>OZ004347.1:9642741-19642741 GCA_963924445.1 Philereme transversata
ATACAGTAGGAGTGGGTTACCGCAAGGTTTCATATTAGGCCCCTTGCTATTCTTAATATATGTCAATGACCTGACAAACTGCTTACCAGATTGGGATTTAACTACTCTGTTCGCTGATGATACACATGTGGGAATTAAAGACCGTAAGCTTGAAGCACTTAAAGGGCAAACGGAATTTGTAGTAGCTAAACTAAAGCAATGGTTCGAGGCCAACGCAATAATTAAATGCTGATAAAAACTACAATTTTAAACTATACTAACAAAAGAAAGAGTATGATACCATCAAACTAGTCCATTTTTTAGGATGTTCTATCGATTCTACCCTTTGTTTTGAGAGTCATATAGAAATCATATGTAAAAGGTTAGCCAGCGCCAGTTATGCGTTATTTAAACTGAAGCCCATAATAGATAAGAAAACTCTTATAGCTGTTTAATATGCTTACTGCCATTCTATTAATAGCTATGCCATAACAGTCTGGGGTACTGCTCCTCAGGTGAAACAATTCTCATTTCTCAAAAGAGATCTTTGAGATCATACATGGTTTACACAGATTTATATCAGTTAGAGCTTATTTTAAGAAAACAAAAATATTAAACGTAATTTCGCTATTTATACTTAACTCCTTACTAGAAATACATGAAATAAAAGACGAACTACCTATGAAAATGCACATACATAATTATAATACTCGAAACAGAGAAAAATTATACATACCAAGAACCAGACTTGTCAAAACCTATAAACAAGTTACCTGTATAAATCTCGCTATGTACAATAATTTTCCGTTAGAAATAACACGCCTTCCTTTGTAATGATTTTAACTCAAACTAAAAACGTTCTTAGAAAACCACCCATTATATCATTTAAATGAATACATGAGATGTTCATTTTCTCAGCTGCATGAGTACTATATGCTCAAACTTCGTAGTTTAGTTAGCAGAGCTCTTAGCCTCTCTGCTTCGTTGTAAATAATTTATTTTTATTTTATCGAAATCAACTTGGGCAAATCGGCGTTGTATGTATGTATTATGTTTGTTTGTCCGATGATTACTTTCGAAGCGTTTATCCGATCATCATGAATTTGGTATATAGGTAGGTAGCACAATTTTTGTGTGACTCAATGAGCTAAAAATGTGGAGCGGGGGTTGTTGAGATATTGGGGTTTAAGAGGGGTAAAAAAAATCCAAAATGGAACTATATGGTAAAGTGGCACGTCTAATAAAAGGTCTTTGTAAGTACATTTCGACCCCGTTTCCATTTTTAGTTTAAACTTTGTAGTTTTTAAGTTATTAGACTATTTATTAGATTAATAAAAAGTGAACTTTGACAAAATTCGCAGGGTACACCAGTGACCCCACAGTGCTAAAATTTGGTATACGTGTAGCTTTAGTGACACAAATATAAGGAAAAGTCTGAAATCCAGAATAACTGCAATTTCTACCCCAAAAAAGTGTAACCAATTAACATGAACTTCCGTTACCTGTAATTTGAATGAAACTGCAAGTCAAGTTATTCTATTATCATTCCGGTGCACTATTTTGGTAGTCAAAGATTACAAAAAATATTTTTTCGTTTTCATGGGAGACTCACGATATCTCAGTTCGGGGCGAACCACTAGTTTATTTTATAGTTGACTGACACTTGTAATGTATTTTTGTCATACCAATATTATGAAATGTAATGAAGTGGTTTAATGAATACTGAAATACTGCAACCTTCCACTTGATAAGAGGAAGCAATACTATTTATGCTACCGGGCTCTGTCACGTCAGGGTCAAAATTCGTGAGATGATTCAGATTACGACTAAAGCGCCGTTAGCTATTTTACTTTGCTTATGCAATACCTTGAGTAAGGAACTTCGTAAACGCCTCGTCAGGCATCTGAATGAGGACAGACGGATCCAAAATGTCGTGGACAACTTCAACTTCTGAAAAACAGAAATAATGAATTAATAATCTTAATCTAAAATAATAAAATACATAGGCGAACTTAATAATAGATAACATCCTCTTCCAGTTAACCTTTGTGTAATGCGGAAAAACAGTTATAGTAGGTAGTGCATATTTGGTAGTGGAACAGTTTAATTAAATTCCAAGACATATCGATACAACTAACCTAGACAAACACAATAATAATTATTATTTATCAGCCATTCGTGTCCAACTGCTGGGAAAAGGCCTCCCCCATTCTTTCCAGACTTCGCGGTCCTGAGCTGATTGTGGCCAATTCGTTAGGAATTTATCCAGCTGGTCCCGCCATCTACGTTTCGGCCTGCCGCGTCGCCTTCTCGCTGGGTCAGGACGCCACTCGGTGGCTATCCTTGCCCACAGCTTACTTGGCATGCGACAGACATGCCCAGCCCAGTTCCACTTCAGCTGAGCGACTTTGGTGGCTATAATAATAATAAATATTGTTGGACATTTCACACAGCGCTATCTAGCCCCAAACTAAGCAAAGCTTGTACTATGGGAACCAGATAACTGATAGAATACTTATATGACTTTTTTTTTTTTTTTTTTTGTAAATACATACTTATCATCATCATCATCTACAGCCCATAAGTACCCACTGGTGGCGTTTACAAAGGGAGGCCTCCCTTTGTAAACGCCACCCTTCCCGGTCCTGTGCTGCGCGCATCCAGGAGTTGCCCGCGACTTTCTTTATATCGTCGACCCACCGCGCCATCGGATACATACTTATTATATATAGAAAAACACCCAGACACGGAACAAATATCTGTAGATCATGCAAACATTTGTTCCGCGGCGGGAATCTAACCCGCTACCTCCTGCGTCTCAGTCGGCTATACGCACACTGCGCCACTGAGGCAGTCAAATAATTCAACACAATGTATTTCAATACTTTAAAAATAAACAGTAATGATCCCACATTACTCCATTATTATTATTATTATGAAGCAGTGCGCTTGTGGAATGCTTTGCCTGTGGAAATTAGACGGGCTCCTTCACAGCACTCTTTTAAGCTGAGATTAAAGCAGCATTACCTTAATGCCTAGCTTTCTTGTCATTTGAGTTACCTATTTATTTATTATTTTATTTTATTGTCCTCATTTTAGAATATCTGTAAGATTTGGGTTATTATTTGGGTATATATTAGTCTATCTTTAGGTATTTATTTATGTATTAGTATTATAAGTACCTACAGTTTTTATTTGATATAATTTTTATATAGATTATTTCATTCATTTGTAAATATACTCTGTGCACCGCTACCCATTACTGCTCCGTTATTTACTTTCCATCCAAAGGTTGCCTGGAAGAAATCGCTTTCAGCGATAAGGCCGCCCATTGTACTTTATTTAGCTTAAATTAGTTTTTTTAAGTATTCCTGGTGTACAATAAAGGATTATTCTATTCTATTCTATTCTACTCTTTCACGGGTTTGCATATTGAGTAAGAGATCCGAGGATGTCCATCATGGGGATTAATATAGTCATGAGCTATATTATTATTTATTACTAGCTGACCCGCCCGCAGCTTCCCGTTCCCGTGGGATCTTCGGGATAAAAACTATTTAAAACACACTTGTCAAAGTGATGCGACACTTCATGTAAAAAACGATTAAATTATAGAATAGAATAGAAAACGCTTCATTGTAAATCACACTTAAAATAAAAAAATATAAAAAACAAATAATACACGCAGAAATACAAGTGGCGGTCTTATCGCTAAAAGCGATCTCTTCCAGACAACCTTTGGGTGGACTGGGTTTCACGAGAATGTTATAGGACGGTAGCTTTTAATAAAAATAATTAAATATTGAATAAACAGTGTACTTACATAAGCAAAAAATAAATATATATATTAAGTATTCATCAATGGATTAGATACATATTAATATAGTATAGTACATAAATATTCCATACTAATAATAAAAATGGTATGTTAAATAAAAATCAATAAGTACGTACATATAGAAATGATATGGATATTGTTCATACAAAAATACTAAATACGCGGTTAAAAAATGGGAGATGGTGGTAGTAAAAAAAGGAGGAGATTTTCTATGCGGTTGTCTGTTTTTACAAGCTTTTTATTAACTTGCAATGTATCTATGTTTGTCCGGGTGGAATCTTGCCATTTAATTTTAAACCCGTTCCCCTCAACCGATTGAGCTGAAATTTGGAATACATATGTAACTTCCGTGACAATGCAATAATATGGTACCATGGAGGTGGTCTGATCATGGAGACGGATGCTAGACAACGGAACTTCTGAATAGATTATAGTAGTGTTTGAACTCATTTGAATCTGCTTGCGGTTCCGATTATGAATTTTTGAAAAAGTAATTTTTCAACAAAAAACTTATGAATTTTTGAAAAAGTAATTTTTCAACAAAAAACTTATGTTTTTTTTTTCGTTGTTATTCAGAGCTCCGTCATTTATGAACCGATTTGAAATTTTTATTTTTAATTGAAAGAATATATGTACTTTCAAATTCGTCCCATAAAAATTTCATCAAAGTTGGTTAAGTAGTTTGGATAGCCAGTTATATTTTTGTTAAAAAGTTATTGGTGTACTTTGTAATGAATGTAATATATTGTTACGCCGAGGCTGTTAAACAATGAGTAATAATCGAAGTTTCTCGAGCGCTTTTGTCTTGCTGTGTTATTGTTGTTATTGTCTGCGATTGCGCACAATGGGGATGGGTCGTTCTGTCGAAACACCGACCCTTTCCTGGAAGGATCGACATCGTTCTCGAACAATCGAAATGTGTGCGATATAAATAGGCCGGAGAGATGGCCGGACGGACAGTCTTAGTCTGAGTGAGTGAGTCTCAGCGAGGCCCTGGAGGACTGACGCGGAGAAGGGTCTCGCGTGAACAGTAGTTGCTCGCGAGTCAGTACGGATTTTGCTATACGTGCGAACATTTCGGTGACTTTAAGTGGTGCAACAGTGGTGTGAATTAGTGTGTTGTGATTACGTGTGACCAAGTTCGTGTATTCATCGTTTAGTGCTGAATAAAAGTGTTATTTTGGTTAGATCGATTCCCATTATTTTATCCCGAACCCTCAGCTCGTAACAATATTTTATGTGTTATCACTATGGTACCAATTTCAGCCGCCAAGCTGCATTACCTTGTTTAGGTTTGTAGGGTATGGGTACCAGTAAGAGCTGAGACTAGAGACTCAGTTGAGTTGCGGGATAGGTACCCGCATAGGGACAAATGTTTGCATAATCAGCAAATATTATTAACTCACCTAATTCATGAGGATAACTCGCTGCTGCATACTCGTTTTCACTCAGAACTCCCATATGTGTGTCCTCTGAACTATCGTAGGTTGACGAGTTTGAACACACATTGATTTCTGTAACAAGTTTTACAATTATTATTATAAATACCGTTTTATTGGTGTTTCGGTTCAATTCGTGAACCTTCATCAGGGTAAGTGCGATCCGAACGGCGTCTCGCCTCGCACTACGCGCCGCGGCCCTCTGTGCGCGAGTAGACGGGCGCGGTAGTGGGGGTTGCGTCAACGATGGTCCAACGGACGTACGGTAAGTGATAAATCCCGTATTTATAATAATGATTGAAATCAATCACAAAAGTTTTTTATGTAATGAGTTACAATATTTAAAAACTCTAAACGTTAATACTTACCAAGTAGAGAACTTAGGGCGACTTGCGCAACGATGCTTAAGTATTTAGTGGCTAATTTTTTTATTTTTTTATGAAAACTAACATCATTATGGTAATAATAGGATAACAAATATTTAGGTATGAATAGAACAGCCTTTAGGCGAATAATTATAGAATAGTCAAAACATACAAATACGTCAAATTTAAACATGTTTAGTCGCTAAATACGTTTAGGGATCGTTGTGCAGGCCGAGCTTAAATCATAATTAGTAAAAACCGCGACGAAGGAGTTTATTTTTTTTAAGATGAGTAACAATCAAGGAATGTATAGACAAAAAGACTCTGCTCGCGGCTTCGCACGCGTGCTTTGTCAATAAAAACATTACCCTCCTTCTGTGCAGTAGGGAAAAAGTTAGTCTGTCTCCAATCAAAATCCAGATCATAAGAAATCTTTAAACAAACATAAGTCTGAAGTTGGGTTTGCAAATCCTGTCTAATATTATAAATTCGAAAGTAAATCACTTTGTCTCTGTCTGTTTGTTTTCGTTTACATTTTCACGACTAAACGGCTGGACCGATTTCCATTGAATCTGGTATATAGATAAAATATGACCGGGATCAAGACATGGGCTACTTTTTAACCGACAGCGCAGAAGGAGGGTATTGTTTTATTGACAAACCAGCAATGCGAGGCCGCGTGAATTTTGAAAAACATACCTGAGAGCGATTGTGAAAGTGCTGGCGGTGGCGGGGCGGGCGCGGGCGGCGCGAGCCCGGGCGGCCGGATCCGCGGCGGCGGCGGCGGGCGGCGGCGGCGCTTGGGTCTCCGCGGACTCGGCAGGAGACGAGGCCGGACCACTTTCTTAGGTTTGTTGTCTCGGATCAGCTTGTCGTAGTTATCCTATCGAAATATCATATACATACATCGGATATACATCGATGATAGACATAAGTTTATAAATAAAAAAATTACTCCTTATTACGAAATTGACGGCGCTAGTTTGGTAATTAGGGCTCTAATTAAGTGTTGTTTTTGTTTTTAAGTTTTTATAAGTCTATGGATGTATGTTCCACCGTAGCGCCTGACCTACTCATCCAATTTTGATGAATGAGGTGTCAATCGATACGTTATTATGGTCCAGAGGGCTTAGCCAAGTTACAGTCGATTAGCGATAAGGCT
The DNA here is from genome assembly GCA_963924445.1 of Philereme transversata. NCBI lineage: Eukaryota > Metazoa > Arthropoda > Insecta > Lepidoptera > Geometridae > Philereme > Philereme transversata. Next base: position 9,649,525 of record OZ004347.1, read on the forward strand.
AGTCGATAAGTCCGAAAATGTATGGGATTTGACACATGCTATAGAAATACCACGTGATACAGCGACAACAAATGTATGTAGAAATCGAATAGATTCGTAGCGAATGTAATTTGGCTACAGGCCCAGGTGACATAGGCTACCATCGACATATGTATTACGTAGTCGAGTTTCAGTTTTTAAACTAATACGTATTTTGTTATGTACGACATTAAATGAAAACACGGGTAAAGCATTAGCTTACCATTAGGCAAAGCTACCGGATGAGCTCAAAAACTCAAGTAATAAACTATTAAAAAAAATATTAATACAAAAAAGTTATTACTCATTTAGCTTTAAATGATATTAATTTTAATGTGAGCTGTTGATTTTTTTTTTTTTATCTATTTTTGCTTTTTAAAATATTGATAAGGCCCTTTTACAGCCTCAATTTGTAACTTGTAACTCTGTGAACTCTGTAATTTATATCATTGTATTTTCACAATATTTTTTTAGGATAGATTTTTTGACATTTACAATTATTATAATTTATCGTAATGACAAGGCTCCTTTACAGCCGCAATTTGTAATATAATTTTTTTTTGACATGACATACATTATTTACGATTTAGCATTGATTGATTGACTTATTTGACATTGTTTTGTTCTGTGTTTTATTGATTTTTGTTTTATTTTTATTATTTTAAGTTGATATTCTTTGATATAATAACTTAATTAGTCCCCGATACCTGACTATTTGAGCTACTATAATGTTAATTTTATTGATAATAATATATTCTAAATATGACGTAACTTAGTGTTTTATAATGTACCTACAGTGGAAAATAAATAAAATTAAATGAAAGTATTGTTGTAAAATTGTTTTTTTTTTCAAATTCTTTACTATTCAATTCATTAACCTTATTATAAAGCCCTAACATATCAATGAAACAGCCTGTATAAATCATATTCAATCATGTAAGTAGATACCTGTTATACTGACTAAGCGGCATCGTCGCAAAAGCGCCGCCGATCTACGTTAAGACTAGTTTATTGAAAATGTATCGATCAATTACTGTATAAATATTCAAGCTACTGGTATTAAACCCACCTCTAAAACCAGTTAATACGATACCGAATGTGTGTTTAAAATTAATGTCGTACATAACAAAACAGGTTGTAAAGCTTGTTTTTAATCGCTGGAGTAGTTTAGGTACTGACCAGCTGAAATCTTGATACTCACCCTTTTCCAGGCATGCTCAGCGCACAATGGCAGCTGATCTTTCAGCGGCAACAGCGGGTAGTTACACCGGGAGCCGACCGCGAACACGGCAGCACACGACGCGTACAGCCTCTGCTCGGACGCAAGCGTTATATGCGCGAGGCAATACCGCCCGCACGGCAGCGACGGCTTGCTGCAGCCGTCTTCCGAGCAGATCTCTGTGATCACGGAAGACCCGCTCTCACCGCCGGACCAGCCGCTTTCTCTGACATTCAAAGGATTTTAAAATCAGTAACAGATCTTTACCTAAAAGTCACTGAAAAGGGTGATCGATTATCCAGTTTAAAATATTTTTAAAACCATCTCAAAAATTTTTAAGCCTAGACGGGACTTGAACCCGCAACCTTCATCATGATACGAGGATGCACTACCAATTGTGTTGCAGGGCCTTGACACATCAGGGTCGATATTAGTGAGATGATTCAGATTACGACTAAAGCGCCGTTAGCTCCATCTACAGGAAAACTTATACAGTTTTTGACAGTTTAGTAAATATTTTGGAATTATCCGTAAGTGTTCGGAAAACAATATAAAAATAAAAATGCAGTTTAAAATAATCTTTATTTATCATTTAAAAACATTGTCAGTTACAAAGAGAATGATTATACTTACTAACTTTATATGTCAACTCATATTAACATGACATAAGTAGGTAGGTACGGTACATAAACAAATTAGTTTAGTCAGAGCATTGAAGTGTAGTTCGTATTTAGGTAAAAGTTAATAGATGAATATAAACCAGTAAGGTATGTAATTAGGTATATAGCGACCAAGTATCTGCAGAAATAATTTGAACAATTTTAGTCGTAGAACCAATTTGACAAATTGATGACATTTTTAAGTAGATCACACACAGCCGATAGATGAAAGTTATTTTTTTTTCTTCTTATAAGTTTTCGGCAACACTTACGGAAATATCTAGATTTTTATAATTATTCCAAAAATTATAAATTGTACGATTACCGGACTGCCACCATCTCCTTCATAAGGTAACGTCACACTACCTATTATTGTATCTATTATGCAGTTTGAGTCGGAAAGTACCTATAATATCCGAATAATTTCGCACTGAACGAATAGTAGCGATACCAATTTCGCGGGTTCCGATCCCGTCTGATTCGCAATTTCATAATTTATTTCTGTAGTATAGTAATTTTAGCATTCTATGTATCTGAGTAAATCTAAAATGACGACCTCCGTGGTGCAGTGGGCGAATAGACGACAGAGACGCAGGAGGTAGCGGGTTCGATTACCGCCGCGGAACAAATGTTTGCATGATCTACAGATATTTATTCCGGGTCTGGGTGTTTTTCTATATATTATAAAGATGTAAAGTTATGAGGCTTTACACCTGTATGCCTTAAGTTGATGGATGCAGAGCAGAGCATTGTAGGGCACGTTCCTAAGGTAACACCAACAAGGCAATACTTTGTTATAGGCGATGCCACTTAACCACTTAATATCAGGTGGGACAGAAGCTCCACCACCAGGTCGTATAAAAAAAGTCTAGTTTACTCCCGTTCTGTCGTTTAGAGTAGAACTAGACACACCAACCATACAAATGTTGCTAATCTCTATGCTTAAATGTAATATTAGTCTCAGTTAACACCGAGACGTAAGCAAAACAGCGAGCAGTTTAGGCATCAAAATTGTTACAGCATTTTATACTTAATCTTCATTACTTTAATACATAGTATCGCTTGAGACGGTCGCGCGGCGGCCTGAGGCCACTGACGGCCAAAGCCATTTCGGTGTGATTTTAGCCATACTCCTTTTTTTTTTATTTTGGATCTCGCTTGCCTAGAATAATCGTGTTCACTCGCGACTTGATCTTCTGTAGAGATACACTTTTCTAGGACGGTCATACTAACCAAATCGCGTTCATGCAATGGATTCTTACTTTGTAAATCAGCAATATCACAAACCTGAGTTTTCTCCTCTCTTCCGAAGTAAACAAGGAAGACATACCCTGCATTGCTAGTAAATGGTTCACTGTCTGAGTCGGAAGACCTGATGACCCACCACTGTTCAGTTGTTTCTGTGAACAGAATTAATCATATATTTCTATTCATAGACCAGGGTCGATAATTTTTGAAACTAAAAAAAAATTATAGTAGGATGAAACCCATTGGAAAAGGAAAAGAATATAACAAAAATAAAAGGAAAAATAATTTACGGGCGATCTGATGTCGGGAAGTGGAAGGTGTGTGTGAGTTTTTAAAGGTAAAAAACGGTTTAACTCGAATTCCGTAAAAACTAAAAGTCCTATGGAAAAAAGCTAAATGGCAAAGTTGTAGGTAATAAAAAGATCTACAACTTTTTCACATAACCTCAAAATGTATGTGAAAATTTCAGTTTTTGGTTTTTTATTTTTATCTTTTACAATAATTATTTTCTCACGAAATTTGGCGAAAACTTACCTTTTTATGTCCCAAACACACTGTATTTTTTTTTATTTAAAACATACCTTTTTTTTGACTTAATATCGAAAAGTTCATGGCTCCGTTTATGTTATTTCATCACTCATGCTCTGAAAGTTGGTCATTGTTACTTCAACACATGATGCGTAAATGTGATTTACGTCCATAGGGCCGTTAGTAAATTTGAAAATAGAATAAAGCTCATTGTATTAATAATATACCTACTAAAGTTAAACACAAGCTCCATGACAAATCCTTATTTCTATTTAAAATAAGAGGTTACATTCATAAATGCTGAAATTAAATACAACCTCCATGACAAATCCTTATTTCCATTACATGAAAGAGGCCATATTCTAGTATTAAAAAAGCAATGGATACTGGGAACGCAAATTGTCTTTTTAGCAACAAATTTCTATAAAGACTTTTTTAATTTCCTCGCATTCGTGATGAAAAGTTATATGTATAAACACCCTCAATATCTCGGGCAGCAAAAATTGATATAAAAAGACTTAAAGTTCTGTGTTATACTTGGGTGTAAACGATCAATAACACTCTCGATTAGCGTCCTCACTCGCGTTCGCTCGACGTACGCCAAAATATCTCGGGTGTAATTGATCGCTTACGCCCCTTGTATAACAATGTACCATTATTATACCTTAACAATGCTGCACAACGCTTTCGCTTTAGTGTGATGCTTGGCGAGGCGAAGCGTCTCGTTCACTGTATCCAGCCGCTTTCTCATAGCCTCGCGACGGAAATCCATGCGCGCACTTCGAGATTCCGCTGCGATCTCTTCTATACAGAGCGGCCGACTGCCGATTTCTGAAAAGCATAATGATCAATTCATTCATTAATGAAAACATATTATTGTACAAAGTCAAACTCAAAGTATTTACAAATAGTATTTTTATTTTTTTAGTGTTATCCGAAGACATACGGAACATTCCAAGATTTTAAAACACTCAAAAATTTCCAAGCCTAGACGAGACTTATACACCAAATATATAAACTAGCTGTTGCCTGCGACTTCGTACGCGTTACACTACTAAATGTGTAGGTAACCTAGAAATAAAAAGCTAAACTGAGAAAACGTTCGTGATTTATTTCAATCATTATTATAAATACGGGATTTATTGTCGTCGAAACACCGATAAGACGGTACGTGATAAATTCCGTATTTATAATAATGATAGCTAAACTAGCTGTTGCAACGACGACACCGCCATTTTTATCCCATGAGACCCGATTTATGGGATAAAAAGTAGCCTATGTGTTAATCCAGGTTAAAATCTACGTACATACTAAATTTCATCGAAAGCGGTTCAGCCGTTATGACATGGTTGAGTAATAAACAAACAAATAAATAAACAAACATCCAAACTTTCGCATTTATAATATTAGTGTGATTACAAACAAAATTACACAAAGCAAATTGTAAAATGGACTATTTGCCATTGCAAATGTGTATTGCATCATTCAATACTCTATTAAGGACTGTGAAACCAAAATAAATCTACTAATCCAGATTCAAGTTATTTATATTAAAAAAACGACCGCCAATTTAATAATTTTTGTTGACTAGTTGAATGTCCGGGTCCACCAATTTCAGGATCTCGACAATAGCGCCACCTACCGGGTCCAACTATAGAACCATCCAGGTGAACCCATAAGTACAAAAAAACATTAAAATTGGTCAAGACGTTTAGGAGAAGAATTACGAACACATGCACACCGTAATTTTATATTATTGTGTATGTATCTAGTAAAATACTTTTTGTATGAACCCTGAGATATCCCTTGGTATTTTTGAAAAGTTACCAATATCAGGCATTTCATCATCTTCACTGCTACTGCTATCCAAGGCCCTGAACGCCTGCTTCTTAGAGCTCGTAGGTCCGTCGAACTCGCCCGGCGCGTGCCATTTCTTGATAGGCACTGCAATGGCTCGACGTGATATCCGTTGCAAGGCTTCGTGCATCGCGGGCCCTCTGCCTCGACGCTGTTTGGACGACGGTTGAGTTTTACCTAAAAATTATAAAATAAGCATAAATAGGCGCATGACTATATTATTCCACATGATAGAGTACCTCAGTACCCAGTGGCAATAACCTCGAGTATCCCACAAGGTCACAGGCAAGCCCAAACATTAAGTTCGATACATACATACCCACATTTTGAATAGCAGTGCAAACCCATCTCTGCTTATTATATTCGTACTAGTAACGATGGCATATGCCTTCAAATTCGTTCTAGGGCATACCAGCTAAGGCTAGCACAGCTATTTCCTTGTCTACTCTTCGAAGAGACAACAAGGCTCTAACTGCAACTTGTATTTCTGCATGTATTGTTATTTGTTTTTTTTATATTGTTTTTAAATATAAGTGTGATGTACAATAAAGCGTTATTCTATTCTATTCTCTGTCGATTCTTCCGAAATTATCTTTGCCCCTAGCAGGCTCAATAAGGTTTCTTCCTAGACAAGAGTAGGATACTCTGTCTATAGCAACGTATGTTGTGTATATAATTAATTGAATATCTAACCAAAAATTGTTAGCAAGAGCGTGATTGAGAAGAGTGCGAAAGAGACAACTTGAGAAGACAGTGTTGTCTAGGCAACGCAAGAGCTAGACAATTTCAGAAGAAATTTGTATATCCTTAAATGTCAAAGATAGAGAAAATGATGGTTATCGTGCTCGGCGTTGTAGACTACTGTCGAGGAAGTGTCGACAACGTTTCTTCCCTTTTAGTCTCGCAATCGCCGTGCTCGAGAGGGTCGAAAAGTGTCTTCATTCTTCCGAAAAATGACTCAAGACTTAACCCTTCTCTACAGTTACTGTGCTAGCCCTACAGCTTCCTCCCAATGTTTTTCTTCGCTGTTTTGAGCACTTGTAACCGATTCTGAAGTGGGGGTACATCCCACTACGCCACCAAAGCTGCACACCTAATCACGGCTAGAAATTATGATTGAAAGTTGAAGAGGCAGACCACTTGCTCAGACGGCTATGTCAAGAACCCCACTGAATAACAGTTCGCCTGCAGTTTGTGATCCTTTGGGGCGGTTTGCCATCCAAGACCTGCATAGAATGAACTTAAAGTTCTTAAAGGGAACTGCGAACGTGTTGTCTATTGCAATTGACTGACAGGCATATCCGCCGGCGAACTGTTGATAAGTTACTTTAAGTCAGCAATAGATGAGGTTAGCGCAGGACCAGAGCCTGATAGAGATAAGGCTTACTGTGAGTAAAAACAGGCTAAATAGCAGGATATACAGGATGGGGCAAAATTTATCACATTGAGGACAGCTACCTTTTCAGTTGTAGTTAGGTTTTGTTCTTAGGAAACTATCACACTAATATTATAAATGCGAAAGTTTGGATGTTTGTATGTATGTTACTCTATCACGTTGTAACGGCTGAACCGATTTCGATGAAAGTTGATATGTACGTAGATTATAACCTGGATTAACACATAGGCTACTTTTTATTGACAAATCACGCGTGTGAAGCCGCGGGCGGAAGCTAGTAGGTTTAAATTGAAGAACAAAAACCACATATATGGATTTTTGAAAAAATGTACAGTCAGCCTAGAATATTACATTTGTCAAAAAAACAAGTATCATGAACACTTTTCCCAAAGTAACTTATCAATTCAAACCTAAGATTTGGCAAAAAAAGAAAAATCATAGAATTTAATAAATAAATAATCAATAATCAATAATAATTAAGTAAAATTAATAAATTATTTTTTTACTTATTATTATTTTCGTAGCGTAGCGAACCTTATTAGCAGTATAAACTTTAAATGGGTAATCAGTAGAGGCATATATCTACAACAAGCTTCCGCCCGCGGCTTAGCACGCGTGGTTTGCCAATTCAAAGAAGCATATGTGTTAATCCAGGTTATAATCTACGTACATACTAAATTTCATCGAATTCGGTTCAGCCGTTACGACGTGATTGAGTAACAAACAAACAAATAATTAATCAAACATCCAAACTTTCACATTTATAATATTAGTGTGATGGCGTACTTCCGAGGCATGTTTCGCTGTATGTCCTGGCCATAATCATTGTCAAGTGATTTTATTGCCCTTGCTACTAGTTTATACAAAACTAGGTTCCGCACGCGTGTTATATACATAAGTTATAAAAAAGCACTAACTATAACTTATAACATATAACTTATCCAGGTCCTAATCGAAAACAGTTCAGTTCGTGAAAACGTAATAAACAGACAGAGACACAGAGTTGCTATAGAATTTATAATATTAGTGCGGATAGCACTCAGGGATAGTTAAGCTTTCCATCAGTGAAATAATTCTTAGAAACGGTTCAGTGGTTTCGTAGTCGAACCCTTAAAGTTCCGCCATGTCCATTCGTACGTCTGTACGTTTGACTCCTTACTCTCAAACTATTTGTGCTATAAAGCTGAAATTTGTTTATATAAAGCATGATAAGGTACGTTTTATTGACGCCTAGTAAGTATTGCAATACAAACTAATAAAACTTGTTTTTTAGGGTACCTCTCCTATATGGAAGTTGGTGGGTGATTACTTTCAAATCTAGCACCCCATTTTGTCGGGTATCGTTGAATAGCTGTTTTAAAAACACTATAAGGTTAAGATTTCCTCAACACTGTCTTGATAGAAAAGCCCCATTACGAAATATAAAGCTTCATAGTGGCCATTTTCGTAATAGTCGTGTGTGTGTGTGTGTGTGTGTCCTCCATCTCGTTTACTCTTTGTTTTTTTTTCACTGTGCGTGGTGCAACACGCGCTTTACCAATTATTTATAATATCTCCGTACAAACAGCAAACTTTACCTCTTTATAATATTAATATAGATTTATGGCCCTGATACCTAAGTAAATAGATTTTAAAATGATTACACATTTTGGCAAAACAACATCAGACCTTTATGTGTTCAATTGAATCACAATACTCTGTTTTCAAAATTAGAATATTAGTCATAAAATAACAGGATAAGTATATCCACTTGAGGAAAGCAGTCTATGTACTGACACTTAAGTTTGTACTGGTACATACCTGAAGATATTTTCTTTGGAGGTGATGAGGGTGCTTTCATAGGTGATGGAGGTGGTGGGAGTGCTAAAGGTTCAGTCTTCACTGTAACAGTAGAATTCTCAACCAATCCTTGCTCTCTTTTAAAAACATCCAGGAAAGTTTCTCCCGATGCCTGCTTAGTTGGGATTTCGGGCTGAGCATTATTTGCATTACTATTAATACTGACTGTACTTGGAGGCGACACACAAGTCTCAACTGGACTTTGAATGCACAGTATAGTTTCAGTCAAAGGCTCTCTCTTATGTTCTTTAACTTGAATCTTGGCTTTCTGTGCTTTGGTATGTGAAGTCTTAACATGTTTCTGAATTTGTTTAGTAACTGAGTTGTAATGCCCATTAGAGAGAACCTTATTACTAATTCCTTCTTTGACATCTCCATTGGTAAATGCACCGACAACATCCACCTCTGATGTTGGACTATCGGAAAGTTCAGTTTTAACATCAACAGTATCAGGGAAGACAAAAGCATCTTCCGTATGAGATACAGTTATTTCACCGGCAATTACATCAGAATCTTGAAAAGTATACAGTTCATTGGGATCTATTTTGAATTTGGTGTAAAAATTATCATTAAGGTGACTTATATACGTCTGATCATCCCCGGAGCTGTCTGGTATGTACATAGCTTCAGCACAGTTCCCCGGAACTCCTTCCAATCCATTAACAGCCATTTTATATTGAGTTGCACAGCTGGCATCGGATATATTTTGTGGTATACCACTGAATCTGTTGATGAGAATTACCAAATGTATATCAGATAAGTTGAAACTGGCGAATTTTGTCTTTCTACATCTTTATAAAACTGATAAAACAAATGACAGGTAAGTACCCACAATTACAACTTTATCAAATAATATTCCTCCCGAGGCCTATGCTGCCATTAGTCCTCTGAGATATCAAATAAGAAATATCACATGATTCTGAGTATCACAAGGCAGGCTGTACTCACCCAACATTTTCTGTAGCACTCAAATAGGACATAATGTGTTCATTTTACAACTTATTCATACAATCAAATACATTGTTTATGTATGCATAGAATTAAACTGGTCCCACTGCATCATACTGAAATGAATAAAGGAATTATTTCCTTACAGATAAAACCAAACAGTACAATATTTATTGAAACATTTAGAATTTTCAGAACTTATTCCTTGCAATGACAAACATTGACATCTGTCAAAAATACAAACTTTTTTATGTTCATGCCTTTGTTTGGAACCCTAAAACAGTTTTGCTGGTATGAAATACATATATGAGTGATATGTATTGAATTATTTATTTATTTAACTCCTGAAAAACATAAAAACAGACAATGACAGAGAAACAAGTCTCACATGTTACGTTCACTAATTCCTGCAACATTATGATCTTGAAGATATATTTATTCATTTGCATTCATCAGAAATAATTAGATAAAACGTACGTATTGTTAATATTACTAAAACTGAAAAACTATCGAAATTCTTACAAATTGTTCAACTCAACAACATCAAAACTGTTTGATTGATTGACTTGACGCAGAAATTGACAATTGTCAAACTAAAATAAAGTGTCATAAATTGCACAGACAAAAAAATATGGTAAGTATTTCATGTCTATGCTGTCAAATACTATTTCACTCAAGCTCTTCACCGCGGTTCTAGAAGACGTTATGAAGAAGGTTGCATGGGATTCTAGTGGTATATCAAAATTATTGGTGTGCAAGCAGCGAATCTAGGAAAGTAAACTATTTTATAGGAGCAAAATGTCCTTAAATTGGTTAAGCGCGTGTCGGCCTGTGCACAGTGAAGGGTTTCGAAGTCAGTAGGTACAGTTGTATTATATTATTATGATGTCAGTCTGACTGTATAGACTGACACAGCGTGCGAAAAAGGGTAATATTAAGTAATTGGTCTAGCGCGTGTTATACCATGCATAGTAACGGATTCCGTAGTCAGTATTTCTATGACTTATTTCTATTTTGAAATACAAAGTTAATTTTGCAGTTGATTTTGGTCATTTTGTAAGAACACCATTTAAATGTTGAACTAAGAACTCTGGAATCTGTAGATGTGTAATGAATTCATATAACTCACATAAACATTTATTTTAACATTATTTTTATTATTTATTTTAAACATTAGGTATAAAGGTGTACATAAAATTGCCAAATACATTTAAGGAATTACCTTTTAATGTATTCAAAACAAAGTTGTTAAAATGGTTGGCACACTATTGTTTTTAAGACATTAGTGAAAAGATAACCCATTCCAATGACTTATTAGTTATGTACTGTGACATTTGTTTTTATTTTGTAATGTATTGATATTTCTAATTTTATTTGCTTAGACGTGTACTAATAATATTTTGCATAACATTGGACTTCCACTTAGTTTAAATTTGATTTATAAAATAATTTATATTTGCACACCATCTGTATGGTAGAATATATATTATAAGGATCAACAAAATGTATCATCGAAACATTTGTACTTACCTACTTATAATCTGGCAATAAAATTAAACGTTCTGATTTCTGATATTTTTTTACAAATTGGTGGTAATTCTGTCTGTCTGTAAGTGTCTGTCGTGCGTCGAAATGAATTTGACTAGAGACAATTTTCACTCAGTGGTTTTATAGGACTTTCGTTGCGGTCTTACTCAACAACAATGTTGCGATAGACTTCGATTGGAATTTCATGATGAAGCCCCATCCCGTGCCACTGTTTACAAATGGTTTATTAAGTTTAAACGTGATCGAAGCAAACTTACAATTCAAATTCATTTATTTACACTTAAATATAACTTTACAGAATAAATCTAATACGCTGTACTTAAAACTATTATCAATGTGGAGGACAATCCACCGGTACTGCACTGATTGAAAAGGGTTTCACAAAATGAAACACCTCCGGGCTAATCTCCGATTGCCTCAATGTATTTTTTTTTTTTCGAATGGACTAATCTCGCTGTTGGCCTCTGAGGCCGTGACAGCTTAACCGAACTTTTGGCAAGCGCAGATGGCGCTCAGCCCAGTAAGTTTTTTAGGCAACTAGCGCAAGGGCACCACTAAGGTACGAGCCTCGGCTTGGGCTGTTGCCGGGGTGGGGATATGAGAGAAACGCCCGGGTACATGTCTGTACCACGTATAGGCGGCGACTGAAGGGACTCGTCGACCTCGCCGGCGAGGTCGGTGTTTCTGTGAAGTGTTTGCTCTGTCTGATATAGATGACTCACCTTCCGCATTAGCGGAGGTGATTTCGTCATCCGGGTCTCCGAGAACGTGTCTCGGACGACGGAGGATTTTGTTGGCGGGCGGATCCAACGGATAGACCGGAATGGTGTGTACCAAAGGGTTCGGATGATTAGAGGCAAGTTCATAAAACCGCTTGGAAGCGAGCTTCATGAACCTGGCTATTGATTCTAATTTCATATCGCGATGTAGATCGTTATTGCGAAAGTACCAGGGCGAGCCTGAGGCTTTTCGCAAGAAGCGATTTTGAATAACCTGAATGGCACCAACTTTAGGAGAGTGGGCAAATACTACAGATGAGTATGTCATAATGGGACGAATGCACACTTTGTAAAGGGTCACCTTATTTTTAAGGGACATTTTACTTTTCGCGCCTAGAAGTGAGGACAATCGTCCTAGGGTGAACTTTGCTTGGTTGCACCTCTTAGTGATGTGCAACCTAAAGGAAAGACGCCTATCGAGGATGACACCCAGATATTTGGCTGATGGGGCCCAGCGAATGGGCTGGCCAAATAGAGAGATCGGTTTGGGAGTGAGGTTTCTCCGTGAGAAGTACACTGCTGTACTTTTCGACGGGTTTACCTCGATCCGCCACTTGCGGAACCAAGTGGCTAATGAGTGAAGGGCAGCCTGCAGCCTTATACCCACCCGATCAGGATTCCGATTGGATGTGTACAAGGCTGTGTCGTCTGCGTATACGGCTATTTCCACTTGAGGAGTGCGGGGGATATCGCTGGTGTACAGCGTGAACAGGAGGGGGCGAAACCTCAATGTATTAAAAAATAATACCATTGCTTTATACAAGGTGCAAAACGCTTCGATAGCGCGATCTAGGATTTTACAGTTTTTAGCAGCGCCATCTAGTTCTGTTTTTTGAACAACATACCATAATTCGCTATTACATATTGAATTTGATCTTCTGAACATACCGCCCACGAAGGACAATTATTGAAATGTCCTTAATTACTTATTCATTTACATTAATTTAACTACTAGATGGCGCTACTTTTTATTGCATTTAAAATACATACATTTATCAACATTTTAAATTGAATTACATTTTTACTATAATTAACTGGACTACTTTTTACTTTTTATAATTGACTTGTACTACAAAATTTAAATAGAACTGATTCACACTTTGATATAATAAAACCGAACTAATGCTTTGATAGGTACTATAATTTATAATACAATTTTAAATCTGAACTAATATTTTTTGAACTGAACTAATTTACAATTTTGAACTAGGTAGGTAAATTGTATTACAAATTCTAATTCTTTTCTACAAATTCTTACTACAGATTCTTCTAGTACATATGAACTTTTTAAACTTAATCTTCTTCGATAGCTTTACTTACTTCTCTTAACTTTTTTCGATAGCTTTAGGTACTTAAAGAGCAAGATTGTCTTTCAGCGCCCTTTGGTCGACGATTTCACATCACTTAAATTGTATTAACTATATAAATAATTAAAAATCCATAAATAATTTTTGCTTGTCTGTGGTACCAAATTATATCTGTGGTATTTATGAGTTGGTTTGTAGGTTAGCTGTGGGCTATTTTACTTTTTTTAGTCTCGAGTCGTAAGGAAATTTTATGAAATCGTTAGTATTTTAGTATTTCTCTGTGAGGAAATCTTTGGCTAGAACTTAAGAAACGATTAGATTTATCACTAAAAAACTTAATTCAGATATAGTTATTCATCTTAAAGATTATTATTTATCCCCATATTTTGAAGCAATAACAACTTTTTTGAAATTGGCGCCGTTTCATTCTCATGAGAACCCCATTTTTGAAGCGTTGTTGTGAATCCAATATGGCGATATTTGATGTTGTACTATTTTGAAGGTACGTCAATTTGACGAGTCTATCATGTTTATTCCGGTAAATATCGCGTTAATTGAGTCTTTTCAACGTCTGTAAACGTTTGCTAGTGATATTTATACAATTACATAAGTGTTTATGTTGTAACGGAAGTCATACGATCAGTATTGTTATGTTTGTGATTTCCGATAATTTTAGTGATTATTCCATTGTCAAGTAAATTACAAAATGTATTTTGGTGTGAACATTTGAACTTGTTATTGCAACAGTTATCAATAATAATATTGCGGTGCCGCCTTCTCTTAATTAGGTGTGTTTCATACAAAATCAAGAACAAGATGGATTGTAATTACGGTAATTATATTCTTGATTACTATTGGCCTGTTTTCTTCTAACTTACACTGTTCTTGTTTCAGAAGTTTATATGTTTTATACAAATGGGAGATAAATAATCTATTGGTTAGGTGCACTGGATTAGCGCCATAATAATTGATTCATTATTTGAGTATATAGTGTGTAGAGCGTTGAAGATCATGACAGACACACGACGAAGAGTGAAGCTATACGCTCTAAACGCGGACAGACAGTGGGACGACAGAGGGACAGGGCATGTGTCCTCATGCTATGTGGAGAGACTGAAAGGAACTTCACTGCTAGTGAGAGCAGAGTCAGATGGATCACTACTTCTAGAAAGTAAAATACAACCAGATACAGCCTATCAGAAACAACAGGACACTTTGATAGTGTGGTCTGAAGGAGATAACTTTGATTTAGCATTAAGTTTTCAAGAAAAAGCAGGCTGCGATGAAATATGGGAAAAGATTTGTCAGGTATGTTTATTTACATGTTTTGTGTGTAAATATTAAGATTTTTTTATTAGTTAATTTTCTAAAATCAAAGAAAAATTATTAGTTTATATTAAAATTATTTGCATACAACACTAGTGGTTTATTCTGGTTCCAGGTACAAGGAAAAGATCCATCAGTTGAGATCACACAAGATATTGTTGAAGAGTCTGAAGATGAAAGATTTGATGAAATGTCAGATAGTGTACAACCGGTGGAACTACCAGCGTGTGAGATGGGTCGTCTCGAAGATATCAGTGAGCTAGTGAACAGTTGCCTGGTTTCTCAACCTCGGAAAGACAAACTGTCAGCTGCAATAGAGAGCCAGCACTACATAAAAAAACTCCTAAATCTCTTTCACATGTGTGAGGATATAGAAAATATTGAAGGCTTGCATCATCTCTATGAGATCTTCAAAAGTATATTCCTTCTCAACAAAAATACACTCTTTGACACAATGTTTGCTGATGACACAATATTTGATGTGGTTGGCTGCCTCGAGTATGACCCTGGTTTGCCACAGCCTAAAAAACACAGAGAGTACCTAAAGGAGCTTGCAAAGTTCCGTGAAGCCATTCCTATCAAGAACCAAGATCTGCTTGCCAAAATCCATCAGACATACAGAGTGCAATACATACAAGATATAGTGTTACCTACACCCACAGTTTTCGAGGATAATCTTTTAAGCACATTGTCCAGTTTTATATTTTTCAATAAGGTAGAAATAGTGAAGCTTATCGAAGAAGATGAGAAGTTTTTAACTGATTTGTTTAAGCTGCTAATGGATAGTAAGACACCTGACATCAAAAGGCGAGATTTGGTGTTGTTTTTGAAGGAGTTTTGTAATTTTTCACAAAATTTACAACCACAGGATAAGGATGCGTTTTATAAGACATTAGTTACACTGGGGATTCTGCCAGCATTAGAGATTACTCTAGGTATAAAAGATCAAAAGACCAAGACAGCATCAATAGACATTCTCACCTACATTGTTGAATTCTCACCATCAGTAGTGAGGGATTATACACTGCAGCAAGCGAATAATACTGAAGAGGTATGTACTGGTCTGTCCAAGGTCAAACATTCACCTCAATGTTATGACTATCTAACTAATCTTTTCTGTTATCATTTCAGGAGCAAATGCTATTAAATATAGTAATAGAACAGATGCTTCGTGACAAAGACCCTGAGTTAGGGGGTGCTGTGCAACTCATGGGTGTTTTTCGTATATTACTGGACCCTGAAAGTATGCTTGCATCAGTCAACAAAAGTGAAAAGGCAGATTTTTTGAATTTCTTCTACAAGCACAGTATACAAACGCTAATAGGTAAGTTTTAATATTTATTTAATAAAATATACTGGCCGAGTGGTGGCCACGAGAAAGGAGCAGACCACCAGCCAGATGCTGGACAACGTGCGCTTGGCACAGGAGCGGAGAGAGTGGCGTGATAACAAGGAGGCCTATTCCCAGCAGTGGGTGGATGTGGGCTGAGATGATGATGATGATGAGTATATACTATTATAAAAATAAAAGAGTATTTAATAATTTACCACAAATTCAAACAATTATAGAATTATAAATACAATATAATGTGATTAAATGAAAACTCACTGAGGGCTCAGTAATTCTGCTTTTTGGCCTAACCTATATTCTCTTACTAATTTATTAATGGTTATATTCTATATTGGCAATCAATTGGAAACTTCCTATCTGTCTACAGCTCCACTACTAGCAAACACAACAGGCGAGAAACCACTGAAAGAGGACTACCACACCGTGCAGCTACTAGGATTGGTGCTGGAACTGCTCGCTTTCTGTGTCGAACATCACACATACCATATCAAGACCTGCATATTGAATAAGGTATGTAGACTTTTCATTTACTTGTGTCAACTTTCTGGCAAAAGTGTAAAACCTAAATGAAATTGGATTTTCAATACTCACATCACAAATTTGAAGACAGCTACCAGAACAACCACAACCAGCCCAATTACAAATATTGCAGAAAATGTGCCTTAATAGGTCTCATTAGTAGAGGAAATTCTTAAAAGGAAAGGCGCACATCACGCCCTTTAGAGCCAGAGGCTATTTCCCCATTTCTCGATTGCAGAAAATGTGCGCTTTTCTCGCGAAATCAGCCACCCCTGGAAACACACTAGGTTATTCAATGTGACTTAGTACTTTAATATTTTTTTAGTATATGATGATATCTTCCAAGAAGTCCTTCGAACCTTTCATGTTTCGAAGCTCTCATACGCTCAGATAAGCCCATATTTAGTATTGAATGAGACAGATCATCGAAATAATGTGAACAAAATTTACCATCAAAAGTGGAGATGTGGTGGTCAACTACTACCTATGACAAGCAAGAGCAGCTATGGTGGAGTACACCAAAGATGAGATTAAACTCATAGCGGGTCCCAGCTGGAAGGGTCGCCTGACCTCGGGCAAATCGGCGTTGTATGTATGTATGTATGTTTGTTTGTTTGTACAACTTTCGAAGCGTTGATCCGATCATCGTGAAATTTGATACATAGGTAGGTAGTGATGGCACAATTTTGGTGTGACTAAATGAGCTAAAAATGTTGGGGGCTTGTTGAGATATTGAGGTTCAAGAGGGGTAAACAAAAAATGAAAATAAGACTATTAAGTCAAGTGGGACGTCAAATAAAAGGTCTTCATTAGTACATTTCGACTCTGTTTTTATTTTTAGTAAAGTCCTTGTAGTTTTTGAGTTAATAGCCATAATAAAAACTGAACTTTGACTAAATTCACAAAGTACACCAGTGACCACACAGTGCTGTAATTGGTATGCGATTAGCTTAAGTGATACTAATATAGGCAAAAGTATGAAATCCAGAATAACTGCAATTTGTACCCTAAAAAGAGTAACCAATTAACATAAACTCCCGTTGCCTGTAATTAGAATGAAACTGAAGGTCAAGTGGCACTATATT
The DNA here is from genome assembly GCA_963924445.1 of Philereme transversata. Lineage (NCBI taxonomy): Eukaryota > Metazoa > Arthropoda > Insecta > Lepidoptera > Geometridae > Philereme > Philereme transversata. The sequence continues at coordinate 9,667,152 of OZ004347.1, forward strand.
GATGGTCAAATATTACGAATAATATATTTTTGTTGTTATGGGAGACTCGCGAGATCTTAGTAATAGTAGAGAATACTAGTGATTCTGGGCAAATCACTAGTAAAAGACAGATCATGAGTATTTCGCGCAATTGTACCATTATTGAAATCATAGGTAGGCCAAGCCACAACCCACTACTCTCAATCTATTTGCATAGTGCCATACATGGATATATTTTGTAACACATTATAATTTCAGGATCTCCTTCGTCGTATCCTAGTACTGATGAGGTCAACGCACACCTTCTTAGTGTTAGGCGCGTTAAGATTCATGCGGAAAATCATCGCATTGAAGGATGAGTACTACAACAGATACATCATCAAAGGCAATCTATTTGCTCCCGTAGTTGACGCTTTCCTAAGAAACAATGGCAGGTAAGATCATGGAACAACTGAAAAACCTTCATTTTATAACATTAGGTATTCACTTTTCATAAAGTCTTGTCAAGACTTAACTTTGTAGGCCCCTACTTGTTCCTATTCTCAGTAGATTAACTTCTTGTGTCAATGACTCGTTAAATCTACAAGATTATGTTAATTTGGATCAGTAGGACTTCTGTACTTCTGGACTTCAGTAGTCTCAATTAAACAATTTATTGTAATTAGAAAGCTCTAAGAAATGTCTTGATTAATCATTTCAGGTATAACCTACTAGATTCAGCCATATTAGAATTATTTGAGTTCATCAAACTGGAAGACATCAAATCACTTTGTTCGCACGTCGTCGAAAACTATGGCAAGATTTTAGAGGACGTGGAATACGTACAGACATTCAAGGCTTTGAAAACGCGGTACGATCAACATCAAGACAAACTCAAGGAAAGAGACAGAGGTAAACACTTTTATAGTACTCATTCGTCTTTTTAAACATGCACACACATGTGCACAAAGTTTGATCTCTGGGTTTCGTCAATGACTTTGGTTTGTCTACGAATCTCCTCATTTCTGATTCGATCTCGTAAATAAATACCAAGCATAGCCCTCTCCATGGCATGCTGAGCGACCATGAGCTTTCTTATTAGAGCCATAGTGATAAAGTTTCTGTGCCATATGTTATCACTGGTAACACACACTGATCAAAGATTCACGTATATACCGTGGGTTGGTATCACTACACTAAGTAGGAAATATATTGTGATTGCTCATAGACTGCTCTGGACACATTCCACCAAATAGCTTCAAATTCTTAATGAAGTAGGTGGATAGCCTGTTTGGAGCGTACAAAGCCAACTGGCTCTATGTGGGTCTATTTCAGAGCATGTTAGCTGAACAATCATCAGATGCAGCTAGCATGGTCTACCGGTACAAATACGAGCTGGTAAATGAAAGTGCTTAAGTAATTGCAGTTGTAGTGTCTATAATAGAGAGTACTTCAGAGCTCACATCGTCGTTAAACGACGCAAAGCTCCTTATAATTCTAATTCTAGGGTTAAAAGATCTGCACTGATGTCCCACATTGGGGTGTATTGTGCATTGCTCCCCTTCTAACCTGACCCCAGCCATCCTAACTCCTTGAAGTAACGGAGTAGGACTTTTGGTTGGTGGCAGCAGCTTTCCTTATAAAAAAATAGATAAAAAACAAAAAAAAAGATTCACGTCATAAGAAGTAATTTAGTCGTGATGACGTCACGTAGTTTTCCGAACGCTGCACGTCTTTTAGTTAGATTCGTCGACTTACCTCTTTCTCGAAGTTGGACCTACATATCTGGACTGTTAGTCCTAGATACTCGTCAACTACTTTAGTTTGGGATATCTCTCAAAGCATTTACACTACTCATTATTCAAGTTTCCAAAATCCTTTCCTAGTGAATGGAGTTAGGGATGCTGAAGCCATCCGATCTTCCTAATTAGGAAACTAACCTTCCTGAATGTATCTTACATTATGTTAAATAAGGATCCTTATTCACTTAGGAAGCCTGAATAACGTGTAGTGTATAATTATTCACATTTCAGTAAGCGGTAGTGTAGGCGTAACAGAAGCGGTAGTGCCGTCGTTACTCCGCACTCGGTACAGACGCGAGGCGCGGCAACCCGATGAAGAGGAAGAGATGTGGTTTAATGATGAAGATGAATTGGACGACGAGCCGCCTTTGGACGCCGCCACAACGCACACGCACCCGCATGCACATCATGCGTTAGATGCCATCGGTAAGACTAACCCTAACCCACCCCTAAGAAAATTAGATTGATATAAAATCATTCCATTTTCCGTCCAGACAGGATTTGAACCCTTTGATATAGGAATGTGATACATTTTATTTTAATTAAATAAATATAAATAAATAAATATTGCTGAACATTTCACACTGCGCTATCTAGCCCCAAACTAAACAGAGCTTGTACTATGGGAACCAGATAACTGTAAGAATATGAATGAATGAATGAACTACTCATAATTGCACACCAAACAAAGGAAATAAACAATAAATAACGGTAAAATTATCGCTAAAAGCGATCTCTTCCAGACAACCTTTATTATTTTATACTTATATACTGTTTTTTTGTAAATAAATATAATATATAAAAAACATCCAGACCCAGAACAAATATCTGTATGATCTACAGATATTTCTCAGATTCTCTTTTCTCTTCAGAATCGAACCCGCTACCTCCTGCGTCTCAGCCGGCTATTCGCCCATTGCGCCACGGAGGTTGTCATAAGGTGTTAATTTTTTTTAATGAAACTTTGTTTTACAGGAAAAATCGTCGAAAAGAAAGTGTGCGCAACAAACGCGGACGTTGCGAACGGTCCGAGCAGGGTTCTGCTTACGACAACAAACGCGGTGAAGCCGGCGCACGCCGACGTTCAGGTATCCGAGCCCAGATTACTCAATAAGGTAAACTGTTAGTTTCACAACTTCACTTCGCTTTGAGCTGGGGCATCACCATACATCACAGATAAGGATACTACTAAACTGGTCAAAGTTATTTGCAGATTGGGTTGTTCTCATGTGCTGTATACACTTATAAGAAAACATTCTAATGTTGTCCTGAGCTTTTGATATTGGATGTATTGCATGTGCTATGTTTCTGATAATTACGCTTATTCAATTACATTAAATTATTCACTTATTATTATTCATTATTTTCAACTAAACTAGTGATTCGCCCCGAACTGAGATCTCGCGAATATCCCATTATTATTATTTTTTTATTTATGATTTTTATCAACTCGGCTCAGAAAAGCCGGAGAATAACTGAGGTGCACGGGCCTAAGCCAAGTACCCCTCAGTGGTTCGGGTAGTTTCATTTTGAACCGTTGTACATGGTAGTGTAGATGATAATTCGGTGGATAGGGCAGTTTGCAAGAACTTTCTTACAATCCTGCATGTATTCAAAATTACTGCCTTCTGCAATAAGGCAAAGGTATGTTTTGGGAGATCCAGAAGTGAGAGGGACTGAAACAGTTGATTTGGGATGACACCTGTAGAGGATAAAACTATTGGGACTATTGATACTTTTTGCAGCCGCCACATTCGAGTGATTTCATCTTTTAAATCTATGTACTTCGATAGCTTCTCCGCAATTGTGGACTGCATGTTATGGGTATTTGGGATGGCGATATCAATAATAAGTGCGGTTTTGTTAGTTTTATCTATAAGGGTTAAATCTGGTCTATTGTAGTGTGTAGTTTTGTCTGTTAATATCGCTCTGTCAAAGTACAGTTTATGGTAGGCGTTTTCGAGTACAACTTCGGGCGTATATTTGTAGTATGGTATTGGTCTAACAGATGCATCTATGAGATCGTATTTAGCAGCTAATCGTTGGTGTATTATATTGGCTACCTGGTCGTGCATGAACTTGTAGTCCGTTTGGACTATTGCTCTACAGGCTCCTGTGATGTGCTGTATGGTTTCCGAGGAGCTATTACACCTGCGGCACAAGTCCGTTGGTAGATTGCGTGCTTTCATTATGTGCTTCTGATAATTCCGGGTTTCAATGACCTGATCTTGGATCGCTATCATGAACCCTTCTGTCTCCGGGAAGAGTTCTCCTCGACTAAGCCATTCGTTCGACGCATCTTTGTCGACGTTGGGCTGGCTCAGGTCATGGCGATGTCTTCCATGTAGAGATTTCTGGGTCCAATCGGCTATAAGAGCCTGTCTATCTGTTTGTTCCTCATTTTTCTGTCTCTCGTGGTCTTGTAAATTAAGTGGCGTTAGTTTTCTATCTAACTTTACTATAGATTTATGGATGGTAGAGGTTTCAGCTTTAATGTAGAAGTATGTCCTAAGTGAAGTTATCTGTCGGTTATGTAAACTATGTATGTCTATAATACCCCTACCACCTTCTAGCCTTGGCAATATTTGTCGCTGTACACCAGATCGCGGGTGATGCTTCCTATTTTTAGTCATGGTGACATTGATTACGCGTTGTAGATTTTTCAGCTCTAACTTGGTCCAGTTTATTATACCAAAGGAGTAAGTCAGTATCGGTATGACGTAAGAGTTTATAGCTTTAGTTGTATTTTTTGAGTTAAGTTGTGTTTTTAAAATAGCATTTAGTCTATGTTTATAGTTTGTAGTGAGTTTAGTTTTTACTTCTTTATAATGAATTTGCATTGATTGCTGGTATCCTAAATATTTGTATGTGTCATTTTCATCCAAGGGATCAATTGTCTCACCAGACTGCATGTGGTAGGAGTGTTGATAGATTTGACCTGCTTTTATTGAGTTTAATTTACATTTATCTATTCCAAATTGCATTGAAATATCCTGCGAAAACTGTTCGGTGATTAACATTAAAGACTCTAGATCAGCCTGGGTGGATGCATAGATCTTGATGTCATCCATATAAAGCAGGTGGTTAAGTCTACAAACCGAACCGTCTGTCAACCTGTTGCGATCTATCACATAACCCACGTCCGATGAGTTGAGAGTATTGGAGAGGGGATTGAGGGCAAGGCAGAACCACAGCGGACTGAGCATCTCCTTGAAAGATACCCCTTTGTATATTGATTGGTGTTGTTTTAATCACTCCGCTTTCGGTTGTTTGCGCATAAAGCCGAGTGGTCCATGTAGACATAGCCTCAGAGAGAAAGGAAATGAGTTGGGGGTGCACTTTATAAATCTCTAAGATCTTAGTGAGCCATGCGTGCGGTATTGAGTCAAATGCCTTTTTATAATCAATATAGACCGTATACAAGTCTTCTTTCTTACGTTGAACCTGCTTTAGAATGACTGAATCTATAATAAGCTGTTCTTTGCATCCTTGGCTAAACTTTCTGCAGCCCTTTTGTTGCTCGGTAAGTATTTTGTGTGCATCAATATGCTTATAGATCAGTTTAGACAAGCAGGCTGTAATAACTTTATATAAGGTTTGAAGACATGTGATAGGTCTATACTTGGCGGGGTTTGACATGTCATTGCGGTCTTTAGGGATCATGTGGGTGGTACCTGATGTGATGTATAAAGGCATCGAACTCGGGTCTATTATAAAACTGTTGGTATGGTTATAAAGATATGGATGGATATGTGTCAGCTTTTTATACCAGTAACTATGTATGTGATCAGATCCTGGCGCTTTCCAATTGTGCATAGTTCTCAAAACACTTTGGAATACGACAATAGGTATGCTCTCATATTCCATAGCATCCAGGTCCAAACACAGCATCTCCTCATTTCTCACCCAATCAGCATCTTCTTTATATTCCACAGGGTTTTCCCAAATATCTGTCCAAAATTGTCTTAGTTCGACCGGGTTCGGCGTGTTATTTGAGTTGTCTACAGTAATAATGCCGCTAACCGGCGCCGACGTTGTGTTATTACTGGTCAGTTTGGACAAATTTTGGTAGAATTTCTTTTCGTTAGTGGTGAACTGGCTGTTTTGGGATTTACGGTATGTGCAAGCTTTATAGCGTCTAAGGCGGCTGCTAATAACAGTAAGTTTCTGCTTTAAAGTATCAAGAAAGTGTGATAGATTGGTGTTGGGTTCTTCGTGTGTGCTGTGTACTTTATACTGTTCCATGATTTTGTGTATTTGTTGAGTTAATGGCCTACTTGTGTTACCATTGATATACTGCGTCAACCTTGCGATCTTTTTACGTAGATCTTCAACTTTTCGCTCAAGCCGTATCTGCCATTTAGGCTTGTACTGGTGTTGTATTCGGTTTTGAGCATCTTCAGGTGGTAGTTTGAGCTTGGTTCCATTGATTTTTGCAGCTGTCCATGCAGCACAATAGATCGATGTTTGTAGGGTTTTAAAGTCTGTATCAATGTTAACCCAAGCAGGTAAGGTTTTTTCATTAAGATAATTAACAACCTTCGCAAGTTTTTTGGAAGATCTTTGTTTGGGGATATATGGTCTTTCTTCTGGATTGGTGTTTTTAAAATAGTCTAAAGCTTGGGCAAATGATTCATCTATCTCTGGGACCCGATCTAGTGTATCTTGAGTGACATTGTTGTCCACATTATTTTGTAGGTGACTCAAAAGTTGCGGTCTCGGATCTTCTGGGCAACTCGCGATGATATCATTGTTGCTTACAGTTTCCACCGTACACTCTATTTGTTCGTTGTGATCTGTGGTGCCTAGTTCATCAGCAACTTCCTGCCTAATGGTGTCAAGTCTATCGTTGTCTATATATTTATTCGTAATTATAACCCTCCTCTGGTCCGCAATTCTTTGCTCACTGACGTGGGCAAGATGAGGGAAGATATTAATAAAGCTTTGGTGTAGAGCCTTTCTATATGCGGTTTTGTTTGTTTCTAGTTGGGTTATTCTATAGTATGCCTTGATTATAGCCTCGTTGTGTTCTGTCGTCCAGTGCATGCGTTGTGTGACTGCTACTTGAGTACTAGATTGTTGTGTTTGAAGTTGGCGTGTTGATAGCAGTGTCGAAGCCTCTGCCTTTAGTTCTGCTATACAGGCTGTTGTTAAGAGTTGTCTCTGAACAATTGCTCTACGTTGGTCGCCTAATCTTTGTTTACTAACATCCATTTCGGGAAATCTATTGTTAAATTGACTATGCAGTTCAGCTAAGTAAGATTTTGTGTCTGATTCTAACTTTGTTAGGATGAAGTAAGTGCGCAGGATAAAGGTATTCATCTCTTCTGTCCATTTTTTGCGCGCACGTAGTTTAGCCTTAGCGGGTGCAGGGTCTGCGACTATTGTCGCCTGCACAACGTCTTCGGCCAATGATAACGAAGGAGAAGAAGAAGGGCAAGAGTATTCAGGGATTAAATCAAGATATGAAGGGGGAGAGGAAGGTATAGAAGAGAAAAGGGATTTAGGTGAGGATGTAAGAGATTGGGCATCCTGGTCCTTTTCAGCCCAATCTGTTTGGCTTGGGCCCCGCTCCTCAATCGAGACCAGCCGCGATGCTTCCGTGTGATTTCTGCTCGTCCTACTGCGATCTGCGGTGCCAGAAGATGTGCTCCGGCTTCTTGTTAGTGGTCGTAGGTTATACCTTCTGTTGAGCTCACTTTTTTCGGGTTCCCCGGCAGAGGGCCGCCCATTACCCTCGCCACCGATGGCTTGCATGCTGTAACGTCCAGCATCGGCTCCAGACGTGCCCCGGCGATCACCCCCGGGAAGCGACCATATACGTGTACTATTACTTTTCTCCATCATGGTGGGTTTGCCATGGCCCTTTTAGTCATCCGATAAGTTATTTTATTTCGGTTGTCCGCCCCTCACGTGGCGTAGATGGTCAGCACGGACGTGGGGTTGGGCTTGGAGGGGCTTATTATTATTATTATTATCAGCCCACTGTGTCCCACTGCTGGGCAAATGCCTCCCCCATTCTTTCCAGACACTTCTTTCAGGCGCTAAGATGGTCCAGCCCGCTCGGACATTAGTGAGCTCGTCCCTCCATATTTTCTTTAGTATGCCCCGACGTCTTCGGGCTCTCATAGAAACAAAAAAAATATATTTGTAATCTTTGATTATCAAAATAGTGCCATGAAATGCAACCCAATTAACCTGACCTACAGTTTCATTCAAATTACGGGTAACGAGAGTTCATGTGAATTGGTTCTATTTTTCGGGATAGAAGTTGCGGTTATTCTAGTCATTAAAGCTTAGTCACTAAAGCTACACGAATACAAAATTTCAGCAATGTGGGGTCACTAGTGTACCCTGTGAAGTTCGTCAAAGTTCAGTTTTTATTATGGCTAATAACTTAAAAACTACAGTTTTTAAACTAAAAATAAAAACGAGGCCCAAATGTTCTGAAGAAGACCTTTCATTAGACGTTCCACTTGACCGGATAGTTCCATTTTTTTTTTACCTCTTGAACCCCAATATCTCAAGAACTCCACTCCACATTTTTAGCTCATTTAGTCACACCAGGATTGTGCCATCACTACCTATGTACCTATACACCAAATTTCACGATTGTCGGATCAACGCTTAGAATGTTATCCTCAGACAAATAAACATACATACAAAGCCGATTTGCCTAAGTTGATTTGAAGATCCCACTTCGCTCGATCAAAAATGTTAGAGAATGATTCAGCTTATAGTTTTGAGCAGCCAAAATTTGGCGCATTACTTGATGAATAGAATAAGAGGAATAAACAATTGTCTAAGATTGTGTCTTACCTTAAAAAAAAAAAATTCAATGAGTGTCAAAGAGCTGTGACAAGTTACTTTTGAATGTCTTCCTTTGTTAACTTTATTTGGGTGTCAATTTTTGACCAAATTGAAATTGCTCATCAATTTCAATTTGGCTACTGCTTTATATGAAATAGTTAGATGGGTGTATGACATTCTATACGAAAAAAATCATTCGTATTGTGTGTTGTTTTATATTTCTACAATGTGCTTTGATATTACACTTCCATTCTAACCAATTAATTAGATCCCCATAGTTTGTTTTACTGTTCCCTGATTGATGCCAGTTTATCAATCAGGTTATTGCCAGTCTGCACTGAAGTACTTTGAATTGCCAAAATACACATCATTTTGCTAGACATGACGTGTTGTCAGTTTAGTGCGGACAGGTGATATTGTGATCACTAAGAAGCTTTGTATCCATTACCTGGCTGCAGCTGACTTCTATAGGACTCCAACTAACTAACTATGAAATAGTATAGGTTCATTTATATAATATATGTATTTGTGTTTAATATTGTAACACTCATGTCCACCATTTGTCTAACCTAATCTGTAGACAATGGTGCTGGTTATGCCTGTAGTAAGACATCTTGTAATAATTATTAAGTCTAGTAATATTTAGGCATAAGACATGCGCTAAACAGTTGTTCAACTTTGTTTGTTTTGTTTGTGGTAACAAGGAGAAAGTATGCTAACATGTTTCTCTCATTTGCAGGGCTTGGTAGACTACGATGGCGATTCAGATGAGGAGGAAGAGAGTGGCAGTGGCACAAGCAGTAGCAGCGACGAGCGCGACGCTAAGCGACCGCGACTCGCGTAGTCGCCGTTCAGGGAATAAAGAGGAAAGCTCCGCCTCGCAGCGCTGTGCCGCCGCGACCAGTGAACCGTCAGCTTACCCGTGATCTTGATTATCAGTGCCGCCACACTGGTGGTTATCGTGGGATTATCGACAGTCGAACTCTTAGATTTTGCAACGCTTATTGATGAGTTGATTCCACCCATTGAATACTTCGAATCACAAGAATTTTAGGTCGTAATAAATGGGTATATACATAAATGTACTCCATTTACAAAAACTCGTCAGTTTGCGTTACGTTTCTAAAAAAGCTCCAGAGAATGTAGATTGCTTTTTGTAGTGAGCCCTAATCTCAGGTTTGGAAGATGAACGCAAACATACACAAAGCTATTTTCGGCCTTGTCATTTTCAGAGAAAATGAATGAGACAAACAGACTTTGCTAACTTGTCATATGTACGTAGGCGAGCGATAATATTGTTTGTTTGATATGTTTGCTGCCGTACGGTTTTCACAGAAAGCAGGTACTGAAATACCAGCTGTTGTGGTCTGTGCTAGAAACTTGAGGATGAAGCACAATATCATTGATTTGCTTTGCTTGTCAAGTCAAATTGAAACCTACCATAATGGTGGATGTTTGGGTTATTTGCATTAAATTATCAAAAACTATCAATAATAACAATCTAAAATTCATATTTTAAAATAATGGTGGCGATTCTGTTCTTTACGCTGACTAACTCAAATTGTGTAATATACGAACGGTCTTATTTTGTTCATACTAAAGATCAAATTAGAATGAAATTTAAAGTGAAATTTCTAAAATTAAGTAATTTTTGTTATGATGGCATGTTTGTGGGCTAGTTTTAGTGATCAATCAAATTGGTGTTGACTAAAACTAGCCCGCAAACACGCCTTCTTATTTAAAAATACTTAAATTTAGAAATGTCACTTTAAATTCCATTCTAATTTGATCTTTAGTATGAACAAAATAAGACTTCGTATTTTACAAAATTTTAGTTAGTCAGCGTAAACAACAGAATCGCCACCAGTGTTGACTCAACCTGTTAAGTATTTTGACTGCTGATTTGGATATTAAAACGGAATATGGGCACCATAATAACGCGTGTCCATTTGTAAATACAAAGTGCTAACACTGGAGTGTTCTACGATTTGTTTGAGTATGAAGTCTTTCATACCTTGTAGCGTAATTATTTAGGCATCAGAATGTAGAGAAAATATGGTTTCATGGTGTATTTAAATTAAAGTGAAGCATAGGTTACTTTTATTTGTACTAAAAACGGGATATTTACCATGATTTGTGAGTTCTTGAGTGTCCCGATATTTCGACGGAGTTGCATGCGCCATGATCACGGGTAAACTGAAGTCTTTGTGAGTGGATAGTTATTGGCAGATATAACGATCTACCCTCTTTATTAGTCTCTTGCTAGGAATGAATTCACTAATACTATCACTACTACCGGTTTCATTCTCGATCATAACTCGATTCCGACACACAACACTCACGGTATCAGGATGCGTAATCGACACTACACTTCTTCGGTTCTTACACATTCTCACCACAGAATTCCAGGCTCCAGATAGTTGAAAACCATCTTCACGATTGAAATTCTTGTGTTTGGTAATCTCAATTGCCTCTTGAACCAGTCTTGGGGTAATGTCGCTCAGTTGAGATTACTTGTGGGTTGTGTAGCTCGATCCAGTGGTTTGAGCCTGAGTCCAGCAGATGTTCCGCTATGGCAGACTTGTCTGTCAACATTTACCGGCCTGATATGTTCCTTCACCCGACAAGCTATTGTGCGTTTGGTTTGACCAATATAAGAACTCCCACAGCTACAGTCTATTTTATACACTCCTGGTTTTTCTAGTGGAAAGCAATCTTTTGGTGAGCGCAGGTAGTGTGTAATTTTCTTTAAAGGAGTAAAGAGATGGTCTTCAGTGAAAATTTTTGTAGAATGTTTGCGATTTTATCTGTCACTCTTTTAATATATGGTAGAAAAACAGGGTTTCGTTCTCACAAATCATGGTAAATATCCCGTTTTTAGTACAAATAGTGTTAATAACCATGATAGTTTGAAAAGTTATAGGTTACTTTTGTCAAAAATTTCAATCGAAAAGTACAAAGTAAACATGAGTGGGACATATGAATAATAGGAAAAGAACGCGATGCGAACGTGTAAAATAGTATGTATTTATGAGAGAAAATTACTTATTGGAACATAATGTATGACCAATCATATTTTAGAATGTTGTAAATCGTATGTGCTGTGGAATTGTTGCTAACTAGGGCTGAGTTCTGTTGACATTTATAGCAACACATGGGGCAGGCAGGTCAATATCATTGAATAAAATACCCTGATTTCATAGGGATACAATTTTGCACGACCCTATAAAGATGCTTTTAAACAGGCCCCGCCACATTTATTGTTATCTCACTTTACGGTAGGTATTCCTGTGTCCTAAAGTGAGACAACATTAGAAGTGGCCAAACAATGTTGCCGTAACAAACAACCTGTTTCGAATCAACTTAAAGTTTGTTTAATAATTCATGACTATCGTACTTCATTGTAATAGTCTGAATTTTAAGTTATATTAATTAAAAAAAATGCAACAGGGCTGAACATTAGGACACATATTGCAGAATTGTTGCCCAAAAGCGACTGGGCGATTTATATCTCGTCAACGCAGTCTCATACATTTAGGCCCATATCCCAAAATTAAACTTGACTGGTCTCATGCTTGAGTTGAGTTTTGGAATATATGCCTTAGACTTGTCTGATCTCTACAGATTTATTTTTCACAAAAATGCTTTCCATTGCAATTGTAATATTTTCGTAGATGATTTGTTTTGCGCAATTAATTTCATTCTTATTGGAGTTGAGCTTTTGTGAGATTACAATAACTGTGTTACATAAATACGGAATTCTGCTGCCTCTATTCTAACTTATATCTAAATATCCATGTTTAATTACCTCTGATACAATAATATGCCTTCTCATTAGCCTGCTTAGAATTTACTAGTTGTCAGTGCACAGTGGTCGAAATTAGACTTTTATTTTATCCATTCGCCGTTTTTCTCAATATAATCTTTAACCATGGCAATCTCACACTCCCAGGCGCGCATAAAATTGGGTGCAAATCACGTATTCATATGAAGGTTTTGTTTGCGGGTAACTCCAAACTTGTCTGCATTATGTCATTTAATACTTTTACTAATCTCACAAAAGCTCAACATTTGTTGAGAGTATAGTTTTGATATGATTTTTATCTTGTTTTTTTTATGAATCTATGCATATTGATATATGGATTCTAACTGGTTTCAAAAAATATAAGTCTAATTTTCAATAAGTTCATAATCATCTGCTGTCGCTTCACGACAGATGGTTTATTCTGTATTTACTAGCCGTTATATTTTGCACTAGTTACCCCGCTCCGGCTTTGCATAGATTTTTGACAAAATAAAATATAGCCTATATCACTCTGGAATAGTGTAGATCAGTCAGTGTTTTCAGAATCGGTTCAGTAGTATCTGAGATTTTTTTTTTTAAGTGGGTAGATCTTCGACCACAATCTCACCTGATCGTAAGCGATGATGTGGTCTAAGATGTAGCACGAAGACCTGGAAGAAACCTTACCTTGAAGAGGTCCGGATGGTATTCTTTAGGAAAAACAGATTACAGACCACATCATAAATATACTCACGGATTGAAAGTAGGCTATTATTTTTTTCATAAAAATCCTTGTGCTGCCCGATTGGGGCAGGTAGTATGTATTAGTATAAATTAATACAAAATCTGACGCCATCAAAATAAATTACAATTAAGTATATATCGATAAATTACATTAGAATTGTCCATCAGCTCTTTTACGACAATTTGTACGATATCGGCGCAAGTGCGGCCACTGACGCTGTGAGACCATTGGACCATCGGACTATAGAACTTTTTAGAATCCAGATTTACTATGCTGTAACTAAATTATAAAATTAATGGTTTATTATATTATCTGTGCTTTTTCCACATGCTTTATATCTAAAATATATATGTTAATTTTGGTTTGTTTATTTAAACATTGGATATATCTTATAAATTTAATCTATCTGATCCATTTCATAAGACTAAACTGATTAATTGGTTTTCCATTAGGGCCCTATCTCAGTAGAACACCATGGCGGCGCCACCGGTTCGCGCCACCAACAAAATGTATACAATTGTATAGAGGGTACCTCACCTGGTATCAGCTTGGTTGCGCAACCGAATCACCAGTTGCGCTACCAGGAACGCCCCTCCCGCCCGAATCAACATTGTGCGTCAACCACTGCCTTTTTTTCTTTTTATTTAACTTACTTTTACGTCGTACGTATGCAAAAGCAAAAGAACTCATCGACGTCCATTTTGAAACTGACAATCTTTGTGTTTGCTCTGGTGTTTCATGCCGCCATGGTGTCCTAATGAGATAGGGCCCTTAACCTTAATAAGGTAGTATTGATTTAAACACGTGCTTGTGATGTAGCCTTGATTGGTTTAGTTAGAGCGATTTACGCAAGTATATTTGGTTGCAATCATAGTTAGCTTGTAGAATGTATTTTGAAGCATGTCGAATACAAATAAAGTTGAGGACACTTTACTAAAAATATGTTCTCAATTTTCATAAAAGCTTGTATGGATGACAGTATCTTGTCCAAACAAGTTAGTTTTATGAAATTGATTTAGATGCTTTTGTTATTTTGTTCACTCGTAGTTGTGAGTAGCTATTTTGCATTGTAAAAAATGTGTGTCTCCTGGTATATCAGTATTACGTTTTTAAATACTTTCAACAAAACTTTCCTGTTTTCGCTAATTATAGTGGTTTTTCTATACGGCAAAAGTAATGTGAATGTGATAATAGTATCTGATTAAGATCCATAATATTTTATTACTTTAAACACGTATTTTAATCATTATTGTATGTAAATAATATTAGATTTTTTAATAAAAACATTATCTCCAATACATTTTGGACGTTTGCAATATTGTTGTCAGAATTATCGTTGCAGTACACTTGGCGTGATAATTATTCTGTTGATAAATGTTTACGTTAAGTCCAGACTAAATAATCCATACAGGAATCATTTGACATTTTAATTGCAAAAAAAAAATTCTAAAGTGTTTTATTTTTATTTCACTTAAACCCCCAGCCATCCTTGGGCAAGTGGCCTAACAAAAATATGGCATATTTGTCATACTTTTAATGCACATTATTATGTATCACACATTGAGGCTTTATCGATTCGCTGGAATTTAGTTACATAATCTATCACAGACTTACTGTGGTATTTCTTGTATTTTATTTTACTTAATGAATAGTATCGAAACCTAAGCTTGATGTCTAACTCCTTCAGTTCTATGGACTATTCGCTGGTGAACTCCTGGGTGTGTTATGCGCATTCACTAAATCTGTTTTAATTGATATTTCAGTTACTGGAACCTCATACCCGTTGCGAGTAATTATTTATTGGTAAAAAGCACAATTCGAATATACGCGACTAGTTTTATTTGATTGACATCGGTATATTTTCCTGACCGGAACGGTTTCACAGTCGCACACAATCTTATGTATCAGCCCTAAAATACATATCAATTTAAATATGTATCTACAAAGGAACGATTGATCTCGAATCACCACCCTTTTCTGTTCTGCGTATGATGGTCACACACATCGGTCTAAACTTTTGATTTATTTCGTTATAAAGAGCACTCAATTGTGAACGTGCACAGTAAAGCGAGGCGAACACAACATTTACACACGTGGGATTAATTTGACAGAATATATTGTAAATAACGTTTTATGTAATAATTTTATTTTTAAATCTGACAAATCCACGTGTAATAGGCTATAGCATCGAGCTGTCAATTAGATTTATACGATACTTATATTCATTGAAATAACTACTATGGGCTTCACTTATCACTATCTGTATAGTTATATAGCGGGTAATATTTCCGATGACAGAATTTGCATGAACACATTGTCAGAAGACTAAGGTGCAGGCCAGACAGAAGAGATGTAAGGCTAGGACAAAACCAATACGTGCCACTCCTTAATTTTAATTCAAAATGTATAGAAACGTCAAGCATGCGTGCAGCAAGTCTTTTTGTTTAGCGTCGCGACGCTTCATAAACATTAAAAAGGAGCCAAGGCTTCGCCTCGTCCTCGTCTTACGGTTACGACTCGTTTGCCCTGCGCCATACCCATCACCTACCTTACCTACAGATGGTGAAAGTAGCCCTAGTCGAACGAAGCTCTAGGTGAAAGTAGACTGTATTGATGACTATTTTTTAACTGTCTAGGTGGATGATCATCATAAATTAATTTATACACAGAATAAAATTAAATAGATTTACCTATTGGCAATTTGTGTAAAATAAATAAGCTTACTATAATGCTATTATTATGATGTCACTAGTTAAGTAAGCAATATAAATATAAGGTAATTCGAATTATCTTGTTTTTCTTTCTAGTTTTCATACAATCGATTTTGACTAGCTTGTGAGATAGTGGTTTGATAGGCACTTTTCAACAGAAACACTAAAATACTCAGATAAACTATATTATAACGAAGTCCAATTCAAATAATTAATTAGAATATCAATTCGCAGTACGAGCTTTATTCGTTTATTCGCATTTTCATCAACCAATACATACAATATTTCACATTTCAAATTGACTGGTTTCTATTGCCGTCGGCGTCGAGACAATTATATGATTAATGAAAGAACATGCGATTCAAATTAGATGTATTTCGCACTTGGTTAGAGGATATGGACATAATCGCAACACTTAAACACCTACCACACATCTTTTACCTACCAGCTAAAACTTAAGTGTTAACATCAATGACTAGCTATAATCTAGGGAGAGTATTAACAGTTGCTGTAGACGCTATTCAAGAACATACACACAGTGCCACCATCTTATCTGTTCAGCCCCCTCATTACAATTGAAATCCATTGTGACTTTCTTAAAAACTTCTTAGACTTGGAAGAGGGAAACTTATGCACCTAACATTACTCCATTTTAAGTTTAAGAAGTCTCTTATGAAGGCTGTTGAACAAGAGAACTATGCCCTCAAATTGCTGTAAGTTATTCGGCGTTATCGACGCTGCCAACTGAACAGTAAGGGGTACTATGAATAGTTTCTTATAGGCTGGTATCCACTACTTCAGTTTTCAGCTTGCTGGCGAGCGCGCGGCGTAGTTGCATTGCATCGGGCGGTGTCAGGAGAGTCGCCCCTGCGAGGGCTGCTGCAGCCACGCGCGCTGACCGCGGTCTAGCTTTGGAACGGGAGCTTTCGCCACCTAGAATAAATACAGCCAGGTACAAGTTGGACAAGATACAAGTTTGGAGACTACCCTAAAGGGATCGGACATACCTGAGTAGGTACTTTAGTTTTCCTATACTCAACTACTAGAGGGGAAAAGCGATTAGAGGATAGGAAATTTAACATAGAGTTAACTTATTTTACAATTTTTAATCTTTTAAATGTTTGTCTCGTCGGTTTTCAAACAAAAACCATTGACGAGTGGTGACGGTTAATGAGCGAGCACATTGCGCTATGTATGCCAGCGCTCAACTTCAATGCCGGGTAGTGTAGGTACCTGCAGCAGCATCTTCGGTTTCGGCGGCACCAAGTCGCTTCTCACGGACTTGCTTCTTCAAAGCGAGTAATTTATCTCGTTGCTGTTTTAAATACTCCTGGCGCGCTTTCACTTCTTCCTCGCTTACCTGCAAAAAACTTAGTTATACAAGTAGGGTATGATCTGATACAGCCTCTTATGTAGAGAAAAGTAGGATTTATGTACTTACCTATATTTTTGTTAAGACTTTCTCTTATTTATGAGTTGGTTAGATGTACCTACCTACATAATGTGGATACATATACTAGTATCTACAGTCCTCGGGAGAATACGACGTATCTATACAGGGTGTTTGGTAATATACTGACGATATTCAAGTGACGGTTTCTCAAAACATAAAAAATGCTTCTTGAAAAAAAAATCTACTAGTTATATTATCAAATTTTAAATAAAATCGACTATGTTTAGGTGATTAATTCGTTATAAAACTTACTGCGTACTCTTGCAATCGACATCCAAAAATAAAGGCCGATTTGATACCTCTTTCGGTAATGGCTGTGGGTTTTGGGTTACAAAATGACACAAGAGATACCTCGAGACGTCACCAATACAATAGGTAGGTATGTGTGGTTAGAAGGCAAGCATTATGCAATAGTACAACTTAAGTTTAATAAAGTGTTGGTTTTTACATGCCAAAATATATTTCACATTTCTATGGTAAACATTTCACAAATTGATTTATTATGCTCATCTAAATAACCCCTTTCATTATTGTGCGTATATTATCAAAGACCCTATATTTTATTTATTCCAATTTGAATCTTTACAAATAGTAGTCTGTTTAGCACTTACTTCGACCTTCTTAGATGGTGGCTTAGGTGGTTCTTTAATAGTCTTCTTTACTTCTGGATGAGGAACAGAAAAAGTCGTCTCGCATATATCTTCTTTCTTTTCAAAGCTGTGCAGCTTTGACAGAAGATTTTTCTTCTCTGCCATGACATCTTCCGGTGGGACTGTTCCGATATTTTCTGATTCATCAAAATCGTCTACAAGTTGCAATCTGAAAAATCCAACTGTAGAGCCCATAGTCTAGCGCTGTTTTGATAAATAATTTGGTTTACCTACCTACATTTATAGAATTTTCTGCCATTTGGCTTTAAAACCTTCTACTACTATACTACTAGATACTAAACTTACTTATTCTTTAGTTCCGTCATCACATCGTCGCAATCTGGCCAGTTATCGCTCTCTTCGATTCGGGAAGAGTCAAGGTTTTCAGTGTCTTCTGATGAGAAGATATTGGGCATCGTACCGTATCGCCTTTCAATCAGTTCCAACGCCTGTAAAATAATTTTAGATAAGGTTGCTTGTTATTCAACGTGGTACAAAGAGGTAGTTAGGATAAACCTTGTTCAAAATTCATCACAAATCAATTTTGTAGGATCAATGGCTTCAGGCTGATTTTCGAAGTGAAACCATATACTGGTCGTTAGTTTCTATCTCCTTTTGTGGCATCCAATGTAGAGTCTACACATAGAGTTCACCTTTTTTTTACACCAGATACCTGCAACTGAAGCTCCACATTCTTGTGAATCATCATCTTAACAAACATGTCGTAGTCATTGGCTGCCCAGATTTGTTCGAACAGTCTCCTGTGGAAATGAGCCGGTAGACCCGCCAAATCCCTGGCTGAGAGCTTGCAAGCTGCTTCGAACTGGTCTGCTGTAATACCAATATCGTCCATGAATGAGCCCAGCATGACATCCACCTGGATATTGAAACATAATTCCGATTAGTTAACGAAATCTGGTTACCACTCATACCTACCCCACTAAAGACCTTAAGAGAATTGACTTAGGTTGGGCACGTATACTACCTAATATTCGCTTCTGCCATTGCTGAAAATTCGGTGACCTCTTTCTAATATCATGATGTGTTATCACGTTTATGAAGCTTTATCTAGGTAGATACTTATGCACTGGCAAGGGCACCCTACCTCAAAGACTAGACACCTATACCTACTTCCCTGGTTCTGCCTGCTGGCTTGACACTTACAAGATTCCGGTATTCCTCATGGATTTTCTTATATTCTGGTCTGTACAACACTTCTCCGTTATCCGTAGGTTCGAATGCTGAAAAGATTATGAATTTACCTAAGTATGTCTAAACAGAAAACTATGAGAAGTGACTTTGTTTATGTTGCTTCAATGAAACTCACGTAAAGATTTTTCTTCTACATACGTCTGCAGAGGCACATTCCACACAGGACCGTGGAGGAAGCCCACAAGGGAATCGAACACCCAAGCATTACCATCTGCACCCTCCATGATTTTACCATTAACGGCAAACTATATAGGTAATATAGAAACTACGATGTGCAACGGGGAAACTTGCGTCAGTCTTTGTGACGTCTGTTTATGTGTAATGTTGGTATGGTTACCATTATAACATAGGTTTCTATGATGGATCCACAAGGTTAAATTAATTGCTATACATGGCAGCAGGCTCTTTTACTCGTAGGTAGGTACTCATATCTTTAGATAAACGGTAGGGGTTGATTTATGGCAGAGTACTTAGGTAAGTACCTATCCACGATAAATCTAATTAGGAAGCTACCTATAGCTGATTAAAGACAAGGCTGGCGCTGCGCTCGCGGTTACTAGTATCAAATTGAAGTTTTTTGTGGCATTAGTGTTTGCTTGTAGTCAGTTGTTGTTAGTGTTTTGTAGGAGCCTAGCCGTATATCTGGTTTACTGTCGTATGGCTCCAGGACTCCAGTGCAGCGAGTGCTTTAATACCACTGGACCGTTTCATTCACAATGGGCATAAAGAAGGGTGCTGGTAAAACTCGGTAGAAAGAATACGCCATGCCATGCCAAAATAAAAAAAAAATAACTTAAAAAAAATCCTAGTAGTATGTGCGTATAACCTAGGAAGATTCCTTGCGTAGACGGAGAATAAATTATAGGTAGGTAATATTTAATCTCCGTCTACGATTCCTTGCGTCTATCGAGCAAGTAGGTAAGTACTTGCTCAGACAAACCAAATACTGACGTCTGACAGTGACAGCTTTGGTGACAGCTGTTTGTTTCTCTCGGCTCTTACCCTCCCTCCGCCTCCGAGCGCTCCGGCTTTTTTTGATACATAAGAATCGATCGCGAAACAAACCGATTTGTTTTGATTTTAACTACAGTTGCATCACGAGTTTATAAACGATGGATTCCCGTACCCTAATGGATTGTGATAATGTTAACGGCGTGAAACTATCATTAAAAATGCAAACAGGAACTTTTTCAGATACATCGAACATTTCGCCCAAATCTAGGAAATTTACGATCACATACAAAAGTGAGAGAAACAGGAGCTCCTGGGCGAGAACGTCGCTGTTTTTCGCTATCATATTCAACATTGTGGTATTTAGTTATATTCGAGTCAGTTTCACAGCCTTTGCCTACATGACCCTAATTTTTTCGTTCCTGGCAGTCTTCTGGATTACACACAGTGTTCAGTCAGGTAAATAAATATTTTCTCGAAAGGATAATAACTGGTAGCATTACCAAACAGTTGCACTAATCAGATGTTTTTGTACATCCATTTATCTATGTAATCAGCTCTCACCCACCCAGTTCTGGGTACAGCTGGGGACAGGTCTCCTTATTTGCACATATATAGGTACGTAGGACTGCAAACTCTCCGGATTTGAACAGTGCAACTCCAGGTTCCGTCTTGATATGGTATGGGCATTAACCCGACTTAAGTGTTGACGAAGAATGGCTGACAAGATCAATGAGTTAAAGAAAATATATCCATTGTTCACACAATCACAAAAATTTTCAACATTTATCTGTGTATTTAATGTGAGTCTGGTTATTGAAAAGTTCAAATTTTACAGAACTACGGTAAATGCTTGGAAAATTTTCTTAATCCTCGTTTTTCTCATATTGCTAGCTTTTTTAAGTTGGCAGCACTATATGTATATCACCATCCGACTTCTGGGCGTAGGCCTCTCTTGGTTTATGCCATTTGTCCCAGCATAAACCATGTTATACTCTTGTTTCAGAGACACTTCTCATCATTCCAACCGTGGGCATACAGAGCTCTGTGAAATATGTTTGGGGCAAGGAAGATATCTTTATATCATGGATCAGTATTGATGATGTTATCATCAATGAAGTTATTAAAATGGTAATTATGGTTCCTGCATAAGAAAATCGCTTAGAGTGGAATATGACTCCTTCATGGGTGATTTTCCCTTTGAATTGCTGCGCCATCTAATTATTTATTTATTATAATACTTTATTGCACAAAAAATACAAATTACACGTACAAAAGGTGGGCTTAATGCTAATAGCATCTATGTCAGTTGGCAGCATAAAGATAGATAACTTATTGGTTTACCAAACAGAATCATTAAAAATACTCAGTTAAGCTAAAAATCTATTGAATGGGTAAAATTGACCTTTTTGTCTGTTTATCTTGAAGATTTTATCTGTTCTAGGCAACTGTTTTGTTATTATATTATTAACGATGTGTAACAAAAAACATTGGATTCTAAAACTTCACTAGAGAAGTTGCATCTAAATACTCCTATACAATATCTACTGTAGATTTAATTTAAAACATAGCAAAAATCATGGGTTCTGATAACAGTATTAACTTTTACTTTCAGAACCGGGTGCTCTTTTTCCTGACTGTATTAGTGAAGCCTAACACAGAATTGAACCCTCAAAACACTGTAAAATTGGTGCCCCTGTTTCAGGTATGTACAAGTAACTTTTTAACAAATATGTCACCGCGCCTGGCCACATGTCCCCCCCAACTCCATTATTTGAGCCCCAATATATGCTTGCTAACATCTTAAGCTTTAGTCCGCTTGCGAATTTAGGTATTACGGACTCTGAAAACAGTAATTTAAAAAAAATCTGCCTTTGCATATTATGAGTTGGATGATTTTCTAATGGATCCCATCATCAGATCTTGACTAAATTTATATGGAACCACCCCTGAGGAACCCCTTTTCTTACAAAAAGAATCATTGAAATCGGACAATGTGGTAAAAAATTAACATGGAACTCCTCCTTTTTTTGAAGTTGGATAAAAATAAATCGGCACATACGTTTTGATCCATAATTAGAATTACCTGTATCATGCAAGGGTGTTAGCAACTGAGTATCAAGGGGCTTGGCGAAAAGAAATTATAAAGCCTACAGAACAAAATCACTATGCCGCAATAATCTTATCAAATCTGTTTCTATTACAATTGAAGTAGCTGCGAAATTATATGAAGCAAAGTGGCGCATCAGCTCCACTCACTTCCGGCGTATGTTTTCCCGGACCAATACAATATCGGGAGTCTTCAAATCCAGAACAGTGAACAGGTTTTTTGTTTTTGTTAGTTTTGGCAAGCGTGCTCCATCTTCGATCACACTATCACCTACCGAGGTCAAGCGCATGACTATAACAAATAAAAAAAAAAGCATGTGTGCAATTCACACGTGGTAGAAGTGAAACCTTCAAAAATTTTGGTTACAAGATAATGAGACGAATGTAAAATTTCGGGAAGATGATAATTGTAGGTTTTAGTAATGATCATAGTGATGGAAAGTTAGATAATTATTAACACGAGTGTAGGGAGTACGAAGCAAAGCACAAAGAAAACCACGAATATAAGAAACGCTGTGTAATGCTTCCTATCTCATTTTCTCCCGCGTTAAATCTTATGAATTTATGTGTCTGTCTCTTTTTACCGTCGCTTTTTCGTTTCATCGACTTTTCAAATCACAACGATGCTAAAGAAGTTTCACTTCAAAATAAAAAAATTAGCCCTATCCGAATTTAACATGAAACGTTTTGTACGTTTCATGTTAAATACGGATATTTTGAGTACAGAAATTAAAAATATATTTTTTTTTAATGTATAGGCAGATCTGTAAACGCGTCCTTATGTGCAGCGATTCCCGCCTCAACGTGCGCCTCCGCCAAACTGAAGATTACACACTTTAGAGGCCGCGAAACGCGCGCCGTTTTTATAGTTTGTCAACAAAAAGTAGATGTGTTAATCCAGGTTATAATCTACATACATACCAAATTTCATCGAAATCGGTTCAGCCGTTACGACTTGAAAGAGTAACAAACATCCACACATACATCCATACAAACTTTCGCGTTTATATTTATATATAACGGCAAACAATCCCACTAATATTTAGTGGGATTGTTTGCCGTTGTATTTTAAAGTGTTGCCCTGTTCCTGTTTCGATCCTTTATTTTACCGCAAACCACCCTGAGATAAGTTTCTCAAGTTTTGTATTAATTATTTATTCTTTGGTTGCAGAATACAAAACCGCGGCTCTTGATGCTTGAGAAAATATACACAGAACTTCAAGTCCTGATGAGGGAAATAGTGAGAGATCAAACACAAGCCTCGGGAGACAAGGGATAAATAATGTTTAAACTACTGCGTAACGTTAGTTTATCTCTTACTTTGCTCAGTAATCTATTTGTAAATCATACTTAGCGTAGAACGACCTCCAACTAGATGGAAAGACGACCTGGGCCCGTAGCCAAATTGCATTCGCTGCGAATCTATTCGATTTCTACATACATTTGTTGTCGCTGAATCACGTGGTGTTTCTATAGCATGTGTCAAATCCCATACATTTTCGGACTTATCGACTAGCGTCATCGCTAATCGACTGTAACTTGGCTAAGCCCTCAGATATAGGTTGCTGGGAGCCGTTGAGTGCAGACCGCACAAAATCGGTCGCTCTGGAAATAAATGGGGGAGACCTATGTTCAGCAGCGGCCTATGGTTGATATGATGATGATGCTGGCATATACAGTTCTTGCTTTCACATAGTTACAAAATTGTTATCGGTATCTAAGTAGATTGATTGTGTGAAAAGAGGGGTGAAAGTTTGACGCGTCTGTTTGTGGCATCGTAGCTCCTAAACGGATGGACCAATTCGAATGCGGTTTCTTTTTAATAGAACGCTAGTTTAACTGGAGTGGTTCTTACCTTTGTGTGATGAAGATCATGTCAGCTGATCTGAAGATTAACAGCACTTTTCTTTTTTGGAGAAGAGATGTCAGCTGTAAAAGGGTTTGATACGGGTTTTTTGTGTCTGGGATTTTTTGATTTTTGATTTATACATATAGTAAAACCAGCTTTATGAATGATGTGGAGAGAGTTGGCGAACTTCGTACCGCCTTGACACGCATATGACGCGGGCTGCCAATGCACGTTGCCGGTAGAATTGTCAATCGGCCTCTTTCCGCCAAAGAGTGGATCGCCTTGCCAGAGTCTGTGTTTCCTGATAGCTACAACCTGGGTATCTTTAAGTCGCGAGTGAATAGGTTTCTTCTAGGCAAGCGTGTACCATCGTAGATTGCATCATCGCGCGCCATCAGGCGAGGTCGTGGTCAAACGCTGGCCTATAATGTTAAAAAAAAAAAATTGTTGCTTCTATCTATGAGAAAATGAATTTTCTTCATAATTTTTTTTACGTGTGTTGTCCGATATTTTAATAGTTATTCTGCTATTCGGGTGGAGACAAATCCATCAAATCAAAGATCATCAAAATCGGTCACGCCGATCGTGAGTTTTATATGGTGTAACTAACTCGACTTTGTTTTGATGTTAATGAGGACTAGGTACATTCCATGTTTATTTTAAGCGAAACATTTTTTTTTATTAGATTGTCGTTTATTTATGACAAATTTAGGTGTAGTACATATCAAAAATAATAACTCTAAATCTTGCTGATTAAAATAATTACTATTATAATATAATATGTACACGTAGGTAATTAGGTTAATTAAGTATAATTAGTATTTATTTTATACATTATTATTATTATATTATTATAAGCTTGTTGTGTCCCACTGCAGGGCAAAGGCCTTCCTTCCCTCTTTCCACTCGTCTCTGTTGATTGCAAGTAGGGGCCAATCCTTGAGGTAGGAGTTTAGCTCATCCCGCCACCTTCGCCTGGGCCTTCCACGCGGGCGTCGTCCGTTGTTTGGATACCATAAACCGTGGGAGCTGTTTTTTATTATACATAATATGAAAGTATAATATGCTATGTGCTAGTGATACCGACGTGTAGTTTGTCGATAAGTTAATGCGAATTAATAACTTATGATTCTTAGCCCGGCTTGCACAACGATTCCTAAACGTATTTAGCGACTAAACGTGTTTAATTGATGTATTTGTATGATTTGTTAACTCCTTAAATTATATTTAGCCACTTATTACGTTTAGGCATCGTTGAGCAAGTCACCCTTAGTGCATAGTGTGCGTATAAAAATTAAATATAATAAACAGTTTTGGAAACTATATAATGAACAAAATCATTCCAGTAATAGATACATATTATTTGTATAGAAGATGTACACACAGCTACACATCAAGCTATACATTTTCAGTCTATGCTGACCTCT
The DNA here is from genome assembly GCA_963924445.1 of Philereme transversata. Classification (NCBI taxonomy): domain Eukaryota; kingdom Metazoa; phylum Arthropoda; class Insecta; order Lepidoptera; family Geometridae; genus Philereme; species Philereme transversata. Next base: position 9,692,613 of record OZ004347.1, read on the forward strand.
CATTGTACGGTAAACCTACACAATGCGAGGTTAGCTTAAACTGAAAATGTGTAGCCGTGTGTACCTACATAAAAAAAACAATACTTACTAGCCTTTTACCTGTAGTAAGAGTGTAGGCTTGTATGTAGGTACCTACTTACAAATAAAAAATATAAATGCCTAAATACTAAATGAACATTTATTATTTTAATATATAGATACCTACTTTATTAATAAAAAAGGATTAAATAAAAAGTGGCACTCCGGGAGTGCCGACAGAAGTGAAAACTTGAATAAAAACAGACTAAAAGGCTGACCTTGCGAACGGTACTGACATGACGGTGCGACGTCGACTACGTCACCAAGATGGCCGGCAATCGCAATATGAACTTGCGGGGATAATACAAGAATAGGTACTTTACTGCAATATGCAAGTGGTCGCATGATTCAGGTCTAGTACTCAATGCTGACAAAACTAAGCTCATTCACGTACGCTCCAGTCATCTTAATATTTATAGTGAAAATGTAAAAGTCATGATTGCCTTCACTCAACTAATGTTCAGTACATACACCAACACTTGCTCAGATCTTGAGCAAGTTACTGATCATACCTACCTGGGACTGGTCATAAATAGTAGGTTCAATTGGTCTAAGCATACCTATAGATAAAACCTGTAATAAACTAAGAGCCATTATGGCCTAATTTTATATCATAAAATGTAAGTTATCTTTGGTTCAATTTTAATACAAATGAGGGTTCAAATTCAAATTATGCCCTCGCGGGCATAATGAAATTCAGTACAACTTTACTCCCGGCTCAGCCGTAGGGATTTAATCACCTGCTTTCGGTGAGGTTTATATAACATATAATTTGACATTGTCGTGTGAAAAACAATTTTAATCTTCCGGGTATTTATACATTAGTCTGACTACACAAGTTTTGTTGATAAATTACAGACAAAATAGTCTTCAGCTTCAAAGTTACAGTCGCGTAATTTACGACCCGCCTCCAGTAACTACCAAGATCACGAAATTAAATGCAAAACAGTTCCCTATCGATAATAGATTTCGCTTGTAATTAAATTGAACTACAGTTTGCATCCGCTTCACGCTGTAGATATTCTAAGTGAGAAACATCTGTACCAAGTACTTACGAGGTACATCGATTACGCAATTATGTAATTACATAGTTCAGTTACATACTTAGAATACTTACATATGAGCTTGTGTGAGGCGTATGGAATTATTTTTCCATACCTCTTGCTCGACAATGTCAAATAATATATCATGTAAACCTCACCGAAAGCCAGAAGTAAAGTTGTACTGATTTGAACTGATTTGGAACCTCAATCCGTATTAAATTTGAACCAAAGATACCACAATAAGAACTTATTCGTAAACCTAACTAACCTCTGCACAGAAATGCACCAACCTAGATTTGGTTTTGGTTATCTCGCAGAAAGTGAAAAGTAGAGTATTCTCCTCGTGAATTAAGCTGTCTGCATCTTGGACGTGCTTATATTCCTCTTTGCACTCAGGTTTCTAGTAACTCCCGCGCTCCGCTCGTGAGTTAATTCTATATAGCTCTTATACAATTCAATATAGCGTCCGTAACGCAAGACACTACTTTATCCCCTCGTTTAATAATCTACTATTATGCAAAAAGGGTTTCAAACGTCTTTTCATACAAAAATACAATGTTATTTTATCAATGTAAACCTCATCGAGACACTACAATGATGTCAACATAATACCAGACAGTCCTATGGGTTTTTATTTAAATTTTTGCTGCTATCTTCATTAGTCACCATCGCGAAGCGATGGTGGATAGCTCAACTAGGGTATCTAAAGCATTTGTGCTTGCTTTCAAGAACAAATCATTGTAAAAACATCATTTACTAGTGGTTCGTCCCGAACTGAGATCTCGTGAGTCTCCCATAAAAACAAAACAAATTTATGATTTCTAATCTTTGACCATCAAAATAGTGCCACGAAGTGAATAACCAGATTACTTGACCTACAGTTTGATTCGAATTACAGTTAACGGGAGTCCATGTAAATTGGTTAATATTTTTTGGGGTAGAAATTGCAGTTATTCTGGATTTCAGACTTTCCCTATTTTTGTGTCACCGCACTGTGGGGCCATTGATGTACCTCGTGAATTTCGTCAATTTGCAGTTTTTATTATGGCTAATAACTCAAAAACTACAAGGTATAAACTAAAATAAAAACGGGGTCGAAATGTACTCATCCTACCTTTCATTAAAATGACACTTGACCGGATATTCCTATTTTGGTTTTTTTACCCCTCTTGAACCCCCCCACATTTTTAGCCCATTTAGTCACATCAGAATTGTGCCATCACTACCTACCTACATACCAAATTTCACGACGATCGGAACAACGCTTCGAAAGTTATTGAAGTAAAATTCGTAGTTATATAGGTACTTAGTTATAATCTACTCGAAAACGGTGGGATATCACTGAATTAGATTGGCACATGATCGCGGAAATAATGGTGTGCAAATGAGAAGGCATAAACTTATTTAAACTTCATTATATAATATTTTTAATTTAATTTATTTCTGATTATATTATGGATTACTTAATGTAATAAATGATAATGAAATAAATGAATACAATACAATATCCCCAGCAATGGCTGGGATGATTAGATCCTCTACTCTCCAGTGTCAATAGTTTGGTTGTTAGTCCGGTTGACCGAAGTTTTTTTTCACCACAGATTTACCATTAGAAACCTAACATTAAATATGTTTCCTAATAAACGCCATCAGCAGCAACATCATGTAATTACGCCGCAGGTGCTCCGAAAATCACTGAACTTCGAGTACGTCGCAGAATGCATACCAGCTACCGTCAATCTAATTAGGTAATTGAAATCATTCGTCGGTGCGTCCCCGAGTGAGGCAACGGTTGCTCCCTGCATCACCAATTAGTTCGCACCGCTCTCGTTGGCTGTATTCAGGGCAGGATTAAGAACCTCGAATAGAGAGGGGCTCAATAAAATGAGTCCCCCCTTCAACTATCCATCCATCCCCATTCTATGATCGGACAACCAGTTGCTCTGCGGTGCACGACCGCTATTATTGTAGATATACCTCCTATACGCACAAATCGGTTCTCTGTCACTTTTTTAGTGAAACGCCTCACCACTGTGTCCGTGTTTTCTGATAATTAAGTAACCTGGGTGTATTCAATTGGCGAGTTAACAGGTTGCTTTTAGGCAAGCGTGGTTCCTCGTAGACTGCATTATCACTTACCATCAGGCGAGCTCGTTGGTCAAACGCAAGCCTATAAATTAAACATGATATTCAAAATAATTGTGTCAAACAGAAGTCGACCAACTTATGTCTGTAGTTTTGTAAACAGTTCTTTAATTGTTTACAAGCTTCCGCCAATAAAAATTAGCCTATGTGTTAATCCAGGTTATGTTCTACGCACATACCAAATTTCATCAAAATCGGTTCAGCCGTTCCGACGTGAAAGAGTAACAAACATCCATACATACATGCAAACATTCACGTTTATAATATTAGTGGGATACTAAACTAGCTTCCGCCCGCGGCATCGCACGCGTGGTTTGTCAATTCAAAGTAGCCTATGTGTTAATCCAGGTTATAATCTACCTAAGTACACATCAAATTTCATCAAAATCGGTTCAGATTTTACGACGTGATTGAGTAACAAACAAACATCCAAACTTTCGCATTTATAATACAAATTGTACCAAATGTAATTACCAAAATAACTTTATATATGAAAATTACTAAGATATCCTCAGCGGAACCTTTCACGGTTTGCGCTTGACCATTAACAAGTTGTATTTCTGATTTCGTCCTGAAGCCGCCCCTGTATTTACTTCCACCACCTGTACCTACATACCAGCTGTGACTGTGCCATTTAGCCAAAAGCACATTTCCAGATGGCGGATCGCTCAACGCGTGCAATCTCGCTCGATGGCCTAATTGACGGTAGTCTATCCCGTGGCTCCTTGTGACTATGCCAGCTACGGGAAAATTGCATTGGAGAGACCACTTTTGGCACAGTTGGTACTGTAGATTTCACATTTGGTACCTCATAGGTAGATAGAGGATAGACAGTAGAAATTACAAGCACATTTTCGCCTCTATGTCTTAGGGTGATGGACGCAATGCAATGCCATGTATGCAGTTTTATAAGGCGTGTTGTCAAACCGGTGAGGTAATACAATTTTTCAGGCAGTGGGTGAGCCATATGCTTGTATCATCAGATATTCTTGGTAAAAACACAGTTTACCGGTTAATGGAAACAGTTATATTTTTTTCACCCATAATGAAATTTTAAAATACTTTATGTGTTAGAATGTCGTTGGTGAGAAATGGCGGATTCCGTTGCACTCCAAATACGGCGTTTACGCATCCTTGCATCCGTGGTTGTTTAAATGCGGTAGCTTTCTTAAGCGATAACACCGCCCCATTATACATTTACATGTTTTTCATTTTATTATATCTGGCTTGTAAGGTATAAATACCAAATAATTTTCATTCATTCGTGTAGATGAGCCGACCTTTCTTCGAGCGAGTGACTGACTTGACAAGTAATAAACGTACCGTAGCGTACACACAAAAACGTTTATTTGTAACAGCTACGCAAATTAGACGACCTCCGTGGTGCAGTGGGCGAATAGCTGGCTGAGACGCAGGAGGTAGCGGGTTCGATTCCCGCTGCTGAACAAATGTTTGCATAAGTATGTATTCACAACAAAAAAAGTATATAAGTATTCTATCGGTAATCTGGTTGCCATAGTACAAGCTCTGCTTAATTTGGGGCTAGATAGCGCTATGTGAAATGTCCAGCAATATTTATTTAAATTACGGTAATATACAGCAAAGAAAAATATGAACACTAAAAGAAAAAAAAAATATACATTGAAAAGAGGAGTTTTATATTGGCCATTCAGATGCTATGAGATGGCTACGTAATGCTACGCAGTGGTGCGCCAACCGTCTACGTCGACAGGTAATAAGCGTTTATTTGTAAGAGCTACGCAAATTACATTAATAATAAAGCTGAAATATGTACAATGAAAAAAGAAAAATTATAACAAAAAAGAAAAAATATATATATTGAAAAGAGGAGTTTTTTATTGGCCATTCAGATGCTACGAGATGGCTACGTAATGCTACGCAGTGGTGCGCCAACCGTCTACGTCGACAGGTAATAAGCGCAGCGTTTACACAAAGCTGTTGCAAATAAACGTTTTAATTGTAACAGCTACGCAAATTACATTAATATAAAGCAGAAAATATGTACAAGAAAAATATATGATAAAAAAGATAAATATGTATATTATATTGAAAAGAGGAGTTTTTTATTGGCCATTCAGATGCTACGAGATGGCTACGCAATACTACGCAGTGGTACGCCAACCGTCTACGTTGACAGGTAATAAGCCCAGCGTTTACAAAAAGCTGTTGCAAATAAACGTTTTATTTGTAACAGCTACGCAAATTACATTAATATAAAGCAGAAAATATGTACAATGAAAGAAGAAAAATATATAATAACAGGGAAAAATATATACATTGTAAAGAGGAGTTTTTATTGCCCTTTCAGATGCTACGAGATGGCTACAAAATACAACGCAGGGCTGCGCCAATGGTGTACGAGATACGATCTTTCTCTTAATATCAATTTTTGCAACGAATAGGTTACATAATACTGTACATAAGTTGTTTTCATAGTTAGAATTGAAACTTCCGGAATCGGGGAGATCGCAACCACCCTTCGGAAAAATAATGATCAACAACGGAACAAACTTCAAGTGGGAACCTAATCCCCTTTTTAACTTCAGACAAAGATCAAAGTCGCTTCAAGTACGAGGGTTGACTCATACTTGATACCAGATACTTGGTATCGGAGGACTTACTTGGTATTTTGAGGTTCATCGTAACATGTTTACAGAAAACTGTATTAGCTTCTGCCTTCCGCTCCAATATTGGATCTGCTTGATATAGGTAGAATTCTATTGTTAAATTTTATGATGGAACTGATTATATTTAAGAAGTAATATAGCCATGCTACTCCTACAGACAGACGACAGGCTGTGCTACTTTTTCGAATATTTTGCTAATACCTAGTAAGGTATGGATTATTATATTATTACACGTCCCATAGGTAGCATTTAGCATTTAGGTGACAATGTAGTAGGTACTTGAATTTTGGTAATGTATTTTTTATTCTTAAGAATAGTATAATTTTTATATATTATTATTATTTATTTGGAGGCTGTACTGTCCCACTGAAGGGCAAAGGCCTCCCTTCCTTCCTTCCACTCCACTCTATCATACGCTTGTGTAGTCCAGTCTTCCATATAGGAGTCGAGTTCGTCTTTCCATCGGCGTCGCGGTCTTTTCTGTCTTTTGGGATCCACTCGGTGGTGGATTTTGCCCATAACTCCTCTTTAACTTGCCTACTTGGTTCCCAACGTCCGCGATTTGTGTTTGGGAGCGCAGTTCACTGTTTACAATGGAGTCTGTTAGTTTGACTCCTAGGATACTGCGCTCCATGGCTCGCTGACAAACCCCGAGTTTGGACTTTGGTTGATCTGTCAAAGACCAGATTTGAGCGCCATAGGTAAGGATGGGGAGAATGCACGCGTCCATGAGCTTGCGTTTAAGTGTGAGTGGAAGGTTACCCTTCATCATATTTTTTTATATATTTTTATATTTTATTTCATTTATTAATACTTAGATTCACGATTACATTACCGTATATTGTAAACGAATTAACACAACTGAACTTAAACCAAATTGAATTTACATTATCTAATATTAAACTTTTATAAATTTGACGCGGCAAAATAGCTCGCCTGTTAACTTTAACATACCTATTTTAAACTAAATTTTTACAAGAAAAAATAATAACAAGAAATAGTTCACAAGAAAAAGTGAGTATTAAATTTTTTTTAGAATATTTAAATTAATGAAAGAAGTGCCCCTTGAGCTACAATGTTTGCTTGATCGCATTTGGTGTGTGTGTGTGTGTGTTTATGAGTGTATAGTGTACCTCCTGTGTGTGGTGTGGAATGTATATCGACTACTTTTAACTCCATCTCCATTTGAGTATCTTTATTTTCAAGCTTTGTTGTTTCGCTTACTTAGATATTGAGATTAATATTTCTAAGAACCGGTTTCTAAACACTGAAAGAATATACCTACCAGTTGATTGATTGCAATACACCCTTCGCAATCTATTATATAACCATTGCATCTTATATTAATGTAAATTATTATGTAAATAGCCAAGGAAGATTTGCCTAATCCGCGGGTGGTAAGATTTACAGGAATATTAAACGTATCTATGTAGTTATGTACCCATTTATTGTAGGTTATACATACCTTCCTACACATGAACTTTGAATAGAGGTAACTAGCTGCCGCTCGCTGCTTTGCATGTGTGGGTTTTAGTGAAAAGCAGCCTATGTCATAATCTATCTATAGGCCATATTTCATCGAAATCAGTTCAGCCGTTTAGTTGTAAAAACGTAACAGACAGACAGAGAGGCAGAGAACTTTCGAATATATGAAATCAGTGTAGATAATCTTTGAAAATATCTATACAGATAGTTTGAAGTTTAGCTTAAGGGCTAATTATGGTTTAGTTCAGTTTGTAAAGGCTTTAAAGTTAGGCTTTTATTTTGCTTATAGGTGTTATTTTCTTATTTGGTATGCCTTCCTGTTGTTACGTGCCTAATGACAGTAATTATCAAAAATGGTGGAGATGGTTGGCCATAATGATCATAAGTAATAGGCTATCTGGAAGATAATCTGTGTCTTGTATATAAGTTATATCAGGATTTCTTACCAAGGATTGCAATCCAGCGGCGTTTTCATTCCATTTGGATCCAGCACAGATCCAGCATTAATCCATCTTTCAAAGAAATGATACAATTTTATGAAGTGAAAACTTCTTTAGGCGCATTAGGAAAAACCCATTGTACTCACGACACTGTTTCCGTTACCGACACCGTTTATGACGATTCAAAAAATACACACGTAATTGTTCAAGTTTTCACTTCTGTCGGCACTCCCGGTGTGCCACTTTTTTTTAAATTATGGAAATTTGAACTTTTAACTACCTACATTTACATCACATACACAATTTTTTTTAATTTTTTTTTATACTACTGGAGATGGAACAAGCCTACGGCGCACCTGATGTTAAGTGGTAACCATCGCCTATAACAAGTTTGCCTCGTAGGTCACGCTCCTTAGAAACGTGCCCTACGATGCACATCCCTGCGTCCATCAACTTGAGGCATACAGGTGCAAAGCCTTATGTGCCTGTAATTTCACCGGCAACCATATCCTTCAAACCGAAACACAGCAATGCTGCTTGGCGGTAGAAATAGGTATGGTGGTAGCACTTCCCCGGACGAGCCCTTTCACAAGAAACTCTACTACTCTTAAAAGTACCAGAGCGTTTTTAGTTATTATTAATTTTTGGTGTTAGTTTAGTGCTCTAATAGTAATTAATAGTTACGAGTATTATAATTATTAATAATTATCCAAATAAACCATAAATCACATAAATTGACATCCTAGATATCTGAAATAGCTATTCATTAACCTATTTTAATATAGTTATCTAATCTCAGTTACTCAGTCTCACTAATTTACAAAATAAAATTGCCTGTGACCGTGTAGAAGTAAACTTGAAGTATCTTTAAAAGATTGAAGCCAGTCAATAAGGTAACAGTTTTTCTTTTATTTTTCTGAAAGTAATATCTCAAGTAACAAATGTTATTGATGGTGTTATCTCCCAGCCTACTTCTTAAAGAACTCGAAGAAGTTCTTAAAAAACTTCAGAGACGACCTCCGTGGTGCAGTGGGCGAATAGCAGGCTGAGACGCAGGAGGTAGCAGGTTCGATTCCTGCCGCGGAACAAATGTTTCCATGTTCTACAGATATTTGTTTCGGGTATGGTTGTTTCTCTATATATTATAACTATGTATTTACAAAAAAAAAGTATATAAGTATTCTATCAGTTATCTGGTTCCCATAGAACAAGCTCTGCTTAGTTTGGGGCTAGATAGCGCTGTGTGAAATGTCCAGCAATATTAATATTTATTTATTTATAACTGAATGTATACCCGGCTGCAGAAAAAGCTCTTTCTGCTTCTACGCTGGTTGGTTTGAGCGTCATCAAATAATTATAACTTAAAGTTAAGTTTTCAGCTCTTCGAGCTCGCGCAACTTAAAGTTATGAGGCGTTTTCACGCGGAAAATAAGTTTCATTTCGAAAAGAACATAAATAAACGATTGTTGGTATCATTTCGTGTTCCACGCTTTTCACCCAAGCTGTAAATATATTTTAATAAAACTCAAATATTTAAAATTGAAATGAAACCTCAACATTTTTTCCAGGCCACACGAAATACCTTATAGCCCAGTAAACTTTAAAACATTGATTTCGACATTAAAATTAAAAAGTGCATCGATTCCCCGCAGATATCTTTACGCCTTTATTATCAACGTTTACATAACGGCGCAGAATCCGACAAAAGTAATAGGCTTGCTACAGTGGTCACATAATTTTGAATAATTTATTAGGTACAAACCAAACTGGTTACTATGAAACTCCGCGACACGCCGACATAACCTATTTGTGTATCTACCAATAAGGTGGAAATAAAGAATGATGGTAAGCGATTACCGCAACCTTTGTATAAACAAAACCACCATGATAGCCACTTGCAAACAAACGCACGATGGCCACGTGGTAGACCCACTCAGACGGCAATGGCGGGATGACCTAGCTGTATTGGCCAAAGATAGCTCAACATAGGGACCTATGGAAGGAGGGAAGGAGCCTTTGTCCTACGGTAGAAAACATCAGGATTATAATCAAATAAAAGATTAGGTAAACCATGGTTTCCAGAACTTTCCAATTATTTTATGAGAAACAAAGAAGGAAGCTGAAAAGTAACGCAAATCAAAACTTTTATGGCGTAAATAGTTAAAAGTTCTATTTTTACCTAACTTTATTTTCTTGAATGGAAACTAGCCGGGCCAATGGTTTCCCGATAAAATCAGAAATAAAGACGTTTACAAAGTTCAGTGGCGTTCGAAACTTCTCGTCCCGAGGGTTACTTGTTTGACAGTTTGCTTTAACTTAAAAACCTAATAAATAGTGTCCGCACCCTGGGAATTTTAGCTTTCCATTATTTCACTGACTCATGATCGTAAAAGCTCCAGGGGGAATAAACTATAACTGTTGGACGAGAGGGACTAAAGTCGAAAGTATCTATTCAAAAGCGAAATGTCTTCGAATGTGTGTTATTTTATATTAACTATCATCAATTTGGCTACGAGATATTTTTGCTGTTTTTGAATATTTTGACTTAAAAATTAATTTATTATCACTAAAGTAGGCATATTATCACATGGCCAGACGTAGTGACGACAGGTGGAAGGCACTAACAGAGTGAAGGCCGAGAACTGGGCATCGTAATATTTAAAACGTCCAGCAGCGAGATGGATTGACTACATCCATAAGACCGTGGCCGAAGACGTGGGTCGTACGTGGTTCAGACTGGCACAGGATCGGGAAGAATGGCAGAAACAAAGAGAGGCCTATGCCCAGCAGTGGGTCGACACGGGCTGAGAATGATGATGATGATGCCGTGGCCACAATTCGGTGAATTTTCATGCTTTGATTGTCTTTCATTATGAAATAATTATAGGTACGGATTGACAGAGGCATACAACACAAACATTCATCGAATCCGGATGATGTCCGCAGGATTAGAGATTTTTCCAGAATCTTGCATGTTAATTATGTAAGTATATTAATAAAATATTTATACAGATATTCAAATTGATGCAAATTTTGGCATAACAAGGCAACGTTTTAAGGCAGCCTTACCCAAATAATTTTTGTTCTTCTAAGTTTTCATGAAGAATTTCACCGAAAATGTTGCAGTTACCTCTCTACTTTAGTCAATCGCACTCAGCTGAATACTTGTCTACAAAATAAATTGTAAATTCATCTAAGCTATATCTTCTTCTTTGTTTTGATATGGTTCATAATTATTATTTTAAACATCAAATGTTGTTTTGGCAATATTTGGTCACTGCAACAGCGTTATCTGTTGCGGAACAAGTATCCCTCAAGGTGCAAGAACAAGGGCACAATAGACAGCTCAGCAAGTGTGCCATAGTCTGAGGGTCCGTACTACATGGGCAAACAGTCGCCGACTCTCCAATCTAGCCCCATTTAATCATATTTTGCCTGCTGCAAACCACCTGTGTCCTGAGACTGTTGAGTGACTAGATCCCCTCTAGCTGTATCTAGAGGGGAACATCCTTCCCTGTTTTTTTATAGTACCTAAGTGCAAATGAAATACCATTATAGAGCGTACTCGTGCCGCATCGCTGGGGAAATCACTAGCGACAGTAATTATGCGGTTTATATTTTTCCTGCTCTCTTGTTGACGCCGTGGGCGAGAATAGAAACAGCTTATTTGTGTAGGTATCTAGGCGTCTATTATAGTTTGTGGAATTGGTCTAGAGATTACAATATCTCACCTGAATTTTAGTGAGACCAATGCTCGCAACTTCTTCAACGTTCAGGCAGCACGTTTTTCTACGACTTCATTTATAAATGTTTCGTACCTACTGAAAACTATTTTATCAGAACAAATAGCTAGTCATCACTCAGGGATAGCAATGTACCCTTCATACATATTAACATTGTAACCGTTAACTAATATGGAGGTTTTGCCCGACGGTGGCAGTCGCGCTTGCTTACCAACTCCAATTTTAAATTTTAAATTCGTTATTTTATCAATCGCTTTACAACCTATACGAGATCGAGATTGGATCAAAACTGGAATTAGACACTGTTGGTGAGTGAGTGGGTGAAAAAACGATCCTGAAGGCAATTGACGGCCAGGATTGTATTTATCTCTCACTCAACCTCAAAAATTGTACTTGTAGGTAAGAAGAGTGCGGCAAAGTTTTAGCGATTGGCATTATTTTTTTTTAATAAGTTTTTCCTAACCTGTACTGGCCCACTGCTGGGCAAAGGTCTCCCCCAATTCTTTCCACCCCTCTCGATCTCTGGCCAAATCTACCCAATCACTGTTGAATACATGTAGGTCATCGCGTCAGCGTTTTCTCGGGTGACCGCGTCATCTTCTGCCGTCTATGGGTATCCATCCTGTGATTTCTTTGCCATTATTAGGTAGATTAAATATCACTACCATTTATTAGATAGATCTCTGGAGAGGATCTTGATCAAAACCGTTCGAAGTTCCACCGGCTTAATCTAAGATCCTCGTACGCGCACGTCTCGCTCGTTGTACTAAACTTACTTCTGTTCGCTTCTGTTGTACTTGTAGACTCCATAAAGTTAGTAAATCGTTTAAAGGGCAAGGTGTACGCTTTCTAACAAACTTCCAAGTGATAAACAAAAGTTTGCAATTTACAAATTTAAAGACGTATTTAAACAAAATCTTTATAAAAAAGCCTACTATAACATAAGGGATTATTTAGAATTAGATGATAGAGAAGCTTGAAATTGCTGCAACTCGGTCGATTATAACTCGGTTATAATTCAGATGTAATTTTTTTTATTGTTATGGTCTAAAAGGATCAATAAAAAGAACAACCGGCCTTGTTTCTTGCCTTTCTTTCCTGGCTTGGTCGCGAAGGTACAGGCAGTAAAATTGACGTTTCAAAGTGATCTTCCGATTTTAATGACTAAAAAGATTTTGAATTTGTGTTTAATACTTGTGTAAAGTTTTTGTACCAACATTTGTAAAGCATTCTCATATTCGAATTGAATGGTGTCCTCGAACCAATAACAGTCTTATCAGCTTATTTTTATAGTTCTAAAAGAGAGCAAAATGAAGATAGCGTTTGTTGTTTGAGTTCTGTTTATTGGATACAATTCCGGAGTTATTGTTCCTTCCGGTGTTCCGAAGGTGAGTTATTGTTGACAATATAAAATGCTAGGGAATTGTAACTACATTTATGTCCAGTTGTAGGTACCTCAGTATTTTGAAGCTACGCAACTTTTATGGGTCAGTTACTACATGTTACCTTGTGCACCTGTGCAGTGGAATTACTTGCTTAACTGCACATTTCAGTGATTTAAATTGGGGTGGTTTGATAATAGTGTCGCAGGTCCTATTTAGATGAGACCTAAGATAATAGATAGTGCACATTTAGGCCTTTAAAGTCTAGTGGAGTTAGGATGCAGATAATGACATTACTTTATGTGTTTTGTTTGCCTATTTGATCGAGCGAAGTGATATCTCCAAATCAACTTGGGCGAATCGGCGTTGTATGTTTGTCCAAGGATAACTTTTGAAGCGTTGATCCGAGTGATGGCACAATTTTGATGTGACTAAATGAGCTAAAAATATTGGGGGGTTGTTGAGATATTGGGGTTCAAGAGGGGTAAAAAATGAAACTGAGACTATTGGGTAAAATGGGACATCAAATGAAAGGTATTTATTAGTACATTTCAACCCTGTTTTTGTTTTTAGTTTAGTCTTGGGAGTTTTTAAGTTATCAGCCATAATAAAAACAAAAATTTGACAAAATTCACAGGGTACACCAGTGACCCCACAATGCTGAAATTTGGTATTCGTGTAGCTTTATTGACACAAATATAGGGAAAAGATCTGAATTTAAAATTCTGAAATCAAAATGTTGAAATCCAGAATAACTGCAAATTTACCCCTAAAAGGTACCATCAGGTTTAGGGTTTAGCCAAGTTACATTCGATTAGCGATGACGCTAGTCGATAAGTCCGAAAATGTATGGTATTTGACACATGCTATGGAAATATCACGTGACATATTGACAACAAACCTATGTATAAATCGAATCGATTCGAAGCGAATGTAACTTAGCTATTGGTCCAGGAGCCAGTGACAGATTTTCATGACCAAGTCCCTCCCAACCGAAACTTCGTGAAATGCATTAGGGACTTATACTATGAATACTCGCGACCGTCAGCTGCGACTCCGTGGGTGGGGAGGGCAGTGGCAGCCTCCCACGCATGAAGAAAAAAAAAGGTTTTTTCAGTCATTTCCTCCCATTTGAAATTTTGTCAGATTATAGTTAACCTAGTATTTTGAAGGAAAAACAAAGTCAGCTGGCCATAGCATGGTGGATTATACGTCAGCTGACTGCTTGAACATGAAAAAAAATATTTTCAATGATTTCCTCGCAACTAAAAATTTACCTGGTGATCGTTTATACATATACTACTATGAATGAAAATTAATGTCAGCTTGCTGTATCTCAGTGGAAAGCTTGTCAGCTGGTACCTTGAAAGGTACACTTGGAGGGGATGTTTTACCCATAACTGCGTACAAAGGGCCCCTTTGTTGTGTATAGTGCATGTAGAAGATTTTCGTTCCATGTTCCAAAAAACTTACACATTTTTGGACAAAAATTCCGGACAAAAATTTATAAGAGGATTGTTAACTTACTCTAGTAAATAATGAAAGAAATCAGCTAGCTGTAAGTCAAGGGAAAAGTCGTCAGCTGATAAGATCTTCTAAATTAAAATACATGAAAGTCTGAAGTTAGTCATAGGTCGAAACTCGCAAAAAACGGCCCACGATTCCTTATTGGTCGAAATTAAGGCGCGCGCGTAGCGCGCTATTCAAATTTCTAGTTCAGTAGGTGATAGATGCTGCTGCGTTACACCTTTCAAGGTACCAGCTGACAAACTTTCCACTGAGATACAGCAAGCTGACATTAATTTTCATTCATAGTAGTATATAAACGATCACCAGGTAAATTTTTAGTTGAGAGGAAATCATTGAAAATATTTTTTTTTCATGTTCAAGTAGTCAGCTGACGTATAATCCACCATGCTATGGCCAGCTGACTTTGTTTTTCCTTCAAAATACTACGTTAACTATAATCTGACAAAATTTCAAATGGGAGGAATAAACTGAAAAAACTTTTTTTTTCTCCATGCGTGGGAGGCTGCCACTGCCCTCCCCACCCACGGAGTCGCAGCTGACGGTCGCGAGTATTCATAGTATAAGTCCCTAATGCATTTTACGAAGTTTGGCTCGAGAGGAAATAATTGACCGAAATTATACCTGGCTCCCGGACCATATGGGCCCAGCTTTACTTAGCTGTAGTTTCAGTTGATAGTTATTGGGTTAATTGGCTTATTTAAATATATACCTGTCGAAAGTGGTTAAATTTATTATACGGCTTTAGCCACGCCCCTTTCGCGTTTAGATGCGGAAAAACCAGTAATTTACTCAGATAAATGTGAACATTCTACGCATCGCAACCATTCCGTTACAAACGGACACTTTGAATACCGGTTCAGGTTGAATTTCGAATAATTTGAAAAAAATTTATAGCTACCTAAATCCTTGGTTAAATCTAACAAAATAGACGAAAAAGCTCTTTTAGACAGCTAACGGCCGACAAAAAGAATCAGTTTGCATCAACGAAAGATCATCTATCTTCATCAACCAGCGATTCAAGGCGCCTCTTAGAAATCAGCTTTACAACTCAGATGAACAATTTAAATAACCCTTCTCGGTAAGTTAGAGATTATACCAAGTTAATGTGATTTACCCAAGTAGGTATTCTGTTAGCCAAGAAGATTGGTAAGACACATGCAATATAAAAAATTATTTATGATCATCATAAATTGGAAGAAGTAATAGATTTTTTCCATCTAGTGGGGGGCCGTCCTACGTTGCACTTTCCAGTGCGTGGTCTCCACACGACCTGATAAAGGTTGTTGGGAGCCGTTGGGCCGCACAAGATCGGTCACTCTGGGAGTCTAAGGAGGAGACCTATGTTCAGCAGTGGATGTCTTATGTCTGATATGATTATGATGAATTTATTTTATTGAACGTTTTTTAATAAAAATCACCTTTCATTATACTAAAACGAAACGATGGTGTTATACTTTGTAGTAAGACATTTTCTGAGATTTACGATTTTAGGCTTAGAATATTGTGATTCCCTACCTAGTGAATGGGTCTGGGTCCCACGTTCTTAGAAGTTCCCAGACCTGTCCAATATACTATGAATAGAAATGTAAAACTCTTGACACGCTAAGAAGAAGAACAAGTTCCCAAATCTCCTTTTCACCTACAGACCAGCTGGGCTAAGTCTGCATGTCTGCAGGAACGATAGATATAAACGCACCATCTGCGCTCGCTGTCTGTCCCTTTTTCGTTTCATCGACTTTCAAATCACAACGATGCTAAAGAAGTTTTCACTTCACTTATGAATCTGTCGCTTTTTCGTTTCATCGACTTTCAAATCACAACGATGCTAAATAAGTTTTCACTTCACTTATGAATCTGTCGCTTTTTCGTTTCATCGACATTCAAATCACAACGATGCTAAAGAAGTTTTCACTTCAAAAATTATTATATTTCTTTATGAAATCTTACTATAAATCAATACTAAAACATACGTAGATATATTATTTATTTTGCGATAAACTTTATTTAGGTAGGTACGTTACCTACGTACCTACCATTAAATACAAAAAATTGTCGTCACTAAACGGCATCAAAAGCTGAATTCGCGTCATGACCACTGGCCACGCATTTCAAAGGCTCTAAAAGTGCAGTTGGAATTGCATAGGACACGCTTTTTACTCGCAAAGTGCGCGGGCAGATCCACGATAACGGGTCAAAGCTATCGGGATTGCGATCTAGGTTGCACCCTCTGGCACACGAGTAAGCAACGAACAGAGAGACAACTTTCTAAAATGAAACTACTGACTTATTTCCAATGTTTTGAAATAAAGAACATATTAGTAATTTTAAAGTATACTAGTGGTTCGCCCCGAACTGAGATCTCGCGAGTCTCCATAAAAACAATATTTGTAATCTTTATTTGATCTACAGTTTCATTCGAATTACAGTTAACGGGAGTTCATGTAAAATGGTTAACGATTTTACATGAATTTATGCTACAAATTGCAGTTATTCTTCATTTCAGATTTTTTCCTATATTTGTGTCACTAAAGCTACACGCATACCAAATTTCAGCACTCTGAGGTCACTGGTGTACTGGTCCCTGTGAATTTCGTCAAAGTGCAGTTTTTATGATGGCTAATATCTTAATAACTACAAGGCTTAAATTAAAATTAAAAACTGGGTTGAAATATGCTGATAAAGAACTTTCATTAAACGAGCCATTTGACCGGATAGTCTCGTTTAGTTTTTTTTACACCTCTCGAACCCCAATACCGCAACAACCCTCCCACATTTTTAGCTCAATTAGTTACACCAGGATTGTGCTATCACTACCTACCTATATACCAAATTTCAGGATGATTGGAAAAACGATTCGAAAGTTATCCTCGGACAAACAAACATACATACATACAACGCCGATTTGCCCTAGTTGATTTAGAGATCTCGCTTCGCTCGATTAATTATCTTCCGTTCTGTAATTCAAGAACGAAAGTAACACATAAAGTGTCTTGTAAATGTGTGTGTTTCATGCACACATTTGAAATATCTGTGCCGATTGGTATCCAGTGGCTGCATAAGCGCCATTGCGTACCGTGGCAGTCTTTGTTTAAATATGACTGTTTGTTTAAATATGCCTAAAAATTATCTCTTTGATTTATACAAATATTTAATAGTATTATTTATTATTTGATTGCAATTTATTAATTTAGTCGGTCATGATCAATGCAATATTGACGGAAGTAAGTTATAATTAAATTTGTCATTTTTGTACCTTAATAAATAAATAAATAATGCTGGACATTTCACACAGCGCTATCTAGCCCCAAATTAAGCAAAGTTTGTACTATGGAAACCAGATAACAGATATACTTATGTATTTTTTGACAATTCATATTAAAATAATTAATTGATGTAATTGGATTATTTATTTAAATTGTGTTAAATAAATAATACGACTTTAGGATACATTTTTGTAAGTTAATAATTTATTAATAGTTGTTGAGTAGCTCAACGGAAGTCATGGCTGTCGTTAAAAAGACTTGTTTTAGAAAAACGTTTGAAATAACATTTTTGAATTGGTAACGTTTTTCTTGCTTGTGGATTTGGACAGCAACATCAGCCGTATTCGAGCAGCGAAGTGTGTCGGTTGCCTAATGTGTAATAATTGGTCATAAAGGAGTGTACTAATGAATATACGAAGACTTGTAAAGCATCGAGTTGTTAGTTTACTAAGCTCGCTTTCATAACAATACAATAATACGTGTCACATACGTAGGTACACCAATACATTCTACCGCTTTGTAAAGCATCTACGGAAAAGCCTTCACTACCATTATAGGTTACTCTTGTGTCACTAGCTACCGTTTGTTGCAGCAAGAAATGAAAAACAAACACTGTGCGCCAACAGATGTCCAGATAGCCAATACACTGTACCGTGGAGTAAAGATTGACCGGAAGGGACGCTAGATAGCGCTAAGTACCTATCTAAGTATGTTTTCCGAGTCCGCTCGTACTGTAAGCACTTAAGTACTTAATGTAGGTTCTGAATACAACAGATTGTATACTAATGTTCAGAATGAAATGGAACACAAGATTAGGAAGTCATAGGATTTAGTTGAATTTGCAAACACTTATTTGTTCCAGGGCCCGTAGCCAAATTACATTCGCTCCGAATCGATTCGATTCCTACATACATTTGTTGTCGCTATACAACGTGGTATTTCTATAGCATATGTCAAATCCAATACATTTTCGGACTTATCAACTAGCGATATCGCTAATGGTATTTCTATAGCATGTGTCTTTTTTTTTTTATTTTAATTTATTATAAGGACCTTTATAAGGATACATGTCGGTCCTATTGTATGTACAAGTTAATTGAACCAAAGATACAAACAAAGCAAACAAAATAAAGATTAACAACAACAATTAACTTATTTAAATCGGCCCGGCACCACAACCATACAAAAATGTACAGGTGTGATCCCTGACGGGTTAACTTAGGAAAAAAATAATAATTAGCCACAAGTAAATGAAGTTACCTACCTATCTATATGTATGTCACTTGTGGCGACTTACTGCACTAAATAATTCCTTAGCTGCATATGATGAAGGGTCAGCTAAGATTTCATTGAAAATGCCCACGTCGAATCTGTTCAAGTTGTAAGTCGCCACCAGTGACTGTCTTTCTCGCTGGAAGCGGACACATTCCACCAATAAATGGTGCACATCCTCCACCACTCCACATGTGTCACAATTAGGTGTGTCAACCTTTCGCATTAAGAACGCAAACATTTTTAATGGCATGTGACCTGTTCTCAACCTGTGTGCTATGACAATAAGTCTACGTGAAAGGCTTGCCGAACCAAGGTATGTGAGGAGGCTCACATTGGATACATTTGTACCAAATACCTTTTTCTACGGAATAGCATGTGTCAAATCCCATACATTTTCGGACTTATCGACTAGCGATATCGCTAATGGTATTTCTATAGCATGTGTCAAATCCCATACATTTTCGGAGTTATCGACTAGCGATATCGCTAATGGTATTTCTATAGCATGTGTCAAATCCCATACATTTTCGGACTTATCGACTAGCGATATCGCTAATGGTATTTCTATAGCATGTGTCAAATCCCATACATTTTCGGAGTTATCGACTAGCGACATCGCTACTCGAATGTAACTTGGCTAAGCCCTCAGGTCTGGGTGTTTTGGTACTGATACTGTGTGTAGTTTCAGATAACCACGCCGCGATAAAAGGATTTTTATTTGGGGTCATGTTGGACTGAATTGGATGTCTTGTTGAATGCTATTTAGTACGCATAAATTAAAACGAAGACAACCCGGAACTAACTACTAGAAAAGAAATATTAAGTAAGATTTTGCAATAACTTCCCAAAGACGTACAAACTTGTGAAATACCTACATTGAAAATGTTGAAATACGATAAAAAAATTGTGTACCTGTTCGAGTAGATATAAAGATAGTAATAAAGATGTACAATAAAGGCGACTTACGCAACGATGCCTAAGAGTATTTAGTGGCTAAACATGTTAAATTTGACGTATTTGTATGATTGGACAACTCCTTAAATCATGTTTAGTCGCTAAATACGGTAAGGGATCGTTGTGCAAGCCTGGCTTTGTTATATATATATTACAAGACTTGCTGTTGCCCGCGACTTTATACGCGTTACACTACTAAAATGTGTAGGTAACCAAGAAATAAAGATAAACTAGTATAAAGTGTACAGTGGTAACGAATTTTTTTAATTCGAAATGATTTCAATAATTTTTCAATAGGAACTTGAAACCCCATTTTTATCCTATGATACCTGATTTATAGGATAAAATGTAGTGTATGTATTAATCCAGGTACTGTAATCTACGTACATACCAAATTTCATCGAAATCGGTTTAGCCGCTACGAGCTAGTTTATAATATTAGTGTCATACTAGTTAAGCTAACTAAATGTGAACATTAAAGGTCAACAGATTCTCTCTGCCAAGCCACTCCTAAGCACTCCTCTGCCTAGCGTGCCAACTCTTTTGAAGTTGGCAGTGGGCTTATGGAACGCTTTTCCCCTCTTTTGTATTAGAAAAATATCATCAAAACCAGCTTTTAAACGTTCTGTCCATAGTCACTATTTAAATTCTAATTCCACTTGAGCTTTTCGTATAACTTTATTTATTATTTGTTATTAGATTTATTTATTATATTTATATGCTATTATGTATTAATTTATGTTATCTATTTATGTGTTATATTTGTGTATATAATTATTTCTTATAATTATATTGTATTGGTAAGTATTATTAGGTATATTTATGTAGGCAATTAGGTAGTTAGTAGTTTTTTATTTCTATTTGTATTAAGTACGTCAACCTAAGTTTTTTTACCTGTCACGGTTGACTGGCAGAAATTGCTTTTAGCATTAAGTCCTCCATTTGTACATTTTTCTTTTTGTGCAATAAATAATTAAAACAAACAAAGAAACAAACATTGTTCTATAAGAGTAATAAATTTAGTATGATTTTGTTAGGTATTTACTCGTATTTGGTCTTAGAGAATTTATGACGTGTGGACATAATGCCACATGTTTCAGTTTTGATTATTAGAAAATATTTGTCGTGTTCAATGTTATATCTAGTCACTCTATTTCCCATGTTTTCTTAACAGTATTTGTAGAAGGAGATGACTTTGCTCGGACTCCGACATTGTCAGCCAATGTTTGTGGCATCGAGTGGGTGTTTGATGAATTTTTTGGACGAAATGGAATTTAAAACTGCAATTTCTCGAAGTGTTGGGTTTTTTACTGTTACTTTGCTAAATATGAAAATTTCGACCATTACGGAGGGTTTAATTTCTGTAGTGTAGTAGTGAATAAAAGTGTAGATGTCTTAAAAGCAACGGTAGAATCGCGAATGTCACATTATCTTTCTGGTATGAGTTTAACTACATTTGAGGAATATGAAGTCTGCCTAATATGTAGTATATAGTATGTAGGGGGTTTGATAATATACGTACAAAAATGAAAGGAGTTATTTTGATGAGCATAATAAATAAATTTGTGAAATGTTTACTATATAAATGTAAAATTTATTTTGGCATGTAAAAACAAACACTTTATTCAACTTATGTTGTGCTATTGCATAATGCTTGCCATCTAACCACATATACTGTATTGATGACGTCTTGAGATATCTCATGTTGTCCCTTTCTAACCCAAAAGCCGCAAGAGTAGGCAGTAAGTTTTATATCGAATTAATCACCTAAATTTAGTCGATTTTCTTTAAAATTTATTAATATAACTAGTAGTTTTTTTTCGAGAAGTCTTTATTTATGTTTTGTCACCGTCACTTGAATATCGTTAATATATTACCAAACACCCTCTATGATTCTGACAAAGATTCGCCATAATTTATGCAAGCGTATAAAGCATTCGTCAAAGTTGCCAACAATCCTATCAACTCATTTCCAGTGCTTAAATTTTCATGTACTTAGTTTGAAAGTCCTCAACAGGTCCCAAGTTTTAAACTTTCGAAGCATCATTCGTGTTCCGATGTGCATATTTCATTTAACTCCACGGCTGAACGTCGCAAGTTCAGGCTGAAGACTGGGCTAAATTTGAGAGGCATTTGATTTTTTATTCATAGTTTTAAGTTTCTTCAAGTTTGAAGACGTCTTGGGATTTAAAAGGCTGCGCACTTGCAAATTGAATGCGGCCTATATTTAGACATGCAGAGTTAAAAGTTACCAATACCACTCCTATATTATAGTTTCCGTAGTCTTCTTGCCTGTTTTTGAAGGAAACTAACAATTTTTATTTAAAATAAAACTCATCGGTGGCGTAGCGTATTTCTTGGCCGACAACTTCAATCTTCCGTTTAGTGGAATTCGTTATAACTTGTACACAGTTTAAAAAAGATCTCGAAGCCACTCTTATTAAAGAGAGTGCTTCTATGTAACAATTCGATAAGCATTTCTATTTTATTAATTATTATTTTTTATTTATCTCATTATTTAAAGCTATTTTATTTTTTTGATGTTGCTTTGTTTTGTTTATGGAAGTAAATGTTTCCCTTTAGCTGGTCTACACAGAACTGCGCTAGAATTATCATGCTGTGTACACATGCTTTGGGATACTATCTAGGTTTTAGAATTGAACACTATATTTTGTATCTGATTGGTTGTATTCTGTTTTGTGTGCCATAATAATAAAATAAATAATATTTAAAAATGAACTTTCTGGTGGTATTTAGTGTCTTACACTAGAATTTATCATTGGCCAATACAAACAACTCAGTCATCATCTCAAATGAGCCATATGAGGTCCACTACTAACAAAGGCCTTCCCCATAGATTTCGAAAGCGACCGACCTATATAAACAATTTAATACGGGTCTCTATTACTAAGCAGTGAGTTCGTGTCCAAATTCACATCAATTACTAAAACAACGATCTTCAAATTCCACGTCCATTAGGACTCTGGTCATTTCGTACGAATCCGTTTGCATTTTCACGAGTATCATGAAAAATTCCGTTACCATTCTTCCTGTTACGTCCCCAATCCAGTTCGTTCCTACAGGATCCTATTTAATTATGCAGATGCGGATAATCGGGCCTTCCCCTTGTTTTATGTCAATGATATGACCCCTTGAGTTCGACAGCTTTTTAAGACGCTTGTTTATTTATTCAACTTAATAATGTTGTTTTTATGAGTATTGCGTACTAGGGACCTTTTACAATTTTTTTATCGACTTTAGTACCTAGGTAGTAATATTTTGGTATACGTTTTCACGTACACAAGCTCTATTATCTTGTTGGGTTTTTTGTATGAACTTAATTCAAATGTTCTGTTGAAGATGGCGCTTCTGAGAGACCTACGGTTTCAAGTAAGAGACTAGTTGGAGATGATCGCCTTAGGGTAGCCTTTCATTCTGATGCCAGGGTTGGCTATCCATCATCATCATCTCAGCCATAGGACTAATGATGTTCAGTCCTCCCAAATATAGATAGATAGATAGATAACTCTATATCGAATTACCACACAAACAGAAATAATACAAAAATAAGTACTAGACTAGAATAAATAAGGCAATACAATGGGCGGCATTATCGCTGAAAGCGATCTCTTCCAGTCAACCTTTGGATGGAGCGAAATTTACAATATGGAGTGCGGTGTACTTTGGAGGATACATTTACACAAATATTCGTAGGTATAATAAAAAATATGATACAGTTTTGATACTAATACTTAAAATACTTATAAAATAGACTAATATATAGGTACCTATAAGCAAATAGCTAACTATACTAACAGATAAAATGTTTAAATATTAAATAAATAACGCTAGGAAGATGACATCGTCAGGTAATGTTGTTTCACCTTCAGCTTGAATGTGTGTAAGGAGGATGATCGTCTTATTTCTTCGGGCAGATCATTCCACAGCCGAACAGTCTGGAAAGTAAAAGAAGAGCGGTAAAAGGAAGTGCTGTGCGAAGGAGTTCTGAGTATCAAGTTTTCTGATGACCTAAGAGTGTAGTTGTTTGAAGAGTGAAGAAATTGAAATCTATCTTTCGGATAGTGAGAAGAGAAGAGATTGAAAAGAATAGAATAGAGAAGAGAGAGGATATGCATATTCAGACGAAGACGAATTGGAAACCACTTACGCTTTGAACGGAAGGGAGACACATGATTATATTTTCGGAGGCCAAATATAAATCTGACACAAAAAATTTGTAGGCGCTCGAGCAAATATATTTCCAGAGCGACCGGTTTTTTTCAGCCGCAGATCGGCTCCCAGCAACCGTCATTAGGTCTTCTTTCCAACTTGTGGAAGGCTGGCCTACCTTTCTGCCAACGGCCGTCATTCCGATTGGCTATTCACGAACATGATTACTTACCCCTGTTACGGAACTTGCTAATCGCTAAGCAGTAAATCAGTCAATTTTGCCGACACGTCCAAGTTAGTGATGTATTTGTGTGCTATTGCATTCGACAGTAATTGCGATATTGAATTCCAAAATGGAACCGATGATGAATTAAGTTCTAATTGACTTAAGTAATTATCGTAATTGGTGTATATTAAGGGGACAATAGGTGTAAATTAATTCATTAATAATCGTCCAGTTTGCCCCAAGGATGTGAAAAATGGTGATGTGACAATTTATATCCTTATCAACTTTGGGTTGAATAGTGATTCACAAAGGCAACATCAAGATTAGATCGAAACTTGCTTTTTTTTGGGTTTTGAATAAGTAGTCAGTACAAAAAATAACTAACCAGAGGGCTTAGCCAAATTACATTCGAATAGCGATAACGCTAGTCGATAAGTCCGAAAATGTATTTGACACATGCTATGGAAATATTACGTGATATATCGACAACGAACCTACGTCGAAATCGAATCGATTCGAAGCGAATGTAACTTGGCTACGAGCCCTGGTACATGAACACTTCAGATACTGTTTTATTTATTGATAAGCCCGATGATATGGTCGTTTTACTTACTTACCCTTTAGGTAGCAAAAAAGGTCACCACTCAGCATAATATGGGACAGTACATTTTTTCCTTTTTTTATTTATAAGGAAGTAGAAATTAAATGTTCATAGATGCAAAATTTTGACCAATTAAATAAATAAATAAATAAATATTGCTGGACATTTCACACAGCGCTATCTAGCCCCAAACTAAGCAGAGCTTGTACTATGGGAACCAGATAACTGATAGAACACTAATATACTTTTTTTTTAAATACATACTTATAATATATACCTAGAGAAACAACCAGATCCGGAACAAATACCTGTAGATAATTGTAATAAATAATACATTTGTTCCGCGGCGGGAATCGAACCCGCTACCTCCTGCGTCTCAGCCAGCTATTTGCCCACTGCACCACGGAGGTCGTCTTATATGCATTAATTGTCTATAATGCATTATAGAATATGAATTTACCAGCTATGGAAGTGAAGTGGGGTAAATGATTGAAGGGCCACTGAGAATCGGCTGCAGATAGGCTGCGGCTGCGGTCTGCGGGAAATCAATGATGCCAGTTAACGCGCTAATCCAATTATAGATTTATGCCATTGATCCACGGTTCAAAATGCAGTAGTAAACACGGATAGAATTGTAATAATTATCAATGGGTACCTAGTAAGTAAAAATATCTACATAAACTGATAAAATGCTTGTTGAAAAATGCCTAGTGGGTTTAGATTACATAATTACTATGTAACTATACTTGTAAAATTTTAAAACTATGTAGGCATTTTTTGATACTACCTGGAAATTGAACAAGCTTTAAGTAAGCTTAAGATTACAGGTATCAATTAAACCAATCATCAAAAAAGAAAACGATAGTTAGCTCACGGAATCGATGCGTCACATCAATAATGATAGAAGTGGGGACTAGGCTACGATTAGCAAACAATTCTTTTTATTTCTTTTAACCACTATTAACTATTTATGAATCTATATAATTAAACATATGTGAAAATACTTTGTACATCTTTTTAACCTTATTGTGCGGAGGAGTGTTAGATTTGACAGATTTGAGATTTGATTATGTAAAGTTTATATAGAGACTAGCTGTTGCCCACGACTTCGTACGCGTTACACTTCTAAATGTGTAGGTAACCTAGAAATAAAGCTCGCTGTTGCAACTTAAATTGACACCCCATTTTTATTCCATGGGAACTGTTATTGAATAAAAAATAGTCTATGTGGTAATCCAGGTAATAATCTACGTATCTACGTATATATACCAAATTTCATCGAAATCGGTTCCGCCGTTACGACGTAATTGAGTAACAAACAAATAAACAAACATCCAAACTTTCACATCACACTAATATTATAAATGTGAAAGTTTGGATGTTTGTTTACCTGGATTACCAGATAGGCTACATTTATCCCGTAAATCAGTTCCCATAGCATAAAAATGGGGTGTCAAGTTAACGTGCTCTTTGTGTGTAGAAACCTTCAAATGAGGTACTAATATCGGTGATTTTCAAGACATTCCAATTTTAAAAAGTATTTGCTTATGTTTTTAAGTGAGTTCAACCTTTTGTTAATTAAAATCGGATTGAGTTTTCAAACATGTGTCAAAATAAAATGTAATTTAAATCAAGAGCACTAAGGAGTATTAATATCAACTTCGAAGCAAAACACCGCCAAAATAACTTTCTACCCCTTTTTAACTCAATTTTTTAACTTAATGAATTTCAATAAAATACGAAACACGTCTTCCATCAGTTCTGTTATAAAAGCTTTATGCAAAATTTTAAGTAGATTGGACCAAGGAATCACGTTGTCCCATACAAACTTTGCCCCCCTTTTTCATCTCCTTAGGGGTAGTATTTCGGAAAATCCTTTTTTATCGGATGGCTACGTCATACAAAGAACAAACCCTCCAAGTTTCAGGTTTCTACAATCAGCGGTTTAGGCTGTGCGTTGATCCGTCAGTCAGTCATTCAGGACAAAGCATTTTATATGTATAGGTAAAGGGAAGAAGACATTTTTTTTTAATACATTATAGGCGGGCATTTGCTCACGATCTCGCCTGATGGTAAGCGATGCGATACTAATTAAACAAAAAAAAAAAAAAAAACGTTTGTATGTACTTATGTACGCACGTAAGAAGTTATACTTCTTTGGCGTAACAGAACAAAAATGGCTAAAGATTTCATCTCGTATGCCACAATTCTTTGTTTGTAAAAGGAATGATAAATTAATAAATATAGTTGTGTTTTCACGGAAACTTGAAAGACAGTTATTAGCTAACTTCATCATGTCGCTTTTTGGCTGTCGGTGTGCGCGCGCATCGTAAAAATTTTACTCTCATATTTTTTTCTAAACGCGCCAAAAGAAGTGTAACTTCAAAAAAAAATTATTACTATCGTAATTAGACCGCCACGCTGTGTATTGGTAACTGGTACTAACTAAACTAGCTTGCATAAAGGCCACTTTAAAAGTGCTCTATTTTTTGTGTCTTATTTTCGACTTTTAAAAGACATTTCATGAATTATTGAATACTTTTTAAACCAGTGGTTCGCCACTAACTGAAATCTCGTGAGTCTCCCATAAAAACATAAATATATTATTCGTAATCTTTGACTACCAAAATAGTGCCACGAAATAAACAACCACCTGATTTGACCTACAGTTTCATTCAAATTACAGGTAACGGGAGTTCAAATATTTTGGTCTAATTTTTTGGGGTACAAAATGCAGTTATTCTGGATTTCAGACTTTTGCCTATATTTGTGTTACTAAAGCTACACGAGTACCAAATTTCAGCATTGTGAGGTCACTGGTGTACCCTGTGAGTTTTGTCAAAATGTTTTTATTATGGCTAATAACTCAAAAACTACAAAGATTAAATTAAAAATAAAAACAGGGTTGAAATGTACTACTGAAGACCTTTCATTTGACGTCCCATTTGACCTAATAATCACATTTTAATTTTTTTCCACCTCTTGAACCCCAATATCTCAACAACCCCCCCACATTTTTAGCTCATTTAGTCACACCAAAATTGTGCCATCACTACCTACCTATGTATTAAATTTCACGATGATCTGATCAACGCTTGGAAAGTTATCCTCGGACAAACAAACATACATACATATATACATACTGTCGCGTACCAACTCGAAGAATGAATAACGAAACGTAAAACGTAATTCAAACAAAATCTCTGACATCTGTCATAACCGCAGAAACACTTGACCTATGCCTACCAGCACATACGCACGCAAAATCTGTACATAATTATTTAATAAGTTGATACTAAATTGTTACAAAAATCCGAGGACTTCGTTATTCCAAACATCACGTGAGGAACCCCTGTGTCGGCGCAGACACATACATACATAGGTAGATACAACGCCGATTTGCCGCAGTTGATTTGGAGATCTCGCTTCGCTCTATCAATAAAATAAAATACGTTTTATGATTATGAAACCATTATTTTGAGCTTTGTACGATAAATACAAACAAATTACGAAAATTGGAAACAAGTGATTTTTGTAAATTAAGATTATTCATTCGTTTTCTACCTTATATTAGATGGAATAGAGGGATCAGATGAAAATGGCGTGTATTTTGTAAAGATAAATTGAGTTAAACGGTCCAAATTCAAAGGTATTAATTAGTAAACAAAACACTGTTTATTTTATAGCTTAAAAATGACAGGATAAAATCAAAAATGTAATTCCTGTGTTCTGATTCAAATAAACCCGGGTGCGCACTACCAAATTAGTAAAAATTTGGGTACATTGTTGTATCTCTGTTTGGATTGTCGTGTCCTTTGTTACGGCGTGCAATAAAATATTTCATTACTGTGTGAAACATCCGTCGCGGGAAACGTGCCCGGAGCAGAAAGCGTTTTTCGCTTCTTTTAGAGTTCTAAAGAAAACACCGAAAACGGAACCTTTAGGCTACTAAAGTTCAAGGATAATATTGTCATATGTCGCCACACTGCGATTGTTTCTTCAGTGTATTACGCTTGTTAATAATAAATAAATAATTAATGAATAATGCTGGACATTTCACACGGCGTTATCTAGCCCCAAACTAAACAAAGCTTGTACTATGTGAACCAGATAACTGATTCGATACATATTTACTTTTTGTAAATACATTCTATTTATAGAAAAACAACCAGATCCGCAACAAATATTTCTAGATCATTCAAACATTTGTTCCGCGGGGGGAATCGCCGCATCGTATTCGTATCGAATAATATTTCGGTATTGTGGGTATGACTGATAAAATAAAAACTCAACGCGATAAAAAAAGTATTACATTTACTTTTTAAACATTTTTATGTTAAATTTTTTACACCTTGGGTTACATTATTGAAGTTTTAGTAGAGATCCCTATTTTTTATAGTAATAAATATAGCCTATATTACTTATGTGTAATGAGCATTCTATTGGTGAAAGAATTTTTGAAATCGGACCTTTAGTTTTTGAGTTTATTCGTTACAAACATACAAATCTTTTCACTTTATTATACTAGTGGTTCGCTCCGAACTGAGATCTCGCGGGTGCGCTCCCATAAAAACAAAAAAATATTATACGTAATCTTTGACTATCAAAATGCCACGAAATGCTGAACCAATTTACATGACCTACAGTTTCATTCAAATTACAGGTAACGGGAGTTCATGTTCTTGGTTATATTTTTATGGGGTAGAAATTGCAGTTATTCTGGATTTCAGACTTTTGGCTATATTTGCGCCACTAAAGCTTACAAACCAATTTTCAGCACTGTGGGGCCCTGTCAATTTTGTCAAAGTTTAGTTTTTAGTATGGCCAATAACTTAAAAACTACAAAATTCAAACTAAAAATATAAACAGGGTAGAAATGTTCTCATAAAGACCTTTTATTAGACGTGACCCTTGACCAGATACTTCCAGATAGTTCCATTTAACAACCCCCCAATATTTTTAGCTCATTGAGTCACACCAAAATTGTACCATCACTACCTACCTATATACCAAATTACATGACGATCGGATAAACCATTCGAAAGTTATCCTCGGACAAACAAACATACACACATACATACAACGCCGATTTGCCCAAGTTGATTTGGAGATCTCGCTTAGATTACAGTTTTCTATTATGGCTTTAACTATTATTATAAATTTTATTATAGTGTTAAATAAGGAATGATTTTTTGCACTGGCAACTTAAAATTAAGTTATTTTTCATTAATAATGAATAGGTAGGAAAACAAACACTCGAAAGAGTAATTTGTGTCTGTATTAACCACATTTACAATGAATAAAATGTTTCAATAGTTTCCACAAATCTCTCTGTACTCGGTAGACCCGTGAAGATATCCCAAAGGGGTAGTCAGAGGCAAGTCCAGTCATGCCCGTTTGCGTAGTAGTTAAGCATTTACGTGACAGGTTGCAAGTACATCGCCAACCCTTGTCTTCGAATTATTGGTCGGCCAATTTCCTCAAGTTGTTTTCAACGAGATAATAAATGCTTAATTTCTTCAGCATCTTGCAGTAAAATGCAGGTTGTAAAACCGGAAGCAGTTATTTGCTAAGATTTCAACTTCCAACATCGAGTTTATGAGATTTAAAGCTTTAGAACCCTATAACAAAGACACTCGACACGTTTTGGACAGTTTTATTTCTGTGACGTGCATTTTATGCGAATGGATATTAAAAATATTTGTTAGTCGCAGTGACGCGGGCGATGCTAGTGTGTGCACGCCCGAATAATTTAGAATGGCGCTTTTTTCCCGTACGTTTTATGAGGGATTCCTAGAAGTTAACACGTAATGCTCAAACGTAGTGGAACTGGGACAGACTATGTTCCTAGTGACTAGTTTGGGATTATACGTGACAAAATTTTATGAAGTTAATGAAACGACTTAAAAGCTTTATCTGCCTTAATTTTGTTTAAGTTTTTTATCAACTTAATTATTTCCTCCGATGACCTCCGTGGCGCAGTGGGCGAATAGCCGGCTGAGACGCAGGAGGTTGCGGGTTCGATTCCCGCTGCGGGATAAATGTTTCATGGTCTACAGATATTTATTTCGGGTTTGGGTATTTTTCTATATAATTATAAGTATGTGGGCCACTATCTATGGTATGCATTCAGTTCATCCCTCCATCTCCGTCTGGGTCTACCACGAGGCCGCCGCCCGTTTGGAACCCATTCTGAAGTGGTTTTCGCCCATAGCTCCTCTGGCATATGACAATCGTGTTCAGCTCAGTCCCACTTAAATTTTGCGGATATCACAGAGCCACGTCGGCTATCTGTGTTTTGGAGCACAGTGTTGAATAACCGGGATTCGTGGAAAGATGGAAGGGAGGCCTTTGCACTGCAGTGGGACTCTACGGGCTGAAAATAATAATAATTATTGTTATAAGTATGTAACAACAAAAAAAAGATGTATCTAAGTATTCTATCAGCTATCTGGTTCCCATAGTTCAAGCTTTGCTTGGTTTGGGGCTAGATGGCGCTGTGTGATAATGTCCAGGATTTTTTTTGTAAGTTTTATTGGTTTAGTTGGTGGCGCATTTGTTGTTCACAGACTAACTAAAATTTTTTTAATTGCGAATGTTCTTTTTTCGTTCACGCCAAAGACCAAATTAGCATGAAATTTATGGTGACATTTCTAAAATTAAGTTATTTTAGTTAAACTGGCGTGTTTGAGGGTAGTTTGATCAAGAAACATTGGTATTAACTATCCTATCCGCCACACACCAATTTAGTTTATACCTACCTAATGTATTAGTTAATTTAATAATTAATGAAATAAGAATGTTAGTGTTTTACGAAATTTTGGCTAGTCAGTAAGCAACAGAATCGTCACCATTAACTTCTTTGTCACAAGAAATCTATAGGAATATATAATAATGATGATCTATATCATCATCATTATCATGACCCATTCTGTAGTGGCTTTTGGCCATAGTTCCTCTGACATAGGACAGACGTGTCCTGCCCAGTCCCACTTCAATTTTGCGGATGTCAAAGCCACGTCAGCTATCTGTGTTTTAGAGCGTAGTGTCGAGTTTCGTATACGGTCTATGAGCCTGACTCCGAGGATGCTGCGCTCCATAGCTCGTTGACAAACACCGAGGCGGGACTTTTGAATATTGGTGAGGGACCAAGTTTGTGCACCGTATGTGAGAATGGGGAGAATGCACATGCCCATTAGTTTCCGTTTTAAATGTAGAATGGGTACCAAACGGGCGGCGTCCTCGTGGTAGACCCATGCGGAGATGGAGGGATGAACTGGATGCATACCAGAAAGAGTGGCCCCAATTAGCCAATAACCGGGATTCGTGGAAGGAGGGAAGGGAGGCCTTTGCCCTGCAGTGGGACTCTATGGGCTAATAATAATAATAATATATAATCATCATGAGCCTTTACTTCTATAGAAGATGATTTAAGTGAGTGTCAGGTTGAATAGAATAGGTAGTTTTCATGGCAATATATACCCTGCATAAACTAGTGAAACCCACACGACAATTTCCTTATTTCTTTTACTAAATAAGCTAATCTAAAATAGAATTGTGAATCACTACTCGGACTCATGAATCGCTAACCGATCTTTTTAATTTAACATCACCAACCAACCACAATTTAAGGTCTGCAAGTCAAGGCCCTAAATTACAAAAGTTAATACATCCTGTCAGACCCTATTCATGCATTCGAGCACATTGCGCTAAAACGCTTACCCTCAAGCCGGCGGGCGGCACAAAGAGAATTATCTACTCGACTATACCTTTAAATGTAGATGTCACGCAATCTGACAGCTGTGCGCCATTGTACACTTCAATAGTTGTTATCTACGAGAGGCTGGGCAGGTGTATCGCGGTCATGTACTCCATTTAGCGGATTCGCTCACATTTGGAATTCGAATTAGTAAAGTTCGTAGTATTCTACCCTGTGACGACCCCTGATGCGTAGTGGGCGAATAGCCGGCTGAGAAGGTGGAGGTTACGGGTTTGACCACGGCACAAATGTCACAATATTCCCCCACCACTTCGACATTTAAAATCACAGTTTATCTTTAAAAAACGTTTAAAATCCATGATAATTAGTAAACAAAAAATTGGGTTGCCTGGTGCGGGAAGCCATAGTGCACCTTTCACGTGCTAGCCGGTTGGGGTATTATTTTGACCAATTTATTACATATTTTGATTTATATGTATGTATAAGTTCTGACTTTATTTATTTTTATTACATAATATTATACTATTTTGACATTTTAAACTACATATTATTATATTTTGACACAACATGACATAATTACCTACCATGACACATTATATTTTTCATTTGACAACACAATACTTTCAAGGTCTAGTGGCTAAATGGAGCGGTCTCGACAGAATATCAGCGCTTTCCTTTACGGCGGGCATAATGCTGAGTTGAGTCCCATTTACTGCTGTAGCACACAGTATCTACCAGGTTCTCCCTTGTGTTTTTGTTTATTTTACGTTTATAAGTACTATTTAATTGTTTCTTTTTTTGTATTTTGTCTGTTTTAAAATGTATTGTATAGTGTGTGCTAATGTAGTGAATAAATGATTGTCTATGTCTATGTCTAAATGTTTGCATGATCTACAGATATCGGCTGAGACGCAGGAGGTAGCGGGTTCGATCCCCGCTGCGGAACAAATGTTTGCATGATCTACAGATATTTGTTCTGGGTCTGGTTGTTTCTCTATATATTATAAGTATGTATTTACAAAAAAAAATGTATATAAGTATTCTATCAGTTATCTGGTTCCCATAGTACAAGCTCTGCTTAATTTGGGCTAGATAGCGCTGTGTGAAATGTCCAGCAATATTTATTTATTTATTTGTTTTGGGTCTAGATGTTCTTCTGTATCTATGAGAAGTATGTATTTACTATAAAAATGTAAGTAAATGAGTATTCCATCAGTTATCTAGTTCCTATAGTAAAAGCTTTGCTTAGTTTGAGGCTAGATATCGCTAATTGACCACTAGTCAACTTCAGTATAATTTTTTTTTGTAAAACTTTTTTCTGTACCTATTTGTATTTTGTACTCAGCGTTAATTGGCTAGTGGTCTGAACATCAAAAGTTGAGAATCAGAAATGAAACATCAGTAAAACCCAATATTCCTTTCACAGTAACCGCTTACTAACATAAAAGGAACGAATAAAAGGAAAGGTAAATTAGTATCGGGTTCTTATCAGCGAATGGCGAAACCTCCCTAGCATCAATCAATCTACCGTGACGGGCAGATATTGAAAGACTGCAGGGCCGGTTATATTACGTATAGCTGTACTTTTCTCAGGTGATGGAAGTCGCTTATAATTTTCTGAAATGGTAAAATAATTATATGGTAAATTGGCAAAGCGTGGGGACGGCAGGTGGAGTAGGGCCTTGACGGAACAGATCGCTGATAAGATCTGGATGCATTCTGCCAAATACAGAATTAGATGGTACAAAATGGAAGAGGCGTATAGCAAGTAGTGGGTGAATGATTATGCTGATGATGGTAAAATAATATATTTTTACAGAAAATATATAATATTTAAAAAAAATTATATTCTACCGCCAAGTAGCATTGCTGTGTTTTGAAGGGAATGGTTGCCGGTGAAATTACAGCTAACACATGCGGCTTTACACATGTATGCCTCAAGTTGATGGACGCAGTGCATCGTAGGGCATATTTCTAAGGAGCGTGACCTACGAGGCAAACAATGTTATAGGCGATGGTTACCACTTAACATCAGGTGAGCCATAGGCTTGTTCCATCTCCATGGTAAAAAAAATACAACATAAATAGTTGAGCAAAGTGAAGAGTGTTGTAAACGATCTACTAGCATAATTTCATCATGTCCTCCACATTCGATTTTGTTTGGACAACGGTCTAAGGCCCCTTATGTTACAGTTACAACCAGCCGACCCACCCGCGGCTTCGCACGCGTGGTTGCCCAATATAAACACTACTCTCCTTTTACGCATTCACTTATAAAGTAGCCTATGTCTTAATCCCGGTCATAATTTATCTATATACCAAATTTCATCGAAATCGGTTAAGCCGTTTAGTCGTGAAACCGTAACAAACAGACAGATGGCTGAAAATAACTTTTCATGTATGTACAGGGTGTTTGGTAATATAATGACGATATTCAAGTGATTTCTCAAAACATAAAAAAAAAGACTTCTCAAAAAAAACTACTAGTTACATTATCATATTTTAAAGAAAATCGACTAAGTTTAGGTAATTAATTTGATATAAAACTTACCGCCTACTCTTGCAATCGACATCCAAAAATAAAGACCTATTTGATGTCTCTTTCGGAAATGGCTGCGGATTTTGGGTTAGAAAGGAACAAGAGATATCTCGAGACGTCACCAATACAGTATCTGTGGTTAGATGGCAAGCATTATGCATATGCATAGCACAACATAAGTTTAATAAAGTGTTTGTTTTTACATGCCAAAATAAATTTCACATTTCTATGGAAAATATTTCACAAATTTATTTATTATGCTCATCAAAACAACCCCTTTTATTTTTGTGCGTATATTATCAAACACTCTATATATCGATTCATGGCCATCGTGAAACAGAAAGACGCGGTGTAGGCATGTCCTAAGCTGATGGACTTATGTTATAAAAAACGAGTAACAAACGCGAAAAATTGAGGGATATGGCGATATCCTCTCACTCGTCCCCAGCCACGCAGATTCATCAGTTCTGAAAACGAAATGCGCAATTTAGAATCCTATTTCGAATATTCAGCAGAATCCATTTTTATTTTGCTGGCTTCATCATCTATTAATTGGTTCAGATTATTGCCGGCGATCGTCCCGGGACTGAAAACTGAAAATTGAATATACCCAGTCCGCTCGCTCGGGTCGGCCAAACGAGATGAGCTCGCCTCATTGGGCGCGGACTCAATAACCCACGATTGTGGCTAGGGACTGGAGTTAGCCGGACTAAACAGGACTTTGGGACTTTTGTTCGCATTGCATAGAAATTGTAAATATTTAGGTCAATTAGAACGTTTATTAGCGGATACATAAGGTATATTTTTGACATTTGCCAACGGTATTTTGTTAACAAATTCTAAAATTTAAAAACAATAGGTATTCGCTGCTAAATAAACATAAGTTAACAGGTACGGGACTCTCAGCAGGCGAGTCCCTTGTTTTTTAGAAGCTAAATATTTGAATCGCTTAGTATCAAAGGGCAATCTGTAATTTCTCAGAATGATTATAAATTGAAAAAAAAAACGACTCCATTGAAACGTCCAACTGAAATCTGCTGTAGGACATGACAGATTTGCCTTTGATTTTGACATTAGACACAGATAGCCACATTTGATGCCAATCTCAATCTTACGGGCATTTTTTTTTTGGTACTTTGCTATGTTTTATCCTGATTCAATTATTATTATAGTGTATTTTTAAATTTCCCGTGTTGCCACTTTCAAACAAATTTTTAATCAAAATGACAGATTACCAACTTTTATTCTATACTAGCTGAGCAATCCGCAGCTTCGCACGCGTAGTTTTTCATTAAAAGCATTACCCTCCTCCTGCGCAGTTGAGTAAAAAGTAGCCTATGTCACCCGGGGATAGTGTAGCTTCCCAACGGTGAAAGAATTTTTTAAATCGGTGCAGTAGTTTCGGAGCCTATTCAATGCAAACAAACAAACAATCAAATCTTTCCTCTTTATAATATTTATTCTATACGACTCATTTACTAACTAATGTAGTTGGTAATCGTAGTAAATAATACTCAATAATTTCTGATCCTGACGGGACTTGAATCTGCAACCTTTTTCTTTATACGAGCGCTTCCAATAATACAGGCCTACTTCCCGTCAGTTCGATCGTCGTTCACATTATCAAAATCAGTTTGTAGAGAAGAAATAAAAGTTATATGTAGCGACTAGAGAAATGGGAATTAGAAGAAGCTCTCGCAAATAGATATCTTACAACTTTTCCATTGAAACAACTTTAGTTTATACAAATGCTTCACAATCCCACGCTGCACTCCATGTATCTGTTTACTGGGTATTACATTTACTACATTTACTTGACAATTGAAATACTTACCTAGTCTCTAAAGAGAAAGTTTGCCCCAACCGGATTTTACATTGTATTTTATTTAGTTAACTGTTTCCAAGCTTAGTGAAGCCTCCAAACATCCCCATTATAGTCTGAAAAGTGTTCATCCCAAGCTTAATTCAAATTCGATTTTCATTTGCGGCAAAACATTTCAATTTTAATTTGGCGCCTTTGGTGTATATGATGCTTTTTTAATGTGTTCCTCGTTTAATATTTGAGTTTCGTTTTATATCTTTGTTTATTTTAAAATTTGTTATTTCACTGCTGTAAATTGGTTATATTCTGTTTATAAATCGATTTGTAGGCTACTTTCTACACATTCCTACATAACCTACATTGTTATAGTCAGGGGTGGGCAGTATTTAAATTACTTGTAATTAAAATACGTAATTGAAATAAAAATACGTATCTTGTATTTGTAATTCAATTACTTCGTAAAAATGTAACTTGTAATTGATATTTCAAATACCTGATGCTGAGGTATTTTGTAGTTAATATTTCAAATACTTATGGCTTCAAAATACATCTGAATATAACTACATTTAGCGATCATATGAATGGTGGATTCTACAGAAAATAGCGCTCGATAGTTTTTGTAACTATTCGTAAGTAAAATGGAGACTGCTAAATATGCCAATCTTTAAAGTTGGCAGCACAGCACCTGTACTTTACGTCAAATTGTCAAGTACACATGGCTACACATCAAGCTATACATTTCCAGTCTATGCTGACCTCTCATTGTACGGAAAATCTACACAATGCGAGGTCAGCGTATACTGGAAATGTAGTTTGAGGTGTAGCCGTGTTTACCTAACACCTGACTGTATTTGGTATTTTAAATAAAAATAGTTAAAATACTGTTTTTAAAAATTTGTTAACAATGTGTTGCAGGTTGCAGTTTCTTCCAATTAATTTCTACGTATTAAC
The DNA here is from genome assembly GCA_963924445.1 of Philereme transversata. Taxonomy (NCBI): domain Eukaryota; kingdom Metazoa; phylum Arthropoda; class Insecta; order Lepidoptera; family Geometridae; genus Philereme; species Philereme transversata. The sequence goes on from OZ004347.1 coordinate 9,730,628, forward strand.
TATTGACTGTCTCCTGCTTACGAACTTTCTAACTGTGCCTGTGTTACTGGGTGTTTTATGGGGCCCAATTCTGCTAATTTATAAGAAAAAACGATTATGGAGCCATACCATTATTTAACGATTATGATTGTTGTTCCTGTCATAAGCTGCCGAATTTTCAATGGCGTTGTCATAGCAACGGCGGTCATTGAAAAAAGATTGTGTTAGTAGAATACCAAAAGGTATCTATAGTGGCCATTTTCCAACGATACCATTGTCATAGTGAAGCGATTGGTTTAGTAGAATTGGGCACCTGCTCTTTTGTGTACTTTTTTATACTATTGGAGATAGAACAAACATAATAACCTACCTGATGTTAAGTGGTAACCATCGCCCATAACAAAGTATTGGCTCGTAGATCATGCTCCTTAGAAACGTGCCCTGTTAAGCCTCAAGTGCCTGTAATTTCATCGGTAACCACAATGCCAAATCCTCAATGCCTCCAAATCGAAACACCGCAATGCTGCTTTGCGGCAGAAATAGGTATGGTGGTAGTACTTCTCCGGACGAGCCCTTTCACAAGAAACTCTACTACTCTTAAAACTTATATACTTATATTGTTTATTATAATTACTTATCGCGGACCACTCCTGGATGCGCGCAGCACAGGCCCGGCAAGGGTGGCGTTTACAAAGGGAGGCCTACACCCAGCAGTGGGTACTTATGGACTGTGGATGATGACGATTACTGGTCGGCATAGGTAGTGCCATTCACAGGAATTAGCGACCGTTAACTTAACGTGGATATGCCTTCTAAATCCCGGGAAATATATTTATATTTTATTTAACAGGTCTTTCAGTATTTCGGAATTCTTATTTTACAAAATAAGTATTCAACTTTATGCAAATACATGTTGTATTGGTCACTAAAGTCATCCCTTTCCCTCACGCTTTTGTAGCTTATCGCGGGTGAGGTGAGGACTCGGTTTATTAGTAGTCTGATATGTCGTCGTGCGTACTTATGGTATCTTAAACAGTTAAACTTCATTTACATCGACATTCAGAAAAACATCCCCGGGATTCGGGGAATAAGTCCCGGGGTATATCCATATTAACTTATCATTCAGGTTCATTGACCCAAAATAGCACTACCTATGCCGACCCCCAATGATGATGGTAATTACTTATATGGTTTTGTGTGAACGGACAATATACTATCGAATACCGTGAGTTTCATACACCGTAGATTGTTTTATTAATCTTTAAGAATAAAGCAATTATTCCCTACGTTTTCCAATTCTGCTCACAATATAGCGGCTTTATTGGAACCCCGTAGCTCCGATAACTTACCTTCTTCCCGACTGTTACAACGTAATCTCAATAAGTCAGGTGCAACTTGCAACAGTCTCGAGATCGGTAAGTAAATACGCAATGAATCACCGGAACCGTTTTCCGATAAGGAGAGGCCGACCGAGAGCCCCGATATAGTCGGCGGTCCTGTTTTATTGTGCCACTATTTTCAGTCTATCGCCAGCCAACGCAGTTCGGGTGGAAACTCAGATAAAGTCGCGACCCGCTGTAATATACTACCTTGTGAGAAGGATTTAGCTATGGACGGAAAATGGCGGTATGCATGAGAGTGCAAAGCTGAAGATGAACTAGATCGCACCCCACCTAATCGTGCAGTAGGTCGTGCTTGAGTGTCGATTACTAGGAAAGTCTGACTAAAGTTATAGGTAATATCCCACGAGAAGATATTTTAATGACATAAATTGGTTTCTTTGCCTAGTGACCTTATTTATGATCTATTCCTGTTGTCCCCATTGACGCTGTCCCCAAGTCATAAAATTTCCTTCCCGTTGTCCCCATTGACGCTTTCTCGTTATGAGGACAACGGGAAGTCATCAAATTTCCTTCTTTTTGTCTCCATTGACGTACACATAGTTTATATACATACAAATGAAACAAATTTTTAAGCTTAATAGGGTTTTAATCAAATGTGAAATTTTTTTATAAAAAAAACTTACACAAATAACACAACCTAAATCCGTCTATTAATGATCCGATTGAGTTAATTTTGCTATACCGATGGCAATACAATATGATATGACAATATCTCCTAAAGTGCTGGGCGAAGAATATGTTATTTTTTTGATTAATCATTGACTAGACATAGACGTTATCATATATGTAATAGGACGTCCATAGTTGAACATATATTCCAATAGCATTTCCAGAGCAATCGATCTAGTGCGTCTAATGGTTCCCAGCAACCTTTATTTGGACGTCTTTCCGTCTGAGGGACCGTTTTTCACTGTGCTTTTTTGTTCATGGTCTCCAATAGAAAAGCTTGTAAAATAGATAAGTTGGTAGGTCCCATGGTTGCTTTGTTTTCGGTAATGTACTACCCATTGTATACTCGGCGTGCGGCCGTACCAACTCGCTCCTTAGGGCAGTTTCACTTTGAATAGTTGTTCGTCCATCTGTTGTTTTTTTCGCAACTCTACCGTAGTTAGCTTGTTACAACTGCAGTGCAGTGCAAAACTTTTTGTAAAGTGTGAAGCTTTAGTGAGATTAAACCTCAAAACTATTTCTGACATTATAATTTGGCTTACTAAATTAATAATAATTTAAAAGTAAATCTTGACAAAACTAAAATAATACAATTTCATTCATATAAACGTAATCCAATTAAACTTGACATTAAATATAATCTATACATATAAAATGCTTTGTCCTGAATGACTGACTGACGGATCAACGCACAGCCTAAACCGCTGATCGTAGAGACCTGAAATTTAGAGGGTGTGTTCTTTGTATGACGTAGGTATCCGTTAAGAAAGGATTTTCTGAAATTCTACCCCTAAAGGGGTGAAAAAGGGGGCAAAGTTTGTATGGGACAACGTGATTCCTTTGTCTAATCTACTTCAAATTTTGCATAAACCTTTTTTTACAGAATTGATGGGAGACGTATTTCGTATTTTATTGAAATTCATCCCCTAACGGGGTTAAAAAAGGGTAGAAAGTCATATCAATATAATATAACTTTCTACCCTTTTTTAACCCCATATATATGAAAGAGTATTGACTCCTTAGTGCTTTGATTTAAATTACATTTGATTTTGACACATGTTTGAAAACTCAATCCGATTTTATTCAAAAAAGGTTGAACTCACTTAAAAACTTAAGCAAGTACTCTTTAAATTGGAATGTCTCGAAAGTCACCGTACTACATGAGTACCTCATTTGAAGGTTTCTAAGCTTAAAGAGGTTATGCACTTTTAGGACACGGCCTCATAGGGACGTAGAGTTTGAAATTTGAAGGATTAGAACATTTTGGTCAGAAGAAAATAGTTTTCTTTTAGTTTGTCTTAGAAGTATAATTTAGTGTGTATTGTTTTTCGCAATTTTTTTACATTACACTAATATTATAAATGTGAAAGTTTGGATGTTTGTAACGGCGGAATCGATTTCAATAAAATTTGATATATACGTAGAACCTGGAGTACCATATAGGCTACTTTTTCTCCCATAAATCAGTTCCCATGGGATAAAAATGGGGTGTCAAGTCAGGTTGCAACAGCGAGTTTAGATTTATTTCTAGGTTACTTATATATTTAGAACTGTAACACGTACAAAGTCGCGGGCAACAGCTTGTCCAAATAAATATTAAGCTACCACAAGCTTTAAAAACCCTAAAAGGGGATTTATTCTCTCGCCAACTGAAAAACTGGCTTAAGGACAAACGTTTTTACACATTAAGCGAATATTTAAATTATAAGGACATTTAATTCAATTTTACTGTGTAACTTAATTAATTATTCATTTATTTATTGACATTGTTCTGATCTTTTTTTTCTAAATATCTAATTACTCTTCGTAAAATTATTTCATATATGTAACTAAGTATAAAATATTGACGAATGTAACTTATAGAACATATTAATATTTGCATGCCAACAATTGTGGTAGCACATATATAATGGACTTATAATTTATGTAAGACCTAATATTATCACATATGTGCAAGCAAATAAATAAATTTAATTTCATTTCATTTCAACCTTAAAATGAAAGTATTGATAAACCTGGTGGTCTTATAAAAGATAGATATGATATAAATTTGTTTATGTTGAAATCTTATTAAAATAAACCGAACATATGGTTTTCCTTCTTAAATAGACCTAAAAAAAAGTATCTCTAAAAAGAATTCAAACCGACCCTCTTTGTACATAATAACTAAAGCTGCCTACTAATAGGAATACATGTAAATCCGTATTTGCAACCCAAAAGGGATAAATTGACAGGCACGCTCACTTCCGGTTCAAAAAGCTCAAAGGGGCACTGACGTTTTTCTGTGCATTACGTTTGTTAGCCAGATGGAAACTGAGAAGGGTACGTTGTCAAAGTAACAAGGGATAACGCACAATGAACAACGTTTCCTATTTCCAAGACACTGGATTACTATAGACTTGAGTCGTCGAAGAGGGCGTTCTCCGGGCGATATTACCCAATCGCTCGTCTCTTCGCAAATCTACAATTTCAAAAGAACATATTGGCTGTGCCGTTTGCGTAGCGCGATGCTCTGAAAGTTCAATTGCAGAAAAATTGTTTCACTATGTATGTACGTCAGACTTCACTTCTGGTTCGACGTTTCTTTACTTTTATTTCGTGATTTCGCTTCAATGATTTACAGAGGGAAGCAATGCGACAATAATGCGTTCAACAATTATACAATTGTAGATGCAACTTGGGTGTTAGGACGGTCGTTGTCATGTCGTACTCTCTAACTCCTTAGTTAGAGAGTCCAGCTTGCAAATAAATAAAAACTGGCCAAGTGCGAGTCGGGCTCGGGCACGAAAGGTTCCGTACCATTATCTATAAAAACGGCAAAAAAATCACGTTTGTTGTATGGGAGCCCTTAAATATTTATCTTATTCTGTTTTTAGTATTTATTGTTATAGCGGCAACCAACAATTTTACCTATGAAAATGTGATCATTCTGCGCATAAGTCCGTTATTAATACCGGAAACTTAGAATACCGGTGGAAACTTGATAATTTCAGGTATTTCCTTTAGAACGCATTCGCATCCAATCACTTCATCCAATTAGCTATGATTAGATGTGGGGGCACTTGGGATTTGCACGTTTATGTGAGGGGGAGATAGGAATTAATCAATACTTCCAAGTATCTCTACTGCTTTAAAATTTAGTATGCTATTCTACTTAGTATCGTCAAAATAAACAATAAATTACTTTGCGCAGTAGACGCTTTTATTGTTAAGTTTTCTAATAAAACCGATGGAATTGAGTGCCTGATTCTTTTTGAAGAAACCACATTATTTTGTCGTGTAAATATTCCCAGTAATTAATTTTGTTCTAGGATAGTGATATATATATATCGTGTTCAATTGATCGAGCGAAGCGAGATCTCCAATTCAACTTGGGCAAATCGGTGTTGTATGTATGTATGTTTATAACTTTTGAAACTATCATGGTTATTAACGGACTAGACGGTTGGATTATCGGGACACTCAAGAACTCACAAATCATGGTAAATATCCCGTTTTTAGTACAAATTATGTATGTATGTTTGTTTGTCCGAGGATAACTTTCTAAACGTTTATCCGATTATCGTGAAATTTGGTATATAGGTAGTTAATAATGACACAATTTTGGTGTGACGCAATGAGCTAAAACTGTTGGGGGGTTGTTGAGATATTGGGGTTCAAGAGGGGTGAAAAAAAATGAAAATGAGACTATTAGGTCAAGTGATACGTCAAATGAAAGGTCTTTATTAGTACTTTTCGACTCCGTTTTTACTTTTAGTGAAGTTTTGTACTTTTTGAGTTATTAGCCATAATAAAAACTAAACTTTGACTTAATTCACAGGGTACACCAGTGACACCACAGTGCTGTAATTTGATATGCGTGTAGCTTATGTATCACAAATATAGGCAAAAGTCTGAAATCTAGAATAACTGCAATTTGTACCCCAAAAAAGAATAACCAATTAACATGAACTCCCGTTACCTGTAATTTGAATGAAACTGTAGGTCAAGTTATTTGGTTTATTATTTCGTGGCACTATTTTGATGGTTAAAGATTTCGAATATATTTTTTTTGTTTTTATGGTAAACTCGCGAGATCTCAATTCGGGGCGAACCACTAGTATGTAACAATCTTTTACCCGAGCCTTCGTATGCGTGGATTGTCATTAAAAAGTAACTTACGTCTTAATCCAGGTTATCTATATCAAATATCATCGTAATTGTATTTATCAAACTTTCGCGATCACTGTGCTTAGTCACTGATTAAAACGGGAATTTATCGCGACCAGACTCTAGTCTAGTCCGTCCGCCCGTGACCACGGCTGTTGCAACACAGCCGAAACGTCGGGATAACAAATAAAAGAGGTACACGATAAATACCCGTTTTAATCAGTATTTATATCATCGCAATAGGTCCACCCATTTAGCCGTGAAAACGATATAAATAAACAGAGATACATATAGATCGACAGAGTTACTTTCAAAATTATAATATTAGTATGGAGGCGTCATGAGTCAAGACGAGATAGCAAAGATAGCGGGCAAGACAAGAAACTTTTGGAGGAGGCCTATATACCTACCCGTCGAAGGGTTTCTTAATTATGAAAAAAATATAATTATAAAACTATGTAAAGATAAATTATGGAACATTTTTTTTATTAATCTATGATATAAAAATGAGTCAACAACAAATTAAAAAATATGTAAATATACATATCTGAGATTGATAAAGTCCGACACTGTTTGACCGATCACCTTGAGTTGGCTGGCACACCATTGGTTTTTTCATTAAGAAGGTTTATGTGTATTTTTTTAGGTCAGCGTTTTATTTATTGGCAAACAACGCGAGCAAAGCCACGGGCGGAAGCTAGTATATTATAATAACCTTGCAAAGTCAAGTCTTACTAGAATCTAGCCTAAGAGGTAATTAATGAAAAACATTAATTAAAAAAAAAATTGTATGTGAAAAAACAATCATGCATTTTATAACTGCACTGAGGGTCAGACGAGAATATCTATATCCCAACTTTCAGCGCCCTCCATAGAACTACAGGCGAACAGTAAGTTTGGTACTTATACATTAATAATAATAGTTTATTAAAATAAATAAATAAAATAAATATTGCTGGACATTTCACACAGCGCTATCTAGCCCCAAACTAAGCAGAGCTTGTACAATGGGAACCAAATATTTTATATAATACTTAGATACATACTTTTTTTTGTATATAGAAAAACATCCAGACCCGGAAAAAATATCTGTAGATCATCTAAACGTTTGTTCCGCGGCGGGAATCGAACCCGCTACCTACAGCGTCTCAGCCGGCTATTCGCCCACTGCACCACAGAGGTCTACAATAGTTTATTAAAAACGTGAAATTAACAATTAGGAATATTATAAAATCCCCTTGTTTGGTAATGCAATTGTATTACGCAGTTGTATCAGCTAAAAATCTGAAGGGCAATAAATGATCTTATAAGAAAATACGTCCTTGAATCCCCACATTCTCAGTACAGAACCCTTTTCGTACTTCCTACTCTTTGTAACAAAGTACAGCGACCTAATCTAAAAACAACAAAGAATCGTAAACATAATCAAAACGAAACAACAATGAAAAACCTCATAGTTTACTGCACACTCCAATGGATGTTGGAATGGGAGTGCACTTTATTTCACAGCAATTTATTTCGTCTGCGACCGCCGCTCACCGAGATTGCATTAGGCAAATACGTAGAGCCGTCTAATTCTGCCGCGGCTGTTGTCGAATTCAATCTTTGCCTCTAGATTATATTCTGGGTTCTTCATCAGACTTTCACGTACACATTCACACACATACACATCTACAAGGCACATTTCCACGCTGGTCATGCTAATTCCATTAACAGTTCCTTTAGGAAAAGCACAAGTCAAGAACAAATGTAGATGAAATGATAAACGAATAAAAAAAACTGTCCTATTTGATTGATATAGTTGGAGACTAACTCTTCTGAAGATGAACTTTGATAATGAAAATATAAAGGCCACCATTCACTAGACGAGCGTTGAGCCGCACGCCGCGCCTTACAAAACAGTGGACAAATCCGTCATCACCCACACACTACGCCTTGTTGAACGGCGAGCGCCGCGAGCCGTACGCCGAATCGCAAACATTCACACGCAGTTTGGCCGTGGACTTGGGCGCGCATGTGGTGGGCGTGATGCTCGATAATGTCTGTATTTTTACTATTGGTTCGCCCCGAACTGAGATCTCGCGAGTCTCCATCATAACAAAAAAAATGTTATTTATAATCTTTGACTATTAAAATAGTGCCACGAAATACAAACCAACTAACTTGACCTACAGTTTCATTCAAAATACAGGTAACGGGAGTTAATTGGTTACTCTATTTTGGGGTACAAATTGCAGTTATTCTGGATTTCAGACTTTTGCCTATATCTGTGTCACTTAAGCTACACGCATACCATTTCAGCACTGTGGGGGCACTGGTGTACCCTGTGAATTTTGTCAAAGTTCAGTTTTTATTATGGCTAATATATTAAAAAAAAGTATAGACTTTACTAAAAATAAAAACGGAATCAAAATGTACCAACAAAGACCTTTCATTTGACGTCCCATTTGACGTGATAATCTCATTTACATTTTTTTTACCCCTCTTGAACCCCAATATCTCAACAGCCCTCCCACATTTTTAGCTCATTTAGTCACACCAAAATTGTGCCATCACTATGACCAACCTATGTATCAAATTTCACGATGATTGGATCAACGCTTCGAAAGTTATCCTCGGAAAAACAAACATACATACATACATACAACGCCGATTTGCCCAAGTTGATATGGAGATCTCGCTTCGCTCGATCAATAACCTTGGTATGCCAATAATGGCCTAAAAGTGAGTTGACGTCAAACTTTTTGGTAGTTTGATATAGCACATACCAATCGATATCGTAGAAGATCTACTTCATATTAGATTAATACTGCGGTAATATGTGGTAATAGCCTTAGTAATAAATCAGGTATTTGCATTTCCATAGACACGGGTACATTGCATGGCCGAGTCTAAATGGATTTACATGTTAATGTCTTTACGGAACAATTTGTATAGTAAACACCTGAAACGTTTGAATTTTGCTCATAGGATTTATTCAGGATTATTATAGAATATATTATGGTTTTATCCTATAAAAAAAAGGATTGTGTGGTTTTATGAAACCACGGTAAAAGTGAAACTTTGTTTTACATTATAGACATTTAACTAAAAATTTTCGTTGACACAAATGAGTAATAGTCTATACACTACACGGTCAGCTGATGCGAACTATAGGCACCGCCATATTGGCCTCAGCTGCTCTGACGAGCGCCTTCACTTTATCCCTACTCCGTGGCCGACCGTCACGCGACATGCACAGACAATACACAGACGAAAAAGTTTGAGACGATGTAATAAAAGTTTCACTTTAAAATCTTTAGTTTCCATGTTTCAGAATCAAAATTTTAATTAGGCAATTCATCAGAAACGGTGAAAGACTGATTTATTGAAAAATACAATATGCCATTTTAAATGTAGTCAATGCACAAAATGAATGCTAGAATTAACTGCTAGATAACCTTTATGTATTGCGGATAAACACTTAGTGCGAATAATAATTAACTATTTGAAGAGATTAGCAAAGAGATGCGTACGAATTTACCTACAAATACAAAAATGTTTTCAAATACTGATTTCAATAATATTAAGGCACCTATCCGGAACAACCTTACCACACCAAATCACTTACAGTGTATCACTACCATACCCCCACACTTCAGTCTACATGAACTCGATCTGTGCATACGTCATCAACTCAAAAAATCCATTACCCAGCGTTATTCAGTGCGAGCAAATGGATACACAAACATGCAGTGTAGTGGCATTCTTCAGAGATATCTCGGTGCATTTTGTGAGACGGCGAAACGGGACGCGACTTAAGTGGCTGCTTTGTCGCGTGCGTCGCGTCGGGATCCCTCATACGTACCGCATTACCTACAAATGGCGGAGCTTGTAAGAAAATTGGATGATCGTAAACGCTTTGCTGGATTCTGTAATGGAATGGCTTTTTTATTGTGCAGGCGTTGTGAGTGAATGTTGCCACTGGGTAGATCCAGGGGTGAAAGTTTCGACATGATGACTTTTCGGTTGCTAAGTCATCGCTATCAAAGTTTATATTATTCCTGTGCATTTAACTATATTGTATTGTTTAACGATAGGTATGTATGACCCTACTCGGTGGGTTACTCGGGTAATAAAAATGTTATGGGAAGTTTTTGATTTTATTTCATAACTTACTTGGCGTTACCATGTCGGTACCATCATACCAAATTTCTTAGCTACGAATGGAAATATGACATGGCAAAACTACGTCGGACTATGGAACCTTAATTAATGATTAAAACATTTTTATCTCGATCACACGATTTGTTATCGTGTTTCGACTGTGTTGCAATAATAAAAAAGGTACATACGCAACAAATACCCGTTTTAATAATTAATTATGTACAGTGATTGCGAAAGTTTGAAAAATACTACGGACCTTAATAAAAATGAAAGTCAAAATATTTTTTCTGCCCTTGTAGATAAGCAGACCTATTATTATTAGTTTAAAACAATTCTCGTTAACAAGTTAAACCGGTAATATTTTACGTGATTTCAACTTATACCATTAAAAAACTGCACCGACTGAAGCACTTTCATATCGCCATTCCAGTTGATTTGATTCGAATTGCGTCATAAAGTCGAGTGCACCTCGATCTGCAACTACGGAATTAAATGTTAACGAGGGTTGACCAGAAAATTAACCGCGGCGAGGGACGTAGCCCTAATGCAATTCTGTGCCAACGCGAGGCGACGGCTGATGTTCCGTTACTGCCTTTTTACAGAGAAGTTTTATACGACGGATTTTTTTGATCGAGCGAAGCGAGATCTCCAAATCAACTTGGACAAATCGGCGTTGTATGTATGTATGTTTGTTTGTCCGAGGATAACTTTCGAAGCGTTGATCCGATCATCGTGAATTTGATGATGATACATAAGTAGGTAGTGATGGCACAATTTTGGTGTGACTAAATGAGCTAAAAATGTTGGGGGGGTTATTAAGTTAACAGGGTTCAAGAAGGGTAAAAAAATGAAAATTAGACTAATAGATCAAGTGGGCCGTCAAATGAAAGGTCATTAGTACATTTCAACTACGGTTTTTATTTTTAATTTAATCTTTGTAGTTTTTGAGTTATTAGCAAAAACAAAACTTTGACAAAATTCACAGGGTACACCAGTGACCCCACAATGCTGAAATTTGGTATTCGTGTAGCTTTAGTAACACAAATATAGGCAAAAGTCTGAAATCCAGAATTACTGCATTTTGTACCACAAAAAAGGGTGTCCACTTAATATGAACTCCCGTTACCTGTAATTTGGATGAAACTGTAGGTCAAGTATGATGGTTGTTTATTTCGTGGCACTGTTTTGATAGTCAAAGATTACGAATAATATATTTTTGTTTTTATGGGAGACTCGCGAGATCTCAGTTCGGGGCGAACCAATAGTTTAAAGACTTTTTTTATCAAATGTACGTAAAGCGCATTTAAATAAAAAGCTTGTTTAGTAGAGTACCTTTGTCAGGCAATACTTAATATTATACAATAATATTGTCAGGAGAAAAATAGTAAAAAATCCCTTATTCTAATCATTCTAATCATCGCCATATCAACCATGGGACGTCCACTTTTCAGTGCTTGATTAAGGTAACTTGATGCACTAAGCAATCTTCCCCTTTGGGCCCCCCTACCTGTGGGCCTTAAGTGAACTACAAAGAATTAATAAAAAAAAGTTAATACGTACATAACATAGGTAGAATATGTATGTGTTGTCCCTCCTGCACTTATCCCATGCTAGGTAGGGTCGGCACAACATGATTTCACATGTTGTCCTGAGAATTCGCCTATATTTTTACGACCGGCCGCCTACCTGACGTCAACTTACCTTGGAAACATCTTACACAGCTAACATTATGTTCGTGACATTTGACCGTCTCTGGTGCCCACTAGACGAGATGCCCTAAGCAATTGCTTAAATAGCTTATAGGCTAATCCAAGACTGCCACTGTTGAACATACCCCTCGTTTTTTCCGAGCAACCGATCTCATGTGGATTTTTAATTTACTCATTTTTTCATCTATCCATCTAGTCGGGGCCGTTCTACTCTAATATATAATCACACTAATATTATACATGCGAAAGTTTGGATCTTTGTTTGTTACTCAATCACGTCTCAACGGCTGAACCAATTTAAATTAAATTTGGTATGCCGATAGATTATGTCCTGGGTTGACATATAGACTACTTTTCATTGACAAAACACGCGTCCGAAGCTGCAATTCAGTTGCCGAAGTTAAATTTGAATTCTTTAAAGCTAACATCAACTTTTGGATGAAAAATAAGAGCATTCCTATATATTATTTATATTAACATTCAGCAGGCACCCAAGATATAAATATCTCAGATTTTAATATCGCAACTCGTGACCTCACAGAAGACCCTAGGGTCTCACAACAGTGCATTTAGACCTGGGAGCTTCGTAATAAGCTTTTCAAATTCGCTAGCCCCGAGCTGTACCAAAGTACCAAGCTACTAACATAAGACTCTTATGTCTGGCTTTACTTCTCTGAGGACAGGGTTGGACTGCGTAAGCTGTTTTCGATTGCTTTGGCAGCGTAGTAGGGCAGTGATTAATATGGATTACGAAGTTTACGACACGAAAGGTACCTATAACACTATAACACCTTATACAATAAGCCAGTAATTTTAAGACTTTCTCTTACCTTTTCGTTATTCCGTTTGCAAAAAGATTTATGACTAATTAGTTTTTGCATGAAAATTGTTCTCGTGTCTTCCTATTTTCTATCCTTAAGATCACCCAAAAAGAGTTGATCACTGGAGGGATTTTCATAGTTCTTGAAAACCACTTTACAGGCTACGTTAGTCATCAGGTAATTTAAAGGTACAGAAAAGGGGTTTGAACCCGTTATATTGGACTGTAAACTTCTTAGAGATCGAGATTCGTAATTTTGATGTATTTTTACTGTTCCTAGAGCCGTCCCTGGCGCTAAGTATTACATACTCACCCACCTTTAAATTTCAATTCAACGACGCGAGCGAACGTAATCAGATTTACTGCTTTTAAACTTTAATTCGGTTGTGTTTCTTCATTGTCTCTAATCTTTATGCTCAAAAAAGATTTTTACCAAATTAAAACCTAATCTGAGCTAATCAAAATACTTTATTAGCTCAGATTACGGTAATTCCCAGTAGGCTTACTATGTAATCCCCAGTTTTTGGCCGTTCCCAGTAGTCTTACGATACCTATAATAAAAGTAGGACTAAATTTTGATAGCTGTCAAACTGACAGATGACAGATGTCAAACGTAAAAAAATGCCAGAGATAGTTGATATTAAAAATGACAGAATTGGCAGTCGATGTCACAAATAACAGAAAAAAAGCCGATATAAAACATGACAGAATTGACAGCTGATGCCAACAATTACAAAAATAACAGTCAATGTCAAAAATATATTCGGAATTTTCTAAAATTTCGGCATTTTTGACATCTGCTGCCAATACTGGGTTTTTTTCCGTTTGACAGCTGTCATCTGTCAGTTTGACAAATATTCAAATTTAGTCCTACTAGTAAGAGTCTTACCACTGCTGGGTACAGACTTGTTATTACGCCGCTCTCCTTGGTCATAAGCCAAGCGCAACTATTGCCCGTGTCAGAGTATGTATACTAGTGGTATGCGTGGTGGCTTCAAGTGATGGTGGTCTGCGGGACTACCACTGTGGAGTTCTACGTTGATCGATTGATTGATAATACTTTATTGCACTTACAAAACTAGTACAAAGGCAAACTTAATGCTTAAGAGAATTCGCTTGCAGATAAACTTTGTGTATTGTCGATAAAGATGTGTAGGTAGTGCACAGAAAAGGAAAGAATAATGAAAATTTGCTCAGGACTTATAAAATAGCATATTATAGGTACATACTACATAAATAAACGTTGAATTACTTTATGTGCCTAACTCTTTTGTTATGTAGGTACTAACTGGAATCCTAAAAAATGTTTTAAACTTTCTTTACATGTTTTAATTGGTTGCTCTATTTGAATCACATTCTAAGAAAGGTTGATCAGAATTCAATGTATTTTGTAGAAAGTAGGTACGGGTAAAAGAAAAAGATATGGATATACTAAGAAGCTTTCTAAGAAGCTTTTTAAATCCAGGTTGAAATGAGGTGATACATAGCTTTTTTCTAAACAAGAAATTGTTTTCTAAGAATATTATATATCGTATTTTTTGCTAAATACACACTACATACAAATACAGCTCACACAACACTTGTCTTGTATTATGGGAACCAGATAACTGATAGAATATTTCGAGGAAGTAAAGTCTATTGTGATTAGGCTCTATATTTCATAAATAAGTAGGTAAAAAAATCCCCCCCCACTTCCTTATCGGGAAGATTTTTTTGCAATAATCATCATCATCATATCAGCCAAAGGACTCCACTGACGTGATATCCAATCGAGAGCCTTTCTGCCCCAACGGCGCGGCGGTCAGTTTTTCGAGCTATATGCCCTGGCCACTTCTACTTCTGCTTGCTAATCCTTTGTGCTATGTCGATAACTTTGGTTCGTCTACGAACGATACGATTTTTTGTGATATAACTACATATTAACAATTTACGGATTTTTTCTTTAGGTACCTGTGCTGTGAGATATTGCTTCTTGCCAAATTTCGTGATTAAAGGTCATCGGGAAGTACCCTATAGGTTTTGATTTATTTCCGAGCCAAATATGCGGCATAAATGGCCGTAATTTTTGATTGCGTCGACTTAGAAGTTTGATTTTTGTACAGCTCCATGGGACCGTAGAATATTGTACTTTTTTTTTACTTTTGTTGAGACAATATACAATATACATTTAACAATATATATTTCAGTTTTTCAGTATTCATTTATTCACCATTTCATTACATTGGTATGTCAAATATATATTCAAAATCAAAACCTTTTTATTTATTATTATCAATTATACCGCTTGTTCCTTCACGACCAAGCCAGGAAAGAAAAGCAAGAAACAAGGCTGATTGGTTTTTAATGATCCTTTTAGAATACATAATAATAAAGAAAATAAATTACGTCTAAATTGTAACATATTTGAATGAGTTGGAGCAATTTCAATCCCAATTCTCATTTCAATTCTCTATCATCTAAATAATCCGATATTTTATAGTAGACTTTTAAATAAAGATTTTGTTAAATTACGTTTTTAAATTTGTTAATCGTTAATTTTTGTACATCCCTTGGGAGTTTGTTATAAAAGCGTACACCTTGCTCTTTAAACGATTTACTAACTTTATGGAGTCTACAAGTGGCAACAGCGAGTTTATCTTTATTTCTAGTATTAAAATTCATATTTGGCCTCCGTAAATATGATCATGTGTCTCCCTTCCGTTGAAAGCTTAAGTGGCTTCCAATTCGTCTTCGTCGGAATACGCATATCCTCTCTCTTCTCTATTCTATTCTTTTCAATCCTTTCACTCCTCACTATCTGAAAGATAGATTTCAATTTCTTCATTCTTCAAACAACTACACTCTTAGGTCATCAGAAAACTTGATACTTAGAACTCCTTCGCACAGCACTTCCTTTTACAGCGCTTCTTTTACTGTCCAGGCTGTTCGGCTGTGGAATGCTCTGCCCGAAGAAATAAGACGGTCATCCTCCTTACACACATTCAAGCTGAAGGTGAAGCAACATTACCTAACGATGTCATCTTCCTAGCGTTATTTATTTACTATATAAACATTTTATCTGTTAGTTTAGTTAGCTATTTGCATATATCTATATATTAGTCTATTTTATAAGTATTTTAAGTATTAGGATTGGAACATTATCATATTTTTTTTTTAGTATACCTAAGAATATTTGTGTAAATATATCCTACAAATTACACCGCACTCCATATTGTAAATTTCGCTCCATCCAAAGGTTGCCTGGAAGAGATCGCTTTCAGCGATAAGGCCGCCCATTGTATTGCCTTATTTATTCTAGCCTTATATTTATTTTTGTATTATTTCTGTTTGTGTGGTAATTCAATAAAGAGTTATCTATCTATCTATCTATCTAAAATTATGATCATCGCTATATTTTTTCTTCAACAAATTAATACCGTTGTGAAGTTTTGTATGATACCTCCACGCGATCTAGAGAAAACTTGACAGGCGGCCAGACAGACAGACAGACAGATGGACAACGAAGTCTGTTTGGATTTTTTTCCCTTTCATGGTTAGAATTTGCTTTCGGGGTTGGAGTTAACATATGGAGTTTGAGTTAAAATTATCCTCATGTTTAGTATTTGATAAAGGCAAGTAACTGTTATGATAGTAGAGTGTTCGCGCAGAAAACTTTGTATGGTAATCGTGATCGGACTGTTCAAATAGAGGCGAGGATATTCATATTTCAACTGATACCAGCAGCGTTAGAATCTACGTGAATGCGACTGCAGTATACATCGATACTTATGGGAGACAGTTTACACACCAACCGACTTTAAACTTATAGTCTTGTCTAGTAGGGTCGATATTGCCTTGAGACGGTAGTTTAAAACTGTTGAAAGGTAGTCGGTTTCAGAGCAGAAGTATGCAATAAAGACGTCAATCCGTAACGACGGATGCAGCTATTATCCAGTAGATGCACTGAGTGCTTTACGATGTAAACGCGAACGGAATAAAGATGAACTGATACTCATGTATGTAAAATTGCTATATTTTAGTACGCTTCGATTTGCTTTTGCGACCGTCATTATGGAGACATATTTATAAGACTGCCAAGTATAAGTATAAGTGTATGGCAATTTGGTAGAAAATTATTTTAGATTGGTTCCTGTTTTATTTTTGCTTGAACGTAGACACAGCAATTCTTATCTTTTTGTGGGCACTTATTTGGGCTGAGATGACTCATTGTATTACACAATTTTGGCTATGAAACGAATACAATAATGAGCAAAAAAATTTTGTTTCACACAACAATCTTTGATTGCTGATTTTGTTTTAACAGTCACAATATTGTTTCCGTAGTAAAAGTTAGTCTCATTAATGAGTAATTTCCCTACTTCCCTTGTTTTTTTTTATTACTATTTATGTACGTTCCTGAGTCACTAAAGCCTTGTGCTGAAAATCTGTAAATTAGTTTACACCACATGCTGAGCTCAGGGCTTTTCGCATAATTCTGTACAAGACAGCATTTTTCCATGCATACACTTTAATTGCCGTAATACATATGTATTATTTTTCCTCCTGTGTGTATGTATTTTATTGTGTATAATTAATTATGTTCGTTTATGTGTTGTGTCTGCTTCTTGTGTACAGTTTATGTGAATAAATGTCTTTTTTCTATACCTAAGAATGTAAAAAGACTTTCGAGTTTTTCCATCCAATAAAAAACTACAAACTATGCTTAATGTTTTTCTACGAAATTGGATCAGAAATGAGGAGATTCGTTGACAAACCAAAGTTACTGGCATAACACAAAGGATTAACAAGCTGAAGTGACAATGGGCAGGGCACATAGCTGAAAGAACTGACGGCCGTTGGGGCCGGAAGGTTCTCCAGTACCACGCACTGAAAAGCGCAGAGTCGGCTGGCCCTCCACTATATGGAAAGACTATATCGATGGAAGAAAGCGATTTTGTCGTATCTCAAAATATCTAATTTTACACCAGAGCCAAAAAACTAAATTAAAAAATCATAACTCGTACATTAATAAAGATAGAACGTTGAAATTTGGAAAATATTTTTATCAATCTAAGTTTTATTTGATACAGTTAATTGGAATGTACTAAAGTTACTGCTTCATTGATTTTTAACTAGTTACAGCAATTGATGTTTCAATATCGAACAGCGGAAATTTTTGAGATACGCCATTTCCGCTTTCTGCCGTCGATATGGTTGATAGGAGCCATTGGGTGCATGATGATGAAGAAACTACAAAATTGCTGAATATAATTTGTTTAGATTAGTACATATTTATTCCATACAACCTCCGCTTGTCCATGAGCTTACAAACTCTGATACAAACTCAATTCTAACTTTAATGCTTTAGCTTCTTTGTTCTCAAATACCAAAACAAGGACTGTATCTTTAAGTTTGACGTCGAACACCGCAGGTTGCACGTAAACAATAAATAAATATGCCCAAGAGGTATAGGGTCATCGTCACTCAAGGTTCCGAGATTATGTAAGTCTTCAAAATTTACATTGAGAGATCGTTAAAATAAACCTTAGTGAGTCCTTAGCTTTATTAATATAATTTTTATTAATTTAATAAATATTTTTTTTATAAGTATAATTTTCAATAAATATTAAAATAAAACACCAGCTGTCAAGTCCTATTCAAGAATACTGTTACGCCAAGGCTGTTAAACAATGAGTAATAATCGAAGTTTCTCGAACGCTGTTGTCTTACCTGCTGTGTTATTGTTTGCGGTTGCGCAGGATGGGGATTGGTCATTCTGTCGAAACACCGACCCTTTTCCTGGAACGCTCGAGATCGTTCTAGTGTATTGAATTGTGTGCGATATAAATAGGCCCGAGAGATGGCCGGACAGTCAGTCTGGATTTTGCTATACGTGCGAACATTTCGGTGACTTTAAGTGGTGCAACAGTGGTGTGAATTAGTGTGTTGTGATTACGTGTGACCAAGTTCGTGTACTCATCGTTTAGAGTTGAATAAAACTGTTATTTTGGTTAGATCGATTCCCATTATTTTATCCCGAACCCTCAGCTCGTAACAATACTATGCTAGGTGGTGTGCCATAATAAATGTTCATCTGTAACGTTACATGTGGAGTACCTTCGAACGGCTGGACAAAAATGACCTAGACAGAGAGCGTAGTCGCCTCATTTTACAATTTCGCTGCGGAACCCCTAAAAGGAATCTACTTTCTATTCCCGATTCAGATATTTCGCAAAACCACGGACAAAACTACTTTATATTTCTTAGTTTTCTTTTTGGTTGCAGTTGTACTCGCTCGTGCCTTATTAAACTTCCAGTGGGACTGGAAAGCGTCAGTGCGACTGAATCTACAAAGTTTTCTGCTTTTCTGCCTTAACCCACTGGCGAGCTACGAGCGAGTTTCCAGCGAGGCGATATGTGAACGTGTTTGCCGCGACTGCATGCTGCGTTGATACGCGTACAAAACGTGAATTATAAGTTACTATAGTTTCTATATTATGACTGGCTGAAGCGCGGCGGGACGCGCGTGTTTACTTATTGTATCAACGCGGCGAACTTCACAAATAAATAAATATTGGTGGACATTTCACACAGCGCTATCTAGCCCCAAACTAAGCAGAGCTTGTACTATGGTAACAAGATAACTAATAGAATACTTGTATACTTTTTTTTTTGTAAATACATACTTATAATATATAGAAAACATCCAAACCCGGAACAAATATTTGTGGATCATTCAAATATTTGTCCCGTGGCGGGAATCGAACCCGCTACCTCCTGCGTCACAGCCGGCTATATGCCCACTGCGCCACTGAGGTCGTATAAATCACCTCGCTCGAAACATGCTTGCAACTCGTCAGTGTGGCACTTTAACTGACTATAATATATATCAGGCCAATTTATCAATCACTATAAGTTTTTGTCGGTCACCCGTCAGCGCATAATAAAATAATAAAAGTCCCGGGCACCACCTAGATCAGAGAAGCTGCAGTGGTAGAAGAGAAAGAAGGCCTGTTCGCAAGGGATGATGGCGATAATGGTATATTTTTATACATGTTTTCGTTATTGCAAGCAAACCTTACAGGCAACAAAAGTCTGCAGCGATTTGTCTATTACCCGCTTAGCCAAACCGCCGCAGTCCATTCATGTCGAAGGATCTAAATATTATTTGGCCTGATCAAAATATTATTCAGATAATAAATAAAATACATATGGCTGGACATTTCACACAGTGCTATCTAGCCCCAAACTACGCAGAGCTTGTAGTATGGGAACCAGATAACTGATAGAATACATATATCCTTTTTTTCTAAATACATTTTTTTTTAATTGGATAGAACTTCGTTTGATCACAATCTCACCTGATGGTATGTGATGATGTGGTCTAAGATGAATCACGAAGATCTAGGAGAAACCTATTTACTCTTACCTTAAAAAGGCCCGTATTGTATTCTTTAGGAAAAACAGACGACGGCAAAGTGTTCCATACCTTAGCTGTATGCATTAATCACGTAGAACCAAAACGGTGTGTGCGAATGGGTGGTATACTTTTAATATATAGAAAAACATCCAGACCCGGAACAAATATCTATAAATCATACAAACATTTGTTCCGCAGCGAGAATCGAACCCGCTACCTCCTGCGTTTGCCTGCGTTAATACAATTAATACTAACAATTATGATGATCATATATCCCTGTATTTGTAGGCTTCTATCATCATCATCAATCAATCTTTATGAGGAGCTCTCCTCACCAGATTTGAAGAATCGGAACAATTTTTGTATAACATTTTATTTGATTCGAAAAACGAGGTTTTTGTTCTTTCAATATGTTCATTTATGTTATTTAACCATTTTTTTAAATAATAAAGAATGAAGTTTATTTTTTTACCAAAAAAACATGCAAATTTCATACTAAATTTCAAACTAAAAACAAATTTAGAATTAGGTTCTTAAAAACTAAGACACGTACAGCGCTGTTGGCAGGTAATGTATATGAAATTATAATTTTATAATCTATTTAAACAATTTTATTTACGAAAGAACCTTGCTCACTCTAAATAAATTAAAAACAAACTAGCTTTATATGCGAAAACATGTAAATGGTAATTAGTACCTACCTATATAAGTAATTTTACTAGTATTAAATTCAGTAGTAAA
The DNA here is from genome assembly GCA_963924445.1 of Philereme transversata. Taxonomy (NCBI): domain Eukaryota; kingdom Metazoa; phylum Arthropoda; class Insecta; order Lepidoptera; family Geometridae; genus Philereme; species Philereme transversata. The sequence goes on from OZ004347.1 coordinate 9,751,643, forward strand.
TGAGTATCAGTTCTGTCAAAAAAACCTACTTTTAGTGAATTAATGAAGAATTGAACAAGAATTAATGAATTTCATGATAAGTACCGGTGGGTTGTTTACAAACATTTTACATCAATGGCTGAAGTACAGATATCGTTAACTATGTTGTCTCTGAGTACAATTAAATAAAATTTGACTGTATCTAAAATCTGCATTATAGATGAACACTATTGATAACAACAATCATAGAAAAAATACTAAAAAACAAGATACTTACATATAACTATAAACAACATAAATTCATTTATGTATATAATGCATTTATCAGCTTATCTTTATATTACATATTATTAATATATATTAAAATTTACATTTTATATGTATCTATATATATTTAATGTAAGTACGTTATGTTCCATTTGTATTAATTTCTTTATAAATTTTAGTATTTAGTTATATTTTTATTTTGGTATTAGACGGAATCTCTTCATAAATAGTTTAGTTCACCCCCGACCATTAGCTTTGTTATAACAAAATTCTCTCCATCCAAAGGTTGTTTGGAAGAGATCGCTTCTAAGCGATAAGACCGCCTATTGTACTATTTGCTTTGTGTTTTCTATTTTGTTTGTATTTTTTTATTTATGTTGTGTATAATAAAGTGTATTCATTCATTCATAAATATACAATGGGCGGACTTACCAAATAAAACAAATCAGTTTATTGCGTAATATGGGTAGGTACTCGTATAAGGTGTTTAGTATCACATAGTATAAGTGCAGCCATATTCAGCGATTTACGCATACAATGTCGAATTTAATTATTAGGTTCCATTATAATTGTACTTACTCGTAATAACAATGTCAAAATTATTGAGTTTGTTATACTTAATTCGCTTATAACGATTATATTATTACAAAATCTTCATAAAAGAGCCTACTATAAAATATCGGATTGTATAGATGATAGAGAAGCTTGGGATTGAAATTGCTCCAACTCGTTCAAAATGTTACAATTTAGACGTAATTTATGGTCTGTATTGTAAAAGGATCATTAAAAAAAACAGCCAGCCTTGTTTCTTGCCTTTCTTTTCAGGCTTGGTCGCGAAGGAACAGGCAGTAAAATTGAAAGAAGAAAGAAAGAAAGAAAAAACATTTATTTGTGACGGTACACAACACACACAGCACACAAGTAAGGTACACACAAGATAAAATGTTCATGCACACAAGAATAACAATACCTAACAAATGTGTGTCTCACAATTACTTACATATATCTAAACGACCGACGTCACAAAAAGGCGTCCAACTCAGCATTTGTTGTGCTTTTGGTACAACGCTGATCTTCCGTTGGAATTGACGTTTCAAATTGATCCTTGTGATTTTAATGAATAAAAACATTTGACTTTGACTTTTACGTTTTAGCTTAAAATATTACGTGCATATTTTCGTTGTGGATTTAAGTTTAAAGTTATAGTTTAACTAAACCGCATGCGGTAATTTGTTAGTACCACAGAACAAACACCCCTAGTGTTGACTTTGGAACCATTTGTGGACGCGCATTGCATCCTCTCTGCAAACCTGCTTACTCACATTCCTTTGCAAATGTGAGCAGTGTAAAACGTCATGCCGGAATGAATTTTGGAATTATTTTACCGTGAATTTCCGGTTTATAATAATAAGATGGTAAAGCTAATTTGACTGATTTTGTGGTTTACATAATGCTATATGCTGTCTTGTCGTAGGAAAATTTCTTTGAGGCTTGGATAAATGAACTTAGAAAACGATACACACTTTTTTTTACAGTAAAGTCCATAGTTCATCCATGCTAATGCACCGTAGGCGCATGTTTGATTTATAACAACTAGTTGCCAGTGCACGGTGGTTGAAATTCGACCATAATTATTTATTTTAGCATTTGCCCTTTCTCCATAATGTTTAACTATGCCAAATCTCACACTCCTCCGTGCGCGCAATATCTAAGCTTAAAAACGAATACAAAGTTTTCTCTTCACCCATTAACAATATATAGGTAATGTATAAAAAAACATGCATGTATTCGCTTTTGTGGTTTTGTGCCGTTATTTTTGGATGTCGATTGCAAGAGTATGCAGTAAGTTTTATATCGAATTAATTACTTAAACTTAGTAGATTAGGGAGATGCGAATGGAAACGGTTGGAGGAGGCCTTTACTCAAAGATTGGTATCCCTACAATAAATAATATATTATATACAAGCACAAAAAATATATTAAATAAATAAATATGTACATAAACAAAATCAAAATATAAATAAATAAATGTATTTGGAAATTAATGAATGTAAAATTATAATAATGTAAATAATAAATAATATTAATGTTGGGAAAGAGATGCTTAAATTTTTTATTATTATTATGAAGCCTTCTTTATTTCCTTATCTTTTTTTTCTTAAGTTGTGAATATTATGTATGATTAGGAATCCCTCTTTGGGTAGGTATAGGCCTCCTCCCGTTTACTCCATATCTCTTTATCTTTTAGGGTTATCATCCACTGATTCCCATCGATTTCAGTAATGTCGTCAGCCCATCTTTTTCTAGGTCGACCTGGTTTTCTTTTGCCGCTGGGTCCAACCCATCTCGTCGCTCTTGTGGTCCACCTATCATCAGTATATCGGGCTATATGTCCTGCCCACCGACATTTTAACTTAAGTGCGTAGTGGAGTGCATCTGTTACTTTTGTTTTTTCTCTTATGAATTCACTTCTAATTTTTTGTATTTTTCTAATTTTTAAGATGCTTCTTTCCATAGCCCTTTGACAAGTTGTTATTTGGGATTTAGTTCTCGTAGTGTAGCTCCATGTTTGGCATCCATAGGTAAGGGTTGGTAGAACGCAGGTGTCTAACACTATTTTTTTTCAGAAATGGTTAAATAAATAATAAATAAAATAGTAGGCTTTCTTTAAAATTTGATAATATAACTAGTAGTTGTTTTTTTCGAGAAGTCTTTTGTTATGTTTTGAGAAACCGTCACTTGAATATCGTCAGTATATTACCAAACACCCTGTATATATATATATATATATATTTCAACTATCGTCACTTAAGCCAAGCAGGTTAACCGTTACTGTAGCTTTTTTGCTGTCTAGTCGGTGTATTAGTGCTTCACTCATTACTTTCCATCCAAAGGTTGCCTGGAAGAAATCACTTTCAGCGTCAAGGTCGCCCATTGCCATTTGTAACATTAATTAGTTTTTTAAGTATTCCTGACATACAATAAAGCATTATTCTATTCTTTTCGCTGAGTTTTTACCTATTCTAATGTCTAGATTTATGGGTTTCACGTTAGGTAATTTGATTTGGATTACAACTTAGACTCCGTATACGATTTCAATCGTTTAGCAGACTTAGCATTAACGGATTATACAAAAATAGTTTTTCGATTATGAGGATATCCGGAAAACTTTTTCCGGATTAATTTATCTCCCGAATTTCACTGAAACAAAATTCATCACACAACATCGCTAACTATTCCAGGAACACAATAAAGCCGCATTTGATGACGTCATAACAATAGGTGTCAGGAGCAGACTCAGTTCCGCAATCCAGAGTAATACCTACCTTGGTAATAGCCAAATGGCCGTGTTACGTTAGGTGCGTGCTAACGGGGTAAGTACCCTATTTTCCAGTACTTTGCGGTAAAGGAACCCTATTATTAGGCATGTTGGGATGTAAAGCTACTACGCACGAATGGCACTAAACTGAGGGTTGTTTTAAAGGGTTTTTAATACCTAGGTTTTATACTAAAACGCAGGTTAGGCGTGTAAATGATCTACTAATGGAAAATTCTGCATAACGGTAGAAATCGTAGAATAAAATACAACGTAGTTGGAACGTAGTGTTTACGCTGACGAGTTACGTTGTAATAGTTTTAGTGTCTTTTACTTGAATAGTATCTTAATTACTATACCTATAGTGCGGTTGGGAAGCAGAGAACGAGCGAACAAGCGAATAACTCGTCAAAAGCTTAGACGAAACAATAATTTGTTGCACCTAAGAGTACCTACATATATTTGCAGATATATATCTACACCTATACCTATATATCTACAGATATTTGTTCCGGTCTGGTTGTTTTTCTATATATTATAAGTATGTATTTACAAAAAAAAAATGTATATAAGTATTCTATCAGTTATCTGGTTCCCATAGTACAAGCTCTGCTTAGTTTGGGGCTATATAGCGCTGTGTGAAATGTCCAGCAATATTTATTATTTTTATTATTTATTATGTTTCGTAATTTTTTGTACTTTTCACGGTATTTTCTAGATCACTGCAGAATTTCCGCTCAGTCTTTTGCGATAAAGCACAATAATTAAACACAATAATTTTATTCACTATACATACTGTGACGAATAAACGCGCCACAAGATAATATTGCTACATGGCAATACGAGTGGAGGAAACAGTTCAGTCATTCATTCAAACACACCTCTGGTATATTCTGTGACCTCACTCACTCACTCAGACACAACTCACGCCAGGCCGTCGCTCGCGCATCTCTCGTTTTATTTTATTTATTAGATTGTAATTGTTGTACTTACTAGTAGGTATAATGGTTGTAAGGGCTCATTAAATGGTGTCATATTGCATTGAAGTTTGGATTCTACACCACCCATCAACCAAAATACTAATATTATAAATGCGAAAATAACTCTGTTTGTTAGTTTGTTTGGAGGAGGACGTATAATATGATTAGCCGCTTCCATCACTCCGCGTCGCGTGGAGCCCGGCGGGCGGGATATAAATTCAAAAGTAACTCTAACTCTCTGTCTATTTGTTACGTTTTCACGACTAAACGGCTAGACCAATTTGTACGAAATTTGCTATATGGGTCATGTTTTTATTGACCAAACCACGCGTGCGAATCCGCATGTGGGACAGCTAGTACTTATATAATACCAAAATATATTCGTACAAATGTTAATTACCTTTGATACAAAAGCAAACGTCATAATTTACGATGAGTAGAGCACTGAAGAGAAGTACAATGTACATCTAGGACTATTCAGTTCTGAGACGCGAAGTACTCTACATTTACCTTTTGTAGACAGCAAACTTACAAAGGCAAACCTGGAAGGTAATTTGACAACTGATATGTGTAAAAGCTATGAGCACTTCACTCGTGGACTATAATATATATTGTACTGGTAGCAAATTTCTGTGAAACGACGTGATTGAAAAACATTTGTCAACAGCAGAAGACGTTTTCTGTCTGATGCTTATGAATACGATCTGAAGCAACATCACAAGATATCTCACATCTTGTGCAGCCTGTACGCAACTGCTCCCAGCAACCTTTATCAGGTTTTCTTTCCATCTAGTGGGGGCCGTCCTACGCTGCGCTTTCCAGTGCTTGTTCCACCAGTTTTTCAAGCTATATGTCCTGCCCAATGCCACTTCAGCTTGCTAATCCTCTTGGTCCTCTGTGTCCTTAGTTTGTATACGGATCTCCTCATTTAGATTTCGATCTCGTAGATAAACACCAAGCACATCCCTCTCTATAACACATCTCGTGATGAGTGGCAAATGACGCTCTTTCTACCAGCGCGGAGAGAAGAGATGTGTAAAATCATCCATTAGAATCACGTCAAATACGTCATCATCGTGGCATTACTAATTGATTGATTTCACTCATCTCTCCGCTCTAATTTTGGTGGAGTAGTTTTATTAAACAGATATCTAAATTTTATTTCAGTCAACTTTCGACCGCACTATGATCAACTAGATTTTATAGACTCTCTTAAATTTGTCATTTGGTTCATTACGACTGGTTAACTTGTGAAAACTCTAGTTTTACAAGCTTTTTATTAACTTGCAATGTATGTATGTTTGTCCGAGTGGAATCTTGCAACTGAATTTTAAACCCGTTCCCCTCAACCGATTGAGCTGAAATTTGGAATACATATGTAACTTCGGTGACAATGCAATAATATGGTACCATGGAGGTGGTCTCATGATGGGCACGGATGCTAGACAACGGAACTTCTGAATGGATTTTAGTAGGTTACTAGTGTTTGGGTTCATTTGAATCTGCTTGCGGTTCAGATTATGCATTTTATAAAAGCTTGTTTTGAAAAAGTAATTTTTCAACAAAAAACTTATCATAGATAAGATGTGTAGTAAAAATTAAGCCTACTAGTTTTACTGGAATAGTCCAGTATCTGAAATACCTTCACTTATCAGACCTCACGGATGGCTGGCGGCCCTGTTTATCTGAGACACTGTTGTTCCGCGGTATCTTGGCTGAGTCTAGTGAGTTATGATTTCATCTATTTACATACACGGCCTTAATAGTGAATATGTAAGACAGTTTGAACATTCCTTTTGTATGTTCTTAGAAAAATATTATGTAAATAATTGTACATTCTTTCTGCTAATAACTAGTGGTTCGCCCCGAACTGAGATCTCGCGAGTCTCCCTTAAAAACAAAAATTCGCAATCTTTGCCTATCAAAATATTACCAAGAAATGCATAACCAAAAATCTTGACCTACAGTTTCATTCAAATTACAGGTAACGTTCATGTTTTTGGTTACTCTTTTTTGGGGTACAAATTGCAGCTAATCTGGATTTCAGACTGTTGCCTAAATTTGTGTCACTTAAGCTACACACATACCAATTACAGCACTGTGAGGTCACTGTGAATTTAAATTACCCTGTGAATTTTGTCAAAGTTCTGTTTTTATTATGGCTAATAACTCAAAAACTACAAGGACTTTCCTAAAAATAAAAATGGAGTCAAAATGAAGACTTTTTATTTGACGTCCCACTTGACCTAATAGTCTCTGTTTCATTTTTTTATACCCCTCTTGAACCCCAATATCTCAACAACCCCCCAATATTTTTAGCGCATTTAGTCACACCAAAATTGTGCCATCACTACCTACCTATGTGTCAAATTTCACGATAAATCAACGCTTCAAAAGTTATCATCAGACAAACAAACATACATACATACAACGCCGATTTACCCAAGTTGATTTGGAGATCTCGCTTCGCTCGATCAAATATTTATTTTTTACAAGTTCGTATTTAACTTGCCTTGTATATTGTCCCCGATCTAGGATTGAGTTATATTTTCGCACCCTGGTCATGTTCCGATTGTTAAACGTGGTGAACCCCTGGGGACTGAGGATGATAAAAAATCTCCAGTTGCCAGTGGTTGCTTTGAAGGTAGGGCCAGCTAGAAAAAACTGGAGACGACGGTAGGTGTTTTGGCAACTAATTTAAATGTATTATTAAGTAATAAATCTAGATCAGATGGAAGAAATAAAAAACAACTTGGAAAAACGCAGCGAATTGAAATTCTAAGTTCTAGTAGTTAGTAGTAACATTCAATTTCCACCGATCCATAATTCAATAAAATTAAATGAAATGCTCGAATTACAATAACCTTGTAATTCACGTCAGACTGAGCCCTCCAGCTCAAGTATAAGTGCCAATCTGACCGGCAAGTTAGAGCAAACAGCATCTGACTGATTGGAGCTTTCACTCTGTTTGCGGGCCGCTCTGGCCCAGTGCCATTCACTGATATTAAGCTAAATTGGATATTGGCTGTTGTGATTTCAATTATCAATTGAAAGTGAATCTAGGTTCTATTAAACTTGACAGTAAAAATTACTTAATATTTTGTTTGACGAAGGAATGAATGAATGAATGAAAAGTTCTTTATTGCACAAAATAAAAATAACCTTACGAACGGCTCCGATTATAGAACGCGCTAATTTACAAAATGCTTCTTTAAAGTCCCTGAGTGTAAATTAATACGACGTTGTAGTCTATTGCATGTTAAGGAACCTGATATAATCAGCAAATATCTTATTTCACCACACAATTGAAGATTAAAAAACACCCGTAATATATTGTCGGTTGAAACATCGATAGGACGGTACGTGATAAATCCCGTATTTATAATAATGTAAGAAACACCCGTTGACTACAGTGTCGTACTCAATTTATAAACCATTCCTGGATAGTGGCTGTAGTAGGTTTGCCAGCAGCTATACTTCCTTTACCATGCTTGTCACAGAAGATTCGTCTAGCATTTGGATGATGTCAAAAATGTTCAGTCCAATAATAGAAATCACGGATCTTTTTGCAGTCAAACGTTTAGTGGCGATATTAACTAATATAATTTCGCCTCTCTTGACCAATAGAAATAGATTGACCGTTCAAACTCTTTGTCAGTTTATTGACAGTCGAATTTCTTTCATTTGGTAGGTACGTATAAATTTAAGGACTCGTATTATGTTAAAGAGGCTGGCTTCTCAGCTTAAGACACTTGTCTCACCGCCGGCGAGTAAGAGATTAGTTATCAACTATTTTCTCGCTCAAGAAACGAACAAAAGATATAGATTCCGTGTCAGTAAAAGAGACACGTATATTAATAGTTGATCGCTGGCCGTTCACACTGCCGGCAAGAACTCGCTGTCCACTATTTTGTCGCAGCGACTACAACACTCGCTCGGCGATGCTCGCTTGGCGGTCAGAACACAAGCTATGAGATGATCCAGCGGAACGGAACGCACGCGCCACGTACTCAGCGAGTGGCGCGAGTATCGCCCGCCGCATTCGCTCACTCGCTTTATAGCCCAGCGAGACAACTATAGGGCGCTACTCACACACCTGCCGCAGGGGCAATCTAGGGTGTAGGAGTGGGGATGACCCTTAATTGCATCCTTAATTGTGATGTGTGTAGGCATGCAGGGGCAATTTGGAGGATTGGCCCTGCGGCAGGGCGGCAGGGGCGCGAGACCATCCTTGATCCCTAAGTCGTCCCTGCCGTCGCTGCGTGTGTAGCGCGATTGGGGCAATTTCTCAGTCAGTTTGTCAGTATCTGTCACACGGAGTGCACGTATACATAGCGTACAATCAAAATGGCGGCCGACAACGAACGCGAAGTTTGGACGCGAATTATAGAAGTTTATCAAGACCGACCTCACATGTGGGATAAAAATCATAAACATTATTTTAACCGTGACATGAGGCAGCAAACATTCACACTAATGTTTGAAATTTTTGGGGAACTCAAAACCAACATGGAGCTGCCGGCTTTCAAAAAAAAATTTGAAAATATGCGGACATCCTTTTTTCGGGAGTTAAAAAAGGTACGTATTTTTAATTAAGTAATGATTATTCAAAATTGTGTTTTGAAATTTTTTTTTGTAGGTATTTGTATTTCATTTCAATGTGTTATCTTTTTTAGGTTAATTCTTCAAAACAAACAGGATCTGGCAGCGATGATGTGTACAAACCATCTCTTTGGTATTATAATCTCTTTACTTTTATTGAAGAGACTACTGAACCATCTCGCACGGGAGTAGATACCATGGACTGTGACGAGGTAATACTTAAAATAAAACAAGAATAAAATCACTTGGCACAATTATATATATATTTATTAGAATTACTTCTAAATATTAGGTATAAGTACTTACTTAAGTATTTCATCAACATTAAAACTATTTTAATGCTCTTATATTACTCGTAACATGTCTTCTTGAAAATCAACACTGCCTTGTCCGTTAAAATACGACATAAATTGACTTCTAACGTAGTTTCCTTCATCGTTGCGCTGTTTTTCATTTCTTTGCGCAAGTGATACTAATTCGAATGATTCTGCCCGCCAATCACCTGGTCGATAAGTTCGATCGTTTGTATTTTCAGAATCTGTACATGAATTTGTCAAATAGATTTTTGATTTTGTTCTTAAAAAATTGTGTAAAGCGCAACATGCTAGAACAATAGCATCGACGTTCTCAACATTTACACTTATTTTTCGGCGAAATATCCTAAAACGTGTTGCCAGTATCCCAAAAGCATTTTCTACTACCCGTCTTGCCCTAGATAACCTATAATTAAATATTCTTTGTTCATGGTTTATATTCTTGAATGGATAGGGCTTCATCACGTGTCTGTTGAGAGAAAATGCACTGTCTCCTACAAATAAATAGGGCACTGTAGTATTACTATTTGGTAACGTTGAAGCTGGTGGTAGGTTTAACTGGCTTTTCATTAGTTTTTCATGAAATTTTGTATGTTGTATTACACCACCATCAGAGACGCTTCCATTTATGCCAGTGTGTACATACATAAACTCATAATTTGCATTAACAATGGCAAAAAGTACTACACTAAAAAACTGTTTGTAATTAAAAAAACACGAGCCACTACCAGGGGGCTTTTCTATAGCTACGTGTTTTCCGTCCATTGCTCCAACACAGTGACTGAAATTCCATTTTTCTTCAAACATTTTTGCTGTGTTCTTCCATTCAGTTTCCGATGTGGGCATCTGAAACAAACAGTAATTGAGAAATTTAATATTTCAGGTTTCACAGAGTTTGGAATTGGATGAACCATCTGGTAGTCAATCACTCAACCTAAAACGTCCAAGTAAGCTAGACAAAACAGAAGAAGAACCTGCTCCAAGAAAACCGCGATTAAACTTACAAAAAAAACAAGAGAAACTGTTTGATACTGCTCAAAAACTTCTTACCACTACAGATGAATGGGAAGTCATAGGAATGGGCTATGGTATTCAATTGAAAAATTTAAGTAAACACCAGCAAGTTGTTGCGAAAAAATTAATATCCGAAGTCATTTTCTATGGGCAACTTGGAAAACTAACAGAAGAATCGTCAATCACTTTGAAAAACCAATATCACAATCCGTACATTCATTCAGTACCTATTAATACTCTTACACCATCCCCACAATATCAATCCTACGTATCTGCTCCTACTCCATGCCCACAACATCAATCCTACGCATCTGCTCCTACTCCATCCCCACAACATCAATCGTACGCATCTGCTCATACTCCATCCCCACAACATCAATCGTACGCATCTGCTCATACTCCATCCCCACAACATCAATCGTACGCATCTGCTCCTACTCCATCCCCACAACATCAATCATACTCATCTGCTCCTACTCCATCCCCACAACATCAATCGTACGCATCTGCTCATACTCCATCCCCACAACATCAATCGTACGCATCTGCTCCTACTCCATCCCCACAACATCAATCGTACGCATCTGCTCCTACTCCAACCCCACAACATCAATCGTACGCATCTGCTCCTACTCCAACCCCACAACATCAAGCCTATGCATCTGTTCCTACTCCTACACAATCCTCACAACTTTCTGAGGTTCAATATGATGACATTACCATTGATTTCCCTAACACTACTTTTAGTAATAATAATAATTTAGTGGAAGGTAGTTTCACTAAAGTTAAAGATTTTCTTATATTTAAACACAAAAAGTAATTAAAATGATAATGTCTTATCCTTTAAAATTCTCACAATTAACTTAATATTTGGAAACTGGGTACCTATAACTTGTTACCGTATTAATAAAAAATATTTCACCGACTGTGATTGTTTTTTTTGTGGTTGAATCTTGGTTGAGTACTTACAAGAAAAAACAGTTTATCTAGAATTTCGGGAAATTAAATTTCTAACATGCAGGTTTACTTTTTATAATTATACTTTATATAAACTTACCTTTATATAATGTTTCAGACAATTGTAAATCGCCCAACAAGTCTCAGGAATCATTGTTGACATCAATTGTGGTGATATGATACAACTAAATTTCAAATCCTCGTAGGTTTGTCCACTGGCCAAAAACCGAAGCGTAGCAATTAATCGTTCTCTAGCGCTTACGGCATTCCGCATCAATGTATTTTTTTTTTCTATTAATGGTGCCACCATTGCAAGAAGCTCTTCAAAAGAGTCAGAATCCATCCGTAAAAAGTTATTGAAGTCATCTACTTCCAGTTCTTTTATAATATTCATGTGGCATAACTCACTTCTTTTCAGTAGCCATTTCTTCACCCAGTATCTCCTTTTCCTTTTTTTTTGAGGTAGCACCACTGAAAGCGCCAAGGCTACTCCAATCTTTTGATTGGTCGATAATACGGGTGCCATTCTCAATACGTGTGCTCAGCTCAGCTTACTCGGAAACACTGCACGGCAGGCAAGTGTGTAGAGATACTCCCGATATCGCCACAACCGCCATGCACCCTAGATTGCCCCTGCGGCAGGTGTGTGAGTAGCGCCCTTATAGAAATAACACACTCGCTTCTCTCTGCTCGCCAACTCGTGTCTAGTTTCTTACTTGCTTCTCGCTCATCGCTGGCGGTGAGACAAGTGCCTAAGACTATTTCTGCAATTGTCAACGATTATTTTATGGCTCTGTATCAAATACATCGTTTTAAAATTAAATAAAAACATACCTCTAAAAAGCCACTAAATAAACGTTACGTATCAATAGGAGATCTGCATAATTTCCAATAAAAAATCTTAAAACCAAAGCGACGGCGTTAATTTCTCAACAGTTTACTTTTAAATTGCCAAGTGATCTGTGGTTTAAAATCCTCGGAGCGTGGTATTGATTCCATCAATCAGGGCCGCAGTGAAAAGTAGAGCTCAATCGAATTACGTGATAACTACCTAGCCTTGAAGGTTTATTTTTGTTTTTATATTCATATAAAATTTCTGTTGGAAATTTTGCTTTAGCCAGTTCAACTTCAAAGAGAAAATAAAACTATTTATTCCGCTTTGAAGGGATTAGGATAACAATAAAGGCATTATTCGACAGCCCTGTGTTTTTGTATACATAAATCTATTATCCTTTTCTCTGATAATAATCCTTTTTGTGAACCTTTTGTGAAATAGCTATATCCGCTTGATTAAGCATATAGTGTTAATGCATGTTGAGTTCACTTTCTATTTTTAGGGTTCCGTGCCCAAAGAGTAAAACGGGACTCTATTACTAAGACTCCGCTGTCTGTCTGTCTGTCCGTCTATCAGCAGGCTGTATCTCATGAACCGTGATAGTTAGACAGTTGAAATTTTCACAGATGATGGTATATCTGTTGCCGCTATAAGAACAAATACTAAAAACAGAATAAAATAAATATTTAAGGGGGCTCCCATACAACAAACGTGATTTTTTTTGCTCGTTTGTGCTCGATATTGATAACGGCAACAGGTAGACGCTTGAAATATTCTCAGTAAATTTAGTTATATATTCACTTTAAAAATAATTAAATTTAAATAAAACATTATGTAGATACCGAATTAAAAATTAGAACATAATTATCAATAAATTAAAATTATGAATAGTGTGAATAACTAAAAAATATGTACTTTATTGTAAACCGTGAGGTACTTACTTGATGTGAATTGTTATAAACATTTAATTGACAGATACTTGTAAAAGTAAAGTCATTTTGAAAATACATATCTCATCCCCGGATTTTTTTATGACTCATCATTGCGCGTATATCTAACATGAAGAGAGTGGGCTACGGTCGCTACGTCGTTTTGACGTGAAGGGGTAACAAATAACAAAATATATTTTCTTACCTCTGAACTGATTTATGAGATAAAAAGTAGCTTAGGTCTTGAACTTTTTGCACTGTTTGAGCAAACTCCGTTCAGTAGTTGTCAAAGTGGTAACGAAGACCCAAATCATTTTTCTGTAGAAATGTTGAGACCCCATTTTTATCTCATGGAAACTAATTTATGAGATAAAAAGTAGCCTATATGTTATTCTAGGTCTAGAACTAAATTTCTGTAAAGTTTGAGCCCAATCCGTTCGGTAGTTTTGGTGTGAAGGGTAACAAAGACCAAAATCATTTTTGTATAGAAACTTTGATACCCCATTTTTAGGGTTCCGTACCTCAAAAGGTAAAAAAAGGAACTCCTATAAGATCACTCTCTTGTTCGGCTGTCCGTCTGTCTGTCCGTGTGTCATCACCGATTTTCACAGGAACCTAGCAAGTTTAAATTTATACCAGATACTGATGTCTATAGTCTATTAGATGTATAAAAATCAAGGCCCTGAGTCAACACTTTAAAAAGATATGGGCAAATTTAGATTTTCGCGGAAACTTGTAAGTACCCAAATTTACCTTAATTTGCAACTTTTTTATTTTTAGAATTTTTCCTTTACTTGTGCTGACTTTGCTTTTAACCAAAATTGACAATTGTAGGTCTACCGGAAGTACCCTATAGGTTTCGGGTCGAAAAGATATATGGTAGTTCCCGTTGATCACAAAATTTGGCAAAAAGCAAGGTAGAGCACAAATCAAGGAAAAATTCCAAAAAAATAAAAAACACTTGAAAATTAAAGGTTGTCCCCATACATACATAGTTGAAGCCAGTTAATATAGTCCTCTGAGTTGTATGAGCGCTCAACAATTTATTATAGATAATGGTACGGAACCCTACGTGCGCGAGTCCGACTCGCACTTTGCCGGTTTTTTGTCCCATGGGAACTGATTTATGGGATAAATGTTAGCTTTCGTGGTGATCTAGGTTGTAATCTATGTATGTACCAAATTTAATCGAAATCGGTTCAGCCGTTACGGCGTGATTGAGTAACAAACAAACAAACATCCAAACTTTCGCATTTATAATATTAGTGTGATTAGTTCTGGAAGGTTAGTATCAACTGTTACTAAAGTGATATATTGAGGGCAATTTAAACAAAAAAATAAAAATTATTAATTAATAAAAAATTATAATTTTTTTTTGAAAATACATACTTATAATATATAGAGAACCAACCAGACCCGGAACAAATATCTGTAGATCATGCAAACATTTGTTCCGCGGCGGGAATCGAACCCGCTACCTCTTGCGTCTCAGCCGGATATTCGCCCACTGCACCACGGAGGTCGTCAAATTCCAAATTTAATGCATGAATTACCTGAATTACGTGTACTCTGTGGCAACAGGAAATGTTCCATTTTTTCATTTTTCTAAGTTTGTTGTAGAACTCATCAATAAGATACGGAACTTATCCTTTGTAGAAGCTTGCTAAGCTACTTTAGTTATTAACAAGTCAGTTCATTATCACGCTGCCGCTTCTGTCTCACTATGATTTATACGGCATTTTACTTTCTTGGTGGCGCTAAGTGCCCTTTCATTAGGAAACTCATCGAGACATTTATATAGAAAACAAGTAACCGACTATATAATTGATACAGTTAAGAGACATAAATTGATTTAAAAAACTGTTTTTTTAGATATGTTCGAGTAAATAACGTGAAAATTGTATTTTTGAAACGAGGTACTTGTATACAGGGTGTTTGGTAATATACTGATGATATTCAAGTGACGGTTTCTCATAATATAATAAAAGACTTCTCGAAAAAAAAACTACTAATTATGTTATCAAATTTTAAAGAAAATCGACTAAGTTTAGGCGGTTAATTCGATATAAACTTACTGCCTACTCTTGCAATCGACATCCAAAAATAAAGGCCGATTTGGTATCTCTTTCGGAAATGGCTGCGGGTTTTGGGTTAGAAAGGGGCAAGAAGAGATATTTCGAGACGTCACCAATACAGTTTGTGTGGTTAGATGGCAAACATTATGCAATACCACAACATAATTTTTATAAAGTGTTTTTACATGCCAAAATAAATTTCATATTTCTATGGTAAACATTTCCTAAGTTTATTTATTATGCTCATCTAAATAACCCCATTCATTTTTGTGCATATATCAAACACCCTATGTAGGAAAATAAGCAGGAGCTTGTTAAATATAATTAATCATTATATAAATAATAATAATAATAAATATTGCTGGACATTTTACACAACGCTATCTAGCCCCAAACTAAGCAGAGCTTGTACTATGGGAACCATATAACTGATAGAATACTTACATATATACATTTTTTTTTGTAAATACATACATATAATATATAGAGAAACAACCAGACCCGGAAAAAATATCTATAGATCATGCAAACATTTGTTCCGCGGCGGGGATCGAACCCGCTACCTCCTGCATCTCAGCCGGCTATTCGCCCACTGCACCACGGAGGTCGTCATTGGTTTTGAGATACTCTTTACTATCGACTGTTTAATCTTCCGCAAGATCGTACAGCGAGATCAGGTATAACAACCCAATTTAGCGCTGATTTTGTAGGTATTGGTTGTAAAAACCGATTTATCGCAATTGACTGATCAGAAAGACCTTGCGTTAGCATAAACTTGGTGACTGGACTCTTATCTATTGTCTAGTAACGTGTGTATGAATGACGTACAAGTAAATGTCCTGTCGGTTTAACCGGCGCTGGAAACCTGTATTACACGTAATTGTGCCCTGAGGAAACTCATCCCAGCTAATGTAAGCTTAAAAGTTAAATAAATTGTCCTTTCTGTAACCTTAGTACGTGAAACAACCGTTGTAGGACCAACAAGAACGATCACGTTTTAATAGTCGGTAGTTCGGTACGCAGTATATTTCGCACAGTAATAACTAACAAGCTATGGCATCTCGTTCAAAAAAGCCTGCTCATTATCATCATCATATCAGCCGTAGGATGTTCACTGCTGAACATAGGCCTCCCCTATCGATTTCCTACTTTTTCGATGGCCTACACCCAACGGTTACTAGCAACCTACTATCAACCATACCAACTAGTATCAGGCCGTTTTTCCATCCAGGCCATCCTACGCTGCACTTACTAGGGCGTGGTCTCCAATCTAGAACCTAGTTACCCCAACGGCAATCAGTTCTTTCTTTCTTCATTATATTCAATAGCCTACTAATCAAATAGGATCATACTAGGAATAGACATACCGTTTTATCCTCTTCTTAATTGATTTAAGTGCATAGGCCTGATTTGCTATAATGAATTTAAAATCTTAACGCAATTCTTATCCTTGGAATAGTTTACCGTGTTCTGACTTCTTCAATCGGATTTGAAACTACCTACTGCTACTGATATTATTAGAAGTTCAAACACATATTTTGTATGGCAACCCAGCTCTGGCTATTGTTATACCTCTCAGGGACAGATACAGATTTTATGATTATGAAATTTTACGCGTTATAACCAAGATATTCTGCTCATCAGCCCGTGTAATTGGAACTTAAAAATACGACCACATTGTACAAATTCTGCTAACCCTTAAACAAACAAAGAGCATTAAATAAATTGTTATAAATACTTGAACAAGATCCTCAAAAATGTGTTAAAAAGAAATTAACCTCCTACAGCAGTAGGAGCTACTTTTGAAAGAGCTTGCCCGGGGAAGTATTTACTACCGTACCTATTTCTGCCGTGTAGCAGAAGTTCTTGCATTGCTGTATTCCAGTATAAAGGCTGCCGGTGAAATTACAGGCACATGACTTTTGACCTCTGTCGTAAGGACCACGGTCCGTAATATTACAGTCAAACGCGGATAAGCCCATCTCACCCTGAGAAGAATCTCGTCCGTGGTAGAACAGAAACGTAGCTGTGACATTGTTTTGATTGTTCTCTTCAATCTTTCTGTCTTTCTTACACGATCTTGCCTGATGGTAAGCGATGATGCAGTCTACGATAGTACACGCTTGCTTATAAGAAACCTATTCACTCGCGATTTGAAGACCCCTAGGTTGTAGTTATCAGGAAATACAGAGTCAGGCAAGGCGTTCCACTCCTTGGCGGTGCGCATAATAAAGGTAAGTCTACCATGTAGCGGTGGCGCACCGCGGAGCATCTGGTTTTCTGATGATAAATAAATAAATAAAAATAGCTGGACATTTCACACAGCGCTATCTAGCCCTAAACTAAGCAGAGCTTGTACTATGGTAACCAGATAACTGATAGATTACTTATACCTACATATTATTTGTAAATACATACTTATAATATATAGAATGGGGATGATGGGATCAGGTTGAAAACCTCCGTAGCATACTCCGAAATGTATCCGATAAAAAACCGAGAGGCTTGCAACCTTTCGACGTTGCTCAAGGCTGTGGAGCCTTGCATCTGTTAACTCGTCATTTTGAGTTGACATTCTTTGTGAAACATAATAACTTAGTTGATCCTGATATCAGGATCAACTTAGTGTTTTGATGTACAGTGGCGGCATGAAAAGGTTCGTCAATTTGATTCGTTCAATGTATTGCGAGTACCTTTTGAAACTTTGTTACAGAATAGATTGAGTTAGAGAAAATAATGTGTAACTGTTCGTTAACATTCAAAATGATTTAGATCAAAGTTCTTTGACTATTTATCTTGTCAAAATAATTGATTGTTGAATTATTGGTGCAAGTGAAAACCGACTCTAAGGTGACGAACCTTTTCATTCCGTTACTGTGCTTACAGTGGAAAATAAATAATCCGCCGCGAGTCTACTTTCTCTTTCACTTGGCATTTTGGATACAAAATGGCTTCGAGTCTCTGATTCGCACAGACAGATATACGTCTTGGGAAGAGCCTCGTTGTGGTGTATGGCTGTCTGTCTCCGTCGGCTGTGCATGGTGTCATCCGTAAACTCACAGACCGAGACTGATGCGTGCAATGTAGACCTGTAGGCCTGTTCCGTTATCACATTTAAAAACCTAGTTTAAATATAAAAATGCAGATTATAAGGAAAAACAATATTCGGTAATAAGTATTACAGAGGAAATAATGAGGGTCCAAATTCCCATGTTGACCTCGGTAACTTGAAACGTTTATTTTTATACTTTTTGGAGCCAAATTACTTAAGTAACAATGAACCTTAATTATATTTTCCTGACAAACATTCCTTTTGCTGAGGTCAGGAGTTTTATGCAACATCAATTTTAATGTTAATATTTTTGCAAAGAACTTATCGTATAATTGTTTGCCATAGTTTTTTTTTAATTATTTATATCATAAAATTCTTTATTTGAAACTTAAACAATGGTACAAATGTGAAAAACGATGATATCTGCAGAAGTATTGAACTGTGTCGCAGATATTAACGCCCTCCTCCGGGAAATATTAAAGAAGGTCCCAATCAAGGTACATTAGTCACACATACAGTGTACGTGTGTATGTATGTATGTATATATATTTATAAGTCTGTGCCTGTGTGTGTTTGTGTGTTTTGTGAGTGTGTGTTTGTGTGTATGTGTGTGTACGCGAGGGTGTATTTGGGGGTGCTTGAGTGTGTGTACCTATGTGTGTGTGTGTGTGTGTGTGTGTGTGTGTGCACTGCTTAGAGACAACCATTAGTTCTTCCGTTTCATTGTAAACGAATAAATAAGTTATGTGCAGTTAAGGATAAGCACTGGTTGTTTTCCTACATAACTTATACCTTTTAACCTACATCCAAAGAGGTACCTAGCTTATACGTTTTTTGCAGAAACGCATAATACTGATTCTTTCTTAACAGCACAAAGAAAACATTTTTACCACCAACTCAGTTTCTTGACGCCTTTTGAAAGGCAGCCAAGCCTAGCAATATAATAAAACGAAGGCGGGATCGCAAATGCGTTAACATATACCGGGTGTACAAAAGTAGGCCAAATTTCATAGTTTCTTATTTTTATAGGGTGTGTATTTGATTTGATGGTGCTGAATTTTTGGTTCTGTTTTTTGTTAGCAACGGTGTGGCATTATTAATTTGTGCAACGATTTTATTGCATGCCTGCTGCGTCTTAAATTTCATTATTTTTTATTAGTTTTTTACGGCGAGGTAATCCGAAAATGAGGTATTTTATTCGTAGATACAGCATTCAGTAAACCTAGCATTAATTCCAAAAAAGGACATATTCTAAAACAGTAAAATAAAATATGTAAAATTTTGTAGGTATACCAATGTACAGTGAACGTGAGGATCTCACATCACAGTACCATTTTACTTGTAATTGAAACATCAACAATCACTCTACGTCAGAGAGGCAGCGAAGCGTTGACGGTTCGCTCCTGAACTAAGCCTACACTTACGGTCTTATTTATAAACGTAGATTGGTCACGATAGTTTAGAAATCTTTTTCCCTTTTTTTCTTAGGAAAACTACAGCGAAATCAAAGGTAGATAATATGTATTTGGGTTTGTATTTGGTGATATTTTACCGTTTTATCTAGGCTTGTATGAATAAAACTGTGTTGAAGTTCGACATATTAATATTTGACTATTTTTATATACTCAATCCAACCAACCAATATAGTTATGTTAATGAAATCACAATTAGAATAGAAGTAAATGGACAGGAACATTACTTTAATATCCTATGTTGATCCTTCAGAGCATATTCCGTAATATTTGTGTTTTACGCACTAAAACAGGTTATAAGTGCCTATACAATACAATACAATTCTTTATTTATAACGCCAAGTTACAAGTCAAATACAAAAGTAATAAATTCAATATTGAGCATTAATAAATATATCTAATGGACACATAATTAATTAATTGTACTTATACTATGTACTATAAATGCTTTAAATAGATAACCATATATGATTATAACTAGTGGTTTTGTGACAACAGTAAACCAAAAGAGCTTAAATTACGTATAACAAAAATTTTAAGTCTAAAAATAAAAAAAATATTTGTAAGTTAGGCTGGATATGGCTTAATATAACGTTAATTTTATACAAGTCCAAAAAGTAATTTGCGCCACAAAATTAATGAAGAAAGTCCAATTTTAAATCGAATTTCAGGTCCTTGAATTTTCCAATAGGCTTATGTAGACTTTTGAACAAAATGTTGGTATAAATTTTAGCGATTTCTCGCGTTCCCTTCCTAGGAGGTCGAATCTGGTGTCTACGGGTTCGTCTCCTGAAGGCAAAGAGGACTACTATATAGTCTGATTGGTATAGGTAGCTATACATTTTCCGAAAATATTCAAAACAACCGCTACATATATAATGCTACAGCAAACTCCCCCCCTTTCCTCCTTCCACTCCCAACTTTTGGAATTTTTTTCACAACATCTTGTGTAGAATGAAATCCTTAGTGTGGTTCTCAAATTTGATTCAAATCTGTCGATCAATATCGCTACAGAAAAACTTCCCCCCTTTCCATCCCTATTTCCCCCCCAATCAAAACTCGAGGTCGACTAAAAAAATTAAATAAATCAAGGAACTTGTGTACTAATTTTCGTCAAAATCGGTTAAAAAATGCGAACTGTAGGAGAGAACAGACAGACAGACAGATTGTCAAAAGCATTTTGTGGACAATCTCGAAACTGAGACGACTCACTTGCTTCGCTCGCTCGGTTAATTATACATATTCCAATTAGATTAAATTTGAATATAATTCGAATCCATGGTCTGGCGGTCTCGCAGTTGCACCATTATATGCGATTGACATTTGATCGGTCCACTGGCTGTGAGGTGTATTTTGTCAAATAAAACCCGATACATTCAAAGACTCAAAAGTCTTCAAGCCTTGCCCATCACTAGAAGAGGATACATGCGGAGCTCACAAGGTTCAAAGGGGCAGAAATATTACCTGCCTGACAACAATTGTTCGCACACGCCAGCCAAGTGGAAAGCTTATACAATGAGTTTTCCGCCGGCGCTCTGATTAAGATAACACCTACACTTGCATCATTTTCCTCAAAAGAACTCCGTTTCAAAGAGTTCTCGTGCTTTTGAGCTGCTTTGAGGCCGTTCGCGCCTTTGGAATAGTCCTGGCAATTGAAATGGACATCTCACTTTTGAGCTCTAATCTGAAGATCGCGACTGCTCGAATACAAATGCTGAGCTTTGTAGAGACGGGAAGGAAGATTGTATATTTCTGATTTTATTTTATTTGAGTCATGAAACTGGCAGGCCAATCGTTGGTCAGTTGTGCTCAAAGTTTAATAAAGAGATACCAGACAGCTTTGACCATCTTAAGCAGTTCCTCGATTGGTATAAAAATAGGACTTTTATACTTTATAGGCTTGTCTTTTTTTGGCAAGTATCAAGAGTATTAAAGTCTAAAATAATCAAAGTATAAAGTATCAAGAGTACGGTAATTTGGTTTTCTTGATGACATGATATCAATTTATATTTGTTTGCCACTAACGCGTACATAGGTTAGATAATTCTTTTATTGCACACAATTAAATATAAACATGACTCGCCGAACTTCGTACCGCCTTGACATGCATATGACGCAGGCTGTCAATGTACGTCACCCCGATAGAATTGAAAATCTGGCATCTGGCGAAAAAAAAATCCCATACCATTATGTATGGGTATCAATTTTCCAATGCTTTTAATAGTTATTCTGCTATTCGAGACGGAGACAAAACAACAAATTAAAAACCATGAAAATCGGTCCCGCCGTTCTCGAGTTATAAGTGTTCGACCCAACTTTGTTTTATATATTAAAGATAAAAGAAAATACACTTTTAAATCATAGGTACAAGAGGCGTTCATAGCTTTATCCAAATGCAAAGGTGCAGTGGGCAACTCATAAAAATACAATATAAGGTGTCTGTAAAGTAACCATCAGAAACCTTTGGAATTATCAAACTGATTTTGACACACAATAACCGTTACTAATTAAATTCTAAGATATTGAAAGTTTCATTGATCAAAACTGTTGCTGTACCTGTACATCTAACAGCTTTCCCACGGCAGCATCCCGTTTTTTGCAGGTACAGTTTGCAGGATGCAGGATCCCGTTTAGTAGTGTCCGTGCTTCAATACTAGTATTCACACGAGTATCCTGTTTTCTGTTTTTTGTTGGACAGCAAACAACAGCTTAGTCACTTAGCAACTTCACTCAGCTTAGGCTACAGCTGGAGTCACTGAGGAGCCGTGGTAAAACTAAAAAAAATCTCAGTTGAAATAAAATTAAGCTCTAAATACAAAAGTTAGTTAGTTTATATTTTAAACGACAAACATTGAAAATGAACTGGAGTAATATCTCATTGCAAAAGTTGATTCACTCAAACATTTGTATTACAATACTGCATGGAAAACGAGTACTATGTAAGCACAGCCAAGTTCCAGACAGCTTAGTCACTGTCTAGATTTTTATGTCCCTGTCTATTATTTAGCCATTTATCACACTAATATTATACATGTGCTTATTTATTGGTTTGTTACTCAATCACATCGTAACGGCTGAACCGATTTAGTTGATATTTAGTATGTAGGTACGTAGATTATAACCTGGATTAACACATAGGCAACCTTTTATCCCCAAAATCAGGCCCCATGGGAAGAACATGGGGTATCAAGTGCAGTTGCAACAGCGAGTTTAGCTTTATTTCTAGGTTACCTATACATTTAGTAGTGTAACGCGTACGAAGTCGCGGGCAACAGCTAGTCTAAAATATTTCTAATTTTGCGTCTTCCTCTGCTCACCAATGATTATACAAGTCTAAAAGGTGTAGGTAAAAGGACAATAAGTAACACTATCGTAAGAAATAATTTCAGATTGTTTCGTTCGTAGCTTGGCAGTTATTCCAAGCAGATACATTTACTTCAAAGTTAGATTTAATAGTCATTGAGAACAAAACGTTTGGGGTGGAGCCTATATTTAAACACATAAATATCAGTACGGTTGTTAAAAACATTTTCGGCGCCGTACAGCGCACTCGACTGTTTCCACAACGTCATGCGCAAGCGAGCCGTTTCCTTGGTGCGCAGGCTGTGGGCCAGCGCCAACACCGTCTTGGCAATGATAGCTGGCAGAGTAAACTGCCCGTACACCAGACATTGACCAGGCTTGCTCTCAAAACCCTGTTTAGTATAAGCCTTAACATACCTCTTGTGTTTTGTCCTTCCCTATATCAGCTACATAATTGCTAGAAATAAATGTATTTTGTTTTAATTCCACACATTTATTGCTTAACACAGGTTTTAAGCCTAGACCTTTACAAAGGCATTACCGGGGCCGAAGCCAATGAGTAAGAGGCCTGTTTGTTTTTATAAAAACACTAAGACAAGATAGAGGTGAGACAGATGGTAGTACTATTGCAACACATGGATTAGAGTTCGGGCTATTGTTAGAGTAATGCTTAAGAAATAGAGTATGGGTTATCAGAGAAATGAGATACGGCACCTGCCAATCCTGTAATATTAAGAATGATTGGGGCAGGTGGTGACTAGCCGTCCACTAAACGGGCCCTCATAAGTGCCGCCAATAGAAGGCAGCGTAAATGGCAACGTTGGTGTGGGCGGTTAAAGGGGTTTGAGAGGTGTGATGCAGTTTCACTAAGCGCTACTCCCGGCTTTATGCCTTTAACACTTCAACCCTTGGAGCATAGATTCCGCTCTTGCGCCTCCACCCTTGACCGGCCAACTTAGGCAAACCAAAGATCAGGGGTTTCTGTCAGCCCCAGGGAGTAATGGGGCTCCGCGGTGTCACGCTCGCCACAAACGTGCCCTGCGGGATTAATCATTATTATAAATACGAGATTTATCACGTACCGTCTTATCGGTGTTTCGATCAACAATGTTTCCGTTCAATCCGTGAACCTTCATCAGGGTGAGTGCGATCCGCTCCGAATAACGTCTCGCCTCGCACTTACATTCTTACTTACATTGTCGATCGAAACACCGATAAGACGGTACGTGATAAATCCCGTATTTATAATAATGATTGAAATAAATCAAGTTTTCTAAGTATTTTATTTTATTTATTTGGATAATGTTCGTATGCGTAACCATTATAATCATAACAATTATATTGATTTAAATAATTAAGTAACTAATAAGTATTGTATGTAGATATATTGATTTGTACAACTAAAAAATAATTTACCATCGGCATTACCCGGCGCAACGGCGCGGCGGCGGTGACGAGAAGCATTATAATCTTTAAGTGTCAAGTCTCTTAAGTACTCGTAAACTCGCTTCATTACATTACTTATTATCAGAGTTATTTTTTTATTTAGTATCATGAAAATCATGGTGCGTTTGACACGTAAAACGCTTACAAGTACTCATACTTTCAAGAACTGTTAAATCCCTACAAGAACTGTTAAATCCCTACAAGAATTGTTAAAACACTCGGTGACTAACTCTTGCTGATCAAACGCTAAGATATTGTAGAAAAATATTTGGTCACAATATTTGTGGGTTGTATAGTAAAACTTGTAAGTTTTGGCACTGAGCGCACGAGTTGATTTTAATTATGTTACTTATATTTTAATTTATTATGCTAGTTGAGTCTTAATACAAGTCATCTACTTGTTTATTTACATATGTTTTTATATTTATATGTATATGTTAGCAGACTTCCGTGTAGGTACTCACAAAGGTTCCAACGGAAATCCAGCGCTGTGTTACCTTGCTGTGACATAGCAAAATGCTGAGTTGGAACCTGTTTGTGGCGGCTACTAAAAACTTATATTTAGTAATATTTTGTTGTACTGTATTTTTGTGTGGTTAATTGTTGTTATTAGTGGTTGGCATAATAAAAATATTTACTTGCTTTCTTTCTTCCTTTCTTTCTAAAAAAGATATTGAGACGATACGTGGTAACTTTTTCTAGTAGATAAGAGTAGAAAGATCTAGCTGTGTTCCTTCTATCCTGTGTTGTAGTGTTAGTTGTGAACGTTGACTTTGAAAGGTAAACGAGAAGCGACAGCGGAGGACATTGTTTTTAGTCAAAACTATTCTGCTGTCGCTGGAAAGTTCACTTTTAATTTCGGCGCGAGCTCTTTAGCCCGTGTTTATACTGCAATACTGGAACATTGTTTTGATAGTCAAGAGGAGTAATAAATTAGGTAAGAGCGTGTCTTACACAACTTAGGTACATGTTGAGGAGGTACCTTAAGATTTTTGAAGTGAAAACTTCTTTAGGCACGTTGGGCATTTTTTTGGATGGGAAAAAACCATTGAACTCGTGACACTGTTACCGTTACCAACACCTCTGTATATAAGTATCTGTAGTGTAGTCTGCTTTTAAATTTTGAATGCCCAAACATAGAGCGCTAAATTTAAAACGTAATAATAGTAAAATGAAAAATAAAACACTTAATTTAAAAGTATTTCCTGCACAACAAAATATTTCCTGACTGTTCATAAAATATTTCCTGACGATTCATAAAATATTTTCTGACGATTCATAAAATATTTCCTGATGATTCAAAAAATACACACGTAATTGTTCAAGTTTCCACTTCTGTCGGCACTCCCGGACTGCCACTTTTTTTTAAATTCTGGTTTACTGTACAGTCTACGAGTAAAATGGCTATAACTCTGAACGGGCAAACAGACAGACATGGCGAAATTATAACGTTTGCTAGTTCAACTACGAAACCCTAAAAATATTGCTTGGTTAAATATTTAATCACATTGACAAAGTGTCAAAATTCATGGATAAAAAAAGATCAAGAAAAAAATTTCACGGATAAACGGATTTTTTTTGCTTATTGGGGATAGTACGTAGACGGATCATTATTATATCAATAGGCACTTCTTCTTTTTTTTATACCACTAAGGTAGCAAACAAGCATACGGCCCACCTGATGGTAAGCGGTTACCGTAGCCTATGGACGTTTGTAACACCAAAGGTTAACTCGCGCATTGCCGACCCTTTAAAATTTTCAAAACGCCCTTTTTGAAGAATCCCATACTGTAGTCCCTAAGGAAAACCTCGGCAGGGATACCATTCCACAAGCGAATTGTTCGCGGGAGAAAATTCCTCTGGAACCTCACGGTAAGCGACCAGATCGTCTCCAAGTTGTGTGGATGGATTCCCTGCCGACGGCGAGCGGTGCGATGATACAACGAACCTTCAGGCACCATATGAAACAACTCCTCAGAACACAACCCATTATACAAGCGGTAGAACACACACAGGGAGGCAAAATCTCTCCTGAGACTTAAGGGCTCAATACCGCTTGTGAGGATGGTATCGTCAACAATTCTCACAGCTCGTCTTTGAACAGAGTCAAGTGACCCTAGTTGATATCCAGGTGCTCCTGCCCATAAAATGACAGCAATACTCCATGTGGGGCCGGATTGGCGCCTAATATAGAAGCAGTCTTTGCCCCGCACTGAAGAAGCTTTGCCCTGCTGAGCACACCGAGCTTTTTGGATGCCAACTTTGCCTTGTCTTCTAAGTGACTCCGGAACTGCACGTCACTGGAGATGTCGACACCCAGGATCCCAATGCTCTTAGAGATAGTTAAGGGTGTGTTCTGGAATTGCGTAACTATACCTACTTATTGTTTTCCCCAAAAAGATGGAGGTTTTATAATAGGTTGGGGAAAAAGTCTTTTCGCATTATAGTATGTATGAACTTGTAATAAAATCTCTGTGGCTATACTATTTGCATCCGGCTGGTTTTAGTATCATTCAAAGTTTAAATTTTAAAGAAGATAATTCCAAATTCAAATTAGGAAAATGTGTGATTTTTATTTGTTTTTCGTACTGTAAAGTTGAGTGAATCTAATTACATTCGATATATTTTAAAATTTTACTGCAAAACAGGTAAAAATGCAACGCAAGCGGCGAAAAAAATTTACGATGTTTATGGACCTAGTGCAGTATCTGTGAGAGTAGCACAAATTTGTTTTAAGCGTTTTCAATCCGGAAATTTTGATGTCAAAGATGCACGTCGCTCTGGTCGCCCTATGACGGATAAAATTGATGCCATTTTTGACAAAGTGGAGCAAGATCTGCATTTTAGTAGTTACGACGTAACTGAAGAACTGGGAATTGACCACTAAACAGTTTTGACGCATTTGAAAAAAACTGGGTACACAAAAAAAGCTCAATATTTGGGTACCCCACGAGCTCACTGAAAGAAACCTAATGAACCGTGTACTCATTTGTGATTCTTTTTTACGACGTAATGAAACCGAACCATTTTTGAAGAAGCTGATAACTGGTGATGAAAAGTGGATCACGTACGACAAGAACGTGCGAAAAAGGTCGTGGTCAAAGGCCAGTCAGGCTTCACAGACTGTGGCGAAACCCGGGTTAACTCGCAACAAGGTGATGCTGTGTGGTGGGATTGGAAGGACATTATTCATTATGAGCTGTTATCACCAGGCAGGACCATCGATTCTGAACTCTACTGCGAACAACTGATGAGATTAAAGTTGAGAGAAAGCAGCCGGAATAAATCAACAGAAGGGGTGTGGTTTTTCATCATGATAACGCTAGACCTCACACATCTTTACACATCGTTAGGTATGTTTATCTCCTTTATTGTAGTTTATATATAAGTATATATTTATATATTTTTAAGTATATATATTTAGTTTATTAGTAAGTATAGGTAGTTTATGTAAGTTTATGAATATACTCGTATTTACACCGCCGTCTTTTTGATTTTGTTTTGTCCTGTCCATCCAAAGGTTGTCTGGAAGAGATAGCTTTTAGCGATAAGACCGCCCATTGTACTTACCTTAATTTTTGTGTATTTTTATTGTATTTTTAATTTTGTTGGTGTGCAATAAAGAGTATTCTATTCTATTCTATCTTTAGCCACTCAGCAAAAATTAAGAGAGTTTGGCTGGGAGGTGTTAATACATCCGCCGTATAGTCCTGACCTTGCACCTTTAGAATAGCTTTCCACCGGTTTCGGTCTATTCAGAATTCTTTAGACAGTGTCAGGTTAACATCACGAGAGGACTGCCAAAACCACTTGTCGCGGTATTTTGATCACAAGCCCCAAAATGTCTATAGCTATGGGATCATGTCCCTACCTACAAGATGGCAAAAAGTTATCGAACAAAATGGTACCTACATACTTTAGTTAAACATAATTAAACTATATTAAAAAATGTTTAGAATTTTCTTAAAAAATGCGAAGAAACTTTTGCCCCAACCTAATATAATGATTTAATGAGAGAGATTAATAAGAGACAGGAGCAATTACATTATTCCCCGAATATGATTAAACACGCTCATAAAATAAAGCTAATTAATATCCAATTTACAGATGTTACATATTACGAGTTAAAATTAATTAGACTAGGTACATACATGATAAATAAGTAATTACCACGATTATACTGACTCTTGTCTGGATAACTTGCCATGTGATTTACTAAGTTAGCATGGCACCACATGAGAACTTATGTTTTTTATTCATGAGTTACGTGAGTTTATGGTTAACTTTATATTCTCAGTAACAAAAGTCACATTCCGTACTCTGGACATTTAGATTCACAGAGGTTCTGTGTGCATCATTGAAATTAATAACGAACCGATAAATTTACTGTCGTTTTTGGAGAAGAACTCGTTGACATCAAGAGACACCAAACTTTGCTAAATAGAAATAGAAATATATTTATTGTGACCATAAAAGTTACATAGATGAGTTGTGTCCCTGTTTCCCAGAAAAGCGTAAGCTGTGGCCTAGGAAACAGTTCACTCCTGAATGACATGCTATAAATATTACAGTCTAGTACATGAAAAACGAAATAACAAAACAAAGAACAACAATCAAAGAAATGTGATGTCGGAGTGCACATGTTTACATGTATGCGAATGCACCAGTGTATAAGTGCGTATATGCGTGGGTCATGTGCGTGTGTATGTGGGTATTTTGTTTGCGTACGTGTTTTTTGTTAGGGTGGGTTTTTTGTGTGTATGTGTGTGTGAGTGTGTGTGTGTCTGAGCGAATATGTGTGCGTATGCTCAAGTTTATTTGAGTAAGTCTTCTATACCGGCGTAATCAAATGTATCTAACCATTGCGTTAATATGCCTTTTAATTGGTGATTACTATATTTAAATATATTAAGTTTAGAATCAAGCTTAGAATATAATCGAGATGCGTTATAGTTATATTGTCTACGAGCCAGAGAACTAAACAAATTGGGAATAGGGTAACGTTTAATTCTTCTTTCGGGTAAATTTAAAGTTGGAACCGTGAAGCGGTGATATCTACGAATGCACTGAAATAAGTATAATTAATAAATGTAAAAATACAGTGCGTATCTTGTGATATAATGACGTAAGTTTATATGAAGTAAACTACCACTTACTGTAATCGCACTGCAGCATTAACCCCTTTTTACAGTGCACACGTGACTTCTACATCGTGAATTCAACTTTATTAACTGGATAATTACTTTGAAGACGTTCTTATACGTGGCGTTGGTTAATGAAGCTTTCCACTGACAGCTTTGCGATTGTTTATTTTCTTGATATTGCTAAGTAGCTTTTATATATATATTTTACTAGCTGTTGCCCGTGACTTCGTAAACGTTACTACATTACTAAATATATAGGTAACCTAGAAATAAAGCTAAACTCGCCGTTGCAACTTGACACCCCATTTTTATCCCAAAAGAACTGATTTATATATAACAAATTTCATCGAAATCAGTTCAGACGCTACGACGTGATTGAGCCAACAAACAAACAGATAAATAAACGACAAACATCCAAACATTAACATTTATAATATGTGATAGTTGAGTAATGTTGGAGATGCGGAACCACAACTATACGTGACTTTATTGGTGATTGACGGTAAGCAGAGTAAAACATATTTGTATCTACCCACTAAATACACTACAAGGAAGGCTAGCGTGGTATGGGCATGTCATGCGGAGGAAAGAAAACCATGTGACTAAAAGAGTGTTAGATATGAATGTAGATGGATGTAGAAGTAGAGGAAGGCCGAAGAAGAGATAGATTGACTGTGTGAAGAATGATATGGGCAAGAAAGAAGTGACAACGGAGATGGCGGCTGATAGAAAGATATGGAAGAAAAATACATGTTGTGCCGACCCCACGTAATGTGGGAAAAGGGCAGGAAGAAGAAGATTGCTAAATAGCTTTTATCGTAGAAGCAGAAGAAAAGCCTCCCTTTCTTGTCTTAAATTTATATTCGTATTTCGTGACAAAGCTTAGGAGTGAGTAATCAGAAGTGGCGGTTAGGGGACATAGCTTGAAGAACATCGGCTGTTGGGGCAGTTTCTTGATTGTCGTGTGAAGACTACGCAATGGAAAGCACAGCGTAGGACGGTCGGTTGCTGTGGAAATCTATGACGGAAGCCTATGTTCAGCAGTGGACGTCATATGACTGAGATAATGATGATAACTTAGGTTGTGATATTTTAACATTGAAACAAAGCAAAATTTTACTTTTTTAAAGCATATTTATTAATTTATTGAAAATTAGGAAAAACACTTTTTAATAGGTAGTTCAGATTTTGACCCATTTTATCTAATTTTAATGACTTAGGCGTCGATAAAATTATATAATTTATATAACTAATAATAAAAATAAAATAAGATATACTATAGTATAGCTAACTTTACAAATAAAGGTTGTATGATATCGAAAAAAAAAGTGTATCCTTTGAAAAGTTACAAAATCTAGTCTCCAGAAAGTCTTTATAAACAGATTTGAAAGTCAAATGTCTTATTTTGCAACAATGTAAAACTTGCTCTGAGTTTTAAAGTTAAATGCAATGCGACACTATGACTAGAGCTGGAGCTACTACAAGAATCTCTACCTTATCGTGTACTAGACAAGCTTGGGATTTACATGGAAAATTAACTTTATGCGTCTTCGGGTGCAGATTTGGGTTATTGTAACGTGATGAATGAATGAATGAATGAACATTGAAAACCAAACAACAGTTTGTGGAAATTAAAAAATATATAAATGTAAACGTAATGGGTGGTCATATTAACACTAAACAAAGCGACGATGATTACATATGCCAATGATATCTGATATGTTTGTAACATGATTTAAGAATAAGAGTAATTATTGATTAAAACGGGTATTTATCGCGTATGTACCTTTTTTATTTGTTATCCCGACGTTTCGGCTGTGTTGCAATAGGCGTGTTACACATCGTTGCTACCTACGAATTGTTAACTTGCAATTACCTAGTTAGTGCGGCTCGTGGAATCTACCGTCACGTTCAGCTGAGGCAGCACAACGTGATCACCCCGCGCCCCGCTGCCCGCCGAGCCTCATCGGACAACAGGGCGTCGTGCCACTTTTGGATCTAATATCGACCATTAGACATACACCTAGATATACAGTAAATGTAATTTTTTTTTATTAATGTCTTTTCTTATTTTAACTTGCATTTTTTTGCAACTACTGGGCGTACTCGTCATAATTTGCTCACGGGTTGACAACAAACAAAATAAAAACAATAAGCAAATGGGTACATAACAAATAAAAAATGTACATACGCGATAAATACCTGTTTTAATTAATAATTATGTATAGTGATCGCGAAAGTTTGAAAAATACTAGAATAAGAATAATTAGAATAATTTTATTTGACGGAACTTAAAAAACCAGTTGTACATAAGTGCTAAGTTTGTAAATAATAAACATACAATCTACCCTCAAATGAGGGTAGATTTGCATTACGTACTAAAATAAATCATTACCTCACGCACTAGTTGTAAACTGTGTTAGGGCATGGTAAGATCCTCGTCCCATACAAATAAGGTTCAGATTTGTGATTGTTTTTGAATATTAATACGTATTGTAAAAGTTACACTGTGGGAAATTACCACAAATGCCTTTTTACTATGAATTAAATTTATATTTTTGATTAATATTTTGTTAAGTATACTTATTAGTATCGATAATAATTTTTTTGTGCCCTTTTATCTGCAAACCCTTGTTTTCTTTTGCAAAATAGTTATATTAATGTCCAAAATAATATTAATTTCAATGTGCCTTCCTAATTTGTTTTAGACTATTTTGCCTGATGTTTAGTGCTGGAACTCGATGATATAGGGTAGTTACAGTGGTCTAATTTATTTCCTCGCTTACATTATGTCGCGGCGCTAACAATGGCCGCAGCCCTAACACTACACAATGACACCTCGGAAATGACCCGGCAGTCGCTTTTCAATGCAACGTATTGTCCAGTAAAGCTCCTTTTTAGTTTGCGAGCAAAATTTGATGCTCTAAAAGCTTTTTGCCGAACGGCTGAGCTTTTCGCGCATTTCTATGTATTTTATACTGTTTATTACATCGTATCGCCGGCGCCGGGTCTACTGAGTGCATTTAAATAAATAAGGGGTGTCAAAAGAATCGTTGATTCCTCTATGTTATATTGAATTATATCTTTATCTCCACTTAATAACTAATTTAATATCGTATAAAAAGTAATTTATAATTCAAATTGACAAATGTGTTGTAGAAACAACCATCTATTAAATAATGGAGTTCATGTACGTATATGTATAAATATGACCTTCTACCAGTACTTCTAACAAAATAATTTGTATTAACATGAAGGCATAATTATAAATATTAAGTTGATACTGTGCTGCAGAAGAGGACTGTTCGTGCAATTTATAATATGGGCCCCAGAGAATCATTACGCAATAAGTTTAAAGAAATAAATATTATGACATTCCCTCGTCAACACATCTATGAAAATCTGATGTATGTTCACAAAAATATTAATTTAATAAATAAATATGGCTGGACATTTCACACAGCGCTATCTAGCTCCAAACTAAGCAGAGCTTGTACTATGGGAGCCAGATAACTGATAGAATACTTATATACTTTTTTTTGTAAATACATACATACATAAAATATATTTGTTTCAAGAAAAACAGCGATAATCATAATTTTATTACTAGAAATAAAGATAAACTCGCTGTTGCCACTTGTAGACTCCATAAAGTTAGTAAATCGTTTAAAGGGCAAGGTGTACGCTTTGATAACAAACTCCCAAGGGATGTACAAAAATTGACAATTAACAAATTTAAAAATGTAATTAAACAAAATCTTTATAAAAAAGTCTACTATAAAATATCGGATTATTTAGATGATAGCTTGGGATTGAAATTGCTCCAATCCGTTCAAAATGTTACAATTTAGACGTAATTTATTTTTTGTATTGTTATTGTATCCTAAAAGGATCATTAAAAAAAACAACCAGCCTTGTTTCTTGCCTTTCTTTCCTGGTTTGGTCGCGAAGGAACAGCCAGTAAAATTGACGTGTCAAAGTGATCCTTGTGATTTTAATGACTAACAATATTCGACTTTGATTCAAGTAGGAACAAAAAATTATAATGCCGGTTACCTACAGGTATAATATTTTTCAAAGTAAAATAAATAGAACAGTTGAAAATTACGTTAATGTAAATTTCATCACACAAAAATGCATTCAGGTCTTTTTAGTTTTTTAAACACATTACTCATTACTCTTTTCTTCTTATAAGCGTGTGCGAGGAAATATTTTATTAATATGTTTTTGGGTATATTTTCCCAGAACAGGAACGCAAAAACATGTTTGCGCAATTACGAGTTTAAACAAACGATAACAAGTTCAAACAATAACATTTTTCTCTTTTTTTCTATTTTGGTAGTACGGAAGTGCTCAACGAATTGGGATGCCGAAACGGCGTTGATTCTTTTCGAAGTTAAATATTTGATTCATAATATTTGTACGTACAATTGGACTGATGGTAGCTTTTATGGTTTGTAAAAACGGATTTCTAGTTTTCTAGACGACCTCCGTGGCGCAGTGGACATATAGCCGGCTGAGACATAGGAGGAAGTGGGTTCGATACCCGCCGCGGAACAAATGTTTGTATGATCTACATATATTTGTTCCGGGTCTGGATGTTTTTCTTTATATTATAAGTAAGTATTTAAAAAAAATTTATATAAGTATTTTATCAATTATCTGGTCCCATATAGTATAAGCTCTGCTTAGTTTATGGCTAGTTATCTGTACTACAGGTTTCTATGAACCTACTTCAGGCACCATTCTCTCACAAAATCAGTTAAAATTTAACCAACCTGCCTTCGTAGTTAGACTTGATACTACGTTGTGAGAGAAAATAAATATTATTATGAACTCTACCAGCATTGATCATGTTTTTCTTGTGGATTAAAGCTGACTACACTGAAAGGATGCAAAATGTGAAAGAAGTTTTCCAGGTCCTTTACAACCTGGATGATAATCAAAATATTGTGCGCTGGCGAAACTTTCTCTCAAAACATGAGAAACTTTTCACAAAACGATTTTGTTTATATAATTTTAGTTATTCGTGCCATAAAAATTTGCAGTGGCGCCTCCAACAAAAGAATGAGTAATGAGTTTAAACAAAGTTGTAATTTTAAACTTCCTCGCCACTACAAGAGGGCGCTATCTCGTGATTTGTGCTTTCGTTTTCCGCTGCTGTAACTATATTTCTGTAAATTTTATATAATATATATTTTATATATGTATTTATATTATATTTGATGTCCTCCGTGGCGCAGGAGGCAGCGGGCTCGATTCCCGCCGCGGAACAAATGTTTGCATGATCTACAGATATTTGTTCCGGGTCTAGTTGTTTCTATATATATTACAAGTATGTATTTACAAAAAAAATTATGTAAGTATTTTATCAGTTATCTGGTTTCCATAGTACAAGCTCTGCTTAGTTTGGGGCTACATAGCGCTGTGTGAAATATCCAGCAATATTTATTTATTATTTATTTTATTTATTTATTGATGCTAGTCAAGCGCTTGGCCACTACCTCACCTGATGGTAAGTGGTGGTGTAGTTGAAGATGGAGCACGCTTCCTTAAAAAGAATCTGTACACTCTGGGCCTGAAGACTGAGATTATACTGGTCCAGAAAAACATACGCCGGAAGTGAGTTCAGCTCGTGCTAACAAGAAAAATTGAAGGAAATCGTTTGGTACGGCAAGATTATTATCTATGATTGATATTATACGATTTATGATTATACAAGCACAGATATGATTAAGAATGTTTGTGCAAATCTATTTTATTTGTGATAACTATGTGTCATCTTATAATTGATAGAGTTGTGTTAAAATTGATACACAGTGACTGGTATTGGAGATTGAATACCTGGAGATTGAATAACCCTATGATGTTAAGTGGTAACAATTCTCTATAACAAAGTAATGCCTCGTAAGTCACGCTCCTTAAAAACGTGCCCTATAATGCACTGCCCTGTGTCCATCAACTTGAGGCAACTTGAGGCTTGAGACAAGTGAAAAGCCTCATGTGAAATTTCACCGGTAACAATACCTTTCAAACGGAAACACAGTAATGCTGCTCGGTAGCAGAAAAGTATGGTGGTAGTACTTCTCCCGGAGAGCTCTTTCACAAAGGACGTTACTACTCTTTCTTGCCTGGCAGAAAGGTATGGTGGTAGTACTTCTCCCGGAGAGCTCTTTCACAAGCGACTCTACTACTCTTTCTAGTAGGCTTGCCTAGTAGCACCCAATTCTGCTGGATGATTTTTTAAACCTGGTTGAAATATTTTGATTCGGATGGGCTAAATTTGAATCACATACTCGTATACAGAGTGTTTGGTATACTGACGATATTCAAGTGACGGTTTCTCAAAACATAAACAAAGACTTCTCGAAAAAAAACTACTAGTTATATTATCACATTTTAAAGAAAATCGACTATGGTTAGGTAATTAATTCGATATAAAACTTACTGCCTACTCTTGCAGTCGACATCCAAAAATAAAGGCTGATTTGATATCTCTCGGAAATGACTGCGGGTTTTGGGTTAGAAAGGAACAACAAGATATATCTCGAGACGTCACCAATACAGTGCCTGTGGTTAGATGGCAAGCATTATGCAATAGAACAACATAAGTTTAATAAAGTGTTTGTTTTTACATGCCGAAATAAATTTCACATTTCTATGGTAAACTTTATCAAATTTATTAATTAGGTATGCTCGTCAAAATAACCCCTTTAATTTTTTGTGTATATTATTAAACACCCTACATATATGCTCCACGTCCTTCGATACATTGAAAAGAAACTACTTATATTAAATAGTGCACAATAATTCTTATATAAATAAATTTTAGCTTACCAGCTTAGATACCGGCACACCTGCTTCTTAAGAAGTGGCCCCAATTATTGTTTAAGCTACACACATACAGTATTCATTTGATAAATTTCGTATTAATTCCTAGAATAATCATAATAATCAATTTAATGGTAAAATAAATTATCAAGTCAATTTAAACAAATTATTAGAATATTATAATTACAATTAATTATAAATTTACAATTAACAGAAGGACTTAAATATCGTTGACTCCGCTCTACATTTAAATGTGAACCGAGTTTTTCGAAAAATTCAACATGAATCCAACGGAATTGAACAATCACGGCCGCTTGTTCACGCAAAGTTAGAAAGTACCTAACAAAGGCATTACGGCAGCTCACTTCTCGGTCACTTCTGCATAAAGTTAGCCAAATTAATTTACTTTAAGAACTGGCAGGTACACTTCCTAAACAAAAAGTAAACTCCTTCCTTCCCCCGGTTTTTATTGCACAAGATTACAACACTGTTTTAATTTATTCTCAAAATTTGTCTCATCGTGAAAAATTTGCCTCCGCAATCGCCAACAAAAGGATGAATAATAGCTTTATAAAACAAAGTTACATTGAAGCAGCGAAACTTTATGCTATCAAGGGCGTGAAATATTATCTTAAAGTTTCTCTTAATATTTGTGGATTAAGGTAAGCCTAAAATGTATAGAATTTATTTTGTGAGTTTGACGGCATAATGATAACTCTTTGCGCTGCTTCCAGACACCAGACAAACATAGGAGCCCCAACCTTTTTATTTACTCACACTATTTTGTACTTTAATATGCTGAATAAATACGCTTTTATTTTATTTATATACATATCTACTGGACGAAGAGATAACAAGCCAATCAATATAAGTCGTACCCACACATAATTATTTTCAGAAAAGGCAGTTCCATTTGTGTGAATCAAGCTACAATATAAATATTTAATATGCCCAAATAGTGTCACAAAGGGGCAGAAAGGTTTGGCATTTTCGTTGTTTACAAACAGGGAATTTTTCGTACAAAATGTCGATATAGTAAGTGAAAATAGCAAGTCACTATTTACAGAAATGTGAACAAATTGCGGCTCTAAGTTTGGGGATAAGCCAGTGTCAATTATGTATTGAGTAGGGTCTCTTGGATACGACAAATTGAATGGCCTAAGATCCTGTAGCCCACTGAATGACTGGCAATATTTACCACTTAAACACGGATTATTTACTTATGTGATGGTATATTTTCTAATACGCAGACATCGAGCGTTTGATGGTTTTCAATATCAGACGTTATTGGAGACGGTGGAGACAGCTTAGGATATTGATATGAAAAAATAGATATTCTTGCTGCCATTCCAACCTTTACTTTTACGAGCGTTCGGTATCTCGTATTTGCGTTGATGTTACTTTGGGGAGTAGTTTAAGAAATCTATAATTTAAACTTTCCTTATCGAAGAAGTTTAACGATTTTATTAAAGTATCGCATTCTGATTTATCTTCATTTTTCAATATTTTCTAAAAGTTCTGGCTTTGTGACTTTAAAATCAAATTTTGGTATTTTAGAGAAATAACTTTCAAATGTTCCACTTTTATAATCTACTTTAGAATTGACACAAATGTTATTAGTTGCTAGATTCCTGTTTTTACTCCGATCATTTACTGAATTATTAAAATTATTATTCTAAATTAGGATAACAGAAGAAAACCTTAGTTTACATTGACAAATAATTTTCTTAGCGATCCTCCAAGGGTTGTCTAGAAGAAATATCTTTCTAGATATAAGATTGCCAATTGCGCATAATTCGTTGATTAAATATTTGTTTCTGTTTTAATTGATCGAGCGAAGTGAGAACTTCAAATCAACTTGGGAAAATCGGCGTTGTATGTATGTATGTATGTTAGTATGTATGTTAGTATGTATGTTAGTATGTATGTATGTTTGTTTGTCCGAGGATAACTTTCGAAGCGTTGATCCGATCATCGTGTAATTTGATACATAGGTAGGTAGTAATGGCATAATTCTAATGTGACTAAATGAGCTAAATATGTGTGTGTGGGTAAAGAAAAAAAAAGAAGGGTCAAAAAAAGTTGGAACTCAATTGAAAGGTCTTTATTAGTACATTTCAACCCTGTTTTTATTTCTAGTTTATACCTTGTAGTTTTTGATTTATTAGCCATAATAAAAACAAAACTTTGACAACATTCACAGGGTGACCCTACAATGCTGAAATTTGGTACTCCAGTAGTTTGAGTGACACAAATATAGGCAAAAGTCTGAAATCCAGAATACCTGCATTTTGTCCCACAAAAAAGAGTAACCAATGAACATGAACTCCCGTTACCTGTAATTTTAATGAAAGTGTAGGTCATGTAATGTGTTTTTTATTTCGTGGCACTTTTTTGATAGTCAAAGATTACGAATAATATATTTTTGTTTATACAAGATACTCGCGAGATCTCAGTTCGGGGCGAACCACTAGTATTATGTCAAGTCTCATACAGACAGCTGAAATAAAAACTTGTACATTAATGATTTCCAAAAAGTTTGTTACCAGTTAGCGCCGCTGTTTGTACCTATAAAAACTATATAATAAATAAATAAATATAAATATTGCTTGACATTTCACACAGCGCTATCTAGCCCCAAACTAAGCAGAGATTGTACTATGGGAACCAGATAACTTGTGATATATAGAAAAACACCCAGACCCGGAACAAATATCTGTTGAACATGAAAACATTTCTTCCGCGGTGGGAATCGAACCCGCTACCTCCTGCGTCTCAGCAGGCTATTCGCCCACTGCGCCACGGAGGTCGTCAACTAAATAATTCGGTGATTCATCATCTTATTCATTTAAAATAATAACTCGTTAAAACTCGGAATCAATTCAAATGGCAAAAACGTAGTACGAATACTAAACACGGATATAAATTTATTTATCACAAGGTGCTAAACCCTTTAGCCGAAGTTGTTAAACAATGTTGCCGGGATGGAACCAACGGTACGGTAGGGACAACAGAATAACGAATAAGGGATTAAAATATCTTAAAACCTTTTTACTTAGTTTAAACCGGAGTGTTGGAGATTAACCTAATTACGCCAGCTTGCTATTAGTGCAAGACTAGTACCAGGGCCGGATTTGAAATCCTAGGGGTATAAGTCAAAGTAGAATGGATTCAATTCCTCCGGCATAAATTGCCCCACCAGCTAGTTTTTTTACGTTCAATAATCTTTTTCATTGCAAACTTATGGATCGTTGTGAATCGAATGAAGTAAATACTTTATAATGCAGCGCAAAAGAAATAAACAGATAAACTTGTGGTTCGCCCCCAATCTTGCGAGACTCCAATAAAAACAAAAAAATCTTATTCGTAATCTTCGACTATCAAAATAGTGCCACAAAATACATATCCAATTAACTTGACCTACAGTTTCATTCAAATTACAAGTAACGGGAGTTCATGTTATATGGTTGTATTTTTATGGGGTAGAATTTGCGGTTATTCTAGATTTCATACTTTTGCCTATATTTGTGTCACTAATGCTATACGCATACCGAATATCTGCACTGTAGGGTCACTGGTGTACCCTGTGAATTTTATCAAAAATAAGTTGTTATTATGGCTAATAACATAAAAACTGCAAGGTTTAAAGAAAAATAAAAACGGGGTCAAAATGTACTCACAAAGAACTTTTATTAAACTTGCCACTTGACCGGATATTTCAATTATGGTTTTTTTACCCCTCTTGAACTCCAATATCTCAACAACCCGCCAACATTTTTAGCTCATTTGGTTACAACAAAGTTGTGCCATCACTACATACCTATGTATCAAATTTGAGGATGATCAGATCAACGCTTCAAAAGTCACCCTTGGACAAACAAACATACATACATACAACGCCGATTTGCTCAAGTTGATTGGGAGATTTCGCTTCGCTCGATCAATAACGATCTACATCCATTAAAATAATGCTGAACATTTCACACAGCGCCATCTAGCCCCAAACTAAGCAAAGCTTGTACTATGGGAACAAGATAACTGATAGGTAGGTACCTATCTAATATGTTTTCTTTTGTAAATTCTTGCTTATATTATGTATAGAGACACAACTAGACACGGAAAAAATATCTGTAGATCATGCAAACATTTGTTCCGCGGTGGGAATCGAACCCGCAACCTCCTGAGTCTCAGACGGTTATTCGCCACTGCGCCACGGAGGTCATCATTACATTACATCACTATACATTAAATATTTTAAAAGAAAGAAAACAATTTATTTAAAACCAATCCACAGTAGAAGAAATAAAAAAACACAGGAACAACAATATCTAATTTAAGCATTAACAAACTTGTATTACTGGTTGTTCCCGGTACAAGTGTTGTAGTATGTTGTGGAATTCTAGCATAGGGTCAAATGTATGTGCTCCTTTGGTCTATGCCTAAATCTGGCACTGTTTCGGTGAAAATTTGAGCGAATAATTCTGTATTTAGCTTTATTGTAATGTCTGAGAGTACTGTGGCTGCCTGAATTTTTATGTGCTAATCTTGTATTTAAATTTTATTTTATACCATCTGTCTAGCCTGTATACGTTCTGATGGTTAAATGATTATGATAATTTGCATATTTGGCACATAATTACGGTATCTTCAGTACGCTTAACGAAGCCCTATCTAGGCTAAATACGATGTGTTTAAATAAATTGGTTGTCTGTAAGTTGGTTTACGGACGATAGTTTAACGTGACAATGTCATAACAAAACTGGCGTTTAGCTTTAAAGATTAAATATAATTATGAACAAGTTTTCATTGAAATAAACTGTAATCAAATATCTATCATCA
This sequence comes from Philereme transversata, assembly GCA_963924445.1. Lineage (NCBI taxonomy): Eukaryota > Metazoa > Arthropoda > Insecta > Lepidoptera > Geometridae > Philereme > Philereme transversata. Next base: position 9,792,998 of record OZ004347.1, read on the forward strand.
ATTATATGAATCACGATAATTTTTTAGTCAATTCTAACTTAACCACACTGCATACGCCGACAGATGCTACTTTTTTTTAATAATAAAAGAATAAATACTTAAAATTATACTAGTACTTAATCAGATTTTTAAAATGCAAGAATAATTAACCTTAATTGCCGAAATTGTTGTTGTAATAAGCAATGAAAACCACATTAACTTTTCACTTCACTTTATAAACAGTCGACGAAACAGTTCACGTGTAGATGTAAGTTGTGCGCTGCCGCTATCTTTCTTCTCCTCGGACGCATAGGCCAATCGCATGGAAGAAAGATAGATGCGGCGCAAGCGTACAATGAGCGTAACGGGACAATGAGTCATCCTTTTTCGTGCATGCAGCCGGCGTTCATCGATTTATTAGACGCTGTCACGTCAAAAATAATATATAATATTCATGTATTAGCAGAAAGGTTTTAAAGCATACATAGGATTCTGGTACTTACATAAGCCTGAGTTCATTTTTAATGGAAAATATAATATATTTTTACCATAAATAATAATAATCATTAACTTAGCTATGGTGTAAGTATGGTGTTGGTGTAGTGCAGCGTACTTTGCTCAAAACCTGTGTACAGTTAATGCTTCGACTCCTCGCTCTAACTTAGAGAGAACTTGTACTGAGACACGAGGGACCTTTGCTTCAACTTACTAGAACATGAAAAATATGATGAAAAATACAAGTTAATTAACTGTTGAGTTGTTAAGTTTGTTTACGCACTCAGTCTACTAAAATCAAACACTAACTACGAGACAGCGCTCTCTGCTTATAATGCATATGCCTATGGATGGCTCAATTACGTAATAATTTTATGGGGAGGTAGCGTGGAATTTGACTAATTGTTTATAATGCAGAAGAAATGTATCAGAATCCTTGTTAATAATATTGTCTGCAAAAGCTGTAAACCGCACTTCACAAAAAATAAAATATTGAAATTGCCATCTACATTCTACTTCGTTATTTGTCAGGAATTACCGAGATTTTTTTAAATGTAATGCGGACTTACATGAAAAGTACAACAGACGAAACAAAAAAAAACTTATCCTCCCCATCACACTACAATCCGTAGGCAGAAGCCCTACCATCCGAATGATTGAAATATATAATAAAATGCATGATTATTACAAACCGAGGAAGTACATAACATATTTATTATTACCCGATAGCTTGACATACCTTGGTTCTTCTACTGTATTATTTGACATATGCCGCATAAACTATTTTATAACACATTTGCTCGTAAAGGGTCTCTTATTTGACCAATTTCAATATCGTAATGTATGTCATTACGTACTTGTGCGTTATTGTAATGTAAAACGCACGAGTTTCTTTTTAATAAGGTGTAACGTATGATTTATCAAGATGCTTCGTCTAAAACGAACGGTACTTTTTTAAATCTTAGCAGAGTTTTTATGTCAGAAAAGTGGTCAACATTTTATAAATAAAATTAACTTTGGGATATAAAATATAAAAAATAAACATTTAGTTCTTTAATTTAATTAATTTTGACGATAAATTACAACCATTTATCTGTAACAAAAACAAAAAAATATTAATTTACTTTATTAGTAATACTAGCTGTTTTTGTGCCTTTGCCTTAAAAAAAAGCGCTGATGCGCGCGCATCGCTTATTTGTGAATTAGTAAAAATTATTCCGTGCGCTTTTTCTTTCCGAGAAAGTCCGAGTTTTATTTATTTCCTCGCAAATATGTTATAAAACGTCGTATGACATACGTGCGCTTTGATAATTACAGCCTCTGCTGTAATTTTCAACCCACCGTACTTATATCATAATGTACTATTCATTTAATTGATTTGAACTGTTTAATTTTATGTTTAATTGCTGTACTTTTTGAAAAGGCGCAAACCCAACTCGCAGTGTCCTTACAGGGTATATGTACTTACTCCCTAAGCTACTTACCATCTAAGCTAAATAATATGTACATGTAAGCAGAATAAATGAATATGAATATGAACTTAATAAGCTGTTCATACTTGACCCGGAAATTTATTTGCTTTGTGTGTGATTAGTTTACAATAATGGAGTGACTTATCAATAACAAATGCAAATTTTAACTAATAATCAACACCTTGCAAGTGACTTTTTTTATGTATGCTATTGGCGTTTTGTTTAAAAAATACAGCGAATTTTGTTGATGTATAGAGATGTATATTCTAAGTTTCCATTTCTTAAGCCGTTTGGACTGGCTTTAGTATTAATCGCAAAAAATGTCTTCTCTACGGTGCGGTTAAAGGTCTTAGTATTGCGTGTAATTTTTAAGTAGGTCATCTAAATACATTTTTAAAAGAATTTAGTGTCGTCGCTCATCCTTGTACTAGACGGTCACTTACCAAAATTAACCCCTTTTAAAAAAATATTCTACCATAAATGGTCCCATTAGGTCAGAATGTTTTGCACAAGTTTTTTTTCACATAAAGTTATAGTTTGGTAAACGCATACGTTTTCGTGTAACAATAACTGAAATGCACAGAAACTCCCAATGCGAACAATGTCACATAAGGTCTTATCGTTAAACCACGAACTCAGTGGTCAATTACCGAGAAGCTCCCTTTGAAATAAACCTATTAAATTGCAAGAACTATAGTGGGAATTCTGGACTGTATAATTTTATTGGGTCCAACCACGCAGTGACTTGTAAATTGTAGCAATATAGGTACCAATATACTTGAACCGGAGGCTCGAATTGAGGTATAGACTACCTATGTTACTTTCGGGATCAAAACGAGTACTTAATCTTATTGAAGAGTCCGATTAAAAAATAATCCAAAACATTATATTATATAAAGCTCGATTACCACTGACTCACTGACTGATTGACATCATTGTTCTCCCAGATGCCACCTCGTAGGGGGGAAATGTTTGGTGGGATCGTATAGAGGGAGTTCCGGTGAGTTGGGAATAAATCCTAAAGTACCCCTTTTGTCCCCCATTCGCTCCCATTAACATCGTATCTCGGAAAGTATAGGTCTTAGAGCGTTGGTGCAAAAACTAATGTTGCAGAGGACATTTTTTTATATCCGGTTCCATGAAAAAAAAATTGTCTTTCATACAAAAAAAAATTGTCCCATACAAAATATTTCTGTATGAATACCGTAAACCGTATATTTCGTTTGCCGTAATTTTCATACTGTTTTTGTAGGGAGCCCACGGCTTGTGTGTACTATAAAATTACTGTAAATTTGCTTGATTCTATATAATGGTGGTGGAGGGGCATGAGACAACTTTCATAGTTTATGCAAAGGTCATCATCATCATTTTGGAACATCCAATTTTTTTTTTTTTTAGTATGCAACGTTCATCATGTTTATTTTGGAACATCCACATTTTTTTAATTATGCCTCATCCACAATGATCACTTTGGAACGTCAATTATTTTTTTTTTATTATGCAACATCCACTGTGATCATTTTGGTACATCATTTTTTTTAATTATGCCTCATCCACAATGATCACTTTGGAACGTCAATTTTTTTTTTTTTTATTATGCAACATCCACTGTGATATTTTGGTACATCATTTTTTTAATTATGCCTCATCCACAATGATCACTTTGGAACGTCAATTTTTTTTTTTTATTATGCAAAATACTTTGTGATCATTTTGGAAAATCAATTTTTTTTAAATTATGCCTCATCCACAATGATCACTTTGAAACGTCATTTTTTTTTTTATTATGCAACATCCACTGTGATCATTTTGGTACATCATTTTTTTAATTACGCCTCATCCACAATGATCACTTTGAAACGTCAATTATTTTTTATTTTTTTATTATGCATCATCCACTGTGATCATTTTGGTACATCATTTTTTTTAATTATGCCTCATCCACAATGATCACTTTGGAACGTCAATTATTTTTTATTTTTTTTATTATGCAACATCCACTGTGATTATTTTGGTACATAATTTTTTTAATTACGCCTCATCCACAATGATCACTTTGGAACGTCAATTATTTTTTATTTTTTTATAATGCATCATCCACTGTGATCATTTTGGAAAATCAATTTTTTTAAATTATGCCTCATCCACAATTATCACTTTTGGAACGTAAATTTTTTTTTTTTACTATGCAAAATCCTTTGTGATCATTTTGGAACATCATTTTGTTTTAAATTATGCCTCATCCACAATGATCACTTTTGGAACGTCATTTTTTTTATTATGCAAAATCCTTTGTGATCATTTTAAAAAATCATTTTTTTTTATTATGCCTCATCCACAATGATCATTTTGGAACGTCAATTTCTTTTTTTTTATTATGCAACATCCACTGTGATAATTTTGGAACATCAATTTTTTTAATTATGCCTCATCCGCAATGATCATTTTGGAACGTCAATTTTTTTTTTAATTATGCCTCATCCACAATGATCACTTTTGGAACGTCAATTTTTTTTTATTATGCAACATCCACAATGATCATTTTGGAACGTCAATTTTTTTTTATTTATGCCTCATCCACTATGATCATTTTGGAACGTCAATTTTTTTTTTATTATGCGACATCCACTATTCGAATATTATCTTTGATTGCTTGTTACACTTCGTCATCCTCTTTTATTGATTCTTCCGCCTCCACATCTTCTATTTTTGCATGTTCCACTTCGTTATCCTTTTAAAATGCTTCTTCTACTTCATATCCTCTTTAATTGCTTCAGTTACTTCATTATGCGCTCTACAAAATTGTGGTGTTTCATACAAAACTTCAATCGCTCATATCTTCTAAACGCGAAGAGATAGCCCTAGCAAACTTGTACAAAATATTGGTATAAATTTTTGGTGGAACTGTTTTTTTATTGTCATCCTTGACATCCTTTTTGAATGCTTCTCTCACTTCGTCATCTTCTTTGAATGTTTTTTCCACTTCGACATCATCTTTGACTGCTTCTTTAACTTCGATATACTCTTTGATTGCTTCTCCCACTTCGATATCGTCTTTGACTGCTTCTTCCATTTCGATATCGTCTTTGATTGCTTTTTTCACTTCGTCATCTTCTTTGAATGCTTCTACCGCCTCGGTATCCTCTTTGATTGCTTACTCAACTTCAATTTCCTCTTTGATTGTTTCTGCCACTTCGATATCCTATTTGATTGCTTCTTCCACTTCAACATTCTCTTTGATAGTTTCTTCCACTTCGATATACAATCAACAAATTTATGATTTTTCTTACAAAACTTTAATCGCTCGTATCTTCTAAACGGGAAGAGATAGCACTAGCAAACTTTGACAAAATATTAGTACAAATTTTTGATCATTATCATTTTGCAACATACATTTATATTATGCAACGTCAATCATGATCATTTTGGAACGTCCAATTTTTTTCTCTTTGATTGCTTGTTCCACTTCGATATCCTCTTTGATTGCTTCTTCCACATTGGTATCCTCTTTGATTGCTTCTTTAACTTTGATATCCTCTACGATTGCTTGTTCCGCTTCGATATCCTCTTTTATTCCTTCTTCATCTTCAATATCCATTGGATTGCTTCTTCCACTTCGATATCGTCTTTGATTGCTTTTTTTACTTCGTCATCCTCTTAGAATGCTTCTACCACCTTGGTATCCTCTTTGATTTCTTCCTCAACTTTAATTTCCTCTTTGATTGTTTCTGCTACTTCGATATCCTATTTGATTGATTCTTTCACTTCAATATCCTCTTTGATTGCTTCTTCCACTTCGATATCATCTTTGATTGCTGCTTCCACTTGGAAATCCTCTTTGATTTAATTGCTTCTTCCATTTCGATATCGTCTTTGACTGCTTCTTACACATGGATATCCTCTTTGATGGCTTTTAACAGCTCGATATCCTCTTTAATTACTTCTTCGACTAAAAGAAAAACACGCGAGCTGCGAGCAGCTCGCGCACAACGCAACCTCTAGTTATATTATATAAAGCTCGATTACCACTGACTCACTGACTGATTGACATCATTGTTCTCCCAGATGCCACCTCGTAGGAGGGAAATGTTTGGTGGGATCGTATAGAGGGAGTTCCGGTGAGTTGGGAATAAATCCTAAAGTACCCCTTTTGTCCCCCATTCGCTCCCATCCACCTCGTATCTCGGAAAGTATAAGTCTTACAGCGTTGGTGCAAAAACTAATGTTGCAGAGGACATTTTTTTATATCCGGTTCCATAAAAAAATAATTGACTTTCATACAAAAAAAAAATTGTCCCATACAAAATATTTCTGTATGAATACCGTAAACCGTATATTTCGTTTGCCGTAATTTTCATACTGTTTTTGTAGGGAGCCCACGGCTTGTGTGTACTATAAAATTACTGTAAATTTGCTTGATTCTATATAATGGTGGTGGAGGGACATGAGATAACTTTCATAGTTTTTGCAAAGGTCATCATCATCATTTTGGAACATCCAATTTTTTTTTTTTAGTATGCAACGTTCATCATGTTTATTTTGGAACATCCACATTTTTTTAATTATGCCTCATTTTTTTTTATTATGCATCATCCACTGTGATCATTTTGGAACATCATTTTTTTTTTCAATTATGCCTCATCTACTATGATCACTTTGGAACGTCAATTTTTTTTTTTTTATTATGCAACATCCACTGTGATCATTTTGGTACATCATTTTTTAAATTATGCCTCATCCACAATGATCACTTTGGAACGTCAATTATTTTTTTTTTATTATGCATCATCCACTGTGATAATTTTGGAACATCATTTTTTTTTAATTATGCCTCATCCACATGATCATTTTGGAACGTCATTTTTTTTTTATTATGCAACATCCACTGAGATCATTTTCGAAAATCAATTTTTTTTTGTAGCACAAATTTTTGGTGGAATCGTTATTTTACGGTCATCATCGCCCTTGCCATCATTTTTAATTCTTCTCTTACTTCCTTTTCGTTTTCGAATGTTTCTTCCACATTGATATCCTCTTTTATTGTTTCTATAACTTCGAAATCCTCTTTGATGGCATTTTTACTTCAATATATGTACTTTTGAATTGTTTTTTCTATTTTTATATTTTCTTCAATTATTTCTCTTACTTCAATATCGACTCTACAAAATTATGGCATTTAATCGATAAAATCTTAAATCGCTCGTATCTTCTAAACGGGAAGAGTTACCCCCAGCAAACTTTTACAAAATATTGGTACTAATTTTTGGTGGAATAGTTTTTTTAATACCATCATTGCCCTTGAGATCCTTTTTGAATGCTTCTCTTACTTCGTCTTCCGCTTTGAATGCTTCTTTCACCTCGATATCCTCTATTTTTGCTTCTTCCACTTTGATATCGTTTTAATTGCTTTTTCTACTTATGTATTTTCTTAATTGCTTCTTTTACTACAATTTCCACTCTACAAAATTATGGGTTTTAATACAAATCTTAAATCGCTCGTATCTTCTAAACGGGAAGAGACAAAATATTGGTACAAATTTTTGGTGGAATAGTTTTTTTAATACCATCATTGCCCTTGACATCCGTTTTGAATGCTTCTCTTACTTCGTCTTCCACTTTAAATGCTTCTTTCACCTCGATATCCTCTATTTTTGCTTCTTCCACTTTGATATCCTTTTTAATTGCTTTATCTACTTATATATTTTCTTCAATTGCTTCTTTTACTTCAATTCCCACTCTACAAAATTATGGGTTTTAATACAAATCTTAAATCGCTCGTATCTTCTAAACGGGAACAGTTACGCCTAGCAAACTTTTACAAAATATTGGTACAAATTTTTGGTCGAATATTTTTTTTATTACCATCATTGATCTTGACATCCTTTTTGAATGCTTCTTTCACCTCGATATCCTCTATTTTTGCTTCTTCCACTTTGATATCCTTTTTAATTGCTTTTTCTACTTATATATTTTCTTAATTGCTTCTTTTACTACAATTTCCACTCTACAAAAATATGGGTTTAAATACAAATCTTAAATCGCTCGTATCTTCTAAACGGGAAAAGTTACGCCTAGCAAACTTTTACAAAATATTGGTACAAATTTTTGGTGGAATAGTTTTTTTAATACCATCATTGCCCTTGACATCCGTTTTGAATGCTTCTCTTACTTCGTCTTCCACTTTAAATGCTTCTTTCACCTCGATATCCTCTATTTTTGCTTCTTCCACTTTGATATCCGTTTTAATTGCTTTATCTACTTATATATTTTCTTCAATTGGTTCTTTTACTTCAATTCCCACTCTACAAAATTATAGGTTTTAATACAAATCTTAAATCGCTCGTATCTTCTAAACGGGAACAGTTACGCCTAGCAAACTTTTACAAAATATTGGTTCAAATTTTTGGTCGAATAGTTTTTTTATTACCATCATTGCTCTTGACATCCTTTTTGAATGCTTCTCTTACTTCGTCTTTACAAAATATTAGTATAAGTTTTTGGTGAAACCGTTTTTATTTTTATCCTTGTCCTCGACGTCTTTTACTCAATTTCAATTTCCTCTTTAATTGTTTCTGCTACTTCGATATCCAATTTGATTGCTTCTTTCACTTCAATATCCTCTTTGATTGCTTCTTCCACTTCGATATCATCTTTGATTGCTGCTTCCACTTGGATATCCTCTTTGATTTGATTGCTTCTTCCATTTCGATCGTCTTTGACTAATTCTTACACATGGATATCCTCTTCGATAACTTTAAACAGCTCGATATCCTCTTTGATTGCTTCTTCCACTTTGATATCCTCCTTTATTGCTTCTACCAATTCGATATCATCTTCGATTTCCTTTTGATTGCTTCTTGCACTGCAATATTCTCTTTGATTGCGTCTTCATCTTCGATATCATTTTTGATAGCATTTTCACTTCGATATCCTCTGTGATGGCTTCTTCCACTTCGATACCCTCTTTGATTGCTTCTTCCACTTCGATATCCTCATTGATTGCTTCTTCCACTTCGATATCCTCTTTGGTTGCTTCTTCCACTTCGATATCGTCTTTGACTGTTTCTTCCACTTCGATATCGTCTTTGATTGCTTTTTTCACTTCGTCATCCTCTTAGAACGCTTCTACCACCTCGGTATCCTCTTTGATTGCTTACTCAACTTTAATTTCCTCTTTGATTGTTTCTGCTACTTTGATATCCTATTTGATTGCTTCTTTCGCTTCAATATCCTCTTTGATTGCTTCTTCCACTTCGATATCGTTTTTGACTGTTTCTTCCACTTCGATATCGTCTTTGATTGCTTTTTTCACTTCGTCATCCTCTTAGAACGCTTCTACCACCTCGGTATCCACTTTGATTGCTTAATCAACTTTAATTTCCTCTTTGATTGTTTCTGCTGCTTCGATATCCTATTTGATTGCTTCTTTCACTTCAATATCCTCTTTAATTGCTGCTTCCACTTGGAAATCCTCTTTGATTTGATTGCTTCTTACATTTCGGTATCGTCTTTGACTGCTTCTTACACATGGATATCCTCTTTGATGGCTTTTAACATCTCGATATCCTCTTTAATTACTTCTTCGACTAAAAGAAAAACACGCGAGCTGCGAGCAGCTCGCGCACAACGCAACCTCTAGTTATATTATATAAAGCTCGATTACCACTGACTCACTGACTGATTGACATCATTGTTCTCCCAGATGCCACCTCGTAGGGGGGAAATGTTTGGTGGGATCGTATAGAGGGAGTTCGGGTGAGTTGGGAATAAATCCTAAAGTACCCCTTTTGTCCCCCATTCGCTCCCATCGACATCGTATCTCGGAAAGTATAGGTCTTACAGCATAGGTGCAAAAACTAATATTGCTGAGGACATTTTTTTATATCCGGATCAATGAAAAAAAAATTGTCTTTCATACAAAAAAAAATTGTCCCATACAAAATATTTCTGTATGAATACCGTAAACCGTATATTTCGTTTACCGTACTGTTCATACTGTTTTTGTAGGGAGCCCACGGCTTGTGTGTACTATAAAATTACTGTAAATTTGCTTGATTCTATATAATGGTGGTGGAGGGGCATGAGACAACTTTCATAGTTTTTGCAAAGGTCATCATCATCATTTTGGAACATCCATTTTTTTTTTTTTTTAGTATGCAACGTTCATCATGTTTATTTTGGAACATCAATTTTTTTTTAATCATGCCTCATCCACAATGATCACTTTGGAACGTCAATTTTTTTTTATTATGCAACATCCACTGTGATCATTTTGGTACATCATTTTTTTTAATTATGCCTCATCCACAATGATCACTTTGGAACGTCAATTTTTTTTTATTATGCAAAATCCTTTGTGATCATTTTGGAAAATCAATTTTTTTTCAATTATGCTGCATCCACTATGATCACTTTGGAACGTCATTTTTTTTTTTTTTTTTTATTATGCAACATCCACTGTGATATTTTGGTACATCATTTTTTTTAATTATGCCTCATCCACAATGATCACTTTGGAACGTCAATTTTTTTTTTATTATGCATCATCCACTGTGATCATTTTTGAACATCTTTTTTTTTTCAATTATGCTTCATCCACTATGATCACTTTGGAACGTCAATTTTTTTTTTTTTTATTATGCAACATCCACTGTGATATTTTGGTACATCATTTTTTTTAATTATGCCTCATCCACAATGATCACTTTGGAACGTCAATTATGATTATTTTTTTTATTATGCAACATCCACTGTGATCATTTTGGTACATCATTTTTTTAATTACGCCTCATCCACAATGATCACTTTGGAACGTCAATTATTTTTTATTTTTTTATTATGCATCATCCACTGTGATCATTTTGGAACATCATTTTTTTTTAATTATGCCTCATCCACAATGATCATTTTGGAACGTCAATTTTTTTTTTTTACAATGCAAAATCCTTTGTGATCATTTTGGAAATTCAATTTTTTTAAATTATGGCTCATCCACAATGATCATTTTGGAACGACAATTTTTTTTTATTATGCAACATCCACTGTGATCATTTTGGTACATCCTTTTTTTTAATTATGCCTCATCCACAATGATCACTTTGGAACGTCAATTTTTTTTTATTATGCAACATCCACTGTGATCATTTTGGTACATATTTTTTTTTAAATATGCCTCATCCACAATGATCACTTTGGAACGTCAATTATTTTTTTTTATTATGCAACATCCACTGTGATCATTTTGGTACATCATTTTTTTAATTACGCCTCATCCACAATGATCACTTTGGAACGTCAATTTTTTTTTTATTATGCATCATCCACTGTGATCATTTTGGAACATCATTTTTTTTAATTACGCCTCATCCACTGTGATCATTTTGGAAATCAATTTTTTTTTTGTAGTACAAATTTTTGGTGGAATCGTTATTTTACGGTCATCATCGCCCTTGCCATAATTTTGAATTCTTCTCTCACTTCCTTTTCGTTTTCCAATGTTTCTTCCACATTGATATCCTCTTTAATTGTTTCTATAACTTCGAAATCCTCATTGGTGGCATTTTTACTTCAATATACTTTTGAATTGTTTTTTCTATTTTTATATTTTCTTTAATTACTTCTCTTACTTCAATATCGACTCTACAAAATTATGGGTTTAAATACAAATCTTAAATCGCTCGTATCTTCTAAACGGGAAAAGTTACCCCCAGCAAACTTTTACAAAATATTAAATAAATAAATATCGCTGGACATTTCACACAGCGCTATCTAGCCCCAAACTAAGCAGAGCTTGTACTATGGGAACCAGATAACTGATAGAATACTTATATACTTTTTTTTTGTAAATACATACTTATAATATATAGAAAAACACCCAGACACGGAACAAATATCTGTAGATCATGCAAACATTTGCTCCGCGGCGGGAATCGAACCCGCTACCTCCTGCGTCTCAGCCGACTATACGCCCATTGCGCCACGGAGGCAGTCAAAATATTGGTACTAATTTTTGGTGGAATAGTTTTTTTAATACCATCATTGCCCTTGAGATCCTTTTTGAATGCTTCTCTTACTTCGTCTTCCGCTTTGAATGCTTCTTTCACCTCGATATCATCTTTGATTGCTTCTTCCACTTCGATATCATCTTTGATTGCTGCTTCCACTTGGATATCCTCTTTGATTTGATTGCTTCTTCCATTTCGATCGTCTTTGACTGCTTCTTACACATGGATATCCTCTTCGATAACTTTAAACAGCTCGATATCCTCTTTTATTGTTTCTACCAATTCGATATCATCTTCGATTTCCTTTTGATTGCTTCTTGCACTGCAATATTCTCTTTGATTGCGTCTTCATCTTCGATATCATTTTTGATAGCATTTTCACTTCGATATCCTCTGTGATGGCTTCTTTCACTTCGATACCCTCTTTGATTGCTTCTTCCACTTCGATATCCTCTTTGATTGCTTCTTCCACTTCGATATCCTCTTTGATTGCTTCTTCCACTTCGATATCGTCTTTGACTCTTTCTTCCACTTCGATATCATCTTTGATTGCTTTTTTCACTTCGTCATCCTCTTAGAACGCTTCTACCACCTCGGTATCCTCTTTGATTGCTTACTCAACTTTAATTTCCTCTTTGATTGTTTCTGCTACTTCGATATCCTATTTGATTGCTTCTTTCACTTCAATATCCTCTTTGATTGCTTCTTGCACTTCGATATCGTTTTTGACTGTTTCTTCCACTTCGATATCGTCTTTGATTGCTTTTTTCACTTCGTCATCCTCTTAGAACGCTTCTACCACCTCGGTATCCTCTTTGATTGCTTACTCAACTTTAATTTCCTCTTTGATTGTTTCTGCTACTTCGATATCCTATTTGATTGCTTCTTTCACTTCAATATCCTCTTTGAATGCTTCTTCCACTTCGATATCGTTTTTGACTGTTTCTTCCACTTCGATATCGTCTTTGATTGCTTTTTTTACTTCGTCATCCTCTTAGAATGCTCTTACCACCTCGGTATCCTCTTTGATTGCTTACTCAACTTTAATTTCCTCTTTGATTGTTTCTGCTGCTTCGATATCCTATTTGATTGCTTCTTTCACTTCAATATCCTCTTTAATTGCTGCTTCCACTAGGAAATCCTCTTTGATTTGATTGCTTCTTCAATTTCGATATCGTCTTTGACTGCTTCTTACACTTGGATATCCTCTTTGATGGCTTTTAACAGCTGGATATCCTCTTTAATTACTTCTTCGACTAAAAGAAAAACACGCGAGCTGCGAGCAGCTCGCGCACTACGCAACCTCTAGTTATATTATATAAAGCTCGATTACCACTGACTGACTGACTGATTGACTCATTGACATGTTTGTTCTCCCAGATGCCCCCTCGTAGGGTGAAAATGTTTGGTGGGATCGTATAGAGGGAGTTCCGATGAGTTGGGAATAAATCCTAAAGTACCCCTTTTGTCCCCCATTCGCTCACATCGACCTCGTATCTCGGAAAGTATAGGTCTTAGAGAGTTGGTGCAAAAACTAATGTTGCAGAGGACATTTTTTTATATCCGGTTCCATGAAAAAAAAATTGTCTTTCATACAAAAAAAAAATTGTCCCATACAAAATATTTCTGTATGAATACCGTAAACCGTATATTTCGTTTGCCGTAATTTTCATACTGTTTTTGCAGGGAGCCCATGGCTTGTGTGTACTATAAAATTACTGTAAATTTGCTTGATTCTATATAATGGTGGTGGAGGGGCATGAGACAACTTTCATAGTTTTTGCAAAGGTCATCATCATCATTTTGGAACATCCAATTTTTTTTTTTTTTTTTAGTATGCAACGTCCATCATGTTTATTTTGGAACATCCACATTTTTTTAATTATGCCTCATCCACAATGATCACTTTGGAACGTCAATTATTTTTTTTTATTATGCAGCGACATCCACTGTGATCATTTTGGTACATCATTTTTTTTAATTATGCCTCATCCACAATGATCACTTTGGAACGTCAATTTTTTTTTTTATTATGCAACATCCACTGTGATCATTTTGGTACATCATTTTTTTTAATTATGCCTCATCCACAATGATCACTTTGGAACGTCAATTATTATTATTTTTTTTGTATTATGCAACATCCACTGTGATCATTTTGGAACATCATTTTTTTTTCAATTATGCCTCATCCACTATGATCACTTTTGCAACGTCAATTTTTTTTTTATTATGCAACATCCACTGTGATATTTTGGTTATTCATTTTTTTTAATTATGCCTCATCCACAATGATCACTTTGGAACGTCAATTATTATTATTTTTTTTTATTATGCAACATCCACTGTGATCATTTTGGTACATCATTTTTTTATTTACGCCTCATCCACAATGATCACTTTGGAACGTCAATTATTTTTTTTTTATTATGCAACACATAATTTTTTTTAATTATGCCTCATCCACAATGATCACTTTGGAACGTCAATTTTTTTTTATTATGCAACATCCACTGTAATATTTTGGTACATCATTTTTTTTAATTATGCCTCATCCACAATGATCACTTTGGAACGTCAATTTTTTTTTATTATGCGACATCCACTGTGATCATTTTGGTACATCATTTTTTTTAATTATGCCTCATCCACAATGATCACTTTGGAACGTCAATTTTTTTTTTTATTATGCAACATCCACTGTGATCATTTTGGTACATCATTTTTTTTAATTATGCCTCATCCACAATGATCACTTTGGAACGTCAATTTTTTTTTTATTATGCAACATCCACTGTGATCATTTTGGTACATCATTTTTTTATTTACGCCTCATCCACAATGATCACTTTGGAACGTCAATTATTTTTTTTTTATTATGCAACACATAATTTTTTTTAATTATGCCTCATCCACAATGATCACTTTGGAACGTCAATTTTTTTTTTATTATGCAACATCCACTGTAATATTTTGGTACATCATTTTTTTTAATTATGCCTCATCCACAATGATCACTTTGGAACGTCAATTTTTTTTTTATTATGCGACATCCACTGTGATCATTTTGGTACATCATTTTTTTTAATTATGCCTCATCCACAATGATCACTTTGGAACGTCAATTTTTTTTTTTATTATGCAACATCCACTGTGATCATTTTGGTACATCATTTTTTTTAATTATGCCTCATCCACAATGATCACTTTGGAACGTCAATTATTATTATTTTTTTTGTATTATGCAACATCCACTGTGATCATTTTGGTACATCATTTTTTTTAATTATGCCTCATCCACAATGATCACTTTGGAACGTCAATTTTTTTTTATTATGCAACATCCACTGTAATATTTTGGTACATCATTTTTTTTAATTATGCCTCATCCACAATGATCACTTTGGAACGTCAATTTTTTTTTTATTATGCGACATCCACTGTGATCATTTTGGTACATCATTTTTTTTAATTATGCCTCATCCACAATGATCACTTTGGAACGTCAATTTTTTTTTTTATTATGCAACATCCACTGTGATCATTTTGGTACATCATTTTTTTTAATTATGCCTCATCCACAATGATCACTTTGGAACGTCAATTTTTTTTTTATTATGCAACATCCACTGTGATCATTTTGGTACATCATTTTTTTTAATTATGCCTCATCCACAATGATCACTTTGGAACGTCAATTTTTTTTTTATTATGCAACATCCACTGTGATCATTTTGGTACATCATTTTTTTTAATTATGCCTCATCCACAATGATCACTTTGGAACGTCAATTATTATTATTTTTTTTGTATTATGCAACTTCCACTGTGATCATTTTGGTACATCATTTTTTTTAATTATGCCTCATCCACAATGATCACTTTGGAACGTCAATTATTTTTTTTTTATTATGCAACATCCACAATGATCATTTTGGAACGTCAATTTTTTTTTATTATGCGACATCCACTATTCGAATATTCTCTTTGATTGCTTGTTACACTTCGTCATCCTCTTTTATTGTTTCTTCCGCCTCCACATCTTCTATTTTTGCATGTTCCACTTCGTTATCCTTTTAAAATGCTTCTTCTACTTCATATCCTCTTTAATTGCTTCAGTTACTTCATTATGCGCTCTACAAAATTGTGGTGTTTCATACAAAATTTCAATCGCTCATATCTTCTAAACGGGAAGAGATAGCCCTAGCAAACTTGTACAAAATATTGGTATAAACTTTTGGTGGAACTGTTTTTTTATTGTCATCCTTGACATCCTTTTTGAATGCTTCTCTCACTTCGTCATCTTCTTTGAATGTTTTTTCCACTTCGACATCATCTTTGACTGCTTCTTTAACTTCGATATCCTCTTTGATTGCTTCTCCCACTTCGATATCGTCTTTGACTGCTTCTTCCATTTCGATATCGTCTTTGATTGCTTTTTCACTTCGTCATCTTCTTTGAATGCTTCTACCACCTTGGTATCCTCTTTGATTGCTTACTCAACTTTAATTTCCGCTTTGATTGTTTCTGCCACTTCGATATCCTATTTGATTGCTTCTTCCACTTCAACATTCTCTTTGATAGTTTCTTCCACTTCGATATCCAATCAACAAATTTATGATTTTTCTTACAAAACTTTAATCGCTCGTATCTTCTAAACGGGAAGAGATAGCACTAGCAAACTTTGACAAAGTATTAGTATTAATTTTTGATCATTATCATTTTGCTACATACATTTATATTATGCAACGTCAATCATGATCATTTTGGAACGTCCATATTTTTTTTTATGCAACGTTCATCATGATCTTTTTTGCAACGTTCAATTTTTTTTATACAACCATTATCATGATCATTTTGGAACATCCAATTTTTTTCTCTTTGATTGCTTGTTCCACTTCGATATCCTCTTTGATTGCTTCTTCCACATTGGTATCCTCTTTGATTGCTTCTTTAACTTTGATATCCTCTACGATTGCTTGTTCCGCTTCGATATCCTCTTTTATTCCTTCTTCATCTTCAATATCCATTGGATTGCTTCTTCCACTTCGATATCGTCTTTAATTGCTTTTTTTACTTCGTCATCCTCTTAGAATGCTTCTACCACCTTGGTATCCTCTTTGATTTCTTCCTCAACTTTAATTTCCTCTTCGATTGTTTCTGCTACTTCGATATCCTATTTGATTGCTTCTTTCTCTTCAATATCCTCTTTGATTGCTTCTTCCACTTCGATATCATCTTTGATTGCTGCTTCCACTTGGAAATCCTCTTTGATTTGATTGCTTCTTCCATTTCGATATCGTCTTTGACTGCTTCTTACACATGGATATCCTCTTTGATGGCTTTTAACAGCTCGATATCCTCTTTAATTACTTCTTCGACTAAAAGAAAAACACGCGAGCTGCGAGCAGCTCGCGCACAACGCAACCTCTAGTTATATTATATAAAGCTCGATTACCACTGACTGACTGACTGACTGACTGATTGACTCATTGACATGTTTGTTCTCCCAGATGCCACCTCGTAGGGTGAAAATGTTTGGTGGGATCGTATAGAGGGAGTTCCGATGAGTTGGGAATAAATCCTAAAGTACCCCTTTTGTCCCCCATTCGCTCACATCGACCTCGTATCTCGGAAAGTATAGGTCTTAGAGAGTTGGTGCAAAAACTAATGTTGCAGAGGACATTTTTTTATATCCGGTTCCATGAAAAAAAAATTGTCTTTCATACAAAAAAAAAATTGTCCCATACAAAATATTTCTGTATGAATACCGTAAACCGTATATTTCGTTTGCCGTAATTTTCATACTGTTTTTGCAGGGAGCCCATGGCTTGTGTGTACTATAAAATTACTGTAAATTTGCTTGATTCTATATAATGGTGGTGGAGGGGCATGAGACAACTTTCATAGTTTTTGCAAAGGTCATCATCATCATTTTGGAACATCCAATTTTTTTTTTTTTTTTTAGTATGCAACGTCCATCATGTTTATTTTGGAACATCCACATTTTTTTAATTATGCCTCATCCACAATGATCACTTTGGAACGTCAATTATTTTTTTTTATTATGCAGCGACATCCACTGTGATCATTTTGGTACATCATTTTTTTTAATTATGCCTCATCCACAATGATCACTTTGGAACGTCAATTTTTTTTTTTATTATGCAACATCCACTGTGATCATTTTGGTACATCATTTTTTTTAATTATGCCTCATCCACAATGATCACTTTGGAACGTCAATTATTATTATTTTTTTTGTATTATGCAACATCCACTGTGATCATTTTGGAACATCATTTTTTTTTCAATTATGCCTCATCCACTATGATCACTTTTGCAACGTCAATTTTTTTTTTATTATGCAACATCCACTGTGATATTTTGGTTATTCATTTTTTTTAATTATGCCTCATCCACAATGATCACTTTGGAACGTCAATTATTATTATTTTTTTTTATTATGCAACATCCACTGTGATCATTTTGGTACATCATTTTTTTATTTACGCCTCATCCACAATGATCACTTTGGAACGTCAATTATTTTTTTTTTATTATGCAACACATAATTTTTTTTAATTATGCCTCATCCACAATGATCACTTTGGAACGTCAATTTTTTTTTATTATGCAACATCCACTGTAATATTTTGGTACATCATTTTTTTTAATTATGCCTCATCCACAATGATCACTTTGGAACGTCAATTTTTTTTTATTATGCGACATCCACTGTGATCATTTTGGTACATCATTTTTTTTAATTATGCCTCATCCACAATGATCACTTTGGAACGTCAATTTTTTTTTTTATTATGCAACATCCACTGTGATCATTTTGGTACATCATTTTTTTTAATTATGCCTCATCCACAATGATCACTTTGGAACGTCAATTTTTTTTTTATTATGCAACATCCACTGTGATCATTTTGGTACATCATTTTTTTATTTACGCCTCATCCACAATGATCACTTTGGAACGTCAATTATTTTTTTTTTATTATGCAACACATAATTTTTTTTAATTATGCCTCATCCACAATGATCACTTTGGAACGTCAATTTTTTTTTTATTATGCAACATCCACTGTAATATTTTGGTACATCATTTTTTTTAATTATGCCTCATCCACAATGATCACTTTGGAACGTCAATTTTTTTTTTATTATGCGACATCCACTGTGATCATTTTGGTACATCATTTTTTTTAATTATGCCTCATCCACAATGATCACTTTGGAACGTCAATTTTTTTTTTTATTATGCAACATCCACTGTGATCATTTTGGTACATCATTTTTTTTAATTATGCCTCATCCACAATGATCACTTTGGAACGTCAATTATTATTATTTTTTTTGTATTATGCAACATCCACTGTGATCATTTTGGTACATCATTTTTTTTAATTATGCCTCATCCACAATGATCACTTTGGAACGTCAATTTTTTTTTATTATGCAACATCCACTGTAATATTTTGGTACATCATTTTTTTTAATTATGCCTCATCCACAATGATCACTTTGGAACGTCAATTTTTTTTTTATTATGCGACATCCACTGTGATCATTTTGGTACATCATTTTTTTTAATTATGCCTCATCCACAATGATCACTTTGGAACGTCAATTTTTTTTTTTATTATGCAACATCCACTGTGATCATTTTGGTACATCATTTTTTTTAATTATGCCTCATCCACAATGATCACTTTGGAACGTCAATTTTTTTTTTATTATGCAACATCCACTGTGATCATTTTGGTACATCATTTTTTTTAATTATGCCTCATCCACAATGATCACTTTGGAACGTCAATTTTTTTTTTATTATGCAACATCCACTGTGATCATTTTGGTACATCATTTTTTTTAATTATGCCTCATCCACAATGATCACTTTGGAACGTCAATTATTATTATTTTTTTTGTATTATGCAACTTCCACTGTGATCATTTTGGTACATCATTTTTTTTAATTATGCCTCATCCACAATGATCACTTTGGAACGTCAATTATTTTTTTTTTATTATGCAACATCCACAATGATCATTTTGGAACGTCAATTTTTTTTTATTATGCGACATCCACTATTCGAATATTCTCTTTGATTGCTTGTTACACTTCGTCATCCTCTTTTATTGTTTCTTCCGCCTCCACATCTTCTATTTTTGCATGTTCCACTTCGTTATCCTTTTAAAATGCTTCTTCTACTTCATATCCTCTTTAATTGCTTCAGTTACTTCATTATGCGCTCTACAAAATTGTGGTGTTTCATACAAAATTTCAATCGCTCATATCTTCTAAACGGGAAGAGATAGCCCTAGCAAACTTGTACAAAATATTGGTATAAACTTTTGGTGGAACTGTTTTTTTATTGTCATCCTTGACATCCTTTTTGAATGCTTCTCTCACTTCGTCATCTTCTTTGAATGTTTTTTCCACTTCGACATCATCTTTGACTGCTTCTTTAACTTCGATATCCTCTTTGATTGCTTCTCCCACTTCGATATCGTCTTTGACTGCTTCTTCCATTTCGATATCGTCTTTGATTGCTTTTTCACTTCGTCATCTTCTTTGAATGCTTCTACCACCTTGGTATCCTCTTTGATTGCTTACTCAACTTTAATTTCCGCTTTGATTGTTTCTGCCACTTCGATATCCTATTTGATTGCTTCTTCCACTTCAACATTCTCTTTGATAGTTTCTTCCACTTCGATATCCAATCAACAAATTTATGATTTTTCTTACAAAACTTTAATCGCTCGTATCTTCTAAACGGGAAGAGATAGCACTAGCAAACTTTGACAAAGTATTAGTATTAATTTTTGATCATTATCATTTTGCTACATACATTTATATTATGCAACGTCAATCATGATCATTTTGGAACGTCCATATTTTTTTTTATGCAACGTTCATCATGATCTTTTTTGCAACGTTCAATTTTTTTTATACAACCATTATCATGATCATTTTGGAACATCCAATTTTTTTCTCTTTGATTGCTTGTTCCACTTCGATATCCTCTTTGATTGCTTCTTCCACATTGGTATCCTCTTTGATTGCTTCTTTAACTTTGATATCCTCTACGATTGCTTGTTCCGCTTCGATATCCTCTTTTATTCCTTCTTCATCTTCAATATCCATTGGATTGCTTCTTCCACTTCGATATCGTCTTTAATTGCTTTTTTTACTTCGTCATCCTCTTAGAATGCTTCTACCACCTTGGTATCCTCTTTGATTTCTTCCTCAACTTTAATTTCCTCTTCGATTGTTTCTGCTACTTCGATATCCTATTTGATTGCTTCTTTCTCTTCAATATCCTCTTTGATTGCTTCTTCCACTTCGATATCATCTTTGATTGCTGCTTCCACTTGGAAATCCTCTTTGATTTGATTGCTTCTTCCATTTCGATATCGTCTTTGACTGCTTCTTACACATGGATATCCTCTTTGATGGCTTTTAACAGCTCGATATCCTCTTTAATTACTTCTTCGACTAAAAGAAAAACACGCGAGCTGCGAGCAGCTCGCGCACAACGCAACCTCTAGTTATATTATATAAAGCTCGATTACCACTGACTGACTGACTGACTGACTGATTGACTCATTGACATGTTTGTTCTCCCAGATGCCACCTCGTAGGGTGAAAATGTTTGGTGGGATCGTATAGAGGGAGTTCCGATGAGTTGGGAATAAATCCTAAAGTACCCCTTTTGTCCCCCATTCGCTCACATCGACCTCGTATCTCGGAAAGTATAGGTCTTAGAGAGTTGGTGCAAAAACTAATGTTGCAGAGGACATTTTTTTATATCCGGTTCCATGAAAAAAAAATTGTCTTTCATACAAAAAAAAAATTGTCCCATACAAAATATTTCTGTATGAATACCGTAAACCGTATATTTCGTTTGCCGTAATTTTCATACTGTTTTTGTAGGGAGCCCATGGCTTGTGTGTACTATAAAATTACTGTAAATTTGCTTGATTCTATATAATGGTGGTGGAGGGGCATGAGACAACTTTCATAGTTTTTGCAAAGGTCATCATCATCATTTTGGAACATCCAATTTTTTTTTTTTTTTTAGTATGCAACGTTCATCATGTTTATTTTGGAACATCCACATTTTTTTAATTATGCCTCATCCACAATGATCACTTTGGAACGTCAATTATTTTTTTTTTATTATGCATCATCCACTGTGATCATTTTGGAACATCATTTTTTTTTCAATTATGCCTCATCCACTATGATCACTTTTGGAACGTCAATTTTTTTTTTTTTATTATGCAAAATATTTTGTGATAATTTTGGAAAATCAATTTTTTTTTAATTATGCCTCATCCACAATGATCATTTTGGAACGTCAATTTTTTTTTTTTTTTATTATGCAAAATCCACTGTGATCATTTTGGAACATCAATTTTATTTAATTATGCCTCATCCACAATGATCACTTTTGGAACGTCAATTTTTTTTATTATGCAAAATCCTTTGAGATCATTTTGGAAAATCAATTTTTTTTTAATTATGCCTCATCCACAATGATCATTTTGGAACGTCAAATTTTTTTTTTATTATGCAAAATCCTTTGTGATCATTTTGGGAAATCAATTTTTTTTAATTATGCCTCATCCACAATGATCACTTTTGGAACGTCAATTTTTTTTTTTTACTATGCAAAATCCTTTGTGATCATTTTGGAACATCATTTTGTTTTAAATTATGCCTCATCCACAATGATCACTTTTGGAACGTCATTTTTTTTTATTATGCAAAATCCTTTGTGATCATTTTGGAAAATCATTTTTTTTAAATTATGCCTCATCCACAATGATCATTTTGGAACGTCAATTTTTTTTTTTATTATGCGACATCCACTATTCGAATATTCTCTTTGATTGCTTGTTACACTTCGTCATCCTCTTTTATTGTTTCTTCCGCCTCCACATCTTCTATTTTTGCATGTTCCACTTCGTTATCCTTTTAAAATGCTTCTTCTACTTCATATCCTCTTTAATTGCTTCAGTTACTTCATTATGCGCTCTACAAAATTGTGGTGTTTCATACAAAACTTCAATCGCTCATATCTTCTAAACGGGAAGAGATAGCCCTAGCAAACTTGTACAAAATATTGGTATACATTTTTGGTGGAACTGTTTTTTTATTGTCATCCTTGACATCCTTTTTGAATGCTTCTCTCACTTCGTCATCTTCTTTGAATATTTTTTCCACTTCGACATCATCTTTGACTGCTTTTTTAACTTCGATATCCTCTTTGATTGCTTCTCCCACTTCGATATCGTCTTTGACTGCTTCTTCCATTTCGATATCGTCTTTGATTGCTTTTTCACTTCGTCATCTTCTTTGAATGCTTCTACCACCTTGGTATCCTCTTTGATTGCTTACTCAACTTCAATTTCCTCTTTGATTGTTTCTGCCACTTCGATATCCTATTTGATTGCTTCTTCCACTTCAACATTCTCTTTGATAGTTTCTTCCACTTCGATATCCAATCAACAAATTTATGATTTTTCTTACAAAACTTTAATCGCTCGTATCTTCTAAACGGGAAGAGATAGCACTAGCAAACTTTGACAAAATATTAGTACAAATTTTTGATCATCATCATTTTACAACATACATTTATATTATGCAACGTCAATCCTGATCATTTTGGAACGTCCAGATTTTTTTTATGCAACGTTCATCATGATCTTTTTTGCAATGTTCAATTTTTTTATACAACTATTATCATGATCATTTTGGAACATCCAATTTTTTTCTCTTTGATTGCTTGTTCCACTTCGATATCCTCTTTGATTGCTTCTTCCACATTGATATCCTATTTGATTGCTTCTTTAACTTTGATATCCTCTACGATTGCTTGTTCCACTTCGATATCCTCTTTTATTCCTTCTTCATCTTCAATATCCATTGGATTGCTTCTTCATCTTTGATATCCTCTTTGATGGCATTTTCACTTCGGTATCCTGTGTAAGGGCTCCTTCCTCTTTGATTTCCGTTTGATTGCTTCTTGCACTGCAATATTTTCATTGATTGCGTCTTCATATTCGATATCGTTTTTGATTGCATTTTTACTTCGATATCCTGTGATGGCTTCTTCCACTTTGATATCCTCTTTGATTGCTTCTTCCACTTCGATATCCGCTTTGATTGCTTGTTCCATTTTGATATCGTCTTTGACTATTTCTTTCACTTCGATATCGTCTTTGATTGCTTTTTTCACTTCGTCATCCTCTTTGAATACTTCTACCAACTCGGTATCCTCTTTGATTCCTTAGTCAACTTCAATTTCCTCTTTGATTGTTTTTGCTACTTCGATATCCTCTTTGTTTACTCCTTCCACTTCGATATCATCTTCGATTTCCTTTTGATTGCTTCTTGCACTGCATTATTCTCTTTGATTGCGTCTTCATCTTCAATATCGTCTTTGATAGCATTTTCACTTCGATATCCTCTGTGAAGGCTTCCTCCACTTCGATACCCTCTTTGATTGCTTCTTCAACTTCGATATCCTCTTTGATTGTTTCTTCCGCCTCGACATCTTCTATTTTTGCATGTTCCACTTCGTTATCCCTTTAAAATGCTTCTTCTACTTTCATATCCTCTTTAATTGCTTCAGTTACTTCATTATGCTCTCTACAAAACTGTGGTCTTTCATACAAAACTTCAATCGCTCGTAACTTCTAAACGGGAAGAGATAGCCCTAGCAAACTTGTACAAAATATTGGTATAAATTTTTGGTGCAACTGTTTTTTTATTGTCATCCTTGACATCCTTTTTGAATGCTTCTCTCACTTCGTCATCTTCTTTGAATGTTTTTTCCACTTCGACATCATCTTTGACTGCTTCTTTAACTTCGATATCCTCTTTGATTGCTTCTCCCACTTCGATATCGTCTTTAACTGCTTTTTCCATTTCGATATCGTCTTTGATTGCTTTTTTCACTTCGTCATCTTCTTTGAATGCTTCTACCACCTCGGTATCCTCTTTGATTGCTTACTCAACTTAAATTTCCTCTTTGATTGTTTCTCCCTCTTCGATATCGTCTTTGACTGCTTCTTCCATTTCGATATCGTCTTTGATTGCTTTTTTCACTTCGTCATCTTCTTTGAATGCTTCTACCGCCTCGGTATCCTCTTTGATTGCTTACTCAACTTCAATTTCCTCTTTGATTGTTTCTGCCACTTCGATATCCTATTTGATTGCTTCTTCCACTTCAACATTCTCTTTGATAGTTTCTTCCACTTCGATATCCAATCAACAAATTTATGATTTTTCTTACAAAACTTTAATCGCTCGTATCTTCTAAACGGGAAGAGATAGCACTAGCAAACTTTGACAAAATATTAGTACAAATTTTTGATCATTATCATTTTGCAACATACATTTATATTATGCAACGTCAATCATGATCATTTTGGAACGTTCAATTTTTTTTTTATACAACCATTATCATGATCATTTTAGAATATCCAATTTTTTTCTCTTTGATTGCTTGTTCCACTTCGATATCCTTTTTGATTGCTTCTTCCACATTGGTATCCTCTTTGATTGCTTCTTTAACTTTGATATCCTCTACGATTGCTTGTTCCGCTTCGATATCCTCTTTTATTCCTTCTTCATCTTCAATATCCATTGGATTGCTTCTTCCACTTCGATATCGTCTTTGATTGCTTTTTTTACTTCGTCATCCTCTTAGAATGCTTCTACCACCTTGGTATCCTCTTTGATTTCTTCCTCAACTTTAATTTCCTCTTTGATTGTTTCTGCTACTTCGATATCCTATTTGATTGCTTCTTTCACTTCAATATCCTCTTTGATTGCTTCTTCCACTTCGATATCATCTTTGATTGCTGCTTCCACTTGGAAATCCTCTTTGATTTTATTGCTTCTTCCATTTCGATATCGTCTTTGACTGCTTCTTACACATGGATATCCTCTTTGATGGCTTTTAACAGCTCGATATCCTCTTTAATTACTTCTTCGACTAAAAGAAAAACACGCGAGCTGCGAGCAGCTCGCGCACAACGCAACCTCTAGTCTACATATATAATTCAATTATCGAAAACAAAACAATATTGTCGCAGTTCGATTATCATAAGCCCATTATTTCGTGAAATAGGAATCTTCCATTGGTCTTTCTCGGTTTTCCTTGTGGGATAAGCTGCTGCTATCAAATAATCCCTCAACAAAAATTAAGTCGGATACAGGGGGTACAACATGTAACTTAATAAATAATCCAGGACCATTTTTTGTTGTTGTCATATAACTAAACACGACTTTGAATACCTTTTTAAAATACCTAACCTTATGTGAACGTTTGAATGTTTGTTTAGTTCTCTATCACGTCGTAACGGCTAAATCGTTTTCGATGAAACTTGTAAAGCAATATTGATGTGACTTGCAGCAAGAATAAAATAACTTTGCACATTGAAATATATTTTCTAAAGAGTGGTTCGTATAGACTTTGGGCATAAGTTACACAGACACTTGATCAGGCGACAAAGTGCGATACGAGATTTTATTTATTTTTTTCGAATGGACTAATCTCGTTGTTGGCCTCTGAGGCCGTTGCAGCTTAACCGAACTTTTGGCGAGCGCAGATGGCGCTCAGCCCTGTAAGTTTTGATGAGGCAACTAGCGCAAGGGCACCACTTAGGTACGAACCTCGTCTTGGGCCGTTGCCGGGGGGGATAGGAGAGAAACGCCCGGGTACCTCGTACCTAAGTACCGTCGTCGGGTACCTGTACCTCGTTCAGGCGGCGACTGAAGGGACTCGTCGACCTCGCCAGCGAGGTTGGTGTATCTGTGTTTGCCTGAAGTGTTTGCTCTGTCTAATGTAGACTCAGAAATCGCTTCCGCGTTAGCGCAGGTGATTTCGTCATCCAGGTCTCTGAGAATATGTCTCGGACGACGGTGGATTTTGTTCGCGGGCGGATCTATCGGATAAGTCAGTGCATTCCGAGTCGGTTACAAGCCTTTTTATCAACCCTCTACCCCCACCAGCGCTCGCTATCTCGCTCCCACAGAAAGGCTAGTGTTGCAAGCAAAATAATATTAGGCGTTCCGAATATGAAAAAAGTTACGGCTGATATGTAACCAATTATAATTTTGTTAAATTAATAAACTAGTGGTTCGCCCCGAACTGAGATCAAATCTCACAAAATAAGTATTATTCTTAGTAGTAAATTAGATGTATAGGGGGTCCTTGTTAATTGGTTATATTTTTTTGGGGTACAAATGGCAGTTATTCTGAATTTCAGACTTTTGCCTATATTTGTGCCACTAAAGCTACACGAATACCAAATTCATCAGCATTGTGGGGTCACTGGTGTACCCTGTGAATTTTGCCAAAGTTTTGTTTTTAATGTGGGTAATAACTCAAAAACTATATAAATCAAACTAAAAATAAAAACGGGGTTCAAATGTACTAATGAAGACCTTTCATTTGACGTTCCATTTGACCTAATAGTCTTATTTTATTTTTTTGTACCCCTCTTGAACCCTAATGTCTCAACAACCCCCCAACATTTTTAGCTCCTTGAGTCACACCAAAATTGTGCCGTCACTACCTACCTATATACCAAATTTCGTGATAATCGGATAAACGCTACGAAAGTTATCCTCGGACAAACCAACATACATACATACTACATACATACATACAACGCCGATTTACCCAAGTTGATTTGGAGATCTCGCTTCGCTCGATCAAATAACTGGAATATGGCTAACCGAGGTATCAGTGATTACCCGAGCGTACTTGAGAAGTAATTTAAGTAAGCCAAATGAACATTTTCCGCTTAAGCGACACGAATTAGTTCAATGTGCTTTTTGTTTGGCCTCATTGTTTGGGAATATAAACGTAGATACAGCGATATTTGCCAAATACTAGATAATGCTGACTAAAGTAGTGGTTCGCCCCGAATTGAGATCTCGCGAGTCTCCTATCAAAACAAAAAAATATTATTTATAATCTTTGACTATCAAAATAGTGCCACGAAATCCATAACCAGCCAACTTGGCCTACAGTTTCATTCAAATTACAGGCAACGGCAGTTCATGTTAATTGGTTTATTTTTAGGGGTACAAATGGCACTTATCCTGGATTTCAGACTTTTGCCTATATTTGTGTCACTTAAGCTACAAGCATACCAAATTACAGTACTGTGTGGTCACTGGTGTACCCTGTGAATTTTGTCAAAGTTCAGTTTTATTATGGCTCTCGCTTCGCCCGATCAATAAATTGTACAAGTTTAGGAGTAATAATTATTACTCAAGTTTAAGTATGAACTTTTTGTAGGAAAAGTAGGTAGCGTTAGAGATTATTTATAAAAGTCGTAACCAACACAATTATATACCACTAGCTGTTGCCTGCGACTTCGTACGCGTTACACTATTAAATGTGTAGGTAACCTAGAAATAAAGCTAAACTCGCCGTTGCAACTTGACTTGACACCCAACTTTTATCACATGGGACCTGATTTAGGGCATAAAAAGTAGCCTATTTGTGAATCCAGGTCTACGTTTATACTAAATTTCATCGAAATCGGTTCAGTCGTTGCGATGTGAAAGAGTAACAAACATCCATACATACACCCATACAAACTTTCGCGCTTATAATATTAGTGGAAAGTGGGATTAGTGTGTATTCGGTGAATTGCATACACAAAAAATACAGTGTTTCAATCTCCTCCTGTTTTGAAGTCTGTGAAAAACAAGATAAGCTAGTAAGATAAGAGTAGTAGAGTTTCTTGTGAAAGGGCTCGCCCGGGGAAGTGCTACCACCATACCTATTTCTACCGCCAAGCAGCATTGCTTTGTTTCGGTTTGACGGATATGGTTGCCGGTGAAATTACAGGCACATGAGGCTTTACACCTGTATGCCTCAAGTTGATGGACGCAGGGATGTGCATCGTAGGGCACATTTCTAAGGAGCGTGACCTACGAGGCAAACTTGTTATAGGCGATGGTTACCACTTAACATCAGGTGGGCTAGAGGCTTGTTCCATCTCCAGTAGTATAAAAAAAACAAGATAAGCTAGGGAAGGTCGATCACTTTACGTAGATAAGTACTGGTATTCAAGTTCAGTACTACCCTAGACCAAGAAATTGCGACTGCTCTTATGAATCACGAATTAGTTCGCATCTGTCCACATGAACACCGGATTTGCCACCATATTGAGCATTAACACAGCCCATTTGGTTAACACTGCACGATCAAACTCGCACTCAGCACTGCGCTGTGTTTTTTTGATAAAACGATTTAAAAAGTATTTTCCGTACTTTAATTCAGAAAACTGGTCGGAAAAACTGTAGTAAAAAATAAATAAATATAAATATTGCTGGACATTTTACACAGCGCTATCTAGCCCCAATCTAAGCAGAGCTTGTACTATGGGAACCAGATAACTGATAGAATACTTATATACTTTTTTTTTTGTAGATACGTACTTATAATATATAGAAAAACACCCAAACACGGAACAAATATCTGTAGATTATGCAAACATTTGTTCCGTGACGGGAATCGAACCCGCTACCTCCTGCGTCGGGTAAAAATGTGTATTATACATACATAATCACACCCATCTACAAGCAACGAAACACCTTTTACTAAGCCTTCTATCAACCGTCCAGTCACGATTTCAGCGTTCTAAAATCTTAGCTACAAATTTCTACAGCACAATATTTTAGTTTATCGATAACGGAAGCGGTCAGATTAGCTACGGCACGAATCCCTCATAAACGTTTTAGGTCATCGATAAATAACAGGTCATTCCGGACATCACCGAACCCGTCAGTGTAGTTGGCAGGTGTCTAAAGGTATTTAAATCCGTGGTATTTAGTAAAGGTATTTTCACACCGTAAAATTGCTGCAAGTTGTAAAGTACCTACGTAAGTGAAAACAGCTTCGAGCGTTTCTATGGGAACAGTGATTTCACTCGCTGAGATTCTTATGCAATAAGCTTTCATGGCGACCTCTGTGGCGCAGTGGTTGAATAACCGGCTGGGACGTAGGAGGTTGCTTCCCGTTGCGGGACAAAAGTTTGCATGATCTACAGATATTGCATGTGCTTCTATTGCCAAATCATACAAAAATAAAAATTAAAAACTTTTACCCAAAAAATATAAATAAAAATTTGGGGTGGACCACCCTTATCACATAGGGGTATGAAAAATAGCTTATCTCCTATTCTCAAACCTACCGAATATACACAAACAAATTCATAAGAATCTTAAAAATTTCATAGGTTTTGTTACAAATACTGTGACACGAGAATTTTATTTATAGAGAATTTGGTCACCTAAGAACTCATTAACATTATAATATGCTTTTATAATTAATATACCATGAAGTTTATTTTTAAATATGTGTAAATGACAACTTTGTTAACAACTTTATGCTGCGCGAGATGAATGTGACAAGATGAGCGACATGCATGCGCACAAGTGCGTGTGAAATAGTCACCAAATCGAGCGGGTGGGTAGTGCGGTGCACGTATCGCGTGTTTACTGCTATGTTTTAAACATAGCACAGCAGCAAAAGAGCAGCGCAACACATTTTGTTAGATTCCTCATTATAATCTATGAGAAGCGAATTGGCTAAATAGAGCACGGCGCAGCATACCCTCTTCCAGTCACTCTCTTAAAAAGTAATTGCTCGTATTTGAACTAAAAAGTATAACATTCAAAATTTACGACCTTCATGGTGCAGCGGCTGAACAGCTGGCTGAGACGCAGGAGGTAGCGGGTTCGATTTCCACCACGGAGCAAATGTTTGCATGATCTACAGATATTTTGTTTCGGGTCTGGATGTTTTTATATATATTATAAGTATGTATTTACAAATAAAGTATATAAGTATTCTATAAGTTATCTGGTTCTCATTGTACAAATTCTGCTTAGTTTGGTGCTAGATAACGCTGTGTGAAATATCCAGAAATATTTATTTATTTACAATTGTGAAACCACAGCGGACTACGCAGGCTAATCGTTAATCTGACTAGTTTCTACCACAGCTATAATAAAAATAGCTGACACAGTATCAGAATACTAAACTTCACACTAAAAAGTGCAAATAAATACCATGTTGTTAATATTCATTATTGCGATACAAGAATAAACTGCTATTCTTAAAAAAAAACTGTTAGTCAGGTCGTTGTCGTGCGATAGTTTTGTTTAGTACCCACATATTTTAACAATTATTGTTGTTTTGATATTTTACAAAGCTCCTTTTCGTATTAGATTCAAACTGGATAGTTGTTATGTTAACTAAAATCACAAGGATCATCTTGTATTGTTAATAGTTTGACTTTAAAATGAGAATGTAAGCAAAATGTGCAAGTAATACCTATATTTGACTACAATGTTCTGCACGCTCACTGGATATTTAACGTAAGTTTAAACCTATCATTTCTCATTAAGTGAAATTTATATTTCCTTGTGAGAATAAATCTTTAAGCCATGTTATCTATGCGTGTAGCGTTCAAATCATCTCGAATCAAACTAATATTATAAATGCGAATGTTTGGATGTTTGTTTATTTATTTATTTGTTTGTTACTCAATCACGTCGTAACGACTGAAGCGATTTCGATGAAATTTAGTATGTATATATTATATCCTGGATTAACACATATGCTACTTTTAATGCCATAAATCAGGTCCCATGGGATAAAAATTGTCAAGTGAAGTTGCAACAGCAAGTTTAGCTTTATTTCTAGGTTACCTACACATTTAGTAGTGTAACGCGTACGAAGTCGAGGGCAATAGCTAGTAGTTTAATATTTCATTAATTCAGTAAACTAGTTGCTTTGTGTTTGGACCGGTCGTTCGTTTCTATGGCATAAACACCTATATTGACCGCAATTGAATCGATTCCAGGGCAATGCATAATCGAACCCGTCGGGAATATTCGATTCGGATTCACCCAACTATGCTCCCCTTAATAACTAGATAATTGGTGCAGTTTCTACCGAAAATGTCTGTAGTTAGATGTATTTATTATTGGAAACAGTTCTCAGTTCGGAGAACTGACAGCCTTTAAGGCAGACAAGTACCCGAGTCGCCACCACGAACTGAGTAACGCTGGGTAAAACAGACAGACAGTTTCTTTTATTAATTCTTATATTTTGTAATAGTGTAACGATTTGGATTAATTAATCTGTTATGTAATTAATTATATTAATATGTAATTAATCTTGGCTGAATAAATGAATCTTGAATCTTGGACTGATAAAGGTTGATGAAAGCCGTTGAGCACAGACCAGGCAAGATCCCACTAGAAGTCTAGAGGGGAGGCCTATTTTCAGACGTCCTAGGGCTTGTATGATATTTTTTAATGTGCAATGGATGGAATTTCATGACCTTTGCAGTACACATCTTTATTTTATCAATGGAACTGTACCTCATTCTTTACTTAGGTACTACTTCTTTACGTTCGTTAACTACCTCCGTGGCGCAGTGGGCAAATAGCCGGCTGAGACGCAGGAGGTAGCGGGTTCGATTCCCGCCGCGGAACAAATGTTTGCATGATCTACAGATATTTGTTCCGGGTTTGGATGTTTTTCTATATATGATAAGTATGTATTTACAAAGAAAATAAAAAGTATATAAGTATTCTACCAGTTATCTGGTTCCCATAGTACAAGCTCTGCTTAGTTTGGGGCTAGATAGCGCTGTGTGACATGTCCAGCATTATTTATTTATTTATTATTTATTTATTCTTTACTACTGTTACGAGCTAAGAGTTCGGGATAAAATAATGAAAACGAATCTAACCAAAATAACACTTTTATTCAACACTAAAATGATAAATACACGATCTTAATCACAACACACTAATTCACACCACTGTTGCTCAATAAACCATTAAAAGTCACCGAAATGTTCGCACGTATAGCCAAAACCAGACTGACTCCTCCGGCCATCTCTCCGGCCTATTTATACCGCGCACAGTTCACAACACTCGAACGCTCTCGATCGTTCCAGGAAAGGGCAGGTATTTCGACAGAACAACTATTCCTTATTCTGTGTAACTGCAGGTAAAAACGTAGCATGTAGGTATACGCGACACAGCAGGCAAGCCGAGAGCCATCGAGAAATGCCGACCACCTACCACTTATTCTGTGACAGCCTCGGCGTAACACTGCTAATAGGTACTTGTATCATCCTTGAATTAGTTACACCGAGTTTTTAATTGAATGAATCAATTAAATTACTTTATTGCACACCACAAAAGAAACAAACATACATATAAAAAAAAACAATGGGCGGTCTTATTACTTAGAAGTGAATTCTTTTAGACAACCTTTAGATATATAGAGTTTTTAATTAGTATTTTTAGTTTTATAGTGTTATCCGAACACATACGGAAAATTCAAAGATTTTTAAAACCATCTCCAAAATGCAAATTGGAATTTCCCGTATGTGTTCGGATAACACTATAACATTAGAAATACTAATTGAAATAAACAACGCGACATCTCTCGTCAATGTACTAAACTGCAACGTTTGGCATTGAGCAGGTCAAAAAACTGTATAAGTTTTCCTGTAGATGGAGCTAACGGCGCTTTAGTCGTAATCTGAATCTTCTTTGATTGTTTTGTTATTTCGTTTTTCATGTACTAGACTGTAATATTTATAGCATGTCATTCAGGAGTGAACTGTTTCCTAGGCCACAGCTTACGCTTTTCTGGGAAACAGGGACACAACTCATCTATGTAACTTTTATGGTCACAATAAATATATTTCTATTTTTCTATTTCTATCTCACTAATTTCAACCCTAACGGGAGACGGCCTGGTGGCACAACTGGATAGTGCGTTCTCGTATCAAGAGGAAGGTTGCGGGTTCAAGTCCCGTCTAGGCTTAACATTTTTGAGATGGTTTTAAAAATCTTAGAGAGTTTTTGTATCTTTCGATTGGATATTGAACACATAGCTTGAAAACCTGACGGCCGATGGGGCAAAAACGTTCTCCACCACTAACTGGAAAGCGAAGCATAGGACGGCTCCCGCACTAGATGGAAAGATGACTAATAAAGGTTGCTGGAAGCATTTGTTGGGTGCAGGCTGCACAAGGTCAGTCACTCGGGAAATATAAAGGCCTATGTTCAGTAGTGGACGTCCAATGGCTAACGTGATGATGATGATGGTCGAACTTTTACTAGTCAACGCGAAAAGCAAAACATGGTGTAGGTATTTTTTCACACCACCTGCTCGAAAATGTCAAATGATATGTCAAGTGAACCACACCGAAAGCAGGTGATTAAATCTCTACTACGGCTTTGCTGGGAGTAAAGTACTGAATTTCATTATGCCCTCCTGGGCATAAGACGATTTGAATTTGGAACCTCATCTGTATTAAAATTTGAACCAAGGAGACCCACACAATAAGAACATATATGTAAATCGAACTAACCTCTCCACAGAATGCACCAACCTAGACTTGGTTTTTATTGTCTCGTAGAAAGTGTGAAATGTAGAGTATTGTTACGCCGAGGCTGTTAAACAATGAGTAATAATCGAACCTTCTCGAACGCTTTTGTCTTGCTGTGTTATTGTTGCTATTGTTTGTGGTTTCGCAGAATGGGGAGTGGCCATTGTGTCGAGGGACCGACCCTTTCCTGGAAGGATCGACATCGTTCTCGAACAATCGAAATGTGTGCGATATAAATAGGCCGGAGAGATGGCCGGACAGTCAGTCTGAGCCAGTCTGAGTGAGTGAGTCTCAGCGAGGCCCTGGAGGACTGACGTGGAGCAGGGTCTCGCGTGAGCAGTAGTTGCTCGCGAGTCAGTCTGGATTAAGCTATACGTGCGAACATTTCGGTGACTTTAAGTGGTGCACCAGTGGTGTGAATTAGTGTGTTGTGATTACGTTGACCAAGTTCGTGTATTCATCGTTTAGTGCTGAATAAAAGTGTTATTTTGGTTAAATCGATTCCCATTATTTTATCCCGAACCCTCAGCTCGTAACAATTTGGTGTCAGAAGTGGGATAAAATAATGCCGGTTCTGCCAAAGGATAACGTGGACGGTGTAAGGACGAGAGGTCAACGACAACAGGAAGTCCATGAAAGGCGGTTTGGAGATTCTCCGGTTCAAGAAGATCAACAGAGTCGTCAGCCCATACAGATGGAATCAGCCGCCCCCGAATCAATTGGAGCTTCATCATCATCATCCGTGGGGCAAGCTCCTGTGACAGGCGATCTTGATGCTATTATGGCCATGCTTTGTCGTCAACAAGAAGAGCAGCGACGTTGGCAGGAAGAACAGCGACGTCAGGATAAGGAAGAGCAGCGTCGTCAGCAAGAAGAGCAGGCTCGGTTGCAGGCAGAACAGTGACGTCAGGATAAGAAAGAGCAGCGTCGTCAGCAAGAAGAGCAGGCTTGGTTACAGGAGGAAGAACGCCGTCAGCATAAAGAAGAGAAGCGTCGTCAGCAGGAAGAGCAGGCTCGGTTGCAGAAGGAACAGCGACGTGAACAGGTGGAGCAGACTCGGTTGCAAGAGGAACAGCGACGTCAGGATAAAGAAGAGCAGCGTCGTCAACAGGAAGATCAGCGACGTTGGCCATAAGAGCGTGCTCGACTGATGAGGGAATCGTTCGGTTCATCTGGAAAGGAATTCCAGGAAGTGAAAGAACAGATAGAAATCATGAGAGCCGTGTTTTGGAGGCTGGAATTGGGCTCGACTGATGAGGGAATTGTTCGGTTCATCTGGAAAGTAATTCCAGGAAGTGAAAGAACAGATAGAAATCATGAGAGCCGTGTTTTGGAGGCTGGAATTGGGATCGCTGATGAGAAATGGACTCTGGGTGTCCTGAAGACGGCAATGTGGCTCCTCTAGTTGCTACATCTTCAGCGCGAGGTGCGCCTAAAATTGTTCATGTTGATCGGCTGCCGCGATATGGGGCTAAGAATGCTCGGGACGAGCATGTTTTAGGAGGGGGCAATGTTACGCCGAGGCTGTTAAACAATGAGTAATAATCGAACCTTCTCGAACGCTTTTGTCTTGCTGTGTTATTGTTGCTATTGTTTGTGGTTTCGCAGAATGGGGAGTGGCCATTGTGTCGAGGGACCGACCCTTTCCTGGAAGGATCGTCATCGTTCTCGAACAATCGAAATATGTGCGATATAAATAGGCCGGAGAGATGGCCGGACAGTCAGTCTGAGTCAGTCTGAGTGAGTGAGTTTCAGCGAGGCCCTGGAGGACTGACGTGGAGCCCTGTCTCGCGTGAGCAGTAGTTGCTCGCGAGTCAGTCTGGATTAAGCTATACGTGCGAACATTTCGGTGACTTTAAGTGGTGCACCAGTGGTGTGAATTAGTGTGTTGTGATTACGTTGACCAAGTTCGTGTATTCATCGTTTAGTGCTGAATAAAAGTGTTATTTTGGTTAAATCGATTCCCATTATTTTATCCCGAACCCTCAGCTCGTAACAGTATTCTCATAGTGGATTCTAGTAACTCCCTCGCTGCGCTCGTGAGTCAACTCTAGAATCCATCATTACGTTCGGAATTCGTTCGGGATTATATAGCGCCCTTGACGCAAGACACTGCTTTATCCTCTCGTTTAATAATCTACTATTGTAACGCGGTAAGACATGAACGACCAATAGTTATCAGTAATTGTATCAAATCCAGCATAAAAATTAAAACATAATAAGATATTATAATCCCTAGGTGTAAAAAGTAGTAAAATTAAGTTTTATCGCGCCAGATTTCATAATCTACTCAAAACAAAATAGGGCCCACCTAGTAAATATGATTTAAAAAATTGTATTTACAATTAGATGGAACAAAATGTGAGGAGTGAGGATAATTGAAAAAAAATTTACTAATTATGTCACTACTGTTCATACAACCATTCGTACAATCTACCATTTTTTCATAAGAAAACAATTAAATATTTTGAAAGAGCTTAGACAATTAGAATAAGCGGCCTTTGAACGATTTGATAATTATACTTTGGACGACTCCATTTCATAAAAAATGCAATGTTTTACGCAATGAGTAGATAATGCCCCTCACTGTCTTAATTTGTAATTTGGAAGCTCGTTATAAAGACTTTTTCAAGCGTGAGACTTCTATCACAAATTTGTTGGAAGAGATAAAGAAAACATAATTTATTTCCAAAAATAATGAGTACAATTTAACTTTGTAACTTATATACTACGTGTTGACCTCGCGAACTTCGTACCGCTTTGACATGTATATGACGTGGGCTGCCAATGTACGTCACCGGTAGAATTGTCAATCCGCCATCATTCGCTGCATATATGTATGAGAAAATTAATTTTCTACATAGATTTTTTTTTTGCGTGATTTCTTCCGATATTTTAATAATTATTCTGCTATTCGGGGCGAAGAAAAATCCGATAAACTAGTAGTTCACCCCGAACTGAGATCTCGCGAGTCTCCCATAAAAACAAAAAAATATTATTTGCAATTTGACTATCAAAATAGTGCCACGAAATGCATAACCAACCAACTTGACCTACAGTGTCATTCAAATTACAGGTAACGGGAGTTCATTTAATTTGTTTTATTTTTTTGAGGTAGAAATACAGTTATTCTGGATTTAAAACTTTTTCCTAAATGTGTGTCACAAAAGCTACATGTATACCAAAATTCAGCACTGTAGGGTCACTGGTGTACCCTGTGAATTTTGTCAAAGTTTAGTTTTTATTATGGCTAATAACGCAAAAACTACAAAAACGTTACTAAAAATAAAAATGGGGTCGAAATGTACTAATAAAGACCTTTCATTTGACGTCTCATTTAACCTAATAGTCTCATTTTCATTTTTTTTCTCTTCAACCGCAATATCTCAACAACCCTCCAAATTTTTAGCTCATTGAGTCACACCAAAATTGTGCCATCATTACCTACTCATATATCAAATTTCGCGATGATCGGATAAACGCTTCGAAAGTTATCCTTGGACAAATAAACATACATACATACATACAACGCCAATTTGCCCAAGTTGATTTTTAGATCTCGCTTCGCTCGATCAATTACAAAACCGTTCTAAACTGTGCGTCAGGGTAAAAAAGAGTGTGATTGTCTTTACTATACGTGCCTTTATTTATGTACTTCATATAGTTAATAATTTATCAGCCGAACTCTATCTTCAAAGTAACCAAGCGAGAGTTGGTCACTGAGGGATGACAATTGACAGTACTGTGTTTGTTTAAAATCACCAAGTCACTAGTGATTGACGAGTAAAACACTAGCAAGTAACATTTTGAAGAAAAGTTCTTCAAACTATAACTTTAAGTTGTTGTAATTTATTAGACAGTTTTTATTTATCGGAGGATGAAATTTTTAATGTATAATTGTCAAGAAACAGAATAGGGCGGGTAAAACATTGGAGGCTGTTCTGTTGGCACAAACTAAACTAAAATGGGTAAATACTACCAACACACCAAAGTATTCATATTTTTCAACAAAATATAACTTTTTCCTATCATAAATACTAAATGCACATCAAAATATGCACTCTATGAGAAATCAAACTCTGCGTATATTTTATGCGCCATCATAACTAGACCATTTTATATTAGAATGCATACCAAATTTTTGTGTCTCGTCAATGTCTCGTCAAAACCAAAAACCTAACGGGGGACGTTTCCAGTGTTTAAAAAAATACGGTAATGAAAATCAGTTGAAAAATTAGTTATGCATTTATTATATTTTAGCATGAATTATTAGAATAGAATCGAATAAGTTTATTTAACAACTTAGGAATACAAAGTGCATTGCATTGTGTATAAACGAACAATTGCTAATTAATATAATAAACAGTATAAATAATGTAAGCACTAAGGATTCGGAACATACCTCCTGTGCTAGTTAAAAACTGTGTTACGGCGAGGTAGCTCTTCACTCCCCATGAAGGGCAAACACTTATTTTTACCTTGTAATGATAAATAGAGTAAATGGCTTGAAGAGTATCCAGATTGTAAGGTACAACAAACATGAAACAATAAACTATAAATATCTATGATTATCTATGAAAAACTAGATTACCATTAACTAAGGCTAAGTTTATCTAATATAAACTAACATGCAAAACATATATACTGCCTCCGTGGCGCAGTGGGTGTATAGACGGCTGAGACGCAGGAGGTAGCGGGTTCGATTCCCACCGCGGAACAAATATTTGCATGATCTACAGATATTTGTTCCGTGTCTGGGTGTTTTTCTATATATTATATGTACGTATTTACAAAAAAAAAGCATATAAGTATTATATCAGTTATCTGGTTTCCATAGTACAAGCTCTGCTTAGTTTGGGGCTAGATAGCGCTGTGTGAAATGTCCAGCAATATTTATTATTATTATTTATTATTATATATATTTATAAATAAATATAACTTACAACTAATAACAGTTTATGGTATTTTAATTATTAATGCGTTATTTATTTTAATGTACAATTAAATTTTATCAACTAAAATTTGGTGCCGAGTGAGGATGCTGCTCAATATTTTGGGCAGCCAAGCCGCCTAATGGGTGCTCAGCCTGAGTAAATCATTAAAAAAACAGTTGTATAATAAAACTTGTACTAAGTTTCCTGTTTCTATTTCATGACACTAGTTGGATACTGTGCGCATACTCGTAGTATAGAATCGTAGTATTCCTTAGTGCGATTTAAATCGATTTGACAAAGTTAACGAGAAGTTGAGTTCGGTCAGCGCAGTAATTCGAATTCGTAATTAATACGCGAGGAACATCGACCTACTAGTATAAATGAAAGCCTTGAGTGGGCTTTAACGACCTGGGTTACGCGCAGCCTCAAATTCAACGTTTTTCCCGTTTCCTATAAACTTTTAGTGCTTTTTAGCAGATTTTTATCATATAATTTCTGCTAAAAATTATTGCCGTGCTCTGGTTTGGTGACTCTTTGATTACAGTTTTCTATTGAAACATCCGAATAGCGTCAATTGTACGAGTGTCGTATTATAAAAATTGTGTTATAAAATAAATAATAAATAAATATCGCTGGACATTTTACACAGCGCTATCTAGCCCCAAACTAAGCAGAGCTTGTACTATGGGAACCAGATAACTGATAGAATACTTATATACTGTTTTTTTTTGTAAATACATACTTATAATATATAGAGAAACAACCATACCCGAAACAAATATCTGTAGATCATGTAAACATTTATATCATAAAACACTTATACAAAAATAAAACATTTTATTATATGTCTCTTAACTGCTAGTTAGTGTTTATATTATTTATCCTCCATATGTAGTGTAGTTTATTGGAGTTTATATTTACTATACATAATCAATATTCTTTTATATTATTTTGATTGTATTTTATAGGTTATGTATGTTAAAGGCAATCGTACACCGCTGTCTTTTGATTTTCGTTTATCTTGTCCAGCCAGAGGTTGTCTGGAAGAGATCACTTTTAGCAATAAGACTGCCCAGTGTACTGTTATTTATTGTATATTTACTTTGTAACTGTATTTTTATTTGGTGTGTAATAAAGAGTATATCAATCAATCAATAAAACAACTAGTAAATACATTCGGCTCAAGATAAATTATGGTATTTTCCATTTGTCTTCCACCGAATGTTTTTCCTACGGTTCCTACGTTCCACAAAAATCTCAAACGTAAACCACTTTAGAACTAGAAAATAATGGATGTGCTGTGTTTTAAAAAACTAAAGAAAACGCATCCACAGCTTTCTAGCTTCCGTCAGTTCACCTGAAGGCGGCGCGCGCCCAATCCGCCCTAGAAGGTAAAAGCGTTCAGTACACCGCTTGAAGCGGCCTAGCGCGCACGCGGCGGCCTATGATGACTCGCATGCCATAACGTAACCCCTAAACAAACTTTCAAACGTGGTAAAACAAACAAAACTTGTGTCACTTCAGTGCTAGTGAAAGTTTCATTCAGAAGAGAAACTCTTGTTTATTTTACACGGATGACAGAAGTCAGCTGATCGGTAGGTTTTCAATTACAAGTATTCTGTGGACTCATTAGGTTAGAAACTGACTTAGCATTTCAGTATGCATGAACTAAAACCGCTAAAACTACTAACCGGTCAGTAGAATACAAAGAAAATAGTTTCTTTTGTTACAAAAATGGAAGCTCTTTTGTTACGTTACTTGGCTTTTTTTAATAATGCTTATTAATTAGGTTTAATAAGTTATTATTTAATCAAATAAATTAAATGTAAATTGCCATACCAATATAATGAGAACAGTATAACTTTTACAGGTAAGATGACAATCAGCTGATTTTGTACAGAAAATTAGCTAAATGATCACGTTCTGAGGCGGTAAAAATAGTTTAATTAATAGGAGGCTCATAAGCTATGTGGTATTTTAGTACCAGGTAGGTTAAAATACAGGGTGTCTCATACACCCTGTATTTTACCAACCGAAGTTTCATTTAGAAAGTGAACTAGGCTCAGTCAGAAATTTCAAGATTGGGACCCATAAACGTCATCTGAACAACTCGTTTGAATCTTCTACGATTAACTTTTGTATAGAATACACCTTTTTATGTTTTATAGTCATCAACCATAAGTTTGAAACAGTCATTACTAAGGGTGACTTACGTAACGATGCCTACTCGTATTTAGTGTCTAAATATGATTATGGAGGTTGTCAAATCATACAAATATATACCTACAAGGTAAGTACATATGTTCTATTTGTATTCACATTTATTTATAAATGTTAGTATTTGGTTATGTTTTTATTTTGTTATTAGGCGCACTATCTTCATAAATAGTTTGGCCACAAATATACACCCCCGACCATTATCTTTGTTATAACAAAATCCTGTCCATACAAAGGTTGTCTGGAAGAGATCGCTTCTAAGCGATAAGACCGCCCATTGTACTATTTGCTTTGTGTTTTCTATTAGGTTTGTATTTTTTTGTTTATATTGTGTACAATAAAGTGTTTTCATTCATTCATTCATTCATTCAAACACGTCAAATTTAAACTATATTTAGTCGCTAATTACGTTTAGGAATCGTTATACAAGCCGAGCTAAGTGCTAAGTAATGTTGTATTGTTTTTATTGTTATCATATTTATGACACCAACACTTACGAGATCCTTCATGTATGTCAAATTGACAGGCTTCAGCGAAAAGCTGTCAAATTGACATGAGTTAATCGCCTTTATGTCAGTCTTGTAATTGGTTGGATCCGTAATTAGTTGGGGTGATGTTAAAATTAATAGAGTTATAAATTATTCGGTATTATCATTGCCAAATTGTCAGTAATCAAATTATACAATAGACGTAGGCGAACCTATAAGAAAAAAACGAGTGTGCTTTAAACCACACGACTGAAGTAAAATTTCTTTAGAACCTCTCTCTCTTGCCCCTATAATATACGAAACGTAACTCTCTCGTTCTGTCTTCACTAACTTATATCTCCATCTCAACTTTCGTTCGCCTCGCCCGATCACACTTTTCGTAACGCTCTCGTCACGTATTCACCAGCTTACTCCCAAGTCAAGCGTGCGTAAAGAAGTTTTACTTCAAAAATATATTTAGTTAAATACTGATTTACTAATTGTCTTCGTCAATACAAAGAAATACTTACTACAAACTAGATTAAACGTGATGTTATTCAAATTAAACTAATTATTATCATATTATTATTTGGAGCCTGTACTGTCCCACTGCAGGGCAAAGGCCTCCCTTCCTTCCTTCCACTACACTCTATCATACGCTTGTGTAGTTCAGTCTTCCATATACGAGTCGAGTTTATCTTTCCATCGGCGTCACGGTCTGCCACGTGGTCGTTTTCTGTCTTTTGGGATCCACTCGGTGGTGGATTTTGCCCATAGCTCCTCCGACATGCGGCAGACGTGTCCCGCCCAGCCCCACTTTAACTTGTCTACTTGGTGCCCAACGTCCGCGATTTGTGTTTGGGAGCGCAGTTCACTGTTTCTAATGCGGTCTGTTAGTTCCTAGGATAGACTCTTAGGATACTGCGCTCCAAGGCTCACTGACAAACCCCGAGTTTAGGCTTTTGTTGATCCGTCAAAGACCAGGTTTGATCGCCATAGGTAAGGATGGGGAGAATGCACGCGTCCATGAGCTTGCGATTAAGTGTGAGTGTTTTTAAACTAATAAATTAAAAAATATTTTAAACACAAAAACGGACTGATATGTAGGTATACATAACTGCTTAAAAATCTTCAAGCCATTTTGGAAGCCTTCAGCGGTCAAAAACTCCAATACTGGCAGCACATATAAACGAATTCAGAGATGTTCTAAGCTTAGTGTCCACTTCACTACGTCAAATATAAATAATTAATTTTCATTGATATTCGTAAGGATATTTGAATGTTTTACTGCTACTAATTCCAAGTACTAAAGCTATTAGCTTGTAAAATCTCTACTTAGCCTCTACCAAGTTCTCTATCCTCTATAATCTATCTATATAATATATTATATCTATCTATATCTATCTATATATATAAATCTATCTATAAGACCAAGTAGTCTATTACCAAGTATCAAAATTTAATTAAACGTGCTAGAAATTTAAAACCCGTGAAAGATATTTTTCTCTCTCATGTATTGAATAGGGAACTAAAAATAAAACCGAATTAAATAAACTAGTGGTTCGCCCCGAACTGAGATCTCACGAACTTCCAAAACACAAAATAAATATATTCTTAGGAAGACTCGCGCAACGATGCCTAAACGTATTTAGTGGCTAAATATGATTTAAGGAGTTGTCAAATCATACAAAAACGTAAAATGTAAACATGTTTAGTCGGTAAATACGTTTAGAGATCGTTGTGCAAGCCGGCCTTAATCTTTGACTAATAAAATAGTGCCACGAAATGAATAACTAAATAACTTAACCTACAGTTTCATTAAAATTACAGGTACATGTTAATTGCCAATTCTTTTTTGGAGTAAAAATTGCAGTTATTCTGAATTTCAGACTTTTCCCTATATTTGTGTCACTAAAGGTATGTTGTAAAGGTATTATGTAGGCTGTAACACTAAAGTCACACGCATACCAAATTTCAGCACTGTTGAGTCACTGGTGTATATCCTGTGAATTTTGTCTAAGTTTAGTTTTTATTATGGCTAATAACTTAAAAACTACAACATTTAAACTAAAAATAAAAACGGGATCAAAATGTACTCACAAAGACCTTTTCTTAGGCGTGTCACTTGACCAGATAGTCCCATTTTGTTTTTTTTTACCCCCCTTGAACCCCAA
This sequence comes from Philereme transversata, assembly GCA_963924445.1. Taxonomy (NCBI): domain Eukaryota; kingdom Metazoa; phylum Arthropoda; class Insecta; order Lepidoptera; family Geometridae; genus Philereme; species Philereme transversata. Next base: position 9,837,222 of record OZ004347.1, read on the forward strand.
TATCTCAAAAACCCCCCTACATTTTTAGCTCATTTAGTCACACCAAAATTGTGCCATCAATAACTACCTAAAATTTCAGGATGATCGGATAAATGCTTCGAAAGTTACCCTCTGACAAACAAACATACATACATACAACGCCGATTCAGTATCGAAAAAAAAGAAAACTCTCATGCGTTAGTTTAAATAAAAAAACACGTCAAACTGCAGATTATCGGAATAGCTCTTTAAACTAGAGTATACTCTTTGGAAATAATATCACTGACCTATATTTAGATAGTACATATGTATTATCGCTATAATTGATACAAATAGAAGTTCACACAAGATTTTCTGTATCGTTTAACCCTGTGAGCTCATTATTTGACATCTCATTTGTCTAAATCCACCCAGTCATTTGGGTGTTACGAGGTAATAAAGAGTATCGTGCGATAAAAGAACCCACCCTCGAATGTCGGGCATATGGCTCCCATATAGGCGAAGGAGGTTATTTCTATTAGTCTAGGCAATATTATTTAAACGATTCAATTATAATGTAATTATGGCTCATTCATAGCATATATATTAAATTAGCTGTTATAATGAACCAAAACAATAGTTCTATTCATCTGAAATGGTGCTGTCGTTTAAACTAATTACCTAAATGCAACCAATTCGCCTTGTTATATAACTAAAGAGAAGAAAATTCTCAAATTAAGTCTCAACAAATGATGTAGATTATGAGTATGTATGAGTATGTAGGTAAGATTTTAAGATCGGCTGCTCTGGAAACCTATATGGGAGAACTATGTTGGTTAATTAACATTATCTGTCGTCCATCGCTCACTCCGCGACATTAAAATTTGTATAAGTATATACTTATTTATTTTAGTAGTATGTTATTAAATTTTTATATAACTAGTGGTTCGCCCCGACCTGAGATCTCGCGAGTCTCCCATAAAAACAAAAATATATTATTCGTCATCTTTGACTATCAAAATAGTGCCACGAAATAATGAACCACCTACTTGATCTGCAGTTTCATTCAAATTACAGGTAACGGGAGTTCATAAGGTCATACAACGGTTGCTTGGAAGAGATCGTTTTTAGCGATAAGGCCGCCCAGTGTACCTTTGATTTAATTGTGTATTCTCTTTTATTTGTTTGATTTTTTTAATTTTGTGCAATACATGTTTGCAGAGGCACGGGTCGATGGGTTCCACGCCATTACCGCAAAAACACTACCTCACTGTTCAGTAGAGTGCGAGGCAGCACCAACAACATCCTGCAGGTCATAGCTGACAAAAATGACTCACCGATTATGAAGTCCTTCAATCGGGTTCTGATCAATTTATTAATATTATTTGAATTTTGTTTATTTAGTTGTGCCTATACTTTGTACTAACCCATGTGACATGTTTGAATTAAGTTGTTTTACTAACAAATATGGATTTAAAAAAACATCTGAACATTGAATAAATGAATAAATAAACAAATAATCTAATCTAATCTGATCTATGTTCAGCAGTGGACATCCTAGGGCTGATATGATGTACTAAAACCGAAAGAGAGTGATTCTACCCATGAAAATAATAATCATTTGATAAAACTCAAATCTCATAAAATAACATGCAAAAAATATAGAATTTTATTGCAATAAAGAAAAGTTATTTCAACTATTCCAAAGTTCTAGCCGATAAGTTCAATACCTGCAGAGATAATCAGTGACAGACAGACGGACGAACTGACAAAGTCACACCACAAGGGCTCCGTTTTTAGCATTTTGGTCCGGAACTCTTAAAAAGTAAAAACTACCTACCACGCCTCAATTCGGATAGTTTTTGTACAAAATAATGTAAATGCTTTGTCAACAAGGCTTTCCGCCGATTTCATCTGTCAAGATCAAACAATGTCTTCCTAAATCCATGTTAGAATCAAAGCTCACGTAAAATGCAAAGAAAACAAAGCTTGTTTTTTGAGATGCTCATAAAAGCGGAAAAAATTAACAAATATTTCCTTTGTCTTTAGTTAATGTTTAAAACAGAATTTTTACGACTTTTAAGTAAATTAGTCACAAAACTCATCATTTAAATAAAAGAAGCCGGGTTCGCAGCCCTAAAAATAATGAATAATTTAAATATGAGAGTTCTAATACCTAATAGTGCAACAAGATTTTCTTTTGATAGGCAATCTAAAAGTCTTATAAATTGACGTCCTAATAAAAAAGCGCTGTTAAAAGGAATATGTGTGATTTACCTACCTGATTTTTAACCGACTTCAAAAAAAGAGGAGATTCTCAATTAATCGGAATCTTTTTTTTTAATGTAGAGAACATTAAAAAAAAAAGATTCCTTTATTTACTCGAAGACACCTGGACCGATTAGAGAAATTTTTGTTTTGTTTTGTTTCCCAGGTAGTTCCATTGGCACCAAGTCAGGATCTGATGATGGGATCCGAATAAAATCGAGGACAACCGTCTTATTTTATAAGGACGCACACTTGTTTTATTTTTTTACCTCAGAACTTCGACATTTATCAACCGATTTTTAAAATTATTTTATATTTGAAAGGATATACTTTCATATTAGTCTCATAGAAATTTCATAAAAATCAGCTAATGCTTGATAACTAGTGGTTCGCCACGAATTGAGATCTCGCGAGTCTTAGATTAAAACAAAACAATATTATTTGTAATCTTTGACTATCAAAATAAGGCCCTGAAATCATTAACCAAATAACTTGACCTACAGTTTCATTCAAATTACAGGTTACAGGAGTTCATGTTAATTGGAAACCTTTTTGTGAGGTAGGAATTGCAGTTATTCTGGATTTCAGACTTTTGCCTATATTTGTGTGACTTAAGCTAAGCTCATACCAAATTACAGCATTGTGGGGTCACTGGTGTACCCTGTGAATTTTGTCAAAGTTCAGTTTTTAGTATGGCCAGAGACCAGTAATATAAATAGACTGCCAGTCTCGAACAAATTAATGTAACTCGATATTTGATTACCTGTTAGGACGCGAGATGTCGCTAGGAGTTCCAAATCATTATATTTATGTGACCTCTAGCCAACATCTAGCTTACTACCGCTCACGAAAAAAAACGATAAAAAATAGATGGCGCTATTTCCAATTTAACGTGCGCGATAGTATTAATGCGACGTTGTCAGTTTGCACGGTATGCGATGTTGCCGGTCTTCAGTTTCGTTAAAACTTCAGTCTTTAGTATTTTATGAGACTTGCGCACAATTTTATCGGAATTGCCAGAACATGAAAGTTTCCGTCAAAATAGGGTTTTTTTAGGAAAGGAAAGCCTTGCTGGTGCAATAATAAATAGATATATTTAATTCATTACTTAGGTCTATGATCGTACCATTATAACCTAAATGCGGAAATACCTCTTTGTAAAATACGTATTTGTAGTGATATGTACAGATATGTAGAATACTTTTTGAAACAAAATAAAATTCATTTGTAAGTACCCGGCAAATGCATACTACAAGATAATAAGTTATTTACTAAAATAATAAACTCAATTACATAAGTACACTACATATAATAAGTGCAACAAAATTTCTTAGACTTGCTAGTCGTGACTTTTGAGAAGTGAGGTTTGGCAACACAGCATGCAACAAATTAGATGCAAACAGCGTGGCTGTTTGCTTGCTTGCTGGCTGTCATTCAATGTCAGTCAGTTCATGGTTCCCACTCGTTCCCGCTCATTTTCTTGTGGCTAATTGTTTTGTTTTCGGCTTTCGAGTGAATTTCTTTGCGTTTGGATTTCTCAGTACAATAATTCTGCTTGCCGACTAAGATTATGATTTTTTTTGTTTTTATTGGACACTCGCGAGATCTCAGTTCGGGGCGAACCACTAGTTATTGATCGAGCGAAGCGAGATCTCCAAATCAACAAATCGGCGTTGTATGTATGTATGTTTGTTTGTCCGAGGATAACTTTCGAAGCGTTTATCCGATCATCGTGAAATTTGGTATATAGGTAGGTAATGATAGCACAATTTTGGTTTGACCAATGAGTTAAAAATTTTGGAGGGTTGTTGAGATATTGGGGTTCAAGAGGGGTAAAAAAATAAAAATGAGACTATTAGGTCAAATGAGACGTCAAATGAAAGGTCTTCATTGGTATATTTAAACCCCTTTTTTATTTTTAGTAATGTTTTTGTAGTTTTTGAGTTATTAGCTATAATAAAAACTAAACTTTGACAAAATTCACAGGGTACACCAGTGACCCCACAGTGCTGTAATTTGGTATGCGTGTAGCTTATGTATCACAAATATAGGCAAGTCTGAAATCCAGAATAACTGCAATTTGTACCCCAAAAAATTGTAACCAATTTACATGAACTCCCGTTACCTGTAATTTGAATGAAACTATAGGTCAAGTTAATTGGTTTTTATTTCGTGGCACTATTTTGATAGTCAAAGATTACGAACAATATTTTTTGGTTTTATGCTAGACTCGTGAATCTCAGTTCGGGACGAACCACTAGTTATGTATTCTAAATCAATTAAAAGCTTACATATCCACTTGTAAGCAAGTAATTTGATAAAAAGAAGGAAAGGGAAGGTTTCACTAACGATTTGGTAAGGTGATGTTTTGATTTGAATGACACGGTGTTATTTATTTAAATAAAAATACACAATACTATAACAATATGAGTTTTTATTGCAAATTAAATCAAACTTAAATCTTCTTCTTAACTCAAAGTCAAGCTTTAATAATATTCTTTGCCTATAATCAAAAATAAACTTAAATCTTTTTGATTATTTAATAATAAAAAGTTTGATTATTTTATATTATTTATTGAATATTGTTTAATTTTTAAATCGAGCACTAGGAAATCCGCATCATTAGGTTTAGAATCGTATTGGCTTGGTCCGTAGAGCTCTGATGGTGAAAGAAAGCATAGTAATTAAAACCGTTATGCTCTAAACTAGAACAAAACAGTTTGAATTAATGTGTCTCCAATAAATAGGTAGGTATATATAGGTAGGTTATACCTATTTATAGCGATAGACTCGCCAACTTAAAAATCCTGCAGCGTAGGATTTTTGCTGTAGTGAGTATATAGTGGCTAAGTACCTACATTGCATTGTTTTTTTAGGCGACGATACCCTTAGAAGTAAAAAAATCTGCCATTTAATTTTGTGTTAAGCGCCATCTAGGTAAAAAACGATGCGTTTTTTTGTATGCTACCTTTCATCCTATTCCTACGCCATCTGTGATTAAGAATACGAAAGTGGTAAATAATCAATATGAAATAAAATCGGTAAATCTTGTTGTATGGACAATATTACTTATTCTAAAAAAACCAGAAAAATTTTGGTGTGTTGTAGTGAAAATTTATTTTAATTAGTTTGGTTGCAATGGCCGCTATGAAAGTTTCCAGGCTATGAGACAGCGCCATCTAGAAATAATACGAGATTTTGAGCTTTTTTCGGATTACGTTTTTTTCAATGGACTTGACAGTCTATTTATATTACTGGTCTCTGGTATGGCTAATAACTCAAAAACTATAAGGACTTTATTAAAAATAAAAACGGAGTCAAAATGTACTAATAAAGGCATACTACATTTGATGACACTACATTTGATGTGCCACTTGACCTAATAGTCTCATTTTCATATTTTTTTACCCCTCTTGAACCCCAACCAAACAAACATACATATATACATACATACAACGCCGATTTGCCCAAGTTGATTTAGAGACTCACTTCGCTCGATCAATTATTGACAGTGTTGTTGAGCGTTGTGAAAGGGCTCGCCCGGGAAAGTATTCCACCATAACCTATTCCTGCCGCCAAGCAGCATTGCTGTGTTTCAGTTTGGAGGGTAGATATGGTTGGTGAAATTACAGGCACATGAGGTTTTACAACTCTATGCCTCAAGTTGATTGATGCAGGTAAGTGTATCGTAGAGCACATTTCTAAGGTGCGTGACCTACGAGGTAATTCTCTGTTATAGGCGAAGGTTACCACATAACATCAGGTGCAAAGGAGAGGCCACATTCTTTCCAGCGCCAAGATGGTCAAATCTGCTCGGAAGCATAAAAAAATTTAGAATAAAAAACAAAGATTATTCGGTAGTAATTATGATAAATGATGCTTTCAACCATTATGTCTGCTCATAACCTTATACTTAATTATATTTGAACTCCAGTTGATTGCAAGTGTATATTTTTTCCGAGTAATAAAAAACTTTTTTCTTTTACTTTCCCTAACTTTTTTACTTTCATACCTATTGCTATATTTAGATGCGGGACAAAATTATACCTACCTGACGGGTGCAATATATTTTAACACTGCGTAATATTCCTGTCACTCTCGAGAACTTAATGATTCTTTTGACATCCTATTTATCTAACTCCACGCAGCGCAGTCGTTAGGGTGTTTCGTTAGTATTAAATGTGCAGAGTGCCTCCAAATATGTAAGTTAATCCGAAACGAGGAGATTCTAACCTATAAACGATTTTTGACGTGAATACGTTTTTACTAGTGGTTCGCCCAAAACAGATATCGCGAGATGGCGCGATAAAAACGAAAATATATATGCGTAATCTTTGACTATCAAAATAGTGCCCCGTAATAAAAACATCTTACTTGACCTACAATTTCATTCAAATTATAGGTAACGGGAGTTTATGTAAATTGGATTTGAAATTGGGGGATACCGTTTGATGTTGCTGCTACATATCCATCATCTCCATCCACAAATTAATTACACCACTGGAAAGCTAAATGATCAAAGAATTCGTTACGATAAGTGAGGACTGTTGCGCATCGTGCGCGGTGGAGGGGGAAGCGTCACCATTTTGAGGTCATTTTGCTGCGTTTCGAGATTTCCATTTAGTATGGACCCGAAGGACTTCTAGTGTTCAAACATAATTATAACATACATACAATAGCGTATTTTATATTTTGTATAGAAAATATTACCAGTTACGTACACGTATTCACGTACAATACACGGCCGTGTCCATGACACAGCCACACCCCATTTTTTTCCAAAAATTAGTTTGAAACTAGCGCAGTATCTTGATGGATGACACGAAAAACGGAGGCCTTTGCGTAGAACGCGCGATACACCTCCATATCTCTGCTTCAGCAGTCCGTCAATTACTTACTCATTGATGCACAATCATAAGCATATTACCCGCTGATCACTTTGATTATTCATTGCCCAGGACTATCTTGAGCGGCCGCATTCAATTTAATACATACCTTATATTAAATGCACTTTGTCATAGAACCTATTGTATTATTCAGCTATACGGACCATTATTATGTTGGAAGTATCACTATATGCACAGTTTAGTAGGATAGCTCGTTCACTTTACGAATATAAGTTGACTAGCTGTTGCCCGCGACACTTCTATAGTAAATGTGTAGGTAATTTAGAAATAAAGCTAAACTCGCTGTTGCAACTTGACTTGACACCCCATTTTTATTTCATGAGAACTGATTTATGGGATAAAAAGTAGCCTATGTAGTAGTTCAGGTTATAATCTACGTATATACCAAATTTCATCGAAATCGGTTCAGCCGTTATGACATGATTGAGTAACAAACAAACAAATAAACAAACATCCAAACTTTCACATTTATAATATTAGTGTAATGTAAAAAATATTGCGAAAAACAATACACACTAAATTATATTTCAAAGACAATTATAAGAAAACTATTTTCTTCTGACCAAAATGTTCTAGTCCTTACCATTTCAAATTTCGAACTCTACGTCTCTATGAGGCCGTGTCCTAAAAGTGCATAACCTCTTTAAGCTTAGAACCCTTCAAATGAGGTACTAATATGTACGGTGACTTTCGAGACATTCCAATTTTAAAGAGTATTTGCTTATGTTTCTAAGTGAGTTCAACCTTTTTTGAATAAAATCTAATTGAGTTTTCAAACATGTGTCAAAATAAAAGGTAATATACACCAAAAGCACTAAGGAGCTTGATATCAATAATATCAACTTCGAAGCAAATCACTGCCAAAATAACTTTCTACCCCTATTTAACCCAGTTAGGGGATGAATTTCAATAAACTACGAAACTCGTCTTCCCTCAGTTCTGTTAAAAAAGGTTTATGCAAAATTTGGAGTAGATTGGACCAAGGCCTCATGTGCCTTTAATTTCACCGGCAACCATTCCCTTCAAACCGAAACACAGCAATGCTGCTTGGCGGTAGAAATAGGTATGGTGGTAGTACTTCCCCGGGCGAGCCCTTTCACAAGAAACTCTACTACTCTTTAATACTACTATGTCCCACAGATGTTAGAAATATTCTTAGGGGCAAATGCATTCTTAGCCCGAAAGAGCTAACTAGTTGTTCGGAGGAGCTAACTACTCCGGGTTAAGAATGTGTTTGCCCAGATGACTGCAATGTTTGTGAAATTGTGAATTAGTGGACCACATTCGCCTAACAAATGTAGGAGGGATTCTACCGCCTCATTAAAGAATCAGCAGATTTGTGTATCGCATAACCCTAGCTTTAAAATTTGCTTATAATGTGAATGTAACCGAACCATTCCCTATTATCTACCAAAACAGTTATTTAATAATACTGTTACAATTTAAACGTATGTTACAGTGTTAATTACGTAATCCAACACTAATTCAAAACGCTTTATTTCAATTATTTTTGTATAATTTTACACTAGCATTTTGGTGATTGGAGAACAATGTCATTCCACAATTCCAGTCGCATTTTACGAGTGGCTTGCACGTGATCAGACTTGCTGAATCGCCGCAATTAGTCGGAAAAAAGGTTTCGACAGCAGATGGCAGCACTCAAACCAACCGCTATGTCATTCTGTATATTCTGTATATTCCGTAGTGTTAACTCTTATCGATTCTGTCCATTAACTGGGAAGAAATACGTCGTAAGAAACTCGCGGCAAGTTAGCGCTGCTGCACGTATTGGCGGATTAAGGTTGACTAAGCTGAGAGGAGGATATAGGCAGCCCCATGACAACAACATACAAGTGAACTTTTTATTTTATTTATACTGGATAGATCTTCGTTTGACCACAATCTCACCTGATGGTAAGTGATAATTTAGTCTAAAATTAAGCACGAAGATCTAGAAGAAACCTATTCACTCTTACCTTAAAATGGCCCGGATTGTATTCTTTAGGAAAAACAGACGACGGCAAACTGTTCCATACCTTAGCTGTACGCATCAAGAACGTAGAACCAGTAGTGGTTCTGAGCCGTGCGCCTGCTTGTCCTTTGCTGGAAGGGAGATGGCGGGATCAGATCATCTAGTTCCTGGGCACATTCCCCGAAATATATTCTGTAAAAGATTTGTCTTACATTTATACAAGCAGCGGCCTGTCCGCACGCAGTTTGTATGCGTTGGCTCAGCCTAATCGAGCGTGACAAGTAACTTAGATGAAGACAATTTTTTATCAAAAGATTTAAAGGGGACAATGACACGTGAAATTGAGAATGCCCGTTGACCCCGTTGGCATTATCTCCGTAACGGGGACAATGGTAAGGAAAATTAATGACGTCTTGTTGTCCCCTTTGTAGCTTTACAACTCTCTCCTGTAAAAGAAGAGAGCTGTAAGCCAAGTTGAATTTAGACCTTTCTAACGGTTTAAAAAGAAAGAGGGATTTTACAATGTGTTATGATTTAATACAATGACTGACTATTAATCCGATACTTATCAAAACACTTATTGTCCCACTATGGTACAAACGACAAATCTGGGAGTCTGCAGGTTCGGTAGAATGCGCGCTGGTTGAGGGCTAGTGGAGCCTCTAGCCTACGTCGACGAGAGGCCAAGAGGACGAAGTAGCTCCACTGTGATTTCCAGGTCTGTATAGAGAAAAGGTCTCCAGCCTCGAGGGTCTAAGAGGTAGAAGTGAGGACTCCAACCTCGAGGGGGTCAGGCTCCCAGGCTCAAGCCGGTAGGGCTTCGCCGTCAAGAACAAACTGTTTCCAGGCTGCGCTGACCGATTGATAAAATGAGACTGTTTAAAGCGTTTCTCTCTGAGATCTTTCACCCGCAGTTCCCAAGTCCAGACTGTCAAGGATGCTCTCGATGTCATTCGGACCTGTTCCAAAATTCAATTACAAAATTATAGTTAGCGGCCAGTACAGCCTTACATCAAGTTCAGAGGTTCTGTGTAAATTCCAAGTAAAACCTTACGGTTTTACCAAGAATGAAAAGTAAAAATATATATACATATGTCTAAAATGTCATGTCAGTACCCATGTCAGGTCTGTTTATTTTTGTGTTTCTAGCCCGAAAAAGTTAAAATAAATATAGCATCATTTATACTCCTGTGACGAGAAAATTCTGCTCTTTCCACCCATATAAAAATGTAATAATAGGCGTTTTATGGTTTCGAGAATTAATTTAGAGTTTTCTGACCAAAATAATGATGAAAATGTTAAAGTATGGTAAAAGAAAACACAGATTCTATCTCCCTATGTAAGTATTTACATTAGATAACGTGAATATCACGATCAAAATCTAGATAAAAAAGTGAGTGATATTCCACCTTACGCGGGACATTGACTACGGGGACAACGGGTACACAACATTGCATTTGGTACATATTCACTATCGATATTTTAAATTTTGAATTACTAATAATTTTTAATTATCCTAATTTACACAGATAACAAGACGTCATGTTTTTTTTCACTTTAATTATGAAGTGCCATGGTGCCACAACACTCAACCCAGAAAAAATCTTCCCGTTCATGTAAACATTTGTCCAGCTGTGGTATTCAAACTCGCAATAAGGCCCTGCAGCCGACTACTTGCCCTCTCGACTCGAGGTTGGAGAGGACATAATGATACGCACCTATATAAGAGTGGACCTGCTATTCTAATCGCGCTAAGCTATACCCCAGGAAATAGGGGCACGATGTCTCCGAAACTATATTAGCGCTTCAGTACTCACGACGGGTCGTTTAGTCTCCTTTGATGAAGTATTTGCTTCTTGAAAGCTTTTGTTAAATTTTTCATCGAGAAATTCTTTTAAAATAAACACAGCGCGTTCCGTTATGCGCTGGATTGCAGCACAAATTGTAAAGTTACGTTCTAGTCTCACTTCGATACACTGAAAGTGCAACATTTTCAAATCTTGCTTCTCTATTTCCTATCGTGACGACGTAAATTGGGTTTTTATGTATTTTATGATTGTACTCTTCAAGTACCCTATCAGGTTTCAACTCGACACGATCCCACAAATAATGTAATTAATATGTATTTGTAAGATTTTTTTTAAATGTTCGTTATAACGAAATATAGTTTTTAGAGCAAAAATATGAAAAAACTACCCGAAATTTTTTTAAACTCGGTAAATCACGAAAACGCATTTTTTATATGAACTCAAGACCATACAGGCTATATTTTATTTAAATATCCATGTGAAGCTGGGGCAGGTCAACTAGTTTAAGAGTTAAGTCAACTAGTTAAGCTAGAAACTAGTTTAATTAAATACTAACTGTATTTAATTAAACTAGTTTCTTCATAACACTAGAAACACCTGACAATTATACCATTGACATTATAAATTCCAGCTATTACCATGAGCTAAATACAGATACTCTACATAAATGAAGACTATGTACTTTTGTTGCAGGTGGACCGAACCCGCTTCGCTAAAAGAGTCCTGAATTATTCAACGGGATATTTAACCGTGTCCCGAAACTCCCGCGTGCGTGACACCGCACTATACTAAAGGAAATACATTAAACATACATATAAGGGACAAGAAATTAAACGTATAAAATAGGGAACAACTAAATGCTAGGACACGGACATAAGTATATATGAACTATCAATACTTTAATATCTGGATTAATCTATCCGTAAGGCTACTATCAAATAAAACTATCGAATGTAAAATTCTATATAATGAAGTCTGATTGAAATGAATTCTGATAACAATGATGCTGTGAGTAAACTTGATATCAATAAAAGTCGAAATGATGGATACTGTTATTGTATCGTTTAGTTGCCATGGCTGGGTAAAGATACAAAAATAAACAATAATAAACAGTAGAATAACAAAAATATCATTTACATGAAATGTTGCTAGGTTAAAGTAATTAGTATGAGATAGTGGTTAGACAAATTAGCGAAAAATGTTGCCAAAGATAGAAATAAACGACTATAGAAAAATATAAGTAAATAAAGTGACAGTGATGATGTGGAACATTGTTGGTTTGAAGTCGGTGCTTCGGTGTGTGGTGGTAGCAGCGATGTCGGTACTCGTGGTCGGCACTGGAGAGTGGAGCGAGGATGCAGAGGATCTGGGTAAGTGACAAAAATAAAACTATCAGTCCGTTTTTGTATTGTTGGCCACCTCCCAGTTGTGTCTGTCAATACGATCTTGTTTAAGCGCGCTATGAATTTATGTAAATTAACTATAAAATACTAAAAATAGGGAAAATATAAACTGCGTGTCACCGCATTTATGACATTAATTTAAATCACGGGTAGGGCTGATGGCTAATATTGTTGTAAAATAGTTTGTTTCAAATTCATTACCATGATTTTTTTTAATTTGCAATCTTCCTTAATTTCGATTCCTAAAATATCAATGAAATAGCCTGTATTGAATAGGTAAACAAATTATATATTCATTCATCATTTAAGTAGGTACCTGTTAAACTAAGCGGCATTGGCGCAAAGGCGCCGCCGATTTACGCTAATAATTGTTTATTGTTTAAATATTCAAGCTACTGGTATTATACCAATCTCTTAAATCAGTTAATACGATTTTGCATATGTGTTTTAAATTAATGTTGTGAATTCGGTGACAGACTGTATATGCCCTTTGTAGCGATGCGGGTGAGTATAGACCGCCAATGAGTGAGATGCGAGTGGTACGGACGTGATTCCCGATGTGGGACGATTCTTTTCGTGAACATTTATTTATTCATGGAATTAATTATGTATTAGTAAAATCGTTTTTTTACTGAGAATAGTGTGGGTCTAAGATGGAGCATACTTGCCTAAAAATAAGATGTTTACTCTGGACTTGAAGATTATAGTGGATCCACAAACGGATGCTGGAAGAAAGAATTTACAGCTAAATCAATATTGGTTAACAGATAAACCATTCTCAGTTTCCAAAGAATTTTCTGAGAGGAGTAAACACAAGGCTTAGAATTCTGAAGCCCCTACGCATCTAAATTTCGTTGAAAACCGCATCGTGACAAATTACCGTGGTAGCTCAAAGAACGACATCCAATAGTCTGATTATTCGAACACTCGCTCGTCTGACTGTTCGAGTATGTCTGGAATTCCAAAAGCACATTCCTTGTATCCTCTCTGAACAAATTTACATTTTTATTTTGGAGATATCGGAACAGCAAAAGTTTGCATTGTTTCAGTATTACTGACTTCTGACGCTAGATTTTCCCAAATTTAACCCTAAAAGCCTCTTTTTGGTTGGGTCTTGTTTAATTAAATTTCGCAGTAGGTAATCTTCGTTAAATACTTTTTAGTAAGCAAGTGTCTAATTTATGTATGTAATTTAGTAATAATGGTTATTATTCATATCAGCCGTAAAGGTCTTATACAATAGTTCCAAAATTCAAAATAGATGTCGCGACTAAAAAGTGATAATTTCTATAGCGCGCTGACGAACTGCTCGCAATGTTAGCAAGTGGTTCGCCCCGAACTGAGATCTCGCGAGTATCGCATATAAACAAAAAAATTTGAATTGTAATCTTTGACTATCAAAATAGTGCCGCGAAATGAATAACCATATAACATGACCTACAGTTTCATCCAAATTACAAGTAACGGGAGTTCATGTTAATTGGATACACTATTCTGGATTTCAGACTTTTGCCTATATTTGTGTCACTAAAGCTACACGCATATCAAATTTCAGCACAGTGGGGTCACTGGTGTACCCTGTGAATTTTGTCAAAGTTCAGTTTTTATTATGGCGAATAACTTAAAAACTACAAAGTTTAAACTAAAAATAAAAACGGTGTCAAAATGTACCCACAAATACCTTTTATTAGACGTGCCACTTGATCGGATATTCCCATTTAGGTTGTTTTTACCCCTCTTGAACCCCAATATCTCAACAACCCCACACATTTTTAGCTCGTTTAGTCACACCAAAATTGTGCCATTACTACCTACCTAGATACCAAATTTCACGAACGCTTCGAACATCAAAGTTATCCTTGGACAAACAAAAATACATACATGCAACAAGTTGATTTGGAGATCTCGCTTCGCTCGATCAATTGTTTTAAAATAACATATGGCCTTAGCGTAAATTCGTGAGTGAGCTCGTCCGGGTGTCTTGTTACTTGCAATAAAGCAACTTTGAAAGTACAGTGTCTTGTGATTTGGGAGGACCCTTAACATTGTCCTTCGAGCCGGATTGAAAACTGCTTTGTGTAATAAATTATTATATGAAAGTACTTTTTAAAAGACAGTGTTGTAAAACGTAATAAGTTATAATAATTGTTTGCGTGTTTATTACATGGAAAGATTTGGTTTGAACGAAAATATTTTAAACCAACAATTTCGTTCCATCCTTCAAATGTAAGGGTAAAGAAAGGTTCGTAAAGTGTCTAGATCTAACAAACAGTGGCTAAAGTAGCAACAGTACATTGTTCCATTTTAAAACAGAGCAATGTTTGATCGGCTCGCTTGCTTCCATCCCATACCTGTTAGTGCCTTACTGCAGGTTCGGGAATGGCTGGCGGTTCGCCAGACAATTTCTTTGTCTTTGTCAACCCCTTCGAGTATCGATGCAGATATTTCTATTATTGAGCTGGAGCTTTGCTTTTGATCGTATGCCGTGCGTGCTTACTGGATTTGATTTTCTATTCTTCCTAGACTTGCAAGTCTAAAATTGCAAGCCTCACTATATAATTAAGGCATAGCCAAAAATTCAAATCATATGCATTGTCTTGTAAAATTTTACTGTCAGTCGAATGTCATCTGACATGCGATTAATAGCGGGTTCCTATATCCGTTAGTAACCGACTACGACTCGTATCTCCTTGAAAAAATGTCAAACTAATGTCAAACTTTTGACACGTTTTCAAGGAGAAACGAGGCGTAGCTGGTTACCGACGGATATAGGAACCCGGCATAAGACGATATGTAAAAAAACTTGAGCCGCTAAGTAACTGTTGTATTCAATAACGAAAAATGGTACTAATTTCATATTTAAGCAATATTGATTTAAAGTTTATTTATTACCCACTAGCTGTTGCCGGCGACTTCTTACGCATTACACTACTAAATGTGCAGGTAACCTAGAAATAAAACTACTCGCTGTTGTAACTTGACTTGACACCCTATTTTTATCTTATGAGACCTAATTTATGGGATAAAAAGTAGTCTAAGTGTTAGTCGAGGTTATAATCTACGTACATATTAAATTTCTTCGAAATCGGTTAAGCCGTTATGACGTGATTGAGTAACATGCAAATAAATAAATAAACATCCAAGCTTTCGCATTTATAATATTAGTGTGATTTAACAAACGAAAATGACATTTTTTAGGGGTGACTTGTGCAACGATGCCTTATCGTATTCAATGCTTAAACATGTTTAAGAGAGTTGTCAAATCATACAAATACGTAAAATTTAAGTATATTTTGTCGGTAATTACGTTTAAGGATCGTTATGTAAGCCGGGCTAAATGCTATTTCTGCTATAGGAGATGTAATAAAACAGCGGCTTTGGTCAACGTCAAAAGAAAGTTGGTGGTGCAAACAAACAGTACTTGTGCTTTTTGTAAACTATTTTAGATTAGAAATATTGCGGAGCCGCGTCGTGCCTCGCAGTAGGTTCGACTATAACTACCCTATATATGAAAAAAAAATATTGAGCTGGTCTGTATCCACCCTCAAAATTTGTCTCTTTTATTTGAACGTAACGTTGCCAGCAGATGACGTAACGTGTATCGAAATGCAACATAAAAAAAATGTATAAAATGCACATAAAAAATACCAATGCAATACTGGTTTTATTTTTGTTTTAGTATTATTTTTAGGTTATAAATTGTATTTTAATTATTGCATATACGAATTAATTAATGAACAATTACTGTTCATAGGTTAACTACATTAACAATGTACCTATTTGATCGAGCGAAGCGAGATCTCTAAATCAACTTGGGCAAATCGGCGTTGTATGTATGTATGTTTTACCAATTAACATGAACTGCCATTACCTGTAATTGCAATGCAACTGTAGGCCAAGTAATCTGGTTAATATTTTGTGGCACTATTTTGGTAGTCAAAGATTACAAATAATATTTTATTGTTTTGATCGGAGACTCGCGAGATCTCAGTTCGGGGCGAACCACCAGTTATTTAAATTTTTATTATGCTACTCGCTCGCCACTTATATGCATGCTTCTACACCTATAATTATAATGTCACATGGTTTTACCATCGATTATGTATAATTAATATTAAAATTGAATATTATATTCAGTTGGTGCTCAATAAATACTACAAATAATAATAAATAAATATGCTAAATTCCACTATTTAGACCTCCCCTATAGATTTCCTACGTTCAGCAGTGAACTTCCTATTGCTGGTATAATGATGCATATCTACGTACGGTTCTTAAATGCAGCAATTCTTACGACTAAATGAGAACGAAAAGAAGTTATTACCACACACAATTTACAATACACCACACAACTTTTATTACAAAACAAGCCTCCGTAGATTGCCACAGACCTAGTGTGAGGGACAGAGCTACGTAAGGTACTTAAACATCACATCAGAGGCTCGCCAGAGACCTAGTGTGAGGGACAAAGCTACGTAAGGTAGGTACTTAATCCTCACATCAGAGGCTCGCCAGAGACCTAGTGTGAGGGACAAAGCTACGTAAGGTACTTAAACCTCACATCAGAGATTCACCAGGGACCTAGAGTGAGGGACAGAGCTACGTAAGGTACTTAAACTCACATCAGAGGCTGGCCAGAGACCTAGTGTGAGGGACAGAGCTATGTAAGGTACTCAAACCTACATCAGAGGCTCGCCAGAGACCTAGTGTGAGGGACAGAGCTATGTAAGGTACTCAAACCTACATCAGAGGCTCGCCAGAGACCTAGTGTGAGGGACAGAGCTATGTAAGGTACTCAAACCTACATCAGAGGCTCGCCAGAGACCTAGTGTGAGGGACAGAGCTATGTAAGG
Source organism: Philereme transversata (assembly GCA_963924445.1). NCBI lineage: Eukaryota > Metazoa > Arthropoda > Insecta > Lepidoptera > Geometridae > Philereme > Philereme transversata. Next base: position 9,854,391 of record OZ004347.1, read on the forward strand.
TACTCAAACCTACATCAGAGGCTCGCCAGAGACCTAGTGTGAGGGACAGAGCTATGTAAGGTACTCAAACCTACATCAGAGGCTCGCCAGAGACCTAGTGTGAGGGACAGAGCTATGTAAGGTACTCAAACCTACATCAGAGGCTCGCCAGAGACCTAGTGTGAGGGACAGAGTTACGTAAGGTACTTAAACCTCACATCAGAGATTCACCAGGGACCTAGAGTGAGGGACAGAGCTACGTAAGGTACTTAAACTCACATCAGAGGCTGGCCAGAGACCTAGTGTGAGGGACAGAGCTATGTAAGGTACTCAAACCTACATCAGAGGCTCGCCAGAGACCTAGTGTGAGGGACAGAGCTATGTAAGGTACTCAAACCTACATCAGAGGCTCGCCAGAGACCTAGTGTGAGGGACAGAGCTATGTAAGGTACTCAAACCTACATCAGAGGCTCGCCAGAGACCTAGTGTGAGGGACAGAGCTATGTAAGGTACTCAAACCTACATCAGAGGCTCGCCAGAGACCTAGTGTGAGGGACAGAGCTATGTAAGGTACTCAAACCTACATCAGAGGCTCGCCAGAGACCTAGTGTGAGGGACAGAGCTATGTAAGGTACTCAAACCTACATCAGAGGCTCGCCAGAGACCTAGTGTGAGGGACAGAGCTATGTAAGGTACTCAAACCTACATCAGAGGCTCGCCAGAGACCTAGTGTGAGGGACAGAGCTATGTAAGGTACTCAAACCTACATCAGAGGCTCGCCAGAGACCTAGTGTGAGGGACAGAGTCACGTAAGGTATTTAAAATAAAATAAAATACATCTCACTCTATAAAACGCCAGAAAATATCTGTTTAACATGGTTTTGCGCTAACCTAGGCTAATAGTTTGTACTTTTTGTAGGTTTTAAAGGTTTTAAAAGTATAAAGACATTAAATATGCCACACTCCTTCGTGCGCGTAATTAGTGTTAAAAAGGGGTACTAAGTTAGGGTCACATATTAATAATTATATAATTATCTTACTTGTACATACTAAACTAATCAACGAACTCAATAAAGTTATTATTATTATTAAATGGGTTTGACTTTCGGACTGCCTCGTCACAAAAATATTATTGTGACAAGATTGGTTATCTTATACCCACGTTATCTCATTTATTAAGTTTTTTTTGGTCCGTTACTACAGTAATTTATCTCAGTTTATGACAGTCCCTGAGTTTTGGTGTTAGTTTTTTTATGATTCCATAATTCGTTTTACTTCTTTGATGAAGTAGGTTTTCTACTTAGGTAGAGTACGAAAACATAAAAATGATTGAGAAAGATGGCTGGCTGTAATTTACCTTTATCTACTGGTTCATAATCTTGTTTAATGCTAGTAACATCCATAAACGTAGGGCATTTTAGACTTGGTTTATCTATTTTAATTTATTTACTTTAGAGTAACAAATACCTAAATGAATTATAAATACACCTGAAAAACCTTAGATTATTTGTGTGACGTCTTCCTACAATAAAAAGAAGGTTTCACAGATTAAAATAGTATCACACTTATATTATAAATGCGAAAGTTTGGATGTTTGTTTATTTATTTATTTGTGTGTTACTCAATCACGTCGTAACGGCTGAATTGATTTCGATAAAATTTAGTAGGTATGTACGTAGATTATAACCTAGATTAACACATAGGCTACTTTTTGTCCCATAAGTCAGGTCTCATGGGATAAAAATGGGGTGTCAAGTTGCAACAGCGAGTTTAGTTTTATTTCTAGGTTACCTACACATTTAGTACTGTAACGCATACGAAGTCGCGGGCAACAGCTAGTAAGGCCATACAAATGTTACCTTTTTGAACACGGTATCAGAAAATACTGCTTTTCCAAACTGACCTATATTCCAAAACCTATTAAAAACATATGTAGGTGAGAGACACTTTAGATCCATCAGTTGTAGAAAATGTTCGTGACGAGACAAAGTAATTGTTTGGCGTAGCGCCAACGTGCCAACATAGTGAAGACGGAGGTGGATGAATCAAGGACGAGAGTGGGGCAGTTATTTCAATTAAAAAAAAAACAGATATCACATTAATTTTCTTATTATTATTCATTGTTTTGGAAAGGTTCTGTTTTGAAAACGTTTTACTAATATTATAAATTTGAAAAATAACTCGTCTCACTGTCTGTTTGTTACGTTTTCACGCTGCAACGGCTAAACCGATGCGATGAAATTTGTTAAATATATACACACACAACACACAACACAGTACACAACAAGCACAGTGTACTGTATACAAGCTGGATTAAGACAGGCTACTTTTTACTGAGATACCACAGGTGCCGTGTGTGGGAGATTGTCTTCTTTTTTGTAACTGGATTTACTTTCTTTTGACCGCAATCTCACATAATGGTAAGCGATGATGTGGTCAAAAATGTAGCACGAAGATCTAGAAGAAACCTATTTACTCTTACCTTAAAGAGGCCCAGATTGTATTCTTTAGGAAAAACAGACGACTGTAAACGGTTATATATTAACTAGTTGTTATTTGGTTTTATTGCGTAGTTTATCAATTAGAAATAGCTTATACATATAACAAAAAACGTAGCCTTTGTCTACTTCCAGGTCATAATCTATCTATATCAATAACAAATTTAATCGAAATCGGTCTAGTCGTAGAGTTACTTTCGAGTATTATATAGTATATATTCTTTCGATATAGTCCACTTACTAAAAATTTAGTAACCACGTAGTTTAAAATTGTGTCACGGCAAGTTGAAGAAAATATTTGATGGTGTGACCTCAGAAAATGTAAATTTATGAAGTGGAGCGCCTTCTATCCAAAATGGACCTTTTTCACCTTTATATTATATTTATTTATATATTATATTTATTATACCCCTGTGGAAAATCCTGACTACGCCCACAAAGAAGGCTTGGTATGGAAATCTGTAGGAGGCAGTTAGAAACTCTTTCGTTCGTCTTCAATTGCAGTTGGAATATATTGTGCTTGGTTATTGCCTTTTTGGTTCTTACTTTACCCTCTATTATTTCTTTATGTCATTGTTTTTAAATACATCTTTGAATACATAATTTTTAATTTATCTGTATTTTAACATTGACAAACATGTCCCATGCAGGGTATTTCGGAATACATCAACGTTAATTCCGAAATCAGTAATTCTGCCCTTCCAACCAGGTCAATAGAATAAAAAAATTAATGATTTATCAGTCAAGCCCTAGCAAAGTACAGTCTGTCACCGCATTCACGACATTAATTTAAAACACATATGCAGAATCGTAGTAACTGATTTTAGAGATTGGTTTAATACCGGTAGCTTAAATGTTTATCCAGTAATCGATACATTTCCAATAAAAAATTTTTAATGTAAATCGGCGGTGCCTTTGCGCTGATGCCGCTTAGTCAGTTTAACAGGTACCTACTTATGTTGAATGAATATGATTTATTTATTGTATACAGGCTGTTTTATTGATATTTTAGGTCTTCAAATTAGGGAAGATTGAAAATTAAAAAAAAATCATGGTAATAAATTTGAAAAAAATACTATTTTACAACAATACAAGCCATCAGCTTTACCCGTGATTTAAATTAATGTCATAAATGCGGTGACATGCACTTTAAGGCATGTCATGCCGCATGACCGTCTCGGAACTGTTTAAGGGTCCTTATTCTTATTCTAGGGTGGGGGGAATAAAAGATCTGCACTGACGTCCCGTATTGGGGTGTATTGTGCATTACCCCCCTTCTAACCTGACCCCAGCCATCCTAACTTCTTGAAGTAACGGAGTAGGACTTTGGGTTGGTGGCAGCAGCTTTCCAGGGTCCCCGTGGATGTTGTTAATGCTTAAGTGTCCTTACTACTTTAGATATTGTGCGGCCTGTACCCAATGGTTCCCAGAAATGTCAATCATGGGGGCATCCTTCGCTTTCTATGCTTTCTAGTACGTGGTCACCACTCAATAACCTTTCTGCATAGGCCGTCAGTTCTTCGAGCTTTATGTTCCGCCCATTGCCAATTCGGATTGTTAATCCTGTGGGCTGTGCAGTCCTCATTTCTGATTTAAGATTGGAGATATCTATTGATAAAATAAATAAATAACCGAAAAATATTTAAAACTAAGTTATACGAGTACAACTTTTAGTTTCAATATTGCATCCAATTTCTTATGCAACTCGTAAAAGGTACATTAATAAATCAGAATGGAGCGTAACACGGTAATAAGGTAGACCTGACATTTCTTAAAATAGATATTATAAAATAAATTGTTCGTTGCACGTTGAACCTGAATAGAAAAATGATGCAATAATCAGGTATTTTCGATTCATGACCCGAAGTTCAAACACTTTGTAAAGATTGTAAGATAAGTCCAAAAGTACACATAACGTCCAAGTAACAACTGATTAGATTTTGGATTTTAAAGTATTTTCAGGTTTTTTTATTTTTTAGTCCATTGGCGGGTTTACCTGCATCGAAGCGCCCTGTATAATTACCGATGGTGTTAGTGAAATACACAGTTAAGTGAATGCGAGTGGGTAGGCAGGTGCTAATAAGGCCACGTAAAACTTGCAAAAACCAGCCTTACCAAACTACAAAATCATACAACCGTTATGAGACTAACAACAACGAACACCCAAAAATTTCAACAATTTTCAGTAATCAACGTTTAAAGTACTTTAGATTGTTTTCGCCAGCGCAAAACTGCAAAAACTGGGTCATATTAAGTACCTGGACTACATAATTACTGGCGGTGCAAATATGTAATTAATTTACGGTAGTTAAACCGTACGTAACTACGAACAAATATTGTGGTAACCACCTGAATCCGGGAACCAGTAACTTTATTCAACTACCGAAAATTTTCGGTGCAACCGTCCAATATAATTATTTTGGATTTGCGACGGGATTTTGAAAAGTATATTTATACGAATTCATATGATATAGATAGTCTAGTAATAATAGCTAGTTGCCAGTGGACAGTGGTTGAAATTCGAGCGTAATTCATCTTTTTAGCATTCGTCCTTCCCTTCATATAAACTTTAACTATACCAAACCTCACTCTCCTCCGTGCGCACATACACTATGTAAGACAAGAGCGTAACCGGCTTATTATGTAAAAAAATAATAAGTCTAGTATTTGAAAACAAATATACACATAGCTAATCATACGTACTCGGATGCTTTATTATTAATAAGATGTCCAGTCACCTTCGTTGTCCACAATGGCCTGGCATCTTCGAAGCATACTTTCGGCTAATTTTTCAGCATAGTCACGGGATACGGCCTTTATATTGCGAGTAAACTCAGCGGCAGTAGTGTATTTTTTCATCTAAGTTTAATCAATTAAGTTTCATCAATGTCTAAGCGTTTTGAATTGGGTTCTTGTCAGGAGATTGTGAGGGACAGTTCAAAACCTCGATGCCATTTTCTTGTTTCCCGGCGGTGCATAGATGACTTCGGTGTGTGGGTTCGTTGTCCTCTTGTAATAGCTATGTTTCATTTGATCTTGAGAACAGCATTCGGACAGATAGTAATAATGCTTTTTGGTATATTTTGTTCATCTTCACAGCATTCAGTGAACCGGTAAACAAGTTCAAATTGCCAAATCCTTTTTTGAGAAGCATCCCCAAACATGCACCTTTACCGGGTGGTTAACAAGTCTGTTATCGGCAGTTGACCAAGCACGCGTTGAGATACTAGTTGCCCAAAACGATGCTTCATCAGAAAATATTATCTTGACCCAGTCACGGTCTTTGTTGTTATTGCGCCCAGCACAACCTTTTTTTAATGTAATCTTTTGAAAGGAGCGGTTTCTTGACTGTGCTTCGTTATTTTAACTTCGTCTCCGCTAAGCGTATTTTAATTGTAGCTAGAGATAATATACTCCCTTTTTATTAAACTTTTCTTGTGCAGATCTCCAAGATAGACGTGGATTTCTCAAAAACAGTTGACTAATCCGTTTATACTCGTCGGACGACGTCTTTCTTGTTTTACCACGTTCTGGTAGGTCATCAACATTTTTTGCATCTAAATATTGGTTCACCCACTTGGTCATAAGCGCCTTAGACTTATTTCTGTACTTAGCAGCATGAACGCGCGACATTTTGGATCCTTTGGGATGCGTACAAAGAAACACTGCCTCATAGCGGGAACCATACGTGGTACTCATCTCGTGAAACATTCGTTCTGTGCGAAGCGAAATCGAAAACAGTTTTTGTTTGATGATGCATTGTGGAAAAAATGCTCGGCTCGTATTTTTAGTTTTGCAAAAAACTAACGAATACCTTTTTTTATCCCGGTCTTAAACACACGTATGTTTAAAAGGTATATACAGTTTTATTTTCGCGTATCAATATATATCTATATTCATACTGTAAGGTTTATTGCTGTCCGTTTACTTTGTCCCAGACACAGAACAGCTGTATTTCGTGGCAGCTTCAGATATGCTGCCACGAAATGTTGGAACAATCTGCCTCCTCCTATAAGGAACTCTAATACTGTTTGGTCTTTCAAAAAATCTTTAAAAAAGTACTTGTTGAGTTTTCAAAAGTTTTCACACGTAAGTGGTTGTTCTGGGCCTGGTTTCTAGCAATATAATTCTAATTATTTAATTTTCAAAGCTCTTTTTATTATGCCTGTTTACTGTATTATATTTTTATTTTTTAATTGTTAATTTTCAAAACTATTTTAATTATGTCTGTTAACTGTTTATGATTGTGTATTTTCATGTTTTGTATGTTTTAATAGTTCGTAAGTAGGGAGGTACCTAAACGAGTCCGAAAGTTTATAGTATGTACTGGCAATGTGTATCGATAGGTAATTGTAAACACAGTTGCTGCCCTGCACACACAAAAATGGCACCACGGAAGACCAGCGCTGTAGTAGTATAAATATGCTACTATAGCACAATGCTGAGTGGTGACCGTTTTTGCTCACAAATTTGTTCATTAATTTATACCCATTTGTCTAAGCCATTGTACACTTGTGATGCAAAATAAACGTTTTTCTATTCTATTCTATTCTATTTCAGGCAACACAAGAAAGTACATTAAATAATTAGTTACATGAACTAAACCACGGTGTCGTGGTGCATGTTTTGGTGTCAGGTGACCGTCCTCGAAGCAGGACTCCTCGGTAAAAAGAAACAGTTGAAGCATCTAAAGGCCGTGTGTGCAGCCGGTTGTTGTTGGCTGGCTCGTCGAGGTTGAGTTTGATAATAAAGACTTGAGCACCATTTAATCACGTTTATTCAGAGCACACACAGTTCGCTACCACGAGTCCGGGTTGACATCTTTCCATCGACATCTTAGAACTGACCGGAAAGGCCCGAGTCTTTCATAGATAATTTAATTTTACAATAATGTTGCCATCTGTGTTGGCCAGGGATGCCAACATGCTGGGGGCGGGAGATAATTTTTAAGAAACAAGAATTTAAATTAACCTGAAAAACCATAGGTAGTTTATATACCATCCAGCATATTGGTATTACAATATTTAAATGAATAAAGACTCTCATTAAAAAAAATACAGTCTGTTTTCTTTGTTACACCTTTTACTTAAAGAATATGCTTTGTGTATTTATCTTTGTGATTCTGTAGGTAAGTAATAAAGCTTACTTTTACATTAATTTGATAGCACATAGGTACTTTATTTACTTAATCTAGAAATTGCATACAGGTATACTAAACCATTTTATTTATTCTAAGTAGCTAACATAGATGTATACTACATTTTCTTATGCTAGATTCTTATTATTAAATTTCTTAATCTAGAGGCAATATACATATACCGCTCAATGATCTTTTATAGATCTTTTTGTTGGGTGTGATAACATCCACAACTCGAACTTTGTCATCTAGGCCTGGATAGACCTTTACAATTCTGGCCATGGGCCATGTTAGGGGCGGGGAGTTAGGCTCCCTTAGTATGACTAAACCTCCAACCTTTGCATTGAGTACACTGTCACGCCACTTTGGACGAGACTGAAGAACATTCAGGTAATATTTGTGCCAAATATTCCAAAAATGAGTTTTAACTTTATTACATAGTTCCCAAAACTTAAGCTTATTCGTAGGGATATCTATAACACATTTCTCAGGGAAAGAAGTTAATGCAGTTCCTACTAGCCAGTGCCCTGGAGTAAGGTAACTGAAATCGTTTATATCTTGCGCTGTTACAGGTAATATAGGCCTTGAATTTAAGACAGCTTCTATCTGACATAAAATAGTATTTAGCTGTTCGTATGTGAGTACATAGTTTTGAATTATGCGCTTAAGATGAAACTTCATACTTTTTACAGCTGCCTCAGCAAGGCCAGCAAACACAGGTGAGTAACTGGGAGTAAAATGGAAGGATATACCTTGTTGCGTTACATAATTCAGCACTTGTGTCTGATGATCTTGAGAAGCCTGAAGCTCATACAAACGAACTAATTCGTTCCTTGCACCTTTGAAGCAACCACCGTTATCGCAGAACACGTCTGTGGGTAAGCCACGTCGCGCTATAAAACGTTTGAAGCACGCCAGGAAACAGTCTGTACTTATATCTGATGAAAGCTCGAGATGGACGGCTTTGGTGACGAAGCAGACAAATACACATATGTATCCTTTGGTCTGTATAGCTCGTCGCACGCGCGAATTTTTGACAGTTATGGGACCCGCGAAATCTATGCCAATTTTTTGAAACGGACGGCATGCTGTTACTCTTTCAGGTGGCAAGGAACCCATTAGCTGTCTCGCGCAGTCAGCTTTCATTCTAAAACAAGGTAAACATTTATGTATCAACATTTTTACATGTTTGTAACCATTTATAATCCAGTATTTCTGATTTAAGCTAGATAACAATAACCTAGGTGCTGCATGTAGCAATCTAATATGCTCATGGGTTACAATAAGATCAGTGATTCGAGATTCTTTAGGAAGTACGATAGGGTGTTTTTGCGAGAATGATACCTTTGCATGCTCGATTCTACCACCTACCCTTAGCATACCTTTGCCGTCTAAAAACGGGTGCAAAGGTTTCAATGAACCTTTGACATTTTCGCCTTTATAAGATAAACTATTTATCTCATCCTTGAAGTAAATACTCTGCTCATGATGAATGATTTTGTGTAGAGAGGTTTGTAATTCGAGAGATGATAGCGAAGTACCTATAATTCGCGCAGTTTTGCTTTTTATATTATGACAAAACCTCAGAACGTATGCCATAATACGCGTCATTTTATTAAGATCCGAATAATTTTTGAGAAAGTTATAGAAATCGACTTTCGGTTGAGCGATAAGAGATACCTTAGAGTCAGAGATCGTGAGGCTCTTCTTCACTTCAGGCAAGTCATCTTTGGAAAATGGTGGGGTGACATTTTCAAAGTTATATTTACAGTCCCGTAGAAACTGTGGACCCATCCACCACAACTTACATTTTATCAGCTCATCTGGATCAGCTCCTCTGCTCACATAGTCAGCAGGGTTCTCTTTCGTGGACACGTAGAGCCAGCGCCATCTAGGGGTGTGCTCTCGAATCAACCTTACTCTGTTTGCAACATAAGCATTGAGTTTCATGGGCTCAGTGGCTATCCATGCAAGCGAGATTTGTGAATCGGAAAATAAATAGACATTATCAATCTTTATTTTGAGGCTCAGAGTATCATAGACTCGGTTCGTGAGCTTCGTTAGCAGAAGCATAGCATTTAATTCTAATCGCGGTATGGTGAGTGACTTTTTATCGCGGGGGTTGATTCGAGACTTAGAGCAGAGTAAAGAAATTAAAGCTTTACCTGAGTCGTCTACCACCCGAAGGTAGACACAGCAGCCGTAACCAGTAGTGCTCGAAGCATCAGCGAAGCCAATCAGTTGCACAGCAGCATTGTTAGGTATTTTTATATTTCTATCTATAGAAAGAGGTTGCATAACAGACAATTTCATAGCAAAGGAAAGCCATTCAGATTGTAGTGATTGCGGGAGGACATTATTCCAACCGAGTTTTTCGCACCATAGCTTTTGCATGAAAGCCTTTGCTTTCATGATGACCGGAGACATGAAACCAAGAGGGTCATAAAATTTTGAGATATAGCTCAGTACTTGTCTCTTGGTAGGAGACTCAATTTGGAAAGGTTCTGGGCATGAAAACACAAAGCAGTCTTTAGAAACATTGAGTGTAAGACCTAATGTTTTCATGTACAAATTATTCTTTTGTAAATCCAAATCATCAAACTGTTGTTTGTCTGGGGATATGTCCTTTAAAATTTCTTGACAATTCGATGCCCACTTATGGGTATAAAAACTACCTTTACCCAGTAATTCACATAATTGCCGTTTTGCCTTAATAACCATTTGGATATCAGAATGAGAATAGCAAGCGTCATCAATATACATACAGTTTCTTATTATATAACAGGCTAATGGAAACTCATCCTTATATTTGGTAGCAAGCTCATATAAACAGCGTGTGGCTAGAAAACTTGAACTTTTTTGACCATATGTGACCGTATCTAACTGTATACACTTAATATTGTCGTTTACACTGCTTCTCCACAGTATGTTTTGCAAGCTACCGTGCGAAGGATTAATGCTCACGCAGCGAAACATGCGGCGTATATCCGTGGAAATAGTGTATTCACCCAAGCGAAATAAAAGCATAATGTCAAACAGCTCTTTTTGCACAATAGGACCATTTAGCAATAGATCATTCAGAGAAACTTTCTTATCAGTTTGCATAGAAGCATCAAAAACCACGCGCGTTTTTGTAGTAATGCTATTTTCGTTAACGACAGCATGATGGGGCATGAAATACCAAGGTTCGTTTTGAAAATCTATAGAATTTATATCAATATAGTGGCCATGTCCTAAGTCAGTGTATTCATTTATGAATTTTTCATATTCCGAAAGCAAGTTAGGACTTTTATGTAACCTTTGTTCAAGACTGAGGAATCTATAGTAAGCAAACTCAAATGAGTTACCAAGAGAATCGTTTATTTCGCTCATTGGTAATTTTAGTGGCAAATTCACTTGAAATTTGTTATTTTCTAGCACAGTTGTGCTTTGGAAAATGTTTTCACATAAATCATTTTCTGATATTTTTTCAGAATAAGTTTCAGGAACCTTTTCAGTTTCAAAAAATTGTTGTAAAGTTTCATCAAGATCTGACTTACAATCTAAACATAAAAGTGAGACCTTACTTGTGTTCCTATTTGCAGGCTGTGGCAAAGCCCCAGCAATGACGTGACCAAACCTTGTGTTGATGAAGCATGGTTTCGGGCTCTGCTGCTTAGATTGCGAAGCTCGTTGCTGTATAGTGGCTTGTTGCTCCGGAAGCAGCACCTGGAAAAATATATCGGCTCCAATCAGCATATTGATCTCAGACGGGATGTGAAAATCAGCATCAGCTAGCGTCAATTGAGATGGAATGGTCATAGACGTCATGTCCACTTTAAATTGTGGGATTTTGCATGTTATTTTGTCTAGCACATGACAATTTATGGTCACCCTATAAGGGGATGACAGTGAGAAAACTTCTAGGGGTACAGAATATTTAGCAATATTATTTTTGTTGCTCACCCCCACAATGGTTGTACTGTCTTTGTTTGGAGTTATACCTAAAACATCTATCACCTTACTTGTTACCAAGGATACCTGGGATGCGGAGTCCAAGATCGCCTTTACATGTACTTCAGTTCCATTCTGAGAATAAAGCTTTATTTTTACAGTGGGTAACAAAACCTTGTCAGCCTGTGTGTTCGACATCAGTGTGACCGGCCTTGGTGATGGCTCATCATGCAGTAATGTGTTGTGAGCTTGTTTGCAAATATTGCATCGAAAATGAAATTTACATTTGCCGGAGTGAGTGTTGAGACACACATTGCACAGATCTTTCTCCTTGGAAAATTTTACTCTTTCTCCAGAAGTTAGCGCTTTGAATTTATTGCATGCAAATAATTTATGGTCGTTGGACTTACATTGTACACAAGAAGTTGCTCGTGCTGCTGCAACGATGTTCACTACTGTCCTGGTAGGCTTGCTCGACGTCACCGGCTCAGCATTCTCCAACGCTAAGGCTCTCTTCTCCATGAACAACAAAAAATCCAACACTGTTGGGTCGGAGTCAGTGCTTCGCTCAAGTTGGTATGCCCGGGACGAATATGCATCTAATTTGCGGAACAAAATGGACAATATAATAGGATCCCAAGTTTCCGTGTTTACTTGAAGATTTTTAAGGCTCGCTAAACATTGTTTAACAAGTGATACAAAACCTCTCAAAAGAATCGGAGTAGATTTGACCAGAGCATTTATATCAAGCAGTGAGTTTATGTGTTCATTTACAATTTTAAATCTATGATTGTATCTTTCATCAAGAAGCCTCAACGCTTCATCGTAACTACCAGGCTCAAAAGGGAGATCTTTGATTATATCAAAAGGTTCTTTTTGCAGAAAGGATCTTAAATAATATAGCTTCTGAATATTGTCGATCGACCTGTCTTTATGGATAATTGCCCTAAACAAGTTAATAAATGGGGTGTACTCACTGTATTTACTGCCGTCAAAACATTTGATCTCAATTTTAGGTAACTTTGTACGAAATGCTGAGTTTCCCGTATCCGAACTCGGAGTTGACTTTGCCTTTATTGCCTCGTTTAGCGCAGACAACACAGTGAAATACTTTGTTTCGCAATCTGCGACATCTTCGTTGTCCTGATCAACAAATGCCAGGATTTGTTTATTATACCCCTCGTATTCACTAAAGATCTCTAAAACCCTTGATCTTTTTGCCTGCAATGATGCTAGCGTACTTAATTCTAAATCACGCTCGGTCTGTACAAATTGGTGAAGCCTTGTAAGGGACGCCTTGGCATAGCCACGAGACGCCCTCAAATGTTTGAGAGTTTTATCGTCAGACATTATAATACAACTTGCTTTCTCACTATAGTTTCTAATCTAAAATACAATTTGTTACTTATTAATATGGTTAAAGCACTTATTTTCACAATAAAAATCTATTTGGTGAATTGAACTGAACTTGTCTTTGAATAAACAACACGGAATAAAATGGCGGCTGCTTGCGTGGTTTAAACCACGAATCACAAACCCTCGTTTGGTTGCTTGAAATAATTCCGGAAGTTAGACATTGTCCAATCACGTTGCAGCGTTGACAGCTGTCACTCGATGACAGGGAAGCTGATTGGTTCGCAGCTATTTGCGCCTACGCTGATGAAGACGCGTCAAAGTGGCGCGGAACTTTAAAATTTTTGTTGATGTCTTGCGTCTCGTTCTGTTTCCTCGCTTGCACGTATTTTCTTCTTTGTCTTGCCACACACGGGAAATATTGCGTGTATGAAAAATGGCGATTTGACGTAGCAAGAATTTGGTAATTTGGTTTGAGAACGATGACGATACGTATGGACGTAATTTCTTCGACTCTTTGTTGCAAAATATTGCAAATTACTTGTAGAAATTGTGTGCTTGATGTAGCTGAATAAACAATTGATGGTTTACACTTACGATGATGGTGTCAAACCTGAGCCTCGCCTCGCCACTGGAGAAGAAAGTCGATATTGCGATTTCTCCTCTTTTTGCAGGACGATTGTAGAAAGCTTGTAGCAGGTTCTTTCCAGTCTTGATCGCAGTACTCGTGCGTGGAAGACTTTTTTCGCAGGTTAGGTACGTATGTAACCTGAGTCTCACCACGTGTCGCTGTTCTTGATTATCGCGCCCAATCCTTTTTTGAGAAGCTCGAAGGACCAATGTTCTATAAATAAATAGCAAATGATCTATATAGTCTACTGCCCCAGATTTCTAGCGGAAGTCTACCCAAGACACTGACTGCATTGCATCGCTGACATACATACAATACTTATGGGTTGCAACTGTTCACGGATTAAAATTCTCTTCGACCAGGTCTCCAGAAAGCATTTTGAAAACGCGATAGATAACGCGAAGAAAACGTTTAAGAGGTACCGGGACCTCTTGAACTCAGGGTCTCGACCGTTTTATCATCATCATCGTATCAGCCATACAACATCCACTGCTAAATAATTGCCTCCCCATAGATCTCCGGAGCGATCTTTATCAGGTTGCATTTCCATCTAGTGGGTGGCCTACGCTGCGCTTTTCAGTGCGTGGTTTCCACTCAAGAATCTTTCTGCCCCACTGGCCGTTCTTTCGGTTATGTGTCGCACTGACTGCCACATCAGCTTGCTAATCCTCTAGGTAGTGTCAATGACTTTGCCATATACAAACACAATGATGTCCACGCAAATTTCAGTTGCGCATATCTGTGCCACTTATTGTTTACGTTACATTGGTGAGCCAAATGTTACAAAGTTACCCGGTATTTAACTTTACTTTGTACAAAATTTTATTTTATAATGTATAGCTTTTAACTTGTTATTAGTGCGATTATTCCAACAAATTATAAACTAATATTTTTAAGTTTATCTGTGAATGTAATTCATTGAAAAAATAAATATCTTAAACCTGACTTTGGTCTCGCCATTATTAATTCGATCTCACAGATAAATGCCAAGCATAGCCCTCTCCGTAGCACTCTGAGCGACCTTAAACCTTCTTATGAGCCTCGACTTACTTATTTTACTATTTTATTTGCATCCTTCCTAACAATTCAAAATTTCAAATACTAATCACGCTAATATTATAAATGCGAAAGTTTGATTTTTTGTTTATTTATTTGTTTGTTTGTAACTCAATCACGTCGTAACGGCTGAACCGGTTGCGATGTAATTTAGTATTTTCGTAGATTATAACCAGGATTAATACATAGGCTACTTTTTATCTCATAAATCAGCTCCCATGGGATAAAAATGGGGTGTCAAAGTTTCTATAGAAACATGATTTTGGTTTGTGCGCTTGCGAAGCTGCTGGCGGGTCAGCTAGTACTAAATAATTCAAACATTTTAGTTTTGGTATAATAATAGTCTCTAAATTGTAAACTCAGCTTGATTTAATCCGTAATTCATTCAGATAAAAGTTTTATTCAATTATGAGGTTTCAATTGTCATAAATTATAGCACCCAAACCACTAGCTGCTTAATTTATTTAATCTATATCGAATTGGACAGAACTTTAAAAACATTATAAATGCAGGTAAGTGTCTTGCTGCCGCTGGATATGTTTTTGAGATAGAACCCATGACTCAAGATTTGATAGATTTCAATAAAAAAAAGTGGCATTCCGGGAGTCCTGACTGAAGTGAAACTTGAACAGACTACACTACAGATACTTATACGTATACAGAGGTGTAGTTAACGGTAACGGTAACAGTGTCGCGAGTTCAATGGTTTTTTCTCGTCTCAAACAATGCCCAACGCGGTGTAGGTAACGGTAACGGTAACAGTGTCGCGAGTTCAATGGTTTTTCCCATCTCAAATAGTGTCCAACGCGGTGTCGGTAACGGCAACAGTGTCGCGAGTTCAATGGTTTTTTTCCATCTCAAAATATGCCCAACGTGGTGTCGGTTACGGTAACAGTGTCGCGAGTTCAATGGTTTTTTCCCATCTCAAAATATGCCCAACACGGTGTCGGTAACGGTAACGGTAACAGTGTCGCGAATTCAATGGTTTTTCCCATCTCAAATAGTGTCCAACGCGGTGTCGGTAACGGTAACAGTAACAGTGTCGCGAGTTCAATGGTTTTTTCCCATCTCAAATAGTGTCCAATGCGGTGTCGGTAACGGTAACAGTAACAGTGTCGCGAGTTCAATGGTTTTTTCCCATCTCAAAATATGCCCAACATGGTGTCGGTAACGGTAACGGTAACAGTGTCGCGAATTCAATGGTTTTTTCTCGTCTCAAACAATGCCCAACGCTGTGTAGGTAACGGTAACGGTAACAGTATCGCGAAATCAATGGTTTTTCCCATCTCAAATAGTGTCCAACGCGGTGTCGGTAACGGAAACGGTAACAGTGTCGCGAATTCAATGGTTTTTTCCCATCTCAAAAAATGCCCAACGCGCCTTAATAAGTTTTCACTTCTAAAAACTCTAAATAATCTATGTACCTGGTCGACTATTGATTTCTCTAAGTGAATGGATGAACCCACTAAAGTGCGTCTTAGATTAAAATGGGATAAAGCTTACCCATCGGAAAGATAAACTGTCACTATCCTCAATATTACCCGCCTTTTTTTTATTGATGATAGCCAAGCGCTTGACCACTACCTCACCTGGTGGTAAGTGATGGTTTGATCGAAGATGGAGCACGCTTGCCTAGAAAGAACCTATTCACTCTGGACTTGAAGACTCCGAAATTATACTGATTCGGAAAAACATACGCCGGAAGTGAGTTCCATTCCTTACTTATGCTAACAAGTAAAGTTGATGCAAATCGTTTGGTACGGCAAGGTGGTATGCTGACCAGGGTATGGGTAGTACTTCTCGGTAAGCTCGATAAGCTTCAATGGGGCCCTCACATTGCTAGGTTGCCGAAGAGACTTAGTTCTGCGGCATACGCAGTCAAAAAGATCCGTGTTTTTACAGACGTAGACACAGCTAGACTAGTTTACTTCAGCTACTTCCACATCATTATGTCATACGGTATACTGCTGTGGGGGAGTGCTGCAGATATAAATACCGTTTTTGTACTGCAGAAGAGGGCTGTTCGTGCAATTTATAATATGGGCCCCAAAGAATCATTACGCAATAAGTTTAAAGAAATAAATATTATGACATTCCCTTATCAATACATCTATGAAAATCTGATGTATATTCACAAAAATATTAATTTGTTTAAGAAAAATAGCGATAATCATAATTTTAATACTAGAAATAAAGATAAACTCGCTGTTGCCACTTGTAGACTCCATAAAGTTAGTAAATCCTTTAAAGGGCAAAGTGTACGCTTTTATAACAAACTCCCATGTGATGTACAAAAGTTGACAATTAACAAATTTAAAAACGTAATTAAACCAAATCTTTATAAAAGAGCCTACTATAAAATATCGGATTATTTAGATGATAGAGAAGCTTGGGATTGAAATTGCTCCAACTCGTTCAAAATGTTACAATTTAGACGTAATTTATTTTCTGTATTACGTATTGTAAAAGGATCATTAATAAAAACAACCAGCCTTGTTTCTTACCTTTCTTTCCTGGCTTGGTCGCGAAGGAACAGGCAGTAAAATTGACGTTTCAAAGTGATCCTTGTGATTTTAATGAATAAAAATATTTGAATTTGACTTTGGTACGTCTGCTTAGCCGGTGGTGGAAGGGGTAAAGAGGGATAAGTTCATGAAGATCTTGCTCACATTTACCAAAATTAATCTTGTACAAAACTGAAGCCTATGTGACCTTAATACTTATGCTTGTGGCCTATAAGTAATGCCTATAGAAGCTCATGAATGAATAGGTACATTATATTCTCTCGCTCGAGAAGACCAAGGAACTGAACGAGCGACGGGACGGTTGAATAACGTCGCGGCCGCGCGGGGGTCACCGCGCTTTGTTACACGTCACCTACCCTGCTCTGATATACGATTTGTTTTCCCGATTGAGCCTTTCTCCTAAACGTGCCATGTTTTATGGCAATATTGCATTATATATCAATTGTCATCTTATGTCACGGTATACCGGTGTATGTCCTGAGACATCAATTGATGTTGCCAGGCATCATTGACGTAAAATATGGCCGTTTTCTAAAAAGCTGTAAACCTCAAACAACGATTTTAATACAGCGTTGAACGCTATTTTACCTAAATAGTCGAATTAGACAACCAACGTAATTGGTTCGTATTTACCCTAGCTGTCTAGTCCTAAGAGTTTTGGAATGAAGCAATGGATATTCTAATTAACAAATTGTTTACAAAATTACTGGCATGGAAACTTTACAGAAGCAAGCATACTTACGACTTGCACGAGTCTGCTCTATCTGTAGTGTGTCCAAACAATCATTTGTGTCATTGAAAATGTTCTAATTCACGATGACGTAATGACATCATTACAAAACTGGGATTTGAACATTTCAGATGGGCCTTATTTTTTACAACTATTATGCCATTCAATTGGACTTCAGTAAATTAAACTTTTAGGTTTCCAGGCTAATCTATTATAAATTATGTATAATATGAATTAATTATATTATTATTATATATTATAAAGAGAAAAGATTTGTATTTTTGTATGTTTGTAACGAATAAACTCAAAAATTACTGGATCGATTACAAATTTTTTTTCACCTCTAGAATGCTACATTGTTCTTGAGTAACATAAATTATATTTAACACTAGAAAAAAATAGGGATCTCTACTAAAACTTCAATAATCCTACCAAAACGCAAACCATTATTGTAGGTAGTTCAAGAACGCTTAGCAAAATTGACTGGTCCACCCTCCCACAAGTGGTTTTTGACGGAATAGCAATCCCATACAGCGAAAGCTGTTAAGAAGAAAGTTAAGAATTTAGGTATCATCATTGACCGCAACTTTTCATGGAAGGCTCAGCTTGAATTAACCAGCCGGAAGTTGTTTGCGTCAGCCGGTTCACTAAGAAGACTACGCAACTTTTTGCCTACGTCCACCAAGACTGCGCTTGCACAATCGCTTTTACATCCCGTTTTAGATTATGCCGATGCTTGTTATCTGGACCTCACTGAAGAACAGCTTAACAAGCTCGAGCGCCTACAAAATTTTTGTATCAGATTCATATTTGGCCTCCGTAAATATGATCATGTGTCTCCCTTCCGTTCACAGCTTAAGTGGCTTCCAATTCGTCTTCGTCGGAATACGCATATCCTCTCTCTTCTCTATTCTATTCTTTTCAATCCTTTCACTCCTCACTATCTGAAAGATAGATTTCAATTTCTTCATTCTTCAAACAACTACACTCTTAGGTCATCAGAAAACTTGATACTCAGAACTCCTTCGCACAGCACTTCCTTTTACAGCGCTTCTTTTACTGTCCAGACTGTTCGGCTGTGGAATGCTCTGCCCGAAGAAATAAGACGGTCATCCTCCTTACACACATTCAAGCTGAAGGTGAAGCAACATTACCTAACGATGTCATCTTCCTAGCGTTATTTATTTACTATATAAACATTTTATCTGTTAGTTTAGTTAGCTATTTGCATATATCTATATATTAGTCTATTTTATAAGTATTTTAAGTATTAGGATTGGAACATTATCATATATTTTTTTTAGTATACCTAAGAATATTTGTGTAAATATATCTTACAAATTACACCGCACTCCATATTGTAAATTTCGCTCCATCCAAAGGTTGCCTGGAAGAGATCGCTTTCAGCGATAAGGCCGCCCATTGTATTGCCTTATTTATTCTAGCCTTATATTTATTTTTGTATTATTTCTGTTTGTGTGGTAATTCAATAAAGAGTTATCTATCTATCTATCTATCTAATGTAGCCCAAGGTGTAAAAAAATTAGCCGTAAAATTTTTAAAAAATAATTGTCCACCCGTGCAAAGCCGGAACGGGCCGCTAGTTGGAAATAATGCCATCAATTTGATATGATCAGTCTAAATAACCAATGTTTATTTCCGTAAATAAATAATTTCACTTACTACTGAAATCATAAAAATACGTTGATATTATAATCGACAGAATTCCAATAAAAAGTCGATGGCTTCCAGAGTAGGCGTGTTCAGTTCAATGCAAATTGTTACAGGTCGCTGAAGCCGAGGTCAACACTTAATACCTTCATTCCTACGTAGATCTTGTATCGTTTCGTAGGCTATGACTATGGTTATGTAATTTTACTCGCGACTTCGTTGGCGTGGAATAAGTACTTATAGTTGGTACAAAATTCTTTTACGGGGCGAAATGCCTTTAATAACAGATAAAATATACAATTATGTACAATAAAATACAGAAGAAACAGTTGAATCATCTAAAGACCGTTACAAACAATCTATAGATAGCCCAACTTTGTACTAAAAGTCTACAATAATGATTTCTCTAACCAATTCAAACCGTAACTTAAATTCCACTAATTAAAAAAAACCCATGGTTTGGTGAAAGGGGGTATGGCATTATTCCTTGGGTAAAAAAACGTACCTAAAACTTTGCACAAATACAGCACAACACAAATATTATTATTATTATTATAAGCCTATTGTGTCCCACTGCAGGGCAAAGGCCTTCCTTCCCTCTTTCCACTCGTCTCTGTTGATTGCAAGTAGAGGCTTGAAAGGATGGACCGCTTGTATGGATATGAATGGATGCCTTACTATTGATGTAATTTCTCGGCATCCATATTACAAGCTTGGGTCGTTTGACAATTGAGAGACCTCACCCGGAGATTCTTACCACCCCTAGTCCCAGGGTGCGTTTGCCTACTGTCATCGGCGTCACACCTACTGGAGCTCCCGGGCAGTTGGGGCGTGGCTTTCTGTTGTGTCATCATGAAGGAAGGGGTTTAGACATAGGGTTCCACCGCGCTTCTCCAATTCGAGTTGGTGGAGGTACTTTTTAGGAGGTACAACACAAATATATTCATCAATAATTCTGACTGAAAACTATCCCCTAGGGATGAAAAGGGATAGTGTAGTTTGTATTAAAAATCATTATGCATCGGGTTAAAGAGCGTCTAAGTTGGCCTAAATAAGGTAATAAGTAATAAAATATTTTATCATGGTCGACCACCAGAGTCTGATGATGGAGCTAGGAAGGAATCTATAGAACTACTTTATAGAATTAATGCATAAAAATTCCTTACAAGCTAGACACAACAATAGTTAAAAAGAAAAAACTGCCAAGTGTGAGTCGCACGAAGGGTTCCGTACCATTATCTATAAATACGGCAAAAAAATCACGTTTGTTGTATGGCAGCCCTATTAAATATTTGTTTTATTTTAATATAATTATTTATTTTTAAAGTTAATATATAACTAAATAATTTGTGAATACTTAAAGCACCTGTTGCCGTTATCAATATCGAGCAAAAACGAGCAAAAAAATCACGATGGTTGTATGGGAGCCCCCTTAAATATTTATTTTAATTTGTTTTTAGTATTTATTGTTTGTTATAGCGGCAACAGAAATACATCATCTGTGAAAATTTCAACTGTCTAACTATCATGGTTCATGATATACAGCCTGGTGACATACAGACAGCGGAGTCTTAGTAATAGGGTCCCGTTTTACCCCTTTAGTACGGAATCTTAAAAAAAAATAAGAGTCTTACAGTAGTCCCATATGATGTGTAACATCATTTTTGTTGTACACAATATCAACAAAAAATTACAAACAAAATAGAAAACACAAAGCAAATCTTAATCTTATCTACCGAATTCATCACTCTGAAAGTTGGTCATTGAAAACTCGATAACGGATCCGTAAATGCGATTAACCGTAAGTAAATTTAAAAATAGAAAGAAGCTCATTGTATTCATAATATGCTATGATCAAATACAACCTCCATGACAAATCCTTATTTCTATTAAATGAAAGAGGCTATCTGTTATCTGGTTCCCATAGTCAAGCTAAGCTTAGTTTGGGACTAGATAGCGCTATATGAAATGTCCAGCAATATTTATTTATTTTATTTAATCATTGCAAACTGTGATTTTTAGTCATAACGTAATCAATAGAAACTGAGCGTATAAATTAGGTCACGCATCCTAGAAACGTTCCCTACGATGCACTGCCTTGCGTCCATCAACTTGAGGTATACATTTGTAAAGCCTCGTGTGCCTGTAATTTCACCAGCAACTCTTTAAACCGTAACACAGCAATGCTGCAAACCCTTTCTCAAGGAACCCTACTAGTCTTAAGAGTCCAAATGTTTCTTTTGTATTTTATGTTGCTATAATTACAGGTGAAGACTGCTTTGTGAAGTTTAATTCAAACAAAACTGTACTGGGCAATAAATATAGGCAATACCAATCAGTTATATTTACTGTACAAAATTACCTATGTGATAAGTGTTCGTCCAGTACTGAGATCTGGGGAGTCTCCCATAAAAACAAAAATATGTTATTGACTATCAAAATAGTGCCACGAAATAATTAACCAAACTACTTACCTGTCCTACAGTTTCATTCAAATTACAGGTAACGGTGAACTCCCGTCACCTGTAATTTGAATGAAATTTATAATATATTGTTATTGCGTATATTTGTGTCATTTAAGCTATGCGCTTACCAAATAACAGCACTGTGGGGGTCCCTTGGTGTAACCCTGAGAATTTGGTCACAGTTTTTATTATGGCTAATAACTGAATAACTACAAAGACTTTATTTAAAGTAAAAACGGAGTCAAAATGTACTTTCATTTGACGTTTCATTTGACCTTACAGTCTCATTTTCATTGCCCCCCCTTGACCCTATTATCTCAACAACCTCCAACATTTTGGCTCATTTAGTAACACCAAATTTGTGTCATCAGTACCTACCTACCTATGTATTAAATTTCACGATAATCGGATCAACGCTTATACGTACAACGCCGATTTGCCCAAATAGATTTGGAGATCTCGCTTTGCTCGATCAACTAATAGGTATTTTTTTACATTTTTTCTGAAAATAAATGTAAGTATAGGTATATACAGATTTAGTTAAAAATAGAAACATTACAAGTCTGTTCATAAAGTAAATGTGTCTGCCGACCCTAATATACGGTTTGCGCCCGCGATTAAATGCTGGCTTTCAATTGTACGCTCATTCCGGCACTAGTTTAATTACGTTGTCACTGATACACTGTTTGTGTTTATTCATTAGTTGGATAAAAGGCTGACCGCACGCAGATCGTTAAACCACTTTTCATTTTAAATTAGCTGACCCGCCTTAGCTTCATGCAGATGGTAGGTATACATCAATACTAACATTATAAATTCGAAAGTAGCTCTATTTACAGATACATATCTACATATAACAGATAGATATCTGTTTGGTAGGTTTTCACGACTTAAAAGCTTGACAGAAATTCTAATAAATTTGATTATAACTCGGATTGAGACATACGCTACTTTTTAATGACAAACCACGCTTGCTAAGGCGTGGGAGAAAGCTGGTTTTTTAACCGACTTCAAAAAAGGAGGAGGTTCTATGTTCGACTGTATATATATTTTTTTAATGTATGTTCTCCGATTTCTCCGTCAATTGAGGACAAATTTTCAAAATTATTTTTTTATTCTCGGAAGTCCACTCTGGACTTCCGAGGTGGTCCCACTGGAACCAAGTCAGGATCTGATGGTGGAATCCGGGCAAATCGAGGGAAACCCTCAAATTTCAAAGGCACGTACGAGGGGAGTTCAATGTATTCTCGGTATAGGCATGAAAGAATAAGTAGAAAATTCTGAATAAAATTTGTCTTTCCGTGTAGTCCCCTAGGATCTGAACACATTTATTTGTCCTGGAAAATACCTTTTCAATTCCCTCCAAAAAATATTTTTCTTCCTGGTCTGAAAAATTATCGTTAATTGCTGCCTTTAACTCTTCATCGTCGGAAAAAAAGCTTGCTTCGAAGTTTTTTTTTTGAGATTTGAGAACAGAAAGTAATCACTAGAGGCTAGGTCCGGGCTGTAGGGTGGATGATTGATTTCTTCAAATCCGCAATCCCGCACAGCAGCATTAGCAATGCGCGCCTTGTGAACAGGCGCGTTGTTGTGCAGAAACAATACACCTGCGGTCAATTTTCCCCGTCTTTTTTCTTTTATTGCCTCCTTTAAATTGCGCAAGGTATTAGCGTAAGTTGCGCCAGTAATACTCTCACCTTTTTTTGTGTACTCAATTATTAAGATTCCCTTGGAATCCCAAAACACTGTGGCCATGAGCTTTTCGGCGGATGGGCTGACTTTGAACTTCTTCGGTGGGGCTGTTCCTTTTTTATGCCACTGCATAGACTCCTGCTTGCTCTCAGGATCATAGTGATGAACCTACGTTTCATCACCAGTAACAATCCGATCATAAATTCTTTGCGGATTTTCACCACAGAGCTCCAAAAACTCCTTGCAACAATCAACTCGCACTTGTTTCTGAAGCGCTGTGATCATTCGCGGCACCCATCTTGCATTGACCTTTGACAAATTCAGATGGTCATGAAGGATAGTGTGAATGGTACCCACGGATAGCTTGGTTCTTTCTGCTAATATTTTCACTCTCACACGGGCATCTTTGAGCACAAGTTTCTCAACAATTTATACGTTTCCTTCAGTAGCGGCACTAACTGGCCCACCGGCACGAGGTTCGTTTCAATACTCTCTCTACCCCGTTTAAATTCACTTGACCACTTCTGAATTGTAGATAATGAAGGGACAGAATCTTGTTAAACAGCCATCATTTCTTTGTGAATTACTTTTTGAGTTTTTCCTTGTTTTGTGAGGACTTTTATCACAGCGCGATGCTCGATTTTTTTCAACATTGTCGTATCAGTCATCGTAGTTGCCTTTCCGAAATGATATTTTGAATACTAATGGCGACAATCAAATAAAATTTTGTATTTATACCCTCAATGAGTGTCATAAACTAATGAGATAATTTAATTACCCTCATCATTAGTATATAACCCCGATACCGAGAATACATTGAACGCCCCGCGTACAATGTTTCTCACATATTTTTATGCATACATGGGAAATAAAAAGCTTTATTATTATTATTAAAGAAAGAAAGAAGGAAAGAAAACGTTTTATTCAAAAAACCTCACAGTAATGAAGAAAAATAAACACAACAACAATAAAATCTAACTTAAGCACTATCAAACTTAAAAGCTTTGTTTGGGTATGCATTGGTACTCAGGTCAGCATGATTCTACGGCATGTTAATATGCACAGCGCTGGTTTTCCGCTGAGTTCAGTTTAGATTACCTCACGTACATCTTGATCAAGGGTAGTTTTCATAAGAAAACACAACTATTGTTAAATTTAAACCAAACCTTATTAAATACATACATAACACAATTAAAAACCTACTATTAATGATGCGTTTGATTATTTTCAGAACATTTCTTAGGGAAGGTTTAAGTTTTGTAATCGGGACGTAGTTTTGTAGGCACTCGGTTCAACTTTTGAAACTGTTATAGCTATGAACCTCAGAATATATAAAACCCCAGAAGAAGTGAACGCACCTAATACTGAAACATCAACATCTACTCTAAGTAGAGTACGCCGCCATTAGTTAGTCTGTGATCGTCGACACGCATGACGTGTTTTACAGTGTTCAATTTAATTGGATTATGCCTTCTTGTGTCGTCCCTTGTGTGGTTTTATGAAACGACGGTAAAAGTGAAACTTTATTTCACATTATAGACATTTAACTAAAAATTTTCATTTGCACAAATGAGTAATAGTCTATTACTACACGGTCAGCTGATGCGAACTATAGGCGCCGCCCTATTGGCCTCGGCTGCTCTGACGAGCGCCTTTCACTTTATCCCTACTCCGCGGCCGACCGTCACGCGACATGCAACACACAGACGAAAAAGTTTGAGACGATGTTATAAAAGTTTCAGTTTAACAAGATTTAAGGGTTTAAAAAAAACAAGGTGGGATCACATTCCATACGTACTCGTAAGTAGCGCATTTTGATGTTGTGTTATTTGATTATTGAATAAATTGTTCGGTTTGTAATTGTCATAAATAATGATCCTCCATTTTGCTGGTGTTGCCAAATATAGAGTATTATTATTTTCCCTACTCTAGAATTCTGAGATTAAAAACTTTTATTAGTTGTAGTTTTAAATTATGCTAGTGGTTCGCCCCGCATTGAGATCTCGCAAATCTCCTAAAAACAAAAAAAAAATTAAGGTGATTTGCGCAACGATACCTCAACGTATTTAGTGGCTAAATATGATTTAAAGAGTTCTCAAATCATACAATTATGTCGAATTTGAACATGTGTAGTCGCTAAATACTTTTAGGGATTGTTTTTTAAACTTACCTTGATATTGGATTAATAAAATACTGCCATAGTTAGTAGTATTACCCGTGCGCGATAAGTTGGGACCTGAGCGCGGTGACGTCATATTGGCGTGTTTGTACCGCCCGCAAAAAAGCGAACATAACAAGCAGCCGCCCGCGGCTTCGTCTTTGTTTTTTTTAACCTAATTTATAATGTTACTCAGGGAGGACGCTGCTTTTTATCTAATCTTTTTTACACTATTTGAATAAAATAAAAATACAATGTTTAAGTTTATACATTTATTTTATCTATTATTTACATTATCTCATTTTCGTTACTACTTAGTGGATTTATGTCTTTTAGAGGACGATAACAACAAAAACTACAACAACAAAACAATGACACAAGCTATAATAACAAAAACTACAACAACAAAACAATAACACAAACGAAAACTAAAAGAATTCCAGAGCGCGTCGTTACGTGACGTAGGCCAGTACGAGACTAAAAACCCTAGTAAAAAATAGTGATGCGAACGGTACAATACGGGCGCCATCGGGGAAGTGCAGGGGAAGCGGTCGGGGAGTCGCATTCCTAGCAGGTTCCAAGTTATCGCGCACGAGTTATATCTTAACAAAAACATTTACCCCAAAATGGGTACATTAATAATAATAATAATGGGTACAAAGCTAGCAACATTACGCGAGTAGGGATGAGGTGGGCGCGGGACGCGGGTTTTGTTTTATGGACACAGCGCACAGCTTGCAATCACAGTTGAATGCATCTCTTGGTGTTTTATCTATTCTAAGTTATGAACACGATTTTCATTAGAAACGGGATATTTACCATAATATATGAGTTTTGAAGATCGGTATACTCAAAAACTCACAATTTTAACAGGTGCCTAATTACGCATCAATTTAAATTCAATGTGTCCTTTTATCAAATACAAAGAAAAAACAAATTATTCAAAATAATTATAAGAGTTTATTACCTTCATTTTACTACGTGAAAATTTTGCATTTTTATAACATAAGTAGCTTATCTCAACTGTGCCAAAGCGGTACAATAAAATGAAACCAGCTTGGGGTGATTTTAGCTTATCAATTCACACCCTATTTTAGTAAATATAAAAATTCAAAGTAAGTTTGTTTGGTAGATAGATCACCTCTAAAGTGTACTTACACCAATGAAAATAAAGTTAACTTACAAATTAATCTAATAAAGTGAGTGGCCTTAACGCTAAAAGCAATCTCTTCCAGAAAACCTTTAGGCTTCGGATGGACAGGATTAGTTTGTGAGCATATTCCACAAACGACGCCAGATTGAGAACGGGTGCATGGGGTCATAGAATCCTCATCCTCCACCAACACCGCTACTACACCAACATCCACGGGGACCCTGGAAAGCTGCTGCCACCTACCCAAAGTCCTACTCCGTTACTTCAAAGAGTTAGGATGACTGGGGTCAGGTTAGAAGGGGGGTAATGCACAATACACCCCAATGCGGGACGTCAGTGCGGATCTTTTATTCCCCCCGCCATAGAATTAGAATTAGTGAACATATTTGGTGTCTTAGGCTGCATGAAGGCCTACAGGACATGGTTCGACGCCTTTAATACCTTAATACGATATTATAACGTGTCCTATAAAGTACAGAAATGCTTAAAAGTCATTAGCGTTCAGTCATCCACGTAGTGATATTAAAAACATTGCCGGAGACTAAAATCATAAAGTAAGTCTCAGAAAATGTTTTACAACAAAGTATCATTTAACTACTTATCCTTACGTTTCGTTTTTTTACGGCCCACCTGATGGTAAGCGGTTACCGTAACATCAAAGGCATAAGTGCCAGTAAAATTAGGTACAAGCACATGAGGCTTTACAACTGTATGCATCAAGTTGATTAAAGCAGGGCAGTGGGCACATTCATTAGGTGCGTGACCTACGAGCCAATGCTTTGTCATAGGTTAACCACTTAACATCAGACGGGCAATTTGGTTGTTTCATGTCCAAGTTGTATAAAAAAAAACTGCGTTAAGCTGCCTTGTGTCCGCATTAACTCTCACCAGTAAAAGTACGCTCATATAGCAGCAGTGCTAAGCCCATGATGAGATCCGCAATTTATTTAAGTGGACGCAGTATCCAAATTATATCTCGTAACATAAAATGCGATTTTAGTAGTGGTAAAAATGTTGATTGCCATCCAACTCAATTATTTTTAAGAGTTTTATAATGACTACCTTCGCTTCGTTCGTAGAAACGTTTTTCAAGAGACTCAGAAAAATTTACTCAGACTCACCTTTTTGATACTTGTAAATAAAATATTTTTCATCACTGATGCTCTGAAAGTTGTTCATTGTTAACTCGATATCGGCTCCGTAAATGTGATTTACTGCTCTAGACCAGAAAGTAAATTTGAAAATAGAATGAGGCTCATTGCATTCATAACAATCTAAAATGAAATACAACCTTCATGACAAAACCTTACGTTTATTTAAAAACAAAAGAGGTTACTGCATATTATGAACTAGCTGTTACCCGCGACTTCGTACTCGTTACACTACTAAATGTGTAGGTAACCTGGAAATAAAGCTAAATTACCTGTTGCAACTTAACACCCCATTTTTATCACATGGGAACTGATTTATGGGATAAATGGTAGCCAATGTGGTAATCCAGGGTATAGTCTACGTATATACTATCATCGAAATCAGTTCAGCCGTTACGAAGTGATTGAGTAACAAACAAACAAATAAATAAAAAAACATCCAAACTTTCACATTTATAATATTAAGTGTGATGTGGATTTGTCATGGAGGTTGTATTTAATTAATTATAGCTTACTATGAATGTGGCCATTTTCATTAAAAAAAAGGATTTGTCATGGAGATTGGATTTAATTTTAGCGTGATAAAAATACAATGAGTCTCGATTCTATTTTCAGATTTACTTACGTAGGTACATTGTATTTACGGAGCTGTTATCGAGTTTACAATGACCAACTTTCAGAGCATGTATGTTTTTCCATGAGTGATGAAAAAAATATTACCCTATAATATTTATGATATCCTAAGCGTCACGTTTCCGAGGTAATTGAAGGTTTATTGTAATAAATATTTTCATTTTGATATCTTTACTTTTAATTATCTCAGAAACGTGACGCTTTAGGATAATAAATTAATATTTTTGTTCGTCTAAAATTCTAAGCGTAAACCATCACTGACATAGAAAGTTTATTGTACATCAATGTTGAAAAAACGAATAGTTGTATCATAAAAAAAAACAAAAGGAGTCACAAATCAAATAGTACAGTGTACAGTTTTCGCATCTTAACCTTAGCTTATCTTTCAGTTCATCTTTTATTCCTGCCGCCACATTATCGGGATTTCGCAAAAGTTCGCGTTGTAATGTCTATCATTCGTTACATGAAAGCTTACACAGATTACATTCGCCGTAGTCCGATAATGTAGGGTTTACTTACGAGCAAATTTTCAGGATCACCTTGAACTGTCACGCGCAGCTTGTAAATTAGATAAACATCGGAAACAATCCTCCAAGACTTCGCCAGGCCTTTATGTTGATTTATAATAAAACGCTTACCTTTGTGTCGGATTGAACAGTATGTCATAGTTTTAAGTACTTGTTTTGTTTTAACAATCACACTAATATTATAAATGTGAAAGTTTGGATGTTTGTTTATTTATTTTTTTGATTGTTTGTTTGTTACTCAATCACGTCGTAACGGCTGAACCCGACTTCGATGAAATTTAGTATATACGTAGATTATAACCTGGATTACCACATAGGCTACCTTTAATCCCATAAATCAGTTCCCATGGGATAAAAATGGGGTGTCAAGTCAAGTTGCAACAGCGAGTTTAGCTTTATTTATAGGTTACCTACACATTTAAGTGTGTATCGTAGTGGAACGCGTACGAAGTCGCGGGCAAGTAATTATATAAAAACATTACCGACCAGCCTATTAAATAATAAAAACCGGCCAGGTGCGACTAGGACTTGCGCACGAAGGGTTATTTATAAAAGTACCATTATCTATAAAAACGGCAAAAAAATCATGTCTGTTGTATGGGAGCCCCACTTAAATATTTATTTTATTATTTTTTTAAGTATATTATAGCGGCAACAGAAATACATCATCTGTGAAAATTTCAACTGTCCAACTATTACAGTTCATGAGATACAGCCTGGTGACAGACGGACAGACAGACAGCAGAGTCTTAGTAATAGGGTCCCGTTTTACCCTTTGGGTACGGAACTCAAAAAAGTAATTTGTTGGCTATCAAAAATAAAACACATGGACTAAAATTGTGAAATCGAATTCTGAGTATTGAACTCTTGTCGGTTCTAGAAAGAAGAAACAAAATGCTGAGCTGAGGTTGTAAAAATATCCATAATTAGAATTTCATGACTTTCTAACTAAGAGCTAACATAAACATAAAAAGTAGGTGAGGAACTCTAAATTCTAGTTGAACGTCAGGATTTAAGGTATCTTTTAGTAACCACAGCTACTTTAGATTTTGACACCTGTGTGTTAATGTTGCTGATGATATGCATTATTTAACCACCTTCAATTATAAAAGAAGGCAGTTCTTTATTCGTCGGTATCTTTTTTTATGTATCTTCCCCGATTACTCGA
Organism: Philereme transversata; assembly: GCA_963924445.1. Classification (NCBI taxonomy): domain Eukaryota; kingdom Metazoa; phylum Arthropoda; class Insecta; order Lepidoptera; family Geometridae; genus Philereme; species Philereme transversata. The sequence continues at coordinate 9,884,851 of OZ004347.1, forward strand.
AGACGCGTAGACCGATTCGAAAAATTCTTTTTTTGTTTAAAAAGGTATACTTTCTAGGTGGTCCTGTTGGCACCAAGTTGGGATCTGATGATGGGATCCCAAAAAATCGAGGGTAACCCTCAAGTTTTATAGGGACGCATAATGTGTATTTAAATCAAAATAACTGGTTTCGATTTTCTGAAGTCGAAAGAATATGTGTGTTAAAAAGTTACTTGTACCTCATTCTAAAAAGAGATAGGTACTAGATCTTTTACAATCTACAAATACGGCCAGATAATACGGACAATACCCAATATCATGAATTAAATACGTTCCGTTTTATAAAACGGTCGACTGATCCAGCGAATTCCTATTAATTTATGTGACATACTTTGATTACCACTTTGCCACCGCCTTTGAGCGACTTCAAAGGTATTTCGATTAAATTCCTGCTCAATAGCGTTAGTAAAAGTGAGTTTAATATCTAGCTAAGTAGATTGTAGTTTGGTGAGCGTATCGATTTCAGACAGGGTAGTAATATAGGTGGAACATATGGAGTGTTAGCCTACTTGGCTCCAAATCTACTATAAACTCTGATGCAAGGCAAGGCAAGGCAACAATCAACTATTTGTACATAACTACATCAGCTTATACTATCGATGTAGATAAAGTGACGTACTTTATACTAGGGATGTAACGGAGGTAGTTTTATCGGAACCGAAATCGGAATCGGAGTTTTCAAATTTGATTTATCGGAATCGGAATCGAAATTGGAATCGAAATCGGAGGCAGGGTCAGTTTGTTTAAGGACAAATAAAACATGATTTATAGTCAATTCTTTTCATTTTTATTTTTTATTATAAAATAAAAAATAATATATGTATGTCTGTACATATATTGCCTGTATGTCTTCCGTCAAATGTATGGCATTTTAAAATAACTTTTAGCCTTTTAAAATCTATTTATGCCATGCGCTGTCAGACTCAATAAAGACACATTCGAACTTGGTTCGGTCCAAATGTCTGTTGTAAATGAGATCTTTTCAAATTGTGTGAGCAAATCTTTAATATTTTTAGCTAATGTTTCATATAAATGACCACAAATATTTTCCGTAAAAAATTGTCTTCCCTTTAACTGATAATTCGGCACAGTAAACTGCATAAGTCGTCGAAATCCTATACCTTCCACAAAATTGAAGGGTAGGTCTTGCAAAGCAATCATTTCCGAAATTAATCTGTCAATTTCCTTAGATTTAGCATTAGAAGTGCACCATTTTGTATTCTTCAGCAAAGTTTCTTTTAAAGTCATTTGTTTTTTAGCATCCTGAAGGGGCGTCGAATTCGAAGGCTGTACAGTATCTTTTTTTTCAGTTTCTGACTTAATGAATTCTTCATATTCAGTGGCATGGACAGACTTCAAATGACTTTTTAAGGACGTTGTCGTACCTCCCTTTCTTGAATACGTCTTCATTCACAGTTTACACTTTGCCGAATCTGAATTAACTTCATTGAAGTAGTTCCAAATACAACTGGATTTAGGTTTCATTATCCCACACAAAAACAGATCACTTTCATTGATAATAAGCCGCAAAAATCAAAACAATTATCTATAACCTATAAACGTGTCGTGGGCGTAACAAATAATAACAAGTGAAAAAATAATTGATGATAGAGTGCACGTAATGGGGGTCGGGGGATTCCCCGCGCGACATGTATGAACCTGTTCGGCACAGGCCGTCGCGCGCCGCCCGCTTTGTTTCGTTCGACCTCCGATTAACATCCGATACAAAAGTATCGGAACCGAAGTCGGAACCGAAAGTGTAATAATAATCGGAAGTTCCGACTTAACGGAACCGGAATCGAAGCTCCGTTACATCTCTGCTTTATACTACGAGTTGTTTGCCTGCGACCAGAATTATGAAAATTAAGTTTTTTGTTGAAAAATTACATTTTCAAAACAAGCTTTTATAAAATTCATAATCGGAACCGCAAGCAGATTCAAATGCGCCCAAACACTAGTTTTTTTTTTACGAACCTATACTTTCCCACTGTTGGGCAAAGGTCTCCCCATCTCCCCTCCATGATAAAAGGGGGTTTGGACCATAACCCGCCACGCTGGTCCAGTTGCGTGTTGGCGGGTGGTTCGTCAGAGCTTCGTTCGTTGATTGAAGGGCGCACCGCTTGCAGGTGAGGATGACTTGGGCCCGAGAGATGTTATGTGGGCTCCCTTATGCCCCAAACACTAGTAGCCTACTACAATCCATTCAGAAGTTCCGTTGTCTAGCATCCGTCTCCATCATGAGACCACCTCCATGGTACCATACTATTGCATTCTCACCGGATTTACATTATGTATTCCAAATTTGAGCTCAATCAGTTGAGGTTTAAAATTCAGTTGCAAGATTCCTCCCGGACAAACATACATACATTGCAGGTTAATAAAAAGCTTGTAAAAGTATTCTGACGGGTGACTCAATGAATATTTTATAAGCTTTGGCATTTTTATTATTAGTTTTATGGCAATAAAACTTAATTTTTCTATAAAAACATAGACACTGAGACGGAGTTACTTTAGAATTTATAATATTAAAAGCTACCGCGCGTGGATTCACATGTGTGGTTTGACAATAAAAAAATTACCCTCCTTCTGGGCAGTCGGTTAAAAAGTAGTCTATGTCTCAATCCCAGTCATAATCAATCTATTTACCAAATTTCATCGAATTTGGTTTAGCCGTTTAGTCATGAAAACGTAAAGAGACAGACAGACAAACAGAAAAACAAACAGAGGAGATAAAATGAAAGTATGGATATAACTTTTGAAACTATCATGGTTATTAACACTATTTGTACTAAAAACGGGATATTTACCATGATTTGTGAGTTCTTGAGTGTCCCGATATTTCGACGCAGTTGCATGCGCCATGATCACGGGTAAACTGAAGTCTTTGCGAGTGGATAGTTATTGGCAGATATAACGATCTACCCTCTTTCTTAGTCTCTTGCTAGGAATGAATTCAGTAATACTATCACTACTACCGGTTTCATCCTCGATCATAACTCTATTCCGACACACAACACTCACGGTATCAGGGCGCGTAATTGACACTACACTTCTTCGGTTCTTACACATTCTCACCACAGGATTCCAGGCTCCAGATGGTTGAAAATCATCTTCACGATTGAAATTCTTGTGTTTGGTAATCTCAATTGCCTCTTGAACCAGTCTTGGGATGTAATGTCGCTCAGTTGAGATTACTGCTGAACTCAGGCTCAAACCACTGGATCGAGCTACACAACCCACAAGTAATCTCAAATGAGCGACATTACATCCCAAGACTTGTTCAAGAGGCAATTGAGATTACCAAACACAAGAATTTCAATCGTGAAGATGGTTTTCAACTATCTGGAGCCTGGAATCCTGTGGTGAGAATGTGTAAGAACCGAAGAAGTGTAGTGTCAATTACGCGCCCTGATACCGTGAGTGTTGTGTGTCGGAATAGAGTTATGATCGAGAACGAAACCGGTAGTAGTGATAGTATTACTGAATTCATTCCTAGCAAGAGACTAAGAAAGAGGGTAGATCGTTATATCTGCCTATAACTATCCACTCGCAAATACTTCAGTTTACCCGTGATCATGGCGCATGCAACTGCGTCGAAATATCGGGACACTCAAGAACTCACAAATCATGCTAAATATCCCGTTTTTAGTACAAATAAAGTATGGATAGTTATGGATGAATGCCAAACTTAACTTTCAGTTTTAAACCGACTTCAAAAAAAGGAAATTCTCAATTCGTTGCGATCGTTTTTTTTTTATTTATGTTCGCTGTTACTCGAAGACGCCTGGACCGATGCGAGAAATTCTGTTTTTGGTTAAAAGAGTCCCCAGGTCTGATGATGGGATTTCAAAAAAATCGAGGGCAACAAACTTTATAGGAACGCGATTCGGTTTTATGTTTTTACTTCAGAACTCCGTCATTTATCTACCGATTTTTTTTTATATAAAAGGATATACTTTCATATCGATCATAGAAATTTCATCAAAATCAATTCAATAGGTTGGTTAAGACGGTTATATTTTTGTTATAAAGTTACTTGTGTAGCTTCAGATGCTTATAATTGGTTTGCAAGTTTTATACTAAATTAAAAATGTATTGCATCATTGAGATGCAGATTGTTCAGTGTTGGAGGGAACGAAATCGACCGTTGAATACTTCAAAGAGTGCTTAATTAGCGTTTCAGAAGAAGTTAATGAGCTGAGTCGAGGCGTCGCACGCGGCATCCCCATTCCGAATTAAGATATTCAATTACGTTTTTAATTGGAGAGCCAGAATAGGAGTGAACTATAAAAAAATAGTTTGAATAATTAGTTTGAAATTAGTTTAGTAGATTTTATTTTATATATCATTGTGAAGATTAATAAATTGTTTTGCTAGAAAAATTATAAATTAATTTGACTCGGAATTTTTTGAAACCATTTGTTTGTTAATGACTAACCAAATTCTAAATAATCCTAACTGATTGTGATAAACAGATTCACTAGAAAATATTTTTTTATCTTGATTTGGAACATTGTTGTTGAGTTCGAGACATTGTTTTGTATTAATTGTTTGTATTAAGACTCCGGACCAAACAAATAAAAATCCCCTAATCGTGGGACTTTTTCCGTCTGTCACAAATCATTATGTAAGCAACTAATTAAGCTTTCGACTTGAAATTCGGAACAAGTACAAACAATACTGCCCCACTTCATGTAAATTTAAACAAATATTTTCATTTTCACCCAAATGGGTCAAAACGGTGGGGGGTTAAATTTCAAAATCAAGTTTAGGTCAATTTATCATCGATGATTTTTTTTATCTAACCTACGCTGTCCTACTGCTGGGCAAAGGCCTCCCGCTCATCTCTCCACTTATCTCGATCCTGTATCAAATCCCGCCAGTCCCTATACAAAGTGTCCAAATCATCGCGCCAACGCTTCTTAGGCCTTCCACGGTGTCGCTTTCTATCCACAGGGATCCATCCACTTACAGTCTCTATTCTCTCTATTGTCTGTATTCTTATTACAGTATATTAAAGTCTCTATTCACATAGGGGCATTCCATTCCATTCCAATTCCCATCACGGAGGGCTATTAATAATAATATTTATATATTTTTTAGGTTATTGATAGAGCGAAGCGAGATTTCCAAATCAACTTGGGCAAATCGGCGTTGTATGTATGTATGTAGGTTTGTTTGTCCAAGGATAACTTTCGAAGCGTTAAAAAAAACAAAATGTGACTATCCGGTCAAAAGGCACGTATAATAAAAGGTCATTGTGCCTTTGTTAAGTTATTAGCCATAATATAAACTGAACGTTGACAAAATTCACAGGGTACACCAGTGACCCCATAGTGCTGAAATTTGGTATCCTTGTTGGTTTAGTGACACAGATATAGGAAAAGTCTGAAACCCAGAATAACTGCAATTTCTACCCCAAAAAAGTTTTACCAATTAACATAAACTATCGTTACCTTAATTTGTATGAAACTGTGGGTCAAATATCTTAGTTATGCATTTCTTGGCACTATTTTGATAGTCAAAGATTACAAATAATATTTTTTTTGGTTTTTATGGGAGACTCGCTAGATTTCAGTTCGGGGCGAACCACTAGTAGTTTTGCGTTTAACAACGATCTCGCTTGCTGGTAAGCTATGATGCAGTCTACATTGAAACATGAGAAATCTAAATGATAAATGAACTTAGGATTCTTTATATACATACAGCGGAAAATTAAAAAAAAAATAATATCCTTAACACCCCTTGCCGAGGGGTCGGGGTTAAAACACCAATAGAAATACTGGGTTTCGTTCATTCAATATCAGTTCGAATTCAAAAGGCTCAAATTGGGTTCCATGACTCATTAACATTATCACGGTTCACAACCATAAATTGTTTGCTTAAGAAACGGTGACCGTATTATTGCGGTAACTGCACCGCAAACTATGACGAAGGTTTTTCGACGATAAAGAGGAGATAAATTCTATCTGGGGAGTAGACTGTGACTGACCACTTATTAGGCAGCGTGGCTGTGGCAGCCATCTGACATTATAACGGCTCACAAACTTCGTTCTTGTTAACCAAGAGTTCCTGGCTGTGGCAGCCAATAGAACACGCACAACTGTAGAGAAGTCAAAATGAGACAAAGTAGATGTACATATGATGTATTTCCCAGCTTTCCGGACATTTGTTAAAACAGTCAGATATATAGGGTATTTGATAATATACGCACAAAAATGAAAAGGGTTATTTTGATGAGCATACTCGTAATAAATAAATTTCTGAAATGTTTACCATAGAAATCTGAAAATTATTTTGGCATGTAAAAACAAATATTTTATTAAACTTATGTGGTGCTATTGCATAACTCTTGCCATCTAACCACAGATACTGTATTGGCGACGTCTCGAGATATCTCTTGTTGTCCCTCTCTAACCCAAAACCGCAGCCATTTCCAAAAGAGATATCAAATCGGTATTTATATTTGTATGTCGATTGCAAGAGTAAGCAATAAGTTTCATATTGAATTAATCACCTAAACTTAGTCGATTTTCTCTAAAATTTGATAATATAACTGTAGTTTTTTTTCGAGAAGTATTTTTTTATGTTTTGAGAAACCGTCACTTGAATATCGTCGGTAACAAACACCCTGTATATGGTGTTCTAAAACAGCCCAGCTGCTGCATACAATAAAAAATGTACTAATAGGCAGAAATTATTAGTAGCAATTATTGTTTCAGAAATATAAATTTCAGCTATTTCAGATATATAGCAAATACTCATGTATATATCAAATATACATATCAATATATTATACATATCAAATATAGCAACTTCAATCTTAAAGTGCTTCTAAGCGGGCTATTGGTCTGTATTGTGATCTCACTTTTCAGTATAGCTGTCTATGCCGCTGTTAAAACAACAATAAATAAAATAAAGAAATATTGCTGGGCATGACACACAGTGCTATCTAACCCAAACTATCCAGATAACTGATAGAATACTTATATACTTTTTTTTGTAAATACATACTTATCATATATAGAAAAACATCCAGACCCGGAACAAATATTTGTTGATCATGCAAACATTTGTTCCGCGGCGGGAATCGAACTCGCCACCTCCTACGGCTATTCGCCGATTGAGCCACGGAGATAGTCGATCAATCGATGTGGCCTGGCAATATTGACGCAAAACATTCCCCGTTTTCTAAACTGCATTTTTAGTCAACCAAGTACATAGACTTGGCAGTTTTATAGCGGAACAGCGATCTCCACCAGACTACCTTTTATGCAAGGTTAAAAAAACTTACGCCGTTAAAAAACGGTTGCCGCTTCTTAAACAACAAGAGTTTACGTTAATTCGCGATGTGGAGTCGATCCATCATCGGTATTGAGGCTTCGACGCGAACTAAGTTCATCAATCTACTAATTAGTGGAACGTGCTTTTTATCCCCGTCTTTATTCAGCTATGAGTAGGTAGTGTAGTTAGTCAATATTTGAAAGGTATGGGGTTTATACGAGGGACTTTGGAAAAAGTGCCTAAGTTAACCCGTAGAAACGTAAGCCGGTTTTTGTCGCCCGCCTGTCGATCGACTAGCCCGTCCATTTCACACATAGATACAATGCAGTACCGAAAGGGGTTATTGTGCTAGCCAACAATACTTTTACTACAAATTTTCATAATTCGATGTTTTTATAAAAGCAAAACTGGTACGAATCAACAGTTTTCGGTGCTTCCTAGAGAGTCGGATAAAAATAAATCCGTACCATTCAGAATCGTCATCCGTGACAATTTTTATACATGTTGACCGAGCAGTATCCGTAATATTATAAAAAAACTAGGTGACCCGCTCGCGGCTTCGCACGCTTTGAATTTCCTGTTTCCGTAGGAACTTCGGGATAATAAAAACACTCTTATAAATAAATGCAACATTTTGTCAAGTTTTAAGTCAATCAATAAAATTAAATCGCAAACTCTTACTGATCTTATTACACTGGCGAGTGTGAACGTGTTTCCAGCGAGGCGCTTGTGAACGTGTTTGCCGCGATTGCGCGGCGAGCTCGCGATTGGCACGCCGCGTTCGCTCAGTGGTATGAACGCGCGCTCCGCCATACATCAGCCAGTCATTAAGGATTGTAACTAGGGCTGCCATCATTTCTATAATCGTACTATATTTTATTCAATTGTACTATATATAATAGAAAAATAATATCGTATGAAAAATACTATATTTTCGTAGCGTCCCTGAGTGTCGCTTTATCCACACCTGAACACTGTCAATACAAATACACATGTAAGATTAAATAATGATTCAAAATGTACACTATTTTTTCCCGAATTTCCCAAAAGTACCACAGTTTAACAATTTTCTGAAAAATTTAGTTTTTGAAAAATAATAATGTGGCAACCATCATTGAAACGCATAATTTGCGTATTGTATCCACGCGGCGTGCATTGCAAGTTCGCGGCGAATTCGCGTGACGCACTTGCGGTGAGCACATTCTCAAATCACCTCGCTGGAAACACGTTCTCAACTCGTGTGATAACTCTCTAAGACCTTTTACAAAATGAAATCAGGAGCTTAAACAAAGTGGCACTGAAAAAAGATAAGACAAAGATACCCCCATTATTATTACAGTTAGGAGTTGTTCGGAACTTTTGTAAAATATAGTTGTGATATCACCGCGGTACGCCCGGCAATAGGCCAAATCACAGATGGTAGAATAGGACAAATCTTCAAGTAGAACTAGTCTACCAATCATTATTATAAATACGGAATTTATCACGTACCGTCCTATCGGTGTTTCGACCGACAATGTTTCGGTTCAATTCTTGTTGTGTTGAACGTTGAATGTTTCGGTTGAACCTTCATCAGGGTGAGTGTGATCCGCTCCGAATAACGTCTCGCCTCGCACTGCGCGCCGTAGCCCTCTGCGCACGAGTAGACGGGCGCGGTGGTGGGGATTGAGTCAACGATGGCCCAATAATACCAATAATTATAAAAAAGAAGTTGCGACCATGGTCATCTGTTATTAAAACAACGTATTGTTCACAATCAAAGTCAACGGCACATCAAAATTCATTTAACCATAAAAATCCCAAGGATCATTAAAAAAAGTACCCTCTCAATACAGCTGTTTTTCAATTCATTATTTAATCAAACAATTATTAATAATTTACTTATGTTTCTCTCCATCCTTAGGTGATCTAGAAGAAGTAGCTTTCTTTAGCGATAAGACCACAAATTATACATTTACCTGTATTTAATTTTGTTATATTTATAGCTTTCATATTTCACACTGCGCTATCTAGCCCCAAGTTTAGCAAAGCTTATTCTAAGGACACCAGATAACTGATATAATACTTATAATAGATTTTTTTATATGCTTACTTATATACTAGTGGTTTTGTGAGAACAGTAGACCTCGCAAGACCCTATAACCATGCAATAACCGACACTTTCCCCTTTCCCCGGGCTTAGCAAAGCAATTTCAGAATTTTGAAACCAACCCGCGGGGATGGGGTTTTTTTACTTTATACATTACCTATGTTGGAGAGAAAGTAGAAAAAACCCATCCCCATGGGTTTGTCTCGTGAAGGTGGAGAGGACTGCGTAGTCTGATTGCTATCGGATAAAATTTCAAAAAATGAAATCCGTCTATATATAACGCTACAGTAAACTTCCCTCAACCCTTTTCGCAACTCCACTCCTTTTAGTTTTTTTTCATAACATCTTATGTAGAATGAAGTCCTTAGTGTTCCTCTCAAATTCGATTAAAATCTGTTGATAAATAACGATACAGCAAACTTCCCCTCTTTTCCGCCCTACTTTCTCCGCAATCAAAAATCGCGATCGACTAAAAATTAAAATAAATCATGAAACTTGTGTGCCAATTTTCATCAAAATCGGTTGAAAAATACGACCTGTAGGCGAGAACAGACAGACCAACTGACACACGGACGGACAAAAGCATTTTATGCCCAATCTCGAAACTAAGACGCTTCGCTCGCTCTGTCAAATATACGATTATATGTCTAAAGAAACACCCAGACCCGGAACCATTATATGTATATCAACATCAAAATCAAATCAAAATCATATCAAAAAGTTTGTTTCTGTAACAAGTACATACAATTTTTAAGGTTGCAACCTTCTTTTGAGTAGGAAACTACTTGTGTTAGAAAGCCCCGCTCTTCCATATCCAAAGGATTATAGGTATACTAGGTAAGGTCAGTACAAATATTTGTTCCGCGGCGGGAATCGAACCAACAATCTCCTGTTTTTAAGCAGTCTATTCACCTAATGCGCGACAGAGATCATTATAAATGTTAACTCAATTAAAAAAAACTTCAGCAAGTATAAGCCACACAATAATCGTGATTCAAGAAGGCCTTATTTACTAAAGCCGCGAATCTATAACTCCTCTTTTTTATTGACACCACATTTGGAGTGACACAGATTCAGGCAAGTTCGGAAGCGCACCAAGTGAACTTGTGACGTAGATCAGTCAGAAGGCTTTGATAAACTGCCTTTTGTGTCCCTTTGTGCCTCCGATAATCCCTGCTCACAATGCTGGCAAACTCCACGTGATATACGGGTGCGTCTTCCTACCATAAACTATATTTCAGCTAGGAAGTATATAGTGCCACAATATCCTGCATAAGTTTGACATTTTAATTTTATTACCTTGATAAATATTTTAAGTTGGTATTAAACGGCAAAGGTTGTTTGTTAGTTACCGCTGCTAGCCTTAAGCCCAACTATTATATTGTCTCAAAGGGCAAATTGCGCAACGATTTAAATGTATTTATTGGCTATATATGATTTAGAAAGTGGTCAAATCATACAAATATGCCAAATTTAAATATACTTGTGCAAACTGGGCTAAGTTGTGTCATAAATTTCATCCTGGCAACCAAGGGCCTAAATAGATACTAAAGGTAGGCTAAAAGCCATAGCCCCTAATTGATTGAAAAAATACCAAGGGTCGTTATAAATTTCAATTACGTCAAGATAAATGATTGTAATTAATCAATTCATAACATTATGTGTACTAGGTTGGTCAAACAATTAATTATTTGTTTATTTTATTAACACAATTAAGGAATCAATTATCATTTCTACGAGCTAAATGTGGCTATAATTACAGGTGATGACTGCATTGTGAAGTGTAGAGGGTGAATAACTTAAAATAAGAATATATATAGAAAAACTTTACAAAGCAGTTAATATAGGTAATGGTGGCAATTCTGTTGTTTACGCTGCCTAACTAAAATTGTGTAAAATACGAACGGTCTTATCTTGTTCGCACTAAAGATCAAATTAGAATAAAATTTAAAGTGACATTTCTAAAATTAAGTAATTTTTGTTATGATGGCATGTTTGCGGGCTAGTTTTAGTGATCAATCAAATTGGTGTTGACTAAAACTAGTCCGCAAACACGTCTTCTTATTTAAAAATACTTAAATTTAGAAATGTCACTTTAAATGTTATTCTAATTTGATCTTTAGTGTGAACAAAATAAGACCGTTCTTATTTTACACAATTGTAGTTAGCGTAAACAACAGAATCGCCACCAGTAGCAATCAGTTATATTCACTGTACGAAATCACACTAATATTATAAATGCGAAAGTTGGGATGTTTGTTTGTTTGTTACTCAATCACGTCGTAACGGTTGAATCGATTTCGATGAAATTTGGTATGTACGTAGATTATAACCTGGATTAGCACATAGGCTACTTTTTGTAGACAAACAAAGCATGGGAAGCCGCTGGCGGAAGCTAGTTACCTATAATTAATAAACTGTAACTATTAATAACGATTGGTTGTCGCATTTATGTTTCAATATTGCAAAGCATGAAAGAGTTTCCAAGGAAGTTACATAACTCTCACTAGATTCTAAGTAAAATTAGACAAAAAGCTCATTAGAATACATTTAAAAAAAAAATGTTATGTATAAAATACCTTTGTTTTTAACCGGTTTTGATTCTAAGAAAAAAATAGAAGCTTTTTACCTATTAAAAACAAAGGTTTTCTTTTATCCCCAGCTGTTTACAAAAACATTCGCAATTTTCGCGTCTCCTGCGCCGATAATTACCGCCAACCGCCGGAATTTCGAGACAATGAAGGTGTACAGTTAATGCCATAAGTTGTTATGCATTTTGAGAATTAAGAGTCAAATATTTGTAGGACATTGGTCTAAAACGAACACGTTTTAAAAAGGCAACGTAGATCTTCAAAATGAGTCAAAACTTTTGAGAAGTAAATTTGTTTGTTACAGATTTATTAGCGCCTAAAAGGCTTGAATCATTAGCCTACTTATTTTGCTGAGTGTACTATTGTTTAAACAGATAGCAAAAACCTTTCAAGCAACGCCTTGGAAAAGTTTCTACTCAGAAAGAAGTCATTAGCGAAGTTAGAGGAACTTCCTTGGCTCGGGGGAATATAAATATTTTCACAGTCAGCGGATAACAATTACGCCGTTCTAACGAAATTGTTTTACTTACAGATGATGATTTATAGGTTTTGTTTTTTGTATTTACAAGCGTTTATTAAATTAAATTGATCAAATTACCCGTAATTGAAAAATAAGACGATAATGCTAACAGTGCAAGATGGAAGATATATTATTTAAAACTAAAAAACAAGGCTTTCACATCGTCATTATGCAACGGATCAAATATAATGACCATCAAAATACACTTTGAGATCTTTATATGCTTTTATCAAAAAATAATAGTATATATCTACAAAAAAACAAATCATTTCACAAACAGCGAAAGTCTAAAAATGCTAAGGTCCTAGCTGTTTTATAGAGTCCGCTGCGTTGAGCGGGGCCCGCGGTTCCGTTGTTTTGTGTGTTGGTAAAAAATTTACCATATCTGGTGGTCAGTTTAACATAAGCTATTATGTAATTTGACTTAAAACTGTCATTCATAATTTAACTAAAGGTTTAATCAGTATCAACATCTACAGTCTGACTTCATCTACTGCTGGTTATACGCCTATCTCTGTCTATGCCGCTCTCCACAGTCCTATGCCAGCCCCATCCAGGTTCGACCCGCCATGCTTGATTCATCGTTTGCCCATTATACATGCTGGACGGTTGACGAAAACCCAGTTCTAAAATATTAAGCTAGTTCAATTGTGACAAATTTTGATACCAATCCAAAATCCGAGCCCCCAAAGGGATCAAGTAATGCACTTAATAGTGGCACAGTTTTATATGTCATAAAGACTGCTGGTTTTTTATGACCAATATTGTACGGGTCTGATTCAGTTTATTAAAAAAATTGAGCTGTTTTACTGAACCGTAGCATTTATTCGATCAATGAGCCTTGCCATCACTTTATTTCCATATTTTATCGACATCAAAACATCGTCCCAAAACTCATCTTTCATGCATAAAAATAAAACTACAATAAAAATTGTAACAAAAATATATACCTATAGCTATAGAAGGGTATCTATTGTGAATATAAAATTGTTGCTTACAAATAAGCTCTCGATTTGCGCATGAATTTTACGTGCCATAATTTCAGTGTACTAAATGCTCAATAAAAAAACGGAGGGCCGTTTCTTGCGGCGCGGGACTGAGGAAGGAAGACATTCGAGTGACGTTAGTTTGATATACGAGCGGGCGTCTTTTGTGCGTTAGTCGTTAATACGGGAGCACAATGGAAGCCGACAGCGCTCAGGAGTTACGCCCGACTTAAGGAGGCTGCCTATTACACTACTGCGTAACTGTGCGAGTGTAACTATTCCTTTTTATACCTTGATTCATTACTGGATTTATTGGCCCGTTCAGGTTTTCTTTCTTTTGAATTGGTAGTAATTGGTAATGCTTTAGCCAATAATTTTTCGAGAACGCCGTTAGGTTATAATTCTTTTGTTACTGATAGTTTTTTAAACCTATAATAAGGCATTTGACCGATTATTTTTGAGTATGCCATACATATTTTTGCTCTTTATGTACAATTGTTATTAAATGCAAGCCTTATATTGGTAAATAAAAAAAACCGATAATACACTCCCGAAAGTCAACGTATCACTGTTATTTAAGTAAGTATTAACTATTTTCATTTATAGAATATAACTGAGGTAACATTTATCAATAAAAGTCTCTGAAAAAAGTTTTGTGAAACAAAACTTTAGTTTGGCTCAAAATGTTCAGGTAAAGCTTTTGATGGCTGGACAGTGTTGGACTGTGCCAGTTTTATCTTTAGATTACATTTTTAGGTAAAAAAATATTTATAAATGAACACCTCTTTGTCCGAAGATAGATAGATAACTCTATTTATACACCAAATAAACAATTACTTAACATAAAACCATTTAATTATGACCTTATTGCTAAAAGCGATCTCATCCAGGCTTTATCATTATCATCATGTTAGCCAAAATATGTCCACTGCTAAACATAGGCCTGTACCCAACGGTTGCCAGCAACGTAAAACTTAGAACTGGAAAAACGTAGTTCTTAGTTGTACTTATTATTTCCTAGCTGTTGCCCGCGACTTCGTACGCGTTACACTACTAAATGTGTAACATAGAAATAAAGCTAAACTCGCTGTGCAGCTTAACTACACCCTATTTTTATCTCATGGGAAATGGTTTATGGGATAAAAAGTAGCCTATGTGGTAATCCAGGTTATAATCTATGTACGTACTAAATTTCGTCGAAATCGGTTCGGCCGTTACGACGTGATTGAGTAACAAACAAACAAACATCCAAACTTTTTCATTTATAATATTAGTGTGACACATACGCTAGTTATACAGTAGGCCAATTATGCCTTAAAACCTGTACCAGGTGCGAATAACTTAAACTTATACTTAAAACTACTAAACTAAACTAACTTAACTACTTAAACTACTTTACTTATACTTACTAACTTGATTATACTTTCTTATATTTGAACTGCACATTATAGGGAATCCTAGTCTGGAGGTCAAAGTTAATGCATAACATTGTTGATCGAGCGAAGTGTGATCTCCAAATCAAATAAGGCAAATCGGCGTTGTATGTATGTATGTATGTATGTTTGTTTGTCCGAGGATAACTTTCGAAGCGTTTTTCCGATCATCGTGAAATTTTGTATATAGGTAGGTAATAATAGCACAATTTTGGTGTGACTCAATGAGCTAAAAATTTTGGGGGATTGTTGAGATATTGGGGTTCAAGAGGGGTAAAAAAAAATGAAAATGAGACTATTAGGTCAAGTGAGACGTCAAATAAAAGGTCTTTATTAGCACATTTCGATTCCGTTTTTACTTTTAGTAAAGTTTTTGTAGTTTTTCAGTTATTAGCCATAATAAAAACTAAACTTTGACAAAATTCACAGGGTACACCAGTGACCCCACAGTGCTGTAATTTGGTATGCGTATAGTTTATGTATCACAAATATAGGCAAAAGTCTGAAATCTAAAATAACTGTAATAATTTATACCTCAAAAAAGGATAACCAATTAACATGAACTCTCGTTACCTGTAACTTGAATGAAACTGTAGGTCAAGTAAGATGGTTAATATTTTGTGGCTCTATTTTCATAGTCAAAGATTACGAATAATATTTTTCTTGTTTTTATGGTAGACTCGCGAGATCTCAGTTCGGGGCGAACCACTAGTTAAATAAATGTTACTTAAGCTGATTTGTATAATTTCCAAATGATTAAGCATACGTAAAATTATAATTAGTAATTAGTGCAAAAAATACATAACATAGCAAATATTGCTGGGATTTATCTATTTTCTTTAATTTTTATAGTCGAGTCCTGTGTGACTTAGTCACCATCCATTTTAAGTTCTTATCATCCCAATGCGAGACAAAATTGAGAAGTCTGGCATAATCAGAGATGTTTATACCTACTAGCGACTTAATACTCTATGTTATTTGACTAAAGGAAGAACTGACCTCGACCATTTTAAAGCCCCATCACATCGCTTATTCAAACTAAGGCGCTCGTGTAAGTGTGACTCCTACACTCCTGTGAGGGAAAAGTTAATTGTGATTCCTGGAAGTGTCAAAACTCTTTATTTATGGTAAACTCCGAGTCAATCGTCAACTCGCCCTGTAAGGCGAGGATTTAAAGAAATATATATATATATATATATATATATACATATATTGATCGTTAGTGTGTGAGCATCAAAAAAACGAATTGTTTTACGTCACTAGGCATAATTTTATGAGCCTGGACGTCTGAATAATAAAATATTCAAATTTATTTTAACGCTGGAAATTACAAATATAAAATGTGGGAATTTAAGCAATGATTAGCCGACAGTAGTTAGGCAAAAAATTTATAAATTTCAGGATAGGAAATGTATTCTAATCAAATAATATCAGTAAACGTATTGAAAACATGATATTTTATTTTTAAATACGAGTATCAAAGCATAGTTTTGTCAGATACTTTGATTGAATTAAAATGAGTATAAATTATTAGTTATAGAGTTTTACTTTTCAGCTTTTAGAGTATCATTTGATACAATAATTATGGATTGAAAAATGTTAGAAAACATGCGAGTAACGTTTTAAAAGTAAAATATTTCCAAATACAAGGTTCTTTGGACCATGAACGAAACTCTAAACCTCTTTAAATGCAATTAAAAACTGATATTTTGTCAAAGCATATTTTAAAAACTGCATAGAAAAACTCTTTGACTAATAATTTTATCCTCATCAAAGTATGCTTTTAGCGATAAGGCCACCCATTGTACCTATAATTTAAAAGTGTATTTTATTAAATGTATGTATTTAATGGTGTGCAATAAAGAAATTATCTAATCTATGCTAGACAGTTTCGATACATGCACAAAGCGGTACTGTTCCACCTTTATTAAGCGCACCGTCAAGTAGTGGAACGCCTGGCCTGAGTCTGTGTTTCTTGATAACTATAACCTAGGGGTCTTCTAGTCGCGAGGTGAATAGGTTTTTTTAGGCAAGCGTGTACCATCGTAGACTGCATCATCACTTAAGATCAGGCAAGATCGTGGTCAAGCGCTAGCCTATAATTAGTAAAAAAAAGGTAGTTTTATATTAGCTTGTATCGTTTCGTCATGTCCGTCTGTTTGTTTGTCTATCCACCTGATTAGTTACAGCCGTTATTCGTAGACTTAGTACTGTTAAGCTGAAATTTGGTATGATGATAAGTTTTAGTGATGCCTAGTAAAATAAAAAATCGAAACAAATAAAACCTGATTTCAGCTTTTCTTACTTATATGGAAGATGTGGATGATTTTTTTACTTACGCACCACTTAATTTGGAGTGTCGTTGAATATGTCTTCCAGCGCTTTTTTGATACAATAGTCTGTTTACGAAATATAAAGCTTCAAAGTTGCCATTTTCAATCAAAACGCAATTTTTGTATCCCTAAAATTTGTCCACAATAGTAGCACATACAGGGTATTTCATTGAGATGGGTCAGTGAGGGAAAATCCTCATCGGTAAGAGATATAAAATATGCTAAAAGGACTTGAGTCACCGATTTTGATAAAAATAATTACTGCATTTAAAGATTTTGGAAAATTGTTAAAGAGGCCTGGGGAATCAAACCAAAACTTTATGAAATAAAAACAGTTGCTTGTTTTATGACGGGAATCGATAGTACAGGCTATAAAAAGTATTTGATCGCAAAGATACCCTCTTTAACTTTTATCACAATAGGTGACGCGAGTACTTGCAGTATTTTTGATCTGCCCCACCACAATGAAATACCCTGTATACCTTAGTTGTAAGAAGAATTATCAAAATTGCGTAGACTTTACTAGTTTAAAAACTGTAGTTGATTAACTATGTGTGTAGTTGGATTTTTAAACAGTTCATAATGTTTATACATAATTACCAAAATCAACTACAAAATAACTTTGTCAAATTTACTAGTTAATTACTAAGATACCGACTGTTAAATAAAATAGTGCGCTATTATTACTTTATTTCAAAACACCCTGTATATCGATAGAACACACGAACCATCAAGCGTTTCCGTAGAGGAAGCGGCGAACAAACGCTTTAGAAATAATAGTATGCACATAATTATTTGTGCAACGCCTGCTTTGTGCGGACAGCGGGAACAAAGCCGGGGGAGACGCGGAAAACCTCACTCATGCCGTCAAGTTAGCGACGCTGGAAGAGACATAAAGATGATTTATACCTTCCAAGATGCCGTACTAATTGGATGAATCAGGTAGACAGAATATAGAAAATATAGTAAAAGTATGCATAAAATTACGTCACTTCTCAGTTGTCACGTTCTCACCTAAAAAACTAGAATAATAAACGTTTCATATATGCAAATTTAAACTTTATGCTACGATTAAAGTCTTCTTTCTTAGTCGTAAACAGGTAAATTTTTAACAAAAATATAATCAACTTGAGAAAACAGAAAAAAACAAACAATTAAACCGATTTCGATGAAATTTCTATGGGACTAATCTAAAAGTATATCCATTCAAATAAAAAAAAATCCAAGTCGTTTGATAAATGACGGAGTTCTAAAGTAGGTAACATACATAAAAAAATATTTTTTACGAAGTTGGTTAAAAAGAAACGAAGTTAATATATCAGCTGAAACGTAGCAATAGCAGTTCGTAACAGTGCTACGTCCCCACAGCTACTCACCAGTGAGGCGTAGCTATGGGCATTTTTAAAATAATTCTTTTTATCAATTTTTGTTTCCGAAACAGTTTTCTGGAGAAAGAGAACACAACATGGGAAAAGAACAAGTAAATGGCCCACCTGAAGTCCCATGACAAAGCTACCTCGTAGGTCAACTTGCCTTACGCCGGACGCTTTGCGTCCATTAAGTTTTTCTAGAATATACCTCGTTTACTAAATTTTTTTTAAATTTATTAATATTAAATTATCTAAACAAGTGAGTTGAGCGAGTGATACATTCCAGCCAGTTAAAAGGTTAAATAAAACAGTTTATTCAGTGACTCTACATCTGCGTTAAGATACGACGAAAACCGCAGGTGTTTCATTATTCCGTTTTAATGGCGTCAGCGCAATCGGGTTACGCGTCACACCGTCTGCAAAATACGTAATTGCGACTGAAATTTACACACTTGAGAAAAAATTCTAGTCAAATTGAATGAAAAGCTTTCTGGCTCTACGCGGCTACGGCGTAGCAGCTCTACGTGGCTACATTCTTTAGAGGGTCTACGGAGTAAACGGTAGTTTTAGAATCGATGCTCATACACATCTAATTTTTTTAAAGCCTTACCTAAGTACCACAGAAAAATTAATCCACTGTTTACCGCGTGTTTAAAAAAATCCTTACCAATTTTTGTTAGGGATTTTTTAAAGACGAGCTAGTTTTTAACCCATAGTTTTTTTTAAGCCATAGTTCCAAGACCTATTAATGTATGGTTCTGAGTGTTAGGACACGAAAGGGACGGATGAAAGAAGGGTGCACGTGGCGGAAATGCGAATGTTGAGATGGATGTGTGGGGTCACGAGAATGGATAAGATAAGGAATGAGTTTATTAGAGGAAGTTTAAAAGTAGCGCCGGTTATAGAAAAAATGAGGAGTAAGAGGCTAGCGTGGTATGGGCATGTCATGCGTAGAGAAGAAAGTCATGTGACTAAAAGAGTATTAGATATGAGTGTAGATGGATATAGAAGTAGAGGCTGAAGAAGAGGTGACTGTGTGAAGAATGATATGGGTAGGAAGAAAGTGACAACGGAGATGACGGCTGATAGAGAGATCTGGAGGAGGATACATGTTGTGCCGTGTAATGTGGGATAAGAGCAGGAAGAAGAAGAAGTTCAAAGACCTATTAAGTAACTGGTAAATTGTTCAGAACTGCCAATGAAACAAAATTCTTTACTGCACGTCAGTTTTACCAGACATTGGTGGCGATTCTGTTGTTTATACTGACTAACTAAAATTGTGTAAAATACGAACAGTCTTATTTTGTTTACGTCAAAGATCAAATTACAATGACATTTAAAGTGAAATTTCTAAATTTAAGTATTTTTCACTAAGATGGCGTGTTTTTGGACTAGTTTTAGTCAGCAGTCAAATTGGTGCTGATTAAAACTAGCCCGCAAACACGCCATCTTAGTAAAAATTACTTAATTTTAGAAATGACACTTTAAATGTCATTCTAATTTGATCTTTAGCGTAAACAAAATTTATTACACAATTTTAGTTAGCCAGTGTAAACAACAGAATCGCCACCATCATCAGAATCAGACTCATAGTGGGTCGACATAGGCTCAAATAATGTAAGCCTAAGTTATCTAATCCCATGTAGACTAAATCAAAGTTAAAATTTTAAAGGCAGTAATAACCGCTTAATATAAGGTGGACCATGGGATTGTGAAGTATCTGTCTTGTTGAAAATTTCATGACACCAGGTTCTCGATGATTAAGATTATCATTTGTTATTCGTTATCATTATCATAGTTCTACAGCAAGGTAAAAAAAATATGAATTTATCTAGACAAATACTGCATACAATTATTCTATCGGGAATAAATTTATTAATCTGCATAATTTTGATAACTAGATATCACATGGGAGCATTTAACCAAACTCAATCAGGTTTTTGAATAAACATTGATTTGTTTGTTTGTTTTGTAGTTAGTTTAGCTCGGATAATATTGAAATAACTTTTGTTAGTATAAAATAAATGTGTGTTACCGGGGATGGGAATACCAGCTTTGTGGATATCCTTGGTATTTCTTTACGAAATCGAATCTAATAAAACAAAGTTGGGTGAGTTACACCATTTAAAACTCAAGAACGGCTGGACCGATTACTATGAAATTTGATATATAGGTATATTATGATCGGAATTGACACATAAGCTACTTTTTACCCGACTGCGCAGAAGGGAGGTAATGTTTTTATTGTCATACCACGCGAGCGAAGCCGAGGGTGGGTCATCTAGTTATAAATAAAAGAGATTCGTGAATAAACCAAAGTTACTGAGAACCGTTGAGTACAGGCCGCATAATATAGGGCATTCTGAAAATATTAAATGAGGCCTATGTTCAGCAATATACGTCTTACGCTATATTATATGATCATGTTTGACGACCTCCGTGGGGCAGTGGGCGAATAGCCGGCTGTGAGACGCAGGAGGTAGTGGGTTCGATTCCCGCCGCGGAATAAATGTTTGCATGATCTACAGATATTTGTTCCGGGTCTCGATGTTTTTCTATATTATAAGTATTTATTTACGAAAAAAAGGATACAAGTATTCTATCAGTTATCTGGTTCCCGTAGTACAAGCTCTGCTTAGTTTGGGGCTACATAGCGCTGCGAATGTTAGCGACGCAAACCTATATCTACTTACCTTATTGTATTTATGCATTATGATGTGCAAGGTGTGTGCGGGGAACGAGGAAGGGAGCGCGCAGTCTTGCTGACAGTTAACACTAATTAGTTAATTTTTGGCACATATCAGTCGTAATAAGTACTAGCCTCGCGTAAACCGCACGCTCCTTTACGTTAGCTTGAGCTGTATACTTTCTTTGGACGATACATGATTGTTTTTCGCATAAATTAGTGGCTTCATTTACTTAAATATGTGCATACTCACCATACATGCCTGCAACGCCTTTAACGAGTATATTCCTGATCAGAACGGCAAAGGAAAACATTGTGAAGAAAACTGCGACTTAGTTCTTACTATAAAAAAATGTTTATTTCTTATGATGAATATGCGATGATGTAGATAAATGTGTGGTACATAAAAAACTCAGTTCATAGAACGAATTGGTTTTCTCCCTCGGTGCCTATAAATTGGTAAGCGTAGTTGAAGGAGTGTTGAGCGGAATAGCATGACTGCAAAATGATAATGCCCTATTATGGAAATTGTTTACGCTCGTGCGACCGAAACGTAGAGTAAGTTATGCTCAGAGTCAGAGTGAAACTAACGTTTTATACACAAATATTTATAGTTATATGCATAGCATATTTTGTTATATAAATAAATAAATAAATATCGCTGGACATTTCACACAGCGCTATCTAGCCCCAAACTAAGCAGAGCTTGTACTACGGGAACCAGATAACTGATAGAATACTTATACGCTTTTTTTGTATGTAAATACATACTTATATATAGAAAAACACCCAGACACAGAACAAATGTCTGTAGATCATGCAAACATTTGTTCCACGGCGGGAATTGAACCCGCTACCTCCAGCGTCTCAGCCGGCTATACGCCCACTGCGCCACGGAGGCAGTCCATATATCTCTCAAAAGAATAAGGAAGTTTGAATGAGTGTTCACTGTTAAATATTATTTCGTGGAGAACCTGTTTCTTTAGCATGCCAACAAACACAACGTAAAAACTCAAAGTACATTGTCTTGTGGTGTTAGTAATCTGAGTTTGAGCTGTACACTCTGTATTTGCGATTCAGAGAGAGAAGTCAACGACACCGAAAACTTTCATTGCTGTGTTTTGAACGTCATCGTCAATGTGAATCAATAAATTCAACCCTTTTTATGATTCAGTCATTCGCTTTTATTGTCCTCGTACGTGCTTCTGAACGTGCATCATTCGGTGACAATAAAAAAATTCGAACGACTTTTTATATTGCGTACGAAAAATATAAAGTTGATGTTACAATTTTTTTTTGCGATGCGTTAATCCTGCTACTTTCACGCTTTTTGTAATATAATTCTTGTCAAATTACTCAGTATTAGATGATTTACGTATTCCGCTGTAAAAATATTTAACAACAATTTTTGATGTCGTAAATTAATAGGCTTTTACTTTGTACAACGTATTGCTATTGCAGTTTTACAATTTAAATTTCACTGCAATTATTGGCCGTAACAGAGCCATAAATTATACAATGCTGGCAGGAATTCCAGCATTTTTACTTTATATGTTAATTTAGTTTAATGAAGAAATTGTATAGGCAGAATTATTGCGGAGTCCATTACGCACTGAAAACGCAGAATTTTCGCAAAGACGATTAAAATAAGACGTGGCCAGGCGGGGTAAGAACTGACATAGAAAAAGTGAAGGGATCTAAAAAGTTCCATCTAAGCCGGTTACAAATGAGAAGAACGGTGTTGAGTTACCCGCTATCTCCCTGGGAACTGCCTGGTGGTCGTGAATTCGGTACGCCACTACGAGTTGTGTACATTTGTTGTGCCAATGATGATTGATTCCTCTTGGTGGCGGGTATTGCATATTGTGAACAATTGGGGATTTAGTGAAGGGTTGAGTGCGGTGTGAATATGGAATTGTTTTGGTAAATGTTACTATTTTAAATAAGCGATTGGTTTTTCTTGTAAATTGTTTGAATATTGACACACTGGTTGAATGAGCGAAAATCATAGCTCAGAATTTGGCAACATATTTTGAATCTTTTTTGTGCTGCAGAAGAGGGCTGTTCGTGCATATTTATAATATGGGCCGCAGAGAATCATTACGTAATAAGTTTAAAGATATAAATATTATGGCATGCCTTTGTCAATACATCTATGAAAATCTGATGTATGTTGACAAAAATATAAATTTGTTTAAGAAATATAGCGATAATCATAATTTTAATACTAGAAATAAAGATAAACTCGCTGTTGCCACTTGTAGACTCCATAAAGTTGATAAATCGTTTAAAGGGCAAGGTGTACGCTTTTATAACAAACTCCCAAGTGATGTACAAAATTGACTATAAACAAATTTAAAAACGTAATTAAAGAAAATTTTTATTAAAAAGCGTACAATAAAATATCGGATTATTTAGAGGATAGAGAAGCTTGGGATTGAAATTGCTCCAACTCGTATAAATGTTACAATTTAGGCGTAATTTATTTGCTGTATTGTTATGTATTCTAAAAGGATCATTGAAAAAAACAACCAGCCTTGTTTCTTGCCTTTCTTTCTTGGCTTGGTCGCGAAGGAACAGGCAGTAAAGTTGACGTTTCAAAGTGATCCTTGTGATTTTAATTAATAAAAAATTTTCACTTTGACTTTGCATCAGATTACACAATGAAGTTGTTTTCGTGCTGCCAGACTAACGTATAAGAAAATATTCTACTCAAGTGAAGCAAAAATTAAGTACATTAGGCGCAACAAAGTTTTGATAGGGTTACATTTTCTTAATAGCCTAATAATGAGTTATTTTGTGATTTACTAAAATGACCCATTACTAGTCTGAACAATGTGACACGGTCACAGGTAGCTAAATTACCAATCATTTCAAAGTCAAAAACAACATTTAACTAACTAGTAGGTAACCAGAATAATATAATTTATTTTGGTTCTCTGTGACCATAAACTTTCAGGACTAACGCCACTTAACATAAAAACTGTGTTTTATTATTATCATAACTTGTGTATATCACAAAAACATTCGGAACTATATCCTCTTTGATTGCTTCTTCAACTTCGATGTCCTCTTTGACTGCTTGTTTCGCTTCGATATCGTCTTTGATTGCTACTTCCACTCTGATGTCCTCTTTGATTGTTTCTTCCACTTCGATGTCCTCTTTGATTGCTTCTTTCGCTTCGATATCGTCTTTGATTGCTTCTTCCACTTTGATGTCCTCTTTGATTGCTTTTTCCACTTCGATATCCTCTTTGATTGCTTCTTTAACTTCGATATCCTATTCAATTGCTTCTTCTACTTCGATAACCCCTTTGATTGCTTCTTTCACAAAAAACCCGGCCAAGTGCGTATCAGACTCGAGCACGATGGGTTCCGTATAATTATCTATACTAAATTGTATGAGCGCTCACACAACTCAGAGGCGTCAACTATGTATGTATGGGGACACCCTTTAATTTTCTATTTTTTTTTTTTTAATATTTTCTTCATTTGTTACCTTGCTTTTTGCCAAATTTCGTGACTCTTTGTCAACGGGAACTACCATATAGGTTTTCGACCCAAAACCTGTACTTCCGCTTGACCTAGAATTGTCAATTTTGGTTAAAAGCAAAGTCTTTATAGCACAAGTACAGGGAAAGTCCCAAAAAATTAATAAGTTGAAAATTAAGGTAAATTTGGTACTTAAAAATCTTCGCGAAAATCTAAATTTGCCCATATCTTTTTATCGTGTTGACTCAGGACCTTGATTTTTATACACCTAATAGGGACTATAAACCCAGTATCTGGCATAAATTTCAACTTGCTAGGTCCCCCCATTCCTGAGGAAATCGCTGATTTTTATTTTTTATTTGATACGGACGAACAGAGAGAGTGATCTTATAAGGGTTCCTTTTTTACCTTTTGAGGTACGGAACCCTAAAAACACGTGACCTCTAGTTCACTTTATATAATCAGATCGCTTGAAAATTATGTATTGTACAATGTCTCCTAAATTCTGAATAAAAACCGCCGGCATTGATAGCCCCATTCATAAAACGGTTGTTATTTAGATTCGGTGGCCAATAACTTGATGATTAATGGCTACAACTTACTAGGGCGATTTAGAGATACACAGGTAGGGACTTTTTGTCCGGGGAAATAAATGTAATCCTCTTTTCAATATAGGGCTTTAGAGAGAAATGAATTTTGTGTACTGAAATGACAAACTTTTTGGTGGCTTTAAATGATTTATGCAATTAAATGCACAGTGATCACACGTTTCACAGGGGGTACAGTCCTGTTGATACATCATCTTCTTCTATCTTATACTACGTTTCGTAGGGTCAACACAATACCATGTTTTATACTCCATATTACTATTTCAGCCGTCATCTCAGTATCTTCTTATTATTCATGTTGTAAATCATTTAGGTGGTTAAAATATATCAAAAAATCTGACAAGGGCGCTACTTAGGTATAAAATAATGTCCCGAACTTTCATATCGCAATATCCAAGGTCGAGATAAACCACTAGTTTAGCAATAAATGTCTAAAACTTAAGAAAATGTTGTTAAGACTCGATGACCGATACCATAAAATAATTAGGCAATGAATATTTATATATAAATATAAATATATTGCTGGACATTTCATACATCACTATCTAGCCCCAAACTAAGCAGAGCTGTACTATGGGAACCAGATAACTGATAGAATACTTATATACTTTTTTTTTGTAAATACATACTTATAATATATAAAAAAACATCTAGCCCCGGAACAAATATCTGTAGATTATGCAAACATTTGTTCCGCGGCGGGAATTGAACCCACTACCTCGTGCGTCTCAGCCGGCTATTCGCCCACTGCACTACGGAGGTTGTCAATCGATCGTCGGAGGATAAATATTAAGTAAGTTAATCTGTTGACAAAATTGTTCAGTCATACCTATAGTACTCGTAACTAGATGTCACCGACTTATTATAAGATCGTTAGTAATAAACTACGTCTAAATTGACTACACACTGATTACTCAAAGCGTAGATGAGTACACACTAGAGCATTAACTTGTAAGATAACATCGAGCCACACCTTTTCACAAACTGAACACATTGGTTCAAGTTTTACAATCTACGAACACAATTTTGTAACATAGATAGATAGATAGATAACTCTTTATTGAAGTACCACACAAACACAAAAATAAAACAAAAATAAGTATAAGGCTAGAATAAATAAGGCAATGCAATGGGCGGCCCTATCGCTGAAAGCGATCTCTTCCAGGCAACCTTTGGATGGAGCAAAATTACAATATGGAGTGCGGTGTACTTTGTAGGATACATTTACACAAATATTCTTAGGTATACTAAGAATATGATAGTTTTAATCCTAATACTTAAAATACTTATAAAATAGACTAATATATAGGTATATGCAAATAGATAACTATACTAATGGATAAAATGTTTAAATAGTAAATAAATAACGCTAGGAAGATGACATCGTCAGGTAATGTTGCTTCACCTTCAACTTGAATGTGTGTAAGGAGGATGACCGTCTTATTTCTTTGGGCAGAGCATTCCACAGCCGAACAGCCTGGACAGTAAAAGAAGTGCTGTAAAAGGAAGTGCTGTGCGAAGGAGTTCTGAGTATCAAGTTTTCTGATGACCTAAGTGTGTAGTTGTTTGAAGAATGAAGAAATTGAAATCTATCTTTCAGATAGTGAGGAGAGAAGGGATTGAAAAGAATAGAATAGAGAAGAGAGAGGATATGCGTATACATACTATCGAGCAAAGACACGAGGGGTGAAAGATCACGCAGAATTGCTTGTTCAAGTTCACTTATTGACGTTTCAAAGTGATCCTTGTGATTTTAATGAATAAAAGTATTTGACTTTGACTTTGGACTCAGTGGTGTTGCATGTGCATCAGAAAGAGTAAATACAAAACAGTAAAGAGTTTTACAACTTTACTTCTTGTGAGCATTACGTCAAACATACAACGGTATCACATGCTTTTTTCGAGTTGAACTCGAATTACATGGATTTTTTTAGTGTGCACTCACCTTAGGATGTTAAGTGGATTGTATAACAATTTCAGTGACCTTAAGTTACTCACAAAGTCAATGTCAAAAGGTTTTATACCTTTATTAAGGTTTCACGCTAAAATTATGATAAGATTCCAAGAAAGTATTTTGTGGGCATACATTTAAATTATATGTTGATTTTAATTTGAGATACTATACCTAGGGAGATATAATAAATTACTAGCTAATATACTATTTAATATTCTAGTCTAATCAACCTATACTGGGAGTTCAAGGATCATAAAATTATACATTAAAAACTGTTTTTTAGTAGTAGATGGTTTTCACTACATTTTATTAAAAAAATTATGAAATCTAATTAGTACTCCGTAGTAACAGACCTCTATGTAAATTAAGGTTTCACGCTAAAATTATGATAAGATTCCAAGAAAGTATTTTGTGGGTATACATTTAAAATATATTTTGATTTTAATTTGAGATATATACCTAGGGAGATATAATAGATTACTAGATAATATACTATTTAATATTCTAGTATAATCAACCTATACTGGGAGTTCAGGGATAATAAAATTATACATTAAAAACTGTTTTTTTAGTAGTAGATATAGGTTGTCACTAGATTTTATTAAATTTTTTATTAAATCTAATTAGTACTCTGTAGTAACAGACCTCTATGTAAATGGGCTCATCCGGGGAAGTTTTACCACAATACCTATTTCTGCCGTCCAACAGCATTGCTGTATTTCAGTTTGAAGGGTATGGGTGCCGGTGATATTACAGGCACACAAGGCTTTACACTTGTACGCCTCAAGTTGATGGTCAGGGTTGGACACAGTTCTAAAGTGCGTTACTTGTTGCTTTAGTGCAGTGCTTTATTATAGTAACATAAAGTGGGCCATTTGCTTGTTCATTATTCATATTGTTTTTTAAAAAAACTCGTCGTTTTTACCTTAGTCAACTTTGGATTATATAAGGATCTACAAAGGTCCATTCAGTTACTTCAAACGTTGCATTGACAGACCTCGGGCTTAGATTGAAAGTTAATTGTAACTGATCGTGAATTGACCTTCAGACCTTACGTGTATATTCACGCTCGATTTTTTTTATGAACCACTAATGTGGCTTACAAGTATACGGTTTACCTGATGGTAAACGGTGCCGTAGCCTACGGACGTTTGTAACACCAAAGGCATCACTCGTATTGTCACCCTGAGGCGCATACGCGTGAATAATCTCATGTACTGGAACCCCTCCGGAAGGGTTTCAAACCGGAAGAGAAGCAACGCGAGCATTACTGCTTTTTGTTTTGTGCCAAGGCCTTGGTGTTTTAATCGATTAAAATCAATAAGATACTGACTTTTCATTGTTAACATGTTATTCCCTGTAAATCGCGCATTATCTGAGTTACTTAAATCATCGCCCCCTGTTATCAGGCCGTAAATAACCGAACGTCCGCATTATCAGGGAACATAATCGGCGATGTTCCGGCCGCGTTATTTCCTTCGGCGGTTAAATACACTTCCCTAAAAAAATATTTATTCTCCCGCACGGTGCAAACAGTGTTCGGTTTGTTTGCTTTGACTGTACTTTCTGGTGGCTGATTTATACTGAACCACAATATAAATCGAGTTATCTTTAATGTTGAAATAAAATTATCGAATGAAATCCATAAAATGGGTTTTAGGTTTCTACTAATTCGTGGCTTTGGATCGAATGGCAAAAGTAAGGATCGTACTTAAATTTTAATAGTGAAAGCAAAGCGCTCGTGCTATTTTTATATAGCACGCCAAGACGGAATTAGATTGGCGGAACTAGACGGGCAGAAGTGTTACAACAACAATGTGAACAAAATATAACTACAATTGGTGTGATTGGTTCTAAGGATCATTGTGCCCTATTTGTAGGTGAATTGCTATAGGTATACAATCCACGATATACATGAACTTGAAATCTGTCTTGCGTGTCGACAGGGCGTGTAAAAAATCAAGGATAAACCGCAGAGCAATGAGACCCTGTATAGGTCTGATAAACGAGCCAAGACCCGCCTATCTTTTGTTCGAGTCGTTCTCTTGATGAGTACAACCGAGTGGGTGTTTTTTCTGACACATAAGGGACGTCCATAAAAATATTATTGAGTTTATTTCAGCAGATTTTAGTTTTTTTTGGGTTTGTAAAATACTTTAGGCAAATTTTCTTGCTTCTGATAAGATTCACTAACATTATTGAATATGTCGAAAATAATAATTAAATATACTGGGTGTATGTATACCTATTATAAATACACCCAGTATTTTCGTATTAGGTATTCTTGTAGACGGCCAGTAGGTACTTATAATTTCATTAGGATTTTATTTCTTTGTGTTAGTCAGGGGTGAAAGGGCCAGAGGGTAATAAGAGGCATTAGTATTACTAGGGGTCTGCTTAGAACCGATTAGAAGAAATGCGGAAATTGTTTTGGAAATGCCCCTGACTAGACCCAGCTTCCTCTAGTAGTACAGGCAAATTAGGGAAACACTTTAAGGCAGGTGTTTTTCTTTTGGCATAGTTGTTCCTTTGGTATGGGTTTGGTAATTTAATTAATTTCCTGTTAAAGTTGATGGGATCTTTATTCGATACATGGACGGTTGCAGGCTAAATAGTTTTTGGTCTATTCTAATATAGTTAAAATTTGTGAGTTTGTTTGTTCGGATGTAGGGAACTACTCTCTCTGGATCTCTGGAACTACTGATCCGATTCTGTAAATTCTTTGACTGATAGAAAGCTCACTATACTTATAAGCTACGTTTTATTTTGATTAAAATCCGTGTATAGTCAAGGGGGCAATCGAGCTAATTTTGAACGTGTCTAACATTGGAACGTAGCGTGTTTGGTTTGTTTTTTTAAATCTGTATTTGTTTGACCGCGATCTCACCTGATGGTAAGCGATGATGTGGTCTAAGATGAAGCACGAAGATCTAGAAGAAACCTATTCACTCCTACCTTAAAAACGGGATTGTAACGGACGATCAAAGACGGGGCAGGATCGAATCTAGATTTAAAATGTATTAGGTAGTTATAAGATCGAATCAGATTCAAATGTTAATAGGTAGCTAAGATTGTAACAGTTTAAACTTGTAACGGTCAAAAGAGTGAGATAGCTATAGGTAAGTCCCCGTCTAACTTTGCTGGAAACTTCGATGTATTAAGAATTGTATAACATGATTTGTGAAAGCATGAATTACGATCCTCGCACCATGGCTAGGGCGAGGAGTATTTTTGTATAAAGGTAAACCGTTTTTAACCAGAAATTTGTGATCATTCAAGAACGCAATTTATACCTTGTAAACTAGCAACTAAGAAGAAAAGTAAATACAGTCCACTTTTGTACAGTACCGAGTCTATCATTGAAGCCTGGGTAGGACCTCTACAGGGATTCTATTCTTTATATAAAACAGATGACGGCAAAGTGTTCCATACCTTAGCTGTACGCATCAAGAACGTAGAACTAAAACGGTGTGGGCGAATGAGTGGTATATTTGTTTGACTGATGTCAAAAATGAAATCATCCAAAGAAAAGACAATTAATTTACGTTCGAATGATTAGCGCGATTCAAAATGTGCATAACGGAATGTTTTTGTTTTGGTTTTACTTTGGTATTATCGTTCAAAATTGCGCGATTGCCCCCTAGGGTGTGTCAGCTAGTAACGAATAACTTCACAATTGGAACTACCTCTTGCAAAACTTTACTAAATAATTTTAATTTTAAATGCCACAAAAATAACATTCAAATTATAGAACCTATTTGTAAATCAATTGATATTATTTCCGTTCGAAAAAACATGTGTTTAAAAATAAAATCATATGTTACATGAAATACGTTGCAAGCCTGTTGAAATACTTCACAAAATATAAATTCTATTTGGACGATATATTCGTATTTTAGTGATTCAAACTGCTCTATTGTGAATTAGCGATACACTGCTCCAAATTAACATAACACCCGCTGACAACTGTTCCCGCATTTACCACATTTTAAATAATAATGAACACAAATTAACAATAATTCAAAAAAGGTTTGGTAGCTAGTGGTGGCAGTGATGCGTTGAATGTATATATAGTAAAATATACAACTTAAAATGAACGTACTTTGAATAACTTCACCTTTTTTTTTAGTTTACCTGTTGATGGTGCAAGCGTATGGCCACCTGATGGCCACCTGAGTGGTAACCATCGCCAATAAAATAAATAAATATTGCTGGACATGTTACGCAGCGCTATCTAGCCCCAAACTAAGCAGAGCTTGTACTATGGGAACCAGATAACTGATAGAATACGTATATACCTTTTTTTTGTAAATTTATATTTATCATATATAGAAAAACATCCAGACCCGGAACAAATATCTGTAGATCATGCAAACATTTTTTCCGTGGCGGGAATCGAACCCGCTACCTCCTGCGTCTCAGCCGGCTATTCGCTCACTGCGCCACGGAGGTAGTCTATAATAAAGCATTGCCTCGTTATCAATCGATTATCATAATTTAACTTTCAGTCGCAGTTTATTATAGCATTACTCTTCAATTATGTCATATGAAATTAGACCGCAACTAGAATTTGACTTTACACAGCACACTGTATACCTGGATTTGATTATGTAAATTGGCATTCTGATTACGATCTTCAACATAATATTTAGAATAAAGAATAGTACATTATGATATAAGTGCGGTAAGTTGAAAATTACAGCCGAGGCGATATTGCTAGCCCGAGCAGTAGGCGAGGGCTACAAGAAAGCAGAGGCTGTAACTATCAAAGCACACGTATGTCATACGACGTTTTATAACATATTTGCGAGGAAATAAATAAAACTCGGACTTTCTCAGAAAGAAAAAGCGCGCGGAATAATTTTTACTCGTTCACACAAATTAGCGATGCGCGCGCATTGGCGCTTTTTTTAGACAAAGGCACAAAAACAGTATTACTAATAAAGTAAATTAATATGTTGTTGTTTATGTTACAAATAAATGGTTGTAATTTATTGTCAAAATTAAGTAAATTAAGGAATTAAATGTTTATTTTTTATATTTTATCTCCCAAAGTTAATTTTATTCATAAAATGTTGACCACTTTTCTGACATAAAAACTCTTTGCTAAGATTTAAAAGAGTACCGTTCGTTTTAGACGGAGCATCTTGATAAACCGTACGTTTTACGTTATTAAAACGCACGAGTAATGTAATGTATGTCATTACGTACTTACGTAATGACATACATTACGATATTGAAATTGGTGAAATAAGAGACCCTTTACGAGCAAATGTGTTATAAACATACATTACATTAATATAAATACATAGGTACACACGTATCTTTAAAACAGTTCTATTTAAACATCTGTCTGCGCTACAATGCTGATTTCTCATTTTCTCATCTATCGTTACGTTATCGCTACTCTTGGTTTTATTTCACCCTTCTATTATGCACCTATATATACCTACTTATTGTATTTTATACCTTTTTTATTATTAGTATGGGATATTTATTTACTATACTATACTAATATGTATCTAATCCATTTATAAATATACCATCCTATAGTGTTCTCGTGAAATCCAGTCCATCCAAAGGTTGTCTGGAAGAGATCGCTTTTAGCGATAACACCGCCATTTGTATTTCTGCGTGTATTGTTGTTTGTTTTTTATATTGTTTTTTATTTTAAGTGTGATTTACAATAAAGCGTTTTCCACTGCGTGTCAAGAGTAACAAAATAGATCCTCACTCAGCTATACGCTTCCTACAAATTCGGATAACTAGAAACATAAATAATCTAAATCTAGATATTCAATATACATACACAAAAAGTAGAATTTCTGTAATAAACAACAAAAGGGCAATGACCGACTGTAAAATAAACTAGTGAAATGAAAGCGCGTATATCATCGGCCACAGTTCTGTCCACATGCCACAGTAGGACACGGGCGGCGGGCCGGCCATAAAACACCCCGCTCCAATCCAGCTGGGGTAATATGGCTGCTGGATATATTAGCAATGTGATTTGATCGTTTGTCACAATTTTTGCCTGTCACTACGGTATTGTAGTGGTCTGGATTGCCGCCTGTCCGCGTTGCTGGAGTTACATACCTATTTTGACTGCACTTGTAGCGATTAGTTGCAACAGCTTTTGTTATTGTAATTATCCAATATATAAGTGCCGTGCCATATATAAGTATATATAACATAACAATATATAAGTGCTACCAGGCCGTCACACGTCAGGGTTGAATTTAGTGAGCTGATTCAGATTACGACTAAAGCGCCGTTAGCTCCAAAAAAAAGCGCTATACATAGATGAAACACTGAATGTTTCATCTATGTATAAAGCTATCCTGTGTGTATTATGTTCAAAATAAATGATTGATTGATTGATTGACTGATAAATAAAAATAAAAAGGTAAACTAAAATATAATGCTTATAAATAAATAAATATAGGTAGTATATAATGTCAGTTAATGCGTTTGAGGATTTCTTTTGAATCTATGTCTACAGTATCTATAATCATACTAATATTATAAATGCGAAAGATTGGATGTTTGTTTGTTTGTTACTCAATCACGTCAAAATGGCTGAACCAATTTCGATGAAATTTAGTATATCAATAGGTACCTGAATTGACACATGAGCTACGTTTTATTGACAAACCACGCGTGCGAAGCCGCTGCTGTAAGCTAGTAGAAATTACGCTCGTAATAAATTTACAATATACATAGCCTTAGATGTATCATAATAGAGGATAATTATATCTATGTTTTGGAGGTCACGTTAAGATGTTAGTCTGAGCTATAAAAGTCTGGACTATCTTAGAGGTCTTTTGATGGCCTAAAAATTCTGAAATAAGGGTACATTGGATTAGTAGATACGAACTTTCTTTATTCGTAAAATATGTACACATATTTAACTTCTAACATTGCTAGAAATGGATGAACCACTTATTAGCTTAACAAAGAGACTTGAATAGTTAATACCCTAAAAATAAAAAGTGGAATTCTGCTCATCTGGATAATACTAATTTGATTTTCGATCTCGGTAATCTTATCCATAAATTTCATGAAATAAAATATTTTACAGAATAATTTTGTAAAATAAAGAGATTTAGATAGTAATAAAGCGTATTATAACCCTTTAATGCTGAAACTCATTAGATATGATTTTCTTTACGGCTTCCGAAAGCAATATTTTCAGTAAAGTAATTACATCGCCCGGGCTGCGTTTTCATGGATTTCATTAAGATAATTTTCGCGAAAACAGTTGCTAAAAAGCATTGGATCAATTTAATAATTTCTCTTACTAAAAAGGGCCTTCGCACAGATTAAACACAACAGATTAAACTTAATCAAATATCTAGCCCATAACCACCTATTGATAGGCAAATATACCATTTTCTAAGAAAGAAAGAAAGAAAAAACATTTATTTGTGGCGGTACAAAACACAGACAGCACACAAGAGAACATATTCATGCACACAAGAACAACAATACCTAACAAGTGTGTGTCTCACTATTACCTACATATATCTAAACGGCCGACGTCACAAAAAGGCGTCCAACTCAGCATTTGTTGTGCTTTTGGCACAACGCTGATCTTCCGTTGGAACCATTTAAAAATTAAGATATCATGGATGACTGCCCGCACAGTACTACAATTACAAAAAATATGAATATATAAATAAATATAAATTATCACACTAAGAAAATAATAAATAAATAATAGCTATATTAAGTAAGTTACAACTAAAAACCAAAAAATTAAATGATTAGGGAGAACTAGGCGAGAATGTGCATTAATCAGTCCCACTGTTAGCAAAGGCCAATCTGCTAAATAATCAGGCTGCCAGAGAAAGGAAGGATATTATAAAGAAGTGGACAAAAATGGAAAATACTACAATATTGAAATTTCGTTTTTGAAGAGTTCCTGAGACTTTTGGAAATCAATGAGGAACAATCTCAGCCCTAGCTCTGAAACCATGGACGCTACGCAAGTCCCGAATTGGCGGTGGAATATTGTTCTCTGCTTTTACCGAATACAAATCAATTTGTAGAAATCTATGATAGGCAATAAAGTATTTTTCTATCCTTGCTTTTTTAAGGGACTTCATCAAAATGTATTTGACACGAATATTACTGTTAAACATTCACTAAATAAACCTGGGCCCGTAGCCAAATTACATTCGCTACGAATCTATTCGATTTCTACATACATTTGTTGTCGCTGTATCACGTGGTATTTCTATAGCATGTGTCAAATCCCATATATTTTCGGACTTATCAACTAGCGTCATCGCTAATCGACTGTAACTTGGCTAAGCCCTCTGGTATAGCAACCTTATAAAACGAATAAGATATTGAAAAATGTTCAACAAAATAACCGAGCCTATACTCGCTACAGGAGTCCCGGTGTACTGTTTCATATTTGGGTAAATACTACACCGGTACTTGGGACCCTCACCTGGCATTGCAAAGGGAGAATGGTCTGGCGGGACACTCACAACCTCTCACTTCCCCATTGAGACCCTCGTAAGGAACTCCAGACGAGTAATGAGCTCTCACTTTTATTTACTTGTACATTGCTAAGGCAATAGGCAAAGTTACGTAGGTACATACGCAAAATATTATAGCGTTATTTTCACTGTTTTTGATTAAATTTGACAGTGTCTCGCATAGTTATAGCTACAAAGCTTTATAGTGAATATACCAACATAGTGAATATATTTATTTATATTTTACTAGCTGACCCACCAAACTTCGTACCGCCTTGACATGCATATGACGCAGACTGACAATGTACGTTATCGGTACAACTGTCAATCTGCTATACGGGGCGAAGACAAATCTAACGAATTAAATATCATCAAAATCGGTCCAGCCGTTCTTGAGTTATAAATGGTGTAACTAACCCGACTTTGTTTTATATATGTATATAAGATTTAATCACTAGACATGCGTAAATACAAGTGGCAGGCTTAAAATCATTCTTTGGATTATCGATGATGATCTGTCTTTGATTTGTACGAGTAGATGGCTTTTAACGTTACGTAGCGTTATTTTGGTACGCAGACACATGAGTCGAACTGTCTTATTAGATTCAATTGTATCTACTGTTCCTTATAATTGTTTCATGTGTCATTTTGTGTGTACCAAATAAATAATTATTATATTATATATTTGGATATTTCAATTCCGACCGATTTCTCAGAATAAAAGTCATAACTCATAAGTCATAAGCATTTATTGGTAATTTTTGTACATATTTTTTCATTTTTTTTTATACTACTGGAGATGTAACAAGCCTATGGCCCATCTGATGTTAAGTGGTAACCATCGCCTATAACAAGTTTGCCTCGTAGGTCACGCCCCTTAGAAATGTGCCCTACGATGCACTTCCCTGCGTCCATCAACTTGACGCATACAGGTGTAAAGCCTCATGTGTCTGTAATTTCACCGGCAACCATACCCTTCAAACCGAAATACAGCAATGCTGCTTGGCGGTAGAAATAGGTATGGTGGTAGTACTTCCCCGGGCGAGCCCTCTCACAAGAAACTCTACTACTCTTACATGTCATATACATGTCATTTTTACATTCTATATTTATCTTATTAAAAAATTGTTACACTCAAAAGAATCGTCTATTAAGGTCAAATTAAAAAAAATTGTAATATTAAATGTCAAGATAAATAATTAATAAAAAAACTAGTCCATAACAACATCTGAGCTACCTACTAGTCATAAATTCGTCTATGCTATAGAAAGTCTGCTCGATTAGCCACCATTTTAGTTTCGAATTGAAACCCGGCAAACTGATAACTGATTTGATATATTCTGGGATTTTAATACTGTTGGACCCATGACGTGACTCAGCCTGGAGGACTTTGCCAGAGACCGGGGCAGCTTGCCCGCGCTTCGAGTTGTACGAGTCACTGTTTTTTATAATTTAATATTGTCATTTAAGTGTTTGTTTAATTTACCAGTCAGTATGACGCTCTAACGATTTTGATGAGATTTCACACTTAAGATACTTTTATTTGGGCGGGTTCGATTCCCGCCGCGGAACAAATGTTTGCATGATTTACAGATATTTGTTCCGGGTCTGGATGTTTTTCTATATATTACATGTATGTATTTACAAAAAAAAAGTATATAATTATTCTATCAGTTATCTGGTTCCCATAGCTCTGCTTAGTTTGAGGCTAGATAGCGCTGTGTGAAATGTCCAGCAATATTTATTTATTATTTCAAAATACAGTTTCAGTGTGCAGTGCAGACACTATTTTTGCAAATAAAATTCAAATGTGCAGTTTATTATAAGACAACTGAACTGTATTGAACTCGCAAGCTAAAGCTGAACAGTTAAAAAGTGATATAAAAAGTATACGGCAAAACAAAATCACGAGTAAAAGCATCGTTGTAAAAGGCGAATAGACTGACTTTTATCACTAAATAAAAGCGTTTTCGAAGAAGTGTTCTTCCTAAACTTGTAACGAACACTACCGGGTTATTGAACATTGTGCCTGAATTGTGTTTAAAATGTAAAGTTTTAATACTGTGTAGAGTTTTTAATGACTCAAAGTTGCAGTTTTAGAGTCATCTAAAGTTAGTTGTTCTCAAGAGATTGAAGTGACAAGCTCAACGATATCGTTCTCGGAATATTGTGATGCAAGTTTGAACAATTATTTCTAAGATAATTATTTACAAATATTAATATAAAACACAAAAAAAAAAACTGTTGAGCCTTCTAAAGATCGTAGCAAATTATAAGCGCCACCTCTTGGATTACAAGTCACTTCGACCCGACGCACAGAAATAATTTTGAAAACGTGATGGGCCCCGGTGGTACCCCATGGGCTCAAATACGTAAGCTCTGTCGAGACTTCCATATTTGCACTGCTTGAGCTCTTCGGCTGAATTTACCGCCGCACCGACCCTAACTACTATGTCAGATAGATGAGATGGCACAAAGGTATCAACGCACATGGCGTCCCTACCCTTATCCCAAGGTACAAGAGTCATACCGTCAGGCCGCTTACCATCGTCACATATCAGACCGTTAGGTTTGAAAACAGCTGGAACGTTGACGCTGCAAAAACCCGGCGTATGATATCATTAAGGCTAGCGTGACGAAAAATCCTACCAGTGACCCTGGTACATCAAATCATAATGACCAAACTGTTCAACTGCCGTACCACACTGGCATTGATGAGGGGCGCAGCACCGCGCACCCAACTGGAAACAAATTGCAATCTGGAAAGTTACAGGATCCATTAAAGTACCAGGGCCCGTAGCCAAGTTACATTCGCTTCGAATCGATTCGATTCCTACATAGGTTTGTTGTCGATATATCACGTGATATTTTCATAGCATGTGTCAAATCCCATAAATTTTCGGACTTATCGACTAGCGTCATCGCTAATGGATTGTAACTTGGCTAAGCCCTCAGTATTGTGAGAAGGAAGAGCTTGCAGCAAAGTCCTGACTCCCAGTTGGTAATAGCAAAAAGACTCGCATATACCAACATACAATTCATAATTATAGTAGATTATTAGTATACTAAGTGTATCTTAAGTCTATCAGTCATAAACCACTGCCGTAAAAACGTTTTAATAATTCTGAGTCAGTAACTTGACAAGGAATAGAAATCGAAGCCCTTCCAATCACATTCCATTCGCAACCTTAATATTTAATACTGAATGGTTTGTTTGATTGTATTCAAGGGTAATAAAGGCCCTATAAATAACCGCGAATGTCTTCTTTCGGTTACGAAAAAGGTCAACTTAAGTGTCATAGATCGTGGGGTGGTCGTGCATTGATGTCGCAGTTTGGAAAGAAAAGCCTGTTGACTCTACGTCTTAGGCCTTATTTGGTTTTCTACTATTTATTTGTTGGAGTTTAACTGGTCATAGGCCTTATTTGGTTTTCTACTATTTATTTGTTGGAGTTTAATTGTAATAGTTAGATATAACTGAAGCTAAGATCCATTTTACAACTTTGTTTAAACATCATTCGATAAGTAAGCGACGATTTATTAACAATTTTCAAAGAATTGTCAAAAAACTATGCTTCGTAGTTCAGTTTTAGAATACGAGTCTCTTAACAATTTGGTCTGAATTAGGATAGGTCTTAAAACTTCATATAGTTTAAAACTGGTGACTGTTCCCGAAACATAGTGTTACGCTGTTACACAATAAGAAATAGCCGAAATTTCTCGAAGGCTTTTGTCTTACCTGCTGTGTTATTGTTTGCGGTTGCGCAGGATGGGGATTGGTCATTCTGTCAAAACACCGGCCCTTTTCCTGGAACGTTCGAGATCGTTCTAGTGTAGTGAATTGTGTGCGATATAAATAGGCCGGAGAGATGGCCAGTCAGTCAGTCTGGATTTGGCTATACGTGCGAACATTTCGGTGACTTTAAGTGGTGCAACAGTGGTGTGAATTAGTGTGTTGTGATTACGTGTGACCAAGTTCGTGTATTCATCGTTTAGTGTTGAATAAAAGTGTTATGTTGGTTAGATCGATTCTCATTATTTTATCCCGAACCCTCAGCTCGTAACAATATTATTATAATGACGAACAATCCATGCAGATATAAATAAAACTTAGTGGGTACCTATTTTTGTTTTGACAGCAAAAACAAAATATGTAACAATCCAGCCCTTTCATATGCGCTACGGTAGTGGTAACGTCCACTAATACGTTTTTACAATCGTCCGATGGTAATAAAACAAGGATGGGACTCGGATTAAGCTCGTTTATCATTCGTTTTGATGGCCCTTTTTGCTGTAATCATTCATTTTTCTTCTGTCGTTTTCTGCTTCCCTTGCGTTTAAATGTCCCTTTGTTGGTGCGGCAAATTCTTTTATCAAATTAACTCACCTTAAGTTTTTTCGGTCTTTATTTATTGAAGTCGTAACCTTTGCATAAAGATGGAGTAAAATTTCCGCGGCTTAATGACGAGAGTGGCGTGCTGAGGGGACCTTAAATTCTTGGCGTGCTGTTAAATCAATTAGCGAAAGGCTCGGGGGCGTCTTAAAAGCCTTAAGAACTAGTGTACAGGGAAGTTGACTTTGCTGACGGAAACGTAATGAAATATTCCCGTTAAAAGGGGGGTAAGGAGGGGAAAGTCTAGCCTTGTGATGGTTTCTTTGCTGTAGTAGTTTATGCATTTTATGGAGCGGTTCACGGGAACGTCGGAAACATAAATGGCAGTTTGTTAGAGCGGTTTACCTACTACACGGTTAACTAAAGTGTATGCGGACTTTTACTCTAGTTTGATCCTTATTTCCTTACTCAAGAAACTTGATAACCAGTGCAAACAAAGTGGAACACTTACCTTCATTTTCTATAAGCATTGCGTAAAAAATTGCTTCAAAAAAGGAAAAATTCGAACCGCCACTAGACGTGCACTTTCTCGTATATCATACTAGT
This sequence comes from Philereme transversata, assembly GCA_963924445.1. Classification (NCBI taxonomy): domain Eukaryota; kingdom Metazoa; phylum Arthropoda; class Insecta; order Lepidoptera; family Geometridae; genus Philereme; species Philereme transversata. The sequence goes on from OZ004347.1 coordinate 9,925,664, forward strand.
AATAGCTCGGGAGCTTGTAAAATAAATGGGTAAATATTTTCAATACGAAATTCCGGGAAGGGAAGTAGTTTTATTGATGTCTCCGTCATACTTACTTGTTACATGGCTGTGCCGCTGTTATAGTAAATGTTGAGGAAGCTGTGCCCCTTGATCTACGCGGGAATTTACTTTTCGTTATGATGGAAGAGGATAAACAAGTTGGTACTCATTCGAGATATTACAGAGGCACTCTTCCTTTTCAGTGTGTGAGTTTTTTATCAATTTAGCCAAGCTCTAATCGTGGCCTATATCTTTGATATGTAGTAACATATTTTCACTATACAGTTTAACGTTAAACGATTCACTAATGTATATTTTTCTTACCCAACTCCTGTGCTTAACATTTTATATTATTATCACGGAAAAGTAAATGTATGCACACACTTATTATTTCAAAGCGAGTAAACGAGCAAAAATCCCTCTTTGGGAAACATTAAAAACGAACTCTCACAATAACAAAGCGGGAAGTAAAACACTAATTTCAAAGAAAAATACTGTAATTAAACCCCTCACAGAACGCCTACCATTTGTCCACTACTCGACAAAACTGCAATTTTCTCCGTAGGCTTGCTTTACAAAGAACTTTCCTGTTAAATTACCTAATGGTTAATAGCCACCGTATATCACGTGTAGCAGGAAAAATAAAAAAAATATCTTCCAATAAGGAACAAAAGAAGTACGTAAAGTAATTTCACTTCGGTCCCCCAAACAGGTACTGTGGCACTTGATATTGAAACTTAATATCAGTAAGCGATAGCTCATGAATGAATGAATGAATGAAAATTCTTTATTATACCTTACAAGCTAAACACAGTAGATATAAAAATAAAAAAAATAAAATAAATGTAAGCATAATGGGCGGTCTTATCGCTTAACAAAGCGATCTCTTCCAGACAACCTTTGGATGGAGAGGATCATTGCTTAATGGAAGATTGGCTGAGGTGTAAAAAGAAAAATTACTTAACCTTAAATACATAAATAACAGGTACATAAATAATTTTAAATAAGTAAATATCATATATAAAATAAATAAATATGTACTTACATACATACATATATTAATATATACATATATTAATAATAATCACATGAATAATCACGACTCTTCGTGGAGATAAAAGTTTTTGAGTCTAGCTTTAAATACGGAAGGTGAGGGGGATTTCCTAATAGAGACCGGCAAGGCATTCCATAATCGGACAGCTTGGACGGAAAAGGAGTTTGCATAGAAACTGGTTCTATGCATCGGTGTTTTGAGAAGGAGGTTTTCAGAGGATCGGAGTGTTCGGGAGTTTGTTCAATGAAGGAACTCGAAGCGTTCCTTCAGATAACAAGGTATGGACGGATTACGAAGGATGTTGAAAAGGAGGGATAGGATGCTCATATTCAGTTTAACAAAACTAGATGTCGGCAGGAGCCTCATACATAGGAACTGATTGTTATTATACTAATTTTCATTGGCACAATTCTAACTGTAAGTATATCACTTGCAGAAGGAAAAACACCAGATATCTTAAGGTTTTTATAGCACCAGTCATACAGCACCCCCCAGAGTCTGAAACGGACTTTTATGGGAAATATTGATGAGAAGTCGCGCCACAGATAGGACACAAAATTGTTTATTTATTGCAGGGATAGGGTGATATACAAATAATCAGGAATTATTTATTATTCTTGAACGTGCGTGTTTTTAGCCACATTATCCTACAGCCTACCCTATTTTGAGGTACATCTCGATCTGCAAGCTACGAGAAAAGCCAGTCTTAAAAAAAGTTACGATTCCTGTAAATATTTGCATTTTAGTTCATGTTCATAAGTGTCGGATAGCTAGTTTAAACCGAATAATAACTATTTGTGTATGGTTTGATATGCTATACATCCTACAGTAACTTTTTTTCAGCATTACACAAAGGTTAACTGGAAGATAACGCTATCTAGCATTAAGTTCGCCTATGTACAAGTTATTTTTATTTTGTGCAATAAATAATTTTCATTTATTCGTATCTAGAGGAAGGTCGCGGGTTCAAATCTCGTCCGGGTCTTAGTTTTTGCAATGATTTTATGAACCTTAAAATTGATATGGGTACCTACAATATATTAATAAAAATTAAGGTATCGCATAAATCAATCGGCTCTAAAAGTGTCACTTGAGCACCCAAATCAGTTTCATAAACTCGATCGTCCACAAAAAACTTTGTTCAAAATCTCTTGATATGCAAACGAGCCCGTCTCATATAACGCTAGAAACCTAAACATACCACAAAAAAAAATTATCTGCGCGTGTTTAAAAAATCCTATAGGTACAATAATTGGTAAGGATTTTATTATGTTTATCTATAATGTACGAGTATGTATAGTTTATAGGTATTATTTTTAATATGTAATAAGTATTTTATTTTTATGATTATTATCCTGTACATACGAAGGTTATCTGCAAGAGATCGCTTTTAGCGATAAGACTGCCCATTGTACTAAATCTATTTGTAAAAATTATGTTATGTATTTTACTTCGGTGTATAATAAAGAGTTATCTTATCTTATATATTACGTATAACTATAGGTATTTATTAGTATTTTACTCTAATGTTTTTTTATGTGCGCGTACCAACCACTATAATCAACTATCTCTATCTTCAAAGGTTTGCTAGAAGAAAACTCTTATTAGGGTTAAGCTTGCCTTCGTACATGCCCATTTTGTAAGCATTGTGTCTTTAAATCGATTTGTGTACAATGAAATTAAAAAAAACCCGCGTTAAACATTTTGTTTAACGTTTTTGTGGTAAGCAGGTTAGACACTAAAGCAAAATCACCACAAACTCTCTTCTATAACTGAAGTGGACACATTGAGGTTATAATAAAAAAAAATCCCTTTAGACAATTTTCCATTATCTGGGCATTGTTGGGCTCCGGTGGTCAGCATTTTATGTCTCGAGTCGGGTGTCCTCGTAACTCCTTATTAAACCAGCGGGACTGCCTTGCCTCTAATTGATTTAGAGACCCGCTAACAATGACGGTACGGTTTTCTTTGTTTACTTTATGGTTTCCAAATGGTTAAGGTCGATATTTCAACGACTTATCGACTTATTTTGATGGGTTAGCGACTGTAACCCAAATATTTATATCAAGTAAAACAAAAGTTTATTTCGGTAACTTGTTTAAACTAGTGGTTTGCCCCGAACTGAGGTCTGGCAAGTCTACCATAAAAACAAAAAAAATATGATTTTTGACTTTCAAAATAGTGCCACGAAATATTAAACATATTACTTGACCTACAGTTTCATTCGAATTACAGGTAATGGGAGTTCATGTTATTTGGTTACTTTTTTTTGGGGTGCAAATTGAGGTTATTCTAGATTTTAGACGTTTGCCTATATATGTGTCACTTAAGCTACACGCATACCAAATTACAGCACTGTGGGGTCACTGGTGTACCCTGTGAATTTTGTCAAAGTTTAGTTTTTATTATGGCTAGTAGCACAAAAACTACAAGAACTTTACTAAAAATAAGAACGGGGTCAAAATCTATTAATTAAGACCTTTCATTTAACGTCTCATTTTAATTTTTTTATCCCTCTTGAACCCCAATAACTCAACAACCCCGCAACATTTTTAACTCATTTAGTCACACCTAAATTGTACCATCATTACCTACTTATGTATACATTTCACGATGATCGGATCAACGCTTCGAAAGTTATCCTCGGACAAACAAACATACATACAAACATACATACAAACATACAACGCCGTTATGCCCAAGTTGATTTAGAGATCTCGCTTCGCTCAATCAATTACATTCAGAGTTTGGGATCTCATTTTAAGCAAAATATTTACTTGTATTAGGATATACTGCTCTTCTATTGCCATGGTAGTAACATTTTATAAGTACGTACAACACATTTCAGGAAAAAGATTCAGTAAGTTAGGTTTAGGAAAGTTAGGTTGAGTGTGCTATTGTTTTTTTGGTCAGTTTTGTGCGAGTTTGTGTGTGTAAGTGTGCATTTGTGTGTTTCTGAGTTAGTGTGTTTGTTTGTGTGCAATTTTTATTGATTATGTATTTATATGAGTATATAATATGTAGTAGTTCTATTTTCTAGTAAGTTTAGTAAGAGCAGAGTGCTAGAAATAATTTATTATACATAACAGGGTACATCGGAATATGCGGAATATAATAATCCTGATCAAACAAGACGATTGAACAAGAGTAATGTGATGTATCTTTTTGAAATTCGAAGTTTTTCATTGAGAATTACTTGGTATCTGCGGTTTTCGGTTTAAATTAACCTAATCAGCTGTTCTAGGTACAAACCCCCATTCTAACCTCTTCCACGTTTAAAATATGTCTTAAAAAGGCACAAATTATAAAAAACAGCCAATTGGGTTGCGTATTTTAATTGCGTGATTTGTTTTCTGAAAAGTGTAATCCTCAAAATCAACATCATCCACACCCTGACTTCACTCACTGCTGGGTATAAGGTTCCCTAAGATAATGCAATGCTGTCTTAACTATCGAAGGCCCGCAATTTTAAGCAAACTGCAATAAAAATCTCTAATGCTTCTTCGTACCTGAGTATCGGCAAGTACGTACATACTTACATAACAAGGAAGTCGCTATTTCTAGGAAGCCTAACAAGTAACACGTTTGCAGACAAGAACTGACACACTACTGTCTTTAATAGTTACTGACAAGCTATAGAATACCTCGTAGGGCATTGACCCTACGACACAACCTTACGTGATCGTTTTGTTATACATTCGTGAAAGTAAAATAATTTCGGAGCATGAACTTTGTATGTACCCAAATTCTATAATAATAATAATAAAGCTCAGGGCTATATTAATCTCCATGCTGGACATATTCTTACTCAATACTCAAACCCGGGAGGACATCCTAAAACGGGGTAGTTAGAGACAAGTCCACATATTACTTTTGGTACATGCCTTCCTCATAATATGTCTATGCCCATTCCATGTAAGAATCTCCGAAAACTAAAGGGGTGAAAATGAGAACTTATTCAAAATAGTTTAAAAATACATTTAGAATAACTGAGTTTTCTTTCGCACTCACAAAGATAATTTTACTCATTCACTTTACTTCTTCTTTCTTTCTATAGAGTTTATCGTAAAAGTGGGTATGTCATCATGATCATTTTTTTTGTGGACTGATGTTTACAATGTTCACTTATGTTAGATTGGTGATTCTTACATAGCCATCATCATCATCATCCTGACTTCAACCAATTTCTAGGCTACTCTTAGTTCGTACAGTCGTGATCCAGTCTCATTCAGGTAATCACCTCCAGGTCCACCTGTAGATTAGTACAAGTGGCTTGCCAAATAAAAAGAAATTTAATTTAACTCATTTATTTCAGATATAAAAATCCATAATTTCTTAGCACTAACACAAAATAAAATACATAAACACAATTTTTTTAGGTACACAATTAAATTACATAAATAATAATAATAAATAAATAATAATAATTTAATGGTATATCTAAAAACTACAACTAATCTAGGTATTTTTGTTTGGCAGTATATGTACCATGCAGCATTGACTCATAAAATGGCAATCAAAGCTACTTGCAAACACGCATAGGATGCCGCTGGAGCCAGCCCGAACCCTGCGCAACAGAGATGTACACCGCTTTCGCATGACTGTGTAGAAACAGTCAACTCGCGCAGCGGCAAATATCCCGAAGCGCTGCAGAATCTAGGCAGCCCCATCAGCACCTTAAACGCATTATTGTATTGAATACGTAGCGCGTTGTACTGTTTAAGCGTGTGAATCACCCACAGGCTGCTCGTGTAGAAGTTCGTACAATACGCTCGGAAAAGAGTGAGTTTAATAAAAATAAATGTTCAGAACTTTAGGGTAAAATTGTAGAAACAGTTGACTCTACGCTAAAATGTGTTTTTTCTTGTTTTTTCCGCGGAGAGACCTTTCTAGGGCGGTCATGATAGCCTGGCTGTCTATATCGATATCGGATCAGCCGTAACAACGTGATTGAACTAACAAACATCCAAACTTTCGCGTTTATAATATTAGTGTGATTGATTGATTCGATGGGTCACAGAAACCCTTCTGCTATTTCCACTTACCAGCCTAAACTGAAGTACAGGGTTTATCTCTATCATCTTTGTGGTATTTCCGAACAGATAGGGTAATATCAAATTACATTGTTTACCTCTCTTCAGCACTCGCTACCTTTAGGTACATCTTTGTAATCTCCGTAAATCTGCTGAGCTGTTAAAAGTTCAGTACCAGATAATTCTCCACCGACTGTTTTTAACCCTCTACGCTAAATGAGGAGGTTTCATAAGTTTGTCACCTATGTCTGTCTGTGTGTATGTGTCACCGTTGCCGGACGGACTGATTCGGATGTGTCTTTTAGTATCCAGTTGGTTTCAATATTCAAACGCAATATCATGTTGACTTGGACACCATTTTGTGACGTCATCACGTGGCACTGGGAGACACTATAGAATGTATGGACAGTTTTTTAGTTATTTTAATTATGTGTTTAAACTTTATTTATGAAACCTAGGGTTTCCTGGGTTTGTGTAGTCCTAATGTGCCATTACAAATAAAAACTTTTACTTCCTTTTTTTCTTTCTATTAAAAGGAAAAAAGGAAACCTTATACCACTTCGTTGTCCGTCTGTTTGTCTGTCTGTCATTCCGACTGTTAAGACTCTTTTTCAAGAACGCGTGGAGGTATCAAGTTCAAATTAATATCAAATAATAAAGTCTACGGTCGCTTGGAGCTGTAAGAAAACCAAGATACTAAGTCAACTCAATTAAAAAATACGGTCACGTATGCTGCATTTTGCTCACAAATCAATTAAGCCTGTAGGGTACCTACTTTCCGCCATGACATTTGGCAAGAAACGAAAGTCTAACAACACAAGTAAAGGAACAAATCGGTAAATTGAAAATTTATAGATAACTCACATACAAAAATATGTTACCTAACCCTCGGTGCGCGGGTCAGACTCGCACCCGTCCAGTTTTTTTTTTATAGAAAACTAGTTTATCTGGGTTCTTAGCTATGTTAGTTTTATGTGGTTTTACGGGGTTTTTTAAGTATCAGGGGTACGTTATTAATTTTATTGTTACAATTATGGATTTATTTCAGTTAAGTGGAAATTAGTGTACCTATATGTAGGGTGTTCCAATTGTTCAGGTACTTTTATCATAACAGTAGAAAATATGTTCATCTGTTCTTTAACTCTGGTCTTCAAGACTCCGAGATATAGTGGTAGAACTAGACGCCAGAAGTGAGTTCCACTCCTTTCTCGTACTAACAATCTAAGTTGAAGTTGCCGCAAAAAAGAGAGAAAAGCAAATATTAAAATTTAATTTTTATGAAATGTTTTTCTTGGGCAATATCACCACTTTTTGAATAAACTTATGTATTTCGGAGCACCCTGTATACAGTTATTTCAACAAATCCTATAGACATGCCACTTTAGCACCTTAAACTAGTCTGAGAGCCCGTAATGTCATTAGCAAATATACCATAAGACTAATGATGAATAAGTGGTTCTAAATATTTTCGATAGCGTAATGGCAATTTGAAACTCTTGTTAAGGGCACAGAAGCCAGGAAGCGATTGTAAAAGCTTCGCATACAGTGAACGACATATTAGGTTTCAGTTATTTATAAGGATCTTAAGGCCTAACGCAGACGAGCGATAACACCAGTCACTGATTTGCGTCCGACTACGGTCGATTATAGCTAAGTTTGATGACCGCCGACAATCACCTACATCCTACAGACGCCGTTATTTTGCCAGCGCATGCTAAGTCGTATGTTTTAAATTTCGTATACTAGGCCACCGATAATTATCGTACCGCATTGGATCGGATTGGTAAGAGTCAGACCGACTTCTGTTTGATTTTTGTGGGGGCCTCTTTAGGCCCTGTTTGTTCAATTATTAAAAGATTCCTCATCCACTTTGGCCAACTATTGTCGGACCATTTTTGTTGATCGTCTATTACCAGAGTATAGACATCCCTATTGATAATCCTTTTTCATAGGGTTCAAGTGTTTACCGATGATTGAGTGAGTATATTGCAAACAGTACCCAAATTCTCGCAAAAATACGTACTGTCGAACGCATCCATATCAATATTATAAATTCGAAAGAAGCTCTGTCTCTTTGTCTGTTTGTTATGTTTTCTCGACTAAATAACTGGACCGATTATAACATAGGCTACTTTTTATTGACAAAGCACACGTGCGAAGCCGCGCGCGGAAGCTTGTTACGATACGTCAAACGTTGCGTTGACAGTCATCACGATGTTAAATTGCTAAATTGAATTAACTCCGTCCATTTTTGGCTTGATGGCTTTTTTTTGGTGTGCATGATATCCTAGAATTTAGTATTATGAAAATTTTATCTATTAGATTAGTACTTCAAAAAACGAATCTCATGTTTGGTTTACGATGCAATTACATCTAATATTATAAAAATCTCGTGTCACGGTGTTTGTGGTCGCACTTCTTCCGAAACGGGTTGACTCGATTTTAATGAATATTTTTTGTATATTGTAGGTATGAGAATAGGTCGTAAAGTTTTTTCACCGTCCTACCCCTCATTTTTTAATCGCGATTTTAGTATTTTTATATGAAAAATATCCATATAATTTAATCGTCGTTCATTGACGAATTGATTGAAGAATTTTATTTTCATGTAACGTTTATTTATTGCACACAAGCGGATATTAAATAAGCCCAGCGAGTAGTCTACAGAATCACAAATAAATAAAATAGAAGTAGCAAAGTTATCGAGAAAACAAGGTAATGTCACTTTAAGCAAACAGACGTGAACTGGAGTAAATACTCCCCAGGCAGGTTTACGCAGCGGTAACAAACTTACACTGACTTCAATTTCCTTATTCGATATGAATCAATTGGTTGAAAGCATTATCTTGTCTAACCAATCGATAGTGTACAATGCGCTATGGCGCAAAGTAATTGCAGCAGTAATGTAATGTAACTAAGTTTTGTAATGTATTTACTGAACCGATTTCAATGAAATTTGGTGTACAGATAGATTACTATTGTTGAATATAGGCCTCCCTAGTTTAAGACATCACGAGCCTACACTACTTGCTAATCTCGCCCATGATGAATGTATGTATGAAATGTAATGAAAATTACAAAAGAAATAGTTAATTCATCTAAAGACTGTTGCAAACGAACGGCTTTTTCAGCTTTTTCATATCATTACCTACCGGGCGGTGTCCTCTAGACACATTGTAATATACTATACACTTATATTTTTCTGAAGTCATGCAACTAAAAAATTCGTTTTGCAGTACACTTAACTAAACGTCTTGTTTATGCAAAAAGAGAAAATGTTTTATATGTCAATCCTAAATATATGATCGACCATTACAGTTTTATTAGCTCGTTTAAAAAAGATAGGCCAAAAGTTTCCTTTGCTTGGTATTTCTCTAAGAGATCGAATCAGAAATGCGGAGAAAAAGATACAGAAGGAGGTACATTACACCTCAGGTAATGTCCACACAGTCCATTCCATCCAAATGTTGTCTGGTAGAGATCGCTATTTAGCGATAAGACCGCCAATTGTATCCATAGACTTACGTAGTTATTTTTTATATGTATTTGTTTCGTGGTGTACAATAAAGTATTATCTAATCTAATCTAATCTAGTCCTAGACTCGGCACCCGAGGTTCCTCTCTCTGCAGCCCTAGCCACCGATCGCTTGAGCCTTTTTTCGTGATCGGTGGTTTACCGTTTTTATATATATTTTTTTTACTATAGTGTTAATTTTATGTAAGACACTTGGTAGTGAAAAATGTATTTTTATCAACGAGTTTTAAAATAAATATGTGTGCATAAATAATGGACATTTCACACAACGCCAACTAGCCCCAAACTAAGCAAAGCTTGTTCTATGGGAGCCAGATATTAACTAATAGAATACTTATATACATTTTTTTGTAAATACATACTTATAATATATAGAAAAATACCCAAACGCGGAATCTGTAGATCATGCAAACATTTGCCCCGCAGCGGAAATCGAACCTACAACCTCTTGCGGCTCAGCCGGTTATTAGCCCACTGTGCCACGGAGGTGTATAACTAATAAGGCATCGTAAAATGTCAGCTATAGCAAACTTACGCATACATCTATTACTAACCCTGAGTTGAACCTTAACCTACATACAAGTAATAACCATTTTTCCGTTAACATTTACACAGTCAGAGTAAACGAAGTAATGTAAACACATGATAATCTTGTACAAATAACATCATAACAGGCTTATAATGTAACATTGTCAGCTATGTATCAAATGTCACGTCGTGTGTCTTCAACAAATTATATTTGTAGTTGCGTTGTTGTTGATGTTGTTCGTAAAAAGTAATAACAAGTATGTAATTTTATTAAAGGGATCTATGTAGGCATAGTAATATCTAGTAGTTTTGCGCCAAAGAATTGTTTCAAAAAAGTGATATACCTACTAGTAAAGCTTAGCGTGAAGTAGGTTGAGGAAGCCAGCCTATCCGACATAATGACTATTTATTAGCAGGGTTCAATAGTCAATCTGATATATTATGACGGTTCAGGGAAGGCCAAGCACTAGTCAGTCAAGAATGCTGCTGAAATCGGACGGCCGCAGCTTGGCTGCAAGCTATGTTTCTACAGCTCAGTGAGCGAATAGCCGGCTGAGACGCAGGAGGTTGTGGGTTAGAGTTCCGCCGCGCGACAAATGTGTGTATGTGCATAGTCTGAAGATATTTGTTCCGGGTTCGGTATTTTTCTATAATACGTGATTTGTTATGTACGACATTAAATTAAATCAAGGGTACGGCTTATGGTTAGTATTGTTGTAAAATAGGTTTTTTCAAATTCATTACTATAGAATATTTTAAATTTTCAAATATCCTTATTATCAAGTCCTATAATATCAATATAACAACCTGTATAAAATAGTTAATCAAATCATATTCATTCATTATGTAAGTAGTACCTGGTAAACTGACTAAGCCGCATCGTAGAAAAGGCGCTGCCGATTTATGTTAAAAATTGTTTAATGTATCGAGTACCGGATAACTATTCAAGCTATCGGTATTAAACCCACCTTAAGTTACCTATTACCACCTATTAAGTTAATTTCGTACATAACAAAACAGGTTGTATATTTTAGATTATGAATCTGTGGACACTGACCAAGAAACTATTTACTAAGGAATTGTGAAAAATAACCAAGTTTGTGAAAATCATAAACTGATATATTTTATATATGTAAAGTACTTACAGAAAAAAATTAAGTATTCTATCTGATAACTGGTTCCCATATAAGCTTTGCTTAGTTTGGGGCTAGATAGCGCTATGTGAAATGTTCAGCATTATTTATTTCATAGGTTTTGCTTCAGAGGATGTTACAGGTAGATCAGAATTTTGATTCATTCCCGCATGCAGAATCGGCACTGCGTTGAATTTTGGAACACCGAGTGTTTCAAGTTGGGCCTCGCTTTTGTTTCGGCGCCGAGTTCAATGTTTATATTTGTTTCAAGATGCTCATCGTTTCTTGACGCTGAGCAGGAAGAACGTCGATTCTTTTAACTGGGAGTAACGAATGGATTCCGTGCAAACTGTCGACTGAATGTCTTGAATAAGGCTTGTAGAAAAATTAAAAACTTGCGCGTCTATCCTTGACGACCTCCGTGGCGCAGTGGGCGTATAGCCGGCTGAGACGCAGGAGGTAGCGGGTTCGATTCCCGCCACGGAACAAATGTTTGCATGATCTACAGATATTTGTTCCGTGTCTGGGTGTTTTTCTATATATTATAAGTATGTATTTACAAAAAAAAAGTATATAAGTATTCTATCAGTTATCTGGTTACCATAGTACAAGCTCTGCTTAGTTTGGGGCTAGTTAGCGCTGTGTGAAATGTCCAGCAATATTTATTTATTTATTTTATTTGTCAAAGGGTGATCGGCAATGTACACCACCTGATAGCTAATCTCGTTATGATAGGAAGAGGTTACGCTTTACAAATAGGAAATTGCTGATTTCAGCAGCAACCAAATAAAATACAAAGCAGGCACACTCTCAAAGTAAGAACCCTCGTGTTAACTTCTGATAGAAAGATTAAGAAACACCCGTTATCAGTGAAGTTTCAAACTGCAAGTCACCACAAAGTTAAAGCTATTCCCTCACCGCAAAAACGGCGTAAACTGACATAAGTGAGCAAACTCGTACATGATAGAAAAGCCTAATCTTGGTCCCTATTCTGAACTGTCGTTAATAAAACTCCCAGCGAACTTATCTCTCAAGGGAGAGATAAAAATATATTCTTCGAAAAAACAAACCTTTACTTACCGTAGGGGTGAAATTTTTGCAGAATCACGCGCGCCACAATGTCAGTGTTGCCAACTTTATGCACGATAAATGATACGTTCCGTGGCACTTATCACCCCTGTAACGCTGTAATGTTGAGATTTATCGCGCTAAAACTCAAAAACATGAACAGCAAATCATTATTATGTGGGGAGTTGGCGGACACGTTCGAGGTGGAATCTGCCATTTTATTTGTTTGTCTCATTGTAGTCAATGGTACGGAAGTTGTTGGTTCAATTGACGACTTCTATTGCGAGCGGGCGGAAACTGACTGAGATCCAAGAGTTACGTGTTTGTAAATGATTAAATTAGGTTTTATACAATATGGTTACCATATCATTATTATAAATATAGGATTTATCACGTACCGTTTTATCGGTGTTTCGGTTCAATTCGTGAACCTTCATCAATGTGAGTGCGACCCGCTCCAAATAACGTCTCACCTCGCACTACGCGCCGCGGCCTTCTGTGTGCGAGTAGACGGGCGCGGTGGTGGGGATTGCGTCAACGATGGCCCGGCGTATTGACAGGCTGCGTCATCATCATTATCATCACTGCTGCACTCTTCGGTAGTTCGTGGTACATTCAAAAACATAACACTAACTATGTATCTACCAGGTTCACTCACTCCTCTGTCGCTTGCATCATGAAGACATGGCCTTCAGGCTGGTGGTAAACCCATCCTCTATCGCTGTTAAAGTTCGGCACACGACTTATTTCTATCGCTTCTCGGATCTTGCGAGGAACGAAGAACTTCTCTCTCGCTAAGACCCGGGCCTTGTCGAATGGTAAAAATGGTTACCATAGTTTCTGAAGCTCAACATGGACGTTTTATTATAGATTTATTATTTTTGTGGAGTATCTAAAAGTTTAATTGTTACAAATTGATTTCATAAACGTATTTAAACTATAAAGTCAACCCTAAATAAACCCTACTCTGTGAAAACTAATCCGAATCTCTACGGGAGCGACTGAATTTATTTTAGAAATTGCCTAGAGTTCGGCCCTTTGTAAACAAAAAGTAATAAACTCTCTTAATGAAAAATATACAAGTATCCCTTCCTTCATTGTCCAGTTGATGAATTAGACCCGCTACAAAATTATCCCACTCGTCTCCTCTCATTCCCACATTACCCACTTTATTATACCTAAAGCTATTTAGTCCTACGAGCCTTTATAAATAAGGCTGTTACCGCATTTTGGTTACTTTTATTAGAAATACGGAAAACTGCTTGACATTAACATGGAAACCAGTTTACTGTATTTCCTAATGATATCAAAATTAGTCAAATTTTGAGCTGATAATTTCTTGTTGCATGAGGCTAGTTTTCAAAGGAAGGATATCAAGCTAGCTAGTGAGAAACTAGTAAGCTCTGTCGTTTACTTAATGTTGTACCAACACCATTCTGAAGACAATAGCGGACAAATATGACTGCCCCTCTATAAACACTGCATAGGGTGCTGATAAAGACAAGTAAATAAATAAATAAATATTTCTAGACATTTTACACAGCGCTATCTAGCCCCAAACTAAGCGGAGCTTGTACTATGGGAACCAGATAACTGATAGAATATTTAAATACATTTTTGATGTGAAACATCTATAGCCGCACGTAAAACCGATTTCTGGCGTGGCGACACACGCTATATGATGGTATATATATACAGTTTATATGCAGTAGTGTGTATGGTGTGGCGACGCGTCGCCATGCGCAATCGACTGTGCGATTCTCTATCTATTCTCTATCTATCTTATTCTCAAATTCTCATTATGACATATTTAGTTCCTATCACAATATGTTCTTTTCTGCATATTACTTTTACAAAATAATGTCGATGTTTCACATCTGCCAGGCGTCCCGTGACGGCTGACATTTTTTTTTTGTGAATACATACTTATAATATATGTATAGAGAAACAACCAGACCCGGAACAAATATCTGTAGATCATACAAACATTTGTTCCGCGGTGGGAAAAGTAACATTTTAACTAAACTTGGTAACACTTGAAGTACCATAACGTAATCACATTTCACACTAATTGATCGAGCGAAGTAAGATCTCTGAATCAACTTGGGCAAATCGGCGTTGTATGTACGTATGTATGTTTATTTGTCCGAGGATAACTTTTGAAGCGTTTATCCAATCATCGTGAAATTTGGTATACACGTAGGTAGTGATGGTACAATTTTGGTGTGACTAAATGAATTAAAAATGTGCGGGGGTTGTTGAGTTCAAGAGGGGTAAAAAAAACTAAAATAGAACTATCCGATCGAATGGCACGTTTAATAAACGGTCTTTGTGGGCACATTTCAACCCCATTTTTATTTTTAGTGTAGTCTTTGCAGTTTTTGAGTTATAATACAAACTGAACTACACTGAGCCACAGGGCTGAAATTTGGTATGCGTGTAACTTTCATGACACAAATATAGGCAAAAGTCTGAAATCCAGAATAACTGCAATTTTTACCCCAAAAAAGAGTAACATGAACAACAAATCATAAAGAATTTTCATTCATTCATTAAAAAAATATGACTCATATTTTTTTTTACCAATAAAATCGTGCCACGAAATGCACCAACAACTAAGCCTACAGTTTCATTCAATTTACAGATAACGGGAGTTCATGTAATTTGGTTATTTTTTTAGGGGTATAAATTGCAGTTATTCGGTATTCGTCAAAGTTCAGCTTTTATTATGGCCAACAACTTCAAAACTGCAAGGACTAAACTAAAAATAAAAACGGGATCAAATTGTACTAATAAAGTAAAAATTGTACCTTTCATTTCACGTCCCACTCGGCCTAATAGTCTCATTTTCATGTTTTTTTACCCCTCTTGAACCCCAATATCTCAACAACCCCCTTACATTCATTTAGTCACATCAGAATTGTGCAATCACTACCTACCTATGTATCAAATTTCACGATGATCGGATAAACGCTTCGAAAGTTATCCTCGGACAAACAAACATACATACATACATACGTACAACGCCGATATGCCCAAGTTGATTTGGAGATCTCGCTTTGGCCCTAGAATTTTTTACGTTACATTTTAATATAACAGGGGGTCAGTTAAACATAATTATGCTGTTTCAAATCCTATCCAGTCCGTTAATTTTAGTATGATTTTAAACCATAAGATAATTCATTAGCTTTGAAAACAAGCCATCATACGGCTAGAGCATCAATCTAGGTGGACAGTTAGCAGCAAACCCGTTTTTATTGTAAACGCAGTTTAACAGTTACTTTTATTACGATAGGGACAAAAGGCTGAATAATATTCATCTTATCACATGCCGCCTTTCGAGTGAAATCGTCACTAATTAAGTAGCGTGTCAGCCATAACCATGGTCTTATCTCTTGCTCATATGGCTCATGAATCAATTAGAAGTAAGGGCCCTGGGTATGGTTGTAGCTGAAGTAAGATAGCGAGATATATTCCCTTACATTTCTTCATCATTAAGTCACTTTATTTCTTTATTGGTACTCTTATTACGTTAGCTGGTTGCTGTCGTCCGCCTGTCATTCGGTCAGGCCGTTCATTTAACACCCACAGTGCGTAACTTACGTGAGTAAGGGACGGCCTGACCCAGCGACAGCGACCGCGACCGTCTCCGGTCAGGGTGAGTGAACTTTAGATCAATTTACTCTACCCGACTGCACGGAAGAAGGGTTATGTTTTAAAGGCATATGTATGTTCATATGCCAGTTCATTTGGCACATCCTGAATTAATTAATTTATCTGAGTTAGTATACTGCGATTATCAAAATGTGTAAGCTAGTTTTTTTCTTTTCAGTTCGTTTTGTGGTCATGGTTTCTTTTAAATAAATGAGTATATTTATCTCAGGCGTGTTTATTATAAGATTAGATACTGTACATCAAATAACGTTTTAGGTAGAAAATACGAACTATATCTGATCCTAATGATTTGTTAGTAGTTTTTCATTTGAGATCCCTAACTTTAAATCTATCACGAATGGTTTGGAATTATGAATGCGTAAATGAATAATCGATTGAAAAATAAAAAATCTAATATGCATATTAACATGCCGTAGCATTATGCTGAGCTGAGTGCCAAATGAGATGTTGTTGTTGCTTTTTTCTTTCTTGTTTCCCGATCAGAAAATCATTAGTTCCCCCACCAGCTAAGTAGCCTAGTTTATCAACCGTAGGCTTTTACGATAGCGAAGATGATTAAAGAGTCTGTTTGGATTTATGCACAAGATAGTGACTAAGTACTTCCAAGCGCAGTGCTGCTGAGTAAGCCAGGCAGCTTACTTTATAGACCAGCTTTTCTACGTAAGCTGTGGTTTCAACCCGGTCATTTTAACAAAGACGCGTGATATATTGTTGACCCTGTGGTCGTAGATACGGACAAAGGCGTTCGTCCGGAAAAACCATGTAAAGAGGAAAGAAGCGATTTTATGGTCCGAGTTGAAACGTTGCTGTTTTAATGCATGAGTTGGTTAAAGAAATCAGTTTAAATTTAGTTAACTAAACTAGTCTGGCCATTCTAAGTTTTTAGAACGGTAGGAATGGTCAATTTTAAAGTATACCAATAGATTTTCGACGCGAAATATTTACACGTGTTCGTGCGGCGGATACCATCTCTCAGTGGTGGATTTACACATTTCCTAAGTATAGGCTGTACAATTTTTGCCGCCCTTCAATACAACAACTTGGTTGAAATTGCACAATTTTTTTGGGTATATTTCTGAGCCAATCAAAGCTCAATCATGTACTATAAGGTGTATTGTAATAGGTAGGTATATTGGTGGAGAGCCGCGAACTGGGTGTTTAACCAAAGAATATAGAAGTTTGTGGTACCGTTGCTTGAATGTACAATGAAAGGGAAGAGGGAAAAGTCGTAGGAAAGAGACCTTGTAGACTTCTTTCCGCAAAACATCAGAAAACCGCCTTACAGATATCTTAAAAAAAAATCGTTCCTAAATTTGCCGCCCCTAAAATCTGCCGCTCTAGGCTCAAGCCTACTCAGCCTGCTGGTAAATCCGCCACTGCCATCTCGTCCGCACATACTGGCTCTTTCTTTACTGTAAACAAGGGTTGACTAAGAGGATCGTTTAAGTGTTGGGCATGAAGCCCCATCTAAAATTATGTCCAAGGCTCTCATCATATCAGCCACAGGGCGTCTTCTGCTGTACATTGGGGTCCCCCATAAATTTACAGAGTGACAGATCGTGAGCGGTTTGCACTCACCGGCTCCCAGCAACCTTTATCAGGTCGTATTTTTGATCCAGCGAAATGAGATCTCCAAATCAACTTGGGCAAATCAGCGTTGTTTGTTTGTTTGCCCGAGCATAACTTTTGAAGCGCTGATCCGATCATCGTGTAATTTTATACATAGGTAGGTTGTGATGGCACAATTTTGGTGTGACTAAATGAACTAAAAATGTTGGGGCGTTGTTGAGATATTGGGGTTCAAGAGGGGTAAAAAAAAATGAAAATGAGACTATTAGATAGATAGATAGATAATTCCTGTATAGGTCCTGTGTATTAGGTCAAATAGGACGTCAAATGAAAGGTATTTGTTAGTACATATATACTCCGTTTTTATTTATAATTTAGTCCTTGCAGTTTTTGAGTTATTAGCCATAATAAAAACTGAACTTTGACAAAATTCACAGGGTACACAAGTGACCCAACAGTACTGTAATTTGGTATGCGTGTAGCTTAAGTGACACAAACATAGGCAAAAGTCTGAAATCGAGAATAACTGCCATTTGCACCCCAAAAAAGAGTAACCAAATTACATGAACTGCCGTTACCTGTAATCTGAATGAAACTGTAGGCCAATTTAGCTGGTTATTTATTTCGTGGCACTATTTTGATGGTCAATAATTACCAATAATATTTTTTTGTTTTAATCGGAGACTCGCGAGATCTCAGTTCGAGGGGAACCACTAGTTATCTAGTGGCGGGCCGTCTAGTCAAGAACCTTTCTGCCCCAACTACCGTCAGTTCTTCGAGCGATGTGCCCTGCCCACTGCCTGTCCAGCTTGCTCATCCTTTTTGCTATGTCGGTGACTTTGGTTCGTCTATGAATCTCCTCATTTCTGATTCGATTTCTTAGAGATTTTCTAGAATGTACTCGTATGTTAGTTGGATGTATGTTAGTCACTAAGTTTTATATTTATATGAGCCGTAAAATTAAGTTTTAACGTCTTGTACAGTTTCTATTGTTGCCTAAAATAAAGATTTATTAATAATATATTATTAGAGAAACACCAAGCATAGCCCTCTCAATAGCACGCTGAGCCACCTTAAGTCTTCTTATGAATGTCCAAGGCCGATTTTGATTTTAATTACCTATGCTTGAGCGTAGCGCTAGGGCAAACACAATCAATACACAGTATGCAATACGCGATATTCTACAAACAAAAACACAGTGTATTCATTGTCACGTAAACATTTTAACATAAATTATCACAAGTTAGATCTACGGCAGTTGCGTTTTTTATCCAGCTAGGCCTTTTAAAAACAAAGCTTAACTCTGACACCAAAGTGATTTATTATTTATTACTTTAACTTAATAACTCCTTTCCTACTTTAAAGAACTATGCAACTATTTACCTATGACTGCCTCCGTGGTGCAGTGGGTGTATAGCCGGCTGAGACGCCTGAGGTAGCGGGTTCGATTCCCGCCGCGGAACAAATTTTTGCATGATCTACAGTTATTTGTTCGGTGTCTGGGTGTTTTTATATATATTTTATGTATGTATTTACAAAAAAAAAGTGTATAAGTATTCTATCAGTTATCTGGTTCCCATAGTACAAGCTCTGCTTAGTTTGGGGCTAGATAGCGCTGTGTGAAATTCCAGCAATATTTATATTTATTAAAGTGAAACTTTTATTACATCGTCTCAAACTTTTACCTCTGTGTGTTGCATGTCGCGTGACGGTTGGCCGCGGAGTAGGGATAAAGTGAAAGGCGCTCGTCAGAGCAGCCGAGGCCAATATGGCGGCGCCTATAGTTCGCATCAGCTGACCGTGTAGTGTATAGACTATTACTCATTTGTGCCAACGAAAATGTTTAGTTAAATGTCTATAAAGTGAAACAAAGTTTCACTTTTACCGTGGTTTTATAAAACCACACAATCCTTTTTTATTTTATTTATCATATGTTAAGGCAATATGTTTCATAGTAGTTCTTTCTCGTATGAGCTAGGCCAACTCTACTGTAAATGTGAGAGTTTTAAGATCTCCTGAAGTTGTAATCTGTTTGTACGACATGTTCTTAAGAAGTGAAATTTAATTTGTAGATATTAGAACCAATTCAGAGACAAAGAAAATACAATTGTTAATATATAAATGTGAAAAGAATTAAAAGAAATAAATTCTAGACCTACTTAGTATTCTGTAAGTATAAAGTTCTTTAGAGATAGGTATTTTATTGAATTGACTAAAACTCGATTTAGTAAAGAAAATTTTCCAATAAGAAAAGTACGTGACCGCAAAGAGTACTTGCGTCTAGAGGAACAGTTTTGAAATCATTATCATCATGGAATCAGCCATAAGACGGCCACTGTTGAACATAGGCCTCCATATATTTCCATAGTGACTGATCTTGAGCAGCGGCTCCCAGTCTGCACACGCGTGGTCTCCACTCTAGAACCTTTCTACCCCAACTGCCGACGGTATTAAAGTTTTGAAATGAGGTTAGTAAAAGTCTAAGAACGGGAGTCACATAACACGCTTCACACTAGCGTTTATCCAGCGTAGGCGTTCGATGAATGTATGCGAAGCGCAGACGCCGCGACAACGCGATGCATGTCGCGGCGTCTGCGCTGCGCATGCGTTCATCGAACGCCTATGCTGGACAAACGCTAGTGTGAAGGGGCTCTAACTATTTAGTTAGTAATCAATCACTCACACATAGCATTTTTTTATCTGAGACGAAAGTTATAAACTAGATCTTAGAAAATGTTTTACTACAAAGTTTAATTATACTACGTAGTCGTTCGTTTCTTTTAACGATAGTTCTCATAGTACAAGTTATTAGCCATACTAAAAACATAACTTTGACAAAATTCACAGGGTACACCAGTGACCCCACAGTTCTGTAATTTGGTATGCGTGTAGCTTGAGTGACACAAATATAGGCAAAAGTCTGAAATCCAGAATAACTGCAATTTGTACCCCAATAAAGCATAACCAGATAACATGAACTCCCGTTACCTGTAATTTGAATGAAACTGTAGGTCAAGTTATTTGATTATAATTTCGTGGCATTATTTTGATAGTCAAAGATTACAAATAATTTTTTTTTATTTTACTCGAAGAATCGTGAGATCTCAGTTCGGGGCGAACCACTAGTGTATAAAGATCATATGGCTGATATGATTGAATATAGCCCTCACTAGAGCGACTTTAAAACTAGTGCGGGCTATCCTACGCTGCGCTTTTCAGTGCGTGGTCTCCTTTCTAGAACCTTTCTGCTTTAACAGTCGTTAGTTCTTAGAGCTACGAGTATATGCCCCGCTCAATACCACTTGTGACTTTGTAGTATCAACATAATTTTTGGACTTGCATCGGACTACCCTCTTGGGATAACCTAATGAGTCTGCGTACTGAGTAAGAGAACTGAAGGATAATACAGGGAATAATAAAGTCGTAAGCTATATTATTTTATGAGCTCTAAGAATAAAATACATTCTTAACCTCATTTGTTTACATAGATTCTATCCATCTTAAGGTTACCTGGAAGAGATCAGTTTTAACGATAAGGCTGCCATTGTCCCTACAATTTAAAAGTATAAGTATTCAGTCTCTTTTTAATAGTGTGCAAAAAATATATTATTATATTTTCATTCTGTAGTAAATGATGATGAAGAATGAGGCTTCCTGCGATCATGTCGTAACTTAATACCTACTTATCACACTAATATTATAAATGCGAAAGTTTGGATGTTTGTTTATTTATTTATTTGTTTGTTACTCAATCACGTCGTAACGGCTGAACCGATTCCAACGAAATTAAGTACGTAGATTATAATCTGGATTATCACATAAGCTACTTTTTATCCCATAAATCAGATACCATGATATAAAAATGCGGTGTCAAGTCAAGTTGCAATAGCGAGTTTAGCTTTATTTCTAGGTTACCTACACATTTAGTAGTGCAACGCGTACGAAGTCGCGAGCAACAACTAGTCCTCTTATAAGTATCGGAGTCGGCGAGCAGGATGGAAACCAGCACCATCTCCATCAGTCATGATAGTCTATAACCTTGTGGGCGTGTAGTGGGTAATATCAGCTCAAATGATACGCAGACAAATTACAGAAACAACGTCTAATCGAAACTTTACAAAATTAACACTTCCCTAATCACACGGTATAACTAAGTACGCATAGCTAGAGCTACAAGTAGTTAGGACACGGAACGCGGGCAGTTCCTACGACTGTAGTGTACGGCTGACCAACAACGACTTTTTTTTTTCGAATGGACTTTTCTCGCTGTAGGCAACTAGCGCAAGGGCACCACTTAGGTACGAGCCTCGGCTTGGGCAGTTGCCGAGATGAGGATAGGAGAGAAACGCCCGGGTACATGTCTGTATCTCGTATAGGCGGCGACTAAAGGGACTCGTCGACCTCGCCGGCGAGGTCGGTGTTTCTGTGAAGTGTTTGCTCTGTCTGATATAGATGACTCAGCTTCCGCATTAGCGGAGGTGATTTCGTCATCCGGGTCTCCGAGAACGTGTCTCGGACGACGGAGGATTTAACGACTGAGCTTCGCTCGGTAAAACCGCCGTTTAAGTAATAGACTCTGCGTAGCATCGCGCGATCGCTTGCGTTCCGTTCTAACCAATCACAGTCGAGCACTGTTATTTCGTTTTGTGTCGCTATTCACAATCGGATGCGACATATATATAGTTCGTGTTGATTGCAATTGTAATTGTGAAAATAAAAAACTTTCTACTTTATTTTATATTATCTTCCAAGTGTAACTATGAGCACCCGTCTCCAAGACATTAAGCAGTTCGATAAATTCCAAGTTGGATTTGCAGTTGCATTACTGCCTACCCCCATTACGGGCTTACACGTAGCAGACAAACCACATTTCTGTTCTGGCGCAGTTAACACGTAATAGTAGGAGACCGCACGGAATTGACTCGGGTGGACTTCATTGCATTACGCACCCCGACGTAACGTGTAGTTGCAGGGTTAAGGTTTCAAATATACTACCTGAAGGGAAAGTGAAAATGAAATCCAATGCAGAAACCATACTTTTTTTTTATTCCAATTTATTATGTAGGTACTAATAAAGGCCTTTCATTAAATGTCCGAGTTGACCTAATAGTCCCATTTTGACTTTTTTTACCCTTCGTGAATCCCAGTATCTCAACAACCCCCCAACATTTTTAGCTAATTTAGTCACACCAGGATTGTGCCATCACTACATACCTATATATTAATTTCACGATGAGCGGATCTCGGACAAACAAACAACAAACAACGCCGATTTGCCCAAGTTGATTTGGAGATTTTGCTTTGCTCGATCAATTAAAGGTGCGAACCAAACAAAATTAAAGTTAATTCAAGCAAAAAAAAATTTTTTTAATTCGGTCAGGCACCACAACTATACAAAAATATATTGGCGTGATACTTGATAACAATAAAAAAAACTATTTGGATAGGTAACCAGTAAATTAAATTAGTTATTGTATATGTACGTCATTTGTTGCGACTTACTAAATAATTATTTTGCTGCATTTGATGTAGGGTCAGCAAAACTTTCATTAAAAATACAATAATATCCATACTTACTAATATTATAAATTCGAAAGTAACTTTTTCTCTTCTGTTTGTTACGTTTTCAACGGCTAAACGCCTTGATCAATTTCGATTAAAATTGGTATCAAGATAGATTATGACCTGGATTGAGACATAGGCTTCTTTTTTTGACAAACCACGCGTCCTGAAGCTTGTCTTATATTTTTTTAACATAAACAAAGATGCAATACATAGGTGTAGTATATCTTTATAAACGTTTTCCCCAAACACTACAGTAAACTTCAAAAAAGTGTTTAAATTTGTGAAAGAGTCGACAACGCGCGACTTGTCTTTGGTGTTACAAAGATAGCCTATAATTACATACTGCTGGGTGTAGGCCGTTTGTGAACAGTCCTATGCTGCACGCATCCAGGAGTTTCTTTCTTTATGTCGTCGATCTGCCGCGCCGTTGGACGTTCTTCTCCGCCTGTTGTCGGGTCAGGCTTTCCTTTAGTATTCCTCGATATCGATGACGGCGAGCCTAATTGTATTTTAATTTAAAAAAAATGCTATTAAACGTATTAAAAATGAGAGCACAGGTTCATCATGAAAACGGACTCTCTGAGGTGATTGCTATGTACTTTGCAATTGTTATGAGAGACGCACTGCAATATTGAAGTGGCCAAATTCAGTTAAGTGTCTGGACTGATAAAGGCGTGTTTGACATTTCAAAGTTTGGGGCTTAATCAAAAGTACAGAAAAACTCTATTATATATTAGATACTCTATGCCGGAGACGTATGCCTCATGTTCAACACCAAAACTATGTTGACGCTCTACATCTATCCTGTCACCGATTTAGGCTCTGCTTTACATACGTAAGATACGCACTGTAGGTGTGAATGGAACGGCCTGACCTAACGACGTTCTGGTGACACAACTGACTTACGTAATAAGGCTATCAGACTTCTTTGGCCGGTTCTTGGTCATCGTTTAATCAAAGATTTACCACCTTTCACATGGCAATCTTTGCATTGATATTTGTGTCGTTAATTGTGGTGACATTTGGAGTGTAATGTAACTTGTGATACGAATTGAATGTGTTAGTGTTCACCATGTTGATGCAATTAATAAATTAAATAAAATAAATTGGCATCCAATTTTTTTAAACTTTTTGGCACCCTTGAGTCACAAACGAGTACAACATAATACTGAGTAGATAGATAGATAATATGTTATTGCAGACCATCACGATTCACACGAATAGTATAAACTAGCTTACGCCAGCGGCTTCGCACGCATTGTTTGTCAACATAAAGTAGCTTATTTAATCTACGCCATAATCTATCAACACACCAAATTTAATCGAAATCGGTTCCGCTGTTACGACGTGATAAAGTAACAAACATTCAAACATTCGCATTAATGTGAAAATATGATTTTGTTGAATGGAAGAATGAAAATTCTGTATGTATATACACTATTTTACAAGCAGTGAGACATAATAAGCAATTATGTTCTGTTTTCCATCCCTAAATAATATCTGTACCTCAAATGTACAATGGGTGGTCTTATCGATAAAAACAATCTCTCCCAGACAATCTTTATCGTTTATTGTTGTTATAACAACCCGTAATACTTTCGCTAAATCCATTTACAGTAAAATGCTCGTCGCTGCGATTACAAAACAAAATTCTAAGCCCGTTCAAAAGAAATTGATTCAACGCCACAAAAGGCTTATTTTCGTAAAGTGCTTTCAAGATGTTTGTTCCAAGTGCATGAGTAAGCATTTACCGAACTCCATCGAAGACACAATGATTCCAGTCCGTGCAAAATGTACGGCGGCGAAGCCTTAAATATTCATAGTAAGTGCGCTGTTTTACGGTAAAACTAGGCTTTATTGCCACAACATGGTAAGCTTTCGGGAGGGAAATCGTTTAAGCCTCCATTCCTGTGTAGTGCCACCTGGGCCTTTGGAGTAGGTATTAGGTAAGAAGCAACAGTAATTTTCGGTGTTTGGTACCGGCCGCGGTAAAGTGACATTTTTGTGGATATTGCAGCTATTTTCTCCTGTGTAATTATGTGAGATTACGAAAATCGTGAAGAGACTTGAGGACTTGTTTAAGTTTTACAATACATCTCATGAATCATATTTAGAATAGTAGCCCGATGGAACATGCCTTAATTTTTTTTTATTTTAGAATAACCAAACCATGCCGGTTTGGTTTTTAAGCACGTGCAAATAAACACATACATTTTTCAAGTAGAAAGATCGTTACACGGCCTGGATTTGTACCCGCAACGTCCGATTCATAAGCCGGGGTTCATCCTGCTAGGCCACCACTTCTCTTAAATAAAGCATTTATGCATCCCGTAGCAAAACTAAACTAATCTAATTCTCTCGTTAGTTCGTTTGTAATTCGTTCACTTAAATACAAAACCTCACCCCTTTGTCTTATGGTGTAAATTTGTATGGAATATACCGTTAAGCCCTTTGGTCAAAGCGAATTAAACGGTTGTCCAGAACTAGAAGTAATATTGACAACAAGATCAAAGGCGCTTTGGCCGAGCCAACGTGGATTAGGTACTGATTTCGGAATCCGTTATATCGATTCAAAGGTGCTCAAGATACCTAATATCTATTGATTTGGAAAATGGTATTGGTATTCAATTAATGCCGAAATTCCAGAATATTTACTGTTTATTGCAATGTAGATGTTACTTACAATGACTCA
This sequence comes from Philereme transversata, assembly GCA_963924445.1. Lineage (NCBI taxonomy): Eukaryota > Metazoa > Arthropoda > Insecta > Lepidoptera > Geometridae > Philereme > Philereme transversata. The sequence goes on from OZ004347.1 coordinate 9,951,555, forward strand.
ATATTAAAGCACAAAAACTTTAACGATTCATTTAATCTACTACGCCCCATCAATTTGTAGATTAAATAAAACAGCGTCTGATGATAAGTTGCAGCACTATTTGGGTGAAAAACGCAGACACTAAGTAAATAAATCATGTATTGTATAAGCCCATTGAACCTTTATAAGTTTCCATTATGTATCTAGCTTTAAAGGTCATAGTAGATTATTAACCGAGCGGATAAAGTAGTGTCTTGAGTCACGGGTGCTATATTAAATCCCGAACGTAAGGAAGGACTCTAGAGTTAGAGTTAGAATCCTGAGTGCAGAGAGGGATATGAGCACGCCCAAGATGCATACAGTTTTATCCACGAAGAGAATACTCCACTTTTCACAATTTCTACGAGACAATAAAAACTAAATCTAGGTTAGTGCATTCTGCGCAGAGGTTAGTTCGATTTACAAATAAGCTCTGATTGTCTCTGTCTCTTTGGTTCAAATTTTAATACAGATGAGGTTCCAAATACAAATCAATGTATTTCTGTAGTAGTAGTAATGTAATTCAGTACAACTTTACTCCGGCTCAGCCGTAGGGATTTAATCACCTGCTTTCGGTGATGTTTGTATGATAATTTGACATTGTCGAGCAGATGGTGTGAAAAGATTTATTATTCAATCATTCATCATGGCCTGGGACATAACATGTCATTACATAATAATTTGAGCTTTTTGAGTATTAGAAATATTATTTTCATCTTTCATTTGTGAATCCTTGAATCGATATAAAATTTAAGTCGAACAATTGTTGTGAAGATCCAAGTGGCGATGTTAGCTTGAATTAGCCTGTGTTGGCTCGACGACGTGAATTGGCAGGAGTCGAGCAGTGCGAAGCCATGTACCGTATTAGACGTACAAGGCATCCTTTGTTCGTAAGTTTGACATGCCCACAGAAAACGTTACAAACAGTATGCAAAGTCTTACGCGCCAGCTCATCTACGCGTTCTGTTTGCAGAAACTTCAAGCTTTAGTTTATGTCATGTCGATCGCCTCTTAGAGATGAGTATGAATGGCGTTCAGTAACTGCACAGAAGTGTCCTGAGTGAAGCGTACAACTCAACCAAACAATACTTTATCACACAACTGTGTGATAAATGCACAGGCCTAACATTTAGGAGTCCATATTTCAGACGTAATAATGAAAAACTGTCAAAAACTGTGTGTTAATGTATCTCTTTTATTTAAAATGTCTCACTTTGAGCTTGAGCTTAATTCTGAAATATTTATAAGCTTTGGTGTTCTAGGAGTAGCTTCAGACGTGCAGTTACATGATGGTTTTAATTGTGCGTGTTTGGAAGTGACTATAGTTTTTAAAACTGCTCGTTTCATTTAAGTCATATGTATATTTCAGTACTAAAATAATATCTTACTGTAAAAAAATTATGTAATGATAGGCCCTGTTACAAATTGATTTGTAAACTCGTTTGCGTGATGATCGTTTCGTTAGAATAATCATATGTTTACAATGCTTTGCCATGATCCATGGCTACTTGTAACTTATCTTACTGTCGCATGTTGACTGTGACGCATTACACCCGGGAAATATAGCAGGAATGTTGGGAGCATCGAGACGCATTCCACCAAGACGAGACTCATCGTGAGTTACTGTTCTCAGAGTAAAACACTATGAACATACATTGATGAAAATATTCAAAACATCACATACTATCTTATAATACGGATAGGAATTCTGAAGAGGTGCGTGTTTTGATACATTCTATATAGTTTGAATAACTGACGAGAAAAGCAAAAGGTCAAGCTTAGCCGTCAAAAACGCATCACACAACCGATTTTCAATTATTATTGCTCGATATCTGGTCAACTAGGAGTCATACAGTTAAACAAGGGTATTCGGAGACCTGTATTAAATTTATAATTGCTATCATGTAGTTTCCTATCTATTATATCCCAGATATACTATTTATAGATGAAAATAATACATATATCATAATTTAAGATATCACCCGTAATAAAATTTAATAGGTTTTTCTGTTCCTAATTTCGAATTTGCCTTACGTTCGGAATAATTAAAATGTAACGTGTTGGCTTATTCAAAGTGTCGTAGGTAAAGCAATGCTATAAATAATTGCAAGCTGAAAGGCTCCAGGGTAAGTTTGAGCAAGTTATCGATACAAGTGCAAGGTTTTCTTCAAGTTCTTAGCGGTTGGAAAGGTTGGTAAGTTGGTAACTTCCTGAAAGTGTATGTGGAAGTATGAAGTTAGTTTTTTAGGAAACGATATGAGGAGAGTATTTTTACCACTTTCGCTCTATTTACCAGCATCTAAATTGAAGGGAAAGTTTAATGTTCATTTTTGTTTTTCTTATAACTTTGGTTTTAGCATGATGATCGGGCTTAGCCTAGTTAAATGATTATATTAAAGTGTAACTATTTAGATATATGTATTATGTATTAAATCTATATATATATATATATATATATAAATTATATAATATAATGAATTGACGTTTGTTAGTCTCACAAAAACTCGAGAACAGGGAACCGATTTGCCTAATTTTGGATTTGAATTATTTGTAGAAGTCCAAGGAAGGTTTGAAATTGCAATGAAAGTAGTAATTATTTTATTTTCTCATACAAACTGTTCGTACCTGTCAAACAGAATGCGTTTATTTCATTTGTTATCAAAACGTTGTATGCCCGCGACTTCTTCCGCAACTTTCTGGATATCAACAACAGCGTCACCTACCGGGTCCAATAGTCATTCTAAACTATCCAGAGATCCATTCTGTGTATTACCCATTCGAATGTTTTCTTTTTAAAATAAATATAACCTAACAAGAACAATGACGTCTTCCTCTCTCCAAAATATTATTGTGCCCAACAGGGGCCATAATGATCCATATGAATACAATAAACGATTGAGTATTGAGTATTCAAACACACACAAAAAAAAATTATCAAAATAAGTCAAGTTGTGTTTGAGTTTTAGCTAAAACTCAAACACGACTTGACTGATTTTGATTATTTTTTTTATTAATAATTACGAACAGCAATTGATTTATATGTATAGATAATCTCGTATAAATTAAGTAAATATATTTATTATTGCTATTTACCCGCGACTTCGTTCACGTGGACTTAAATTAATGTCTTAGTTATAACAGCGCCAATTATCCAAAACCACATACATCCAAAAACGTCGTCTGCCCGTTTGGGTAAGTAAGCATAGTCATTATTAAATCAAAATGTTTTTATGTTCAGAACTTTTTGGTTAAACCTAAGCGCCCTATATGATATTCCCTATAGCTTAGGTGGACACGACAATGTGTCAACTTCTATTTTTAAATCTATGGCGCAGACAGATTATTTTTCTATATTTATGGAAAAAAATCTTAATATGTCCAAAAAAACTAACCTATGTCCTTTCCGATATAATACACAGTTCAGATTGGTCTAGTCTTTTAGTCTTGAAAACGTAACAAACAGACAGACATACAGAGAGACAGACAGAAAGAGAGACGGATCTACTTTTGAATTTATTATTAGTATTGTTATGGATTTTTAAGAAAAACATTCATTTGCAGAAGCCTAGACAAAGAACACTGATTTTCTTCATAAGTATTCATCACAAAATATAAATTAAAGCCTTCTTTCAAAACTTCTACGTAATCCCATAAAAAAGTAAGATTACTTATTGTATTCATTGTTATGAAGAGTGAAATTTCACGTCTAACGTTAACTTGTTGAGCGACGACGCAGCTAACTTCATTCGCGAGAACGGCAACTTGTGAAATTTATATTTAAGGCGCTACTAAGTTAAACCCGCCCTCGCAAAGTTTCCAGTTTAGAGACAACGGGGGGACCTACAGGCTGCGATTATGACATAAACCGAGCGATCAGCAAAACGTTTCCTTGAGACCGGTATTTACAGAAACTCAGTGGTGTTAAAACGCAATTCTTGCATCTAAATGTTTTTAGGACATCGGACCTAAATAGTAACAACGAAACCATGTAGCTATTGAGAAGATTATGCTTGATGTTTCTCTACGAAATCGAATCCTGATGGCGGTTGTGCAGAAATGTTCGAGTGGAGACCAGGCAATGGAAAGCGCGGCCTCCACTAGAAATTTCAGAGGGGGGGGGGCTATGTACAGCAGTGGAAGCCATCTATGGCTGATATGATGATGATGATGATGAGATGGATCACGCAAAACACCCATCTGAAGTTAAGTGGTAACTATCTCTTGTGACAAAGCAATGCCTCGTGGGGCATACATCTTAGAAACCTGGAGGCAAACAGGTGTAAAGCCTCATGTCCCTGTAGTTTTACTAACGCCCATATACTTCAAACCGAAACACAGCAGTGCTCCTTGGCAGATACAGGTGGTAATACTTCTTGGGTGAGCCCTATCACAAGGCACTCTACTATCGATAAAAATAGTCGATTAAATAGCTAAACCGCTACAAACTTACAAACTGTTTTGACTGCAAACTTTATCTATATTTACACAGCCTACGAACTTGTACATACTCCTCGTTTCATTTGGGTCAACTCGCTACGCGTTTGCAGAGAGCACGCCGAAAAAGGAAAGACACTTGAGAATTTTAGAAATTTTGTCTCGGAAAACTTGGTAATTTCTCGACGCGTTTCGGACGCAAGGCAACATAAATCATTGCTGGTGCTTTCTTTATGTAGCGTGAACTTTCTAAGCGGCTAGTAGGTGGGCAATTGTGTTTTGTAAGGACCCAGGATGGCCTTTTTATGATGTAATACATCGTAGGGCCTATTTGGTCTTGTTTTATGCAATATAATTATATCAAAATTAGTTAAGTAAGAATAACAGATTCATTCTATTAATTATAAGTGTCGGTCTTTATTTTTAGCACATTTTTATCTTCTCTACATAATATAAAATGACGTCGTTTCCGCTGTCTGTTCGGTTAGATCTTTTAAACTACTCAACGGATTTTAATGCAGTTTTCAGCAATAGATAGAGTAATAATAATAATAATAATAATAAATATTGCTGAATATTTCACACAGCGCTATCTAGCCCCAAACTAAGCAGAGCTTGTACTATGTGAACCAGATGACTGATAGAATACTTAAATACTTTTTTTTTGTAAATACATACTTATTATATATAGAAACACATCCAGACCCGGAACAAATATCTGTAGATCATGCAAACATTTGTTCCTTGGCAAGAATCGAACCCACTACCTCCTGCGTCTCAGTCGGCTATTCGCCCACTGCGCCACCGAGGTCGTCAAGAGTGTTTCAAGAGAAAGGTTTATATGTATAATACATACATAACTCTGTTTGTTTGTTACCTTTACACGACTAAACGGCTGAACGGATCGTAATTATTTTTTGCAAGGAGATAGATTATATCCTGGGAAAGGATATAGGCTACTTTTTAGGCAACTGCGCAAAATGAGTGTTATATTTTATTGAAAACCCACCCGTGCGAAGCCGCGGGTGGGTCAGCTAACGAAGTAAAACTCAAATAAATATTCTAAAAAAGTGAATACACAGGTAAGTCCTTCATAATAATTATACTTTTTGCCAACACCGAACCGATTTACGCCACGAAAATATTTTCTACCTGGATGAAGTACTAGCGCAATAAAATGTTGGCTTCTTATATCCCTTCTTCGCTCAATCAAGCGAAAGTGGAGCCACCGGTAAACCTAGCTATTCTAAAATGTTAAAAGCTGAAAAAGTTTTATGAAAATTTACCTGGGTTTAGGTAAAAGGTTTTTCTAATGAAAATTTAAAAATAATCTGGTTTAATGGAATGGTGTCAGACAGTATGTTGTATTTCATTGTGAGAATTGTGAAAAACACGCTGTCTCATATTTTAATCCCATTAAAACGAATACTGATTTTTTAAATACGCGGGAAATGCGTGGGCCTGTTTTACAGAGGGTGAAAAGGATAGGATATATGCCTATCCCTCTTGCTCCCACATCAATCCACGTCGCGTGCAATGTGAGATTGTTTGAACTTTTTGTTGGTTGACTTTATTATACGCAATGGAATTGGTTTACATTTGGAATGCATTTCGCAACACGTTTACTTTGTACGTAGTTTAAAGAATAATGACACATTGATATTATGACAATATTTATGGACAAACAGTATACACGGCTTTATCTGCTTTAGTTGGAGGGGTGTAAAAAAGCATATTGTATATAAGCATCTTATTTTGGTATTTTACTAAAATACTACATTAAAGAAGTATATAGAAATCATGCTTACAGTCAATGCGCAATGTGCCTGTATTTAGTTTTATAGGTCAAGGTCCACACATGTTTCAGAGCCCGATAGAAAGTTATTTATTAAGGAAAATTTGGGGAAAATACGTCAATATTTGATCATAAATAGTCGAAAAGGTTCAAACGCCTATACTTCTCTTATATTAGGCAAAACATATCATAGAAATACTTTTAATTCACAATTTATGTAAAAGAGAATTTGCACAAGTAGCTTACAACCTAATTCTATCAAAGTAAAATGTTCAACGTATTTAGATCATGTAAAATTTAGTACAATTACAAAAAAAAACATGTAACTAAATATGAAACCTTGTAGGTGGTATAGAATTCACTTGAGTTTGAAATTATGTAATTTTTAGGGTTCCGTACCTCAACAGGTAAAAAAAGTACCCTTATAAGATCACTTTTCTCAGGAACGGGTGGACCTAGCAAGTAGCAAGCAGATGCAGACATTGATCTATTCAATACTTCGACAAGCAAGTTAAAACGCTTGCTTGCGGATAAATTCTTTAATAATAATTATTCCACCTAAACTTTCATGAATTATTGTAATTTCAAACGATTTTCGTCCACGGTAACTGTGTTTTAGCTAATCTTTTTTAAAATTAAATGTGGAAATTTGTAATTGGCCCTAAGCATACATGTTTGTTTTGCATGTATTTTAATATAATTAGTTTTTCTGTGTACCTAGCTGTAAGTTTCCTGAAAATAATAAAAATAAAAAAAAATTAAAAAAAAAGTTGAAGTTTATACCAGATACTGAGGTCTATAGTCCCTATAAGGTGTATAAAAATCAAGGTCAGCAAGATAAAAAGATATGGGCAAATTTAGATTTTTGCGAAAACTTGTAAGTACCAATATTTACCTTAATTTTCAACTTTTTTTATATTTTGTAATTTTCCCTTTACTTGTGCTGTAAGACTTTGCTTTTAAACAAAATTTGGCAAAATGCACGATCTTACAGCACAAATAAAGGAAAAATTCCACAAAATAAAATAAGTTGAAAATTAAAGAGTGTCCCCATACATACCTTGTGGACGCCAATTAAGATAGACCTCTGACTTGTATGGGCGCTCATACAATTTATTATAGATAATGGTACGGAACCCTTCGTGCGTGGCCGGTTTTTTACTAATCATTGCGCCGCCTATAGACAAAAAGATTATTCAGTGGGTATATCTAGTGCAATAATAATTGGTTGATTAGACACGATATTATAGCTTCTTATAGAACATCATAGAATTGAAGTAAGGAAGAGGATGACCTAGAATAAATTACTTGAGCCAGATAAAAGAGAGCGTCGCCAGCATGTCGTTCATAGAAAAAGAAGGCTGCATTAGAGAGAGAAAAATGGAGGACATTGTATCATTACTCGTACACCGAAAAGAGCTAAGCTCTATAACTAGTACACGTAAAAAACATGTATAGGAATCAAACTACCTATCATAAGTTTTTGTTGAAATTTTTTCAAAACGAGCTTTAATAAAATTAATAATCGGAACCTCAAGCAGATTCAAATGAGCCCAAACACTAGTAGCCTACTATAATCCATTCCGAAGTTCCGTTGTTTAGCATCCATCTCCATCTTGAGATCACCTCCATGGTACCATATTATTGCATTGTCACCGAAGTTACATATGTATTCCAAATTTCAGCTCAATCGGTTGAGGGGAACGGGTTTAAAATTCAGTTGCAAGATTCCACCCGGACAAACATACATTGCAAGTTAATAAAAAGCTTGTAAAAATGTTAAACATGATATTACTCGAAGCAAAGATATACCTTCGCTCCAATTAGTGTAGGTACGTCTACGATCGTAAATACAAAATGATTACCTACCTTAAGTTTTGGTTCTACCAAACATTGTTTAAATGAAAATACCTTGTTATTTTCTTGGCAGAACTATTTTATAAAATGTTTTTTTATTTAATTGGGCAATTAATACTACTTCGATTTGTGTGTAAGCTAAAATATTACTGAAAGTTTTAGTAAGTAGATAGGGAATGTATTATTAGTATCATTTTTTTTTAGTTAGGTGGACTTATTGATCTGAGTCAGGAACAGACGGTTTTGGCATCAGATTTGTACGAGACGTATTGTTCGATTTGTTTTTGTTGATCAAATATCTACTAATCAAAAGTAATGTTAGTTTGCGTAATCAGTCTTTTTTAAAATAAATAAATATTGCTAGACATTTCACACAGCACTATCTAGCCCCAAACTAAGCAGAGCTTGGACTATGGGAACCAGATAACTGATAGAATACTTAAATACATTTTTTTTGTAAATACAAACTTATAATATATATAGAGAAACAACCAGACCCGGAACAAATATCTGTAGATCATGCAAACATTTGTTCCGCGGCGGGAATCGCACCCGCTACCTCCTGCGTCTCAGCCGGCTATTCACCCACTGCATCACGGAGGTAGTCAAAATGTCTGTTTTGTTATATACGATATTAATTTAAAACACACATCCGGAATCGTATTAACTGATTTTAGAGGTGGGTTTAACACCGGCTTGAATATTTGTCCGGTAATATTTCCAATAAACAACTTTGCGACGATGCCGCTTAGTCAGTTTAACAGGTACCTACTTACATGATGAATTAATGTGATTTGTTTATATATTTTATACAGACAGTTTCATTGATATTTTAGGACTTAATAATAAGGTTGTTATAATTTTTTTAATTTCTTATCATAATGAATTTGCAAATAATCTATTTTGCAACAATACTCACCATTAGCCCTACCTGTGTTTTCATTAAATGTCGTACATAACAAAACACGTAGTATAATTTAAAACCTATCTTGGTTTCAGGCACCAAACTGTAGGCTAGGGAAAATCTCATTCTACAAGGAATGTATAATTATATCGAGCTCAATTAAGTTTAATACCGAGGATCTCCTAGGGGTTAATTGGTACGGTCGAAGAACTTCACAAGCCATATGCGGTTTTCAGGATTTGCCTACTCTACCCGAACGAATTTGGTAAGCAGGTGGGCAGGTGGCCCAATTACTGTAGCCCGGCACTGCAATATGATATTATGTACCCAACTACCGGTAACTCGCATCGATTCTGTATGAATTAGTTACAGGGCGGATCCGTAATTGGATATTAAAGGGAATTCGCTGGCGTAGTTTAATATTACAAACTATGATTTTGAAATGTGATACAGAAAGTTGTGTAACGTTTGTGGGCAACGCAAAACTAGCTGATGATGTACCTAGCTTTAATGCGGTCATAAAAAGTAGATTAGAGTAGATAACTCTTTAAATGCACACTATAAATAAAATAAATGTACTATGGGAACCAGATAACTGATAGAATACTTATATACTTTTTTTTGTAAATACATATTTAGAACATATAGCAAAACATCCAGACCCGGAACAAATACCTGTAAATCATACAAACATTTGTTCCGCGGTGGGAATCTTAATATAATACATAACTATAGGTATTTATTAGTATTTTACTCACTATAATCAACTATCTCTATCTTAATAGGTTTGCTGGAAGAAAACTCATATTTGGGTTAAGCTCGCCTTTGTACAGTTCATTTTGTAAGCTGTTTTTGTCTATAAATCTATTTGAATACAATAAATAAATAAAAAAAAATATTGCTGGACATTTCACACAGCGCTATCTAGCCCTAAACTAAGCAGAGCTTGTACTATGGGATAACTGATAGAACACCTATATATTTTTTTTGCAAAGAAAGAATAAAGAATCTGTTGTTGGGTAAAATATCAAATAATCTGCTGTTTAGGTGTATTTTAAAGTTCATTTTGCAATTTTTTTTGCAGTATCACGACACAACGTTAAAAGGGCTGATATAAAGGAGTGCTCTGAAACCTATGAACTGAATAAAAATACTACTGATGTTAAAATTGATGTAACTTAGTTTTCAGAGTCCGTAAATAATTTTCACCTCCTACTTACTTGAGGTTAATTAAATTAATTTATTAAAAAATAATTTGCAAGTTGGCAACGCAAACGAAAACTAGCACTTTTTCCATTTAAAAGTGAACTGCAGCATAGTGGTTCGAGGACCAATTAGTACTTACACCGCAATCGCGACATAATTTAAAGTGTTAATAAATCAGTACCGTCATAATTACATGCGTATTTTTGGAGTCCAGTTGCAGTTATTTCATGCATGGTTCGGAATAATGATTAATCGTGCGATTTTACATTGTAAACATATTTAATTTAACCAAATGTATACGTGGTTTGAAAATATACACACCTTAGTCACCAAACCTTTACTGTATTTATAAAAAAACCAGCCAAGTGCGACTCGGATTCGCTCACGAAGGGATCCGTACCATTATCTATAAAAACGGCAAAAAATCACGTTTGTTGTATGGGAGCCCCCTTTAATATTTATTTTATTCGGTTTTTAGTATTTGTTGTTATAGCGGCAACGGAAATACATCATCTGTGAAAATTTCAACTGTCTAACTATCACGGTTCATGAGATACAGCCTGGTGACAGAGAGACAGACGAACAGACAGACAGCGGAGTCTTAGTAATAGGGTTCCGTTTTACCCTTTGGGTACGGATCCTTTCGTGCGCGATTCCGACTCGCACTTGGCCGGTTTTTATTTATCAATAATTTTAGTACCAACAATTATATACAGTGATAGCGAAAGTTTGAAAAATACTGGTACGTCATAAATCACGTATTTATATTAATGACTGAAATAAATCACGAAAGTATTTTATCCAAAATTTGTAAATGATTGAAACACTTTTATTCTCAAATCTAATATTATCATTCCTACACAGGCTTAGGACTAATTTGTATGAATCTCCAAATCAAGTGAATATTCTGGTTCATAGAAATATTAGTTATAGATTAATTGGAATTTAAGAACCCTAATTTGTTAATCAACTTTTGTCACTGAGTATACTTTCAAGTAGAAGAGCAAAATTAAAAAAATACAGTACAGTCGTTTCAAAAACTTTCATCATACTACTTTGAAAAAACTCAAACCAAATCAGAACTTTACAAAATCAACAATAGCAGTTTCCGAGTCGGCTATGAAGCCTATACAAGAACTCTTCGTTTTCACACTCGGCCCGAGCGTTTCCACTTTGTCTCGCGCACAGAGAAGTTACGTACAGAGCCTACACTTCCAATCACAACTTCTCTACCGTCGATCTTCGGCTACGTTTCTCTTTTCTGAGTACAATCTGGGTCTCTTTAAGATAAGAGAATGATTAATAAATATCTTTTAGATCTTTGTGCTTCGAACCCTTCACTGTGCGTTTGACCAATTTATTTAGAAAACCTTAAGGTCTCCTGAGGTGACTTTCTAAACCAAAGGACCAACATTTATATGTACAAACCGCACCCCATGATTAATATTTCAAGTTTATCTTTTCTCAACTACTAAATTATTAATATTTTCTTTTTTAGTGAATACTAAAAGGTGCAGTCAAATAAATAATCATTTTAAGGATATTACATATGCAAAATTAGACATGCCATAATATTTAGATAAGTTCATATATTAAAAGATAAGCTTGAAACTTGAGTGTGACATAATACATGTCATGATTTGATAGAATACAATTTATAAATATTTGATTTTACACAATATTAATCTGAATTTTTTTTCTCCTTATCTTTTGTACTGTCCCACTGCTGGGCAAAGGTCTCCCCAAATTCTTTCCACCCCTCTCGATCCCTGATCTCTGAATCTTGATTTTATCTGAATTATTAATAATAAAATGTATCTGCATGATTTAAATTAGTAGATTGATTATTTTTATAGATTAAAAAATGTTGTTTCTATTCTGTTTGTTGTAAGACATAAATGGGCTTTATTATTAACCAAGCTAGCGAAGTGAGCGAAGAGTCTCATTTTCGAGATTGGCAAACAATGCTTTTGCCCATCTGTCTGTCGGTTCTCGCCTACAGGTCCCATTTTTCAACCGATTTTGACGAAAATTGGCACACTTGTTTCTTAACTTATTTAAATTTTTTATTACATCGTTATTTTTTATTGGGGGGAAAAAGGGGGACACTACAAATTTGAGAGGGGCACTAAGGATTTCATTACACGAGATGTTGCGAAAAAGAAATCCAAAAGGCCCGCCTTTTGGATTTCTTTTTCACAACATCCAGTGGAGTGGGAAGGAGGGGGGGGGGGGAGGGAGTTTGTTCTAGCGTATATGGATGGATTTCAATTTTCTTTTTTTCTGGAAATGTATACCTACCTATACCAATCGGGCTAAGCAGTCCTCTTTGCATTTAAGAGACAAACCCGTAGACATCAAACTCGACCTCCTAGGACCAAGGGAACGCAAATAATCGCCAAAACTTATAGCAGTGTTTTGCTCAAAAGTCGACACAGGTAAGCCTATTGGAAAATTCAAGCACCTGAAATTCGATTTTAAATTGGACTTTCTTCGTTAATTCTGTTGCGCAAATTACTTTTTGGACGTGTAATAATACTCATATTTTTAATAATAATATTTTTATTTGTTATTTATGAGACTCACGAGATCTCAGTTCAGGGCGAACTACTAGTTATTATTATTATTACAAATTCAAGCAAAATAATTTAACTTCTTGTCTGTATTATTCACACTTTAATTGAATTCAATTGTGTGTTGACTAAATATTTAATGAATTATGGAAATACCTTCAATTGGAAATTAATTAATGGAATATTGGAAACTATCTTCAAAACTCGTGCAGTATAAATAAATAAATACCCACTAAATAATTGTTCATATAGTTTTTAATCATTTGATACATATCATTTATTATTAGTCGCTCGTGGAGTATCGACTGGTAAAAACTTGGTGGTTAAATTTTTAAAACTTTCGCGATCACTGTACATAATTACTGATTAAATCACGTATGTACCTTTTTTATTTGTTATCCCGACGTTTCGGCTGTGTTGCAACAACCATGGTCACGGGTGGACTGGAGTACTTGGAGCTACCGTCGAGAAGTGATGGCAGCTGTAGCAACTCCCCTCACTTGGTCTTCAAAATTAAAAATGTCCTCGTTCATATAACGACACACTACACTAACCGTATCTACGCACTGAGACGACCGATCACGACGCTCACACCTAATAATCACCGGGTTCCAGGACGCTGAGTGTCAATAGGCATATTCCCGATTGAATTTGGAAATTTCTTGATTTCAATTGCTTCCTGAACCATTTTCTTGTAATAATGGCGTTCACTAGAGAGAACTATAGGATCATGAAGTTCAATCCAATGATTCGGTCCTGTGTCTACTAGATGCTCTGCTATCGCTGACTTGTTTATCTGGTGATTTTTGACAGCTGCGATATCCTATTTGACACCCTCGGCTATGGTACGTTTGGTTTGCCCTAAGTATGAGCGGCCACTGTTGCACACAGCTTGGTAGATAAGCTTCCATGAAATGTATTTTTTGTACCCTCTGCACATTCGTTGCTCTAGGTCGCGTCAACTTCTACAAAGCTTCTGAATAAAGACCAGAGCGTTTGTGCTCTTTTAGGTGAAACTTTTAACGCCTTTTTGAGGACACTCCTTTGTTATAAATTATCTGGAAACGTTCAGTGGCCGCTAATTCTTTCGATTGTCTGGTGTGACGGCTTTTTGTTCGAGAAGAATGCTTGAGATTTAAAGATTTATTGTAGGCTTAGAGATTGACCTTTTGATAGTGAGTTTGAATTGATACAATTGCTGAAATCTACTTTTTGGGCTTCTACGCACATAAAACGCGCGTCGACTGCGCGTTTAAAATCGCCGTTTGTAAAGACGCTAAGAAGAATTAGGTTAAAAAAAACACTTTAACTAAAAGAGACATACATGCGGCAGTAAGTGTTTTACAGCTTGACTGGTATAAAAACACAGATCCTATGGTTCTGTGAGGTGATTAAACTTTACTGAAATTACCAACTAACAGCAAAAAAACGTATATTTCTCAACCACAAACTCAACGCTAATCAAAAACAGTGAGACAAAAAGTTTTCCGGTTTACAGCCGGCTCTTTGCGGTCAATTAAAAGAGTGCTGAATTTTGAGTTCCGAATGTTGTTTGGAAATTTCGGAGGGTCGCTAATCGAGTAAATCCAACTGTTAAACACGCATGGAGGGATTATGAGGCAATTTGTTTACCTACCGGGTGGCGGGTCAACCAATGTGTATAAAGGTGGCTTTATACAGCCGGGGTATATTATTACTTGATAATTTTTTTTGAAATATATGCTTTATTTAATTTTTTATGTAAAACTGAAATAAGATCTCCACCGACTGGCAACCTACAGGACGACAGCAACGTGGCAGACCACGAAAACGATGGCGCGACGATCTGGATGGGTTCCACTCTGACTAGCAGGAGATTTCTGGAGAACGTAAGGAATGGAAAGAAATGGGGAAGACCTTTGCCCAGTTGTGGGACTATAGGTTATTAAAAAAATGCATGTATGCAATTCACACGTGGTAGAAGTGAAACCTTCAAAAATTTTGGTTTCAAGATAATGAGACGAATGTAAAATTTCGAGAAGATGGTAATTGTAGATTTTAGTAATGATCATAGTGATGCAAAGTTAGATAATTATTAACAAGAGTGGAGGGAGTACGAAGCAAAGCACAAAGCGAACCACGAACATAAGATACACTGTATTATGCTTCCTATTTCATGGTCTCTCACGTTAAATCTTATGAATTTATGTGTCTGTCTCTCTTTACTGTCGCTTTTTCGTTTCATCGACTTTAAAATCACAACGATGCTAAAGAAGTTTCACTTCAAAACTGTATTTACTTTAATGTAAGTAGATATAATCTTAATATTATACCCTAAAACCCGTGTAAGGTTTGTATGGGTACTCACATTTATCGATATTATACGTAAATTTTATACTCCTATGTGCTAATTCCGTCCGACACAAACAAGACAATACAGTACTCAAACCGCTTGTTAGGCGAACTTAATGCTAATTAGTATTTTCTTCCAGCTAAGCTTTGTGTAGATTTATTGATAGTTGATATAAATATCAATAATAAACATAATATAATAAATATTGTTGGAAGTTTCACAAAGCGCTATCTAGCCCCAAACTAAGCAGAGCTTGTTCTATGGGAACCAAATAACTGATAGAATACTTATAAACATTTTTTTTTAAGTTCATACTTATAATATATAGATAAACAACCAGAACCCGGAACAAATATCTGTAAATCATGCAAACATTTTGTTCGGCGGGAATTAAACCCGCTACCTCCTGTGTCTCAGCCGGCTATTCGCCCACTGCATAAAGGAGGTCGTATATAAAATAACTTCATGTTATCCTTTATTGAAGTACAGTCGCAAAATAGGGATTAGTAAGGATGAACTTACCTACTAGATGGGCTAGATGCCCCCCCCCCCCACTAGCTGGAAAGACGACCTGATGAGATTGCTAGGAGTTGTTGGGTGCAGGCCGCACAAGATGGGCTGATTTTTAATGCAAATGCAGGTGTTTGCCCTTACCGTGATTAATATTTGATTAACAGAAAGATGAAACAACTTTTGTCTCCCTGTAAACTAGGTAAAACTTATTAGAATATTTACTTATTTAAACTTCCAAAAAGCAGCCAATTTTTTATGTTTTTAAATACACACAAAACCTTACAAAAAATTTTTTGTCGGAACTTTAGCTAGTCACCTTCAGTCGACTTTCATAAAAGCGACTTGTATCGTGCGTGATCACAGGGAAGTCTAAACAAGCCTTTATCATCGGTCACGCAGCCTTCTCAGTCTGTTGGATTTTACGTTGTACCTACAGTTAATTTTTGACTGACATCAAAAAAGGAAGCTATTAATTCTCTTGAATAGTGATCAATTTCAATAGTTTTTTGTTGCTATGTAGGCAAATGTCTTACGATGGTTCTCTTATGTTCATCATCATCTCGATTGATAGTCTTACGCTGTTGGGAATTCAATGGCATCAGCCCATCGAGTGGAGAAGCTGTACTACAAAAACAAAACAACCACCGTGGCGTAGTGGGCGAATAGTCGGCTGAGACGAAGAAGGTGTCAGGTTCAATTTCCGCCGCGGGACAAATTATTGCATGATCTACAGATATTTGTTTCGGCTCTGGATGTTTTTATATATACTTTAAGTATGTATTTGAATATTTCATCATCATCTCGGTTGATAGTCTTACGCTGTTGGAAATTCAATGGCATCAGCCCATCGAGTGGAGAAGCTGTACTACAAAAACAAAACAACCTCCGTGGCGTAGTGGGCGAATAGTCGGCTGAGACGAAGAAGGTGTCAGATTCAATTTCCGCCGTGGGACAAATTATTGATTGATCTACAGCTATTTATTTCGGCTCAGGATGTTTTTATATATACTGTATGTATTTGAATATATAAAAAAAAAATAAGTATTCTATCAGTTATCTGGTTCTTATAGTACAAGCGCTGCTTAGTTTGGGGCTAGTTAGCGATGTGTGAAAGGTCAAGCAATATTTATTTAATAACCTATTTTGATAAAAATAAACAAGATCAGTCAAGTGCAAGTGATACTCGCCAGCCGAGAAATCCGTAACTACCTAGATTGATTGACCTAGATGCCATTCTAGTTATGTTAGCGGTAAAATGGATGTCATTTAGAGTCTAGTTTTATTATTAGCTTTGAAATACCTTTTTTTCTGTGTCACACCTTACCTTCTTTTAGCACGACGAATGACTGGTAGATAATGCTATTAGCATTAAGTCCTCCTAGCACTATTCTGTTTTGTGTGAAACTAATAAATAAATAAAATGTTCAGAAACGAATTCACCTTTTGAGGCAGATTTCTAAAAGATATAGATAGATACTTAGTTTTATTTATATATGAACTATCAGATTTTCACTTAGATTCTTTGTAAACATACCCAACATAACCTATTAACCCTACTTTAAAATTTTGCCCCCATCATTTTGGCTCTTACTAATCGAGTCAATCAAACTGTTTAATACGTAGAATATCTGCAATAACTATACTAAAATAAATAAATATTGCTGGACATTTCACACAGCGCTATCTAGCCCCAAACTAAGCAAAGCTTGTACTATGTTGATAAAAAACAAATTTGTTTTATAATGTGCAAATTATGTATTTTTTATATGACACCCCACTTGACCTTGTTAGGGTTTCTACTTTGAAATTTTTACCCCTATTTGGGCCTTTTTGGCAATAAAATTGAAATAATTTATGAATATTTTCATTTGGTGGGCAAGTATACATACTAATATCATAAATTCGAAAGTAACTGTCTGTCTGTTTGTTCCGTTTCACGACTAAACAGCTGGACCGATTTCGATGAATATTTGTAGATAGATTATGACCGGGTTTACAAGATAAAGGCTACTTTTTACCCGACTGCGCCGGAGGAGGGTAATGTTTTTATTAATAAAACGCGGGCGAAAGCTTGTTGTTTATAAGTGTTCTACATTTCGATAACTCCATTAATTGCTAAGATAATCAGTTGTGACAGATGGCCGGACGGACAGATGGGCAGACGGCCAAAGTTGCACCATAAAGATTCCATTTTTACCAATTTGGTACGGAACCCTAAAAATAAAATATAGGTAATTGTTTTGTTAGAAAGTTAACTTATTACTTCTTTATTCGAAAATAATAACCCTTGGCGAAACTTTTCTATTTTATTGCTAGTAAGCCATATAATTAGGGGGGATTGTCCTTTCATATGTTTTATTACTGTGGTTTTAGTTACCGACCGATGAGATAGATAATTTAGGTACTAAATATACACGTGTTTGATGTTTTAATAGCTTTTTTAACCCTCGCTAAAAAATATGAGGTTGACTTTGATAAGCACATCTAAATAGTACCAATGCTATGACTCGAACAGCATTAGTTCAACTATTAATAGCATTCTATCAACTATTTTAAGATTTTTTTTATATTGATAGCCAAGCGCTTGAACACTACCTCACCTGATGGTAAGTGATGGTGTGATCGAAGATAGATCACGCTTGCGTAGAAAGAACCTATTCACGTTCAAGTCCAGACTTGAAGACTCCAGGATTATATTGGTGCGGAAAAACATACGCCGGAAGTGAGTTCCACTTGTGCTAACAAGAAAAGTTGAAGCAAAGATCAATTTGACTTGGGGTTTACAGGACGCCTATGACAAAGGTTAAGATAGATTTAGTGTAGGTATTAATCTCAACCCGTTGCAAATTAATTTATCCTATCCTTGTATACCTACAGTTCAACAAAACTATGCTATAAGTTATTAAAAAATTAAAACTGGTGGTTCTGTTACAACAGTAGACCTCCTCGCATTCCCTTGGTCCTAAGAGGTTGAATTTAGTATCTACGGGTTCGTCTCGTGAAGGCGGAGAGGCCTGCGTAGTCTGATTGGTATAGTAGGTATAAATAGAAATATACATTTTCCGAAATAAAATCAAAAATTGAATTCTGTCCACATACAACGCTACAGCAAACTCCTCCCCGCTTTCCCTCCCCCTCCACTTCCCGGTTTTGGATTTTTTTGCAACAATTTGTGTAGAATACAGTACTTAGTGTGGCTCTCAAATTTGATTGAAATCCGCTACAGATTTATTTATCAGATAAATAACGCTACAGCAAACTTCCCCCCCCCCCCCCCCCTATTTTTCCTTCATTCAACAATTGCGATCTACTCAAAAATTTACATTAATCAAGGAAATTGTGTGCCATTTTTCGTCAAAGTCAGTTGAAAAATGCGACCTAAATAAAATGCGGGCTAGAACAGATAGACAGACAGACGGAGAAAAGCATTTTTTGGCCAATCTCGAAGCTCAGACTCTTCGCTCGTTTCGCTTGCTCGGTCAAATATTTCGAAAAATCAAAAATTCGACAAGGTTTTTAATAATATTATTTTGATTTCCCAACTAACATTAAGCCAAAATGTTAATAGATGCTATTCTAGGCAAAGTATTGGTACTATTCAGATAGGTTGATAGATATAGGTGCTCATCAAGTTAGTGTTTTTATGGGAAACCCTTAAAAAGATGGGTTTTAAAACTGCGGAAACATATTATTGGCAGTCAGCGGTAAGTACCTACGAAGAATAATTAAAAGTATTGATGTAGATACCGTTCGTTTACTTAAAAATTAATATAAAGGTATAAAAAAAACAATAAAAAATAATTTGATAATTTCCCAGGTGCTTATAAAATCATAGAATCAATGTACTGATTGTATTCTTCTTTCTTGAGAAGTTGGAGACTAATTAGCTGCCATTATTGATTTAACTAAATTTATTAAAATTTATATTTATATTTATATAAAAAAAATTGTAAATAATAAACTCGGAGTGTTAGTGTTCGCGACACAGTTTATAACTTCTGTGAATAGTATCGCGTTCCAGTATTGTTGTACCATGTTTTTGTTCCAAAATAAAGTTATTATGATTTTTTTTATTTTTGACTTAGATTTAATTGAATAATGTTTTCACTTATCACACTAATATTATAAATGCGAAAGTTTGGATGTTTGTTTGTTACTCAATCACGTCGTAACGGTTGAACCGATGAAATTTGGTATGTATGTAGATTATATCCTGGATTAACACATAGGCTACTTTTTGTTGACAAATAACGCATGCGAAGCCGCTGGCGGATGCTAGTTTTATAATTTAAGTAACTTTTAGATTAGATATATCATATAAAATAGCATGCTATTAGCATTATGTCCTAAGCACTACTTGATTGCGTGTGAAAGTATTAATAATAATCATCCATTTATTCCAGTCATTAAATTACATGTATTAAGTAGACTATCCGATCATTATAAATATCTTTGAATGTTTTATTCACTTAAAATCAAACCTCAGCCATTCGTGAGTATTTGACAGTTACGTATAGAGCACTATCGTAGCTCGTTAGACCTGACACGCGCAGGTAAGGTCATGGTTCGTTAGTGATACGACCCGACTCACGTCATCGATCTCAAGGTGTCGTGAAAATCTTATGGATCACTATTAGTTCAGTTTTTAGGGTTCCGCCATGATATAGTTTTGCTAATAGTTATAATTTTGCCGTGTTTCTTTTTGCCAATGGGTTTTAGGGTCTTTTTTGTGCGTGATCCGACATAAGCTTGTCAAATTATTACGTACGTACGTTACGTATTACTAATTCACGTAAACGTGTAAAGTAATAGCATAAATTATATAACACTAGCTTCTGCCTCCGGCTTCGCGTGTGGTTAGTCAATAAAAAGTAGCCTACGTGTTAATCATCTAATTTCATCTAAATCGGTAAAGCCGTTACGAAGTGATTGAGTAACAAACAAATAAATAAACAAACATCCAAATTTTCGCATTACTAAACCGGCATAATTGAATAAACGTTAATCAATCTAACTAATAAAATATTACATGTTCCAAAATTAATACTGAATTTTAAATACATACCGACTTTAAGGTCATTACTAGCTTGCTACTAGCTAATTAGCTTTAATAATTGAAATACCATCTGACTAATAATTTCCAAAAAAATATTGTTTGACATAAAACTCAACCCATCTCAAATGAACCATAAGAAAAATCGTTGTCAAGGTACAGTACAAGTAGCAGAATTTAATTAAAATGATGCAAATGTACACCTTTACTGAGAGCATGAAAACTTCTAGCGAGTTTCTTTTGAAGGAGTTTTTATTAAAATACTTGGCTTTGTAAGCCTGACTCTGAAATGTGACTAACATGGCCTTACACTGTCTTGAGTTAAGAAAGAAATGTACAAAATTTTGCAAAGACTGAGTCATCAACTTACGGTCATAGGACTTTATGAACATTAACCGCTCCCATATTACCGCAGAGCGTCTTGCAACTAACATCATCTATAAATACATAAGTATTACAACATACGAAAAATACTTTAATTATTGCTACGTATATTTTTTACGTTTTAATTGATCGAGCGATCTAAATCAACTTGGGCAAATCGGCGTTGTATGTATGTATGTTTGTTTGTCCGATGATAACTTCTGAAGCGTTTATCTGATCATCGTGAAATTTGGTATATAGGTAGGTATCGATAGCACAATTTTGGTGTGACTACATGAGCTAAAAGGGGGGGGGGGGTTGTTGAGATATTGGGGTTCCAAAATGGGACTATCCGGTCAAATGGCACGTTTTTATTTTTACAAGCTTTTTACTAACTCTTTTTAATTTCAGCTTAATCGGTACATACATACATTGCAATGTATGTATGTTTGTCCGGGTGGAATCTTGCAACAAAACCGTTCCCCTCAACCGATTGAGCTGAAATTTGGAACTTCGGTGATAATGCAATAATATGGTACCATAGAGGTGGTTTCATGATGAAGACGGATGCTAGACAATGGAACTTCTGAATGGATTACTAGTGTTTGGTATCATTTGAATCTGCTTGCGGTTCCGATTATGAATTTTATAAAAGCTTGTTTTGGAAAAGTAATTTTTCAACAAAAGACAAGTTTAAAGTTTAAACCTAGTAGTTTTTAAGTTTTAGCCATAATAAAAACTGAACTTTGTCAAAATTCACAGGGTAGATAAGTGACCCCACAGTGCTGAAATTTGGTATGCGTATAGCTTTAGTGACACAAATACAGGAAAACGTCTGAAATCCAGAATAACTGCAATTTCTACCCCAAACAATTTATCCAATTTACATGAACTCCCGTTACCTGTAATTTGAATGAAACTGTAGGTCAAGTTAGTTGGTTTTCATTTCGTGGCACTATTTTGATGTTCAAAGATTAGGTACAAATAATATTTTTTTTTGTTTTTGTGGGAGACTGGCGAGATCTCAGTTCGGGGCGAAGCACCAGTTAATTGTAATCGAAAGACGACGTATTAAAGGTTAATAAGCACCATTGAATGCAGGCTACATAAGATCTGTCACTCAGGAGTTTTATAGGCGAAGCCTATGTTCAGCAGTGGACTATGGCTGGTAAGTATGATGTTAATAATGGCGAATAATTAAAACAAACGGTGTAATGTTGTTACACGGTTTTGCATACAATTGTTTTTACAATTTAATATACGTATTAAGCGATGGGCGTGTTTGTGTAAAACAGGGTGATGTTTTGAATATTAACAAGAGGCAAAATAATCAAAAACTTAGTGGCTTTAATATTAAAGCATACGACACACTTCTACCAACTCGGCTGGGCGGCGTTCTGGAAACTTTTTGACGTCTTCTCATCCAACATTTTTGGGATACAAGTTGCAGTTATTCTGGATTTTAAACTTTTGCCTATATTTGTGTCACTTAAGCTATACGCATACCAAATTACAGCACTGTGGGGTCACTGGTGTACCCTGTGAATTTTGTCAAAGTTTAGTTTTTAAGTATGGCTAATAACTCAAAACTATAAAAATTGTACTAAAAATTAAAACGGAGTCTAAATTTACTAATGAAGACCTTTCTTTTGATATCACATATGACCTAATAGACTCATTTTCATTTATTTTACCCTTCTTCAACCCCAATATCTCAACAACCCCGCAACATTTTTAACTTATTTAATCACACTAAAATTGTGCCATCATTACCTACCTATGTATCAAATTTCGTATTGATCGGATCAACGCTTTGAAAGTTATCCTCGGACAAACAAACATACATACATATATACAACGCCAATTTGTTCAAGTTGATTAAGAGATCTCGCTTCGCTCGATCAAAAATGTGTATTGCATGTGTATAAGAATGTATAATAAGTTACCTAATGACATTAAGGAGTTACCACTCAAACAATTTAAATATTAATTATTCACATTGTCACTTAATCATTGCTTTTACTCGGTTAATGAATTTTAGAATTGAATATTGTTTTAATATTATTTTGAAATAATATTAAAACAATAATTCAATATATAATATAAATATATATATAATACGACGACCTCCGTGGTGCAGTGGGCGAATAGCCGACTGAGACGCAGGAGGTAGCGGGTTCGATTCCCGCCGCGGACAAATGTTTGCATGATCTACAGATATTTGTTTCGGGTTTGGTTGTTTCTCTATACATTATAAGTATGTATTTACAAAAAAAAATGTATATAAGTATTCTATCAGTTATCTGGTTCCCATAGTACAAGCTCTGCTTAGTTTGGGGCTAGATAGCGCTGTGTGAAACGTCCAACAATATTATTTATTGTATGTTTTTAAGAATGTATAATAAGTTGTCTAATGACTTTAAGGAGTTACCACTCAATCAATTTAAATATTAATCATTCACATGGTCACTTAATCATTGATTTTACTCGGTTAATGAATTTTAGAATCGAAGATTGTTTTAATATTATTTTGAAATAATATTAAATATATAACTTTACAAACCCTTACTGGCAGATAGTATCTTTAAGCACTATCATATTCAATTTCAAGACCTTATTTTGTAACATATTATCAGCAAAGAATAAATTACTTATGACACGTGACATCAGTCAAACCAACGTGAGTTCCAACGTTCCACACGTTCAAAATTAGCGCGATTGCCCCCCCTGGACAAGTCAGAAGGAATGAACTTTAGTGAGTGGGCCGTTATTGTGTACTATTATTATATTCGGTTGGTAACTTCTAAATTGAATTACCCTACCTGTATCTGACACAGATTTTACATAATTCACATTAATTTTAATATGCGTGTGACATTCCTCATTATCTTTTCAGTTTATTAATTCGTATAGTTGGTTCAATTATGTCAAAAGCTACTTTTATGTCGTAAACGAGAGTCACGCGAAATGTTTTATTGGGATTGGCTTACGTATAATTCCTAGCAATCGCCTGCGACTACGTTCTCATTCGATTTCATAGAATCTTAAAAGAACACTTTATAGAAACACTTATATAAATGCAAAAGTTTGAATACCTGGAATAGGTATTATATTCTAGCGTACCACGTATTTAGTTGGTAATTTGGTATACAAATTATTAGATGTGCTTCTAGGCATTACGAAACTTCATAGTGTAGGAATTTAGTTACTTACTCTGAGTATTAATTTTAGTGTAACTAACAGCAATTATATCATCTTGAGTAGAGATTAAGCACTTGAAAGCACAGGACGATAGATCGAAAGATGCCCTTATAAAAATATGACTGATATTATGAAATCCTTCATTCGGGTTCTGATCAAATAGACTCAATGAGATACTGTTGGCTCAGAACTCGAGTAAGGTATTTATAACAAAAGGTTAAATTAAGTAAGGGGTAAGGAGTTAAACTCACTTCCGGCGTATGTTTTTCCGGACCAGTATAATCTCGGAGTCCAGAGTGAACAGGTTCTTTTTAGGCAAGCGTTCTCCATTTTCGATCACACCATCACTTACCATCAATATTTATCAAGCTCAAAAAAAAAAAAAAGGTCAAGCTCTTGACTATCAAAAATTAAAAACATAAATGATTACTATAATTATACATTTGGTTCACCCACATATTAAAGATGCGTGCAAGTCTCACACTGTGCGTTTCTTTCACGCACCTGCAAGATGAGAAATGACCTTCCCCCAGAGGTTTTTCCGGTGGGCTTCAAAATGAATGCGTGACTGCAGTACCACGAGTGCTGCAAAAGCTTTATAGGCGGCGGTGAACACTTAATATCAGAAGGTCTGTCAGCTTGTGTGTCTACAAGTTTAATACAAAAAAAAAAGTTTTTACGAACAATGTTAAAGATCGTTGACATCTGATAAACTAGTGGTTCGCCCCGAACTGAGATCTCGCGAGTCATAAAAACAAAAAAAAAAATTTGAATCTTTGACTATCAAAATAGTGCCACGAAATATATTACCAAATAACTTGACCTACAGTTTCATTCAAATTATAGGTAACAGGAGTTCATGTTAATTGGTTACTCTTTTTTGGGATAAAAAATGCAGTTATTCTAGACTTCAGACTTTTGCTCATATTTGTGATGCTTAAGCTACACGCATACCAAATTATGGCACTGTGGGGTCACTGGTGTACCCTGTGAATTTTGTCAAAGTTTTGTTTTTATTATGGCTAATAACTCAAAAACTACCAAGACTAAACTAAAAATAAAAACAGGGTTGAAATGCACTAATAAAGACCTTTCGTTTGACGTCCCATTGGACCTTATAGTCTAATTATAATTTTTTTTACCCCTCCTGAACCCCAATATCTCAATAACCACTCAACATTTTTAACTCATTGAGTCGAACCAAAATTGTGCCATCACCTATATATGTACCAAATTTCACGATTTACGAAGGATAAACGCTTCAAAATTTATCCTCGGACAAACAAACATACAACGCCGATTTGACCAAGTTGATTTGGAGATCTCGCTTCGCTCGATCAATTAATTAATTGGTTAAATAAGGATCGCCCTGGAAGTTAATGGGTAAGGCTATGTTAGTGGACTGACTGGATGGTTAAATATCTTGAACAACCAGACGAACCCTATAATTTTCTATATCTTTTTATGATTTGCATTGGAAAGAATGTTCCGCATTTAATATTTTTTAGGTTAGTAGGTTATCGCTCGTAAAAGTCACAACAACTTAGGTAATTATATTCTTTCGTAACATTTTCATAATTATTTCGTCATTTTAAAACTGAATTTACTTATTTGTACTTACAAAACTTTCTTGATTTATTTTATACATTATTATAAATACGAGATTTATCACGTACCGTTTTATCGGTGTTTCGACCGACAATGTGCTCCGAAAACGGTGCGTATAATTGATACTTTTTTGTGTTTACTTTACAGTGAGATTAAAGTTATGTTTTTTCAAAATTTAAATAACAAAAATAAGAGTACGCGTCCTAGTATGATCTACGAGTACATAGATTAACATTTTATTTTCTCAGAAACAGTATCTAGATAGCTAGAGCGGGCCAACAATCCAGACAAAACTCAATGTAATCGGTCAGGCACCACAACCATACAAAAATGTAGCAGCCTGATTGAAAATAGTAGACAAAATGAACTAGCTAGGCAGTTTTCACTCATAATTGATCGAGCGAAGCGAGATCTCTTAATCAACTTGGGTAAATCGGCGTTATATGCATGTATTTATGTATGTTTGTTTGTCCGAGGCTAACTTTCGAAGCGTTGATTGGATCATCGTGAAATTTGGTATATAGGTAGCTAGTGTTGGCACAACCAAAATGTTGGAGACATGTTGAGATATTAGGGTTCAAAAGCGGTAAAACAAAATGGGACTATCCGGTCAAATGCCACGCTTAATGAAAGTTCTTCATCAGTATATTTCGACCTCGTTTTTATATTTTGTTTAAACCATGTAGTTTTAAGTTAGCCATAATCAATACTGAACTTAGATAAAATTTACAGGGTATACCAGTGACCCCACAGTGCTGAAATTTGGCATTCATGTATCTTTAGTGATACAAATATAGGAAAAAGTCTGAATTCCTGAATAACTGCAATTACTACCCAAAAAAAGGAACCCATTACGTGAACTCCCGTTACCTGTAACTTGAATGAAACTGTAGGTCAAATTAGTTTGATTGTTTATTTCATGGAACTATTATGATAGTCAAAGGTTTGTTTTTTTTGGGAGACTCGCGAGATCTCAGTTCGAGGCGAACCACTAGTAATTTTGTGAACAAAGAGTGTCATGTTAGATATTGATTATTGTACTCTGTGATAAAAGGCATAGAGTTCGAAATAAAGTCTTGTCACGTGCTGACATCCCGCCAGGGAGTCAGTGCGCCTCCTTGCGGGCCCGCTGACCGATTTCGAATCTACACGTGAGATGGATTCAAATTGAATAATCGATTTAAGATGGCGCTCCAGACTATTCCAGCTCGAACCGAGTCTAGTTTTCAAACCAATTAGCTAATAAGAAGACTCGTCTCGTCTTTTGCGATTGTCTAAATTTAATGCAAGGAATGGAGTGAATTATAAATAGAATGAGTTGGAATTTCGCGCTTCTTTTACGAGGCTAATATAAAATGCACTTTATGAATCCGAAGAGTTCATGCTAAATGATGAATGAATGAAAATACTTTATGCTACACAATATAAACAAAAAAAAATACAAACAAAATAGAGAATACAAAGCCAATAATACAATGGGCGGTGTTATCGCTTAGAAGCGATCTCTTCCAGACAACCTTTGGATGGAGAGGATTTTGTTATAACAAAGATAATGGTCGGGGGTGTACATTTGTGGCCAAACTATTTATGAAATGAGTGCGTCTAATACCAAAATAAAAACATAACTAAATTTTACTTAGAACACTTTTGTGATTTATTTCAATCAATTAATAAATACGAGATTTATCACGTACCGTCTTATCGGTGTTTCGACCGATAATGTTTCGGTTCAATTCGTGAGCCTTCATCAGGGTGAGTGCGAGCCGCTTCGAATAACGTCTCGCCTCGCACTCAAATACGTACGTACGGATAAAAACGTACGTATGGTATTACTGATTTTTATTGTACAACTAGCTGTTCCCTGCGACTTCGTACGCGTTACACAACTAAATATATAGGTAACCTAGATATAAAGCTAAACTCGCTTGCAACTTGACTTGACACCCCATTTTTATCCCATGGGACCTGATTGAGGGATAAATAAAATAAGTAAATATTGCTGGACATTTCACACAGCGCTATCTAGCCCCAAACTAAGCAGAGCTTGTACTATAGGAACCAGATAACTGATATAATACCTATATACTTTTTTTTTGTAAATACATACTTATAATATATAGAAAAATAACCAGACCCGGAACAAATATCTGTAGATCATGCAAACATTTGTTCCGCGGCGGGAATCGAACCTACTACGTTCTGCGTCTCAGCCGGCTGTTGGCCCACTGCGCCACGGAGGTCGTCAAAAAAAACGGATAAAAAGTAGCTTATGTTTGTGTTAATCCAGGTTATACTAAATTTCATGGAACTCGGTTAAGCTGTTACGACGTAATTGAGTAACAAACAAACGAACAAATAAATAAATAAACAGACATCCAAACTTTCGCTTTTATAATATTACTGTGATAGTTAGGCAATAATTTAATATTTGATTCTGATTCTGAATAGCATCCTCTCCGATTAATCACTCGCACAAGCCGCGAGTTTTGTTGTTGTTTAATCCAGTAGGAATGCTACGTACGTTCTTTGTGAAAAGCCTACCTATATCTGCTGCCAAGCAGCATTGCTGTATTTTGGTTTGAAGAATATGGGTGCCGGTGAAATTACAGGCATCTGAGGCTTTACACCTGTTCCTGTACAGTTGATGGTCGCAGGGCAGTGCAACGTAGGGCACGTTCCTCAGGTGCGTGACCTACAAGGCAATGCTTTGTTATAGGCGATGAAAGTTACCACTACATCAGGTAGGCATTTTCTTGTTCTCAACTTGGCAAATCGGCGTTGTATGTATGTATGTATGTATGTATGTTTGTTTGTACGAGGATAACTTTCGAAGCGTTTATCCCATCATCGTGAAATTTGGTATATAAGTAGGTCGTGATGGTACAATTTTGGTGTAACTCTATGAGCTAAAAATGTTGGGGGATTGTTGAGATATTGGGGTTCAAGAGGGGTAAAAAAAAACTAAAATGAGACTATCTGGTCAAGTCACATGTCTATTAAAATGTCTTTGTGAGTACATTTCGACCCTGTTTTTGTTTTTAGTTTATTATTTGTAGTTTTTAAGTTATTAGCCATGATAAAAACTGAACTTTGACAAAATTCACAGGGTACACCAGTGACCCCACTGTGCTGAAATTTGGTATGCGTGTAGCTTTAGTAACATAAATATAGGCAAAAGTCTGAAATCCAGAGTAACTGTAATTTCTACCCCAAAAACATTTAACCAATTAACATGAGCTCCCGTTACCCGTAATTAGAATGAAACTGTAGGTCAAGTTAAGTTGTAAGGTATTTAGTGGTACTATTTTGATAGTCAAAGATTACTTATATATTTTTTTTATTATTAGATAATCGCGAGATCTCAGTTCGGTGCGAACTACTAGTGTAACTGTATAGTTGTAAACTTACATCAAACGCATACAGTTTTCATGTTTAAGAAACAACAACTTTCATGGGGATATCGTATTTATTTCACAATATTTTTACATCAATTTTGTTCTACATGGATTTATTTAATCAACAATATTAGACAAATAAGAACAGGATAAACACAATGGCAAAATGGTAATTGAATTTACCACCAACGTACTTACATGTGTACCGGCTGACTGTCGAATAACAACTGAGAGCCTACCTTTTTTTTTGAATGGACTAATCTCGCTGTTGCCCTCTGATGCCGTTGCAGCTTAACCGAACTTTTGGCAAGCGCAGATGGCGCTCAGCCCAGTAAGTTGTTTGAAGAGGCAACTAGCGCAAGGGCACCACTTAGGTACGAGCCTCGGCTTGGGCAGTTGACGGGGTGGGGATAGGAGAGAAACGCCCGGGTACATGTCTGTACTTTATATAGGCGGCGACTGCAGGGACTCGTCGACCTCGCCGGCGAGGTTGGTGTATCTGTGAAGTGTTTGCTCTGTCTGATGTAGATGACTCAGAGATCGCTTCCACGTTAGTGGAGGTGATTTCGTCATCCGGGTCTCCGAGAACGTGTCTCGGACGACGGAGGATTTACTGAGAGCCTACCCACCGCCTTTAATGCTTTAAATAGTCGCGCAGTATTGACGCGACATGAAAGCCGACAGACAACCCAATAGCGTCGGTTATTTAATTACAAATAATCGCTAACACGAATAACGTTTATTCAATTTATAAATGACTATCTCACTAAACCATGTCAGAGTCATAAGCTAAAGAAAATTGCTAGCCCATTACCATCGACCGTTCTCATCATTATCTTGCCCTTAATGTGCGCATTATCGATTTATGATACACTAGCTTGTGGGGTCTGCGTCGCCAGGGCCGACTGCATGAAACAAGACGAATTCAAGTTTTTCATCTATTTTCTGCCTATGTAATGACTGCTTTTTATAAACATAGTTTACAATGACACGTTTCTTTTTAAAAAGGGTTTAAAATTTTACGTTTCCAGCAGAAACATGTCGTTCCGTAACCGATGTATATAGAAACTGGCCATAGTGGCCATAGGTCGTATCGTGACTAAAAGTTGACTAAAGTTTAAATTACGAAGATTAGAGTCCATACCATAGCCCAAACAGTTTGTTAAATATCGTTTTTAAGAAGAAACAAACAAGGAACGTAATAAGCAATTAAATTGAGAAGAAATTAGAATGAAATAAAACTAATTTTTATATTACAAAACAGCACAGCGCGTACCGCTAAATCACTAAAAGACTCCTAAAATTGTATGATTTTTGTCGGAACTTGCTGGTTCAAATAAATGTAATTTCAATGTTAATAAAATAAATAACATAAAATAAAAAATTATGAACTATTGATTAAATTATTTTTCAGAGTTTTTTCTATTGACTGTTAAGGCAGTTTTCCAAAAAAACGTACTATTGCACTTTCATTGTTCGATTAGAAAATGTTGCTTTATGAGAGTTTTTTTGTAGTTTTCTTTGAAACCGGTTGAGTCTTTTGTCCAAAATAAACACTAACAGCAAGAAAATATAGTTTATTGTCAACTACTTAGGCAACATTGTGATAGATTGATTATTAATCCCACTTCTTAGGAGTAGCACTCTTGGCAGAGAGGTCGTGGTCATGTCAGGGTAGGTTCGCTCAACTTCGCCACTCTTCTCGCACCGCTGCTATTCTGGCTAATTCGTTCAAATTAATACAATTAACTTTTAACATTGATGAAAGAACTGTTCTTGACTCAGCAAGTTCCAATACAAATCTAACAATTATAAGAGCCTCCCCTTAATAACGTGTAATCGTAATAAAGTGTAACGATAAAACTTACAGCCATTAATAAAAAATGTGTGTGTACTTATGTATGCACGTTAGAAGTTATACTTCTTTGACGTAACAGAACAAAAATAGCTAAAGATTTTATCCCGTATGCCACAACTATTTGTTTGTAAAAGGAATGATAAATTAATAAATATATGAGTTTTCATGGAAACTTGAGAAACAGTTATCAGCAACTTCATCATATCGCTTTTTGGGTGTCAGTGTGCGCGTGCATCGTAAAAATTTTACTCTATAATTTTTTTCCAAACTCGCCAAAAGAAGTATAACTGCCAGGAATTTCCGGTTCAGACGTGTAATACCGTGAGATTTATTGATTGATAACTCTCTTCTGGCACAGCCGCTAAATTTTACATGTTGGTACAGTACTACCAACTTATAAATTGAAACCTACACATACATACCAACTAGTTTTGCACAGGTGACAGGTGCGAAACTAGGACCTTGATTTTTTTTAAAGATTTTAAGATTGCAGGGAAACCTGATTAATATACGATCAGGATGAAGGAAGCTGGCAGAAAACAAAGAATGCCTATTTCCAGCAATGGGTACTTCCGAGCTGGTGATAAAGTACCTATGGATAGAATCAATCTCATATAATATAACATCATATCAGCCATTAGACGTTCTCTGTTGGTCATAAGCCTTTCTTCATCACAGTTATCTGCTTTTTTTTATACTTCTGGAAATGGAACAAGCCTATGATCCACCTGAGGTTGAGTGGTAGCCATCGCCTATAACAAAGATTGCCTCGTAGGTCACGCTCCTTAAGAAATGTGCCCTACGATGCACTTCCCTGCGTCCATCAACCTGACGCATACAGGTGTAAAGCCTCATGTGCCTGTAATTTCACCGGCAACTATACCCTTCAAACCGAAACACAGCAATGCTAAAAGATGGAGGAGCACCTTACCATGATCGCTGAAAACACGGCAAAGATGGAAGGCCTTAGGGAGACCCTACTGAGCCACCAGAAGGTTTTGGAGGGGTCCAGCTATGCGAGCGTCACGGCCGGATTGATGAGAACGAAACCACAGGAACAAACCCCCATGCACTCGGTCGTCATAACGTCTAAGGACGAGCAGGAGACGGGCGACCAAGTGTATGAGAGGATTAGGGCAGCAGTAAATGCAAAGGAGGAAGGAGTAAAGATTGACAAGGTGAGAAGAGCAAGGGACAGGAAGGTAATAATAGGATGCAAGAATCGGGAGGAGTTAAAGAAGGTCAGGGACAGGCTCAGTGAGAGAGAGTGTCACTTAAATGTCGAAGACATTAAAAACAAGGACCCCCTCGTAGTGCTCCTCGGAGTTTGCAACTACCACACGGACGAAGAAATTCTAAAGGCTATCAGGAGACAGAACGGACATCTGCTCAGGGACTTAAGTCCGGAGGATGACCGGATGGAGATCTCCTTCCGTCGTAAGGCCAGAAACCCGCTTACCGCGCACATAGTGGCCAAGGTGTCACCACTAATATGGCGGCGTTTCACCGACGCAGGGGCGGTGCACGTCGACTTGCAGCGCGTCAGAGTGGTCGACCAGTCCCCCCTCATTCAGTGATCGCGCTGTTTGGGATATGGACATGGCAAGAAATTCTGTCGCGAGGCAGTCGACGCGTGCAGCCACTGCGGAGGACCACACCTGAGGCCCGAGTGCGCGGATCGGATTGCGGGCGAACCCCCCAGTTGCATCAATTGCGTAAAGTCGAAAATGGGGGGAGCAGACCACAACGCTTTTAGCAGCGAATGCCCGGTGAGGCGCAAGTGGGAGGCACTGGCGAGATCCACCGTGGCATATTGCTGAGGGCGTGGTTACGGTCTCCCCATATAAGATAGCACAAGCGAGTCTCCAGCGGAAAAGATTAGCCACCAATGAGATCCTGGTCGAAGCAGAAAAGCGCGGAATAACAGCAGCGCTTCTGCAGGAGCCTTATGTGGGAGCGGAGGGGAGGATGAGAAGTCACCGGGGCGTAAGGGTCTTCCAGAGCACTGAGTAAGGAGAAGGGACTGTCAAGGCGGCAATAGCCGTCTTCAACCATGACCTTGACATAATACAGTACCCGCAACTCACCACTAATAACATCGTAGTGGTGGGGATCCGAACCAGTGCATGGGAGATCACGCTGGTGTCTTACTACTTCGAACCAGACTCACCCATAGGCCCCTACCTGGACCATATAACATTGATAAGGCAAACCGCTGGAGTTAAAAAACTCATTATTGGTGGCGACGCAAACGCAAAGAGCAGCTGGTGGGGCAGCACTGTGGTAGATAACCGAGGAAAGGACATGGTAGGAACGCTGGACGACCTCGGCCTTCAGATCCTCAACACGGGGGTAACTCCGACCTTCGACACCATCAGAGGCGGCCAACGATACAAGAGTCATGTTGATGTAACAGCCTGCACGGAGAATTTGCTAGACCTGGTTGAGGACTGGACAGTGGTGGAGAATCTGACAAGCTCGGACCACAACGGCATTATCTTCAACATTCGGCTCAAAAAATCAAAAGGTACAAATATTGTTAGAACCACGCGAAAATATAATACTTTAAAAGCAAATTGGGGATCGTTTCATAAGAAACTAACCCAATTAAAAGCAGACCATAAATTAACTTTAGACGAATTAAAAAATATCAACACAGTAGAGAAACTAGAATTAGCATTAATAAATTATTCAGACGTAATCACAGAAACTTGTAAATATTCGATTCCCAAAAAGAAAAATATAGCAAAATTTTCAATGCCGTGGTGGTCTGACAAACTTGCACGGATGAAACACGAAGTCACAACCAGGAAGCGTAGAATCCGTTGCGCTGCGCCGAACCGGAGAGAGATGGTAGTCGAAGAGTACCTGAAAAAGAAAGAAGAGTATGAGTTGGAGGCTCGGAGGGCTGAGGTCGAGAGCTGGAAAGAGTTCTGTGGGAAACAGGACAGGGAGGGGGTTTGGGACGGTATATATCGGGTAATAGGAAGGACAAGGAAACGGGAAGAGGACTTGCTACTGGAAAGGGAGGGAACGGTGTTGGACGCGAAGGATTCCGTAAAACTTTTGGCAGAAAAGTTTTATCCGGAAGACTTAATAGAGGAAGATAACACTGAGCACCACCTAACCAGGGACCTAGCGGAAAAAATGAACGGAGGAGAGCATGATGACTCATGCGACCCCCCGTTCACAAAGACGGAGCTAGAGGTCGCAATCAAGTCCTTTAACCCGAAAAAAGCACCTGGAGCCGATGGATTTACCCTTGATATTTGCAGACAGACAATAAAAAACTGCCCAAACCTCTTCCTAGGCCTGCTGAATAAGTGCCTTGCTCTTCACTACTTTCCCAATCTGTGGAAGAGGGCGGTTGTCGTGGTCTTAAGAAAACCTGGGAAAGAAAAGTACAACGACCCGAAATCCTATAGGCCAATCGGACTTCTACCTGTTTTGGGCAAGATCTACGAGAAGATGCTGGTTGCCCGCCTCAAATTCCACTTAATACCGCGGATGAGTACCCACCAGTACGGTTTTATGCCCCAGAAGAGCACCGAAGACTCCCTCTATAACCTTATCCAAATCATCCGAACAAAATTGGACAAAAAGAAATTAGTTGTACTGGTGTCCTTGGATATAGAGGGAGCCTTCTATAGCGCTTGGTGGCCAGTTATCAGGGTCCGTCTGGCGGAGGAAAAGTCTCCGCTAAATCTGAGGCGGGTAATGGATAGTTATCTAACGAACAGGACGGTCCAAGTTAGGTATGCCGGGGAGGAATGCCACAGGAAGACGAGCAAAGGTTGCGTACAAGGCTCCATTGGGGGCCCCATCTTGTGGAACTTGATCATAGATCCACTTTTGAAAGATCTCGACAGAAGGGGCTTCTATGTGCAGGCGTTTGCAGACAACGTGGTGTTGGTGTTCGATGGTGAGACAGCGCTGGAAGTAGAAGGACAGGCCAATGCCGCTCTCGAGTATGTTCGGACGTGGGGTGTCAAAAACAAGCTAAAATTCGCTCCGCACAAAACCATGGCCATGACCATAACGCGGAAGCTCAAGTATGACACTCCACGCCTGAACATGGGCGGGGTCGACATTGGCATGTCCAAAGAGATGGAAGTCCTGGGTCTCACCATCGACGCCAAACTAACTTTTAATCCGCATGTAGCAAACGTATGCCGGAAGGCCCTTAATTTCTACAAACAGTTGTCGAGAGCTGCGAAAACAAGTTGGGGCCTTCAAACCGATATCGTAAAAATCATTTATACGGCGGTGGTCGAGCCAACAATTTTGTACGCAGCGTGCGCGTGGGCGCCCGCAACTGCCAAGCTTGGAATCCGTAAACAGTTAGATACTGTTCAACGGGGGTTCGCGCAAAAAATCGTTAAGGCATATAAAACGGTCTCCCTTAACTCGGCACTATTACTCGCTGGGCTGCTTCCTATGGACATCAGAGTCAGGGAAGCAGCCTTGCTTTATGAGATAAAGAAAGGTTACACCCAGCGAGTAATAGGAGACCGGGATATGGAAAGACGGGTTGCTTTTGGCGACGCACCACATCCTGCGGAGCAGAAGGGGACAGAATTCACCTGCGTGGTGGACGAGGCAGCATTGGTACAGCATTACAACAACGATGGTCTGAACATATTTACTGACGGCAGCAAGCTGGAAGGAAAGGTCGGCGCCGCATTTTCTGTATGGATTAATGCGGCGGAGATAAGTTCCCGAAAGCTTAAGCTGGACCAGTGCTGCACCGTGTACCAGGCGGAGTTACTGGCCCTTTACAAAGCAACAGAATATGCTCTTAAATCCGCGAACCTCAGTTGCAGCATCTTTTGTGACTCGAGGTCTGCCCTTGAAACGGTGACGGACTGTCGTTCCCTCCATCCCCTTGCGGTATACACGAAAGCCAACCTCAGAAAAATTAACCAAATGGGCAAGAATGTAAAATTATTTTGGATAAAGGCACACGCGGGGTTGGAGGGAAACGAGAGGGCGGACGTTTTGGCAAAGGACGCGGCGTTGTACAAAAAGACCAAACCGGACTACTGCAGGTGTCCAATATCCTTCGCCAAGCGACAAATACGCCTGCTGTCGCTTGGAGAATGGAACCAGAGATACGCAGACGGTCAAACGGCATCCACCACAAAAGCCTTCTTCCCAAATGCAATAAGCGCGTATCCGATAGTTAAAAAAATAACATTCGACAAAATTATCACTCAATTTATGACAGGGCACGGCGGGTTCTCCTCGTACTTGCATCGATTTAAGTGCAAGGACAGCCCGTCGTGCGACTGCGACCCAGAAGTTGAAGAGAGCGCGTTGCATGTCATCACTGAATGCCCTATCTATGGCAAAATGAGATTTGAAGTAGAATGCGAGATGGATCATAAAGTTAACATAGAAAATATTAGTAAAATAATTGAAGATAATGACCAAAGAAATTTTTTTATAGATTATTGTAGTAGAGTAGTGAAGAAAGTAGTTAATAAGAATAAATAGAATTAAATATTGTAACTCTTCACATGTAAAATATAAAAAGCGTCAAATATAATAATAAGAAAACAATGTAACGATAATTTAATTAAGATTATAGATTTTGTATAGACAATAGGGGTAAGATAATAAACATGTATAAAATAGTAATAAAACAATGTATAGACAATAATTAAAATAAAGATCCAACCTCCATGTAGAATAAGAAATAAAGACCCCACCTGTGTACAATTATTTAGAAGCAAAGACTCCGACCCCCATGTCGGAGGCATCATGTAGGATAGCTCGCGGGACGGGCCTCTGCGCCCGGACAGGAAAAGAAAAAAAAAAAACAACACAGCAATGCTGCTTGGCGGTAGAAATAGGTATGGTGGTAGCACTTCCCCGGGCGAGTTCTTTCATAATAAATTCTACTACTCTTAACATCTGCTGAAAATTTCAAGAGTGATTGATCTTATAGCCTGCACCTAACGGCTCTCTTCATTAAATCGTATTTTCATCTTGTGGGGGCCGTTCTACGCTGCACTTTCCAGTGCGTGGTCTTCTCGATAACCTTTTTGCTTAGCATAATAACGTGGTTTTTCATGGCGAAGTATTGCTGTGAGAATTCGGGCTAGAAATAATCGCGTGATCAAAGTCGTTTGAGAGCGGCCCATTCGATGCGGCAGGTTACCGGTGCCGACTTACCTATTACCTATACATAATTATGTAAATATACGTATGTGGTAATAATCACCTTTACTTTGTTTTAGTTTGGTCAATAGTTCAAATACTACTGGCATTGCCGTTGTTGTTATTTTATTCAATGCAAATGTTGGTTGTTTGTATGATAAAAGACAAATCCAAAAAATTTGGCCAATGTACGCTGACGCAATGTAATGGTAAACGAACGGAAACAAATCTAAAAAAGGTTGCTTGAAAAAATGGCAACTTTATGTTATATCAATTTATAGACGGCCCTGTTACTGCGTTTAAAATAAATAACGTTGCACTGTAAGATAAGATAACTCTTTATTGTACACTAAAGTAAAATACAGAACATAATGTTTTACAAATAGATTTAGTACAATGTGCGGTCTTATCGCTAAAAGCGATCTCTTCCAGGCACCCTTTGAATGGACAGGATAATAATTGATCACATGACGGTAGTGCATCTATTATTAAAAACATACCTACATACTATAAACCTAAAATAATAATAATAATAATAACACAAATACCACTGTAGTAAACATTAAAAAAAAGCAAAATATATTTGCATTGTGCTAGGTATACATAATATATTGGGTGTTTGGTAATATACCGACGATATTCAAGTGACGGTTTCTCAAAACATAAAAAAAGAGTTCTCGAAAAAAAACTAATAAATTATCAAATTAAAAAAAACGACTAAGTCTAGGTGATTAATTCGACATAAAACTTACTGCATACTCTTGCAATCGACATCCAAAAATAAAGGCCGATTTGATACTCGTATCTGTTTCGGAAATGGCTGCGGGTTTTGGATTAAAAAGGGACAACAAGAAATATTTATAGATGTCACCAATATAGTATCTGTGGTTAGATGGCAAGCATTATGCAATATAAGTTAAATGAAGTGTTGTTTTTACACGCCGAAATAAATTTCACATTTATATGGTAAACATTTCACAAATTTATTTGAGGCTCATCAAAATAACCCCTTAAATTTTTTATAAAATTATCAAACACCCTATATACTCAGTAAAGCCTAACTAAAATAAAAAATATCCCTAATACTAAAAATATAATTTGTATTATGTTAACCACCCGCTTAAAACGGGATTGGGCAGGCCATGTAGTTCGAATGCATCCAGAACGATGGGCGAATGTAGTCACCCAGTGGATATCAAACGGACGACGCAGCCGTGGTAGGCCCAGAAAAAGATGGAGAGACGAACTGGATGCATTCAAACCAGATTGGTCAGATTTGGCTGTGGACCGTGATGGATGGAGGGGAGATAGTAAAAAAATAATAATAATGTTAACAGCATGCCCACCTATTTAAGATACGAAAACATGGCCTGCCGTCTTATTGCCTTCCCTGCCAAAATCATATGTGGAGCTATCTACAAACAAACTGTAACAACTTTGTGACCATGTAAAAACAATAAATGTATGCCACAGCGCAATCTATCGAGTCACATAGAACCATTTATTTTTTAATTGCAAATGCCCTCATTTATAAGACATTATTGGCAATTCAGTTGGGCATAAATATCCTGAGGACATTTCTATCTGTCAGTGATTATGATCAGTATATCTATGTATTTTTGTGTAAAGGTGTGTAAAAAATATGTATAAATGTAAAAAATATTGCTTACGGAATTAGAAATCTACTTGGGTATTAAAGCTTTCAATACCCACGTAATTCTGTTCAAATGAAAACACCTATTTTTATTTACCTGACAAACAAGATCTATTATGTATCTATTACGATAAATTATGTATATTTACTAAAGATTACTAAGAATTTTATCACAACACCAAAAAATTATATAATTGACCGAGCGAAGCGTCGTGGTTTCGAGATTGGCCAAAAAATAATTTTGTCTGTCATCCACGACTTTAGCTTTACTTTAGTTAGACTTTAGTTCAACATCTATATGAAACATAAAAGTACTCGATTGAAAATTCTACAAGCGGTTATCCATGTGGTCACGCGGACGTCGTTTAACTAAGCAGCAATGTGAGTATCGACTTATCGATCGATAAGATCAAATTGACGTATAAATTCGATAAAACCGTTAAATCTCTCGACTAAGTCGGGAAATTTACGGAACGATGAAAGCAACATTACGAACGCCTCCAAGAGTTTTGTTTTTTTTTTTTGCAGAAAATTGGTAATGTTCAAATATTCCACTAACTACACCTCGGTTGCGCCTTCCAAGGCAGTATCGATACGGGCATAATATAAAAGTACTTGGGCTCATAGTTCGTTCGACGCAACCTCTTTCAGTGGATACGATGAATTATCATAATGCATTCCGCCTCATATCTAAGGTAAATCTTGTAGCGGAATTTTTACTAAATAAAGACAAACTCACGCAAGAGGTTACAACCGTAACCACGTGCGGGCACAGTTTTAAAACGCATAGAATGTAGGTAAAAGACCGCGGGCATAAATCGCGTCTTGGAAATTACTGGGATTTAGAACCGTAGGTGCGGTTGTAAACCGCTCCGTAGTTCTTAGCCTAAATGTTTTTGGAAGATATTGACTTAATGGCTCAACTGATTTGAATGTTTACATCGGACCAATTGATGATGATTTTATTTCTTTACTACCCGCGGTACACTGTATTTTTAAACACAGTTGAATGAAAAAGGTAAATTTTAAAGTTAAAATATAAATATAAAATAGGTTTTTACCCGAGCGAGATCTCCAAATCAACTTGGGCAAATCGGCGTTGTATGCATGTTTGTTTGTCCGAGGATAACTTTCGAAGCGTTGATCCGATCATCGTGAAATTTTATACATAGGTAGGTAGTGTAACTAAATGAGCTAAAAATGTTGGGGGATTGTTGAGATATTGGGGTTCAAAAAGGGTAAAAAAAATAATGAAAATTTGACTATTACGTCAAATGAGATGTCAAATGAAAGGTCTTTATTAGTACATTCCGACCCCGTTCTTATTTTTAGTAAAGTTTTTGTAGTTTTTGAGATATTAGCCATAGTAAAAACTTAACTTTGACAAAATTCACAGGATACACCAGTGACCCCACAGTGCCATAATTTGGTATGCGTGTAGCTTAAGTATCACAAATATAGGCAAAAGTCTGAAATTCAGAATACCTGCAATTTGTACCCCAAAAAAGAATAACCAACTAACATGAACTCCCGTTACCTGTAATTTGAATGAAACTGTACGTCAAGTTATTTGGTTATTTATTTCGTGGCACAATTTGGATAGTCAAAGATTACGAATCATATTTTTTTTTGTTTTTATGGTAGACTCGCGAGATCTCAGTTCGGGGCGAACCACTAGTATCAGTAATTAAGCTATGTTACTTCGAGTAGTTACTGATGATAATTACATCCTACAGTCAGCAACATAAATTCTTGATCGACATCTTTTTACCCTACTATGTGTCTAGCTGTTTAGAAAAGCAATCACTTTTTAACGATTTTATGTTCAAGAGATCACGTTGGTTCTTTACTTATATCGTGTCAAAACCACATGTTTTGTGAAAATTTATTGGAAAATCAATTTAAAATACCAAATTGTTACGTAACCTATATCGCTGACTGCACCGAGAAAATATATCCCAGTTAATAAGCAATTGTAATGCAAATTATACAGCAATATTAACCAGCAGATTATCACAGATTTAAGTTTATTGCTGCCGATAAATTAATTGGCTTTATTCCGAAAATTATAACGATCGTGGGATTCGCAGAAACGTTTACCAAAGTTCTGTTTACAAAAGGCACGATTTTTAATATTATGTGGGTATCAAGTTCAATACAACAGTACAGCATTTATCTTGATTGGCTTCACAATCGATTTGCTTCAACTTTTGTTGTTAGCACAAGTAAGGAGTGGAACTCACTTCCGGCGTATGTTTTTCCGGACCAGTATAATCTCGGAGTCTTCAAGTCCAGACTGAATAGGTTCTTTCTAGGCAAGCGTCAATCACACCATCACTTACCCTCAGGTATGGTAGTGGTCAAGCGCTTGACTATCGTCAATAAAAAAAAACACTCTTAACGCAGAGTTGAGTGGCTTGGCGCGGTTTGGGACCACCTCACACCACTCATTGTCTATTTCACACGTGGCTTGCGATGCGGCGGAGTGTGAAAAAGCGGAGCGGTGCGTTTGACAACCGCACTTCCTTACACTGCGTTTGGTATATTGTCTTACATACAAAAATCGGCAGACAGTCTGACTCACGCTTGGTCGTCTTTTTCTTGTCCAATCACACTAGGCGTGACTAAAGACTAATTTAGAGGAATATTATATGTACATTTTATACTTTTTTGTTCCTATTTATTATATTATATTATATTTTTTAAACTTTCGCGATCACTATACATAATTATTGATCAAAACGGGTTATTATCATTCGGCCCCGAGTCTACCAGATGCTCTGCTATCGCTGACTTGTTTACCTGGCGATTTTTGACAGCTGCTTTTTGACACGCTTAGCTATGGTACGTTTGGTTTGCCTGATGTAAAAGTGGCCATAGCTACAGTCTATCTTATAAACACCAGGCATCTGCAGAGG
Organism: Philereme transversata; assembly: GCA_963924445.1. Taxonomy (NCBI): domain Eukaryota; kingdom Metazoa; phylum Arthropoda; class Insecta; order Lepidoptera; family Geometridae; genus Philereme; species Philereme transversata. The sequence continues at coordinate 9,993,399 of OZ004347.1, forward strand.
TACATCCTTTGGAGTCCGGAAATGCTTGGACATCTTTGAGAGAGGAGTGAAGACCGACTAAATTGAAAACCTCTTCAACACGTTTCCAATTTTATTCAGGCCTCCATTGGCTTTTCTCTGTTCGTGCAACTTGGCTGCCGTCTACTTACACATCCGTTGGATTTTAGAACCTCCTGAACATGGGCCAGCTTGCTCTCCAGATGTTCAGGGCCACAGAGATTGTAAGCTCTGTTTGTTAACGACGTATTGTTGTAAGGAATATTTAGATGACAAGGATCTTGTTTAATAATAATTAAGAATAACTAACTCCATAATTTTGGCATTGTTATTAAGTACAATTATAATAGAACCTAATAATTAAACTCGAAATTGTATGCGTAAATCGCTGAATATGGCTGCACTTATACTATGTAACACTAAACACCTTGTACATACCCATATTGAGCAATAAACTGATTTGGTTTGATTTGATTTGACGAAACAACAGATTGCAAATGGCGAGTGGTGATGTGGCGCAGCATTCAAATAGTTCAACGTCGAGATAACAGATAAAAAAGGTACACACGCGATAAATACCCGTTTTAATTAATAAAGATATATGAAATTTTTTGTAACATCCGTCTTTACCAATATTATAAAATTACCAAAATTATAATACTACGTTTTATTGACACACTACATGTGGGAAACCGCGGGTGGAAGCTTGTGTTCTATAAATAATAGCTATTCCTAATATGCCTTCTTGAAGTTGACCACAATAATACATTGGTAGGTATAGCACCACGCATCACTTCCCTAATTGTGCTCCATCTCTTTTAGATCTGGTTTTAGTCTCGTCCCTACAACATGTTGCTAAGCAGGGTCAGCATCCAGCTGATATGTTCTCTTATCATGACCTAATTTTTATATCCTATAAAGTTCGTCCTCCAAAACCAAAACCCAAAACTCTTCTGCAGCGCAATTTTAGTGGTATGGACGTAGAGAAGTTAAGAGCTGATGCTCAAAAACTAGACTGGTTTCCGGTGATGGCTGCTGACACTATTGATGACAAGATTGCAGTATTCAATGCCACAATAACGCAACTCTTTGATACGCATGCTCCGATCCGTGCTATAAAAATGAAACATTTGCCGGCTCCATGGCTTACAGATGATATAAAAAAACTTATTCATAAAAAAGCTATCGCTAAAGCCAAATATAAACGGTCTGGAAGCGATGCCAATAAAGATATTTATTTTCTCGCCCGGAATCGCTGCAATAGAGTATGTAGGGATGCACAACGTCGCCATATTCACGCTTCTGTTTCAAACACAGATTCCGCTAAAGTTTGGAAATTCCTAAGAACACTAGGAGTTGGCAAGTCACGTTGTAATACCGTTACTAAAGACCTTGATATTGATTCTCTTAACTGCCATTTTTCATCGTCATCAAACATGGATATGAATGACAAACTTAGCACAATTAACTATCTTTCTTCTATGCCAACTCCTAACTATCCTCCTTATATCTTTAGTCAATTCACTCCATGTGATGTTAAGAAGAGCATTCTGTCTATTTCATCTAACGCTGTGGGAGGTGACAACATCGGTCGGAATATGTTAATTCCTATCATTGATGAAATTCTTCCAATGATATGTCACCTACTCAACTTCTCTGCTTCCTCTGGCTCCGTTCCTTCGGCTTGGAAGGATGCAAACATAATCCCTCTTCCAAAAAAGCCTAAGCCCTCTTCTTTCACAGATTATCGTCCCATCTCCGTCCTTCCATTCCTATCCAAAGTCCTTGAACGTTTAATCCACAATCAGCTCAGCTCCTTTCTCAATGATCATAATCTGCTTAATCCTCTCCAGTCCGGTTTCCGACCCGGTCATAGTACTGTTACTGCTCTTGTAAAAATCACTGATGACATTAGACTTGGTATGGAAAACGGACAACTCACCATCCTTACATTGTTAGATTTCAGCAATGCTTTTAACACTGTTGATTTCGACATCCTCCTTGCCTTATTACGCTCTATTAACATATCTCCATCGGTGATTGACTGGTTTCGCAGTTATCTGCATGGGCGCCGGCAGCGAATCCGCATCGACGATTCTTTTTCGTCCTGGTGTAGTACTTCAGCCGGTGTACCTCAAGGTGGCGTGTTATCTCCTCTTCTATTTGCACTTTTTATTAATTCAATATCGCACCAAATTACTTCTTCCTACCATCTCTATGCAGACGATCTCCAAATTTATACTTCAGCGTCACTTCATGATCTGCCTGCTGCAATCAACCGTACCAACAACGAACTTAACTGTTTTCGGGACTGGAGCAAGGCATACGGTCTTACAGTGAACCCTCAAAAAACTCAAGTCGTTGTAGTAGGAAGCTCTCGCACGTTATCTAAAATAGACTGGACAGCTATTCCTAGTGTAGAATTTAATGGTGTGACAGTTCCTTTCAGCAAACACGTTAAAAACTTAGGTATACTAATAGACAGTTCCATGTCGTGGGTTCCGCAGCTTGAGTCTGTGAGTAAAAAGATGTTTGCATCTGCTGGCTCGCTTAGGAGGCTGCGTAACTTTCTACCTACCGCTACAAAAATTGCGCTTGCACAGTCACTTCTTCTCCCCGTTCTTGATTATGCTGACGCCAGCTATCTTGACCATACGGAGGACCAACTAAACAAGCTTGAGCGTCTGCAAAATTTCTGCATACGATTTATTTTTGGACTCCGTAAATTTGATCACATCTCCGAATTTCGTCTCAAACTCAAGTGGTTACCTATTCGTCTTCGCCGGAATGCTCATATCCTTTCTCTTTTGTACAACATCCTCCAAAATCCCTTAACCCCTTCCTACTTGAAGGAACCATTTGAGTTCCTTCACTGCTCTAATCCTCACTCGCTCCGATCATCTGAAAATTTGATGCTGAAAACCCCAGTGCATAGAACTAGATTCTATGATGATTCCTTTACAGTTCAAGCAACACGTCTTTGGAACACATTACCGGTCTCAATACGGCAAGCTCCATCATTAGCCACATTTAAAACAAGAGTGAAAATATTTTATCTCTCAGAAACATCGTAGTGTCGCTATATATATGTATGTGTGTTTATGTATATTTTTATTTAATTTTATTTATCGTAGGTATATATTGTCAATATTTATTTAAGTATATTGTTTTATTTTATTGTAAATGATCAGCGTTCTGTTAGTATATACCCCCCTCCATTATTGTAATGTTACAAAAATCCTCTCCATCCAAAGGTTGTCTGGAAGAAATCGCTTCTAAGCGATAAGACCGCCCACTGTACTTGTTGCTTTGTGAATTTTTATATTTTTTGTTTGTTTCTTGTGTGGTGTACAATAAAGTATTTTCATTCATTCATTCATTCATCACATGACTATCTAACAAAAACTCATACTTACCACTTTCAAAACGAGTATAAAAGTGAGGAGGAAAAAAGTGGCCCAATTAACTTAGCTGAGATAAATGCTGGCACTATACTGTAGTGCTTGGAATACCTACTCTTTTTATTATATGAACTATGAAAATCCTTTTATCATTAGTTACAAGACCTGTTTAGAGCTACAAACAGAAAAAAGAGGACAGCTAAAAATCAGCGTCGGTCTTGTGTAAATCCATTCAAGTATGCTGCCCCCCCCCCCCCCTGAAGTTATCTGGAGAGACACCTAGCGAGAGTTGTTCACTGAGTTTCTCTGTCAATTGTTAAGTTGATAAGTGTAAACTTTTCGAACGTTAGTAATAGGGTGATTTTAAGAAATAGGGGAGTGTTGACATTTTTTTTTAACCTACATTGTCCCACTGCGGGGCAAAAGTTTCCCCCTATCCTGTGCGATGTTCCACCATTACTCGAAGGCATCAAATCTTGTCGCCAAAACTTTCTTGATTGACCCCGACCGCGTCTTCCAGCAGGCCTACAGGTTGTAGCCAGATAAGCTGACCTATCAGCGTGCATTCTGCTAACGTTTCCCGCTCAATCCTATTTTTTTCCTACTTAGACTATGCCGGTTAATGAACGCAGCATTGTGTATCTTGATCAATCCGTTTGAATCCGAGAACGCTGCGTTCTATGGGCATGTGTAAAATCTTGAGTTGGGACTTTGGTGACTCGTTCAGCGACCATGTCTCCGTACGTTAAGACGGGCCGGATACACATGTCAATAAGTTAGCTCTTAAATATATGAAGAAAATCACCCTTCATTTACTCGTTCATAGAACAGTAGCTTTTACTCCGTGGCGACGACCTCGGTGGCGCAGTGGGCGAATAGCCGACTGAGACGCAGGAGGTAGTGGGTTCGATTCTCGCCGTGGAAGAAATATTTGCATGATTTACAGATATGTGTTCCGGGTCTAGATGTGTTTCTATATATTATAAGTATGTATTTACAAAAAATAAGGTATTTAAATATTTTATCATTTATCTGGTTCCCATAGTCCAACCTCTGCTTAGATGGGCTAGATAGCACTGTGTGAAATGTACAGCAATATTTTTTTTTCTGGCGGTTTCGATGCAACGATCAATCTACTTGTCCTGCCTGTTTTTAACTGGTCATAGTAGATAAATTCATTAATATAGTGTATCCTGCTCATCGACCTACATTTCGCGGCACTAGAATTAAGGCTGATCATTATACTACTTTATACAAATTATATAAAACCATAAATTATACTGATAATAAGTCGGTGGTTTCCACCCCATAATCCGTAAGAAAACGGCTTCATTGCTACGGGACAGTTCCAACAGCATTCTGCAACTCATACCTGATAGATATGACCTGCCTGTGATTAAATCTTTCATTCGGATCCTGATCAAATGCCTTATGACTAGGTATTAGATGTGTAACCGGGATGCAAATAAAATGTTTAACAAAAATACTTGTAATGTTACTAACCTAGATATTTAAGTACCTACTAGCTTCCGCCAGCAGCTTCACACGCGTTATTTGTCAACAAAAAGTAGCCTATGTTTGAATCCAGGTCATAATGTACCAACACACCAAATTTTATCCATTACGACTCGATTGAGTTACAAACAAACATCCAAACTTTGACATTTATTATATTTTTGTGACTAACACAAATGGACGTGTAAGCCTATTAATTGTCTGAATTGATAAATTAATTTAATTCTATTTAATTAAACAACAATAGACCTTGTTTACCTTCAAAAGTTATCACGACATTCTACGGAACTTCCAATCAAAATAAAACATTTCAACTTAATCAACTTTTAACAAAATTACTTTTCTAATGAATAAATGTATTACACGGGGGATCCCTTTCTTCACTTTTACGCTCCTTTATTTTATTATAACCGTAGAAAGTGTCTTACGTCTCGAGACATTTTTTGTCTAGGGGGCAGTAACATTATTTTTATGTCTTTTTAAAATTGGGTTGGTACTTTAAACAAAAAATTGGGTCGTAACGTCAAGAAAATGTTATCCGTACTTTCGACACACATTCGTAGAAGTTGCTACGCAGTGCTACGAAATTGTAGAATTAAGACTTGCTATGCCTTTGTACGTTCACCTGGAATAAATAACGATCAATAAAAAGCCAAAAATAGCCGACTGCTAGCCTCAAAGGTTTGCTGGAAGAAAACTCTTCTTAGGGTTAAGCTCACCTTTGTACATGACCTCTATTTCTGTACTTTTAAATGTATTTTTTGTGTCCAATAAAGAATAAAGGATTCCCCGGGAATCAAATACATACATTATTCTAATCATTATTATAAATACGGGATTTATTACGTACCGTCTTATCGGTGTTTTGACCGACAATGTTTCGGTTCAATTCGTGAACCATCAGGGTGAGTGCGATCCGCTCCGAATAAAGTCTCGCCTCGCACTCATTATTCGGAGCGGATCGCACTCCGGTTCACGAATTGAACCGAAACATTGTCGGTCGAAACACTGATAAGACGGTACGTGATAAATCCCGTATTTATAATAATGATTGAAATAAATGACGAAAGTTTTCTAAGAAAAAATACATTATTCTATTTATATTTCATCATATTTGACTACGTAGAGGATGCTACGCGTTGCTACGAATTTGAACTATCATCTGCCTACGATTACGCTTGTGTAGACCCGAATAAAAGTTTACGTATGTATTCTAGGTATCAGCCTATATATTTTTTGATTCTACTTAAACCCATTTACCAGAAGTTATGGCTTGAAATAGTAGAGTACCCAACACAAACGCCCAATCAATTAATAATGCATTCACTGTCCCTACTCGTATCAATGAATGAACTCGACCGTGATACCATATTAAGCTCACTGAAACTTTCGCATTTATATAAGCGCGATGACTGTTTTATAACAAATACATTATTTTTGTTTTTAAGTCGTATTTATATATCAGGATTAAATTAAGAACCATTTATACAGTCTAAAAATCATATTTAGCCACTAAATACGTTTAGGCATCGTTACACAAGTCTTCCCTAATCATACAAGATAGTGCAACAGCTCCAGATCACTACTAGGTGGAAGTGTCCCAATACACTAGCTGCATTGCCCGGTTGATTATTTTATCTATTTTAATTATTTGGTCTACTGATTCGGCAGGCTGAAACACCACTTAACTTCGTAATTATATATATACGAGTATGATATTCTGAAAGGGAGTCATTGTCCGTGCAATGATTGTTCTACGAATTTTTGGATTTCGATGTTTTTCATTAAAGAGACACTGTAAAAATCTGTTGTTTTTAGGGAACATCTTGTAATACAGTTATTTGAGGTGCAAAATCCTAACTCTATCTTCTCATTAGTTTAAGTTAAGTTCTAAGGTAGGCTCATAATGCAAGCGACAGCTGATATGAATGCGAACAATGAAAGCTATGTTTTGCTGTAAAAAATGCTCAGTTTTGACATTCTTTATTGTACACAAGAAGTATTTACTTGTGTAAATTTTGTTATAATTTAAAAATACAGAAATAGAGGTCATGTACAAAGGTGAGCTTAACCCTAAGAAGAGTTTTCTTCCAGCAAACCTTTGAAGCTAGAGAGAGAGATGATTTTAAAGGTAGGTCAGTGTACAAAAACCTAAATAAATATATATATATACCTAAAACTTATAAAGGGTGTTTGGTAGTATACTCATAAAAATGAAAGTGGGTCATTTTGATAAGCATAATAAATAAATTTCTAAAATGTTTACCATAAAAATGTGAAATTTATTTTGGCATGTAAAAACAAACACTTTATTAAACTTATGTTGTGCTATTGCATAATACTTGCCATCTAACCACAGATACTGTATTGGTGACGTCTCGAGATATCTCTTGTTGTCCCTTTCTAACGCAAAACCCGCAGCTATTTCCGAAAGAAATATCAAATTTGCCTTTATTTTTGGATGCCGATTGCAAGAGTAGGCAGTAAGTTTTATATCGAATTAATCACCTAAACTTAGTTGTATTTCTTTAAAATTTGATAACATAACAAGTAGTTTTTTTTTTTTCGAGAAGTTTTTTTTTATGTTTGGAGAAACCGTCACTTGAATATCGTCAGTATATTACCAAACACCCTGTATGAACTATACTTAAAGTATGTTATAATATTATAATTATAATAAATCAGTTATATGGAATAATAATGTATACCTAATATAAATATATACCTACAATAATATAAAATTACAGAGAAAGATAGTGCTCTTTAACTTTCCATTTGAAAATGTTGAGTGATGGGCTAGCGCGAACTTCATGAAAAAGGGCATTCCAAATTTTTACCGCATAAACGGTGAAGGAACCACCATAGCGGCTAGAAGCGTGTTGAGGTGTTTTGAGGAGAAGAGACTTGGAGGACCGGTACAAGGCATACTGCACGGGACAAGAAGTTCAAAACATTATGAAAAGTTGTTTATGGTCATGGGTAGTTTCACTTCCGTTTTGGATAACAAACATATTTTAAAGTGTAGAAAAATATAATTTAAAAATCTATAACAAATACTAAGGTACCCAAACACAGCGTAAGCGAAAAAGATGTTTTCAAAATAGATACTTTTTAAAAATTAAGTTGTAAACTCTATTATTATTACTCTTAAAGGTTTCAGCGGAAGACCAGCGTTATCTTGCTGTTACACTGCAAAATGCTGAGTTGGAACCTTTTTGTTGCGGCTACTAAATAACCAACTTCTATTTTATTTATTCGTTTTCCTGTATTTTTTTGTAGTTTTTAGTGGTTGGCATAAATAACCATTTTTTCTTTCTATATTTCTATTATTCTAAACTCTTTATCCCCTTGTTACAGTCTCTACAGTAGACGTGGACGCAGTACTTGGTCGGAAAGCATCACTGCCGTGTGACGTCACTCCTGACGTCACCGAGGATCGTGTCTACATGGTGCTATGGTTCAGGAAAAGCGGCGGGAAACCTATTTATAGGTAAGACAGATAAACCAGACGGTATGTGAATATACAGTCCCTTCAATAATTCCTTCAGTTTAAATTGCATGGTAAACAAAACATAAAAAGTACATGTATCTAATTTTCTTGTTTTATACGCCACATCTAGAGGCAAATAACGGTAACCTTATTACGTAAGCCAGTCGCTGTCGCCCGCTTGTTGGTCAAGCCGTACGTTTTGGGAGGCCTATGCGCTATGTTTAGCAGTGCACGTCCTGTGACTGATTTTATAATGATGACTTAAGAAGTCATCATTAATATATTAGGGGTCACAACAGCTTCAATGACAACCCCTAAATTGGTAAACCTAGCCCAAAAAACATAAGCATCGGTGTGTGGTTTTACCATGCGGTAACCACCCGATGGAAGACACGAAGCAATTGTGTATTATTAGAACAGGTAGGGAAATTACAGCCTTTAAATAAAATGAACAGCTGCAAGATTGAATTTCCCATCACACGTTTCTTTCGCCTTAAAAACTCTGAATACGTATTTAATTAACAGGGTAAAGTCGGGACTAATGAACCATTCCTCGCTACCTTAAACGGATGAACGGAAGCCGAGCACAACCGATCCAATTAGCTTTAGAAACACACGTACTATATACAGCGAAACACACTTAAGACGTCGCGAGCTCGTTAGGAAATCACACTTGAAGATTTGTGGGCGTCCGAGGGTCTATCAATGCCCAGTTAATAAGAGGAGAAATATTGAGAGGGTATATTTCAGTCGGAAGAATTGAGTGGCGGCATCTTACTAGACAAAACTAGACACTAGACTAAATCTCAAGAAGTATGCAAGCAACTATTGGGGTTCAAATGGAGTTGGGCAGGACACTTGGCCAGACGTAGTGATGATAACTGGACCAAGTAACATAGTGGAGGCCGAGCACTGGAAAACGAAACGGGGATGTCCACCAACGAGGACGACAACATTGTTAAGACCGTCATTTGTAGGTGGCTTAGACTGGCACAGGACCGGGATCAATGGCATTTTTTTTTATCTAGCCTATGCTACCCACTGCTGGACAAAGGCCTCCCCCTCATCTCTCCATTTATCTCGATCTTGTACCAAATCCCGCCAGTCCCTGTAAAAAGCGTCCAAATCATCGCGCCAGAGCTTCTTAGGCCTTCCACGGTGTCGCTTTCCTTCCACAGGGCTCCATACAGTTACGACCTTAGCCCACCTATTTGCTGGCATGCGGGAGACATGACCCGCCCAATCTCACTTTAACTTGGCAGCCTTTATACTGACGTCAGCGATGCCGGTCCTTGAGTGCAGCGAGGTGTTCCGAATCCTGTCTATTCTCTTGACACCCAAAATGCTGCGCTCCATCGCTCTTTGGCAAATCCCAAGCCTGGATCTTTGAGATTCAGTCAGTGACCAAGACTGGCCACCGTAGGTTAGAACAGGCGGAATACATATGTCGATGAGTTGATGATCGATGAGAGTCGATCAGAGATGAGTACATATGACGGCAATGGCATAAACAAGAAAAAAGCCTATGTCCAGCAGTGGGTCGACATGGACTGAAAATTATGACAATGATAATGGCCCTACTAGATGGAAAGACGACGTTCGGTCACTCTGAAGATCTATAAGGGAGGCCTGTGTTCGGCAAGGGACGTCCTATGGCTGATATGAGGTGAAAAAAAACAATTTATGGGACTAAACACCGGGAGAACTGGGATTCCGGTACCGACCTTGCTCCAGTACCAGTCGATCGTAAGTGCAGGGATATTTTTTATTAAGTTCGTCAAAATAAGTATGTTTCTGTTGACCAGTTCGCACCGTGCGCGTCAGGTTCGTCCCGTTATCTCCGCTTTCCATTTACTGCTATTAAAATAAAATAATCAACAAAACCTTAGTAAGTCCTCCTTTTGTGCATGTTTGTCCGTGCAATAACGAATTAAATAAATAAATAAACTAACATAATGCTCAAGAATTATTATTGGTACTGTACAGTATATTGTTCTCTTTGTTCAAATTGTCTGAAGCATGTAACAGACATTTTGTTTCATATCAATTGACTGATTCATAAAGGAATTTCTTTATAAAATACATTGGTATTCTCATAAAAATCTGAAGACAGAAACATTGTGCAATGCGATCAGAACTTAATATTAGAAATAAAGAATGAAAATAGAATAAAACGAAGAATTTTCTTCAAAGAAGTCTATTTGTAAATGGTTACGGAATATTTATCTAGTCAGCTTTGAGACACAATTTCATTTTGAAGCGTACCAGTGGGTCTCATAAAATATTACCATAACACATTGTTGTGTTAATACTCAAAGAATAAAAACCGGCCAAGTGCGAGTTGGACTCGCGCACGAAGGGTTTCGTACTATTATCTATAAAAACGGCAAAAAATCACGTTTGTTGTATGTTACTGTTTTTAGTATTTGTTGTTATAGCGGCAATAAGAAATACATCATCTGTGAAAATTTCAACTGTCTAACTATCACGGTTCATGAGATGCAGCCTGGTGACAGACTGACAGACAGACATCGGAGTCTTCGTAATAGGGTCCCGTTTTGCCCTTTGGGTACGGAACCCTAAAAACTGGGTACGCAACACATATTGCGGCAGACGGCTCAACTTTTTTAGCTTGCATTTTAGTAAGATCCATTATCCAAGAAATATCTTACTATTATATTTTTTTGTATTATTCTGTTGGTATTAGATGAACTTATAATATTTTGTGATGATTATTTGAAACTTGTTTTTTATTGGCAGTATTTTTAATAACTATTAATATCATTAGCAGCTTAACATATACTACATTGCTAAGGACTTCTGCTTCAAATGCCCAATCTTGAATAGGATACAGTAATTTAGCGAAAAAGCGTGCGTTATTTCAGTTAAAAATTTACTCGTTCTCCTTGAAACGCTAGGCACAGTTCATTAAAAAATACATACAGTGTGCTTAATAAGAACGAGTCCAGGATGAAAAAATATACGTCAGTTTTTTGGATAACTAAAAATACGAGCTGGTAGCCAAACATTTTGCCCACGATGCCACATAAAACAAAAATAATTTTCGATTTCACTTCGCACAGAGCGGACATTTTTAGAGAGGTTTCTTTGTACGCATCCCAAAGGACCCAAAATGACGCGCGTTCATGCTGCTAAGTACACAAATAAGTCTAAAGCGTTCGTGACCAAGTGGGTGAACCGATATATAGATACTAAAAATGTTGATGACCTACCAGAACGTGGTAAAACGAGAAAGACATCAAAAGAGAATAAATGGATTAGTCAACTGTTTTTGAAAAAACTGCGCGATCTTTGCGATCTGCACAAAAAGAATTGAAGAAATAAATAAATAAATAAAATAAATATTACTGGACATTTCACGCAGCGCTATCTACCCCCAAACTAAGCAGAGCTTGTACTATGGGAACCAAGTAACTGATAGAATACATACATACTTTTAATATATAGAAAAACATCCAGACCCGGAACAAATATCTGTAGACCATGCAAACATTTGTTCCGCAGCGGGAATCGAACCCGCTTCTACGTCCACGAGGAGAAAAGGATGTAAATTATATCTCTAGCTACAATTACAATACGTTTAGCCAAGATTAGGTTAAAATACCGATGTATATTACAGAAACCGCTACTTTCAAAAAACCATTTAAAATAAAGTTGGCCTGTGCACGAGAAATCATAGACCGTGCCTGGGACAAGATAATATTTTCTGACGAAGAACAGTTTTGGGCAACTAGTATCTTACCTTGCTCAACTGCCGATAACAGACTTGTCGAACGAACTGTTAAAGGATAAGGTGCATGTTTAGGAATGCTTCTCAAAAAGGGGATTTGGAAATTTGAACTTGTTTACCGGTTCTCTGAATGCTGTGAAGATAAACAGAATATACCAAAGCATTATTACCATCTGGTCGAACGGTGTCACCAAATGAAACATAGATATTACAAGAGGACAACGACACCTAACACCAATGTCGTCCATGCACCACCTGGAAACAAGAAAATGACATCGAGGTTTTGGACTGGCCCTCACAATCTCCTGACGCAAACCCAATTGAAAATGTTTGGGTGTTGACGAAGCTTAAACTATGAGGGAAACAAATTATTAGCCGCTGAGCTTACTCGCAATATTAAGGCCATATGAAGATAATTATCTCGTGACTGCGCTGAAAAATAAGACGAAATTATACCTCGAAGATGCCAGGTCATTGTGGATAACGGAGAAAACTGGACACCTTATTAATAATAAAGCATCTTAGTACGTTTGATTAACTATGTTGTTATTTATTATTTAAACGCTAGACTCAATTTTTTGTATAGATTAAGCCAGTCACGCTCTTGTCTTACATAGTGTATATAACATATACATACACAATAATTGCGACCTCTCCTTTCTGAATCTGCGACGACCTCCGTGGCGCAGTGGGCGAACAACCGGCTGAGACGCAGTCAGTGGGTTCGATTCCCGCCGCGAAACAAATGTATGCATGATCTGAAGATATCTGTTCCGGATCTCGTTGTTTTTCTATATATTATAAGTATGTATTTATAAAAAAAAGTATCTAAGTATTCTATCAGTTGTCTGGATGTCATAGTACAAGCTCTGCTTAGTTTGGAGCTAGGTAGCGCTTTGTGAAGTGTCCAGCAATATTTATTTAATTGGAACAGGTACTGTTAGAAATTACTTTATTTATTGGATCCTAATTTTAGGTTTGAAGTTATTTGTCAGATAATAGTTTAGGTTCATTTCAGCTACTTCCACAGCATTATGTCATACGGTATACTGCTGTGGGAGAGTGCTGCAGATATAAACACCGTTTTTGTGCTGCAGAAGAGGGCTGTTCGTGCAATTTATAATATGGGCCCCAGAGAATCATTACGCAATAAGTTTAAAGAAATAAATATTATGACATTCCCTTGTCAATACATCTATGAAAATCTAATGTATGTTCACAAAAATATTAATTTGTTTAAGAAAAATAGCGATAATCATAATTTTAATACTAGAAATAAAGATAAACTCGCTGTTGCCACTTGTAGACTCCATAAAGTTCGTAAGTTAGTAAATCGTTTAAAGGACAAGGTGTACGCTGTTATAACAAACTCCCAAGGGATGTGCAAAAATTGACAATTAACAAATTTAAAAACGTAATTAAACAAAATCTTTATAAAAGAGCCTACTATAAAATATCGGATTATTTAGATGATGGAGAAGCTTGGGATTGAAATTGCTCCAACTCGTTCAAAATGTTACAACTTAGACGTAATTTATGTTCTGTATTATGTATTGTAAAAGGATCATTAAAAAGAACAACCAGCCTTGTTTCTTGCCTTTCTTTCCTGGCTTGGTTGCGAAGGAACAGCCAGTAAAATTGACGTTTCAAAGTGATCCTTGTGATTTTAATGAATAAAAATATTTGATTTTGAATTTGTTTTTTTTGTAAGTATGATAATAGACTTTGGTAAACGAGAATTATGTCTTTTGTCATTATATTTATAATATCAAGTCGAATTTGATATGGAATAATTTATTTTCTCTTTTTCTATGAATCTTTAATTCTACTAATATAACCAATACTAGTTAAATGTTTTGAGATCCAATTTCATACATAGAAAAGCCTTAAAAAACTTGCAACCATCTCTTTTTGTTTTTGGACATAGATAAGAATCACCCCACTTAAGTGAGCTTGCTATCTACAAAAAAACCGCAACTGCATCGGTCCATCCGTTTGGGGACTACAATGCCAGAGTCAGACATAAGCGTCAAACTTATAACACCTGTATGTAGTGAGGTGTCTCAGTATTTTTTTTCTTTTAAATACAGCCATATTTTTGGTCTAAGAGCCGGTGAAGATCGACCTTCACCGATCTGATAACCAGATGAGACATATTTTTTATCAAATATAATTTATAAACAAATATGCCTATAATTACTTGCCTATCTAAAAGTGCTCTCTAAAAGTTTTTAGCTAGGCAACAGTACTTTAAGTATGATTTTTTACAGGCAATGATTTTGAAATATGACTGATTTTGTAATAAAATAATCTAAAATTTGATATAACTTTCGATAAGTTAGCAGAACGATGGAGTCACCTATATTGACTTACCTGTTCACATCGGCTTGCCAGGTAGCTATACACAGAAATGAGTAGGCAAGCCTACTGAGGCATATTCTGTGTGTTAAAAACTAACAGTGAAATAAAATTCATTTGGTTATCAAAATAATGAAAGTGATGAAAAAAAATCGATTAAAGTTAATTTAATTAAAAATAGCCATAAGCACTTTTTGATAGGCAAGTAATTATAGGCATATTTGTTTATAAATTATATTTGATAAAAAATACGTCTCATCTGGTTATCAGATCGGTGAAGGTCGATCTCCACGGACTCCTCTACTATTTTATCTATAGCCTTTGCGTATTTAAAACTCACTTGACGACTGTGTTTACCAAGGTAAACGATTACGCGAAATTGCAATTATAAGTATCTCGAAGGCAGTAAAGAGCGGAACAAAAGCTTTGTACAGATAATACCGTCATAAAAAGCGTGCTTAAATTGTTAAATTTACCTGGGAACAGCAGGGTGTACAATCAAATCATCTTTTTCAAAGCTTCTTGCTGTATAAATTAGGATGGAGGTTGGTAGATTGAGAAAATGTAGCAAGGCCGGAAATTGAAAAACTTCACCCGGTTGGGTCGTTCTTTTTTTAGAATTTGACAGTTTTTGGGGATAAATTCAAATGTACGAGATTCTCGTAGTGAAGGGCAATTTACGCAGTTATCAAAGTTTATGGTTATTGGGAAACCGTCCATAAAAGTAACCTTGAATCTGGATTATTCCACTGGCATGATTAGGAATTGTTCGGTAGCTAACTTACCGAACCAATTTGTCAAAGAACCAAAAACAGTTGAACTGACCATTACCACAAATGTAAGATCTAAATACCTATAAAGGGTAAGTATCGTAATTCAGCTAAGAGTGGTTGAAAATCACGCTGTTTTTGTTCTAGTTTCGACGTCAGAGGCCGTTCGTTCAACAGCGCTCTTCAGTGGTCAGACCCAGGTGCCTTCGGTCCTCGCGCGTACTTTGCAACGGTGGCCCGACCAGCTGCCCTGACACTCAGCTCTGTTCAGTTAGATGACGAGGGCGTCTATAGATGTAGAGTCGACTTCAAGAACTCTCCTACGAGGAACTTTCAGATACGACTCACTGTTATAGGTAAGTTAAATACTGTGATTTTTTTCTGTATAAAACGTATTTATCATCACTCCTGTAGAAGTTAATTACTTTATATACTATTAAAAATAGGTAAAGTTTGTTTTCTGTAAGTTTGCATGTTTGTAGCGGGTAATTTTAATAACTACTGAACTGATTCTGAAATTTATTGCTAAAGGCAATCATTATTTATTTTATGATTTTTATTTTATTTTGTTAAAACTTGTCCGAAACCGGACGGGTCAGCTAGTATAAAGTAAATAAAGGCAGAATCATGCATTTCCAATGATTTTTCTGTGTCAAATATATAGCTGTAGTTTATAGACACGGCCATTAAAATTAATCTTCATCCTAAGTACTTGGCCTACGATTTCCATTATAAAACAAAAGAAGCAACTTATAATGGAAATTTTATAAGGCGCCGACAGGAATCAATTTAGTCATTATGGAGGAATCGCGGGAACATCGCGGCGGTGATGACATCGCGCAGACATTTTAATTATGAACTGTCGGCGGGATTGCGGCTGCTCAGCTGCCTCGCTGATAAAAACGCCGCCACCAACGATGACACAGATAAAATCTGCAGAAGACAGGTTAAATCTAGAAGGAAATTAGATTTGAATAGATCAAATTGTCTGAACGTTCACAGATAAGTTTTACCTGCGTTAAACCTTTTTCAACAGTAAATTAATTCCAATAAATGTGACATAATATGATGACATAATTATGTTGTTCAACGGCAGCAGACACATTAATTTTAATTTCTGAAACTGTATAAAATATGGCGGCCAATTGATTTTATTAACGGATTTTACAAGCAGCTACACGACGTCATGTTTGAGTAATTACTACAAAAGTAATGCTTTATTAAACTTGAAATAACTTTTCTTCATAAAAACGCTCGTACTTATGAAACAGCAAACGACTTTCGTAGAGCTTTTAGAGCAATTACCCTATTGAAAACAACGAAAGCCTCGGTAAAGGAGATGAAGTAAACTTCTTTTCCGTAGAACAAAGCATTCAAAGTAAGCCGCCATATGCAACTCCACTGAGATCCATTAGTCTGTTCTCGCTGAGAGGTAATTTGCAAGGATCTTTTGTTATAAGGGACTCACACGGAGAACTCTTACGTAATCAGCCGTATTCATAACACCATAAAATATCCAATTACCATCGAGAATGGCGGAGGGCGTATTAATGGCGTGAAATCATAATCAAACGGTATTTCACTAATATTATATCTCACAGTAGGGAGAGTGAAAGGGCGCTGGCTGTCAGGTTTCCATTCATAAAGGTGTTAAAGGGGAAGTTACTGAAGCTCTTCAATCGGCTTTTCTATGTGTGTGTGTGTGTGTGTTCAAAAAGTAATCTGAAAGATATATCTTAAATGGTTATGCTGAAAATGTACTTTAGAAATTCGAGTAAATAAAGGATTGATTTTACGTAATCACTTTATTTTTGCCTTAAAATACAACAATTTTAATTGGATATTAAAATTGTTCATTTGTTTCAATACCTAAACTAGATAAAACTTGTAATTCAAAATATGTGACATACATTAACTAATGAAGCTATTTTTGAAATATTAGCAGAAATTTTGTAAAAAAGCTTGCATAATCGTGATGCGACTAAGTTTTTGCAGGATTATTTAAAAGTTATTGTTGTTTCAGTGCCTCCACATCAGATGCTGCTATATGATAAATCTGGGGCTGATGTATCAGGGGTTGTGGGGCCTTTAGTGGAAGGATCCGCGTTGGTGCTCGTCTGTGAAGTACGTGGTGGTAAGTCTCAGTATGATTGTTTCATCATTATGTTAAGATTACCTTAGCTTGTTATCGTATTCGAAAGTTTTTGCGTAGAATGAACACTTTAATGAAAGTGGATGAGGTATCTGAGTATTATTAATATTTTGTATTTGATTTTGTGAATTAAGGTTTGTGTAGTTTTAATATTGCCTCTAGAATAGTAGAAATATATTGATTCTTATAACATCACTTCTGACATCCTTGTAACATGTGTTTCAAGCTATAAATGAGTTTATTTAATTGATTCCAATGGCCACTTTTGATGTGTCTAATTATGTAGTCAAAGTAACTTAACCATCGACAGTATCAATTAGATGGTGTATATAATTAATTCTAAGCGTTTCAAATGGTGGTCAAAACCCAGATTTCCGTAAATTTATTGGACATTCCATTTTAATGACCGGCATGACGCAGGGGGCAAATAGCCGTCTGAGGCGCAGGACATTGCGGGACATTATGTTTGCATGATACACAGATATTTCTTTCGGATACAGGTGTTTATCAATATTAAAAAAGTTAAATAAATTAAACCGGCCAAGTTCGAGTCGGACTCACGCACGAAGGGTTCCGTAGCTATAAAAACGGCAAAAAAATTATATTTGTTATATGGGAGCCCCCCTTAAGTATTTGTTTTATTTTAAAATAATTATTTATTTTTAAAGTGAATATACATATAACTAAATATTCTGTGAATATTTCAAGCGTCTACCTGTTGCCGTTATCGATATCGAGCAAAAACGAGCATAAAAGTATTTGTTGTTATAGCGGCAACAGAAATACATCATCTGTAAAAATTTCAATTTTCTTACTATCACGGTTTACGAGATACAGACTGATGACAGACGGACAGACAGACAGCGGAGTCTTAGTAATAGGGCGGGATCCTATTACTAACCTATTACCCTTTAGGTACGGAACCCTAAAAAATATTCTATTAGTTAACTAGTTCCCATAGTACAAGCTTTGCCAAGTTCGCTGTGTAAAATGTACAGTATTTTTTTTATCAGAGTTCGTCAAAGTTCATCAACGTACTTTTATTTTACTAGAGAATTAAAGTAAAGTAAAGTAAAGTAAAAATTTATTTATTGACATAATTAAGTATGACAAAGTCAAATTTGAATCCAAAGGCTCCCGAACTAGTTAAAAAACTGTGTTTCAGGTGCCAGTGGCTTCTCCCGTTCTACGAATATTTTAAATTATGTCTAGCAAAGATACATAGGTTAGTTAAGTTTAAGCATTAATTAAAAAAATAATAAATCATATAACTTAAAAAGTAAGTATTTAAAAGAAATACTTAAGCTCTCTCAAATTCAAGTCTGTTACATAGTAGGACTCATGTGCATGTTTTGCTTAGTAATTAGATTATATATATATATATATATATTGTTTATATATAACAGTATCTATGAATATATGTAGTATATATGTATGTATTTAGTGTTTAATACATATATTCGCGTATGTGGGTAGTGTAGTGATAGGAACCTAGGGATACAAAAAGAAAACATCAAAAATAGAAGCCATTTAACATTGATTTAACACCATCGTAATCAAATTCTTTGAGCCCGCTAAGTATTTTTTTACTCTTTATTAAACTCAAATTTGTTAAAATTTTCCTACAAATAACATTAAAAAAATACAGGTAAGGTTGGATTTGGTTCACTTATGATTCAAAAGCGTAATCAGGTATAAAATATCGATAAGAAAATCTTGTTAGTAGGTATATTGTAGCTCTTAGAAATATTCATCTAAACTTAGAACTTAAGTAGCTTTGAGGTCGTAGCTCAAAGTTTAATACCGAATACGACCCGATTGCAATTCATACGAAGCACCAGCAATATACTTTTATAACCTTTGCATACTTAAGAGAAATACTAAATAAAAATGTATTACGGAGCTTTCGTAAAGACCAATCTTTAACTACAATTACATAAATAAGGGGTCAGTACATTTAACTACTCTACAACTACAACTAGTGGTTCGCCCCGAACTGAGATCTCGCGAGTCTCCCATATAAAAAAAATATTATTCGTGATCTTTGACTATCAAAATAGTGCCACGACATAAACAACCATAAATAACCTACAGTTTCATTTAAATTACAGGTAACGGGAGTTCATGTTTATTAGTCACTTTTTTTAGTGTACAAAATGCAGTTATTCTGGATTTCAGACTTTTGCTTATATTTATGTCAATAAAGCTACACGAATACCAAATTTCAGCATTGTGGGGTCACTGGTGTAGGCTGTGAATTTGTCAGTTTTGTTTTTATTATGGATAATAACTCAAAAACTGCAAGGATTAAACTAAAAATAAAAAAGGATTGAAATGTACGAATAAAGCCCTTTCATTTGACGTCCCTTTTGACCTAATAGTCTCTTTTTAATTTTTTTTTACCCCTCTTGAACCCCAATGTGTCAACAACCCCGCAACATTTTTAGCTCATTTAGTCACACCAAAATTGTGGCATGTACCTATGTATCAAATTTCACGATGATCGGATCAACGCTTCGAAAATTATCCTCGGACAAACAAACATACATACATACATACCTACCTACATACATACAACGCCGATTTGCCTAAGTTGATTTGGAGATCTCACTTGGCTCGATCAATAAAACTTATGTTTAGTTTCTCAGCCCAAAAAAACGAGCGTTAATTTTAAAGAATATCTACTCGTATTTTTTAATTTACTATGTGAACATTGTAATATAACAAAAGCTCTGTCGAATAACCTCGTTTCGGATTCTATCCTTGAGAGGATTCTACTCTGTCATAATAACTAAGATAATTTCAAAGACATTATTGGTTCTAGAATGCGCGTCGACGTGTGCGTCAATAAATGTTATTGAACGAAATGTTTATAACGGGGTCGTATTCCGTCGAAGTCAGCTATCAAACAGTAAGGAATTCAGGAAAATACAAAAATAACATGCCTCACGTCTTTGCTGCCCGTAGAAGATAAAAATATTGTACAGTAAACTCTATTAGAACTTAGATCAAACAAGATAAATCTCATAACAATAGCTCCTCCTCCACAATTCAAAGACGATAATCCAAAGCTGTCCCGTTCAGAGACAATAAAAAACTGAAACGTCGAACAGTCGAGTTAAATTTTTCTATTGCTTGATTTCTTTTATGGAAACATTGGAAGAGATATTCCATCTGAATGGGTTCATTGAAAAGTCCGCAGTATGGCCGGCTGGCGTCGAGCCAGTGCGGATTATCTTCGCCTGTGTGCTCACCAATTGTGATGACGCAGCCGGGCGGACAGCGGGAATTTAGGCTTTGACCCTGTTATCAGGCATATTTAATTATTTGCGGCCAAATAAATTGCCTGAAACAAATTCGATTTCGTTTGACAACCCTAGCACATCTGTTACATAAGGGCTAGGACACATCACCACGTGAGGCATTGTGGTCATATACGGCAAGACATTACACAGATCACAGCGTTTATTTTGTATTCTATCAGCTACCTAACCATTGTTGGGAATCACTGCTGGGGTATAGGCTATGTACTATTATATTATGATAATAGGGTATGCATGTGTGTATGCCTAATGTACAATATTAATGCACCTGTGTGATCCCCAATAAACATTATTTGATTATAGGCCTCCTTTCTATTACGTCATTCTTAATGGTGCTGCGCTAACCTCATCCATGACTTTAACCGTGATGTAGGATTTGGATATTGGAAAGGAATTTTCTACTGCTTTAATCGCCGCAACGTAAATAGCGGCCACAACACCATTTTTTATATCTGATATCGATATCTGATGAATTATTACTTGTGATATGTTCATCCGACTAGGCAAGAATTTGTAGACTCTTTACGACAGTTTATGGCGTAGATCTAAGATATAGTATTATAAATAACAAACGTCAAAATTCAAATAGAAATTTTTATTTTTAATGCGATTTTATCAAGTGTGAAAGGAAACCGACATTCACACTGTGATCAACTGTGGTCACACTGTGATCAACTGTGGTCACACTGAGACAAACTATATTTTTTGAGATATCTACGTACTCAATAATTAGTCGCTCGTCGTCTGCTGACCAAAAATCTAGACTCAGACTTACTAATCTAGACTTTCAGTCAAAAATAAGAACGCTTTAATACTTACGTTTTACACAAAGCTTCAAAATTAAAAAAAAAAAAACAATTCCTATGAATTGGAGTTGATATGTTCACTACGCCTATTTCTAAACAGTCGTGGCTATCCCTTCCGAAATTAATACAACAGAACCACAGAATAGAGATCAGCCCAATACAATTGCAATACCGCGAGTTACGTGACCCTTTCAGCATCCGAGCCAACACGTCCGTCCTGAGGATGCCATTGTGGGACGGAACAGCTGTCAAAGATTTTTGTTTTCCCGTTTTCAGCACAGGTTTCGTTTAGCTACAAATACTGTTCTATTTTTTAAGCCAGTTTTACTCGTACTAATAAAGATAGAAACTGTTTATTGTGCTAGATTCCTTAAAAACGTGTTTATTAACGTTTTGATCATTAATTTATTAAATCCAAACGCGAAAATAAAGATAGGGAGTGGATGTAATAATATCGAAGCTGTCTCTTTCTATTTCTTTCTCTCTGGGTGTGTTTATTGGTTTGGCTGTGGCATCGTCGCTCATAAACAAATGAACCGATTTGAATGAGATTTTAATTTTAGAACAATACCAAATGACACAATTCTAATGGCAGGTATATCCGCCGTTACTCCCGCTTGGTGGCACTAGTATTGTTGGCGGTCTTTCATTTTGACAGCTACTTAGAGCTTGTATGATATTTTTGTTGTTTTTGATTATGATCGATTATGGCAGAAAAATAGGGATCTTGGACAGTTTGTGAATTTGCCTCTGCTTTACGGATTCTTGATTCTTTTCAGTCCAGCTAAACTGAATGAATAAAAATTCTTTATTATACCTTACAAGCTAAACACGAAAGATATAAAAATAAAAAATGAAATAAATAAATGTAAGCATAATGGTCGGTCTTATCGCTTAACAAAGCGATCTCTTCCAGACAACCTTTGGATGGATAGGATCATTGCTTAATGGAAGATTGGCCGAGGTGTAAAAATAATAAACTTAATGATAGAAAGATAGAATAGAATAAGGAATAGAAAAGAAATATTACTTAACCTTTAAGGTTAAGTAATTTACATAAATATTAGGTACATAAATAATGGTAAATAAATAAATATGTACTTACATACATACTTGACTGCCTCCGTGGCGCAGTGGGCGTATAGCCGGCTGAGACGCAGGAGGTAGCGGGTTCGATTCCCACCGCGGAACAAATGTTTGCATGATCTACAGATATTTGTTACGTATCTGGGTGTTTTTCTATATATTATAAGTATGTATTTACAAAAAAAAGTATATAAGTGTTCTAACAGTTATCTGGTTCCCATAGTACAAGCTCTGCTTAGTTTGGGGCTAGATAGCGCTGTGTGAAATGTCCAGTAATATTTATTATTTATTTATACATATATTAAAAATATATGTATATATGTATATACCTACTGACTAGGTACGACATCCTTCTCGAGTCTTAGTTTTGCTGTAAAATAAACAAAAAAGTTTATGATAGAGAATAAATAAAAATATAAGCCTATGGATTGCTGTGTGCTTACAAATAACAATTAATGTAACAAATACACTAACAATTTTCCACAACAGAATCCAGTGGCATAATCTGTTTGAACAAAACGTCGATTCTCTTTATAGCTCTTAACTAAAAATCTCTTTATAGTTACAATCCACTTTTTTCTCATTTGATTATTTTTGGGAAACCTGTGTCCTGATGTTATCAATGAGCACAAAGGAATAACGCAACACTGAGGCATTTCAATTTCACAAAATAAATAGTCGTTTGTATTTAGTAGTTATTTTTAAGTAAGTGTAAGTAAACATAAATTGATAGCTACCATGACCTCCAACTTCAATAGTGCCATATGCTTTGAGCTTTTGAGTAGAGCCCCAGGGTGTATCCACAACGATTTTCAGATATCATGATCAAAGTTGGCGCAGCCATTTAAGTCCTGACTTAAATGTCTGCGCCAACTTTGATCATTTTGGTGGTTTTTTGTGGACATACTATTTTATTAGGCCTTGCTAGCTGAGAGTCGACCAAAATTTATATAAATAGAATTTTATCATAGATAGTTTACTTCTTCGCTATATCCATACTTCTCCCTATAGGGCCCTATCGCCCCAAGCTACTTTAAACCTTTTGAGTCTATTTTGATTTATTATTATTATTATTATATTATTTGACTGCCTCCGTGGCGCAGTGGGCGTATAGCCGGCTGAGACGCAGGAGGTAGCGGGTTCGATTCCCGCCGCGGAACAAATGTTTGCATGATCTACAGATATTTATTTCATGTCTGGGTGTTTTTCTATATATTATAAGTATGTATTTACAAAAAAAAGTATATACGTATTCTATCAGTTATCTGGTTCCCATAGTACAAGATCTGCTTAGTTTGGGGCTAGATAACGCTGTGTGAAATGTCCAGCGATATTTATTTTATTTAAATAAATCGCGGACAAAAGGTTTAAATATAGTTTCTTATGCTTAATTTTCTATTGTCACAGGTCGTCCAGAACCAGTGGTAACGTGGTGGATAAATGGAACTCCAGCTCCGCAGTACATCGGGATGAAAACTGACACCCATGTGATGGTGAACAGATTAGAACTACCGCATCTGAAGAGAGAAAATCTGAATACCACATTCAAGTGTAGAGCGGCGAATACGAACTTAGTACCGCCTCAGGAAAAGAGTGTCAGACTTGAACTCAATTGTAAGTAACGTAAAGTTTTAGCAAAAGCGTCAAAATCTCCCTGTGTCTTTCTCAGGTATTTGTTCCGGGTCTGGATGTTTCTATACAGGGTGTTTGATAATATACTGACGATATTCAAGTGATGGCTTCTCAAAAAGTAAAAAAAGAATTCTCAAAAAAAGAAACTACTAGTTATTGTATCCAATTTTGAAGAAAATCGACTATTTTTATGTGATTAATTCAATATAAAACTTACTTCCTACTCTTGCAATTGACATTTGCGATCTGATATCTCTTTCGGAAATGGCTGCGGGTTTTGGGTTAGAAAGGGACAGCAAGAGATATCTCGAGACTTCACCAATACAGTAGTATCTGTGGTTAGAGGGCAATGATTATACAATAGCACAACATAAGTAGCCTCCTCGACGACGGCTGAGACGCAGGAAGTGGCGGGTTTGATTCCCGCCGCGGAACAAATGTTTGCATGATCTACAGATATTTGTTCCGGGTCTGGATGTTTTTCTATATATAATAAGTCTGTATTTACAAAAAAAATTATATAAGTATTCTCTCAGTTATCTGGTTCCCATAGTACAAGTTAAGCTTAGTTTGGGGCTAGATAGCGCTGTGTGAAATGTCCAGCAATATAAAAAAAATTGTGTTTGTTTTTACATGCCAAAATAAATTTCTCATTTCTATGGTAAACATTTCTCAAAACTTATTTATTATGCTCATTAAAATAACCCCTTTCATTACACCCGTATATGTACTCATAAAAAACAAAGTATATTAAGTATTCTATCAATTATCTGGTTTCCTTTATCAAGCTTTAGGTTAGGGCTGGATAGCGCTTTGAGAAATGTCCAGCATTTTCGTTTTCTCAAAAGTTCGTAAACCTAACGAAATACTTATTGTATAGGTACTTGGCTGCAGTTTTTACAATACATGAATTTATTAAAAATATCTATTATCGCGTCATAATATCAAAGACTCAGATACTAATAAATCAAATTCTACATTAAAATAATATTTAACTATACAGATTTATTAAATAATAAATCGTCTTTAAATATCTACGCAATATTTTATCTTATTCCGAATTATTTAATTTTACCTAGCCACAATATTTTCATTTAATCAAACGTGCGAGCTGTAACCATAAAATAAAATTGTATAAAAAAAGTGAAATATTTAATACTCTGAACTATTAACGCATCCAACTCTCCAAAATATTTTATGAATCCTTTTTTATGTCCGACCATTATTTGAATTTCACGATTATGAAAAGATAGTGAAGTGGGCAATTTTTTCCAAAAGTTAGGCCTAGCCTTCCCCTAAAGTTTTTTTGTAGCTATAACGAACGTAGCTACTCTATGTGTCCCATCTCAACTTTCCACCCTGTATAAGTCGGTTCGGTATGAGCGTTCAGATATACTGCCTCAACTAATATTGTTTGTTCTACTGTCAAAAAAAACGCCACCTCTTATTTCGTCACGAACACCTCCGTGGTGTTCTGGGTTTGTTCTGAGTTCGTTCTGTTTGTTTTTCTATATATTACTAGTGGTTCGCCCCGAACTCGTGTGAGAGAGAGAGATCTCGCGAGTCACTCAACAAACAAAAAAAATATTATTTTTAGGGCGACTTGCGCAACGATGCCTAATCGTACTTAGTGGAGTTGTCAAAGCATACAAATACGCCAAACGTAAACATGTTTAGGCGCTAAATACGTTTAGGGATAATTGTGCAAGCCATCCTTAATCTTTGACTCGTAAAATAGTGCCACGAAATGCACAACCACACTACTTGAACTACAGTTCGTATTAGTACATTCAAATTACAAGTAACGGGAGTTCATGTCCTTTGGATACTCTTGTTCGGGTTAGATATTGCAGTTATTCTAGATTTCAGACTTTTCCCTATATTTTTGTCACTAAACCTACACGAATACCAAATTTCAGCGGTGTGGGGTCACTTTCGTTCCCTGTGAATTTCATCAAAGTTGATTTTTTATTATGTTAATAACTCAAAAACTATACAAGTTAAACTAAAAATAAAAACGGGGTCAAAATAAACTAATAGAGATCTTTCAATAGACGTCCTATTTGACCTAATAGTCTCATTTTGATTTTTTTTTTACCCCTCTTGAACCTCAATATCTCAACAACCTCCCCACATTTTTAGCTCATTTAGTCATACTAGGATTTTTAATAAATAAATAAATAATAAATATTTCTGGGCATTTCACACAGCGCTATCTAGCCCCAAACTAAGCAGAGCTTATACTATGGGAACCAGATAACTGATAGAATACTTATATACTTTTTTTTGTAAATACATACTTATAATACATAGAAAAACATCCAGACCCGGAACAAATATATGTAGATCATGCAAACATTTGTTCCGCAGCGGGAATCGAACCCGCTACCTCCTGCGTCTCAGCCGGCTATTCGCCCACTGCGCCACGGAGGTCAGATTGTGCTAATACTATCTACCTACGTATCAAATTTCACGATGATCGAATCAATTCTTCGAAAGTTATCCTCGGACAAACAAACAAACAAACATACATACATACAACGCCGATTTGCCCAAGTTGATTTAGAGATCTCGCTTCTTTAGCTTCGAAAAAGTAGCCTATGTTACTCTGGGATAATGTAGCATTCTAATGGTGAAATTATTTTTGAAATCTGACAAGTAGTTTTTGAGTTTATTCGTTACAAAGATACAAAAATACAAATCTTTCTTCTTAATAATCTAATATATAAAATTTCCATGTCACAATGTTAGTTACCGTACTCCTCCGACACGGCTTTACCGATTTTTACCAAATTTTATATGCGTATTCAGTAGGTCTGAGAATCGGTCAACATCTATTTTTCATATCCCTAAATGTTAAGGGTGGTCCACCCCTAATATTTTTTTTATTATTTTGACAACATATTATTTTTTTTTATGATACAGCGTTCAAAAATACATACAACCCTAATATTTCACCCTTCTACCACCAACCCCTGTTTTAATAGCGATTTGAGTACTTTAATAATTTTCTGCTTTGAATATAGAGATAGTTGAATATAGTGGGTACATGCACAGAAAAGCACATTGAAAAAATATATGAATTTAACTCCGCTTAGCAACACAAAATTTATTGATTATAAGGCGGTACGAAGTTCGCGGGGTCAGCTAGTATTAGTGTAGATTAGTGTAGCATTTGACCACGATATCGCCTGATGGTACGCGATGATGCAGTCTACGATTGAACATGCTTGCCTATATATGAAACCTATACAGCTACTCGTGACTTTAAGAACCTTTAAGTATTGTATATTTAGGTATATTTCATCTGTATATCTCAGGGTGCAAACTGTAGGCCACGTTTCAGTTCGACGTCACCTGTGAGCAGGTGTTATCGGCAGTTGTAACACGGCCATGGGTACCATCATCTTATAGATAGATAATTCCTCTATTGCACACCATTAAATACAAACATATAAAAGAAAATACACTCTTAAATCATAGGTACAATGGGCGGCCTTATCGCTAAAAGCGATCTCTTCCAGGCAACTTTTAGATGGACAGTATCGATGTGAACAAATAAAGACGGCGGCGTAAATCCGATATTATTAGAACACGTATATTTATAGAAAATATAGATAACATAAAATAAAATGCATAATTATAATTTATAATATAATCATAAAATTACATAAATATTAATATTATGATACATAAAATATATATTCTCATACCTACGTGTATAAATTATAAAAATGTATAAATTAATAAGTGGCCTAGTGAGCGATGGATGACAGATAGTGTTGTCTGACCTTTTAAAGATAGGGAGAGATTTAGCGTGACACAGTAGACAGTGAGACAGGTAGGGCATTCCAGAGCCTGGTAGCCTACAAAGTAAAAGAGGTACTATAAAATACTGAGGTATGATGGGGAGTTTTTAATTGAAGGGTTTCAGAGGAACGTAAGGGAGTTGGAAAGGTGACGAAAATCAGAGCTAAAGTTATCTTCTAATTCTAATTCTAGGGTGGGAGGAATAAAAGATCTGCATTGGAGTGTATTGTGCATTACCCCCCTTCTAACCTGACTCCAGCCATCCTAACTCCTTGAAGTAACGGAGTAGGACTTTGGGTTGGTGGTAGCAGCTTTACAGGATCCCCGTGGATGTTGATGTAGTAGCGGTGTTGCTGGAGGATGAGGATTCGATGACCCCTTGCAGACCCGTTCTCAATCTGGCGTCGTGGCGTCTCAGTCTCTCTCAGTCTCTCTTATCATATTATCTTATAAAATATATTGATATAATCGTTTTTTTCATCTATAATTCTTACCATTATGCAGACTTGCGTGAACGATTTTTAATCAGTAGCAAGCCTTTTATAAAACAAACCAAAATTTTAAGAGAATAAAGGGTGCCACTCTCAGCTAAAAAATACGAATTCACATTGAAATTAACGAGCCGTATTCAAAGTAATTTTTTCAACTTAACTACGTTAATCATTTAACAATGAGCTTAAAATGCTTCAAAAAGTTATCCTTCAAGTTTCGTTCGCTTTGGTTTTCCTTTTCTCTTCGTTGGGGTTGCGGCTTAAAAAGTTACTCTAATAATCTCGCAAGCATGTGTTTTCTTGTTGCTTGTGAATTTCTTATTTATTTATAATCAGTATGTTGAGTAGAACGTGGATAAATGAATTATAGGTACCACAGGTATTACATAATAGCTGATGTTTAAAACTAGTAGTTAGCCCCGAACTGAGATCTCGCGAGACTCCCAAAAAACAAAAAAAAAACCTAATCTTTGACTAATAAAATAGTGCTACGAAAATGCACAACTAACTAACTTGACCTATAGTTTCATTCAAATTACAAGTAACGGGAGTCCAACAACTTTTAAGTCAAATTTCAGATGCTTTAATTTTCCAATTGGCTGCCTGTATAATAGGCAATAGGCTGAATGTAGACTTTTGAGCAAAATATTGGTATACGTTTTAGCAATTACTCGCGTTTTCTTGACCCTAGAAGGTCAAATCTTGTGTTTACGGGTTCGTCTTATGAAGGCGGAGAAGTCTGTGTAGTCTTATTGGCATAGGTAGGTATGAATTTTCCGAAAATTCAAAAATTGGAACCTGTCTATATATAACACTACACCAAACATCCCTCCCTTTTTACCACTCCACTCCCCTCTTTTAGATATTTTATCACAACTCTTGTGTATTATGAAGTCCTTAATGTGCCTCTCAAATTTGATTGAAATCCGTCGATAAATAACGCTACAGCAAACTTCCCTCTCATTTTCCCCCAATGAATAATCGCGATTGACTAAAAAATTTAAATAAATCAAGAAACTTGTGTGCCAATTAACGTCAAAATCGGTTGAAAAATGCGACTTGTAGGCGAGAACAGACAGACAGACAGACAAAAGCATTTTTTGCTCTCGCTCGGTCAATAAAAAATATGTACTGACCCTGCAGTACAAGTCGTGAAATACGCAAACATCGATAGTTGTCATAAATAATAGACAGCGTCGCTAACTAGTAACCCCCTGTATGTATAAAGATTGAAATAAAAATTTGCAGAAGATTTCCAAAAGTTTCTATTGCACATCGTATGTTTAGACAAAATATATATTTTAATAAACATACTTTTTGGAAATCATCCTTCTACAAGTTTTTATTTCGATCTTTAAACATGCTGTGGGATACTAATTAGCGACGCTGTCTGTACCTAGTAATATAATTAATTGCTTTAAAATTGCGTTAATCCTTTACAATTGCGAGGTTAGTCAACGGCAATTAAAGTTATCACTGTCCTGAAAAAAATTAACCATTTGCAAACTAAACAAAAAAAAAATACATTTTACAATCTATTTAGCGGGCAATACGTAGAAGAGTGTCTATGTACTTAAAAAATCTGAAACTCAATTTATTTCATGGTTTTCAATTATATATCTTTAGACTAATTATCTTTTGACAGCTTTTTATCGTATTTTATTTGTATTGTTGATTCCCGCCGCGGAACAAATGTTTGCATGATCTACAGATATGTGTTCTGTATCTGGGTGTTTTTCTATATATTATAAGTATGTATTTACAAAAACAAAAGTATATAAGTATTCTATCAGTTACCTGGTTCCCATAGTACAAGCTCTGCTTAATTTGGGGCTAGATAGCGCTGTGTGAAATGTCCAGCGATATTTATTTATTATTTATTTATTATTGTCAACAGTACCACCTCTATCAGTGTCATTGGTCAACAGACCTCCGAAGCTAATATCTGGTTCAGCATCGACGCTAAGATGCGTCGCAGAAGGAAGCAGACCAGCCGCTTTCATCACTTGGTACAAGGACAACAGGAGCTTTGATAGAAAAATGGTGAGTTGCAGACGATAAACGGGAAACTGGTAGACAGAAATCTGAGAGTCTATGTTTTGTTGCGGCTAGTGACAAACAGAATCTTTACATATGTATTTTATGCGCATCGAATCGCGAAAGGGGTGCGGCTAAAATCTAGCAAAGAAGAATGATCATTTGTGACCCAGGCCCGGCGCAAACGCAACACATCTCAGTTTCTTTGCCACTTTATGTACATTGACTATCAGTAACTTTTTTTTCCTGTTTCGGTGGCTAACCCAGTTAAATTGCCTTCTCTTAAGTACTGTAGTTAAATAACTGTTTAACGATGAATTACAAGATATCTCACAGCTGATAATTGAGGACTTAATTATGTGTGCCATCGGCACATATCACGTCCGAAAGGCGAGGTCTTACTGCAGCGAGCGCATATAAATAACAGGGCTTGATGAAATGGAATTATACAGACATCCAGAAGGGATAATAATAAACAATGAACAAAATAATATCCTACGGCACATTACTTCAAAAACTTATTACACTTACGTCTTGTACAATCCTGAGATTGAATCCAGAAATTATATTCACGAATACTATTTTGCATGCAATAATGGCAGAAGAACATTAGGTAACTGTGCTCATTCGTAAGTGTGGTTTACTACCTAGGATGGGCTAGATATCATCATGATTTTCAGCATCCTGCTCTGGGTATGGACACTGTTCTGATAGATTATGATTTGATGTGAAAATGTTAATAAAAATATTTGTATACATAATTGTTTTCTTGATTCTTGACTACCTCCGTGGCGCAGTGGGTGTATAGCCGGCTGAGACGCAGGAGGTAGCGGGTTCGATTCCCGCCACGGAACAAATGTTTGCATGGTCTACATATATTTGTTCCGTGTCTAGATTTTTTTCTATATATAATAAGTCTGTATTTACAAAAAAATGTATATAAGTATTATATCAGTTATCTGATTTACATAATACAAGCTCTGCTTAGTTTAGGGCTAGATAGCAATGTGTGAAATGTCCAGCAATATTTATTTATTTTATACTTTAACATGATAGTGGTCCAAAGTACCACAGGTTCAGGGTTTTGGTTATTTTTAGGTTTTCTGATATCACTTTTAAACAAACTAATAGGAAAAAAAACTTTATCTTTAAAAATAATAATACTTTACAAAGGCAATATATTGACAGTTAATAAACATAAAACAACCAAAAAAACGCGACACGTTCGTTTGCGCCGGGCCCGGGTAAATGTTGTATGGATCGTGACCATTCTCTTTTGATTGATGTATAATCTAATTTAAGTAGACCTTTCTAATCAACTATCACCATCTATTGGTATTCCATGTTTGCTATCGAAATACTTTGAAGAATGTATTAGTATGTTTCAAACTTTCGCGAAACTATCATCATCTGTTGGTATTCTAACTAAATACTATTGCTATCGAAATACTTTGAAAATGTATCAGTTTGTTTTAAAATTTCGTGATTACTATACATTATGATTTTTATTGGATGAGTGTTACGCGATAAATGCCCGTTTAATACGTCCACAGTTTAGATTCGCCATACTTTTGTAGGAAACGATACATTTGCGCAACGCACTGTGAAATGGGCGTGGCTATAATGTTGAAAAGTTTTTATCGACCAGATATTTAGATAGGTGTCTAATTAAGCAGACCAACTAAACCAATTAAAGTTAAAGTAACATTTCAACCAATTAGAGAATGAAGAAACTTTAATTGCTACAGCTAGCTATCACAGTGATTGTTGTACCAAATACTAGTATTCCATATTTGAAATCTATTCCATTCAGAATGTAATCTCGATGCAACGGTTGACGTGAAAGCTGGTGCTGCCTCTGTAGTTAATAAGAGTTATCGAGCTCATAACTACCAGAATTAGAATACTTTTACTTTCTTTTTTTTTGACGACCTCCGTGGCGCAGTGGGTGAATAGCCGGCTGAGACGCAGGAGGTAATGGGTTCGATTCTCGCCGCGGAACAAATGCTTGCATGATATACATATATTTGTTTCGGGTCTGGTTTTTTTTCTATATATTATAAGTATGTATTTACAAAAAAAAGTATATAAGTATTCTATCAGTTATCTGGTTCCCATAGTACAAGCTCTGCTTAGTTTGGGGCTAGATAGTGCTGTGTGAAATGTCCAACAATATTTATTTATTTTATTTTATTAGGATACTGATCTTTGACATAGCAGGACACTTGGCTAAACGAGCTGCTAGCAGGTGGAGCAAAGCCTCGACGGAAGAGCTACTAAGAACTGGCTATAGAAACTCTGGTGGTCCTACCTGTTGGGTAGATGACATATTAAAAGTTGCTGGTTGCAAGTGGATCAGAGAAGCTGAAGATGAAGGTTTCATACACCGTCTGATATTTCATGTTGCCTGTAGCGCAGGCAATTACTCGTTCGCTAAATCATAGTCCATCAACGGACGAATTGGCTACGCGACAATCGATTCCAGTGCGTGTTTGAGGTTACAATGAAAGTTAATTGAGGGATTACCTGTGTCGGTCGCTCGGCTATTGAAATTAGAGCGAACGGCAGTTTAATTACTACGGTTTTACGTTCTACGCGGGCTATTGAAAAAGTTCATGACAGAAAATATTCGTGGAAGGATGAAAGGGAATTTATATACGTTAGGGTGTCCCTTATTTTTCAAAGTTTATATTTTTTAACGCATAGGTCTTAGTTTTTTTCATTAGTACCTAAAACACTCGGGAATTAATTTTTACCTTATTTGGAGAACGGAAACCCGTGCCGACTTGCATCGAATCATGTTCATACAAGTTACGCGGAAATAGCGGCGCGTAATCGCCGTATTTGTCATTTGTTATTAGTTAATCACGTGATGAACACATATTGTTTTACGTTAAAAAATGGCAGTGGAATTAAGAAGCAATAAAAAAAGTATTTTTTAGTAGGTGACTTGAACTATCAAATAACTGGGGCAAAGTTACCGTCTAACCGTCAAGTTCTTGCAGTCCTCTTTTTTAACATTCGTGAAGTTAAATTGAGTGTTAGTGAAAGCGCAAATCTCGTCGTTCGAGAGTGTATTATATTCTGGGAAAAAGCTAGAATCCCTACCAGAGCTATTCCTAACTGCGTAAAGAAACTTGTGGATCTTCACCATGCTCGGAGAGAGTTGCAAAAATATTCCAAAAACACAAGATATTTACAAGCACCGTGAGAAGGACTTTCAAAACAATTTAGATAATTTATTCGACATAGCACACGCTAATGCTTTGGAATGGATGAAAATAGAAGAAGATAAAATCTTTTTACAAAAGCAAAGAGAACCAGGGCGTCCAGGATGTTTAGCCGGTGTAGATAAAAAGTTAGCTGAGAAAGAAGAAAGATCCAGACAGAGAAAATTAAAAGAAGAGAAAAAAAGACATGATCAAATCTGTTCCGAGAGTTTATCTTTATCTTTAACTACACAAGATCTTATTGAGACACCGGGATATCCCGATCAACCTACCAGCTCTGATGAAAGCATCGACGAACCCTTACCGTCGACATCTCAAACGGTAAGTTCTGGAAGTATTACAAAAAGGGGAAGGAAAGATTTCATCACTCCTAAATTAGTTGCAGCTTTGGATAGATGTCAATTAAGCATAAGAGATTCCGTATATATACTTCAGGCTGTAGTGGAAGCCCTAGATCTTAGTAGTGATGATTTCCCGATAAACAAGTCGTCTATTCAACGCATTCGTACAAAGACTAGAAAAGATAGAGCGGAATCTATAAAATCAGATTTTCAGAATAATTTACCTGAAATTGTGACCGTTCATTGGGATGGAAAATTATTACCTGGACTGGACGTAAGAAGTTCTAAAGAAGAATGCCTGCCAATCCTTATATCATTTGAAGAAAAGGAACAACTTTTGGCTGTGCCTAAGCTGGAGAGCTCTTCTGGTCAAGATCAAGCTAAAGCTGTGTTAAACGCACTTTATGACTGGAACCTCGAAGACAAAGTACAAATAATGTGCTGTGATACAACTGCATCTAATACAGGGCGATTGAAAGGAGCTTGTGTACTTTTGGAACAAAAGCTAGACAGGGAATTATTACTCTTTGCTTGCCGCCATCACGTTTACGAACTGGTTTTAAAGTATGTATTTGAAACAAAAATCCACCAAATAACAAATAGCCCTGATATCCTGATGTTTAAAAAGTTTAGAGACAGCTGGAATACTATTAATTCTGCTGCTATTGAAACACACAGCCACATCGTCACACAACATTTTTGTAATACAAAAATTAAAGAACTGTTGACATTTTATAATGAAGAACTGCAAAAATCTATTGTACGTGACGATTATCGAGAACTGATTGAACTGTGTATTATTTTCTTAGGAGGCGATAGTGAGAAAAAAATTAAAATAAGACCTCCTGGAGCAATGCATCAAGCAAGGTGGATGGCAAGAGCTATTTACTCTTTGAAAATATGTTTGCTGCAATCTCAATTCAAAATTAGCGCCAAAGATAAACGAGCACTCCAAGACATTTGTTTATTCATTGCAGTTGTATATGTGAAATCATGGCTGGGGTGTAGTCTGGCGGTGAAGGCACCAAATCAAGATTTGTCCTTTTTAAAAAGGCTTAAGGAATACGAAACTATTAACAAAGAGATCTCCCAAGCAGCTTTGAAAAAGTTTAGTCAACATCTTTGGTACTTGTCAGAAGAAATTACTGTTTTGTCACTCTTTGATGATGAAGTTGATGAAGCAACCAAGAGAAGTATCGTAGAGAACTTACAAAGAGAGAGTTTGTATGATTCTGGGAAGAGATACATTCCATCGAAGGAAGATATGTCTGATTATTTGCATGGTAAGTGGGAATACTTAATTTTATGTTTGAGTTAGCTATTAATCATTAATTAAAAAAAAACATGTAAAAGGATCTAACGCTAAGCTTACTTTACTATGTCTTAAATTGTTTTAATAAACTGATAATAATACTGTCTTGTCTATTGTTACAGGAAAATCATTGAGTGATTTTGTGTCTATCAAGAGCAGAAAATTATTTTCTCGTTTAAAAATTGATGATAACTTCTTGGAGAAACCTGTTTCTACGTGGGAAGAAGATGTTGCCTATTTACAGGCAAAAAGAAAGGTTTTTTCTTTAAGGGCAGTGAATGATACAGCTGAAAGAGCTGTAAAACTTATGCAAGATTTTCATGGTTTAATTACTGCAAAGGAAGAACAGAAACAATTTTTACTACGCTGTGTACAAGAGCACAGAAATCTTTATCCAGACTGTAACAAAGAGACCCTTAAAAGAAAATATCCTATCTAATCTGTAATTTTATGTTCTTTTAATAAATAAATACCTATTTTCTTACTAAATTTTTATTATTGTTTTTATAAAATATAAATATTTCATTTTGTTTAGTTGAATATCGAAAAGGGTCAAAGGCAGCTATTTTCAAAATCTTTACGGCCTTGTCGGCACGGGTTAATGTTGACATAGGAAGATAAAATTTTGTATTTAAGTAGATCTGGGTAGTTTAAAAAGAATTACGGGGTATGCATTTCGATATCCGAAAAAAAATTTTTCACGTATATAAGGGACACCCTAATATACGTCTGTTGACGTTTTCAAACTCTGTGAGTTACGTATGCCAAAAGATTGAGGTAAATATCTAGCTGTGAAATGCTTATTTTCTCCAACATATAACAATGAAGAATTCGCATGAATAAACCTCCAGCTAACCATTTTGTTTATTTCTTCATAGATTATGACACGGTCAGAAAGAAGCAACGATTTTTAAACAGGTATATTAAATTATTATACGTTGAACCGTAAGCGTTCAAGTGCGGGTCATATTGCAAAATGTAAATTCACGGAAAAGTCAATTTTGTAGATAGTTCACTCAACAACTGTTTTGTTTAGGTGACAGATCATTCAAATGAGACGTGGTCAGTCAGTACTCTGCTGTTCACACCTATGCCAGTCGACCACGGAGCTACTGTGAAATGTGTAGCAGCCAACCCCAGTCTTCCGATGACGTCCATAGACGACCAACTGCAGCTCAATGTTGTATGTTAGTATCTGTTTGTTGATTTAAGGTCAAAAATGTACTATTAGTGCCAAGTTACGTAAAAACAGACTAAAAATACTTAGCATAGTTACCTTTATGAATACATTATTACTAGTGGTTCGCCCCGAACTGAGATCTCGCGAGTCTCCCAAAAAAACAAAAAAATACTATTCGTAATCTTTGACTACCGAAATAGTGCAACGAAATGCCTAACCAACTAACATGACCTACAGTTTCATTCAAATTACAGGTAACGGGAGTTTATGTTAATTGGTTATTCTTATTTGGGGTATGAATTGCAGTTATTCTGGATTTCAGACTTTTACTTATATTTGTGTCACTAAAGCTACACGCATACCAAATTTCAGCATTGTGGGGTCACTGGTGTACTCTGTGAATTTTGTCAAAGTTCAGTTTTTATTACGGCTAATATCTTAAAAACTACAAGATTTAAACTAAAAATAAAAACGGGGTCAAAATGTACATAATTACACAGACCTTTTATTAGACGTTCCACTTGACCGAATAGTCTCATTTTTTTTACCCCTCTTGAACCCCAATATCTCAACAACCCCCGCACATTTTTAGCTCATTTAGTCACACCAAAATTGTGCCATTACTACCTACCTATATACTAAATTTCACGATTATCGGATAAACGCTTCGAAAGTTATCCTCGGACAAACAAACCTACATACATACAACGCCGATTTGTCCAAGTTGATTTAGAGATCTCGCTTCGCTCGCCAAGGAGTGGCTATAGAAGGGTAGGACGTCTAGCAACGACATGGGTGGATGACATAGTTAAAGTGGCAAGTCATCGCGTTGATGGGTTAGACTAGCTCAGGCTAGTGATTTATGGCACAAACTTAGAGAGCCCTAATACCTAGCACTGGATGAAATCTGGATGTAGACGATGATGATGATAATAAACAATAAAGTAAAAATCCCAAGCAGCTTGTTCAGTCCTTGTTTTACATACTTGTTAAACTCAAGGGACTCTTGAAAACTGCTTACGTTTTTACGTTCCTATATTTTTAATTAGATTATATTTACATTCAGACAGTCCTCTAGTGTCGCTGACACTTGGCAGCACTCTCAACCCCCACGACATCAAAGAAGGTGATGACGTATACTTCGAATGCATTATACGTGCGAACCCGAAGGAACATCGAATATCATGGTACCATAACGTAAGTTTTGAATAACCAAAGTTTATATTGTAATTAAGGCCTTCAGGGAATTGCGTTGTTAAATTTATAGTGCGCTCTTGGCCATGGTTCGAGCAATAAATCTGCTCGGGATTTTGATTCGTATTTTTTATGTAAATTAGTTTTCGAGTTGTCGCTCACAAAAGAACTTCAATAGTCTGTAAAATATACAAAAAACTAACAAAGTAGTTTTCAAGTTTTCAATAACGTAAACTTCTCATGGCAAAATTGAGACCTTTTTGAAATTTAATGATTATGTAAGTGTTAGTTTTAATGACTTGTTTTAGCACTAGAAATTGAGAAAATATTTTTTTTACATATCTGGCCTTAATTTTTGTTGATTATAACCAAACTCTAGGATAGGCCGGTGATACAGAACATGTCATCCGGCATCATCGTCAGCACACGATCTCTCGTCCTTCAGAAGGTTACGAGAAGAGAAGCAGGAGCCTACTCTTGTAAGGCAGCCAACATTCGCGGGGAGACATCGAGTGAGGTCGTCACTTTACGTGTACAGTGTAAGTACTTTCACCTTATTTCTATTTGCATAAATAATTTCACCTTTGTACGTTCGCCCGACCTTTCTAACAAGTTTTAGTGGGCAGAAAGACCAATGTGTTTTAATAAAAACAAAATAAGTATTAAGTACCAAGAATAGCCTTAGGTTCAGGGCTCAAAAAGGTAAAACATACTGGTTCCCGAAGGGTAATCGGATTACCAAAACAAAACTGAAATAATTAAATACATACTCACAAGACACCTGCTTAACAAATTGGAAAGGCAACCTACCAGCTTATAAACATTTTAATTTCGCAACCCAACATTTACTACAGTAGAAGTGAGAACATCAAATTCACGTACACACTAGACAGTTAATTTGCATAACCCTAATACACCCGTAATATACATACGGGCAACGGGCAACCCATAAAATGTCACCGGGAGCACAGTATGAATTACTGCCCTATAAATACCGATGTGTCTACGAATAGTATTCAAATGATTGCGGTGAGCATCGACGTACAAACTTCCTTCCGCGGCCGACCACCCGCATAGTAATTGGCACGAAGGCACAACCGGTTCTAAATCATGAAAATTATTGCCTAATATTACTGCCATTCTCCAGCCCATGCCGATTTGTTGCACCGCTCACTTTAATTCATAGAGCTTTGTTTTAGTTCGCCGCACGGCATAAATTTCATACCAAATCCTAAAGATACATTTGCTCGCTAGAGTAATAAGCGGTTACTACTGTTGCGAGTGTGCCCCTAATTATTTATTGCCTCCGACAAAAATAAATAGAATTAAATGGAGAGAAATGAGCCACTCAGACCGTCATCATTTTGCGAGAACTTTTGTTGGATTTATTATTCTGAAAAATTCGTTCGTGATTCGTTTTAGTTATCATGCCTACAATTGGCATTTGAATTGGGTGCTTCAGAAACTGACATATTTGCTCATTATTTATTTAATGGAAGCATGGACGTACCTTACTAATATAGCTTATTTGAATCACGAAATGATTAATGGACATTTTGATTTAGTTCTCGAGTTATTGGAAACGATAAACAAAATTCCGTTTGGAAAGATTGAAACCAATTTCGCTAATTGCTAAAGTTAAATATCCAAAACATTGGGGCTCTGGAGAATTATTACGAAATATTTCCTCAATTTATGTTGAATTAATTCCAATCGAGTGGGTAGTCTGTGCTAATTGGCGACAAAATATGCGTGGATTTAGTTTAGTTAACGGATGAACAACGATACGAAAAATTGTAAAATTCACTTAAAGCGACAAATCCCCGCGCCAAAGGGTCTAGCATTTTTAGGGCCAGTGAGCGTATCCAGGATTACACCTTGATTATACGGCTATCCGTAAATCAACAACTGTGTCCGCCAGTTGATTTATACCAGCCGTGTATATTGGCCCATCGTGAGCTTCCTTCCGTGGACGGTAACCCTCACTTAATTGCCGTGAGAGGGGAAGACGAAATAATTCGGGCACTGCCAAAATAATTGTACGTATGATTTATATTTATCGTTTTACGACAGGAAAACTCGCTGTTTGGAGTTTTTAAATTTATCGCCATTATGCCTGTAATTTAGAAGGCCGAGCGAATGTTAACATGAACAGTAAATGATAGACTGTGAAAGTACTGAGCGTATCATCTATTTGAATTATGTACTTTCTAGCAGCAATTTGATTTCAATATTGCATGATGGTGCACGTAGGTGACCTTCTGAACCTTCTCATGTTTCAATAGTCAATCTTGTGGATTGTGATATGAGACACATACGCAAACTAGTCTTACTGGCTACCAAGACATATCGAAACGTTGACCATTTATTATAATTACTAGCTGTTGCTCGCGACTTCGTACGCGTTATAGTACTAAATGTGTAGGTAACCTAGAAATAAAGCTAAACTCGCGGTTGCAATTTGACTTGACACCCCGCTTTTATCCCATATATCATATCTCATGTAGCATATCTCGTAATCCAGGTTATAATCTACGTATATACCAAATTTCATCAAAATCAGTTCAGCCGGTACGACGTGATTGAGTAACAAGCCAAACTTTCACATATATCATATTAGTGTGATTTGATTAAAGAAGTACCTACACTAGCATTCTTTGGAATAGTTTGCGTTGCCGGAAAATTTAATATCGGTTCAAAAATTTAAACAGTGAAAGGTTTTTCTTGTTACTAGCATATTGATCCATATATCTTAGACCAGACACAATAGGCGATTTTATCGCTTTAAGTTTAAACGATAAGATCGCCTATTGTGCACTTCTTTTGTTTTCACCGGGTCAGAGGCTTAGCTGTGTAGAACCCTTAAATCTTTTACTTATTCGAATTGTTAATAATAGTTAATACGAATTTATTATTAACAAGATTCGACTATCCTTATCACTTTACTCCGTCCAAAGGAAAATATCGTAGACTAGAATAAAGGGGGATAAGACGTGGTACAGGTATAAAATTGTGTATTTATTTGTATTTTTGTTTGGTGTACAATAAAGGGGATGATAAGACGTGGTACAGGTATATAATTGTTGTGATAATTTTTTAAATGCTTGGTCCCACGTTCTCCGTAATGTTTGTGTAACTGAGAATCCTTCTGCCATCTAGCTCAGTCTTTGTTACATCCGTAAACGCGATTTCACACCGATTCCATGGCGTGTGTTATGGCAAACGTTTCAAAATATCATAACAGAATTGCATATCATATATGTAGGTACCTTTCGATAAAGACATTAATTTAAAAGTTACATCCGAAATAGTATTCACTGAGTTTAGAGGTGTGTTTAATACCAGTAGTTTGAATATTTATTCAGAAATCGATACATTTCCAATAAACAATTTTTAATGTAAATCGGTGGCACCTTTGCGACGATGCCACTTAGTTTAATAGGTACTTACTAACATGATGAATGAATACGATTCGTTTACATATTTTATACTGTTTCATTCATATTTTGGGACTTGATATAAAGGTTGTTTTATATCAAGTTTTTTGTATATCTATTTACATATATACTTTTATTGTTAACTCAACAGTTGCACCAGTTTGCGCGGAACTGACGCCTCAGGTCGTAGGCGCAGCTATAGACGAAGCACTGCGCGTGCGATGTTCCGTCCACGCCGACCCTGCGGACGTAACCTTCTTCTGGCAGTTCAACAACAGTGGAGAGAGCTTTAATGTCTCCCCTGCTAGATATGGTAAGTCCATTTTTCAAGCCATCTTCATAACTTTTATTTTTAATAATTTATGGATGGATCCCTGTGGATAGAAAGTGACGCCGTGGAAGACCTATGAAGCGTCAGCGCGCTGATTGGGACGCTTTTTACAGGGACTGGCAGGATGTGGCACAGGATCGAGATTAGTGGAGCGATGATGGGGGGGGGGGACCTTTGCCCAGCAGTGTGGGACAGCATAGGCTAGTAAAAAAAATAGTATTAACTAGTTCTTTAAGTATTCCTGGTGTAAAATAAAGCGATAATATATTCTTTCTATTGTACTTATGTATATACAACCTGCGCGACTTAATTGTGCACCTCGCACTGTGACGTCACCGTCACAGAGATGCTATTGCTACTGACCGCGTGAGGCAAACGCGGGGCACCGTGCGGGGAAGCGGAAGTGTGAGTTCCAGGAAAGTGCACAGTTAAGTCGCACGTGTTGTAGGTGTTTCTTTGAATGGTATATCCTGTGCGTGTTTGTGTGTCTAATACATGTCTAATATTATCTTTCTTTATTTTCTTTCTGTGCTAAAATGTTAAATATTATCCATTTTAATCAATAAAATTTTACTTATTTTCTTTTTCCTATACTGAATGAACGCGTTACTCTGCAAGTACTTTTACTTGGTGCTGCCTTAAATTCAAATTTATTTTTGTATTTCTTCTGAATTTTCAATTCAGTTTGACTAACTAAAATGTTTTTGCGGATATTAATTATAAATACTTACCTACTCTTCAAATAGACATAAATAACACACTGCGATAGTTTGGATCTTTACTTGTTATTCAATCGTGTCGTCGTAACGGCTGAACAGATTTCAATGAAATTTAGTATATGAATAGATTAGGACTGGGACTGCTTTTTTTTAACAAACCACGTGTGCAAAACTGCGAGCGGAAGCTAAATGCAGATAATTTTGTCTATTTTACGGTTTTCATGCTGTGATTGATGCAATGATCAGTAAGTTAAAGTATTTCTTATTTTTAGGGTTCCGTACCTCAAAAAAAACTTCGTTGTCCGTTTGTTTGTCAAGACCCTTCTTCTCAGGAACGCGTGGAGGTCAAAGTCAAATATTTTTATTCGTTAAAACAACAAGGATCACTTTGAAACGTCAATTTTACTGCCTGTTCCTTCGTGACAAAGCCATGATAGAAAGGCAAGAATTAAGGCTGGTTGTTTTTTTATGATCCTTTTAGCAATACAGAAAATAAATTACGTCTAAATTGTAACATTTTGAACGAGTTGGAGCAATTTCAATCCCAAGCTTCTCTATCATCAAAATAATCCGATATTTTATAGTAGGCTTTTTATAAAGATTTTGTTTAATTACGTTTTTAAATTTGTTAATAACGATAAACGATTATCTTAAACGATTATCTTAGGTGTTTGTGTAAATTCGACAGAGACAAATATATATTTCATCTTGCGGTCAAAATTATAGGTGTTCCCCATCAAAACATAACGTCGGGCTTTTATCGACCTACCACGCACTGACGGTGAAAAAACGTCCGCGAGTGCGGCAGTGGGCCTATTTCGGCCCGCCGAAATTAAAAAAAAAATCAAGCTTCTTAGTCAAAGTAATCAAAAAATACGGCCAATTATACCGCACGGATTGCTCACAAATATATCAAATCCTATAGAGTTGAAAATTTTTCCCGTTAAAATTTGGTAAGAAGCAAGGTCTCATATCACAAGTTAAGGAAAAAATCCAAAAATCGTAAATTTGAAGTTAAAAAACATAAAAAAATATTACGGAATCCTCGATGCGACAGTCGGACTTGTCCGGTTTTTTCGACCAAAAATTTATCGACGCTTCGCCATCTTCTACAATCGTTTGTCCTTATTTTTCGTAATATTTCAACACATTTCGCCCCAATTCTAACCACATTCCTGGAGGTAAGCTTACAAAGCACCCTTGTCTAATACTCAGTCGCATCGAGACAGTTCAATCAGCACCTCATGTCTTACGCCCTGAATGTGTAACGAAGCGGGCTGTTTACGAAATGGAATATCTTGGCTTAGCAGATACTCCACGTTACAATTTTATTTAGAGGATTTTATGGTAGAGTTTTGCATAGAGTTTGCATAAGTTTTAGATAAAAATTTTGGAGTTTATCAGACTCTTTCTAGTGTTTATGCTTCATCAATATTTTTAATAATGATTTCGTAGCAAGACCGATCTACTTCTCAAAGTATAACATTGCTATTAATCACCTTAACAGAGTATACTCATTAGTTCAACATTAATGGTTCTCATATTGCCAGACTTATAGTAGTATGATATCAGAACAAGTTTATTTAATAATTCCAACAAGATAAGAATAAAATTTAATGATGGTGCATATTTCAGCCGTATCAGCTAGTTACAACGATCGTTGTGGCCTGTAAAAAAATATACGAAATCAGCCGATCCGTTCAATTTTTACGATACTAAGAAATTAAAATAAATATAGTATAGGAAGATAGAAGGTAGCCGGTTCGTTTCCCACTGCGGAACAAATGTTTGCATAATCTACAAATATTTGTTTCTGGTCTGGATGTTTTTCTACATTTTATAAGTATTCTATCAGTTATCTGGTTCCCATAGCTCTACTTAGTT
Source organism: Philereme transversata (assembly GCA_963924445.1). Lineage (NCBI taxonomy): Eukaryota > Metazoa > Arthropoda > Insecta > Lepidoptera > Geometridae > Philereme > Philereme transversata. Next base: position 10,037,646 of record OZ004347.1, read on the forward strand.
TGGGGCTAGATAGCGCTGTGTGAAATTTCCAGCAATATTTGTTATTATTATGATCTATTTATTAATTTATCTCAAAACAAGCCTATCCTCAGGGACAGTGAACGGAAGTTCGAGCGAGCTACGATACACGCCAGCCAGCGAACGAGATTATGGTGCGCTCACCTGCAGAGGCGCTAACGCAGTAGGCAACCAAGCGCAACCATGTGTGTTCCAGATAGTACCCGCTGGTAAGTATTCTTAAAATCTACGCTGTAAGTTCTTTCAGAAATTTGATTTAATTACCCAGAGGATGAAATACCAAGATTATTACGAAGTTAGGATATTTATGTTTGCTGTACACTAGCCCAGTCAAAAATGGGTGTAAATATATTCCTCCCTACCGATCACTATTTTGGTATTGACTATCTAAATGATCTAAAAGATAATTGAATCCCCAAAAACAAAAAGAGGGGTATTATACGTTTAACACCTATGTTTGTGTGTTTCTCTGTGACATTGTAATTCCCAAACGGATGGAATGATTTGGACGCGGTTTTTTAAAATAGAAAGCTAGGTTTATTGGATTGGTTCTTAACTATATCAGTTTTTAACTACGACGTAAAAGGTCGAAGGTTTTTTACAATTTATTGAATAAAGTTGAGTTTAAGTGTGTTTATTGTATTTCCAACTGCGCACTAGACATTTATACTAAGTTTAACTGACACTTTGTAAAAGGTTGTAAACTCTTTGAAGAAATCTCTCGGGTCTTGTGGCAGTATATTGCGCACAATATTTAAAATACCAAGTTTAAAGTAAGCCTTTGACAAGCATTGCAATATTGAACAGAAGTGGACTCGAGTTTCGATTTACAACAGTTAGTGAAAGATTACGGCTCACTGACTTGCCAAGGTGGCATGCCAAGTTCTATAGGGCACCGAGCACAAGTCGTGTTCCGGATTATTTTAACTAGTAAATCAACAAGGGTTTGAAAGCGGTGATGTCACAATAACTTCAATCTTTACTTTATGCGGTTGTAAAGTGTTACTCGCTTAATAAATAAATGGCGGCCGCAGTGTTCAATAACGTTGGATATATCATATATTTATTCGATAAGATATATCTTATATTATTGTGGACTAACATGGAGAATATCAGCAAGAAAACATTTTGTGAAAAAGGGTATCATCATTATCATTCTCAGCTCGTGTCGACCCATGCTGGGCATAGGACTCTCTTTGTTTCTGCCATTCTTCCCGATCCTGTGCCAGTCTGAACCACGTACGACCCACGTTCTTATGGATGTCATCGACCCATCTCGCTGGTGGACGTCCCCTATTTCGATGCCCAGTTCTCGGCCTCCACTCTGTTAATACCTTAGTCCACCTGTCGTCACTACGTCTGGCCAAGTGTCCTGCCCAAGTCCACTTGAGCCCCAATATTTGCTTGCTGACGTCATGTACTTTAGTCTGCTTGCGAATTTCTGTATTGTGAACTCGATCTGAGTGTGATGCCGAGCATGGTGAGCTACATGGCTCTCTGTGCTACACTTATTTTGTGCACAGGCTCCTTCGTGAGCTTCCATGTCTCGGCACCATAAGTCATAGTTGGCAGGACACATTGGTTATACTGACGTGTTTTAAGACAATGGTGGCGATTCTGTTGTGTACGCTGACTAACTAAAATTGTGTAAAATACGAACGGTCTTATTTTGTTCACACTAAAGATCAAATTAGAATGACATTTAAAGTGACATATCACTTTAAATTTCATTCTAATTTGATACGAACGGTCTTATTTTGTTCACACTAAAGATCAAATTAGAATGACATTTAAAGTGACATATCACTTTAAATTTCATTCTAATTTGATACGAACGGTCTTATTTTGTTCACACTAAAGATCAAATTAGAATGACATTTAAAGTGACATATCACTTTAAATTTCATTCTAATTTGATACGAACGGTCTTATTTTGTTCACACTAAAGATCAAATTAGAATGACATTTAAAGTGACATGCCACTTTAAATTTGGTACATGTAAATGTACTTGTACATGAAAAAAATGGATACACATTATCATAATTTAATAAATAAAGAAAAACTAATCGAACCTAAAACTAGAGTACCAAAAGTACAAAAACAAGGTATTAACATAAAAATATTAATGTACAATAAGTTTCCTATTCAAATTACAAACCTGAAGGTGTGTCTCTGACTTCAAACGAAAAATCAAACACTTTTTTTTAGTAAATACTTTGTATAATTGACGACCTCCGTGGTACAGTGGGCAAATAGCCGGCTGAGACGCAGTAGGTAGTGGGTTCGATTCCCGCCGCGGAACCAATATTTGTATGATCTACAGATATTTGTTCTGGGTCTGGATGTTTCTCTATATACATACTATAAGTATGTATTTACAAAAAAAAAGTATATAAGTATTGTATCAGTTATGTGGTGGAAAATGCTTTGGGAAAGTACAAGCTCTGCTTAGTTTGGGGCTAGATAGCGCAGTGTGAAATGTCCAGCCATATGTATTATTATTATTGATCGAGCGAAGCGAGATCTCTAAGTTCACTTGGGCAAATCGGCATTGTACTTATGTATATATGTATGTATGTTTGTTTGTCCGAGGATAACTTTCGATGCGTTTATCCGATTACCGTGAAATTTGGTATATAGGTAGGTAGTGATAGCACAGTTTTGGTGTGACTGAATGAGCTAAAAAAATTTGGGGGTTGTTGAGATATTGGAGTTCAAGAGGGATAAAAAAAATGAAAATGAGACTACTGGGTCCAGTGGGACGCCAAATGAAAGGTCTTTATTAGTACATTTCGACCCCGTTTTTAGTTTTAGTAAAGTTTTTGTAGTTTTTGAGTTATTAGCCATAATAAAAACAAAACTTTGACAAAATTCACAGGGTACACCAGTGACCCCACAATGCTGAAATTTGGTATTCGTGTAGCTTTAGTGACACAAATATAGGCAAAAGTCTGAAATCCAGAATAACTGCCATTTGTACTCCAAAAGAATATAACCAATTTACAAGAATTCCCGTTACATCTAATTTTAATGAAACTGTAGGCCAAGACGGTTGGTTAAGCATTTCGTGGCACCAATTTATTAGTCAAACATAGCCATATAAGATAGATATATAAGATCACTAAACGTATTAAGCGACTAAACATGTTTAAATTGAAGTATTTGTATGATTTAGCCACTAAATACGTTTAGGCATCGTTGTGCAAGTCGCCCTAAGAATAATATTTATTTTTGGAAGATTTGCGAGATCTCAGTTCGGGGCGAACCACTAGTTATTGTAATTTAAATGAATTTATGAACATTAAAAATCTAGAATGCCCTTATTTTCTCAATAAAAAAACTTGTTATATTTTGTACCACAAATTTTCGTCTATACTTTAATTCATTAACATTATTATGTATTATTTTTTAACTCTGATATTTTTCTAGGTATATTGTTTTTTGTTTTGACTTTTGCCTTGTATAGCTTAACACTGTTATATAGTTAATAAATAAATAATTGAAGTTTTAGATCTATCTACTGCTTTAATACGGTCGTTATTACGCAGTTAATTTTATGAAAAGTTAAGTTTAACTAAAAGTCTGGGGGCGTAAACCAACAAACTAATTTCCCTAAAGACAAAATCTACAACTTAAAACCGGTTTCTTCTAATTGATAAACTTTAAACCCCTTCAACTTTCTTAGTTTCTATTGACGAAGTCAATTGATTCAAAGTTTACATTGAAAATATTTGTAAAGCTTGTTGAACCATCCTTATAGGGATAAGAAATCAATTTGAAGGCTCGATATTATTTACTGATGACTTTAAAGAGACTTTTACCGATAACTTAATGTAACCCTCTTGGACTTGAAGACAAACAATCTTGAAAGTTCGACAGGATTGTTGAACTGCTTAAGAAAACCCTTATTTTATTTGATACTAGCAGCCCGTCCCGGCTTCGCACGGGGTAGACAATTATTTATTTTTGGAAATTTGGACATAAAAAACATTTTTTCACAAATATTTTTATTTATTAAAAAATTATTATTTATTATTTATTAATTATATATTAACGATAATAGCCTCCACCCTGCCCGCCGCGATGCCCGGCGCGCTTTTCAGACTGCATCGCAAACAACGGCCACGGCGCTATGGCGGTTTTGTTTACTGTTTGAATTTTTTAATTCGTAATATCTTTTGAATGGAAAGTCCAATTTAAATAATTTAAAAACTATTTTATAGGTAGTTAAATGGTATTGACCATAAAATAATTTATTTGGATATGGATTAATATAAACACATAAATAGCATGGTTTGAATTTGGTTAGCATTTTCATTAGTGTTTAAAATGAAAAAAGTTGTTGTAGTGACATAACTACAATAGTTGGACATATGCTACCGCGGAGTTTTTTGTATACATTATGATGTTCTTCAATATTGTTGTACATTATTTTGTTCTATCGCTAATAGTTTCGGCAGCGCATTCGACGAAAGACATTTTAAGACTCATTTTTCTACACCTTCGGTTACATTGTTCAAATTTTACCAAGGATCCCTAATTTTTTTCCAAAATGAAATGTAGCCTATGTCAAATTGGAAGAATGTAGCATTCTAATGGTGAAAGAATTTTTTAAATCGGCCCAGTCCTTTTTGAGCCTATTCATTACAAACATACAAAAATAGGTAGATACAAATCTTTCCTCTTTATAATATTAGTGTTGATTTACCCACAAAACAGAGTAGGGCTAGGAGGACTTAATGGTAATAGCATTATCTACCATTATAAAAAAGGTATTTTAGTGGTAAGGTTTACCTTACAAAATAAAAATTAATAATATAATATTAAATATGTATACGAAAAATAAAAACCTTACATAACTTATAAGCGTTTTTCTTCATATTATTGTGATTCAGTTAAAAATATTGCATTATCATATACCTAAGGCACATTGCAGTTGGATAGAACATATAGAAATTTACAACTCAGTTCGTGGTGGGCCATTTGCTTACTCCAACTCACAGTGTTAAAAATAATGTAATGAGGAAGTTTGTAAGGTCTTATAAAATACTGAGTGAAACATTTTTTTACCAGCTCGACCATCGCCACCACGAAACTGTACAATATCATCTGGGAACAGCTCCAACTGGACCGAAGACTCGAGTCGAGACGACTTCGGCGATGCTTTAGCTGTCCGCTGCGTGACTGGGTATGATGGAGGTCTACCTCAGCTGGTCGTGCTTGAGGCTCTCGATTCTACCAGTGGAACTGTGAGGTTCAACGTAACTGCGAATGAGACTGGTAAGAACTAGCTATCGTGAAACTGGCAGAACACACTAAACAGTTAGATGTTATCGGAATGTGGCATTGCAACCACCTACCTGTATCGGTGCAAGGAAAAACAAATAACAACAGATTCGGAATTAATGAGTTTAGCTAATATTTGATCGAGCGAAGCGAGATCTCTAAATCAACTTGGGCATTGTATGTATGTATGTATGCTTATTTGGCCAAGGATAACTTTCGAAGCGTTGATCCGATCATCGTGAAATTTGATACATAGGTATGTAGTGCTAGCACAATTTTTGTGTGACTAAATGAGCTAAAATATAAAGCTAAAATAATAAAACTATTGGGGGGTTGTTGAGATATTGGGGTTCCAGAGGGGTGGGTAAAAGAATGAAAATGAGACTATTAGGTTAAATGGGACGTCAAATGAAAGGTATATATTAGTAAATTTAGACTCCGTTTTTATTTTTAGTTTTTGAGTTATTTGCCTCAATAAAAACTGAACTTTGACAAAATTCACAGGGTACACCAGTGACCCCACAGTGCTGTAATTTGGTATGCGTGTAGCCTAAGTGACACAAATATAGGCAAAAGTCTGACATCCAGAATAAGTACACTTTGAACCACAAAAAACTGTAACCACATTACATGAACTCCCGTTACCTGTAATTTGAATGTAACTGTAGGTCAAGTTAGTTTGTTATTTATTTCGTGCCACTATTTTGATAGTCAAATATTACAAATAATATTTTTTTGTTTTAATTGGAGACTCGCACTCAGTTCGGGGCAAACCACTACTTAGATAATACAATTTTGCGGATGCACTACACGTTTACCACATACGCCGTACGTATCAAAACATCGGTGTCCATAAATGAGCCAGTGATACAATAAGAACCATTGTATTTATTGTTTTCTATCAAGTTGACTTTGAACACTTTCCATTACGTTTCCACCCAACTTGTAGCGCATTAGTACCGCAAAAATATTTGATTCGATTTTTTTATGTTTGTCTTTTATTATCAAAATTCTTTCTGGGCGTCTGATGGAAGCGACGTGTGATCCGAGAGCTGGCGCTTATCTGGGTCAACGCATAAGCGTTGCAATTCAGCGGGGCAATGCAATGCAAATTTCTTGGGGACACTTCCGCCTGGTAGTGATCTGGAGCAGTTGAGCTATCTATAGATCGTTTGCAACGGTCTTTAGATAATTCAACTGTTTCTTCTGTATTTTATTGTAAGTAATAGTACATTCTTTCTGTTATTAAAGACATATGAAAAGAAAAAAAAAACATTATGAATTACCAATTGTAATAACATAGTTTTAAGATTTTATGTTTTACTAACAAATTCACTATATAAAAAAAAATTCTGATATAAAAACATAAATTGAAATTAACCTTGGGAAAGCTTTTTCGCTTTTAGTTCTAAGGAACCTTTTTTTTACTACCAGAGCCAATTAGTGACAGAACTTGTAATATATAAAAAAAATCGAGTGTTCTGGTAAAATTAGAAATCGGATGAAACGGTACCAAAGTTTCATACTATTGATTAAACATGCTAAATTAATTCCTGAGAATACTTTGAGGTCACTTTGAAGGAACTTTAGTTACCCGATGTGCGCTATAGATATCTCGCGGGCTACCGCAAGAGGCAATACTCAGAATTCTACGAACATTAAGTGAAATTGAGCGGTATAATGTTACTGCAAATAATACTTCTCTGTTACATGGTAACTTGTAATCAGCCTTTATTATAAGGTCTAGAATAGGCTCGGTGGGACTACTTTGGCAGTGGAATAGTTCTTACATATACCATAATAGCTAATTGAGAGCGTTTGGGAGCATGTTTCCTGCGAGGCGATTTGTGAATATACTTACGCGAGCTCGCCGCGACACCGCGACTCCGCGTTCATAATATGGATACACATGCGCACCCCGCCACACTTCAGGTTGTCTATAAATCCTCCGTCGTCCGAGACACGTTCTCGGAGACCCGGATGACGAAATCACCTCCGCTAATGTGGAAGATGAGTCATCTATATCAGACAAAGCAAACACTTCACAGAAACACCGATCTCGCTGGCGAGGTCGACGAATTCCTTCAGTCGCCGCCTATACGAGGTACAAACATGTACCCGGGCGTTTCTCTCCTATCCCCACCCAACAGCCCAAGCCGAGCCTCGTACCTAAGTGGTGCCCTTGCGCTAGTTGTCTAAATAACTTACTAGGCTGAGCGCCATCTGCACTCGCCAAAAGTTCGGTTAAGCTGTCACGGCCTCAGAGGCCAACAGCGAGTTTAGAAAAAAAAAACTTCAGGTTGTCACGCAGAAACATGTTCGCAAATCGCCAGTGTGATAACACTCTAAGCTATGAATGTTGGACAACTTTTCTCTTTGCGAAATGTATTGGACCTAAATTAAAATGACATCTGTTCATTTAATGCAACGCGCGGGTAATACCTTTGGTGTTACAAACGTCCATAGGCTACGGTAACCGCTTACCATCAGGTGGGCCGTATGCTTGTTTGCTACCTTATTATTATTATTATCAGCCATTCGTGTCCCACTGCTGGGCAAAGGCCTCCCCCCATTTTTTCCAGACTTCGCGGTCCTGAGCTGATTGTGGCCAATCCGTTAGGAATTTATCCAGCTCGTCCCGCCATCTACGTTTCGGTCTGCCGCGTCGCCTTCTCGCTGGATCAGGACGCCACTCGGTGGCTATCCTTGCCCACAGCTCACTTGGCATGCGACAGACATGCCCAGCCCAGTTCCACTTCAGCTGAGCGGCTTTGGTGGCTACGTCAACAATTTTGGTCTTTGAGCGCAGTTCAGTGTTCCGGACTCTATCCGTTCGCTTGACACCCAAGATGCTGCGTTCCATCGCACGCTGACAAACTTTGAGCTTGGACTTTAAAATGTTAGTCAGTGACCAGTTCTGCGCATCATATGTCAAAACGGGGAAGGATGCATACGTCCATTAGCTTTCTCTTAAGCGTTAAAGGAAGATCTCCTTTCATCATATCTCCCATGGCCCAATAGCTCTTGCTACCTCAAAGCTATAAAAAAAATAACCACATCTTATGCAAAAAAATTATCATACTAATAAAATATCATATATATCATTTCTTTGTAAATAGTATAGATATAAGAACAAACCGACAAAGAGATGTTTGGTGAGTTAGAGTTTAATCGATAAAACAGAAATACTTATTTAGTATTTCTGTAATTGTTTATCCGTCAGTCCTTAAGTATGCTATATAAACTAAAAAGATTAACTTAGTTGTAGATTGAAGTAGGTAATGTTATCCTCGCTCGCGTTCATTCGCTCGAACGCCAAAATATCTTGCGCGTAAAATAGACCGCTTACATCACTTGTATAGCAATGCACTTCATATTTTTAACAGATGGTGTAGCATTATTCCTGGTGCCCGCAGCGGTGTTTTGGTCAAGTGGAAGCGCTCTCAGACTGACGGTGCATTCGAGGAACGACAAAGGAGTCTCAGAAAGGATCATGCTACAAGCTCTCACGTATCAGGACCCTGAACGAAGAACAGGTTATAATTTTGTCCACTTTTTATGAATAAACTAATTTACCATGGGAACTATTGCACTAATGGTTGAGCCAAGTAGTTGTATCACGTGAAATATAAAAGTTTGGGTGGATTGCTAGAGGAAAGTCTTTTTTTCTTTTTACTGTACGAAGAAGGTTTGACAGGGTGCTTTGGAATATGTGTGTTAACCCTAAGTCCACGGCCCCCAAAACGAAAGAGGTTTGTTCTACGATTTTATTCATTGAAGAAACTTTTTTTTAACATTTCGATCTCAAAACTCGAGGCCAAACATGTTGTACGCTTTAAACCGAGTACTATAAGCACACGGACTAAGAAACAACTAATTTGATTATCTTTACATATTATAAAATCAAGTCACTTCCGCTGTCTGTTACCTTAGATCTTTTAAACTACTCAACGGATTTTAATGCAGTTTTCAGCAATATATAGAGTGATTCAAGAGGAAGGTTAATATGTATAATTAGCTTCCGCCAGCGGCTTCGCACGCGTTGTTTGTCAACAAAAAGTAGCCTATGTGATCCAGGTTATAATTTACGTATACCGATTTGAAAGTAACTCTGACTCTCTGTCTGTTTGTTACCTTTTTACGACTTAACGGCTCGACCGATTTCGATGGAACTTGGTACCTATATACCTAGATAGATTATGAATGGACTTGAGACAGGTTGCACTTTACGCGACTGCACAGAAAGAGGGTAATATTTTATTGACAAACCACGCGTACGAAGCCGCAGGCGGGTCAGCTAGTAGGAAATAAAGATCAGATTTTTTTCCTGAAATGTTGAATTTTGTTTGTTTTTTGTGAAAAGTTGTTTAGTTTTATGGCTAAAATGACCCATTTTTGGGTTAAAAAACAAATTCTGAATCACTCTATATTTTGGAAAAGAAATATTTCATGAACGAAAATACAGATTACTTTTTATATAGATACGATAGCTATATTTTTATCGAACGAAGCCGTGGGTAGAACCTAATGTCTTTACAAGTATTAGCATTTTAGAATTCGTAGCAGCGTAGCACTAACGCCTACGTAACCATTTTCGGGGTTGTACATCAAAAGAATAGGATATATTTTAAGATCATTTGTTACTTAACGGCCTGTCAGACCTTTTTTCTCAGAAACGTTGTAAATAATTTAACATTTGTACTTGATTATGAAGACATAAAAGAAAAATATTTTATCTAATAGATACACAAAGACGAACAGGTACGCCGATACGACTACTTGGGAAATAAAATAAATGGACGCATCAATAGAAACAGCAAACAGCATATCTATATAGCGTGTCACCGCATTTACGACTTGAATTTAAATTACGGGTAGGACTGATGGCTAGTATATTGTAAAATGTTTTTTTTTTCAAATTCATTACGATGATTTTTTTTTATTTTGAATCCACCTTAATTTCAAGTTCTTAAATATCAATGATCATTCACATTGTAGGTGTTAAACTGACTTAGCGGCATAAGCGCAAAGGCGCCGCCGATTTACTTTAAAAATTGTTTATTGAAAATGTATCGATCACTGGATAAATATTCAAGCTACCGGTAAGTTAATACGATTCTGCATATGTGTTTTAAATTAATGTCGTGAATGGGGTGACAGACTGTATTGACTAACAGGTGTTTATCTGTTTGTAATTCTTCTCCTCCTAAACGGCTAGATTTTTTTTTTTTTCGAATGGACTAATCTCGCTGTTGGCCTCTGAGGCCGTGACAGCTTAACCGAACTTTTGGCGAGCGCAGATGGCGCTCAGCCCAGTAAGTTTTTTTTTAGGCAACTAGCGCAAGGGCACCACTTAGGTACGAACCTCGGCTTGGGCTGTTGCCGGGATGGGGATAGGAGAGAAACGCCCGGGTACATGTCTGTACCTCGTATAAGCGGCGAGTAAACGGCTAGACCGTTTGTGATGATTTTTTTATTGTACTTATGGGTTCACCTGGATGGTTCTTAGCTATGTTGGACTCATAGGTGGCGCTGTTGTCGAGATCTAAGTAATGGGCGATTGAAGTCACTGGCATTCAACTAGTTAAATTTTAAATACCGCCTACAGTACATACAGATGGGACTATTATCTTTATCTTATGGCAACAAGACTCTGAAGCCTCGTACGTACCAGCATCTTGAAATCCGTAGTGTAATTAACCTTGATGTACTAACTTAGAGAGTGTTTATAATAACATCTTTACAATTTGTAAGATGAATCTCTCTATGCTATGTAACATTCATTACATCATTGTAACAGTAACTTTGAAGATTCATTGCCAACTTAAACCATTCGGCTCAAGCACGTCGTATGTTTAACTAGATCTAATTACCCAAATTACTCGAAAACTAGTCCAACGCTTACACCAATTGCGTACTGATAGATAGACAAGGGCCCAATCTCCTAGATGAAACCGTCATATAAATTCCTAGCTATCTACACCTACGAATCTGTCTCGCCCGTGCCCGAGCAAAAGCACAATGTTCGACAGAGATAGCTTATGCCTAATTACTTGATTTGCACTCGGACAATATCGTTATTTACACCAATGAATAAGGTAATTGCTGCTATTGTTAACAATGATTTGGAGTTGGATTTCGAATAAATTATTTTGGGAATAAATTATCCAATCGCAGAAACGTTTTGCTCTCAATTGATCAAACAATACCTGGTCTTGTTTTTGTTTGGTTAATATTTTTTGTTTACATTTTATTTCCCGTTGCGAGATTGTATAAAAATAAAATATGAATTAACTTTTTATTTTACCATAGGAAAGTAATGTCTTAGCACTAAAATAGATTTTCTGAAAATAAAAGATAAGAACGATATGAGAGCGTTCCGGTATAAAATGAAATTTTCGTTCTCAGAAAACTCTATAAAAAGTTAAATTACTGAGTCACGTTTCTAAGTCAATAATATTGCATGATCTACAGATATTTGTTTCGGGTCTGGATGTGTTTTTATTTATTATAAGTATGTATTTACAAAAAAAACGTAAGTATATAAGTATTCAATCAGTTATCTGGTTCCCATAGTATTCTGCTTAGTTTGGGGCTAGATAGCGCTGTGTGAATTGTCCAGCAATATTTATATTACTCCTACGTTTAGACGCAAATGTTTGATACCATCTTTTTTTTTAAATTATATGAATTTGGTAGGTACCTACTTTTTAATTAAACACAAATATCACGTGCCAGTATATGTTTTATTAATGGAATTACTTCATATAAAAAGCGCTCAAACTTAAGCTATCCGCTAAACAATAGCTAGTCTTATTTTTATATTCGTTAAGCAACGTTCCGCACATACACTATGTATATGGATGGGTGACCGCAAGTAGTGTTTCAGTATTCAGTATTTTATTGCGTTCATATAAAGTGGATTAAAATGTTACATGTCAGATCTTATTGACTGGTCAAGAGTCCAGCACTTCATATGTACCCTGCAAGTAAGGGTATAGCAATATTAAAGTTAACTAAGGTCTAGTGGAATCGAAGTTTACCGATTTTATGTTTTGAATTTTATTGCCTAGTGAAATCATTATCGTAGAAAATTATTTACATGTCATTAAAAAAGTGATGGTGGGAAGCAAGAATCTGGCAGTAGTCGACAAATACCTTTATCTTGGACATATTCTTTCTTTTGGTAAAGAAAATCAGAACAAGGAGGTCTCTAGACGAATACAACTCGGGTGGGCTGCATTTGGAAAGCTTGAAGATGTTTTTCGGACAAAGAAGATCCCACAATGCTTGAAAACCCGTCTGTATAACCAATGTGTCCTGCCAACAATGACTTACGGTGCCGAAACATGGACACTCACTAAGGAAACTGTGTACAAAGTTCGAGTTGCACAGAGAGCCATGGAGCGCACCATGCTTGGCATCAACCTGCTGGATCGAGTTCCCAATACCGAAATCCGACGCCAGACGAAAGTCCAAGACGTCGGAACAAGGGTGGTGGAATTCAAGTGGAACTGGGCAGGACACTTGGCTGGACAAGGTGATGGCAGGTGGAGTAAATCTTTGACCGAATGGTGGCCAAGAACAGACCTAAGTAGTCCAGGACGTCCGATGGCGCGGTGGGTCGACGATATAAAGAAAGTCGCGGGCAACTCCTGGATGCGTGCAGCACAGGCCCGGCAAGGGTGGCGTTTACAAAGGGAGGCCTACACCCAGCAGTGGGTACTTATGGACTGTGGATGATGATGAAAAAAGTCGTCGAATGTGTAGTAACTCTTTTCCAATAATGTTTTAATCTATGTTCAGAAATGTTGTCGTTTTCTTGTCCTTTAATTTGTTCTGGTATTTTGTTTATATTTTTACTGCCATGATGTTTAGATTGAGTCCGAGCTTTTCTTTTCTTCGATGTTAGTCCCGGGTAAAAAAATCTCTTAGCTATTTTGGAATCCATCGGGTAGGTCACAAACTTTAACACCAGAGCTACCCACTAGCTCATTCGACTACATAGCATACATAACGAAATCTCACATTATATAAACGATTGTTATGTACTTCAGGGTAAAATCTAGTGTTTATATAGATTCCTTACCATCTAATATTGTACCTAGATGTACAAGAAATACATTAATTATGAATTATTAAAGTACTAGCTTCCGCCAGCGGCTTCACATGCGTTATTTGTCAACAAAAAGTAGTCTATGTTTGAATCCAGGTCATAATCTATCAGCACACCAAATTCCATCGAAATTAGTTCAGCCATTACGATGTGATTGAGTAACATACAAACAAATAAACATCCAAACTTTCACATTTATAATATTAGTGTGATAGGCACACAAACCTTAGCTCTTTTCTCAACGCCAAATCCGATTTTTTCTTCGTATATTTTCTGTACATGAAATAATGTAGGTAAATTTATAAAATTGCATCTATTTTTCTCTAGATGGAAGCAGTAACCTCATGGCAGGGGTATCAAAAACAGCATTCTGGGCAATCATCTTCACGATCGTCATTTGCTTGTGCGGAGCAGTCTTCATTGGTTATTTCTTCAGAAGGAAAAGGTATAACTTTCAAGAGTTTCATTTTCAGTTATATTTTACCCGAGACTAAAAACCGGTTTTCAATTGTGACGTAACTTTGTGAAATTCAAATTACAAACAAATATTTATAGCACGCAACATTACTAATTGCAATATTATTGTATAAATTGCATCTTCCTTTCAAATTAGGCGCTTCATTCGTCAAAATAAAAAAAATAGACGTAGTTTATTACTCTGTATCTGTAAAAATAATTTTAATTTATTTACTGCCAGGAACTTTAAGGTGCTGTGGAGGGGCGAACAATTTTAGTTTGGAAAATCCAATGTCGACTCAAATTACTGTTCGTTATTTACCAGTTGCCGCCTAGCAACCATGCTCGTATTTCTGTGTTCTGTAACCTTATTACTTAAGCCAATTGCTGTTGCGTCGATGTCGCTGGTCAGGCCGTAAAAAGTTATTTGATTTGATTATTTGATTTGATTTGACTTTCACTTGTTTGTTGGTTGTTGGTTTGACGACCTCCGTGGTGCAGTGGGCGAATAGCCGGTAGCGGGTTCGATTCCCGCCGCGGAACAAATGTTTGCATGATCTATAGATATTTGTTCCGGGTCTGGTTGTTTCACTATATATTATAAGTATGTATTTACAAAAAAAAATGTATATAAGTATTCTATCAGTTATCTAGTTCCCATAGTACAAGCTCTGCTTAGTTTGGGGCTAGATAGCGCTGTGTGAAATGTCCAGCAATATTTAAAAAAAAAAGTTTTTTTTGATGTTCCAAAATGATCATGGTGGACGTTGCATAATAAAAAAAAAGAAAAAAAGCATGTATGCAATTCAAACGTGGTAGAAGTGAAACCTTAAAAAACCAACCCCCCAACCAATCACTTTTCAACCTTTCTTATGAATTTATGTGTCTGTCTCATTTTACCGACGCTTTTTCGTTTCATCGACTTTCTAATCACAAGGATGCTAAAGAAGTACTCACTTCAAAAAAAAAATCTTGTATGTTTGGTCTCCACTCTAGAACCTTTCTGTCTCTACGGCCGTCAGTTCTTCAAGCTTTGTGCCCCACCTACTTCAGCTTGCTAATTCTCTTTGATATGTCAGTTACCTTAGTATTGTCTATCGATATCCTTATTTCTGATTCGATCTCGTAGAAAATCACCTAAAATACCCCTTTCCATAGCACGCTGAGCTACTTTGAGCCTTATTATGAGGCCCATAGTGAAAGACCACGTTTCTGTACCATATGTTATCACTGGTAGCACGGTAACACACACCGGTCAAAGACTTTCGTGGGTAATCTGTGTATCAACCGTGTGTAAACATTGAGTTGCGTCGCTGTCGGCAACTATAGTTGACATTGCGTTGGCATTGCCCCATGTGACAATGATAATGGTTTTCTTTTTAATTATAGAAGCAGGCCTCCAACGAAGCAGCCCTCTTCAGAACTGCAAATAAATGCTGGCGACGGGCAGTATGTTGTGGCTTACACTTTGAAGCCACCGAAACATGTACAGCCCGATATTTTGAATCCACCTTCTGGTAAGGAAATCCATACAAAGAAACTCTGTGTGTCTGTCTGTTTGTTACGTTTTCACGATTAAACGGCTATACTAATTTCGATGAAATTGGATATAAAGATAGATTAGGATATAGGCTACTATTTACCTGACTGCGCAGAAGGAGTGTAATGTTTTTATTGAAAAACCACGCGTGTGAAGCCGCGTATGGGTCAGCTAGTTATATTTATTATTATTATAATTATGTTTGTTTTATATTTATAATTAAAAATATCTTTCTACTTTAAACAATCAAATCGAATAGAATAATCATTTATTTGGTACAGAAAACTATATTTTTTTATACTACTTGGATATTGAACAAGCTTAAATGTCAATAATATACCAAATTTTATTGACATCGGTTCAGCTGTTTAATCGTGAAAACGTAACAAACAGACAAAACAGAGTAACTTTCGAAATTATAATATTAGTACGAATAAGTTTATTCATAAAATAAACAATAATCTTAGGTTTACCTGTTTCGATCGTAGAAATAACTTATTTAACTTGAATCTCCTAAGTTTAATAGTCGATATTCGCGGAAGAACTTGCATTTGCACTTTGGTACCAACCAGTTCTGAAGTTAAGGATTATTTCCGAGCCCTGGAAGGAACCAGTGTGAAGTTGCAAAAGGGGCATAGTTTGATGGGGGCAAAATTAGGTTTGACTTGCGCATGTAGATAAACTCTCGGCGTGCTACCGATAAATTACATATAGCGAATATACAACATATGGATTTTTTTCTAACTGACTTACTCCCTGTTAGCTTTTGAGGCTGATGCAGTTTAACTGAACTTTTGGCGAGCGCAGAGGGCGCTCAGACCAGTAAGTTTTTAATGTTTTGTCTTTTGCATTGATAAAAACTATTAAATTCGATTGAAAGAGACAAAACACGGTTTAATTGTAACAAGGATAATTAATGAATATAGTGTTTCTAAGTCTTCTGAAGGCCTCCAATATGGCTTGATGACTTTAATAGCCGGGAGCGTCAACTGAACCGTCTAAAGCAGGTTATAGTTATTTAAATTATTTAATAATAAATTGTTTAGAACGGTCTTTAGATGATTCAACAGTTTCTTTTGTATATAACTTGCTGACTCTGCAAACGTTGTTCTGCCATATATACATTTTCAAAGAAATCGCAGAACGAGATGTCAAAGTGACGCGACACTTCATGGTCTTCACGTCAATGAACGACGATTAAATTATATGGATATTGTCCATACAAAGATACTAAAATCGCGATTAAAAAATGGGGGATGGAGGTAGGAGGGCGAAAAATAATTTACGTCCTATTCTCAAACCTACCGAAAACATATATCATTTTAACACAAGTTTTGTTAATTTATTCCCCTATACCTACTCGAATTTAATATCTGTAAATCTGTCTTGCCCTAGCAAAGTTCTCTTGCTCCGACTCTGTTCAAAACAAAAAAAACTGCAAGAAACTTTGCCGCGTGGAAAACCAGTTGTGAAGTTTGTTTGTTGTCTGCGGTCAGATGTTTTTATTATATACATTTAGAGCTTTAGTCGCACAAAATGGCGAATTTGACCTATTTGTTTTTCTCGGCCATGGGTTCATTCGAATGAAAATATTCATTTCAATTGTTGGTTTATAACAGGATTTTATTCCCAACTTTTACTGATGCATCAAGTTTAATATCGTCTAAATTTAATTTTATTAAAATTAGAGGTTTCTACTATATATATTTCAAAATTCCCACGCGTGCAATCCAATTAACACCGTCGCTGTACAAAACCTCCCAAGTCCCGTGTTCGGCAACTTCAAAAATCACATTCAACCTGTTATTTTAGAGGGGTGTCCTCCAAACATCAAGTGCGGAATAGACGGGGCCGTCAAAAATGGCGCTATACACGGTGGGGATGAGTGGGGTGAGCGCTCCACACACACCGATGAAGAGGAGACTCGACCTGTGAGTAACTGGTATTTCATAGAATTAATAGATTGATCATTCCTGTCATGTCTCAGTGAGATCAGAGAGGATTAATCAAGTCAAGGCAATAACAATGGGAGGATTATTTTTTATTCTTTCATTAGTATTTTCAATCACGTGTTGTATTGTAAGGCAACGAAGTCAACGCGCCCTGAATCCAACCTAGGATAGACTGCAACAATGGATTTTGTTCAAGGAAATAAAACGTGGAACTTACACGGATGACCTGTATTTTCTAAAACTTATCCTAAAAGCCTTAACTAATAAAATAATAAAAAGTTTCTAAAGTGAAATAATGAATAAACGAAATATAACACTACATTTTTAACTATTTTGAGCAACTTGCGGTCATAGTTTTAAGGTAATTTAATTTGAATGATAATTGATTTCAATCTAGATCTAAAATTGTATGTTTAGTTTAATTAGTGCTAAGCGGATCGTTAGCTGTTTTGTTGATTAATATTTTTTTTTGTAACTTATACTGTCCCACTGCTGGGCAAAGGTCTCCCCCATTTCCTTGCGTTCTCCAGAAATCTCCTGCCAGTCAGAGTGGAACCCATCCAGATCGTCGCGCCAACGTTTTCGTGGTCTGCCTCGTTGCCGTCGTCCTGTAGGTTGCCAGTCGATGGAGATCTTCGTCTACCTTTCAGACAGAATAAATAAAATAAAACTAAAAAAACATTTTGAGCATTCTAAATGTTTTTGTTATAAATAATATTAAATGTGGAAAAATATGTCCTCCGCAATTTAGTCTATAAACCTTTTGCAAATGATATTATTTTTGTTTCACTTTGAACTCGCTGCGTCAATAGTTGAATAACTTGTAGTTACAAACATATTTATAGGTTTTTTTACGATGCATATAAATATTGTGGAGGATTTTTTATTGAGTATTTTTGTAGCAAATATTTAGGTTATTCACAGTTAGCACGTAGCACTTGAATTTAATTTGAGTTATATCATAGTTTAAACATTTCTGAGCTTAGGCTTGGTTTACTAATACTAATCCCGGCTGCACAATGATCCTTAAACGTATTTAGCGACTAAATATATTTAGACTTGACGTATTTGTATCATTTATTTGACAACTCTCTAAATCATATTTAGCCTCTAAATACGATCAGGCATCGTTGCGCAAGTCGCCCTAAGGCTTTAAAAGTTATCTCTCTCGTGTTTAATAATTTCTCAGCAGTGTTGGCCTAGTGTAAACACAATGAGTTTGTGGATTTGAATTCCGGTAGAACCGTGGCTTTTTGGATGAAGGCAAACATCGCAAGGCAATCCGGTGCTTAAGTAGCCCTACGCGTATTGATAATGAGTTTACGTGCAGAGGGGGTTGACTAGGCTGAATGAAAAGTACAAGTGCTGGACAGCAGGCTTACCCCATCTGAAATCTTGCTTGAGGTAACAACGGTTGCAACCTACCTTAGCTTTAATGCCATAAATAGTACTTGAAGAATAAAATACAGATAACGCGCCAAAAATATACAACCTTTTTTGTTATGTACGACATTAATTTAAAACACACATCCGGAATCGTATTAACTGATATCAGAGGTGGGTTTAATACGGGTAGCTTAAATATCTATGCAACGATACATTTCCAATAAAAAAAAATAAACATTTTTAAACATTAAATGCGTGAAAATGCTGCTTAGTCAGTTTAACAGGTACCTTGTACCTACTTACATGATGAATGAATATTATTTGTTTACCTATTTTATACAGGCTGTTTCATTGATATTTTAGGATATATTAAGGTTGTTTGAAAATTTAAAAATTTCTATGAAAAAGCATTTTAAAAAAACCTATTTGACAACAATACTAGTCTAGCCCTACCAGTTTTTTCATTTAATGTCGTTCATAACAAGAACCTTAGCAAGTTAATATTAATTGTAAGGTCTTTAATTTCTAATAGCAAATAGCTAGTAACTACTCTTTTCACAGTCAAATTAGTATTTCCAGAAATACGAGCATCTCCTCGACTATGCCCTTTTCTTAAGTTTTATTTCTTTACAGATTCTAAAGTCACCAAGAGCGACGAGTAAGCCTATGACAGGAACCATGACGCTAAGTAGGCGAGAGCATTTAATAGCAGAAGAAATACCAGGTCCAGAGAGCTGTGTATAGATGTACCTTTAGACAAGTTGTCTGCTGTAGTCTCTGTATAATCTGTACATAGTAATATTGTAAATTGGTTATAAAAACAGAGTGCCATGAAAACGACGAAATGACAGATAACAAAATTAAATGGAAATTTAGGCTAAGTTCATATGAACGCGCGGTACCGCGCGGAACTACTAACCGCGCGGTACAAAATCTTGTACCACGCGGTACCGTGCGCTCATACTCGTATGAACTTAGTTTTATGGTAGGTAGCTAATAGTAAATGTACGAGTACCAATGTTAATTGTATTTATTATGTTGTAGTCCTCAGACCAATTAGACCGGATGGGCACTCTTACCAATTATATTTCTTCATCAGCCTTGGTGATCCTATCTTTTGATCCTGAGACGATCAAAGCATATATTCAATTTTACGCAATTGAAAACTGCCTTAATTACAAATGAAGCGATTCACTTATGCAATTCAGTGATTGGAGGTAATTGATAAATATTTGATTGAAGCTCATTTTCAGAAACCTTATATCTGCGCCATTGACAATCGTTTCAGCCATTTACAAGCCATACAAAAAACTTGTAGGGTATGCTGAGTGTAAAAGCAATAACAGACGACCCAGTTTGGCTGGGCCTAACCACTCCGTGTGACGTCACGTACAACCATTGCATTGTGTACGCTGGTCGGGCTCTGCCGGGCCAACCATAATCATTATTTTACTGGTTGTTTGCCTCGGGTCATGGCTTTAAGCATTATCAGAAAGCCCAATTTCGCTGGACCAACCATCCGATGTGATGTCACGACTCGATGCACTCAACCAGTAAAAAAAATATTATGGTTGGCCAAACAGCGCCCGACCAAACTACACACGATGCAGTATGTCAATGACGTCACATTGGGTCCAGCCAAACTGGATCATCTACTACATTGACGCATAGATATCATGAACTACGCAATGGGATTTCTCAACAACTTAACATAATTATTTGCCCTTTGGTCGTCTTGGGGCTGTTTCTGGGTTACCAAATATTAGTTTCATGTATAATCGAAAGGATGGGGGTTGCAAACTGAGCTATAGTGTTTTTGGTCAGTGCCCATGTTTCTATAAAACTATCTACAACTGCCTTTTTACCAAAATCTTATACTTTTCCTGTATAAAATCTAGTTGAATTTTGTAGAATACCATTTTTGTACATAAAAATTGTCTGTATTGACTGTGACTTTGTGATAAATAAAATTGTAAATAACTAAATTGTAAAATTAAGAAAGGAATAAACTAATTCAGTTCAAATCTCTTATTTTATTTCAAATTACAAATTCTCAGTAACTTGAAGAGTAGGTCCTATTGGATGTATGTTAGTCCAAAGATAATTTTAGAATAGCTTCATGTAGAACGTTTATTAAAAAATACAGATATGTGGTTCCACTAATTAGTTCTGGACTCAAAAATATAATTGAAAATTAACTATTTTGGAAATATGTAACCCTATTTTATGGTTAAAAGCACCAGAAAAGGAAAAAAGAAACCCTTATAGGATCACTTCGATGTCCTTCTGTCTATCTGTCTGTCAAGAATCTTTTTTTTCAGGAGCGCGTACGTAAGTCTAAGGTCCCTTGAAGCTGTAAAAAAATCAAGCTTAGTCAACGCAATAGAATCATCACAATCATCGCATATTTTGCTCGCAAGTAAATCAAAATCTATAGGGTACCCGTAGACCTAGAATATGAAATTTAGAAGAATTTCTGCCGCCAAGCAGCATTGCTGTGCTTCGGTTTGAAGGGTGCAGGTGAAATTACAGGCACAAGAGGCTTAACACCTGTATGCCTCAAGTTGATGGACGCAGTGGTAGTGAAATGCAGGGCACATTTCTAAGGTGCGTGACCTACGAGGCAGTTCTCTGTTATTGGCTATGTTACCACTTAACATCAGGTGGGCCATAAGCTTGTTCCATCTCCATGTAACATAAAAAAGGCACTCCGGGAGTGCCGACAGAAGTAAAAACTTGAACAATTACGAGATATTTATATCCAGAAATGTCAGTAACGGTAACGGTAACAGTGTCGGGAGTTCAATGGTTTTTTCCCATCTCAAAAAATGCCAAATGCGCCTACAGAAGTTTTCACTTCAAAAACAGAGTTACTTTCGCATTTATAATATTAGAGTATGGATTTTATAAAGAGCTGAATCTTCAAAAGGTTATCATCGAATAAACAAACCATTTATTATACCGTTGCAAGATCTAGTTTGTGGCCAGGGCCGGATTATCCATAAGGCGGATTAGGCAACTGCCTAGGGGCCCCTCACCGACTAGGGGCCCACGGGGACTTTATACTGATAAAAAAGTTAGAAGAGTTGCTATTTAAACTTATTGTACCTACTTCACTTCAAAATATTTTCTTTCGTTGTATAATATATTTTATAGCATTCAACAAGATTAAGTTTAAAATAACCGCGTCGCGTCTAATTTCTCTTTCCTACCCCATCATGAGACCTGGATCATCACTTATCTATAACTATAATCTATTCAGTAAGGTAATTTAAATGAAAGCAAAAAGTAGGAGTCGATCTGACCGACTTCACTTTTGTAATAGAAAAAAAAATATTTTAAAAAGTAAGAAAAGGGTAAAGAAAAGGGGCCCCGAAAATTGCACTGCCTAGGGGCCCCAATAGGGTTAATCCGGCCCTGTTTGTGGCGAACTACTACTTTTATAAAATGCTAAAGTTTGTTTGCAATCTGAAGTTCTCATCCCATTTAGATTTATTTTTTTATTTTGTCACAATTTCTGCGTTTTTCTCTTTTTAATTAGAACGTAAACGTTGGCTGTCATCTTCATATCGTGTTGCATGATGACTAGGTACATATACGAGAGACTATTTTAAGTTTTTTCAGTGAAGGAGCAGGGAATATTTTCGATAGGTCATAAATAAGTGGTTAAGGGTAAATACTGTATTGTGTATTGTGTGATAATGGAGTGAATTAATTATTGTCTATGTTTATGCCAAAATATTAATTATTGGTGTCGCAACACAGGGGCAAGTAATTAAACTGTTATACGACGTGTTTTCTTATGTACGAAATTAATTTAAAACACACTTCCGGAATCGTATATCTAATTTTAGAGGTGGGTAGCTTGAATATTTATCCAGTAATCGATACATTTCCAATAAACAATTTTTAACGTAAATTTCAATCGGCGGCGCCTCTGTGATGATGATTAGTCAGTTTAACAGGTAGGCACCTATTTACATGATGAATAAATATGATTTGCTTACCTATTTTATACAGGCTATTTCATTGATATTTTAGTTTTAATATTGATGCTTGAAAATTTAAAATTTTCTAACCATAGACAATTTTAAATGAATTTGGAAAAAACCTATTTTACAATAATACTAGCCATAGCCATACCCGTGTTTTTATTTAATGTCGTACAAAACAAAACACGTAGTATTTAAGTTTAACTGTGTTCATTTTGTGGTATAAAAGAAAAATACCAAATGTGCATCGTCGCTAAAGACTTGTTGTATGGGATAAAGGCATTCTGCATACATCGAGCAACAAAACGTTCTAATTGGTTAACCAGCTACCCGGTCGTGGATTATGTTGAATCCTCATTACTGCGCTTTGGGGATTCCCCTTAGAGGCGGACTACATAACTCACGTGGCAGCGATTAACCCAGATGCAACGATACGTGCTAAAAATAAAACTATTTACTGAAAAGACATGATTTTGATATTTTGCATGTTGGTTATTTTTATGTTTTGGCGCCACCCTTAAGGTAGCGGTGAGGGTTAGGGTTCCGGATCAAAATGGTAAAAACCGAACCTTAATGGTGCGACCGTCTGACCGTCTATGTCACAGCTCAGCAGCTACTTGTAATTTTTATAATTCCCCCCTCCATATCTCCTTATCTACCTCCTATGATTGATTGAAATATTACAGGGAAAACAAAACGAAGCCTCTATCTAAAATAGTTTATTAGAAATTTGCCTTTTTTGTTGGCTTACCGCTCAATGGCTCTGCTAAATCCATATAAATCTAGGTAGGTACGGAACCCTCGGCGCGCGAGTCCTACTCGCACTTGACCGATTTTTTTTAATTGTCTGAGGATAATACAGCAAACCCTTGAACCTTTATTGAGCAGAACATGTTTAATGTTTAAATTACAACTTATTTTAATTTATGGGACAAAATGCCTTTAATAACAGAACAGAAAAAATACAGAAGAAACATTTGAATCATATAAAGAACGTTGCAAACGATCTATAGATAGCTCAACTGCTCCAGATTACTACCAGGCGGAAGTGTCCCTAAGACACTGGCTGCGTTGCCTCGCTGAATTGCAATGCTTATGCGTTGACCCAAATAAGCGCCAGCTCTCGGATTATGATCCGCCCAGAAATAATTTTGAAAACGCGATGGACCCCGGTACCCCATGGACCCAGGGTATCGACCCATTTTAATGTTATAATAATGTTATTGAAATATAATATTTGATCATAATCTACAGAAGGCTGGATGTAGCTGAAATAAAAACTGATGCAAGCTATCATAAGACAATGGATAAATCCATTTTGTTGTATCTTATGTTTTAATAATCTATAGGCATTATATTCGGGACGCCCCCCCCCCCCCCCACTAGATGGAAATACGGCTTGATAAAGGTTGCTGGGAGCCGTTGGGTGCAGGCCGCACAAGATCAGTCGCTCTGGAAATCTGTGGGGGAGGCCTATGTTCAGCGGTGGACGTATTGTGGCTAAAATGATGATGTTAATTATATTCGAGAAGAGAAAGATATAGACATTAAGGCTCTGCTTAGTTTAGGGCTAGATAGCGGTGTGTGCAATGCCCAGCAATATTTATTATTATTATTTATTAAGTTCTTTTTCTCTTCACTAGTTGCTTCAATAAAGTTCAATAGTTATGGAAAGGTAGATGTATAGGCTTTCACTACTGACTATTATATCTTTGAATATAATAAATAAATTAAAAGGTATATACGCGATAAATTCGCCTTTAATATAAGTAATTATATACAGTGATCGCAAGAGTTTATAAAATAACATCTTTGAAATCCCAAAGTTTTTGTGTTTAAACAATAAATAAATAAATATCGCTGGACATTTCACACAGCGCTATCTAGCCCCAAACTAAGCAGAGCTTGTACTTTGGGAACCAGATAACTGATAGAATACTTATATACTTTTTTTTTGTAAATACATACTTATAATATATAGAAAAACACCCAGACACGAAACAAATATCTGTAGATCATGCAAACATTTGTTCCGCGGCGGGAATCGTAACCGCTTCCTCCTGCGTCTCAGCCGGCAATACGCCCACTGCACCACAGAGGCAGTCAATGAAAAATGTCACAATGAAAATGGCAATAGTCGTCAGCTACGAATTTTTAGTAGATCAACGCTGGGCTAAAATAATTATTGCTGTTAATATTCGTCTCGAGTTTATAGAAGGGTAAAAGAATATTTGCATTAACACGATTCACCTGATCGAGTTTCATTCGCTAAAAATAATCTACAAAAAGAGCCAAGCTTACTTAACTCGCCTAATGAGCAGTATATTTCATTGAAATTACGATCGTCAGCTTACATTTATCTAAGTTTAAGAGGGTGAGCAAAGACGCAGCATTTCTTTCTAGGCGTTAAGAATGGCGCAAAATTCCCTAGCGTGTTCTCGTTTAGCTCGTAATTTTTCATTGAGTCTGAGAGTCAGCGAGAAAGCCGCCAATTAAGTTTCTCTTTACCGTTTGGCCCGGAAAAGGGGAAGAAAAATGAACAACAGAGGCAGGGGACAGTTGCGAAGCCTACTGCCGTATGATGTCAAATGACCTTTGCGAACTCTCAAGTGGGCTCTTGTTCAACGTTACTTTTTTTGTAGAGCAGTTTGTAGCGGTTCACTGTGAGATCAAGGGACGTTTTTGTCGGCGCAGCGGTGTATACCGAAAGTGTGATTTGTGAAAGTGAGCTTTCATTTTGTGCTCTTATTTCAGATTTTCTTCATCTGTATAGTATGTCTGTAGTCAGAATAATTTATGATGGTTAAAGATTTGAGCTATCAAAATATCTTTGAGTTTAATAATGTAACTACTATATATTTATCGTAGTATTGAATTCAGAGGTCTCATAAAACACTAAAAGCATCTAAGTGGCATCAGACGGAGGTGTAAATTGAATTACTTTATAGTCATTCTGACAATAAATTCACTCACCTAGTGCCCATAAAATTGTAGGTTGATTGAGTCAGTATTTTTATTGTTTTGGGCCGTGAATCAATGGCGAATGTTTGAGTAATAAAAACTTTACGATTGTTTTCACGGTGAAATTTGTGGCCCGTGAAATGTTCTTCCGCAGTCATTTTCTTACTGAAAGCTCATCTCAAGAGACTCTCCGTTCTTTGTTATGGCCGACGTTTTAATTTGCTTCACACCTGTATTCAGCACAGGTTTTATTACCCCCGCACGGATCGGCGCAATCTGTTGATTTCTCGAGAAAATGGGTCGAGTGCTCTGGAATTTTATGAAACGAATTTGAGAACCATTATGAATATAACTGTAGGACCAGAAAATTCGTACCGAGCGTAATTTACTTTCGCAAATGTAGCCCCTCGTACGCCACATGATTGCATGATTTCCAGGTGAGCCAGTTTCAGCCCTACCTATTCGCCCCTACTTTCAAACATGCGAACTCATATTCTTTATTACCTTGAGGGTTAAACCGCAATGCACACGTCTACAGGCTCCGTGCAAGGTGACCAAGGATATCCGAGCGCGTAGGTAGCCAACGGTGGGTTAACTAATTGGGTAGGGCGGGTCGGATGTGCGAACAAGGCAAATGAAGATTTATCATCTACCTCGGTCCACAGAACCCCGGTAACCGGTTATCAGGTTACGGATATTTTTGTTGGCGTGTACAGTTCCGGTTGAAACGGTCAATTGAATGGAAGAATGATGTGGTGTTTGTGTTCGGGTAGGTTTGTGTTAGGAAGGAAATGTTATGTTTGTTTCAGTGCATAGTTACGTATGGACAAAGGGATTGGGAGAATAACTAATCCGGTGTATTTATACACCTTTTATAATGTAAGTTACAGGAGATGCAAGTAATACTTCACTGGGTTTCCAACAAATCAAATTAATCTGTTACGTTATAGTGGCACTTACTGAGTCATCCATTGTGTCCTAATTCTTGCACTGTGAGTATACGTATATCGCTACAGATGCGTTTTTGGGGGTACACGTGGGGAGGATCACGTAACACGGTGTTTTACCATAACTGTTTATTTGAATCTACTCGGACGAGTGCACACAGATCGAGTTTTCAACTAAGTACCTTCATAAAATTCGCAATTGTTTATAAGTGTTGGGGAGCGTAAGCCTCCATGAACAAACATAACTTAGAGCAATGATTAACCGCCGCGCTTGGTAATTCAGGATGGAGTCCTGAAAGAACCCCAGATCCGGCACAGAAATATGATGTTCAATTCCTCCAGAAAAGTTATTGCAGCTCCTTTGTTTCTATCAACTCTACCCCCTTGCAACTCTCAATGTCATTTTCCGGCGCGCCTTTCGTTCGGAAACGCTACACGTTGTTGCAATAACCAGGATAGTCGCAATAAGTTTGACGACTTCCGTGGCGCCGTGGGCGAAGAGCCGGCTGAGACGTTGGAGGTTGCGGGTTCGATTCCCGTCACGGAACAATTGTTTACATATTTGTATTGGGTCTGGGTGTTTTCTGTGAAAAAAAATATTTAAAAGAAATGTAGGTATTGTATCAGTTCTTTCATTTCTTTTTATTTATTATCCACTGTAGGTACAATAAGTTACGTCATAATTAGAATTTATCAATAACAATTGTAATAAAATTAACATTATACTAACTCAAACAGACAGGAATCGGGATTAATTAAGTTATTATGTGCCGCAAAGAATGCCAACTAAAAATAATAAAAATAAAACAAAAATTACACATCAACATTAAAAATAAATAAATTTCTGAAAATATAAACACAGAATAAAACAATGTCAAATAAGTCAATCAATGTCAATGCAAAATCGTAAATAATGTTTGCATGTCAAAAAAATAAATAAAACTAACAATAATTAATAAAAATGCTCAAGATGGATTGATACTACAAATTGCGGCTGTAAAGGAACCTTGTCATTATCCGGTCCCCATAAAACAAGCTTGACTTAATTTGGACTATGATAACTCTGTGTGAAATGACCAGTATATAATTATTGCTATTGTTTAGTTAAAGCGTGTAGAATTTTTGAGGCATGGTTAAATTATATGGGTACCTAGTGATAAAGTAAAAGAGATCAATGATGTTAACATTTATCTCGCTGGCGAAGAGGAAATCTTAAATTATTATTTCAAACTGTATGTTTTTTCAACTCCAAGATGAACTTTATGACGCAAGCGTTACGGTTAATAAAATTAGGAGAGGCTCAAACATCCCTCGCTAAACATTTTGTAACATTTCAAAGGCAACGGTCATCCGACTAGAAAAACCACAGACCGATACCCAACCCTCGACCTCCAATATTTTATTCCTCGATAAAGCGGACGGAAATCAACAAATTCGGCTCACTTGAAACATTTTAAGCTGGCACTCAATGATTTGCTGGTTATATACATCCTGGCGCAAACAGTTAGTTGGAGCACACACACCCACAAACCACTTGCATGGAGCACTGAAACAACGCTGAGGTTTCGAAATCTTTTCAATTAAATCAAATATGTTCGAGCGAAGCGATATGTCTAAATAAACTCGGCCAAATCGGCGTTGTATGTATGTATGTTTGTTTGTCCGAGGATAACTTTCGAAGCGTTTATCTGATGATTGTGAAATTTGGTATATAGGTAGGCAGTGATGGCACAATTTTGGTGTGATTAAATGAGCAAAAAATGTGAGGGGGTTGTTGAGATATTGGGGTTCAAGAGGGGTAATAAAACCAAAATGGGACTATCCGGTCAAATGGCACGTCTAATAAAAGGTCTTTGTGAGTACATTTTGACCCCGTTTTTATTTTTAGTTTAAGCTTTGAGGTTTTTAAGTTATCCATTATAAAAACTGAACTTTGACAAAATTCACATGGTACACCAGTGACCCCACAGTGCTGAAATTTGGTATGCGTGTAGCTTTAGTGACACAAATATAGGGAAAAGTCTGAAATCCAGAATAACTGCAATTTCTAAACCCTAAAAAGATTAACCAATTTACATGAACTCCCGTTACCTGTAATTTGAATGAAACTGTAGGTCAAGTTAATTAGTTACGCATTTTGAGGCACTATTTTATTAGTCAAAGATTAAGGCCAGCTTGCACAATGATCCCTAAATGTATTTAGCGACTATACATGTTTCAATTTTACTTATTTGTATGGTTTGACAACTCCTTAAATCATATTTAGCCACTAAATAAGTTTAGGCATCGTTGCGCGAGTCGCCATAAGATTTTTTTTTTGTGTTTTGGGAGACTCGCTAGGTCGCAGTTCTGGGCGAACAACTATAATATTATGATGATAGCAGCTGAGTGCAGAAATAAAACACTTGTTTATTCAGCTAAACCAAACTACATAAATAAATTATTTGTTATCAAATGTTGTCAGTGCAGTTCTATATTTGCACACAGTTCCGCGAAATTCTATCGCAACCTGTGGTTTATGTTTTTATGTGAATCTAAGTATGAATAAGTTACAAAATCATACTCTAATTAATCTTTTATGCACATTTCAAAACTAAGTTACGAGCTTGTGAGAGATAAACCCAGGTCTTGTGTGCTCAAGCTTCAACTTCTGTTATCGTCCGATAGATGTTTCTAGTGTGCGTTAGCGCTTTTTTTTTAGTAATTTTTTAGTTTGTGTTAGCGCTTGTAAAAATAGATGTAGTGAGCCAAAGCTTCTACTACTGTTATCGTCCGTATAAATATTTCTAGCAGGGATGTTTCGGAGCTTTGACTCCAACTCCGATAAGTCGGAACTTCCGATTGATGTTCCACCTCCGGTTCTGACTTCAGCTCCGACACTTTTATAAATCGGAGATTTAAATTGAATCGAATTTAAATCGATTAAAATCGAATTAAAATAAAAGCATAGCCGATAGCGGCGGCGCACAGTGGGAAATAATGGACACGATTCCAGCCACGCGTCATTTTATGAGGTAGGGTCACAATTTTTTGTTAATCTCTTTAAAATGTCATATATTTTAAGCTACAGGTGCGGAAATTATGAAATATATCACTGTTTTTTTAGTAATTCAAAAAAACATCATACGTCTAAGCTAATTTACAACCCTCAACCCACCTAACCGTGGGTACAGCGAGCTAGCTTGGTATTTTTCTTCAAATAATTAAATTTTATACTACATTTAGGCTAAAGCAGCCAACCACCAACCCCCTAACCCTGGGTTGAGGGTTGTAAATTAGCTTAGACGTATGATGTTTTTCTGAATTACTAAAAAACAGTGATAAATTTTATAATTTCCGCACCTGTAGCTTAAAATATAAGACATTTTAAAGAGATTAACAAAAAATTGTGACCCTACCTCATAAAATGACGCGGGGCTGGAATTGTTTCCATTATTTCCCACTGTGCGGCGTATGTCAGCATAGTTTATACGTGGAATAGATTTAGACATGTCGCGCGGGGAACCCCCTTTCCCACGCGCTCTCTGTAATCTATTACTCTTTCACTTGTTGTTTGTTCCGCAGTGTATATTATTTGTTTTGTTTTGTGCAGCGTTTCAATTAAAGTTATCTGTTTTTGATTTGAACAATTAAGCCAAAATCAAGTGACTCCGACTAACCATATGTAAAAACTCCGACTCCAACTTAACAATTTAAAAACTCCGACTCCGAGTTCGGTTCTGTTAAAACAACCTCCGTAACATCCCTAGTTTCTAGTGTACGTTAGCGCTTGTAAGCGTAGATGTAGTGAGACAAAATTTCTACTACTGTTATTGTCCAATATATGTGTTTAGTGTGCGTTAGCGCTTGTAAAAGTAGATGTAGTGAGCCAAAGCTTCTACTACCGATTGAGTTAATTCGCTCGCTCGTTGATCAACGGCTACTGGCGCCACCGAACCTGGCTAATAATCCCTCAATTTGAGTGCCACGAAATCAGCTGCTATTTATAATGGATTGAGGGCTGCGTTTAATGGGTAATGTGATTATTAATGCAGTTCTCATCTCATGTTATTGCTGCTAAATATGGCCGTAATTGGTTCGAAGTTATTTTTGTTATGGTGCCGCTTTGGCATGTTAAAACCTTAGGACCTACCAAGACATTCGATTCAAGCTCGAATCTCACGCACTAATTAATTTTTATGAATACTTATACAACGTAGCGCATATTCACGCGCTGAAAACGTAACGTCTTACGTACATATATAGTACAAAAAATTAGACACACAACAAAAACAAATTATTTGGATCTTTCAAAAATGTTTAAAGAAAGCTATTATATTTGTAAAAACTTTCTTTACCTCTAAATAATATTTAATTTCGATATAAGCTCTTAGATAGGTACATTAACAACGATAGTACATTACAGCAGCGGCCAGCAAAAGAGGCATTGATGGACGAACGCCTCGGCACACATACGTAAGTCCGTGAGTTGTGGCCAAGGCTTGTGTTGTACTTTTCTCAAATAATGAAATAATTTTCAAAATCAATGACAACCAACAAACAACAATAATTTTTCCCGCGTTAAAGTGATCATTTGATTTTTTTTTCAATAAAAAGCTTTCTTTTTGCAAGCCAGTTCGAAATTTAAATAAAACCTTTAATAAGTTACCGCCTTGGTTGCCATGTTCCGGGGGTTCGTTCCATTTTTAAATTACACGACAGATATGAGTTCACTATCTAATTTATTTGGCTGCTAAACCACGACTGATATGGATTTTCATACAACTTTTGCCGGCCGCTGCTCGCATGTATTTGGCCAGTATAGCAATTTCAATTTATCTCGAAAAAGGTTGTCAAAATAATGCTCAAATTTCCAAGCATGTTTGAGAAAAGGTATAATATTATATCGGACTTAGAGTATGCAATCCACGTCCAAATAGATAGCAGGTGTTATTGGCATATCGTGTTATAGGTTTCAATAGATAAGGTATACAATACAGTCCGCTCATACCCAAGGCCCATAACTCTTTGATCTATTTATTTAAAACTAGCTGACCCACCCGCGGCTTCACACGGGTGGTTTATCAATAAAACATTACCCTCATTTTGCAAGTGCCTAGTATGTCCTTTCCCACGATATAATCTATCTCCTTGCAAAATGTAATTACGATCGGGGCGGTTATTACCTAAGCCAAATTGCTGTTGCTTCGCTATCGCTAGTCAGGCCATCCCTTTCACACGTGAGGTACGTACTGTACATGTGAAAGGGATGGCCTGAGTAGCGATAGTGAAGCGACAGCAATTTGGCTTAGGTAATACGGGCGCCGTTCAGCCGTTTAGTCGTGTAAAGGTAACAAACAAACAAACAGAGTTATGTTTGTATTATACATACAAACCTTTCACTTGAATCACTATCTATTGCTGAAAACTGCATTAAAATCCGTTAAGTAGTTTAAAAGATCTAAAAGAACAGACAGCGGAAGCGACTTCATTACTTTGTAAAAATAACACTAATTTAGCGATGAATGGTAGGTACATTTAAAAAAAATGTGACTAGTAACATATTCTGGTGTAATATATTCTGGTACAGCAGAGTTAATAGCAGTATATCAAACCACTGAATTATTATAAAATGTATGGAAAAAATGTGTGTATATATTATGTATATTGTTAAGCTGTTACACAATAAGAAATAGTCGAAATTTCTCGCAGGCTCTCGTCTTACCTACTGTGTCACGGAATACGTAATACTTTGTATGGAATATACCTGCATGCGGCGTTTACCTGCAGTTGTGCAGAATGGGGAGTGGTCATTCTGTCGAAACACCGACCCTTTCCTGGAACGTTCGAGATCGTTCTAGTGTAGTGAATTGTGCTCGATATAAATAGGCCAGAGAGATGGTCAGTCTGGATTTTGCTATACGTGCGAACATTTCGGTGACTTTAAGTGGTGCAACAGTGGTGTGAATTAGTGTGTTGTGACTACGTGTGACCAAGGTCGTGTATTCATCGTTTTAGTGTTGAATAAAAGTGTTATTTTGGTTAGACTGATCATCATTATTTTATCCCGAACCCTCAGCTCGTAACAATATGTATACTCTCACATCCACACACAAACTCAATCCCCGAGAGCAGCGCCGGCTTCTGGTGTTTGTGATGACATCATCATCATTTGGGGTCAGCAGAATACCAGTGTTAAGTAAGTACGCATTTATCCTATCTACTTAGCACATGCTGAGATGGCGCGACTTTTTTTTTGATTTGGTAGTTGAAAGTTGCGTGGAAATTCCTGTTAAGTAAGTATTTATATTATTAGAATTCCTTGACTACTGGCATTTTATCTTATTTTATATCCAAATTAACGTAATTAGCCCGAAATTAAGATATCCCACCAACTATTATTGTGTTTCCTGTGTACATATGTCTTGTCGTGGCACATAAATATTTTCATTTAATTTCAAAATCAATACAAATATCTGGAGTCCATGCAATATGCTATAGCTGTATAGACCGGTTTATTTCTGTTCAACAAAACCATATTTTTAACTTAGTGTGGTACATGGCCTACCCGATGTTACGTGGTACGCACCTTTGAAATGTGCCCTACGATGCACTGCCCTGAGTCCATCAACTTGAGGCATACAGATATAAAGCCTCATGTGCCTGTAATTTCACCGGCAACCATACCCTTCGAACCTAAACACGGCAATGTTGGTGCAGAAAAAGTTGTGGTGGTAGTACTTCCCCGGAAGAGGCCTTTTACAAGGAACTCTGCTACTCTTATTCGGGATCTATAGGATTGGAAATCGTTACATGGGTTTTTTGTATACCAACATGCTACAGCTACCAGCTAAGTAGATACTAGTGGTTCGCCATGAACTGAGATCTCGCGAGTCTACCATAAAAACAAAAACAATATTATTCGTAATCTTTGACTATCAAAATAGTGCTACAAAATAAGAACCAAATAACTTGACCTACAGTTTCATTCAAATTACAGGTAACGTGAGTTCATGTAATATGGTTACCCTTTTTTGGGGTACAAATTGTAGTTATTCTAAATATCAGACTTTTGCCTATATTTGTGATACATAAACTACAGGCATACCAAATTACAGCACTGTGGCGTCACTGGTGTACCCTGTGAATTTTGTCAAAGTTTAGTTTTTATTATAGCTATTAACTCAAAAACTACAAAAACTTTACTAAAAGTAAAAACGGAATCGAAATCGACCTTTCATTTGACGTCTCACTTGCCCTAATATTCTCATTTTCATTTTTTTTTACCCCTCTTGAACCCCAATATCTCAACAACCCCCCGAAATTTTTAGCTCATTGAGTGTCACCAAAATTGAGCCATCATTACCTACCTATATACCTAAATTTTACGATGATCGGATAAACGCTTCGAAAGTTATCCTCGGACAAACAAACATACATACATACAACGCCGATTTGCCCAAGTTGATTTGGAGATCCCGCTTCGCTCGATCAATTATCCAGTTTTATGCCTATATTCTGTAACTAATATTAATAGACACCAGTGTCGAGGAAAGTAGAAAAGTATCTACCCACTATTTGCGCAGTGTCGTCTTGGAGGAAAATAGTGAAACATCGCAACAAATGTCGGACCTCCAATACTGCCTACAAAACTTCAGACTCACGAAAGTCACAATGGTTCATACTTGTGCTTATTTTCAAAATAGATTGACAGTATTTTTAATGTTATGAATTTTTTCTTCATAAGAAACAATTAGCGGCGCGCATACACTATCACGATTTCGACTTGAATTGGAAATGTTTTAAAAAGATGGTGTGATTCATGTGTGTAGTCAGGTTTTACTATGGGGAGGGGTTTAAGAAAATAAAACTAAATTAATGTGCATGAAATTAATACTCAAATGAAAAATGTAAAAAAGTTACAGTAGGTTGATTGTTGGTGTTGACCGAATCGGCAAGTGAAAAGATGTTTGCAAAAAATATTAATGATATAGTTTAAAAACCGACCTGACGGACCAGCAGTGAGATCCAACAGGCTCTTTGGATTAGATATGAATTTATACTCCTCACCTCGCGTTATTTCAATATAATGTTTTTATAAATTTTAAATGTACTTTTAATTTAAACTACAAATAATGTCGGAGTATATTTTTGAGACCATAAATAATAAATAAATAATGTTTTTTTTTTTTAATCCATATTACTTTATTATTGAGTTTTTATGCATAACATGTAGGTACTTACTGCCCTGCAGGACGCACTGTACGCGCTCTGTTAACTGGTTGGGCATTGACCGGGCCGGGTCATTGATTGAACGAGGGGGGATGTTAAACGGCTCGTAGTAACTTTTTAGTAATCTGTGGCATCATACAATACGCTAGTTCTCTAACATTTTGTCGAACAGCATTTTATCAATTTTCGCGAGATTATGATAATAAAACAAGAAAATTTTATATAAAGTCAATATGTAAGAATACACTGTAGGTCCAGGAAAAACCCATTACATCCCCATGCACTATAGTAAATAAATAAATAATGCTGGACAATTCACACAGCGCCATCTAAAGCTTATTATGGGAACCAGATAACTGATTGAATACTTTACGTTTTTTATACGTTTTTTTGTAAATACATACTTATAATATATAGAGAAATAACCATACCCGGAAGAAATATCTGTAGATCATAGAAACAGCTGTTCCACAGCTGGAACCGAACCCGCAACCTCCTGCGTCTCAGCTGGCTATTCATCCACTTCGCTACGGAGGTCAACATAGTGGTTGCATATTTTTAAATGCTGCATTTTGCTATTAGCTGCCATATAAATTATCTTCTGTAACACTTCAACAGCTTAGTAAAGTATTTGCACAAGGCATTTATCCTATCCTTGCAAGATTTACTAAATCCTAAACATTACCTGCTGAAAATCTTGTGGATGTTACCCTTAGGTCACATAAGTAATCCTAGAGGGTACTGATCGCCAATGAGGTATGTTTTCCATTTCTATGCTAATGGGATTTGCCAATGAATAAGGTTCTTGCCACAACACAAACATCCTGCAGTAGAGACACAATGAAAAAATAAAAACATGTCGGAATGTTTTTTTTTAATACAAGCATGCAAAAATAGATTTTTCTTAAACATTATTACCATAGTAAATGCCCAACTATGTTGGTCAAAGATAGGTTTAAAAAAATGAAAAAGTCGAAATATGATAGCTTCTATTGAATACCAAGTCTTAAATTTAGAAGATAAGTACTGGTTCGTAGTTTCATTTTTTTACCCCTCTTGAACCCCAATATCTCAACAACCCCCCAATATTTTTAGCTCATTTAGTCACACCGAAATTGTGCCATCACTTATGTATCAAATTTCACGATAATCGGATCAACGCTTCGAAAGTTATCCTCGGACAAACAAACATACACACATACATACATACTTACGTACATACATGCTTACATACATACATATATATATATATATATATATATAAAGCCGATTTGCCCAAGTTGATTTGGAGATCTCGCTTCGCTCGATCAAGAGGTTAGAACGAGCTGAAAATTGATCGTGTATGTATGCACACACTTTGTAGCAGATACTATCTACGAATACTGTATAATACCATTTTATGCCCGGCTCTAAAGGTAACCGCCAGTGATACGTCTCTTTGAAAAAGTGTCATTAAAGTGTGTAGTTGGCGATTATAGATGTTTGTAAAATTAAATGAAAAATGGTTTATTGGGCAAGGATGTTTAAAAGACCAATTTGACACTGGGGTGAAATAAATATTTATTAATATGTTTCTAATTCTTTATTCTTTATTGCACACAAGAAAATACATTTGTAAATACAGAAAAAGAGGTCATGTACAAAGGCGAGCTTAACCCTAAGAAGAGTTTTCTTCCAGCAAACCTTTGAGGCTAGAGAGAGAAATGATTTTAAAGGTAGGTGAGTGTACAAAAACATAAATATATATATATATGTATATATATATAAACATAAATAAATATATATATACCCAAAACGAATATGAACTATACACAAAGTATGTTATAATATTATAATTATAATAAATAAATTATATGGAATAATAATATATACCTACGTAATATAAATATATACCTATATATAATAATATAAAATTACAGAGAAAGGTAGTGCTCTTTAACTTTCCGTTTAAAAATGTTGAGTGATGGGCTAGCGCGAACTTCATGAGGAAGGGCATTCCAAATTTTTACCGCATAAACGGTGAAGGAGCCTCCATAGCGGCTAGAAGTGTGTTGAGGTGTTTTGAGGAGAAGAGACTTAGAGGACCGGCATCTAAGTATTTTCTTCTAGATCTTCGTGCTTCATCTTAGACCATATCATCGCTTACCATCAGGTGAGATTGTGGTCAAACGAAGATCTATGCAGTTTAAAAAAAAAGGTGCTTCAAACGCGTTGTTTGTCAACAAAATGTAGCCTATGTGTTAATCTCGATTATAATCTACGTACATACCAAATTTCATCGAAATCGGTTCAGCCGTTACGATTGAAGTAACAAACATCCATACAAACTTCGCGTTTATAATATTAGTAAGATAATTGTCATAATTTCCAATTTAATGATAAGTTATTTTAATCTATGACATTTGACTTTTGTTTTTTTTTTAATTTACTGTATTATTTTTTAAGTTTTTAATTTTTTTTGTGATTATTATTATTTTTTTCTTTTGTATGAACACTGTCCGAATTGAATTATTATTCTATTAAATTATTTATTTTATTAGTTCGTCAATAGCCGGACTAGATTTTCTTTCGTCTTCCGTTTATAGGAACCGGGCATTAGTGCCTTTACTGTTTGATTAAGTCTATTGTGTTCGGGCGGACTGCCCTGTGAATTTATTTTTCCTATCTCAACGGTATTGTTTCTTTGCACTTCGAGAATGGATTTTCGAAATTGGAATTTTTGTAGTTATTGGAGTAGGGTATTTCAGTATCGATAATGCTGACCTTTATTTTTAGATGGGCATTTGTCTCATGTATGTTGCAATAGAGAACAACTATTTGACTTCTTAAAATATTCTAGTGGCATTTCGAACTGTGATACGAAACTAAGGTAGAAAAACGTGTACTAGAAACCTATGAACGCTGTAGCTTGAAAACTTTAGTTATTTAAGCATAATCTATTTAAAAACTATCATTATAATTGTTTATGCAAATTGACCAAGTAGAGATCTCAAATATAGTTTTAAGAGGATAAAGTTATAAGACATGCATAACTCATTTAAGCTAAATTCCATTTTTATGAACCCTAACACCGTCTTACGACTTTTATAAGAGCTTTTCAGTAAAATAAACGAGGGGAAATCTCTTTATATTCCTTTTAAAAGAGTTCAAAACACGTAAGAATATCATAAGTCAATGCTTTCACCTTTATATACCTACATTATAATCTGTGGGTACTTTTCAAAGCTTCTTTGAGATGTAATAAAAATCAGCTTAGTGCGACACGTACGGCGGTGAATGCGTGATGTGGGGAAGCCGCTCTACTATTAAATACCCATTTTTACTCCAAGCTTTTCACGTTTACGTATTAAGCAGGTTGCTGGTGGTATTACATAATTAATACGTCAAAGCTTCGTCGTGACTAATCAACATTGAGCTATGCTGCGCTATGATTAGTCACCCTTAGTCCTGGCTCATACATACATACCTACTTACAAAGACACTTTAAGTGTCCCATAGAAATGGAAAAAGCAAATGGCCCAATTGATGTTAAGTTGTTACCACCGCCTATAGAAAAACATTGCCTCATATATCACGCACCTTAGGAATATCCATTGCCTTACGTCGATTTCCCACTGCTGGGCAAAGGTCTCCCCCATGTTCCTCCACATCTCACGATCACTCGCCACGTCCCACCAGCCTTCTTGGAATGCATCCGGCATCGCAGATGTTGGCGACAATACTGCCAGGCTGAAGTGGGACTGGGCGGGTCACGTCAGTCGTATGGTCACAGACAAATGGGCAACAGTCGTCACACAATGGGTGCCTGCAGATGGACGACGAAGTCGGGGCAGACCAAGGAAGCGTTTTCGTGACGACCTCGATGCATTCTAAGACATAATATATAGAGTAAAATCAATCGTATTGTACTTGCTCACCTATGCATTGTAACGTATTGGAGTTTAGTCTGTAAGTTTAAATCAAGAAATTGAAAGGGGATGAAGGTATCAAGGGTATCAAAGAAAAATTGAAAGGGATCAAACATCAAGGGTAATAATGGGTAAAGTATTAATGGATTATGAATAACATAGAAAGTTTGATATTATATATTATTATTATTACTATTATTATATTACTATTATAAATCGGCAAGGGCATGGAAAACTGATTTGCTTTATGTGTTTGTTTCATAAAAAAGGTGGTTACACAAGTTTGAAAAATTCTTAAAGTTTTCTAGAGAAAAATGCTTGGTGTGTCATGGACTGAATTCCGTACCAATCTATACATATTTCAAGAACTCTGCATCAAGCAGAGTCTCTCTTCCACGGTACAATCTCGCACCTTTTTCAGACACGTGTCGCTCCACGGGGAGCTCTTCATTGAACGTATAACTAAAAATAAACAAATAATAATAATAAATATATAACATAAAAATAATTTCAAGCAATTATGTAGCTCATATAGGGAAGGGTATGCTATGGTTTATACTAAACAGGGTTTTTGAGAGCATGTCTGTGACAGCAATGTTTGGTGTATGGGCAGTCTCCTCTGACGGTGTTGGCGCTGGCCCGCAGCCTGCGTACCAGGGACGCAGCTCGCTTGCCCATGCCGATATGGAAGCAGTCGACCCGCGCCGCCGCGAACATCCCTGATGCACGGCAGTAGCGGGGCAGTCCCAGCATCGACCTGAGTGCATTGTTATACTGGACGCGGAGTGCGCTGTACGTCGCCTGTGTATGGTGGTGCAGGGGAAGGTTGACGGGAACGGAAGTTTCAAGGAAATTTCATTTATTCCTTGTGAAAATGAGTACAGTTACAAAGCAATAGATGATAAATATACATAAATTTAAGAATCTCCATAATCAGCTTATGAGCGTGAAATATTAAATATTGTCAATTATAAAAATACGAATATTAAATTATAAAATAAAAAATGTCAATGCATAAGGATAATAAAAACTGTCTACGAATCAAAATCAAAATGTCAACGAGGTACAATATAACTAAAAAATGTCATAGAAATATAACTCCGAAATTTTCAAAATCTTACTCTAAAATTAAACAGGCACTAAAATTTGTCATTTATAAATTCGTCAATGGAGTAGTAGGCTTTTTCCTTTAACAATTTGGTCAGCAAATTTTTAAGTGCATTCAAACTACCCTCGGCACGAATTGACAAAGGGGCATTTTATGTATACTATCCCCGTGGCGCAGTGGGCGAACAGCCGGCTGAGACGCAGGAGGTAGCGGGTCCCATTCCCCCCGCGGAACAAATATTTGCATGATCTACAGATATTTGTTCCGGGTTTGGATGTTTTTCTATATATGATAAGTATGTATTTACAAAAAAACGTATGTAAGTATTCTATCAGTTATCTGGTTCCCATTGTACAAGCTCTGCTTAGTTTGGGGCTAGATAGCGTTGTGTGACATGTCCAGCAATATTTATATTTATATTGTGTACGTATATGATTGTATATGATACCGTCTTAGTGCGCCATACAGAACACACTAAGACGTACCAGTGCTGTCTTGCATGGTTGATGACGTGTACTGCCTCCCCGCCGTCTGGCTAAACATTATGTTTCTTTGAACGAATGTGCTTGAAAAGCGGCGGCACGAGAAGAATGGCAAAGGTTAGTTAGAGGCGCCACAACCCTAACACGACGACCACAACCACTCTTCCGAGAGTGCTATGACTAAGAAGATGAAGCGAGATGTACTCTTAGAATCCGCTTTCTATGTAAATTCAGCCTTATATTCTTGTGGGTGATTTTTGAACATAACATAAAAAATAATCAAGTGCGAGGGGAGCTTCAGAAAGAAGTGTTCTAAATAAAAAACTTACTTACGTGTATTAT
Source organism: Philereme transversata (assembly GCA_963924445.1). Taxonomy (NCBI): domain Eukaryota; kingdom Metazoa; phylum Arthropoda; class Insecta; order Lepidoptera; family Geometridae; genus Philereme; species Philereme transversata. Next base: position 10,078,352 of record OZ004347.1, read on the forward strand.
GTAATATTAATTAATATTCTTATAAAATATTTAATGACTATGATAATTAATTAGTAACTACGAGACTAAATGCCTCCGAACACTAGGCAGCCACGAACTCCCAGCTGCGGCAGCCAATACAATGCACCTGTTTGCACAGCAGCCAGCTGGCTGCGCGCAGCCAGAGCGTGTGTAGGCGAATGTATGTGGCTGCCGTCAGTCTCCACGCACTATTTGTAGCAGCCAGACGTATTTTGGGTTCCGAACTTTTTCATATGAGTATCAATGCCCTTGATTGAATTTCGTATTTTTTCCAAAAGGTTATCAAACGATTGCACTGACTTCCTCGCGTAGTTAAAAAACCGGTCTGGGAATGAGCGAACATCTTTAAAATAGGTTTGGAATAAGCCTTTCGAGTGCCTTTCTAAAAAGAGGATGAATTTTTGGGTGCATTTTTCACGAGATAGGTAAATAATAATTATAAGTTTTTCCGCGTCCATATTGCTCGACGGAAGAATCTCGAATAGTCGTAGATTGGCTGCTATAACTGGCTGCGCAAATATTCTAGGCAGCCAGGCTGCGGCAGCCTGGCTGCCTAGTGTGCGGGGGGCCTAAGCTTAACAGTGCCATAGTTACTTCTAAAGATAAAGATAAAATATATTTATTTGCGTATCATATGGTAACATGCATAATTAATGTGCATACTGGATCTTAATGTAGTGGTGTTTTACCAAAAGTGGTAAGTATGCATAGTATACATAAAATTATTAAAATTTGGTGTGCGACACCACGTGCGTGGTTACTCTTGCGCCGTCTCATCTGGTACAGCAGTTGGGGCTGGTGCGGCGGCAAATTCAACCGAAGATCTCAAGCGGCGCAAATATGGAAGATTCGACACAGTTTACGTATTTGAGCCATTTAGGGTCCATCACGTTTTCAAAACTCTTTCTGGGCGTCTGGTCAAAGCGACGTGTGATCCGAGAGCTGGTGCTTATCTAGGCCAACGCATAAGCATTGCAATCAGCGGGGCAATGCAGCCAATGTCTTGGGGACACTTCCACCTGGTAGTGATCTGGAGCAGTTGAGCTACGTTGGCAACGGTCTTAAGACAATTCAATTGTTTCTTCTGTATGTTAGTCATATAAATATGTTTTGTATGCTAAAGGTATCTTGCCCGAATTAGTAAAAAAAATTAATACAATTGGTGGTGATTTACTGCCAGTTCAAAGATTAGATCATTTCGAATATCATTTCAACTGTCTACCCAGTTTTGTTTAGCTCTAGGAGACAGCAGAAAGATTGATAAACGGACAACGGAGCATATCTTTAAACATGCCGTTTTTCTAAACTTGATATGTAACCTTAAAACAGGTTTGCAAACACGTATTCAGAGTCACGACGAGTAAACACGTTTTGAACATACTCGCAGTTTTATTTCACGTCGGGTAAACACTTTCAAAGATGAATTTTCCGCTCGACAAATAAAATGAAAACATATTTTAATATTTCCCCTTTTTCATCGGTATGATACCTGTCATTCAAAAAATTGTAGCACGAATATTTTTTTCTTTGAAGACTTTCTGGGATGATTCTTAAAAGTGTTTGGGGCAGGATTTTCGATGGAATTGGCATAAGATTAATAAAATCATCCCAAAAAAGGAATAGGCGTGTCCAGCTTCTAAAGTTATCGACTTGCATAAAGTAGTTGGATATCATCATCATCATCATTGTCATCTCTTCTCATCCCACTGCTGTGCATAGGCCTCTTTTCGTTATCGCCATTGGCATCTGCCTGCAATGTTGTGATCCACTTTGGATATACCCTTTTTTGTTTTTTTTTCGTCAAGTATTTGACCACCCGATGGTAAGTGATGGTGTGGACGAAGACTTTAATTATTATCATATTAACTAAGTGTGCGTCCACACTGAATGCGCGGCGACTAGGGCCTGATGCTAGTGCGGCGAGCGGGGGCGTGCGGTGGCCACAGTGACGCGCGAGCTCTTGCAGCGGTTCGAAGTATATCAGATGTTATAAACATTTTAACAAATATTGGCATTTTAACATGCAAATGGCGAATACTACTTAAATCTATTGAAACAAACCGAAAAAATGCGTTGTCTATAATAAAAGCCGCATGTTATACTTCACAATGTTATAATGGATTTAAACGGCGATCTCGATCCGGATGTCCAGCGTCTGCTATCTAACCCACCATCATATGAAAATCGTCGCATAAATCTCAGAATCAATAATAACCCATAATAACGAAGAGCAAAAAATGTTCGCATTAAATTTACAAACTATTTCTGGGAATAATATCAAAGAATGTAATAACTATAATAATAAAATTAATAAACTTGCCTTCACTTTCAGGAAATTGTTCTTTTATTTCACTCCATAACTTTCTCGTTAATGTGCGATTACTGTGGTGTGGATGTTTGCTTTGCCATAGGGGTGGTTTAGATTGAATCGCACTTATAAATAATTCCGTATTTATTGCCATTTTAAGTTTTACTACAAACAGATGCGCATACGCCGAGCGACAAGACCGAACAGGTTTGTTATCCCCGCCACCCGCGCATTGGGTCGCTCGCTGATTAGGCCCGTAGTGTGGCCAGAACGCGCGGACAGGAACGTTTGAAAACTACGCGCTCTGTCTCGCTCGGTCCCGTCGCACTAGACTTCCGCCTTAGTCACTACAGTATGGACGTAAAGGCGCTTTTCATATGTTTAATACTTCGCGCCCGTCGTCGCAACCGCGCTAGGCGCGCAGTGTGGACGCACACAGTATTACGAAAATAATGCTTAGTGCCTTTTTCACCATCTCTGAGTAACTATTTCCAATGAATAAAAAATATATACTTACGTCTTTTGTTTTGACATGAAAACAGATAGTGAGAGAATTATTGTTTCATTCACCTGCTCACAATGTCAAATTATATGTCATGGAAACCTCACCGAAAGCAGTTGATTAAATCCTTACGGCTGAGCTGGGAGTAAGCTTGTACTGAATTTTATTATGGCCTCGCGGGCATAATATGATTTGAATTTAGGAGCTCATCTTTTGATGAGAGAATTTGACTGCCTCCGTGGCGCAGTGGGCGTATAGCCGGCTGAGACGCGGGAGGTAGCGGGTTTGATTCCCGCCGCGGAATAAATGTTTGCATGATCTACAGATATTTGTTCCGTGTCTGGGTATTTTTCTATTTATTATAAGGATGTATTTACAAAAAAAAAAGTATATATAAGTATTCTATCAGTTATCTGGTTCCCATAGTACAAGCTCTGCTTAGTTTAGGGCAAGATAGCGCTGTGTGAAATGTCCAGCGATATTTATATTTATCTGTATTAAAATTTGAACCAAAGAGACCCACATAATAAGAACTTATTCGTTAGTCGAACTTTCTGCAATTTGAATTCTCTGCACAGAATTTACCAAGTCTAGGTTAGACTTGGTTTTTATTGTCTCGCAGAAAGCGTTAAAAGTAGAGTATTCTTCTCTTGGATAAAACTTTCTGCATCTTGGGCGCGCTTATCCCTCTCTGCACTCAGGATTCTATTAACCCTAGAATCCTTCGTTACGTTCGGGATTCAATATAGCGCCCGTGACGCAAGACATTGCTTTATCCCCTCGTTTAATAATCTACTCTTATCCGTCAGTTAAAGTTACTCTGAGGTCGTGAAATAAGCACTTAGTCTAAAATTCATGGTTCATAATCATATCAGCCACAGGACTACTGCTGAACATAGCCTCCTCCATAAATTCCTAGTGCGACCGATTTTGAGCGGTCTGCACTCAACGGCTCCCAGCAACATTTTTTTAGGTCGTGTTTCCATCTAGTTCTTTGGGCTAGTGCCTCACCTACTGCCACTTCAGTTTACTAATGCTCTGTGCTTTAGTTCGCCTATCGGATCTCCTCATTTCTAATTCAATGACTACTTACCTCATTGTTTTGGAAAGCTTAATACTTAAATTTAAATTATTAATATTAAATACCCACTTAGAATTATATGTGTACCCACCTATGTCCATAATCTGCTTACATTCAATTACTTATCTATTATTCCTGGAATAGATTAGCCCCCCCAACACAGGGTATCGCCTACATACTACTATGGCTTGAGATATCACTGGGTATGTACAAGTAAGTAGATCCACTTAATTTACCTGATGTAAAATTAGGCAACTAATTACCCACTTTTTGATGTACCTATCTACCTAGGTGAGTGGGTCTACCCGATATTTAAATACGTTATTGATTATTGGGATTATCTACTCGGCGTCTTGCGAGAGCAAGCCATATCTGGCATCCAACTGCTCCATATAAAAAAATGTCGTAGAGAAACGCCAACGTTTGGTAGATGATCATTTTTAATCTAATTTACCTGGTATGGTATGTTCTTGGTGGGTACTTCGCTAGAAGACGGACGAGGATACGACGTGACGACGGTGAAGATGCTTAAGGCACAGCTAGTTTCCTGAACGGATATTATACAGTGACCTATTGAGTACTGAAAAGATTTATTTATTGACTATCTACCTCCTCAGGTTTTACTTGCGTGGTAAAGATATTACATAAAATTGCGGGCACCTCCATTGTATTTACGTAGGCGGAAGCTATGTTGTTTTATGAAATAGTTATCTGTAGGTACATAGTATAAAATGAAGTAGCTTTTAATGCAGTTTTCAGCAATAGATAGAGTGATTCAAGAGGAAGGTTTATATGTGTAATATACACATCACTCTGTTTGTTTGTTACGTTTACACGACTAAACGGCTGAACGGATCGTAATGAAATTTTGCAAGGAGATAGATTATATCCTGGGAAAGGACATAGGCTACTTTTTAGCCAACTGCGCAAAATGAGGGTAATGTTTTATTGAAAAACTACCCTTGCACCCGTGGGTCCGCTAGTATATATAAATTATCTTTTATGAATCTAATAATTTCCAAGCTTTGATATAATCTTGATGTCTTTCAATGTAATATTTGACTAAACTGAAGTAATTTACTCAGGTTAGTATGAACGAGCTACAAGCATCCAAACTTTTGCATTTATTTAATCAGTGTGTTATAAAATATTATGCACGTTAAGAACGCTGGCACATATTAAAGTGAGTAAGTCTGAATAACTTGCATATAGTATAAATAATTAATTAAAAAATAAACTTGGAGCTCCAACAAAGCGTTTCAACTCTGGTACGTGAGACATTCATGAATATACACCAAGATGAATAAACTTGCGTAATTTGTACTTGTAATTTATGTAGCCTCATGCTACCTCTATTCACTATACGCACGTTAAGTGTTATGTGAGTAGGACCACGGAATATAGAGATACAGAAAGTCGGCTCTGTAATCACGATTTACGAAGTAACGGCTACATGGTAACGAGGTCTACCACTCTTTGTTATCATAATCATTTATTGCCAAAATATAGGTTATACAGAAAAATGGTACGTTTAATTTAAATTAGTTTCATTATACTCTACCCGACTCCGGGGCGTGCATTAAGATTGTAAAGCTTTCATACGACCTCCGTGGCGCTGTGGGCATATAGCCGGCTGCAACGCAGGAGGTAGCGGGTTCGATTCCCGCCACGGAACAAATGTTTGCATGATCTACAGATATTTGTTCCATGTCTGGATGATTTTCCATATATTATAAGTATGTATTTACAAAAAAAAGTATATAAGTATTCTATCAGTTATCTGGTTCCCATAGTACAAGTTCTGCTTAGTTTGGGGCTAAATAGCGCTGTGTGAAATGTCTAGCAATATTTATTATTTATTTATTTATATTTGTTCACCTATAAAAAAATTATTATTATTTAAGTCAAAAATTTCGTATTTAATTATAATTCTTCTCTGTCAAATTAAACATGTAATTATTTATTAAAGTATTCTTCTAATGTTTAAAGGTCTTATCTAAAAGCCATAATATTAATTTGTGCCTAAATTTAAAAATGGCAGTTCTTGAATGTCCTTGGGTAAATAATTAGATATTTTTACAGCCATAACATATACATTCTTTTTATAAATATCAAGTTTGCAATGTGGTAGATAAAGTCTATTAAGATGGAAGATATGTCAGAGTGTTTTATAAAGCGTTCTGAATTTTCTTTAACTAAGTTACATATACCACAACATACATATAGGCAGTAGGCATGATTTGATGTTAACTTTTATAATTTATTTACTTTGGACTTGAGTTACTGTAAAACAAAGAATGACCATTTATGAAAGTGCTATTGTTTAACGAAATAGACAATATTGCTAGTTAATAATAATTTGTGTCGTACCTGAAGGTCAATTTCGATCTTTTATCAATCATGTCATCATCATCTTTAGAGCGTCATGTTGACACACTCTAAAATTACCAGAATATAGAAATGTTATAATATATATGATTACTATTTTTATTAATTTATATTTTAAACCTTATGGCTGAAAAAATGAATATTTTTTCAGTGTTAATGCTTCATTAAACTTAGACTATGTTTTTTAGTAGATGGTCACTTCAATGGCCAATTATATGCACTGGCAAGCCAGTTTTCTGTATGTTCTCTGTTTTGTGATATGAGTTTAGTCTTATCTTGGCGGGAAAATATGGGCTCCCTTGTGTAGTGATGTCGTGAAACCTTTTAGTGGTAAGTCTTTGATACTAAAGTTTGAAGTACATTTACGAAAATGTATTTCACGACAACTTGAAAGTTTAACAGTTTAATAAAGTGATGATTAGAAACTTTGTAAGGCTATCCATTATTAGAAGACATCTGTGGCGCAGTGGAGGTTGCGTGTTCGATTTCTGCCACGCAAATGTTTGCTATTTATTTTGATAAAAATCCGTGAAAAGCCGAGTATGGTCAGTTAATATGATATAAATATATATTTAAATTAAACATTCTTTATACTTATAACATTATTAATATAGAATTATATGTATAATGAGGCGTTCTATTAAACTATAGTGCTGTTTACTGTTTCGCCCTTCCCTTAAATATATATCCGTGTATAAATATAATGGACTCCTCGGGCTACAACAGGCTGTCAAACACGATTAAAAGAAATGCAACTTCCACCATAATATTTGATCGAGCGAAGCGAGATCTCAAAATCAACTTGGGCAAATCGGCGTTGTATGTATGTATGTTTGTTTGTCCGAGGATAACGTTCGAAGCGTTTATCCGATCATCGTGAAATTTAGTATATAGATAGATAGTGATAGCACAATTTTGGTGTGACTCAATGAGCTAAAAATGTGGAGGAGTTGTTGAGATTTTGGGGTTCAAGAGGGGTAAAAAAATTTAAAATGAGACTACGAGGCATGCCTTTTAAGTTCTGTCGTTTCCATATTTTCCGGCAATTTTGAATTTGGAACTGTTCTATATTCGAATGTGTTTACATTTTGAATCTCAAAACAGTTGAAAGTATTAGGATTAATGCTATTGTTTAGTCACAGTTTCGATTTGAATCTGTCAGGTCACGTACGAAAATGAATCTTTCTAAGGAAAATGTTCGTGCAATAATTTTCTACAACTTTAGAAGAGGCCTGACACGGCTTCAGTGTTTAGAAGAGCTAACATCTGTGTTCAGTGATGTAGCCCCATGTCTGCGGACTATCGAACGCTGGTATTTAGAATTCCAGCGTGGACATACTAGTGTTAGTGTCAGATTTCGCGAAGGTCGCCCAAAATCCGCCTTCACTGAAGATAACATCATTGCTGTGAGACAACTAATTCTCGAAGATCGTCATGTGACGTATCGAGAGATAGAGGCTCTATTAGGCATCTCAGGGACAACCATTCAGAAGATCTTGCATGAAGCGCTTGGTGTGAGAAAGCTAGTTTGCCGTTGGATACCGCATCTGCTTTCCGACGATCACAAGGCGGCCCGCGTCAGATGGTGTAAGAAAACTGCAAAGGTTCAACCGAGGGGAGTCAAATCACGTCTACGACATCATAAGTGGTGACGAATCTTGGATCTATGCCTACGATCCTGATTCCAAACAACAATCTACAATCTGGGTCTTTCAAGACGAGCCAAAGCCGACTAAAGTTGTTCGTTCTCGAAGCACTTCAAAGAAGATGGTGGCCACGTTCGTTGGAAAAACCGGCCATGTTGCGACTATTGCACTTGAAGATCATAGAACGGTTAACGCAGAGTGGTATACTACAGTTTGTTTACCACAAGTCATCGCCGAACTTCGAAAATCTAACTCAAAGCGACGCATCATCCTGCACCACGACAACGCAAGCTCACACAGCGCTCGTCAAACGATTGAGTATTTGAAGCAGGAAAAAGTAGAAATTCTTGACCATCCTCCATACAGTCCTGACCTAAGCCCTAACGATTTCCTTACATTTCCTAAAATTAAGAAAAGTCTTCGTGGTCAAAGGTTCCAGTCCGGTGAAGAAGCAGTCGACGCTTTCAAGTCAGCCATTTTGAACACCCCCACTTTAGAGTGGAATAAATGTTATAATAACTGGTTTGAGCGAATGGAAAAGTGTATTAAGCTACGCGGTGAATACTTTGAAAAACAATAAAAAGTACTATAAGGTTCTAGTTGTGTTTTTTTCTTCAAACGACAAAACTTAAAAGGCATGCCTCGTATTAGGTCAAATGGAACGTCAAATAAGAGGTATTTGTGAGTAAATTTCGACCCCGTTTTTATTTTTAGTAAAGCCCTTATAGTGTTTGAGTTATTAGCCATAATAAAAACTGAATTTTGACAAAATTCACAAGGTGATCCCACAGTGCTGTAATTTAGTATGTGTGTAGCTTAAGTGACACAAATATACGCAAAAGTCCAAATCCAGAATAACTGCAATTTGTACCCCAAAACAAGTAACCACTACAACCATACAATTAATTAATTATGTTTATATTAGATATTTTTATTAATGGTCAACATTGAATTTATTGCTTAACTTTATATCTTTTTTGTATTTGACTTGTAACTTGGCGTTATTGATAAAGAATTGTATTATATTGTTTTGTATTGTATTGTTTTGTATTGTATATCATTATCTATCTGTACCTACCTACATTCTACACTATTGAATTTTCTATGAGGAATAAAGTTGTCTATATTAATTTAAAAATAAAAGCTACTTTGCATAAAACTGTCGTGTAACAGTAGACAATCTTGTAACCTACACAGCTGATATTAATTTATTAGATTCATCTCATTCGCTCTAGAAAACTATGACTTAGCCGTCATTAATAAATAAAATAAAATAAAATAAATATTGCTGGACATTTCACACAGCGCTATCTAGCCCCAAACTAAGCAGAGCTTGTACTATGGGAACCAAATAACTGATAGATTACTTATATACTTTTTTTTTGTAAATACATACTTATAATATATAGAAAAACACCCAGACATGGAACAAATATATGTAGATCATGCAAACATTTATTCCGTGGCGGGAATCGAACCCGCTACCTCCTGCGTATCAGCCGGCTATACGCCCACTGCGCCACTGAGGTCGTCAATTCTGTCATTCTGGCTGATGTGATGATGATGATGACAGAACAAAAACGTAGCAAATACTAGGTTTCAAATAAATTTTCCTTCAGGTACTAGCAATTATGTATCTACCACTTAAGCTAGATAGATAAACAGAGTAGAATAGCATTTGCCAAGTTTCGCAACAACTTGCAATCGAACCGAAACATACGAACAACAGGCAAGTATTTATCGCTGGGTTATTGTTTTCTATCACGAATACCTACTAAGCGACTTGAATACGCCTGTACAATTCAATTTGTTGTGTTGAAGCAATACAATTTGTATTGATGCGGTAGACATAAGCTTCGTGATTGGATATCTTTGAATGTGTTTAACGTGCATTCGGAATTCTTTGATAGAATCAATTTATGTTGCCATCTGTTTAGGGGCAGTTGAGCTCTATAGATCTTTGATTGCTTGACTGATTCATAAATAGATAGATAAACATTTATTTCTAACATCAAACTAATAATAACATATATCTTTTGTATTTTACAATACTATCTAAGTCGGTTAATAAATAAGCAATAGACACGTTTGATTAAACTAGTGGTTTGCCCCGAACTGAGATCTTGCGTAATCTTTGACTATCAAAATCGTGTCATGAAATTAATATACAACGAACTTCACCTACAGTTTCATCCAAATTACAGGTAACGGGAGTTCATTTTTTTTGGGTGCAAATTGCAGTTATTCTGGATTTCAGATTTTTGCCTATATTTGTGACACTTAAGCTACACGCATACCAAATTCAGTGCTGTGGGGTCACTGGTGTACCCTGTGAATTTTGTCAAAGTTCAGTTTTTATTATGGCTAATAACTCAAAAACTCTAAGGACTTAACTAAAAATTAAAGCGGATTCTAAATGTAGTAATGAATACCTTTCATTTGACGTCCCATTTGAACTTGTAGTCTCATTTCTTTTATCCCTCTTGAACCCAAATATCTCAACCCGCCAACATTTTTAGCTCATTTAGTTACATCAAAATTGTGCCATCACCTATGTACCAAATTTCACGATAATCGGATCAACGCTTCGAAAGTTGTCCTCGGACAAACAAACATACATACATACATACTTAAATACATACAACGCCGATTTTCCCAAGTTGATTTGGAGATCTCGCTTCGCTCGATCAACTATGTCATATTACCTACTATTATTGTTCTGTTGCGTAAGAGATCCAAGGTTGTCCATTATGGGTATAAATATATAAAGACGTGAGTTATTATTATAATAAGTGGTTGTCTTGAAAAAATCGCTTCAAGCAATCATACCGCCCGTTGTTATTTTTGCTTTGTGTCTTCTATTATGTTATTGTTATGATGTACAATAAATATATACAATAAAGCATTATTACAATACTGTTTATTCATTAGTTTATTCGTTTGGTTAATATTTTCAGTCCTAAAGTTAATATCAACTTAGGAGCTTGTATTTTACTACATAGTAGAGAATAAGTCGCAGAAATCTTCTGAAACTCCAAGAATAAAACGCAACAAACTCAGAGCCCGCTGGAGCAGTCACGTTGATTATCAGTCAAATCTTCACCAAGTATTTTCGTTTCAACCAGAATATTAGAAAAGTTTTTCGATCCCCTGAATAGTGCCGGCTACGTGAGACACAAATATTGCACCGGAGCCCGGATAATCCCTGGCTGGGAGCCAGTTCACAATATGTAAGCGTAGTTTTCAATGGAGCAGTTTAGGTATCTACTCAATAGTCGGGTGACAATTAAGTGTGGAGGTATGCGCTTTACCTATCTACCTGCATATAGCTTAGTATACAGAGGGCTCTCATCTTTTGCTGTAACAGGTTTACCATATTTTTAATACCTGTGCTCATTTTTAATTTAGGTACATATTCTACATAAGGTGTTTGATAATATACGCACAAAAATGAAACGGATTATTTTGATAAGCAAAATAAATAAATTTCTGAAATGTTTATCATAGCATTGTGCAATGTAAAGTGGCATGTAAAAACAAACACTTTATTAAACTTATGTTATGCTATTGCATAATGCTTGCCATCTAACCGTAGAAACGGTGACGTCTCTACATACTCTTGTTGTCCCTTTCTAACACAAAACCCACAGCCACTTCCGAAAGAGATATTAAATCGGCCTTGATTTTTGGATGTCGATTGCAAGAGTAGGCAGTAAGTTTTATATCGAATTATTCACCTAAACTCAGTCAATTTTCTTTAAAATTTGATACTAAAACTAGTAGTTTTTTTTTCGAGAAGTCTTTTTTTATGTTTTGAGAAACCGTCACTTGAATATCGTCTGTATATTACCAAACACCCTGCATAACTTTTGAAAAAACAAATAGTAGTACAAATAGAGTACATATTCTATGTTTTATACGAAATTAAAAACTTTTTACTGAACATACTGTTACGAGCTGAGAGTTCGGGATAAAATAATGGGAATCGGTCTAACCAAAATAACACTTTTATTCAACACTAAAACGATGAATACACGCACTTGGTCACACGTAATCACAACACATTAATTCACATCACTGTTGCAGCACTTAAAGTCACCGAAATGATCGCACGTATAGCTTAATCCAGACTGACTCGCGAGACCCTTCTCCACGTCAGTCCTCCAGGGCCTCGCTGAGACTCACTCAGACTGACTCGAGACTCGAGACTGACTGTCCGGCCATCTCTCCGGCCTATTTATATCGCACACATTTCGATTGTTCGAGAACGATGTCGATCCTTCCAGGAAAGGGTCGGTCCCTCGACACAATGGCCACTCCCCATTCTGCGAAACCAGAAACAATAGCAACAATAACACAGCAAGACAAAAGCGTTCGAGAAGGTTCGATTATTACTCATTGTTTAAGAGCCTCGGCGTAACACTGCCCCCTCCTAAAACATGCTTGTCCCGAGCATTCTTAGCCCCATATCGCGGCAGCCGATCAACATGAACAATTTTAGGCGCACCTCGCGCTGAAGATATAGCAACTAGAGGAGCCACATTGCCGTCTCCAGTACTTCAGGACACCCAGAGTCCCTTTCTCATCAGCGATCCCAATTCCAGCCTCCAAAACACGGCTCTCATGATTTCTATCTGTTCTTTCACTTCCTGGAATTACTTTCCAGATAAACCGAACAATTCCCTCATCAGTCGAGCCCAATTCCAGCCTCCAAAACACGGCTCTCATGATTTCTATCTGTTCTTTCACTTCCTGGAATTCCTTTCCAGATGAACCGAACGATTCCCTCATCAGTCGAGCACGCTCTTATGGCCAACGTCGCTGATCTTCCTGTTGACGACGCTGCTCTTCTTTATCCTGACGTCGCTGTTCCTCTTGCAACCGAGTCTGCTCCACCTGTTCATGTCGCTGTTCCTTCTGCAACCGAGCCTGCTCTTCCTGCTGACGACGCTTCTCTTCTTAATGCTGACGGCGTCGTTCCTCCTGCAACCGAGCCTGCTCTTCCTGGTGACGACGCTTCTCTTCTTTTTGACGACAAAGCATTGCCATAATAGCAGCAAGATCGCCTGTCACAGGAGCTTGGCCCACGGGTGATGATGATGAAGCTCCAAATGGTTCAGTGGCGGCTGATTCCATCTCCATCGGCTGACGACTCTGCCGAGCTTCTTAAACCGGAGACTCCCCAAACCGCCTTTCATCCATTTCCTGTTGTCGTTGACCTCTCGTCCTGACACCGTCCACGTTATCTTTTGGCAGAACCGGCATTATTTTATCCCACTTCTGACACCAAATTGTTACTAGCTGAGGGTTCGGGATAAAATAATGGGAATCGATCCAACCAAAATAACACTTTTATTCAACACTAAAACGATGAATACACGCACTTGGTCACACGTAATCACAACACATTAATTCACATCACTGTTGCAGCACTTAAAGTCACCGAAATGATCGCACGTATAGCTTAATCCAGACTGACTCGCGAGACCCTTCTCCACGTCAGTCCTCCAGGGCCTCGCTGAGACTCACTCAGACTGACTCGAGACTCGAGACTGACTGTCCGGCCATCTCTCCGGCCTATTTATATCGCACACATTTCGATTGTTCGAGAACGATGTCGATCCTTCCAGGAAAGGGTCGGTCCCTCGACACAATGGCCACTCCCCATTCTGCGAAACCAGAAACAATAGCAACAATAACACAGCAAGACAAAAGCGTTCGAGAAGGTTCGATTATTACTCATTGTTTAAGAGCCTCGGCGTAACACTGCCCCCTCCTAAAACATGCTTGTCCCGAGCATTCTTAGCCCCATATCGCGGCAGCCGATCAACATGAACAATTTTAGGCGCACCTCGCGCTGAAGATATAGCAACTAGAGGAGCCACATTGCCGTCTCCAGTACTTCAGGACACCCAGAGTCCCTTTCTCATCAGCGATCCCAATTCCAGCCTCCAAAACACGGCTCTCATGATTTCTATCTGTTCTTTCACTTCCTGGAATTACTTTCCAGATAAACCGAACAATTCCCTCATCAGTCGAGCCCAATTCCAGCCTCCAAAACACGGCTCTCATGATTTCTATCTGTTCTTTCACTTCCTGGAATTCCTTTCCAGATGAACCGAACGATTCCCTCATCAGTCGAGCACGCTCTTATGGCCAACGTCGCTGATCTTCCTGTTGACGACGCTGCTCTTCTTTATCCTGACGTCGCTGTTCCTCTTGCAACCGAGTCTGCTCCACCTGTTCATGTCGCTGTTCCTTCTGCAACCGAGCCTGCTCTTCCTGCTGACGACGCTTCTCTTCTTAATGCTGACGGCGTCGTTCCTCCTGCAACCGAGCCTGCTCTTCCTGGTGACGACGCTTCTCTTCTTTTTGACGACAAAGCATTGCCATAATAGCAGCAAGATCGCCTGTCACAGGAGCTTGGCCCACGGGTGATGATGATGAAGCTCCAAATGGTTCAGTGGCGGCTGATTCCATCTCCATCGGCTGACGACTCTGCCGAGCTTCTTAAACCGGAGACTCCCCAAACCGCCTTTCATCCATTTCCTGTTGTCGTTGACCTCTCGTCCTGACACCGTCCACGTTATCTTTTGGCAGAACCGGCATTATTTTATCCCACTTCTGACACCAAATTGTTACTAGCTGAGGGTTCGGGATAAAATAATGGGAATCGATCCAACCAAAATAACACTTTTATTCAACACTAAAACGATGAATACACGCACTTGGTCACACGTAATCACAACACATTAATTCACATCACTGTTGCAGCACTTAAAGTCACCGAAATGATCGCACGTATAGCTTAATCCAGACTGACTCGCGAGACCCTTCTCCACGTCAGTCCTCCAGGGCCTCGCTGAGACTCACTCAGACTGACTCGAGACTCGAGACTGACTGTCCGGCCATCTCTCCGGCCTATTTATATCGCACACATTTCGATTGTTCGAGAACGATGTCGATCCTTCCAGGAAAGGGTCGGTCCCTCGACACAATGGCCACTCCCCATTCTGCGAAACCAGAAACAATAGCAACAATAACACAGCAAGACAAAAGCGTTCGAGAAGGTTCGATTATTACTCATTGTTTAAGAGCCTCGGCGTAACAATACTTTACCCTTTCTGTGAGAAATATTACAAGAGTAACAATTATTATTTTGTATAATAGTTAAAAAGCTTCACGAAGGATCCATCATGACCTTGAATTAAAAATTACATAGCATTTGTTATCGGCTAGATAGTATTCTAATATGCGGCGATGGACTTGTAACCTGTCAGGTTTAAAAAGCTAATTACTATGAACTTTGTGCGTTTGCATCAAACGTAATGCAAGATCTTGACGGATCTGCGTTTTGAGTAAGAGATTTGACTATGATCATGGGTATTTTAAAGGCGCGAGCCGATAAGAGAACGTAGAATTTAATTCTTATTACACTTTGCCCGAGGTTGTCAATAAAAAGGTAAGATATTTTAACCGTCTTTGAATAAGTAGTGGTTCGCCCCGAACTGAGATCCCGCGAGTCTCCCATAAAAAATAAATTATTCGTAATCTTTGATTATCAAAATAGTGCCTTAAAATTTATTCACTTCACTTGACCTACAGTTTCATTCAAGTTACAGGTAACGGGAGTTCATATTAATTGGTTATACTTTTAGGGGGTAGAAATTGCAGTTATTCTGAATTTCAAACTTTTGTCTATATGTGTGTCACTAAAACTACACGCATACCAAATTTCAGCACTGTGACATCACTGGTGTACCCTGTGAATTTCGTCAAAGTTTAGGTTATATTATGTCTAATAACTTAAAAACTACAAGGTTTAAAGTAAAAATAAAAAAGGAGTCAAAATATACTCACAAAGACCTTTTATTAAAAGTGCCACTTGACCAGATAATCCCATTTTGCTTTTTTTTACCCCCTCTTGAACCCCAATATCTCAATAAAACCATCAAAAAAACTATATAAGTTTTCCAGTAGATGGAGCTAACGGCGCTTTAGTCGTAATTTGAATCATCTCACTAATATCGAACCTGACGTGAATTGGCCTGGTTGCATCCATCCTCGTATCAAGAGGAAGGTTGCGGGTTCAAGTCCCGTCTAGGCTTGAAATTTTTGTGATGGTTTTAAAAATCTTGCAAATTTCTGTATGTGTATGTAGTATGTGTATAACACTATAAAATCAAAAATACTATTTATAACCCCCCCCCCCTTCCCCACATTTGTAGCTCATTGATGCAAAATGCTCAAAATTGTGCCATCACTATCTACCTATATCCACCTAAATATATATACAACGCCGATTTGCGCAAATTGATATGGAGATCTCGCTACGCTCCATCAAAGATTGAAGCCTAATAAACTAGATTAGTTAGATTATTGCACTTATAAACCTAGTACAAAGGCGAACTTAATGCTAGGGAGCATTCTCTTCCAGATAACTTTTGTGTATTGTAAATAAAGATATGTAGGTAATGCACGGAAAAGGGAACAAATGAAAATTTGCACAGGACTAACAAAAATATCATATATGATGACAGACTAAACTATACCAATATCAAAGAAAAATACATACTTAACAATAGAAAAAGTGATAAGGAAAGTTCCTCATTTTTGGTCAGTTTGACGGAGAAGGTGCCTATAGATTCTCAATCTTAATGCTTCCACTGAAGTAGCCTCGAAATAGTTTGGTGGCATATTATTCCAGAGACGAGTAGCGGTTATGGTGTAAGAGTCAGAGTAAGTAGCCGTGTTATGTTGTGTAGTAATCAATTGGAAACGACGAGAAGATCGCACAGGTCTGTCCTCCGTTGATACGGATGCAAATCGCTCTCTAAGGTAGCTGGGTGATAGAGGGTTGCGAAGAATACTATACAGGAGGGACAGCATGTGCGCATCTCGACGAGCTCTGATGTCAAGCCATTTTAGCAGCTGACGAAATACCGAGGCATGATAATATTTTCCTAGGCCGATGATGATGGCGATGAAGTTAATTTGCCAAAGTTTCTGCAAGAACTTTAACCATATCTAGTACTGCTTCTTTAAACAAACTTTCATAGCTGGTATTAGCTATATAGCGTTATTCCCCATACTATTTTCCGACATTGAACCCTCACATGCATCACACCCTGTATTTATACCACTATCTCTCGATTACAGGTTATGCGATGCGATTGCAAGTTGGTTGCAGGTATTCATGCGGGCGCATTCAACTTGGACAATTCGAATTTGTTCTATTGTCATAATAATGGTATATTAAAGGCGACTCGCGCAACGATGCCTAAACGTATTTAGTGGCTAAACATGATTTAAGGAGTTGTCAAATCATACAAATATGTCATAAATAAACGTGTTTAGTCACTAAATACGTTTAGGGATCGTTGTGCAAGCCGGCCTTAGACCTGTCGTGATCATTCACCGACTATGAAAAAGGAGGTTCTCAATTCGTCTGATTTTTTTTTAATGTATGCCGGGACCTATTTGAGAAATTAATTTTTTGTTTAAAAGGGTTATTTACTAGGTTACGGGTTAGGTTACTAAGTTTTACTTCCCAGGTGGTCCCATTGGCACCAAGTCAGGATCTGATGATGGGATACCAAAAAAATCAAGGGCAACCCTCAAATTTTATATTTGTTTTTATGTTTTTACCTCAGAACTCCGTCATTTATCAACGAATTTGGTAAATTGTTTTTTTTTTATTTGAAAGGATATACCTTCATATTGGTCTTATAGAAATTTCATGAAAATCAGTTAAAACTTGTTTTATACCTAAATCATAAGTAAAACATTAGTATAATTTTTATTTATTTTATTTATTTATGATTGTTGATATTTTGTATGGACAGACACTGTCTGAAATTATTGATTATTCTATTCTATTCTATAATTTTTTTGTTAGGCTGAAAATATGTATTTTTATTATATTGTCTTTTGTGTTGTATGATTCCACATTCGACTTATATTTATTTTTTAAGGAATAAATAACAATAAAATATAGATAAACTTTATTTTATTTTGACGACCTCCATGGCGCATTGGGCGTAAGGCTGAGACGCAGGAGGTAGCGGGTTCGATTCCCGCCACGGAACAAATGTTTGCATGATCTACAGATATTTATTCTGTGTCTGGGTGTTTTTCTATACATTAAAAATATGTATTTACAAAAAAAAAGTAGGTATATAAGTATTCTATTAGTTATCTGGTTCCCATAGTACAAGCTCTGCTTAGTATGGGGCTAGATAGCGCTGTGTGAAATGTCCAGCAATATTTATTATTATTATTTATTACTATTATTGTACTCACTACCATGTAACTCACACACCTAATAAAATACAAATAAGTGCTTAGTCATTTTCATTCCAACTATCCATGATAGTTAAAATATTTTAAATTTTATTTTATTTAGATTTTAGGACTTTTTTTAGCAAAACGAGTCACCGCCAATTTGTCCCTAAATTGTACAATGTTATAAAGTAATATAAACAAAACGAACAATACTTTGGACATAAGTTATATTGTTTGTCATCGTTTCATTCCATTTCCTCGAGGCTCTTAAAGCTGAGCACGGTCCGAAACCTCTTTAAGTGAAGATCGTTAGTGCCAGGACATGACAATACACGTTCTATATTCGACCTGACCTGGGTGAAGCTTGTTCAACTAAAATCAGCTGGTAATGTAAAATGAGCTTAATGATGCCGAGTTTTGGTTCAATATGACGTGGACTTGCGAAAGTACGTCCTTATATATCATTTCAAATCTATTTTCTAGAGAGCACTACCACACAATTTTCACTACACGACGGTAAGCTGCAAGAAAATGTTAATTAGTTATAATACTCTCGCAAGATTCCATACTATACAGGGTGTTTGGTAATATACTGACGATATTAAAGTGACGGTTTCTCAAAGCATAAAAAAGACCTCTCGAAAGAAAAAGTACTAGTTATATTATCAAATTGTAAAGAAAATCGACTTATTTTAGGTGATTAATTCGATACAAAACTAACTTTTGATTTTGATTTGATATCTCTTTCGGAAATGGCTGCGGGTTTTGGGTTAGAAAAGGACAACAAGAGATATCTCGAGACGTCACCAATACAGTATATGTGGTTAGATGGCAAGCATTATGCAATAGCACAACATAAGTTTAATAAAGTGTTTGTTTTTACATGCCAAAATAAATTTCACATTTCTATGGTAAACATTTCACAAATTTATTTATTATGTTAACCAAAATAACCTCTTTCATTTTTGTGTGTATATTATCAAACAGCCTATATAGAGTTGGTCTAGAAATCTACCTAATAATAGGTATTCTTACAGCTGCTATAAATAGTTTTATGTATGTTAGTCACTAAGGTATATATTTTGTTTAGGTATATATATATTTTTTTTTTATTTAAGCGATAGGGTCATTTAATGTATTGCTTTTTGAAGTTATACTTCTTTTGGCGCGATGGAGAAAAATGATGAGAGTGAATTTTTACGATGCGCGCGCACACCGACACCTAAATTTAACAGCATGAAGTTAGTTCTAGGTGGTATGAAAATTGATAACTATGTTCAAGTTGTATATTCTAGTATTTTTATATGTAGAACACGTGTTTCGTAAGGGTACAATTAAACAGTGCGAATAAATAAATATTATTTTGGTGTTTTTATTAAATCAATTTCATATACGACGGTGATACTAATAATTTATTATTTATTTAAATAAAATCTTTTTGATTAATATTAATATTTATCGTTAATCACTACTGCATTTTAGTTATTTTTTTTCCATACGCCAAAGAAGTATAACTTCTAACGCGTGTACATAAGTACACACACTCTTTTTTATTTTCATTTTAGTATTATATAGTTTATGTGTGGTAATTATAATAAAGAGTTTTTATTTTTATTTTTTTATTTATGGGGAAACAGGCTTAGAATCCACCTGATGTTAAGCGTATATTTATATGGGCCGTAGAATTAAGTTTTGGGATATTGTACTTTTCTACTGTTGCCTAAAAATAATGATTTAATATTATTATAAATCACAAATACAAATTTAAAAGGAACTATGCAAAAATATACACAGATTTATAAAGCAAGTAGTTAATGCAAGTAGCAAGATGAATTGTTTATCTTCAAATCAATTTTTGTATGGAATAAATTACACTTCTGGTTCAGTAGAGGAAGTGAAACATTTATACGTTGGTAGTACTAAAGCTTCTGTACTTGGGTGATGGGACATTTCAGCGGGCTTCCGGCCCTCACCTTGCATGAACCGATGATTCATGAGTTTCTTTAAACAGTTGTCTTGCTCGGAATGAGATGTCAGGGCTAAATACAAAAATGTCTCGTTGATACATCGTTGAGGAAAACATTACTTTGGTTTTCGTTTTGTAGGCAACTCGTCCTGTTACATAAGATATTTATTAAAGTTCTTCATGCGAACATTCTGCCGTTTGTTTTAGAACTATTCCTATTATATTCACGTCGTAGTTAGAGACATAAAGTTGACTATCAAATTGAGATCTCTGAGCTGTCATGTCTACACTATACATCTACTTAATATTATAAAAAGGAAAGATTTGTACTTTTGTATGTTTGTAACGAATAAACTCAAAAACTACTGGTCCGATTTCAAAAAATCTTTCACCATTAGAATGCTACATTATCCTTGAGTAACATGTGTAAAAAATTGCCATAAAAAAGGTACAATAAATAAATGTCCACCCATGCGAAACCGGGACGGGCCGCTAGTCTAAATACATAAAACAAAGTCAGGTTAGTTACACCATTTATAACTTAAAAACGGCTGGACCTATTTCTATAAAATTTGGTATATAGATAGATATGTAGAAAAGACGTATTGTGTTTACCCGAGTTAATTTTTACTTTAGCTTTAGCAAAACATAATTTTAAACTGAAATCAATTTCTAAATCACCGATTTGTGTTTGTGTTCATTAAAAAACGGACCCAGCAGACCCTCAGTGTAAACTCGAGCCAAAAGGATCGAGCCATTGTTTCGATAGACTGAGCTATGCGCAAACTAGAAAAAGAGCCACGACTACGGGTCGTGCTAAATTGAATCGTTGCAAAAATTCATGTTTATAAATAACAACGTTAACTAGAACATTTTTGGAAAACGCATATAAATTAAATTTCTGAAAGTAGCGAGTATACATTTTTACTTTATGGTTTAGCCTTGGCCGCTTTTCCATAAACATTTTCTATTCACCACGCATGTAACGTCGTACTATCCCTAAGTAGGACTATTTGAAAAGTTTGTTTTCTTTGCGCTTTATGTGTACTTACTCTCATAAATAATGGAAGTACATTAATAAGTAAAGCACGTCTCACGAACAAGCTTCACATACCACTGGATTACATTCTAGAGAATCGAATTAGAAAATATTGTTGGGTGGGTCGGAAGACATGTGTTGTATAGCAAATACCTACGAGAGTTGAGGACTGATCTGCGAGGACTTCTTAGATGGAATTGGTGATTCGTTGTACTACGTATTTCAGAATTATGCGGATTGGCGCATAATTTGTGTTATGAAACCGCAAAAATTAAGGATCGCACAATGAAGGTGTTTAATTTAGGATCAACTTCTACAATTTCAATGTTTTTATACAGGTATTTTTGATGTTACGATGACCAGAAGCAATAAATAAATAATTTTATAGAATAGGACTCGATGAAAAATATCAATTGGAAAAACTGAATCATTGAAATAAAATTGTCGAAACACTGGCTTACAAAGAATTGATCCTTGAATGCAATATTGTCGCAATTCTGATAACATGTCTATAAACAAAACGCTCTTGTTTTCCTAAACGGAGCAGATACTTACCTACTTATCCTCGGGACTTGGTGACCATTGTTCATAAATATTAATAACAATTCTACTTAGTCTTGTTTTCTTTATTCCGTGCAAATACCCAGCAGAGGGCCGTCGTCGCCTTGGGCGCTACGTGACCGTCCTGGGCTATGCGCCCCTAATAGCACTGATCTATTGAATCTTGTGCGATTGTGTGATCAATATTACTAGAATAGATTGGCAGTATACATACCGTGATATGGTTACTAGGACGGAACAGGTGTTCGGGTGAATCTGATTCAACTCATCGATTTTCGGACTTTTCGGGTCGTGACCTAAAATGAATCTTTGATAAAGTTATGTAAGCTTTTTCAAATTTACAGCTAAGTTAAAGAGTAAAGAGTTCAAGAGTAGTAGAGTTTCATGTGAAAGGGCTCGCTCGGGGAAGTGCTACCACCATACCTATTTCTACCGCCAAGCAGCATTGCTGTGTTTCGGTTTGAAGGGTATGGTTGCCGGTGAAATTACAGGCACATGAGGCTTTACACCTGTATGCCTCAAGGTGATGGACGCAGGGATGTGCATCGTAGGGCACATTTCTAAGGAGCGTGACCTACGAGGCAAACATGTTATAGGCGATGGTTACCACTTAACATCAGGTGGGCCATAGGCTTGTTCCATCTCCAGTAGTATAAAAAAAAGTTAATAAAACACGCAAAGAACAAGAATAACAATCGTCATTTATTTTCAACAAAAATAATAGAATTAGGCGGTGTTAGTTCTAATCTACAGATATAATCATTTAGTTTTGGATTGTCGTTTATGGGTCAGGACCAAATTTTTGACGTAATCGCACAACGGAAATCACAACGGAATGTGTCACACTGGAAAATAAATGTAGCACAATAGAATTATTAGGGTGTGTGTAAATAGTCGTAAGATTTTAGGTAGGTAAGTGGAATAAATAAAAAAAACATTATATTTCGAGAAATATTTAATAAGTAGTAAAATCCAAATATATTAAATTACAAAACCAAAACTTTCAAATAGAATCGAAAAAAGTTTGGTAAAACACTAACAACCTTGCAGGCCTTTTTTACTTACTAACATCATAAGCAACATCTATTATTCTTTCACTTTTAAAAATTCAACAACAAAAAAACAGCTGATCTTTAACTATCATTCTGGATCGGCAGATTTTTTATGTTGAATTTTTTAAATGTATAAAACAAAAATTGGTGTTTATGATGTTATTGATGTTTTGTGTTTATGCAACCCTGCAAGGTTGTGAGTGTTAAATCAATAACCCAGTTAACTAAAAAATAATCTTTGTTTTTATAATTTGTTTTTCTCACATTAATAATGTCACAAAACATAAATTTAAAACATATCAAAATCTTTACTATTAAGCTAATCAGTCATTGGTTTACATAATATTGTTTTAATTAATTATATTCACTTAGCATAGAAAACAAAAACAAAAACATTGTACGGTTGGGTGAAAAATCGTAGATCAAACGAACCAGTTGGGGTTTTTTGCAGTAAAGTTTTTTACTAGTGGGTTCTAAAGTATTTTTTTTTATTATTACTGCAAATTATCCTAACTATCGTCCTGTTTCATTTCATGAACGATTTTTTGCCCAGCCTGTAGATGTGAAAGTGAAAAAATTGCCACTTCCAATGAGATATAAATTTAAAAATAAATCAATTTGTTTATAAAATAAAATTATAGCTTAACAAAATCAAATGATAACTAATCAAAATAAACTTCGTCAAAATCATCAACCAAATAGTAATGTTTGGAATCTTGCAATATTCTTACTTTTTTAACAAGCGAATCGCTTGTAATAACATCGAGATCAACTTTTTTTGGTAAAAAAAATTTTAGCTTAGGAGCTTTTGCAGTCTTCAGAAAGGAGATTGTAAATAATGTTTTACCATTTTCATTATGAATTTTCTTAACAAATCCTATATAGTACCTCCATATTTTTCTTACGTAGTATCTAACTAAAACAGCGTCATTTATCAAATAATCATTATTTTCCACATTAGCTTCTTGATTCATCGCGGTATTTACTCCAGAACAGGACGGAATAGGATTTAGATATATATTTTCATGATTTTCTTTCTCCGATTGACTATTATTAGAGGATGGTATTTTTCCTGAACTTATATCAAAGTTTAAACCTATTTCTGTGATCTTTCCAGATGTTTTAAAATCAAAATACCTACTGTTTTCAGGCGTATTCCTTACATCGGCGAGGATTTTCACTCCAGAGTTTCCTTTCTTTTTCCCTTTACTTCCTGATCCTTTTTGCATGACACTATCTAATTCTATTTGTAACACTCTTTCTTCTTCTATGTTTGTTTTTAATATTTCATTTTCTTTTGTTAAATGGTTTTCAATCTCTAGTTCAGTCTTATTTAGTTTTTTTTTTCCCGATAACATTCTTTTCTCTGTTGTTTCTGTACAGGTTTCCTGTTCTTTAGGATCATTATCATCAAAATATTCAGCTGGTATCCAATTAGATTGATCACTTTCGGCATATTCGATCTCCGTATTAGTATCTTCGGAAGATGAATCTACTGTTATATTTTTTTTCTTGAATCTACGAACCTTTATAAGAATGTGAATTTTAGGAGAAAAACAGTCACAAATGCCTCGCATACAGAAGCAGCTTAGAGGTCTGTATCTAACTGTATTTATATTTTCAGTGACAATGACTTGGTGAATTGTCATTGTGGATGGTATTGGTAAAATTGTTCTGGGATTAGATACTTTAATTTTTTCTATGTCTTGGTCAGAAACGTAAAATGTCTTGACTGATATTTCTGATTTTAATAATGTCTCAAATACAGACTTCGCATCAACAATATCTTCCCCATAGGCAACTCTTGCATCTAATGTTCGTTTCACCACTCCACCAACACCATCGGCTGCACCTTTACCATGAGACGCCTCGAAGAATGACCAGGTCGCTTGATGGAATCCTTCATTCTGCGTTATTTCACAAAACAGAAAAAAGTTGTATTTTTGACGATATTGCGTCGTGGGTCCATCAGACCAAAAGTGGATGCGGCGAACCGTGGGAAATTTTTCTTTAATAAAATCTATGACTGGTTTTAAGTGGCCCCATATAGCTTCGGGACCATGCTTGAGTGAAGGTGAAACGGTGCAAAAACATAAAGGTTTCTCATTTTTTATATATAATAGGCCAGTATGCAACGTGACTTGTGTTTTTGAAGCTCCAAAGTGCATGGCCTGCACTTCTTCTGCCATTTTACACACGTAATTCTCCGAAAAGTCACAGTGAAGAATAACTTCGTTATCTTCCTGTTTTTCTATTGATTCTTTATATTGTATATATTGATGGTAAATGTTATAATGATGAACTTTAAAATTTTTGAGGTCTCGTTGTATCAACTCTGCAAGATTATGTAGTACACCAGTTTGTTGTAATTTAACCATTCTTTTGGTCATTTTTTTTTCACCGTCCTTTTCAAATTCGTGACTTTTACTAATAAATTCATACCAAGATACTTCATCTTGATTTTGGTTAGCGGATATAGTTATTTGAAGTTCTTTATCACGGCACAGATTACATTCCGAATACATGCAACTTTTTGACTTTACATCGCACACCATTTCAGAAACTAAATCTGTTAAATCTGTTGTTTTTATTAAGCCTAATTTCTTTAAGGCTTCAGCCTTAAAAGTCAAATTGGAATGCTTAATACAAGCACATGTATTGCGGGTGCTTAAATTAGGCGAAACTATATAAAATGGACGGTAGCGTTTAAATGTCGTGAAGGATACAGTACCGCCTTCATTTTTGTATTTTTTAAACAATTTCAGTAGCGTATCAAGCAAAAACCGTTTTTGTTTTTTTATTTTATTTTTAGTGACATACTCTTTCTTTCCTGCAGTCATACGACTGACGTCATCTCTTTCGAAGAATTTTTTCAAATTACATGCTGTTTTTAGTCTCTTTTGTTTAATACTGTAGTACCTTTTAATACCACTCTTAATACCTAAACATTTTGCCAGGTTTGTTTTCATGTTATATTTTTTGCCTGTTTCCGTTTCTGTGAGCTTCTTCAACATTTTTCTTTCCTGGAATGATTTACTAAGTTTATAAGTTTCTTTTAAGGACTCTTCAAGAACATTCTGCTGTAAAAGTCTTTGCTTAACTCTCTCTTTAGCTTCCTCTGAAATATCTGGAAGTTCTTTCTCAATGAAAATATTAGATTTAGTCATAGGAGTAAGTTCATTTGGATTGTGAAGTTCCTCGATTTCAACAGATTGTGGCTGATTTATTATAATTTGTCTCGATTCCTTTTGTGATTTAAGCCTTTCCAACTCTACAGTCACTCTTTGCACTCGGCTTCTTGAGCGTTTTAACATTTTTCTTAAATTCTCATTTTTTCGCCACAGAATTTCAATTTTTTCTTTTAGTTTTTTATTTTCCCGCCCTACTTGGCTACGATAGCGACGACGTACTCTTTCAGCTTCGAATACCACTGGTTTATTTTCGTTAACTTTTTTACGTTTAGCATCCCTCCATTGTTTTCTCACAACTTGTTTTTCATTATCGCTCATATCGACTATTTTCCGTTTTTTAGCTTTCGTTCTTTCCAAGTTTTTCTTTTTCATTTCTTCAAATTTTTGTGGAGGTTCTGTTTTTAGTTTTTCGCGATACTTGCGACATCTTTCTGCGGATGATAAAGGCATCTGGAAAGAAAAAGGTACACGGTCTACAAAAAAAAAACACCAACTTCACTTGGACAAGCTAACATCACAAAAGGTATCGAGAAAAAGCATTATTTAAACCTATCAAAATCACTTCAAATCTAGGATTTTCACTATTTAAATGAACTTATTCCTAAGGCTAAAACTCATCATAACGGCAGCTTCTAGCTAGAATAACGGCCAGCAAACGCGCTAGATCATGTTCTTAAGAAACGAAAGAGTGTGAATGCGAGCACGAGTGGCAGGACGATACTAAACGCACAGACAGGACATAGGACCGCACTGACAAGATACAGGACCGCGCAGGACAGTGGAATGCAGTATGCATGAGCATTTTTTACGCAAAAAAAAGGGAAAAAAGCAGGTAATATAGAGACAGGCATACAAAACAAACCTACTAAAACACTACCTTCTTAGGCTTTCGGCGATGAGAGTTTAAACTATTTTATACATAAATAAACAATAATCTATATATTTAAAAATCATAAATACATAGGTAGCTAATGAGATTAGAATGATTGTAAACACAGCTTTATAAATTTCCCTTGTGATACGTCGCACAATTTCGTGTCACAAATCGCACAACGGAATGAAAATTATTCACGACCTAACCTTAAAGATGCAACAATTCACAAATTTAACCATTAATTGAACACTTCTGCATCTCTTTTAACAATACAGGTAAAGGAGATTTATAAATATATATATCAATTTCTAGAAAAACGTAAAAATATTACAATTTTACTCACCTAAAGTTAGAAAATCTTAACGACACGCGCTGACGACACAAACATAATCTCAAATGACAGTAAAAAAACATGGCGGTTTGTATCCAAAATTTTGTTGCCAGCTTGAAGCCAATGTTGCCGTACTAAATAATCAAAAAACTTCCACACACGTTTATTGGTTTCGCAAGTATGGTGTCGCACAACAGGAGTATTACAACGGAAACAAAATTGGGATGTATGTAAAATTACTTGTAAAAATTAAAACAACAATGGTTATTGTGGTATTATTTATAAAAACGATTACTGGTGTTTATAAGGCTTTAATAATATTAAACTAAAAATGCTAGCTTACGTTAAAAAAAAACAGGGGCAAAATATTCTTAGATAGTCAAGCAAGGACATGCGTATTTTACATAGCGTAAAAAAGCACTGAGCTTGGTAATATATTTTATTTTGAAGAAATTAAGCTTCTAGTTTAGTTATTTGATGAATGAGACTGTTTATAACATACTAAGATATTGTGAGCAAATATCCAAAATGATTTTAAGGCATGTATTGTACGCAATGTTTTGTCATTTATGAGTCGGACACCACAGCGTGTCTATATCCGTCAAAAATTTGGTCTTGACCCTTATACAGATAGGCTAATAATAATGACACAACAACAATTTAGTCGAAATGAAAAAGTAACATTAACTCGTGAAATTATATTTGTTACAGCAGTCCTTGTCTTTTCACTGAAAGCCACGCGCCATTACCCAAGCAGGTCAACTTTCCAGCGCAAAATAATAGCTGATTTTCAAAAGCGAACTTCGATGAAAGTTCTATTTTACTATCGAACGCACTAAAAACTCCCCGAAGGCACTAACTGCCGCTAATGTGCTGCCAACAATTTTATTGCCTGTCGTTTAAAAGCAACCGGCGCACTGTGAAAAACTAGAAACGCCCAGTTGCATTTCAAATTAACCGGCGCGACCTTTTGGGTGAATACAAATTTTGCGAGTGGACACAGTAAAAACGCTTGTGACACAGGCAACGGCTAACCTCTTTGTGGCTCGGAGCGGGACGTCGCGTTTATTGGTAGAATGAAATTAGCATAGTAATGAAAAATATTGGTCGACTCGCCGCGGTCGGGCTTCTCCACACCCAATTTATCAGTGGTCGAGTATAAAACAAAATTACATAGTAGGGGCGGTGTTTACAGCGATGCTGTGTCAGTAAATTAAGTGGTCGCTGTCACATGCGCGCGGTCGGGTATCGCCCTTGTTAGTCGACGGTTTATGGAAAAAATTGACAACTGTATGCGGCGAGGCCTTACATAACTGCTTGTTAGTGTGATAAATCGGTTTCTGGGCTGTTATCACAATACATAATTTTAACTTTTGCATATTTTTAGCAAAATAGGCCGTAATATAAAGGAAATTAGTTCTGCTCAAGGTATAAAGGGAATAAATAGCATAAAAGGTTTTTCACAACTATGCAGCAATTAAAATGAGTCGGTGAAAGCTTTTACTATAAACATAATTTAATATTTTAAATGGTTTTATATTTGACCTATATTGAGTTCAGAGAAATTGATTCTACTGTGTTCGTGATGTCATACTTTGAAAGTTTAATTGACGTCAACAAACTTCTTAATTTAAACCGAATTCAATTTATAACAGTTGTAGTCCACCTTGATTCAAACTGCTGCACCGATGCATTTTGTAGAGTTTTAGGTAAGACGCGGCCGTAAGCTTTGACTTTTCGTACGAAGCAATGTGCACATGCATGCACTGCAACATATATAAAACATCTTTAACATATTTTGTTTCATTTTACGTTACTATTCTATTTTATTTTAATGTGACATTTTACTTTTGATTTAATTTAATGTATTATTATTGATTAGTATTTGGTTTTAATTTTATTTGGGTCTGGTTGTTTCTCTATATATTATAAGTATGTATTTACAAAAATGTATGTATGTATTCTATCAGTTATTTGGTTCCCATAGTACAAACTTTGCTTAGTTTGGGGCTATATGTCCAGAAATATTTATTATTATTATTATTGTTTATTATTTATTTGTGATTAATTTTATTTTTTGTATGGACACTGTCTGGAATAAATGATTATTAAATTCTATTCGATAACTATTTTACTGAGATAACTTTCGTCATTTATTTTAATAATTATTATTAACGGTACGTGATATATCCCGTATTTATAATAGTCATCTTTAACTAAATATGAACTGGGCGGGTCATGTCACTCGAATGCACCCTGAAAGGTGGACGAAGATCTCCACCGACTGGCAACCTACGAAACGACGGCAACGAGGCAGACCGCGAAAACGTTGGCGCGACGATCTGGATGGGTTCAACTGTGACTGGCAGAAGATTTCTGGAGAACGGAAGGAATGGAAGGAAATGGGGAAGACCTTTGCCCAGCAGTGGGACAGTATAGGTTATTGAAAAAAAAACTAAATATGAAATAGCATTTTGCTATGTTTGATATTTTTATGTTGTCTAAGAAACTAAGGGCAACTTGCGTAACGATGTCTTAATGTATTTAGTGGCTAAATATGATTTAAGGAGTAGTCATATAATACAAATACGTCAAATTTAAACATGTTTAGTGCTAAATACCTTTAGGGATCGCTAAGCAAACCAGCCCTAATGTTTGGTTTGTGCTATTTGTGGTACAACATCACTTTACTAAAACGCTAACTTAATGTTAGATAACACCTACTCTTTTCTTCCCTGAAAGCCAATTGGTTTTTCATAGTTTTACTAATACCATTCACATTATACATTAACTTGAGTAGGCATAATGTGCTCGAACTGAGATCTCGCGAATCTCCCAAAATTAATATTATTCTTAGGGCGACTTGCACAACGATGCCTAATTGTATTTAGTGGCTAAATATGATTTAAGGAATTGTCAAATCATACAAATACTTCAAATTCAAACATATTTAGTCGCTAAATACGTTTAGTAATCTTTGTTCATGCCGGCTTTCATCTTTGACTAATAAATTGATGCCACGAAATGCATGACCAACCTACTTCATTTACAGTTTTATACAATTTAGATGTAGCGGGGATTCTTGTTAATTGGTTACTCTTTTTTGGGGTACAAATGGCAGTTATTCTGGATTTTAGACTTTTGCCTATATTTGTGTCACTAAAGCTACACGAATACCAAATTTCAGCATTGTGGGGTCACTGGTGTACCCTGTGAATTTTGTCAAAGTTTTGTTTTTATCATGGTTAATAACTCAAAAACCACATAAATTAAACTAAAAATAAAAACAGGGTTCAAATGTACTAATGAAGACTTTTTAATAAATCTAATAGTCTCGTTTGCATTTTTTTTTTACCCCACTTGAATCCTAATATCTCAACAACGCCCAAATATTTTTAGCTCATTGAGTCACACCAAAATTATGTCATCACTATCTACCTATATACCAAATTTCACGATCATCGGATAAACGCTTCGAAAGTTATCCTCGGACAAACAAACATACATACATACAACGCCGATTTGCCCGAGTTGATTTTTAGATCTCGCTTCGCTCGATCATAAATATCTAGTTTATTGCTTACATAATCACGCAAAAACAGCTGAACTAATTTAGATTTAGTTTAGTAAATAGATATAAGTTTGGTATTGGGCACAACACACTTTATATCCAGGTGCACTAGTATTTTTCAAACTTTGAGATCACTGTACACAATTTCTGATTTAGTGTAAGTACTCCAGTTCACCCGTGACCACGGCTGTTGCAACATAGTCGAAACGTCGGGCTAACAAATAAAAAAGGTACATACGCGACAAATACCCACTTAGATCAGAATTCAGGTACAATTTATATATAGATCTACATATTTTGAAGCTCGTTGGCAACGATTTGTCTCCACACAACCTTATACACTACATATTCAAAGGTCCTTTGTACTTTACACGAATAGATAAATCCGGAATACATTAAAATTTTGCTGCGGTTCTACATTATTCATAGCCCGGGGCTATCCTGCTGACTCAACAAATAGAGCTCTGAGCGCACTAACTCTTATTTAAGCTGTATCTCTCTACATGATACAGAAAAACGCTTTGCGACTCTTCGTCGGTCGTCCTGTTTGTTTAATCTGTGCTAAAATGTTACACTCTAGAAAACCTATTTGTCAACCTTATGAATAGCTCCAAAAATTTAATTAAAGGGTATCGCAGAACTTATAAAAGTTAAGAATAACGAAAGTTTTAAATATTCTGTGGACGAACATTTGACCTCATTTTTATTGGTTTTTATTATGATTGGATGAAGTTATACACCTAATAGTACATTTTAATCTTCTCTCGTCTGAAAAACCTTTGATTTGGCATCAACCGACAAACATCGTTCTGAGCACTTGTTTACTATTGAACATGGTTCTAAAATTATGAGCATTTTTTTTTTTAATTTTTGAGCGCTTGACCACTATCTCAATTGATGGTAAGTGATGATGTGGTCAAAGATGGAGCACGCTTGCCTAAAAAGAACCAGCATTAAAGTTACGTGAATTATATTAACACTTATATAGACCTTAAGGGTGTTAATACAATTAATTTATTTTATCGTAAAGTTGTATTTAGTATATCACTAGCAAAATATTTTACTAAGATTTCATCTGCTGCATATTCCTAAAGCCAAACAAATTGCAAACTGTTTTTGTGTCAATAAGGATTGTCTTATTGCAGTAAGTATTGCGTAAGTACCTACACTTAATTAAAACGTCTTTTTACATCCTAATTGGGTTCTGTAATATCAAAAAAACAATTATAAAGAAACATGTGCCAATTTAGCACTTCAATAGAGGTCTATTGGCATCTACAAAGGACAACATTATCTTATTTTTTATTTATTTAAAGATATTTAATCAATTTATTACCGCAAAGTCAAAGTCAAAGTCAGATATTTTTATTCATTAAAATCACAAGGATCACTTTGAAATGTCAATTTTACTGCCTGTTCCTTCGCGACCAAGCCAGGAAAGAAAGGCGAGAAACAAGGCTGGTTGTTTTTTTAATGATCCTTTTAGAATACATAACAATACAGAAAGTAAATTACGTCTAAATTGTAACATTTTGAACGAGTTGGAGCAATTTCAATCCCAAGCTTCTCTGTCGTTTAAATAATCCGAAATGTTATAGTAGGCTTTTTTATAAAGATTTTGTTTACTTACGTTTTTAAATTTATTAATGGTCAATTTTTGTTACATCCCTTGGGAGTTTGTTATAAAAGCGTACACCTTGCCATTTAAATGTTTTACTAACTTTATGGAGTCTACAAGTGGCAACAGCGAATTTATCTTTATTTCTAGTATTAAAATGTCATAACATTTATTTCTTTAAACTTATTGCGTAATGATTTTCTGTGGCCCATATTATAAATTGCACGAACAGCCCTCTTCTGCAGCACAAAAACGGTGTTTATATCTGCAGCACTCCCCCACAGCAGTATACCGTATGACATAATGCTGTGGAAGTAGCTGAAGTAATACCTATTGCTGTTTCGGTTTGAAGGGTATGGTTGCCGGTGCAGTTACAGGCACATGAAGTTTAAGTTACAGACACGTTTCTTACGAGGCAATACTTTTTTAAAGGCGATGGTTAAGTGATATAACATTAGATGGGCTATATGCTTGGTCCATAAACCATTTCTGATATGTGCACCAATTACAGGTGTATACAACGCTCGCCAATAACTATTTAGCTTGCTCTTACACTGCGATACATAGATAAAGTCGCGGGCAATAAACTAGTGACTGAATAAAATGCTAGGCACAATTAACTAGTGAAGTGCTCATAACACCCATGCTGAGCAGTGTAAGTAGCTTGATAGAGCTTTAATACGCAGACAAGGGCTTAGAGTGGAGTCAGCTCAAAATGTCGAGTGCTTCATTTTAAACGTTATATCAAGCAAATAGGGTTTGAAAATGCAAGTCAGTTTTATGAATTAGAACACAATTGTTTTAGATGTCCGATATTTTATTTAGTAGAGATAATTAACATGTTAGAAAACTTTTGTAACAGAACTTTGTAACATAATTATAATTGGAGTAACTAAAGGGTATTGCGGCCTTCTTCAAGGTGGATTATGGGATTTTTCGATCCAAAATCTCCTTCTATTTACATCTTTTTCTAATGGATTCATAATTAAGCAGGATAGGTTCTATCCTGTAAAATTCAAATCATATTTTGCTCTCCGACACATGGCAAAGGTTAATTTTTCCTAATTCAAAGTTCAGAAATCACGCAGAGACCTATAAAATATAAAAATAGTCAAATTACATACAATAAACGCCATAATAGCCAAAATTATACAACCATACGTTATCTTGACGATTAATCTGTCAATGGAGTACGCTTGTGGAAGGTGTATTACTAACCAAACTCTAAATATCTTAACACGTTACTAGTCCAAACCATATTTGTTCTTTATATGTTTTTTTTGTCCCTGGTTAAGCAAGCTTATGTTTTTTACCTGTCACGGATGACAGGTAGGAAATGATTTTAGCATTAAGTCCTCCATTGTAAATTATTGTCTTTGTGCAATAGAGAATTAAATAAACAAGTGGTTCGTCCCGAACTGAGATCTCGCGAGTCTCCCGTAAAAACAAAAAAAAAATTGTAATCTTTGACTATCAAAATAGTAACCTGTAATGAACAACCAACTACCTTGACCTACAGTTATATTCAAATTACTGGTAACGGCAGTTCATGTTAATTGGGTACAATTTGTTAGGGTGTAAATTGCAGTTATTCTGGATTTCACACTTTTGCCTACATTTGTATCACTAAAGCTACACGAATACCAAATTCCAGCACTGTGGGGTCACTGGTGTACCCTGTGAATTTCGTCAAAATTCCGTTTTTAATAAATATAACAAGACTTATAAACTACAAATAAAAACGGGGTCGAAATGTACTAATAAAGTCAATAGACGTCCCATTTGACCTTATAGTCTCATTTTGATTTTTTTTACTCCTCTTGAACCCCAAGATCTCAACAATCCCCCCACATTTTTAGCTCGTTTAGTCACACCAGGATTGTGCCAACTCTACGTACCTATATATTATATTTCACGATGATCGGATCAAACGCTTCGAAAGTTATCATCGGACAAACAAACATACATACATTTACACAACATACATATATACAACACCGATTTGCCGAAGTTGATTTCGAGATCTCGCTTCGGTCGATCAATTATATAAATAACACTCACATACTTATACTTACCTTGTCACATCTAAAAAAAATAAAAAATCATTTCTAAGGAGCGTGACCTACGAGGCAAACTTTGTTATAGGCGATGGTTACCACTTAACAGGGTGGGCCATAGGCTTGTTCCACCTCCATAGTATAAAAAAAAAAAAACTTATCTTACACATTAACATAAACAAAACTTATCTGACGTCCGTGGCGTCAACATATCAGCAGGGCTATTTTAAAACGTCGAAAAGCTATCGGATTGGTCCGACAGTTTTTTGATCGAATTTGAATTCGAATCAAAGAACGCTGTTGGAAAGGTATCCGAGCTTTATGATGAATCAGATATTTTGGATTAGAAATCGAATGAGAAAAATGTCGGACTGATCCGACATCCTTCCGACTTTTTTAAATAGCCCCAGCTGATTTTTTGGTTATAAACCAGCGCTGAGCAAATAGTTTGCCCTGCAACTGTTGAGCTATTATATCCCTTTTATGGCACATGGCTCATAGTGACTATATTTTCTGATTTAGTTAATATGTCTGTCTGTAGTTTTTAAAGTTATGATACACACCCGAAATAAATATTTATTTTGGAAATTAATATTGAAAATAGTTAACTAGAATAAATTTTCACATCTTTCGACATTAGCCGACGAGTCAGCCTCTAAACTTTAAAAGTTACCCAAAACAGAGCTTGCGCTTATCTGGGTCAACGCATAAGCATTAAAATTCAGCGTGGCATTGCTGGCAGTGTCTTGGGGACACTTCTACCTGATAGTGAGCAGTAAAGCTATTGATAGATCGTATGCTTATCTTTGGATAAATAACTATTTATTAAATAATGCTGAATATTTCACACAGCGCTGTCTAGCCTTAAACTAAGTAAAGCTATGGGGACCTAAGGAGTACAAATAACTGATACAATATTTATTTACCTTATTTTTTTGTAAAAACTTATTCATAATAAATGATTCAACTGTTTCTTTTGTAATTGTATATAGATACTAGCTGATCCACGAACTTCGTACCACCTTAAAATCAATTAATTTTGTGTTGCTAAGCTGAGTTAAATTCAGTTTTTTTCAGTTTTATTAGAAAATTATTAAATTACTAATTTTGCTATTGAAAAATAAGGGTTGGTGGTAAAAAAGACGAAAATTTATCGTTGTGTGTCATGTGTGTGACGTATTTTTTATGCACAATCATAAAAAAATATAAAAAATTGTTAAAACAAAAATTTTTTTGGGGTGGACATGGACCACCCTTATCACACAGGCGTATGAAAAATAATTTACGTCCTATTCTCAGACCTACCCAACATACACAAAAAATCATCAGAATGGTTTAAGTATCGAAGGAGTTTTGTTAAATAAGTTTGACTTAGTTTGGGGCTATTTCAAAATATGTAATTTAAGAAGACCTTTATTAACAAAAGAATGCGAAACTCTAACTAATAAATAAATAAATAATTATGGGCATTTCACACAGCACCATCTAGCCCCAAACTAAGTAAAGCTTGTACTATGAGAACTAGAATACTTACATATTTTTTTTTTGTAAATAAATACAATTAGGAAACTTGCATTCGCCTAGCAACATTGCTATATAAAGCGGCGCTCGAGCGCAGAGCGGCCCTTCAGTCCCTTCAGTCGCCGCCTATACGAGGTACAGACATGTACCCGGGCGTTTCTCTCCTATCCCCACCCTGGCAACTGCCTAAGCCGAGGCTCGTACCTAAGTGGTGCCCTTGCGCTAGTTGCCTAAATAACTTACTGGGCTGAGCGCCATCTGCGCTCGCCAAAAGTTCGGTTAAGCTGTCACGGCCTCAGAGGCCAACAGCGAATTTAGTCCATCATAAAAAAAAAGAGTGGCCACTTGCTTGTCGTCTTTCGTGCGGTGCGGTCGTATTCGCGTTGACTTGTCACTTGTTATGACTTAATGTGATTAGTGTTGTGTAGTGGTAAAATATGTATATCAGTTATATAATATAGCTGAGTAGGAAGTTTCGGCTTGATTGTGTAAATTGGTGATTTGTTTGTTAATATTTGATTAAGAAGTACTTGCAAATATAGTTGGTTTTGTTTTTGTAACTGTTTATTTTGGTATTATTAAAGTTCTTGTTATTTTTATTATGACTTTCACTTCTGGTTCCTAAAAGTACTTATAATCTATAGAGAAATAATAAGACCAGATAAAACATCTGTAGATCGTACAAACATTTGTTCCGCGGTGGGAATCGAACCCGCGAGCTCCTAAAAAACTTGTCTCTGTGTAAAGTCAAATGACTGTACTGTACGGTGCGATCAGGAATTAACCTCCTGAACGTGTGGTTAAAAATATAAGTCATTTAAATACGAATACTCAGATTAACGATGCCCATTCACTCCACGGATCTGCATTATTTATGAAGGAATATACAGGCTGTCCCGGGACTAGTAGTTTAAGTCTCAACGGGGTGATTCTAACAATGAAAATAAACAACTATTCATAGTTTTTTTTTTTACATTTTTTGTTTCAGGATAAAATCGTCGACTAGCCAAACTAAAAGTTTGGCTTTATTCAGCTGTTTTTTAAACTTTGCGCCTTCTCTAGAACTCACATTATACAAATGTAGTCTTTGACATAAAACAGCCGATAAACAGAATTTTAACCGATATCAGCTGAATTTTACCAAGTGATTCTTCAATAAAACACATCAAACTCACAAAACTCGTAGTCTATTTATTGTTCTCGTAAGTGTTGAGAATCGCTTCCCTAGGGATAGCTCCCGAGGGTGGGCTGGGGGACTCCTAGGGAACCGGAGAAAATGGTAGACGCAGCTTACAAACCCGTTTTTAAAAAACTAAAAAAACGGCTACTTGAAATGGTTTAGGTACTACAGTGTAGATGAATTTTACGAACTGCCTGTTCTCTAAAATTTATTTATGATTTAATTTTATATGGTATTATATAATTTAATAATTGTGATAAGATGATATTTTTGCGCTTATTTAATTTATAGAATAATATTACTGAACTTATTTGACATGTAACAATGGTGTTATTAATAAATTATTGTATTGTATAACATTCTAATTCTGGGTCACCCTGTATAGCCATTTAGGACTCTACCATTATCACAGCATTATGCAGCCTAATCCTAGATAATGTCTATAGATCGAATTGAAATGTCTGTTTTAGAATAGCTACGATGTCTATCTTTCTCTTTGTATATCTGCTTGTTACGTTTTCATGACTAAACGGCCAACCCGTTTTAAATGAAATTTGGTATTTGGATAGATTATGACCAGGATTGTGACTTAGGTTACTTTAAACTCAACTGTGCAGAAAAAGGGTTGTTTTTATTGACAATCCACGCGTGCGAAGCCGCGGGCGTAAGCTTGTAGATATATAGGGTGTTTGATAATATACGCACAAAAATGAAAGGGGTTATTTTGATGAGCATAATAAATAAATTTGTGAAATGTTTACCATAGTGTTAGCGTTGACTAGTTTAGTAAATCATTTAACAATAATCAGTTATAATTGTATAAATTGATCATGATTTTAGGAGCAACGCTATGAATT
This sequence comes from Philereme transversata, assembly GCA_963924445.1. Classification (NCBI taxonomy): domain Eukaryota; kingdom Metazoa; phylum Arthropoda; class Insecta; order Lepidoptera; family Geometridae; genus Philereme; species Philereme transversata. The sequence continues at coordinate 10,116,400 of OZ004347.1, forward strand.
TATTGATTTAAAAGTAATTATGTACAGTCAGTCAGTCGAGTCAATTGATTTAAAATATGTTTATAGATCTGAATAATTTAATGATATATAAATATGGTTTAATTGCTATTGTAAATTATAATAACTATTTTAAAAACTAATTTGTTTATTTAATGATGTAAAAGTAATAATATATATGTAATTTAAAATGGACGTTTCCGGAAAAAAGATGGCGGGGAGGTCCGAACGTTCGAACGGCAGTCTAAAACGAGCACTCGAAAGAGTTGGTCGTAAGTGAGCTATTGAGTCTAACCACGTGGTTTTGAGCTGTTAACTTTAAATAAGTGCTAAGAGATTGTAACGACTAGGAAAGTGAAGAATATAAAATGGTGATTGAAAGAGCAACGGGAGTTTTATTACAAAAGAAATGTGAAATTTATTTTGGCATGTAAAAACAATCTCTTTATTAAACTTATGTTGTGCCTTTGCATAATGCTTGCCATCTAACCACAGATGCTGATGGTGACGTCTTGAGGAATCTCTTGTTGTCCCTTTCTAACCTAAAACTTGCAGCCATTTCCGAAAGAGATATCAAATCGGCCTTTATTTTTGGATGTCGATTGCAAGAGTAGGCAGTAAGTTTATATCGAATTAATCACCTAAACTTAGTCGGTTTTCTTTAAAATTTGATAATATAACTAGTAGTTTTTATTTCGAGAAGTCTTTTTTATATTTTGAGAAACCGTCACTTTAGTATCGTCAGTATATTACCAAACACCCTGTATAAATAATACTTTCCATAAACTATCTTAGCTAAATTGTTCTGATTGCATTTTGACTTACTTCCTTAAATAAGATAGTTGTTAATTTAATTACTAGGTCAACAAGAAGACCTATGTCAGAGGAACTAAAATTATGATATAATGATCAATTTATGAAAAGGCAAAGCTTGTTATAAAACAGCAGTGGTTTAGATAAGGCACCCTTTACACCGGCAGCGGCAGGTACCCCTCGGGCAACCGCTCGTAACCACACACAAATATTACTTTAGGTTTATTCAAATCCATCCAGTTGTATATGCCTTCTTTTGTTATTGTTCAGACCACAGTTTGAACAGAGTTTGAGCTATCTATAGATCGTTTGCAACCTTGTCTTTTGATAATTCTTCTGCTACTTTTATGTTTTTCTTTTGTGTGTAAATAATTGAAGGTGTATTCTTTCTGTTATTAAAATTAAATGTTAGATGGCAATACTACATAATAATAAATAAATAAATATTTTTGGACATTGCACACAGCGCTATCTAGCCCTAAACTAAGCACAGCTTGTACTATGGGAACCAGATAACTTATAGAATACTTATATACGTTTTTTTTGTAAATACATACTTATAATATATAGAAAACAGCCAGACACGGAACAAATATCTGTAGATCATGCAAACATTTGTTCCGCGGCGGGAATCGAACCCGCTACCTCCTGCGTCTCAGCCGGCTATACGCCCACTGCGCCACGGAGGCAGTCATAATGTTAATAATGTTTTATTAGAGACTAAACTGGTGCATCTCTTCACCGCATCTTCCAGAAGTTTACTCACAATACAAAGTTTTAAAATTGTCCTTATGATGGTAATGAAATAAGATTGTTTTAGTTTGATGTACCTAATGAAGTAGGGGGCCACGCATTTTTTAACCTGGTCTCTAGTACAAAATTATATACGCCTGTAGACAGCGAAAAATTCATATTGGTTAGTGTTATTATGATACCTAACGTACTTATCATAAATTATGATAATAAATTGTAAGTAAACAATCCATTTTTACGATGACGCAACCTCACTAAGATATGCCAACTTATTCATAACTTCCTCTCGTAAAACAATGCATCGAGGTCAAACACCATAAACTTCCACATAATATTTTAGATCACGCAACCCTTACTTCTCGCCGTCTTCGCTTATCGGTGTAAAACAGAATCAATTTCAAGTAAAATCTCAAAAGTCACGTTCTGAGCGTCTTCACGCATAATCCGCAGATACCTTTAATGAATGAGCTTCATAAAAGCTTTTTGGTTTATTGTAAACAAGGTAAGAATTCATTAGCCTCTTAAGTAACGTCAGCCCCTTGTACGTGACTCCGAGGTGATAAAACGGAGACGAAGTCTAAGGGGATGTCACGCCCTTAAATTGTGAAAAGAAATTTCTGCTCGCCTTGAACGAGATTAGACGCGTGACGGTCTACTTCAAAATTTAGATAGCATCGATTAGGGAGCAAACTTTGCTGCTTGGCCGTGACATTGCTCAATTTCAATAACACAGTGACGTCACGTCGGGTTTTCATTTCATCTGCGCCCGACTATCGTTGGACGTCATCGTAGCGTGAGGCACGCTACTACAGCTCAGACTTCATGTCAAGAACTGTACCCAAACTCAGCGTTTCTCATAAATAATCTGGTAATCTTTTCCGCCTCGCTCAAATTGAATTTATAGTCAACAAAGTTGTTTCCTGGAGACCACGAAAAGATAAACTGAGATTTGCCGGGGAGCAATTAAAACTTTACCTTAGAACTAAGTTCGTTAGCGAGCTAGTGTTTCCCGAGGAGGGATTATAAACGCAGTCGAGAAATATGTCCGCTCTTACTTTTGAAAGCGCCCTAGATCGAAGCGGCCAACTGGTAAATTAAAGTCAAGAATTACAACACTAATGAAAGTGTCTCGTGTAGATTTACGCCCACAACGTAAGAAGACCTTTAAGTTTAATTGGACTCATAGTGACGTCTATTTCAGTAAAGCTTCGCTAAAACTTTAGTTATTATGATGACTTTTCAATTTTGAATCTCTTAAATTCTAATTAAAATTTCAATCTCCATTATTACTGTAATTAAAAGGACAATCTAGCCAATACCTGTTCGATCATTGCAACTATAAATATTATGAATAACAATTAAAACGTTTTCTCTTATAATAAAAACGAGTGTTCACAGAATCAAATTGTGATTTATGTTATCTAGCTAAATACAAATTTCATGTTTTTATTGAAAACCTAGTTGACCAATCCGCAGCTTCACACGCGTAGTTTTTCAATAAAAACATCACCCGTCTTCTGCGCAGTTGGGTAAAAAGTAGCCTGTGTCACCCGGGTCCAGTAGTTTCGGAGCCTATTCAATGCAAACAAAAAAACAATCAAATCTTTTCTTAAAATAATAGGTCTTTACCTATGAAATTGCCGTTCTTCAGTACTGGTAATTTCAAATAGAAAAGAAGTTTGGAATGGTTTTGTATTCTAAATTCAAATTAATTTTGTTTTAAAAACATGTCATTCTTTTTACAAACTCAGTCTTTTGTTTATTGATTAGCGTTGTATTTTCATTACATTTGAATATTTTTCGTCATAATGAATACTTTAAAAATTCGTGTAATTATGGAATATGAGTTCCGTCGTGGCACCAACGCGACACAAACGGCACGTAACATCAAAAACGTTTACGGAGAGAACTGTACAAACGAACGCACAACCCGTTATTGGTTTTCCCGGTTCCGTTCTGGGAATTTGATAGAATACTTATATACTTTTTTTTGTAAATACATACTTATAATATATAGAAAAACAACCAGACACGAAACAAATATATGTAGATAATGCAAAGATTTGTTCCGTGGCGGGAATCGAACCCGCTACCTCCTGCGTCTCAGCCAACTATTAGCCCACTGCACCACGGAGGTCGTTTACGATATAATAGTACATATAGTCCTCCTCATCGATTTTAATGATGGCGACCCTAACTATATTTAAATTTAAAGAAAATGCTGTTATGTATTAAAAAAAAATTACACGAAATTAAATTAACCTAGGCATGAGCCTTATTTGTTTGCTAGACCAAACTTAGTTTTAAAAATTCTATCACAGGTGTCACAATAGAGTTGGCCTGCTGCGTTATAAGTTTAAGTATAGGAGGTCTTAGGTCATTCTTTACGTATCACACTTATATTATAAATGTGTAAGTTTGTTTGTTTTAATTCTTTATTGCACAAAAAGAAAAATGTACAAACGTAGGACTTAATGGTAACAGCATTTTCTACTAGTCAACCGTGACAGGTAAAAAACCTTAGGTTGGCGTGCTAAGTTGGATGTTGGCTTATGTATTTGTTTGTTACTCAATCACGTCGAAACATCAGAACTGATTTCGATGTAATTTGGTGTGTACGTAGATTATAACCTGGATTAACACATAGGTTACACTTTATCCCATAAATCGGTTCCCATGGGATAAAAATGGGGTGTCAAAATTTCTATATTTATTTTTGCACCCCAGAACAACGCGAGCGAAGGCGCTGGCGATAGCTAGTGGGGCAATACGTACACAAACCTAGTAATGGTACAGTGTTATAGAATGGCTGTAAGCGATATTAAATTGCTTACAACTGAATATAAACATAAATTTAAATCACGAATACAAGGAAATTAAAAACGTATTTAAAACAGTTTGTTTCTAAAAAGAAAAATTGTGTTCCCGGTGTCTATTGTTTTGTTCCACTACTTAACTATTGATTCTTTTATTTTTAAATATAAACTAGTTGACTCGGCGAACTTCGTACCGCCTTGACATGCATATGACGCGGGCTGTCAATATAAGTCGGTAATCATTATCTGCATCAATGTATGAGAAAATATTTTTTCTTCGTAATATTTTTTTGCATGATTTATTTCAATATTTTAATAGTTATTCTGCTATTCGGGACGAAGACAAATACAACAAATCAAAAATCATCAAAATAGATCCAGCAGTTCTGGAGTTATAAGTGTTCGAACAAACCCGACTTTGTTTTATATATTAAGATAAGGATTTGTCATGGAGGTTGTATTTCATTTTAGCTTATTATAAATGATCTCAAAGTTGGTCATTGTAAGCTTAAAATCTGCTTCGTAAATGCTAATATAGAAGAAGCTCAGCCTCTTTCTATTTTAAATTTTACTTATGGTCCTAGGACGTAAATAGAATTTACGAAGCAGAGCTTAAGCTTACAATGACCAACTTTGAGATCATTAGTGAGGAAAAAACTCTTTTATCTATTATTGTGTATATATAAAATAAAATATAATATAATACGTAATAGAACAGAATATTTAATTGCACACCATATACAACAAAACAGTTAAAATAAGCACCACTTATATTAATTAATCTTCACAATTTGCGGTCTTATCGCTCTACCAGACAAGCTTAACTAAAATTAATTAAAAAGCAGTTGAAATTCATATAAAATATTCAGCCCATCAACCTCTTTACGCTTAGGGCATGAAGTTCAGATGTTGCATCATTATTCCTAACTAATGGTAGGCAAGGCCTCTATCTCAGCTATAAAAATAAGCCAGTTTTATTTTACCTACACCCATGACCCACCTTAAGGCAAGTATAAATTGTTACTATGCTCTACTTTTTACGTCGTCACAGAATATTGAATCTTATAATTGAAGTTCTAAACTGAAAATGGCTCGATCTGCTCTTTCAAAGCGTTAAAGTTGGCGCTGAGTGTAGGTAGTTTCATACAGCAATTATTGGCACGTGTTTCCCGTTTCTCAAGACCGACTTTACCATTTCAATAATAAAGTAAAGTAATACAAAAAAGGGTCATACACATTTCATTTCAAGTTTTATTCTCTACACACTAAAATCATAGAAAGTAAATTCCAATAAAACAAAATGGTTGAAAATAAGTCAAGTCTTGTTTACTATGTGTCTGGATCTCAAACACCACAATTCTGTCAACTCATCCGCTTAAACTCCACCACTTACTGTGAAACATAAATAGAACAAAAAAAACTCTACACAAAGGAAGGAGGTTAATAACATACCATTGCCGGTCAAACATCTCTCAAAACCCTTTATATCTTTATTTTCTGTCTTTAGTAGCATTAGCTAACTTTCTCTCATTAAAACCGTCATAATGAAGGCTGAAAATGTGAAAAAGTTTCCAGATTTGTTTGATACGAGGTATGCCTGGTATATACTGAAATAAAACAAACTCGGACCTAAAAAAGCATCTGAAATTGTAAGAAAAACTATACGCAGGTAAGAGCAATTGTTAGCACGTGTCCGCCTTATTACTAGTCGCCGGGGACAAAACCCGCCTAAGAAAAGATGATGTTTGTATTTTATGTAAATGTTTCCCTACGTGGGACGTTGGTGGCTGTTTTTAGAGCTGAATTATACCAAAAACCTATTCAGCAGTTTTTGATTTGGAGCCGGAATGGGTCATTTTATTTATGAATGCGATGCTAGGGGCGAGTTGTAAGCGGGTCGTATCTATTTGTCAATAAGTTGACGCGTCGTTTTGCATTTTGCGAGGATAAAACCGAATGAGGTATTAAAGCGTTTTCCTCTTTTACTTGAAGATAGTAATACCTCTTCACAAACTTTATATTGATGTGTGAGGTAAGCTTTGTGGTTTGCAAATAAGTGGATGTTCAGTACCATTCAAAGAAAAATAATATTACTACCTATTCGTTAATCCCTACTTAGATTGTTATTTGTAAAATTCAATGCATATGAATATAAAGAAAAATAACTGGGACTTTATAAAAAGGTATCTACAGACAAAACCTAAAAATTATACATTCCTCAGTTTCTCAACGGCTTAAGTCTCAGCAGGTACCTCAAATAATTCAAAGAAAATTCGGATTAAAAATCGCCTGGAGAGTGTGCTTGAATTTATTTTGCGCGACGAAATTGCTGGCGGTTGGCCTTCCTTCCGCAGTGGCTTCCTTGTAGAGATATAAATAGCATGAAATTCCTCCAAGCCACCTCGATTTCATGAATTTTTGTAGCTTCATATTTTGTGACAAATAGTTAACTGTGACCACCTTGCACGTCTGAAATTGGTTTCTCGTGAGAAACGCACGAGAACGTGTGCATCATTTCAAGTATATTAGATTCATTTTTGTTATTCTGCGGAATAAATAAGATCATTTTGATGCAGCAGCGGCAATATTAGTTTTTATTGGAATGTATCATGTATTTTATTCGTTTTAAAATGAAAGTATCTACTTATACGAATTTTCTTTCTGCCTATAAAATATAGTCTGCCCACGCTAAGAATGCGTAGGAAATGGTAGTTTTTTTTTGCCACAAACCACTGTTAATATCGTTTCATATCAATGAAATCTAAGGTCATTGGTCACAAAATAAATGTTTGTTTTCGTATTTATAGAGTTCGTAAATTCGTATCCTGGCATTGCACCAATGGATTTTTCTAAACAAAAAATTTATATTTCTCAATGCATTCTACACGTGCTTCAAACAATGAAGGATAACATAATTAAGAAACCAGCATGCCCTAAATCCTAAAGTTCATAGGCATGTGTCATTGTTTTTTTTTATACTACTACAGATGGAACAAGCCTAGGACCCACCTGATGTTAAGTGGTAACCATCGCCTATAACAAGTTTGCCTCGTAGCTCACGCTCCTTAAAAATGTGCCCTACGATTCACATCCCTGCGTCCATCAACTTGAGGCATACAGGTGTAAAGCCTCATGTGCCTGTAATTTCACCGGCAATCATACCCTTCAAACCAAAACACAGCAATGCTGCTTGGCGGTAGAAATAGGTATGGTGGTAGCACTTCCCCGGGCGAGCCCTTTCACAAGAAACTCTACTACTCTTAAAACTTGGTTACCTTAAGCTTATTGTACTTTCTTGTTTTTTCAACCTATATTGTCCCACTGCTGGGCAAAGGTCTCCCCCAAGTTTTTCCAGCTGTCATCGCTTTTTTCGTTGACTCCGACCGCGTCTTCCATCAGCCCTCCAGGTTGTAGCTAAGATTAGCCCACCTATCGGGGTGCATTCTGTTGTTTGAGCCTGGCTGTTTTTTCTCCAACATCAGTAATGCTTGACAATGAACACAGCGTGGTATTTCTCACTCCTCCTTTATCACTCATTTATACTTCCACTTTCCTTTATTTATGTATATTTCTTTAATTATGTTATTTTGTTTAATGTACATAAAGAGTATATTTATCTTGGAAGAAAATCTCATACCTATAATTCCTACTGTCTCACGTCCGTTAGCTGGGCATTGGAAAAGGAAATAAGCACCCATTCACACGACATATATTCATGTACCATGCTCATTAGTCGTCTCCTCGCATCATGCACCACGAATTGAATACCATAAGATATTTTTCCTCGTTGAAGTGTACAGGGTGGGAAGAAAGAATGAAAAATGGAGAAAGTATTATTGCTAGCAATCCTAATAAAATTGTTTCTGTCTCTTTCTGACTTTTTTATCCCATATGGTGGTGAGGTCAGGCTTTCACAACTCTTTCTTCACTTCACTCTATCCCTGATATCCTCCTGGGAAACATTTGTTTCGGGTCTGGTTATTTCTCTGCAAATTATATGACGTATGTATTTACAAAAAAGTATATAAGTATTCTATCAGATAACTGGTTCCCATACTACAAGCTTTGCTTAGTTTGGGGCTAGATGGCGCTTTGTGACATGTCCAGCATTGTTTTTTATTGCATGCCACTAAATCCTTGCACTAAATCTCACTAAATCCTCTCTGTAAGTTTTCTACCGGAGATAGACAGGTCCAGTGCGCGATTGCTAACGTAGTCAGCTGGTATTTACTGTAGAAAATTATAAAACATTTTTTGTAATAATTAAAGCATCAATATATGTTTTTGTAAGTTTAAAAAAGAATCAAAAGCGAAAAAATACTTTTCTTGTTAAACTATAGTCATCATTTAATTTCGGATGCAATATATTCTTAATAGAAAATGTATCCATAGATGTCTACGATTGGTTAAAAATACAGAGTCTTAAATCAGGGTATCTAAGTAGGTTTTGATTTTCAGTTAAAATAATAAAGGAATGTTATAAATGGAATTTTTAACGAAAACGTTTATAACAAGAATATTAAGGGTACTTTTCCTCCAGGACCGTTCGTTCTTTCCACCCTGTATTTCAGAGGCTGTCATCATTATGTTTGCAGGATATTTTTCAAGACACAATCTTGTTAGGGATTGTGTTCAGACACCGTAACGGAAGCTTGTAATTACGGAGAGTGTGAATCTGTGTCCCAAATAGGCGCCTGTTTATCTTTCAAGCTATTCATAGAGGCAATCTTCAAAATTGTTTGGCTTGCCAAACAACTGGTAGTAGCAAATAACTGGTAATCATCAACAGAAAACAATACATTCTCTTTTATAGGTGTAATTTATAAACAAAAAATCTATTTAACTACAGATACATTGTAATATTTGACTAAAACTGATGCTTTGAGGAATTATAACAATCATCATTAATATTAGTTTATATAATAATAATGTTAATGTTAATATTAATATTAATTTGATGACCTCCGTGGTGCAGTGGGCGAATAGCCGACTGAAACGCAGGAGGTAGCGGGTTCGATTCCCGCCGCGGAACAAATGTTTGCATGATCTACAGATATTTGTTCCGGGACTGATTGTTTCTCTATGTATTATAAGTATGTATTTACAAAAATAAATGTATATAAGTATTCTATTAGTTATCTGGTTCCCATAGTACAAGCTCTGCTTAATTTGGGGCTAGATAGTGCTGTGTGAAATGTCCAGAAATGTTTATTTATTTATTAGTGGCTTAAATGATGGGTATAAGCCTCCTCCCTCAAACACCACATATTGGTAAAACAATATCGATTACAATATAATTTTATACCTGCTACGTCGTAGAGATCTACGTCGTAGAGCTCTACGCCAATATGGAATAATAAAATGCATCATAATCCATAGGAAATCTGCTTCTAAACATAGGCCTCCCCCATATATTTCTAGATCTTATGCAGCCTACACCGAACGGCTCCTAGGTTGTCTTTTTATCTAGTGGGCGTCTTACGTTTACGTTTTCAATACGTAGTCTTGACTCGAACTTTTCGACTCCAACGGCCGTTAGTTTATCGAGCTGTGGGCTTATAGTAAGAAGTGGTAAAATATGATGGTTTCTTAAAAAGTGAGGGTAACAATTATAATACGTAAGAAAAGGTTACTGTGCAGCTATTACTTTTTTCAAAAAATATATTCAATAAGAAAAAGCAATTGAATCAAAAAATATTTGCTCGTTTACAATAACGAGCAACGATTTCGAATCCGTCACGTGTAAAAACGGTTCGCCGAATTTGGAAAATTACCATAAAATAGTGTAATGCAAATTATTTTAATATACGCAATGATTTTGCAGTAACATTTTGTATCTATCCAACTAAAAACGTAGGTTATCAATTCGCCAGCAGTAATTTTAGTATGTTTTTAATGTTAAATTATCCATGAGTAAAATAAATTCAATAATTATAACGTAAAAGAGATTACGACTGACACAGGATCGGTTCGAGTGGCGTTAACAAAGAGGTCTATGCAGGCCAGCTGGCGGGCTAAAAATGATGAAGATGATAAGGTCCTTGCATCAAGTTGTAACACCGGTCAATTTTGCCTAACATCGCGTAATTATGAGCAAATAAATAGGTTTTTTGACGTTATACATCTACTGGCTCTCCAACTATTTGAGAAAGACATTGTTTATTAATTATTACATCGAAATAAAACCTAGCACTTACCGAACATTAAACTCTACCAAATTAGGCGTATAATGACGTCACGGTAACGTTACGAAAGCCAGTGATTTATAGTTGGCCTGCGTGATTGTTCGGACGTGATGTGCCCAGTGATTATTGATGAGCACGATTGTGCTGTCATAACTGATATCCGAGCGGTTTTAATTAGCGTACGGAAGCGAATAGCGTTGAATCCTGAAGCTTTGTTGACATCGTTAGTGGGCGTTTCTGAAAATAGGGACCACACTGGGGCCCTTTCAGATGCGTGTTGCGTAGGACAAGGGTAGACCTCATCTTTACATAGTATAAAATGAAATCGCTTCTGCTGTCTGTTACCTTAGATATTTTAAACTACTCAACGGGTTTTAATGTAGTTTTCAGCAATAGATAGAATGATTCAAGAGAAAGGTTAATGTGTATAACTAGCTTCCACCAGCGGCTTTGCACGCGTTGTTTGTCAACAAAAAGTAGCCTATGTGTTAATCCAGGTTATAATCTACGTAGGTACATACAGATTTAAAAGTAACTCAGTCTCTCTGTCTGTTTGTTACCTTTTTACGACTTAACGACTCTATCGATTTCGATGGAATTTGGTACCTATGTATATACCTAGATAGATTATGAATGGACTTGAGATATAGGATACACTTTACGCAACTGTACAGAAGGAGGGTAATGTTTTATTGACAAACCACGCATAAGAAGCCGCGGGCGGGTCAGCTAGTATTATTATAAATGAGTATCATTGAGAAATAATAATGAGTATCATAGAGCAACTGATATTGAAGCATTTATTCATTCAGTCGTTTAATTAGAAGAATTGATTCAAGAAAGTTTTAGGATTTGAAGATTAACGTTGTTGGTCTGTCTGTTCATTTATTTGGCGACAACTTTTCAGGTATGTTCAGGAAACGTAATTCTTTATGTTTCTTTTTTTAGTGCTTGGGTACTTTTAAACAGGACTTGGTTATTATCCAATTGTTTTTTGTGTTTTAAGCAAACTTATTTATATTTGTTTGCATGAACATGTAAGCACAGTTAATGTTCAAAGGGTATCAAAATAAACACCTGAATAAAAGAAACTTACTTACGAAATAAATAAAGTTGTTTTCATTCCAGATATACATAACACACTCACGAAAGCTCCGAAAATAACCACCAAACTGCCATATTCAGATTTCCGCTTCCTTTGCAGAAGTAAACCGGGCACGCAATAAAATTAAGTGCAGAAAAACTTTATTACGAATCTCTGAACCAAGTGCCTCTGGTTATAAGCAAAAATCCAAGCCGCTGAGGCTGAATACTGGAAATCTTCCATGAATTTATAGTGGCACAAGAAACTTCAGGAAGGAAGCTTGGCTTGGATTTTTCAGTTTACAAAAGAAATATAATGTTTTAACGGTGTCAGATGCAGGTGAGTTTTTTGCAACGACCGTTGGTCGACGTGATCTGAGTAGGAAACGTGATAGTATTTTGATATTTTACTGGAATATGTAGGCTATTATGTAAATTATTGTGGCTTTCCTTCTACAAATAGCTCTCATTCAGATGCGGTCTGCACGAAACTGCATAATACTGCAGGCGGTATACTGTACGGGTTTATTTTCACGTAGATGGAGCTCATTTTCAGTACGTATTCATCGGTTCAAGTGTCACTGCAAGCGTCCTACTATCGCATACGCCATGTTTCTTAAGAAATAGCTAATTTATCTTTATGCATACTGGGTAGGGTTCAGTTATTAGAAGATCTAAGCTTCAAAGATTACAAAGCTGCAATTAAGAGCAGTTATAACATTTGCTCTTAGAAATAATTTACATAGTATTTTGATATCAGACTTACATACTCACACGGTTTTTTATTATCTGGTTATATTATCGTAGGGCACGTTTCTGTGGCGATGGTTACCACTTAACATCAGGTGGGATATATGCTTGTTCCATATCTAGAAGTATAAAAAAAACTAATATATAACTATATTATCTTAAATTCACATTTTCGGAGCCATTGTCTCTTCCTCGTAAGTTAGAATAGAGACAATTTAAAACAAATTAGTTACAGTACGGAGGGTAGAATCAAACGGAGTATTTATGTCGAACGCCGACGAAGCGTGGCGAAAAGACGTGACTGAAATACATTCGTACAATATGCAGCTCCATAAACGTTCATTTACTTTAACATAATTAACTAATTCCAAGCGATCCCTTTGATTTTGTGGCTTAAGCCGTAACGAGATAAGCTTGCGGTTTCTTCAGTCACCGATAACGCCGATGAAGATACATTTGTACGTTTTTCTACCGAGCCAATTTATCCACGATTTTTCTGATAAGAAATAAACTTAATTTATCTTTCAAACAGTATCCGGAAATATTTTATGTGAGATAATTGTAATCTTTGAATTCTGGCATTTTGTAATTTGAAGCATAAATGAAGTTTCGTATTTTGTGTCAAATTAATGTTTTCATTTTCAATCATTGTTTAGGCCATAATTAAAAATGAAGTAGTTTTAATATCGGTTGGAGACACAGTAACTTTCCATCCCTTTTCGTTGCTATATGTGAAATGTCCTGTTTCCCTCCCACCTAATTGTCATCAGTCAAGAATGATTTGTTGAAACAATACCAGTGCGGTGAAGTGCTCTGTGCCAAAAATAAGTAATTAAAAGGAATTTCTGTACAATAAGACTTGCAAAGTGTTGGATACGTGTAGTGCTGTGTCTCTCGCGAGAAAAAGAAACTGAAGTACTGGAAGAACAAAAAATTGGCGATATTGGCGAAAGTTTCTTGGAGCGAAGGCATCTGTGCAAGGTGCAAGGTAATTTTATATATTTTTTTAATATTTCGGAATTTTCCCTTTACGCGTGCTGTGAGACCTTGCCTTTAACCAAAACTGACAATTGTAGGGTAATTGTAGAATCACGCAATTTGGCAAAAACCAGCACAAATAAAGTAAAAATACTAAAAAATAAAAAAGTAGAAAATTAAACGGTGTCCCCATACATACATAGTTGACGCCAATTAAGATAGTCGTCTGAGTTATATGGGCGCTTATACAATATATTATAAGTAACCAGCTGTTGCCCGCAACTACGTACGCGTTACGCTACTAAATGTGTAGGTAATGTAGAAATAAAGCTAAACTCGCTGTTGTAACATGACTTGACACGCCATTTTTATCCCATGAAAACTGATTTATGGGATAAAAGGTAGCCTATGTGGTAAATCAGGTTATAATCTATGTATATACCAAATTTCATCGGAATTGGTTCAGCCGTTACGACGTGATTGAGTAACAAACAAACAAATAAATAAACAAACATCCAAACTTTCACATTTATAATATTAGAGTGTAATGGTACGGAACCCTTCGTGCGCGAGTCCGACTCGCACTTGGGCGGTTTTTTATACCAACGTCACAACGCCAATTAAGAGCGTCAGAGTAGGCAGCTGTCGTAATTTATTTTACAATCCACGTTCTTGTCACTCTTGCAAAGTGTAAGCTCCTTACTCGTAGGTTGCCACATTTATTTGAATGAAAATTCCTGCATAAAATACTGTGAGAATACTTTAAATAAAAGAAACTGTCATGACTTGGTGGTATTTGCTGTGAAAAGGTTCTCCAACAGATCTTACCGCTAAGAAATTTTGTCCAGATAAGATTTGTTCTGTTAAAAAATTACTATTGTACTATAGAATTTTAAAAAATCAAAAAGTGATATTAAAAAATATCTTTTCTACTAATACATTAACAATCTACTTATTTGAATAGTCTCATTTTAAACATTCTAAGCAATTCTGAGCTACTTATCACAATTCTCGTCAAGAGTGGCTTTCAGTTAGGATTTGAATCAAAACTGAATAGATAAGTCGTTGAAAAGGACTTCAGTTACAGACCACCACTTAATAGAGTACGAGTAGGTACATCACAGAACGTAATTTACTTATCCACTGGCTCACCTGGCTAGCCTTACTTCTGTTCACAGCAAAGATAGGCACAATTTAGTAATTTTTTTTTTCTAAGCCATTTTGTGATCACTAACATACCCGGAGACAAAACGCTCACAACAATAGTCATTCCGCAAGTTACTGGTTACTGGAGCAGTGATGTAGTTGACCATCGCATACTCGTACCAAGTAGAAAATGGCGGATTAAAATTTCACCTAGTTCGTAATGTTTGGAAAGCTTTTAAATCTTCGCTTTTCTTGTGTGTGTCCACTATGAGTTTTAAGTAGTCAGTAAGTGCTACAACCTTTATGTGACTTGTAAAAATACTCACATTCTACTACTCATTCGTTATTCTGTACCAAACCGAGGTGAATCACATTTATTGTTTGTTACTAGCATCTGCCCTCGGCTTTGCATGCGCGTCAGGTTAAAATACATAAAAGGTTAAATTTAATTGAAATCGGCCCAGCCTTTTAGGCATGAAAGCGTAACAAATAAACATACAAACATGAAAACACAGAAACAAACAAAAACACAAACAAGCAAAAATGCAAAAATACTAACATCCAAACAAAACTTACTTTCGCATTAGATATACATATAATTTAGCATACAAGTAAACTATCATAGTACTCAAACCAATACGGTTTCTGTCATAGAAAGTTATGCCGCACTGTTCACACTCTGCCATTGTGCAGTATGGTCAAACCTTAATACCCAAAAAACATCAATGTTCACGAAACCTCCTGTCACGTTAAACAAAGCCTTGACATGGGAACATAACGTGTGCAAACATAATATTTTGTTGACACAACATTCTACATTCTGTTAAAAAAACGGGGGTTTTTACCTCTTTTTCCCTATAAGCGAGCACAATCGGATATCATTAGCGTTATTTATGTGTGCGTCGTGTCGTGGACGCTCGGCCGACGTGACTTCAATTCGCATCGGGTGTTATCTCGAATGCTTTTCTATTGATTGCTTTAGCTCGTTGATGTATTGTGGTGACGCAGCTTGGTACCCCATTAACGAAACCTAGGGTTATGTAGGGCTACACTACTAAATGTAGTGTCCTGACAAACGGTTAATTTATACAAAATTTCAACTCTCCCCGACCCTCGAGGGTTAAAAACTGGCATAGCCTCAGCCACTTCAGTTAAACTAGCTTTCTATTTAAAAAAAAAACGATTGTGTGGTTTTATGAAACCACGGTAAAAGTGAAACTTTGTTTAACTAAAAACATTTAACTAAAAAAGAGTGTGTGTACTTATGTACACGCGTTAGAAGTTATACTTCTTTGGCGTATGGAAAAAAATAACTAAAATGCAGTAGTGATTAACGATAAATATTAAAATTAATCAAAAAGATTTTATTTAAATAAATAATAAATTATTAGTATCACCGTCGTATATGAAATTGATTTAATAAAAACACCAAAATAGTATTTATTTATTCACACTGTTTAATTGTACCCTTACGAAACACGTGTTCTACATATAAAAATACTAGAATATACAACTTGAACATAGTTATCAATTTTCATACCACCTAGAACTAACTTCATGCTGTTAAATTTAGGTGTCGGTGTGCGCGCGCATCGTAAAAATTCACTCTCATCAATTTTCTCCATCGCGCCAAAAGAAGTATAACTTCAATAACTAAAAATTTTCGTTGGCACAAATGAGTAATAGTCTATACACTACACGTTCAGCTGATGCGAACTATAGGCGCTGCCATATTGGCCTCGGCTGCTCTGACGAGCGCCTTTCACTTTATCCCTACTCCGCGGCCGACCGTCACGCGACATGCAACACACAGACGAAAAATTTTGAGACGATGTAATAAAAGTTTCACTTTAAAACGCTTCTGAATTGGTCCTGTTTGGGAACTACGATAAAACAGACAGACAGACAGACACAACACAGACAAACATATGTACCTAGACGTCAAACTTATAAAACTCCTCCTTTTACTGACGAACCTAAAAGTGAAGCAACCTAAGTCAGTCCGCTCGTAAATACTTACAGCATTTCAAGCACACATTCTTCTTCATCTTCTTCGTATCGATATGGTTCATAATTATTATTTTAAACTTCTAATGTTGTTTTGCCAATACTTGGCCACTGCAACAGCGTTATCTGTGGCGGAACAAGTATCACATGATGAAATTAATATTTTAATAAATAATATTTTCATCATACGCACACATTTGTAAAGCCTATGCCAATCTTGCTGCCAGTCACCACATGGCCGGCATTACGAAGTGTTAATTGTCTTAGACCATTAAACTACACATCGTTCCATGGGTGCTTCAGTTAATAAAATGCATAGCCGCGTCCACCTTTATGTATATCCCCACTATTCCCGTGAATGGATTACTGGGAATGTTCTTCCCAGAAGTTCAATGACACTACTTACTATTCTTAAGATTTTGAACCAACTAATACCATAATCGTTCGTTATATATTGGTTCTTTATTGGTTTATATTCTTATAGAAAACGGGAACAGAATCCAAGGAAAGAATTTCTGCGAATTAAGTGCCGAGAAATTTACCCAACATTCATCAATCTTGAAGCATTAACATTATGCCTAGATAGTCTTGCCACTATCCCGCTGACGTGTTATATTCCGAGGTGAATAGCTGAGATAGCTGAGCTCAAGTTGAGTTGAATCACATATAGGTATATATTTGTCATTTTGATATTATTTTTGGATCAGCATTGAAGCGATCGAGACACTTAAAATGAAAGTGATATAAAGCGGATCTAGCGACAAAATAAATGTACCAATAAAACATTACTAATAACTTAAAAACGACAAAGTTTAAACTAAAAATAAAAACAGTGTTGAAATGTACTCACAAAGACCTTTTATTAGACGTACCATTTGACCGGATGTTCCCATTTAGTTTTTTTTTTTACCCCTCTTGAACCCCAATATCTCAACAATCCCCCCACATTTTTAGCACATTTAGTCACACCAGAATTGAGCCATCACATGTATACCAAATTTCACGACGATCGGATCAACGCTTCGAAAGTTAAGTATCCTCGGACAAACAAACACACACACATACCCACATACAACGCCGATTTGCCCAAGTTGATTTAGAGATCTCGCTTCGCTCAATCAATAATTCAATTGTGAATGCTGATACATCTGTGATGGTCGTAGTAGCAGCATGTTCCAGAGTGTAACAAATGCAGGTGCTGCTTAATTAACACGAAGCGAATTAAAAAGATATGTAAATTCACAATGCGTAAGTTAGAACGAGACAGTAGATAGATAAGAAGAGTCAATCTGTCAATGTCGTTTTGGGTAATCTTGGTAAAGCGAGAGTGATAAATCCAAGTAAGGCGCCGAAGGGATGATTTTTGCGTTTGCTATTATTAAATAGGGGTTGACAGACGTCGTATTCTATTTCCACGGCTATACATCATCCCGTAATCTCATTCTTTTATTGAATACATATTGTTTTGTTACCTTCTTACAAAGATTGAATTGAATTTATGTTACAAGATTTTTGGCTTGCCGGTCTGTTTATGTAATTGTAAATAGATTAACATTTTTGTAACTACCGACTTCCAATTTGGAGGTTGGGGGTTCGAATTCCGGCCGCACAGGACTTTTTTGCTTAAACAATTTATTGACGCATGTACACGTGCACAAAACGGTGAAAGAAAACATCGTGACGAATCCGGCATGTCCTAGAACCAAATATTTTAAGGCACATGACGTCGCGGCGATGGACTTGCAACCTTTTCACGTGAATGCTTAACTTCGATATAAAACGTGGGTACATGCCCACTCAAAGGTAAAGTTTGGATTTGCCTCTGACTCTGACACCTTGTGGAATATTTTCACGGGTCTGCGCTATGAGTAAGACATCCGAGGATGTCTCTGGAGGGGATTAATATAATCGTATACACGTGTATATCAGCTATGTTATTATTACTTTAATTTTGTAACTAGTATACAAAATTAGGAAGCATTCGAATACTTCCGAAGAAATAGGGCAACATCGTAACAGCTTGGGTACCGGAGGATGGACAGCGACGTCAGGGTCGGCCGCGAAAGGGTTGTGTAAAAATTCAAAATCTGACACCTCAAATTAAAGAAACCTTACCCAAAAGTAAGTATATAAAGGAGCTAACGGCGCTAATCTGAATCATCTCACTAATTTCGACCCTGACGTGACAAGAGTCTGTAGCACAAATGGTGGTGCATCCTCGTATCAAGAGGAAGGTTGCGGGTCCATTTCCAGTCTGGGCTTGAAAATTTTAGAGATGGTTTTAAAAATCTTGGAATTTTCCTTGAGAATCAACGATATTACGACCGTTTTTCGAATGTCAGTGATGTGATACATTACAATTGCGGTGCAAATAATGCCGTTGAGCATTGCACCAACATTGAGCACCTAATATAAGCTCATCACATGCAAAGCAGGTTGCCGATGTTTATCAGCTTGTATAGAATGAACCAGTATGATCTAGAAGCGAGGTTATTACTGTAGAGATTACTGTCAAAAATTCTCATAGTTTTAGCTTTAGTCTACTTTCGGTTTTGCTGGCGGAGGTTAAGATTTTAATTTATTATTTTTGTACCTGCGCTTCTTTATACATTTTGACTTTTAGACTGGACTATAATGAAAATAAAATGGAACGAGTTCACGCAACAAAACGAAGGCTCACTTAAAGTTAAGCAATTACCTTTCACTATTTATTGTAACACCGCCTCCTCGCACGTTTTTTCAATCCAGTCCATCCAAAGATTGCCTAGAAGAGATCGCTTTGCGTCATAAGGCCGTCTATTGTACCACTATGTCTTAAAGTTTTCTAGGTTAAGTTATTGTAATTTCGTGTAACATTAAAGAATTATCTATAAACACTGCATTAGGTATATCATAAGCCATTTGGCCTACTTTGCATTAAATTGCACCCGTTACCCTTAGATACGATGGTCTCATGTGCCTGTAATTTGATTAATGTTGGACGATTCTTCGACAAACTACGATGTAAGTATGTACTGGCAGAAATAAAATGTGGTCGCGGCTCTCTGTTTTACATGTAAATGTGCCTTTTGGAAGCAAGCCAGACGAGGAGCGAGCAAGCATCCGACCGTTTGCGCGGCCTACTCTGTTTTTATAAGCATTGGAAATGAGTAATGATGTTATACTATCTACTGACAAAAATTTAAAGAAAAGTTTGGATTGCGCAAATACATTTTGAGACTAGCTGTTTTGAGCTAGGTTTCTGAGTCGCCTCAGTTATTTAAACGCCAGAATTCTATCTGCCTAATTAATTATAACAATTTCTATATGGTGGCCAAGAACAGACCTAAGAAGTCCAGGACGTCCGTCGGAGCAGTGGGTCGACGACGCAAAGAAAGTCGCCGCCAACTCCTGAATGCGCGCAGCACAGGACCGGGAAGGGTAGCGTTTACAAAGAGAAGCACCCAGCAGTGGGTACTTATGGGCTGTGGATGATGATGATGATATGAAGTGAAAATATAATTATTGATCGAGCGAAGCGAGATCTCCAAATCAACTATACTTCACACCGGGACAGTTGCTCAACTTATACCAAGCACAAGTCCGATCATGTCTGGAGTACTGTTCTCACCTCTGGGACGGATCAGCGAAGTACCAGCTAGAGGCTCTAGATTCAATTGAGAGAAGAGCCAAGAAGCTCATTTGCAATGACGAGTTAGCAAATGCAAGGCTCCACAGCCTCAAGCATCGTCGAAAGGTTGCAAGCCTCTCGGTTTTTTATAGGATACATTTCGGAGAGTGTGCTGCGGAGCATTTCAACCTGATCCCACCATCCCCATTCTATGATCGGACAACCAGACGCTCTGCGATGCGCCACCACTACATGGTAGACATACCTCCCATACGCACAAAGCGGTACTCT
Source organism: Philereme transversata (assembly GCA_963924445.1). Taxonomy (NCBI): domain Eukaryota; kingdom Metazoa; phylum Arthropoda; class Insecta; order Lepidoptera; family Geometridae; genus Philereme; species Philereme transversata. The sequence continues at coordinate 10,136,829 of OZ004347.1, forward strand.
TCCACCTTCATTATGCGCACCGCCAAGGAGTGGAACGCCTTGCCTGAGTCTGTGTTTCCTGATAACTACAACCTAGGGATCTTCAAGTCACGAGTGAATAGGTTTCTTCTAGGCAAGCGTGTACCATCGTAAACTGCATCATCGCTTACCATCAGGCGAGATAGTGGTCAAACGCTAGCCTATACTTTATAAAAAAAAAACTTGGGCAAATCGGCGTTGTATATATGTATGTATGTTTGTTTGTCCGAGGATAACTTTCGAAGTGTTCATCCGATCATCGTGAAATTTGGTATATAGTGATGGCACAATTTTGGTGTGGCTAAATGAGCTAAAAATGTGGGGGGGTTGTTGAGATATTGGGGTTCAAAAAGGGTAAAAAAAAACAAAATGGGACTATCCGATCAAATGGTACGTTTAATAAAAGTAAATGGGTACATTTCGACCCCATTTTTATTTTTAGATTAAACTTTGTAGTGTATAAGTTATTAGCCATAATAAAAACTGAACATTGATAAAATTCACTGGGTACACCAGTGACCCCACAGTGCTGAAATTTAGTATGCGTGTAGCTTTAGTGACACAAATATAGGCAAAAGTCTGAAATCTAGAATAACTGCAATTACTACCCCAAAAAAGTGTAATCAATTAATATGAACTCCCGTTACCTGTAATTTGGATGAATCTGTAGATCAAGTTAATTGGTTATGCATTTGGTGGCACTATTTTGATACACTATTTGGATTACAATTATTATTTTTTTGTTTTTATGGGAGACTCGCGAGATCTCAGTTCGGGGCGAACTACTAGTAATTTTAGTCAGGTAAGTACTCATAATATTTTTATTTAATAAACGAGTAATAATAGGCACACAAACTGACGGACCTCTTCCTCAAACTGATGATAATCAGCTATTGTCTGACGTCCTATAAACGTGTGTAACACGACATTATTATAAATAATATGCAAACTGTCGTTCACGCCCTTTTATTTTTACCAGTCATAGAAATAATTTTCTGATACGAGAAGGTATTCTTTGATGGCATCGTTTGATGTGACTTGTGACTTCCTCCGCATAATATCGTTCGCAGTATGATGGGACTGAGAACTGCTGTAAATAAAAACATACTTTTTTAAAGTTGATAATATTATTCACCCTTGTTTTAAGTTTAAAAACGTATGTGCGTTCTTATGTACGTACGTAAGATGTTTACTTCTTTGGCGTAACAGAACAAAAATACCTAAAGATTTCATCCCGTATGCCGCAACTCTTTGAATGAATGAATGAAAGTACTTTATTGTACACTTCAAAAGAAACAGACATAATAATAAATATGCACAAAGCATCAAGTACAATGGGCGGTCTTATCGCTTAGAAGTGATTTCTTCCAGACAACCTTTGGATGGAGAGGACTTTTGTAACATTACAATAATGGAGGGGGGTGTACCTACATAAACAAAAACTAAATTTTAGGAGAGCGCTGATCACTTACAATAAAATAAAACAATATACATAAAGTAAATATACCTACAACACAACAAATAAAATAGAATAAAAAATATACATAAACATACATACGTACATATCTATAGCGATTCTACGACGTTTCTGAGAGATACAATCTTTTCACTCTTGTTTTAAATGTGGCTAATGATGGAGCTTGCCGTATTGAGACCGGTAATGCGTTCCAAAGACGTGTTACTTGAATGGTAAAGGAATCATCATAAAATCTAGTTCTATGAACGGGAGTTTTCAGCATCAAATTTTCAGACGATCGGAGCGAGTGAGGATTAGAACAGTGAAGGAACTCAAATCATTCCTTCAAGTAAGAATAGGTTTTGGTGTTTCGGAGGATGTTGTACAGGAGGGAAAGGATATGCGCATTCCGGCAAAGACGAATAGGTAACCACTTGAGCTTGAGACGAAATTCGGAGATGTTACGGAGTCCAAAAATAAAACGAATGCAGAAATTTTGCAGACGCTCAAGCTTATTTAGTTGGTCCTCCATAAGGCCGAGAAGCTGACGTCAACAGAATCAAGAACGGGGTGAAGAAGTGACTGTGAAAGCGCAATTTTTGTAGCGGTAGGTAGAAAATTAAGTAGCCTTCTAAGCGAGCCGGCAGATGCAAACATCTTTCTATACCCCCCCCCCCCATCCGACACCCTGACCCCCCCCCCCAACAAAACAACACACTCCTGCTATCTCCCATGATGAATTTTAAGATCTACCTATAAGAGTGTATTGTTATTAATAATTTTGGCCTCGTGATTTATCTAGTATTATAGTAGGAACCCACACGTCGCGATATCCGTAATAACTCAGTTTCTTTTAAGGAATTTGAGTCTAGTACCAAAGATCATGCTACCTACTTTATGAGAGAATTAAACCTATCTAAACACATTGACATACCTGTAAAATTCTAATTAGTGATAATTGTGATCTACCTACTCGTATTGTAAGCTTAGTGCTTAGGCCTACCCAATGGGAACGTATTGATCAACCTACAAACTATTATTACGAGCTGAGGGTTCGGGATAAAATAATGGGAATCGATCTAACCAAAATAACACTTTTATTCAGCACACCGAGCAAGACAAAAGCGTTCGAGAGGGTTCGATTATTACTCATTGTTTAACAGCCTCGGCGTAACACTAATTATCGACAATAATAATTGTGGCTAAGGCACTTGGTAAAATATCTTAGATCCGCAGCCCCACCACCGCTGAAGACAATGAGTTTCGACTACCAGACTGGACATCTCTCTTCCACAAAATGAAAGTATTAATAGGTATACTTAACCATACATTTGAGACAACATAAAAATTGTATGTAGGTAGTCCGTTGTTCCTACTCGTTATTAAGGGAATTAGAGGTCATAATCTTTTGCAAGGTGTAGATTCTTTTTTGGTTATCTTGCGAATCAGTAAAGTTCTTATTTTTAGAACTAAACCCATTCGATTTTGGTTCTTCGTAGCCTATTCTAGAACCCAACTCTTTTCCATTCCAATCCTAAGAATACCCGCCCCTACTATCTATCTACCAAAATACTCAGCCTTAAAACGTATCTAGGCAACCTATCAATTAATCCATTCTTAAATTCACTATCACAATGCACTAAAATGTAGAACTTAGTTAAACCCCAAAATAATGCAAGTTGTTCCAACTTAGTACGTTTCCGAACGGCTAGTTTGCATGAGATTGATAAGACTGCTTTAATTAGCTTTCAAAGTCTTTAGTTTACTGTAGTTTCACCATGAATATTACTTCAATTCATGTTTCTATTGCATTTTCAGTTAACAATGCTGGTTGAGCTTAACGGAATTTCATTTCCTTGGCTCCGTAGAATAGAAAACGGACCCTTTTCATGCATCTGTTTCTAATTAAGCCCACCGCTTTAGCCTTCAAAGATTCTATCAACATCAGATCAACTTAGATAAATTACTTCCTTGAATCCGAGTACATTTCATTGTCAAACTTCACAAGTTCCAACTTATCATTTCAACATTATGTTTAGTCTTACAAAGTGTATTTTTTTTGAAACCACCGTCCATAAAAGCACTATTGCCCTTTCATTTAAGTTTAGTTTATTACATGAATTTTGTTCTACATACTGATATATTTTTATACCGTATGTTACATTAAAATATTTCCTTTTCCTATGTACAATAACAACAGATATCAAACTTAGGAATCCAATCTTCCTACCCACATTTTTCCCTTTACTAGATAACTCAATCTAAGAAATATTATATCATCAATTGGTTACACATTCCTGTGTCTTTGTTTTAACATAAACTATGTTTACCAATGAACCCACCGTTCTTTTTATAACTATAAAAATAGAATATAGAAATAGTTAAACAAATCGCTGCCAATACAAGCATCAAACGTGAAAGGTTATTTTGTCATTAGTTTAATATAATTCTGCGCCCATCATTTGGTAAATTGTAATACTGATGCCAATCTATCGGTACATATTCTTTAGAATAAATCTTCTTTAGAATAAACCTACCATCCCATAATATGATCTAAATTAATTTGATTATTAGACTATTATCGACTTCGCCGTCCCTGATGCGTTTCCTATCCGACATTCTATTATTCCTAGGTATAATAAACCCTATGACAAGATTCCTAGCCTCGTGTCATTCTGTATTATTCCCTCCAATGATGGTAGAAGTTACTACAGGTTCATTTTTCAGAACAAACCAGCGACAGTATAACTGTACCTCCCTATCAGATCCCTAGAAGTTCCTAGCTAGATGCATGTTTAGTCAAAGCAAAAAGTCCCAGCTTCAATTTACTTTTAAACAATGTCAGTAGGTGATTACCGACAACCTAGCTAAACTAAAAGAAAATGCCACGGTAAGAGAACTGTCCCTACTACTTAATCCCCAACGTTAACTATCTTATTAAATAAGCACCCCGCAATTCAAAACAATTATTCCCAAACCAATATATGGAATCCATATTCCACTTACTGTATTTCAGGAACAATCACTTTAACTGTCACTAATTTATCCTACCCTCAAAATAAAATAAATCTTGGCTTCTAAAATTGTCCATCCAAAATTCACCCCATTTAAACTTTAATGTAAATAACACGGATATCCAACAATTACATTTAAAATAACACAAACAATTTACTCTGTTCCGATCCACTTCAATACATTCCTGCACGAATCCGATTACGAGTACCAAACATTAACACAAGTACAATAAGTAAAAATGGCAGTAAGTAAAAATTAACAAGCACGTACCTTGGTATCCTCTGGGTATCCAAGCAGGCTGCTAGCGAGACAAGAGCCCACGAGCAAAGAGTAAAGAGCAAAGAGGACAAGCTTTTTTTTTCGAATGGGCTAAATTCGCTGTTGGCCTCTGAGGCCGTGACAGCTTAACCGAACTTTTGGCGAGCGCAGATGGCGCTTAGCCCAGTAAGTTATTTAGGCAACTAGCGCAAGGGCACCACTTAGGTACGAGCCTCGGCTTGGGCAGTTGCCGGGGTGGGGATAGGAGAGAAACGCCCGGGTACATGCCTGTACCTCGTATAGGCGGCGACTGATGGGACTCGTCGACCTCGCCGGCGAGGTCGGTGTTTCTGTGAAGTGTTTGCTCTGTCTGATATAGATGACTCAGCTTCCGCATTAGCGGAGGTGATTTCGTCATCCGGGTCTCCGAGAACGTGACTCGGACGATGGAGGATTAAAGAGGACGAGCGTAGCCGCTCTATCGTATTTAAGGGCTTCCTTTCCTTCCCCCCGTTCCTCAACCATCGAACCCCCGTCTGCGACCTCTAGCGGCGAGTAGCGAAAACTATATCCATAGATGATAAATTATTTTATACAAACTCTATATTTATTCAATAGTAAACAAATGGGTTCACATAATTCAAAAAAATACACGATCAAATATTTCTATTAATAATACTATTATTTTGTAATATCACGAAGTTTCATATTAACCCCCCCCGAATTTTTAATAGTATAGACAAGATTCCGTTCTATCCAGCTTCACCCCAACCTACACGATATCGCCTTCTACTTGCATACCCATAATGGCGTGTAGTGAAATCTATTCATAGACAATTTACTAGTCAGTCGACCCCCTACCGGCGAGTAGCGGAACTATTTCCATAGGCTACAAATCATTTTGTGCAATCTCCACGTCACTTCACCCAACAGCTACTGTCATCTAGCGTCATGATAGTATGTCAACTTACAATTTATCTAGATCAAACACCTCATACAATAGATGAGTAATTCAAGAGATGGCGCTAGGCGTTCTAGTATATTGAAGCTTTTTCTAAATCCCACATTGATTTAAATACGTAATGACCGAATGTACAAATATGTGCCATTCAATAATATTAATATATTATAATATTACGAAGATGAATGTTAACTTCCGAATTTGTTACTGTGGAGGAACCATTCAGGTCCGGCCAGTTACATTTCGACTCACAGACTCAAGCTGCGGAACCCACGACATGGAACTGTCTATTAGTATACCTAAGTTTTTAACGTGATTGCTGAAAGGAACTGTCACACCGTTAAATTCTACGCTAGGAATAGCTGTCCAGTCCATTTTTGGTAACGTGCGGACTCCTTGTTTGTAAAACGAATGATAAATTAATAAATATATTGGCGCTTTAGTCGTTATCTCAATCATCTCACTAATTTCGACCCTGACGTGACATGGCCTGGTGGCACAATTGGATAGTGCGTCCTCGCATCAAGAGGAAGGTTGCGGGTTCAAGTCCCGTCTGGGCTTGAAATTTTTAAGATGGTTTTAAAAATCTTGGTTTTTTCCGTATGTATTCGGATAACATTATACAAATAAAAATACTATTAAATCATTGATTCAATAATTCAATCATTTTTTTTATTTAATAAATATAATTATGAGTTTTCACGGACACTTGAGAGACAGTTATCAGCTAACTTTATCATGTTGCTTTTTGGCTGTCGGCGTGTGCGCGCATCGTAAAAATTTTACCCTCATATATTTTCCAATCACGCTAAAAGAAGTATAACCTCAAAAAACAACAAAATAGCTTACTTAGAACTTACTAAAAGCTTACATTGTTAACAAAACATTTCCTATGATGAAGATCGTAAAGTCACAAACAACAAAGATTTAAATATCTAATCTTGGCAGGTACGCAGTAGTTTCATTTTGAAAATTTACAACAATGTTACGTTTTTTTGGCATTTATTAGTTTATATTTCTACTAGCTGACCCGCCCGCGGCTTCATACGTGCGGTTTGTCAATAATACATTACCCTCCTTCTGTGCAGACGCGTAAAGTATATCCTATGTCTCACGTCCATTTTTAATCTATCTAGGTATATAAGTACCAAATTCCATCGAAATCGGTCTAGCCGTTAAGTCGTGTAAAGGAAACAAACAGACAGAGTTACTTTCAAATCAGTATGTACGTAGATTATAACCTGGATTAACACATAGGCTACTTTTTGTTGACAAACAATGCGTGCGAAGCCGCTGGCGGAAACTAGTTATACATAGACGACCTCCGTGGCGCAGTGGGCGAATAGCCGGCTGAGACGCTGGAGGTAGTGGTTTCGATTCCCGCCGCGGAACAAATGTTTGCATAATCTACAGATATTTGTTCTGGGTCTGGATGTTTTCTATATATCATAAGTATGTATTTACAAAAAAGTATTTAAGTATTCTATCAGTTATCCGGTTCCCATAGTACAAGCTCTGCTTAGTTTGGGGCTAAATAGCGCTGTGTGAAATGTCCAGCAATATTTATTTATTTATTATTATTTATTTTAATAACCTTCCTCTTGAACCACTCTATCTATTGCTGAAAACTGCATTAAAATCCGTTGAGTAGTTAAAAAGGTCTAAGATAACAGACAGCGGAAGCGACTTCATTTTATACTATATAAAGATTTAAAATTCAATCAAATCAGTGAGGCAAAACTATAAAAATCTATAACTTTGACAAAAACTACCTACTTTAAACTATTTATAGATGAAATCTATAGTTTTTTTTTATTTGAAACAACAAGCTATATATATCGGATCATGTTTTTCTAACTGTTTTTATTCAGTTACATCCTAATATAAAACTAAAAATATTATTTGTATGACTTATAAATAAACTGCCAATGAAAGAAGGCCCAATAAACATCCGCAAATAAATGTTACGAAAAGAAATCGAGAAATATGTTGATATTCCACACGTTCAAAGAAAAGTTCCTAAATATCCAATTTATAGGGAGTTAAAAGAGACTTACCTTTTTATGTAATTTGTGAGTTGTACTCCAGAGACTTATGGTGAAAACTCTTCTCTCATTTCATTTTATTTCAGTTCATTTATTCAATAACCATGGGTACTCAATATAACACTTAGTTACATCATATTAGATAGGTATAGTATAGAAATTAGTTTCGGTTATTATTAAAAGTATGTTAAGAATAAACATTTATTTAGAGAAAGAATATACAGGATAATCTAATATAATAAAATTCTCGTGTCACAGTTTTCGTTGCCATACTCCTCCGAAACGGCTTGACCGATTTTGATGAAATTTTTTGCACTTATCCGGTATCTATGAGAATCAGCCAACATCTATTTTTCATCCCCCTAAATGTTAGGGGTAGTCCACCCCTAAATTTTTTTTTTATTTTTTAGACAAAATTTTTAATTTCTATTTTTTTATGATACAGCATTCAAAAATACATGCAACCCTAAATTTTTACCCTTCTACCACCAACCCCTATCTAAATTTAGCAACAGAACATCTAAGGCGGTACGAAGTTCGCGGGGTCAGCTAGTTATATATATATAATTTAATCTTAGGGTAAAAGCTGATGTGTAACGAGAATCTAAACCCGCCAAAAGCATCTTCTCTTCATCTACATTTTAACATGAAATGCTAGCAAGATAATTAGTAGTATTTAATCATTGTTATAAGTACGAAATTTATCACATACCGTCATATCGGTGTCTCGACCGACAATGTTTCGGTTCAATTCGTCAATCATCAGGGTGAATGCGATCCGCTCCGAATAACGTCTCGCCTCGCACTGCGCGCTGCAGCTCTCTGCGTGCGAGTCGACGGGCGCGGTGGTGGGGGTTGCGTCAATGAAGGCCTAGCGTGTTGACAGGCTACGTCATCATCATTATCATCACTGCTGCTCTCTTGGGTAGTTCTCGGTACAGGCAAACACACAATATTAACTATGTCTCTACCAGGTTCACTCACTATTCTGTCGCTTGCATCATGAATACATGGCCTCCAGGCTGGCGGTAGAACCCATCCTCTTCTCTGTTAAAGTTCGGCACACGACTTGTTTCTATCGCCTCTCAGATCTTGCGAGGAACGAAGAACTCCTATCTCGCTAAGACCCTCTAGTACGTGGACGCTCTAGTAGTATTTACTTCATTAAACTTTTTCTGTAATAAAATATAATAGTAATAGTTGGTAATAGATGTTTTTCTGGGATATTTCATTATTCGAAGCTAACACCAATTGAACACGGTTTTCACCTTTTCTGATTGAGGAAACCGACCAAATGATTCTGTCCATTTCATCTTTCAGGACAAAAAAATAAGTCGTCGACATAAATGATCATACAAACAAAGGATTATATATCAAAATAGCTTTCTAGAGCGGTACCTTAACCTTTCCGCTATATGTTCTATACTCAAAAATCTTTCTGCTCCAACAACCGTCAGTTTTCTGAACAATGTACCCACCCACAGACTTACTAATCCTCGGAGCTACATCGGAGACTTTAGTTGGTCTACTCATTTTTGACTTGATCTCGTAGAGAAATGCCAAGCATAGCCTTCTCCCTCCATAGCTCGATGAACAACTTAGAGCACTCAAACAGTATCAATTATACTTATTGCCATTGGATGATAGCTTAAATCAATAATGAAATAAGTAAATCTAGGTCTAATTGTGTTATTGGAAGCAATTATTAGCAAATGTTTAGCATACTGTAAACTGTTGGATGGCGACGATTTTGTCTAAATTCTATCGATTGGGTGCAGCCAGAATACAAGCGATTTCAAAAACCATTTAATCATTTAATTGCTCCTTTACTTTCTATGCCACAATATAGCTCAAGGAAGCTTTTTTTGGAAAATAAGGCTTTTGAGGTGAGGTAGACAAATAAAACATTTAACATTCTTTCAGTAACTTTGTTTGCTCAAACTTTACCATACCGTTCTTAGTGGTATCACAAGTAAATCTAAAACGAAAACCTTTGTATTTAGGAAATATAGATGCTTTATACAAAGTGTGGCCACAAGTTGCAGGTTAAGCTGAAAGACGCAGTCGAGGTAGTGCCTCGGATAGGGTTTCAGATGGAGTAAACTTACTTATATAGCACCCAAACCTCCTAGTTTAGGTGGAGTCTAGACAAATAAGACATTAAGGACGAGGTGAAGACCTTTATACAAAATCGAAGCGACGAGATTCAAAACATACAGAAAGATGTAATTTTTTTTATACCACTTAGCGATGGAACAAGAACATATTTGGTAGGAACGGGGCGCCACGTCTTCGCCTTACGTATCTTCTAGGTCTTCTACTTTACTGTTTGAGCACGTGTATCACAAGTATCACGCTAAAACGTTAACCAAACCCTTACCTGAGACAGTACAACTAACTTCAGATAGTTATTGCAAGCCAAGCCAAGTTTTCCAATAAATAATATTGCTTGAATGTGTGTCGCGGAATTCAATGTTATTGTTGAAATACAGTTACACGATTTCAATTGTATCTTTAGATTAAACTGCAAAGAACTCATTATAAAATTGTCCTTGTTGAGCTTGACATCCTCAACAAGGAAACTTAACAAGGAGATGCTTCACACCAATAGAGTGAAGACGAGAGATGCGAGACATGATAATTTTTTTCGGTCCTTTTTCGGTAAGTATAGAGTACTGGCTACTTTTGAGGTGGTTTGACCTATTACCAGCTCGCTACCTTAAACTCGCTCGATCGAACGTAAGGCTTTCAGGCGTATAGGTAAGCAATTTAGGGCGGAAGGTAAAATCAAAAGTCTCGAACACCGCATGTAAATGATCGATAGGCATCGTTCGTCACAGACAAACCGACTAGATTTCATTATGGGTATAAAATGCCTTTTTTTACGTAATTGTTTGAATATTCATAAACGGACAAGGCAAGGATACTTAGACACGTGAAAAAAAATTACAAGCAGTTATACTTTTAATATTTACCCCCAACTTAAACTTGTATGTATGCAACCATCACATGACCAGCCTCAAAGGGAAGTCAAGCGTGAACTCCAAGATAGGTAAAGATGGAGGGGTTTGGTTGACCGCACCGGTGCGGCCGGGCATCTCAGAGGCAACTTGGACAGAGAACATTTAATGGCGTTGGGTATCGATGGGTTCAGCGATAATACGTATCTGTCTTTAGTACTTTGTAACCAACTAAAGAAACTATGTATAACTAGTGGTTTGCCCCGAACTGAGATGTCACGAATCTCCCATAAAAACAAAAAAAAATATTATTCATAATCTTTGACTATCAAAATAGTGCTACGAAATGAGTAACCACATTAATTAACCTACAGTTTCATACAAATTACAGGTACAAGTTCATGTATTTGGTTATGCTTTTTTGAGGTAGAAATTGCAGTTATTCTAGATTTCAGACGTTTGCCTATATTTGTGTCACCAAAGCTACACGTATACCAAATTTCAGCACTGTGGGGTCACTGGTGTACCCTGTTATTTTTTTTCAAAGTTCAGTTTATATTTTGACTTATAACTTAAAACCTCCAAATTTTAAACGAAAAATAAGAACGGGGTCGAAATGTACTTACAAAGTACCTTTTATTAGAAATTTCACTTGACCAAATAATCTCATTTTGTTTTTTTTTTACCTCTCTTGAACCCCAATATCTCAACAATCCCCCCACGTTTTTAATTCCTTGAGTCACACCTAAATTGTGCCATCACTACCTACCTATATACCAAATTTCACGATGATCGGATAAACGCTTCGAAAGTTATCCTCGGACAAACAAACAAACATACATACATACATACAACGCCAATTTGCCCAAGTTGATTTGGAGATCTCGCTTCGCTCTATCAATAAGCGGTAGCATGTGCCGTTACTAAGTACTTTAGAATTTAGTGTTGCAGCAAAAGAATTTGAATATTCAAATTCAGTTTATTTCCTTAGTTGATAACGAAAATTGTAAATCTTAAATATATAAAACAAAGTCAGGTTAGTTACACCATATATATATAACTCAACAACGGCGGATCGATTTCTATGAAATTTGGTATATAGATATATTATGATCGAGATTGACACATAGGCTTCTTTTTACCTGACTGCGCAGTAGGAAGGTAATGTTTTTATTGACAAACCACGCGAGCGAAGCGAAAGGCGGGTCAGCAAGTATTTTAATAGATACATCATACAATCTATATATTTAAGAATTTTACTTTATTTTATCCGCTCACAAATTAAAAACAAGAAAAAGTTTTTTTTTGCCTCAATCTGATAAACATAAGACTTGTATAACCTTACTTTGAACGAATGGTATCATGGGCATCAGAAACTATGAACAAAAGATGGAGTAGCATGGTCATATCACTAAAAATTTTAGAAGTTTTCTCATTTATGCCATGTATCATTTCTGTGAACAATCTCTTCCAGGTGACAAGATTAAATCCTCATCCATAAGTGATTTCGTTTCTATTACCAAGTTAATACACGTTCGTTGGTTAGGATTTTAGGCTAGGGTCGGAGTAATTCTATAATAGGTAACCTGTGCCTTGTTATAGAACAATAGTCACATTCCAATATTATCTACCTCGTCGTAGCACTAGCCTCTACGCTGCTGTAGCATCGTAGCACTAGCCTCTACGCTGATGTAGCATCGTAGCACTACCAGCTACGCCTCCGTTGGTGCGTCCTAATACATTTTGGCAAATGAATCGAACCAATCCTGGTTCTTCCGAATTCGAAACCCAAATTCACCTTAGGCATAGAATACTTAACAGTTACTTCGTAACTACAGGACCTCGCAATTAAAACTTGTTCTGGCATTGGTTGTTAGTGAATTTTGAACCTTTTTGTATAGTTTTAATACAATTGTAAGGTAAACAATGAGTGTTGGGACAAAAGAACTTGCTTGAAACAGTATTTAGTGCAGATTTCTAGGAAATCGCCATAGTACATTGGTTTAGTAGTATTTCAACTTTGAAAGATATAAATAAATAAATAAATATTGCTTGATATTTCACACAGCGCTATCTAGCTCCAAACTAAGCAGAGCTTGTACTATGGGAACCACATAACTGATAGAATACTTATATACATTTTTTTTGTAAATACATACTTATAATATATAGAGAAACAACCAGACCCAGAACAAATACCTGTCATCATGCAAACATTTGTTCCGCAGCGGGAATCGAACCCGCTACCTCCTGCTTCTCAGCTGGCTATTAGCCCACTGCACCACGGAGGTCGTCAAAGATCATCTATTAACCTATTCTTGCTTGTTCGTGTACAATATGCAATTGTATTAAGGTGACAACATCTTTACTATACAATTACCAGCTGACCCGCCCGCGACTTTGCATGCTTTAAATTTCCTGTTTCCGTGGGAACTTCGGGATAAAACCGTATAAAATACTCTTGTCAACGTGACGCGACACTTCATGTAAATGGCTCCACGTTAATAAACGACGGTTAAATTAATATATATAGATATTGTTCATACAAAAATACTACAATCACGATAAAAAATAGGGGGTGGGGTTAGGAGGGTTAAAAATACTTTACGACCTATTTTCATACCTACCAAATATACAAAAAATATTAATTTGGATCATATTTGTCTTTATTATACGGCGCTTACTGCGTGACACCAAGAGTGCGTACATACCTATAATCTAAGTATAAAAAGCTCTAACGCTGCGTGATATTTGAATATAGCTCGAATAAGCGCGATATTTCCTTAGACCTAGAGGATGTTAACTACGTGACGAAAACCTAAGCCCCAAACCTAAGCCCCGCTCCTGCGACCAAGCATGGTATTTTGAAGCCCCCCCCCCCTCTCCGCCTCCCTGCACGGGTCACGTAGTATGGGTACATGACCTTATGGCCTGGATTCAAACATTTGCTACTTTTTACTGACAAACAACGCATGCGAAGTCGCTGGCGGACGCTAGTAAAGAATAAATGATATGAAAGCTAGTGAGAGGTGCATCTGCACGCACACCTCTCACTAGTTTTCACATCTCACATATATGTCTCGACTCGAGGCGAGCGGCAAGCGGTGTAGCTGGGCTAATGATTTCTGATTCAAAGATTGCGCTACTGAAATTAAGTTCTACTTTTCCTAGTGTCTTGAGAGCTGCAAAATACATCCGGTGCGCTGAATAAAAACTAACTTAAGGAATAGCTGGTCGTATTGGAAACTTTGAGAAACATTGTTCGAATTGTTTTAAGAAACTATCTTTATTTATCTACCTGTTCGGTAAACTGTTTCTTTTATATCTGTTGGAAGTTTGTGGATTTAATTTGTTTAAAGTAATGCGACTTGTTAAAGCTTTGCTGAAGAAAATTAGGCAAAGTACATCTTTGTTACAATTCATTACAAAAATAATACCTATATAAAGTATAATTTGTATATATTTTTATAACCAAAACTATATTCATCTTTTTGTGTCGAAGTCTCAAGCTTATAGCCATTTTGACTAATAAATGATTTAAATAAATACAGTTGCAATTTTTGTAGCGAAAACTTCTTTAGACGCGCTGAGCATTTTTTGAGATGGGAAAGAAAAATTGAACCCGCGCCATTGTTACAGATACGACGTAATTAAATGTTTAGTATTTTTTTTTGTGAAGGGGCATAAGACAACTTTCTTACTAAATTTTCATGTTTAAGCGACATCCATCATGATCATTTTGCAAAATACAAATTTTTTTTTAAGTGATAACTTCGTTAGGTGCGTTAGGCATTTGAGATGGGAAAAGACAATTGAACTCGCGACACTGTTACCGGTACCGTCATTGTTCCTGATGATAAAAAAAATATTTTCTGGCGATTCAAAAAATACATACGTAATTGTTCTAGTTTTCACTTCTGTCGGCACTCCCAGAGCACCACTATTTTTTTTAGCTGATCTTATATTTAAAATTTTGTAATTATACAATGCATCAATCAGGATCCTTTAATTATAATTAATATGTCAATTTCTGCTTCCAAACAGGTATATTCTCATTATTTGCGAAACAAGAAACCACACGTCCTTTCCCGAGAACCGATATAACCAATTAATAATCTTAGACTTCCGTCATTAGTATAATGGGCTAAATTTCTCAGGGCATACAAACTACCATAAAAAGGTACATTATTATTATTGCGTTCCACACACACACTCCCCAGCCACACACACTCTCATAATCCACTAGCATTTGCACTCAAACATGCACACACGTACTCTCACATACGAGGTGCTACTTAGTACTAGCTACTTAATAGTGTTTATTCCTTATGTAAGTGTTTCTTTTTTGTATTATGTGATTAGCTTTAAGATTGTATTGGAACCCTGACTTATCTTGTCGCAGAAGAGGGCGTTGGTATCTGCGACACAGTATTTATTACTCATGCGGGTATCTTCGGTTTTCATTTTTGTAATTACACCCTTGTTAAATTGTTTCCAAATAAAGATGATTATGATTATTACCTCTGCAAACGCAGTGGCCTGTACGTACGTGGTTTGTATGTGTGGGAATTTACTTAAAGCTGAGTTACATCAATCGAGCGGGACAGGGACGTAACCAACTTAAGTGACGTCTTACAATCTTTTTTTACGTTATTTGGAGCATATTAACGATCGATAGGCTGAATAATAAAATAAAATGTTTAATGTCTTTTCATAGCTTTTAATAAGTATAGTTTTTTGTAACCAGTTTTCACTGTCACTTTTTTATGTACTAGTGGTTCGCCCCGAACTGAGATCTCGCGAATCTCCCAAAATAAATATTATTCTCAGGGCGACTTGCACAACGATACCTAAACGTATTTAGTGGCTAAATATGATTTAAGGAGTTGTCAAATCATACAAATACTTCAAATTTAAACATGTTTAGTCGCTAAATACGTTTAGTGATATTTGTACATGCCGGCTTTAATCTTTGACTTATAAATTGGTGCCACGAAATGCATAACCAACCTACTTGACCTACAGTTTCATTCAAATTACAGGTAATGGGAGTTCATGTTTGTGGTTATTGTTTTTTAGGGTACAAATTGCAGTTATTCTTGATTTCAGATTTTTACCTATATTTGTGACAATTAAGCTACAAGCATACCAAATAAAAGTACTCTGGGGTCACTGGTGTACTTTGTAAATTTTGTCAAAATTCAGTGTTTATTATGGCTAATAACTAGAAAACTATAAAACTTTACTAAAAATGAAAACGGAGTCTAAATGAACTAATAAAGACCTTTCATTTGACGTCCCACTTGACCAAATAGTCTCATTTAATTTTTTTTTACTCCTCTTGAACCCTAATATGTCAACAACCCCCCAATATTTTTAGCTCACCCATTTGAGTCTCACCAAAATTATGCCATCACTATCTACATATATAGCAAATTTTATGATGATCGGATAAATGCTACGAAAGTTATCCTCGGACAAACAAACATACATACAATGCCGATTTGCCCAAGTTGATTTGGAGATCTCGCTTCGCTCGATCAACTAATAGTTATTATTTGATGTACAATGCACAATCTAGTTATGAAATACAGCAAAGTATTAATTTGTCTATCTACATTTCGCTGCGGTTTTAAACACAAACTATTAATTTTGCGTACTTTTATTTAGGTGTTGTGTTGTGGATGTAAATTTTTTATGCTCTTTTACAGGTGCGCAAACCATGTAAAAACCCTGATGCCGAAAATGGATATTACAAATTTAATAAATTGTGAGAAATGAAGATAAATGAGGTTAAGCACAGGCTTTCTGTTTCTACCAGTTTGAAAACCCTGCCTTGGACCAGACTAAGGGAAATTAGAAAAATGGGGCAGTTCATTTGCGTTGAAAAAATTACAACAGGCTTAGCATTCTCTCAATATTCAGTAAGCGACGTGAGATGAACTCCGGGCCGGGAGTTTATCATCGCCCTGTCACTCTACAGTTATTTATGGACCAGTAAACTTGGAAATATATTTTCCTCGTCGGCGGCCGCGTCCATTTCAGGTTAAGCCCCTTGGGCCAGGGCACTAGACGAGTCGAGTGTCATAAATTTGAAAACTGTTTCGGGAGAGCGAAAAATGAAACAAATATTTGACGTTCGCTCCGATCTTCGATACGGCCTATGGATTTACGAGTGTTTACGAATTTAACTTCAGCGCTAAGCTAACACTGTTGACTATGCATAGAAATCATTAAATACGGTTTTATCGGAGCAGATCGCACTCACTCTGACGACGGTTCACGAATTGAACCGAAACATAACAAAACACTGATAAAACAACCCGCAATAAATCTCGTATCACACTAATAATATAAATGCGAAAGTTTGGATGTTTTTTTGTTACTCAATCACGTCATAACGGCTGAACCGATTTTAATGAAATTTAGTAACCTAAACGATGATGTAGATTATAACTTGGATTAAAAAACAGGCTACTTTTTATCTCATAAATCAGGTCCCATGGGATAAAAATGACATGTCAAGTCAAGTTGCAACGGTGTGTTTAGCTTTATTTCTAGGTTACCTACATACTTACAATTAGTAGTGTAACGCGTATGAAGTCACAGGCAACAGCTAGTTTATAATAATGATTGAAATAAATAATGAAAGTTTTGTCAGTAAAATGTATAGAAATATTTTACGTGCTACCACTTTTGCAAAGAAATCATTACGAACTTTGTTCTTTTGATTGATTCAACTTGGAAAGTAATTCGAGTTTGAGCTGCTCGGCAATAACTATTTTTAATAAGTCATTAGATTTGGCTTCTATAGGTACTCCGCGAGGATTGTTCCCGGAATGATGGCATACTAAAATAATTTTAACGACACTTTGATTACTTTTATCGCAAGTTTTCGCTTCAGTTGTCACGTTTTCGAACCATTAGTTTTATGCGAATTACTAGTGAGAAATTGTTTATTTATTATCAGTGTTTTATGAACAAAACAATTTATCTCAAGTTGTATCTTAAGCTGGTTCTTGCAACAAAACGATGGTCAGCTTTGGTGACATATTAAGTTAATTATACAATTTTTGTTTGTAGCTACTAAAAATATATTAATATAAAAATAGCTTTACAACTTAAGCACAACTTTATAGCTCCATATATTTTTCGATATGAAACGCATACCAAAACAGTGGTATAAGTTTCGCCATAGGTAGTTGGCAACTCCGAACATGTCCGAAACTAAATGTCTCCTTTATTAGTTTTTGTTGGGCAAATAAACTCATTGTCATTGCGAGACTAAATGAGGTTTCCTTTTAATTTAGTTTCTTACGTAACTTTGCAGCAATATTGTGCGAAAGACCATGGCAGTCTTTCGCAAAAGTGGTTTTGTTGGCAACTTTTGTTATGATTCTTATCTATGACTTTTATTATTAGTGCAGTCATATAATTTTTTGGGTTTCTTTTACTATTCATAATTGTTTGAAAGTACCTCATTGATAGCGGTTGAAGCGATGCATAAAAGTATTCTGAATCGCTTCGAAGTGTTTGCATATAGCAATCACACTAATATTATAAATGCGAAAGTTTGGATGTTTCTTTATCTATTTGTTTGTTTGTTACTCAATCACGTCGTAACTACTGAACCGATTTCGATGAAATTTAGTATGTACGTAGATTGTAACCTAGATTAAAACATAGGCTACTGTTTATTTTAAATATTGTATAGCACGTAATCTTATACCTGGCTATGTTTGCACTTAGCCTTTTAGTTATTTTTTTTAATTTGTAAAATAAATAGATTCTAAGTTTTGTTAATTTGAGTATTCATAAGTTACCCCAGTTCAGCCTTTTTCGCCTGAGATACAGGTTCTCCTAGTTCAGGCAATGTATCAAGTGTCATATATAAGTAGATATTAATCCCAAATGTTAATTTTAGCAATATAAAAATTAATGAAGATTTATTCATTTATTAAGTAAATCAGGTTCCATGGGATAAAAATGGGGTGTAAAGTCAAGTTGCAACAGCGAGTTTAACTTTATTTCTAGGTTACCTACACATTTAGTAGTGTAACGCGTACGAAGTCACGGGCAACAGCTAGTAAACCTATTAAGCAAAGGCAAATTAAAGACAGGTTTTTTTGGTCAAAAAGACATTTGCCATCAATTTATCTTGTCAAACTTGCCCCGGGATCGAAATGCTGAGTTAATTAGAAAGTATTTAAACCAACGAAAACTCTGACCTAAATGGTAAACAGTAAAATAATTATTCTAAAAACAGCTTAACCGAGATGACACAAATCAATGATATCCAAGAAACCACCATTTAGCTTAGCGAGGACGATTTTCCATCGTTTTCCTTCGCCCCGATATCTCCACAGTTGTTGTCAAAGCTCGAGTTGGATCGGCTTTTCTGCTAATCCTTTACTCGCCCTAGCTGATCTTGTTAGCTTTTTGAAATCAGCCTTTACAACGTACCTTGAAGAGAAACATTACTTTGTTCAATCAATATTCAAGTTGTTTATTATTATTTGACGACCTCCGTGATGCAGTGGGCGAATAGCCGGCTGAGACGCAAGAGGTAGCGGGTTCGATTCCCGCCGCGGAACAAATGTTTGCATG
The DNA here is from genome assembly GCA_963924445.1 of Philereme transversata. Lineage (NCBI taxonomy): Eukaryota > Metazoa > Arthropoda > Insecta > Lepidoptera > Geometridae > Philereme > Philereme transversata. The sequence goes on from OZ004347.1 coordinate 10,156,149, forward strand.
ATCTACAGATATTTGTTCCGGGTCTGGTTGTTTCTCTATATATTATAAGTGTGTATTTACAAAAAAAAATGCATATAAGTATTCTATCAGTTATCTGGTTCCCATAGTACAAGCTCTGCTTAATTTGGGGCTAGATAGCGCTGTGTGAAATGTCCAGCAATATTTATATTTATTTATTGTTTTTTTTTGCAGAAGTACTAAAGATTTTTGCTGGTTTTAATTATTTTCATTACTCATACTCTAAAAGTAGGTCATTGTTAACTCAAAAAATTCTCCGAAAATGCGATTTCCGGCCCTAGGGCAATAAATCAATATGAAAATAGAACGAGGCTAACTAAATTCATAATTATGCTGTAATTAAATACAATCTTATAAATCCTTATGTCTATTTAAAACTAGAACTGGCCACATTCGTAATAGTCTACAATGAAATACAATCTCTGTGACAAATCCTTATTTCTATTTAATAACCAGCCAAGTGCGAGTCGGATTCGCGCACGAAGGATTCCGTACCATTATCTATAAAAACGGCAAAAAAAAAACATGTCTGTTGTATGGGAGCCCTACTTAAATATTTATTTTATTCAATAGCATAATTTTAAATAATTACCTTAATAACGGTTGGTGCCGATTAAGCTAATACTCTAAATTGTATGAGCGCCCATACAACTTAGAGGACCATCTTAATTGGCGTCATCTATGTATGTATGGGGACACCCTTTAATTTTAAATTTTTTGGATTTTTTTGATTTTTTCCTTTATTTGTGCTGTAAGGACCTTGCTGTTTGCCAAATTTCGTGAAAACCTATATGGTACATCCGGTTGATCTAGAATTGTCAATTTTGGTTAAAAGCAAGGTCTTTTAGCACAAGTAAAGGGAAAACTCCGAAAAATAAGTAAAGTTGAAAATTAAGGTTTATTTTGGTACTTACAAGTTTTCGCGAAAATCTAAATTTTCCCATATCTTTTTATCGTGTTGACTCAGGACCTTGATTTTTAGACAATTCATAGGGACTATAGACCTCAGTATCTGGTATAAATTTCAACTTGCTAAGTCCACTCGCTCTTGAGAAAATCGGTGGGTAACACACGGACAGACGGACAAGAGAGTGATCTTATAAGGGTTCCTTTTTTACCTTTTGATATACGGAACCGTAAATAGAACTTTCCAAGAGTCCGGTTGTGAATAAAAATAAAACAATGGACACAGGGGCAAACACTCTTTTTAACAAAACAAACTGTCATGTAAAGTATTTTGTATTCTTCTATATACATATTCTATTCTTTGACGGTTGACAATTACAGTCATCTCTTTGCAGCCTTCGCCACTAACACAAGTCAAACCTTATGTCACGAGTTTATATGACCATCTTAATAAGCGGCCCTAAGACCTTCGATTTTAACTAATGTTTTAGCCAAGACTGACATCTTAAATTGCTTTCCAAAGCACAAAAACGCTCAGTTTAAAATGTCATAGTGAATCTAGATCCTCGCTAGTTGATCTGCCAAGAACCACCAGGCTACGTATATAACAGATATATATGCAGATGAATACTTTATTCTACATACAATCACAAAACACAATACCAAACACCAGATATATTAAACTAAAAAAAATAATATATATGTACAGTATGCATCTTATGATTAATGGGCGAACTGATGCCATAATGATTACAATACTCACCGTGATCCCATTGCACCAGTCCATTATTAACATCCTTTTTACATCGGCTTACCTACGTAAAAATACCGCGAACTCACCGCCGAGTCACTGATATGTCAGCGGTGGAAACAAAACGGTTATATATTACAAGAGCGGTATCATTATGACTTGCAGTCACACCCCTGGCCGAATAGTCGACCGCTATCTCATCACGTGACTGAGCGTTTGATCGCTTACGGGAAGAAAAGATACCTTGATAAATAATGATGGGTTAGTGTTGTAAAGATTTCCATTTTTAGTATGTTGATCTTTTAATTACGCAACAGTATTGGATTCGTTAAAAGAAACTTAATGACTCCAAACTCCAAACGGGTTTATAAGTAGCCACTGACGAGTTCTTCTTCCGGCTCCATCATCAGATACTACTTGACGACCTCCGTGGCGTAGTGGGCGTATAGCCGACTGAGACGTAGAAGGTAGCGGGTTAGATTCCCGCCGCAGAACAAATGTTTGCATGGTCTACCTAAATCTGTTCCGGGTCTGGATATTTTTCTATATATTATAAGTATGCATTTACAAAACAAAAAGGATATAAGTATTCTATCTCAATCTCAATCAATCTCAATCTGGTTCCCATAGTACTAGCTCTGCTTAGTTTGGGGCTAGATAGCGCTGTGTGAAATGTCCACTAACATTTATTTTATTATTTATTTATAGTCGCTATTGAAGAGTTCCACTATGTTGATATAATGATGGGGCCAGAAGGCCATCATTAGATCAGCTCGATGGCACCAAATTTTCGAAAGTTGTATTCTCTTCCGAACTTTGAAACGACCTCCCCCTCCCTTTGTTTGTTTGTTCTTGTGTTGATTGAAGATTAATAGTAATGTATAATGGTAATTGTGTAATTAATGGCCGTGTTTGGTAATAATATAGTGATGAATAAAAAAAATAAAGTATTTAAAATTGATAGTAGATAGTACGATATTTTGGCTCGTGATTGAATAATGGCTTGTGACCGTCTAGATATAATTTGGAAAAGTTAACGTAATTTCCTCGAAGAAAATTCCTGTAAATACCCCAAAAAAACAACAATGGACATTGTGCTGACGTCATAAAGGTACTGATCTATATATCTACAACTTACCCCATACACGCAGATTACTGGATGCATTTCTCGAATTCCACGATACTGTTGCAAATCCTGTTGGGTTAAAAAAACAATGCAAAAATTCCGTCTAACTAGGCTTAAACATATTGTAGATCTGATTAATAAAGAATGCTATTTTCATTTCATCTTACAATAAATATCTCGAGTTATTAGTTAATCTGTCTGGTAGATTTTCTTAACATTAAGACAACTGTCAAAGTCAAGTACTTTTAGTATGTATTGAGTGTATATTTATGCTTCAAGATATGTTGATTTCAAAGGCCCAATGTATACGGAGTTCATAAGCTTATGTAGTCCTGTGGTAATTACGCAGTTCTTTAGCATTGTAATTATGCTAGATCAATTGTTCGTTTTCTATCCCTAAAATTACGCATTTGCATATGATAAAGTATTACGCTTGGCAGTCAATAAGTTTCACGTCTTATAGCTAACATAACTCAACATGCATGCGTGCAATTGAAAGGTGTGTAATGTGTAAATAGATGTTTGCAAATTCTCAGTTATCGCAGGCTAGTGACCTTTTTCATCCATTAACAACAACATGACCCAAGATAAATCAGTCGCTTTGGACTTCTCCCACGTTGCGCAATTTTTGCGAATGCATTTAGCATTTTGAAGATAAATGGGGTGTCGTGTATGATAGGAATATCACGCCGTTGACATGTGTATCCCTGACAATATAATTCGGCAAGTGTGTGTAATTTATGATACATTTTTTTTTATAGTTGGTTTTACCAATAGATGTGCAGAGATGTTTATTCAGTTCGTCAGAGCCCACCACTGTTATTATGGGATCTGGCTTGGTATTTCATTTGTACATATATAGATATGATTCGTCAGGTGAATACGCGCTGCTTGGAACTGCATTTCAACCGAAAATTTCAGACAATTAACGGGAACCCTAAGACTAAGTCGCAAACCCGCTCTACGCACTTAACGAGAATACATAGATAACATATATAATTTACAGTGTATTATGTAATCCCTCAGGATTCATTTATTCATCTCTGTAGTTGTGTTTTAATGTTTCATCAAGTTAATGATGGGTGTGTATGGTTTGTGAATCTTCTTGCCTTTCAAATATGATAATAAATGGTTTTAACATAAGTTACGCAGATTGCAGTTCAATATAGGCAAATAAAATCCTCATTTCCCACTTTCAAAATGAAACTTTGTCATTATTGCCAATTGGAATTTAATTATTTATATTCCATTGAATAGTGGATATTTGTAATTCAAGTACATAATGGTCAAGTCCAGTCATTTTAATTACGTCATTTTGTATTTGAAGTCATTTAAAATAGCCATCAGGATCGGTAGATTCTCGTAGTAAATTGTTTAATAATTGTAACCAATTAAAGAAATCAAACCAAAGTGTTCTTAGAGTTGAAGCCTAAATTATGGTGGTATTTTAGTATTTACTAATGCATTAAATACAGATATATTCATTATTATATTTTAATCCCAACAGTGAAAGTTGAAAGTACGATTATTAGTCAATAGATCAATTAATCTCTTAATATGTATTCAAAATTATTATATTCAAAGAGCACTGTAAATGTATTGAATCGAATCATTTATACTAAGTCCACAAAATAACAAGGTGGAATAAATTAATAATTGAGATGAATTAAAGGCTTTGCCTGTAACTTGTAGAAGTCAAATATGTCTGGATTCAAACCAGAAACGCTAATCTGCGATGTAAAGTTGTGGAACATAATTATCCGTAATCGTTTACCTAAGAATTACTTAAGTAAAGGACTCATTGCTCCAAAGTACTTAGTTATTTGGAATTCTTGCCCTAAATAATAATTAGGCTCACAACTATGCACTAAAATACTTAGTATCAAAACTATGCCCTAATATACTATATATTCGGAATTCTCGCTCTAAGGTACTTAGCTTTCAGAAACGCTGACCCCTCGGACGAAGCACTGAATTTAATTTTATATTAAACACTTTTCTTTTTTTTTTCTTTATGAACAGACAAAGACAAACACTGATTCTACATATATATTATAACTTAATTTAATTCAAGGCCGAAGTATCTGTAGACTGCTGCGCGCGCGTTGTTTTAGAGAACTGAAATTCTCCCACGTCCCTTAATATAATCTGCCAAACCCATCATATTTTTTTCACGGAGTGAATTTGACACCCACCTCAATGCGTAATCTCCTACTATTGGTTAATTTTCTGAAACCACGCCCTCTTTGATAGTAGCATTCCCCAACTGTATAAAAAAATTAAAGGTCCCATGTTTATCTAACAAAATCTACATACTTGAGACAAATGGATTTAAGAGTAAAAGTGAATGCTTCAACTGTCAAACCCATGGACAATTTATTGGTCATAAATCCTTATTTTTATGGGTTTCACATGTAAGCTCTAACACTTGTTTTAAAATATCCAATTTTGTAATATCAGCAAATTTGAAGGGTCATATATATTAGTTTTATCTTTTCAGCATTGATTTTAAAACTCGACTCAAGTGTTTTTTTTTTTTTTTTAAACTCTCGACAAAATTTGAAGTCATAAATATTATTTTTATCTGAAATGCATCACGGAACATTATCTATTCATCTCTCGAAACTTAACGGTTATTTATTAAGTACGGGGTAATGTACCATTTCATTCCCCTCCCTGGTCGTGGGCGAAAATGTGTTGAGGATTTTTGGTCACGATCAAATAATATGATTTCTTTATTTAATTAATATGCTATTAGGATGAAATCAAACTTCTTTACTGTTTTATTACTATCATTTAATATCTAATAAGCTAAACATTAACCTATTCTCTATCTAATCTAAACTCAATCTTATTCTATTTATTATTAACAATATATTTCGAAATCTTAACAATATCTTTTAATTTTAATTTTAAACAATATCTATTTTTTTTTCTTTTTATTATTATTTCTTAAATATACCTAATACTAATAGTTTTATACTACTTTTTTATTTCCAAGAGAGGTATAACATCTAAAACAACTTCTCGTTCCTACTGGTGTATATTAAATTTCGACACAATCATTTCTTTATTATATATTCACAAATTATATGGCAACTATTGTCTCTCTTCATTTATGTAAAATCGCGATAAACGGTTTGCATTGTAATTTCCTATAACTTTTCTTGATTTCGGACAGATTAATGTATACACATTATCAATGGTACAGCTCCTATTTTATACGGTCCGTCATACAACAAAAAAATTTTTTTTGTTATCTTTTGTTTAGCGTCTGACTTATTTAAATTGCTCAATTTAACCCAATCTCCTATCTGATAAATCCTAATCTTATGTCTTTTTGAAAAACAATTTTCCCTTCTCTTAATAGCTTCCATTAAGTTTTCCCGGCACATGTTCAAGTTTATATTGAAACTGACTTAAAAATATTACCCATCTAACAACACGTGCACTACACAATTTCCAATTTTGTAAGGACAATAAGCTTTTGTGGTCCGTTCGTATTGTAAACTGTGTTCCCCGTAGATAAGTTTCAAACTTCTTTAAGCTGTATATTATAGCTCATAACTCCTGCTCACTTATACTCCAATTCCTCTCGGCATTTGTTAAAGCTTTACTACAATAACTAATCACTTTATGGTCCTTGTTTGTATTTTCCTGATAGAGGCAACCCGCAATTCCGATTGAACTACTATCCGTTTGCAAAAAGAATGGTTCCCCTAACTTAGGATGTGTTAAGAGCACTGTATCTAAAAATTTGTTTTTTATTTCTTCAAAACAAAATCGTTCCTTTTCCGTCCAAATAAATGCACACCCCTTACACAATAATTCATTCAATGGCTTAGTTATTTCCCCATATTTTTCAATGAATTTACGGTAATAATTAAGCAAACCGAGGAACGATCGTAAATGCTTAACATTTGTAGGTGCCGGAAAGTTTTTTATGGCTTCAACCTTTTCCGGATCCATTCGTAACCCTTCAGTTGAGACAATATGCCCTAGCAATTTTACTTCTTTCTTTAAAAATTTGCATTTTTCTAGCTTACACGTTAATCCCGCCTCGCGCAACCTTTCTAACACTTTGCTAATATGTTCCGCATGTAACTCTATCTTTTTATCATCCTTCCCCTTTGTATAAACGCACAAATCATCTAAATATGCCACACAAAACTCTTTTATTTCAGGGCCCAGGATTATATCTATCGCTCTAGAAAAACTACCTACTGACGTATTCAGCCCTTGCGGTAGAACATTATAAGTATAGCTTTTCCCATCAAATGTGAACCCCGTGTACTTAGTGGATGCCTTTTGCAACGGTATCTGGAAATACGCGTCATTTAAATCTAAAATCGTCATGAATTTCACTCCATGAAACGACTGTAAAATTTCTGATGTTAATGGCGGTGACTCTGTCTCTCCTTCCATCTTCTTATTTAATTCTCTGGCATCCAATAAAATTCTTACAGAACCATCACGTTTTAAAGTATAGGTCAACGGACTGCTATAAGGCGTACTCTCCCGTTTTATGATTCCTAACTGTTCAAACTCTATGATTTTATTTTTAATCTTCTCCCTATACTCATACGGTACCGGATATGAACGCTTTACAAAAGGTGTCGAATCTAACATCTTTATTATGTGTTCGTATTTGTCAGTTCTCCCCGCTTTTCTAGCACAAGCCTTTCTATTGTTCATTAACACAGGTAGTAAAACCTTTTTATATTTAAATGGCAAATCTTGGTATCCGTGGTAATCTTCTACGTTGGTTTTCATCATATGTCACAAATAGAACCCAAAAAGTTGTAATAAATGGCTATCAATCTAACAGCGTTCAAGTCACATCGGGTGTGCCACAGGGCTCCATCCTTGGCCCGCTCCTATTTATCCTCTTCATAAACGATATTGACAAATGCTTTATCAACTCGAAATTTTTGCTATACGCTGATGACCTCAAAGCTTTTAGATCTATTACAACTATTGATGACTGCATCAGATTTCAACAAGATTTAAACAGACTCACAACTTACTGCAATATCAACAAACTCCACCTTAGCTTGCCAAAATGTAACTTCATTAACTTCACTAAAAATATTAATACCATCTCTTTTCCATATAACCTCTGTGATATTCCCCTAAAAAGAGAGACACTAATACATGATCTTGGTATTTTACTTGACAGTCACCTCAGTCTAAACCAGCACGTTGAAAACATCATTAACAAGGCTTTTAAAATGTATGGTTTCATCATGAGGTCTTCCGCAGACTTCAGGCGTGCCTCTACATTCCTCTATCTTTATAAGACACTAGTTTGCTCACAGCTGGAATATGTGGTGCCGGTTTGGAATCCTTTCTATAAAAAATACTCCACAGCGATTGAGAGAGTCCAGCGTAAGTATTTACGTATTATGAACTACAAATGCTTTCGCAGTTGCTACTCATATACCGACTTATTAGCCAAATATAAACTTCTTACTCTTGAGTCCAGACGAAAATACCTCGAAGCTGTTACCCTTTTTAAAATTGTACACAATAATTTCAATTGTATTGACTTGGTAGGAGGGCTGTGCTACGTCGTCCCGAGAACCTGCACTCCACGAGCAACTCGCTCTCGGTCTTTGTTTGCACTTAACACCTGCCGCACTAACTCGGGTCTTCGTGCTCCCATTCGTCGTATGGTTGAGTCCTATAATACAAACTTTTCAAATATTGACATATTCGCTTGTACTCCCTATAAATTTAAAAAGATGTTAAATATCTCACTTGTTAGTGCAGATTTCAAATTAGATTTAGACAAATTAGATTAGATAGTAAGTACCTACATTAGTTAACTTCACTCTTTGATTTTATATTGTTTATTCTTCTTCTTCTTTGAGGGTCTTTGTTTGTTTTTGTTAACACAACTTTAATAATCTATGTTACTCTCTAACAGACCCTGTAGCTGAAACATTTCTTTTTATGAAACGTAAATAACTAACCTGTGGATAACGTCGTGGATAACAGTATCAATAGCTCACACATGGTATACTATGTACTAACACAGACTGTACCTTACATATATATTGTAGTTGTTTGTTATTCCTAAATAAATAAATAAATAAATAAATCTTGCTCCTGCAGATAAATTTGAATTTTATCCTCAGTAATATACTCGAGATCTATCGTGTTTTGATTTATTTGATTAATTAAATTTACATTTTGTAACCTGCTCTCCCCTCCCAGACTATTGTTAGCCTTACCAACAGAAATCGAATTCATTTTTATTTGCAATTGTTGATCTAAATGCTCTTTTTGTAATATTCTTTTTGCTGAACAATCAATTTGAGCTTTAACCCTTTCTAACCAATCCATTCCTAGTATCAAAGGTCGTGTCAATCTTTTTATTATTAAACATGGTATGCTAATTTCAATTTCTTCAATTTTTAATGTAATTAAACACATTTTATCTACCTTTTCGCTCTTTTTGCCTACCGCCCCTTGTATTTGAATGGCTGGTACCGGCATCTCACTTAAATTTCCTATTTGTTTTACTATATTGTCATATAACCCCAACGATAAACATGTAACCTGACATCCCGTATCAATTAGAGCTTTTATTTTAATGTCCCCTATTCTAGCTGTTATTTCAGATAACTCCGTTAAAGTTGTAACTAATTGTTCCTCACATTCTACTAGATCATTACCGAATACTGTAGCTATTTCCCTGTGCCGTAACGTTAATGTACAAGTTTGACACTCGTTTATTCTACCCGGACATGTAAATTTTTCTTTATTCTGTCTTATCTCTATTGTTTGAATTAATACCCTTACATCCCTTTTAAAGTCTCGTTTAATATTTGATTCTAATAGACCTTTCGTCTGTATTCTTATTGGATTTAAACGACCCTTTCCATTACAGCCTAATCCTTTACCTGCTTCCCAACCTAGATTACATAATTGTTTATATACTAAAAGACTAACTCTTGCCTCTCCTGCATTTTGATCAAAACTACTTGTTTTATTAATTTTGCTATTAACTAAAGTTGGGCTAATTACTAACCAACAATATTGTCCCCATTGTTTGGAAAGACCTTTGTTGACTGCGTGGGACCTACACAATCAACCTGGCTTAGTTTTCCGAAAGCGATGTTCCGTTAAAGGTGTCTACGGGCACCATGTTAGTATCAGACTCATTACTTCTAATCAACGATTCTCTAGGCTCTACTATCGAGCTTCTCTAGCTGATGAGCTACCTATAGACGAATTACTTTCGATTCTATCCATTCTTTGCATAAATTCGCCCAATTTCAGATCCAAATACTGCATCAATTGAGTATCATCCCCGCTTGCATTACGATCTAACCTAGATCTTTTAGCCTTGCCTTTGCTTGTAGAAGCGCCTCTCTTGCGACTCTCCATTTTTATTTAAGACACTAAATATATATATATATGTTTTCACTAAAACTATTAAGTTTATTTCTTTTCACTTACTACCCCTTTAGTTTATATTTGTATATTTTTTTTGTAATTGTCTTATTAGAGTTATTGTTCACTATTTGAAACAAAAAAAATATTGAATATCATTATTCTAATTTAAACATCACACATCTGCTCATAAGGCTTTCATAAGAATACGTCATAATAAAATAGATAAACTATTTCATTTATTTAAAACTGCAATTGTTTCAGCATCTGGGTAATATTGACTTTAACATTTACGACGCATTCCTAAGAAACAGTTGTAGAAACAAAATCAAATGCCTTCCCGCGCCTTCACTTAATGTCCATTGTTCTTTTCATCTAACTCAATCTTTTTAGCAATTCGACCCTAGGATGATCCTTTGTTTGAAAATAGCTGGTTACCGTCCCAGTGGGCAATAAATCACAGTTGCACATTCTTTTAACAAAACTAATAATATTTTAAAGCACACCCGAAACTAATTATCTTGTAAAGTTGGAACTTTCTTATCCATTTAAGGCCGGAAGTTCGTTGCCAAATGTCCGTTAAAGTTATTGTTTTGAGACTCCCGTCGTGTTTCGATTGTTTCTCAATATTCTGTACACTATAAATTACTTTTAAACCGACTTGTAAAATGAAGTTAAAATATAATTTTATGACCTACGTTGTGTTCTATTTAGAAGATATTATCAATAAACTAATTCGTTTCTTAAAATAAGTCTAATTTTAAACTGATCTCAAGGCCTAATTCGGTTCTTTTGTTTCGTGTCATTGAATTATTTCAATGTCTTATAAACGAAATCCTGGTCACGGCACCAGATGAAACGACCCCCCCCCCCTCCCTTTGTTTGTTTGTTCTTGTGTTGATTGAAGATTAATAGTAATGTATAATGGTAATTGTGTAATTAATGGCCGTGTTTGGTAATAATATAGTGATGAATAAAAAAAATAAAGTATTTAAAATTGATAGTAGATAGTACGATATTTTGGCTCGTGATTGAATAATGGCTTGTGACCGTCTAGATATAATTTGGAAAAGTTAACGTAATTTCCTCGAAGAAAATTCCTGTAAATACCCCAAAAAAACAACAATGGACATTGTGCTGACGTCATAAAGGTACTGATCTATATATCTACAACTTACCCCATACACGCAGATTACTGGATGCATTTCTCGAATTCCACGATACTGTTGCAAATCCTGTTGGGTTAAAAAAACAATGCAAAAATTCCGTCTAACTAGGCTTAAACATATTGTAGATCTGATTAATAAAGAATGCTATTTTCATTTCATCTTACAATAAATATCTCGAGTTATTAGTTAATCTGTCTGGTAGATTTTCTTAACATTAAGACAACTGTCAAAGTCAAGTACTTTTAGTATGTATTGAGTGTATATTTATGCTTCAAGAAATGTTGATTTCAAAGGCCCAATGTATACGGAGTTCATAAGCTTATGTAGTCCTGTGGTAATTACGCAGTTCTTTAGCATTGTAATTATGCTAGATCAATTGTTCGTTTTCTATCCCTAAAATTACGCATTTGCATATGATAAAGTATTACGCTTGGCAGTCAAGAAGTTTCACGTCTTATAGCTAACATAACTCAACATGCATGCGTGCAATTGAAAGGTGTGTAATGTGTAAATAGATGTTTGCAAATTCTCAGTTATCGCAGGCTAGTGACCTTTTTCATCCATTAACAACAACATGACCCAAGATAAATCAGTCGCTTTGGACTTCTCCCACGTTGCGCAATTTTTGCGAATGCATTTAGCATTTTAAAGATAAATGGGGTGTCGTGTATGATAGGAATATCACGCCGTTGACATGTGTATCCCTGACAATATAATTCGGCAAGTGTGTTTAATTTATGATACATTTTTTTTTTATAGTTGGTTTTACCAATAGATGTGCAGAGATGTTTATTCAGTTCGTCAGAGCCAACCATTGTTACGAGGCATGCCTTTTAAGTTTTGTCGTTTGAAGAAAAAAACACATCTAGAACCTTATAGTACTTTTTATTGTTTTTCAAAGTATTCACAACGTAGCTTAAAACACTTTTCCATTCGCTCAAACCAGTTATTATAACATTTATTCCACTCTAAAGTGGGGTGTTCAAAATGGCTGTCTTGAAAGCGTCGACTGCTTCTTCACCGGACTGGAACCTTTGACCACGAAGACTTTTCTTAATTTTAGGAAATGTAAAGAAATCGTTAGGGCTTAGGTCAGGACTGTATGGAGGATGGTCAAGAATTTCTACTTTTTCCTGCTTCAAATACTCAATCGTTTGACGAGCGCTGTGTGAGCTTGCGTTGTTGTGGTGCAGGATGATGCGTCGCTTTGAGTTAGATTTTCGAAGTTCGGCGATGACTTGTGGTAAACAAACTGTAGTATACCACTCTGCGTTAACCGTTCTACGATTTTCAAGTGCAATAGTCGCAACATGGCCGGTTTTTCCAACGAACGTGGCCACCATCTTCTTTGAAGTGCTTCGAGAACGAACAACTTTAGTCGGCTTTGGCTCGTCTTGAAAGACCCAGATTGTAGATTGTTGTTTGGTATCGGGATCGTAGGCATAGATCCAAGATTCGTCACCACTTATGATGTCGTAGACGTGATTTGACTCCCCTCGGTTGAACCTTTGCAGAGTTTTCTTACACCATCTGACGCGGGCCGCCTTGTGATCGTCGGAAAGCAGATGCGGTATCCAACGGCAAACTAGCTTTCTCACACCAAGCGCTTTATGCAAGATCTTCTGAATGGTTGTCCCTGAGATGCCTAATAGAGCCTCTATCTCTCGATATGTCACATGACGATCTTCGAGAATTAGTTGTCTCACAGCAATGATGTTATCTTCAGTGAAGGCGGATTTTGGGCGTCCTTCGCGAAATCTGTCACTAACACTAGTATGTCCACGCTGGAATTCTAAATACCAGCGTTCGACAGTCCGCAGACATGGGGCTACATCACTGAACACAGATGTTAGCTCTTCTAAACACTGAAGCCGTATCAGGCCTCTTCTAAAGTTGTAGAAAATTATTGCACGAACATTTTCCTTAGAAAGATTCATTTTCGTACGTGACCTGACAGATTCAAATCGAAACTGTGACTAAACAATAGCATTAATCCTAATACTTTCAACTGTTTTGAGATTCAAAATGTAAACACATTCGAATATAGAACAGTTCCAAATTCATAATTGCCGGAAAATATGGAAACGACAGAACTTAAAAGGCATGCCTCGTATTATGGGATCTGGCTTGGTATTTCATTTGTACATATATAGATATGATTCGTCAGGTGAATACGCGCTGCTTGGACCTGCATTTCAACCGAAAATTTCAGACAATTAACGGGAACCCTAAGACCAAGTCGCAAACCCGCTCTACGCACTTAACGAGAATACATAGATAACATATATAATTTACAGTGTATTATGTAATCCCTCAGGATTAATTTATTCATCTCTGTATCTATATAGCCATCAGGATCGGTAGATTCTCGTAGTAAATTGTTTAATAATTGTAACCAATTAAAGAAATCAAACCAAAGTGTTCTTAGAGTTGAAGCCTAAATTATGGTGGTATTTTAGTATTTACTAATGCATTAAATACAGATATATTCATTATTATATTTTAATCCCAACGGTGAAAGTTGAAAGTATGATTATTAATCAATAGATCAATTAATCTCTTAATACGTATTCAAAATTATTATTTTCAAAGAGCACTGTAAATGTATTGAATCGAATCATCTATATTAAGTCCACAAAATAACAAGGTGGAATAAATTAATAATTGAGATGAATTAAAGGCTTTGCCTGTAACTTGTAGAAGTCAAATATGTCTGGATTCAAACCAGAAACGCTAATCTGCGATGTAAAGTTGTGGAACATAATTATCCGTAATCGTTTACCTAAGAATTACTTAAGTAAAGGACTCATTGCTCCAAAGTACTTTGTGCGATTTGTACACAATCTTTTTTATTTAATTAATTGCTGGCAGATTTTTTGAGTATTAAAAGGGGGTGAATGTAAAGTAGTGTGTGGATGGCAAAGTTCGTTCCTGAAGTATCTAAGAGGGCAACTGAACACCACCTACCTTTGATGGACGGTGCAGGAACCGAAGAGAAGTTCCTGGCATGCACGGCACGCCACAAACAGTCCAGGTGAATTTCAGGAGTTCCAGGTTACACTGCACGGCAATGAGTCCACACACACGATGCCAGAACGTCTAGCGTGAGGATATGACACGGTCAAATTGATGTAAACAGAACGTCTGTTCACCTCAACGCGTAAAGGCTTCCTGCCTTACCACGAGGCGCTGTCGCGAGGGGTACGCGCGCACGGGGGGTCCGACGTTGATAAGGATTGGTGGTGATTTACCAACTACCCTCAATTCAACTGCAGAAACCGAACATACCCTCCACCGAAATCAATATGATTGATTTCCCTAAATGAATGATAAGTGTAGGGCATGTATAAAGAAAATAAACAAATATATACAAATATATAACGAAGTTTATACTGTAAAGAGTATTTGTAAATGTATAGTGTACTACCTACATAGTGTAATATAAACTAAACCTAATACTAAATAGTTATATATATGATTAATTTGCATAGGGTAACGGACAGACTTTGTTCGTCGGCCGCTGAATGGTACCATTTTTAGTACGAAGAGTTAACACGCGAGTTACTTTGTCAACACCACTATGTACCTGCTCAACCCGAGCTAAATTCCATTGGAGAGGTTTGGTAAGATTTGACTTCAGTAAAACTAAATCTCCAACCTTCAAGTTGGGAGGAGATGTAAACCACTTCGCTCTCTGCTGGAGAGTGTGAAGGTAGTCATCTGACCAACGCTTCCAAAATGACTGTGAAATCTTCTGAATGGATTGCCAACGTGACAATCTGTTCTGAGGAACAGCATCAAAGTCATATTCCGGGACAGCCAACAAACTCTGATCTATTAGAAAATGACCTGCAGTCAGGACATTGAACTCGTTTGGGTTGTCCGATAACGTACACAGAGGACGTGAATTTAAGACGGCTTCAACTCTGCAGAACACTGTAGAGAGCTCTTCAAAGGTAAGGATTCTATCACCTACTACACGGGAGAGGTGATGTTTGGCAGACTTAATTCCTGCTTCCCAGAGTCCACCCATGTTCGCTGCATTAGGTGGATTATTACACCATTCAATGTGTCGCAACGTCAGTCCGTTAACAATTTGTTCCGAATTAGAATTCCAGAAGGTCACAACTTCTTTTAGATGTTTGGCTGCTGCTATAAAATTAGTTCCGCAATCAGAATATAAGCAACTGCAAAGTCCACGGCGTGCTACAAAGCGGTCGAAGGCAGCCAAAAAACAATCACAACTTAAATCTGAAAGTACTTCCAAGTGCACAGCTTTTGTTGAGAAACAAACGAATAGACACAAATACGATTTGTAGACTTTCGCGTTACGCCTTAAACTTTCCTTTACGTAAAAAGGTCCACCCAAATCGCAACCAACGTGGTTGAACACCTTATCAGGTTTTAGCCTGGGTGCGGGTAACGTACCCATCACGGGCTGAATGGAACTTGGTCGGCATCGAAAACAACTCTTGCACTTAGATAATACGAATCGAATAATGCTACGAGCATTTACAATCCAATAATTTTTACATAAGATGCCTTGTAGCGTTCGAGGCCCTACATGCAAATATAATTTATGAAAGTATTCAATTATTAAATTGATTGTGTGACATTTGGGTAGAAGCACAGGATGCTTCGTATTATAAGGTAGGTCCGACTGCACGAGCCTACCCCCCACCCTGAGGCATTCATGAGAATCCACAAAGGGTGAAAGTTTACGTAACGAAGCTACGTATTTATTCTTTTGCAATAATGCAATTTCACTATGAAAGTGATTTAATTGAACCACCCGAATGATGGTGTCATGAGCTTTCTTCAGCTCTGAAGATTTTAAAGGTCCATCTAACCTTACAGATTTTTTTGATTTTAAGTTAACAATAAACCTATGACACCACGCCATAACTCGTTTCAATCTATTAAGCGAAGAAAATTTATTAAATGTTTCTTCCAAATCATTTTTAAAATTATTTTTATCGTCACATGAAGTTAAAACAAAGGTATCGCAGTTAGATTTCATGTCAGGAATTTTAAAAGTGTCCTTAACGTAAAACGAATTAATTGGCCATTTTTGTTGGTCTTCGTACAGCCACACCGGGCCATGAACCCACTCAGTGGAGCTTTCCACAAAGCGAGCCGGCATCGCACCGCGCGAGCAAACATCGGCAGCGTTATTTTCACTGCTCACGTGAAACCAACAATTTTGCGGAACCACGGCGGTCACTTGACTAACACGGTTAGCCACAAAAGTTTTTAATTTGTAAGGTGGTGTTTGAAGCCACGCTAAAACGTTGTTCGAATCACCCAACGCGATGATCGAAACCTTAAAATCATTTAAGTTTTTAATTACAAAACTTACAAATTTAGAGAGGAGCACGGCTGCCTCGAGTTCAAGTCTAGGTATTGATAAAATTGGGTTTAATGGCGCGACTTTTGATTTACTTGTCAACAACCTAACTTTCACGTGACCATTCTTATCTACGCTACGAAGATAGATGCACGCTGCATAGCCACGCGATGACGCATCGCAAAATGCTATCAACTGCACATCATTGAAGTTAGAAATTAAAACCTGTCGTTCAATTCGTAAATTACTCAACGCAGATAGTTCACTTATAAATCTGTTCCATTGTGAGGTCAGTTCAGACGGCAACTGGTCATCCCACCCTAAGCCAAGCTTCCAAAGATCTTGCATGATGCACTTTGCAATGAAAGTACAAGGTGAAATGAAACCTACTGGATCGAATATACTAGCGAGCAGTTTTAAAACGGAGCGCTTTGTTTGTTTTGTATCAGACAAATTATAATTGAACGAGAATGAGTCACACGATGGTAACCACGTCAAACCTAAAACTTTGAGAGATGACGATAACGTATCGTCTTGAAAGTTGATTACAGAGACCTGGTCCGATTGCAATCTTGTTAGCAATTCTGGACAGTTGCTAGCCCACTTTTTTAAATCAAAACCACCACCTTTTAGTAGCGAGATAAGGTCGTCTTGCAACGTGCAAGCTTCTTCCTGAGTCTGACAAGACCATAGGACGTCATCAACGTAAGATCCCTCTTTAAGTATCTCTGCTGCCTTAATTCGTGGTTGTTCAGAGTGAACTAGCTCATCCGCCGCTAACTGGTGCAAAGTTCGCACTGCAACAAATGGAGCGCTGCGAAGACCGTAGGTATTTCGAGTTAACTCAAAAATACGAACGGGTTCCGCAGGATGGTCTCGCCAGAGTATGTGCTGGTACTTCCTATCAGCTGGATCTATTAACACGGCACGATACATTTTTGACACGTCAGCCGTAAAGCACACATCGTAAAGTCGAAAATTAATTATTATTTTAAGTATGTCCTGATGTAGCTTTCTGCCGGTCAAAAGTGCATCGTTAAGTGAAGCACCAGAGCTAGTTTTGGCGGAACCATCGTAAACTACGCGCAAGGGCGTCGTAGTACTCGACGGACGTAACACACAGTGGTGTGAAATAAAATATCCTGAGGGTTCCGTACCATTATATGGTTCCATATGTTCAAGGGACTCGTATTCTTTCATAAAGTCGACATAGGCCTTACGAAGGTCTGGAGATCGAGCGAGACGGCGCTCGATCTGAGTGAGTCGCTTGAGTGCTGTGTCATACGAATCACCAAGAGGTTTATGCTCAGGGTTCAATAATATCGGAGAAACATACCGACCAGTTTCATCACGATAATGTTTTTCAACATAAATTCTTTCCGCTAATTCTTCTAACGGATCAATCGGAACTTCGCACGGCGAAGCTTCCACTTCCCAAAAACGCTTGAGAGTTTCATTTAAAGAATTTTCTTCAACAGTGTACGACACTAGCGATGTTGTAGACGCTACAACATGGCAATTGCTAGAGGATTGCATCTCTAGTCTCCCCGTTACTACGTACCCAAACACGCTACTTAACGCAACTGGCAGATCGGGGTTAATAATTAATTTCTTCCCATCGTAAATATACGGAAAAATGTCACCCGCTAAAATTATATCAATCGGAGACTTTCTATAGAACCACGGATCAGCTAATTGTAAATTCTTAAAATCATCAACCACATTGTTAGGTATTTGAACGGTAGGCAAGTCGGAAGTCAGGTGAGATAAAATCACAGCATTTAAATTAAAACTGGGAGCTGCGCAGTGGCGCGGCTTTATAGTAAACGAAGCCATCCCATGATTTTTTACATATTCACCACCTAGACCATAAATATTGTACGGGCACTTATTTGCAGATAATCCTAATCGTTGAAAGCAGTCCGAGCTGATAAAATTCGATTGCGCGCCTGAATCAATTAAAACGCGGCAAGCTTGATAGTTATCAAACGAATCTAAGATGTGAACAACAGCTGTACCTAGTACGACAGCGTAGTTATGCGTAGATGCTACATGGTTACTACTGATAACAGTGGGAGCTTGAGTTTCGCACGGCGACGACATCGGCAATGGCGCGAGCGCAGCGGGCGCTGAATAAGAAACCGGTTTCGGTACACTATAGCTTGCCTCCCGGTGCAATAGTATATGATGCGGCTGTTTACAAACATAACATCTGAATTCACTTTTGCAATCTTTTGACGCGTGATTAAGTTTTAAGCAATTGTGGCATAATTTCAACTCACTAGCACGGCTGATGCGTTGAACGTTGGTCAGATTACGAAACTGATCACAACGGAAAATCATGTGATTGTCTCCACAATGCAAACACGACAATTTTGTGTGAGAAGAAGTTGCATGCGAATAATTATTTTTATTCTGCCTAGGTACAAATGGCTTTCTTTGATTGACCTGCTGTGCACTTGAACTTACAGAATAAGAAGCAGAATGGTCAAGGACTTTGATATGATTCTGAACGAATGATATTAAATATGCAAAAGTTGGAATTGACCTTTGATCTAGTTTTTGTTCGAAACATTTACGGGTGTAGGGATCTAAAGCCCTCAATGCAATGTGACACATCACGTAACTACTTAAGTCTTCAATATTCAATGCTTCTATAGCTTTGTATGAATGGTCAAAGTTTTCTATGAATGAATTTAAGTTATCGGCTGACTCTTTTTGCAGCGGCGAAAAGCTAAGCATTTTATCTAAATACCTACCAACTAACATTCTGTTATCTTGATATTTATCAAGGAGACTTTGCCAAACGAGTTCATAGTTATTCGCAGAAATAGGTACGCTTTTTACAATATTTAGTGCAGAGCCTTTTGTGCACGATAGTAGATAATGGAATTTATCTATCTTCGGAATACTCGTCTGATTATGAACCAGAGAACAGAACGTCTCGAAAAATGTATTGAAATGTTCAATATTTCCGTCAAATGTAAAAAGTTCTAACTTTGGAAGTCGTGGTCGAGATTCAACTGAGCGCGAACTAGTTTCAGCCTTAGAATCATCGACTTTAGGCTTACATTTTGATGCACGAATTTTGACTCGAAAGTACAAATCATCAAAACTCTTTAAATCATTACTACGAAGAGATGACTTTGGATTGTGTTCGAGCTCATTTTCTAGGATTTCAATAATTACATTTTCAAATGAATCACGCAATTTATCAATTTCGTGGACGTGCATTAAAAATAACTCCTGCGCCTCAGGATCCGAAATATCTTGTGACAGATCATAGGTTATTTGCATTTTTTCAAACATTCGTTGTTTTCTGTGAATTAACACGGTTAATTCACTACTTTTGTGCGTCGTTTCTTCAACTTCTTTCACTTTGGCGGGTGGTGCCATTTTGTTTTACCTACTAACTACGCAGTTAGCGAGGACAAAGAAACGTGGAACCAATTAAGAAATATAACGAATATTTTTACTCGTATGCAAATTAATCACAAGTACACTAAATATAATATGTACGACAAATATATGTGTGTAAAATGTGTGAATACCTAAAGATGAAGCTGCCAGCAAAATATGATAATATGTTACGATGAAAAATTAACGGATTTTTGTACAAATGATTTTATAAGAATTTTACTAGAATTGTTAGCAAGCAAAGAACGTCTTTACTACGAAATAAGGTGTTCTAATAACGTTTAGAACGGTAAGAAAAGTAGGTATGTACAGAACGTCTGTATAACCTTTAAACTAACTACGAGTTAGCGATGGAAAATTCTAGCACGGCTAGACGAGAACTACGAGTTCTAGAACTCAAAAAACCTATCCGGCTCACGAAGGACCACTTTGATTGTGCGATTTGTACACAATCTTTTTTATTTAATTAATTGCTGGCAGATTTTTTGAGTATTAAAAGGGGGTGAATGTAAAGTAGTGTGTGGATGGCAAAGTTCGTTCCTGAAGTATCTAAGAGGGCAACTGAACACCACCTACCTTTGATGGACGGTGCAGGAACCGAAGAGAAGTTCCTGGCATGCACGGCACGCCACAAACAGTCCAGGTGAATTTCAGGAGTTCCAGGTTACACTGCACGGCAATGAGTCCACACACACGATGCCAGAACGTCTAGCGTGAGGATATGACACGGTCAAATTGATGTAAACAGAACGTCTGTTCACCTCAACGCGTAAAGGCTTCCTGCCTTACCACGAGGCGCTGTCGCGAGGGGTACGCGCGCACGGGGGGTCCGACGTTGATAAGGATTGGTGGTGATTTACCAACTACCCTCAATTCAACTGCAGAAACCGAACAACTTAGTTATTTGGAATTCTTGCCCTAAATAATAATTAGGCTCACAACTATGCACTAAAATACTTAGTATCAAAACTATGCCCTAATATACTAGATATTCGGAATTCTCGCTCTAAGGTACTTAGCTTTCAGAAACGCTGACCCCTCGGACGAAGCACTGAATTTGACACCCACCTCAATGCGTAATCTCCTACTATTGGTTAATTTTCTGAAACCACGCCCTCTTTGATAGTAGCATTCCCCAACTGTATAAAAAAAATAAAGGTCCCATGTTTATCTAACAAAATCTACATACTTGAGACAAATGGATTTAAGAGTAAAAGCGAATGCTTCAACTGTCAAACCCATGGACAATTTATTGGTCATAAATCCTTATTTTTATGGGTTTCACATGTAAGCTCTAACACTTGTTTTAAAATATCCAATTTCGTAATATCAGCAAATTTGAAGGGTCATATATATTAGTTTTATCTTTTCAGCATTGATTTTAAAACTCGACTCAAGTGTTTTATTTTTTTTTTAAACTCTCGACAAAATTCGAAGTCATAAATATTATTTTTATCTGAAATGCATCACGGAAGATTATCTATTCATCTCTCGAAACTTAACGTTTATTTATTAAGTACGGGGTAATGTACCATTTCAACTTGCTTTCAAATTAATACGACAAATTAGATAAGATTCAAATCGGGTACCTAATTTTACTCAAATAGTTTGTTACATAAAAGTGAAGCTAATAAAAGTGTTGATTTTGTCTCATAAATATTCATATTTGATCGAACGGAAAAAATACACTCCATTCCGCTAGACTTCTCAATTCAGCCTAATTATATTCACTCACCTGATAGTTGGCAACCCTCCTGATATTCTGTGCTCTCACAGAACAAATATATGATTACAAGCAGTAAAGTCATTATCTGCATCATTCACACTGAAAATTATTAAACGCAGTATCCATCAAAAACAATTAATTTAAAATTATTAATAGTACTAATGGTTCGCCCCGAACTGAGATCTCGCAAGTCTCCCATAAAAACAGTGCCACGAAATAAATAACTAAATAACTTGAGTAAATAACTTAGAGTTTAATTTAAATTACAGGTAACGGGAGTACATGTTATTTGATTACTCGTTTTTGGGTTACAAATTGCAGTTATTCTAGATTTCACACTTTTTCCTATATTTGTGTGACTTAAGCTATACGCATACCAAATTACAGTACTGTGTGATCACTGGTATACCCTGTGAATTTCGTCAAAGTTCTGTTTTTATTATCGTTAATAACTCAAAAACTATGAACACTTGACTAAAAATAAAAACGGAATCGAAATGTAATAATGAAGATCTTTCATTTGATTTCCCACTTTACCTAATCTCATTTTGATTTATTTTTAACCCTCTTGAACCCCAATATCTAAACAGACCCCCCCCCCCCCCCCCCCCTCCACATTTTTAGCTCATGTAGTCACACCAAAATAGTGTAATCACTACCTACTTATGTATCAAATTACAAATTTCAACATCAACGTTTCGAAAGTTATCCTAGGACAAACAAACATACATACATACAACTCCTATTTGCCCAAATTGATTTGAAGATCTCGCTTCGCTCGATCAAATAGAATTCGTCCGGGGAAGTAATACCACCGTTTCTGCCACCAAGCGGTAATGCACTCGTTGCTGTGTTTCGGTTTCAAAGATGGCCGTTAAATTACAGCCACATTAGACTTTGCAACTATATGTATATCTCAGAGCGTCTTGTGAACAAAATCAACCCAAAATACCTTTACTATTTTACAATATGAATCTGCTCCATTATCTCGCTTATATCATACTCTGGGTATTACCAGATAAAATTAAGGCGATTTATAAACACATTCTGTGCTCAACAAACGACCAGTTAAGCTTGCAAGGCCTTCGGAGATCAAAAACTACGAATGAGTTGCCACAGACAAAATATATTACCCTGCTAATGCTAATACAGTGAACTCGCAGTGAAGGGCGTAGCCGTTGTTAAATAGTACATTGTTATATGTATATAACACATACATTTTCATCAGGAGTTCAAGGAAATAAAATAAGTCAATAAAAAACCCAAAAAAATTCTTGCTTAAAATAAAATTTGCGTTCCCTGTATCCATTGTTTTTTTCTCTACTAAACTATCCCTCTTTTATCACACTAATATCATAAATGCAAAAGTTTGGATGTTTGTTTGTTTGTTACTCAATCTCGTCGTTACGGCTAAACCGATTTCGATGAAATTTGGTATGTACGTAGGTTTTAACCTGGATTAACACACAGGCTACTTATTGTTGACAACCAACGCGAGCAAAGCCGCTGGCGGAAGCACGTTAAATATAAATAAGGATTTGTCATGCAGGTTGTATTTCATTAAATAGCTGACCCGCCCGCGAATTCTCACACGCTTGAAATTTCCCGTTCTCGTGGGAACTTCGAGATAAAAACTATATAAAACACTCTTGTCAAAAGTGACGCGACACTTCATGTAAATGACTTCACTTCAAATTATATGGATATTGTTCATACAAATATACTAAAATCATGATTAAGAAATGATGGGTGGGGGTAGGAGGGTAAAAAATACTTTACGACCGATTCTCATACCTACTAAACATACAAAAAAATATACATTATAAAAACGGGTAATAATCGATACGAGTATATATAAAATATAACAATTTCCTGGTTGGTGTTCAGAGGATCGCCTGCAAATAACATACTTAAATAAACGAAACTTAAAATGCCAACTCTTAAAACCACGAATTAAACTTTCATTACCAGCTTTCCTCGTGAGATGGAGCTATAAGGCAGAGCAGTGACCTGAACAGTGTGGTGTGGTTAAGAGCAGTAAACACGCTCTGTCCTCCCTCCAATTGCATTAAAGAATGGGACTTGCTCCCATCCACCGCAATTGATGCAGAAACTTATTCAAATATTAGCTAACATAGAACAAACAGATAGTTGCAAACTCCATTTTCAACAACACAAAATTCTTACCCTACCATGTATTTATATTAAGGAAGTATGTAAATTTGCTAGGAAATACAAGCATTTCTACACAACACGGGAAGAATTGCATAGGACACACTCATTGCGGTACAAAAATAAGCTTATGATACTTGCTTCCCGACTCAAACTGCACTCTTCAAGCCCTTACGTAATGTCGATCAAAATATGTAAGAAACTACCTGACGCGTTGAAAAATGAGACTAATAATATAAAATTTATAAAACAATTAAAATACTTATTAACTGCTAAAACTTATACAATATACGAATACTTTAATGACAAATTTTAATGAAAAATGACAAATTTTAGATGCTTACCTACTATCTACTTTGACATTAGATTTGAATGTTTTCTTTTTAAAATAAATATAACCTAACAAGAACAATGACGTCCTTCTCTCTCCATAATATTGTTGTGCCAAACATGGTCCATAATGAACATGTACCTGTTATTTACCACCTAATAATACATTGTGGAATACAATAAACGTTTGAGTATTGAGTATTCATTTGGGTTTGTACCGGGCCAGAGAGGCTCGCAAAAAAATTATTCCATCAACATCATAAAATATTATTATTATTCACACATATTTATTTTAAAACTAGTTTTTTGTTATTATTATTATTATCAGCCATTCGTGTCCCACTGCTGGGCAAAGGCCTCCCCCCATTCTTTCGAGACTTCGCGGTCCTGAGCTGATTTTGGCCAATCCGTTAGGAAATTATCCAGCTCGTCCCGCCATCTCGGTGGCCACTCGGTGGCTATCCTTGCCCACAGCTCACTTGGCATGCGACAGACATGCCCAGTCCAGTTCCACTTCAGCTGAGCGGCTTTGGTGGCTACGTCAACAATTTTGGTCTTTGAGCGCAGTTCAGTGTTCCGGACTCTGTCCGTTCGCTTGACACCCAAGATGCTGCGTTCCATCGCACGCTGACAAACTTTGAGCTTCGACTTTAAAATGTTAGTCAGTGACCAGTTCTGCGCACCATATGTCAAAACGGGAAGGATGCATACGTCCATTAGCTTTCTCTTGAGCTCTAAAGGAAGATCTCCTTTCATCATATCTCCCATGGTCCAATAGCTCCTCCAGGCATTTTCGATTCGCCGAGCGATTTCGAAAACACCCAAACCCGAAACAAATATCTAAAGACCATGCTAACATTTGTCATATTTAGAGAAACGTCGGTCTTTCGTCTTATGTCCATCTCCATCAAAATGATTACCATTAAACGGTTTCCATGGCCATTCATTAGTGCAATCGAAGTCCCGGTTTGGAGTCCACAATAATGAGCCAAGTTGTCTGGTTGAACTTTGGGACTGACGCTGGCTAAGCTATACGCTTAGCATGTACTTGTGATACAAACAAGATAGGGACTATGGCTCGTTGTGCTTGACGAAACACGATGCATAGTTACTACAGATTTTTAATGTTGTTTATCTGCCTTACTACCTAGTGTTGTTTGTAACACTTTAGTCGAATATAATAGTTCATTCAATACTCGTTACTTGAGTTTTTGCCTAATAAATTCGATTTTAAATGACAAATCCATGAAAACCCTAATATTGGATGCAAAGGGATGCAAGGGAACCAAGACCTTAATGTCCTCAACTTCACCTGCACGTGGTGAAACCTACCGACTAGCTATGAACGGCTGATGGGGGTATAGCCTTCCCTAAATAGACATAACTAAATATCATGGCTGCTGACGGGCAGTAGCGTCCACAGTGCGATGACTAAGGATAAAATACTCCCTATATTTGAGAGAGGCCGATATCCAACAGTGGAGTAATGTGGGCTAATGATGAAAGTTACTCATCTTATGATGATACATAATAAAAAAATAAGATCCACTAACATTACCATCAATTTGCACTATTAAACTTACTACACTTTGTATAAAACCAGTAGGTAAAAATAATACTAGTGGTTCGCCCCGAACTGAGATCTCGCGAGTCTCCCATAAAAACAAAAAAATATTATTCGTAATCTTTGACCGTCAAAATAGTGCCCTGAAATACTTAATCAAATAACTTGATCTAATAAATTTTATAATACACATAATTTTATATTAATAATAATAATAGTAATTTACTTATTTATTGCATTAATTGTTATCGTAAAAATTACAAATATTAGGTTTTTACCTATGAAATTGCCGGTTTGTATGAAATAAGTGAAACTACTTATTTTTTTAAACTTTTTTATTTCTGTTATTCAAAGTAATCACCCATGCCAACGACGCATCTTTGCCAATGCATTGGCAGTTTATTGATGCCCTTCTTGTAAAAATCAGCTGTACGGGAGGCAACAAACTCTTCAAAGGACGACCTCCGTGGTGCAGTGGGCGAATAGCCGGCTGAGACGCAGGAGGTAGTGGGTTCGATTCCCGCCGCGGAATAAATGTTTGCATGATCTACAAATATTTGTACCGGGTCTGGATGTTTTTCTATATATTATAAGTATGTATTTACAAAAAAAAATGTATATAAGTGTTCTATCAGTTATCTGGTTCCCATAGTACAAGCTCTGCTTAGTTTGGGGCTAGATATCGCTGTGTGAAATGTCCAGCAATATTAATTATTATATTAATAATAAAATATTTAAGGCATTTTGTACTGCCTCTCGGGAATTGAATTTTTTACCCACTAAAAAGTTGTCTAAATTTTGGAAAAAGTAATAGTCGGTAGGAGCGAGGTCTGGTGAGTATGGCGGATGAGAGAGAGCTTCCAACCCCAGCTCTTGCAGCTTGGAGACTGTCTGTTGTGCAGTATGGGGTCGCGAGTTGTCGTGAAGGAGCAGTGGGGACGACCGATTGACCAAAGCTGGTTGCTGATGTGCAAGCTTCTCCATCATTGTCTCCAGTTCTTCACAGTACACATCTGCAGTAATGCTCATGCCGTTTTGTAAAAAGCTGTGGTGAATCACACCCGCACTAGACCACCAAACAGTGACCATCACTTTTTTAGGGGTCATTTTTGGTTTAGGGCATTGCTTTGGTTCAGAACCAGGATCTAACCAACTTGCTGAGCGCTTTCGATTGTCGAACAGAATCCATGTTTCATCGCACGTAACAATTCGGTTCAAAATTCCTTCATTTCTTTGCCTATTGAGCGAGGCAGCTCTCGACGCGTACATTCGCTGGCGATCGTTAAGTTCGTGGGGCACCCATCTATCAAGTTTTTTTACCTTGCCTATTTGTCTCAAATGAATCAAAATTGTTTTGATGCTAACATCAAAAGCTGCTGCTAGCTCAGCTGTAGATTGAGTTTCGTCAGCTTCCACAATCGCCTTTAATTCATCATTGTTGACCAAAGTCTCCGGACGACCACGAGCTTCATTTATCAAGTCAAAATTTCCAGAACGGAACCGGAAAAACCAATAACGGGTTGTGCGTTCGTTTGTACAGTTCTCTCCGTAAACGTTTTTGATGTTACGTGCCGTTTGTGTCGTGTTTGTGCCACGAAGGAACTCATATTTCATAATTACACGAATTTTTAAAGTATCCATTATGACGAAAAATGTTTAAAATACAACGCTAATCAATAAACAAAAGACTGAGTTTGTAAAAAGAATGTCATGTTTTTAAAACAAAATTAATTTGAATTTAGTTTACAAAGCCATTCCAAACTTTTTTCTTATTTGAAATGACCAGTACTGAAGAACGGCAATTTCGTAGGTAAAGACCTATTATTTTTTATGTTTGTTTGGTTTCAGACAAAATACAGATAAGGGGAGTTCATGTTTTTTTTTTAATTGGTTAGTACTTCGTTTGACCATAATCTCACCTGATGGTAAGTGATGATGTGGTCTAAGATGAAGCACGAAGATCTAGAAGAAACCTGTTTACTCTTACCTTAAAGAGGCCCAGATTGTATTCTTTAGGAAAAACAGACGACGGCAAAGTGCTCCATACCTTCGCTGTCATACGCATCAAGAACGTAGAACCAAAACGGTGTGTGCGAATAGGTAGGTATATTGACTAGGTACGGGTGGTACTGAGCCGTGCGCCTGCTTGTCCTTTGATGGAAGGGAGATGGCGGGATCAGATCGTATAGTTCCTGGGCACATTCCCCAAAATGTATTCTGTAAAAGATCGATAGGCTTGCAAATTTACGGCGGTGTTTGAGACTATTGTTATTTGGTTATACCTTTTTGGGTAATAATTTGTAGTTATTCTAGATTTCAGATTTTATAGATTGCGAGTAGCTTTAGTGATACAAATATAGGTAATATTTGTGTCACTAAAGCTACACGCATACCAAATTTCAGCACGGTGGGGTCACTGGTGAATTTTGTTAAATTTCAATTTACATTATGGCTTATAACTTAAAAACTACAAAGTTTTAACTAAAAATATAAACGGGGTCGAAATGTACTTACAAAGACCTTTTATTAGACGTGCCACTTGACCGTATAGTCTCATTTTGTTTTTATTACCCCTTTTGAACCCTAATATCTCAATAACCCCCCAACATTTTTAGATCATTGAGTCGCACCAAAATTGTCCATCACTACCCGGTAGGTAATTTCACGATGATAGGATAAACGCTTCGAAAGTTATCCACGGACAAACAAACAAACTTACATACTACGCCGATTTGCCCAAGTTGATTTGGAGATCTCGCTTCGCTTTATCAATAAGTAATAGGTTCGCGTTTGACGATATTCTCGCCTGATGGTTAAAGATGATGCAGTCTACAATGGTAGACACAAGTACTCATTTCAATTAATCATTTCGTTTTAATAAGACATTGAGTTACTTAACATAAATCTATTCATAGCTATGCCTCAGCCACATCAGCAACACTTGTACAATATTACCAAAAGCACTATGACATTTTGCTCACGGCCGAACGCTCTCATACATTTACTACCTGCTTATTGGCAGAACGTAAGAAAATCCAAGCAATATACGTGGACTAATAAGACGCGTTATATTTCTTAGGGAATGTGAGAATTTCGCGCAGCTGTTTTGAGCTCATAACAGAGAACTCTTAACTGTGCCCTAGTGCCGTACTATGTGGCTTTACTGCTTCTTTTATACATACTTTAAACGGTTTGAAGGAAGAAACTTGAGGATCTTTACAAAACGGCATTTCTTTGAAGAGATTTCACGGTAACATTTAAAAAGGTATTTGTCTGTTACGTTAATTAGGTTGGTTCCCAACGAGTTACGCCCAATTGTGTAACAGTGTTACTTGTTAATTATTGTTTTTTCCCAACGTGTTACTGTGACACATTGGATATCCTCCTGGAAAAAAGTTTGCAATGAGTAACAGTGTAACTCGATGGGAAGAAAAAATCCCATCTTGATTTGTTATTGCACATAAGAAAATACATTTAAAAATATTGAAATAGTGGTCATGTACAAAGGTGAGCTTAACCCTAAGAAGAGTTTTCTTCCAGCAAATCTTTGAGGCCAGAGAGATGATTTTGGCATCTTTCGGTATTTCTACAATAGTAGACATTGCAATGTGCCCTTCATTAAAACTTTTTACTGAAACTTTATTGTTCAGTAACACAATGTCTGTTACAATGTAGAGAAGTAAAAACTTATGTGAGCGCCTAATAAACTACAGATTTACAACCACACAAACTACGTACTTGAACAAGTGCAGGAAACGAGAAAATTTGGACGTCAATAGGAAACTGGGGCGATCGTAAACACTTTGCAGCTTAACCTTTTATTATTAACGTTAATAAATGCATTTACTTAGAAATGTGTGGCTTCTGTCACACCTGCGACCGTGATTAAATTTGCTACCGTTTAGCCGGTTTCATAAGTGACGCGTACTTTTCGATACTCGAAAGCTTTGGACTTGGAAAACCCAATTTTGTAAGAAATATGTATGCTAGGATTTTAAATCGATACGTTTATCAAAATATTATGATTGCTATCAAAGACCCATATCGACAAAAAGTAATAAGCCTATGAGATTGTGACTGAAAAATTGATGAAATATTTTTGATTGTGTTGGTAATATTTTAGATGTACATCGTACCGTTAAACATATTACATATTGCACAGCCTTCGCATGTGCTGTCAACTACTTGCCTATACCCGTTACTTTGCCCTAACACCTTTTACTGCTGGATTTATTAAATCTACCGGGCTCTTACTGCGAAAGCTCTCTGTGTGAACATTACGAAAAGCAAGCTTTAATCCAGCGGCTACTTGCTAGTGGCTATTTAGGAGAAAATTGCTTTCTAAATTAAAGAAAATTGTCGTAAGGCATGTATGTATAGTTTGGCAAACCTTTGTTTTCGCGGGCCATAATTTTACACCGTGACGGGTTTTCGTATTTATTATCGTATTATGCAGGGTATTCGGTAATATACGTACGATATTCAAGTGATGGTTTCTCAAAACATAATAAAAGACTTTTCGAATAAAAACTACTAGTTATATTATCAAATTTTAAAGGAAATCGACTAAGTTTAGGTGATTAATTCGATATAAAACTTACTGCCTACTCTTGCAATCAACATCTAAAAATAAAGTCCGATTGGATATCTATTTCGGAAATGACTGCGGGTTTTGGGTTAGAAAGGGAGAACAAGAGTAATCTCGAGACGTCACCAATACAGTATCTGTGGTTAGATGGCAAGCATTATGCAATAGCACAACATAAGTTTAATAAAGTGTTTGTTATTACATGCCAAAATAAATTTCACATGGTACACATTTCACAAATTTATTTATTATGCTCATCGAAATAACCTCTTTTATTTTTGTGCGTATTGTATACTGTTACAATATACAGTTATACATTATACAGTTTAAATACTTGGGTCATTTAGTTACGGCTGACCTGAGGGACGATGCTGATATTGAGCGGGAGAGGAGGGCTTTGTCGGTCAGAGCAAATATGATAGTCCGCAGGTTTGCACACTGTTCAAGAGACGTTAAAATAACTCTCTTTAGAGCATTTTGTACTTAATTCTACACGTGCAGTCTGTAGAGAAACTATACTCAGAGATCGTACACAGCCCTCAGAGTTCAGTACAATAACGCGCTGAGGATGATGTTGGGGCTTCCCCGCTTCTGCAGCGCGTCGGGAATGTTCGCGGAGGCGCGCATCAATTGTTTTTATGCGACAATGCGCCTGCGCTGTGCATCCCTGGTGCGGCGGGTGCGGGTGAGTACCAACGTCCTCCTCAGCGTGATTGCAGACCGCCTCGACTGTCCGTATCTGAACCACTGCTGTAAGCTCCATGTGCCACACAAGCCCTTCCAAAGACCATTATGAGTATTTGCGAGTGAGAGTACCTGACTATAATTATTATTTGACTCATGATTATTTTGTTTTCTTTGTTTTTTTTTTTTAACTAAGCACACTTGTACTAACCCATTTGACATGTTTAATTAAGTTTTTATTTTTACTAACAAATATGGATCTTTGACATCTGAACTAAATAAATGAATATATGTATTCAAACACCCTGTATTTTGGCTCGTCAAGAATCTATATATCAAATTATTTTTGTTTGTTGAAATGTTCATGATCGATCAAACCCGACCGGTAATATTTGTAAAATAATTTGGTTATCGTCACTGCCAAACAAACAGGAGAAAAACCATTCCAAATTGAGAGCTCAGCTCCATTCAAGGTTTTCTCCAAATTGAATATTTGTAATGAATGAACGATAAATTAAGCGGCTCATTTGACCGAATGAATGGGGCCGTAATAGACTGCCAACTGTCGTCGCCCAACAAAAGAAATGTAGGAACGAAGGAGCAGTTTCTTTGTTCTTGGTAAATCGAGTACTGGAGTCGTTTGTCGACCTTATATCACGGTGATTCGACATTTATGGCCCGACCTGAGCTAACTGGCTGTTACTCTTCATTCGGGTATAGGCAGCCATCTATTTTTACCAAAGACCTAAGATAGGATAACCTAAATTCTTGGAACATTCGTTTCTCTATCGAACCAATCTTTTTACACAACTGTCCTAAAAAAGAGCATATGGTTTTTTTGTATCATTTTTTTGCTTTAAACTAAAAACTTTCGCAACTATGTAATATAAGTTTAGGTTGATTAATCTACACTAATATAATATTATAAACAGGAAAGATTTGTATGTTTGTAACGAATAAACATAAAAACTACTGGTTCGATTTAAAAAATTCTTTTACTATTAGAATGCTACATTATCTTTGAGTAACATAGGTTATATTTAATAGTAGAAAAAATTAGGGATCCCTACTAAAACTTAAATAATGTAACTCAAGGTGCATAAAAAAATCTATAAAAAACGTTTAAAAAATAAATACCCACCGTGCGAAGCCGGGACGGACCACTAGTAACTGATATTTTTGAGCTATCATTTATAAGGATTTTTTATTTGTTTGAATAATATGTTAATTATAATTATAATTTAAATATTTGTTATTAAATGTACTTTTTTATGTCTGTCGCATTCGAAAAATTTTAGATGCATGCGTAAAAAATATAAATTTGTTTACCCCATTTCTTTTTTCTGTAAGTTGTTGTAGAGGAAATCGGCAAGTGCTTAGCATACATATAATTTTCATAGTTAAGTTTAATGAACCGATAATTACCAAGCTGTGTGGTGGACATCAACGTAAGTTTTAAAATCATAAATGGGTGCTTTATGGATGCATTTAATAGGTTTAAGTCAGAAATTCCGGGTTTTGTCAATACATACCGATATTTTCCCGTTTTTATGTAACATTCACATGTACCCGTAACACGCGAGATGTAAATCCACGTTTCTGGAAACTCAATATTCCCGATTGAGGTAATTGAAAGCTTATAGGAATTTATTTTCAATTTCATGTGATATGAGGTTTTTCCGTCTATGAAATACATCGAGGTTCACGTTATCTGTCAGTTTTAATTCAGGTATTAACATCAATGTGTATTACTTTTTTATGATCAAATTGGCATACTTCCTTCTTTTATAATCACATTAAACCAAACTTAACATTAAACTTATCCTCCCCATTACTACACTACAATCCGTAGGCAGAAGCCCTAATGATTAAAATATATAATAAAACGCCTGACTATTTAAAAAACGAGGAAGTACATAAAACATTTTATAGGAATTTGAAAACATTTTTAATAAAAAAAATCATACTCTTCAGTTGACGGATACCTATCGGACAACTTAAATAACCAACAAAGTGACGACCCTAGCGAACAATAATAGGTGGGTATCTAGGTAGTATGTAAGCATGCTCAGATATAGTTTATACATTGAAATTACTTGACATTATAATTATTATTATTTTTACACTTGACATTATTATTAATACCCGATAGCTTGACATACCTTTGTTTTTCCACTGTATTATTTTTATTTGAATGAATGAATGAAATACTCTTTATTGCACACCAAACAAAAATACAGTTACAAAGGAAATAAACAATAAATAACGGTACAATGGGCGGTCTTATTGCTAAAAGCGATATCTCCCAGACAACCTTTGGATGGACAGGATAAACAAAAAGGACGGCGGTATAAGAGTACCTACCTTTAAGCATAAACATTCGTAAACTGAACCCATAAAATAATATATACCTACATATTGATTATTTATAATAATAAACATAGACTTAAATACATACAAATAATATATAAATAAACTACACTACATAATATGGAGGATAAATAACATAAACACTAGCTAGCCGTTACGAGACAATGAAAGAAAATGGTTGTATACCTTGACTTTGAAAATAGGAAGAGATTGGGACGACCTTATGGACAAAGGTAAGGCGTTCCACAGGCGCACAGCTTGTACTGTGAAGGAGTCACTATAAAATTGTGAACTATGGACGGGAGTACGAAGCTGTAGAGCTTTAGAAGAACGAAGGTGTCGAGAGTGTGCCTGATACAAAAACTTGAAACGCTCCTTTAGATAAGAAGGTGAAGTGGGATTAAAGAGAATGTTATAAAGAAGTGATAGAATATGTACATTCCGGCGAAGACGGATGGGGAGCTATTTGAGTTTTGCGCTGAATTCTGAGACATGGTCATACTTGCGCAAGCCGAATATGAACCGAATACAAAGGCTTTGAAGGCACTCGAATTTGCTCATTTGGACTTCGGAAATGTCGAGGTAGCTGGCGTCGGCGTAATCTAAGATAGGGAGTAGAAGGGATTGTGCAAGCGCAATTTTGGTGGCGGTCGGTAAAAAGTTACGAAGTCTACGTAACGAAGCTGAAGAAGCAAACATTTTGCGGCTGATCTCAGCAATACACGGCATCCATGATAGCTTGGTATCCATAATAATTCCCAAGGATTTCACCGTCATATTTTGTATTTGTGTATTTTGTATTGTATTCGTCGTATTTGATGTGTTATTTTTATTTAACATATTCCGCATAACTATTTTAATTTAATTAATTTGACATGTTTAATTCTATGTTTAATTGCTGTACATTTTGAAAAGGCGCAAACCCAACTTGCATTTCCTAAGCTACCTACCATCTAAGCTAAAAAATGTTTATGTACATGTAAGCAAAATAAATGAATATGAATAAAAGGAAATTGTGTTGCTGAATATCCTAACTATACAATTTGGGTTTTCAGTGACCCGTCATTGAGATAGTATAATTTATTTTAAAGTTCCAACACTTACGAGAAAATCTAGAGAATTTATAATCTTTGGAAAAATTATTAACCGGACGGGACTTGAACCCGCAACCTTCCTCTTGATACGAGGACAAGATACTGTTACAAGCTGAGGGTTCGGGATAAAATAATGGGAATCGATCTAACCAAAATAACACTTTTATTCAACACTAAACGATGAATACACGAACTTGGTCACACGTAATCAAAACACACTAATTCACACCGCTGTTGCACCACTTAAAGTCACCGAAATGTTCGCACGTATAGCCAAATCCAGACTGACTGTCCAGCCATCGCTCCGGCCTATTTATATCGTGCACAATTCACTACACTAGAACGATCTCGATCGTTCCAGAAGAGGGTCGGTGTTTCGACAGAATGACCACTCCCCATTCTGCGCAACTGCAGGTAAACGCCGCATGCGGGTATATTCCATACAAAGTATTACGTATTCCGTGACACAGTAAGTAAGACGAGAGCCTTCGAGAAATTTCGACTATTTCTAATTGTGTAACAGCGTAACAATACAAATCGCAACGAGCCCACTGCTCGTCAGGCTGAAAATAGAATCAGGTAGCGGGTTGAAGTGACTTGGTTGGTTCAAGTCCTGTCCGGCTCGTAGTTTTAATAAGTTTTTTGTTGAAAAATTACTAAAACTGTGTACATGATTATTATGGACCCTGTTGGGCACAAACATATTTTGGAGAGAGGAGAGGACGTCATTGTTCTTGTTAGGTAATAATTGGACTTCATCAAGTGCACAACATTTTTGGGATTGACTCTTTCAGTAAACTGCAATGGAGTCCTCACATTTCAGAACTATCTTGGAAACTAAGTTCAGCTGTATATGTAGACTATTTGTACTAAAAACGGGATATTTACCATGATTTGTGAGTTCTTGGGTGTCCCGATATTTCGACGCAGTTGCATGCGCCATGATCACGGGTAAACCCCGTGGTCACGGGTAGATTACCCGTGATCATGGCGCATGCAACTGCGTCGAAATATCGGGACACTCAAGAACTCACAAATCATGGTAAATATCCCGTTTTTAGTACAAATAGTGTTAATAACCATGATAGTTTCAAAAGTTATATTGTATATGTAGAGTTTAAAATAAGAGAGCTTACTGATGATATCATGGCTAAAATTAACTTTAGTTATTTTCATTTACTGATGGTATATGGTATCTTGTTGTGGAGAGCTGCAGATGCAAAGCAAATCTTTATACTCCAAAAGAGGGCAGATACAGCAATTTACAAACTAGGATCCAGGACCTTACTCAGAGAAAAATTTGAAACAATGAATATTTTTACGATGCCAGTCAGTATATTCTCGCTAACTTACTGGTGGCCATTTCTACTAAACCAATTGGTTCACTATAACAATGGTATCGTTGGAAAATGGCCACTAAAGATACCTTTTGGTATTCTACTAACACAATCTTTTTTCAATGACCGCCGTTGCTTATGACAACGCCATTGAAAATTTGGCAGCTTATGACAGGAACAACAATCATAATCGTTAAATGATGGCTCCATAATCGTTTTTCTTATAAATTAGCAGAATTGGGCCCCTGTACGCGTGAAAATGGGCGGTAAATTATAGAAAGAATTGTGTCACATATACTTAAGAAACAGGAAGAATTATGTTTTACCAATATGCCGACTAGCAAAGACCAATAAATGTTTTGCAGTCAATTGTATTCGATTTTGTAACATGTTACCTTGTTTAGGCATGTTAATTATTTGAAATAAATTGTATTATATTCATTATGATTAATATGTATGTACTGATATTGTTGACAAGCACAAAATGGTGACCTCCATTATTGACAAAGCCCCTGTACAGCTTTTGTATCCCAGTTATTTTGTATCTGACAAAGCCTATAGCTGCAATTTAAATAATATTGTACCTTCACATGCCATGAATAAGCATTATTTAATGTACCTACCAGTGAAGTTGACGTAACTAAGTGTCCTATATGTACCCAAGGTTTGAAATAAATGAATATAATAAATAAATATTGCTGGACATTTCACACAGCGCTATCTAGCCCCAAACTAAGCAGAGCTTGTACTATGGGAACCAGATAACTGATAGAATACTTATATACTTTATTTTTTGTAAATACATACTTATAATATATGGAAAAACACCCAGACACGGAAAAATATCTATAGATCATGCAAACATTTGCTCCGCGGCGGGAATCGAACCTGCTACCTCCTGCATCTCAGCTGGCTATACGCCCATTGCGCCACGGAGGCCGTCAATTCATACGGAATTGAATTCATTTTAAAAAGAAAACATCTAAATATATTGGTCAAAGTAGGTAGTAAGTAAGTATTTAACGTCAATTGTATAGTAAGTTAGTGGTTAGAAAGTATTTTAGTTGTTTTATAAATTTTATGTTATTAGTCTCATTTTACAACGCGTTAGGTAGTTTGTTAAATATTTTGATCTTGAAGAATGTAGCATATCTTGAGGGCTTGAAGAATGTAGTTTGAGCCGAAAAGTAGGTCTCATAATCTTGTTTTTGTATCGGAATAAGCATGTCGTATGCATTTCTTCCTGTGTTGTGTAAAATGCTTGTATTTATTTGCATGTTGTGTTCACCTGTAAATGTTTTTTTTATTAAGCTATGTATACATACTAACTGTAACATCCTATCTAAATATTAAAGACAAGCTGACCCGCCCCGGCTTTGCACGGATATTTGTCAAAATTTAATAGGTTTAGAACTAAAAGAACAAAACTTTTACAAAAAGTGTGTGCCCAATCCCTTCAGTAGTTTTGGCGTGAAGGGATAACAAAGAACAAAATATATTTTCTATAGAAACTTTAACGACTCAGTCTTACCTTAGGAAAACTGATTTATCTGATAAAAAGTAGCTTATATGGTATTCTAGGTCTTGAACTAAACTTCTGCAAACTTTGTGCCCAATCCGTTAAATAGTTTTGGTGTGAAGTGGTAACGAAGACCCAAATCATTTTTCTATAGAAACTTTGACACCCTATTTTTATCTTATGAGAACTGATTTATGTGATAAATAGTAGCCTATGTATTAATCCAGGTTAAAATCTACGTATATACCAAATCTCATCGAAATCGATTCAGCCGTTACGGCGTGATTGAGTAACAAACAAACAAACAAACATCCAAACTTTCGCATTTATAATAATATGTGATGAAGAAGTTAGGAGACTGTTGCGCAACTTTTGTACCGTTATCTATGCAATTCTTTGTTCACATTGTTACCGCTAAGTTTTCTAAAGGCAGATTTACGCGGTCTTTACTGCACTCTCATTAGCAAAACATACCTTTCTGGGAAGACGTAAGAATTTCAACATCAAAATGAAACACGAGATTGTATTTAAATACAATATACCATATAGGTACCAGTAGTACCTACAGGTCGTGGTAGCGAATCTTCTTCTTCTTCCTACCCTTTTCCCACATTATGCGGGGTCGGCACAACATGTATTCCTCCTCCACATCTCTCTATCAGCCGTCATTTCCTTCCTACCCATATCATTCTTCACACAGTCCATCCATCTCTTCTTCGGCCTTCTTCTACTTCTATATCCATCCACACATCTAACACTCAATTGATTCAATTGAGAGAAGAGCCAAGAAGCTCATTTGCAATGACGAGTTAGCAAAAGCAAGGCTCCACAGCCTCGAGCATCGTCGAAAGGTTGCAACCCTCTCGGTTTTTTATCGGATACATTTCGGAGAGTGTGCTGCGTAGCTTTTCAACCTAATCCCACCATCCCCATTCTATGATCGGACAACCAGACGCTCCGCGATGCGCCACCGCTACATGGTAGACATACCTCCCATACGCACAAAGCGGTACTCTTCCACCTTTATTATGCGCACCGCCAAGGAGTGGAACGCCTTGCCTGAGTCTGTGTTTCCTGATAACTACAACCTAGGGATCTTCAAGTCACGAGTGAATAGGTTTCTTCTAGGCAAGTGTGTACCATCATAGACTGCATCATCGCTTACCATCAGGCGAGATAGTAGTCAAACGCTAGCCTATAATTTATAAAAAAAAAAACTCTTTTAGTCACATGATTTTCTTCCCTATGCATGACATGCACATACCACGCTAGCCTCTACTGCTCAGTTTTTCTAACACTGGCGCTACTTTTAAACTTCCTCTATTATTCCTTATCTTATCCAATCTCGTTACCCTACACGTCCAACCCAACATTCGCATTTCAGGTCGCGGTAGCGAATACCACCCTTATCTGAACAGCCCCTCAGGTTTTGTACCTTTCAGTAACTTTAAAAGCAAAACCTAGACTTCCCAAACTCTGGCCGTAGGATATTAATCAAGCACCTCGCGTCTCGAAAATGATTTATGAAGTGTACTTTTATCTAAACAATCGATACAGTCGGTCGAGCCACGTCATAGCAGCCATTTATCATAGTTATCTCACCCAACCCACATTGTGGTGCATTCGACCACGTATCTATTTGAAAAGAAAAAATAGGACCATAATGGATTAAGCTCTTCATGGTCCGGGAAATTGCATATGCTATTAGTGACACGCTTTAGGAATTAAAAAGATTCAAAGACTAAATTATCTGCGAGAGCTCTCGTAGTTTGGTTTGCTAAGTCGCGGTCAGTGCTTGGATGGGTGACCACGTAACGCGTAAATGCATAAAGAAAACAATTTTTCTTAAGACGGAATATTTACTATGATTTGTAAGTTTTTGAGTGACCCGTTATTTCAATATTTAGACTCAAAATTCACCAGTATCTTTTATATCCTCCAACGACCTCCGTGGCTGAGACGCAGGAGGTAGCGGGTTCGATTCCCGCCACGGAACAAATGTTTGTATGATCTACAGATATTTGTTCCGTGTCTGGGTGTTTTTGTATAAATATTATAACTATGTATTAAATAAAAAAGTATATAAGTATTCTATCTGGTTCCCATAGAACAAGCTCTGCTTAGTTTGGGGCTAGATAGCGCTGTGTGAAATGTTTAGCAATATTTATTATTATTATTATTATTTTATATTGATTTATTTTATGCAAGAAACAATGTTCTATCCATCTACGATGGATCAAGAACGGAATAGTTTTGTTAGGAATAGAACTGCGGGTGAATTCAGGCTGTGGATGATGTTATGGTAATGACAAGTTTTAAGCTAATTATGTGACTTTCATCTCCGCTTGACCTATTCATTTCAAAAGTAGGTCGAATCATGTCGACTTTACAGAACGCTAATCTAATACCCTGATTAATCCACAAGTTAAACTAACGAGTTAACATCTGAGTGAGTTGCCGTGGGCAAACAAACCCAACCTAATGGGTTAATATCCAGGAGTAGCTAATTCATGGAAGTGGTATCATGATTCGCAGTGATGACCTACGTGGCACAGTGGCTGAGAGGCCGGAGGTAGCGGGTTCGATTCCCGCCGCAGAAGAAATGTTTGCATGACCTACATATATTTGTCCTGGGTGTGGATGTTTTTCTATATAATTATTATAAGAATATATAAAAAAAAGTATATATTATATAAGTATTCTTTCAGTTATCTGATTCCTATAGTATAAGCTCTGCTTAATTTGGGGCTAGATGGCACTGTGTGCAATATTTATTTTTATTACTGAGGGATCGCGTAAGTATATCTGAAACTACATGACTATTGGTTTCTTTGCATTGACATAAGTAAAGTCAATCACATCCAGTCAGTCCTAGAAGGTCAATTGTGCTTTTGTGAAAATTTTAAATCCATGATCCGCAACTGCTTCGCTGAATGTTTTCCATCCAAATGTTGCCTATATTACTTATTTAACATAATCTAGTTCTAAAAGTAATAATAGTAAACAATAAAGCGTTAATCTATAAATCTATCCAATTAACTCGCATTATCCATCGAACAGTTACACTGTATTTTCTCTGTTTCGTTAACTTTTAGGCGTCTAAGGGGCAGCTAACACCGAGACGCGCGCGATGAAGTGAGCAGATGCTTGAAGAAACTAGTTGGTTTCTCGAAAACCCGCACTGTGTAAAGCGGCGCCCCCCAGGTGCATCGAGACACCACAAAACGCACGCCGCTGCTTGAAGCAGTGCGTGAGCTCTCAAGTATTTGCGCACCGCGTCGAGTCACACTGCTTGCGGTGACCGGCGAGCGTA
The DNA here is from genome assembly GCA_963924445.1 of Philereme transversata. Lineage (NCBI taxonomy): Eukaryota > Metazoa > Arthropoda > Insecta > Lepidoptera > Geometridae > Philereme > Philereme transversata. The sequence goes on from OZ004347.1 coordinate 10,196,981, forward strand.
TTTCGATACTTTCACATTCATAAATCTTTTTGTGTAGTAAAAAATTTACAATATTGTATCAATATCTTTAAAATGTGCGACTCATCGCGTAAGGCACGGGGCCAGCGGATTATGATAAGTCGCGCGGTACGGTTGGCATCCGCCTCGCCCTTAACCGCGTTTGGTGTGTGAAGCTCCTAACACTATTCGGTGTCTAGTCCTGGCATAGCCAATAAACTGTTTATAAATGTATAATAGCGAAAAATATCATCACTAATATTTTAGAAGTTTCATTCAGAGTGATTGATGAATTATTCATTGTTTTAGAATTGATATTTTGATTAATTTTACTAATGTTGACAGCGCATTGCGATGAGTAATTGGTTGTGCAGTTCTGACATTGTTCAAACGCTTTACAATAAGTCTAAATTGAAAAGCAAAATATTTGAGTTAAACATTATAGAGCTTACGCTATTTTATCAGGAACGTAAAGTTTCTTGGCATAACCAGATTGCTTCAAAAGTTCTGTGTAAAGGTCAAATTATGATTATTTTATGCCTCGCTTATGTGGCCATACGTTTCTTGTACTAAGGAAACTTGTTGAAAATAAATACCACAACAAATCCCGTTAGGTATCATGTTGGTACAACTTAAAATAATCCGTAATTGAATGCGTAGAGTTACAAAGCAGTTTTGCGGGAATGCACATAATTCTGGAACGACAACCACGCAACATTACCGTTTCCATTCAAGAAAGAAAACTCAGACCTCCCTGTTTAATATTGATGTGTGCTTCTGACATTTCCTTGCTTAGTGACCCTTTGAAACAGGTTCACTTGTCCACGTCAAGAAGTCCTGACTCTTGAAGTAAGACCCCGCTGGTCCTTCAAGTTACTTTGAATGAACTGTGGTAACTTAAAGTGTGAGAAACTTTAGTAGTGAGTAATAGTTTCCGTGTCAGTGAGTGGATACGTAGGCGTCAAGTTCAGTAGCGATTTGGTTTGGCCAGAATACCTACTTGCTTTTAGTTTCGGGCTGCCTAGAATCACTGGCTAACAAACAAAACTTTATGACTTACAACTAAAAGTTTACTAACTTGTGAGTCTGTGGTTATTCAGCTATAATACTGATTCTATTTAACTCCCACTGCAAAAAAGAGAGGTCACCAAGCATATCTACAGTTTGAAGCGTTTTCTATCTTTGTGTCTATTCGTGGCATGGTAACGCCCAAATGTACGGATTTTAATCAGTTTTTTTAAGATTGCTTTTTGTGAGATGTTTCTAAAAAAGGAGGAAATTGGTTTAAAGATTAGATCCAGATTAGCCAAGATAGTTCAAAGACCAGGCGTATTTAAATTTCGTAAAACATTTGCTTTTTTTCATAGGGACAGTTTGAAGGACTTGCGGGAGACCTTTACCCGGCAAGGAACGAACTAGGTTAGTTAAAAATAAGTTGTTATAATGAAATAAATAAATAATGCTGGACACTGCACACAGCGCTATCTAGCCCCAAACTAAGCAAAGCTTGTACTATGGAAACCAGATAACTGATAGAATACTTATATACATTTTTTTTGTAAATACATACTTATAATATTGTTTGTTGGTGTTTGATAATATACCTACGCACAAAAATGAAAGGGACTATTTTGATGAGCATTAAAAAATACATTTGTGAAATGTTTACCATAAAAATTATTCATTTTTACTTTATGAAACTTAATTTATGCTATTGCATAATGTTTGCCATCTAATCACAGATACTGTATTGGTGACGTCTCGAGATATCTCTTGTTGTCTCTTTCTAACCCAAAACCCGCAGCCATTTCCGAAAGAGATATAAAATCGCCCATTATTTTAGGATATCGATTTTCTTTAAAATTTGATCATATAAGTACTAGTTTTTTTTCTAGAAGTCTTTTATATGTTTTGAGAAACTATCACTTGACTATCGTCCGTATATTACCAAACATACTGTACAGAAAATTACCCAACCCCGGAATAAATATGTGTAGACAATGCAAACAGCGTCTCAGCCAGCTATTTGCCCACTGTGTATCAGAGGTCGTCGAATTAAAGTAAAAATTTAATTTTAGTTTTAATAAACGATGAGTTTTTTCACTACTTTGGCTTTTCTGTCATTACACAAGCTAACACTGCTCTAAAATAAACCTACTAAAAATACCCGTAAACAAAGAAAAATCATTCCAAACTAGAGCAGTGAAAAAGGTTTTGTTCGTGTCGTTTCCCGTCGTCATAAAACCAGTATCCTGTTTGAATTTTCCCCTAAAAATACAAATAAAAAAAGCCCTAACTCCGAAATTTTATCATCGGTTAAAATGACAGTCAATGGAGTTAATTTGTCCTATGATAAAGTTTGATGAGCCCCAGATTCAGCTAACTTATTGAAGGAAGCTGGTTCACTTTACATAAACGGCTAATGGCTAATGAAAGTTTCAATATTGGATAAAATCAGGTTCCTTTACTGCGTTACTAAAACAACAAGGATTATTTAAATAAATAAATAAATATTGCTGGACCTTTTACACAGCGCTATCTAGCCCCATACTAAGCAGAGGTTGTACTATGGGAACCAGATAACTGATAGAATATCTATATACATTTTTTATGTAAATACATACTTATATATATAATATATAGAAAAACAACCAGACCCGGAACAAATATCTGTAGATCATGCAAACATTTGTTCCGCGGCGGGAATCGAACCCACTACCTCCTGCGACTCAGCCGACTATTCGCCCACTGCGCCACGGAGGTCGTCATTTAGCATTTATTAATTTATCTGAGACTATCTCATTTACCCCAGGTTTTACCTAACGTGGGAGTTAGTGACTTTCTTTAAAGGAGTACCTACTTATATTAAACTTTTGTTTTTAAATGTATAAGTTACATTTGTTAATTTCATTTAGCATTATTGGAATAACACACAACCGTGATTCTTTTTTTAATAAAATATATTAAAATATGAATTAGCAACCCGCCCGGGCTTCGCACAGATTTTTATCAAAATAAAACATAGCACTCTAGGATAGTGTAGCTTTTATCTATATAAGTGCTTACAATGAAAGTTGAAACGAATTTTTTGGTACGATAAACTACCACTAGTCAAATATGTATCGTACACTAAAAAAAGCATTTCCGAGTAAAAGTGAGCGGACCATTACCAAGTTATCTGTGCCCGTTGGGCGGAGGTAATTTGTTATCACAAATCAATCAGTGACGGGCCGGTGACAGTGAAAAGGGCCATTAAATCAGTTCACCTCTATAAACCTGTAGAGATTATCTCTTTAAAATACTGAAAAAATCTGTCGGCAACAGTTCAGTATTTTATCGAGTGGTGGAAAGGTGATTTTATGGAGGAACGGATTAGCCTGGTAAGAATACTACTAGATTAATCTAGTATTTTGAATTATACTAGTATAATAAGTACCAGTATTGCTTAAAAGCTTTGTATCATATAAATGTTAATAGAAATAAGTGATAAGGATAATCTAGTGCAACAAAGGCTCTAGGATTTTTTAAATTTCTTCTTGATTTCTTCTTGAGTAGACGACTCAAGCCAATTTTAACTAGCCAATTCTACTCGATCTAAGCGATTCTAAGCGAATCGCTTCACTATGACAGTGGTATCGTCGCAAAATGGTCACTATAGATATCTTTTGGTTTTCTACTAAACAATGTTTTTTCTAATAACTGCCGTTGCTATGACAACACCATTGATTTGGCAGCTTATGACAGAAGCTAGAATCATAATCATTATGTAATGGTATAGCTCTACAATAGTTGGACCCCAGGGCCTATCTGATGTTATGATATACCTCACAGGTTACATTCAAATAAGACTTGGCCTACATAGCATTGAATTACGCCCGTCATCCTGAGACATAAAGGTAAAAAGTCTCTGAAGCTGGTTTTAAATCAAATTAGGTAGAAACAAAATTCAGCCCCTTAAAAAAAATTGTGACACTTTCAACTCATGGCATATCCTAACACCAAGGTTAGCTTAGCTCATACCTCCTCTCACATTTAAATTAAGACCTCGTGACTTACTCTCTTTAAGTTCCTATTTCTTGACATTCCTCAATATGTAATGAATGACTAATGCAATGCAATGTTTATAATTGGTGTTTATTGACGTACATAGCAATTTAGAATTGAAATTAAATATACAGGCTGTTTGCTAATATATTGACGATATTCAAGTGACGGTTTCTCAAAATATAAAAAAAGACTTCTCGATTTAAAAAAAAATCGACTAAGTTTAGGTGATTAATTCGATATAAAACTTACTGCCTACTCTTGAAATCCAAAATGAAAGGCCGATTCGATATCTCTTTCGGAAATGGATTTTGGGTTAGAAAGGGACAACAAGATATATCTCGAGACGTCGCCTATTCAGTATCTGTGGTTAGATGGCAAGCATTATGCAATAGAACAACATAAGTTAAAGTGTTTGTTTTTACATGCCAAAATAAATTTCATATTTCTATGGTAAACATTTCACAAATTTATTTATTATGCTCATCTAAATAACCCCTTTCATTTATGTGCGTATATTATCAAACACCCTATCTAGTAAATTGTTTGACAATGCCCTATAAATATCTCCATAATGGTCCATTCTCCTCTCCTCTCTTTTTTAAGTTAATAATTTTTATATATGCATAATGAGTTTCATGGTTTTACAATATAATTCTCACTTGTACATAACATAACCTCCATATTTATCCTGCTGTGTCATTCAGTCAATATGACAGACAGCACCAATGCATTCAAATGAGTTCACAGATAAAGTATACGTCAAACTTATTACGCGGCAATTTCAAATAAATGAAGTGTCACGCACTTCGTTTACATATGTACGTATATGTAACATTTTATTGTGTTTGTATGTCATGTAGGTATTTGTTACTAGTATTGTTATTATTGTATTGTTATTAGTGCATTGTCAAGTAGGTATTTATGATTAGAATTGTTATTATTGCTTATTGTTATTAGTGTATTTTCATGTAGGTATCTGTTATTAGTATTGTTGTTATCGCTTATTCATTTTATTATTATTTTTAGTTTTATATTTTTAAATTTGTGACGTCACCCTACATAAGGCCCTGCCTGAAAACCAGCGCTGCTTTGCACAAAGGAGCTTAAAGCTGATGCAGGACCTGTTTGGGCATGCGTGGCACGGAGCGGGACTAGTTAGTGCACCTACCTACTGGCTGGGTAGGTACTTGTGTTCTACCCATGTTATAATATCTCTTTCTACTGTATTTTTCCTGTCTATCTACTATTTTGTTTGTGATCCGTTCTGTGTTTCTTTGTATGTGTCAAATAAAATTTATTCTATTCTATTCTATTCTATAATCTTAAGTACCTTATAATCAGTGTTTAGATGCAAAAATATATATGAATGTTTCTAGCGCCTCCAAAATTATGGTGCTATGAGCTACTATGTAGATTAAGCCTATGTAATTATTTAAGTCTTATTAATGACGTAACCAATTGTTCTATTGTGTCCTACGGTTTGAAAAAATGAGTATGAGTATGAAAAAATAAATTTATCATTTATATAGATCCACGTTATTTTCAATCCAGTCCTTCTAGAAGTCGCTTTAGAAGCCCGCCTATTGTACCGCCACGTAACTTTCTGAGTTTTCTAGGTTAGGTAATTGTTATTTGATGTAACAATAGAAAAAGGATTGTGTGGTTTTAGGAAACCACGGTAAAAGTGAAACTTTGTTTCACATTATAGACATTTAACTAAAAATTTTCGTTGGCACAAATGAGTAATAGTATATACACTACACGGTCAGCTGATGAGAATTATAGGCGCCGCCATATTGGCCTCGGCTGCTCTGACGAGCGCCTTTCACTTTATCCCTACTCCGCGGCCGACCGTCACGCGACATGCAACACACAGACGAAAAAGTTTGAGACAATGTAATAAAAGTTTCAATTTAAAAAGAGTTACGAAGAGTTATCAATCAATTATAAGAATAGTTACCAGATTTGCTTAATCTGGGCTTGATAACGCTATGTGAATTGTCCAGCATTATTTATTTATTTTATCAATTAGATAGTGGCTTATCTATAAAAAGCATAGTAATTCATACAACCCAAACAACAGGAAGTATTGTGCTAACTCACGAAACTGCGACGGACAAACAACATAAAAGATTGTCTAAATTTATGGTATCGGCGTCGCGAATGTAGACAAAGAGATGGCGGTTTGGAAATTACTTAAACTTCTAAAACACTATTCCAAAACATTCTACACAAAAACTAGAGTCGACGCGGAACAAATGTTGGCATGATCTACAGATATTCTTCTTTCTCTTTTCTATTATTGTAAGAAAGTATGTATTAAAAAACCACTGTACAAAAATGTATTTTTTGATAATATCTATCTCAGAAATTTTTATCTAGGCAAATACATCATAAATAAGTTTCGTAAAATATCTGATTAGTCACATCAATATTATTATTGATTGTCACGTATTGGACAGTCGATCTAAGATTTAATAATTCATCTAGTTGCTTTAATGCTAAATACAGAGATTTATTTATTTATTTATTTGAGATAAACAAACCTTTTGCTAGAATAACAGGAAATACAATTTTGCTAAAAAAGAAAATAACATTATAATTATATCAGATACCTAAGTAAAGAGTTCAATAGCAATAAACCAAGTTGTAATTTTGACATTAATATTATGGTATTTTGTATGAATTTGACATGTTTGAAATTAAGTATTATTATTATTTATGTTGGTATTCAATTTTATCTTAGGTAATTTGACATGTTTAATATTTTTGATCGAGCGAAGCGAGATCTCTAAATTAACTTGGGCAAATCGGCGTTGTATGTACGTATGTATGTATGTATGTTTGTCCGAGGATAACTTTTGAAGCGTTGATCCGATCATCGTGAAATTTGATATGATGGCACAATTTTGGTGTGACTAAATGGGCTATAAATGTTGGGAGGGTTGTTGAGATATTTGGGTTCAAGATGGATAAAAAAAATGAAAATGAAGCTAGCTATTTGGTCCAATGGGACGTCAAATGAAAGGTATTTATTAGAACATTTAGACTCGGTTTTAATTTTTAGTAAATTTTTTATAGTTTTTGAGTTATTAGCCATGATAAAAACTGAACTTTGACAAAATTCACAAGGTAGACCAGTGACCCCACAGCACTGTAATTTGGTATTTGTGTAGCTTAAGTGTCACAAATATAGGCAAAAATCTGAAATCCAGAATAACTGAAATTTATACCCCTAAAAAATTTAACCAAATAACATGAACTCCCGTTACCTGTAATTTGAATGAAACTGTAGGTCAAGTAAGTTGGTTCTTTATTTCGTGGCACTATTTTGGTAGTCAAAGATTACAAATCATATTTTTTTGTTTTAACCGGAGAGTCACGAGATCTCCGTTCGGGGCGAACCGTAAAGTTATTTTTAACACAGAATTTCGCACGCCTCGATGAGGCAGAATGTAAATAAAACATTTTTTATAATTGACATACGAACATGCATTCATGCAAATAAATGATTATGATTATTATGTGTCAAAATTTAGCCATACTCTTCATTAATATTTTAAAAGCTTTTAATTAGTAATCTTACTTTAAATTGTTTGGAAAATTATTCAAGACTAGCTGTTGCCCGCGACTTCGTACGCATTACACTACTAAATGTGTAGGTAACGTAGAAATAAAACTAAACTCGCTGTTGCAACTTGACTCGACACCCTAGATTAAAACAATAAGGGAAGATACGGTACGCGCTTAAATTGCCAATAGTCAAACTAGGCCCTGCCACTACATAGATAATCTCACGCAAACGTTTATAAAGTAAGTTGCATCACGTTATTACGAGGAGTGTCTTTCCGGTGAGCGAGAGAAAGCGAAGAGCCTATGTTTAGTGAAAGCGAGAGAGAAACAGGTGTCAGTTGCGGCGCCTATTGCGTAGGTCAGTCCGATTGTGACTGAAGCGAAATTGTGAGCATGAACCTAATTTGAGCTGCCCACTTGCGAGACGGTTCTGCCGTATCTTCCCTTTTTGTTTTAATCTAAGCTTGACACCCCATCACCTGTCATCACCACGTCTTCCCAAGTGTCCCGCCCAAGACCATTTGAGTTTCAGAACTCGATTCCTAACGTCATGAACCTTCGTTCGTGTACGGATCTTGACGTGGATCCATCCATAACACATAGGACCTGATTAATGGAATAAAAAAAGGATTGGGTGGTTTTATGAAACCACGGTAAAAGTGAAACTTTGTTTCACATTATAGGCATTTAACTAAAAATGTTCGTTGGCACAAATGAGTAATAGTCTATACACTACACGGTCAGCTGATGCGAACTATAGGCGCCGCCATATTGGCCTCGGCTGCTCTGACGAGCGCCTTTCACTTTATCCCTACTCCGTGGCCGACCGTCACGCAACATGCAAAACACAGACGAAAAAGTTTGAGACGATGTTATTAAAGTTTCACGTTAAAAATTAGCCTAATATAATCCAGGTTATAATCTACGTAAATACTAAATTTCATCGAAATTAATTTAGCCGTTACGACGTGATTGAGTAAACAAACAAATAAATAAACAAACATCCAAAGTTTCTCATTTATAATATTATTGTGATGAACGTGCGGTATTATTTCAATGAGGTTTTAAAGCATTTCTTTATCTCTATCACTATGAACGGTAACAAACATGTTGACTGCGCTTCCTGCATTAATCAATGTCGTCCGCGGTGGTAGAATTGGGATCAGTCTAAAGAGAAGATGTAAGAGATTGGACAGTCAGTCAAGATTGGAAACTTGTATAACGTTGTCCCTTAATGAAGTACTGAATGGGGTTCTGTTTATTTCAATGGAAGTAAGATGCAATAAATCTTAATGGGTATCTAGTTGGAGTAGAAATTTAATACAGTCTACCAGTCTATACATCAGACATACCTACGGCTAAAGTAGTTTTTTTAGGGTTCCGTACCCAAAGGGTAAAATGGGACCCTAGTACTAAGACTCCGCTGTCTCATGAACCGTGATAGTTAGACAGTTGAAATTTTCATAGATGATGTATTTCTGTTGCCGCTATAAAAATAAATACTAAAAACATAATAAAAGTAATATTTAAGATGGTCTCCCATACAACTAACGTGATTTTTTTGCTCATTTTTGCACGATATTGATAACAGCAACAGGTAGACGCCTGAAATATTCACAGAATATTTAGTTATAAATTCACTTTAAAAATAAATAGTTAAATTAAAATAAAACAAATATTTAAGGGGAGCTCCCATACAGGAAACGTAATTTTTTTTACTCGTTTTTATAGATAATGGTACGGAACCCTTGGTGCGCGAGTCGGACTCGCACTTTGCCGGCTTTTTTATGTAAAGCCTCACCTTCTTGTTGCATACTCTGGATGATTGGTAGATAATGCTATCAGCAGTTTCTATAAAAACATATCAGGAAAGGCATGCACTTTTTAATCCGTCAATGAATTATTTATCTTAACCGTACAAAATGTTTGATTTCGCGTTATGCACCTATAAGAGCTGTCTAATAGATAAAAAAGGATTATTTTTTGTATATTAATATTACCCACTACGGTATCTTTATTACGTAAGCCGGTCACTGTCGTTTTCGCCGGGTCAGGTCGTCCCTTACACTCGTAAAATATGCACAAACAATATGGTGTGAAAGGGACGGCCAGGCCGAACGACAGGCAGGCGACAGCGCCTGGATTACGTAATAAGGGTACTGGACTAATATATACACTACGAATCACCTTTGCCATATTTTCCTTTTCAACTTGCGAAAGTTCGCTTGTTTGTTACCAATCACGTCATTTAGGCTAAAGCAATGTCAATTAAATTTGGTAGATATATAGGTAGATGTACCTGGATACTTTTTATTGATAAACCGTGCGTGCGAAGCCGCACGCGAAAGCTAGTAATAAAAAAAGTGCCACACCGGGAGTGCCGACAGAAGTGAACAATTACGAGATACTTATATACAACGGTGTCGGTAACGGTAACGGTAACAGTGTTGCGAGTTCAATGGGTTTTTCCCATCTTAAAAAATGCCCAAGGCGTCTAAAGTAGTTTTCACTTCATATACAGAGGTGTCGGTAACGGTAACCGGTAACAGTAACAGTGTAGCGAGTTCAATGGTTTTTTCCCATCTCAAAAAATGCCCAACGTGCCTAAAGAAGTTTTCACTTCAATAAAGGCTAAAATGCGATTATAATAGTCGAAAAACATTCAAATTAATTCTAAATAGTCGGGAACAAATGCAGTGAACTAAGAAAAGGCTAGTAAAAGCAAAACACTAGTTATACATTAGTCTCCGTACCAAATAAAAACATAAAACCTAACAAGCGAATCATTTAAACAAGAAGCCTGTTGGCTTGAAACCAAAAACGTGGCAGCATCGAGTAGCTCCACGTTACCGCTACATCTGATCCCAGTTTAATTAGAGACAATGTGACTTCTGCCAAATTCACGAAACACGTTGTTGTGGGTAACTGCCGTGGATTAGACCAGGGGTTCTTAAACTTTTAAGGTTACGGAACACCAACCAAATATCTTATATTTTATGGAACCCCATATCAAATGATTACAAATCGAAGACTGTAACAAATATTTTTCATTCATTCATTCATTCATCTCAGCCCACATCCACCCACTGCTGGGTATAGGCCTCCTCGTTATCACGCCACTCTCCCGGTCCTGTGCTAAGCGCATCCATTGCCTTCCCGCAACTCTACACCCTTCTTGCGGCCACCACTCGGTTGCTGCCCCACAAATAATTTTATTAGAAATATTTTAAACGTAACACTTTATTCTTTATTTTAACTGTAAATGTGAAGAATTAAACTGTTTCACTGTTTTTTCAATATTTGCTTTATAGTTTTAGGTTCAACAGCTGTATGCGTATATCTGAGGTAGCATCCAATCTCGACCTGAAATTGTTTTTAGTATAAGTGTAAGCTGAAATAACCTGTTTCACAACGATTTGTACTTAACTGTGAATGAATGAATGAAAACACTTTATTGTACACATTAAAAAAATAAAAATTACAGACAACATAGAATAAACAAAGCAAATAGTACAATGGGCGGTCTTATCACTTTAAAGCGATTTCTTCCAGACAACCTTTGGCTGTGGTATTATTAAAAAAAAATCGCGGAATCCGGGTGATTTTTCTACGGAACCCACTTTAGGAATCGCTGGATTAGACAATACTTTACACTGGGTTACTTTTCGATTGTCATTATTGGCTTGGAAAAAGTTTGCGAGGATGTTGAGTCGGGACCAAGACACCGATAAAGATTGGTATTGGATGACTCTGTTTGCTGCTAAGTTCATGGAAAACATTGCTCTTGGGATTCACTACCTCTTAACATCAGAAAGGCATAAGTTTCTTCCATCTCAAGGACATATAAAAAACATTAAAAGATTTGTAAACGACGTACCTCGCGAACCTGAAATAAAAAAATAAAAGATATATATACGAAAGATATAAATATATATAAATTTTATAAAGCAGGTACATATGAAAAACTCACCGTTATTTCCACAATTAAAGCAAAGATCTACACTCCGTTTGCGCGCAGATGGGATATTCAGTTGGCCAGTTTAACCGATACAGACAAACAGCCTCGCATCGTTCGTTATTTCTTAATTTTAACTTCCAAAAGTTGTTCTATTTCACGGTTAAGGTGAGGTGTGTTTGAGAGTTTGTGGATGCGGGACGCGTCTATCCGAGGATGTGCCGTCTCACTCTTACGGGTCATACTATAACAGCTTGTCCATTTCATAATTCACATTATAGTAATATTAGGTACAAAAAATGTGAAGGTACTTTTGTGCTTTCTACAATGAACTATCTAGCAATACCTATCAATAATCATCATAATTATATCATATATAGATTTTTTATTATACATAGAATATATTTATAAGGTTGTCTGGAAGAGATCGCTTTTAGCGATAAGACCGCCCATTGTACTTACCTTAATTTTTGTGTTTTTAATTTTGTTGGTGTGCAATAAAGAGTATTCTATTTTATTCTATAGAATGTCCACTGCTAAACATTAGGTCATCAAAGAGATTTGTACTCTGCAATTCAGTGTCGGTTTTCTAAGAGAATATAGTTCTTACTCCCGTGCCACACTTGGTGACTATGAACGTATTTGCGTAGTTGAAGCCAAGTCTATCGGCGCGCCGGCGGCATTATTACCCACTTCACGTTCCGTATCCTCTACACGATTGATTTGGAAAGTTTTTCTGTTTTTCAATTGTATATTCAAAACAAGTCAATCTGTTGATACTCTAAGAAATTTAACATGCAACTAATATAAATATATTTTTTATTCACACTAACATTTGGTAGCTGGTAATCGAGAGGTTTTCCTCGATATGACTTTCACACATAGTTTTCAATATTCTTTACATTTAGCTATTAAATCTTAATAAATTACCAGTAGAAATCGGGTAATTTTTAAATACTTATAAATTAACGTAGTTTTAACTTTTCTTTTCACATATAAAATAATATTCTATACAGAAGAAGTGTGGCCAAACAATGTCCTCACTATTTTAAAAGCATTCAGATGTTCTAACCAGGAACACGAGGCTCAGGCATAGAGACACATACAAGTTCCGCGCGCCGTGCCCGTTTGAAATATTAAACGAAATGCGTGACATCATACGAAATTGAATTTAAAAGAAATTAATGAATAATTATTATATAATATGTACTTTAATCTTAGTTTTTAATTTTGACCTTCAATTTATTTTATTCTATTTATGTATAATATAGCTGTTGCCCGCGACTTCTTACGCGTTACACTACTCACTGTTACAACTTGACTGACACCCCATTTTTATCCCATGAGACCTGATTTATGGGTTAAATGGTAGCCTATGTGGCAATCCAAGTTATAATCTACGTATATATCAAATTGGTTCAGCCGTTACGACGTGATTGAGTAACAAACAAATAAATAAACAAACATCAAAACTTTCACATTTATAATATTAGTCTGAGTATTTTGACATGTTTTAAATTATTTTTATGTTTGGCTTTTTTATATATTTTTATATATTAAGACAATTAGTTACAACTCAATTTGTTAGAATATCACACGCTTTGATAGTAAATGTAATTATCATTTATTTTATTATTAGCTGGTCCGCTATGATATGACGTGGGCTCCCGTCGCCGGTAGAATTGTAAATCGGCCAACATTAGTTGCATCTATGTATGAGAAATTGAATTTCCTTAATAACTTTTTTTTTCGTGAACTTTTCCAATGTTTTAATAGTCTATTCGGGGCAGAGACAAATCCAGCAAATCAAAGATCATAAAAATCGGTCCCGCCGTTTTTGCGTTATAAATGGTGTAACTAACAGGACCTTGTTTTTTAGATTAATAATAGATTGACGTACTATCTTAAACCGAACGCCTCTCTACTTCATTACATTAAAGTGGAATGTTCTTAATTACTGTATTCACGTAGCTATTCCGCTGCGGAACAAATATTTGCATGATCTACAGATATTCCAGGTCTGGTTGTGTTTCTTTATATTATAAATATGTATTTACAAAAAAAAGTATATAAGTATTCTATCAGTTATCTGGTTCCCATAGTACAAGCTCTGTTTAGTTTGGGGCTAGATAGCGCTGTGTGAAATGTCCAGCACTATTTATTTACTTATTTTATTTAGCGCATTTTGAAATGATTTGCTGCGCGTCAACTTCAAGTAAACGTGGTAGAGGGGTGTTCAGTTTTAGATTAGATGATCTCTACATGCATTCCTGCAAATAAATTATTATAAATTAAGGCATGTCCTTATTAATTAAGCAGACTAAAGTACAAGACATGAAGGGCAGGATACTTGGACAGACGTAGTGACGACAAGTAGACTAAGGCACTAACAGAGTAGAGGCCGACAACTGGGCATCGAAATAGGGGACGTCCACCAGCGAGATGGGTCGACGACATCAATAATTCAATGGATCATACGTGGTTCAGACTGGCACAGAATCGGGAAAAATGGCAGAAACGAAGAGGCCTATGCCCAGCAGTGGGTCGACACGAGCTGAAGATGATGATGATGATGTTCCTTTAATAAAGCTTGCCAGAGTTCAAAATTTATCAGGTATTTACAAAGCAACATAAACAGACTCGCACATTATTTTGTTATGTTACATACACGCCCAGTGTTTCTGACCTCGTTCTGGCCTTTAACTGGGACCTAAAAGTGCGGCGGTGCTATTAAAACTTGGAGCCAAAGAGGGTCGTTAGAGGACTGTACTTTTGCTATGCAGCTACGAATAAAGGAATCTAACAGAAGTGTTGTCTAGAATTTGTATTAGATCACTAATTTGCTCCTTGAAATCGTAGTCCCCAGCTTCCATTGAAAAGACCAAGACCGCCTCTATTCATCGGTAACAACATTGATTTATATAATCAGTATATCTATTTCTAAGTTGATTAATTAATTATTATGTACTTATAAATCGAGCCACTAATAAAAATACCGAGCAGGGTTGAAAAAAAAATGTACTGTATAGATATTCGTCAACTAAAACAGAATGCTATCTAGCATTAAGTTCGCCTATGTACAGATTATTTTTATTTATTGCAATTAATAATTTTTCATTCATTCATTCACAAATAAAATAAATAAATATTGCTGGACATTTCACACAGCGCTATCTAGCCCCAAACTAAGCAGAGCTTGTACTATGGGAACCAAATAACTGATAGAATACTTATAATACTTTATTTTTGTAAATACATACTTTTAATATATAGAAATACATCCAGCCCCAGAAAAAATATCTGTAGACCATGCAAACATTGGTTCCGCGGCGGGAATCGAACCCGCTACCCCCTGCGTCTCAGCCGGCTATTCATCCACTGCACCACTCATCATTCATCATTCATTCATTCGTTTAACAACAATCTCATCTGATGGTAAGCGATAATGTGGTCTAAATGAAGCACGAAGATCTAGAAGAAACCTATTCACTCTTACCTTAAAGAGACCCAGATTGTATTCTTTAAGAAAAACAGACGACGGAAAAGTGTTCCATACCTTAATTGTACGCATTAAGAACGTAGAACCAAAACGGTGTGTGCGAATGAGCCGTGCGCCTGCTTGTCTTTTGATAAAAAGGTGATGGCAGAATCAGATCGTATAGTTCCTGGGCACATTTCCCAGAATGTACTCTGTAAAATATCGATAGGCTTGCAACTTCACGGCGGTACTACTACGTCTACGAAGGTCTTTTCGTTGCACCTAAGCACGTCAATTCGTAGCACATTACTGGACACTAATACAGGGTCTTAATATTAATTACTGAAGAAGCACAATGGCTCCAAAATAAATGTTGCTGTAGTGCGCATAATGGTGGAACAGGCATATCACAATCTCATCACATCCTCAGTAAAGGTGATGTGGAATCTAAGCACCGTGTATGCAACTGACTACACACTGCGTTGAAGTTTGTCTAACTACCGCAACGGGAACAATAATAGCTCTCATAACTGCTAACAATAGAGAACGAATATAAGGTAAGTTTGCTTATTATTTTGACTCTATGTAAATATCGTCGGAATAATATTAATCTTTATAGCTTGCAATACAAGTTAAAAGCAGTAACTAGTTTGTTATCTCGACTGAATTAACACTGCATAAAGTTTTATTCATTTAGTTTGAACAGCGCCTTTAATTGCTAGTAAAAAGATACTAAATGCACCTTATCACGGCTTGAAGATATAAAACTCTAATGATTTTTTGGAGGCCATCGTACTAATTAAAATATCTGTGTCCAAAATTTGACTGGAAAAAATATGTTTCTTTGCGATAAGACCGCCTATTGTTCTTGCCTTTGTGTTTGTTACTTCTGTGGCGGATTAAAACATTTACCTCCAGTAGGCTATTCGAATTTTGCCGCCTCTACCGACCTCTACAATTTGATACCCTAGTTCAGTGTTTTTCAACCTTTTTAATTCGCGAGCTCTTAACATGTAAAAAAAATTTGGCAACCCTGGTCTTTAATAAATTTGTGTGATTCAACAAAACCGGTCAAATGTGGGTAAAACAGTGAGTGACTTTGACTTTTGCCCCAAATTTGCCGCCCTAGGCTCAGCCTACTCAGCCTGCTGGTAAATCCACCACTGTATCTAAAGCTAGCTTCAAAACTATAAAGCTTGTGCTTAAACACTATAGTTGGTAATTTTGCTGCATCAATCTTCTGTCAGTGTGTTCAACTGTTCAAATCGTAACACACGTTAACTTTATTGAAAGCTAGCTTGTTTAGTTTCATAATGCGATGTTCCCTACTAAAGTCTTTATAGTATCCTATTGAAGACTCTGTTGTCTTTGTATATATTTTGTTCCTATTTTAACTCGGTACAAAGACTGTTTATGCGTTTAGGTGGGTTTATTGTATATTTGTCTTTCTCTCTCTCCTATTCCCATCTGATAGTGAAATCTGCTTTTCTCGTCTTCTCTTTCAACTCCAAAGTCAACGTCAAATAGTCAAATATTTTTATTCAGTAAAATCACATGTAGACTATAGTAAACCTGATAGCATACCATTTATAACAGGTAAAGAGGTTCATAATGTTTTAAAAACGATGAAATATGACAGAAGTCCGGGAGAAGATGGAGTAACATCCGAGGCATTGAAAATCGGCGCGCCCACCCTACTTCCGCATATCACCAACCTGTTCAATACCATTTTGCAAACTGGCCAAATACCGAAACAAATGTGTCACTCGAACATTGTCCTCCTACACAAAAAGGGGGATAAAACAAATATAGGCAACTATAGACCAATAAGCCTGATCTCGCATTTGTATAAGGCGTTTATAAAAGTTGTGCAAAACCGCATTAGTGGCATTTTAGACCAACACCAGCCACCTGAGCAAGCAGGTTTTCGCCCCGGCTTCTCCACAATAGATCATCTACACACACTAAACCAGATAATTGAAAAGTACACAGAGTTTCATAAACCACTCTATATAGCCTTTGTGGACTACACAAAGGCTTTTGATAGCCTTCAGCATTCAGCAATATTCAAATCACTAGAAAATCAGCAAATTCACAAAACATACATTGATCGTATTAAAATTATTTACCGCCAAAGCACAGCCAATATAAAACTCCAGTCCACTGGTCCAGCATTTCACATACAGAAAGGAGTCAAGCAGGGTGATCCACTATCTCCCATTCTGTTTACAAGCACCCTCGAGGAGGTATTCACAACATTATCTTGGGCAACAAGGGGCATACACATCGGTGGCAAGCACCTAACTAACTTGCGTTTTGCGGATGACATTGTCCTTTTTGCCCAAACAGCACATGACTTACAAGAAATGCTCCAAGAACTGAGCGCGGCAAGTCTTGAGGTTGGACTGCAAATGAATCGGTCGAAGACGCAAATAATGACCAATGCCACGAAACGTAGGGTCGAGGTAAATGGGCAGGAAATACTATATGTCGATGAATATATCTACTTGGGCCAGTTAGCAAGCTTCCAAAACAGGCATGATAAGGAAATCGATCGCCGCATCGAAAATGCCTGGAAGAGCTACTGGTCCATGAAGGCGCACAGAAGGGTGACCTTCCTATGAATCTGAAGCGCAAACTCATCGACATGTGTATCCTGCCTATCCTCACCTACGGAGCGCAAACATGGTCATTGACCGAGCTGCAGCAGTCCAAGCTCAAGATTTGCCAAAGGGCAATGGAACGCAGTTCTAGGATTCCGGAGAGCCGATCGGGTGAGGAATACCACGCTTCGTTCATTGACTGGCATTGCCGATGTGGGAGCCAAAACCGCGAAGCTCAAGTGGGATTGGGCCGGGCACGTGAGTCAAATGCTTCCGGAGAAATGGGCCCACATTGTAACAGATTGGGTACCGGAAGATGGACAGCGACGTCGGGGTCGGCCGCGAAAGCGTTGGCATGACGACATCAATGGATTCGAGAAGGAATGGTGGGAATCTGCCAAGGATCGTGATAGGTGGAAGGAGTTGAGGGAGGCCTTTGCCCAGCAGTGGGAAAATGTAGGCTAGTTAAAAAAAAATCACAAGGATCACTTTGAAACGTCAATTTTACTGCACGTTCCTTCGCGACCAAGCCAGGAAAGAAAGGCAAGAAACAAGGCTGGTTGATATTTTTTAATGATCCTTTTAGAATACATAACAATACAGAACATAAATTACGTCTAAATTGTAACATTTTGAACGAGTTGGATCAATTTCAATCCCAAGCTTCTCTATTATCTAAATAATCCGATATTTTATAGCAGGCTTTTTTTAAAGATTTTTTTTAATTCTGATTTTAAATTTATTAATTGTCAGTAACAGTAAGTTGGTTGTTTATTTCGTGGCACTATTTTGATAGTCAAAGATTATGAATAATATATTTTTGTTTTTATGGGAGACTCGCGAGATTTGAGAGAGTTCGGGGCGAACCACTAGTCAGATTAAATTTTACGAAAGAACGATCTAAAAAATTATTTTAAAAATTATAATTCTTAACACCTTTGCTGCTGACTGTACTGCTATCGCAGAAGGAAAGTCGCGAACAACTGCAATGCCTTGGAAATAAATCTGTGTTGGGCTGCACACGATAACTTCGGGTGTGACAATGGTACAGCGGTCCAAACCAAGAGAGTCATTTGTCTTTCTTTACCCTAATTATGTGATGAAAATTTATCGCAGCTGGACCCAACTTGTAGGTGGCGAGATGCTTACGAAAATACATATTATTCTGCTCAGCCACTGGATTTCAATCTGTATTACAATTTTCGTAATTTAAATCATTATTTTAACCATAGGACGTCCTCTGCTGGCCTCCCCCGTAGATTTCCAGAGCGATCAATCTTATGTGGCCTGTACCCAACGGCTCCCAGCTGCTGTATCAGGTTGTCTTTCCATCACTTGATGAAAAGACGACCTCATAAAGGTTGCTGGAAAGCGCAGCATAGAATGACCACCCTGATGGGTGGCTGACTTCGCTTAACTTTCCAGTGCGTTGTCTTCACTCTAGAACCTTTCTGCCCCAACGGCTTCAAGCTATGTGGCCCGCCCACAGCCACTTCAGCTCACTAATCTTCTTGGATATGTCTGTGACCTTGGTTAATGTACGAATCTCCTGATTTATAATTCGATCTCATAGAGAAACACTAACCATAGCCCTGTCCACAGCACGCTGAGCGGCCTTAAGCCTTCTTATGAGGCCCATAGTGAGAGACCACGTTTCGGTGCCATATGTCATCACTAACCTAAGACCATTGTCTCCATTTGTCTGTTATTTAAACTCCCTATGTCACAACAATCTATAGAATTGCATCACCTATCTCGACAAATAATACTAACTAGAGATTACAAGGTATACATTGAAAGTTACTTGGTTCCCATAGTCTAACTTGGAATTTAGGTCTAGACCTTTATGTAGGCATTACCAGGGTCATGGCCCACGAGTAAGAGACCGTAGTATTTAAATCTTAGGTATATGTTTACTTAGAAAACTTTCGTGATTTATTGCATCATTAATATAAATACGGGATTTATCACGTACCGTTAACGATGGCCCAGCGCGTTGACACTGTTGACAGGCTGCAATAATGATAATAATCATGATGATGCAGCCTGTCAACGCACTGGACCATCGTTGACTCAATCCCCACCAATGCGCCTACTCTCTACTCGCGCGCAGAGGGCTGCGGCGCGCAGTGCGAGGCGAGACGTCATTCGGAGCGGATCGCACTCACCCTGATGAAGGTTCACGAATTGATCCGAAACATTGTCGGTCGAAACACCGATTAGACGGTACGTGATAAATCCCGTATTTATAATAATCACTTATAAGTTTACCTACATTAAAACTTGATTATAAATAAATTTAAAAACGGGAATGTTGAGTTAATCGTCAACTCGTTCACTTAAAACTTACCCGGTCAGGCAAGATAGAGTTTTTTAAAAAAATATTTTTGTTACGACAACTCACCCGGTTTATATTTTTCCTCTAAATGACTCAGCCGAATGTAAATAATAATCCCTTTGATCAACCTACCGTTCATGATATATTATTATAATCATAATGATCTTTATTTGGAACAATTAAACAAAGGTGTAATTACAAAAATGAAAACGATGATACCTACATGAGTAATAACGACGCCCTCTTCCACAACATGATAAGTCAGGGTTCCAATACAAGTTTGTAGATAATCACATGACATAACATGCAATAGAAGCACCAATAATGGCTATTGAAATTATAGTAAGCTTCAATAAGATTACTAAAATAGTTGATTTATCATTGTACGGGAATTCAATCAAAGGCCGATGCGAGAATGACTAACCTTGGTTTCCTTTGTCTTGCATTCCGCATGCCCTTCTGAACTCCGCAATCACTCATCCATCGGCTGCTGTGGTTGATTATAGATTATATCGTCTTCTTGAGGGATGTAATGTAACACGCGCGAAACTACCAATTCTACCGGAAGACGCTGTACACTATTTTATTTGGTACCTACCAAATTGCTCAAAAATGCTTGCTCTGTGAGAGACGGGTCGAGGCTGTTCGGGCCGTTTGACGCATCGACAGTTACCTTGGTATGTCACTTCGCTCGGCCAATGAGAGTAGGTATACCAAAAAAAATGAGGGTTGACGTGTTCTCCAAATTGTGTGATCTATAATATTACTAATCAATTCCGATACGGAACAATCATAGTTTTAGTAACAATTATTGATCGAGCGAAGCGAGATCTCCAAATCAACTTGAGCAAATCGGCGTTGTATGTATGTATGTTTGTTTGTCCGAGAATAACTTTCGAAGCGTTGATCCGATAATCATGAAATTCATACATAGGTAGGTAGTGATGGCACAATTTTGGTGTGACTAAATGAGCTAAAAACGTTGGGGTTGCTGAGATATTGAGGTTTAAGAGGGGTAAAAAAAATGTAAACGAGTCTATTAGATCAAATGAGACGTCAAATTAAAGGTATTTATTAGTACATTTCAATCCTGTTTTTATTTGTAGTTTAATCCTTGTAGTTTTTGAGTTATTAGTCATAGTAAAAACAAAACTTTGACAAAATTGACAGGGTACACCGGTGACCCCACAATGTTGAAATTTAGTATTCAGTGACACAAATATAGGCAAAAGTCTGAAATCCAGAATAACTGCATTTTGTACCCCACAAAAGAAACCACTTGATATGAACTCCCGTTACCTGTAATTTGAATGAAACTGTAGGTCAAGTAATATGGTTGTTTATGTCGTGGCACTATTTTGATAGTCAAAGATTACGAATAATATATTTTTGTTTTTAAGGGAGACTCGCGAGGTCTCAGTTCGGGGTGAACCACTAGATTATAGGTAAGAAAGAATTGACTACTGAGATGACGGCTGATAGAAAATTAGGTAAAGAAGAAAAATACATGTTGTGCTGGTCTCGCGTAATATGGGAAAAGGACAGAAACATGATGATGGTGGTGAGCTTTAGTTTTAGTAGAGTTCGAACATTTTAATATATATTTTTTAATTCTTAACTTTGGCTAAACTTACTAACTTATTTTTTATACGAACCGGATTTGGAAAAAGAATAAAGCCCACCTGATGTTACGTAGTAACCATCGCCTATAACAAAGTATTGGATCGTAGGTCACGTATCTTGCCCTACGATGCACTGCCCTGCGTTTATCAACTTGAGACATACAGATGGTAAGCTTTATTTAGCTTATTTAAACATTACTTTACAAGCTACAAGCTTTGGCTATTAACATTAAACTACCATGAAACGGAATCCCTTCTTATCACACCAACGTGATAGTGACACATGAATAAACGAAAACGAACTTAAGCATAAAAACAAAAATATGTAATAATTTATAAGAAACAAGATAAATCAGATATAATATATTCAAAATAAATAAACATTATTACATATACCGAACTTCCCTCCCCCCCCCTCCCCTTCCTCCCTACACACGATTCAGAACCATATATCAATAGAATTATGTAGCACTAGTAAAATAGATCCCAAGACATCGCTTTCCTTCTCTCTCACTACCACAGGTACACACTACACATCAAGCACACACGCGCACTTACATACACACACCCACACACCATACCCACACACACAAACACACAAATACACAGACACACACTCACACTCTCAAACAGGACGAAAGAGACTATCTCCCACAACACAGGTTTTACCTAGGGTGGGAGCTAGTGAGCTTGTATTATGGATTATTCCTTCGTTAAGATATTTGCTAACTGTATATACCATTGTATTGTATTGTTTGTTAATGTTTCAATAAACTTTTCAAACTTTCAATTAACCACCAAGAATCAGTCCCTAAACTAAAAAGATAAAAGGTACCTACTTATACAAGTAATTTTGAACTAAATTGTTGTACCCTTGACAGCCGAAATCGGCTGCAACTATTTCCATTAAACCATTTCAGCTTTCAAATAAATAACATATAACACCTCTTTTTAAGTCGGGGGTAAAAGCCACTTATTCAAGTACAAGGCGAATGTTAATGTTTACAGAATGATCTAAAACATTTAATAAAAACAAACACTGTGTACGTCGCCATGTTTGCTGATGCCGTTTTGTGCAAACAATTAGCTTCTTTGTGTACATAGCCAGACTTGCCACACTTTGGATATGGGTGCTCCGAGAATAGTTTCAACTAGAATAGGTACCGAACTATGGCTAACTGGCTCTTTGTGCTCGTAGAATAGACTGCCGCCGTAGGTATTGAATTGTTCAATACCTATTAGTTTCCATAACTTTTATAACAATACTTATTATGAACATAAATTCAAACATGAATAATAAAGAGTTTTATGCAATAGCTTTAACCTACTGTTATGCATATGGAATTATCCATAAACCAAAACAGTAGGCTAAAGCTGCCATAAGTCAGTAATTTTACTACAAAAAATATTTAGGAAGCACATGCCCGACATATTTATGTACAATTTTCAAATATGTGGAAGTAGAAGGCGATACGTTATTCAGAGCGGATCGCACTCACCCTGATAAAGTTTCACGAATTTAACCGAAACATTGTCGGTCGAAACACCGGTAAAACGGTACGTGATAAATCCCGTATGTATTATATAATAATAATTTACCACAATTTGAAAGTAATTATAGAAAAACTAAACGATGTATTGCAATAAGTAAATTAAAAATATAAGTAAGACATAAAATGAAAAATATTTTTATTTTTAGCTATTGGGCCATGAATTACTTAAAGAAGGGCAACCTTCCCCTCTGCCTCAAAAAACAGCTCATGGACATATGCATTCTTCCTTTTCTTATCTACAGTGCACAAACCTAGTCTTTGACGGCACTTCAAAAGTCCAAACTTGGGGTCCGCCAGAGGGCGATGGAGCGTAGTATATTGGGAGTTAGACTCACAGACCGCATAAAAAACACCATACTACGATCTAAGATAAAAATCGCCGATGTCACGCAAAAAACAGCTAAATTGAAGTGGAACTGGGCGGGACACGTATGTCGAATGCGCGATGACTTGTGGGCTAAGATAACCACCGACTGGGTCCCACAAGGCGCGAGACCGCGTGGCCGGCCCAGGTGGAGATGGAGGAAAGAATTTTACGCGCACAGTGCGAACTGGTCGAAGCTCTAGACCGGGATGAATGGGAAAAGGGAAGGGAGGCCTTTGCCCAGCAGTGGGATCCAGTGAGCTCTTTAGATTAGATTTTTATTGACTCAAAAACACTTTGTAACAGATGAGCATCTGACTTCTTAGCTAGGTATTGAAGCTAGGTATTCTGTAACCTGTGTTAAAGAAGTCAGTGGCCTCTCTCATAATTAAGGTCACTTAGTTTAAGTATTATAATTTTTGACCGCATGGTGCTATGACTATTAATCTTTGTGTGTGGTATTTATTAAAAGGAACAAGGCAACGCTATCCTACTTTTCAACCTCGCCTTTGTCTGCTGTTTGTTACTTCATTATTCCTATGTATTACACCAAGTTTGTAAAACATAAGATAAGATAAGTTAACGCTTTATAGTACATCAAACATCTTCTAATATATAAAAATCTCGTATCACGGTGTTTGTGATCGCACTCCTCCGAAACGGGTCGACTGATTTTATTGATTTTTTTTGGTGTATGTGGGTATGAGAATAGTTCGTAAAGTATTTTTCACCCTCCTATCCCCACCCTCCATTTTTAATCGCGATTTTAGTATTTTTGTATGAACAATATCCATATGACGGCGGGTGGTCAGAAGGGGCGTAAGCGAAGCTCGATTGCTCGTCCATTACGAGGAGTTTCTTCGAAATAATATCGCAGGCGTGTAGACCAATGTGGATTTATTCCGTTGTATAACAAATCACATGGAGATATAACCAGATGAGCGTGATGTCTTTGGATGTCTTTACTCGTCGGCGATCGGTCACCGAATCCCCCCAAAAATGGCCGCCACTCTGTTTATTTTTTAACGGCTGTCAAACCAAAAACATGCGGCCAGAGACAAGCCAGTTTTGCCATTCTAATAAAAGTATCGACAATCACGCCATCTTCACAATCGAGTAGGAATTAAAATTAAAAAGAAACAAAATCAAACTGTCACTTTGACGACTAGGTTTAAAAACAGTGTTCTTAACGTAATGATGGATGTTCTCCGACACGGCCATTCTGACAGCGTCACGCGTCCTCGCGTGGGTGTTCAATCTGGAAGTGAAAACATTCACAGCAGTTGATACTATTCTCAGTCCCTCCTGTCTACAATAGAGCAAGGTTTTGAATGCAAACTTGGTACTTTATTAATGTGAGACTGCTTTAATTTTAAGTTTCTTTAATCATTATCAGCTCTTTTCAAATTGTAATTACAATCATGTACAAACAAAAAAAACATCAAACTGATTTTAGAACCTCATTAATGTTGTATCACTTGACCAGCGATACAACTCTCTTTTTTTTACATTTTCACTTGACCAGTGATTTTTTGTCGTCACTTGACCAGCAACGATTTTAATAGTCACTTGACCAGCGACCATTCTTAAACTTTTACGCTTAACCAGCGATTTCGCTTGACCAGCGATTTCACTTTACCAGTGATTTTCACTTAACCAGTGATAGGATGCATAGTTAGATGCGCATCGCGCACTCTTCGGTTAGACCGGAGCTACGACTACATGCCAACATATGCAACTTCAAGTTGTAAAACCAGTTTTGACCAATAAAAACAAAATTATATCAACTAGTTACAGAAAAAAATTATCATTACAAACAATAAAATTTTACTTCAGGTATCATGATTAATCGTGATCGTTTTCAAAATCTTGCTCTTTAGAAACATTTTCATTATTTGGCTCAACTTGTGCAATAACAACAACATTTTGTTGGTCATTTGTGGTAACAATATCAACGTCTTGTTGAGGTTGCTCAATCTCGTGCTCCCCGGACAAATCATCAGCAAATTGATTAGAAGGCATTTTTCTTAACCGATCGTGTGCATATTTATAAGACCTATTACTGTTTAAAGCTTTGATCAGATACCTATCGCCATCTAATAACTCAGCGATCTTAAAGGGACCTATATATTTAGGGTCTAGTTTTAAGTGGTTCCTTTCTTCATTTTGCAAAAGAACGAAATCACCTACAGCAAAATTTTGAACCTTCGCCTTTGTGCTGTCGAAACGAGACTTATCATAGGTAGAGTTTTTCTCCATACTGGCAACAGCTTGCTCACGAACCGCGTCGATATCTACTACCGGCTCATCGTCATCAGCGAAAGGGAGATCTAAAGGCCTAGCAACTTTGCCTACAAGAAGTTCGAGGGGACTCGACTTAGTAACCCTGTTGATGGTACAGTTCAACGCTAGCTGAACGTCAGGAAGAGCATCTTGCCATGACCGCTCTTTACTGGACTCAACGGCCGTCAGCATATTTTTCAGTGTGCTCATGACCCTCTCGACCTGACCGTTTGCGCGAGAACTACCGGTAGCAATAAGGTGCAAGTTTATTGCATGAGACTGACAGAAGTCCTTGAAATCGGCACTCGCAAAACATCGTAACCAATCATTATATTGTGACGTAGGTATTTGTCCGGGAGAACATGAAAAAGAATTTCAAGAGCAATGTCGTCAATCTGAACCATGGCTAAAATCTGCACGGTACTATATACACTACTATCACCTTACTTGCCATGGATTCTTGACGACATTGACTCCTTTACAAGAGAGCACTCTGCTCCAGAGTCATAACAAAATGAAAAGAACTCACCATAATGCTGCATAACACCAGCAGGGGCTGCAACAGTGCAGACGTCCACACGTCGCTCGCCAGCGTTGCTAGCAGGCAGGGAACCTGGCTTGCCACCGTTGATCTTCTTCGGCAGCGGGCATCTTGAGGAGTAGTGGCCCTTGTCCCCACAGTTGTAACAGGTCACAGCAGCATTTACATCATTGGACTTCACAGTAGCGCTTGATTGTCCTGGCGTCGGCTTCGAGTGATGGTACTCCTTCCTCTGGTTGTCCTTCTTAAATCGGCAGACAGAAATGTGATGCCCATGTCTTCCACAATGAGCGCACTTCACATAATATGTAGGTGATGGTGTGAATTTGCGCTTAGCATCATTAGGTCCATTCCCAGAATCCATAACAGAGGTTGCTTTCCTCTTGAGATGCGACAACGCCTTCAATTCTTGCTGAAGCTTGGCACGCGTCGCGATTTCGGTCGTAAAAGCAAGGTGGTTTGCACGTGGTTCTATTTGAGCAAGGTGCGCTACTACACAATACAAGGTACACTAGAAACAGCAATTTGTTCAACATCCATGTTCTTCCAGCGCGACAGCAGCACATTAATCTGAGAAGCGGCATAGGAGGCGAGACACCCGTTGTCTTTTGGCTTACCATTCCACAGATGCAGCAGGGTAGCGGTGGCAGTCTCAGGTGTGTCGTAACGCGCAGTAAAGGCCTCTTGAAAATCTTTCCATTCCATGCCAGGATAGGATATTTGTGACAGCCAAATCAAAGCCTGGCCCTTTAAAGACTTACTCAGTGCAATCATCAGCGGTGCTCCATTAAGCTGGTTATCAGCCATACACATAGTTGCAGTGGATAACCAAGCACGCGCGTCAATATTCACTTTGTCAGGATCGAATTCCGGTATGTGCACAACATGGCTTGACGACGGTCCTTTCATAGCGTGGATAAGGGCGAGAAAATTTTGATTTTGTTGCTCCAGCAACAATCGCCACTTTTCTTCCATGTCGTCACTTCTTCCACATGGTCGGTTACATCCGACTTCTGATGACGGCGGGTGGTCAGAAGGGGCGTAAGCGAAGCTCGATTGCTCGTCCATTACGAGGAGTTTCTTCGAAATAATATCGCAGGCGTGTAGACCAATGTGGATTTATTCCGTTGTATAACAAATCACATGGAGATATAACCAGATGAGCGTGATGTCTTTGGATGTCTTTACTCGTCGGCGATCGGTCACCGAATCCCCCCAAAAATGGCCGCCACTCTGTTTATTTTTTAACGGCTGTCAAACCAAAAACATGCGGCCAGAGACAAGCCAGTTTTGCCATTCTAATAAAAGTATCGACAATCACGCCATCTTCACAATCGAGTAGGAATTAAAATTAAAAAGAAACAAAATCAAACTGTCACTTTGACGACTAGGTTTAAAAACAGTGTTCTTAACGTAATGATGGATGTTCTCCGACACATATAATTTAACCGTCGTTCATTGACGTGAAGTTGTTTACATGAAGTGTTTTGTCACTTTGACAAGAGTGTTTTATATAGTTTTTATCCCGGGAACGGGAAATTTCAAACGTGCGAGCCGCGGGCAAGCCGCGGCTTCGAACGCTTGAAATTTTCCGTAATACATAATTAAAATCTTCTTTTCTTAATGTTTTTCGCCTAAAGAACGTACTTTGGTTAAAACTAATTATTAATCTAAGCTTATCAAACTTCATCGTGCCGTAAGAAATTCAAAGATAAATTTATTCTAAAATTCGATAATTACAGGAACTTCCAACTTTCAGATTATCGTTATTAATTTGCTGGAGAGCAAAGCAACATTGAGGTTACAAACGAAGCTGAACGATCAAAGTTCGTGATAATTTCAATATCGGCTAAAACTTTATTAATTAGCTTGTAACTCTTCCAAAGCTTCTGTATGCTTTAGATGATGTGTTTGATTCTGGTAGTAACCTACCTGGTGTGTGTCACCAGTGATAACGTATGGTACAGAAACATGGTCTTTCACTATGTGCCTCAGAAGAGTCAAGGTCACCCAGCGTGCTATGGAGAGGACTATGCTTGGGTGTATATCTACGAGATCGAAACAGAAATGAGGAGTATGCACTTACATAAATCACATTTATGTTTAACTTTTGGCATATGTTTGTACTAAAAACGGGATGTTTACCAACTGAAAATTTCAGTTTAAACCTGATCATGGCACATGCAACTGCGTCAAAGTATTGGGATACTCAAAAACTCACAAATCATGGTAAATATCCTGTTTTTAGTACAAATAGTATTATAACCATGCTAGATTGAAAAAAAAAATTAGGCATATAGTTCAATACATACTTAATATAAGTACATATCTCTTCCAGAATCTATGTTCCTATGAGAATATAAAGCAGTGTTTGCACACGCAATTAATATTTTTGTTTGTTCGGGTCACCATATTTCAAGTGTGGAATGAAAGTTCTTTGGCTAAAGGTTAATATTAAATAGTAATTACCAACTCTAAAATATTATTTTGTTCATTATTTTTGAAACTAATTAAGAGTTCATATGTACTCGTAACTACTGATTATAAGGGTGACTTGGTTTTCATTTATATTGCTTTACATAAAGTTTAATAACCAAAATCAAAGAGTTATTCAGGGCACTGAATTTGACCTTAGTCACAACTCTGGCTTTAACAATTACAATTAACTCTGGCTTTGCAGATAGGTATGTTTACCGTTAGACAGGCCGCTTAAATATGTTTCTGCTGTTGATATAACACATTTGCTTTGGATCTGACAACCAGTTTAGACAGGCACATGCTATGATACGCTTTACAAAGGTACCTACTAAAATTTAATTTTTAACTTTGTGACATAAACCATCCCCACAAAGGCAGTACAAGGTGCACGTTCCAGAGTCAACCCCGCCAACCACGGCCGTGTCAGAGTATATTACTCAAACAGAAGCCAAGCTTTTCAGCTGTTGTCGGGTTTTTTTACAAGTTGCATTATTTCGTATGTTATGTACAAACTAACGTAATTAGCCACAAGTTCCACCATCTGTTAATTGTTTCTTTTGTATGTCATGTCGTGTCAAATAAATATTTTTATTTATTTCAGTTTTTTATTTATATTACCTTATTATAGACCAATGGTTGCGTTATTTGCCCAGATAGTGTTGCGTTTGACCTGTTAGTAAGTGATGGTGTGGTCGTAGATGATAGACGCTTGCCTAAGAAGCGCCCATTCACACTAGACATGAATACTCCGAGATTAAGGCCTGAAAAAAAGAGTCCCTTAGCGAGTTCCAACGTCCCTTAACACATGTATGAACGTATATGTATGTATGTGTATGTGTCTCTATGTGTTTTTAATTATAATTAAATTTTATTGCATAATTTTATTTTTATTTAATTTGATTGGTTTCATTTGATTTGATTTGATTTTGTTTAATTTGATTTTAGTAATTTTATTTATGAGTCAATGGCTTGAAATAAACAATTTTTATTTTATTTTATTTATTTTATTTTAACGTTTGGTAGACAAGGTGGAACATCAACCAGGTACGGGTGCCACTAAGCGTTGCATAAATCATCTTTATTTGAGAGATTTAAAGGTATATATTTGTTTTAAGGTATATATATATTGTGATGATGAAGCTTTGCCTCTGACCGACACTGTATTGTACATTGTTCATGTCATAGCAGAATTAATTAAATTTGTGTGTACACTAAAGATTACAAGCGCGGTCCATGTTTGAACTGGGGTTAATCTATTATTAAAATGCAGCTGCATCCACGGCGTATTAATACTTCCATTGTTCGTATTGATGTTTGCTTAGCGGTCGGTTGTCATTATTGTTCATTCAGTATTGATTTTTATGATTAATTTGTTACGATTTATTGCAAAATAATTAAACCTGACAACAGAGAAAAACCCTGACTTTTATCGTCTAAAGTCAGAAAATGTATCATGTAAATTACACTAGTTTCCGACCGCGATTTCGCACGTGTGGTCTGTCAATAAATAGTAGCATATACATATGTCTTAATCCAGCTCATATTCGATGTACATGTTGTTGGCTGAATCGTCGGATTTCAGGACAAACTAGTTTATCCTACAAAAACTAGCTTGACTTGAAATCTGGTTTGGGCAGTAACAAATATAGCTTTAATCAAAATAGGTCATGTCATGCCGGTGACTACGAAGATAACTCGATGAATTCTGGCAATTTCGTTTGTACATGATTTAATTTGTGGCCGTGCAGTGCAGCAGGTCGCGCTCTACTGTTTCTTCTAACTTAAAGTAAGACTGGTTAATTAAGCGATGGTTCCTATATTTTTTAAAAATAAATTTAATACGTTTTATTTTTATTTGAATTTTTAAATTTTAAAATACTTGTTAATCATTTTATGATTTTAGTATTCTAAACTTATGTTAATGTACCAATTATAAAGCGTATAGTTTGATGAAGGGCTCTGGGAACCAGAAAACAAATTTTCCCAGCGTCTCCCAGTGCACAATAATAAATACACGATGTTATTTCCTTATTCACGTATGTAAGTACCTACCTATTAATATAAATAATATTTATTATATCATGTTTGATTAGATAACAATTTTTTTATTTTATTTTATTATTCATTATCTATGCATCCCCGACATATACCTCTATCCTTGCCCATCAACAAAACAATACTAGAAAAATATAAGCCTATTTATTTCACAATCACTGATATTTGGCGTTTGTGATATGAATATTTTGATCAGCATTTAATAAAAAATAAAGCGGTTTTTATAAACTTAGTTCTAGAAAATATACAATGTAATAAATATGTCCAGTGAAACTGCTTCTATTAGTCTTAACGATAAGGATATTTCAAGTCTAGCGAATTCCCTGGAGGTGGTCGCGGCTCACGTAGACCGAAGAAACGTACTATGTACTATAGTATAATTCAGTAGCGCATTTCTATTATTTACGTACTTTATTTATTTACTGTATACAGTTACATAAAACTTATTTCGTATGGAGTACATGTAATGGAAATAACAGTTTAAAGACCTCTTTTTAAATGAGAACTGGTTTGCACATGCGCAGGTATTGTTACGTATTGTAACGTTCACGCTGTGTTATTTGCATGGCTTTTTAGAAACGTTTATTTGAAACATTTAACAGATTATGCTAATTATATTTAAAACTGTAAAGAATATTTTGTTGCGTTCTCTTTTCTTCTCATTTGCATTGTCTATACAGGGTGTTTGGTAATATACTTACGCTATTAAAGTAACGGTTACTCAAAACACAAAAAAAGACTTCTCGAAAAAAAAAACGACTAGTTATATTATCAAATTTTAAAGAAAATCGACTATGTTTAGGTGATTAATTCGATATAAAATTTACTGCCTACTCTTGCAATCGACATCCAAAAATAAAGGCCGATTTGATACCTGTTTCGGAAATGGCTGCAGGTTTTGAGTTAAAAAAGAACAACAAGAGATGTCACTAAGACATTAACTGTGGTAAAATGGCAAGCATTATGCAATAACACAACATAAGTTTAATAAAGTATTTGTTTTTACATGCCAAAATAAGTTTCACATTTCTATGGTAAACATTTCACAAATTTATTTATTATGCTCATCAAAATAACCCGTTTCATTTTTGTGCGTATATTAGTTAGAACTTGTCTTATTCTTGCAACAGCTGCCAATCACATAATTCTGCAGGATTAAATTAACTGAATTTACTAATTAATTGAATATTAATGACTATTCGACGTGGTTTTTGAGTATTGATTCAAGTATACTAATTAATAATTGTATAATAAGTTGCGATACTAATATTTAGTTTTACTTAGCTATTAACTTACTACCGTGAAAGGTTCACGTACTGCCTACGTTTTGTATCAGAACCCTATTTTTATTACATGTATTAACACCTAAATGGAAACAGAATTAGGAACGCGGAAAACACATAAAGTACCGACTGTCGAAAGGTCTTGTAATGGAACGCCTATAGTGTTTTCTTTTGTAATCTTTTAAACTAGTGGTTCGCCCTGAACTGAGATCTCGCAAGTTTCGAAATAAAAGAAAAAAAAATTCGTAACCCTTAACCATCAAAATAGTGCCACGAAAAGCATAACCACTTTACTTGACCTACAGTTTCATTCAAATTACAGGTAACGGGAGTTCATGTTAATTGGATCCATTTTTTTTTGGGTATAAATTGCAGTTGTTCTGTATTTCAGACTTTTGCCTATATTTGTGTCACTAAAGCTACACGCATGCCAAATTTCAGCACTGTGGGATCACTGGTGTACCCTGTGATTTTGTCAAAGTTCAGTTTTTATTATGGCTAATAACTTAAAAACTACAAAGTTTAAACTAAAAATAAAAACGGGGTCGAAATGTACTTACAAACACCTTTTATTAGACGTACGATTTGACCAGATAGTTCCATTTTGGATTTGTTTAACCCCTCTTGAACCCCAATATCTCAACAGCCCCTCCCTCATTTTTAGCTCATTGAGTCACACAAAAATTATAATATCACTACTTACCTGTATACTTAATTTCATGATGGTCGGATAAATGCTTTGAAAGTTATCCTCGGACAAACAAACATACATACATAAAACGCCGATTTGCCCAAGTTGATTTGGAGATCTTGCTTCGCTCGATCAATAACTTTTTTACGTTTATCCGATCATAGTGAAATTTGGTATATAGGTAGGTAATGATGGCACAATTTTGGTGTGACTGAATGAGCTAAAATTTTTGGGGGTTGTTGAGATATTGGGGTTCAAGAGGGGTAAAAAAAAATTAAAATGAGAGGTCAAGTGAGACGTCAAATAAAAGGTCTTCATTAGTACATTTCGACCCCGTTTTTACTTTTAGTAATATATTTGTAGTTTTTGAGTTATTAGCCATAATAAAAACTAAACTTTGACAAAATTCACAGGGTACAGCAGTGCCCCCACAGTGCTGTAATTTGGTATGCATGTAGCTTATGTATCACAAATATAGGCAAAAGTCTGAAATCTAGAAAAACTGCAATTTGTACCCCAAAAAAGAACAACCAATTGACATGAACTCCCGTTACCTGTAATTTGAATGAAACTATAGGTTAAGTTAGTTTGTTTGGTGGCATTATTTTGATAGTCAAAGATTACGAATAATATTTTTTTTATGGTAGACTCGCGAGATCTCAGTTCGGGGCGAACCACTAGTTAATTAGTATTTAGATGAACAAATATAAATGTATACGAAATGCTTGTCTGTTTCTGGCACCTCCAAAATGATGGTGCAATGAGCTACTTAGATTAAGACATTTAATTAATTAAGTTCCTGCTATTATTGACGTAACCAAGTGTTCTATTGTGCCCCTATGGTTTGAATAAATGAGTATGAGTATGAGTAATCCCCACCATGTTTTAAGATTTTGTATAGTTCAGGAGTTAGAGATCTTTGTGTCCTGTTTTGATAATTTCCTAAGGAAAAATATCTACGACATTTTAGAGTTATTTTAGGTTCAACGTAAGATATTTATTTTACCATAAAATACTAATTTCATTTAGGTCCACATAAATAGATAATTTTCTAAAAGGTCCCGCTGGTAAATTGGATACCCTCTTCGATTAAATCGATTATCATAGATATCCTTGTACTTTTTTTGTAGCTAAGCTTTGTAAAAATATCACGTTTCTACTTTTCTATCCGGCTTTAACAATAGGCTTGAAATAGTAGATATTGTTTCACGAGGAAACAAACATAGCAAAATAAAACCACTTAAAAATTAATGATATTGTGACGCTGTTACACAATAAGAAATAGTCGAAATTTCTCGATGGCTCTCGACTTACCTACTGTGTCACGGAATACGTAATACTTGGTATGAAATATACCTGCATACTGTGTTTTTACCTGCAGTTGCGCAGAATGGGGAGTGGTCATTCTGTCGAAACACCGACCCTTTCCTGGAACGATAGAGATCGTTTTAGTGTAGTGAATTGTGCGCGATATAAATAGGCTGGAGAGATGGCCGGACAGTTAGTCTGGATTTGGCTATACGTGCGAACATTTCGGAGACTTTTAGTGGAACAGTGGTGTTAATCAGTGTGTTCTGATTACTCGTGACTAAGTTCGTATATTCATTGTTTTAGTGTGGAATAAAAGTGTTATTTTGGTTAGATCGATTCTCATTATTTTATCCTGAACCCTCGTAACAATATTTTCTAGAACAAACACATCAGACTTACTTTGATATTTCAAAACTTTTCTGCTATGTTCGTACTTACAACATTTAAACTGCATTACGTACGAAAACGATAAATCTACCTAAAAGCCCAGCGTAGAGACATCGTAATAGATAGAAAAATGAAAGATCTAATAAAAGTTCGAATGATGACCTCCGTGGCACAGTGGGTGAAAAGCCGGCTGAGACGCAGGAGGTAGTGGGTTCGATTCCCGCCGCGGAACAAATGTTTGCATGATCTACATATATTTGTTTCGGGTCTGGATTTTTTTCTATATATTATAAATAGGTATGTATTTACAAAAAAAGTACATAAGTATTCTATCAGTTATCTGGTTCCCATAGTACAAGCTTTGCTTAGTTTGGGGCTAGATGGCATTGTGTGAAATGTCTAGCATTATTAAAAAAAAAAAAGTTGTAGACCGCACAATATAGGTCGCTATAGAAATCTATGGTGGATGTACTTTATGATCAGCAGTCCTTCTGCTATGTGTGCAAAGATGTCTATTTTGCTGCTTAAGGTATGTGAATACAGACAATACTTTATCAACTAGCTGGGTTTGTTGCCTGAGTCTTCATGGTGAGTAATTGCGAAGAATAGGGGTACATTTGACAACTCAAAGTATTGATAATAGTAATTTTTAGTTTGACACATAAACACATACTTCGGATCACTTTATCGTCGTCTGTTTTTCCTGAAGACTACATTCCCAGCCTCTTGAATGGAACTCTTTTAGATCTTCGTGTTTTATCTTAGACCGCATCATTGCTTACCAGGGCCCGTAGCCAAATGTCATTCGCCACGAATCTATTCGATTTCTACATACATTTGTTGTCGCTGAATGACGTAATATTTCTATAGCATGTGTCAAATCCCATACATTTGCGGACGTATCGACTAGCGTCATCGCTAATCGACTGTAACTTGGCTAAGCCCTCAGGTGAGATTGTGGATAAAAAAGATCAATTCGTGATAAGAAAACACAAGCAAACTGTTTCCTTCTCACAGCTAAAAACCTAAACAATATAGCTTATCTCAAACACTGTGGTTCAAATGTTCGAATAGGCATTCCATAGGTTGCTTACAACTTACTCGTACAAGCAACTCAATCGGAAGCAGAATAGCCAAAACCATACGCTTTGTATTCAGAACACACCTCAGGGAACTGAGCGGGGTAAGCCGGTAATACTCGCACGCTGTACAGTGTACACTGCCCATGGTATTTAGAGGGCAACGTATACCGTAGCTTCAGTGGTAATTAATTAGGGATAACTTGGATAAGATGACAAACATTTGCAGTGAGCAAGCTGACTGGCTATAAACAAGTAAAATCTTTTTCTGATATTCGAAGAGGATTGATAGATAATTTATGATCTGACGCTTTACCTCCGTGACGATTTCCGTGGTAAAGTGGGCGAATAGCCGGCTGAGACGCAGGAGGTTGCGGGTTCGATTTCCACTGCGGAACAAATGTTTGCACGATCTACAGATATTTGTTCCGGGTCTGGTTGTTTCTATATGTATTATAAGTATGTATTTACAAAAAAAACGTATGTAAGTGTTCTATCAGTTATCTGGTTCCCATAGCACAAGCTTTGCTTAATTTGGGGCTAGATGGCGCTGTGTGAAATGTCCAGCATTATTATTACTATTATTACCTGTCACGTAAGATTATCCACCTGCAGTGGATAGAAAAATGTAGGTCTGTACATTTATATAAATTAAAATAAAAACTATATCTGATGGCAAGTTGCACCCATTCACACACACTGTTTTGGTTCTACGTTCTTGATGTGTACAGCTAAGGTATGGAACACTTTACTGCCGTCTGTTTTCCCCTCTCTATACTTGGCGCGGCGAACCTTGATCCCTTTGATACTGTGAAATGGTACACTACCCCGTACTTAATAAATAACCGTTAAGTTTCGAGAGACGAATAGATAATGTTCCGTGATGCATTTCAGATAAAAATAATATTTATGACTTCGAATTTTGTCGAGTTTAAAAAAAAATAAAACACTTGAGTCGAGTTTTAAAATCAATGCTGAAAAGATAAAACTAATATATATGACCCTTCAAATTTGCTGATATTACGAAATTGGATATTTTAAAACAAGTGTTAGAGCTTACATGTGAAACCCATAAAAATAAGGATTTATGATCAATAAATTGTCCATGGAGTTGACAGCTTGAAGCATTCACTTTTACTCTTAAATCCATTTGTCTCAAGTATGTAGATTTTGTTAGATAAACATGGGACCTTTAATTTTTTATACAGTTGGGGAATGCTACTATCAAAGAGGGCGTGGTTTCAGAAAATTAACCAATAGTAGGAGATTACGCATTGAGGTGGGTGTCAAATTCACTCCGTGAAAAAAATATGATGGGTTTGGCAGATTATATTAAGGGATGTGGGAGAATTTCAGTTCTCTAAAACAACGCGCGCGCAGCAGTCCACAGATACTTGGGCCTTGAATTAAATTAAGTTATAATATATATGTAGAATCAGTGTTTGTCTTTGTCTGTTCATAAAGGAAAAAAAAGAAAAGTGTTAAACATAAAATTAAATTCAGTGCTTCGTCCGAGGGGTCAGCATTTCTGAAAGCTAAATACCTTAAAGCGAGAATTTTGAATGACTAAGTATTTTAGTGCATAGTTGTGAGCCTAATTATTATTTAGGGCAAGAATTCCAAATAGCTAAGTACAATATATAGGGCAGGAATTCCAAATAACTAAGTACTTTGGAGCAATGAGTCCTTTACTTAAGTAATTCTTAGGTAAAAGATTACGGATAATTATGTTCCACAACTTTACATCGCAGATTAGCGTTTCTGGTTTGAATCCAGATATATTTGACTTCTACAAGTTACAGGCAAAGCCTTTAATTCATCTCAATTATTAATTTATTCCACCTTGTTATTTTGTGGACTTAATATAGATGATTCGATTCAATACATTTACAGTGCTCTTTGAAAATAATAATTTTGAATACGTATTAAGAGATTAATTGATCTATTGATTAATAATCATACTTTCAACTTTCACCGTTGGGATTAAAATATAATAATGAATATATCTGTATTTAATGCATTAGTAAATACTAAAATACCACCATAATTTAGGCTTCAACTCTAAGAACACTTTAGTTTGATTTCTTTAATTGGTTACAATTATTAAACAATGTACTACGAGAATCTACCGACCCTGATGGTTATTTTAAATGACTGCAAATACAAAATGACGTAATTAAAATGACTGGACTTGACCATTATGTACTTGAATTACAAATATCCACTATTCAATGGAATAGAAATAATTACTATTTGTACTAAAAACGGGATATTTACCATGATTTTAGAGTTTACCCGTGATCATGGCGCATGCAACTGCGTCGAAATATCGGGACACTCAAGAACTCACAAATCATGGTAAATATCCCGTTTTTAGTACAAATAGTGTTAATAACCATGATAGTTTCAAAAGTTAGAAATAATTAAATTCCAATTGGCAATAATGACAAAGTTTCATTTTGAAAATGGGAAATGAGGATTTTATTTGTCTATATTGAACTGCAATCTGCGTAACTTATGTTAAAACCATTTATTATCATATTTGAAAGGCAAGAAGATTCACAAACCATACACACCCATCATTAACTTGATGAAACATAAAAACACAACTACAGAGATGAATAAATGAATCCTGAGGGATTACATAATACACTGTAAATTATATATGTTATCTATGTATGCTCGTTAAGTGCGTAGAGCGGGTTTGCGAATTGGTCTTAGGGTCCCGTTAATTGTCTGAAATTTTCGGTTGAAATGCAGGTCCAAGCAGCGCGTATTCACCTGACGAATCATATCTATATATGTACAAATGAAATACCAAGCCAGATCTAATAATAAAAATGGTTGGCTCTGACGAACTGAATAAACATCTCTGCACATCTATTGGTAAAACCAACTATAAAAAAATGTATCATAAATTACACACACTTGCCGAATTATATTGTCAGGGATACACATGTCAACGGCGTGATATTCCTATCATACACGACACCCCATTTATCTTCAAAATGCTAAATGCATTCGCAAAAATTGCGCAACGTGGGAGAAGTCCAAAGCGACTGATTTATCTTGGGTCATGTTGTTGTTAATGGATGAAAAAGGTCACTAGCCTGCGATAACTGAGAATTTGCAAACATCTATTCACACATTACACACCTTACAATTGCACGCATGCATGTTGAGTTATGTTAGTTATAAGACGTGAAACTTCTTGACTGCCAAGCGTAATAATTTATCATATGCAAATGCGTAATTTTAGGGATAGAAAACGAACAATTGATCTAGCATAATTACAATGCTAAAGAACTGCGTAATTACCACAGGACTACATAAGCTTATGAACTCCGTTTACATTGGGCCTTTAAAATCAACATTTCCAGAAGTATAAATATATACACACTACATACTAAAAGTACATGACTTTGACAATTGTCTTAGTGTTAAGAAAAACTACCAAACAGATTAACTAATAACTCGAGATATTTATTTAAAGATGAAATGAAAATAGCATCCTTTATTAATTAGAGTTACTACATGTTTAAGCTTAGTTAGACGGAATTTTTGCATTGTTTTTTTAACCCAACAGGATTTGCAACAGTATCGTGGAATTCGAGAAATGCATCCAATAATCTGCGTGTATGGAGTAAGTTGTAGATATATAGATCAGTACCTTTATGACGTCAGCACAATGTCCATTGTTGTTTTTTGGGGGTATTTACAGGAATTTTCTTCGAGGAAATTACGTTAACTTTTCCAAATTATATCTAGACGGTCACAAGCCATTATTCAATCACGCGCCAAAACATCGTTCTATCTACTATAAATTATAAAATACTTTATTTTATTCATCGCTATATTATTACCAAACACGGCTATTAATTACACAATTACCATTATA
Organism: Philereme transversata; assembly: GCA_963924445.1. Classification (NCBI taxonomy): domain Eukaryota; kingdom Metazoa; phylum Arthropoda; class Insecta; order Lepidoptera; family Geometridae; genus Philereme; species Philereme transversata. Next base: position 10,236,517 of record OZ004347.1, read on the forward strand.
CACTACTACTTAACTTCATTCATTCAGCTTGCAATTATTTATATTTACCAAAACAATAATTAACTATTACTAAATAGGGATCATTTCAATCGGGGTTTTATTAGGATTCATTATTTACAACTACTTTTAAATTCATACTAATTACTATTATTAATTTAATCAACACAAGAACAAACAAAGAGGGGGGGGGGTCGTTTCAACTGACAGCTAATGTCACCATCTTACCACGCATATAACCACGCATATAACATTGTAGTGGCGTCACCATTAAATTGGGATCATATTGAGGGCGTCTAAAAATGTCATTTATAAATTTTACGTAGCTTTATAAGTACCATTAGTAATGATATTCCGTTGATATTTTTAACAATTCTTAACATTTACAAGAAGTTATCTCAATCTGAATTTATGTTTACGTCCTGCAAAACTTACGTCGTGTGACGTTTATCGACTAGGGCGGCCAGTATCGATAAAAAAATGTCGGTAATGGAAACAAGGTTGGAAACTTTCGTTTTACTTACCTACTTAATCTATGCCATAAATCTTAAATTAATACAACAACAACATAATGGACATTAAAAATGCACATTATAATATTTTTTAAAACATGTTTACCAACGTGGCTGAATGCAAGCCACGCCTTTGTCTAAAATAAAAATTATCGACACGACCAAAGACACGACCCATCACTAACAGGAACTGTCATAGGGATCAAGGTTCGCCGCGCCGAGGTTAAGAGTAAATAGGTTTCTTCTAGATCTTCGTGCTTAATCTTAGACCACATCACCGCCTTACCTTTATCTGCCGCCAAATAGCAGTACTTGTAATGCTGTGTTCCGGTTAGATGGTAATGGTATGTTCCTGTAATTACTGGCACATAGGCATAACAGCTAAGTCCTATTGTATGGCAACGTATCCACATAGAGATCAAGATAACACAAACCATGTTTTGAATTCTAAGTGGATATCCATGGCCTGCAATAGCCACTTAACATCTAGTTGACTTCATGCTTGTTTGTCATATAAGTTGTATAAAAAAAAAGAAAAAAAAGCATCAGGTGAAATTGTGATCAAACAAAGATTAAATAGTTAAAAAAAAGTTGGCAAAAAAAAACGCAGCCACTGTACAGATCTTAGGCATAAATCAGGCTGTAGAACCCGCGTTGAGTGGCACTCGCGATGGTGAGCAACGATAATCGTTTTTCTATAGCTTCTAGATATCGTTGCCATACAAGATTTATTTTATCTATTGCATTGCAAGGCTGTAGGCTGTAGATGTACATCGGTATTATGTACATCTACAGCCTATACGTTTATCACAAGATTGTGAAGCGATCGGCTAGAACTAAGATAAGCTTAGTCCAATGGAATACTGAGGTCTGAATGCCGGTTAATAACAGACATACAGGTATCTAGTGCAGTGTACTGGAAATACAAATCTGAGTATGATAGATACTAAGACACTATTGTTGGCTAATACACATCTATTGGAAATATGAGGGGTTGTTGAAAAGATTTGTACAAGACCGTAGTAAATTCTATGCGTTTTTAATCTATCAATTAAAGATCTACAAAAACATCGACTTATTTGTAAGGTAAATGTATATGTTTATGGATTTAGGCATACCTGTTTATTTGGCGCATCCTGTAGGCTTAACGACTTGAACGATTTTGAAAAAATTAGGAAGGTATCATTGGAAGCGGCTGAATCATGAGAGTGGCATAGGCATAGGTTTAAAATATATCAAGTGAGACATTTTATTTTGTAATCCGCCTTCACGCCCGAAAGTCCTTGGCCAACTAATTTGCGTATCAGATATTAAGTGAGATACACTTAAAAAAGTGGGGCGGGCGAAGACTTTAATCAATATTCAAATGTGATGTGGATAACACTAAAGTTGCGGTTGTATGATTAAAATGCGGTTGATTATAATAGTTCTCGCATGCGATTTTTTTTACTATTACGTATGCTACTTACCAATAATCAATATTATTAACACCTTTAACAATGCAATAAAGAGTATTATATGCAGGTACTAGCAAAATGCACAACCTTGTTCCTCTAGCCATCGAATTATTATTATTCTATTAACCGCCTAATCAACTTATTTTTGTATTCGGCTACAAATAGCAAATCCTTCCCACAGGATATAAAATAAATAAATAAAATAAATATTGCTGGACATTTCACACAGCGCTATCTAGCCCCAAACTAAGCAGAGCTTGTACTATGGGAACCAGATAACTGATATAATAGTTATATACTTTATTTTTTTTTGTAAATACGTACTTATATATAGAAAAAACCCAGACACCGAACAAATATATGTAAATCATACAAACATTTGTTCCGTGGCGGGAATCTAACCCGCTACCTCCTGCGTCTCAGCCGTCTATACGCCCACTACGCCACGGAGGTCATCAAATAAAAATACACTATAGATACAAAGATGCGTAATTACTCCAACGCCGGTCTATTGCCCAGCAAATTGTGAAAAGACGGTACCTAATAAAAGTATACTTCTCGAATGCCGAGTCAACAATTTTTATCATCATAGCGGAGTACATTATTGGAAAACTTTTTCGATCTCCTGAATGGTACGAGGTACGTGGACTTAAATGGTACCGATGGACAGTGTTATATTCTAGAAGCATTTGCTAGGCAGTCACGATTAAGAAGAAAACTGAACTCAATTGACCCAAACAAACAAAGTAATCGCAATCTCAAATTATAGGCAAATGAGAAGATTTACTCTGTTTGAGATAATGCAATTGTTTGTTAAATTATTACTAGCTGGCCCTGCAAACGTCGTACCGCCATAGAATCAATAAAATTTTTGTTGCTAAGCTGAGTTAAATTCATTTTTTTTTAAAGTCCTTTTCTGTGCACGTACCCACTATAATCAACTATCTCTATTCAAAGTAGAAAATTATTTAAGTACTGATATCGCTATTAATAATAGGGGCGGGTAGTAGAAGGGTGAAAATTAATGGTTGTATTTATTTTTTATTGCCGAATCATAGAAAAAAAATTGTCCAATATATAAAAAAAATTGTTACATAGGGGGTATGAAAAACAGTTTACGTCCTACTCTTAGACCCACCGAACATACACAAAACATTTCATAAGAATCGGCCAAGCCGTTTCGGAGGAGTTTTGTTACAAACACAAACACAAACACTGTGACACGAGAATTGTATAAATTAGAGATTAACCCATATTGTCCCATTGTTGGGCAAAGGCCTTTTCCCATTTCTGCCACTAATAACGGTCCAGTGCCACCCTATGTCAGCCCCACTCAAAGGCGTCCCGCCACCTCAGGCGTCTGCCGCGGCACCGCTTTGTTGTCTCAGGGCTCCACTTTGTGGTAATTTTGACCACAGCTCGTCAGGCATGCGACAGACGTGGCCAGCCCAGTTCTACTTCAGCCTGGCTGCCTTCCCCCCTACATCGGCGATTTTGGTTTTGGAGCGCAATAGGGTGTTACGAACGCGATCAGTAATTTTAACTCCAAGAATACTACGCTCCATCGCCCTTTGGCAAAACTGTTTGTTATAAGCAGTGGTAAATAGGTTGGCCATACGATTGTACTGTCACCTATTCTTATGAAAAAAACCTTGGTATTTTATATAAATTCAGGTCTATAACAACATACAAATTTTATTGTTATTAATTTTTTTTTTGCTATTTATTTCACATAGCGCTATCTAACCCAAAACGAAGCAGAGCTTGTACTATTGGAACCAGATAACTGACAGATAACAGATACTTTTTTTTCGTAAATACATACTTATAATATATAGAAAAACATCCAGACCCGGAACAAATATCTGTAGATCATGCATTTTTCCCGCGGCGGGAATCAAACCCACTACTTCCTGCGTCTCAGCCGGCTATTCGCCCACTGCGCCACGGAGGTGGCCATGATAAAATATTATTAGCCCATTGGATCCTACTGCAAGACAAAAACCTCCCTTTCTCTTTTCCACTCTCGCGGTCCAAGGTTGTTGCCAGCTCGTCCCACCACCGACACCGGGGTCTGCCGTTTTGTGGGGTTTTTAAAGACTAACTTCGGGAGAGGTCCAACCTCGAGGTTTGCCAGCGAGCCATGGAGCGTAGTAGGAGTAAGAATGATGGATCAGAAATTCTAAGCTGCGTTTAAAAATGAAAATATCAGATGTTATCCGGAAAGCCTCTGAACTAAATGGAGTTGGCCAGGACATATAAAACTAACAATAAATATTTTTTTTAATTTTCCTAAGTACTATTAGTTAACTTCCTTGGTTTATTTAAATCATTATTATAAATACGACATTTATCACGTACCGTTTTATCGGCGTTTTGAATCGAATCATAGTCGGTCGTGACACCAAAATATTGTTTGACAAGCAATAAAACAAGCATTTTAGAATCAACTCTTTAGTATCAAAAGGGTTCCTGGAAGAAAATTCTTATTAGGTTAAGTTCATCCTTATACCTTTCATCGTATCTCTGGCGTTTGTATTTTCTTGTGTACAACAAAGTATAAAGCATTCCCATTTGTAAAATTATCAAGCAATCGCGCTCAAAGGAATCCCTATGAACCTTAACAGTACCTAGCAGTGTTTATCTTAACAGGCTTTGTTTACCCTTGACAAACTAAACGTTTTATTGAGCCGCCGCCGCCTAATACATTTAACTGATTGCTAGTTATCTAACATTTGGATACGATGTTGATTTGTAATTTTGCTCTGTTTGATCGAATTCTGTAAACTTTGCTCTTATCAAGCAAATAAAGTCATTTTCACGGAATTACGAGTATAATGGTTGGCGTCAGTAACAGATATACCTACCTAGTTGATATTTGACTTATTTACAAAGGCACATCATGCTTGGGTTGCATTACTAACCTTGGCTCAATATAAATAATATAATTATAATATATTAGGTAGTAAGAAATACGTATTCATCGTGTCTAGTTACTTATTCTAATCATCATTATCATCTACAGCCCATAAGTACCCACTGCTGGGTGTAGGCCTCCCTTTATAAACGCCACCCTTCCCGGTCCTGTGCTTTGTGCATCCAGGAGTTGCCCGCGACTTTCTTTATATCGTCGACCCACCGCGCCGTCGGACGTCCTGGACTTCTTAGGTCTGTTCTTGGCCACCATTCGGTCAAAGATTTACTCCACCTGCCATCACCTTGTCCAGCCAAGTGTCCTGCCCAGTTCCACTTGAGTTCCACCACCCTTGTTCCGACGTCTTGGACTTTTGTCTGGCGTCGGATTTCGGTATTGGGAACTCGATCCAGCAGGTTGATGGCAAACATGGCGCGCTCCATGGCTCTCTGTGCAACTCGTACTTTGTACAGAGTTTTCTTAGTGAGTGCGCATGTTTCGGCGCCGTAAGTCATTGTTGGCGACACATTGGTTATACAGACGGGTTTTCAAGCATTGTGGGATCTTCTTTGACCGAATGTTCTAATATTGTTTGTTAATTTAAGTGTGATGTAAAAAACAGCGTTATCTATCTATCTACGAGATATACTTGTACCAAGCATAGCCCTCTCCATATAACTCTGAACATGCTATAGAACCTGTTTTTTATGTACGGCATAAATACTAACTGGTTTTAGAGGTGGCATTTCCAATAAACAAATTTTAACGTAAATTGGCGGTGCCTTTGCGACGATTCCACTTAGTCAGTTTAACACATATCTACCTACTTACATGATGAATGAATATTATTTGTTTACCTGTTTTATACAAGCTGTTTTATTGATATTTTAGAAGTTGGTTGACTAGGCTATTCAAAAATTTAAATTTTCCATGGTAATGAATTTGTAAAAACCCTATTTTACAACAATACTAGCTATTAACCCTACCCGTGTTTTCATTTAATGTCGTACATAACAAAACATGTAGTATATGGAGTGAAAACTTCAAGGGTTATATTATTAATTGACGAACCTCCGTGGTGCAGTGGGCGAATAGCCGGCTGAGATGCAGGAGGTAGCGGGTTCGATTCCGGCCGCGGAACAAATGTTTGCACGTTTTACAGATATTTGTTCCGGGTCTGGTTGTTTCTCTATATATTATAAGCATGTATTTACAAAAAAAATGTATCTACGTATTCTATCAGTTATCTGGTTCCCATAGTACAAGCTCTGCTTAGTTTGGGGCTAGATAGCACTGTGTGAAATGTCCGGCAATATTTATTTATTATTATTATTATTATTATTAATTAATATACAGAAAACTACTTACTTATTGAACAAACACTGTGAACGCAAAAAGAAAGAGTTTTTTTATCTTCTTGCACCCTTTATAATGCATAATATTGATCAGTTTTCGTAACAGAAGGTGGAATGAGTTTTCTGTTTAAGCTTTATGATTGTATATCTTGTAAAGACATATTTTCGCCTCACGCCTTTGTTAAGTAAAGATAGTTGTGTTTATTCGTTCACTCTATACTAATTGCTACAAGTTCATGAAATCTTAGACCGACTCGTGAGACGACATACCTTTATTCTACAGAAATCTAATCTAAAATCCTCACACTAAGTAGCCATACAATTCCAAACTTCCAAAGCACATCAGGTGTTTGCTACGTGCGTGACATTCGTGTCTGCTACGCATGCTTCAATTGCATGACTAGTTTATACATCTGCATACCTATTAAAAGTTTTATGATCGATTTACCCGTGAATAGCATTATGTCATAAAATGGCTGGCTATTAAAACTAGACTGCGAACATTTGAAAAGATCCAAATCATTTCCGCTTGATATTGGATGTGTCAAAAAGTAACATAAGAGCTCTGTTCCTACCCAAGACTCACAAAATAAGTTCTGCTCAATGAACCAATACTGTCTACATGTTAGCAAAATGTCGGTCAGTTTTATATACTGACCAAGATTACAAAAATACCCGAACCCGGAAGCGATTACGAATTCACAAAAATCTCAGCAGAATCACACAAGGCCTATCTTGCAGAAAAATACCAAATCTGTGAACAATATCGCATTATAGGCCGTAAAGATGTTTCATTCTGGACCTTACCTTTGGGCAGCCTGTTCTTGGGAATGCCAAGCTAGTGGATCCCGCCGTTTTGAAACCCACTGGCGCAAATAACATTAGCATAGTTATCGAACGCGTCGGGATGAGACCTCTGTAAAGGTTCCACTGGGGCTAGGCAGGCTCTTAAACCCGCTTTTCCGATAATGACTATCGATGATTCGCCCCGAAAGCGGGCCCGAGCACAATATTATTACGTAGTTTTGCCGTTGTGGGGTATTGCGGACATGCTCCGGTATTCAGTTATTTGCGTTTAGAAATTCCAGTGTATCATATTGGTGGTACTATAATTTCGCCTTTGCTAATGTTGTGGCGGCTTTGATAAGAGTTCAAACGCATTTTAACTAACTGGAAAAGGGACATTGTATTGAAATATTCTTATGCTTGGTATACTAAAAGAAAACAAACTCATTCTGGCACCACAACCATACAAAATGTTTTGGCGTGATCCTTGACAGGTAAAGGAAAGGACATCCGCACCTACATGATGCGAATTTTATTTTAACACGCTAATGGTTTTTTTTTATTAAACGGTTACAGTTTCAATGTGCAAACCTTTATTCCACGTCTGGGTACTGATATCATAAAGACTATCTGATATCCACGATACATATTCAAATTCTAAATTTCTCGAATAAATAATAAAACAGGGAGTCCTAGTGTGGGGTTAGGATTTTAGTAAACTGGGAATACTCAAAGGGGTGGTTCCTCGTGGCTAAACTAGTTTGCCAAACTGACCTGATTGAAACTAAAGAAGTCGGAGAGAAAGATATTACGTATAAATGAAACATAAGTATAAATTAAAACTTTAAAACCTACGTACACAAGAAAAACATGTAATTTCAATGAAAAGGAAAAATGCTGATAATTTTGGGCTTGGCTGACCTGATCTTTATCACACATAGCTAAGAACCACTCCATTTAATTAGCTTTCTGTTAAAAAAAAAATGCGTCCAGAACGGCCCATCTGTTTGAAAGTTCCAATGGCACAGACATGCACACAGACACACAGACAGACAGATATAGGTGTCAGAATTTTAACTCTACTGTTTTTGAGTCAGGGGTAAAAAATACTTTGTATCTAGGCTGAGACTTTTAGAACATAGTGTTTGGTTCTTGCCTATTCAACTTCCCTATCGTCTTTAAAAACATCTACAGCACATTCGAGTCAAAAACTAATGGTACTGTGAGAATAGTAGACCTCGCGAGTTTTTATAACCATGCAATAGCGGACAATTTTCCCTTTCACCTGGCTTAGCAAAGCCATTTCAGAGTTTTGACCAACCAATCCATGTTGGAGAGAAATTAGAAAATACCCATCCCCACCCCTCCTTACCTCCCCCACCCTCAACCCCTACCTTAGGATATCCCATTCTCTCTCCTTACCAAAATCCCTTCCCCCTTTTGGAATTTCTTTCGCACCATCTTGTGTAGAATGAAGTCCTTAGTGAGCCTCTCAAATTTGATTGAAATCTGTTGACATATAACGCTACAGTAATCGTCCCCCCTTTTCCCCCATATTTTTCTCCCAATCAAAATAGTTATCAACTAAAAAAAAATTATAAATAAAAAAACTTGTGTGCCAATTTTCGTCAAAATCGGTTGAAAAATGCGACCTATATGCGAGAACAGATAAGACTGACAGACGGACAAAAGCATTCTTTGACCAAATTCGAAACTGACACGCTACGCTCGCTTCGCTCGCTCGCTATACAGGGTTACAGGAAAAATCGTGCTAGATCCGTTAAGGGCGTGGAGTACCCATCATTTCTGACTTATTTCACTATGAAACACCCTACCCTAAACTTAACCCTTTTCGAGATATTCGACTTTTAATTTTTTTATTGAAAATTGCCGATTTTTAGGCTACTAAATTTATTTTTGTTTATTTTGTGTATCTTATTATTATTATTATTGCATTTTTACATGTGTAATAAGATGCTTTAGGACGTCAATCATTAAAATAGTGCATAAGTTAATTGAATAGACCGTAGTAGACAAGTGAAAGTTAAGAAATAAAAAAAAATATTAGAAAGTTTATTTTTCTCTAAGGGATATCTAAAAAAAATATTATGGCAATGGTTTGGTAGATGTTTTTTAAAATATCTACGTTTCATCAGCTATCTAACGAGGTATAACAATCTAGGGTTTGTATTACATTTTCTAAGAATTCTAAGATTTTCTAAGAAATATCTTGTGGACGGATGAGTCCAAATTTGATAAAGATGGCATAACTAACTCTCACAACGCCCATTACTGGGCCCCAAAAGAGCTAAGGAATCCCAATAAGAAAAGAGTGAAGGGGTCCCAACGAAGATTCAGCGTGAATGTGTGGATGGGCATTATCTTCAATCATTTGATTGGACCTTACTTTCTCCCGGATAATCTAAATGGGGAAAGCTACGAAAATTTCGACTTAAGTGATTTGCTGGATGATCTGCCACTCAACCTGATCAGGGACATGTGGTTCCAACACGATGGCTGCCCTGCCCATTTCAGGAGAAGTGTCAGAGACTGGCTGGACACAAATTATCCAAACAAATGGATAGGACGAGGTGGACCGTTGCCATGGCCAGCAAGAAGTCCGGACCTAACCCCCATGGATTTTCACGTGTGGGGGTGCATGAAAAGTCTTGTGTACAGCGAGCCGAATCCAGTTTCGTCTGTGGAAGACTTACGAGAAAGGATTGTGGATGCAGCCAATAAAATGAGGACCACGTTAATCACTGGAGTAGTAAAGACTGGTCTCCGTAGAAGGATGCGACAATGTATCAGAAATAGAGGCGGCCATGTTGAACATGAACTGTAGAATAAGAAAAAGTTGTGTGAAAATCTTTAATAAATGACATTTCATGCTTACCTATTATTTTATTTTACTTTTTAGGGCTAAGTATAAATTTTCTTCTCCACTGTCGCCTATAAAACTAAATTTTTTTCAATGCATTTGAATAAAACCCTAGATTATTATACCTCGTTAGATAGCTGATGAAACGTAGATATTTTAAAAAACATCTGCCGAACAATTGCCATAATATTTTTTTTAGATATCCCTTAGAGAAAAATAAACTTTCTAATATTTTTTTTTATTTCTTAACTTTCACTTGTCTACTACGGTCTATTCAATTAACTTATGCACTATTTTAATGATTGACGTCCTAAAGCATCTTATTACACATGTAAAAATGCAATAATAATAATAATAAGATACACAAAATAAACAAAAATAAATTTAGTAGCCTAAAAATCGGCAATTTTCAATAAAAAAATTAAAAGTCGAATATCTCGAAAAGGGTTAAGTTTAGGGTAGGGTGTTTCATAGTGAAATAAGTCAGAAATGATGGGTACTCCACGCCCTTAACGGATCTAGCACGATTTTTCCTGTAACCCTGTATAAACATAAGGAATTCTTGTTAAAAAGTGCTTTTACTAAATGGACGAGTACCTACTCTAAAGACGAGTCTTTTATTATCTGATTTATTTATTTTCTTTTTATTTGTCAGTATCAACCATATCACCCTAATAATCAAAAAACACATATTAATGCACTCTTTCTAAGCGTATATCTGCATATTTTATATTATATATAACAGGAGTTCATGTTATATGATTACTCTTTTTTAGGATAGAAATTGCATTTATTTTAAATATCAGAGTTTCCCCTATATTTGTATCATTAAAACTAGACGCATACAAAACAGCACTGTGGGGTCACTGGTGTACCCTGTGAATTTTGAGTTCAGTTTTATTATGGCTAATAATATAAAAACTACAAGGCTTAAACTAAAAATAATAATGGGATCAAAATGTACAGATAAAGTACCTTTCATTAGATGTCCCACTTGACCGAATAGTCTCATTTTGATTTTTTGAAGTTATACTTCTTTTGGCGCGATGGAGAAAAATGATGAGAGTGAATTTTTACGATGCGCGCGCACACCGACACCTAAATTTAACAGCATGAAGTTAGTTCTAGGTGGTATGACAATTGATAACTATGTTCAAGTTGTATGTATATTCTAGTATTTTTATATGTAGAACACGTGTTTCGTAAGGGTACAATTAAACAGTGTGAATAAATAAATATTATTTTGGTGTTTTTATTAAATCAATTTCATATACGACGGTGATACTAATAATTTATTATTTATTTAAATAAAATCTTTTTGATTAATTTTAATATTTATCGTTAATCACTACTGCATTTTAGTTATTTTTTTCCATACGCCAAAGAAGTATAACTTCTAACGCGTGTACATAGTAAGTACACACACTCTTTTTTTTTTACCTCTTTTGAACTTCTTAACATTTTTAGCTCATTTAGTCACACCAGGATTGCATCATCACTACCTACATTAAGAACCTAATTAAGAATAATTGTTATTTGTAACTCTATACTATGTACCATCATTCGTTACTACGAATAAACTTTTAATACTTTTATATAATATTTTTTTAATATTACACTTGTAGACACACAAGCTGACGGACCTCCTGATGTTAAGTGGTCACCGTCGCCTATAAACTCCTGCAGCACTCGTGGTCGCGTTGCCTAGCACTTAATACCCTATTTACATCTCTCTTGAAGGCGTTCATTTTGAAGCCCAGCGGAAAAACCTCCGGAGGAAAGTCATTCCACATCTTGCAGGTGCATATCATACTGTATTCTCACCAATTCTGTTTTTATTTATGTGTAAAAATGTAAACTTACTTACCCATATACCAAATGTTTGGAAGCAACATTAATTGTGTGAGAATAAATGAAAATATAATGTATAATAACATTTCCGGGGTGTTATTTATTTTGCAAGCTATGGAGCAATTTTAAAACGGTACAGTAATTCAGTAATGTTCTAAAGTAAACATTTGCATAATCATTTCAAAACGCTACTTAAACATTTATCAATAATACAAACAAAACATCTGTTCCGAACTGAAAGTTAGAAATTTTCGATTAATAATCTTTTCCCCGCATTATGGGAAGGCGATGAAATAAAGGATTGAACAGGCGTGAGATTCAATTTGTTACAATCCTTCAGGAAACGCTTTCAAATGAAACATTTTGTTCACGGGGAAGTTAAATTGTATATCTTACAGGATTCTCGGTATGGCTTGTTTGTATCGAAACTTAAAGTAAACCGCTCTAATCCTACTCTTACTAAAATAAAAATGCTAATGTATGGCTGTATGTTTGTTGTAATTGTACAAACGTTACAAGTTACTCAAAGATTTGGTATAAATTGGCCTGACGTCAATTTAACTAAGAGTTTGGGTGCTAGTGAAATTACAGGCACATGGGACTTTTACCTGTAATTGTGTATCAAGGGATTTCTTTAGTGTTACAAACGTCCTTTGAGTATGGGTATCCAATCAGGTAGATCAGCAATCAGGTGATGCTTGTTTGCATAGAAAAAATCTTGTTTTAACTCTTTCACAAACAAAAAAATCATTTCAGTTAATTTCACTTAAATAAATATATGTAATGTGTTTCAATTTAAACAAATTATATATATTATTAATTATAATTATTATATATTTAATTAATAATTATATATATTATATAAGGGCAGGCAGGCCTTTGCCCTGCAGTGGGACAACACAGGTTAAAAATAAATAAATAATAAATATATATTATCAAATTATATTATATGATTACTAAAATCTCAAAATGCTCTTCGACGTAATGTTGAGAACTAGCGTTTTGCACGATGTCACAGATGATTAAAAAGTTACTACGAGCAGTTCAACGACCCCACTCATTCAATGACCCTTCCCAGTCAGTGACCTGGCCCGGTCAATGGACCCAACCAGTCAACAGAGCGCGTACGGTGTGTACGGCAGGGCGGTAAGTACCTACATGTAAGGCACAAAAACTCAGAAATAAAGGTTTTTAGATTTAAATAAAACTGTATTTATTGACCGAGCGAGCAAAGCGAGTGAAGCGTCTCAGTTTCGAGATTGGCCAAAAAATGCTTTTGAAAAATGTCCGGCTTTCTGCCTGTCTGTCTGTTCACGACTACAGGTCGCATTTTTCAACCGATTTTAATGAAAATTGGTACACAAGGTCCTTGGTTTACTCGTATTTAATTTTTTTAGCTAATAGCGATTTTTGATTGGGGGTAATTAGGGGGGAAAAGGGGGGAAGTTTGCTAAAGCGTTATTTATCAACTGATTTCAATCAAATTTGAGAGACACACTAAGGACTTCATTCTACACAAGAAGTTGCGAAAAAAATTTAAGAGGGAAGTGGAGGGGGAAAAAGGAAGGAAGTTTTCTGTAACGTTATATATGGATGGATTTCAAGCTTTGATTTTTTTTTAATGTATACCTATCTATACCAATCAGACTACGCAGTCCTTTTCGCCTTCGCGAGACGTACCCGTAGACACCAGATGCAAGTAAATATTTTACTCAAAAGTCTACGTAGGTACGCCTATTGGAAAATTCATGCAACTGAAATTCGATTTAAAATTGGACTTTCTTCATTAATTTTGTTGCGCAAATTACTTTTTGTACTTGGGACGCAAGGTCTACTGTTCTCACAGAACCACTTGTTTATTATTTATGGTCTCAAAAATATACACCGTCATTTGAAGTTTAAATTGCAACACCGGCCACTTTATTGGTGGCATGTAAGGAAACTCACGAGCAGACGCTAGTATCAAACAAGTGGGTACTAAGGATTACGTTTTGGTTTCGTTTCCTCCATTGAATAGGAAATCGTCTCACCAAAGACATTTAATTATGTTAGTCTCAGGACTTTAGAGTCACAACAACTTTCGTATTAACATCCAGATAAAAATCTTTATAATAAAAGGATTTTGACCATTTTTGCCCGTTTAATTGCTATGCTTATCACACCTCGGAGTGTCTTTATACGTGGGGCATACTGAAAGTTTCTAGAACTGGCCGCTTACAATAAAAAAATAAAAAAGCAATTACGGAATTCGAAAATGGAAGTCTCTGGGAACATGTTACCTTTTTATTTGCGAGACTGTCATTTGTTTTTTCATTGTGGCGTTCTTGATGCTGGCCGTACAAGTCAACAATTTCTTTACGCAGCCTTGCGCAAGCCTAGAAATTTAGAAAAAAAATCCCACAGAAGCTTGCGCAAGCGTTTTATTTCTAATTAATCCCAATTTTTATTTATATTACTCGTCCCGTACGAATAGTATAAATAAAAGTTGAAATTAAGGCAAAGGGACCGCTTAGGACCCGCAAAAACTTTTAAATGTCCTTACTATTGGTAGACTAATTTACGTGTTTTAACTATGAAATAGTCATGCCTAAAACTATGTCTAAAAATTACTCCATGCATATGGATCGTTGCGCATAAATTCTACGATGGCAAATAAAAACAGAGAAATACCCCATATTCGCTGGTAAATGAACATCGTGAAGTAATTTCATCGATCATTTGGGTACATCCGTAATGCTACATTTAAGTTTTCACTAGACAAGAAAACTACCGTAAATACGTTCGTAGCATGAGCGCCTATTCTCCGTTATTAAACTGAAGCTACACAAAATGTTAACACAAAATGATAATTGTTTGTAATTAATATGCGCGTGCGCGGTACAGCGTTGATGCTGCCGCCGGAGTTACTGTTACAGTAATCTATTTCACAAAACATTAAAGATAGGGTAGTACTAAAAGACTTGTTGCTATGACGTTGACTAAAAGAATAATAATTGATCAAGCGAAGCGAGATCTCTCAATCAACTTGGGCAAATCGGCGTTGTATGAATGTATGTATGTAAGTATGTGGTGTCTGGACAAATCTAGTATAGGTTTTAAGATCGAGTCAATGTGAATGTAAACAGCTTTTTGTATCTGTTAATAAAATAAATAATAATAATGTATGTATGTATGTTTGTTTGTTTGTCCGAGGATAAACTTCGAAGCGTTTATCCGATCATCGTGAAATTTGGTATATAGGTAGGTAGTGATAGCGCAATTTTGGTGTGACTCAATGAGATAAAAAGGTGAAGGGGTTGTTGAGATATTGGGGTTCATGAGGATTAAAAAAAAACAAAATGAGACTATCCGGTGAAATGGCACGTTTAATAAAAGGGCTTTTTAAGTAAATTTTGACCCCATTTTTACTTTTAGTCTAAACCTTGTAGTTTTTAAGTTATTAGCCATAATAAAAACTAAACTTTGACAAAATTCACAGGGTACACCATTGATCCCACAGTGCTGTAATTTGGTATATGTGTAGCTTAAATGACACAAATATAGGCAAAAGTCTGAAATCCAGAATAACTGCAATTTGTATCCCAAAAACAAGTAACCAATTTACATGAACTCCCGTTACCTGTAATTTGAATGAAACTGTAGGTCAACTTATTTGGTTATGTATTTCGTGGCATTGTTTTGGTAGTCAAAGATTACAAATAATATTTTTATGATTTTATGGGAGACTCGTGAGATCTCAGTTCGGGGCGAACCACTAGTAATTTAGTATGAAGCAAACTTGGTAGGAGTTTATGAATGATAATGAAGGAATGGTGCTTACGGATAGATAAATAACTTGCGTTGACTAATTATTACTTTTTTTTAGCTAGGGACTTCAACCACTGCTGGAAATTATTTCCTTTATTTTTTATGTGACAAGCATATAGCCCTGATGTTATGTGGTAACCATCGCCTATAATATATTATGGCCTCGTCAGTCACACACCTTAGAAAACACGTGTCTGTAACTTCACCTCATACACTTCAAACCGAAACACAGCGATGTTAGGCGGCAAAACCAGGCATAACAATAGGATTGGTCACTGATTGTGCTACTGCTTTAATTTAACTCAGCAGTACCTGGTAGAATAGAGTTTGGGTATAAATAAATAAATAAAAATAAAAATTACATTACACACGAAATTAATGAAAAGACACAAACCACCAAGTGGGTATACTTAGCGATTTGGTGTTTCTTTCCTTTCCTTTCAGTCGTAACTAACTTGCCAATTCAGTTATTTTACTTGTGTATGTTCACATATATACTACGGACCTCATTTACTTATGTCATCAACCATGGTCCTTAAAAGCCTTTAAAACTCGACTATCGTAAGTTTCATTAATATTAACGTAACAAGTAAAATCACAGCTACCATTCGACAGATCGTTTGATTAAAATGCGAACACATTTGTGATTCAAATCTTTCTTTTTACTGATCATAAAGTATTCAAATGCTCGAGTTAATATTTCCGACACGTAGACAAGCGGTGTGGTGGTAGTATTAGGGTTCCGTGCTTTAAACATAAACTGAAACCCTCACTTTTAGATTAAACAAATACAAAATGTATAAGAAACGTGCAATAAAGTTGAAATGGTAACTCATATCAATAGCTAATTCTTATATCGAAGTGTAAGTGGTAGTGGGTTCGATTCCCGCCCCGGAACAAATGTTTGCGTGATCTACAGATATTTTTTCCTGGTCTGGTTGTTTTCTTATATATTATAAGTATGTATTTACAAAAAAAAAGTATTTAAGTATTCTATCAGTTATAGGTAGCTCTGCTTGGTTCGGGACTAGATAGCGCTGTGTGAAATGTCCAGCAATATTTATGTATTTATTTATATCATTCCAAATTTTACGTGATGTCTTTTTTTATGATCATATATGTGTATACCTATGTATATGTACGGGAATTCAATATAAGGTCGACTATCTTTGGTTTACTCTGTCTTGCGTTCCGCATGCCCTTCTGGGCTCCGCTATTCCTCTATCCATAAGCAGTTGTGGTTGATAATAGTTAAGTCGTTTTCTTGAGAGATGTAATGTAACATGCACGAAAACTACCACTTGGCTACCGGACGGCGCTGTTTACTATTTGATATTGGGTAGGTGCTTGCTCTGAGAGAGGCGCGTAGACTATTCGGGCCGTTTTTGACACATCGACATTAACCTTGGTAAGTCACTTCACTCAGCCAATTAGGGTAAGTATATCAAAAAAATGAGGGTTAACGTGCCTCTAAATTGTTTGATCTATTACTAATCAATTCCGATACGGAACAGCATATAAATATCCGGTGTGCGTGTGTTTGAAAGAAGAAGAATTACCAACACACGCGCACCAGATGGATCTTATTGGATGTGTCTTGTGTTCTTTTATATTGAGTCTTTGTTATCTGTATGTATTTTATTTTATACTAGCTGACCAATCCGCAGCTTTACACGCGTAGTTTTTCAATAAAAACATTACCCTCGTTCTGCGCATTTGGGTAAAAATAGGTTATGTTACTCAAGGATCATGTATCATTCTAATGGTGAAAAAATTTTTGAAGTCGTCGTTGTAGTTTTTGTGTTTATTCGTTACATACAAAAATACAAATCTTTCCTCTTTATAATAGTTATAATATATAGATATATATTATTAATAAATTAGATATATATTAATAATATTATTATTATAGTAGATTGCTGTAAAACCTGTGTATTTTTGTACGTTCTATGGCCCTAGTTGTTTGAAATACAGATTTTAATATTAATATTATTAGCTATAGTTAGACCCTGTAGGTGGTGTCGCTGTCGAGATTCAAATTATTTTTTCCACCAATTTTTTTTAATTATAGATCCATTCAAAACGATACAAGTAACTACATAAGTACAAAAATAAGTATAAATAATAAATTAATAAAATAAGTACAAACACTTTTTTACCGACGTGTGAAACCGCTGGCGGGTCAGCTATTAGATATATAATTCGTTTAGTTATCCTACATTTTTTTTTCAATAACCTATACTGTCCCACTGCTGGGCAAAGGTCTCCCCCATTTCCTTCCATTCCTTGCGTTCTCCAGAAGTCTCCTGCCAGTCTGAGTGGAACCCATCCAGATCGTCGTGCCAACGTTTTCGCGGTCTGCCTCGTTGCAGTTGTCCTATAGGTTGCCAGTCGGTGGAGATCTTAGTCCACCTTTCAGGGTGCATTCGCGTGACATGCCCCGCCCAGTCCCATTTGAGTCTTGCAGCCTTGTACCCCACATCGATGATTCCGGTCATAGAGCGTAGAGTAGTGTTGCGGATTCTATCGGTCCGCTTAACACCTAAAATGCTACGCTCCATCGCTCGTTGGCATACCCCGAGTTTGAACTTTTGTGAGTCAGTCAATGACCAAGTCTGAGCACCGTAGGTTAGGATGGGTAAGATACACATGTCGATGAGTTTTCGCTTAAGTGACAGTGTAAGGTTGCCTTTCATTAGCTCTTTCATGGACCAGTAGCTCTTCCAAGCGTTATCGACACGACGGTCTACTTCTCATCTTGTCTGTTCTTGAAAGGGACTATCTGGCCCAGATAAATATACTCATCGACATAGTGTATGTATCTCTTGCCCATCTACCTTGACCCTACGTTTCTTGCTATTGGTCATAACTTGGGTCTTTGACTGGTTCATCATCAGTCCAACCTCGAGGCTTGCCTTACTCAGGTCTTGGAGCATTTGTTCTAATTGGGGGGCACTGGTGGCAAAGAGAACTATGTCGTCAGTGAACCTAAGGTTTGTAAGTTTTTGGTCGCCGATTGCAATGCCTCCATTTGTCCATGAGGCTGGCAATTGTCTAAAAACCTCTTCTAAAGTGCTCGTAAACAATTTGGGAGAGAGCGGGTCACCCTGTTTACTTATCTTACATAAATAATAAAAATACTAAGCTATACTTGTGCCGTTATTACAAGCCCGATTTTACTTCTGCCATTTTTCTCGCCGTGATAACTTTGAACAAACGTCTAGACAAGAAGTCAAAAAATCAACCTTGTAATGCCAAAATTATCATGATATCCGACTCTATTCCAATGTTGTATCATTGGGTTCAATGCTGTAGAGTTGCGATCGTTTTAACCAATTGGGAACCAAAAAAAATATATTATTACAAAAATCTAAACATTTAGTAAACTTAAGATTGTTGGGATCGTTTTTAACCACTTTCGATAAAAAAAAAATCGATTATGATATAAAATCGAAACATTAACTAACCTTTAAATGTTTTAAAACCAATATTTTTTTTATACATAAGAATTGATTACAAATGCACCCATAATGAGGTAACCCATACTTTACAATATAATCTACTAATCATTATCGTCAATATTTTCTTTAATGAAATACGATAAAAATTATATATATATATATATATATATATAGTACTCTATCCCCATCTGTACTCTCTTTATTTTGAGAACGTTAAAATGGGCCTCTTGGAAAGGCCATAGTATAGACTACATTATGTAAAGACTGAAAAAAATCCACATGAAAAAAAGTCCTGTCTTTTTTCCGTGACGCGTTAACCAACTTACAATATTATTTCTGTGATACGAAATTTTCAGAGCAAGGTACAACTCACACTTGGTCGCCTTTATTTTAACTTTTTTTGTTCTCTCTGAACGGTCGCACGTGATTTATTTCTCTGCAAAAACTCATTTTTATCTATACACGTGTAAAGAGACGGAATTATTATGCTTGTAGCTCATACACTCCTATTATTTGACTTTTGTTGAAATCTTCGTTAATTTTCTTCTTTATTTGCGTGAAAATACGATTTAAATCACAAATCTTTTTAAAATAAATTAAAATTTGTTAAAAGATTTTCAGAATAACTGAACATATACTAAACCAGGGGTTCCCAAACTTTTTCAGTTCGCGATACACTTATAAGTTTAGTATTTTGTCTCGGCGCCCTGGCTAGTTCAAATAGGGTACAATGATACTTAGTAGATAGGCACAAAAATTAAAATATCCACAATAAGAAACTGAGTTTTAATATTTATATAAAAGAAAACATTTAGTATTTAAGAAAAATATTAATTAAAATACAATAGCAACTTAGTCAATGTGACGTAAAAAAGTTACAAAATTTAGATGACGATTCCAACCTCTTTCAAATGGTTTTATTAATTTTTATGATGATCTGTTTTAGATGCAGGTATTTAAACGTCACGTACAATGCCGATTCGGTAGAAATGTAAAATTTAAAATGTCACTGTACAATTATGGAGCTCTTTTGATTATTTATCACGATGGGAATATATTTTGCTAAGGTATAAGGCAGTCGAAGTCGAAGCGCTTTGTAGAATCCCAACATATATACACAGTTCGTTGAACACAATATGGAGATGGCTCCTAGTATCAAATTAGGGAAGTCTTGCAGCAATAATTAAACTCTAGTTGAAGTGAGGAAACTGTGTTTGACTAGTTCAAATTAAACTAAGTTATAGGGAACGAATTAAGTTGCTCAAACTACCTACTTATCCACCTTTGACAAGTTGACAATATAACGTTTGCTACAAGTTAAGATTGCTTGTGGAATCAACAAGAGTAATTAATTTAGTTGCTTAAACCACACTTCATCATTTTAAGTTGTTACTTCTTGTCTAGTTAGTCTCGTGCTCATCTTTACACTATCACACTAATAGTATAAAATGTGAAAGTTTGGATGTTTGTTTATTTATTTGATTGTTTGTTACTCAATCACGTCGTAAAGGCTGAACTGATTTCAATGAAATTTGGTGTATACGTAGATTACAACCTGGATAAAACACATGCTACCTTTTATCTCGTATATCAGTTCCCATGGATAAAAATGGGGTGTCAAATTACAACGAGTTTAACTTTATTTCTAGGTTACCTACACATTTAGTAGTGTAACGCATACGAAGTCACGGGCAACAGCTTAGATCATATTTTGCTTACCACCAGGTGAGATTATGATAAAACTGAGATCTATTTGAGTGAATAATATAGTATCTGTGAATACAGGGTGCCTTGGAGCATGCATTATATTTTTCCTAAGACTTTATACATTAACTTTCCCTATATACGAGTAAATGATTATTATATGGGAATTAATGATAATTTTATCAAAAACTAGCTAACCAATCCGCAGCTTCCGTAGTTTTTCAATAATAACATTACCCTCCTTCTGCGTAGTTAGGTAAAAAGTAGTCTATGTTACTCAAGGATAATGTAGCACCTAATGGATAAAACAATTTTGAAAACGGGCCCCCAGTTTTGAGTTAATCAGTTACAAACATACAAAAATACAAATCTTTACTCTAGATAGGCAAAAAAAGTTGTAGCATTCGTTCAAAACTTTGTAGCATTCCTTAAATCACCTATGTTTTAGACCTTATACATACTTAATTTTAGGTATTATCTTAACCGTACAAGATAATTATTAATATTGCTGGACATTTCACACAGCGCTATCTAGCGCCAAACTAAGCAGAGCTTGTACTATGGGAACCAGATAACTGATAGATTACTTATATACTTTTTTTGTATAAACATACTTATAATATATAGAGAAACAACCAGACCCGGAACAAATATCTGTAGATCACGCAAACATTTGTTCCGTGGCGGGAATCGAACCCACCACCTCCTGCGCCTCAGCCGGCTATTCGCCCACTGCACCACGGAGGTCGTCTTTTTGATTACGATTATGACCCCGTTTGAAATTTCATCATCACCATCAACATCCCGACTTCACCCACTGCTGGGTATACGCCTCCCCAAGTTTGTGGCATCCGCCACAATCCTGCGCTAGTCTTAGCCATTGACGGCCCGCGACTCTAACGATGTCGTCCACCCATCTCGCTTCCGGTCGTCCTACCCTTCTACAGACACCATTCAGCGCTACCCTGCTCCACCTGTCATCACCATGTCTTGCCAAGTGTCCCGCCCAAGACCATTTGAGCTCCATAACTCGATTCCCAACGTCATGAACCTTTGTTCTTCTACGGATCTTGACGTTTGGAACTCGATCTAAGAGATAAAAGTAAAGTCAGCCGACCTGATGTTGAGTGGTAACCATCGCCTATAACAAAGTATTTCCTCGTAGGTCTAGTACCTTAGAAACGTGCCCTACGATGTACTGCTCTGCGTCCATCAACCTTTTGTTGTCGTAAGTCAGGGCAATGACTCCCTCTCTGGTTAAGTAACATACATATTTGGAAGCAACCTGTATATTATGAAATTCTTGATTAAATGTTTCTATAGAAGCAATATTCAAGTTCACATAACTTAATTATCTCTTTAACAACGTAAGTGGTATTCGTAAGATAATAAAGGAGATTTTAATAGGTTTTCATTAGTTCAAGTTATTCTAGGTATTAATGAAGTTCAGTTTCAGAAAACTAATTTCAAACCCAAAACATTTATTCGCATATATATACTATAGACAATATATCTTAAAATGAAGCTTACTCATATAATATCGATCGAACTTCACTTGCAAATTAGTTTGATCATATATTATGTACTACATTAGCACACAATTATATTTGAAATAGACAGAGCAAAGATACATTGAAGTAATAACTGTAAAAAATTACTCACACACATTTAATAAGTTCGCAGAATAACTAATATACTTCACAGCCTTAGTCAAATAATTAGAAATGGATTGCACTCATATGACTTGCAATAAGTTTTATAAGTATATAGGTGACGATCATCATCACCATGACATAATTTAATTTATGTTTATCACTAGACCAGCTTATCTAGATCATAAGACCTATCGTAATGTATGGTTCTGAGTGTTGGACCACGAAAGGGACGGATGAAAGAAGAGTGCGTGTGACGGATGGATGCACACATGCAGTGTGCAAAAATTAACAAAACCCAAATTTAACAATGATTATGGTAAAATGACATCACAGTATTTAATCCCCCATGTTATTAATAAATTACCAATTTAAATTAAAAATAAACTCACTCCAAAAAATATTAAATACATATTAAAACGACATTTTTTTAAATACTTTACTTTAAAAGCGTTTCATAGAATGGAGCAGCCTTTATAGTGCAAGCGCACGCACACTCGCACAGTAGTACTAGTAGCTGTGTAACTCATACTACTGCATTGGCTTTTGTTCTGCTTAGACTCGTTCAATTTCAACTCACCTGACAGGTCTGTTGTTATCCGCGTGAATGTGTGCGTTCACTTTATTATTAGATCAAATATTGTAATAAATGCCTACTATTAAGAATAACATACTTTTGACCAAAACCCACGTTATCGAGAACCTGGGCCCGTAGCCAAATGTCATTCGCCACGAATCTATTCGACTTCTACATACATTTGTTGTCGCTGAATGACGTCATATTTCTATAGCAGGTGTCAAATCCCATACATTTGCGGACGTATCGACTAGCGTCATCGCCAATCGACTGTAACTTGGCTAAGCCCTCTGGTCTCTGGACAAACCTAGTATAGGTTTTAAGACAACATCGAATCGATGTATATGTAACCAGCTTTTGTATCTGATTATAAAATAAATAAATAAATGTGTTGATAATGAGAACGGATAAGATAAGGAATGAGTATATTAGTGGAAGTTTAAAAGTACCGCTAGTGATAGAAAAACTAAGGAGTAAAGAGCATGGTATGGGCAAGTCATATATATGGAAGAAAATCATGTGAGAAAAAGACTGTTAGATATGAGTGTGGATGGATATAGAAGTAGAGAATGGCGGGTAGGAAGGAAGTGACAACGGAGATGACGGCTGATAGAGAGATGTGGACGAGGATATATGCTGTGCCAACCTCGCGTAATGTGGCAGGAAAAAGCTTATTTAAAAGATGAATTATGCAAACAGTTTTTACAAGCTTTTTATTAACTTGCAATGTATGTATGTTTGTCCGGGTGGAATCTTGCAACTGAATTTTAAACCCGTTCCCCTCAACCGATTGAGCTGAAATTTGGAATACATATGTAACTTCGGTGACAATGCAATAATATGGTACCATGGAGGTGGTCTCATGATGGAGACGGATGCTAGACAACGGAACTTCTGAATGGATTATAGTAGACGTTTGGGCTCATTTGAATCTGCTTGCGGTTTCGATTATGAATTTTATAAAAGCTTGTTTTGAAAAAGTAATTTTTCAACAAAATATTATTTTAATAAAATTATTCTGGACACACAGCGATGTTTTAATTGTAAGCTCTTAGTCAAATATCCAAGAATATAATGATCACTACCTGTTACTAACATCTAGTAACTAGCGAAAGGTTTCTAGACACGAATCTCGGTTGGACCCAATTTAACAAATTTTACTAACTGGCAGTTTAATGGACGGTTTCTATATCCGTTGGTAACCGATAAAGTCTCGTTTCCCTTTGAAAAAAGTGTTATACTTTTTTCAATTTTTGGTGGAAATTGTCCGGCGAGATTTCTATCGACTCATTTTTCCTTAAAAAAGTGTCAAGAAACGAGTCGTTATAATTTGCCGGCTGATATAGAAATTGATCATAAGATCATCATGAAAAAACATATCAAATTCGAACCGTGCAAAGAAGAATTTTGTTTTTCAGGATCTAAAGATGCTAGGGTAGTCGTAGATATCTCGCCGGCCCATTTCCACCAAAAAATGGCTCGCGATGTCGGCGTTGGGGTGACTTCCGTGGCGCAGTGGGCGAATAGCCGGCTGAGAGGAGCGGGTAGCGGGTTCAATTCTCTCCGCGGAACAAATGTTTGCGTGATCTACAGATATTTGTTCTGGGTCTGGATGTTTTTCTATATATTACAAGTATGTATTTACAAAAAAATAGTATATATCAGTTACCTGGTTTCCATAGTACAAGCTCTGCTTAGTTTAGGGCTAGATAGCACTGTGTGTAATGCCCAGCAATATTTATTTATTTGTAGGTTTTAGAGTGGAGACCACGCTCTGGAAAGTGCAGCGTAGGACAGCCGCCCACTAGATGGCAAGTCAACGATGGGAGCCGTTGGGTACAGGTCGTACAAAATCAATTGCTATGGAAATATATGGAGGTCTATGTACAGCAGTATGTGTGTATTTTCTCACAGTGCGTGATTTTACGGATGCGCGCACGCGCGAATGTTTTTAAACAACTGGTCAAGCAATTTTTAATCGATCACTTGCAAATTTCAGTGAAGTAAAGCTGCCAGTGTCATATGATTATTTTCGGGATCAGTTGAGCTATCCATACCACACTACATTTGAGCTTCTAAAGACCATTGCTTTGTAAGCAATGGTCTTTAGAAAACTCAAATGTTTCACTTCTAATTTTCGTTAGGGATATCATATACAAGTATCTGTGTATCATGTGTATGGTGTTTGGTAATATAGGTACAAAAATGAAAGGGGTTATTTTGATGAGCATAATAAATTAATTTGTGAAATGTTTACCATAAAAATGTGAAATTTATTTTGGCATGTAAAAACAAACACTTTAATAATACTTATGTCGTACTATTGCATAATGCTTGCCATCTAACCACAGATACTGTATTGGTAACGTCTCGAGATATCTCTTGTTCCTTTCTAACCCAAACCCCGCAGCCATTTCCGAAAGAGATATCAAATCGACCTTTATTTTTGGATGTCGATTGCAAGAGTAAGCAGTAAGTTTTATATCAAATTAATCACCTAAACTTAGTCAATTTTCTTAAAAGTTTGATAATATAACTAGTAGTTTTTTTTCGAGAAGTCTTTTTTTATGTTTTGAGAAACCGTCACTTGAATATCGTCAGTATATTACCAAACACCCTGTATGTTTTAAATAGATAATTTTGCCGAAATTCTTATAAACTAAACACAAAGATTCCTAACTACATATTTGTAGGAAGTCCTCATAAAATTATAAATTCATGGGCCAGGGTCACTTTTTATGAAGATCGGTAAAAGGAAAATAGCAGTGCCCGTTCTCTTGTATTTTGGAGTAACGCATTCATAAAATACCTGAATAACTCACATAAAAACCCACATCAATTTTTATAGCCTTTCTGTTTTAACATCATATACGAGGAGTTATATACTGTACTTTCGTAGGAAAGTAAATACGTACCTAAAGGCCAGCTCCTAAAGTTAAATGTAGATACCTAGTCAAATTTAAGTATTGATATATCATTTTTTGAAAGACGTGTTTCAATAGATCGTTCACACGATCTCGAATCGAGGCGGCATCGAGGTGCAAGCGCACAAGCAGCGCACCGCATCTAGGTTTTATTTAAGATTGCATACATACATATCTATAGCAATACTACAACGTCGGTATATACGGTACATACGGTTTGCTAAAATATTAATTCGTAAAGGTACTTTTCGTTATCTTTAAGTGCAATAAGTTTTCTAGCATTTACTTAGAAAGCAATAAAAGTAAAGGTACCGACGGCTATAAATTATTCATTTTATTTCAACTATAAAACTCAGTCACTAGACATTTGAATAAAAGTGCCAATCTCTCACTACGAAATTAAATTAATGTTAGACATCCATATCCATACTTATAATATTATAAATGCGAAAGTAACTATGTTTGTTTGCTTGTCACCTTTTCACGACTAAACGGCTCAACGGATCGTAATGAAATTTACCTTTTGTCTCAAAAAATTATGGGGTGGAATAGGGGTTGAAAGTTTGTATGGGCAATCCATAATTCCTCAATTTGGGGATCTAAAAATTAATATTTAGGCTTTTGGTAAAATAAAGAAATGCGTGTTTCAACTTTTTTGTAAAGGGGGGCGGGGGGTAACGTAAGTGGTTAAAAGTATGAGGTATTCTTTAAATACACTCCCTATGAACAGTTGGTATATAGATAGATTGTGACCGGGATTTAGACCGGGCTACTTTTTACCCGATTGCGCAGGAGGGTAATGTTTTTATTGACAGACCACGTGTTCAAAGCTGCGGGCGGGTCAGCTAGTAATATTATAAATGCGAAAGTTACTATTTTTGTTTGTGACCTTTTCACAACTAAACAGCTGAACGGCTCGTAATTAAATTTGGCAAGGAGATTGATTATATCCCGGAAAAGGACATAAGCTTATCTTTTGTCTCATAATATAATCTTGAAGGGAGTGAAATAGGGTTGAAAGTTTGCATGGGCAATCCAAAATTCCTTAAGTTAGGGATTTTAACCATGTTTACCTTAAAGCTGTTGAACCATGTACATATAATATACCATGTATATTATAAGTATATACAAAAAAAATGTATATAAGTATTCTATCAGTTATCTGGTTCCCATAGTACAAGCTCTGCTTAAGGTTTGGGCTAGATAGCGTTGTGTGAAATGTCTAGCAGTATTTATTTATTTTATTTTCACATGGCTACTCGCCTCGTAGTTGGTCAGTTGCGAGCTTGCAATGTCTAATCTAAGCATTAGCCCCACAACAATGTTCGAAAGCTACCTATAACGATTTCACAGTATTTTCCTAAGTTTATTCCATCGGTACGCAAGGTCAGTGTAAAAGCCAACCGAGCGGAACCGTTTAGGAAGTTTCATCAAATCTTGGCCGTGGGACGGGGCGGTTGACCTATTCAAAGAGACGCTTTGATAACATTCGACGCCAGCGAACCGTTACGCAAATTTGAATTAATCAAACCTAAAGTAATATAAACGCTCAAAATACTAAATTGCAATTCAGATCCGCGAAAATCCAAGTTGGTAGCTAACCTGAATTATTAGTTGTCATCGAGTCAAAAAGGGACACGCGCGAGATTATTCCCCACCATTATCACACCTCCCTTTAGTACTAATTACACTTTAGAATACTACATAATTGTGAAATACAGAATCAAGCCAACAACAGTCCAGCAATCAGGAATGGCTCTACGGCAAGTAACTAGACAACACAGACTATTAAATTAAATATTAAATATTGCTGGACATTTCACACAACGCTATCTAGCCCCAAACTAAGCAGAGCTTGTACTATGGAAACCAGTAACTGATAGAATACTTATATACTTTTTTTATATATTATTTATTTTTAACCTGTGTTGTCACACTGCAGGGCAAAGGCCTCCCTCCGCTTTTTCCAGTGTTTTCTGTCCCCTGCTGTAGTGGGCCAGTATGGTAAATGCAGATCCAAGTCGTCACGCCATCTCCGTGGTGGTCTGCCGCGTGGGCGTGTTGCGTTAGAGACCCAATCAGTACACACTTATAATATATAGAAAAACACCCAGACACGGAACAAATATCTGTAGATCATGCAAACATTTGTTCCACGGCGGGAATCGAACCCGCTACCTACTGCGTCTCAGCTGGCTATACGCCCACTGCGCCATGGAGGCAGTCATGATATAAAAACATATGTGTAGATCATGCAAACATTTGTTCCGTAGCGAGAATCGAACCCGTAAACTCCTGCATCTCAGCCGGCTATTAGCCCATTGCGCTACGGCAGTCGTCAAAGTAGTTGATCAATCCATTTCACAAAAGTGGTCTGTTTACAGATTCACCCTGTACAAAATAACACTATTATTTCTACTTTCCCGAGACCAGTTAAAATACAAACAGCGATTTCGCATGTTGCATCCAACGCCTAGCAATCACGTAGGAACGGAGAATAGAATCACGTAAAATATGATTTTGTCGAACGTGTTTCCTATGACGTAGTCGTACACGTAACTAACTGCACACCTGCATTATTCTGAGACTTTCAGAGTAATTGCTTTCTTTAAAGGTCTGGTTTTCAGAGTTGAATGTAAGTTTAGCCCATAAAAATATACATTTTATTTCTTTCATTATTCGTTTCATTGAATGTGTTCAAAAAAATTCGGACCAGGTGGGATTTACTTTACCATTGCTCCATTATTGGTCTAGTAATAGCCATTAGTTTCTCATCTCAAAAGTTATATCGATTGAAATTAAATCTATATATGACATGAGATCTTTGGTAGGGACTTTAAAGGCGTTTAAGATATACCTACCAACAAGTATCCAATAGGTAGAAATTTGTTGGTTCTTTGTTGGTTGCAGTGCGTATCTCACAGTGTAAGGGACGGCCTAACCCGAACAACAGGCAACCGACAGCGACTGCCTTACGAAATAAGGATAACGGCACAAATATCTCTAAATCATAAAAACATGTTTTGCCACTTAAGGACCTTTGACATTAAAATTATCTGGATCTTAAATACCTTACAGAATAAAGCAGCTTCTTATGAAATGCATTTAGTGTCACGTTTATTCCATTAAAGCCGAGAGGCTATAAAAAGCTCATCTTTGATGGCGTATGGGACACGTAAAGTGACCATAAACTTACATTATATGAAAAGAGAAGAGGATCTGACTTATGCATACGAGTATTATTGATATTTTATTAGTATTATGTTATTGCAGATGTTTGTTCCGGGTCTGGATGTTTTTGTATTTACATGTATGTATAGTGGTTCTCCCCAAACTGAGATCTCGAGAGTCAACAATTAAAATAAAAAAATATTATTTGTCATCTTTGACAATTAAAATGGTGCCACGAAATAAATAACCAATTAACTTCACCTACAGTTTGAAATTCAAATTCAATTTACAGGTAACGGGAGTTCATTTTAATTGGTTTTACTTTTTGGGATAGAAATTGCGGTTATTTTGGTTTTCAGACTTTTCTCTATATTTGTGTCACTAAAGCTACACGCATATCTAGCTTAAGCACTGTGGGGTCACTGGTGTACCCTGTGATTTTGTCAAAGTTCAGTTTTTATTATGGCTAATAACTTAAAATCTACGAAGTTTAAACTAAAAATAAAAACGAGATCGAAATGTACTTAGGAATATCATTTGTTAGACGTGCCATTTCGCCGGATAGTCTCATTTAGGTTTGTTTTTACCACTCTTTCATGCCAATATTTCAACAACTCAAATAATAACTAACAGAACAAGTACGTATATTTCTAAAACAATATATAAAATTAAAATAAATATCAATATTTATATAATAATTATGTAACCTACTTCTAAATACATACATGAGTAAAAAATTATATATACAAATTTAAAGTCGCGAAGTCTTAGTGAGCGATGGACGACAGATAATGTTGCGTTTGACGACCTCCGTGGTGCAGCGGGCGAAAAGCCGGCTGAGACGCAGGAGGTAGTGGGTTCGATTCCCGCCGCGGGCCAAATGTTTGCATGATCTACAGATGTTTGTTCCGGGTCTGGTTGTTTCTCTATATATTAAATATATGTATTTACAAAAAAAAATGTATATAAGTATTCTTTCAGTTATCTGGTTCCCACAGTACAAGCTCTGCTTATACTGCGGGCTAGATAGCGTTGTGTGAAATGTCCAGCAATATGTATTTATTTATTTAATGTTATTAACCATGTGTTTAAAAACAGGAAGGGATTTGGCGTTACGATAGAACACACGGAATTTCAGTATTGTAATAGCTCGCTTTGTTGTGTTGACTAATTTACTAGATCATTATCTACTTTCCAGCAAAAACTGTTCTATCTAGATATACCTTGCATTGAATGCATTGTATAATGAAGTCAAAGCATGACACAGCGTACAAACATACTCTATTATTAGAAAGCAATATAAAATTATAATCAATAGTGGTTCGCCCCGAACTGAGATCTCGCGAGTCTCCAATAAAAACAAAAATTTATTATTCGTAATCTTTGACGATCAAAAATGTGCTACGAAGTATATACCACATTACTTGACCTACAGTTTCATTCAAATTACAGGTAAAAGGATTTCATGTAAATTGGTTAATCTTTTTTGGGGTACAAAATGCAGTTATTTTGGATTTCAGACTTTTACCTATATTTGTGTCACTAAATGCATACCAAATTACAGCACTGCGGGGTTAATGGTGTACCCTGTGAATTTTGTCAAAGTTCAGTTTTTTATGGCTAATAACTCCAAAACTACAAAAATTAAACTAAAAATAAAAACGGTGTCGAAATATACTAAAGAAGACCTTTCATTTGACGTCCCACTTGACCTAATAGTCTCATTTTCATTTGTTTTACAACTCTTGAACCCTAATATCTCAACAACCCCCTCACATTTTTAGTTTATTTAGTTACACCAAAATTGTGCCGTGACTACCTACCTATGTATCAAATTTCACGATGATCAGATCAATGCATCTAAAGTTATTCTCGAATAAACTTACATACATACAACGACGATTTGGCCAAGTTGATTTGGAGATCTCGCTTCGTTCGATCAAATATAAAAAGCATTAATTTAGGTACAATAAATATAAAATCATGTGTACAGTTTGAAACGACGATGCCTGCTTATGTATGAAAACTGTTACAGACACCAACACCCTCCTCCTTTACAGCAATGAGTTCCAATCAGGTAAATGGTACATAAACAAAAACTAAACTAAAAATTAAAGTTCCAACAGTATTCCAACAGACAAGAAGTATCTGCGTGGGTGGGTGTGTATGTGGGAGTGAGTGTTTATGTTCGAGGATGTGTGTGTTTTTGTGTGAGGGTGTGTGTATATGTTTGTGAGTAATTGAGTGTGTGTTTGTGTGTGTAGGCACTATTGGGTAATTTTTATGAGGTCAGTAGCTTCGTAATTTAAAGATTTAATTTTACGCAGTTTAATTTAACGAAGATATCCCAATACAAGGAAGTCAGAGCCAAGTCCAAACATTGGTGCAAGCCCACTTTTTGCATATAGTTATTTTTGGAATATTTTATTTTTATTTTATTTTATTTTGTTTTAATTCAGTTGTTTGCAGCACTTACGCCGTAAACCAACACGTGCAGCAAGCTAGTAGTTACAAATTACAACAGGCAGTTAAAATTAAAATACATAGGTATGAATTAACTTATAAATCTATGATATGATATATCTTTGAAAAAAAATAAGTACCGCACGTTTAAGGTGAGTATCTTACACGGGTATATTATTCCAAACAATTATTTTGAAACTTGAAACAAACATTATATCTAATATACTATCTAAGAATTAATTGGAAGTCAAAAACTTTGAAGTTTCTGATTCTGATCAGCGTTTGATAGTTAGCCTTAAATCTTTTATAATAGTTTTAGCCACGGAATGAACCCTATATTTATTAAAAGAGGTTAAAAGGTTATGTTCAAATCAGCCAAGGACAATTACAAACCGCCCACACCAACGTTGCCCCTTACGCCTTCTATTGGCGGCACTTATGGGGGCCCGTTTAGTGGACGACTAGTCATCAACTGCCTCAATCATTCTTAATATTACAGGATTGCCATATGCCGTATCTCATGTATCTGATAACCCGTACTCTATTTCATAAGCATTACTCTAACAATAGCCCGAATTCTATACCATGTGTTTCAATAATACTACCATCTGTCTCACCTCCATCTTGTCATAGTGATTTTTATAGAAACAAACAGGCCTCTTGCTAGTTGGCTTCGGCCCTGTAGACCTAGCACAGTAACTGTAGAGAAGAATTTAGTCATGAGTTATTTATCGAAACAAAGAAGACACTTGTCGACCATCTGAAGCACGGCGATTGCGAGAGTGAACGGGAAGAAACGTTGTCGACACTTCCTCGACAGTAGTCTACAACGCCGAGCACGATAGCCATCATTTTCTCTATCTTTGACATTTAAGGATAGACAACTTTCTTCTGAAATTGTCTAGGTCTTACGATGCCTAGAATACACTTTCTTCTCAAGTTGTCTCGTTTGCACTCTTCTCAATCACGCGCTTGCCAACAATTTTTGGTTAGATATTTAATTAATTATATATACAACGTACGTTGCTACAGGCAGAGTATCTTTCTCTCGTCTAGGGATAAAAGTTATTGAGGCTTCTCGTGGCAAAGACAATTTCGGAAGAATCGACAAAGAATGGAATAGAATAACGCTTTATCGTACATCACACTCAAATTTAAAAAACAATATAAAAAACAAATAACAATACACGCAGAAATACAAGTTGCGGTCAGAGCCTTGTCGTCTCTTCGAAGAGTAGACAAGGAAATCGCTGTGGTAGCCCTGCTCGTAATGCCTTTGTAAAGGTCCAGGCCTAAAGCCTGTGTTAAGTAATAAATGTGTGGAATAATAATAATAATTTATTTATTTGTTCAACAAAAACTTCAAAATTTCACAAACAAAAAATTACAACGGTTTAATAATGGAATGTGGGAGAATATTGCACAAAATTACTCGCTTTGGAAATCTATAATAGGCCTAGTTTAGCTGTGGACGTTCTATGGTTGATATGATGATTTTAACTGTAGTCGCAAGAAATGCAGTTTTTGAAGTGATAACTTCTTTAGGCATGTTGGACATTTTTTGAGATGGGGAAAAACCATTGACCCCACGACACTGTTACCGCTACCGTTTCCGACACCTCTTTATATAAGTATCTCGTAATTGTTCAAGTTTTCATTTCTGTAAGCACTCCCGGAGTGCCACTTTTTTTTTGGACACACATTTTTTTTCACACAGCTATCTACCCCCAAAATAAGCAGAGCTTGTACTATGGGAACCAGATAACTGATAGAATACTAACATATTTTTTTTGTAAATACATACGCATAATATATAGAAAAATATCCAGACCTGGAACAAATATCTGTAGATCATGCAAACATTTTTTCCGCGTCGGGAATCGAACCCGCTACCTCCTGCGTATCAGCCAGGTGTTCGCTCACTGCGCCACGGAGGTCGTCTAGTTTTAATCTCTAATTATTAAAAGGCTGTTCATTAGGTTTTAATGGATCTATTAACCTACAGCTTTCAAAAGTCAAAACAATAGTTTACAGGTTCATGCCATTACTTACCGCAACTTGAATTCAATTTGTTAACTTCTGCTTGTTTCTGGTAACATTATAAACAAATTCTCTAATTCTGCGAAGCGAGATCTCTGAATTAACTTGGGCAAATCGGCGTTGTATGTATGTAAGTATGTATGTACGTTTGTTTGTCCGAGGATAACTTTCGAAGCGTTTATCCGATCATTATGAAATTTAGTATATAGGTAGGTAGTGATGCCACAACTTTGGTGTAACCAAATGAGCTAAAAATGTGGGAGGGTTGTTGAGATATTGGAGTTCAAGAGGGGTAAAAAAATGAAAATGAGACTATCAGGTCATATGGGACGTCAAATGAAAGGTCTTTGTAAGTAAATTTCAACTCTGTTTTTATTTTTAGTTTAAATTTTGTAGTTTTTAAGTTATTAGGCGTAGTAAAACTTAACTATGACAAAATTCACAGGTTACATCAGTGACACTACAGTGCTGTAAGTTGGTATGCGTGTAGCTTAAGTGACACAAACATAGGTAAAAGTCTAAAATCCAGAATAACTTCAATTAGTACCCCAAAAATTTGTAACCACGATACATGAACTCCCGTTACCTGTAATTTGAATGAAACTATAGGTCAAGTAATATGGTTATTTATTTCGGGGCACAATTTTGATAGTCAAAGATTACAAATAATATTTTTTCGTTCTTTGTACAACAACCAATTTTCTAATCTAATCTATTTGTACAGCATCAACAGAGTAACCTACGAATGTCAAAAACACACTCAAATAAAAAAATATCAAGATTTAATAATCTTGCAAAAACAGATCAGACTTGATGGAAAGAATTAAGTAGCCGTCGTGGCTTGCAGGAAGTCAGTATATGGAAGTGGCTTGAGGCCATTTATCGTCGCATTATTCAGAAGAGGTCTTAGTAGCGGCCCTTAGCCATGGCCGCCATAGAAACGGGCCTCTCTACAGAAGAAAATAACAAAATGATATTTTAGCTGGTTAGACTAAAAGAGTGTTCACACACCGAGGTTTCTCGTACGAGTGGTTTCAATCCGAGTTATATCTGATTGTGTTTGACACCTGTAAGATTTTTCTCGTAAAGGATAATAATTTCTTCGTCTATTATCCAATTGTATGAAGACAGATATAAAAACAATGAATACGGATCTGGATCTTTCGCCGCTGGCTATTGAAGTTGTCGCAGAAATGTTAATAGAAGGATGAAAAGCAGCTCTCATCAGCTATTTTTTAGGACGTGATTTGTTGTTTACGCTACCATCCGCCATTTTAAATGACTTTGTATGAATCTCGGATACAAGCCAGCTCCAAAAAGTTGAGCGCGGTCCGATTAAACACGGATTGGATACAGCGCCTGAGATAAATCGGATACGCTGTTGATACTATCCGTCCATGAAACGTCCGATTTTACTCGGTCCGTGAAAACTCGTATAGTGTCAACCCGGCTTAATGAGTCGAAACCATTTTTTCCGAACTCTTTGGTCGAAATACTACCATATCTACTATCTACGCTAAAATGTAATTTTACCCTTTGACTCTGTCCTTACATAGAGATAAGCTTTTCTAGGGCGGTCAAGCTAGCTCAGCTCTATATCATCAACATCATATCAGTCACAGAACGTCCACTGCTGAACATAGCCTGCACCTAACTGCAGGTGGATTCTAAAAAAACACATGTAATTTGCATTGTTGCTATTTCAAAGCATCTGAATACCGTGTTAAATATTTAATCCCACAGTGTGATAAACTTTGAACAAAAACAAAAAATAAATAACATCTTTTCTCGGAAAAAAACATTCCAAAGTTTATTCAGAACGATTTGTACAACATCAAACAACAGATTACAGGTGTTAAAAAGTTCAAAAACACTAACCAAAATTTTACGTCACGTCTTAAGAAGAAAATACTTCGACAGAGATAAAAAACAGAAGGCTTCTCCCTGATTGAATTGTACAGCTGTTGGAAGTCCTGACGAAATTATTTCTATTGGAGCATTTTGTTCGGCGACAAAGTTAAATTGGATTTCTTATGGTGGAAGTGTCTTGCAAAAGTGGCAAGGGCGGTGGCCTTTATTCTGCGGAGTTGGTTTAGATTATAACAATAGCTGGATTTTATTTTATGGTATTGAGCCGTTAGTTCGGTGTTATTGCTTTTATTTGCCACTTAGAGTTTGGTATCCAGGATAATTAACTAAATCGAAGCAGGAAATTTAACTGTTTAAATCACCGGAGTATATATTCCAGTAATAACACTACATAAACAATAGAAATCAAGGACTAGTATTATATTTCGTAAACGGGTTTATGTGTCTAAAAAACTAGGAAACTATATATTACTTTTAAAAGATCTATTTTTAATATTTGTTGTTATAGTGACAACAGAAATACATCATCTGTGAAAATTTCAACTATCTAACTATCACGGTTCATGAGATACAGTATAGTGACGGACGGACAGACAGTAGGACAGACAGCGGAGTCTTAGTAATAGGGTTCCGTTTTGCCCTTTGGGTACGGTACCCTAAAAATCACCCCAAACTTGCATTAAAACTAAGAAAATATAGAGACGCATCATGATGACGTACTAAATGAAATGAAATGATACTTTATTCCATTAAATGTGGCTTAATTACATGAAGTCCATTTTTACGGACATTGCGAAACTATAAAGGTTCTTTCGTTTACATTTATTTATACTTCCTGGAGATGGAACAAGCAAACGGCCAACTTGATGGCCTCCATTATCATAAATTGGTAGATTTTGTATGATAGATTTACCATACAACGTATTTGAAAAGTTATAACAAAATTAACAATCTCAATTACTTTTCACCACAGATTTTACGTAACAATTTTAGTTACAAAAATGTTTTAAATATTGTGTCAAGTGAGAGAGTTTTCTTTGTGAATGACTCTGGTTCCCACGTTCTTAGACGTTCGGTTATCTCCTTCACTGTGTTAGCTTTATTTATATTATAATGATTTTTGCATATAAATTCTTTGAAAATTCATATAAATAAATATAAAATTAATATATTTTGTACTCCTATTTTTGTAATTAGAATTTGGATCTATTTTTGGGTTTTCGTACTGACTTGTTATTTCCTGTAGTTGATATCTGTCAAAATGTGATGGCGCATCGTGCGTTTCCGTGTTAGTTTTATTTAAATTTTAGTAATTATTGCATTTAAATTTATTGAAAATTAATAAACATTATTTATTAAATGTTAAATTAATATATTTCGTATTCGTATTTTTGTAATTAGAATTTCATTCTATTTTTGTGTTGTCGTTCTGACTTGTCAAAAAAATGGAATAGCGGTTCGTACGTTTCCGTGGAAAGAAAGATGGATGAACGACTTTCAGAACTCTGGGCATTAGACTTCGATCCTCAGCTGCGAAAGGTTGTCCATGGAACCGTAGGCTTCGCCTTATCCTGGGCTAAGATTCCTAGACTAATTCTCGCCTAGACTGAATTTACTGAGTATTGCTGTATCGTGTAATCAAGAAGTAATAAATCAACTTATGGTGGAAATATTGTCGTTTTTACTTCAACTGTTTCGTAAAAATATCACTTAATTTAACAAGTGCGATTTGCTTCCATATTGTGCACCATATTTCATGTAAGTTCAAGCTCTACGGAGCTCTTAAAGCCGGCATCACGTAGTATATGAATTCGCTAAGGTACGCCGCTTGGACTATTCGCTATCTTTACGATTTCAATTCACGTGCCGCAGACAAGAGCTTCAACGTGTTGCAATGTCGTTATGAAACAACGCTTGAAAGCATTTAAAGAAATATTTCAATACAACAGTCATTGATTTTAGTGTATACTGTAATGAAAGCTTTTTTGATACTCTGTAAACGATAAACACAATTTATCTTCTGTTAGATAAGAATCCTGACTGATATCTAGACAACGCTCATCTTAAACCACTGATATTTGACTTGAAATTGTCAGTTTTGCGATATTTGATCGTTAGTTGAGCGGTTGGATCAGTTTCGGTGGTCTAAAATAAGTGCCAGTAGCCCCAGTAATTTGTTCACGAGGGTATATGATACTTTTTTGTGTCATCGGCCCTGACAGCAGGCGCTCTCCGGATTCTAGCTTCAGTGCCGCATGCCAGGCAATACCATGCTACAGGAATATATAAAGAGGGAGTGAATTACTAATAAATAATCACACTAATATTATAAATGTGAAAGTTTAAATGTTTGTTTGTCACACAATCACGTCGTAACGGCTGAACCGATTTCGATGAAATTTAGTATGTACGTAGATTATAACCTAGATTACCACATAGGCTACCTTTCACAGCTAGTTATTCATATGTATTAGTAGCTGTTGCCCGCGACTTCGTTCTTTATCCCATGGGAATTGATTTATGGGATAAAAGTAGCTTATGTCGTAATCCAGGTTATAATCTACGTATATACCAAATTTCATCCAAATCGGTTCAGCCGTTACGACGTGATTGAGTAACAAAACAAAGAAATAAATAAACAAACATACAATATTTCACATTTATAATATTAGTGTAATGTGATTTATTAAGAAATATACGCACAGTGCGATTTAATCTCGATTAATTGGTGTGATCAGAGTTAATTTACTAGTAGAAGTCTGAGATGGGTGGCAACCTGCAAATTTCATCCACAAACTGCAGAAAGTAAATATTAGTCAATCTATGCATAAGCGTCGTCAACTTTGTATGGAATACAAATGGAATACCCGTTCTGTAATAACAACTTTATTGTCACATCTGTAGTTTCTTACCTCTTTACAGGTTTTTTTTAAATATATTTTTTATAAATTATTTTAAAAAACTTATGATTAATATCATTCATTATTATAAATCCCGTACCTATTCATAATAATGATTTATTTTGTTGTTCACAATATATAAATTACACTGGATGGTACCAAACTTCCAAAATCGGCTCCAAGATAAACGCTCTAAAAGCAAAACAGATGATACACAATGAACAAATGATACAGCGTTAACAACCCTGAGCATATAAACATAACCAGCCAATGAAATCCTTTCCAAATCCAACTTCACCGAAACAGAATGAGAAGTAATTAAAACTTTGTGAGTTTTGCTGACGTTCATTTTATTCCCTCAATACGCGAACAATTAGGTACAACAGTGGGTCAACATATGTAGCGATCCATCCAATAAATTGTAACTAAGTTACCACAACGCGGCTCCAACTGAATTTCGTAACTTTACCTAACATGTAAATACAAAAGTAATTCGAGAAATTCCACTTGAGAATTTCTAATTAAATTACGAGCTCGCGGGGTTGATACAGCTAACTATAGACCCCTTTATCTAAAGTTAGAGAGTTATTTCGACAAATCTGAAGTATTTGTCGGAAAGTCAACGGGATTGTATAACGGGATATGCGAATCTGAACGGATTAAACATATTTTGGGTTGAACTCCGAGACCTTGACAAAGGTTTGCTTAATTAAAGCGACAAAGTAGCCATTAGGATATAAGCCGTAGAATATTTTATGCACATTTATTACCTGTCTTTTGTAGATAATGTTTGGTAATATACTGACGACATTCAAGTGACAGTTTCTCAAAACATAAAAAAAGACTTCTTGATAAAAAAAAAACTACTAGTTATATTATAAAATTTAAAAGAAAATCGACTAAGTTTAGGTGATTAATTAATTCGTTATAAAACTTAATGCCTACTCTTACAATCGACATCCAAAAATAAAGCCCGATTTGATATCTCTTTCGGAAATGGCTACGGGTTTTGGGTTAGAAAAGGACATCAAGAGATATCTCGAGACGTCACTAATACAATATCTGTAGTTAGATAAAATAAATAAATATTGCTGGACATTTCACACAGCGCTATCTAGCCCTAAACTAAGCAGAGCTTGTACTATGAGAACCAGATAACTGATATAATACTTATTTACATTTTTTTTTTGTAAATACATACTTATAATATATAGAAAAACAACCAGACCCGGAACAAATATCTATAGATCATGCAAACATTTGTTTCGTGGCGGGAATCGAACGCATTACCTCCTGCGTCTCAGCCGGCTATTCGCCCACTGCGCCACTGCATCGATAAGAGAGAGGGAGAGAGAGAGAGAGATGGCAAGCAATAAGCAATAGCACAACCTAAGTTTATTAAAGTGTTTGATTATATTATACATGCCAAAATAAGTATAATTACACATTTATATGGTAAACATTTCACAAATTTATTTATTATGCTCATCAAAATAACCCATTTCATTTTGTGCGTATATTATCATACACCCTATTTTTCGGTGCAAAAACTCAAAATGAAAGAAGCCTTAAGCATATTTTGTACTTTTGTTTTTCATGTACCCAAATTCCAGTATTTTCTGTTAATCACAAGAAAGATTTTATAACAGTTCCTAGATCTTGTGTCTCTATTTAATTATTTCGTAGTTTTAGAATATTAACTTAAATTATAAAGGTCTGGTAAATATCGCTTTTGTTCTGTTTTTTATGGTATGCAATAAATTATATTCTTTCAATGTATATTGTTGTTTTTTATTTTATTTATTCAACGAGCGAAGCGAAATCTCCAAATCAACTTGGGCAAATCGGCGTTGTATGTATGTATGTTTGTTTGCCCGAGGATAACTTTCGAAGCGTTTATCCGATCATCGTGAAACTTGGTATATAGATAGATAGTGATGGCACAATTTTGGTGTGACTCAATGAGCTAAAAATATTGGGGGGGGGGGGTTGTTGAGATATGAGGGTTCAAGAGGGGTAAAAAAAATGAAAATGAGACTATTAGGTTAAGTGGGATGTCCAATGAAAGGTCTTTATTATTACATTTGAATTACGTTTTTATTTTTAGTTTAGTGTTTGTAGTTTTTGAGTTATTAGCAATAATAAAAACAAAACTTTGAC
Organism: Philereme transversata; assembly: GCA_963924445.1. NCBI lineage: Eukaryota > Metazoa > Arthropoda > Insecta > Lepidoptera > Geometridae > Philereme > Philereme transversata. The sequence continues at coordinate 10,276,998 of OZ004347.1, forward strand.
AAAATTCACAGGGTACACTAGTAACCCCACAATGCTTAAATTTGGTATTCGTGTAGCTTTAGTTACACAAATATAGGCAAAAGTCTGAAATCCAGAATAACTGCCCATTGTACCCCAAAAAGTATAACCAATTGACAAGAACCCCCGTTACACCTAATTTGAATGAAATTGTAGGTCAAGTAGGTTGGTTAATCATTTCCTGGCACCAATTTATTAGTCAAAGATTAAAGCCGGCATGCACAAAGATCACTAAACGTATTTGGTGACTAAACATGTTTAAATTTGAAGTATTTGTATAATTTGACAACTCCTTAAATCATATTTAGCCACTAAATACGTTTAGGCATCGTTGTGCAAGTCGCCCTAAGAATAATATTTATTTGGGAGATTCGAGAGATCTCAGTTCGGGGCGAACCACTAGTTTAAATTTATGGAAAAAACATCAATATTCTTGCAGTTATTTAAGGCTTTGCAAAGCCTGGGGATGGGGGAGTTGCTGCGAAGAACTGTAGTACGGAGCGGAGGGACAAGTGGTGGAATCGGTTGGCGATGCGTTCTGCGTGTATTATTATTTTCAATAGAAAATGGTTGCTGAGTGTACATACCAATCAAGATAGCAAAGTTCGTACATAGTTTTCGAGCACCTTTCTTTCATATAATCCTTTTCCCCGATGAGTGTTAGTGCAAATACACATAAAACATTTCAGTGTGCCGTCACGATGTCGGTCGTCGCCACGTATCACAAAACATTCATCTTCCTCGGAGCGTGCCATATCACCCGGCCATCTGGAGTAGCGGACAAGTGGGGGGAATCAACTGCTATGTCTGCTATGGATACAGGCTCGTGAGAATAGCTGAACCAGATAGACCTTCTCTATTGAGAACTTAGCTCATATACTCTAAAAATAAAAAAAGGATTGTGTGTTTTATGAAACCACGGTAAAATAGAAACTTTGTTTCACATTATAGACATTTTTCCTCGTTGACACAAATGAGTAATATACACTACACGGTCAGCTGATGCAAACTATAGGCGCCGCCATATTGGACTCGGCTGCTCTGACGAGCGCCTTTCACTTTATCCCTACTCCGCGGCTGACCGTCACGCGACATGCAACACACAGACGAAAAAGTTTGAGACGATGTAATAAAAGTTTCAGTTTAAAAATCATCAATACTTTTGATTACGATGGTGTGAAAAAGTGTTTCGTAAAAGTTGTCTGAAACATCAACGACACATACATACATAGTTCTTACCTGCCTTGTACTCAATTGTCATTTATGTTTCTATATTGTCTTCTACGAGTACCTCTACTATGATTCTGCAAGTAGCAAAATATCGGTTAAGTTGTGCAAATATGTACGTTTCTTTCAATTATTATTATACTTTGTTATATTTAGTTTGGGTAGTCTTAAATTAAAATTATTTTAGTCTTGTTTACACCTTCTTACATTATAAGCGCATGTTTAGTCCCTAAGCGCAATCAACCAAGCGTTCATTTTATTGTACAAACAATTGTATCTTTTTAAAAAATTTATGTGACAGCAGTTTTCTGTAATACAATTTTTTAAACTAAGACAGAAGACAGACAACTCTCTCTTCTTTGTTCCCATGTTTTATTTGAAATAAATGATTTGTATTTGTATCGGATACCGCCATGTGGCATAGCTTTTTAGGGCTCTATAATTATTAAGCGAAGCTGTAACCGTTGACTTCGTACGCAAAAACGCCTAAATCTAAAATGTTAAATCAACTGGTAACTAACAAGTGGTGCCCTTTCCTGTGCAGCTCTCTACATTTTAAACATGGACTATGCACTTTGTTTTTGACGGGGAAATCTGCATCCAGATGCCCCTGTATGCAATATGGGTATATTGCATACAGGGTACAATACGGGTTATGTGAGGTTGTCGGACTCAACGACCCACTAAAACCTCCCCGGTGGCCGGCCTCAATGCATGTCAAAGGGTTCTGGGATCTCGCAAGAAACGCACCAGAGCCCCCCTCATGCATATCGCCCATAAAGAGCACGTCCCAGGGGCTGTCGCTCCCAGCACCCTCGCGGTGCGTGCACAGCAGCACATGCCACATTATGCGGCTGCCCTCCCTCTGACTACCCACGGACCCGAAAGGTGTTTGGCAATGTTATCATGGCATGTTATCAAAGAACCCAAACTCAACTTTTCTAGCGTTATCAAAAAAAAGTGTTCCGTAAACTTCCTTCCTGGCTCTATGATTCTCATGTTAGAAATCACATCATGATAAAAATCAAACATATTTACGTAATCCTGTCTTATCCTAATTCTGCTACTTGCTACCAAACACTGTATAACTCAACTTCAAGTATTAGATGCAGTTTATAATTCTGAGATCGCATCTCAACCGAAAACTGACATATGATATTTAAGTACGTAACCCCAAGTACACAAACGAAGTCGAGTATCATTGAACAAATCTTTCAAACATAAGTTTTATTATCAATTGTCTATTCTGTGATACTGTCGGGACAGTTTTAATTAAATATTTAGTAACAACATAGTACAAAACTTTATTCTGGGCAGATCTCATAAGGAGGAAAAACCTCGTTTGAATGAATGAAATACTCTTTATTGCACACCGAACAAAAATACAGTAACAAAGGAAAGAACAATAAATAACGGTACAATTGGCGGATTTATCGTTAAAAGCGATCTCTTCCAGACAACCTTTGGATGGAAAGGATAAAGAAAAATCAAAAGACGGTGGTGTAAGAGTACCTTTAACATAAATAAATAAATAAATATTGCAGGACATTTCACACAGCGCCATCTAGCCCCAAACTAAGCAGAGCTTGTACTATGGGAACCAGATAACTGATAGAATACTTACATACTTTTTTTTTTAATTCATACTTATAATATATAGAAAACACCCAGACACGGAAAAAATATCTGTAGATCATGCAAACATTTGTTCCGCGGCGGGAACTGAACCCGCTACCTCTTGCGTCTCAGCCGGCTATACGCCCACTGCGCCACGGAGGCAGTCAATATAAACATATATAAGTCATCTATAAACAGAACCCATAAAATAAAATATACCTATTGATTATACTAATAAACATAAACTTAAATACATACAAATAATATATAAATAAACTACACTACATAATATGGAGGATACATAATATAAACACTAACTAGCAGTTACGAGAGAACGAAAAGAAATGGTTGTGTAATAAAACTCCCGTTGCTTTTTCAATCTCCACTTTCCTAGTCGTTACAATCTCTTAGTACTTATTTAAAGTAAGACTCAGTAGCTCGCATACGACCAACTCTTTCGAGTGCTCGTCTGAGACTGGTGTTCGAACGCTCGGGCCTCCCCGCCATCTTTTTTCCGGAAGCGTTGCCAGTATGCGGAGCAACCATTTTAAATCAATTGCATGTATATTAATAGTTTTACATCATTAAATAAACAAATTAGTTTCTAAAATAGTTATCGTAATTTACAATAGCAATTAAACATTATTTATATATATTTATATTATTCAGATCTAAAACATATTTTAAATCAATTGACTCGGCTGACTGACTGTACATACTTTTAAATCAATAAATCACAGCGTTGTTCCTAAAATCATGATCAATTTCTACAATTGTTAATGATTATTGTTAAAATTATTTACTAAACTAGTTAACGCTAACAGTTGTATACCTTGACTTTGAAAATAGGAAGAGATTGGGACCACCGACCTTATGGACAAAGTAAGGCGTTCCACAGTCGCACAGCTTGTCGCACAGCTTGTCGCACTGTTTGGTGAATTATCTGACAAAAAAAAGTAAGTGCACACCTTGCTTTGTGCCCCAATCTCAGTAATTTTTATTTCAATGGTTTCAGTTAAAGTACGGTTTAATTACATTTCAGGTTCCATTTACAGGCATCGCGAAAAATTGATTATAAAAACTTGCATTTAACTGGATATAATTGCGGCAATGAAAGTTACAAGCTTAATTTGAGACTCTTAAGTGTATCAGCTATCAATAGCCAAGCTGTGGCATGGAGCTTGTTCATGATTGCTCTAACGTGCCAATGTCCGCTTCTGCCCACATTTGCATTTGTTGAAAGTTAAGTTTTATGGTTGTAAGTTAGTTCGCGCTAGTTGGAATTTATGTGACCTGTTTGAATGTATTGGCTGAACTTTCATAGTAAAATATAATATACAAAAAGCTAGTCAGCAATCTCAGTAGGTACACATCTATTACCATTTACACCGTACCGTATGCAAATTTCCCTAAAATAATTACAAGAGTAAAATTTAAGGTTGGTATTTTATCTGTTTTTTTTTAACAGGCGTCTGTTTAATTGGTCTTTGGATATTCTCATTAAAATTCTAGATGCGATATTCTTGCCGTTTCCCATTTCCTGGTTGCCGTTTCCCGGTACCTTAATGTATTCGGTAGATTTCGTTCGTTCGGACTATAGTTATTTTAACTGAAGCCTTCTTTTATTTATCACAACTTCACAAGTATAAGATTTTGTTAACATACCCGTCAATAGATTAAAAAGAATAAAGATTTACCAAACAACAACTAGTTAGAATAGTAAAAAGAATATTGGCCCATTTTCTAAGTGTTTTAAGTTAAAGTATTTACCTTTCTAATTACTTCACAGAGGATTTTTGCAACGGAAACATTAACAAAATCTACCTTTTCGTTCTCAGAAACTTAAGAAAATCTCAAGATACTTTCTCTAATTGGAAACTTAACTAATTGTCAGTATAAGTTAAGTCAAAAATTGCTTTGTATCCGAGTTCTTGACGCGCTGACTGACGCTAATTTGTCCTACTTGGACGTTTCAAGTCGAACATTTGAGTTTCTACTTTGACGGAATACTTCTGTATTCTTTGAATAATTGCTTGGAAACTTCGTGGAAATTAAGTAAATGAATTGTGTTCATAAAGCCTAGTACTCACAGGCAGGAGTAAGAAACAATAAAATATCGTGATTTAATTTCCTAAATATTGATCAATGTCTCTTTTGACGATTGGTGAAATCAGATCATTATAGTAAGCGAATTTTAATAAATAAATATTATATAAACACTAGCTGACCCGGCAAACGTTGTTTTGCCTTATAAATCGGGTTGTTAAATTACTAAAATGGCTATTAAAAAATAAGGGTGGATCGTAGAAGGGTGAAAATTGAAGATTGTATGTAGTTTTGTATGTTGTATCATAAAAAATTGAAATTAAAAAACTTGTCTAAAAAATAAAAAAAAATTTATGGGTGGACTACCCCTAACATTTAGGGGGATGAAAAATAGATGTTGGCCGATTCTCATAGATACCGGATAAGCACAAAAAATTTCATCAAAATCGGTCAAGCCGTTTCGGAGGAGTATGGCAACGAAAACTGTGACACGAGAATTTTATATATTAGATAGATATCACACTAATAATATAAAAGTTTGGATGTTTGTTTATTTATTAGTAATTGTTTGTTAGTCAATCACGTCGTAATGGCTTAACCGATTTCGATGAAATTTGGTGTGTTGATAGATTATAACCTAGATTCAAACATAGGCTTGTTCACAAAAAACGCGTGCGAAGCCGCTGGCGGAAGCTAGTTGTGTTCATAAAGCCTAGTATTCACAGGCAGGGGTAAGAAACAATAAAATATCGTAATTTAAAGAGATTTCATTTCCTAAATATTGATCAATGTTTCTTTTGACGATTGATGGAAGCAGAATATTATGGTAAGCGAATTTTAATAAATAAATATAAGATAAATATTTCACACAGTGGTATCTAGCCCAAAACTAAGCAAAGTTTAAGCTTTAGTTATGTGCTTAGTAGGTAAATAATATTTATGCGCTTAGGTGAATGAATTGAAATTGGCTTGTGGAACTCTCTTCCAGTGGAAATCCGCAGGGCAGCCTCTATGGAAATCTTCAAATCCAAACTCTTTAAACACTTCATCTCTCTTCATGATACCCAACATAATTGAGCACTTTATGTAGGTATATTTTATGTATTTCGTTTATGTAAGTGTATTATTATTAGTATGAATTTTTGTGAGTTTATTTTTTGAAACCTAAGCTAAAGTTGTTTTTCATCTCTATTTTCTGGCACTACCACATTCTCCACACTACACAAAGGTTAGTTGGAAGAAAATTCTAATTAGCATTAAGTTCGCCTATGTATTATTTTTTTAGCGCAATAAAGAATTTACTAATCTAATGTAATCTAGTGAATACAAGACAATTTTGACGTCACTGTCTCTAAAACTAACTTTTGAGGGCTTACATCAATTTAGTTACTGACCAGTAAATGTGACACAACAAAGGAAAACACCTAAAGGCCCATAAATTGCAATGTGTACTTACATGTACCATTTAAAATATATATCATAATGCTTGACATTTCATACAGCGCTATTTATTTATTTTATTTGGTTCACCAACAGTCATAACACCTTATAATATATATATATATTAATGTAATATTTCACGATATTTAACTGTGTGTGATCTAAAAGCAAACACCGCATGCGTTAAAGTAATAACTAAAGTTACAGCTAAGATAATAATTGTAACACTCATCTAGTTTTAAAACACAATATTTTATTGATACGGTTTATTAGACCTATTGTGTGGTTGTGTCTATTAGACGTGACGATGGTAAGCGGCCTGATGGTATGACTCTTGTACCTTAGGAGAAGGGTAGGTCTTTGGTGTGGGACGCCACGTGCGTCGATACCCTTGCGCCATCTCATCGGTCTGGTACAGTAGTTGGAGTGCGGCGGCAAAGTCAGCCGAAGATCTCAAGTCGCGCAAATATGGAAGTATCGACAGAGCTTATTTGAGCCATTTGGGGTCGAGACCCTGGATCCATGGGGTACTGGACCCATCGCGTTTTCAAAATTCTTTCGGGGCGTCTAGTCGAAGCGACGTCTGATCCGAGAGCTGACGCTTATCTGGGTCAACGCATAAGCATTAAAATGCAGCGGGGCAATGCAGCCAGTGTCTTGAGGACACTTCCGCCTGTTAGTGACCTGGAGCAGTTGAGCTATCTATAGATCGCTTGCAACGGTCTTTAGATGACTCAACTGTTTCTTCTATATTTTATTGTAAATATATATATTATATATTTGTATATTGTTTCTGTTATTAAATACTGACCGTATAAAGAATAGTATTATGGTTGTACACATTATTTTCACTGTAGAAACAGTATAACTGTGTTGAAATATCTGGACACTTCAAAATATTTCGTTATTTAGCCTCAAAGCACAAAATAGATAAGTATAGAAGTTAAATTTAGTACAACGAGCGATACCAGGCGAATAGACAAATACATATAGACGCGCATACAAGGATCTCGGATACTATAATTATCTAATTTTACCTATAGTAAAATCTATATTCAAAATCAACAAAATAATTTACAGTAGGAAGGCCTACTGTAAATTACCAGTATAACACAGTTTTACATCACACTAATATTATAAATGTGAAAGTTTTGATGTTTGTTTATTTGTTTGTTTGTAACTCAATCACGTCGTAACGGCTGAACCAATTTGATATATACGTAGATTATAACTTGGATTGCCACATAGGCTACCATTTAACCCATAAATCAGGTCTCATGGGATAAAAATGGGGTGTCAAGTCAAGTTGCAACAGCGAGCTTAGTTTTATTTCTAGGTTATCTACACATTTAGTAGTGTAATAATGCGTATGAAGTCGCGGGAAACAGCTATTTAAAAATAAGTAGGAAAATTAGGACAAAACTCATTTGCAAGTAAACATTCACCATCAACAACTTTTCAATAAAAGTAAAAGCAATACATTTAATACGATATACAAACGAGCCGTGTCCTCCGATGGAGACAATGCCTCATTAGGTCCGTATTTTCGACAATTTTATAATTTTATCTCAACAAAATATTGTTATTGGAGTGAAGACGTGATTATTGATCGAGCGAAGCGAGATCTCTAAGTCAACTTGGGCAAATCGGCGTTGTATGTATGTATGTTTGTTTGTCCGAGGATAACTTTCGAAGCGTTTATTCGATCATCCTGAAATTTGGTATATAGGTAGATAGTGATAGCACAGTTTTGGTGTGAATAAATGAGCTAAAATGTTGGGAGGTTGTTGAGATATTTGGGTTCAAGAGGGGTAAAAAATAATGAGACTTTTAGGTCAAATGGGACGTCAAATGAAAGGTCTTTGTTAGTACATTTCAACCCTGTTTCTATTTTTAGTTTAATTTTCGTAGTTTTTGAGTTATTTGCCATAATAAAAAAAAACTTTGACAAAATTCACAGGATACACCAGTGACCTAACAGTGCTGTTATTTTGTATGCGTGTAGCTTAAGTAACCCAAATATAGGCAAGTCTTAAATCCAGAATAACTGCAATTTGTACCCCAAAAAAGCATAACCAAATAACATGAACTCCCGTTACCTGTAATTTGAATGAAACTGTAGGTCAAGTTATTTGGTTATTTATTTCGTGGCATTATTTTGATAGTCAAAGATTACAAATAATATTTTTTTTATTTTAAACTAAGACTCACGAGATCTCAGTTCGGGGCGAACTACTAGTATTATGAATTAACTTTATGAACTGCCTCACTATAAAAGTCTCTTCAAATTGGATGAAAAATAAATTTTAGGATTTTAAAACACATCAAATGAAACGCTATCAATGAGACGCTTTTGTAGTTGAATATAATTTACTCTACGTAGTAAGATGTAAGTTGGCGATTAGATAATGGTTTTATCACTAATCATATTTGTTTACTTTAAATAATTAAAATGTCATTTATTAGTTACGAAATAGATACACCAGTCATTAAGGGTCATAGTCAGAACATTTCTACACACTCTAATAATACCTCACAGGAGGCGGTGAGAAATGGTTCCCCCGCGACACTGGGACGGAGCCACCGATTTTTCTCCAGAGATAGGCCGCGTATATCTTGCAGAAGCAGATAACGTCTCGGCTCGCTGAGACAGCTGTTTCACGAGTAAAGATAACAGCTCCTACATATATGTTACATATACTCGTATGTGATGTTGTAATCATAAGGATGTTTTATCAGTAAATTAAATTTGGCGCTGTGTGATGAAATAATCAAAACATACAATAAACCGTTCAGCTCTATTCATGGGAAGATCTGGTTTTCTTTGTGCTATAAATTGATCAAATAAAATGATCAAAATTAAAACTGCAGGAATAAAGCTTGAATGAAAAGTGGTCTTAACACAATTTCTGATCTCAGCGAGTCACTACGCTACTGTTGTGTGCACCATTATTAAAGTACACGTACAAGTATTAAAAAGTCAGTGTCGTGTCATCCATCATGCACCTATAACTTTTTGCGAGATAAGTAACCAAACCCCAACCAAAACCTAGTGTCTATAAAATATCGTTTTATCGCAGATAATGCGCGCCGAGCACATAATAAAAGCAGGGTGTGTCGCAAGGCGGGACGGCTCATTAGTCAGCTCGTTACAGTACGCTCTTCGTTACAGAATAAATCGCTGGCATTACCTCGCGTCGTACTCTTGAGAATATTCTCACTACAGTGCATTAGATGTTAATCTTTAGGTAAGCGATGTCCCGTTAGTTTTTAATGAATTATATTTATTTACAAAAACAGAATGTAGGCACAAATTACAAGCAGGCTTTACCCTAGGTGAAGCCTGAATAATGGAGACCAGAAAGATGATATATACATTCTTCTTCTAAGCGTGTTAATTAGTTAATTTAGTCCTTCGTTTTGATATATACTATGTTGGACAGGTGTTTTGCCACAACAATAGCATTAGGTGAGGCGGTTATTAGGTCCTCCATCGTGCAGATGTTCATACATATCAGGATTTATACATTAAATTCGGATTACTACATATAATTATTAGAATTAGCATTAGAATTAATATAAATTTGTTTAACAACAAGCACATAAAGGTAAGCTAAACATAAAATAATATGTAGGAAAATAATGAGGATAAATTACTTATGACTTGAGCAACAGAGATCTAATTCAAATTAACAAGTAAATGCACAGTGGAGTCATAAATTATGTCAGTAACGACTAATTAGCTATATATATATATATATAAGTATGAACATGGGTTCACAAAAAATAAAAATTGAAAGATCGATACAACTTGCAAAATTAAAATGTATAAATACTAAAAGGAAACTAACCTTCAAGAAACGAAGATACGAGATACAAAGTAAATCTTCAGTTGAGTTATATGAGGTTACTAGTAATTTGTTTATAAATGGAGATTTAATTAAGTCTTTGTCGGGGTCTTAAGTGGCCACTTTGATTGTTGCTTATTGCATTCCACTTCAGATAAATAAATAAATATTGCTGGACATTTCACACAGCGCTATATAGCCCCAAACGAAGCATACTTGTACTATGGGACCAAATAATTGATAGAATACTTATATATAACGGAGTATCTTGACCAACAGGGTGTTTTTGAACAGTGACGTCAGCTAAGCTGACATCACTATTTCCACCATTAGAAAGGCTCATTGCAAATTATGAAACAGCTTTTATTAATATTCACAATAATTAACTAAACAGATAATTCTTAAGTAAAGTATTAGGTGGTAGGTACTCATAAGACACTTGCCTCGACGGCTCACCCTCCAAAAAGTGTTGTCCGTCCGTTATCAATCAAGCCATTATCAAAAATGGCGCCGTGTGGTTCTAAGTCAATTTAAGAAACTATTACTCACGAAACCTCAAATAAATTGTTACAGTTACTAATTGAGTCCATAAATTAATGAATCAATTTTAAACGTATTTAGAACTTACAGATTAATTTAGTTTTAAGTTTAAGCAATCAACATCCGTTGGTAATAATTTTTTTTAAATAAATGCGATGTTCAAGGCTTCAAGCGAGTGTTTGCTTTAAGTTTATCTTAATGTAAACACCCGTGAGATCCATCGCTTGCCTTTAATAAATCAAGATTTTAATTTAGCACTCATTTTCAGGTCTAGAAATCATCTCAAAGCAATGATGAGTACTTAAGTATTTGTCGTTGAAAACAACGACAAACAATTACGTTCCTTTTAACGGAGAAAGCCGAAACTTACATTGAGAACCGAAACATAATTCGTAATTTGATTTGATATTCAGTAATTGAATTAATAAGCTTACTGACGATGTTCAAGTGACGGTTCCTCAAAATATAAAAAAAGACTTTTCGATAAAAAACCACTAGTTATAGTATCAAATTTTAAAGAAAATCGACTAAGTTTAGGTGATTAATTCGATATAAAACTTACTGCCTACTCTGGTAATTGACATCTAAAAATAAAGGCCGTAATCCACAAAAGAGTAGATTTGCTACTTATGTCCTCTCTCTACGCGCTCTCTGATTAGAACTTCGCTGCGAATGCGCTGTAGAAAATAAGACATCGCCGCTTGACCGTTTCGATTAAAGCTGAGCGGAGAGATGTCGGAATATCGGAATATCGTTAAGCTATTAGTTATTTTCGAATGGTATTCTCATGTCTGCAAATCTGCGCTTTTGTGGATTACGGCTTTTATTTTTGGATGTCGATTGCAAGAGTAGGCAGTAAGTTTTATATCGAATTAATCACTTAAACTTAGTCGATTTTCTCGTAAATTTGATAATATAACTAGTAGTTTTTTTTTCGAGATGTCTTATTTTATGTTTTGAGAAACCGTCACTTGAATATCGTCGATATATTACCAAACACCCTGTATAGAGAAATATCCAGACCCAGAACAAATATCTGTAGATCATGCAAACATTTGTTCCTCGGTGGAAAGCGAATCCACTACCTCCTGCGCCTCAGCCGGCTATTCGCCCACTGCGCCACGATAGAGCACATCTGAATTTATCCACAACCCGCGGGGGCCGATAAGCATAACAGTTACGTTTGGACACTGCATCCCCCATGCATACCTTCGTGGGGGCAGACGTTAATAATTCACTTAAAACCCTGGAATGCAAATTAAACATATTCGAAAGTTACATTACCAATTTACTTATTTAAATAAGAACTATGTTTGAACGTAGTAGCTATAAAATACCTTTTCCTCGTGGTACTTAACAAAGTAAGGTTCTTAATAAAAATCCGTTAACGTCTCCGCTGACACGTTTCCGATTTAAAAGTTATTCTTACATCGGCAATTAATCCAAAATGGACGCCTCGTTTTGCTAAGGAGCAGCGTACACTAGCTAGATAATATTCTAATCTAGCTTTGAGTCTATAACGCATCCGACATGCGGCATTATAGCGGTACCTCCAGATAGAACTATATGTCTTGCCCACCTGTGTTCTTGTATGTATTTGATTTTGACTTATCTGATTGGCTTTATTATAAGTTATGTCTGTATAATAAGAATATGTTATTAGCATTAAGCATGATCTTTTTTTGAGTTGATTAATTAAGTGAGTTTTGAACCAATAATAAATAAATAAAAATATATTAACAAACAAACCTTATTTTCATTAAACACTTGTGAATTTTTGAGTGTCAACATTTATGTGAAAAGAATCTTCTTAGATTAAAAATACAAAAATATAACTATAAATCCTAGGGTCAGGGGTGCCAAGAATCTCCGGGTGAGATCCGACCGTCAAACGACCACAATGCATGAAATAAAGGATACTGATATGCTCAACATATTAACGTACAACGTAAGGACGCTTAAAGATGACGAACGACTCTTAGAACTTGAAAACTCGTTAAGAGATATAAAGTGGGACATAATAGGTCTTGCAGAAGTCCGAAGAATTGGAGAACAGACTATAGAGCGTGATGGTAATGTATTTATTCACTTTGGAGAAACTAAGGGACTCTACGGCATAGGTTTCCTGATGGCTAAAAAGTGGAAGGATAACATCATCGAATTTATTGGCTATTCAGAAAGAATTGCGGTCCTCAAGTTCCGACTAACACCTACAAAATCTCTGTCACTGATACAAGTATATGCTCCAACATCGAAGCACTCAGACGAAGACATTGAAGACTTTTATGATCTCCTGAACAAGGCATGTGACGAGAATAGAGGATCATGGACTGTAGTTATAGGTGATTTTAATGCGAAAGTAGGGCCACGATTAGATGTAGATGGTGCAACAGATACTCTAGGTAAATTCGGTTTGGGAAAACGTAACGAACGCGGTGCACGCCTAATTCAATTTGCATTTGGTCAAAACATGGTAATTTCTAACAGCTTCTTTGACAAAAAACCCCAACGACGATGGACATGGGTGTCACCTGACGGAAATTCGCAAAACGAAATCGATTTTATACTAGCTTCCAACAAACAGATGGTTAAAGATATTTGCGCCATTAATAAAATTAATTATGCTTCGGATCACAGATCAATAAGAGCAAAATTAAAATTTGAATTTAAAATACACAGAACTAAATTATTTACAAAAAGATTAATAAAACATAGTAAACAACACCTTATTCATAATTCGGAAAAGTTTAAATTAGAACTCTCAAATTATTTTAGTCAACTCAAAATAGATGAAACAGATAATTCAGAAACCCAATATAAAAACATAGTTAATGCAGTTCACACAACAAGCAAGAAAATTAAACCGATGAAGAAAAGTAAATTTAAACTATCAAACAAAACCCAGAATTTATTAGAAAAAAGACTCGAGACCGACATTGGGTCACAAGACTATAGAAATATAGACAAAGAGGTTAAGCGCAGCATCAGAAACGATGCAAGAAACTTTAATACCTACAGAGTAAAAATAGCATTAGAGAATAATAGATCGCTCAGAATAGCAAAACAGGGTATCTCTAAGGGTAAAACATGGATTAATTGCTTACAAGATAGTTCCGGAAATAAATATAATAATAGAGGCAAAATATTGAAAATATGCACAGAATTCTACAAAAATCTTTACTCCGATTCTTCAAAGATGACAACAACAGCTATAGAGTATGCTCGATCAGATGCTGTACCATTCATAACAGGACGCGAAGTCCATGATGTCTTAAAAGCCATGCATTATGATAAGAGCCCTGGAGAGGACGGTGTGACGACCGAGGTTTTAAAAACTGGAGCCACTGTTTTACTACCCCATATCACAAATCTCTTCAACACCATTCTAGATACAGGTCAGCTACCAGTGGAGATGTGCCACTCAAACATAATTCTTCTTCACAAGAAAGGAGACAAAAGTAACATGAATAATTACCGTCCTATCAGTTTAGTGTCACATCTCTACAAAGCCTTTATCAAAGTTATTCAGAAGCGCATAGAAGGTATACTGAACCAGCACCAACCACCGGAACAAGCTGGATTCCGACCTCATTTTTCCACCACAGACCATCTCCATACGCTAAATCAGGTTATAGAAAAATTTAATGAATTCCACAATCCACTATATCTGGCTTTTGTGGATTACACAAAAGCTTTCGATAGCATCAACCACTCAGCAATCTTCTTGGCTTTAGAGAAACAAAATGTTGAAAAAACCTATATAGACCTAATTAAAAGCATTTACAGCAATAGCTACGCTAACATTAAATTAAATACATCAGGAGCAAAGTTTTTAATAGAAAAGGGTGTCAAACAGGGTGACCCGCTCTCTCCCAAATTATTTACGAGCACTCTAGAAGAGGTTTTTAGACAATTGCCAGCCTCATGGACAAATGCAGGCATTGAAATCGGCGACCAAAAACTTACAAACCTTAGGTTCGCTGACGACATAGTTCTCTTTGCCACCAGTGCCCCCCAATTAGAACAAATGCTCCAAGACCTGAGCAAGGCAAGCCTCGAGGTTGGACTGATGATGAACCAGTCAAAGGCCCAAGTTATGACCAATAGCATGAAACATAGGGTCAAGGTAGATGGGCAAGAGATACACTATGTCGATGAGTATATTTATCTGGGCCAGATAGTCTCTTTCAAGAACAGACAAGATCGAGAAGTAGACCGTCGTGTCGATAACGCTTGGAAGAGCTACTGGTCCATGAAAGAGCTAATGAAGGGCAACCTTCCACTGTCACTTAAGCGAAAACTCATCGACATGTGTATCTTACCCATTCTAACCTACGGTGCTCAGACTTGGTCATTGACGGACTCACAAAAGTTCAAACTCGGGGTATGCCAACGAGCGATGGAGCGTAGCATTTTAGGTGTTAAGCGGACCGATAGAATCCGCAACACTACTCTACGCTCTATGACCGGAATCATCGACGTACGGTACAAGGCTGCAAGACTCAAATGGGACTGGGCGGGTCATGTCACTCGAATGCACCCTGAAAGGTGGACTAAGATCTCCACCGACTGGCAACCTACAGGACGACGGCAACGAGGCAGACCGCGAAAACGTTGGCGCGACGATCTGGATGGGTTCCATTCTGACTGGCAGGAGATTTCTGGAGAACGCAAGGAATGGAAGCAAATGGGGGAGACCTTTGCCCAGCAGTGGGACAGTATAGGTTATTAAAAAAAAATAACTATAAATATATATGTTATTTTAATTAAAATACAAAAATTATGTATTTTATGATAGTGTAAGCCTTGCTTTACAATCCGTTCAGTGTCCAGACATGCAACGCGAGCAGAAATGCACTATTACTAGTCCTCAGTGGAAAATATAAGAATTGCTTTCACATCTAGTCTTCAGGGTTTTATTTTAATTGCTTTCAACGCACTATTGGAACCCGGAATGGCACTTGTTTAATAGAAAACCTTTGTTTCTAAAACTGGTTTATAGAACATTGCCATACTTTAGTTTATCTTTTTTCCCCCTTAAATGACAGAAACGGATATAATGTAAAGTAAAGGTGCCAGCACATAGCGGAGGTGAAGGAACCGGGGCGGGGTTTTGTGTTTGTAGTAATGGCCCAGTTTTGGTATCACTAAATGAGCTAAAAATGTTGGGTAGATGTTGAGATATTGGGGTTTAAAAGGGGTAAAAAAATGAAAATGAGACTATTAGGTCAAATGAGACGTCAAATGAAAGGTCTTCATTAGTACATTTTGACCCCGTTTTTATTTTTAGTAAAGTTTTTGTAGTTTTTGAGTTATTAACCATCATAAAAACTAAACTTGGACAAAATTTACAGGGTACACCAGTAATCCCACAGCTTAAGTATCTCAAACATAGGTAAAAGTCTGAAATCCAGAATAACTGCAATTAATACCCCAAAAAAAAGAATAACCAATTAACATGAACTCCCGTTACCTGTAACTTGAATGATACTGTAGGTCAAGTTAGTTGGTAAGTTATATCGTGGCTCTATTTTGATAGTCAAAGATTACGAATGATATTTTTATTGTTTTAATGCCTGCTGTGTGCAGGTGCCTTTACATAGAAATAGCCTACTAATAAATTCACATTCAAATGAATTGAATGAAGTTTATTATCCTTTGAATATCAACACAGTATTTTTCAAACTTTCGCGATCACTGTACATAATTATTGATTAAAACGAGTATTTATCGCGTATGTACCTTTTTTATTTGTTATCCCGACGTTTCGGCTTTATTGCGACAGGCGTGGTCACGGGTTGACTGTTAATCGTTGGGGTTGTCAACCCGTGGCCACGCCTGTTGCAACAAACCTTTTTTATTTGTTATTCCGACATAACAAATAAAAAAGGTACATAAGCGATAAATACCCGTTTTAATCAATAATTATTAATACAGTGTTTTGTAATTTTCGATAGGATTTAAAACTACCCGTCAATGTAAAAAACAAAACACGGTGATGCTGTTCCATGAATAATTTAATGACGCAGTGTATTGAAAACTAAACTTCACTAGTGAGGCAGCGCCTAAATACTCTCCTATTAAAGACTAAACAACTGAGTTTTCCTGAATATTTCAGTGTTGTTTTACAAATTTCCAACAGGAGCAATAAATTACCTACGAGATACAACATTCCAGCTTTGAGCTCGAGTGACGCGATAAGGCACGATTCTCTTCGGCAGATATTAACAACGACCTTCAACTAGCTAGACTGTGATTCTGGAATGTTCGCTAAAGGTCATGGAAATATGACCTCTAACTAACATTGTTATGACCTTACACTATACATTTTAGGCGACATTTAGGCGCGTTGAGCATTTTTTAAGATGGGAAAAAACCATTGAACTCACGACACTGTTACCGACACCTGTCACTGACTACTGACATTGACTGTTACTGACACCTCTGTATATAAGTATCTGTAGTGAAGTCTGCTTTTATTCAAGTTTTCACTTCTGTCGGCACTCCCGGAGTGCCACTTTTTTATAGGCTTGCATTGACTATGATCTCGTCTGATGTAAGCGATGATACAGCTTACAATGGAGCACGCTTGCCTAGGCGAAACCAATTCACTCGCGACATGAAGACCCCTAAGTTGTAGTTATCAGGAAACACAGACGCAGGCAAGTTTAAATTTGCTGTAAAATGATAAATAATCAATAAATATATAAATCAGGCCTAAATTACAAAAATAGAATAGAATTAGTTAACACTTTTATTGGGAACAGTTGAGCGCTTGACTACTATTTCACTTAATTGTAAGCGTAGTTGAAGATGGAGCGCGCTTGCGTAGGAAGAACCTGTTTACTCTGGACTTGAAGACTTTGAGATTATACAGGTCCGGAAAAGCAGACTTCGGAAGCGAGTTTCACTCGAAGTTAAAGTGATTCGTTTGGTGTGATAAAGAAATATTGACGAGGAACTATTTTCAACCTTCGGAAAGCTGTCGGATCGGATTGAAACTTTTTTTATAATTCGATTTCTAATCTTTAATATTGTAATATTACAAAAATCTTCACCATTCAAAGGTTGGCGGGAAGAAATTGCTTCTAAGCGATAAAACCACCCATTATAATTGTTACTTTGTGATTTATTTTTGTAGTGTACTATAAAGTGGATTCAATCATTCTAATCCAAAACGTTTTTTTAAACTATTTCGGATTGACCCAAAACCCGGATACTTTTTCGACACGGATTCAAAGGTTGATAGTTAACAAAATAACGTTCTCTGATTCGAAATAGAATCCGAAAAAAACTGTCGGCCCGATCCGATAGCTTTCTAACGTTTTAAGATAAATATTCCAGTACGTCTACTT
This sequence comes from Philereme transversata, assembly GCA_963924445.1. Lineage (NCBI taxonomy): Eukaryota > Metazoa > Arthropoda > Insecta > Lepidoptera > Geometridae > Philereme > Philereme transversata. The sequence goes on from OZ004347.1 coordinate 10,295,089, forward strand.
ATCCAATTTTAACCCCTCAAAAAACTTAGCAATAAAAGAAATAGATGAATCGAAAAGTACAAACGGTGACTCTATTTTTTTAGGATTGTAGTCAACCATCGATGATCTGGAATAAAAAGTACTAGTAGTTCGCCCCGAACTGAGATCTCGCGCAATCTTTGAATATCAAAATAATGCCACGAAAAGAATATCCAAACTACTTGACCTACAGTATCATTCAAATTACAGGTAACGGGAGTTCATGTTAATTGATTATCTTTTTTTGGGGTACAAATTGCAGTAATTCTGGATTTAAGACTTTGGCCTATATTTGTGCTATATGTATACCAAATTTCAGCACTGTGGGGTCACTGGTGTACCCTGTGAATTTTGTCAAAGTTTAGTTTTTATTATGGCTAATAACTCAAAAACAATAAAGATTTCGCTAAAAATAAAACGGAATCTAAATTTACGAATGAAGACCTTTTATTTGACGCCCTATTTGACCTAATAGTCTCATTTTCATTTGTTTTTACCCCTCTTGAACCCCAATATATCAACAACCCTCCAACATTTTTAGCTAATTTACGTACGTAGATTAAACCCTGGATTAACACATAGGCTACTTTTTGTTGACAAACAACGCGTGCGAAGCCGCTGGTGGATGCTAGTTATACATATTAACCTTTCTCTTGAATCACTCTATCTATTGCTGAAAACTAGATTAAAATCCGTTGAGTAGTTTCAAAGATCTAAGGTAACAGACAGCGGAAGCGACTTCATTTTATACTATGTAAAAATGTTCAATTGATAGATAAAAGTCCAGTTTGTCATCCTATGGTTGACTTATCTTTGTCATCTGGATTGCCATCATTCAAACGTTAATTAAGTTCATTTTAAATCAATCTTTTTAGAAGGATAGTCAAAAAGGAGGTATAGATTAGATCAAATATTTAACCTTACCGAAGCTTTTAGAGATTATTTTTTATATTTCACGCTAAAGGTCACCCTTTATGGAATATTGGGTTAACTTTGTATTTGGTTACGGATTGAGAAAGTTTGTTGTTCGAAGTCAATGTTACCGGCGGAAGTTTCCTTTTCAATCAGTTTTAACTTTAGTCATTATAGGTAAATATTATTTTTAGATATAAAATTTAAATCAATTTAAATTTTCAAGTTATTATCGAACAAATTAATGAGTTTGAAACTTCTTCAACTAAATTAGTTGTATTCTTAGGTAACGGTATTAACAAGATGGTATTTGTAATGTTTGTTTTTTTTCTAATGTTTCTAATGTCTTGAAGCACGGCAGTGCCCCGCCAAGACAATTAGTATTTATTGAATACTAGCTGTTGCCCGCGACTTCGTACGCGTTACATTACTAAATGTGTAGGTAACCTAGAAATAAAGCTAAACTCGCTGTTGTAACTTGACTTTACACCACATTTTTATCCCATGGGACCTGATTTATGGGATTAAAAGTAGCCTATGTGTTAGTCCATTTTATAATCTACGTACATACTAAATTTCATCGAAATCGTTTCAGCCGTTACGACGTGATTGAGTAACAATTAAACAAATGATTAAATAAACATCTATACTTTCGCATTTATAATATGTGTGATCATTAAAAAGTTATATTTACCATCGACGTGACTATCGTGGGGGCCATCTTCAAAATTCATATATTAATTTTTGAGACACACCTGTCAGGGGTGTTTCCGTATATGATCTGATCTGATGTGAACTATCTGATCTGGAACAAATTTTATACACAAATTTTAGAGGGAGTAATTTGATCTTAAGAAACAACTTTGATAGCATATGGTGTAAATTATTATATAGGTATGGCTATTAAGTTTACGGATATAATAATAATTCTCAAATCAATCCAGCAGCGTTAGTTTATTGTGTCTACAAGATTATCTTACTTCTCTAGAATAGTAAGTTTCTTATAAAGATTTATTTCTTGAATAAACCTCAAGGAGCGCCCACGAGTTTGTTAGTTTCACAAAATAAAAAAGAGTATTCTAAAACGCATCTCATACATGCACCTGTTACTGAAACGCGTCAGCAAAACTGGAGCATAACGAACAAACTGTTTTGAACTTGCATTAAGCGTATAATGTAAGTAAGCCTTGGAAGTAAAAATTTTCTTTAAGCCGAATTCATATTGGCAGTTTTATTACTTTTTAAAAAACAAATACAATAAACCTAAGACCTACTGTTTACAGAGGATTTTGAGATTTTTAGTTCAAAAATTCAAAATCCCCATGATAGTGCGATACCCAAGAAAATTACGAGACTAAAAGTCATAAAATTCGCTTCGAAAATAAACGGTGATTTACGGTGATTTTGACACTGACCCTTTACTATTAAAGGTGATTCGTACAGTTACTGATGGCAAGTTGACTAATCCAATTTAGTAAATATTTTTAATTTTAAATCCAAAAATTATATTGCGTGATGTAAATGGCGGAATGTTGACGCAATTCATACTAACGTCAACAAGAATTTTTATTTTATTGGAGCGGAGTTGAACACTGATTAAAATTTTATCAAACTCCATCCTGTAATATTTTGCGTACACATGAGGGGTCACGCAAAAATCACAAGCCCCGGATAAGCCGGGCGCCGAAGTACAAGCAAACAAACAAATTTAATTACTAGCTGTGGTAAGGCCTTGTATCAAAAAATTCCTATATTTATCTCAAAAAAGTAATTTTGATCTTCATTTTATTATAATTTCGAGCTAAATCCGTTGAAAATTCGTCGATGTACCTATGGAGCGTAGTGGTTCTACGGCGTACAGACTACGAATTTATTATTTGAAGAACTACAAAATATTAGTTTCTTATAATTAAATTCTTATTCAATAATTAGTATTATTATTTGTAGCCTGTACTGTCCCACCGCAGGGCAAAAGCGTCCCTTTCTTTTTAAAATAAAAATATAAAAACAATATTTCCAAATTCCCTAAAACATACTCATAGTAAAAACCCTTGATTTTTATTTCTAACAACAAAAATAGGGACCCATAAAATATTAAATATCAAAAGAGTCGAAGTCCTCGTGTGTAACAAAGGGTTGCAAAATCACCAAATAAACTAGTTAACAACATAACGAGTAAAAATCCTTTAACGGATACGAGATATGCTTTTGAAGCCGGCTGCCTCGTTACTACGTCATTTCAATTAGAAAATGTTGTATTTAGTCGCAAAAAATATGAAATTCTTTGCTCACAATCGAAACGGGATGAGTTGGCCGAAAGGCGCCGAAGGTGGCCGAGGATGCACGAAATCCTCACCTTTAGAAAACAACGTCCAATGCCGAATCAGTGCTCGTTCGCCGTTCGTCGCGAATGGTCGCGTCGATCCCGATTCGATCGCAGCGCGCGAATCAAATACCAAATAAATTAATCGTCTATTAATTTGTGCTGTGGCGTAAATACAATTCAACTTGTTGATTCGAAAGCTATTTTTTTAAAGTGTTTCTTTATTAAATTATATTGATAGACTGATTTTTTTTTATTTTCATTTAGAAAATAAAAGGAATCTGGATAATGAGTCCTATTTATTTTGGAACTATAACCTGAATGGTACGTACAATTAACAGTTAGTACATGTTTATATTTTAAAATTTTGGTTAAGGTTAATTTACAAAATTACATAGTTATTTGAAAGATTTTATTTTACGTAACTTTCCTGTGTATGTTAAATACATTGTGGACTAAATAATATATGTAAACCAGTTCCATTGCAACTAGGCAGCCCGCAGTTGACTCTGAAGAATGGTAAAAATAAAATTGATGCATGAGGCTGCCTCTAGTTTGCTTCTTGTACCTGTAAAGACACCATTTTGGTGGCAAACCAGGATACGTAACCAAAATGTAACCTTTTTACTCATTAATTAATTTTTATCATATCTCTCTCATCACATTATCTGAGGAAAATGTAAATATTCTAAAGAAACAGATTTCTTCCAAGATATAAGTTATATTTTATTAGAGATATATTTTCACTCGTTCAACATTCGAGTATTTTAGTATTTTTCGATACAAATATATTTATTTATTTTTATTACAAATATTTTTGAGATTGTCTTCAAGTACTCTGTACTACCAATCAAAGAATCGTTTTTTTTTTTATTCACGCCGTGAATATCCATGTCAAATATTTGTGTGATCTGCAAATATATGTTACGGGTCTAGGTGTTGCGGGACATAGGAATCTTAGAGTGAGGGCAGAACTATGTGTGTATTTGTCTATTGCTTATTATTTATTTGATTGACCGAGCGAGCGAAGCGAGCGTAGCGTCTCAGCTTCGAGATGGGCCAAAAAATGATATTGTCCGTATGTCTGTTGTCACCTACAGGTCGCATTTTTCAACCAATTTTGACGAAAATTGGCACACAAGTTGCTTGATTTAATTAAATTTTAGTCAATAGTTATTTTTAATTGGGAGAAAACTAGGGGGGAAGTTTATTGTAGCGTTATTTATCTACGGATTTCAATTAAATTTAAGAAGCACACTAAAGACTTCATTCTATACAAGATGTTGCGAAAAAAAATCCAAAAGGGGGAGTGGTGGGGGGAAAAGGTGGGGAAGTTTGCTGAAGCATTATATATGGACGGTTTTCAATTTTTGAATTTTATTCTGAAAGTTTATACCTACTCATATAAATCATACTACGCTGTCCTCTCCGCCTTCACGAGACAAACACGTATACACCAGATTCGACCTCCTAGGACCAAGGAAACGCGAATAATCGCTAAAACTTATACCAATATTTTGCTCAAAAGTCTACGTAGGTAAGCCTATTGGAAAATTCAAGCACCTGAAATTCGATTTAAAATTTGTCTTTCTTCGTTAATTTTGTTGCGCAAATTACTTTTTGGACGAAAGTGTCGGTTATTGCATGGTTATAAGGACTCGAGGAATGTTTATGTATAATATATAATAAACCAGTTACTAATTAAAACAAAATTTAAAAACTCCTTGCGTCAGTGGTTAAAAACCGACATATTTGATAACCACCCCAGTTAAACAAGCTTCCTATTAAAAAAACCGCATCCAAATCGGTCTATTTATTTGGGAACTATGATGCTACAGCCATACACACACATACACACACATACACACAAACATACACACATTATAAATGTGTGCAAAACAGTATTTGGTATCTACCTCACTATTGACGATATCAAGAAATGTTTCAAAATAGAAATTGTTCTTTAAATAGTATACTCGCGTTTTCTCCTTGGTCCTGAGCCAATATCTTTCATCGTTCTTCCACAGCTTAAAGAAAACTTATTATTTTGTCTCCGCGTTCTCAAGAGGTTCGAGAACGATCTTTTTGTGTTGAAAAACCGGCTTATCGAACTATTTAAAACGGAAAAGGACTTTCTTTGCAATCGTAGACACTTAATTAAAGTTTTTATGCTGCTTTGGCGTGCGATTTCTCCTGTGAATAAATATAAAGATTACTATTGTTATCTCGTTTATTAGTAATACTATAATGCTGGGCATATACATAGAAAAGTGTAGAGTTCCTTGTGTAAGGCCTCGCCCGGGGAACTACTACCACCATACCTATTTCTGCCGCCAAGCAGCATTGCTGTGTTTCGGTTTGAAGGGATTGCCGGTGAAATTACAGACATATGACGCTTTAGGCCTGGCAGTGTATCGTAGGGCATATTTCTAAGGTACGTGACGTACGAGACATTACTTGTTAAAAGCGATGGTTACCACTTAACATCAGGTGGGGCATATGCTTGCTCAACAGGTAACATAAAAAAATCATAATCATGGGTTTTTAATATACTTAATATAGAGAAACACCCAGACTAGGAACAAATATTTGTAGATGATGCTCCTGCGTTATTGATGGAAATAGGAATTAATTTAAATAAAATCTATCGTGCCCAATACTTTTTGGACAAGCAAAGATAAATGCAAAGATATGCTAAATGTTATTTTATCTGGTATCACTAAGTAACAAAAATAATAAGTACTGTAGCGCCATCTATCATCAACCGTATGTTGCTTCCTAAAATAAACGTCACTTGTTAAGTGAATTTCAACGTGTTTTAATACTAAAAGCGCTTTCTACCGTCAACCTCAGACGTAAAGAAAAAGATTGGCATACTATCTTAAAAATATGATACAAATAATGAATTATTTTTTTTGAGGTTTGTTAAATTTATCATTTTGTCATTATACACACACGTCTACACGAGCAGCCTGTGGCTCAGCTGTTCCAAAAAGTCACTCAGTGCACAGCGTGTACAATATAATAATGGATTCAGGATGTTGGTGGGGCTGCCTCGCTTCTGCAGTGCTTTGAACATGTTTGCAGAGGCGCGGGTCGATGGGTTCCGCCATCATCGGCAAAAAGACTGCCTCACTGCTCAGTAGGGTCATAGCAGACGAGTACGACTCACCGATTATGAAGTCCTTCAATCGGATTCTGATCGAATAGTCTATTGTGAGAGACTATTGGCTCAGGACTTGAGTGAGGGACTTAAACTTTTATTGATGTTTATTTTATTGTGACTATATTTTGTACTAACCCATGTGACATGTTTGATTTAAGTTTTTTACTAACAAATATGGATCTTCGACATCTGAAAATTGAATAAATGAATTGAATGAATTGAATTATAGAGCTGACGTAGACATATATTGTTTAAAAGTCCTTAAATATAAAACAAAACACTCCACACACTCGTAATAAAAATAAATTTTATAAAGATTTTGTTTGTAAATTATTACATAATCTATATATTATATAAAACCAAGTATGGTTAGTTACACCATTTATAACTCAATAACGGCGGGGCTGATTTTGATGATCTTTGATTTGTTAGATTTGTCTCTGCCCCGAATAGCAGGATAACTATTAGTGTGTTGTAACTTATAGTATGCCATTTGTTATCACTGGTCACACACACTGGTCAAAGATTTTAGTAGTTGACGACCTTCGTGGTGCACTGGGCGAATAGCCGGCTGAGACGCAGGAGGTAGCGGGTGCGATTCCTGCCGCGTAAGAAATGTTTGCATGATCTACAGATATTTGTTCCGGGTCGTGTTGTTTCTCTATATATTATAAGTATGTATTTACTAAAAAAAATGTATATAAGTATTCTATCAGTTATCTGGTTCCCATAGTACAAGCTCTGCTTAGTTTGAGGCTAGATAGCGCTGTGTGAAATGTCCAGCAATATTTATTATTATTATTTATAGGAAACTGACAGACTATTTTTGACGAAAAGACGTCATGCAAAGTACGTATGTATGTGGATGTGAAAATAGGATTGTTTTCGCCAGCTACATAAGAAGCGGACGTCAGACAATTACGAGTGTTCGCTGCACGCCACTGTTTGCCCGTGCCTCCCACCGCAGTTTCTTTCAATCAGAATTTCCCGATGCGATTCGTGACTCGGCGCGGCGTGTTGACTTATTGCTGTTTTTGTGCTCGATGTCGACAAATTGAAGCACGAGTGGTACTACTTTATTTGCCAGTTTTTAGCGTTTGAGGGGAATTAGCTTTGAAGAATTTGAGTGTTTTGGGTGCAGAAGTATTCATCGTAATTCAGAGGGCAACTGGCTCAATGCAATATAATGGTTCAAGTCTCACTTGTACGTACCCTATAAAGAAGTCCCATTCTTATAAACCTGGAATTGTATCGACAACTTACGTTATAAAAAAACCATCATCATCAGCCTATAGACCTAATTTCACTATTAATGTCTTTATTCACGTTTCTTGTGTCTTTTTCTTTTTTCCGTACTTCTCGGTTCTCGGTTTAGTCTAAATATAGTCACCACAGTTTTTTTGAAATAAATACATATTCATTCATTCATGCATTTATTCACCTAGTTAGATACTAGTGGTTCGCCCCGAACTGAGACGGTTTTGCCCATTATGCTAATCCCGCCCCATACCATAATACTGGGTCCACCAAAGCGGTCAGTTTCACGAATACATGGTTCTGTAACACGTTCTCCAGGTCGTCGCCAAACTCGTACGCGTCTGTCATCATTAAAAAACTTTACTTTAGATTCATCTGTAAAAAGCACTGTCCTCCAATTATTCATGGTCCATTCGAGGTGATCACGTGCAAACCTTAATCGCGCTGCACGGTGGGCTCTGGTCAATTTGAGCCGAACAACTGGCATTCTGGAGCGTTGTTGGTCTTTATGAAGTCTGTTGCGAACAGTTGGTCACTCACTCGGGTTCCAGTGGCGTCACGTAAGCGGTTTTTCAATATGCGTGCAGTTACAGTTCGCTCGCGACGTGCAGAGAGTCGGATGTATCGGTCTTCTTGGGAGGTTCTCGCTCGGGTTCTACCTGAACCGCGCCTCCTACTCACACTACCTGTCTCTTGAAAGCGTTCCCACACATTTCGAATAGCTCGTCTTGACACACCTAAGCTTGAAGCTACCGATCTTTGCGAATTTCCCTGCTGAAGCAAAACAATAGCTCTAGTCACGGATTCCGTGTCCATGTGATGTGGAGAACCAGGCATTGTTTATGCAAAGAGTAATGTAATCGATAATTAAAGGTAAGGTTACGATAACTTCTTCGTTAGACACAACAAACCCCACTGAGCAACAATGTAATGGCACTCACAGATTCTGCGGTATATCGTAAGATTTTGTTTCTTGTCTACCCACTTAAGAACTACCCTAAACTTGGCGTTTAAGTGTTAATTTATGATCAATAAATATGCCTACTTAACATTTCCATACATCAGTATGCCAACAACTCACAAAAAAAATGTGTCGGGCAAAATATCGAAATCTTTCAAGTGGGCCCTATTTTGTTTTGAGTAGTTTATATTATATACAACTCCGATTTGCCCAAGTTGATTTAGAGATCTCGCTTCATTTAATCAATAACACACTACTTTTCATAACAAAATTAAAATCAAGGAAATGAAAAAAGTCAATAAAAACAAACAAAAAACTATTGCTAAAAAAAAAATTTGCGTTCCCTGTAAACATTGATATTTTTTTCTCTACTAAACTATGGCCTCTTTTATCGCACATACATATAATGCCGATTTTCCCAAGTTGATTCAGAGATCTCGCTTCGCTCGATCAATAATAATTGATGTGCCCTTACAGGATGTATGTTTCAAACTCCATTCGACAGAATGTTTTTGTAACAACTTATTTTGAGCAATAAATGATTGACTATTGACTATTTAACCCATTCCAATGACATTTAATTGACTTACTGGGTACTATGACGACCTTCGTGGTGCAATGGGCGTATAGCCGGTTGAGACGCATAAGATAGCGGGTTCGATTCCCGACGCGGAACAAATCTTTGCATGATCTACAGATATTTGTTCCGGGTCTGGATGTTTTTATATATAACTAGTGGTTCGCCCCGAACTGAGATCTCGCGAGTCTACCATAAAAACAATAAAAATAGTATTCGTAATCTTTGACTATCAAAATAGTGCCACGATTTAAAATACCATGGAACTTGACCTACAGTTTCATTCAAATTACAGGTAACGAGAGTTCATTTTAGTTAGTTCCTCTTTTTTGGGGTACAACTTGCAGTTATTCTGGATTTCAGACTTTTGCCTATATTTGTGATACTTAAACTATATGCATACCAAATTACAGCACTGTGGGGTTACTGGTGTACCCTGTGAATTTTGTCAAAGTTCAGTTTTTATTATGGCGAATAACTCAAAAACTATAAAGACTTTACTAAAAACAAAAACGGGGTCAAAATTTACTATTGTAGACCTTTTATTTGACGTCTCACCATACCTAATAGTCTCATTTTCATTTTTTTTTTTACCCCTCTTGAACCCCAATATCTCAACAACCCTTGAATATTTTCAGCTTATTTAGTCACGCCAAAATTGTGCCATCACTACCTACCTATATATAAAATATCATGATGATCGGATCAACGCTTTAAAAGTTATCCTCGGACAAACAAACATACATACATACATACATACATACAACTCCGATTTGCCAAAGTTGATTTGGAGATCTCGCTTCGCTCGATCAATAAAAGTATGTATTTACAAAAAAAGTATTTAAATATTGTATCAGTTATCTGATTCCTATAGTACAAGCTCTGCTTAGTTTGGGGCTAGATAGCGGTGTGTGAAATATCTAACAATATTTATTTATGACATTTGTTATGATATTTTATTGTATTGACATAATTTAAATTTAATATGTATAATAATTTATATTTGCACATAAACAAACCGAACCTCCTTCCGATATTTCCGAACATAAAATAATATGAGCCATATGTTACTGCCATGTATAAAACGAAACATCTAAATTAATTCACTGCCTGGCAGAGCAATATCATCTGTATTATTCTGCTATTCAACCGTATTTTCATATCAACATTCTTTATAATTGCATACCTATTCATTTCAGCCTCATTAAATTTGGAATTGATGTTTAAACATATGTTTGCTACTTGCTAAGTTAAAGTCTGGTTGCTCATCAAAACAATATAGAATGCCAGTAATTAAGAGTAAACATGGTTTAACGAGGTTTTACTCCATTCGAGAAGCTGGCTCGCAGTATGAGTAAAAAGCTATTCCATAATAAGATGAAACTCGAGTAGAGTATAAGGAAAACAATGGCATATAATTTAAACCCGTATCCAGACTAATGTTATTCATTCCAAAATATGTCTGTTTGTCTGTTAAGTCTGTTTGTAACTTTTTTATTGGGTATAGTCAAGTGCGAGCTTAAGCTCTGTTTCTGATTTCTCTACAATTTCTGATTCTGATTCTGATGGTAAGTGAAACAACTTGTTCACTCTGCACTTGAAGACTCCAAGATTGTGCTGATCCAGAAAAATAGAGACCAGATGCTAGTTCCTCTTTATTTTTTTATTTTTATGATCTACAGATATTTGTTCCGTATCTGGGTGTTTTTCTATATATTATAATTATGTATTTACAAAAAAAAACGCAAATAACTATTCTATCAGTTATCTGGTTGCCATAGTCCAAGCTCTGCTTAGTTTTTTTTTTAATATAAATTATAGGCTAGCGTTTGACCACTATCTCGCCTGATGGTAAGCGATGATGCAGTCTACGATGGTACACGCTTGCCTAGAAGAAACCTATTCACTCGTGACTTGAAGATCCCCAGGTTGTAGTTATCAGGAAACACAGACTCAGGCAAGGCGTTCCACTTGGTGGTGCGCATAATAAAGGTGGAAGAGTACCGCTTTGTGCGTATGGGAGGTATGTCTACCATGTAGCGGTGACGCATCGCGGAGCGTCTGGTTGTCCGATCATAGAATGGGGATGGTGGGATCAGATTGAAAAGCTCCGCAGCACACTCTCCGAAATGTATCCGATAAAAAACCAAGAGGCTTGCAACCTTTCGACGATGCTCGAGGCTGTGGAGCCTTGCATTTGCTAACTCGTCATTGCAAATGAGCTTCTTGGCTCTTCTCTCAAGTTTGGGGATAGCTAGCGCTGTGTGAAATGTCCAGCAACATTTATTTATTTGTTAGTAGGTAATACAAATCTTTAGGTTCGGCAAAGTGGTATGTTGTCCAGGAACTTTTTCTCGACCAAGTCACTGAACCAATACAATAAAGATAGATTGCTCTGGAGGCGGATTTATGCTACTTATTATCACGTGAAAGTTCAAAGTAGTAACACCCGTTCAAGGTCAGAGTTGGTCGGATAGTTTATTCATAATTGAAAGTCACTAGGTATAATAATTAAATAATTAAGGTAAGAGTGAGTCTTCTAGATATTTGTGCTTCATCTTAGACTAAATCACCGCTTACCAACATGTGAGATTATGGTCAAACGAAGACCTATTCGTGTTAAAAAAAAACATTCTCACAACCAATAATTTTTAATTTTATGAAACCGAAATCGTCACCCAAGGCATTTTAATAGCCGTGGTTTTAAACAAATCCCTAGAGTTTTTCTTAAAATGAAATTAGCCGAAAAAGGCGGCGCCATTAAAATTACATTAGCATAAATAAGTGGAATGCTAATCTTAGGAAAATAAATCTTGGCCAAGAAATAAAAATAATCCTGCCGGTCGGTCTAATGACACCGTGACAGATTTGCTTTGGCTCGTAACCTACTTCTAATGTTGTAAATAAACAATCTGTAGGTTTATTTTGCGAATAAGTGGCCATTGAGGCGACCATTTTGCTTTAATTATTTTAGATTTAGAAAATTAATTTGACTTTCCTAATTACTAAATAAACTAATTATTTTATTTCACCAGCCTGTATCTGTGAGGCTTTGTTGAAAATTAATAATTAGAAACAAAGTTGCCTTGTAACTTTAGCCGCAACCCAAACAAAAATCCAATCACAGTTGAAACCCAGACCACAGCCTTAATTTTAAATTATAATGCCTCGTTATACGACACTAATCCCACATAATCTCAATATCCAAGTTACCTAAATTAATGAATAGACGAGTCGAGAGCGATTAAAGTGGAGCAACACGCGGTGATTTTAACTTTAATGGATGGAAAAGTGAGGCAACCTAATATCATTTCTCAATGGTCTCAACCGTAGATCGGTACAACTATCTTCAAAAAAATGGTAGCCACATACTTCCCCCACTCATAAGCCACTCATTATAGAAATCACCTAAGATAAAATTATCAAACTAAGATAAATCAATGACGATTACGACAGTGCTTTTCGCTTTACTCTCTTGGGAACGTCAGGCAACTAATTACTCGTACATCAGTACCATTTTGAACGAAATATTCGTCACAACTGTTCTCGGAAAGGCTCTCCCTTAGGACAGGGATGTAGGATAACTGCTACCCAAAAGCGGCCGTCAGTTGGTGGAAGTTTAACACTTTTATTCTAATTAGTCCTGAGGGAAGAAACTCAGTGAGAACGGATAGAGCGATGCATTCACTGGGGACGTCCGTTTAATTTGCAGGGTTATAATACACATCCTTTTTGGGTTTGAATTGCTTTACGTGTTGTGAGTTGGGACGTGATGAACAAGGGTTTGTTACTTATGAGATAAGTCTGCTTGTTGTTATGGAATAAATGTCTTACATTTACTTATAATACAATAATAATTAATAAATTTAAAAACGTAATTAAACTAAATCTTTATAAAAAAGCCTACTACAAAATATCGGATTATTTAGATGATACAGAAGCTTGGGATTGAAACTGCTCCAACTCATTCAAAATGTTATTATTTAGACGTAATTTATTTTCTGTGTATTGTAAAAGGATCATTAAAAAAAACAACCAACCTTGTTTCTTGCCTTTCTTTCCTGGCTTGGTCGCCAAAGAACAGGCTGTAAAATTGACGTTTCAAAGTGATCCTTGTGATTTTAATAAATAAAATTATAAATAATTTGACGTTGAATGAAATTATTATAGTCAAATTGCTAGTACACACTGCTACATATCAAGCTATACATTTGCCGTCTATGCTGATCTCTCATTGTACGGAAACCCTACACAATGCGAGGTCAGCTTATACTGGGAATGTATAGCTTGAGGTGTAGCCGTGTGTACAAGTAACCAAACAAACAGTGGAGTTATATATAGATCGCTTGCAGTGGTATTTAGATGATTCAACTGCTTCTTATTTATTACTTATAGACAAGTAAATAATAAAATTACATTATTTTATTTCTGCTCATAAATTATATTATTTTATACTAGCTGACCAATTCGCAGCTTTGCACGCATAGTTTTTCAATAAAAACATTGCCCTACACGCATTCTGCGCAGTTGAGCAAAAAGTTTTTTTTAAATCAGACCAGTAGTTTTTGAGTTTATTCGTTACAAACATACAAAAATGCAAATGTTTATCATTTATAATATTATAATTATAATATGTTTAGATAAGTTATCAGTATTTGCATAAATTTTCTTAATTTTAACTTCAGATAACTCTCCATTTTAAGGCACCTTTCTACGTCAAGAACTGCATTTGATATATCGAGATTTGATCTCAATTTTTTGTAAGTTAAATTCACTAATACGAAACAATTAATTGATCTGCACCGAAAACTCAGTTACACCAGCACGAATAAACGATTTAATTCCTTTATTAAATCATTTATTCCTCTTCCCAAATAAAACAGAGCACTAAACAAAGTTTCATTTCGTGTAACGTTTTAACAATTCCAATCAATTTGCCGCTAAAACAAACATACTGTTACTGACGTTGCGAAAAACCCATAAAACCGGACAAATACATAACTTTGTACAGAATTGATGACACTGCGTACGCTGTTCGCAGGAGCCGGGTATTTCTATCAGAATTCACGGTTGCAGAAGAGTTGCACACAAAACGGTGTATGCAGTAATTGTTAGCCAGTGACTCAACCACTATAATTTGTTGGACCGGTCAATAAACTGACAGATTGTATGGAACACTGTAAGAAGATAAACTTAATGAACGAATAGAATATTTTAAATCAATCTAACTAGCATAAGTGATCCCAGTGCAGGACAAACGTCTCTCTTCCCTTTTTTAATTATACACTATCCAGAGATTTCGCAGGGTACGGAATTAGTATCATCATTATTCTACATTACTGTAATTAACAAATAGGTACATTCTTCGCATCAAATTACTAGTTTTTTTTTGTTTGTTTTTTTATACCACTACGGTGGCAAACAAGCATACGGCCCACCTGATTGTAAGCGGTTACCGTAGCCTATGGACGTTTGTAACACCAAAGGTATTACTCGCGCGTTGCCGACCCTTTAAAATTTTCAAAACGCCCTTTTTGAAGAACCCCATACTGTAGTCCCTAGGGAAAACCTCGGCAGGGAGACCATTCCACAAGCGAAGTGTTCGCGGGAGGAAATTCCTCTGGAACATCACCGTACGCGACCAGATCGTCTCCAAAGTGTGTGGATAGATTTCCTGCCGATGGCGAGCGGTGCGATAATAGAACGTACTGGCAGGCACCATAGCAAACAACTCCTCAGAACACAACCCATTATACAAGCGGTAGAACACACACAGGGAGGCAAAATCTCTCCTGAGACTTAAGGGCTCAATACCGTTTGTGAGAATGGGATCGTCAACAATTCTCACAGTGGCCCTAGTTGATATCCAGGTGCTCCTGCCCATAAATGTTAGCAATACTCCATGTAGTTGCTAGAGACCGGAACTTTAATAGTAGAATTTCGATTTAACACTATGATTCCGGTAAAAAGTGTAATTAGTACTTTTCAGCCTATTTTATAGCCAATTGAACACACTAATGGTGTAATTACTTTGGTTCTGTTTCAGCTCTTCAATGCTGTTCATTACTAGCACAAAATAGAGAAATACAGAAGTTAAGTTTAGTACAGCAAACGATTACAGGCGCAGGCACACAGAGCATTTGGTTGTTGAATAATGTAGGTCCAGCCTTAGCGCTACGCTCGAACGTAGGTAATTAAAATAAAAATTGGCCCGAACTTTACTTCTGTACGTCCACTGCTAAACATAGGCCTACGCCATAGATTTTCAAAGCGACCGATCTTTTGCAAAGGGGTGGGGGGGGGCAGTCCTACGCTCCGCTTTCCAGTGCGTGGTCTCCATTCGAGAACCTATCTACCCCAACGGCCGTCAGATCTGCGAGCTATCCTCAGATCTCTTACTCAGTACGCAGACCTGTGTAGATAAGTAGCTCGACGTTCTCATGTTTTGTAAGAATTTCGGTTCGACTTCGAACAATAAGGGCGACTTTTGCAATAGAAATTAATAGAATATAATAATTTATTTTATACAATTTCCATAGGATACAAAACATAAAAGTAATAAAATTTTAAATATATAGTGCCTAAATATGATTAAGAGAGTCGTCGAATCATACAAATATGTCAAATTTAAACATGTTTAGTTACCAATTACGTTAAAGGATCATTATGCAAGCCGGGCTTAGTATAAGTTTTATCTGTATAAACGTTCAATCTTGCTTGATTTGACGAGGAACCGTTGGCAACCATGATACTTTCAAAATTTTAACCTATGTTATTACAAAGGTTGAAATTTTGAAAATAGGTATCATCTAAACCGATGATACCCAAAGTGGTCTATATCGACCCCAGTGGTCGACTAGGGGTCCATGTTCATTCATTTTATTTATGCTCAAACAATAAACTATTGTGTCGGACCTTTCGTCATTCCGTGAGTACAATTAGAAAATATTTTATAAGTAACTACATAGTTGCCCCGCCGAAATTCGTACCGCCTTGACATGAAATGCACATGGTTCGGGCTGCTAATATCTACGTTACCCGGGTAGAATTGTCAATTAGCCATCAATATGTATGAGAAAATGGATTTTCTTCATCATTTCTTTTTGCTTGATTTTTTCCGTTAATAGTTGTTTTGCTATTCGAGGCGAAGACAAATCCAACAAATCAAAGATCATCAAAATTGGTCCCACCGTTCTTCAGCTATAAATAGTGTAACTAACCCGACTTTGTTTTATATATATGTATATATAGAGATTAATTTGAAAGAACAAAAGTTTTGTTAAGTACATACATATTACAAAATGATAATTAATAACATGTAAAAAAACGTTAAGGTAAAAAAACACTTTGTGGATACAGTCATTCTGGGTAAACTTGGACCAGCTATATAACATTGAACCACACCCTGAACAAACACTTTTTATTTTTTTTAATGTGTTTCTGTATTTTTTATGTATTTGATAACATGGTGGCCTTTCGCTTAATCGAGTTTGTTAGTATGATTTTATTACATGTGTGGTACATAGTAAAACTTCGTTCGAAATGTTAGCTTTTCGATCTTATGAGCATTTAACATGGTCAAATGTTACCCAGAATGTAAAAAATGCGTTAAAATGGGTTTATATGATGAGAAAAAAGGCTGGTCTAATGTTACCCTAAAATCAATATAACTTTGGACCACAACTATTTCTGTCTCTATCTCAGGGTTCACAGATAATTTGTAAACGTTTTACACATTTGTATTATCCACATCAAAAGATCACCTAAATCAAAATTACTGTGGAGTAAGCCTATACATTTTATTGACTAACTACCGGAAATTTTCTAATAAGTGGTCCAAAGTTACCCAGAATGCCTGTAATGAATTTGAATACAGTTCTTTAGATAAGCACTAATTACTAGTCTACACAAAACCGAAAAACATGACAAGTGGTCTAAGAGACAAAAAAGTTTGGGGACCTCTGATCTAGGATAAACCCAGCTTGCACAAAGATCCAAATTATCCAAACTGGGTAAATAAATTGTAAATCATAGAGTCAAATGTGCACGTAAAGAATTGCCTATAAATATGATATTCATATCTAGCTACTATCTGACTTACTACTAGAAACTAGAATTAGATTTTATGTAAATATCTCACAGCACTAGCAACAAATATTTCACGATCCAGTGCGAGTCATTCTCTCATAACATGTTTATGTGCGAATACCGTATTGTACCGATATTTCAGTCCTGAATAAATTGCAGCTGACTAGTATTTGCAACGTGCTGCACTCGCTTGTAGCTATAGAAAATGATATTGCAAAGCAGTTACTCATACAAGATGAGAGTCAAATAGGTAGGTAGAAAGTTATTTCATCATCATCATCATCATCTTGGTCTTCGTCCAGCGATAGACTGATCCCAAGGTGCGCCATTGAGCCTTATCTTCAGCTCTTCTCATCCTTTTCCAGCTACAGCGTGCAAATCGTCACTCCATCTAGCCGGCCATCCTACACTGAGCTTGCCTAATCTCTACTCAAAAATACCAGCTCACTACCACACCAGCTTGGTGCCCCTCTGAGTTATATAGACCAGCTTGGTTCTCTATCGAAAAAATTCATCAGAAAAATCATTCAGAATCCATCCTTCGGAAAAATTTCGAACACAGTCCTTCCCATTGCTCGCTGAGCATCTTTAAATTTGTTGACGTAAATGTCGACGTTTCGGCTGCATAGATCAGCACAGACAAGTCCTTTATGAACGAATACAGAATGCATACGCTATTTTCTTTAATCTAACGTTGATCATACTGATCGTAAGTATTTTAAATAAAGACAGACAAGAAAACTACAAATTTAATCCCAATTTTCTACTACTTTATACGGATCGTATTTAGGTTTCTTTTGTGCAGACTATAATGCCATTAAATAATAATCAAAAGCTTTATAAGTTAGTTTGTGAAGTTTTCTCTGGTGTCTTAGTTTTTAAGGTACCAAGGTTTCTCGCTTGAGATAACCACCGAGTCTTCCAGCGCAAAAAAATATATTTTATCATATCCCAGACGGAGATGGCGGGACGAACTTGACGCGCACAGTGCGAACTGGTCGAGAGAAGACAGAAGGGAAGGGATGCCTTTGCCCAGCAGTGGGATCCAGCGGGCTCTTAACATTAGATTAGATAGATAGATAGATAGATAATTCCTTTATTGCACACCATTTAAATACAATCATTTATAAGAAAATACACTCTTTAACAATAGGTACAATGGGCGGCCCTATCGCTAAAAGCGATCTCTTCCAGGCAACCTTTGGATGGACAGGATCTATGTGAACAAAATAAGGACGGCGGCGTAAATCCGATATTAATAGTACACGTATATTTATAAAAAATATAGATAATATAAAATAAAATGCATAATTATAATGTATAATATAATCATAAAATTACATAAATATTAATATTATAATACATAAAATATATATTGTCATACCTACATATATAAATTATAAAAATGTAAAATTAATAAGTGGCCTAGTGAAAGATGGATGACGTGTTGTCTGACCAAGTTTTTAAAGATAGGGAGAGATTTAGCATGACGAATTGAGACAGGTAGGGCATTCTAGAGCCTGGTAGCCTGCAAAGTAAAAGAGGAACTATAAAATACTGAGGTATGATGGGGAGTTTTTAATTGAAGGGTTTCAGAGGAACGTAAGGGTCGAGAGTTGGAAAGGTGAAGAAAGTCAAAGCGTTCTTTGAGGTAGGACGGAGTAGAAGGGATGAAAAGGATGCTGTAAAGGAGGGAAAGGATTAGATTAGATTAGTAAATTGCAATAACATAGGTCTTACGTCAATTGTACCAAAATAACGACGTGCCTACAGTTAAAACTGGAAATTCAATCCAGACTTTGCTCCTCTACGTTATCTAAAATAGTAAATGTTACGCGGATGTGGATCGATGAAGCTACGCCCTGGGTACAATTCCTCAGGCTGACTTACTAGTTCGTTTTCAAAGATTTGATAAGGTTCGAACCAGTAGGCTTAATATATTACAATAGGAGTTCATTTAAGTTTAATATAGTGAAGTAATGGATTATTTAAATACTGCTATGAGTATGACTAGATTTCATTGTTTTATGATTATGTACTTTCTGCGGCCTATACCCAACAGCTCCCAGCAACATTCAAAGTCAAATAAAGACAAATATTTTTATTCATTAAAATAGCAAGGCATTTGAAACGTCAATTTTACTGCCGGTTCCTTCGCGACCAAGCCAGGAAAGAAAAGCAAGAAAAAAGGCTGCTTGTTTTTTAATGATCCTTTTAGAATACATAATAATACAGAAAATAAATTCTCTATCATATAAATAATCCGATATTTTATAGTAGGTTTTTTATAAAGATTTTGTTTAATTACGTTTTTAAGTTTGTTAATTGTAAATTTTCGTACATCCCTTGGGAGTTTGTTATAAAATCGTACACCTTGCCCTTTAAACGATTTATTAACTTTATGCAGTCTACAAGTGGCAACAGCGAGTTTACCTATATTTCTAGTAATAAAATTATTATGATCGCTATTTTTCTTACACAAATTAATAATTTTGTGAACATACATCAGATTATCATACGTGTATTGACATTTCCTTGTCTGATGAAAATCTGATGTGCAAATGTCATAATATTTATTTCTTTAAATTTGTTGCGTAATGTTAAACTTATTGCGTAATGGCGTAGTTAGTATTTATTAGGTCATCAACTCAAGAATCCTACATTTATAAATAAAAAAATGTTACTGGACATGATACACATCGCTATGTAGCCCCAAACTAAGCAGAGCTTGTACTATGGGAACCAGATAACTGATAGAATACTTATATAACTTTTTTTTGTAAATACATACTTACCATATATAAAAAAACATCGAGACCCGAAACAAATATCTGTAGGTCATGCAAACATTTGTTCCGTGGCGGGAATCGAACCCGCTACCTCCTGCCTCTCAGCTGGCTGTTCGCCCACTGCGCCACGGAGGTAGTTTAATTAAACAGTAAGTACTTTGTAAGTACCAAATAATGGCTCCAGAATCCAGAACGGAGATAATGATAATGAGATAATAATAATAATAATGAGATTTCTGCTCATTACATGTTCTTAAAAAGTTACCATATCTATTCATAGTCGTTTCCACGTAATTCACGTTCGATACGAATAGGTGAATAAACCAAAACGTAAATAATATTGAAATGGCCCTAGAATAGCGTAATATCACAACAGATGTTGGCGACGGTTATGTCAAGTCCATTCACTAAACTAATAAAAGATTCAGAATTGTCGTTTGGCCCAAAAGAGGGTCTTCCGAAGCATTGGCGCCTATTCCCAGCTAGTTTTGAGGTCATACGGACCGGAATGTTGTTATCGCACGGTTTACAATGAGCACGGACCGTAATCTCCAGAGTTTTCCACCTTTTTTCGAGCTTTTTTCGGCTTATGTTGAACTGTTTTATAAAATTACATGCAAATTGTTCTTACCATTTTATTATAGATCAAAACAATAAGATTAATTGACATTTCCTTTGCACTAGTGGATCGCTACGAACTGAGATCTCGCGAGTCTCCGATTCAAACAAACAAATATTATTTGTAATTTTTGACTATCAAAATAGTGCCACGAAATGCATAACCAAACAACTTGGCCTACAGTTTCATTTAAATTACAGCTAACGGCAGTTCATGTTATTTGGCTAACCTTTTTTGGGGTACAAATTGCACGTATTCTGTTTTTCAGACTTTTGCCTATATTTGTGTTATATATGCTACACGCATACCAAATTAAAGCACTGTGGTGGCACTGGTGTACCCTGTGAATTTTGTCAAAGTTCAGTTTTTGTAATGGCTCCAAAACTATAAAGACTTTACTAAAAATAATATAAAAACGCAGTCTAAATGTACTAATAAAGAACTACCCCCTAACATTTTTAGCTCATTTAGTCACACCAAAATTGTGCCATCACTACCTACCTATGTATCAAATTTCACGATGAACAGATCAACGCTTCGAAAGTTATCCTCGGACAAACAAACACACATACATACATGCCGATTTGCTCAAGTTGATTTAGAGATTAATAAGAACATTTCAACAGCAATCTAAATAAAACACAAATCGAATTGGAAGCGTCTACTCACGCAGATTGTATTCATAATAAACAGCGTTTATCCTATCAGAGAACATTCAATCATGTAAAAACAAAGAAAAAGCTCAAGAAATATGAGATCGGAAAGTTACAGCATAAAGAATATATCAAATAGCAATTGGCAATTCGGGATAGGAAAGGTTCGCCCTATAAAGTACGTGAGGCGGTCAAAAACAAACTTGTGCAATAAATAACCCGATCGGATAAGAGAAAGGTACGCACTTAGCCATTTTATATTCAATAAACCACATTGTCTTGCGATACAATTGAATAACTGATTTATTGAACCTGTCTAATTATTTTAAAATTTGTATTTTCTTAACTTTTATTATACCACTAGCTGCCGCCCGCGGCTTCGCACACGTGGTTGGTCATTAAAAAATATTCTTATATAAATAAATAAATATTTTTGGACATTTCACACAGCGCTATCTAGCCCCAAACTTAGCAAAGCTTGTATTATGGGAACCAGTTAACTGATAGAATACTCATATACATTTTATTTTGTAAATATATACTTATAATATATAGAAAAACATCCAGACCCGGAACAAATATCTATTGATCATGCAAACATTTGTTCCGCGGTGGGAATCGAACCCACTACCTCCTGCGTCTGAGCCGGCTATTCGCCCACTGCGCCACGGATGTCGTCAAATTACTGTCCTTCTGTGCAGTTGGGTAAAAAGTCTATGTCCCAATCCCGATTATATTCTATCTGTATACCAAATTTCATCGAAATCGGTCCAGCCATTTAGTCATGACGTAACAAACAGACAGAAGAGAGTTACTTTTAAATTTATAATACTACGAGCTGTTTACCCGTGACTTTGTTCGCGTGGACTAAAAGTATTGTCTTAGTTATAATAGCGCCAATCATAAAAAATCGCACAGGTACATCTGAAAACAGCGTCTGCTCGATCGGGTAAGCATAGTCATAGTTATACCTACTGTAGTCCCTGGGGAAAACCTCAGCAGGGAGGCCATTCCACAAGCGAAGTGTTCGCGGGAAATTCCTCTGGAACCTCACGGTACGCGACCACATCGTCTGCAAGGTGTGTGGATGGATTCCCTGTCGATGGCGAGCGGTGCGATGATAAAAGGAACCCGCAGGCACCATATCAAACAACTCCTCAGAACCCAACCCGTTATAGAAGCGGTAGAACACACACAGGGAAGCAAAATCTCTCCTGAGACTTAAGGGCTCAATACCGCTTGTGAGAATGGGATCGTCAACAATTCTCACAGCTCGTCTTTGAACAGAGTCCAACGGCCCTAGTTGATATACCACCTGTATATATACGTCCTGTCCATAAATGATAGCAGTACTACATGTGGGGCCGGGCTTTCACCTTATAGAGAAGCAGTCTTTGCCTCGCACTGAAGTACTGCTTTGCTTTGAGCACACCGAGCTTTTTGGACCTAATTTTACCTTTTTGTGGTTAAACCTAATTGCCTCCAATACAGTCTGACCTTCTTATCGAAACTTTTTTACCTACAACTTGGTTTACGCGACGATATGTCAACTTTTATTTTCAAATCTATGGCGCAGTCCAAGTGTAATTGATTATTTTTATATATTTTATTGCAAAAATCATAATTTTCCCAAAAAATCTTACCTATAGCCTTTCTCCAGATTTCTTTGTTAAGTTTCATCAAGACAGACAGACAGAGAGACAGAGCTACTTTCGAATTAATAAATTTGCATGGACTATGGATTACCACTATGCTGTGAATAAAAGGACTTCTTTGTTTTAGCCAATCAAAGCTCTTTCAATAGTGCCAATGAAGACTATGTGAGCACCAAAGTAAAATAAAATGCATAGAATTTCGGTATCGTTTCGATATAGTATTGGCTATTGTGAAAACGCCCTACCTATTTGGAACGTTGGAAAATGAACTCTACGTAGCAAGAATAATTCGTATTCAACCTTATCACTCGCATTCGGCCGGGTTCGCATTCTCGTTTCCATTTGACCGGACATTATACAACATAATCGAGAAATAAATTTTGTGTTACTGTTCCCAACCTTTTGGAACTTTTTATTCTGCTGGATAAGGGTTATATGATTCTGTAAAGATTAAAATACATTATTTACCCGTGCATGAGCGTAACCAACCGTCAAAGTTTTATATTTCTGATAAGGGTCGTTGGACACGTGTTATTTGATGTTTCAATGTGCATGTGTATTTCGTTTGAGGTCGATGTACTCTTATTAATTAGGACTCATTCAAGAACTTAAAGCCATTAATTAGCAGAGATGCTGTTCATTGAAACGCCTGAGATTCTATTCTAACGATCCCTCCCTATTATCTCGTTATTGCAGTAAAGAATCTACTTCTAAAACTAATCAGATTGGCTGACCGACTTTGAATGAGAAGAATAAGAATGCATCTATGTTTTTAAGTGAAAGCCTACTTATTACAAGGTGTTGTAATTTAAATTACAAATCATGACAGAGTATATATCTGAGCCTATAAATAATAAATAAACAATGTTTTATTTTAATCAAAAACTATATTTTTGTGTTTTTATGCATAACATGTAGGTACATACCGCCCTGCCGTACGCAGACCGTTGACTGGTTGGTTTGTCTACTGGGTCGGGTCATTGACTGGGCAAGGGTATTGAACGAGCGAGATTTTTTGTGTAGAAACCGACCTTAAATATAATTAGTTTAAATTTCAATACATCACATTGTATTAATATATATATTTATATATATATAGTAGCATTACAACTGAACCCCAATATCTCAACAACCCTCCAACATTCTTAGCTCATTGAGTCACACCAAAATTGTACTATCACTACCTACCTATATACCAAATTTCACGATGATCGGAAAAACGCTTCGAAAGTTATCCTCGGACAAACAAACATACATACATACATACAACACCGATTTGCCCAAGTTGATTTGGAGATCTCGCTTCGCTCGATCAATTAATCAAAATTTTTAAATTCTTCTATTGAGTGGCAAAGCTCATACTAACGAAGTTTTTTTCATATTAATAGTTGACTAAAAATGAAAGTGGTAACGACTCCGCGAGTGTACAGTGTTAAAACTATCAAATTATGTGCCAGTGAATAATAACACTTATGACAATGTAATAGAGAATAGAATCATGTGCTCGGTAAAGTGGATCCGGTTGTTGGTGATGCTGGCGGCTTGCTGGGCACAGGAAGGCGAGTGGAGCGAGGATGCCGAAGACCTGGGTAAGAAAATTTATATTACTGAATTCGAATACGTATGTTACCTCAAATAGCGGAGACTCTAACGATGAAAATAAACTTCTTATCCTTTTTTTGTAACTAGCTTCCGCCAGTGGCTTCGCACGCGTTGTTTGTCAACAAAAAGTAGCCTGTGTGTTAATCCAGGTTATAATCTACGTAAATACGAAATTTCATCGCAATCGGTTCCGCCGTTACGACGTGATTAAGTAACAAACAAACAAACAAACATCCAAACTTGCGCATTTATAATATTAGTATGATTTGTTGAGAATTTTGAGGTGTTTTAGGATTTATGTTGTACAAATAAGGGTCAATGCACCTGAAACAGCTGAATACCTGTTTTTTTTAGTAATACCTATTTACTGGCAATTTTTACCTGTATATTGGTCACAATTTAATATTTTATTTTATTTATTTTTATTTTTATTATTTTTTATATAGGTCAAGTCTTTTCAAACTATGAGGTAATTCAATTGTTATAGGCAGCTGTAAATACATTGTTTTTTCTGTGATCTTTTTAAGTTATATTCCTAAGCATTTGGAATTAATGCGCTCATAAATCGTTCCACAGGTAAACCCATTGATCCACATTTCCTGTATATCTGATATTGCATAATAGTTTATCGTATCTCGCAATTGCAGACTTAATCGACGCTTGAACCGCACCTGTGAGAATTATCGGAATATATGAGTTTGTACTAGACGTTGGAGAACCATGGGTACATTTTCTGTATGCTCAAACAACGGAGGAAAACATAGTGAGGAAACGGGCGCGTCCGAGAACGCCAACCGCTATTGTTACACTACATTGCATACTTATTCATTCGTGGGTAAAGTTACAGTATGTAGACACCGGCTTTCCTACATTTGATACGTCGTACTGGCACAATTTTATAGCGTATTTACATATGTATATATTGATTGAAGATGATTTATACAGGGCGAGTTGCAACATTTGTATGCCCAACATTTAAACAATCCTCTCAGCAGCGTAGCCCAAGCTTCATCATCATCATATCAGACACTAGCTATTGCCGGCAACTTCATACCCGTTACACTACTAGAAATAAAGTTAAACTCCCGATTGTAACTTGAATTAACACCCCATGGACCTGATTTATGGGATAAAAAGTAGCCTATGTGTTAATCCAGGTTATAATCTATATACATACATCGAAATTAGTTCAGCCGTTACGACGTGATTGAGTAACAAACAAACAAATAAATAAATAAAGAAACATCCAAACTTTTGCATTTATAATATTAGTGTGATAGGACGTCCACTGCTGAACATAGGCCTCCCCATAGACTTCCAGAGAGACCGATCTTGTGCGGCCTGCACACAACGGCTCCCAGCAAACTTTATCAGGTCGTCTTTCCATTTAGTGGGGGGACGTTCTACGCTGCACTTTTGAGTGCGCGGTCTTCACTCAGCTTTCTGCCCCAACGGCTGTCATTGCAGTTGTTCGAGATATGTGCCCCGCCCACTGCTACTTCAGCTTGCTAATCAGCTGCAGATACGATCTCGTAGAGAAACACCAAGCCAACCCTCTGCATAGCACGCAACACATAGCTCAAAATATATGTGATTTGCAACAATATTTGAAAAGTAGTGGTTGTCACACGGATTGAATCAAAGAGACTTTTATAAATTTGTAGGTAGCTTATAGAATATTAACGCCGAGGACGCCGCGTCTAGATAGTATCATACCTGCAATTATTACCTACTATTTAGAATCGATATTCGTTGAAACGAATCCTCAGAAAGTTTTTTAACTTAGTTAATATGAAATAAAGGTTATTTCTGGGATATAACAATACCTAGAAGTCTTAATAATAAAATAAAATCTATATTAATACCTACTTGTATGTACTTGAATAACAAAAAAGGCCGCGAAGGAGATATTGACCTAGTAACTCCGTACGACATTTCTCGTTTCGGATTTAGATGCAATTAGCCAGGTTAGTCGTAAGACATTATTTAGCCTGGTATTGGGCGTAGTATGAATGGTCTCTGATACTAACTGGGACCAACATAGCGCGACTGTTTTTATAACCTTTGACTGGCACACCTCACAATGAATCGCTGAAGCGATCAAATGAAACAAACTGAAGTGGGAATCGCGCTCAACCCATTAAACCCGATTGCTTGTCGAAAATGAAAATGGGGAAATATATTTTCGTTTGTTCGACGTTATTCCATGTTTTTTGTCTGATTTTCATGCAATCCACCGGGAGCTGCGTTTACACGCACCGAATTGTTCACTTTGATTGACTGTTGCGTTGTTATATTTCACGGTATTAGCCAACTCAAATTGGATCAGAACTTTCAATGAAATTCCAAAATCTATTACTTATTCATTTATTCAGAAGAGGGTTCAGGGTGTTTCTGAATGAATCGTTTCCATTGAGACCGCACCATTGACTCGGCTAATTCTTAGAGAAAGGCATTGCGAGATCTAAATTTTCAGTTTTCAGTATCGAGTCGCGGAACATCAATGCAAAGATGATTTATACAGGGCGAGTTGCAACATTTGTATGCCCAACATTTAAACTGAGACTTACTCAAGTTCAATTTCTCGTTTGGATGCCTACGAAAGGAGCAAAAAGAGCGACCCAATTAAAAAGTGTTCATGCATGGGTACCTCTATTCGGCTCCAATTTTATTGAACGATTAATTTTATTGCGAAAATTTCTGGACAGCGGAACGAATGGAAAACGAGAGTCAAGCGACGCGGTCTCACCGACCTTTTGTGGCTGTGCGATGGATGGGTTTGTTCAGTGCTGAATCTAATCAAAAGGCACACGGCCGAAAAGTATTCTGATCGGGCATTGTGAGGGTGATGAATGAATTGAAATTTTAATGTAATTGGATATCGTTGATGATCGAGCGCCGTCGATACGGCACAGCGATAATAAATATCTGTCAGTCGTGTATTGGCTTGCTTGGCATTTTATTTCTCATCTAGTTTTTGCACTTCTTTTGAGGTATCTAAAACCCTCATATTGTTGTCTAATAGGTTGCAATCAATTACGTAGTTTTGTAAAAGCTGATAGTAAAATAGGATAAATGCTTTACCTAACCAATCATTTGAATTGAATAAATGTAACGTTGTACCGCGGTAGAGATTGAAATTTAAATTTTTAACATATATAGGTATGATAAACATCGATATGGGTCAAACAAATCGTTTTAATGATTATCCAAATCTATATGGAATTATTTGCGTAGTAAAACATTAGCGCTATTAGTCCCTTGTGATCAGTTACTGGGTATTCATATAACAAATAATAATAAATCAGTTGATTACAAACTGGTGGCTAACGAGTTTCATTAATATTTATTAATCAATAGTTAAAAAAGCGTGTTTCACCTATTTATGTAGAATAGAATAAAAACGTTTTATTGTGCACCACACTTAAATTAATTGATCGAGCGAAGTGAGATCTCCAAATCAACTTGGGCAAATCGGCGTTGTATGTATGTATGTTTGTTTGTCCGAGGATAACTTTCGTACTGTTTATCCGATCATCATGAAATTTAGTATATAGGTAGGTAGTAATGACACAATTTCGGTGTGACTCAAAGAGCTAAAAATATTTGGGGGTTGTTGAGATATTGGGGTTAAAGAGAGGTAAAAAAAAATTAAAATGAGACTATTAGGTCTAGTGGAACGTCAAATGAAAGGTATTCATTAGTATATTTGAACCTCGTTTTTATTTTTAATTTAACTTTTGTAGTTTTTGAGTTATTAGCCATAATAAAAACAAAACTTTGACAAAATTCACAGGGTACACCAGTGACCCCACACTGCTGAAATTTGGTATGCGTGTAGCTTTAGGGACACAAATATAGGCAAAAGTCTGAAATTTAGATATACTGCCATTTGTACCCCAAAATATATAACCTATATAAAATGTATTTCATGGCACCAATTTAGTAATCAAAGATTAAAGCCGGCATGCACAAGGATCACTTAACGTATTTACCGACTAAACATGTTCAAATTTTGAAGTATTTGTATGATTTGACAACTCCTTAAATTATATTTAGCCACTAAATACGTTTAGGCATCGTTGTGCAAGTCGCCCTAAGAATAATATTTATTTTGGGAGATTCGCGGGTTCTCAGTTCGGGGCGAACCACTAGTAAATAATATTTAAAACATATAACGCACGCACGTATAAGTACACATGTTAGAAGTTAAACTTTTATTTCCAATTAGGGAAAATGGTCGACAGATAGTTGAATATCAAAATGCTGAATCCTGTCCACTCATCACTAGTGAATGCTTTTAAGAAGTTTAACTGTACCTAGTCAACTCGTTAGCTACCAGAAAAACAACATAAGACATAAAATAACTTACCTACAACTTCAGACCTGAACAACTAACTTCATAGTGTACAGCTGATCAATCCACAGCACGCGGAGTTTTTCAATAAAAACATTACTCTATCTAGTAGTAAACAAAAAGAAAAGGGGTGTCGCAGACATCAACGCGCTCCTCAATAATCCTTATAGAATAAAGAGTTTCACATCTAGAATATAGAGGAGCTAAACTTAAATTTAATAGTAAATAGTGCATTACATCGGCGCGCGCAACTTCCGTAACATGCTTCCGTAGACTCTAATCTGTTTTTTCTAACACGCGAAAAGATGTATAACTTCAAAAATATTAATAACTCACATACCAATGTACGGAAACAATTTCTCAGGAATTTATATAATCATGCATTCTTGTATACGTCTTATAAAGGTACACATATAAGGTTATTTTCTCGGAATTGTTAGAGCCAGCCCGAACAATGTGCAGTGTGAGTGTAGCAGGTCAGGCGAGAGGCGAGCGACGTGTCTCCACAATAATTTTATTAATATTATCCCCGCAAGCCTGTCACGCGCGAAACCACCGCCCATATATCTCCCGACACTGGGAAAAAATATGATATATTGAGAGAACGAGAGACATAAGAGCTTTCTTTAGCTTCCCTTCACTCGGTTTAGCGTCTTTTTAGTACACTTAAGGACGTTGTAAGGTTCACTTCGCCCTTGCAAGGAAAGATACTGCCGAGAAGGTAGCAGGTTTTCTATATGCCGATTTTATGGTGCAGTCTTTTCGGTTGATTAAATAAGTTTGAGCCGTTTTCGTGCTGATCTTGAATGACTGTGTGAGCTATAAAACCTAACGAGGGCTTTTAAAGGGTCGAAAGCTCCTAAGATAAACAAGATTGAGTTTGAAACAAGTGGCGCTTTTTCTTGCTTCATTAGCGTACGGCCCTGAAAATATATGGGTGTATACCTATACTAAATAGCACTGTACATAGCCTCTGTAAGTTTAATATTCAATAAGTTAGGCTTTTATGAAACACATTATCTACTTTTATCATAATCTAATCTGAATTTAGTCGCTTTACATAAAATATTTACAGTTTTCCCACTTTTAAACGTCTATTTGAACGGTTGTCTGGTAGAGATCGCTATTTAGCGATAGGACCGCCAACTGTATCCATAGATTTACGTTGTTATTTTTATTTGTATAAGTTTGATGAATAAATGAAAATACTTTATTGTACACTTCAAAAGAAACAGTCATAAAAATAAAAATTCACAAAGCAACAAGTACAATGGGCGGTCTTATCGCTTAGAAGCGATTTCATGGTGTGCAATAAAGAATTATCTAATCTAATCTCTATTTAAAACTGTTGCAAGGAAGATAGGTACATAAATATCACATGTAATCAAAGATGCAAAACTTTTTTGATATTTGAAATATTCCAGTTTGTTGCTCCACGTCATGCAATATTAATCCTCAAACTTATAATATAGCTTTGTTAATAAACGGTGTTTGCTCTATTTTGCATCCCAATTTATGAAACCAATCAAACTAACATTGTAGTAATTAATTACCGTAAGCTTAATCAGTAGATACTAACACAATGATATACGAGCAATGAGAGAAGATTACGTGCATAATATCGGTGCATAGTAAAGTGCATTGTAAGCACACTGTCTATGAAATATACACACAGTAAGTCTTAAAGCAAGCAACGAAATGTAAATTACACTAAAATTCATTGAAAAATGTTCACTTTCCGTGAAATTACACAATGATGTCGATCACACAAGGCTAGTGAAATACTTTAAACAGAAAAAAGTTATGAGATTAAAGAAAGTCATCATCGCTCACAAAATGTCTAACTAGTTAAATCACAAAAACAAATGAATCCTTCTAAACTCGTCACTAGAGATTTATCACAAAATATTGTGGATTCTTCTAGCAAATTATGACAACAATATCTATCGCAGACAGTACACAAAGTACTCTTGATAGATGTCTAAACATATCTATCAATCAGAATTGCCAGTACTTCTGTTCACAATAAATTATAACAATAATATCATTGAGAGATCAAATAAATAATCCATCATTATCGCTTCACGAACCAATGATACAAAATATTGAGTTAGCACCTCACTCAACAACTTATCACTTCCAGGAAATCGTCAGACCTTTCAAGTCACCTTGAGAAATACAAGATAACAAACGGTTTGAATGTATTTTTATTTCGTGTTGGTACGTGTAGACGTTGCAAGTAGCTGGAATATGTAATGAGCATTTTCGTTAGCACGGCATCACATGCGAAGATGCTATTAGAAAATGATACGTAGGTACATCTATTGCAGATGATTTATACAGCAAGCTGGAGGTCTAGTTGGGTAAAAAACACAGTAGCTGTAGATAGCTGTATTTATTCAAACTAGTGGTTCGCCCCGAACTTAGATCTCGCGAGTCTCCGATTAAAACAAAAAAATATTATTTGTAATCTTTGACTACCAAAATAGTGCCAGAAATAAATAACCAACTTACTTGACCTAAGAGTTTCATTCAAAAGGTCAGTTTTTATTATTGCTAATAACTTAAAAACTTTACTAAAAATAAAAACTCAGTCTGAATGTACTAATTAAGACCTTTAATTTGACGTCCCCTTTGAACTAATAGTCTCATTTTCATTTTTTTTACCCCTCTTGAACCCCAATATCTCAACTACCCCCAAAAATTTTTAGCTCATTTAGTGACACCAAAATTGTGCCATCTCTAGCTACCTATGTATCAAATTTCACGATGATCGGATAAACGCTTCGAAAGTTATCCTCGGACAAACAAACATACATACATACATACATACAACGCCGATTGGCCCAAGTTGATTTAGAGATATCGCTTCGCTTGATCAACTATTTGCCAGTGCACAGTAGTCGAAATTCGACAGTAATTCATGTTTTTTAAGCTTAATTTTAGCATTCGCCCATACTTCTCTATAATATAAACTTTAACAAAATCTCACACTCCTCTGTGTGCGTAATAAGTTTAAAAATGGATACAAAGTATATTAATATATATAGATAAGGGGAACAGTTGCCTTCGAATTTCATTAGGCTGATCAAGTTGAAACATAAGTCACAAGAAAACTAGCTCAGTTGCCTTTATATATTGCTTATATTTCAAAATATGAGCGTATGTCGACCTCCGTGGCGCAGTGGGCGTATAGCCGGCTGAGACGCAGGAGGAAACGGGTTCGATCCCCGCCACGGAACTAATGTTAATATATATGTGATAAGTATAAGATATATGTAAGTAAATATTTACAAAAAAAAGTATATAAGTATTCTATCAGTTACCTCGTTCCCATAGTACAAGCTCTGCTTAGTTTGGGGCTATATAGCGCTGTGTGAAATGTCCAGCAATATTTATTTATTTATGTATTATTGGTAACACTTATAAAGGAATCAGTCCATCGGCGGTAACTTGATTACTTAGAAGAGAGGTACTTAAACGAGTCCCAAAGTTGATATCTACTATTGATAATATGTTATATGTATATGCTTGCAATCGATAATTGTAAATACAGTTGCTGCCACACACAAAAATGGCACCACGGAAGACCAGCGCTATAATAGTGGTATAGATATGCTGTTATACCACAATGCTGAGTGGTGACCGTTTTTACTCACAAAATTTGCTCTATAATTTATACTCGTCTAAACTGTAATGTACACTTGTGATGCAAAATAGACGTTTTTCTATTCTATTCTAAGTTCTAGCACAAATAGACAAAGTGTTGTTTTTTTTAAGCTACACTTAATACCTGGTTTTTACTCCAACATGCTTCCAATACCCCACAATAGTCCTTTCCATGTGTTAAGGCACCGTTTTATTGCAAGAAAACTTAAGACTAATCCAACTAACCTAAAATCTTGTTTTAGCTACTGCCAATGTGTAAACGTAACTTAAACACAAGTTCCGCTGTCCGGACGTTTCGTAACAAGTCAGCAGGATTTGATCAAAGGCCGTAGGTGGGATAAAGGTGTGCTTGGGACACAAGGGTCTATCTAGGTCATGCCAAATCTCAATAACGCTAACTTTACACGTGTTGTGATTTCTACGCTTATTAGGTTTACTTTCATAAACCGTACTTGTAAATACTTCATTAAAATTTGTGCAAAAAACCCGTGTTTAAATGAAAATTGCTTGTAAGCAGTATTAAGTACAAGTGCTAATATAAAAAGTGTTAGAAGCTAAACAACTTGTAACAAAAACACGTAGACAAGTTCTTTTGCCATTAAAGGCATAAATAAACTAGAACGTACTAAGGTAAAAAAGCGTCAAAATAATACTAAAAGCGTACATTCGACGTTCGTATGATTTCATCCTCATTATTTTCAAGAAATGTAAAATGACAGTTCTTAAAAAAAGCTAATACAAATTCTTGATAATACAAAATAAAAGAGCCTAAACTTAAGTGTCACAGAATCAAGCACAAATTTTCCTGATTTGTAAAAACTAATTATTACCTAATTTACTTAGTCTCGCTAGCATTTATAGTTTTTCTTGCTAGGCCTTCCGTTGAAAATGATGAGAAATATTGGTATATTTTTTTCATTATTCATTACGCAATAAGTTTAAAGAAATAAAAATTATGACATTCCCTTGTCAATACATCTATGAAAATCTGGTGTATGTTCACAAAAATATTAATTTGTTTAAATAAAATAGCGATAATCATAATTTTAATACCAGAAATAAAGATAAACTCGCCTTTGCCACTTGTAGACTCCATAAAGTTAGTAAATCGTTTAAAGGACAAGGTTTACGCTTTTTTAACAAACTCCCAAGGGATGTACAAAAATTGACAATTAACAAATTTAAAAACGTAATTAAACAAAATCTTTGTAAAAAAGCCTACTATAAAATATCGGATTATTTAGATAATAGAGAAGCTTGTGATTGAAATTGCTCCAACTCGTTCAAAATGTTACAATTTAGACTTAATTTATTTTCTGTATTGTTATGTATTCTAAAAGGATCATTAAAAAAAACAACCAGCCTTGTTTCTTGCCTTTCTTTCCTGGCTTGGTCGCCAAAGAACAGGCAGTAAAATTGACGTTTCAAAGTGATCCTTGTGACTTTCATGCATACATCTTCCTTTGATCACAATTTCACCTGGTGGTAAGCGATGTTGTGGTCTAAGAAACAGAACGAAGATCTAGAAGATTTCTATCACTCTTACCTTAAAAGGACACAGATTGTAATCTTTACAAGCGTCACGAGGACTTCTTAGACTAACCTAAATAGTCAGGTAGCTAGTCCTAGATATGTCCCTGTAGGCAGCGAACGTCGCATGACACACCGCCACCATTCACCAGACCACATTCGGAACCGCAGTAATGAGTGGACCAATTCTTTAGTGCCCTCGAACACGACATAATCTTGCAGAGGCGTTATGGCCTATTACACTGAACCCCCAATCTAATATAATATTACTCCGATACACATTATGCGTGGTATGACAAATTAAGGTTTTTGATGAAAGGTATTGTTAAAATAAATGTAGTTTAAATTACTTTTTCCATCATAATATAAACTTCATCGCCTTATTTGACGACCTCCGAGGTGCAGCGGGCGAATAGCCAGCTGAGACGCAGGAGGTTTTGGGTTCGATTCCCGCCGCGGAACAAATGTTTGCATGATCTACAGATATTTCTTCCGGGTCTGGTTGTTTCTCTATATATTATAAGTATGTATTTACAAAAAAAATATATAAAAGTTTTTCTATCAGTTATTTGGTTCCCATAGTACAAGCTCTGCTTAGTTTGGGGCTAGATAGCGTTGTGTGAAATGTCCAGCAATATTTATATTTTTATATTTATTTTGCCTAGACCAAAATATTTCTTGAGTTACAAAAAAACAGCTTACTTTTGCTGTGATCCTACACACACATTGATTTTCTGTATCGTAGATAATACGGCTACCATGGTAGCACAATACCAAGATCAAATATTTACAAATGATGCAAACATTAAATCTAAAACTTGCCCTCAAACAAAAAACACAATTTAATGTCGTTCACACTTTGGAGCCTAACATAGCCTAACATAGAATTATTTTTACAATGCGTCCTTTTTCGTCGAATTTTAGCCATTCCACTACTCGAAGTAACCAGTCCAAAATTGATACATGACCATCGCAGCGAGACCAGAACAATCTATCTTTATTAGAAGCATTCGCCGAGTAAATTGAAAATACCTTCTAAGTATGACTGATGGTATGCATTACTTGGCGGTGACAGTCCTCCCTTGAAGAAAAGAGGATTATATCATGCGCTGGAAACGGAGTTTAATATTGTGTCTATTTATATTCATGGTATCTTTATCGCTGAGAAGGGAAGACAGGAATCATAACGATGTAAGTACAGAATAACACCGATATTCACTTAGGCATATTTTTTGTTTCCGATTATATTTCGGCTTCCCTCGTTCTTGCGAGAAAATTTTTCCGCCAACTTGGGATACGAAATCATGGTCGTGATAATGAAATAGGAGACTGTTCTTATGAATATACTGTTATTATTATAAATACGGGATTTATCACGTACCGTCTTATCGGTGTTTCGACCGACGAACCTTCATCAGGTTGAGTGCGATCCGCTCGTAATAACTCCTCGCCTTGCACGTTATTTGTTATTCGGAGCGGATCACACGTGATAAATCCCGTATTTATAATAATGATTGAAATAAATCACGAAAGTTTTCTAAGTAGAATATACTTTTATTATATCGTTAACTTTGTCTTATGTTATAAATTTAATTTCATTTAAGGTAATGGTTGTTTAAGGCATAGGATTAAAAATATGAACATACACTCACAATAATAATTTCACCGCGTAATAATAAATTCTCAAGTTACGATTTTCAGTACTTGATTATTTTTAAATTGTAGTCTAGATCTAACAACGGCTACATTGTTGTAAACATTTATCTTGAGTATGATATTACTATTGAAAAAGACAGATAAAGTACTTTTTAAACTGCCAAGAAAACCCCGGCTTATTTCCACGTTAAAACACATTTTTCTTTTCGTTCCTTGCTCTCCTCCCAACTCATTATACCATAAACTCAAGGCCAGCTGCCAAAGGTCAAGATGAGACATAAAATAAAATTGAAACTCATCATTCACTCCCGAGTTATTCGAAAAATGTTCACCATTTAGTTGGCAGGGCCTTTTAACGAACAACGCCCACTTTAAAATAATTCCTGTAATTTACACTGAAGCCACCATTACCCTCCAAAAGGGCTACAAAGGGGCGATGTGTGGACTTGTTCTGCTATAACATGTTATAACTTAGCCTATTAAATAACTAACATATACTGTAATCCTACACAGAACACAGAGGTTATACAAGATAATGTAAGAAATATGAACGCGTGGATCCTTTAATATGAGGCCCAAGGCGATTAAAAGCTTAAAGTAATCGCCTCACTAGATCATAATGTTGTCTAATAAAACTCGTAAACTCAGTAGATTCGCCTTGTAAATTACGTTTCATATTAAAATGTTAACCTCTTAATATTCTGAGAAACAAACTTAATTATAAACGAGTTTTTGAGCCGTCTTGGCAACAAATTCTCAATTTCCTTTCAGAGATACATTTATCTTGTTATTAGATTATTTCATATATCTCTCTTACATTGTAAAATTTGTTTATAAATCAAGAGACAGTACTTTACGTATTATGAATTTCCGGAATGTAGACAAACGTGATTTACAGAAATATACAAGTTAATTATTATAGACTTTAATGACTGATGATCCACCGATTTCCGACTTAGCTTTAACCATCTCGCAAACATCAGCTTTCAAATAAACAAGATATTGTATATATAATATATATGCAAAGATTACAGGAAAATTACAACGAAAACTCTATATAGAACAGTTTCTTAGAATCTGTCTCAAAAGTTTTCATGGTTTACCAGGCGCTTAACTAGATGGCGCTGCTTAATTAACATAAACAAACCTATCTAGGTTCGGAACCCTCAGTTTTTGTTTTTAAAAGGTGTTTATTAAACATAAATTTTATGAACGTGTTACAGATAAACACAGTTTAGTATCTTGATTTAGAATAACTGAGCAGGCTATAGCACCTCTAAAAGTTTTTTGATAATATAACTATTTATAATAGAGTTGCACTTTGTAAATCAATTTTCTTAATTTTATGTAGCAAACATAATACAGAAGTACTTATTAAAAAGTTCATATGAGTTGTATACCGCACATTTTTAATGTCATCAACCCTCGGTGCACGAGGGTTCGAGAACACTCGTACTTGGCCAGTCTTGTTTTTCTTCTTTTATTCCAAACCTAACCCATTCTTATGTTAAATCCTGTATTCATATTTTGCTACATTCAAGATGTTTTTCTCTTTGTTCCAGTTTCAACAGTGGACATAGACGCAGTACTGGGGCGGAAGGCTTCGTTGCCGTGTGACGTCACGCCTGACGCCGCCGAGGATCGTGTTTACATGGTGCTGTGGTTCAGGGCCGGGAAAGCCACGGGAGGGAAGCCTATTTACAGGTAAGAGCTATTTGATGTCTACCCTCTTTTATTGAGACCATTCAGACGCATCGGTACTTGATACAGAAATGGACAAAATATCGTTTTTTTATCGAACAATTTAGGTAGGTAGTACGAGTAGGTGATATTCTTGACAAAAATATACTATGCCCTGTGGATGAAAGTTAAAATTTAAATAATTAGAACAAGGTTCCACCTGCGGCTTTGCAAGCGTGTGTTGTCAATAAAATAAATAAATAATTCTGGACATTTCACACAGCGCCATCTAACCTCAAACTAAGCAAAGCTTGTGCTATGGAAACCAGATATACGAGTATGTACGTAAGGTATTCTGGATACAGCTGAAGACCAGCGCTGCGGCATATTTACATGCCGTAGCAACATGAGCTGAGTACCAATTTATCCCCACACAGAGCTTTTAAGTTTGTTAGTTTCTTAGTGCTTAGGTTAGTTTTTGTCGTTGTTATTTTATTTTTCTTTTTACCGTGTGGTTTTTGATAAAAATGTTTTCTTTCTTTCTTTCTTTTTATGTCCTGGGTTGAGACATAAGTTACTTTTTATTAGCTAGTTAGCAGGAAGTTGCGGGTTCGAATCCCACCGCGGAACAAATGTCATGATCATGCAAACATGATCTACAGATATTTGTTCTGGGTCTGGATGTATTTCTATATATTCTAAGTATGTATTTACAAAAAGAAGTATATAAGTATTCTATCATTTATCTGGTTCCCATAGTACAAGCTCTGCTTAGTTTGGTTTTAGATAGCGCTGTGTGAAATGTCCAGCAATATTTATTATTATTTTATTAAATAGATATTCTACTATCAAGAATGTTTAAACAAATAGCATACTTACACTTAAATAAAGCAACTTCAAGTCACTTAAAACTAGAGCACTTAATTTAAGTAGCGCATGTATCACAGGAGATAATAAATGATCTCTGAATACATTTGCCTTATTGCGATGCCAACTTCACTCAAATACCAACAATCTGAATAACCCTTATAACTTTGTAACTGCAAAGCGTAGCACTTTTCCTAGCTCGAAGCATAGTTACGTAGACTTTGTTCGCTCGTTACCCAATGTGAAGTTCACGAAAGCTATGCATCAACTTGAATGTTCAAGATCTCAATATTAGTTTTGTTATCTAGTTCACACTACATTCCTTGTAAATTTTGATTAATTTAGCCCTATGACCATTTCCATTTTCCAAATTTTATTTGATATTGATTTTGATTCTTCTTCTCGTATTTTAAGAGCTTCGCTCTAACTTATGCAATTCCCGTCAATGATTATTTGTCTTCGTCCGTCGATTTAAAATGAGTGGTGAGTCGGCGCCGATCCGCGCCGGCGGCCGGTGGCTTCGGTGCCCCCTCCAGGGCCCGTAGCCAAATTACATTCACTCCGAATCGATTCGATTTCTACATACATTTGTTGCCGCTATATCACTTGGTATTTCTATAGCATGTGTCAAATCCCATACATTTTCGGACTTATCAACTAACGTCATCGCTAATCGACTATAACTTGGCTAAGCCCTCAGTTGTCTTTGAAGGTGGCGAGTAACGCGGCGATTTGTCTCCGACACGAACATAATGCGACAATATTTATAGTGATCGCGTTTCTAACGATAACGCTCTATCGCTGATTTTCTGACGCTTTAGTAGTTATAAACACCTGAAAGTTGTTTTCAACAAGTTTTTAAAGTCTCTATTGTTTTATTCGTGCATACGTTCCGTACATAAACTGTATCCAACAAACATCTTCTGTCCAGTTTACACATCGGCAAATGAGTTCTTATCTCGATTAAGTCTCGGACATGATCCTAAACTATCTTTGATTAATTAACAAGGCGGCTATCGAAACAATGCCTGCAGTCAAAGATAAGGCAAGCAGCTCGGTATTAATCATTTTGAGACAAATTTATGCGAATTCAATGGCACATAGATCCTGGTAAACTTGAAATACGATACATAGATATACATACATCTGAAGTGCGAAGTTTGTTGCGGAGTTCATCCATTACGTGATTAAACTTGTAGTATATATGTATTTAGTTTACCTAATACATTTAATTATGTATTTCACCTTTAGTATAAGACCTGTAAATATTTGATAAAAGAAGCTGTATTTTTATAAATATTTTATCTTAATCCTCTCTTCTGTAAAACGGATAAAATGCTGCTAAAGTTGGCGTCGATGTTATCTATCAGACATTGATCCCAAAACCTTAAAGCCAAATCCATCAAGGCTAATACGAAAGTGGTTCGACCTTTCCCACATTTTACTTTATACACTCGTATGAATATAGCTCATTCAATACATTAACTATTGGCCCAAATTTCTTCCACCATAAAAACCATCTTAACCAACCATGTGATTCGAATAAAATATTAATAAAAACTGAAAGCAAGCAGGGCACGGCATGAATAACTAAACGATGTGAAAATCGTGAGAAAACCTACTGTTTCTGTACGTTTCACACTAATGTCTGAACAAATATGAAACATGAGACCAGACAAAAATGGGGGATTGATTTACTGTAGCATTCGGTCGCCGGATCTCCGGTACTTCCGTGTACAAGTACACACATACCAACTGGCTGAAAGGATTCAACCGGTCAATCCGATTTTCGTCTATATTTCATCGCATATTGAGCTTATTATCGATTGGAGCCAGACGAAGTGGATTGAAGTATTGGCCGGCCGGGGATCACATCGTATATGTAACAGGTATATTCTCCATATTTTATGAAGATGTGCACAGAAATGTATTGGAGTTATTGGGCTTATTTTAGGAACATTCCTTTGGAAATACAATTATAATTATTTATTTAGAATAGTTATGAAAATCGCAATTCTTAAAACATATTCTGGGTTTATTACTTTTTGTTTGGCTGTATAGACCTTGGAACTATATAACAGTTTTTGTATTTAGTGTAGAAACACCGACCTTGATTTGGAATCTTAGTGTTTACTAAGAGTATACTGCTGTGTCAATGTCTTAACTTTTCCCATACCCTAGTCAAATACAACTACTCAATAATTAAACTAAATAACTAGAGGTTCGCCCCGAACTGAGATCTCGCGAATCTCCAGTATAACGTATTTAGTGGCTAAATATGATTTAAGGAGTTGTCAAATAATACAAATACTTCAAATTTAAACATGTTTAGTCGCTAAATACGTTTAGTGATCTTTTTGCATGCCGGCTTTAATCTTTGACTAATAAATTGGTGCCACGAAATTACTTAACCAACCTACTTGACCTACAGTTTCATTCAAATTAGATGTAACGGGGGTTCTTGTTAATTGGTTATATTGGGGTGCAAATGGCAGTTATTCTGGATTTTAGACCTTTGCCTATATTTGTGTCATTAAAGCTACACGAATACCAAATTTGAGCATTGTGGGGTCACTGGTGTACCCTGTGAATTTTGTCAAAGTTTTATTTTTATTATGGCTAATAACTCAAAAACTACAAAAATTAAACTAAAAATAAAAACGGGGTTCAAATGTTCTAATGAAGACCTTTCATTTGACGTCCCATTTGACCTAATAGTCTCATTTTTTTTTACCCCTCTTGAACTCCCAATATCTCAGCAACCCCCCAATATTTTTAGCTCATTGAGTCACACCAAAATTGTGCCATCACTATCTATCTATATACCAAATTTTATGATGATCGGATAAACGCTACGAAAGTTATCCTCGGACAAACAAATATACATACATAGATACAACGCCGATTTGCCAAGTTGATTTGGAGATCTCGCTTCACTCGATCAATTATCATGAAAATATAATAAAATGTAAACCTTATAATTGGATACGATGGAGCTTACGGCCGACGAGTGCAAATAGCCCCGTTGTTGCGGCTTCACTATCACGCACACCGTAAACCAAGATCAGATAGCCTCAAATGATTGAATATTTAATTATTTCAACTGCTTTTACGGTTAGATTTATTTTAACTGCGATACTGAAATTGGTGTGTTTGAATAAAATTACATAGG
The DNA here is from genome assembly GCA_963924445.1 of Philereme transversata. NCBI lineage: Eukaryota > Metazoa > Arthropoda > Insecta > Lepidoptera > Geometridae > Philereme > Philereme transversata. The sequence continues at coordinate 10,336,640 of OZ004347.1, forward strand.
CATAGTGAATGCAATGCTAAATTGTTTTTTACAATTTATGCAAATTTTCTATGCACGGTTATTGTACGACTATGAGTTAGACCACCCTTCTGATAGTCGAATAGTCGAGTTGGTTATTTATTGTTTATTTTCTTTGTTACTGTATTTCTGTTTGGCGTGCAATAAAGAGTATTTCATTCATTCATTTATGTTACTTATTAGAAAACTGTGACAGCACTTACAAACCATGAATTAATAATGAATGAGTGTAATCATCACTGCACTTGCAAGCTAGTTACAACTCAAAAGTAATCATTGTGTTGTGATGTGTCAGACCACGCACAGTGAAGGGTTCCGTAATCAGTACGCCAATATCATAGTAATTTTAAAACAACGCGTTGCGCCACGATATTAACTTAAAAATAAGGCCATGTATAAGAGATTTCATGCAGAAGCGTTTGCTTAAATGTAGTATTGCTTGTGCCGGGCTTCGTTGTAGTGCACTCAGCTTTACTCGGTGGCGCACGCCACATACCGTCCCGCGTTTTTAACGAGGCAACATATCGCCATATATTTTTACTTACGCATTTAACGCCACGGGCACCGAACTGGGCCCCGTTGCACGTATCGCCACATTTCACTCGCCGCCTCTCCATGAACTGAGAATCGCGTGACGCATCGCGCGACACGACGCATCACGCGACGCGCAAAGCGCCGCGTCTCCATAAACCTGCCTTAACAGTTCCAAGTACAACTACGGAAGCCTAAAAATTTAAAATGGCCAGTCTTATGACTTTTAAAAAAGATTGGTCAAGGGGTTTATAAAATCAAATTATCTATATTAAATAAAATACCCTTCGTATGAATTATAAATAAATAAATAAATATTAATGGACGTTTCACACAGCGCTATCTAGCCCCAAACTAAACAGAGCTTGTATTATGGGAACCAGATAACTGATAGAATACTTATATACTTTTTTTTTGTAAATACATACATACGTATAATATATAGAAAAATATTCAGACCTGGAACAAATATCTGTAGATCATGCAAACATTTGTTCCGCAGCGGGAATCGAACCCGCTTCCTCCTGCGTCTCAGCCAGCTATTCGCCCATTGCGCCACGGAGGTCGTCAATTATTTGACTAGAATCAGTAACAAACGCCCATCGTAGTCAAACATAAGAAAGGGTAATCGCGATATGTTTTGCAAACTATGCATCACTAACACGGCTCGACCCATCGGACCATTAATCACTCTAGCCGCTTAGCCCTATTATTAGGGTAACTGTGGAAGGCTTTTAAATAGCTACCACAGGATGAGGGTTGTAGCTGGTTCAGTGTTGAAACCGCAGCGAAATCAATGAAGACAAGACATGGGTTAGCAGAATAGACCTTGGAAAAGGCATACTTATTTACAAGCTTTTTATTAACTTGCAATGTATGTATGTTTGTCAGGGTGGAATCTTGCAACTGAATTTTAAACTCGTTCCCCTCAACCAATTGAGCCGAAATTTGGAATACATATGTAACTTCAGTGATAATGCAATAATATGGTACCATGGAGGTGGTCTCATGATGGAGACGGATGCTAGACAACGGAACTTCTGAATGGATTATAGTGGGCTAATAGTGGTTGGGCTCATTTGAATCTGCTTGCGGTTCCGATTATGAATTTTATAAATGCTTGTGAAAAAGTAATTTTACAACAAAAAACTTATTATCCTGGTTTTTTGAGCACATATATTATAATTTAAATGTTTTGTTTTGAATCTAATTAAGTTTACTGACATTTTATTTTGCAAAGCTCTGCAGTTGTACAAATTCAAACTCAACATTTCTTTATTCAATAAAATCGCTTGTATCATTTTTCCATCGTCAATTATCGCGTGACAAATACTGGAAAGACTCAGACAATAATCCTTTCTGGTTTACAAAGAATTGATATTATTAATTTCCAAATGTAAAGTCAAGATCTTTGCATTAAGAAGATGATTTCAACTTGTGAACTTTCATTCGAATGACCTAGCTTGTTCCTGTTTTAGACTATGAATATACGCCCTAACCCATAAACCATTGACGGCAAGGCGATAACTGACGCCCAGATTGAACCGTTACAAATTGAACTTTCCAACGTAAATGGATCGAACATTATTGGTTTGGTAAAAGTCAACTTGTTGGATATTTGTACACCTAAATCTAATTCTGAAAAACGCTCCAAGAGTTTGGCGTTTTTTTTTAATTATAATATTATTATCAGTGACACAAAATATCACAATGGATATGGGTACAATTAATTGTATAATTGAACAGTTCGACTGATGTTTCTGCAACTTTTTATGACGTAGTTTGATTTTAATGTAAGAATTAAAAAATAAGGGATTGTTAGCCAATTTCCTAATATATTTTATATTATTATCATCATCATGTCAGCTCTAGAACCTCCACTGATAAACATAGGCCCCCTCCATAGGTGCGCCCGCCAGAGCGACCGATCTTGAGCCTTCTTATAAGGTACTGGGCAATTATTTAATATTATGAATATATAATATTAATAGCCAAATTATAATAAACTTTCTCTAAGAATATTAGATACGAGTAGGCATGAACCCATTTTAGAATTTGCCCTAAATTTGAAAACAAATTTTAATATTAAATATCTTTTTGGCTTCTTGGCTGGGCTACAAAATATTTCACAAACATAGTCATGTTTATTGCAGCGCCCAAGACGGTAACTTGCAAGTCTTGAACTAACACCCTTCATCTACTCGGCGATTCCAAATAAGCTTATCTATGTTTATTTCAAAACTGTTACAGTATATTGTCTTTTTGAGGGCCAGATCGTAATTCAGCAACGTAGCTAACAGCTATTACTAGCTGATTAAAATACATTTAGCTAGCAAATCATTAAAATCATTAGGTATTAAGACTTCTTATTGATATAAAAAGCATCTCAAACTGTTCAAAGATAAGTTTGTCGGTATATAATTATTATTTGTATCTACAGTTATGTATATACAACTATAATATATACAGGGTGTTTGGTAATATACCGACGATATTCAAGTAACGGTTTCTCAAAACATAAAAAAGACTTCTCGAATAAAAAAACTGCTAGTTATATTATCAATTTTTTTTAAAAATAGACTAAGTTTCGGTGATTAATTTGATATAAAACTTACTACTTACTCTTGGAATCAACATCCAAAATTAAAGGCCGATTTGATATCTCTTTCGGAAATGGCTGCAAGTTTTGGGTTAGAAAGGGACAAGAGATATCTCGAGACGTCACCAATACAGTATCTGTGGTTAGATGGCAAGCATTATACAATAGCACTACATAAGTTTAATGCAAAAACAAATTTCACATTTCTATGGTAAATATTTCACAAATTTATTTATTCTGCTCATCAGCCCTTTCATTTTTGTGCGTGTATTACCAAACATCCTATATACCAATAATAAAATGTAAGTGTCTGTCTGTGATTTCAAAATAAATGCCAAAATTTAAGCGAAAACGACTACTTATTCGATGAATTATCATAGATAAATGACCGTTTTAGAAAACAGACATTTTGAAATCTCTTGAATGTCGTCAGTATATTACTAAACACGCTGTATAGATGTATCAACTTATATACAATGCTTCTAGCAAATACATTTCATTTCATTTCATCATAAGGGCCATAGGACCCTTAGATTTCAAAACTGATCTTGCACCTGCACCAAACGGCTCACAGCAACCTTCTAGATCGTTTTTCCAACCGGATTCTATAGGTAATATTGGAAAGGCTTTCTGGCTGAACATAAACTATAAGTAGGTACTTAAAGTGTCGCTAGGTGTCTGATTAAAGAGATAAGTTTACGTGAGTACAGAGGTTGTTTATTTGCATTAGCAATTTACATCCGTAAGGTAGCACCTACACCGTTTTGCACGGAATTAGTAAACATCGTACTGAAACTTGGAGTCAGCGGGTTCTAACTTCGGCTGGGAAAGATTTACCGGTAAAGTTTGATTTCTCAAATCAGGAAAACTCCGAATGCTGCGTTTTAAATACTTAGCTAAAATAAATTCACCACATCATTATCATCATCACAAACTGACTAGGTATATTCTTCCCTACGTTTGTGTCATTCCCCACAATTATTAGGTATGTATAGGTATTACGTAACCTATGAAATTGCCGTGTTGTATGGAATAAGTGAAAGTACTTATTTTTTTAAACTTTTTTATTTCTGTTATTCCAAGTAATCACCCATGCAATCGACGCATCTTTGCCAACGCATTGGCAGTTTATTAATGCCCTTCTTGTAAAAATCAGCTGGACGGGAGGCAACAAACTCTTCAAAGGCATTTTGTACTGCCTCTCGGGAATTGAATTTTTTACCCACTAAACAGTTGTCTAAATTTTGGAAAAAGTAATAGTCGGTAAGCGCAAGGTCTGGTGAATATGGCGGATGAGGGAGAGCTGCCAACCCCAGCTCTTGTAGCTTGGAGACTGTCTGTTGTGCAGTATGGGGTCGCGCGTTGTCGTGAAGGAGCAGTGGGGACGACCGATTGACCAAAGCTGGTTGCCGATGTGCAAGCTTCTCCATCATTGTCTCCAGTTCTTCACAGTACTTATCTGCAGTAATGCTCATGCTGTTTTGTAAAAAGCTGTGGTGAATTACACCCGCACTAGGCCACCAAACAGTGACCATCACCTTTTTAGGGGTCATTTTTGGTTTAGAACATGGCTTTGGTGCTGAACCAAGATCTAACCAACTTGCTGAGCGCTTTCGATTGTCTAACAGAATCCATGTTTCATCGCACGTAACAATTCGGTTCAAAATTCCTTCATTTCTTTGCCTATTGAGCAGCGCGAGGCAGGTCTCGACGCGTACGTTCGCTGGCGATCGTTAAGTTCGTGGGGCACCCATCTATCAAGTTTTTTTACCTTGCCTATTTGTCGCTAATGGATCAAAATTGTTTTGATGCTAACATCAAAAGCTGCTGCTAGCTCAGCTGTAGATTGAGTTTCGTGAGCTTCCACAATCGCCTTTAATTCATCATTGTTGACCAAAGTCTCCGGACGACCACGAGCTTCATTTTTCAAGTCAAAATTTCCAGAACGGAACCGGGAAAACCAATAACGGGTTGTGCGTTCGTTTTTACAGTTCTCTCCGTAAACGTTTTTGATGTTACGTGCCGTTTGTGTCGCGTTGGTGCCACGACGGAACTCATATTCCATAATTACACGAATTTTTAAAGTGTCCATTGTGACGAAAAATGTTCAAATGTAATGAAAATACAACGCTAATCAATAAAAAAAAGACTGAGTTTGTAAAAAGAATGTCATGTTTTTAAAACAAAATTAATTTGAATTTAGAATACAAAGCCATTCCAAACTTTTTTCCTATTTGAAATGACCAGTACTGAAGAACCGCAATTTCGTAGGTAAAGATCTAATATATTATATGGAAAAACACCCTGACACGGAACAAATGTCTGTAGAACATGCGAACATTAATATTATTTAGAGAGTTGTCAGATCATATAAATACGTCAAATTTAAACATTTTTAAGGGCTAAATTCGTTTAACGATCGTTGTGCCGGAATAAATGTTAACTTTCGAATAAAATTTTGTGTTAAATAAAATTTCCAGTTTTAGGAAAATATGTGAGGGCTAAATTTTACGCATGACTGGGATCGTGGTACCCGCCCGAGTAACGCTAACCTACTTCGGTTTAAGTATAAAAAGGCCACGAACTATATTCAATTTATTCGGTTAGCTAGGTTATATCAAAATCAGACAACATTTTTAGGGTTAAGTACCCCAAAAGGTAAAAAAAGGAACCCTTATAAGATCACTCTCTTGTCCGTCTGTCCGTGTGTCACCAGCGTTTGTCTCAGGAACGGGTAGATCTAGCAAGTTGAAATTTATACCAGATACTGAGGTCTATAGTCCCTATTAGGTGTATAAAAATCAAGTTCCTACAACACGATAAAAGGATATGGGCAAATTTAGATTTTCGCGAAAACTTGTAAGTACCAAAATTTACCTTAATTTTCAACTTTTGTTCATTTTTCGGAATTTTCCCTATACTTGTGCTTTGAGACCTTGCTTTTAACCATAATTGACTATACTACCATATAGGTTTTCGACAGAAAACCTATAGGGTACTTCCGGTTGACCTAGAATCACGAAATTTAGCAAAAAGCAAAGTAAGCAAGCAAGCACAAATAAAGGAAACATTCCAAAAAATAAACAAGTTGAAAATTAAAAGGTGTCCCCATACATACATAGTTGACGCCAATTAAGATAGTCCTTAAGGATAGTGTTGTATGGGCGCTCATACAATTTATTATAGATAATGGTACGGAACCCTTCGTGCTTGAGTCCGACTGGCACTTGGCCGGTTTTATTTATTTTCATTTATAACACTAGCAAGTAAAAAGTCAGCTAGTCGTAATTTTATAAGTGAAGCTGAAGCCTTAGAAAATTGAACTTTATACTTTAAAGTAAACTTAAAGACTTCTTGTAAATTACAAAGTTTTCTATTTTTAATGTTCCACAAACAACATCCAACTTTTTCTAAACGAATTCCTCGTAACTGAGTATTTTAAGCGAATTGAAAAACATAATTTTCATACACTTCTTTGGTTAACAGAGTATTCAACAAACTGGGATCAAACGAAATAAAGTATTAGACCCAATGGCCCATTTGAATCACCCTATAAAATATAGAGGGAATTACCCTGTTTAACTGGTTTTTCAACTAAGTGCCGTTTAAATTTTACTACTCTAGAGAACTTACAAAGGAGTGATTCTGCCACGAGTATTTTACCTGCTATCATTTGACTTAAAGAAGTATCATAAAAATTATAAATATTTTACTGTGATTCCTTATTTTATATCCGCGATAACAGTGATTTCCCTTAACAAAGAACAAACATATAAATGGACCCATGCTTTTACGTCACCATCCTCGCGCTTCATGAATTACAATAAAATTCACGACGCACGTAATATTGCCTGATAATACGTAACAATTATGCATCTTCCGCCCTTTAATGAGAAACTATAAAATAGCAATTAACTAAGCAATTTCTCAACGTATATGGTGTGGCTTGTAATTTTACATCGCCTGCATAAATATTGCCTGAGCACGGTTTTTATAACCAAAAATATTAAGTTCCGTTTATTGTTTTAATCAGGTATTCAATCTGTTGTTTGTAATTTCGTAATAATTGGTTATTTGCGTTAGAAAACAATAAACTTTAGCTTTTGCGATAAATGTTTATGAAATAGTATTAGCTGAAATCATTTTAATATTGACGTGTACAAGGGTGTTATACTATATATAATATACTCTAGGTGTTTAGGTCTTTAGGCGTTACTCATATTTACTATTATACTATACTGGCTGTTGCCCGTGACACGCGTTACACTACTAAATGTGTAGGAGTAGAAATAAAGCTAAACTCGCTGTTGAAACTTGACTTGACACCCCATTTTTATCCCATGGGAACTGATTTATGGGATAAAAAGTACCTTATGTGGTAATCCAGGTTATAATCTACGTACATCCTAAATTTCATTGAAATCGTTTCAGCCGTTACAACGTGATTGAGTAACAAACAAATTTATTTATTTTATTTATTTATTTATTGTGAACTTTCTACATGTAACTAAAACAAAGTGAACACTGGAAACTGCATTAGTAAAATACTGTGTCGCAGTAAATAAACAAACATCCAAACTTTCGCATTTATAACACATGACATGAATATGACGCGGGCTGTCAATGTATGTACATACGTACCCGGTATAATTGTTAATCAGCCATCATTAGCTGCATTTATGTATGAGAAAATGAATTTTCTTCATAAACATTTTTTACGTGAATTTTCCGATATTTTTATAGTTATTCTGCTATTCGGGACGAAGACAAATACAACAAATTAAATACCATGAAAATCGGTCCATCAGTTCTCGAGTTATAAGTGTTTGAACAAACCCGAATTTGTTTTATATATTATTAAAGATTAAGATTAAGATGACCCGCCGAACTCCATGCCGTCTTGACATGCATTTGACGTGGGCTGCCAATTTACATCGCCTCGCTAGAATTGCCAATCGGCCATCATTAGCTGCATCTTTGTATGAGAAAATGAATTTTCTTCATAATTTCTTTTTGCGTGATTTTTCCAATATTTTAATAGTTATTCTGCTATTCGGGGCGGAGACAAATCCAACAAGTTAAAGATCATCAAAATCGGTCCAACAGTTCTTGAGATATAAATAAATATAAATAAATAAATAAATATTGTTGGACATTTCACACAGCGCTATCTAGCCCCAAACTAAGCAGAGCTTGTACTATGGGAACCAGATAACTGATAGAATACTTATATACTTTTTTTTTTTTGTAAATACATACTTATAATATATAGAAAAACACCCAGACACGAAACAAATATCTGTAAATCATACAAACATTTGTTCCGCGGCGGGAATCGAACCCGCTACCTCCTGCGTCTCAGCCGGCTATACGCCCACTGCACCACGGAGGCAGTCAAATGGTATATCAAATAAATGGTGTAACTAACCCGACTTTGTTTTATATTTATAGATTTACACGTAAGGTAGGCTAAAATCATAAATATTATACCTTATAACGAGCGGGCGTAATGCAACGTAATGTAGGGCAGATTGTAGGTTATATTTAGATATCAGATAACAATATATGTTTGGAACAAAACTTACGTTTTAAGTTACGTTAAATTTACGTTAACTTAGGACTTACACTTATAAAGTGTTAAACTTTGGATTATGCACTTACATTAGCCCTCCGAAAACAGTGGATAATGTAATATACAAAGCTAACGTTCCACGCTCCATCGCGTCTACTTAAAGTTGACATACAGAAAGTAGTTTCAAAGCTAACCATAATATTGCAATTATTAAAAATAAAAATATGGCTTTAACGTCTAAAGTAGCGAGGACGAAATTTAAGCCTGGAAGATCTCTAGCAACAAAAAACTCAATCGTTATAAGAAATGTCTTAAAATAAACATTGCTCTTGTGTTTCCTTTCCAATCAATACAATAGCTTCAATTTTGTTTTATTTAGGGTGATGCATTAGGTTAGCGACACAGTTCTTAACTTTTGCGAATACTATCCATCATCTATTCCATATTGTTGTACATGTTTTTGTTCCAACATATAGTTTTTAACTTATTTAGATTTACTTTGTTTCAGCTTCGACGTTCGCGGGCGATCCTTTAACAAGGCCCTCCAATGGTCGGACCCCAACGTATTCGGGCCCCGAGCAGACTTCGTCACAATTACTCGGCCCGCCTCCTTAACCCTCGCCACCGTCCAGCTGGATGACGAGGGCATCTACCGGTGTAGAGTCGACTTCAAGAACTCACCGACTAGAAATTTTCAAATACGTCTATCTGTTATAGGTAAGGGAGTACTTGTAACTATAAATACTACCTTTTTATATATATGTATATACATATATAGTAGGCTATGTCCAATTCTATGTCATCGTTAACCTATGTTCCAAATTTCAGCCAAATTGGTTCAGTAGTTTTGGCGTGAAGGAGGAACAAATATCTATCCAAACATCCAAACTTGGGAAGTGGAATAGTGGGATAATAGGATAGTTTGACGCTACTAGCTTGTGGCCTACCTGATGCCACTGCCTAATACTTGCATTACTCAAAGGTAAAACTCAAATACTCAAAGGTTACGTCCAACAAAAACTTGGCCTATACGGCGTTGGATTGCGCCCGCCATCCTGAGACACGCAGGGGAAAAGTCTCATATACCTTCTACTAACAGTACTTATCTAAAAATGTCAGTTGAAGGACGACTTCGATTACCATAATTTCTAAGCCAGAAATTAGCACAATTAGCCATCATTATTATCTATATAAACGTTAATTGAGCAAGGTTATGGCTTAATTTTAATATACACAATTTTGTGACTATTATTCATTAACAAATTAACTTGCTTTGACAGCCACTTGAGCACGTATTTAGAAATTGGAACCATATCTTTGATAATCAAAACTTTTAAGAGCTGCCATTTTAAGGGACTTCGCTTGAATCTTAATTCAGTAAAGTGAAACTTAATTGGTAGGCTTTAATCTATAAATTCATGATCTTTATAGCCAAAGTAGTTAAACAATATACCAACTAAATTACCAAATACATTTTACATGAAATAAATAAAAAATAAATAATGCACGCAGCGCAATCTAGCCCCAAACTAAGGAAAGCTTGAACCATGGGAACCAGATAACTGATGTACAAAAATGTACAGAATACTTATGTACATTTTTTTGTAAATATATACTTACAATATATACTAGAGGTTCGCCCCGAACTGAGATCTCACGAGTCTCCGATTATAACAAAAAAAATTATTGTACCTAATCTTTGACTATCAAAATAGTGCCACGAAATAAATAACCAACTAACTTGACCTACAGTTTCATTCAAATTACAGGTAACGGGAGTTGATGTATTTGGTTACCCTGTTTTGGGGTACATAATTGCAGTTATTCTAGATTTCAGACTTTTGCCTATATTTGTGTCACTTATATCACACGCATACCAAATTACAGCACTATGGGGTCACTGGTGTACCCTGTGAACTTTGTCAAAGTTCAGTTTTTATAATGGCTAATAACTCAAAAACTATAAGAACTTTACTAAAAAAACAGGGTCAAAAAGTACTAATAAAGACCTTTCATTTGACGTCTCATTTGACCTAATAGTCTCATTTTCATTTTTTTTTTACCCCTCTTGAACTCTAATATCTCAACAACCCCCCAACGTTTTTTACTCATTTAGTCACACCAAAATTATGTTATTACTACCTACCTATGTACCAAATTTCACGATGATCGGATCAACGCTTCGAAAGTTATCCTCGGACAAATATTCATACATACGACGCCGATTTGCCCAAGTTGAATAAAGAGAAACAACCACACCAGGAACAAATATCTGTCGATCATGCAAACATCTGTTCCGCGGTGGAAATCGAACCCGCAACCTGCGTTTCTGCCGGCTATTCGCCCACTGCGACACGAATGTCTCAATATTTGAGAATATAATTATTATTATTTGAGAATTAGGTATTTAAATACCTTTAAACCACCGTGTAAACTAAAAGTGATTTTGCTGATATATCAAGACAGACCCACAATTAATCAGTAACTAAAATGTATAGTGCTATAACAAATAATAACACTATAAATGCACTATTTCAAACTAGTTGTAATGGAATTTTGAAAATTCAGTTTTATAACAGCAGCACTGCAGCTTCATTGCGTTATAAAGCACTTAAAACCCCGCGGAAGCTAAATGGAGGCAAGTATTTACATTTTCAATTTCGTACACTCAAAATATAATTGGCCCCATAACGAGTGAAACGGTTTTCGCAAATAACGCCGCCACAAAACGCCGACCCCTAAAACTAGAATGGGAATCATGGCAGATGCTCACATTCCCACAACGAAAAACCTTAGCGCAAAATGTCTGCTCTATGCTGAAAATTTATAAGTGAACTTTATCTAAAAAGCCAGCCTTTCAGCGGCTTTTGCTGAGAGAGCGATGCAAAACAAAGCTTTGTTAGAGCTCCTTTGAATTTCGGTAAGGAAAATGAGAGGTTACACACGACCCCTGGCCCGTCAAAGAAGCCTTCGAGTGCTGTTATTACAATAATGTACTGTGATATCGCGTTTGGAGTGGCAGCGCTCTCGCCTAGGCGACTGAAGACTCGCACGCTACTCCGTAAATGTACCCGGCAATTTACAGTTAGCTATTTATGTGCTCGTCCGAAAACATGTTTTTTATTCTCTAATTTGCCTATATTTCATAGAATACCTTCCAGGATTTCCTATATCCATCACAAAATCTATGATTAGGTCCAATTTGTGACATTGTAACTTATTTTATACAAATAATCTTAATCTGTCTCAAACTGAAGGTTATAAACCGAAACATTATGCAATTTTTTTGAAGGGAAAACTTCTTTAGGCGCGTTGGGCATTTTTAGAGATGGGAAAAATCCATTGAACTCGTGACACTGTTACCGTTACCGTTACCAATACCTCTGTATATAAGTAGATATCTGTAGTGTAGTCTGCTTTTAAATTATGAATACCCAAACATTGAGCGCTAAATTTTAAATTGTAAACTAAATTTCCTGCACAATAAAATATTTCCTGGCGATTCAAAACATACACACGTAATTGTTCAAATTTCATTTTTGTCGGCACTCCCGGGGTACCACTTTTTTTTTGATGTCCCACGTCCCATTTTGTGGATTCGAGCGAAACGGTAGCCCTGAAGTACTGTAATAAATAAATTTTTTATTTTTATTAAAAATAAACTTTAGAAATTCCAGGTACCCCATGATATATTTTCAGATTATTATTTTATACTCCAGTCACGTATTTTAAACTATAAAGGCCGATCAACAGCTTAGCAAGTACCATTGAAATGGTTTTTATCAAAGCGTTTGTTTTAATATAAAACCACAATTGACTTACAAAGTGATTTTTATTAACTTCAGTGCCAGTACCCGAACCGACACAGCCTTCCCGAGAATTTATTATGCCTTGCTTATCTACATATGTTTATCGCGAATTTTAAATTGTAAACGAGCTCCACTTTAAAATAGCAGTTCAGTCTCTGCAGAATTTAAACTGCATTTGTATGAAGTACTGTATATTTTGTAAACTGCGCCGTAATATAAGTATTGCTATTTTATTTATATGGCTTAGTAAAATATAAAAGGTGTTTGATGCAATTGTACCAATTGATCTACTGACAGAAATATATTGTTACGCCGAGGCTGTTACAGAATAGGTAATAGTCGGCACCTCGAAGTTATACCTACTGTGTCACAGAATAGTTAACACTAGGTTGGCTACATGTATGTACCTATTACGTTTTTACCTACAGTTGCACAGAATAAAAAAGAGTAGTTCTGTCGAAATACCTATACGATTCTAGTTGCTAGTGGAACCTTCTAGAGCGTTCGCGAAGGCATGTAGTGGCTGCGTGCGGTAAAAACAGAGCGTAGAGACATCCGGAGGGGTCAGTGTCCCATCATGGCATACTCCTCGGTAGTATTTGCCCACTCTCCTAAAGTTGGTGCCATTCAGATCATCCAAAATCGCTTCTTGCGAAAAGCCTCAGGCTCGCCCTGGTATTTTCGCAATAACGATCTACATCGCAATATGAAATTAGATTCAATAGCCAAGTTCATGAAGCTCGCTTCCAAGCGGTATTATGAACTTGCCTCCCATCATCCGAACCCTTTGGTACACACCATTCCGGACTACCCGTTGGACCCGCCCGCCAACAAAATCCTCCGTCGTCCGAGACACGTTCTCGGAGACCCGGATGACGAAATCACCTCCGCTAACGCGGAAGCGATGTCTGAGTCATCTATATCAGACAGAGCAAACACTTCACAGAAACACCGACCTCGCCGGCGAGGTCGACGAGTCCCTTCAGTCGCCGCCTATACGAGGTACAGACATGTACCCGGGCGTTTCTCTCCTATCCCCACCCCGGCAACTGCCCAAGCCGAGGCTCGTACCTAAGTGGTGCCCTTGCGCTAGTTGCCTAAATAACTTACTGGGCTGAGCGCCATCTGCGCTCGCCAAAAGTTCGGTTAAGCTGTAACGGCCTCAGAGGCCAACAGCAAGTTTAGTCCATTCGAAACAAAAAATAAACGAGGAGTCAGTCTGGTTTTGGCTATACGTGCAAACATTTCGGTGACTTTTAGTGCTGTATTGTGCAACAGTGGTGTGAATTAGTATGTTGTGATTACTTGTGATTAAGATCGTGTATTTATCATTTCAGTGTTGAATAAAAAAGTTATTTTGGTTAGATTCATTTTTATTATTTTATCCCGAAAACAATATCAATATCAAATAAAAATTTCAATATTAGTTTCCCCATACTGTCCAGTTAAAAAAACACAACACATGCTGACCACGAATCATTATAATTTTATAATTATGAAATATAGGCAATTCAATCTGGTTTAATAGCATTAATTATGGACTCGCCGCAGGCAGGTCGGACTGTCCACCGAATCCGCATATGCTTGTACTATGCCACTATTTATGTAGGTATCTATCTATTTGAATGCAATCAGTATTTGCCTCGCACTACTCTGATATTGGAGCGATGACCTGTGAACTTTTGTTTTATTGATAACAAAATTTATTATTTTATAATGAGCATAACTATCAGCAGACGGGTTAAAATGTTAATGAGAAAAATGAAAAATATAATATTTATTGCTACTTATAGGTAGGTTTTATAAGAAAAGAAACGCAGAATTTGGGTTTATGCAGAGATTTTCAGATTTGATCAAATTAACAATGGTAATTTTATTAATCGCTTATTTCAGCTGTATGATATATAGATATACTTTAATGCACCAGAATTAGAATTGCAATTGGTGATCTTTTCGCTTTTCGCTCTTCCAGATTACTTTTGGATGGATCGGATAACAGAAAAAAAAATACGAGTCGTACCTGCGAATATAACAGTCATAAGTTAATGTAACAATGTACATATATAAATATCATAAAAGGGGATATACTATATAGATTTATTATATAGGATAGAAAATTATATTTATATTACACTATTAATAATAAATACATTGCCGATACCGACTGTTTTGATTTAGTTAGATAGTGTGTCAATATGTTGTCCATTTTATGTAGTTTCTTTATATTTGTTACTTGTCTATACTAATATAATTAGGAAAGATTTGATTGTTTGTTTGCATTGAATAGGCTCCGAAACTACTGGACTGATTTAAAAAATTCTTTCACCGCTGGGAAGCTACACTATCCCCGGGTGACATAGGCTACTTTTTACCCAATTGTGCAGAAGGAGGGTAATGTTTTTATTGAAAAACTATGCGTGCGAAGCTGCGGATTGCTCAGCTAGTCTTGAAATAGATCTTTAAATATCTATAAATATGTTTACCTACGTATAAAAATACATAGGGTCGGTACGCCGGATGCGCGACCGGCTTCAGTTTGCGACCAACTGACGGCCTTAGTTTCTTTAAATCAAGATAATAGCGTTTCTAGAACCTACAGAAATAAAAAAAAATAATCCTTAGCGTTTGTAAGCGATTAGGAAATGAGAATGTATACAGTTGGAATCATACAGTTATTACCAGCGCCATAAAAAATCGTAGACGTGTAGTGATTTGAACAAAAAATCACTACACGTTACTAGAAACAACTTACTCCGGCAACTAACTTCTACCGCCTGGGGAGCATCAGCCCACGTGCTTCGAATAACCGGCCTATTAATCTCGTTTTCAGCAGGTGAATTTGCTTGCCCAGTGTGGCACCGGTCCGCCCATGCGAGAGAGGTAGACACTGCCCTTAACGACACGTGCAGGATTATAATAGGCTGCCTAAAACCAACCACCCTCAAAATGTTCACTCAAACCCCATTAGCAGGCATTGCACCACCAAGCGTTCGCCGTGAGGCTGCTTGCAGTGCTAAAAAAAGTAAACAGGAAACTGACGACCAACACCCACTCTGCGGCCATCAGCCGCCATTGGCCTGACTGAAAAGCCTTAAGAGCTTCCTCCGATCCACCAACCCAACGGACAAAAGCCCGGCAGTCGCGAGACTTGAATTATGGTCCTCCCATCATACTGCCCCTCCTGATTACATTCCACTAGCTGAGGATTAAATTCAACTAGCTGAGCATCTTCCTTCCGGCTACAAGCTACAGTGGCCAATTTGGAAGCCCCTAAACCGATTACGCACTCAAGTTGGTCGCTGCCAAGACAATCTAGCCAAGTGGGGCTATATCGACCCACTCCGGAGCCAGTACCACTGCGGGACCACCTCACAACCAATGTCCCACCTGCTCTCATGTCCCAACCTGTGCCCAACCACCTGCACACGAGAAGACTTAATCCAGGCAATAGAGAGGGGTGTTGAAGTTGCTCTCTATTGGGCTAATAAAATTTAGAAGTCAAATAGCCATTGACACGAAATAAAAAGAATAAAAGCTACTCTAAATGTTTTCTAGACTATTTTTGTTAAAATTACTTTTGCTGTAAGTATATATAATCAAAATATAAAAATAAAAATTGTTTTTGAATCAATTATAATTATTTTATTGAAATAATTTAAACATCAAAAATAGTGGTCGCAAACCAGCATGCTGGTGGTCATTAACTGATGAATGTGGTCGCTAACCGACATTTTGGCTATATTTTCACTTTTTGGCCATTTTACAATAATTCATGGTTGAACGTATAATATTTCATGTTTTATATCCAAACTAGACTATGTTTGAGACCTACTTACGCTTACACGTACTATGTCACATGAAGGAAACATTTTATTTTACTACTTTAAAGTGGTCAACTCAGCTAACTGGTCTCTATTCAGCGCATCAACCCTACGTTGCGTAGGATATCAAATTAAGCGTTCCAGCTTTGAATCTGTTAACTTCCTCTCTGAAATAGAACTAGACCAATACTGGTTACCAGAATATTATGTACAAGGAACACTATAAACTCTAGTTTTAAAGAAAAAGAGGTCAATACCAATTTGCGGCGGACCTACTTCCACCAGTAATTCTTTCCCAGGCCGGGTTTCGAGTTAAGTGAAGCGATACATAACGGTTAAGTGGGGGCTGCAGTGTTGTTACCGTAAGTCATCGCTTTGCGGAACTTACTGGTAGGTAATACACCGAGAAATTGTAGTTCTTCTAGTTGTGTTGCGAAATGGTTTGGAGACATTTTTTACTGTAAAACTTGAGTTTTACACTAAAAAATGTCTATGAAGAACTTATATGACTTGAGTCAATTTGAGTTTCTTCTGTAAGCGGCGCTTGGACATCTCAAAAGCATATGGCGGAGGAAAAGGGAAAGGCCATGTTAAAAATCTCGTCGTAAGTGCTAATGAACACCTACTTTAAACATATAATAAGAAAGAAAAAACCGGATATGTACGAGTCTGGCTCGCGCGCTGAGTGTTCCGTAAAAACATTTTATTTAGGTATGTGATATAACTACGTATTAACGATTTTCGGACCTTGCTTCTTGCCAAATCACATGATTCTATTTCAACGGGAAGTTCCATATAAGTTTTGATTGATTGGTGAGAAAAATATGCGGCAAAAAGGGCCGCATTCTTTTATTGCTTTTACATAATAGTTTGAATTTTTTAAAGTTTTAATGGACCATGTACCTACAACCATATATAATTTAAATATGATATCTACACTGGTTCCCGAGAAAAAGGTTTTTAACAGACGGACAACGAAGTGATCTTATAAGGGTTATTTTTCTGCTTTTGAAGTACAGAACCCTAAAAAATATAGATTCATACCACTAAAATACGAACACTATTATTAAACTGGTCTTGCTTTAACTTAAATTACAACTAACTCTATATGTGCAGTGGCGAAAGGGTCCTCAGCCCAGCAGTTAAAAGAAAGAAATTCATTTATTTGACACACACAGGACAGACCAGTTGCTGCAGCATGTTGCCATGCTGCAGCGCTAAATATTATATCAGCCATGGAATTTCCATTGCTGAAGATCGGCCTCCTCAATAGTTTTCCAGAGCGACTGTTCTTCTGCGGCTTGTACCCAACGATTCCCAGCAACCTTATTAAGACATCATTATTATAAATACGGGATTTATCACGTACTGTCTTATCGGTGTTTCGACCAACAATGTTTCGGTTCAATTCGTGAATCTTCATCAGGGTGAGTGCGATCCGCTCCGAATAACGTCTCACCTCGCACTACGCGCCGCAGCCGACTGCGGCAGCCCTCTACGCGCGAGTAGACAGTCGTGGTGGTGGGGATCGCATCAACGATGGCCCAGCGTATTGATAGGCTCATCACTATCATCACTGCTGCTCTCTTTGGTAGTTCTCGGTACAGGCAAACAAACAACACCAACTATGTCTCTACCAGGTTGCCTCACTCCTCTGTCGCTTGCATCATGAAGACATGGCCTCCAGGCTGGCGGTAGAACCCAACCTTTATCTCTGTTAAAGTTCGGCACACGTCTTATTTCTATTGCCTAAGAGCCTCTCGGATCTTCTCTTATTATGACATTTTTCTATCTAGTCGAATAAAAATAGGACTAAATAGTAAAGTAACTTAGGTAAGTAAATTTGGTACCAATCTCCTAAATTTTAGCCCAACTTAGCTCGTAGGTTAATACTGCTTTTATATCGCCATACCGTAAACAAAGTCGTATACAATGCAGCTAAAAGCCTGTTAAAATCAAATTAAAATCCTAATCCCCGCTGACATGTTAATGAGACTCCACTTTAAACGGCATCCACCAAAAATTCGTTTGCAAGCGAAGTATCTATGGACTCCTTTAGGTATGAAGCAGGTTGCCACTGGTTTTCCACCAGCGCTTACTAGACTACTTGAGACTGTAGTAGTAAGTCCAACTGTGAAAGCCAGAAAACAGGTTGTGGTTGTCTGATTTCAACGTAAAGGTTGTCGAAGTCGCGTTCATATTTCGTGAGTTTGTAAGCGCTCGCGCCCTACAGAAACACGCCAAAGTTTCAACTCCGAGAAATGTGATTATGTAGCAAACTTTAAGTGAATTGCTTAACATGAACTTGTGAAACTTAATTGTTCAAATATAAACGGCTTTGCAAACTTTGCTTTCTCCTAATCTTTTCAATTTACAAAAATGTGTGTTTACAAAGTTAAACAATACTATCTTTGGTTGTAAAAGGGTTTTAAACAAACACTCTATTTCGAATCGAATCAAAAATCAAGTTACATTGTTAGCAACTGTCTAACACAATTAAAGCTGATGGAATCCAGAGTACAACAAAACACAAAACTTGCCAATTATCTCGATCCGCTCACCGAAACCCTTTTGGGGGGGTTCAAAAGCTTCCCAATTCTATGAAACTTCCACTGCTTCATTTGGAGACGAGAAGAATATAAAAAGCCACGCCAAGTGCGATTCGACTTGGAAACTGAGGGTTTTACACCTTTTATATTAAAACTAGCTGACCTCGCAAACGTTTTTCTGCCATATAAATTATCAAACAAATGCAGAATGAAATGTCAAAGTGACGCGACCCTTCATGTCAATGAACGACGGTTAAATTATTATGGATATTGTTTTTTACAAAAATACTAAAACTACGATTAAAAAATGGGGGGTGGGGGTAGGAGGGTGAAAATCACTGTACGAACATACCCAAAAAAATTCATAAGAATCGGTCAATCCGTTTCGGATGAGTTTTGTTACAACACTGTGACTCGAGAATTTTATACATAGGGTATTTGATAATTATGCACAAAAATGAAAGGTGTTATTTTGATGAGCATAATAAATAAATTTGTGAAATATTTACCATAGAAATGTGACATTTATCATGGCATGTAAAAACAAACACTTTACTAAACTTATGTTGTGCTATTGCATAATGCTAACCACAGATACTGTATTGGTGACGTCCCGAGATATCTCTTGTTGTCCCTTTCTAACCCAAAACCCGCAGCCATTTCCGAAAGAGATATCAAATCGGCCTTTATTTTTATATGTCGATTGCAAGAGTAGGCAGTAAGTTTTATATCGAATTAATCATTTGGTAATATAACGGGTAGTTTTTTTTTCGAGAATCTTTTTGTTATGCTATGAGAACCCGTCACTTGAATATCGTTAGTATATTATCAAACACCCTGTATTAGATTAAAACTGCTAACAAGTTGACCACTAATAATCTCCATGTTGCTAATCCTTATTAGAATAGATAAATTTATAAATCACTCTGTATTTTTAACTACCTTATTTAGTAGTTTTAACAAGTCCTATTCACTGCATACGAGTAGCTATTGCAGCCGTTCAAAAGCTGACACACGACGTTGCCACATCAATAGCGTTTCATTAGCACTTTTCAAGCAAGAACCCCTAAAAAGCGGCTGCTAGCCGACGTGCGCGGGAAACGTTCGCCTGAATTAATAAGTACAACACGAAATTTGAATTTAATGAAACAAGTTAGCTGTGAGCAGCTGAGCGTGTATCGATCGACTTCATAATAAGAAATGAAACGATTCCGGCAAAGTATGTTGCGCCTCGTCGGCTTGGTAAGTGCTAACGCGTCGTTGACTCTTTCAATATAAATTGTATCTTTATACGTTAGTACTCATATTTATACTGTGCCATTAATATGGATTTGGAAAAGTGTGTTTAGCACACGTATTTTACGTCCATCTTCTCAACTCAGCCAGTAAGCACTGCAACTTACCACTGGCCACTTGCTTTTTCTCCCACTTTTTTGTCACACACAGTTGCAATGTGTTTGCATTGCAACTTATAACCAGAACATATACTATAAACACAAAACACAGGTCGTATAAATCACTATGAAGAGGTTTCCAATTTACAGTAAAATTTTATCTAGTTAGAATAACGACGAGTATTGCATTCTAAAGTCCTCATATCTAAATTTTATCTGTGGTATGTACTTCTAATCTAGGGATTTAAATCTTTAAACGACATCTAAAGCCAGTAAATTGAGTTATGTCAATATCTGCATAGTAAAAGAATTTAAACCTCAACTTCAAGTACCTAGGCAACATAAAACACGTCTTTATTTTATGACAGCTTAGAAACGGAAACCGATAGACTATCCAAACGAGATTCGTCAAGAAAAGCGGATGTCGTAAAACGTAGGTAACTCACTTTTAAGTTATAGCCCGCGCAATATGTACAAATTCTCGAGTAATATTAGGGACTGTGGAAAACTCGTAAAATCTATAGTGTTCTCGTAACGGAAACTTGCAATAAACTGGTGCTTATTTGTGTACAGTCGCCACTATATGCTGACATCCGTATAGTAAATGACCATTAATTGACGACCTCCGTGGTGCAGTGGGCGAATAGCCGGCTGAGACGCAGGAGGTAGCCCCACCGCGGAACAAATGTTCGCAAGATCTACAGATATTGGTTCCGGGTCTGGTTGTTTCTCTATATATTATAAGTATGTATTTACAAAAAAAATGTATATAAGTATTCTATCAGTTATCTGTTTCCCATAGTACAAGCTTTACTTAGTTTGGGGCTAGATAGCGCTGTATGAAACGTCCAGCAATATATATATATTTATTAAAATTTTCTAAAAGCTTTTGGCATGTCTTGGTATTTATAGATTTTTATAAGGATGGGTCAAGCGGAAATCCCACGAATTGAAAAATGTCTTGACAAATAAATTAACTTTTACATTGGTTAGCCACGAGCGTAACCTATATGAACAACGATATGAACTCTTTACCCTGTTTAGATGGATTTACGGGAAATCCACGTTTCAAAATTCAGTCTATAATACCAAGTTCTCGTTTAAATTTCCATCGCCACACGTACCTTCCGTAAAACCACACAGAATAATGACACCGAAGTGAAACTTGCAACGAACCGTCCAGAGCACGGCTAGACGCAGTTTTACACCCTCAACCGTGTTCCAGTTAATGCATTATTCAGAAGCAATAATTTCAACTGTAGTCTCAGCGTGAGATTTATCGGCACATCAAACATTATTGTACGAATAGATCGTTACGGATGTATTTTCGGATATATTATAATATGAAATTTATATCGTAAGCGTAATTTATAAAGTAAGGGGTTGTAGGTTGTAGATCTATAAGTTTAAATACATAAATATTATGACATTCCCTTGTCAATACATCTATGAAAATCTGATGTAATATATGTTCATAAAAATATTAATTTGTTTCAGAAAAATAGCGATAATCATAATTTTAATACTAGAAGTAACGATAAACTCGCTGTTGCCACTCGTAGACTCCATAAAGTTAGTAAATCGTTTAAAGAGCAAGGTGTACGCTTTTATAACAAACTCCCAAGGATGTACAAAAATTGACAATTACTAAATTTAAAAACGTAATTAAACAAAATCTTTATAAAAAAACCTACTATAAAATATCGGATTATTTAGATGATAGAGAATTTATTGTCTGTATTGTTATGTATTCTAAAAGGATCATTAAAAAAAACAACCAACCTTGTTTCTTGTCTTTCTTTCCTGGCTTGGTCGCGCAGGACCTGGCAGTAAAATTGACGTTTCAAAGTGATCCTTGTGATTTTAATGAATAAAAATATTTGACTTTGATCTGTTTTGTAGAAGATCTATGCTTTTGAAGAATCCGCATCTATTTTAATGAACCGAGATTCTCGAAACCAGATGAGATTTGGCTCATTGTTATCAACAGTGGACACTAAGTTCTTGTACTTTTGATTAGTATTGTCGCTTGCTCTATTTCGATGTAAAAGTTGAAGTCTAACTATAATAAGTTGAAGAATTACTTTTTCAAAACAAGCTTTTATAAAATTTATAATCGGAACCGCAAGCAGATTCAAATGACACTAATGAGCCCAAACACTAGTAGCCTACTATAATCCATTCAAAAGTTCCGTTGTCTAGCATCCGTCTCTATCATGGGACCACCTCCATGGTACCATGTCATTGCATTGTCACCGAATTTACATATTAGGTTGGGGAAAAAGTTTCTTCGCATTTTTTCAGAAAATTCAAAACATTTTTTACTATAGTTTATTTACATTTAACTAAAGTATGTAGGTACCATTTTGTTCGATAACTTTTTGCCATCTTGTAGGTAGGGACATGATCCCATTGCTATAGAAATTTTGGGGCTTCTGATCAAAATACCGCGACAAGTGGTTTTGGCAGTCCTCTCGTGATGTTAACCTGACACTGCCTAAAGAATTCTCAAGAGACTGAAACAGGTGGAAATCTGAAGGTGCAAGGTCAGGACTATACGGCGGATGCATTAACACCTCCCAGCCAAACTCTCTTAATTTTTGCTGAGTGGCTAAAGATGTGTGAGGTCTAGCGTTATCATGATGAAAAACCACACCCCTTCTGTTGATTAATTCCGGCCGCTTTCTCTGAACTTCTTGCTTTAATCTCATCAGTTGTTCGCAGTAGAATTCAGAATCGATGGTCCTACCTGATGGTAACAGCTCATTATGAATAATGCCCTTCCAATCCCACCACACACACAGAATCACCTTGTTGCGAGTTAACCCTGGTTTCGCCACAGTCTGTGAAGCCTGACCGGCCTTTGACCACGACCTTTTTCGCACGTTCTTGTCGTACGTGATCCACTTTTCATCACCAGTTATCAGCTACTTCAAAAATTGTTCGGTTTCATTACGTCGTAATAAAGAATCACAAATGAGTACACGGTTCATTAGGTTTCTTTCAGTGAACTCGTGGGGTACCCAAATATCGAGCTTTTTTGTGTACCCAGTTTTTTACATATGCGCCAAAACGGTTTTGTGGTCAATTCCCAGTTCTTCAGCTACGTCGTAACTACTGATATGCCGATCTTGCTCCACTTTTTCAAAAATGGCATCAATTTTATCCGTAATAGGGCGACCTGAGTGACGTGCATCTTTGACATCAAAATTTCCGGATTGAAAACGCTTAAACCAAATTTGTGCTACTCTCACAGACACTGCACTAGGTCCATAAACATCGCAAATTTTTTTCGCGGCTTGCGTTGCATTTTTACCTTTTTTGTAGTAAAATTTTAAAATGTATCGATTTTCTTCATTAGATTCACTCATCTTTACAGTACGAAAAACAAATAAAAATCACACATTTTCTTAATTTGAATTTGGAATCTTCTTTAAAATTTAAACTTTGAATTATACCAAAACCAGCCAGATACAAATAGTACATCCAACGGGATTTTATTACAAGTTCATACATACTATAATGCGAAAAGACTTTTTCTCCAACCTATTATGTATTCCAAATTTCAGCTCAATCGGTTGAAGGGAACGGGTTTAAAATTCAGTTGCAAGATTCCACCCGGACAAACATACATATATTGCAAGTTAATAAAAAGCTTTAAGATACCAGTCTGACAAAATAATATAAAACCGTAAACAAAAGAAGAGTACACGAAACAAAATAACATCAGCCGCAACCGTAATAAGATATCAACATTCAAACAAAACAAATTCATTTACCGCGACAATGAGTCAAACACAAATTGGTTTGGAGTTGCGAACGGCGAAAGGCGGTACAATCGCACCACCGCTTCTGTGTTTAATTGACGCTCCTATGAAATTCGCTCTAAAATCCCTTATACACAACTGCCGATACGATGTAAATACGATTTCAAATTACAAAATCTGCCCACATTTCTAAGAAAATATACCGTAATTCTTACCATATATTAAATGAGACAGTAACCCCAGAAATTCTGTCTTTGAGCGAGTTTGGTAATAATGATATGCGTGTAATCCGACACCAGTCCATTACTACCTTCTAATTGATTATTGATTATTATAATAATACGAGTATATACCTTATTTCGTTGAGGATCGGATCGCACCTTGTGTATGAAACCTTAAAATGTTGTTTTGCCCGATTCCTCTGTAGGAGCAACTTGGCGAATGGCCGCCCTTGTAATGACTACTAACTAGCCCGGTGGCCGAGTCGACCTCAGGGGAGCTACCGCGAAATTAGCGATACCGCTTCCATCCCAGCCACTATCTAGCATTTTGAACGCTAAGCGGCTGCAACCTCGTATTTGAACGCACTATGCGGTTGATAGCTTAGAATTTTCATTGTTATTGATGGTAGTGTTATGAGCTGTATGAGCACATTAGCATGGTATAAGTACCTAGCTGTATTGCTTGTGATTATGGACAGTACCACAGATTAATGAAATGATTCAACCATTATTTTTGGTAATGTATTAGCAAAATTAATAGCAATACACAGTTCTGGAACAGCTTAATCAAAATAATAATTTCAGCGTAATTAAATCTATGTAGGTTATTAATTAATGAGAACAATGAGGCTCCATAGACGGTTTTGTCAACACGCAGTTTGGTATATTGTAAGATTGGGTTTATTTATTTAATACTTTCACACAAAGCACAACAAGGTCCTAGTACTTTATGGGCATAATGCTAATAGCATTATCTACCAGTTATTCTGGAGGTGCAAAAAAGAGTGTCTGACTTAAAAAATTAGAATGTACACAGCGATAGCCTACCAACGCTTTGAGAGTAGACCCCAGTTCGAACATTTGAGCAACAATGGGGTTACTTTTGTTACCGATAGTGAGGGCTCGTAATTCGGTTTTGTGGCTGAACCTCTTACTGCTGAAACTATTGTTTGTTTGCCCGACCGTAATTAGTAACGTTTGTCATGTAGCGAGCGACGGTTCACTGGTTTCTTGGGAATATGAATAATTGAGAAATTGTGTGGACTTTGTGTTACCCTATTGGATACGAGACTTTGATCCAATGCTCAATTTTCTATAGTACCTTCATAGTAAGTTAAAATTAAATTGCAGAAGTTTGTCTGTTTTGTTAGCAAATGTAGGTATATCGTATAATAAATACCTACGTTCGTCGTAGGTAAAGCACGTGGTATGAATTTGACCGAAATATCTCGACGCAATGCGTCATGCCTAATGTACATCATTCCTCTCTATGACCAAGAACATTCTACAAATTGGCGGTATCCACTGGCTGGACGCGATGCAAGGATGAACAGAAACCACTGTTTCCCAGAAGTGTCATTCTGTTTACAAGCGCCCTACATAACCCTACATATCAAATGTAGAGCCTACATAGCCACTATCGTCATAGCCAATTGAATAATGCAGCGTAACGTGTCAACACAATAAGGCTCCCGTCGCTTTTGAGCGGGGTCGCTTTGTCTCTGTGAGATAGGTTTTTGTCTAGTGCCTATAAGTTTAGTGATTTTACGTCGTTTCGTAGCCGAGAAGATAATGAAGAAAATAGATACCGGCTAAAATATTGCCGAGCATAAAGCATAAAACTCTGAAATAAGCAAATTCAGCATTGCAAAAAATGGACCGTAAATTTTTTTATACATAAAATTAAATGTTGAAACATGAAGGGGCTCGTATTTTCTTCGCCATAAATATTATTCCGTATTGATTGATCAAGCGAAGCGAGACCTCTAAATCAATTTGTGCAAATCGGCGTTGTATGTATGTATGTAAGTATGTATGTATGTTTGTCCGAGGATAACTTTCGAAGCGTTGATCCGATCATCGTGAAATTTGACAAATAGTTAGGTAGTGATGGCACAATTTTAGTGTGACTAAATGAACTAAAAATGTTGAGATATTGGAGTTCGAGAGGCGTAAAAAAAAATTAAAATTAGACTATTAGGTCAAGTAGGATTCCAAATAAAAGTTCATTTACTTCATTAGTACATTTCGACCCTCTTTTTATTTTTAATAAAGTTTTTGTGGTTTTTGAGTTATTAGCCATAGTAAAAACTAAAGTTTGACAAAATTCACAGGGTACACCAGTGACCCCACAGTGCTGTTATTTGGTATGCGTGTAGCTTAAGTATCACAAACATAGGCAAAAGTCTGAAATCCAGAATAACTGCAATTTGTACGCCAAAAAACATAACCACATTACATGAACTCTCGTTACCTGTAATTTGAATGAAACTACAGGTGAAGTGCTTTGGTTATTTATTTCGTGGCACTATTTTGATAGTCAAAGATTACAAATAATATTTTTTTGTTTTAATCGTAGACTCGCGAGATCTCAGTTCAGGGCGAACCACTAGTATTTTACGTTATTAGTTCAAAAACCTTCAAAAATAAACTTGATATAACTTTTTGTTGTTATTATAAATCCAACCAGTTTTTTCAAGATCCAATAAAATTTATTTGATATTTTTCCCCCAGAACAAAAATTATAATATTATTTTTCTTGTTAAGGCAACCCACTTACAATGTATTTGGACTATGTTATTCTAGGGTAAAAGTAAATAATGCAAAGCGTTTTAATGTGATGTAAGGGACAGCTATAAACTCCTTGTCCCACTAAGTGGGGTAGTGCCTTCACATGCCCTATTACGTAACTAAAGATTGGTAGCGCGATGCATTTACACTTCCGCTAATGATCTGGGGTTGAGCTATCTATTGCTCGAGTTCATTTTTTTTTTAACATATTAGGTTGGGGAAAAATTTTTTTCGCATTTCTTAAGAAAATTCAAAACATTTTTTAATATAGTTTATTTACATTTAACTAAAGTATGTAGGTACCATTTTGTTCGATAGCTTTTTGCCATCTTGTAGGTAGGGACATGATCCCATTGCTATAGAAATTTTGGGGCTTTTGATCAAAATACCGCGACAAGTGGTTTTGGCAGTCCTCTCGTGATGTTAACCTGACACTGCCTAAAGAATTCTGAAGAGACCGAAACAGGTGGGAATCTGAAGGTGCAAGGTCAGGACTATACGGCGGATGCATTAACACCTCCCAGCCAAACTCTCTTAATTTTTGCTGAGTGGCTAAAGATGTGTGAGGTCTAGCGTTATCATGATGAAAAACTACACCCCTTCTGTTGATTAATTCTGGCCGCTTTCTCTCAACTTCTTGCTTTAATCTCATCAGTTGTTCGCAGTAGAGTTCAGAATCGATGGTCCTGCCTGGTGGTAACAGCTCATAATGAATAATGCCTTCCATCACCTTGTTGCGAGTTAACCCGGGTTTAGCCACAGTCTGTGAAGCCTGACCGGCCTTTGACCACGACCTTTTTCGCACGTTCTTGTCGTAAGTGATCCACTTTTCATCACCAGTTATCAGCTTCTTCAAAAATGGTTCAGTTTCATTACGTCGTAATAAAGAATCACGAATGAGTACACGGTTCATTAGGTTTCTTTCAGTGAACTCGTGGGGTACCCAAATATCGAGCTTTTTTGTGTACCCAGTTTTTTTCAAATGCGCCAAAACGGTTTTGTGGTCAATTCCCAGTTCTTCAGCTACGTCGTGACTACTGATATGCCGATCTTGCTCCACTTTTTCAAAAATGGCATCAATTTTATCCGTAATAGGGCGACCTGAGCGAAGTGCATCTTTGACATCAAAATTTCCGGATTGAAAACGCTTAAACCAGGTCACTCATTGCGCGATGCTTTTGTTTATTACCCACAATGACCCACTTATTTGTTGTTTTGATGTTTGACAAAACTAATTTTCGTATTAGATATAAACTCGATAGTCATGTAAATTAAAATCACAAGGATCATCTAGTATAACTATAGTTTGGCTCTAAAATGATAATGTAAACAAAATATTTAAGTAGGTATTTCCTAAATTTTAACTACCTACAGGCTACAATGTTCTGCATGCTCACTGAATATTTAACCTAAGTTAAACCCTATTGTTTCTCATGAAGTAAAATGTATATTTTCTTTTGAAAATAAATTCTTAATTCTTTAACCACTTTATTGGCACAAATATAAAGAAAAAGTCTGAAATCCAAAATAACTGCAATTTCTATCACTAAAACAGGTAACCAATTACATGAACTCCCTTTACCTTTAATTTAAATGAAACTGTAGGTCAAGTAACATCGTTATTATTTCGTGGCACTATTTTGATAGTCAAAGATTGAAAATAATATTTTATTTATATTTTTATAGGAGATCTTAGTTCGGGACGAACCACTAGTAATATAATTTATAGCGTTATACAGGGAGTCCCCGAAAATAGTGAGAAGCGGAAGACAAGAGATAGAGCACCATGTGGGGTACCCGAATCACCTATGTATGTTCCGCGATTGTCCATAATTTTTGAGTTATGAATTTTTGAGAATTTTCGACTTGAACAATTTATAAATTTTCTACTTTTCGTAGAAGACTTTTTCGTTTTTTTTTTTTTTTGCAACTGTATTTTCATAAGTTGTAGTTTTATGCATAAAACAATCAGTTTCGTAACTTTGCTGAAAATATTGGTGTAAATTGAAAAATGTACGTTCGGTGAATTATGACTTAAATTTTCAACTTTTAATTAAAATACTAAACCGATGATTTCATGGTTCCTAAGTCTAAAGAATTTTTCAGACTCTTAGATTTTATAATCATTAAAAAAGAGTAGTGCTTAATGGGCTACTTTGGCTATTAACACTACTAAAATCGGCCGTCAAAGACATTGAGGTGGAAAATGCTTAAAATTAGCAATCTGATTGCAAACATTTTTTGGCCATTTTATTAGTTAATTAGTTTATTAACGAACCAAAACTAACAGTGATAGTCAGAGCACAAACTTAAAATATTTTTACATATCAGTCAACATTTGGTATGTGAGAGGTAGGTGTGTGGTAGATGCCTCAGGAGAAGTAAATAAGTCCAAATCACGATATCCTACATATAAGTAGGTTTATACAAAACACGGATGCACTGGCGTTTCGACGGTCATTAGTTGTTTAACCTTATTCCAAAGTTTGTATTGCGTAAATAATCTATTTTGATGAAGACAAAATTAATGGATGTAATTTATATTCATCAATAAAGATTATATTCTAAAACAAGTTTAGATAAAACATAAGAAAAAGATACAATCTTATGATTATTCTTAACAGTCTTTTTTCCACAATTTGCTTTAAAAACGGGAGATTTACCATGATTTGTTAGCTTTTGAGTATCCTGATATTTCATCATGGTAAATATCCCGTTTTTAGTGCAAATAGTGTGCATAAGCATGATAGTTACAAAAGTAAAAATCACTTACTTTTTCGTTGATGTATCAAATGTGTACTTTTCGTTCCAGTTCCACCTCACCAGCTCATTCTATACGACAAGTCGGGCCGAGACGTCTCCGGCGTCGTGGGTCCTCTTGAAGAAGGGAATGAACTGGTTCTGATCTGCGAAGTAAGAGGAGGTAATTATATACAATAGTAACAAAAATTGTTAAACAGGTTATTCCATAGAAAACCATATTTTTTTATCCAACTGCTGGGCAAAAGACTTCCACAAATCCTTCTTCTAATCTGTTTTTGACGGAATTCTAATAATTTGCTTAAAGAAATCGGCTCTGTTTACTTCGACATGGCCCCAATACTTTTCTATATACTACTGAAGTAAGTACTGACCACCTTGTGATTTTGGTATCTGTCTCTGAGAGCTATTGAAGACAGAATACATATACATGCCTTTATACATGTCCATTTTGTAAGCTGTTTTTATCTGTAAATCTATTTTATAATAGAATAGAATATATTTATTTATTTGACACACACAAAGGAACACAGAACGGATTACAAACAAAATAGTAGACAGACAGGAAAAAATACAGAAAAAAATGAGATATTTATATTAGAACACATAGACATAGGTACCTATCCAACCAGTAGGTATTTGTGTATAAAGAATAAATAATAAGCACTATTATCCATGTGATATAAAAAATTAGAAGGATCTAAGAGGAAGGTATTCATGTCAAAGTACTTACCTACTTTACTATTACTAGGACAAAGAAACAAGAGTGTATTTACTCCATATATTATTTCATCTTAATTTTTTTACCATTGAACTTGTGGAAACCTAAAAAGCAAACAAAGCAGGACAGAAAATAAAACTGAGGTATATTTATATCGAATTGTGAGCCTACAAAGGATAGCGTTCGTAGGCATTATATTGGCGTTAGACATTTTATTGATGTCTCCCTAGAGACCCGAACAAGAAACTTTGAATACAGTTATATCCATATACCCCTAGGTATTGGGTGAGCCAAAATATCGCTTTTATGAATTTGATCGCCGAAATGTTGCCCAAACCGTGGGATAAATTGTATCAACGTTTCTTTGTCAGAAAACATTTATATTTCACACGAACTAAATTCAACTGTATTTGCATATACCTCGTGAAACAATAACACGTTTTATAGCCCACACGTCACAATAGGTACCGAGTATTTTACCAACTTCACAAAAATTGTGTTTCCAGTAGATTTACAGTTTTGTAAATATGGATTTTCATATGGAAGAAATAGAGCAGTTCAGATATTAAAATACATTCGATACATTTTCAGCAAATAAAGCAACTTTTGATATTATATCACTAACTCAACACTAAATAATCTTGTTTTATAAGTAGGGATGGTATCTAGTACATAAAGCCAAACTAAATTTTAACTGTCCACCAAACTGAACACTATACATTCGAGAAATAAACATAGCTTAGTCCTTCCCAACTGGGAGATGAGAAATTAAAGCGATTACTTTGATATATTGCTCTTAAACTTACCGATAAGTCACTCTGAGAGATCGGCTCCAAATGGCACCCGGTGTAAAGTTATCCATCGCAAGATACGCTGGGGAGGCGAGGGTGGATCACAACTCAAACACAAAATTAGACGCTCAGCTAGATATGGTGGTCTTCCAAAGTTTATATTGAGTTTAAATTATCAATGGTCACTTTTTGGAGCTGGTGCGGTTGAATTAACTTTGTAAGTTGAATCCACTTTAACTTCTAAAAGGAGATCTTCTAAAAAAACAATCTCGGCGAATGAAAACTTTCTGGTGATTCACAAAGCGTCTTCGCTGTATAAAACGGTATCAATTAATTTATCTTCCATGCATGATATGCACCTATTTTAGTATCTTAGACACGAAGATGTAATTCCTAAACAAAGTAACAGTTTTTACGACCACATGTAAAAACATTTTTAAATATCTCTTATACTTTGTTATCTCTATTACATCAAGCATAGGTAAACCGTAAGCTGAGAAAGGCTTGTTCGCGTGCTAACCGAATATTTTCAAGCCCGCACTTCGGTACATTCTCGTAGAAAGCTGGAAGTCAGCGCCTGTATTGCCGGCAGGTACAAACTTAGTTTTATGTTTTCTAGAATATTCATGGTGTCCTTTTCACTTTATGTTTTCTAGAAACTACGGTTAACAAAAAAATGTTGGAGCATAATTTAGATAAAAAAGCGGACGTTGATAATGTTGTTTTTTAAAGTAGCAGTACGTCACGTCTTGTGTCATGGTCTACGCAATCAAATGACTTGGACAAATACGCAAAAACAGTACAGTGCCCTACGCGTACAATACAACAACGCGTTCAGGGTGCTGGTTGGGCTGCCCCGGTTCTGCAGCGCGTCGGGGATGTTCACCGAGGCGCGAGTGGACTGTTTCTACAGCACCATGCGCAAGCGGTGCACATCCCTGGGGCGCAGAATTCGGGCCAGCTCCAACGGTATACTGAATACTTTCGCAAACAGGTTCGACTGTGAGCATCTAAACCATTGTTGTATGGTACATGCGCAGTACCTACACTAGATGCTCACATACCACATATTTTTTCTGACATATATTGTTATTTAATTTTTGTTATGTCACACTTGTACTAACTATTTGACATGTTTAATTAAGTTTTTTTACCAACCAATATGGATTTTTGACATCTGAAAATAAATGAATTGAATTAAAACACAAAAAAACACCTAAAGCGTCATGAGACTTCTCCCAGGCATCAAATATGTGCGATATTAACTCAGCTTCGTTGAGCGACCCCTGGTAAATCCGAGATCTTTATGATGCAGTAAATTATGTGGATTGAAATGTCTAAGCAGTTGATTTAAAATTAGTTTATCAAATATTTTACTAAATATCGCAAGTACTGAGATTGGTCTAAAATTACCAGGATCAGAACTAGTGCCTGATTTGAAAAGTGGAGTTATTTTACTGTGTTTCATTAAATCAGGGAATACACCACAGTCAATACACTCATTGAATATTAATGCTAATTCGGGAGCAATTATGTCAATCAATGTTTTCACGACGCTAACAGACATCTTCGCCTCGTCCTCGCCTTACGTCTCTTCTATCTGACTTTTTGGTTTGAAGCAATCCCAAGCGACAGTTCAAGCAGCGACTGCGTGACGAACAAAGTAATTACAGTGCAACAAACAGACCTGCTTCCCTGGACAAAATTTAAAATAAGTTTAACGTAACAGGTGCAAAACTGTAACTAAACTTGGCTATTACCGAAGTCTTAAACGGGCCAGACTAGTTTGTGGCACTCTACTTATGATTACCTAAAACTATAAGTGTAGTATAAATTCCAATCAGAAACCTGCATTATACTAAAATGTGTTCTAAAGTTGCAAGCCTTGAATAAACCGCCGCTAATCCCCCGAAGCGCTTAATGTTTCGAGTTGGAATTATGCAGAGCCCTAAGGATTAGCGGGTTGTCATCCCGTGTCTGGCTACGACCGACTTTGTTGATCATTTTCATGGTCGAACTTACGGACAAATAGTTTACTCAAATAAATGGACCCGTCTTCACTAGAATCAACATTTTCTATTAGCAAACAAATATACCTACATATATATATATGAACAGTTATAATTTTCCTACCTACTTACTTATTTAGGTAGGGGTAATATTTTACGGCTATGAAACTACTATGAAGTACTATTTTTTTGTATTGTGCTTGTATCATGTACATATATGAGGCGCGGGTCGATAGGTTCCACGCCATCATCCACATGTGACATGTTAGATTTAAGTTTTTTTACTAACAAATATGGATCATTTACATCTGAAAATTGAATAAATGAATTGAATATGCTTTATGATGCATAAAAATCTTCAAAAATTCTCATTGTATCAAAGCATTTTGTAACATTGTCCAATACGGATAACAAAACAATATTATAATATAAATACCTAAGTACTTTGGTATAAACAAAAACTCTCCCAAATCTTCTCTCGATTGAATTCGCGATTTATTTCAACTGACTAAACTAGAAAGCGATTTCAGGACGAAGTCACTTGTTGAATTTTAAGAAGCTTTCTATTTACTTTTCCCTGTCGAATTATTTATCAGAAAGTATACGCATCTCTCACCAGTGAAGCAGGTTCACTTCATTCCGGGAACTTCTTTAAAACTAATCTACAAACTTGAAAAGAGCAAAGAAATACAAATAAAGTGTAAAAGAGAAAATAACACAAACTTACCTTGAATATAAAAAAGGCAAGTCACCACTAGTAGCTATATAAACACTGGAGGTAAAATCGAAAAGTTCTAAGACACAGCATGGTAAGAACTTTTCTGAATGTATGATTAGTGGATAAATACCATTAGTGGATAATATTTATTTTGTTACTCAATATATTTTTATTTTCTTGCTCGAACTCTTACCAAAACACAATCCGTACCGATAAATAAATATTATGTTATGCCAGTTGTTACACACAAAATGTCCATGAAATATCTCCACTCGAATTTCTCAAGAAAGGCAAGTGGAAGAAATTTCTCATTATACAAAATACAAGCCCAATTTTGACAAACAATAATAGCCGTGTCGGCGGCTGTTCTTCAGGGACTTGGTTGAACAAGTTTGTTGGAATAAGTGACGTGGAATGATCAATATTGCCGGGGCCCAAGTCGGGAGCCGCGATAACGTAATTACTGGCAAAGCCTCGCCCAAGACAAGGCCAAAGTTGCCCAGGCAACTACACTGCCATTTACCTAGTTATCTGTCTGAAATTTAACATTTTTAGCAATTACTGCTGCTAAACTCTGTGAGAAAATTATGTAAAAAAAATAATAAATTTTACTATGGTCCGTACGGAATAAGATCGCAATAGTGGTCATTCACCTCACCATCAGTGACGAGAAAATAAACTATCATAACTTAAAATTTTTTGTTTTGCATTTTTTGTAAGCTTCACATTTCTGAAGCTTATTACGCATCTGATTATACATCTATTTTATTTTGTATATAAAAATATTTTCTATATTTACTTAAATTCTAATAATAATTCACAAATCATATAATTTTATCGGGCATGTGCATGTAATTTAGTACTCGGAACCGTAATATTATTCATAAATGCAATATAAAATGAGTGGCTTAAAATATATTTCGTATTTTAAAACAATAAAATACGGAATAGAACATTGAAAACATAAAATTTCATGCAGTGATTTCCCCCGATTTTGTATATTTTTAAGTTATACAGTTGGCTCAGTTGACATCTTTTAGGCCTTGTATTACGAGATTCTAGCGATAGCAGTTTTGCGACACATTTGCATGGTGAGCGATAGAGATAGCGATACATCTTTACCATTTTGGGATATCGTGGTGAAGGAAGGTGAATGCATCTCCCGTTTGCGTGGTTTGCAGATTAATTATATGTTTTTCAAAGTCACAAGTAATAGGTACACATAGTAGTAGGAGCCCTTGCTTAACGTAATAATTCGCTCAAATCATTGAACTACGAGTAGATGCACTATATTAATAATTATTTACTGCAAACACCCAGATCCATACTTTAAATACACAAAAAAATGTATTTGTTAGTAATCAAAAGATTTTATTACAGCGTATATTTTGTTATATACGCAATGAACTTTGTTGGGGTCATGGCCATTTACAGCCCCTACTGTGCTTTACGATTGTTTCATTCATCAAAATAAGTAGTTTTATTACCTACGAAAATAAGTTTTTCCGCTACATCACGCAAGTAGGCAGTCGATTTCTTACAGATAAGAAAAAGTGCCTGACATAATGCTATAGGCCGACGTAAACATTAGTTGGAAGTACTAATTTGATGTAAGATATTCGTAGCTAAGAAATGTTGAAGGTACTTTGCCAACATGTTTCTTAAACATGACGTGTAACCTGAAGTTTACGAGGTTCGTGTTGAACCTTGAACTTATTATGATTACATCATATTACGTTCTTATTGTTCAGTTATTGAATTACGCTGGGGACGTCTACCAGCGAGATGGGTCCACGACATCGATAAGACCGTGGGTCGTACGTGGTTCAGACTGGCACAGGATCGGGAAGAATGGCAGAAACAAAGAGAGGCCTATGCCCAGCAGTGGGTCGCCATGGGCTGAGAATGATAATGATGATGATTGAATTTAAATAACGGCGTGGCTTCTTCGTCAAAATAAAATAGTAGATTTTTTTTGACGTCTGACAACCTCCGTGGTACAGTGGGAAAATAGCCAGCTGAGACGCAGTAGGTAGCGGGTTCGATTCCCGCCGCGGAATCAATGTTTGTATGATCTACAGATATTTGTTCCGGGTCTGGATGTTTTTTTCTCATATTAACAAAAGGCAGATGTACGCAACAAACAGTATGACGGCACTTATCATTCATGTGTGCGTGGCTATTAGAAATAGCTCTGTAGGGACACGTGCATCAGTGTGCGTGTAATGATACTAGAAAAAGAAAAAACTCCCTGTATTTTTTTTAATGTCCTTTTACGACAACAGGTTCTAAAATTTTATTTGGATACATGAATTTGTTACTAATTGAATAAAAATTTGTGTGAGTATTAGGATTGAACA
Source organism: Philereme transversata (assembly GCA_963924445.1). Lineage (NCBI taxonomy): Eukaryota > Metazoa > Arthropoda > Insecta > Lepidoptera > Geometridae > Philereme > Philereme transversata. Next base: position 10,372,851 of record OZ004347.1, read on the forward strand.
ATTGTTTAATTAACTAGTTTATTAAACACTTTAATATTTCATGTGCCATTGTAAACGCATTGTAAAATTACAGAAGAAATAATATGTGAAGATTTTTATAACTAGCTGTCCGTCCGGTGTTTATTGAGGTTTACATGGACTTTAATGTCCTCCTGGCCGAATTACGGCTACGGCGGCCATCTCGCAAGAGACTAGCCAACAACGCAGGATATATTCCTGACTCCGGACTGTTATTAAAATTAGAAAAATTACAATAACACTTTTTGGAAAAATGGACTTTATAATAATACTTTAGTTTTTTCTGTAGTATCATATTCATTTCATTAGACTGATAAAAAAAACATACATATGAATCCAAAATATTTATTAAAATCATAATTCATTATATTGCCAAAAAAATTAACCACCTTTATTTTGCACTAATTTCTTGTAATGTATTGGAACTAAATTGTTATACATATACAATTATATTTAAAATCCCGCATAAGATATTAATCACCGAATCACAGTCAATAACATAATTATTGAAATACATCCAAATTCGGAATAACAATTTAGGCGTGAGATTACGCGTGGGAATCGAACCCACGTCCGTACATTTAACAGGCAGGCTAGCTAACGCCTAGATCAACAGGTAGTTTCCCCAATTGAAGGGAAAACATTTTGCCGAAAACTGGCAACACAGTCGAACTAATGTCGAGGTTTTGTGTTTCAAGACAACCGTTTAATTATTGGGTAAATAAATAATAAAATAAATTAAATAATTTATAGTTACTTGTGAAATAATATTCCATCCACTTTTTTTTGTTTTTAGGAACAACTTTTACACTGTTTAATAACACAAGACGGCATTTTTCACAGAAAATAATGAATCACTCGAGACGTTTAAGCAGTACGACGCTATCTTTAGCACTGCCGCGAGATTGTATTCGCTTTTAAATTTGTATTCGCTTTTGTGGCTTCACTCGCACGTTCGGTGCGCTCCATCTGTCTTTTGTTAATCTGAGGTTTTTTTATATATGTTGTTTTTGTTTGTATATTATAAAAAACAGTTTAGTATACATATTTAGTACTTAGCTTCGAACTAGATTGGAGTCCTAGATGTGAACATAAATAAATAATAAATGAATAAATATGGCTGGACATTTCACACAGCGCTATCTAGCCCCAAACTGAGCAGAGCTTGTACTATGGGAAGCAGATAACTGATAGAATACTAATATACTTTTTTTTGTAAATTCATACTTATAATATGTAGAAAAACACCCAGACACGGAACAAATATCTGTAGATCATGCAAACATTTGTTCCGTGGCGAGAATCGAACCTGCTACCTCCTGCATCTCAGCTGGCTACACGCCCACTGCGCCACGGAGGTCGTCAAATTCATATGTAGAAATCTGATCGAAGATGATTTCTACTCTAGACTTGAAGACTCTGAGATTATGATGGTCTGGAAAAACGGACGCCCGTAGCAAATTAATCTAATACAAGTATTTTAATTCTACAGGCAGACCAGCGCCTACAGTGATGTGGCTAATAGACGGGACTCCCGCCCCACAGTACATTGGCGAAAAGACTGACACACATGTGGTAGTGAACAGACTAGAGCTACCTCACGTCAAACGTGACCATCTGAACACCACTTTTAAGTGTCGGGCGTCGAACACCAACCTCGTCAGTCCACAGGAGAAGACTGTCAGGCTTGAAATGAACTGTGAGTACAAACTTTAACATTTTATACAAATAATATATGCATTGATTTATCATTGATTTTTTAATCGAAGCATACAAATTTCACACACACCACATTTTTAGTTATGTGTTTTTATTAAAACAATAACAGAAGGGTCTTTCAAATTAAATAATACCGTGTATTCTCTTGGCTAGATGGTTAATCAGCTAATATGTGATAGTGGATCCTGCACATAACAAACAACGATCCAATATAAGTACCTTTCACATACCATTTTTTTTTGAAGATCATGATATGGTTTTGCAATTCATAACTCAAAACCTAATATAGGATGATCCAAAAGTATCATACACAAAAGTTATTTCTGTTATTTATTGTATATCTCCCTACTTTTGCATTCCAATTCGCCCTAACACTCCAAGCAATAACCCCTATTATGCCGCATAATGCGATACTATACAACGATAAGTAGGGATATGTCTTAACATTGTAATTGCTTTCCCTTTACCCACGTGATTTATAGCCAGTTTTGTTAACTAGCCATTTGTTGCAGTGAAGCCGAACCTCGTAGAGATCCTGAACAAGCCGGCGACGTTATCATCGGAGAGATACGTCAACCTTGTGTGCGTGTCGGAAGGCAGCCGGCCGCCGGCACAGCTAACCTGGTACAAAGATAACAGAAAATTCAAGAGCTCCAGAGTAAAGGTAAAAATACGCAATTAAACAGCTTCAAAAGACAGGATGTGATGAGAATGAAGATGTGAAAAATCGACAAATAATTAACGTAATAATTAAGTTAAAAGTCCACCACTTCATACGAACATACATACACATATATTATGTTTAGTTATTTTTAATTACAATATTTAATTGAAATAAACACACTATTTACAATTTCACCCCAAATAACAGCTTTGAGATAAAATATGCTACCAGAGCGAGAGAGAAAGATTACTTAAGTTAGTAAGGTTGTTTTAAAGCACTAAAAAGAGATTCCTTAAATATTCCTATAACTTGAAAGAGATTCTACGAATTCATTGTACTAGATTATTCTTTGTAGAAGTGTAACAAATAAAAAGAGCAAAAACACCAATTACCCAGCACACTTCCACACAGCTCTTGTTAAACGTTATTTAATTATCTCCTAACCAAAGTTAGGAAGTTAGCAATGAATACCAATAAGCAATAACCGACAATCGCCCTTTGTTCTAGACAGCACAAGCGAATAACGAAACTTGGGTGAGCAGTCAAATTCAATTCATGCCGTTGCCTGAAGACGACGGAGCGCAGATCAAGTGCCAAGCGGACAACAACGCTTTGCCCGGTCAGAGCATCGAGGACTCCTTCAAATTGGATGTTGTTTGTAAGTATTGTCAATTTGCAGTACCTTCATTTATAGTTGGTTGGGGCTGAATCGAGATGGTGAAGGAACTAATATGTTTTTATAGCGTCTTAGGCCTGTGAATTCGCTATACCTAATGTGCTTCTAAGATTCTTATCCCCTTTAAGGTAAAAAAAAAATCTAAAAGGTAAAAGCGTTTTTTCACGAATCTCTAGTGCCTACTTTTATAGACAGACATATTAACCATAAAGCAGAACTGACCATAGTGTTTTCCATAAGAGAATATAAAATCGTATTCAAACAGCCCGACCTCAAAGTAAACCCGGTCGTCGTGGCATTTGTAGATCTTGATAAGCCAAGCAATCCTCACCTCTTTTACATAACGCTCCCTGAATGAAAGAAGCATAGATAGCTACCTACTGCTTGCGTGTTTGCCCTCAATCAATGGAAATATGCCTTCATAACCCCTAATGCAAACAAAAAATGAATAAAAAAGAGCGCCCAGTCTAGAAAATCCTTTCTCAAAGTTTTTCAGGCTCGTTCAAGCACCAAGGTTAGGATTTTCTCAAGAACTCTCATTTTCCCTCGGACGGTTTTCATTATGGAAATTGCGAAACATTGTAAATACCTAGATCGTGTGAAGGCGTTCTTATCAGGGACCTGAAAATCAGAAAATTCCACACTTGGTGCAAACTCCAAATTGTGCTATCAAGCGAATTGTCGAGATGTCAGGAGATATTACGGACGGCGTAATATTGTCGACAGTTCATATTTAGATATGAAAACGAGGCGTAATTGTTTGTTCAAATCAAGCGCTCCGTCTCGAGTCGCAGCTCGCGAGCTGCGAATCTGCTATGACACAATTAGCGCAACTTCTTAATTCGCGACGACTCGTTCCCTAAACGAATATTGCTACAAAATAAGCAGTAAGGGAGCTCGGTTTAACCGGTTCGCAGTTTCGCACATCTCTAACATCGTTAAGCTTAATTATCATTGCTACTTAGGCGCCCGCTCAGCACATCCGACCTACTCTGACGCACAGCCCTTCAGGGAATACTAAAAACAATACTGAATTTAAACGTTTTAAACAACGTTTTGGGAATCTTACAAGGGATTCAATTAACAAACTTTGTATTTTGTATTTTTTGTACTTCTTAACGATCCAAGTTCATTAAAGAGACAACTGATTAAAACATTTTAACTTTTTAACTATCATACAAGCAGCTAAATGACTTCGAAGTTTGATAAAGTTTTAGTTGTAAGATCCATTCGGTATTTAGTTCGCACATAGTTTAGTATGTAATTAATAAATAATTTCTTAATAATAAACTCCATATATGTGTGAGGCATTAAACAGAAACACTTAGTATATTCTTAATGAAAGTGCCTACGATTAAAACTCGCGTCGTAACCGTATCGTTATTAACTTTCATTACTCCAAAATCATGAGCTCCAAATGTTCTTAAATGTTTCTTATGAGTGGGTTTTTAAAAGAAACCTAAAGCCCAATTTATATTTTGTTATTTCGTAACTCTTTCATTTTCATTTCCAGTAAACTACAACCATAACAGTTAGCTTTTATCATATTTTTCATGGAAAAGGAAATCACAATCATTTATGGCTTGGTGACCTAGACTGAGAAAATGTTGCTTATTTCTGTGTCAACTTTGTATTTCTGCAATTTCACTCGGCTACCAGATACGATCAAGGTAGTTTCACTATAAAGTTCTCGTAAACGGATTGTACAAACAATCATTAGGGTTATCTAACCGGTTGGCTAGCCGTGTGCACTCCTGCAAACAGCGCCCCCAGCCACTAGTCGCTTCCACGATGCGTTACTAGAACAGTTCTGGAAAACGGAACTTCCACTGACAGTTTATGTAGTGCCACCAACTTGCCTCAAACTAGTTCCGTCTAATTTAGTCGGTGGCCGGCCGGCGGACTCAGACGCATGGCTTACGGCGACTCCGGCCTGACACCTTCCTGTCTGAAGGATTAAGGTTGGTCCGTCTCAGTTTTACTCAACGTTTGATACGGTACGTTTGTTTAACCACAACCTGGTGATTGAGCAAAGCTCCCCCACCAGGTGACGCCCGTCAACTAACTCGATACCGTGACTATCCAATTAATCCTGCTTCACAGAGTTTGTGCCACAACTTTATATGAGTTTTCATGGAACCGCTGTATAATTTCAACTTTAGCCCGCATTCTCTATTATACATTGACAATAATTTGTAACAGACTTTCCATAAAACAGTATCAAAAGCTCGGTCGAAACTCGGTAAAACATAATTAAAACCTTGTTAGTGTTCTAAACTACACACAACTAAACACTTTACATTCGTTGAGGAGAAGCCAAAAACGAATTCTGACTAGTGTGATCGCCCCTCGCACCCGGCGAATCCACATGGCAAAACGCTCGAAGGGATTAAATCTAATTTAATACCACGTTCAAATGCCAAAATATAACTTGCCCAATTTATTAAGAGGGACAGCTTAATGATAGAATTACCAAAACATCTCGAGCTGGCTTATTTTCCTTTCAAGAAATCAAGACCGATTACGTCGCTAAATGGATTCGTCATTGGGACGGTCATCCATCGAAATGCGCAAGCTAGGCCGCCGACTCTATTACGGAGGAAAATTAATATCAAAATATAAATAAATTGTATTTACTTGTGCTCGACGAACTGTTACGTATTTAGAGCGGGGAGAAATTCGCTGCCTCCCGGCGCGAATCGTTTTGGCAACAATTTAAACGTTGGATTCGTAAATGTTTATTTGGAGAACGGGTGTTTCCTTCGGCCGCGGGGCGACATCGTTATAAGTATTTAATGGCCAATAAAGTGTCAACGCCGACGCCTAGCCGCAGATAAGTGTTCACCTGAACCACTGCCCCATTGCAAATAAGGAAGGAAATCTAACGCCTTCTTCTCTACCAGACGATTTATTTAATGCAATTTCCACATTTTATTCTCATAAAAGAGACAGTTTACAAGGGACTTTATCAAAGTAAAATACAGTTCTTAAAGAATTCATGCGTGTAAGGTATTGAATTATTTTTGAATTGAGATAAATGTATCAATACACGTTATGTACCAATGTACCTCTAACTTCACTTGAATTAATATTCAAAACCGTTGTTGATTATCATTTCATTACAAAAAAATAACAACTAATTAAGAGTTTTTTTTCTCTAACCTATCTAGTCCCACTGCTGGGCAAAGGTCTCCCCCAAGCATCCCTATCCGTCGCTATCTCCCACCACCCTCTTTGGAAGGTGTCGAAATGGTCCCCGCTTTTTCGGCCGACCCCGACGTCGCCCTCCGTCTTCAGGCGTCCATGGTGTCACAATATGGGCCCATTTCTCAGAGTGCATTTAGGCAACGTGGCCCACCCAGTTCCACTTAAGTCCAGCCGATCTTCTCCCTACATCTGCAATGCCGGTAAGTGAGCGCAGCATGGTGTTACGCACTCGGTCGACACGTTTAAAGCCGAGAATGCTGCGCTCCATTGGCCTTTGACAAATCTTGAGCTTTGACTTCTGGGCTTCAGTGAGAGACCATGTCTGCACACCGTAAGTTAGAATGGAATGGGAAGTTAGGATGGTAATTAAGAGTATAAAAATTATATTCTTAATTAGATATCAAAATTTTATACGAATTTTTCTTTGATACAAACGATAATTAGGACAAAGTAAAATCGATAGAAGGCCGGTAGAGTTCATTCAATCCAATGTAAAGAACCATGATGGATTTTTTGTGTTCTTTTCTTTAATATTACTAAGCTTTATTACTTGTCACTAGAAAGAAAGTTGTAAAGGTTCTATGAAATCCCCTTAAGAAAAGAGCTTATACAACTAATATTACTCAGCGCAATATAATCGTAAAATAAATCTACAGGTTTATTTCTTTGACAGATGAATTCGTTGAAACATTATATTATATTAATTTGTCGTGATATGTATTTTTTTGTGTTTTGTGTTTGTCTGGCAATAAGTACTTACATAAAAATTATAACATGGCATAATGCCTTAAATAACAGAAAGAATATACAATTATTTACAATAAAATACTTACTGAAGAAACAGTTGAATCATCTAAACACCGTTGCCGATCTATAGATAGCACAATTGCTCCAGATGTGGAAGGCAGAAGTGTCCCCCAAGACACTGGCTGCATTGCCACGCTGAATTGCAATGCTTACGCGTTGACCCAGATAAGCGCCAGCTCTCCAATCACACGTTGCTTCGACCAGACGCCCAAACAGAATTTTTAAAACGCGATGGGCCCTGGTACCCCATGGACCCAGGGGTTCGACCCCAAATGGCTCAAATACGTAAGCTCTGTCGAGACTTCCATATTTGCGCCGCTTGAGATCTTCGGCTGAATTTGCCGCCGCACCGGCCCCAACAGGTTGAGATGGTGCAAGGGTATCACACCAAAGGCCTACCCTTCTCCCAAGGCACAAGATTCATACCGTCAGGCCTCTTACCATCGATACGTATCAGACCGTTTGGTTCGAGAACGGCTGGAACGTTGATACCGCAAAAAGCCCGGCGTATGATATCATTGATACTAGCGTGACGGGAAATCCTACTGGCAACCCTGAAACACGATAAATCATGGTGACCAAGGAAATTATAAATTAAAATTTACTAGTGGTTGTCCCCGAATTAAGATCTCACGAGTCTTCCATAAAAACAAAAAATATTATTTGTAATCTTTGACTTTCAAAATAGTGCCCCGAAATAATTAACCAAATAACTTGACCTACAGTTTCATTCAAATTACACATATACATTTTTTTGGGGGTAGAAATTGCAGTTATTCTGGATTTCAGACTTTTTCCTATATTTGTGTCACCAAATTTTAGCACTGTGGGGGCACTGGTATATTCTGTGAATTTTGTCAAAGTTCGGTTTTTATTATAGCTAATAACTTAAAAACTACAAGGTTTTAACTAAAAATAAAAACAGGGTCAAAATGTACTAACAATACATTTTATAAGACGTTCCATTTGACCGGATAGTCCCATTTTGTTTTTTTTTACCCCTCTTGAACCCCAATATTAGCCCCTAATTTAGCTCATTTAGTTACACCAAAATTGTACCATCACTTGATGATCGGATAAACGCTTCGAAAGCTATCCTCGGACAAACAAACATACATACATACAACGCCGATTCGCCCAAGTTGATTTGGAGATCTCGCTTCGCTCGATCAATTAAACCAGTAGGTATTTCACTGGCTAACAGCGGTTTGTGCGGTCATCAATTGGATGAGTGACATTTACAAAGAAGTAAATCCGGTAAACTTCGAAAAGGACGTTTAGATGTCGGTCCCTGCTTCAATTTATACTAAGCCAAATCATAAGGCTATATTAAGCAGTGCATAAACACCGACACTAAGTGTGACCTTAGCCCTTGTAGACCATACTAACTCTTTCAGTAATAAAAACTTAAACCACTTTAAAACCAGACTTTTCATGGATTTTACTAGTGGAAAATCACCAAAATATCGTGCACGCTAACGCAAGTGGTGCAAAAGGCTGGAAATAAAATCCTTGAACCGTACAAGCATGGACTACATTAAACCGCGTTATCGCCTGCCGCAACCGCTGACATCGCACCACTCGGTTTTTATGAAACCGCCTGTATTGCCACGCGGTTCCACACACAAAGTTTTGACAGAGTTTTAAAGCGATAAGCGCTCTTATCGCTTTGAAAATAAGCGTTTGCGGTTCAGCTCAGCTTCGGTAAATTCGATTTTTTGATAATTCTTGTCAACCATCGACATCTAGTTAGTTAGTCCGATGCGAACGTGTGTTTTTATTTATGCGTTGAGGATAGAAACTGATTTTTACTATGTATTCCAATCTGTGTTTTATACAAAAATATACTTTTAAACTGGACTCAAGCAGATTAAAAATAATTATTTTTAAAAGATATCTTAGAAGGCCTTATGTCAAACGTGAGTAATTCTTGAGAAATCTACGTATTTGTAGCTATATCTTAATTTCAGATCCTCCAGTGGTGTCGCTTTCGCTTGGCAGCACATTGAATCCAAACGACATCAAAGAAGGTGACGACGTTTACTTCGAATGCTCAGTCAAAGCCAATCCCAGAGAACACAAGATATCGTGGAATCATAACGTAAGTAGCCTGAAGTTAGCAAGAAAATAAAGAAATAGACTGAGTAATCTCTTCTTTGATACGCTACACCAAAATTTAAAAACGCTAAGGTGTATAAGCTCGTTTCCCATTAAAAAAATACAATGGTGATCCTTTAAAGCTAATAAAAAAGCAGTTACGATCTCGACCATTCTGTTTACAAAATTAAAAATTACCGTTTCCCGGTAAAATTCAAAAGAAATCTCCATTTTGATCGCTCGAGTAGAAAATTGAGAATAATGAACACAATAGACAGGTAAATACAAGTTCAGGTTTGATGGAGATAAACAGTTTTATAAGCGAAAAGTTGTGGGAAGGTGATATTAAGCTGGTGGTTGATAAATTACTGTGGAGTTGATATCTTATAAAAATAAAATGCCTTAATACAATGTAGTATAAACAAACAAGGCGAATTTATGAAGTTAAACTTAAACGTAAACTATTAAAAACTCTCTGTAATCAGAACAAAAATCCGCATAAAAAGGTTATATAAATCAAATATCAACGTTTAAAAATTTTGAGAAGGAGAATTTTCAACATGTTTATTGTATTGAAATTAACATCGAACATTAAGAGTCGTGAATCCCCCCCCCCCTCCCCCATCACCCCGCAAGATAACATACTAGTTCCGGGACATCCTGTATTCTTCTGTAGATAATCTTTTCTATTGTATTTACTGTTTATGTTTGGCTAGTCTTTCAAGGCTTGATGAACAGTGTGCTTTTTATCATCAGGATAAACCAGTGCTGCAAAACGTGATATCAGGAGTGATAGTGAGCACTAAGTCTCTGGTGCTCCAGAAAGTGACTAGAGACCACGGTGGCGACTACTCGTGCCGCGCTACCAACGCGTTGGGAGAGACGGCCAGTGAAGCCACGCATCTTAGTATTCAGTGTAAGTTATTGTTGTATTTATATACTTTTTTTATATGTTATATGTATTTATATACCTATCTACACTTATAATCACACTAATATTATAAATGTGAAAGTTTGGATGTTTGTTTATTAGTCAATCACTAATGTATCAGTAACGGCTGAACCGCTTTCGTGAGTAAAAAAAACACCCCACAATAAACACCTTCCGTATTCCGTAATACCGTACAAATTATAAATTTTAGGAATATTTCTTTTTTATATGCTGTGAGATCATGCTTCTTTCAAATTTCATGATTCGGTCAACGGGATAGATGTTGATTTGCTCGAAAAATATGTGGCATTATGGGCGGTAGTTTTGATTGCGTTGACTTTTTTACAGCTTCAAGGAACCGTAGACTTTCGTATTTGACATTAATTTCAACTTGATATCTCCACGCGTTCCTGACAAAAAGGGTATTGACAGACGGACAGATAGACAGGCGAACAACGAAGTGATCCTATAAGGGTTCCTTATTTCCTTTTGAGGTACGGAACCCTAAAAAGCGTCAGAAATCCAACGCTGTAGCGTTACCGTTACTGTACCAAGCTACTGAATAACAACCTGTTTTGCCCTGTAGATTCACTTAAATCTAACGGTAAAATGATATTGAAAAATTTTAATTAGGCACAGATTGTTTGACACAAACCAAACATTTTTGTTCGTCAATTAGTTTATGTCGGAATTATTATAAGAAAAAAATCCTAAATATACAATTTCTCGTAATCCAAGCTGAGCTTTCCGTTTTCCTTTAAATTAAACAAACACTTCTCATTGACTCCAGCAGTTTTGTTGATTGAAAGCGAAAGAATGAGTTTCATTTGCATTTTTTAAGCAGTTACTCAGACTTCACCGTTTGTTATATATCTTCATGGAATAGTTTGTTCTTCCTTAGAAAAAACAAACATAGCTAATAGATCAGCGACATCTCGTCAAGATTTTTACAATATCTTCAGAGGCATTATATTTTCCTGACCTAAACAGGACAGGGTATAGGAGACAAACGGGAATAATTCTCAAATAATACAACATCGCCGTAATTGGACAAAAATAGTTACCTTAATGAATTCTAATTGGAACCAAGTATAAGGTCGATTGGCGAATTTCTTTGAGTTTAAACTTCAACCAGCTTTCATTAAAAATTAATTAGACGTACTTAAAATCGAGGAATTTCTCCATAAATACGCAATTAAGATAATATTTTAAAAAATGAATAGCGCGTCACTAAGTTAATTGTCACAGACAACCTCGTCGTTTCAAATTGGGGGTCTTTTGTTCGTTATAAACAGAGTGCTTAATAAATTACATTTCTTGGTTCCTTTGTCTGACGTTTCAATCATCCCCAGAAATATATTTGCAAAGATTTGCAACTGAATGCAGGAATGTATTGAAAGGAGTTACAGCTTTAAAATGAATTTATCAATAAAGGGTATAAGAAGTTACTTTTTTAGGCTGTATGTATGACATTTGGCGAACCGTTTAGGCTATACGACTAGACGGATTTTGAAGGTATTCATAGTAATAGATATCATTGTATATTTTTGAAGTTATACTTCTTTTGGCGCGATGGAGAAAAATGATGAGAGTGAATTTTTACGATGCGCGCGCACACCGACACCTAAATTTAACAGCATGAAGTTAGATCTAGGTGGTATGAAAATTGATAACTATGTTCAAGTTGTATATTCTAGTATTTTTATATGTAGAACACGTGTTTCGTAAGGGTACAATTAAACAGTGTGAATAAATACATATTATTTTGGTGGTTTTATTTTATTTAAATAAAATCTTTTTGATTAATTTTAATATTTATCGTTAATCACTACTGCATTTTAGTTATTTTTTTTTCCATACGCCAAAGAAGTATAACTTCTAACGCGTGTACATAAGTACACACACTCTTTTTTTACGTCATAGGTATCATTGCATTTGTGTGAATCACGAGAATGACTTAAGGCGGGTTTCTATATCCGTCTGTAACTTGTTAAGACTCGTTTCTCCTTGAAAACGAGTCAAAAGATCGACACTAGTTTGACACTTTTTGAAAGAAATACGAGTCGTAGTCGGTTACCGACAGATATATCAGAATTGAATTGAAAAGTTGAGTGTGGTATCAAAATGCAGGTATTTAAAGACCATACCAAAAATATTATATACAAAACCTAAAGGTAAGAAAAAAATCAGTTGGCGATAAAAAAAAAATATTTGCTCTCACGACCGAAATTCCTTGACAAACAAATTTGTGTGCTATATACCAATCTTATCTTATCTCATCTTATCTATATATCTATACATGCATAAGATTAGAGTAGCTCAACGGGCAATGGAGCGTGCCATGCTCGGTATATTACTCTTGGACCATATACCCAATGTCGAAATCCGACGTCGCACAAAGGTTGTGGACGTGGATATGAGGATTGTAGGGCTGGATACTTGGCTAGGAGGGATGACGGGCGTTGGATGAAGGTGATTACAGAGTGGTGGCCAAGGGATGTTCGCAGAACAAGAGGCAGACCACCCGCCCGATGGTCGAATGTCATTGAAAGCGTAGCTGCGTGTCAATGGATGAGACTCGCAAGAGACCGGAAAGAATGGCGTAAACAACACAAAAACATTTTGATGATCGTAGATAGAAATAATATATGTGATGTGATGGCACTAAAGTTAGGGTATAATTAATGCTAATTATAATGTTCCCCGCCACCGATTACCTATATGTGCAAGCTTTATGCATTTTCACATCTTTTTTTAGTTTCTTTATAAATCTTTTTTTTTTAATTTCTCAAACAATCATATTTATTAACTGACGCTATAAGACAGCCATGTTAATGAATTTTATGTATTTTATGCATAAAAACTAGAACAACTGTACGAGTATGTAAATGTATTTTGATTTTTGTTGATTATTGATGATTTTTGTTTCCTTTTTTACCCAATACTGTCTTAGGCTGGTATTAAAATAATATAGCGTTACCAATAGTACCAGGCCTGTCTAAAACAATATAGTCTACCTTTTAAAGTAGTTTCGAGATGTCTGGCTATAGTCTAATAACGCCTCTACACGATGGGCCATGATGGACAATCACAGAATGCGCAATAATTACCACCATGATTGCGCAGCTGTCTACACTATGGGCCATGATGGACAATCACAGAATGCGTAATAATTGCGAACATAGTTGCGCAGCTGTCTACACTATGGGTCATGATGGACAATCACACAATGCGCAATAATTGCCACCACGATTGCGCAGCTGTCTACACTATGGACCATGATGGACAATCACAAAATGCGCAATAATTGCCACCATGATTTCGCAGCTACATTTATTAATTATGGACGTCGAAACAGTAGCAGCTGCCGCTATTTATTTATTTAGTGTATAAGACCATACCATTATATAACACATTACATTATAACACATAGTACCGTAAACAAATACGAACTGAGTAATCGGCGATCGTGTGGACACGCTTACAATCATTGCCGCAAACTCCTTTGATGTTTGTCCGAAAAACCGGCATAGCGGCAATTACGCTCGATCGTCACCAATCATGGGCGATTACAGGCAATTATGCCCTCTACACGATGGTGATCATCTATGATGGTCCATCATGGCCCATCGTGTAGAGTCTACATATAGTAATTTGTCATGTTTCTCAACACTAGTTTTACCCGTCTGTCAAGGCAAATCTCTCATCGTTAAAACCAAGATCAGGTAAGTAAAATTGTCATGTTTCCTAAAAACTTGCATAAAGTTTCCAACACATCGATCATTATCTAATGTGTCTTTGGGACGAATGTAACCAACACTGTTTTAGTTTTAGGGGTAGTGGGAAACGAAGTACTCGTCAGAGCGGAAGTCATAGTGCCAACATCAATCATAAGGGAGTGTCGAAGATTCACGTCGTCTCCGCCTTGCTGTCAAATTATCTGACTTATTTCGAAAGTGTTTTCCAACAATTCATTCAGTAGAATTTCAAGGGAAAGAAAATGTATGCAATTGTAAACTAAAGGCGTTTGTCCACCGCCGCCGTCACGAGAAACATGATTATTCGAAACGAATGTGACGTCCCGGTGGCGGCGTACAGTGGACACGCGGTCATAGTAAATGTTTGTATTGCTACTTCGGCGTCGTCTTCACGTTCTCAGTGACGTTCCGGTGACTGCAGCGGTGGTCACGCGGTCATAGTAAATGTTTGTATTGCTACTTTGGAGCCGTCTTCACGTTCTCAGTGACGTTTCGGTGACTGCGGCGATGGACACGCTGTCATAGTAAATGTTTGTATTGCTACTTCGGAGCCGTATTCACGTTCTCAGTGACGTTTCGGTGACTGCGGCGGGGGACACGCGGTTATAGTAAATGTTTGTATTGCTACTTCGGAGCCGTCTTCACGTTCTCAGTGACGTGCCGGTGACTGCGGCGTTGGACACGCGGTCATAGTAAATGTTTGTATTGCTACTTCGGAGCCGTCTTTACGTTCTCAGTGACGTTTCGGTGGCTGCGGCGATGGACACGCTGTCATGGAAAATGTTTGTATTGCTACTTCGGAGCCGTCTTCACGTTCTCAGTGACGTGCCGGTGACTGCGGCGGTGGACACACTGTCATAGAAAGTGTTTGTATTGCTACTTTGGAGCCATCTTCACGTTCTCAGTGACGTTTCGGTGACTGCGGCGATGGACACGCGGTTATAGGAAATGTTTGTATTGCCACTTCGGAGCCGTCTTCACGTTCTCGGTGACGTGGCGGTGACTGCGGCGGTGGATACGCGGTCATAGTAAATGTTTGTGTTGCTACTTCGGAGCCGTATTCACGTTCTCGGTGACGTGGCGGTGACTGCGGCAATGGACACGCTGTCGTAGAAAATGTTTGTATTGCTACTTTGGAGCTATCTTCACGTTCTCAGTGACGTTTCGGTGACTGCGGCGATGGACACGCGGTTATAGTAAATGTTTGTGTTGCTACTTCGGAGCCGTATTCACGTTCTCAGTGATGTTTCGGTGACTGCGGCGGTGGACACGCGGTTATAGTAAATGTTTGTATTGCTACTTCGGAGCCGTCTTCACGTTCTCAGTGACGTACCGGTGACTGCGGCGGTGGACACGCGGTCATAGTAAATGTTTGTATTGCTACTTTGGAGCCGTCTTTACGTTCTCAGTGACGTTTCGGTGACTGCGGCGATGGACACGCTGTCATAGAAAATGTTTGCATTGCTACTTCGGAGACGTCTTCACGTTCTCAGTGACGTGCCGGTGACTGCGGCGGTGAACACGCGGTCATAGTAAATGTTTGTATTGCTACTTCAGAGCCGTCTTTACGTTCTCAGTGACGTTCTGGTGACTGCGGCGGTGGATACGCGGTCATTGTAAATATTTGTATAGCTACTTCGGAGCCGTCTTCACGTTCTCAGTGACGTTTCGGTGACTGCGGCGGTGGACACGCTATCATAGTAAATGTTTGTATTGCTACTTCAGAGCCGTCTTTACGTTCTCAGTGACGTTTCGGTGACTGCGGCGATGGACACGCTGTCAAAGAAAATGTTTGTATTGCTACTTTGGAGCCATCTTCATGTTCTCAGCGACGTTTCGGTGACTGCGGCGGTGGACACGCTGTCGTAGTAAATGTTTGTATTGCTACTTCGGAGCCGTCTTCACGTTCTCAGTGACGTTTCGGTGACTGCGGCAATGGACACGCTG
This sequence comes from Philereme transversata, assembly GCA_963924445.1. Taxonomy (NCBI): domain Eukaryota; kingdom Metazoa; phylum Arthropoda; class Insecta; order Lepidoptera; family Geometridae; genus Philereme; species Philereme transversata. The sequence continues at coordinate 10,388,675 of OZ004347.1, forward strand.
TCGTAGAAAATGTTTGTATTGCTACTTTGGAGCCATCTTCACGTTCTCAGTGACGTTTCGGTGACTGCGGCGATGGACACGCGGTTATAATAAATGTTTGTATTGCCACTTCGGAGCCGTATTCACGTTCTCGGTGACGTGGCGGTGACTGCGGCGGTGGACACGCGGTCATAGTAAATGTTTGTGTTGCTACTTCGGAGCCGTATTCACGTTCTCAGTGACGTTTCGGTGACTGCGGCGGTGAACACACGGTTATAGTAAATGTTTGTATTGCTACTTCGGAGCCGTCTTCACGTTCTCAGTGACGTGCCGGTGACTGCGGCGGTGGACACACTGTCATAGAAAGTGTTTGTATTGCTACTTTGGAGCCATCTTCACGTTCTCAGTGACGTTTCGGTGACTGCGGCGATGGACACGCGGTTATAGGAAATGTTTGTATTGCCACTTCGGAGCCGTCTTCACGTTCTCGGTGACGTGGCGGTGACTGCGGCGGTGGACACGCGGTCATAGTAAATGTTTGTGTTGCTACTTCGGAGCCGTATTCACGTTCTCAGTGACGTGGCGGTGACTGCGGCAATGGACACGCTGTCGTAGAAAATGTTTGTATTGCTACTTTGGAGCCATCTTCACGTTCTCAGTGACGTTTCGGTGACTGCGGCGATGGACACGCGGTTATAGTAAATGTTTGTATTGCCACTTCGGAGCCGTATTCACGTTCTCGGTGACGTGGCGGTGACTACGGCGGTGGACACGCGGTCATAGTAAATGTTTGTGTTGCTAATTCGGAGCCGTATTCACGTCCTCAGTGACGTTTCGGTGACTGCGGCGGTGAACACACGGTTATAGTAAATGTTTGTATTGCTACTTCGGAGCCGTCTTCACGTTCTCAGTGACGTGCCGGTGACTGCGGCGGTGGACACACTGTCATAGAAAGTGTTTGTATTGCTACTTCGGAGCCGTCTTCACGTTCTCAGTGACGTTTCGGTGACTGCGGCGATGGACACGCGGTTATAGTAAATGTTTGTATATCCATTTCGGAGCCGTCTTCACGTTCTCCGTGACGTGGCGGTGACTGCGGCGGTGGACACGCGGTCATAGTAAATGTTTGTATTGCTAATTCGGAGCCGTCTTCACGTTCTCAGTGACGTGGCGGTGACTGCGGCGGTGGACACGCGGTCATAGTAAAGGTTTGTATTGCTACTTCGGAGCCGTCTTCACGTTCTCAGTGACGTGCCGGTGACTGCGGCGGTGGACACGCGGTCATAGTAAATATTTGTATTGCTACTTCGGAGCCGTCTTTACGTTCTCAGTGACGTTCCGGTGACTGCGGCGGTGGATACGCGGTCATAGTAAATATTTGTATTGCTACTTTGGAGCCGTCTTCAGGTTCTCAGTGACGTTTCGGTGACTGCGGCGGTGGACACGCTGTCGTAGTAAATGTTTCTATTGCTACTTCGGAGCTGTCTTCACGTTCTCAGTGACGTTTCGGTGACTGCGGCGATGGACACGCTATCGTAGTAAATGTTTGTATTGCTACTTCGGAGCCGTCTTCACGTTCTCAGTGACGTTTCGGTGACTGCGGCGATGGACACGCGGTTATAGTAAATGTTTGTAAATCCATTTCGGAGCCGTCTTCACGTTCTCCGTGACGTGGCGGTGACTGCGGCGGTGGACACACTGTCATAGAAAGTGTTTGTATTGCTACTTCGGAGCCGTCTTCACGTTCTCAGTGACGTTTCGGTGACTGCGGCGATGGACACGCGGTTATAGTAAATGTTTGTATATCCATTTCGGAGCCGTCTTCACGTTCTCCGTGACGTGGCGGTGACTGCGGCGGTGGACACGCGGTCATAGTAAATGTTTGTATTGCTAATTCGGAGCCGTCTTCACGTTCTCAGTGACGTGGCGGTGACTGCGGCGGTGGACACGCGGTCATAGTAAAGGTTTGTATTGCTACTTCGGAGCCGTCTTCACGTTCTCAGTGACGTGCCGGTGACTGCGGCGGTGGACACGCGGTCATAGTAAATATTTGTATTGCTACTTCGGAGCCGTCTTTACGTTCTCAGTGACGTTCCGGTGACTGCGGCGGTGGATACGCGGTCATAGTAAATATTTGTATTGCTACTTTGGAGCCGTCTTCAGGTTCTCAGTGACGTTTCGGTGACTGCGGCGGTGGACACGCTGTCGTAGTAAATGTTTCTATTGCTACTTCGGAGCTGTCTTCACGTTCTCAGTGACGTTTCGGTGACTGCGGCAATGGACACACTGTCATAGAAAATGTTTGTATTGCTACTTTGGAGCCATCTTCACGTTCTCAGTGACGTTTCGGTGACTGCGGCGATGGACACGCGGTTATAGGAAATGTTTGTATTGCCACTTCGGAGCCGTCTTCACGTTCTCAGTGACGTGGCGGTGACTGCGGCGGTGGACACGCGGTCATAGTAAATGTTTGTGTTGCTACTTCGGAGCCGTATTCACGTTCTCAGTGACGTTTCGGTGACTGCGGCAGTGGACACGCGGCTATAGTAAATGTTTATATTGCTACTTCGGAGCCGTATTCACGTTCTCAGTGACGTTTCGGTGACTGCGGCGGTGGACACGCGGTTATAGTAAATGTTTGTATTGCTACTTCGGAGCCGTCTTCACGTTCTCAGTGACGTGCCGGTGACTGCGGCGGTGGACACGCGGTCATAGTAAATATTTGTATTGCTACTTCGGAGCCGTCTTCACGTTCTCAGTGACGTTTCGGTGACTGCGGCGGTGGACACGCTGTCGTAGTAAATGTTTGTATTGCTACTTCGGAGCCGTCTTTATGTTCTCAGTGACGTTCCGGTGACTGCGGCGGTGGATACGCGGTCATAGTAAATATTTGTATTGCTACTTCGGAGCCGTCTTCACGTTCTCAGTGACGTTTCGGTGACTGCGGCGGTGGACACGCTGTCGTAGTAAATGTTTGTATTGCTACTTCGGAGCCGTCTTCACGTTCTCAGTGACGTTTCGGTGACTGCGGCGATGGACACGCTGTCATAGAAAATGTTTGTATTGCTACTTCGGAGCCGTATTCACGTTCTCAGTGACGTTTCGGTGACTGCGGCGGTGGACACGCGGTCATAGTAAATGTTTGTATTGCTACTTCGGAGCCGTCTTTACGTTCTCAGTGACATTTCGGTGACTGCGGCGATGGACACGCGGTCATAGTAAATGTTTGTATTGCTACTTCGGAGCCGTCTTTACGTTTTCAGTGACGTTTCGGTGACTGCGGCGATGGACACGCTGTCATAGAAAATGTATGTATTGCTACTTCGGAGCCGTCTTCACGTTCTCAGTGACGTGCCGGTGACTGCGGCGGTGGACACGCGGTCATAGTAGATGTTTGTATTGCTACTTCGGAGCCGTCTTTACGTTCTCAGTGACGTTTCGGTGACTGCGGCGGTGGACACGCTATCGTAGTAAATGTTTGTATTGCTACTTCGGAGCCGTCTTCACGTTCTCAGTGACGTTTCGGTGACTGCGGCGATGGACACGCGGTTATAGTAAATGTTTGTAAATCCATTTCGGAGCCGTCTTCACGTTCTCCGTGACGTGGCGGTGACTGCGGCGGTGGACACGCGGTCATAGTAAATGTTTTTATTGCTAATTCGGAGCCGTCTTCACGTTCTCAGTGACGTGGCGGTGACTGCGGCGGTGGACACGCGGTCATAGTAAAGGTTTGTATTGCTACTTCGGAGCCGTCTTCACGTTCTCAGTGACGTGCGGGTGACTGCGGCGGTGGACACGCGGTCATAGTAAATGTTTGTATTGCTACTTCGGAGCCGTCTTTACGTTCTCAGTGACGTTCCGGTGACTGCGGCGGTGGATACGCGGTCATAGTAAATATTTGTATTGCTACTTCGGAGCCGTCTTCACGTTCTCAGTGACGTTTCGGTGACTGCGGCGATGGACACGCTATCGTAGTAAATGTTTGTATTGCTACTTCGGAGCCGTCTTTACGTTCTCAGTGACGTTCCGGTGACTGCGGCGGTGGATACGCGTTCATAGTAAATATTTGTATTGCTACTTCGGAGCCGTCTTCACGTTCTCAGTGACGTTTCGGTGACTGCGGCGATGGACACGCGGTTATAGTAAATGTTTGTAAATCCATTTCGGAGCCGTCTTCACGTTCTCCGTGACGTGGCGGTGACTGCGGCGGTGGACACGCGGTCATAGTAAATGTTTGTATTACTAATTCGGAGCCGTCTTCACGTTCTCAGTGACGTGGCGGTGACTGCGGCGGTGGACACGCGGTCATAGTAAAGGTTTGTATTGCTACTTCGGAGCCGTCTTCACGTTCTCAGTGACGTGCCAGTGACTGCGGCGGTGGACACGCGGTCATAGTAAATGTTTGTATTGCTACTTCGGAGCCGTCTTTACGTTCTCAGTGACGTTCCGGTGACTGCGGCGGTGGATACGCGGTCATAGTAAATATTTGTATTGCTACTTCGGAGCCGTCTTCACGTTCTCAGTGACGTTTCGGTGACTGCGGCGATGGACACGCTATCGTAGTAAATGTATGTATTGCTACTTCGGAGCCGTCTTCACGTTCTCAGTGACGTGCCGGTGACTGCGGCGGTGGACACGCGGTCATAGTAGATGTTTGTATTGCTACTTCGGAGCCGTCTTTACGTTCTCAGTGACGTTCCGGTGACTGCGGCGGTGGATACGCGGTCATAGTAAATATTTTTATTGCTACTTCGGAGCCGTCTTCACGTTATCAGTGACGTTTCGGTGACTGCGGCGATGGACACGCTATCGTAGTAAATGTTTGTATTGCTACTTCGGAGCCGTCTTCACGTTCTCAGTGACGTTTCGGTGACTGCGGCGATGGACACGCGGTTATAGTAAATGTTTGTAAATCCATTTCGGAGCCGTCTTCACGTTCTCCGTGACGTGGCGGTGACTGCGGCGGTGGATAAGCGGTCATAGTAAATATTTGTATTGCTACTTCGGAGCCGTCTTCACGTTCTCAGTGACGTTTCGGTGACTGCGGCGATGGACACGCTATCGTAGTAAATGTTTGTATTGCTACTTCGGAGCCGTCTTCACGTTCTCAGTGACGTTTCGGTGACTGCGGCGATGGACACGCGGTTATAGTAAATGTTTGTAAATCCATTTCGGAGCCGTCTTCACGTTCTCCGTGACGTGGCGGTGACTGCGGCGGTGGACACGCGGTCATAGTAAATGTTTGTATTGCTAATTCGGAGCCGTCTTCACGTTCTCAGTGACGTGGCGGTGACTGCGGCGGTGGACACGCGGTCATAGTAAAGGTTTGTATTGCTACTTCGGAGCCGTCTTCACGTTCTCAGTGACGTGCCGGTGACTGCGGCGGTGGACACGCGGTCATAGTAAATGTTTGTATTGCTACTTCGGAGCCGTCTTTACGTTCTCAGTGACGTTCCGGTGACTGCGGCGGTGGATACGCGGTCATAGTAAATATTTGTATTGCTACTTCGGAGCCGTCTTCACGTTCTCAGTGACGTTTCGGTGACTGCGGCGATGGACACGCTATCGTAGTAAATGTATGTATTGCTACTTCGGAGCCGTCTTCACGTTCTCAGTGACGTGCCGGTGACTGCGGCGGTGGACACGCGGTCATAGTAGATGTTTGTATTGCTACTTCGGAGCCGTCTTTACGTTCTCAGTGACGTTCCGGTGACTGCGGCGGTGGATACGCGGTCATAGTAAATATTTTTATTGCTACTTCGGAGCCGTCTTCACGTTCTCAGTGACGTTTCGGTGACTGCGGTGGTGGACACGCTGTCGTAGTAAATGTTTGTATTGCTACTTCGGAGCCGTCTTCACGTTCTCAGTGACGTGCCGGTGACTGCGGCGGTGGACACGCGGTCATAGTAAATGTTTGTATTGCTACTTCGGAGCCGTCTTTACGTTCTCAGTGACGTTCCGGTGACTGCGGCGGTGGATAAGCGGTCATAGTAAATATTTGTATTGCTACTTCGGAGCCGTCTTCACGTTCTCAGTGACGTTTCGGTGACTGCGGCGATGGACACGCTATCGTAGTAAATGTTTGTATTGCTACTTCGGAGCCGTCTTCACGTTCTCAGTGACGTTTCGGTGACTGCGGCGATGGACACGCGGTTATAGTAAATGTTTGTAAATCCATTTCGGAGCCGTCTTCACGTTCTCCGTGACGTGGCGGTGACTGCGGCGGTGGACACGCGGTCATAGTAAATGTTTGTATTGCTAATTCGGAGCCGTCTTCACGTTCTCAGTGACGTGGCGGTGACTGCGGCGGTGGACACGCGGTCATAGTAAAGGTTTGTATTGCTACTTCGGAGCCGTCTTCACGTTCTCAGTGACGTGCCGGTGACTGCGGCGGTGGACACGCGGTCATAGTAAATGTTTGTATTGCTACTTCGGAGCCGTCTTCACGTTCTCAGTGACGTTTCGGTGACTGCGGCGATGGACACGCTATCGTAGTAAATGTTTGTATTGCTACTTCGGAGCCGTCTTCACGTTCTCAGTGACGTGCCGGTGACTGCGGCGGTGGACACGCGGTCATAGTAAATGTTTGTATTGCTACTTCGGAGCCGTCTTTACGTTCTCAGTGACGTTCCGGTGACTGCGGCGGTGGATACGCAGTCATAGTAAATATTTGTATTGTTACTTCGGAGCCGTCTTCACGTTCTCAGTGACGTTTCGGTGACTGCGGCGATGGACACGCTATCGTAGTAAATGTTTGTATTGCTACTTCGGAGCCGTCTTCACGTTCTCAGTGACGTGCCGGTGACTGCGGCGGTGGACACGCGGTCATAGTAAATGTTTGTATTGCTACTTCGGAGCCGTCTTTACGTTCTCAGTGACGTTCCGGTGACTGCGGCGGTGGATACGCGGTCATAGTAAATGTTTGTATTGCTACTTCGGAGCCGTCTTCACGTTCTCAGTGACGTGCCAGTGACTGCGGCGGTGGACACGCGGTCATAGTAAATGTTTGTATTGCTACTTCGGAGCCGTCTTTACGTTCTCAGTGACGTTCCGGTGACTGCGGCGGTGGATACGCGGTCATAGTAAATATTTGTATTGCTACTTTGGAGCCATCTTCACGTTCACAGTGACGTTTCGGTGACTGCGGCGATGGACACGCGGTTATAGTAAATGTTTGTATTGCCACTTCGGAGCCGTCTTCACGTTCGCGGTGATGTGGCAGTGACTGCGGCGGTGGACACGCGGTTATAGTAAATGTTTGTATTGCCACTTCGGAGCCGTCTTCACGTTCTCGGTGATGTGGCGGTGACTGTGGCGGTGGACACGCGGTCATAGTAAATGTTTGTATTGCTACTTCGGAGCCGTATTCACGTTCTCAGTGACGTTTCGGTGACTGCGGCGATGGACACGCTGTCATAGAAAATGTATGTATTGCTACTTCGGAGCCGTCTTCACGTTCTCAGTGACGTGCCGGTGACTGCGGCGGTGGACACGCGGTCATAGTAAATGTTTGTATTGCTACTTCGGAGCCGTTTTTACGTTCTCAGTGACGTTCCGGTGACTGCGGCGGTGGATACGCGGTCATAGTAAATATTTGTATTGCTACTTCGGAGCCGTCTTCACGTTCTCAGTGACGTTTCGTTGACTGCGGCGATGGACACGCTATTGTAGTAAATGTTTGTATTGCTACTTCGGAGCCGTCTTCACGTTCTCAGTGACGTTTCGGTGACTGCGGCGATGGACACGCAGTCATAGTAAATGTTTGTATTGCTACTTTGGAGCCGTATTCACGTTCTCAGTGACGTTTCGGTGACTGCGGCGGTGGACACGCGGTTATAGTAAATGTTTGTATTGCTACTTCGGAGCCGTCTTCACGTTCTCAGTGACGTTTCGGTGACTGCGGCGATGGACACGCTGTCATAGAAAATGTTTGTATTGCTACTTTGGAGCCATCTTCATGTTCTTAGTGACGTTTCTGTGACTGCGGCGGTGGACACGCGGTTATAGTAAATGTTTGTATTGCTACTTCGGAGCCGTCTTCACGTTCTCAGTGACGTGCCGGTGACTGCGGCGGTGGACACGCGGTCATAGTAAATGTTTGTATTGCTACTTCGGAGCCGTCTTTATGTTCTCAGAGACGTTCCGGTGACTGCGGCGGTGAATACGCGGTCATAGTAAATATTTGTATTGCTACTTCGGAGCCGTCTTCACGTTCTCAGTGACGTTTCGGTGACTGCGGCGGTGGACACGCTGTCATAGAAAATATTTGTATTGCTACTTTGGAGCCATCTTCACGTTCTCAGTGACGTTTCGGTAACTGCGGCGATGGACACGCGGTTATAGTAAATGTTTGTACTGCCACTTCGGAGCCGTCTTCACGTTTTCGGTGACGTGGCGGTGACGGCGGCGGTGGACAAATGCCCTTAGCGGTACTTAATTGGACGCCTAGCAAAGTCTGATTGCTAGGAATGTGCTATACATGTCATTTTCCGTTACTTCCGCGACTTGCGGTCACATTACTTTTCTTAGCTTCCGCTTTCTACAATTTCGTAACTAAGGTTGAGCAATAACTCAAGTTTAAATTTCAAAGAATATCCAAATCAATTAAACACGTGGGAATTATGATAAAATCATTGATATTTAATTATTAAGGAACATCCATTATTCCGTTCAATTACTACAAATATACATAAATACTTTTTTAAGCTTTTTGATTCAACGTACCATGCATTGGTTTATCGTCTGAGTAATTACGAAAGTGTGGTGAGAAACACAGTATTCGTCAGAAGTGAAGTCACTCTACCAACATCAATCATATGGGGGATTGCGAGGGATGGGGATCATAGAAGCAGTGTCGAAGATTTACGTCATCTCCGTCTCGCTCCGAATGCGACAAACGTATAGTTAAGGACAAAACTATTCTATTTGTATCGTAATTTTTTTACAATACTTGTAAGACATGTGAGTGATTAGATTACTGTAAAAAATTACAGATTAATTCTTCTTTAAATGTAGATGAAAAACATTATAATATTAAAAAAATCTATCAGTAAACCAGCACCTTATGAATCGTAGTAAAAAAAATTATTAAAATTTCGGTTCCCTAATAATATATGATCAGCTTTCTTTATTTATTACTAGCTGATCAATCCGCAGCTTCACACGTGTAGTTTTTCAATAAAAACATTACCCCTCACATTACTCAGGGATAATAAATAAAGAAATAAATATTGCTGGACATGTCACACAGCGCTATCTAGCCCCAAACTAAGCAGAGCTTGTACTACGGGAACCAGATAACTGATAGAATACTTATGTACCTTTTTTTTGTAAATACATACTTATCATATATAGAAAAACATCCAGACCCGGAAGAAATATCTGTAGATCATGCAAACATTTGCTCCGCAGCGGGAATCAATCCCGCTACCTCCTGCGTCTCAGCCGGTTATTCGCCCACTGCGCCACGGAGGAGGTCAATGTAGCAAATAGTGTAGCATTCTAATGGTGAAAGAATTTTTGAAATCGGACCAGTAGTATTTGAGTTTATTCGTTACAAACATACAAAAATACAAATCGTTCCTTTTTATAATGTTAGTATAAATAAGTTTTCCGACCGATTGTACCATACCCCCTTCTATTCGTTACCTTAGCTCGTTTGTTTCACTTTTGTACATTCGCAGTCGACAGTTTGTTCCGTTTTATTGAACCAGAGTCTGCACCGTCACAAATCTAAGGTAAAGAAATGTCGGTTGTTACACGCACATGGTGCGCGATACTTGCCTCCCGTAACATTAATCTGACTATATTTTCATATTCCCGCTGAGGTTGTAGGGGATGCAAATTGTTATGGGTTGAAACATGCTTTAGATGAACATGGAACGACTATTCGGGGCTCGACCAATATTTAAAGGGAATTTTCATGTGAGCGTGGGGTGGCGGTATCGAATCGAACTCTGACCTGAGCTCTGACCTCGACTTCTGAACTAGGTCTTGGGTTCAAACGCGAAGGAGGACATGCACCAATGAGCTCCTAAACTTTATTGTCGTAATAAATGAAAATAGTTACAGCTGTGTATAAATGGGTACCATAATGGTATAGCGATATCTCCTATCTGTCATGAAAAACGACAAGTACTACATTTACCGAAACTTCTCTGGGCGTGGTTTAGGCCTAAAATTTAACGTACACGATTCTCAGAATCTGTGGTGTGCTCATTAGCGTAGCTGCTACGAGCTACGAACTGTAATCTCCAAAGTCATGTGACGTGTGCCGATTCGTATTGAGCTCACGTAATAAATTCCAGATCGTATTTCCTTGTTGAAGAAAGTCTGCTTTCTAGGTCTCGTTTCGTTGCTACGGCAAAAATATGGAGTTTAAAAGAGTGAACTTGAAACCAAATTCCAATAAATATTGACGGATGATTGATGTGCTGCAGGTTAGCAAAAATATTACCTTGATCTCAGGTAGGAACTGTAGTAAAGATCCCTACATCTCAGGATAATTTTTTTTAAAACTCCATTATGTTACTAGTTATACAATCGATATTTCCGTACATATCTACTTATCAATGCAGAATCTCAGACCCAATTCTGGTAACAATGGAACCCTAATAATTATAGTAGAAAGAACGTAGCTCAAAATAGAGCCTTACGCTCAGTTTCCAAAGTATTCCGCAAATAATACTAATTCCTGATTGCACTTTCCCGCCTATTGAATCTTATAACAGTAAGTAAATTCCTCTCAAAGGGTGCCCCTTCCCGTTCAAATATTTGAGGCTTTAATGAAAATCTAAGGCGGTGGGGAGCGCAGTTCTCAAGACACCTAAATGAATCATGGCTTGGGACTGCGCTTGCTTCGAGTTGGGCAATAAAATTTATATATCGTCCAACTTTAGCTATGATTTAACGAACCGAATTTACAGCTTCTTTATTATCACTCTTTGCTGCCGTTTGTAGCTCATAAACTCGATAGTTGCTTTTCATTTCTTCTGGTATTAAGGCATTGTTTATGTTCTTCTACTGAAACACGTAAACTTTTTAACTTTGTAACGTCTTAGTTTAAGTGCGCGTGTACTAGACCAAATTATGCGTTAGTTTTTCTGTCTGCTATCTATCACAACTCTCTTTCAAATAACAAAAATGATTCAGTATTTTGTGGTAACAACAGACATTTCGAACCTTTTTGAGAGTATCTGCGCTTTGAATTAGCGCCCGGACCACAAATAGTTTTAGTTGGGCTGCAAATGTTGAAATAGAATTTAGAACTACAGGAAAATTACAGAGCTTACAGCTACGGACTAATAGTTAATATTCTTTGTGAAGTCATAATGTTCTACAAACTTCTTTTAAATAGCGACAGATATACCGCAGGTTGGCAAGATATTGGTTTGTTTAAGTTGCGGCCACAAAAATAGACTTAATTTTTTCAGTCGGTTTGTATTACAGGAAAATTAAGCTTTTTACTACTTTCCGTAACCGCCTCATTGAGTAAAAGTAAATTATTTCCGAAAGTGTTGCAGCTATTTTCAAAACCGAAACGTTTTAACTTATACAAGTTATACAACTTTGTTCATTCTAAAGCGTTAAGCGTGGAGCGGGGTATACATTAACTTAGCTGATGCAAATGTCTAAGCAAGCTGTTAGACATAATCTTATCAACAACATATTAGGTTGGGGAAAAAGTTTCTTCGCATTTTTTAAGAAAATTCAAAACATTTTTTAATGTAGTTTATTTACATTTAACTAAAGTATGTACGTACCATTTTTTTCGATAACTTTTTGCCATCTTGTAGGTAGGGACATGATCCCCTTGCTATAAAAATTTTGGGGCTTCTGATCAAAATACCGCGATAAGTGGTTTTGGCAGTCCTCTCGTGATGTTAACCTGACACTGCCTAAAGAATTCTGAAGAGACCGAAACAGGTAGAAATCTGAAGGTACAAGGTCAGGACTATACGGCGGATGCATTAACACTTCCCAGCCAAACTCTCTTAATTTTTGCTGAGTGACTAAAGATGTGTGAGGTCTAGCGTTATCATGATGAAAAACCACACCCCTTCTGTTGATTAATTCCGGCCGCTTTCTCTCAACTTCTTGTTTTAATCTCATCAATTGTTCGCAGTAGAGTTCAGAATCGATGGTCCTGCCTGGTGGTAACAGCTCATAATGAATAGTGCCCTTCCAATCCCACCACACACACAGCATCACCTTGTTGCGAGTTAACCCGGGTTTCGCCACAGTCTGTGAAGCCTGACCGGCCTTTGACCACGACCTTTTTCGCACGTTCTTGTCGTACGTGATCCACTTTTCATCACCAGTTATCAGCTTCTTCAAAAATGGTTCGGTTTCATTACGTCGTAATAAATAATCACAAATGAGTACACGGTTCATTAGGTTTCTTTCAGTGAGCTCGTGGGGTACTCAAATATCGAGCTTTTTTGTGTACTCAGTTTTTTCAAATGCGCCAAAACTGTTTTATGGTCAATTCCCAGTTCTTTAGCGACGTTGTAACTACTGAAATGCCGATCTTGCTCCACTTTTTCAAAAATGGCATCAATTTTTTCCGTAATAGGGCGACCAGAGCGTCATGCATCTTTGACATCAAAATTTCCGGACTGAAAACGCTTAAACCAAATTTGTGCTACTCTCACAGACACTGCACTAGGTCCATAAACATCGCAAATTTTTTTCGCAGCTTGTGTTGCATTTTTACCTTTTTTGTAGTAAAATTTTAAAATGTATCGAATTTCTTCATTAGATTCACTCATCTTTACAGTACGAAAAACAAATAAAAATCACACATTTTCCGAATTTGAATTTGGAATTATCTTCTTTAAAATTTAAACTTTGAATGATACCAAAACCAGCCAGATACAAATAGTATAGCCAAAGAGATTTTATTACAAGTTCATACATACTATAATGCGAAAAGACTTTTTCCCCAACCTATTATTATATTAAACTGTTTAGGTAACTCATAACATCAGTGAAGTTTTTATAAACACACAAAGCGGTTTTGTTGTTTATTGTGTTTATTATACTCACCGCCAAAGAGTGAAACGCTTTGCCTGAGTCTGTTTCCCGTTAATTACAATATAGGGATCTTCAAGTCACGAGTTAAGAAGCCTTCTTGGAAACTTGTTTCATCATAGTGTATTTCTTAAATCGTCAAACGTAAGCCTATTATTTATACAAAAAAACCTTTTCACAGTCACTAATTGTTATAAACTAAATGTCATTATTATAAATACGGGATTCATCACGTACCGTTTTATCAGAGTTACGACCAACAATGTTTCGATTAAATTCGTGAACCTTCGTCCCGTATTTATACTTAACTAGCTGACCCGCCCGCGGCTTCGTACGCGTGGTTTGTCAATAAAACATTACCCTCCTTCTGTGCAGTCGCTTAAAGTGCATCCTATGTCTCAAGTCCATTCATAATCTATCTAGGTATATAGGTAACAAATTCCATCGAAATCGGTCGAACCGTTAAGTCGTGAAAAGGTAACAAACAGACAGAGAGACAGAGTTACTTTCAAATCGGTATGTACGTGGATTATAATATAATATGGATTAACACATAGGTTACTTTTTGTTGATAAACAACGCGTGCGAAGCCGCTGGGGGAAGCTAGTTATACATATTAACCTTCCTCTTGAATCACTCTATCTATTGCTGTAAATTGCATTAAAATCCGTTGAGTAGTTTAAAAGATATAAGGTAACAGGCAGCAGAAGCGACTTCACTTTATACTATGTAAAGATAATGATTGAAATAAATCACGAAAGTTTTCTAAGTAAATATATTCGTAAATTAGTCAAGTACTTGTCATATTTTCATTAAGAAGAAGGATCCTGCCTAATTTATCTTATTTTCCTCCTCATGACCTCTTATTTGAGACAAATCAACTAAAGTTATTTCATCATTCGTTTTTCTTAGATGCCCCAGTATGCACACATCCATCGCCACAAGTGTTAGGCGCGCAAATAGAAGAAGAGTTGCGAGTACGCTGCTCGGTGACGGCCAACCCACCTGACGTTGCTTTCTTTTGGCAGTTTAATAACAGTGGGGAGAGCCTTGATGTTTCACCACTCAAGTTTGGTAAGTATCAAGACTATTTACGCGCATATTTCTTGCTTCCAGTCTGAACAGCGCCCTTACACATTGAATTCTAGCTTCTTAAAGTCACAGTACGATGTTTTAAAATGATCCATAGAGATTATATTTATTGCAATTATACAATAAACAATAAATATAGGTTTGATTTTGACCCTTTGATACTAATGAAGTAGTGGAGTATAACTTTAAACTTTAAGATCGATTATAATTTAATAATTTTTTAATAGAAATATTTAATTATTCGAGTATACTTAAATCCTTTTATACGGATTTACATAAAATTGTATTCACTTTTAATACAATCGCAATTTAATACATAAATTACATTATTAGTATCATTAAATAAGAAGGTATTATTCAAAAACATTACAATACTATTTAGGTTACCGAATAAAATTGCACCAGCTCATTTCATAGCAGAAACTACACCAAGGTATTTCACGAGAAAGGAAACCTGAAAAAGAAGGTTATAATATTGTTCAGTTCTGAGAAACTACTAGAAAATATTGCAACCTCGCAATAGTGACATCTTGAAATTCCCCACGAGTCCCCATAATGGATTATATTCCCCTTCCTTTTGTAGGTAAGTAATAAAATTACAAAAAAGTTTGAGTGGCAGTGCGAGAAGAGGTCTAATATTATTCTATTCTTTTTTATTTTATTCTTTTGACAGCTAAGATGATTTCTTTTTAATGGGAATGATGTCCAAGAACAAACTAGCCTGTTTAATTCATAATAGTGGAGTAGGTTATGAAGTCTGTTATTGCTAAATTTTTGTTGTCATGTAATTCATACGAAAAATGTTGAAATTTAGGAACAGATTTTCCTTTATTATGTAGCATATTTTGCATAGGTACAGCGAATGGTAGCACAAGTGAATTGAGCTACAAGCCGCAGAGTGAAAGAGACTACGGAACACTCAGCTGTCGAGGCACCAACGGTGTCGGAAGGCAGCTAGACCCATGCGTCTTCCAAATAGTACCAGCCGGTAAGTGAAATGCATGAACTAGTATAAAAATTTTACATAGAAAACTTTCGTGTTTTATTTCAATTACGTGTTTTATTTATATTGGTTTTCCATAAATAACTTTATACGATTATATAAGGGAAATTTACGAAAGCTCATTACGCAAATCCAGCGTTCAAACTTCAAAATGCCCGACGGACGGACTCATCCGAATATTTTAAACTAGTTTTACAGATTACTTTATACGTATAATACTCGACGACTCATAAAGAACTGCGAAGCAAAAACAACCTTCTGGATGTTTTCTCGTTCACAGGCGCAATAAAATAATGGAATATTCCAATAATCCAAGTTCCAGAGGCCCCGTTCGAAATGAACAGTCCAATAAAAGCATTAATAAAACCACGTGCATACAATTTGAATCAACAACGTTCAGCCGAACTCTGAGCACGTTTTATAATTTCGGCTTGCGGCTTTCAGTCATACTCGTACCTACAAGCAAAATCTCATAACTCTTCTATGCAGATGTTTTGCCCGCTGAATACAACTGGATTGAAATTCGTTTTTGAAAGGGGCAGACGTATTTTGTATTATGTGTGGAAGTTTCTTGCGAATACCTAATGTTAGTGCCTTTGTACGTACAGTGTTTGGACTTGCCTTATGTTGGAAGTACCTAGTCCCAGTCCGGGACGATGCATCGAAGTAATTGAAAGTAGTAGATGTCTGTACCAGCATATTGGCGTAGTATCAATGCAGAAAAATGTTGACATATTGTTTAATTTTAATATGTAACAGAGAAATAATATTAGTTAAACTCTTTAATTATGTCTTTGATTCAACGATGATACGAGTTTGGTGTATACACAATACTTTATTAAAAAGTAATTTTATACTGTTTGAATTAAGAGTATAAACCACTTGAAGTCAAGTTTGCAATCGTTAGTTAATAACTTGCAAGAAAAGTTGAAGATTGTCTAGTGAAAAATGTTTTTTAATTCTGTTCCGAGGCGTTCAGCTCTACGTCATCGCAGGGAAAATATGAGCCGTGGTGAGGTGCAGCGAGTACGCCCCAAGCCGCGGCGTTTAATATCCTCACAGTTCGCTAGAAATATAACGTGTTAAATTGTCACCAAGCTGCCATAAGTCAAGGCGAAATTAGTGAATTTCGCTTTGCACTTAATTCTCATTTTGTACACGCACCACGCGTATTAGATTAGGTAAAATACTCGTTACGATAATGTTGGTAATGTTTCCAGTTCTCGGTTTTAACCGAGAATACAAAATAGAGAACATATTACAGAATTCCATTGCTAAATCATAAATTAACAATGCTCCTATTTTTCTAATTTGATTTCCAGTAAATTTAGCTACAAGTGTGACTAATTCAAAGTCAAAGTCAAATATTTTTATTCATTAAAATCACAAGGATCACTTTGAAACGTCAATTTTACTGAATGTTCTTTCGCGACCAAGCCAGGAAAGAAAGGCAAGAAACAAGGCTGGTTGTTTTTTTTAATGATCCTTTTACAATACATAATACAGAAAATAAATTACGTCTAAATTGTAACATTTTGAACGACTTGGAGCAATTTCAATCCCAAGCTTCTCTATCATCTAAATAATCCGATAGTGTAAATAATTCGATGGATAGTAAGCTTTTTTATAAAAATTTTGTTTAATTACGTTTTTAAATTTGTTATGTGTCAATTTTTGTACATCCCTTGGGAGTTTGTTATAAAAGCGTACACCTTGCCCTTTAAACGATTTACAAACTTTATGGAGTCTACAAGTGGCAACAGCGAGTTTATCTTTATTTCTAGTATTAAAATTATGATTATCGCTATTTTTCTTAAACAAATTAATATTTTTGTGAACATATATTAGATTTTCATAGATGTATTGACAAGGGACATAATATTTATTTTTTAAACTTATTGCGCAATGATTCTCTGGGGCCCATATTATAAATTGCACGAACAGCTTTCTTCTGCAGCACAAAAACGGTGTTTATATCTGCAGCACTCCCCCACAGCAGTATACCGTATGACATAATGCTGTGGAAGTAGCTGAAGTAAACTAGTCTA
The DNA here is from genome assembly GCA_963924445.1 of Philereme transversata. Taxonomy (NCBI): domain Eukaryota; kingdom Metazoa; phylum Arthropoda; class Insecta; order Lepidoptera; family Geometridae; genus Philereme; species Philereme transversata. The sequence continues at coordinate 10,405,829 of OZ004347.1, forward strand.
GCTGTGTCTACGTCTGTAAGTTCATATAAATTACCTATTATTATTTCACTGCTTCCATGAATAAATGTAATTTTATCAGTAAACGTGGTTTGGACAAATTAATTTGTTGTTTGCCGAATAAATTTACCTGCTCACTGTATTACGTAGAATCACTTTAAACCACTAAATATTTACCATAAAAATATTTTTATGGAATATACAATATGGTTTATTATGAGTAAAGCAATTAAATAGTAAATGATTTTCAACGTTCAGTTCGAGGAAACTCATATTATTTATTTTAACCATATTTATTTGTGCATTTGCTGCTCTTTCCAGTCATCCCATAGTAGACTCTTATAAAATCTTTCAACTTCAAGAGTTTTTTTATTATTGTTTGTAACAGCTCGACCTTCAGCGCCAAGAAACTGCTCACTGCAAGCAGGTAACAACAGCAATGAAGGGACCAGCTCTTGGCTTCGGGTGCGATGCGTCGCTGGGTACGATGGTGGCCTGCCGCAGTCCTTCGTCCTTGAAGCACTAGACCCTATCACTGGGAAAACAAGATTCAATGGGAGCGTCAATGATACTGGTATGGTTTTTACTTACCCACATGAAAAAGCTCTCAATAGATCAACTAGCAACGATCTGCGCGGTAACTACTAGAATGAGTAACAGCTGGTCTTGGCATAATCAACTGAGCGTTTCCCTGCTTTGTAGACCTCCGTGGCACAATGGGCGAATAGCTGGCTGAGACACAGGTGATTGCGGGTTCGATTCCCGCTGCGGGACAAATGTTTGAATGGTCTACAGATATTTGTTCCGGGATTGAGTATTTTTCAATGTTTTAATAGGTAGGTATTTTCAATAAAAAATTATATAAGTATTCTATCAGTTAACTGGTTCCCATAGCACAAGTTTTACTTAATTTGGGGCTAGATGGCGCTGCGTAAAATGTCCGATGCTCCTTGCCCACTTTCTGTGAGTCAACATAACAAAAGCTTTGTTTCAGATGGTTTGGCCACGTTCAAGCTAGACCTTGCACAACTAACTTCTAATGGTGAGAGTGAGAGTACTACATACAATTTGCTTATCTACGCAAGGAATCTGAAAGGAGAGTCAGAAAGGACTCTGCTTGAAAACATTGCATTCAATGACGCTGCAAGAAGAACTGGTAAGGCTTGAAAGAACTTCAATATTAAATGGTACTAGCTTCCGCCTTAGTTTATCAATAATGTGTAGCCTTTGTCTCAACACAGGTCAATCTCTATCTAATAGGTATACCAAATTTTATCGAAATCGGTTCAGCCGTTATGACGTTAAAGCGTAACAAACAAATTTACTTTCGAATTAATAATATTAGTTTTATATACAGGGTGTTCTCTGTCGGATAACCTCGTTACGGATTTATCCTTCAGAGAAACTCCAAGCATAGCCCGTTCCATAGCTCGCTGCGCAACCTTAAATTGGTGGACTAGTCCTACCGTGAGCGTCCACGTCTCAGCACCGTAGGTCATTACGGGTAGGACGCACTGATTAAACACTTTAGTTTTCAGGCATTGTGGTATAGGTGACGAGAAGATTCGACCTAATTTCCCAAATGCTGCCCAACCCAACTGAATCCTCCTCTTGGCCTCCTTCTCGAAGTTGTGTCTACCCAATTGCACTATCTGGCCGAGGTATACGTAGTCTTGAACTACTTCGAGTGGATGACCTTGTACGACGACTGGTTCCGGATGTATATGAACATTAAACATAACCTTGGTTTTGTCCAAGTTCATCCGTAAACCAATTCGTTGAGAGGAGTCAGCTAGGTCGTCCAGCATGCTCTGCAGCTCCTGCAGCGACTCCGCCATCAGGACTATGTCGTCTGCAAATCGCAAGTGTGAGATGTGCTCGCCATTTATGTTAATGCCCATGTTTTTCCAGTCCAGCGTCTTAAACAAATCCTCCAGTGCGTTGGTGAACAGTTTCGGGGATATGACATCCCCCTGTCGCACTCCTCTACGCAACTGGATGGGATTAGATTGCTGGTCCTGTACCTGGACACTCATGATGGCTGATTCGTAGAGACATCTCAGCACGTCGATGTAACGACAGTCTACTTGGCATCGCTGCAGAGATTCCAGAACAGCCCAGGTTTCAACGGAGTCAAAGGCCTTCTCGTAGTCCACAAATGCTAGGCACAAGGGCTGATTATACTCTTCAGACTTCTGTATAATCTGCCGAACTGTGTGGATGTGGTCTACGGTACTGTAGCCGCTTCGAAACCCGGCCTGTTCAGGGGGCTGAAATTCGTCGAACCTTCTAGCCAGGCGATTTGTGATGACCCTTGAGAACAACTTATAGACGTGGCTCAGGAGTGAAATGGGCCTGTAGTTTTTCAATAATGTTTTGTCACCTTTTTTAAAGAAAAGGACAACAATACTCCTGTTCCACGCTCCCGGAGTTCTCCCACGGTGAATGACAGAGTTAAAGAGCTTCTGTAGTTTCCTTAACACTGGAACTCCTCCTGCTCTCAGAAGCTCAGACGTGATTCCGTCATCACCGGGGGCTTTTCCATTTTTAAGTTGCCTTAGAGCCATTCCCACTTCTTCTACGCTGACATCCGGCAACTCGTCTGTGAAGTGGCGCGTAAGCGTAGCTCTGGAGTCGTGAGTGTCGGGTTCTGGGCGAGGAGCATGAAAGTGGTACAATTGGCTGTAGAAATCTTCAATTTCAGAGAGAATCCGCGGCTTAGACAAAACGGTGAGGCCACTCGAAGTTTTAAGCTTTGTAACGTGGCTCCTTCCAAGTTGCTGGCTGAACACTTTAGACCCTCGATTTTGCTCGATCGCTTTCTCGATCCGGCGTGTGCTGGAGCACCGAAGGTCACGTCTAACCAGCCTAGCAATTTGTTTGTTGAGAGCCAATCGCTGTGCTGAAGTAGCCTCTGCGTCCTCCCGTCGTTTTGTCATCAGCCGCAAAGTCTCATCTGAAAGATCAGATTTCCTGCCCTTACGCCTCAATGTGTAGAATTTTTCACCTTCTTCCCTCACGACTTTTAGTATGCTTTGAAGTTCCTCGTTTACGTCTTCTGTGGTTTCCACGGCAGCGAAAGGATCTTCCAGTTTCTCCTGGAAGGCTTCAGATCCAGCATTGATTTGGAGCAGGTTAGGTCGGAGCGTGGACTTCATCATGCGGCGTCTCTCCAGCTGGACATCGATATTTAGGATGCCTCGGACCATTCTGTGATCGCTTCCGGTATTAAACCTATTGGCCACTGAAACATCCCTAAATATGTGTCTTTTGTCCGTCATGATAAAGTCGATCTCGTTTTTGGTTGCTGAGTCTGGGCTCAGCAACATCCAAGGTCCAAGGTCACCGACATAGCTCAGCGGATTAGCAAACTGAAGTGGCAGTGGACTGGCCATATATGCCGGAGAACCGACAACCGTTGGGGTAAACGAGTTCTTGAGTGGAGACCGCGTCTCGGAAAACGTAGTGTGGGGCGCCCCCCGGCTAGGTGGAGCGATGACATAAGAAAGGTGGCGGACAGAAACTGGATGAGAAGAGCCGAAGACCGGGCTCAGTGGCGCGTATTGGGAGAGGCCTATGTCCAGCAGTGGACTAATGTGGGCTGATGATGATGCAGGGTGTTTGGTAATATACTGACGATATTCAAGTGACGGTTTCTCAAAACATAAAAAAACTAAAACTTATATTATTAAATTTTAAAGAAAATTGACTAAGTTTAGGTGATTAATTCGATATAAAACTTACTGCCTACTCTTACAATCGACATCCAAAAATAAAGGCCGATTTGATTGTCGCTTTCGGAAATGGCTGCGGCTTTTGGGTTAGAAAGCGACAAGAGGAATCTCGAGACGTCACCAATACAGTATCTCTGGTTAGATGGCAAGCATTATGCAATAGCACAACATAAGTTTAATAAAGTGTTTATTTATACATGCCAAAATAAATTTCACATTTCTATGGTAAACATTTCACAAATTTATTTATCACCAAAATAGCCCCTCTCATTTTTGTGCGTATATTATCAAACACCCTATATGATGAATAGATGAGAGTGAATTTTTGGGTGATCACAGTTTTTCCTTTTAAATAAAGCTTTAGAACGCAAACGGAATAACCAAATGTAACGCAATGCTCCACTTGCGTTCTCCAAATTTAAAGCAAAATAGGGATTCCAGCTTAAAATCCAGATTCATGGCTTACGAGAAAACTCTAGTTGTTGCCAATAAAGTTGTCATAGTTTTCCACGTCCCCCAACTTTAGCAATACAGTTCCTTGCCGGTATTCTCGCTCGTAAACGACCTAGTTTATTTGAATATACCGTGCAGATGCTTTGGTACTAAAATTTTTACTAGGTGTATTGATTTATGAAAGTACAAAAACGCTTGCACCGATGAAGAACGTTCTCGTAACTCAATATTCCAACATAACTTATTTACGCCAACACTCATTCAATGTCTGAAGAATATTTTAGGTAAAATCATTTTACCAGAGAAGTTTACATTAATTTGCAGTAGTGTAATCAATTTACCCAGGTATTTGAGAATTAACGACTCGAGCCATAGGTAAATTGTATTTAGGCTGGATAAATCTCAGCGGGTCTGATTTCATTCTTAACTAGTGGTTCGCCCCGAACTGAAATCTCGCGAGTCTCCGATTAAAACAAAACAATATTATTTCTAATTTTTGTCTATCAAAATAGTGCCACGAAATGCATAACCAGCTAACTTGGCCTACAGTGGCAGTTATTCTGGATTTCAGACTTTTGCCTATATTTGTGTCATTTAAGCTACACGCATACCAAATTACAGGCGCTGTGGGGTCACTGGTGTACCCTGTGAATTTAGTCAAAGTTTACTATGGCTAATAACTCAAAAACTGTAAAGACTTTACTAAAAATAAAAACGAAGTCTAAATATACTATTGAAGACCTTACATTTGACACCCCACTAGACCAAATAATCGCATTTTGATTTTTTTTTACCCCACTTGAACCCCAATATCTCAACAACCCCCCAACATCTTTAGCTCATTTAGTCACACCAAAATTGGGCAATCACTACCTACCTATATATCAAATTTAACGATTATCGGATCAACGCTTCGAAACTTATCCTCGGGCAAACAAACATACATACATACTTACGATGCCAATTTGCCCAAGTTGATTTAGAGATATCTAAGATGTAACAAGCATTTTCTGGGCTTCTATGTAACCTAGCTATTTAAAAAAAAATACTATTTTTGGAAAGAGAGCTCTCGTTATTTGAAGGTTGAACCCGGTAAGTTGTCCATTATGACATAAAACCGATGAAAATAATCAGCAGTAGTTCAGCGAATTGCATTCACGCACCTAAAAACCGTGACTGCATTTATAAACATGACTGTACCTATTGATGATGATAAAATTAAATTCCGAATAGATGGCAAGGGAGCGATGGGCGGAGTAACCTTGGGAGTGGTGGTAGCAGCTGGTCTGGGAGCTGTGCTGGCTGCTGTTGGCGTCGTTTTTGCAATACTCTGTGCAAGACGACGTCGCAGTCCTCCGCCACATAAGCACCCCCCGGGAGACATGCTGGAGCTCAGTGATGGCGGAAGGCGATACGTGGTGGCGTATACTATCAAACCATCGCCAGACTCGAAAACACCCGATCCGCAACCTGATATTTTAAATGCTCAAGGTAAGATCGAAAGTTAAAGTTGTGTCTATAAATTGTCGTACTCTTTCAAATAATTGTTTCTATTTCAGATGATAGTCGTGGTTCAGCACCTATAATAGACGAAGCAGATGAATGGCCTAGCATAAAAGAAGTTCGAGGTTAGTATATACTGCATAGATAATGATTTCTAATATATAACCATATAACTCAATAATAATCTTGTGATCCTGTTGATCTACATCTATATCTATCTATATCTTCTAATATATAAAATTTCCATGTCACAATGTTAGTTACCGTACTCCTCCGAAACGGCTTAACCGATTTTTACCAAATTTTATATGCGTATTCAGTAGGTCTGAGAATCGGCTACTATCTATTTTCCATACCCCTAAATGATAAGGGTTGTTCAACCTTAAATTTTTTTTTTAATTTTTATATATATCGTCGTTTTAGTTACACCGTTACTCAAGAACAGCTAGACCGATTTTGATGATCTTTGGTTTGTTGGATTTGTCTCCACCTTGAATAGCAGAAATATTTATTAAAATATCGTAAAATTCATACAGAAAAAAATTATGAAGAAAATTCGTTTTCTCATACATGCGATCACTGTACATAATTATTGATTAAAACGGGTATTTATCGCGTATGTACCTTTTTAATTTGTGATCCCGACGTAGATGGCTATAGACTCTCCGCGTCCTGGAACCCGGTGATTGCTAGGTGTGCGTGTCGTGATCGGTCGTCTCAGTGCGTAGATACGGTTAGTGTAGTGTGTCGTAATATGAACGAGGACATTTATAATTCTGAAGACCAAGTAAGGGTAGTTGCTGCAGCTGCCATCATTTCTCGACGGTAGCTCCAAGTAATCCAGTCAACCCGTGACCACGCCTGTTGCAACACAGCCGAACGATAACAAATTAAAAAGGTACATACGCGATAAATACCCGTTTTAATTAATAATTATAGATGCACTAATGATGGCTGATTGGCAGCCTGCGTTGTATACATGTCAAGGCGGTAAGAAGTCGGCGGGTCAGCTAGTAAATATATATTTTTATACATAGAAGTTTTGTTTTAGGAGATTGGAGTAAAGTTGGAGCAGTGTTCTCAGCTGAAGATTTGGCTCTTTTGGACTCTGCAGGAGGTACGCAACAGGTGAGAAAATATTATATTAGTCAATCATCATCATGTCAGCCAACAGACGTCCACTGCTGAATATAGCCCCCCCCCCCCCATAGATTTCCAGAGCGACCGATCTTGTGCGATCTGTACCCAACGATATTAGTGAATAGGTGATTTTTAATTATTAGAAGATTTTAAGCATTATTTTCTTCCACAGCATACACCAGCCAGTGACTTGGTGTCCAACACACACAGTAGGCAAGATGACGTAATCAACCAGAATTTAGGTCAACCTGTTATATCTGCTAACTTTAGGCCTAATTACGTAGTCTCCGATAGCCCAACTTTAGGGAGTCCCAACTTTGTGTGCCCCAATGGCAATTTAAACTCGCCCTTTGGAAGTCAGAGCTTGACTCTAAGCGGACCGACCTTGAGTTCAGGGAGTCTCGCTACCTCCACTTTACATAGGACCAAAGGCAAGGGAAATGCTCGGAGAAGAGAACATGTTCTAGCAGAAAACTTGCCAGGACCCGAGAGCTGCGTGTAAAAACTTCTTGCTTTTGGATTTGAATATTTTGTTACGTTCAACGAAAACAGGTTAACTATTAGTGTAGGTTTTTTAAATGCTATTTTCTGATTAGCTAATTACTGTGGTCCATTCTATAAATATAAATTGTTGAATTTATGATGTGTGTTTATTGATTGTTTTTGCCAAAACTATTATTCCATTATTGGCGTGACAATACTCGTACTTGTGTAAATATTTGTAGAGGAAAGCATTTTTGTAAATTCTGACCTGAAAATATTGCTACGAAATGTGTGAAAGCAAAAACTGTGTTTTGCTATTGCTCAAGAATCTTTGTACATATTTCTTTACCTCTAAAGTAGGAGACTGAAGTGTGAATTTTCACATTTTCTGCTAAGACATCTAAATATTTTAAAAGTTTGCTGAGTGAAAAACTTCAATGAGGTTTCCAAGGGAAAATATTGTGAATAAGTAAAAATGTACATACCACGATTCATGCTAGAAAAGAATTGTAGTTTTTACTTAAAGAGTGAAAAAGCTTGAAGAGAATCCAATTTGTTTTAATAAACTCGGTTGTGTGAATGTAAATATTGTTAGATATTAAAACTACCAAAGTTAATGTAAAGATTAGTTGATCTGTTACTGTATAATGCTTTTGTTGTTAATAAGTGAGAATATGTATCTAGTCAAATTGTAAATATCATTAGCGCCTAACTAAACACTGGCGAATCGCTGTAACTTAGAGCGTCAATACCATTCACCTTAAATTTTTTGTGCTACATAAAATGCTATAACTAGTGGTTCGCCCCGAACTGAGATCTCGCGAGTCTCCCATAAAACAAAAATATATTATTCGTAATCTTTGACAATCAAAATAGTGCCACGAAATAAACAACCACCTTACTTGACCTACAGTTTCATATTCAAATTACAGGTAAAGGAAGTTCATATTAAATGGTTACTTTTTTTTGGGGTACAAAATGCAGTTATTCTGGATTTCAGATTTTTGCTTATATTTGTGTCACCAAAGCTACACGAATACAAAATTTCAGCACTGTGAAGTCCCCTGTGTACCCTTTGAATTCTGTCAAAGTTTTGTTTTTATTATTGCTAATAACTCAAAAACTACAAGATTAAACTAAAAATAAAAACAGGGTTAAAATGTGCTAATAAAGACCTTTCATTTGACGTCCCATTTGACTTAATAGTCTCATTTTCATTTCTTTTTACCCCTCTTGAACCGCAATATCTCAACAACCCCCCAACATTTTTAGCTCAATTAATCACACCAAAATTGTGTTATTATTACCTACCTAAGTATCAAATTTCACGATGATCGGATCAACGCTTCGAAAGTTATCCTCGGACAAATAAACATACATACATACATACAACGTCGATGTGCCCAAGTTGATTTGGAGATCTCGCTTCGCTCGATCAAAAATACCTCCTAAAGGGTCTACAATGGCTTAGTTCCTACTAGATGCAATCTTGTGCTATAAGTTACAGAGACTACCTTATATGTAGTGCCATTAAAAGAAAAGCTAATGTAAATGTTTTGATTTTGCGTTAATTCTAATAGAGTTTAACACTGTGGCTATACGTAGGTATAAATGATCGAACGATTGAAATGTTATATTTCTTAATTTTCTGTGGTCCTAAAGATACGGCAATTTTATATTTAATAAATAAATAATGGTTTGTATAAACGGGTGGTTTCATTTAAATTTTCATGAGATTCATTCTGAATTTAATTTAGCTGGAGCGTGCTATTCTTTGTAGTCGTTAAGAGACGTACTTAAACTGTAAAATGACTACTTGTGAAACTGTAAGTGGTCTTCAATATAAACAAATTTCACAACAAAACCAACACGGTTAACGCAAAAAAAACAGCAGTTTCATCATGATTATTGGGCTTCTAAAATCATTTATGAGAGATTAGTTATATAATTAGTTATTTGACGATGCCCATCTACAGCAGCTATAACGTCGACGACCTCCGTGGTGCAGTGGGCGAATAGCCGGCTGAGACGCAGGAGGTAGCGGGTTCGATTCCCGCCGCGGAACAAATGTTTGCATGATCTACAGATTCGGGTTCCGGGTCTGGTTGTTTCTCTTTATATTATAAGTACGTGTTTACAAAAAAAATGTATATAAGTATTCTATCAGTTATCTGGGTCCCATAGTACAAGCTCTGCTTAATTTGGGGCTAGATAGCGCTGTGTGAAGTGTCCAGCAATATTCGTTTTATATATTTATTTATAAGCTTAAGTACTTAATTATTAATCAGTGTTTGAATGTATATTATGATGCTTGTCAGTTTCTAGCACCTCCAAAATTATGGTGCAATGAGCTACTAGGGTAGATATCCTCGTCCAGGCTGGTCGAGGACTGTCACGCTTAAACGCTCTAGGCATAAAGAACAGAGTTATCTTAAGATGGGTTCCGAGACACACAGGTAATGAATGTGCCGACGAGCTCGTGCGAGCTGGGGCAAATGGAACACGGCAGGGCCCTGAGCCTGTGGTATATCAAAAAGCCTGGCACAAAGAACCCTTGTGAACTTCTGCTTCGAGGAATCTTCGTATGAGTATGAGATGAGTGGGCACTTACATTTACGACTACTAGCTCTATATCCAACACAACTTAGTGTCCGAACTAATAAACGTGAACAGTAGCAAAACATCGACTTTCCTCAACTTTCTATAAATATAAAACGCATGTTTTATACTTATAAATCTTCCGGAAGAAATGTTCTAAATAATAGTGAAAATCGTATCATAATCCGTTGCGTAGTTCAGAAGAACTAACCGCACAAACAGACAGACACACAACAAACAAACAGAAACAGACAGTTTGTTTTATTTTATTTAGAGAAGATAAAGTTTATAGGCAGCGATAACTGTGGTCGCATTTCTCGCAGGTGAATGGCCCTGTAGTTAGCTAAGAAAGAGCAAACAAAGAATATGTCGAGCCAACCTTGCATGAACAACTATCTTGTTGATTGGGTTGGTTTTCCCCCAACTATCTCGATCCTCTGACTCCTCCCCTTAGCCAGATTGATTGTGAAGCTTACCATATCACATTTCGGCTATCAGGTTTCATTGATATTTTAAGACTAGATAGATATGAATGTCAATGCATTTTCAATGCATTTGTCAATAAATGCATTTGAAAAAACCTTTTTACAACAAAACTAGCCCTACCCGTGTTTTTATTTAATGTCGTACATAACAAAACAGGTAGTATAATCTAGGTATACCTTCTAGTTTAAAATGTATTTTATAGCTATTTTTTACGAACCTTGTTTAGTTGCAATAATAAAATTGGTTTATATTGCCGTGGACTACTAAACCACTGGTTTTTAGGGTTCCGTACCACAAAACGAAAAAACGGAACCTTTATAGGATCACTTTGTTGTCCGTGTGTATGTCTGTCTGTTAAGACCCTTTATCTCAGGAGAGGGTATCGAGTTAAAGTTAAAACTATATACTCAAGTAAAATAAAATTAAAGTTAACGTAAAAAAAAAATGATTTCTGTATTATTAGTCTTTTTAGAGTCTTTAAATGTCTTATAAAGTTTAGTTTTAGCAGTACATCTTAGGTTGCGGTCGAATGATGTTATAAAAACAAACACCGCACCTGCCTTAAGTACTTGCGTCTCTGTCTGGTTACTTAGGTTTCTATATCGGATTAGTGGGTTTATTTGACGCCACCGAGGAATTGAGCTTCGTCTAGACTAGGCTTAAAAATAACTAATTTTAGTTTTTACTTTAAGTAACACAATATTAAATTATCGGTCGTTGTTCTTCTGTGTTATTTGCGCGTCTATGTAAGTGTATTATATTTTTTATTACCTAGGGGAGCCTGGGGTCAATTAAAACACGGGTCAATTGAAACAAGTTACTTAACTCGAAGACGGTTAGTAACAGAGGTGTGGCCTGGAGGGGGGAAAGAAGCGCGTTGCGAGTCGGAACTTGTCGCTCAGTACGCGTGGCCGCTCCGAGCGCGCTGGACATTTTTATGTGGGTGCATCGCTTTTTCGACTCGAAAAGTAAGTTTTTTTACTATTATTGTTTTGTGTATTGCACTGAAACTATTTCTTGTTCTGCAGTGTAGTTTACTATCATTGTTTCTATGAATATTCTAGTTGAATGTATCGTGGTGTATGCCCACCTATCACATCTGGTTCTTTTTCTGTTTGACTAAATATTTAAAGTGTAGGGATGGGGTCAGTTGAAACAATCGGTTCGGGGTCAATTGAAACCTATTAATATAGACACCAAACCGTTTTATTTATACTTTTTCTAGCAAATTACTCATATCATTTCATACTTTTGTCGACCTCTGTGGTTCGGTGGGCGTTTTCTATATACAGGGTGTCCCAGGAAAAACTGTCAAGCGGTGGCCCGAGGTAGAGCACCCCTTGGGCTACCCGAATCACCCCCATGTATGTTCCGCGATTTTTCGTAGTTTAGAAGTTATGATTTGTTGTTTGAAGTGATGATTTAGAGTTGCAAGACAATTCTAAGCATATTTTAGTGAATAATTGAGATAAATTGTTTTTTTTCTTTTTAGCTAATAGTTATGCCTCTTCAATACAAAGATACTTCGCAACCCATACACTTGCGTCATAAAATAAAAATAAAAAACCGGCCAAGTGCGAGTTGGTCTCTCACACGCAAGGTTCCGTACTATTATCTATAAAAACGGCAGAAAAATCACGTTTGTTGTATGGGAGCCCCCCTCAAATATTTATTTTTAGTATTTGTTGTTATAGCGGCAATAGAAATCCATCATCTGTGAAAATTTCAACTGTCTAGCTATCACCGTTCTTAAGATACAGCCTGTTGACAGACGGACGGACGGACAGCGAAGTCTCAGTAATAGGGTCCCGTTTTTACCCTTTGGGTACGGAACCCTAAAAAACAGCATAAAAGGAAATAAAGAAAAACTACTAGTACCTTTAAGAGTATTTAAAAAAAGTCACATAACATTTTTAAACCAAAGTATTTTAAAAACTTCCTTGTTTTATCAGCTATTTACTCTGTAAATTAAAATTCAAGGCTGCTCTACCTCTGGGCCACCGCTTGATAGTCTTTCCTGTGACACCCTGTATAATAAAAAATATCGATCTATGTAATGTATTGTTTACTAATATGTATATCAGTTATCTAGTACCCATAACACAATCTCTGCTTAGCTTGGGGCTAGGTAATTGGTAGGCTTAGCTTGGGGTATGCGAATTGTCCAGCATTATTGATATATTTATTTATATTTTAGATGCCAAGAAACCGTCCAAAAACTACCAACCGCGGAGAGGCTGATATTGATAAATATAAAAAAGCATATGATGAAGTAATTAAAAAGGGCACTACATTGAGACAGGCAGCTGAAAAATATGCTATAAATGTCACATCTTTGTTTAGATACAAAAAAAAGAGAGATAATTCAAACGATGAGACAGTAGAATCAGTGAAAATGGGATATTCACCACATAACAGAGTATTTACTGACTCCCAAGAAAAAAATGCTAGTAAAATATTTAACAAGATGTGCTGACATTTATTTTGGACTTTCCAAAAAGGAAGTAAGGAAATTAGCATTTGAACTTACAACTTTATACAACTTGCGTAGACCATCGTCGTGGCAAGAGAATGAGTTGGCTGGGGATGATTGGTTCCGAGCTTTCATGGCAAGAAATCCTGAGTTATCTGTCAGAGCCGCTCAAGCCACAAGTTTATCAAGAGCCACGAGTTTTAACCGTACAAATGTTGAGGCATTCTATGACAACTTAGAAAAAGTTATGGATCGCCATCACTTTGAGCTTCAAAACATTTACAACGTTGACGAAACCGGAGTCACTACGGTACAAAAACCTGATAGAGTTGTGGCTAGACGAGGAACAAAACAAGTTGGGTCAGTCACATCTGCAGAGCGGGGCACTCTCGTGACGTTGGCTTTTGCAGTTAACGCTCTGGGGAACGTGCTTCCTCCGATGTTTGTTTTTCCTCGTGTTCGGTACCAAGAACATTTCGTAAGAGATGGTCCCATGGGTTCAATAGGCACTGCAAACCCATCAGGATGGATGCAAGATGAAGGCTTTCTGCAATTCCTAAAACACTTTAAGAAGTTTGCGAACAGTTCAATTGACCACAAGGTGTTGCTGGTACTTGACAATCATTCTTCACATATACACATCAACTGTCTTGACTACTGCAAAGAAAATGGCATCATATTACTTTCTTTCCCACCACACTGCTCCCATAAGCTGCAGCCCTTGGATAGGAGTTGCTTTGGTCCCTTTAAAAAAGCAATAAACACTAGTTGCGATGCTTGGATGCGAAACAACCCTGGCAAAACAATGAGTATTTATGATATACCACGCATTGTGGCTACAGCTATGCCATTAGCATTCACCTCCAATAATATTCAAGCTGGATTTCAGAAGACCGGGATTTATCCTTTCAATAGAAATATTTTCACGAACTTAGATTTTGCTCCATCATATGTAACAGATCGCCCAAACCCTACAACTGATGATCAAGGTCCAACTAACGAACCAGGTGTATTAGGGAGCGAGCCTGTCAATGTCGAAGAACAAAACCCAACCAGTGAGCACGATGCTAAGCTTCCTTTAAGTCCTACAATTTTTGAATTTCAACAAAGTGACATAAATGCTCTTGGTTGTCTAAATGCGCCTGAACCCTCTACAAGCCATCATGATAACGACAGTGACCAAACTGACATAGACTTGCCCCAACATTCTACAAGCGTTCAAGATGACACCAGTGCTCACACTGTTATTGACTCACCCCAACCTTCTACAAGCCATCATAACTTCTTTTCACCGGAAGCGGCCAGGCCTTTTCCTAAAGCCCAACCACGAAAAACCCTGAATAGAGGTAGAAAGAAGAGGAAATCGACAATATACACCGACACCCCAGAAAAAGAAGAAATTAGAAAAGAAAGTGAAGAGAAGGAACGCAAAAAACAGGCTAAGAGGGTTAAAAAAAACCTTGGTAAAACAAACAAAGGAAAGAATAAGAATAAACGTCAAATTGAAGAATCTTCTGATGATGAATCTCAAGAATACTTCTGCCTAGTTTGTGTCGAAAGTTATGACCACAGCAGGCCCGGAGAAGACTGGGTGCAATGTTCTGGGTGCAAGCTGTGGGCACACGAAGCTTGCACAGCAGGCGATCCAATTTATTTGTGCCATAATTGTGAATCTGACTAATGATTTTAATTAGGATTAAGAGTTTGGGCTGTGTTCTGAGTCACTGTTGATTTGTTAAGAGTTTATAAGAATTTTATACAGACTAAATATTTAATTAATGTTATTTTAATAAGTCGATTCATTGTGTAACTCGCTAGTTTTATAAAAGCTTTAGTTCATAATTTTTGTGAATTTTAAAATGTTTAAGAAATATTTAATGTCCCCTAAGTGACAATAAAACTTAAATGTAAGATAAAGCCATTAAGCTTTATATTATTTTTGTAACTTTTATATCTAAATTAGAAAAAGTGTTTTAACATTATGTTATAAGTCGATCTCATTGAGTAGCATTATAGCTCTATTATAGCTATTATCTACCTGATAATCTTTGCCAAATTAAAAATAGCTCATAGGTAAATAATAATTTAAGAAACTTAATGTGCCTGATACTTAGTGGTAATAAAACTTTAATAAGTATAAGATTCAAACCACAAAAACAATTAAACTGATTATTTTTGATTAAAACATCTTTTTCTCACGACAATCCTACTTTACCTTTTCACACGCAACATCGACGATACCTAAGGTTACTTAAAACATTTGTAGAAACACCTGTTTCAACTAACCCCAGGCGACGTTTCAACTGACCCTGACACAGGGTCAATTGAAACATTTTCCAAGGTTTTCTAAATAGCTTGTATCTAATTTAAAGGCGTATATTATGCCAAATTACTATGTTAATTATATAGCCAGATAGTCTGGCTATAATTAAAACCCATTAATAAACAAATAGGGGTATAGAATGAAGACACACGACCAATTTTCTCAAAAATGTTTCAATTGACCCCAGTGTACCCTACAACTGGATCGTCGAAAAATAATGCTCGAGATTATACATCGTGTCACCGCATTAACGACATTCATTTAAATCATGGGTACCTGATGGCTACTATTGTTGTAAAATATTTATTTTTGAAATTCATATCCACGGATTTTTTTAATTTTCAATCTACCTCAATTTCAAGTCCTAAAATATCAATGAAACAACCTGCATAAAATAGGTAAACAAATCATATCCATTCATCATGTAAGTAAGTACCTTTTAAACTGACTAAGCGGTATCCGCGCAAAGGCACCGCCTATTTACGTTAAAAATTGTTTATTGGAAATGTAACTATTACTGGATAAATATTCAAGCTACCGTTATTAAACCAATATCTAAAATCAGTTAATACGATTCTGCATGTGTGTTTTAAATTAATGTCGTGAATGCGGTGACAGACTGTATATATCGCTAGATAATTGTACGTACTACTATGTATTTATTTTTATATAATGCACTTATATTTCTAATTAACAAACACCAAAATCAGATAAAATATTGTCTACCATGTGAACGTTTCCCAAATATAGCCATAATGGGTATCAAAATGACGATCTTACACGACTTCAGATAACAGAAAACCCCAAACTACAAAACCGATTTTGTTGAAATTTCTAAGGGATCAATCTGAAAGTGAAAATCCTTTCCTAAATAATTTTCCAAATCGGCTTATAAATGACGGAGATAATTATGACATAACAAACATAAAAATAAAAACCGAATTGAGAACCTCCTCTTTTTTTTAAGTGGGTTAAAGTGTAGTTTTCATAATGAATTATTTCAGTATTACGTTACGACGGTTTTGAATTACAAGTATTTTTCCTCCTTATGCTATCTCTATTTTATCAACTGAAATCTTTATTATTTATCCATAAAACCAAATACTTGTTAAACAAACAAAAACACCATTTTGTTCGTGAAATGGCTGAATCTGAATGGTCACCGTAAGCTCGGCAAATATTGACAAAAGGCTAACAGTATTGTTTTCAATAAACAAGACCTAATTATAAACTACTGAATAACGCTATGCGAGTCTGCTAAAAGATTATTAGTACTTATTACGGTCTAGAAAACAATGATATACCAAAATAAGCTTTAAAAGATTTAATCAGAAACGGTTCCCTTATTACGTAATCCAGTTGTTGTAGCCCGCCTGTCGTTCGGCCAGGCCGTCTCTTTCATACCTATAGTGCGTATCTTACGTATATCAGGGACGGCCTTACCCAGCGACAGCGATAGCGACTTATGTAATAGGGGTACGGTTATGCAAAGTGCTTTGGAATAAATATGTTATGCTTTAGCAGTGTTATTCTTGGCATGAAAATGTACAACTTTTCCTAAAAATAAAGTCGTAATAATGCTGGACATTTCACACAGCCCTATCTAGCCCCAAACTAAGCAAAGCTTGTACTATTGGAACCAGATAACTAATATAATACATAGATACGTTTTTGTAATTAAATATATTAAGAGTAAGCAGTGCCAAATAACATCTTTCGGCACTCAAGCCAACCTGCCCGTGGTGCACCCTGCCGATCAACGAACAAGGACGAACGAACTCTGACGAAATCACCCAGCAACCCGCGTTTGGACCAGCGTGATGGGTTATAGTCCAAACCCCTGAACCGTGAATAGACACAACCAACCAAGGCCCTAAGTGCCCGGTGACTCCAGCGGCTGTGCTGGCGTTGACGGGCGCCATGCCAACCCTGGGGTCAGGGGTGATAATGAATGGTGGGAATCTGCCAAAGATCGCGATAGGTGAAAGGAGTTGGGGAGGCCTTTACCCAGCAGAGAGTAAATATAAGCCAGTTAGAAAAAATCAAAAATTGAGAAACATTCAGACTCGGAAGAAATATCCGTAGATCATGCAAACCTTTGTTTCGCGGCGGGAATCCGCTAACTGCTGCGTTTCAGCCGGCTATTCGCCCACTGCGCCACGGAGGTCATTGGCCTCTTAGAATCACTCTTTATACTTAAAGACACCAGGAATACATAAAGAACTAGTAATGATAAATATAGTACAATGGGCGGCCTTATCATTGAAAGCGATTTCTTCCAGGCAACCTTTTATCTTACTTGGACGACAGATGATTATGCGACTCAGCTGCTATGTAAACAGACACTTACGATTTTGGCTTATAAGATATACCTACGACGACCTCCGTGGCGCAGTGGGCGTATAGCCGGCTGAGACGCAGGAGGTAGCGGGTTCGATTCCCGCCGCGGAACAAGTATTTGCAAGATCTTCAAATATTTGTTGCGGGTCTGGATCTATAATATATATATATTATAAGTATGTTTATACAAAAAAAAGTATATATATTCTATCAGTTATCTGGTTCCCATAGTACAAGCTCGGCTTAGTTTGGGGCTAGATAGCGATGTGTGAAATATCCACCAATATTTATTTAATAAATACAGGAACGATAGCTAGTACAAACTCACGGTTTAAATAACAGGCACATGGGACTTTTAACCTATAGGTAGGTACATAACCATCAGGTGGGTCATGGTCTTGTGCCGACATATTATCTAAAAAAAAACAAGTTTTGTTAATGAGAGTAAACGACCTCTTCTTCGGGTTTATATAAATATTCCAATGCATTGTGGAAAGTTAAATCAAAAATACAAAAATATAAATTTATTATCTATTTTCATCTGCACTGTGCATGTGTCATGAACACTGAACTGCGTTCAAAGACCAAAATTGTTGACGTAGCCACCAAAGCCGCTCAGCTGAAGTGGAACTGGGCTGGACATGTCTGTCGCATGCCAAGTAAGCTGTGGGCAAGGATAGCCACCGAGTGGCGTCCTGATCCAGCGAGAAGGCGACGCGGCAAACCGAAACGTAGACGGCGGGACGAGCTGGATAAATTCCTAACGGATTGGCCACAATCAGCTCAGGACCGCCAAGTCTGGAAAGAATGGGGAGAGGCCTTTGCCCAGCAGTGGGACACGAATAGCTGATAATAAATAAAAAAATAAATAAAAATAATCTATTTTCATCAGAAATTCAACTCTCAGCTCTATCAAATAAATATGTTGATACAGTGCCGTCTGCCTATGTTAGCAAGGAGTTATAACAGCCGCCACTTTATCCAACAATAATACAGTTAAGACTTCCCTTATTTGATTTGGTATCGAGCAGATTAAAGCCACTATTCACTAGGCGACAAATGTCCCGGGTCACGTGTCGTAAGACATGTGCAATCTCGCCGGACTACGTGAAATATCGTGAAACATCTTGTGTCGCGATTTTTTCAGTGATAACTAGTGATCCAACATTCGGATGCATATTTACCTAAAGTTTATTTTTGGCCAACAAATTATGGAAGCGGATTCTTAGAATATTTTTATTACAAATAAAATCCTGGGATCCCGGGATTGGATACATATTTATTTAAAGTTAAATTTTAACCAGGTAGATTCGCCATCTCACTCGCACACTTACAAAACGCTTGTATTCCCTGAGGTCTAATAGGCCCGATCTGACACTTCTTACAAGGTTGTTTACGCTTTGTCAAAAATTACTGACAGTAAAAGTAGGTAAAAGCAACCATTATACCTTATAACAAGGCATTATGTATACCTAATATACCTATGTGCCCATGTTTGCGTTTTTTCTTTAATTAAATGTGAATTTCTTTAGACTATATGAGAGATGAATGACATACCATAAAACCCTATGCAGCTTTAAGGGATGTCAATATTAAGTAGATAAAAAATAAAAAAAATTAACACATGATAAATTTGTTGATCCCAGATGCAAGGAATTTTTTTGATAAAAAAGTGATTTTCATACCAGCCAACTTTTAACTTTAGGTAAATATGCATCCGTTTATCCGATCTCTAGTGCTAACAAAGGAGAAACAACATTTCTCGCTACGTCACACGATACGCCTTGCGACAGATGTCCTAGGACATTTGTCACCTAGTGAATACGAGGCTTTATTTATGAATATTGACTTAACTACAACGATTCTGAATTTGCTTTAATCTGTTTAGACGTGTTCAAATACTTGCTTATTTGTCTTTTGCAAATTAAATTTGGCATTTTACTGTTCTCATATTACTTACGCCAAACAGGTAAATCCAACTTCGAGAAAAAGGTCCAACTCGGCTGGGCATCGTTCGGGAAACTACGTGACTTTTTCTTGTACATAATACCTCAGTATCTGAAGACTTTGATCAGTGTGTGTTACCAGTGGTCTTACACTATGATGACCTCGTAAGATGGCTCAGGGTTATTTATAACGTGGTATGGAGAGGTCTATGCCTGGTTACAAGATCTAATCAGAAATGAGGAGATACCTAAAAAAATTAAAGTCATTGTCATAGCCCAGAGGATTAGTAAGTCGATGTGGCAGTGAGCGAGACACAGCTCGAAGAACTGACGGAAGCTGGGGCAGAAAGGTTCTCAAGTGGAGACTACGCACTAGAAAGTGCTGCGTAGGACGGCCCCCACTAGCTGGAAAGACGCCCTGATAAACGTTTCAGGGAGTCATTGGGTGCACAAAATCGGTCGCTCTGGATATATATGGTGGAGGCCTATATTCAACAGTAGACGTCCTGTGACGTTATAAAATTTATAGATTTTACATACGCGTGTGAAGTATATAGTGTTTAATACGCACAAAAATGAAAGGGGTTATTTTGATGAGCGTAATAAATAAATTTGTGAAATGTTTACCATAGAAATTTGAAATTTATTTTGGCATGTAAAAACAAACACTTTATAAAACTTATGTTGTGCTATTGCATAATGTTTGTCATCTAACCACAGATACTGTATTGGTGACGTCTCGAGATATCTCTTGTTGTCCCTTTCTAACCCAAAACCCGCAGCCTTTACCGAAAGAGATATCAAATCGGCTTTTATTTTTGGATGTCGATTGCAAGAGTAGGCAGTAAGTTTTATACCGAATTAATCGCCTAAACTTTGTCGATTTTCTTTAAAATTTGATAATATAACTAGAAGCTTTTTTTTTCTAGAAGTCTTTTTTCATGTTTTGAGAATCCGTCACTTGAATAGGTATCGTCAGTATATTACCAAACACCTTGTATAATAACATTCAAAGAATCTTGGAGGGTTGAAAGTGCTTATCGATATGAACTTTTACTATGGAACCAACCTAGTAAAAAGGTTGGTACCACAGTAAAAGTGTGCGGAAATAAACAAAAAGGTTTCAAACATTTTGGCCGAATATGTAGAACTTTTGTATGGACCGGGTGATTTACTATGTTCTCAAAGGTTAAGTTTCACAGTAAAGCGATCATATTGGTAGGCACTCTCACTTCCTGAAGTTTTCTAGTTTTTTTACACGCGGTAAATAAGACTTAATAAAAGCTCACTATTCCAGCTTTTTATGCACTTTACCTACATTTTAGTATCCTGGCTCGGTTTTGTAGCCTCGTGTAACGGCCATTATGGCTAACCGTTATTGCTAAGGTTTTGAAGAGAACGAGTTCCATTATATGCTACTGGATAGAAATCAGCCCCCTCGGATATCGAAATGTACAGTTGGTGACATAAATTTATGAACATTTTTAGATAGATGTTATGTTCTTTATTGCATACCAAAAAAAATACACATGAAAAGAGGTACAATTGCTTAATTTATTTGCATTTTGGAAACATAAATAGGATTTTGATGGATGTTGATTCAAAACTGGCATGATTTTAAATGGTAAAAGCAACCATCAAATACAGCCTAAATAATGTTCGAGCAACTTCTATTTACAGAAAGTATAGAAAAGTAATAGGTATTTACCTATGAAATTGCCGTTCTTCAGTACTGGTCATTTCAAATAGAAAAAAAGTTTGGAATGGCTTTGTATTTTAAATTCAAATTAATTTTGTTTTAAAAACATGACATTCTTTTTACAAGCTCAGTATTTTGTTTATTGATTACCGTTGTATTTTCATTACATTTTAACATTTTTCGTCATAACGGATACTTTAAAAATTCGTGTAATTATGGAATATGAGTTCCGTCGTGGCACCAACGCGACACAAACGGCACGTAACATCAAAAACGTTTACGGAGAGAACTGTACAAACAAACGCACAACCCGTTACTGGTTTTCCCGGTTCCGTTCTGGAAATTTTGACTTGAAAAATGAAGCTCGTCGACGAAACTCAATCTACAGCTGAGCTAGCAGCAGCTTTTGATGTTAGCATCAAAACAAATCAAAAACAAAACACATACGCGTCGAGACCTGCCTCGCGCAACTCAATAGGCAAAGAAATTAAGGAATTTTAAACCGAGTTGTTACGTGCGATGAAAAATGGATTCTGTTCGAAAGCGCTCAGCAAGTTGGTTAGATCCTGGTTCAGCACCAAAGCAATGCCCTAAACAAAAAATGACCCCTAAAAACGTGATGGTCAATATTTGGTGGTCTAGTGCGGGTGTGATTCACTACAGCTTTTTACAAAACGGCATGAGCATTACTGCAGATGTGTACTGTGAAGAACTGGAGACAATGGTGGAGAAGCTTGCACGTCGGCAACCAGCTTTGGTCAATCGGTCGTCCCCACTGCTCCTTCACGACAACGCGCGACCCCATACTGCACAACAGACAGTCTCCAAGCAGTAAGAGCTAGGGTTGGAAGCTCTCTCTCATCCGCCATACTCACCAGACCTTGCACCTACCGACTATTACTTTTTCCAAAATTTAGACAACTTTTTAGTGGGTAAAAAATTCAATTCCCGAGAGGCATACAAAATGCCTTTGAAGAGTTTGTTGCCTCCCGTCCAGCTGATTTTTACAAGAAGGGCATCAATAAACTGCCAATGCGTTAGCAAAGATGCGTCGATTACTTTGAATAACAGAAATAAAAAAGTTTAAAAAAATAAGTACTTTCACTTGATTGATTGATTGAAAATACTTTATTGCACTTATAAAACTAGTACAAAGGCGAACTTAATGCTAAAGAGCATTCTCTTCCAGATAACCTTTGTGTATTGTAGACAAAGATGTGTAGGTAGTGCACAGAAAAGGTAAAAAAGAAAATTTGCACAGGACTAATAAATATAGCATAATATAGGTACATACTACATAAATAAACCTACCTTCACTTATTCCTTACAAAACGGCAATTTCATAGGTAAAGAGCTCATGTTAAAGTACTAGGATTCTTTGTAACGTGGTTGGAGTTCCCAATCTATACAAGTAAGAGATAAATACCGTGTTAATCGTTGACTGTACTCGAGCAAGGTAACATTTCTAACATTTGCGGCACGAACTCAAACGAGTTACTGCAGTAATATGTAATGAATAAGTCTAAAGTATTCGATTTAAAACGATTTGTACTGGTTTCTTTCAAGTTGCAGGTAAATGTTCAATATATATTATATATCAATATATACATACTTATTCTAAAAATACGAGTAAATTTGTTTAATCCCTCAGGTTTCATAACCATGCAAAATGTATTGGCATGTTAAACTTAAAGCAATTTTACTGACAAATATATATTTTACTAGAAACATTAATCTAAACAGAACCAAAAGCTACAATGAGAATTCGGGATTTTATACGCAAACTTGCAACTTTTATAGTTGTCACCTGCGACTTCGTTAGGACGTATGAAACGTACAACTCGTAGTGGACAGCTTCTAGATTAGTAGAATAGTAAAAGCTATGAAGCAGGGGTAGAAAATAAATATAGGTTTTTGTACATTAATTCAGATGATTTTAAAGCCCTCATGCGTGGTTAGATAATATTAGTAATGATTACGTCTTTCAGCCTTCTAAATTGGATATAATATATTTAACCCTTTCACTCACACCTTTTTGTCACATTTCATTCATACAATTATATTCCTACATTTAAAACTCAAAATTTATAAAAAACAGATTGTACCAAAATATAAACTGAACCGTAAATCTACATAAACTCTTCAATTACAAGTTTATTCTATACCTGTATAATAGAAATCGAATACGAGATTCTAACAAGAAAATCTCGCGGTGTTCGGATATACGATCCATGTTTTGTTTTCGATGGAATGTTTTTGGGATCTAAGAACAAACTTAATCGGTTCCTTCAAGACAACCTTCGGTTGGTGATTGATTACAGTGAAATTCTCCTTTTATATATTTTAATTAATATTTTTCAATTACTTTGAATTAGTGCCCGTTTAGGGGGCAGCATTAAAATGATAACTCACATTAAATAAAACACTCTTAAGCTCCCTTAGTATTAACGGTACTCTATCTAGATACAGCAGTATGGATATAACTCTCAATAGAGATTCAAATAATAAAGAAAACATGGAATTAGCTTATTTCTCGTGATTTCTTACACAATGCGCTTGCCAGTGCGTCTCCATTGGAGTTAGGTAAGAAAGGTTACTGAGTAAAGGCTCTCCTCTTAAGAACCTTTCTCACCTAAAAACCGTCAGTTCTTTGAGCTATGTGCTGCTCCTACTGCCCTTTCAGCTTGTTATTTCCCTGGACTATCTCCGCGACTTGTACAATCGCACAATACAATACCATTCTACAACCGCACCTCTGAATAAGAAATTGTTAATAATTCTCACATGGATCTAAAAATAAAAGTTATATTATATCTAATAACTTTAAGACATAGAGGTTAGGTTCTACAGCTGGCCTGGATGTCTTCATGATGCAAGCGGTAGAGGAGTGAGTGAACCTGGTAGGGGCATAGTAAGTGTTTCGTGTTTGCCTGTACCGAGGACTACCTAAGAGAACAGCAGTGATGATAATAATGATGCAGCCCTTCAACAAAATGGGCGACCGTTGGCAAAGTGAATCCCACACAGACCCCCACCACCGCGCCCGTCTACTCGAACGCAGTGGGGTGTGTGTGGCGCGTAGTGCGAAGCGAGACGCAGTGCAGAGCGGATCGCACTTACCCCGAGGTTCACGAATTGAACCGAAACATTGTCGGTTGTAACACCGACAAATCCATCCTGTATTTATAATAATGTTGATGTTATATCGAAATAAAAACAGAAAATGTTAAAAAGCTTCAACAGAGTCATTTGAAATAAACATTAGCGGCCTTATTCCAAAAAAGTACATTAGTCTAGGTTTAAACCAGAACTAAGAAGTCTAGGTTTGTTTCGGTATTAACGTTGGTACCAGGATTAAAATGCGTTCATATTACAAAACGTAGATCAACCAAAGATCACTTAGTACCAGAAATGGTCCATGGTTTAACTAAATCCATAGATTATATTATAAATATTGATAATGAATCATTCATTCATTCTGCAACCATTCGATGCAACGTTCCGTTTCAATAAATGTGATATTTTCTTTAAGATATAAAAGGATAAGAAATATGTTTAATGATAGATTATTAATCTATTTGTTACTAAAATATGTTATAATCTCTCAAATATGGGCGATTTATTGTTTAAAAGTTTTTCTTAAAAGAGTTGTTATCATTTCTTGAATAACTCATGCGTGTAATGGAGTGAAGTTTCATCATGCACGCAAAATTCGAGACCATCAGTCAGGCCATGTCAATCAAAACAATATTTGTGATGGAGCTTTGTTTTGTTGAGAAACCACTTGAAAGTTTTGCAGACTTCTTCAACACTCAAGGGAATCCTAGGCGATTCACCTTGAACCTGAACAAATATACCAATATATCCATTTATACATAATTGACCTGAGTTGAGATCGTGTTGGTGTAAAAAAATGGAACAAATGATGGAACTTTAAAGGGGTGAAAACAGGAGTTTTGAAGAAAGTCTTGTGAGTACCATTAGATACCTAATAAGTAATAAATAGAAAAATCCTAATATTACTTTGTTTCCCTTCATACGTTTTTAACTAGATAATGAAATTTCATACAATGTTTTTTATTGTTTTACAGAACTGAAGAAATGCGGCAGCATATCTCAAAGGGATTTAAAAAAAAACAGAATTGCTGGAAATAATGTATAATGACGAATCATTTTTATTATTATCAATAAATGACTATTATTATGACACCATCATTAAAAAATTTACCTAAAATTTACCATATATAGAATAAAAATAAAATACATATTTATTTAAGACATTACATTAAAAATGAGTTTCAATAAACTGGATTCTCCTAGTATTCCCCTGTACTGTGTTATGAAGATACCTTGGTATCGGCATGGGTTCCCTTGAAAAAGTCAGCTCACTGCTATCCTCCTCACCAGGAAAACAGGTCTTCTTTCATGTCAGTGGCAATAGTGTGAAGGACAACGGAACTGTTGCTTCGATAGACCAAAACATCTTTCCATTGTGTTCCGGGTACGGATATGGCACCTATTGTTGTTTTCATCGTTGGGACTTCTGGGATTCAGCAATGGTAAATAAATACACACAATGGTAAATAAGTACTGTCTCCCTGTAATATTTCAAAGAATGCACCAGCCTCAAATCTCTTGATTTAATCTGCATTCCCGGAATATTCTTGAGTCATACATGCTACCTGGTCACCATTTTCATAGTTTTTAGATCAGCATCACAAACTACCTGAAAAGTTAACACTTTTTAGTATAATCTAACCATAACACTTTTATTATATTTAGAATAGAAAAGAATAGACCGCTGTATACTGATGATAATCATCAATATTATAACATGTTTAAGATTAGACAATAACAAACTAAAATCAAAATACTTGTATAATAATTACCTGTACATTAATAGAAGAAAATCCTTTTCTATTAATATACAGCTGACCTCCATCAGCATTACCTTTTTTCACTCTTATGTGAGTGCAGTCAATTGCACCAATAACTGTTGGAAAATTCGCTATTGTTCGGAATTTTCTTATGGTCTCCTGTTGCTGGTCCAAAGTGGCAGGCATTTTTATAAATCTTTGGGACATCCGTGCAAGAATCTCTGCAACTTTTTTGCATGCTTTGCTGACAACTGGTTGAGATACACCATGTAAATCAGCCGTATCGTCTTGAATCTAGAATTAACACGTATTAGAAAATTGATTATTTGTTTTCTTACAACTTATGCATTAAAAGGTCATAAACACTTACTTCATGGCGAGCCCAGTTGCGAAGCGCGCAAACCACTTGGATTTCGGGGCTTAAGGGGTATCCTCGAGGATCGTGAGACAAATCTTCACGCAATAAATCCACTATTTTTTTGCCTAAACGTTTTGTGAATCTATACGTACTTATATCTAAAATCTTCATCACACAATTCAAAAGGATTCACTCGATAACGACGTCTATCCGATCGCCGGGACGTCTCCAGCACATCTACTATATCATTAAATCCATCAAGGCAATCATATTAATGTCCATTTTGGTAATATTTGTATAAAAAGTAACACAAAAATTAAAATCAATACTACTCAAAGTATGAAATTTGACGTTTATGAACTTAGACCAAAGATAAACTAGGTGTCTCGGGGGTTTATCTTTAGACCATAGACGATCCATGGTTTTAGTGATAAACTTCGTTTTGTAATAAAGTTTATTTTAGTCCCTGGTTTAAATCTGGTTTAAACCCAGTACTATTTTTAGTCTGCGTTTTGGAATAAGGCCGTAAATGTGTCTGAATACAGATCACACTGGCACATTTCGTCCGCAAACTTTTTCTTTCAAATTACTTTGCAAGGCCTTCAATTTACACCTCAATGAAGAAACTCTAAACTTTGAATACAAATTCTACTTAAAACCGAGCCAATCAAAAACTTTGGAAGGCTGCCACCTGACCTGTTGATGGCTTGATAGCCCCCAACTATGTGACGTTGACAACATTATTGAGACTCGAAATGAACAGTTCTAAATTGAAATCGCTTGTTCTGTGCCGCTGAACAGTGATTTAGAAGTAAGTAAATTAAAAAATTACGAGAGATGAAACGATTTTGCAGTACCTTACCTACTTACTTTTATTGATATCAAAATAAATTTTTACTCAAAATAACAAGCTAAATGGGCAACTTTATCAGTTCCTCTCTGATGTGACTTATGAATCAGTTTACAAAGTAATTTACCAAGCGCGTGTCAGACCACGTACAGTAAAAAGTTCCGTAATCAGTACGGCTGTATCGTAGCCTACTCAGCTTTGCTTCTTCTTACATTGTTACTGCTATTTTGGATACTTTTTAGGTATACTAAAATAGCGGTTTGGCTGGTACCGGAGGGAATAGACTATTACGAAAATGGCCACTTTTCACCAGACAAACAGACAGACGGATGGACATGGTGAAACTATAAGGAAGAAAACTCTCAAGTGGTTTAAAAGGCCATCTTCTATCAAACTCTCAGTTTTTTGCACCCGTGTGGCCAGTGTGAATGGCGTTTGGAATGTGCAAATGGCCAGTGTGAATAGTTGAGTAAAATGAATTGCAAGTTCAAAAGAAAGAAAGTTCAGAAGAAAACGAATAAAAAAATTGCTCTGATTACCTAGATATAAAGGTTGTTTTCTTTTCAGTCAGTGCCATCTATTTAGGCTAGAAGATTAATAATATACAAACTGTTTTGATAAGTACGACATTAATTTAAAACACACATCCGGAATCGTATTAACTGATTTTAGAGGTGGGTTTAATACCGGTAGCTTGAAAATTTATCCAGTAATCGATAAATTTCTAAAAACAATTTTAACGTGAATCGGCGGCGCCTTTCCGACAATGCCGCGTAGTCAGTTTAACCAGTACCTACTTACGTGATGAATGAATAACATTTGATTACCTATTTTATGCAGGCTGTTTCATTGGTAATTTAGGACTTGATAACAATGTTTAAAAAATTTAAAATTTCTATTGTAATGAATTTGACATAAACTTAACATACTAGCAATTAGCCCTACCCGTGTTTTCATTTAATGTCGTACATAACAAAACACGAAGTATAGTTCTGATTTATAATTAATTTTTGCCTGAAAACCCCTTATTAAAACAATTTCAACAAGCGCATATATCTCAAGTGAGCCCGCGATGCGGACTCATAGCTCACCTTCTCAGCGTTTAAGTGGAGTGAGCCACAATAGCGCTCCAGCCTTTGTCTACCTCCCCGGCTTATAAACTTATGCTCTCAAACCCTCTTAGAAAACAATCTTGACCGAACATCTTGTGTATGCTGTAATTAATGTTAATTGCGATGTGTACCAGGAACGAGGATCACGGATTTTTTTATATGTTATATGAAAAGCAACCTTGAGTAGTTAGTTAGTTGACTAGTTAGTTACGTTTTCAACTAACCAGATGAGATTTTAACCATACCTATTTCTGCCGCCAAGCAGCCTGTGTTTCGGTTTGAAGGTTAGCTTTACACCGTCTGCCTCAAGTTGATGGACGCGGGGCAGTGCATCGTAGGACACATTTCTAAGGTGGCGTGACCTATGAGGCAATTCTCTGTTATAGGTGATGGTTACCACTTAACATCAGGTGGGCCATGAGCTTACATCTCCATGTAACATAAAAAACCCCGTCTCTAGGATACGAGGAACCTAACGGTGCTTTGAGCCGTAAGAAAAATCTCAAAAAATCTGGTCTTGTAATTTTCGAGATGATTTATAAATATCTCTTGTGTTAAAGTGACAGATTAAAGTATCAGCGTATTATTCTTTTATTCTTTATGGTACACAAATAGATTACAGACAAAAACAACTTACAGATGGACACGTACAAAGGCGAGCTTAACCTTAATAAGAGTTTTCTTCCAGCAAACCTTTGAAGATACAGATAATTGATTGTAGTGGTGGGTACGTGCACAGAAAAGGATTGAAGTAAAATACTAATACACACCGATATTTATACATAATATATATATATATATATATGTATTAATAAATAAAATACTAATTAATATACCAAATTATACATAACTAGCTGTTGCCCGCGACTTCGTAAGCGTTACACTTCTAAATGTGTAGGTAACCTAGAAATAAAGCTAAACCCGCCGTTACCACCTTTGACTTTGACACCGTTGTGACTTGACACCCATTTTTATCCCATGGGAACTGATTTATGGAATAAAAAGTAGCTTATGTGATAATCCAGGTTATAACCTACGTATATACCAAATTTCATCGAAATCGGTTCCGCCGTTACGACGTGATTGAGTAACAAATAAACAAACATCGAAAATTTCACATTTATCATATTAGTGTAATGTAAAAAAATTGCACAAAACAATAAACACTAAATTAAACTTCGCTCACGGAGGTAAGAAGGAGCTAGAGGATTGAAAAGAGTTTTAAACAGAAAAGTCAAAGGAAGATCACGTCAACGAATGGGATTATCTTTACCCTTAAACTATAAAACAAAAATGACTATTAACTTCCTTCGTGGCGCAGTGGGCGAACAGCCGGCTGAGACGCAGGAGGTAGTGGGTTCGATTCCCGCCGCGGATTAAATGTTTGCATGATCTACAGATATTTGTCCCAGGTCTAGTTGTTATTCTATATATTATAAAATGTATTTACAAAAAAAAACAGTATATAAGTATTCTATCAGTTATCTGATTCCCATAGTACAAGCTCAGCTTAGTTTGAAGCTAGATAGCACTGTGTGAAATGTCCAGCAATATTTTTTTTATTTATTTTTCTACACAGAGAAATACAAAGGAAATTGCCACGTAGAGTCAGAAAATACACGTTTCTAAAACACGATAAAAGAGCATTCATATTTAAACCCCAAAAAGTTCCCGACACTAGTAATAGTAACACATTAGTTCGGTGAATAGCATAAAAAGCTTAGCAGCTTAAAATTCTTAACAGGTAGCAATGAGTGGCTTGGCTGTTCAGCTTAACATTATTCTGGCTTTACCATGTGGTAGCTTCGGGCTAAATCCTGCCGTTTGGTTGAGCGTCCTTTTGTGGCTATAATCTGTAACATTCGTTTGCGCAAAAGGCAAAGTGATGTTAAAGAATTTATATAGTTTTGGCCCCTTTGGCAAATAAAAGTAAAAATATTTTACTTACAATGGAAATGGAACTATAGCAATGAAATAACTATTCCAAGTTTCAAGTCAATAGCTTCAGTAGTAGCTGAGATAGTCAGTTGTGACAGACGGACGTACGGCCTGACTAAAAAGCACCGTTAGGGTTCCGTTTCGTCCAGTATCCTAGTCAAAGTAATTGGCTAATTATTAACAGAACTAATTCGTCTTTTTATTGATCATTTTACCTACATATCAATTTAAGAAAATATATTTATAGTTATGGTACGAGCTGAGGATTCGGGATAAAATAATGGGAATCGATCCGACCAAAATAACACTTTTATTCAACACTAAACGATGAATACACAAACTTGGTCACACGTAATCACAACACATTAATTCACACCACTGTTGCACCACTTAAAGTCATCGAAATGTTCGCACGTATAGCCAAATCCAGACTGACTCGTGAACAACTACTGTTCACGCGAGACCCTTCTCCACGTCAGCCCTCCAGGGCCTCGCTGAGACTGACTCACTAACTGACTGACTGTCCGGCCATCTCTCCGGCCTATTTATATCGTACACAATTCGATTGTTCCAGGAAAGGGGTCGGTGTTTCGACAAAACGACCAATCCCCATTGTGCGCAACCGCAGACAATAACAACAATAACACAGCCAGACAAAAGCGTTCGAGAAGTTCGATTATTACTCATTGTTTAACAGCCTCGGCGTAACAGTTATATCAAAAATTAATATATTTTAGATGTATTGTAGAGTCCTAACTGGACACTGTCGGCTTAATACTCGTAAGCACATGTTCAAGCTATGTGATACACAAACTTGCAGATTCTGTAATGAGGCGGCAGAATCTCCCTTACATCTGTTAGGCGAGTGTGGTCCACTAATGCGTAAACGTAGCATTCATCTGGGCAAACACTCTTAGCCCGGAGGAGCTAACAGTTACCTATCACCCCTAAATATATTCTACAGTTTTTAGCAGATGTAGGACTTAGTGGTGAACTTTAAACACCCCCATAACCTAGGGGCCACACAAAAACCAGTAGCGATCACAATAGGCCTTGTGGCCGCAGTGAACTCTAAATCAACTTGGGCAAATCGGCGTTGTATGTATGTATGTATGTTTGTTTGTCAGAGGATAACTTTAAAAGCGTTCATCCGATCATCGTGAAATTTGGTTCATAGGGTAGGTAGTGATGGCACTATTTTGGTGTGACTAAATGAGCTAAAAATGTGTGGGGGTTGTTAAGATATTGGGGTTCAAGAGGGCTAAAAAAAAACCACAAAAGCTAATAAAAAGTAAATAAGAAATAAATGTACCTATCTATTTTTTTAAAAACATCTTCATTATTTTTACTAAAACGGGATATGTACCATGATTTGTGAGTTTTTGAGTACCCCAATATGTCATCCGTTTTAGTGAAAATAGTTTTCATGATAGTTTCAAAATTTACATCCTCATCATATCGGCCATAGAACATCCATTGCTGAACAAAGGCCTCCCCATAGGTATCCAGAGTGCACGATCTTGTGCGACCTGCACCAAATGGCACTATGGGGATTAGCCCCAGGGTAAATGAATGGGTTCGCCAGGTAAATAATACACTTAACACAAGTCAAATCCACCAGCATATAATGTTAGATAGAACACAAGCACAAGAGGTCGATAGCCAAAAGATATGAACACTGGCACATTGAAAGAATGATATTAGCAAGTCCACAGGAGAAAGATTCGTTAAGCGGAGGATGATTACCGGAAAGGACGCGGGAGGCTGAGCGTCGGCCACGGATACCCTGTCGTGAGGTTGGCTTTAGACTGGCGGCCGCGCATTGCTCTGAAGTTCGAGCGGACCCGGTTCGCACAAGGGAATGCCTAAAATACAATGCCCAGCGCATACTACGGGTTACGCCTGACTATGCTTGGGAATTTATTATTTTAGTGTACTATTTATTTGTTTGGTTTATGATAGTAGTTCAGTAAGTTAGATTAAATAAATGTAATATTGGTAGGATGTATATACATAATGTAAATAGCTAGACGTATTAATATCGGGAAAGTAGGGTGTTCCCTACATCACTCCCTCCCAGAGACCGTGTCTACGGTCGATAATAGTCTGGAAAGTGGACACGTCTTCCCGATCGTGTTGTTCGTACGTGGTTTTGAAGTTGCTGGGTCGCTTGTGGCTGAGCTGGCTCTAGATGAGGTTGGGAGTGTCGAGGTAAAACCTCCTCGTCAAACAATATGTAGGCCGGCTTAAGGCGGTCTACTGATACTGTGACGTCGTTGTCTTTTAGGCGGATTTTAAAAAATTTGGTATTTCTCGTAAGGACTTCATGAGGCCCTGTATAAGCGGGCTGAAATGAACCACGAAGCGCGTCTTCTCTTAGGAATACGTGGCTGCAAGTGGCAAGGTCCTTGAACACGAATACTTTTTTAGTGGAGTGGTGTTGGGTTGGAACTGGGCGGAGTTTCTCGGCGAAAGATTTCAAGCGAGCCGGAAAATCAGTAACGTCGCTAGTGTAGTTAGCAATGCTGTGATCGAAAAACTCACCCGGAAGTCGGAGTGGTTCTCCATAGACTAACTCGGCTGACGAGGTTTTTAAGTCTTGTTTATAGGCGCTCCTAATGCCGAGGAGGACGAGTGGTAAAGTCTCGGTCCACTTTCCATCAGCATGGCATGTAATAGCTGCTTTAAGTTGCCGGTGAAATCGCTCAACCAAGCCGTTGCACTGGGGGTGGTAAGCGGTTGTTCTTCGGTGCTGGAAGCCGATAGTTTTAGACAATTGCTGGAATAATGCTGATTCGAATTGTCTACCTTGATCGGTTACGACATCGGAAGGGCAACCAAAGCGAGACACCCAACAGGAGATTAATGCTTTGGCTACAGTTTCTGCTGTGATATCGGTTAGTGGGACAGCTTCAGGCCATCGCGTAAAGCGATCGACGGCCGTCAAACAGTATCGGTATTCACCCGAAGGAGGCAGCGGGCCGATCAGGTCTATGTGGACATATTTAAAACGCGCGGATGGTAAATCAAGTGTACCCAAAGGTGAGGACACGTGGCGAGTTACCTTCGTGCGCTGACAGGTTAAACATGCCTTAGACCATTCACGGCACTCCTTGCGCATGCTGGGCCAGACGAAGCGTTGGGCAATGAGATTAGCAGTTGCGTTGGCACCTGGATGGCTTAGTGAGTGAAGACATTTGAAAATCTGCTGGCGAAAGGGTTTTGAGACGTATGGCCTGGAAGTTGGTGTGCTGACGTCGCAGTACAATTCGGTACGACTTCCAGGGAGGTTCATTTTGGTTAAACGTAGAGAAGTGTCGCTATGGAGGAGTTGAAGGAGCTCCGGATCTGTAGCTTGATACTTGGCTAGGGCCTCTAGATCAACTGGCGCCTGCAGTTCATCGATACGGGAGAGTGTGTCAGCGACAACGTTGTTGCTGCCCGCAATGTGTTGGATGTCTGTAGTGAACTGCGCGATGAGGTCAAGGTGTCTATACTGACGAGGTGAGCAGCTATTTTTCCGTTCGTGGAAGGCAAAGCAGAGCGGTTTATGGTCAGTATAGATAGTAAAGTGGGTTGCCTCTAGCATGTAGCGAAAGTATTTAATGCTCTCGTAGATCGCTAAAAGCTCACGATCATATGGAGAGTATTTAATTTGAGATGGGCTCAATTTGCGGGAGAAGAATGCTAAAGGTTGCCAAGCGCCTTCTTTGTACTGCTGTAGGACCGCACCTATCGCCATATCTGAGGCGTCAGTGAAAAGTCCTAATTTGGCTTTAGAGTCAGGATGAGCCAGCAATGCCGCGGTGCACAGACTCTTTTTGCAATCTTCAAAAGCTTGAAGTGAATGCCCTTGTAAGTCGACTGGATGAGAAGCTTTAACTGAACCGGTGAGGAGGGCGTTTAAAGGAGCTTGAATTTGAGCTGCTTTGGGTATGAACCTTCTGTAGAAGTTAATCATACCCAAAAAGCGCCTGAGCTCACGAACCGTTTTCGGGGCTGGGAAATCTGAGATAGCCTGTACCTTGTTGTCCAGAGGTTTGGTGCCTTTTTCGGAGATGCTGTATCCCAAAAATTTAACTTCGGGTGCCCCAAAGACACACTTCGCCGTGTTGACGAGTACGCCATACTCTCTCATACGGCTAAAGATTTGGTGCAAATGGTCTTCATGCTGTTCGTGTGTTCTAGAGAATATTAAAAAATCGTCTAGATATGGGTAAACAAAGTCTAGGCCACGAGTCATCTGGTCCACGAATCTCTGAAAAGTTTGCCCAGCGTTCCGCAGCCCGAATGACATGGATGGGAATTCGTAGAGGCCGAAAGGAGTCGTAATCGCTGTTTTGTGTATATCCTCTTCAGCTACGGGGATCTGGTTGTACGCCTTGACTAGGTCTATGGTAGAGAAAAATTTACAACCAGATAAACAATGTGAAAAGTCATGAATATGGCGAATTGGCTATTTGTCAGGTATGGTTCTGGCATTTAGCAACCTGTAGTCGCCACATGGACGCCAACTGTTATCTTTTTTGGGCGCTAGATGAAGAGGAGCCGACCAGGGGCTATCAGATGGGCGAGCTGTCCCACTGGCAAGCATGCCCTCGAATTCTTGTTTGGCTATTTTAAGCTTGTCAGGGGCCAATCTGCGGGGAGAACATGAAACTGGGGGGCCTGGTGTGGTTCGTATGTGGTGTGTAGTGTGGTGTTTGACGATACCCGGAGTACCAGCTGGACGTGTGATTTCTGGATACTGGGCTAATATAGCGTAATAGTTGTCGTTACCGCCAGGTGAAACCTTCACACTTAGAACTAGGCTATCCGATCCGGCGATAGAGGCTATGGTGCTGATATTGGTTAAGCTATCGATGAGTCTTTGATTGGCGATGTCAACGATTAGACGGTAATGTGAAAGAAAGTCTACCCCAATAATGGCTTTCGTGACGTCGGCAACGACAAAACGCCATGGAAAAGCGCGACGTAAGCCCAAATTTAAGCTAAGTGTTAAATAACCGTAAGTGTCGATAGCGGAACCATTAGCAGCGGTAAGTTGGTATGATGTTTTGCTACGGCGCTCTCGAAACGCGGATACAGGGTAAACACAAATGTCACTACCAGTGTCCACTAAAAATTGTTCTTTGGAGGCACGATCTGAGATGAACAAGCGACCCGTGGAGTTCCGGCAATCGTTAGTCGCCATTACTGATTGCCGGGAGCTTTTCCCGCCTTGTAGTCGCATGGCTTTAAACATTTGCGTGCGTCCGTACCAAAGTTGGAATGGTACCAACATACCGGGAATCTTCGATAGCAAGAGTCGGATCTGCTTGAAGGCGATCGGTTACGGTTCCCTTGCCCTCGTTCTCGCGATCGTGACCTGTTGTTAGACTGGGCGGTGAGAGCGCTGACTTGTTTAGTTAGCTCGGCGACCTGCCGTGTCAACTCGTCGATTGGTGATGATGATGATGAAACTGCGGTCACGTGCTGTGTGGTTGGCGCCATGTCATTTATGTGGTCGGCGAGTTCTGCCAGTGCTTCTAGGGACAGTAAGGTCTGAGACGCCACAATAGGTTGTATCCCTTTAGGTAGTCGGCTGGTCCAGACAGTTTTTATGAAGTCTTCTGGTACTTGCGGTCCTGCTAAATGTTGCAAGTGTCGGAGAAATTGTGAGGGCTTGCGGCTTCCCAGCTCCTCATGCATCAGTAGTTGCTTTATTTTATTTTCTTTAGAGACCGATAATCGCTTAATTAATTCGGCTTTTAATCGGTTATAGTTAGGAGGTCCGATGAGAATATCCTCCACTTCTGTGGCATATTGTCTGTCCAAGTTACCAAGAATATGATAGAATTTGGTTGTCTCGTCAGTGATCTTGTATATGGCAAATATACCTTCTATTTGAGCAAACCAAATGGCCGGTTTCTCGGGCCAAAACGGAGGAATTTTTATGTGGTGGACCGAAGTCGGTGGCGCTGGTGCAGGTACTGGTGGATCCAAAACAGGATCGGACATTTTGGTGTGCTGCCGCGGTCTAGTATTAACGTACGAATCCGACTTGTCACCATCAGTGCTCATTTTTTTATATATATGATTCTACATGAACAATTTCGGGGTCACCAGTTATGGGGATTAGCCCCAGGGTAAATGAATGGGTTCGCCAGGTAAATAATACACTTAACACAAGTCAAATCCACCAGCATATAATGTTAGATAGAACACAAGCACAAGAGGTCGATAGCCAAAAGATATGAACACTGGCACATTGAAAGAATGATATTAGCAAGTCCACAGGAGAAAGATTCGTTAAGCGGAGGATG
Source organism: Philereme transversata (assembly GCA_963924445.1). Classification (NCBI taxonomy): domain Eukaryota; kingdom Metazoa; phylum Arthropoda; class Insecta; order Lepidoptera; family Geometridae; genus Philereme; species Philereme transversata. Next base: position 10,442,444 of record OZ004347.1, read on the forward strand.
ATTACCGGAAAGGACGCGGGAGGCTGAGCGTCGGCCACGGATACCCTGTCGTGAGGTTGGCTTTAGACTGGCGGCCGCGCATTGCTCTGAAGTTCGAGCGGACCCGGTTCGCACAAAGGAATGCCTAAAATACAATGCCCAGCGCATACTACGGGTTACGCCTGACTATGCTTGGGAATTTATTATTTTAGTGTACTATTTATTTGTTTGGTTTATGATAGTAGTTCAGTAAGTTAGATTAAATAAATGTAATATTGGTAGGATGTATATACATAATGTAAATAGCTAGACGTATTAATATCGGGAAAGTAGGGTGTTCCCTACAGGCACCACGTCTTTTCATATAGTATATTTTCATATAGTTCACTACCTCCGTGGCGCAGTGGGCGAATAGCCGGCTGAGACGCAGAAGGTAGCGGGTTCGATTTCCGCCGCGGATTAAATGTTTAAATGATCTACAGATATTTGTTCCGGGTCTTGATGTTTTTCTATATATGATAAAATTGTATTTATAAAAAAAAGTATGTAAGTATTCTATCAGTTATTATCTGGTTCCCATAGTACAAGTACTGCTTAGTTTGGGGCTAGATAGCGCTGTGTGACATGTCCATCAATATTTATTTATTATTTATATTGGAGGGCAGCTTTGCGCTGCGCTTTCCAATTCGTGTTTTAAACTATTATGAGATTAAACCATTATTATGATATTAAGTATCTCTTGTCACAAGACTGTGAAATTACACAATACAGTATTGAACTGCAATACTGAAACTTAAATAAATACTACCTTGAGCATAAATGTACAATAGCATAATAAATATTCCACGATAAATCATAAAGAACATAATTTATAAACACAGCGCCAACGAGCTAACAAAAGGCGTTCGTAATAGCTAAACAAATGGAGCGTCATATTTGTTTTCATTTCAATATTCATCGGGTACGATTCCGGGCAGGTGCCGTAATGCGGGACCTTATAGGGAAAACTATAAAGCCGCTAAAGCCGCTGAACCTAGGTTCAGAAGGTCGAGCGGTGCCGCCATACACTACGAACGGGCGTAACCAGTTTTAAGTATGGAGGGGGGGAGGGGGGAGGGGGGAGGGAGGGGGGGGTTCAAAAGAAAATAAAACCACAAAAATGTCCATGAACGATGTTATTATTTATATAAAAAAAGGAAACTGAAAAACTAACAGAAGGTTGACTGTCGGTCATAATGAAATGAAATGAAAATATTTATTAAAAATGAAAAACACATTAGCTTCTGTTAAAATTAACATAGATAACTGTCATCAGTTTCTCCTCATGCATGTACAGTTTAGTAATCTTAAAATCAGTATTAAAAATAAATTTAACATCAACGACATACATAACTTATAGGATTACAAATGATTGCAAATGATAATAATTAATAATATTTCAGCTATTACACTTAAAGAAGGGCTTCGTCACTTAAAGAATAAAAAACTTTATAAAATAAATATGTTAGTTCAATATCAAAATATCATATATAACTAATCATCAAATATCATTGTTCACTGTCATTAATTTCACTTATTTTTTTTTAAGTTAACATAAATGCCTATAATCGTTTCTAATAAATTCGCTCACATTATATATGGTTTTGTCAAGGAGTTGCTTAACTTTATTGAAAAAAAGATGTTTACAAGTTGTTCGTCTAATACTCAATGGAAGTTTGTTAAATATTTTTTGTCCCACAACCTGGGGTAGTTTTTTTGACAGATTTAACCGATAACTTGCTGATTTCAAACACATTTGATTTCTAATACTCCTCATTCCATCATTACTTCCCCTTATTTCGAATTGACTGAAATTTTCCCTAACATATTTTAGAATTTCCATTATGTACACAGATGTAGAGGTTAACATTTGCAGTCTCTTAAAATGTTCTCTACAAGATTCTTTATATTTGGCCTTTACGAGCACTCTGATTGCTTGTTTTTGCATCTTTAGTACTCTTTCACAGTCTGTACTGTTCCCCCACATTATTATACCGTATGGCATTATAGAGTGTATGTAAATATTCAGTAAATTTATTTCAGATGTGATAGAGCGAAGTTGCTTTAGCGCATATATTCCCTTTGCCATCTTATTACAAGTAGAGTCAACATGGTTCTTCCAGTTTAGAGCCTGATCTAACTCGAAACCAAGTAGATTTATCAATTTATAACTTTCTAACGATTTACCGCTTTTAAGAGGGACAGTAATCATAAATCGGCAAGCGATAAAAATGTTTGCATAAAATATTAATGTCCTAATTTATGTATTTATTTGAATACTTCGGGGTATTCCGGCGGCGGCACCAACGCAGTACCACTCGCGCACCTATTAATTGTAAACAATTATCATTTCGTGGATGATGGCTTCAGTTCAATAACAGAGAATATGCGCTCATCTTACAAACGTATTTTTGGTGGTTTTATTCCGGTGAAAACTTGAGTGTAGCCTTACGGATGTATCGCAAATGATCAGCAGTCAAATTACTCCAGGATGGTCATTTACCAGCGAATATTGGCCTCCGAGATACTTATTGACTTTCTATGGCTAAAAACTTTGCTTTGCTGCCGTAAAAAACTGATACTGGAATAGTTACACCTTCGACAAACATCTATGGTTGTCAAATGTATTTACCAATGTACATGTTGCTTTATAATAAACTACCCACACGGCTTCGCACGGATTTTATCAAAATAAAATATAACCGCACTCAATGATAGTGTAGTCCGTGTCTATCAGTAAAATTACAGAATCGTTTCAGTACTTTTTGAGATTACCCCCAACATACAAACTTAACAATTATAAAAAATTAGTATCGATATAAATTAACACATAATACTGAAACCAAGTAAATATAAGTGTTGTTTTTTTCTTCGGTAAAATTTTGGTGTAATAATATCTGTACTTACCAAATTCAAATAAATATAAATTAAATCATTCAATCCAGCATCGAGAAATATTCACAGCCTTATCTGTAATTGAGAACGGTTCAAGTACGAGGGGGATTTGGGTCGGATCCGAGAATCACAGAATCAGATAAACGGCAAGACTGGGTGTAGCGAACACTTGTTTGATTTTGAAGGCTTACCCGGTGGCCGCTGTACTAGGCTTACAAGCGTTCACTTACAGCCTGAGCTTTGGAGGTTCGATGTTTGTTTACTGTTTCTTAGTTTCAAGTTATTGGATGCGGAAGTTTTTACTTTGGTATTAACAGTTAAAGTATTTTTTATCGTTTCTCAAATCTCGCCGGGAAAATTAAACGTCCTTTGAGCATTGAAATAATCTAAAAAAAATGTGAATTTATTGATAGAGCGAAGCGAGATCTCCAAATCAGCTTGGGCAAATCGGAGTTGTACCTATGTATGTATGTTTGTCCGAGTATAACTTTCGAAGCGTTCATCCGACCATCGTGAAATTTGGTTTATAGGTAGGTAGTGATGGCACAATTTTGGTGTGACTAAATGAGCTAAAAATGTGTGGGCGTGGTTGGGGTTCAAGAGGGGTAAAAAAAACAAAATGAGACTATCCGATCAAATGGCACGTCTAATAAAAGGTATATGTGATTATATTTCGACTCCGTTTTTATTTTTAGTTTAAACCTTGTAGTTTTTAAGTAATTAGCCATAGTAAAAAGTGAACTTTGACAAAATTCACAGGGTACACCAGTGACCCCACAGTGTTGAAATTAAGTATGCGAGTAGCTTTAGTGACACAAATATAGGCAAAAGTCTGAAATCCAGAATAACTATAATTTCTACCCCAAAAAAGGCAACCAATTAACATGAACTCCCGTCACCTGTAATTCGGATGAAACTGTAGGTCAAGTGTAATGGTTTAGCATTGCGTGGCACTATTTTGGTAGTCAAAGATTACAAATAATTATTTTTTGGTTTTATGGGAGACTCGCGAGATCTCAGTTCGGGGCGAACCACTAGTTTATACATCTAGAAAATGTATTTACTTCATCTCATCCGGTCTATCATTGTTTAATTGAGAAAGTTTTCCCCTCCATTTTATGTTTGTCAACGAAAATCACAACAATAAAAGCATGTATCAAAATCAGTCATTAAAGCAGTCATCAAAATGTCGTTATCAAAGAAAGCATAGAATTTATTTAACTGTATCAAATTACCCTTTGATAATATACATTTTCATTAACAAATGACATGTGGTATATCAAAGTGTAGATCTACTAAAAATTTATTAGAACATTGTAGGTCGTAACACCGACAAAACGGTACGTGTACTCCCGTATTTATAAAGAAAAAAAGAAAGCAAGAAAACTTTGAATTCAAAAAACCACACAGTAATAAAGGAAAATACACACAACAACAATAAAATCTAACCTAAGCACTAACAAACTAAAAAGTCTGTGTGGGGATGAATTGATACTCGGCTCAGTATGATGCTGCGGCATGTTAATATGCACAGCGCTGGTCTTCCGCTGAGTCCAGTTTAGATTACCTCACGTACATCTTGATCAAGGGTAGTTTTCATAAGAAAACACAACTATTGTTAAATTTGAACCAAACCATGTCTTGACTGCCTCCGTGGCACAGTGGGCGTATAGCCGGCTGAGACGCAGGAGGTAGCGGGTTCGATTCCCGCCGTGGAACAAATGTTTGCATGATCTACAGATATTTGTTCCGTGTCTGGGTGTTTTTCTATACAATATCATAAGTATGTATATACAAAAAAAAAGTATATAAGTATTCTATCAGCTATCTGGTTCTCATAGTACAAGCTCTGCTTAGTTTGGGGGTAGATAGCGCTGTGTAAAATGTCCAGCGATATTTATATATTTATTTAAACTTTATTAAATACATACATACCACAATTAAATACCTACTATTAATCTATAATAACTATCACACTTAATAACATTTCACTGGTATATTTTAGACTAGACATGGAGACCAGGAAAAGAGTGAGAGAGAGAGCTTCAGCTACTGCCACTACGGTTGGTTTAGCTGCGTTGACAGAATATCAGCTTTGAGTCTTAATCTAAACAAATTAACTGTACTAATATTACTTCATAATAAGGATGACCATCAAAATGTGTGTTCCTACGGCCAGACTAGCTTAATAATGTGAGGTAACTTCCAATAACAGACGCAAGACCCTAATAACAACAAAAAAATCAAGGGATAATAATAAAGCCCAATATTTTCTGCTTAAGACCTGTTTGTATGATGAAGTATTTCTTATTCAAACTGAGAGTATTTTTCTGAGTTACCTACGACTTCGTTTTATATTCTCGTAAGAAAGAGAAATGTTCTTTAGGTTTATAAATGAGGGATTAAGTAAGGCTTTATGTTATCGCTGTCTCAGCCTATTTGATAGATCCCTACTAGTTAATATTTTTTCATTACTAATAAACTAGCATTATCCTTGGAATAACCCAATCTATCTTTTGAAAACTAACTTCAAACTTGATTGAAGGGACAAAACTATTTATTTGTACGGTTAGGTGAAATATTTGAGTATATAAGTTTCTTGCATTGGTTACTACACAAGTTTTGATTACATTGTCAGCAAAAACATAAAAGAAAATTCAGTTTTCTTCAGTTAGTCTACGGCAACTGTTGAGATTCAGAAAACTCGCATTTCTCGTCTCGCTGAGACCCGCTAGATACCGCCGTAATGTCTATGAGGCCAACAGATGGTCCCGCTTCTGACAGTCATTACCCTTTTGTCTTATACCAGCACTCTCCACTCCATAATCGACTCTAGCCCATAACAACAAAGCTCATTATTGTACCAGACGACCGCAATCAGCGAAGAACGAGACCTCGTATATTATTGAACTGAAGTGCAAATTCTGTTCACACAACTATTACGAGCGCCTTATTCATGAACTTCTAGTTCATGTTAAGAGCATACGAATGTTTAGTAGAATGTGTTATAAAGAAGACGTCCAAAATATTCGATTTTTTGACAAAAAAGAGAGTTCATTGTGGCATGTGCACAATGAACGTGGTGTGGGGCCATTGGCAAATAATCGAACACTATTAAAAGTATTCTGTTTTATCTGTGTTTGGTTTTTAATTGTTTTAATGTGTTGTTGTTCAATTAAATAAACTGTAATTGAATTGAAATTTAAATGTTATTCTAGAAGATGTAAGTATCCAATACCATAAACCATAGATTATCTATGGGTATAAGTCTATAGGTCTCTAGGGGTCTATAGGTATAAGCAATGGTTATAGTTTGACTACATGATGTAGATAAGCATCGAACCTCAGCATTATTGTGGCCTGTCCGTCCACTGATTGGTTGTAAATTGTGGGCGAAATCCTGTTTCTAAGACTACTGCAGAAATCCAAGAGGTTCACTGCAAAGGGAACTGAACCCATAATATATGCAGGAATCCATTAAAACTGTTAAGTATGTGTGCGTGTCTGTGCCGCCACTCGTACAATCGTACAATAAATCAGTGTTTAGCTAACCAGCGATCGTTTCACTTGTCCGCCCCTTCGGTCCGCATATTTAACAGTGGCGACGATCTACCTGCGTTTAGAAAAAAATAGCCGTTTACAATGTCGAATAATATACAATTTGGTATTTTAAATAGCTTCGACCATAATGTGCAAACGTGGAAAACGTACAAGGGTCGTATTACCCAATATTTTGTGGCAAACGACATCAACGGAACAACAGATCCAGCGGGCAAGAAGAGGAAAGCGATCCTTCTCAGCGCACTCACCGAGGGTACTTATAAACTAGCAACGGATTTGGTTTTGCCTAAGGACGTTGATGAGGTGCCCTACGAAGACTTCCTATCACTTCTGGATAACCATTTCACTCCGAAACGTGTTGGGTTTGGTGAGCGTCACAACTTTTACGTGGCCGCTCAACTAGCGGGTGAAACTCATTCGCAGTGGGCCGCGAGACTGCGAGGACTGACAGCAAAGTGTGGCTTTCTCAACGTCGAAGAGGCGCTCCGCGACAAATTCATCATGGGCATGCAGCCGGGGCGAGAGAAGGAGAAACTGTACGCGAAGGACTTGGCTGACCTCACGCTGGCCAAGGTCGTGGAGATGGCGGAGAACCTGCGTCGCGCGCGCGATGCTGCCGCGGCCAGCGCGGGTGTCCCCGCACACGCGTCCGTTCAGGACAATCAGCTATTCAAGATCGCGAATGATGGAAAAAGTGGAAGTGCAGGAACAATAAAGTGTAGGGTGTGTGGTTATACGAATCACAAATCGGCCGATTGTAGATTCGCTAAATATAGTTGTAAAAAGTGTCACGAAAAAGGTCACTTGCGTAAAATGTGCACAAAAGTGAATTACGTAGATGTGGATTTCGGTGACAAGGGTAAGGATGATGCAGAGGATGACGGTAAGCTTTATTATATCCGTTCATTCAGGGGGGAACCCATGGTAGAAACAGTGCGTATTAGCAATGAGCATTTTAAATTCGAAATTGATAGCGGGTCCGCTGTGACAGTAGTTTCAGAAGGCTTTTACAAAACTCATTTTAGAGATGTGCCATTGTCAAGTACTTCTAAACAGCTGGTGACTTATAATGCGCGGAAGATTATATGTGTAGGTACGATTCGAGTACCTGTGTGTTACGCAGGCCAAACACACGCTATTGTCTTCTACGTGGTTCGCGACGGTGGGCCACCACTTCTAGGCAGAGACTTTATTTCACTATTTAATTTACAGTTAACCCCGGTAAATTATTGTGTCGATTCGAATTTATGTGTGAAAGATTTACAACAACAATATTCAGAACTATTTTCAGATAAGTTAGGAAAATTTAACAAATATAAAATCAAATTAATGTTAAAAGATGATGCCAAACCGGTTTTCTGCAAGGCGCGTCCCGTAGCATTTGCGTTGCGAGATAAGGTTACGAAAGAAATCGATAGGTTGGTCGATTTAGATATCCTTGAACCCGTCGAGTACTCGGCATACGCCTCCCCGATAGTTCCGGTTCTAAAACGTAATGGTTCAATTAGGTTATGTGCGGATTACTCCGTTAGTATAAATAAACAGTTACTGATAGAACAATATCCGCTCCCCACCACTAGTGAACTGTTTTCAAAAATCCATGGGGGTCAACAGTTTAGCAAACTTGATTTGTCTATGGCATACAATCAATTTGTTTTAGATGACGAGTCGCGGTACCTTACGTGCATCAATACAAATCGCGGTTTGTATAGATATAAGCGTCTCGTGTTTGGGCTAGCTAGCTCACCATCTATTTTCCAGCGCGCTATGGAGAGTGTGCTATCAGGTATAGAGGGAGTTTTGTGCCTACTTGACGATATTTTGGTCACCGGAAAAGACAGGAAGGAACATGTGGAGAGGCTTAACGTTGTCTTAAAGCGTTTACAAGATGCAGGGTTAACGTTACAAAAGGAAAAATGTACTTTCTTTCAGGATGAAATTAGTTATCTGGGTTACATTATCACAAAAGATGGTCTAAAAAGGGCACCTGAAAAAGTTAAGGCAATGGTGGAGGCGTCGGTCCCTACAAATGTTAGTCAACTGCAGTCGTTTTTAGGTCTAATTAACTACTATAGAACATTCATACCCAACGCATCCACTATTCTCAGCCCTTTATACGAATTATTAAAAAAAGGGTCTAAATGGAACTGGACGGAAGTACAGGACGCAGCTTTTAGGGAAGTTAAAAAGTTAATGACGTCAGAACAAGTTCTGGCACATTTTGACCCAAACGCGAAGATATTATTAACGGTAGACGCTTCCCCTAGTGGCTTGGGTGCAATTCTGTCACAAGTAGGTACAGACGGTGTGGAAAGGCCTATTTCGTATGCTTCTCGTACCTTAAACTCAGCGGAGAAGCGATATGCCCAAATACAAAAAGAGGCCACCGCAATTATTTTTGGCGTCCGGCGATTTCATCAATATTTGTATGGCAGATCCGTACCATTTATTCTACGAACGGATCACAAGCCGCTATTGTCTATCTTTGGACCATATAAAGGAATACCGGAAATGTCAGCAAATAGGTTACAACGGTATGCTTTATTTCTAAGTAGCTATAACTATGAAATAGAATACGTGCGCAGCGCTGATAACAGCGCTGATTATCTATCTCGCGCGAGCTTGCCGCGCGCACTGCACGCTTGCGCGTGTGCTGACCAGTGTAGGTGCTGTGACTGTGAGGTCGCCTATGACCGAGCTACATATGTGTGTTTTGTAGTAGATGGAAGTATGCCCGTGACATTAGAGAAATTACTTGATGAGACAAAGAATGACGTAGTCCTAAGACGGGTCATTGAGTTTATCGTGAATGGTTGGACGCCGAAAATAAACGATATACGGTTAAAGCCGTATCATTTGTGTAGATCACAATTATCGTATGAGAATGGTTGTGTTATGAGAGGCCATAAAGTCGTTCTACCGGCGAGTTTACAAAAAACCATACTAAATGAGCTACATTCTTCGCATTTGGGTATTGTTAAAACGAAGGCCGAAGCTCGTTCAAGATTTTGGTTTCCAGGAATCGACAATGCAGTAGAAACAATGATAGGCTCATGCGATGTTTGTATTCAACTGCGGCCGTCCCCACCGCGCGCCCCGCTCTCTCCCTGGGAATTTCCATCTGATCCTTTCCACCGAATACACATTGACTTTCTGGGTCCAATTAAAGGGTGTGTTTATTTGGTAGCAGTAGATGCACATACTAAATGGGTAGAAGTGTATAACATGAACACTGCTACTTCGACAGGTGCGGTCATAGGGAAGCTATGTGATTTCATGGCAAGGTTTGGAGTGCCGAAAACAATTGTTAGTGACAATGGCACAGCTTTTTGCTCGCGAGAATTTGAGTTATTTTGCACGTCTAACGGGATCTCTCACATGACGTCACCGGTATACCACCCGTCTAGTAACGGCCAGGCTGAGAGTTTTGTAAAAGTAGTAAAAAAGGGAATAAAGTCTTGTCTGTTGTCGAATCACAGTGGGAAAGATGCATCGTTAAAATTATTAAAATATTTGATGGATTATCGTAACTCTGTTCACACTACCACGGGTTTGTCCCCTGCTCAATTGGTATTCGGTAAAAAGTTAAGATCGAGACTGGATTTGATCGATCCAAAGCCATCGGTACCCGTGTCACCGTCCATATCCAAACTTGTAAAAAACTTACAGTGTATGCAAACTAATCAACAAGGAAAAAATAAAACGAAACATTTCAAGAAAAACGATGTTGTATTGTATAAAAAATTCATAAATAAAATGAATTTTACATGGTGCAAGGGAGTCATACTTAAAAGGATAGGAAAAGTTATGTATTTAGTAAAAAATCATAACAGTTCAGAGAATCATAAAAGACACATAAATCAATTGATGTTGTATAAAGGGATAAGTAACAATCATGGAAATAATACACTAAATTCAAATGAAAATTTGCCTGGGTTGTTATTGCCACCGTCACCTCCGTGGCCGTCAGCATCGCCATCACCGTCGTCGTCACCGCCGTCATCACCGCCATCGTCACCGCCGTCAGCGCCGCCGTTGTCGCCATTGCCTCCGCCGTTATCGCTGCCTGCATTGCCCACGATCATACATACGCCATCTGCACCAAATTCGCCCGCATGCCAACCGGATTTTTCGTCACCCTGCCCTATGTCACGTGGCTCAGCCAGAGGGAGGAGAGTAGAACTGTATGAACCAAGTACTCTTTCGCCGGCCGGAGAGGACGAGCGTGAAAACTATTCCGGTGAAGAGCTGCAAGCTGGTTCGAATGATTTACTTGGTGAAGTAGCAGACAATTCTGAAGATGAGTTTCACGAAGCTGAAACCGAACTCGACGCCCAGAGGGAACCACCGGTTGATGGTTCAGTAGTTCCAAAGAGACTGTTACGTAATCGTCCCGATGTTTGTTATAAAAAGTATTTCTAGATTCGGTTATTGTAAGTGTCATAAATAATTATTGTACTAGAGGGAGGAATGTTAAGTATGTGTGCGTGTCTGTGCCGCCACTCGTACAATCGTACAATAAATCAGTGTTTAGCTAACCAGCGATCGTTTCACTTGTCCGCCCCTTCGGTCCGCATATTTAACAAAAACCTTTTCTGTTTATTTTGTTTTTGTTGAACATTTGTGATTTTGTCCAGGCCCATCTATTCGAAAAAATTATAACAATGCTTAGAAATTTTTCATCTGTTATGTTTATAAGGCAGTCAAGTTAAAGATTTGGGGTGAGAGATTGAATACGTTGATGGCCAAGGCCAGTTTGTATTCTGCCAGGGGCGACATGACCTTGAATTCGCAAGACCGATAATGCCTGCAATGACAGATACACTACCTTTATCATTGAATTGGAAGCTCATGGACGTAATATGTAGTCTCCCAATCCTCACCTCAGATCTTGTATTTGACTGATCTACAAAAGTCCAAGCTCGGGGTTTGTCAGCGACCCATGGAGTGCAGTATTTTAGGAGTCAAGCAGACAGACCGTATCCGTAACTGCGTATAAAAATGCAAATGGCGGATGTTGGACAGCAAGCGGGAACATTTTAGCGGCGGGCCACGTCTGCCAAATGTCGGATGCGTTATGGGCCAACACCACCACCAAGTGGACGCCTCTGAACGAAAAAAAATCTTGCGGTAGACCGTGGTGAAGATGAAGACAATCACAAATTTGACTGCCTCCGTGGCGCAGTGGGCGTATAGCCGGCTGAGACGCAGGAGGTAGCGGGTTCGATTCCCGCCGCGGAACAAATATTTACATGATCTACAGATATTTGTTCTGTGTCTGGGTGTTTTTCTATATATTATAAGTATGTATTTACAAAAAAAAGTATATAGTATTCTATCAGTTATCTGGTTCCCATAGTACAAGCTCTGCTTAGTTTGAGGCTAGATAGCGCTGTGTGAAATGTCAAGCTATATTTATTTATTTATTTAATCTAAAGGACTAGTCCACAGTGGCACAAAACACAAAGATTGGAGAGAAGAAAGCCTTTGCCCTTTAGACCTCCTTTCCATCTTCACGGGCTCATAATAATAATATGTTATAGGGCATGAAAACAATTTAGCTCCATCTCATAGTTACAAATAAAATCTTAGTTATCCCCAAGCAATAAACGGTCTCGGTTGAGCAGCCTTCGGGAAACTACGTGACGTCTTCTCGTCCAAAATACCTCAGTATCTGAAAACAAAAATCGTTGATCAGTGTGTGTTACTAGTGATGATATGGCAAAGAAACGTGGTCACTCACTATGGGACTCAAAAGCAGGCTCAAAGTCGCTCAAAATCAATCAGCGTTTTGAATGAGTCGAACTGTCTTGATAGATTCAATTGTATCTACTGTTCTTTATGAATGTTTCATGTGTCATTTTGTGTGTACAAAATAAATGATTATTCTATTATATTATATTCTAAGTGTTATGGAGAAGGCTATGTTTGGTGTTTCTCTTAAAGATCGTATTAGGAATGAGGAAATCCGTAGACAAACCAAGGTCACAAACATAGCCAGGAGGATTGGGCGGGACACGTAGCTTGAAGAACTGACGGGCTGAAGGTTCTAGAGTGGAGACCGCGCACTGGAAAGTACAGCGTAGGATGGACTCCCAAAAGATGGAAAGACGACCTTATAATGGTTGATGGGAGCCGTTGGGTCTAGGCCGCACAAAATCGGTCGCTCTGGAAATCTATGGGGGAGCCCTATGTTCAGCAGTGGACGTCATGTGCTGATATGATGATGATGATGAATATACGTTCTTACAATACTGTATGGGTGTCCCAACAAGAGCGCCGGATTTAAATTTTGCCGCCATTTTGTTACTACGAGTTGTAAGGTGATTTTTTTTACCGTTGTCATGTACAGGCCACGCGATTTAAGAATATGGATTCAAACCAACAACGTTAAATTATTGTATGTTAATATTATTGTAGGTTTAATGATTTTGTTCAAAAAATCCGTATTAATTTAATGATGTTCTAACACCCAATCAGCAAATTCACGGCACTGCACATGGTCCCTTGGCTTGTTTTCTTGAGTGCAGATCTTTTACCAAAATTCGTTCTATAGTGCTTCTGGAAATGTTTAATTCTTGACTACGATGCCGAATGGAAGTTCCTGGATTCTCGGCCACAGATGTCCTTACTGTCGCTATATTTTCGAGTGACCGACAAGGACGACGACGAACAATGATCTTCTGTAAAATTTTGTAATTAAACGCCTCACTGTCGATTCATTTGGCGCATTATTTCGACAGAAAAATTGACGTACCTAATTGGCGAACTGTTTTCGGAAAACTCACATTTTTGTAATGTGTTTTTATAATAACTAAACGTTGTTGGTTTGAATACTTCTCCATATTCCTAAATCACGTGGTATGTACGTGACAACTGTCAAAATAAAATCACCATACAACTCGTATTAATAAAATGGCGGCAAATTTAAAGCCGGCGCTCTTGCTGGGACACCCTATAGTAGGAACATAACGGAAGCAAAGTTTTGAAATTCCATAACAAGCATCTGTACACATACACATTATCGTAGACATCCTTTCTCAAAACGCTAATTTTCCTAAATAATGACACCGCACGACAAAGTCACGAAACGCATTCCTAAAAGATATTTTCAGATTCCAACGCCATATTAAAGGTCCCTGGAGACAGGAGCGATGTTCAGAAAACCATTTCAAATGTTCCCCTTCTAAATGGGTCACATACGAGGCGGATATCACATGAAATTGGCCTAATCTTTAGTTACGGCCTCAGGAATTTGCTTTTAAACGGAACTGAAAGGAAATAGAATGTTTACTGAGGCTATGAGAAATATTGATCTAGTCAGTCAGGTGATCGTTTGCACCATTTTGTGGGATGTTGTTCTACAAAACTGTAAGCTCTAAGCTGCTTCAACTACTATAACCGTTCGGTAAATAGCTCTGCTTGTCATAAACAAATGCATTATCTTTAGGGTAGTATGGAACTATGGAACCTTAAAAGCGAAGTGCGCGATGGCATGCAACTCTTGCATGGTATTTTTTCAAGGACGGCAAAGCCTGCTAATGCTGGTATTTGTAAACAGTTGATATAGAAACAGTGGGCATGATCCTTAACAATAGGTAACCCGTTTTATTTCAATCAAATATTGCAGTTTGAAAATTACTTTTTCACAAAAATGCTTGGAAATTTGAGCATTATTTTGACAGCCTTCTGTGAAATAAATCGAAATTGCTATATTGGCCAAATACATGCGAGCAGCGGCCGGAAAAGTTGTATGAAAATCCATAACTGTCGTGGTTTAGCGGCCAAATAAAATTCATATCTGTCGTGTAATTTAAAAATGGAACGATTTTTTACTCCGAAACATGACAACCAAGGAGGAACCTTTTCAAAGGTTTTATTTAAATTTCGAACTGGCTTGCAAATAGAAAGCTGTTTGCTGAAAAAAAAAATTAACACTTTAACGCGGGGAAAATTATTATTCTTCGTTGTTCGGCATTGATTTTGAAGATTAAGTTTTTGCCGAATAAATAAATATTATCTTAAAAAAAAAAAGAAAAGTAACTGTATTTTACAAGCTTTTTATTAACTTGCAATGTTACATACATTGCAAGTAGGTAAGTTGTTTGTCCGGGTGGAATTTTGCAACTGAATTTTAAATCAATTATCTTTAACCGATTGAGCTGAAATTTGGTATACACGCTTATTTTGGATGACAATGCATGCTTAGCTATGTGACGTCATTCTAATTCCAATATGGCGGATGATCCAAGATAGCGGACTAGTTATTTTTTCTGCACTGCCACAGTATAGCATCAAATGAAAGGGCTTGCTGAGGAAAACACATAAACTAATACAACGTCACATTATTACACGCTTTTAGTTAGCTTGCAATGTTTGTTTGTTAGTTTGTTAGACCACTTCCTCTTATCCTACGGAGTTGAAATTTGATATGTTCAGTTCCGATGACAATGCAGTTTTATGGTATCCATGACCTGATTCTACATCCTAGACTGGCTCTAGGCGAAGGAACGCCTCTACGGTCAACATCAGAGACACAAAATGTTGTATACGCATTTAGTTATCATAGTTAAAAGTTTCACCATGACATGGCTGCTGCACTCAGGGTTGGCTTCCAAAGAGGAACTTCTTAACGGTCAACAGCACAGACACGAAATTTTGTTTATGCATTTAAATTTGGAATCATTTTGGTCACAATGCAATATTGCAATAATACAATGCAATTTGGTAGGGATGGAGGTGGGCGATGGAGACGGATGTTAGACAACAGAACTTCCAAATCAATTGTAGTGTTCGGGCTCATTTGAATCTGCTTGCGGTTCTGATTATGAATTTTATGAAAGCTAGTATTGAAAAAGTAATTTATCAACAAAAAACTTTTTTTATTTTATAATTTCCGTGCATTATTTGAGAAAAGTACTACACAAGCCTTTTTTTCTTTTCCTGGCCGCTGCAGTAATGTGCATGTAAATACATTGCATACATGAATGGTAGAGGAAGGTTTGAACTTCTTCATAAGACATCCACAGCCAACATAGGCCTCCCCCATAGAGTTCCAGAGTGACCAATCTTGTGCAGCCTGCACTGACGTCACAACGTGTGATAGGTAATTTTATCCTCTGATCGTTTACTCCGTATGCAGCGAAATAAAGATATCATATAAGGGTGTATATAAGTCCAAATATTACGTTTAATATTGCCCACATTAATGATTTAAGATATTTAGATTTGATTTCTTCTAGATAATAATCTATATGTATAAGTAGTGGAGAGCGCGCGATTTAAGCTTAGGTATATTCACTTGCCATTTTTAAACGTATGCTCTGAGAACACTATCTCAGTATTTGTCGCTAAATATATATGTATTTACTATTAATTATTTGTTTCTTAAATAAGTCTAACTATGTATCTATAAATTATTATGAGTAGTTATTATTTAGATTCATGTAATTTTCATTTATGTAAGTTTTATATTTTTTTTAATTTTATATAATTAGTATTAGTATGTATGTACATGTAGTATGTTAGGTACACCATTACACCCCAGGTAATGTCTACACAGTCCATTCCATCCAAAGGTTGTCTGGTAGAGATCGCTATTTAGCGATAAGACCGCCAATTGTATCCATAGATTTACGTAGTTGTTTTTTATATGTATTTGTTTCGTGGTGTGCAATAAAGTATTATCTAATCTAATCTATATTATCGATATTATGGTTTCATTTTGAAATCAATTAACGAATTTACTTGAGAGGCTTTTTGTTTACACTGTGTCCGTTACAAGCTGGTTTTGTAACAATCCTATAATCGTAGCTATTACATTTTTCATCATCAACATCAGCCCATAGCCGCTGGCTTGCGGGCGTAGCAAGGTCTCACTTGCGGTCCGTGACCTTTTTTACGATAAAATATACAGAACAACTATAGTTTTTAGCAATGCTTTAGTTTTCATTTTACAAGCCTGTAAACACGACTTCGAAACGATGCCCCCAACTTTTATAATGTCGTCTAACCAACGAGCTGGCGGACAACCAGGGTATCTATGGCCAGTTCTTGGTAGCCATTCCGTCAAGGCTTTGCTCCACCTACCATCACAACGTCTAGCCAGATGTCCTACCTAACTCCATTTAGACTCCATCACTTGCATTTTACAATCAGTACCTAATTACGAGCGTGCGTGAGAGTGGGAACAAGTGAACTTACGCAGAGTATCACCAAATGTTTATACTTACGACGTGCTATCTAGGTAAGACTTTTTATAAGTATTCTTGAATATTTACTGTAGTAACTGTAGCATCATCTGTGTCTGTACCGATGTCGCTATTCGCCTCTGGGGACGGCTACAAATGCGATAACTACGCAGAAAATGTTCTGCTTCAAATAAATATAATGGTATTGCATTACGTTCAAAAATACGTAGACTACCGTATGCAAATGGTGTAGCATATAACCACATTATATGCTACAAGTCGTTTTGGAATTTAGACTAGAATGTGTTGACTGTGAGACCCTGTTTGGTATTGAGATTACTAAATTTGGCAGCGTTACGAGTACCTACTATACGACAAAACGAAGTAGTCTCATTTACCCTAGTGGCTTCCCATAATGTGCTGTTTGTATCTGTCATAATCCTGAAGACCTCTTTGTAACGCCGCAGTCACATTGTCGGGACTCTGCAAACTGACCTAAGCCTTACATTTTTACAACAAAATGTGTATACACTGTTTCAGTTTTCAGATGGTAACCCTGTAGAAATCAAGCTTAAAGTGTGAGTAGACAAGCGAGCAAGACACATGGGATTATGATTACCATATTCAACGCATTTATGCTAGAGATAGGCTTCGTTGGAAATTATTTGTCATATTAACGTCACTCAGACTCGAGTTTCGACGCCGAGATGTTAATTTATTGAATTATATTCGACGGTACTTTGAAGCAATGTGATACAATAAATAAAATCCTGGGAACAATTACGGGTTTAAATTGAAAATGTATTCAGCGCCTATTAGGGAAGATCTAGGTCAAAAGTGGTTTTCTTTAAATAGATAAAGATGTGTAAAACCGAGTTTTTAGCAAAGTCACCCTATATTCTAACTATGTACTATGTGTTAAGTATTAACCGATACTCGAGCGTAGTATTTGATTTTTAGAAAGAACTGTCGAAAATCTATTCTTGAATCTAAATTTAGTTTTGAGTTGAATCGGTTTGAGGCCGTAGTTTTACCGGAAGGGCTTACAAACTCTGACACCAGGAGGCAATCGCGATAATTTTTAACGATAATACCAAAGTACAACCCGCAGAAATCAACTTGGCACCTGCGTGGAATGCTCCCACCACACCCCACCGCCTACCGCTCTCGCCCTCGACGCGTCAGTACGGTCAGTAAATTAAATACTACCGTTATGCGCGCGCGTCCATTGTGTTTTTTTTTCGATGTTATTATTGTTGGTGCTACATTTAACTTCCTTATTGATAAACGAATAGGTATTTGTTTAGGTATCTATTGATTAATAATAATATGTTTAGCGTCAGTCACACATTTGTCATCTGTCAAAGTGAGAATGAGACAAAACATATTTTAAGTAGTCAATTTAGTAGGTACGCACGCGAACGGCCCGTGAACTTCGCTTGAAATAGTGCACATCTACATTTGCAAAGTCATAATCACGAGTGTCGAGGGGTACTTGAACTTTTTATGCAGTTAGTACATCACTATGACGTCATTATAGCGAGGTGCCTACTTAACTTCTGTGTGTTATAAAACGAAAACAAAACGTTACGATATGCACATTTCGTATCGCGCTTGCGTTACATCAGTCAAACCAACGTGAAACCCAAGCCAAACACGTTACGTTTCAATGTTAGACACGTTCAAAATTAGCGCGATTGCCCCCCAGGTTTTGACCATGCGAAGAGACATATTCATATTCTTTATTGTACACAAATAAATTTACAGACAGAAACATCTTACAAAATTGACATGTACAAAGGCGAGCTTAACCCTAATAAGAGTTTTCTTCCAGCAAACCTTTGAAGATAGAGATAGTTGATTATAGTGGTGGGTACGTGCACAGAAAAGGGCATTGGAGTAAAATATAAATAATAATTAAATAGTTAATAAATAAAATACTTATAAGTACATATTAAAAATAATACCTATAAACTATACCTATATTACTGATAAACATAACACATTATACAAAAAATACGTTAGACATTATATAAAATATACGAAATATACCTGTTTATACATAATAACCTAAAATTACAAAGAGATAAGTTTCAAGTAATAATCGCTACACTAAGTACTTAAATGTTATAGGTTCGATTAGACGTCTATAATTTTACACGCTGCGATAACTTAGTACGAACGTCTCTACAAGAAATCGAAAAATCAACCGTACGAGTATAATGCCGAATAATTATGAATGAATGAATGAAATACTCTTTATTGCACACCAAACAAAAATACAGTAACAAAGGAAATAAACAATAAATAACGGTACAATGGGCGGTCTTATCGCTGAAAGCGATCTCTTCCACCTTTGGCCTTTGGATGGACAGGATAAACAAAAATCAAAAGACGGCGGTGTAAGAGTACATTTAAGCATAAACATACGTAAATAGAACCCATAAAATAATATATACCTACATATTGATTATGTATAATAATAAACTTAAACTTAAATACATACAAATAATATATAAATAAACTACACTACATAGTATGGAGGATAAATAACATAAACACTAGCTAGCAATTACGAGACAACGAAAGAAAATGGTTGTATACCTTGACTTTGAAAATAGGAAGAGATTGGGACGACCTTATGGACAAAGGTAAGGCGTTCCACAGGCGCACAGCTTGTACTGTGAAGGAGTCACCATACAATTGTGAACTATGGACGGGAGTACGAAGCTGTAGAGCTTCGGAAGAACGAAGGTTTCGAGAGTGTGCCTGGTGGCCATATATGTGCCAATATGTTATCCATACACTATAATAATGTTTTTAATTAATAAGCACCAAGTTTCACATAATATTGAAAAATACACTCGGATACTAGTTAATCCTGGATCAATATTTCAACAGGACGATAGATTTTGACACCAGCTGTCAAATCCGATAAAAATTCGGATTGTTAGACAATAAAGTTGTATTTATTGAAGAATGACAGTGTGAACAAAGCCTACCTTTTCTCACGTGAACACAATGATTTTTTTCTGTTTAATTAAACCGTCGTCGCCACACCAAACAAAAACCACGAAGCCAACAAATCAATTTCGCGTCAGGAAATTACTTTGTAAAGTTGAAAAGGGTTGCGCGATACGGCACCAAATTGAAATTCTTTTGTGTAACGCGCCTTTACATGTCCACAATGTTACCTGACTCTTTGAATCATAACGTAACAGCATTTTTCGATCAAAGTTTGGAATACACACTTTTTGGACTTTTGGCGTTCGGCTCAAATTAGAACTGCAAACTGCAAGGGAAGGTGGAAAAGGAATTTCCACACTACGATTGTACGATACGACCTGAGGGCCAAGCACAAATATTTACGTTAGACCTTAGTGTTAATTTGCTTGGGAAAAGCCGTTGATAAAATTTAAGTTCTTAGCTACTGGTGTTTTAGCGTTTTGCGTAACCGGGACTGACATCTAACGTCCTCCAAAGTACGAAAGTACGAAAAGTTCCACTAGCGGTCAGCCACCCAAGTAGTGACCAAGCGAAACGTCGCGTTACTTAGACTTCTATGAACTAGTGAGCACTTCAGTTTATGGCCTATATGAGCGTGGCTCTTATTGGCAATTAACTAATCTCCCTCACGTGTAATGTAAATATTCGTGTTAAATTCAAACAGAAGCCTTTTGGAAGTTCAAACGGGAAACAAAAATCAACCAACATTTCGCTAAAAACAAACAAATAAGTAAGTAAAGCACTGATTATCCTTACGGACAAATTAATCTAATTTAATTCATTGTTCTAGGCTCTAAAGAAGCTTGCAAGCAAAAGCAAGAAGTTGAACGAAGTTCGTTAACTAAGTAAGCAATCTACTAAAAGCAAGGGCTGAGATAACCAGCAGTTAGGAAGTTGTTGACTACTTTGTGATTATAAAATAATGAATTAAATCAAAAAGCTGTTTGTTTGTAGGTAAGTGATCCGATTCACCCAACACATTACGAACAGACAACATAAAAAACAGATTAACAAAGGAAAAGTCCACAATAATATAATAGTAAAATAGTAAACAACGCAATTTGACGGACTTCTAGATTGCACTAAACATGTGTTTATTAACAGTAGTTTTGTATTTAACAATGGATACGAAAGACAAGGTATTCTCCATGGAATATCTGCCACCATAATTCCTTCAAAAAGCGATATACTATAGCCAATATTGGATTAACCGCTGAATATTTGATCATACGGATTAACGGCACAATAATATTTATTGCTTCGTAAGACAACGAGATAGAATAATGTATGAGCTGCTCAGTCGATATTTCAGAGCTAAGCATTTTATGAAGTGGTAATAACAACTAAACACGACTGGCGCAATATGGCGGAGTCAATAATTGGAAAATATCGTGGGCATCGTTTTTACGAGGGCCCTCACAGCTGGACGTTTCGACAGCGCCCAATATTGCACTGTATCATACTAAATTACTAAGCTGGAGAGGACCTACGAGTACATTCGCTAGAAACGTTCATTGAAAAAGATGATTATCACTTTCATCAGCTTTATGTTCCCTTTTGTTATCCACTGGACTGAGAGGGGTTCATATTAATTGAAATTCTGAGCGATTTATCCTTTTATGCTACATCGATAATGTGTTGCAATTTAAACTAATTATATTGAAGGAACGGTTTATACACGAAAAATTAAAAATGGATGTATCTATAATTTTTTGAAGTGTAAACTTCTTTAGGCGCGTTGGGCATTTTTTGAGCTGGGAAAAAAACCATTGAACTCGTGGCACTATTACCGTTACCGTTACCGCCACCTCTGTATATGAAGTGAAAACTTCTTTAGGCGCGTCGGGCATTTATTTATGATGGAAAAAAAAACATTGAGCTCGCGACACTGTTATCGTTACCAATACCTTTGTATATAAGTATCTCGTAATTGTTCAAGTTTTCACTTCTTTCGGCACTCCCGGAGTGCCATTTTTTTATGTTTTATTAACAAAATCTCGAGAAAAACGACAAAATGCTGCTCGACGAAATGTTAGAGAACTAGCGTATTATACGGTGCCA
This sequence comes from Philereme transversata, assembly GCA_963924445.1. NCBI lineage: Eukaryota > Metazoa > Arthropoda > Insecta > Lepidoptera > Geometridae > Philereme > Philereme transversata. The sequence continues at coordinate 10,464,175 of OZ004347.1, forward strand.
CAGATTACTAAAAAGTTACTACTAACAGTTTAACGACCCCACTCGTTCAATGACCCTTCCCAGTCAGTAGCCCAGCCCGGTCACCGAACCCAACGAGTCTACCGAGCGCGTACGATGCGTACTGCAGGGCGGTAAGTACCTAAATGTTAGGCACAAAAAGTAAAAAAAAAGTTTTTTGGATTAAAAAAAAATGTTGTTTAAATTACAACACGTTATATGAGTCTTATATAGTCTTATACTTTGTAATAGCTTACTAGCTCTTCCCGTGTCGGTTACAGCTTTTCTTGAAAGAGCTCAAAGTAATGTATTTTAAACTATACCTACACCCCACAGATACCATATACTCATACTCCGAAATACTATCCGTAAGAAAACTTCATGTACTCAATTCGGTATTAAAACTTCATCAAACCCTGGAATATGACCCAACAAAACTTAAAAAAAGATTATCTAATGTAACTAATAAATCACATGTCAAAACAACTTTCGCAACGCAACAGTATATCAGACAGTCTACCCACCTATACAATAAAATAAATAAAATAATTAACATATACCCAATGAGCGATCACAAATGTAAAATAATTGTTTCTGAATGGCTAATATCATTAAATTACGACGAGACAGAGACAATTTTAGAAATTGTTAAGTAATTAGTATTATAATATAAATCGAGTCAAAAGGTTAATCGCACACCTACCTACCACCATCGTAACATAGAAGCGCCTGTACTGTACCAACATTCTCTTTACACCTAAACACAAACACTATACCCATGCACATACTCACGCACATACATTCACAGCCCATCACACTCACGTACATACATAAACACACGTATCACACTCACACACGCACACACATACCCACTCACAGACACACACACACAGACTCACTCCCACTCACTTATTCAGTGTGCACTACTACCTATCTATCTATATATATATAAAAATCAATTGCTGTTCGTTAGTCTCACTTAAACTCATAAACGGCTGAACCGATTTGCCTAATTTTGGTTTTGAAATATTTGTAGAAGTCCAAGGAAGGTTTAAAAGGTGAGAAAAAATTAAGAAATTGCAATTAAAGTAGTAAAAGATAGTATGAAGTAAGTAACTATTTTATTTTCCCATACAAACTGTTCGTACCTGTCAAACTGGATGCGTTTATTTCATTTGTTATCAAAACGTTATTTTAATTATTTAATTTCTGAACGCACTATAAATATTTGACCACAGACAAATGTGATATATACGAGTATGTTTGTGATCAAATATTGGTGAATCCTTGGATATATTCCTTATAATTTGTGTTTGTGAATTGGTGAAGTGCGCGGAAACTTTTTATGTATCCATATAATTTAGCCGTCGTTCATTGACGTGAATTCATTTACATGAAGTGTCGCGTCATTTTTACAAGAGTGTCTTATATAGTTTTTATCCCGAAGTTACACGGGAAGGGGAAATTTCAAGCGTGCGAAGCCGCGGGCGGGTCAACTAGTGTAAGATAAAATAAGTATAAATAAAATGTTAGTAATGGATTGAAGTTCATTGCTTTTTGGAATATGTATATCAAATACATATTCCAAAATACATTTCTAAATCTTAAATGTTTTTCTTAAGTTACGTCTATTCTTTTATATTACGGAAGAGCTAAACCTCTTATACAAGATTATTTACTTAAAATGAGGTTTCAACTACTAGTTAGATATTGTAAACACAAGTTTTCGAAATAAAACATTTGTATTTGTATTTTATTTGTATTTCATGTGATGCAATCCTCTTATTACGAGTATTTCAGAATTAACAGTTACACATAATGAGACTGTACTACTGAATTTATCCCAATTCCTGAGTAGGCTGAATAAAACCTAAGAAGCTTCTCCTTTAACGTACTCCAATTTATCCTGTTCTAGATAGAAAATTAATGTTATTATTAATAAGTTCTTCAATAAACGAGAAACAAGTGTATTCTATGACTATTGAAATTTTTAATTATAGAATCAGTTGGTACAAATCCACTATTAGCGGTCTATAGCCCGATGTCCAACATCTGGTACGTTTAAAATAAGTCCTAAGTTTTGCTTTTAGTTCAAAAAAAAGGTGATCAGACCGGTCAAAACAGACTTAAAAAAACTACAATCTATTTTTTGATCTTTTTTTGAAATATTATTTATATTCATGAATAGAATCGACCATTTTCGGGTATATATTTTCTGAATCCCGGACTTCTTGAGTATGCATTTTGTTTGGTCTGAACAGCCAATGAGATTCTCCATTTCAAACCCTTTTCTGATTATCAAGGAAACCCAACGGTATAAATAGTTAATAGAAAAGTCTTGGCAACAATTAGTAGAGAAGACAGTACAGTAAGTGGACAGGTTCGAGTGGAGCAGTTCGCCCTTATTTGTGAGTTCGGGCTGACTTACCCAAACTTCCCCCATTCAGTTCAGGAAGCTTGTTAGCACGACTTCTGCGGTTTTCGACTAGATAACATTGTGTTAAAGATTTAAACTACCGAACTGAAAACTTAGAAACAGTCCGCACTAGAAATATTCTCGAAATATTGCATGCCCTTCCAAAGCGTCCATTTAAAGTTTAACCACAATAAAACCTTTTTAACTGATCTTTATGATTACAATGAATAAAAATGATTTGGCCTTGACTCAATGAAGTGGAGGACTGCAAGATTTATATTATAAAATCCCAAAATTAGGTTGCTTTAAAATAAATAAGAATGTCAGTCATTCCGATATTATTTGCAATGGGTGTGTAAGTTATTGAATTAATAGTGCCACACATTATCGGAGTTATAAAATAGTATATTGAATAATTGTAATCACTGTCCGCATTTTTTCTCGCAGCCCCCAATCAACAAAGGTTATTGAAATAAAGCTAATTTTTATTGGGAGGACGTTTCTAACTTTTCAGTTCAATGATTTAAACTATGTGTAGAGTGAAGTTTCGTTTGGCTAGTAAATGCTTACATGCTACATGTCAGTTTATGTGGCGTTGCTAGGTAGGCTTCCTGGTTGTCACTGTCTGCAACTCTTGAAATCTAAAGTCCTGAAGCTTTGTACATACCTGTTTACTAGACAGGGCGAGCAACGTAAATAAGCTTACCTCATCAGGTACATAAAATAGTTTGAGATACAGGTACATAATATGTAATTTTTCCACGTATGTCTCGCACTGATAAAATAACGTTAACAAATCTTGATTTTCCTGGACGCACTTCTTAATGCTTGTTTCCCAGAGGTAAGCAAAATCTCCTCTTGATACAATTCTGACATACTTTTTAGTGAATTCGTTCTCATTCTTACTCATCAGTTCATGGTAAGTATTAATAATTCACCACGACAACTTTTCCTGGATGAATACAGTCACAAGTAGGTATTTTTACAGTATTCGGTTTACTGTTTCAAACAGCATAGTATTTTTCTATAATTGTACAAAACAAGCAACTTTTGAATATTATTTTGTATCCGGTTTAATATAGGGTGTTTGATAATATACGCACAAAAATGAAAGGAGTTCATAATAAATAAATTTGTGAAATGTTTACCATAGAAATGAGAAATTTATTTATGCATGTACAAACAAAAACTTTATTAAACTCATGTTGTGCTATTGCATAATGCTTGCCAGAGTAGGCAGTAAGTTTTATATCGAATTAATCACCTAAACTTAGTCGATTTTCTTTAAAATTTGATAATATAACTAGTAGTTTTATTTCGAAAAGTCTTTTTTTACGTTTTGAGAAACCGTCACTTGAATATCGTCCCTGTATTTCTATGATTAATCTGGTACTAGATGAGATAAGCTTGCCTATAGTGACCGTCCGAGCAATAATGTAATCAGTAAATTCCTGACTATGAAACCACTGTTTCAGCAGCATTTTAGCAACATTCGCTGGCACACAACTTCAACAGTAGAAGACTACGACAGATAGAGATGGGATGCTACTGTTACGAGCTGAGGGTTCGGGATAAAATAATGGGAATCGGTCTGACCAAAATAACACTTTTATTCAGCACTAAACGATGAATACACGAACTTGGTCACACGTATCACAACACACTAATTACACCACTGTTGCAGCACTTAAAGTCACCGAAATGTTCACACCTATAGCTAAATCCAGACTGACTCGGGAGCAACTACCGTTCACGCGAGACCCTTCCCACGTCAGTCCTCCAGGGCCTCGCTGAGACTCACTCACTAACTGACTCACTCAGACTGACTCGAGACTGACTGGCCGGCCATCTCTCCGGCCTATTTATATCGCACACATTTCGATTGTTCGAGAACGATGTCGATCCTTCCAGGAAAGGGTCGGTCCCTCGACACAATGGCCACTCCCCATTCTGCGAAACCATAAACAATAGCAACAATAACACAGCAAGACAAAAGCGTTCGAGAAGGTTCGATTATTACTCATTGTTTAACAGCCTCGGCGTAACACTACTATTGTTCAATCATTGAACATGAATGTTCATACATAAGTACGAACATTACCTTATTCATGTACACACTTCAATTTATTATTCTTGAAAAACCTAGTTATGCGTTATTGAAATGCTCAGCATTGCAGAGTCAGCTCGACCCTAATACAAAGGTTATAAACCCAATAAAAGATGCTGTGTTGGGTATGTACACCGACGACACACAAATATAAAATTGTATTAATGTTCATAAGAAAAAATTATATATAAACCAAAATATAAATCAAATAAAATCACTTACCAACAAAAAAAAAAAAAAGACGCCCCCAGCGCCCGTTGGACGACCAACCCAGACGTGCCCAGCAACCGCTGGAGGAGCCGCCCTGACGCCCCCAGCGCCCGCTGGACGAGCCGCCCGGTCACATTCAGCACCCGCTGGACGACCGGCCCCTTCTGAATTTCAGCATCCCCTCACTGCGGCCAAGACACCTTTAGCCGTCCGTAGATCGGTCTTGTGAGTCTGCTTGACCGGCAGTGAGAAATCCCTGTCCTGTGTACATTGCACGCCGTACACAACCCCCTCTCCTACCAACCTTCCGTCTGTTACCTTAGGTTCATGGTAACAGACATCCCGTACTATTTATATATACATTATATATTCATATGGTAGGTTAGGGCACACACCGTTCGTAGACACTCTGTCTACGCGACGTAACTAAGTAGGCAGGTACAGTAGGGTAGAGCAGGGTTAGGTTGAGACACTTAGTGCTTCGCGTACGCATTCCAAGTACTGAGTACTAGGTGTCTCTGAATTAGATAGCAACTACGTATTTTCACCTACTAGTCACACACCCGTGCGTCAACCTAGGGCGCATGTAGGGTTACGTGCCGACTGGTAGGTGATCTTGCGACATGGTCCTTCGAAAATAGTAACCAGTAGGTAAAGTTCGCGATCCTCTTGTCCCGATAGGATACTTTGACTGACAAACTCTTTGGCGTACTTCAAACTAACGTACTCAACTAGCGTTAGTATTGGGTATGTTAAAGAACATACTATAAACACTTAGTTGTCGTTCGTACGGTAGCGGATCAGGTACCGGCCTCCCACAAGCGGGTTTCACCGGTACTTTGAGAAGTCGCATATACCGTATCGAGGTACAGATAACAACTACGTGTGCTATAAAACGCCCATAACTAGTATCAGTAGGAATAGGGCTAGGGGCATCAAGGAAAAATGGAGATACAGAAGATAAATGAAACCATAAGAAGCCAAGAGGCAGACTATAATGAGATTAAACAAATATACACCAACATCAAGAAAGACTCTGCAGTCAGAAATACTGAAAGATACATTGGAGAGAGAAAAACTCGATTGACAGAAATATTTACCAGAACTACAACCAACCATATATTATTGGAAGACCAAGAAGTGTTAGCCAATCATAAATATATTACTGCAAACTACTATGATTCCATAAAAAGCTTGTTTACACAGGCAATGGAGCACCTAGACAAATGTGAGATACGAAACCAATGTCTCAGCCAACTATACCAACCAGAAGACATTGAACCACAAGAAAATAATATTGTCAGCTCACCCAAATTATTTATACAATTATTCAGGATCAATCAAATACAGAAAAAGTTACAAGCAGCCACACAATCCATTAGCGAAACCAAACCTAACTGGTACTGGGAGTCAATACTCACATCGATGCAAAAACAATGGCAAGAAATAGAAGAAACACACCTACTAATACTAATGGAAGACAGCATGTTCGAACATACTTATTTTAAAGACAATATGTTTGAAAATACGCAAACTGAGGTTGAAAAAGTTATCGAACAGCTGTTATCAAGAATAACTAAAGGAATAACCACAACAAACCATAAAGTGAAATTACCAAAAATCGTTATTTCAACATTTACTGGAAGTTATGAATCTTGGAGCTCCTTCTATGACCTATTCTTGAAGATAATACACGAAGATACTTCATTATCTGACACAGAAAAGATGCAGTACCTAAAAACGCATGTACTAGGAGACGCCGCAAAATTAATTAAACACTTAACAGTTTGTGACGCTAACTATACAACAGCTTGGTCACTGTTAACCAAACGTTACAAGAACGAACGAATAATTGTAAACAAGCACATAGATAACATCTTGAATATACCAAAAATAAAAAAAGGATACAATGAAAACCTGAGAAATCTGCATGATACGATCAATGAAAACCTACAAGCACTGAAAGGCCAAGATATTGATATCTCAACATGGGATCCTATTCTAACAAGAATTCTTAGTCGAATTTGGGACCCAGAGACAGATGAAAAATATGAACATCAGCTATCAGAACCAAACAAGCCTCAAAGTTTCTCAGAGATGATGCAGTTTCTTGAAAAAAGATTTAAGTGCTTGGAAACCACTAACTCAAACAAAGACGAGAAAGCGTCATACGAACCACCACGGTATGAATTTTCCGTCACAACTAAACAATCGGGTAGATGCTGGTATTGCCATAGTAACAATCACACAGTGTACCAATGCACCAAGTTTAAATAACTACCAATCCCAGACCGCGTTAAAGCAGTGCATGATAAAAGAATGTGCAGAAATTGCTTAATGCATGAATCGACACCAACTTGTCATAGCACGAAAGAATGCGGTTATTGTGGCAAAAAAGGACATCACTCTTATTTACACCAAGAAAGTCCATTACAAGTCACAATATACAAAGTCGAATAAAAATCCTAGTGGTTCAAAGAACGTCGGTTCGCCCACAAATTCGACAAATACACCAAAGACGGTAGCTAATAATATGTCCGCTACTACTAACACGAACCAACCAAAAACTACTCTGCTCGCAACGGCCATAGTAAGGGTAAAAGCCATTGATGGCACGCCGCATTTACTAAGAGCTTTGTGCGACCAGGGGTCAGAAGCTTCATTCTGTACAGAAGAACTGGCCCAACTACTAGCATACCCTCGCAGCAAGATACAAGCCGAAATAATCGGGATTGCTGACGAAAACCCCAAAACATCAAACTATTCGATAGATATCAAACTAGAACCAAGATTTACCAGTGAATATAAGCTGCCAGTGACATTTATAATTCTACCAAAACTAACCGGTGCCCTACCAAATAAAAATGTACCACAACTAGAAGCAACTTACTTAGAAAACAAGATGGTTGCCGACCCAACATACTATAAAAAGGGACCAATAGATATAATATTGGGAGCCCAAGAATATAGTAAACTACTATTGAGTGGATTGGAGAAAATACAGAATGGAATTATCGCTCAAGATACCGAGTTTGGGTGGATTTTATCCGGCATATGCTGTACCAAAACCACTAATACTATGAAAATAATAAACATGACGACTCGTACTACTGAAACCCAAAATTTAAACAAATTTTGGAAGTTAGAAGAAGTCACTGAAAACTACTAATTATCCCATGATGACCAAGCCTGTGAAAACAATTACCAGAATACAACAGTAAGAAATCCAGATGGAACTTACACCGTGAGCTTGCCATTTAAAAATCCTGATATGGATTATGGGAACTCACGCAAAAAAGCTGCTGCAAGACTACTACAACTAAAACTAAAATTCGCTAAAGACGAAAAACTAAAACAAAGATACCAAGAGTTTCTCAATGAATACCTTGAAATGGGTCATATGAGAAAAGTAAACAAACCAGATTATTACCAAGGCAACTACTACATTCCTCATCAGCCGGTGATTAAGGAAGATTCATTAACTACCAAACTAAGAGTAGTATTTGATGCTTCAAGCAAATCAAATACTAACATAAGCCTAAACGACAACATGTACATAGGCCCAAGATTACAACAAGACCTAGCAGCAATACTATTACGATGGCGCAAGCACAAGATTGCCTTTATGGCAGACATCGAAAAAAGGTACCGTGCTATAAAAGTAAACGAACAAGAATTGAAATATCAACGAATACTATGGAGAGATTCTCCAAAACAACCAATTCATGAATATGAATTAACGACAGTGACATATGGAACTACATCAGCGCCGTATTTAGCAACTAAAGCTATACATTTAGAACTAGTGGGCGATCTGTCAACAGAATCGTTCATTGCAGCATTACGAAGATTTATGTCACGCAGAGGTCCAGTATCACACATGTACAGTGATAACGCGACAAATTTCGTAGGAGCTGCCAATTTCCTATACCAAGAAATCCTAGAAATTACCCAATCCGATGATTTCCAAAACACTATGACCAATATTGGAACACAATGGCACTTTATTCCACCATCATCTCCACATTTTGGTGGAATCTGGGAAGCAGGAGTAAAGTCGATGAAGCACCACTTGCGCCGAGTAATAGGAGAACAAACACTTACCTATGAAGAACTTAATACGTTCTTACATCAAACTGAAGCTTGCCTAAATTCTAGACCATTGTGTGCACAAAGTGAAGATATCAATGATAACGTGATATTAACACCAAGTCACTTCTTAATAGGGCGAGAAGCAGTAGGCGTACCAGATCCAATGACAAACCTAAACAGCGATACTTTAAACAGATGGAAACAAATACAAAGAATGAAGAAAGATTTCTGGAAAAGCTGGACTAAAGATTACCTACACCAACTACAACAGAGGTACAAGTGGAAGACAGAAAAAGAAAATTTGACTGTTGGAACATTGGTACTTATCAAAGATGAGAACATAACTCCTAGTAAATGGCCACTTGCAAAAGTAAAAGAGATACACCCAGGTGATGACGGTTTAACTAGAGTTGTCACTCTTCAAAAATTAATGGGTTCAACTCTGAAACGATCAATTCACACCCTAGTTCCACTACCAGTAAAATCTACAACTACGGAGGATGACAATGAACCAGCTACAACAATACAATCTTACACTGTGAACCTAAGAAATACCAAACCCAAAGCTCCTAAATTTACAAAATGGTCAAAACTAATCATGATTTTACTAGTTATGCTACAGATATTTAGTACTGCAACATCAAAGTACACGTTGAAAAGTGTCCAACCAGGTTTCTATGTCGAATAAATAGGAACAGTAGGTGTTGATCGAGGCGTGTTCAGAATAGAAACAATGTTTAAAAGAGAACACATTATACAAGACCTCGTAAAAATAAAAGCAGTAACATTATAATTTGATAAGTTATGTGACAAATCTGAAAAATATGTGAAAGAAACACACTGCAGACAATTTTATCACTACTTGAAGGAAGAAGAAACCAAATTTGAAAGAACTAAAGAGTATCTGACTGATATCAATAAAACCAGAAAGAAAAGAGGAATATTAGGACAACTACTAACATCAGTATTTGGTGTAAACGATGAAGCTTATCGAGACATTGACTCACTCAATAAGAATCAAGAAAAGTTAATCGAGGCTTCAAATCATCAAACTAAACTTATGCTATCAACCGTTTCACAAGTTAACAAGACCGAAATGAGCATAACACAAAAACTAGAAAAATTTCACACAAAACTGAACCAAGTTATAGACTACATACACGAAAAAATCAATGGAAATACGGAGATCGGCAACAACCGCGCCAACATAAAAATAATGGAAACATACCAGTTAGCAGACAAATACATACAAGGAATCATAGACTACTACACAGGGCTGTTAGAAATCTATTTGAGCAAAGCAACGGTGTACAGAGTACTAACACCTAAGAACATCAGTGATATAATTGCATCAGCAAACAAAAAACTTCCTAATAACTTAAAAATCGTTCGAGAGCAACTACTAGATACAAAAATAGCTGAAAATGATACACACATACAAGTGTACGCATACTTCCCAATACAAGACACAACTAAATACGTATTGATGCACGTCACAATTTATTATTCTTGAAAAACCTAGTTATGCGTTATTGAAATGCTCAGCATTGCAGAGTCAGCTCGACCCTAATACAAAGGTTATAAACCCAATAAAAGATGCTGTGTGGGGTATGTACACCGACGACACACAAATATAAAATTGTATTAGTGTTCATAAGAAAAAAATATTATATAAACCAAAATATAAATCAAATAAAATCACTTACCAACAAGTCGTCGAGTTTCACTCATCTCCAAGCTACCTAACTAGAAGACCCGGGGAACCCCTGAACCAGCAGCCCAAGAAATGCCTAGCAGCCGCTAGAGGAGCAGCCCAGGCCCCAGCAACCGCTGGTCCAGCCGCCCACAGAAGTACCTAGCAGCCGCTAGAGGAGCAGCCCAGGCCCCAGCAACCGCTGGTCCAGCTGCCCAGAGACGCCCCCAGCGCCCGTTGGACGACCAACCCAGACGTGCCCAGCAACCACTGGAGGAGCCGCCCTGACGCCCCCAGCGCCCGCTGGACGAGCCGCCCGGTCACATTCAGCACCCGCTGGACGACCGGTCCCTTCTGAATTTCAGCATCCCCTCACTGCGGCCAAGACACCTTTAGCCGTCCGTAGATCGGTCTTGTGAGTCTGCTTGACCGGCAGTGAGAAATCCCTGTCCTGTGTACATTGCACGCCGTACACAACCCCCTCTCCTACCAACCTTCCGTCTGTTACCTTAGGTTCATGGTAACAGACATCCCGTACTATTTATATATACATTATATATTCATATGGTAGGTTAGGGCACACACCGTTCTTAGACACTCTGTCTACGCGACGTAACTAAGTAGGCAGGTACAGTAGGGTAGAGCAGGGTTAGATTGAGACACTTAGTGCTTCGCGTACGCATTCCAAGTACTGAGTAGTAGGTGTCTCTGAATTAGGTAGCAACTACGTATTTTCACCTACTAGTCACACACCCGTGCGTCAACCTAGGGCGCATGTAGGGTTACGTGCCGACTGGTAGGTGATCTTGCGACAACTATACTTAGATTATTTTAAACAAGCATAAGTTATAAGTTCAGTTATTGGTCTGTAAGAAAATCTATGAATCCAACATTTAAGAACCTCAAGAAGAATTAAAAAAAGGAGGAGGTGCTTAAATCCTTGGTTTTTTTTATGTTTGGCAATAATTCCTTACCACGATGTCCAATTTCAATTATTCTTCTTTGTTAAACAGATATTATTAAACTCATGTTGTGCTATTGCATAATGCTTGCCAGAGTAGGCAGTAAGTTTTATATCGAATTAATCACCTAAACTTAGTCGATTTTCTTTAAAATTTGATAATATAACTAGTAGTTTTTTTTCGAAAGTCTTTTTTTACGTTTTCAGAAACCGTCACTTGAATATCTCAGGGGTATAATCAATATAAATTTGATCACGATCTGATTGTTAGATCCATAAGAAAATGATCAAATTATTTAATTTGCATGACTAATGGGCAAATAATTCATTACCATGTTTTCCGATCTTAATGATTATTTGAAGTCATTTATATTTTTTACTAGTTGACAAGCATGTGACGCGGGCTGTCAATATAAGTCGGTAATCATTATCTGCATCAATGTATGAGAAAATGGTTTTTCTTCATAATATCTTTTTGCGTGTGTTTTCCGATATTTTAATAGTTATTCTGTTAAATGATTGTGTGGTTTTATGGTAAAAGTGAAACTTTGTTTCACATTATAGACATTTAACTAAAAATTTTCGTTGGCACAAATGAGTAATAGTCTATACACTACACGGTCAGCTGATGCGAACTATAGGCGCCGCCATATTGGCCTCCGCTGCTCTGACGAGCGCCTTTCACTTTATCCCTACTCCGCGGCCGACCGTCACGCGACATGCAACACACAGACGAAAAAGTTTGAGACGATGTAATAATAAAAAATAATCAAAATCGGTCCAGCAGAGTTATAAGTGTTCGAACAAACCCAACTTTGTTTTATATATTAAGATTTATAGGTAAATAAAATAAACTTTGCATTTTTTTGTATGTTTTTCATTACAATACAATGATATCGTTCCAACGATCTGGTCTGATCATTTGACCCGACATGCATTTATACATTTTAGTGCATTAGCGTGTTTATTAAACTTTATTTGTGTGTTGATGGATAGTTAATTATTGTTTTTATCTACCAATTATTATCCCAGTTAAAGATTTGTCAAACTACTAATTTATCGCAAATTATGAAGCGAAAATCGTTTATATATTAATATCTAAAATAAATGCAACACGCGCTCAATATAAACTAATCACTTTGCCTAAGCTTGTGACAGCATTTTAAATAAAATATGCTTATTTTCATCGGGATCTACTCAACTTAATGAAGAGTCTGTAATTTATGAGATTATGTAAAATTATAATTCCCGAGCACTCTGCTCCAGAAGTTATAAGTAATAAAAATTGTGAAAAACGTCTAAAAAAAATCGTAATATGATCAATTTCTTTACGCGGTAATTATTAAACTAGTTCATTATAGACTTCTAAAAATAATCAGTTGTAGGATAAAATCTCAATCATTAGTTTTCTTATTAAATACAAAGAAGCAAATACCTACCGAGTTTGTGAAGGCATTGGACTCCTATTATACGTGGTCTACAGTTCTATTCACTCTCGATGCCCACACTGACTCGCCATTCGCTCCCATTCTCCCATTCCCATTTGACGACCTCCGTGGTGCAGTGGGCTAATAGCCGGCTGAGACACAGGAGGTAGCGGGTTCGATTCCCGCCGCAGAACAAATGTTTGCATGATCTACATATATTTGTTTCGGGTCTGGTTGTTTTTCTATTCTATATATTATAAGTATATATTTACAAAAAAAAGTATATAAGTATTCTATCAGTTATCTGGTTCCCATAGTACAAGCTCTGCTTAGTTTGGGGCTAGATAGTGCCATGTGAAATGTCCAGCAATATTTATTTATTATATTTTATTTATATTTATTCTATACACGAGTGCATCCCTTGTTATGAACAAAGCTAAAGACTAGTACTCACTAGCTTGTTGGATAATAATGATACTCAAAACATGCTTGCAGCATAAGATGTAGGTGAGATGTTGCTTTACGTCGTAAGTTGCATAATGTAACGTCCACATAACGTTTAATACTTTTTTTTTCAAACATGCTTGGAAATTTGAGCAATATTTTGACAACCTTCTTCGAGATAAATCGAAACTGGTCAAATACATGCGAGCAGCGGCCGGCAAAAGTGGTATGAAAATCCATATCTGTCGTGGTTTAGCGGCCAAATAAATTACATAGTAAACTCATATCTGTCAAGTAATTTCAAAATGGAACGATCTTTACTCCGAAACATGGCAACCAAGGAGGTAACTTATCAAAGGTTTTATTTAAATTTCAAACTAACTTGCAACTAGAAAGCTGTTTATTGAAAAAAAAAACAAATGAACACTTTAACGCGGTAAAAATTATTGTTGTTCGTTGTTCGTCATTGATTTTGAAACGTAATTGTATTTTTTATTTTTTAACATACTTGCTCGTAAAGTGAGCTTTATTACATCGTTATTAGAGCCATAAACCGACTTATAACACACACGTGCATAATAATATTACGCACTAGTGCATAATAGAATTATCCCTACAAAGTTAAGTTAGTACCTAACTGCAAATTATATGCGAGTAAACAGAGCATTTTCAATTTAACCGGGTAATACAGTTTGGCAACAACAAAGAGGTTTTATACCGCTGAAATCTATTTACATTTTTGGAATAAATAAATGTATCCCTAATTAGGACGAAAAAACATTTATTACTATCAAATTAAATAAATAAATATAAATATTGCTGGACATTTCACACAGCGCTATCTAGCCTCAAATTAAGCAGAGCTTGTACTATGAGAACAAGGTAACTGATAGAATACTTATATACTTTTTCTTTTTTCTTTCTTTTTTTGTAAATACATACTTATATTATATAGAAAAACATCCAGACCCGAAACAAATAATTGTAGATAATGCAAACATTTGTTCCGCGGCGGGAATCGAACCCGGAACCTCCTGCGTCACAGCCGGCTATTCGTCCACTGCACCACAGAGGTCGTCAAGTGGCAAATTATGTATAATTCACAATAATTTATTGTATAATAATATATTTGCATTTTATCACTAAAATTATAATTTTGAAGTAGGTTGTATGGCTATATGTAATCAATCACCTTACATTTGGCGCGTGCAACAATATCGTTATGAAAATTGTACATTCACTAATTGTTTTAATAATTTTATGATTAACGATTTATGCAATACACAATACAATACAAGTGCGTATGAAACTCGTGAGCAACTTGCTCACTAGACACTCGGCTGATTTACGCCCTCGCCTACGGCTCGGGCTGCAACTCACAGCCTCGTGTATAATGAGCAACTTAGCTCACTTGTATCATAATATACTATTATTTTATAATTTCCGCGCATTATTTGAGAAAAGTACTATGTAAGCCTTGGCCACAACTAGGCATGGATGGACTTACTTATGTGTGCCTCGGCTTCATTATTGCATCAATAAGCCCGAAAAACAATGACAAGCGGATTCATATTTATCTGACGTATCGGATTTATATTTTTAGGGCAAGATTTCCAAGTGCCGAAGTCGCTTAACCGACTCCGCACCTGAGGTAGTCGCTGCAGACTTAACATGTGTAAGTGGGGTTTCAGGGATCCGAGCCTAACAGAATGTGATTACGGTTCTCCAACGCAGTCAATGTCATATTTACTAGTATGCCCCTTGTGCCCAAACACCTGTACGAGGGATGACCTAAACGATGCCATAGACAGTGCAATTCAGGTGGCAATTATCAAAAAAGAAGAAGAAAAATGGTATGGTTTCATACATTTTCACATCACTGGAAACTGAGAAGCGCGAGGATGGATGGCTCCCACTAATTGCCCTAAGAATATATTTTTTTGTGTTTTGGGAGACTCGCGAGATCTCAGTTCGGGGCGAACCACTAGTATAATGATGATGGATAGCTCGCTATTGAGTACCCATCTTAACAATAAGCAAGATTGGCCAACTGAGTGCCTGCTGGAGCTAAGTACATCATTAACAGAAGACAAATTGGCTCACGCATCTCGTTATACTAGTTTACTTACACGCATATTGTAAGTGTTTGCTTAGGGGAGCATTTAGCTAAGTGAAGCCGGCTTAATGTTGCACGAGGCAAATTTGTACACCTTGTTTGATTACCGTCCGCTTTAAAATTTATAGGTGTAGAGACCGACAGGTGAGATAAATAGGGTAAAGAAGTTTGTTTAAAACCTTCATCTCCTACCTTTAGGAGCTTTTGGTTCTATAAACATAATTTTCAATTTACTTTCACAATAACAACATGAAAAATACTTTTTGTAAATAGGTTTCACAACAGTCATAAGTCATAAGCACTTTATTGGTAAACTTCTCATGTCATGTTTTTAGCATCCTAATAAAATGAGATTATCTGTATGATAATATCCATACATCCATACATACATCCTTACATAATTTAAACAAAAACATACATTCAGGATGAAATAATAATTACAAAAATAATAATAAGAAAAGGGATAATGACAACCCCCGTGGCACAGTGGGCAAACAGCCGGCTGAGACGCAGGAGGTAGAGGGTTCAATTCCCGCCACGGAACAAAAGTTTGCATGATCTACAGATATTTGTTCCGGGTCTGGTTGTTTTTCTATATATTATAAGTATGTATTTACAAAAAAAGTAAATAAGTATTCTATCAGTTATCTGGTTCCCATAGTACAAGCTCTGCTTAGTTTGGGGCTAGACAGCACTGTGCGAAATGTCCTGCAATATTTATTTATTTATTATAATTACAATAAATAATAAAAAATAACGAATGTCACGACAGTAATGTCAAAAATAATCAAGTACAATGGGGCAGGACTGCTTAGTACCTGCCCGCTATAAACTCATCGATATCATAGAATGTCTGCTCGATTAGCCAGTGTTTTAATCTGGACTTAAAAGCAGGCGCTAGCAAAGCAACAGTTAGGTACGTGATAACCCCAAAAACAACTGGGTTTTCTTTGATGTCCAGAGGGCTTAGCCAAGTTACATTCGCTTCGAATCGATTCGTTTTCTACATTGGTTTGTTGTCGATAGATCACGTGACATTTCCATAGCATGTGTCAATCCCATACTTTTCGGATTTATCGACTAGCGTCATCGCTAATCGAATGTAACTTGGCTAAGCCCTCTGGGCTCAACAATTTTTTTGTCGTTTTTTGAATTAATCCGGGGTGGATTGATTCAATAGCTATTTCTCTCCGGGAGTTTATAAAAATATTATAAAAAGTTTATAAAAATATTAAAATAATAAAAAAAATATTATTATTATTATTATTCCTGGACATTTCACACAGTGCTACCTAGCCCCAAACTAAGCAGAGATTGTACTATGGGAACCAGATAACTGAAAGAATACTTATACACATTTTTTTTTATAATTCATACTTATAATATACCTATGTAGCTTCCTAGCCTAGCTTATTTCATTTCATTTCTTGTACCCAAAAACATAAAATCTTTGGCTGTCGGGAAATTAGTTAACCTTGAGACATCGACACGAAAGAAGAAGAAGAAGAATTCTAATACTCAAAATACCATAATTAAATACCATCAGGTGGGCCGTATGCTTGTTTGCCACCTTAGATGTATAAAAAAAATACTTATAAAATAGACTAATATATAGGTATATGCAAATAGCAAACTATACTAACAGATATAATAAATACTTAAATAGTAAATAAATAACGCTAGGAAGATGACTGTTGGGGATGAATATAGGACGCTGGTAATAGAGATCAGTAATTTCGAAGGTCCTTTAAATTGAAATAATAAGTATGGAATAATATGGGAGTAGGTATGCTCTCAGAGAAAAATTTTTGCTCAATCATATAACGTAGACGAAAAAAGCATCCCACCCACCTTAATTACTTCAAACCGCACGTTTCTAGACGTGGACTTGTTCAGCACGGGTGTCCTGATGATGGCAATGTCTTCTGAGGCACAATTGAAAATGCACAGCACTTCACGCGAAACGTCTCGAGCACAGCAGTTACAAAATAGAGTTAAAATTGTCTATTCACGGAATAGTTTCTTCAGGGGGTAAGACCGCGACCAGCAAGATGCGGTCGTGCAAGTCAACTGAACGGCGCCCGCGCTGCCAGGGAGCAGCGCGGGGGGGCGTGCGGGGCGAGACATGGCAGTTAGCCGACCCGCCTATCCAACGTTTTCAAACGACGGTAGTCGCAGAAAAAGCGGATGACAAACAGAATTCATCTATCTTATATTTTAATGAGCAAAGATCCAACAATGACATTGTCAGGTAATGTTGTTTCACCTTCAACCTGAAGGTGTGTAAGGAGGATGACCGTCCTATTTCTTCGGGCAGAGCATTCCACAGCCGAACAGCCTGGACAGTAAAAGAAGCGCTGTAAAAGGAAGTACTGTGCGAAGGAGTTCTGAGTATCAAGTTTTCTAAGAGCATAGATGACCTAAGAGTATAAAGAGTATAGTTGTTTGAAGAATGAAAGAATTGAAATCTATCTTTCAGATAGTGAGGAGAGACGTCATTGAAAAGAAAAGAATAGAGAAGAGAGAGGATATGCGTATTCCGAATTGGAATATGTATGTATGTTTGTTTATCCGAGGATAACTTTCGAAGCGTTGATCTGATCATCGTGAAATTTGGTATATACTCGTAGGTAGGTAGTGATGGCACAATACTGGTGCGACTAAAGTATAATGTGCTAAAAATGTTGGGGGGTTGTTGAGATATTGAGGTTAAAGAGGGGTAAAAAAGAATGAGACTATCCAGTCAAATGGTCCGTCTAATGAAAGGCCTTTATTAGTACATTTTGACCCTGTTTTTATTCTTAGCTTAAATTTTGTAGTTTATAAGTTACTAGGTATAATAAAAACTGAACTTTGACGAAATTCACAGGGTACACCAGTGACCTCACAGTGCTAAAATTTGGTATTCGTGTAGCTTTAGTGATACAAATATAGGCAAAAGTCTGAAATCCAGAATAACCGCAATTTCTACTCCAAAAAAGTATAACCAATTAACATGAACTCCCCTTACCTGTAATTTGAATGAAACTGTAGGTCAAGACATTTGGTTATTCATTTTGTGACACTATTTTGATAGTCAAAGATTACAAATAATGTTTTTTTTTGTTTTTATGCGAGACTCGCGAGATCTTTGGGACGAACTAGTATAACGAACTAGTATAAACATTAAATTTAAACAAGATTTAACCCTTTATTTGGCAAACATTTTTTTCTAAAATCTCATGTATTTTTCAAATATTCTCTATTCATTGTGACCTAGGAGCCCTAAACAAATGGAAAAAAAAATCTAAATATTCCAGTTTTCGCGAAAATTAATGTACTTCACGAAGTACCTTGCCAATTACTGTATGAACTGCATCATTATGTGATTGTACTCCGTAGAGTACACTGCCAAAAGTAGAGTAAAAAAGATTTAATTAAAAAAAATATTTTATTTTAAAATACTGTTTTATGCATTAGGAACTAGCTACAGATCATTTAGTATGAAACTGCCGGAAACAGTTGCGGTTCTTGTTTTCTCCTACAACAAAGCAAAGATGCATATTGCACTTGACGCAATAAACTTTGGTTCTACCATCTTTGCAGAACCTACAGCGTGATTGTTTGCCCGCAGTTTCCGGAAAGTGGCCCACAGCATCATACCTGACACTGTCGACTGGTCTGGCAGGGGATGGCTTAAGGATTTTCCTATACTCTCTCAGTCTTTCCATAGGCGTGCTCTTCGGCGTCTTTCCTGCTCGGCAAAGACCTTCACAGAGCTCCAGCCGGAATTCTTTGAGTGACAGTTCCGGTCTTTTGTCTCGCTTGTACAGAAGCCATGCGTTGTTGATGCACATATCGACTAGCTGTGCAAATATGGTCAAGTACCACCTTCTGCTTTTGAAGGGTATTCTGTACAGGGAAATAAGCATGTCCGCTAGATCCACCCCTCCCATATGCTTATTGTATAGTTTTACCACCTGTGGGCAATCCACGTCAATCCTTCTTTTATGTTCTTTTGAATATCTTTTAATCTTTTCGATAGGATGAGAATCCACGAAGTAACTGATCAACGTCACCGCTTTATTGTCGTGCCATTTCACAACTGCTATTTTGTTGGTATTGCACACTACTTGTGCACTATACCCTCTGGGTTTCTTCTTCATTTCTTTGTCCGAGGGTAGTTTGTCTTGGCAACACCGAAGGCGATTGCTTCTTATAGTTCCAAGACTAAATAATCCGTATTCTCTTCGCAACCAGTACACGAGCTCAGGTGAAGTAAAGAAGTTGTCCGCGTATATGACTGAAGGCTTCTGTTTTATTGTTTTGCATAATCCAACCACTACCATTCCACCAATTCCAAGTGAAACTTCTTCGTCAGTGAAAGTATAACCGCGAAACGTGTCATTTCCACCATACATGACGAAATCGTATATCAAGCCTGACACTCCAGCGCGCACGAAATTTTTAATACCCCATTTCTTAGGTTTATTTTGTATATACTGTCTTCTATTTCCAGCTTTTGTACCCTTGTATGGCATCATCATTTCGTCAATCGAGTACTGACCTTCTTCTTCCAGTTTAAAAAAATTCTGCCTTACTTTTTCCATCACATTCCGAATCTTGAAATAGCGGTCCGAGTTTTCCAAGTTATTGTCTACGAAGTGGAGGTTACGTCTAATTTGTTGGTAGCGTTTCAGTGAAATTTCTTCAGCTATTATAGGATACCTAGTCTTATATGCCCAATAATCCAAGTAAGCAGGCATATGGACAATTCCCATCAAAATGTGTATTGCAATAAAACTTTCGATCTCGTCGTCTGTCACTTGTATAGATCTGCCGTGTTGTTGCACCGAATAGAAATTTGTGTTGAAAACGATATCTGCGATGATCTCAGGTGTAAATAAGGAATGGAAGTATTCGAGCACAGTTTCATTCTGTGTTTTATGGAGCTCATGCAATCCATCATCCATACATCCCCTATGACGCAAAACTGCCTTCCTCCAGTTGTAGTTGAGTGTGAACTTTGGCTTCTTTTTTACTACTTTGACAACGACAGTAGTTTTACGGCATTTAGATCTATCAGCTGCTTGCGGGGTAGCGGCGACCAGTGACTGAAGGGATTCTACAGATGGAGACAGCAAAGACTGAATGGAGTTCAGACTTGGTATCGCGTTGTAATTTGTATTGTTAGTAGAGGGGGAGAAAACCTCTTGAAAAGTTGGTGTTAGTGGTACATCATCAAAGTTATGTTCAGAAGCATTATCGAGATCGCTATTCAAGATATCAAGGCGTTCAAATGAGGAGTCCAAGGAAGGTGGGTCAGAGCTAGCAAACGTGGGAGATGCAGGGATGGTAACGGGCAATCGAGGGCGATGGTGAAAGGTTTGCTCCTCATCAGACTCTGAACTATCACCGGAGCATGCATTTTGGGCAGGAACCAAAGCCAAAATTCTATGCGCTCTTGTTAGGTTCATGCACTGTAAAAAAGAAAAAAAAAACATGCTGTATGCAAACAAACCAACACCCATTGCAAAATAAAAATAAAATAAAAATGTGGATATACATTTCTCTACCTATTTGGCAATGTACTTCGTGTATACCGTTCCCTTATTCAAGTAGTTTACAACGCGTTTGGCAACGGTATTCCCGGAGTACACACATTGTTTACATATAAAAAAAGTATATTTTTAGCTATTTTGACTCCAAATAATTACTGAATAGTGTTAGTTATTATATTACCTTGTAACCAAACACACATACCATTCCAAAAGCCAACTAAAAACCCATAAAAAATAAACAAAAACTTACCCGCCGCGCAGGAGCAGCTGACCGTTTCGAAGCCATTTTTGGAAATGGCATGAATCGTGAATGTTGCCACCTGCAGTATTTTTTCTACCAAAGTAGGATATATTCAATGCATTTTGGCAGTTTCAAATGGTAAAAAAATCCAATAATTACGGGCCCAGAATTTTACAAACTTAGCGTACTCCACAGATTACGCTGCCAAATTAAGGGTTAAACAGACTCACAACTTACTGCAATATCAACAAACTCCACCTTAGCTTGCCAAAATGTAACTTCATTAACTTCACTAAAAATATTAATATCATCTCTTTTCCATATAACCTCTGTGATATTCCCCTAAAAAGAGAGACACTAATACATGATCTTGGTATTTTACTTGACAGTCACCTCAGTCTAAACCAGTACGTTGAAAACATCATTAACAAGGCTTTTAAAATATATGGTTTCATCATGAGGTCTTCCGCAGACTTTAGGCGTGCCTCTACATTCCTCTATCTTTATAAGACACTAGTTTGCTCACAGCTGGAATATGTGGTGCTGGTTTGGAATCCTTTCTATAAAAAATACTCCACAGCGATTGAGAGAGTCCAGCGTAAGTATTTACGTACTATGAACTACAAATGCTTTCGCAGATACTACTCATATACCGACTTATTAGCCAAATATAAACTTCTTACTCTTGAGTCCAGACGAAAATACCTCGAAGCTGTTACCCTTTTTAAAATTGTACACAATAATTTCAATTGTATTGACTTTGTAGGAGGGCTGTGCTACGTCGTCCCGAGAACCTGCACTCCACGAGCAACTCGCTCTCGGTCTTTGTTTGCACTTAACACCTGCCGCACTAACTCGGGTCTTCGTGCTCCCATTCGTCGTATGGTTGAGTCCTATAATACAAACTTTTCAAATATTGACATATTCGCTTGTACTCCCTATAAATTTAAAAAGATGTTAAATATCTCACTTTTTAGTGCAGATTTCAAATTAGATTTAGACAAATTAGATTAGATAGTAAGTGCCTATATTAGTTACCTTCACTCTTTGATTTTATATTGTTTATTCTTCTTCTTCTTTGAGGGTCTTTGTTTGTTTTTGTTAACACAACTTTAATAATCTATGTTACCCTCTAACAGACCCTGTAGCTGAAACATTTCTTTTTATGAAACGTAAATAACTAACCTGTGGATAACGTCGTGGGCTACAGTATCAATAGCTCACACATGGTATACTATGTACTAACACAGACTGTACCTTACATATATATTGTAGTTGTTTGTTATTCCTTAATAAATAAATAAATTAACGTATCCGATGGTGGGCGCTAAGAGTTGGGATACAGAATTTTCTCGTTCATCCCCAACATACCTTTATCTTAACAAGTATGCCTATAACAACACATTATGTCATTTACAATATCCATATAGCATATTACTACTAATTTCTCAGTACTCAAAAAAAAAAGTAGCATAGTAGGCAGCTCCGACAATCAATGGCTGGATCAACGAGTTGGAATCGAACCCGCAACCTCCTGCGTTTCAGCCGGCTGTTCGCCGACTGTGACACACATTGATTATTTCCAGCTCGGCTTCATTAACAAAACCAAGAGTGCATTTTATTTAAAATCACTCATCAAGTCCACTGACTTACCATGCCACCTCTCTGAACTGTCTCGCAAACTAACCTCGTGTCGGAAATCCTACGGCTTCAAGTACTAAGTAACTAGTAACTTACAAAAAGGTTGCAAAAGTTTCTCGTTTAAAATGAATTCGTGGTACTGCAGCTCATCTACATAATTACAGCATTCTCCTAGATACAAACTATTTTTTGTTTAAAGACGGGAAGCAAACTTGCAAATTAAAACTTTATAATATTTACGTTTTTGCAAATGTTTTTGATGCAAACCGGAAATAATGGCGTCCACATGAGACGATCATTCAACCAATATGAATCAATTTGGTTGAACCGTGTAATATCGCAATGATAGTATAAAATGTGCGTTGAAAACCGGCTGTATGACTATTTTGTTCATTTTGTAGAAAATTGCGAAACAAAATTAAACCAGCACATAAGAATAATTTATTTTGCTCAAAAACAGGTACCTACAGGTAACGATGCCTAATCGTATTTATTTCTTAAGTATGATTAAAAGAGTTCTAAAAATATATGTGTAGTCGTTTAGAGATCGTTATGCAAGGATGACATCATGTTCCTTAATGAACTCTATGTCCAAATTTATCAAAAGCGATAAATACCTATAGGTACTGAAATTGCCTATCTTACATACTCATCAAAATCTAGTTTAAACGGCGCCAATACACCTTTATCTTCCTTTATATAGTTTTTCCTATCCTACCATGAGACAGTTGCTAAGTCTGCTGCGGTGCCGACTTCTCAAGATAACTTTTATCTGCTTGCTAAACAAGGCTTTCGTTTTACCGCGCGACGAGCACTTTTGTCACAGAACTTATCTAAACTTAAATTAGTTCTTTTTGTACGGTGAGAACGGAAACCATTGGAGTAACCTTCAAGATTTAAAAACTTGTAGGTTATTATCTCCCACTCTACCCTATACTCTCTCATCATTATCGGCTGATGTGTAGATTTGATTTTAGTAGTTTTTTCTTGATACTTTGTTCTGTAACTAAGACTAGGAGATTAGGAGATACTACTAGGAGAGACTAGGAGATTTGCAAGGAAGGTCTTATGTGGTGTTTATTTATACTATATGTATACTATACTATATACTATATTATATTATTTATACTATACTATATTTTTCACCATTATTTCTAAGTAACAACGCGCGAGTGATGGTTTTTATGGTGTTATATAAAAAACAAACATAATCCATGGTAGGTTTAATAAAATTAATTGGTCAAGGGCGAGTCAAACCACGCACAGGGTTCTGTAACTGTCAGCCGTATCGTCATATATCGTCACAGTTACAAAGTTAATTTTGCAGTTGATTTTGGTCATTTTGTATAAACATTATGTGAACTACTTACAAATCCAACTACAGACATAAGTTGGTCGACTACTACTCGTAAACTAATAAACTAAATAATAAATATTGCTGGACATTTCACACAGCGCTATCTAGCCCCAAACTAAGCAGAGCTTGTACTATGGGAACCAGATAACTGATAGATCACTTATATATCTTTTTTTTTTGTAAATACATACTTATAATATATAGAGAAATAACCATACCCGAAACAAATATCTGTAGAACATGCAAACATTTGTTCCGTAGCGGGAATCGAACCCGCTACCTCCTGCGTCTCAGCCGGCTATTCGCCCACTGCACCACGGAGGTCGTCAGTAACTCTACTCAGCATTGATAATTCTTCTTTACAATTACAGTATACGTTCTACTTTTTTGGATACTTTTTAGGCATATTGGCGGTAGGGGGCGGAGACACGACTATTACGAAAGTGGCAACTTTGAAAAAGTGTTGAGGAAACATTAATATATTTTTGGGTCTTTAAAGACCCAAAAGTAAAAATTAAGGTTGCACCCCATGTGCATAAGTATAAAAAAAAACCACGCTTAACTTCCATTTAGGGGACGATTTTATTGCGATATTACTACAAATTAACGATTTTCATATTTTGCTGTCATGCCTTGCTTCTTGCCACCGTACCGTAGACCTTGACATTTAATATTCATTTCAACTTGATACCTTCACGCGTTTCTGTGAAAAAGGGTTTTGATAGACGGACACACAGACAGACAAACGGACGGACAAAGAAGTGATCCTATAGGGGTGCCTATTTTCCTTTAGAGATTCGGAACCAACAATAATGATAACAGCTTTATAATCGGGTACATTTTCCAAGTGTTATGAATGGTCACTCTCTGATAATCTATAGAAACCTATGTTAGGCAGGGATGGCTGATATAATAAAATTAAGCGCCAAAATAAAAGAAGTTGTATTTAAAATTTGTGTCAAGTTACTTTGATGATTCAATTTATCCTATTGCATAAATACGTTAGGCGCAAATTAACATGAAAAAGAAATGGGTCGCATAAACGAATCTGCCTAAATTGTAATCAGCGTGTCGTATAAGATAATCTCGCGGCATAAAGGCGCCAGGTGAAGCTGAAAAGTTCGAGTAAAACGTAATCGGAAGTGAGTAAATAAGAAAAATGGAGAGAAAAATGGGTATTTCAAAGCGTATAGCTCTCTTCAGGAATTTATGAATATAGCCGTTCATACTTTTTCTTTAGGAGATTCCGGGCTTCGACCTTTATGTTCGATCGAGCGCACACAATGTCTGTAATAGCAGCCATTAGGAACATCAATTTGTTCAACCATGACACTTGTCCTACTATTTTGTAATGCCCCTTGCTTTATATTTATATAGTGGCTTAAAACTCTAGTATCACACTAATATTACTAGTGATTCGCCCCGAACCGAGATCTCGCGAGACTCCCATAAAAACAAAAATATATCATTCATAATCTTTGACTATTAAAATAGTGCCACGAAATAAACATCCTAATTACTTGACCCATAGTTTCATTCAAATTACATGTAGCGAGAGTTCATATTAAGTGGTTATCCTTTTTTGGGATATAAAATGTAGTTATTCTGGATTTCAGACTATTGCCTATATTAGTGTCACTAAAACTACATGAATACCAAATTTTAGCATTGTGGGGTACCCTCATATTATGGCTAATAACTAAAAACTACAATGATTAAACTAAAAATAAAAACACGACTGAAATGTACCCATAAAGTAATAAAGACGTTTCATTTAATGCCCCATTTGACCTAATAGTCTCATTTTCATTTATTTATCCCTCTTGAATCCCAATATCTCTAACATCCCTAACATTTTTAGTTCATTTAGTCACACCAAAATTGTCCCATCACTAGCTACCTATGTATCAAATTTCACGATGATCGGATCAACTCTTCGAAAGTTATCCTCGGACAAACAAGCATACATACATACTTACATACATACATGTAATGCCAATTTGCCCAAGTTGATTTGGAGATCTCGCTTCGCTCGATGAATAAATGCGAATGTTTGGATGTTTGTTTATTTGTTACTCAATTACGTCATTACGGCTGAACCAATTTCGATGAAATTTGGCGTGTCGATAGATTATGACCTGGATTGGCACATGGGCCACTTTTTACTGACAAACCACGCGTGCAAAGCTGCGGGCGGAAGCAAGTTTTTAATAAACATTGTTGATTTTACTTTCATACAAACTACATTATACATTTTACGACTATAGATATCTTGAGACATGTCTTCGAGTAGGTACGTTCAAAAAAAAATTTACTTAGTAAACTAGTGGTTCGCCCCAAACTGAGATCTCGCGAGTCTACCATATAAACAAAAAAAAATTATTCGCAATCTTTGACTATCAAAATAGTGCCACGAAAAAAAACCAACTACTTGACCTACAGTTTTATTCAAATTACAGGTAACGGGAGTTCATGTTAATTGGTTACTCGTTTTTGGGGCACAAATTGAAGTTATTCTAGATTTCAGACTTTTGCCTATATTTGTGACACATAAGCTACACGCATACCAAATTACAGCACTGTGGGGTTACTGGTGTACCCTGTGAATTTTGACAAAGTTTAGTTTTTATTATGGCTAATAACTCAAGAACTACAAAAACTTTAGTAAAAGTAAAAACGGGGTCCAAAAATATACTAATGAAGACCTTTCATTTGACGTCTCACTTGACCTAATAGACTCATTTTTATTTTTTTTACCCCTCTTGAACCCCAATATCTCAACAACCCCCCGAAATGTTTACCTCATTGAGTCACACCAAAATTGTGTCATCATTACCTACCTATATACCAAATTTCACGATGATCGGATAAGCACTTCGAAAGTTATCCTCGGACAAACAAACATACATACATACGTACATACATAAATACATACATACATAAATACATACATACATAAATACATACATACAACGCCGATTTGCCCAAGTTGACTTAGAGATCTCGCTACGCTCGATCAATTACCTATACTAATTTACCAAAGTACTTATTGCAATAGAAAAGCAGGGTTCATTTTACATTTATCTAATTTGATTAGGTGTCTATTATAGGTTATCTATCGAGAAAAAAATGGCTAATTAATAACAGAAATTATCACTAGGAAACGTACTAAAAAGCAAGTACTTCTTTCTCATTTTGCGGAAACCAAAGCGAAACCCTGAAAATTATTTTTATCCCTCTCATACCATTTTCAGCTGATTCCCCAAATGACATTACGCTCGCATTTAAAGCGTTTCTTCGTGTTATTTACAGATTGTGAATCACAACCCAGACCAAATGTGGGCTCGTATTTACCGACCCGCAGGTAAACTTCACTTGCAGTTAAAAGGAATTCCGTAGAATTTTATCGCTCGTTAGAGACCTTAGGGTATTTACACGCTGCGACTTTCAGCAACGTTGTCGCGGAAACTACGTGTGTACGAATGCAGTGATGCAGTGTGTTTTTCTTCTGGTTCGAAGACTGGGACATAGTACAAACGCTTCTAAAACGCTCTGTCAGAAGTCGCCATGTGTAAAGTTTCATGTTTTTATGTAACCCTATTACTAAGACTCGGCTGTCTGTCTGTCCGTCTGTCACCAGTCTGTATCTCATGAACCGTGGTAGTTAGACAGTTGAAATTTTTACAGATGATGTATTTCTGTTGCCACTATAGCAACAATTACTAAAAACAGAATAAAATAAATATTTAAGTGGGGCTCCCATACAACAGACATGATTTGTTGCCGTTTTTATAGATAATGTACGTAACCCTTCGTGCGCGAGTCCGACTCGCACTTGACTGGTTTTTATTTATTTATTTAATACAAAAATATACACTTGCAATCAACTTGAGCTAAATAGATGAAAGATAACTAGGTATTATGTTATGAGCAAACATAATGGTCGCAGGAATTCAATTCAGTATTATATCTACCGAATAATCTAGCTGTTGAATGTTTTACCTCCTTCAGGAGTCAAACTCCATTTGATATATCATACATTTGATACATAAAACACTCAACAACACTGCCAATAATTTTACATTGAGTATGCATGCTATATAATGAATGATGAAGCTTATTTGACGACCTCCGTGGTGCAGTGGGCAAATAGCCGGCTGAGACGCAGGAGGTAGCGGCTTCGATTCCCACCGCGGAACAAAATTTTTGCATGATTAACAAATATTTGTTCCGGGTCTGGTTGTTTCTCTATATATTTTTTAATTTTAATTTTTGATTTATTTATTCAAAGAATATTTAAAGGTAAACACATGTGTATAAAACAAGGTATAAAAACAGTAAACACAAACAATAAAAAGTAACGTGTTATACACATGGGTGCAAATTTGGTAGTGTCCTAACCTCCACCCTAGGTAAATACCTGTGTTGTGGAGGTAAGTTCTCTTCCGTTCAACAATGGTACATCTAGATGGTGATGTGTTGTTATATATATTATATATATATATATATATATATATATATATTATTATTTTGTTTAAATTAAATATGTATGTTAAAAATATCTATGAATATGTCTGTATGTTATAAATATAACTCAAAACTCTACTTTAACTAATTGTAAATAAAAGATATGAATTAATAATATGTTGATTTATTTTATTTTATATTATATTATATTTATTTTATAGAGAGGGAAATGACATTGTGGACTGTGGTATCTGTAAAAAGGTGTCTGGGTGTTTTTGGGGGTAAGGGTGTGTGTGTGTTTATGTATGAAGGGGTTAATGTGTGAGTGTGATAGTGTGCGGGTGTTGAGTGTGGTCGTGTTTTGGTTTGTGTGTGGTTGGGAATGTGTGTGTATTATGTAAGTGGGGTGAGTTTATATATGTGTGTGTGTATATAAGTCTACATATTTCGGCCTGTATACTAGAGCCTGCTAGTATTTCTATATATCATAAGTATGTATTTACAAAAAAATGTATATAAGTATTATATCAGTTCTTTTGTTCCCATAGTACAAGCTATGCTTAGTTTGGGGCTAGATAGCGCTGTGTGAAATGTCCAGCAATATTTATTTTATAGAATAGAATAGAGTAGAATAAAAAATTATTTGCAACGTTACTGTAAAAACACACAGGAAAAAAAGAATGAGGTACAAAATATAACTTAAAACTAGACAATCTACAATAAAATACATAACAGTTGCAAAAGGGACCCTAACTCAGCATAATGTGGGTTGTAATACTCGTACAAGTATAACAACCGACGCTGCTCTTTCGTTAGGGCCGAATCTTAGTTGCGGACTAACAAACAAAAATAATAAAATAAAATTATATTAAAAATACATTGAAAAGCGTGACATATATAAAATCTATAATAATAAATATGTATTTTTAAATGTTAAATACATTTAATGACTTATATCTTCATTTATATAGCACTTGTGTCATGTAAGAGGCTTTCCTGCATTATTTATTTATATTTATTATACATTCAGGTTATCTGGAAGAGAATGCTCTTTAGCATTAAGTTCGCCTTTGTACTAGTTTTATAAGTGCAATAAAGTATTTTCAATCAATCAATCAATTCAGGTAAGTATATTATGGCATGTCTTTAATAATCAGATTAGGTACATCAGGTGAAAAGTTCGATAAAACCCTGCCCTGCGAACTAGTTTGAGACTGTATCACGTCGACTTTGAACTCAGCGTGCTATGGAGAGGGCTATGCCTAGAAATACTATGGTATTTCTCTACAAGATCGAATATAATGAGGAAATCCATGTACAAACTAACTCACTGACATAGTCAGTCATGACACTGGATTAGCAAGCTGAAGTGGCAAGTGGGTGGGGCACAAAGCTCGAAGAACTGACGGTCGTTGGAGCAGAAAGATACTGTTCTGTTAAGTACTGTTCTCACCTCTGGGACGGACCATCGAAATACCAGCTAGAGGCTCTAGATGCAATTGAGAGAGAGCCAAGAAGCTCATTTGCAATGACGAGTTAGCAAATGCAAGGCTCAACAGCCTCGAGCCTCGTCGAAACGTTGCAATGCAAGCCTCTCTGTTTTTTATCGGATTCATTTCGGAGTGTGCTGCGGAGATTTTCAGCCTGATCCCACCATCCCCATTCTATCATCGGACAACTAGACGCTCCGCGATGCGCCACCGCTACATATTAGACATACCTCCTACACGCGCAAAGCTGTTCTCTTCCACCTTTATTATGCGCACCGCCAAGGAGTGGAACGCCTTGCCTGAATCTGTGTTTCCTGATAACTACAACTTAGGGGTCTTCAAATCGCGAGTGAATAGGTTTCTTCTAGGCAAGCGTGTACTATCGTAGACTGCATCATCGCTTAACATCAGGCGAGATCGTGGTCAAACGCTGACCTATAATTTATTTAAAAAAAATCAGCAGCTTAGGGCGGCCCCCGACTTGATGGAAAAACGTCCTGATAAAGGTTGATGGGAGCCGTTGAGTGCAGGCTGCTCAGAATCGATCGCCTATGTTCAATAGCGGAAATCGTGGACGTCCTATGATTGATATACTGATGAAAAAAGGGCCAAAGCCCGTTTTAAGTCTTTTATTGCGGGACTAATGGCTAATTCCAAGCCCTATTTACCTAAAGGTTATAATAAAGTTTTAGAAGGAAGGACAGGCTTATAGTTTCAAAATGTTTGTTTAGATATATTTGCTTTGTTTAATCGCAGACTCTACAGATTTATAAAAGAACCATTCTTCAATTTGGACACAACTTTCCCGTACTTGCTGCTCATCTTTGTTATAAAATTCCCACATTTTATAACTTATCTTTGTTTCTTCGGGATGTCTGGTTTGTTTCAATTGGCAATTTCAGATAGACCGTACTGCTTATTGTCAGGTACTTTTTGATTTATTTCAAGAGGAAATTCGTATTTTAAAGGAAAATGCTAGCATCCGTTCTAAATATTTTCTGAAAAATGTCATCTACTTATGCAGAGTTCTCCAATTCCTTTGACCGGCTTTTGTGAGATGTAGTTTCAGGTTATAAATAAATGCAAGGAACCTCAGGTATTGCCATTTCTAGATAATCTAATCCAATACAATTCCAGCAGTTTCCTTTCCTTTCTCAATTTCTGTTTTTCCGAATCAAATGATTTGGGCCTAGAAATAAACATGGAATAGCCGTGGAATAGCACCGTGTTTTATCTTTTGCAGAAGTTTTTAGAGATCGATAGAGACTAGTGGTTCGCCCCGAACTGAGATCTTGCGAGTCTATCATAAAAACAAAAAAATATTATTCGTAATCTTTGACTATCAAAATAGTGCCACGAAATAAAACCAACTTACTTGACCTACAGTTTCATTCAAATTACAGGTAACGGGAGTTCATGTTATTTGGTTTTTCTTTTTTGGGGTACAAATTGCAGTTATTCTTGATTTCAGACTTTTGCCTATATTTGTGATAAATAAGCTACACGCATACCAAATTACAGCACTGTGGGGTCACTGGTGTACTCTGTGAATTTTGTCTAAGTTTAGTTTTTATTATGGCTAATAACTCAAAAATTACAAAAACTTTACTAAAAGTAAAAACTGGGTCAAAATGTACTAATGAAGAAATTTAATTTGACGTTCCACTTGACCTAATAGTCTCATTTTCATTTTTTTTACCCCTCTTGAACCCCAATATCTCAACAGCCCCCAAAATTCATAGCTCATTTAGTTACACCAAAATCGTTCCATCATTATCTACCTATGCACCAAATTTCACGATGATCGGATCAACGCTTCGAAAGTTATCCTCGGACAAACAAACATACATACATACTTTCATACATACATACATATACAATGCCGATTTGCCAAAGTTGATTTGGAGATCGCGCTTCGCTCGATCAATTAGTACGGAACCCTAAGCAAGGCAAGCTAGACACGTTTACATAAACCCGTTAAAATTTATAGAAATCTCTACTCGAGACTAACAGAGAATATCGAAATAAGTAATTACGAGTACTTATTGTATTTTTAAATCCTCACAAACCACAGGCGAAACACAAAACCCCAGTCATGCGAGGAAACATTTAGGTTTCCAGTGTATTTGTATGTGAAAATATCATTTCATTCAATTTGTAAAGTATGCTGCTCTAAAGCACGCGAATCAAACATTTGCGATGTGGTTAACGTGCTTTTTTCTTGTAAAATATAAAATTGCAAGGAGAAAGTTAAATCCAAGTTTATAACTAGTGGTTCGCCCCGAACTGAGATCTCGCGAGTCTCACAAAACACAAAAACCAATATTCTTAGGGCGACTCGCGCAACGATGCCTAAACGTATTTAGTGGCTAAATATGATTTAAGGAGTTGTCAAAGCATAGAAATGCGTGAAATTTAAACATGTTTAGTCGCTAAATACGTTTAGGGATCGTGGTGCAAGCCGGCCTTAATCTTTAACCAATAAAATAGTGCCACGAAATGAATAACCAACTAACTTGACCTACAGTTTCATTCAAATTACAGGTAACTGGCGTTTATATTAACTGGTTTTCTTTTTTGGGGTAGAAATTGCAGTAATTCTGGATTTCAGACTTTAGCCTATATTTGTGTCACTAAAACTAGACGCAAACCAATTTTCAGCCTTTGGGGTCACTGGTGTACCCGGTGAGTTTTGTCAAAGTTCAGTTTTTATTATGGCTAATAACTTAAAAAATACAACGTTTAAACTAAAAATAAAAACAGGGTCGAAATGTACTCACAAATACTTTTATTAGACGTGCCATTTGACCGGATTGTCCCATTTTGTTTGTTTTACCCCTCTTGAACCCCAATAACTCAACAACCCCTCCAAATTTTTAGCTCATTTAGTCACACCAAAATTGTGCCATCACTACCTACCTATATATTAAATTTCACAATGATCGGATAAACGCTTCGAAAGTTACCCTCGGACAAATAAACATACATACATGCAACGCCGATTTGCCCAAGTTGATTTAGAGATCTCGCTTCGCTCGATCAATAATAGAACATGATGAGAAAACTTTGTACCCCTTTTTAAGCTTATTGCGCGCAAGAAAGTGTGAGATTTGGCATAAGGCGAAAGCTTTAGCTAAGCTTATAAAAATTTGTGAATTACGGTCGAATTTCGACCAATATGCACCGGCAACTAGTTATTTTTTTTTACCAACCTATATTGTCCCACTGCTGGGCAAAGGTCTCCCCGTCTCCCCTCCATCAATTACGGTCCACAGCCAAATCTGACCAATTTGGTTTGAATGCATCCAGGTCGTCTCTCCATCTTTTTCTGGGCCTACCACGGCTGCGTCGTCCGTTCGGTATCCACTGGATGACTAGATTCGCTCATCGTTCTGGATGCATTCGAACCACATGGCCTGCCCAATCCAATTTTAAGCGGGCGGTCTTAATGCCTACATCGACTATGCCGGTTTTGGCTCGTAGGTCGGTATTTCTGGCTCGATCGATTCGCTTCACTCCAAGGATGCTTCTCTCCATCGCTCTCTGGCAAATCTTGAGTTGGGACTTTTGTGCTTCTGTCAAGGACCAAGTCTGAGCTCCGTAGATCAATATGGGCAGGATACACATGTCGATGAGTTTTCGCTTCAGTGTCAGTGGAAGGGAACCCTTCATAAGCTGCTTCATGGGCCAGTAGCTCCTCCAAGCGTTTTCAATGCGGCGATTGATTTCTGTGTCTTGCCGGTTTGGCCATGAATAGATCAAAGACTCAAGTCATGACCAACAGTATAAAACGTAGGGTCGAAGTCGATGGGCAGGTCATATAATATGTCGATGAGCATATTTACCTAGGCCAGCTAGTCTCCTTCTAAACTAGTTATTATGCAACCTTTAATGTTATGTACGAAATTAATTTAAAACGTACATCCGAAATCGTATTCAGATTTTAAGGATGAGTTTTACCGGTAGCTTGAATGTTTATCCAGTAATCGATACACTCCCAATAAACAATTATTTACATTTTTAAGCATCAAATCGACGCCTATGCGACAATGCCGCTTAGTCTACTTACATGATGATGAATGAATATGATTTGATTACCTATACTATACAGGCCAATTCATTCATATTTCAAGGACTTGGTATTAAGTTTGTTTAAAAATTTTAAGTTTTCTATAGTAACGATTTTGAAAACCCCCTATTTTACAACAATATTAGCCATTAGCCCTACCCGTGTTTTTATTTAATGTCGTACAAAAGTTAAATCTTAATAAGAATATGAAGAGCGTGAAGTGTGAAAAACTATCTTTGTTACAGTTTGATGTAAATGTAAACAGGAAGTTGCACGTAAAATACGTAAGTTTCCGTAAGTTCTTGAACCCTTTTACCAGTCGAGCGTGTTTGTGACATTGGGATTGAAATAGAAACGTGCAAAATCGCCTAAGGCTTTGAAGCTTTGGAGGACCATAGGTTATGTATTTTTGTAAGTGCTACATATTGTACTACAATTTACCCTAGAGTGACGGTTTCTGGTGAAAATAAATCATATATCTGCCTCCTCCTATAAGGAACTTTAATATTGTTTGGTCTTTCAAAAAATCTTTAAAAAAGTACTTGTTGAGTTTTCAAAAGTTTTCACACGTAGGTGGTTGTTCTAGGCCTGGTTTCTAGCAATATAATTCTAATTATTTAATTTTCAAAGCTATTTTTATTATGCTTGTTGACTGTATTATATTTTTATTTTTTTATTTGTTTAATTTTTAATACTATTTTAACTATGTCTGTTAACTGTTTATGATTCTGTATTTTCATGTTTTGTATGTTTTAATAGTTCGTAAGTAGGGAGGTACCTAAACGAGTCCGAAAGTTTATATCGACTAGTAATATGTACCGATAGGTAATTGTAAACACAGTTGCTGCCCTGCACACACGGCAATGGCACCACGGAAGACCAGCGCTATAGTAGTATAAATATGCTACTATATGCACAATGCTGAGTGGTGACCGTCTTTGCTCACAAATTTGCTCATTAATTTATACCCATTTGTCTAAGCTGTAATGTGCACTTATGAAGCAAAACGTATTTCTATTCTATTCTATATATTCCTTATTTGGAACATAAACAATGGTACAAATGATGTGATAAACGATAATATCTGCAGAAGTATTAAACTGTGTCGCAGACATCAACGCCCTCCTCCGGGAAATATTAAAGAAGGTCCCAATCAAGTTACATTAGTTACACATACAGTGTGTACGTGTGTATGTATCTATATATATACATATTTATGTGTCTGTGCCTGTGTGTGTGTATGTGTGTGTGTCTGGTTGTATGAGTGTGTGTATGTATGTGTGTGTGTGTGTGTGTGTGTGTGTGTGAGGGTGTATTTGGGGGTGCTTGAGTGTATGTGCCTATGTGTGTGTATGTATACCTACGTGTATGTGTGTGTGCTTGGCTACTTAGAGACAACCATGAGTTCTTCCGTTTCATTGTAGGACAGTGATTGGAACCATTCGAGACATTTAATTTTGCATTTTAATAAAGGGAGATGATATATATTTAAGTGTCTATTTAATCTATTATAAAGTAACGGGCTGATGTAATATGTCGACTTGCTAGTGCCGTGCGTCGATGCTCAATTTTGCAGACATTATCAGACCTTCGTTTGTAGAACCAATAACGAAACTAATAAATAAACCTATATTTACATTTTATAGAATTTTGGACGCAAATTCAATAAATGTATTTTTTTTTTAGACCAAAAAGATGCAAGTACGATACCCGCTGTGGGACAATATTTACATGATATGCAAATTTGTATTTCAGCTGAAGGTGATTATAATTTCTGATACCCACAATACAGAAGAGCTTAGTGTGGTATATGCATGTGACTGTTGACTTTCATTTCTATTTTTAGCCATGTCTGTCCAACCACTCGGCAAGGTTCTGTCTCAGCTCGCATTTATTGAATACACGCGGTTGTTTTTCAAATATTCTATTTTGAAATCCCGCAAATCGTTTACGACGTTATAAATTCATGAATGGCTCGAGTTTGGCCAGTTGCCGTCTTATGAAACATTAAAACAATTAAAAGTTTTGTCGGAACCCGGCCGAGGCATCTGGAAAACTTATAAAGACTTGCTAAATATGGTACACGTATAATTGAACTTGAAATCAAAATAAAGTACAAAGCTGATCGGACAGTCTGTGTCAGCGGTCCTATGTAGTTGTTTGACAAACATACGAATAATTTATAAAGATAAACAAGGAAAACATGTGGTAATTTTCATTATTATAAATACGGAATTTATCACGTACCGTCTTATTTGGTGTTTCGACCGACAATGTTTCGGTTCAATTCGTGAACCTTCATCAGGGTGAGTGCTATCCGCTCCAGATAACGTCTCGCCTCGCACTGACTGAAATCAATCACGAAAGTTTGCTAAGTAAAATGTGGTAATTTTATCAATTTTAGACAGCAATGAACCTCAAACTGGTTTTCGAATAAAATTGGTCTAATGAGTCATAATTATCGGATGAAGACTTATCGTTTCTGCCCAGTAAAGTTGGTATTTATTGATCGAGCGAAGCTAGATCTCCAAATCAACTTGGGCAAATCGGCGTTGTATGTATGTATGTATGTTTGTTTGTCCGAGGATAACTTTCAAAGAGTTTATCCGATCATCGTGAAATTTGGTATATAGGTAGGTAATGATGGCACAATTTTAGTGTGACTCAATGAGCTAAAAATTTGGGGGGGTGGTTGAGATATCGGGGCTCAAGAGGGGTAAAAAAAATGAAAATGAGGCTATTAGGTCAAATGGGACGTCAAATGAAAGGTCTTTATTAGTACATTTTAACTCTGTTTTTAATTTTAGTTTATTTTTTGTAGTTTTTGAGTTATTAGCCATAATAAAAACTAAACTTTGACAAAATTCACAGGGTACACCAGTGACCCCACAGTGCTGTAATTTGGTATGCGTGTAGCTTATGTATTACAAATATAGGCAAAAGTCTGAAATTTAGAATAACTGCAACTTATACCCCAAAACAAGTAACCAAATAACATGAACTCCCGTTACCTGTAATTTGAATGAAACTGTAGGTCAAGTTAGTTGGTTTTTATTTCGTGGAACTATTTTGATAGTCAAAGATTACGTATAATTTTTTTTTGTTTTTATGGTAGACTCGCGAGATCTCAGTTCGGGGCGAACCACTAGTAAAAAACATTGTGAAAATTTAAATAGAAGATATATCGAGTGTCGAATATCCCGAGGTCCATAAACCGTGGCGTGGCGAGGTATTTTTCGCAAAGTTAGTATTTACGTATTAATTTCGTAAAATCGAGAACGTAATCTTTTGTTATTCCTTTAAAAAAAGAAAGTATTTATTTATTGTTGTGTATCAAATTCTATGTAAGTAGAAAAAATACGAAAATGTACAAGTTTTGAGTTTGTTTTTAATTTTATACAATTTATATTTCATTTTGGGACAGTTCAAATTACTTTGGAATTCGAGTAGGTACAGTTGAATAGTTACTCATCGAGAAGTGGGCTTGGCTCAGCCGGACTTTGTGATAGGACCGCAGTGAAGTGTTTTAGCCACACTGTGCCATGGAGAGCCCTCTACAAGAGGTGTGCCCGCCAGCTCAATAGCCTGTTGGTTTGTTACCGATTGGCTCACTTATCAGTGGTGCTTTTGAGTTCAAATTAATAAACTAATTATATCAGCTTCAATACATCCTTTGATACATAAAACCAGCCTGTGCTTTATTTTAATAAAAACTCGAACGGTGCCTAAAACCAAAATTGTTGATATATAAAATAAATAAGAGACATGGATACCAAACAGCAACTCAATACGTAAGGAAAACCTTGTATAGCGTTCTGATAAGCTCGCCTAAATAATAACATGAAACAACTCGACCTAACATTATCAATTTCCTCGGTTTCAAGTCTCGATCACATAACATCAAAGACAGGCACATTCACGTAATAAACAGGTTGCCAATTTATATCCACGAGGTTCATGATATTCATCATCATACTTAGACAGAGGTCAACTGCTCGACATAAATAATGTAGATATCCTTTATCGGCATCGGTCCCACACCTCTGCTGGTAGATATGCCAGTTTGTGGTTGCTTTTGAGAACCCTTATTCGACCTTTCACCTAGCAATTAATAGTACCGATAGACAGAGATCTACGTTAATGTGGCCGAAGGGAAGTCCGTTGGCCGAAGTCACGTCAACAATCGTTACAAAACCGCAAGTGTTGAGCGAACCGTGAGAAGCACTTACGCCCTATTAGTGAATTAAGCTGACCGTCAGCTGGACCGGACCGGCATGGTTACCGTAAAATCAATTAGTTTTAGACTAATCACCGGGCTGGGAGGGTCACTCTCATCACAGGTCACTGAGTTATTCCACCGAGTTATACTGTTAGCGGGGTGTTCTAATGGTGTTCAATGTTTCGGATAAGGATCTTACATCTACCTACAAAGTGACGATGTCAGAGAAAGCTTTAGTAGGATGATGTCGACACCTTCGAAAGTGGATGGTGGAATGTATATATTTATATTATATTTTAAGAGCAGTAGAGTTCCTTGTGAAAGGGCTCGCCCGAGGAAGTACTACCACCATACCTATTTCTGCCACCACGCAGCATTGCTTTGTTTCGGTTTGAAGGGTATGCCGGTAAAATTACAGGCACATGAGGCTCTACACGTGTATGCCTCAAGTTGATAGACGCAGGGCAGTGCATCTTAGAGCATCTAACGTCCGTAACCTACGAGGCAATTCTTTGCTATAGGCGATGGTTACCACTTACATTAGGTGGGCTATAAGCTTGTCCCATCTCCATGCAGAATACAAAAAAAAATTTAAAACGTTGGTGCGATGATTTAGATGTGTTTCACTCTGACTGGTAGGATTGCTAAAGAACGTAAGAAATGGAAGGAAATGGGGGAGACCTTTGTCCAGCAGTGGGACAGTATAGATATAGGCATAGAGAAAACCGGGAAGAGATACATTTAAAATATTAAAATCATTGTGATTGAGCCAGCTGTTTGACGAGTAAACAAATAAGTTAGCCTATTCATGGATATAAGAGTGGAGAGTAAACTATGTATAGTAGGTCAACATGGTACTACCGGCAAATAAGCCCCCGGTGTCTATCATACCTACTTTATGTTTTGCTGTGTAAAACTACCCACCATTACTTTTAAACTTACTTCTACCAGGAAAATAATTAACCCAACATAAGCAAAGAAAATAAGTATGTGAGTAATAGCAGTATTAGCTCGAAGTCCGGTTACAGAAAGCGCCCCTTTGAGCAAGGACGTGGCACTAAGCGTTACTTATTGTTCTGTCCGCGCTAAAGGAATTGCCGACGGATGCTCACTTCCACAGCGGATTTAAAACAGGCACTGATGAATCGCTACATTATCGTCGACAGCGTTCGATTTAATTCCAGCGTAGAACGGAACGCAAAGATGTGAAGATAAGTTCTTACTAAGAACGCTTCCATAAACCACTAAGAATATAATTATGTCTTCAATCCTTCTTGTCGGTCATTGTGATATATTTTTTAATTCATCATCATCATGATCATCGTCAGCCCTTCTCATCCCACTGCTGGGCATAGGCTTTTCTTCGTTGTCACCATTCGCCTCTGTCCTGTTCTAACCCACATACGACCTGCGATTTTTATA
Organism: Philereme transversata; assembly: GCA_963924445.1. Taxonomy (NCBI): domain Eukaryota; kingdom Metazoa; phylum Arthropoda; class Insecta; order Lepidoptera; family Geometridae; genus Philereme; species Philereme transversata. The sequence goes on from OZ004347.1 coordinate 10,504,084, forward strand.
ATGTCGTCGATCCATCTTGCCGATGGACGACCTGCGTTCCTGGTTCCATCTCGGGGCCACCACTCAGTCAGCACCCTGCTCCACCTATCATCACCGCGTTGGCCACATGTCCTGCCCAACTCCATTTGAGTCCCAATATACGCCTGCTAACGTCTTGACCTCTAGTACGCTTGCGAATTTCGGTATTGGGGACTCGGTCTAGCAGTGTGATGCCGAGCATGGCGCGCTCCATGGCTCTCTGTGCGACTTTAATCCTGTGCACAGTCTCCTTCGTGAGCGTCCATGTCTCAGCACCGTAGGTTAATGTTGGCAGGACACATTGGTTGTAGAGGTGGGTCTTCAGACATTGTGGAACGGTGGTAGATTTCAAAATATCGTCCAGCTTGCTGAACGCCGCCCATGCCAACTGAATTCTCCTAGATATCTCTTCTATTTTTTAATTCAATTTATTTAATTCGATGTACTGCTTACACATTTTTTTAACGGTTACTTTACAGTTTGTCATGATCGTACCAGTTAAAGAAAATCCACTACTGAACTTTGGCCTCCTCGATAAGTTTCTAATCTTTCGCAGCTTGCACCCAATGGCTCCCAGCATCCTTTATTTTGGTCTTTCTACCTCCCTATGGTAAGTATGCTGTGCTCTCTAATGCGTGGTCTCCACTTTTTTATTTGAAAACTTTACTGCTCCAACTTGCTTCTTCTAAGTTTATACAAATTAGTAAGTACAAAATAATATTGACTAATCATGCAACACAATCGATTAACTGGAACTGGATAACTAACCAACCCGCCGAATTTTTGTCAAAATAAAATATAGCCTGTAGCACTGAGGGATAGTGTAGCTCTCTATCGTGAAAGAATTTTCAGAATCGTTTCAGTATTTTCTGAGATTACCCCCAACATACGAGGCATGCCTTTTAAGTTTTGTCGTTTGAAGAAAAAAACACATCTAGAACCTTATAGTACTTTTTATTGTTTTTCAAAGTATTCACAACGTAGCTTAAAACACTTTTCCATTCGCTCAAACCAGTTATTATAACATTTATTCCACTCTAAAGTGGGGTGTTCAAAATGGCTGTCTTGAAAGCGTCGACTGCTTCTTCACCGGACTGGAACCTTTGACCACGAAGACTTTTCTTAATTTTAGGAAATGTAAAGAAATCTTTGGGGCTTAGGTCAGGACTGTATGGAGGATGGTCAAGAATTTCTACTTTTTTCTGCTTCAAATACTCAATCGTTTGACGAGCGCTGTGTGAGCTTGCGTTGTCGTGGTGCAGGATGATGCGTCGCTTTGAGTTAGATTTTCGAAGTTCGGCGATGACTTGTGGTAAACAAACTGTAGTATACCACTCTGCGTTAACCGTTCTACGATCTTCAAGTGCAATAGACGCAACATGGCCGATTTTTCCAACGAACGTGGCCACCATCTTCTTTGAAGTGCTTCGAGAACGAACAACTTTAGTCGGCTTTGGCTCGTCTTGAAAGACCCAGATTGTAGATTGTTGTTTGGTATCAGGATCGTAGGCATAGATCCAAGATTCGTCACCACTTATGATGTCGTAGACGTGATTTGACTCCCCTCGGTTGAACCTTTGCAGAGTTTTCTTACACCATCTGACGCGGGCCGCCTTGTGATCGTCGGAAAGCAGATGCGGTATCCAACGGCAAACTAGCTTTCTCACACCAAGCGCTTCATGCAAGATCTTCTGAATGGTTGTCCCTGAGATGCCTAATAGAGCCTCTATCTTTCGATACGTCACATGACGATCTTCGAGAATTAGTTGTCTCACAGCAATGATGTTATCTTCAGTGAATGCGGATTTTGGGCGTCCTTCGCGAAATCTGTCACTAACACTAGTATGTCCACGCTGGAATTCTAAATACCAGCGTTCGACAGTCCGCAGACATGGGGCTACATCACTGAACACAGATGTTAGCTCTTCTAAACACTGAAGCCGTGTCAGGCCTCTTCTAAAGTTGTAGAAAATTATTGCACGAACATTTTCCTTAGAAAGATTCATTTTCGTACGTGACCTGACAGATTCAAATCGAAACTGTGACTAAACAATAGCATTAATCCTAATACTTTCAACTGTTTTGAGATTCAAAATGTAAACACATTCGAATATAGAACAGTTCCAAATTCAAAATTGCCGGAAAATATGGAAACGACAGAACTTAAAAGGCATGCCTCGTACAAACTACAAACTTTACCTTCTTCTTTATACATATAAAGAATTTAATACTATAATAATAGATATAGATTGAATGAATAAAGAAATTGAAATTAAATGTTAGCTACGCATTCAAACAATAAACCCAAATTATATAAAAACTTGAAATATACATACAATTTTATAATTGCAAAATGAAAAGGTTTCCTGGCCACTGCGAACGCAAACAGTGGAGACGTTTTCTTACAACGCGGTATAATTCTTCGCAAGCGTTAATTAACTTTTTATTTTCCGCCGTCCTACCTAGCTACCTACGTAAGGCTTGTCCCAGACATGTCAACTTTAAACCAGATCATAGTATGCCAAGAGTAGTCAGACGATTTTCATAATTCATATTGTTACAACCTTAGGTTAAAAACAAGAAACTTGAAAACAAGTGAAACCCCTAAAATTAGTGATTCTAGCGACGAGGAAGTTTGTTTGACACCAACAGAATTGACTGAAACTGTTAAAAATGCGCAAATGAGCTTTCTCCCTCAACAATCACACGAGAAGTATTTGAAACAGTACGATATGTTTAACACGTGGCGACTAGCTAAAGGAGTCAAAACTTAATCAGAAAACGTTTTGCTGGCATATTTTATTGAATTATCCGAGACCAAGAAATCAAGCACTCTATGAAGTACGTATTCAATGCTAAAAGCGACAATAAAGATGAAAAAAGACGTACATATCGATGTTACACTCAATTTAAGTAACTGTAGCAACGTTGCTTTAAATTTTTTATAATTATACCTAAGTATCATTTCTTATAATTTAAAGATTATTATGTAATACGTACCTATCATAATATAGTAGTTAATACCTAAACTGAAATAAAAGTACCTTGTAATTGCAAATGATTTTTTTTTTCGTTTAGTCATTTCCTCGCTGAGGTGGGATGAAAAGTTACGTGTTGCACTCGAGTGCAAAGATTTTTCACCTCGTGCTCTTTTGATTCCCTCGTTAACGCTCAGGATTATAATTCAAAATTCGCTTGATAGGTCATCAAAATTGAGCACGCGGTTAAAAAGCAACTTTGCACTCTTGTGTAACAAATAATTATTATCAAGTTTCGAAATTATTTAACTAACTCAAATCGGGCACTTTTAAATTTTCATTCAATATCTTTAATTTTACAGGCTCAGTTGAAATGGTGTTTGAGAGAAAAGGCTTATAACTTAATTTGTTGGTGTTTATACGACCAAAACATGTACAGTCAGATTATTTTGTAACCACAAGCTGCCAACAATTTGGCCTAAGTGTGTGTGAGTCATAAGGCTGCACTCTGCAAGGTCCACAGTAAAAACTGGTAACAATTACACCGTACCAACAATTCCTAACGAGCGGACATTTGAGCAACGGAATTACAAATGACGCAAAATTATGAGGAGCTTCAAATAATCATTAAACATAAACGTTTAATGGTTTCCCATTGAAATGATAGCCCCTAGCAGTTAACTGCCTCTTTAATGTCTCGACACAATCTCTCTGGAGCAAAATTGTTGTTTTAGTGGGATATTAATGAATGATTACCTAATAAGTGTAACAAGAACGTATTCTTTATTGACCGAGCGAAGCGAGATCTCTAAATCAACCTGGGCGAATAGGCATTGTATGTATGTATGTATGTTTGTTTGTACGAGGATAACTCTCGAAGCGTTAATCCGATCATCGGGAAATTTGATTAGATTAGATAATTCTTTATTGCAGTCCATGAAACAAATACAAATAAAAAATAACAACGTAAATCTATGGATACAATTGGCGCTCTTATCGCTAAATAATAATGATATTAGGTATATAGATAGTTAGTGATGGCACAGTCCTGGTGTGACTAAATAAGCTAATAATATTGAGGGACTGTTGAGATATTGGTAGTACAAGAGGGGTAATATTAGACTATCAGGTCAAATGGGACGTTTAATGAAAGGTGAAAGGTTATCTGAATATTTCGACCCCGTTTTCATTTTTAGAAGTTTTTATGTTATTAGCCACAATAAAAACTGAACTTAGACAAAATTCACGGGGTACACCCGTAACCCCACAGTGCTGAAATTTGGCTTGGTTGAATGAAACTGTAGTTCAAGTTAGTAAGTCGTGCATCTTGTCGATAATTTACACTGCAAAGTTTTTTTTTTACGGGATACTTGCGAGATCAACTCAGTCAGTGACGAACCACTAGTTTATAATCAATAGATTTTTAAGTTATATTTATAGATTTAACAAGTATATAATTATTAAATCTGTGAAATATATCACAGTATTTTAACACTGTGGCAAGAGAATTGAACTTTTTGTACAATACCGGTACTGTACTGGTACAGCGTCGATATTCTGGTCGGTATAAGACAACTGTGTGGGATAGCCTTAAACTGAACGCTACGCCTTACTATGTAGCCTTGTACGGCGAAACAATAACATTTAATTCCCTTCGTTTACATATTACTCATAAATATATCTAATATATCTAGAAATCACAAAGCACAATCTCTATAAATCCACCACACCCAATGAGAACCAAGGATTTAATAACACAATTTCCTGTATCAACGCATAATTAAACAATGGTAGAAAAACAGGCTCTTTTGTCACAGTAAAGTGTCTATTGCCCGAGGTGCTGCACCGTATCCCGGTAATAAATCATCGAGCATCCCCCCTCCCCCTTCCTCCCCACAACTCCCACCGCTGGGTTGGAGTAAAACACATATTTCCACGTCCACTGGACTCCTTGGAACAACGACCGGACATAACCGAGTACAAGGCGGACTGTGTCTAGGCAAGATTCATATCGGGGCAAATCTAGAGAGCAAATGGTTGGTTTCTACAATATTATTTAACTGTAGACAACTGGAATGAGATTTTTAATTGCTAGAGTACAATACTTTCAGAGAGCCGTGTACAATTCTTTTGTACATATCCTATGCCAACATAGATTTCAACTAAGATAAGGTATTAAATAGTAGCTTTTTTCTTCTTATATTTGAACAAAGAGCCAAAATAAATTACGTTATTTCGTAGAGAAAGACAATTGTGAATACAATTATAGCGGCAAAATTGTGTACACATTTTAAACCAATATTACGTAAAACGGGAGAGCATCAATTATTCGTGAAACAAAGAGCTTTTAAACCAGCAACATCTATTATGAAAATGTTCTTTCAAACTCAAACTGATAATCAGTGCCACATATCAGGGAACGCTAAGTGGCAACATTATGCAAAGCGCTCGCGCCGGAGAACCTTCGCGCCTCCCGCATCTGTTGCCAGCTTAATAACCTTTTAGCTACATGTAGCCGCTTTTGGGAAGTTATCTCTCTATCTTACCCATATTTATCTATTGCTTCAAACTAGGACGTAAGTTATGTCATATTTCAAATCTACTTGTCCCCAAGTAATGATTCTAAGAAGACTTCAAACAACGCCCTTAAGTTGTTTAAACCCTTGTCAAACCATCTAGAAATCGATTTTTCTATTTATTTATTTGTTTAGAATCTAACCGTATATTGTCGTATCCAGCATGCAATACTATGAGCGCCGCAAGGGGGCGGCGCGTGTCAACGTACCCACACATCCCATCCGAACCTACTTTTGTTTCCACAGGGAACTCGTCGCGTCCGCATTTTAAATTTCACTGCGATATCCTTTCGCAGTTGGGAAATTTAAAGTGCGTCCCGCGAAACGTACGCCAGTGGCACTCTGTCGCATTTCCCGAGATATCGCCGGATTTACTGGGTCGAAGGCTTTGTGGAGCTGAAATAAAACGGCCCGCTGAGAAATCCACCGCATGTTATTAGGAGAATGCTAGATTTATATCTTGTATTCAATTTGCGTGAGAGCCATTTGTTTACGTCTGGGACGCTGCACGCTCCGAGGTGCTTAGCGACGCAAACTCGTCATTAACAAACGATAACAATTACACATTTATGTGATTATTCCGTTTTGTTAGATAGTTTAAATCAAGCTGAAGTTAGTCAGCCAAATATAGCAATTAATGGCAGTAGAGCAGCTTATAATTTTACTTTACTTTATCTTAACATCATTATATGTGAATTCTAAAGCCATAATACAATAAATATATACTGCATACCAAATATCCAACATTTTCACAAAACTGTTACAAAATTTATCATCCTCGCATTTATGGAGAGTACGATGATTGTTATTACATTAGTTTCACATTGGGGAAAAAGAGAGATTCGGCAAGAACGTACCGCCCCGCAAACAGCTCTGTATTCTCACAAATATTGCCACTTTCTCCCCTTCAATTACTTATTAATTTAATAGGAGATCGCTTTCGAGGGGATGAAAATATGGCAAATGTGAATCTATTTATTCCTTTCTCTTTCCCCTCTTTAATTGAAGATAATATTGTTTGCTAAATAATTACTTGTCTTCCTGGAATCTAAATATTAAAAATTATTGAAATTCTCACCACAAGTTTAACACGCCACGCAAACGCATTCGGTTTGCACAGGCCTTAAATAGCTCTAATAATCTTTAAGTGATAAGTGTTATCTAAAATAACTGTTTGTCCGCATTACACAAAGGTTAACTGGAAGTTAATAGTTCTAGCATATCTAGCATTAAGTGGCCCTATACCTATATTTTAATTTTGTGCAATAAAGAATTTTTCATTCAAAATACACAACAAAATGCAAGAAAGTAGACATCGCTGCTTTGAACACATAAAAAAAGACCGCCAGAACACATGACACAGAAAATGATCACGCTGAACATATTCAAGTCCAGGAGAAAAGGAAAACCAAAAAGGATCTTATAGACTGCAGTGTTTCCCAAGACCTTGCGTTGGATGAAGCGAAGTGGAAAGAGAAAACGAGAACGCTCAGGAGAGAGAGAAAATTTAATTATTAATTCAAGTGATCACTTCTTAGCAATGTGTTGCACTGCTGGATGTTGGGCACTGCATATTCCACACTAGTTTATCATGTCGCACGGTATATGAACGCTATGCATAATCCCTTTCAACATTTGCTCGTTACAAAAACGACAAACATTTTTCCTTCACTATAACAAAAAAAACTCATCTTTCGTACCGTGATAATGGAAAGTTTAATTATGTTCGCATTTGAACTACCTTGAACTACCTTTTCCGCTAATTTTACGTGCAATTTTTATCACGAGATACGCAACTAAATAATCAATCGCCAGTTATAGGTTAACCGGCTAGATTGACTAAGAAAATGACGTGATGCATTAAAAGAGGGTAGGTGTTACCTGATTACGTACTTTCTAGCTTGCTCTTACGACCGCGGTCAACGGTTTGGCCACCCCTGGTATAGACGATGATGTATTATTACCATGCGTCAGAATGCACTGTCTTCTTCTTTACAAGCTTTTTATTAACTTGCAATGTATGTATGTTTGTCCGGGTGGAATCATGCAACTGAATTTTAAACCCGTTCCCCTAAACCGATTTAGCTGAAATTTGGAATACATATGTAACTTTGGTGACAATGCAATAATATGGTACCATGGAGTCTCATGATGGAGACGGATGCTAAACAACGGAGCATCTGAATGGATTATAGTAGGCTACTAGTGTTTGAGCTCATTTGAATCTGCTTGCAGTTCCGATTATAAATTTTATAAACGCTTGTTTTGAAAAAGTAATTTTTCAACATTAAATTTCGTGTCAATATCTCAAACTTCGGGTATCAAACTAGTTTTGAACAGTAGGTTGCCAACTCTACCGCATCATAAGTTGCTTCATTAAGCTGTCCAGAATGTATTGTAAGAAGCATATATGGGCATCCCAAAATGTGATGAACTCTTCTGAAACGTGGTGGTTTTACACATTCGATACAGTGGTGCCACGCTATTCTGTGATCAAGAGGGCGTCATCCCGCATCTTTTCCGTGTCATTTACGCGGGTCGCCCGGAACGAACACTCGTGGATAAGAAAACGTTTCTAATATACGTCGGTGGCGGGCCGTTAATGCGTTTGCGCCTCAATGGAGACTCAGCACCAATTTATGCCGTCGACGCTTTTTCTTATCGACATGTTATTACCTAATTCGACGTTTTCGCACCGCATTAGCTTTGGGTTAATCTTTGATAACTTTGAACGTTTCCGTTTTATAAATCTTTCCATTTATTCTGGAAAATTGAGCTTCATTATCGTAATTTCACTTCATTTTCTGTGCTTCAGATAGTTTATTCATTTGATTTCTACGTAACTTAAAGTATGCTAATACTAAAAGAGCGAATCTCTTCGAAAAGCTTATTGGCAGATATTCTGCAAAGAACTGATTCTCGAATGCTCTTACTTTCCATTCCTTGAAGTGGCGTTCTCAATTACTTGCATAGAAGATTTTCCTTTTTATTCGTTATTCTTTTATGAAATTGATTTTAACCAGTCGTACTAAAACTATCATGGTATGTTTTGAAAATCCTGCTCTTTTTCTCACGATGTGCCCAAAAACATGCTTAGCGTCATCTCAAGCTGAAAATCCAAAGTGCATAGCTAGGCATAAATAATTCCTGGCGCGTTGTCGGTGAAAGGAGCAGGAATCGTTAGGCGGCATCAGTTCCGCATCATTTGACGCGCTCCGAGACACGTTTACACATGCCACCTACCACGCCACTCGAGATACACAACCCTGTCACTAGACATCGTTAGTACTACGCGCACATCGTGGGAACTCAACTTAGCTTTGATGTAGAGTTTAGTTAGAAACCAAATTGTTGAGCGATTCAATATTGTACCTAGAAGATTATATTAAGGATTTAATGCAGATACGTATATACGATATACGTAGGTGTAACTACCGATCCTCCAGCATCATTATGAAGAGTCGGATGCACATTATGAGGGTAAGCTTGTTCAAACTTTTTATTCAATAAAGACTGATGAGACGAAACATCTGGCAAATTACGGGTCAATGACCGCCTCCAAGTGAAACATCATAAAATGGGAAATTTACATTTCAAGAAGTTGTGACAGCGAATATAAATTATAACAAACCGAATTGCTGTAGAGTTTTGAATCGGAAAACTCATTTTCTCCCTTCAAACAGAATAATCTATAATTGGTGGGATATTAAAATGGAATGATAAAATTGAATCGTTTGTGGATAGAGACGAGCCTTTGATAAGGTAAACAAAATAAAACTCTCGAGGCCCTTTTGCAATCGTGTCGACCCCAGTATTAATCTCTCGGCATCTTAGAAATACAAATAAAAGTGGTAAGATGAGCTGAAATGAAAAGGCGTTTTGAGTGATTTAAATCACATTAATAATACTTCGTGTTATTGTATCTAAAATGTACATTAACTAGGATCAATGTCAATTAATTTGATCTTGCAAATAATCGATGTTAATTGCTAATTATTGCTACGTGTTTATACTTAATTAACTAACCAATGTGTTCAATTAAATTAAGAACACTATTTAATCTTCCTGTTGAAGCAGACCGCGAATAATCAAAATATTGCATTATCCGATTACTTTGCAAGGGCATAAATCATTTACCCCGAATATTTTGCATTCATTTACTCACACATAATGGACGACGACAGTCAAATAATACGATTGATTACTAGCGATTTGTTTGCTGGAAACATCCGCAATACGGATTTCAGTGACATATTCAATCATCGATTTCACGAGCAATTTACCGAAACTTCGGTAATGGAATATTATTTCGATGTAAATGTACCTGTTCGTGCTTTGTGTGGCCTATTGTGCATTGTGCATCGAACAGCTTAACATTCGGACACGGGTAATTAATTTAAGTCGTGCACCGAACTCAACAATGACAGTAAAGCCTGGCAGAAGCTTTGCATTCGGCTTTGCCAAAGTTTAGTTCAAAATGCAACCTTCTCTGAAATAGCGAGGGTAAGGAACCAACAGGGAAACGATGGCTTGTTAAATAAAATCTACATGTATGTCATAGTAGCATTATAATTATTTTAGTTATGCATTTTTGAAGCAAAACTTCTTTACGCACGCTTGACTTGGGGAGTAAGCTGGTGAATGCGTGACGAGAGCGTTACGAAAAGTGTGATCGGGTGAGGCGAACGGAAGTTGAGAGGGAGATCGTTTTACTTCAGTCGTGTGGTCTAAAACAAACTCGTTTTTTTGTAAGAGTCACTATATTATTTAATTATATCTTGAATAATGTTTTTTTTAATATCGCTGGACATTTCACACAGCGCCATCTAGCCCCAAACTAAGCAGAGCTTGTACTATGGGAACCAGATAACTAATAGAATACTTATATACATTTTTTTTGTAAATACATACTTATAATATATAGAAAAACACCCAGACACGGAACAAATATCTGTAGATCATGCAAACATTTGTTCCGCGGCGGGAATCGAACCCGCTACCTTCTGCATCTCAGCCGGCTATGCGCCCACTGCGCCACGGTGGCATTAAAAAAATATGTTCTCTTGTTAGTAAATATGTTTAATTTTTTAGAGTATTCAATAAAGTAAATGAATTACTTGTAAGGTAGCCATGGTGGCCGAGTGGAATGTATGGCTTCCGATTCAGAGGCTGTTGGTTCGAATCTCAGCTAATGATTTTTTCTACTCGAAAAATGTAAGTGCGCATTTACACAAGCTCAAAACGGTGAACCATCGTGAGGAAACCTGTCCTAGAACTTAAAACTCTTGTTAACCAAATTATCACGTACCGTATTTATAAAATGATTAAAATATTTCAGTAAAAAGTTATATATTGATGTTGAAAATATTTTTATTCTAATTTAACTTTCAGGCAAAATTATTTTAAAGATAATATCATGGACTGCATTGTTTTCTTTCTATAATATACTAAACTCTCTATTGCAACTTGACATGACACCCCATTTTTATCCCATGGGAACTGATTTATGCGATAAAAAGTAGCCTATGTGGTAATCCAATATCGAAATCGGTTCCGCCGTTACGACGTGATTGAGTAACAAACAAACAAATAAACAAACATCCAAACTTTCACATTTATCATATTAGTGTAATGTAAAAAAATTGCACACAACAATAGACACTAAATTAAACTTCTAAAACAAACTAAAAGAAAACTATTTTCTTCTGACCAAAATGTTCTAGTCCTTGCCATTTCAAATTTCGAACTCTACGTCCCTATGAGGCCGTGTCCTAAAAGTGCATAACCTCTTTAAGCTTAGAAACCTTCAAATGAGGTACTAATATAGTACGGTGACTTTCAAGACATTCCAATTTTAAAGAGTATTTGCTTATGTTTTTAAGTACGTTCAACCTTTTTTGAATAAAATCTGATTGAGTTGTGTCAAAATAAAATGTATTAAAAATCAAAAGCACTAAGGAGTATTGATATCAACTTGAAAGCAAATCCCCGTCAAAATAACTTTCTACCCCTTTTTAACCCCGTTAGGGGATGCATTTCAATAAAATACGAAACACGTCTTCCGTCAATTCTGTTAAAAAAGGTTTATGCAAAATTTGAAGTAGATGGGACCAAGGAATCACGTTGGCCCATACAAACTTTGCCCCCCTTTTTCACCCGCTTAGGGGTAGAATTTCGGAAAATCCTTTCTTATCGGATGCCTACGTCATACAAAGAACACACCCTCTAAGTTTCAAGTCTCTACGATCAGCGGTTTAGGCTGTGCGTGGATCCATCAGTCAGTCATTCAGGACAAAGCATTTTATGTGTATAGATAGATTATAGACAAAAAAAACTAACAAAAGGGATATCACGTCACAAATGGGAATCATTTTCTTCAAATGCTTCGTTCGGCTTCGGTCTAAGTCTGAGGCAGTACAACTCTACCGCCTTATATGATCAATTACAATCCATGCATGTTATCTATGCACATGAGTGTATAATGGCTCTTCGGCGCCGCATTACAGGTACAATTTAATACTAATCTAAATTAGTCACGTGTATTCCCGGGGCGCGGCCGTTCATGTACTCTGCACGTGTGGGAGTGCTGTTCAATATGCAAAATTACACACCACTAGTATCTACACAACCCTACACAAGAAAAAATATACCTTCTACCAGGTCATCATCATCATCATCATATCAGTCAAAGGACTTGTGAACAAAGGTCTCCCCCATAGATTTCCAAAACGAGCGATCTTGTGCGGCCTTTATCAGGTCATCTCTCCATCTAGTGGGGGGCCGTCCTAAGCTACTATTTCCAGTGCGTGTTCTGTACTCGAGAACCTTTCTACCCCAACGGCCGTAAATTCTTCGAGCTATGTGCCCTGCCCACTGCCCCTTCAACTTGCTAATCCTTTATATATAATAAATAAATAAATAAATATTGCTGGACATTTTACACGGCGCTATCTAGCCCAAAACTAAGCAGAACTTGTACTATGGGAACCAGTTAACTGATAGAATACTTATATACTTTTGTTTGTAAATACATACTTATAATATATAGAAAAACATCCAGACCCGGAACAAATATCTAAATATCTGTAGATTATGCAAACATTTGTTCCGCGACGGGAATCGAACCCACTACCTACTGCGTCTCAGCCAGCTATTCGCCCACTGCGCCACGAAGGTCGTCATGTTATGTATTGTTTCATGACTTTGGTTCATCTACGAATCTCCTCATTTCTGATTCTATATCGTAGAGAAACACCAAGCGTAGCCCTTTTCATAGCACGCAGAATGACTTTGAGCCTTATTATGCCTCATAAGAAGGCTCAAGGTAGTTCTGCGTGTGTGAAAGACCGCGTTTCTATCATTACTGGTAACACACACTGATCAAATACAACACTGAGATATTTTGGACGATAAGACGTCCCGAAATTTCCCGAACGCTGCCCAGCCGAGTTGGATTCGTCGACTTGGTTTTTCTCGAAGTTGGAGCTACCTAACTGGACTGTTTGTCTTAGTTAGAGGCTCTCGTCAATATTATCGAGATTAGAGTTCCAACTGATACCGGGTTAGGCGCCACATTCGACATGATACTGTTACGCCGAGGCTGTTAAACAATGAGTAATAATCGAAACTTCTCGAACGCTTTTGTCTTGCTGTGTTATTGTTGTTATTGTCTGCAGTTGCGCACAATGGGGATTGGTCGTTCTGTCGAAACACCGACCCCTTTCCTGGAACGATCGAGATCGTTCTCGAACAATCGAAATGTGCGCGATATAAATAGGCCGGAGAGATGGCCGGACAGGAGTCTCAGCGAGGCCCTGGAGGACTGACGTGGAGAAGGGTCTCGCGTGAACAGTAGTTGCTCGGACAGTCAGTCTGGATTTTGCTATACGTGCGAACATTTCGGTGACTTTAAATGGTGCAACAGGGGTGTGAATTAGTGTATTGTGATTACGTGTGACCAAGTTCGTGTATTCATCGTTCTAGTGTTGAATAAAAGTGTTATTTTGGTTAGATCGATCCCCATTATTTTATCCCGAACCCTCAGCTCGTAACAATACTAAGTATTTTTGGTCTATTTTTGTCTCCCTATCTGACAATTATTTATCTAGCAGCAATATGCTAAACCATGCAGAACGGAATACTATTTAACTACTTACCGACTTTACATATGTTTTTTGGTTAACTAGTATTTTGAGGTCTGTCAAACAAATGTATTCCCTTTCTTTCTTTATCACGGCAATAAGGCTCAGTTATGAACTTAGCCTAAAAGTATGAGGTACTCCATAAAAAACTGACTATCTAAGCAAGTTTTTGATAAAATATTACTTACCAAAACATTTAAAAACTTATCCCAATACAAAAAAAAATATATTAAATGGCATTTTGTAACAATTTCATTATTTCTATATCTTAAAAGGGATAATTATAGTTGATCCTGAAAGGACAAATAAAAAAAAAAACCTAGTATGTTTATTATGTGCAGCAGTGGACGTCATATGGCTGATGTTACTGATGAGGTCGCGGGTGAAGCCAGATAAAACTCACTAATCTATTTTATACATTTATTTTAGCTTAAAATGAGGCGCACATACGCTGCCTTGCGTGGAACTTTTTCTTGACTACTAATTCTCCTACCCTCACACATTTATTATATAGGGTGTTTGTATACGCACAAAAATGAAAGGGGTTATTTTGATGAGCATAATAAATAAATTTGTGAAATGCTAACCATAGAAATGTGACATTTATTTTGGCATGTAAAAACAAATACTTTATTAAACATATGTTATGCTATCGCTTAAAGCTTGCCATCTAACCACAGATACTGTATTGGTGACGTCTCGAGATATCTCTCGTTGTCCCTTTCTAACCCAAAACCCACAGCCATTTCCGAAAGAGATAACAAATCAGCCTTTATTTTTGGATGTCGATTACAAGAGTACAGCAAGTTTTATATGGAATTAATAATCTAAACTTAGTCAATTTCTTTAAAATTTGATAATATAACTAGGAGTTTTTTTTTTTCGAGAAGTCTTTTTTATGTTTTGAGAAACCGTCACTTCAATATCGTCAGTTTATTACCAAACCTGATCCCACCATCCCCATTCTATGATCGGACAACCAGATGCTCCGCGATGCGCCACCGCTACATGGTAGACAGACCTACCTACGCACAAAGCTTACCAAGTACTCTTCCACCTTTATTATGCGCACCGCCAAGGAGTGGAACGCCTGGCCTGAGTCTGTGTTTCCTGATAACTACAACCTAGGGATCTTCAAGTCACGAGTGAATAGGTTTCTTCTAGGCAAGCGTGTACCATTGTAGACTGCATCATCGCTTACCATCAGGCGAGATAGTGGTCAAACGCTAGCCTGTAATTTATAAAAAAAAACAACCTGTATATCTACCGTGAAATTACTAAAGTACAGTATAATATCTATGCATAAGGGTAAATAGGTAGGTAGTATGAGCGTCGTTTACAGCTGATATGGTAATGATGATGACAGTAATAGTTAAATAAAATGATGAGAATTTAAGGCTGATATAATATTCTTCAAAACGTGTATGCTAATGATAATTCCGGCAATATTAATTATATTGAAAATAATTGGACGAACTACTTTTTAATAAAAAGAATTAACAACATTTACATGACAATAAAAAATACTTATACAATTTTTACAAAAATCTAACAACGGACTTCAAAGTTACCTGGAATATTCACACCTTCGATCAACAATACAACTAGATTACGGGTCTCATACAAAATCAAAGCTAAATGCTGTCCGCGTAAACATAATTATACAGCTATATTCGTTTACCCACAGACTGAGACAAAAGATTTAAATTCAACCTAATCACAACCACAGCACCTTGTAATAAAGTCACAAATCCTTTAAATGTTACGATCATTCGTCTCAAAAAACAAACAAGGTAGTAAATTATACCTGTCACTTAAAAATGAAAAGACGTAGGTTATATAACATTTATTGTGAAATCAACCGTATAAGCAACAAATAAAGTACTTTTTGCTGTTATAGTCTTGCGAGCTACATCGTTTTATTTCGTTTCCGTTTGCTATTGGCGTCTATTGGCCCAACGCTATATCACACGTTTGACGTTGGCCATAAATTCTTAGCGGTGGTTTAAAATCAGCAATATTGTTAAAAAATTGATATGAATCGTCTGTTTATAGCTTTATAACTTATTCCGTACCGAAAGTAAGACACTCAGTCTGATAAATTTCTTTTCAGGGCATTATTTTTACAACTTTTGAATGCGCATTGAGGCATTGCGGTACGTGTTGACGTTGGCTGTGTTTCAACCAGGCTAATCAAAATAAGAGCTCAAGTGCCGCAAGTGAGCTGTTATTTATCAAGACGGATTTTTTGCGCCGACCCTTTATCTAGGTGCATTGGTGATCGAAGATTCACACTGAAAAATAAATTCGAATTGAGAACCTCCTCCTTTTTTGAAGTCGGTTAACCTAACCAACCTCTCATCAAACTACCCTTGAAGTATATCCTTTCCAATAAAAAAGAATCATCGAAATCGGTGGGCGTGCTATTGAGTTATTCGTCCATTTGTCGCGCACTTAATGAAAATTTAAGACTTATATGGTTTTATCATGGATGCCATTGTCGGAACTACGCCAAATTGAAATGGGCCACACGGGAAGCACCAGCTTTTAAATAAAAAAAGAATCATCAAAATCGGTTCACCCAGTCGAAAGTTCTGAGGTAACAAACATAAAAAAATACTGTCCTCCTTTTTTGAAGTCGGTTAAAAAGAAACAGTTGAGCCATCTAAAGACTGTTACAAACGATCCATAGATAGCTCAACTGCTGGAGCAGTTCTGGAAATATAAATTAATAACTAATGCTTAATAACTAGTGCTTCGCCCCGAACTGAGATCTCCCGAATCTCCCAAAACAAATATTATTCTTAGGGCGACTTGCACAACGATGCCTAAACGTATTTAGTGGCTAAATATGATTTAAGGAGTTGTCAAATCATACAAATACCTACTTCAAATTTTAACAGTCGCTAAATACGTTTAGTGATCTTTGTGCATGCCAGCTTTCATCTTTGACTAATAAATTGGTGCCACGAAATGAATAACCAACGTACTTGACCTACAGTTTCATTCAAATTAGATGTAACGGGGGTTCTTGTTCATTGGTTATATTTTTTTGGGGTACAAATGGCAGTTATTCTGGATTTCAGACTTTTGCCTATATTTGTGTTACTAAAGCTACACGAATACCAAGTTTCAGCATTGTGGGGTCACTGGTGTACCCTGTGAATTTTGTCAGTTTTGTTTTTATTATGGCTAATAACTAAAATACTACAAAAATTAAACTAAAAATAAAAACGGGGTTCAAATGTACTAATAAAGACCTTTCATTTGACGTCCCACTTGACCTAATAGTAAATTTTTTGAACCCCAATATCTCAACGACCCCCTAACATTTTTAGCTCATTTAGTCACACCAAAATTGTGCCATCACTATCTATGTATCAAAATTCACGATGATCGGATCAACGCTTCGAAAGTTATTCTCGGACAAACAAACATACATACATACAACGCCGATTTGCCCAAGTTGATTTGGAGATCTCGCTTCGCTCGATCAATAATAGTACTTGCATGTTTATTTTAATTTTATAATTTTTAGTTTAATCCTTGTAGTTTTTGAGTTATTAGCCATAATAAAAATCAAACTTTGACAATTCACAAGGCTAACCCCACAATGCTGAAATTTGGTATTCGTGTAGCTTTAGTGACACAAATATAGGCAAAAGTCTGAAATCCAGGATAACTGCATTTTGTACCCCAAAAAAGGGTAACCGCTTATGAAATCCCGTTATCTGTAATTTGAATGAAACTGTAGTTCAAGTAAGTTCAAATTAGTTGTTTATTTCGTGGCACTATTTTGAGAGTCAAAGATTACGAATAATATATTTTTGTTTTTATGGGAGACTCGCGAGATCTCCGTTCGGGGCGAACCACTGGTCATATAGTAATAGTGCATGATAATGCATATTATATAACTACATATTTATAAATAGTGTTGTTGTACTCTTTATCTTTGAGGGTTCGTTGAAGTTTGAACTAGAAATATCTGTTTCACGAACTTCAGCGCTCTCCATCGGATCATTAGGTGATCGGTTGTAGTTCTATTTTTTTTTATAATACTTTATTTTATTTATCTATCATATACTAATACTATTGAGTCAGTAGTCTGGGGTAACATAGTATTTACTAAAGCGAATGCACTGTCTGAATAAGTTCAGAATCCTGTGACAACATCGTGAATCATTCGATCGCTTTCGAGCAGTGAACTTTTATGAGTTTTGCGTTTAACGCCAATAGAGCGTAAGTCATGCGATGTAACGTTGAGTTGCGTACAATTCAATCAGCCAGCATCCGCTCAAACTTGCCTCTCATTGCCAACTTACTTCGACTGCTTCTTTAATCGAGTTCCCTTTAACTTTATAAAATGCGCCCGTGTGCCCGGTTTATGTTTTCAACGCTGGTTAAGAGCTTTCCAAGAGTTTTCGTTACTCCAAACAAGGTTACGTAGTTGACGATGCGATTTAAAAGTTTTTTCTGGGTGCGGGACAATTATAATGTGATGTGGCGCTTCTCGGCTATTCTTTGCGAGTTAAATGTTTTAATGAAGCACCGAGAAATGTTTTTGAAAAAAAATTTTTGTGAGTACATTTAAAAATTTTCCCTGGGTTTTCAGCTGTATTTAAATGAGCATTTTATCAAAATTGTTGTTTATTTAATCTCGTTTAACAAATAGATTTTGTAAACTGAATTTTAAGCGTTCATTAATAATAACATTACTTGTGCGATAATTGTGTTAAAATTGCAGGCAGCGTTTTAAATGTCACTAAATGAACAGTTCAACAATAATATTAAGCTGTATTACAGTCACGAAACGCATCGGTATAGCCACACACAGCTAAAAGACAGCTGGTTCATTCCATTAACCTTAATTTCAGCAATTTAGTAAATTACATTGACAGTGGTGGCGAGTCTATTGCTTACGCTAACTAAAATTGTGTAACATACGAACGGTCTTATTTTGTTCACACAACAAATTAAATTAGGATGAAATTAAAAGTGAAATTTGTAAAATTAAGGCATTTTTGTTAGGATGTCATGTTTGCGGGCTAGTTTTAGCGATCAATCAAATTGGTGTTGACTAAAACTAGCCCGCAAACACGCCTTCTTATTTAAAAATACTTAAATTTAGAAATGTCACTTTAAATGTCATTCTAATTTGATCTTTAGTATGAAGAAATATGACTGTTCGTATTTTACACAATTTTAGTTAGTCAGCGTAAACAACAGAATCGCCACCAGTGTCATCTCATATACCTATTGTGCCATCAACAAGCTTGATAAGGCAAAACCATTATTGATATTGATAATCATAATAATATATTTTGCTCAAACACTATATTCTAAGGATCAGGAGTAGATTAAAGATAAAAAATAGTAGAAATAAAAACCTAAACTTTATTTAAATTACAAATTTTACACAATCAAACAGAAAATTAACCAAAATGGAACAAATCAGCTTTAACAGAAATATACACAAAATAGCACTGAACACTTAGAACACGAATAAACAGAAAAATAACACGAGCCTCGGCTTGGGCAGATGCCGGGGTAGGGATAGGAGAGAAACGCCCGGGTACATGTCTGTACCTCGTATAGGCGGCGACTGAAGGGACTCGTCGACCTCGCCGGCGAGGTCGGTGTTTCTGTGAAGTGTTTGCTCTGTCTGATGTAGATGACTCAGATATCGCTTCCGCGTTAGCGGAAGGGATTTCGTCATCCGGGTCTCCGAGAACGTGTCTCGGACGACGGAGGATTTTGTTGGCGGGCGGGTCCAACGGGTAGACTGGAATGGTGTGTACCAAAGGGTTCGGATGATGGGAGGCAAGTTCATAATACCGCTTAGAAGCGAGCTTCATGAACTTGGCTATTGAATCTAATTTCATATCGCGATGTAGATCGTTATTGCAAAAATACCAGGGCGAGCCTGAGGCTTTTCGCAAGAAGCGATTTTGGATGATCTGAATGGCACAAATGCGACCGCCCGCGGGGCGCGCCTGTTTTTATAGAAGTGATGGCTTCTATTCCGTATCGCTGCAGGATTTGGCTAATAATATGGTATTTATTAATTACTTTATAATCTCTACTTTTTCTTACCTAATTTTAGCACATTTAATAAACGCGAAAAGAGAGTGATAAGAAATAATAATTATCTTTAGTGGTATGTTCTGTATGTTCTTACACAACCAAAAGCTAGCTCAGTCCACATAATAGAATGATCTAGCTATTCCTTACACAAGCTATGGTATAACTGCCTTCATTACAACGGAATGAAATGCAATTTGGTTGCAAATGGATTGAATGCGGCCGCGTTGTTGAAACATTTCTTCATTTACATTACCTATTTTCGTAGTCACGTGAACGTACTCCAACGGAACTGATGACCCCTATTTTTCATTCATCGAAGTTAATGATCGTATGGAATATCGACTTATTGGTCCGGGATAAGAGCACTCTGACTCGCTATTATAAGAAGAGACGGGCAGTATAATATTCATTTATTTCAATTTAAACACCATATTACTAGTGGTTCGCCCCGAACTGATATCTCGCAAGTCTCCCATAAGAACAAAAATATACATTCGTAATCTTTGACTATCAAAATAGTGCCACGAAATAAACATCCAATTTACTTGACATACAGTTTCATTCAAATTAGAGTTAACGGGAGTTCATTTTTATTTATTTTATTTTATATTAATGGTTACTCTTTTTTGAGGTACAACATTTAGTTATTCTGGATTTCAGACTTTTGCCTATATTTGTGTCACTAAAGCTACACGAATACCAAATTTCAGTTTTGTGGGGTCACTGGTGTACCCTGTGAATTTTGTCGTAGTTTAATAACTCAATAACTACAAGAACTAAACTAAAAATAAAAACAGTGTTGAAATACACTAATAAACACCATTCATTTGACGTCCATTTGACCTTATAGTCTCATTTTAATTTTTTTTACCCCTCTTGAACCCCAATATCTCAACAACCCCCAAACATTTTTAGCTCATTTAGTCACACCAACATTGTACTATCACTACCTACCTATGTATCAAATTTGACGATGATCGGATCAACGCTTCGAAAGTTACCCTTGGACAAACAAACATACATACATACTTACATACATACAACACCGATTTGCCCAAGTTGGTTTGGAGATCTCGTTTCGCTCGATCAATTATTATTATTCCAACTTAATTCCAAAGTCTTTGCCCTAAATTTGTTAACCTTCGGTATAGCTCTCTGAACTCAAGTTCGGTATACACATAAGCTTATAAATAGCGGGGCCAACATTTCTAGGTTACAAAATATGTAAAATAGGTTAAAAAAATGAAGGGTGCTAGAAATTCACAGCTGGTATACTGAAAGGTATTCCGGTAGGCACAAACTGAGCCTATATTTGAACAATAGAACACTAGGCTCATAAAAGCAGCTCATACTAACAAAAGGCTTTACTAAACGAAAATAAGCACAAATTTCTCGCAACTGTACCACAATCAAAACCGGCGCTGTTTATAACATCGGAACTATATGAGCGATTGTAATACTGTCAGAGAGTTATCGTGTTTGAATGTAGAAATATTATAAAAGTTTTTTTAACTGTATGGATCACCTGATAGTAAGCAATGATGTCATCTAAGATGAAGCACGAAGATCTAGAAGAAACCTATTTACTCTTATAAGAGGCCCGGATTTTATTCTTTAGGAAAAACAGACGACGGTAAAGTATGTACAGATTGGACGTATTATCAATCATTTTCCTAGTTTACCATATCACAAGCTTTTTCCCGCGGCTTAGCACGCGTGGTATGTCAATGTGCCTGTCTCGATCCAAGTCTAACCTAACTGTATCTTGAAAACGTAACAGACAGAGATAAAGATTTTTGAATTTATAATATTAGTATAAATAATTTTGGGCTTATCTATTGTAGTAAGTGTCTTAATTAACCCTAAATCATGTTTTCAGAGTTGTAGAACTTAGAAACGAAAATAGAATTAGGTTTCTACCTCTTGCTATCGCTGGAACTACTGGATTCGTAATCCACGTAAGTGTAATTTTTTTAATTCCGAAAAGATTAAAGATTAATGTATGTAAATCAGTGATTGCTAAAGAATATATTATTGATAGTATAAGTGTTTAATTTCCAAACTTAACAAGTTATAGTTGGAACCTCACTCTGATAGTTCGCAGCCACATCTAGGCAGTGTCTCGAAGGAGCTGTTACCATTATCTGCAGATTCCTTTTGTCTACCTTCCATTCACCGAGAAATAATTAATAATGCCGTGAGATCGCTATAATAATAATGGCGACAGAGGCTTAATGTAATCTCACGACTATGAAACTAGACTTCTGGGACTATACTGTAACTAAATAGATTTCAAATATTCCACATATTAGAACAGTGTGTATAGGTAAATTGAAAATTATTTATTGAATAAAATAAGTTAAGCTGTACATAGGCGAAGTTAACTATTGCGTAAAATAACATAATCTAGTATTAACATCAGAGCCGGTATTCCGGGCTCCTGATAGTAATGAAATGGTTATGATACGCTGAATTATCAGATGTATGTATGTAAAATTGCTGATTCTTGTGTAACGAAAGGGGCGCATGGCTAAAACCTAATAAAATTTTGATTGGAATCTTTGGCAGGTAACTAATTAAAAATGGCAATCAAATCAACTATCGTAAGTTCTAAGTATTCGTTCTATGAAAAAAATCTAGTCACATAACGAAATCTATGTATCTAAAGCATAGCTGAATAAAATATATAGGAAAATAACTCTTTATTACACCAAATAACAATTCACTTTTTCACTTGTTCACACACACAAGTTTCACTTGTTTTCTCGGGTGGTTATAATTGAAAATCAGTGTTTGCTCCTCGAGCAAAATTATCCGCTGGTACCTGTTATTAGTTAAGTTAATTTTTATATATTTTATCTGTTTAGTGCTTTCTTTGTATATGTATAAATTGCTTGTTAATAATTATTTTTGAAAATAGTATGTATGTGTGTGTTCGATGTTGTGAATAAACGCTATATCAATATCAATAACTTAACCTAGAAAACTTAAAGACAATACGCGGTAGTACAGTGGGCGGCTTATTATTGTTAGAGATTATTTGTAATCAAGTAACCGTCGCTATAGGATTGTCTGTCAGCTTTCAAGTCGTGCCACTATTGTGCGACTATTTAAAGCATTGAAGGCGGTGGGTAAGCTCTCAGTAATCCTCCGTCGTCCGAGACACGTTCTCGGAGACCCGGATAACGAAATCACCTCCGCTAATGCGGAAGCGATATCTGAGTCATCTATATCAGAGAGAGTAAACAATTCACAGAAACACCGAACTCGCCGGCGAGGTCGACGAGTCCCTTCAGTCGCCGCCTATACGAGGTACCAGACATGTACCCGGGCGTTTCTCTCCTATCCCCACCCCGGCAACTGCCCAAGCCGAGGCTCGTACCTAAGTGGTGCCCTTGCGCTAGTTGCCTCTTCAAATAACTTACTGGGCTGAGCGCCATCTGCGCTCGCCAAAAGTTCGGTTAAGCTGTAACGGCCTCAGAGGCCAACAGCAAGTTTAGTCCATTCGAAAAAAAAAAAAGGTAAGTTCTCAGTTGTTATTCGACAGTCAGCCGGTACACATGTAAGTACGTTGGTGGTAAATTCAATTACTGTAGCCATTGTATTTGTCCTGTTCTTATTTGTCTAAAAATTGTTGATTAAATAAATCCATGTAGAACAAAATTGATGTAAAAATAATGTGAAATAAATACGATATCCCCATGAAAGTTGTTGTTTCTTACATTATAGATAATTCTTTATTGTTACACCAAATTATAATAACTTAAGCTAGAAAACTTAAAGACTAATACATGGTGGTGCAATGGGCGGCCTTATCGCTCAAAGCGATCTCTTTCAGGCAACCTTTGGATGGACTGGATTGAAAAAACGTGTGAGGAGGCGGTGTTACAATAAATACCTATTGTGTAGGATAGAAACATATACTTACATAAATAAATATAAAATACATATATATATATATATATATATATATATACAGTTAAAACCGTTTATAACGACATCGTTTACAACGAGCTATCGGTTATTACAGCCAGATTGTATGGTCCCTTCCATTGTATATTTATACTGACTGTATTGCTTAAAACGACTATCGGATATAACGTCGGCAACTATACGGTCCCCTCGATGTCGTTATAAACGGTTTTGACTGTATATATATATATATATATATACATATATATACGAGTATATACTTTAACAATATATTGAAAGGAAACACAGGCTTTACTCTAAAGAAAGAAGCTGCTAAGTACAGTTTGTAGACCTCACTTTTAAAAATAGGTAAGGACTTAGCTTGTCTGATGGAAACAGGCAAGTCATTCCATAATCGGACAGCTCGTACCGCCAACGAGTTACTAAAGAAGTTGGAATTGTGCGCTGGAGTTTTCAACTGGAGAGTAGTGGAAGAACGCAGATTGCGGGATTGGATAGATTTAGGAATTCAAAGCATTGTTTGAGATACGGCGGAGAAGAAGAAGTAAATAGAATTTTATATAATTATATTTAAAATATTACTCCCTCCAACACCATAAAAGTAGTTATTGGACTGTGACACTTTCATACGTGCTCCAATCAGTTTGTTACAAATCCGCTTACACCCCCAAAAAGTAAAAATAATAAGCACCGATGACAAGTTAATGGATCAGGCTGCAACGACTGCGTCTACCAAAGGCGGCGAAATGTAAATTTCCCGAAATAAATCGGGTACTGCGATACCTATCACCAAACTCCGCACGAATTGAGGGAAAAGATCCATTTAAATGTAGATTGTCTCCGGTAATACTTCCATTTGTTTTTGTCTCGAAAAGCCACCGCGGAGATACGATTGCAGCCCGTAAGCCGTTCCGTGGTCTTCGGCTGCCATCGGCTACAACGAATCATGGTTTAGTTCGGCTCTAAGCTCCATCAATCACAAAAATAATGCAACGTTCACTTTATTTCTTTAACCACTTTAAGTCAACCTATACAAGAAGGTAACAAAGAGCATCTATACATAAATATGTGAAGAGAAAACTTTGACCCCTATTTAAGCTTATTGCGCGCACGGAGGAGTGTCAGATGTGTCATAGTTATTCTAATACATAAAAATCTCGTGCCACGGTGTTTGTGATCGCACTCCTCCGAAACTGGTCGACCAATTTTAATGATTTTTTTTATATATTTGGCAGGTATGAGAATAGGTCGTAAAGTATTTTTCACCCTCCTACCCAAACCCCCCATTTTTTTATCACTATTTTAGTATGAACAATATCCATATAATTTAACCGCCGTTCATTTACATGAAGTCATTTACAAGAAGTGTCGCGTCACTTTGACGAGAGTGTTTTATATAGATTTTATCCCAAAGTTCCCACGGGAACGGGATATTTCAAGCGTGTGAAGCCGCGAGCGGGTCAATTAGTAATTTATATAGATGAGGACTGACAAATGTCTGACAATTCTGCTAAAAAGAAAAATAACAAAAATGAATTACGGTGAATCAGAGATAATTGGAAGGATTTGTGGGTGACCTTTGCCCTACAGTAGGACAATATATACAGGATGTTTGGTAATATACTGACGATATTCAAGTGACGGTTTCTCAGAACATAAAAAAAAACTTATCGAAAAAAACCTACTAGTTATATTATCAAATTTTAGAGAAAATCGACTAAAGTTTAGTTGATTAATTCAATATAAAACTTACTGCCTACTCTTGCAATCGACTTCTAAAAAAAAAGGCCAATTTGATATCTCTTTCGGAAATGGCTGCTGGTTTTGGGTTAGAAAGGGACAACAAGAGATACCTCGAGACGTCACCATTACAGTATCTGTGGTTAGATTATTATGCAAAAGCACAACACAAGTATTATTAAAGTGTTTGTTTTTACATGCCAAAATAAATTTCACATTTCTATGGTAAACATTCCACAAATTTATTTATTATGCTCATCAAAATAACCCCTTTCATTTTTGTGCGTATATTATCAAACACCCTATACAGGTAAAATAATATAATTATTTAATAAGTAGTACCGGTCGAATTCCACCACTGTGCACTGACAAGTAGTTCAAGTAAAAGCAGAATACATACAATTTTATTTAAATAGAACATTTTATAGTCTTATGACGACCTCCGTGGTGCAGTGGGCGAATAGCTGGCTGAGACGCAGGAGGTAACGTGTTCGATTCCCGCCGCGGAACAAAATGTTTGCATGATTTACAGATATTTGTTCCGGGTCTGGTTGTTTCTCTATATATTATAAGTATGTATTTACAAAAAAACTGTATATAAGTATTATATTTTTCATTTGACAACACAATACTCTCAAGGTCTAGTGGCTAAATGGAGCGGTCTCGACAGAATATCAGCGCTTTCCTTTACGGCGGGCATAATGCTGAGTCGAGTCCCATTTACTGCTGTAGCACACAGTATCTACCAGGTTCTCCCTTGTGTTTTTGTTTATTTTACGTTTATAAGTACTATTTAATTGTTTCTTTGTTTGTATTTTCTCTGTTTTAAAATGTAACTGTATTGTATATTGTGTGCTAATGTAGTGAATAAATGATTTCTATGTCTATGTCTATGTCTATATCAGTTATTTGGTTCCCATAATACAAGCTCTGCTTAGTTTGGGGCTAGATGGCGCTGTGTGAAATGTCCAGTTTTTTTTTTTCGAATGGACTAATCTCGCTGTTGGCCTCTGAGGCCGTGACAGCTTAACCGAACTTTTGGCGAGCGCAGATGGCGCTCAGCCCAGTAAGTTTTTTTTTTGGCAACTAGCGCAAGGGCACCACTTAGGTACGAGCCTCGGCTTGGGCTATTGCCGGGGTGGGGATAGGAGAGAAACGCCCGGGTACATGTCTGTACCTCGTATAGGCGGCGACTGAAGGGACTCGTCGACCTCGCCGGCGAGGTCGGTGTTTCTGTGAAGTGTTTGCTCTGTCTGATATAGATGACTCACCTTCCGCATTAACGGAGGTGATTTCGTCATCCGGGTCTCCGAGAACGTGTCTCGGTTGACGGAGGATTGTGAAATGTCCAGCAATCATTAGTGATCTGGGTATAGGTATAGGTATATGTGCGCTCTCCTAATGAGATGAGTAAGCATGTAGCAAATTAAAACCGTCGCTGTCAACAACTTGAATTCGTAGAACACAAGAAATTCTCGCTCAAATATAATAGTTTGAGGTGATTTAATTTGTTTGTGAATTGTCCGAAAATTACGACACTCAAATAAATCGCCGAATCTTTACACTTCGCAATATAAATACGAAAAACAAAATTGTGTGTCGAATGAATGTTTTTTGAATCTGCTGCGTAAATACAGTCCCCCATAATGATTATTTGAACGAACAATTAACATCGGAAGGCCGTGGGCCGTTTGGAGTGATAATTCGGTTTGGCCGTAGGCCGGATCGCCGACAAACAAGCCCGCTTACATGTGGATCGTTGTTTCCTACCGACGATAGCTTATTAGCCTCATTATGTCAAGAGGACGTCCACTGCTGAACATAGGCCTCCCCATAGATTTTCAGAGTGACCGATCTTATTCGACCTCAACCCAAACGGCTCCCAATCCTTATCAGGTCATCTCCATCTAATAGGGAGACGTCGTACGCGGCGCTTTCCAGTGCGTGTGTTATTAGCCTACTGGGCTATTTTTAGTTGACCTGATAAATTCAACATTGTGTAAATACGATATTTTCAACTTTAGAAACGCTCTTAAGATTAATATTCTAGAACTTTGCTCAAGCACTAATCGATACTCAAGCGTATTTTTTGCCCGTATTCAATGAACGAACTGTAAAAATCTACCTTTATTTTCTAATCTGTGACGCAATCCAAGCTTCAGCGTTTGATTAATTTTAAATAACTTATTGAAAAAATCTTAAATTTTCAAAAAACTATTCGTTGTTACATTATTATGATATATATTTTTATTTTTTGTATTTTTTGTTAAGTTTCATTAATATCGGTAAAACGTAACGAACAGACATAAAGAGACATGGTTACTTTATAATTTACTAGCTTCCGCCCGCGGCTTTGCACGCGTAGTTTGTCAATAAAAAGTAGGCTATGTGCCATATAGATACTCTAGCTGTATCAACATTTAAACATACATTAGTTTGTTGTTGAATTAACAAAACTTAAGTGGCAATACGAGTAGTTTACGATTTCTAGAAATCTGAGCTCAAAATAGTAACAAGTTTGAAGTCGTAAAATATAAAAACACTAACTTATTGATTAAATTTTTGTATAAATAAAGCTGATAGATATTTTCCGGCCACTATTTACCTTTTTTGCCCAAAAACCAATGTAAATATTCAAACAGTTATAGCTGATTTCGACGTTTTCTGTACAGGCATACCTACACTCGTTGGTTGCTGGGATAATAAATAAAATTTGACATAGTTGTTCATTTGGAGTAAATTATTTTTGACCAAATGTTTCGGCAAACAATTTATTTTGTGGTCAGATACAATTTAAACATGATCGATTTACCTAGAGGCCAAAACAATAACTTACTCTTCGGTGGTTATCGTTTTGAGAGGTGGAGTTGAAGAGACAGGGGAACTTATTGCTTCAAAAAGGAAAATGGCAATGTGGTTATTTTGTTAATATTCTTATTTGATATTCTCATCTTCTTAAACAAATCTGCCCATTTTTAAAACGATTTCTTCCGCAATATTTTCATCCTTGGAAAATCTTTGCGTTTTCATCTATACAATTCCTGCATGGGAATGCTCGAAGGTGGCATGGTAGAGGTTACCTCCGTAGGTATGATCCCATTTTATCCCGGATTTATATCCAATAAGCCGAATTTCGGCGAAAAATTCCACGTTTTGATCGAATCTAAGCCGATATAAAAACGGCATCAACTACACGATATAGTGAAAGTTTGTAGCCGCTTTGTGTGAAAATAATAAATTGGTTATGTTATTGTGGACTTGGTATTATTGCGTCGTAAAACAAAATTTTACGCGTTACGAGCTTTGCCCTGAAGGGACTGTGTTTATGAATTTAAATTTTATATGAGCTTTTGAAAGCTTGTTATAAGCACTTATATCTGAGTGACTACATGCTACGACGGTTGAAATGTAATAGTGGTCCTGTTGGTGCATTTGTCTATGTCTGAATTTTATTGAATTGCAAATATCCATTTACCAGCAGTCGTCTCCAAATACACCGGCATCGCTTTTCATCTGGTGAATGCCGGTCAAATGCTTCTCAATAAAGTAGATAAGTCCATACATTTCCCTTATTGGAAGCAATAGATTAAGCTAATAGATAAATTTTGTATTGGATGGCCTTAAACTAGGTATGGTTTTATTATTTCCAGTATTTTTTAAAGTTTAATTTGTTCAAATCACAGTCAGATACTTTTCCGAGTAAGAAAATTAATAGTTTCAGTCGCCAGCCAAAGCGTTATGAAGTTAGAGAACTCTATTAAAGATTACACCTCACAGAGCGGGGAAGGAAAGTTCCTAACTTTGTTCAGATTGTACCAATTGGAAGACTGTGTTAGTTCTTTGGGGTTTTACATATTATTTTCTTTATTACAAAAAGTTTATTTCTGCATACAAATCAGAAAATAAAAGTGGCACTCCGGGAGTGCCGACAAAAGTGAAAACTTGAACAATTACGAGATACTTATAAATAGAGGTGTCAGTGACGGTAACGGTAACAGTGTAGCGAGTTCAATGGTTTTTTCGCATCTCAAAAAACGCCCAGCGCGCCTAAAACAATTTGACTTCAAATATATAATTTAAATAAGCTTTTGTGCCCTGAGAAATAGTCAGTTTAGAAGAACTCAGTAATTGGATAAGTACCTAAGTATAATGTTTAAAATATTGTTGTCTCAATTCACTACTTCTCTCAATCATAAAACATATTATGCGTATTAGAAATCAATTCTTGAAAATTTTACCTCTTCAACTATTTATACACCATCTTCACTTTGTTAAACAATGTATTTACTGAAATGTTACTGTAGTTTATTTGATACGAAATGTCATCAACATTTCATAAAGTAAAATGGAAACTTTTGTGACGCATCCAATATTTTGAGGATGGCATAATAACTTCTCAAATACAATGGATCCAAGAATTTGCGCCGTGTAAGTAAATGATTTACTTGTTGCAAAATGAAAAGATATTGAAAAATATTAATGAGTATTTTTTATTAAAAAAGGAGTAAAATTATAACTGTCATTTGATCCTAAGTTTAAGGAAATATTTAAATCATTCTTAATAATTGTGTAAAATTCAAATAACTAACAATGTTGGCAACCTCTTCAGTATTACGTTTAGTGCACATTACAAATTAAATTATAAATAAATAAATAATGCTGGACATTTCACACAGCGCCATCTAGCCCCAAACTAAGCAAAGCTTGTACTATGGGATCCAGATAACTGATAGAATACTATTATACATTTTTTTTTGTCAATACATACTTATAATACATAGAGAAACAACCAGACCCGAAACAAATATCTGTAGATCGTGCAAACATTTGTTCCGCGGTGGGAATCGAATCCGCAACCTCCTGCGTCACAGCCGGTTATTCGCCCACTTTACCACGGAGGTTGTCTAATTAAGGCTATTCTTTATCTTTAAGGCAGGCAATTTATAGTGGAACAAGCGTTAAAACTCCCACTAAATGTGAAAGCGAAGGGGCTTACCAGAGACATAATCTTTAACTTACCAGGGACATAATCAGGACTTTTACACGACAGCATATTACACACAAGCTGCTCCTAAGTGTAACTACTACCTGTTCAATAGTAATGTAGAAGAAAAATAAGTGCACTTAATTGTGACTGGATTGTGACTATCGTGAGATACAGTTATTAAAACATGAGGGGAAAACAAAAAAACGTATTTTCATCTACATTAGATTAGATCATTCTTTATTGCACACCATAAAAGATTGACGGTATTATCGCTAAATAGCAATCTCTACCAGACAACCTTTGGATGGAATGGACTGTGTGGACATTAACTGTGATGTAATGGTGTACCTAGAAACTACATGTACATACTAACACTAATGATATAAAACTAAAAATAAAAATTACATAAATGAATGAACCTAAATAATAACTACTCATTTCAATTTACATATACATACTTATACTTATTTAAGAAATACATTAATTAATAATAAATACATAGATATTTAGCGACTGTTAGGGATGAATATAGGGCACTGGTGATGTAGATTTATTAATTTCGAATGACCTTTAAAGTCAAATTATAGTATACAATAATATAGGAGTGGGTGTGATCTCAGAGAAGAATTTTTGCTCAATCATACAAAGTAGACGAAAAAGGCATGCCACCTACCTTAATTACTTCAAACCGCACGTTTCTAGACGTGGACTTGTTCAGCATGGGTGTCCTGATGATGGAAATGTCTTCACACAAGAGGAGGGTCAATTGAGAATGCACAGCACTTCACGAGAACGTCTCGAGCACAGCAGTTGCAGATAGAATTAAAATTGTCTATTCACGGAATAGTTTCTTCAGGAGATAAGACCGCGACCAGCAATGTGCGGTCGTGCCAGTCAAACTGAACGGCGCCCGCGCTGCCAGGGAGCGGCGCGGAGGGCGCGCGGGGCGAGGCATGGCAGGTACCTGCTCCGGCTATCCAACGTTTTCAAAACAATGGTAGACGCAGAAAAGGCGGATGGCAAACAGAATTCATCTACCTTATATTTTTAATGAGCAAAAATCCAACAGCGACAAATACTCAAATAGCTGAGGATCGGGCTCAATGGCGCACCCTGGGAGAGACCTACGTCCAGCAGTGGACTGCTATAGGTTGATGATGATGATGATGACTCAAATAGTGTTTCTCTGACCATATATTTTAAAATTGCGAGTGACTTGACACATCTGATAGCTACCGGCGGCAGATCGTTCCATAATCGGACAGCCTGCACTGTAAAACTCTTATCAAAGAAGAAGTGTACAGGTGTCTGAATTGAAGTGGGTCAGATGAACGCAGAGATCGAGGATTGGATGGTGGTCCATGGTCATACTTCCGCAAGCCGAAGATGAACCGGATGCCAAAGTATTACTAGCACTCAAGTTTATCTATTTGCTGTACAGTGAGATCTAGATAAGAAGCATCAGCATAGTCAAGTATGGGGAGAAGAAGTGACTGCGCGAGCAAAATTTTTGTGGCAATCGGAAGAAAGTTGCGCAATTACCTAAGAGAATCCGCTGAGGCAAACATCTTACGGCTGACTTCAAATATCTGAGGTCCCCATGACAGTTGCCTGTCAATGAGAATGCCTAAATTTTTCCTCTTTTCACTCTGCATAACGTAGGTGCCATCAAAAATAATCTACTCATATAAGAAAACAGTCATAATCTAAAAGAAGAAAACTGTATTGTTTTATACCCTTTTAATGCTCAGCGGAGATGTCATTTTTATTTTTTTGTAATAAATTTGTATTATTAACTAACACCAGCGATCTATGTAGCTTAAATTATAAATTTACTATGAGAAATAAAAAACATTCACTTTATTTTACGTTGCTTTATTGGTTATGTGAGATAATTCTCGTCTAAAACCAAGCTTAGGTCAACATTCTGAGTACGGCCCACATTAACAGTTTTATTTCCATGTGTAGGGCCGTCCAACGGCAATGAGAGGCCGATATGTACGAGCACTAACCTTAACGGCGCTTTCAGCCGCCTCCGACTATGAAAACCCAATCAAAGTTTAATGTGCCTCTTTAGTTCCACATCCTTTATGGGAACAGACGAGCTCTCATTAGCCTTTTAAAAGAGCTGTCAGACTTTTATGTTGTTGGTTATCGTGTGGGGATCATTCAATTCTATCTATTTGATGTGTCACTTTTATGGAACATTTTTATGGATATTAACTAACTATTACTGAAGCAAAGTATATTTATGATGTTAGGAATGTAAGAAGCGTTTTCATATAACTTACTTAGTCGTTCTTAGCAGATAAACTACGATAAGAAACATAATCGGAACATGATGCAAACATGTTGAATGACGTTTGCATGATCCGTAAAATATCCCAGATTACGCAAGCGTCAGTCTTCTACTCGCCCACGATGAGACTGACTTTTGTCGATTGCTAAAGAAAACCTTTCATTGATCGTCATCTGTTCACCATTCAATCACACAACCCTAACTAAATTGAATGAAATTTCGGAGAACTTGAACTATTATATAATGAACAGTAGTCTTGTTTAATACGTAATTACTTACGTTAATGTAATACGAAACACAATTATGTTTTTGGCGGTCCAGCTTTTCATCATTCAGTTTGTAACATTATATGCATTAGTGTATACAAATACTTTAGCCTAAGCCATGGTTTCCTATTTGGTATCATCTTATGTCGACTTCAATTGATATGCAACGATGTTACGTTGACAAGTAAATGGGGCGTGAATTTAAAACAAATTTTGACTGGCTTTACAAATTCGGAATGTTTATCTAAGGTTGGCGTGTACCGTTGCAACCCACATACAAACAGCATACTCGTATAAAACTGATTACGTTTGAGCTCGTAATGGCTAACATTACAGCAAGTCGGATCATTCGCGGTGTAATATTCAGTACCTCGTTTGGGAGATCGTGATGTGGATGATTGTTCCAAGTCAGAACATATCTCATGCCTCCTACAAGCGCCTTTGTCGGGAAATAATTAATAGCACCGCGCCTATTGTGGTGTCGACAGATGAGCACTTCCTTTGTCCCAGCCAGGGTTAGCATAAGATTTTCATAGAGTCACTGTGTGGTCTGGAATTTTGAGCTTCATCGTGTTTTCTAACGTGTGACTTCTGCTAAGCCACAAAGGAACAAGTCTTGGAATAGTCGTACGATATTGCGCTCAAGATATTTGTTCTTCAAGAAATACACGATGTTGTATTTATATTTATGTAAATCACTTTTAGGATTTAACGCTTAAAAAGTAAATGGGTATGACTAATAAAATACATACAAATAAATAAATAAAAGGCATTTATTTACACACACACCTAAGGTGGTGGGTGGTAGGATATGTATAATATATGGAGCGGGAGAAAATATTTACTATTTTTTTCCTAACCTAACCTGTTTTTGGTGACGGGGATTGCCACAAACAAGACATGTTATGTACAGTTTGATGCGCTAAAACCATCTCCAGTGATCAAACCACTGCACATTATGAGGGCTTCGGAATCTCATAAAGAACTTACCTAACCTTACCTTTACGTATTTTGTGTAACATTCATACTAATCTCGTAGCACATGTCTACGAACACCGTAGCAACTGTCTACGATAACCGTAGTACATCTACGAAGTATCTGTAGCTCTCCGAATATAATTTCAATCTTGTTCTGTCTCTATGAATCTTTATACAATGCTTTTGCGATGAAAAGCAAGGCTTACAAAATTGACTAGCAGCCCTAAAAATCACGTCAAGTACATTTGAAAGTAAAGTAAAGTAAAGCAAACAAGCCGCGGTGCACTTGTGCAGTTATTGCGACACTCTGGCATTCGCGGTAGGAATGATTTCTCAATTGTTAAAGTTGCGAGTTCATTGTTGCTATTGAGTTTTATTGATAAATGAGTTGGTTGTAAAGATTAATGAGTCTAAAAGCATTATTCATGAAGTCACTTTTTCGATGTGAACTACTTTAAAAGATAGATTTAAACCTTTTTCTATATATTTGATGTGTGTCCGTCCGTAACATGGTCGTTTCCAAATAAATGTTCCAAAGTTAATGAGTTATAATTTCATGTCTGCGAGATAGTTCATAGCTAAGTTTAGTAACTAGTGTAGTAACTAGCTTACCCGCCTGCGGCTTTGCACGCGTGGTTTGTCCATGAAAACATTAACCTCCTTCAGCGCAGTTAAAAAAAGTAGCTTATGTTTTAATCCCAATCATAATCTATCTATATACCAATTTTCATAGAAATCGGTTTAGCCGTTCTTGAGTTATAAATTGTGTAACGAACCCGACTTTGTTTTGTATATTTATAGAATAATGCAGCCATTTTTGTCTACCAGTGGTTTATCGTTATACTATTTAACTACGACTATTTAGTATTATAATATATGTCACTATTTCTTTATGTTCATTAAAACATCATTTTATTGAGTACAAGTATAACTGCCTCCGTGGAGCAGTGGGCGTATAGCCGGCTGAGACGCAGTAGGTAGCGGGTTCGATTCCCGCCGCGGAACAAATGTTTGTATGATCTACAGATATTTGTTCCGTGTCTGGGTGTTTTTCTATATATTATAAGTATGTATTTACAAAAAAAAAAGTATATAAGTCTTCTATCAGTTATCTGGTTCCCATAGTACAAGCTCTGCTTAGTTTGGGGCTAGATAGCGCTGTGTGAAATGTCCAGCAATATTTATTTATTTTATTTATTTATGTTACCACTGCCTCCTCTCACGTACTTCTAATCCAGTCCATTCTAAAGGTTGCCTGGAGATCGTAGCAATATGGCCTATTTTACCACTGCAGTTTTTGTTTATTTGGAGTAACAATATTCAGTATATATAACTTTAAAATGAAACCCGCCGTATCCTACCAAATTCTGCACTTGGTAAGATAAGGTATTTCATTTATACAGTCTCTTTGTTACTGACTTGTTTGAGCACGGTTAAATTATCTATTTCAGGCTAGTAATTCATTTTAACATTCAGGTGAGCCACGTCCATCATACTTACTTAAGAATGACCCTAAAATCTAGACAGTCTTTGATAACTTGCTTAGGAACTTGATCAACAATTCTTCTTGAAAAAATATTTTATAATTTACGTTTTTGTTTGTAGAATAATAAACGAATACCTTAGAACTTTATGCCTGTAGCACTTGCTTATTCAATTGTATCATCATTTGACCTTTAAGGGGTATTTCCGAGAAATGGTAAAGTTTTTTCAACTATTTTTCTCTCGCCCACGTCAGTAAGACCGGTTTCGGTAATTTGAAAGATTTTATCTAGACGGGTAGACGGGTAGACCTAGCTATTTCAAGAATAGGTTATCAAGGTTATAATGTTCTATATTATTCCATCTATATGTAGTATTTTATTTTTAAATTAAATTATGGTATTCTGTAGCAATACAATTTCTATGGCTTAGTTCATTAGATCCGAGCAGGATTTATTTACTTGCTTCTGTCTTAATATGATTAAACCTAACTGGCACTAAATTCCTTGAGTTAGTGCTTCTCAGTACCAAACCCAACCTTTGATTACGTCAAACATATCCCCAGTTCTGAATGCATTAATGCTTTGCCGCTCGAGTTGCAAGTACTCGCATTAATCGCATGTGAATTAATTTACATTGAACAAGGGTAAATACAAGATTACGTTTACACAAAATAGGTAGAGCTGGCAAGACAAGATAAGATGTATAGTGTAGAAAATTGAGGCGTTTATTAAAGCTTTAAAGCCTGTCATAAGCCATTGCCCACCCGAAATAAGTGATTGTTAATCACCAAGATTGTAATTCCCAAAAAAAATTAAAGCTCTGCAATGGGTTTCGATTGGTTTCGATCCTGGATCATAGAACGATCATATATTGAGAATGAAAGTTCGTTATAACTTTATTGTAATCACGTCATAACTACGCATGTTCATGCTTTAACTGATTATTTGTAAACCTGTCAAAGATTTCAAATAAAGAAATAGTATAAATATAAAAACTTAAATTAATTTATGCTCTAGTTACTCTTATATAATTAAAATAATAATATACGATAAAAGGAAATATAAAAAGAAGTAAAATTGATAATATAGTCTAGTATATCTAAATAGGAAAACGCTATGCTATTTTCAAAAGCAGAGTCGTTTTGTAGATGGTTCGTCAACACTGAAGATGTAATATAGTTTGATGCATATATGTATATAGGTATATAGCACATCAACACATTAAAGTGCAAGTTTTCCCAGTTGAATTTAGTTTCCGTGGAATGATTTGAATGTATGTGGAGATACGAAGTTTACAAATACGAGATGCATACAACGTACTCCTGAAATAATTACAGCATACGGTTCGCATAGCGTGCGGCTGCTGTTGACAAAACGTATGACGTGCTGACACATTCAAAATTACATTACGCGACAACCCTACTGCGTCTACGCTGACGTTGTTTATAATTGTTATTCTTTGAAAATGTAAGTCGGCTGAAAACAACTGCATCTAGTAAAATTAAATTATGTCATTATAGAACAATATTTATAGAACTCATGTCTTTTTAATTATTGATTAAAACGGGTATTTATCGCGTATTTACCTTTTTTATTTGTTATCTCGACGTTATACCCAGACTTCTCGACGGTAGCTCCAAGTAATCTAGTCAACCCGTGACCAAGACTTTTGCAACACAGCTGAAACGTTGGGATAACAAATAAAAAAGGAACATACGTAATAAATACCCATTTTAATCAATAAATATGTACAGTAACCACGAAAGTTTGAAAAATAGGTAGGTCTTTTTATTTTGTTATGTCTGTTCAACTCCATAGAAAAGGTTCAGGCAAGTTTGAGGTATGGTAAAAGCGACAGCCCTTCTGTGTCTTGTTTACGTACTTTATAGTTGTAAGATTTTTAAAACCATCTCAAAAACTTTCAAGCTGGTCGGGACTTGAACCCCCAACCTTCCTCTTGATACGAGGATGCACAAAAATAAGTTTTCTATAGATCGGCAATACCCTGGGTGTTGCCGGTGTCAATAGGAAACGGTGACCGCTTACCATTAGGTGGCCCGTAAGCCTGTTTACCCACATACATGGGGCACACTAAAAGTTTTTCACTTCTAGCTAATCGGAACTATTTGAATTTTGAATGTTATATTTTTTGAAACCTTCTTAGTAAAAAAAAAATTGGCGGGAAATCATTTGTCAATTGTTTTTTATCACACATCAAAGTTCTACGTACGCAACTAAAATGGAATTAAGTCGAAAAGATTTTGGAGCGATGATTTTTTATGATTTTTAAAGTTCTCTCTCTCTCCGCAAGACTGCGCTGCTCGTCTTTAAAATGCTTTTGGGAGAGAAGCACCTTGTTTGAGCACCGTAAGGCGATGGTTTGCTGAATTTGAGAGAGGTCGGGTTTCTTTATATGACGAATTTCGTGACGGGCGGCCTTCAACTGCCGTCAACGAAAATAATGTGTCTACTGTTAAGCGGCTAATTGAAGAAAACCCGAGGATTATCTATGAGACAATTCGAGGACTATTGTGGATTGGTATGAGCTAAATTCAGAAAATTTTACACGAAGAATTGAAAGTTCGGAAACTTTGTTGTCGTTGGATCCCTCATGAACTGACAGCGGAGCAGAAGCGGGCTCGCGTGGAATGGTGCTCACAGATGGTACTGAAGTACGACCACGGACATTCTAATGCTGTTTATGACATTTTCACAGGAGACGAAACTTGAATTCATTGTTTTGAACCCGAAAAAAAAATAGCAATCTTGTGAATGGGTGTTTGAAATTGAAAACAGGCCAAAAAAAGTGAGGCAGGCGAGAAACGTTGGTAAAAAAATGATGGCGTTTTTTTTCTCAGCTACGGGTCCCATCTGCACAATTCCACTTGAAGATCAAAAGAGTCTTAATGCCGAGTAGTATTCTACCATTTGTTTACCCAGGGTGTTAGAAAAAGTTCGCAAAAGCCGATCAAAAAGCCGCGTTCTCCTACATCATGACAACGCTTCTTCACACACGGCCAACAAAACAAAGTCATTTTTAGCTTCCGAAAAAGTACAACTCATCACCCATCCTGCACATGGCCCCGACCTAGCACCCTGTGATTTCTGTATTTTCCCCAAAATCAAAGATTTGATGAGAGTTTTCACTTTTACCAATTCCGAAGAGGCAGTGATAGCGTTCAATCAGCACGTAGAAAACATGCCTTCAGATCTATGGTCCTCCTGTTTTAAAAATTGGTTCGATCGCATGAAAAAATGTTAAAAATGTAAATGAGAGTATTTTGAAAAGCAATAAATATAATATTTTGATTATAACATTTTGTTTTTCTAAGTTACGCAAAACTTTTAGTGTGACCTGCGTATAACATAAAAAAAGGTGGAGCTAATGGTACTTCGAGTCGTAAACTGTATCATCTCACTAATTTCGACCCTGACGTGAGAAGAGTCTGCAGCACAATGGACAGTGCATTCTCGTATCAAGAGGAAGGTTGCGGGTTCAAGTCCCGTCGGACTTGAAAGATTTTAATATGTTTTTGAAAATCTTAGAATTTTTCCATAATTGTCGAATAACACTATAAAACTAAATTACTATATAAATTTGTATTTTTAAATTATGATAAATCAAGTGCAACCATTTTCAACTGCTTGTAACTATGTCTCATTTCAGGATTCCATACCTTTAAATGCAGCAGGTTGACGAATCTAAAACCTGATGCTGGCTCTAAAGTCATCAGGCGAGATAGTGGTCAAACGCTAGCCGATAATTTATAAAAAAAAAGAAAAAACGTTCATTGACTGAAGTTAAAATCACAAAAAATGGTAAGGAATTTTTAAACAAGCGTTAAACAGTGTTCAACAGTTTTTGTGGTTTAAGGTAAATCTACAGCTTAACATAGGTCTCCTTTTGCTTTATTTAGCCTTCTTGTATAGTATTTCTCTGAACCAGTTGGACGTTCTAGATATGACTAGGCAAGCAAGTCAGGCAGGTTTGAACCAAAATGGACCTTTTGTTGTCTAGGAGCCTACAAAACACAATATTTATCGAATCGGTATTAAAAGTATGTCATGGCAGTAAAAATATATAACAAAATACCAGAATAAATTAAAGCACAAGAAAACGACCGCAACTTTGAACATAGATTAAAACATATACTAATGGAAAAAAGTAAACACATTAGACGACTTTTTTAACGACAAGAAATGTAAATATATTTCAACAATAATGATTTCACTAAGCAATCAAATTCAAAAAATAAAATCAGTCAACTTTGATTCCACTAGACCTGCCTATTTAGCTTTAATATTACTACACCCTCACTTGCAGGGTACATATGAAGTGCTGGACTCTTGACTAGTCAATAAGATCTGGCATGTAACATTTTAATCCACTTTATATGAACGCAATAAAATACTGAATACTGAAAGCCTAAATTTCCATGGTTGAGAGGACATTCACGCAAATTTACGTCTAAACTAGCCAGAGAAAATTAGAAGACAAAGCTCACATTCCAAGACATCTGATAAAGAGGGTACGATGCAGTGTTGTAATCCGCGCTCGTTTGCGTGAAGTGCCTGCAATGATCTAGCTTAGCGTTTTATAATGAGCTCCCGACGGAGCCACAAACTGTTAGGCTGCGCTCATGTAAATACTATAGTATACATAAGAAAGTGCAGAAAATATATGTCTGTACTCGTGTAACTGAACTGTACCGCCGTCTGTTTTTCCTAAAGAAAAATCCGGGCCTCTTAAAGGTAAGAGTGAATATGTTTCTTCTAGATCTTCGTGCTTCATCTTAATGTGCGTTTAAACCAAATGAATGAATGAGAGCATTCGTTCTCGATCTTTTAGTGTTAACGAAAGATCGTTCTTAGCGTTTACACCAAATTATCAACGAGCAAGAATGAGAACCAAGAACTAAAATTCTTGCACGATAGATGTTTAGATCAGCCGAACAAATGCTCGTGAGTCAATTCACAAGAACACAAGAACACTTTGAAGAGACCGCTCTGGGGATCGAGCACGTTCAAACATGCAAGAATGCTCTAAGCAACTGTTCGCATGCTCTTAGAATAGTGAGCATTCTTAGAATATGCCATAGAATCTTTGGGAAAGCAGACAAAACAACGAAAGAATGAGTGGGGATAGAATGAGCATTCGCTCGTCTGATGGAAATCGGCCCACATCATCGCTAACCATCAGATGAGATTGTGGCCAAACGAAGATATATTCAGTTTAAAAAAAAACGTAAGCTCTTTCCCACTACTCAGTTACGCGTCTGATTTACGAGCGAGAAGACAAGCTGAGCTGAGTTACTATCTACTTGCATTAGGTATACAGATCAAACAAACCACATATCAATAGAATAGAACAGAATATCAAAAAAGAAAGAACAATAACATTCATTAGTTAATAAAGTTACTGTAACATCAGTCTCTCGTCATATTCAAATTACAACATTATATTAAGAATAAAAAAAAACATATTACATAACAGTCACTTAATACATTTCAATAATTTTCAATAAATTAATTATAAAAGTAATATCCGCTGTAAAGGGGCGTCAATTTGTAACATATAATAATTAATAAAAATACCTAGCGGAAACCAATAATAAAAGAAAATAAGTGACTCAAAGCTATGAACTTTACCAAAACATCTAGCCTGACGAATTTTAGAGGACACAACAAAGCTCATATTCCAAGACATTTGATAAAGATCCGAGAACGTAGGAGCGTTTAATCTGCGCTCGTTTACATATAGTGGTCGCAATAGTCCAGCTTGGTGCTTTAATACCTATGAGCGAGCGTTGGATCTACAAACCGATAAGCAACTCACAAAGATAAAAAGAGACTCTTCATTTACAATTACTCTTTGTCTGTTTTTTCGGGCCATTATAATCTAGGATACTTCAGTTTTAGAGTAAAATAGTTCCCAATCTGCTTCATCTTCGACCACAGGATTACTTATCGTCGGTATGGTACTGGTCAAACGCTTGTCTACAACGAATAAAATTATATCGGTGGTATGAGGTTTTGTGTTGAAGCAAGGCCTCATATATATTTTACTAGCTTCCGCCAGCGGCTTCGCATGGGTTGTTTGTCAACAAAAAGTAGCCTATGTGTTAATATAATATAATCTACGTACATACCAAATTTCATCGAAATCAGTTCAGCTGTTATGACTTGATTGAGTAACAAACAAACAAGCATTTATAATATTAGTGTGATTTAGCAGTATCATGACAATTACATATTAAGATCTTAACAACATTCTTGTGAACACAACTTAAAGGTTCGTTGTCGTCTAACTCACGACACTTCAGACGCGGCCACACATCGTATCATATTAACGACTCTAAAATGCTACACTGCATCTTATTTACTTCACTTATCTTATTTGCATCTTGATTAAGCAACACTATAGTTTTAACATACTTTAGGAAAAAAAAAGAATTAGTTTAGTTTGTAAGGATATTAAAACTGTAGATAACACTAATAATTAAAATAAACTAAAATAAATTGCGATTAAAAAAATACTAAGCATAAAAATACAAAATTTTATTTCAATACCGATACTTTTCATTCCAAAATTCCATTTAATTATGTGGCCATGGTTAAAAAAATAAAAACAATATTACCCGCTTATTCACAAATTGAAAATCCCCCATTTTGGAGCGTGTTACATAAATTATAATAAGCATAAATGTAGCTTATTGAAATTCTAATATTTTATGCATCGTTGCCGCCCATAAGAATGAGCAAAGTCAGCATTTATTCCGCGCCTACGATACGCCCTCTCGTAAACAGGCCTCGTCAAACTAGGGCGGATTATTGATCACATGAACGAGCCACGATGATATAGCTCCATTCCTTAAAATAATAACCACCACATCACAAACTCCTTAGAAACAATTTTACTGTATCGTAATACAATGTTCCGACTGTTCCCTTATAGGTGTTTACCTATGGAATTGCCGTTCTTCAGTACTGGTCATTTTAAATAGAAAGTTCAAATAGAAAAAAGTTTGGAATGGCTTTGTATTCTAAATTCAAATTAATTTTGTTTTAAAAACATGACATTTTTTTACACACTCAGTCTGTTGTTTATTGGTTAGCGTTGTATTTTCATTACATTTGAACATTTTTCGTCATAATGGATACTTTAAAAATTCGTGTAATTATGGAATATGAGTTCCGTCGTGGCACCAACGCCCCACAAACAGCACATAACATCAAAAACGTTTACGGAGAGAACTGCACAAACGAACGCACAACCCGTTATTGGTTTTCCCGGTTCCGTTCTGGAAATGTTGACTTGAAAAATGAAGCTCGTGGTCGTCCAGAGACTTTGTTCAACAATGATGAATTAAAGGCGATTGTAGAAGCTGACGAAACTCAATCTACAGCTGAGCTAGCAGCAGCTTTTGATGTTAGCATCAAAACAATTTTGATCCATTTGCGACAAATAGGCAAGGTAAAAAAACTTCATAGATGGGTGCCCCAAGAATTTAACGATCGCCAGCGCAATGTACGCGTCGAGACCTGCCCCAATGATGGAGAAGCTTGCACATCGGCAACCAGCTTAGGTCAATCGGTCGTCCCCACTGCTCCTTCACGACAACGCGCGACCCCATACTGCACAACAGACAGTCTCCAAGCTGCAAGAGTTGGGGTTGGAAACTCTCCCTCATCCGCCATACTCACCAGACCTTGCACCTACCGACTATTACTTTTTCCAAAATTTAGACAATTTTTAGTGGGTAAAAAATTCAATTCCCGAGAGGCAGTATAAAATGCCTTTGAAGAGTTTGTGGCCTCCCGTCCAGCTGATTTTTACAAGAAGGGCATCAATAAACTGCCAATGCGTTGGCAAAGATGCGTCGATTGCATGGGTGATTACTTTGAATAACAGAAATAAAAAAGTTTTAAAAAATAAGTACTTACTTATTCCATACAAAACGGCAATTTCATAGGTAAAAGCTTAATATAAGTATCTGCAAGGTGGCCTTAGAACTGGCTCTCTCTTTGGCCCTCGTCAATCATTGTCAACTGGTTACTTAGCTTTGTATCTTAACCTTGTTTGTATAAACGCTTCCACTCAAAGTACAAATCACCTGAGCATAGAACGAACCAACGGAAATTTTATGAAAATCTGTCTTTGTTTTATGCGAAATCTAAAAGAAATTCCCGTAATAAAACGTCGAATTCAAGTTTCAGTCTAATCCTGTTTAATGCAATGTAACGGTAACTGAAAACTTATAAGTCATAGCCACTGTGTTGAAGTTGTAACTGCTTGTTAATTCATCATAACCATTTTTATATTTGCTAATATTAAATGTGTCTTATTATTTATATTTTAGGTATGTAGGTATGCTTTTACTATTATATAGATGCACCGCCGGCATGTGATCAATTATTATCCTGTCCATACAAAGGTTGTCTGGAAGAAATCGCTTTTAGCGATAAGACCGCCCATTGTACTAAATCTATTTGTGAATTTTTTGTTTTGGTGTACAATAAAGAGTTATCTGTTTTTTTTTTTGTTTATTAAACGCACAAAATGCATTACAACCACTTATAATTAAAGATACAAAAATACTGTTTTTATCTGGATTGCAACATAAACACATGTGGGTACAGCTGAAATAAACTTACAAATCAAGCAGACGTTAACTAGAAAAGATATATAAATTTTAAATACTTATTAATTGCAAAGAAA
Source organism: Philereme transversata (assembly GCA_963924445.1). Taxonomy (NCBI): domain Eukaryota; kingdom Metazoa; phylum Arthropoda; class Insecta; order Lepidoptera; family Geometridae; genus Philereme; species Philereme transversata. The sequence continues at coordinate 10,548,287 of OZ004347.1, forward strand.
ATTTGAGTACTTAACTAAAACTAACAACAAAATATATAATCGATTAACATTTATACATTATTTAATACAATTAAGAATGTAAAAACTCAAATTAAGCATCTGAGTGGCAATATTTATTAAAATGGAGGATGTTTTTGATAGTCTTAACAAATTGGGTCAGTTTTGAACTAAAGATATCAAGTTCTATATAATTTTTCGCTAATTCATTGTATTGACGAGCCAAATATCTATAAATATTTATATAATATAGATCTACAAATATTTGTACCGGATCTGGATGTTTTTCTATATATTATAACTATGTATTTACAAAAAAAAGTATATAAGTATTATATCAGTTATCTGGTCCCCATAGTACAAGTTCTACTTAGTTTGGGACTAGATAGCGCTGTGTAAAATGTCCACCAATATTTATATTTATTTATTTAGTTACCTTATTTATATAAACCTTATTATAAAAAGTTTTTGTTAAATATAATTTTTGTTCGCTCACACTCTGAAGCTAGCTATTCATTGCTCTGAGGTGATCCTATGAGATGGTGTAGGCTCCTTAGAGAGCCTCTGCTTACCTATAGACGTTGGATATGCAAATGGTGTGTACAAAGCCGATTACACGTAAACCCTCTTTGTACTAAGGTATCTAAATGCCTAGATATTCTACATCTTTATAATCATATTTCTAAAAAATTAATAAGGTTTTTCTATCTTTGAATACCATCTGAATTAAAATATGCCTCGAGCATAAATAACCCCACAGTACCGAAAGGAAGTTCTGTTTTATCTCGTTCAATTTTAAACCTGTTTTTCGCTATGACAACCTCTTAGCGTAGTAAATGCGGCTATAGAAATGTTTATTTTTATTTAATTTTCTAAATCTCTTTAACACTACCACAAAAAGCAGTCCGACTATTTTTCCATAAAAATATAAAGTTTTATCTGCTAACTAAATGCAGCGGCTGTCTCTAAATCCATGCAATATCTAAAAGCCAACATTTCATAAAGAATTTCATCCCACAATATTCTCCTTTGAATATTCTACGGTTGTCAAGTCACAAAAAGTTTATACGGTAAAGAGGCGAGTGTGGTTTTCATTAGACACCGGAATTTGCATGATATTCATTAGCTGGTGGGGGCGGGTCCGCTCCGACTAGTTCGGACACGGCGCCCAAAATGTACACGGAATAGAGCTGAAACTAATTACTTGCATTACAAAGTGATTAGAACGTTAGAATATATCCAGTACATTTATTGCTGTCAGACCTACTTCGATGTAGAGTTTTTGAACACACACAAAAAAACCACTTAACTAGTGGTTCGCCCCGAACTGAGATCTTGCGAGTCTCCCATAAAAACAAAAAATATTATTTAAAATCTTTGACTAGTGCCACGAAATGAATAATCAAATAACTTGACCTACAGTTTCATTTAAATTACAGGTAACGGGAGTTCATGGCAATTGGTTTTCCTTTTTTAGGGTACAAATTGCAGTTATTCTGGATTTCAGACTGTTGCTTATATTTGTGTCACTTAAGCTAGACGCATACCAAATTACGGCACTGTGGGACCTTTTAAAAGTTGCTGTATAGACTGTAGGTCATACACACACAAGCACACACAAGTTCACACACACACACACACACACGCACACACCCTCTCATACATACACACAAACTCACACACACACAAACTCATATACACATACGCACACATAATCACACATGGTTATCTTGTATAATTTAAAAAATAATAGTAATAATGATAATTGGAAATAATAAACTCTGGAGGGGGGCGTTAGTGTTCGCGACACAGTTTATAACTTCTGCGAATACTATCGTGTTCCAGTATTGTTGTGCCATGTTTTTGTTCCAAAATAAAGTTATTTTGATTTTGATTTGATTTGACTGGTGTACCCTATGAATTTTGTCAAAGTTAAGTTTTTATTGTGGATAATAACTTAAAAACCACAAGGTTTAAACTAAAAATAAAAACGGGGTCAAAATTTACTCACAAAGACCTTTTATTAGATGTGTCTATTGACCGGATAGTCTCAGTTTGTTTTTATTTACCCCTCTTGAACCCCAATATCTCAACAATCCCTCCACATTTTTAGCTCATTGAGTCACACCAAAATTGTGCCATTACTACCTACCTTTATACCAAATTTCACGATGATCGGATAAATACATATACATATATCTTCGGATAAACAAACAAACATACATATATACTTACATACATACATACAATTTACGCCGATTTGCCCAAGTTGATTTAGACACTATTTAACTATTTAGTAGAGTTAAATTATTACAAAGAATATGTTTTTAATTTATTGTATTGTTTTTTAATAAGTGTTATCTATTCCGACCTCAGCGGTGCAGTGAGCGAATAGCCGGCTGAGACGCAGGTGGTAGCGGGTTCGATTCCCACCACAGAACAAACGTTTACATCATCTACAGATATTTGTTCTGGGTCTGGATGTTTTTCTATATATAATAAGTACGTATTTACAAAAAAAGTATATAAGTATTCTATCAGTTATCTAGTTCCTATATTACAAGCTTTGCTTAGTTTGGGGCTAGATAGCGCTGTGTGAAATGTCCAGCAATTATATTATATATATTATTATCTATCTATCTATGTTAAAAGAAGCCAAGCAATATTGATGGTCATTGTAACTGCAGTCGTTGCTTGCCAAACCGGGATCGAAAAAAATTCACTGACTAATTTTCACCCAACAATAGTTTACAGCGTTTGAGTTCATGTGAAATTACTAAAGGGGTAAACAGATTTGTAAGCAAGACTCAGTCCATTCCGACCCTCGTCTGGGTCTCATGAAACTGTCATCGCTAAGAGTATATACGCTCCCACCGGGGTTTTTGCAACAACTTACAAACTTTTGTATTTATAATTTGTTAATGTTAATGAGCTTTTTATAGTAGCTTACTTGTATAATTTCTTGTAATGCTAAATGGCTGTTGTTCAACACTTTAAAGCAGTTTTTATTGTTGCTTGTACCCAGTTTTCGTGAAAGATTATCTTACCGCGCGGTTGTAAATTCTAGGGCTAAGTTCATATGAACGCGCGGTACCGCGTGGAAGTACTAACAGCGCGGTACAAGATGAAACGAAATAGTGTTTATCGTCTACATTACCGCGCGCTACCGATCAAACTAAATAGTGTTTACCGTCTACATTACCGCGCGCTACCGATCAAACTAAATAGTGTTTATCGTCTACATTACCGCGCGCTATCGATCAAACTAATAGTGTTTATCGTCTACATTACCGCGCGCTACCGATCAAACTAAATAGTGTTTATCTACTACTAAATATATTACCGCGCGCGGTAATGTAGACGATAAACACTATTTAGTTTGATCTTGTACCGCGCGGTTAGTAGTTCCGCGCGGTACCACGCATTCATATGAACTTAGCCTTACTTTTGGTATGGTGGTAAAATTTATCATAGAACAAGGTAAATTCAGGTGTTCCCAAACTTTATCCACAAACTATACACAGGTAAGACAAATAGAACTAAATCTGTAAACCTCGGTGTGAGTTATGCTCACAATCAAATTAATCAAATCTTAGCCAGAATCTTTAGCTTAGCTTTACTTACCGAGTTTGTACCGTTAAATATATTTTACATACCAATTCAGTAGAGGCATTCTGTATAAATCAAAACATCAACTCGAATTCACTGAGTGATAAATCTCCCTTCTAACAAATGCCCACTTCACCTTGAATCGGTATTCTGCATATGTTTCGGCACACAAATGAAGTTTGATGAGTTTAGGAATTAGCTAAGGATTGAATCTACGCGTTACATTATCAGTCTTGAATCGAGCAAACTTCTTTTAATTTTTTACTCAAGAAAACTGAAATAATCACGGTTTTTCAATGTGATATGTCTTTAAAATAGCAAAGTCTACATTATTTGTTGTCTATAAGTGTTTAAAAATAAACATTGAATGTGTTGTGTTATGGCTGATTAAGCTAAGTGTTATTGCCTTTTATTTTTTATCTATGGTCGATAAGGACTGAGGTGCGTGACGCTGTTTGTTGTCTTCAACTGCTTGGATGGATATAAGTTCTGTGTTATTTCCTCGCATTAATAGGATGGCTTAAGTTTTCTACCATCACATGGATGCAACAACATGCTGATAGTTGAGATCTAAATGTACCTATTTATATCTCTACGTAGCTAATATTTCTGGTGACTTCCGCTAACCACGAACAATAATATAGGTACAAACTGAGACATACACACGGTCATATAGCATTCCCTTTGTTTGGGTATGTTTTACTTTTTATCTTTACTCTCGTCGCAAATCGTCTACGTGGTCTGCAACTGCTTTTAGCACACCTAGGATGACTGGTAGATAATGCTATTAGATTAGCATTAAGTTCTCTTAGGTACCTACTCTGTTCTGTGTAAAAGTAATAAATAAAAAATAAAATAACTGCGAGGATTTTGGACAACCAACTGGATTTCCAGAAATACATTTGATAATACTTTATTGCACTTATAAATCTAGTACAAAGGCGAACTTAATGCTAAAGAGCCATTGTCTTCCAGATAACCTTTAGTTCATTGTTAAGTTACTATAGCTATTGGTTTTCCTTAAAATAAATAAATAAAGAAGCGGTGGAGGGGCGACAAATTTGAGAATGTCACTGGATCATTATTGTAATGGAGCAGTGCTTTACCCCACCATGATTTTAAACGCAACCTTATAAATTCCTTAATCACAGATTGTGGTTTTTAAATAAATTCTAAATTATTTAAAATCGCGCTGATTTTCGTTCATTTGTATGCCACGGCCACCGTTGAATAGTCTTCTAATTAAAAAGAGTATCCTTTGTCATGTAGATGTGTTGGCTTTATAAGGCTGTAGACGCAATCACGTTGCTAAAACCCTTCGAATAAATATTAGACTCCAAGACCGTCAAGTGTTGCTTTCAAGTTCCTTTTCACAGCTTAATTAAGGGTCTCTTGCTTCACAAATGAAGATTACAAATCAAAGAGTGAAAATGTACTTATTTGATGTTGTGCTGAAAGTCTATTTTTAACGATGATGTGAAGAATTGCTTTTAAGAAAACTGATTACATTTTGGCAACTTGTAACCCATTGTATACTGTTATAAATAACTAACAAATTTATGACATTATTTATATTTATTAGTACCTATAGATAAATATTGCTGGACATTTCACACAGCGCTATCTAGCCCCAAACTAAGCAGAGCTTGTACTATGGGAACTAGATAACTGATAAAATACTTATATAATTTTTTTTGGTGCATACATACTTATAATATAAAGAGAAACAACCAGACCCGGAACAAATATCTGCAGATCATGCAAACATTTGTTCCGCGGCGGGAATAGAACCCGCTACCTCCTGCGTCTCACCCGGCTATTCGCCCACTGCACCACGGAGGTCGTCAAAAGTACTTATAGGTAAACATTTTGTTTTGTAAATTCATACACATAAGATACAGAGAAACACGCAGACCCGGAACAAATATTTGTAGATCATGCAAACATTTGTTCCGCAGCGGGAATTGAACCAGTAGCCTCTTACGTCTCAGCCGTCTATTCGCCCACTGCGCTACGGAGGTCATATAAGCTTTAATATGTAAAACAAAAATTAAAAATTCACGCAAAAAAAAATTATGACGGAACATAAATTCATTTTCTAATACATAATATATAATTACCTTTAATATATAAAACAAAAATTAAAAATTCACGCTATAAAAAAGTTATGACGGAACATAAATTCATTTTCTAATATATAATATATAATTACCTTTAATATATAAAACAAAAATTAAAAATTCACGCAATAAAAAAATTATGACGGAACATAAATTCATTTTTTAATACATAATATATAATTACCTTTAATATATAAAACAAAAATTAAAAATTCACGCAATAAAAAAATTATGACGGAACATAAATTCATTTTCTAATACATAATATATAATTACCTTTAATATATAAAACAAAAATTAAAAATTCACGCAATAAAAAAATTATGACGGAACATAAATTCATTTTCTAATACATAAAATGCAGCTAATGATGGCTGGTTGGCAATTCTACCGGTGACGTACAGTACATTGGCAGATTTGACAGCCCGCGTAATATGCATGAATATGCGCAAAATGCAATGACTTTATTCTTTATTGTACACAAATAGATTACAGACAAAAACAGCCTACAAAATTGGCATGTACAAAGGCGAGCTTAACCCTAATAAGAGTTTTCTTCCAGCAAATCTTTGAAGATAGAGATAGTTAATTATAGTGGGTACGTGCACAGAAATTGACATTGGAATAAAAAACTAAAAAAAGACTGAATTTAACTCAGCTGATAAGTTAAATACACAAAATTTATAAATTGTAAGGCGGTACGAAGTTCGCGGGGTCAGCTTGTAATATTATAACGAGGAAATATTTGTATTTTTATATGTGTGTAACGAATAAACTCAAAAACTACGGGTCCGATTTCAAAAATAATTTCACTATTAGAATGCTACATTATCCATGAGTAACATAGTTTACTTTTTACTCAACTGCGCAGAAGGAGAGTAATGATTTTACTGACCAACCATGCCTGCGAATCCGCAGACAAGTCAGCTAGTAAATTATATTTCTATCAACTAGTTTTATCAATTTCTATCAATACTAATTGAATCAAAGACGTGCAAAGAAAGAAAGAAAGAAAATACATTTATTTGACACATTAACATTCAAAACATTCAAACAGAACAAATACAGAACAAACATACCTACTGACATAAGATTATAGAGATTAAAAGAAAAATTATATAAAGAAACACAGGAAAAACACAAGATAACAATTTTGTACATATATAAAGGTAGGTAAGTACAGATAATATCGTCTTCCGTGTTGTGTGGTCCAAACAGGCCCCGTCTCAACGTATTTCCGCTAACCATCCGGCGGCGCTGATTTTCAGATGAGGCCCATGGGCCTCTCGAACGCAGAAAAATAAATAGGTAAGTAAACAGATATATAAACATACATATATATATATACGTAAATAATAAAACAAACATAAAGAATAAATAATTCGTGTAAGGTGGAGCTAATATAAGTTGTCTGTGGTGGTTGACAAATTTATGACACTTGACAGTGACATATTTGTCGTCGCTTGTGTTGATCAGGAACTAATAATTGCTTACGCTCGATGTCGCGCTTTCGTCTAAATTAAAATAAACCTACCTTTGTCGTAATGGTGTTCCGTCTGTGTTGTGTAATCGTCGTACACAAGTCACAATCATTACGCAACTTATACACAAACATCACACCATAGCGAAACACTAAATAAACATTAAACAAAGGCGCCATATTGGGCAATTGTGAGAGTTTAAGAAAAAAAACAAAAAGTGTAGGTACAATAACGCAGTAAAGGATTTTCTCAAAAGTTCTCTTACTTATAACAGTCACAAATAAAACTAGAATATCTCTATATCGAGTATAAAGTCTCCTCAATCAGATTGAGGATGAGACGTCACGATCCCGGCTCAATCGTTGTTTGGAACTTGACAATATGGGAAATTGACAATACGTCTCTGGAGAAACCTGTTGCTACCCAATTTTATTAAATATCCTGGTCTTCGTAGAATGCTGAAAAGCTATAACATATTTTTTAGTTTATTTATAGCTTTTGCTAAAAGTAATTTACATTGAGAGAACAAAATAAAGCACTTTTCGCTTTTATAAGCATTTGTCGTGTTAACGATTCTCCGTAGAACGAACCGCTTTTGAGAGAAACTTTAGCTGGCAGTTGACGACGTTTGAAAAAAGAAAGAAAGAACAAGCGGCTTGACTTTGAACTTTTGGAACAAGCAACAACTCAATTTTTTGATATAGTTACAAAATATTGAGTTACGTACATACCTACATACTCAATTAAAAATATTACTGTTTCATGTACTTATGATGATTTAACTTACTTTTCTCTAGTTTTAGTATTGTATTCTAACTTTAGGTAGGTATGTATCTCACTCCATTGTTATTTTTTCCTATTTTGTTTATGATCCGGTCTGTGTTTCTTTGTGTGTCAAATAATTAGTGGTTCGCCCCGAACTGAGATCTCGCGAGTCTCCGATTAGAACAAAAAAATATTATTTGTAATCTTTGACTATCAAAATAGTGGCACGAAATAAATAACCAACTTGGTCTACAGTTTCATTCAAATTACAGGTGCCGAGAGTTAATGTACTTAATGTGGTTACACTTTTTTGGGGTACAAACTGCAGATATTCTAGATTTCAGACTTTTGCCTATATTTGTGTCACTTAAGCTACACAAATACTAAATTACAGCACTGGTGTGACCTGTGAATTTTGTCAAAGCTCAGTTTTTATTATGGCTAATAAATCAAAAACTATAAGAACTTTACTAAAAATACATGTACTAATGATGACCTTTCATTTGATGTTCCACTTGACCTAATAGTTTCATTTTAATTTTTGTTTTATATTTCTGGAACCCCAATATCTCAATAACCCCTCAATATTTAAACTCATTTAGTAACACCAAAATTGTGCCGTCCCTACCTACCTATGTACCAAATTTCACGATAATCGGATAAACGCTTCGAAAGTTATCCTCGGACAAACAACAATACATACATACAAACAACGCCGATTTGCCCAAGTTTATATAAATAAATAAAAAAATAAATATTGCTGGACATTTCACACAGCGCTATCTAGCCCCAAATTAAGCAGAGCTTGTACTATGGAAACTAGATAACTAATATACTTTTTTTTTGTAAATACATACATATAATATATAGAAAAACACCCAGACAGGGAACAAATATCTGTAGATCATGCAAACATTTGTTCCGCGGCGGGAATCGAACCTGCTACCTCCTGCGTCTCAGCCGGCTATACACCCACTGCGCCACGGAGGCAGTCAAATATATAGATATAGAGAGAAGATCTCGCTTCGCTCGATCAAATAATGGCACTTCAACTTACTTCCTAACTAGTGGTTCACCCCGAAATAAGAACTTGCGAGTCTCCCATAAACACAAAAAAAAACTATTCGTAATCTTTGACTACAAAACAGTGCCCTGAAATATATAACCAAATAACTTGACCTGCATTTTCACTCAAATTACAGGTAACAGGAGTTCATTTATTTTGGTTACCATTTTTGGGGTACAAATTGCGGTTATTGAGGATTTCAGACTTTTGCCTATAAATATGTGTGTCACTAAACCTACACGCATACCAAATTTCATCACTGTGGGATCACCCTGTGAATTTCGTTAAAGTTCAGTCTTTATTATGGCACATAAACTGCACAGACTAAATTAAAAATAAAAACGGGCTCGAAACGTACCCTGAAAACCTTTCATTTGACGTCCCACTTGACCTAATAGTCTCATTTTTATTTATTTTACCCCTCTTGAACCCCAATATCTCAACAACCCCCCTAAATTTTTAGCTCATTTAGTCACACCAAAATTGTGCCATCACTACCTACTTATGTATCAAATTTCACGATGACCGGATCAACGCTTTAAAAGTTATCCTCGGACAAAGAAACATACGTACATATATACATACATACAACGCCAATGTATCCAAGTTGATTTGGAGATTTCGCTTCACTCGATCAATTAATAAAATGAACAAAACAGTATGTACCAAAAAACCATGCTAAAATAAAAGATTAAATCGATGGAAATATATCTCACATCTTTGTCGACATAGTTTAACGATATCCGGGTTCAGTACAAGCATTAACCGTAATTCCGTTTGAGAAACAAACGACGTCCCATGGAATAATAAAATAGTAAATTATGTGGGTCCTGAACACCTGCATAATGTCGCCGTCAATCATACAGCCACGTGAAATTGAATCTCATGAGCGCAAATCACACACTTTCTATTACCATATGTGTCTGTCACTCACATAGGTAACCCGGACGAATATGCAAGAATAAACCCTAGCGTCCAAAATGTAAGGTCTAATTTCAACAGTGAAACCAGTTTTGTTGATGTTTTTTCTATACTAATATTATAAAGAGGAAAGATTATATTGTTTGTTTGTACTGAATAGGATCCGAAACTACTGGACCGAATTAAAAAAAATGCGTGTGCTTTAGACCACACGACTGAAGTAAAACTACTTTAATATCTCCCTCTCAACTTCGCCTCGCCCGATCACACTTTTCGTAACGCTTTCGTCACGCATTCACCAGCTTACTCCCCAAGTCAAGCGTGCGTAAAGAAGTTTTACTTTAAAAATTCTTTCACCGTTGGGAAGCTACACTATCCCCGGATGACATCGGCTACTTTTTACCTAACTGCGCAGAAGGAGGGTAATGTTTTTATTGAAAAACTACGCGTGCGAAGCTGCGGATTGGTCGGCTAGTCGTTGATACAATAACATAATGTGAAAAATTTATCACGTTATTTGTAACTTATTTTATTTTATCTAGGACGTGAAAAAAACATATATGTACGTATAGTTTTTCTTATATATAATAAGCATAATATAAGTAGTAAAGTTATACGCTATGAATACCTAACTCTGCTGGTCACTGCATAAATCGAACTTGTCTTAAATCTAATAATAGCAAAGTCAGTTCTGCAATTCAATAGAGTTCACAATCAGCCAATATTTTGGCTCCACGATGAATATTTGCAAAGTGCTCAACCAAGTTGAAACTTGTTTAATAACATACGTTGATCCATTCAGAATTGAAACAAACTTGATGGTGTGTGTAACATGAAGCCCGAGCGCTCCTCAGTTCTGTAGAATGTGGCTCAGAGATGCATAGAAATAATAGACTCCCAATTTGTCTAATTGTTTGTTCTAGAACTATGCTGCAGTATCAATATGGTAGGATTTCACAGATGACCAAGTAAATATGCAATATTGTTCTGATACCGATATAATATAATTGCAATAATACTTACCACAGTAGTAGGTTTTTTGACGACTGTCACCTAAAATAGAACAGAATATATTTGATCGAGCGAAGCGAGATCTCTAAATCAACTTGGGCAAATCAGCTTTGTATGAATGTATGTTTGTCCGAGGATAACTTTCGAAGCGTTGATCCGATTATCGTGAAATTTGATACATAGGTGATAGTGATGGCACAATTTTGGGTAAAAAAAATGAAAATTAAACTATTAGGTCAAATGGAACTTCAAATGAAAGGTCTTATTAGTACATTTAGTTTCCGTTTTTATTTTTAATAAAGTCTTTATAGTTTTTGAGTAATTAGCCATAATAAAAACTGAGCTATGACAAAATTCACAGGGTACACCAGTGCGGTAATTTGGTATGCGTTTAGCTTTAGTGACACAAATATAGGTAAATGTCTGAAATCCACAACCACTGCAATTTCTACCCCAAAAAAGATTAACCAATTACATGAACTCCCGTTACCTGTAATTTGAATGAAACTGTAGGTCAAGTAAGTTGTCAGAGTCAAAGATTAGGTACAAATAATATTGTTTTGCTTTTATGGGAGACTCGTGAGATCTCAGTTCGGGACGAACCACTAGTTATTTTTACCTTTTATTTAATTCTAAGTAGGTATTTTATAGTAAACAGGCGGGCTACTTTTCCACGTCAGATTATAAACGTTTTTATAACACATTTGCTCGTAAAGGGTCTCTTATTTCACCAATTTCAATATCGTAATGTATGTCATTACGTACTTGTGCGTTATTGTAATGTAAAACGCACGAGTTTCTTTTTAATAAGGTAAAACGTACTGTTTATCAAGATGCGCCGTCTAAAACGAACGGTACTTTTTAAAATCTTAGCAAAGAGTTTTTATGTCTGAAAAGTGGCCAACATTTTATGAATAAAATTAACTTTGGGAGATAAAATACAAAAAATAAACAATTAATTCTTTAATTTAATTAGTTTTGACTTTAAATTACAACCATTTATCTATAACAAAAACACAAAAATATTAATGTACTTTATTAGTAATACGGGCTGTTTTTGTGCCTTTGCCTTAAAAAAAAGCGCTGATGCGCGCGCATCGCTAATTTGTGAACAAGTAAAAATTATCCGCGTGCTTTTTCTTTCCAAGAAAGTCCGAATTTTATTTATTTCCTCGCAAATATGTTATAAATCGTCATATGACATACGTGCGCTTCGATAATTACAGCCTCTGCTTTCTTGTAGCAATATCGCCTCGGCTGTAATTTTCAACTTACCGCACTTATATCATAATGTACATGCATTACATAACTTAGATTTAATTTGTCTAAAGTTCTATGCCACGTCCATAATATACGGTAATATAACTGTGAATCTAAGTATCAATAAATAAAATAATAGGACGATACCTAAGCTGAACCCACGTTTATAAGTAAGATGGTATATGAATACCTAGCAGTGAGATAATCGACTCAATGCTACTAGATTATCGGCAAATCCATACAACTCTTGCAGATAAACCGAGCGATTCTCTAACGAATTGTGAATAGCAAGCAATTGTAGTCGGAGTTCGCAACAAAGGTGTATGAGAAAATAATGTTTGAATGAAGTGCTATTGTTACGGCTTTTTACAAAGAAATCTCTTGGCAAAGTGCTCCGCGCGTTTGGTAAACTGAAATTAGTTTCGTTTGATGCTCTATCAGATCCATAGGTGGTTAAAGCTATACACAAAATCTATTTTTATCTCTTCGTTTGTTAAAGGTTAAGTTTTTTCTTGTTTTCGCACACATTATTTTTACTCTGCTTTCAACATATTACTAAAAATACATATTGTTTGTTTACTCATTTGAAATGGCGAGTTAAAGAGTCTTTGCACGTTGTTGTTCGATGTTTTGCTGAGTAAGTAAATGCGCATTAGCCATTGGGAAAGTTAACATAATTAAACAATGTCCCCCTGGGAACACGTATCGTTAGATCTGCTTGTAAACTGTCAACCATGATGCGAATGCTTTCTAAGAAGCCGTTTTTTGTAAAATATGTATGGGTTGGTAAGTACCAAGCAATGAAAATGTTAGACGTAAGGGTACCTAACTTAAATAGCTTTACTGCTAAATGTATAGAAAAGTAGTGAAACAAAAGTGGAAGACACGGAACGGTCCAGTTTTTCCTAAAAATTGAGCACAGTGCACACTACACAATTTTCGCATTTTTTTCTAAACAATGGGTGTCCTCATCCGACGAGTTGGATTATGTAAAAATTTCACAAGGAATTTCCGTGAGATTCCGTCGAATAGTTCAATGTGAGTGAAATTCTCTAGAGTTCAATACATTCGAATCCTTTTGCGATTGGAGTGACACAAAGCGTATTGTTACAGACGAGAGGTTTCTATCTCCAGCCGTTTTGTCACGAGCACTTCCAAACGAGCATTGTCTTCGTCAATACTGGAACTGACTACCGCGTCTGTTCTATAATATTTTTATTCGTACAAATATTCACAGTCGAAATCAGGTCCGTGCGCTCCCGATGCATAATAAAGTCAATGCACGTTTTGAGTAAATAACATCACAAATATGGAGTTGCATTTATGAAATCGTATAAATGTAGAGTGAAGTATACTGGTAGTTTGAAGCGTGGTTTGCGAAGTCTCGAGAACTTAAGCCGTTGTGTTAGAGATCGCAGGCTAGATATTAGCGAGGATAGAGCGAGGGAATTCAGTGGCACTGGCTAGTCGTTACTCACGAGCAAGGTTAGGCCATACCTCATGCTCATGAACTTCCGACTGTAACTAAACTGTGTATGCCATACATTCTAGTAACAACCAGTACATTTTCACATGTTTTCTGTAAAGGGCCTTTGTCCCAGTATCCTGGTTGTACAACGAGATAACCCTTTTAGAACTAATCTCTTTAATTTTTTACTTGATAACATCAAGTAAAAAATGCCCCCCTCCAAATTATGCACACTGTTTAACTCTGCTGATCTAGCATGAACGCCCTAAAAAAGTTTATCTTTATCTAAGCATGAAATTGCATTTTGCGTAGAAAGTAAAAGCATTGTATGCAGTGTATGTTAAACTGGTAACGATAATGAGCTTTATTTGAACCAAAAACTTCGAGAAAAACGAATATTGAGAGAGATATAAAAAATGAGCATTGTAGTGCAGCAACACCAGATACCACTTGCGCCGTAAAACTATATTTTAGTTGGAGGTAGAATAGGACGCTCTGGCAGTAGGCATGTGAATATCACCTACTCTGTAATCCGTCGGGCAGCTTTGTCAGATCCGTAATGACGAAGGACAATAGGACGTGCGGACTATGGAGCGAGACACTGAACGTGCTAATGTTACATGACAGGTCTGAAAGTACTTAATTTAAATAGATACCTTCCTAGTTAATACGTTACTGCCAAATTAGTTTTTTTGTGACTCACAATAATCAAACATTCATAATCTTTATTGCACATATAACCTTTAAAAACAAAGGTATATTACAAAAAGAAACTAGCAAAATAAGAATGTCGTATCCGTCGTTACAACTCTAATCTGTGGTAGTAGGGTAGACGAGGTAGAGGACAGTGGCCCTCGTTAAAACTCTGACCGTTCACTAAATCTTACGGGTTTACGATTCTACAAAAATTGGGGCAGTTCCCACCATCGCATCGGCTCCTTCCGACCATTGTACGGATAAACTATCCGTAGTATTCGCGTAGTTTAGTGCTACTAAATTTATGTTATTACCGTCCCCGGTCGTTTTTACTGAGTGTTGGTTTTGTTTCTGCATATCATTTACCCAAAATGCCTACGGTCCACCCCCATCGTCTCATATCTTTTGATTTATTCGGAGGTGTAGGTAATGTTTACAAAACAAAAGGTTCTCTACTTTATATTCTGGACTTTTTCATTAATATTGCAACTGAAACTCTGCTGATGGCAGGTAACTTGGAAATAAAATTCAATAGGATAGTAAACAATTCATGGAAGATAATCTTTAAAATAAATTTGCTTTCAAGTAAAGTGCCAACTAAGTAAAGTTATAAAAAATACAAAATATTTTAATAGAATAGAAAATCGTTTATTTTGCATCACAAGTGTACATTACAGCTTAGACAAATGGGTATAAATTAATGAGCAAATTTGTGAGCAAAAACGGGAAATCCTCCGTCGTCCGAGACACGTTCTCGGAGACCCGGATGACGAAATCACCTCCGCTAATGCGGAAGATGAGTCATCTATATCAGACAGAGCAAACACTTCACAGAAACACCGACCTCGCCGGCGAGGTCGACGAGTCCCTTCAGTCGCCGCCTATACGAGGTACAGACATGTACCCGGGCGTTTCTCTCCTATCCCCACCCCGGCAACTGCCCAAGCCGAGGCTCGTACCTAAGTGGTGCTCTTGCGCTAGTTGCCTAAATAACTTACTGGGCTGAGCGCCATCTGCGCTCGCCAAAAGTTCGGTTAAGCTGTCACGGCCTCAGAGGCCAACAGCGAGTTAGTTCTTCAGAAAAAAAAATGAGCAAAAACGGGCACCTCTCAGCATTGTGCTGTGTATCATATTTATACTACTATAGCGCTGGTCTTCCGGGGTTCCATTTTTATGTGTGCAGGGCAGCAACTGTGTTTACAATTACCTACCGATACATATTACTAGAAGATATAAACTTTCGAACTCGCTTATGTACCTACTTACGAACTATTAAAACATACAAAACATGAAAATACATAATCATAAACAGTTAACAGACATACTCGTAATTAAAATAGTTTTGAAAATTAAACAATTAAAAAATAAAAATATAATACAGCCAACAGGCATAATAAAAAGAGCTTTGAAAATTAAATAATTAGAATTATATTGCTAGAAACCAGGCCCGGAACAACCACCTACGTGTGAAAACTTTTGAAAACACCACAAGTACTTTTATAAAGATTTTTTGAAAGACCAAACAGGATAATATGAGATAATTTTATAATTACACGCTTCGCATCAAACGAGACAAATCGAGATTAATGTTTCTGTAAAGCTGAAATGAAATGGGAACTAATGAATGTTGAATGAGAGTCATGCACAGCCTAAAACTGCTTCTCGCTATGAACCTTATTAAGTGGTAATAGGATTCAAAATATATGAGGGTGGTGATCGGTCTCTTGTACATATATTAATCGTAGGGTATTTAGTATTCAGACGAGTGGAACACCTGTCGCTGCAGGCAATCAGCCGCCGCGGGCATTATTTTATCATTACCCAGACAATATTGCGTGATTTTAATACGTGTGCTCGGTTAATGTCTAGTTGATTACCTACACCGGAACGATTCTTTAATCATTATGAAAGTTAAGGCTTCATCATTTATATGCTAATGAATTGATGCATTTATAACAAGTTCTTTTAAATAACATATCAAATATAGTTTTCTGCTTTAACTAATAAATAATGCTGGACATTTCACACTGCGCTATCTAGTCCCAAATTAAGCGAAGCTTGTACTTTGTAATATACCTGAAGTATTTCCAACACTTTACAACTAAAATAAACTAGCATCAATTTATTTTTACTTTTTCAAAGTCAGTAAAAATGAATTATTTTAGAGTATAGAACTTTAATAAAATGATAAATTTCGTCTACACTAAAGTAGACAAATAAATTTGAAAAATAAACTGCAGCCGTTTGAAAACTATTGGTGTAAACAATGAAAAACAATTTTAAAGTAGGAAATACTCGGTGCTTTCTTGTCTCGAGTTGCAAAGTTGAGACGCCATAAAAACGAGGAGTGGCAGTACTCGTATAAATGCACTCACACGCATTACGTTCGGTACTTCCTCTGTAACCTCTATTTACGAGAGCGAAGTTTTATTTCGTGTCATGAAGAACTCGCTGTATGAAATGTACGTATTCTGCCCGAAGCTTACAAATAAAATTGCGCTGGCTTGTTCTTTGTAACAGCCAAGCTTATAATTGAGCTCTTATCTGACAATGTTCGTCTGGAATAGCTTACTTTTTTAAATAGGACCGCCTATTATATTTTACTATCAAGTTCGCAGGTGTACAATAGTATAATTTCTAATTATACATTCTATTAATCTTTTTTTTAATCAAATAACAAAAGGTCTTTGTCGCTCATGCGATTATGACACCCTGGTAATGTAAACAAAAAATTTAACTAATTATATAGGTAAATACTTATTTAACTACCTCCTATCTACTAACTTAAATAGTTTTTTGACATTATCTGATAACCGATCTGCCAAAATACTATTACAATCACCAATTATAAAATTAGAAGAATCTCTCACTAGCATTCTGAACACATTCCATCAATATGTGATATACATCATCAATAACGACCTCCGTGGCACAGTGGGCGAACAGCCGGCTGAGACGCAGGAGGTAGTGGGTTCGATTCCCGCCGCGGAACAAATGTTTGCATGATCTACAGATATTTGTTCCGGGTCTAGTTGTTTTTCTATATACCTATATTATAAGTATGTATTTATAAAAAAAAGTATATAAGTATTCTGTCAGTTATCTGGTTTCCATAGTACAAGCTCTGCTTAGTTTGGGGCTAGATAGTGCTGTGTGAAATGTCCAGCAATATTTATTTATTTATTTAATAACATTGCAAGTCAAACAATTTGGCGAGGTAGTTTATTAACCTTTATACAGCAGATAACATCCACACAAATGTTTGGTATTTCATACTCGTATTCCGCTCGTGAGCCACAAAGATGTAACTAGTATTTATTTTAGAAAACATTACAACTAATTCTTGTACGTACTATTAACTCTTATCTTGCACATGCCTTTTTTGTGTAACTTTGTTCCGTAACGTGTCCACAGAGAACACGAAATAAACCGCGGGCATGAAACTTTCTAATCATTAAAGTTTTTCCAAAACAAGCCTGGTACACCCATCCGTCTTGCATACGTAGTGCATTTCTTTTTGCTATCCAATTTAACAGCAGTAATCATTTAAATTTAATGGGTGGTAATAATACACGGTACTTTGAATTACGCATTTTTAGGGTAAGTAAAAGGGTGCTCTAGACATTGATCCACTTTTCATAAAAATAAAGTCAAAATCTTAAAATTATTTTTCGTTATGAAAAATATGAACTGCATAATGTAGTCCACTCTATTTTGCATCGCGTGAACTTAATATTTGCTTCATAAAACAGCTGATATACAGAATTCTCCTCTAAACGGCTGAACTTTACAGAGTGTTTCTCCAATGTAAACCTCTAAATTCAAACGTAGAATAAACGTTCTTTGTGTGAGTAAGGGCAATCATCCCATTTCAAATTAATTTATATTACAAAACACCATATATAAAAGCGAATCGCCGACAAATACCCCAATCTAAGAACGACATCGCTCAAACAGTGCCATAATGACGGGAATCGAACAAATATGAATTTGCATTGATAGATGTTCCATTTAAAAGAAGCGGGAACATTTGTGATTGATGGCCCCACATCGCCGACTTGGATTCCATTGAAGTAATGCGATATACACAGACTCAAATGCATTAATATTCATGCTGACTCATTTGACAGGACTGTATGCTTATGTTTTTATCGAAGGGTTATTGACGTAACGTGAATAACTCGATATAAAAAACGGATGAAGCGGTAAATGGAAATCAGTGGTCGTCTCTAAGGAAGCAAGAAACTAGTAAAATAAATATTCGCTGAAATATTGCGAAGGCAATCGAACAGTTTGAATTCGCGAACCAGTAACTTACAACTAGAGCACCGACTAACAATTCAGATAAAAAGGCGTTTCTTTTTATCCTATGTAGTCGCTCTTCGACATTTTTAAACAAAACATTAATTATGGTTAACATAGTGTACCTTTTTTATCTTCACTGTAAACTAAACAAAGGCCCAAATTCACAGGTTCAAACAGAATCTATTATATCACATCCAACAAGTCAGCATATAACAAGCACGTAAAATGTAATCAAACGAGTTGGCAGTCGTCATAATTTACCTGAAGGTAGGTGAGGGAACCCGTAAGCACACATCGAACGCGCATAAATCAAAATGGAAGATAAATAATGCTTTCGCTCCCCAAAATTGTCTCCCAGACGCCATTTATTGGTTGTTTGGGTGGAGCTGGCGCCACGAAATCTACCTGCAATACGATATTATAGTTAAAACGACTGCTACATTATTGAGCATAAAACTTGTCTTTTATCTCTCCATTATATTCCTTGGAGTTTTTCTGCCCGTAATACAACTTATCGCCGAGGCCGCCGACGCGAATGCAAACATCACGCATGACTTGACATGATTTGTATTTTATGTTTAATTTGACTTTTTTTTCTATGAAGAAGTGTTACATTCTACTGAATATTAAAGGTTTGCATAAGGTAGAATCAATGCTTGTTGTAATAACACTAATATTATAAACGTGAAAGTTTGGATGTTTCTTTGTTTGTTACTCAATCACGTCATAACGGCTGAACCAATTTTGATGAAATTTGGTATATATGTAGATTATAACCTAGATTACCACATAGGCTACCTTTTATCCCATAAATCAGTTCCCATGGGATAAAAATGGAGTGTCAAGTCAAGTTGCAAAAGCGAGTTTAGCTTTATTTCTAGGTTACCTACACATTTAGTAGTGTAACGCGTACGAAGTCGCGGGCAACGGCTAGTTCATAATATATAACTTCTTTGATATCAAAAACTTTTCGTAGACAATTAATCTACAGAGCCACCACACACAATGCAGCTCTTGCCAAATTACCCAAAGCAAAACACAAAACAACATTGTCAGGAAAAACTTTACAGTTTACAGCCGCAGAACGAGGCAAAACATCCAAATTAACTTTCATCGATACCGAAAAGCCGTAGAAGTGAATAAAGAAGTTAAATAAAATAAGGTTTTCTTTGGGGTGAGGTGAGTGAGGCGTCCAGAAAGTTCGGCAGGTTGTGCGATAAATGTGAATTTATGTGGGCGCCGCCGCCGCCGACTCGGCATAACAACTTAAAAGCATTGCTGGTTTTACGGGAGCTGCGCAACTACATCGGTAAGTAAACAAAGACGATTGATCGAGACTGTGAAAATCAAAATAGACACTTGAAGTAAAGCTAACAGAAACAAGCAATAACAGCTAAAACACGCACCAAACATTTGCATGCTCATCTTTCGTAGAAACCCCGACAAATACTCGTAATGGTTACCTGAGTATTGGAAATCAGTAGAATTACTGATCCGTGACTATTTAATAAACATTCTTGTTTCCCGGAATACATCTTCAATATCAATAATCCAGGTTTGATGAAAATTGATTTGATAAATATTTCTCCTTTGTTGTGGTACGTTACGTACGTGAGTATTGTATGAAGTTTCTGAATGCATTGCCTGTTACATTGCAGACCAAAGAATTAAAAGTATTTATGAGAGGTGCCAATACATTATTTTCTAAATCATGAAATTTTTATACAGGGTGTTTGGTAATATACTGACGATATTCAAGTGACGGTTTCTCAAAACATAAAAAAAGACTTCTCGAAAAAAAAACTACTAGGTATATTATCAAATTATTAAGAAAATCGCCTAAGTTTAGGTGATTAATTCGATATAAAACTTACTGCCTACTCTTACAATCGACATCCAAATAAAAAGGCCGATTTGATTATCTCTTTCGGAAATGGCTGCGGGTTTTGGGTTAGAAAGGGACAACAAGAGATATCTCGAGACGTCACCAATACAGTATCTGTGGTTAGATGGCAAGCATTATGGAATAGCACAGCATAAGTTTAATAAAGTGTTTGTTTTTACATGCCAAAATAAATTACACATTTCAATGGTAAATATTTCATAAATTTATTTATTGTGCTCATCAACATAACCCCTTTCATTTTTGTGAGTATATTATCAAACACCGTATATTGCTCCTACTTACGTGGTTTGTTTAAAAATATTAAAGATGGGAAGTTGTAACTATTAGTCTTTTCTTTTAGTTTTGATTAATATGACTTACACAGAGTAGCTGTATATATGTAACCTTTACTTATGTAAATGTTTGTCGTGATTTACGCCAGCGAGGTGTTATCCGAGTTATAAGAGGAAATTCTTGTTTTATGTATGAGGCCTTTTCAATTCATTTGGACGATACTCTTGTACCTTTGTCCCTTCCGGGTCAGTTATTTATTGCTGGATGTATCGCGCTAAATCTAGTGTGCGTTCATGAAACTCGATACAAACAATTTTGGCCATTGTCCGTCGCTGTTACCTCATTACTGATTCTCTCTAAAATGGTCAAGAATAGAATCCAGATTTTGTATTGTTGTGCTAAAAATGCAGCTGTTTGTTGTTGTTTATTGTATTTGTGGAATAAATGAAAGTTAAATTTTAAATCAAAAGTTTAAAATGCAATTGCAAAAAATGTAATCCTGTACAAGGCAGCATTTCTCCATGCATACACTTTAATTGCTGTATTAAGTATTATTTTCCTCCTGTGTGTATGTATTTTTATTGTGTATCATTATGTTTGTTTGTGTTGCGTTTGCTTCTTGTGTACAGTTTATGTGACTAAATGTCTTCGTTCTTTCTTTCTTTCAATCTTTACATATAAAATGCTTTGTGGTGAATGACTGACTGACGGATCAACGCACAACCTAAACCGCTGATCGTAGAGATCTGAAACTTGGAAGATGTGGTCTTTGTATGACGTAGGCATCCGATAAGGAAGGATTTTCCGAAATTCTACCCCTAAGGGGGTGAAAAAGGGGGGCACAGTTTGTATCGGACAACGTGATGATGCAAAATTTCAAGTAGATTGGACCAAGGAGGTCCAATCTACTTGAAATTTTGCATAAACCTTTTTTAACAGAATTGATGGAAGACGTGCTTCGTATTTTATTGAAACTCATCCCCTAACGGGGTTAAAAGGGGTAGAAAGTTATTTTGGGAGTGATTTGCATCGAAGTTGATATCAATGCTCCTTAGTGCTTTTGATTTATATTACATTTTATTTTGACACATGTTTGAAAACTCAATCCGATTTTATTCAAAAAAGGTTGAACTCACTTAAAAATATAAGCAAATACTCTTTAAAATTGGAATGTCTCGAAAGTCACCGTACTATATTAGTACCTCATTTGAAGGGTTCTAAGCATAAAGAGGTTCTGCACTTTTAGGACACGGCATCATAGGGACGTAGAGTTCGCAATTTGAAATGGTAAGGACTAGAAGATTTTGGTCAGAAGAAAATAGTTTTCTTTTAGTTTGTCTTAGAAGTTTAATTTAGTGTGTATTGTTTTTCGCAATTTTTTTACATTACACTAATGTTATAAATGTGAAAGTTTGGATGTCTGTTTATTTGTTTGTTTGTTAATCAATCACGTCGTAACGGCTGAACCGATTTCGATGAAATTTGGTATATATGTAGATTACGACTGCTACCAAGGTTACGCTTGCACAGACTCTTTCACTTCCGATCCTGGACTACGCCGACGCTTGCTATCTTGACCTCTCCGAAGCCCAACTGAGCAAACTTGAGCGCCTTCAAAACTTCTGTATTCGGTTTATATTTGGCTTGCGCAAGTATGACCATGTCTCTGATTTTCGCGCAAAGCTCAAATGGCTCCCCATCCGTCTTCGCCGGAATGCACACATACTGTCCCTTTTGTATAACATCCTTTTTAACCCTTCTTCTCCCTTCTATCTTAAGGAGCGTTTTGAGTTTCTCCACTAGGTTAATGATCGCAATTTGCGTTCTTCAGATTCCCTTCAACTTAAAACTCCTGTCCATACGACAGAGTTTTATGGTCGATCCTTCACTGTAACAGCCGTACGATTGTGGAACGATTTGCCCTTCTCTATAAGAACATCCAAGTCTATTAGTAATTTTAAAAAAAAAGTACACACCCATTATCTGTCCCTGCGTTGATGTTGTAACTGCTTGTTAATTCTCATAACCATTTTTATAGTTGCTTATTTTATTATAATTAAATTTGTACTATTATTAGTATTTTACGTTTATAGTATGTAGGTATGTTTTTAATTTTATATAGATGCACCGCCGTCACGTGATATGTTATAATCTTGTCCATACTAAGGTTGTCTGGAAGAGATCGCTTTTAGCGATAAGACCACCCATTGTACTAAATTTATTTGTAAAAATTATGTTCTGTATTTTACTTTGGTGTACAATAAAGAGCTATCTTATCTTATTATAACCTGGATTACCATATAGGTTACATTTATCCCTTAAATCAGTTCCCATGAGATAAAAATGGGGTGTCAAGTCAAGGTGCGAATTTAGCTTTGTTTCTAGATTAGCTACACATTTAGAAGTGTAACGCGTGCGAAATCGCGGGCAACAGCTAGTTTAAAAATATAGAAATCGGAAGTTGTTACTCTCTTGCACATAAAACCGGTGTTTTATGAAAAGTATTCGCAGCGTGAAAGAATCAGACGGCGAGGCGTCTGATTTGAAAGTTTTGAACGCAGAGGTTTCGTCAGTTCCATTGTGATTCATGACGTAGTGCACCTAACTACAAAGCAATATAAAATAGTGCGACACGGGACTCCGGCGCTACACGTAATTTGATATTCATAACACGTGCAATCGTGAGCGCCGTTCAGCAAAAGGAAGTGTAATAAAATATTTCTGACTGAAATGTTATAACTTATAACTGAAATAGAGTGCAGGGGTCGTAAAATACCAGTTTTATACGTATTCGCGCTGTTTTTGTAGTTTAGATTCCCAATAACTAAACTATCAAGCATTTAAGCACCAATCATAGACTAAAGTGGCAAAGCAAAAGCACTATGAGGAATAAAAAGCGCTGGCATTTTAAGCTAAACTTTTAATTTAATAGTAATAATAATCCTCCATTTGAAATTTTTGGTTCCGCGGAGTTATGTTATTCATATTCATCATCACAGTTCAAAATATATAAAAACAAGTCGGACAAGTTCACGATGCTAAAGTATTATCTTAGTTATAAACTTATAGCAGTTTTCAAGAAAAAATAACGCAGAACTCTTGAATTGAATAAAGTGAACCTTAACTAGGTTACAATTTCGAATGACTAAAACTAGATCTTATCTACTAAAATTAGGTTTACAATTGAGGTAATATTCTTACAACGTACTTCTTCGCTGCTCCGCCTAGCATACAGCATTTCAAGTACACGAGTGCTTTATTTGAACAGATGGTACCTATACAATACCTACACATAACGTAAGGCAAGGATTCCCTTCCCCGCCAATATGTTTCAATTTAAACTAAGCCGCTTGTCGATACGAGCTCGCCCCGAAATATCTTCCGATTTCAACTGGATTCGACTATAACCAAAATAATGTTGCTTGACAAAAAATACTATAGATACAAATACAGCAACCTGTTAGGTAAAATGACGCAATATTGAAATTAGGTAGGTGCAGTTAGCAAACAAACATTGAATTTGGAAACGTTTGTAATTTAATCACAAATTGCCGTTGGAAAGCAATCTATAGTCTGATTGCATTGAATATTATTATTGCTTGCCTAATTTTACAGTTGCTATGAATTTAAAGCTCTAATAACACCTTCGATTAATTTTATTTGCAGCATACCTCATTAGTTTACGGAAAAATAATGCTGTAACTTATGTCGCTTAAAATAAAATGGCAGGTCTTTGAATTCAATATGTTCAATATGTATTATAAAATAAAATACTGGATGTTCATTTGAATTATTTGTATTGAAAACTTCAGATTAATTTTAATTGCGACTAAGCGCGTTGAAATTCAGTCGAGGAATGGCGGCCGTTCGTCAGTTACGGTACCTCCTTTGTTCGACCAAAGTCGTTAGTTTGTGTTTCGTTCGTTCACCGTGACTGGCGCCACCCGCCATCATTTCCATTTTTAATTAAATCATTACATAATTATATACATTATATAACATATTATGATAAGTTTACTATTTATTCTATTGATACAACATATACAAACACAATAATAAACAATAGTATTAATGTATTACAATAACAATTGTTCCATTACTCACCAACGGGTTTCAAATAAACAAAATAGAAAATGACAACATGTCAACAGAATATCACAAAATCATTTTATAACACATTTGCTCGTACAGGGTCTCTTATTTCACCAATTTCAATATCGTAATGTATGTCATTACGTACTTGTACGTTATTGTAATGTAAAACGCACGAGTTTCTTTTTAATAAGGTAAAAACGGTTTATCAAGATGCTCCGTCTAAAACGAATGGTACTTTTTTAAATCTTTCTCTGAGTTTTTATGTCAGAAAATTGGTCAAAATTTTATGAATAAAATTAACTTTGGGAGATAGAATATAAAAAATAAAGATATAATTCTTTAATTTAATTAATTTTGATGATAAATTACAACCATTTATCTGTAACAAAAAGAAAAAATATTATATTACTTTATTAATAATACTGGCTGTTTTTGTGCCTTTGCCTTAAAAAAAGCGCTAATGCGCGCGCATCGCTAATTGTTCAAATTTTTCTAACTGCTTTAACAAGTGATTAAAAATTTATTCGCTTAAGAAAGTCCGAGTTTTATTTATTTCCTCGCAAATAATAAAACGTCGTATGACATACGTGGGCTTTGATAATTACAGCCTCTGCTTTCTTGTAGCCCTCGCCTACGGCTCGGGCTAGTAATATCACCTCGGCTGTAATTTTCAACTTACCGCACTTATATCATAATGTACTATTATGTTTTAATTATACCTAAATAACTTATGATTTATAATTTATGTTACAAAATTAATCTTACAATTTCTTCAAGTATTTACAGTACACAATTTAACAAAATATTCAATCATAAATTAGCAAATCATTATACTAGACAAATCCATTTGAAATAGGTAGTTGTAATCTAAATCCGAATACGAAGCTCTTCAGTGAAGGAAATAAAAATTTCACAGTACAAACAAGCAATCAGTAGCATTTGCAAACTCGCGCTAAGCAAACGGTTCCCTAATGTTTGGTCGAATTATCTTCAGCCGATTTTCATTATACCGAAAACTTTTCACTTCTATTCATGTAGCTCAATATCCAGCAGATATGGTGTTTTTTATATGTATTCACCAAAAAAATATTGATTGTATTAAATTTTGCCGAAAAATAACCTGTTTGAAACAAAGCTACCTAGCTAGTTACCGGTAAATAAGATTAGGCATGGGTTTTTTACGAGTAAACTTTTACTACCGCATAATTAAGAAAATGGTTTTGAGTGATATTGATAGCATTTCAAGACAATGTAAAAACCTATTACCAAGATTTTACCTTACCTACTTAGTATTACTAAAAAAATATTTAATTTATCATAATCAACATCAATAATGGTAAAATAAGTTTTGTTTTTACATATTTGCAGCTGCGTAACAACATGCTGCGCTCACTTACCGGCATTGCAGATGTAGGGAAGAGATTAGCTGGACTTAAGGCTAAGTTCATATGAATGCGCGGTTAGTAGTTTCGTGCGGTACTGCGCGTTCATATGAACTTAGCCTAAGTGGGACTGGGCGGGCCACGTTGGCCGAATGCACTCCAAGAAATGGGCCAATAATGTAACACCATGGACGCCTGAAGACGGAAGGCGACGTCGGGGTCGGCCGAGAAAGCATTAGCGGGACGATTTCGACGCCTTCCAAAGAGGATGGTAGGAGACTGATAGGGATGCTTGGAGGGGCTTAGGGGAGACATTTGCCTAGCAGTGGGGCGAGATATGTTAAAGAAAAAAAATATTTGCAGATGATACGATTTTTTTAATACTATTGCCTAATCAACGATCGACCAAGTTAAATTATTTAATTTTTTATCGTTATTCATTTCGATGAAATAAAATTCGACCAATAGTAATTCAGTGATACTACAGTACACCTAAGCAAACATACGGCCCGGTCCGTAGAAGTGCTTCTCAAAGACTGCTCTCGATTCTTCCAGTGTATTTTTTTATCCAAATCACATCAGAGCACTTTTACAGGTGAGTATGTGGACAAAATGGCTGCGCTTTATCTGTATCTATGTATACATACGGATTAGATGGGTATAGTGGTTTGCAGGGGCTAGCTTTAAAGGAAAGAAAGGATGATCCTTCCTTCCGTTGACTAAAAATGTATGTTTTTAGAACTTTACTTTCCACACTTACTAGGGATTACGATTGAGAATTGAAAGCCCTTAAATACAACGTTCTATAGAAACACTGCTGTTAATCCATCCATTAGCTGACTTAGCTGGCAGCACGTAATAAAGTATAGTCATGTCAGTAAGTATGGTCATATAGAATGTTATTCAAACACATAAAAACAAACTAAATTCAAATAAAACTAGACTTGAAATAAAGCAAAAAGGTTGTCCTTTTCTTTGAATAGACTAAAAGAAAGTTTTTAAGTTATCGGGGCGAATTCGGTGAATCAGTTGAGTGGAAAGTATTCATGCGTGGAGGCAAAAAGATTCAGTAAACAAATTTTCTGCAGACGAACCAACTCCAGGTATCTACCCACTGACTATGTAATAGCCTTAGCTTATCGACTTATACAAGATGTCCCGGAACTAGTATTTTAAGCGGGGTGATTTCGACTATGAAAATTAACAAATTTTCGTAGATGTGAAATCAGTTGCCATAGCGGCTGAAAGGGAAAAAATAATAATTAAAGCTTTTTATTTTTCAGGATACATTTCTTTCACTTTTTAATTTTAGTGACATTTAATCAGTTTTTTTACACATTGAGCTTTCTCTAAAACTTATACAAACATAATGTTTGACTTAAGGTATTAGACCTCAAACAACTGATCACCAGAATTATAACCAAAATCAGCCGATTTATCCCAAATGATTCTTTAATGAAAATCAACGAATTCACAAAAGTCATAGAACATTTGTTGTACTCCGAGAATCGTCCCCCCTCGGGATAATATACTGTATCCGCCAGAACAAAATAATGGAGTGTTGTCTCTGTCACACAATCCCATACAAAAGACAAGGAGACAAAACGGTCAGTGGGCGTCAATAATACTGATACAAAGTAAAGGTGTGCTCATATGCAATATTTACATTAAACATTATTTACATTTATTAAAAAGATTTTACATTTATAAAATCGAATGCATCATCACTTCCAATGTGAGTAATTATTAACCGTTTTCCTTTTCTTGGAACAATAAAACTTTTTTCAATCCAGTTGTCAGGCCATTAATGAATGCGTCACGTTTATTTTTAACGTTAGTATCCGTCCATACTTTCGTAGTAGTATGCCCTTCATTGATCCAAGTCTCATTCAAATAATATATTTTTTCTTATCTTCTCCTGCCATTTTGATTGTACGCAAAAAATTCATCCGCCAAAAAAAATGTCATCACGATCAATCAATAAACTGTTTCTGGATCTTTTATGGTACTTAAATCCAATCATTTTAATGATTTTATGTTTTTATTATATTAAATTCATGATTTTGTCCATGGTGGGTATCTCATTTCGGGAAAATAAATCATGAATTATTCTTCTTATAGCACTTTTAGTGAAGCAGTCGACAATCAAAGTACGCTTTCTTGTTTTTTTGGGTGATTTTAAAACATTATTGGTTTCTTTCTCTTTCAGAATTCTGTAGATGGGCATCCAATGAACACCCATAGATGATGCAACTGCTTTCATGACATGATCATTGTTTGAAGGGGATTCCATTGAACTCCTCATAGATAGATACATGTTCCATAATCTTTTCAGTTGAGGAAAAGGCGCAAACGAGCCGTTTACGCCTTTTATCCACAAAATTATTGTCGGCCATTTTACAGATTCAAATCGATAGAAAAATCGAACAGTCCGTTAAACAAGTGCCAAGTTTTCAGGAATAGAAACAATCACAAAGTCCAAAATACCAGCTGGGTCACACATTACAAAATTTTCAAGAATGCAAATAACAAGCCGGGTCAAAAAATAAAATAACAGATTCCACTAGCACAGTGAGCACGTCTAAACAGTGCGAGTCGCACGAATACACTAAAAAAATAGCGCTCTGTACGCAGCCTTAGCGTAATTGTTCTACCAATAACATGCCAGTCCATTTCTTCCCTATTAACTTGTTTCGGTGGACGAAGTATAGTTCTGGAACACCCTGTATGTATATACAACCGGGACCGACATCTTAACGTACATATCCCTTTATGCACTTAAGCATTGAGAATAGAATAAAATAATTTATTATCATAGAAAAAGCATAGACGTCCTCCGTGGTGCAGTGGGCGAATAGCCGGCTGAGACGCAGGAGGTAGCGGGTTCGATTCCTGCCGCGGAACAAAACGTTTGTATGATTTACAGATATTTGTTCCGGGTCTGGTTGTTTCTCTATATGTTATAAGTATGTATTTACAAAAAAAAGTATATAAGTATTCTATCAGTTATCTGGTTCTCATAGTACAAGCTCTGCTTAGTTTTGGGCTAGATAGCGCTGTGTGAAATATCCAGCAATATTTAATTATTACAAGACACAAAATTAAGCGCTATAATACTATGACTTGTCAGTAGGTAAATTAATCATAGCATTATGAATGTGGTTAAAAATTATTTTAGAAATATATATTATAATTCCGCTGTATATGGACGTTGTCATTCGTAATCATTAAAATTATTCCGGTGGTTGGCTTGCTTTCCATACCGCCGCCGTCGCGGCCGTTCTTAAATGAAATAAAGGTGGAGTAAGAATATATTTATTCCAATGTCTCATGCTAAGCACTCAGATTCGGTTCCTAATTTGACTAAATAGGGTTTCATTGCAATGTGATGCGATTTATTAGGTAAGTAATTATTTAAAGTCGTTTTTTCGTGTGACTAGATAGATAGAAAGAAAACGCTCTATTGTAAATCACACTTAAAATAAAAAACAATATAAAAAACAAAGAACAATACACGCAGAAATACAAGTAATGGTCTTATCGCTAAAAGCGATCTCTTCCAGACAACCTTTGTATGGATTTCACGAAAACGTTATCGGACGGTATATGTAATAAAAATTGTTATTAAATAGTGAACAAACAGTGTTATTTTATTTAGATTTTGATCGTGGTAATCACGTTATCTAATCTAAATACTTACATGGGGAGATAGATTCTGTGTTTCCTTTTACCATACTTTAACATTTTCATCATTATTTTGGTCAGAAAACTCTAAATTCATTTTCGGAACCTTAAAATACCCATTATTACATTTTTATATGGGTGGAAGGAGCAGAATTTTTTCGTCACAGGAGTATAAATGATGCTATATTTATTTTAACTTTTTAGGACTAGAAACACAAAAATAAACATACCTGACATGGATACTGACATGACATTTTAGACATTTATTTATTTACTTTTAATTCACGGTAAAACCATAAGGTTTTACTTAGAATTTACATAGAACCTCTGAATTTGATGTATGGCTGTACTGACCGCCAACTAGAATATACGAAAAATTTAACTTTGGAATAGGTCTTAGAACTTAGGTCCGGAAGACATTGGTATCCTTGGATAAAGACAGTCTGCACTTGGAAACAGCCGGAGAAAGATCTCAGAGAGAAACGTTTAAACAGTCTTATTTTATCAATCAGTCAGCGCAGCCCGGTAACAGTTTGTTCTTGACGGCGAAGCCCTACTGGCTTGAGCCTGGGAGCCTGACTCCCTCGAGGTTGGCGTCCTCACGTCTCCCTCTTGGACCCTCGAGGCTGGAGACCTTTACTCAATACAGACCTGGAGGTCTAGCCTGCTACATCGGCCGAGATCTGGTGGCCTAACCTCGGAATCGGCCACCGCATTTACTACAAAACTAACATCTTGATCTTACTCGGATCAGAACACGGTGGAGCTACTTCGTCCTCTCGGTCTCTCGTCGACGTTGGCTAGAGGCTTCATTAGCCCTCAACTAGCGCGCATTCTACCGGTCCTGCAGACTCCCGGATTTATCGATTGTGCTCACCATAGTGGGACAATAAGTGTTTTTGATAAGTATCGTATTCATAATCATTGTATTAAATCATAACACATTGTAAAATCCCTCTTTCTTTTTAAGCCGGTAGGTAGGTCTAAATTCAACTTGGCTTACAGCTCTCTCCTTATAAAGGAGAGAGTTGTAACGCTACAACATAAGCAAATTAAATAAATATGTATTGTTGGAAGTGCTTCGAAGTACCTACCGGCAAACACTATAAATACGGACGACGCCAGGAGAACGGCTTTCTTGCCCTGGTACTTCCGCAACAACGATCTACATCGCGATTTGAAATTAGAATCAATAGCCAGGTTCATGAAGCTCGCTTCCAAGCGGTTTTATGAACTTGCCTCTAATCATCCGAATCCTTTGGTACACACCATTCCGGTTTACCCGTTGGATCCGCCCGCCAACAAAATCCTCCGTCGTCCGAGACACGTTCTCGGAGACCCGGATGACGAAATCACCTCTGCTAATGCGGAAGGTGAGTCATCTATATCAGACAGAGCAAACACTTCACAGAAACACCGACCTCGCCGGCGAGGTCGACGAGTCCCTTCAGTCGCCGCCTATACGAGGTACAGACACGTACCCGGGCGTTTCTCTCCTATCCCCACCCCGGCAACAGCCCAAGCCGAGGCTCGTACATTAGTGGTGCCCTTGCGCTAGTTGCCTAATAAACTTACTGGGCTGAGTGCCATCTGCGCTCGCCAAAAGTTCGGTTAAGCTGTCACGGCCTCAGAGGCCAACAGCGAGATTAGTCCATTCGAAAAAAAAAAAAAAAAAAAAAAAGAACGGCCTTCTTTCGCTGCGAACCACCGTGCTGAACGGACGTACTGAGTATCACCTATAGATTTGTTTTGTATAATTCTCATTTTCTTTTTAGGCTAGAGTGTTCTTTTAGTTGTAATTATTTCTGTTTTTAATTACCTTATTTTTAGGTTAACAAAATTGTTTTTTTATATAAAACTGCTTCTGATTCCTAAAATCAGAAGTGGGATAAAGAAAACATTCCCACTATTTCCCTTATCTTTAAAAAATAAACGTGGTGTTTTTTTTTTTGTGTTGTACAGTTGAGGGTAGTTCATTTTATTTCTTCTTGTGGTCATTTACGTATTTATCTAATTAGGGTGCGCTGGTGCACCGCTTTTGTGTCTTGTTAACAGTGCAATCGTAAAGATGAAGAGGTTAAGCCGATCCCGGTCTCGCCACCAGCGACCGTCTGGATCACGGAGGTCACGGTACCAGAGGTCCCGTAGTCAGCGCTTCCGTGACCACTCGCGTGGTCGATCATCGCATCGACGGCGCTCCCGTGACCTGCGCTCCCGTGACCAGCGCTCCCGTGACCAGCTCTCCCGTGACCGCTCGCGTGGTCGATCGTCGCATCGGCGGCGCTCCTGTTATCTATCGAGTAGTCGATCGCCATATTGACGCTCCAGTAGTCAGCGGCGTCGCAGTCACGCTCGTGAGCGTTCTCCGCGCCGACACTCGCATGGTCATCGGTCGGACACCCAAGGGCGATGCGCCCATAAGCGTGATCACCACGACAAGCACCCCCGTTCTCGTGACCGAATATGCCGTGGTCATAGCTGTGCTGAGGAGGTAAATGACAACCCGGTGTGTGAGGAGCGTTCGCGAAGCGTGCGCATGCCCTCCATGCCGCCAGCGCCACGGAGTAACTGTGAGTCTTTAGATACTGTTTTATCGCGTCTATAAGAGTTAGAAAGGCGTTCTTTAGCCACATTGTCAGTTGAATCGGCAGCTAAGCAAAGTGCAGAACATATAGTAGAAGCAATACATTCGCTAAAATCAACTAGTACCAACCATTATTATATCTCGAACTTTGATCCAATCATTCATGAGGTGGAGTCATGGTTCAGCGAGGTTGATAGGGCCAAACTTGCAAACAAATGGGACGATCGTGAATGTCTTCTCGGATAGGAAACTGTTTAAAGGGTGACGCTAAGACATGGCTTAACGAGTGGGTATCTAACGATTGTTAGTGGGTTAACTTCAAAGTAGACTTTAAGTCATTGTTTGTAAAAAATATAGATTCAGCGAGTATTCTTTTTGAGGTGCTGTCTACTAACTCTGATAAATATCAAACCTACGCTAAATTTGCGCGTAGATCGTTGTTACATCTGCGTATTTTTAAGGGCCTTAGTGATGAGTTGGTAACAGAAATTGTATTGAGGTATAACCGATCCTCAAGTAAAAGCAACCGCGACTACGCCAACTTGAAGTTAAATGATTTAGTGAATTATTTATCTGTTTTTATTAAACATCCCCAAATTTTCAACCGCGGATACCCGCACAAACCGTCACATGACTTTAAACAAAAGTTATGATAATGACAGATCAAATGACTTCAAGAAGCCATAGCGTACCACGAGCAGTGATACAGGCAAGTACTTTGTGTGTGGTATTGCGGGACACAAGCAGGCCACATCTCCTAAACGCACGAAACCTTAGCCAACAAAAGAAAATGCAGACTGCTGTGTTGAACTTTATGTAGGTCATAAAAAAGCTACACTCGCAATTCGAATATTGGTATGAGATGTTGCTCTGAAACCTAGCTCCGCAAACCGCGAGGCCAGGAGGGAAATTATCAGGCGGAGGGTGGCCGAGCGGCTGTCTGAGAATCAAGCATCAATGAATGCTCGTGTTAACCGGGACAGACGTCCTCCTCGTGTTTTTCAGGAAGGTGACCTGGTATTCGTGATCAAGTACTCCCAGTCAACGGGCAAGCTTGACCATGACATGCGCGGCCCATATCGGGTGGTCCGGGTCCTGCCTCACGACTGCTATGAACTGAGGTTGATGTCTGGGTCCTATGGGAAATCTACATTTGCTGCCGCCCAATTTATGGTCCCGTGGAAAGTCGAGTGGACTCCCGAGTCATGCTCCGCTTTCTTTGAGGGTATGAGATACCCGTGTGGCCCTTGAGGTATTTCTGTGGCCCTTGAGTCATTTGTGTGGCCCTTGAGGTATTTGTGTGGCCCTTGAGGTATTTGTGTGGCCCTTGAGGCATTAGCACCAAGTCCATTGGAATGGTGTCGATGGCCATGGAAGCTGGTCGGCTTTGCAAACCGACCAGTCGCTGTGTAACGTGCGTACAGTGTTCATTATTTGGCATGTTATGTTCTTACTATTTTTATTTTTTTTTGGTGTTTGTTGTGCTCTATTCACTAGTAACCTAACTAACCTAACCCTTACTAAATGCATGTAAAGATGATACCGATGAGGTATTGACTATGCCTTTTTATAAAAACCATGTCTCTGTTTAATAGCAGCGAGCGATGATGATGACCCAGATGAGGACCAGTTCGGACCTAACGTGTCTCAACTTAGGTGATCGTTTGTCACCACACGATCAAGAACCATGACCATCACGAGGTTTAGATATGCCTGCACTTGATTAACCTGAGTAACATCCCTGTACCTAATAATCTGTCGGGACGCCAGAGCATCAGGAGAAGCCGTGTTGGAAGTGCTTCGAAGTACCTACCGGCAAACACTATAAATACGGACGACGCCAGGAGAACGGCCTTCTTTCTGATCCGATTGAGCCCTCTGAAGTTTTTGACACTATCAAGGCCCTGCACCCAAAGAAAGCCTCCGGCCCTGACGGCATTTCCAACAGAGTACTCAAGCAGTTCTCTGTACCCCTTATCCATATCCTAGTCTGCATCTTCAATGCGGCCATGGAAACTTGCACCTTCCCTGATGCTTGGAAGGAAGCCAATGTTATTGGCATCCGAAAACCCAGTAAACAGGCAAACGACCCAACTAGCTATCGTCCCATTAGTCTACTCAATAGTCTAGGTAAGATATATGAGCGTCTTCTAATGAAGCGTCTCTGGGCTCATGTCAATGAGTTCAAAATCCTTCCCGATGAGCAGTTTGGCTTCCGTGCCCAACACTCATGCCCACAACAGGTGCTCCGCATAACGGAGCATGTCCTCTCCAATTGGCAAAGTACCTGGCCTGCAGATACTGGTGCCGTCTTCCTCGATGTAGCGAAAGCTTTCGACAAAGTCTGGCATAATGGCTTGATCTACAAGCTTTTTAAATTCGGAGTCCCAGATAGACTCGTGCTCATCTTACGAGACTACCTGCAAGAGCGCAGCTTTCGCTACACCGTGGAAGGCACTCTCTCTAGTCCTAGACCAGTCAGAGCGGGAGTCCCTCAAGGCTCCGTTCTCGGCCCCCTCCTGTTCACGCTGTACACCAGCGATATCCCCCGCACTCCTCAAGTGGAAATAGCCCTATACGCAGACGACACGGCCTTGTACACATCCAATCGGAATCCTGATCGGGTGGGTATAAGGCTGCAGGCTGCCCTTCATTCATTAGCCACTTGGTTCCGCAAGTGGCGGATTGAGGTAAACCCGTCGAAGAGCACAGCAGTGTTCTTCTCACGGAGAAACCTCACTCCCAAACCGATCTCCTTATTTGGCAAGCCCATTCGCTGGGCCCCATCAGCCAAATACTTGGGTGTCATCCTCGATAGGCGTCTCTCCTTTAGGTTGCACATCACTAAGAGGTGCAATCAGGCAAAGTTCACCCTAGGACGACTGTCCTCACTACTAGGCGCGAAAAGTAAAATGTCCCTTAAAAATAAGGTGACCCTTTACAAAGCGTGCATTCGCCCCATCATGACATACTCCTCTGTAGTATTTGCCCACTCTCCTAAAGTTGGTGCCATTCAGGTCATCCAAAACCGCTTCTTGCGAAAAGCCTCAGGCTCGCCATGGTATTTTCGCAATAACGATCTACATCGCGATATGAAATTAGAATCAATAGCCAGGTTCATGAAGCTCGCTTCCAAGCGGTTTTATGAACATGCCTCTAATCATCCGAACCCTTTGGTGCACACCATTCCGGTCTACCCGTTGGATTCGCCCGCCAACAAAATCCTCCGTCGTCCGAGACACGTTCTCGGAGACCCGGATGACGAAATCACCTCCGCTAATGCGGAAGGTGAGTCATCTACATACATCAGACAGAGTAAACACTTCACAGAAACACCGATCTTGCCGGCGAGGTCGACGAATCCCTTCAGTCGCCGCCTATACGAGGTACAAACATGTACCCGGGCGTTTCTCTCCTATCCCCATCCCGGCAACAGCCCAAGCCGAGGTTCGTACCTAAGTGGTGCCCTTGCGCTAGTTGCCTAAAAAACTTACTGGGCTGAGCGCCATCTGCGCTCGCCAAAAGTTCGGTTAAGCTGTCACGGCCTCAGAGGCCAACAGCGAGATTAGTCCATTCGAAAAAAAAAAAAAAGAACGGCCTTCTTTCGCTGCGAACCACCGTGCTGAACGGACGTACTGAGTATCACCTATAGATTTGTTTTGTATAATTCTCATTTTCGTTTTAGGCTAGAGTGTTCTTTTAGTTGTAATTATTTCTGTTTTTAATTACCTTATTTTTAGGTTAACAAAATTGTTTTTTTATATAAAACTGCTTCTGATTCCTAAAAGTATATATATACCTATAAGTATTCATCAATGGATTAGGTACATATTAATATAGATAGCACATAAATATTCCATACTAATTGTACTCCCTTTTAATAAATATTGTGTAATACATTTTTAATGACTGTTATTGTTCTAATATGTCGCGATCTTTACGAAATATATCGGGAACGTGTCACTTCAAGATATCAAATTACATGACATTTTTTATTCAAATATTTAAATGTCCTCTACGTATACGTAGGTATACCACTATCATAGTGCGTGGAATGTTTGAAAAAAAAATCAAAATGGCGGCGGGTGGATATGCCATAAAGGCTCGATCCCCTTTAGATCGAACACAAAACTTAATTAGTACAGATAACACAATTCAGATCTGAATATCAATATCAAAGTGACTATAGTCGGTGTTTAAAATTATTTTACACCGGAGTTTTATCCCAAAGAGACTTAACCCGGTTATTACAATCTGTGGGACTTACCACTCTGTTTAGAGCGTGTTTATAGAATGTCTATACTAAAACCACTTCTCTGTGGTAACATTGTATTGTACCCCAGACACGGACTACGGGGCCACATCATTAGTTTAATCTTAAGCGGGAGTTTGTTAAATAGTTGTGTCACTAGCGGTCACTTAATAGTGGAAAATAGTGGCCTTGTAAAACATCGCTTAACATAACTGATATTATCATATCAGTTAATATCAGTTATGTTAAGCGATGAGTTCCGATTAAGAACGAGAAGCAAACTACACTACAATAGCATGTTCGCAATGTTTGAAGATATCCGAATAAATTTTAAAAAATTAAACCATTTTCTTTCGCAAGGAATCAAAATAAAATTTGAAGCTGTAATAATTTTAACCACTTTAATTCATAAATGCAAATAGAATCTTGCGATGGAAAAAGGAAGCCCTCTTTGACCACCGCTTTGCCGTCATCTCCATCCAACCTTCATTTTGAAACTCTTTTTGTTGCATCTTGAGCTCGATTTACGTATACTTACGCGGTGGTACATAGCGGTGCGGATTTCGAGAATATACCTTAAAAAACGGCCAAGTGCGAGTCGGACTCGCGCATGAAGGGTTCCGTGCCATTATCTATAATAAATTGTATGAGCGCCCATACAACTCAGAGGACTATCTTAATTGGCGTCAACTATATTATATATGGAGACACAGTTTAATATTCAACTTTTTTTTTTCATTTTTGCTTTATTTGTGCTGTAAGACCTTGCATTTTGCCAAATTTCGTGAGTGTAGGTCAACGGGAACTACCATACGGGAACATTATATATAGGTTCTCGACCCAAAACCTATAGGGTACTTCCGGTTAACCTAGAATTGTCAATTTTGGTTAAAAGAAAGGTCTTACAGCACAAGTAAAGGGAAAATTCCGAAAAATAAAAAAATTTGAAAATTAAGGTAAATTTTGGTACTTACAAGTTTTTGCGAAAATCTAAATTTGCCCATATCTTTTTATCGTGTTGACTCACGATCTTGATTTTTATACACCTAAATTGGGACTATAAACTTCAGTGTCTGGTATAAATTTCAACTTGCTAGGTCCACCCGTTCCTGAGAAAATCGGTGGTGACACACGGACAGACAGACAGACGGACAAGAGAGTGATCTTATAAGGGTTCCTTTTTTACGTTTTGAGGTACGGAACCCTAAAAAGGAGGGTTATTTTAATTTTTACTAAAATTAACTACTGGTCTCGATACTCTTACAAAATGTTTAATAGCCAAGTCACTCGCTTTAGTCTATTCACTTAAATTTTGCTTCTTATTTGATTTAACTACTTTTTATGGCCAAATAATCTTTAATCGAGACTTGGTACGTTTTACAGAAGGTTTTTGGTGGATAAAAGATGACACAAAGTAATAAGTACAAGGGGCAGTCTCATCGCTAAGAAGTGTTTACTTCCAAACAACCTTTGGATGGAGAGTATTTTTGATGACAATGATGTTAAGACACGTGCTTTAATATTGAACATAAGGTCCCATTAAAATATCCTCTTCTTCTTCCTGCTCTTTCCCACATTATGCGGGGTTGGCACAACATGTATTTTTCTTCCATATCTCTCTGTCAGTCTCTCTGTCGCCGCGTGCACTCTTCTTTCATCCGTCCCTTTCGTGGCCCAACACTCAGAACCATACATTACGACAGGTCTTTATTATCATCTTGTAAATTTTCCCCTTAAGGATCGCACGTTGTTCCTATAACCTGTCGCCATTTCATCCATCCCGCATTTATTCTATTTTTAACGTCATATCATTAAAAAATCCAAAAAATGAATTAAATTATATATATTATTCTCATGGCCATGCGAAGTGGCATTACACATAAATGAACGTTCGTAAAACTTTCTCAGACAAGGTAATTGTAGAATATAAACGACGACAACGCCGGTCCCCTATTTCTGGCCTTCGTCTTTAATCTGGGTATCTAACCCCGAGACCAATTAGTGGCACCAATTAACTTATTACCCTTTATAAGTTCCACCGCACTAATCATGGACTAGGCACCATTTTTAGTTAGAAAGTAGATTTTAATGGCCATTCAGAGCGACCAGCTGTCGTCGCGGAAACTTTGAAAGTGCTAACTCGCCAGCCGTCTGGTTGAAGTTATTAATAAAATGAATGGTCTACCTATGTATGTGTTAACTTTGCTCCCGGGAGAAATTCCGACATTGTAATGTATGTAACAGACGCTTAAGATTGTTAGAAACTTTCTTATATTTAATTCTAGAGAAAAAAAAATCCGAAGCTGGAATCTCAAGGCACGGTATTCTCAAGAACAGATGAAGTCGACCTTTTGTTCTCGCCGCGTATATCAGAAGCAATTTCCTTTTTCTCTATTTTTTAACACGCTTGCTTCCCTCTGGCCGTAATTTTTCTCTTCACCAATTACTTTGTTTC
Organism: Philereme transversata; assembly: GCA_963924445.1. Taxonomy (NCBI): domain Eukaryota; kingdom Metazoa; phylum Arthropoda; class Insecta; order Lepidoptera; family Geometridae; genus Philereme; species Philereme transversata. The sequence goes on from OZ004347.1 coordinate 10,587,617, forward strand.
AGCGTTGGTGTTTCAGGTTGCGTTTGCTCTGGAGAACGCTCACAGTATTTTTCAATATTCGGTTTCCTTTTTTGTTTCAAAGTTATTGGGTTCAAATGCTTTGAGTAATAAATTTTATAGTATGCGTTTAAGCAGTATCTTTGGTTAAACCTCGTCTCAATATTCGGAGAAAAATCTCAGCAAAATTCTCATTTGGGCAGGATTAGAAAAAAATCTGGCGATGAGTTCGCACTCCGTACGAACATTTATGGGGTTTCAGAGGCTAATTCTGACGGCGTGAGGAAACTAATCAGTCAATCTCAGCAACAGCGGTAGGTATATAGGCGAAGTGAATCTGCAAAATGATGGCTTCCCGTGTAATTAATTACCCAACCTTCAATAGCTAGGGACAACAAAAGACGATTGTTTGCTTTCTGCGCCGTTGAATCGATGTCGGCCCTAAAATCCGGATAATCTCGCTCTTTGTATCTGTTTTATGAAAGAAATAAAGTTTTTATTTCCTTTTGAATTAGCTGCTTCGTCGGTAAATCTTATCTGAGCATAATTTACTTCAGTGACTGCGGATGCTTTATTTTTTGTTTCAAACGGAATTAATTTCATGATATTATTCATCTGGTTGTGTTCGCAAGTTTCAAACATACGAATGCCAGAGGTGGTTTTAGATGTTATTCTGCCTCCATTATTGCGAGATAATAAAAGAAAAAACATTTAGCTTTTTGAATTAGTTTCTTTCCCGGAGATAGTGGTTTCCTTTTTTTTTGTTGACTGCCCGCGGCGTCCCAGCAGAATAATAATAAGAAAATTCGTGTCCAATAACAGTAACAGAGCGAGCCGCGGGAGGCACTCACTTTGTTGTGCAAAGCTAAAAAGACTGGTCTGCAGATAACGGGCTGAGCACAATAGCCGCCCCCGCCCAGCCCTCCGCCAAATATGAACTCTCATTGTCTACTTAATTACAACGGGTGTCTTTGAGATATGGCTGGTACACATTCAGGGGCTGTCACACACAAATAATATTTTACCACGAGGGCAATGTTTTCCCTAAAAGGCAATTATTGCGAAAGTAAGCGGGAACCGCGTCAATCAAGGCACGCAAGGCAAGGTTGTTGCGCGGCCTGGCGGCTGCATGGCGGTGTCGGACGCGAGGCTATTCAGCCTCAAATAGAAAACGTTTTATAAATCGTTTGAGAGCCAATAGCATTGGTAGGATGAAATAATACTCCTTTCTTGCAGACGAAATCTATTTCTAGTCATTAATCACGCTGGAAGTCAATCTGTCTGTTGGGATTAGGGAGCAAATACTTAGTTTTAAAGTAAAGTCTAAAAAAAATTGGTACCTACCCTAGAAGTTATTTTAAAGTTAAAATGCATAGAATTTTCTAGAAATACAAAGGTAAATTTCTCATTTAGGCTAAAATATAAAGTTCTGATTTTCACATACCTAATTCACCTCTGACACTGTACAACAGATAAAAAATACGCCTTTTGTTTTGACATGAAAACAGATTATTTTTTGACTTTGACTGCCTCCGTGGTGCAGTGGGCGTATAGCCGGCTGAGACGCAGGAGGTAGCGGGTTCGATTCCCGCCGCGGAACAAATGTTTGCATGATCTACAGATATTTGTTCCGTGTCTGGGTGTTTTTCTATTTATTATAAGTATGTATTTACAAAAAAAAATTATAAGTATTCTATCAGTTATCTGGTTCCCATAGTACAAGCTCTGCTTAGTTTGGGACTAGATAGCGCTGTGTAAAATTTCCAGCGATATTTATTTATTATTATTTTATTTATTATGAGAGAATGATTTTTATCCGTCAATTAAAGTACTTGGAGGTCGTGATATGAGCTAGTCATGCCTACGACAGGTAATAAATAAAAATAGACCCCCTGGGCAGTAGGATAAAAAAAAGCATCACATTTTTAATTCTAATTCTAAGGTATTAGTAAATATCATATCTACATATATTGATATAGATAGTTTTAAATTTGTTTTTATAAGTACTCAAAATGTCTGCAATAAAAAGCATTGTAATGTAATATCGAAAACTAATAAACCGAAAAGTGTCGACGAATATAGTAGCTAGCTCATAAAAACGAATGCACGTTATCGCGAATAAAAACAATAAAATGGAAACGTAACACAACGTTTAATTTGGGATAACACATGCACAAGAATCCGAGTGCCCACAGATAAAATATTATGATCCTGTCTAATAAAAATAAAAGGTTCGCGATAACAATAATTTTAAATTAGATCAATTTAGGACGATAACGGCTCCAGTTATTATTTCCATGGCGGCGATAAACCTTGTAAATGGTTTTCCAAACGTCCTGGGCTGTGCGGCGAGCCTTTTTATTGGGGTATTTGTCAAGATATTCCTCCGCTAAAAGGGACTATAATCGAAAATTTTACGTTTGGTTACCATGCACCGTCTGCTCTGGTCTAGGGACTGTTCAGGGATTATTTATAGTGCGACGGGTTTAGTGATAGCATGTAAAAAGTAGTAAGTTCCTAGAAACCTTCGTTGTTGTACCATACACCTAGTCCTAGAGGGTCATTGAGCTCTACCGTTTGTCACGTAGCTGGTAGGCGGTAATACGCACTTAGCGCCAGAAGTTCCATTGAATAGGATCAAGTGTCTTTATGCCTTTGTTTTAAAGGTTTAAATTGATTTAATTTCAACTGAAAACATCTTAAATAAAAGGTTTCAAGTAACTCTTGAATGATAAACTGCTTGCGACGCAGTAGGTTGTGGGTTCGATTCCTGCCGTGGAACGATCTACAGATATTTGTTTCGGGTCTGGATATTTCTCTATACATTATAAGTATACATTTACAAAAAACCGTATATAAGTATTAAGTAAGCTCTGCTTAGTTTGGGGCTGTGTGAAACGTCAAGAAATATTTATTTATTTATCTATCAAATTTCAACGAAATTGGTTCAGCCGTTACGACGTGATTGAGTAACAAACAAACAAATAAATAAACAAACATCCAAACTTTCACGTTTATAATATAAGTGTGATAGGGACGCTGACAGCTTGATTTAAAATTTTTATACAATTGCTATCTTATGACAACACAGAAAACCCAACAGCACAGATAAGCAGTATACTAGCCATACCTACAGTAGGCACCTACAAAACCGATGTTGAAATTATTGAATAAGTAAATAAATAAAACTGTTATTGGATATATCCTAATGTTTGTGGACCAATAACACAAATCCAGCTCACGACCGATTACGTTGCTATACGTGACTGTGGACGCAAATTTGCATGTTTAATGAAATCATCGTATGTACACGTTAGACGCTAATTGGACCACTAAATCCGTGCTTGTTTATGTATTCCAAACTAATTACGGGCATCGTAATCGGCACTCAAGGTAAGCAGCCTATTAACTAGATACCGTCGCGATGGCTTCGTGCTCGTTATAAAGCACTTTTTTATTGACCATAGCGCGTAACCACTATTTCACCTGATCATGTCATCGAAGATGAAGCACGCTTACCTAGGAAGAACCTGTTCACTCTGGACTTGAAGACTCCGAGATTATATTACGCAATAAGTTTAAAGAAATAAATATTATGACATTCCCTTGTCAATACAACTATGAAAATCTAATGTATGTTCACTAAAATATTAATTTGTTTAAGAAAAATAGCGATAATCATAATTTTAATACTAGAAATAAAGATAAACTCGCTGTTGCCACTTGTAGACTTCATAAAGTTAGTAAATCGTTTAAAGGGCAAGGTGTACGCTTTTATAACTAACTCCCAAGGGATGTACAAAAATTGACACTTAACAAATTTAAAAACGTACTTAAATAAAATCTTTATAAAAGAGCCTACTATAAATATCGGATTATTTAGATGATAGAGAAGCTTGGGATTGAAATTGCTCCATCTCGTTCAAAATGTTACAATTTAGACGTAATTTATTTTCTGTATTATGTATTGTAAATGGATCATTAAAAAAAACTACCAGCCTTGTTTCTTGCCTTTCTTTCCTTGCTTAGTCGCGAAGGAACAGGCAGTAAAATTAACGTTTCAAAGTGATCCTTGTGATTTTAATGAATAAAATATTTAACTTTGACTTTTTATAATGTCTGGAAAATCAGCCAGATCCGGGTTTTACTCACCGAATCGTTAGACACATGAGAAGTCTTTAAATTATCGAGACAAATTAACCCTGCAGACGACATTCTTTAGTAACTTTAATAAAAAATATATGCAGACGTATTGAGAACTTCCACCTATTTTGCATTCGGTTAAAAAACCTTTATATAAAGTATAAAGAAAGGAACAACCTCAAAGTGAACACGCAAAATTAATTAACTAAATTAATTAGCCGTATAGTCACTTAATTAATTTTGACAAGCTTACTAAAAATTTCCCTTGAAAAGATTATATATTGGCCAATTGGAACTTTAAGCCTCAGACTATATATGTATAACCAAGCCAGACAGACAGTAGATACGCTACTTAGAGCCATCTTCCGATTTGTTCAACTATTGTTATGATATTGATGGACTACGACACATAACAAGTGTCTGTTATGTTCAATAGTTGATATTGATAGCATTTATTTGTAGCATCGAACACACACATACATACTATTTACAAAAAGAATTATTAACGAACAATTTATAGATATACACAGAAAGCACCAAACAGACAAAAGATATAAAAATTAACTTAACTGAATAAACTAATAAATTTAAATAACAAAATGTGTGCGTTGCGGTATGACAAATTGGTCACAACTCAGCGGATAATTTTGCTCGAGGAGCAAAGACTGATTTTCAGTTATAACCATCCGAGAAAACAAGTGAAACGAGATGCAATACGACAAAACAAGTAATGTGTCGACCCTGTATAAAAAAACAAAAAAAGAGATGAAGGAACATGATAAATCAGTAGCAGTGGCAATCTAATCTATAGTTGTCAAACGAAGCGTTTAGAAATACCCTCATTCTGCTTTTGCGATAAAAAGGATTTAAAACGTACTTTTAATGAAAACTTGGTGTTGAGATTACATATTGGAGGGGGAATATTGTTCCGTTCACTTGTAACACTTCGTTGCTAAATACCTGAAACTACCAGTGAATGCTGCTGTCTTATGATTATGGTAGAGGAAGGCTGATCTAATTGGTCACACGTCTAATTGTAGTTCACACTTCTTGAGAAGGTTGTATTGGGCATGATGTCTCAATAAATCTGAAAGTACAAACAGTAGAGTTTATTCATAACCTAATCTCGAAAGGTATTGTAGTCTGTTTGTTACATCCGTTCTAGCTAGATTAAGTAAATCTATGAGGTCATTTACATGTGCACAAAAAGGTGAAGGCTCTTCACGGTATGTTTTAAGCTGACTGGACTGAAAACATGGTATAGATCAAAGATGAGCAAAGTACGGCCCGCAGGCCATCTCCGGCCCGCGAAGCGATCGATTCAGCCCGCCATTGTCTGTAGCCGCAGTCGTACATACCTACCCCTTTCTTGACAGTTTTCAATAGTCTCAAAAATAAATATAGACGCTCACGTAATTATCTACACAAAAAGGCCTCAAACTAGCATAGTGTGAACAATAATTTTACTATTCCACGAGATTTTAGTTGCAGTGCCGCACGGGGTGTACGAAAAACATTATTCGCGACATTGCAGGGTGCGAGCCCGCGGGCTGGAGCCAAGTTGATTAGTGAGATGGAAAAGTACCTACCTGCTGTTAAGATATCTTAGATTTTAAGTGGCCCCTGATAAAAAAGTTTGCCCACCTATGGTATGCTGGTCAAGCCTATTCCATCAAAAAAAACACCATGAAATACCAAGCACTTTACGATTATAAAGATTTACTAGTAGAAGCCATAGAGCTAGTTTGTTATGACTCTGAGTGATTAAGCGTATAACGTCGACTGACCGACGCGACTCAATTTTTGAACATGGTTAATTATTGTGCCAACTGCCTCGGACCTAGCATTACAACGCCTGTTTATCAAAATACATATCTGAGATTGTAAAATAATATACTACGAGCTTATAAACAGGAAAATGCAACGACTAATGTTTGAACGAGTTATATTCTTTTCAAAGTCAGCAAAAAATTCTAGTTGTCGGGACTCGCTGTCTTTTATATGTTTCGTTGTGGGTTTTTTTCCTACTATTTTTCTCCTTCATCGCTTATGTCTTGACATCCAATTTAAAAAAACAAGAACGCTATCTTCTTGTAACACTTTTTGATCACGTAGTTTTTGATCTCCCTCTGAGGCTTGGACTATATGGCATCCGGGCTAGTCAAGGACCGTTTTTTAACGGCTCCTGATCAATCCGTCGCACAACCAATCATTTGAATTTTTCCTGCATCGACTACACACGATCCGAGGCCATCCGATTCCGATTTTTACCTGGAAGCAACCGGGACATGGTCCGGATTCACAGGATCGGGGAGACTCGGATGCCATATAGTCCGAGCCTAAATCTTCCACCAGAGACGGACAGTTTGACGGTTCCAACGCCTGTAACGCCTGGTAGGCCAGGCGTCCAGGAATTCTCCTATTGATATTATGCCAGCGTAGCCTACTCTCGTAAAACATTCCTTTGTATAGATGCCTTGAAATCCCTTTTTGGGTAGAACATAGCAATTCTAGTTTTTTCCGGGTACTTTAAGTGCATTCTGGAACAACATTATGGTTTTTTTCGCGTATCTTGTGGCGCGAGGTTGGACCTCCGTCCATTTGGTTTCAATTACTTGACACAAATTATAGTTAGCCCATTGCAATGTCACCTTGGATTAGTATTTACATTGTATTAACATACATTAGCATCACTTGCAATGTCTACGTAGCATTTCATCAGCCAACGTGGAAATGTAGTTCTAGGAATGTATAGCACACTTCCGGGCTGAGTAAGCTGAGCCACGCCGTATACCAGGCGATACGTTTGCCGTTTGTATAATGACAATTGTAGCACCATATCGACGCCACTAGGATCTGTGTGCAGTACCAGAATTACCGAGTTGCACATTTTATAGATCTTTGTTTGCAAGGGTATTTAGATAGCTCAACTGTTTCTTTTGGAATTTGTATAATATTTTATAAGTACTTATTTATTATTTCTAAAAATAAATGACCTAGTGTGTCAGAGCAACTTAAAAATATTGTCAGAAAACACCAGTGTACGAACTAACTATAAGTCAGTAATTAAGGGTTGTTGTGCTGACCAATTGTAGCCACGGGTATTTTTTTTTTTAATAATTAAAACAAGTTTTATCGCACATGCGATTATGTAGCTACGGGTAACATTTACTACATTACTATATAACCTATCCTTGTTTTGTGGAGAAAATTTATTATCACCCAAGTATCAGAATAGCTTAACATCAGGCAAGATTGTCGTGAAACGCGAGCTTATAACTTATAAAAAAATAACTAATATGAATCACGATTCACCTTGTAAATAATTGATTAAAATTTTAAATGAAATATTCTTTTAAATAATATTACTATTTTTCACCTGATAAGATAATACAACCCAGACCCAAACAAATACAGATATTTGAAGTCGATGAAAAGTTAGAGATAGATGAATCCATTTAAATAAAGTGACTGCCCGTAGTTAGACAATGGCTCAGTGTTTGTATTTCTGTCGAACTAAACCTAGTAGATGGACTCCAGTACTATTCCTACGCACACATGATTAGAATTGATAATGAGGCCCTACAGACTAAGTTCCTAACATTCGATGAGAGTACGCAGATCGATGCAGATATTCCACTAGGGATGGTTTGAGGCATCTTAAACATTATCCGAACGTTTTATAACTTTGTGAGCATTCTTACGGGTTCTAGCGATGAGTGCTAAACAAAACAAAAATATATATATAACTGACCTTTTGCATCGTACTTAGCATTCCTATATTTACCTAAACTAGTGGTTCGCCCCGAACTGAGATTTCGCAAGACTCTCAAAATAACTAAAAAAATATTATTTTTAATCTTTGACTATTTAAATATGTAAGCAGTTAATATGTAATATGTAAGCTTTACAGAGTAAATTATCCATGAAATGTGTGACCAAATAACTTGACCTACAGTTTCATTCAAACTACAATTAACGGGAGTTCATGTTAATTGGAAACACTTTTTTGCGGTAGAAATTGCAGTTATTCTGGATTTCAGACTTTTCCCTTAATTTGTGTGGTTACTATAGGGCTATACGAATATCAAATTTTAGCACAGGTCACTGGTGTACCCGTGAACTTCGCGAAGTTACGTTTTAATTATGGCTAATAACTCCAAAACTACAAGGTTTTAAGTTTAAAAACGGGGTCAAACTTTACTAATGAAGACTTTTCATTAGATGTCCCATTTGACATGTCATTTTGATTTTTTTACTCCTCTTGAATCCCAATATCTCAACAACCCCCCTACATTTTTAGCTCATTTAGTCACACCAGAATTGTAATATTACCATAGGTATACCAAAGTTCACGATGATCGGATTAACGCATCGAAAGTTATCTTTTGTATATACAAATTTACATACATACAACGCCGATTCGTCAAAGTTGATTTGAAGATCTCGCTTCACTCGATCAATAATAAATGTAAATTTTATAAAGGTAGTTTACCACAACACAATGGTAGACATTGGATCTTGAATAACAAAGCTTGTCGATATTGGACATGAACAAAATAGGATGGTAAGTCTGAATCATTGCAACTAGGACCGCAATCAATTTATACTGGATCTTATTCGTATGAGACAAGGATGCCGTAAACTTAAGAGGAAATCTGGACTGCGTTTCGCCCATACAAACGTAGTCCCCTGTTTCCTCTCTGGATAGTGATACAAGAGCAAATATTTTTTTACCAAACAATCTACAAGTATCACGGTCATGTCCCTACGTTTAGTTTTCCCCCATAAATTAATTATTATAAGAACTAGGAACCTTCTAAAGTCACAGAAATTGCTAATTTTTACAGCCTTTTTTTTCTAAAAAACAAACAAATTTCCAGCAAACAAATTTGACGAATAAAAATAAAAAAAACGAAACGTACAAATATAGCCAAAGCCCTTTTTAAAATATATGAAAAAAAAAAAAATCGGTCCAGTTTTGGAGGAGGAAACAGGGGACTACGAAACAGTGATTTCGTCTATTTTAAATAGGTGTAATCAGTCAGACCTGCAGTTGTCTCTATCGCACGCACATAGGTCATATAGGGTACAGCGCGACAGCAATAGATTGGTTAAATACCTATTTTCCAAATGTCTTGCTTCCCGGATTTCCTCTTAACACCTTGCCTTAACACAGTTTAAAACTAGCGCGGGAGGTAATGGTTTGAGAACAGTGCGTTAGGAAAATCTACCTTCAACAATGTTAATATTTAAAACTTAGCACTTACGTGTAACTGTTTTTTTAGTCTGTTGAAAATAAAATTATTCTTATTTTCATTATACCAGAAACACACTTACGAAAGATTGAACCCACACGAATATAGAAAAAAAAGACTTAGTGAACGCTTCTCTTTCTCTACTATAGTAGTGTAGTCAGTCAAATATGTTGCCAACTCTACACACGCTTATTCGTATTTAAATTTCAGCGTAACTACCGCAGTTTATCCAGAGGAAGGGCGGTCTTCCAGATAACAAGGGAAGTGGGGAGTCGCAAGTATCAACCACGGCACTAATCGTGGCGACTCGGCACGGAAATGGCGGAAATTGGCTGCCCCAGATCGACGACATATCCTACGGCTTGTTTGCCACGAAGCTACGGTGCATGTCCATTTCGATAGGGAACCAATGCAAGTGATATATTGGTGACATGCTGTTTGTACAGTGAGCTGCGAGGACTCATAGTTTGCAGTCAAAATGTTTTGCGTGTATGTAGGTAAGTCATACCGCTACGCTGCAGACTATTAGATAGATAGATAAGAAGAATAAGAATAAGAATAAGTTTATTAGATAGATAACTCTTTATTGAATATACCACACAAACAGAAATAATACAAAAATAAGTATAAGGCTAGAATAAATAAGGCAATACAATGGGCGGCCCTATCGCTGAAAGCGATCTCTTCCAGGCAACCTTTGGATGGTGCGAAATTTACAATATGGAGTGCGGTGTACTTTGTAGGATACATTTACACAAATATTCTTAGGTATACTAAAAAATATGATAAAGTTCCAATCCTAATACTTATAAAATAGACTAATATATAGGTATATGCAAATAGCTAACTATACTAACAGATAAAATGTTTAAATAGTAAATAAATAACGCTAGGAAGATGACATCGTCAGGTAATGTTGCTATTTTCAGCCGTAAGGTATGATTTTGACCACTACCTTACCTATACGATGGTGTGGTTGAAGATTGGGCATCCTCTTATGAGTAGGTTTATTTAGCTCGAGGAAAGTGTTCTCATGTTTCTTTATGAGAGTTAAATTGCCTCTGTTTCGCTTACTATAATATTGAATGTTTACGTGGATATCTATCATTGGGCTTACCACTGTATCATCTCTGTTTGTGTGAAAGTACTTTGTCAAAACTTTGTTGGTTACCTAAATCTTAATATATAAAACAAAGTTGGAATTGTTCGAACACTTATAACTCGAGAACGGCTGGACCGGTTTTTTTTATACTATGGAGATGGAACAAGCCTATGGCCCACCTGATGTTAAGTGGTAACCATCGCCTATAACAAAGTTTGCCTCGTAGGTCACGCTCCTTAGAAATGTGCCCTACGATGCACTTCCCTGCGTCCATCAACTTGAGGCATACAGGTGTAAAGCCTCATGTGCCTGTAATTTCACCGGCAACCATACCCTTTAAACCGAAACACAGCAATGCTGCTTGGCGGTAGAAATACGTATGGTGGTAGCACTTCCCCGGGTGAGCCCTTTCACAAGAAACTCTACTACTCTTAAATTTGATTGAGATTTTGATGATCTTTGATTTGTTGGATCTGTATATCACTCAAAAAGAAATTATGAAGAAAATTCATTTCCTCACACATGACGATGGGAGATTTTCAATTCTACCGGGGTGACGTATATTGACAGCCCGCGTCATATGCATGTCAAGGCGGTACGAAGTTCGCCGGTCCAACTAGTATGTGATATAAATTAATAAGGACGCTTGTCTAGAAGAACCAGTTCGTGTTCAACAGACGCCGCGCCTGGTAACAATTGCAACCATGAAACCTGTCTGTACACCAGAAAACTCGGTATCTAAAGTAGGTTTTTATCTACATCTATGTAAAAAAGAGGATTAATATCATGTTTCCAAAAAAAAATTATAGCGTGATTACCAAGTAAACTTTTAAGTCCTTCAAAGTCAAGCGTCAAGAAGCAAATAGATCTTTAATTACCTTCTTCCGTACAGCAGCTAATTTAAATATATCTGTTAAAAATATCAAGAAGTGACAAAAATATAATGAACAAAATTTCCAATATAAGGATTTCAAATGCCGCCCAAAATGAAATTGAGCTAGTAAATAACAGTCACATTCCAAATTAAACGTTAAAATGTATCAATGATGGTAAAAAGTTCTCATTTCAGACAGAATTCGCGAAGACGACGCCGTTTCTTTGAATTAATAAGAAGACGCTAAATTTAAATTTAATGAAACAAGTTTCACCAGAGAACTGAGTTATACCGCAGCTAATGAAGGGGCTAGCTGGTCTAAAACATCTGTAAACTCTAACTCTGTTAAGTAAAAATCAATATTTATTATTCTCTCTTTCTTTACTAGTCAAAATACGGTAGCCTAGATTCCAGGATGGTCGATAAACTATCTGATTCTGTTTTCAATCCCTACTATAAATCACCTCAAGTATCACCAACGACCTAGAGCGTGCCACAAATGTAATTAACACATATACATATGTAGATCTATTGAAATGTATCGTTTGACCCAGCTATTTCGTTTCAGTCTATGATTATACCTATTCAGTTCATAACAGTGTCTTCGCTTTCTTCCGTCTGTACCGGTACATTGTTTTATGTAAATTATTTACAATTATAACGGCCTAGTAACCGCAGTTCAGATTTGAATTTTGAATATTGTGAAAAATTATACGATTTAAATTTTATTTGGCCTTCTTTTTGTGGAGCCTGAAAAGTTTGTGAATATTGGTGGCTGTTCTGTTTATGTCATTTTGATATTGTTACTAAGACAGCGTTGGCAATAAATAAATAAATATTGCTGGACATTTCACACAGCGCTATCTAGCCCCAAACTAAGCAGAGCTTGTACTATGGGAACCAGTTAGCTGATAGAATACTTATATACATTTTTTATTTGTAAATACATACTTATAATATATAGAGAAACAACCAGACCAGGAACAAATATCTGTAGATCATGCAAACATTTGTTCCGCAGTGGGAATCGAACCCACTACCTCCTGCGTCTCAGCCGGCTATTCGCCCACTACACCAAGGAGGTCGTCGCAATGTCTGTCTTCTTTCAGGAATTCGAAATAATGGGCGGAAATAAAGATGGTCTTCTTCTTAGCGTGTCAATAGCTCTACTTATATTGTGTGATAGGTACTTGGCTACATTGATGGCGTCAGGAGAAGCCATTTTTAAGTCTTCCATTGTGCAGGTGTTCGGGCACAAAGGGCACATTAGCAGGTGTTTCATCGACTGTGCAGGATCACCACAGTCGCATTGCGTTTGGCTGGGATCCCTGAACCCCCATTTGCACAAGTTGACTCTGCAGCGACCAACCTGTGTGCGAAGCCTATTTAAGGACTTCCACACTGGCCACGGCAAGTTGTGCCCTGGTGGAAGCTGTTCTTGAGGGGGAATGAAGTCAGGTGGTGGGGGGTTGCTATCTATCCACAGTGCGCGTCTAGTAACAGATGGGTCGTCGCTGGTGGCCTTTGTGGAACGCTGAAAACTCTTACGACTTTTCAGGTGGCTTTGTGGAGTTTGATGGCTGTATAGAGGATGTCGACTGTCATGCTTCTGCATGATAGTCCTCAGTCCTCCTCCTCCTCCTCATTTTTCTATGGAGCAGGCCATATCCAGAAACACTCCGGGAGGTGGAATACCTGCCAAAGGGTAGATGAGGTTTAGAGGGGTTGGCTAACCTAAACCTAAACCTCATAAAGATGGTAACTTTTGTTAAGAACTTATCAAAATGATGAGGCATTTCTAAGACATTCACTGACTATACCTCCTACATAATGAAACGTAGAATCTTTTGTTATCAATCGAAAGATATACTAGTGGTTCGCCCCGAACTGAGGTCTCGCGAGTCTCCCAAAAAACCAAAATAAATATTACTCATAATCTTTGAATAATAAATTAGTCCCACGAAATGCACAACCAACTAACATAACCTACAGTTTAATTAAAATACAAGTAACGGGGGTTCCTGTTAAGTGGATACTCTTTGTAGTGGTAGAAATTGCAGTTACTCTTGATTTCAAACTTTTTCCTATATTTGTGTCAATAAAGCTACGCGAATACCAAATTTCAGCACTGTGGGGTAACTAGTGTACTCTGTGAATTTCGTCAAAGTTCAGTTTATATTATGGGTAATAACTCAAAAACTACAAAGATTAAACTAAAAATAAAAAAGAGGTTTAAATGTACTAATAAAGACCTTTCATTAAATGTCCCGCTTGACCTAATAGTCTCATTTTCATTTTGCTTACCCTCTTGGACCCTGATATCTCAACCCCCACATTTTCAGCTCATTTAGTCACAACAGGATTGTGTCATCATTACCTACCTATATATCAAATTTCACGATGATCGGATAAACGCTTCGAAAGTTATCCTCTAACAAACAAACATACATACAACGCCGATTTGCCCAAGTTGATTTGAAGATCTCGCTTCGCTCAATCAATAATATTAAGAATGTTAACGCATAGTCTATGTCTAGCATTAGATAGATGTAGGCTTTGGCATTTATAAAACTTTTGACTTAATGAAATAAGCTCCAATAAAAGTAAGTGGTTTACTGAATTTCATTTTATTATATCGGCACCTGAAATACTACTCCGCGTAAATCAATTTATTACAGAGGTCCTGACAATCATGCAAAGTGGCTAGAGATCCAACTATTGGTATTAATATGAAGCGATGTGCCAATATTCAGATTGATTACCTGCTAATACAATCAGGCAAATCTATATACTGAAATTGGCGTTTCGCGAGGTGTGCGCAAATATTTCCAATCTAGGTCACTAGCCTGGGGGTAGACGAATATTTTCTTACATCACGGACATAGATTTATCCAAAGATTTATCCGCAAGCCGAATTTTCTGTCGTGTCACTAATTCTCTTTTGGTCACAACTCTTTCTTTTTGAAGTCGGATAGAAAGAGCCTTTGATTGTGACTGTTGGCAGAGAGAATCAGTTCGGTGAATGAATTAGGGTGCGCCCCGCAGGGAGATCTTTTTCATGCACGTGGAATTAAAACTAGACAAAGAGCCGCTTAGTTTGTTTCGATGTGTTTGCTTCATCATTTATCAATGATTGAACGTCTACGTAAGCAATGAGGTGCTACCTTATCGCTTTAATAAAGCTATTGTTACGAGCTGAGGGTTCGGGATAAAATAATGGGAATCAGTCTGACCAAAATAACACTTTTATTCAGCACTAAACGATGAATACACGAACTTGGTCGCACGTATCACAACACACTAAATCACACCACTGGTGCACCACTTATAGTCACCGAAATGTTCGCACGTATAGCAAAATCCAGACTGACTCGGGAGCAACTACTGTTCACGCGAGACCCTTCCCACGTCAGTCCTCCAGGGCCTCGCTGAGACTCACTCACTCACTTAGACTCGAGACTGACTGTCCGGCCATCTCTCCAGCCTATTTATATCGCACACATTTCGATTGTTCGAGAACGATGTCGATCCTTCCAGGAAAGGGTCGGTCCCTCGACACAATGGCCCCTCCCCATTCTGCGAAACCACAAACAATAGCAACAATAACACCGCAAGACAAAAGCGTTCGAGAAGGTTCGATTATTACTCATTGTTTAACAGCCTCGGCGTAACACTATTCTTGTCGAATTTGTACGATGCATACCCCCCAGTTTTTCACATTGTAAAAATAACAATTTTCGCATCAACAAAGTGACATCATTCGCCGAGGTGGTAATTCTTAGAAACTCTTCCATAAGAGAATGGCCGCCAGCTCCCGGGCCATAGTGATCGCACCGAGCTCGCCAGAACGTTCACCGGTACAAAATGATTCATGGAAATTGCAGCGTAATTGAAAAAAATACGTTATTGCCATTTGACGCATTGCCGAGGGATGCTCTGCTCACCACCAGTGAAATTGTATCCGAATCTTTTTCTATTAGATGTGTATACTATATATATATCTGAATTTATTGGAGGATGACTTTATGCTATATGTTTTAAATGCAAGTACAGTTTGATGTATTTTTCAATATAGGGGCAGTACAATACTTAGGATGAATGAATGAATGAATGAATGAAAATTCTTTATCATATACCTTACAAGCTAAACACAACAGATATAAAAATAAAAAATAAATCAAATAAATGTAAGCATAATGGGCGGTCTTATCGCTAAACAAAGCGATCTCTTCCAGACAACCTTTGGATGGAGAGGATCATTGCTTAATGGAAGATTGGCTGAGGTGTAAAAAGAATAAACTTAATAATAGCAAAAGAAAAATTACTTAACCTTAAATACATAAATAATAGGTACATACATAATTTTAAATAAGTAAATATCATATATAAAATAAATAAATATGTACTTACATACATACATATATTAATACATATATACATATATCAATAATATTATAGATCAGTTGAATAATCACGACTCTTCATGGAGGTAAAAGTTTTTGAGTCTAGCTTTAAATACGGAAGGTGAGGGGGATTTTCTAATGGAGACTGGCAAGGCATTCCATAATCGGACAGCTTGGACGGAAAAGGAGTTTGCATAGAAACTGGTTCCAACGATGATGTTGATGACGTTGATGAGTAACCAACGCAAGTGTATTTTTTTCAACGCTGATGAATTTATCAAGGTTCTACGGTTGACTGTTCGATACTTATAAGAGAAAACCAATACGCTCAAATCCATGCAAGTTGCGATCTTATCTCGATGCATGAAGGCACGTAACTTAAAACAGTAAAACTCAAGCTTCGATCTGGTCTCGATATGTTAAATGTCATAAACGCTATTCGCATAATGACAATACAATAGTATAAGTTGACTGACATGTGATTATAGACAGTATTTATAACAAGACTAGCTGACCTGTCCGTGGCTTCGCACGCTTGAAATTTCCCGTTCCCGTGGGAACTTTGGGATACTATATAAAACACTCAAAGTGACGCGACACTTCATGTAAATGAATTCACGTCAATCAACGGCGGTTAAATTAAATGGATTTTGTTTATACAAAAATACTAAACTGTGAAAAATACTTTACGACTATTACGACCTGTTCTCATACCTAGCAAATGTACAAAAATAAATCATTAAAGTCCGTTAACCCGTTTCGGAAGAGTGTGAATACAAAAACCATGACACGAGATTTTTATATATCTGAATGAAATTGTAATATTGGTGAAGCAGAATCCCAAAATATATTCAATTCATAATCCAATCTCGTTTGGGTCAACAATCTTTATGTTTTTAAAATTGTATTTTGTGAATTGGCCCCCTGAATGCAACTTTTGAGTGACCTGAAAGGTGATAATGCTGCCTCTATGGATCATAATGCGACCGAAATTGGAATGAAGTTAAAATTATCAGAAATAGGCCGGTTTGCACAACGACCTCTAAACGCGTATTTGTATGATTTGACAACTCTCTTAATTTATTTATTTATTTTAATACAGAGGTAACAAAAAAGGTTGGTGTGCTAACTTAAAACAATATACCTAAACATAATGATACTTAAAAACAAAAGAAACTCAAATAACAATAAACTCCGATCACAGTAACAATAAATACATACTACTTGATATAATAATTATAATATATAGAATATACATACAATATACATTATATATTTAAAAAACAAAAAATAACTTAAGTATTACATAAAGAACACATACGTTAGTACGTATGTGTTCTTTCCATAATTTACGTACGTTTCCATAATTTTACCAGCTAGTAGAGGATTGCAAAAAATTACTGTAGACTTGTTAGAGTATTTATACCTAGGCCAAATAGTATCCTTCCAGAGCAGGCAAGATGCTGAAGTTACAAGACGCACAGAAAACGCCTGGAAGGGCTATTGGGCCATGAAAAATATGATGAAGCGTAACCTTCCTCTCACACTTAAACGCAAGCTCAAGGACGCGTGCATTCTCCCCATCCTTACCTATGGCGCTCAAACCTGGTCTTTGACAGATCAACAAAAGCCTAAACTCGGGGTTTGTCAGCGAGCCATGGAGCGCAGTATCCTAGGAGTCAAACTAACATACCGCATTAGAAACAGTGAACTGCGCTCCCAAACACAAATCGCGGACGTTGGGCACCAAGTAGGCAAGTTAAAGTGGGACTGGGCGGGACACGTCTGCCGTATGTCGGAGGAGTTATGGGCAAAGTCCACCACCGAGTGGATCCCAAAAGATGGAAAACGACCACGTGGCAGACCGCGACGCCGATGGAAAGACGAACTCGACTCGTAAATGGAAGACTGGACTACACAAGCGTATGATAGAGTGGAGTGGAAGGAAGGAAGGGAGGCCTTTGCCCTGCAGTGGGACAGTACAAGCTTCAAATAATAAAATAATAAATAAATATGATTAGGCATCGTTGCGCTAGTCGCTCTAAGATACAAGTTTGAATAATTCGATTGTTATTAGGTACAGAACACCAATTATTAAAGGGCAATCTATCCAAAATAATAATGCTTGATCGTGGAGGAACAGGCGTTAAAATTGACGTTTCAAAATGATTACTGATTAAATTATCAAATTCAATATTATTTAAATTTTAATGAATATTTCATTGAATGTTCTGATAATTCCTAAGTTTACTTTTTGTAACGTCTTAATTTGATATCTGAGCTTAAATTTAAATTCTAGATTCAGTAATACCTACTCTAAATCTAGTACATCGTTTGCTGGCTATCGTATGTTCTACATAAGATATTCCGTTCCTAGTGCCAAGATACAAAGGCTCGAAAATCGGAGGAAATGGTTCCAGAAAAGGTTTGTTTCTTAAGTGGTGTGCAATAAAGTATTTTCATTCATCCATTCATTGTCAATAATCTTATCCACAATACCCAGCGTACTTTTAATGTACTGAAAAATAAGATACTCCAAAACTTGTAGGCATTAAAAAAAACGGAAGAAAAGTAGGCATCTCCGGTGAATTCGTATCTGTCGAAACCGTGAAGGCAAGCCCACATCAAAACAGATTTGAATAGAACGCAAAATGGAGGCAGCGCGTCTGAGATAACGGCTCTTCAAAAAAGGGGAATGTTAAAAAACAAAATTCAAAAGGGAAAGAGAAGTAGATACCTAAGTAAATTATAAAAGTGCGAGAAGAGCCTTTTGTTTACGGGGCGCTTCTGCGCTCCGGCCTCTCCAGTGCGACCGCATTTACAAACAGAATGCCAAGTTATGCCTCTAATTTTGCGCTTCAGGGGTGCGTTTTACATAAAGCAGGTTGCCGGAAACCTGCACTTAACGGGAATTTGTAGAAACAGTTCTTACCGATAATTTTGACCCGAAAATCTTACCGGTAAGCTCTGGTTACTCGCGCTTTAGTTGCCCGTTTTATATGTGAATGCTCACAAGACAGCATAGATACTTTTTTTCGAATCCCTAGTGGTAAGCGCGGACAATACGGGTCGTAGTTACTTTTTATCTAGAGTAATGAACCGAAATACGCGAGTTCTCGAGGGCCCAATATTGCATAAGTAGCTACTAGCTACTCACTTCAGTATCTAAAACATGGACTCCAAAAGATTGTCTTACACAAATTCTTTATACCTAACAAAACAATTTCAAAAATTCTCAAAATAATGCCCGACATTTAGATACTTAATTTGCCTGCTTAATCACCCGGATGCAAAACTCTAAGAAAAGAAGGCACATCAAGCCTGCAGAATAAAAACAAATGGTATTTTTTAGTTTAAAAGCTTATAAGTTTATTATGTTCTCTGATTCCAAAATTAAAATTAAAACGGGCCAAAAATCTTTGAAGCCAGTAACAAGGTTCTAAAAACATCCAGAACTCTGAAATGATATACATATAACGTATGGAGGTAATGAATAACATGCAAATGGGGCCTCTAATGAAACCGCTCCAGTGCCCGCGCCTCGGTCGGGGCACAGCTTCTGAGAAAACAGCCAATATTTTAACGAAGACTGTATCACCAAAAAACAACAAGAAGTTAAGTATAAATAATAAATATTTATTGATGCCAGCTTTATATATTAGTTCGTCCCTTTGTCAAGACAAGTTGTCTCCTTTTACGTTGTAAATTTTTGCCTGTTTTCACATCACGCATACTAGGCAGCCACGCTGCCATATTTTTTATGAATAAACACTAAATAGCCTACCAGGCAATAAATGCTGGTTTGATTGCCGCAGCCAGGCAGTAGCAGTTAGCAAATATTTAATTGAGACCTACGTTCAAGCTCAATGTATGATTTTAGTACTACGTATGTCCGGCTATGTTTTTATGAGCTGATAAGTTAGTCGACCCGCACCGGTTTCTAACGGATTTCAAAATAAAATACAGTCTAATGATCAAAAAAAATACAAAATTCCATAGAAAAAAGTACTTAAATTTTTTTCCAGAATTGGCCAATTTCCCGGACAACTTTAAAAGAAAACCTTGTCCTGAAAATTTTGAACACAACAAAAATAAATAGCCAAATTTGTCAAGCCGTTTGCCAGACAATCAATGAATTCATTTATTGTGAATATAGATTAGTGATGCAGTTTGAGTTCGTCCATAATCACTCCACTAACCCGCGAGTTTCCTCACAATGCTTCATCGTTCTGAGCACTTTATTTTTTAATTTCGTCACTTGCTTTAATTAATTAATTCGCAGGAAATAAATAGTCAATACGCGAAAAGTTAACTAAGCAGTTTCCTTATAATGTTTTCCTTCATAATTTTAGGTAATTTATTTTCTTCAGAACCTTGTTATTTATTCGAAGTTACCTAGCTGTGTTTATAGCTGTGACAGGAATCATGAGCCGACGCCGTCGAATTAATTTGTCGAAGGGAGATATGCATGATTATCCCCAGTGATTATCCACATCAACATGGCAACAGGAATTATGTTTTGACAGATATTACCGACACCACCGTTACCGGGAATTTTACGCGCGTTAATATTAGAATTGTCAAGGGCCAACGGAATGTATAGCTACATAGAAGGTAAAACAGAGTGCGCTATTGGAATTAAAATAAAATATAAATATGAGATATACTTGGCACATGGCACTTTATACCCTCTAGCTTGCCTAGATAATATATTAAAAAATATTCTTGATGAATTCTGAAAACGAGCAATAGTAAAGTAGATTCAGATAAAAATATTAAAAATCTTTTCACAGAGCGAGTACAAAGGACGTTTTATAATATTCTTTTCTGCACAAATACCCATTTTTACAAACAAGTTGGTAGTACGTTTACTGTGTATAGTCTAGAATAATCTAAGCAAAGAACTGAGCGCAGTCTATTTAGTAGAATAGTGGTTTGATGAAAGGCCATGTGTGGCCGCTCGAGTCTAGCGCCCACCGGGGCACAGCGTCCGGAATTCAGTGCCATACACTTGCCTGTATTGTCGTATCAGGACTTACGCACGTCACAGTCCTAAGCGAAGACTGGAGCATTCTCATGCAACGTACCATCACTTTTAAATAGCGGCCACTAGGAAAGTGTTGCCTCGCATGAAATATTTCTAAATCTTAACGAAACGTTTTCAAATGATAATGTATATCAAGTTGGAAAATCATGTTTCAGAGGGCACGTTAAGATCTCAGAGGGTTATTACCTAAAATCAACGACAGCAATGCATCAGCCATCGGTCACGCAACGTCAATTTGCACATAGAAACTAGCGCCACCAGCAAAGAGACTGCGGCAGATAGGACTATTTACTCAGAGTAAATTAGACGTTTCGCAACTGATTGCTGTCAAATCAAATTAAATTAATTATTTATTTGCATCAAGTAAGGTTTTAAGAAAGTTCTAAAAATTATACATAGATGGGTCCAATTTATTTCTACCACAGAGGCATGAAAATAATTTAAAAAAAATTGATTACAAATTACAAAATAAGGACAATGTCGTGTTGTTGTCGCTTATTTTACGTAATAGGTGGCAGTTCAGGCTAATACTCTGACACCATAGTCAGTTAATAATAAACTTACTGAAGCGACGTGTGATTCGAGAGTTGGTGCTTATCTAGGGCAACGCATAAGCATAGCAATTCCGTGGGGCAATGCAGTCAGTGTCATTAAAACTTTTGCCTGGTAATGGTCTGGAGCAGTTGAACTATCCACAGATTCACTATACACAGATCGCAACGTCTTTAGGTGGGCCAACCCTTATGTATTTTTTTTTTAATTAATTATTACGTGAACTAGTGTTAATCATTTTCTCTTTTCATTTAATAAAATTATGAATTTTCAAATTTCTAGATGCACTCTATAGTCTCCTTTTTTACTCTAGTTTTCATGAGACTATAATACAACTACTTGGCTTTATAAATGAAGTCTAGATGCTTTGAGCGTTCCTTGAACTTCAGCCTTTTAATTTTAAAGTAAACGCTTAGTTATCATAAGTGCTTTGATTTATTCACTTTAACAATGTCAGCATATGCTACTTTTTAACTCTGTTAAAGTTTATAAATATTTTAAATGAGATAAAAAATCTCTTTACTTTTACAAAATATTTTTTAATAAACATCACACTATCACACTAATGAATGTGAAATAGACTAATAAATGTGAAAATTTAGATGTGTGTTTATTTATTTGTTTGTTTGTTACTCAAACACGTCGTAACTGCAGAACCGATGTTTATGAAATTTGGTATATTATAACAAATAAATATTGCTGGACATTTCGACAGCGAGTTTAGCTTTATTTCTAGATTTTCTACATATTTAGGAGTGTAACGCGTACAAAGTCGCGAGCAACCGCTAGTTACTATATTAGATACTACAAAGTTATAGCTTACTTTTATGATGTTTAATAGTATCTATCGAAAACCTGTTTTTGCAAATTGGTGCAGCGAGTCTGAA
Organism: Philereme transversata; assembly: GCA_963924445.1. Taxonomy (NCBI): domain Eukaryota; kingdom Metazoa; phylum Arthropoda; class Insecta; order Lepidoptera; family Geometridae; genus Philereme; species Philereme transversata. The sequence goes on from OZ004347.1 coordinate 10,609,880, forward strand.
GATTTAAAATATACAAATTAACTAGTTTGAAGCAGAAAGGACAACTCCCTACAAGATGTTAAGAGAACCGCGAAATAATAAATAATAATGATAATAAATCTTTATTTCAGGCAATAATGTTGCTGGTAGCTATCGGGTGAAGTCCATACAAGATCGGTCGCTTTATAAATCTATGGAAGAGGCCTATGTTCAGCAGTGGACGTTCTACAACTAAATGTTAATTTCGTTTTTACAGAAATACGTATGTTTAAGACCTCCAGCGTGCAAAAGTCACCCCGACGGTGGTAGCAATGATGAACTATCATGATTGAAGGGCTTGTAGCCATAAAAAGCCAGTGCGACTTGTCGAGTTTTGTGACTGCCTCGTTCGCTCAAACGAATGCTATTTAGTCACATTTATTCAGCTTCTCACAATTTCCCCAGTTAAATAGAAGGCACCGCGGTTCGTTGAAGAATGTACTGTATAAAGTGCGCCACAAAACAACGAAAAGAGTGAGAACATTTGGCGCGCTCTCGCGTTTCTGCATTCTTTATGCTTGTGCCTGACATTTTTGGACCTAATGTAGACTCGCTGCGGGTCTAGATTTAAATTTTAGTTTCATAGCAATTAATCTATTCTTATTTTATAGACACCATATTGCATAGGTACAGGATTTAGGTACAAGTACATACAGTAAAAATGCAGTATTTAATTAGATTTAACCTATGATCTTGTTATTCGGCTACTGAAAGTCATTTTCATTATTATATGCCTATTGTAAAATTAATTAAATTGAAATGAAAACTGTACGCCTTACTTTATAATGTAGTGCGGTCATCATACAATTAATCTACATGATTAATTGTAAAACCTTTTGCCTGATCTTCTTTCGTATGAATTCTGGCGTGAATAAAGCTCGTAGCACCTTAGCACACCGTAGCACCGTAGCACACCGTAGCATCGTAGTACTAAGAAATTCAAAATATTACCTACGTATTATAATAAGATGTTTGTTAATTATGCACAAAAATGAAAGAGGTTATTTTGATGAGCATAATAATTATATTTGTGAAATGATTACCATAGAAATGTGAAATTTATTTCGGCATGTAAAAACACACTATTAAACATATGTTGTGCTATTGCATAATGCTTGCCATCTAACCACAGATCAGATACTAAATTGGTGACGTCTCGAGATATCTCTTGTTGTCCCTTTGTAACCCAAAACCTGCAGCCATTTCCGAAAGAGATATCAAATCGGCCTTTATTTTTGGATGTCGATTGCAAGAGTAGGCAGTAAGTTTTATATCGAATTGATCATCAAAACTATTTCTTTAAAATTTGGTAATATAACTAGTAGTTTTTTTTTATAAGTTTTTTTATGTTTTGAGAAACCGTCACTTGAATATCGTCAGTATATTACGAAACACTGTAAGAGAAAGCTTTTATTTAGGAATCAGGCGATGCCTACTCATCACACTAATATTATAAATGTGAAAGTTTGGATGTTTCTTTGTTTGTTTGTTACTCAATCCCATCGTAACGGCTTAGCCGATTTCAATGAAATTTGGTACATGGATAGACTATGGCCTGGATTAAGACATAGGCTACTTAATATTGTCAAAACACGCGTGCTAAGCTGGCGGAAGCTAGTATATTATAAACGCCAAACTCGACCACTCCGTAACATCTAAATCAAATACAATTTTTGGAAGAGCGATTTGGAATTACGTGACATCTTCTCATCCAAAATACCATCATCTCATCAATGTCTGAACACAAAAGTCTTGGAGCAGTGTGAGTTACTAGTGATGACATATGACACAAAAATGGGCCTGATAAGAAAACTCAAGGTCACTCAGTGTACTATGGAGAGGGCTATGCTTGGTATTTTTCTACGAATCTAAAATTAGGAGGTTCGTAGCCTAACCAAAGTCACTGACGTAGCCCAGAGGATTATCAAACTGATGTGGCAATGGGCGGGCGAAAAACTGATGGCAGTTGGGGAAAAAAGGTTTTAAAGAGGAGACCACGCGCAGCATAGGACGTTCCCCCACTAGATGGAAAAACAACCTGATAAAGGTTGCTGGGAGCCGGGAGTTGAGCTCCCAGCTCCCAGAGCCACCGACCTTGACGGTGGCTCTGGGAGCGTATTTTTCGCAATTTGTAGAGTTTGTAGTAGGTAAATAAATAAAACGACAGTAGGCGGTTTAAAGCATATATGTAGATGCAGGTGAAATTACAGGCTCATGAGACTCTCCACTTGTATAGCTCAGAATGACGTCGCAAAGTAATACCATGTAGGCCAGGACGTATTTGGACGTAACCTGTGAGGTGGGTAATATGCCAGTGCTCTCATCTCATATTATGCACGCCAAATTGTCAGTCTAAAACTTTTGTCTCTGTATATCTGTATCCTTCGTCACATAAAGGTCGTCACACAACACGAACCTTCGCCGATAATGTGGTCGCGGTATTATAAACAAGGTATTATTATCTGCAATTTTTACTCCACCTTCCAAATAACCCATGTTTCAAATAGACTTAAATAAAACAGCTGGTTGTTATACCAGCTGCGTTATTTTATATCTGGTGTGAGCGGAACGAACGGTGTTTCGATCGGGAAGCAATAAATATGACCAGCGGAGGCTCAAGTTGGCTCACTTCCGACGTCCACCGGCCACCCAATTGCACTAGGAAAATGGCCATGGAAAATATATAAATGGCAGCCATTTTGACAGATGTATAGCCAACGTAGATCGCCGTTTCCACGTGAATAAATTTAGTTAAATTCAACTAGATTTAGGCACTTGAGCAACGCTGCCTAGTCGTATTTAGTGCCTAAGTATGATTATGAGAGTTGTCAAATCATACAAATACGTCAAATTTAAACATATTTATTTGCTTAATACGTTTAGGGATCATAGTGAAAGCCGCCCTTAATGATTTATGTATGTCTTAACTAAAAAGAATAAAGTAAAAAAAAATACAGCTTGTATTCCTTCACCACCGACCTAAAAACCGCATCCAAATCGGTCCATCATTTTGGAAACTACGATGCCACAGACAGACAAACGCACATAGCCATCAAATTTATGACACCTCATTTTGATTCCGGGCTTAAAAAGGGATACCTACAGTTGCTTTACTCGTAGATTGTAATCCGGTTAAAAGTTGATAATTGCTAAAGTTAATCATATTATCGTCTTCTTACTTTGCATGCTTTTTAGTTGTTATATCAAATCACTGCATATTCATTACGCAGACGCAGGAGGTAGCGGGTTCGATTCCCGCCGCGGAACAAATGTTTGCATGTTCTACAGATATTTGTTTCGGGTATAGTTGTTTCTCTATATATTATAAGTATGTATTTACAAAAAAAAAAGTATATAAGTATTCTATCAATTATCTGGTTCCCATAGTACAAGCTCTGCTTAGTTTGGGGCTAGATAGCTCTGTGTAAAATGTCCAGCAATATTTATTTATTTTATATTTATTCATTTCAATATTCGTTTTTCTGGAGGGTTCCCAACGAGTTACACCCAAACAAGTCCCAGTGTTACTCGTTGGGGAGCTTTTTTAAGAATTTTTAATTGATACGTTTTAAAGTTAGCATTGTCTAAAACTTCTTGAACTAAGAGTTTCCTCGACTTTATACGAATAAACCTTCCCTTTTAAGTTTATATCAAGAATTTGATAGGATCTTCATAGTCATTTCGCTAGCGTATTCGGGGGTAGCTCAGTGTACAATTCGAAAGCCTCTGAAAAATACAACCACACAACATTCAGTTTTAAATTAAATTAACGGAATAGTTACCAACTTTTAATTAAATCTACGATGCAGTTTTGCGGCTTGTTAATATCGAGATCAAATATCGTAATAACTAAAGTGTTAAGTGCTATTGGTTTTCGAGTTTGAGTTGTTTGAGGGAAACCATTTTATGAGATGTTAAATCATGATCAGGGCTGAGTAATCTTATCTAGTATACTTAAAGTTACTAGCTGACCCGCCCGCGGCTTCGCACGCTTGAAATTTCCCGCTCCCGTGGGAACTTCGGGATAAAAACTATATAAAACACTCTTGTCAAAGTGACGCGACACTTTATGTAAATGACTTCACGTCAATGAACGATGGTTAAATTATATGGATATTATTCATACAAAAATAAAATTGCGAATAAACCCATGAAAAACCATGGTATTTTTGTTAATACTAAAATCGCGATTAAAAAATGGGGGGTGGGGGTAGGAGGGGGAAAAATACTTTACGACCCATTATCATACCAACCAAATATGCAAAAAAAATTCATTCAAATCGTTCGACCCGTTTCGGAGGAGTGCGACCACTAAAACCGTGACACGAGATTTTTATATATTAGAAAGATTAGATGATGCTACATAGTTTTTTTATTATGCCTACTTATTCTTCTATAATCATCATCATCGTCATTTCGGCTCCTCCGTACATGTTGGGTATTATAAAATGACTGATAAAAACTGATAAACTGATGAACTATAATGAATGTACTAATGAATGACTGATAAAATGAATGAATGATTATAAATGATGATCTTTATAACGCTATTTTTCAGGGTCTCTGCGTGTCTGGTCTATTAATTCGATAATTTTTTTGCATATAATTCCTAAAACGCTTTTCATAACCATATTGTATCTAATTTCCTGTTTGATCCTCGAAAAAACATGAAACGGCATTTTATCATCATATTAACCATAGATTAACAAGTAACTTTTTAATAAAAATATAACCGACTTAACCTACTTAACTGATTTTGATCAAATGTCTATGAGACTAATCTATGAGCCTTTCAAATAAAAAAGTATTTTCCAAATCGGTTGATAAATGTCGGAGTTCTGAGCTAAAAATATAAAACCGAATTGCGTCCCTTTAAAATTTGTGGGTTGCCCTCGATTTTCTTGGGATTCCAAAATCAGATCCTGACTTGGTGCCAATGGGACTACCTGGAAAGTATACCGTTTTAAACAAAAAAAGAATTTCTCAAATCGGTCCAGGCGGCTTCGAGTAATCGGAAAACATACATAAAAAAAAGAAAAAAATCCAAAGTCAAAAGTCAAAGTCAAATATTTTTATTCATGAAAATCACAAGGATCGCTTTGAAATGTCAATTTTACTGCCTGTTCCTTCGCGACCAAGCCAGGAAAGAAAGGCAAGAAACAAGGCTGGTTGTTTTTTTTTTAATGATCCTTTTACAATACATAATAACATAAAATAAATTACGTCTAAATTGTAACATTTTGAACGCGTTGGAGCAATTTCAATCCCAAGCTTCTCTATCATCTAAATAATCCGATATTTTATAGTAGGCTCTTTTATAAAGATTTTGTTTAATTACGTTTTTAAATTTGTTAATTGTCAATTTTTGTACATCCCTTGGGAGTTTGTTATAAAAGCGTACACCTTGCCCTTTAAACGATTTAATATCTTTATGGAGTCTACAAGTGGCAACAGCGAGTTTATCTTTATTTCTAGTATTAAAATTATGATTATCGCTATTTTTCTTAAACAAATTAATATTTTTGTGAACATACATTCCGATGAATTGGAACCTGCTCCTTTTTTGAAGTCGGTTAAAAGGAAACCTAAACCCTATGTTATGTTGGTAGACTCCCTTTTCTGCATTCGAACATTATGCGTGAGAGAGTTGATTATATGGATAGCCAGCCTAAATCCGACCAGAAGCGCAGAATTTTTCTGGGGTCTTCGCAAGCTTCACGGAGGCCCTTGGATTGTCCATGATTTCTGAACGTGCTGCTACCCCCACGCATTTTAGGACTATGTGGGCAGCTGATTCTTCTTCGGTGAGACATCCCCTGCAGAGTAGATTTTCTGTTGCTCCGATGATTTAGAGGTGTTTGTTCAAGGGACAATGTACGGATCCCCACGATGATGCGATGGTCTTTGAAGGTTAAGCAGTCGACGTGTTAGTCGTGGTGAACCCAAGCCCTAGAAATAACTTTCGTAGAATTAAACGATTCATTAAAAGCGTACATTTTAATAGTATAAAAACGATGATAGCATATTTAGGGCCTTGTTTCCATACGCGCATCAACTACATAAGTTATTTATATTTTATTGTTGTCCGAATTAAATTAGATACGGCACCACAAAACAACACCGATCGTTCAGACCGCTCACGATACGAGAATCACATTTCTTGGCTCAGGTTATTTAAATGAGTTTAGCTGGCTAAGGTAGTGTTATGAAGAAAACAGCTATCCAAAATAGACAACGAAAGAAAGTGTGTATAAGTTGATCAAAGCGGTGTCAGATTATATGCCAACTTATAGGTTTTATAGCCACTGAAATGCCCTGTCTAACTAATATATGTCAATAATAATGTCAATATTAGTTGACATGTTATTAATAATTACTATTATTTTCCGTTGACATGTTTAATTGTAATCTGGTCTAAGTTTAATATGTATGTGTTACTTGATTTGTGTTTATTTAGAAATTTAAAATAAGTTAAATTAATTTTTGCTATTTAAAAACAAGATATAACTAACTTTATTTATATAAATTTAGCAATGTCATAGTTACGTGATTCAGTAACCAAGTAAACTTTTAAGAATTTCTATTTATATCTTTATGATACTCCACTTGACCTAGTAGGTAAGCCTATTTTGAAATTTGAATTTCCACCATTTTGGTCTCTTTTGCAATCAAAATGAAAACGTTTTTGTGTTTTTTACTTTTAATACAGGTGAGCCCGTATAACTATTCCAAAGATCACGTCAATCGTTTTTAGTAGCTAAGATAATCTGCTGTGACGGATGGATGGACGGACAAAGTCGCACCACGGGTTCCGTTTTTACCATTTTGGTACAAAAGAAAGAAAAAGAGTGCTTGGTATTTTTATTAAATTATTTATTATTTTATTATGTACACAAATAGAATACAGACAAAAAACTTACAAAGAAAAAATGTACAAAAGCAGCTATACTTATAGTAAGTAATCCCTAATGTAAATTAATCAATTAAGCAGGAAGTGTAAGTTTTTATATCTAGAGAACCAACCTGAAACATTACTCTGAAAAAGTAACTTTTTAACAAAAATTTAACGGACTTAACCAAACTACTTCACTGATTTTAATGAAATTTATGTGAGACCAATATGAAAGTACATAGATTAGATTAGATAGATTAGATAATACTTTATTGCACACCACGAAACAAATACATATAAAAAAAAAACAACTACGTAAATCTATGGATACAATTGGCGGTCTTATCGCTAATTAGCGATCTCTACCAGACAACCTTTGGATGGAATGGACTGTGTAGACATTACCTGGGGTGTACCTAACATACTACATGTACATACATACTAATACTAATTATATAAAAATAAAAAATATAAAACTTACATAAATGAAAACTACATGAATCTAAATAATAACTACTCATAATAATTTATAGACACATACTTAGACTTATTTAAGAAACAAATAATTAATAATAAATAAATATATATTTAGCGACAAATACTCAGATAGTGTTCTCTGACCATACGTTTAAAAATGGCAAGTGACTTGGCACATCTGATAGCCACCGGCAGCGCGTTCCATAACCGGACAGCCTGCACTATAAAAGACTTATCAAAGTAGGAGGAGGAGTGTACAGGTGTCCTGAGTTGGAGTGTGTCAGATGAACGCAAGGATCGAGGATTGGATTGATAGAGGAAATGGAAGCGTTCTTTAAGATAGGAAGGTGAGGAAGGGTTGAACAGGATGTTATATAAATGTTACATACATCCTTTCAAATAAAAAAAAACAAATCGGTTGATAAATGACGGAGTTCTGAGGTAATAACAAAGATAAAACTGAATTGCATCCCTAATTTGAGGGTTGGCCTCGATTTTTTTGGGATCTTATATCCTGACTTAGTGCCAATGAGACCACCCGTTTAAACAAAAAAAGAATTTATCGAATCGATCCAGGCGTCTTCGAGTATTCGGGGGAAATACATAAAAAAAAACAAAAAGATCCCTCCTTTTTATGAAATCGGTTAAAAAGAAGAGCAAACAATGTTTGTTGTGTAAAATTTATTATTTGCGGCCAACAAAGTCCAAATATACAGAATATTATCAAGAATATACGTAAAATGCACTGTCTGAGTACGTGTTGGTGGTACGAGTACGTGGGCGGTACCGGGCTCGTGTTTAAATGTTTTGCTTTCCTATTTCCGATAAATAAGCGTTGTTCCACTAGCTGATGCGACACGATAATATATGGTACGATATTGAGAGGTCACTCCGAAACGACGAATACGCGATGTGTTTATGACGTACGATTAGGTAGATACAGTATTTAATTTATTCTCTAACAATAAACTATTGTATCGGAACTTTAGTCATTCTGCACAATTAGAAAATATCTTTTAAGTAATTAATGTGAAAGAACAACAGTTTTGGTGAGTACATATGTACATATTACAAAATGATAATTAATAACATGTCAAAATAATAAAAATACAATATAATGTAACATGGCAATGGAAAATAATACTAATCATAAATAATTATTTTAGATAATGGCTTGTAGCATGCAAATTTTGGCTCCCATTACCTACACTAAGAGCCGCAGCGGTCTTGTGCTGTAGGAATAGTTTTTAAATAGCTTTATAAGTAGACTGCATTGTCGTCGCCTTGTCTCCAATCCATAAATAACTAGCTGACCAATCCGCAGCTTCGCCCGCGTAGTTTTTCAGTATAAACATTATCCTCATTATGCGCAGTTGAGTAAAAAGTAGCATATGTTACTCCAGGATAATATAGCATTCTAATGGTGAAAGAATTTTTGGAATCGGACCAGTAGTTTTTGATTTTAGTAGTTACAAACATACAAAAATACAAATCTTACTTTTTTTATAATATTAGGTATAGATATAATAATTGGTCAAGCGAGTCTCGAACCACGCACAGTGAAGGGTTCCATAGCCAATTTTACGACCGGGTAACTTAAAATTGATGCATAATTTTTTTTTATCTGTTTTCATGTCATACCAAAAGATGTATACATATGTTATTCGTTGAATAGCATTACTCAGAGGTGGAGTCATATTAATACAAAGTTATTTTTACAGTTCATTTTGGTCATTTTGTATGAACATTATATGAACTGTTGACAAATCCAACATAAGTTTGTCGACTACTGCTCGTAAACTACTAGTCTACTCAACTTTGACAATTCGTCTTGATACTACACTAATGAGCTACTATTGTAGGTTATTTTTACACGTCACGACTACTACGAAAATAACCACTTTGAAGCTTTATATGAAAAACCATTCAAGTGCGAGTCGAACTCGTGCGCCGAAGGTTCCATTCAGACATTAATAGCACAATTTTATTTATTTACCTTATTTGAAGTTGGTGCCGATTAAGCTAGTCCCCTAAATTGTATGAGCGCCCATACAACTCAGAGGACTATCTTAATTGGCGTCAACTATGTATGTATGGGACATCCTTTATTTGAGCTGCTTTTTTTGTACCTTGCTTTTTGTCAAATTGCGTGATTCTAGGTCAACGGGAACTACCATATAAGTTTCCGACCCAAAACCTATAGGGTACTTCCGGTTTACCTAGAATTGTTACAGCTCAAGTAAAGGGAAAATTCCGAAAAATAAAAAATTCAAAATTATGATGAATTTTGGTACTTACAAGTTTTCGCGAAAATCTAAATTTGCTCATATCTTTTTATCGTGTTGACTCAGGACCTTGATTTATAAACACCTAATAGACCTCAGTATCTGGTATAAATTTCAACTTGCTAGGTCCACCCGTTCCTGGGAAAATCGGTGGTGACACACGGACAGACGGTTAAGCGAACCGATAGAATCCGCAACACTACTCTACGCTCTATGACCGGAATCATCGGATGTGGGGTACAAGGCTGCAAGACTTAAATGGGACTGGGCGGGTCATGTCACTTGAATGCACCCTGAAAGGTGGACTAAGATCTCCACCTACAACGACTGGCAATTACAGGACGACGGCAACAAGGCAGACCGCGAAAACGTTGGCGCGACGATCTGGATGGGTTCCACTCTGACTGGCAGGAGATTTCTGGAGAACGCAAGGAATGGAAAGAAAAGTAGTATATCATACATAAAATTATAAATGTGAAAATTTTGATGTTTGTTTATTTATTTATTTGTTTGTTACTCACTCACGTCGTAACGGCAGAACCGATTTTGATGAAATTTTGGTATATAAATAGACTACTCCCTGGATTTAAACATAGGCTACTTTTTATTGACAAACAAGGCGTGCGAAGCTATGGGCGGAAGCTAGTTATAAATAAAGGTACTCAAATTTAACATATTGTGTGTCCGTTTTAAATTCAAATAGCGCTAAGGCGTGATAAATGTTGTCTTTACATTATACACCCAAGACTTAGTCGGTCTAAGGCTGACATTCCACATGCATCAAAATCGTAAATCGGCTTACACCGAGTGCGGTGCATCAACGAGTCTCCGAATTGCAGTAAGAAAATGGCAATGAATGGTGATCATGCTGTTTAGTGGCCAAAACTTCTCTTAACAAAGGGAAATTTCCTTGGTCTAGTCTTAGAGTGAATTTCCACCAGCCGTAAAATTAAGCGGTGAGCGCGAAAAACCCCTTCAATTGACAAGCTGCGCTATTCAATGCTATGAAAACGAAGTATTCCTTTTGGGGGATTTTTTCTTCTCTCACCACTCAACTTCCTCGCACTGCTCTGGCGGAAAGAAATCTTTAGGGCAATATTGTAGAACACTGCTTATGCATCATGACTCAAGCGAAAATTTTTATACAGTTTTCAATGAAAGAACTGTTAAAATCTCTGCATAAATCAAGATTTTGTATTTTGTTCTGGAACGCTTCAAAGTTTTAGACACTGCTAAGACTGTAACAATTATCATCATTGCATCATAATACATCCCCATTTCAGTACCGCAGTTGAGGGGACCGGATCGGCAGGATAAGGCAGGTGCAAGGCGTTGATAACTGGCACGATGTTTGCCCGGCATAAATCATCCGGCTACCGGATCGACTGCACTTACCGCACCGTACTGTTTACCATCAATACTCGCTACCAGATTGCCCCTGTACCTTGATGCGACTGCGATGTAAATGCAGATTCGCCGTGTTGGTTCCGTTCCGTGACCGAACGTTTTACGAGCCGGCTTGTTCGCATTTGGTGCCTAATGTATGGTAATTATATACGGCAATAAAACTAAATATAGGTTAGCGCTAGCTTGCAATCAATCTTGTGCAATTGAGCCTCTAGTTTCTGTGAAAATGTTTGAATGTTTGGCTTTCTATCGCACAATAGAACTTGGACGTTGACTTTGCATTGTGCGCCAGTCAACTAGCATAGTGCGCTGGAAAAGATAGAAGCTTAGAGCATAATAAAAATATGTAAATCTTGAAGATTCGCTGGCCACTGCTTCGGATATTTTACAGAATATTCCAAGAAAAGCGAGTTTGTGAGAAAAATATGTTTATGTCGTCTATTATACTCTTAGAATCACAAAGCAGAGAATTACTTATTTTAATATATATAGCTATACGTACATATTTGTATCGTATTCCAAAAAACAAGCCCACATCACATAAACAAGAAGTTACTCCTCGCATCTGAATCCAGCGACCATCAACAAAGTACAGAACAATTTTCATTTGGACCAAACTTTAGCACTGTGGATCCGAAACGACAAAATAAATAGTCGCATACATAGTTAATAGCCGGGCGGTACGTGGGACATTAAAGGCCGAATAACAATCGCCAGCTGCGTCCGAACCTGGCATCAGCACATTAACGTGGGGACGTGATACAGTAAATCGAGATGGTCTAAAGAAAGTTAGGCCAAGCCGGTTGGATTACGGCCTCCGAATGAAAACGGTCTGCTAATGAGCAACGCAGTTAATTGCCGCGAGGGTGCGCGCCCTACTACAACAGACTATAGGGAACACACGACTCACTCTATTAAAACGACAGCTTAAGATAGATGGACTCAAGGGTGAGAAAATCGATTTAAGACCATATACATATAGATGTGTGAAATCTTTACCTGAAGCTCCCTTAAGGTTGTCTCGTTAATGTCTATTTGCTCAGGTTTATTTTTTTACACAATAATAAATATTTATTACATGTTTATTTCCAAATTTGTGACCTTGCACAACGCGATAACTACTACAAATAGTTTATTTTTCTAACCTGTAGCACGTCCGCGGCTTATTCGTAGCTCGTAGCCTTTTTAATATAAACACTAGGTAGATACCTACTTACTTATCTAACTGTTCTATCTTCACTGTGATACAACTATTCATTTGCGATTTACCTTAAAAACCGGTAAATAATGCCAAGGATAGCTTCGGTACAATGCTACCTTTTTATATCATCGTGTTATGCAGGTGTAACTGCTTTTATTTATAAAGGCTTTTGAGGCCTCGTGCTGATAAGAACACAATAGTTGATGCAGAGAAAGTTTCAAATGTTATTTTTTTATTAAAAATACACGTAACAGACAATGAAGCTGATATTACACGTAGCAGGGAACAAAATATCGAGTGTAAACCACTTTAGACACTTGTTTACTTTCCCGTGTACGTAATGCATGCAACGTATTTCTGATTAAAAAAAATGTTCCAAAAGAAGAAATACAAACTAATAAGGCGAAATAATTTATCTTATGTAGGTAACATATAACTTTCAATCAATCTAGTTTTACGCTTATAAATAAATTGGTCAAGTGCGTGTCGAACCATGCACAGTGAAGGGTTCCATAGCCAATACGACAGTATAAACGGTTTACAAAGCCAACATAAGTTGGTCGACTACTGCTCGTAAACAAGTAATATCTAGGCACTTAGCTTTGATAATTCTTCTTACAACTACAGTATATACATATACGACTATATGGGGGGGGGGGGGGCTTAGCTCAGCCCAAATTAGATTTCCACGCATACATATTATTTCTCCTAACAAAAATAACTGTCTGACAGACATCACAGATACTACACCTAGTCCTAGTGACTTGAAAGGAGGAAGTATTATTTTATTATTATTAGGTATTATTGCAGGGCTGTACCAAGAAAGGATTTTCTGAAATAAAAAGAATGAAATGGGGTATAAAGTATTTATTCCACGCGGCCAAACTTATGGGCGCTTAACTCGTTTTATGATATAAAAGCACTGTAAAACCGTAAAGGTTACTTTTACTATTTCCTTAGATAATTTTCTAGACACAAACCCTTATTCGTTCTGCAAAGCACCCAACCAACAAGAAACGATAATGGCCGTGCAAAATGTTTACGTAAGAAATTGGCATCCTTGGCCATGTTTGGCAAATAAGCCCTGTGGCCGACAAACCCTGCGTGTGACAGGAAATCTAATAACCCTTGAACGAGTCCGACGTATAAATTCTTACTGAATCGCCTCGCTTGTCCCTTTTCAGACTCCCATGTTAAACTGCAGTGACGTAGAAAGCGGGACCCTTTGCGATGAAAAAAACCATATTTGTTATTGAAGTAAAACTTCTTAACGCACGCTTGACTTGGGGAGTAAGCTGGTGAATGCGTGACGAGAGCGTTACGAAAAGTGTGATCGGACGAGGCAAACGAAAGTTGAGAGGGAGATAGTTTTACTTCAGCCGTGTGATCTAAAGCACACTCGTTTTTTTATTATATTCTGCAGTTTATCAATAAGTGTAGCATATTCTATATAGTCTATGCAGGGTTCATTCTATAATACTCTATAGGTACTAGATTTCTGTTATAAACGTGTAAAAAAGTAATTTTGTGGTAGATTTTCAGAAATACCTACCTAACTACCTACCCTGAAACATCCCTAAGTCGTATATTTTGTATGTTAGAGGTTTTAATTAGAAGTTATATGGCTCTTTATGTAATTAACAACCGACATATTTACAAAATATTGTAAGAGTGTTTTATTAGAAAATGTTTTGTTATCTCTACAAAGTAGAGAATTCCACAGTCCCTATCTGTAGGGTAGGATAGGTAGGATGAGAATGAATTATAATATAGGTAATGTACTCTACAGACCTACCATAGAATACTCTACAGATAAGGATTGTGGAGTTCTCTACTTTGTATCAATTAGTAGAGAACTCCATAAAAGACAGTGTCAGTGGCCTCAAAGGTGTCCGAGAGGGGTTTGATTTTATTTGAAAGCTAGTGCTTGTGACTATTCTTTTTTTTATATTATATTTATTTAAATGGTCCGACTACATTCGAAATACGGAAATTCTGCGTCGTTTTAATGTTTGCGGCATCGAGGCGTCAATTGCGATGGTGTGGCCACGTCTCTAGAATGCCTGACGAAAGAGTGGCGAAGCGCATCTTCTTTTCTGAACTCTAAACAGATAAGCGCAAACATGGTGGCCAGTTTCTCAGGTACAAGGATGTTCAGAAAAGACATGAAAAAATGTAACATTGAGCCCTCTTGTTGGGAAAAACTAGCGGAAAACTGCACGTAATGGAGGAGACAAGTCCAGCAAACTGTTTGATCATTTGAAGACGACAGAAGGCGCAATCTTGACCAAAAACGCTACAAAAACGCCCTGAAAAATAAACCACCTAATGACATAATTTACCATTACGACAATAATGCCTACATACAGTATCTGCAAACGCACGTTCACAACAAAGATAAGGTATATAAGTCATATGAGAGCGCATGAACGTAATTCATAAAGTGGAAGAACGGTCGCCGTGGGCGAAACCGGCCTGGATGAGATCATATATAGGTATATCTATTTATACAGGGTTACAGGAAAAAATCGTGCTAGATCCGTTAAGGGCGTGGAGTACCCATCATTTCTGACTTATTTCACTATGAAACACCCTACCCTAAACTTAACCCTTTTCGAGATATTCGACTTTTAATTTTTTTATTGAAAATTGCCGATTTTTAGGCTACTAAATTTATTTTTGTTTATTTTGTGTATCTTATTATTATTATTATTGCATTTTTACATGTGTAATAAGATGCTTTAGGACGTCTATCATTAAAATAGTGCATAAGTTAATTGAATAGACCGTAGTAGACAAGTGAAAGTTAAGAAATAAAAAAAAATATTAGAAAGTTTATTTTTCTCTAAGGGATATCTAAAAAAAATATTATGGCAATTATTCGGCAGATGTTTTTTAAAATATCTACGTTTCATCAGCTATCTAACGAGGTATAATAATCTAGGGTTTTATTCAAATGCATTGAAAAAAATTTAGTTTTATAGGCGACAGTGGAGAAGAAAATTTATACTTAGCCCTAAAAAGTAAAATAAAATAATAGGTAAGCATGAAATGTCATTTATTAAAGATTTTCACACAACTTTTTGCCCGTAATCTGGGACTTTCGCAATGGAGAGTGTGGTTTACAGTGCATACTGCTGGCCTATACCCGTACCATTACACACCGGTACACGTTATTGAAGAAGGAGACCCCGCGAGAAGATTGGACTTTTGCAGATTTATGCTAAATGCTGACGTAGAAGACCCAGATTTTCTAAGAAATATCTTGTGGACGGATGAGTCCTAATTTGATAAAGATGGCATAACTAACTATCACAACGCCCATTACTGGGCCCCAAAAGAGCTAAGGAATCCCAATAAGAAAAGAGTGAAGGGGTCCCAACGAAGATTCAGCGTGAATGTGTGGATGGGCATTATCTCCAATCATTTGATTGGACCTTACTTTCTCCCGGATAATCTAAATGGGGAAAGCTACGAAAATTTCCTGAGAGCAGACTTAAGTGATTTGCTGGATGATCTGCCACTCAACCTGATCAGGGACATGTGGTTCCAACACGATGGCTGCCCTGCCCATTTCAGGAGGAGTGTCAGAGACTGGCTGGACACAAATTATCCAAACAAATGGATAGGACGAGGTGGACCGTTGCCATGGCCAGCAAGAAGTCCGGACCTAACCCCCATGGATTTTCACGTGTGGGGGTGCATGAAAAGTCTTGTGTACAGCGAGCCGAATCCAGTTTCGTCTGTGGAAGACTTACGAGAAAGGATTGTGGATGCAGCCAATAAAATGAGGACCACGTTAACCACTGGAGTAGTAAAGACTGGTCTCCGTAGAAGGATGCGACAATGTATCAGAAATAGAGGCGGCCATGTTGAACATGAACTGTAGAATAAGAAAAAGTTGTGTGAAAATCTTTAATAAATGACATTTCATGCTTACCTATTATTTTATTTTACTTTTTAGGGCTAAGTATAAATTTTCTTCTCCACTGTCGCCTATAAAACTAAATTTTTTTCAATGCATTTGAATAAAACCCTAGATTATTATACCTCGTTAGATAGCTGATGAAACGTAGATATTTTAAAAAACATCCATGCCGAACAATTGCCATAATATTTTTTTTAGATATCCCTTAGAGAAAAATAAACTTTCTAATATTTTTTTTTATTTCTTAACTTTCACTTGTCTACTACGGTCTATTCAATTAACTTATGCACTATTTTAATGATAGACGTCCTAAAGCATCTTATTACACATGTAAAAATGCAATAATAATAATAATAAGATACACAAAATAAACAAAAATAAATTTAGTAGCCTAAAAATCGGCAATTTTCAATAAAAAAATTAAAAGTCGAATATCTCGAAAAGGGTTAAGTTTGGGGTAGGGTGTTTTATAATGAAATAAGTCAGAAATGATGGGTACTCCACGCCCTTAACGGATCTAGCACGATTTTTCCTGTAACCCTGTATATTTTTGATGTATATTTATTTATAAAAACACATATTTATAAAAATAATACACTTAAAAAACCTTAGTAGGTCTGTCCTAAGCGCAACTCAAACATTCCTCTTTTATATACCTATTTGTATACTATTCTTCTTAGTTACTATTTCTTAGTTATCTTTGGTGCAGCATATCTAAAAATTAAAACCTAAATATTAACTTGTCATTTCAGCAAGCGCCGATTGGCACCAGTCACCTGATTTCTATCTGAATATCGCTTCTCTATGAGTTCTCGATTATGTACGCTTGTAGAATTCCTATAAAGGTTATCTTTTACGGTATATTTTTCTGAGGAGGTTTGGGTCCTAAATGTTATTAGAAGGTACTTTTTATCGTTATTACAACGGATAGACTTACTGTACTGACCTTCAGCTGTCCTTCAGGAGTCGTGATGTTTAAACTAATTCTAAACAATAATAACTGAGAGAGGTAAATTTCAGGTCGACCTCAATTCAACTAAAATAAACTGAAACTAAAGTTATTTATGTAAATATAATTTGGCCTCTACATGAAAAGAGTTTTTGAGAGGCAGCAAATATTACCTATTTTACCAGAATCAAGTATGGAATATTCATTCATTATGTCCGTGTGTTCTACATTTTATTTTTATTATTTTCATGAAACTTACAGCTAGGTACACAGAAAAACTAATTTTATTAAAATGCATGCAAAACAGACATATATGTTTAGGGCCAATTCCCAATTTCCACAGATAATTTAAAAAAAGATTTAGGTAAAAACACAGTTACCGTGGACGAAAACCGTTTGAAATTATAATAATATTCATGAGAATTTTAGGTAGATTAATTATCAAAGAAAAATTAATCCGCAAGAAAGAGTTTTAACTTGCTTGTCGAAGTATTGAATAGCATATTCTAACTATCTAACATATTCCAGCAAATCGTAGAACTTTTAATATTATAAAATACATACTTTTTCCTTGTGAACCTTCCCACACACTTTTACACATTGGAAATACCTATAAGCCGCAACAAATGACACATGGTAAATAAAGTTGCACTATTTGTTACTTATTACATATATTGTACTGAGGCTCAGTGAGATAGAGCAGCGTAGAGCCTGCCCATTGGGCCCCGTAACTAACCGGTTAGTGTAGGGCAGTAACTCATCAATTAAACGAAACGGTCAGTTCGATTCCCACCGCGGAACACAATGTTTGCATGACTTACAGATATTTGTTCCGGGTCTGGTTGTTTCTCTATATATTATAAGTATGTATTGACAAAAAAAAATGTATATAAGTATTCTATCAGTTATTTGGTTCCCATAGTACAAGCTCTGCTTAGTTTGGGGCTAGATAGCGCTGTGTGAATAGTCCAGCAATATTTATTATTATTATTATTAGTTACTGGACATTTTAAAGTTTTTATTTAGCAAAAATGTACATCATCCTTCAACAAATTTTATATATTTTTATATGCATTAATTGGAATGAAAACAAACGTGCTGGTTTTATGTGGTAGGTAGCTTTGTAATGTAGATAAGTAAAGAAAGACAAAACTTGTCTTTCTTATTTAATAAGATATCGAGTAAACAACGTCCAGTGGACTGGTCCTCGCACCACATGCCTTACCTTGTATACCCAATACATCTACGTCTATGGCCGGCCCGCACTAAAAATGTATTGTTTATGTAGGTAAGGGTAGGTCCTACTCGCTACCTCTATACTTATGGGGAAGGATAATACTATGAAACAGGTAGGTATTATTACAGGTACAGGTATGTATTCTAAGGCAACCTACTTACTTACCTACTTTTTAACATTTCCTCTATTTTCATAGCCAAGTCATATCTTCTATGCCAGAAAACAATGATCTACCTACCTCGGTGTATACAATAAATTGTATTGTTTTTGATTATAGTAATTCACTCTGTGGTCGTACTACTTAGGTTTGTACGTCCTTCGTCCATAGAGAAATACTACATTGGATAAGTCCTTCCTTACTGAAATGAATACCCTCAGGTTTGTATAATCTGAGTGAATACCCAGAAAAATAATAAATAAAGTTATGTAAGCGCCATCTATCAACACACAACACAACCTTCTTCAGGTTAAACATGAAGTTAGCTTAAAAGATACCGTCAGTCTGCCGTCAGTAGACTAACTTTTTGTTATCAAATGACTAGATGGCAGTATTTTACAAAATTATCTTAATAAAATTGGTTAAAAAGAGTAGATTTAATGTAAGAAAATAGTTTGTTTATAATAACGTCAACACTAATAAATTTTTGAATTAAAAATGAAAATCGCACAGTTCAAACATGCAAAAAATGGGCCAGATGGCACTAGTGTCACAAACAAACAGCTGAGCGTGAGTATTCAATGTATTCAAACGTCAAAAATCGTCGTGACGTCATTTTGTGTCAAATCAAAGTTGTAATTTTCCTATGTTACTTGCGTTGTAATAAAATAAATATATTATGGCAAATAATGCTCTCTATGGCGAAAACAGTGATGTTTCAGCGATACTTTTTGATTTAGACAACACGCTGATACAAACAAGAAAAGGAGATACCAGAGCCTGTCTAAAGGTACGTAAAAGTTCACCCTCAAAAAAACTATTGACATTGCCACGGTCATGGATTTTCGTACGTCGTACGTAGAACCGAGCGTGTCTAAAAGCAGTATCTGTATTTTCTCTAGGAAAAGAAAAATTCCCAATATTCATATTTCCTCTAATGGCTCAATTTTACCAGTAGATAATAAAGTTAAATTCCTTGGCAAATTTTTTGACTCTAAATTGAATGGTTTGGCTCATGTTAATCATAATAGGTTGAGGAAAAAGTCTTTTCGCATTATAGTATGTATGAACTTGTAATAAAATTTCTTTGGCTATACTATTTGTATCTGGCTGGTTTTGGTATCATTCAAAGTTTTAAATTTTAAAGAAGATAATTCCAAATTCAAATTAGGAAAATGTTTGATTTTTATTTGTTTTTCGTACTGAGAGATGAGTGAATCTAATGAAGAAATTCGATACATTTTAAAAATTTACTACAAAAAAGGTAAAAATGCAACGCAAGCTGCGAAAAAAATTTGCGATGTTTATGGACCTAGTGCAGTGTCTGTGAGGGTAGCACAAATTTGGTTTAAGCGTTTTCAATCCGGAAATTTTGATGTCAAAGATGCACGTCGCTCTGGTCGCCCTATTACGGATAAAATTGATGCCATTTTTGAAAAAGTGGAGCAAGATCGCCATATCAGTGTTTACGACGTAGCTAAAGAACTGGGAATTGACCACAAAATAGTTTTGGCGCATTTGAAAAAAACTGGGTACACAAAAGAGCTCGATATTTGGGTACCCCACGAGCTCACTGAAAGAAACCTAATGAACCGTGTACTCATTTGTGATTCTTTATTACGACGTAATGAAACCGAACCATTTTTGAAGAAGCTGATAACTGGTGATGAAAAGTGGATCACGTACGACAAGAACGTGCGAAAAAGGTCGTGGTCAAAGGCCGGTCAGGCTTCACAGACTGTGGCGAAACCCGGGTTAACTCGCAACAAGGTGATGCTGTGTGTGTGGTGGGATTGGAAGGGCACTATTCATTATGAGCTGTTATCACCAGGCAGGACCATCGATTCTGAACTCTACTGCGAACAACTGATGAGATTAAAGCAAGAAGTTGAGAGAAAGCGGCCGGAATTAATCAACAAAAGGGGTGTGATTTTTCATCATGATAACGCTAGACCTCACACATCAGCAAAAATTAAGAGAGTTTGGCTGGGAAGTGTTAATGCATCCGCCGTATAGTCCTGACCTTGCACCTTCAGATTTCCATCTGTTTCGCTCTCTTCAGAATTCTTTAGGCAGTGTCAGCTTAACATCACGAGAGATTTTGATCAGAAGCCCCAAAATTTCTATAGCAATGGGATCATGTCCCTACCTACAAGATGGCAAAAAGTTATCGAACAAAATGGTACCTACATACTTTAGTTAAATGTAAATAAACTATGTTAAAAAATGTTTTGAATTTTCTTAAAAAATGCGAAGAAACTTTTTCCCCAACCTAATATGTTGGGTTAAAGTGAACGTGGTATCAACATTATGAGATGTCTGGCCGGAGTTTGGTGGGGTGCCCACCCATTATCACTTAAAATTTTATATAATGCCATAGTAAGGAGCCACTTAGATTTTGGTTCTTATCTGTTAATCCCTGGAAATAAAGATTCTATTAAAAAACTTGATGTATGTCACTCTAAAGAGCTCAGAATAATCATTGGGGCTATGAAATCCACACCGATAAATACTCTTCACGTCGAATGCTCAGATCCCCCTCTGAATCTTAGGCGACAATACCTTGCAGATAGGTTTATTTTGAAGATTAGCGTTTTTGCAAATCACCCTTTAATTCCTAAACTTAAATTGTTAGATGTTTACACACAATCTAAGCCATTCTGGAGACATAAGCTTTTACCCCCCTTAGTCAAGAGCTACAGAAAGCTTGATAGGGTCAGATTTAAAGTGAATAGATTTTCAGTTCACCCTCTTTTTTTGTATGATTTCAGATCCAAAATTTTTCAACCTGATGTTAGGCTATCACTAGGTATTAAAAAGAAAACTAACCCAAATTTGGAATTTAGTAAAGTAGTAGCAGACCTCTGGGGTAACTCTGATTTATTTTTCACTGATGCATCCAAGACTGACCTTCTTGGGTCCTTGGGAGCCGCTTTTTTACATTCCAACTCTAATATATCTCAACTATTTAAATATCCACATTATTGTTCAAATTGTTCTGGCGAAAGCCTAGCTATCTTAGAATGCATTCAATTATCAGAAACAATTATATCCCTGATTCTGTAATTTTTTCAGATTCCAAAAGCAGTTTGCAGCAATTAATAGCAAACCCTTTTGGCAAATCAGCCTCCTCCTGTCCTATTTCTTTGACTATCAAATATTTCCTTAGACTTTGCCATAATGATAATTTGAGTGTCACATTGGCATGGATACCTGGCCACAGAGGTATTGTGGGTAATGAGCGGGTGGACAGTTTAGCTAAATTTGCAATTGTTCATGGTAGTAAACGTAATTTTACCACATACCCCCATGACATTATTTCTATTGCTAAGCAAAGTTTAGAAAAATCCTGGAACTCCCACTGGGTGAGTACAGGGCGAACAAAAGGTAATCATCTATATCAGATTCAGCCATTCATTTCTTTCAGACCTTGGTTTGCAAAAATTAAAGCTACTAAGCAAATTACTTCCACAATTTGTAGGATGCGAATTGGACATTGCTCCTCATTGGTTCACCTCCGAAAAATAAGAGTGAGAGACTCATCCCTTTGTGAATGTGGTCATCATGAAGGGTCTATTAATCACATACTGTACAACTGCCCCAGATACTCCTCACCTTCCCTATATGATATTTTAGTTTACTGTAAAGCTCCTCTTCCATCTAACTTAACTTCCCTTTTATCACTACAAAATAAAAACGCTATATGTGCCCTTACTAAATTTATAGCTCATTATGATATAAATTATAGATAACTAACATTTATATTTATATATATACATGTATATATATATTAATATATTGAATTTATTTGCTTGATAGTAATAATAACATTTAACTCATGGATGCAGGTATCAGATAAACTCGCGTCGCGTATAACTTTAAACCCATTTTATTTAACTTGCTTTTCCATTTAACCGTACCGTGAACCTACTACGTGAAGTTGGCAGGAATGTTCCTCACACCCTATTAAGAGGCCCCCAGACGGGCCATACTTTTGATGAAATAAGTGGCTACAACATTGCCGACTATATTCCGGCAATACAGAAAATATTTTAATGCAGCATATGGCTGGAGAATGTATACCTCGGCAATATTTCTGAAGCAGTATATGGCTCATTATTTTGTCTTTACATGGGCTACATACATGGCTAGTATGGCTACAATGGCTGACGAACTCAAACGCGTTGCAGCAGCTTACATTGTTTTAAAAGCAAAGTCAAAACCAAGAAAAATGTGGATTCGGCCTTACTTCAATAAACGTGATAGATAATTTAAGTCTGGAAATATATTTTATTTTACAACCTATTTTAATTTTATTTAAACCGTATTTTAATTTATAACCTCAAACAAACACGCAGAAACAAACATGAACATAGCTACGCTACTCGAACGAATCGCGGCAAACTTCACGTAGCATGAAAAAGGGACGCACTTGTTTATGCCGTAAAGTGAGACAACAATAGAAGTGGCTGAGAAATATTGCAGTATTTTCGATTGCAAAGCGATTATTCCGGCAATATGGCTGGGATCCTAAACATTCATCGGCCACACTAAAAATAAGTGACAATATATCCCGGCCATACTAAAAATATTGCCGAGTGTTGCATAGTCTAGCCGTAAATGCTGGCTGATGCTGCCAGCCACACTATTGCAGCTATACATTTTCGTGGAAATATAGCCCGTCTAGGAACCCCTTTAGAGGAATCAGTTGCAATAAAAAAAAAAAGAACCGAGGTTGTCCGCGCGCTGTCAACTGTCAAAGTCAAATCATCGTGAAAAACGCACACATCGCAAGTTTCTACGACGTTGTTGGTCTTATTCTAACAGAATCAAAAAATAAATACCAATCTTTAGCGAATCAGAATCGTTTGTTCGCGTGCTGCACTCCGCGTATAGGACGCTCACGTTCCAGCGCGAGATATAAATAGGCATTTCATAGTTGGAGAACGTGAGCTCGCCGTCCGGATTTAGAAATTTTGGAAGAGAACACTCTCTAAATATAAACGTGATGTAGATCGAGCGAGCCAGCCAGTCTATTGCAGCTCTCTGCGCTCAGTGTGGCGCTTCCTATTGCGCTTTCTGCTCGCGTACAGTGAATTGTGATAATGGGTGACATATCGGAACCGATTAAAAAATGCTGCATGATCCTGAAGGCCGCGCAGAGCGACAACGAAAAGTTCGCGGCGCTCTTCATGGTAACCAAACTCGTGAAGGGCAAGGATTGCAATGCGTTAGCCAAGAAAGCTTTGTTTGAAGCTATTGGATTTGAGTTCCTGAAGAAGCTCCTTACCAACTCCAACCTCGAAGATGACTGCCCACCTTCTGTTTACAAATCGGTGGCTCTCTCAGTCCTTACAACCTTTTGTAATGAACCTACACTGGCAACACATCCAGACATGCTGGCCAACATACCTGTGTTTCTAGACATTGTGCAGACGTCGGACAATGAAGACTATGATGATAACCTCATCATTGTCAGTGAAGCATACTCATGCCTGCAATGCATCGCTGAACATGAAGCTGGACAAAAAGCCCTGATTGAAGTAGGAGCCATCACTAAAATGTCCGAAATTTATTCTCATCAAAGCTTCCAAACTGATGAAGCTCTGAATATCCTCGTGAAGCTGACCAGCAGATATGGACCCATTGCTTGGGGCAATGATCCCAAACCATTCCATGCATTGGTTAATAAAATTTCCTTGGACTTTGCTACTGATCAGTCTGAGAGAAAATTTGAATTAGCTACCATATTAAGTGCACTATTGTACAGCTGCAATAAAGTCACTGTCGTCCCTAGTGCCTCAGAAGAAACATGGCCAGTGAGTATCTACAAAGCTCTTAATGACATCCTTACTAGCAAAATTGGTAAGAACCAAAGGGACCCTGCCCTCAAGCTGGCTGCTAACATTGCAGACCTCCTTAGCATTGAATGGACTATGAGTGATGAAGAGAATCCAAAGAAGTTTTTCCTGTTATTGCTGCAGCTTTGTGCTATTGAAGTTAGAATGCAACTGGAAGACAGAAGCTTCAAACAAGCATATGCTAACAGTGAATTGGTCACAGCCTGCTTTACTGTGCTTGAGTTATCCATCAACTACATGGCAACCGATCAGTTAGACTTGGAACAGAAAGAAAAACAGTCTGTTTACACTAGCCTTAAGGGTGCTTTTAATGCTGTTGTCTCCATACTGACTAAAGTTTCTAATGACAAGAACAGGGACAAACTCCCCGATGCTGAGAAAGTGTTTGTTTGTGCCATGGTCAGAGTTCTGGTGGCTTGGATTGCCCAGGAAACTACTGCTATGAGAGATCAAATCTACTCATTGCTGCCTTACATATTTTCGCTTGCCAATGATTCCTTCCATGCATTCAGATCAAGAAAGTTGGCTGAAAAGAATAAGTCTGATGGAGAAGGCATGGACATGGACAACTCTCTTATGGGCCAGTTGGACCTGCTGCGCTTGATGTTGCCAGCCCTTTGCCATTTAGTTGTAGAAGACAAAGCCAGAGATATTGTATTAAACTTGAAGCAAGAAGATATTCTATATGAAGCTATGAATTTCCACTGGTCAATAGTTCACTACAAAAAACCCCTCATACCAAAATCTGAAAGGGGAAAACCAAGGACCCAACCTGAGCCAGAATTAGATCCTCAGCTGCTGGAAGATATGAAAGACTCCAGAGCTGCTATGGTCAGCCTTTGTAATATTTTTATGAACCTTACAGTCTTAGCCCCTAAAGTAGTTGAAAACAGTATGCTGTTCAATACTCTCCTTAAATTTATATTTAACAACTTACCGGAGTTGAAAAACATACCTGAGAACCTGGTTCTGTATGGTCATTTGGCTGTATTAGGGCTATTGCTACTCAAGTCTCTAGCTAGCAATGTGAAGAAGAATGACTTCTCAATATGCCGATACATCACTTCTACCATCAGGTTCCTTTGGGACGCTTACAATGTTGATGAATCAAATGATCCTACAGCTTTAGTTGTTTCCCTGTCTTACAAAGAGCACTGGAATGAAATTGCTGACTTGTGGTTCCTGGGAATGCAAACAATGAGTGGAGTGCTTACCATTGTGCCATGGATTTCAGAGTTTGCGATAGAAAGTGGTTGGGCCGAAGGCATCACTGATATGCTTGTTAAAGTCAAGATTGGAACACTGCCACCTAATGTAAAATCGGCATTTGAGGACTTCCTTTGCAAACTAGTAGACGCAAATGAGAGTGTGATTCCTGTCCTCAAAAAGGCTGGGGCTCTTAAATGCTGCAGAAATCACCGGCTCATGGACTTAGGCAAGAAATTATTTGGAGATTAAACTTACCAATTAAAGTCGTTTTCGTTTATGTAAGTAGGCATGTCTACTTATTTTTTCATTTTTATATTTCATAGCCTACATTAACCAAAGTTACTTAAAACTGTATTGAACGGCTACTATTGTTTAAGGATTATGCTGTTATTAAGGTTTTGTCCTTTCAAGTGTAATAATAACCAAATTTTTATACTAAACAGAATTTGATTCAATAAACTTAATTGTGACCAAAGTAGTAGTTTTCTTTTAGAATAATGTCGTAAATGCTTTAGAGATAAAAGTGTGGCTCATAAGCATAACATAAGATAGTTTTATCAAATACAGGGGATATCCAATGTAGTAAGGTACACCGACAATAAACCTAGCTTACTCACTTACTTGGTAGCATATATTTTTTTAAAGTTTGCAAATTACCCTGTCTCATGGAATGGGCAGGTTAAGCTTATGTACATAGTTGGTTCATTTAATGTTTTCACAGTTTAGCATTTGGATATCAGCTTTCAGACCGGCCGCTGTGCCAAGCTTCAGGTGAGTGAACGTCTAACGAGGGACGATGACCCCTCTCTATTTCTGGATCAGATATTTCCTTACGCACATCAGGAAATCAAAGTTAAGAGGAACATGCAATTTGTTTAGAAATAAACTGATGGGATTCCGTTTAATAATAGGCTGATTTTATTAAATGGGTCAATATGGGCATTTTACTGAGCAAGGGTAAAAAGAAGCAGTCATATTAAGAACATGGTTAAAAAATGCTTTAAATTTAGTATACAACACCCACACAAACATAAATCAACATGTTCGTAAACAGAAACTACAAGGTGAATATGTTCTCAAGACGCGATAGGTCACAAAACACATCGCTGCGGTGCCACCACCACCTACGCCATCTATCAATCATAAGCTACGCTACACACATCACATTACTGATATAGGTACCTACATGAAAGTCGTACGAAAAGACACTGGTAGGTACCTCAGAATCATATAATCGTCGGTCGGCGTCGCTGTCACGCGGTAAGCGAGTAAGTACATAAGTACATAGCAATAGAGTAAGTGTATACCTCAGGTTTGAAACACTGTTAACAAAAAAAATAGGTGCACATTCATCACACTACAGAATGGGTCTTAAAGAAACATTTGCTAAATTATGCAGGCAGAAGAAGAGCAAAGATTTCGTAAAATCAATCAAAATAATTTTGGTATCCACATCTGTTCATCGGAAAGACCGCCATATACCCTGCCTAAACCACTTCCCTGACTCCACTCTGGCGTAAAATAATTTGCCCCAGCTTTGGATTATCGCCTTTCAATTTACTTAAAAAGGAACATATTTTTCTGATTTGTCTGTTAAACTCTTTCTTCAGCTTGTCGAAATCCTGCAGCAGCAGTATGGCCTCCCCGAAGCAGACGCTGTTGAAAGCGGCACAAAATTCCTGCGTGCCTTTCGGGCGCGGCCTGATGATGAGACATACCTTCTGGGCGAATGGCCAGCGCATCTATGGCGCAATAGCCTACCCAAGAATTACAGACATATCGCCAGTAAGTTTAATATATTGGGTTTTCCTTTTACGTCGTTGTGTAGTCACGGAATGTACACGCACCATACCTAAAATCAATAAGTTACCTAGGTTTTACATAACACAAGCTGCTGAAATAGACGGTAGGTACTAGGTACACACTTCCCCACAACATGATTACTTACTAACGATGTTACATTTACCGACGAATGTTCCTACTGCCTAATTTTGTGTAAAACCACACCCCGTTTCACCATTTTATAACGTATCATAGTAGATGACTTATATTAGAGAGTTTTGCAGTTTCATTGACTAAATGTTCAACAACGTAGATTTCAAACTACTTCCCTCTCTACGACAGCATCCTATAAAAATATATGATGTGATAGTAATTAAAAATAGGTACACGAGAATTCACGTCTTGCGTGAATAAAGATATAAGAGATTTATCTTTGCGCCCCCGCTAGTTTCTATGAATCGACTATTGAAGACAGACGACAAAGAATTATGTACTTATTTAAAATTACTTTTAAGACTATGAGCGACCAAACACTCATGTGTGTGGGTAATTGCTAGACATCACTCACGCGTTCACGGCACGCTCTGTTAACAAACTTTGTAGGTATAGTATTTTCATGGACTTGGCAGTATGCCTAAAAACCTAATGCACCAGCTAAATTGCCGCAGCATTTTGCTGTTTAACGATGACTACTATAAAACTTGTACCTCGAGGAGCGATGACTACTAAACTCTCGAATCTAATTTTGAGTATTACGACACGTGAAAAAAGTATCACTTCTAAATATTATGATACCAAGTTTCTGCAATATCAAATCGAAACTTGCATACAGAAAGTTAGAAACAATGTAGGTGTTTTTGAAATTAATGAGAGAGCAGCTAGATTCACGTTTGTACAATGAAATCATTAATCTTAAATATTGCTCGACCCCTTGCTACGTCTCCCAACTCTCACCGCTATTTATGTTTTTAGGTAAACAACATCTAAATAGAACATGAGTTGACACTCCAGAAAATTCGATGGCCTTTCAGAAATATCTTATTCTGTTTCAGAAAATATATCCACCGAATGGATAAAGTTGAGATTTCAATGTTTGACTTTAACAAATGATGTGATACATCTGTTGGAATCGCTGCGGTATGTTGGTTAAATTTTATTTATGTCGTTAAAAATGTTATGAAGAAATATTTATTTATACTACCTACAACCGCAGAATTTCATATATTTCTACAACAATACTTATTTCTCCATAATCAAAATATATTGATTAAAATGTGGAATATAATTCCTTTGTGCATATATTTCTCACTGAAAAATATGATTATAGAAGGAATATAAACTACATTTACCTATTAAAACTTTCCGTTACTTGTTCTATGATTGTCATGATGGCCGAAAAATACTTTCAATAGCACTTTTACCTAACTTCTTTGATTAGCCCTTGCTCACTGTTTTAGGGAACAAATAACTCTATGCTAATAATTTCATATATTTATGTTGATCTTAGAGCAAATATCGAATTTTAGTTTGTGCATGGTGTTATGTGGTACACGAAATTATTTTTCGATATTTTTATTTGTATTTTCATCACTATTATTTTCATCACTATCATAGAGTATTTTGATATCAACCGTAACTGACACTACTCGACTGCCCGCACCATTCATTTAGTGTTAGCATTCGATAGTAGTAATATTTGTTTTATTGGTCTCTATTGCATGCCACATAATACTATGGATATTCGCGCATTATTGATTTATGGTACCATTGAAAAGTCAGCACCAAAACGTTGTCAAGGCATATTTTTGTCGAAAAGTTGTTGAATAAACTCAACACTTTTATTACCTTTAACTGAACTGCCTTTGCAAATGAATTGGGCTGGTTTTACGCGCATGTTGCTAATAAATGACTTGTTTTTCAACAGTTCAGTTGTTGCTCATCGAGTGACATAACTCGGAGCGCCGCGTGCGCATCACTTAGGTTTGAATTGTATATGTAAAATAGGAGGGAGTACACGAGGAAGGTAATACCATTACCTTAGACAATTCAAAAAACTTTGGAGACAGTTTAGAAAACCAACCTCGAAAATACCTTCTAGTGAATCACAGTTTCTCTATTAGTTTAAAGTCACCATCTTTTAATAAAAAAAGGTTACATAACCGTCTCCATGGTTCCCACTACAACTAACAATAGTGCTATGTTGATCCCACTCATTTCCACAAATTCCTGACATAAACTCAACACGGCACTACCATAGCTATAAGTTTTGTTTCATGTCCAATTTATGCAAATAACTTGAACGTGGAAATACGAAAATTGTTTTGCACTAACTGCAACGGCGACTGGAGATCACAAACGTATAAAAAATACGCATGTTTTCAAATCCTGTTGCATAGTGCAAAATTATTTGGGTATGTCTGTATCGTGTGCTGAGTTACAGCATAAATGCGAGCGGGGTCTAAAGCAAAGCTGCTCGATAAATGGCACAGGGAGGATTATCTTCTCGGTTTGATCACGAACGGGCCGTCGCGCGCCCAGTGGCAGAAGATTGAGAAGCTCAAGCTTCGCAAATACTTCGATTGCGTCTTGGTGTCAGGAGATCTGCCATGGGAGAAGCCGGACCAGCACATCTTCCTTGAAGCCTGCCGGCTGCTCAGTGTGGAGCCGAGGATGTGCATCATGGTTGGGGATAAACTGGAAACTGATATAAGGGTAAGCAATTAAATAAGAAAGTAGGTCACATCAAAAGCCTTTGACAGATTTATACTTACAATATATATTTATACTCTACCTACATACCTACTTGACAAAAAACAATATTTCAAGTTAAACAAAAATAGTAAATTGATTTTTACAAAGCTTTTAATACTGAGTACATATTACTATAAGTTTCTGCGGAATTACATTTAGCAGATTGGGCGAGGAGCAATGTTGGGACCCATACTCTTCGTATTTTTTACCGTAATAGTTTTTTTTAAGAATTGAAGTCCTGCAAGGGAAGAGAGATCCACCAAAACTCATTCATATTTTATTGTGTTCTTTCAGGGGGGCATAGACGCTGAACTAGGTGGCACTGTATGGATTCCGCTACAGCCTGACCAAGAATCATCAGATTTACCAGACTTCACCATTGACAACGTAACGGAATTGCCAGAGTGTCTGCCCAGCTCACCAAAACTTAAGAGATGTGCACATCCGATAAAGGAATGTTGACAAGCCTTTTAGGGATAAGGAAAAATTTGGGCCTTAAACAGCGAAGTGATTAGATTTGTTAGGGTTTAGAATGATAAGCCATCTTTAATGGTATGACTTATAAGTATATCCTCAAACAATCCACACAAAATTCACGAGGAGTTATTAAAGGGTAAGTAGATAGATTACGCCTTATGGTGCCACATACTTTGTGATGCAAATCACATTATTTTGCGCAAAATGTGAATTTTCTATTATGTG
This sequence comes from Philereme transversata, assembly GCA_963924445.1. Taxonomy (NCBI): domain Eukaryota; kingdom Metazoa; phylum Arthropoda; class Insecta; order Lepidoptera; family Geometridae; genus Philereme; species Philereme transversata. The sequence goes on from OZ004347.1 coordinate 10,640,736, forward strand.
TAGGTAGGTATATGGGTCAATTATTTTTGGATGAAAATTGCTTACGATTGCAGAATATCTTTCACAGAGTATTTGACGAGGTGTTTGAAAAATTGTGAAATACTCCATTTGAGTTACTTTTCTATGGAGCAGTATTGTATCAGGTACAAATCTTTATTTTAAATACTTACAACATTGTTGATAGTTTTTTATAATGCTTTGTTTATCTTATATAAGGGATTGTTTTAAACGACTTAATAAAAAGCTGATTTGGCGACAGCTAAGTTTACAAATATTTTTCAAGTCGAATAGTTTAGTATTATTCTTTTGTTTTTGTTCTATAAACGTAGATAAGTGAACTTGACTAGCTAAGCAATGATGTATTTTTGTAAGTGATTATTTTAATTTGTAATTTTGGTTGTAATTCTAATGGCATCTCCTATAGACTGTGTTAAATGTGATATTGATAGGTAGTTAATTTATCTTTCGAATACTTGTTTCTTGTTGAACTATTTATCAAATCTATTAAAGAGGCTTTTCTAATGGATACGGGAGTTATGTCCTTTTGCACCAAAACCAATACTATCGTAACTTGTCCTGTCAATGTTAAGAGTCCTATAACTGGTTTGTGAAATTAGTATCTAACACTGCAAATATGGGAGTATTTTAGATGTAGTTTAAAGACATACTGAGATTAGCGAATGCAAGCTATTTAAGCTAAGAGAGTAAACACATAGGAACCTATTATAAGTGCAAGTTTTTTAATGCAATTTGTTTTAACTGAAACGGTATCATAAGAAATATCAGAAGTTACTATTTTAATATTTACATGCTGCTAGATATTCGTTCCTCAATGCCTTCCCTAAAATCTCATACAAGTAAATATGTACACGTATGTATTTTCACCGTGTAGTGGCCAACTTTAGATTAAGCAGAGATTTTATTAAATAAACATTATTTTTGAACAATTGTTTTAATATTTCCAAATAAATCTATACATTCAAACTATTACTAATATTTACAGGTTTTAAATTATGTTTATGCAGTTCTCAGCATTTTAGCTTCTCTCTTTTCTTGTAATGCCTTCTTTTGTTCTTCCTCTACCTTCTTCCTTTCTTCGAGAAACTCGCCATATTCCTAAAACAAATATTGGATTAGGTACTTTTTATTAAATAATATATTTATGGTAGTGGGTCTGTCTCTATTTCCGTTTACAATATACAGGATGCAATCATGTTGATTGATACAAAAACTATGATAATTTATTAATTATGATGGCAGGATTTTTTCACATTAGCCATCACGGGTTTGATTTGAGGTGAAAGGGGATAAACTAACAAAGCAGTTTCAAAAAGATCTTATGATATTACTTTGACATTGTGCTCCATACACTGAACCGCCCCGCACCGCTTCTGGTTTGCATTGCTTAAGCGACGCGGCTAGGGACGGGCGGGGTTCAAAAAGCAGCGCTGCACCCGCGTTTAGTATGTTGTCTCACATATAATATGCACATAAGACTTAAGCCGCGGCCTACGCGCCGCACCGCGTTCTATTTATTTATTTTAATACTTAATTGCTCAAACTACAAGTACACATGAATTTACAAAAGGTTTAATGCTACAATAATTTTCTACCTGCCAACCTCAGAGTTAGCGAAAGAGGTGAGGTGGTAACTTAAAAATATACATGATGGTACATACTTGAAATAATTAAAGAAACACAAATAACAATAAACTCCGATAAACACATAAATGTGTAAGTTAAGTCATTTTATATGGCCTATTCACTTGACCTATTTACCCTATTTTTAAATTTTTATCCATATATTTTTGAACAAAATAATATTTTTTTATTATTAATAGTTATTCAAGTCAATAGCTTCAGTAGTTGCTGAGATAATCAGCTGTGACAGATGATGGACAAAGTCACACCATGAGGATTTCATTTTCACCATTTTGGTCTGGAACCCTAAAAAGACTCCTATGTTATTCTATGTGTGGAGCTCCTTATCCTTGATTCAGACTAGGGCAAATAACTGGTATACTGACTGAAGTTATATTATATAAAAAGTGAACTTTGGCCTGTAGTTATATTTTTTAATCATTGTAATATTCACCTTGGCATCCATATCTCTTACAACTTCAATGCCACATGTCCTTGCAGTGGCTATCAACATAGTGCATATTTCCTTTAGAGATTTCCATTCAAGTGTAGGATCTTGCTGCTTTATCTTTGCAATTTCATACAAATGTTTTAGAGTTATTTTGCCACTGGTCTCATGCACTGAAAGTAAATCAAAAGATAGGTTAGTGCTTTTTGTTGCATGGAGTAAAAAGTTTAATATAATAAGTTTAAATATTTTATCAGGCTGATGTAGCTTCATATTAATTTTATTTTAATCTGAACAATATCAAGTCACTGTTGATTATTGGTTTTCCTTTGGTTTAAAAATATATATTTAAAATACCAATTTCTGAATCATTGCAAAAAGCTAGAGGTATATTTATAATATAATCAAAGACTGATTAAATTGTAAGAATCAATAGAAGCAGGTAAGCAGGTTTGATGCTCACCAGGTTCCATAGCTCCACGGCTAATCCCAGCAGCTTGCTTCAAGAAGAATGATGCAGGTGGTTGATGGATGGTGAGCTGATAAGATCTGTCAGAATTCAGCTTCACTCGGGTCGGCAGGGGTACACCCTGTTTTATGGTGGATGTTTTTTCATTGAAGTCTTTACAGAAGGCTGCTATATTGATGTTACGCTGAAAGAAAAATTCAAAGAAATGGGTTAGGTATCTATTAATAATACTAAATAAATTTTAAAGATCCATTGCATTAGATAAGCCTCTAAGAAGAGAGCCTTGTTTAATTTTACTATGAAAATAATAAATCACTATTAAAGTGTTATGTACCATTGGGTAGAACAGTACTCAAAGCTTTTAAGTAAACAGTTTATGGTAGTTTATGCACGTACCTGACCCAGCATAGGGCCCAAAGGAGGTCCAGCCGCAGCCATTCCAGCAGGAATGTTAGTTCTCAATTTTGATGAATGATCTATTTTGTCCCCCACTTTTTTCATTGACTTTAATCGCGCTACGGATTTAGACATAGTGAGGAGAAACTATTAGTTTTATTTCAGAAATTATAGATTTTTTTGTGTGAAATTCTGGATCAAAACATAACCAAAAATTCAAATAAAGTTGCTTGACATAAGTGACATCTGAAATAAATACATCTAATGGGGTGTACAAGGGTTGTACCGATGATGATTATATCCGTAGAGTAGTCCCAAACTGTAAAAAGTAAGGAAATATTTTAGAATTGAAATATATTCTGTGGTTGAATGCATACATCTAATTGGTCTGTGGTTAAATGTCAGAATCCAGTCAGCCAGCTGCTGTCATGCATTTTCTGAATTTCTGATCATGTCACCAAATTACGAGCTACTTGCAAAATAATTTATGATTTTTATAATTTTAGCTCAACTTTTTATTTAATGAGTTTTAAAAATAAGTGTAGATTATTCTTTTAGAAGTGCGTTATTATTGAAATTTTGATTTAGCCAGAAACGAGTTAATAACTCGGTAAAAAGTATATTGTTTGATGAAGAAGGTATGAATTCAGACTGTAAATAATTCTGAATAAAGTGTACAATGTGGTCGTTTTTCTCTCGGGATCCGACAAAGGATTTCCCCTACGAAGTGGGAGATCCAGTGCCTGGCTTAGAAGACAAAAGTGTTTGGACTTTGCACAAAGGAAAGAAAAGAGGAACTCAAGATGAAGTCTCAATATTCCTGTTTGATGTTCAGAAGAGTTCAGAAACTATGTTTGATATTGCAAAGGCTTCGCTGAAGAGACTAAAGACTATGAGACACCCTAGCCTTTTACATTATTTAGATAGCTGTGAAACTGAGAAATTTTTGTATGTAGCTACAGAATGTGTAGAACCCTTAGCATGTCACATAATGGATATGAAGCTAGAAGGGCAACAGAAAGATCTGTTCCTGGCATGGGGCATATTCCAGATAACTGTAAGTATTATGGAAGTCATGTTCACATGATGCAACTTCTATGATTACTGGATGTTCAGAATATTTGTGTACTATTTTTACAAACCATACCACACATAAAATAAGTACTGACATAACAATACATTTTCAGAGAGCACTATCGTTCCTAAACAATGATGGTAACATGAGGCACAACAATGTTTGTTTATATTCTGTATTTGTAACCCTTGCTGGAGAGTGGAAACTTGGTGGTTTTGAGTTTCTCACCTCACAAGGCCAGGAATCCAGCAACCCTATCCCTATCAAGATATTACCAGCTCTTGAAATTTACGACCCACCAGAGAAGAAAGATCCTGTTAAGTTAAAAGCTGTGACAAAATGGTAAGTTCTTATTTATAATTAATCACTAATAAATTAGATGTAATGTATTAGCACTGTCACATAAACTAAGATTTTGTGCTATAAATGAATGAATGAAATGAAATACTCTTTATTGCACACCAAACAAAAATACAGTAACAAAGGAAATAAATAATGGTACAATGGGCTGTCTTATCGCTAAAAGCGATCTCTTCCAGACAACCTTTGACCGTGATAAATGACCGTTACTAATAAGTTTGATAAACTTAAAATGAGCTGTAAACCTCGTGTGTTGTATGATCAAATCAAAAAATTATAGAAATTTACTGAAAATATACAATGTCTGACAGTAAGCTCGCTTGATGCATTCATGAAAGTTTTACTTTACTAGAGCACAGACAAATGCTATGTAGTCTTATTATAAACCAATTAGAAGTGAATTAGTATTGAAGTTTTTTCAATGTTTGTTTTGCTTGCTCCATCTCAAGATTGTATAAAAAATAAAAATAAAAACTGGCCAAGTATGAGTCGGATTCGCGCACAAAGGGTTCCGTACCATTTCTATAAAAACAGCAAAAAAATAATGTCTGTTATATGGGAGCCCCACTTAAATATTTATTTTACTCTGTTTTTAGTATTTGTTCTTATAGCGGCAACAGAAACACATCATCTGTGAAAATTTCAATTGTCTAACTATCACGGTTCATGAGATACAGCCTGGTGATGACGGGCAGACAGACAGACAGATGGACAGACAGATAGTGGAGTCTTAATAATAGGGTCCCGTTTTACTCTTTGGGTACGGAACCCTAAAAATACATAGGCATACTTGTAACTGGTCTGCAGGTCACTATAAATTTCATATTCAAACTTATAATTAGTATGGATGCTATTTTACACATGCCAGTGTTATTAGTTGGCTATAAATAAATTGTAGTTAACTACGTGAATACAATAATGACTCGGCTGACTCAAATAAAGATAACAATCAAACAAAACACTAATGATAATGTTTTGTGGATTCAACAAGTTGTAATTTTGTATTTTTATCTTTACTAGAATATATTCACTCCTCATTCCATTTTTTGTACAGGAAATTATATTAGATATTAGTATTTCCAGTAGAAGATGATATTATAAAGATATAGGTTAAACATACACATTTATCTTTATATTACATTTGCGATCTTGTTTTCCTAAGGGCCTGTTTTACAATATCCGGATAAGTTTTTATTTAACAGATACAAATCACTCAACTCGTTCCCCTTTAAAACAGTAAAACTAGCAATAAATAACTAAATAAAATACGACACAACCAATCAGTAAAAAAATTCATATAAAAAATATTATTTGTGACTTTTAGTTCATCAGATATATGGGGCTTAGGCTGCCTTATATGGGAAGCATTTAATGGACCTCTCAAGACGCAGCCCAGTCTCAAAATGGTTGACAACATTCCTAAGCAGCTCAGCACATTGTACTATGAACTGGTCAGCGCTAATCCGGCATCCAGGCCAAACCCTGCAGATATCATTACCAGGTACATAATATGAAGATATTGCGCGAAATTTCTATTTACTTGAATTAAAAAGGGGTAGTGCACTATACACCTCATTGCATATTGTCAGTTTAGATCTAATTCAAGGGGTTATTATATACCCTAGAATTAAAATTACGTCATGTCGACCAGATACATCCTAGTAAAAAGTAAGTTTTTGCTAGGTAATGGTCAACCCTGGTTGCAGAGTAAATTTTTAAAACTATTGTTTAAAAAATTATTTACCTCTGTAATAACGGCGTAATATTCGGTAATAATGTCATATAATATGATAAATAAGTCAATACTGAATTCAAATTCATAAGAAAATATGTTAAGATGATCTGATAATGGAGGCAAAAGTAAGATGGAACTCTTAATCCTGTAATTATAACAAACAAAAAAAATATAGGCACACAGTTACTGGTCTCCTGGTCTCAATTGGAATTTAGCACAAAATCATCATCAATGATGACGAACACAAAATGACGACCTCCATGGTACGGTAGTCAAGTAACTGACTAAACGACATAGATATTTATATAATTCGTGTTGCCATCCTAGTAACTCTTGCTACGACGCGAATAAAGTGCAATTCAGTTCGCCCAGCCAGCGCTCTGTTTGCCTGAAATTATGTTCAACTACTAGGCGCCTCTCTTTCTATCTTGTAACTCTTTCTATCGTGTAACTCTTTCTAACGCGTAATTCTTTCTATAGTGTAACTCTTCTAAAGCGCGGCAACTCATTGAATGGGCCCACTGGTTGTACTTGTATCTTCGTATCTAAAGTGCGGAGTGCGCCAGGCCCTGGTCTGGGTAGGTACTCTTAATTCCTTGTATCCACAATAGGATATACAGGGTGTCCCAAAAAAATTGTGTCTTACGGAAGTCCAGAGATAAGAGCACCGCTAGGGCTGCCGAATCATACCTCTTTACTACCAATCTGCATAATTTAAGGAATTATAGTTATTTTAACGCAAAAATGTTGACCATTTCTTAAAGAACAGAGGTTACGCAGAATCAAGCTTTCATGATAAAGAATTTGGATTAGCCCAATGAAATTTTTAGAAAAGATAGACTTTAAAAAAGAAAGTTTTTGAATTTAGAAAAAAGAATAGTGATTTTTGTTAGGTTGATTGTTATCTAGATATACATATATTCCCATTAGTTATAGATACAGTTCTCGCCCATATTTTTCCTGCTGATCGAACTATGTCATGTGATTTACAGATGTCGCAAACTGGGTGGTTATTTCAAGAACGACCTCATTGACACTATGTTATTCCTCGAGGAGATCCAGATCAAAGACAAGGCAGAGAAGGGCAAATTCTTCTCCACTCTGAGCGCGTACCTAGACAGTTTTCCTGAAGCTGTGTGCGTTCACAAGATACTGCCGCAACTGATGACTGCGTATCATTATGGGGATGCGGGCTCTGCTATTCTGGCCCCTATGTTTAAGGTAACACACTCCATTTTTTACTTGCATTATGTACTATTTAAAATTTAATGCTATATTCAAGTTTTAAATAGAATTTAATGCTCAGAATACAACACATGAGGCAAGGTTCACTTATCGATTTTTAGGGTTCCGTACCTCTAAAGAAAAAAAGGAACACTTATAGGATCTCTGCATTATCCGTCTGTCGGTTGTCTGTAGGTATTTTGTTTTCTCAGGAACCCGTGGGGGTATTAAGTTGAAATTAATATCAAATACTTATGTCTACTGTCCCTTGGAGCTGTAAAAAATCCAGTTTCTAAGTCGACGTAATCAATAATACGTATATTAATACGGCTAATTATGCCGCATATATTGACACTCGCTAATAAATAAAAACCTACAGGACACTTCCTGTTAACCTAGAATCATAAAATTAGGCTAGAAGCAAGGTCTCACAGCACATGTAATGAAAAACATCAGAAAATCGTTAATTTGTAGTTTATAACATTAAAAAAACTGAACTCTCGGCGCGCGAGTCAGACTCGCACTTGTCTGGTTTTTTATTTTTTAATATGAGATGATGATCATTATAGAAAATATACCATAGAAAATATTGAATTTTCTAACAACATTAATATCAAGTGCAAAAATATCAATGAAACAGCCTGTATAAAATAGATAAACAAATCATATTCATTCATCATGTAAGTAGGTAGGTACCTATTAAACTGACTAAGCGGCATCGTCGTAAAGGCGCCACCTATTTAACGTTAAAAATTGTTGGTTGCAAATGTATCGATTACTGGATTATCTTTCAAGCCACCGGTATTAAACCCACCTCTAAAATCAGTTAATACGATTCCGGATGTGTGTTTTAAATTAATGTTGTACATAACAAAACAGGCTGTATGAAAAAAATATATACAGGTAGTTTTATGTGTCTGTAATTTATCTATCATTAAAACATAATTATCCTTTATGTAATATTAGCTCACCCAGCTAACTCAGCGTACCGCCTTGACATGCATTTGACGCAGGCTGCCAATGTACGTCACCGGTAGAGAAAATTAATTTTCTCCATAATTTATTGTTGCGTGAATTTTTCCGATATTTTAATAGTTATTCTGCTATTCGGAGCTGAGACAAATCCAACAAATCAAAGATCATTAAAATCGATTCAGCCGTTCTTGAGTTATAAATGGTGTAACTAATCCGACTTTGTTGAAGTGAAAACTTCTTTAGGCGCGTTGGGCATTTATTGAGATGGGAAAAAACCATAGAACTCGCGACACTGGTACCGACACCTCTGTATATAAAGTATCTCGTAATTGAACAAGTTTTCACTTCTGTCGGCTCTCCCGGAGTGCCACTTTTTTATATCTATATATACTAGCTGACCCGCCGAACTTCGTACTGCCTTGACATGCATATGACGGTAGAATTGTCAATCGGCCATCATTAGCTGCATCTATGTATGAGAAATTGAATTTTCGTCATAATTTTTTTGCGTGCGTTTTCAAATATTTTAATAGATATTCTGCTATTCGGAGCAGAGACAAATCCAACAAATCAAAAATCATCAAAATCAGTCTAGCCGTTCTTGAGCTATAAATGGTGTAACTAACCCGACTTTCTTTTATATATAGGAGAAGATATCTTTTAACATGTAAACGTAGGTATTTTAATGTTAAAATGTTCATTGATGAGTTTATTTTATTGTGTAAGTTTTCATTGTAAAAAAACTGCCTCAGTATACAGTAATTTGCGATGCTTGTAAAGGGCAAACAAGTATAAAGTGTTATTACCTAGTTTTTAAGACCTTATTGTACACTTGTTTATGCAAATAAACATCTTGTGTGTTGCATGTTCACAGTTAGGAAAGCTATTAGAAGAGGCTGAGTACCAGAAGCAGATAGTGCCATGCGTGGTGAAGCTGTTCGCGTCAAACGATCGGACGACGCGCTCGAGGCTGCTGCAGCAGTTGGACCAGTTTATTATGCATTTGCAGAATAATACTGTGAGTATATCATCATATCATCCGTGAGTTTCCAGAGGAATTTCCCCCCTCGAACACTGCATTTGTGGAATGGTCTCCCTGCCGAGGTTTTCCCCAGGGACTACAGTATGGGGTTCTTCAAAAAGGGCGTTTTGAAAATGTTAAAGGGTTGCCAACGCGTGGGTAAATACCTTTGGTGTTACAAACGTCCATAGGCTGCGGTAACCGCTTACCATCAGGTGAGCCGTATGCTTGTTTGCTACTTTAGTAGTATAAAAAAATATATCAGCCGTAGCACATCCACTGCTGAACAAAATCTCCAGAGCGAACGATCTTGTGTAGCTTGCACCCAACGGCTCCCAGCAACCATCAGGTAGTCACTTTTGTGGGAGGCCAGTGCGTGGTACTTGAGAACCCTCGAGAACAGACAAAACCCAGCCTCTGTCTGTTTCTTACGTTTTCACCACGCGTGTGAAGCCGCGGGTGGCAGCCTGTTGTTTATTCATATTTCTATCCATTTACTTTGTTACAGGTAAACGACCAGATATTCCTGCAAGTGGTCCACGGGTTTCTCGACACAAACGCGATCATCAGAGAGCAGACAGTGAAGTCCATAGTCCACCTCGCGCCCAAACTCAACTACAACAATCTTAACGTGGAAGTGCTCAAACACTTTGCAAGACTACAGTCTAAAGATGATCAAGGTGGCATCAGGTGAGTCTTATCCTTACTAGTAATATCGTTGTGTTATCAAATAACGAAACGGAACGTTGAGCCATTTCAAACAACGTTGGATTATCACCGGGCTCGATTGGACTAATCCGCAGGCACAAGATCGGTCACTCTGGATATCGATTGGGAGCCCTATTGTTCAGCAGTGGCCTATAGCTGATATGATGATGATACTGCGTTGAAAAATAGTAGATTTTTGCTAACGCTTAAATTTTTATAGCGTCATCATAAACAGCTGTTTGTTTTACATATGCCTCTATGTAGCTCGTTTTTAGCTGATGCTTTGTAAAAAAATTTAAAATGACCATTTGCGAGCGCTGAATTTATGTATATCCATCTACCGAATGGATCCCTAATGCAACACGACAACGCGGCAGACCAACATGGAGATAACGCGACAAATGTTTATCTACTTGATTGTTCTAATAAAGCAGAGGAAAGAGAAAACTGGAAAAAGACCATTACTGCAGTAGCAAAATACCAATATTAATTTTGTAGATTTTAAAGAAATTTCATAGCAGTGCCGTAAAAAATAATTTTATGCTTGTTAAAAAATCGATTAACATTTTTATATGAACTTGTTATTTGTGCCGCATGGTTTGTATGTAAATAAAATGAAACTGGAACACATTCATTTAGGTCAAGTGCTCCGTTAGCAATTGATCTACATATCCACTGTTCAAATTGCTATTGACATGGGTGTTCAATTGGTGCTAATTACTGAACTGATAGGAATTTATTTTGGCAACTTGTGTATTAGCAAATTAATAAAAAAAAAGCACTTGGACTGCGCTAAAAATTAGTAAATAGTAGTTGACTCAAAGCGTCCACGAGGTTTTAGCAAAAAGCTTTTTAATTATTTAGAGATAAAAACCTTCATGGTCGCGTCAGACTGGGTGTAGTCACCAAAGAGGGTTTAACAGGTTTAATAACTTTTCGGGAAATACTAACTTTTTGGTTTAACAATGACTATGCTTACTAGAACGCGCGAAAAGGCAGACGACGTTTTCGGACGTATGCGATTTTAGATATTTGGCGCTTTTATAATTTATGACAATAATTTAAGTCAACGCGAACGAAGTCGCAGGTAAATAGCTCGTAACAAATAAAATAAAACCTCTTTTTCTTGTAGAACAAACACAACCGTCTGCCTCGGTAAGATAGCCGCCCATCTGCACCCTCAAATCCGACAGAAAGTCCTGGTATCAGCGTTCGTTCGAGCGACACGGGACGCGTTCCCGCCTGCGAGACAAGCGGGTGTTCTAGCGCTCGCTGCGACACAGCAGTACTTCCTATTGGCTGAAGTGGCGAATAGGATACTCCCGGCGTTGTGTCCACTCACAGCTGACCCTGAGAAACAGGTATCAACTGGACAATTTACTCAGAAAACTAATCATCGTTTAAGGGAAAAATATTCATACTTTTAAAGCTGTTCCCAATTTAATTCCTTTCCCAGTCGAAATTCAATGTATTTTATTATAAGTGTTCCGAAATCAATCACCACTATTCAACATATCAAAATTCACTGAGTATCTAGGTTTTGTTTTATTTTTTCAGGTTCGTGACGCAGCGTTTAGAACTATCAGAGGCTTCCTTGGAAAATTAGAAAAAGTTTCTGAAGATCCAAGCTTGAAGGAAGGCATGGGTAAGTTTTATTGTAGATATTTATTTTTTATTATTAACTAGCTGTCCTGGCAAACTTCGTACCGCCTCGACATGCATATGGCTGTATGTGCGTTCTCGGTAGAATTGTCAATCGGCCATCATTAGCTGCATCTATGTACGAGAAAAAGTACCATTATCATTTAAAATTATTGTATTACATGTGTTGTACTTAAACCCTATGACGAACCTTATTTCAATCAAATACTGTACCTAGTTTGATAATGTTTTATGTCGCACAGAGGCTGACGTCCACACAGCGACTCCGTCGCTCAGCAACGCGGCGGCGACGTGGGCCGGCTGGGCGGTCACCGCAGTGACTGCCAAGTTCTACCGCTCGCATTCCGACACGGCGCGCGTGCAACACCCCAAGTCTGTGCTCTCTAAACCTGGCTCACTGGGTAACTATCAACTATTCTTATGTGTGTTTGTCGTGCTTCGTATGTGAGACGCCCCACATACGAGGCCACGCCCTCGTATGTGGGGCAACTCGCCGCACCTATGTTGGTCCCGTTGTAACAAGTATAGATAGAATAGAACATTGTTATACAAGGATTGTAAGCGGTCTATTCTACACCCGAGATATTTTGGCGTACGGCGAGCGAATGCGAGCGAGGACGCTAATCGAGGGTGTTATTGATCGCTAACACATTATACAAATAGATCAATTAATGTTTTTGACATTTAGCGGGTTGCCACTTTTAAAGGAAAATTAATAGTGAGTTGAAAAAACCACCAGCTGACCTGATGACACATTGAACACGGTGAACTTTGAAAAGCGTTCTGATGTTCATAATATGAACACTAGAAATAAGGACAAATTAGCTAATTCGGCATTTAGACTACAAAAGACAAATAAAAGCTTTATGGGTAACTCAGTGCGTTTCTACAACAAAATTCCGAATGAAATTTTAGCTCTAAACGAAACCAAATTTAAAGGATGTATTACAAGTAATTTAACCCAAAAATCATACTACTCCACAGATGAGTTTTTAAATGATAAAAACGCATGGTGTCTGCCGCTTCCTACGCATAAATCTCTCCTTTATTGACAAAGCCCCTGTACAGCTGCAACCACTTGACATGTTATAGTTTTTAAGTTTAGATTTTTTAATGCCAAGGCCTCTTTACAGCCGTTTTAACGAACTAATTTTACTTTGATTTTATTATTTTAATGTTCTTCTGACTTAATTATTAAAATACTAGTTAGTTAAATGTTTTCCTAACATTTTTTATGTAATAAAGTTGACGTAACTAAATCGCTATGGTTTGAAATAAATAAATATGAAATATTGGCTGATTGAGTTTATGAGAGTTAAAGTGCTGAGACATTATGTTGATTTTAGGAAAATTGAACTGTAATTGAGTTGAATTTAATCACTCTTACCAAAATATGTGCTATACTAGCGGTGCTGGTACACGCATTTTGACATTTCATAATAATCAAAAAATAAGAATTGAATTATTTGACGGAGAATAATCATCTTTGAGATCCATGAGACGGATTTTACAGTCAAACTCTAAACCCGGCTCCGCTTGGTAAACATTAATAAAAATATTGCTGCTAATGGAACATACAATGATTCACCGAAATTAGTCACTTCAGACCCTCTGGGCTATCTTAAGCAAGTACACATTGATGTGAATTTCATTATTTTAAAAGTTGCGTTCAGCTGATCTAGGTGTCACTCATTAATAATAAAAATCATCTAATGATTATTATTATTATCAAGTGGCTACCACCTAAATAAGACGTGTGTAGACTTCCATTTAAGTTTACGTGAGATATTTTATTTATACGTTATTTGCAGTCGTTTCACCATTACCTCACCCGATGGTACGTGAGGGTGTCCTTTTTCTTGTAGATGTCTTTTACAATGTAAATATTGCTTACAGAGCAACCATCATCAAGCAGTATGTCGACTACCACATCATCGGTGACCTCGATGACGTCTCTGGAACACAGCGAATCGGCTTCAGACTACGATCCTGAACACTGGGACATGGCGGCTTGGGGCGAAATCGACTCTAGCGCAGGTATTTATTGCGTTTTCATGTACGTAATTTAACGGTGCAAAAGAAAGGGTCATAACTAAACCGATTTCGATGAAATTTAGCACGTCGAGTTGACACACAAATTATATAAGTATTCTATAAGTTATCTGATTCCCATAGTACCAGCTTTGCTTAGTTTTGGGCTAGATAGCGCTGTGTGAAATGTCCAGCATTATTTATTTATTTAAGGCTACATATAAGAACAGTCAAATCATCATCGGCATCATCAGTGATAGCTACGCTTGAAGCTTTTATCTGCGTGCGTGACCTATCTGGCATTGGAGCTCGTAAACGTTTGAATTTAAACTAGTCCACGAGTATTCGTAGTAACCAGTTGGGGTTCAAAATGTTTAAATTAACTAATTTATAATTTCGAGGTCAACAAGCTTGTTGATCTCTATCTCGCATTATAAATGGTGCTATGCCGAAATCATTTGGAAGATGATTATGTATATCTATAAGCACAAAATAATTATTAATATTGCATACAGGAAATTCACTCCACGATGCGAACTAATAGACTCTTAAGCGGCGCGGTAACTAATTCAAAATAGCGTGCTTATAACGCGCTTTTGAGCTTAGTTATCACCCCGCTTAAGTGCATATTTGCTCGCTTACTGCCTGACGGTTAGATCTAACGCGCCCGCATCCACTCGCGTCCCGGTGCTCTCCCTCGAACTCCTCGTTTGGATGTTTGTTTGTTACTCAATCACGTCGTAACGGCCTAACCGATTTCGATGAAATTTGCTATGTAAGTAGATTATAACCTGAACTACTTTTTGTTGACAAACAACGCGTGCGAAGCCGCTGGCGGAAGCTAGTAAGTAGATAAAATAAGTGATGGTTCTTGAAGTAAGGTTAGTTCAAGGGTTAGGAGACGGCTGAGGTCAGTGGGACGTCAGTGCAGATCTTATTCCCCCCACCTTAGAATTAGAAATTACGGCCATAATTAGTCCAGAAACCAACACTTTTTCAAAAAGCCAGTTTAACTGTACGGATAGATACTTTCGGGATGGTTAAGGTGAAAACAACCTAATTATAATACAAATATGACACAATACTATTGTGTAACAATATATTTAACAGAAAGGAAACTAGGATAAAATAAAACTATTATAAAGATTAACTGGTAAATGTATTCAAACCTATTTTTATATACTATGATCACAATAAATAGTAATGTTAATGACAAATAAACTATATTTCTTCTACATGAAGTTCACAGCCTGATGGTGATCTGAAAAGAAAAAAGTTAATTGGTATAAAGCATGTTGTGAAATTGTGACACAATCGAGATCGGAATTTGTCTTGGCACTTAAATAAAGTACTTAGACGTTTGACCTTATTGTGATACGTTAAAGATAATTTATTCCCAAAATTAATGAGTACAATTTAACTTTGTAACTTATTTACTATTTTAACTTTTAACTACTAACAACATAATATGACATACTCGTATAAATATATTGCTGGACATTTCACACAGCGCTATCTAGCCTCAAACTAAGCAGAACTTTTACTATGGGAACCAGATAACTGATAAAATACTTATATACTTTTTTTTTGTAAATACATACTTATTTAGAAAAACACCCAGACACGGAACAAATACGGTAGATCATGCAACCATTTGTTCCGCGGCGGGAATCGAACCCGCTATCTCCGGCGTCTCAGCCCACTGCGTCACGGAAGTCGTAAAATCTACATGAATCTATTTTATTCTTTTTCAACTACCTTATTCTTAGGGTAAGGTGTAAAAGGGGCAGCATCATCAGGGACCTGTTAGAACTCATTATCTCTGTCAATACCTTCTCTCTCTTGATGTTGACTCCAATACGAGGTAGCCAGTTGATTTTTTACAGATTAGTTGTAAAATTCCTTACCAAAGTTATCCAAATATTTGTACCGATTTGGTTCAGGCTGTACATTAAAAAGGTAATTTAGGAGCTATAGGTATATAACATTAGAATAAGTACTCTTCTAACATAATACTGTATTATTTGTGTCCTATGATCCCAAGATGGTTGATATAAATTATTTAATTTAAATTTAATTATACAGATAAACAACAAATGCTTTAAAAAAAGTTACCGAACCAGGTGCAAGAGTATGGTTCGCACATAACCGCATAAATGGACAAATGCTCTCCCAAAACTCCAAATTCCTTCATTTAGACGCCATTTTAAATTTTGTTTTTTTTAAGGGACTGGTGCAAGTGCCAAATCACCGCCGAGCAGTGGCAGTGCGCAGGCGCCGACCTTAGCGGCGCTCTGCGAGGACGAATGGGATAACGAAGAATGGGGAACATTACAGGAACAACCGGTAGGTATAAATATTTTTAATGATACATTTTATCATAAAAGTTAACTTAAACGAGCTTTCTTAGCGAGGTGAGCGAGTGGTGGGCTTAGACGAAAGATTTGCGAGTACGATGCGCGGTCGGGATCTTTAGGGTGTTTCAGCGGATACATTGGCGAGATTCCCGACCCCAATAAAAAGTACCCAGCTTGTAGCATAATTATTTTCCTAATCGTAACAAGATTCAGCTACTTTTAGATTTCATTTTTTGTAATGGGGGTATTCACGGCATTGTTTTTATAACTGCTAACAGATGGCGTCGCTCTGTCATGAATGAATGAATGAAAATTCTTTATTGCACAAAATAAGAATAATCTGTACATAGGCGAACTTAATGCTAGATAGCATTATCTTCCAATTAACCATTGTGTAATGCGGAAAACAGTTACTAGAGGTAGTGTATATTTGGTAGAGGGAGAGGCTTAATTTAAATTACAAAACATAAATATAACTAATCCTAGACAAATACAATGAATGCTCTGATTGACAAAAGAAAGTGAATTGTCAATGACAATTGCCGTCTCAACATTGTTTTCCTAGGAACTCGAAATAAAAAAGCAAACATTTTTGTTTGCTTTCGGCATATAAACCATATTTTATGGCGGTGCATCTCGAGACAGCTATTATATATCTATTAAGCTAGTTGGAACTTGTTTTTTCTTTTTAAATCGAAAATGAAAAGCCCTCAGAAGAACCTAACCTATTTTACAAGCTTTTTATTAACTTGCAATGTATGTATGTTTATCCGGGTGGAATCTTGCAACTGAATTTTAAACCCGTTCCCCTCAACCGATTGAGCTGAAATTTGGAATACATATGTAACTTCGGTGACAATGCAATAATATGAAACCATGGAGGTGGTCTCATGATGGAGACGGATGCTAGACAACGGAACTTCTGAATGGATTATAGTAGGCTACTAGTGTTTGGGCTCATTTGAATCTGCTTTTGGTTCCGATTATGAAATTTATAAGTTTGTTTTGAAAAAGTAATTTTTCAACAAAAAACGTATTATTATTATCTGTAGAGTGCCGAAGCAGAACTAGTCAGTCCATCAGAAACGTGGAACAACTCGCAATGGAATGAAGCGGGAGTCAACAACGCGAACGCGACTTACGTACGCAACGTGTCGAACGCGAGACTAGAACACAGACCCGCGGCGCACCAGAACAGCAACGACTCGCTCGGGGGCTGGGAGGACGGAGAGTTCGAGCCGATTGAAGAGAATGCAGATGGTAATTATAAAAAATTATCGCCTAAAGTAGACCTTTTCGTGTCAACAGTTCTTGTTAGACATATTTGATTACCTCCGTGGCGCAGTGGACAAACAGCTGAGACGCAGGAGGTTGCGGGCTCGATTCCCACCGCGGAACAAATGATTGCATATTCTACAGATATTTGTACCGGGTCTGGGGCCTCTCTATATACAACCTGTTTTGTTATGTGCGACATTAATTTTAAACACATCCGGAATTGTATTAACTGATCTTAGAGGTTGGTTTAATATCAGTAGCTCGAATATTTATCCAGTAATCGATACATTTCCAACAAATAATTTTTAACCACCGATTTCCGGTGGCGCCTTTTCCATGATGCCGCTTAGTCAGTCATGTCATGATGAATTAACATGATTTATTTATCTATTTTATATAGGCTGTTTCATTGATATTTTAGGATTTGATAGACTAGGCTGTTTGAAAATTTTCCATGGTAATGAATTTGAAAAAACCTATTTTACAGTAATACTAGCCATTAGCCCTACCCGTGTTTTCATTTAATGCCGTACATTACAAAAACACGTAGTACAAGTCCAGTTTCAGCAAAATAGAGCCTAAAGATCCAGGAACTGACTAGTCAGTTGGTTAGCATTCTTTACTGGCTTCAGCTTTGAAAACCAAACATAACTGATTGTTTAGATATTAGTAGAACAATATAAAGATACTACTGGTGCTGTGGTACTAGTAATAGGTACCGGTCAGTTATTGGATTTGCAAAATAAATTAATGCGGTCAATATTATTAACAGAGAGTTAGTAATTAAAAGTAGTAGAGTTAATAAAAAATTAGTACACTTTCACAGTGAAAGAGCTCGTCCAGGGAAGTACTACCACTATACCTTTTTTTGCCGCCAAGCAGCATTGCTGTGTTTCGGTTTGAAGGATATGGTTGCCGGTGAAATTACAGGCACATGAGGCTTTATACGTGTATGCTTCATGTTGATGGACACAGGGCAATGCATCGTAGACACGTTTTTAAGATGCGTGAACTACGAGGCAATACCTTGTTATAGGCGATGGTTAACTATTTAACATATATATATATTTTAATATATAATACCAAAAATCTCAGTGGTTATTGAAAAAAGATTGTATTAGTACAATCTTTTTTCAAAAACATCCTTCATATATTCTAAAAAAAAATGGGGTATGGCTGTGTCATGGACACGGTCGTGTGTTGTGCGTGAATACGTGTACGTAACAGGTAATATTTTCTATACAAAATACGCTATTTTATGTATGTTATAATAATGTTTGAACACTAAGAAGTTCTTCGGGTCATACTAAATGGAAATCTCGAAGCGCCGCAAAATTACCTCAAAATGGCGGCGCTTCCCCATCCACCGCGCGCGTAGCTTCAGAGTCCTCACTTAGCGTAACGAATTCTTTGATCCTTTAGCTATCCAGTGCGTAATTAAATTATTCATGGAGATGATAGATATGTAGCTGTAACACCAAACTGTATCCCCCGATTTTGTTATCATTCGGTTTTTGAATTGCCTAACTATGGAAGCAATTTTAAAAACGTATTCACGTCAAAAATATTTCTTTCTCAGAAAATAACGCTTCTAAAATGGAAGAGCTTAGAAGAAAGCGGGAGGAGCGTAAATTGCAGCGACAACGCGAGATGGAAGCGCGGCGCTCCGCCCGGGGACAAGGGCCCATGAAACTCGGCACTAAGATCACCACCGCGCCGCAATTCTAGCCCGAACAACACAACTAGACCGCTTTATTGTGGTATGACCGTACGGTAATGTGTTCTATGACTATTTTTGCTTGGCTGGATGTATTTAATGATAATACAGTGAATTCTAGGAAAAAGAACATTCTTCCTAACTGCAACTTGTACTGAACGTGTAACTAAACGTAACTTGCAATTTGTTGTGGGTAAGTATTGTCTGTCTGTAAACCGACCACGTGATTGAGTCAGGAATACTCAGTAAAAACTTACGAAAAACATGCATGTTTTAGTAAACTTATTCCGAAATTTATGGCTGCTGAAAATAATGCTATCCTTTTCTGATAAACTAAAATGAAAAGGACCGTCGTCGTTTAGAATGCAGAATCGACTCTATAAAATGTATCTGCGTGCTCAATGTTAAATATGTCCAGCTATGTAAGTGTATGTTGTATTTTCAATGTTCACGTATCCAAAATGAATCTTATGACTATGAAATAATGATACCATTGAATTATTATGGTATTTTTGAACTGATAGACGTTTTGACAACATAAACGTGGTCTATACATTGATTAAAATAATAAATATTCTTTACTGTTTAATTCTAAAGTATACCTATTTCGCGTAACATAATTTGCTGTAAGTTTATGCTTATTTATTTTAATATATGCCATACTTTATATGAAATTCAACTTTTATTATACACATATCTGTGCAATATGTATTTATTTATAATTATATTTGATAGAAGTAGGTAAATATTACTGTGCAAAGCCTGTGCGATATTGCCTGATTTTTGTCTTCTTAATTTGAAATTGCTACAAGCCTTTGCAATCGCCCTTCAGGTAAAATGTGACCGGAATTTAATAGGGGTCATATCATTTGTTTGACTATTATTGGAAGACTATGTACCTATTATACTGCACGCATTTAAACATTAAACAATAAGAATGGGCTTGTTTTAACAAATATAAAAATTCATAAATTATTTGGTGTTCTAAGCTGAACAGGTCCTGAATTAGTAAACATTTTCTAGTCGTAAATTGCGCGCCGTACTAGTTCATATCAAAGCTAAACAATCTTTATTCATCGTTATCGTAAGGTTCATTTTTGTCTTCTGCGTGTAAACAAGTACGGTGGAAGGGTGCGCTATTTTAGCTTGGAATATCTCTTATGCTCTTTAAAATTGTAAATACTTAGTCCAGATTACTCATTCCAGTATAGAAACAAACGATTTTAGGGAACAATCGTTAATTAATGCACCAATGCGCGCTCAAGTGAGACTAGACGCCGAAACGGCTGATAAATTTTAAATCTTGGCTTCATGCCAGTAAGCTTTTATACCAAACATGGTATTTGTATATCGAATTCGGACTCGCATTTTGCTACTTTTTGTGCCTCATATTCAGTAGACCCTTAGGGGTTCTAAAGTGGTCACTTTTGTGAATCATTATTTTGTTTCCCTTTATTATGCGTAATGTTGACATACATTTTGGAAGCAAATCACTTTGAGAACATTGACAGAACAAACAAAAAAAACCACCCAAAAAGGGCTCTTGGGATCCCAGGCAGGGCTATTTCAGGCTTATTCTTGCCTGAATCTCGTCTACGAGATAACGTCTATGTCGTTTGATGTCCATACTTTATGGTTTTCATGTGAAATTTGATGTCATCACGTGCCCGAGATCTTTCTGAGACTCACCCGTTTACTCTTTGTATGTCAGCGTCCTTAGACCAAAAGGCCTTGATGAAGACCCACTCATACTTTCCTTAATGTTTTCGTCGTAAATGCACAAAAAGGAGCAGAATGAGTCCTAATACCTAAGGCGCAAAAAAGATAAGTGGTACGGACGTGGCGCAGACAAAACACATTCAAGTGACATGCCGCAGACGGCGAAAGAGTGAAAATATAGTGATAGACGCCTACGCCACGACGCGCCACTTCTATCTTGCTTGCATCTATTAGGTGCAGACCAGACATAAGAGACGTGAGGGGATGACGGGACGAAGTAATAGCGCTCCTTTAATAGATTAAACACTCCTACAAAATGTATAAGGTGATCTGCCGTGGCCAGTCTGGGAGATCGATCCACAGACTCCGGACCCAAGTCGACCGCTGCTGACAAAGTCTCTGTAAATGGGGAATCCGTGACTCCTGGACTGAATGCAACTGCGAAGCTCTCATTCAGTCCATGTCTCACATGCTCTGTTGTCCTCCTGTGTTGTCATCTGCACAAGGGATGACCTCAACAAGGTCACACCCAATGCTTTAGATGTGGCTAAACACTTCGAAAATAGCTTAGGTTTCTCCATTGACATGTCAGAAAAAAAGATGCAAATGTATAGAAGTGTCACGTCGCAAAACATACAACTACAGGAGGCGGGCGCGGGCACTTCTATACATTTTCTATGAAAATTAATTAAAGGGGCGCCACGTCTTCGTCTAGACGTCTCTTCTGTCTGGCCCACGCCTTAAGTTGAAGACGAGAAGTGAGATGAGTTTATAAATCTTAAAGTATTGTGGTTTTCGTCACTCCGATAGCTTCGAAGTCCATATTTTCCTCTAAATTATAACAGCGCATAGAGAAATATTAAATTTTGAATGGAAAAGACTATGTCCGGAATTTGTGCTATCAGCAAATGAGGGTGTTACTTCTTGTGTGTTTGTAACGTGATGTATTGTTGTATGATGATCATTTACTCGTTTACTTGGAGATTTTAGTAGGTATTCAAATCAATTTAAAACATTCGTATCGACTTTTAGAACATGATGAAGCAACTGTAGCATCATAAGATGCTCAATTCCATTTATTCCATTTCTCATTAGGACCAAAAAATAACCAGTGGTAAGCATTATGAAATTTCAAGTAAATGGGTATTTAACCACAAATCACTGTGAAAGGATTTTATATGTCTTATGTATTAAAATATGGTATAGTTACCAGGTGTTTGATTACTAACTGATCGAAAAAACCCTTATTCCATAAAATAATCACTTTTATTACTAATTTATTATACTTTTATAACGCTTTTTAGTGTTGTCTATATATTGTTAATCTAATCGATAAGAATAAATCCAGTGTCAGTTCATTGTCTGTCACAGATTTTCTTTTCGTCACACTATTATTTGAGGTACTTACAATCTTGTCACAAAATAAGAAAATGGAGCTTAGAGAAAGTTCGAGAAATATTTGCCTATAGAAGGCGCTTACGCAAATAAAATGTACGGAACAGTAACCGCAAAGGTAAGACTTTATACTAATTATTAATTTTTATTAATACTACTCGCATAGATTCCGCTACAGTTTTTTTCCAGTACAAATTTTTACAGTGTATTAGAAAAGTAACCGTCTTTGTAATCTATTTATATATTACCACGCGTGCGAAGCCGCTGGGCAAAAGCTAGTATATTATAATAAAATAAATAAATATAAATATGGCTGGACATTTCACACAGCGCTATCTAGTCCCAAACTAAGCAGAGCTTGTACTACTTCAAGCTTTGCTTAGTTTGGGGATGGTAATGAGAGTTCATTAGTACATGGCGAATACACATCATTATTCCCACTAACAAAATAAAACAAAAACTAAGCGATAACGTTTTAATATGCAAAATATAGTTAGTTACAATAAACGTAAATCTACTGTAAGTACGTTTTATCACATTATGTTACTAATTTATAAAAATATAATCGAAATGTAGAACTGTAGCACTTACTACTAATTTTGAAACACATTGGAAGAGTTTGTTAATATGTTAGACAAAAATTCCAGTAGAAAAGGAGACAAAGCTTTAAATCAAAATATAACTCTAAAATTATGTGCCGGGACACCCAAAATCAATTGAACACCCTATCAACTGAAAAAACTACAAGGGAATAAATCATATGAATGACCAAGTTTTTTTTATATTCCCTTGTATAATTCAACTTTTGATAGATAGAACAATTGACCCTGCAACTGTATTTACACAAACAACCGAGCAGAAATCACGCTACACACATTTACGCATGAATTTTAAAATAAGACATAACTAATAAAATGGAATTATTGACAAACCAAATGAAAGATGAACCTAATTTTCATAAGTATATATATATTGGCTGCGCCAATTAAACTGACAATCTAAGGCTGCGCCAATCGAAGAAATTCATTATGACTTTGAAGGTGATCATGTTTTGAAAGCCCTTCAGGTGAATCATCATAATAATTTATAAATAGCTTTTAAGCAGATCATATTGTGTGCCTTTATTATTCGTAAAGTAGACATCAATTTGGATGAATTGTTAACAAACCAGTTCATACCTGAATCATTATGAAAACTTTTAGTAAGCAAGGACATCAAAATTGAGATATATGTTTTTTGGAACTAAAATTAATTATAAAACACCCAAAGTGACCACTTTAGAACGTACATATTTTTGTAAATTTCATAGAAACTCGTATAGTTAATAGGTGTGCTCTTATTTTCGTCTTTGCTCTAGATGTGATCGGATTGTAAACTGCTTAATCACGCGATAACTGATAACCTTGAACATTCCAAGCATCTATGCGTTTTAGGCTTGGTATGCAGGCGGGTAGATTACATCGTAGAAAAAATTGTTTCGACAACAACCAAATCACGAAATTCGTGTAATTTATTTTACCTTCAAGTATTTTCCACTATTAACAGTTAAAGTGGCTGATAGCTATTACAAAACTTCATGTCAAATGTTTTCATACATTTTACACATTGTAGACTGGATCTTCCAAGGTAATTTAAATGATATTTGTAAACATTTGAGTCTTTTTTGTTCTAAGCCAATTGTAGAGGATAACTTCAATCGATTTAAGCTAAGTTATCAGCAACTATCTGTCAGTTGATTGTAGATTGTAGACGAGGCCAAAGGGCCTTAGCACACGATGATTAATATAATACTAAATAACAAGAGACTGATATAATGTAGTAGTTTAGCTGCAAAAATTGTGTATTAGATGTGATGTTGAAAAATGATGATGTTTATAGATCTACAAAGTACATTAAGTTGGTAGTATCTAGTGCTGTGTTGCGGCGACTGGCGACAGACGGTAGTGCGGTCAGCTCGGCTGGTCATGTCTACTTACAGTTTAGAACGCAGGTCGGACGGCCCAGCGGCTAATTGTCAAGATGGATCATCGAATCTGAAAGAAAAGATACGTTAGAAAATAGATGATTAAGGTCTCTTTATATTCACGGTGGTGTAGCGGGTTCGATTCCCGCCGCGGAACAAATGTTTGCATGATCTACAGATATTTGTTCCGGGTCTGGTTGTTTCTACATATATTATAAGTATGTATTTACAAATAAAAAATGCATATAAGTATTCTATCAGTTATCTGATTCCCATAGTACAAGCTCTGTTTAGTTTGGGGCTAGATAGCGCTGTGTGAAATGTCCAACAATATTTATTATTATTATTATTAGACTTTTCGGTTTATAAAGGGAAAACTAATATTTACTATGGATCACTGCGTATATGTATATGAACCTTAAACATGTTATATTATGTTATACCTCATGTTCATAGCATTAGAGTTGCCAGGCTCCATCTTGTAGCCCAGAGTCTCATAGAACTTGATGAGCTTGTCTTTGCAATCCAAAGACATCTTGTAGCATCCGACTTCTTGAGCTAATAGTGAAACAGTCACTACAATTCTGTAAATGAGAAGGATAATATTAAACCCTAAGGTTAACATTAGTATTAAAAGAGTATGGTAAAAGAGATATAAATGAGTATGGTTGTTTTTAATACTTACAGTTTACCCAGCTGCTTTCCTCTGTAAGTGTCGTT
Source organism: Philereme transversata (assembly GCA_963924445.1). Lineage (NCBI taxonomy): Eukaryota > Metazoa > Arthropoda > Insecta > Lepidoptera > Geometridae > Philereme > Philereme transversata. The sequence goes on from OZ004347.1 coordinate 10,665,630, forward strand.
GACTACGACATCCTCTAAGCGCCCGCGCTGAAAGAACAGTGCAATAGTTAAGTAGATCAAACTGAAAGGTTCAGAAATTAGTCCATTAATCGCGTCATATCCGGGTCAAAAATTAGAAGCAACAGGTTTGATTCGCACATTGGCACACTGATTATTTTTGATTATATGTTTTATTATTGATTGTTATTTTTAGTCTAATGAACAAAGAAACTCAAAAAATGGCTTCTTGAAGCGGCCTTCTACAGTGTAGATGATGAGGAACTACCTGTTTTTTTTTAAATTAATGATTCAGATAATTTTGGACACGATATTTGTTGCCCTAATTTTAATTATCTATTATTAATAGTATGAATTTATTTGATATGTAACAATGGTGTGAATAATAAACTATTGAATTGTATTGTAGCCAAAGGACGTCCGCTGTTGAACATAGGCCTCCTCTACTGATTTCCAGAGCAACCGGTTTTGTGCGGCCTGCACCAACGGCTCCTAGAAAATTTTATCAGGTCGTCTTTCCATCTGGTTGGGCATCCTACACTACCCCAACGGCCGTCAGTTTTTCGAGTTATGTGGCCCGCCCACTGCCACTTCAGCTTCCTAATCCTCTTGGTTATGTCTATTATCTATATATTAAAGCAAGGTTCTTCAACCCGCGGCCTCGGGCCACCGAATACCTAGTAAATAAATTAAGAATTACGTTTTTAGCGCGTCGTCTGTTTAAAATACGGCGTGTGCATAGGCCCTTAGTGGTACGAGTAGTTACCAAAACTGTGCTTCCGAAACATTGTTTCCTAGTGAGCATAATTTTCAACACTTACCAAAGAGCAGTTGTGGATAAACTTCTGCTCAACAGTGAGGGTAGCGGCGCCTATAAGCTTCGATATACGCGTGTCTTCGATCACTGTGACGTAGTATCCGCCTGATTGCTTCATCTTTGTGAACCTGTCTAAATCATACACGATGTTGTATGAAATTGTAATAACCTCTAGTTCCTAAATACTGGTTACGCTAGGCTGGACAACATATTATTACAATAATTATGTGTTGTACTAGTAACCGAGAGGTTTAGAGGTATTCAAAGCTAATGTTTTTTCACTGCGTCTTTTAGAATTCTCTTTTTCATTCAGAATTTATTTTAGTTTTTTAGTCGTGTAGTAGTGAGGAACAGGCAGGGCTCAAGTAGAGTTGGACAGGACACTTGGCCAGACGTAGTGACGACAGGTGGACTAATGTTACATTTCAATGATGCTTAGTTAGTTATGAAATTTGAAGTACAAAAACGTTTGTTTATGTATGTGCCCTATGTTAGGGTTGCCAACCGTCCTGTTTTCCCAGGACATGTCCTGCTTTTTGGGGTGTCCTGGGCTGTCCTGGATAGTTTTTAAGTAGTTTTTAAGAAGGTTTTTAAAGGCTCCTGTGCTTTAAAATTCACTGGGCCCAAGAAGCAAGCAGCTTTCTGTACGTTTACCAACGTGCTCTCATGTGGAATCCAAACAAAATAGTGCATCCTGGTTTTTTTTTTTTAGTCATGTAAAAGGGTTTTGTCGCACATGCGATTATGCCGCCCTGGTAGGTAATCTAAATTAATGTAACCTTATGTAACTAGTTTGTAAAGTGTTCTAGCCGAGTCCGAAACAATCCTGGTTTTAAACCGAAATGTATTTCTACCTTCAAATTCTGGATTTCAGAATTTGGTGATGGCAACCTTACCCTCTGTGTAAGTTGGGGTTGATTTTTTTTACTCGCGCATCCCATCCTTTGGGGTATCGTTGAAAAGGTTTTTTAAAAACATTTATTAGTTCCATCAACCAAATCAACCTTTGTTTGAACTAATCTCACCTGCCTGATGGTATAAATTAAATATAAATTCGGTCAAGATCTGATGATGAAGAGAATCATCAAACTCCTCAATTTGTAAAGGCATTTGCACATTTTTTTCGTATCATCATCATTGGCAGCTTAACCGCTAGCCTACTGCTGAGTATAAGCCAGAAGGTAGTTATAGGTAGTTGTTTTACATTATTTCTCTTTTTCGTTTTACTGTATTCTTAAGATATAGTATTTTCAATCTTTCGCGACCACTGTATATAATATAATAGTTAGTTAAAAAAAAATATATATATATATATATACATATATAGGTATATACAGTGTGGCCCTGGATAAAGTGCAACCCCGAAAGGGGGTGAAACTAGATCAAAAATTATCGACAAAAAAATAGAAAAAAAAATTAAAAAAAAATTCGTATATACTTTATTGATGTATTAAAATTTTTATTACTCACTAATGACTCTATTTAATAAAAAAATGATTTCTTCCAAAGTAGTAGGTCTATTTTGTTAAAATAAAAACCATAATCATGTCAGATATGTGACGATGACGATAAAATAACAAATAACTCACAAACGAGTGGCTATCGTGACTTAAAGTTTAATTTTTGTATTAAAATTACATTTTTTAGGCTGTTTTTTTCCAATAAACTCCAAAAATCTTAAAATTAAGCCTATAATACTAGAAATTTTTATGACTTTTTATTATTGTCTATCATAATAGCTTTTAAATAAAATAAAAACCTACGTTCTAACATAAAAAATGTGCTGGCTAGGAGCATTTAAAGTTGACCACTGACGGTCAGTGGTCAACTTTAAATGCTTATTAATTTCCAATAAACTCCAAAAATCTTAAAATTAAGCCTATAATACTAGAAATTTTTATGACTTTTTATTATTGTCTATCATAATAGCTTTTAAATGAAATAAAAACCTACGTTCTAACATAAAAAATGTGCTGGCTAGGAGCATTTAAAGTTGACCACTGACCGTCAGTGGTCATTCAATTTCTAGTATTATAGGCTTTATTTTATTTTTATGACTTTTTATTATTGTCTATCATAATAGCTTTTAAATGAAATAAAAACCTACGTTCTAACATAAAAAATGTGCTGGCTAGGAGCATTTAAAGTTGACCACTGACCGGTCAGTGGTCAACTTTAAATGCTCCTAGCGTCAGTGGTCAACTTTAAATGCTCCTAGCCAGCACATTTTTTATGTTAGAACGTAGGTTTTTATTTCATTTAAAAGCTATTATGATAGACAATAATAAAAAGTCATAAAAATAAAATAAAGCCTATAATACTAGAAATTGAATGACCACTGACGGTCAGTGGTCAACTTTAAATGCTCCTAGCCAGCACATTTTTTATGTTAGAACGTAGGTTTTTATTTCATTTAAAAGCTATTATGATAGACAATAATAAAAAGTCATAAAAATTTCTAGTATTATAGGCTTAATTTTAAGATTTTTGGAGTTTATTGGAAATTAATAAGCATTTAAAGTGGACCACTGACCGTCAGTGGTCAACTTTAAATGCTCCTAGCCAGCCCATTTTTTATGTTAGAACGTAGGTTTTTATTTTATTTAAAAGCTATTATGATAGACAATAATAAAAAGTCATAAAAATTTCTAGTATTATAGGCTTAATTTTAAGATTTTTGGAGTTTATTGGAAAAAAACAGCCTAAAAAATGTAATTTTAATACAAAAATTAAACTTTAAGTCACGATAGCCACTCGTTTGTGAGTTATTTGTTATTTTATCGTCATCGTCACATATCTGACATGATTATGGTTTTTATTTTAACAAAATAGACCTACTACTTTGGAAGAAATCATTTTTTTATTAAATAGAGTCATTAGTGAGTAATAAAAATTTTAATACATCAATAAAGTATATACGAATTTTTTTTTAATTTTTTTTTCTATTTTTTTGTCGATAATTTTTGATCTAGTTTCACCCCCTTTCGGGGTTGCACTTTATCCAGGGCCACACTGTATATTAATAATATATATTTTCGTTATAAACCTACGTGATTTAAAAAATACAATGAATAGCTTATATTAAACGGGAACAAGAAAATCGATTACAGAAAGGTCATTATCACACTTTGCCGGTTTGGCGAAGGTCACCCGCCTATTGAACACGCCAATATTTAGCATTCCTCGTGAATAACCAGTTCATTGGTCTGCTATATAATATTCAAGCAAAATAGATAAAACTTGAATATACTACAAAAGAATGGTATTTTTAACCAACTTCAAAAAAAAGGAGGTTCTCAATTTGGTTGTATTTTTTTGTTACCTCAGTACCTACTCCGTAATTTTTCAATCGATTCTTGCCACAGAAATTAAATCAAAATCGGTTCAGTAGTCAAGTCGGTTAAATTTTTGTTAAAAAGTTACTTGTTTCTATTATTATGAATTAACCTAAATTATGTTTGAAGCAACACTTGATGGTGAAGGTGACTAAGTAAAATTTACTTTGTATCCATGGCACTCTTTGCATACTTTATATTAAGTATTCATATGTACTGAGGTAGTTTTTTTATGTTCTTTCAAATTTAATATTTATTTTAACATAATATACCTAATAGATCTGTGCACTAGGGTAGCCTTGATGGGGCAGCAAAATTATCCCAATAATGCATAGATACACAACTTATAATGGACCACATACAGAGTTTGAATGTGGAAAAGGGAGTCCACCAACATAACATAGGTACACTTGGTACCTACTTATTTTTTTGTTCCTCAAAGTTAATAGTTCACACATAATTATAGTCCTGTGCTCTACTACTAGCGAATCTTAAGGGGGCAAAACAGAATTATCCCAATACCGGATTGGCCCAACTTTTTATAAATATCTGGCCAAACTTTTGTAAAAGTATATAATTAACAATGGAGAAAATATTATAATGTTTAATGTATGTAACTCACCATCAAACTGCTTCTTTGACACATTTCCAACACTGGTCAGTTGGCTGAGGAGTTGCAGAAAGCCCTTGTCATAGTCGGAGCGCTGCAGAGGCCGCACTACCATCCAATCCTCACCAGGCGCAGCAGCACTGATCCTGGGCTTGAAGGTAGCTGGACTATTGTTGAAGTCCAGACGTTTTATTAACTCTGGTGGGTAGAGGTACTCGGACGGCTTCCCATCCTAGAATTTCAACAATATTTTGAGCTATTGATGACCCAGACTAAAAAAATTATATTTTCTAGGTCAAAGATTAATTTATAATATAACATTGAAATTTATACATGTTTGTATCATACCAACCACCATCTCTACCACCAAATGGGTCTGTCTGGTAGAAAATGAGTGAGTCCATCTTTTGTTATGTACTTTACTATGCACTAAAGAATTTAACTAAAATAAGATGTATTCAACTTTCAGTCATCATCACCATCATATCAGCCACTGGATGTCCATTGCTGAACATAGGCCTCCTCCATAGATTTCTAAAGCGACTGATCTTTTGTGGCCTGCACCCAACAGCTCCCAGTAACCTTTATCAGGTCATATTGTCATCTAGTTAGGGGGCCGAAGGGGGAGAAACACTAAGTATAACCCTCTCCATAGCATGCAGAGTAACCTTGAGCCTTCTTATGAGGTCCATAGTGAGATACCAACTTACAGTAAGAAGGTTTAATGTAGAGGTATTATGGTTTGAAAAAATCCTGATACCTTTGATTTCCCAGATACAGCCCCCATTTGATTATTTTTTTTTTTTTGATATCAACTACTCATTTGTTTCACAATATCAGACTAATCAATTAGCTGTTCTTTGAAGACGTCAAAGGCATATTTATTGGACAATTATGTTAAACCTTATCATTGGTGACATCAGTGATACCCTTATCAGTTGATATAATTTGACGATGCAGATTATCCTAGATAGAAGTGTATCTATTATGAGGATTTCAGAATATTTATTATTGTATTAAACAGCAACAAACGAACTTACCACACTCACGATATGTTTTTCCATACCCATTTTCGTGTTCACTTTGTAAAAGAAATTATTTCATAATTCTGAAACATCACGATTACAGAGCAGATTGTCTAGCCACGACACAATAACGTACGTGGCGACGCGGGAATTTAATTATTTCGATACAAATTGAAAAATAGTGAAAGTAACCTTCCAATTAGAACTGCAAAGTTTGCATTGAAAATCAATGAGTATCATGAGTGAGTGAGGGAGGGAGAAGTAAAACAGCAGCTGTTAAAATGACATTGGCATAAGCATAACAATGACAGATTATTGACAACAATACCTGGAAACAAATGTTTAATCGACTAAAGTTACTAATAGAGTCGAACTTGCAATAATAATCGGCACTGCACTTAGATTTGTGTTATGATTTCGTTTTGAGGTTAGACTGTTTTTTGAAAATGAAGAAAATACTTTTATGCGCATAATTGCTATGAAATAAAATAATTTTAGAGAGATTCGCTTGCACTTAAAATAATGGCGTTATTTAGATCCTGCTCATTTTTCAATTTCATTAAAAATCAAGGACAATCTTTAGTGCTAAGTAAATCAGTGAACAAAAATGTAAACATTGTGAATTTTAGTCCGGTTCTCATCAATTCTCGGCGCAGTTTATTTTGGGAAAAGGACAGGAAAGGTGGATATGATACGGCAGAGAACATTTCAAACTTAGAACACTTGAGAAAGGGTTATAAAGAACTCAAACAAGAAGTGAAATTGTTTACTGAAGAGATGAAGGAGCTGTGGGAATCTGATCCTATCCTCATTGCTAGACCAGGTAAAATAACAGTTATTTTATTGAGTTCTTAAAATTATGTTAGTACATAGGTTAGTCTCTGTCGAGCCTGTTTTGTAAAGTTACAGTGATTCCCTTTGGACCTTGCTTTGGGTTTACATCAAACCAAAATGTCAACTGTCCATTTTTGATTGGCTATGTGCATAAATTATAATCTAAATTACAAATTCTAGTTTACCGTCATATTAATAATGAAATATTGGTTGCTATTATTTATAAGTACCAATTTATTAGATTGATCATGATTGGTATGTTTGATATTAATTGTGTCACGGTTTAACTTAACCAAGACAGTGTACAGAGCTCAGACTGGACTCATGCACCTTTGACCATGTGTTAGCCTCTAGCATGATAAGTATTATTCAGATAGTATGTAGTTAGGTACCTAACTATTTTGCATGTTCTACATATACTGTACTAGCTGACTTGCCCGCGGCTTCGCATGCATGGTTTGTCAAAGCATTACCCTCCTGCACAGTTGGGTAACAAGTAGTCTATATCCCAATCCTGATCAAAACCTATCCATATACCAACTGTAATAGGGAGGGAGTGCATCTAATTAATATTTCATAATTTAGCCCATTACTTTACCTGCCCCCCCCCCCTCTAGGGATGTTCTACCTTTTCTTACCAAAAGCCTAAATATGAATTTTATGATCACTAACTTGAGGAATTATAGGTTGCCCATACAAACTTTCAACCCCTATTTCACCCCTTTCAAGATTATTTTTTATGACAAAAAATAGCCTATGTTCTCCAGGATAAAATCTGTCTCCTTGCCAAATTTCATTACGATCCATTTAGTCGTGAAAAGGTAACAAACAGAGTTACTTTTGCATTTATCACGCTAATATTATAAATGCGAAAGTTTGGATGTTTGTTTGTTTGTTACTCAATCACATCATATCGGCTGAACCAATTTCGATGAAATTTGGTGTGTCGATAGATTATGACCTGGATGGGCAATTTAGAGGCTACTTTCTATTGACAAACCACGCGTGCAAAGCCGCGGGCGGAATCTAGTACCTAATACATATCAGTATGGATTACTAAAACTAGACAAGATAATTTAATTAATAATTTAATAGTAAATTTGTAAATGAAATCCGAATGAAAGTTCGGAGGCCAGTTAGTCAGTCAGAAAAAAGAGCTGAAAAGTGCGAGTCTGGCTCGCGCATCGAGGGTCCCGCAAAAATATTTTATTTATGTGATATTTGACAAATAGACAACAAAGTGATCCTTTATGGGTTCCTTTTTTCCTTTTGAGGTACAGAACTCCAAAAATGAAACAAGACCGGAAGTAGATAGATATAGACATTTACAAGTAACAAACACACAGAAACTACATACGGTGAACAACAATACAGACAATTAATCAAAAAAAAAAACAAAAGACACCCAGTCACTATAAGCCCTGTGCTGAAAAAGGGGAATGGCTCAGCATTATGCTGAACGATAAACTTATTGCTCAGCGCTGGTTTTAAGCCATGAAACCTGCATTGACGTCACGGACATCAATTAAAAGTGCCTTATAAAAAAATATGAATTATAATTAATAAAAGAATAAAGCCGCGAATCGACTGTTACGCGCGGGCAGGCCCACGGCTACGAAATACTCAAATGACGTCACACAAACACGCATTGCCCGACCGGATGCATCACTACGATCAACCGGAAACATACAGGTGTAACGCATCATGTGCCTGTAATCTCATCGACAACCATACCCTTCAAACCGAAACACAGCAATACAGCTTGGCGGCAGATATAAGTATGGTGGTAATACATCCCCGAGCGAAAACTCTCACAAGAAACCGTACTACTCTTAAAACTACATAATTACTACTATTACTCACTACATAATTTGTATCGTTTTGTATTCAAGAAAATGTTGACGATGATGATAAGTAGATTAGAAAATTCTTTATTGCACTGATAAAATGATGATGAAAACCCCTCATTGTGGGTGCATCAACACCTATAATCTCCTATAGTCGATTCGTAAGTTTAAAACATTAAAAAAATAAAGATACGTTTCTGTTTATAAAAATAATAAATTTAGTTGCTAAATGTTTAGATTTTTTGTAGTACCCACCTAAACAATTTTGTTTGGTTCCGAAGTGGTTAAAAACGATCGCATTGTTGCGATCGTTTTAAATTGTACTAAATGTTTCTATTTTGTATATTAATGAATATTTTTTAATTATTTAAAATTATTTATACTTATTTACTTTTTTATTAATATATTTATTATTTTTATAATAATTTTATATAACTACTGTTTTGTTTGTACCAATCCATGGAAACGAATGTAGTACGGGGTACCGCTAAAAATAATTTTCTTTGGTGGTACCACATCTTCCAATGTTTTTTCAATGAAATCTCAACGATATGAAAATACAATTTACAATTACAATACCTACAAAATTTATATGAAATTTTCATGTAGGTACTTACTTACATCATACTAAAATATAAGCCAGTTTATCGAGGTTGTGGCACCACCGAATAATACACGTACCTATGGCAGCTAACAATTAAACTTTTAGAAGAAGCCTCATACTCATACGTATCTAATTTTGTTTTAAAAAATGAAGAATAATTTATCTATTTATTAGGGTCTCCGTTAAAAGAAACCCCTCATATTTACGGTTTCGAAAATAAATTCTTTTGATCAAAAATATAAAAAATTAAAAAATAAAGAAAGGCACCGAAAATATGATGAGAAATCCGTCAAAAATTACATATAAAAAAGGGATCTAGACGACTGGTTGCACTTGTGCAGTGCGGCCTTAACAAGAACGGCTTTAACTAGAGTGAAGTTAGGGTTATCTACTAGTATGTATTATTATGTTTTAGTCGATTTTTAGTGAGGTTCCTTAATTGTCTATATCCATAGACAATTAAAGAACCTCAATAAAAATCCAAATGGCCAAATGTAGTTGGCTGACTGACAGATTGACTTGACGTTTCTTTCAAAATATCCGTTGAAATCGTTGATGGATGGAAGCTAAAAAAATGTATTGCTTTCTTTTCAAGTTTTAAAACATTGCCTTTTCTACGAAAATAGCTTGACCAACAAGTTCTGTGGTTTCTGAGCGATCCATTCCGTTTATGAGTTTACATCTACACTGAAAACAAGTCAGACAACTTATTCGGATGTTTTCAAATTTATTGACTAATTATTCGCCGGGATTCCACAAAAAAAGCAGCATTTATAGTAGATTTCAAAATCTATTGGGACGCACCACCTCTGACTGCAGTGATAAAGAAGATAATAATATGCTGTCCAGCCGAGCCAGCACAGTTACCTCGGACGAAAGTTTCGCGACACCTGTATCTTCAGTGGGCGACCTCATGGCGCTTTCTCCGAAGATAATAAACGATTTGACAGAGCAGACCGACGTTACTGGTGACCTACTCACTGGGGCAGAATTCGACAGCACCTGTGACCTGACAATGCAAGAGGTTCCACCCTGCGACGACATGTACATCGATGCAACGAGCCTGGACTACTTAGTCAAGTGTGCAGAGTCCAACCGCAACATTAACCTTATAGACAGAGGCAAAGAAAGCTTGTTTGTGAAGTTTGATCCCCTTTATGCCCAGAAATTAGGTAACACCTCGTCTCATACTGAATCAGTAACAACTGACTCAACTGAGGCAGATTGTGGCTATGAAACTGGTAGTACTATTTCGATATCTACTGATGTGGTCAGTCCTAAACACTCCATGTCTACTGGTTGTGTGCATTCTATTGGTATCAAGGATAAACCTATGCAAGTGGTTCCACCTGTGGTTAATTCTGAACCTGCAAAGTCTAATCTGAATCACACTCGTGCAACCCCACCCCTAATAAGGAGTGTCTCAGCCATCCTCGCTCCTACACAGGTGACAACAGATAAACTTATAAACTTTGCAGGGAATACCCCACCTACCGCAGCACCAAGAAGTCCTCGCTATCACAATTACCCTTTACAAGATCAAAATCTAAAACTCATAATCCAGAAGCAAGATCAAGAAGCTCTTCAATTGAGACAGGAAAACAGAGAACTGAAGTCTTTACTTCAAGATAGGGAACACAATCATCAAAGAACAATTGAAAATTTAAAAGCCAAGGTAAAGAAACTGATCGAGGAAAAAGAAAATTTGCTAGACAGAGAGAATAAACTGCTTCAGCAGATCAATGACAAAGCTATCAGCAACAAACAAATGAGCATTGTGATGGAAGAATATGAGAAAACAATATCTTCTCTGATTGGAGAACAACAGAGGGAGAAAGTTAGCTCAATGGAAATGGTTGAAAGGCTAACCATAGAGAGGGACCAGGCCTTGAGTCATCTAACAAGTATGGAAGGGTCATTTAATGATTTACTTTCCAAGTATGAGAGAGCAAAAAGTGTTATTCTTGAAACTAAGGAGCGAGAGAAAATTTATCAACAAAAATTAGATGAATATGAAACAGGTACACAGAAATATAATTCTTTATACGAAAACCTGAAAAAAGTCACTGAGGAAAAACTAGCCAGTGCTAATGAGACTTTGGATAACATAAAGAAAAATCACAATGTAGAAATAACAAAAATGAATGCCACAATCAAAAAGCATGAGATCACTATTGCTTCACTCCATGAATCTGTAGTTCAAAAGACAAGAGATAATGAGGAGTTAACCCGAATATGCGATCAATTGATCAATGAAGTGCGCTGAGAATGACACTGCTCAAAAATTTAGTTTAGGTTCGATTATAGCTTCTTTGCATTCTTGGTGCTTTTCTAGTATGTTTTAAGATGTTTCTAGGATTCAAACTTTATACTCTTACCTACATCTTGATATAGAATTACTGTGATGAATCTCAATCACTTGTGTTGTTTGTGAATTTTTGTGTGACTGATTTTTTTAACTTTATAATTTTACATACCAATGTGGTCATTTAGATTATGAATAGGAGGACATACATTATATGATTAGGAGCTTTAAAAATAGTTTGTACTGGTCTATCTTTTATTGTTTCATTGTTCACATTCCAATAATATAAATCTTGTGGTAATATTTTTCCTTTTTTTGCATATTTTAATAAGTTTTTATAAATAATTATAGAACTCTGAAATATAGAGTGGCAAATTATTATGTCAATTATATAAAACCTCTTTGAAATGAGTAATATTTTAAGTGTTATTAAAAGTATTAAAAGATGGCATATGTTTTAAAAACAATTCAGGGCAGCTTAATATCTGTAAAGTGGCCTTAAAACTAGAACATAATATTGTGCCATCAGAATTATTGTGGTGATATTGTACTACTATTTTTGATAATAATAAATTCAAGTTATGTACTTAAGTTTTGTTTATCTCATCTCTACCTACCTACAAACCTTGGACGTGAAGTTATACAGTGTGTCCCTGGATAAAGTGCAACCCCGAAAGGGGGTGAAACTAGATCAAAAATTATCGACAAAAAAATAGAAAAAAAAATTCGTATATACTTTATTGATGTATTAAAATTTTTATTACTCACTAATTACTCTATTTAATAAAAAAATTATTTCTTCCAAAGTAGTAGGTCTATTTTGTTAAAATAAAAACCATAATCATGTCAGATATGTGACGATGACGATAAAATAACAAATAACTCACAAACGAGTGGCTATCGTGACTTAAAGTTTAATTTTTGTATTAAAATTACATTTTTTAGGCTGTTTTTTTCCAATAAACTCCAAAAATCTTAAAATTAAGTCTATAATACTAGAAATTTTTATGACTTTTTATTATTGTCTATCATAATAGCTTTTAAATAAAAAAAAAACCTACGTTCTAACATAAAAAATGTGCTGGCTAGGAGCTTTTAAAGTTGACCACTGATTACGTCACCACTCAGGTAGAGACACGTTTTTTTTTGCTGCTCAGGTAGTATTAAAAATCAAATTTTAGTTACAACATTTTTATTTAACTTATTACATGTAAGTACGAAATAAGGGTTTTGTTTAATGCATTAAATGCTCAAAATGGCTTCCTTGTTGTTGTAGGCACATTGCCGCACGAAGAGCGATTTGTTGTGTGGCTCTAAGCACCATCTCTGGGTCACTTCTTATCTCATCGGCACATCGCATGATTTGATCTTGTAACTCTGCCTCGGTGTCTACGGTCGTTCTGTAGACTCTTTGTTTCATAACACCCCACAGAAAATAGTCTAGGGGTGTCAGGTCAGGTGAACGTGCCGGCCACCCGACTGGTCCATCCCGGCCGATCCACCTATTAGCGTAGTTTTCGTTTAAAAAACTTCGCACATTGCGCCCGTAGTGCGCAGGGCATCCGTCCATCTGCAAATACATCTGTTGCCTTGTAGCCAGCGGAACATCTTCCAGCAGTAGTGGCAGATCGTCTCTTAATAAGTTTAAAAAACTTTCGGCATTTAATGTTGCGGGTAAAATAACTGGCCCAATCAGCGTGTCGTCTATTAGAGCTGCCCATACATTAACTGAAAATTGCACTTGAAAAGTAGACGCCCTCTTTAGGTGTGGATTTTCCTCGGACCATACATGTAAGTTTCTGCAATTTGTGATTCCATTCCGGGTGAATTTCGCTTCATCCATCCATAAAATTTTTTTTAGGAATTGTGGATTATTTCTAATTTTTTGTTGAATCCACGTAGACATTACGCATCTTGCACGATTGTCTACATTTTCATGCAAATGCTGTACTCGCTGATAATGGTATGGATGCAATCCCTTCTTTTTCAAAATTCGCCATACGGATGTTTTTGATATACCGTGACGCAAAGCTAAGCGTCTAATGCTGGTTGTGGGATCAGCAAACAAATCGTTTAAAACGGCCTCTTTTATGGAATGGTCAATAATGGTAGCTTGTTGCTCACGGCGATCTCTTGCTAATCCAAGTCCGATGTTGGATAACTTTCGGTGAACTTCTTGGAAATTTCGTGCTGACGGTATAAGTCTGCTCGGAAACGCATTTATGTATGCAGAACGAGCGACTGTTGTGTGTCCACGTGACATACCATAATAATAATGGATGTCAGCGATTTCTCGCGGAGAGAACTCAGTCAATCGCGGCATCTCCACAACACAACAAAGTACAGTCAAAAACGTAACAAAAAGTCAAAAACAAAACAAAAGCAAAACAACATAACAAAAACTTGAAGGCGCAGTAAGGTACGGTAGGCGGTAGCAGCGGCGAGAATATCGGAGCGACTGGCGTGCCTTGTTGTGAGTCCTGTTTCGATCCCCACCCTTCATCTTTCATAGAACAGGCCCAGCGACCATAATCTACAACAATATAAGTTAAAAAAGGGTCTCTACCTGAGTGGTGACGTAATCAGTGGTCAACTTTAAATGCTCCTAGCCAGCACATTTTTTATGTTAGAACGTAGGTTTTTATTTTATTTAAAAGCTATTATGATAGACAATAATAAAAAGTCATAAAAATTTCTAGTATTATAGGCTTAATTTTAAGATTTTTGGAGTTTATTGGAAAAAAACAGTCTAAAAAATGTAATTTTAATACAAAAATTAAACTTTAAGTCACGATAGCCACTTGTTTGTGAGTTATTTGTTATTTTATCGTCATCGTCACATATCTGACATGATTATGGTTTTTATTTTAACAAAATAGACCTACTACTTTGGAAGAAATCATTATTTTATTAAATAGAGTCATTAGTGAGCAACAAAAATTTTAATTCATCAATAAAGTATATACTAAATTTTTTTAATTTTTTTTTTTCTATTTTTTTGTCGATAATTTTTGATCTAGTTTCACCCCCTTTCGGGGTTGCACTTTATCCAGGGACACACTGTATAATACATATTAACCTTAATAATTTCGAACCCTAGTATTATACTAACTAGGGTTTTTTTTTTTTGCGTTAGATGCCTGTCTGTCTGTGGCATTGTAGGTCCCTAACGGATAGAACGATTCGGACGCGGTTTTTTAAAATTTGCATAAATGAGGTGGTTCTTAGCTATATGTGATATAGATCAGGTTAGCGGATCTAAAGATTATCAGCACTTTCCTTTTTGGTAAAGGGGTCTAATCTATTTTTAATATCTGTTTTTTTTTGTTCTCTTTGTGACCCGCAATCAGTTGGAGGACTATAGGCGGATGAGTTTATTTATTTGTGGCGTTCGGGATCAAGACACATTAGTCCGTCTATCCTTCTTTATAAGCAGCACGCAGGTTGTCCAAGACATGGACTCTTTTCAGCCACTTTGTGCCTAAATGATTTTCCACCAGCGCTCTTGCCAGCGGATTATCATGGCTTTTTTGGCGATCCAGTTATCTTTTCCCCATGAATCCCATTTCTTGGTCAATTGTGGGAACTTTTAGGTATTCATGGATCTCGTTGTTGGTTGTGAACCATGAGGCATTAGAGATTGAATGCAAGATTTTGTTCTGACCCGTTTTGTGCTTCGCACAAAACCCCTAATAAATTTATATTTTACAGATTTAATTTTTTTTTGCTGTTTTTAATTTTTTATTTATACTTAATAACTATAGGTAGGCAAACTAGATAGTGTAACTTTATTAATTGTATTTATAAATACAATATCTTAA
Source organism: Philereme transversata (assembly GCA_963924445.1). Taxonomy (NCBI): domain Eukaryota; kingdom Metazoa; phylum Arthropoda; class Insecta; order Lepidoptera; family Geometridae; genus Philereme; species Philereme transversata. Next base: position 10,680,825 of record OZ004347.1, read on the forward strand.
TAAGAAAATAATTACAACAATGGTTATTTTAAGTGATGGGATCCAGTTCATTGGTTTTAATATATATTTTTACTAATATGTATTGTAGATATAAATACTTTATGTTACTGCCATGTCTATAGAAGAGCGGTATCTTCTAATACGAGGACATTTTATGCTTAAAAGGAGATACCTAACCTAATTTAAACTATTCATAAGTTAACGAAATAAACAATTTTATTTATTTCTTCAGTTTCGCCAAATTTCTTTATACCTTTTGCTAATATTATAAACATTGGCTCCATTTCATGTTCAGGTGAAACCGACGTGCTATGGTGCTTTGACAGGGCCGAAGTGCTCGATAAGTTCACGACGACAAGCGATAGCGACCATAATGAAGGGTACAGCCACTGTAAACTGGACATGAGCAATGCTGGGCGCGCGCATTTTCACGGCTACTTGGACACAAGGGTACCTAAAGACGGGCGGATCAAGAAGGCTGGATACTGCGCTCTTAGATCGAACAGGATAAGGGTAAGCATATTCCCTAAATAACCCCTAGTCTTATTAGAAAGGCAGTACAATACAATCAAAAACCCAATTCATTTTATGAAAAAAATTTATCCTAATTCGCATATCTACCTATTAGGTAGGTACCAAAATTTCAGATTTATAGTTCCTTGGAAGAAGGTTAAAGGGTTGTACCTACTGGAGCGAATGCTTCACGGTTCGTCTGAAATTTCTCAATTAGGTATACATAGCCAACTTGACTATTTGAAGACGCCGACGCGGCAACGGCGTAATTCGAATTACGTCCTGCGATTTACGTCCCCAAACAGAAGCATGTTCTTTGTGCGACATTCCGTGCGGTACTTGGATATCCCGCTTATAGAGAGGCCTTCGATTATTATCTAACTTGTTTATTAACTTCATAGTATCGTGTCACACTAAGGCCTAAGTGTGACACGCACGATACTAACTATTCGTCCTCTCCATCCTCTCCCTCACGTCGTCACGAGGGTGAGGGAGACGATAAAAATTCCCTCCCCCTCGTTCTTATGAAAAATTTACATTTCTTTATCACACTAATATTATAAATGTGAAAGTTTGGATGTTTGTTTATTTATTTGTTTGATTGTTACTCAATCACGTCGTAACGGCTTAACTGATTTCGATGAAATTTGGTATATACGTAGATTATGACCTGGATACCATAGGTTACCTTTTATCCCATAAATCAGTTCCCATGGGATAAAAATGGGGTGTCAAGTCAAGTTGCAACAGCGAGTTCAGCTTTATTTCTAGGTTACCTACACATTTAGTAGTGTAACGCGTACGAAGTCGCGGGCAACAGGTAGTTTACTTATAAAATCTCAAATTGTGGTAGGTACACTAGACGCGGTCAATTCTAAAAAATGTTATTTTCTTTTAGAAATCATTCAAACGTCCCACTACCTACGACTGGCATCTTTACAACACGCTTGTGGTCAAAGTAAGAGGCGACGGCAGATCCTATCTCCTGAACATATCTTGCGAAGGGTACTATGATATCACGTGGAACGATATATACCATTACGTGCTTTATACCAGAGGTGGACCTTATTGGCAAATTGCGAAGGTAAAATAATTACGATAAGTACGGGATTAATCACGTACTCTTTTATCTGTGTGAAGATCGCCAGTGTTTATGTTGTTGAATGGCGAGGCGAGACCATGATGAAGGTTTGCGGTCATAAGACCGATAAAACGGTACGTGATCAATCCCGTATATATGTTTAATGGTTTGCCCTGAAGTAAGATACCAATCAATTAACAGATTTTATTTTTAAGAGGGTTACGAGGGACTGCCTTTCATCAAAATTGTAAATTAATGTAGTAATTTCTGAGTGTTGATATTATGTGCGCGTTACGAAGATCTAATACCTAATTGAATAAAAACCGGCCAAGTGCGAGTCGGACTCGCGCACGAAGGGTTCCGTACCATTATCTATAGTAAATCGTATGAGCGCCCATACAACTCAGAGGACTATCTTAATTGGCGTCAATTGTGTATGTATGGGGAAACCCTTTAATTTTCGACTTATTTTATTTTTTGGAAGTTTTCCTTTATTTGTGCTGTAAGGCTTGCTTTTTGCCAAATTTCATGATTCTAGGTCAGCGAGAACTACCAAAACCTATAGGGTACTTCCGGTTGATCTAGAATTGTCAATTTTGGTTAAAAGGAAGGTCTTACAGCACAAGTAAAGGGAAAATTCCGAAAAATAAATAAGCTAAAAATCAAGGTAAATTTTGGTACTTACAAGTTTTCGCGAAAATCTAAATTTGCCCATATCTTTTTATAGTGTTGACTCAGGACCTTGATTTTTATACACCTAATAGGGACTATAGAGCTCAGTATCTGGTATAAATTTGAACTTGCTAGGTTCACCCGTTCTTAAAAAATCGGTGGTGACAGACGGACAAGAGAGTGATCTTATAAGGGTTCCTTTTTTTTTGCCTTATGAGGTACGGAACCCTAATAAGTAATTGAAGTAACGTAACGTTGACTGTGGGTCGTACGTGGTTCAGACTGACACAGGATCGTGAAGAATGGCAGAAATAAAGAGAGGCCTATGCCCAGCAGTAGGTCGACACGGGTTCAGAATGATGATGAATTGAAGTAAACCACAGTTTTCTAAGTTTAATTAATATAGGTAATTAATCTATTCCAGATCCCATTTTCGAAATTCATACTTGGATCAAAAGGTCGCATTCAAGATAAGCAGAACAGAATGAGGTTCGACAAAGTGACGCACTTCGGAATATCCTGCGGGGATAAGATTAACGGCAGATTTGATCTAGAAATTGAATATATTGGTAAGGAGTGTTTTTGTTTTGGCAATGATTATACAGTTATTTATGGCAGTCATCCAATGGACGTTTTTATTCGAAATAACTAACTTGGGTAACAAAAATTTAACCAACTAAAGATAATCATCGAAATCAGTTGACTTGGTAAATAATTAAATAAATAATAAATATTGCTGGACATTTCACACAGCTCTATCTAGCCCCAAACTAAGCAGAGCTTGTTATATGGGAACCAGATAACTGATAGTAGAATACTTATATACAATTTTTTTTTGTATATACATTTATAATATATAGAAAAACATCCAGACCCGGAACAAATATCTGCAGACCATGCAAATATTTGCTCCGCGGCAGTAATCGGACCCGCTACCTCCAGAGTCTCAGCCGGCTATTCGCCCACTGCGCCACGGAGGTCGTCTACGTGTCATTATTCGCCCACATGTTGTCCAGCCAGATACCTTTGCAAATTGAAGAGATACAGAAGAGACCAGTAGTTTTTTTTCGAGAAGTCTTATTTTATGTTTTGAGAAACCGTCACTTGAATATCGTCAGTATATTACCAAACACCCTATATAGAGGTAACTCACGAGCGGAGCACGAGAGTTACTAGAATCCTGAGTGTATAGAGGGATATAAGCACGCCCAAGGTGCAGAGATAGCTTTATCCACGAGGAGAATACTCTACTTTTCACACTTTCTGATACTAAAACAGTGTTCATAAAAAAATACTAAATGGTTCCTCAGACAGTGTCTCTGTATCTGCTATGTTTTGTATTTTTATTTATTAACTTTTGCGGCGTTTAGATCATTACAGCCATTTAGGCCTATTGTGATCGCCACTTGTGTATAAATGGCCCCTAATTCATGGGGTGGGGGGGGGTGGGGGGGGGGGGCGTTCATAATTTGTAATGTTGGGTTCCTATATCCGTCGGTAACCGGCTACGACTCGTTTTTCCTTGAAAACGTGTCGAAAATATGACATTAGTATCAAAATATGACACTTTTTCAAGGAGATACGAATCGTAGTCGATTACCGACGGATATAGGAACCCGCCATAAGCCCTACAGCTGTAAGAAACTGATGGGTTCTTAGCGGGGAATAACTGTCTGTTAGCTCCTCCGGGCTGAGGATGAGTTTGCCCAGATGAATGCTACGTTTGCGCTATGGTGTTTGCTATTGTTTCTGTCTCATTATATTATTACTGTCTCATTTCACAAAAAACAATCTGTACCAATATTGAAAACTAAGATAAATCTTATTTCTCTTGTTTCAGGTTTGGAGTTTGATCCAACACACGAAGAAGAGTTCGCCTATGAAATGTATAAAACGGATAAATTCATTGTGGGGGTCTAGCATTAAGAAGGTGAATTATTTATTGTATAATTTTAAATTGGCAATGAAATTGCTTTAGTTGAACTTGTTTATTTTATTTCCTACATACTACAACCTGTATTTTCGTGGTGTTCCTTTAATTTATTCTATGAATATTAGAGAGCTTTGAATCTTAAAAGTAAAATAAAAGTACAGAGTGTGTTTAATTTCCAGTTGTGGCAAACGTATTTTTAAAATAAAGGAATTCCTTGGAGTCTATTCAGTATTTAGAGCACTTTCCCTCCTGGTACGGTTAAAAATTCTCCACACTGTTATGTATAAAAGAAATGCGACGTCTATCGGTTTTCAACAAAGCTTTAAATAACCCTGCGGCCACACTGCGCCTCGCGCTGCTGCGAATATTGCCGTAGGCGGCCACATACTGCTCTTCCCGCGCAATTATTCACGCCACTCCTTATTCTGACTTTATTAATTTATTAAAATTTTCTAATAAAACTTAAACTGGGCATTTTTGGCACGGGATCTAGATGTCGGGAAGGAATTTCTTGCTAGTATGTAGTAGTAGGTACCTATGTCATATGTGAAAAATCACGGACAACGAAAACTCCCGATGAATTCCGAAGAAATGCGAACGACTGTAATTTGTAGCAGACCCGAATAGCCGCGTACTGACTGAGCGAGCAGCCTCGCGAGGCAAATCCTCGGTCGGTAATGACGTGCCTCACCTGAGGCAAACGCACGCGCTGCCTCGCCCGAGCGTGCCGCGGCCCGAGCCGAGCGTTGTCGGTTTTTGTCGATGCTCAAAGGCGCCTCAGTACGTTTGCCGCGCTCGCTCAAGACGGTAGTGTTTTGCCTCGCTTATTCGTTGCGTGTTAGTTGTGCGTCCTTGCATATTTTGGCGTTTATGAGAGAATACACATTGTCAAATTCAATTTTACTCATTCGAGTGAAATTTTTTTCTTCGTCTTCGAAGCACAACTCTTCAAACAATCTTTTCCCAGCCTGTAATCTATTTTTGTATAAGAGTTTAATCCAAAAACGTTTAGTTTTCTGTTTTCTTTTTTTTTGCAAGCCTTAGAATTATTAAAAAGGCAGTGGTAGCGACAGCTTTCCGAATGTGCGGCCTCATGGTGGTCTCGGGCAAACTATACGCACGCGCGGTCTCTATTCGACTTCAAGTTAAACTGAGCGTCGATGCTCACGGTGGCTCGGCCTTGCCGCGCGAGGCAGCCTCGGATTAGAAAACCTACAGACCGAGGCCGCCTCGCGCGGCATGCGTACTGCGGCAAATGTCCGAGGCAGCCTCGCAAGGCTGCTCGCTCAATCAGTACGCGGCTAATGACTGCGACCGATATACAATTAAAACTGAAACTTATTTAATTTGAATGATTTTTAGCAGGTTATGCGAAGGAAAACAGCACTTTCCATCCCTAGAAGGAAGTGGATGGAATGTACTCTACAACCCTTAGAATTATTCTATGCTACAACCTCTATTGTAACATCTTCCTAGACTCTATCAAAGAGAATAATAGATACGACTCTACCTATCTCGGCATAATGAAAAAGAAAAAAAAAATTCGTTCCAAAACTAAGCGAATATTTGAAGCATTTTTATAGCTCTGTCTTTGTTTACCTAAAGTTAAAGTGGCTATAGCTGTCCTGTGGTCACAGATCTTTGGACTTTTCGTTCAAAATCCAAAATGAAGATTTTCTGTACTCTTCGAAAACTTGACTGACTGATGTCATCGTCGTGATTCGTTCGTGAGTGATACTAAACGTACGTAGTGATTCCTCATTGCAAATTAAAATTTCATACATATGCACAGACTACTAGGCCCTGGGATGCTAACGCATAAGATTGTGGGAACATAAGACTGGAATTCATTGAGCTTGTTTGTTTGGAATTCACTTTCCGCTACAGTGCCAGTGTTTCAAAGGCATTGAGGTAAGTTACAACTCGACCAACGCAATTACTCTCTAACATAACATTCTTTACTTCGCGTGGGATGCTCGTTTCTTAATCAAAATCCCTCTAAACAGTAATCGCCTTATGTAGTCTTCGAACGACGTTGCATTATTGCACTTTTGGCCATGTCAAGGAATTTTGACCTTTATTTACTTCCTTAAATATCCATATATATGTGAACATATCCTTCGTATATCATTATGTTTATAGATTCAACCAAAGACCATATATATCCATATATATGTGAACATATCCTTCGTATACTGCATTATGTTTATAGATCCAACAAAGACATAATATTATGCACCATTAGTCATTGGCACTTTTCCATTTCAGGTGAGACCATGTCAACATTATTTATATCAAAACTGTGAATTTGAATCAGTGAAACTAGTGTGCAGTACCATGTCAGGTACGGAGCAAAGCATATTTAACTCAATGCAGCAATTATCCGTGCAACCAGGGAACAGTGCTCCTACTGAAAAACCCACTCAGGTGGTTACTCCCGCTGTAAACAGGTGTCAACCTTCAACTGCTAAAGTTACTCCAGTGAAACAGACTGTCTCTCCTGCTATAGCAACTATTGACAGGCTACTCAGTCTTGGGGCTAACATTCCTCCCCCACCACCAGTCATCACAAGAACTTCTGATATGGATCCACACACAGTGGAACAGCTGCGAGCTGTCAAAGAACTTCTCACAGGGCAGGAAGAAGAAGCACAGAACCTTAGAGACCTCAATCACGATTTGAGAGAGAGGTTAGAAGAATGTGAGACAAAAATAAAGAAACTGACTGATCAAAATGAAGAATATGGAGAAAAAGAGAAAACTCTTTCTCAAAGAGTTGCAGAAAAAGTGAAAAACAACAAACAAATGAGTGTGGTAATGGAGGAATATGAACGCACTATCTCATCCCTTATTGGCGAGCGTGAAGCTGAAGCCAAGAGATGGACTGAAGAGAGAGGTACTCTTGTGAGAGAAAGAGATGAGGCAGCCGCACATCTTGCATCTATGGAACATGCTTTCAATGATGTCCACACAAAGTATGAAAGATGTAAAGTTATCATTCAGGGCTACAAATGTAACGAAGAGACTCTAAAGAAAACCGTGGAAGAGAACACAGATGCTATTCAGAAGTTAGAAGCCAGGTATGAGACCCTGCGGCAGCATGCCATGCAGCAACTCAACAAGGCAAACACAGAACTGGATTCTGTTAAGAAAGCACACCAATCTGAAATGCTTAAATTGAATGCTATGCTTAAGAAAAGTGAAGTGCATGCTTCTTCTTTGCAAGAGTCTCTTGCACAGAAAATTAAGGACAACGAGGAACTCACAGCTATTTGTGATGAGTTGATTAACAAAGTAGGATAAAAATATTTACATTATTTATTACACATACTAATTTTCATTTACTAACAAGCCTTTTATATTTGTATGGCATTCAAACAAACAAATACCATTAAAAGCTAGTATTGTAACCATGTAATTCAACTCATCATAAATAATTAATTTTTAAATATTTTTTATTTTTTTATATTATGCAATCATCTCATGTCAATTTTTACTTTTGTACAATTTTATAATTTTAAGACTTAAGTTTTTTATTGTCTTGTGATGTTTTGACCTGTTGTTTGTTTTGAGAATTTTGTATGATTCTGTATTCAATGTGAATTGGTGCCTATTCATAATTTAAAAAATTATGTACATATTTATTATGAATGCTTAAAATATAATTTTTCTGTGACCCCCATTATTAAACTATTTGCCTGTCACTGTAAAGACTTATTTAGTTAAACTATAAATAAATCCAAAGATTTGTGATCAATGTGGAGATCCTACCATAAATTTGAGATATAGTTCTATTTTTATTTTGCTTCATTGTAATTATTTTCTAGATCCTAGCTGCCATATGTATTTAATTTTGATAATTACTTGACATTTGTAAAAATAAGTTATATAGCTATTTTGAAGTAAAAGTATTAACTTAGGCGCTTAGTTACAGAGGGGTACCAAACTTAAAAAAACTTGTTACTCATTTTGCTAATCAGGCTTAAATAGTCTAGTCTTATGTTGGTTACTGTAAAGCCAACTGGCATTATTATTATATTGTCACTGTCCAATTCCAACGTTAGTTTTCATCATAGTTGTAAGATCATATTTAATTCCCTAACAAGTAGTTTTAAACAAACTGTTTCTAACTTTCCACCATAAAAATAATTGGTTACGTAAGTAGGACAGGAGCCTTACTAATCATGATTGTGCATTTTACGAAAACAGCCCTGTCTGTATAACATGTATAGAACATGTTTAACGAAACGAAAGTAATGACCTTTCAATTAATGAAGGGCAAGGAGGCCTACATTACAAGTGTACTTCCCTACTTTAATTCACTAACAATGTGATATTACTTACCTGATTTTAACATGGATATTGAGATTAGTAAATAGATGTGCCTTTAAAAATCTTCACCATCCAGTTACATCAGTCCACTGCTGTATCATTCCTAAATTAATTGTTAATCTCGAAAATGTACTAAACTTTGGTTTATGTTTGTGGGATTGGGATAAAAAAAAAATGCTAACATAATTAAAACTATTCAGCATTCTTGGCCAAAAATTAACACAAATGTTCAACATTCCACAACATTTCATTAGTTATTTTTATACAGCCCATCTATTTAGATTAAAGGAGTTTCACATTACAATAATTTTTAGAAAACAGCTGTATTTACCTATGTATTCAATAAATTATGATGCTTATAATTTCAGCAAGTCTGCAATTGCTTTAAAATTATTCCCAAAATGTATTTTCTTGTTCAATTAAAAAATGAGCTCCATTATATTGTTTTGGCTAGTTTAAGTGTAATTTTACAACATATTTTTATATATTTTCTTTGAAATTGCCTGCAATTTATTCATAAATAGAATAAAAATAAACTGTTTCAATTTGTACTGGATGACATTATTTATTATAATTGCCTCTAGATACCTAGATACAAAACTATTTTGAATAAAGTGAAATTATTCAGACCATTGACACTTCAAGATAAATAGGTACACAAAAACTGTACACACTATGCAGACTGATACACCAGTCCCATGAGTGCATTGCAACAACTTACCACTATTCAAACATGTTCAAATAATTTAACTATATTTACAGAGTACATATTCAGTTTCATTTTGTCCTAACTAAGAAAACAAAGATGGAAGACTAAGTGCATATGTACATTTTTAAATAAATATTTTTCTTTTACTCAGGATTTCTTTTTCAAAAACTTGTATGTGTCCTTACTAACTAGATAACTAAGTGCTGAGACCACTGTTGAAACAGCTGTGATTCCAAAAAGGGCTTGCAGTGCTGGATGGTCCACATAACCAAAGACAGGTGATGCTAGTGTGGTGCCAACCTGAAAATTAATTATTAAATTTCATTATAGAGCTGTTTTGTTTTCTTTATGGATTACATTTTTTAAGAGAATAAACCCTTTGTCACTCAAAACCCCAGTAGAGTTTTGAGTGTCCTAATATTTCACCGCAAAAACTTATAAAGCATGTTTTTATTAAAAATAATGTTCATATCCATGGTCAAGTTATATTAGAGAGAAAACTTCTGCTTTCTTTGCAAAGATCAGGCACCACAACAAAATAAAAATGTATTGGCGTGATTCTTGACAGGTTAAATATGGATTGATATTATTATGTTTATTTAAACTTACAAGCACAAGTTGTACAGCAGTGTTGACTTTGCTAATAAATGTAGGTGCCAGTTGGGCGGTTGCATGTGTCACATCAAAATATCTGCTCAATGTCCTCTGAAAACACAAAATGCACACATTTAGTAAGCTGACAACAATCTTGTAGATAGATTTATTCCTAACATAGGTCCTCTTATTTTCATAATTATTAATTTCTCCATTTGTGTTGTTCTATACATACTTACAGGAGGTGGTAAACTCATATATCTGATCACAAATCCAGCAATGACCAATGCAACATCTCGTCCTACAATGAGCAAGGTCAGTGGGAGAGGTATCAGGTTTTGCCAAGTTAGAGAAACAAACAATGTTGCTATCAGCACTTTATCTGCTAATGGGTCCAGGAAGGACCCCATAGTAGTTGATTGGCCTTCAAAGTTTCTTGCAATCCATCCATCTAGCTGTTGAAAAAAGATTTTATGATGATACTGAACTTCATTTGACTCAACTCATTATCTTTTAGAACATGTTACCTTACCAAATCGGTTACACCAGCGAATACCAATAAACCCAGCGCTAGATTATAATTGCTTTGCATTATCACATAGCCCAAATATGGTGACATTACTATTCTTGCAACGCACAGAATATTTGGCACGGTGAAAACATTTTCCTTCTGAAAAAATATAATAATTGATAATTTGAGATTCCGGAATGAGTATTTCCAATACTGACAAAGGCTTGTTGGCAGCCATAAACTCCAGTGCCAGAGTTGGCCACTAGGTCATATAAACTTATTTAATAATAGTTAAATTAAATTAATATATATAATACCTCTACGACTCCTTCTATTCTTTCTTTTACTTTTGCTTTAGTCTCAAGTATATCTTTTATAATATGTTCTCTTTTTACTCTTAGTTTTTCACCAGTCACTTCCTTCTGGTATTTAATATCTCTGACAATTTCTTCACTTTTAAGCCGGATCTTCTGCTCGGTATCTTTCAGTTGTTCCCTTTTGAGCTCAAAAGCATCTTTTATTGCTTCTGCTTTCTTCTCTAGGGTTATAAAATGCTTCTTGTTGTCCGATGAGTAAAAGCACGGCATGGAAGCTTCAATAGGATACCGTATTACCTGTCGCTTGTTTGTAACAATTATCATATACTGCCGGATAGAAATATTGGTATTTTGATGTGCATTCGGTCGGCATACATTTGCAATCTTTTTTATAAAACAGGATCTCGTAAATAACCTCATGGTTACAACGGTAGTGAGCTACAATTTATATATGTAATTGCTAAAGCTAAGCTATATTTTGGTCAGAGATTTCACACAGAAGAAAAACTGAACTTTTATTTTTCACTACAAACATTTTTCGATTCGATATGAATTTTTGGAAGTGAGTGACATTCTGTGATGTCAAAATTGTCAAATAGGTGTCAATCAACCGACTAACTCAGCCAGCTGTGCAGTGCTGTGCGCTATGTTTCAGTTTTTCAGATCTACAGCATGAAATTATAGTGATTGAACTTGGATTGATTGAACCAGAGTTAGGCAGAATAAAAACACGCATGAACATAAAATACGTATGTCCTCTTAGTAATCTGTGGTACGTATGTTGGTTAATGTTATGTCAGTGCCAAAAATCAGTCATCTGTTTGTCAAATCAAAATGAAAAATTGCGAATAACTTTATTTTTGTTTTGATTGTTTGCGTTTCGGTTTTGTAAAACCCAGATTTCCGATAGTTATTTAATGAGTGTCTGAAAAAACTAGGAAGCACCAGGAAAAATTAAATATGTGACCAAGTGTTTTTCCAATTTTGTTTAGTTCAATTCGACTAACTACATGTAAGTAAGAATATCTTTTGTTCTTATAATACACTGGTTCATCACATCACAATCCATAACTCTTCTATGTAGCTGTAGAATCAAATAGAGCTATTAAATTCATGGATATAATTTTACCATCAGCCTGGTGGGTGGACGATATAAACTTTGTAGCGGGTAAGACATGGATGCGAATAGCGCTGGATGGGTTGGAGGAGGCATATACCCAGCAGTGGGCTATCATTTAAGCTGCCAATGATGATGATTAATTTTACTTACCACTGAGCTTTATTTAACTTAGTTTTAGCCACACTCAATGACTTTATTTTATAATGCTCTCCTGTCATGAAGTTACCTTCATTTGTGGGCAGGTCGTCGACCCAATCCACCCTTATAGCGATTTAAAATGATAATTGGCTGACAATGTTATCATATACTTAAGTAATTATGTCTCATTATGCTAAACTTTTACTGTGTATAAGGTCATATAAAGGTAAAGTATGTCTTTAGGCTTAATTTTTATAGTGAAGTACCTAAATAGGTACTACAAATACAAATATTTGATTTTGAATGAAAGAATCTACTTATTGTGCTCTATCTTGAATGAGCTCCGCACTAGGTATTAGGCATTAGGCATCTGTATTGCAGATATTCAATATATGTATGGTCTTGTCCAGGGTTACCCATGTAAAACATACATTGTTGCATTAAATACATTGAATAATATTGTGTAAGTTGACTTGTGACCCAGGATAGTGATAGTGTGACACAATTAGTTATCTATTTACTTACAAAGGTAATAATTATAATGTTGATGTTTTGGTTGCATAAACAAACTAGACTTTGTAGAACGCATACCTAATAGCGCTGAGTTTGTAATTGAAGCCTATGAATTCTTACAATTAATGTTATTAGTATAAATCTTTACTGGGAGTGAAAATTTCTATTTTAGGGGTGTATAAAGCTGTGAGTGACAATTTAGAGCAACAATGAAGGAGGAAGAGTTAAAGTACATTCTCCATCTACTGGATAGTCTAACTGATCAATTATATGAGGTATGTAAGCCCCTAAATACAATTTTATTATTTTAAAGTTACTTTTACACTAGGTCATGGCTTCAAAAAATCCCTTTTTTACAGGAACTGTTACAATTTCATTCTGATGTAGAAAACTCCAAACCAGTCAAAGATTTCAGTAATGAAAGTCTTAATTTCTTCAGAAACAATTTGAAATACAATCCAGTAACAACTGCATACATTCTCAACTACATACAGCAACATGTCACTGATATTCACAATGTCAATACAATTCAGTCAATATACCAAGAAGTACTTAAAAATGAACTCACTGAAAATAGTTGCACAGATAAATTGATAACTTTTATGTCCGTGATGAAATGTAAGGATGATTTAGTGTCACAGTTTATCCACCATATCTTGAAACCAATCTGTGAGGAGAATCATAGGCAGCACAGAAAGCAAATTCTTTTGAGTCTTGTACCTCATAACAGGCCAGAACTATTACGAGTGGTTTCAGAAACCATGCACAGCAATGAACCTCAGAAAGAATTCAAACTCACTCCCGAAAACATGCTTGAACTCTGCTACCAAGAGAAAACTCACTGGCTACTCAAAGCAGCTCAAGTGTACAAAAACCAATTGCACGATATGAAAAATATTACATTCAAAATAAACAACTTCACCAAGCAAATCCTTATAATGGTGCTCATTGATCTCACCAACAGTCCTGAAACCTACGATCTGCCTTCTCTAGTTCACCAGCTCACTAACATATTCTCGATCCTGGATACTTACACAACATCAGATGATCAGTTACAATTCTACCTAACAGAAGTGAAAAGAGAGTTGACTATAATAAAGTTTTGCTTGGAAAGCAATTGCAAAATCATGACAACCTCTATATTTAGTCAAGTATTGGCACAGAGTGCATTGGCTGTGATATCTCAGGTCTGCCGGCTGTCTAAAGTCGATAGATATAAGGTTTCGAGACTTTTAAACACCAACAACGAATTCCTCAGTGAACTCATGTCTCTGAGTAACAAGGTTGATTTGAGGAAGAAAGGAACAAGCAGCGCAAATTGGGATGTATTAACTTACAACAGTTACTGTGCGATTACAAAAGTAATCGATACGATATTGAATTCTGCCGAAAGGTTCGAAAATGCGAATGAGACCTCCGCATCGTTGGATGAAATCAAACGGCTTCTGCTGTCTATACAACCTCTACAATGTTGCCTTGAAGTGATAGAGAATATATTCTCGTGCCTTTTCCTGAGGTACGAATACTTATCGTGCCACGAGTATAGCCACGATTTCCAGCAGTGTGGGGCGCATTCCGAATGTTCGTATTTCTATTCAAAGAAACGGACCAAAACATCTAAGAACGTGATGAGTAACAACTCAGGATTTATGTGCAATTCGTTTACCACTCAGCACATTCTGAACACATTAAAATTGTGCTTAGAAAAGTTGGAAGAACGCGTAGATGTTGAAGACCTAGAGGTGAATGTCAGAGACAGATTCAAGCACCTGCTAAAGGTAGTCAACCATTCAATATGGAAACTCCAACTAGTATCGAATCTCTCGCCAGACACGAGCCCTCTGTTACTCAAGTTGTGTCTAGACTACGTCGAAGTAGACGATAGCAGTGATGATGAATCTCGGGAAATGGACGCGAAGCCTTCGAGAAAGAAGCCTAAGACTAAAAGACGACACACCAATAACAAATACGATTTGGATCACGTTATGCTTGCGTCTACTATTTCGGCTACTGATGATTGTGAGTATCATTAATATAGAGAGTTCTGATATTCCTAAACTTTTAAATCTGTGATTAGGATGTTTGATGATATAGCGTACAAGCTTCGACCCGCGTCTTCGCACACGTGGTTATGTTTTTATAGACTTCTGTGCAGTCGGGTAAAAAGTAGCCTAGATCTCAATCCCGCCCCCTTATTACCTAAGCCAAATTGCTGTTGCTTCGCTATCGCTACTCAGGCCATCCCTTTCACATGTACAGTACAATAGCAAAGCGACAGCAATTTTGCTTAGGTAATACGGCCCCCGGTCATAATCTATCTAGGTACTATAGATAGATAGGTATATATATACTCTAGGTATGTACTTCCCAAATTTCATCAATGTCGGTTTAGTCGTGAAAACGTAAGAAACAGTCAAGAGTTACTTTCAAATTTATGACATTACTAGCTGATCCGCCCGCGGTTTCTCAATAAAACATTACCCTCCTTCTGTGCATTCGCGTAAAGTGTATCCTATGTCCTATGTGTATCTATGTAAATATTTAATACAAGAAAAGGATAAACACATTCAGAAAAAATAAATAAAATAATTATAAATAACGAATGTCATGATAGCAATGTCAAATCGAGCGAATCTCCAAATCAACGTGGAGAAATCGGCGTTGTATGTATGTATGTTTGTTTGTTCTAAGGATAACTTGTGAAGGGTTTGATCCTGACCATCGTGAAATTTGATATATAGGTAGGTAGTGGTAGCACAATCCTGGTGTGGCTAAATGAGTTAAAAATATTGTGGGGTTGTTGAGATACTGGCGTTCAAGAGGGGTAAAAAAAATCAAATTGAGACTATTAGGTTAAGTGGGACGTCTAATGAAAGGTCTTCATTAGTACATTTCAATTCCGTTTTTATTTTTAGTTTAATCCGTGAGTTTTTGAGTAATTAGCGATGATAAAATCTGAACTTTGACGAAATTCACAGGGTGCACCAGTGACCCCACAGTGCTGAAATTTGTGCTGAATTTGAATTATTCGTGTAGCTTTAGTGACACAAATATAGGGAAAAGTCTGAAATCCAGAAAACTGCAATTTCTACCCCTAAAATAAAAACCGTATAACATGAACCCCCATTACTTGGAATTTGAATTAAACTGTAGGTCAAGTTATTTGGCGGTGTATTTCGTGGCACTATTTTCTTCGTAAAAGATTATGAGTAATATTTTTTTTGGTTCTTTGGAAGACTCGCGAGATCTCAGTTCTACTATCTATATCTACAATGGGGTAGCACTGTTATAAGCAGCGGCACGTAAGTCTAGCGCTGAGCGATACGCGGAGGGGATAGCTGCGCATGGGTACTGTCGCGCACGCAATAGAATTATAACTTTAATTAATTATTAGCTACATGACGTTACTGACATTATTTTAATGTAATGTCAAATAGTAAGTCTAGCGCTGAACGAAATGTGGAGGATAGCTGCGCATGAGTACTCTCGCGCACGCAAATAATATTACCTATACTTTAATAAATAGTTTATCTCCAATTCCAATGTCCAAAGATTTATAGTAGGTACCTAAGACATAATTAACATGATGTGTTGAAGTTAATTTAGCAAACAAATTCAAATAACAGCAATAACAATACAAATAAGAACGCGACTGTACATTGGATGTGCGCGGGGCATCGTATCAGTGCGGGAAACAGAATGCAACTGGAGAGCCAATCGGCGCTACGCACGCCCGCCCTTCATCCCGCTAGCCCCCTTAGGTACCTTAATTTTAACTTCTGCGCAATAACGGTCAGCGCTAAAGTTTCGTACCGGTACTTGTACCTGCCCGCCAAAAACTCATCGATATCATAAAATGTATGCTCGATTAACCAGAGTTTAACCTGGACTTAAAGGCAGGCAAACTAGCAGCAGATTTTACGTTTTCCTGAAGCTTATTAGTTATTATATACTGTCGGACACATGACGTGACTTAGCTAGAGGACTTTTCCTCTTTTGCATTTTTAGATAGTCAAATAGAATATATCTTCTTTTCTTTCTATTTTTAGTGTACGCGTCGTCTCCAGAAAGCACAATCGATTTCATTTCCATAATGCTGGCAAAACCCACGTGTCTGGTCGCCCTGGCGCTTTATCACAACGACTTCCCAAAGGCCAACCAGATTTTAGAGGTAAGGATAAGACCATGAATTATATTGGTTAGTTAAGCAACGTGGTCATCACTTGGATTTAAAACTAAGGGTTCCGAAGGACACAACAATACTTTCCACCAGGGCTGTCGTGTAAGCTAAGCGGTGATTGAGAAAAAAACCCACAAATAGGATTGCTTCATTTTCCTAAGCTCGAACAGCGAAGCTCTTCTAGGTGCAAGCCAGACCGGGAAGACGATATAAGGCGCTTCTTTACATTTTGTATGAAAGTACATTAAAGGGGCGCCTGTTCAGTCTGGCCTCCACACTAGAGGCTGCGGGCGCGGCTATCGGCAGTTATTTATTTTATTTTTATTTATTTATTTATTTTAGGAAAACCATCAGCATATATTAAACACAATAGTTACCGTAAATAGTAATAAACAGGCCATTTAAAGGTCTCCACTGATATGAAGGGAGTCTTGAAGGCGATCTGAATACTCTTATCTCACTGAGTTTTCCATCATATAAAAGCACTTTCCTTGACCTTAATTTAACTCAGGGTGCCCGAGAAAGAACCAGTATAAGTAAACGATACCGGTGATTTGTCTTTAGTTGCTTCATATATTTTATAATTATGAGATTAGGTAGGTACAAAGTACTGGTTAATGTATTGGAGCCAGATACTTTACTTACATAAACATGAAAACGTCACGATAGAATATCTACATCTATTTTACGATTCAATCAACAATTCAATCAAAGTACTTATTCCAACTTATTTTATTTGTATTACATAATTATCATTATGTATGGATGGTTCAAATTTTTCTTCTCTACCTATTACTTCTTAGCATCTATAAACACGATGTTTGGTTGTATGTTCAGTAATATCAACTAGATAAAATGCATAAAGGAATGTGAATGAACCATAGTCAATATAGTCACAGAACGCCCAATTTTCAACTCGTTTTGGTCATTTAACTTGACTAACAGTTTCTATAAACTAAAGAGTTCTCAAAAAATGTCCAAACTCCTCATAACAGTCTCTTTCTCGGTCTGTCGGTTCGTACTGAATGATGGTGCCTCTCTCCGTCACCAGTACTCCTGGTGGATTCAAAAGCAGATAGTTCTTCGCTTCCTGTATAGTTTGCTGAGGTTTGAAAAATTTACAGCATAAGCAGGAGCACCAACCTAGAAAATATTGTTACTATTAACATCAGATCGGCAGAGAATATGTTATAGAGGCGGTAAAAATGACTCTTGGTTGAGATTAGAAAGAAAGAAGAAAGAAAATACATTTATTTGCAGACATAAACAAAACAAAGACATACCTACACAGTTACAAAAATAACACGACAATAAGTATAACATACAAAAAATTGAAATAAAAATATAGAATATAAATATGTAGGTAGTAGGTACGTCCAAGTTATGAGCGTCCGCAAACTAGGATCCGGCTCAGCATTATGCGCCACGCACTAGTAAATACGAGTACGCAGCGCGCTGGTCTTCCGCCGGTTCCTAAATTCAGTACCGGATAATCTGACTTTATTAAAAAAAAAACAAAATTATATAAACTAAAGAATTTGAAATATCGGGACATTGAATTTATAAGTATGTATGTTGGTAAGTCGTAGTCATTATAAACTGAGGCAATGTGGGTATTTATATGTAGGTATAGTGTAATAGTTGTTAGTGAAGTATGTGAAGTGGGGTTTCCACTAGCAGGCCATTTGCATAGACAGGAGATGTATTTTAAGTTTGCGTTTAAACGTATGTTTAGAAATAGGTTGACGCAAAGGTGGTGGTATATTATTCCAGCACTTGGTAGCTTGGTAGCGGAAACTACCCCTGAAGGCAGTAATTTTATGGAGTTTGGTTATAAGGAGATAAGATGACGCTCTAGTGGGATACGGATTCTGAGAAGAGGACCAATCAAGTTTTTCGTAAAGGTACTCTGGGTGTTTGTTATTAGCTCATATTTATCTGGATCCGGCCTAAGATCGAATCACTGAGACGTTCCATTTCTATCATTTGGATCACCGGCTCTGACGTACATGCGAGCACAGAACCAGATCTCGATAGTATGTATCATCTAGATCTGACACATTAATATAGTATGTATCAGATCCATTTGCATCTCTTTTACCCTTACGCAACGACTGGTTGTCTCGTTCCTAGCTTGATGCCAAGTACGAACGATACGGAGTCATCCGATTATAAATGAAGTCTAGTTTTGTTTCTTTCGTTTCACGAACAAACAAATTATCTTTCTATCCTATCTATCGCTCACTCTATCTTGTACTTTGTATCCTCGCCGCGTAAGAGTAAGAGCCAGTCGTCGAGAGCCAGATGCAAATGAGCCACTTATTTTCCGTGAAATATAAAAATAATTTATGTCAGTTTAAAGAAACGATTCCCAGAGTCATATGTGGAAACAGATTCGCTATGTGGTACTAAATGAAGTCACACAAAGTTGCCGAAGCTCTTTCACATATGTACTATGACTTGCAGCAGTTACAACGGCAGAGTAGCGCGGAATAGTTCATTCAAGGTATGAAGCCTGACGTACAGTCAGGTTCTATATCTGGGTATAATATCTGTCCTAAAATGGTTTTAAATATGCATGTGTTCAACGTTATTATGCGTGTACAATACCTTTAGTGCACCACAATGGAACAGCTATCAAGAGATAAACAGATGTCCAAATAGCAGCAATTTTCGAAAGGTTCTGAGCCAGAGCTTTATAATCTTGTTGCTTTGTATAAAACTCTGCTACCAAACATTTAATAGCTCTTATCCCGATGCCTTTTAAATCCTCTTCAGTGCAGTTATGAGAGGTATTAAATGAAGTTATTTTCTTCAGAGAATCCAAGAGTCCACTTTCTGGCTGCCCTTAAATGTAAACTGCAAGGTTACTGCAAAAATGTATTTAGGTGTTAATCAATTGTTAACCCCCGACGCAAACAGAGGGGTGTTATAAGTTTGACTCATATGTCTGTCTGTGGCACCGTATAGTTCCCAAAAGGACGGACGGATGCGGATGCGGTTTTTTTTTAATAGAAACCAAGTTTAACTGGGATAGTTCTAAGCTATGTGTGATGAAAATCGGGTCAGCCGATCCTAAGTTTATCAGCACTTCCTTTTTGGCAAAAGGATCGTAGCTGTTAAATTAAAATTTGGTACGGGTTCCATATTTTATATACTAATATTATAAAGAGGAAAGATTTGACTGTTTGTTTGTTTGCATTGAATAGGCTCCGAAACTACTGGACTGATTCAAAAAATTCTTTCACCATTGGGAAGCTACACTATCCCCAGATGACATAGGCTACTTTTTACTCAACTGCGCAGAAGGAGGGTAATGTTTTTATTGAAAAAATTAGTTTATTAAGGTTAATTTTTAGAAATTTAGTGAATAATTTACTTTAACTTACCAATTTCAGCAGGTTTATATATTATACCATCGTCTATAACTTGTGCACAATATTCGGTAACCAAATATTTGTATACTAATTTCTCATTCGTAGCATTTCTTTTCCGCGTGTGGCTCAGAGGTAACCGCTAAATCATAATAAACAGGAAATGTTATGCGTGGTAACAGCTGTTTATCAAGCTCCGTATTCGGGCGGTCATTAGCTCTCCATTCTTACTGATAACAATGGGGATACATACCGATAATGTTGTTAATGTTCATTATTTGTTTTGATTGTCGGTATATTATATGATATTTAAATAAAAATGTGCGTCAGTCATGTAAGGAAAGAAATTATCAAATCAAATTATGTATATGTATTCATTGAAATCTTTAATTTTATTTTATATCGTCTATTTATATGTGTTCCTCGTGACCAACACCGTAAAGAATCGAAGCGCTTAGTTTGCCTGTTCATATAAACAGATCATTATGAGTGATTTCGTTCAACACGGAAGGGCATGCTTCGCTCTTGGTTTAGTAGGTATATAAACGAACATATTGTATGACAGTAGCTAGACAAACCTTTCACGGGTTTTACGGTATATCTAAAGTTTATTTCGTACTCGATATACATTAATTATTATTATATTATTATAAGCCTGTTGTGCCCCACTGCAGGCAAAGGCCTCCCTTCCCTCTTTCCACTCGTCTTTGTTGATTGCAAGTAGGGGCCAATCCTTGAGGTATGAGTTTAGCTCATCCCGCCACCTTCGCCTGGGCTTTCCTTAGTTTGGGAGCCATTCAGTGGTGTTCTTCGCCCACATTGTGTCTGGCATACGGCAAACGTGTCCGGCCCAGTTCCACTTGAGTTTTCAGCTTTTTGAGCGACATCGGCCACCTGTGTTCGTGAGCGTATAACCGAGTTCCTGATTCGGTCCGTAAGTTTCACGCCCAGGATACTACGCTCCATTGCACTTTGGCATATCTACCCCAAGGGAGGACTTTTGACGATTTGTTAGCGAACAGGTTTGCGCACCATAGGTGCAGATGGGGAGAATGCACATGTCCATGAGTTTCCGCTTTAGAGAGAGTGGAAGCGGTCCTTTCGTTGGGTCTTTCATGGACCAATAGCTTTTCCAGGCGTTTTCCGTGCGTCTTGCAATCTCTTGTTCTTGTCTTCCTGGAAAGAAACTAATTGGCCCAAGTATATGTACTCATGGACATATTCAATCCTATATTCAAACTAAGTAATAAATTAATTAAAATTGAAAAAAAGAAGAAAGGAAGTCGAATCAGTCGACACAAAATATAGAGAATTTTCTCAATTACCTACACTACATTATGAATAGTACTTATACGTACCAGTGTTGGAGAATCCTTTGACGGCGTTCTATTATTTAATTCTTTCATAATCGATTCTGACACTACACCCTTCGTGCGTGTATCAGCGCGATTCTTTGCCATAACTCTCTCGTATTCTTTGCTAGCAATCCTGATTAAATAATTACAACAGAGTAAGATAGTGATATGAGTTCATGGCCAAACAGTAGTCACAAGTTTAAATGACACACTGCCAATGACATGGTTTGGCTACTAAAACTTGCTTACCTATCAAATTCTTGAAATATTTTATCTTCATTCATTATTCTCAGGCCTGTTATACGATGTTTACTGAACATCTCGTAATCATCTTCGTTGATATCTAAATCAACTTTAAGATCGTCGTTATCCTTTAGAAATATGTTGTGTAGCTCTTGCTGGACCACTCCATCTTGACCAAGTGGTAAAGTTTTTGCCTGTGCTGTGGAAAATGAATAAAAATATAAAAGTACTAAGTAGCTAAATTTCCCCATTTTTCTGTCAAAGATTTATTGACATTTTTACAGACCAAAAATAACAAAAGTAAAAAGTTTTAATGGATTCGATTCCTATGAATAGACTCAACATAGATGCTCAAAGAACATACCTTTTTCCGAACTACAGATATTACTTAGGTACTCTAGGTTCTAAGTTCCTACATAGTTAGATAGTTTCAGACATCAGTTATCTTACTCATAGAAAATTTGTACATAAATCTTACTGCGAGCATTAATTTATTGAACTTATTAATAAATTCCTGCTGTTTTCATAACTTTCGATTGAATAAAATAATTATTTAAACATCGTCTTACATAATCCTCTTTGTTTCCAGATGTTCGATTTGGCCGATTCAGAGATCGCAACCGAAGTAACATTCACGGAACAATTCCGAAACCTTGTGGCGAAGATCAAAAACATCATCTACTACAGAGATGACACTCGCTACCCCACTAAAGAACTTTCTTCGTTATCCGTTGTGTCTACCGAAGTCATGGGGCTCGTGGAAGGGTTTCTAGCGTCAAATAGAGCTCCCAACTCCTTTGATATAATGGAGTTGGGATCTAGACATCCTCATTTGCAACTGTATAATCATCAAAACTCCCCGTTCATCAACGCTGTAGACATACTACTTAGCAGTGGGCTAAACAGAGAAATCACGTACGGACTTATAAATGTGGTAGAGAGAAAACTTGCAGAGGTCAGAAGTTCTACAGACATAGCTGCCGTCAAGAAGACGAATTACATTCGCTTCGTCGAAGATATTGCAAGCGTTACGTTTGAAATATTTGGGAACACAGAGAAATCATTCAACTTTGTGGATAACATTTGCGGGTTGATCACAGATTGCAGAGTGCCAATCAAACACAAAGAGTTCTGTAAATTGAACCAACTATCTAAAGAGCTCAGGCAGTCCTGCGATGATTTAGTAGACATCGTATGTCCGAGTGAAGGCAAAGCTTTAGATCAAAACTTACTACAAAAATACCATCAAATCTATATGAATGTAGTCGCCGCGTCCGATAAAGATTTGTGTAATGTCGGTGAAGTGTGTCGCCAAGGAACAAAAAAAGCCAGAACGCCTTACCTCAGAATGTGCTACATCTATTGCAAGACAGTGTCGCAGTTAGAACAAGAAGAGAATCGATCCACTGAAATCACAACTGACTTGCCATATTTCGCCGTTTTGGAAAAGCCACTACACGATATCTTTGGCAATATGATCAACAACAAAGAAATTCCAGTGACAAACCTGGAGCCTATTTGCAAAAAGCTGAACGTGAATCTCATACCAAAGTTGATCCTTAACTTTTGTCCATCGATAGCTCTAACCGGTCCTCAAAAAGAAGCTTCTGAGTATAATTTCAACAACTTACTTCAAGTAGTATACGATTTCAAGAACCCAGAAGAGAATTTGTTTCAAGACCCAGTGACCAACTTTGCTCCTTTGCCAAGATCTCCCGACCCTCAATGCTTGACTTACGTTGTGCTTCATAACTGGGTGTTGGCGCATATGATAAAAAAGATTCACACTTCACCTGATGAAAGCAGTCTGCAGCAAAGCATGGATGCTCGCACAAGGTGTCTGAACAACTTCATGGAGCTAGAAAGGTTCAATGTCACCAAAGACTTATACGGAAAGAACAAGTATCTAGCCTCCCTCCACACAACAGTAGATCTTGATAAACTTTTCGTTTTTATGTCTCAACTGCTCGAATCAGGAAAGATACTGAAATGTTTGAACATAATAGACTCCTTGACCGAACGTCAGTTGATGTGCAGCGCGAATCTAAATAACCTTAGAGATTTGATTCTCTTCAAACTTGCGACGAACCCAAATGTTGCATACAATTGGAGATACTGTCAGTATCTTAGATGTTCTGAACTGAAAGTGGACTTGATCCTGAATAATTTGAGTAGTTGGCCGGCAGAGGGTGTTTTGGAAGTGTTGGATTATTTGCGGTTCCTTTTGAAACAAGAGTCTTTGGAAGAAGGGCTGTATGAAAAATGTTCTGACTGGATGGTCAAGATTCCTTTGTACGACCAGGTAACTAAATTGCACCTATAAAATGTTTTGTAATATTTTTACATATAGGGTAATAACTTAACAAAACATAATATTTTCAGATCTCATCGATTATGGGGAAAAGCCACTGGTACAGCATCTACGAAATATCACTAGAAAATCCAGAAAACATTATTGAGATACTAATGGATAGTCAGCAGGTTAGTAATTCATATGATCATATCATATTCTGGTGCTTTAAATACCAATTAAGGGATAGCGTCTGAGAAAACTTGGACGCTACTAGCAAAAGAGTCGATAGCAAAAGAATTAAAAGTATATGGCGTCCAGTAAGCCAATTAGAAACAAATTTCAGAGACTTGTACGCGGCCTTTACGTATTATCTTCTAATTTTTTCAGTACAAGCTTTGCTTGGAATGGGCTGACGCGCACGAGGTATCCGAAAACATGAAGAGTCTGATCGTCAAAAATCTCCTTAGACAACTATTCGAATATACAAACCAAGCAACCCCGACCCTCGTCAAAGAACTCCTCATGAGACTTCCAGCTACACATGCCATGGATCTCATACAAGATGAAATGTCTAAAGTCAGAAACGTCGAAATCCTCCAAGTTTGCATCGACTTTATAACGGAAAACTCCTTTGATTGGAAGAGTTTCGAAAACATGAAGCTTGGTCTTCAGATAATGCTAGAAATAGACGCAAATATGCGTTATATGTTTTGGGAGCTAATCGAGAACCCTCTCTTGATGATAGAGCAATTTCTAATGAACTCCAAATTGGATGTTTTAGCAAAAATTTTGAACAAAGTTTCGCCGAATTTGAAGAAAGATCAAAGCGGTGACAAGCTTTATTACAACATCAAGTCGATAGAAAGCTTGGTGATATCTCGCAACGCAGTAGACGCTTTGCTAAGATTTTATGCAGAAAAGGCTTTGGACATGAAGAATCCTCTCAACGTTTGCCCGGTCCCGCCGAAACCGACCGATGATTCCTTACTCCAATCCATAGATTCTATAAACATTGAAGCTGCGACCAGACCTTTCGTGATGCCGGATCAGATACCCGCGAAGGAAGATTGGGTTGAAGACTACTCGGTGGATAGATGTATGCTCTGCCATACGTCGATATTCTCTATGATAATAAGAAGGCATCATTGCAGGAGATGTGGTAGACTTGTTTGCCATGCTTGTTCCAGGAATAGAATGCAGGTATGCTGAACCATCTTTTTCCATAACATTCTAGGATAAAGTATGCTTTTTAGAATCCTGGTAGGTATAAACCGGAAATTTCAACTCTAATCGAGGGCCTTCTTTGATATCCGGGGATGTAAAATGTCTCAAATTTGTTCTAAAGCATTCCATGCATGGTTTCGTGGAATAAACAGCCGCATAAAATTGTATCATGTCTGTTCTACCGATGTCAAATAATTAAACAATACTTCCAGGTACCAACCTACCCGAGTGGCGTAAAATTCCGCGTTTGCGAAGACTGCTACACCCAAACCATGAACCGCAAATCCAAATCGTGCCAAGACAACATGATGCAGAGTTCAAACTCAGACTCGGCCAACAGCGGTGTGACTTGCCTCGACTGGTGCCTTACAACAAGCGCTCCGAAGAACGACGCTGTACGAGTGGAGTTTAGTTTTGAGTTCACGCCAAATGTGACGCTTTGTTTATCGATTATGAAGATGCATTCGATTAATCTGGACTATCCGAGGTTCCTGTTGGATCGGAGCGATGAAGTGGCTCGGGAGTTGTCGGGCGGTGGCGATGCGAGGCTGCTAGTGCGGGCGAGACGATCGCTTTTACTGGCCGCGGCAGAGCTGTACTCAAGAACGCACCATGAGAGCACGTGAGAATGTTGTTAAGGCTTTACACCTACATGAATGTTTGATGTTTCTCTACGAGATCGAATCAGAAATGAGGAGATTAGTAGACGAACCAAAGTCACCGACATAGCACAAAGGATTAGCAAGCTGAAGTGACAGTGAGCGGGGCACATAGCTCGAAAAATTAACGGCCGTTGGGGCAGAAAAGTTTTCGAGAGAGACCACGCAAAAGAAAATCTAGACTAGGATGGCTCTCCACTAGGGAAAGAAGACCTGATAAAGGTTGCTCGGAGCCGTTGGGTGCAGGCCGCACAAAATCGGTCGCTCTGGAAATCTATGGGGGAGGACTATGTTCAGCAGTAGACGTCCTTTGGCTGATATGATGATGATACAGTCCCATACATTACAATGCGGTGGAACGTGAACGTCAACGCGTGCGCATCCGGTGTACAGCGGTCTTTGAGGTATTGGTTGATTTAGTTTATTATTATTATCATCTATATTCCAGCGAGTGGGGGGCGCGCGTGGGCGTGGGCGGCGCGGGCGCGGGCGTGGCGGAGACGGGCGCGGCGCACGCGGCGCGTTGCCTCGCGCACGCTGACGCGATGGCCACGCTCGTCAAACACCAAGTGCATCATCTCGTGCCGCACCAGGGAGCGCATCCTAGTAAGCACATTATCATTTTATTCTCAGGAATGTTTGTACCACTGTTGTCATCTGGCACAAATCGGTTAACGCCCATTATACTTTTTGTTAATGGAATAGAATAGAATATTTATTTGACACACAAATAAACACAGAACGGACTATAAACAAACAGGAAAAAAATAACAATGCAAAGGAACGAGACAAATTATTTCAGTTATGTACTACATAGGTACTACCCACTCAACCAGTAGGTAGGTAATGGACTGAGTCTCACGTTCATAGATTATCAATTTCCTTTCTTCTCATTAACGGACTTCAAAAAAGAGGAGGTTCTCAATTCGTCAAATGTTTTTTTTTGTATGTATGTTCCCTGATAACTTCTTTGTTTATGAACTGATTTGAATTATTTTTTTGCGTTGGGTATACCTCTAAGGTGGTCTCATTTAAGTTTCATTGAGGTCTAATAATTTTGAAGGCACTTTCCAATGAGGTAAAAGAATTGTTTTTCCATCCGCATCCGCACATCCGCTTGTATTGTTGGAAAGCTCCTTAAAAATGAAGTAGCCATTTCATTAACCACTTTCCATTATAGAGGTCCGTTTCCGATTTTTTTTTTCTATTTTCTGTGTTCTGAAGTCGGTTATATTTTTATTAAAAAGTAACTTGTTTTAGGTCAAATAGTCCGCTCCCTCCTTGAAGCGGAAAAATGGGAGCTTGCACTAGAAATAGCCACAAAGTCCGGTCTCCCTCGGAACAGCGTGCTAGCGGCGTGGGGCAAGGCTTGTCTCAAAGCAGGGTGCTTTAGACAAGCTAGAGAGAAGTTCGCGCATTGCTTCAAGAGTGCCTTGAATGTTTGCGCTGAAGTTACGGAGGACAGTGATCTGAAGGAGACTGAAAACCCGTATGTTAATCGAAGGTATGATGAGCTGTTATCTATACATATAAGGTGTTGCAATATCACAAGCATCACACGATTTTCGTGCAATTTGTTAAGAAATTATGTCAGACGAACCCATTTCGAAACAGTGAAACTATGGAACCTTATAAAATTGCAATTTTGTATGGTATCGCGATTTTTTTTTTATTTATTAACAAATAGGAACGCCAACCGCATACATATTTTCAGTGAAATTTTAACATTGAGTTCTACGACTGATATACACACATCAACATTGTCTAGGTATATTCAACATTTTGTTGATTTTTACAAAAACTGAAAATAATTTCTGTAGAAAACTAGGTATGGCAAGAATCTTTATTTTGTGTTTTTTATTAATAATAATAATAAAACAACTGTTTGATATTATTTTTTAGTAAAAAGTTAAGTAGGAACAAAATCTCGAAAAATCAGAAAATTTACAAGGGTCGGTAAATTGTGTTAAAACTATTTTTACGTTTCCATGACCTTATAAAATTACCTTTTTACAATTTAATAATCGGTGTTGCCTCCCCTGACGTTGATAACACATCTGCACCGATTATTCATACTCAAAATTAGGGTGTCAAAGTCTCGCTGGGGTATGCGATCCCATGTTCTTTTTAAATGGCAAAAAAGTTGGACTTCTGTGGTCAAATTTGACGGCAAATTGCTGAAAGCCCTTCGCTGCAACATGTCTCAACTGTGCAGGCCAGTCCAAAATCGCGACAACATGTTCCTGAAGAGCAGCAGACACTAAACGCGCCGTGTGTGGAGGGGCATTATCATGCATCAGCTGAAATTCCTGGCCAATTTGAACTCTATGAGGAATGATCACAGGTTCTACGACTTTTATTCGGTATTTTAGTGCAGTCATGCTGCCTCTTATCCAAATGAGCTCGGTTCGCGTGCCAATACGAATTCCCGCCCAAACCATGATTGTCCCACCTCGGTACGAATGGACCTCTTGTGGCTGCTGGAGGCGACTTTCTCTGCCTGGAACTCTCCAAACACGTGTTCTTCGTGAATCGGGGTGGAATCTAAACCGAGACTCATCAGTAAAGAGAACCATTGTCCATTGGCCATTGTTCCATAACAAATGTTCTTGAGCCCAAAGAAGTCGCCTTCCGCGATTGCCTCGTCGTAGAGCTGGCACACGAAGTGGCCTACGAGAATGAAGATCGACTTCATGTAGCCTTCTTCTGACGGTTTGGTCGCTGACTGACAGCTGATGGTCTGACTGAAGCCTTTGCACTAGCTGCTTTGCTGTGAGATTGGGTTCCCTCCTGGCGGAATTTTGGAGAAAACGATCCTGTTTAGGGGTGGTTACTCGTTTTTTTCCAGTGTGGCGCTCTCTTACATCCCCAGTAATACGATAACGTGACCACAATCGAGAAATTACGTTTTGATTGGTGTTTAGGGTATTGGCAACCACGCGTTGGAGGGCACCGGCTTGTAACATGCCTATCGCTCTTATCATTTCTTCTCTGCTTAAATGTTGACGTTCCATGACATTACTAATATCACAAGATCCGTTAAAATTAAAAATTACTTAGATAGCACTTATTGAAAATTAAATAAAAGTTGATTTATCTTAGGCAAAATTAACGTTGTTTTATTTAAATTTGAGTCCACATTCTATCTTCTGTTTATTGCGTTCTATTTTTTCTTTTTTTCCATATTTTGAAAAGGGAACAAAAGAGGTTTAATTCCATATATAAACTTTTTCTAAAAAGCAAATAGTTTGTTAGCAAATCATTTCAAAATGGATTATTATCAAAATATCATAGTACTGTTACTGCTCTTGTAAAAATCACTGATGACATTAGACTTGGTATGGAAAACGGACAACTCACCATCCTTACATTGTTAGATTTCAGCAATGCTTTTAACACTGTTGATTTCGACATCCTCCTTGCCTTATTACGCTCTATTAACATATCTCCATCGGTGATTGACTGGTTTCGCAGTTATCTGCATGGGCGCCGGCAGCGAATCCGCATCGACGATTATTTTTCGTCCTGGTGTAGTACTTCAGCCGGTGTACCTCAAGGTGGCGTGTTATCTCCTCTTCTATTTGCACTTTTTATTAATTCAATATCGCACCAAATTACTTCTTCCTACCATCTCTATGCAGACGATCTCCAAATTTATACTTCAGCGTCACTTCATGATCTGCCTGCTGCAATCAACCGAACCAACAACGAACTTAACCGTATTCGGGACTGGAGCAAGGCATACGGTCTTACAGTGAACCCTCAAAAAACTCAAGTCGTTGTAGTAGGAAGCTCTCGCACGTTATCAAAAATAGACTGGACAGCTATTCCTAGTGTAGAATTTAATGGTGTGACAGTTCCTTTCAGCAAACACGTTAAAAACTTAGGTATACTAATAGACAGTTCCATGTCGTGGGTTCCGCAGCTTGAGTCTGTGAGTAAAAAGATGTTTGCATCTGCTGGCTCGCTTGGGAGGCTGCGTAACTTTCTACCTACCGCTACAAAAATTGCGCTTGCACAGTCACTTCTTCTCCCCGTTCTTGATTATGCTGACGCCAGCTATCTTGACCTTACGGAGGACCAACTAAACAAGCTTGAGCGTCTGCAAAATTTCTGCATTCGATTTATTTTTGGACTCCGTAAATTTGATCACATCTCCGAATTTCGTCTCAAACTCAAGTGGTTACCTATTCGTCTTCGCCGGAATGCTCATATCCTTTCTCTTTTGTACAACATCCTCCAAAATCCCTTAACCCCTTCCTACTTGAAGGAACGATTTGAGTTCCTTCACTGCTCTAATCCTCACTCGCTCCGATCATCTGAAAATTTGATGCTGAAAACCCCAGTGCATAGAACTAGATTCTATGATGATTCCTTTACAGTTCAAGCAGCACGTCTTTGGAACACATTACCGGTCTCAATACGGCAAGCTCCATCATTAGCCACATTTAAAACAAGAGTGAAAATATTTTATCTCTCAGAAACGTCGTAGTGTCGCTATATATATATATATATGTATGTGTGTTTATGTATATTTTTATTTAATTTTATTTATCGTAGGTATATATTGTCAATATTTATTTAAGTATATTGTTTTAGTTTATTGTAAATGATCAGCGTTCTGTTAGTATATACCCCCCTCCATTATTGTAATGTTACAAAAATCCTCTCCATCCAAAGGTTGTCTGGAAGAAATCGCTTCTAAGCGATAAGACCGCCCATTGTACTTGTTGCTTTGTGAATTTTTATATTTTTTGTTAGTTTCTTGTGTGGTGTACAATAAAGTATTTTCATTCATTCATTCATTCATATTATTGTTTCATGTGTCATTTTGTATGTGCCAAATAAATGATTATTCTATTCTATTAATGTCCCTAGACGATGTTGATGTGTGTATATGCCTATTATAGACGTGCACAACACTGTATTGAGTTAAACAACATATTTAAGCAACTTGTGATCTAAGATTTCACGACTGAAATAAAACTATACAGTCTACAGTTATACGAGGCATGCCTTTTAAGTTCTGTCGTTTCCATATTTTCCGGCAATTTTGAATTTGGAACTGTTTTATATTCGAATGTGTTTACATTTTGAATCTCAAAACAGTTGAAAGTATTAGGATTAATGCTATTGTTTAGTCACAGTTTCGATTTGAATCTGTCAGGTCACGTACGAAAATGAATCTGTCTAAGGAAAATGTTCGTGCAATAATTTTCTACAACTTTAGAAGAGGCCTGACACGGCTTCAGTGTTTAGAAGAGCTAACATCTGTGTTCAGTGATGTAGCCCCATGTCTGCGGACTGTCGAACGCTGGTATTTAGAATTCCAGCGTGGACATACTAGTGTTAGTGACAGATTTCGCGAAGGACGCCCAAAATCCGCCTTCACTGAAGATAACATCATTGCTGTGAGACAACTAATTCTCGAAGATCGTCATGTGACGTATCGAGAGATAGAGGCTCTATTAGGCATCTCAGGGACAACCATTCAGAAGATCTTGCATGAAGCGCTTGGTGTGAGAAAGCTAGTTTGCCGTTGGATACCGCATCTGCTTTCCGACGATCACAAGGCGGCCCGCGTCAGATGGTGTAAGAAAACTCTGCAAAGGTTCAACCGAGGGGAGTCAAATCACGTCTACGACATCATAAGTGGTGACGAATCTTGGATCTATGCCTACGATCCTGATTCCAAACAACAATCTACAATCTGGGTCTTTCAAGACGAGCCAAAGCCGACTAAAGTTGTTCGTTCTCGAAGCACTTCAAAGAAGATGGTGGCCACGTTCGTTGGAAAAACCGGCCATGTTGCGACTATTGCACTTGAAGATCGTAGAACGGTTAACGCAGAGTGGTATACTACAGTTTGTTTACCACAAGTCATCGCCGAACTTCGAAAATCTAACTCAAAGCGACGCATCATCTTGCACCACGACAACGCAAGCTCACACAGCGCTCGTCAAACGATTGAGTATTTGAAGCAGGAAAAAGTAGAAATTCTTGACCATCCTCCATACAGTCCTGACCTAAGCCCTAACGATTTCTTTACATTTCCTAAAATTAAGAAAAGTCTTCGTGGTCAAAGGTTCCAGTCCGGTGAAGAAGCAGTCGACGCTTTCAAGTCAGCCATTTTGAACACCCCCACTTTAGAGTGGAATAAATGTTATAATAACTGGTTTGAGCGAATGGAAAAGTGTATTAAGCTACGTTGTGAATACTTTGAAAAACAATAAAAAGTACTATAAGGTTCTAGTTGTGTTTTTTTCTTCAAACGACAAAACTTAAAAGGCATGCCTCGTAGGTACTCTCACATAAAATTAACAACTAGAAGAAACAGTTTTTAAGTAGTTAACAACTATAATTAGTGGGTAACAAGTTAAAATTGTACATAAGATATATAAGAAAAAATATTATTAACATAAATTTATTCACTGGTGCGGATGAAAGTGTCCCAGCACTTTCTTTATAAATTGATATCGCTAAAGATTTCAAGGTTTTCTATCTGATTTACATATGTGGACAAAAAAATTATAGGATTTTTTTTCTAGATTAATTTAGTATTTGTTAATTAATTAGTGATTAATTATTTTTTGTCGTAAAATGAGTCAGAAAGGAGATATTGTCAAAAAACTGCTATTGAGCGCCAATTTTCCAATATGACGGGGCCAGCGGCAATTATACAAAGTGGCAAAGTTGAAATTCGGAAAGAACACACCGAAATCTAAAAAATTTCCCATTTTCAAAACTCCCGGAAAACTTTTCAGGTAACCTCCTTTTTCGAACTAAATGACTGTACTAATTGACCTTTTCGAGGTTTGTTTTAAAAGGCTTTATCTCTTTCCAGATTACGAAGCATACGAATCTCAGAGAGAACTAGTTCAATATCGAGTGTGCAGTCGGACGGGCGACCGAGAGCCAACCCGCCGCTGTTGAACGAGGTCATCAGCATGCTCGAGGACATGAACTATCCCGTAAACCAGGTGCTGCTGCATAAAGCTGACTCTATCAAGGTGAGCTTCCAATGAAGTATGGGATACACAGCTACTGATAAACTAGTAGTTCGCCCCGAACTGAGATCTCGCGAGTCTCCCATAAAAACAAAAAAAAATAATTGTAATCTTTAACTATCAAAATAGTGCCACTAAACTTACCAACTTACTTGACCTACAGTTTCATTCAAATTACAGGTAACGGGAGTTCATGTAAATTGGTTACCCTTTTTTGGTGTAGAAATTGCAGTTAAAGTTTGCAGAAATGTGAAAGATTAAAACTAAAAATAAAAACGGAGTCGGTATGTACTCACAAAGACCTTTTATTAGACGTGCTACTTGACCGGATAGTCCCATTTTGTTTTTTTTTACCCCTCTTGAACGCCAATATCTCAACAACCCCTCCACATTTTTAGCTCATAGAGTCACACCAAAATTATGCCATCATTACCTACCTATATACCAAATTTCACGACGATCGGATAAACGCTTCGAAAGTTATCCTCGGACAAACAAACATACGTACATACATACAACGCCGATTTGCCAAAGTTGATTTGGAGATCTCGCTTCGCTCGATCAATAAACTTTTGAAAACTCTTCTTCGGTCGTTAAACACTGTTTAGCGCTTTTTTATTATCAATCCTATACAAAAATTGCGAATGATTTTTTAAACATGCGTTAAATAGTTATTTAACTTTTTTATGGTGAAAGACTAATGTTTAAATGGTCTCCATCACGTCATATTTGTGTCATCGTGGTATGAATGAAGAAATGAAAACACCTTATTGTACACCACAAAATAAACAAACATTTATATAAAAACACACAAAGCAACAAGTACAATGGGCAGTCTTATCGCTTAGAAGCTATTTCTTCCAGACAACTTTTAGATGGAGAGGATTTTTGTAATTACATGTATAGAGGGGGTTGTGGTAGACTTTTGAATTAATATTTAAACGGTTGCTACATTTTATTATTAAATTATTATTTGTGTGATCGTGGTAGTGGCAGTTCTGCGCATTAGTGCGGGAAAAATTTACGTGTATACCCCCGACGCAAAAAGAGGGGTATTAAAGTTTGACGCCTATATCGGTTTGTGTGTGGCGTCGTAGCTCCCAAACGGATGGACTGATTGGGACACGGTTTTTTTTTAATAGAAAGCTGGTTTAACGGGAGTTGTTCTAAGGTATGTCAGTTTTTAACCCCCGAGTTGGTTATAGTATGTTTTTACAAAAAAAAGGATATAAGTATTATTCAGTTACCGGGTTCCCATAGTACAAGCTTTGATTAGTTTGGGGGTGGATAACGCTGTGTGAAATATTCAGTATTAAATAAATATTATTTTTACAGAGTACAAATGAAAGACTCACATCAATGAACACGAGCAAAAAGAAGATACAACTGACAGAGCCAGCTCTCAATATAATGCACACACTCGCTAGCATTAAGAAGATCAAGCAAGGCGACTACAGTGACTTCCAAACAGCTACCTTACCGACAAAGAAAACCTTAGCTCAAGGTAAGTTTTAAGATAAGATAAGATAACTCTTTATTGTACACCAAAGTAAAATACAGAACATAATTTTTACTAACAAATTTAGTACAATGGGCGGTCTTATCGCTAAAAGCGATCTCTTCCAGACAACCTTAGTATGGACAGGATTATAATATATCACATGACGGCGGTGCATCTATATAAAATTAAAAAACATACCTACATACCTATAAACCTAAAATACTAATAATAACTCAAATTTAATTATAATAAAACAAGCAACTATAAAAATGGTTATGATGAATTAACAAGCAGCGACAACTTCAACGCAGGGACAGATAATGCGTGTGTACTTTTGTTTTAAAATTACTAATAGACTTGGATGTTCTTATAGAGAAGGGCAAATCGTTCCACAATCGTACGGCTGTTACAGTGAAGGATCGACCATAAAACTCTGTCGTATGGACAGGAGTTTTAAGTTGAAGGGAATCTGAAGAACGCAAATTGCGATCATTAGCCTGGTGGAGAAACTCAAAACGCTCCTTAAGATAGAAGGGAGAAGAAGGGTTAAAAAGGATGTTATACAAAAGGGACAGTATGTGTGCATTCCGGCGAAGACGGATGGGGAGCCATTTGAGCTTTGCGCGAAAATCAGAGACATGGTCATACTTGCGCAAGCCAAATATAAACCGAATACAGAGGTTTTGAAGGCGCTCAAGTTTGCTCAGTTGGGCTTCAGAGAGGTCAAGATAGCAGGCGTCGGCGTAGTCCAGAATCGGAAGTAAAAGAGTCTGTGCAAGCGTAACCTTGGTAGCAGTCGGCAAGAAGTTACGAATTCTCCGTAAAGATCCAGACGATGCAAACACCCTGCGGCTAATCTCATTGATACAGGGAACCCAAGTTAAACGGGTATCCATCTGTATTCCTAAATTTTTCACTGACTGTGTGACTTCTATAGGTGTTCCGTCAAAAACTATGGATGGTAGCTGTGCAAAAATTTTTTTTTTTAATTAATTAATTGTTTTATTTTATCATTTGGGAAACTAACAGTAACAAAACAGCTTAAAATATCATTATTAGAAATACGGGATTTATCACGTACCGTTTTATCGGGTTTTCGACCGACAATAACCGATTCGACCGATTATAATAATGATTGAAATCAATCAAAGTAAAAAAAAACAATCT
Source organism: Philereme transversata (assembly GCA_963924445.1). Taxonomy (NCBI): domain Eukaryota; kingdom Metazoa; phylum Arthropoda; class Insecta; order Lepidoptera; family Geometridae; genus Philereme; species Philereme transversata. The sequence goes on from OZ004347.1 coordinate 10,716,261, forward strand.
AAGTAAAAAAGCTTAAAATATACATAAACCAGCAAAGTATCCTCAATTAAATAACAAAAATACAAAAAAAGAACGGAACTACAGCTTCAGCCATTTAAGATGAATCAGACCATTCCTTGTGGTATGCACCAATCGGAAACTAATTTGAACCCTTTTAGGTGCTTTCGCCATCTATCTATTCTCCGTGGAACTAGCTCATAAACGGATGAACCGATTTCAATACGGTTTTATACGAAAGGTGGTGAAATTGATGCAACCGGTTCCGACTGGTGGCAGCTTAAAAATTATGCTTAAATTCACTTTTGTTTTTTTTTTTCAAGGTCTTCTTAGAAGAAATAACAACCACACCGAACCAAAAACAGACTTGACCAAAAGACTGGACCCATTCTTCTACCAAGAATGCGTGTATTATCTAAGCAACTACGGATCTCACACAGCGAATATAGCGTTCTTCATGAAACACAGCAATATGGTGGAAGTCATCAGATATTGTTACGACAATTTAGTCGATAAAGAAACGTTCACCGAGTCCGTTTATATGGAGTGTTTGAAGAAGGACAAAGTTAATGATCTGTTCAATGCTATGAGCGAGATGGATAGCAGTTTAAACATGTGGGCTGTAAGTATTCTTATCATTTTAAAGTAAAGAAAAAAGTTTATTCGTTTGCAACATAACAATCTAGGTCTAAGAGTTGATAACTATATTTTGTATCTGAAAGGTTGTATTATGTTTTGTATGCCATAATAAAATAAATAAATAAACATAAGCTAACTTCGAGTTCTGGGTTTAGAAACTAGGTACAGAAATGTTACCCCTATTTTTGTACTGGGGGATATACCTATATATAATTGTAGAATCGAAAACCAGAATTTGGAAGAGAATAGATATCGCCCTTTACATCTATGTCACTTTAAAAAAAAATGTTAGTTGTGTCTTGAGACCTGATATTATGGATGCCGACTTAGAATGGTTTAATTATGAATTCATTGATGTATGTAATAAATTAAGATGTATATATTTATAGAGATATCTAAATGCAAAGTTTATTTGAATTTTATTTTGTTAACATATCATTGTTAATATCAATTGACGACCTCCGTGGTGCAGTGGATGAATGTTGAGACGCAGGAGGTTGCGGGTTTTATTCCCACCGCGCAACAAATGTTTGCATGATCTACAGATATTTGTCCCGGGTCTGGTTGTGTCTCTATAAGTATGTATTTACAAAAAAACTATATAAGTATTCTATCAGTAATCTGATTCCCATGGTACAAGATCTGATTAGTTTATGGATACAATGCTGTGTGTGAAATGTCCAGCATTATTTATTTATACCTACACATTGGAGATATTCAAGGACGCTTCCAGCATGATTTCTTTATTGATTTCAGTAAACCTTATTTAACAATTATGAATTCAATTAAATTCATTTATTATTCAAAGGATCCATATTTTGTACGTAAAAAAATAATCAAACATGTCAAATTCGTTAGTTGCGTTAATAATGTAATACTTTCAGGAATACATAATGCACATTTGCCGTACACTAGAGATGTCGAAGCGGCTCGAGGCGCTGTACGGCGTGCAGTGCGCGAGCGGGCAGCACGCGCGCGCGGCCGCCACCTGCGCGCTGCTCTACTCGCGCCCTCTGCGCGCGTCCGCTTTCGCCGCGACGCTGCACGCGCGGCAGCACCACCTCGCGGCGTCCGTGCAGCATCTCTACCGGTGCGTGCCCGTCGCATTTACCAATAGTAAGTTAAGCTACAATAAGCTTTTGTGTAATATCAAGTCCCTGAAGGGTACCGGTGCCTACTAAATTACAAAATTATAACTACCGGCGACTCTCATCTGGGCAACTCAGCGCGCGCGCGATAGTAGTGTTGGGTGCAAAACATCCAATATTATGCTGAGCTGAACGCCATTTTGGTACGCAAACGCATGAGTCGAACTGTCTTATTCAATTGTATCTAATATTCATTATAATTGTTTCATGTGTATTTTTGTGTGGACCAAATAAATGATTATTCTATCCATAGATTAATTGCCGGCGGGTAGTTTGTATACATATGAATAGTTCTGTCTCAGGATTATCTTCTATGTACAGAAAATATGCTTCTAATTCTAACGACGACATGCAACCTTTTTTGGCGATTCAAACATTTATGAACATGCCAAGAGGTATGTAATGAAAAAACAATATTCAATGCTATGTTCGTGACTACTTTTGTGACTACCGATTTATGGTAAAGGGTTCTAATTTAGTTTTCTAGTCTAAACTAGACGGCGTTAGTAAATACTAGCACTTTTAGAATACTGACAGTATTTGCAGTATTTTTTTTGCCGTCTTATAATTTGACCTCGAAATTTAGTTTGACAAGCAATGACAGGCAATCCCTTTGATATTCAAAGTCACAATAGTGTTTCCAGCGAGGCTATTTATAAATGTGTTGGCCGCGAGTGCGCAACGCACTCGCGGCGAGCACTTTCACTATTCGCCTCGCTGGAAACACACTCGCAACTCACCAGTGTGATGACGTGATGAGTCACTAAGATTGAATTCCTGCTTCTATCAATGAGGTGTTACACGGCCATGTTTTTATAACTGCTAACAGATGGCGTTGCTCTGTCATACGCTGATTATCAAGGGAAAGTGAATCGTCAATGTCAATTGCCGTGTTATCATTATTTTTCAAGGAACTTGAAATTAATAAAAACATCATTTATGTTTGTTTATCTGACGAAGTGAGATTGTTTTAGACAAAATTTTATATTGTCTTTGAAATTTTGGCATATAAACCATATTTTTTTGTCTGCGTATCTCGAGACAACGCCATCTATTACGCTAGTTGGAACTATTATTTTGTTATTGTTAATGATAAGCACGCATTGTTCGTGTTTCAGAGACAACCGACACAAAGTCCTTCCAATTCAACCTCGACAAAGTGACGATAGACAACCTCATGACGACAATAACTCGTCAAATCGAAGTCGCCAAGTACCTAGCGACGTGTGAGACGACCGGACGACTCAACGAGAAGGTTCTAGACGAAGTAATACCCATACAGACGCGGCGAGACTCGGAGAGTAGTGATATCAGGCCGTTGACCCTGTTTGGATCAAATACTGATAAAATTAGACTTGTGGCTGTTATTCTGGCTACAGGGCATACAATAGAGAGTGGATTTGAGTTGGCTTTCAAGTAAGTAATGCTCTGTTTATTAATCTGTGTAACCTAAAGAAGTAATTCTAAAATAGCATCGAAAATCATTACCTCTCGCTTATACACTATCGCATACATTCGTGTGCAAGCGAGAGGTAATGATTTTGGGCGCCATTTTAGATTCAGAACAGGTTAAGTATACCAAGTTGCTGCTTCATATTTTATACTTAGAGGGTAATATTTTTATTGACAAACCACGCGTGCGAAGCCTCTGACGAGTCAGATAGTTATCTATACAATTGACTAAAGTAAGTTCCGACTAGATCACGTCTACTCTACAATCATACCTACTCTAAACGTCGAACTTAATTTTAGTATAATTTGAATTTTTGTGAAAGTTAATTTTATGAATTTTCAGGGTAATAACGGAACACAAATTGGACTCGATGAACATTTACACGCACGTCGCTCGACACCTCGTCAACATCGACAGGTTTATGGAAGTCAAGACCTTGGCCAAATGTATTCGAGTTTCAAAGGAAACTGCCGCCAGGTATATTATTTATTATTCTGAAATAAATACGTTACTTACGTGAACACAAATAAGATTTTAAATTTCACGCGACCCAGTTTCAGATAATTGTTTAAAAGATAGCATACTTATCACTTTCATGTAATGTTGTAGTCTAATGAGCGATCAAGTGCTAGAGTCCGGCGTGGCGGCCGTGGTGGCGCGCTGCGACGCGCGCGGACAGCTCCACGACGAACAGGCCGAGATACTCATCAGCGATGTACACAGCGTTACTATCAAGGTGAGGACTATACCACACAATTAGGAAAAGAAGTTAAGTTTTGTATGCTTGTGCAAAACAAGCGTACAAAACTTAACTCTTTACCTACGAGTAACGAACGTTTGAGCATCGACCGACTTGTGAGTGTCCATCAAGTAGGAAGCCTCACGATGTAATTTGGTGGTTTCAACCAGGGATGTTGCAGATGCAGATTTTTTGATATCCGTAGTTGCGGATGCGAATTTTTAAAGGCTCTGTATACTCACAATAACACTCAAAAATTGTAATATTCATACGATAAGCGCAAGTAAACACGCTATAATTGATTTACGAGATACAATTATTAATAAACAATAACAAACGCGTCGGATCTTGTCACCAAAATCTTAGCTCCTATTGGTCAATCAGCACGTGCCCATGGCACGCGCCATTCGCAAGCCCCACCCAATTTATTTCTTGTCCCGACCTGCGCTGCATCTGCATCCGCATGGACATCCACATCGATTATTGCGGATGCAGGTGCCCAAATCGATGCGGACTCCGCATTTGCGGATGCAAATTTCCACAATATCCCTGGTTTTAACTATGCCCGACCACAGCTCTACTCCACCCACTGGGTGTAATAATACACACAGCGCCAGCGCAGTGTACAACGTTTTTAACCCCCGACGCAAAAAGAGGGGGTCCAGATGTTTTTATTATTTATGCTTCTTTAATAGTAATAATTTATCAAATGTATGACACTTATGTCTGTTTGTGGCCTCATAGTTCCCAAACGTATGGACTGATTTGAACCCGTTTTTTTTATAGAAAGCTAGTATAATTCTGATTAGTTTGGGGCTAGATAGCGCTGTGTAAAATGTCCAGTAATATTTATTTATAATTGCGGTGGTTCTTAGGTGTGTAAATTTTTAATCCTTAATGCAAAACCTGGGTTTTCAATTTTGTATTTAGACTTGTTCAATAGTAATATTTAATCTATCAAATGTTCCAGATATCTTGCTACTTGGTATGTCGAAATGTCAGCAGCGCGTACATACTAGCAGCTCGAAACGACCGCACGAACGACCTGCGCCGGATACTGCACGAGGCAGAACGGCTCGGAAACGATCAAGTCAGGAATGCTTGTGTTAAACGACTCACGTCTAAAAATGTCATGTAGTCAAGTATACTTAACCAACCTAATAAAAGTTCTCTGACTGACAAATAATTTACGATAGATTTGTTTAGTGAGGCAATAGCAAAGTATCAGCCAATTATTATTATTATTATTGATTTTTACGATATGAACATTCATCAACTGCAAATGATGTGGACTCACTAAAACTTCAAATTGGTAATGTCCTTGGTTGAGAAAGCCCTTTTCAAATTTGAGATGTTTTGGGCCAGAGAAAATATCAAATAGTATGCCAATGAGATGTCTTGCTATCTTGCTGTTGTTAAGCTATAGTGATGCAATTGATGAAGCTAGAATCTAGCTTTTTCTGGCAGTTAGATCTACTCATTTTTGTATTGTTAAATTATGACACTCCAGCCAATACTGACCAGTGTTTTATAGAAATTACCTTATTTTAGCTATACTACAAATCAGGATAGTGTGAAGGGGCAGGAATTGTATGGTCAGGGGTCAATCAAAAATCACTTTACTTAGAACATAAACTATCTCTAGGAGCATATTTTATGGAGAAAGTTATCATTTAAAAACTATTCATATGCATAAAATATTTAGTGTTATTTAAAAACTATTGCAATGTTAAATGCTTCCACTTGTGCATTACATATGTTAAGTAATTATAAAATCAAAGGCACAGTATAAATTTGGGATGTTACGGAGGTTGTTTTAATGGAACAGAAGCTGGAGTTTTAAATTTGGTTTGTCAGAGTTGGAACCGGAATCAGAGTCGGAGGTTCAATGAAGTAGTTCCAAATAACACTTGATTTTGGCTTCATTGTCCAATTTAAAAACAGATTTCAAATGCCGCACAAAACAAAACAACAAGTGAAAGAGTATTCGACGACAGAAAGAGCGCGTGGGGAAGGGTTCCCTATACGTACATGCTGACCGCGGCCGCTATTGGCTATGCTTTTACCTCCGATTTAAAAGTTTTGGAACCAGAGGTGGAATATCAATCGGAAATTCCGACTTATCAGAGTCAGAGTTGAAGCTCCGTAACATCCCTGGTATAAATGGTTGATATTTTTAAAGCCAGTATTATTTATGTACAGAAATAAGCATAGTTGTTTTTTTTTCAGTTATTTTTCATCTAATAACAGAGTATATTTTCTAAGATGTAACCTAAGATTACCAGGTATTTAAGATTTGTATTGGTCTCATATTGTGATAACCATGTTATAAAAAATTGTAGCTATTGACATATTTTATTAAAACATTTTTAAAATTATGAATGTTTTTTGTTGCACATAAACTGCTTTGTTTTATAATGGCATTGAAACACAAACCAGTAAGCAGTTGCCAGTTATTTAATTATTTAAAAAAAGTTGTTTTTAATAAAAATTATGGAACATTGGACACATGGTCAATGACTGCAGCGCCTGTATCCCTAGCACAGGCAGGACTCCAACTCTTCAATCTCACTCGTAAGAGAAGAGCACAGTTCAATGGACCTTGTCCTACAAGCTAGGATATCATGGAAGTATGCCGAATGTACACTCGCACTTTATACCTCACTTGTATTGCGCACATTATTAATCAGTCTTGACACATTGTCACAAACATAACTATTGGGTGGCCATAGCCTTCTTCTTGGGTTTTTTAAGACGCTTCAGCCCGTTGACACTTGTCTTTAATAAATTAGAGTAGGCAGTTGTGAATTTTTCAACATCTCTTTGCTCAACAACTGTAGATAATTTTTTACTTTTAGATTGTGCTCTAATTAAACATTTATATTCGGGGTTTTTTACTGCTGGTGTACCGTCTCTAGGATGTGGTGTAGTTCGTCCATCGTCTGGAAACAAAATCATAGAATATGATCTGTTTCAATCAAAAAATTATATTTCCTTTGGTGTAGTAAATAATACTTACATCGTTTCATGGTCATGGTTATGGAACCAGCAGAACGAGCTTTTTGGAACAGCTTGGTAAGCTCTGATAGAAACTGAAAATAGAACAAGTTCATTTTGATCTGCAATTCATTGAAGACCAACTTTTGTAGAAAATGTTTCTTCCTTACCTCATCATTTTTCAATAAAACCATTGTTGTAATATATGTTGTATATTTTGAATCACTTATCGCATTTATATTCGTGAGATTGTACTTTAGTGGCTTTATTTTATATAAAATCAGCCCAGCCACGATATTTATCAGTTGTACAATTCGCACAAAATTAAAGTCGGTAGGGGACGGACACGTTGACAATAATGACACTGACAGACGAAAAATTCAATGACATTGTCGTATTGTAAAAACGTGTGAAGATTTGTTTTTAATATATCCATTTTGAAGCCATCTACGGATGAACATTCTACCAACCATTAGTTCACACTTCTTTCATAAACTATTAATTTAACTTTATAGTGCATCAATAATAATTTCTCAGGAGAGAGAGAGTGCATGATTATTTTATTACCAAAATATTAAACAGTACCTACTCAAGAGCCGTACTGTAAGTCTGTAACCGACTGACCAAAATATATTCCATGACCTACCAACCAACATAGGTACATGGTAAAACAAAATCTACGACGACCTCTATTTATTGGATCTCTCAGAGCAAGGATACCTGCTCAGAGAATTATCCCCACCCCATAACGACACTCTATTCAAGGTTTTGTATTTAATTAGTACATAAAAAAAATCATCAAAGTAGCTACTCACACAGGCGTCTGTGTGTATGTATAGTGTAGTTTGTTTATGTAGTTGTTCTCTACCAGTCAGCCACAGGCCATAGAGGAAATAGTAAAACGCCACAGGGAACCAATAACGTGCGTAACACTGATTATTAGCAAGATCGTTTTAATCATAACATATTGAGCACGTTCGCTGCGTCCACTTGCCTGGCACCGAGAGGGACTGACTGCAATAAAATGAAGATATGTGGTATGTATGTTTATGAGTTTGTATTCCTATGAATAGCTTTTTAATAAACTTAAAACGGTCTTGACATTAAATTAAAGTAGACGGCAAATGTACAAATTTGCATATTTATTTACCTTAAAGTATTGAATTAATCTCATATGCCATAGATAATTTGAGTACATACCTATATAAGTATCAACCTAATTTCGGCGAAATTTAGCAGTTACAATAGTACCTATGTAACTAAATCTACCCTCACCTGGATAGGTAGAAAAGAGAGGTATGATTATCATTAGGCAAGTAGTACCTACCTTATCTACTTATTTACGTACTGCAGGTCTACTATAACATTTGGTAGGGACGTTTCTATTTTTCCGGTGGTCGACATACCTAGTTAAAGTTGCGGACCTACCGTCGCGTCGCGATGTGGAGCCTACCGTGGTGGATGATATGTCTAACTTACTATTTATTTTTTCAGTTCACGCATACGTAGCGGCTGCGGTCGCAACCGCGGGAGTGGTCGGGGGTGGTTATGCCGCCTACAGAGTCTACAAGAGGTTACAAATGGCCAGACTTCCACAAAAGTGGAAGCAAGTAGGATCACTGAAAGACATCTACGTCTACCCGATCAAGTCTTGTGGCGGTATAATGTTGGATAGAGCTGAATGCACTATCCTGGGCTTGAGACACGGCTGGCTGAGGGATAGGTGAGTTACAAACAACATAGATTTAACTACCCAAGGAGAATTGGACCTATCTACGTAGGCTGTAGGCGTAAATCAGTAAGATAGGACTAATGGAAAGTTTCTACTAGTCCCTGGAAACAATGGTCCTTGTACCTATACTACAAGTCGTTTTAAGTTAACTGTGTCCATCCCTTCCCTTCAGATTCCAAGATGATAACACAGATAGGTTTTACCATATGTTAAACTGGGTGACCGACAAATACAAAACGACCTCCTTACTCCACGCAGGGTCCTGATGGTGACCGACGAAAAAAACAACTTCATCACCGCTAGAGCGTACCCTCAGCTTCTGACCGTTGCCACTTCAGTGAAGAGTTCTATTCTGACGCTGAGCCATGGCAACATGGAACCTCTCCGCGTCAATTTGGCAGAGGTACAAAACTTTTATTCAATTTAAACAGCTTCAAACGGCAACGGCAAAGTGATGCTTATAATTTTAATAAATTTAGGTCATCGAGCAGGGAATTGCTCCAAAAACGGCTGAAGTGTGGAGTGTGCCCGTGCCGGTTTACGACTGTGGATGGGAAGCCAGCGAATGGATGTCTAGGTAAGTTGTCTATGTTCTTTTACCTGGATGATAACATTTAAATCTGCAGGTACTCCTACCTACTATCTAACACTGATTGTCCTAACATTTAAATTAAAGGTTGCAATTACACTTAAAATCCTTTAGCACAAATTAAAGTCTGTGGCTTTGTTTTCATACAACTTGCTCTTATCACGTAAGTAGGTACACAGAAAAACTTCTCCGTTGACCCACGTTATCATTGCGAGATAACGTGAAGTAGATACAGAGAAAACTATTTTGAGTTGATGCCGAAAGAATAGGACATACGTATAACTTAGATGAACATTGTAATTGTATTTTTAATAGATAACTAGTTGACCCTGCAAACTTCGTACCGCCTTGACATGCATATGACGCGGGCTGTCAATATACGTCGGCCATCATTATCTGCATGAATGAGAAAATGATTTTTCTTATATATATATTTGTGTGATTTTTTTCCGATATTTTAATAGTTATTCTGCTATTCTGGATGGAGACAAATACGACAGATAAAAAATAATCAAAATCGGTCCAGCCGTTCTCGAGTTATAAGTGTTCGAACAAACCCGACTTTGTTTTATATATTAAAAAGATATAATATGGTATATAATGGTATAATGGTGATATATAATGGTTTGTAAACAATTAAGTAGGTATCTAATCTAGGTGTAAAAAAAATATTATATATTTTACGGATTTAGGTATTACCTGGGGTTGTAAACGTGTATCTAAGGTTGTAAACGATCGATAAGGGTGTTATTTTTTTCAGATTTCTAGACAAATCTGCTGGAAACTACCGCCTAGTGTATTACGCATCTCACAAGAGTCGCAAACTGAGGGACACTACGAACGAGTTCTACAAATTCACGAAAAACGATACGGTACCGGCTTACCTATTTAAAAAATTATCAGTTTACTAGAGTCAGTATTCATCCTAGCCTTCATATGACGCAAAATTTGACGCTGCAAATAACCACTCTTCATTCATCCAGTGTCCCACCTACATGCCGGCATAAATATATTCATTCTACTATAACTGTTTGTATTTTACAGGGAGCTTTCCCAGACGAAGTCTCGTTCAACCTGATAAACGAGGCTTCAGTAGAAGACTTGAACCAGAAGCTTCAGGATACCAAGGTGTCGCCTTGCAATTTCAGACCTAACTTCGTATTGAAAGGTGCTTCAGCCTTCGAAGAAGATAATTATAAATTCGTAAAAATTGGAGAAAATATTTTCGAGATTATCAAACCATGCACGAGGTATGTACCATTTTGCTATATCCATGGTTATTTTATTTTTTTAGAGTATCAAATTATATATTTTGCATAATATTCATGAGACTGCTCCCTCAGTCGTTACGTTAAACAACTTATAATTTTACTTTTTGTAGATGCATAATGACTACGATCGACCCAGAAACTGGTGTGCGTAATGGCAAAACCGAACCGTTAAATACACTGAAAAGGTACTTCACACACATTTGAGAAATATCCAAAAGAATAACGTATTAATAATAAAAATAGGCTAACTAGAGATCTAGGTATCTGTATCTCTCATAAAACGAAAACCGCTTTTCATTTTCAGTTACCGCCAAATTGAGAACCCGGAAGAGCGCCGCTCGGCCGGTTCTTCCCCGCGCATGGGACTACAGATGGCGCTGCGAAGTGGTCCAGGGGGCTTCGTATCTCTAGAAGATCCTATTTATTTTGCATAATAATCAGAATTATTTTATTTGTAAGAATTTTGTTTTAAGATAAAAATATGAATTATATTATCAGTAAACTATAATCATTCGATTCGTTTTCTACATTCAATAATGTAAGTCAATCTGTAAATCTTGTTAATGTTAGCAAAAAATGAGTCAGCTCATCAGTTTCTTCAAAATTTTGCACAGGCAGCTAGCAATTCCGTAATTAGGTAATCAAATATTGCATAATTTCAAGTTGCAGTTTTAACACCAACATCTTTTTTCGTAAAGCCAAATGAGTCACAACACAACACTTTACGAGACTACAAGTTAATAGCAGGATAGATATTATTTATCTGTCACAACAGTCGTATAGGTACTTAGATATTATAGATAGGTATAGAATAGATTACTTTGCGCGTTACTGATGGCGCTGGCACCGATGGTGATTCTCGTTAGGAGCCGGCACACGATTAGTTCCGATTTCGGCCGCAGAAATTGCATAGCACCCTCTATTGATATGAAGCCAAAGTTACATCAGAAAGAAACCCCTACGGGAAAAAATAATTAAAAGAAGTTACTTTAGTTAGAACCTAATGGCTTGATGGTCGAGGTCGGCCAAGGAAGCGATGGCGAGACGATCTTGTTGCCTTCGAGCAGGAGTAGTGGAGTATCGCACAGGATAGGGACAGGTGGAAAGACTTGGAGGAGACCTTTGCCCAGCAGTGGGGCAACATAGGTTTAGTAAAAAAACTTTAGTTGCAAACTTGTATTCAGTAACAAAAATCAAACGCGTACGATTTGCACAGCGGTTTTCAAACGTTCTTTATCACTGGATATTAAGGCACGAGCGAATGTACCACCTCCAGTTCCTTTGGTCAAGTGCTCTGGGTTCACCACCACGCATCCATTCACCTCCTGCAAGAGACCAGCTTTTTATCAAGAGTTTCCAACTAACTTAATGATGCAATAAAATGATTTTTTTTATGAATTGAAATTTTATTAATTTTAACAAACATAAAATTATACAAATAATCCATGAGATCATAAATTAAGCAAGGCATCCCGCATTTATTTGAGTCATAACCAGAAATTGAAACAACAGATTTTAAATTGTTTTGGAGATGATGCTAACGGTTTGCATAAACTCTTAAATAATGCTGATTACAAGAACACTTGCCATGTCATTGGTAAACAATTGTTTCACATCCTCAATCTATTATCTCATACCTAGCAGCCCTATTAATTCAAGTATGTGAATTTATCAGGTACCCATGCCCACATACTTGAACTACTTCCAGATAAGAATAACTTTTGGACTTACCTTCACAAAGTATCTGAAGTTGGAAGGCGTGACGAGTATATGCGGTGTGCAGGAGAGCTGCGCGTGCGCCGCCCACAGCGCCGCGTCTAGCGCGTGCGGCGCCGGCGCCGGCCACAGCGGGTAGTACGTCTGTTGGTTCAACAAGTGGCTGGCCAGGCGCGATAGCTTGTCGCTACCAACTCCTCTGTAAAACGCATTTGAGTTAATACACACAAGCTATATCTTGCACTTTGCAACCAGGTACTGGAACCGTACATCCCTGGTAAAAGATCTAGAGGGAGACCCAGGTCCACGTGGCTGGGTTGCACAGAGAATGGTGGCATGCATGTTTCCGTAGAGGATGTCAAGGATAGAGCCAAGTGAAGGAAAAACTGCAGGAAGGCTGATCCCATGTAGAATGAATAGCCAGGAGAGAGAGACAAGATATATCTTGCCTTAACCTACCTTCGCTTACAACGATAACGCCGCCCATTGTATTGCCTTTTTTATACTATCTTAGTACTTATTTTCGTATTATTTCTGTTTATGATCTACATATATTTGTTTCGGATGTGGATGTTTTTCTATATATTATAAGTATGTATTTACAAAAAAAGTACATAAATATTCTATCAGTTATCTGGTTCCCTTAGTAGGTACAAGCTTTGCTTAGTTTGGGGCTAGATGGCGTTGTGTGAAATGTCTAGCATTATTTATTTATTATTATTTATTTATAATTATGTGTAACACACGGAAATAGTCCCATTTACTGCTGTAGCACACAGCATTTACCAAGTTCTCCCATTTTTTTGTTTATGTTTCACGTTTATACTATTTGTTTATTTTTTTTTGTCTGTTCTCTGTCTTAAAATGTAACTGTATTGTGTGCTATTGTAGTGAATAAATGATTGTCTATGTCTATGTTTGTGTGGTAATTCAATAAGGAGATAATCTATCTTTCTTCAACAAAATTAGGGACCTTACCTTCTAAAGTCTGAAAATGTTTATAATTTGTACAATATATTAATTTTTACTTTTAAAAAACAGTACTAAGGTAGGTAGTCCTACATCGAAAAATTCTAGGGCAAAACAAATGCTCAGCAGACGCCTGCTGATTAGCGCTTGATGAGGAGTTCCAGACAGTCAAGATAATGCAAGTCCAGCCATTACTCTACTAAGAAATGTTTTTCGTAATCATTGCGTGAAACGCAATGTAAAATCATCATCTCAATCACAGGACGTCCACTGCTGAACATCATAGGCTTCCCCCATAGATTTCCAGAGCGACCGATCTTGTGCTGCCTGCACCCAACGCCTCCCAGCAACCTTTATTATTTCGTCTTTCCATCTAGTGGGCGCCATTCTACGCTGCGCTTTCCAGTGCGTGGTCTCTACTCGAGAACTTTTCTGCCCCAACGGCCGTCAGTTGTTCGAGCTATATGCTCCGCCCACTCCTACTTCAGCTTGCTAATCATCATGGCTATGCCTGTGGCCTTGGTTTGTCTACGAATCCCTATCATGGATTCGATCTCGTAGAGAAACACCAAGCCTAGCCCTCTCCATACCACCCTGAGCGACCTTAAGCTTTCATGAGGGCCATAGTGAAAGACCACGTTTCTGTGGCATAAGTCATCACATCACTGACACACGCTAAAAAATATGATTTTATGGTTGTTGCAAATGTATCCAAATGGTAGAACCAAATAGTAATCCAGAGGGACTATTTTAAAACGTTGGAAAGCTGTCGGATCGGTCCGACAGTTTTAGTCGGATTGGATTTTAACCAAAACGCTATTTTAAAACTATTCCGGATTGACCATAAAGCACGAATACCCTTCCGACACGGATTCAAATGTTGCTAATATACAAAATAGCGTTCTTGAATCCGAAGTCGAATCCGACAAAAATCCGACATAAATTGTCGGACTGATGAGTTTTCTGACATTTTAAAATAGAGAGTATAAAAATAACAAATTACAATGATATCTCCTCTTGGCTGATGTGCATAAGGACGTCGGTACTGGTGATCCCGACGACGACTCCGTTGATGTTGAGCGTGCAGGGGTCCGGCGCGAACTGTATGTGCGTGTGCTTGCGCCGACTCGAGTACGGCGGGCTCGGGTAAATGTTCACGTGGAATGCGTCCTTCATGTTTGATACTATGTATATCTTTGTGTGTGGGCTGGAAAATAAGAATTACAAGTAAGTATATATTCACAAAGCTAGATTGACCAATAAAGTTCTTAGATGGGTTTATCAAGCAAAGCGACTTGAATTAACGGCAGTTTTATAGTAGCGAGTAACAAATTAAATTAAAATAATTTAATTTAAACTGGTAATCAAGATTGCTTCTATCGTAATCGAGAGATCGAGAGACTCGTAGTCGTTGCCGAGACCCCCCCCCCCCCCTCTACACCACGTGAGATTGGGCGAAGTTCGGCTTCCCCCCCTGAACACCTCACGTAATTAATGGGCGCCCCCTAAGAGTCTCAGCTAGTTCATTAAGCAATATATCAGACTTGCTAAGACCGAATTAATTGAGGCCTCCAAAAGTGAGAATCCATACAGTTTATAGAACTCTATACACATTTCCCAAGTTAGCCTGTAAAAAATTTGCCAGCCTTCAATCCAACAGTTTAGTTAAATTGCACAAGAACTAGTTTAGGGTATGTTTCTGAGCTAATCAAAGCTCAATCATGTACGATAAGGCGGGGTAATGTAGGTATGCTACTGGTTGGGAGCCGCGAACTGGATGTTTTACCATAACATATAGAAGTTAGTAGTACCGTTGCTTGAATGTACAATGAAATGGAAGTCATCGGAAAGATGACTTGTAGACTTCTTTCTGCAAAACATCAAAACACCGCCTTACAGAAATTTTAAAATAAGTCCCCAAATTTGTCGCCCCTAAAATCTGCCGCTCTAGGCTCACGCCTACTCAGCCTGCTGGTAAATCCGCCACTGACTATATCTATAGATAGAGTTCCATAAACAAGTGCTGGAAAGCGTACCGTAGAACGGCTCTCCACTAGATGGAAAGACGATCTGTTATAGGTAGCTGGGAGCCGTTGGGTGCAGGCCGCACAAGATCGGTCGCACTTGAAATCTATGGGGGAGGCCTATGTTCAGCAGTGGACGTCTTGTGGCTGATACGATGATGATGAAACTCATCGAACGTAAGGTACGTGTACTTACCACGTCGTACTCAGTTCACTTAAACTATCTACCAATTTGTCGAAAAATGATTTGAATGTCTCCGCCATGGTATTATCTTTGATCTTGGAATGTTCGCTGTCCATGAACGGACCGGTCATTATGACTATGTCAGGTTTGTGATTGCTGATGTAGTTGACGAGGTCCTTTAGCGGCTCGTATGACATGTTGTCTGAAGTTGTGTAGGGGCCTGCTGTTATCACCATTGATATTGTACCTGAAAAAATATTTTGTTTTAACAACATCCACAACCATAACCAAGTACAGTAGGGTCTCACTAGTCCGACACTATTAAAACCTAGGGAGTCCCAGATTATTGGGTGGTATAGAAAAAATCATAATATGTAAATAAAATATGTGCGCAAGCGCGGAACGAGAATATGGAGGGGTGAGGGAGGCGTGAGCGAAGGGTGCCGGATTACTGAGACTCTACTGTACCTACCATAAGGCCAGTCGGTGTCGTTTACAGGCGATGCAGGAAAGCGACTACGAAGCTAAACCCCCCAAATAAATAAAAGTGTTAAAATTTATTGTTTTATCTTTAAGGTATCTAAAAATATTAGTCTTGTCATCATATTTTGTACGTGCACATTGTTGCCTGAAATAAACGTTATATTATATTATTATTATAACAGTTTACACGTTTCAGCGCCATTTTGTTGACGCAATTGAGATTTGACAACTCAAAATGGAAAATTAAAAAGGTAAAAGTATGGGTAAAGGTCTCCTCATTACTAGTGCAATTGCTACGTACCAATTTATCAAATTATCAACCTTTATTGAGAGGAACATGGTGTGGAAGCAAAGATGAGTATTGTAATGTAGTATGATGGCTCTTGTGCACCTTTTTCTATCACTTTTACTATTTTACGTAGCTAGCAAAACACCGTCGTCCTACTAATTTTACAATTATATCTACAAGCTTTTTTCAAATAAAAGTAACCTGTCTCAATCCAGGTCATAATCTATCTATATACCAAATTTCATCTAAATCAGTTCACCTGTTTAGTCGTGAAAACGTAACAAATAGACAGAGACAGACCTACTTTCGAATTTATGATATGTTTATACTGTGATATTAGTAGATATAGGCTCTACAGTTAAGAAAACAAATTACCCGCTAATGTGTTCATAATGTCTGCCCTGTGATCGGGCACTGGTTGAGAAGAGTCACAGAACACTTCGTGCGCTATGAACCTGTCACCTCGGGGATTGACGCCTCTCATCAACACCACTTGTCCCGGGAACAAAGAATATTGCTTCAAGCTGTTGCAACAACAATACATGCTTATTTTATCAGCTCAGTCAATATGGTCGCTTTAGATCCTGGAAAACTGTTGCCATCAATCCGAAATCTTCTCTGTTACATCAAGTTGGAATGGATTGGGCAGGTTAGAACGGATAATACACAATACACCCCAATGTGGGACGTCAGTGTAGATCTTATTCCCCCCACTTTTGAATAAGAATTAGCAGGTCCCCTTTCACTATGAGCTGACCGTCATTTACTTTCTAGTAATATTTATTTATTTTAGTATAATACCTAAAATCCATAAATAAACTAAAATAGTTTATTTCGGTAACTTATAAAATTTACCTTTAAACAATTAAATATACTTGAGATATCACTATAGCCCTAGCAGTAACATTTTATAAGGTCTTGAAGTAACTGATTAGTTGATCTGCTTGACGTTTTTTCTTTTGCCCATCTTTCCCACTACTGAGCAAAGGTCTCTTCATAGCCTTCCACAAAAAGAAATAATACATGCACATAAGGCTTTACGCCTGTATGTCTCAAATTGATGGATGCAGGACAGTGCATCGTTGGTCACGTTTCTAAGGTGCGTGACTTACGAGGCAACACTTTGCTATTGGTGATGGTTACCCCTTAACATCAGGTGGGCCATACGCTTGTTCCATCACCAAGAAGAAAAAAAAAACAAACTTTCAGGAAAGCTGGTGGAACATGGCGACTGCGAGAGGTATTAAGCAATGTTTTAAAAAAAACTCGTACATTCATATGAAGCAAAATTAATGAAGGGTAGTATTAATACATCGGTGTTGCTTACTTGTCAGTATCAACAGGTACAGATTGGCTGAGAGAGTGTTCCCATGTGCCTTGCAGCACCACGGATTTAGGATTGAGTCTGGCGTCTGCGTCGCATTCTATTCGACCAGCTACGTACACTTCTGTCTGCAATGCACAATGGAAATTGAACATAGAGCCAAAGTTGTAGATAGATAACATGATAAACTTCATGCAAGACAGGCTTGAAAAGCTATCGTTTATGTAGTGTAGAAGGTTTACGTCACGATGAACTAAAACGATCGTGAATTATCACGATAAAATTATGCGATTTAAATGCGAAAGTTTGAATGTTTGTTTGTTACTCAATCACGTAACGACTGAACCGATTTCGATGAAATTTGGTATGTACGTAGATTATAACCTGGATTAACACATAGGCTACTTTTTATTGACAAACTACGCGTGCGAAGCCGCGATATTTTCAGAAATACAACTTATACCTAAATAAAAAGTTTTAGTTTATTGATTGACAGATAGATAATTCTTTATTGCACACCCTAATACAATAGATAGTTAAACATTCCCATTTTTTAATAGTCGAGTTCCTTGTGAAAGGACTCGCCTGTGGTAGAACTATCACCATACCTATTTCTGCCGCTAAGCAGCATTGCTATGCTTTAAGTTGATGGACACTGGGCAGTGCATCGTAGGACATATTTTTAAGGTGCGTGACGTCAGAGGCAATTATCTGTTATAGGCGATGGTTACAACTTAACATTAGGTGGGGCATAAGCTTGTTCTATCACCATGTAGTACAAAAAAAAATATACCATTAATAATAAAAAAAATTATATTTCGTCAGTATTTATTCCAACGCATGGCTCTGTCCTATTGTATTCTACAAACCTGTGATTTGTGCCTCACTGAAGCAGTTTCTGTAATGCCGGTTTTTTTCATGACACATTGTGATACATAACGAATGTGATTGTCGAATATTCCTGCCTTTTCATGAAGCAATTCAAAACCAAACCTGAAAACCCACCATTATATTACATGTATAGGTACTTGCAAAAACAGTTCCTAGAAATGATTAGTTAAAAATAATATCAAATACGTAGGTTTATGGTCCCTTGGAGCTGTAAAATATTTTTATGGAACCCTCGTCGTGCGAGTTAAACTTGTACTCGTCCGGTTTTTTTTTATATTTAAAGATGATTATGTAAGATAAATAATAAGTAACTCACATAGCTTTGGTGTATGTGTCGCCATCATCATTTGGTACTTGCGATATCCTAAGATTCAAGTATGCGCCATTTGGCTCAGATATGCTTTTTAATAATTCTTCATCCCCATATGAATGTACAACAGTACCAGCGTTGTTTCTTGAAGCATATTTTGCTGAAGCACTGAAATATAACGGCCATTATTTGTATACATATTATAGGAGCATTGAGCCGTGCGTGATGACCCCGACTTCGAATCCGGGGTTCCAATGTATTACTTTATGCGAAAAATTTATGGGCGTGGAGGGGAAACTTGCGGCTTAGCTCTGAACGCATTGACCTGTGTTCCTTACGGATTAAGAAGAAACGCAAGCAGCAAGAAATGTTAAGTATCTCCCCGAATAGAGGGCGATAGAGACAACTGCACCTTGGACTGATTAAACCTGTTTTAAAATAAGCATAATCACTTTTTCGTATTCCCCTATTTCACCTGCAAAACTGGACCGATTTTAATATTCTTTTTAAGAATTATAACTAGTGGTTCGCCCCGAACGGAGACCTCGCTCGTCTCCCGAAATAAAAAAAAAAAATATTCTTAGAGCAACTCGCGCAACGATGCGAAAACGTATTTAGTGGCTAAATATGATTTAAGGAGTTGTCAAATCATAAAAAAACGTAAAATTTAAACATGTTTAGTCGCTAAAAACGTTTAGGGATCATTGTGCAAGCCGGCCTTAATCTTTGACTAATAAAATAGTGCCACGAAATGCGCAACCAACTAACTTGACTTACAGTTTCATTCAAATTACAGGTAACGGGAGTTCATGTAAATTGGTTACAATTTTTTGTGGTAGAAATTGCACTTATTCTGTATTTCCGACTTTTCCCGTTATTTGTGTCACTAAAGCTACACGCATACCAAATTACAGCACTGTGGGGTCACTGGTGTACCCTGTGAATTTTGTCAAAGTTCCGTTTTTATCATGGCTAATAACTTAAAAACTATCAAGGTTTAAACCAAGAATAAAAACGGGGTCAAAATGTACTCACAAAGACCTTTTATTAGACGTGGCATTTGATCGGATATTCCCATTTTGTTTTTTTTACCCCTCTTGAACCCCAATATCTCAACAACTCCACCACATTTTTAGCTCATTTAGTCACACCAAAATTGTGCCATCAGTACCTACCTATATACTACACGTTATTCGGATAAACGCTTCGAAAGTTATCCTCGGACAATACGTACATACAACGCCGATTTGCCCAAGTCGATTTGAAGATCGCTCAAACATTACAATTGTACAGGACTGCGCAAACCCGACCTCGGGCTCAAAGTAGGTGCATTGCACCCTGAGTAAGTATATAAATAAAATGCCAGAAGTCATAATGTAGTTCATAAATGTTCCGTCAAGAACACCTATGGTGAGGTTATACTATACCTACATGGTATACTAAGATCCTAGGAGCATACCACTTTATCGGCTTTTGAAAAACGCAGTAGATGCATTGAACTACAAACAACAATGGTGATAGTGACCATATTAAACATTCAGACACACAAGCTGACAGGCCAGATATTAAGTGGTCACCGTCGCCTATAAACTCCCACAGGACTCGAGGTACTGCAGCCGCGTTGCCTAAAACGTAATGTCTTATTTACCCTCCTCTTGAAGGTATTAAAATAACTTACATCTAATACTCACATAGTCGGAGAATATGTTGCCAGACACAATTCATTCGGGTTACTTGACTCAACTTCTACCTTCACTCGCTGAAATTTTTATAATTGCAATAATTTTACTTTTAAGATCAACTGTGACAATGAATAACATACGGGCGAATAGCCATCTGAGACGCAGGATGTTGCAGGTTCGACTCCCACCACGGAACAAAATGTTCTATGATCTACAGATATTTGTTCTGGGTCTGGTGGTATCTCTTATATGTTAAATATGTATTTACAAAAAAATAAGGTATTTAAGTTTTCTATCTGTTATCTGGTTCCCATGGTACAAGGTTCACTTAGTTTGGGGCTAGTTGGTGCTGTGTGAAATTTCCTGCCTTATTATTTTTTTATCTAGCCTATGCTGTCCCACTGCTGGTCAAAGGCCCCCTCATCTCTCCACTTTTCTCGATCCTGTACCAAATCCCGCAAGTCCCTATAAAAAGCGGCCAAATCATCGCGCCAACGCTTCTTAGGCCTTCCACGGTTTCGCTTTCCATCCACAGGGATCCATCCAGTTATGACCTTAGCCCACCTATTTGTTTGCATGCGGGATATGTTTATTTAATCTAGTGCAATAAAAATCTTAATACCTAATCACAAAAACAGTAGGTTGCGAAGACAGTTGCTTACTCCATGAGATTCAATTTTAGTGATATCTCTGAAAATGGGCATAGGCACCTAATATTTATTTACTTATATTTTTGTGTTAATGCTCACTTTTTAACTAGCGTGAGGTGACAGCACAAGCCAACATGATTTTAAGTGGTAACCACTGCCTATAACCATAATTGATGTCCCATACATCCTGACTTTTTTTATTATATTTTTATTTAAGCTTTGCCTGCATTGCATTTCACCAGTCACCCTATCACAAATACAGGTGAGGTAATGTGTGACGTAATTTCATTATTTTTTCTGCGGGTAACGTAGTATTCATTGATGGCTGCAGACGAGTATGGATCTAGTCATGATTGTAATGAACATGCACCAGAAGCATATTCGCCCACAAATATCATCAAGTAAATAAACTTCATTTGATTTCCATTCCACAATTTTCTTAAGCTGAAAATAAAAATTGAGTGATTGCCTAATAAAGCTAATTATGATAAATCCATTTTTGTCAAAATCAGAGATCTTTTGTAGTTTAGACAAGTTAGTAAAGTAAATACTTATACATTAATTTAAGGAATAAATATACAACTAAAACCACATTTTATATGTAATAAATTTTTTGGATACAAAAATTAACAACAGTCTAGTTGTATAGATTGTTGCATATACATACATTTTGTCTAATAAGCAATGAGCATCTATTTTCATCATACAGAGGTGTAGGAAATAAAATAGTTAAAACAATTTACAAATAAATACAAAAACTATACCTATAAATAAACAAAATATCTGTCCAAGTAAACTATTCAAATTTAGTTTTGCAGTCAAACCTAACTTTCTAGAACAAATTTTTTACTTACCAAAATTTATAGTTTTTAGATATGGATTTACAAAAATACTCTTAACTACATGTTTACAAAATACAATAATTACATTCATAATACAATCATTAGTAATTGCCCTAATAGATACATAAGTATACACATTAATAATTATATTACTATTTTAGACCAGATCCTGCATAATGTATAAATTATTTAGTTGCCAAAATAACTTAAAAACGTGTTATGCTATAACATGAACTTCTTCAGGAACAGGATTTTCTTCATGTGTTGGTGTTTCAACTCCGAGCACTCAATGAGTGTAGATCTAGTCACAGAAATTGACTGTGCACTTGATTTACACTCATCAAATGCAGGTAGCACTACTTCATTCCTCCAAGTTACTCCAGAATCTTCATAGGTATTGAACACCTGAACTTATAACCTACAATAACTTTGTTAGTACAACAGTTGATAGGTTTTAGGTAACGTGTAAGTAAGAATAAATACATACCTTTGGAGTAACAGCCATATAGTTAGAAAGGACTTCATTATCGGGTCTGGATATCGGTAGTTATGGATAATCTTATCAAATTAATTAGAAAACATAATACCAAAGCAGATACACAACAAAACATCGTTAGCATTTTTTTTATTTATCGCGGAAAAAGTAATGGCACGTGGGATTCGTTGGTGTAGTAAAGGATACTTTACTGCTCCGGGAGCTCCGTAAACCGTCAAACTTGCGCCGGCGCCGGTGCGTTGTGTTTCTTTAGCGGGTGCGTTGGACCGATTCGTCGAGCGCTTGGAAAATTCCTTTCTGGCAAATACATCCAAGTTTTCCAAATTTGGTGAAGCGCCGTTCAAATGGTTTAAACTAAATGCCATCCATTGTTCAGTAAAAGATTCCGCGTCGACATGGTGTTCTTCGCACAAACTTACGCCTAATAAAAAAGTGATTGAATTGTAGAAACAACCTTGAACATTCGTTTCCTAGCGGTTACTTGTATCGGTACTTCGTGTATCGGTAGTAGTTACATTAATGTTATTAGTCACAATTTCATGGAATTCCGATAGATATTCGAATTTGTACTCACATTTGTCAAGAACTTCTTTATTTATTTCAATACCCAAAAATTGAAATTGCTCAGTCACCAACTCTTCGGAAGCCATTTTCTGTAAATTAAAAATGAATGAGAGAGCGAGCGAGCAATTGACATGAGCAAAAGAGCGCGAACGCAAAGAATGATAAACAAAGTTATGCCCACAGATGGTAAATTTTCAGTTACTAACCAAAGCTCTAGTGTTTCAATACGGTTTTTTGACATTACTTGAAAAATTGGCGGCTCGTTTGGAAAAACTGCGCGAGCTGCGCAGACGCATGCGCTGATAAAAGAACCCAAACGAAACATATAAATATTTACGTACTTATGTTACTTACTGGCCATGACAAAAAGGTACTGACTTGAATATAAAACAATGAATAGTAAAAAAACATTTATAAATTAAAAAAAACAAAATTTCGTGTTGTGCTGTTGGCCGTTGAGGAGTTGCCACGTAATTCGGCGATCGAAGCGACACGCGAACATTTTTTTTTATCATTTATTCTTTGTAGTTCACATAAAGATAGGAGGGCCCACAGGGGAAGATTGCTTAGGGCATCAAGTTACCTTAATCCGGTACTGGCACAATGACCCCCTTTTCGGCTTAGTACACCCCAAACAGATAACTCTGTTTATAATAGTTGTGGTAATTCTTATAATATTTTTTAGTGTCAATCCTATTAGTACTAGTCAGGTACGCAGATATAAAATATAGGTACCTGTGATAGGTATACCTGCGTAGTATAGGAAATTTGGATTTCATTAGATCTTACTTAAAACATTTACCCTAAAACTGGTAAATAATGTCTAAGCTAGCAATATTACGCGGGTGAGATGGTTGCGGGACGTCGCCGACGCCGGTTTTGTTTTGTGGATGGACGGATGGATACTATTGGACACACAGTCACACAGTGCACGGCTTACAATCACAGCTAGCACGTCCTTGATTTTATCGGGTCGTTAATAAATATAGGGAGGGAAACGTACCGACATGTCGTCGCCGATACATCGGTATCGTGTCGATCAGTGAAAAAACGTCTTAAACTAAGCTATTTCGGCTACATAAGCTAAGTAATGCCCGCCTTCCACTGCGAAAGGGTAATATAATGCGTGGGAAATAGCTGAAGGGAAAGAAGTAAATAGTCCTCACCATCCATTAAAAAGAGTTTCAGTGGAAGTTGGGTTTTACCTTCCATTGCCGGCAAGTTTCGAGTAGTGAGCTAGGCGGGAAATGGGAGGAGTCAGATGAGCGAGTTGTTTGCCTTCCACTATCAACAGCCATGAGCGAGGTGGCGCAGAAAAAATACCTCACGATATAAATGTTTGCTACTCTATCGTTATAACATAAAAAAGAAGCGTAAGAAACCAAGATTTTTGAATGAGCAACCATATTAGAGAAAGACCTATCAAGGGTGAATTGTTGCGATTTGCAAGACGAATATTACAAAAATAATTTTCGTGTAGATAGAAAACAGTTTGAAGAATTACTTTCACTTATTATAAAAGAAGATATTTATTACGAAGAATACTACGAGTAAAGGGGCAGGGACAGTGAAGGGGGCAGAGGTCTAAGCAGAGTCCGTTCAAAACTAGTGCGCAACACAATGACGCAGCAGACCCATTTTAACTCGCTCAGTCCACTTCGCTTACTCGTTCACAGTGGAAGCATTTCTATGATGTTTTGCGTTGCGAGTCGAGTGGAGTCCTTACGGAGCCCGTTAGAAATCCGCACAACTCTGTGACCACTTTTGTAACTCTTTGTACTCTTTTGCTCCGCTGCGTTCGCCCATTCACAGTGGAAGCACTTCTATGAAAATTGCCATTGCGAGTTAAACAGAGTCCGTACGAAGCCCGCTCCGCTCGCAGTGGAAGGCGGGCATAAGAATATTCATTATGATATTAAATAAACTTCAGGTTTAAACAGATAATCCATTTATTTATGTATTTTTAAATAATTATGATCTTTGAACCTGAATATGAAATTTACATGAAGGCATAGATTGTACTTCAGCTGTTACTATACTGTTGATGCACAGATTTGCCAGGCCACCCCTTATCAGGCCGCAAGTATATGCCACATACTGAAACAATGAAAATATATGATATACATAGACAATGTGGCTGACACAGAACCATAGGTCCAGAGTAGAGTTGACAACCTGTGCAGTGGGCGAATAGCCAGCAGAGACGCAGGAGCTGGCGGGTTCGATTCCCGCCGCGGAACAAAATGTTTGCATGATTTAAAGATATTTGTTTCGGGTCTGGTTGTTTCTCTATATATTATAAGAATATATTTACAAAAAAAAATGTATATAAGTATTATATCAGTTATTTGGTTCCCATTGTACAAGCTCTGCTAAGTTTGGGGCTAGGTAGAACTGTGTGAAATGTCCAGCAATATTTATTTATTATAGTAGCAAGGGCAAGAAGAGGCCTATTCCCAGCAGTTGCTGAAGTCAGACCGTAGATAAATAATATATTAAATACTAATTAAACAATGACACAAATGTGTTAAAAATGTTCAAAATAGTAGTCGATCTCATCTCATGTGTGTCATCCAATGTAGTTTCTTTCTTGCTTTATCTGAGAGTCCCATTATTTGCCCCACACACAGTATAATATACCACATTGGAATAAATAATTTGTATATTTAGCAGTCCGCTAATAAGACCCCAATCAGATTCCACCATCTGGGATGGATGTGGTCAGATGAAAATGGTGTTAATAGGCACAATTATTGTGCCTATTAACACCATTTTCATCTGAGATCTGAGAGAGAGAGAGAGAGCAAGACTTCAGTGCAGATCTAAATCCACCACCATAGAATCAAGATTAGTTTTTTTATACTACTACAAGTCTTACCCGTGGAGCATATTCCAAATATTGGTGACCATTGGAAAAGGTTGTGAGGAAACGAAATGCATTGTCTTGTAACACATAAACACCCTGATGGTTTGTCCGTAGATTATCAATTTGCTTTTTGTAGATACATGTCCAGAAATCAGTACATATAAACTTCATAGTATCCAACTCATCTTTAAACCTGGGCCATTCCCTTGTTAATCTCTCCATTATTTTATAACCGGCAGCGAATCCTATGTATTCAACAGCTGAAAGGTCGACCTCCTTAGGAAAAAACAAAGATATTTATATGTAAATATATAAGATTAGAATATATTATAGATTAAAATATCAAAAACTATTATGTAACACAACTAACAAGGTATTAGTGGACGAATTAATGTGAGTTATTACCTTTTTATCCGCAATAACTTTCGGTTGTTCCAAGGCATAATTTATAATTTCTGAATGTAGCAACTCGAACACAATATCATCAGCCATCGTTTAAAGTTTTCTACTATAACACATCTACTGCAATTTGGGATTCTTTTAGAATGCTACTCCCCCTTATTTCTGTATTGTTTTCATTTTTTTCTGTTCTTTTCTTTGCTTGCTAGCTGTGCTCACTCAAAATCACAAATGAAATGACATTCGCATTCGTTCAGTTCGTTGACTGCTGCCTGCGTTGACATGACATTATTGACACTTGACGACGAACTCGACTAAGTTGACGACAGACGGGCGTTCTTTTTTGTCATCATACTACAAAGAGCTTCGGTAAAGTCAGCCTATCTCCTAAAACATTATTTCTGAGGAACACAAAATTTCAAATATAATAATTTGTGTTTGCTTATCTGACGAAGTGAGATTGTTTTAGGCTTTTTATATTATGTCCTTGAGATTTTGGGTTAAACACCTCCTTTGGAACCCACGCACGCACGCCGAGACGCAACGAGCTTGTAGACTACTTCTTGTATTGATTGATTCTCATAAGAGTCTGTCTGTGGATTGATTGATGAGTAGGGTGCGCGACCGAACGGCGACGAACGACTGACAGGGCCGGCGCGGCGGCGACGCAGAAGGGTTAAGGAAATTCTAAAACAAAGCACACCAAGGAAGATGTAGGTAGGTAGATTCTACATCTTCCTTTCCTAGGCGTAGACAAATAATATATTTTGTCTATGGTAAATACTCTTTTTTGTTGTTGTTGTCTTTTGGCTTGGATACTAGTCCTTGCGCCATGTCCCGATTGTGAGATGAAATACTCAAAATACCAGTGTTGCTACTTTAGCCACATTTCGAAACTTGGCAGCTACCAAAAAAATATTTATATGAGTAGCCAAATAATTTAGCCACTTGGGTTTTTCATGTATTTCATTTAAATTTTAGGTCTCCGATTTCATTAGCCAAGTTCTATTGTTTATTTTCTTCGGTATAAAAAAAAATATCAGACATGTTAAAGTGATCGATGTATTAGTTTAGGGAAAAAATTTCTTCGCATTTTTTAAGAAAATTCAAAATATTTTTTAATATATTATTAGGTTGGGGGAAAAGTTTCTTCGCATTTTTAAGAAAATTTAAAACATATTTTAATATAATTTATTTAAATTTAACTAAAGTATGTAGATACCATTTTGTTCGATAACTTTTTGCCATCTTGTAGGTAGGGACATGATCCCATTGCTATAGAAATTTTGGGGCTTCTAATCAAAATACCGCGACAAGTGGTTTTGGCAGTCCTCTCGTGATGTTAACCTGACACTGCCTAAAGAATTCTGAAGAGACCGAAACAGGTGGAAATCTGAAGGTGCAAGGTCAGGACTATACGGCGGATGCATTAACACCTCCCATCCAAACTCTCTTCATTTTTGCTGAGTGGCTAAAGATGTGTGAGGTCTAGCGTTATCATGATGAAAACCACATCCCTTTTGTTGATTAATTCCGGCCGCTTTCTCTGAACTTCTTGCTTTAATCTCATCAGTTGTTCGCAGTAGAGTTCAGAATCGATGGTCCTGCCTGGTGGTAACAGCTCATAATGAATAATGCCCTTATAATCCCACCACACACACAGCATCACCTTGTTGTGAGTTAAAACAGGTTTCGCCACAGTCTGTGAAGCCTGACCGGCCTTTGACCACGACCTTTTTCGCTGTTTCTTGTTGTACGTGATCCAGTTTTCATCAGCAGTTATCAGCTTCTTTAAAAATGGTTCGGTTTCATTACGTCGTAATAAAGAATCACAAATGAGTACACGGTTCATTAGGTTTCTTTCAGTGAGCTCATGTACCCAAATATCGAGTTTTTTTTGTACCCAGTTTTTTTCAAATGCGCCAAAACTGTTTTGTGGTCAATTCCCAGTTCTTCAGCTACTTCGTAACTACTGATATGCCGATCTTGCTCCACTTTTTCAAAAAATGGCATCAATTTTATCCGTAATAGAGCGACCTGAGCGACGTGCA
Organism: Philereme transversata; assembly: GCA_963924445.1. Taxonomy (NCBI): domain Eukaryota; kingdom Metazoa; phylum Arthropoda; class Insecta; order Lepidoptera; family Geometridae; genus Philereme; species Philereme transversata. The sequence goes on from OZ004347.1 coordinate 10,744,566, forward strand.
TCTTTGACATGAAAATTTCCGGATTGAAAACGCTTAAACCAAATTTGTGCTAATCTCACAGACACTGCACTAGGTCCATAAATGTCGCAAATTTTTTTCGCGGCTTGCGTTGCATTTTTACCTTTTTTGTAGTAAAATTTTAAAATGTATCGACTTTCTTCATTAGATTCACTCATCTTTACCGTACGAAAAACAAATAAAAATCACACATTTTCCTAATTTGAATTTCGAATCATCTTCTTTAAAATTTAAACTTTGAATGATACCAAAACCAGCCAGATACAAATAGTATAGCCAAAGAGATTTTATTACAAGTTCATACATACTATAATGCGAAAAGACTTTTTCCCCAACCTATTATGTACCTCTGAATAATTGTGGTAACTCATTCATAATCTCCCTTATAGTAATGTATTATTTAGCATACCTTATGTTGTTTTAGTGCAAACAAACATTTCCTATTTGTTTTCAACATTAGCTACCTACTGCTAGCAACTTTTTAGGGTTATTTTTAGAATTCTGTCAACTTCTTGCAAGAGATCTAGCTACAAAGTTTAGGGTACAGTTGGCAACTATAACAAACAAAGTGACAAACCCAAACCAATCAAGTTCAAATCAAATATGGCGTATATCATTGTACAGCAGTGAATTGTGAAGTGAGATACTCTTTTATTATTTTATCCTGGGCTCGCAGGACTTCTAACATTGCTGTATTGTAAGTTTATTCATAACTTTTCAAATCTTGTAATAAAAATACAGCCTGTATTTTTGCCAAATGGATGAAAATAATATTTTGACAATAAAAGATGGCGACCCAACTCTTTTGCAAGGGTTTGAAGCGCCATCTAAAGCAGAACTAACAAAACCGAAGTTAGAAGGAATCAATAGAAAGAAGAGAAGGCGCGGGAAATTTAAACGGAAACTTGTGAAACCATTCGTCAAAGTGCCATGGCAAGATAAAAGAAGAAATAATGACAAAATCAAGAGGAATAACCGCTTTCGGAAAATAGTCTTAGCCAAAACTCAAGCACCTTTTAACAATAACCAGTTTTTAATGGAAATTCATAAACCTGAACCAGAAAACTCATTTGATATTTTGAGAACTCCTGCCCGTACCCGTGATTCCAGCTTCAGTGTTGACTCTGAGGATAACTACTTCTATTCCTTACCTGAAGATGAAGAGGAATATCTTACTAAGGAGTTTTCTAGTGTATATGAAGATGCTCAAAGCGAACGCTTGTCTAACATGTCGAAAAATGAACTTATTCAGGAGTATCTTCTACTCGAGGCAAAATACGATAACCTCGTGAAACGCACTGAACGTCTCAAGCAGAAACCTATTGAAGAAGATAATGAAGGCACAGATAGAGAAAAGTCAGATGTAGACAGTATGGTAACCGATAAAGACACATCAGGGACTTCTATTGAATCTAGTGCAGTAGATGAACCTACTTACAGTGATTTGTTACAGCGACTGAAGGAGCAAGAAGAACATGTGAATGAACTTCAACATACCAATGAAAAATTGAGGCTTGAGAATGAGCATTTGACACACAAGAGACCACAAGGAACTTCTAGTGAAGACTCTGAAAGTGACAGTTCTTCAAGTTCTGATAGTGATAGCAGTTCCAGTACAAGTGTAGTGGATGCTCAAGTGGAAGTGTGTGATACTGAGGGTATAAATGATGTTCATGTCAATGGCCAAAATGGAGAGACTACTGAACCAGCCATGGTTAATGGTTTTCACAGTGCAAATGAGGAAACTTGTTAAATGTTTTTATGAAAGACTTACTAGTGTGGAATCTATGCTGTTTTCTCTAAAATGGAGCTGTGCTAAATTAAGTTATTGTGAAAGGTCACTGATCATTTTAAACATATTTACATATTAAGTTATTACCTACATGCACTATATAATTTTTATAAAAAATATATGTCCATGCACACAGTGAAATTTTTAGAGAATGCTGCATAGACTTCAAAAGAAATTTTCTTTAATGTTAACTTATAAAGCAGGTAAATATAAAATGGTATTACAGGCACAGTTTCTAGTTGTTAAGTTGCCTATTGCAAAGCACATATTGTACAAACCCTTATCACATTTTAATAAAATTTACCAGGAAAAAAGCAAACACATTTCAAAAATAGTCAGCTGTGTTGTATAATAGGTACATTAAATGAAGTGTAATATAATAATAAAACTTCTGTTCTTTATCATGTTTTTGGTTGTTTATTCAAACAATCTGTAATACAGTTAAAACCGTTTATAACGACATCGTTTATAACGACCTATCGGTTATTACAGCCAGATTGTATGGTCCCTCCCATTGTATATTTATATGACTGTATTGCTTAAAACGACTATCGGATATAACGTCGGCAACTATACGGTCCCTTCGATGTCGTTATAAACGGTTTTGACTGTATTTGTATTTTTAATGACAGATTTAAGAGTAGCTATGTAGTATTGTGTAACTATAATTGTTAAAATGCAAGATTTATATTATTAGTAAGATATTACTTTATAATTATTATGGTCTATGTTTATCTTTAAATGTTTTCCTAAATGATATTTAAATGAATAATGTTAGCTTGGATTAGGGTAGGTATGTGTGGTATGTATGTGGCAAAAATATGCACTAAAATTAGTGTGGTAGGTATGTTAAAATATTCTTTGACAATTCAGGAAAATGCTTTTTTGTATGTCAATTTCTTTTAGATACATTATGTTAGTACCTGGTCAGTGAAAAATAACAGTTTTAATGGTGTTTCATCATCAACTGGCTAAATAAAAAAATACCTTAAGCATTTTTTGTTTATATTATTGGATAATTTATATATAAATTATATTTTGTACCTACGATATCGTAGTAGAGCCTACTTATGTTATATATAATATATATATGTAACATTTCTTTATACCCACTTAAGTCTATATTAAGTAATAGTAATGGATATTATTAATTAAACAATATTATTATACATCATTATTGGCAACCTTTTCCTTTTTCACTTTTGAATCTGGTGCATTTGGATTGCATCCTTTATAAAATTGTTTTAACAACAACATTGCTTCATCTGCCAAAATATTTCCAGTTAAAATATATGTTTGTCTATAAAAGTTGCTGACATCTAGTACAGTTTTACCTCCAAACCGGTCATTAGCTGCACCATAGATAACTTCTCTTACACTTAAATTGTTAAGTGCAGCAGCACACATAATACAAGGTTCCACTGTCACATACACAACAATATTTAGAAAGTAAGTCTTGTAATCAATATTGTTCAGAGTGCAGTACTTTATAACAGTATCAATGCAGTTAATTTCTGCATGTCTTGTAGGATTTTTAGTTGCATTAACACTATTCCTTGATTCTGCAATAATTTGCCCATTGATTGTAAATACACATCCCACAGGTACTTCTTGAGCAATCAATGCTTCTGATGCTAATTCAAGAGCTCGTTGCATTAATTCAACCATCTTAACTTTTCTGATCAGTTCAAAAACCAAATTTCTTTATAAGGTAAGGTCTATTTATAGTATTGTAACAGGTTGTGGGTTTCTAGAAACGTCAAAGCTTTCTTATCCCAATCGTTGTTATTAACTGTTCTTGGACTTGGGTGTGGCATATAAAGAACCTGTAAAAAATAAATACATAAAGATTGGGTAATGTAATACAAGGCACTAAAAAGAGAACCTGTAAGTAAATAATTTGTAGGTATTAAGGTAGCTCTCGGGGTTTGTCAGCGAGCCATGGAGCGCAGTATCCTAGGAGTCAAACTAACAGACTGCATTAGAAACAGTGAACTGCGCTCCCAAACACAAATCGCAGACATTGGCCACCAAGTAGGCAAGTGGGACTGGGCGGGACACGTCTGCCGCATGTCGGAGGAGTTATGGGCAAAATCCACCACTGAGTAGATCCCAAAAGACAGAAAACGGCCACGTGGCAGACCGCGACGCCGATGGAAAGACGAACTCGACTCGTATATGGAAGACTGGACTACACAAGCATATGATAGAGTGGAGTGGAAGGAAGAAGGGAGGCCTTTGCCCTGCAGTGGGACAGTACAGGCTCCAAATAATAATAATAAGGTAGCTCTAGGCACGAAATATTAAAAGAAAGCAAATATTAAATTTTTTCTTTATAATTTTACCAGGATAGAGATAGATGCAAGGAATTGGGGGAGACCTTTGCCCAGCAGTGGGACAATAGTAAGTTGACCAAAAAAATACCTGAATAGAACTAGAATGGAAATATTTTTGAAGTACTTTCTGTGCTCTTATCTCACAAAACTTTCCAATAGCTATAATTGTTTCTACTTCATATAGTTCTATAACTTTCTTGAAAATTGGGTCACAAATGTCATACAGTTGTTTCATCTGACTGACCTGAAAAAATAAAAAAAAATAACAGATTTAAAATAAAACAAGGTTAAAGAAAGTCAAACAGACAATTAATCTTAAGGATATGTACATATAAGTACTTACTTTAAAATCTCCTGGAGTTAGATTACACCCATTGTTTTTCATCCATTGCTGTGGTAAATAATTATAAACAAAGCTTGACTGAAAAAACTTGTCTGGAGTGCCACATAGGTCTTTAAATAGTCCCCAAAATCTCTTACCACTTATCTGGGAACAAAACAACTTAGAATTAAATACAATAAACTGAAGGGAGAGTTGAATTCATGTTATCGAAGGTAGCAATACCTAAGCCATACAAGAAAGATTATGATAGAAATTGGTACCTACCTCACTTCTTGAACATTCAAATCCTTTCACTGGTCTACTTGCTATTTCTTGAGGTGGTTTATCAACAGGTCCTTGGATTTGTAACCAATTTTTTACAGATTCAACTTCTCCAAAAGGGACCTGCAAACAATATTAAATGATTTATAGAACCCAAGACGATAAAATAAAAATAGTGTGCTAGCCGTTATACCTAGTTCTACACTTTGGTTCAGACATACAGAACGGCAACTAATCTAAATCAAAGCTCTCTTTTTAGTGTAAGGATGCTGGTACATAGAAGATGTTCTTTTATTAAAAGTAAACCAAATAGAAAAATTTTAAGGTCTTACTCCTGTCTGAGACATTCCCCAGGGTCCAGGATTCATGCCAAAATACATGATACGTTTTTTCGAGTTGCAATATTTTTTGATATACATTTCATAGGTGATCCGAGCATAAACCGTTGGATTGTACACACAATGAACATTTGCAGGTAAAACCAATTTCTCCAGTGAATTATTTAATTCGTCAACTAGATGAAGCAAATCATCGCTTGGGTTCTTACTAGCTATTGGGTAAGTACATGTTGGTGAAAAATATGAGGAAACCACTTCTGTTTCCATTTAAAAGCTTGCAGGAAAACACTTCGATAGTTTCAAAATAGTTTACACTAAACAACAACAAATCATCATCGCCTCGGCCTCGGCATGTTATCTAAAATAAATATTTCCCAGGCCACCAGAGAAACCCCCAGGACCATTCGGCCCAGCGAAATTACCGTGGCGTTTCAATTTATTTGTAAAAAGCACAGTAAAAGTTTATGTCTTGCTTTACTTGATTCTAAAAAATAGTGTTGCTCGCACGAGACTTTGGCTCAAGCCAGACAGACCACTGTCGTCTGTTGCCAATTACCAACTGTACCTTAGACTTTTTAGCTAGATCTCTACCAAGAAAATGCCAGATTACCATTTTATTTACCCTAAAAAGTTGCTAGAAGTAGCTGAAGTTTGAAGGAAATAGGAACATATTTGTTTGCACTAAAACTACATTAAATGCAATTATAACCTTTTTTATTGAAGATTAAGAATTTGTTATGATGACGAATAATCAGAGGTACATACATCGATCACTTTATCATGTGTGGTGAAAGATTTTTAAGAACATCTTGTTTCAGAACATTTTTCTTGCTTGAAGTATGTAGTTTCGCAAACGAAATACCAATTCACGGGCTTGTTGGTCCAAAACAGTATTTAACGTGTTTTAGGCATTTTTAAAATAAAAACAATAATAAGATCCAAAAAACTCAACAATACATGAATTAAAAAAAAATTAGGTAGGTACGTTAAAATTAAAAAAATAAGACTAGTTCCAACTTGAGTAATAGATGACGCTGATAGGAGAGAAGGTGCAAAAACATGGTTTATATGCTAAAATCGCAAAGACACAATATTAAAAGTCTAAAACAATCTCACTTCGTCAGTTATACAAACACAAAATGTTTTTATTTAATTCAAGTTCCTCGGAAAATAATGTTCACACAGCAATTAACATTGACAATTCACTTTCCTATGATGATCAGCTTATGCCAGAGCAACACCATCTGTTAGCAGTTATAAAAATAGCCGTGAAAATCCCTCATTATTTTCGATTACTATGCGATATTTCTCTACTTTAAGCGTAGATCTGATCTGATTTGTAAAACTGAACCTCGACACACAGCAGCAGCAAGCCGACACTTTTATTATATTGGTTCTTTCCTATACAACAGTATGAACAAGAAACTAAACATATATCCATTGCCAATGTTCAAGTGCAAGAGATAAATGTCTCGAAATGTTGCAATCCTTGTCTTATGAAGACACTGAGAAACTATTAGGCGTTTCAGTATGATCCAATTCCCACACACACACACACACACATACACCCAACCACATACACTCTCATGAATCCACACGTACCCTCATATACGAGGTGCTACTTAGTAATTTGTATTATTCCTTATGTAAGCGTTTCTTTTTTGTATTAAGTGAGTATCTTTAAGATTGTATTGGAACCCTTACTTATCTTGTCGCGGAGGAGGGCGTTGGTATCTGCGACACAGTATTTATTACGAATGCGGATATCATCGTTTTTCATTTTTGTAATTACACCGTTGTTAATTGTTCCAAATAAAGATGATTATTATTATTACCTTACCATTATCCCCCCCTACCTACGTCAACAAAAGAATTATCTTAATACCATGTACACTTCCATAAGAGGTTTTTTTTATTAAATGCGAGTGTATGTAAGGACATAGTTACAATTGCAATTCTATTTCCATTTAATCTAATATTTTAAAATCTCGATTCGCAGAAATCACAGTCGAGTGCACCTAAATTATTACTTGTTTAGCAGAATAAAAAAAAGTCTTTAAGTTGCTAGAAAATGTAGCTAAAAAGTTAAGCTACAAAATTTTCGAAGTTGTAGCTGGTGGTTGTGCAAAAATAGCTAGATCTAGCTACACAGTAGCTAAGTTGGCAACAGTAGCTAAGTTGGCAACAGTAGCTATATGGACTCTAGGTGCGGTGTCTGTCATTCGGGCTGAGCGCCATCTGCGCTCGCCAAAAGTTCGGTTAAGCTGTCACGGCCTCAGAGGCCAACAGCGAGATTAGTCCATTCAAAAAAAAAAAAAAAAAAGGTGTCTGTCATTGTCAGATTTTTTTCTTTCACTCTGTCAAATACAGCTAAGTGGTCTCTCTCTGGTGAATACAGCTGATGGACGGACGGTTTCCGTATTTGCTTGTTTACATCACTGATGGGTTTACATGTAGAGTAATTAAGTTCTTATTTTAATTTGCAAGTTGTAAATTATATTTATAATCCCACAATATTCCCAGTAAAAAAATGTCTATCCTGACAGAAGACGTAGTTCGGAATTTAGTATCTAAAACTAGTGTACCATTGGTTTTTCGAAGTTTTGTAAATAGTTGGTCACTATGCGAGTGGCCAATCGAAAAGTGGTGTTCTGTATTTGGAGAACGAGAAATTCCATTTCGCTGTATGAAAAAGGACTTTTTGTCCGATGAACCTTGCTGGGAAAGGAGGTGCAAAGTCACAAATATGACTTTTAAAGATTTTGTGGACACAGCACCATCTAATGAAGAATGGATGTATTTTGATTATAAATATCTGCAACAGTGGTTCAGTGTTGATGATGATATTTACAAGGTATGTGAATAATAAGTATCTACTAACTATATTTAATTTTGGTAACTTTCATTACCCACTGATATAAATTGTTCAGATTTCTGATTGGAGGACAATACAAAGTAGATCAATAGGTTACTTAATATGATACATGGTTACATTATGATACTGAAATATAAATAATTTATGTATGTTAATGTTTTAGGCAGTGTCTTGGGGTCAGTTTGGATTCCCAAACTCGGGGCCGGCAGATACCACATTGTGGGTAGGTAGCAGCGGTGCCCACACACCAGCCCATCAGGACACCTATGGAGTGAATATAGTTGCCCAGCTTCATGGAAAGTGAGTTTATTTCTTTACTAGCTTCCGCCCGATGCTTCACACTCATGGTTTGTTAGTAGAATTACTTCCTACAAGCTTTTATTTGGCTTGCTCTGTATGTCGATCCAACTCCTGTTGTCCGATGGGATTGTATTCATGTTTCTATGTCGATACAACATAAGCAAGAAAACTGTTTTGAAGCTGGAGCTGAGGACGGCAGCAGGACTACACTAATTATAGTAGATACTTCTGTGATTAATGGCTTGCTCTATTAGTGCTACATGCAACTGATTTAAAATAAAATAAAATACTAGTGGTTCGCCCCGCAGTGAGATCTCGCGAGTCTACCATAAAAACAAAAAAAACATTATTCGTAATGTTTGACTATCAAAATAGTGCCACGAAATAAATAACAAACTAACTTGACCTACAGTTTCATTAAAATTACAGGTAACGGGAGTTCATGTTAATTGGTTAAGCTTTTTTGGGGTACAAATTGCAGTTATTCTAGATTTGAGACTATTGCCTATATTTGTGATACTTAGCTACACGCATACCAAATGACAGCACTGTGGGGTCACTGGTGTACCCTGTGAATTTTGTCAAAGTTTAGTTTTTATTATGGCTAATAACTCAAAAACTACAAAAACTTTACTAAAAATAAAAAAGGGGTCGAAATGTACTAATGAAGACCTTTCATTTGACGTCTCACTTGACCTAATAGTCTCATTTTCATTTTCTTTTATCCCTCTCGAACCTCAATATCTTAACAACCCCCCAAAATTTTTAGTTCATTGAGTCACACCAAAATTGTGCCATCATTACCTACCTTTATACCAAATTTCACGATTATCGGATAAACGCTTCGAAAGTTATCCTCGGATAAACAAACATACATACAACGCCGATTTGCCTAATTTGATTTGGAGATCTCGCATCGCTCGATCAATAACAACTATGGTTATTTTCATCAGCTAGCAATCCTTTAATTATTAGTTTTTTTTCTATTTAATGGATATGGAACAAGCATATGGCCCACCTCAGGTTAAGTGGTTACCACCGCCTATAACAAAGTATTGCCTCGTAGGTCACGCCCCTTAGAAACTTGCCCTACGATGCACTACTCTGCATTCATCAACTTGAGGCATACAGGTGTGAAGCCTCATGTGGCCGTTATTTCACCGGCAACCATACCCTTCAAACCGAAACACAGCAATGCTGCTTCGAGGCAGAAATTGGTATTGAAATTAGAATTGTGGTAGTTCTTCCCTGAATAATCCCTTTCATAAGGAACTCTACTACTCTTTAAAAGTTTTTTTAAGTTTTTCGGGGAACTTGCGTCACTCTGTATGACTCGCTACAAATTCTAATAAATATTATAATTTATTATTAAAAACATTATGTTTACAGGAAACGATGGATAATGTTTCCACCTGAAACTGGAGGACTGAAGCCCACTAGAGTGCCTTACGAAGAGTCAAGTGTTTATAGTGAATTGAATTTTTATTGTCCTCAAAACACAGATGGTTTCAGCAGTAAGTTGCAACTTACATAATCTTACTAATCACTGTCACTCATTTTATTAAAATTAAATAAAGCATATAGCACTCAGGGATAGTGTAACTTTCTATCATAATCTAAATAAATATTTTTTTAGAATGTGTTCAGTAGTTTATGAGATTACCCTACAAACAAACTTCAATACACATTCAAACTTGACCTGTTTTTAATCTCAGTTAAATCTATATGTACTTAAATCACACATCACACAATATTTATAAAATCTCTCTTTTAAAAAAAAAGAAAAAGTATATTATTCCCGACCCGTTTAGGCTAAACATATTTGAGATGGTTTTAAAAATCTTAGTGTATATTAATTAGTATATTTTTTATTTCAGGTCTGACTGGAGCTAGGATGGTGGAGCTTTCAGCAGGTGATGCCTTACTCCTTCCAAGAGGCTGGTGGCATTATGTACAAAACTTGGACCCTATTAATATATCCCTCAATATATGGATACCTCATGTATGTGAAATAAACCAGCTAATCTAATGATGATGTCACCGTTCCTAACCACATTATAAACAGGTTTTGTTTACAGGATAAAGACAACTCTACACAAGTGTCTGAAGCTCTGATTAAAATATTGGTGGCTCAAATATGCAAGGACCTGCCACAGGAAACAGCTAAGCTTGTTGTTAACCCAAACGAAGTAAGTGCATCTTATTAAAACGTGAGTTAAGTAATAATTGTGTGGATAATAATAAATATTTAATTTAATAACAATAAAAAAGTACTAAGATGATACCTAACACTTAATTCTACAAGTAGCTGATATATGCCGGTTCGGGACCACTACATTTCCAGTGTAACAAGACCCGTGTTTTGTATGTATTTGGTAGTGTTTGAGGGGTCATGTTATGTTGGTTTTGTCTCAAAAATCGATATTTGACCTTTGTGCGCATACTATTACGTATGAAACTGGAGGTCTTGGTGGTCTGGTTTCTGGTCGCTTGTTATCGGGTCTTGGAAATGATAGTTACATTGTAATAAAATGTTAATAGAACTAGTGTTTGTCTATGTCCTGCGGGTCTTGGAGCTTTGGTTTTGGTCGTAGATACCTGTGACGTCATACATGTGTTAATAGAACTAGTGTTTGCCTCTGGCTTCGTATGTCCTGCGGGTCTTGGAGCTTTGGTTTTGGTCGTAGATACCTGTGACGTCATCGTTATCGGGGTCATAGTTACATTGTAATAAAATGTTAATAGAACTAGTGTTTGTCTATGGCTTCGTATGTCCTGCGGGTCTTGGAGCTTTGGTTTTGGTCGTAGATACCTGTGACGTCATACATGTGTTAATAGAACTAGTGTTTGCCTCTGGCTTCGTATGTCCTGCGGGTCTTGGAGCTTTGGTTTTGGTCGTAGATACCTGTGACGTCATCGTTATCGGGGTCATAGTTACATTGTAATAAAATGTTAATAGAACTAGTGTTTGTCTATGGCTTCGTATGTCCTGCGGGTCTTGGAGCTTTGGTTTTGGTCGTAGATACCTGTGACGTCATCGTTATCGGGCCATAGTTACATTGTAATAAAATGTTAATAGAACTAGTGCTTGTCCATGGCTTCGTATGTCCTGCGGGTCTAGGAGCTTTGGTTTTGGTCGTAGATACCTGTGACGTCATACATGTGTTAATAGAACTAGTGTTTGCCTCTGGCTTCGTATGTCCTGCGGGTCTTGGAGCTTTGGTTTTGGTCGTAGATACCTGTGACGTCATCGTTATCGGGGTCATAGTTACATTGTAATAAAATGTTAATAGAACTAGTGTTTGTCTATGGCTTCGTATGTCCTGCGGGTCTTGGAGCTTTGGTTTTGGTCGTAGATACCTGTGACGTCATCGTTATCGGGTCATAGTTACATTGTAATAAAATGTTAATAGAACTAGTGCTTGTCCATGGCTTCGTATGTCCTGCGGGTCTAGGAGCTTTGGTTTTGGTCGTAGATACCTGTGACGTCATACATGTTTTAATAGAACTAGTGCTTGTCTATGGCTTCGTATGTCCTGCGGGTCTAGGAGCTTTGGTTTTGGTCAGAGATACCTGTGACGTATACATACATATATATATATATAGTAGTATAGTTACATTGTAATCTGGCTCTGGTTGTAGCTGGTCGTACTTCTATTTACTAGATAAGTGAAGCCGCAGGCGGAAGCTAGTTATTGTATACATTGTAATGTAATCACTACAACTCTTCCCACTGTGGTTTTCCAATCGGTACAGGATATGATAGTTACACTGTAATCTGGATACTTACACATGTTTTTTATAGAACTAGTTTTAACCTATGACTTCACGCACGATTTATCAATAAAAACATAACCCTCCTTCTTTAAACTCGGGTAGAAAGTAGCCGTCATCTCAATCCTAGTTATAATCTACATACTAAAATTTCATCAACTATCAATCGAACCGTTTAGTTGTGAAAACACATTATACAGATGGAGTAAGTTTTTAATGTATGTTATTAGTATTGAATGGATTTATAACGGATGAATTGATAAGGAGATGAATCAAACTATTGACAGGAAGTGATTAGATGAGGATGCTGCTGACATGAATTGAAGATTTCATTTCATACAACCAGTTGATTGAGTGCAGTACTGTGCACATACAAAAAAATGTTATTTACCAGTCTCTTACCGTGGCTGATTGTGTTCCAAATACAACGAAACGATAATGATGGAGTACACTCAATTTTTGAAAAGAACATTTCACAATCCATACATGAAGATTTGCGTGATTTGTGCGTGAGTAATTATTATTATAATTTGAAGAATGTTACACTGTTGGATGTCAACAGCAAACGTTTCGTGAAGAATTGGCAGATGAAATTTTACTTTTATACAAACGACAACGGTAATGATGATGGTATAAAATATGGGAACAATTTACCTTTCCATAGAGATCATACTGTAATCATTGTACAAAGTAAAAACATGAACAAAAGTAAACAGTTAAATTTACATTTATGTAGTAGTAATAATCAATTATTACTCTATAAGTTGGAAGTCATACATTCTTTCAAGACTCGTGCAAAGAGAAGCAGTAGAATAACAAATAACTTACAACAAACTTGGTCGATTGATACATTCGAACAAAAGTATACAGATGAGAAAGGCTTAGAGATTACTGTAAAAGTACTGAGAGGTTCAAAGAGTTCTTATCATCACCGTCACCGCGGTTCGATATCTAGAGATGAGGATAAAGAATCAGAAGATGAAACAGTTGGAAGATCAACATTGACAACAATGAAAAATTCTTCTACAACAGCAACTTCTGAAATTCCCACTACAACGTCTCATCCTTTAAGTGAATCATGTCAACAATATAAGATGACAATTGAAAGTGTGATATATTGGAGTTATAATCAATTGGAAAAATTGAAAACAGGTGAAATCGTGGGAACAGGTTGTATAGCTAAAATGCCAATAAAATAATTTTATATACATTGTAAGAGACTACTGATAAAAAAATGTGGTGAGTTAAAATCAAGTAATCAGCGTGAGAGTCAATGAAAATAATCATGCGGTTATTCCTTCCTATGTGAACTGTGCTAGGGCTCACGTATAAATACCACCCCGGGTATGGTTCAATACTCATTCCATAACCACAGCAATTACAGTCACTTACTCAGACATTGTAAGTGTTCTTTTGTTTTAATTTATTTTCAATTTAAAAACATGGCATCGTCATCAAGTCAAGCTTTGACCAACCTCAACTGTTGTGGTAACAAAACTTGGGTCAAACTCAGTGATCTAGAAGTCAACAAGCCTTACAAGATTGTTGAAGTTAAGAGGGCTACATCCAAATTTCACGCAACCAGAATGCAAACGATTGTTCAGTTAGAGAATGGGTTTATCCTAACATTACCCACTAGATTTGACGATTTAAACGATGAAATGTTTAATTACTTACAAACAGCGAACGTTAATATGGTGAACAAGGGACCAAGTGGTAAATCATGGATAATCCACTTTACAGAAGAGGAGATACCAACCCAACAACCTTAGATATTATCATGTCTGTTTTTCATTACAGTTGGGATTGACATTCATCATCATCAACATGAATAACCTGCAAATCTTAGTTGATGAGATGCAATTAGAGTGTAAATTTGATTGGATAAGCTTTATTACAACCAACAGGTTGTTACAGATCTGGACACGTGCTGTACCGCTAATAAAACTACATGGAGATGTGAATATAGTGCTTACGCATCTATATCAAAGAAGTAATTTTAACGACATTGAAATCCATACAATCGTACAGTTCTGGGATAATTTATCCTCCCATCAAGAAGATACGATTGGGAACATCAACGTGGATAGGAATGAGTGGATTGAGTTATTAAATGAAGCCCCACCCGATTGCTTTTCACATATATTTACTGAGAGACTTGGTAACTTGTTCATAAACGTTTTGTTGGTGTGTATCAGTGAAGGTATAGAGTTTTAGAGAGTGTAAAAAGTGAAGTGACAATTAGTAATAAGAAGTTTTTAATTTAAGATTTTATCTGTTGTCTGTATATTAATATCTAATTTTGTAATGGATTTAACAAACGTAAGGTTCTTGATCGACATTGATGGTTTTCCAGTTAAAAGTGATATTTATTTTAAAGAAATTGGTATTTATGATTTTTTAACGGGTGAGGTTATATTACTCCATATTAAATTACCCAATTGGTTACTGTTTGGGGGTAAATCAAGGGAAATTAGGTTTGTTGAAAAAAATGTACACGGGTTAGAATTTAAAAATTTTCAAACAGATTTGAAATATAGTCAAGCCATTAATCAAATTAAAAAATTAGACGTAAAACATCAATACACATGGTTATATAAAGGGGGGAACTGTAGAGCGAAAGCTATTGAATATTTTAGGTATGACATCTTTTAACCTGGAAACCATTGGTTGTCCAAAAGTAGAGAAAATTATTAGTAATTTAAATTTAAACTTTTTACAAAATTGCTCGCGGCACGCTCTTTTTAACAGTAAATCCCGCACCTGCCACTGTAGCGGAGTTGAGGTCCTAGCATTCGCTCAGTGGTATAAAAACTATCAAAAAAATGTATAGTAAATTATTAAGTGTGAATGTAAGTTACTTAGGTTTTTTTAACTATGTCTTAATTGTTTTTTTCCATTACTATAATTTACATCACATTGTATATTTTAAATAATAAAAAAACATGTATTTATTATTATGTGTTTAATATAGATATAATTTTGTAAACATTACTAATTTAACATTAATTAATTTTAATTTAACATTAATTAACAACATTAATTGTAAACATAGTATACTATCATTAAAATATCTTATTAATCAATTTTGTTTTCTTTATCTATCCAACTAGTTGAATTCAGACCAAACCATTTCACTAAAACTTTATCACCTTTTTTCTTTAACACTTTTTCCACCAGGTACACATCAGGATACTTTGTTTTTTGTAGTTCTTGTTCATAAAACCCACCTAAGATTGGTTTTTTCTCTTCATCTTGCAATTGATAGGTTATAGGATAGGTATTATTCACTTTCAACACTTGAAATATTTCTGAACTCCAATTTCCTGTATAACCTTTAGCGAAAGCAGATTTGTGTTTGCTTATCCGTACATAATCACCATTAGCATATTTCGCTTTAGGACGTACTTTGATAAAATTGTAAACATTAGATAAGAGGGCGTTGGCATTCGTTTGATTCACAGTCGCTGGAGCAACCTTGATTGTACTGTGTACTTTATTGTTATATCTATTCATTACATCAGTCAATGTATGCCCAACCCATTTGTAAGAACCATTGTAAGCAAACTTTTGCCAGAGCCAATTTTTGATAGTTCTAATAAATCTCTCAACGATAGACGCTTTCATGACACTATACGTAGAGTAATGGTTAATATTATATTTTCTCATCAACACCTGAAACTTTTCATTGAAAAACTCTCGCCCATCGTCAGACTGAATGTTTTTAGGTATTCTTTGATTCTGATTATTTTTGCTCAATAGATATAACATAGCCTGTGTAACATTATCAGCTGATTTGGTCTTAATCGGTTGAGCCCATGCATATTTTGAAAAGGTATCAATACATGTTAATATATACTTAAATCCGCTATTGTACTTGGAATATTTTTGCATGTCAATCAAATCTATTTGCCAGGTATCGTCCAGTCCTTTTTGTATAAAGCGTCTTCGTGGAAATTTTTTACGAACATTTTTATGAAGTTCTTGAACGACTTGCCATTTACTCATACTATAGTCTTTATAGTCTTCGTATCTCTCTGAGACTTTTTGGTTTCCGGTGGACCTTGAATCTTTTGTGAGATTTCTTCTATGGTTTGAGAGATTGAAACTGGAGGTCTTGGTGGTCTGGTTTCTGGTCGCTTGTTATCGGGTCATAGTTACATAGTAATAAAATGTTAATAGAACTAGTGTTTGTCTATGTCCTGCGGGTCTTGGAGCTTTGGTTTTGGTCGTAGATACCTGTGACGTCATACATGTTTTAATAGAACTAGTGCTTGTCTATGGCTTCGTATGTCCTGCGGGTCTTGCGGGTCTTGGAGCTTTGGTTTTGGTCGTAGATACCTGTGACGTCATACATGTGTTAATAGAACTAGTGCTTGTCTATGGCTTCGTATGTCCTGCGGGTCTAGGAGCTTTGGTTTTGGTCGTAGATACCTGTGACGTATATAGTAGTTACATTGTAATCTGGCTCTGGTCGTACTTCTATTTACTAGATAAGTGAAGCCGCAGGCGGAAGCTAGTTATTGTATACATTGTAACTCTTCCCACTGTGGTCAACAACAACAGAAACCGATAGAAAAGAGTCCTAGATTAAGAAAAGATAACACATTGTTTTTACAATCTCTAGGATTACATTTATTATAATGTCGTCGTCATCAATGTTGAATATTGGGGAAAGCGTGCTGTTTGATGATAGTATTGAGGGTATTGAATACCACTCATACACACCCTTCAATGAGTCATATAAAAACAATGATGAAATACGTATCCATATCAACAACCAGGATGCTATTGTACTACCTTGTGAGAGTCAGCTGATAATTGAAGGTACTACTACAAAAAATTCATCTTTCACCAATAATGGACCTGCATACCTGTTTCAAGACATACGCTACGAATTGAATGGAGTAGAGATTGATAGGACAAAGAACTGTGGTATCACTACCACAATGAAAGGAATCGCATCCTACGGCGATGAAGAGAGTAAAACCTTGGAAAATAGCGGTTGGAATTTGAGTGGTTTTAAAGAGTTTGATGGAGAATTCTGTTTCACTATTCCACTTCGACACCTGTTAGGTTTTGCTGAGGACTACAACAAGGTGATTGTTAATGCAAAGCATGAACTGATATTGAACCTTAGTTCTTCAAACCTAAACTGTGCTATTGTCAAGGATACAACTAAAAAGATTGAGGTAACAATAACACGGATTATATGGCGAATGCCTATAGTTAAAGTATCAGACACAGAAAAGCTCCGTTTGTTAAAGTATGTGGAAGGTAACATTCCGATTCCCATAGCATTTAGGACGTGGGATCTTTACGAGTACCCTGTACTACCAACCTCACAAAAACATGTATGGACAGTGAAAACTAGCACTCAGTTGGAGAAACCTCGTTTTGTTATTCTTGGTTTTCAACATTCACGTAATAATGAGGCAGGTAAAGATAAAAGTTTGTTTGATCACAGCAATTTTTACAACGCTCGCCTATATCTTAATTCTCAGTACTATCCTTATGACTCATTCGCCAATGATTTTGAAAAAGGTGTTTACTCACTTCTCTATCAAGCATTTATTAACTTTAAAAGAGAATACTACGGCATAAAGAGTGCGAATATTCAAGTAGATCCACCGCACTTTAAAACAAAATCACCTTTAGTCATAATTGACTGTTCCAGACAAACTGATTCTCTTAGCTCAGGTGGTGGTGGTGCTATTGATATTAAACTGGAGATGGAGTTTAAAAAGCCTTTACCGAATGATACCACCGCTTACTGTTTAATCTTGAATGACTCACTATTTGAGTATAGTATTCTAACTAAATCAGTTCGAAAAATAACAAACTAGGAATCTATTCCAATCTGGTTTACTAACTGACCTGTTCTGATCTGTTCTAACCTGTTAACTGACCTGTTATAATCTGTTCTAACCTGTCTACTAACCTGTTCTAACCTGTTCTGATCTGTTAACTGACCTGTTCTAACCTGTTTACTGACCTGTTCTAACCTGTTCTGATCTGTTAACTGACCTGTTCTAACCTGTTAACTGACCTGTTATAACCTGTTCTGATCTGTTAACTAACCTGTTCTAACCTGTTAACTGACCTGTTCTAACCTGTTAACTGACCTGTTATAACCTGTTCTGATCTGTTAACTGACCTGTTCTAACCTGTTAACTGACCTGTTCTAACCTGTTAACTGACCTGTTATAACCTGTTCTGATCTGTTAACTGACCTGTTCTAACCTGTTCTGATCTGTTAACTGACCTGTTCTAACCTGTTAACTGACCTGTTATAACCTGTTCTGATCTGTTAACTAACCTGTTCTGATCTGTTAACTGACCTGTTCTAACCTGTTAACTGACCTGTTATAACCTGTTCTGATCTGTTAACTGACCTGTTCTAACCTGTTATAACCTGCTCTGATCTGTTATTCAATGTGTTCAACTGGAGTATTAAGTTTAGTTGTACTTTGTCAGCCCCACTGAAAAGATGTTTAGTTTGTCTTCTTACGCTCCATCAAGCCCTCAATTTTACTATGAACTTTGTAAAAATGTATACTACATTGCTTCAAGCTCAATACCATACATTACAACATATTTAACACCGTCATTAGATCAAATCAATGCAGTATTGGATGTGTGCATTAATATTGATAATCGATTAATATTAACTAAACAACAATGGAACGCAATATTCAAGGAGGACAATGTAAGAGATATTACAGTATTTTTCAAGAATGGTTCAACTCCACCTGCACCATCACCATCTAAGTCACATCAACAAGCGATAACTTTTATAAATTTACAAGGAGAAGGAAAACCGAATTTCATCATGATTTACGCAGGAGCTCAATCGATGAGATTATGTAGTGGAGAATGGTGGCACTTGTGTCAGATAATGAATTGCCTCAACCTACGTCTTCAACAATTGTATAGAACTAAATTTTATTATGAAAACCGTATGAATTTTTTTAGAAAAAGGTTTAAGCTTAGTCAAGTGAAAACATTGTATGAAGCCTCTGTTCTTATGGATAGTATTTATGATGAAACATCTCTTGTAGACGTTGAAATTAAGTGTTTTACATTAGAGTGTTTATTTTATTCATGTTTAATTTAGGTTAAAATTATGTTATGAAATAAACTTGCTATTCCTATTATAATTACATTGTTTGTTATACCTACATCACCCCAACCACATCCTTTTTGTATGAGATAAGAACTTATAAAAAGGAATCTTTAACGAATAAATCATCAGTATATACTACCTCTCCCTACACAGTTTAACTTGTTTTTTAAAATGTACGACTGTCCTTTTTGTAATGTTGAAGTAGATAAAAATCAGTTGATTGCTCACTCGAGAACAAAACGTCATAAGTTGTTGTGTAAACAAGATTCTGAGGATTATTTTACATACATTATTGATTCAGCGTTCAAGTGTAGGATTGTATCTTATAGACTCAATGGATCCTCAACCATTCTAGATCCTAAGCTATACTTGGCGGGAGCATCATCAAAGGTACACCAGTTGCTCACTCTCGAGTTGCAAACGTATAAACATATTAAAGTAAATTTGGAACTGTTCTGTACCTTTATAATAATTGAAAAGGGTGGAGATAACGAAGAAGACGACGTAATCAGAGATCTAAAGTCATTCAACACAAAGAATGTAAATTTAGACATGTCATCAAATCTATCTTCTTTCTATGAAGATATTTGTTCTAACATATTGCGGAAATGTGAAGAGTTTCAAGAAAAAGACAGCGGGTGGGCGTTGGAAAAAATTGAATTCTTAGAAGTGAATATTAATAAGTACATTCCAATAAGAGGGAGCTCTTATACACCACTTCCTATTTGGATACAACGTAAATTTGCTTGTATAAATGTGAAAAACACCGATGACGCTTGTTTTTTCTGGGCTGTAGTGAGTGCTCTTTATCCAGTCAACTCACATTCAGATCGTCCATCGTCTTACCCCCCTTATGAGAGTGTATTGAAAACGGAAGGAATTTCTCTACCAGTGTCAGCAAAGGACATTAAACGTTTTGAAGTGCTAAATCAAATTAAAGTGAATGTGTACGGTGTTGAACATAGGAAACAATGTATTGTACCCATGTTTATATCGTCGAAAACCTATAATCAAAGTGTCAATCTATTGTTCTATGAAGACGATAAAAACAAAAAATCACACTATTGTTCAATAAAAAACTTGCCCCGTTTGATAGGCTCTCAAATGAGTAAACATGAGCACCGTCTACATTTTTGTGACGGATGTTTACAATGCTTTAAAATTAAGAGTAAACTTGATCTTCATAGGAGAATAGGTTGTCATAAGGCTTTGATAGAACTTCCTTCTCCCAAAGATAAATACTTACATTTCAAAAACATAAGTCATCAACTTTCCGTTCCATTTGTAATATATGCTGATTCAGAATCAATATTAAGTCCTATCAAAGCCTCAAGTGAAATGAAAAGTACCTATTACACTCACAAACATATACCATATAGCTTTGGGTACTATATACATTGTAACTATGATAAGTCACTATCTAAATATGTTATGTACCGCGGTGAGGACTGTGTTGAAAAGTTTGTTGATAACATTTACTCTGATCTCAGTCGTATTGCAGAAATTTTTTCAAAGATTATTCCATGTGAAATTCCTACTCTAGATCATCAAGCATTATTATCATCTACTTTTTGTCATATTTGTCAAAAAGATTTCTTATCAGCAACAGAGGAAAGGGTTATTGATCATTGTCATTTTACAGGAAAAATCAGAGGTGTGGCTCATAATCAATGTAACTTGAAATTTACAAAACCCAACTATGTCCCTATATTTTTCCATAATCTAAGTGGATACGATAGTCACTTATTTATCAAAGAACTGGCTGCTAGGGGTGGGGATGACATTCATTGCATACCTCAGCATAAGGAAAAGTATATTTCATTCAGTAAAAAAATAAAGTTTAATAATGATGTTGATGAAATTACCGTACGCTTTGTAGATTCGTTTAAATTCATGTCAACAAGTTTAGACAAGTTAGTTAAATACCTATCAACTGATCAATTCAAAATACTCCCTGATTACTTTCCAAACCCTGAACAAATGAACCTCTTAACACGAAAAGGAGTCTTTCCATATGAATACATTGATTGTTGGTCTAAACTTGAAGACAATTCTTTGCCTGATAAAGAGTTATTCTACAGTGAATTAACACAAACACACATTTCCGATCAAGATTATATACACGCACAAAAGGTATGGGAACAATTTGAATGTAACTCGTTGGGGGAGTACTCTGATTTGTATCTCAAGACAGATGTCTTACTATTGGTTGAAGTTTTTGAAAACTTTCGTAGTATATGTTTAGCTACATATAAACTAGATCCATGCAGATACCTCACAGCACCTAGCCTCTCGTGGGATGCTATGTTGAAAGAGACAGGTGTAAATCTCGAACTTCTTACCGATTATGAAATGGTTCAATTCATACAATCTGGTATCCGGGGTGGGATTAGTCAAGTTTCCAAAAGATATGCTAAATCCAATAATAAATTTATAAATCCCACCACATGCAACAGTAATCATACGCAGGAAAGCAATTTTATAATGTACTTGGATGTTAATAATTTGTATGGTCATGCTATGAGTCAATACCTACCACATTCTAACTTTGTTTGGTTGAGTGATAGTGAAATCAGAACATTTAACATTCTCACTCAGCAACCCGATTCAGATACAGGCTATATTTTGGAAGTGGATTTGGAGTATCCCTATTCTCTTCACGACTTACACAATGACTATCCCTTTTGTGCTGAAACAAAAGCTCCACCTAATGGTAAAACTAAGAAACTATTACTCACACTTGATAATAAACAAAATTACACAATTCACTACATGTATTTAAAACAGTGCATAGAAAACGGTTTAGTCTGCAAAAAAATTCATAGAATCTTGTCTTTTCAACAATCTCCATGGCTCAAATCTTACATAGATTTGAACACTGTTAAAAGGCAAGCAGCCACAAACTCATTTGAAAAAAGTTTTTTTAAACTTATGAACAATTCCGTGTTTGGTAAAACCATTGAAAATGTAGCCAAAAGGGTTAATGTACGACTATGTAGTAGATGGGATGATCAGAAAACAAAAACCAAATGCAAATATGGAGCTCAAAGATACATTTCTCTACCAAATTTTCATAGTTGTAAAATTTTCTCTGAGAATTTAGTTGCAGTGCAAATGAATAAAACAAAAATATTATACGATAAACCTATCTACGTTGGATTTACAGTACTCGAACTTTCAAAATGTGTCATGTATGATTTTCACTATTCCTATATGCTACCTAAATATAAACATAACGTACAATTACTATACACTGATACCGACTCCTTTATCTATAACATTTTAACTGAAAACTTTTATGAAGACATTAGATGTGATTTACAAACCAGATTTGACACCTCTGATTTTCCAGTGGATAATGTATACAATCTCCCTTTAGTCAATAAAAAAGTGGTTGGTTTAATGAAGGATGAAAGCAATGGTTGTATCATTAAAGAGTTTATAGGTCTTCGATCAAAAATGTATAGTTACATTTTACAAGATGGGCCAACTATTAAGAAAAACAAAGGTACATCTGCTGCGGTTGTTAGAAAACTACACTTTGAAAATTATCGAAAAGCTCTTGATCTTGATTATGTACTGTATGATAGCATGAATACATTTACTAGTGATAAGCATAATGTATATACAAAAAGTATTAAAAAAAAAGTGATTTCTGGTAATGATGATAAAAGGTATATTTCTCCAGAGGATTGTATAACCACTTTGGCTTGGGGACACTATAAAATTAAATAAAACAATCGTTTTGTATAACTGTATTTTTTTTATTTCTTAATATATATTCCTTCCCTTATTAGCATAGAATGAACACTTTTTATTAAACTTTGCATACACTAAAGGACACCGACTGAACCATCGAAGATGTTCTTGCCAAGGATCATCATCTGCTTCCCAATTCCTCAGACCACCACCACAATAAAAACACATAATTTTATCTTCGTAACCGGTGTAGAAGAAACCGGCATCTGCTAGCTCCTCTGGTTTTTTACACATATTCAAAGGCCAATCACTGAAACTCTTCAATCGCACAATTTTTGAACTGTACCACGGAAACAAGGGACCATTAATTTCCACCATTATCCTCCTCTTTACTGATGCTGTGTTCTAGATAGCACGCGAGTGCTCCCTCCAACGATTCGTTTCAAACAATAATTATTTTTATTACACTCAATATAATATATATATATATATATATATATATATATATATATATATATAAACACCTCTTTGCACACTTAGTTGATCCAGCCACGACCCCGTACATTGCTGACTCCGCCTTTTGCACCGAATAACTTGAATCCAGTTGCGTATTTCTCGGGCGAAATGGCAACGTAGCATTCTATTATGCGATGTTGCCAAATGTATTCGTCGATAGTACCTATACTCGATATATATTTTTTCAACAATTTCATGCAATAGTGGATCCGTAACGGCTAATTTTTTTAAACGCACGATGACTTTTTGGCTCTGAATATATTTCAAAAATCAATTACTTGTGTTGATCCATTTATATACTCGTACATTTTTTTAAACGCACGATGACTTTTTGGCTCTGAATATGTATATTTCAAAAATCAATTACTTGTGTTGATCCATTTATATACTCGTACTTCCAGTAATACTTGTTTTGATCCGAATAGGTACCGATACCGTAACGGTCGATCAATTATGAATTTGTTATACCTAATCTAGATATTTTATATTCGCAATGCTCCATACATTGTAAGATCCGCCTCGGTGGTAACGGTGGAGGCACGGGGCGAGCACCGTACACCGCACCCCGCGCCCTTTAGACCTGGTCTCTGCTGCGCCGTTTTGTATCTCAATTTGAATGTGCTTGTTGAACTGTGCTAACGTCGACATTATTTTAAAGTGTTCATTTGAATTTGTTTTTGATTGAAAAATGAATGAAGACAAAAATGAAGATCAAGGTATGTGGTTTACATTTAGTACCTAGTTAAGCGATTTTTTCTATCTGAAGTCCTTAATAATCCTTAATAGTTCTTAGATAAATGTCAATTACGAAAATCTTTGTGAGGTTACAATTGCACATATTATACTTTTAGATCGCAAACGAAGTGGTGATGTTGCCGAAGCAGAGCTTCAATATTATCTTAACCGAAAGACAAACGATATTCCACCACAAGTTCTGTAAATTCTGGACAAAAAACAAAAACAAGCTATATCAGATTTAGACATTTTCCAAATTCCGGGTAAACGAGGTAGGTCTGTACCCGTGCTACTGACAAAAGTGATGAGAAGAAATATTGATGCGCTAATAGCTTGTCGATCAATTCTGAAAATTTCGTCCGATTACTTGTTTGCACATACACTCACGGATAAACCATTTGATGGAGGGAGATGTCTTAATACAATAAAAAACATGTGCAACTTAAAAAAACCGGAAATGTTGACCTCGACTGGATTGAGACACCACATTGCCACGATTTCTCAAGTTCATGGTAAAACTGACGATAAATATACCCAATATTTAGCTACATTTCTCGGTCATGATATGTAAGTGCATGCCAGTAACTATCGATTACCCATACAAGCTATCAAAAGGGACTTGTTGGCAGCAGACTTTTAGAAATTGAAAATCATTCAATAAACAAAGAAAATCCTATAGAAAAAGAGTCTGAAAGTGAAATAACTGATTCATATGTTAACGAAATTGAGAAAAGAAATAATGAAACTGACAGTGACACAGATAGCAAAGAAAATGAAACCAGTAAACGTGATTATATTAAGGACAAAAATCAAAACTTTCAAAAAGAAAGAGAAACAAATAGAATCAGAAATAAACTATTATATAATTGAAGATAATGAAAGCGACAACAGTATAATCAATGAAGACAATAATAAAGAGAATGAGAATGAAATAAAAGCGCTATATGTGAAGAAAGAAGTGAGAAAATAAGAAACAATAAGAAGAGTAAGTATGTTAAAGAAAAACAACTAAAGAGAAAAACAAGAAAGACAAAAAAAAATACTTACCGATAAAAAAGTTACTGAACAAAAGGACAAAGAAATAATAAACAAACTAACAATTGACGAAACCAAAAAAAATATGATAAGTGAACAAAAAAGTGCTCCAAAGCAGGTGCAGTCATCGGATACCGAAAGTTCTATTGACATTGCACTCAAACGTACAAAGTATTCAAAAAAGAAAAAAGAAATACTTACCGATGAATCTCATGAAGAAATAACTGTACCAAAACCAATAAGACGAAAGAAAACTCATAACAAATGGAGTAGCGATGAGGTTGAAGCAGTAATGCGACATCTAAAACAATTTATATAAATTAAAAAAAATCCAGGAAAAGCCTTATGCGAACAAGTATTGCGCAAAGAGCCAATTCTGCATAAACGAACTTGGATGCAAATTAATACTTATATCAACAATATTTACAAAAAGAATTTAAAATAAAAATATAAAATCCAAGAACTGCCTCTTTGCGCAATATTTCCTTTGAATTAAAGACAAGTGTACAATTTCATTTTATTGGGCTTCACGGAAAGGTTTGTTTCAGCTGAAAAGAGCTCGAAATATTCAAGATAACAATTATTTTTAATTTTTTTATTAATGCTAGCCACAATTCTTGTTTCTCTTTTTTTTATTTCAAATAAAATACCTACTGGGTCTGTCTATTGGTCTATGTCATATCTCGTCGTTCATCTCGTAGGGCGTATGTAGGCACGGACATTTAGTTCCGGGATTTGTTCTGTTAAAAAAATTATCTATATTTTTGTTAAAACTCAGACAAGAAAAAATGCATAAGACTGCATTGAATTTAATATTGTGTTAAAATATAAGAGAAACAATGGTTTATTTATATAAGTGTTATATTTTAAGTAACAATGTTTTCCGATGTAACCGTTTGTTTTTTGAAATAGATAATTACATTTTCTTATAATTAATACAACTGCACCAACACTCCGATCGTGCAAAAAATATTAGCTGTTTCATTAATTTTTAATGAAAATGATGGATGAACAATCGTGAAATAGCTGAAGTTTTACTATTTTAGGGTTGATTAGATATTATGAAAAGCCCCTTTCGTCTAGCATCTACTTACATTTATGAGATGATTATGAATGACTCTTTGCGAGTTACCATTGTCTTTTTTCTATTGTAAACATCAACACTACAATAATATCTTTATTATTTTTTGAAAACTAAAATAAAATCTCTTTCGATCAACATAAAGTTTTTTATTCGAAATCAACAAAATAAACACAAGCACTTTCATGCAAATGAGTAATGAGCAAATGAGTGGAGCGACTGAATAAGCAGTCGCTCCACTCATCTGTAGGCACTGCGTAGTCGTATGCTGTTCATTATTTCACTCCTTTGTAATTGTTGGTTCTTCATTCATTCTAGTTCATTGTAACCGCTGCGTCGTCGTCCGCTGATTCACTATTTGCTGCACTCCCCTGTAACCGCTGCGTCTCCGCCTGGTGATTTACTATTTGCTGCACTTCGCTGTAACCGCTGCGTCGTCGTCCGCTGATTCACTATTTGCTGCACTCCCCTGTAACCGCTGCGTCCCCGCCTGGTGATTCACTATTTGCTGCACTCCCCTGTAACCGCTGCGTCTCCGCCTGGTGATTTACTATTTGCTGCACTTCGCTGTAACCGCTGCGTCGTCGTCCGCTGATTCACTATTTGCTGCACTCCCCTGTAACCGCTGCGTCCCCGCCTGGTGATTTACTATTTGCTGCACTCCGCTGTAACCGCTGCGTCGTCGTCCGCTGATTCAATATTTGCTGCACTCCCCTGTAACCGCTGCGTCGTCGTCCGCTGATTCACTATTTGCTGCACTCCCCTGTAACCGCTGCATCGTCGTCCGGTGATTCACTATTTGCTGCACTCCTCCGTAACCTCTGCGTTGTCGTCTGGTGATTCACTATTTGCTGCACTCCGCTGTAACCTCTGCGTCGTCGTCCGCTGATTCACTATTTGCTGCACTCCCCTGTAACCGCTGCGTCCCCGCCTGGTGATTCACTATTTGCTGCACTCCCCTGTAACCGCTGCGTCTCCGCCTGGTGATTTACTATTTGCTGCACTTCGCTGTAACCGCTGCATCGTCGTCCGCTGATTCACTATTTGCTGCACTCCCCTGTAACCGCTGCGTCGTCGTCCGCTGATTTACTATTTGCTGCACTCCGCTGTAACCGCTGCGTCGTCGTCCGCTGATTCAATATTTGCTGCACTCCCCTGTAACCGCTGCGTCGTCGTCCGCTGATTCACTATTTGCTGCACTCCCCTGTAACCGCTGCATCGTCGTCCGGTGATTCACTATTTGCTGCACTCCTCCGTAACCTCTGCGTTGTCGTCTGGTGATTCACTATTTGCTGCACTCCGCTGTAACCTCTGCGTCGTCGTCCGCTGATTCACTATTTGCTAAACTCCCCCGTAACCGCTGCGTCTCCGCCTGGTGATTTACTATTTGCTGCACTTCGCTGTAACCGCTGCGTCGTCGTCCGCTGATTCACTATTTGCTGCACTCCCCTGTAACCGCTGCGTCCCCGCCTGGTGATTTACTATTTGCTGCACTCCGCTGTAACCGCTGCGTCGTCGTCCGCTGATTCAATATTTGCTGCACTCCCCTGTAACCGCTGCGTCGTCGTCCGCTGATTCACTATTTGCTGCACTCCCCTGTAACCGCTGCATCGTCGTCCGGTGATTCACTATTTGCTGCACTCCTCCGTAACCTCTGCGTTGTCGTCTGGTGATTCACTATTTGCTGCACTCCGCTGTAACCTCTGCGTCGTCGTCCGATGATTCACTATTTGCTGCACTCCACTGTAACCGCTGCGTCGTCGTCCGCTGTTTCACTTTTTGTTGCACTCCACTGTAACCGCTGCGTCGTCGTCCGCTGATTCAGTATTTGCTGCACTCCGCTGTAGCCGCTGCGTTGTCGTCCACTGGTTCACCACTTACTTTACCACTTACTTTACTCTTCTGCAGCTGTTGCGTTGTTATTCAGTGTATCATGTCTTTCAGAGAATGACAATGCAACAGCAAGTGGAGAGGAGAGATAAGTAAACCAATGGAGGACGATGCAGCGACTACAGCAAAGTGCTGTGAGTGAAGAACAACTGAATGGCAAAGCAACAGCTACAACGGAGTGGAGCAAGTGAAAAAGCAGTACATGACAACGCAACAGCTAAAGCGGAGTGGAGTGAGTGATGAACCAGTTTTCACTCGTTGTACTTCGCTGTAGTCGTTATTTTGTCCCTTAGTTTACCAATCGCTCCATTCACAGCAGAATGGAGCGAGAAAAGAACCAGAGGATGGTGACGCAATAACCCTGTGGTTATTGCGTCACCATCCTCTGGTTCTTGGTATTAACCATTATTGGTATTGCCATTAGGCATTTTCTGTAAACGATGCGTCTTCCACTGGTAATTCGCTTGCTGCACTCCACTCTAGTCGATCGCTGCCTCGTATACAAGTATACAGTAACGTTGTTACAAAAGGAAAGAGTCTCGTCCAAAAAATAACAAGTATTGAGGTTTGATCTGGAGTCACGTTACTCCAGACTGATTTCTTGTGAGTTTTCCTTTTTTTAAGACAAGATTCTCTACTACTTGAGGAGAATTTGAAATACTAGCTAGGCATTATTAAGTTACTGTAGCCAGTAATATAGTAGCCCAAACGTGCCAATGAGGAAGCCCTTGGCAAATGCTGCGCCCTGATTGGCCCATTTGAATTGGATCAACAACTGCTCATACGCCAAAAAGGTAGATTTGTATAAAAATCCCTTAATTATTATTATTACTCATCGTGACACTTGTGGCTCCGAACGGAGCTACATATTTATGGTCAGCTGGCATTGGATCAACAAAAGACACCCGGATCAACAAGTGAAAATGGATCAACAAATTACTACCTATACGGCACGTTGGAGCCACAAAGTGCCCAAAGGGATATCTATATATATATATATATATATATATATACAATTAGCTTTTGCACATGGTTTCATTTATCCAATAATTAGAAATATGATTCGCAACTGATTACAATGTAACTATCATATCCTGTATTGATTATAAAACCATATCCAGATTACAGTGTAACTATCATATCCTGTACCGATTGGAAAACCACAGTGGGAAGAGTTACAATGTATACAATAACTAGCTTCCGCCTGCGGCTTTACTTATCTAGTAAATAGAAGTACGACCAGAGCCAGATTACAATGTAACTACTATATACGTCACAGGTATCTACGACCAAAACCAAAGCTCCTAGACCCGCAGGACATACGAAGCCATGGACAAGCACTAGTTCTATTACAATGTAACTATGACCCGATAACGATGACGTCACAGGTATCTACGACCAAAACCAAAGCTCCAAGACCCGCAGGACATACGAAGCCATAGGCAAACACTAGTTCTATTAACATTTTATTACAATGTAACTATGACCCGATAACGATGACGTCACAGGTATCTACGACCAAAACCAAAGCTCCTAGACCCGCAGGACATACGAAGCCATGGACAAGCACTAGTTCTATTAAAACATGTATGACGTCACAGGTATCTACGACCAAAACCAAAGCTCCTAGACCCGCAGGACATACGAAGCCATGGACAAGCACTAGTTCTATTAAAACATGTATGACGTCACAGGTATCTCTGACCAAAACCAAAGCTCCTAGACCCGCAGGACATACGAAGCCATAGACAAGCACTAGTTCTATTAAAACATGTATGACGTCACAGGTATCTCTGACCAAAACCAAAGCTCCTAGACCCGCAGGACATACGAAGCCATAGACAAGCACTAGTTCTATTAAAACATGTATGACGTCACAGGTATCTACGACCAAAACCAAAGCTCCTAGACCCGCAGGACATACGAAGCCATGGACAAGCACTAGTTCTATTAACATTTTATTACAATGTAACTATGGCCCGATAACGATGACGTCACAGGTATCTACGACCAAAACCAAAGCTCCAAGACCCGCAGGACATACGAAGCCATAGACAAACACTAGTTCTATTAACATTTTATTACAATGTAACTATGACCCCGATAACGATGACGTCACAGGTATCTACGACCAAAACCAAAGCTCCAAGACCCGCAGGACATACGAAGCCAGAGGCAAACACTAGTTCTATTAACACATGTATGACGTCACAGGTATCTACGACCAAAACCAAAGCTCCAAGACCCGCAGGACATAGACAAACACTAGTTCTATTAACATTTTATTACAATGTAACTATCATTTCCAAGACCCGATAACAAGCGACCAGAAACCAGACCACCAAGACCTCCAGTTTCATACGTAATAGTATGCGCACAAAGGTCAAATATCGATTTTTGAGACAAAACCAACATAACATGACCCCTCAAACACTACCAAATACATACAAAACACGGGTCTTGTTACACTGGAAATGTAGTGGTCCCGAACCGGCATATATCAGCTACTTCTACATATAAATATATCCCTTAGTGACTAACATACATAATTAATTAAAAGTATTTGCTGACACGGAAAGTCTGCGACATGTGACACACTTGCGCTGTGTGATGTAGTCGCCCACGAAAACGACGAAACAACACACTTTTCGGAGTTTTCGGCAAAAACTCTTCTTTTGCAAAGGTCAAAAGATCTGCAGTTGGAACACGGAACACAAAAGATTTGAAATCATTGTGGCGCGGTTCCAACTGTTCGACCCATGTTGTACATTGGCCTTCCATGTCCTCCACCTTCGTGGAATAGTAAAGACGCGATACGTCGAGTACTAGGTACTAGCTGACCCGACGCGCGCCGGCGGCTTCGCACGCGTGGTTTATCATTAAAAACTACCCTGCTTCTGTAAAAAGCCTATATCTCAGTCCCGATCATAATCTATCTATGCACCAAATTTAACAAAAATGTAATAAAGAGACAGTTACTTCAAATTTATAATATTACTAAGGATTGCACATATTTTTATGACATGGTTTCACATGAGATCATGCCTATAAAATTTCAAATGATCTAAGTTGATGGTTATTATTATTTGTTCATCTTTGACTCATCAGTATAATGATGGGTCATTCACAAATCAACAATGCAGTTTCTTTGAATTACTCTTAGGCCACTTCTCACTGGCGTGTCGTTTGTTCAGCGTATTAGGCGTTTGTAGGATACAAATATATATATATACATTTATTTTAGAGTTGATTCATAAAAGCCTGCATAACTCTGGCAGAAGGAAAGTTCATAGGTGTCTGCTAATGAAAAGGGGAGATCTCACTACCGAGCGACCTTTGGCTTGAAGTCCTAAGACCAGCGGGTCTTGTTGAGAAGTATTACATATTATTATAATGTTTCAGTTCTCAGAGTATGTTGTTTGCACTGTCTAGGATTATATTCCTACAATTGCCTTTAGATGTCGTCGCCGTCTCCTAGTCTCCGTATTGACGCTCGCTCTGTAGGTTAGCTTGATGTCAAAGTTGTTCTTCCATGTAGCGATAGATGTCGCTACAACGCTATCTGGGTGTGTAATTGAAATGGTTGAAAAATCCTAAAACCTACCGTCACGATGCAGGAAAGTGAGTGTACAAAGGTTTTAAACATTTCAATTACATAAAATATGTAGAGAAACACCCAGACCCAGAACAAATATCTGTAGGTCATGCAAACATTTGTTCCGCGGCGGAAATCTAACCTGCAATCTCCTGCGTCTCAGCCGGCTATTAACCTACTGCGCCACTAAGGTTGTTGGTGTATTGTTTCTGAGAATTATACTTTGTTCAGCTTTAAAAGTCCTGTACGACATAATTGACTTGAGATCGCCAAGCCGTAAGTTCAAGGTTATCAGTGTGAATAATGAAATGCTAGTACTATCTGAAGGCAGAACCATGTCATGAATCTGTATTGTTTATTGCATGGTTTATGTGCACATTATTCCCTAGCTTCCACATCATTGACAGCTCAGCTAAACTAATTAAATTCATAACTTTATAATAACGAAAACTTGTCATAAGTAGGATACTAAAAGATAAATTTTAAGATGTACCAAATATTCAAATTCATTTTATCCCTTTTTCTCATACATAAGCCAAAGCTCTATTATAATCTTTAGATTCAATAGTAAGTTTTAAGAAATGCGGCGGAAATGCGAATGTTGAAATGGATTTGTGGGGTAATGAGAATGGATAAGATAAGGAAAGATTATATTAGAGGAAGTTTGAAAGTAGCGCCAGTGATAAAAAAGTTGAGGAATAATATAGGCTAGCGTGGTACGGGCATGTCATGCGAAGGGAAAAAAATCATGTGGCTAAAAGAGTGTTAGATATGAGTGTGGACGGATATAGAAGTAGAGGAAGGCCGAAGAAGAGATGGATGGACTGTGTGAAGAATAATATGGGTAATAAAGAAGTGACAACGGAAATGACGGCTGATAAATAGGTATGGAAGAAAAATATATGTTGAGCCGACTGTTTACGAGTTGATTGCTCCAATTCGTTCAAAATGTTACAATTATAGACGTAATTAATTTTGTGTATTATTATGTACCTATTCTAAAAGAATAATAAAAAAACAACCAACCTTGTTTCTTGTCTTTCTTTCCTGGCTTGGTCGCGAAGGAACAGGCAGTAACCCCCCCCCCCCCCCCCCCCACCCCCTCTCTTAATTTGGGAAGAAGAAGAGTAAGTTTTATAATATTAAAAACAATGTTGTTCACAGGACGATCTAGCGGACACGCCGCTTACTGTACTCTTCTTGCAACTGGATACGGTCGCCAAAGCCTTTCTTGACAAACGGCGCAAGCTGCGGCGCGCTAAACGACAGAGAACATGCGAAGACGACCCGACCGCACTCAATGACGATGAAGATTACGACATCAAAGCATTAATAGACAATCAGGCGAACAATCTAGAAACCGTGTCCCCTATAACAAGTGAACATCTGATCAGTATTATAAAGCAGAATATAAAAGAGTACTGTGATGAGGACAGGCCTCTGCGAGATGATGAGGTGGATGGAACCACTACTACTCTCTGTTTGACGAAGGCTGTGATAGATGCGTACAGCCAAAGCAATGTTATAGATCTAGTTAAACAGAATCTATTTGCGCGCTTGACCTAGTTTTAGTAAATATACGCACAAAATATATTATAACTTTGGTTTATCTACTAACTTAATTTGAATTAAACACGGAATTCAAAATTATTTTTGTCTGTCTAACAGACTAATTAATATTTATACGATTTTCCTACTAGGTAGATACTATTCTTTAAGTATTTAAAACATAAATGTAAGAATACATAATTGCTAATAATGCGACGTAGTCTGTGATATCGAGTAAATATTGTGAATTAAAGTAAATATTAGAATTAAAATAATAGACTGATTGTAATAGATATATTTTTACGCGAAAAGTGCTATTTAGTACTGGAACTGCAAGTTTTTGCTCTAATTAAGTTTAAAAAGCGTGACCGTTGAGTAGATTTTATTATGTATAATCGTTTATAAATGATTCTTACTACATATAACTTTTTAAGGATTAAGATTAAGTCGGCGACTGAAGATTGTTATCAGTCAATAAAAAGTAAATAATTAACGAACACACATCGATGTAGCAAGACAACGATCTCAAGAGGAAATGGCACGTGAAAGACAAGACACAAAATGCAAACAATCTCGATGGCTCGAATGTTTAGTCGAACAATAGATTTAATATTCTATAATTTTTGATTTCGAAGCGTTGCTTATAAATATTTTGTCTTAAATAAAACCCACATAAATAATAACAAGTTTTATTTAGCTATTTACCTAACAAACTATGCTGTTTTCGGCTTTTTTACGTAAGAGCGGTAATAGAAATCTCCGAATAGGATGACCATGAACAGGTTCTGCGGGATGAGGATGTACGCCGGCTCTCGCGGGAAATTGCAGTTTGGGGTCACGACCAGTAGTATGAAGTGTATCAGCAGTACTGTGAATTGAACCTGAAAAAAAATAAAACTTTTGAATCAACTCGTACACGGTTTAATTTATTGTCTCTAAAGCTATTTAAATCTTCCATATCATAATTGTCAACAAAATCAATAATATCCAAAATATCCATCTTGTACCAATTTATTAGGATAAAGTTTTTAAATTTTAAATCACGTCTAAGGCGTGTCTAGATAAAACAACTGGATTTTTAAACAGGTGTTCAACGGGTGTTTATTTTTTTGTGGTAAGGCCGTTTGTATTTTAATTAATTAACCTAAGGCGCAGAACCAAGGGAGTTATAAGTTTGAAGGCCTTTTGGACTCTGTCAATGGTTTTTAGCTAAGCTTGGTGGGAATTAGTGCAGTCGTTTTCGTCTGTCTGATATATATCTATAAAAAAAAAACATAATTTATTTCAGGCCGCAATATAAAAGTTACAAGAGATGTACCTAACAAATGTTAGGTATATCACTTTTATTAAATTGGTTTTTGATCGAGCGAAGCGAGATCTCCAAATCAACTTGGGAAAATCGACGTTGTATTTTGTATAACGTTGTGTTTGTTTGTCCGAGGATAACTTTCGAATCCGTTCTTCTTTCGTTTATCCGATCATCCACCATGAAATTAGGTATATAGGTAGTGATGGCACAATTATGGTGTGACTAAATGAGCTAAAAATGTTCAGGGGTTGCTGAGATATTGGGGTTCAAGAGGAGTAAAAATTGAACTATCCGGTCAAATGACACGTCTAATAAAAGGTCTTTGTGAGTACATTTCGACGCCGTTTTTAGTTTTAGATTAAATCTTGTAGTTTTTAAGTTATTAGTCATAATAAAAACTGAATTATGACAAAATTCACAGGGTACACCAGTGACCTCACACCGCTGAAATTTGGTATGCGTGTAGCTTTAGTGACACAAATATAGGGAAAAGTCTGAAATCCTTGGGAAATCATTTGGGTCGATTTCCGTCAAAAGTAACAGATTAAAAAATACTAAATATGCAGTTATTTTCTTATAAATCGAAGGCATGACTCCTTTCACGATTTTTTTTAACTCTCGTGGTTTCGGACTTAGCCATCACCGCCTTTCTCAAAAAACCATAAACATTTGATGTTAACTACTGTGAGGTACCTACGGCAATACTTACAATTTGTACTTGCGTGACGTATTTCTTCCACCAAACGGATTTCTTGAAGCTTTCGTCCCAAACCGTCAACAGATAATACATGTACATAATAATGTGTACAAATGAATTGAGAGTGACTAGAAATGTGCCGTGGCCACCTGTGGACAAAAAAAATCTTTAATAAAATAATTGGTCAAGCGCATGTAGGACCAAGCCCAGTGAAGGATTCCGTATGGCTGCATCTTATTATTCATATGCAGAGCAAAGGCCTCCTTCCCCTCTTTCCACTCGTCTCTGTTGTTCGCGAGTAAGGGGTGTGAGTTTGGCTCATCCCGCCACCTTCCCCTTCCGAGCGTCGTCCGTTGTTTGGGACCCATTCTGAAGTGGTCTTCACCCACATCTTTTTTTTTAAATGTTATTTGTGGGGAAGCAGGCTTACGGCCCACCTGATAGTAAGCGGTCTCCGTCGCCTATTGACACCGGCAACACCCGGGGTATTGTCGATGCGTTCCCTACCCTGTAGAAACCTTTTAACATTTCTCTTGAAGCGAGCCATGTCGTAGCCTAACGGGAAAACCTCAGATGGTAGCTCATTCCACATCTTGCAAGTATGGGGTAGAAAAGATCGCGTTAAGCATGTGGTGCGCGATACCCAATTGTCGATGATATGTGGATGAGCTTTATTACGCTGTCGAGAAGTGCTGTGGTAAAATCTCGACGACGGGATCAGATCGAATAGCTCCTCAGAACATTCCCCATTATACAGGCGGTAGAAAACACTGAGCAATCCGATGTCACGGCGTTGACTCAGTGGTTCCAGCCTGTTTGGCGAGTTCATCTTAGTCATTTTAAGATACAAAGTTTATTTTGCAGTTGATTTTGGTCATTTTATAAGAACATTGAGTATGAACTGTTTTGTCTCACTGTCTTGTCTGTCGGTTTGTTACGTTTACGACTTAAGTAATGAACCGATTTCGATGAAATTTGGTATACACATAGATTATGCCTGGGATTAGGATATAGTCTACTTTTTACCCGACTGCGCAGAAGGAGGATTATGTTTTTACAAAATATGCACACGAAGCCGCGGACGAGAGCTAGTGCCTATAGTCAGATATAAAAAAGAGACTTATACCCAGCAGTGGGTATTGTGTGGGTACAGTGGGCTGATGATGATGATGATGACTTCACAAAATATTTTGTTATAAATATCTTGTACGTAATGAGGATATTCTTTTATTGCAAGTCATGTAACAAATGTTACGTTTGACGCTCCTTGTATTCAATGTGTCAAATCATTGTTATTATTTAAAAGTTGAACTGCTTTTCCATATTCAGTGAATTTAAATGTACCTACGTACGCACATAATCAATTCTATAATCCACAGGATATACTAACTTTTAAGTAACGTTTTTACTCAAAATGTTTCTTTGTGACACAATTCTTAGTTTTAAATCCAGTACCCAAGTTAGAAATATACAGGAAAGGCCCATACTATATAGGGTACTTGATAATATACGCACAAAAATGAAAGGGGCTATTTTTATGAGCATAATAAATAAATTTGTGAAGTGTTTACCATAGAAATGTGAAATTTATTTTGGCATGTAAAAACAAACACTTTATTAAACTTACGTTGTGCTATTGCATAATGCTTGCCATCTAACCAGAGATACTGTATTGGTAACGTCTCGAGATATCGCTTTCTGTCCCTTTCTAACCCAAAACCCGCAGCCATTTCCAAAAGAGATATCAAATCGGCCTTTATTTTTGGATGTCGATTGCAAGAGTAGGCAGTAGGTAAGTTGTATATCAAGTTTGATAATATAACTAGTAGTTTTTTTTGAGAAGTATTTTTTTTGTTTTGAGAAACCGCGTTTGAATATATTACAAAGTAGTATATTACAAAACCCCTGTATGTCAATTAAAATATACAGTAAAATTCCAATTGTGATCAAAAATGACGTTAAGATCGGACATTTAGTATGAAGCTTAGAGAGTGACAATGCTATTATAATTTAAATGAATTTTTTGAAGAATATTAGTATAAATCTAAATAATGACAGTACCCACAATTGATATTTATCTTAATATAGATAGGTAGCCTATATTGTAATTACCTATTTACCTATAACAGAAATGTTCCTATACCCTCATAATATAATAATTATGTAACAGACTCAGACTAGTAAAGTAACAAAGTTACGATTAGCACCTAATTATTGATCGAGCGAAGCGAGATCTCCAAATCAACTTGGGTAAATCGGCGTTGTATGTATGTTTGTTTGACCGAGGATAACTTTCCAGGCGTTGATCCGATCATCGTGAAATTTGATACATAGGTAGGTAGTGATGGCACAATTTTGGTGTGACTAAATGAGTTAAAAATGTGGGGGGGGGGGGGTGTTGAGATATTGGGGTTTAAAAGGGGTAAAAAAAATGAAAATGAGACTATTAGGTCAAGTGGGGCGTCAAACGAAAGGTCTTCATTAGAACATTTAAATTCCGTTTTTATTTTAAGTAAAGTTTTTGTAGTTTTTGAGTTATTAGCCATGATAAAAACTGAACTTTGACAAAATTCACTGGGTACACCGTTGACCCCACAGTGCTATAATTTGGTATGCGTGTAGCTTAAGTGACACAAATATAGGTAAAAGTCTGAAATCCAGAATATCTGCAATTTGTACCCCATAAAAGAGCAACCACATAATCCCGTTACCTGTAATTTGAATGAAACTGTAGGTCAAGTTTTTTGGTCATTTATTTCGTGGCACTATTTTATTAGTTAAAGGTTAAGGCCGGCTTGCACAACGATCCCTAAACGTATTTAGCGACTAAACATGTTTAAATTGTACGTATTTGTATGATTTGATAACTTCTGAAATCATATTTAGCCACTAAATACGTTTAGGCATCGTTGCGCGAGTCGCCCTAAGAATATTTGTTTTTGTGTTTTGGGAGACTCGCGAGATCTCAGTTCGGGGCGAACCACTAGTATTAAGTATGTTTTAAATATTATAAGGGTATCATAAAGCTATACTGTTAGTCTATATGTTAGGAGCATTATTTAAGCTGTTTGCTTACCTTGCCTCGCCCTTACAGGGTACATACTTCTTTAGATTACTTTTAAGAAACCTGTGATGTATGTTGCCAGTGCCGGATTAAGCATGCGCGGGGCCCGTAGCAAATTGTATCGAGGGGCCCATGATCTGCTATAGGTTTTTAAGTATAAAGTGGCGGATTTGGGGACCCTCTCTTGCGCGGGCGTCATAGAAAATTATATCGAGAGGCCCTTGATTTGCTATGGATTTAAATAAATAAACATTACTGGACATTTCACACAGCGCTATCTAGCCCCAAATTAAGCAGAGCTTGTACTATGGGGACCAGATAACTGATAGAATACTTATATACTTTTTTTTTGTAAATGCATACTTATAATACATAGAAAAACATCCAGATCTGGAACAAATATCCTTAGATCATGCACACATTTGTTCCACAGCGCGCAGCGGGAATCGAATCCGCTACCTCCTGCGTCTTAGCTGGCTATTCGCCCACTGCGCCACGGAAGTCGTCAATTTAATCGATTTCTAAGTATAAAGCGGCGAGTTTGGATACGCGGGGCCCATAGCAATTGCTACTCTTGCTACGTGGTTAATCCGGCACTGTATGTTCATTGAAATAGATAAATACTAAATCACGCATACTGGTTTTATATGCACCGCCGGCCGGCACCGAAAATGCGCGTCGATCGTCTGAGTGTTTAAAATTCGCTGTTTGCATAGACCCTAAGGTTTTGTAGGCAGGGGTTACTCCTTAACAAGAAATAATTGCGCGAACAAATGAGTATACATACAAATGACAATAAACTTTAACAATAGAAATAGGCTTAAAAATATTTTTGCCTTTTACAAACTATACCTAAAAATTGAAAAGAGAAATATCTAGGCCAAGAAGTTTTCTCTACTCAAGTTTAAAAAAAAATATTCAATTATGAGATGTTGCAAGAACTCTTACCTGGGACCCATTTCACGATGCCCCAAGACACAGCGACCATTCCAAAGTGGTGGTACACATGCAAGAAAGTCACTTGATTCTGCTTCTTCCTCAGTGTGAAGAATACCTGAAAGACATCATATTTATTTATCGTTATGCACCGTTCACGTCATGCCACAAATTGCGTAACAACATTTAAATAAATTAATATTGATGGACATTTCACACAGCGCTATCTAGCCCCAAACTAAGCAGAGCTTGTACTATGGGAACCAGATAACTGATAGAATACTTATATACTTTTTTTTTTGTAAATACAGACTTATAATAAATAGAATAACATCCAGACTCAGAACAAATATCTGTAGATCATGCAAACATTTGTTCCGTGGCGGGAATCGAACCCGCTACCTCCTGCGACTCAGCCGGCTATTCGCCTACTGCGCCACAGAGGATGCCAAATTTGATTCTCTACGGATCTCCTTATTTTTGATTCGATCTCGTAGAGAAACACCAAAGATTTCATCATCATCTCTTGTCGGTGGCGCTGGTGCGTATCCCTCCTTATATTTAATGCCAAGGTGACAGCGACCTTCTTTATTTGGCTCATGCAGCTTATTCGCGTTAAGTTACCAAAGGTCGGGGTGGCATGAATTATAGAAACCATGCAAGCACCGTCTGAATACTACTGGGTTGAACGCTGACCCGGTCAGTGGTTAACCTCATTTCACCCCATACATCATTTCATCGGCTGGCAAGCCTAATTGTTATTCCTTAAGAGCTTGTTTGTGTTGGATAACGGCCGGATATGAACGCACGTGGAGCATTCTATGAATATACCTAGTTGAGCCTAATTAGATCGAAGTACATAGTACATATTAAAGGCTATGAGTTAGGTACCATTAAACCCAGATCCAAATAGCCCACCTGTTAAGAGGTTACAAACTGCCTTAGCTTAAACGGGATCATCAACTAGAGACAAACAGGTGTAAATTCTCGTGTGCCTGTAATTTCATCCATACCCTGGATGGAAACCGGAACACAGTATCCAGTCCAACCCGTGACTGGTAATAATACCTCGACAAAAATATTCAAAATATTACGTTAAAAGTAATTAGAAGGAGAGACGAGGAGTTATACTCCTCGTCTCATTAGTGCATTCATATTTTATGCAAACATTTTTATCGCTTGCCGATTAGGTTTATGACCGATGATCATGAATGAACCTGTTATTTTTTTACATTGTTCATATTTTTTTCATAATGTTATTTTATTTTCTTTAACCCCTCCGGATACTAACTACTAACCTGAACTACGCCCTTGACAGTGATAGTAATACCTCGAACTAACTATTTCACAATGAGTTCTATTACTAGTAAAAAGCTTGATTGTCCTGGTGAATGTTTTCTTACCGTATTTTTACTAAAAATAGGATATTTATTTACCACTAGCCGACCCACCGTTCTCAAGTGAAGCGCTTACCAACGAACACCATTTAATTTTTATTTATGTATATTTTTTTTTATACCACTGACGTGGCAAACAAGCATACGGCCCACCTGATGGTAAGCGGTTACCGTAGCCTATGGACGTTTGTAACACCAAAGGTATTATTCGCGCGTAGCCAAACCTTTAAAATTTTCAAAACGCCCTTTTTGAAGAACCCCATACTGTAGTCCCTAGGGAAAACCTCGGCAGGGAGACCATTCACAAGCTAAGTGTTCGCGGGAGGAAATTCCTCTGGAACCTCACGGTACGCGAACACATCGTCTCCAAGCTGTGTGGATAGATTCCCTGCCGATGGCGAGCGGTGCGATGATAGAACGTACTTGCAGGCACCATATCAAACAACTCCTCAGAATACAACCCATTATACAAGCGGTAGAACACACACAGGGAGGCAAAATCTCTCCTGAGACTTAAGGGCTTAATACCGCTTGTGAGATTTCGGATATTTCTAAACATGTTTTCTTACAGTATCGAGAAGATCCATGACTTTCAATGCGAAATATCCGTAGCATACTCTCCACGCGTACTCGACGCCGTACGGCCCCTCGTCCGTAGGCTGGCAAACTAGCTTGTAGTGACTCAGCCATCCCAGTGCGAAACTCTGGAAAATAACACATTATTCTTGAGCTTGTCTTATTAGCGATATTATTACCTAGTGATGGAACAGGGAATGTATAATCCGGTGGTCTGCCTAAAAAGGATCAGTCTCAGCTTTGTGTTGGTCTAACACAAAGCTGAGAATGATCCTTTTTAGGTCTTCGTCCGTACTTATATAGGTCTTTTAGAAATACCTAGATGTGTAAGGTGTTAGCTATGTAATATAATAATATTGTACTAATACTATTTGTAAAAAATATTTTCTGAATTTTACTTTGGTATCATTATAACCCCCAACACTCACATACACATAGTTCAGATCAGTGTGTTATCATCAAACCAGTGTTTACTTGTATCACTGTATACTACAAGTACCCATGGTACCCAAACCAGGGGAGTTCATTTAAAACGTCGGAAAGCTGTCGGGTTGGAAACCTCCGTTTTTGTCGGATTCCATTTGAATCCCTTTAAAATAGCCCCGCGCAGACAGATATTTGTTAACCTGTTATGCCCTACTGCTCGGCAAAGGTCCTTCGATATTTCTCACAATTCTCTTTCGAAGGTGACGAGAACGTCCCGCCAACGCTCTCTCGGCTAACCCCGACGACGTCCGTCGCCTCGTAGACTATATAAATTCTAAAATCACGTCAATGTGTTCTAAACATTTAATAGTACATTATGATATAAGTGCGGTAAGTTGAAAATGGCGAGGGCTACAAGAAAGCAGAGGTTGTAATTATCAAAGCGCACGTATGTCATACGACGTTTTATGACATATTTGCGAGGAAATAAATAAAACTCGGGACTTTCTCGGAAAGAAAAAGCGCACGGAATAATTTTTACTTGTTCACAAATTAGCGATGCGCGCGCATCAGTGCTTTTTTTTAAGGCAAAGGCACAAAAACAGCCAGTATTACTAATAAAGTAATTAATATTTTTTTGTTTTTGTTACAGAGAGAGAGAGAGAGAGGTTGTAATTTATTGTCAAAATTAATTAAATTAAAGAATTATATGTTTATTTTTTTATATTTTATCTCCCAAAAGTAATTTTATTCATATAATATTGACAACTTTTCTGACATAAAAGCTCTGATAGAATTAAAAAAGTACCGTTCGTTTTAGACGGAGCATCTTGACCTTACGTTTTACCTAATTAAAAAGAACCTCGTGCGTTTTACATTACAATAACGCACAAGTACGTAATGACATACATTACGATATTGAAATTGGTGAAATAAGAGACTCTTTACGAGCAAATGTGTTATAAAAGTAATTTACGGGAATTTCTTATGATTTTTTAAAATCATTATAAAATTTACAAGCAAGACTTGAACCCGCAATCTTGGTTGCATCTTTATACAAATATTTGTCCAGCAGCGGAAATCGAACCCGCAACCTTTTGCGTCTCAATCTCACCAAGCCACATAGGTCGTTAAATCATGAAGTTGCCTTAGCAGACTCAAAATGAATCTGGTAATGCAAGCCACTCGCATTCTTGTATTAAAATCCACTTACTTGATAAACCACATAGGCACATCCGATGATCTGAAAGACGTTGTAAGCCGCTATAAGACCGCGCAGGTCATACGCCGGCCGCTTGCTCATGAAGGCGGGCAGCCACTTGAACACCGTCATCAGGTACAGGCCTATGACCGTAAGGCCTAGCCAGGGGGTTCTTATCATGAACCATTCTTGTGTTCTGGGATCTGATAAGAAAAAGAAATTATTTTTAGCATAAACAAGATATGTTCTTTAGAGATTTTAAAATTAAAAATGCCTGTTTAGCCTAGCCCTTTGGTTTAGCGCCTTTACATTTTCTTCTCCAAATGACGAAACAGCTTAATAAAGACAAGTTCTGGGGATCTAAAATTACCAAATTGGTAGTTTCATATTGCAGAATTTTAGATCTGTTCTGATGGAGTGCATCATAGAGCGTTAACTCTAGGGCACAATATTGTATGAGATAATATTATTACATATAACAACTAGTTACAACACTTTTTACAATTGACACAATATTTTGTACAACATTTTTTTTTTACCTACATTTAATTTAAAGGTTTATTATAATTTTTTAAGATAAAATAAGTCTCACCAGCTATATCCTCATTGAGGTAGTAATATAATCTCACGGCTCCTTTTATAATGACAGACATTATTATAGGAATAAAATAAAAAACCGATTGCTATAAACACATGCTAGATCCGAATGGCTATACAAATTGAACGTGAAAATGTAACGGAGGGTTACAGCGCGTCACGCAACCTGAATATATTGACCCGGCGGCGCCGGCGATGCTTTATTCCATCCAATACTTACGTCTTTGAAATCCATACTAATAATATAAATTCTAAAGTCTGTCTGTTCGTTGTATTTACACGACTCAACAACTGGACTGATTTCGATGAAATTTAGTACATGGATAGACCTGGATTGCGACATGGGCTGATAAACACGCGTGCGAAGCCGTGAGCGGAAACTTGTATATTGATAAAATGCCTCTTAACTCCCAGTTGACTCGATATCGAGCCATAGCAATTGAAAATCTATTGTCTATTATTCATGACTTG
Organism: Philereme transversata; assembly: GCA_963924445.1. Lineage (NCBI taxonomy): Eukaryota > Metazoa > Arthropoda > Insecta > Lepidoptera > Geometridae > Philereme > Philereme transversata. The sequence goes on from OZ004347.1 coordinate 10,788,502, forward strand.
ACTGTCTTCATGACTTGTTGAGAAGAATACACCAAAAACCATTTCATACATCCCCTTTTGTATGAGGAAGTGTTTGATATACATACTTCCCTATAAGTTGATGTTTTGCAAGTTTCAAATTGCTAATGGAGTTTATTTATCTATGTTGCATTATGAATAGTCTTTCACCAACATTCAAAAAACCAAAGCCAGAATAAATAGCTATATAATCTTTCCACAGGTCTCTATGATGAGCTGGATCCTATGATAGATCTATTCCGTATGGTTAAAGTACTCGTAGTTCAACTTTTTTTACTGAATTTTTATTTCGTAATAACATTAAAAGTTGAACTAAATGAAGGGTTTTTGTAATTATTTAATTTAATTTTTGAAGTGAAAACTTCTTTAGCGTTGTGATTAGAAAGTCGATGAAACGAAAAAGAGACAGACACGTACATTCATAAGATTTAAAGTAGGAGAAAATGAGATAGGAAGCATTATACAGTGTTTCTTATGTTCGTGGTTCTCTTTGTGCTTTGCTTCGTACTCCACTCCTGTTAATAATTATCTAACTTTGCATCACTATGATCATTACTAAAACCTACAATTAACATCTTCCCGAAATTTTACATTCCTCTCATTATCTTTAAACCAAAATTTTTGAAGGTTTCACTTCTGTGTGTGAATTGCACACATGCTTTTTTTTATTTACTTATTGAAAAAATTACAATTCACAAGGATTGGCCCCATATACCCACAATTTTTTAACATAATATATTTATAAATATATTATGTTAAAAAATTGTGTTTATTATTTTCGCATCCTTCAGGAAACATCTTAGTCCTTTCGGTTTTTGAAAAACTGACAGACAAACAGTCCTCTACGATGTTTGGTTTAGACAGGAACATTAAAACGCCTGGTCAAAGGTGTGTTTACTAATGAATGGCGAGACAGAAACGACTGACGATTGTTCAATGTCCACTATCATTTACATCAAGTATTAGAAAATCATTAGAGGTTATGTAATTGCTTGAATAATTTACGTACTGTTTTGTGTTTTGGTAAAGTTTATTTGCGGTAAGAATTAAGGTAAAAAGTCGAAATTATGAATTGCCATTAAATCTACTAGTAATTAAACGAGTTTACTAAGAAAAAATCCGTGGTTCACATTATGATAAATAAGTATACATAATTAAATAATAAGATAAGACCGCCCATTGTACTTACCTTATTTTTTGTGTATTTTTATTGTATTTTTAATTTTGTTGGTGTGCAATATAGAGTATTCTATTCTGATTATACATAATATAGACGAACTCCGTGGTGCAGTGGGCGAATAGCCGGCTGAGACGCAGGAGGTAGCGGGTTCGATTCTCGCCGAGGAACAATGTTTGCATGATCTGCAGACATTTGTTCCTAGTCTGGTTGTTTCTCTATATATTATAAGTATTAAAAAAAATGCATATAAATATTCTATCAGTCATCAGTTCCCATGGTACAAGCTCTGCTTAGTTTGGGGCTAGATAGCGCTGTGTGAAATGTCCAGCAATATTTATTTATTTATAGTGTGAGGCGAGACGCTGTACGGAGCGGATCGCACTTACCCTAATAAAGGTTTCACGAATTGAACCGAAAATATTGGTCGTAACACCGATAATACGGTACGTGATAAATCCCGTATTTATAATAACTAGTGGTTCGCCCCGAACTGAGATCTCGCGAGTCTCCGATTAAACAAAAAAATATTATTTGTAATCTTTGACTATCAAAATAGTGCCACGAAATAAATAACCAAATAACTTGACCTACAGTTTCATTCAAATTACAGGTAACGGTTAAAACTACAAGATTTAAACTAAAAATAAAAACGGGGTAGAAATATACCCACAAAGACCTTTTATTAGACGTGCCATTTTATCGGATAGTCCCATTTTAGCTTTTTTTACCCCTCTTGAACTCCAATATCTCAACACCCCCCCCCCACATTTTTAGTCATTTAGTCACACCAAAATTGTGGCATCACTACCTACCTATATACTAAATTTCATTCGGATAAACGCTTCGAAAGTTATCCTCAGACAAACAAACATACATACAATGCCGATTTGATCAATTATAGTTCTTTCTCCTTCCCCTTGTTTAATATGGATCTATTGGGCCCCACACACGTCTACGATTTCTTTGCCTTGTGCAAGGCTTGCACAAACCACTGTGGGTGGAATTTGTACAAATTACTAGGCTTGCGCAAACAAATCGTTGACCTGTGTGTGCTACATATCAGGATTAAAATTCATTGGTGTAAAATAGTTCACCTTTACCGATATGATAAGTTCAAATAAAACATTGCAATCCAATAGAGTATGTAGGTACTATTTATTTAATAAAAAATATAATTATTTCGACACAAATTGTACTATTTGCACATTCTGCCTTAAACCTTTCAAATATCCAATTACATAAATCTAGATATGTTTTACACTTTTTAAACAGAAAAGTTATTTTATTTTACAACCATAGTGGCATATTGAGGGAGTGAAGCAAGATTCTAATATCTACTTTTTAAATGGAAATTCAGGATGTTTGTCTATCCCAAGGAAGAAAGAGAAATCACAGATTCTTCCGTTTTCACCACGGTCGATAGCGGCCAACTCATCCATCTCCTTCTGGCTCAGTTCGAAGTCCCACACCGCGATATTCTAGAAGAAAACATGTAGACTGAGTTTTTGTTAAAGTTAGACTATCATACGGTATTTATAAAGTTCTTTTTCGCTTTAACAGATCGGTTATAATTAGTTTTTATCCTACTGCGAAGAAGGAGGGTATTGTTATTTATGAAGCGATTTGAACTAATTTATTTAGTACATTGCAGTACATACAAGGTACGCCTAATTAAGTCGGTCACATGCAGTCGTGGTGTGACCGGTGACAGTGTGGATTCGAAATTCCAATTCGATATTCCGACTGTATGTAACCGGCCTAAGACAGGACATTGCATGAGACATGCATTGTGAAATTATAAAGTCTCATGTGCCGCTAACTTTCCCGGAACATGTGACAAACTAGCAGAAAGTAATTCGATAACAATATGTATTTTATTGTTTTTATCAATGAATTCGATAAAGAATTGAACGTTGCACATTAATTAAGTGCATCTTTCAAACACGTGATGCTTAATACTGGTCACCTTCCAGAATATAACCACGTGCTTATCAACCTGTGCGAGGTCATCAACTTGCACTGTACAACAATAACCATCCAACTGGCACAATCATTTGGACATAACAACATTTGTTTTGCATGAGATTTCTAAGGGCACATACTCGTATATAAACGTGTCTATACCCTATAACGTAGGTGGACGTGATCGGTCAGCTATAAAGAAATATTTTTTTTGAAAATTCCATTTTATTTTATGGGTAGTACGGAAAAATCTTAAAAGATTTTTATACAAAAATCAACTTCTAAACCTACAAAAAATCGGGAAACATGCATGGAGTATTTTCAGATACCCCTGGGAATGAGGAGTTTAATTTTTTTTTGTACTTCTTTGTTTGGACCACGTTGTACACGCGGCTACACCTCAAGCTATACATTTCCAGTATAAGCTGACCTCGCATTGTGTAGGTTTTCCGTACATAGGAAATGTATAGCTTGATGTGTAGCCGTGTGTATGCATAGTATCATCATCATCATCACATCAACTAAAGGACATCCATGATAATGATGTATATACATTTTTGTATCAAGTGAATGTGCATTCCTCCTACTAGTACAGTACCTGTTTGATCCGCTCGGGGTTGATGCTCTTGGGGATGGCGGCGATGCCTCGCTGCAGCGCGTACCGAAGCAGTATCTGAGCGCTCGAACGCTCGTGCCGCGCTGACAGCTCCTTCACTATCGGCAGCTGCAGCAGGTCGGGGTATTCACGGCTGAAAATCAATATTTATACAGGAATATATTCATCTTATTTTTTCTTGGTCACGTGAAGTCAGACCAAAAGCGAAATATTAGATAGATAGATATACTTTTTATTGCACACCAAATAAAATACAGTAACAAAGACATACACAAAGAATAAAGTTTCAATGGACGGTCATATCGCTAAATGCGATCTCTTCCAGATTCTGCTACTCAGTTTTAGATAACTTTTGCAGTTGTCAATGTTTTTAAAAGTCTTGTATATAATATCGTGTTCATAGTTCCAAATATAATTATCATTATTTTTTCCATACAACCAGATAAGCAGGAAAACACAAAAGCAAAGACGAAGCGGTCTTCATGAAAGTTAAATTCACATCGACTTACGAATTTATTATATGTATTAAATTATCGAATTGCCCAGCTCACTTTAACCAGATATGAACATAATCTTTACGTGTAGACTTGCGAGAGCATTGTTTTCTGTTCCACTCATACAGAATATTAGCGATCTGCTTTTTTCTGCAATATACTACTACGTGTTTTGTTTTCATAAACAACGATTAAATGAAAACACGGGCAGGGCTAATAGCTAGCATTGTTGTCAAATTCATTACCATTAATATCAAGTTCTGAAATATCAATGAAACAACCTGTATAAAATAGGTAAACAAATCATATTCATTCATCATGTAATTTACCTATTAAACTGACTAAGCGGCTTCGTCTCAAAGGCATTGCCGATTTACGTTCAAAATTGTTTATTGGAAATGTATCGATTACTGGATAAATACTGTTTAATATAAAATGGGTTTAAGGCTCGGACTATATGGCATCCGGGTCTCCCCGATCCTGCGAATCCGGACCATGTCCCAGTTGCTTCCAGGTAAAACTCGGAGTCGGATGGCCTTGGATCGTGTGTAGTCGATACAGGAAAAATTCACATGTTTGGTTGTGCGACGGATTGGTCAGGAGCCGTTTCAAAACGCCGTCCCTGACAAGCGCGGATGCCATATAGTCCGAGCCTAATATCGGTAGCTTGACCGGTATTAAACCCACCTTTAAAATAGATAATACGATCCCGGATGTGTGTTTTGTAATTAATGTCGTACATAACAAAACAGGTTGTATAAAATTGATCTCACGCAGTTATAAACGGCTCGTATTGGCGGTCTTATCGCTAAGTAGCGATCTCTACCAGACAACCTTTGGATGTCTCGCTATCGTACTAACTACGTCTATTTATTGATAAAAGTACCTATTCCTTACCCAGTCTTTTCAGCGAGTGCATCGGCGAGCGCTTTAGAGCCGAGTGGCGAATAGGCCACCACCGGTACTCCGAGCTTTCCCACAGCCTCGATCAGAGCCGGCTGCTGGCATAACATGTGGTTTTCGACCTGAAGGCACGCTGGCTTGGCGACCTTGCTCACTCGCTTCAGCTGCTCGATGTTTAGGTTGGATACGCCGACGTGACGGACGCGACCTGATTCCTTGAGTTTCAGTATGCTCTGGAAAGTAGATGATGTATGTTTTCTAATCGGTCGGTCTATAACGGTGTACAAAACATTATAATAGGAAATTGAAACTGTAAAACGTAATGTCAAATGATGTCACGAACAAAAATTTCTATTGCATATTTTATTCGGCTTATATCTGTCTAATTCTTTATTCTTTATTGCACACAAGAAAACACATTTAAAAATACAGAAATAGAGGTCATGTACAAAGGCGAGCTTAACCCTAAGAAGAGTTTTCTTCCAGAAAACCTTTGAGGCTAGAGAGAGAGATGATTTTAAAGGTAGGTGAGTGTACAAAAACATAAATAAATATATATACCCAAAACTAATATGAACTATACTCAAGGTATGTTATAATATTATAATTATAATAAATAAATTATATGGAATAATAATATATACCTACCTAATATAAATATATACCTATATATAATAATGTAAAATTACAAAGAAAGATAGTGCTCTTTAACTTTCCGTTTGAAAATGTTGAGAGATGGGCTAGCGCGAACTTCATGACGAAGGGCATTCCATACAATGAAATTCTAATGAAAATCGCGAACAAAGTTCCTTTAATATAAAAGGTTTTTCAATTCTTTCAGTTTTCATTTGACCCGCTCACTTGTTACTGATTTTTTTAGGAACGCGAAGGACAACAATACTTAACTTCTTTTGCGTCTCGGTGTGAAATTTAGAAGTAGGTGTAATTTTTTCGCCAAAGACATCATCATGGCTTGTAGAGCGCTCGGCTGTTTATTGGATCGCCGGAACTTATGTCGCCACTTCAAGCTTAAAATATGTACTCGTGCGTGATGGAGGAGAACTGAGAGGCGGATCGGGTAAGCATATGCGAAGTTATTTCAAGGCTAAAATTGGAGTTTACACTCTACTGGCAGCTAAAGTCACAAGTATTCCCCGGTGACCGGATTAATTATATGTGTTTCCCTTTTTTCAGTAATATGATTCCTCCGAATAGTCATATTTGTGGGTATAAATACCATGGAATCTTTGTCTCCTTTTGTTTGCATATTCCTCAAACAACAGAACATTATATTATTCATATTTATAAAGAAGTTACTCTTTGTATTTTCTGTTACGATCGAAGGAATCTACTGTTTTAAAGGAGATACATAAGATTGACCAAACTTTCGAGTAGAGTATTCGCCGAGAACGTATCTTTTTTAAATCGTTTCCCAACATTTTGTGGTCTTTAAGAAAGAAAGGGTATTCCATGGATAGGCTTCTCTGTTGGATTATTTCATGAAAATTTTGTAATTGGGTTTATGAGGGTTTCTTAGATTTATTGTTGAGGTTGGGCTAGCATATTGGGAGTCGGACATTTTGTTCTGTTAAATATTGCTGTGACGGTACAGTAGTGTGCTTCTGTTTGGGTTTCCTTTGAAAGTCCGGTTGCTCCCTCATTATTCTCAGTCGTTTCCCTATACTGTCGGTGTCTTGCTTTTTATTTTAGATCGCCTTTTCTTTTGTAGAGACTTTAGGATGAGATTTGATGTAGTCACCACGTCCAGCTTTTGCGGGATAGGGCGCCTGAGGTTTGCAAAATCAACCACAACAGAAGACGTATTTCCACAAATAATCGCATTTGTCTATCTCAGCACTTCTCGCCTCTAGGCCGCCAGCGCATCGGCACGTTTGATACTATTAATGGCATTCTTGTTACGACACATTATTGTTTTTATTTTCTATTGTCTTTTAAGTCTTCTATAACAAAAATGATGATGATGATTACCATCGCAACACCAAAAATTGGTTAAGTCTTCTAAAATATTGGCAGCATGTTCACGCCAAAGTTTTCATTATTTTCTTAACCACAGAAACCAAAAAGTGAGGTGGAGTAAGAAAATATGTCTTCTGTGACGAAAATGCTTCTTCTGTCTAATAATGAGATTATTTTGAACTCGTTTGGTTTTAATGGAAAATATTATCAGTTTTGTCTTTTGGAGGACTGACAGATAGAAATAAAGTTTTTGTATGTATTTATTATTAATACTTTTAAGATGTTTGCGTAAAACTTTGGATTCTTCCTGGCCTTAAAATGTCCGTGTAGCTGTATGATACTCACAAGCGAAGGGTCTAGGTCAATTGCAGGTAAATAGTTATTGGAGAAAGTCTTTAGATTAATGGTTTCATAAGACTCCGCAGCCCTCTGAATGGTTTCAATGTTGTCATCAGTGCCACAACAGCAGGGACAAAGAAACCTAGGTAGGGAATTGTATTTTAAACACGGTTTTCTGAGTTCTGGCTTGGGAATTGATGTAACTGAAGTACCGACTGTTTGAGTTATCACTTCGACTAGATCACGTACACTTCGTTCAATTTTAGCTTCAAGATCCTTGCACCGTTCACTAGTGAGGTACTGTTTGTTTTTAATTTCCGTGATGTTATACTCTATCACAATATTTTTATGCTTTTCGTTGATGCGTCTTCTGGTTATCGGAGATTTGTACACTTTTGTCCAAGAGAATTGGTTATTGAGGATGGGTTTCACTGATGTTGCTTTCTTTAGGGGTTTTACAAGTTTCGATGGATTATTTTTTTTGTTTGCATGAGAAGTACGACAGAAGCGGAAACTACACTCCTTGTACACCATATCATTTCGATATGCAGAGTTCTTGCAGATTTCTTTAAGATCCTCGTAGTTTTCTTTGTTGGAACCAGATTTCAAACCAGAATAAGAATAAGAAATAACCATTTCTATTAATTTATGTGGCTAAGAATGAGAAATGTAAAATTACTGTTAGAATTTAACTGAGGTCTGTATTCTAAAACAGCTCAATCATAAATTGAAAACCCTAATCATGTTTTATATACTTTACTCTTTGACCCAAAACGAGATACATTTTTAGACAGCTTCCAACGAAACTGTCAAAAACCTAAGATTTTTATTTTATTTGAAACATAAATAAAGGCTTTGTCACTGATCTAAGATCAATTCGATTCAGCTTTGTGTTAAGTTCATAGAGAAAAGTAATATGGTTTATTTAGTTCTGGACTTACATTTACGCCAAGGAATTTGTTTGGACTACGTTTAAAAAAGGTTTGTTTCGAGATCTTTGTGTGATACTTTTTATTTTATTGTGAACATGCCGCGGGTGGCCGGCTTCGCACACTTAAATATAATTAAGTAATTACCTACTATCTGCATTACTTTTGCACAATTTGATACAAATTCCTCGATAGTGCTTTAAATGATTTGAAGGTTCGATATCTACCTTCCAAACCGCAAGCAGGTCCGTAGAATGGTCCACCTTCATGGAGCCGTCAGGGTTCTTTGGGTGCAGGTCACCGGGCACGTGCTCGAAGGCGAAGGGAGTGTGCATGAGGTAGAGATCGATGTAGTCCAAGCCGAGGTCTTTGAACGAAGCATCGAAGTATTCTTGCACCGATTCGGGGCGGTTTCCTGGTTGAAAATTATGATAAGTCATATTGATTATGTAATTTTCCAATGTTTCATAAATAGTGAGAAAGGGGCAATTCTGTTATGTAGCACAAACTTATCTAAATTTATGTTTGCCATTATTAAAATTATTGCCATCCTTATTTGTTTCATACGGACCTCAATATAAGCCACGATATATAGCCAGAGAGTAACAGTTGTCGTGTGAGTGCTGTCAAACGTATAACGTATTGATTGATTAAAATCCTTATTGGTCAAACCTAAATTGAGATAAGTTTATGCCAATATAATATGCGATTACTGACTCTACATAAGAAACCTATCTAATATATAAAATTCTCGTGTCACAGTGTTTGTAACAAAACTCCTCCGAAACGGCTTGACCGATTCTTATGATTTTTTTTTTGTATATTCGGTAGATCTGAGAATTCGACGTAAACTATTTTTCATACTCCTATGTGATAAGGGTAGTCCACCCCCAAATTTTATTTATAATTTTTTGGACAACATTTTTTTGATTAATTTTTTAAGATTTGGCAATAAAAAATACTTACAACCATTGTGCTTAGAAACATAAAATTTATTGATTCTAAGGCGGTACGATGTTCGCGGAGTCAGAACGGCTGGACCAATTTTTATGATCTTCAATTTGTTGGATTTGTCTGTGCCCCGAATAGCAGAATAACTATTAAAAATCGGAAAAATTTACGCAATAAAAAAATAGGAAGAAAATTCATTTTCTCATACATATATCACCATAAAGCTAATGATGGCTGATTGACAATTCTACCGGCGCTAATGTACGTCGCAAAGGCAGCCCGCGTCATATGCATGTCAAGGCGGTACGAAGTTCGGCGGGTCAGCTAGTAATCTATAAATGTTAGAAACACTTATATTCATATATATTACATTAAAATTACCTTTTTACTTTATTGCTTCGTAGAGTGAGACTTTTCTAAGATGTTCTTGCTATTCCGACTGATAGCTGTATCTACTAAATTTAATCCAATTACTACTGTTTAGACTAAATATATTATTTTTTTTATAAAGGAGGTATTAGATTCTGCGCCAACATTAACATTATTTTATTTCCGTTAAAATCACGATGTGAATAGTCTAGTAGGTATGCATGCTAGAAATCATGATCAGAATAAGAGTTTTAAATTCAGCAAGCCAGTCGTATTGATAATATTTACCGCCTGGAGGCAGCTTGGTGACGACAAAGAGTTCCTTCCTCTTGGTAGAGTCATTTCCGATCCATTTTCCCAGAGCTCGGCCTAAGGCCGCTTCGTTCTCGTAGGCCCGTGCTGTGTCGAAGTGCCGGTAGCCAGCCGCAAGGGCGTCTTCCACTGCCTTCTCCAAAACCTCGTCCGATGACTGAGAAAAGAAAACTAGGCCATGTTACCCGTGATAACTTATAAAAAAATATAGTAATAATAATTCTCCAAAACCTTCCTTGACGAAACTCATAAGTAAAACTATTTTAACGAACGAAATATTACTAGTCCATAAACAAATTACGGCGTTATGCAGGCTTTTTGTATGGAACTTGAATTGTTATCCTTTTTACAATCCAACCGACCTTGAAGTTGTGAAGTGAAGTTAGAGATTTTTGTTGTTGTACATATTTTTTTTATAAATGGGTTCTGATATTATCCATTTATCATGGGAGAAGAGCAAATGATGCCTCAAACATCAGTGCAATCTTATGTGAACGATATTAAGGTATCAGTATTCGATTCGACTTGCCCAGCTTCTACATCCAAAGGCCTATCTCGCTCCAGTGGAGATTGCGATGCAAGCGATACAATATCTTTCTGCAGTGACAAATGCTTCTGTGAGTCTACAGCTCTGCACTCGGTCACCGAGAAACCCTGCTCCATAGCAGATTCTTCGACACTCCTCAACAAATCCAAGTGGAAATCATTCAAAAACTACATTTCGTGTCGAATCAAAGGCAAAAGAAAGCAATGCGAGAAGAATACTAAAGATACAACTAAACCGATCACGGAAAAGAGTTCCGTGACCACATTATTAAAACAACCAACTGGCACAAGATTTTAACAATGCTAATGAGTTCTCACAAGTTTATTCACCTAGAGTTTGGAAGCAAAGATATTATCTCGAGTTAACTTAACTTCAGAATAGTACAAACTCTTACCTGCCAAGTTCCAAAACCAATTCGCGGCATGCGATCACCTCCATCCAGCACAAAATATTCCGGAATAGACATTTTCCTTACGAATAAACAATTAATTATTACAATTTTTACTTTTGTTGTTTACTAAAGTACAATCGGAATGACAATGCCGGTGAGAGGCGCAAGCGCAGAGGTTTGTTGCGTGCAGCAGCCTTGACTGTAATGCTTCCCTCAATTATCTATAGGCAGGTAGGTACGCTTTGTAGCAAGTACCGGTTTGTCGGAATAACTGCATTGAATGTTAATTTGTAGCTTTGATAAGTAACTGAATGTCACAAACAAAACAAAGGTGGTCATTATGATTACATATTTCCTTATTTATTGTTTTAGTTCGGTGATTATTACTATAAATAGATTTTAGTTTGCGATGTATGACCGTAATCCATTTATATTTGATAAAACATTAACTGTATGAACTATTGAGTATTTGTCGCAGCCGACAACTGAAATAACAAATCAAATGTAGTTAATATATGTTGTACTGAACAAGTTAAAGTTACGCTTTTTAAAGCGTACTGTCAGAGCTTATAACGGGAAGTCTGTGGGTCCGACATACCAAAAGATCATTGGATGTCCTACGCATCCAATATAATAACATCTTCCGGATGATGTTGCGATTGCCCCGATACTGCAGTGCATCGGGGATGTTTGCCCACTATCACACAGATGGCTTTCACGCCATCATGCGCAAAAATAGGCATCGCTGATGAGCAGAGTTCGGGACAGTCGCCACAGCATCCTGAGGACGGTGGCTGAGTGCTGCACATGAATGAATGAAGTAAGTAATTTCCTCAATTAGTCACCCTTGGCACAAAATGGCAGATTCTATTTTCACCCAGTCCCTATTTTATTCTTGTTTAAAAAATTGTTCATGTTTTATTTTCTGTGTATTTTTCTTTTAGTGCAGATATGGACTTTATTATTGTCTGACATAAAATATTTTTATTTTATTTATATATAAATAAATACGTTATAACGTAGCGTAAAGCACTGCGTAATTGCGTCAATAACAACAAAGCATCTGTTAAGATAGAATCTCTGCGGCTGATCTGATAGCCACTGATATCCATTTTTGTTTTTACAAGTGGCCACATAACCACATCTCTTTTGTCGCATAACAATCGTATCGTTTTACAACAATCAAATGATGTGATCCTTCAATCGGTCTCTGTATTGTTAAATAAACCTTATTATCTAGTTAATCTGTCAACGATTTGTATACAAAGCTAACTGCGTTTACGCATGGGGTAATTGTTACATCTTTACAATTAGTTAGAGGTAAAATAAGCAAGAACTGATTGACCACATGGTCATAGTGACAAGAACTATAAATATTAAATAAACAAATATTGCTGGACATTTCACACAGTGATATCTAGCCCCAAACTAAGCAGAGCTTGTACTATGGCAACCAGATAACTGATAGAATACTTATATAATTTTATTTTGTAAATACATACTTATAATATGTATATAGAAAAACAACCAGACCCGGAACAAATATCTGTAGATCATGCAAACATTTGTTCCGCGGCGGGAATCGAACCCACTACTTCCTTCGTCTCAGCCGGCTATTCGCCCACTGCGCCACGGAGGGCGTCTAATGACAATTATGTGAAAAAGGTAACGATAAATGTGTACAACATGCACATGGTTCATTCCCTGTTCTAAATACTAGTATTAAAAACTGTCGGAAAATACCTAGATCAGAAAATATTGACAGAAGAAGATAAAGTTTTGATATGGCTTATTCGTAAATAATGCTAATTTCTACCAAGTAGGTATCTACCCTGGGGTTTTCTTTTGATAAGACGTTATGCCTAAACTATTTCTATTAAAGATAATATTACGCGAAGACACCCATTATTATATGAGTAGAAATACCCATAACTACATTTTACAAGAAAAATATTAATATCCTCCATAAATAATATCGCAACACATGTCCGGATAATGAAATTATAATTGATTCTTACAAAGGAATATCATATTACATAGCTATTAATCTCAAACAGCATACAAAATAACTTACAAATTAATTTTCCCACATACCCTTAAAGTAATAACATCCTTTTGTATGCGAACTGTATCCATTTACAAATCTATTTAGACGATCGTATGAATGAATCCACGTCACAACACTCGTGGGCTTGTTGGTGCGTGCTCCCCATTGATTGCAGTCACTGATACACCATCTTTAGGGATGTATTCATTCCTGTACCAAAGGCGTGGCTTACTTTCGCCCCTCCTATGAAAGTATCAGGAGGTTTGCACTTTAATAGTGCAAAATTTGACCAATGTTTAGTGTAAACATGGACGCGTCTCCGGTACAATCTAGCTCAAAGTGCGGTTCTTCCGATTTCAGCATAGAGCGATTGTTGAGCGGTGATTCAAAGAGTAGTCGGGATGAAAGTGTAGAAGTTCCGGATTGGCTTTGCTGCACACGGTATCGCCCGCCTCGTTTACCACGTTAGCATTCTTTTTATTTTCCCACTACAGTTTTCTCACATTTTGAGCTTGGAAGTTGAATATAGCTAGGATAGGCTATAGCTATAGAATAATGACATCAGAGCTCTTAGTAACAGCATCAACTATCTCTTTTTTGTGTTATGCGTATAACTACTCAACTTTATTTTGCCAATTTTAGCCTTCACTTTAACGATTGTTTTTGTCAGGTGCCCCAACTGTTTGCCGCGCTCGTCGAGCCGGAAGGCATGCTCGAGTGCCGTTCACGACAGCGCAGGCCAGCGCTTTGGAGGCCGCATACGCCCGCGCTCCGTACTTAGCCCCACCGGCACTAAGGGCCCTAGCAGCCGCCTTGCAGCTACGAGATGATAGGGTAAGAACTAGCAGGAATTAAACTAGAACCTAAGAGAACCCTGACTGGCTGATAGAAAGCTAAAAGTCATTTTGCTTCCAAGCTGATTATAATCAAATGTGCATTTTTACAATATCATATGCACATCATCTATTTTTAGGGTTCCGTACCTCAAAAGGTAAAAAAGAAGCCTTATAAGATCACTCTCTTGTCGGTCTGTCTGTCCGTGTGTTACCAGTGATTTCCTCAGGAACGGGTGGACCTAGCAAGTTGAAATTTATACCAGATAAAAGTCTATAGTCCTTATTAGGTGTAAAAAATCAAGGTCCTGAGTCAACACGATAAAAAGATATGGGCAAATTTAGATTTTCGCAATACTTTGTAAGTACCATAATTTACCTTAATTTTCAACTTTTTTCATGTTTTGGAATTTTCCCTTTACTTGTGCTGTACCTTGCTTTTAACCAAATTGACAATTCTAGGTCAACCGGAAAATTCCGTATAGGTTTTGGGACGAAAACCTATATGGTAGTTCCCGTTGACCTAGAATCTCGAAATTTGGTAAAAAGCAACACAAATAAAGGAAAAATTCCATAAAATAAAAAAAGTTGAAAATTAAAGAGTGTCCCAATTTATACATAGTTGACGCCAATTAAGATAGTCCTCTGAGTTGTATGGGCGCTCATACAATTTAGAGGAATAAATAGATAAATGAAATAAGGTAAATAAATAAAATTGTGCTATTGTGTGAAAGAAAATATTTATTGCAATATTATGCTCGTGTGCGCAGAACATTTTACAGTAAAGACTAAAGTGATCGTTACACTATGTACTTCCCAATTTGTTGAGCCCGATTTTTATAATCGTACGGAACCCTTAGTGCGCGAGTCCGACTCGCACTTGGCCGGTTTTTTATGTCTTTATATCCTTATGCAGGTTCTAAATCATTCTCGTATATTCGAATTGGGAAATCTTTCTACGTACTTGTATTTTAAATAACGTCACTTTTGCTAAAATGTACAGAGCAGCAAGTGCTAAGACTCTTTTGTTATTTCAGATCAAAATATGGTTCCAAAATCGGCGTGCCCGTGAGAGACGAGAAAAGAGCGTAAGCATCACACCTCCAAACGCGATCACGCTTCCGCCCACTACTCTAGTCTCTACCTTCCCCTCAAACTCTTGGATACCCCACACAAGGTTCCCTAAAAACAACGAAATCATAAGTAACCCTCACAGAAACGACGGAGACAACATTTTTACCAGTATGCAAAAGCTTGGAGAGCTACATTCTGAGAGAATTATAAGCAGTCAAAATTTACCAAGTCTTTTCCTTTCGTGCAAGGATTCAGATGATGACAGATCAGATGATGGGCCGTTGGATATAGAGACTGTTGAAGACTGAAGTACATGTGTGAGTGAATGAATAGTTGTTAGGTGCTGTGATACAAAATAAATAAATTAAAGATTTTGTAAATAAATATTAGTACAATTTAGAGATTATTTTCATTCTTCTTTACTTAATAGGTATAGGTAGATTACTAACCTAGATCATATTAGGTCTTTACCTATGAAATTGCCGTTTTGTATGGAATAAGTGAAAGTAACTACATATTTTTTTGAACTTTTTTATTTCTGTTATTCAAAGTAATCACACATGCAATCGACGCATGTTTGCCAATGCATTGGCAGTTTATTGATGCCCTTCTTGTAAAAATCAGCTGGACGGGAGGCAACAAACTCTTAGGCATTTTGTGCTGCCTCTCGGGAATTGAATTTTTTACCCACTAAAAAGTTGTCTAAATTTTGGAAAAAGTAATAGTCGGTAGGTGCAAGGTTTGGTGAGTATGGCGGATGAGGGAGAGCTTCCAACCCCAGCTCTTGCAGGTTGGAGACTGTCTGTTGTGCAGTCTGGGGTCGCGCGTTGCCGTGAAGGAGCAGTGGGGACGACCGATAGACCAAATCTGGTTGCCGATGTGCAAGCTTCTCCATCATTGTCTCCAGTTCTTCACAGTACACATCTGCAGTAATGCTCATGCCGTTTTGTAAAAAGCTTCTTCATTCTTTTCATTCTTCTTTACTTAATAGGTATAGGTAGATTACTAACCTAGATCATATTAGGTCTTTACCTATGAAATTGCCGTTTTGTATGGAATAAGTGAAAGTAACTACATATTTTTTTGAACTTTTTTATTTCTGTTATTCAAAGTAATCACACATGCAATCGACGCATGTTTGCCAATGCATTGGCAGTTTATTGATGCCCTTCTTGTAAAAATCAGCTGGACGGGAGGCAACAAACTCTTAGGCATTTTGTGCTGCCTCTCGGGAATTGAATTTTTTACCCACTAAAAAGTTGTCTAAATTTTGGAAAAAGTAATAGTCGGTAGGTGCAAGGTTTGGTGAGTATGGCGGATGAGGGAGAGCTTCCAACCCCAGCTCTTGCAGGTTGGAGACTGTCTGTTGTGCAGTCTGGGGTCGCGCGTTGCCGTGAAGGAGCAGTGGGGACGACCGATAGACCAAATCTGGTTGCCGATGTGCAAGCTTCTCCATCATTGTCTCCAGTTCTTCACAGTACACATCTGCAGTAATGCTCATGCCGTTTTGTAAAAAGCTGTGGTGAATCACACCCGCACTAGACCCCCAAACGGTGACCATCACCTTTTTAGGGGTCATTTTTGGTTTAGGGCATTGCTTTGGTGCTGAACCAGGATCTAACCAACTTGCTGAGCGCTTTCGATTGTCGAACAGAATCCATTTTCATCGCACGTAACAATTCGGTTCAAAATTCCTTCATTTCTTTGCCTATTGAGCAGCGCGAGGCAGGTCTCGACGCGTACCTACGGTTCGTGGGGCACCCATCTATAAAGTTTTTTTACCTTGCCTATTTGTCGCAAATGGATCAAAATTGTTTTGATGCTAGCATCAAAAGCTGCTGCTAACCTTGAACATCCAGACAACCTTTGAATGGAAAGGAACAAATGAAGACGACGACGCTTATGTTAACTCAGAGCTTATGTTTAGATGCAAGTACAATTACTTATTTATTACAGATTTTAGATTTTAGGCCTGGACATTTACAAAGGCTAAAATTGGGGTAAGCCAAGAGTAAGACTGTTTGAATCACCATGCAATATAAAATTCACTATGCATATTGCAAGATGGAAGCGAGACAGATAGTAGTACTATTGCAACAAATGGATTAAATATAACTTTCGAAACTATCATGGTGCGAACATTATTTGTACTAAAAACGGGATATTTACCATGATTTGTGAGTTTTTGAGTATCACGAACACGATATTGCTTCACAGTTTAAATGGATTATGGGCTATGCCATGACAGAAATGAGATACGGCACATACATGCCAGTTCTGCAATTAATATATACTTATCGATTAAATTAATTTGTAAATAAATTATAAAAACATTAATTCCCGAGTAAGTAAATGATAATTGCAGATAATATTTTAAAACATGGATGTTTCTATCAAATTAAAAATAAAATAATCTTCAAAAATATAATCTTATCTATGATCATAATCTCTCCGTTTTTGTCAATGATGTTATCAATGGAAGTTAAAGTGCGGTTAAATTGGGGACGTACGGTTGGGTGCTTTTAGAAGCTAATGCTCTTGTTAGCGGTGACTTTCGTTGTTTTCGATACTCAGAGTCGTAACAACGAAAACAAATATTAAGTTACAAGTTACTGAATTATGAGTAGAAGACAGACAAATGCTTAAGAAGAATAAGAATCAAGCCTGTCTGATAGATATTTTATCGTGTGGGGTCGTTATGATTTTAATTTTTTTTATAAATCCCTCTTGTTTCAGCAATTTAGTTGTTTTGCTCTATTTTATTTTTTGTTTGTGAAATTTTGAAGTTTTTGTTGAAAATATAGTTTTTTTTTTAAAGACGATATACTAATTTAAATTCGGTGACGATTGGGCAGAGCATCCGGAAATGCATAAAAGAGACAGTGCTATTTACTTGCTTAGGTGAAGAACGTGAAAAACATAATTACATATATCATAGTCGCGCATTGTCGCAGGAGTAAATGATGTAAGCGACATAAGATAAAATCTCCAATTGCATGAGAACCAGCGAATGAAAAAAATGCTTTTCCATTAATTTAGGCACCATAATTACCTACATAACTATGTAAAAAAAATACTTTAAATCTTTTCCAGAGTCGGAGAATGAACGATATTAGTGGTTTAGAAGAGCCGATTTTGACAAATAATTGTATCGAGTAGTTTTACCAATTGCGTTTCTGACTTTCATTTATGTAGTTTAATTCCTCAAGTAAATATTGCTTAAATCAGTACCATTTTTCGTTATTGAATACGATAGTTACTTAGCGGCACATTTTTTTTTACATATCGTCTTAATGAGTCTTCTTTAGTGTCTAACCCAGTGGTTAGACTCGGTAGTCTAACTTAAAAATCTGCCGATTGTTCTGCCGTGACGGGTTCCAATACTTTCAGCAGATTTTATCGCTGATTATGCGCATGCGCATTCACCATATTTCTTCACGGTAAATTAACAATCGAGTGGACTGTGGGCCGATTAAAGGTTTGTATTGAGACTAGAGGATAGAGTCTAGAACAGTTTTTGACCTAAGCTTATCGTTTGAAAGAATTCGTATCGACTTGCGTATTGTAGGAAAGTTGGTACCTTATTTGTAAGCTTGATGTTTCTTACTTCAAGGCAAAAGCCTCCTTTAAGCTGCGGAACGTATACGAGAGGAGGACCCCCTCGCTGAGCCGCACCGCAGAAGAAGGACCGGGAGAAGGCGAAGACAGTTTCTTCGCCTTCTTCCGCTCGATGGGGACCAGCAGTATTCGGGTGCGGGGAGCCCCGACTCCGCATCGCACAGGCCACCTACGCCGGGGAATGTCGTTAATATTACACGACATTCCTCTCCCTCCCAAGTGGGGGTCCGAAGGGTCCGCTTAAGGCGGACATTCACCGACAGGGCCGCGGTTGAATCCAACCGGGATCCCGTGACCGTGTCAAGTGCTAGTGCGGCATCGACTCACTCATCTCAAAATGGGCGGTTCGATGATGCACTGGCACTGAGGTGATTGAAGGAATATCGGTGGGTTTTTAGTCGGTATGCCGTTGGTTGCTCTACAGAGAGTCCGACAGACCCCTTCAGCTCTCCCCGAGTTGGAGGACATGCGTAAAAGCTTCATTTGATTCTTTCAATAAGTATCTATGTGCCATTATTGGGCAATCCTCAACGTAGGAATCGAGCTCAACTCTTCATATTCTAGGCTTGATGTCATTATTTTACTTACATCGTTTCAAAAACTAACTTATTTACTAACTACTACTTGTTTCGGTTCAGACATGCAAGTTGCAACAAAGGTTGCTTAATGTAGATGCCCATGGGGTTTCCGAAGATCATCATGTTTTCAAAACTATTTCTGGCTCAAGACCAGACGGGTCTATGCGACGTGTGATCCGAGCTGGCGCTTATCCGAGTCAACACATAAGCATTGCAATTCAGCAGGGCAATGCAGCCGCGTCTTAGGGACACTTTCGCCTGGTAATGATTTGGAGCAGTTGAGCTATCTGTAGATCGTTTGCGACGGTCTTTAGATTATTCAACTGTTTCTTATGTATAGTCATGTAAATAATTGTATACTAGTTTTGTTAATATTATATTAGCCTTTATGTAAATGAATTACTATTAAAATTATAAATGCGAAGCTTTGGATGTTTGTTTATTTCTTTGTTACTCAATCACGTCGTAACGGCTGAATCGATTTCGATGAAATATGGTATGTACGTAGATTATAATCTGGATTAACACATAGGCTACTTTTTATTGACAAACCATGCGTGCGAAGCTGCGCACGGAAGCTAGTCTATAATACTTATAAGAATCAATTGCCGCATTATGAAAATGAGAACGGCTCAATCGATTTAACAGTTTTTTTATGTTGTGTTCTTAATTTTCAGAGCATGGTTTTTATGAAAGAAAATTTTGAAAAGTTGCCCGGATATTTTGAATATTATGTAAAAATTGAAAGGGCTTTTATCTATATACATATTATAAGCTAAATTTTATATTAAAAAGGGCGTGTCAACTAGTATTAAATAAAATACATATTTATGTCCAATTTTTATTTCAGTAACCTGCGAATGCATTTGAATTTATGAAATTAAATAGTACACATAATATACAGAGCTTTGACAATAAATAATGTACGTAAGTACTCGTACTCAGTTTGGTTGATAGATGCCTTGTTTTCATCAACAGCATTGGACCTTGGCATCAGAACCTACCTACTAACTAAGTATTATGTACTAAAATGTACCATTACTACTTTCAGATTCATTTTATAATTAGGTATGTACTAGGAATTTTTGTTGTATTCTATCTGAGCAGATAAAAAACTACAATAATTATGCATATTAACATGTGAACCCTGCTGCTATATATTTAAAACAAGTCAAATGGTTTAGTTATAAAAATGCTTAGAAGTATAATATCGTTGGTTTTAGTAGGTATGACCTTTTAAAACGATAGACTCGAGTTTGTATAAGTTTTTAATTGCACAAGAACTACCCATAATAAAATATGATTCCTAAATTCCTTAAACATATTTAAATGTACTTTAGAAAAACGAGTTGGCAGATCTGTCTCTAGACAAGTGCGGTTTTCTGAGTTGCCACCACTTTCAACGCCACCACTGGGGGCAATTAGGAATGGTATTTTTTACATTCTCAGCTGCTGCAATATGCAAAAGTCAATCTTTTGCATTCACTAGTCCTTAGCTGTCGTGAAATTTACGTTAAAAGTCACTCAACAATTGCCACCGTTGTACATACAGGGTTAAAAGTTGAGATGGGGCATAAAACGATCATAGGGCTACCTCCGTGGCGCAGTGGGCGAATAGCCGGCTGAGACGCAGGAGGTAGCGGGTTCGATTCCCGCCGCAGAACAAATGTTTGAATGATCTACAGATATTTGTTCCGGGTCTGGATGTTTTTCTATATATGATAAGTATGTATTTACAAAAAAAAAGGATATCAGTTATCTGGTTCCCATAGTACAAGCTCTGCTTAGTTTGGGGCTAGATAGCGCTGTGTAAAATGTCCAGTAATATTAATTTATTTAAATGTAATGGGTAGTTAAGTTAGTAACTAACCCTAACTTATGAAAGTAATTTACATCTGCATTCACAAATTTAGACAAATATGTACTCACTGAGAATAATGCTTACCTATGTTTATTAGACTTCAAAAGAATACCTAGAGCAGTGCTCTAACTTAGCTTGCTTACTTATTTTCTATTACGCTCGTTACGTCTAGTTTGTTCTATTGCCACTTGTCTAGAATAAGTCTTTTAAATTGATATTAAATTAATTCATAACTCACAATCGTTCAGGTAGCATTATTTTTAAAAATCAAAATAATACGTCAAAAAACCTCTCTCTTTTAAATTACAACAAATTCACTTACACATGACATTTGAGGACGATATCTAGAGTAATAGTCATCCAGTTATTTCATCATTCCTGCGCAATTGCTCCTGGGTCTTCTGTAGTAATCTTGCTCAGGATTTCGTAGTGTGCCGCGTCTTCTTTAGCTGGACTAGTATCGTCTAGGCCGTATCTGTAGGTATAACAATAACATGTTATCGAATGTTTACGGTACTATGTCAAAGGTGTCAGTCATTGCGCCCATTATGTGCTAGCAGATAGACAATATTTTCTATGAGTGAGCTTGTTCGATAGGCAGTCACTAAGTTCGTAGGCGCTAGTGGCTGGCCAAACCTGCTGTCGGAGTTTATAATGCGCCCGAAGACCAACATGACTTGCGACTTGAATTTTTTTGTAACTGAATGCATTTGGTGCTAGTCGAATAGTTGTTGTGAATACATACTAACACTGTCCTTTGATGATGATCAATTGATCATGATCCAAAAAATTATTTGTAATATACATTTTTAGTATGATATTTACAAATCCCATTGTGTGACGACTGTTTTGCCCATTTGTCTGTGACCATACGACTGACGTGACCCGCCCAGTCCCACTTCAGCCTGGCAGTCTTGTCGCCAACATCTGCGGTCGCCCATCTTTCATGGGTGCCTGCAGATGGGCGTCGAAGCCAGGGCAGGCCGAGGAAGCGTTGGCGTGACGACCTCGATGCATTCTAAGATCGCTGATGGGACGTGGCGAGTGATCGTGAGATGTGGAGGAACATGGGGGAGACCTTTGCCCAGTAGTGGGAAAGTATAAGTTAAAAAAAAATTAAAAATCTTTTTAATTATTATTATAAATACGGGATTTATCACGTACCGTCTTATCGGTGTTTCGACCGACAATGTTTCGGTTCAATTCGTTGACTCAACCCCCACCACCGAGCCCGTCTACTCGTGCGCAGAGGGCTGCGGCGCGCAGTACGAGGCGAGACGTTATTCGGAGCGGATCGCACACACCCTGATGAAGGTTCACGAATTGAACCGAAACATTGTCGGTCGAAATACCGATAAGACGGTACGTGATAAATCCCGTATTTATAATAACGATTTAAATAAATCACGAAAGTTTTTTAAGTAAAATCATTTTAATTACTGATTAAAACAGGTATTTATCGCGTATGTAGGTACCTTTTTTATTTGTTACCCCGACGTTTCGACTGTGTTGCAACACGTCGTTTGCCAACGTTTAAATCCGAAACTTTGAAAAATACAAATATATTTAGTTTTTAAACACATTGTTTTTAAGAACTTTATAATTATTGATTTGATTACCGTTGTGTGAAAACCTGTGATGATTAAACTCACCTAACACTTTTATATCTAACAGTACTGAATCTAATTACTATTTGAACGTGGGACGAATCGCATTATGAAAATATTAAAAAAATTACACGTCGCTATCGGTATAACTCGAATTAACGAGCCCTCCAATGGAAGCGTGCGAGTTTCAAATTGATCCTAGACAAATACTACTTTTGTATATCTTATGTAATGATTCTAGAGATTGGAATTTGGTGTGAAACTGACTAATCTTCGTCATCAATCCGCCGCGGAACAAATCTTTGCATGATCTACAGATATTTGTTCCGGGTCTGGTTGTTGTTCTATATATTATAAGTATGTATTTACAAAAAAAAAAGTATATAAGTATTCTATCAGTTATCTGGTTCCCATAGTACAAGCTCTGCTTAGTTTGGGGCTAGATAGCGCTGTGTGCAATGTCCTGCAATATTTATTTATTATTATTATTATCAATTAATGTACAGTCAGATGAAGTGAGTTTGTCAGGATTAGCGCATACATTCTATATTTTCTTCATCTGACTGCACGTGCTGATTCACGTTCTGTTGCGCGTTGTCATAATCATATGCCCAAAGCTAGTATAGCTGTTTTAACTCATGAAGGCGGGTGAGGCATACTTGTATTTGTGATGTGCACGCGCACTTGTGTGCGTCACTTTAGGTCAATCACAACCTTTACTGTAGAAGATAGAGAAAATATGTACCTATACTGTTTAACTGGCTCCTGCTTCCTATCCTACCAACAGGTAGGTGATGTGGTAGTTTACACACAACCCGCATTCGTCAGATAAAGCATCTGTAATAAATGTGTTTTTATAAGTTGAAAGCTTACCCGCAAGCCCTAAAGAACGCCTGCGCCGAAGGATTGTGCGTCAAAGCCGTAAGTCTGACGGAGCGCATTTTCGTCGCATGCGCTAGTTTCTCCAACACACCCATTATATGCTGGCCGAGGCCTCTGCGACGACCACCCGCCTCCACTTGCACTTCGTAGCTGAAAACACTAAAAGCTAAATACACTAGTGGTTCGCCCCGAACTGATCTCTCGCGAGTCTCCCATAAAAACAAAAAAATATTATTAGTAATCTTTGATTATCAAAATAGTGCCACGAAATACAACCAAACCACTTGACCTACAGTTTCGTTCTAATTACAGGGACCTCCCGTTCCCTTCATGTTATTTGGTTATGCTTTTATGGGGTAGAAATTTCAGTTATTCTGGATTTGTGTCACTAAAGCTACACGAATACCAAATTTCAGCACTGTGGGGGTCACTGGTGTACCCTGTGAATTTTGTCAAAGTTCTGTTTTTATTATGGCTAATAACTCAAAAACAAGTAAGATTAAACTAAAAATAAAAACGGGGTCGAAATGTACTAATGAAGATCTTTTAATAAACGTCCCATTTGACGTAATAGTCCCATTAGTAGCTCATTTAGTCACACCAAGATTGTGCCAACATTACCTACCTATGTATCTAATTTCACGATGATCGGATCAACGCTTCGAAAGTTGGACAAACAAACATACATACAACGCCGATTTGACCAAGTTGATTTGGAGACTTCGCTTCACTCGATCAAAAAGGATGCTGTTATATAACGTGACATAGATACAAGGGCGGATCCAGAGGGGAGGGGGGGGGGGGTCATGGGGATCACGACCTCCCCCTGGGCTGGGTCCAGGACCTAGGTGAACCACTAATTTAAATTGATAAACATGACATTGACCACGACTATGTGACCCCCCCCCCCACCCCTGGCACCAAAGCTGGATCCGCTCTTGCATAGATACCTAGTAGAACTACGAAGATAAGGCGAGTCGTAGAAAAATCCGACTTCACAAACAACACAAGACATGACACGTTTCGAATAATCTAGAGTGAAATGTCTTTTATCCGAATTCGTCTTTTAAATAAAGTACAAAACTCATCGAAAAGTGGTAAAAATGTAAGCGAATTTTGTTAATCGCAGGCGGGGACTAGGTTACCTATTTTATAGGATTAATATTATATGAATATATATTAGAACTCTCTGTTATGCGATGAGATGACTAACACTAAAGTTGTTTAAATATTTAAAATTTCATATATCTTATGCGAGTCTCGTGGTTCAGACGAATTGGATTTTTAGTGAAGTATGTTTTTAAATTTATTTATTAAATGACGAGAAGATTCAAATCATACAAATATGTCATATTTAAACATGTTTAATCGCTAAATACGTTATGGGATCGTTGTGCAGGCCGGGCTAGACCGTAATTCATTATTTTAGCTCACACTCTTTCGTGCGTGCAATAATCTTAAAACGGGGTTCAAACTTTAATCTTCAAGTATTAATATACATATTTTGTTTAATAATGCTTAAATACTATTTCAGTTAATAATGCATTTTAGTTAAAAGTAAGAATAACTCACAAAAATCCGGGATCAAGATGATAAACTAGACACGTGCAGATTTGGAATAAAAAAAAGATTAAATGGAAATGACAAGACCGGCCAAGTGCGAGTGAGATTCGTGACCCAAGGATTCCGTAACTACCTAGATTTATTTATATTTAGCAAAGCCATCTAGTTATAAATATGAGCGGTAAATTCTGAAAGATCATATTACTTTAATTAACGACAGATTTCTAAAAAACTATTTTAGATAGTCTTCGTTTTATTTTTCCTGTAATCTTTGCACATTATGTTTATCAACAGTAATTATTTCAGATTGTTTTCTTTGCAAATTATTGCTAACTAGATGTATCCGCCGCGACCTTATATGGGTAGAATTACTAAACGTGTACAATAGCCGAAGTTTTAGACCAACTGGGAAAAAATGGTGCCCTAAGTTCTACATTTTAATTTAAGCATCGAAAATAAACGTTATCATAAAACCTAAACACTTTTGGAAATCAGAACAAGGGTCTTCTTCTGTTATCCAAAAAGAACTGTCGATCTTCCACGTAGCAAAAACAATTTAAAACAACCAAAACATGACCCTTCTACATTATACTTAAGTACATTAAAGAGTTCTGTAATTTCCCCCCTGGCTCCAACATTAAGCCCTGACCATACATGATAAAATGTTTAATAATTTATTTAAAAAAAAAAGTATGTTGAATTCGTAATAAAGAATTTTATTTATAATTAATCCATAATATTCTTACTTCTATAGATATCAATATCCTATCATAACTAAAACCCTAGCCTTATGTAGATGAAGTTCATATTTGCCGATCTTTTCAGAATTCCAACTTTTCCTATTGGATGACCCCTGTGGCGCAGCGGGCGAGTAGTCGACTTAAGCATGCGCTACACGGTTTGAAACAATGGTTTAAAACAGATGTTTTAAAACGTGTAGATAGTGGTATCATACCAAATTTTGCATGACCTTTAAACGCCCTTGGTAGACAGGCGTGCCCAGCAAACCACTGCCAGAAGCGGTGGTTTAAAACTTGTTTCAAACCGACAGCCGCTGTTTAAAACCACGAGTACCACAATCGCGCCGCTGCACGCACCGAGCGCAGACGTATTGCGCGCACGCACGGAATTATGAATGTCGTCGAAGTCCAGTAGATTTATTAAATTTATATGACTTAAGATGAGTGGTTCCTTCAACCAACGCTTCATCCATATTTTTTCCGTTTTTTTTTCTTCAAATACACACAAAAGTGCAATACAAACTCCAAGCTTCTGAAATTTTGATAAACAAGGAGCCATGGCGTCTTTGTAATAGTGCAATACAAGCGTTCTACACACGTCTATTCAGCACGAGCGTTTCAAACACACTGAAGTTTGGGGATTGTTTTAAACCGTGTAGACAGAAGCGTTCTACCAAGCTCAACTTGGTAGAAAATGTGGTTTCAAACCGTGTAGCGCATGCTTTAACTAGACTTGAGGTTTTGATTGCACCGGGACAAATGTTTACATAAAATACATAATTTGTATTTTATGTAAAGATTTTGTTAAACATATTATGAAATATAATAGCAACCATACCCAGAAATATTTCTTCCAGGTATCGATGTTCTGGTAACGATTCACTCAGCGAGTGATTTTAATAAATTAGAAAATAATAAGTTCTACAATAACGTATGTATATATTTCGATCACTGTATTGCAGAATGTTCAACTGATTGCAGTTGTACAGCCGGCAACTTAAGTTTTGAACGTGTTCTCAAGCATGAAAAATAATGATGCATTACTTATATTTGTCATATATTTACGTTTGAAAGAAATATAAACCAGTCCTTATGATTCCTAAATAATATAGTTCTATAATCAGCTATTTCTATCTTCAAAGGTTTGCTGGGAGATAACTCTTGTTAGGGTTAAGCTCGCCTTTGTACATGTCCTATTTGTATGTTTGTATGTCTGTAATCTAAATGGCAAACAGACATACTTGTCGATGTTGACAAAATATAATTAGAATTATGTAGTTATAAGTTCAATGTATAAAGGTTATAAATAGTTTCTGTAATCTATTTGTGTACAAAAAAATGAACAGATTGATAGGTCCCCAAATACTGCTAATACTGATAAATACTAAATCACGACGCGTTTGCTGCCATCTGAGTCATATTTCTATCTTGTTCTCCATTATCAGATCTTCACCAAACTCAGACGAGACCACCCTGGAGTTACACCATATAGAGGTAAATAAGTCAAAGTTCAAAGTCAAAATCTTTTATTCATTAAAATCACAAGGATCACTTTGAAACGTCAATTTTACTGCCTGTTCCTTTGCGACCAAGGCAGGAAAGAAAGGCAAGAAACAAGGCTGGTTGTTTTTTTATGATCCTTTTAGAATACATACATAACAATAAAGAAAATAAATTACGTCTAAATTGTAACATTTTTGAATGAGTTGGAGCTATTTCAATCACAAGCTTCTCTATCATCTAAACAATCAGATATTTTGTTTAATTACGTTTTTAAATTTGTTAATTTTCAATTTATGTACATCACTTAAGAGTTTGTTATAAAAGCGTACACCTTGCCCTTTAAACGATTTTCTAACTTTAAGAATCATCTAAATGACGACCTCCGTGGCGCAGTGGGCGAATAGCCGGCTGAGACGCAGGAGGTAGTGGGTTCGATTCCCACCGCGGAACAAATGTTTTTGTATGATTTACAGATATTTGTTCCGGGTATGGATGTTTTTCTATATATTATAAGTATGTATTTACAAAAAAAAAAGTATATAAGTATTCTATCAGTTATTTGGTTCCCATAGTACAAGCTCTGCTTAGTTTGGGGCTAGATAGCGCTGTGTGAAATGTCCAGCCATATTTATGTATTTATTTATTTAAATGGGTTAACAATCGGCGGAGATATCGTGCGCGTTACACACACACAAAATAAAAAAATACAGCTGAATTGAGAACCTTCTCGTGTTTTTGTTAACATAACATTACTTGTGCACGCTGCATTTCAGGTTCGTGCTTACAAACGTAGCATTTCAACGTTGCACTTAGTAAAGATATAAGTACACCTTTCGCCGCATACTGTATACTACAAAGTATTAAATCATATCGACTGCGGTGGTCTAAAAGCGTGACCTCAAATAGGTCAGCATCCAGCAACTACAGAGAACGATTTACTCTACATGCAGTAAAATCTCACTAATTATTATTTAACTGATAATATTATTGTACTGCATAAAAGTTAATTAGTTAGAGGACTCTCCAGTCAAGATTATATGCGCAATTATTCATTTTTACAGTAGGCACTTCATTAAATGCTCCTCATTTAATACACAAACAACAACATAGTGAAAAGAAAATAGGATGAGATATAAATGAGAGTCGGGACCGGGCTCCTAGACGGTACTAATATTGTTATGTATCATCGGTGGGGCTTCATAAAGTTGCAGTAACATTTCGAGAAACCAAAAAGCACGGTAACCGGGTCTCAAAACTACCTCCGTGGCGCAGTGGGCGAATAGCCGGCTGAGCACAGCATTATGTTATACGGTATACTGCTGTGGGGGAGTGCTGCAGATATAAACACCGTTTTTGTGCTGCAGAAGAGGGCTGTTCGTGCAATTTATAATATGGGCCCCAGAGAATAATTACGCAATAAGTTTAAAGAAATAAATATTATGACATTCCCTTGTCAATACATCTATGAAAATCTAATGTATGTTCACAAAAATATTAATTTGTTTAAGAAAAATAGCGATAATCATAATTTTAATACTAGAAATAAAGATAAACTCGCTGGCCACTTGTAGACTCCATAAAGTTAGTAAATCGTTTAAAGGGAAAGGTGTACGCTTTTATAACAAACTCCCAAGGGATGTACAAAAATTGACAATTAACAAATTTAAAAACGTAATTAAACAAAATATTTATATTATTATTATTATTCATTTAATTCAGATTTAAAAAATCCATATAAAAATTCTTAACCGCTAACATACAATATTTTATAGTCATAAACATCAAATAAAAATTAAAAATTAATAACAAAGATAATCGAATAATTTAAAAGCATGTCAATAATTTCATAATTAAATAAATTAAAATAATTACAAATAATACTCTAACTTAACTATTACCTAAAAGTATTTGCATCCATTTGGTAAGGATGGGGCAGTCCAAACGCGAAACAATCATTTTCACGATGCCGTTGCTACTGCCGCGCGCACGCTTGAGTATGGACGCGACTTTCTTGCGCATGATCGCATGAAATCCGTCCGTATGCGCCTCTGCAAACATACCCGAGGCGCTGCAAAAGCGAGGCAGTCGCATCAGCATCCTGAAGATATTATTATATTGGACTCGTAGAGCGCTGGAAAATTTAAGCTTCGGAGCTTATAAAAGAGCCTACTTTAAAATATCGGATTACTTAGATGATAGAGAAGCTTGGGATTGAAATTGCTCCAAATCATTCCAAATGTTACAATTTAGACGTCATTTATTTTCTGTATTATGTATTGTAAAATGATCATTAAAAAAACAACCAGCCTTGTTTCTTGCCTTTCTTTCCTGGCTTGGTCGCGAAGGAACAGGCAGTAAAATATCGTTCAAAGTGATCCTTGTGATTTTAATGAATAAAAAATATTTGACTTTGAGATACAGGAGGTAGCGGGTTCAATTCCCGCCGCGGAACAAATGTTTGCAGATATTTGTTCCGGGTCTGGATGTTTTCTATATATTATAGTAAGTATGTATTTACAAAATAAGAATAAAAAAAAAAAAAGAAAAAAGATATAACTATTGTATCAGTTATCTGGTTCCCATAATACAAGCTTTGCTTTGTTTGGGGCTAGATAGCGCTGTGTGAAATGTCCAGCAATATTTATTAATATTTACTAGTGGTTCGCCTTGAACTGAGATCTCGCGAGTCTCCCAAAACACAAAAAAAAATATTCTTAAGGCACTCTCGCAACGATGCCTAAACGTATTTAGTAGCTAAATATGATTTAAGGAGTTGTCAAATCATACAAATACGTAAAATTTAAACATGTTTAGTCGCTAAATACGTTTACGGATCGTTTTGCAAGCCGGCCTTAATCTTTGACTATTAAAATAGTTACTCTTTTTTGGGGTAGAAATTACAGTTATTCTGGATTTCAGACTTGCTTATAATAGTTTGGGGAAAAAGTCTTTTCGCATGTAGTATGCATGAACTTAATAATAAAATCTCTTTGGCTTTACTATTTGTATCTGACTGGTTTTGGTATCATTCAAAGTTTAAATTTTAAAGAAGATAATTCCAAATTTAAATTAGGATAATGTGTGATTTTTATTTGTTTTTCGTACTGTAAAGATGAGTGAATGTAATGAAGAAATTCGATACATTTTAAAATTTTACTACAAAAAAGGTAAAAATGCAACGCCAGCCGCGAAAAAAATTTGCGATATTTATGGACCTAGTGCAGTATCTGTGAGAGTAGCACAAATTTGGTTTAAGTGTTTTCAATCCGGAAATTTTGATGTCAAAGATGCACGTCGCTCTGGTCGCCCTATTACGGATAAAATTGATGCCATTTTTGAAAAAGTGGAGCAAGATCGGCATATCAGTAATTACGACGTAGCTGAAGAACTGGGAATTGACCACAAAACAGTTTTGGCGCATTTGAAAAAAACTGGGTACACAAACAAGCTCGATATTTGGGTACCCCACGAGCTCACTGAAAGAAACCTAATGAACCGTGTACTCATTTGTGATTCTTTATTACGACGTAATGAAACCGAACCATTGATACAAGATGGCAAAAAGTTATCGAACAAAATGGTACCTACATACTTTAGTTAAATGTAAATAAACTATATTAAAAATGTCTTAAAAAATGCGAAGAAACTTTTTCCCCAACCTAATATTTGTGTCACTAAAGCTACACGCATACCAAATTTCAGCACTGTGGGTTCACTGGTGTACCCTGTGAATTTTGTCAAAGTTCAGTTTATATTATGGCTAATAACTTAAAAACTACAAGGTTTAAACTAAAAATAAAAACGGGGTCCAAATGTACTTACAAAGATCTTTTATCAGATGTGCCACTTGACCGGATAGTCTCATTTTGTTTTTTTACCCCTCTTGAACAAACAAACCCCCCCCTCCCCCCACATGAAGTTGTAACTACTTGTTAATTCGTCATAACCATTTTTATACCTAATTGCTTATTTTATTTTATTTTTTGTGTTATTATTAGTATTTTAGGTTTATAGTCTGTAGGTATGTTTTTAATATTATATAGATGCCCCGCCGTCATGTGGTCAATTATTATCCTGTCCACACAAAGGTTGTCTGAAAGAGATCGCTTTTAGCGATAAGACCGCCCATTGTACCAAATCTATTTGTAAAAATTATGTCTTTATTTTACTTTGGTGTACAATAAAGAGTTATCTATTTACCAAATTTCACAATGATCAGATAAACGCTTCGAAAGTTATCCTCGGACTAACAAACATACATACATACAACGCCGATTTTCCCAAGTTGATTTAGAGATCTCGCTTCGCTCAATCAATTAAAATTGGAAGGTCAGATGGTACGTAACTCGTGTAGTTTCTCCTTCAGTCGTTTTAAAATGTACGAAGTATAGATAAATATGTACTTGTATTTATCTCCCACTGCTGAGTATACCTTCCTTGTTATCACGCCACTATCCGGTCCTGTGCCAAGCGCATGTATTGCCTTCCCACAACTCGCGCGTTGTCGTCTAACCATTAGGCTGATAGTCTGCGACCGTCACGCGGTCACCATTCGGTAATAAAAATAAAAGTAACTCTACATATTAGTTAATTACTTACAATGACTAAAACTGTTTTCACGTAATTTGAAAGCTTTACGAATTAGCTACAAATGAACTCATTTCTCGGTCTATGCGATGGCCAGTTGCCACCTGCTATCTTTGCACACTGTACCAACCAGTTCGCTTTGAATGTTTGTGACGACTAACATCGCGATCATTCAAATCTTGGAAACTAGATGCGTAAGATTGAGCAAAAAAAATGCATAACGTTGGAGGGCGCGAGGTCTAGTCTGTTATCGCCGCGCCGGGTACTCGGGCAGGTGACGTCACTTCTTACCTCTTATCAGGGGATAGACAGCCGCCCTGCAGGGCTGAGACGGGCGTCAAACCGAGACGGGCAGCAGAGAGATGCAGGCGCGAGTTCTGTGGCTGGTGTGTATAGCGGCGGCGGCGGCGGACGCGGCGCGCCTGCTGGCCGTACTGCCTACCAACACCAAGAGCCACTATGCCATGTATGGCAAGCTCGTTGAAGCTCTCGCCAGGAAACAACACCATCTTACTGTAATCTCACATTTTCCTATGGTACGTATTATATTGTGAATATTCACCATGACCATGGCCTTAAAGTAGCTTATCGACTTTTGATATGCACAAAAGGGTCGAACAAATATATTGGATATTATGATTTGTTAACTACGAGTTTTTTATAAATATCAAAAGACGCCTGAAGTACGAACAGCTTTAACCGAGTGGCATCCGTAAAAAAAAAATATTGAGTCATGTGAATTTCAGATAACAAACGAAATCTCTTCTCTTTCAAGTAGGTGGAAGTGTAACAAAGTGATTGTGGTTGATACGTAACAAACTTTCGCATTAATAATATAATATTGATGAGTAATATTTACTGGGATTCGCTCAGAATAACAAATTGTGCATGCGTGACGTTAATAGATAGTGTAAGATGTGGTGTTCTGATTTATAAAAGTTCCATAATCTTTGCCTGAATTGTACATACTTACAGTACAGAAAACATGTGTGAATTCATTAATGTTATTTCTGTTAATCATCTTTATCGACATTATTTGCTTGATTTATCACAAAAGATTAATCTTGAAACTATAAAAGTCGATCACAAATTTCGTTTTAGAATTTGTAAGAGTGTATTTAAAAACGTGCAAAAATAAGTACCTAGACGCAAATTAAAAGACAAAAAGTATATCAATTCAAAAATAGTAGATTGTGTCATCATAAGGAACCAAAATAATGTATTGAGGGCTAGAGCGATTGTTTGAATCCAGAGTGAACCAAAGGATTCCCAAGTAGAATCCTAAGCGTAACGAGGGATTCCAAGTACGTCGCTCGAGGTTAAATAATTTTGGTACCGTGTGGCACACTCTGCTTTTTATCACCCTCTATGAGAAAAATAAATAAGAGATGCTTTTAGTAGTGACGAATATTGATATTTACATAACCAAATTACAAATTTATATTAATATTAGATACGTTTTCGCAATTTCGAAAGTTTATTGTAGCTGTTTTGTTGGGAACAGAAAATGTCGTTGACTTATTTATCACTCGGGTATTCGTAATAACTTCAGACTCTGGTTGATGATCATGTTGAGTCAATGGTGACATTTCACGCTGTTTTGAATACAGTTTCTGAAAATGACTGCTTCATTTTCATTTTTCCATGTAATACAATTACATAGGCTTTTAGATATTTTTCTCTCGATTTGTTTGGTAGTAAGTAAATTGTTTATGACAGTTTCTGTGATTAATTTTACACTTTCTGGTGTTAATATTTCACTTTCACTGCTAGAATTCATCTTTTATTCAATTTGTGTGAACAAAATTAAAATTGTCTGTAATCTTTTGATAAAAGTAATAAAAAAAAGAATAAGAAGTTCCCACGTATTTTTTTTTATTTGATCAAACAATGCCACTTATCGAAGCGAATTGCTTTCAAACTTTTTAATTAAATAGTGTTCCAAATTCAAAAGTCATTTCGTCACTGCTATTAAGTGCGCCGGAATGACCCATTTTGCGCGCACTTATCGAGGAACCCTTCGCCTCTTTTCGAATGGATGGAATGAAAAATACTTTGTTTCCTTGACTCTATATTGTCAAAAGGAAGTTTCCTTCCCAAAGCGAAAAAGCAAAACAATTATTAAGTAATTCTATTTCAATTTTATCATGAAAAACTAATAGTTTACCACGTTCCAGCGGCATGTTTCTTTTTTCGTTAATAAATGTTATGAAGTTCTTTTAATTAGATGAAGACAAAAAAAAAACAATTTAGGTAGGCACTTAATCCTAAAATGATGAACCTCCTTGAACTGTACTCGTAATATAAAAATGTTTTTTTAATCGTACGCCTGATACTGACGCGGACCTCTGGTATCTGTCCCTGACGGTACAAATGTAGGTGAGACGGAGGAGATAGATAATTCGAATAGGTTAACAGTCAGGTCCTCCTAGCGGTCAATCAATACTATGTTCAATACAGATAAAGTCAGAGTACGCAGCATCGCATGCTTTACTTGAAATGTCGTTGCCTTTAGAACTTATTAGATAGCTAACTAACATGTAGTAAATATTAGGTCAATAAATGGATAACATGATACTCTAATTAGTCATATAGATTAATTTATAATGGTTTTCATTGAAGCAACATGTGTAATTGTAATTTGATGTTTGATTGCAATATTTGTCAAAATATTATGATATTTTGGTTATATGATATTTTCTCATGAATTACTAACCTATAGGTGCAAAGTCTCTGTCATAGATTATTAGCGTCGCATCCACTAACGTTAATTCCTGCCGGAATCTACAATCGCTATAAAAACGGCTGTGGATTTGCAAGAGCGAGAAAGAAGGAGTTGCAAGTAAAAGTGATATCGTCCACTTGCAACGACAGTGTGACATCTCAAAAACCCTAATTTTACAGAAAACAACTTTTAAACTTTTAAATGAGCATAACTTTTAAATTTTTGTCCAGATAGTTTTATTCTGTATGAATTGATTATAGTATAACTAATAATAAAACGAAATATTAAAAAAGAAAAACGCATCTGGAAGTAATTTAGTTTCATAATATAGTTTGAAAAAACAATGGAAAATTTGTCACGTTGTTCTAGAAAAAAAGAAAGTTTACAAGGTAGTAAGTTTAGTTGTCACGTTGAAGATGATGTAAGAATTAACATTTCACTAAGTTATATGAAAATAAAACAATATTCTTGAAACTTTTTTTATTTTTCGGAATAATATAATCATTCAATATAGTGGTAACTATTTTAATCGTACACTTTGTTACGTTAAATTACACTTTGACTTAGTATTTAATTAGGCTTTAATGTAAACTTTTACGTAAGATTGCCTAGTATTAGTAGAAGGTACTAATGCTCACATTTCTTTTATAAAATCTTTAAAAAATTCGTATCAAATTTAAAACACACGTAAAATGTAACACTGCAAAAAACAATTTCGTAAGCTATTACAAGAACAAATAACGTAAGACCTATCTCAGTTCTAATTTCGTTAGGAACTTTATAGCATAACTAAACCACAGTTAGGTACTTAAATTATCAATACACAATAACAAACATAGGAACATTAGTGAGATTCATCAGTCATATAAAATCAGTCTCATAACTGTTAAATTATTAAAATTTGGCTTAGCCTTGTAATGTATCAAATTGAAAATAACTACAAACTTTCAAAAAAAGCTCTATAAAAGCCAGGAATATGGTTACCATTTAGTAGTGAAAGAAGATCCGCTTTTTTCTTTTCGGCCAACCCCGGTTTTCTATTGAAAGCGTTCTTAAGTTGGATTTCATTAACAGGCTTCTTTTTTATTACGACAGCTCTCTTCATTACATCCGCGTAAGACGTACGATAGTAGATCGCATGGGGATCATCTTTAAGCACTCGAATCCCTTTTATTTCAGAAGTTTTAATGACGTTTTGATCTTCATCCTTGTGAATTACAAAATTCATTTGATTAAGAACAGCTTTCCAATCATAAATGTCTCTGTAACATAATTCGTTCACATGTATTGGCTCTGACTTTTTTCTTGCAGCTTTGATCGCCCCTATAAATCCTTCTGGGGTAAAAATAGGTCCGCTTCTCAACTGCCTTTTTACCTGGCGTTCGATTTGAGAGTGGGCTGAGTCTCCCTCATTCTGCGTATGCCCCTTAATGAGAAATTTGTGTGTAATGGAGTTTATGTTTGGAAGATTCTGCACAGCATAGAGATACATAGCCATCATGAACTTATTCTTCTGCTGGCCAGCACAGTTGTCTGAGTAAAAAACAACGTCCATTGAATTTTGCCCTTCAGAAATCTTTTTTAGGTATTGGAAAACGCAGGTGGCAATCTCATTCACACCCCTATGGGCCTGTGCTTCATCCCACACGTAACTTTCAACAGAGTTTGTTTTGAGATCATAAATTGTCAGATTCAAAACGTTAAGTTTAGATTTATAATAGAAAACGGACGTGTCTCCTTTCGGGCACTGAAACACAGCTTGAAGATCGAAAACGGCCACAAAAATGTCCTTGTCTTGTTTATCTTTCTCCTTCTCAATCCGTGACATCCGTTTTTCTTCTTGGTGGGATAGAAATTGTTCCTTTTTATTTTCCTTTTCTTCATCTGTACTAAGTTTATAAGCTTCGCAAAGTTCGCATGCATCTTTTTTATTCGTTTCCCACTATTTCTCAATTTCTTTGCTACATTTTTCTTCCACCTGTTTTCTTGTCTTGGCCTTTTTTTACCTTTTTTAGTAGGAGTTTCAACGGTAGTGGGAGGATTTTCAAATTCTATTACGGCGCCGACGCTAAGTTCAATTGGAGGCGATTGATTTTCGGTAATCATAGCATCAAGTGCATTAATCGGATTTGCATTAGAAGTTAAAATTACTCCTTCTTGGATTGTCGTTTGGTGACTAGTCGTAGCTGTCGGAACATCATCATCTACATCATTGAGTAAAAATACAGGTTGGCGTTTTTCTTGAAGCACATAGTCGGGGTCTTTTACGGAGGCATCGCTGTCCTCGAAAAAAGATGAAGAACTTGAAGAGCTATTTGAAGAAGATGAGCTCGTCGATACACTGCGATGGTGATGTGTTTGTGTCGTTGATTGATCAGTAACTATTTTATCGTTGTTAACATTCTTTAAATTCGGGTTATTACGAGCAACTTCAAGTGTCTTATTGGAAGAAGATGAACTCGTCGATACACTGCTATGGAGATGAAATTGTGTGGTTTGTTGGTCATTAATTGTTTTATCGTCGTTAACAGTTTTTGAATCTGGTTCGTT
The DNA here is from genome assembly GCA_963924445.1 of Philereme transversata. Taxonomy (NCBI): domain Eukaryota; kingdom Metazoa; phylum Arthropoda; class Insecta; order Lepidoptera; family Geometridae; genus Philereme; species Philereme transversata. The sequence continues at coordinate 10,825,658 of OZ004347.1, forward strand.
ACAGGCAGTTTGGTTGCTACTGGGCAAATCCTCGTCCATATTTTTTCGTGCTAATCTCAATATTAGTTGAGACCTCGTTGCCATCTGTAAAGATAACTGGTGTTTTTTATTGCTGTTTAGTGTATATAACGTGACAAGTGGAAATACCATTAAATTTTATCAAGATGTATTCTGCAACAACAGAACATCAAAAAATGGCCCACAACATTTTTCCTGTATAAGAAACACAAGCATCATCTACAACGTTACAATTCAAGATGACGCAGTGATACTGTGAACTTTTTACGAGAAAAACGTGATATCAAAAACATATCTCGCTAACTTCGCTTTATGTTTAACAAGAACAGTGTGAAAAGTATGACAAGCCACGTTGTCGAATAAAAAAAAATATTAAAAGAAACTCACCTTTATCACCCAAATCGTGATATCCTTGTGATGTCACGTTTTTCACGAAAACCGAGAGCACTTCACATCTCAACACCCAGGTGACAACTGAACTGTCACTGTATCGAAGCCAACGCGATCACCGAACGAGACAGCGTCATACTGTGATATTTTGTCTCATTCTTTCATTTCTTTGTCGTTTATGTCGATAAAAATATCCCGTTTTTAGAGATAATAGAACGCGAGATCGCGATTCAGATTACCAGTAAAACGAAAAATCGGATAATTTGAGATGTCACAGTGTCGTCGCAAGTGGACGATATGCTATTACTCAGAACGATGGTTCTGAGTCTTATTCCGTCGCGTTTCTGTATGAAGGGTGTTTGATAATATACGCACAAAAATGAAAAGGGTATTTTGATGAGCATAGTAAATAAATTTGTGAAATGTTTACACTTATGCATAATGCTTGCCATTTAACTACAGATACTACTGTATTGGTGACGTCTCGAGATATCTCTTGTTGTCGCTTTCTAATCCAAAACTCGCAGCCATTTCCGAAAGAGATATCAAATCGGCCTTTATTTTTGGATGTCAAATGCAAGAGTAGGCAGTAAGTTTTATAACGAATTAATCACCTAAACTTAGTCGATTTTTATAAATTTAATAATATACCTAACTGGTAGTTTTTTTTTCGAAAAGTCTTTTTTTATGTTTTGAGAAACCGTAACTTGAATATCGTCAGTATATTACCAAACACCCTGTAGTTTGAACGACAACTCAGACAGAAGGAATAAATAAACGTTAGTAGATGGGTCGCTTTTATCAGCTTAAAATCAATTTTAAAAGGTATTACAACGTTCAAATAACTATATTGAAAAACATGTAACGCACATAAACCAGTTGCCCAAATCAATTTAAAACGTAACAGTTCCGTCAGTGGTTACACGCTTTGTTATAAATATTAATGTAATATTTTGAATCTGTATTGTGTATTCACGGAATTCTGCATCGTTTCTCCGTGTAGAGTAGGTATGTACATTATCGATGAACAACATAAATTGAATGGTTTCACAAAATGTAGTTATCATTGTTGAACTTTCACACAATGAAGTCATTACAGATGTAGTGTAAACGGACTTCTACTAAATAACAAGAACATTTTTCTAACTCGTGATATCGACAACGGCTAGTGAAATAGGTAAATTACAAAGTCAATTAGAAGCGAACGCAGATCTGCTTTTGTTTAATCTTAACAATGCTCCTTGTTTAGGTTGTCCTTGTTAAACGATAGTATCCTTGTTACCACAAAAAAGTTACACACCTGTTTAACGCGTGTTTAAAAAAACAATACAAATATTTCTATACAATTTTTTAAACACGCGCTCAACAGTGAATGAATTAATGAATGAAAATACTTTATTGTACACCACACAAGAAACAAACAAAAAATATAAAAATTCACAAAGCAACAAGTACAATGGGCGGTCTTATCGCTTAGAAGCGATTTCTTCCAGACAACCTTTGGATGGAGAGGATTTTCAGTGTTTAATTTTGTTTGTGGTAAGACCCTATGATGCTTAGTTCGTTTAAACCAGATTTTCATAAGTTACATAAAATTTGTGCACTAGATTAGAGCAATGACCTAGAGTGACGACCGCCGTGGCGCAGTGGGCGTATAGCCGGCTGAGACGCAGGAGGTAGCGGGTTCGATTCCCGCCGCGGGACAAATGTTTGCATGATCTACAGATATTTGTTCCGTGTCTGGGTGTTTTTCTATATGTCGTAGTATTAAGCGTACCTTAAATTAAAATAGTTATTTAAAAATTAAGAAGTCTTTTGACTTCGTAGAACCGGTAGTTGCGTATCTACTCTCTGATTGGTAGTTGTTTTTTTTTGTAAGTTACGTTGAACGCAGAGTGGTGGGTGGGGATCGCTTCCTTGCCACCTCTCGAGGACAGAGTCGATGGCTGGGCACTTCACTTTTTCTTTGGAGCGCCGGTACGGAAACACCTTCACAGAGCATCGAAACTGTCTCGTCCAACGTATCTACCTAGCTATCAAATTGTACCTGCCAAGCTGAAACCCTAAAATAAAAGTAAGCTTACTGAATTTTACTGGTTTGCCTGAGTACCCTGCACCATGGACTTTATACCCCAGGACTGCAATGAGCCACCATCCAATGCAACGCCCACGTTCCAGCCGTCATATATATTATAAGTATGTAATTACAAAAAAAATATATATATACAGGGTTACAGGAAAAATCGTGCTAGATCCGTTAAGGGCGTGGAGTACCCATCATTTCTGACTTATTTCACTATGAAACACCCTACCCTAAACTTAACCCTTTTCGAGATATTCGACTTTTAATTTTTTTATTGAAAATTGCCGATTTTTAGGCTACTAAATTTATTTTTGTTTATTTTGTGTATCTTATTATTATTATTATTGCATTTTTACATGTGTAATAAGATGCTTTAGGACGTCTATCATTAAAATAGTGCATAAGTTAATTGAATAGACCGTAGTAGACAAGTGAAAGTTAAGAAATAAAAAAAAATATTAGAAAGTTTATTTTTCTCTAAGGGATATCTAAAAAAAATATTATGGCAATTGTTCGGCAGATGTTTTTTAAAATATCTACGTTTCATCAGCTATCTAACGAGGTATAATAATCTAGGGTTTTATTCAAATGCATTGAAAAAAATTTAGTTTTATAGGCGACAGTGGAGAAGAAAATTTATACTTAGCCCTAAAAAGTAAAATAAAATAATAGGTAAGCATGAAATGTCATTTATTAACCCTAGAGTGGTCGCGTGGATTACGTATGTAATCCACACTTACGGAATTGTAAAATTCTCAAAAACCGCTAACGTAAATTACGAGCGCTTCTAGGTACTTTAAGTTAAATAATTGACAAACGCACTCAGTGCTGCGCACGAGATTTTCTTGTAATTATCCAGAAATCACAGCGACAACGTCAGCACAGACACCAACTCGATCCATAGATCGCTGCCACGACTGCGGAAGAAGCCGCAATAAAAGCACTCTAAAACTATGCAACACGTGCAAAAAGTTTATTTGTGGCGATCATTCGAAGGTGGTTTGTCTGTCTTGTTTAGAAAACATTAATTAGTATTTTTGATTTTTTGTGCCATTTTAGAGGTTTTTTTTGTTTTGTTCATTTTTTTTATATCAGAGGTTGTAATTCGTTTTTATTGATTGCTTTTAATACAACAATACTTAATAACACTATTACAATAAGAATTAAACATAGTTGAAGCTCAAATGTATTTTTATTTGAATTTATAAATGGTATACAATAGTACTCCACGCGACCAATCAGGTCAGGTTTTAGTACGCGACCACTGTAGGGTTAAAGATTTTCACACAACTTTTTCTTATTCTACAGTTCATGTTCAACATGGCCGCCTCTATTTCTGATACATTGTCGCATCCTTCTACGGAGACCAGTCTTTACTACTCCAGTGGTTAACGTGGTCCTCATTTTATTGGCTGCATCCACAATCCTTTCTCGTAAGTCTTCCACAGACGAAACTGGATTCGGCTCGCTGTACACAAGACTTTTCATGCACCCCCACACGTGAAAATCCATGGGGGTTAGGTCCGGACTTCTTGCTGGCCATGGCAACGGTCCACCTCGTCCTATCCATTTGTTTAGATAATTTGTGTCCAGCCAGTCTCTGACACTTCTCCTGAAATGGGCAGGGCAGCCATCGTGTTGGAACCACATGTCCCTGATCAGGTTGAGTGGCAGATCATCCAGCAAATCACTTAAGTCTGCTCTCAGGAAATTTTCGTAGCTTTCCCCATTTAGATTATCCGGGAGAAAGTAAGGTCCAATCAAATGATTGGAGATAATGCCCATCCACACATTCACGCTGAATCTTCGTTGGGACCCCTTCACTCTTTTCTTATTGGGATTCCTTAGCTCTTTTGGGGCCCAGTAATGGGCGTTGTGATAGTTAGTTATGCCATCTTTATCAAATTTGGACTCATCCGTCCACAAGATATTTCTTAGAAAATCTGGGTCTTCTACGTCAGCATTTAGCATAAATCTGCAAAAGTCCAATATTCTCGCGGGGTCTCCTTCAATAACGTGTACCGGCGTGTAATGGTACGGGTATAGGCCAGCAGTATGCACTGTAAACCACACTCTCCATTGCGAAAGTCCCAGATTACGGGCAAAAAGTTGTGTGAAAATCTTTAATAAATGACATTTCATGCTTACCTATTATTTTATTTTACTTTTTAGGGCTAAGTATAAATTTTCTTCTCCACTGTCGCCTATAAAACTAAATTTTTTTCAATGCATTTGAATAAAACCCTAGATTATTATACCTCGTTAGATAGCTGATGAAACGTAGATATTTTAAAAAACATCTGCCGAACAATTGCCATAATATTTTTTTTAGATATCCCTTAGAGAAAAATAAACTTTCTAATATTTTTTTTTATTTCTTAACTTTCACTTGTCTACTACGGTCTATTCAATTAACTTATGCACTATTTTAATGATAGACGTCCTAAAGCATCTTATTACACATGTAAAAATGCAATAATAATAATAATAAGATACACAAAATAAACAAAAATAAATTTAGTAGCCTAAAAATCGGCAATTTTCAATAAAAAAAATTAAAAGTCGAATATCTCGAAAAGGGTTAAGTTTAGGGTAGGGTGTTTCATAGTGAAATAAGTCAGAAATGATGGGTACTCCACGCCCTTAACGGATCTAGCACGATTTTTCCTGTAACCCTGTATATAAACTACTCAAAACAAAATAGGGCCCACCCAATAAAATACGATTTAAATTAAAATAAAAAAAAATACGTACAATTTATTTCAAGTTTAATTTTAGAAATAGGTTAACACATTCAGAATCATTAAAAAAAACATTACAATGCCTTATTTTTGCCAAAAAAATCGTCAAGAAATGCACGTTTTACACATTAACTTAAAATTACACGGTTTTCCAAAACAACACGTTGAAGACACGAGCACATTTTTTAATAAACATGTTCTTAGGGTTGCTTCAATGCCTTATGCTTAGTAACGCGTAGGTCCTCCCCTATTGCGCACACACTCTCTGAGTCAGTTTGGAACACTCTATAAGGTGGATGACGTTTTCATCTGGAATTTGCTCCCAACACACTTTTAAAGCAGTTATCAACTCCTGTCGGCTATGAATTTCAGTGTGGTTGTCTTTAAGGCTTCTTTTCAACTGGTCCCAGATATGCTCGGTCGGATTCAGGTCCGGACTCATGGCAGGCCAGGGTGGAACTGCGATACCAACTTCGGAGATTGCACTTTGGGTCACTCTGGCAGTATGAGGGCGAGCGTTGTCTTGCATCAGAATAAAGTTAGGGCCTACTCGCTGTGAATATGGGATCACATGAGGTCGGATGACATGTTGAACATAGCTGGCGGCCGTTACATTGCCCTCATCCAAAATCACTAGCTCGGTTTTGCCCATTATGCTAATCCCACCCCATACCATAATACTGGGTCCGCCAAAGCGGTCAGTTTCACGAATACATGGTTCTGTAAAACGTTCTCCAGGTCGTCGCCAAACTCGTACGCGTCTGTCATCATTAAAAAACTATACTTTAGATTCATCTGTAAAAAGCACTGTCCTCCAATTATTCATGGTCCATTCGAGGTGATCACGTGCAAACCTTAATCGCGCTGCACGGTGGGCTCTGGTCAATTTGAGCCGAACAACTGGCATTCTGGAGCGTTGTTGGTCTTCATGAAGTCTGTTGCGAACAGTTTGGTCACTCACTCGCGTTCCAGTGGCGTCACGTAAGCGGTTTCTCAATATGCGTGCAGTTACAGTTCGCTCGCGACGTGCAGAGAGTCGGATGTATCGGTCTTCTTGGGAGGTTGTCGCTCGGGTTCTACCTGAACCGCGCCTCCTACTCACACTACCTGTCTCTTGAAAGCGTTCCCATACATTTCGAATAGCTCGTCTTGACACACCTAAGCTTGAAGCTACCGATCTTTGCGAATTTCCCTGCTGAAGCAAAACAATGGCTTTAGTCGCCGATTCCGTATCCATGTGATGTCGAAAACCAGGCATTGTTTATGCCTGATACGATAACTTCTTCGTTAGATACAACAAACCCCTCTGAGCAACAATGTAAGGGCACTCACAGATTCTGCGGTATATCGTAAGTTTTTGTTTCTTGTCTACCCACTTAAGAACTACCCTAAACTTAGCGTTTAAGTGTTCATTTATGATCAATAAATATGCCTACTTAACATTTCCATACATCAGTTTGCCAACAACTCGCAAAAAAAAAATGTGTCGGGCAAAATATCGAAATATTTCAAGTGGGCCCTATTTTGTTTTGAGTAGTTTATATAAGTATTCTATCAGTTATCTGGTTCCCATAGTACAAGCTCTGCTTAGTTTGGGGCTAGATAGCGCTGTTTGAAATGTCCCGCAATATTTATTTTATTAAAGTGAAACTTTTATTACATCGTCTCAAACTTTTTCGTCTGTTTGTTGCATGTCGCGTGACGGTCGGCTGCGGAGTAGGAATAAAGTGAAAGGCGCTCGAGAGCAGCCGAGGCCAATATGGCGGCGCCTATAGTTCGCATCAGCTGACAGTGTAGTGTAGACTATTACTCATTTGTGCCCACGAAAATTTTTAGTTAAATGTCTATAATGTGAAACAAAGTTTCAGTTTTACCGTGGTTTCTTAAAACCACACAATCCTTTTTTTATTATTTTTTTTTTATTTAATGATTATATCATAGAAATAAATAGAAAAAAGGACAAAGCCGCCACAAAAAATGCGATCACATTTTAGAATAACAAATGATGTCTGAAATAGCGTATTGTTAATTGACTAGGGGCTAATGGTTTAAGTTGTGCTTTTTTAGAAGTCGTTAATTGATAGAGCGAAGCGAGATCTCCAAATCAACTTGGGCAAATCGGCGTTGTATGTATGTATGTATGTTTGTTTGTCCGAGGATAACTTTCGAAGCGTTTATCCGATCATCGTGAAATTTGGTACTTTGGTATTTGGTAGTGTTGGCACAATTTTGGTGTGACTCAATGAGCTAAAAATGTTGGGGGGTTGTTGAGATAGTGGGGTTCAAGAGGGGTAAAAAAACCAAAATAGGACTATCCGGTCAAGTGGCACGTTTAATAAAAGGTCTTTGTAAGTACATTTCGACCCCGTTTTTATTTTTAGTTTAAACCTTGTAATTTTTAAGTTATTAGCCATAATATAAACTGAACTTTGACAAAATTCACAAGGTATACCAGTGACCCCACAGTGCTGAAATTTGGTATAAGTGTAGCTTTAGTGACACAAATATAGGCAAAAGTCTGAAATCCAGAATAACTGCAATTTCTATCCCAAAAAAGAATATCCAATTTACATGAACTTCCGTAACCTGTAATTTGAATGAAACTGTAGGTCAAGTTACTTGGTTATTTATATTGTGGCACTATTTTGATAGTCAAAGATTACGAATAATATTTTTTTGTTTTTATAGGAGACTCGCGAGATCTCAGTACGGGGCGAACCACTAGTTTATTTATATTTTAAAATACGCTCCAAATATATTTTATTACGTCTGTTAAACTTTCCTTGTTTGTTCCATAACATTTTTTTCCAACTCTTTGGGCTTGATTGACGCTCATTGGATCATTTGGACCTGTGTCCACATATCTGTATTCGTGCGAAGACTTAGTGAGCTGAACATTTATAAGAGGACTGATAATCTCAGATTAATTAGTAATTAATAAACTTATGAATGACATAACAAATGTCTTGTCTTATCACGCGCACGTGTTATTCCCTCGCGACGCGACATACGTCTGACAAGCCGACTACGCCCCTCGACGTATTTACAAAACAATGTTACTGATAGCTATAATCTTATGCAGCCAGTCGGTTGATTATCCTGTCAAGTTGCCTAACAACATCCTTCAGAGCAAGATCCAGTACAAGCCATAGATTTTTTTTCTCTAGAACTCTTGATACAAATATTGTTTTCTATTTGTACTAAAAACGGGATATTTAGCATGATTTGTGAGTTCTTGAGTGTCCCGATACACTCTGATTGGACACTCAAGAACTCACAAATCATGGTAAATATCCTGTTTTTAGTACAAATAGTGTTAATAACCATGATAGTTTCAAAAGTTATATTGTTTTCTATTACAGAAAAACCCGCCACCAAACATAGAACAAATAAGTTTAGCTGGAACTATTCCGGAAATCAAGAACAATCTTACAAGTCAACGGAAATCGCTGAAACCCGAATTTGTCTATAACCTGGAGCAGATAATGAAAGAGTGCGTCGCCGCTTGTGATATCGTGTCCAGAATGCCAGCTGTAAAGGCCCTTATCAATTCGACAACTACATTCGATATGGTTATAGTGGAGGTGTTTGGTAGCGAATGTTTCCTTCCACTTGGAAAAAGATTTAACGCTCCAGTCGTCGGTTTTCTGTCCAGTGTTCCATTACCCTGGGTCAACGAACAGCTAGGTAATCCTGAAGGGACTTCCTACATTCCGTCGTACATGGTGGGATACGGCCAACACATGACCCTATTTGAGAGGCTTGCTAATACTATGTCGGTTATTGTGGCAAAACTATTACACAGATACAACTCACAAATCCCATCACAGGTCAGTAGTTATATTAAAGTGTGTGCGTACTACATAGGTACATACGCAGCAGATCATTTACTAATCAAAGGTTATTTTTCCAGATAATAGCAGATCGGCTTTTTGGATCTGGGCCGAAGTTAGAATTGCTCGCGAAGAACTACAGTCTCGTGCTATCAAACAGCCACTTCAGTATCAACGAAGTGCGGCCTTTGGTCCCTACTCTCGTCGAAGTGGGTGGTCTACACTTAGACGATACCCAAACGTTGCCAGAGGTAGGTCTCGAAGATGACATACAATACGAATTTTATTAGTCGGTGATAATACTGCATCTATGTGTGAAGATGTGTAGTAAGTTTATCATGATATTGCCGCTACGAGGCATGCGCTAACGCATATCGAGTTCCCGAGTCACTGGGTCACGCTGCGTGTTTTCTCAGAAACTTCATATTAATTATGCTGTGTACTTTATCAACTTGAGCTATTAGATTTATTGTTCGCTTCATCAGACAAAAATGTTTTGATCTATTGAAACTTCTCGATAATGTCTAATTAGAACGTTGAACTTGTGACTGTGTTTTGCGATACAATGTAATATTTCAACAAACTCGAAGACGCAACAGTGCTAGCGTAACCAATGTTTTTACTGTAGGAAATGAAACAGCTTTTGGACGCGTCAAACGAAGGCGTTATCTACTGGAGTTTTGGTTCAATGTCGAGGATAGAGACTATACCGAGTGACAAGCTGTCTCTGATATTTGAGGAGTTATCGCATCTGCCCCAGACGATTTTTGTAAAAATGGATAGGAGACTGCTGTCAAGAAATCTAACTGTACCGGATAATATTTATACCATGGACTGGATACCGCAGTATGCTACCCTTTGTAAGTATCTACCCATTTCATAATCCATACCATGGGGGTCTCACAAAAAATAAAACAAAATCCCAAAAGATGGCATCTGTAGTGCCATCTATTCAGATTTATTTGAACTAATTTTGTATTGATCATTATTGATGTTTGCCTAAAACTAAGAAGTAAACATAATTAGGTGCAAAAATTATTAGACTGGAAAGTCAATGGACTCATAGATCAAATTTAACCGTCAGTTGTTGACAGAAAACCTTTTTAAATTTATGAAACACGCTGTAACCCCCAAATTACTCCTCTGCATCGCTCTTTTGTTATGAACGTCTATAACGAATAAATTTACGAGTAGTATGTACCGTATGTTCTATCTAAGATGTCTTACTTTTTCAGGTCATCCAAATGTTAAATTGTTTATATCCCATGGAGGGTTGCTCGGGATCCAAGAAGCAGTGGCCTGCGGAGTCCCCATGCTGATGGTGCCGCTATACGCGGACCAGGCGCTGAACGCGCGAGCGATGTCAGACCGAGGAGTGGCGCGGATAGTAGGGCTGAAGGAGGCTGATAAAAACCATTGGAGAGACGCACTTCACGATTTGCTGACAGATTCAATGTAAGTGCTTTTGTTTTTTATGCTATCCTGAACATTCAACAGACGGGACGGTACATGATGCTGAGAACGGCAAGACGCAATTCAATTTATATGCGATTGTCACTTTTCAGATACAAAGAAAAAGCGAACAAGCTGAGGGATCTATTCCTTGACCGGCCAATGCGACCCCTAGACACCGGAGTGTATTGGATCGAGTACGTACTGCGGCATAAAGGCGCGCCACACCTTCGCTCACCAGCTCTAGATCTAACGCTCTCACAGTACCTATTACTAGACGTTATTGCACTAAGCGTCGCTACTGCTGTAATGACATACTACATACTCTACATTTTATTTAGATATCTCAGCACAAGATGTATCAATTGGTGGCCGAGAGAAAAATTGATATTCGAAAGAAGACTGTTTAGAAAGAATATTAGTTTCATCCTATGTCTCTTGTGGAGGTATAAGAGTAAAGCCAACTGACCAGTGCCGTTAGAGATATAAGCTACTTTTAGGCACGCGCTAAGCTGAAGCACGCTTCCTCTTGGATTTATCGTTTAATCGTAAATCAGACGCAACTGTTCACATATTACGCATAAATAGCACGAGTGAACGGCCGCGTCGATTTTTATAGCGCGGGTGATCTTTATTGCATAGCAAATGCCTCGAAAAAACTGCTTTTGACAAAACTTTTTACTGCCGGTGTTTCCTTTACATCTAAAAGCAGATAGTAAATTTTACAATAAAAACTGCCGTAGAGATGTGTAGAGAGCTATGGACCGTTGGTGAAAATGTAAATCACTGTTGTATTATTGATAGGTGTAAATATTATTGTAAGGTACTGTTATTTATGAAAATAAAATAATTTCTCATTTATGTTGTTATCCTAAATAATTCCTCACGCTAATTAATATTGTATGAGGAAAATCTTCAATAATAATAGATAAGTATCTTATCTTACGGAGAATTTATTCCATTGATAGGTAGGTATCGTTAGGTACCTATTACATAGTTATCAGAGTTCAGTAGAGTATCATAGTATCAAAAGGAAAATTAACTAAGGTTATTACAGGTTCTGGCTGGTTCTAATAAATATTTTCAACAAATTAACCCATTAGAACCTTTGTGGTACAGAAGATCAATCATTTTGTAAATATTAGGACTGGATTAAAAATTATTTATTAAAAAAATAAATCCAAATGTCTTCAAAAAGGTAAGATTTAGGTATATCGATTTTAATTGTATACCATACACAAGACCGTAAATGTTCATCACATCTGAGAAGTTAACTAATCACAATAGATGGTGGTCTCTATCCATAAAAATAGTGTCTTTAATAAAAATTAATAAAATAACTGATTAATAAAATCACTCTTCTTTTAGCATGTCAATGCTAAACCTGCCACTTCAATAACGTTGGGCGTAGCTTTGTTGAGATCATCCCTTGTGCAAGTGGTAGGACAAGGAACATGAGACTGGCATTGTACAAAATCACATCTTGGTTTATAAAATACCAGTGTATGTGTTCATAATTCTTCTACTTCTCTACGTCTATTCGGATTGACCGATTTCGAAGATAATTTTTTGTACTTATGGTGTACCTGAATGGTTCTTAACTATAGTAGTAGTAGTAGTAGACTCGGTAGGTGGCGCCATTGTCATGATCTCGAAAATTGACGAGCGAATTCGCTCGCGGTATGTAATAAAATCACTCATCACATTAGTACAATCATTTTTTTACAATATCATAAATACCTAAACACTTACCAGTAGAGGACAGGTTCTCCGAAGTCCATATCAAATCTGAAATGTGAGAATCCTAGCAGTTTCCCACTGGTTTCTTTGGCAATAAGATACCAGGCATCAGGGTCTGTCATCTCCTCCACTTTGCGGTCTTTGTTCCAACCCCATGCACATGTCTCATATCTGAAAGATACAAATACAATTATTTACCAGACAAACTAACAATTTCAATACTATTAAGACTTATGTTGCTAGAGGTCCCCGCACTAGGTCTAGCCTTTATCGCAGGTGACGGAATTACAAAAACCACTGCTTAGTTACAACTATAACTTACACATGTTAACTACAAAATCTTAGTTCCAAATATATAAGTATACTTTTGAAAATGATTAGTAGATTACAATAATAATCAGAGGTAAATACTAAATTATATGTAGGTATTTATAGGGCTAATAACTACATAAGCTTGTATGACCTAGTGGCCAACTCAAACAAGTTTTCCAAGAAGACCTAAAGCCTTCGATGTGGCTTGATGACTTTACAGCCAGGACCATCATCTAAGCATACATTTTGAAAAACAGTGAAACTGCTTCTCATACATGCCATTAACAGTCACCGGTCCAAGTATGGATGGATGGGTCATTTAGCTTAGCTGATCTCATATGAAAACCACGGGTTTTTTTTTTAAATTGATTGAAAATTCTTTATTGCACTCATTAAAAATAAATAAATAATAAAATAAATAAATATTGCTGGACATTTCACACAGCGCTATCTAGCCCCAAACTAAGCATAGCTTGTACTATGGGAACCAGATAACTGATAGAATACTTAAATTCTTTTTTTTTGTAAATACATACTTATAATATATACAGAAACAACCAGACCCGGATCAAATATCTGTAGATCATGCAAACATTTGTTCCGCGGCGGGAATCGAACCTGCTACCTCCTGCGTTTCAGCCGGCTATTCGCCCACTGCACCACGGAGGTTGTCACATCTTATCATCTCATTATCTATACACAGGCATGCTTAATGCTATAAATAAATATATTTAATTACATTCAATTTTTAATGAAAAAGATAGATAGTCCTAATTGTAATACTTGTGGGGTAATAGAAGATGTATACCACATTTTAACAGAGTGTGTCCGGAGTCAATCTATGAGAGAAGTGTTGTATAGAGTGCTAAAAGTCAGCCAGGTCGATGTGGGCCTGTTTCAGAGTGTGTTAGCTGAACAAACAACTGACTAAGCTAACTTGCCCTACTGGTCCACATACGACCTGCTGAAGGAGGATGCTTTGTAGTTATTTCTGTAGACAATTATGAAACTGACATCGTTGTAAAGAACAATGCAAGTTAACTAAAAATATGTATTTTTTTATTTTAAATTCTTTATTGCACCCAATAAACATATCCATACATAGGCAAACTTAATGCTACTGATTTAATTTCATAAATAAACTAGAGGTTGCGTTGTGCGCGAGCTGCTCGCAGCTCGCGTGTTTTTATTTTAGTCGAAGAAGTAATTAAAGAGGATATCGAGCTGTTAAAAGCCATCAAAGAGGATATCCATGTGTAAGAAGCAGTCAAAGACGATATCGAAATGGAGGAAGCAATCAAATCAAAGAGGATTTCCAAGTGAAAGCAGCAATCAAAGATGATATCGAAGTGGAAGAAGCAATCAAAGAGGATATTGAAGTAGCAGAAACAATCAAAGAGGAAATTAAAGTTGAGGAAGAAATCAAAGAGGATACCAAGGTGGTAGAAGCATTCTAAGAGGATGACGAAGTAAAAAAAGCAATCAAAGACGATATCGAAGTGGAAGAAGCAATCCAATGGATATTGAAGATGAAGACGGAATAAAAGAGGATATCGAAGCGGAACAAGCAATCGTAGAGGATATCAAAGTTAAAGAAGCAATCAAAGAGGATACCAATGTGGAAGAAGCAATCAAAGAGGATATCGAAGTGGAACAAGCAATCAAAGAGAAAAAAATTGGATGTTCCAAAATGATCATGATAATGGTTGTATAAAAAAAATTGAACATTGCAAAAAAAATCATGACGAATGTTGCATAAAAAAAAATCTGGACGTTCCAAAATGATCATGATTGACGTTGCATAATATAAATGTATGTTGCAAAATGATAATGATCAAAAATTTGTACTAATATTTTGTCAAAGTTTGCTAGTGCTATCTCTTCCCGTTTAGAAGATACGAGCGATTAAAGTTTTGTAAGAAAAATCATAAATTTGTTGATTGGATATCGAAGTGGAAGAAACTATCAAAGAGAATGTTGAAGTGGAAGAAGCAATCAAATAGGATATCGAAGTGGCAGAAACAATCAAAGAGGAAATTGAAGTTGAGTAAGCAATCAAAGAGGATACCAAGGTGGTAGAAGCATTCAAAGAAGATGATGAAGTGAAAAAGCAATCAAAGACGATATCAAAATGGAAGAAGCAGTCAAAGACGATATCGAAGTGGGAGAAGCAATCATAGAGGATATCGAAGTTAAAGAAGCAGTCAAAGATGATGTCGAAGTGGAAAAAACATTCAAAGAAGATGACGAAGTGAGAGAAGCATTCAAAACGGATGTCAAGGATGACAATAAAAAAACAGTTGCACCAAAAATTTATACCAATATTTTGTACAAGTTTGTTAGGGCTATCTCTTCCCGTTTAGAAGATACGATCGATTGAAGTTTTGTATGAAAGACCACAATTTTGTAGAGAGCATAATGAAGTAACTGAAGCAATTAAAGAGGATATGAAAGTAGAAGAAGCATTTTAAAGGGATAACGAAGTGGAACATGCAAAAATAGAAGATGTCGAGGCGGAAGAAACAATCAAAGAGGATATCGAAGTGGAAGAAGCAATCAAAGAGGGTATCGAAGTGGAAGAAGCCATCACAGAGGATATCGAAGTGAAAATGCTATCAAAGACTATATCGAAGATGAAGACGCAATCAAAGAGAATAATGCATTGCAAGAAGCAATCAAAAGGAAATCGAAGATGATATCGAAGTGGAAGGAGTAAACAAAGAGGATATTGAAGTGGGAGAAGCAATCAAATAGGATATCGAAGTAGCAAAAACAATCAAAGAGGAAATTGAAGTTGACTAAGGAATCAAAGAGGATACCGAGTTGGTAGAAGTATTCAAAGAGGATGACGAAGTGAAAAAAGGAATCAAAGACGATATCGAAGTGAAAGAAATAGTCAAAGACGATACCAAAATGGAACAAGCAATCAAAGCGGATATCGAAGTGGAAGAAGCAATCACAGGATATCGAAGTAAAAATGCAATCAAAAACGATATCGAATATGAAGACGCAATCAAAGAAAATATTGCAGTGCAAGAAGCAATCAAACGGAAATCAAAGAGGAAGGAGCCCTTACAGAGGATACCGAAGTGAAAATGCCATCAAAGAGGATATCAAAGATGAAGAAGCAATCCAATGGATATTGAAGATGAAGAAGGAATAAAAGAGGATATCGAAGTGGAACAAGCAATCGTAGAGGATATCAAAGTTAAAGAAGCAATCAAAGAGGATACCAATGTGGAAGAAGCAATCAAAGAGGATATCGAAGTGGAACAAGCAATCAAAGAGAAAAAAAATGGATGTTCCAAAATGATCATGATAATAGTTGTATAAAAAAAATTGAACGTTGCAAAAAAGATCATGATGAACGTTGCATAAAAAAAATCTGGACGTTCCAAAATGATCAGGATTGACGTTGCATAATATAAATGTATTTTGTAAAATGATAATGATCAAAAATTTGTACTAATATTTTGTCAAAGTTTGCTAGTGATTAAAGTTTTGTAAGAAAAATCATAAATTTGTTGATTGGATATCGAAGTGGAAGAAACTATCAAAGAGAATGTTGAAGTGGAAGAAGCAATCAAATAGGATATCGAAGTGGCAGAAACAATCAAAGAGGAAATTGAAGTTGAGTAAGCAATCAAAGAGGATACCAAGGTGGTAGAAGCATTCAAAGAAGATGATGAAGTGAAAAAGCAATCAAAGACGATATCAAAACGGAAGAAGCAGTCAAAGACGAACTTGAAGTGGGAGAAGCAATCAAAGAGGATATCGAAGTTAAAGAAGCAGTCAAAGATGATGTCGAAGTGGAAAAAACATTCAAAGAAGATGACGAAGTGAGAGAAGCATTCAAAAAGGATGTCAAGGATGACAATAAAAAAACAGTTCCACCAAAAATTTATACCAATATTTTGTACAAGTTTGCTAGGTCTATCTCTTCCCGTTTAGAAGATATGAGCGATTGAAGTTTTGTATGAAACACCACAATTTTGTAGAGCGCATAATGAAGTAACTGAAGCAATTAAAGAGGATATGAAGTAGAAGAAGCATTTTAAAAGGATAAAGAAGTGGAACATGCAAAAATAGAAGATGTGGAGGCGGAAGAAACAATAAAAGAGGATGACGAAGTGTAACAAGCAATCAAAAAGAATATTCGAATAGTGGATGTCGCATAGTAAAAAAAAAATTGACGTTCCAAAATGATCATAGTGGATGAGGCATAAATAAAAAAAAATTGATGTTCCAAAATGATCACAGTGGATGTTGCATAATAAAAAAAAATTGACGTTCCAAAAGTGATCATTGTGGATAAGGCATAATGTAAAAAAAATTGACGTTCCAAAATGATCATTGCGGAAGAGGCATAATTAAAAAAAAAGATGTTCCAAAATTATCACAGTGGATGTTGCATAATAAAAAAAAAGAAATTCACGTTCCAAAATGATCATTGTGGATGAGGCATAATTAAAAAAAAAATGATTTTCCAAAATGATCACAAAGGATTTTGCATAATAAAAAAAATATAACGTTTCAAAATGTTCATTGTGGATGAGGCATAATTAAAAAAAAATTGATGTTCCAAAATGATCACAGTGGATGTTGCATAATAAAAAATAAAAAAAATTGACGTTCCAAAAGTGATCATTGTGGATGAGGCATAATTAAAAAAAATTAGATTTTCCAAAATGATCACAAAGGATTTTGCATAATAAAAAAAAAATTGACGTTCCAAAACGATCATTGTGGATGAGGCATAATTTAAAAAAAATTGATTTTCCAAAATGATCACAAAGGATTTTGCAAAGTAAAAAAAAAAAAAATTGACGTTCTAAAATGATCATTGTGGATGAGGCATAACTAAAAAAAAATGATGTTCCAAAATGATCACAGTGGATGATGCATAATAAAAAAATAAAAAATAATTGACGTTCCAAAGTGATCATTGTGGATGAGGCGTAATTAAAAAAATGATGTACCAAAATGATCATAGTGGATGTTGCATAATAAAAAAAAAAAATTGACGTTCCAAAGTGATCATAGTGGATGAGGCATAATTGAAAAAAAAATTATGTACCAAAATATCACAGTGCATGTTGCATAATAAAAAAAAAAAATGACGTTCCAAAGTGATCATTGTGGATGAGGCATAATTAAAAAAAATGATGTACCAAAATGATCACAGTGGATGTTGCATAATAAAAAAAAAATTGACGTTCCAAAGTGATCATTGTGGATGAGGCATAATTAAAAAAATGTGGATGTTCCAAAATAAACATGATGAACGTTGCATACTAAAAAAAAAAAAAAATTGGATGTTCCAAAATGATGATGATGACCTTTGCAAAAACTATGAAAGTTGTCTCATGCCCCTCCACCACCATTATATAGAATCAAGCAAATTTACAGTAATTTTATAGTACACACAAGCCGTGGGCTCCCTACAAAAACAGTATGAAAATTACGGCAAACGAAATATACGGTTTACGGTATTCATACAGAAATATTTTGTATGGGACAATTTTTTTTTTGTATGAAAGACAATTTTTTTTTCATGAAACCGGATATAAAAAAATGTCCTCTGCAACATTAGTTTTTGCACCAACGCTGTAAGACCTATACTTTCCGAGATACGAGGTGGATGGGAGCGAATGGGGGACAAAAGGGGTACTTTAGGATTTATTCCCAACTCGACCTAACTCCCTCTATACGATCCTACCAAACATTTCCACCCTACGAGGGGGCATCTGGGAGAACAATGATGTCAATGAGTCAATCAGTGAGTCAGTGGTAATGCAGTTTTATATAATATAATATAATTCATTTCATTCATTACAATGTACACTCAATAACTTCAATAAGTAATGTATGCTGTTGGTGTTCCTATTTTTTAATAATTAAATAACAACTACAACAATATGCTACCACAAAGTAAAGCTAACACATCCGTACAATTCTAGCAGTCAATGAGTGTTGATGGATATAGAAGAGAAAGGCTGAACAAGAGATGGATGGACTGTATGATGAATGATATGGATAAGAAAGAAGTGACAACAGAGAGGCTGACAGAGGTATGGAAGAAAAATACATGTTGTACCATCCCCACATAATTTGGAAAAAAGGCAGGAAGAACTCTGGCAGTTAATAAGAGGTCAGCTTATACTAGAAATGTATAGCTTAATATGAAGCTGTGTGTACAATGGTAGTTCAGTTGCTGTATGTAGCATTATGATGAGTACTTACAATGTTTTCATATTCCTTTCGACAAGATCTATCGTCCACTTTTGAACATCTTCATCCAACTCAGTGACTTTCTGGATATACATATCCACTTCCAAGTCTAGATTTCTAAATATGAGGAGTTCTTTGCATGTTGCTGCTATATCAGTGAGGTTGTTAGCGGATCTTACATATGCCATTCCATCAGCAATTCGGCGTTGCTCCACCTTTCTGGCTTGACGCTTTTCCTTGTTTTTGTTAACATTTGTGGATGTTTTCTTCTGTAAAAGCGAAATAATGCAAGTGAAGTATTTGGGTTATCCATTTTGCATCTGGTTTTATGTAAGTAAGTAAGTAGATTTCTGGCACTTACGCCCATGTTCTCGTTTGAAATATGCAGTTTGATTTTTGATACAATAATGCTCTATTTATTCACTTTTATCAGAAAAATTAGTAAATATACAGCGCGCGAGAAACACAAACAAACATTGATTTGATTGATTGAATGATTAACTGACTTTGACTCTTGAGTCAAAGTGTCAGTCAGTGTGTCAAGTGACTTGACAGAAGTAACCAGTGCTTCCAACCCAACAGAATGGAAAACAGCATAAAAATTCAAAAGTAGGTATTTAACTGTCTCTCTGTCTGTGTGTTACATTTTCACGACTAAACAGCTAGACTAATTTCGATGAAATTTTGTATTCATATAGATTATGAGCAGGATTAGGACAGGACAGGATTATGCAAATTTTTATCCAACTGTGCAAAATGAGGGTAATGTTTTTATTGACAAACCACGCGTGCGAAGCTGCGGACGAATCAGCTATTTGAGCATAAATAACAGTAGAATGATGTTTTTCGGAAGATGGGAGGATTTTTTTTCAAAATAGGTATTATAAACTAACGAAACCAGAATCACATAAAAAAATTGCTCTATAGTTTCGCATATTATCGGCTGACATTTCTATTACAATTTATTGATTTCCGATAAATGTACCCCTAAGTGGGATTTTTAATATTCTTGAAAACTAAAAAAAATCGGTTGAACTAAGGACTAAAACAGAAAACGGGGATATCTATGAAAAAAACAGTAATCTACTGTTGAAACAGTAGGGTTGGGAGCACAGCCGGAAGTAAAAGGTATTCTAACATCGGTGAATAATATTTATTCTGTAATGTGATTTGAGCATTGAATTATTTGATTTGTTCAACTCGACTAATATGAAAGAGATCCAAGAGTATGGTAAAAATATTTAGAAATTGTTGAGTATTTGATTGACATTCTTCAAAACAGTTTTGTTTGTGCACTCTGTGGCACCATCATTAATCTCCCATTATCTGTGGTACAACAACAGGAAATGAGAAGACCGCGGAGTTTGAATTGTTCTCTAACGTCACAATGATCAGAAACTGAAAAAAATGCATTTTTATTTATTTTCACGAATTTACTAGCTCTACCTATAATCTATATTAAATTCAATAAAGTTTTACTTCTTTACTACTGCTTCAAAGTTTTTGGCTCGTTGCCAAGTTTATTGTCTGTCTTTATATTCATTCTAGCTGGATGTTCTGTGGAAAACAAGTGTGTTTAATTTTCAAGGCTCCGCATCGCTTATATCACAATAATATTAGAAATATGAAAGTTATAAGGCTTTCACAAACCGAGGATCTTATGCCTACGGTAGGCTTAGGAACATGGCAGGTAAAATAGTGCTCTATCATCATTATCGTAGGTTACGTGGAAGGTTAACTTCTCATTTATCGCCACTTGCCAATTTTATTGAATTTCAGGCTCCTTCAGATGTTATCGAATGCACAGTATATAAAGCATTGAATCTAGGTTATAGACATATCGATACTGCTTTTAACTACAATAATGAAGAAGCTATCGGTAAAGCTGTAAAGAAATGGATAGAAGATGGAAAAGGTAACAGGGAGGATTTGTTTATTACTACCAAGGTAAGTTCGTAGCTGCAAAGTGGAAATCTACTTGTAACGTAAACAATGGCATACTTCAAAATATAATTTTGTTTCCTTTAGCTCCCTCATATTGGTAACAGATCGTCGGACGTAAGGAAATTCATAGATCTGCAGCTTCTCCGTTTGCAGCTAAGCTATATCGACCTCTACCTCATCCACGTTCCGTTTGGCTTCTTATCCGACCCTCAGAAGCTAACGCCGCGTGTTAAGTCTGACGGAGAATATGCACTGGATATGGAAACCGACCATATCGAAACTTGGCAGGTATTCAGTGCGTTTTTAACACATTGCTTTGCTATTATCATCAGGGGTTGTGTGTGACCGTATCTAATTCTAGAGCAAAATAGTAACTTTTTGTTTCATTGCGACGAGAAAAGGCTCAAGTTGAGCGAACACCATGGGAATATAAGGAAACGATGATGAGATGGCTATTTTTAGGGTTCCGACGCCGATTTTGGGTCTGTCTGCACCAATGCTAAAACCACACATTAATCGCATTTTAATCGGTCCATTGTTTTTTTAGACAATGGAAAAATGTCAAAGGGAAGGCCTCGTACGCAACATCGGCTTGTCCAACTTTAACCAAAAGCAAATAGAAAAAATAATGAATTGTGCCGTTATGAAGCCGCAAGTACTTCAAATAGAGTTGCACGCTTATTTCCAACAATTGGAGCTGCGTAAATTCTGTGACGATAATAACATTGTCGTGACGGCATACGCGCCTCTCGGTAGTCCGGGCGCCAAGAACCATTTTGTTTCTAAATATAATTACAGGTAATTACAATTTAGATAAACACTTCAATTTTCCACCTCACTTGTAAACTTATTATTTATTATAAAAATTTTAGCCCTGATACTTTTCCGGATCTATTAGGACATCCAACAGTAAAAGAGATAGCTGAACAGTACGGAAGAACTCCGGCGCAAATAATGTTGCATTTCTTAGTACAACAGAGGATTGTGGTTATTCCGAAGAGTGTTAGCGAGGCTAGACTGAAGGTATTCACACAGTAGTGTTTAGTTTTAACTATATAATTAAAATATTTCTTTTGAGTGTTAATATTCATTTCAGGAAAACATGGATATCTACGACTTTGAATTATCGTTACCGGAATTAACTCGTTTGGAAAAGTTGGATAAAGGTGAAAAAGGACGAATTTTTAACTTTTTGTTTTGGAAGGGCGTAGAAAATCACCCTGAATATCCTTTCAAACTGGACGAATTTGATGTCTAATTATAATAAATAAGTATTTCTCATCTGAACTCATGCATTCTAGTCAATACTACCTCCTGCACTGTGACTATTCAGTGCAAACACCTTTATCTATTATTGACTGTAGACAAATAGACTTTTCAACATATTCGCTTAGCATTATGTAGGATCAGTGAAACTGATTAAAATTATATTTTGGTTGTGCTTTGAGCCATATGTGATCGTTTCCCACCTAGTGAATTAAATAAAAAGTTAAGTGACTTATCAACGACTTTTATTCAAATATAATCAATCAGGCACTAATAATAACTGGTCTTACAAAAAATTAATGGGTTACATAGGCGTTTTAAGAGAGCCTAAACAACATTTTTCTTTGCAGTCTGTGCTGCAGTTCCCCGCGTCTTATCATAGTGTGAATGACTTTTTGAATGGCTCTTTCTGGGTACTTCTGACGAAGGAAGTCGTTTATGATGGTTTGTTCTGAGACCTGTGAGCCAACTGCGAACCTGCGTTTCAGCTGTTTCTCTACGCGGGTCAGCATCTCGTGCTCTTCCTCACTAGTGAAGCCTTCCGCTCCTGTTAATAATTAATGCTCCTTAAGACACATTGTAAATATCTATACCTATAATTTTGCCGAGGATCGGGCTCAATGGCGCACCCTGGGAGAGACCTACGTCCAGCAGTGAATTGTTAAAGGTGGATGATGATGATAATTACAATTTAAGTGTTGGTAAGGTTTTATTTGTATTTTTATATTTCAGATAAACATGTTTTTACAAGTACAATCGTTTTAAAACTAGGGAGCTCATTAAGTTTTTATTTATAATAGGATAAAGAGATAGCAGCTAAGTATGTACCAAAAGTCAACAAATAATAATAAATAATTGATAAATAAGTAGAGAAAGACAGTGCTAGGTTAATTGAAACTATTTTTTTGCATGTGAAATATTTCATTGGCTGACCCGCCTGCGGTTTCGCATGTGGCTTGTCAATAAAAACATTACCCGATTGCGCAGTCGGTCAGTTAAAAAGTAGCAATTCTGGTCATAATCTATTTATATACTTACCAAATTTAATTGAAATTGGACCAGCCGTTTAGTTGTGAAAACGTAACAACAGAGAGACAGTTACTTTCGAATTTATAATATTTAGTATAGATAGTCATGATTAAAAAGAATGAAAGTAAGTATTGTTGTAACCTGCAAGGCTGCCAGTCATAGCAGCATCTAACGTGGACACTTGAAACAGGCGGAGCGCCTCAGCGACGTGCGTCTCCGTCGCAAACGGCTGCAACGCCATCTTAGCCAGAGATTCCGATATTCGAACCACAGCTTCTAACTGCCTGCAAGCAAAATGTTAAGATCGAGTCATTATCATATCAGCCATAGGATATCTACTGCTGAACGTAGGCTCCCCCATGGATTTCCACAGCGACCGTTCCAGTCCGGCCTGCATCCAACGGCTCCCAGCAACCTTAATCAGGTCGTCTTTCCATCTAGTGGGGAGCCGCCCTACGCTGCACTTTCCAGTGCGTGGGCTCCAGAACCTTTCGGTCTGAACGGCCTTCAGTTTTGCGAACTATTTGCCCCACCCACTGACACTTCAGCTGGCTAATCCTCTGGGCTATGTTAGTGCCTAGAAATCTCATATTTCCTGCAGATTGAGTGATTTGTAGATTTAAAACATCACACATTCGGAATCGTATTAACTGATTTTAGAAGTGGGTTTAATAACGGTAGCTTGAATATTTATCCAGAAATCGATACATTTCCAAGAAATAATTTTTACCGTAAATCGGCGGCGCCCTTGCGACGATGCCGCTTAGTCAGTTTAACAGGTACCTACTTACATGACGAATTAATATGATTTGTTTACCTATTTTATACAGGCTGTTTTTATTGATATTTTAAGACTTGATAATAAGGTTGTTTGAAAATTAAAATTTTTAAATGGTAATGAATTTGAAAAACTTATTTTACAACATTATTAGCCACTAGTGTTTTCATTTAATGTCGTAATAACAAAACACGTAATACTTTGTGATGAAATGTAAACCTTCATAAGGTGCACTATTGGCAAAGTTACCTGACAGTAATAGGGATAGAGAGCCGCTTGTCCGCCTGGCGCTCGTGCTGCGAGGCGCCCGTGCGCATCAGCACGTACCTGGCGCGCAGGCGCTCCGCTGCCGCAGCCGACAGGCGCGGGCCGCAGCGCGCGCGGCAGTACGCCGAGTACCGCCGCAGCAGCGCGAGAGGTATCTCACCTGCCGCGGACTCGCGCTCTGCGCTGTTGCCGCCCATGTGCACCGACATTATATGCTTGGCGAGTGTCTGCCGATGTTAAAGATACATCTTTGACTTCATTCTTGAATGAATGAATGCAATATACTGCACAAAATATAAATTATCTGTCCATCGGCGAATTTAATGCTAGATAGCATTTTCTTCCAGTTAACCTTTGTGTAATGCGGCCAAACACTCACACACGCACACACAGACTCACTCACACTCACTTATTCAGTGTACACTATTACCTATATAAGATAAAGTAAGTATATATGTATATATACATAATGTATTTTGTATATTTGTATATATATACAAAATGTTAGTAATGTATTTTAAGTTCATTGCTTTTTGGACTATGTATTTGATTTTGTAAACGTTAAATGTTTTTCTTAAGGTACGTATATTTTTTATATTACGGAAGAGCGAAACCTCCTAATACAGGTATTATTTACTTAAAAGGAGGTTTCAACTACTAGTTAAGATATTGTAAACACAAGTTATCAAAATAAAACATTTGTATTTGTAATATACTGCACAAAATATACATCATCTGTCCATCGGCGAATTTAATGCTAGATAGCATTTTCTTCCAGTTAACCTTTGTGTAATGCGGCCAAACACTTATTACAGGTAGTGCATATTTGGTAGAGGCAGTCGTTTCATTAAAATTCCAAGACACAAGTATAAATAACTAGTGGTTCGCCCCGAACTGAGATGTCGCGAGTCTCCCAAAACACAAAAAAAAAATCTTAGGGGCAATTGCAGTTATTCTGGATGTCACTAAAGCTACACGAATACCAAATTTTAGCACTGTGGAGGTCACTGGTGTAACCTGTGAATTTCGTCGAAGTTTAGTTTTTATTATGGCTAATAACTCAAAAACTACAAGGCTAAAACTAAAAATAAACAGGCTAACAGGCTACTAAAAATAAAACGGAGATGAAATGTAGTTATAAAAACCTTTCATTAGACGTCCCACTTGACCTAATAGTGTAATTTTGATTTTTGTTACCCCTCTTGAACTCCAATATTTCAACAACTCCGCAACATTTATAGCTCATTTAGTCACACCAGGATTGTGCCATCACTACCTTTTTATATATCAAATTTCACGATGATCGGATCAACGCTTCGAAAGTTATCCCGGACAAACAAACATACATACACACATCCAACGCCGATTTGCCCAAGTTGATTTGGAGATCTCGCTTCGCTTGATCAAATAGAATAACGCATTACAGGAATACATAAAGAACTAGTTCATGCTAAATATAGTACAATGGGCGGTCTTAACGCTGACAGCGATTTCTTCCACGCAACCTTTGGATTGAAAGTAATGAACGAAACAGTAATGGACGACGGCTCTATTCTAATAGAGAATAGGTCAAATTACAAGATAATCGAATAGAAACATGGTACTTACAATATCTCTATTCTCGTCATGTTCATCCTTCACAATGAAGATCATGTCGAATCGAGATAGAATCGTTGGCATGAAGTCAATGTTGTCATCTGCTTTACTGTCGTCCCAACGTCCGAATACAGAGTTAGCGGCCGCTAGCACCGAGCAACGGGAATTCAGCGTTGTGGTAATTCCAGCCTGTAATTAGGAGGAAGGAATATATTCTTTTTCGTATGTTTGTATTAGTACTGTTTGTAGTAAGAGTTTAGTGGCCAACCTGTTGTCTAAGTTTAGGGCCTTCTATGGAATATGCACTTGGATGAATTATTTACTAAATTATAGAATTAAAAATTAATCAAGATGGAAAATTAAAGAGATTATCTAACCAAACTATTGAGCGTTTATTCCTAGCAGTTATTTCACTTAAAAAACACGCACATAACTACTACGATTATTTTTAAGCATTGAAGCACCTTACACTTTATTTTTAACCTTCATATATGATGAGCATAATAAATAAATTTGTGAAATGTTTACCATAGAAATGTGAAATTTATTTTGGCATGTAAAAACAAACACTTTAATAAACTTATGTTGTGCTATTGCATTATGCTTGCCATCTAACCACAGATACTGTATTGGTGACGTCTCGAGATATCTCTTGTTGTCCCTTTCTAACCCAAGAGCCGGAGCCTTTTCCGAAAGAGATATAAAATCGGCCTTTATTTTTGGATGTCCATTGCAAGAGTAGGCAGTAAGTTTTATATCAAATTAATCAACTAAACTTAGTCGATTTTCTTTAAAATTTGATAATATGACTGGTAGTTTTTTAATCGAGAAGTTTTTTTAATGTTTTGAGAAACCGTCAGTATGTTACCAAACACCCTATAATATAATATCAATACTCTGGGGACACCCCACAGATGTTAAATATTAATCTTAGGAGGTACAGTCAGCGACATAAGTCGATTAACAAATTGAGATTCTTCATCATCATCATCAGCACGATTTCACCCACTGCTGTGTATAGGCCTCCCCAAGTTTGTGTCATCCGCCACGATCATGCGCTAGTCTCACCCACTGACGGCCCGCGACTCTAACGATGTCGTCCACCCATCTCGCTGCCGGTCGTCCTACCCTTCTACAGCCACCATTCAGCGCTACCCTGCTCCACCTGTCATCACCACGTCTTGCCAAGTGTCCCGCCCAAGACCATTTGAGCTCCATAACTCGATTCTCAACGTCATAAACCTTCGTTCGTCTACGGATTCTATTTGTCCCAACAAATTGGTAACTAGTAGTTTTATGATCAAAGACGATTACTATATTATAAGATTAATGTTAGCTTTATATTTATACTGTGTTAAAATACAATATTCCTTTTATACTTTTGGAACATTTCGATTTTTCAATAACGCATTTTTTTTTGCTGGACATTTCGTACAGCGCTATCTAACCCCAAACTAAGCAGAGCTTGTACTATGGGAACCAGATAACTGATAGAATACTTATATTCTTTTTTTTTGTAAATACATACTTATAATATATAGAAAAACATCCAGACCAAGAACAAATATCTGTAGATCATGCAAACATTTATTCGCCCACTGTGCCACAGAGGTCTGTGTTATGTAATCGGCATAAGTAGTTGATTGTGACTTACTTTAGCAATTGAAATAGTTTGCTGTTCCATAGCCTCGTGTATAGCGACTCTGTCGTCCTCTCGCATCTTGTCGAACTCGTCGATGCAAACCACTCCTCCATCGGCTAGAACCATTGCTCCTCCTTCCATCACGAAGTTGCGCTGTTGAATCATTTATGTTATACTAGCTGACCTGCCCGCGGCTTCGCACGCGTAGTTTGTCAATCAAAACATAACCCTCCTTGTGCGCAGTCGGGAAAAAGTAGCCTATGTCTCAATCCCGGTCATAATCTATCCATATACCAAATTTCAACAAAATCAGTCGTGAAAACGTAACAAACAGACAGCCAGTAACTGTTTCGAATTTATAATATTAGTAAGGATTTTGACAACCAATGTAGAATTCAATCATTTATCACATTCGTATTAATATAATTCACGATTTTAAATCTATTTGTTCCTTGAACTAAACGATACCCCTGTATTGATTGTTAGTATATTGAATAAAATTTAACAACTGTTATTGTTGAGATGAAGAGTTTGTCTGTATCTGCCTCCAAAGGTATGAAAGTATTTTCATATTTTTTTTACATAACAGACAAGCATCTACTCATCCAAATATTGGCTGTACGCATGGAATGTGCAGCATGGAACTACTGGCTGATAATGATGATGATAGTGAATTTGCCCCTTAAACTTAAGGGGAAAATTTACAAGACGATCGTAAGACCTGTCGTAATGTATGGTTCTGAGTGTTGGGCCACGAAAGGGACGGATGAAAGAAGAGTGCACGCGGCGAAAATGCGAATGTTGAGATGGACGTGTGGGGTCACGAGAATGGATAAGATAAGGAATGAGTATATTAGAGGAAGTTTAAAAGTAGCGAGAAAAATTGAGTAAGAGGCTAGCGTGTTATGGACATATCATGCGTAGGGAAGAAAATCATGTGACTAAAAGAGTGTTAGATATGAGTGTGGATAGATATAGAAGTGTCTGAAGAATGATATGGGTAGGAAGGAAATGACGGCTGATAGAGAGATGTGGAGGAGGAATACATGTAGTGCCAACCCCACGTAATGTGGGAAAAGGGCAGGAAGAAGAAGAATGACACTTACGCTGGCAGGATCTCTGATGACCGAAGCAGTGAGCCCTGCGGCACTGGATCCCTTGCCTGAAGTGTAAACCCCGATGGGCGCGACTTTCTCCACAAACTTCAATAGCTGCGACTTCGCTGTACCGGGGTCTCCGAGAAGCAGGATATTGATGTCGCCACGACGCGTCAGTCCGTCTGGCAGTCTCTTGCGAGCACCTGTTGATAATTTTATTCATTTAAACCCAGCAAATATAATTTTCAACTACATAACTACTAAGAGTAGTAAAGTTTCTACGGAAGTACTTCCACCGTACCTATTTCTGCCGCTAAAATTACAGGCACATGAGGCTTTACACCTGTATGCCTCAAGCCTGCTTGTTCCATCCCCCTTATTCTACTCTCATGAGCTACTCTATGTCATTGTGATTGGTGTAAAATCTGTAATGTAGATATAACATACCTCCAAACAACAGAGTAGCTATAGCTTTCTTCATATCAACAGCACCGAACACGCTAGGCGCTATGGATTTAGAGATCCTCTCATAGATATCGGGGGAAGCAGCTAATCTCCTGAATTGTTCCTCCTCATCTGACGTGAAGGGGCTGAGTCCTCCTGTGACGCCTTCCTCAGCTGTGAGCCCGACGGCGCGAAGGTAGGATGAGCGGACTCCGACAGAGCCTTTCTCTTTACCTTCTCTCTGTAAACAAAATGAATGCTAATAGTACAAGCAATTTATCTCTATAGAAAAATATCTCAGGTGTAAAATAGATCGCTTACAGCCCTTGTACAACAGTGTAATATTCTAACCATCAGGGATATAATTTTCGAATAAAGAACAGATGAAGCATTTGACCATCATCACAATAGAAGATCAGCTATGAACATGCTAATCAATAACCATTTTATTTACGACTTTTTCAAGTAGAAGCGCAATTGACTTCCGCAAGAGCATTATCATCATCCGCCCAGATCAGTCCACTACTGATGATGATACACTTGCGGAAGATGGTTGTGGTCCACCTGCTAGGCTCACTCGGTGGACCATGGGTACTTTTTATAGCCTGTAATACACATCAGTCTACCTCAGGGAACTAAATGTGATTGTGTATGTATGTTTATTATTATTATTTTTTCCCGCAAGTGCATAACCCTTGACAAATGTTCAACCGCTACATGGTAGACATACCTCTCATACGCACAAAGCGGTACTTTTCCATCTTTATTAATCGCACCGCCAAGGAATGGAACGCCTTGTCTGAGTCTGTGTTTCCTGGTATCTACAACCTAGGGGTCTGCAAGTCGCGAGTGGATAGGTTTCTTCTAGGCAAGCGTGTACCATTGTAGACTGCATCATCGTTTACCATCAGGTGAGAATGTGGTCAAACGCTAGCCTATAATTAATAAAAAAAAAAAGAACTATGCCTACTTACGCCGATTTTAGAAATCTTCTTGATAGAGTAGATGCCAAGGACAGTAATTCTCGCGCCGGGTGCCACTCGCTCGCACAACACGCGTTCGCAGTATACTGTCAAATGGCGAGGCATTTCTCCCTGGGGGATGCTCTCTGGGGCTTCTTGCAGTTTCAACACCTGTCAATGTAAAATTACTTCAAGTAATGAGTTTTATTATATCAAATGGAGATGGAACAAGCAAATAGCCGACTTGACGTAAAGTGGTAATCACCACTTATAACAAAGCATTGCCTCGTAGGTCACGCATACATCAACTTGATGCATACAGGTTATAGCTTGACAGTTTATTTTATTATCTAGAAAATCAGTTAAAAATTGGCTTATGAGAAAAATCATCATCATATCATATCAGTCACAGGACGTCCACCGCTGTACATAGGCCTCCCCATAGACTTTCAGAGCGACTGATCAATGCAGCCTGCACCCAACAACCCCCAGCAACCTTTATCAGGTTGTCTATCCTCCTTTCTATCTAATGAGAGGGCCGTCCTACGCTGCGCTTTCCAGTCCATAAGAAAATTACTGCAAATAAATTGACATCAAATTATTAATGTATGATTACCTGATAATCAATGCATTTGCATTTGTCTGGAACGATAAAGTAAGGATCTAGAGGACATTTAGGACGGCCAGCTTGTTCTCTGTAAAATAAATAAATAACAGTTTTAGAGATAATTATTTTTTGGTGAGTTAAGTTTTGTATTTAATGTTATTATAATCATAAAAAATAATATATTTAATAAATTTGTATAGGCTAACAATAGCCAAGATATAGTAGATATGATTGTTTTTCAATACATACGTGTTGCATTTCCTGGGCATTACATATCCCTCCAGACCAGGCTTTACAAGCAAGTTTGGGATGATGTTGCGGCAGGAACGACATTGGATAGATATTTTAGTAGCCTTGGCTTTTATTCCTGAAGCAGATATCACAATGCCTGGTATTTTCACAAGTCGAGATACTGTTTCAGACTGAAAATAAAATAAAAAAAAAAACATTTTTATTGTTGTTACACCTAGCTTTGTTTTAAGATTAAGCTTGTTACTACAAAAACGATAAACAACTGTTTAACATGTGTTTCAAAAATTCCTTACGTACAGTATTTTTTTAAACACGCGCTTAACAGTATTTAACTTTTTTTGTGGTAAGGCCCTTATTTCTTTGCCGGAACATGGGTAGAATTATACAGATGTTACCAAATTAAATAGTTTCACCATATTCAGCCATAGTGGCGTGTAAATTATAAAATTAATTTATGTATGGATAACTAAGAAATAACATTAATATAATGTTACTTAATAAAATATTTAGATGATAATTAAAGTTAATATTACTTATTATTGTTTAAACTTATTGTTATTATTTAAACTAGTCTCAAATGTCATTGTGTATCATTTATATATTCATTAATTGTATAGTCTTTGGGTCAGGTGTTTTTTTAGCTTTATCTTAAATAAAAACTGAACTGAGAACTGTTAAGAACTGGGCATATAAACTTTTATGTGTGCATGAGAGAAATATTTGTAGTTGTTGTAGAAACGTTAAGAGACATTCAGCACTTTGTGATTTAGACATATCAGCAATAATGCTGCTTGTCTATAAACAAATTAGTTTTTAAAGTGCATTTCAAATGTTTCGGAATCTGTTAGATAAGCCTAATCTATTTCTAGGGTGAGGGAATAAGATCTGCAAGATATCACAATGACTATATTGTGCATTCTAATCTGGGTAAGATTTGGATGTAAATAGCTCAGGATCGGTTGAAGTGTTTGACACAGGAGACTATCAGCTGAGGACTATCATGAATGCTGGCAATGATGATAAATAAGTAATAAAGTAAGTAATAAAAAAGGATATGGGTTGATCGCAGCAGTTTTCCTGAATCCTAAAAAGATGTTATTCTTGCAGGCGAACACTTGAGTGTTCGGCTGCATGAATAACCCTTTTAAGATTCTGGCTGATTTCTTCGATAATCTTTAAAGAATATTGTACATACCTTGAGCTCTCTAAGGTTGGCAGCATGAGCATCTGATGAAAGTAGCACTTGTATGTCTTCCACTTTTTCTTCTCCCTCTGGCCTTGGTGCTGTCAGCTCATCGGCTAACTGTAAATCATTAGAGAAAATAAGCTATTTAACATTGTGAACACATTTATGGATATGTGATGTATTTGTGCATTCTCAGGGTTGTAGACCCGCCATGCAGTTTAGGTACTCAAGTAGTATCATTGTAAACTGCTCAAACAGATAACAAAGAAACTGACGGTTTCAGTTTATCAGTATATAGTACTACTGTGTAAAGTTGTATACAATTTTACGAATGAACTAAACTCAGCCCGGGTAGTTGAGTACTGACAGGTGGTATAGAAAGGGTAAAGAGGAGTTTAAGCAGCAAAATACATAATTACTCACCTATCAAGGATCACATCAATACATTTTTGAATGGTTGTGGTGTTTGACTGATTATGAAAGATCATGTGGTGTGCCAGTGCATAATATATATCATACATAATATAATCTAATCAGAAATTAACAAATGTTACCTCTTTTGCTGCCTCTTCTAAAATAGGCAAATGTTCAGTTGGCTTTTTGTAAAGTTTCTCAGCAAGCATCTCATCAAAACTGGATAGATCTTCTATGTTAATCTCAACCCAATAGTCAGTCAAGTTGTAGTTCCGTTTTAGAGAATCTCTGTAAACAAAAGATCAAAGATCAGGAGCAAGAATCACTAGAATACAATGCAATTTAACTTATCAGACAGAGTTTACTGTAGTTGTAGTTTAAATAGATAAAAGAACATCTAATAATACCTGTATTTGTAATCAAAATTGCCGGTATGGAACTGTCTGATGAATTCTTTGAACTTTTTCTTCACCGCTTGTAGGTTAAGTTGGTCTTGAGATTCGTTTTCCTCTACGCCGAAATTATCTGAGAAGAAGACTCCAGGGTCATCAAAGCCTTCCATAGTAAGTGTTTTTTATTACGGCCAGTAAATTTTTGAAATGTTTTGATTTCAATATTCTATAAAAATAATTTTGATGTTTATAGCTTTATTTATAGCAAGCAGGCGACCGACGCGGTATTTACTGATTTTTCGCGGGTAAATAAATTTTGACTTTGACATTACATGACAATGACAATAACAATTTACAATATTTTTTTTCTTTCGGGCACCTCGTACCATACCAGGGGTATAATGTTTTTTCTCCCGTTTACAAATTATGTTGACAAATTTGAATTAAAATACACGGCGATTAATGCGTTCTATTTATAGGTGTACTCACGCTCTGCTATTCTAATTCTAATGTGCGATCTAATAAACATGCGATTTCTAATGTGGGTTCCGCGGAATCTAGGGGTTCCGTCACCAGGGTTTTAAGTAGTTTGGCTGTTAACTAGTAGTACAGATATAAGTACAAATATTATTTTGATATAGCGCAAAATATGTACACATTAATATTATGTGGGTAAGTAGGTAGTTAGCGACAATTCAGCCCGGACTGCGGCACAGCGCACCAGCGCACGTAGCCAGAGCCAAAGCGCGACGGCGCGTTCTAATAAAAGTTTTTGTTCATTTATATTACAGTGTCTTCGATTTGTAATAATTTCATTTGATATGTATATTAGGGTGTCCCTTATATACGTAAAATTTTTTTTTTCGGATATCGAAATTCATACCCCGTAATTCTTTTTAAACTACCCAGATCTACTTAAATACAAAATTTTATCTTCCTATGTCAACATTAACCCGTGCCGACAAGGCCGTAAAGATTTTGAAAATAGCTGCCTTTGACCCTTTTCGATATTCAACTAAACAAAATGAAATATTTATACTTTATAAAAACAATAATAAAAATTTAGTAAGAAAATAGGTATTTATTTATTAAAAGAACATAAAATTACAGATTAGCAAGGATATTTTCTTTTAAGGGTCTCTTTGTTACAGTCTGGATAAAGATTTCTGTGCTCTTGTACACAGCGTAGTAAAAATTGTTTCTGTTCTTCCTTTGCAGTAATTAAACCATGAAAATCTTGCATAAGTTTTACAGCTCTTTCGGCTGTATCATTCACTGCCCTTAAAGAAAAAACCTTTCTTTTTGCCTGTAAATAGGCAACATCTTCTTCCCACGTAGAAACAGGTTTCTCCAAGAAGTTATCATCAATTTTTAAACGAGAAAATAATTTTCTGCTCTTGATAGACACAAAATCACTCAATGATTTTCCTGTAACAATAGACAAGACAGTATTATTATCAGTTTATTAAAACAATTTAAGACATAGTAAAGTAAGCTTAGCGTTAGATCCTTTTACATGTTTTTTTTTTATTTTTGATTAATAGCTAACTTTAACATAAAATTAAGTATTCCCACGTACCATGCAAATAATCAGACATATCTTCCTTCGATGGAATGTATCTCTTCCCAGAATCATACAAACTCTCTCTTTGTAAGTTCTCTACGATACTTCTCTTGGTTGCTTCATCAACTTCATCATCAAAGAGTGACAAAACAGTAATTTCTTCTGACAAGTACCAAAGATGTTGACTAAACTTTTTCAAAGCTGCTTGGGAGATCTCTTTGTTAATAGTTTCGTATTCCTTAAGCCTTTTTAAAAAGGACAAATCTTGATTTGGTGCCTTCACCGCCAGACTACATCCCAGCCATGATTTTTCACATATACAACTGCAATGAATAAACAAATGTCTTGGAGTGCTCGTTTATCTTTGGCGCTAATTTTGAATTGAGATTGCAGCAAACATATTTTCAAACAGTAAATAGCTCTTGCCATCCACCTTGCTTGATGCATTGCTCCAGGAGGTCTTATTTTAATTTTTTTCTCACTATCGCCTCCTAAGAAAATAATAGACAGTTCAATCAGTTCTCGATAATCGTCACGTACAATAGATTTTTGCAGTTCTTCATTATAAAATGTCAACAGTTCTTTTATTTTTGTATTACAAAAATGTTGTGTGACGATGTGGCTGTGTGTTTCAATAGCAGCAGAATTAATAGTATTCCAGCTGTCTCTAAACTTTTTAAACATCGGGATATCAGGGCTATTTGTTATTTGGTGGATTTTTGTTTCAAATACACACTTTAAAACCAGTTCGTAAACGTGATGGCGGCAAGCAAAGAGTAATAATTTCCTGTCTAGCTTTTGTTCCAAAAGTACACAAGCTCCTTTCAATCGCCCTGTATTAGATGCAGTTGTATCACAGCACATTATTTGTACTTTGTCCTCGAGGTTCCAGTCATAAAGTGCGTTTAACACAGCTTTAGCTTGATCTTGACCAGAAGAGCTCTCCAGCTTAGGCACAGCCAAAAGTTGTTCCTTTTCTTCAAATGATATAAGGATTGGCAGGCGTTCTTCTTTAGAACTTCTTACGTCCAGTCCAGGTAATAATTTTCCATCCCAATGAACGGTCACACTTTCAGGTAAATTATTCCGAAAATCTGATTTTATAGATTCCGCTCTATCTTTTCTAGTCTTTGTACGAATGCGTTGAATAGACGACTTGTTTATCGGGAAATCATCACTACTAAGATCTAGGGCTTCCACTACAGCCTGAAGTATATATACGGAATCTCTTATGCTTAATTGACATCTATCCAAAGCTGCAACTAATTTAGGAGTGATGAAATCTTTCCTTCCCGTTTTTGTAATACTTCCAGAACTTACCGTTTGAGATGTCGACGGTAAGGGTTCGTCGATGCTTTCATCAGAGCTGGTAGGTTGATCGGGATATCCTGGTGTCTCAATAAGATCTTGTGTAGTTAAAGATAAAGATAAACTCTCGGAACAGATTTGATCATGTCTTTTTTTCTCTTCTTTTAATTTTCTCTGTCTGGATCTTTCTTCTTTCTCAGCTAACTTTTTATCTACACCGGCTAAACATCCTGGACGCCCTGGTTCTCTTTGCTTTTGTAAAAAGATTTTATCTTCTTCTATTTTCATCCATTCCAAAGCATTAGCGTGTGCTATGTCGAATAAATTATCTAAATTGTTTTGAAAGTCCTTCTCACGGTGCTTGTAAATATCTTGTGTTTTTTTGGAATTTTTTTTGCAACTCTCTCCAAGCATGGTGAAGATCCACAAGTTTCTTTACGCAGTTAGGAATAGCTCTGGTAGGGATTCTAGCTTTCTCCCAGAATATAATACACTCTCGAACGACGAGATTTGCGCTTTCACTAACACTCAATTTAACTTCACGAATGTTAAAAAAGAGGACTGCAAGAACTTGACGGTTAGACGGTAACTTTGCCCCAGTTATTTGATAGTTCAAGTCACCTACTAAGAAAATACTTTTTTTATTGCTTCTTAATTCCACTGCCATTTTTTAACGTAAAACAATATGTGTTCATCACGAGATTAACTAATAACAAATGACAAATACGGCGAGTACGCGCCGCTATTTCCGCGTAACTTGTATGAACATGATTCGATGCAAGTCGGCACGGGTTTCCGTTCTCCAAATAAGGTAAAAATTAATTCCCGAGTGTTTTAGGTACTAATGAACAAAACTAAGACCTATGCGTTAAAAAATATAAACTTTGAAAAATAAGGGACACCCTAATGTATATATTTGGTGGGTGTTCTGTTATCTTAAAAGTTTAGGAGCCCCTGGCATAGAGAATGTACGTATTTTCACTTTGTCTACTGTCTAGACCTTGATGTGTGGCAAAGTGATTTTTTTTAACAGTAACACATAGTGTGTCCGAACAAAAAATCACTGGTCGACATCATTTGTGGCTCCAAATTCAAAAATTAATAAAACTTTTCTCGTTAGGTTTCCATGACAACGTTGACATTATTAGTTTTGTTTGCTTGCAGTGTAGTTTGCAGTCTTTAATAACAATTTATCAATTCATTATGAATTTTGTGTTTTGATTGTGAATTGAATTTGTTATGAGTTTTGAAGTAAACTGTTGAATAGATTAAAATGTGTAGAAAATTGTAAATAAAGATAAACACTGCGTGTGGGACACTAAGGCGAAATGGGTGATGTAAGTAATGGAAATTGTTTCCTTGATTCTATCGTGAACCTATTGGCTTTTCTGCATAAAATTGTGTTCAATAGTTGGAAGCCAAAATAAAAACACAAACTACTTCAGAAATTACTCGTAATAATATTTTTTAATATCATAATCATAATAATATAATATATATGGACATAATATCTAAATATCATCACTACATTGTTGGGATACAACTTTTAACAAACAAAATTAGCTTTAAGTATACCAACTCAAGTTTTCGCTTGAAATAATAAAAACCGGTAGTTTATATTGAAAGAGAAAGCATGTTTCTGGTTATTCGTTTTTTTGTATAATTTCTATGTAAAGATTTGTATTTGATAATTCAATGATACCTGCTGAGATTATTTATTTTTACATATTTCAGAAAGATGATGTTGATACTCGCTTAGAGTTTATAAGTGAATACCTACTTAGAGCACTTAAGCAGAAAATTGATAAATGGACAAAGTTCATCACTGGAGATGAAAGGGTAAGTTTTTTTTATTAGATGTGATAATGGCTGAATTTGTGGCCCACCTGATGTTAAATAGGTACCACTGCCTAGAACAATTGCATTATCTCACAAGCTACATTGACCTAAGATGGTTTAAATGGCATTGAATTGCACCCCTCTCCTTGAGACATACATATGAAGAGTGTCTTAAATAAACAAATGTATGTTTAATTTCACAAGCACCCATCTAACATTACTGCTTGATCACTGCAGTGGGGAGTACCTCAAAGCATTAAAATAAATGTCTTCAATAAAAAAATGTTGCCAATCGATTTTCTTTTCAGAATGTTCTCTACAGATATTTTGACATGCCTAAATATGATGTCTTGGTGTTCCGTATGAACACCGCAGGCCTTCTCACCTGTTCTACTGTCTTTCCACCGGTAAGCAGAGGCAAGATGGTGTATTTTCTCAGGATTATTGATGATAAAATCACACAAGCTAATTTTCGCAAGGTAAGCCCAAATTAAATGGAATTAATTAAGTTAAAAAGCAGAACTGTGGCTCTGTATTTAATTAGATATTATTGTACCCTTCGGAGTAGGTCTCCACTAATGGCCTCCCATCAAAAATCTACTTGTGCTAAACCAGGCAAACATATACTATTAATGCTTTTAAAATTATAGTTAATAATTGACATACTACGTATAGTACGTCGTGTAGGTATAGTAGCGACACTCATTCAATATCATAATATTCAATAACAATGTCACTTAATAATTCCATGCATGCCAGCATCACTTGATCTATGGCTGATTAGAGGCAAAGACGCGGGTTCAAGTTCTGCTTGATGGTAATTTTTGTTTTGCATTTTATTTTAACTCTTTTTATTGATATATTATAATTATATCATAAATTGATTTGAAAGTTCATACTTTTTTTTTCAGGCAGTGACAATTGGTGAGATATCTGGTAATGTATTGATGGACCTCAGTGTAATGGCAGATGAGGTGATAGGGCCTCTGCTCTGTAATCCTGAGAATCAGAAAGGTTGGCCTAAAATTGTCACAAATGATATGAAAAGGCATGTCAATGAGCTGAGGAATTTGATGCATCAGGTGAGAATTTCAGTTCATTACTTAATTAAGTCAAGTCAGTATCAATTTTGAGTGGCATAGGTGCATTGACTGAGACCCCTGGGCCATACATGTGCCAAGACTCGGGACTTCAAGTGATTAGAGAATATAGCCCTCTACACATTAGCTGAATCTTTGGTTCTAAAATTTGCCAAGTCTCGGCATTTCATGAGACTTGTCGAATATAGCCCTCCAAGTCACACATTGACCGAGACCTTTGGAGCAAAAATTTGCCAAGGCTCGGCACTTCATAAGACTCGTCGAATGTTATCCTCTACACATTGAGAGAGACCTTTGGGCCAAACATTTGTCAAGTCTCGGCAACGTAGACGAAACATACACACTCGTGTTTTGTCGTGTGCGTAGGGCTCTTTTTCTAAGATATAAAGAACCAGTGAGAGGAAAAGGTTTCTTCAAATGTCTTAGTATGTTAGTGTAGTAGATTGATCATTGTTTTTAATTGTTCACAGCTGAAAGGCGAGATGTCCAGTCAAGTTATGCTTCCCATGCCAGCTGGAGTGGAAAACATATACCATGCAGAATCACGCCTAAAAGAAAGGTTCAAAAATAAATAACAATTCAGCTCTTTCTAATTTAGTTTTTTTTAGTTTTTAGTTTAATTTAGTTTAGTGTCATGTTAATAACATAACATGATGCTATGTCATGTAAGGAAGTGAAGAGGCCGCATTGGAAAAAACAAAATGAATGAAATTGCATCATTAATTACGCCGACAAGAGCAAGCTCTTATAAAGTAATAAGTTTTTCTGAGCTTCTGGTCAACTTCTTGGTGTTCGAAGTCTTCAGGCTACTAAATGGCCTCGACAACAAATTTTATAGCCAGAACCGATATTTTAACGTATCCTCCGAAGCACAGAACCGCTCACACCACTAGTGGTCATATATCTAAGTAGTGTAAAGTCTAAGGTAAAGTCTCAGGATAAAAAAAAACCTTTGTCTTATCGTTTTTTATGTAGTTTATGTATGTGAAATATTATAACTTTCAGTGATGGAGAAGATGTGGATTTATATCTTAAAACAAACATAGAAGGCGCTATTATCAAATGGGCTCAGCAAGTACACGATCTACTGAAAGAAGATTCTTATGTCGGTAAGGCCATTTAATTACACTTTAAACAATAATGGTGAAGTGCAAGTCAGACTCGTACTCCGAGAGTTCTGTATTATGTTTGTGTTTGCATAATATGTACCAAGATTTATGTTAAATTAGCAGCGCCATCTAGTTAAGTAAGTGGTTAACTCTGAAACGTTTAGGACATATTTCTAAAAAACTTTATGCATATCATAGAGACTTCGCGGCGTTTAAGGGCCGGTTAAAAACATGGTTGTTGGAGAGGGTTTTCTACAGCATGGGTGAATTCCTCGAATTACCCGAACTGTAGAAGATCCCCCTCCACCAACTAGTTACTAAAAATAATAATAATAATCATATATTAGATACATAATTGTTTCACAAGATGAATCATTAATATGTATTAATAATTTATTTCATTAATTTATTTTATTCATGAAATTTGACCTATGACGTGTAAATATTATTTTTATTAATAAATTCTTGTATTCTTGTATTCTTGTATTCGTTGTATTTTTCTGTAATCTTTGCATATATTTCATATCTCCATCATATTAATTTAGGAGTCACTTTGCAAACTTGCAAATCGAAACGGAGATGGTGGCACAGTATTTTTTTCAAAATTAATCTGCTGTGACAGACGGGTTGACGACGGATGGACAGTCAGACAGACATAATCGCACCGTAACGGCTCAAATACACCAAATCAGCCAGCGGCCGTAGTATGCCCGGACGGTGTACGCGCGCTCATTATATAAAACGCTTTTTTATTATGTTATGTGTGGGGAAACAGGCTTACGGCCCATCTGATGCGGTCAAAGTCGCCTATAGACACCGGCAACAGCCGGGGTATTGTCGATGCGTTCCCTATCCTGTAGAAATCTTTTTAGTTTTGATTTAGTCTGCCGAGTTCGGCCGATGACGGATTTGGTGTATTCAAGCCGTTATGGTGCGATTTTATCCGTCGTCAGCCCGTCTGACACATCAGATTATCTTTGAAAAAAAATCAGTTTTTTAGCATTTTGGTCCGGAATCCTTAAAACCGAGGATCGGACCTACATTCAGGAGTGTTCTGCTATAGGTTTTTGTTGTTGATTATGATTGTAATTGTGTTTTCCAGCGTTTAAAAGAACGAAGTTTCCTCTGCCCAGCGCTGATTTGGATTTCTACTCGAGTCGCCTCCGCAATCTCGAGGGTATCTATTCACAACTACGCGACCCGCGCGTTAAACGAATGGCGCATTATTTGGAGGACACTCGCAGTGTTTACTTGGGCTGCTTCAAGTCTATGCTCACTAACGTCGTTGCTGGTTAGAATAATTTAATATTTTTTGTTTTAATAAAGAAAAGCTCTAATTATAAAAGGTTTTTAAGATCGTTGTTTGGATGAAATCATAATGTTTTAATTGCTTATTGTAAAAACGATCAATTAAAAGTATTTTTAACTGACTTCAAATAAAATATATTTGTTTATGAACGATTTGAATGATTCTTTTTGCGTTGGGTTCAGTACAGCACGAATAAAAAATAAAAAATAAAGGATAAAAGTAATAAATACTTACAATCAATTATCAATATCAATTATCTGGTTCCCTTAATACAAGCTTGACTTAGTTTGGGGCTAGATAGCGCTGTGTAAAATGCCCAGCATTATTTATTTATTTATTTATAACTAGCTGACCCGCCGAACTTCGTACCGCCTTGACTGTGGAATGCCAGAGCTTCTGTAGCTAATAGGGCTGCGAACTGTTAAAGCTGCATTGAGAAATCCTAACCTTCTTTATGTTCCCAGAGTTAGGACTAATTATAGGCAAAATTCTTTTATAGTGAGAGCTTGTAACTCCTATAATTCATTGGCTAAGGCAAATAAAGATATTGATCTGTTTAACACAAAAACTAGTAAGCGTAAGTACTAAGTACTCTACTTAATTTTACTTAATTTTTTTTACTTAATTTACTTTAATATAATAGATTAAGCACTTATCCGATGTCGCGTATGTGTGTGTGTGTGTGTATCTATATTTCCTATATATAATTTTTTTTTCCTCTCAATTTAAGTGTCGTCTATCTTATCTGTTTATATATTGCCTATAGATAGATAGATAGATAACTCTTTATTGAATTACCACTCAAACAGAAATAATACAAAAATAAATATAAGGCTAGAATAAATAAGGCAATACAATGGGCGGCCTTATCGCTGAAAGCGATCTCTTCCAGGCAACCTTTGGATGGAGCGAAATTTACAATATGGAGTGCGGTTTAATTTGTAGGATATATTTAAGTACACAAATGTTCTTAAGTATAATAAAAAAAAATATATATATGATAATGTTCCAATCCTAATACTTAAAATACTTATAAAATAGACTAATATATAGATATATGCAAATAGCTAACTAAACTAACAGATAAAATGTTTATATAGTAAATAAATAACGCTAGGAAGATGACATCGTTAGGTAATGTTGCTTCACCTTCAGCTTGAATGTGTGTAAGGAGGATGACCGTCTTATTTCTTCGGGCAGAGCATTCCACAGCCGAACAGCCTGGACAGTAAAAGAAGCGCTGTAAAAGGAAGTGCTGTGCGAAGGAGTTCTGAGTATCAAGTTTTCTGATGACCTAAGAGTGTAGTTGTTTGAAGAATGAAGAAATTGAAATCTATCTTTCAGATAGTGAGGAGTGAAAGGATTGAAAAGAATAGAATAGAGAAGAGAGAGGATATGCGTATTCCGACGAAGACGAATTGGAAGCCACTTAAGCTGTGAACGGAAGGGAGACACATGATCATATTTTCGGAGGCCAAATATGAATCTGATACAAAAAATTTGTAGGCGCTCGAGCTTGTTAAGCTGTTCTTCAGTGAGGTCCAGATAACAAGCATCGGCATAATCTAAAACGGGATGTAAAAGGGATTGTGCAAGCGCAGTCTTGGTGGACGTGGGCAAAAAGTTGCGTAGTCTTCTTAGTGAATCGGCTGACGCAAACAACTTCCGGCTGGTTAATTCAAGCTGAGCCTTCCATGAAAAGTTGCGGTCAATGATGATACCTAAATTATTAACGCTTTCGCTGTATGGGATTGCTATTCCGTCAAAAACCACTTGTGGGAGGGTGGACCAGTCAATTTTGCTAAGCGTTCTTGAACTACCTACAATAATGGTTTGCGTTTTGGTAGGATTCACTTTCAAACCGTGGAGCTTGCTCCACTCTGCAATACGGCGTAAATCACAGTTGGTAACGTCAACAGCATCAGCAATATTACTGAGCGTAGCCTGATTATAAATCTGAAGATCGACTGCGTAGAGGTGAAAGGACGAAGAAAGATTGAGAGAAATAGAGTTTATGAAGATTGCAAAAAGAAGAGGAGATAAAACGCCACCTTGAGGTACACCAGCAGACGTATTACACCACGAAGAGAGAGACTCCTCAAGTCGAACACGCTGACGGCGCCCGTGCAAGTAATTGAAAAACCAACCAACCACCGCTGGAGATACGTTAAGGGAGCTAAGTATTGCCAGGAGAATATCAAAATCAACGGTGTTGAACGCATTACTGAAATCGAGTAAAGTCAGCACGGTAAGTTGCCCATTTTCCATGCCCATACGTATGTCGTCCGTGATTTTGACTAGAGCAGTGACAGTACTGTGGCCTTTATGAAAGCCAAACTGCAGAGGATTAAGGATACTATAGGAGGAAAAAAAGGAGTTTAATTGATTATGGACCTAGCGTTCGAGAACTTTGGAGAGAAAAGGAAGGATAGAAATCGGACGATATTCAGAAAAGGATTTGGGATTAGGTTTCTTTGGCAGAGGAATTATTTGGGCTTCCTTCCAAATGGAAGGGAAGGTACCGTTCATTAGGGACTGGTTCAGGAGATGGCAGAGGGTAGGTAGTATGATATCAAGGATAGGGATAAGCATATTGCGGCTGATACCGTCAAGCCCAACAGCATTGGATGTAATGGACAATATACTTTTCTTAACGTCAGCAACGGTGATTTGGCTAAATAGAAAAGGAGGATGATCAGGAGTTGGTAACGAAGAGAGAAAATGAATTGAACTGATTTTATCAGCATCAGCAATGTAAGAAGATGAAGAAAAATGTTGATTAAGGGAGTCAATGTTTAAATCGCTTGGAATTGAATCCTGGCGAGATTTACCAACACCTAACGATCTCAGAAACTTCCAGACTTTAGCTGGATCTTCATCGGAAACGGATTCATGGATATGGCGACGTTGTGCGTCCCTACACACTCTATTGCAGTGATTTCGAGAATACATACCATACATCTTATACATATATACATATATACTACATATATACTATACATCTTCTACCTTACTTGCGGAAACTTTTAATTGGCCTTCTTGTAATAAGTAGCATTTACTGTTGTTTATTTCCTATTCAAATACCTTTTCTGTAACCTAGCTGTAAGTTTTCCAAAAATTCAAAAAATAAAATAAAATAAATAAATAATTGTCAATCGGCCATCATTAGCTATATCTGTGTATGAGAAAATGAATTTTCGTCATAACTTTTTTATGCGTGAAATTTTCAAATATCTTAATAATGATTCTGCTATTCGGGATGAAGACAAATAAAACAAATCAAAAACCATGAAAATCGGTCCAGCCGTTCTCGAGTTATAAGTGTTCGAACAAACCCGACTTTGTTTTATATATTATTAAGATAAAGATATAGTGCCATTTACGTTTATTAAAGTCTAATGATTTAGAAGGTACTTTCAACTGTGGTAAAGAGGGGATGAAGCAAAATTGTTGCTTGCATTCCAGCGGTTTTGTTAGAAAGCTCTTTAAAAATCAAGCTGGAGTTTCATTAACCACTTTTCATTTCAGAGTTTAGTTAGCTTTTTTTAGATTTTCTGTTTTCTGAAGTAGATTTAATTTTTGTTAAAAAGTAAATGTTTTGGGACCAAATATTATAGGCATTTATAAATTCCCAGTTGATGTTTTTTCCAGCGATTGTCGAGTGTCGAGATATTTACGTTTACCAGAAGCCTCTGATAATTCATTTCGAAACGTTTGAGGGCACGGACTTCGCCGACGCGAAGAATCTCATGAGGCCCATGTTCCATTGCATTGGACTGCTGTGGGGCAACTCAAGATACTACTGTCACGTCGAAAAACTGATCCGTAAGTTTTTGGCCGGCTGTTTGACGCTTTTTCAAAATATTATACTTTTTCAAAGAGAAACGAGTCGGTATCTGTT
This sequence comes from Philereme transversata, assembly GCA_963924445.1. Taxonomy (NCBI): domain Eukaryota; kingdom Metazoa; phylum Arthropoda; class Insecta; order Lepidoptera; family Geometridae; genus Philereme; species Philereme transversata. The sequence goes on from OZ004347.1 coordinate 10,870,464, forward strand.
ACCGTCGTTAATAGGAACCGGCCATTGGTAATTTTAATAGCCAGTAAAGCTTTTTGTGAATGAGTTTGTTTGGGGAAGTACTACCGCCACTGCCGCCGCCGTACCAATTTCTGCCGCCAAAGTTACAATGCGAACATTAAGGCTTGGTGTTCTGGTTTGAATATTGAAGATGAGTGCCGGTGAAATTACAGGCTCATGAGACTTTTTACCTGTATGTCTCAGGGTGACATGACATACAGATAATAACGAGACTTAGGGTACGTTTCCACCATAGCTGTGCGAGAAAGCTAAGCGAAGAAAAAATCACAAATGGAATTCCTTCATTTTCCTACCCTCGCTCGCAGGGCGAGGTATTTGTACAATTGCTCTTCTTCTTCGTAGTCGGGTAAAAAAGGGAAAGATGTGTGCGATCGACGCGAGCAAGGTATGTGTGTGCGAGGCAATGTATCGAGCTAGTACTATTCGACTGGTCAAATAGACAGTGACAGCTGAAAAGAATTCGCTACGTCTCCTCGCACCGCTCAGCTTGCTTGCACATCTCTGGTGGAAAGAGTCACACCACTCATACCGTTTCACAGCTCCGCTATGCATCCTCGCACATCTCTGCAGGAAACGCACCCTTAAACTTAGGCAACAATGCAGTCATGTTGCCACAGTTTTAGACGTATCCTGTGAAGAAATGCAATTCAATAAGATAGATAGATAGATAACTCTTTATTGAATTACCACACAAACAGAAATAATACAAAAATAAGTACTAGGCTAGAATAAATAACGCAATACAATGGGCGGCCTTATCGCTGAAAGCGATCTCTTCCAGGAAACCTTTGGGTGGAGCGAAATTTACGATACGGAGTGTGGTGTACTTTGGAGGATACATTTACACATACTCGTATATTCATAGGTATAATAAAAAAATATGATAAAGTTTTAATTTTAATACCTAAAATACTTATAAAATAGACTAATATATAGGTATAAGCAAATAGCAAACTATACTAACAGATAAAATACTTAAATAGTAAATAAATAACGATAGGAAGATGACATCGTTAGGTAATGTTGCTTCACCTTTAACTTGAAGGTGTGTAAGGAGGATGTGGGTCTTATTTCTTCTTCTCTTATTCAAAGGTATCTGCCTAAAATTGGATAAGTCAGGGCCTTGTACTATTTCCTCAAAAAAAAAATTAAATTGTTGTTTTAATTGTCTGACAGCCCTTCTCCGCGAAGTGTGCAACCTAGTGATACAACAGTGCACAAACTCAGCTGACCCACCGTCCATATTCCAAGGTGAAGCTGATGAACAGCTATTAAAAATCAGGAGAGTTATAAGCAATCTTAACCATTTCATGTAAGTATTGCTACTTGAAGATAATCAGTAAAAACAATTGCGTTGGTACGTAGTCCTAACCCCACTCTAAGGGTCGGTTTCCATCAAAGCAGAGAGTAGAGGAGATGAGTGAAATCAACCAATAGTAACGCCAAGTAGATGACGTAATACGATTTTGACATGATTCTTTTGGCTGAATTTACACATCTCTCCTTTCCGCTTTGGTGGAAACCGGCCCTAAGGCTCGTATTCTAAAATCGTGCCTAAGCCGGAATCGATATGTAAACGTAGAATTTTGTTGTAATTTATGTTGATAAACAAATATTTTTTTCCAGAGATACGTATGCAATGAATCGTGACAAAATCCACACATTTTTCCCCGCGGGAGTGTTACCTGTGCGCTGGTCGTTCGACTTCGATCGCGTGTTTATGCGATTCAACATCTATGTGAAGCGGTTGAAGATGATTGAGGAAATTCTAGAAGCGACCACGGAAATTTTTAAACTAGAGAAGGTTGAGTTCTGCGGATTGAGAGGAAAGATTCTTAGCACTGAGTGTATGAAGGTATTTCTCAATTTACTAAATTTATAAGTTCTCGTTTGCTGTTTTATTTCTAGAAGTCATACTTCTATGCCTAAATCGCCGATGTGGAAGAAAATGCCGACAAACTGAAGTGGGATTGGGCCGTCCATGTTGTGGAGCTCCACAAGGAGACATCAAGGTGGCGTCGCCGTAACCACGCCGGAACTGGCGGGATGAGCTGGAGATGCGAATGTAGTGAATGGTGAAAGTGGGGGGGAGGCTTTTGCCCAACAATGGGCAATATGGGCTAATAATAATAATTGATCGAGCGAAGCGTGATCTCCAAATCAACTTGGGCAAATCGGCGTTGTATGTATGTATGTATGTTTTTTTGTCCGAGGATAACTTTCGAAGCGTTTATCCTGTCATCGTGAAATTTGGTATATAGGTAGGTAGTGATGGCACAATATTGGTGTGACTCAATGAGCTAAAAACGTTTGGGGAGTTGTCAAGATATTGGGGTTCGAGATGGGTAAAAAAACCCAAAATGGGACTATCCGGTCAAATGGCACGTTTGATAAAAGGTCTTTGTAAGTACATTTCGACCCCGTTTTTATTTTTAGTTTAAACCTTGTAATTTTTAAGTTATTAGCCATAATATAAACTGAACTTTGACAAAATTCACAGGGTATACCAGTGACCCCACAGTGCTGAAATTTGGTATAAGTGTAGCTTTAGTGACACAAATATAGGCAAAAGTCTGAAATCCAGAATAACTGCAATTTCTACCCCAAAAAAGAATAACCAATTTACATGAACTTCCGTAACCTGTAATTTAAATGAAACTGTAGGTCAAGTTATTTGGTTATTTATATTGTGGCACTATTTTGATAGTCAAAGATTACGAATAATATTTTTTTGTTTTTATAGGAGACTCGCGAGATCTCAGTTCGGGGCGAACCATTAGTAATCAATAGTCAAAAAGAAAAGATGCACACATCGTGCAGTAAGCATCACTAAAGGCATCCAACTCAGCGTTTGCATAGCGTTTGCATAATTATTTGATGTCACCGTTAAACAACCAACTATTTAAGTCTTAAGGCCAATCGACCAACGAGTAAAACCGTTTAACGGCTTGTCGGGTGTATCAGTACAAAACCGCGGATTAAATACCGCCTCGAGTGGCTCGTGGCTCGTTGATATTTCGCTCGGCGAGCGCGACTAAACCGTCCGTCGATCACTGACGGCGAACCGAATCGACAGTTTTAATACATAGCATGCTATTGCTTAGTAACACTATGCCCCTGATTCTAACATGTAACTATTTGTTATGTATTACATGTTCAACAGCTTCACACAAATGTCAGACCAGTCGATCGGCTGCAGTGACGACGAGTAAAACCATCTGCTTTAAAACCACGGGTTTATACGCGTCCATCACCCACTTTACCAACACAAATGCACTTACCTATATATTATCACATCACACTCACACTAGTATTATAAATGTAAAAGTTTAGATGTTTGTTTATTTATTTGTTTGTTTGTTTGTTACTCAATTACGTCGTAACGGCTTAACCGATTTCGATGAAATTTGGTATGTACGTAGATTATAACCAGGATTACCACATAAGCTACTTTTTATCCCATAAATCAGTTCCCATGGCATAAAAATGGGGTGTCAAGTCAAGTTGCAACAGTGAGTTTAGCTTTATTTCTAGGTTACCTACACATTTAGTAGTGTAACGCGTACGAAGTCACGGGCAACAGCTAGTCAAGTAATAAACATATTATAATTTGTAGGTACTAGAAGAATACACAATAATTTACCAAAACCTTGGAAATATCACGTATGATCCCGCCGACCCTGAAGATAATTCGTTTCTGGCTGAGCACGCCAAGCACATGGGAGTGCTGGAGGACGTGGATCGAAGGCTCGCGTCGCTCTTCTCTCAGGGACTCGACGAGTGTCATAACTTGGAACATTTCTTTAAGGTAGGTAATTATAGTTAATGATGATAGTTTTCGAATAATCTTTGGAACGAATAAGCGAGATCTCCAAATTAACTTGGGCAAATCGGCGTTGTATGTATGTATGTTTGTTTGTCCGAGGATAGCTTTCGAAACGTTTATCCGATCATCGTGAAATTTGGTATATAGGTTGCTAGTGATGGCACAATTTTGGTGTGAATCAATAAGCTAAAAATGTTGGGGGGTTGTTGAGATATTGGGGTTCAAGAGGTGTAAAAAAAAAATGAAAATGTGACCATTAGGTCAAGAGAGACGTGAAATGAAAGGTATTTATGAATACATTTTGACCCCGTTTTTATTTTTAGTAAAATTTTTGTAGTTTTTGAGTTATTAGCCATGATAAAAAATAAACTTTGACAAAATTCACAGGGTACACCAGTGACCACACAGTGCTGTAATTTGGTATGCGTATACCTTAAGTATCACAAATATAGGCAACAGTCTGAAATCCAGAATAACTGAAATTTGTACCCCAAAAAAAACCAATTTACATGAACTCCCGTTACCTGTAATTTGAATGAAACTGTGGGTTATGTAATATGGTTATTTATTTCGTGGTACTATTTTGATAGCCAAATATTACGATAAATATTTTTTTGTTTTTTGGTAGACTTGCGAGATCTCAGTTCGGGGCGAACCACTAGTTAATAGGCATTTAAGAAGTTTATAAACAGAACAAATTGTCATTAAAAATGTCGATTTGTCGGAACTCTAGAAGAAATGTGATTATAAAAACTAGCGCCTTTAGGGTTTGCCCTAAGTGGTGTTTTGTAGAGTTCGGACATTTGCACTTATTTACCATATTTTCAGTTCTTCCAAATCATCGGAGATCTGTTCCACCGCCCCATCATAAAGGCTGAGCTAAAGCCCAAACTGACTAAACTACTTGACTTCATGCACCATAATTTGGACGCTGTCAAGGAGATATTTGATGAAGAGATGGCTGTAAGTTAAGTTTTATAGTCTTCTAAATTGTACATAAAATATAATTCATATAGTTATAAAATTAATTTATTTACGTAGCTCGAAGAACTGAGAAAGGTTCTAGAGAGGAGACCATGCACTGGAAAGCACAGCGCAGGACGGCCCCCAAGTAGATGGAAAGACGACCTGATTCAGGTTGCTGGGAGCCGTTGCAGGTCGCACTGGAAATCGATGGGGGAGGCCTATGTTCAGCAGTGGACGATTTGTAGCTGATATGATGTTGATGATGCTAGTTGTTACAACTTGAGCTCTGCTACAAAGTGACAAGCTTTAAAACCATCTGCAGAAATTAACAAAAGGTCCGGAACGACCTATGGTGGACAATTATTTCCCGCCTGTCGCTGGCGTTCTCTGGTGGATCTATAAACTGAGGAGAAGATGCCAAGCGCCTATGGAAGACTTCATTATTTTTGAAGATCCGTAAGTTGCTAAAGTCCTAAATATAATTAAATCGTAATTGGAACTGTATAATGTTGCCATACTAATATTATAAATTCGAAAGTAACTCTATCCCTCCCTCTGTCTCTTTATTCTTTACTGCACACAATAAAATACATTTAAAAATACAGAAATAGAGGTCATGTACAAAGGCGACTCTAAGAAGAGTTTGTCTCTGTCTGTTACGTTTTCACGAATAAACAGCCGATTTCGATGAAATTTGGTATATAAATAGATTATGACTGAGATTGGGATATAGGCTACTTTTTACCCGATTGCGCAGAAGATAAACCACGCGTGCGAAACCGCGGGCGAGTCAGCTAGTATTGAAATAAAATTTCGTTTCATCTTATTCTCCTAGTAAACAAAATATGTTTTAAAAGAGGAATTGAGGTTAGGTAGTACCCTATACTGTAAGACTACTAACCTAGTAAGGTTAGAAGTCTCACAAATCTCATAATATGGCATCCCCTGTATATTTCCCTTACATCTCAACTTTTCACCTTGTATATTCTTATTATTGAAAAGGTCAGAAAGAGATGAATTATATTTAAGTGACAGCTAAAATTATCCATAATATTGTCCAGAAATAGGTTAATAAGCCGAGGTCTGCAAGTACTGCCCCTAAAACACTACCTATTTTCTTTACAGTATAATAGAAACCGAGTACGCCCTTTACATGAAGCAAAAACACAATGAAATGCTAGGATACCTGAACGTACTAGAAGATAGACAATTCAAACAATGGTGCGCCACCGTACCACAAATTTGCAAAGTGCATCTCGCTAAGAACCTCATTTATAGAGATCCCCCGTTTGTGAGGAATAACTTCAGCCCTGAGGTAATTTTGTAATATTACTAGTGCCATATAATTTGGTTTGAAACTAATAAGAAATCTTTAATTTTTTCTTCTAAAGAAAGAAAGAAGACGTTTATTCACATAAACTGTACAGAAGAAGCAGACGCAGCACTTAAACGATCATAATTATATACACAATAAAAATACATACACACAGGAAGAAAATAATACATATTACGGCAATTAAAGTGTATGCAGTCTACACGTTTTGGTCTGCGAGGATTGTGGACGACGACCTCTGTAGCGCAGTGGGTGAATAGCCTGCTGAAACGCCGAAGATTGTGGGTTCGATTCCCGCTGCGGGACAAATTTTTGTATGGTCTACAGATATTTGTTTCGGGTTTGGTATTTTTCCATATGTTATAAGTATGTATTTACAAAAAAAATATTTATTTATTTATTTAACAAAATCCACAGCCTTTAATATATAAATGCAAACTATTACTAAGCTTAACTTACGGCCAAAAACGGATTTACTTTTTATAAAAAGAATTTATACATAGACAATCTAAATTCTAAATTAAACTAAATATACGACTCAAATAAAATTACGTGTAAACACATATAGGTTGATAAAATACATAGAGTATAAGATACACATAATATATACACAAGCATTTACATCATAAATTCATACATACATACAAATACAACGAATGTAACAAATTATGTGCAAAAACACAAAAAGGTTGATGTAATACATTGAATACATATATGTATATACAAATTCATACACATATATACACAATAATAACAAGTATTTTGTGTCGCTTTGTTATCATGCATGTGTGTTATCCTCCATAATTATTTTCAAAGTTTCACTTTTAAAAGTTCCCTTGTTGCTATTAAAAATATCAATGATAGAATGTTGTGCATAGTTGGTTGATGAGTGTGATACAGCAAATAACTTTGTATGTCTAGTGCGGTATTTCGGAGCACAAAAACGTAAAACTCTACTTGTAAGTTCAGGGCAATCAATGTGCCCATTGCATAGACCATGAAGAAAGGCCATATCTGTAATAGTTCGCCGATCCTGAAGGCTTGTGAGACTATGGTAACTGCACGATGCTTAAGATATTAAGTATTCTATCAGTTATCTAGTTCCCATAGTACAAGCTTTGCTTAGTTTGGCGCTATGTGAAATGTCCATAATTATTTATTATTTATTGTCTTGATTTGTTCGAATTTGTATGGCACCAATTATTATGTATGGATTAAATTGAAGTTAGACAATTCAAACATTTCGGTCTATAAATACTATACAAGATAGCGACGAAACCGTGCCGTACACAAAACAATACAAAAAAAATTTTAAAGCACGATGGTTAAATTGGAATCAGTTTCAATGAATGAACTGTTTATATACTTTCATATGATACCTACCTACCTAACTTATTCAACGCGCGACTTGAGTAGAGCGCAGTGCAGTAATGCACAAGGGTATCCATATTTTCTAGTAATTACCTTGTAAAGTGTAATGGCATTTTAGTGGATGTTTTAAGTGGTAAGGATTTAGATTTACTGCATATATTAGTTAAAAATCCAGTACGAAATTGTGTTCGAATATTGCCACTGTTCACGTCGGCACCCTGTATAAAATGTTGGTCCCGGCTATAAATATAACTAGTAGGCCTAGCACAGTAACTGTAGAGAAGGATTTAGTCTTGAGTAATTTTTCGGAACATTAATTTTGTACAGTAATTTTGCGAGAGTGAACTGGAAGAAACGTTGTCTATACTTCCTCGCCAGTTGTCTACAACGCCGAGCACGATACCCATCATTTTCTCTATCTTTGACATTTAAGGATAGAGAACTTTCTTCTGAAATTGTCTAAGTCTTGCGATGCCTAGACAATACTGTCTTCTCAAGTTTTCTCTTTCGCATTCTTCTCAATCGCGCGCTTGCCAACAATTTTTGGTTAGATAATCTGTCTATAGCAACGTAATTTGTATAAATAATGAATTAAAATTTATGCAACGTACGTTGCTATAGACAGATTATCCTTATTTTGCTAAAAAGACAACTTAATGAGCATGAGACATACAAGTTGTGTTCAGAGCCTTGTCGTCTTTTCGAAGAGTGGACAAGGAAATCGCTGAGCTAGCCCTGCAGAGAAACCGAAGGCGTCATACAATCTCCTACGAACTAGGTACTTAGTTTGTAATTGTTTAGTGGTCGATTACAAACAATTTAATGACAATTCTTAAACAATCCCTTGTTGCAGCTTGTGATGTTACTTCGTGAAATTCGTTACATGAAATACTTGGATAAGCAAGGAATACCTGCAGATGGCCTGGAATTGTACGCTCGGAATGAAAAGTTACAGGTGTGTAAATGTCAAAACATTATATCAAATGCTAACATTTCAGCCTCGTTTTCACTGAAGAGACTGCTCTCAAATAGTCATAATTGCTATGTATTTCGTATTGCTGTCTTAGAGTTTTTTTATTAGAGAATGAAATAAAATAATTCTTTTATCTGATATACAAAACTCACGGATCAATTATTATACAAAATGGCGCGGCAATCTAGGTGTGTTCCACGCTGACTGGCATGAGATTGCTAAAGAACGCAAGGAATGGAAGGAAATGGGGAGACTTTTTCCCAGCAGTGGGACAGTGAAGGTTAAAAAGGAGTATAATTTCACAAGGTGTTTCATGTCCTTTTTACCCGTTTGTTTGAGTTCATTTTGATATGGATCATTTGATATTTAATTCTTACTAGCTGCCGCCTGCAACTTCGCACGCGTGGTTTAAAAGTAGCAAATGCTACTTTTTACTCGACTGCGCAGAAATCCCGGTCATAGTCTATCTAAATACCAAATTTCATCGATACCAGTCCTGTCGTGAAAACGTAATAAACAGAGTTACTTTCGAATTTGTAATATTAGTATGAATAAAGAGTTTATTTCACAGTATGATATGAACCGCCTTAACCGAGCTATATCATGGTACAATGCGATCCGCGAGGGCAGCCATGAGACAGAGGTGGCCCTTATTGAGAAGGAGATATCGGCTATCGACACACTTCTGGGCCACGGGGTCGAAGAACTCACTTGGAATGATGACTGTAAGTAAAACTGTGCTTTAAGAGTCTGTTTCACAAAAGTGATTTAATCAGATGAATAATTTATGTTTTAGATTTTTTAAGTATACCTAGACACTAGCGCCCAGGCCAAGGGACTTTTGTAGTCTACTTTGCGTTGGCTATCGTGCGATCCTTCATTATTGATTACCTGCTTCAGCGGCTTAAAAAAAGTAGGCTATATTTATTTATTTATTGGGCAAGGGCAACTGCATACATTGTAAATACAATATAACTTTTTTTTTTTTAATTTTATGGCTTTGAAGGACCGTTTCCCGGTGTCCTTTCATGCAGTGCTGACCAACCGAACAGTGATTGAATCTGAGGTTCCTGGTAGATTAGACATCGCAAAAATCTAGCGACTGACAAAATGTGCAACGTCTTTAGAGTTTGTTTTTGTTTATTCAATATTTTTTTGGTCTGTTACAAAAGTAGATTTAAAAAAATATAAATATAATTAGATGTCGAAAAGCTACTTGATATGTACAGATGTATTGTACTGCACAGTCACAGATTGGATGGCGGAAGTGTACGCGGCGATCAACACGCTACAAGAACGAGTCCTGACAGCCCAGAACAACGTGAAGCGTGGTTTGAGCAACATCAACCATTGGGGCGATAAACCCTTACACAACCGCAAAGAAAACCCCGATAAGATGGAACTACTAGCGGTTCAAGAACGACATCCGAGATTTATTAGAAGGTGATCATAGACTGAGCGTGAGTGGGGTGGCTGGTGGGATAAAAATCCTTTATTGACCACTTATGTGACTATTGTCTTGACTTATTGATTATGTGACCACATAATTATCAAAGTAAGTGAACCTATATAGTTTTCAATAATTTGTCAGTAAGGTGATCACAATACTAAATATCCAATGGAACTTTTATTCGTCATGGAATTTTAATAGTTTATTATGAATTCTGTGGGCCGATCCCGGCGGCACTGCAATGCCGGGCCGACCCGTGACGGGAGTGGAGCGAGCTCCGAACATCCCGTCGCTTTACAAAAATCAGTTTAATATACTGGTCCCTCAGTGAGGGAACTTTCAGATATTAAGCTGAAAAGAACAGATACTACACTTTGATCTTAGCCAAAAGGCCGAGAAGCGATACCCGTTAAACGTTTACTGAGGCAAGTCACTCAGAGCCGTGCGTTTTCGTCAGCGCGATTCAGCTTTTTGCTAAATTTAGCAGTGACATCTAGTTGTGAAATCGGAACTATTTGATCGTACACGTACCGTACGTACATATTAAAGCGCATAATTGCCATGCTAAAAAGTTAAATTACCTTTTTAAAATTTTGAATAGTTATTGAAGCTATGGAAAGTGTTTATGTTTTTTTCACTCATCACAACAATAAATAATGTGTTTCCAACAGCTTACATGTCTGTTGCTATTATTATTTCACAGGCGTGACCAGATTCTTGCGAGCCATCAAGAGTTCCAAGATATCCTAGAAGAAAACTACAAACTATTCTTCAATATAAAGGATGAAGTAGAGGTTAGTTACAATTACTTAGATATCTTAGATTTATTAGATATAAATTCCCCTCTATATCATTAGATTACTGTTATACGCTCGCAAGCACACCCTTACCCACCAGAGACACATACCCACACAAACACTCACCCTTACACATACGCATACTACCACCCACCCTTACACATACACACACCACCACACACTCATTGACACACTACCATAAACTCACACACCCTCCAACCCTCACACACGCAGACCCCTGCATACACACTACTACACCCTTTTACACCCTCATGGACCCACTCCCCTAACACTCTGAAACACACTCACACGCACATACTTACACACAACTTACTTACCATGGCATAGCATGTTTATTTATTTGATTTTTCTTTATATACTTTACTTTTTTTTATTTAAATCAATTATGTAATTAGGTTAATTGGTATACTTACGTAATCAGGAAGGAACGTCAAACTCATTTAGTTGTATGTACGGGCACTGGAAACTGCGACACAGTATTTTACTAATGCAGTTTCCAGTGTTCACTTTGTTTTAGTTACATGTAGAAAGTTCACAATTAAATAAATAAAAAAAAAGTTAGTTATAACATTTATTTTATTATTATTATTGTATTATTTGTTTAATTATATCTTCTTATCCCTTAAATACTAATTATTATACATACTTTGGTTATAAAGTGTCTTGTCTTCATTTCTCCATAAATTATGTAAGATATCGGCAGATTTATTTGAGATAGTTAAAATGATGTTTTTATAATTATTATTAATGGTCGTTGTATAATACCTAGCTGATACGGCTGAAGCCTGAACAAATGTTGAAAGTTGAGAATTAAAAAACACATTTTTTAATCGATAAGTTATCCTTATTGAATTTTAACTTAACAAAAGCAACTTTATAGTCTGAAGACGAAGACGCGGATTTGGAAGAAGTAGACGAAGCGACACTAGACGACGATGAGAAAGCGGCGCGCGCTGTTAAACTACAACTAATCCTGCAGCACAGAGAGGAAAAGCGAATCAGACATGAAGAGAGAGATAACAAGAAAGCTGAGGCTGCTCAGATCAAGTTCGAAAAGAGAGAGGCTAGACGGTTGAAGAGAGAAGCGAAGTTAGCTAAGAAAGCAGAGCGACAAACGAGACGAGATACTGGTATGTTTTCTCTCACTATCCCTCAAGTCATTATAATTATTTTAATTTCATAGTAATCAAGTCTTAATAAGTTCCTTCTAGGAAAGCGTGTTTCATTTTCGACCAACAACATCACACACATTACGATACTTATGTGAGATAAAGATGGAGCAAAAAAAGTAAAGGCCCCTTTGGCATTTAGGAGATTTGGTATAGAAACACCTAGACACCGATGTTCCTATCGCTAGAAATTTTCCATTTGTTTTTGTTGTCTAATTCGAAAGACAAGAAAAGCATGCAAGATGTGTTATTCTATTATCTTCATCATTCTTATTTTAAAGGTGAGGAAGTAGATTCTCCCGCCGAAGAAGAAGAAGTCATCGATGATCCTGAGGAGTTAGCAGATATAGAGGCTGAGCGTCTTGAAATGGAAGAGGAAGCGTTTAGGAGTGCACGCTGGCCCGCTTACGTTAGATACGTGGACACACTTGTAAGTTTCCTACTCTAATTCTAACGTGATGTGGCAATGGGCGGGACACATGCGAACTTCTGGCAATTGATGGAGCTACAAGATAACAGAGACCAAGGCCTGCAGGTCAGGTGAAGCGCGTAACATATCTGATTAAAGGTGGGCAGGGGAAGTATCTATATGTTCAATACTGCTCGAGAAAATGCTGAAGATGAATGATTCTACCTGGTACTTAGATACGTGTTAAATAACTTTGCGGGTTTCGAATTAGCATCTAGTAATAAGCGAGGACGTAAGAATATCTTTCAACATCCATAGGCATGTTTTGATACTGTAGGTATATTCCACCACTGCTACATTTATATTCTCCCCATAACAACACACAAAATGTCCTCTGGACAGCAGGCATATGCCCCCCATGACAGTGGGAAAATTTCTTCTACGACAGATATTCTTCTTAGACACCAGCCATGTTTTACAGCGACGACGTGTTTGTGAAAGATGTTAGAGATCACCAATCTAGACTGGCAGTCTACTGTACTATCAAATTGTTTGTATTGTAGGTGTCCCGTCAAGTAATGAATGCAATACAATCGAGCTTGAATCTATTTGAAAAGCAAACAGACTTGGAGAAAGGGCCACGGATTGCCTTTATGGAAATCATCGCAGAATTACGAGATCCAGGTAATTCTCTATTTAAAACTATTTGTGAAAATTTCCGTTACAGAAAAATATGTAGTCACGATCAATAAGATTGACGCCTTGCGTGGAGCACTGAGCAAAGAGCCGGTTGAGTCGTAGGAGGTTGCAGGTTCCATTCCCGCCGCGGAACTAATGTTTTCATCATCTACAGATATTTGTTTCGAATGTATAGTAGTCAGAGACTGGCTACTAAATCTAGACTATGCTTCTACAGAAGCTATTCTAGCCGCTCTCTCCTAGATTAACCACTATTGTATTTATGTCGTAATATTATTTTGTAATTTGTATGTATAATTTCAAAAAGTCTTTTCAAGTGTAAATTATTATTATTTTATCTATCAATGTATTTAGTAATCATTTTATAACAATAATTCTAAGCTAATTTATTAAATTCAATTGTAATTTTGTTATATACTATCAAGCCCGGCGGAGGGCATTAGTATGCCATAACACAGGTTTACCTAGTTTGGATACTAATGCGATCCCATCAGGATCCGTCTATGTGAAAGATAATTACTTCTAGGATTGTTAATGTTATTTGATGTCTGTTATAATTTAATAAATTTCATTTCAATTTCAATGTGGGTGTTTTGCTTTATATTTTAAGTATGTATTTACAGAACAAAAAGTATGTATGTATCCTATCAGTTATGTGGTTTCCATAGTATATACAAGCTCTGATTAGTTGTGGGCTAGGTAGCGACGTGTGAATTGTCCAGTTTTTTAATTTTCTTTGTAAGATATAAACAGTCACAACCAGAACCATAACACAGCGCAAGCGCTCATAGACAGACAGTACGCAGTCGTCGAACAAATCAATTTTAATGCGACATGGTACTAAATTCTATAATATCTTGTTTATCGTGACTATTTCACGATAATTTTCAGTTGTCAATTATAATTCGTACTTCAATCAGGGTTGTAATTAACCCTTTCACTTATCTGTTCTTTCAGATATATTTTTCTCGCCATCTCTTGATATAGACGACGACGGAGGACTGTACGATACTCTTCGTGAAATGATGAAAGACATGTTTCTCCAAGCAACGCTGTTCCCGAGGATCGATCCTGTCAATATTCCTATTGCTTCTTATGAAGGTATTTTACTAAATCGACTCATACCAAAGTGACCGTTACAAGATAAGCAACTGATTGTACTTGCGCTTTAAGTAGTAGAGATCTGACAGTCATAACTTGCGCGCTCCAATCCTTGCTAATATTATAAATTCGAAAGTAACTCTGTCTTACTGTCTGTCTGTTTGTTACGTTTTCACAACTAAATAGCGGGGCCGATTTTGATCAAATTTGGTATAAAGATAGATTTTCACTGGGGTTAGGACATTGAAAAAATTGACACGAAATTTGCTATATGGGTAGATTATGATTGTACATTTTACCCGACTGCGCAGAAAGAGGGTAATGTTTTTATTAACAAACCACGCGAGCAAAGTCACGTGCAGTTCAGCTAGTATTTCATGAATCTTTGTTAACGCCTAAGTTAGACACTTCTATAAAAAAATATATTAATCAAGGGTTCGTCTTACTTCGATTTGCTTTTTGCAGATGACATAGAGAACGAGGACGCGATGATAGATTTGTACCATGAAATATTGCAGAGAATCGAAAACAGTATAAACGATATTGTCCAATATGCCTCGGTAAGCTTGTATTTTACTACTACCGATTATCAATTTCCACCTCCAGACCTAATGGGCCTTGCTGAATTCTCAATGGGAATAAATATTCTCGTACAGGATAGGTTATAGATTGAATAATTACACAAAAACAATGCAGTTAATAAACTATTATTTTTAACCTGTGTTGTCCCACTGCAGGGCAAAGGCCTCCCTTCCCTCTTTCCAGTTTTTTCTGTCCCTTGGTGTAGTGGGCCAGTCTGGTAAATGCAGATCCAAGTTGTCACGCCATCTCCGTGGTGGTCTGCCGCGTGGGCGTGTTGCGTTAGGGACCCAATCAGTTGTGATCTTTGCCCATAGATCTTCGGGCAAGCGGCAGACGTGGCCGGCGGCCCAATCCCACTTGAGCTGTCCTGATTTTTTTGTGACATCCATAATCTTTGTTTGCGAGCGTAGTACGGAGTTCCGTATTCGGTCTGATAACCGGACACCTAAAATACTGCGCTCCATAGCCCGCTTACATACCTCGAGTTAATAAACTATACTTCAACCAAATTCTATGTGAAATGTTCCTAATCAATGATTTGTTTACAAACATCCAACAGAATTTACATTTCTTGTTATATTGGTCACTGCATCATTATAAATGAATATAGATTCGCAAGCAAGCAAAGTTAGGCAAGTGAATATCGGGCTACGTTTAGGCTGTTTGTTCACAAACGTTTAACATCAAAGGCGTTTTTGGCATAGTCTCCGACCAGTCATTTTTTTTTAGAATCGCGTCGCTCTATAAGTCTTGTTTTGGTTAGATCGGCAACCTTTTGAGTCTGAAGAGTCAAAAATTACAATTTACAAAATTTCATAGTTTCTAAAGAGCCTTAAAATTTGTTCTTGCTAACAATTAATAGTACTTGCATAAATAAAGTTTTTATATAATAAAATCTAATCTATTTAATCATATATAAGTAGTGTTTTTTCACAACAAATTAGATAATATATAGGTATATATATATATGGTATTATTAGAAAATGACTTATTATTTAAGAAAAAAATTTAAACAATTAAACATTTACTTACAACGCTAACTTAGGTTGTAAAGGTCTAAAGGTTGTCTGGAAAAGATCGCTTTTAGCGATAAGACCGCCCATTGCACTAAGTATATTTGTAAAAATTATTTTCTGTATTTTACTTTGGTGTACAATAAAGAGTTATCTTATCTTAATTTGTACTTAAAAAACATACATTTGAGCAAACAAATTCAATGGGTTCTGCATGGTTTTAGAAAGTTTGGATAAATTTGGCTCGTAACTTGTTGTTTTAAGTTTCAAACACGACTCTAAATTTTCATTTGTTAGTTGGCTTTTTACTTTACTTTTAATTATATTCACGCATCTAAAGATAGTCAGCACTCCAAATGCCCTTAATCGATTCAAAACGATTTTTGAACGTTTTTTTTATAAAATAAATAATATTTGCGTATGGAACTAAAGAGCGGCACGTGGCTCGCGAGCCGCAGGTTGCCGACCCCTGGGAAACAAAAAAATGTTACACTGCATAATGTCATAAAGTATCACGTTATGGAGATAATTTGCAATTTTTACGCCCATAAAAAAACTCCTTTGTTAAAATATAAATTAAAGACATTTTTATCAGAAATATGAGAAGTACACATCTCTGTGGATGGAAGACCGGCAGGAGGTACTGGCCGGTTTCATGAAATACGGCCGCGTGATCCCTCCAGAAGAGTTCGACAAGTATAAATATGAAAATGGAGTTGACCCGCCAGAAGCCAAGCCGAAAATTGAGCAGTATCAAAATGAGGTACCACATACTTTTTTTTTTATACGACCTGGAGATTGAACAAGCGTATGGCGTTAAGTGGTAACCATCACCTCATCATCATCAACCTATAACAGTTCACTGCTTTGCTTAGGTCTCTCCCAGGACGCGCCATTGAGCCTGATCCTCATCTCTTCTCATCCAATCCTATAACAATTTACAAAGTATTGCCTCGAAGGTCACGCGCCTTTAGCACTTGCCCTACGATGCACTGCACTGCGTCCATGAACTTGAAGCATAAAGGTGTAAAGCCTCATGTGCCTGTAATTTCACCGCCAACCATACCCTTCAAACACAGCGTTGCTGCTTGGTGGTAGATATAGGTAGGTATATACTTTTCTTATTTTTAGGATCCCCTAGTTGAACTAGTTTGGCCATGTCCGTCTGTCTGTCCGACCAGTTACAATGGTTTTCCTCGTAAACTAGTACTGTAAAGCTGAAATTTCGCACGAAATTTAAGTGACGCCTTGTAAGTTACGAAATAAAAATAAAAAATATGTTTTTAGAGTCCGTCTCCTATATGGAAGTTTATTTTTACTCACGCACTCCTTAGTATGGTGATCGCTGAATAGGTATTTCAAAATCAAAATGAGGTGTCATTACCACTTTTTGATACAGAAGTCTTTTTACACGAAATATAACGCTTCAAAGTGGCTTCATAATAGTCATGTCTTCTCGGTGCGACTGAGATTCTAGGAATCCGCTAGAATTGTAGCTAATACGAGGCATGCCTTTTAAGTTTTGTCGTTTGAAGAAAAAAACACATCTAGAACCTTATAGTACTTTTTATTGTTTTTCAAAGTATTCACAACGTAGCTTAAAACACTTTTCCATTCGCTCAAACCAGTTATTATAACATTTATTCCACTCTAAAGTGGGGTGTTCAAAATGGCTGTCTTGAAAGCGTCGACTGCTTCTTCACCGGACTGGAACCTTTGACCACGAAGACTTTTCTTAATTTTAGGAAATGTAAAGAAATCGTTAGGGCTTAGGTCAGGACTGTATGGAGGATGGTCAAGAATTTCTACTTTTTCCTGCTTCAAATACTCAATCGTTTGACGAGCGCTGTGTGAGCTTGCGTTGTCGTGGTGCAGGATGATGCGTCGCTTTGAGTTAGATTTTCGAAGTTCGGCGATGACTTGTGGTAAACAAACTGTAGTATACCACTCTGCGTTAACCGTTCTACGATCTTCAAGTGCAATAGTCGCAACATGGCCGGTTTTTCCAACGAACGTGGCCACCATCTTCTTTGAAGTGCTTCGAGAACGAACAACTTTAGTCGGCTTTGGCTCGTCTTGAAAGACCCAGATTGTAGATTGTTGTTTGGAATCAGGATCGTAGGCATAGATCCAAGATTCGTCACCACTTATGATGTCGTAGACGTGATTTGACTCCCCTCGGTTGAACCTTTGCAGAGTTTTCTTACACCATCTGACGCGGGCCGCCTTGTGATCGTCGGAAAGCAGATGCGGTATCCAACGGCAAACTAGCTTTCTCACACCAAGCGCTTCATGCAAGATCTTCTGAATGGTTGTCCCTGAGATGCCTAATAGAGCCTCTATCTCTCGATACGTCACATGACGATCTTCGAGAATTAGTTGTCTCACAGCAATGATGTTATCTTCAGTGAAGGCGGATTTTGGGCGTCCTTCGCGAAATCTGTTACTAACACTAGTATGTCCACGCTGGAATTCTAAATACCAGCGTTCGACAGTCCGCAGACATGGGGCTACATCACTGAACACAGATGTTAGCTCTTCTAAACACTGAAGCCGTGTCAGGCCTCTTCTAAAGTTGTAGAAAATTATTGCACGAACATTTTCCTTAGAAAGATTCATTTTCGTACGTGACCTGACAGATTCAAATCGAAACTGTGACTAAACAATAGCATTAATCCTAATACTTTCAACTGTTTTGAGATTCAAAATGTAAACACATTCGAATATAGAACAGTTCCAAATTCAAAATTGCCGGAAAATATGGAAACGACAGAACTTAAAAGGCATGCCTCGTATTCAAAACATTTACTTTTCAGATCAACAAGTACAACGCAATGTATGACGAAGTGGCGGCTTTACCTGGCGACTATCTCTGCAACGGTTGGCTAAAGCTCGACTTGAGGCGACTGAACCAGGCCATCATGAATATTATCTGCAAGTGGAGCAATCTTTACAAGCAGAATTTGAAGGACCATGTCATGACCAGGTATACACTATTTCTATTAGTGTTGCACGCTGTTGTAATTTGAACAATAGGTTATAAAATCACAAATGTTTATAATGAATAACGTTGTCCAAATCAAAATGAATTAATTATAACGTAACTAACTGACCCTCCCGCGGCTTCGCACGGGTGGTTTTTCATTAAAACATTACCCTCATTTTGCACAGTTGGCTAAAAAGTAGCATATGTGCTTTCCCAGGATATAATTTATCTCCTTGCAAAATTTTACGATCCGTTTAGTCGTGTATCAAACAAACTAACAAACAGAGTTATATATGTATTATATATATAAACCTTCCTCTTGAATCACTCTATCTATTGCTGAAAACTGCATTAAAATCCATTGAGTAGTTTAAAAGATCTAAGCGAACAGACAGCGGAAGCGACTTCATTTTATATTATGTTAAGATTCTGCTACTGGTTCACACAATCCTTCCTTATAGAAAAACTAGCTGCCGCCCGTGGCTTTGCACTCCTCATTTTCATCCCACGGGAGCCTATCTCCTATTCCAGGTCATTATCAATCTATGTTCCAAATTTCAGCAAAATCGATTCAGTTGTTTGGCGTTAGAAAGGTATAAATATCCATCCAAACATTCAAACTTTCGCATTTATAAGTGGAAATATAGCTTGTCTAAACTAAAATGTCGCTTCGCAATACATAAGTCAAAGGCAAACAATCTTTATTCATTGTCCTAAGGATCATTTGAAATGTCTTACTGTTAGTGTATTTCATGTAAAAGCGGTTGAGCATTAAGTTAGCTTAGAATAACTATTATCTTCTAGAAGGTCTTAGAAAGAAAAGTGCGTAAACAATGCCGTTTGTACTCCAAAACTGCTTGCAACTTGTTAGAAATAACACGCTACAATTGATTCAGAACGTGGAAATCTCGCTTTTAAAGTGAAGGTATTAGGGGGTTATAGGTACTCGTAAAAGTGCGGTATCGGCGGCGATCGAGCTGGTGAGGAGTGTTATAAGTTTGATGTGTGATCACGTGTGTATCTGTGTACCTGTCTATGGCATCATAGTTCCCAAACAGCTGAACCGATTTTGATTGATTTTTTTTATTTGATAGGTTACTAGATTGAGAGCGTTTATAGCTATGATTGGTTTAATTTAGGGCAAGTTTAGTTTACACATATAGTTCTAAATTAAACTAATCATAGCTAAGAATACCCTCTATCACCTTTCAAACAAAAAAAAATTATAATCAATCAGTTCAGCCGTTTGGAAGCTACGATGCCATAAAACGTTGTATGTGCCTCTGTGGTGATGATGGAACAGGAAAGAAAAATGAGAAAAATTGGTGATGGATTGTAAGTAGTTATGTTAGTTTTTAACCCCCAATGTAAAAAGAGGGGGACGCGGGTTGTTTTAAATTTATTAAAAATGTACTTGTTTTTGTTTTATTAAGCCTTACCGACCTCGAAAAGTTCATCGCATACGCCACTAAAGAGCTATCAGTGGAGCTAACTGAAGATGACTATGAAGGCTTACTTCAAGTGATGCGAGTTTTAAACGAGGTCCGTGCGAAGCAAGACGCCGGCACTGATCAGATGTTTGAACCACTCAGGGATATTATTGACGTTCTCAAGGAATATGGTGTTGACTTCCCGGAGGAGACTTATGAACAGGTATGATTTTGAATAAGAACGAAGAAAAAAAATTTGGGGTGGCTGTGTCATGGACACGGCCGTGTGCTGTACGTGATACGTGTACGTAACAACAGGTAATATTTTCTATACAAAATATAAAATACGCTATTTTATGTATGTTAGAACACTAAGAAGTCCTTCTGGTTACACTAAATAGAAATCTCGAAACGCAGCGAACTTACCTCAAAATGGCGGCGCTTACCCCTTCATCGCGCTCGATGCGGCGCAGTCATCGCTTAGCGTAACGAATTCTATGATCCTTTAGCTAGTTATTGCTTAGTGTAATTACATTTTCAATGGAGATGATATATATGTAGTTGCAACATCAAACTGTATCCTGTAACTGTATTAATTTCAAGAATATATTAACCTCCACCATTCCTGCGAAAAAAGGTCTTGACAGACGGACAGACAGACGGACAACGAAATAATCCTATAAGGGTTACTTTTATCGTTTTGTGGTACACAACCCTAAAAATATCAAAGGACTGAAGTAGCTTTTGTGGGAGGAGGTTACTATTTATGTTGTCCTAATGATGATGAGCTTAGCACGTTAGAAATAGGTAGGTTCGCTATTTTTGCTGCATGATTCTTTGTAGGATATGTTTCGAGTTTGGTTAAATTATTATGGATAATAATTGGAATAAATGTTATGCCTTCATTTGGAATAGCTACCTCCAAAGGATTCTCATGAATATTCTGTTCACACTTTGGTAAGAAATAAAAATTATACAAAGGAAAATAAAAAATCTTAGAAATCGGTAGCGGATTTTTATTATATAATATAGATGTTAAAGACTTAAGTTATGACCTATAGCTAGGACTTAGGACTTAATGCTAAGTCCTTCTATTCTGTTTTGTGTGAAAGTATTAAAGAATGATAATAATGGAAGAAAATGGGGGAGACCTTTGCCCGGCAGTGGGACAGTGTAGGCTATTAAAAATATATATATGTATCTAGATCTCATAAATAGATATAAATAGAGATAATACAAGCGGCGGTCTTATCGCGGAAAGCGATCTCTTTCAGACAACCTTAATTTATTGTTTGTTGGTTCCCTTCATGTCGTATAATATGCCAGATTTATTTGGTTATTTTATTATCTTCTTAAATTATATTATGATATTACAGCTGGAGGTCCTGCCAGAGAAATGGCGAAACCTGGTGAAACTAGCCGCCGTGATGAAGAATAACGTGGCACCGTTGCAAGCCGCTCAGGCCGCGCTCATCGCCAAGCGCGTCGCGCTCGTCAACCTGCGGCTCACTATGTATCGCGAACTGTTTAAATTGAAAGAGGTGAGGGGCTTACTTTAATCCATTATGATCGATGATACCAATTAAGCGTTATACCTGAACAAGAAGTTGACTAGGAACGTGTTTGCCTTAAACGAGAGATACCGATGAAGCAGTATGCCCGATATGCATTGACAAGCTTTGGCTCGTGGCTTCGCTAACGCCAAACCACGCATGTGGTTTATGTTTCAATCCTGGTCATAATCTATGTTTATACCAAATTTCAGAAAGAGAGACAGATTTACTTTAGAATTTATGATGTTAGTATGGATGTTTATCTCTACGGAAAACAAAAGTTGCCTAAAATTGCAGAAAAAAGCTGGATATTATACACACATGCTTATTGTTTTTCAGGTGTTCCTAGTATCCTGTAAAGAACCATATAGGCAAATAGATAAAGTCCACTTAGAACTTAGTGGCTTCGAAGAAATCGTTGATAGTTTGAAGAAGTCTTGCAGTCTCTTCGATATACAACCTCCCGATGAGAAGAATATGAAGCAATGCCGTCGTGAATTAAAACTTATCAAGGTAGTATGCTGATGAATATGTTACACACTTGCTCTTCCCTTTATATCTAGTTAGTATGTCTTAAGGCTCTATTCCTAGCGACGCTGCTGACTTCAACTGCTGACTGCAAATGCTGACTGCAAATGCCAACTGCAAGTGCAAGTGCCGCGGCGCACGGAACGTCTGTCATAGAAATACATACAAACCAGTAATACCGCTGAAGCCGACTGCAGCCACGGCACTTGCAGCTTTAATCGGAATAGTACTTTTATACAGCGGACAAAGGCTAGACAAAGGGATGATCGTCGGTAGAGAAGACAATAACAAAAGTTGAGTAACGTTTTAGGCAAAAAGTTGTATTAAAAAGCTGAAAAAATTACAAAATCACTGGTGTAGTGACAAGTTGGCAGTTCGTAGGACCTTCTGATAAGTTCTGAGCAGAAGTAAATGCGTATCATTTTCTGAGTAGGAAAATCTATAAGTTCAAGACCTCCGGAGGCGAAGCCGCGGTACTCGGGTATCTTACGAGATATTTTCTATTTTAGCAACTTTGGGATTACTACTATCTAGTGATGGGAACAATAGAGTCCTGGAAGAAATCGCCCTGGAAGAAGATAGACGCTGATGGCATGGACCAAGAGTGTAAGCGGTTTACAAAGGACCTCCGACAGTTGGACAAAGATATGAGAGTTTGGTTAGTTATATCAATCTTGTGTGCCAATCTCAGCTTTATATTTACACATCAAGATCTAAAATGTAAAAAATATTTCCACTGATTTCAGGGAACCGTACCTGGCCATTGAATTTACGATAAAGAATTTGATGACGTCACTGCGTGCTGTAACTGATTTGCAGAATCCGGCTATTAAGGACAGGCACTGGATTGAATTGATGATGGCCACTAAGGTAAAAGAAAATAGGTCGAAAGGTGCTGCGTTATAGCTAATGATAATTATAAATAGCTTTCTTGGATATTGTACTTTTCTCTTTTTGGAATGAAATCGGGGAAAAGCGATAAAATTTTCAAGTAAGGAAGTCCACACACTGAACGCGGAGCGCGGTGGCGCGTTGCGTTGCGGTTAAAAACCTTCCGCGCCGCTTCCGGTGGGCATTGTTGTGTATAAGCGTCAGGCACGTGTCGGGTTGGAAGGGGTGCGGTTGGAAAACGCCGGCGCCGCCCCGCACCCAGTTCGGTGTGTTGACTTCCTTACTTTAATTTAGTTATGTCTAGTGTTCACTTTAATTAGTTGTTCTTTATGTTCATTTAGAAATCACTTCATATCCATCTCTCATCCGTCGAATCAAAACATTACCGAACTCCGCCTATAATAACAAATACGAGTGTTTCACTGGAGGAAATATTAGAAGACTTTAGATCATTGGAAAACTTAGCTGCAAAAGATCTGCCATGTCACAATGAGATCAATACCGCAGAGTATAAGAAATATCTACAGTTGCAAGATTACAGAAGAGCAATGTTTTCAGAGAGTCACAAAGGAAGTAACTTGAGAAAGCTGAACAGATCATACTCTATGCAAGAGATTAAACGAAATGGGCTCGAAATAAAACCATTGGCATTGGAGAGGAGAATGACACAGCAGAAGTTTGCCGATTATTCTGTGTTGTTCTCAGAATTCATACTTTAGTATAGTGTTATGTAAATATTTGTAAATATGTAGTTCTGTATATTTTTTTATTAGGGTAAGTACCTGCATTTACCAACACACCAAACCACACCAAAATTAATTTACTAAATATTTCTCACAGTTCTTTTTGTTGTTGTTTGCATTGGTGTCCTATAAAGATTAATTATTCTTTATTGTACGTAAGAAAACACAGCATCAACATACAACCTGTCATGTTATGTACGACATTAAATGAAAACACGGTATTGATGTAAATTAGGTTTTTTTTCAAATTTGCTACAATTTTAAATTTTCAAACAAACTTTATAACAAGTCCTAAAAATATTAATGAAACAGCCTGTATAAATTAAGCAAACAAATCATATTCATTCATCATAGACGCCGCCGATTTGATATTTAAAAAAGTTAAAAATTGTTTATTGGAAATAAATCGATTACTGGATAAATATTCAAGCTACCTACACCTCTAAAATCTATAAATACGATACCGGATGTGTATTTTAAATGAATGTCGTACATAACATAACATGTTATATACAATCGCGAGCTTAACCCTAAAATGCCTAATGATGCGTTTTAAATGGAGTGAGTCATATTTTATTAACTACTCAGGTTAAATTCAACATCACTGATGATACAACACTAGCAGACTTATTAGCACTCAACTTGCACAAGTATGAAGAGGAGGTGAAAACTATCGTCGACAAATCTGTCAAGGAAGCCGCTATGGAGAAGACCCTCAGGTAATCTCCCTAGTCTATTTCTAATTTTATTTCCATGAAATTAAGTTTGGTTTTAAAATTGACGTTTTGTTTAGGGAGTTGGACGCTACTTGGGCGATTATGGAGTTTGACTACATTCCGCACGATAGGACTGGCATCA
The DNA here is from genome assembly GCA_963924445.1 of Philereme transversata. Taxonomy (NCBI): domain Eukaryota; kingdom Metazoa; phylum Arthropoda; class Insecta; order Lepidoptera; family Geometridae; genus Philereme; species Philereme transversata. Next base: position 10,895,202 of record OZ004347.1, read on the forward strand.
AACTGCCTAAAGTCAGCGAGGAAGTTGTTGAAACTTTGGAAGATAACCAGGTATGGTTAACCATTCTTGCTACACCGTGCCTGCTCGTGTCGTGTCGATTCCAGCTGCCGTAGCCTGGCCGAGTAGTTGATGTTGCAATAAATCATATATTACCATATGTATGAATTAATGAAAAATTCTTTGTTACCTTGCAAGCTGTACAAAAAAAAACATATAAACAAATAAATGTAAGGAAAATGGGCGGTCTCTTCCAGACAACCTTTGGATGGAGAGGATCTTTGCATAATGGAAGATTGGCTGAGATAGTATTACTACTATAGATGTTAGACTTAAGTAGCATGAATCAACCCTCAGGGGTTGGTTGCTATTATTGAGGGTGCTCTATTACATTTTAATAGGTTGTCATGAAAAAGGTCGCAGGTATAACCTGGAGCGTGTATCTCACGCAGAACTAAAGAGAGGAAAGCTATACCCAGTAGTAGGTGATTCCGGACAATGACAATATTGAAAAACACGTTTTTTGAAGCCTTAAAAAAACCAAGAATTTTTAAACCTAATTCAATCGCCTGTTCTAATTCCTAAGATTTGATCGGCCTTTACTTAGGTTTTAGTATAAGCAATTTATTTATCACACTTTTATGCCTATTTTAGAACCAAGTTCAAAACATGATGTCATCGAAGTTCATTGGATTCTACGAGGCGGAGGTGACCGTATGGCAGAAGAAACTCGGCACTGCAGATGCGGTGATCGCCGTTTGGTTCGAAGTGCAGCGCAAGTGGCAGTACCTGGAGAGTATTTTCGTCGGCTCCGACGATATCAGAGCCCAGCTGCCTGAGGATTCCAAGAGATTTGATAATATTGATAAAACTTTCAAGGTAAAGGGAACGAACCCGATAGTTCGTATTAGTCATCACTGCTGATAATTAACGCCAGACCGTCCTGAACTTGCAGTTGTGATAACTACTGGCAACCTAATCAATGTTTACTATGCGTATGCGCAGGTATGCGTATGTACCTGCGAGGGCCCTATATAAATTACATTGTGCTTGTATATACAGTAAGCTTCACCAGTAGCACTCATTTGTGCGAGCTCTAAGCATGTATCGAGCATTTCTTTCCCAAAGAAGCACATAGCTCGAAGACCTAACGAAGAAAAGCTCGCGAGTGGAGACAACACACTGGAAAACGCAGCGTTGGATGGCTAGGTGGGAAGGTGACTTAATAAATAATAAAAACTGGCACTCCGGGAGTGCCGACAGTAGTGAAAACTTTTTCACGCGAGTTCAATGGTTTTTTCCCATCTCAAAAAATGCTCAACGTGCCTAAAGAAGTTTACACTTACAATATTATAAATTAAAATAAAACAACAAGTACGTATTTCAGCTAATTTTACGACGATCACACTGTTTACATCGCTGCATAGCAAGAATACCACATGCATGTGCTTGGGATCTACCGACTCACTCTCTTTCTCTCTCCTACTTTCTACCTTTGTGTATCCTTCTTTCTCTCTCCCTCTTACGTTGGAATATTGGATGCTACTCGTTGCTAACGCTCGCGCTGGCCCGTAACAGGTATACTACGCGCATGCGTTAGAGTGATTCATTCATTTTTGAACAGTGCTTTCATACCCCCTCCATGGTAGCGTTAAACGTTTAACGCAACCTTGTTGGAAGTCGCATAAGAAGTTTCACCTCAAATAAAATTTTATATTTATTTACTACATAAACACTGAGTTCTCGGTGTTCGGTATTCGTCCTCGGAAACGACGAAGTACGACACCCTTCGGCCAAAAATCTTCTTTCGTGAAGGTGGACAGATGTTGGTTCGGCACTCTCACCACGAATGAATTAAAATGAACCAAGTACTTCGCAACCTCTTCAGCCTTCACGGAGTAATGTACGCGGGATACATATAGCTGCGTCGTGGGAGTTTATGTAGTCTGAATATGCCCATTCAATAAAGGTAGCTGGGAGCCCTTGTGCAGGCCGCACTAGATCGGTCGCACTAGAAATTCATGAGGGAGCCTTATATCCAACAGTGGACGTCTTATTGGTGATATGATGATGATGTATTTATTTCCAGGAACTACTTAAAGATATTGCAGCCACACCCAACGTAGTCGTAGCCACAAATAAGCCCGGTTTGTTGGACAAGCTAGAGGAACTAATGCGCGCGCTCAACCTTTGCGAGAAGGCGCTCAACGATTACCTCGAGACGAAGCGACTCGCCTACCCTCGGTTCTACTTCGTCTCTTCGGCTGATTTGCTGGGTAATCAAATCATAATTTAATTTAAATTTAATTTAACTTTAAATAATTTATTTTTCATACACACAAACGGAACGCGCACTATATTATAATAATAATATTGCGTATTATAAAATAAGATAATTTTAAACGGTTTTCTTTAATAACAAATTCTTACAATAACCATCGATTTAGATGTTTCACATCTGCCGGGCGTCCCGTGCGGACACATTTTTTATTCATCCTACAAATCAAATAAAGAATATTAGATAATCATTTCAATGGAACATACAATAGGTTACAATTAGTATTCTAGATGTGTGTACCCTGTAAGGGTGTGGCAAGGTATCGTATAATAAAAACTGAATAGCTAGGTAAAAAATTTCTTAAAACTAGAAATCTTAAAAGTAGGTAGTTTTTTACTAAACTAAGATAAATTTCGTAACTTTGTTACTTTATTAACTAATTCAAGTTACAATGAGTTGTTTACATTTCAGATATCCTATCGAATGGCAACAACCCGCCGGCCGTCTGCCGCCATCTCACCAAGCTGTACGATAACCTCGCTAAGTTGGTGTTCCCGACGCCGGGCAGCAAACACGCCTTCGAGATGATATCTAAAGAGAACGAGGAGCACGTGCCCTTCAAAGCGCCCTGCTGTGATTGTTCTGGAAAGGTAAAATTTGTCTTATTTTTAAATCACGAGTAGATCTTCTTTTGACCACTATCTCACCTGATGGTAAGCGATGATGTGGTCTAAGATGAAACGCAAAGATCAAGAAGATACCTATTCACTCTTACCATAAAGATACCAGGATTTTAGTCTTCAAGAAAAATAGACGACGGTGAAGTGTTCCGTTCCTTACAAAATAATGTATGATCTTTAATTATAGATATAATTATAATTATGATAGATAATAATTATCGTGACGGAGACAAATACAACAAATCAAAAACCATGAAAATCGGTCCCGCCGTTCTCGAGTTATAAGTGTTCGAACAAACCCGACTTTGTTATATTGATCGAGCAAAGCGAGATCTTCAAATCAACTTGGGCAAATCGGCGTTGTATGTATGTATATGTGTATGTATGTATGTTTGTTTGTCCGAGGATAACTTTCGTAGCGTTTATTCAATCATCATGAAATTTGGTATATAGGTAGGTAGTGATAGCATAATTTTGGTGTGACTCAATGAGCAAAAAATATTGGGAGTTGATGTAAATTAGTCACTCTTTTTTTTTGTCCATAAATTACAGTTATTCTGGATTTCAGACTTTTGCCCGTATTTATGTCACTAAAGCTACACGCATACCAAATTTCAGCACTGTGGGGTCACTGGAGTACCCTGTGAATTTTGTCAAAGTTAATTTTTTATTATGCCTAATAACTTAAAAACTATAAGGTTTAAACTAAAAATAAAAACGGGATCGAAATGTACTTACAAAGACCTTTTATTAGACGTGCCACTTAACCGGATAGTCCCATTTTTGGTTTATTTTACCCCTCTTGCACCCCAATATCTTAACAACCCCCCCCCCCCATATTTAGCTTGTTTAGTCACACCAAAATTGCGTCATCACTACCTACCTATATACCCAAATTTCACGATGATCGGATAAATGCTTCGAAAGTTATCCTCGGACAAACAAACATACATACATACGTACATACATACAACGCCAATTTGCCCAAGTTGATTTAGAGATCTCGCTTCGCTTGATTAAATACCAGCAAGCGGTTAGAGACCGCCCCGCACCGCTTTTGGTGTGCATCTGCACGGCGGCGGGCAGCTCAGCGGGAAAGGTACGATATGGACTTAGACATTGGCAGACATTTATTTGCTACTATAGCACACACAAGACAATAAGTAAAAAGGTATAACAATAAACAATCAGAAATAACGAAAACAAAATCAAATAAGAGTAAACACGAAATAACAGATTACAAATGCACGGATAAATAAATAAATAATTATGCAATACTAGCTGACCAATCCGCAGCTTCGCGCGCGTAGCTTTTCAATAAACACATTACCCTTCTTCTCCGCAGTTAGGTAAAAAGTAGCCTATGTTACTCCGGGATAATTTACATTCTAATGGTGAAATAATTTTTGAAGTGGGACCAGTCGTTTTTGAGATTATTCCTTGCAAACATACAAAAATACAAATCTTTCCTCTTTATAATAAAAGAAAATAAGAGGTAGATAGATATGGTTGTAGCAAATACCGTGCCGCGCCGCGGCACGTTTGGTGTGTTGTCTCACATATAGATAAATATATTGTTTTTAAGTTAGCACGCCAACCTTTTTTTGTTACCTCTGAGGTTAGGAGGTAGAAAATGCTTTTCGCATTAAGCCCACCTTTTGTACATTTAATGTGTATTTTGTGCAATAAAGTATTAAATGAATAAATATAGATGAATACAAAAATTTGTAATTTAGGCCTTTCTCTTCCTTTTCCAGGTAGAGTTATGGTTAAACAGAGTAACAGACTGCATGCGATACACATTGCGTGACATATTCGAGCACAGCGTTAAATCGTACGAAGACAAGCCTCGAGAAGAATGGGTGTTCGACTGGCCAGCGCAACCTGCCCTAGTAGGCACTCAGATCTGGTGGACCACTGAGACTAATCAGGCTTTTGAGAAACTGGAGGAAGGTAACATCATGATTCAGTCTAGTGAGAGTTACTATAGCCCTTCTGAGTGATGTAGTATACAAAGTTTGGCTGGAAGAGATCACTTAAGTCGCCAATTGTGCATTTAAACATTAATATTTGTTTTATTGTTAGATTAGATTAGATACACTCTTTATTGCACACCATTAAATATAAAAAAAATAAAAGTGATGACGACGACGACCGACGTATGGGTACGTTTGGGTCCGAACACCTGCACGATGAGGGACCTAATAACCGCCTCACCTAATGCTATTGTTGTGGCAAAACACTTGTCCAACATACTATAAATTAAAACGTAGAACTCTTGACACGCTAAGAAGAAGAAGAATATAAACATAAAAGAAAATACACTTTTAAATCATAAGTACAATCGGCGGTCTTATCGCTAAATGTGATCTCTTCCAGGCAACCTTTGTATCTATTGTTTATCATTATATTATGTGTTTGCTATATGAATTATTGTTTCACTGTACAATTCTTGTGGAGTCAAAATATAATTAAGTAGGTATTTATTAACAGAGTTGTAATAATTTTCCAGGTTACGAAAACGCGCTAAAAGACTACCAAAAGAAACAGATCGCTCAGCTAAATTCTCTCATCGTGTTGCTACTGGGAGATCTGACGTTCGGCGACCGACAGAAGATCATGACTATATGCACCATCGATGTGCATTCACGAGACGTGGTCGCTAAGCTGATTGCAGCCAAGGTGGAAACCTCGAATGCCTTCCAGTGGCAGAGTCAGTTGAGGTAAATGGCATTGCATGTGTGTGTGGATTATTTCAAAAACGCTTTCAATTTTTTTTATACACGCCTTTGGCACTTGTTGCATTGCAGACGCGCTTGAACCTGCAAAACCCATTCTGATAAAGATAAATTTATGGTCAGTGCTCATAAACCATTTACATTCAGTTGTTCATTTGTTTCTGCCTAATTGTATATTTCTGGGAGAATTGAGTTTAGGAGTTACTAGATAAGTGGGCCATGTGACTTTCATCTGTAAGAAGTGTGTAGTGAAGCAGCTTTCTACAGTGTAGATGAATTTTACGTACTGCTTGTTCTCTAAAATTTATTTATTATGTAATTTATTTAATAATGTATGTATTATATTATTTAATGATACAATACTATTGTTTAATGAACCAGATAATTATGAAAGTATGATATTTTTCATGCTAATTTTATTTATAGAATAATATTAGTATGATCTTAGTTGACATGTCTCATTGTGTCTGAGATTGACTATCGCAATGCAATTTCATTTTGGCCAATTCTTAATTGGACGTAACCTGAAATAATGCAGTTGCTTTAGACGATGGTAGGTATACCGTATAATATCTTGGCCAGACCGTGGGCTTGTGCTGCTCTCATCTCAGGTTATATAAAAAAGAAAATAGAAGAAACAGTCCAGTTTCCATGCTCGACTTCCATGACGATTGACTAGCGCACTTTACCGTCTTATTTGTTTTGTTTATATTAGATTACTAGCTGCCCCGCCCGCGGCGTCACACGCGTGGTTGTTCAATCTCTTCTGTGTATCAAATTTTATCGAAATCGGTCCGGTTGCTTAGTCGTGAAAACGTAACAAACAGACAGAGTCTGTCTAAAGTAAATCTGTCTCTATGTCACAAAGAGACAGAGTTACTTTCAAATTTATAATATTAGTATGGATAAATAAACTAATTTGTTTATGTACCTACCTACTTATGTAATGTTGATTTGAGACGACATATAAACAAATAAATATTGCTGGACATTTGACACAGCGCTATCTAGCCCCAAACTAAGCAGATCTTGTACTATGGGAACCAGATAACTGATAGTATACATATATACTTTTTTAAAATACATACTTATAATATATAGAAAAACACCCAGATACGAATCAAATATCTGTAGATCATGCAAACATTTGTGTACTATAATTTATAATGTTACTAAGTTTATAATTCTTTTTCAATGTTTTAAAATGTGAAATAAAGATTCTTTAAACTGAACGTTTGATTATCGAGTTTTTCAAATATTTTTAGGCATCGTTGGGATGTGAATCTTAACAACTGCTATGCAAATATCTGCGATGCACAGTTCCTCTACGATTATGAATATCTCGGTAACACGCCGCGTCTTGTCATCACGCCTCTGACGGATCGTTGCTACATCACTTTGACGCAGGTATTCATCCTTATCTTTCATATCAATGAGAAATATCACTCCACTAATAAAGAGTCCATACAAACGTTCTGCAACTACTCACAAATATATGTTTTAAAGGTACATTTATTTGTGCTAATGCTTTTAGCTTCTCATAGTGAGACGTGTTAAATATGAATTCGCAGTTTATAGAAGTAGAAGTACGAGTAGGTGAAAGATGCGATAGATTAAAAATATTAAAGAAGAAAACATATAGTGCCAACATAATGTAGGATAAGGGCAGTCAGGTGTATTTCAACCCCTGACGACAAAAGAGGGGTGTTATAAGGTTGATGCATAATGTCTGTGTGTTTTTGTGTGTGTCTTTCTGCGGCATCGTAGTTCCAAAACGGAGGAACCGATTCGCACGCGGTTTTTTTAAATAGAAAGCTAGTTTAACTGGGGTTGTTCTTACCTATGTGTGATGAAGATCAGGTCAGCCGATCCGAACATATCAGAATTTTTGCTTTTGGTGAATGTCATCACCAATATCAGCTCTAAAAATTGAAATTTATTTATTGAACAACAATGTTTACATAGGTATAAAATACAATATAAAACGTTGTAAACTGCAGTACTTTGAAACTGTGTTAAATTAAATTTGTTACGGGTCTTTGGGGAATTATAATTGATTTATTTGGACCTGTTATTTAGTTTATTTAATTTGACTCTCTTAGAGTCTTCACTTGGTAATGGGTGGTGCTCCGGCCGGGCCGGCTGGGACCGGCAAGACGGAGACAACAAAAGACTTGGGACGAGCTCTCGGTATCATGGTCTACGTGTTCAACTGCTCCGAACAGATGGACTACAAGTCTTGCGGCAATATTTACAAAGGTAAACACCGACTGCTGCTATGTCTACTGGGTGCGCCCATTGAACAGACTTCAATAATAAATATGGAGTCTTCAAGTTTAGAGTGAAGAGGTTTTTTGTAGGGAAGCGTGCTCCATCTTCGATCTCATCACTTACCATCAGGTGAGGTAGGGGTCAAGCGCTTAACTATCATCAATAAAAAACATACACAAAAACATTGCCCCTCCTACTGGGTAGACAGGTAGATGCCGTCTACTTTAAACATGAACGCCCATCCTCTTCATTACGTCAAAGCGAAATGTTCTTTATTCACTGGGATCACAAGGCCCATTTTGAATTGTCTATCTGTGGTGTTCACGCATAGAAATGAAGTGGAGGAGCGTTCATTAGAGTAGACTATCTCAATGACGTATTTAACTGCTAATAAATGCGGTAAAAACCTAAAAAATAGCGTCACCAGATAGCCATGATCCCATCAACTGCATTCACCTGGGAAAATACAAGTAGTTCGAGGTCTATGGTTTCTGCGGAGTCTGCAAAAGAGATTCTTCGTAACAGATTGAAAATAAATCTAGAAAAAGTCAACATTTTCTCAAATAAAACTTTACAACAATAAAAAAATATGAACCTGTTAAAAGAAGAACTGAAGAATTGCCAGGAACAAGGAGAGGACAATATTGGCATAAAATATATTAAAGGAGTACCAAAAATAATTAAACTTGTAACGCCGACTGTTTCAGACAATCTGTAGTATCTGCAATTGTAAAAAACAAAGAAATACTGCTGTTCGAGCAGTCTGGCAAACACTGGTGTTTAAATAATCCTAGGCGTAGATTAGATTAGATAATTCTTAATTACACACCATGAAACAAATACAAATAAAAAAATAACAACGTAAATCTATGGATACAATTGGCGGTGTTATCGCTAAATAGCGATCTCTACCAGACAACCTTTAGATAGAATAAACTGTGTGAACATTACCTGACGCGTAAGTAAAGTTTAAGTAAAATAGGTAGATATTTTACATTTACCGTGTCAGTTTTGATTTTGATTTTAGAACGTTAAAGATTTAGGTATCTGCTTTCTTTTCCGTGTCCTAACAATGTCAAATAGGCGTTCTATTATGTGTGTGTGGACTGAGTGACCACATGTACTAACTACCTTTTGAATACCTTTTGTGAATGTTGCATATTTAACCGCATTTTTCTTTAGGCCTAGCCCAAACCGGTGCATGGGGCTGCTTCGATGAGTTCAACCGAATCTCCGTGGAAGTGCTCTCTGTAGTATCAGTACAAGTGAAGAGCGTTCTAGACGCGATCAAAGCCAAGAAAAAGAAGTTCGATTTCATGGGAGAGGTCATCACCATTATATCGACTGTTGGGATGTTCATTACGATGAACCCCGGTTACGCGGGCAGGACTGAGCTGCCTGAGAACTTGAAGGCTTTGTTCAGGTAAACTCTTGCCTAAGTACCACGTTTACCTGTACAGGTGAACCGGCACGTGTATGTGATAAATCTGTTCATTTATCCCTGACACGAAAGGTCCGGTTTAGCTGTACAGCTGATATTTTCAGGTAAACCTGTTAGGTATATCGTTGCGAATATGATCACCATAACTCCCCCGTGTGAACAGATTAGGTTAGGACGCTACGTTTGGGCAGATATTCGCAGAAGCTCAGATGAGAGATGTGTAAAATAAACCAATAATAATGCACGTAGATGATGTGATGTTGGTGGCTGATTTTACACTCCAAGCTTATGTGGATGAACTTTAATCAGAAAGGCAACATATTATATTGGTATCTGACAACGGCTTCGCTTGCATAGTAAATAACAGTCAATATAGATACTGAAATGGAAAGTTATGCGACGTTTTTAATCTTGATGCTTTTATTTGCTTTCCTCTGGAATTGTAGCACCCTAACTGATGGACCGATTTCAATGCGTTTTTTTCGGTTGAAAGCTGGTGTTCAAAATGTTCTTAGCTACTTATGTTCGGTAGAATTGTTTCAGCCGATTATCGAGGGATAATGACACAAGTTTTTTTTAATTTTGCCTAAAAATACTTATCCTGTTTATAGGCCTTGTGCCATGGTGGTACCTGACTTCGAGCTGATTTGCGAGATCATGTTGGTAGCGGAAGGGTTCCAAGAAGCTCGCCTGCTGGCGCGCAAGTTCATCACCCTGTACATGCTGTGTCGTGAGCTACTGTCTAAACAGGACCATTACGATTGGGGTCTCCGAGCCATCAAGTCTGTGCTGGTAGTCGCTGGCTCTTTGAAGGTATTTACTATGTCTAATATCTTGTATAGAAAGGTGGGTCTATGTGCAGGCAAGACAAAAGAGACGTAAGGCGAGGACGAGACGAATACGTGATGCCTCTTTAATATACTTTTATCTTACGTGTCTTCTGTCTGACCTGCGCTTTATCTAACTAAGTTTAATAGCAATATGTGAATTCAAAATTTAATTTTATTTGAAATGATTTAAATATAAACAAAACAATGAGAGATAGTATTTAGGGCGTCTTGCGCAACGATGCCTAATCGTATTTAGTGCCTTCAAATTTAAACATGTTTAGTTGATAATTACGTTTAGGGATCGTTATACAAGCCGGGCTCAGTTGCAGTACACGGGTGAAGTTGAACTAATAGATAATTGATCAAAATTAAGTACATATGGGCAATATAGCTATAACATGGCCCATAATCTTATCGTCCTCAGCCCTTATACTACACTGATAATGACACTAGTGAGCAAAAATGAATATTTAAAAAAAAATGCGTGGGTGACGTGGAACACTCGGTTGGAACGAAGTTCCTGTCGTAATATATTATTATTGAAATAATAATACTAAATATTAATTTAATTATTAATAATAAAATATATAAATATACATAATACAATAATGTATATTATACAATACTAGCTGACCCCGCGAACTTCGTACCGCCTTAGAATCAATAAATGTTATGTTGCTAAGCTGAGATAGGGGTTGGTGGCAGAAGGGTAAAATTTTAGGGTTGTATGTATTTTTGAATGCTATATCATAAAAAAATAAAAATCAAAAAAAATTGCCTAAAAAATAAAAAAAAATTAAGGGGTGGACCACCCTTAACATTTAGGGGTATGAAAAATAGATGTTGGCCGATTCTCAGACCTACTCAATATGCTCACAAAATTTCATGAGAATCGGTCAAGCCGTTTCGGAGGAGTACGGGAACGAACATTGTGATACGAGAATTTTATATATAAGATTATATAATTTATTAATTTTATTTATTATTAATTAAATATTATAATAATTATTATTATATGATTATTTTATAGCATACGCGCTATGGATAACCATCTACACTAAAGAAAGGGTCGTGACGGAAAACTCTAATGAAGCCTCTACACGATGGGCTATGATGGACAATCATAGACGATCACCATCGTGTAGAGGGCATAATTGCCTGTAATCGCCCATGATTGGTGACGATCGAGCGTAATTGCCGCTATGTCGGTTTTTCGGACAAACATCAAAGGAGATTGCGGCGTATCCACACGATCGCCGATCCCTCAATACCTATGTATAAAATTTCACGATGATCGGATCAACGCTTCGAAAGTTATCGTCGGACAAACAAACACACATACAATTCCAATTTGCCCAAGTTGATTTAGAGATCTCGCTTCGCTGGATTAATAAATAGCGGCAGCTGCTACTGTTTCGACGTCCATAATTACCAAATGTAGCTGCGCAATAATGGCGGCAATCATTGCACATTCTGTGATTGTCCATCATGGCCCATAGTGTAGACATCTGCGCAATCATGGTGGAAATCATTGCGCATTCTGTGATTGTCCATCATGGCCCATAGTGTAGACAGCTGCGCAATCATGGTGGCAATCATTGCGTATTCTGTGATTGTCCATCATTGCCCATCGTGTAGAGGCTATTACACTTTTTTTCGTCTAGCCCCGATCCGCCAAGTCTGCACCGTGCGATAAGGAACTTCGTTCGAATCGTTCCATTAATATTGATGGTTATTGTGTGTATTGGAGTTACATATTGCAGTAAAAGTATCGCCTGTTCAAAAGCAACGTAATACATGTGTAGAGAGAGTCGTATTGATGTGTAGACGTGGTTAACATAGTTTTTATTGTTGTGGGCAGGCTGGCATGAGGGATGTAAGTTGTAGTAATAGAGATTTTAATATAATAATTTTTACCCCATTGTCTTTTAACTGTAATATAACAAATTAGTTATTTTTATGTGATACCTTTGTATTTACTCTTAGTTAAACCAGTAAATCATTTTACGTTTTTAATTTTAATTTTTCATAGTAACATCATCAAAAGTATTTCTTCTCGTGCGCTTTCGCTTGTATCATCGCAGTTTGTAAAAAGGCATGATCATGATCATTTTTAAATTAATTGTAATTAACATTGAAATACTAACTACTCTCATGAAAATGAGCTTTGAGCGAGGCACTGCAAGCTAGGAGTTTTAAATGTTTTGTTTTTTACAAAAAAGTAAGTATTAAAATATACCCACCATATGATTCAACAGCATCAGAAACTTAAGACGAGGAAGGTTTACAATCAAGTTTTGGAAGTTTAAACACTTCTAAGTCTGTCATAATTGCCATGGCATTATCTATTACCATATCGCCACAGTCGTAGACCAAAGACGGATTTGCAATTAAGTAACTTTTTAATAGAGCACTTTAAGCATCAAATAGTTTTAAGTATTATAATATGTACTTATGTTAGTCACTAAGATATATATTTATATGGGCCGTAGAATAAAGTTGCAACATCTTGTACATTTCTATTGTTGCCTGAAATAAAGATTTATATTATACTAGCTGACCCGCCGAACTTCTTACCGCCTTGACATGTATATGACGCGGGCTGCCGTCGTCCCGGTAGAATTGACAATCGGCCATCATTAGCTAGCTGCTGCATGTATGAGAAAATGAATTTTCTTCATAATTTTGCGTGAATTTCCGTTCCGATATTTTAATAGTTTTTCTGCTATTCAGGGCGGAGACAAATCCAACAAATTAAATATCGGTCCAGCTGTTGTTGAGTTATAAATGGTATAACTAACCCGACTTTGTTTTATACATAGATTGTTATTATTATTTAAAGTTTTTGTATGAGATTTTATGTCATATTTTGAAAACGACTGATTCAATCAGTTTGAATCAGTTACCGTATATACAGACTTTTACAAAATGATTTACAAAATAAATTCCTAATATGCTTTGATTTCGCAAGACACATGCGTGTTCTGTGGATACTAATGTTATGTATGTTATATAGGGTGTTTGATTTATATACGCACAAAAAACAAAAGGGGTTATTTTGATGAGCATAATAAATAAATTTGTGAAATGTTTATCATAGAAATGTGAAATTTATTTTGGCATGTAAAAACAAAGTTTTTATTAAACTTATGTTGAGCTATTGCATAACGCTTGCCATCTAACCACAGATACTGTATTGGTGACGTCTCGAGATATCTCTTGTTGCCCCTTTTTAACCCAAAACCCGCAGCCATTTTCGAAAGAGATATCAAATCGGCCTTTATTTTTGGATGTCGGTTGCAAGTAGGCAGTAAGTTTTATATCGAATTAATCACCTAAACTTAGTCAATTTTCTTTAAAATTTGATAATATAACTAGTAGTTTTTTTTAGAAGTCTTTTTTTATGTTTTGAGAAACCGCCACTTGAATATCGTCGGTATATTACCAAACACCCTGTATATAATACGACGTTATTTCTTTGCATAATACATGGCGTATGGTAGATTACGTCGTTTTTTAAGGAATCACTATTGAACTGCACTGACGGATTTCAAATTAATGAATAGAAAAATAATAAAAAAAACTATTTTATAACAAAAAGAAGTAGGTACTTACTACATTATTGAGTAAGCAATACCAAATATAGTTTTTAATTATAAATATTCATAAAAATTACAGAGAGGTGATCGCCTAAGACCAGAGGACCAAGTATTAATGCGCGCGTTGCGAGATTTTAACATCCCGAAGATCGTAACAGACGACATGCCGGTGTTCATGGGTCTAATCGGAGACTTGTTCCCGGCGCTCGATGTACCGAGGAAACGGGACTTTGACTTTGAGAAGAATCTGGTGGATGCGGCAATCTCCTTAAAACTACAGCCGGAACCCGGATTCATTTTAAAGGTGAGATGTATTTATGAATGCAGAAAAGATAGTTGTGAATCTGTTAAGTACTGGATTTAGCTTTAATTACCCGAAAAAAAAATCCCGTAAAAATCACTTTTGATCCGCTCCTAATTCTTTCAAACGATCGTAATGAATGCCTTTTTACAGTCACGGATCATATGGTAGGTGACCATTTGTAGACGTCACTTTTGGTACTAAATGTTATCTATTTCAGATGGTCCAACTGGTGGAACTGTTCGCGGTCCGACATTCAGTATTCATAATAGGGTTCGCCGGCACCGGCAAGTCCATGGTCTGGCAATGCCTCAACAAAACCTACGCGATGCTCAAACAAAAGCCATTCTACAACGACTTGGACCCCAAAGCTGTTACCAACGATGAGTTATTCGGGATCATCAACCCGGCGACTCGAGAGTGGAAGGATGGCTTGTTCTCGACCATCATGCGAGACATGGCGAACATGCCCGGCGATGGACCGAAGTGGATTGTACTCGATGGAGATATCGATCCTATGTGGATTGAGAGTTTGAATACTTTGATGGATGACAATAAGGTGAAACATATTTTATCATCTAGAAACTACTAAAAATGTACGTGATGTCACTGTTTGTTATTAGTCACAGTGTACTGGTTAGAAATTATACATAAAGCATTCGCCTGCGGCTTAGTATGCGTGATTTATCAATAAAAATATTACCCTCCTGCGCAGTCGGGTAAAATGTAGCCTATGTCACAATCCCGGTCATAATATATCTAAATAACAAATTTAATAGAAATTAGTCCGTTTAGTCGTGAAATATAACAGACAAAGACAGAGTTATTTTCGAGTATATGATATTAGTATGGATTAGAAACTATTGATGCGTTTTACGCCTATAAATAAAATATGTATATACGCATATATCAAATTATCAGTATTTATTTTTTTACACAATAATATATCATATTTTATGGTTATTTAATTTATAATTTTTAATTCAGTGTCACAATGTGTTATCGTAGGTTATGTTGTATTTTGAATGTAACAGGTGTTGACGTTGGCCAGTAACGAACGAATAGCTCTAACAAAGATGATGAGGTTGCTGTTTGAGATTTCCAACCTGCGCACAGCGACGCCCGCCACGGTATCTCGAGCCGGTATTCTGTACATCAATCCGCAGGATTTGGGATGGAATCCGTGAGTATTACCTTATATCTCTTTTTAGGGTTCAGTACCCAAAGGGTAAAACGGAACCGTATTACTAAGGCTCCGCTGTCTGTCTGTTCGTCTGTCACCAGGCTATGCACCAGGTGAACCGTGATAGTTAGACAGTTGAAATTTTCACAGATGATGTATTTCTGTTGCCTATAACAACAAATACTAAAAACAGAATAAAATAGATATTTAAGTGGGGCTCCCATAGAACAGACATGATTTTTTTGCCGTTTTTATAGATAATGGTACGGAACCCTTCGTGCGCGAGTCCGACTCGCACTTGGCTGGGTTTTTTCCTCCTATCTTTATATTTTTGTACTAATCAACACTAGGAGAGGTTAGCTCATGGTACATGCATATACTTAAAATATTTCACTCAAGAAAGGATAATAATACTTTTTTCAAAGCGCCAGTGTGATGTGAGAATACTGTGTGTATTTTTTTTAACTGGGACATTATAAGGAAATCTGAAACCATAGCAGATACAGAGACTGTCTCAGGAACCATTTTAGTCTTTTTATGGAAATAATTTGGGTAGGTTATAAATATGTAGTATTTTTTTTAGTCAAACGTGAGTTTTTCATGAAAATGGCGGCTATTCTGTCCTAGTAAAAAAAACACTGTGTATAATAAATAATACAAGTACGTTTGTAAAAGGTAACAGCATGTTTTCGGGACAGGTTCGTCGCATCGTGGATAGAAACGACACGCGACGACGAATCAGAGAAGGCAATGCTTACTGTAATGTTCGACAAGTACATTCCATCTATGTTGGAATCGTGCAAGAAATACAAGCGCATCACGCCTCTGACAGAATTGCAGCAAATACAACTCACTTGCTATTTGCTAGAGTGCTTCTTGAATAAGTCCCTGCTTCCGACCGACTGTCCTAAGGAATGGTAAGAACTTAAAATTTATAATTGAAAATTTGTATATAAACTACATATATTTTTTTAATTGTGAATATCGTACAAGAAAAAAATTATCGTAAAGTATTTTTCTTCTTCTTACTCTCTCCCCGAAATTTCCAGGTACGAAATATACTTCGTATTCGCTATCGTATGGGGCTTCGGCTCGGGTCTCTTCCAAGATCAGTTGGTGGACTGGCGCAATGAATTCAGCAAGTGGTTCACGAACGAGTTCAAACAGATCAAGTTCCCGTCGACGGGCAATGTGTTCAGCTTCTTTATCGACCCGGAAACCAAGAAGATGTTGCCGTGGTCGGAGAGGGTGGAGAGTTTCGAGCTGGATCCTGATTTGCCGTTGCAGGTGAGTTAAGTATTTAAGTCACACACAGTCAAAACTCATTACCGGTCCAACCGATTTTGACTGCGAAAATCAGTCAAAACTAGCTTTGACTAAAGACGTCGGTAACGCTTAATTTAACAAACTACTACCATCCAGTGTATCTGGTTGGCAATTGGTTGTTAGGTTTATTTTAAAAATGATAAATGCTTAAGGCAATTTCTGGACTTATACGTCCAATTGACTGATTTTCGCAGTCAAAATCTGTTTTGACCGGTTATAAGTTTTATATGTACCATAATATAAAATTAATCATCATCGACATTGCGCAACGTTCACCCACTTTTGTGTATCTCTCTTGGCTTCCGTCTTTTTATCCACTTATCCAGTCAGCAAGTGAGACGGCATGACTCGCGACTATGTCGCTACACCTGGCAATTACACAAAATATACTTTATTTATCTTTTCTTATATTAAAACAAATCACTGTTATATTGTTACTTTATTGCATATGTTTAAAAGTGTACCCGGTGTCGGCTGATTGACGTCACGAATAAAGGCAATTTTGCTTCCTGTCAATTGATATAGAGCAGAAAGACACCATTGTTTATCAAAATCATTCCTTTGGTCAAACCGGCCCTTACGATCTTATTGCACAATCTAGTTTTCTTTCCTTCCATTCACAAAAATCTAACAATATGTTTCTTTCCAGTCATGTCTAGTATCAACATCCGAAACCACTCGCATCAGATTCTTCATGGACCTGCTAATCGCTAAACAAAAGCCAGTAATGTTAGTTGGCAGCGCTGGCAGTGGAAAAACTGTCAGTGTGGCCGCCAAACTGAACTCGCTACCTGACTCGTATGCGATCACCAACGTGCCATTCAACTTCTATACTACATCTGGTGAGATTAGAGACTTTTTTTCCATGTCAGCGGTGTAACTTTTTGTATGGCCTTTGTGATAATTATAACAAAGGTTCAGAGAAGAAGCACATGGGTTGTTTAGGGTGAATTGTGTGAAGTTATATTTGACTACAGCTGTCTATATGGATGATAATATGATGATTTGTTCAAATCTAATTGTAAATAGTAAGCAATTTGAATAAGATTGTTTTATCATCCAGAAATGATGCAGAGAGTCTTGGAAAAGCCTTTAGAGAAGAAATCGGGCCGCAATTTCGGCCCACCTGGCAGCAAGCTTATGATATACTTCGTAGATGATCTCAACATGCCAGAGGTGGACACGTACGGCACTGTGCAACCACATACTCTGATCCGACAGTTTATGGACTATAAACATTGGTAAGACATATAGACTAAAAGTTCAAACAATAATTGTAGATAAAATATCTTAGCGACTGTGATATTACCAAGTAGAACCTTTACCCCCGCCACCATAAAGTATGTATAGTACTTCAGTTCAGGTCAACGAAAACAACTTGTGAGTTTGAAATCCGCGCCTTAGCGCTGAGAGGCGCGGCCTACGTACGAACGGGCCAATGGCACGCACGTCGATTTTAATTCGCAGAAACAGAACTAGATGTCGCGGCTAAAAAGTGTCCGTTTCTAGATCGCGCTGATGAAAACGCGCGGCGCTGAATGACCTCCGCTCGGTGATTCAGAGAAATCATACTTACCTGGCACAGGGGACACCGTGATCATTAAGGCGGTTCCCCCAGAGCGAGGCCTGTTCATTGCACTGCGAACGGGTTGACCTCTGCGATTATCCCTAATGTGGATAACTCGGGTGCGTTATTTTTGGTAGTGGGGACTGCGTTCGCGCCGTCCCCCTTGTAATTCTGAATAGGTTGATAGTAGGTGGTTCGTACCGACTACCGTTACTAAGTATTATCATGCGATATTTTCTGCAGTGTCGATCAGTATTATACATCGAATCGAATATATGATTATTATGTTATATGACATACTTTTAGCTGAATAAATAAAATTCATTAACATAACATTCCCCCATAACCAAATAAGATAACAGTCCCCCATATATAATAAAAGCATTTATCACCCGTTCTAACTCATATTTTCAATTTATCTTTAAATACACACATTTATCCAGAAAGGTGGAAACAATCGAGAGTTGTCCCAATTAGGAAAACAGGAGATAAAACAATGGTTGAGAACTACAGACCGATTGCCATCCTCTCATCCCCTGCCAAGCTCTTTGAGTGTGCTTTGCATGCTAATATAGTAAAAGCAGGTTGAACCCTAACTTAATTATGCCCAACATGCTTATAGGAAAGGTCGCTCCGTTAATACCAATTTGCTTACACTAGTAGACTATATCGCCGCAAAGCTTGACACAAGTACGCAGGTTGATGTGATATACTAGGACTTCAGAAAAGCTTTCGATCAGATTGACATGACATTCTCCTAAACAAATTTAGTGCGTTCGGCTTTAGACTTATTTGCTCTTTACGAGCATCGCAAATTTCTGAGGGCTCTACATCCATTCATGTCAGGTGTAAGTCTCATTCTGTATCAATACGTATCCACAACAACCATCACGCCGCCGCGGCACTGTAATGATTTAGCTAGAGCACATTATTATATTATTATTACCCTTCGTCTTTAAAATAACTTATCGATCACTCAAACAAGTTAAGGTTACATGACGTCACTCAGCGAACGTCATCGTGACGTATCGTTATCAGAAGTTTAGTTGGTCCGAACAGAACTAGATGTCGCTGCTAAAAAGTGTCCGATCCTAGATCGCGCTGACGAAAACGCACAGCGCGCAACGACCTCGCTCGACTGTTTTGACTACGGCAAGACCTTACTTCATAGGATCATTTCTATAGTAAGCTCTTCTCAAGTCTTCCACAATATGTGAGACCCGCTCAAACCACGATGAGGAGACGTGGCGCGGCACCCTGAGCGTGAGACTGGTGAAGACAGTTTGTCTTTAGCCTTCGATGATCGTTCGCTTCCGCGGGAGTGTGGGGTGTTGTCGCTGTCTGAGTGGTTATTTTTGAAACATTATTATTATTAAAAATACACTATAATTAACTTGTCTTAGTCCGAATCAATGATGAACTTAAATGGAAATTACACATCGTAAATATATAAAAAAAGGTCAGGTTAGTTACACCATTCATAACTCAAGAACGGTTTGACCGATTATTATGATCTTTGATTTGTTGGATTTGTCTTCGCCCCGAATAGCAGAATAACTTGGAAAACTTTCGTGATTTATTTCAATCATTATTATAAATACGTCGCCCCCTACGAGGCGAGACGGTATTCGGAGCGGATCGCATTCACCCTGATGAAGGTTCACGAATTGAATCGAAACATTGTCGGTCGAAACACCGATAAGACGGTACGTGATAAATCCCGTATTTACAATAATGAGCAGAATAACTATTAAAACATCGGAAAAATGAACGCATAAAAAATTATGAAGAAAATTCATTTTCTCATACGCAGCTAATGATGGCCGATTGACAATTCTACTGGTGACGTACATTGGCAGTCTGCGTCATATGCGTGTCAAGTTTACCGGGTCAGTTATGATATATATTATGGTAACCTGTACACTGAGAGCATCTCGTGAAATCCTGTTCTGGCGATGAGATGTACATACGTACAAAGAGCAATGTAACTGCCAACTGTAATCTGGTTGTTTTGTACCGTTTCAGGTACGACAGACAGAAGCTATCGCTGAAGGATATTTCTAACTGCATGTTTGTGGCATGCATGAATCCCACGGCTGGTTCATTCACTATCGATCCACGACTTCAAAGGCATTTCTGTACCTTTGCTGTCAGGTAAGCTGATTTTATTAAGGAAGAAATATAATGTTCGTACCTATACATATTTTATCCATTTATGTTATGTAAAATGTTAAAAATCTATTTTAGTTAACAAATGGGTTGACAAATTTGACAACCCATTTGAATTTCAAAGGCAAAACACTCGATAACTATAATAGGGGTTTAACAACATGATAATTGTGAATATTTATAATTGTTTACATACATTGTTTGGGTCGCATGGTTGTGTTAAGACCGCCTGTATCAATAGATTAAGCAACGATCACACTCAACACTGGAACCAGACTGTTTTATAAGGCACTCCAATTTCAGTAAAACAGTTAAAAATATTTTATATTCTATTAATGTTTCAGTTTCCCAGCTCAGGACGCCTGCATCCAGATTTACAAGCAAATTCTCACCCAGCACATGAACAATCCTCTGAACAAATTCAGTTTGATAGTTCAACGGTACGCGGAACCGCTAGTGAATGCCGCGTTAGCTCTTCATAACAAACTATCAACGTCCTTCTTGCCGACGGCTATCAAGTTCCATTACGTGTTCAACCTACGAGACTTGTCTAATATCTTCCAGGTAAATTATGGCGACCAGGTCGGCGAATGGTTGATAAACGGGGGATGAGCAAAAACTGCAAATATTTTGGAGATGCTGCGAATAGCCGAATACCGATTAATCGCCATTCCCTATAGCGAATAGTCGAATAACTCGCCATTATTATTCGAAATAAAAAAAACCGGTCAAGTGCAAGTCGAACTCGTGCGCCGAGGGTTCCATACCTACCCATTGTCCTCTAAATTGTATGAGCGTCCATACAACTCAAAGGGCACCCTTTAATTTTCACCTTTTTTATTTATGGGAATTTTCCCATAATTGTGCTACGTAACATTGCTTTTTGCCGAATTTCGTGAATCTAGGTCAACGGGAACTACCATATTGGTTTTCGACCCAAAACCTATAGGGTACTTCCGGTTGACCTAGTATTGTCAATTTTGGTTAAAGCAAGTACAGCACAAAAAATTAAAAAATTAAAAATTCTAAAAAACAAAAAAGTTGATAATTAAGGTAAATTTTGGTACTTACAAATCTAAATTTGCCTATATCTTTTTATCGTGTTGACTCAGGACCTTGATTTTTATACACCTAATACGGACTATAGACCTCAGTATCTGGTATAAATTTCAACTTCCTAGGTCCACCCGTTCCTGAGAAAATCGGTGGTGACACACGGGCAGACAGACGGACAAGAGATCTTATAAGGGTTCCTTTTTTACCATTTGAGGTACGGAACCCTAAAAGAAGTATAAAAAATAGTTTATTTGTTATCTAATAATAATATCATGCTTGTTGTTGTCTTGAACTTACCAATCATTTATTTGTTACAATAATCATAATTTTTTCTAAAATTATGAGAAAAGAATACAATGAAGTTATAGAAATCAGTCCAATATAATAGAAGAATAAAGAAAAGCACAACCGACTTGATCCCAATCGTGCAGAAAAACTAACTAAACTAACTTCAACATGACATGACTGATTTTTGGCTAACTTTTTACAATATTCCACCTAGCCGTTTTCGATTACGGTGCTCTATAATAATTTAATAAAATAGGTAATATTCTTTTAGGGTATTCTCTTCACAACCGGCGACGCAATTAAGCTCCAATCAGAACTGATTAGGCTGTGGATGCACGAAGCGACGCGTGTCTACTCTGATAAGATGGTCGACTCCACCGATAATGAGGCTTTCCAGAAACTTATTATGGAAGTTATTAAGAAGAATTGCGAGGTAATTTTTTTTAAACCAATTCATTAAATTATTGATTCAATTTAGTGACCGACCGAAGGTTCGGTTTCAGTTTCGGCCAAGAAATCTAGTTACGGCCTTAGTTTCGGGTTCGGCCAAAAAATGACCTAAACTTACAGCCGCGCCGAAATTTGAATTCTTTCGTGAATAATCGTGCGTCATTCGGCGAACTTCGTTGCTAACTCGTGTTCGCCCGCCGCGCCGCCGGCTCAGGTCGCCGCCGTCCATTGTTAATCGTATTTGTTGAAAAGTTTATTTCCAAGCGGAAGTCTTTAAATATTTATTAAGTTTATAATTTCATGACATAAAAGAATAAAACATATATTTGGATCGTAATTAAATGATTGTCTTTTTATTTTATTTTACACTATTTAACTGTCTGCATGTATAATATACATTGTATATGCAAATAAATGTGTGAAAAATTAACTAAATTTCAGTATACAATAGAAATTTTAAATATGTTTAAGTAAGTTTCGGTTTCGGTTTCCGCCGAAACTGAGAGCAAGGCCGAAAGTTCGGTTTCGGTCGAAAAACCTGTTTCGGTCTGACACTAATTCAATTCTTTCCATACTGGTCATAGTCAATCTGGCTGGTTAGCTGGTTAGGTAAATAAAAAGACAATAGTCGCGGGCATCACTTGGAATAGAGAATCACTTGTGTGCAGTTTGCTTGTTATTCGATGTCCAACAACCATCATCGGACCAACCTACAGAGAGATGTCTCAGTCCCGGTCATAATTTATCTATACCGGTTGTTAAGTTACTTCGGGAAAAGTGTTTCTGATGCGGAAAAGAGTCTATTGAGAAATTTTTGTGTTTTATTTTTGACAAATGTTATTTTCTAGGCTGACTGAACATTTTTCAAAAATTCGAAAATGCTGTTGTTTTTTTCTTTTAAATAAACCTTTTGTTTCCTAATAACAAAACCTAACTACAAAAAAGGTACCGTCCTTAATGAGACAAAATTTTGCCCCAACCTGTATACAAAATTTTATCGAAATCGATCCAGCCGTTTAGTCGTAAGAACGTAACAAACAGAAAGATAAAGATTACTTTCGAATTTATAATATTTATTTGTATATTTTACTTTAAGGATTACGACGAGAACGTAGTGTTCGAGAAGCCCCTCATCTACTGCCACTTCGCGGAGGGCGTGGGTGACCCGAAGTACTTCCCAATCCGGGACTGGCCTCAGATCAAGAAGCTGCTGGATGAATCGCTCTCGGGATACAACGACCTCGTGGCGACCATGAACCTTGTGCTCTTTGAGGATGCTATGTATCACATTTGCAGGCAAGTCTTTTTGAAATTGTCATACAACTTTGGATTCATATTCTCAGATAAATCACGTGTGCAAAATAAATACAGTAATTCAGTAATTATGTACAGCGATCGCGAAAGTTTGAAAAATACTAAAAAAATTAAGTATATACTCCAAAAATAGATTGCATATTAGATTTGATGTCACTAGATCCTAGTATAGAATTCACTAACCACAGGTATACAGATATGCTTGTTCCACACCAAAAAAATAAAAATACAGGAATACACAGTAAATACCAATAGGTTTTATCGCTAAAAGGGATATATTCCAAACTTTAGACCATATTAGGATTCTTATAATTCAAAATTAAAATACCCATAGCTTCAGAATTGGGCCGCGCCTGCATAAACGCTCAGTGAAATATTGCTACGGTTATTTTAAACCTTAGCCTTGTTTCTACAAAAAAGTTAAACACTGTTTAAAGCGTGTTTAAAAAACTCCTTACCAATTTTAGTTCAGGATTTTTTAAACAATGTTTAGCGGGTGTTTAACTTTTTTGTGGTATGTCCCAAAGTATTTTGCGTATCAGTAAAAATATACTAATACTATTCAGTTTAGGTCTGCAATTGAATTTCACGTCATGGGGTCCCTGATTATAAAACTTGCCCCTAAGGAACCCTAACTATTAGCCATTTCATCATACCTTTGATTAATTTTTACAGAATAAACCGCATCCTAGAAGCACCAAGAGGCAACGCTCTGCTGGTCGGCGTGGGTGGTTCCGGCAAACAGTCTTTGTCCAGACTAAGCGCTTTTATATCCACTCTAGAGGTTTTCCAAATACAACTGAGGAAAGGATACAGCATCACTGACTTGAAAGTTGATCTTGGTAAGTAACATACAGCAATGAGCACATGATACGTTATTGCAATAATAGTATATTGTTATAGTAGGGTCGTAAGTGATCTATTACGATATTTTGGCGTAGGAGAAAGCAAACGCGAGTGAGAACGCTAATGAGTCGAGGGTGTTATTGATCGCGTATACCAGAGTATAACGCATAACTTTTAAACCCGAATGCGAGGAAATAAAAAATATTTTTCATAACAGCTTGTTACTAAAAAGAAAGCTTGCATTCTCGGTATCCATTGTTTTTTTTCCACAACCGTGATGTTGCCTATTTCATTTTTAAATAGAATTGTGGGGTGGTCTTGGAGATTCAATTTCAAATTCACTTACGACCCTAGGGCCTTTGAGCAGCAGTTTTCAAGTTAACAATGGCCTACTTTCTGAGCATGAATTATGAAAAACATACATAGTCCTATGTGAACGTGTAATATGACCTTTTGTTGCCTGCATGTTTCATATATGTTTTTTATGATTCACCGTTTCTACGTAAATACTTACATTGAAAGAGAGATTTTTCTGTTCTTAAAACATTCGTTTATTCATTCCAAGTCTCATTTTCATTATTTCACTCAGAATGACTTCGCCTTTTACGTCTTAATAATGTTTAAATATTCTTTCATCATTCGAAAGAGCGGGATGTAAATGGTGTCATAGCTGCCATGATTCCAAAACATATTTTGTACTATTTATATTGAAAAAGACAATAAGACCGTGGGTCGTACGTAGTTCAGACTGGCACGGGATCGGGAAGAATGCCAAAAACAAAGAGAGGCCTATGCCCAGCAGTGGGTCGACACGGGCTGAGAATGATGATGATGTATTGAAAAAACAAAAGAGTGAAAAATTGTCGAATTGGAATTGTTGGAAGTTCACAAGATGTTTTTTTTCAGCCGCTCTGTACATAAAGGCTGGACTGAAGAACATTGGCAGCGTGTTCTTAATGACTGACGCTCAAGTCGCCGAGGAGCGTTTCCTGGTGCTGATCAACGATCTGTTGGCTTCCGGGGAAATACCAGAGCTATTGGCTGATGATGAAATTGAGAACATCATCAATGGTGTTAGAGGCGAAGTAAGTCTTTATATGCTCCTGATTCTACTGTTACTGTTAGTCCATATTGACCATTACCTCCCTATTCCCTTCGCTGCAAATACCTTCCCCATTTGCTATTGATTCTGATTATAAATTGTTTATTTTGCACCTCAAAACTACTCTTATTTTACTTATTACTCAAAACTTTGACATTATTCATCATAATATCAGACGTAGGATATCTACCGCTGAACTTATGTCTACCTCAAGGATTTCCAGAGCGACCGTTCTTGTGCGGGCTGCCTCCAACAGCTCCCAGCAACCATGTTCAGGTCGTCTTTTCGTCTAGTGATGGCCGTCCAACACTGCGCTTTCCAGTTCATTCAGTAGTCATTGTAGTATCATTTAGGTAAGTAATTATGTTATTGGAAAGCGCAAGTTTCATTTTTTTTTACCAACAAGGTAACAAAATCGACCGCGCGCTGGTGTTTTATGCCTTCTGTACGAATTCTATGGTGATAGAAATGTATTTTTTTATTTCAGAATATGTTTCAAATTATGAATCAGAACGTGTTCTAACGATTTGAATTGTTTTGTGTGTTGTAGTAATTTGGATTTTAATTTTCTAGACAAAAGCGTCAGGTGTGCCTGACACTCGAGAAAACTGCTGGAGATTCTTCATCAATCGCGTTAGAACAATGCTAAAAGTAAGTTTTATTCTTTTGACCATAAACTTGTCTATGGTCTTTTTATCTTAACGCTCGTTAGTTGCGTGGGTTCATTTGTCTGGCTGCGTGTGTCTTTCTACCGCAGTGCACTGATATTGACCCGTCATACAGGGCTACGTACATCGCAAGTCGTTCTAGACTTTTTATTGGTCAAGAAGCTACGTCTCTGTACCGCATGTTTAACGTGCGCCGCGTTTAGCTGCATGGACGATGCATCCGAACAGGTCACGCATTTGTTGGTGACGTCATCAAGCCAAGCATTCGTACGTAGCGTATAAATAATAGTAAAATTGTTATAACCCTTCGTTTTTAGGTGGTGTTATGCTTCTCTCCCGTGGGAGCGACGCTCAGAGTCCGAGCGCGCAAGTTCCCTTCATTGGTGAACTGCACGGCTATCAATTGGTTCCACGAATGGCCACGGGAGGCGCTGCATTCTGTCTCCAAACGATTTATTTCCGAAGTGGAAGCTTTACCGGTAATTCTCAAATTTTTGGATCTATACCGCTGTCGTTTGTTAGCTCGCTGGGGAAGACATAAAGGTTACGGGGACAACCTGAGTTAGAAAAGCTCCGTTTATCCCCCGTGACACAACTACTTGGCTCAACCAGTAGTGATATAGGAACATTTTCTTTCTCGTGACACTACCATTCTCGATAGCTGCTTGAGTCCATACATAAAAGTTACCCGTGAACTCGGTAACTTTCCGTGACACTTCTGCGATTCAAAATAACAAAATAATAACGTGAAAATTGTGAAGTCAAAATGGCAATGGTAGAAACGAAAGGAGGCGTATACTTAGCAGTGCGTCACGTATGATGATGTTTGATAAAAAAAATTGTGATATTTCTTTTATTTTGAAAATTGCCCTTATACTTACTATGAGTTCTTACAATTAATGTGTGGGTGGTTGGTGTTTGAGACATTATCTGACAATAACAGAGTAAATACGAGAATATTATAAAATTATTTATTTTTAATTATTTAGCCTTTGAAAAAATGGAAGGGAGGCCTTTGTCCTGCAGTGGGATCACACAAGCTAGTTAGATTAGATTTATTTAGCCTTTAACTATTTTGATTTCAATGTAGGTCGGAATTATAATAATAATAAACAGATCATAATAAAAATAATAAATTCAATTCATGAAATCACATTTCAGCTTCACCTAATAGACCCAGTGGCCAACTTCATGTCTCATGTCCACCAAAGCGTGAACCAGATGTCGGCAGTGTACTTCCAAAACGAGAAGCGGTATAACTACACCACCCCGAAGACTTTCCTCGAACAGATCGCGCTGTACAGCAAACTGCTTACCGATAAAACCGGTCACTTGAAGATGATGGTATTGAGACTTGAGAATGGGTTGGAAAAGTTGGCTTCGTGTGCTGGAGACGTTGCTATTTTGAAGGTTAAATATCAGTTCTTTAAACCTGTATGTATCACGTCCAGTCTGTTAGAGTGACATGATGGGCGCAATGCAATATTACTATGTAGGTAAAGTCTTAGTTGGACGTAACCTGTGTGGGAATGCAATTGTTATAGGCCGTAACTGCTCAACGTCAAGTGGGTCAGCTTGTAAACTCAAATTATGCTGCCAAAATTCACATGTTTACTGCTCGCCAAGGTTTATCATAGTTTATTAAAGTCATTAACACTTTTAAAATATGTTTATCATAGTTTATTAAAGTCATTAACATTAGTTGTTCGAGTGGACAGTTCCGTTCCTAATTGTTGATCGAAGCCCGCTTGAAAGTAAAAGGTATTTGGCAACCGCTAATTTTAATAATCTTTTATAAAAATTCAGGTCACCCTCGCCGAGCAAGAGATATTATTGAAAGAGAAGAACAAGAACGCAGAAGCGCTCATTGACGTTGTGGGTGCTGAGAGTGAAAAGGTGTCCAAAGAGAAGGCGTTTGGTAAGCGCTCAAATATTGATTACGTCCAGCTTTTTGTTGGAGTTCGGTAATATTAGGCTGATAGTAACATAAGGAAGAAGAAAACATGTGCAGACCAAATTAATGTGGGCTAAGAGGAGGAAGATTAAAAAAATCAATATTATTTATTTTGAATTTGACGATATATACAAGCATATTGAAAACGTTGGTAACTGCAAATGTTTTATATAAAACTGAGTAGCAGTGCCAGCGCCCTCGTCCATTACATAGGTTATGATAGGTTCTTAAAAGTAAAAACAAAGTAACGGAATAAGAATTAAAAAAGAATAATAATTACAAACTAAGGTTATGATGATAGTAATATTAGGAAATTGCAGGCACATGAGGCTTAATACCTGTATCCTTCAAGTTAATAGACGCAGAGCAGTGCATACAGGGCACGCTCCTAAAGTGGCAATACTTTGGTATAGGCGACGGTTACCACTTAACATCAGGTGGGCCATATGCTTGTTCCATCTCCAATAGTAAAAAAAAAGAAATAAGAAAACCTGCTCATAGAATCTCCAAGAGATATTACAAATAAATGTGCTAATTCTTGCTCATAATAATCATCAGCTAACACGGCTAAAATGATATTAGGCTGGACACCTGGTAAAGTGAGGTGACTACATGAGGAGTAAAGCTACTGAACAGCGTCAACGAAGGGTTAGATACGTCGGCTGTCAGGCGACGAATGGACAGACGTGTGGCAAGCATCACGGTTCGACCCTGTTTGAGGCTGGAACAAGAACGTGGAGGACTCAGTACATCCTTTCCTGAGCCTTATGCCTGAGGATTTTACCCAGCAGTGGATGAAGTCAGGCTATAGGTAGATGATGAATAACACACTGTACAATAGAGTACAGATACCCCACTATTATGTTCGCTACTACATCAACACCCCATGTGTACCCTGGAAAGCTGCTGCGGTACAGATATTGACACACACTTAATTTCTTGTTTACAGCTGCGGATGAGGAGAAAAAAGTAAAGGTTATTGAAGAGGACGTCACAATCAAAGCTAAGATTTGCGCCGACGATCTCGCCAAAGCCGAGCCCGCGCTGATGGCGGCACAGGAGGCTCTGAACACACTCAACAAGAACAACTTAACCGAGTTGAAATCTTTCGGCTCTCCGCCCGACGCGGTGGTCAACGTCTGCGCCGCTGTCCTGGTGCTGTTTGCTAAGAAGGCCAAGATTCCTAAGGATAGGTCTTGGAAGTCCTGTAAAGTAAGTAATTGTAGCAGAAAATATTCCTGTGAAGGAGGTCTACTACCGTAATTATTTCTGACGCTGGTTAATTCTCGGATTACTGTGTTCCGGTTTGAAGGTGCTGGTGAAATGATACATGAGACTGTTTACCTGTAGGTCTTAATGCAATGCCATGTAGTGTTAGACGTAACTTGTGTATGAGGTAATGTGAAAATTATAGGCAGTGGTAGCCGCATAACGTGGTCTAAACGATCTAGTTAAAAAGGGTCGTGCAGATAACAAACGGTTCAGTTACTAAAACCTATCAAACTCTAGCAAAATAATAAAATGTTGATTTGTTTTCAGTTGATGATGAATAAAGTCGATCAGTTTCTAAACGATCTAGTTTACTACGACAAAGAAAACATTCATCCTGACGTCATCAAGGTATACCCAAAACATTATAATTATTATTTGTTACTTCTGTTTTTTTAATTTATTGAGAACTTATGTATTTCTAATGAACCGATATTTTGTGTTCTTTTTAACCGCTTGTCTACAAATTGTATTATCTATCTTTGTGTGCTTTAAAGTTTGCTGCATTTTTTGATGATTAATTTAGATATGTAATATTTTATGTGTACGATTTAAGGCTGTAATGCCATACATCAGGAACCCAGAATTCAACATGGAGTTCATAATGGCGAAGTCGGCGGCTGCCGCGGGTCTTTGTTCGTGGGTGATCAACATCGTGAAGTTCTACGATGTGTACGTGGTGGTCGAACCCAAGCGACGTGCTCTAAACGCGGCCAATGCTGAGTTGCAAGCTGCCAGAGATAAGCTGGATTTCCTTACCAGTCAAATCCAGGTAACTTCTACTTTATATCCAACTATAAAAACTATAACTAGTAACTCCTTTATATCATACTATTATAAGTTATGTATGATAAGTTAACACACAACATACTCATCCATGTATACGTACACACAAACTGACACCCTTTCACACACAAACACTCGCATGCATATTGACACACACTTATATACTCACACACAAATCACACAACCAACATACTCCCACACTCACACACACATTCACTGAATAATAAATAAATTAATTAATATTGCTGGACATTTCACACAGCGCTATCTAGCCCCAAACTAAGCAGAGCTTGTACTATGGGAACCAAATAACTGATAGAATACTTATATACATTTTTTTTTGTAAATACATACTTATAATATATAGAGAAATAACCAGACCCGGAACAAATATCTGTAAGTCATGCAAACATTGTGTTCCGCGGTGAGAATCGAACCCGAACTGAACATTCCATTATGAACTATAGTCCGGAGGGAGGTATAGGTATGTTATCATACAGGTCAATCCTAGTTTGGGTACGTATGTTTTCCATCCTGAATTGTATTATACCTAGTAAACCATTGTAATTTTTTTATTTGTGAAGTATTGAAGTTTGTTGTTGAAAAAATAAATAACTAGCTGACACGCCCGCGGCTTAGCACGCGGAGTTTTTCAATAAAAGCATTGCCCTCCTTCTGCGCAGACGGGTAAAAAGTAGCCTACGTCCCAATCGTGGTCATAATCTAGCTGTATACCATATTTAATCGGTTCAGCCGTTTAGTTGAGAACACGTAACAAACAGACAGAGGGCCAGAGTTACTTTCGAATTTATAACATTAGTATGGATATTCAATTATTTATTGCATTTTACAATGCAATAGGTAGTAATTAGATAAGTACAAATTCATGGTCATTATGGATGCTGTTGGGGACAACAACAATAGAGAACACGGATGATTTCATTGATTTTAGTTATATTATAATAATATCAAATATAAGAAAATATTAATGTCGAATTGTCAAAGTAATCTGTAATTTATCATTAAAATATTCGTCAATGGTATATAGTAGCTTTTGCTCGTGATCCGAGCCAAAGTCACGCTCAAACGCTTCGCAAATCACTACTACGGACTAAATCTTAGAGAACTAACATCTTATATATGTAACAGGAATTAGAAGAGAAACTTGGAGTGTTGATGAAAGCCTTCCAAGAAGCCGTCAATGAGAAGATGAAATGTCAGGCGGAAGCCGACGCTACCAACGCGACTATCGATCTCGCTAATAGATTAGTCAACGGATTGGCTTCGGAGAAAATCAGGTAAAATATCAATAAAATACAAAAAGTAAACAATCAGAAATCAGAGACCCGATATTTCGTCATGATCACTTAATAAATTTATAACCATGATAGACAATAAGCGGGTCATCACATCTCACTGCTCAATGACCTAACTCAGCTTATGCTAGAACGGTCTGCCCCGAATATGCGTCTGACATATTGCGTTTTTCTGTTAGTGGTGTTTCAACGAAACGTAGATGATGGGACGAGCTAGATAAATTTATAAATAGATTACCACAAACTGCTCACAGCCGGGAAGTCGGGAAGGAATGGGGATGGAAGATCTTACCTAGTAATAGCAAACGAATGGCTGATAATAATAAATAAACTACGCAATAAGTGATTAGTTAATAGTCTAAGGCTCTTAAAAAATGGTGTTTCAGATGGTCGGCAACAGTAGTGAATCTGAAAGAGTCCGGTGTAATGTTGCCGGGGGATGTGCTGCTAGTGACAGCTTTCATATCATACGTGGGATGCTTCACGCGGCGGTACCGACAGCAGCTGATGGACGAAGACTGGGTGCCCACGCTTGGAAAAACCAATGTGAGATACCTTACATATAAATTAATAAATTATAGTTTAATAAAAACTACGATACAAAACTCTTCAATGGTAGAAGCTACTTTACAGACCCTCGTTTCTTCGGAAGTAGTTTAAAATAAGGAGTTAGGAGTGGAACTCTAACATGAAGTTCTAAATTTTATCGGCCTATACGTTCGATTGCTCGATTGGACGCAAAAACGTCGAGCATGTATGCACGGGGGTATTCACCGTTATTCTTATTTTAGCTTTCAGTGAATAACAATACTATTGTTATAGCCTAAAATCGATATAACGGAGGGTCTGAACCCGCTGTCCATGCTGACAGACGACGCCCAGGTGGCGTGCTGGAACAACGAGGGCCTGCCCGCCGACACCATGAGCGCTGAGAACGCGACCATTCTAACCAACTCCGCGCGGTGGCCGCTCATGATCGACCCGCAACTGTAAGTCTTCACTTTAGCTATAAGCTTTAAGATTAGCTCTTTAAGAACTAAAATGCAATGTGATACATTCTTAGTTGTGAAGGGACCAATCACAATACATATCATTTTTACAAGCTTTTTATTAACTTGCTATGTTTGTCCGGGTGGAATCTTGCAACTGATTTTTAAACCCGTTCCCCTCAACCGATTGAGCTGAAATTTGGAATACATATGTAACTTCGGTGACAATGCAATAATATGGTACCATGGAGGTGGTTTCATAATGGAGACGGATGCTAGACAACGGAACTTCTGAATGGATTAGGTATAGTAGGCTACTAGTGTTTGGGCTCATTTGCGTGCGGTTCCAATTATGAATTTTATAAAAGCTTTTTTTGAAAAAGTAATTTTTCAACAAAAAACTTATTATTTGTATAAGCGGCCGTCCCGTTGCGTGATAGTTCGAGCAGTCGAAAGTAATAGGCTGCTGTACTCTCACTAAAATCGACACTCTTTCGGATCATAAGTTGCTTATACAACAACATCAGTAGCTTACACGTTTTCTATCGTTTATTAAACCTACAAAACTTTGAATTAAGGAATTTCTTTAAGCTTCTTTGCACATCCTGGTATAGGAAAACAAGAAGAGAGATAATGACAACTGAAGTAAAGTCTTTTGAGTCGCTTCATGATGGTTCTTAGCTCAATAATTTATAATGGCACAATCTAGTTATGACACATGCTTACTAGGTTTCCATCCTACCAGTAATATGACTTCTGTTCCTAATTTGAAGTCGTTCACAGGCAAGGAATAAAATGGATAAAGTCGAAATACGGGGATGCTCTAGTCACAATTCGTCTCACTCAACGCAACTACCTCGACGCGATCGAACGCGCCGTCACCAACGGAAACGTAGTGCTGCTAGAGAATATAGGCGAAACGGTGGACGCCGTGCTTGAACCATTGCTTGGTCGCGTGCTTATTCGTAAAGGAAAGGTTTTGAAGGTAATTGTCTAACTGTTTGTGCCCAATAAAAATGACATACCTAACGATTAGTCCGGGTGGATTTGCTCGTATTTAACCTGAACATGCGGGTTGGTGAGCTCATTTATGATGTTGTTGTTAAAATTGGTGACATTGCTGGATATCCCCCAGTATTTTCCTTTAGTCTCTCAACCTAATACAGGTTTTTGGGAGCCCATGGGTGCAGGCCTCACAAGATCGATCGCTGTGGATGGTGTATTTTAAATGTCCGATTTGAACCCATTTATACACTGCCTGTACATGTACCTTAGAATCCAAAGGTAGAATTCAGAGTATCAAGACATAGTTGATAACCATACCTAGCTCCCGAGCTAAGCTTGGCTTGTTTTTCGGACGGGAAGGCAGAGATTTCTCTTGTCACGAACCTGACATTTGTTTTATAAATGGATCCATTTGCTTTTAGATCGGTGACAGAGAAATAGACTACCATAAGGACTTTAGACTCGTGATTCAGACAAAGCTGGCGAACCCTCACTACCAACCGGAAATGCAGGCGCAATGTACGCTTATCAACTTTACTGTCACTAAAGATGGGTGAGTGATAAAGTGAAAAACTACTTACAAAAATGCATTCGCAGTTGGTAAAAATAACGTTTGATGCGCCCCAAAGGTATGCTTCATCAAATATAAGTAAGGAGCAGATCAGACCAAACAGGCAAGGAAAAGGCAAAGACGTGGCGTCCCTTTAATGTACTTTCATACATCTAATAAGATGAACATTATAGAACTTTAATCCATTAATTTATTCTCCTATTTCAGTCTCGAAGAGCAGTTGTTAGGTGAAGTCGTGAAAGCCGAAAGGCCCGACTTGGAAAGCTTGCGTGCCGGCCTCACCAAACAACAGAACGACTTCAAAATCACGTTAAAAACGTTAGAAGATGATCTACTGAAGCGATTATCATCAGCCGGACCGGACATCCTGAGTGATTCCGCTCTCGTCATCAACTTGGAGACTACTAAGAAAACCGCGGCAGATATTGAGGTGAAGGTCGAGGAGGGCAAAGTAACGTCTGTGAAGATTGATGAAGCCAGAGAGAGATATAGGTGAGCGTGTATGTCTGCCGTTGGGGGATCGCGGCAGGAGGGTCTCGAGTTGAGACATGCTCCGGAAAGCGCAGCGTATTCCGTAAGCTCTCCGCTGTGTAAATACGTAATAAATACGTCGTGCAGGATGTGCACCATTTATTGGTCCTATATATATTGGTGGAATATGTCCGCTTTCAGTGAGAACTTGAACAGACCCAACGTGGGTATTATTAATAAAATTTTGGCTGACTCTACTTCAAATGCAGAAAAAGAATTATTTAGTGTTGTAAGTCGCCACAAATGACATTCATAGACGGATACTTTATCTTAAGTTACTAAGTTAGCTATCTAAATAGATTTTTTAAATGATTTTATGTTACAACAAGTAAATTTTTTGTTGTATTAACTTTAATTTTGTTGTCATGTATCTTTACAACCTACTAAGTTGTACATACGATAGGACCGACATGTATCCTTTACAAAGGTCCATATAATATATATTTATTTACATAATAAATAAACATAAAAATATCTATATATAATTTCAAATAGGAAAGTGCAGGCGGTAGCTAGTTCTGTATATATTATTGACAAGTCCGTTCCAGGCGTGCCGCTGCAAGAGCTTCTCTCCTCTACTTCATCCTTAACGACATCTACAAGATCAATCCAATGTACCAGTTCTCTCTGAAGGCGTACAGCGTTGTCTTCAAAGACGCGTTGGCTAGAACAGAGCCGGCGGAGGACTTGGAGGGTCGCGTCAGGAATCTACTCGACACCATCACTTTTGCTGTGTTCGTGTATACCAGCAGAGGACTCTTTGAGAGGGACAAGCTTGTGTTCTTGTTTCTTATCACGTTACAGGTAAAAAACAACGTATTTTACTAAATACGTGTACGACGATAATAGAATAACGTTTTTTTCGGAGACACGAAAGTTGCCGAGACGTTTAACTTATATTGTAGTACTGTACCTAAATGCATTTCTAACTAGCTGACCCGCCCGCGGCTTCGCACGGTTGGTTTTTCAATAAAACATTACCTTCATTTTGCCCAGTTGGCTAAAAAGTAGTATGTCCTTTCCCAGGATATAATCTATGCCCTTGCAAAATTTCATTACGATCCGTTCAGCCTTTTAGTCGTGTAAAGGTAACAAATAAACTAACAAACAGAGTTTAGTATGTATGTATTATACATATAAACCTTCCTCTTGAATCACTCTATCTATTGCTGAAAACTGCATTAAAATCCGTTGAGTAGTTTAAAAGATCTAAGCGAAGAGACAGCGGAATCGACTTTATTTTATACTATGTAAATATGTATTTCAGGTTTTACAATCGGAAGGCCAAGTAGACCCTAAGGAACTAGATTTCCTACTAAAATACGCCGTAGCGCCTGAACCGTCCCCTTACAGCTGGCTGACTAACAACTCCTGGGGTGGTATCGTTGCACTCTCTAAGATGGACGCTTTCGAGAACCTGGACAAGGACATTGAAGGGGCCACTAAGAGGTAAGTTCAACTTCTGTTGATGTTCTAAATAATGAATAAAGATTAATTGACCTTGTTTGACGTAGTGAAGTAGGGCGCGCGATTTAATTCTAAAATATCTATCGCCTTTCGCCATTGATAAGGACTCTTAAGTCGGTCAGTTACGAGTCATTATCAAGAGAATGGCGTTCGGGTTTACACCAAATAACAATTAAATGAATAAATAATGCTGGATATTTCACACAGCGCCATCTAGCCCCAAATTAAACAAAGCTTGTACTATGGGAACTAGACAACTGATAGAATACTTTTATACTTGTTTTTGTAAAAACATACTTATAATGTATACAAAAACATCCAGAACCGGAACAAATATCTGTAAATCATGCAAATATTTGTTCTGCGGCGGGAATCGAACCCGCTACCTCCTGCGTCTTAGCCGGCTATTTGCCCACTGCGCCATGGAGGTCGTCTGCATAATCATACATTTATTTAGTTAACCAATCTTAGCTTACCATTGTAAACCATCCACCAAGGACTCTGGACTTCTCATTCAACAAGCAAACCACATTCCATCGTCAAGATAAAAAGCATAACACACTCAACTTTTCATTATTTTAATCTAGAAGTGTAATAACGGGGAGGCATATCCCAGCAGTGGATGCGGGCTGAAATAAACAAAATGATGATCATTATTATTAAAATAAGTAAAGAAGTTCCAACTTTCTCCATCAGGTGGCAAAAGTACACAGACGGTGAAGCGCCGGAAAGAGACAAGCTTCCCGGTGAATGGAAGAACAAGTCTTCATTGCAGCGTCTTTGCATAATGAGAGCGCTGAGAGCTGACCGAATGTCTTACGCTTCTGGGTATGCATATGCATACTATACCATTAAATTAGGAACATCTAACAGTCACATAGTCATAACTCCACTCTAAGATCATTTTTGAGATGATTTTTTATCTTATGATTTTACCGTGAGCGTCGGAAAATATTTCAGACAAAAACAACGCATAAGAAATGGGTTAATCCATCAAGGAGTGTCTTAAAGTATAACGTTGAATTCTCTTTCACATCACTTACATAACAATCACCTTTCTTAGCGCATTTTGCGAGGAAAACCTGGGCACGAAGTACGTGGAAGCTCGAAGCCCGTCCCTCGAGAAATCCTATCAGGAGAGTAACTCTACCACGGCAATGTTCTTTATTCTCTCTGCCGGCGTGGACCCTCTTAAGGTACATTGCCACTTAGCCGTAAAAATTACATACAAAGTAGTTGGTTAATCATATAAGTCATAGATAAATTAGTGTAGGTAAAGTATTCCAATCTGAAAGGCGTGCCCCTCCATTGCCTCTGCTTAAAGTTTACTCACGACGTTTAAATAAGAACCTTATGATGCCAATGAATGATGCAATTGTTTGACTTTGATACAATGAAGCAGCGATTCTCGCAATTTATGACTGGGAGTAGCATTTTGCGTAATTTGTTCATAAACAAATTAATAAGTACTAGTTACAGTGTAAGATAATATAGTTTTTATACACTTGTACATTATATAGTAGCAAGCACCACCATACTTTACTGAGGTTTGCTTATAATGATCTTGTAAATAATAAATAAATAAATGCTGGACATTTCCACACAGCGCTATCTAGCCCCAAACTAAGCAGAGCTTGTATTATAGGAACCAGATAACTGATAGAATACTTATGTATATACTTTTTTTTTGTAAATACGAACTTATAATATATAGAAAAACAACCAGACCCGGAGCAAATATCTGTAGATCATGCAAACATTTGTTTCGCGGCAGGAATCGAACCCGCTACCTCCTGCGTCTCAGCCGGCTATTCGCCCAATGCGCCACGGAGGTCGTCAAATAAATAAATAATAATATGGCTTATCATAGTTTCCACGTGACGGTACTCAAAAACTTAAA
The DNA here is from genome assembly GCA_963924445.1 of Philereme transversata. NCBI lineage: Eukaryota > Metazoa > Arthropoda > Insecta > Lepidoptera > Geometridae > Philereme > Philereme transversata. The sequence goes on from OZ004347.1 coordinate 10,933,094, forward strand.
TACACAGAGTGCAAAGTTGAGATGTTGCACAAATAGCAGCTACTTGTACCGTTAAAGCTACATGTAAGCGTTGTTAGAAGACTGAAACTTTTTGTTGCAGATATTCACCTAGTATTTTTACAAAATCTGACTAAATAAAATTGTGTCCTTTAATTGTCTTGCTGCTCAGGAAAAAAGTGTCCAAAAGCTGCATTTATGTCCCATATAAACTTTCCATCCTGTTTTTCAACCCTCACATTCGGTACAGGCAATTTAGTTAAAAAAAAGTCACTCTTATTTAGCAAAATCTCTTTGACAGAATTCATTGAATTCTTTCAGGATCTGGAAAAACTTGGCCGCAAGCTTGGCTTCTCGACTGACAAGAAGAATTTCCACATCGTGTCTCTAGGCCAGGGCCAGGAGATAGTAGCGGAGGAGGCTATGGGAGTAGCCTCTGTGAACGGACACTGGGTCATACTCCAAAACATACACTTGGTAGCCAAATGGCTGGCAACTTTGGAGAAGAAAATGGAGGAAACTTTCGATAACCCTTTACCAAACTACAGGTAAACTCTACACACTGCAAGCACGTTCGATCACTAAATATCGACTCAACGTACTTAAAATATTTAAATGTGTGCATTGCCGTCTGAATCGAAAGTTGGTGTTCAGCTGGTTGAGTTGATATGGCGTGCCCTTTTTTTTTTTTTTTTTACGATGGGAAAATGCTTTACGCATGTCCTCCAACTCGGGGAGAGCTGAAGGGGTCTGTCGGACTCTCCGTAGAGCAACCAACGGCATACCGACTAAAAACCCACCGATATTCCTTCAATCACCTCAGTGCCAGTGCATCATCGAACCGCCCATTGTGAGATGAGTGAGTCGATGCCGCACTAGCACCTGACAGGGTCACGGGGTCCCGGTTGGATTCAACCGTGGCCCTGTCGGTGAATGTCCGCCTTAAGCGGACCCTTCGGACCCCCACTTGGGAGGGAGAGGAATGTCCTGGAACATTAAGGACACTCCCCGGCGTAGGAGGCCTGTGCGATGCGGAGTCGGGGCTCCCCGCACCCGAACACTGCTGGTCCCCATCGAGCGGAAGAAGGCGAAGAAACTGTCTTCGCCTTCTCTCGGTCCTTCTTCTACGGCGCGGCTCAGCGAGGGGGTCCTCCTCTCGTACACGTTCCGCAGCTTCCTTTTGTAGTATCACCTCCTCGCAGAAGGTGACTAAGGCATCCCAGGCTCTGTCGCTGTCAAGTGCAGCCTCGACTATTCTCGGCAGCGAGAGATCCTGGCCAACAACTGCCACCAGTGCCTGTCGCTGTATTGCCCAAGCACCACAGACCTCCAGCGTGTGCTGTGCTGTGTCTTCATGGGCACCATAGTGATGGCACTCCGTCGTTGATTCCCTTCCGATTCGGCACAGGTATTTTGAGAAGCAACCATGCCCCGTCAGCACCTGTGTCAATCGGAAGGTCATCGAGCCATGCTCCCTGGCAAGCCACTCTTTTAAAAGCGGCCGAACTGCCCTAACCGTCTCAATGCCAGCGCTAGGCTGTGCCAGCCTTTCGAGCCACTCTTCAATGAGTGCCTCGTGCAACTCGTCCCTTTTGCCCTCAATTTCTCTCAGGGCTGGTCTTTGCCCTCCCGCTGCCTCCTGCTGGCGCCAGGAGTAAATGGATGCAAGGCAGCTGGCATCCAAGTCCCAAGGTAGTGAGCCCGCCAATACGCATGCAGCTTCATATGAAACGGTGCAGTAGCCGCGTATCGCTCTAACCGCCATTATCCTCTGCGGTCTTCGCAGAAGAGCTCTGTTACTGGTAGTTAGAGCGTCCACCCACACCGGCGCACCATACAATGCCATCGAACGAATGACCCCGGCAAAAAGATGGCGACAGGAGGCTCTCGGTCCACCAATATTCGGCAGGAGGCGCGCTAATGAGCCTGCCGAGCTTTGCACCTTTGGGACTAAACGTTTGAAATGCTCAGCAAAGTTCCAGGTGCTGTCCAGTGTTAACCCAAGGTAGATATGGCGTGCCCTAAGTCAAGTATTCATGCTTAGTTCATAGAATATGTCACACCGTTGCATTTCAGTGAAGGGTTAATGCATATGCTTTTCAGGTTATATTTAAGCGCAGAACCTGCGGGAGATCCTGCTTACCACATCATTCCGCAAGGCATTCTAGAATCTGCCATCAAGATCACAAACGAACCGCCTATCGGCATGTGGGCTAACTTGCACAAGGTACAGTTACCAATTGTTCGCATTTAAAATGTATGACCACTTTACGAATTAGTGAATCACAATTTGAGCTGCTTACGAAGCTGCTGATGAAATATATGATTGTTTACCTAAAGTGGCCAGGGATGGTCGACTGATGTGAACGTAGCTGGGTGGCAACGAATGCGACTCGCAAGAGCACGGAATTAATGGCGTAATAAAGATCAGGAGGCCTAAACCTAACAGCGGGTGCAGAAGACCTGAAATGAATGATGGATTACAAAATGTTTCAGGCTCTGGATAACTTCAATCAGGAAACACTGGAAATGTGTAGTAAAGAAGCTGAATTCAAATCTGTGCTATTCGCACTCTGCTACTTCCACGCCGTAGTAGCTGAAAGACGTAAATTCGGACCTCAAGGATGGAACAGGTAGTAGAAGTGTCATATTTTCTAGAGATATTTATTTTGTAACCCTTCCATAGGATCTTAAAATAATCGTTCATTGTTTTCTTCAATTTGAGTCTATTAGAGAGAGGGTACACAAATATTTTTTCTTCCGATACAGATGTCAAAATTTTGATGAGACGAAAGTAATAAATATGAACCAGAATTGAGCCATATAACTGCAATCGGGCTTTTTGTATTTTTACTGATTTTCTTTGCTTTTCAGAACGTATCCATTCAATTTCGGAGACTTGACCATATGTGTGTACGTGCTGTTCAACTATTTGGAAGCGAATCCTCGCGTGCCGTGGGAGGATCTGAGGTACCTCTTCGGCGAAATAATGTACGGAGGACACATCACCGACGATTGGGATAGGAGATTGTGCAGGACATTCTTACTGGAGTATATGCAGCCTGAACTTGTGAGTACCTACCTCTGTAACTCCTCGAAACTAACTCTGTCTGTCTGTCTCTCTGTCCCTCTGTCTGTTTGTTTCGTTTTCACGAATAAACATCTGGACCGATCTTGATGAAACTTAACAAGGAAATATTGTGTATAATGAGTAGTGATCGGATATTCGGAAGCATATTTACCTAAAGTTGATTTTTGGCTGGCAAATTATGGAAGCGGCTTCTTAGAATATTTTTATTAAAAATAAAATCCCGGGATCCGGGGATTGAATGCATATTCATTTAACGTTAAATATTAAGTAGGTAGCATTTGCCATCTCACACTTACAAAACGCTTATATTCCCTGAGGTCTAATAGGCCCGATCTGACACTTGTTACAAGGTTGTTTTGGTTCGTCCATAATTACTAACAGTAAAAGTAGGGAAAAGCAACCATATTACCTTGTAACAAGGCATTATGTATACCTAATATACCTATGTGCCAAAGGGTGCGTTCTTTCATATAATGTGAATTTCTTCAGAATATATGAGGGATGAATGACATACCATAAAAACCTATGCAGCTTTAAGGGATGTCTAGGTTTAGTAGATAAATAAATTTAAAAAAAATTAGCACATGATAAATTTGTTGATTCCGGAATCACGGAATTTTTTCGATAAAAAAGTGCTATCCACACTGGCCAACTTTTAACTTTAGGTGCATCCGTTTATCCGATCTCTACTCATGAGAGAGGAAATAGAATAGATTTTTTATAAATTTACATTTTTTACGATAAAAGTGTTTCTATATACTTTTTCAGCGGTCAGCTAGTAATTACATAAAATATAATGAAACTTACAGGTGGACGGTGAGTGTCAGCTCGCTGTAGGGTTCACATCGCCTCCGAACTCTGACTACGCCGGCTACCACTCGTACATCGACGACTTCCTCCCCGACGAGACGCCGTACTTGTACGGTTTGCATCCCAACGCCGAGATCGGCTACTTGACCACGGTATCACAGAGATTATTCAAGGTACGATCCATACTGATATTATATATTCGAAAGTCACTTTGTATCTCTATTTGTCTGTTTGTTACGTTTTCACGACTAAACGGCTGGACCGATTTTGTATTTAGATAGATTATGGATCCATGCGTGTGAATCCGCGGATGGAAGCTTGTATAGTATATAAAATGGATTACGCAGCAATTACGTTATGGCCCCGGCTAGAAGAAAGACGTTTAGCTTCGCTAACGACTTTTTTATAACAATTACACGCTTAGTACTGACCCGACACTAGAATTATTTGTATCGGAAGTGTGGGGAAACTACAAGTACCATCTACTACTAATTTACCGAAGGACATTCAAAAACTGCCACTTTTTAAATTTAGACACAAATTAAGATTATGGCTTTTAGATAAGATTTTTTATACATTAGAAGAATACTTGAATAAATAATGACATGATTAATTTGACAGAGAATAATTATAATTGATTACTAAATTTTGACATAAATAGTGTAATGTTACTTATAATATCTTTTTAAGTGAACAAAATATATGAAAGCTTTACAAGCTTATTGCACGCCCCCCCCCCCCCTGAGTGGGGTAGAGTATAGTGAAACAAATTGAAATTAAATGTGATGACATCTTTCTGTATAACCTATATTCTGGCAATAAATGATCATGATTTATGATTTATTCAGACTCTGAAGTAATATTTGCATCCCCACTGCGGGTAAATTTTTCTGGCATCAATTCTGGTTCTATAAATAGTTTTTTTTATGGTCAGGTGGTCTTCGAGATGCAGCCTCGAGATACGGGGGCACAAGCTGGTGGTGGAGCGACTAAAGAGGAAACGGTAAAAAGTTTCAATTATTTCTACACCTGAGATGGAACGGTGTCTACATAAGGGCCGGTAACCAGCCTAAGAGTAACGATACGAGAACTCCCCTCCGACTACTTAAAAAGTTTACACAATAGGAGCACATATACTGTAGTTGTAAGAAGAATTATCAAAGCTAAAGAATTATGTCTGTAGTTGGGTTTGCAAGCAGTTCATATAGTGTTCATACAAAATAACTAAAATCATCTGCAAAATTAACTTTATGTTTTAAAATTACTAAGACTACAGCCGTACTGAGTACGGAACCCTATACTGTGCATAGTTCGAAACGCGATTGACCAGTTATTTAGATTTTCTATACAATTACAAAAGTGTTGTAACAGCTCTTATGCAGATGAAGATCTACAAATTCGAAGGTAGCCGATTATGGCAGATAGTCTTTTTTCTAAATAATAATAAATCATTTAATTCAGGCAACAAAAAAATATTTGCGGGATAGTAATTAACTTATTCTACGGCCCATACAGATATATATGTACATATATATACATATATATATATATATATATATAAATACATCTTTACATAGTATAAAATGAAGTCGCATCCGCTGTCTGTTCGCTTAGATCTTTTAAACTACTCAACGGATTTTAATGCAGATTTCAGCAATAGATAGACTGATTCAAGAGGTAGGTTTGTATGTTTAATACATACCTGGCATTGTTTGTTTGTTACCTTTAAACAATTAAACGGCTGAACGGATCGTAATACATAAATAATAACATAAATAGTGTAATGTTACTAACAATATATTTATAACAATACAAATATGAAAGCTTTACAAGCTTATTGCACGCCCCTGAGTGGGGTAGAGTATAGTGAAACTATTTTATATTCAATTTTACATCTTTCTGTATAACCTATATTCTGGCAATAAATGATTTTGATTTGATTTGATTTAATGAAATTTTGCAAAGAGATAGATTATATCCTGGGAAAGGACATAGGCTACTTTTTAGCTAACTACGCAAAATGAGGATAATGTTTTATTGAAAACCGTGCGAAGCCGCGGGCGGGTCATCTAGTATTATGATAAAAACTTATATTTATTTACTACACTTTACTACTTTGTAAACACTTTGAGTTCTCGGTGCTCGGTATCCGTCCTCGGAAACGACGAAATACGACACCCTTCGGCCAAAAATATTCCTCCATGAAGGTGGACAGATGTCTAAAACTTGTTGTGTTATTTATGGGCTAGTTCTGTATCTATTTTACGTAGATGACGTAATACTATTTGACGTGATTGTATTGGCTAATTTTTGACCGCTCATTAGCTTTGGTTTGAACCAATGGATAACTTTTCCGGTAAATACCTAATTCGAAACACCCTATAGAGGTGACCATTGCATTATGTAGATTCATTAATATTGTTATTTACATCACATTTATGAAAATCCAATAGGTTCGATTTTACGTCATTTGCATGCCGTGATAACTTTGTACGAACGTTTACACAAGAAATCGAAAAACCAACTATATAATGCCAATTAAATAATATGTTATCCATAAACTATAGCAATAAGTATAATCAATAAGAGCCAAGTTTCACTTTATATTCAAAAAATACTCTGAGAAACACTACTTAATGTTGAATCATTATTTCAATCGGACGTTGTTCCAATGTTGTATCATTCGTTTTTGCTGTTTAATGGTAGTATTTTGATACCTGCCAAATCACATCTATTAGATTTCCACGAGTATAAAATGCATAATTTTGTACAGGTTCGATATATATTAGACGACATCTTGGACCGAGTACCGGAGCCGTTCAATCTCGCAGAGCTGATGGGGAAGGTGGAGGAGTTGACTCCGTTCATAATCGTCGCCTTCCAGGAAGCCGAGCGCATGAACAAACTTATGGGAGAGATCAGGCGCTCTTTGAAGGAAACTGAATTAGGTCTCAAGGTAACTTTTAAAATCAATATTTTGTTCTACACACACCGTACAAAGATAAAGATATCTCACATAAAATAGAAAAAACAACTTAAATCTGGAAATTAATTGAAAATTATTTATGCAGCGCCTGTCATGGCAAGATACATTACATCTGCAGTACGTTTATTTAAAGTATTGGAGCAGATTGTTTTCTTTCAAAATTGATTTAACGTCCGCGTTCATTACTTTTGTTTTCTTATTTTGTTAATTAAGGTTAACAAAACAAGTAAACATTATTAAACAAACTATTTTGGAAATCATCCTTGTATAAGTTTTTATTTAAATCTTGAAACATGCACATGCATGCATAAATATTTATAATACTTATTACAGGGTGAGCTGACTATCAGCAATGATATGGAAAAGCTGATGGAATCACTGTTCATGGACAATGTGCCGGACGCTTGGTCTAAGCTAGCGTACCCGAGCTTGCTCGGACTGGCGGCTTGGTTCTCTGATCTCTGCCTACGCTTGGTCGAGCTGGAAAACTGGACAGGAGATTTTAACGTAAGTGAAGTCACTCTATTTATTGATCTCCTCTCTTCATCCTCTATTTACAACCACTCCACATTTCAGGGGGTTTGTGATAAAAATATGTTCACCAAAATATTATGCTGCATCAGAAATTTTGATTGTTTTGGCTTTTTCTATATATTATAACTAGCTGTCCCGCCGAACTTCCTACCGCCTTGTCATGTATATGACGCGGGCTGTCAATGTATGTCACCCGCTGCATCTATCTATCAGAAAATGAATGTCTTCATTATTTCTTTTTGCGTGAATGTTTCCGATATTTTAATAGTTATTCTGCTATTCGGGGCGGAGACAAATTCAACAAATCCAACAAATCAAAAACCATCAAAATCGGTTCAGCCGTTCTCGAGTTATAAGTGTTCGAACAAACCCGACTTTGTTTTATATATTAAGATAAGTATATATTTACAAAAAAAAAACTACTGGTTCCCATAGTACAAGCTGTGCTTAGTTTTGGTTACATTTCTATATTTTTTCATTTATAAACTGGATAGATCTTCGTTTGACCACAATTTCACCTGGTTGGTAAGCGATGATGTAGTCTAAAATGAAGCACGAAGATCTAGAATAAACCTATTTACTCTTGCCTCAAAGATGCCCGGATTGTATTCTCTGGATTGCGCTGCCGTTTGAAATGTCTAACATTATTTATATATTGTTAAATTTCAGTTGCCACCCGCAGTATGGCTGGCCGGTTTCTTCAACCCGCAGTCCTTCCTCACGGCTATCATGCAGCAGACGGCCCGTAAGAACGAATGGCCGTTGGACAAGATGTGCCTCAACTGTGACGTCACTAAGAAGAGTAGATATGATTTCAAGTAAGTGCTCTTTATTAGGAGGTATTTCAAACCCCATACAAAAAGTGATTTATAAGTATTTTAGTAGTACCTATAGAACTACAAAGTTTCTAAGGTGCGTGACCTACGAGGTAAAAAAGCATGTATGCAATTCACACGTGGTAAACCTGAAACCTCAAATACCACGCGCATGTGCTTGGTATCTACCGACTCACTCTCTTTCTCTCTCCTACTTTCTACCTTTGTGTATCTTTCTTTCTCTCTCCCTCTTACGTTGGAATATTGGACGCTACTCGTTGCTAACGCTCGCGCTGGCCCGTAACAAGTATACTACGCGCATGCGTTCGAGTGCCACGGATTCACTCTCGCTCTGTCAGTGTTTTTGAACAGTGCATTCATACCCCCTCCATGGTAGCGTTAAACGTTTAACGCAACCTTGTTGGAAGTCGCATTAGAAGTTTCACTTCAATATTACTTTGTTATAGGCGATAGTTACCACTTAACATCAAGTGGGCCATATGTTAGTTCCATCTCCAAGTAGTATAAAAAAACTAGTATAACTAAACTAATTAAGGGACAATCTCAATAGGTACTATGAATAGCGAGGGTATAGGAACAGATGTTGGGCACATGAGGCTATACACCTGTATGCCTCAAGTTGATGGGCGCAGCACATTTCTAAGGAGCGTGACCTACGAGGTAAACTTTGTTATAGGCGATGGTTACCACTTAACATCAGGTGGGCCATAGGCTTGTTCCATCTCCATGGTATGAAAAAAAAAATCTGTGATTCGACGCAAATATCGTAGCGATATTTGCGAGTCTAAGCTATCGTTTATAATGTCAGTTTAAAGAAGTATATCGTAATTGACATCGTAAGCATAACTGACATTATAAATCGATTGCTTTTACAGTATAAAAATATCCTATCATTTTGCGTTCGATGACTAGGTACATCGCTAATTCGATCGCTGACAATGTCGAGACTTTCACCCCTAAGGCCTTCAAAATAAGATGTTGGTCACCCACAACTGACCATCAAACTTTTATTGAGAAGGACAATATAAAAGGTCGAAGAAAAGAGAATAAAATAGCCTAATTGTTTTGTAGATTAATGTGAATAAAGGAGATGTTATCTGTACACAATGATGTCATTCAATGATGTAATTAATCTCGAAACGTATGTACTACCGATGAGATAATTCTTGTTGGGTAGTTTCGTTTCAATAACTTTTGTAGCTTCTAGCTAGTCAATCGATTTTCCTTACATTTCTATGAACTATGTTTATGTAAACAAATACCTACTTAATAAACGAGATTATTTTTTACGCGTGGATGCTTTGGGTAAAACCAGTTCATAATATAAACGATAACGTAAGTTATTATCATAAACACACAGTTTTTATCTCGTTCAATTGACATAACACAATGCTAAAAAGAGAGATAATTTGTTCATGGCGAGCGATCTTGTGTGGCCTGCAGCCAACGACTCCGATTGGTCTATAACAGATCGTGCAAAATGTTGCATTAGGTCGATTTGAACAGTATTATTAGTTAAAGATTTCATTTAATAAATATATCTAGCTGATAGTCTGCCAATACTGCGTTTGTTCTTCCCTATACCCGACTAACGTGAGTTTTAAACCCGACCCAAAAAGAGGGTTTTATAAGTTTGACTACCATGTCTGTGTATCTGTCTCTCTGTGGTATCGTAGTTCTCAAACGGATGGACCGATTCGGACCCGATTTTATTTTAGAAAGCTAGTTTTACTTGGCTGTGTCAGTATTACGTGGGGGTTGCTAAATTTAAAATTTACTTTTTCGATATTTCTATAAAAATAAAGTACAATAATATAATATACAAGTAAAATTTCAAATTTCTTTATTTTTTGGCAGCGCTCCGCCCCGTGAAGGCGCTAACATCCACGGCTTGTACATGGAAGGCGCCCGGTGGGACACAGCCTCCGGCGGCATCGTCGAGTCCCGCATGATGGAACTGTTCCCCATGATGCCCGTCATATTCATCAAGGCGGTCACTCAGGACAAGCAGGACACGCGCAATGTCTACGAATGCCCTGTCTATAAGATTCGGTAAGTATAGATTGTGAAGGAAACCATTGACCCGTTTATGTTGTCGTAAACAACACAAAAAAAAAATCTAGAAAAGGATTTTCAATTTATTAGGAAAGGACGGTACATTGTAGCGCTTTGTCAAAATAAGGGGCATTATGAGGAGACCGGTAGGGCTTGTAACTGAAAATTAAAAAGCTTTTATTATCTATGCTATAAGATATCTGATGTGGATTATACATATTTATTTCTAAGAATGTTTTTAGCACCACTTCAATTTCACCCTAGGAAAACCATGCGCCTTTTTATATTTTAGCGTCTATTTTAGAAATGATAAGTAACTGCTGATGGGATAGTCTCCTAAAGGCCCTCGACAGTGCTGGTTTCTGAGAGTTACTTTTATTTTCAGCATGCGCGGTCCGACGTTTGTTTGGACGTTCAACTTGAAGACCAAGGATAAACCTACGCGTTGGACTCTCGCTGGCGTAGCGCTCCTACTTGGTGTTTGAGGTATTCGCTTTTATTGTAACCTATTACTTTATTTAGTACCTGATTATTTCTTATTTTATTTATTTTTAGGCTAATAAACTTAAATTTTACATTTATAAAGGTATTTCATTTCATAGAAGAATAAGACATGAGATAAATATTTTTGATTCATATATTTTCTATACTTTTTGAGTAATTCGACAATATGTGCAGAAACAACAGCTGGATTATCATCATAATATCTCTTTGTGCATCAATTTCATAACACTTGGGAAGACTACACAACATTACTATACAAAAATTTCCAGAATAGTAATTTCTTTTCATTTTACATTTACAAAAATATCCCTCTCCTGATCTCGTATTGGACGGCATCGCTCAGTCTAATCTCTTTCATTCAACAACCTTTCGAATAGCCACTAGAACTCTCATATCTGGCAGTGATATATTCTAAGCACTTATAGACTAGCCACTTTTTGTTTTCAACGTCGCATTGGATGAGGTATTATCGTTATCTGAGGTCGGCTCAGATCCTTTCACAGTAAACGTAACGTAATATCTCTTATTCTTGTCCAATTTCTCAGCCGGTAAAGCTATCAGCTGTTTTTCTGTCCCGTGAGACACTTCCAACGTCACGTGGGCCTTCCCAGAGTTTGTAGGTGGTTTTGAGTTTATCTTTGGTAGGAATCCTCTTGATTTTGCGCTTGGGCCTGCTGTAGCTGGCTTGGGCATCGTGTGATGATCCCATTTGAATGGTACTGAAGATAGAAGAAAATCAGTTAGTAGCAATTGAAATCGACAAGTACACAAATATGCATGGTAGGTAGGTACTCACAATAAGCAGCACATGGAACTCCAGTATACGCGTGAATGGCATGAAAACATCGATGAGTCTTACTCGTGCATAGACACGGGTTGTCAGGAACAGCGCTCATTTTGTAAAGCTCGCTCTCCCCGTAATCGAAATCTATCGGTCTCTCTGGCAGGTTATCCAAATGCCTCTTGCCGCTTTTCTGCAATTTCTTTAAACTCTCATAAAGAAACTTTTCGAAACTGCTAAAGGATAAGTCCGTGCTGTTGTAAGGACCCAAACCAACACTAGATAGACTGGATTTATTGTATTCGTCAATAGCACGTTTAACAAGAACTGCTTCATTAGCTTTACTAGTTCTTATCTGCAGCCGTTTAAGTTCCAATAGGTGCTGAAAAATCTTCCTTTCGCAGTAGTATCTGAAACATTAGATATAATTAAATTAAAATGTAAAACGCGACTTTAATAAGCTATTTTAAAATCAACAATATCAATCACCTTCTCATATTAGTTTGAATCCTTTGTGTAACAGACTTCATGTCCACGGCATACTTATCACCAGGCTTCCGCACCGGAATTCTGCTGTCTGATTTCCCAGAATATCTTCCACTTGTATTTCTCTGCTGATAGTAAGCGGTGAGACGAGGGCTATTTATGCGACGCTGCAGTGCTCTGGGACTAGGTTCGAATCCCGAATCCATCAAGCCGCTAGATTCGTATCCTCTTTCAGAGTTCTCACTCTTTGATCTGATAGTTGTTCGACTTTTCGTTCTACCCTTCTTTCGAAAACGTTTTCTTCGGCCATTAACTTCAGTATGACTGTATATTTCATTATCACTAACACTGGGAACTCTGCCGTAAATACTTCCGTCTCTTCCTAACTTACTTGCTACAGACATTTCTTTGTCATCCTCCAAGGAACCTTCCTCGACTTTGCTAGTCTTTTTCAATATTCCCGTAGTAGTTTCGGGGCTGACTATATCTGATAGCACTTTATAACTTTCTGTTTCATAGATGCTACTTTTGCGACTACTTCCTTGACTATCTCTTGTCGATGATTTTCGAGTTCGCTTTGGTGTAAGCGATAGATCAACATCAAATTCTCCACTGACATTTTCCAAGATTACTTGTTGCACTGCTCGATCCTCGGAAGAAACATGTTCACCATTCTCTGGTGATACTCCTTTTTCAATGCTTTGAGCATTTTCGGAGCTACCAGTAACAGAGGCTGCATATTCTTTCCTTTTTCCGTCAGAACTATGATGACTATCACTACTGTCTTTGATCAAATTGACTCCTGTCTGCATTTCAGATTCAGGTTCTCCCTCGTCATGTGATACTTTTTCGCCCATCAAATGATCGGACACCTTATCCGAATCTTTACTTTCAAAAACTTCATCTTTAGCGGCAAACGATACAACCGGGGAACTTATCTTTTCTTGAGATTCAGATTTTTCTAAACTAGTTGCATCCAAGCTAGTCTTGTTATCACCAGATACATGGCTAAGTGCCTCGTCTGGCCCAGAAAGAACTTGAAACGATCTCTTGCGCGCCATCTCTAAGGTGGGACTAGGTGATTTAGATACATTTTCTGGTGTTTTTGTTGGAGACGGACTAAGCTCAGTGTCTTTAATTGGATCAGTTGGCTGTTTTGTTTCATCTGGTTTTTCTGTAGTACCAGACTTAGATTGAATTTCTCCTTTTTTTTCATCTTCAACTGTTGGAGTCTTACTGTCATCTGTTTCAGGAACGGATTTGTCCTCTTTGACAGATTCGTTACTGGGTGATTTGTTATCATCGGTTTTAGTGGTACCTGATGTACTCACAGATGCCTCGCTTGGTTGTTCCTTTTCAGGAACTACTTCTTTAGCTTCCGCTATTACTTGAGCGTCTTCTGCAGTAACTTGCGCAATTGATTTTTTTGAATCTGATTTAGCACCTTCACTAATATCTTTTTGAGTGACTGACATGTTTGCTGCTTCGATTGATACATTATTTGAGGAATCGACAGTGACAGTTAACTCTGAGTTACCTTGCTGACTAGACTGTCGTTCCATGTGAATTTGTGCTTCGGTTATGACCATATTTGTTTTTACTGATAGTGTATCAGTCTCAGTTTCACTGTGAGCTCTACTTTTCTCAGTTTGATTATCTTCTTTATCGTCTATTTGCAAAGAAGTTTCTTGTTCTGCATTTGCAGCTAAACTAACGCGTCTTTCAACACTATCTGTATAATCTGGACGATCTGCGCTTTTGTATTTTACAATATTGACACTTTGTTTTTCATCGTCGTTTTCTATATGGATGGACGTTTTTTTTCCTTTGCGTTTTGTACTCCGCCGTTCTGTTGATTCTGAGCTGCTACTTTCAGTGATGGAACAATTTTTTCGTTTGCTTCTTTTTCGATGTCTATTACTTTTCTTTTCGGAATAACTATCGGATTCTGAGGAACTTTCGGAATCAGACCTGTAATGCCGTCGACGATGTTTCGCATTAGCTTTGTGTCGCTTGGAAGGTTCACTTTTCGATCGATTTTTCTTTGAACTTCTATATTTTTTCTCGTGAGTACTATCTTTACCATCTCCATCCAATTCACTATCGTAACCGTCGCTGAAGCTTTTTTGTGCCTGTACAAGTTTCTTCCGTCTTTCACGGTATCTATCAGAGTATTTGTTTTCTGATCTTCGTCTTGCCTTTCTAGAATCAGAGGAGGACTCGTTAGTTGATTCGCTATCATTTTTTCCACGTCTCCGTTCATGTGCTGGGCTAGAAATTTCTACTACCTCACGTTTTTCAATTCTTATTTTGTCGCGTACGTCAATTTTAGTGCTTGTAACTTTACGCGTGGGAAGTGATGTGATAGGGGCTCCGTCGATCACAATTTGAGTATTTGAAAGCTTTGAAGCTGGTAATCCTCCATGCATCTGTATGTACTTTGCTGTTGATCGATGGCCCCGAGTAGTTGCACAATCAAGTGGAGTTAATGGCTCATTCTTCGAAGACATTGCTACTGGATTGACCTCTGCACCGCGGTCAAGTAATAAGCGACAAAGATCAGCATTATCCGTGGCCGCTGCAATATGTAACGGTGTTCGACCCTCGTGATTTGTAGCGTTAACTTGTGAAGGTCTTCCATCTAATAGCCATTTTACTAATTCTCTTCTCCCTGAAGCTACTGCTTCGTGCAAAGGAAGGTCTCCCTTTGAATTTCTTAGCCAAAGATTGGCTCCCCTTGCCCCTGAAAAAAGTAATGATTACAAACTCGTCCTTTTATTAGATAAACTTTACATGGAATCGTTTCCCACCAAGTATCCGAACAGTCTCAATTTGTCCTTTCGCGGCTGCTGTATGTGCAGGGCTGCGTCCTCTCCTATCCTGTCGATGGGAATCAGCTCCGTGGTCTAACAACGCTGCGGTTGCATCTGCGTGCCCTAACGCAGCCGCGTAGTGCAGAGGAGTACACCCGTGTGAATCTGCTACGTCGACCTTCGCTCCACATAGGCCGACTAAGGTTTCGAGAGCCTCGGTATGGCCTCGAGCTGCAGCACAGTGTAAAGCGGTCAGGCCATCTCTGAGAACATTTGAAGAAGCACTTTATCTAAGCATCAAACTCAACAAATGAAACCTTGTCTAGGAGTATAAGTCTCAACTATAGTTATACATATGTACCTGTCATCATCATCGACTTTGGCTCCAGCCTGGTGCAACGCCAGTACCGCAGCTGCTGACCCTGCAGAAGCTGCCCAAAGTAAGGGGGTTCTTCCATCAGCATCTCTCACATCTATGCTCGCACCACCTTCTCTAACCAAAGCACGCAAAACTTCTAATGCCGCTCCTCTGCTCTGTAAATTGAAAAAGCAATCATAATCAAGTAACCGAGTTGAACAAAGAAATCATTTAAATCAACTTGAGTGAGGCTGTTACCTATTCAATGCGGTTCTCTTGTTAGCACGCTATCGTTAGGGGTATGCCTGTATAATGCGGGTCAATGGTTTGCCTAACGAGATTTAAAGCTTATTTCTTTATATATTTGTTTGCTTTTACTGTACCCACCTGATGGTCAGTAGCAGCGGGCGCTCCGCACATTTGTGCAGCGTAGTGCAATGGGTAACCTCCATGCTGGTCTGGCGTAGCTGCATCAGCTCCTGACGCCAGCACTGCTCGTAGGGCCCCGACTTCACCACACACTACAGATATAAAGATTAATACTTCAAATTTGCTACAATGTCTTGAAAATTAGTTTAAAATAGGTACTTGGTGTCTTTAATGGAATGGAAGCAG
This sequence comes from Philereme transversata, assembly GCA_963924445.1. Lineage (NCBI taxonomy): Eukaryota > Metazoa > Arthropoda > Insecta > Lepidoptera > Geometridae > Philereme > Philereme transversata. The sequence continues at coordinate 10,948,960 of OZ004347.1, forward strand.
TGTTTTAGAACTAATGTAACTTTAACTTCAATCTTCGTTTATCGCAGACAGATATAGACGACAGACTAAGGTTAGTACGGTTGACTTGCATAAATCATTAACTCGTCAATCCAATATGACCTTTAATTTAGCTCGTATAGTTCTAGACACGTGGTGGTCGGTTCAAGGTCGTAACCTTGAACTGCCGCTCAATACCGCTGTACGGTCGGACGGCATACCGGACGCCGGACACCCCCAAACCCCCCCCCCCCCCCCCAAATACAGTTCAACTGGCGTATTCACAACATTAATTTTGATGACTGACATTGCGGTATTTGTGGTATACCGCATTTCTTGTTGTTTAGCCTGATGGGAGTATGGTTAATAGGTACTATTTTAGTGATTTTTATTCGTAACCTGATTAGTAAAGTAATGAAACAGATTGACTTTCCTGCTAAGTAAATACCTACTAAGAGTTATCACAAACAGGAAACTCTATGATTAATTGGCTCATATAGTTTCGGTATACTTACCTAATTTATGAAAATGTGGTATTAAGCGATAATAATACCTACATATTAAACAGATGAACGTCCTAAGAATGTGTTTAAGGGAGCTTGCATACTCGTATCACATGACACAGAGCACATTGAATGGTTCGAAAGAAAATTCAATTCAAATTATGCTAAATTACGTCCGTCGGTAGGAACAAGGTCAAGGGTCGGAAGTTAGATCACAAAACAACGGAAGCTCGAACGGAAGCCAAAATGACCTCGAATGCTGGTGCTTTATGTCGCTAGGCTCCGCGATAATGCAACATCAAACACATTGTTTATGTCATGTTGTTTTTATAAAATGCAACTCTATAGTCTGTACCCATTGGCCATTGCATGCACTAATATATAAAAATCCAATGTATAACAATGCAATGTAGATCAACATTTCTAAGTTACAATAGTTTCATTTCAGTATGCAATCGATAAGCTTCTACGAAAGGAAGGACTGACCTATCTTTCATTCTCCTAGATCAGAATAGTATAAAGAAAACTGACGATACTCGTACAACTTCATAGATTTGATTGACGCGAAGCAGTGAGGGCAACTAATTGGTAGCGTGAGCGCTCGCAGTCGACCACAGCCGATACGAAGCGATAACCGCGAAGGCAACACCGCTCAGTGACACCCCTTGGATAACTCACTAGACTAGACAATAGACAAACAAGCTTGCGGTCTCGTGGTAAATGGAGCACATAGTTTAACGATAATTCTCTGGGAAATTGCTATTTCTATAAAGTCGGTGAACTTGTAGCATTTGCCACACCTATCAAGGGCGCACTTTTATTCTCACCACAAACTAAACATGAGAATATGGTTAGTACAAATAACGAGTGTATCTATAATTGAGCTGTTCTTTATTATTCTTCAAACATCACATTCTTGCAGCTCACGAAATATTTTTCTGCAATTGAATTTCACCTTTACATATTTTAGCGTAGGGAAATAAGTGTAGGCTGCATTCTAAGTATTCTAATGCCTACAATTGCATGCTATAAATCTAGGCAACAACAACTCTACCAAATTGCTTCAAGGCTCGTTACATGAAGCATTCTTTGTTTAAAATTATTTTTACAACGTCTATAGCCTCGATGATGAATGTTTCGCGAGCGTTTATGACTCAAACACGGCAAGTCTCCCTTGAGTTCATAATATTAAAAATTCCCCGTGATGACGTCAAACAACTCGTTTTTCCCACTGCCTGACAGACCCGCCTGGTTTGAAAAAGCTTTGAGGGTCGCAGGTTGATAATACTGATAAACCATTGAAACCATTGAAACCATTGAAACCATTTTATTCATTGTAAATGTGGTATGATACAGATCTTATAAAAAAAATACCAAAGTGTCCAGTCACAAATTACTCTTTCGAGTGTACAATGTTACTATATTACCTATCCCGTTTTAATAAATAAAGTGACAATAACAATAATTTAATTACAGGTGCATAACCACAATAGTATAAAATTGTAATAAAATTAATAATACCAGTTATGGCATAAATCATTAATTTTAATAAAATAATAAATTCATTTATCAATAAAAGTTTCTAATTAAATTCGGATAAAATAAAATGTCAAGTTAATATTACAGTAAAATTGATAATAAACTCTAAAAAAGAGAAAATAATAATAATAATTGAAAGTTAAGATGTTCATGAATAGAAAATAAAAATAAATTAATTGAATCGTAAAAAAATAATAATAATATGACAAAATAATAAATGTAAAAGTGAATCATTCTAATAGTTCTTTAACGTCATAGAAGCACTTGTCCAAAAGCCACGAAAAGAGCCTTCTTTTCAGTTTTTGAAAAGGTAGAGAGGTAATATCGCTAGGAATCTTATTATAGATCTTAACTGACATGGCAAATATACTTTTCATGCTTGTTGTTAATCTAAACTTTGGGAGGGCTAGTTTATTCTTAAATCGTTCCCTGGTCCTCTCACTATAAGGAGTAGGCTTTTTACAAAAATAGGACTGGTGCTTTTTTATGAACAGGCATACCTCATAAATGTACAGACAACTTAGTGGCAGAATATTTAGGGCCTTAAACAATGGCTTACATGATATGGTATGATCTCCAATATTACAAAGGGCTCTAATACATTTCTTTTGAGTCAAAAAAACAGATTTTACTTCACTAGAGTTACCCCAAAGAATAAGTCCATAGCGGAGATTGGAACTTACGTATCCGTGATAGGCCATTTTTCCTGCTTCAAGTGAAGACATGTGAACTATTCTCCTGAGCGCATACACATATTTATTTAATTTCATACATAAGTTTTCACAGTGTTTATGCCAATTCACATGTTGGTCGACCATGATGCCCAGGAAAGGAAACATAGGTACTTGTTGGACATTTTCATTTTTGTATAATACCTCTAAAGGCTTGGCTGAACCTTTTGGACAGTAAAATTGCATGATTTTAGTTTTCCCTACATTAAGTACTAAACTATTATTTTCCATCCATGTGCCAAGTTTGCCTAAACATAAATTAACATTATCCTGATATGTGGCCAGGTTTTTACCCTTTATTACCGCCACACTGTCGTCGGCAAATAAGATCATCGGATCCTTAATAGCATCACTAAGATCATTTATATACAAAATAAACAATAATGGACCCAAAATACTTCCCTGTGGGACTCCATACAAATTATTTCTAAAGCCTGATCTATGTTCAATAAGTGTTTTATTTTTTAAGTCTAAAGTGGAGATAGAGGTGCACTGATCACGATTTTCCAAGTATGATTGAAGCCATTTATGGCAATTTCCTCGAATGCCGTACAACTGTAGCTTATTTAGTAGAAGACTATGAGACACAAAATCAAAAGCCCTAGACATATCCATGAACAATGCACAAATAGGTACTTTTTCATCGATGGATTCAGTCACCATTTTCATTAGATGATAGGCAGCCAGTGTCGTAGATCTATTTTGTCGAAATCCATTCTGTTCTTCTTTTAAGATCTTATGTTTCTCCACAAAATTTATAAGGCGGGCAAACATTAACTTTTCAAAAACCTTGGACAATATTGATATTAACGTAATGGGGCGATAATTACTAATCTTTGACTTATCCCCTTTTTTATATAGAGGTTTTATAATTGAGGATTTCAGTTGCTTTGGAAAAATCCCTTGCTCAAAAGACAGATTAACAATGTGAGCTAATGGTTCAGCTATGTATTTGGCATTTCGTTTTAAGACTGCAGTTGAAATGTGATCGATTCCTACCGCAGCTGTATTATTAAGAGCTTTAATAACTTTAATTACTTCACCAGCATTTACTGGTTTTAGGAAAATTGAGCTATCAATAGATCTATCGTGTAATGTAGAGAAGATGTTAATCTTATGACTACATTCTTTTTCGACAATATCTATAAAATAATCATTAAACAAATTGCATATCTTCTCTGGGTTTTTTTCTACGTGATTTTCAACGTGAATTTCTTTTATGGTTACTGGTAGTTTAGTATTTCTATTTCCTTTAATGATATTCCATGTCGATCTACAAATATTCTTAGAATTCTCAATATAATGCTGATTAGACTTTTGATTAGATATTTTAATACATTTTTTCAATATTTTTGTGTAATTGCAATATTTACGAACTCTATCCTCTGTACGTTTTACTCTTGATGTGTAGTACATCTTCCTCTTTGTCTTAATAGATATTTTTATACCATTTGTGATCCAATTTTGGCGATAGTTAAGTTTCTTATTAATTTTTACTAGAGGAAAGCATAAGCTAGAAAACAGAATAACAGTTTCATAAAATTTTGCAAATGCACTTGCGGTTTCCGATTCACTATAGACCTCGTTAAATGATAGAGCTGACATAACATTTTCAAATTTTTGCATATTCTCTTCTGTATAACTTCGTTTAAACTCATACCAAGCATTTATATATATATTGGTATTTATTTGAAACTTAAAAATTTGTGCTGAATGTCTCGATAATCCCAGCTCATAAACTTTACCTATACCACTTACGTTACTAACTACATTATCTATACAGGTTCTTGATCTAGATGTGACGTGAGTAAAAGATTTAATCTGCGGTTTTAGGTCATAGTTCTGCAAAAGACCCAGCAGTATTTTAGTGGCAGAGTGTTTTGGTTTTAAAAAATCAATGTTGAAATCACCACTGATAATGATCTTGTTTTCTTTTTTGCAAATAGCAGGCAGTAATGTTTGCAATTTATTCATAAACACATTACAATTACCAGAAGGAATTCTGTATACACATGCTAAAACCAGCTTTAAACTCGGTATTTTAACAGCGCAACATTCGAAATCAAATGGTTTTGATATGTCCAATGGCAGCTGTAGTTCTTTAAACTCCAAACCTTCACGTAGGAGAATGCACGTACCGCCTCTACTTTTATCTGTCCGCTGGAATGCTGTTGCCAAACTATACCCTGGTAACACTAAATTACTCTCATGCCCTTTCTTTAAAAAGTGTTCTGATATGCATATTGCATCAATGAGTGTTCCCTTAGTTAAAACCTATGTTACGATAAAATGTAGAGTGTGTTTATACGGTTGGATTAATACATGTTACACATGTAATACAAATTTAACTCACCAGTGGCCCAATGAACTACAGTGTGGTGCTCATCATCTCTCGCATTTACGTCAGCTCCAGCTGCGAGCAGAGTCTGAACCAAGGGTACATTTCCATGCACCACCGCTAAGTGCAGTGGAGTCAGTCCGTCAGCGTCTCTCGCGTCAGCCAGCGCTGGTGCGGCCATTAGCACTCTGTCTGCGCAGTTCGCCCTAGCGGCCTGACTCGCGCCAGCACCGCTTGATGCGCAATAGTGGAGAGCACAGCGAAGACCTCTGTCGCGGACACGAACTGTTGAAGGCTGCGTAGAACAAAACCAAGGGTGAACGCGTGTCCTGGCCAGGGCTCAATAAATGCCAATTGATGTTCCACGCTTCCATGCTATTCATATTTACGATTAGTTTGTAGGAACATTCAGCGAGGTGAATGTCTTATTGTAAGGTATAACATGTTAAAATATGAAAGGTACTCCAAATGTATAATTGGTCTAAAGTGAATTATTGATGGATATCGGCTGACAGAAAGTTGAGTGCGATGAATAATGATCCTTCAGGCTTTCTAGCGAGTAGCGAGCGGCACAGGAACTACGCTCATCTATTATTAACGAGTCAAACCGGGCGGCGGTAAACAGGGCACGTGTTACTAGACAACCGACACGGACGGAGGATAGCCACCTACATTACAGTACCTACTTGTTCCCCTATTGTGCGCCACCCGTATCACCTATTGATTGACTTTCACCCCTTTTGCTATTCGCGAGGTGGTTGCATTTCCTCGAACACAATAAAATAAGTAACAGTCGAATTGGAAAGTCTTGCGTAATGTATATACCTAATGAGTTGATTGTTGAAACTAGAGCTAATTCTGAACTTAAGGGCACCTGCTCTTACGTGGTTTCGCAGTAGGTAACTTTCAAAAGTTTGGAAATATTCATATTTTCATGGTTCTAAAGCGAGTTTTAAGCAGCCTAGACGTTTGTTCAGGAGTTAATTATTGCGAAAACGTTAACGGAAGCATTTGAGTGCAGTTTTCCGGCATCGAGCGTTGTTTACAAGGGAGTGAAGCCTCCAACCATCGGCGTAACATCGCGTGATCGCACCAGCCATTCAAACTACGCTTTTCTTATTTTCATAGTCGCTCACCTTGTGTAAAGACTCTTTTGTCAGCGAATATGCAGAATTTATAATAAGTTTTTACGTTCAGCTATTCAAAGAAGGTGGCAAAGTTATGAGTGATAATGGTTTAGATGACTTGGAGTGAAATTTTTCGAGGATGATTAGGGACTCACATCCTTATTGAGAATTTCGACGACCCCTTTATAGTCCGCCTGTTGGCAGGCGTACATGAGTGGCGTGCACCCTTGTGGTAGAGGAGCGCTCACATCGCCTTTCTTCGAGCCTTCCACCTTCTCACGTTTGATCTTAGACTTCTTGTCGAGGAGGTCGCCCTTGTGCCGGTTTTTCGGCTTCTTCAGGATGCTCGGGATGGGCTCCCCTTTGCCGCTGGCGGCGCGCTTGTCCATAACAAAGAGAGTTGGGATTCTAGTGGCATATGGAGCTGAGTTGGAAACGATAGTGGCCGGCGCGTGTCGCAAGGGCGGGCGAGCGCGGAGGGCGCGAGCCTCCGACTGGCCTGCGAGCCGCGCTGCCCGCTCGGACAGAGGTGGCTCTGGGCGGCGCGGCACGCAATGCCCGCCCAACTCCTAATCTATTAACTCGCGCAAAGCAGGTCACCGTCTTTAATATTCTTTAACGAAATACGAATTTATAATTGAATTGTACATTTTAGGATGGTATTGACACATAAACATAGTTTCGGCATAATAAATCGAATCAGCTGGTATGGTAATTTTTATTTGTAAGGCATTTTTATGTATTTTCTAGATTGGAAGATCTTTGCCTATAGAAGTTAGGTACGAACAAGTGTGTACCAAAATTATTGTTAGTCTTATTATTTTAGTGTCCTTGAACTTTTAGTAACTGCCCATGGTAATCCATCACCCATTATTTCTGTTTGTGGGTGGTGGTACAATCAGGAGAAGCAATGATAATAATATATTGACTTAGATTTCATTAACCTGGGAACATTAGTTAGAATAAAGATAAAACGTCGAGCGATTTAAAAATGATAAGGTATTCTATTTCTGTTAGAGACAACCTACGAGATCGATAAACTATTGATAAAAAGTCGACAGCTCTTGAAAAAATATACTTCTTCTTTTAAAAAGAAATATGGGTAAGAAATCATTTTATAAGTACCATGAAATAACAAGCCTGCGTCTAGGTTATATATTTTGTACTATAATCGATTAAAAGCACTAGAATTCTTTGTGAAAGGCCTCGCTAGGGGAAGTACTACCCTTACCTAACTCTGCCGCTAAGTAGGATTGCTGTGTTTCGGTCCGAAGGGTATGGTTGCGCGTGATTTCAGGCTGTATGCCTCATGGTGACGGACGCAGGGCTGTGCATGGTAGGGCACGTTTCTAAGGTGCGTGTCCTATGATGCAATACTTTGTTAAAGGCGATGGTTACCACTTAACATCAGGTGGGCCATACGCATGTTCCAGTATGTCGTATAAAAAACCCCTACTATTTAGCGACTCATGCTCGAGCTGGATGACGAGTTCTTCGCGCCTGAAAACAGAGATTATCACAACGCACTTCGCACCCAGAGATTTTCTATTTGAACTCGTCCTCCCCTGAGTACACTCATGGGTATGCATGCACCCAATCTATAGGTACCTACTAATGTTATAAATTCGAAAGTAACTCTGTCTCTGTCTGTTTATTACGTTTTCACGAGTAAACGGGCTGGACCTCGATTAAATTTAGTATATAAATAGATACATAAGCTACTTTTTACCCGACTGCGCAGAAGGAGGGTAATGTTTATATTGACAAACCACGCGTGCAAAGCCGCGTGCAGGCTAGTCATATATATTATAGAGTCTGCCCACAAAATATTAAATCAAGTAACATTTATATTTGGGGCTGTGCTTTCCTTTTCCAATGTTTTAATAGGGGAGAGAAGTGACGCGTGACTTCAGCTGAGCACGCCACCACCAGCTACCAACCACTGATTGTAATCGTCCATAAGTTACCTGCCACGCGTTATACAGATGATTTTGCGCCTTGATTGCCACTTTGATATAGTTTCCAAGGACTTCTAATGTGACTCACTAATTATTTACTTACTAAAAACAAACCCCGATGGTTGATCTTTGACTTTGAGAAATGTCACAGACTGTACAGTTCCCGCCTTTTGCTGTGACACATGAGTTACCATATCACATGTGTAATGGTTGACACAAGGCTCAGTATATTTTCACACGGTGAAAGTATTCGGCCTCTGTAGTTGGTATAGTCATCTCAGATCCACAATATCATCTGGTAAAATTAACTGATTTTTGAAAACAAACCATACATATTTCGGATAACTCTGTATACAGATAGGAGGGACGGCCAGTCAACAAAATACATGCAAATTAATTGCACTACAGCAGAAAATTAAGCTTGGGAACTGTAAACGATGGTCCTGTATATTAGTGCAGCGAGCCTCGACGATGCGCACTGATTCTTGAAAATGCTAGCTTTTCTTACAAGAACCCGCTTTGCGTAAAGCGGCGAGGGCGCCGCGAGGTGCCTCGTGCGTGCGTGATGCCGCACCGGTCGCGAAACCCATCTTTACGGCTTTGCGCGGCATGTAGTAAGTATTGGGAGGTAGCACTGCGACGCGCTACACAACGTGTTAGCAGCGGCAGCGGCGTCGGTCACTATGAGTACTGCTCGTTTTTTTTTTTAATTTTATATTGTTAGTTGTTTTCTTGTTCTCAATAAGTGCAATTATAACAGGATCCCAGTCTGTCGATGTAATTTTCAAGCACTACTAAACTGCGCCTCGCGGCTTCACACGCGGCTATCCAGTTCGTTTTCGCGCTCACACTATAATTTATACCTTTTTATCTAGTAAACAAGTTCTATAATGTAGTATTTCTTAAAAAAAAGCGCGCTGCGGCGCGTCTCGTAAGCTGACCCAAAGTAGGTATTCAAGTGGTAGAGCGACGCATGCCGTGACGTCTACCTCGGACAAACAAACATACATTCATACATACAACGCCGATTTGCCCAAGTAGATTTGGAGATCTCGCTTCACTCGATCAACTACCTAAAACCCAAACTTATACCAATTCCACGACGATCGGATCAACGCTTCGAAAGTTATCCTCGTACAAACATACTTCATCATCATCATCTATGCCACAAGACTTTCACTGCTGAACATAGTCCTCCATCATAGGTTTCCAGAGCGACCGGTCTTGTGCAGCCTGCGCACCCAGCAACCTTTATAGTCTTTCCATCTAGTGGGGGGCCGTTCTACGCTGCGCTTTCCAGCGCGTACATACTTACATACAATAACTCGTTCAAGTTGATTTGGAGAGCTCACTTCGATCGATCAAACTTATATTTACTTTATTAGATAAGTACATTTTCTTTTCATTTAGGTACCACATTTATCCACCAGTCTCCGCTCCGTCTCATGGATAAATATTAATTAACCGCAATCGCTAAAATTAAATTATAAATTGCCTTGCAGCACAAAAACAGGAGAGTGTATAGCTACACGCTTGTGCTTGATAACAAGCTTTTATTGAATAACAATTCTGCTTTCCATATTGCAAACGCAGTAGGTAGGTACTTGAAAAATGGCGGGTTCGAGATACAACGCAGAAAACATATGTTTTGTGTTAGCAAAAGCAATTTTTGTGCAAGTCCTACGTTTCTCGTTAAATAAAAAAAATGTTTATAATAAAAAAATCAAGACTGGAAATGTCATTTTTGCAAAAAAGTGAAAATCCTAAAAATGACGATTACTACAAGTACAATTAGCAGGGCAGAATTATGTACTTATGTTAGTATGATAAATTAATCTGTATTTACGTACGAGTAAGTATATTATGTGTTTTTTTTTTAAATTATAGGTTAGCGTTTGATCACGACCTCGCCTAATGGTAAGCGATGATGCAGTCTACGATGGTACACGCTTGCCTAGAAGAAATCTATTCACTCGCGACTTGAAGAGTTCGGTTGTAGTTATCAGGAAACACAGACTCAGGCAAGGCGTTCTACTCCTTGGCGGTGCGCATAATAAAGGTGGAAGAGTATCGCTTTGTGCGTATGGAAGGTATGTCTACCATGTAGCGGTGGCGCATCGCGGAGCGTCTGGTTGCCCGATGATAGAATGGGGATGGTGGGATCAGTTTGAAAAGCTCCGTAGCACACTTTCCGAAATGTATCCGATAAAACCCCGAGAGGCTTGCAATCTTTCGGCAATGTAAATGTACTGTTTTTAGAATAAATGAAGTAAGGGTATATTACGATCGTGGAGATCCGTGGTATCTGTCTACCTTTCCGCTAAACAGGAGCCGGACAGTACTTAAATAATAAAAGAGTGTGTGTACGGTGTTTCTTTTTTTCTTATAAATATGAACTTTATGGTATCTTTATGTTTAGCCCTATGTTTATGTTTAGTTCTAGGGGCCCCCTGAGCTTGGGGGCCCCGGGACACTGCCCCGTCTAGCCCTCCGCTAGCTACGCCACTGCACTTGGGACTTCCTGCAGCACTCGTGGTTCAAGAATAACTAGAGTAGATTTTTCGAATTTATTATTAGAATTGTATATCTGCAAAAGTCAGGTAAAATTCTAATATCACATTGTACGCCTTCCTTTGAATTTTTCTCGATTAAATGGAACTGACCAAACAACTTTATTGTGCCTGTTTTAGGCCTCTACTTTGTTTTTACCATTATTTTCTCACGCAAGCACTGCGTGGCCTACTTCAAAAGTAAGCTCTCGTGCTTTTCCGTAGTTTCCCTCAGATCTGAAGAGTGACCCACTGCCCCCGATGCGAAATTAAATAGCGAAGAAAGGGTCGGTTTATATACTCAGCCCTCGTAGTAAAAATTTATTTACCCGATTGTTTTCATATCCTGCCCGGCAAAAGAAATTCCGCTTGTGTTTTATATTTTTATAATATATATTCCCTAGCGTGGATAGAAACCATCAGTTTATAGAAAATTTCAGTGGTTGCACTCCTTACAAAAGGCAAATATAAGTAACCACCCAATAAAACCTACAATAAAATATAATAGGTACCTACAATAAAACTCGCCATCAGGTTCAGGGCACATATCGAGATAAGCCATTGAGTTGCTTACCTTACCTTACCAATAAAGTCAGTAATTTTCTACTGTTTAACCGAACAAGGTTTTGTCAGTTTTGATTTTGAAGTGTTTCCTTCTCCTACAAGAGTTGACGAATGCTTACTATTTCGAAAGGGGCTCGCTGTATCTGTTGTAGCCTACGCTATCAATCCGTAGCTAGACCTAGGTAGACGTTATAATCTAAATTTTGCACCCAAACAGCATAGGGTGCAAAATTGAAAGATAAATTCAGGTTCAACCTATGGACCGAGACAGGTAGATATAAGATGAGCCCTATGGATTAAATTTTAGTCATTTCGCTTCTGAACCATTATAACTTTGCTAAAAAAGATTAATCATAATCACGGTATAAGGCTTCAAGGAAAATAAAGTGCAATATTATGTAGGGCACGAGTCGACCTGGTTTTATCCTCACGATATTTGCTTTATGTGCTTACCTATAGCCTACCCTTGTGCGCATTGCAAACTGTCAACAATTGACGTGAGTTGCAGGTTGCAGGCAGTCCATGAGTAGGTAAATCGGAGTACAGTACCTACCTACATTAATCACAACAAATGGTCATACCTACCTACCTTGTGCTCATTGCAGTCTGCTGTGTTACCGACAAATATCCTATCGATAGATAAGTAGACCTATTGTGAATCGTCAACAAGAATTAGTATAAAATCACAAAAGCCAAAAAAAATATTGTTAAACCGGAAAAAAGTGATTCGTAAAAAAATGGATGTATTTTGCGTATGACTTATGAGTTCACTGTTCAGGTGCAAGCAGCACGAATAAGACCCGTATCAATACCATCAATACGACAAAAGCATGCTTAACAATACTTTACATGGTTCGAAATGCCTACTATAAATTTACCTGACTAGAATTTGGAGCACTAACCCATCCGTATGTTTCAAAAGATTCTCTACTATTAGGTATCTCTACCATTGTGTCATAGAGATTTTTGTGACAGTCTCACAGAAGAACAAACTTTCGCAAATAAAATTATGCTTAAACTTGTTTGTATTATTACCAACCCACGGGAACTGATTTATGGGATGAAAAGTTGATTATGTCCTATTTCAGAACATCCAATGTTCCAAATTTCAATCAAAACATCGGTGAATATCGGTTCAGTTAGGCATCCAAACTTTTTACCTTATATTAGTGGGATGGGATGGGATCTTTGTGTTTTTCATAATACTTAGTAAAGAAATGGAATAGGATTCATTTATTTATTAATCCCTACTATTACAAGTACCTACAAGCCAGTATTTTCGTGCACTTAAACTCATACGCCTACAAAAAATATAAGCATCCATTTTCCATGACTTAATTAAGTTATCGTCCACCGTGTTCATGTAAATAAAACTGTCACAATTTAGATTAACAGGAAATAGGATTTTGTTTAGTAGACCGTAGACGTAATAAAATCGGCGGAAGGTCGCCCGAGCTGGGTCAGTTCTGTTAAAAGTATCCAGCTATATGCTTGGTACGTATTATGTAACGGTTGGTCAGTAGTCCAATGTAGGTTAACGATCAATTCTGATAAGGGGGAAAGCTTACCTGATCGTGATTATATGGAAATTAAACGATAATTTCCTTGCTACCCTCCATGTAGCGAACATTACAACCCAGATTATGTTCAGCCAGCAGGTCAACATCCATTATAAGTGGCACACGACTTTATAAAAAGTATCTTTTATTTATTAACATTAAATTTTATAGGTAATTTTTTCTACCATCATTACCGACGTAATTTATTTAACTTCACCTAAGTAATATAAAGTCAATATAAGCTTCGTTTGTCTAACAAATTATCTGCGCATAACTTACCCCGTGCGAAGTTTTGTTTCAATTTTCTTGAATCATGCACTTAACACTTGGTAATTTAACTTCGCACTATTGTTTCAAAGTTTTCCACCATGCTGTCAATCAACCTTAACCTTCTGCAGGCGCTAGATGACTAAAACTACACCACCTGAAGAGAGCTTTTGTTATTTTGAACATTAACTTAGTGATATTTTTTATCAAAGCGGCTATCGCTAAAAGAACGTGGACAATCACCTCGATGTCCATTGTGGTAATTGGTAAATAAACGCTGCTGACAGAAACGTAATGTGGCATATGGGCTGAGTTGTCATGGCTACCTTGGTGACGCCGATGGATCGTTGCCATAGCTGGCGGTTCGGTGGCGGCATACCTCGCCGTGCCACACTGTACAAGGTTATTCCATGAACAAGTTTTCGAGGGTGTAGATCAATTTTACGAAATGGGTGTTGAGTTTCTAACTTGTTTCATTTACCTACCATTTTCTGAAAGCGTTCAGCGACTCTACATTTTAAACGGGACTTTTCTATTCGATGATCGAATCCTGATGAAGTTTCTTTTATAGTCTTTGTATTTAGTTATAGATAAAATATAAATTGGTAGCAATATGTACTTTAATTACGTAGAAGAATCACATTTTCCATGAATACTTCGTTTGCACCCAAGAGGGCATCCATTAGGCACGCGTATTTCGGTTAATCTGGTCGGCACACTGAGCCTAACGCAACTGACTACTAGGCTGGTAGCGTTTACTCCCAGGACAGCTGGAACCGGAAGCATGAAGTTACAAGGACCCGTAGCTCCCAATTTCTCGCATTTTCCATTCCATGATACGAAGCCGTTGGCAATGCAAGGGTTCTTCTCGCAGATGGGAATGTCAGAAGTCGATTTCAAAACGAGGTACTCGCCATCAGCACACGGACCCTTTAGATAAGCTGGCCAGCATGCGTCTGAAGCCGGATGATACAGGAACGCTGAAAATAACCAACAATACTAACAATGTGTTTCCATAAATGCCTTGAACCAAAGTTCACGTTCCTCTGATAAACGCACATGACATACCTACCAATGTTTCTTCCTAATCTTTGTTTATATAATAACTTACATGGTCGGCAATCGCAAATCCAATCGTCTTTCTGGTCCCCGGGGTAGTATAGCTCGTTGCCAGGACACATAGCTGGAATGAAAACTGGTGATCGATTCTGAAAAATAGGGAAATCAAATGTTTAACACAGTCCTAGAAACAAGTAACTTACAACTACAACAAGTAACAAAGTACTGAACCGATTTTGATGAAATTTCTATGGGACCAATTTGAAAGTATATGGGGTTCTAAGGTAATTAACATGAAAAAAATTAAAACAACAATCGAATTGAGAACCTCCTCCTTTTTGAAGTCGGTTAAAAATGTATATCGAACAAGAGCCGTTATAATCGTCTGCTTAAATAGTAAATCGGTAGAGTGAGCTAATTTATTTCACCTCCCAGCAGAAACTCTATCTTCAAAAGATTCCTAAGACACCTATTGTAACTACAGTGTCCATAGTCTCTCAGTATCAATTTGTAAAAATTTTGTGGTATTCCTACCACTCTTGCACTCTACCATAACACAGTTAACGAAAAAAGTCTTGCGAATGGCGCCAAGAGCAACAATTCTTAAATAAAAGGTTCCTACAACTGGCTCAATATGCTGTATTTACCGTATGACTCGGTTTGAGTTCAGTAACCGGTTCATCTCTGATATTTTTTTTTGGATTGCTAATCTGCGTCATTTGCGACTCTCTTACCAATAATAATATCTACCTAGTAATGAGATAAAGAAAGTTTGTTCCACTCTACATCACATATCGCTCGATTTGCCTCGCAGTTAAAATAAATATATGGAATAGTGCTACCAGTCCCGAATGTGTCATTCATTTACGAGTTTTAATTACAGGGTAAATTTCTAAACAAACTAAACAAGCTCAATGCCCTCTTTAGTCATACATAGGCGGGTAGATTGCAAGAAACTAAGGATACAAAAAAGAACAGACGACAAATTCAGTAGTAAGTTATGTTGCGATGTGCGTAAAAACCAACAAAAAATAACCTCAAATAATTAACTACAACTTTCTTCATCTTTTTCTAATCTCATCTCTCTCGGTAATTCCCCTAACATGAATGAACTAAATGTAAAGAATTCAAGAGCAAATAAACATTGGCAACTGCAAAACTGCGTAACAATGCCAGCGCGTCTTCATAATCATACAGGGTGCTCCGAAATATGTATGTTAACCCGAAAGGAGGTTATTGACCTCACTTACGACACCAATGTTTGGTCTACGACTTTTCGAAATTAGATTTTTTCGTTGAAGAAACACTTAGTAAAAATCTGCTACTTTTGGGGAAATTTCTATAGGTAAGTACGTAAGTTTATCAGATAATTTAGGTGCAAACTCCAGACAACGTATACCTACGTTTAAGTTAGCCCTAAGGTGCTTAACCTACATTAGGACTCAACTTATGCGTATAAAAAACGATACTATAGAACAAGTGGGTAGTTTTCTGCAACTGTCATCACTTTTCGACGGTAACTCCGAGTACTCCAGTCTCGTGACCACGATTTGCAACACAATTATAAACGTATAATCATCAGCACCATTCACAGCCTATAATGTAATAAAATAACTGCTGAGTGTAGGCCTAAGCTCGAAGGTACTTGCAAAAGGTATTAATACTTTCATTATCACTCGTATATAAAGTTGTAAATTTCTATCAAATACGAGGCATGCCTTTTAAGTTTTGTCGTTTGAAGAAAAAAACACATCTAGAACCTTATAGTACTTTTTATTGTTTTTCAAAGTATTCACAACGTAGCTTAAAACACTTTTCCATTCGCTCAAACCAGTTATTATAACATTTATTCCACTCTAAAGTGGGGTGTTCAAAATGGCTGACTTGAAAGCGTCGACTGCTTCTTCACCGGACTGGAACCTTTGACCACGAAGACTTTTCTTAATTTTAGGAAATGTAAAGAAATCGTTAGGGCTTAGGTCAGGACTGTATGGAGGATGGTCAAGAATTTCTACTTTTTCCTGCTTCAAATACTCAATCGTTTAACGAGCGCTGTGTGAGCTTGCGTTGTCGTGGTGCAGGATGATGCGTCGCTTTGAGTTAGATTTTCGAAGTTCGGCGATGACTTGTGGTAAACAAACTGTAGTATACCACTCTGCGTTAACCGTTCTACGATCTTCAAGTGCAATAGTCGCAACATGGCCGGTTTTTCCAACGAACGTGGCCACCATCTTCTTTGAAGTGCTTCGAGAACGAACAACTTTAGTCGGCTTTGGCTCGTCTTGAAAGACCCAGATTGTAGATTGTTGTTTGGTATCAGGATCGTAGGCATAGATCCAAGATTCGTCACCACTTATGATGTCGTAGACGTGATTTGACTCCCCTCGGTTGAACCTTTGCAGAGTTTTCTTACACCATCTGACGCGGGCCGCCTTGTGATCGTCGGAAAGCAGATGCGGTATCCAACGGCAAACTAGCTTTCTCACACCAAGCGCTTCATGCAAGATCTTCTGAATGGTTGTCCCTGAGATGCCTAATAGAGCCTCTATCTCTCGATACGTCACATGACGATCTTCGAGAATTAGTTGTCTCACAGCAATGATGTTATCTTCAGTGAAGGCGGATTTTGGGCGTCCTTCGCGAAATCTGTCACTAACACTAGTATGTCCACGCTGGAATTCTAAATACCAGCGTTCGACAGTCCGCAGACATGGGGCTACATCACTGAACACAGATGTTAGCTCTTCTAATCACTGAAGCCGTGTCAGGCCTCTTCTAAAGTTGTAGAAAATTATTGCACGAACATTTTCCTTAGAAAGATTCATTTTCGTACGTGACCTGACAGATTCAAATCGAAACTGTGACTAAACAATAGCATTAATCCTAATACTTTCAACTGTTTTGAGATTCAAAATCTAAACACATTCGAATATAGAACAGTTCCAAATTCAAAATTGCCGGAAAATATGGAAACGACAGAACTTAAAAGGCATGCCTCGTATGCACAAACGAATAAGCACCTTACGAGTAGGTATTTATCACTGAACATTTTAGTTGTTTGCTTTGTTATTTTTTGCGTACCTGTTAGGTCAGTCAATTTAAGTATTTTGCGATATTATTAGCAACTCTATATTTTCAACTATGCTTTACCTGGTAGCTAGCTAACTATGGGTTTTGTTATAATAAGTATTTTTATTGCTACAGGCTTCTTAATTTAACTAAATACTAGTGGTTCAAACAAAACCATAAACGGGAAAATTGGTAGGTACCTACACCAGAAATGGTAAAAAAAATTGTAATCTTTGACTATCAAAATAGTGTCATGAAATGCACAACTAATAACTTGATCTACGGTTTCATTCAAATTACAGCTAACGGGAATTCATGTTACTCGTAATTGGTAACACTTTTTTGGGGTAGAAATTGCAGTTATTCTGAATTAATTGGACTTTTGCCTATACATATTTGTGTCACTAAAGCTACACGCATACCAAATTTCAGCACTGTGCGGTCACTGTTGTACCCTCTCAATTTCGTCAAAGTTCAGATTTTACTAAGGCTAATAACTTAAAAACTACAAGATTTAAACTAAAAATAAAAACGCGATCAAAATGTACTAATAAGACATACTATTTGACCTAATTAGTCTTATTTTGATTTTTTTACTACTCTTGAACCCCAATATATCAACAACCTCCCAATATTTTTAGCTGGCTCAAAAATATTTGTATAAGTTTTAGCGATTACTAGCGTATCTTGGTCCTAGGAGGTGGAATCTTATGTCTACGGGTTTGTCTCGTGAAGGCGGAAAGGACTGCGTAGTCTGATTGGTATACGTATAAATTAGTACGTATAAATTTCGAAAAAAACCCAAAAAATGAAATCTGCCCATATATAAGACAACCCCCCCCCCCCTATCCCCCTCTCCACTCATCCCTTTTGGAATTTTTTTCGAAATGAAAAATGAGACCTGTAGGCGAGAACAGACAGACAGGCAGACAGGCAGACGGGCAAAAGCATTTTTTGCCCAATCTAGAAACTGGAGATGCTTTGCTCGCTTCGCTCGCTCGGTCAAATAGCAACTCTGCATTTTGAACATTCGATAATGCTTAAGCCCGGTAGCTATGGGTTTTGTTATAATTAGTTTTTTCTACAGGCTGATAGGTTAATAAAAAAGTATTTATATACCTACATAAAGGTAGGTACATTCTCTAAGGTACGAGTACGTACCTATCTAAAACAACTAAGCAACTACTTTCGCGTTATGACTATCAATAACCTGGTAACATGGTTACCTACCTACCAAGATAACTAATTATCCTGTGCATCAGCTAATACATTCTGAAGGCACTTACTAAGTAGTATCTACATAAAATAAATATACCTATACTCACGTCTTTGTTTTTTAAGTCCGGATTTTCCTCAGACTCAGGGAAACCAATCGCATCTTTGTTATTATTTTTTTGTGTTGAAGCACAGAGCACTAAACTAACAAAAACAACATTTTTCAAAATGGACATTTTGTAGGTTAAATACTAAATTAGCTCCAATAGGTAGTACAAACTAGTAAACTAATCGAATTATTGACTAGAAATACAAATAAAGTGGACCGTATGAGACGAGCACTTTTATAGGAGACTGGAGAGCCACTAGCGAGGTTTGAGTGGTCGAGATGTAGTGTAGTTACCCAGACGTCATCGCTTTATCAAAACAAGTTTTTGATTACATAGGTATTTTATTTATTTACGATCCATGTTATGCGTTTTAATAATAGCTCCCACATATGCAAGAGCTAATAGCTGCCACTTTAGCCAGTGTCCGCACATCGCTGGATACCTGGGTTATTTCACGGGGGAGGGTTAGTTCGTGGTACCTAACAGCCTTTTTATTTCCTTCTGGGATAACTTCTTCGTCGACCTTACCACCTAACTTATCTGGTTTTACCCGTAGAAATAGCTGGAGATAAAAAGATTTATTTGTCCCAACTCTTGGTTTGTTTCCTTATGGGCTTATGTATGTTTTTTTCTGTTTATCTACTTTTCTATATTATCTTTACAACTAAGTACCTACCTAAAAAAATAAACACATACCTTGCTACCACTAATAAAGTTATACAACTAGGTATTTGACGTATGTTTAAAATATTCCTTACCAATTTTTGTATAGGAATTTTTTAAACACCCGCTAAACTGTATTTAATATTTTTTTGTGGTATGATCCTATTCTTTAATAAAAATAAATAAATAAAATATTTTCAACTACACAACGAGCAAAGACGCTAGTACGAGGATTTTGGATCAAGTCGGTCGACCATAGAAATAGGAGATAATAAGATAAAAATAAGTATATTATTTTTTCCGAACTTTTTGCGTTCGACCGAGATCGTTCCGAGATATATGTGGGTGCGCCTGTCTTCGCTTGTTGTACTAAACTTAACTTCTGTACCCATTCTGTGATATTTCGAGATCACACATCCTCTAGTTTGCCAAAAGCAGCCCAGCCAATCGATGTTATCCGTCAAAGGACAAACATTGCCCAAGATAGGTGTAAGAAGTCCATTATCTCCAGCAGCTTGCCGCTGAACAACAATACTTGCTGAAAAATAAATAAATCCCAGGTTTAGGTACTTACAAGGAATACGCAAATATAATGTCGTATGGTTGAGGTGCCTGACCGATTACAATAAAAATAATAGGCAGGTACTTACGAAAATATATTGGCAAAAAACCCTATTAGCAAGTACTCTACAAAAATTTATCGAGTTCGTTTCACAAAAGAAGTCTTTGGCCGTTTGATGAAATAACGGTTATCAGATGAAAATAAGGTTTAAAATTGATGTTTTCCGTCCTTATAGCATTGACACTAGCACCCAGGCCAGGGGACTTCTTCATATTTGGGGTAGTTCTAATTAATTAGGTATTGGGAGTATAATATTAAAATGCAAACTAGAAAATAATGCATAATCGAGTGAAAATTAAGTGGACTAGCGACATCTGTTGATGAGTAGCTGTAAATACAGAAGTAAGTTGCGCTGGAAATAGACAATTATTTTATTATTTGCAGGGATGCAAACAAGAAATTCAAAAATATATAATTATTTATGCGTTGTTTAAACAAATAAAATATTTCGGAATGTCAACGTCTGTTCGTTTTAAACCGTGATGTTTCTGTCAAATAAATGTCATCCGTTGAAACAAACAGAGCCACTGTTTACGTCAACCAACTGAGATTGTAATGCAGTTCAGTGAAATGTCAAAATGGGAGTGAAAACTTGAAGAAAACAATGTGAAATTACTGCGATATTCATTAGAAGAATCTAATGGATTCTGCGTTATGACCTAATAAAAGTTAATAAATCGATTGCGAAATGTTTACTAAAAAGTCTCATCAAGATGTGAAGAAATCATCGGTTAAAATACAGGACTCCAAGAAGGACTCTTCAACCCGACTAAAACATCTAAAAATCGTATTGGGTGAGAATATGCATTTGGATTTAAGTTACCATCGTTAAGATGATACGAAAGAGTATCGAAGCATCATAGCTTTGATGTTAAAAGTAGCGTTTTTATGATACATTCCGTACATGCTAATTAGCTGGAATAACTGTATTCGATGTACTTCACATTGCAACTGTGAAGTTAGTCCGCTATCTAATAAATTAAAGTTTTTTTCATTAAAAAGCACTACATCAACTCACACTTGTGCTACCTAATATCTTGTTCTACTTTTGAGGTTCATGGGTACATAGCTTGTAATGATATTGTACCCTGACATAATTTTACTCTGGTAAAATATTTTTTTATCACAGGTAATATTCTTAACAATATTCGCATTACTATTGAATGTTTGTGTAATCTTGTTTTTGAATAATTAAAAACACTACTAGAAAGTTACTTTCTAAGGACTTGGAAATTTGCCTTTCAGAGGTATCAAGCACAATTATTTATATGTATAATAATTTATGTTTTGTGTTCCACAGAACACTATGATTCCGATGAAGCCAAAACCTACTTTGAGTCTAACTTCAGCCATGTATATTTCATTTTGTATGACAATTTTATTCAAGCTGAAAACAACCTGCGACAAAGAGGTAAGTTTAGTTTACACCATTTAGACTAACCACAGTTTATCATGTTTATATGTTTTAAATAATACCTAGTGTAAATTATGTAGCGGTTTTATATGTAAATTTTTGCCTAGACCATTAACATGTAACCTTTTGAAATAATATGTGAATGAAGTATAGAAAATATAGAACATAGATTTATCATTCTTTTTCTCTTTTTGCGGTACAGAACTTCCGTTTCATCTCGGTAAGTTTGGGTATTTAGATATCACCTTGAATGCACTGGTTCCTTCAATACCACTGATTAACAATGTTGATTCTACATAGTGTTTGTGAAAAATAGCTTTTTATCCTCACTGTCAAAATCATTTTATCATGTGCTTCACAATAACCACTGCTTAGAATTTAATAAAAACATGGAAACTTATCTAAATTACAGAAACATATACATGGATTGGTTCCTCGTTTTATGTGTATAATTTTAATATAGATAATGCTCTTTTACACACACACTATTAATTTAAACAATGACCCATGTCATGACTCATCTTTGATTTTTACATAATCTCAGTAGGTGAAGGTAGTATACCTATCTATACATATGTATATCTCTATCATGTCATATAATCTGTATGTTAGATTATCATCTGCTTATCTGGTAGAGGTGTTAGGTATCCATGATGTTGAAGTCAACTCATTTATCTGTATGCAGATGTTTATTTGCATATTGTTAATGAGGATGGTTTGATTTTATATGCTCATAGTTTAAAACTAATGATTAATATTGCTTTTCGATTTATGCATCATCTACTTAATTAAGTTTAATCTTGTCGTAAATTATAAAGTAATGTTATGGTTTATGTGAATAAAAGTTAAAATTATTAGATGAAGTCTTTAAAGAAAATTATTAAACAGTGATGATTTGCTATATTGGTCATTTTAATTGTTTATCCTGGCTAAAACACCAGTGTTGTCCACTATCTCACTCACATGAACTTGCATTTTTTCACTGAATACCATTTTAATATATTGGAATATATGTACAAATAAATAATGCTGGACAGCGCTATCTAGCCCCAAACTAACTACTTTAACTAACTAAATATGGCATAATATAGTTTTGTAACCTGTGAGTATGGTAGTTTTTAACATGTTTGAAAGAGATAAGAATCACACTTTCTTTTAAATCAAACAATACTGGTTTTGCTGAAAAATAATTAACATGAATGCCTTTTTAAAATGGATGCAAACCATACAAAAACGTTTGAAACATTATTTTAAATAGCTGTTACACTTAACAAATCATAAAATTATGTAATGCTTCTGGGAATATACCAACCATTAAAAATGGTATTAAAATTCAAATTTTAAAAACAAGGGCAAGTTTCAACTAATGTCCATAGTCATTCATTGCTCATAGTTCCAACAGTTTTCTAATGTCCCATTTGACTTGTATCATTATTAAAACTACTAACCGGAAACTTTACTTCTATTATTGTTTACTCACTCACTTGTTTGTCTTTTAGTACACAAAGCTGGCAAAGAAGAATTAGAAGGAGCTCTGTCCCTTCTTGAGAAAGTATTATGTCTTCTGCCAGAGTTGATTGGCAAAAGATGGCAGTTGCACTCCTTGACGCGGATATTTTCAAAACTCCTCCATAGTGGTAACTCGCAGAAACTCAGAGCAGAGGCTATCAGGTAGAGGCATAACAATACTGTATAATCAGTATTATTAATACAAGTACCTTTTTCTTATCATTTAAATGTTTTAGGTACTTTTTGCTATGGTATCAAGCACTCGGCGACAATGCACCACTGGAGGTGCATTTTCTGTTCGCCACTCTCGTGCCAGGAATGCCGGACCCTAGTGCTGCTCATAAGGGATCCCCGCTCAATCCCAAGTCTATCGACATAACAGCCGCCACACGCGAATCCGGTGATTTCAGTATGGAAGATATAATGCAGCATCCAAACTTTGCTGCTACAACTGAGAATCCCAACGCAAAGAAAATCATTGTAGAGCAGACGCCAGCAGGGATCATAGGCAAGCTGGCGACTGTGTCAGCCTCGATATTCCACGATACAAATGCTCTGAACCCGGTCCAGAGCATTGATATCCAGCCGCTGTTGCCACCAAGTGCTAGCGAGAAACCAGTTGACAATGAAACAAAGTATTTCTTTGAGATACTTCTAGATGGGATGGCGACATCCATCACTAAGATACAGTGGCGAGACAGGTCTCACGCGAAAGCGATGAGATGCTTTGCGTTTCTGCTAGAAAAGTTCAGGATTTATTACTTGCCAGTAATATGTCCACAGTTCAACGTGAAAAACTCGCTTTATAAGCCTAACCTTGGTAAGTTATTCATGTCTAGAACATGTCTAGTCTGGATATATTCGTTTTACGGCTGAAAACTTGTGTCGATATGTTAGTCCTAAATTTAAACAGCTTATTCGTTTTCAAATTGTTTTTCACAATGCAGCGATATAATATTTTACGAAACATCTGAGCAATGGAATAAGGAAAAACGTCTGATCTCAAGTTGATAAATGAAGAACTAGTGATGACGTGATGAATGAAAGCAAACATTTATTTTTATAGAACTCCCAGTCCAACACAATATACTAGAAGACGACTACGTAATCTGCCGCGTTACACTGATCAAATGGGTGGCGAGCTACGCTCACTTCATGAAGAAGCAAGGCAGTGACGGAGGACCTTCGTCAATGACCAGTACAAGCTCGCACTTGCCGCATTCCAACACGCCCACTCCGGCCGCCTCGCTGCATCACGAAGAAGAGACATCTTTCACTGTGGGACACCCTTCGGACTCCAGTCGGGCGTCGTCGCACGATTCTGCTTCTAATACCCCGCATCCTAGTTTGGAATCAGGTACAAAATAATCATTATTATGAAAGAAAGTGTACTTTTTTATCTTTGCTTAAAATTTAATAATAGGGCTCATCTCATAATATGATAATAATATCAGAAACCAGTATGATGATGCAGTAAACAAGATTTTTTTGATAATCACATACTATCACATACTACTGTACTAAAGTAATAAATAGCCCATCAATCGCATACATAGTCCCGCTCCCGGCCCGACACGATTACCTGTATATTTCACTTTTTATGGCTTAACAATAAGTCTTCAATTCCGCCTGGATTTTATAACCTCGCAGAAAAAAATCATAGCAATTTCATTCAACTTATGGTTACGGCAAATTTTATAAAACACTTGTATATTTTTATATGAATACTTATTCTTGTTTATATTTGTTTCTGTTTTAGGCACAGGTCTGTTAGAAGAGCTTAGCTCTGAGCAAGTTGTCCGCGATGTGCTATGCTGCTCGTCTCGCGAACACGTCGACTTCACCATCGAAGTGCTGCGTCAAGCGTTCCTGCTTCCGTTCTCCCACGCGGCGGCCGGCAGGCGGGTTATCGCGCTTTATAAGGACTGGATACAGATGAACGTAGGACATTATACTCGTTATTTCAACTACCATAAAAGAGATTCTCACTTGTTTGATGGGACAAATTGAAACTGGATCTAGTGAGTTATCCAGTGTATCGAATTTATAGTTGAGGAGGATAGGAACAAAAAGGTATAAATCCATTTTAGGATTTATTGCGATCCCTTGAGATATTTGTAAAAAAAATAAGCGTTTCGTCAGAACAAGCAATTTCAAGTGCAAATAAAAATGTATCCACTTATTGGTGGTTTAATGGCGCAGAAACAACGTAATCCAGCATTGTCAGTACGATTATACAATAAGAAAAACATAACGGAGGTTATTAAAAAAAGATTTTCCCTTTGGTTTACATTGATGAAGTTATATTTGTCAAAAGTATTTGAGGATATTTTAGGTTTCTAGAACTTACACTTATAATTGGAAACCATACTTTGATCCGCGAGTCTAAGTCTATAAGTACAATTGTTATAACTGATCTTAATAAGTAAAGACCATTAGTTTATTGACTGTCAGATTGATATCTTTGAAGTATTTTCAGTATTAAGTTCACAGGCTTTGGGCCCAGTATAACCTATACATATATTTTCAGGTGGCAGAGATTCCTCCGTTCCTCGTAGAGAACACATACGAGCAGCAACTAGCGGCGGGCGGGGGCGAGCCCGCGGCACCTCCGCGGCGACTCCGGAACGACTCCTATCTCGGTGCGGTCAGCAGGGACAACGTGATGGTGCGCGCTGGCATGCAGGTGATCGAGTTTATACTATTTAATGTGCAATCGATACAAAACTACAGATGGTATGAAGTGAGACAGTTTGTTAATTAATCGTTCTTATGAGACTAACCCTTTCCTGTTGGAGAAATCCACATTTGCATTAAGATATGCTATTAGGATTCCTCAAATTAAATACGTAGATAGAAAATTCTTTATTGCACTAATAAATCAGACTGTACAGAGGAAAACTTGCTAACCTTTGTATAATGTGCAAAAACAATTTCATTGGATAAGATACATTTGTAGATTGTTAATTTCGTGAAATCTCAATTAAACTATTTTTTCCAGGTATATACAGTACCTCAATGCTTTAGCGTGGCATGGAACTATGAACTATTTCCGACGATAACCCGTTTATCTGCAGTTCCAAATTATATTTCAACACATAAAACTATGATTTTGTTTCAGAATGTACTCCAAATATTCATGACACAAGCGGCGACGGTGTTCCTCGCGTCGCCGTCGCCGGTGGCGCCGCCGGGCGCGCTCGGCCACCAGCAACTGTTGGAGGAACAGACGGACACGTGCAAGCGCGTGCTCAATATATACAGATACATGGTTATGCACGTAGCCATGGACGCCAACTCTTGGTACGTTGTTGCCGACAAGAGTCGGACCTTAATACATTTTTCTTATTTTAAAATTTATATGAGGTTAGAGCTGCATAAATAATTGTAATTATTATAAATAAATAACCTGGACATTGTGATTAGATGCTAAAACGTGATAATAAAATGAATGTGTACCTTACTCCTTGTACCCATATTACGCAATAAATACAATTTGATTTGATTTGATCCAAAGATTGATGCAGATAATGATTTTAGATTGCATTTTTTTTTATCAACTAATCTATAATGTCAGCACAAACCAAGAACTAACAAAATAAAGGCACACAAAACTTTTAAATAACATTGCCGTGCGTATGTCACATCACACCCACAGGAAGGTTCCAACACAGCTTTAGTTCAGTGTTTACATATTATGTGTATGTTCCACTTATTTATTAGATTTTATTTTTAATTTGCTTTATCCAGTATATTATTTATTAGAGATTCCAAATACTAATTTCAGAGTTGGCCACTGCTTCATACAAACTTACTTAGTTTAATTTAAAGACGTTTCCCAATATTTTTTTTCAGGGAACAACTGTTGTTAGTTTTACTTCAAATCACATCATTAGTACTGACGAAAGTACCTCCAAAGCGTAAACAAGACACATTAGGTAAATCAACATTTTTAAACTTGCTAACCCAATATACAATTGCTCAATCAGAAAATATTCTACGTATTTTCCTTTTTCTTTCTAACAAAAGAACGTTTTCAGGTGGATTTTTAGCGCCGGCTTTATTCCAAACATTGATAGTGACGTGGATCAAAGCGAATCTGAATGTGGCTGTGAAGCCCGAACTATGGCAGAGCTTTATGGAGCTGCTGACTAGACTCACTCACTGGGAAGACCTCATCAAGGAATGGGCGGTAAGAAAACCTGAATTTACCGATTGTTAAAAAATATGTCAATACTTCACGTCGATGTGTACCATAACGGAAGAAATTAGGCTCTGCGAAATCGATCCATTACAATTATCATAATCAAAGACGTCAACGAGGGCTGGTGCACCCTGCATTGCTTTATAATCGCATCTGCGCTATCTCCTTTTTTCTAACAATGATATCTTTTTGATTGAAAATCGAATCTTTCACACTTTTAATTTCTTTGAAATTATAGTTAAAACCCTAAACTGGAAGATATCAAACTTTTCTAATCATGTTACGTTTGTTAACAGAAAACAATGGAAACCCTGACTCGCGTGCTAGCCCGCCACGTATACTCCCTGGACCTATCAGAGACAGTTCCGGGCAGTGACCGGGGTCGCGGGGGACGGCGCGTCACGGCTACCCCGGCGCCGCTGCCTCGCCCCGCGCCGCTACTTAACTCCATCGCTGCCGTGAATGCTGTGGACGCGAGGACGCCAGGTGAGGACCTCAGGCTTACGTTCTCTACATAGCTATCAGAGACAGTTTCTGGCAGTGGCCGGGGTTATGCCTACCTATGATGTCCTCCTAATCATTTTCGATTACGGCGAACCCTTTACACACTAGTTTATTGCCTATCATGAGCTCTTATATGGCTCGCCAAACCGAATTTGGTTTTGAATACCCTGTCGCATGACGAACAGTAAAGTTGACCGGCACTATTGCATGTGTAGCTGTATAGTCGTTTCGTTCGGATTTTGCTCTGCAGGCGTTTCTCGTCAAGGGTCGCTAGGCGAGCGTCTTCGAACGATTGTACGTTTTTGTGGATGGTAGAACGCCATTCGGATCGTTTAGTAGCGAGCCCTTCCCAGCTGTTTTGATCTATTCCGCAGGCAGTTAGGTTTCGTTTAAGGACATCTTTGTAGCGAAGGTATTGTCCACCTGGTTTACGTTTGCCGTCTAACAGCTCCGTATACAAGACCACTTTCCGTAGCCTATGATCGTTCATACGATGTACATGGCCACACCACCTTAGCTGGGTTTTTGCTACCTATACTTACATACGTATATAGATGATAAATACTCTATACTTCGGGTGTATGTTCTGCTTATGGAGAAAATATATCATTAATTTCATTGAGAGGCAGTATTTTACACTTTTGTTTTGTTACAGGGAAATCTCCAAAGTCAGGTCATGAGGTGCAACCTCGCAAAGAACAGGGAAGCACTCGGAGACAACTGACGCGCTGTCGCAGCGACCCACACCTTACTAAGCAAGCGCAATCTAACAAACTAGACGGTAAATATACTATTATAGTTTTTTTAAGTATCATTCATTACGATTACTGTGTAAATATCCCGTTTTTAGGAAAAATAATATTCATAATCATGATAGTTTCAAAATGTAAATGCGCTTACTTCAGAAATTATCTCAGTGTAACAAGATACAGACCGATACTGCTGGGTTTGTTACACACATTGCAATTTTTATCCCTTTATGCCTCAATGGTACACATTGCAACTTGGTTGTTCCGATATGTCACATTTTTCATGTTATTAATAAATAAATATTGCTGGACATTTCACACAGCGCTGTCTAGCCCCAAACTAAGCAGAGCTTGGTACTATGGGAACCAGATAACTGATAGAATACTTATATACTTTTTTTTTTATACATATAATATATAGAAAAACAACCAGACCCGAAACAAATGTCTGTAGATCATGCAAACATTAGTTCCGCGGCGGGAATCGAACCCACTACCTCCTGCGTCTCAGCCGGCTATTTGCTAATGATGATGACTTTAAGATTGTATTTTTTATGTTTTGTATTTAAGAAACCAAAGAACCGATTAACATCAAACCAAGACGATGGTATTCGCTGGATTCTCTACGAACATCCTCAAATCCAGATGAAAGGGACTCTGCTAGCGGTACGTACTAATATTACTTCTTACTATTTACAAAATTAAACATTAACATACATTACTAGAACCGCGAACTAATTTCTCGGTACCTTTGCGTTAGGTAGATAGTAGCTACGAAAAGGGCCATTTTTTGTTTAATGGTTCGTTTTAGTTACGCATCGATATTAAGCAATGTCTCAACGTAAGTAAACTCGCTTGTCGCACGCGTGGTTTGTCAATTAAAGAAACTTATGTCTCAACCCAGGTCATAATCTATCTATGTATCGAATGTCATCGAAGTCTACATTTACGACGTGTAAGCGTAACGATAAACAAATAAATAAACAAACTCACTTTCTCATTTATAATATTTATAAAGACACTACTTGAATGCCCGCGACTTCACCAGCGAATTTTCTGGATCTTGACAACAGCGCCACCTACTGGGTCCAATCCAACTATAGCTAAAAATTATCCAGGTGACCCTATTAAGTTAAAAAAAGGAAATCTTTAGTCGTTTGTTATCGTTTAGGAAAAGAAATACGGACACACGCAAACCGAAATTTAAAAATATATAGATGAAGATAATTTATTTCCAATAATAATGAGTACAATTTAACTTTGTAACTTATATACTATTTTATCAACTAACAAAGTGTCATATAACCACATGATGAACATTATTTGTTAGGTAGTAAGATAAAGAAAATAAAGATATTTAAATATGGGTCAACTCTATGAAAGGGCCCAATTGGCAATAGGAGAAAAGGGACACCACAAGAAAGATGGCAGGAGGAGATATACTTAATGCGCCGTAGCTTGGCAATTAGAGGGCGTTCGCCTTCCTTCACCACGATATCCCAAAATGGTAAAGATGTATCGGTATCTCTGACGCTCACCATACAAACGTGTCGCAAAACTGCTATCGCTAGAATCTCGTAGTACAAGGCCCGCAAAAGGCCTACAAGAAGTCAACTGGGTAAACTGTATAACTTAAAAATATACAAAATCGGGGGAAATCACTGCATGAAATAATATGTTTTTATGTTCTATTCACGTATTTTATTGTTTTAAAATAGGAAATATATTTTAAGCCAGTTATTTTATATTGCATTTATGAATAATATTACGGTTCCGAGTACTAAATTACATGCACATGTCCGATAAAATTATATGATTTGTGAATTAATATTAGAATTTAAGTAAGTATAGAAAATATTTTTAAATACAAAACAATATAGATCAATAATTAAATGCGTAATAAGCTTCAGAATTGTGAAGTTCACAAAAAATGCAAAATTTTAAGTTATGGTCGTTTATTTTCTCGTCACTGGTCGGTGAGGTGAATGACCTCTATTGCCATCTTATTCCGCACGGACCATAGCAGAGATATCAGGCATGGGTGAAGGAAACAAAAATTTTGAAACTTTTGGAGGAGGCCTGTCGAGGGGTTTCCTAATTAAAACGTAAAAATTATTAAAGTCAAAAGAAAAAAACGAAAATGTAGAGAAATTAAGAAACAATAAAGGCTTCGTTATTGATAATACAGGCTCCCGATCGCCCTCTCCCGCGCCCTCTAGCGGCGTCGAGAGTAGTTCGATCAAGGACTCGCCGCTGCAAATAGACCTGGCGTCGGACGGCGGCAACGTAGGTGAGTGGCTATACAGTAAGTTGCAACACATTTCATTCATTTACCGCTTACATTACGAAATACGCACGTACGAACTGAGTGATTGGCGACCGTGTGGATGCGTGCACAATCATGGGCCAGCATCCCTTTAATGTTTGTCTGAAAACCGACGTAGCGGCGATCACGCTCCATCGTCCTCGATCATGGGCAACTACAGGCGAATATGCTTTCCACGCGATGCCTTCCATCATGGCCGATCGTAAAGAGGTGCCTTTATGTTTGTGCTAAATAAACATAATATATATGGTTATCATACAATAGAATGGACGGAGAGCGAAGCGGACGCGGAGGGTTGGCGCGGAGGTGGCGCGGGCATCGGCGTGGTGATGGGCGGGCGCGCGCGCGGCTGGCTGCCCGACGTGGCGGCCGCGCTATGGCGCCGTATGCTGGCCGCGCTGGGCGACCCAAACTTGCTCAAGGACCCGCTCGAACACGCGCATCTCTACAACTACCTCATACACCTCAACTCTACGTTGCTCAAGGTATTCTATTTTCAATTATTATTGTATTTTTTTTATGGAAAACTAGCGTTTATTAAGAATTTAACCATACCAAAAAGACCAAACGATACCTCAGAGAGTTTATCTGTATCTGCTAGGGTTAAGGATTTCCCCTGTTTAAAAAAAACACACCGTATATTAATAACTACAATGTTCTATAATATTTTGCTATCGTTCCCGAAGCTTAAAAGCGAATATTTGACATTTGCTGATGTCTCGTTCCTGCAGCTTAAATCGTGCTCAAACGAAGTTCTATGTGTATTTGGATAAACATACTTTGAGTATAATATTGATTTCATGGTTAAAGGACCTTAGATAAGCGGTGAATTGCTATACTGTCCATACTCTGTGATTTCGTGGACTAGTTATGCGCAAATATTCGAACTCCAACACTTTTCTGCCCCCTTTAATAGTCACTTTAAACAGATTAGTCGTATGTAATGAATGATTGTGTATTGTGTATTTCATAACCTAGATGTCCTAATAACCTAGGTGTCTCTAAACCGTATCATCATGCCAAATTTTAGTTTTACGGCACTAATAGTATACATAAGTATAGTAACGGCTGTAATCTAGTTCGACTAAGGAACCCTAAAAAGCACTATATTCATATGTGCAAAATATGAATAAAGGAAATTCCAAAGTACCTACTTTATCCCTTGTAGTTATACTATTTTATAATGAAACGTCACCTATTTTAATTACAATTATTCAATACTAGCACGTAGTTTTTCAATAAAAACATTACCCTCCTTCTGCGCAGTTGGGTAAAAAGAAGCCTATGTTACTCAGGGATAATGTAGCATTCTAATGGTGAAAGAATTTTTGAAATCAGACAAGTAGTTTTTGTGTTTATTCGTAACAAACGTACAAAAATAAAATTCTTTCCTCTTTATAATATTAGTATAGACAAACCTTCCATAATCGCACATTAGTTGCGCCACATACCCATTCATATAAAACACAAGTTCATTTACCCACCTACGACAAATCCAATATTGACATAGAATCGCACAAATTGAGTATGTTCAAATTGAACCGGTACCTTAAATAAACACTTACGCAACATAATCGTGTTATATTGTGTAGCGCACTGGCCATCTGTAATTGTTTATCACAAATATTCAATACTCACTTATCACTCGATATCATTGACAGATGGCCGGCTCAAAAAAAGTATAGATTCATCTCATTGAGTCATTTGTTTTGTTTTACGAAGGGATTTCTGTTGGCAATCGATCAAAGATCAGCGTCTGCGGCGGTCCTATGAATGGTTATATTGAAATTGTGCGCGCTGTTTCCCAACTCGAAAGTATTTAAAGAATGCCAGTGCGAAAGAAGATCGGGAAAAAGAAGGCTTTTACGACGAAGAAAAAAGAAAGAGGTGTTGTTTACATTTTTTACGAAAGTTTGTGTGGGTAGTTTTGAAAATAATGTGATGAATCGAAGTGACAGTCCTCGTGAAATTGTTGTAAAATTTATGTTAGAAAATTATAAGTGATAGTTTTCATGGATTTTGAAGTATTCAAATTCTTTTGTGACGACACACAAAGATTGTTGCAAGATGATGAAGATCGCAACGATATCGAGGCACGGATTTTAGTATCTTATAGAATCGCGATTGCAAAATTACAAAGCGATACGCTTTCGTGAATAAAGTAGTGATTTTATTGTGTCCTTTTATTCTGTGCGTAGTATTGCGATTGTGAAACATTACAGACCTAAGACTATCAATAGATAAACAAGTTTTGCGTTTATTTTGTTGCTGATATTATGGTGTTTTCTTTGTAGATAAGTGCTAATCAAACTCTAAATGGGAACACGGAAATCCACGTGCCTTTCAACCTGGTGGCGGGATGGTGCCTCGAAGCCGAAGCGTTGCCGCCCTCACACAGGTCAGATACATATCAAACTAGCTCCTGCGAAAGGTTTCGCTTGCGTGGTACAGTCAGATGAAGATATACGTGAACAGACTTGAGGTGCTATCCTAACAAACAACCAGTAAGCCGCACATCGTATTTTAGCCATGGAATGAACTCAGGCACTGTGTATTTTCTTGCAACTTATCTTTTCATCTATTTTTACATTCATAAAACTTGCCTTTGTTATTCTAGATCTAGACCATGAACTATATATTGTAAGTTTGATTTAAATGGGTAATCAAACTGCCTTAGAAGTAAACTCAGACGAGATCGTGATCCAAGGCGAGTCTAAAATGCCTTTGCATTGAACAATTATTAAACAAGTTCAGTCACAGTACTTAATATAGTGTAAAGCTCCATAATTTATATCATATTTGGATTCCATTACTCTTTAGTTTAAATGTTGGTTCGGGTGGAATTTTGCAACTGAATTTCAAACCCGTTCCCCTCAACCGATTGAGCTGAAAGGAATACATTATGTAACTTCGGTGACAATGCAATAATATGGTACCGTGGAGGTGGTCTCATGATGGAGACGGATGCCAGAAAAAGGAACTTCTGAATGGATTATAGTAGGCTACTAGTGTTTGGACTCATTTGAATCTGCTTGCGGTTCTGATTATGAATTTTATAAAAGCTTGTTTTAAAAAAGTAATTTTTCAACAAAGAACTTATTTATTTATACAATACAAACTCGCCCTTTGAATATGTAAGGTGCAAATTATTGATGCGTACTGTGTTATAGTATTAAATTATTGTTATAATATGAAGAGATGATGTGGATGAAATCGAACTAGATTGGCCAAAATTGCCTATGGAGAGTAGAAAGAGAGATCTTTGCCCATCAGAGATTTGGTTCGCAAAAAAAGCTAGATGAGTAGCCAACTGAGACGCAAAAGTTGGCGAGTTTGATTTCCGCTACACTACAAATATTTGCATAGTCTCCAAATATTTTATCCGGATCTAGTTGTTGTAGTACCGTGGTATTCTTAGTCTAACATTCTAGTGAGAAGTCAGGACTAAGGATGTGATTGTTGATTTATTGTATTGTAACGGATTCCAATGCTTGTTTTTTAGTTATTGGTTGTATTACTGTTGTTACTAGGTCTGGCAAACTCCTGGCACTGCGATTGCTGTGCGAATCGACCCAGGCGCAAGGGCCGGGCGCCCCTTCATCCTGCAACAACCGACTACATTTAGCGCATCTAAATCTGTATCAGCGCGCGTTACATCATGGTGAGTTACCATGAAATTACAAATTGAAACATTACTTAGAATTGCGATCGCAGCAAGAGTAGGCATTAGCCAGTTTTGTGAGGAGCATACATAGTACATACAACTATGTACTTGAATAACGGTTGATTAGCGGCCCATTCACTAACGATAATTCCTTCTGATTTGTCCTGTCGGTCAATCTGTACAGAAACGCGACGAGATAAATTCAATTCATTTATTTCAGATGTCTAAGATCTATATATGTTAGTATAGTAAGTTCAACTCAGTTGTGCGCGCGGTCCTATGTGTGCGTGGGCTTGTAAATATACAACTTTCATTCGTGTGGCAGTGACGCGGCAGTCGTCGTCCGAGCAAGACGTGCTCTTATCGCTTTTTCTTAAGGGTACAGTCGTTTACGAAAATGTCTAGTTCTTCACGGAGAAAATGTTTAAGGAGTCAGGTAAATATTTTTAAATTTAGATGTAATTAATATTTATTATGATTCTATATACGAAAAAATATACACTTGTTGACGTTTACGTATTATTGTTTTAGACTCGAGAAACCATTGCTAAGGTATACGAATTTCTGAAAATAGATGCGAGAGATATATTGGAACTAGTAAGTGATCCAGTTTGCAGTGCAAGCCCAATATTAATATCGAAATTAAGTGAACATTTAAATAGCGTACGGAAAAGAACAGCAATGGCAGTGGGGGTATCAGAGAGAACAATTACTAATATATTGGTTGAAGGAAAAGAATCTGACTCTAAATTTAAATCTCCGTATAAAGACCGTAAAAAACGTTTAAAAAAGTTAGAATTAGACAATTTTAACGTTGATGTTATACGTTCCACTATTCAAAATTACCATTTAGAACATCGCGAGTTACCTACCTTGCTAAAGTTGAAAAGAATATTTCAAGATAAACTTAAGTATGATGGAAGTATTTCGACTCTGCGTACAGCTTTGTTAAAGTTGGGATACAAATGGCGAAAAACTGTGGATAACAGACGTGTTATTATAGAGCGGCATGACATCCAAAAACTACGATTTTCCTACCTAAAAAATTTACTCAGATACCGTCAAGAAAATCGGTGTATCGTATATACAGATGAGAGCTACATCTTAACTAATCATGTGCAAAACAAAGGATGGGGTAATAAAGATGGACCACCTTTAAAGAGAAACCTGTCGAAAGCACAAAGAATTATCATTGTGCATGCTGGTTCAGAACAAGGTTTCGTACCTAACGCACTATTGACATACAAAGCAAATAGTGTTTCTGGTGATTACCACTCTAACATGAACGCAGAAAACTATGAAAAGTGGCTAAAAGAACGTCTAGTACCGAATCTTCCACCTAACTCTGTGGTTGTGCTTGATAATGCCTCATACCATAACGTTCAAAATGACAGAGCCCCAAATTCTAATTCCAAAAAAATAGAAATACAGAGATGGCTGACAGAAAAAAATATATCTTTTAATCAAGATATGAAAAAAATTGAACTGTATGATTTGATTAAAAAAAATAAAGAAAAATATATCTCTTACAAGATTGACGACATACTTCAGCCATATGACATAAAAGTTCTTCGACTGCCACCATATCATCCTGAACTAAACCCCATAGAAAAAGTGTAGGGAATTTAAAAAAATTATATTGTTTCGCATAATGTCGACCAAAATGTGACGGAAATAATGAAACTCATAAATGAACGTTTAAGTCAAATTGATAAAGGGATGTGGGGTAATACTTGTCGACATGTACAAAAGAAAGAAGAAGAATACTATAGACATTTTGACATGGAGTCAGAATTCATAATTAACCTTGGTGAGAGCAGCGAATCCGAAAATTCATCATTTGATTTTTCAAGTAGCGATTCAGAATAATGTTCAATAAATAAACATTAAATTACGAATTACTCTTTTTTTAAAAACCCGTATATAACCCGTAAACAACTGTATTTGTACCCGACTGTACCTCTTGTCACGCACACAAAGTCACTGTATATGTACAAGGTTTACCCACACATAGGGCCGCGCGCACATCTGAGTTGAACTATCCATAAAAACTTAATTAAACATGCCAAATGGGTTAGTACAAGTGTGCTTAAATAAATATTGAATTAAATAATTCAATTTTTATTTATGTGACATTAGACTCGTATTAAATTCATACACACTAAAAATAAAATAAAACTCAGAACAAATTGTACATTCCGGTAGGAATTGACGTTAGTAGATGCGTGCTTGTTGTCGATTGTCCTCTCCACTGGACTTTATCACATCTGCTCCCTTCGCACGAGATGTAGTGGCCTATTTGGAAATCCCTTAACATACTCCGTACCCAGGTAGGCTGCTGTAGAAGTAACTTGGCAAAATGGGATATTATAATTACTCCCACACAGAAGATGCTTCTCTCCAGTGCTCCACCACCTGCACTCGGGAACAGTTCAATGAGGCAACTGATGAGGCTGTAGAGGTGGCCAGCTACTGGTCTAAATCAATTTAATTTTTTACATTTAATTATAAATATTGCTGGACATTTCACACAGCGCTAACTAGCCCCAAACTAAGCAGAGCTTGTACTATGGAAACCAGATAACTGATAGAATACTTATACATCTACTTTTTTTTGTAAATACATACTTATAATAATATATAAAAAAATACCCAGACACGGAACAAATATCTGTAAATCATGCAAACATTTGTTCCGTGGCGGGAATCGAACCCGCTACCTCTTGCGTCTCAGCCGGCTATACGCCCACTGCGCCACGGAGGTCGTCACGGTAATGAGTAACATCAGTAACAACGCCACGTTTCTCTTTGAAAAAGTGTCAAACTATTGAACCTTTTTCAAAGAGAAACGTGTCGTTATCAGTTACCGACTTTTGTAGGAACACGGGTACAATTATCCCACAGTATTAAACTTGATCCTACTGCCTTTGACTGACTAGACGTTTCAAGTATTAAAATAACGATTTGTAAATAATACAATTGTATTCAAATTCATCCAGAACAATGTGAAAACCCTGCCTTCACTAATATATTTTGCTTTCTCAGGACTGACCGGTGAAGACCGTTCAGTTGTGGACGTGCTGGTAGAGTACGCGGCGCCGCGGTACCTCTCGCTCGCACTCGACGGATACTCTCTTCTACTGCTAGACTTCGTACACGCTTCCACTGTCGTGCTCAACTCTTCTGATATGGGCACTTCCGTAAGTTCACTCAATACTCAAAACTATTTTGATAAAAATTAAGTTTTTATTTATCATATTATTACTTTATTTTGTTTATGTAATATTTCCCTTCAGCCACACAGAACTGCTCTAGAATTGGCACGTTGTGTACACATGCTTTTGGGGTACAATCTAAGTCTAAGGCTAAGTTCATATGAATGCGCGGTACTGCGCGGAATTACTAACCGCGCGGTACAAGATCAAACTAAATAGTGTTTATCGTCTACATTACGTCGCTATATTACGATAAGCACTATTTAGTTTGATCTTGTACCGCGCGGTTAGTAGTCCCGCACAGTACCGCGCGTTCATATGAACTTAGCCTAAAAGTTGATATTTATGTTTCGTATCTGTTTGATTGTATTCTGGTTTGTGTGCCATAACAAATAAATTAAATTATGATGTATAGAAAAACACCCAGACCCGAAACAAATCTCCTGCGCCTCAGCTGGCTATTCGCACACTGCGCCACGGAGGTAGTTAATTCAATTAGTTCAGTATAAACCGTTATTTATTTGTTTCAGTGTCCACGAACAGCCGCTGTCACATTCCTCGGCTCCTTACTATCGCTACCGGACGGGCTCATGAACGCACCGATGCTGCAACCCTACCCCCATCAGTACAACACCGTGTCCTGTCCCGATCTGAAGGTAACATGCGAAAAATATATAAATGTAAAACCTTAGGTGACTACTACACTTTTGAAATCAAACAAAAGATAAATAAATAAATATTGCTGGACATTTCACACAGCGCTGTCTAGCCCCAAACTAAGCAGAGCTTGTACTATGGGAACCTGATAACTGATAGAATACTTATATACTTTTTTTTTTGTAAAAACATACTTATAATATATAGAAAAACACCCGGACACGGAACAAATATCCCATAGTACAAGCTCTGCTTAGTTTGGGGCTAGATAGCGCTGTGTGAAATGTCCAGCAATATTTATTTATTATTGCCCTTTAAAGGCGAAGATGCTGGCTCATGTACCGCAGGTTTGAAATTGGGTTGCATTATAAAACTTAAATGAATACCATAAGTATCTATTATTCTTTCTAATTATAAATTTTTGGTGATGAGAACAAACCCTATGCAAATAAAAGCATATCCTTGATAGTCATGCGTGACTCATAAAAAGATTAGAATACGGCGAATCATACAAAAATTATTAATTTATCTTAAAATCAATTATCCCTTTACAACTATTCTATCCTAAACTTTTTAACTAAAGGTCTATCAAATCAGCTGTGTGACGTCCACTGCGGAATCTAGGCCTCTCATAGATTTTCACAGCGACCGATCTTATGCAGCCTGCACCCAATGGTTCCCACCAACCTTGCTAGGTCATATTTCCATCTGGTAGGATGGTAAATCAGAAGGGTTATGAACCCGCGACCTACCTTTCGATACCAACTTGGCCACCGGCACCGGTACAAAACTATAGGCATTTATAAAACAAATTTATATTTTATAGGAGCACGTACTAAATATAGTTGTGCGAGTATGTCGTCGCGAAGGCGCGGCCGCGGCGCGCTGCGCCGGCGCGTGCGCACTGGTTGCGCACGTGTGTCACCTGCTCGCGACTCGCATACATTGCGAACGTCTCCCATCGTACGTCACTTGCCTGCTGCAGATGCTTATGGTAAAGGAATACACTTCTAAATATATTAGCACTAGTTATTTTTTTTATGTTAGTCTTATAGAATGACAGACAACAGGCATAATGGAACACCACGCTGCGTTCCTTTTACTGGTATTGTCGAGACAAAATTTATAATAATAATAATGCTGGACACTCAATAAACTGTCTAGATTTATTGGGTGGGACACGTCAGCCGAATGCTTCCCAATAGGTGGGCAATACCACCACAACCTGGGACTTGACTTACTAACGGTCACCCATCAGAATGATAATCATTGCGTGACCTAGATGCCTAATAGAAAGTACTGGTATTGAGGATACCGGTATGCCCTTGACCATATGAAAAAGGCTTCGCTGGTGAAAAAGTGAAAGCTATTCTAAGAAATAGTGACTTCGCTTTACATTACCTACTAACGCATAATTTTATTTGAATACCAAGCCTGACTTGCACAACGATCCCTAAACATATTATGCGAATAAGCATGTTCAAATCATATTTGTATGATTTGACAACTCTCTAAATCATATTTTGCCACTAAATACGTTTCGGCATCGTTGCGCAAGTCGCCCCTAACCTTTTTTATTGCTTTGTGTTCTAAGTGTTTATTCCTTTTAATTTGTAGATGAAAAATAAGACCATAGCCAAAGTAGTGAGCGATGGTATATTGGTACTGGCTGACTACACGGATCGGATCGTGGAACTCTACCCTGGCTTAGCTGGTAAGTCATTCAATTTAAGTCTTTATAAGTAACACGCTTCCGCGCGCGGATTCGGACGCGTATTTTGTTAATAATAATAGTACCCTCCTGCGCAGTCGAGTAAAAGTAGCCTATGTCTCAATCCCGGTCCTAATCTATCTGTATACCAAATTTCCTCGAAATCGGTCCAGCCGTTAAGTCGTGTAAAGGTAGCAAACAGACAGAAAGACAGTTGCTTTTAAATTTATAATATTAGTATAGATTAAATAAAATAAAAAACCGGAAAGCCCGACTAAACTTTGACTTCTCATTACATCATCTTAACAGGATCTTGATTTGAATACCCATTTACAAATGGGTATTAAAATCAAGTTTTAATACTTATAGAAAAAAAAAGGTAAAAACTGTCAAAATTTTACCTTTTTCCGCAATTTTCTTTGTCACTTGTACCCTATGTAACTCTGCCGTCGCCTCCGTCCGCCTCTTATCTTCCTTCCACTTATCACAGTCCAGAGACAGTCCTGCCAGTCCGTTTGGAAGACGTCCAAGGCATAGTCTATTAAACAAAATAATAAGTAAAAATTCATAATAATAGAACATTTGTTTTTGTCCCCAGGAAAAATAATAAAATGGATATGCGCATGCCTGGCGCAAATATCGAGCAGCAGTTCCCGCGACTCCGTGAAACCGTTAGCGGGCTCGCTCCTTCTCTGCCTGGCTGAGTTCGCTGTTCGATGCGGACCCACATACTTACTGCAAGAGATGGATGGAGACCAGACATTGCTGCTTATCATATTTAAGGTAAATCAGACTCTTACATACATAAATTAAGGTCATAACTCGCTGGAGCATTTGTCTGTCTGGATAGGGATCAGACTTTTTAAGATAAAGACTGCAAGCTGGGGTAAATAAATTGAATATTAAATTTATATAGCGCGGTTTATTTTTTCCTCTGATACTCTAATTAGAGAGATTTTAAAATAATACAATAGTAGACTGCAATGTTTAGTAAAGAAGGTTGATTTTATTTGCGAGTTCAGCTGCTTTGTGTCGTTAAACTGTGTGAATAAACAACGATATCCCGAAAGTCATAAAGGATATGTAAGAGAAAGTTTAAATTTGTTACCACTAATCTGAAAACATAGGTATAGGCAGGCTTATGTAAATACTCAATGCTACAAAGCCTTAAAAGGTTACGATTGAATTCACGGTCAGCAAAGGAAATCAAAGAATAAAATAATGCATTTAAGATTAATACGACAATATTTATTTTAACAATATCACATACAAAAATAATAAAAAAGTAATATTTTACAGTGTAGTAAAACCTACACAATTATCTCAAAAAGCATAAATCGTGTCAACGACATATCCGCAATACGAATTATTGTCGTTTTCGGTTGGCTACGTTCACTCTGCAAAATTGACTACGTTATAACGGAATTTTAGCTGTCCCCATCGCTCAGATGGAATTTGTTTAACATTTTTAGGATATATTAGATTAATTGTAGTTGTGTATGGAACAAGCGAATGTAGACCCTATCTTGCAAATAATAGTGATCCAACTGCCAAGTGGACTTGAAATAATTTGTAGTCTTCGCTGAGGAACATTCTGTAGTATTCATTTACTGGTGGTATTATTGGTGCTGATTGGCCGGAGCAATATGTTCTTGAGGTTGGAATCCGTGCTCGTCAGCGGTGTAGGTGACGGTGTACACAAGCCCGTCGGGAGCAGTGTATGAGTACTGTCCGTGGACTTCGATCGCTTTGTGGTCCTCGCTGACTTGCTTCAGGGTACCGATTTCCTGGCGGGCTGTGCCGTCGCTGGTCTCAAATCTGGGGGGAGAAGGATGTTGTTAGTAACGTTTTACAAGGAACGTTTTGTCTGTTTAACTCTAGCAGAAGGCCCAAAAAAATGTATTGGTTTTTACATCATGTTTAAATATTCGCCGTGAGGAAAATGAGATGTCAAAATTTGGTTTATATTTGACCAGTGGCAGACGCTTGATAAACAATGACTTAACAATCCTCACAGTCAGTGAAAGTGCAGATTTACTACCTACTATTGTAATTGTATGTTTATTCTTTAGCTTTATAAACGTGTGAGCGGAGATTGTTTTGACTAATCGAAATCGTTATAGGCGAGAGTAATTTTTTTCTTTACAAATTCTGACTATAGTTAATGAAATATTTATATTCATAACATTTTTTCTGAAGGTCTAACTCGCTGTTGGCCTCTGAAGCCGAAACAGCTTAACCGAACTTTTGGCGAGCGCAGAGGGCGCTCAGCCCAGAATATTCATAACTGTAATCAATATTGTAAAAGATACTCACGCAAAGTTGTATCCATTGGGGTGGACGTCAGCATCCTGCTTCAAGATGTAGACTGGGTGCTGCGGCTGCTGGAGCTGCTGCTGAGGGAACGCCATGCTCACGGCGAATACGGCGAGGGATACAAACACCTGAGAACACAAACTACTTAAAACCATATTTCCACTAAAAAACGGGATATTTACCATGATTTGTGAATAGTGTTCATGAGTTTCAAAAGTTTATATATTTAGAACCATGTTTTAAAGGGCACTATGATTATTTTTTGTTGGAGTTATAGTCGAAGCCTGGAACAAATTTAAATCCTACTGTTATCAAGCTAAGCTAGCTAGGACAAATTGCCCAATATTTATGCAGAAATTGTACTAAGAAATAGGTCACATTTATACAAAGCCGGTTTCTTTGGGTTTCAGTATACTAGTGCCTGTGTTCCAGCGCGTTACAAGATAAATCATAACAACTATGATCGTATGGTTTGATACCAGCGTGCGTCGGAAGACAGGCGCCAACTAATAATCTACTTTTATAAGAATGCCAGCTTAGAAGGATATAAACTCACGATTTTATGCATTTTGAAAGTGCGTGGGTGGTGTAAGTAGATAACTACTGGGCTGGGTCAGCTGTCGACTGTGCTCCTCTCGGCATTCACCAGCCGTTTTAAACCAAACACTAATTGATGACAACACAATTTTTTCATATGCGTAATATAGTGCTAACGAAGAGAGGCGGCCGACGCGCTAAAATGAGATTTGGTGCTATATTGTTTGTTACGTAAAATGTTTGTTTTATTGCGAACTCTATACTTGTTAACAGGTTGATCTCTTGTTTTTCATAGATATTTTAATATGCCTATTAGATCTGGATATTGGTAGGAAATAAAACTTTCGCCTACGACTTTACTCGAGTGGTACCTAGATAAATATAGCCTCTGCCATTCCAGGTCAAAAACTGTTTATTCTCTACATTTCATTCGGATGATAGCCCACTAACTGACCCGCTAGCAACTTCACCTACCCCAAACATCGCCGTTATCTTTACCTTGGTTTACAAATTTTGAGATTCATTACTAAAAACTTTCTTTTATCAGAATTAAATATAGGTTTACACCTTTCTGAGATGTATCAATGAATGGATTTTCTAAATTGGTTTAGTAGCTTTTGTTTTGACCCTCTACAAACAAACATAAAAAGCTAGAAACATTACCTTTTTATAATATTAGTATAGACATATCAAAACAACTACATTATTATAGTAGCCAGTCTTATCTGTTAAAACTCTTTGTGTGTGTCCAATAAACTATTTATCATCACTCATGCTCTGAAAGTAGGTCATTGTTAACTCGGAAACTTCTCCGAAAACGCGATTCTCGGACCTAAATCCAAGGTTAATTACATTCAAAATTATGCTAAATGACAAACCATTTTTTTTATTTTGTCAACAAACTGGACTAAAATAAGCAAAACTAAACTAATTACAATTTATTTCATAAGACTTTTTTAATTTCTTCACATTTGCAATGAAAAGTTATAAGTAAGTAAGGCGTAAGCGATCAATTACACCCTCAAACTCTTAGCGTTCTCGCTCTCATTCGCTCGCTCGTACGCCATAATATCTCGGGTGTAATTGAAC
The DNA here is from genome assembly GCA_963924445.1 of Philereme transversata. Classification (NCBI taxonomy): domain Eukaryota; kingdom Metazoa; phylum Arthropoda; class Insecta; order Lepidoptera; family Geometridae; genus Philereme; species Philereme transversata. The sequence continues at coordinate 10,992,725 of OZ004347.1, forward strand.
GCTTTCAGCCCTTTTATAACACCTATTTTATTCATGTACTCAATCATAAAGGATGATTCTGTAAAACTTGTTATAATTGATAATTTTATCCAAGCATTGCTTCCAGGTGTTATACGCTGTAATGAAAGGAACAAATGGATCTGACATCGAAGGCCTAACGTTACCGGTGGACGAAGACTTCGACCCCAACATACAGCTGGACAATTTAGCACCAAAGACTTCACCGGCTTCTACCATAGATGTTAAACTATGGGCCCAAACGGTAATTTCTTGTCGAGTTTTCATAATTATATGCACTGTCGAAATGTAATTCTAGTTTTACGTACAATGCAATATTTTGCTATATATATATGGCATGTCACCGCATTTACGACATTAATTTAAATCACGGGTAGGACTGATGGATAGTATTGTTATAAAATAGTTTGTTTTTTCAAATTCATTACCATGAATTTTTATTATTTTCAATATACTTTAATTTCAAGTCCTAAAATATCAATGAAACAGCCTGTATAAAATAAGTAAACAAATCATATTAGTTCATCATGTAAGTAGGTAAGTACTTGTTAAACTGACTAAGCGGCATAGGCGCAAATGCGCCGTCGATTTACGTTAAATTGTTTATTGTAATTGTATCGATTACTGGATAAATATTAAAGCTACCGGTATTAAACCACTCTCTAAAATCAGTTAATACAAATTCTGCATATGTGTTTTAAATTAATGTCGTGAATGCGGGGGCAGACTGTATATAAATACAAAATGAAATTTGTCTTGTTTTAGAACTCAAAAGCACATGACTTGGCATTTTTACGTATTTGTACTGACTGTTCCAAAATAACTATTTAAGGGTACAAATGTAATTTATTCTTAGGATTAATAATTTAGGATTATACTTGAAAAATTATAACCAGTTGTCATAACTGCAACTGTGTTAATATCAAAATCAAAACAATATTATAAATACGAAAGTGTGTATGTTTGTTTATTTATTTGTTTGTTAATCACGTCGTAACCGCTGAACCGATAAATAATAATTTGTTGTTGTGTTTTATGTAGGTGTGCTCCCAACTCGTCCTATTTCTGGGCCACTGGCCGCTCTGGCCGGGCTGCCAGCTGTCGTCGAGCGTGTGCGAGCAGCACGACAGCCCCGCGCTGGGTGCCGAGCTCGGCCCGGCGGTGCTCACGGCGCCTAATTTGCAGCTCATGCGGCTCAGCGACTCCACGCTGGCGTCGCTCATCGAACTACCCGCGTTAGATATGCCGCCGGCTGCTGGAGGGACTACGCCTGGTAAGATCTTACCTTCTCTAAATACTAACTTACCACAAAAAAAGTTTAAACACTGTTAACGCGTGTTTAAAATATTCCTTACCTATTTTTATGTTATATCCTTTATCTCTGAAACGGAAGCTCATAGACGTGTGCATTCTCCGCATCCTGACCTACGGCGCGCAGACCTGGTCTTTGACTGATCTGCAAAAGTCCAGGCTTGGGGTTTGGCATGGAGCGCAGTATTCTGGGAGTCAGTCTGACAGACCGCGTTCGTAACTGTCGTATACTGCGCTCTAAAACGCAAATCTCGTAGGTCGGACAGCAAGCGGGTAAACTAAAGTGGGATAGGATGGGCCACGTCTGCCGCATGTCGGATGCGTTATGGGCTAAAGCCACCACAGAGTGGACGCCTCTAAACGGGAAACGACTTCGTGGAAGACCGCGGCGAAGTTGTAGGGACGAAATTGATGCCCATTTACAGAATTGGTCCACAATAACCCAAAATAGAGAAGACTGGAGAGAAGGAAGGGAGGCCTTTGCCCTGTAGTGGGACACTTCAGGGTCATAATAAAAATAAAATAATAATAATATTTTTATGTAGGTTGTTTAATCAGTGTTTAGAGGTTGTTTAATTTTATTGGTGAGCACCTCTGTGTCGTCACTAAATAAGTAATAAGGTCATTAGGAGGTCCTAGAAAGTATCACCATAACTATTTGTACTGCCAAGCAGTAATGCTCACTTTGCTGTATTCCGGTTTGAAAGGTATGGGTGCCGAGAATTACAGGTATATGAGACTTGTCTCCTGAATATCTCAAGGTGACGGGCCCAATGCGATGCCATGTAGGCCAAGTCTTAGACGTAACCTGTGAGGTAATATAATTTTTATAGACAGTGGTAACCGCTTAGCCCATCCATATTGTATTCTCTCTATTTGTTACTTTTTCACGACTGGACCGATTTCGATGACATTTGATGTACTTATAGATTATAACCGGTGTTGGGATATAGGGTACTTTTACCCGACTGCGTAGAAGAAGGGTAATGTTTTTTTTGACAAACCATGAGTGCGAAGCCGCTGGTGGATTAGCTAGTGATGCATAGTAAAACGCTCGCATAACTTAACTGATAAGACTGACTAAACAAGCTGCACTAGGAGTGCTTGTCAACTTGTATTCTTTTTAACAGGTCTAGCCACCTCGGACCGGCAAGTGCGGGTGCTGCTGCGAGACATCGCCGGCAAGGCGTGCTGGGACGCGTCTGCGCTCTACTACGACCCTTCAGTCGCTACAGAGGAACCGCCCGAATCTCTACCACTACCTGACAGGTACTCATCTTTTTTTTGTAGTAAATGAGTTGCTGCAGCTACCATCATTTTTCGAGGTTAGCTCTAAGTACTCCATTCTGCCCGCGACCACGGCAACAGCAACACACTCGAAACGTCAGTACAACAAATAAAAAAAGATACATACGCAATAAATACCCGTTTAAATCAGTAATTAGGTACATATTATAATAAAATTATTATCCTATAGTAGCTGAAGTGGAAATGGGCGGGGCACTAAGAACTGACGGCCGTTGGGATTAAATGGTTATCAATTGGAGACCGTGCTCTGAAAATAGCAGTGTAAGACGGCCCCCAATAAGTGGCAGGTGACCATATAAAGGTTGTAGGGAGCCATTGGGTGCTGGCCGCACAAGATCGGTCTCTCTGGAAATCTATGGGAGACCTCTATGTTCAGCAGTGAACGTCTTATAGCTGATATAATGATGATGCGATAAATCCCATCTCCAGTGGTCCGAGTCTTTATTTCCACTAAAATTAGAAACTGTAGTACTTGGAAAACTCTGTAATAGTTTTACAGTGCTTTCTTACTGCAGAGAACTTCAAACGGCTGTCGCTTGCGAAATAATGCTACATAAGTGAAGACGTTTCTTATGATATAGATGGATATAGGTGTTTGAATTTATTTAAACTCTTTTTGTAGCCTAATCACGAGTTTATTACTTACTAGCTGTTGCCCGCGACTTCGTACGCGTTACACTACTAAATGTGTAGATAACCTAGAAACAAAGTTAAACTCGCTGTTACAACTTGACATCCCATTTTTATTCCATGGGAACTGATTTATGGGATAAAAGGTGGTCTATGTGGTAATCCAGGTTATAATCTACGTATATACCAAATTTCATCGAAATTTGTTCAGCCATTATGACGTTATTGAGTAACAAACAAACATCCAAACTTTGACATTTATAATATTAGTGTGGTTTTTGTCCTGAAAACTGAAACTCAAGGAAAACAGTACATACCTAATGTACATACCTAATGTACTGTTTTCCTTGACGTAATCTGTGTTTGGCATATTAGCAACAGTTGAATTGTGAGCATATTAAATATTAGATGCACAAAAAAGGTTAGAATGCGAGACGAATGGCTAAAGTTAAAGAAGGTCGCTCCTCTCAAGTGACTGTGAATATTCTATTCAAATCAGAAATCAGAACGTTTATTTGCCCGAATATAGGTACATGTTTCGATGTTACACTTTGTTGATCCTTATATATTCTACCATACAGATGGTGTGCAAATATAAATATATAAATCGAATTTAAACTAAGTGAATGTCAAATAAATTTGAAATGTCAATACAATACTAAATAAAAAACAAATGTCATAGTATAGTCAATTAAAAGTCATTGGAATGGGTTAAATATTCATTAATGTCATAAAATCAATAGTGTGCCAACCATTTTGTCAACTTTGCTTTGAAGACATTGAATGGTAATTCCTTAAATGCATTTGGCAATTTATTATACACCTTTATGGCACTCACATAAACATTTCTTTTATAAATGTCCAGTCTGACTTTAGGTACGTATTGTTTATGTGGATTTTTAGAGGCAGCTTTTTTAATAACTACTTCTGATTGCTCTTGAAATATCCAGGGTATCGTTTAACAAGAATGCACAATTCCCTGATGTACATGCAAAGTGTAAAGAATAGACATGGTTGTAGGTAGTAACTGTAATCGGTTGTATGTCCAACAGCAGCGAGTGTCCGCGCGACAGCACGCTGTCGTCTCTGCCGCCGCCGTTGCCGCCCGATCTGTTGCCCGACTACAAGAACTCGCCGCCTGATAAACATCAACTCGATCATGTAAGCATAATGTTATTCATTATTATAAATACAGGATTTATCACGTACCGTTTTATCGGTGTTTCAACCGACAATGTTTCGGTTCAATTCGTGAACCTTCATCAGGGTGAGTGCGATCCGTTCCGAACGTCTCGCCTCGCACTACGCGCCGCAGCCCTCTGCGCGCGAGTCGACGGGCGCGGTGTACGTGATAAATCCCGTATTTATAATAATGATTGAAATCAATCACAAAAGTTTTCATAATGTTATAATTTTTTCTTACACGATATAGCTACATTATAAAAAAATATTCAGTGTTATGACGACCTCAGTGGCGCAGTAGGCAAATAGCCGGCTGAGATGCAGGAGGTAGCGGGTTCGATTCCCACCACGGAAGAATGTTTGTATGATCTACAGATATTTGTTCCGGGTCTGGATGTTGTTCTATATATACATATATATATATATTATAAGTATGTTAAGTATAAGTTAAGTTCCTTTATATAAAGAAATTTGTATGTATTTACAAAACAAGTATATAAGTATTCTATCAGTTATCTGAGTCCCATAGTACAAGCTCTGCTTAGTTTGGGGTTAGATAGCGCTGTGTGAAATGTCAAGCAATATTGATTTTATTTTATGGTTATTGCTATGTTCGAATTATTCGTAATAGCCGGAGAGCTGATGACACATTTGAAGAAGGAGTTTTAATATGCGATTCCAACAGAGATATGTGGTGATCGAGGAATAATAGGATTGTTTTAGATTTTATTCTTCGCTCACAGCTTAGCTTCCTCGCAAATCTCTGGTGGAAACATACCCTTAGGCCACTTGAAATTATAAAAAATAGCGCTATTTTATATATATGTATATGTAGTGAATCTGGAATCGACAGTTCGGCAATACATATTAATAATTAATTAATTTTAATACTAGAAATAAAGATAAACTCGCTGTTGCCACTTGTAGACTCCATAAAGTTAGTAAATCGTTTAAAGGGCAAGGTGTACGCTTTTATAACAAACTTCCAAGGGATGTACAAAAATTGACAATTAACAAATTTAAAAACGTAATTAAATAAAATCTTTATAAAAGAGCCTACTATAAAATATCGGATTATTTAGATGATAGAGAAGCTTGGGATTGAAATTGCTCCAACTCGTTCAAAATGTTACAATTTAGACGTAATTTATGTTCTGTATTATGTATTGTAAAAGGATCATTAAAAAAACAACCAGCCTTGTTTCTTGCCTTTCTTTCCTGGCTTGGTCGCGAAGGAACAGGCAGTAAAATTGACGTTTCAAAGTGATCCTTGTGATTTTAATGAATAAAAATATTTGAATTTGAAAAAAAATTTGAATTTGAAATTTGAATTTGGCAGGGCGTTTCTGGTTATTTCACTACTGCGCAGTAGCCTGTCTTGTCGAGGGGTAATCTCCTGATTCGATTTTGAAAATTATTTTACTATTAGAAAGCTACATTATCCCCGAGTGCCAAAGGCTATATTTTATTTTGAAAAAAATATGTGCAAAGCTGTCAGCTAGTTTTGAAATAAAAAGCGTGTTCAAATAAATTTTAATAAATAACTGATGCTGGACATGGACATTTCACATACCGCTATCTAACCCCAAAATAAATAAAGCTGTAATTGGGAACCAAATAGCTGATAGAATACTTTATATAGATATTTTTTTTTGTGTTTACATACATACCTATGATAAATATTTCTATCTAGATTTTACCACCGCGAATAAGTCTAAGTAATAAAATTGTTATTGAGTATAATAATAAACAATTATCTACTACCTACAGGTTTAGAGCAACACCTGGGTGTTAGAGAAACGCAGGTCTGGACCTATGGCCAGAAATGTTACCCTACATTTGATGACTACTTATTGTATTAGGTATAACCTGTAATAATAGATGTATTGTTTTAAATAAATAAATAAAAAATGTAACCGTTTATATTTCAGGTTCTTGCGTACATCGGTCACACATCACCGGAAGTGGTGTGCGGTCATCGCTTGGACGAGGCTAGTCCCTCGCCGCTGCCGGCGGGAGCCGAGGACGAGTTGGTGGCGGCCTTGGTGGCGCATCGGAACAGCGAGCGACACTATCTCACGCACAAGGACTGGTATGTGGAATTCTAAATTCCTGACGCAAAAACAAGGATTTTATAAGTTTGACAACTATGCTGTGTTTTTTTATTTTACTTGTTTGGAATCAGGCTTACTATCCACCTGATGATCTCGGATGGTGATGGGTGTCTGTGGCATCGTAGTTTCCAAACGGATGGACCGATTGTGACGTGGGTTTTTTAATAGAAAGCTAGTTTAACTGGGATGGTTCATAGCTATGTATGTTTTTAATTCCCCGCGGGAAAAAATGGCGTAGCGTGTTTTTTAAATTTTACGTTTATATTGTTCGTTTGGTATTTATATTGTACCATAAGTGGCGGGACTTCAAAAATGTTTGCCATTTTGGCACTACACCTAGACAGGTTAGTTAGATGAAAAATGCGTAGGTTGTTCTTGTTATTTTTATCATTTGTAATCTTCGCCTAAACATTTTTTGTAGGCTACCTACTATACGGTGATAATAACACAGAATAATAATAATAAATAATAATCATCTTTATTTGGAACAATTAACAACGGTGAATTACAAAAATGAAAAACGATGATATCCGCATTAGTAATAAATACTGTGTCGCAGATACCAACGCCCTCCTCCGCGACAAGGTAAGTAAGGGTTCCAATACAATCTTAAAGATACTCACTTAATACAAAAAAGAAACACTTACATAAGGAATAATACAAATTAGTGTATGGTGGTTGGGTGTATGTGTGTGTGTGTGGGTGTATGTGTGTGTGTGTGTGTGAGTATGTGTGTGTGTGGAAATTGGATCATACTGAAACGCCTAATAGTTTCTCAGTGTCTTCATAAGACAAGGATTGCAACATTTCGAGACATTTTCTCTTGCACTTGAACATTGGCAATGGATATATGTTTAGTTTCTTGTTCATACTGTTGTATAGGAAAGAACCAATATAATAAAAGTGTCGGCTTGCTGCTGCTGTGCGTCGAGGTTCAGTTTTACAAATCAGATCAGATCTACGCTTGGATTGTATATGATCAGGGTCATAATGTAGTTGCGAGTGTTTGCGTAGTATACAGTTAAGAATAAAGATTTGACGAACAGTAGGGACTTGGCAGAGTGAGTATAGGGCAGAGGTGGGAAAATATATAGGTTTTTTATTATTACTTTAAGAACAGCCCGCTGAGCTCTTTCCGTTCTAGAAGAACCTAGAATAGCTAGAATAGAACCTACTTATCTATTTTGTGGTTATAACCACTTCTCTGGTTATTTGTAAGTTTGTTTTTATGTTATGTGTGATATGAGTGTGTTAATGTGTTACAATGTTGGTTACAATTCCAGCTACGAGGAAGAAGAGGTAGTGGTGTGGTGCGGCTCGGAGAGTAGAAGCGAGTTCGCGCAGTGTCGGCAGCTCGCCGCGCAGCTGGGCGTGCTGGCCCCGGCGCGCAGGAGCCAGGCACATCTGCTGAGACGCACCGACAGACTACTGCGGGAACTGAGGAACTTGGATGCACATAGGTATGCACATAGTATCGCCCAAAGACCGCCCACTGCTCAACATAGGCCTCCCCCATGTTGATTTATTATTTACTAGCTTACGCCAGCGGCTTCGCACGCGATAAAACTATGTCAATCCAGGTCATAATCTATCGACATACCAAATTTCATCGAAATTGATCCAAACATTCGCATTTATAATATTAGTGTGATAAATAACGGTCACTTCTGCTCTCTAACCAATGAATGATCCAATATTATCAAAATCCGAAATATTTATGTAACTATGTATACTCGTACCAAGATTACTAATAAATTAGATATTTTCAATAAAGTAAAATAGGTAATTTTATCGCTGAAAACTTTTTCTTCCAGGCAATCTGGATGGAATGTTATAAGTGTAGTTGCATTGCAATGTAAGATTTAACCATAAATCTCTTAACTTCAAGTATGCTAGAGAATATTGAATATAAAAAAATATTAAATAGACTCATAAACTACTTTAATATTAATAATGTTTAATTTGTTATAGATGTCGTGAAACACATAAAGTTGCGGTGATATACGTCGGGAAAGGACAAGAAGTTAGAAACGAAATCCTCTCAAATAGATGCGGCAGTCCGGCTTATGAAGCTTTTCTCGCCGCGTTGGCTTGGGAGGTAACGGTTCGAATACAGTATTAATATATTAGTGCCGACTATAATTGACTTCCCGGTCCTTACTGTTTTGGAATACGGACAGAGCCAGTCCTCAAAATTATTTCGACTGTCTAAAATTCATCCAGAAGACCAATGCAAATACTACTATATTTACTTACTGTATTTACTTAGTACTTTCACATTGACCGAGTCCTTTAGGCTCACTAAGAGTTCTTGTACATGCTAAGAAATGTCACTGTGTCTGCGGCAGATAGAACCAATTCATCATGTACGTACATGATAAGAATTTAGTCGGATCAAGCCACGAAAATGTGTCGTGTCTGCTCCAGATAAGATACATAGGAACGTGTAAACGTTGAGATTTTTTTCGGGCAGTCGAGCGTAGGGTGCATTAGTCAAGTTTGACAAAACACAACACATAACTGCACCTCACGCACTCCGGCCCTACCTTCACCGCGTTGTGTCTAGCCCAGACAAGATTTATTTTCTTGGTCAGCGACGGAGCTATGTAAACAGTTCGTGTGTTTCTACGACACGAATTCTTGCGTAGACCCGGCGACTTTTCTTAGCGTGTAAAGTACATTAAATCACGGAGCTCTTAGCGCCTACTCCTAAGTGCCAGTAGGTGGTAAGGTGGATGGGTTGGCAGGTAACTATTCTTGTAATCTGTCACCTAAGTGTTAATGCCTACCTACCTAACAGTGTGCTATTCTCGTAATTTTATTTGGAATACCTACTTGTGTTGTATTAATTTGGATACGTCTCTTGTTTTAACGTAAAAAATGTTTATTTTGCATCACAAGGGTACATTTAATACAATAGGTACAGAATATACTGGTAATGTTGTGAAAGAAAAAACGGTCGCCACTCAGCATTATGCTGTGGTAGCATTAAATTTACACCACTACAGTGCTGGTCTTCCGTGGTGCCATTTTTGTGTTTTATGTGTGTCAAATAAATAATGAAGTTACATTTGTCTAGTTTGTTTCGTTCCGTGAATGCAGGTGGAGTTGGAGAGTCACGTGGGGTTCACGGGCGGCCTGCGCGGCGGCGGTGGCGGCGGCGTGAGCGCGCCGTACGTCGCCACGCTCACGCTCGAGGCGCTCTTCCACGTCGCCACGAGGATGCCTGCCGATACACCGGACGCTATTCTTAACAAGGTAATCTTATTCAAACCAGCTTATACCAGTTGTAGTTTGTTTTGTTTAGAGAAATAGTACCGTGTAAGTATATGGTGGGGCAAAATATTACCTCATTGAGGGCGGCTACCTTTTCTTTCGTAGTTAGAATTAAAAATCTTAGAATTAAAAAAGAAAAAAAATTTGTTGGAGTAAGCTTAGCATCTATAGCACCCTCTCAGTTAAATCAGCCTTCATCCACAGGAAAAACATTATATAATAGTAGAATTAATCATTTTACCACACGACCTCCAGCTCAAAACTCGGCGTTCATCCCAATACGCCTTTCATATTGGCTCATTCATATCAGTTATCTGGCTCCCATAGTACAAGCTCTGCTTAGTTTGGGGCTAGATAGCGCTGTGTGAAATGTCCAGCAATATTTATATATTTATTTAACTCTTGTACGATTCGAAATGAGAGATCTTGTTCGGTAATTTAGGTATCGATAGATGAAAGTAAGTAAAGTGCATTATTTCCTTCAGACCCGGCACTTGGGTAACGACGAAGTGCACGTAGTGTGGAGCGAGCACTGGCGGCCGTACAAGCGCGACACGCTGCCGACGCAGTTCTGCGACGTGCTGATAGTCCTCTACCCCTTGCCTGGAGGTCTGCTCCGCTGCACTGTCTCCAGGAAACCTGATGTAAGTATACGTAAGCTGTCTAAAACTGCATAAGGAATACGGGTCTGCAAGAGCTCATCGACATGTCAACAACACGTGATGTAAGAACTCATTTTGTTTTGTATTCCGTCACTACTGGTACCGATGAGTGGGTCGTATCTGTCACTACCGACCGGTCACTGTAATATCTTAACCATGACAGAATATCAAACTCTATAATTAATGTTGAGTCGAGACCCATTTGCTGCTGTGTAACACACCTATTTATCAAGTTCTCTTTTGTTTAACTACTGACCCCCGATCTTGAAATTCATGAACTCATGAAATTTTGTATACCTGATGTCGTGAGCACTGAAAAAACCATAGGGTACAAGAATAGTCCATAATTATTCTATAAGAGTATAAAATGGGCGGTGAAAGAAATGAACGCGAACGAAAGACTAGGTAAATTATAGAATGTATACGTGTAACATTGCAGGTATGCGTGTTCGGTCCGATATGGGAGGAGAGCATAATCCGCGTGAGCTGCGCCGGCGCGCTGGTGCGCGGCGCGGCGTTCGCGGGCGGGCGGGCCGTGCGCGCTACCATGCCACTCTATCAACACGCGTACAGCGAGCGCGCGCGCACGCTCGACGCGCTCGTGCACCATCACACGCTGCCAACCACCTTCGAGCGGTTCGTCGAGCGGGTCCGGGAGCCGCTGCCCAACTATGCCTCGCAGCCGGCGGGTCAGTTATCACAACTAAAACGATTGCATCCGAACCTGTAACCTATTGATGGCATAAACACTTCAAATGTTTCTCTCTACAGAAGAACAGAATAAAATTACATTTAAGCATTCTCCGCGAGATCGTAGAAATACCATAATGTTTTAAGTTACTGAGATATCCTTATCTCGATGCCTGTAAATGGTTTAATGAAACTAAAAAGAATCTCCATATGGTGACCAAGAATCAACAAAAGTATAAATTACTAGAGTTAGAGTGTTTGCTATGTACAGTTAACTTGGTTTTTTTTTATACATTATAGTCGTGTTTGACCACGATCTCGCCTGATGGTGAGCGATGATGCAGTCTACGATGGTACACGCTTACTTAGAAGAAACCTATTCATTTGGTCGATTTAAATATTAAAACCAAACCTAATAGAAAGTTTCGTACAATTCCAGATGAAGGCACCGGACGGTTAGCAGCGGCTCTGCTAGACCACGCGTGGAGCGGCGCCACTGAAACGCTGTGCGTGTCGCCGCGACCGTCCAAGCGCCTCGGCCCGTTCAAGCGGCCCATGTCCTCGCAGGTGCCGGCGGCGCCACACACGGCTCCCGTCTCCTCCACGCCGATGTCCATACCTGCTCCGCCGCTGCGGAAGAACCGGTGAGCTTCGAAACATAACAAATATGTACTTATGCCTACTTTCACCAGCTCGATTTTAGGGGACCACGATGACAGGTTTTATTGGCAACGTAAATTATTATTTTATGCATAGTGGTCGTTTATAATTCAGAAGTTGCTGGTGAATGTGGTTATTTCCATATAATTCGGCCTCACCCGATAAAGACTGAAAAGGCTTTTACCTAGAGTAGTTTTAATCTGAATACATTTTTTCTCGGTTTATTGGTTCTGATGGTCTTTTTCAGTCTGGTTCGGACCTTAATTATTTTGTAGTAATTTAATACGTAATATTATGGATATCAAATCGTGCACTTAATTAATGGAACTAAATGTATTTTGTGACAAAAATATAAACAAGTGTCCTGTGCCCAAGTATTCCAATTATATAAATAAGAGATTATAACAGAAGCTTACTGAATTTTTAAAGTGTTAAGAGAATTAAATCAGTACATCATATAATAAAATGTAATATAGTTTAATGCGGCGTATTCTAGAAGTAATAAGGTACATACTTGGGCAAATTTATGATAATACCTGGATCTGGAATTGACATTATTGTTTTAATTTATTAATAAAATTATACACTTAATTTACTAATAATTTGTTGGAGAAAATACAATGGACCGTAGAATTGGAACAGCTTTTTGCAAGCTTTTAAAAACTTGATAAATCGTGCAAACTGTAATGTGGTTATTTCTTGAAACCATTATCTTATATTACGAGAATTAAAAAATATAATTATTGATCAATTTAAATGTTATAAGTAGTAAAGATCTGTACTAGTTGCCAAACTAGAGAAATCAACCTCATCTGAAATTATTATACAGGGCGCTCCAGAATATGCATGTTAATCCGAAAGGGGGACATTATCCTCACACGAACAATATTTGTATATTTAATATATAAACTTGTACCTTGGAAGAAGGGTAGGACTTTGGTGTGAGACGCCACGTGCGACGACACCCTTGCGTCATTACATCACATCTGTTTCTGACAGCAGATAAGTTAAATTCAGCCTAAGATCTCAAGCGGCGTAAATATAGAAGTCTCGTCTCGACAGCGCTTACGTATTTGAGCCATTTAGGGTCGAGACCTGGGATCCGATACCGGGGGGTTCGTCGCGTCGTGTTATCTGGGTCAAATCAGCTGATTTCGGTAAAAAATCAAATACTAGGAAAAGTGTGGTAACCTAAAAAAGTTGTGTAAATAAACTATGTTGAAATTCAATTTAATTTTTTATAAAAAGTTGTTTATTTTCATGGGCAACATCTCCCCCTTTTGGTTTTACATATATATTTAGGAGCTTAAGTAATAACGTGTTTGCATTGCCTCTTCTCCTACTTAACTCCTCTAATAACATTTTTAGCACTATAGACTTGATCATTTGATGTACTTAATATTTTATAAGCTTTCCAATGTCTGTATTGTTTTAATAGTTGATTATTTTGGTCATAAAGAAGATTGGCGAGTTGGCGAGACCATTTGGACCCAAGCAATATACACAAAGTAAATTGGTAGATGTAATCTATTTTTTATGCAAGGTATTGTATTTTTAAAAATCAGACAATAATTATCATTATGGTTGCCTAATAAAGTAAAGTCTCATTTACAATAAATTACAAACGCAAGAGTAAAATAAATAATCTTGCTGTATTTTTCTTATTGATGATAGTCAAGCGTTTGACCGTTGTGATCGAAGATACAGCACGCTTGCCTAGAAAGAACCTATTCACTGTGGTCTTGATGACTCCGAGATTATATTGCTGTATGTAAAACAATTTTTGGGACTTAATTTATTATTTCTTTTATTCTCAAACAATAACAATTGTGTTGAAATAAAATAAGTACACATTTTTAAAATCAATTTAAAGTTATAAACAGAATGTATTTCTTGTGTCAAGAGGATTTCTAGTGATCTGGGTCCTTCTTCATTCTACATTCTTAGACATTCGCCAATCTTCTTTTACGAGTCCATTTTGATTACATGATTTTGAGTGACATGTCCCAGCATTGCATTAGTTATCTGTACATATGTAAACTAGTATCTAGAGCTTTAACTGTTGTAAGTTTGATAAACTATTTATTTTTGCCTATTGATAAAGATTCAAGTATTCTTCAGTCTGTAGATTTCTGTGTCAATGTGATGTCTGTGAAATGAATGTAATTTTCTTTGAACAATTATATTTGTTCCTTTATAGTTGTAATGTGATCTTGCTTTTTACATATTATTTTTTGCATAATGTAACCCTTCATGTTGCTGAAGTGCCTTTAATTATTTGGTGGTACCATTTGTATGCAAAATTTAACATTCCATTATTTTAACAAATTCCTTATAAATCGCGTTATTTAAATGTTATTTTCTGAGATTATAAAATATTTTATGCATTTATCCTATCTGACAGTAAAATTGTGTTTCATTCCATTAGAAATGTTAGCAATCTGTATTGTTTTGCAGTATCTCCTTAGTTTATACATGAATTTATTAAAATGATTATTATATCAACAGTATAATTGCTTATTTCCACTAATTTTAATCAGTATTTAATAGATGTTTAAGACTGACACCTATGCTATGTATTGTTAACACATTAAATTGTCATTTAAATTTTATTATACAATGTGGTGGTATTATTTATAATTTGTTTTGTGCTAATTTATTAATGTTGATTGAATAACTATGTAAAATGGCTTTGAAAATTGTCATATACATTATAAAATTGTAACAAGTAATCTGGTTAAATTGCAGACATAATGTTTATATGTAAAACCATTGAAAAATAAATAAAGTTTTGTTGAACTTTCTTCAATTGTTTATTTATTGAAACCATTAATTCTTTAATCTATAAAAGGTTTTTTAGGATACAAACAAATATTTACAGTTTTGGCTCTACAGTTATCCTAGTTTTTAGGTAGTTTATACATCCCCCCTTGCAAGACAAGTTGGTGGATTCTGACTTTGGTGTCTAAGAATTGCCTTAGTTCCTGGAGACTACATTCAGTGCCAGGAGCTTGTGATGCAAACATTTTTAACATCTGATGGATGCGGTCTAGTGGCAAACAGTCCAAATTTGTCAACATACCTACTATGTAAGACCAGAACACCTGTAGTTCACCCTCTCTCTGATCGTGAGCTGAAGCCATGGCACTCTCAGTCTCATCATCTTCACAGATCATGTCCTGCACTTGGTTTGAAGACACAGAATCCTTGTTAGGATCAGTACCGTCAACCAAAACAAAATGATCAGGGCTTTTTTCAGATATCAATCCCATTGATTGCCAGTAAGTTATTTTTCGCCTCAAAACAGTGACAGGCACTTTCATAACCTGATGAAGGTCATCTATTGACCACTCTGGCTTATCTTGAAAATGCATTATCAAAGTGGCATTGAACGGTGACACCATCAAGTCTAATTTCTTCTCTCCAATTTCTATTTCGATATTAACATTTCCAAGATGTGGTTTCCAACTCAATGTCCTGTTGCCTTTCAAAGCTTCAAATGATTTGGTATAGGCTTCTAAATGTTGCTTTATTTCTTCTGGCAGCTCTAAGCTTTCATCTTTAAATGGTGGCCAAAACTGAGCTGAAAGTATCATTGCACTTGATGTGAACTTTTTATTCAGTTCCTCAATACTCTTCTCTTGTTGTATCAGAGCATTAATTCTCTTTGAATCTGATATATCTTTCAGCATCACTTCACAAAAATGAAGTTGTGACTCTCCAAACCTCAGCTTTAGTAGCTCTAAATATCTGATTTCCCTCTCTGTGTTTATGGCACTTTGAGCCAACAGTCTGTCAGCTAAAAGTGTTCTGTATTCATTGACAAACAGTTCTTTGCTGCCATAAACATTGACAAGCATGGATATGATGTCATTTGCTCTCCTATCACTAGAGTTCACTTTAGGATCTGCATCAACGGGATCAGGAACCCATTCTTCCCATATTTCATCTTTATCCTCGTCACCATCAGGTTCTGCTGCAAATTTAGCCAGTTCCTCAACCAACTCACAGCCAGCACCTTCTTCTGTGAGACTGCTGACCACACTTCTAACTGTGTCTTCTCTATTCCTCAGGTAGTTTTTAACGGGCTTTGTAACAGTTTCTAGTATGACTCCTGAGGGGTCAATGTATCTTAATGCTTTTATAGTTGAAATGTAAGCTGTTAGTATATCAGGGGTGTTCACACCGGGGTGAAGCAATCTTGTTTCTAGGGCACTTTGAAACTTTTTACATAATGTTGGTCGCAAATCAGTCATCTGCAAACCTATCCTGATATCTTCAACTGCTGGCAGAGAATCTGGATATTCAATAATAATGTTAAAAAGTTGATCTATTCTCAACATTGTGTAACTATGATGCATAAAGTAGCTCAATTTCTGTCTAAATTTTGATATAGCATTTTGAATGTATGTGTCATCTGCAGGAGGCTTAGATGAGCCAGCACAGTATATTCTTGTTAGCCATGAGACTACTGTAGTTTCAAGCCAGTCATCTAAAAATCTTATGTGAGAAATATCAAATGAGCCAGAACATAACTTTTCCATATGAGATTCTATTCTAACTTGACTGAAGCTTGTTAACACTTGCCCAGCAAGTCTTTCAAGTAATTGCAGTTCCATTAGCTTTCTATTTGTGTCATGAAATACTTTGACAATATATGCACAATTACACTCTGAATAATCATTCCAGCAGCCTGAACACACGACATCTTCCCCCATATCTGGATTTTCATACTCATTATCAAAAACATTGAAGGACACTTTGTAAAAATGATTAATTATAACATGAAAATCTAAGGGCAACTGAGAGAGCAGAGTGGCTCTCACAAGCTGTTTGAAACCTAATGTCACATCTTTTTCTCCATAAATGGGTTTGTTGTCACTACAAGCATTGTTCAAAATTGTAAGTGTTTGAAGCATAGCAGCAAAACTTGAGACTGCTTCATACAGGTCATTCACAGCAGACTTGAATAGTTGAAATCCTTTGACTTCTTCTTCCACTTTGGTAAACTTAGACCAGAACAATGGTGCCACATGTTGGCGTAAATATTTCTCGACGTGAATTAGCACTAGATCTCGTATTTTTACTTGGATCTCCAAACCGATGATAATTTCGTGAATCTCTTCATATTCTGCAGTGGAACAATCCGTAAATATTGAATCGTTGAGAATGGGGAAAGCATAGTTTATCTTGTTCCAGTAAACCTTTAAATCTTCTTGGTTGTGAGACATTGTAGATACATAACTTCTATTTTATTAAATGAAATGAAGCATATTTAAAATTTAACCAAAAAATCGGCTGATTTTGCTGCGAAAGGTAACACTTACTTACTTTGATTGAAAAAAATAATAAAACTGTCAGTCAAAGCGGCTGACACTGACTTTAACAATGTAAAAAAATATTCTGCCATTTTGCCACAGACTATAAAAGTACATGAATGGATGTAAGGCTTTGGGCATCCATAAATAATGTGTCTGTAACTTGATAGCGCGACGCGGCGTCTAGTCCATATATTTTTTTGACCTCACGGCCCGACCCCGGTTGAGTAATATTTAAATTGGTGTGATAGTGGCCGAACACTCAATGCCTTCTGTCACGAGTTGCACTAGTAGTCAAGTCACCCACCCAAGTATGTACTTACTAAAAATCATTTAAAAGCTATGGCAGCCTAATTAAAATGACTTGAAACACTACAAGTACAAGTGCTTCGATTTTAGTTGTTTGTACAAATGCAGAAGAACAAAGCATAAACTCTTGCTAAAAAGCACTCCAGCCTAAAAATAAGTAAACATCATCATTTTTTTTCATTCACTTCTGAAATCGCTTTGAGAGCCAAAATAAAAATAAAACATTGTAGACTGTACACAAGGTGAGGAAAATGTATGCATTCGAAAATGTACGGAGTGAGGGTATGCATATTATGTTTGCTTCTGCAACGAGTTATAGAGGTGTGTTCTGTGGTTTAATTTAAAATAATTTGTTTCCTTTGATACATTGCTAGGTATCAGAAAAAAAATAAATGTCCATTGAGGTTTGAACACAAACAAAGCATTAGGATGCAAAAAACTACAGGGTTTGGTTAAAAAAAATAGCATATAGTCCTTACACAATAATGTTTAATCTAAGTAGATGCATAGTTTAGTGAATGGGTTCTGGCTGTTGTGTGATAAGTAATCCGAATCTCTTCTTGATAGTTATTCTTTGTCTGGAGTATTTATCTTCAGGTGAAAAGCGAGCTGTAAAAAACAAGATATTTTAAAGCATTTTCTATTACGAAATAGAGCTCCACAGGGTAAATTTGTAAACAGTCTAAATAAATAATGTCCAGCAACATTTATTTATTTATTTATCCAGTCTGGTTTAAATAGTAAGCTTCGGCCTGCAGCTTCACACAAGTCGTTTGTCAATAAAAACAATACCTTCCTTCTATAAATTTAGGTAAAAAGTAGCCTATGTCTCAATTGGTCCAGAGATTTAGTTGTAAGAAAATGTAACAAACAGACAGAGAGACGATAGTTAATTTTGAATTTATAATATAAGTATTAACAGTAGATTTTAAACTTCAATATTGAATCAAAATTAACGCAGATTATTGTTTCTTCTGACAGCCGTTTCGCGAAACGTGTGTACTATTGACCAATTCACCCTGTATAGTTTACGTAGGGCTGTCTATGCAAAACTGTTTACAGCAAATATATCTACAGTCCAGCTGGTAGAAAATGTATAAGCATTGAGCTCACCTAATCTTACATGAATGATAATGAGCATTAAATGTGCAAAGAATTAAAGAAAATAAAAAATTACAATATATAGAGTTACAGGAATCCGTTAATATAAAGCTTTTCAAAGTAGCTATTTTCGTAATGTACTTATAACGAAAATGTTACAATTTACAAGAACAGAATTTTGAAACAACCAAAAAGAAGTCCTATCTATAAATTGAATAAAAACTTACCAGGATGTGCTGAGAGTGTAGGCTTTCCAGTGGGGTCAATGGTCTGAAATAAGTAAATATAAGTATATACTAAATTTAAGAAATTAATTATTTCTGCAGTCAAAAATACTAAAACAGTCAAAAATACATGAACAGGGTGTGATCATTATGATACGCTGTTCAGACTTCATTTTAAAACTAGCTTTTAATACATTAATCAGCATTTACCCGTAGTACCTGGTCATAACCTTGTAATGTTACTACGCTGGAGCCATGGGTCATAGGAACTCGTAAAGCTGATTATCGATTTAGGTACTTATGGAAAAGGTAAAGTGAGTATAAGTTCTTCACTCTATTATTCTCGCTTATAATTGCTATACCGCCAATTTCTTTTTCAGAGACTAATATACATAAAAAATATCAAGATTGTTTTGATACACGTGCTTGGAGGTTATGGAATATATCAACATAAACTTACAGCCAGGGTGTACTGCCTATCACCATTTTCGTTCAAGAAGTATCTAAGGTACATAATGATAGTATTTGTGATCTCTTGTAGAGTACAGTAATTTCACCGAAATTTTTTTTCTCAAAACTGAGCTTGTCTTGCTTAGGTCTTGCTTTTGTTTGTTTTTTGCTAAATAGTTTGCTTGCTTTGCTTGGTATCAGTGTTTCTACTTAAAAATATAGTTTTACCCTAGTTTTTTAAGAAATTATTTATACCCAAAGAAGTTAAATATGTATACAGGATGTTTGGTAATATACGGACGATATTCAAGTGACGGTTTCTCAAAACATAAAAAAAGACTTCTGGAAAAAAACAACTATTAGTTATATCATCAAATTTTAAAGAAATGGACTCTTGCAATCGACATCCAAAAATAAAGGAACAACAAGAGTTATCTCGAGACGGGTCCAATACAGTATCTGTGGTTAGATGGCAAGCATTAAGCAATAGCGCAACATAAGTTTAATAAAGTGTTTGTTTTACATGCCAAAATAAATATGTATTACATTTCTAGGTAAACATTACACACATTTATTTATTAAGCTCATAAAATAACCCCTTTAATGTTTATGCATATATGTATTATTATCAAACACCCTATATACATACATAATATAAAAACATATTATACAACAATTTAAACAAATCTTCAAAATTCATCGATCAAAAAACAATAAATAATTCAGCGTATTTAATACCATAAAATATTCAATGAATTTCAATGATTGCAGAATTAAAAGCTATTTACTATTTTTACCCGACTACGGCAAATCCATAAGGAAGGGATAAGTTTTTAGCACCTTAAGAATGTATGTTCCACCCTCAGAATAGATAAAACCCCAGAAGAGGCATTCAGCTGTGATTGGAAGCCGTGCGCTGTGTCCCTAAAATATAATACGTAGTACAACCCGCATCCCACGCTCACCTCACCCCCACCCGCGTAATGTTTGCTAGCTTAATCATTATATACCCATTTTGGGGTAAATGTTTTTGGTAAGGTACAACTAACGTAACTATTTTATTAATCACTATTTTATTAATCAAATATCAAGGCCGGCTTGCAAAACAATCCCTAAACGTATTTAGCGACTAAACATGTTCAAATTTGACATTCTTGTATGATTTGAACTGTGGCACTATTTTATTAATTAAATATCAATGCTGGTGTGCAACACGATCCCTAAACGTATTTAGCGACTAAACATGTTTAAATATGACATTTGTATGATTTGAGAACTCCTTAAATCATATTTAGCTACTATATACGCTTAGGCATCGTTGCGCAAATTGCCTTAAAAATATTGTTTTCTCTATTTTGGGAGATTTCCGAGATCGCAGTGCGGGGCGAACCAGTAGTTTAATTGAAAACTACAAATAATAAATGTGTTTTATCTCAGAATTCTAGAGTAGGGAAAATGATAGCATTCGATATTTGGCAACACCAGCAAAATGGAGGATCATTATTTACGACAATTACAAACCAAACAATTTTTCAATAAACAAATAACACCACATCTAAATGCGCTACTTACGTATGAAATGTGATCCCATCTTGTTTTTTTTTTTGAGCCTAACTGAATTTTTACACGTTGGGACGACACAAGAAGGCAAAACTTAATTAAATTGAGCACTGCAAAACACATCATGCGTGATGACGGTCACAGACTGACTAATAGTGGCGTACTCTACTTGGAGTAGATGTTGACGTTTCAGTATTAGGCGCATTCACTTCTTATCGGGTTTTATCTATTCTGAGGTTCCACCGCCTAAATTACCCATCAGATTTCGATGAATGAGATGTCAATCGATTTGTTACTATGGTCCAAGTGATATAGGCTACCATGGGCATAGGTATTATACGTAGTCGGGTTTCAGTTTTTAAACATACATCTTGTTCATTATATGTAGTAATTTCACGCTAAAAAGGGAATACCCCTAAAAGTGGAAACCCTGCTTGCTATTCAAAGAGAATACAAACGCTGCTTTTGACACTGACTGTAGTAGGTATAGTGCACTGACAGCTTTTTGACAGTTGTTTGGTATTTGGTATTCATTCCATAAACAATTTTTGATTTTGTTGATATGTGTTTGTTTATTTGTGAGCGACAAGGAAATGGGAAACTAATTTTATGCGGCGAGTCCTAAGTTATATCCTAAATACTTTAGCGATTCCCGTTATCCCCTACCGCAATATGGCCAATTTACCTCCTCGGAAAATATCCGGTTCCAGCAAAACCAAACAAGATGTTACGCCGCTTCAGATCCTTTTGCAGATGGGATTTCCGAGGCATCGAGCGTAAGTTTAATTTGTATCTTACTTAATTATATATTGAGTAAATCATTTTCGATACTACCACTCAAGTAAACATTCAGGTAAACATTTCCAAGACGCTAAATCCATAGTATTTGCAGTCAACAACACTGAGCAGATTCTAATAAGATTTCTATTCAGGTTGAAGGCTCTAGCGGCTACTGGTAACCGAAGCGTTCAGCTGGCTTCGGATTGGCTGCTAACACACGTGAACGACGCGTTTATAGACAATGATGAGCCGCGGGAGTATATATTCTATGCCAGCCCTACTGGGCCGCTGTTGGCACAGCTTCTGGACTTCTGGGATATGTCGAAGGCTACTGCTGGGTGGAATGGAGCTCATAATTTTCCACCTCATATTACTCTAGTGTCATTTTTCAAGGTAACTCTAAAACATCCCAGGATGAGATGAATAAAGTATCAATCTAGAGATAGCTTCAAGACTGGCTGCATTGCCCATCCGAATTGCAATAAGTAAACTAATCAACTGCCTGGTCAAGAGATGAGGATTTTGTTCCCACCCTTTCAACATTCATCCCAAGATGTTTTTACTCCTGAAATCTATACCTACTAATGTTATAAATCCAAAAGTAATTCTGTATCGGATGATTTAGTAAATTCTGGTACCTGGATACATAGGTTACTTGTTACTCAATGGCACAGGATGCTTGTATTTTATAAATTAGGTAGGTATTCTCTTACATTAAATTGCTCATCTTCTAATTATAGGCACAAGATGATGCATCATTGCAACTTGCAAAAGCAGTAAAGCATGTTGTTGAAAATGTAGGGGAGCCTCCATCAACCCCTCTTAAGTTAGAGCCATACATCTCACACAACTTCATGGGGCTGTTCGTGTCGGAAGAACATGCTGACTACATGAGGAAAATTGCAATTCAGTATGTGAAGCAAGTGTCTTCAGCATGTAAGTATTAATAATGAGAAGTTTTTAGTAGTATCTGTAGATCTATCTATTATACCTACCCATTATATGCAAAACTTTCTATAAGTATATAACTATAAAACTCTTCCCCATTTCTGTACCACATACAATATAAAAAAACTAAACCCAACAATAGCAAAAACAGATTATTTGCAAAGTACAACTGGCAGTTTCTTAGGACAATCTTGTGATGGACTGGAATAATCGCATGATAATATACTCTACTAAAGCACTCTATTAGGAGAATTATATAAAAAATAATTTAAGTAATTAGTACTACTAAAGCGCTTAAGTCTGTTTAATACTGATATATTTATAAATACGGCATTGATCCTGAACTGTTTTATCAGTGTTTCGACCAACAATGTTTCGATTCAATTCATGAACCTTCATCAGGGTGAGTGCAATCCGTTTCGAACTTTTTCGAAAAATTTGCAATGTTTATGGACCTAGTGCAATGTCTGTGAGCGTAGCACAAATTTGGTTTAAGCGTTTTCAATCCGGAAATTTTGATGTCAAAGATGCACGTCGCTCTGGTCGCCCTATTACGGATAAAATTGATGCCATTTTTGAAAAAGTGGAGCAAGATCGGCACATCAGTAGTTACGACGTAGCTGAAGAACTGGGGATTGACCACAAAACCGTTTTGGCGCATTTGAAAAAAACTGGGTACACAACAAAGCTCGATATTTGGGTACCCCACGAGCTCACTGAAAGAAACCTAATGAACCCGTGTACTCATTTGTGATTCTTTATTACGACGTAATGAAACCGAACCATTTTTGAAGAAGCTGATAACTGGTGATGAAAAGTGGATCACGTACGACAAGAACGTGCGAAAAAGGTCGTGGTCAAAGGCCGGTCAGTCTTCACAGACTGTGGTGAAACCCGGGTTAACTCGCAACAAGGTGATGCTGTGTGTTTCGTGGGATTGGAAGGGCATTATTCATTATGAGCTATTACCACCAGGCAGGACCAACGATTCTGAACTCTACTGCGAACAACTGATGAGATTAAAGCAAGAAGTTGACAGAAAGCGGCTGGAATTAATCAACAGAAGGGGTGCGGTTTTTCATCATGATAACGCTAGACTTCACACATCTTTAGCCACTCAGTAAAAATTAAGAGAGTTTGGCTGGGAGGTGTTAATGCATCCGCCGTATAGTCCTGACCTTGCACCTTCAGATTTCCACCTGTTTCGGTCTCTTCAGAATTCTTTAGGCAGTGTCAGGTTAACATCACGAGAGGACTGCCAAAACCACTTGTCGCGGTATTTTGATCAGAAGCCCCAAAATTTCTATAGCAATGGGATCATGTCCCTACCTACAAGATGGCAAAAAGTTATAGAACAAAATGGTACCTACATACTTTAGATAAATGTAAATAAACTATATTAAAAAATGTTTTGAATATTCTTAAAAAATGCGAAGAAACTTTTTCCCCAACCTAATATAGTATACTAGATCACAAAAGATCAGATCCTTTGTATATTTATTAAACAAAGAATTTACAGACAGATTCTGTCTGATTGTGCATTCAGATTTACTCAGAATATTGTTTTGATTTAATGATAATAAAACTATATTTTTCAATAAAAAGTTGTCTTATCTGGACACAACAAAGAGCGAGCGATACTTCATTCAATACTAATAGATAAAACCCTTGAACTTAAAAATATTGTCCATAATCATCAATACATAATTGTCGCCGCGGCGTTTTTCCACAGACAAAACTGATTAAAAAGTAACAAGTTAATTGTCACAAAATTTAAAGAAATCCCCAAACACGCAAAAAGAACGGGTGGGCGCAAACCCTCTTAAAAATTAACACAACATCCATCACGTTAATTGGCGTTAAAGACGAACGCACTCTCAAAAAGACACATAAAATATATTTCTAACAAGCAACAATGGCACATTTACTTAATAACACATTAATTAATATTACAAAAGTCTTAACCTATTTATTTATATTTTTTTTACCTATACGAGGCATGCCTTTTAAGTTCTGTCGTTTCCATATTTTCCGGCAATTTTGAATTTGGAACTGTTCTATATTCGAATGTGTTTACATTTTGAATCTCAAAACAGTTGAAAGTATTAGGATTAATGCTATTGTTTAGTCACAGTTTCGATTTGAATCTGTCAGGTCACGTACGAAAATGAATCTTTCTAAGGAAAATGTTCGTGCAATAATTTTCTACAACTTTAGAAGAGGCCTGACACGGCTTCAGTGTTTAGAAGAGCTAACATCTGTGTTCAGTGATGTAGCCCCATGTCTGCGGACTGTCGAACGCTGGTATTTAGAATTCCAGCGTGGACATACTAGTGTTAGTGACAGATTTCGCGAAGGACGCCCAAAATCCGCCTTCACTGAAGATAACATCATTGCTGTGAGACAACTAATTCTCGAAGATCGTCATGTGACGTATCGAGAGATAGAGGCTCTATTAGGCATCTCAGGGACAACCATTCAGAAGATCTTGCATGAAGCGCTTGGTGTGAGAAAGCTAGTTTGCCGTTGGATACCGCATCTGCTTTCCGACGATCACAAGGCGGCCCGCGTCAGATGGTGTAAGAAAACTCTGCAAAGGTTCAACCGAGGGGAGTCAAATCACGTCTACGACATCATAAGTGGTGACGAATCTTGGATCTATGCCTACGATCCTGATACCAAACAACAATCTACAATCTGGGTCTTTCAAGACGAGCCAAAGCCGACTAAAGTTGTTCGTTCTCGAAGCACTTCAAAGAAGATGGTGGCCACGTTCGTTGGAAAAACCGGCCATGTTGCGACTATTGCACTTGAAGA
Organism: Philereme transversata; assembly: GCA_963924445.1. Lineage (NCBI taxonomy): Eukaryota > Metazoa > Arthropoda > Insecta > Lepidoptera > Geometridae > Philereme > Philereme transversata. Next base: position 11,018,083 of record OZ004347.1, read on the forward strand.
TCGTAGAACGGTTAACGCAGAGTGGTATACTACAGTTTGTTTACCACAAGTCATCGCCGAACTTCGAAAATCTAACTCAAAGCGACGCATCATCCTGCACCACGACAACGCAAGCTCACACAGCGCTCGTCAAACGATTGAGTATTTGAAGCAGGAAAAAGTAGAAATTCTTGACCATCCTCCATACAGTCCTGACCTAAGCCCTAACGATTTCTTTACATTTCCTAAAATTAAGAAAAGTCTTCGTGGTCAAAGGTTCCAGTCCGGTGAAGAAGCAGTCGACGCTTTCAAGACAGCCATTTTGAACACCCCACTTTAGAGTGGAATAAATGTTATAATAACTGGTTTGAGCGAATGGAAAAGTGTTTTAAGCTACGTTGTGAATACTTTGAAAAACAATAAAAAGTACTATAAGGTTCTAGATGTGTTTTTTTCTTCAAACGACAAAACTTAAAAGGCATGCCTCGTATTGCCCCACTGCTGGGCAAAGGTCTCCCCAAAATCCCTCTAATAATTTCTTTGCTTTCTCCCATCATCTCTCAAAGGTGACCAGATGGTATCGCCAACGATTTCTTGGCCGTCCACGAGGAACTTCGCGTTCCGTCACTTCTAATCTAAAATAATAAATTACTTATTCATCTAATTATTAGATACATACCCACATTCAAAACTTCAACAAAATAATCATGACAATTATTGTTCACGTAAGTTTACCCATTTTGACATACTTAGGTACATACCATACTCATTTAGTTAAGTAACATTGTATTGTCTGGTGCTTTTATGAACGAGGTTTTATTCTCACAGTGGGTGTTACGGTGGATACCTATGAGCATTTGGATGCATTAGGTGCATGCTTTCCCTGGTGCACCATGCAGCAAGAGAAACCTATTAAATGTAAGAGTAATATTTGTGTAATGTTTTAATTATCTGCATATTTGTTGGTTTTGATTTGACACAATCCACCTTCTATAATGCATATAAACATTGGCTAGTAAGTATATGGTGGTAGCCTGTTTCACTCCTCATAAATAACAGATTCTGTTTTGGTTACAGTAAAGTGTTGTGATTATGTTTTTTTATCATTTTCCCACAAAAGAAGAGCTTTTCACCGTTGTTAGAAGATTGTGTTGGATTAAAGAATCCGTTTTTAATACTTTCTTGTTTACATACCTTTTTATTGAATATTTTATTTATTCGTAGGCTAACTAGAGGGATACTAGTAAACGTTGAACCTTTAAGCATGTGCTACGCTTTATAAGGTAATTAAGTATTTTTGCATTATTTTAGTTATGCTTTTATGTTGTTAATTTGTGAATACTTACGCTTTGTTTAGTAGATAAGATAAATGAAAAACAGATAAGATAAATGTCTATCTAATACATGTCATGTCTTATCAAAGTATTCTGAGTTGCTTTTTAAACGTCTCATCCATCATATTGTGATCTGAAGAATGAAATCCCCTAGAGATAGAATTTGGATAGTTTGCGATTCATCATCTTCATCTTAGCCGCTATTCCTGGCAGCACAGTGCGCTGAATTATTTATTTTAAAGAAAATAATTATTCTAGGACTAGCTTATTTAATTTATTTTATCACCTGTATCTATCAATATCTAACGATATTTTCATTGATTATGTTGAAACAGCAATAAGCTTGGAGCCCCACGTCAAGTCTCTCCACATAACACTTGCGTACCATTTCGAGGAGCCTGCTTACGATTCGTTGAAGGCTCTAGTGGACCAGCTGCAACCTGCAGAGCCTTTGAGCTGGGAACTGCGGCTTTATTCCAGAGATCCTAGATTTGCTAACCACCAGGTAACATCACTTTGTTGTTTTATATGTAGGTAGATAGTGATGATATACTGTGTTATTTTTTGTAGTTATTATGTGTTGCAAATAAAATTATTGATTTGATTTGATTCTTGACTTTTGTGAAAAAAAATCAAAAACCATTTTTATTTATTAAAAAAAAATACTATGGTAAACAATCCATATTAATATTGTAAACTCGAAAATAAGTCGTTCTCTCTGTCTGTATATTACGTTTTCATGACTAAGCGGCTGGACCGATTTTGATGAAATTTGGTATATAGATAGATTATGAGCGGGATTGAGACATAGGCTAATTACGCATGCGAAGCCATGATACGCTATCCTTCGCTCCAGCGCCTACCCGAGGACTAGACGAGCACGGAAACGCGATTTGTAAATAACAACTTACAAATGTATACATAATCTTCTCTAAAAATAGCAGGCTGATACAATAGTCGATACTGAATCATTTGTACTAGTCAGTTATACAAAATGTCAATGGTAAAGAACGAAGCCAGGCAGGCTAGCATGTTTTATCGGGCTTGAGTTTTAAAATGAAATAAAATCAATTTATTCCCTAAAACACAGTAAAATACTTTGTAGGTATTGATTCGCGAGCAAGCAACTGTAAATGGGTGTGTAATTATCAGTTATCAATGTCAAAAATGAAAAACTTGTATGAAAAAAATAATATTAAATATAAATGCCTGAAATTAAAAATAAAAACCCATACATACGATCACATAAAAAGCTAAAACATGCATAAAAATTATTAATAAAACAATGTCATTTAAAAATAAAAAAATGAATTGTCACATCATTTACAATAAAAAAATTAATATTCTACGAACAAAAAAAACTTTGTAATAACCATTCTATTTAGAGTTCTTTTTTTGTTTTTTCGGAAGGGATTTCTTGCACAGGGGAAGAAAGTGCCTATTATTTTTTTGGTATGTTTTAAATATTTTTGTGTTTTGTTTAGCAAAAATGACTAGTTGTATGAGCTATTAAAGGCAAAAATAACGTTTGGGTCTAAATTATCTCATGAGACAGTTTTTTCCGTAAATCTATCTCATTTTGTTGAAGAAAGAAAGAAAGTAGATATTTTTATAATGCCAACCACTAATAACAATAATTAACAACACAAACAAAAATAAAAAATACAGTACAACAAAAGATTACACAGATATAAGTTATTAGTAGCCGCTACAAAAAGGTTCTAACTCAGCATTTTGCTATGTCACAGCAAGGTAACACAGCGCTGGTCTTTCGTTAGAACTTTTGTGAGTATACGGAAGTCTGCTAACATATAAAAATAAACCAGTAGGTGACTTATATTAAACCTCAACTAGCATAATATGACGTTCGCTATAGTGAGAAAGATGATTGCATCAACCCCATAACCGCCCGCATATTTAAGCTTGGTCGTGCAAACCTTCCAAACAATCTTTCTCGCTCTATCGTGTACATTTATAAGTGTTAGAAAGGGAAACACAGTAAAAAAATATGTCTCAGAACAACCCTAAATAGACGTATCGGTAATAAATAATACAAAACTGCAGTCGTCGTCGATGGAAGCTTAGGATTGTAGATCTTTATTTTATTTTAGTTTTTCTTTAAGCTTTAAACATTCTCCTCAGGTTCACAAAGTGACACAAAGCTACACCCCCAAGGCGAACGACGAGTTGGAGCTGGTTCTTGGAGATTATATCTATATTGAGGAGAAGGAGTTGGAGAATTCCCCTGATGGATGGGTGCCTGGGACTTCTTGGCTGACAGGTATTGAATTTTAACAAGTTTTATTCATTGTCTGTAGCTGTCAAGTGAGCATTAAATGTATGTTTGTTCCTTCTCGTACACAGGCTCCCTCGATACAGGCTTAGCCTATTGTGCAAGGCAACAAAAATCACCTCTGATAAGAATTACGGCCTTACAATAGGGTTGTTAATAAATAAGTATACTTTGTATGTCTAAAATAAAATACTTTTCCCCATATTTGCACCTGCGGCATAAATGATCACTAAACATAGTTTAAGTTAAGACCGAGAACACGAGCTTGCCAACAAAACAAAATATTAGGTGTAGGCCATTTGGAAATTATAACAAGTACCTATTTGACACGATCTAATAGACAGCAATACGAAATGTTTGGCCACGCATTGACACAAAGAAAGACGGACAGACAAAGGCTTCAAATTTATAACAAGCTAGCTGACCCGCCCGCGGCTTCGCACGCGTGCTTTGTCAATAAAAACATTACCCTCATTTTGCGCAGTCGGGTAAAAAGTAGCCTAATGTCCTAATCCCGGTCTTTATCCGGTTTAATCGTGAAAACGTATCAAATGACGAGACAGCTACTTTCGAATTTATAATATTACTAGCTGAACGCCCGCGACTTCGTCCGCGTGTCCACTCTAAACTGGTTGGTTTAAATTTTACCAAAAAGTATCCTGAGTTTGGTCTGTTCATATCTTTCCACTCTTGCATCAAACCTTCTTGGTCACGTTGAAAAAGCATACCAATAGATTTCGAAACGGTCTTTTAATATGTAATATAATATGTAGATGTAGGTACTATTGAATAATATAATTTTTTAAAAGGTTTATTTACCTAGTTCGAAAAATACCATAGAGGAGTACCTAGTGATAACATTCCGATTTTACTATTAAATTTTTTTTTGTAGTTTTATGGTTTGTTGTATTTTGGGTATACTACCACCTGGGAAGGAATGTTCTTGGGGTGGTATTGTCTTTTTCACTCATATTGTGTCTGAAAAAGACAAAACTGTGTCGAATCGTACTGCGTCGTATAAGTAGGGCTCATGTGACTGGGGAAGGACTACAACTATAAATCAAATACGACCTCCCTGGCGCAGTGGGCGTATAGCCGGCTGAGACGCAGGAGGTTGTGGTTTCGATTCCCGCCACGGAACAAATGTTTGCATGATCTACAGATATTTGTTCAGTGACTGGCTGTTTTTCTATATATGTATTATAAGTATGTATTCACAAAAGAAAAAAAAGGATATAGGTAAGTATTCTATCAGTTATCATATATGTCAGTATATGGACAATCAGGTTAATTATTCGATTGAAATTAACACAGATTTTTACGGGTAGAATCGGGGGCTCGTGCCGAATGTCTAAGAACGTGGAACCAAGAAAAAAATCACTCACCCACCGTAAAACATTTTTCGATACTAAAATGGTAAAGTAATTCTAAAAAACTGTTAGGAACAAAGATGGTGTAAAAATCTTTACTTATCTCTCACATATTAAAAAATAATAATCTGCCAATTCTAATTCGAATAGCAAGATTATTAGATGCATGTTATTTTTCGACCTAAATCTCATGACATAGACATTCATTTATTTACTACTTTAGCACACAATAAAATTACGAACTTACCTAGTGCTGTTTGATTCCAATTATACGAAGGTCTCGTCCAAAGACCATTTCTTACTAACAGCATTACGAGTTATGGTGCTGTCACATTTCAGATCCAAACTGCTAAAATACGACTCAGCATTAAGCCCGCCGTAATGGTGTAATGAATGACAAACGTTATGCTAATGAGTGACACATGATAAACGTAATGACAGATTTTAAAATTGATTTTGTATTATAGTAATTATTAATAATACCTTTATTACCACTCACAATTCTAATATGATAATACCGCTTTGACAAATTATTTTTAAGTAATTGATTAGGACTTAGGACCTTAAATACAGCGAGATGATTACTTGCTTATTAGATAAATAATTACTTAATATGAATCACGTTCGATCGATTTCGATAAACATACATGACTTTGTCGATTCTCCACGGTGTTCGCAAACATTCAAGACAAACAGTTTGAATTATCTGAAGGGATGTACTGCATGACGTTTATCGTATCGTGGACTTCGTACCGTAAATTACTAATTCCTAGGTCACTAAAATAGCTGTCAGTTGACGAAACTAGTACCTACTGTTACTTCTTTACTAGTATTATTATCTTCAAAAACAATACATTGATAAGGCTATGTCTGTGGTTTTCATTCGTCGATGAATACAATCTTGTTTGTTTGATATTCATTGTTTATTGAACTCCTTATCAGTAGCTACTTTCTTGTGGTTTGGAAATGTCTCTGGTTGCAGTGTCTGCGTTTGAAATCTATCTTTGTACTTACTACCTCAATAAGTTTTACAATAGAATATGTACGTTGAAATCAGTGTGTGCTGAGTGCGTCCGTTGTCCAAGTGTATTTATCTAATCTTATGTGTGTGTTGATTGGGTGACGTCACAATGACTGTGTTGAAGTGTTTACGAACGCTGAACTTGAAGTTGGGAGGTTAGTGTTCTCATGGCAAGCTGTTGTGAGGTAGTATCTCCGTGCTCTGATTTTAATGTTTAAGTCCGCTGAATAGTTGTATTTTAGATATAATTTAATAGTTTGCAGCAGGTACTTATTGTATAAAAGGTAGGTTAACAATATTCTACCAATTATTTATATATTTTTACATATATGTAGTCACAACTGCAAATAAAAGTACATAATGTATGACAAGCTTAATGTCTTCTGGGATCAAAAATTAGAGCCTGTGCTGTGCTGGGATTACTCGAACAGAGCTTATGAACAAGCTTATGAATAATGCTATAGGGCTCCCACACAAAACTGCGATGCGAATTTCTGCGATACGATTTTGTGCGGCAAACCGTTTGGTAGGGCAACCATACCTTCAAGTGTAGTCAGCCGTATTGGACGTGTTTTTAGGAAGCGTAAGATAGATCGCAAAAATATTATTGCACTGCTGTTATTGTTAAATAGATATAAAAGAAAAAGAAGATTCTGGGTTCATCCATTTATTACGATTATGAACTCTGATGGGAACTATTTTACTCGAAAGTACCTACTATGGTTTGAGAACTGAAGAAGATAAATTTTTTGATTATTTTAGAATGAGCATATCTTCATTTGAAGAGCTTTTGAGTTTATTATCACCATGCCTACAAAAACGATCGTACAAGGGAAGAATTCCTGTTATGCCTTTGGAAAGTGTTATGCTTTTCTCTAAAGCTGTCTCAGAGCGGACTAAAAGGGGCGTCACCAAGTATGACGTAATATCGCAGAAATGCGCGATGCGAATGAGATCGGACGTTCTTGCGATGCATTCGTGCGAGTGCGCAGTTTTATGCGGGAGCCCATAACACAACTCGATACGTACTGTACTGACCGAGTGATGCTATCAAACAAATCATTGTTGTGTATAGTTCAACCGGCAGCTACGCGTCGTTTGTCTATCGGATTGTTGAACTTTGAACCATAAACAAAGGAAATGAAAAGGCTTAGTTACGTCTTCATAACCAGTTGGTTATACATCCGACTTGAGGCCGCTATTATCAAACGATATACCTTTACTTTACTATTAGACCAGGGTCGATCATTTTTGAAACCAAAAAATATAATAGTAGGATGAAACTCAAAAGGAAGAGAATATAACAAAAATGAAAGAAAAATAATTTATGGGCGATCTAAGGTTGGGATGTGGAAGGGGGTGAGTTTGTAAGGCCAAAAATCGGATTGTCTCGATTTCCGGAAAAACCTCTAAAAAAAGTCCTATGGAAAAAAGCTAAATGGCAAAGTTGTATGTAATAAAAAGATCTACAACTTTTGTATAATTATACACTTTTTTCATATAACCTTAAAATGTATGTGCAAATTCAAATAACCAAGTTTTTGGTTTTTTGTTTATCTTTTACAAAATATTTTGTTTTTCACGGAATTTGGTGAAAACTTACCTTTTTATGTCCCAAACACACTGTAATTTTTTTTTATTTAAAATATTTATTTTTTCACCTTATTTTGACTTAATATCGAAAAACTTATTGTCTTACAGCACAATTATAGGAAAAATTCAAAAATAAAAAAGTTGAAAATTAAAGGGTGTCCCCGTACATACATAGGTAGTTGACGCCAATTAAGAAAGTCCTCTGAGTTGAATGGGCGCTCATACAATTTAGAGGACTAGCTTAATCGGCACCAACCTCAAATAAGGTAAGTAAATAAAATTGTGCTATTGTGAGAAAGAAAATATTTGTTATAGATAATGGTACGGAACCCTTCCTGCGCGAGTCCGACTCGCACTTGGCTAGTTTTTTATTGTTATTCTACTATTTTTTTTTCACTTTTTTACTATTATCAACGGCTTCAGCCCTGGTCTATATTGCGAACTATTAAATAGTGATTAGAGACTGCATGTTCATTTGTCTTATTTTTGCGGCATTCTGTTATGTAGTTTTTAACCGTAACTTAGAATCAAAAAAATTCACGTTTCTTAGACTTATTTGAATTATATTAGAGTGGAATTCGCTAGCGGACGTCTGTTTTTCCGGACTTTTGTACTGTATCTAATCTCGGAGTTATCAATTCTAGAGTCAACAGGTTATTTCTAGACAAGCGTTTCATATTTAATAACATCACATCTTAACGTTAGTGAAAGTGGTCAAACGCTTTTAAATCAATAAAAACTCAAACCGAAAGTCGTTTAGTGCTGGAGATCTGTCTACTTTTAGAAGGGTTATACTACAACTAGGTAATAAGTGGGACACACTACATATGAAATAGTTGACCTGTAAGTCGTAAGTTAGATGCTTGCTATTGTGTGTGGCCACGCCCTCAGACGTCTCTCCCCGCTCTTTCGGCAATGTAACAGCTGTGTGTATATATTTTAGTAAATTAGAAGATACATCTCTTCATTCCATTATCCCCTACATTGGTGACCCCGACGCGACGTGATCTTGTAATTGGTTGTTACCCTGCGATGTACACCTGCGATGAACGCGCGTCGCGCATCAAGAATATTTGATCAATTTTACTTAGAAAACTTTCGTCATTGGTTTCAATCATTATTATAAGTACGGGATTTATCACGTACCGTCTTATCGTCGTGTTTCGACCGACAATGTTTCGGTTCAATTCGTGAACCTTCATCAGGGTGAGTGGATCCACTATTGATCAAATAAGATGACTCGAAGAACTGATGGTCGTTAATGCAGAAAGGTTCTCGAGTAGAAACTCGCTCTGGAAAGCTCGGCGTGGGACGACGCCCCACTGGACAAAAAGACTGCTGGGAATCATTGGGAGCAGGCCTTATCTGTAGTTAAGGCCTATCCCCCTATGCTTGTTAGTGGACGTCCTATAGCAGATGATGGTCATGAAATATCAATTAGGCATTTATGTTTTTGCATTTGCAGGCGTTAGTGGATTTCTGCCGGCCGTTTGTACGCAGCGCACAGCTGAGTCTGACGCTTGGACGTTGCACAGAGCTATACCACTTGGCAATACTAACAGTGAGTTTATCTTTTACTACCCCGATTATGTGAGTATTAGAGACTTCACGGCCATTTTAGGTTTGAGTACTATAAATGTCGGACATCACAAATAGAACATCGCTATATCTCAGTTCCTGCCAAACTAGTATGGTTACAATGGGTTAAAAAGACAAATGTTTTATCTCGCCAGACCGGTACTTAAATACTGGCATTTATTACGGACAGCTTCCCAATAGCGTTTATTATTTTGTTGGGTTCGACACCCCGGCGACAGTCCGGCACAGCGACCGATCATTCACACCCGCCTCATAATATTATTACAAAACATCTCTTATCTACACTCTTATAATAAAATCAGTCTCATTTCGTACGATGATTTTATTAATTGTGTTCATATTAACGGTAGGTGGTGATAGTAAGTCGGTGTCTGATTATTCCGAGAGGGATATGGCGAGCCACCTTCACGATGACGCGTCGGATCTCGGCAGAGAGAAGTCTGAGGAGATTTGGAAGGATTGGAGCAAGTACTGGACTGCTGCGGAGACGGATAAGACTGATGGTATTCTGAGTATCACTCAAGGTTAGTATCTGGAGCCTAATGATATTCACTATTTTAAAGTGTAAGTTATAATTCTTTTAGCGCGGTATGGGAAACAGATCAGTGTACTTTCAGCATTAGACGGAAGTTGCTCGATGTAACACACCATTAAGTTTTTACGGTCTAAAGTTATCGAAGTGGTGCACAAATTACATTTATACTTATAATTCACACCAAAGAAGCATAACTTCTTACTGCGCACATGAGTAAACACACGCTTTTTAGGATTCCGCACCCAAATGGTAAAAACGGATTGATGACTTAGTGTAGGCACTTTTAAAACTCTTTTGAACACTAGCTACATTACAAAATGTTTCACATAGTTCATGTTTAAGAAAGTAAGCCCGGCTTGCACAATGATCCCTAAACGTATTTACCGATTAAACATGTTTAAATATGACGTATTTGTATGAACAACTCTTTAAATAATATTTAGCTACTAAATACGTTTAGGCATCGTTGCGCAAGTCAGCCGTAGTCACATTGCGTTAAATCAGTTATTTAAAGGAAGGGCCACCCTTTTATACATATTTAATGACCTCCCAACCGATCTTAAAAGGATTCAGTGTGTCTTTCCATACATTACTATATATTATATCTGGAAAATCTATTTTCTTTCTTTATGATTTGATTCTGACATGAAATCCTCTCATTTTGATGATTAACTTAATTTGTTATGATTACTGGCTTCCGCCCGCAGCGGCCTCACACGCCTGGTTTGTTAATAAATAGTACCCTATCATAATCATTATACTACGTGTTTTGTTATATACGACATTAAATAAAAACAACGGTAGGGCTAGTGGCCGTAAAATAGGATTTTTTCAAATTAATTACCAATACAGCCTGTATAAAATAGGTTAACAAATCATATTCATTCATCATGTGTGTAGGTACTTGTTAAACTGACTAAGCGGCATCATCGCGAAGGCGCCGCCGATTTACGTTAATAATGGTTTATTGGAAATGTATCGATTACTAGATAAATATTCAAGCTACTGGTATTAAACCCACGTCTAAAATCAGGTAGTAACGCCGTAACGAAAAATATCGTTACAGAAAAAGTCATATCATGTAATGTGGTCACAACCCTCTACATTGAGGATGTGCATCGTGCACAGAGAGAGAAAATCAGTTAATACTATTCCGGATGTGTGTTTTAAATTAATGTCGTACATAACAAAACAAATTGTATAAAGTGTGACTTACTTTTGTGGATGTACATTGTATTTAAATTTTAATCTATTTAGTATTCTGTTGATCATCTAAATTATTATTGTTAACTTGTTTGTTCTAGGACAATCAATTAATTGGGAATTCACAAATGGCACAGATGCTAAAATTGAAAGCAATGTAAGTATATACCGAAGAGCCGGCTGAGACGTAGGTTGCGGGTTCGATTCCTGTCGCGGAACCTTTCTATGATTTACAGATATTTGTTCCGGGTCTGAGTGTTTTCTATATAAGTATTTATTTACAAAAAAAAGATTAGAAGTACATATTGTATCAGTTATTTGGTTCCCATAATACAAGCTTGATTTAGTTTGGGGCTAGATAGCGCTGTGTGAAATGGCCAGTATTATTTATTTATTTATATATTTTCAGGGAAAATCGTTAGCAAAGAAAGCGGGCCGCAGATTGATATTGACAATGCGTCACGGCGAGCGCGTGGACTTGACTTACGGACATTGGGTCAACCATTGCTTCGATGCAAGCGGAACTTACGTCAGGAAGGACCTTAACTTACCCCTGACATTGGGCGAAAGGTAACGCCAGAGTGCAAACATATTACTATAGTTTGCCGAGACTGGTAGCCGACGGGGCCAAAAACATGATATATTTTACTAAAAATAGGATATTTACCATGAGTTGTGTTTATTATAAGTATAACTTTTGAAACTAAAAAGACGGGAAATTTAACATGATTTATATATTATTTGGGAATTATTTCCCGCTTTAAAAGAAAATAATGTTCATAACCATAATAGTTTCAATAGTTACATATATAATAAACTGGTAAATAGTTTTATCGATAGGTCTTCGGCGCATCACTAACGGCTCCCGTAAGGGCTGCAAGAGCGAGCGAAATACCAATATCATCGTCGCTTGTCCCACGTTTTATGACCCTGCCAGAAGAGCTGGCGTCTAGTATAACTGACTTTTTATACGACTTTTAAATTATTCGCCTTTACCATTTTTATCACACAATGGTTACCTACCTCCTGTAGGTAACAGGATAGTAGCACAATAATTTTAATTAATAATAATTCAAGCAACAATAAAATATAAGACGACCTTCGTGGTGCAGTGGGTGAATAGATGTGTGAGACGCAGAAGCTTGCAGGTTAGATTCCCACCGCCGAAGAAATGTTTGCCGATGTACAGATATTTGTTCCGGGTCTGGTTGTTTCTATATATATATTATACTAGCTGACCTGCCCGCGGCTTCGCACGGGTGGTTTTTCAATAAAACATTACCCTCATTTTCCGCAGTTGGCTAAAAAGGAGCCTATGTCCTTTCCCAGGATATAATCTATCTCCTTGCAAAATGTAATAACGATCCGTTCAGCCGTTTAGTCATGTAAAGGTAACAAACAAACAGAGTTATGTATGTATTATACATATAAACCTTTTTCTTGAATCTATCTATTGCTGAAAACTGCATCAAAATCCGTTGAGTAGTTTAAAAGATCTAAGCGAACGGACAGCAGAAGCGACTTCATTTTATGCTATGTAAAAAAGAAGAAGTATATATTTACAAAAAAAAGTATATAAGCTTTCTATTAGTTATCTGATCTAAGAACGCCGATGAATCATAAACCTTAATCGGCGATGGTTTTCTGTAAAAAACAGAAAATCGTATCGGTCAAACCGTTTTAGAGACAAATGCGACCATTAGTTTTTTTGAATCACACACAAACAAACAAAATTCTCCGTAATCGTGGGTAAAAATAAATATAATAATTTATAATTTATTTGTCACATAATCACTGCGATGCGCGATGTCGGACGTGTGTTCGGTATCCGTCCTCGGAAACGACGAAATATGACACACTTCGCCCAAAAATCTTTTATCTTTCATGCTGTATAAAAGTAATTATTTATGATTGATACAAAAAAAAATCGTAAGAGTTCATGTTTAATTATTATTAATTTATTTATTTCAACCAACTTGGGATTGATTTGGGTTACACCGAGGCCACATAATCGGGATTAGGCGATGATTCGCGTTGTGTCTCTATCTGTATCATTTGTGGGGCACCGTTCTCGACAACAGTAGGTTTATGAGTGAATTACTCGTAAACCCACGCAATTTGGCGTCTATTGCACAGATAGCGAGAGAGATAAGAGAAGCAAAAAAGTTGGTTAGTTTTTTATCTAGCCTATGCGGTCCCACTGCTGGGCAAAGGCGTCCTCTTCATCTTTCCACTTATCTCGATTCTTTACCAAATCCCGCCAGTCCCTATAAATCATCGCGCCAGCGCTTCTTAGGCCTTCCACGGTATCGCTTTCCATCCAGTTACGATCTTAGTCAACCTATTTGCTTGCATGCGGGAGACATGACCCGCCCAATCCCATTTTAACTGTGGTTCATAATATAGTATTTTCTTTTCAGGGTTGGCGGCGCAGATTCTTACTATAAAGATACTCCTTTAACCCGTATAGGGAGTTTCCAAGCGCAGTTAGTCGGCGAGGGACTGCGGTTAGCAGGAGTCACCGTGAAGCACGTGTACGCCTCAGCTGCTCTGCGATGCGTTGAGACCGCACATTCATTATTACAAGGTATGTTTACGTATTTTGAAGTGCCTTTTGGTGCTAGAGAATAAACTGTGATATTAACAGCTCAGATTTATTTATTTATCTAAGCCTGAGGCTACACTATACGTGCCGATCTGAGCTACGCTAAGAGCTATGCTATGACTATCTAGGTACGTATAAACGATTATAGCGAAGCGCGTCATTTGCAGTGTAGCCAACTGCGATAGTTGCCAATACTAGGATCACTCACTACCTACCCAGCTCGTTTCATAGCAAGTGAGGTTCCTAGAAATGTGGCCATAGCCAATATGGAGACAAGGAACACTTGGTTTCGTCAATCACATAATGATGTCTAGCAGCTGTACATAGATCTTGTCAAGCTCTCTAACGCGCTCAAACCAAGTACATGTAAATAGGTGTAAGAAGACGGCTTCTTTAAAAATCGGGGGGTTAATTTGAAGAACTAATCGAACCAATACCAAACGCTGATAAAAAAAGGGTAGTCCACAATTTTTTCATTCAAAAGTGGTATTTTTACACTCTGGAATGATACATTACATTGTCATCATGATGATTAATATAAAATTCAGATATTTTTAAACTATATTTTTATTCGAAAATGTGACCATAAGCACATTTTCGATAATATCTGTAACATCCGATATGGTCTAGTGGCTAGGATACCTGGCTCTCACCCAGGAGGCTCGGGTTCGATTCCCGGTATCGGAATAACTTTTTGCATCTAAAATAATTTATACTTTTAGGTCTACAAGCTGACCCATCAATAAAGATCAAAGTAGAGCCGGGTCTGTTCGAGTTTAAAGGATGGCATGTGGCTAAAGGATTGGCGCCTTTTATGACGCCCTTGGAGTTCCAGAAGGCTGGATACAATGTTGATCTCAGGTTAGAACTTTTTCATAGATCTTCCAATTCAGCAAGTTAATTTTTACAAAGTGAAAAAAATCCCCTAACACTTAAAATCCTGTAAAAAGTAAAATTAAATACATATAAGAGCTTCACCATCACCAAAAATGAAAAGTGCTGATAGACTTTATCACATATAGGTAAGAACCATCCCAGTTAAATTAACTTTCTATCAAAAAAACCTCGTCTGAATCGATCCATCCGTATGGGAACTATGATGACTCAGACAGACAGACATACATAGGCGTCAAACTTATATAGGCCCGTCTTTACGACGGAGGTTAAACAGATGGAAGGAATAACAAAAAAAAAATGGTTAAAATCTCCTTTATTTTTTATTTCAGTTACAAGCCCTACGTAGAATTGGACACAAATTCGACTGAAACTTTCGATGACTTCTTCAAGAGGAACGAGGAGGTGATACAGGCGGCTGTGAGAGACACCGAGGCTGAAGGTACTAAGTCAAAATCTTTTATTCATTAAAATCACAAGTATAATTTTGAAACGTCAATTTTACTATCTGTTCTTTCGCGACCAAGCCAGGAAAGAAAGGCTTCTTGCCTTTTAAACAAGACTGGTTGTTTTATTTTAATGATCCTTTTAAGATACATTTAAAATAAATGATGTCTAAATTGTAATATTTTTCAACTAGTTGGAGCAATTTCAATCCCAAGCTTCTCTATCATCTAAATAATCCGAGTAGGCTTTTTTATAAAGATTTAATATATTTGTTAATTGTCAATTTTTGTACATCACTTGGGAGTTTGTTATAAAAGCGTACACCTTGCCGTTTAAACGATTTACTAACTTTATAATAATAATAATAATAAATATTGCTGGACATTTCACACAGCGCTATCTAGCCCAAATTAAGCAGAGCTTGTACTATGGGAACCAGATAACTGATAGAATACTTATATACATTTTTTTTTGTAAATACATACTTATAATATATAGAGAAACAACCAGACCCGGAACAAATATCTGTAGATCATGCAAACATTTGTTCCGCAGCGGGGATTGAACCCGCTACCTCCTGCTTTATGGATTAGTATTAAAATTATAATTATATTTTTCTTAAACAAATGAATATTTTTGTGAACTTACGTGCTTTTCATAGATGTATTGACAAGGGAATGACATAATACTTCTTTATTTACTCAAACAAACTCCTCATTAATCTATGTTTCTCTCACTAATTTCTTCTTGCCACTTAGGCTGGCATACACAGTCGGAAAATCGATTCGGAATGTCGAAGGTAGCAAATCGATATAAAATTAAGGACCTTATTACAAGTACGCTAATTTACTGTTTGAGTTTCTTCCAAAAAATAACTTGAAATCAGGCTGTGATTAGTTTAGAAAATTCTTTATTGCACTAATAAAATAATGCATAGTAGAACTTCAAGCTAACCTTTGTGTAGTGTAGTGGCGGTGCCAGAAAATAGATAAACTTTACCATAGGTAACTTCAACTTAAAAAAAACATGTGATGATGATAATAAAAAATAACTTGTTTAAAATAATAATTATTTTTGAGGTGACAACATAATCTTCGTCGGGCATGCAGCCACACTAGAGCTGATGACGATCGCGCTCGAAAGGGCCGAAAAGGGAGACAAAGAGCCGTTCACATATCAGATAAGCAAAAACCTGCTGAAGGTCCCGTACTGCGCGCTGGCCGCTATGAAAGACAAGCCGTTTGAGACGGTTTCCCCTCCTTGCCCACCTTCTATCAACTCAAGCTCGGGAAGGTTTGACTGGCGAATCCTGCAAAACCCTTGAATGTTACAATTAGTATTCTCGAGATCTTCCAGTCTGAAGTCTACTAATAATTCCGAATTCCATACACAGTTGCACCTTGTGCCCTTTTTGGCCAAGTCTATCTAATAATATATAAGTTGTGGCCATTGATTGACACGCTTAAAAAATAATTTATTATTGTAATACACACGTGTAATTAAGTGTCCTTTTCGATTGGATTCAAATCTATCTGTGCATGCAACAAAACACGTTGTACCTATTCCAAGGATAGGCTGAATAAATTTATAAATGACTCTGTAAAATTACGAGATCCACTACTTTTAGTACCATTACGTTAAAACCAAATCATCTGTTATAAGGTTCATTTTGTAACTATATAAAAAATAATGGTGGACATTTCACACAGTGCTATCTAGCCCCAAACTAAGCAAAGCTTGTACTATGGGAACTAGAAAAATGTTTTTTTTTTCTGTAAACCCACACTTATATCTAATATAAAGAAAAACAACCAAGCCCCATTAAACTGTGAGTAAACTTCAAGTTCAAGAATATGCGATAGAGGGCAATGAATTTAACACTGGAAGATTTGTAATTATAAATGTAAGAGACGTGAATGTATGTTTTTGGTTAAAAAAACTGCTTAACCAATAATATTTGTGACCTCATATTACACCTTAGCCGAATTTTTCTAGTATTTATATTTTAATCAATATGTATTATACGATTTGCAAACTGTGTTATTTCTTCCTCTTCTTTATAGTTCAAAATGTTGAAGTTTTATCGGGTATTCTTATTCTATTTTATCATAGTTTAAAAGTTTTGTCTTTTAAAATGTCAAAGTCTATAAAGAAACAAATACAGAACACTTGATAACTAAATAAGCTTAAAAAGCATTATTAATATGAAAGTATGTTTGCCAATCGTAAAAAATAAATGAGATAGATGTGCTTTGGGAAAGCCCTATATTACTCTCTTACATTCAATAACGCGTTTTTTATCAAGTCACAAAAATATAGCTCAGCTCCTTTCAGGCTGCAAATAAAGAATATGTGTATCTGCATTGAGAGCCCACTTTTTAAATCGAATAAAGTTGAGACTTATAGAGAAATTAAGCAATTATTATTCAAGCAATTGTCAATTAATTTCTTAAACGTGAGTTAAAACTATTATGACCAAATTACTTGGGCTCTCAATACAGACGCGTGCATAAAGTGATATAGCAAAAATCTCTTTGCTAATAATTTTTATATTATAATTTAGCTAAGAATTTCTTAAATCTTTTTAGAACAAAGTAACAGATTTATGGCGGTTTAACTGGGGCCCTCAGTTCAGTAATGTCTGTACTGAGGAATCTACAAAATACGTGTTTAACTGTAGAAATACATAAATGTGCCTTTTATATCTTATAGTTTAACACCTCTGTGAATTGGTTAAAAAGAAAGAATGACTCTAAGTGTAATGGTTGAAAAGTAAATGAAAGTCGAAATTTCCTAAAACGTCTGAACTGAGGGAGGGCCCAATATTTTCGGCTTTATTGACTAGGCTCAACCTCAGATCAAATCAAATTATATTTTTTTACTAAATTTTAACTGGAGGGCCCCAGTTTAACCGCCATAAATCTGTGACTTTATATTCTAGCAAGTTGAAAATTTTGTAAAAAGATTTAAGAAATTCTTAGCTAAATTCTAATTTATAAATTATTAACATAGAGATAGTACTTTTCGAGATTTTTGCTATGTCGCTGCTATACACACTTATGCACGCGTCTGGATTGAGAGCCCAAGTATCTTTGTCATAACAGTTATAATTCAGGTTTTAAAAAAAATATGGGCCATTTGCTTGAAATTTTAAATATTTTTAACCAATTTTTTTTAAATTTATTCATTTAGACGCACAAAGACATTACAACCACTTAGAAGTAAAAATTACAAAAATGGTATTTTGATCTGGATTGCAACATAAACACATATGCGTGCAAATAGAATAAATACATTACAAATCAAGCAATCAGAAGAAGTATTTTTATTTTGAATACTTATTGTAAATAAAATACATAGTCTGTGAATCTCTTATTAAACACATTTTGTATGCGGGCCATCGCACAGAGAATTTAAACACATAACTAAAACTACACAACTCAAATTTTACTTAATTTTTTAATTGGTATCGGATACTCAAGACACTTACTAGCATCTGAGTGACAATAGCTTCTCTATAAGTCTCAACTGTATTCGCAAGGATTTAAAAAGTCCAGATTAAAGCTTAGTCCAGATGCACATATAAGGAATGATTAAGGATATTCAGGATTATATTCATGATTGTTTTTGTAAGCTATATGAAATAGGCCGTAGTAGTTTTATATTTTACATACTCTTAGATAATGGACCGCACTCGCACGGAGTACTTTATATCATTAACGTTTTACTGATTCATATTTCTATTTATATGTGTTCCTATTACTTTCTGTAAGCTTTGAGTCGAGATAGTAAATAATGTATCTGTGATTATAATAGCTGACACGGGACGATAAAAAAAAGTTGGGCATCAAAGAACCAAGGGCCAATGACAATATAGATAGATTCACGCTCCGTAGCGGCCATGAGCTGACGATCGGCACAGGTATTACAAATGTGTGCGTGCGGTACGTATAAGCGAGTCAGCACACTTTGGGTGCTTCTCTTTCAAGTTAGTGGTGCCCAACCTTTTTCTTCCGTCCATGGCTATAATAAATAGTATCTTCAATGATAATCTCCAAACTAGGTTGAAAGTGTAACTTCTCTATATTGTCTAAATAGAATAATAAAAACCTGAGTAAAATCAATTTTTTTTTTATTTTATTTATAAATTACATCTTAGTACCTATTAGTAGTTACCTAGGTTAGAATTGTTTGATTGCTGATTATTGAAAAGATTAAAAATTAAATAAATTCGAAAAATGCTTATTCAATCACATAAATGTTCCATTGTGAATGCACTAAATATGTACTTGGGACAAAATCTACGTAAAGCATCATTTATGAGGGTTTAGGAAATTCAGGTGCAAAAACCAGCAAGGCACTAAATCGAGATCAAATAACAAACTACTCTGCAACGATAGTAAAAATCTGGATATCACACAAAAGCACAAAACATGTGCTTATCTCAAAATGTAAGTAATATTCAATTTGATTTAGACTGAAGGAAACAGGGTATGTAATTGAAATTGGTCACTGGGAGAAAACACTAAACCGTAAGACGTTCAAAGAAACCTTTCGACGTAACGAATTGGACTTAAACATTAACTATTGAACTATGTTATTTTTAAAGTTAGGAATTAACATTTAAAGTTTTTGGTCTTATTGCATAATAGGTGGGGGTTTGTTTTTTTTATACCAGTTTGAGATGGAACAAGCATATGGCCCACCTGATGTTACATGGTAACCATCGCCTATAACAAAGTATGACCTCATAGGTCACGCACCTTAGAAACGTGCCCTATGATGCACTGCCTTGCGTCCCATCAATTTGAGGCATACGGGTGTAAAGCCTCATGTGCCTGTAATTTCGCCGGCTACCATACCCTTCAAACCGAATATATTAAGAATAAGAATATATGTATTTATTGCAAAGTAACTCCCCTACCCAGCTTAGATTAGAAAAACTCCCAAGGACTAGATATTTATTAACACTCGTACAAATGTGGCCAATAGTAACCAGAACTTAGTTTACTTTTGATCAGTATTAGTATAATTCATTCTTTCTGATAGCACCTCCTCTACAATCTTTTGTATCATTTGTCTGTCTTCTGCCTTAATATCTTCTGGTCTAGTCTTGTCATCATACATTTTTCTATCTATTAGCCTTACAATAACCTCTTCTACTATAGAGTCTATATTTTCGTTGGTGTGTGTTGATTCATCTAATTGAATAATATTTTCTAAAGCCTCAGTATCATTTTGTATTGTCTTTATTTCCTCTTGTGCATTTACTTCTTGAGCTTTGATTTCAGATTCTGGGATGTCACCTCTCCCATCTACTTCTTCTTCTACATCTACCTTTGATATGATATTTTCTGATAGTTCTTCAGCGATATGTTTATGTCGTTTCATAATGTCCCTCAATTTATTTTTTGCTGATGCCACAACTTCTTTACGAGTTTCTGATTTTATTTTCTCGATTGCTCTCTTTTTTCTTTCCTGTCTCAGTGACTTTAGCTCATCGAGCGCTTTCTTAGCTTTGACTTTTGGTGTTATTTCTAACTGTTTAGCCGTCTCTATGATTTCTTCCTCTTTAATATTTTCTTCTATTTGCCGTTCATCATCAGGAATTACAATTTCTTCGATTGGAGGAACATCATTTTCAATCGTTTCCTCGACTTCTTGTTTCTCAATTATATTTGGTTCTAATTTCTCTTCGCTCTCTGGAACTATAAGATTATCATCCGAATCTACTTCTTCCTCATTATCATAGTTGAATTCTTCAATACCTGATTCTTTAACTGGCTCAATATTTACTTCTTGGCTTTCTTGTGATTCATCTTCCTTCTCGTCCAAAGTATCTACGTATTTATCATCACTAGCTTCTATCACAGAGATATACTTACCGTAAGGATACTCTCGGAAGTCTTTTCTTTCTAGTATAAAAATGGCTGGTCTAGTCTTAATTTTGATAGGAGGGATCATTTTATAAGTCATGGATATGTGAGAAAAAGATTCAATACTATCTAAAACGTCGTGCGTATTGACAAATGCCTTAATGTTTAGTGAATATTTGCTCTTAGCTTCGACTAGAAGATGCGTGTATTCCTGTAGCTGTTCTTCGGTCAGCGATTCATTTTTGCTATACCTCCAGGCGTTATTTATTTGCGTGAATCGTGTGACGCCTGTCTGAGCTGCTAAATTACTAACGTGAACGTGGACGTACGGCTCATTTTTCAAGAGCTTATGGAGCCTGAAAAAATAACAATTGAGTGAACTTTTTTGTATGATTCACTATTTAATAAAGATAATACATGTATGTACTACTAAAAGTATTCTTACTTTGACATCGCCAAGCCTCCTGGATAGTTAGTCATAGCGACAGACACGAATGAAAGTGTCATTATAATGTTACCAATGACTATGAAGATTTGGCCCCAGAAGAGGAGTTCGTAAATAGGTGCTTTCGTTCTTCTAATGTATCTGTAAATAAAATGATTATATTAGTTTATCTAGCTCTGCTGTTTCTAATAAAGCAATGTTATCGATTTGATGCAGCGCTAACAATTAAAGAATCAAATAAACCTGTGCGACGCGGTGCAAACAGCTCTTTGCATAGTGTGGTGTACCGCTGCGTTTGATGTTAGGGCCGATATTGTTCTCAACCTTTGGATCGTGTAAACTAAAGATTTTTAAGAAAGATTCGAACGTTTGTCTTCAGTAATAAATGCACCATAACCCATAAGCATGCAGACCAAACCACAATTTTAGGCATAATGTATATCCAAATGTTGTGATTCAATAAACAACTTAAGCTTACATATACGAGCAGGAAGCAGCCGACGCCATATTGAGCAAAGGGAACACATAGATGATGAATCTCAGCTCCTTATGCGGCAGGATTGAGAACAGCAGTATGAAGACGAACGCCGGTGCCGCTACTTGGACCATGCGCTTGTCGAAGTAGAGACCTAATGGGATGAAGAGAAGGCTTGGACCGAGGCCTCGTGGTAACGCCGAGTAGAAGTACCACAGGAATGGTGAGGTCTGCGAGTGGAGTTAAGGATCTGTCTTATAACATATTTTTACGAAAACTCATTTACCTCAATTCATATGGCTACTCTCATTGATAAGGAATGCACCTTTTATTATCTTTTATTGCCTAGTTAGACCAACCATTCAACTATTATTTCTGATTATAATTCATATTTTGTTGTTTGGCCTTTATTTGTTTGGTTTGGCTAGTATAAGGCAAACAAATAAAAGATCAAGGAACTATAAATAGAGGAATGCAATAAAGTAGGCCAGCAGTTTACTCTCATAAACTTATTGAGCGCGTAAATATGATTTGAATTTAGTAGCAGGGATATTATCAGACTCATATGGGAAAATTTATAATCGCTCCTAGATTGAAACTAATATTTTAACCACGTTAAGATTATTAAAAGAAATTGTAGCACTTTCTTACATTAAACAAACGTATGTTTAGTCCCTAAGCCCAAACAATCAAGCGTTAGTTATACAGGATATTTATGAACATGTAGGTATTTTTGAAATTTTATTTGTCAGCCTTGTTTCGAGGAGGAAGTTGTCTTCTGTAATACAGTTCTTTAACTAAAACAGAAGACAGATGACTCTCTTCCTTGCACCCATGTTTTATTTGAAATAAATTATTTGTATTTGCAGGAGACCAGAGAGAAATAAGCTGTGAAACAGTAAAGAATGATTTTTTTATGATTAATGATTTTAAAAGGATACACCCCAATCAGAGCTCTTGTTCAAAACAGTGTTATACCACAACACTTCTGCTTCAGGCCACAGTAACCTCCCCCAGAAGATGGAGTCCACAGCAATAGTCAATGCTATCAGCCCTATACCAGCTGGTAAAACTATTTTCAATAATCTGAAAGATAATAGGAAACCGTAAACATACACTAACTAGACCACTTTGAAGTTAGTTCTTTGGCTATGAAATTGTGTTTTATTTAACATATTCGTTATCTATTAATCTATACAGTAAGAAGGTTAATCTAAAGACTGTGTACCTACTCTGGTACCCTTAAGGTATGGCAATTGCGTGCACTAATATGCGTAAAGTGTAAATTTCTAGATATGGCTACTATTTGGGAACCCACTTTAAGGAAAACAGGACCTACAGCACAAGTCTACTCGACTTAGTGTAGCTCCTGTTTGAAATTATGATGTTAATACAAGCCATTATTTAAATAAATATAAATATTTGTAAATTATATTATTTAAAATTGTTATTATGTGCTTGAAATGAATAAATAAAATAATAAATTATTTTTGTTGAATTAGAAGTATTAGAACCAAAACATTTCATATCTTAATCATATTGTCATAGACATAGACTTATTCAAACCAAGGAAGATATCTTCCTTGATTCAAACTTTAGGATCACAAAGAACTCTTAGTTACGTCAGGTTACAGAAAAGAAATTAAATGCAAACAAAAAAGCACCACGTGAAAGATAGGTTTTGTCAAATAATACTAAAAATTAAAAACAACCGTAAATAATAATTAAAATTAGAGCAGCTGTAAAAAAGCCTTGACTAAAAAAAATACAAATTTTTACAGCTGTACAGGGGCTTTGTCCAAACGAAAACTATTCATTCCAAATTTCTGAGTCTACAATAAACTCATTGATGCTGTAATATGCTTTTTTCGTAAAGTGATTTTTTATATATTTTCATGAATGCATTTTTCTTTAACTCTATGACATTTTTGGGTATTTTAAAATCGCACCACATTGCCAACAAATATTTTGTTCGATTTTTGTGATCTAAAGGCAGTATTTATCAACTTATCCTTAATACATGTGTTGTAACTGTGTTCATCACAATGCTTTTTGAAAAGAGTGATATTTTTGCGAGTGTCAAATATTAATATCACAAGAAAAGGGGTAAGTATTATTAAGCCCTATAATAACTGAAAAGGAAAAACACCCAGTGGCTGAATTAAACTGATTGTCACTTAATCAAAGCATACATAACATACATTCATAACATAATAAAATTACCTGGTAACCTCTATCTTCTTGAAATAAAGGTCGATTATTAGGAACAGTCCAAACAGCATAGCCAGCTCCGACCTGAATATTATAATTGAAGCTCCAGCTGATATGAGGAATTGTTTTTGCTTGCCAGCTAGCCACCCTTCATAAGCTAGGAGAACTGAAAAATTCAAATGGATGCAATTTAAAAACCCTGTAAAACCACGTAGACCTGACATGGCAAAAAACCACAAAACTTAAAAGCTTTCTATTTAAAAAAAACGTGTCCATTCTTAAGTAAACTATGATGCCAGAGACCCTCTTTGCATTGGGGGTTTAAAACACATTCATTCCATATTAAAAAATATTTAATTAACAATGATAGTAATTCTGCTTGTATTATAATTTCAGGGTAATATAAAATATGGGTGTTTGTGTTGCTTTGTTACTTAATTAATCCAAAACAGCCCATCTTGGTTTGAAATGAAACATAATATTATAACTACACTGTGCAAATGAAGTGTCAGAAAGTTATGAAAGGGAGTTGAAGTAAAGCATAGTGATATTTTGAGTACAATACTTTTTCTTTCTGATAGATTTATAAATAATTCAATATTTAAGTGTTTTATAATTAATTTCTAAAGCGTAATTATAATATGTTATCTGAAAATGCTAACATGTGTAAGATAAATGTAACTGGTTTTTACTAACTTACCCAGAGGCATTGCCATCATATTGGGTAGAGGACGGCTCATGTAAAACATAAAGTGATATTGTGTCGCTGTGATTAACGAAAACCACCAAGTGAAGGAGTTCCCATACAGTTTCTGAAGGGTGTTCTTTAAACGGACCCATGCTACTATCACTGATAGTGCAAGTGCCAAGCGGACTGAAACAATAACAAACATTAGTCTTGTATGTAACTTATTAATTTTATAAAATTATGCCGTTAATTATATTAAATAATTATTATGTCTTTTTTATACATTATTATATATATTATTGATTTTTTTATACTTTGTAATTCAGAATGATTTTATGCATTTGTAATTATTATTGATTTATTTTTGTTTTAATAATAACATTGTACACTGAAAATAATAAATTGTGCATGTATGTACCTGTTATATATTATTTCATATAAAGATAGAGATCTGTGTCATACTAAATTTTTTTAATTCAACCTATTTCATCCTCCTGGGAAAAAGTCTTCCCATCTGTCTTCCTGCACTTTCGTTCGCTAGCCAAATCCTACCAATCTGTCTCGAATGCATCGAGAGATCATCATACTTCATTTAAAATTAATAAATGGTTTTTATTATAAACAGCAGTGTATTATTCATTTATGTATTATTATTAGTGTATTATTATTATTTTATGCCTGAGATACAGGTTCTCCTAATTCAGGCAATGTATAAAGTGTTACCTATAAGTAGATATTAATCCGAAATGTTAATCTCAGCAATATGAAAAATGAATAAAGATTTATTTATTTATTTTTATTTATTTATTCAACTAGAGTTTTCTTACCACAATTTGTTACTGTTACAAAAAAAACCGGGTTGATTGCTTTTAATACCAAATAAAACCCTATCAAACTATTTATACACTCACCTACATATTGCGTCCAAAACTTGTGGAGACCGGCGACATTGAAAAACAAAACTGTTGGCGCCGACAGCACGGAAATCACAAGGGGCCCAATAAATGTACGCGGCACAACTCCCGGGAACTCATTATGATCGTACTGGAATAGCAACAGTTATTATTATGCGTTATAGAGCATCCAACAGAATCCAAAATTAGATCTTGTAGGCACCTGAGAGAGGTTATGTCTATGATACAATATATCATGAGTAGCTTGTATATTGAAGCTCTCTTCGACTTTAGTGAATGGGCATAGTAAGGTGTGTATGCTAGCTATAACATAAAGTAGCTGAACCATTTTATTTTATAAATACACCAAGTTTACACAATCACCCCATCGCACGAAAATATAATTGAAAACAGCTGAGAATTGAGTAATGTCAAACTGACATCGATAGAAGCTAGTTCATAAAAATGTCAGTGTCAAACTAGTGTTGGGATTTTATTTTTGTAGACAGTAAGAAACACGCTGACAAAGGTTTTGGTTTTTGCACGAATTAGTGTAATTTCCGAACGGAATTTTTGTTTTGAAATTGGATGGAATCACCCTTGGAGAACTTTCACTTCACTCGCGCAATAAAAAAACTAGTGTCTGCTTCCAGGCTAAAAATTGTCGCGGCAAAAAAATACCACGCTGCGTTTTGACTAAGTTTTCTAAATTTTTTTTTCTATTAGCAATGTATTAAGCTTTATTTACAATTGAGCTCTAATAAAACTAAAAGTCTTACGTTGAGTTGTTTAGTTTGTATAAAGTAGATCTTTTTTATTGATTTAATCCATTTAAGTTCCCTGAAAACTACTAAATATATAATGGAACAAAAAATTTAGTCAGACAACAAAACGCAATTTTGACAACATCGTCAACAATGGTGGATAGGATTCTGTGACAGATGCAGTGTTCGTTTTCTGCCTGTGTTTTTCTGAAACGAAAAAATATCAATAATGTTAGATACTTCACTAAATCTAACTGTTGCGATAATATTACAATAATATTTCGCTTTGTCTTGACCTATAACCTCAAGAATGTGTGATGTTTGTTCAGAGTTTTCACAGCTTTTACTGAATTGTAAGTTCATTGTTTCGAAATTTTCGAGTCCCACTTGCTTGTGTATGAGCTTTTCCTCATAAAACGCAGTAAATACGTCTTGCAATATTGTTTTCATTCATTTTAGGGAATAAATTTAACTATTTGTTACATTTTAGGTGAAACACGATTGACTGAAGATGTTTCCCAATTTCCAACACTAAATCAGGCTGATCTAGATACAATCCTCAACTTTATTCTCCAATGGCCACAAAGGTAAGAAACAAATTACTTTATTCTTAACCTAGTGTAAATTTCGTATATTCAGGTAATATAATTTCAGTGTAATAAACATAGCATTTATTGTTGCTTTGTTCATATCATATAGATGAGTATGGTCTACTTTTAATGATATAATCTTTAACTATAAGAACCAGAACGAGAAAATTATAAGAATTTGATAAAAAAATATTTTATATTCCCATAGGCAATGCATGTGCTGCTATCGAGATGTGAAGAACTTTGAAAGATTTTACCTGGTAGTGCAGAGCATACTGTGCTTATCAGTGAACCAAATCAAGCAGCTAAAAGATGAAGTTATTGAGGCAGCTAACAGGCCACCTACTCCGCCTGACATTGCAACATCACAAGAGCAGCCGAAACCTCCGGATGAAACTAGCCCACCGAAAAATTATGAGAAAGATGATAGTTCAAGAGAAAATTCTGTACCTGAAAGTACTGAGAACCCTGCCCCTGACACTCCAACCTCACAACCTACTCAGAAAAATGAAGAACCATCAGACTTAATGAAAGAATCAGAAGAAGAACCAGAATATACCCTCTGGTCTATAACACAGCGAGAAAAACTTCTGCACCTTCTCTCCAAAATATTCCTTCTCAACTTTCCTCTCTACCTGGCATGTAAACACTCAGCTTTGAGTCGGTTAGATGATCTATCACCACAGGAAATCACAAACTTAAACTCATTCTGTGATCTGCATGATACTGAAATACCGGCATACTTGCTGCGTAATGTCAGTTTCTTCTGTCAGTTGGGAGGTGTAGGGGCAATGACTAGTGTGTTTGAAAATGCAACTCCAGCCATTCTACCATTGTCTATGGCTCATGCGATAGTGGCGGCTGTTGGTAATCTGAAGTTGTGGTTGAACTTTAGAGCTGTGGCACAACTCTTTATGCCCCTAAGAAACAAGATATTGAAGTACATGTGTCTACTAGAGGATAAAGATCTAAGGATGCCCGCAGTTAAATCAATGGCAGGTGAGAATTTTAAGTTTTGAATAAACTCAATCATATATACTACTACTTGGTATTTCTATTCGTATTATGTACTTTACATTGCTCTATGGTTATAACCTTTCAATTATATATATTATTATATATTTTAAACACCAAATTGATTTTCTTTGTCCTATTATTTCATTTTACAGTTTTTTTCTACAAACTTTATTGTATTGTTTCAACAGATTTCATGTGGGGTGCAGCAAAGGAGCCACTCGATGCTCCATTAGCGTTTGACGGCGACGGCCTAGCCCTGGCTTTCAAATACTTCAACAGCAGTACCCTCACCATGCGACTGGCTGGTGTGGCTCAGATTAACTCTCACATTGCAGCACATAATGAACTGTGTGCAGGTGAACCAGCATCAGATGCGGAGATCGCAGGCCAGCAGCTCGCCTCGTGGCTCATGGGAAACAGTATTATTGAGCATCTATTTGGACCTAACTTGCATGTTGAGGTAAGAGTATCTTCAAATCCATCTTTAATCCAAAACCAATTTGGATCAAATATTGGGCCTACTGTGTAAAGTTAAGATATAAAAAATTTCAAAGTTTTAATTCATTGAAGATATTTTGAGCTGAAGTTGCAGTGGCGGGGCACATAGCTCAAAAAACTGACAGCTGATGGGCCAGAAAAGTTTTTGAGTGCAAACCACGCACTGGAAACCACACACTATGTTCAGCAGTGGACATCCTTTGGCTAAGTTGGAGTTTAACTCAAATATAGTAAAACACCTTTTAGTAATTTATTTCTTAAAAATTAGGGTTAATTTACTGAGCAGCCTTGAAATACTTTATTGTTTAAAGATAGCAATTGAGGACCTATACAGTTCAGTGGCCGAACCTACTGAGATGCAAGAGGTAGCTGGTTCAATTCTCACTACAGAACAAATCCTTGCCATCTATGGTACCACAACACTCAAACTTAGTACAAAAATGTTTGTTCTTGGTTGGAGTGTCATGGTAACATGGTACTTGTTATTCCTGATACCCACAGCATTGAAAATTCTAGGGTGGGGGTCAGGAGTATGTGACGACTGGGTTGAGTGTGATTTATTTATTCTTATCATTTTGTTTTTTAATATTCTATACTGTCCCACTACTGGGCAAAAGTCCCCATTTCCTTCCATTCCTTGCGTTCTCCAGAAATCTCCTTCCAGTCATAGTGGAACCCATCCAGATCGTCGCGCCAACGTTTTCGTCGTCCAGTAGGTTGCCAGTCGGTGGAGATCTTAGTCCACCTTTCAGGGTGCATTCTCGTGACATGACCCGCATAGTCCCATTTGAGTCTTGCAGCCTTATACCCCACATTGATGATTCCGGTCATAGAGCGAGTAGTGTTGCAGATTCTATTGGTTTGCTTAACACCTAAAATGCTATGCACTTTGGCACACCTCGATATATTCTTATAAGATTTGTTATCTTTTGCAGGTGATAAAACAATCTCACATGATACTAAAGTTCCTGGCAGTGGAAGGGCGCGTTACAAGCGACCACGTCGACCTGGTGTGGGCGGCGGCACAGCTCAAGCACTGCGGACGGCAGGTGTACGACCTACTGCCGGGTTTCATCAGAGCGCTGGCGCCGAAGCCTTGCGCTCATCTCTACAGCTTGCTGTGTGCCCTGCCGCTGAAAGAACATACTGAACAAGTGAGTTTTTTTTTTAATTCTACTTGATAATGGATATGGTTAAAAGCAAATGCTGCACTCGATGTTACTACTTAACCATCGACTTTAACAAGGCCCTGTCACGTAGGGCACGCACCTTACACAGAACATGCCTTGCATCCCTCAACTTGTGTCTGCAATTTCACTGGCACTCATACCCTTCAAACTGCGAAACAGCAATACTGCTTGGCGGTAGAAATAGATACGATGGTAGTACTTCCCCGGGCAAGCCTTTTCACAAAGAACTCTACTACTACCATACTACTTGTGAGTTCCTGTGACTTTTAGTATGAGGTGATGGCACAAGTCTGTGGCCTACTGAATGTTAGCGGATACCACTGCCTATAACAATTGCATTATCTCACAGGTTACGCTAAGACATGGCATTACGCCAATCACGCTGAGACATGTAGGTAGGGTACTTATATATTATTAGGTATTCTTATGCATTACTGGCCAATTTACAACCTGGTGAGGGTGCAATTTTCATGTGTTTCGGAGTTTTGATGAAAATTATTTTACAGAAGTCTCTAGTCAGAGTCATTTACTTGGTAAGAATATTACACGTCATACTATACCTCGTCTATACCAGTTTTTAAGAAATCTGTCTCAATAGTTAACTTGATTTCAGAGTCTACCGTTTCCATAATTAGCTATCGCTCTTAAATTAACATTTATATCTGTAAGTACGGAACCCTCGGCGCTCGACTCGCACTCGCACTTCACCGGTTTTGTTCATGTATATTTATTCAAATAAACTGGATTACTGGCCATTGTCCGCATGGGTCGTAATTTTGAATGTGACCACACTGAAATGACTAATTGAAGATTCAATAGAAGTAGCTGACGCTTCGTCACAAACTTATCTGTATGTGGTTTGCAGCCTATAATGTTTACGTATGTTCGCCCTCTGATTACGTATCTAGTTAAATAGATCTGCAACATGCATAAATCTCGCTACCATTGCTATTAAACGGCACTGCAATTCGAAAGATACATTCAACATATTACGAAATGTACGCCTGCTACAAATCTATCGCAGAGTTATAAAACTATCATAAAAATTATGTTGTAGGTACACCAGTGATGGTGTAAAACCGAGGTAATAATCACAGTCTATTCCATAGTCATAGATTTATTGTTTCGAAAGTTGTCTGGTAAAGATGTCTGGTAAAGATGTCATTGTAGCACATACATTTACGTTAACCTAATTGAATTGGTGTGTCTTATGGTGTATCGCTAATTCGCTCGATCGCGCTATCGCTGGAAGGTAATCGTAGCTAACCTTCGTGAGCCTCAAACCAGTAACGGACAACAACTTGCGCAGGTGAGGAAAGAATGGTGTCTTCTCTGAAAAGGCAATATACATTTTAAGTCTCTGAACCATTGGAGTAAGTCCTTTGGTATGCAATAAAGTATTTACTATCTACCTACGTTATCAGGGCCCGAATTTGGCTTGACATATTGCCGTGATTCTGTATTCTGGAATTCAACAAAAAACATTGTTCTAGAGTCTGTACCTAGCGTCAGCGTTGATGCGTGCAATGTGGTCCCGCGGCGCGGGGCTGACGGGTGCGGGCACGCCCCCTCTCGCTGAAGAGCCGGCTCTACGGCCCCCGCAACCGACCAAGCATCATAATAATTCCTCGTCTGAAGCCAGCGTTAGCATGGACCAAACAAACTCTGATGATGACCCAGTAAGTACATTATTACATCCCTGGTAATGTCCACGCAGTCCATTCTATCCAAAGGTTGTCTGGTAGAGATCGCTATTTAGCTATAAGACCGCCAATTATATCCATAGATTCACGTTGTTCTTTGTTATTCGTATTGTTTTATGGTGTGCAATAAAGAATTATCTGTAAGTACCTACTCATACCAAACGAAATAGTAATTTTTATTGCATTATTAGCTTCTATCCTTGTCACTCTCTATTACATTTTAACATTTGGATGACTCAGACAGGGACAGTGGCTCAGCTGAGTATGGGCCTATTTATGATTATTTATCTAGAATATTACCTAGATTTTCTCATTGTTTTTCATAAACTCCAGATTTTAAACTATTTTGTGCTACAATACATGTCATGGTACATCAACGCACATCATCCTTGAATGTTCCAGAAGTTGCTGACTGATATAGTCAATAGACGACTTACAGAAACAGTTTATAGGCGGTGCTTCATTCTGTAAACCAGCCAGCAATCATGCATTTTCTATGTCATGTATTTGGATAATCAAGTGATGTGTTTTCCCGTAGTGTGAGGAGCTCAGCACATCGGGCGAGGAAGCAGGCCCGACGCCCCGCAAACAAAGCAAACATCAGCGTGAACTTACTGGTAATCGATTTATTATTACCACTATTTACTTTATTACTAGTATAACTCTAAGTCCCGCATTAGAGTGTATTCTGCATTACACCCCCCACCCCCCCCCCTTTCTAACCTGACTCCAGCAATCCATACCCTTTGAAGTAGGACTTTGGGTTGATGGCAGGCAACAGTATTCTGATGTCCCCGAGTCCATGCAATCTCGTCGTTTATCTTGCCTACACTTCATCCTGTATGCATCTACTGACTTTTGGTGGTTTCGTTCACCGTGTCCTGTGATAACGGTACCTTCGTACCGTGGCAAATCTCGCTGCTTGAAATTCTACTTTTGCTCGATTATCATGTTTCTTGAATCTGACAAGTCTTTAGATAAGCACTTCGGGCTATAAGAGGTAATTACACTACGCGTTATTTATGGGCCCTAACCCTGAATCTGGATGGTGTAATAAGAGAAAGGGAGTTAGGATCCCTAATTAAAGAGGGTATAACACAAAAGTTATGCAGGACCTTAAATAACGCGTAGTGTTTACCCCTTTAAGTTGTCTTATTTGATCGTTTTTCAGCAGAGCAAGAGTGGTTACGCGAAGGGGCAGAATTGACGAAAAAAGAGTGCCCAGCACTGAAGCCATGTCAAAAGTAAGTTTCAGACCTTTTTAATTAAAAAAGCGAGAGGTAGATACACGATTTCATGAGCCCTTCGAGTTACACGATTGACAGATAAAAATAATTATCTCTATCTGTTTTCAGATCAAAACAAAAGACGTATATATTTATAATCCGTTGGATAGTGTTACTCAGAGGTGGTGTAACCGGCACTAACAGTTATTTTGTTGACAGGCGCAGTAAGCGTGCAGGCAGCAGTGGCAGCGCCAGCAGTGGAGCAGAGGAACTATTGAGACCGCGGAAAAAGAAGCTTTACAAGAAACGACACAAACCCGGCAAGACGCGTCATTTCCGTGAGTGCATGGTCCATCACACACATTATACTTGTCCATCACAATCTTATCTTCATCATCATGATCATATCAGCCACAGGACGTCCACTGCTGAACATAGCGTGCCCCCCCCCCCCCCCCCCGCACCTAATGGCTTCCAGCAACTTTATACAGTGTGGAACTGGTACTTACTAGGTATATGTACTTGGTACTTATATCAAGTTTGCTCGGAATAATTATCCAGTGAGATTATCCTAGCCACACACAAATGAAGGGTTTAGTTTTTATTCAGCTTTTAACTAAGTTAATTTAGGAATGAGTAGGTAGGTAAGCTACTAGCTTGAGAGCTAATGACACATTTGGGGAAGGTGTTTTAGGCCACTTGGAAACATAAAAAAAATAGTACTTTATTTATGTGGTGTATCTGGAATCGAGACTATGGCAGGGCGTTTCCGGCTATTACCCGCAGTATGTATATTTTTTGCAAATGTCCTGTACTACGCAGTATAGGACATCTGAAAAGAAAACAAAAATATGTCCTATTTCTATGTAACTATTTCGAGGCTACTTCAGTGGAAGCATTCAGATTGAGAATCTATAGGCACCTTCTCGGTCAAACTGACCAAAACTGAGCAACTTAACCTTTTCATAACACTTCTTCTATGGTTAAGTATGTATATTTATCCGATATAGGTATAGTTTAGTCTATCGTATAAAGTATTTAAGTAGGTTTATTTATGTAGTATGTACCTATATTATGCTATTTTTATTAGTCCTGTGCAAATTTTCATTTTTTCCCTTTTTTGTGCACATCTTTATCTACAATACACAAAGGTTATCTGGAAGAGCATTAAGCTCTTTAGCATTAAGTTCGCCTTTGTACTAGTTTTATAAGTGCAATAAAGTATTTTCAATCAATCAATCAATCCTTCATGCAACTTGGAATTACATATTTAAATTTTTCTTTTTAAGATTTATGGAATCCAGAAATAAAAATCTCCAACTGTTCACAGGTTATTAAATTTTAACCCGACTTTACTAATTTACGAATCACTTCGACGAATTTTAGTAATTATTAAAGTAAATCACATAATTTTTATTTGATAAAACTTATTCTTTCTTCTCATTGCTGATTAAATGTTTGTTGAGCCAAAAGGCAAAGTCAACTATTTGATAAAATCCGTGAACAGATGGAATAATAATATTTTGCGAACAGCAGCCGCTCAACTGAAATCAGCTGATTTGGCGGAGTCTGTGTCCGAAGTGGAGGAGGAATCTTCAGGCAGCGACACGGGACATTGTCAACTGCTCTGCGAAAATGTTGATGCTAGGTGGGTTCAGAACCGGACAAATATTAATACCACGCACTAAGTCTAACTCCGAAGAGACAAAATAACTTTAAGTATGGATGGATCCTCACATTTTTAACTGTCACAGTTTTTCGTGAAACATTGATTCCCTAATTATGTGTCTTTTAGCATACTTCTCATGGACACAATCTTTTGCAGTCTCTCCTCACCTCATCTTTCGGAGAAGAGATAGAGGCAAAATTATTTTATTATCATCTCAAATCTTACGATGTCTGGAAGATATCACTTTCAGCGATAAGGCCCATTATTTCTTTTTTAATCTAGCTTATTAGTGCTTGTATTGTTTTTATGGGAATAAAACTCGGTATGTCAAAATTTATTGTTCATTTATTCACAAGAAACTCTTTGAAACGTCGAATTTTACTTCCTGTTTTACCGCGACCAAGCCAGGAAAGAATCAGTCAAGTCTTGTCGGAGACCCCAGGGCCCGTAGCCAAGTTACATTCGCCTTGAATCGATTCGATTTCTACATAGGTTTGTTGTCGATATATCACGTGATATTTCTATAGCATGTGTCCCATACATTTTCGGACTTATCGACTAGCATCATCGCTAATCGAATGTAACTTGGTTAAACCCTCTTGTGGACTAAAACCTTTGACAACTTCTACCTATTTTTTAAAAAGATTGTGCAATGAAGAATGTCTTTTCATTCTTCTCTAGGAGGTTAATGGAGCTCCGCCTGATGGAAACATACAAACGGCGCGGAGAAGAGGAAGAGGGCAGTGCTTCCTCCGCCCTCTCCCCGCACTCGCACCCTCACCTCGCTGATTTAGACGAGGACGACTCCGCTTGCGAGGAGGAACTCGCTAGATTGGCCCAGCAGGTATGTATTAAATGTTATCTTCAATCTAGAATTCATTGGTTTAAGGCCTTTGACGAGTGACACAGAGGGATGAAAATAATAATAATTGACTTACAAACCCGGGTAGATTATTTGCGGCGAAGACGGAGTACCTGTTCGAAAACGATTAAACTTTTTTATATGCGGCTCTGCGTGTTCGCTGGCCATTTCATTTCTTTTTTTTTTAAGTTTTTTTACAGTAGGTAATGGTAGAAACATATTTTTCTCAACTTTAAAGAGCACTTATGTGAAAAAAACATTTTTCATCACTCATGCTCTGAAAGTTGGTCATTGTTAGCTCAATACCTGATGCGTAAATGCGATTTACGCCCCTAGGGTCGTAAGTAAATTTGAAAATAGAATGATGGTCATTGCATTCATAATATACTAAAATTAAATACAACCTCCATCACAAATAATAATAATAAATATTACTGGACATTTCACACAGCGCCATCTAGCCCCAAACTAAGCAGAGCTTGTACTATGGGAACCACATAACTGATATAATACTTGTTTATATTTAAAATGGTGCCCTATGGTGCCCAAACTTGGTCACTGACGGAATCTCAAAAGTCTAAACTCAAGGTTTGCCAAAGAGCTATGGGACGCAGCGTGCTAGGGGTAAAAAGAATCGACAGGATCCGCAATACCACACTGCGCGCGAAGACCGGCATCGCAGATGTTGGCGACAAGACTGCCAGGCTGAAGTGGGACTGGGCGGGTCACGTCAGTCGTATGGTCACAGACAAATGGGCAACAGTCGCCACACAGTGGGTGCCTGGAGATGGGCGTCGAAGCCGTGGCGTGACGACTTCGATGCATTCCAAGATGGCTGGTGGGACGTGGCGAGTGATCGTGAGATGTGGAGGAACATGGGGGAGACCTTTGCCCAGCAGTGGGAAAGTATAGGTTAAAAAACAAGAAAAAAAAATATATTTAAAACTAGTTGACCCGCCCGCGGCTTTGCACGCTTGAAATTTCCCGTTCCCGCGGAACTTCGGGATAAAAACTATATAAAACGCTCTTGCCAAAGTGACGCGACACTTCATGTAAATGAATTCACGTCAATGAACGACGGTTAAATTATATGGATACATAAAAAGTTTCCGCGCACTTCACAAATTCACAAACACAAATTATAAAGAAGATATCCAAGGATTCACCAATATTTGACAGCAAACATATATGTCACATTTGTCTGTGGTCAAATATTTATAGTGCGTTCAGAAATTAAATAATAAAAATAACGTTTTGATAACAAATGAAATAAACGCATCCAGTTTGACAAGTATGAATAGTTTGTATGGGAAAATAAAATGTTACTACTTTCATTGCAATTTCTTTATTTTTTCTCACCTTTTAAACCTTCCTTGTACTTCTACAAATATTTCAAAATCAAAATTAGGCAAATCGGTTCAGCCGCTTATGAGTTTAGATAAAAGAGATTATGTACATAAATACTGAAATTTAATATTTGGCTCGCTCTTACGCCAAAATATCTCGGGTGCACTTGATCGCTTACACCCCTTGTATAATAATGTACTATAAAAAGCACCTTTCTTATGGATAACTGGCGCACATTCAATTATAACTACCTACACTACGTGGCGGTGACATGTCGCCTCGTACGCCTTTACATCAATAACCTTATTGAAGACGAGTCGACTTGCACAGAGAACTGACAAGGTTGGTAGCAGGTATAAACAAAACGCGTGAGTATTAACACCGAGAACACAGAAGTGTTTATGTAGTAAATAAATACAAGATTTTATTATAACATGTATTTTAGGCTAAGGTATATCTTAGCCGTAGAATAAGTTAATTAATATCCTGTTTATTGTTTCCTGAATTGGACTTTTGATACCAAGTTTCTTGCCTGGTCCCACAAGTAATAATTTGCCTTATAACATGCAACAATACGGTTTTAAACATAGATTTTAGGGATTTTTGTTTCGTTATTCTTTAGTTTTTGATAAAGTGATAATGTGTGATCCGATAAGCTCCAACAAACTATGCTGTAGCACTTTGTTTGGATCCTTTTACTATTGGTAACAGGATTTAGGTATTCATTGGTCAAGGTGGTCAATTAGATGTAGTGAAAACGTCACAAAAAACTAGATACCTATTACTACCAAAACCATAATAGATTTTAAATGTTATGAATTCAGTGAGAGCTGGATTTAGTGTTTTGTTATCTTGTCCATCCGAAAAGATAGCTTTTATTTCTTTGTTATTATAATTTTGTTTAATACGAAATAAAAAGTATATCTATCTATGTATCGACCGCATTATCGCTTTATCCCCTCTTTAAGAGGACACTTCCTCTATCTCTCTTTATGTAGGCGCGTATATTCCAGGCGCAGTTGACGGAGTACCAGGCCAATGCTCTGGTGGCGCTGGAGAAGCGCGCCCGACCGCCGTCGCCAGCCGCGGCGGCTGTGGGAGCGCCGCCCGTCTGCAATGTCGATGACGTGTGCCGGCCGGGCAATACGCTTTTGTGGGATTTACTGCAAGATGGGGCTATTGTGAGTTGTATGAATAACGATGAAGATTATCTATTATTCGTTTAATTTTGACGAAGTCGCCATAGCTGTGTATTGGACTTCCGAGCCTGTAAGTTAGACTACGTTTTGAAAGAAATTGGGTTGTAAAATAATAGTTCGAGACTTTTTGCGCTTTTTAAATGACCTACTCGCGCACGAATCGTATCTAAATTGTTTAGGAAAAAGATTTCTAAGAGCTAGAATTTACAATACAAAAAAAGTCATGTCGTAAGTTATTTTTTTTTTAAACTTAAGTATCTACTGAGAATGCTCATTAGAGAGGTATCAGCCATGTTTAATAACAAAAATCCTGTAAAATTATACTAGGCTATATTGCAAATTCGGACTAGTCTAGCTAGAGCCTCTGCCTGTATAATTCCACTATTTCTTGTACTCAATTTTTTGTGCAACTTTTGGTAGAACAACAGTCGCATACGATCTTAAGGTATCTGTGCTTAATATTGCCGTTCACTTTACAGGAGCAACTTGGTGAAGGATTAGGTATAGAAGCAGAAAAAGCACTTTGTGCGTTACTCTGCTTCAGTACTGACAAATTCATACGGATCAAATTCATAGAGGGATGTCTGGATAACCTTGCTAATCATAGGTAAGCAATAAAAGTAGTCTATAAATTACGTTAGGTCGAGCAAGGTTCGATATAGTTCTAGATGAGTAATTGTGGCCTAAAATTCCAGGTGCCAGGGTAAAACCAAGTTACTTACGCAGTGGAATTTGCATATGAGTGCATTCTTCAGTGCGCACTTTCAAGTGTCGAATCTAACTAGATCACTCGATGTACCCAAAATAATTCTAAAATGGGGGAATAAAATCTGGGACATCAGTGCAGATTTTATTCCCCCATCCGTATTTAAGTGTAATGTACCTCATAATTGATTACTTATAACCATTGTATATTTTTCTTTGTAGGTCTGTACCAGTATCGATTCGCCTTTTGCCAAAATTGTTTTCATCGTTTCAACAGCTTCGAGGCATGGATATGCATCAGGTAAAGATATACACACATTATATCTTATCGGGCATTGAGATCCATATCCAAGATAATCATAACGCCCATTTTCGATTACCCGCTAATAAGATTTTCCACATATTCTTTTTCTATTACTTCGATTCATCGAGACCTTTATCCACATACTTATAAAGCTTATTTTCCCTCACCAGGTTGTTATGTGGGCGGAACGGGAGAGAGGCATGATGCGTTTACTGCTAGAAGATCTACGTTACTATATGCAAACGCCCCGCACTATGACAACTGACGCGGCTCAGTATATGCATATATCTGAAGTGACAGTACGTCTACATTTTCTCACTGCAATATTCTCGCCCGTTGGGTCGCCGCAACATTTTAAGTAAGTAAACTCTCACTGTAATCCTAATAGGTACAAGCCCAACTTATAACATGCCATTGTTCACAACCAAACTATCACATTGTGTCACTTAAAAACGAGAGCCCGCGCTCTTCGGCGAGCGGTAAGCCTTAATAATAGGTCTTTACCTATGAAATTGCCGTTCTTCAGGTGGTCATTTCAAATAGAAAAAAGTTTGGAATGGCTTTGTATTCTAAATTCACATTAATTTTGTTTTAAAAACATGACATTCTTTTTACAAACTCAGTCTTTTGTTTATTGATTAGCGTTGTATTTTCATTACATTTGAACATTTTTCGTCATAATGGATATGTGGCGGTACAGCACTGGCTGTATTCTACTACGCCCAACACTAGTCAGAAAACCCGTCCAGGCACTGCCGGGTGTGCAACTGGCTCCCAGTATCCGCCCGGCACGCCAGTCTGCCGTACCAACACTCCCGCGCCGGACCTATGTCGTTATCGCTCGCACGCAGACGACCCGCGAAGCTAACCATAATATTAATGCTATACTGTTTCCTCATTTCTACGAACTTTCTTCTTTCATAGTTTTGTATTCTATCGCCTTATCTTACGAAACCCTGTACGCCTTCTGCCTTGCTCGCTTTGCAAATAAACATTTAAGTGGATTCTGCGTGTATTATTACCGACTTTAAACACCGTCCGCGTGCCCCTAGTGAAACCATAGGCACACTACACGTAGCCATACCATAGATAGTTTAAAAATTCGTGTAATTATGGAATATGAGTTCCGTCGTGGCACCAACGCGACACAAACGGCACGTAACATCAAAAACGTTTACGGAGAGAACTGTACAAACGAACGCACAACCCGTTATTGGTTTTCCCGGTTCCGTTCTGGAAATTTTGACTTGAAAAATGAAGCTCGTGGTCGTCCGAAGCTTTGGTCAACAATGATGAATTAAAGGCGATTGTGGAAGCTGACGAAACTCAATCTCTGGCAGCAGCATTTGATGTTAGCATCAAAACAATTTTGATCCATTTGCGACAAATAGGCAAGGTAAAAAAACTTGATAGACGGGTGCCCCACGAACTTAACGATCACCAGCGCAACGTACGCGTCGAGACCTGCCTCGCGCTGCTCAATAAATAGGCAAAGAGATGAAGGAATTTTGAACCGAATTGTTACGTGCGATGAAAAATGGATTCTGTTCGACAATCGAAAGCGCTCAGCAAGTTGGTTAGATCCTGGTTCAGCACCAAAGGAATACCCTAAACCAAAAATGACCCCTAAAAAGGGGATGGTCACTGTTTGGTGGTCTAGTGCGGGTGTGATTCACCACAGCTTTTTACAAAACGGCATGAGCATTGCTGCAAATGTGTACTGTGAAGAACTGGAGACAATGATGGAGAACCTTGCACATCGGCAACCAGCTTTGGTCAATCGGTCGTCCCCACTGCTCCTTCACGCCAACGCACGACCCCATACTGCACAACAGACAGTCTCCAAGCTGCAAGAGCTGGGGTTGGAAGCTCTCCCTCATCCGCCATACTCACCAGACCTTGCACCTACCGACTATTACTTTTTCCAAAATTTAGACAACTTTTTAGTGGGTAAAAAATTAAATTCCCGAGAGGCAGTACAAAATGCCTTTGAAAAGTTTGTTGCCTCCCGTCCAGCTGATTTTTACAAGAAGGGCATCAATAAACTGCCAATGCGTTGGCAAAGATGCGTCGATTGCATGGGTGATTACTTTGAATAACAGAAATAAAAAAATAAAAAAAATAAGTACTTTCACTTATTCCATACAAAACGGCAATTTCACAGGTAAAGACCTAATACTTTGGTCGACATGAGGTGAAAGCCTCGAAAAGAGAAACCTTTTACAAGTAAAGTCTATTACAAATCAATCGTGCTATAGCTATTTCTCTACGAGATCGAATCAGAAATGAGGAGATTCGTAGACAAACTACGAGGACAGTATCTCTCTTCTTCTCTGCTCTTCAAAAAGGGCGTTTTAAAAAAGGGCCGGTGATTCGTGAAAACGTAACAAACAGACAGACAAGAAGACAGAGTTACTTTCGAATTTATAATATTAGTATGGATTAGTATTGATTCTTTAAGAGGAGTTTTAAAATGATGTTAATTAGTTGTGTCGTTTGTAGGCTGACTGTAGAACAAGTGGAGGAGTTGTGGCAGTGCTTGGTGGTGAAAGGGGACATTGCAGTCGCCGATTGCTTGTACTCGTGGCTGCTGTCGCACACCAAGTCGCCCGAGCAGCACGCCTTGGGGATAGACGCGTTGCGGTTTCTCTATATTGAGAAGATGCCTACTTTGGACCCAGAGGTTTCTATACCCTTTACTTGTGTCATTCAATTTTAAAAGATGTTTTTTTAATCCAAAAAACTTTATATTTGAGTTTTTGTGCCTTACATATACTAGTACATAGAGTACTTACCGCTCTGCCGTACGCACTGTACGCGCTCTGTTGACTGGTTGGATTCATTGAACGAGCGGGGTTGTTAAACGGCTCATAGTAACTTTTTAGTAATCGGTGAAATCGTACAAAACTCTAGTTCTCAAACATTTCGTCGAGCATTTTATCAAGTTTCTCGAGATTATGATAATAAAATAAGAAGATTTTATAGACATTTATTTTATGTGTACAAATCTTTGTGTATGCCTTCAATATAATTCGTTTAAGTTGCAACACTTATATATTGTGTGAAGACATTGCAAAAAAATACACTTTGGTAGATGATCCTTCTTTATTAAACACCAATAGATTGCAGTAAAAAAACTTAAAAGGATGTGCACAAAGGTGGCCAGAGAAGGCTCATTTTTTTGCAAATTGTTAGCAGAAATAGGGCAACTAAATATTATAAATCCTTATTTGAAAATATTATTTTCAGACGATCAGCATAATGGGTCTAAGTCTATACCAGCAGCTTTGCAACCTAGCCCGTATGGCGCTGGGCGACTCACGAGACTACCACCTTCCTCATTTACGAGCCATGGACCATTTATGGAAGATTGCTCTTCGCGCTAACAGCACTGGTAAGTCAAAAATAGGACCTATCGAGAATACGTCTCGATTATCGAAGCCCCTTTCTAAATTTCTTGCTGCTGTATAATATTAAATAATAAATAAAATAATAAATATTGCTGGACATTTCACACAGCGCTATCTAGCCCCAAACTAAGCTGAGCTTGTACTATGGGAACCAGATAACTGATAGAATACTTATATACTTTTTTTTTTGTAAATAATTACTTATAATATATAGAAAAACAACCAGACCAGGAACAAATAGCTGTAGATCATGCAAACATTTGTTCCGCGGCGGGAATCGAACCCACTACCACTACATATTGATGCGAGCATAGTTATGATTAAGCAAACAATACAGTTTATTGGTGTCAAGCCTGAATTAAATGTCTTTAAAATATCGCAAAGGTGGGGAAAAGCGATCGTTCAGAAATTAGTGACTTTTCACCCACATGTTCGTCACTCTATTAACACAATTGTCAAATCTTCAATTTGTTTTACTAATGGCCATATCCAATGACATTGAAGTGATGGAACAGAGTGAGGTTTTATATAAAATACGAGCTGTTTACCCGCGACTTTGTTCGCATGAACTTAAATTGTCATAATTATAGCAGTGCCAAACGCGCCAGCGGAAAAAACTAGTTTTGACGGACACTTAACAATTTTTTTAATCTGTGGTGCAGTCTAAGCTTAGCGTTCAATGGTTTTTTAAAATGCTATGGCAAAGAAACTTAAGTTTCCAAAAATAAATCACCCTATGTCCTTTCTCATGATACATAGTGTTTCCTTGTTATCTTTCAGCAAGATCGGTCCAGCCGTAAAAACGTAACAAACAGACAGAGTTACTTTCGAATTTATATTAGAATGAATGTTAAATGTTACTAACTCTCGAATTACAGACGTATCAATGGGCGCAATCCAGTACCTAAACAGCTACTACATGGGCCAACAGCTACAACAAGAAGAAGACTTCATAGCCAAATGCATGTTTCACCTCTCATCGGCTGCTGAGCGTCTGATTTCCAAGAATGGTACTGAGGAAGGTGTACCAGCCACTTCGGAGGAGAAAGACGAGAAGGCAGCGGATAAGTTGACGTTCTACGAGCATATCACTGAAGATGCGGCCTTGCAGTGTATACAGAGAGCGCTACTCTTGTTAAAGACCCATTTGGATACATTTAAAAGACGGTGAGATTTATAACAAGTTTTGTGTCTATTACAATTTGAAACAAAAAAAATGGCACTCCGGGAGTGCCGACAGAAGTGAAAACTTGAACTATTACGAGATACTTATATACAGAGGTGTCGGTAACGGTAACAGCGTCGCGAGTTCAATGGTTTTTCCCATCTCAAACAATTACGAGATACTTATATACAGAGGTAACGGTAACAGTGTCGCGAGTTCAATTGTTTTTTCCCATCTATAAAAATGCCCAATGCGCCTAAAGAAGTTTTAACTTCAAAAATTGTCTTGTATTCATTTTTTGTATTGTATTACTTTTTGAGCCCAGATAAATAAATCTGAGAAAAGTTTTCTGGGCTATTTTCTCTTCGTTTCGTTCCATGCAGTCCTCACTTGGATGTGTGACGGTTAGATACATACAACGAAGCGCTTCTGTGCTTCAAATGGCACTTTGAAATGACAGATTTGGCTGTAAAAGGCCATATACATTAGACGACCTCCGTGGTGCAGTGGGCGAATACCCGGCTGAGACGCAGGAGGTAGCGGATTCGATTCCCGCCGCGGAAAAAATGTTTGCATGATCTACAGATATTTGTTCCGGGTTTGGTTGTTTCTCTATATATATGTTATAAGTATGTATTTACAAAAAAAAATGAATATAAGTATTCTATCAGTTATCTGGTTCCCATAGTACAAGCTCTGCTTAGTTTGGGGCTAGATAGCGTTGTGTGAAATATCCAGCAATATTTATTTATTTATAGGGTATTTGATAATTTACACACAAAAATGAAAAGGGTTATTTTGATGAGCAAAATAAATAAATTTGTGAAATGTTTACCATAGACATGTGTAATTTATTTTGGCATGTAAAACAAACACTTTATTAAATTTATATTGTGCTATTGCATAATGCTTGCCATCTAACCACAGATACTGTATTGGTGACGTCTCGAGATATCGCTTGTTGTTCCTTTATTTTTGGATGTCGGATGCAAGAGTAGGCAGTAAGTTTTATATCGAATTAACCACCTAAACTTAGTTGATTTTCTTTAAAATTTGATACTATAACTAATAGTTTATTTTTTCTAGAAGTCTTTTTTATGTTTTCAGAAACCATCCATTGAATATCGTCAGTATATTACCAAACACTCTGTATACTGTCAACTGTCGCACGGACCGTCCCACAGACTTCGGTCATTGCAACATGTTCGATTGTGTATGTATTGATTGTGAAGCAGACTGGTACGACCTAGGTCTTGTTGCAGGTCCCTTGAAATTGTCATCGAACCGTCCACGACCGATCCGTGCGACTGTTGTAGCGTGTATGGCCCCTTTAAATGATTTAGCCATATCGGCGGCCAATGAACTGCGACACACGAATTAGCTCTTATGATCTTGTATATTTGAAAGTAAAAATGTTTACAGATACGCGTATCACCTGCGACGCTGGGCGCTGGCAGAGGTCGGCAGCTCGTGGGAAGTGACCGTGAGTCCGCCGAACCCTGCCACACTGAGGTTGACGCTCCAGCCGGCCGGCGCGGGACCGAGGGCCACCATCGTAATGCACCACTTAGATCTCGTGGCGCAATTACGAGCACACGTACATGTGTGGTGGGAGAAACAGGTACCGACATCTCCTAAAGAGTTATGAAACACTCTTGGCAGACCGGGTCATAAAACGTGGGACAAGTGACGATGATATTGGTATCTCGCTCGCTCTTGCAGCCCTTACGGGAGCCGTTAGTGATGCGCCGAGG
The DNA here is from genome assembly GCA_963924445.1 of Philereme transversata. Classification (NCBI taxonomy): domain Eukaryota; kingdom Metazoa; phylum Arthropoda; class Insecta; order Lepidoptera; family Geometridae; genus Philereme; species Philereme transversata. The sequence goes on from OZ004347.1 coordinate 11,062,947, forward strand.
ACCTATCGATAACACTAATTACCAGTAATTATATTGAAAAGGAAACAAACATGTTTATTAGTTTGCCCCGCTTGCCACGAGTCTTGGCGTATACTATAGTAATCCGGTTTGAGATTTATACATTAGGGAGAAATAGGTGTGACTGACTTAATTCTGGTTTGTTTTACTACAGCTACGTCTAGCGAATATAGCGCTTTTGCACAGAGGATATTACGTCGATATCCCTGCTAGTAAAGAGGTTTCATAAATAATAATTTGAATACTTCATATGTTTTACCAGTTTTACCCTTCAACAGATACAGGGTGAGGAAGGTGTGACGTCACTGTCGACGGATGGTCCACTCCGTATGATAACGCAGGGGCAAGAACTCACTATCGATTATGACGAGAGATCACTCTACGATATGGGGTTTAAAGATAATCAGGTAAGGTTCCTTCTAAAATCCTTTCTTAATCCTTATTGTTTGTGTCACTTGAAATCAGTTTCAGCGATTAGGCCGCTCACTGTACTACGATTAGAAAAATCAAGTTCTTTAAATAATCTGTGTGCACATTACATTGATTTATTATAACTATGGATTTCGTACGAACTGCTTCACCGCGGCTTGACTTAAACCGTCATTCGATAGCTGTAGGAGTGAAACAATCAGTCTTAACGCTTTAGTATAACATTAACTGCCTCTCTTTCTAACTCGTTACTCTTTATATAGCTTATCTCTTCTGATAGTGCGGAGTGCACCAAGCCTGCTTAAAGGTACTTACAATGCCATCTGTGTTCAACAATGGAAGCTTAATTTAAAGACGGTGTTAAATACCGTTCTTTCTCAATGCTTCATCATTGAATCATCCACAAGTTTTGTTATTTGACTCCCTCTTCCACAGCTAGTGTTCGTATCGGTGGGCGTGGGCGGGCGCGGTGCTTGGGCGGAATGGCCGTCCGCGCAGCCCGCCCCGGCGCGCTCTCGGCTGCCCACCGTGCTATTGCTAGACCCCACGTACTTCCACCATCTCTTCACGCTGATGCAAGCGCTGGGGCAGATGAGGGAGCCGGGGGCTAATGGAGTAAGAACATTTATAATTAACTTAAATGATAGATTCCTTGAGGGTTGAATATTTCACTACCTATACCAAAAGAAAATGATTAGATTTAGATTAGTATTTAGAAGGATTTGAGGGTGATCTTAGCCCAGCAGTGGGACAAAATAGGTTAAATATAAAATTAGTAACAAAACCGCTGCACAAACTGAAACCATTGATTGGTATAAGAGCATTAAATTGTGCGCACCTCCATCTAGTTTAGACAGCGTTTACGCACAGTAAGACGTTTAAAATGTTATTTTCAATGAAAGTTATAACTAAATGTTTTTTTTGTTAAATAGTAATTTATACTAATTGATCGAGCGAAGCGAGATCTCCAAGTCAACTTGGGCAAATCGGCGTTGTATGTATGTATGTTTGTTTGTCCGAAGATAACTTTCGAAGTGATTATCCGATCATCGTGAAATTTGGTATATAGGTAGGTAATGATGGCACAATGTTGGTGTGACTCAATGAACTAAAAATTTTGGGAGGTTGTTGAGATATTGGGGTTCAAGAGGGTATAAAAAAAATGAAAATGAGACTATTAGGTCAAGTGAGACGTCAAATGAAAAGTCTTGATTAGTACATTTCGACCCTGTTTTTATTTTTAGTAAAGTGTTTGTAGTTTTTGAGTTATTAGCCATAATAAAAACTAAATTTGACAAAATTCACAGGGTACACCAGTGACCCCAAAGTGCTGTAATTTGGTATGCGTGTAGCTTATGTATCACAAATATAGTCTTAACGCTCTTCCTCCGGTTAAATATAATAATATTCCACTGCAGTTCTGCAACGAGGCTAAAAATTTGGGCCTTTTCATCACCCATAATTTGTCATGGGACCACCATTTTACCCAGATTAGTAGGAGGATGTATGGTACCTTAAAAAATTTCTTGCCCCAATCTACGAGGACCACACTGGTTAATGCGTTACTCTTACCCATCCTAGATTATGCGGATGTATGCTATCCCGATGCTACGGAAGAGCAACTGAACAGGTTGGAGCGTCTGCAGAATCTCTGCATTCGCTATATCTACGGCCTACGAAAATATGATCATCAGCAGCTAAAATAGCTTGACATCAGAGCTCGTCGAGATGCGCACATGCTATCCCTCCCGTATAATATGCTTCGCAACCCTCTATCTCCCAGCTACCTCAGAGAGCGATTGGCATCCGTATCAACTGAGGACAGACCTGTGCGATCGTCTCGTCGTTTCCAACTAATTACTCCACAGCATAACACGGCTACTTTCTCTGACTCTTACACCATAACCGCTACTCGTCTCTGGAATAATATGCCACTAAACTATTTGGAGGCTTCTTCAGTGGAAGCATTCAGATTGAGAATCTATAGGCACCTTCTCGGTCAAACTGACCAAAAATGAGCAACTTAATATTTCCATAACACTACTTCTATTGTTATGTATGTATTTTTATCTGATATTGGTATAGTTTAGTCTATCATATAAAGCATTTAAGTAGGTTTATTTATGTAGTATGTACCTATATTATACTATTTTTAGTAGTCATGTGCAAATTTTCATTTTTTACCTTTTCTGTGCACTACCTACACATCTTTATCTACAATACACAAAGGTTATCGGGAAGAGAATGCCCTTTAGCATTAAGTTCGCCTTTGTACTAGTTCTATAAGTGTAATAAAGTATTTTCAATCTATCAATATAGGCAAAAATCTGAAATCTAGAATAACTGTGGTCAAACGCTAGCCTATAATTTATATAAAAAAAAAACTGCAATTTGTACCCCAAAAAAGCGTAACCAATTAACATGAACTCCCATTACCTGTTATTTGAATGAAACTGTAGGTCAAGTTAGTTGGTTATTTATTTCGTGGCACTATTTTGATAGTCAAAGATTACGAATAATATTTTTTTTGTTTTATGGTAGACTCGCGATATCTCAGTTCGGGGCGAACCATTATTATTATAAATTCGAAAGTAACTCTTGTCTCTCTGTCTGTTTGTAACGTTTTCATGACTAAACGGCTGGACCAATTTTAATGAAATTTGTTATAAAGATAGATTATGACTGAGATTGGGACATAGGTTTCTTTTTACCGGACTGCGCAGAAGGAGGGTATTGTTTTTATTGACAAACCACGCGTGCGAAGCCCCGGGCGAGTCAGCTAGTTTATGTATAAAATATATCATTGAGTGTGTCGCTCACTGCTCCATAGAGGTCAGATTGCATGTCATTCTCGATTCTCATAGATATAATGTTTTACAGGAACCAGTATCGCATACAAAAGCACAACTGCTCTCCCGTCGAGTATGGGACATCCTGCAAGCTGTCCCGCTCAACCCTACCCTACTTGAGGCCTTCAAAAACCCAACAGAAAGCAAGCTGCCGGAACTCCTAGACCCGACCAGCCCTCAAAAACTCATGTACTCCCTCCATATTGTAGACAAGCTGTGTGGCAATGGAAGTCTCTTGTGCCCATCTGCGAGTACTACAGTGAAAGAGGCTGGAACCACAACTGATAAGACTGAGGAAGAGAAAGTTAACAATGAGAATTGGGCGGATAAGTTTGTGAAGAAGGGCGGATTGAGGATACTTTATGATATCATGATGTCTGGTAAGTGATTTTATATCGCCGTGTAATTTTATGTAACATAACCAATCTGTCAGGATGGTTTGGTCAGTATAAAAGGGGGTGACGCACAATACACCATAAACACATCACGAAATTTTTCTTAGTAAGACATCACCCTATTCTGTAACTTTTTACCGGCTTCAAAAACAACACACTGACACATTATTTGAAGTCTGTTGAAAATATAAGTAAATTTAGATGTTAAAGCTTTTATTAGATTCAAAATGATCCATGTAATAAAATCAATAAAAACTAACACTGGCTGCTGGGAATAGTCTCTGAAGGAGTTTCTTCGGAGAATATTCCCACTCGAAAAAAAAATTATTTACCGAATTGTACTTAGCAAGCTATTTTGAACCGTGTATGCAACTAATAAGATCCTCGTTTGTAGGAATATTACAAAGAAGTGACGATAACGAATGGCGACAAGATTGCCTCGCGCTGCTACTTCAGTTGCTGTGTCGACTTGGCACGATGCCGTCTTCAGATCCATCGCAGACGCCCAAGTTACACCCGGTAGGTTGGATTATCTGTTAATACTATAGATAGCCTTTTTAAAGTAATTAAATAACACCGAATAGTAACAAACATCCGCAGCGGAATCGACAGACGCGTCGTCAAGAGATTTTCTTATTAATCATATTTTTTTGTAGGAAATAACCGTTAAGACGTGACATTTGAATGTTTATTACGAAGTATTACAAGATTTGCTCATTGCTAAGACTGATAAATGATCACTTGCCATTTTGCTATCGTTATTGTAGGGCAGTATTATTTATCTTACTGTCATTTCCTCATGATCTAATCTCGCTAGCTAAAAGAAATGGGCATCTATATTTCATAACTAAACTCAAAAGAGAGTTTCAATAAGAAATTGACAAAATATGTACAGGTTTGAGTCTCGATTCAAGCTTTTATTATTTTGGGATTACGGACATATAAGCTTTTGAAAATAGTTGTAGTGATTTTTTTACCATTTTTTCAATTTTCAGTCATTGCTCTCTCTTATGAACGTGGAAGACACGACGGAAAGGATGATCTCTATTTTAAGCGAAGCCGCTTCTGTCAAGGAGCCGGTTACGTACAAGACTGGATTCTGGGGACGAGCCCAGGTAAGTTATTGCAAAATGAGCCTTACACATGTTGACATAGAATAGAACTCAACATAACTACTAATAATTATCAATTCGAAAGTGACTTTGTCTTTATCTGTTTGTTGCGTTTTTACAACTAGACTGTTCGTGATGAAATTTGGTATTTAAGTAGATTTAGGATATAGTGACCTCGATTAAGACATTGGCTACTTTTTATTGAAAGTAAATAACGCAATTAAAGCGGCGGGCGGAAGCATGTATTATTATAATTTGATTCAGCACTACTTGATTTTACTTTCAGACCGCTGTTACTCTCTTTCCTTACTTAATGTAAAAAAGAAACTTAAACTACAACGAATAATGCTAGTACATTAATATAGTTTGTTATAGTGTAAATAAAGTCAACGTTTGCTTGCAGGTGGTGCAACACGCTTTTAGAATGTGTGTGTGGTGGGCCCGTGGTGGCGGCGACGCGGTCGCTCTGGCGTGGTCGCTGAGGAAAGCCGCGCCCAGGCTTCTGTTAGACGATGCTGATCCAGCCGTACGTATCAATAATGCCTCTACACGTTCGGTCAAACCTCCCAATCTCCCAACTTGCTCAAACATTTAGCTCAAGAGCCCATATAATATGAGTCACATCCTGTCACAGATTCACAATAACGTTTCATAATATCGTAAAGCTGAAAACTTTAAGTCCTATATGGGTATAGAATTTAAAGTTTTCAGCTTTACGACGGAATATGACATAAAATCATATAGCAAATAGTTGGCAGATTGATAATTCGTTCTTGTATTCGAAATTGATACTGCTAAAAACTGAAATTTTTAATGCGACAGCTTTCCGTCATTTTAAAATAGCCCCCTCGTGCATAGCCTTAAGTTTATGACATCCGCCACGATCCTGCATTAGTCTCACCTATCAACGACCGGCTACTTTATAATTTGACTTATTTTATTTATTTATTATCTGTAGGTAAGACGTGAGGCCGGTGGCGCTCTCTACCGGCTATATTCTGGCGGCGAAGTAGCAGTATTGGCTCCTTTATTACAACTACTGTTGGAACATTTACCGCGTGCTGCTGATATGAGACCGCATCCTACTACGCACTTGCATCATCACCACCATGAAGTAAGTGAAATAGACTGTGAAACTACTGAGTTATGGTACATAGTTCATCAATAGTTTAGCAAATAGAGAAGATATTAACCCTATCAGGGATCACGCCAATACATTTTTGTATGGTTGTGCCTGACAATAGTACCTTCAATCTAAATAAAATTAAAGTGAAAATTCTTTCAGCTATCATGAAAGTCTAAAGATCATTATATTATAGTACTACGATTTGAGTTAGACGCCTCGGAAACGTGTTTCCGAATTAGTACGATTGTAGAGTTCCTAACCAGGCTTCAAATGATTGGCTCGGTACGTAGCAAAAGTGGACTGTATTTTTCTTTCTTCTTAGTTACTATAATAGTTTACAAGGTATAAATCGCGTACTTGATGATCACAATTTTTTCGTTCAAATCGGTTTATACGTATATACAAAATTAGTCCTTGCCCTAGCCATGGTGCGGGGATCGTAATCTACATTTTCACAAATCAACTTTATACACCGAAATTTCTAGAAAGGCTAGACAGGGACTTACATATAGCTATCTCGCTCTTTTGACCGTTACATTTTATATTTAAATCTAGCTTTGATCCTATCCCGTCTTTGATCGACCGTTACAACGATTATGCAACCAATGTTCGGCCGGCTCGCGGCTCGTGTGACTGCTCGTCAGACACCAGCTAGCTTCAAAGGCCTGTACGTTTCCCGTACTTGGAAGAATAAAGATTCCGATAACCGAGGCGACTAACTCCTTACTTAATTCGTAGTATAGTGGCAGGACAGAAGTTTTATGTAAAACAGTATGCGTTGTTCCAGATCGTCCACCACCACTCGGAAGAAGGCAAGGAGCCGTACGGGCCGGCGTGTCGCGATTACTTCTGGCTAGTATGCCGCTTAATAGACGCACTCCCTGAAGATTTCTTCAAAGGTATTCGTTTTTTCAGGAGTTTCTTACCACAATTTTTCACTTTGAAACTAAAGTATAATCTGGTTTTTGATGTTGAGTTCCATATTTTAAAATTAAGCAAAATTTCTACAGAAGTGAACTATAATGCTGCTTCTCCATAAAATAATACTGTTTTTGAAAAAACCGTCAATGCCTTAAAATACCTATCACTGGAGGTGCCCTGAGCTTTGTGATTCTGGGGCATGCATAGTTGTTTATGTGCTTAATATGTTTTTCTTCATAGTAGAATGTGTAAAAAAACCATATCCCAACCGTTTAAATAAAGGTAAAAATATGCTTTCTTAATTAAACTAGTTCCTACTCCTACAATGGGCACCTGAATGTCGATTATGGACAGTCTGCATTTTTATTCATTTTGACAGCAAATATAATTCTATTAAACTGTCATAGAGGGCGCAACATCTGAAGACAGCGGGGCACCTGACCTAAACGAACTATGTGAACAAATTAGAACATCACTCGAGAAACGAGAGATTATCGAAAAGCGAACGGAACCGTGCACGCCGGACGATGGCTTGTACGGCCAACTGACTTTACTGCAGCATTTGATGAAACATCCACTACGGTTCAAGACTTCAGAGCAAGGGACTTTGACGCTGGAGATGGTAAGAAATTATGTGCTATTTAAAACTTTAATTTTTAGAATATAAAGTTCCATTTTGATCAAGGCATTCAAAAAAAGTTACGAGTAAAGAGATACGCTTGCCTCAACAAAAAAAATATAAGTCACTACTGATCCTCTGTCCTATAAATCACAAAAGGGTTAATATTTCGGCATACTCATCAGTCACTGTCTTATTTTTTCCCTTTGATATAATATTTTGTAGTTATGACTTGAGTAAGTTAATTGTGGTCCATTGCAGAGTGCATCATCGCTTACCGTCCAGCGAGATTGTGGTCAAACGCGAGCCTTTTATATACTTTACTTTTTCTTTTTTTTTTATTTAAATCAATTTTGTAATTAGATTAATTGGTATACTTACGTAATCAGGAAGGAACGTCAAACTCATTTAGTTGTATGCACGGGCACTGGAAACTGCGACACAGTATTTTACTAATGCAGTTTCCAGTGTTCACTTTGTTTTAGTTGCATGTAGAAAGTTCACAATAAATAAATAAATAAATAAATAAAATAAAAATATGTTTATGAAAGGTTTGCGGCTGGCAAGTGTATTTTGATCAAGCTTCATACAAATCCCATTGTGAAGAACATTATAGCGCTTTGGTTTATCAATGAAAAACAGAGACTCTGGTGCCCTCTACTGGCAGCTTCGTTTGATTCAAAAGTGAACTTGTAGAAAAGTTGATATTAAATTATGTTTTAGATATTTGGATTTCTCTTTGACGTCCCCACCCCGGATCGTCGAAATCTGCCAAAGTGCAAATCGCAGAAGACCCGCTCGGCCGCCTACGACCTCCTCATCGAACTGGTGAAGGGTGCTCCGGATAACTATATGGTACTGCATCATAAGCTAATGCAGCATCATAAACCTGGTAAGTAATATCTCCAAAATCACATGGTTAGATTTTAGACCATAAAAAAATTAAGACACAAGTAGAGAAAAATCGGAGCTTTTGACCATTCCGTAAGACCTAAATGTCTTATGCTTACTATGAAGCGTATATAATCTGAACTTCATGGTTTAGTGCTAAATTTTGGGCATAGAATATAGATCAAATAAACTTTTAAAACCTTATTAAAAAAACATCATAAGATTGCTATTTTAGCGCGCCGCATGACACCAAATCGCGTTCGGTGTGTAGAGCTCCTAAGCCAAACTATAAATAAGCAGAAATAATGTTTTGATGAAACAGGTCCGCTGAACTACAGCCTCCCACAATGCACGTACCCGTGGGACTACTGGCCGGCGGAAGAGTCTCGGTCGGAGTGCGGCTACATCGGGCTCACGAACCTCGGCGCGACGTGCTACATGGCGTCCTGCATGCAGCACTTGTACATGATGCCGCAAGCGCGCGGCGCTGTGCTGCGAGCCGATCCCAAGCACTCGCGGCATGCGCCCACGCTCTCGGAGATGCAGCGCATGTTCGCATATCTTATGGTAAACTATCTGACTGCCTTCCTAAACACGTCTTCAAAGCAAAATGTCAGACAAATTGCTGGCTACACATTACCGTGAAAATTAGATTTAAGAGCCCCTCATTAAATACAACAGATAAATCTAAATGATCACGAAAGTTTGAAAATTACTGGTTGAAACTAGGCCGTTATTGCAAACAATCTATAGATTATCCATTTGCTTGAATTATATGAAGTATGTGTTGACCTAAGTTATCTCACACAGGAAAGTGAACGCAAAGCGTATAATCCTCGTAGCTTCTGCAAGGTCTATCAGATGGACCATCAGCCGCTGAACACAGGCGAACAGAAAGATATGGCGGAGTTCTTCATAGATCTCGTCTCCAAGCTCGAGGAGATGACTCCGGAGCTAAAGAAACTAGTCAAAACGCTGTTCTGTGGAGTGCTTAGCAATAACGTAGTGTCTTTGGTGAGTTTTTAATCTATTAAAAGTACTGTTTCCTAAAAGGTGCTGCCAATATTGGCAGAAAAAAATGCATTGCATTTTACTATCAGTACTTGGGCAGAGTTTTAGTGACGTCATTATGTGAATTAGCTTGTGAACAGTCACTGGATGTAGGCCTTCCCATAGATTTCCACGACGAACGGTCTTCCGCTGCTACTTTTCAAAATGTCATCGGTCCACCATCTGTGCCATAATCGCTCTGCTAGTTGGTCGCCATTTGAGAGCCTTTATTCATAACCAGATGCGGCGAACAGTTTAATTTACACAGCATTTTATTTTATCTTCACTAACATACATATTATCGCTTCGACCTGTAGCTAGAAAGTGCGGGCGCGCGTACTTTACAAGCCCCTCAAGCGATACTATGTAATATAGCAATGATGATAAAGTTTAAAATGCTGTCCTGTGCACCTGAAACTGTCGCCGCTTCGCTGCCATCTCGATATTAATGCTTGGTTCCGGACGGGAACTAATCAGAATGACTGATCTAATATGAAATAATTTCTTCTAGGATTGTTCGCACGTGTCTCGAACGCTAGAAGAGTTTTACACGGTCCGTTGCCAAGTGGCGGATATGAGGAACCTACATCAAAGCCTTGACGAAGTTACAGTCAAAGACACGTTAGAGGGAGACAACTGCTATACTTGCTCGCAATGCTCCGCTAAAGTTCGAGCTGAAAAACGGTAAGCCATTTTTTTACTCTTTTTTTTAAACATACTAATAATATTCTATAGAAGAACACATACTCGGAACAAATATCTGTAGATCATACACACATTTGTATCGCGACGGGAACAAACCCGCAACGTCCTGAGTCTCAGCCGATTATTCGGTCACTGCGCCACGAAGGTAATACCAGTAGTATTGACTTAACTTGTTTCACAGGGCGTGCTTCAAGAAACTACCTCGCATTTTATGCTTCAACACAATGCGGTATACATTCAACATGCTCACAATGCTCAAAGAGAAAGTAAACACGCACTTCTCATTCCCCATGCGATTAGACATGTCTGGGTACGTGGAAAAACATCTTATGCCCGCCCAATATCAAGGTGAGATTTGAACTAGCGTTTTTGAATAAAGTTGGTTTTGGAGTGTGTTGTAAATATTTGTTGTTTTTTGTAGAGGAGAAAAGAAAGTCTGTGGAAAAAAAGGATGGAGACAGCAGTCCAACTGTGGATTTTGAAGAAAACTCAGAATTCGAAGAGCACTATGAGTAAGTATACATTAGTAATATAAGAAATTCATTACTAAACAAGTAACCCCCCCTACAACTGGATTATGATTGGGATTGGGATATAGGCTTATTTTTACCCGACTGCGCAGGAGGGTTATGTTTTTATTGGATATCGGTACAGTCAAACCTAAGGTTTTTGCAAAATTAACTTGTTTGTGTGGAAGACTTTTTTTTAGCATACTTATTGCCCCCAGGTATGAACTAATAGGCGTGACAGTCCACACGGGCACGGCCGACGGTGGCCACTACTACTCGTTTATAAGAGACCGCGAGCACGACCACCACGACCGGTGGCTACTCTTCAATGACGCGGAGGTTAAGCAGTTCGACCCGGCCCATCTTGCAGCCGAGTGCTTCGGGGGTGAGATGACGGTGAGTAGAGTTTCAATATCATTTTAATGGTCAAAATACTACACTAATTACTGCTAATTATACAAAAAAATCACTTTGATTCTACCCACACACATCACAGTCAAATATCAATATAACCTAATTACTATGAAATGTCAGTTTTGTCTTTTTCAATGTATCCAACTCTTAGAGCGACTTGCGCAACGATGCCTTATCATCTAATTCTAATTATAGGGTGGGGGGAATAAAAGATCTGCACTGACGTCCCTTATTGGCGTGTATTGTGCATTACCCCCCTTCTAACCTGACCCCAGCCATCCTAACTCCTTGAAGTAACGGAGTAGGACTTTGGGTTGGTGGCAGCAGCTTTCCAACCAGCCTGCCAGCAGCATGCCTAATCATATTTAGTGTCAAAATATGTCTAAGAGAGTTACAAATACGTTAAATTTAAACATGTTTAGTTGCTAATTACGTTTAGGAATCGTTATGTAAGCAGAGCTTAGTAATTGGAGTTATGGTTTAACGTCTGTTAGCTTAGTCCGATAGATAAACGTGCTATTCGAAACACAAAGTTTTGTTGTAAATGAAGCTAGCTGTCACCCAATGATAAATTAAGATATCTTGTTGAATGTTGCTTGACCGTGCAGAAAATATGAATGCTTCAGTATCTTGTATGAAATTATCATTGATATTTTTATATATATTTATAATAATTTATATAGGACTTCCATTTTCATCCAACAGAGTAAAACATATGACTCGGTGACGGACAAGTTCATGGATTTCTCGTTCGAGAAGACGAACAGCGCCTACATGTTGTTCTACGAACTGAGCCAGCCGCGACCACAGCGGGGCTCCGATAGCGGCCAGCAGGAGGAACCTCAGGTAAGATAATTATGTTGTAAATTCTTTTTTAAGCTAACAAAAGCTAACTTGTTATGTAAAAGTTGAAAACAACTAATACTGACAATGAAATGTTTGGTCTGTTGTTGGTGAAAATATCTTTGGGTTAAACTCGTAAACTAATTCTATGTAATTTTTTATAGCATTATCTTAAAACCGTAAATAACATTGTGTGGCTGATATGTAAATAATCGACTGTCGATGTATGGAGAAGGTGAGACCCTTCGCTAACCTGTAGTAAATCAATCGTTATATACAAATTGCATCAATAAAGACGCTGCAATGTACGAGAAAGATTTTCAACTTCAATATACAATTGAAATGATCACAGATATTGTCCAGGACAGAGACTTTTCTCAAAATTTGTCGACTGTACCGATTCAGCCTATATATATTTTTTCCGTTTACCTAAATCCATCATCCATTACAGTCATCGACTGCGGCAGAAGAGACAGATATTGTCCAGGACAGAGACTTTTCTCAAAATTTGTCGACTGTACCGATTCAGCCTATATATATTTTTTCCGTTTACCTAAATCCATCATCCATTACAGTCATCGACTGCGGCAGAAGAGTCGAGTCCTACATCGTCAGTGGAGCGACGGGTGGACGCTAACACGACGCCTACGATTGAACTGCCGGCGGAGTTGCTCAAGTGGATATGGGATGATAATATGCAGTTTTTACATGACAAAAACATATTCCAGCATGCATATTTCACGTAAGAACTGTTAATGAAAATCAGTTTCACTGTTGTTATCACTTTTCACTTTTTCATCATCCAATTACTAGATTTCTAACGCCCATCTTCACAAACATAATTTCCGATGGTCAAGTTTTCAATGAACTTTCCTTGTCTATTTGATAATATGTCCGTAAATCCAAAAATGCGTGGTAAAAGTGTGTAACAATTGTTTGCTTTTTATATAACTGTGTGTGTATAATGTGACTCATATCTATCTGTATTTTTTCAGCTAAAAATATTTGATATAAGAATTATTATTGAACAACTAAAATATTTTTTCCCTTACAGGTTTATGGGTCAAATGTGCAGTTCGGTGCCTCAGTCGCTAATGACTCTGAAGCCAGAAGTGACTGAGATCGCTGCTCGTCTCTCTACGTCGTTTTTCATCGAAACGTTTATTCACGCTAAAGAGAAGGTATGTAAAAGAGAAAATTAATTTTCTCATACATAGATGTAGCTAATGATGTCAAGGCGATACGACGTTCGGCGGGTCAACCAGTGTAGTAAATAAAATTAGTAATACCTGTCTAATTTGATTTGATAAATGTTTTGTATAAACAATGATCAATTAAATAACAAAAAGTAAATATGCAGCGCCCATTGTACACATACCTTACATAAGTAACACTAACAACTACTCTGTACTACTAACAAAATAATATTGTATTGTATTTACGTGAATGCAATAAATGAATATGAATATTTAATAGTAAGCTTTTTATATAGTCTTCGTTTAATTGTGTTTTTCTGTTGTCACTTGGCAGGAAATAGCTTTGGTCCCTAGTTTTCAATCTAACGTTGTTTAACATTTCAGCCAACGATGGTATCGTGGGTGGAACTAGTAACGAAGCAGTTCAATGCCTCAGCGGCGGCGTCGGAGTGGTTCTTGGGTCATATGGCGGATGATACATGGTGGCCTATGCAAGTAAGTAAATCATACTTTACAAATAATACTTAAATAAGGGCGCCTTCACATCAACAAAGTTCTATATTAGGCCATTTTGTTACACAACATTAAAAATACCGGCCAAGTGCGAGTCAGACTCGCGCACGAAGGGTTCCGTACTATTATCTATAATAAATTGCGGGAAATAATTTGAGAAATTGTTGGGTCCGACGGTTATCATGTCAGATTAAGATATTTTCATTTAAATTCCTTTCTTTTTCAGGTATTAATAAAATGTCCAAATCAAATGGTCCGGCAAATGTTTCAAAGGCTTTGTATGCACGTTATACAGAGGCTCAGGTATGTACTTCTACCATTGCATATTTCTATTGGTCTGTAAGTTCATTGAGATAAGGTTAAGATTCGATTGTTTCTGATCTACTTATTAAATTTTGCTCTGTGTGCCACTGTGACAAGGTTCATATTGGGCTGTTTCAGGTCTAGTATTACAATTATTTTTTAGCTTTTTAACCGATTTAAAAAAAGGAGGAAGTTCTCAATTCGACTGTTTTTTTTATGTTTGTTAGCTCAGAACTTTCGACTGGGTGAACCGATTTTGATGATTCTTTTTTTATTTGAAAGCTGGTGCTTCGCGTGTGGTCCCATTTCAATTTGGTCCAGTTCTGACAATGGCATTCACATTGTGGAATTTTTTTTAGTTATCTGATGTCGGCTATATTTCTGTTAAAAAGTTACTTATTTGTAATATCGTTTTACAATTTCGTAATGATATCTAAGTCGTTGTGATAAGGTTGATTTTCGGTTGTTCCAGATCTAGTCATTGTGCCTTATACCTGCAGGGTATGGAAGAAGGCGAGGATAATAGCAAGTTGGGCGAAGCGAGTTGTGTTACTAGGTTTATAAGAATGCTGTTATCATTAGTAAGTACTATTTACTACTTTCTTATCCTTTAACACCAACCTCCTTAGTTATTTCGTTACTAAGTGAAAAGTTAATATTTACATGACAGGTGACACACCTTATTTTAATTTTTAACAATAATTAAATCAAATTTTTAAGTTAAGTGTTGGTTGAGAATAATTGGAATAGACTAAAAACCTAATACACGTCCTTTTATACATAATATTTTTGAATCGTAGTAAATCTATGAAATAGTAATTGGTAAAAGCATTTATTTCCATACAGTTCCAAAGACACAGAAACTACACACAATTGAATATGACATTCAGACACACAACCCAAATCAAAACGATGTATGAACTATGAGCTAATAAAAATATTGTGAGTCTTAGTCAGACAAAACTTGACCAACCATTCTATAATTACGTATATTTATGTATTTTATGCAACTAAACCTATATACAAAGTAAACTATATATAAAACCCTAATCTAACAAGCCGCTGCCAGTGGGGAGCGTGCCCAGAATGCTGGCCGCATTGCCACGTTGAATGGCAATTCTATAATAGTTAATAGAATTAATATATGATTACAAATAAAACTGCCATTTCGAACTTAGATTTAAATTCTATGATATTTCCAGATGGAAAACGGAGCAAGGTCCCATTCAAGGCACCTAACGGAGTACTTCTGTCTACTATACGAGTTCAGTAAGATGGGGGAAGAGGAAGGCAGGTTCATGCTGCGAATCAACGCGATCAGCAGCATGGTCAATTTTTATCTCGGTCAAAACAACACTGTGGTAAGCGGAACTAGCTGTTAACGCTTAATCAAATCAAAATGTTTTATTGTTATAAACCAATTTTTATAATTCGGGTTGAAGCCCTAGCTCCTGAACCAGCGTTAGCTACATGTCAGGAGTAATGTGTCAGTAATATCCATTTCATCAGGTCAACAAATTCCTTAATCTATAAAGCTAAGAAGGTTCATAAGTGTTGGAAGTAAATCATCCTCATTTTATGAGTATTTATAGTATTAGTGTTTATTGCCCTATCTGTTTTATTAGGCATAGACTTTCTAGTTCCGAAATCTCTCTTAGACCTGTGAGGTGCGGTGGGCGCGTAGTCGACCGTCAATGACGAGAAAACAAGATGTTGTGGATTCGATTCGTTTCACAACATCTACGTATAAAAATCAATTGCTGTTCGTTAGTCTCGTAAAACTAAAAAACGGCTGAAGCTATTTTGATGATTTTTTTATGTGTGTTTGTGTCCCTGGGTGCTTTAGATTCACAATTGGACCCGGTAGGTGGCGCTGTTGTCGAGATCTAAAAAATTACGGACGAAGTCGTGGGCATACAACTAGTCGTTGATGAAATTCAAACGACAAATTCACATTTGCCAGAGCTACTATTTGACGTTCCAGTGATAATAATTTCGGGGAGTATAATTTATAGCTAGACGTGCAAAATTTGTCATTCCATCCTACTAAAAAACGTAAGATTGACGGAATAATGTCCATTCCCAGCTGGAATCACCGACGGAGGAAGCCGGCGGCAGCGGGAGCGGCAGCGGCAACGCCGAGACCGCCGGCGACAAGCTCCGGCCCGGCGCACTCGACAAGATGGTGGCGCTGGTCGCAGGGCTCGTGGAGCGCTCGCGCGACCCCGCCGGCCTGCTCGCTTTGCCCGAGCCCGACGCGAAGACATTACTGCACGTCAAGGTACTCTACCAATAGCTAATACTACTCACCGTAAGATATATTTGTTAATTAAATAGAAAGAAAGCAATTTATCATAACTTCGTTTACTTATTTCTCCACAAACATTATTCTCATTTTATACACTTTTACTCTTTAGGACGCCATTACGAGTTGGGAGGAAGATAGTAATGAGGATCCGTAACGCTTTTAGTTGAGAATGCAGATTTATAGAGTTAAGAAATCCTTAACTTAGTGCAAAAATTTTTGTTCTACGACAAAAATTTACGAAGTTATGACCAAATTATTAGCCAAGTTCACTGAGCGGCCGCCGCGTTAGCTCTGACGTCACTGGGATGGTCGCCGCCAGTTAGCCGTTGGCAGCGATACAGGGCACAGTATTTTGTTTGGTTAGTTATGACTTTAAAAGAAACTAAGGGTTCGATTTGTGTCTAATTCACCTATTTATGAATATTGTATAGTGCCGAAATGTACAAACACTTCTATTAAAACGCCAGAAAAACTATTTTTTAACGTGCCGAAAGACCCAAAACTTCGTAAAAAATTGTATTCCGTTGTAAAAAGAGATAATAAAATTCCACCCTCTGCCAAGGCTACCAGACATTGCTGTGAAGATCATTTCGATGTAGCACCTAGATACCTAAGTAGGTACCTACTTAAATAGTTGAGAGACTTTGAAATGATCGGACCTCACGCTTGTGTCGATATTTCATACATAAAAGTTTTTATTGTAACAATAGCCTGTGGTTTAGTTAACTTACAGGATTGTCTATTTAATAATCGAGTGTAAAAATAAAAATGCTTTCATTGCGTTTGAGTTTTATTTCCACAACCCGACCTCTGGACTTGGTCAAGTCCTACAGCATCATCTCCATAGGTTTCACGAGCAGATCTGTAATAAAAAAATAAAACGGATTAAAAATATATGATAGTGAAGTAAAAAACAAATTATTATATATTTTATAATTTATATTCAACCCATCCTAAGTAAGTACATACTGAATGAATGATTTGTAACAATGAGCGAGATAGTAATAATAATGAGAATGATCAGTAAGTGCAGAGAACCATGCACTGTATAAAGCGAATGTAGGTTAAAAAGTCATCTGCGAAAAGATTTACATATATAAATGAACGAAAACAACGTTCGTTTATCATGATACTATAAACACGAATAAAGCTATAACAATGAATAAAGATTCATAAGTTAAAAAAGTTTAAGTTTACATTAATTCTTTTTACACTTACCTCACACGTTCTGAATAGGTACATCCCTGTACCTATACTTAACATAGTAGGTACTTTACCTACAACTAATAGCTTAGACCTAAAGATTACTAATAAGCACCTATACACGTAGATAAATAAGCAGCGTCTTTACCTTTGTAGTTTCCAACCACGGATTTCAGCGCTGGTGAACTTACAATGATTACCTAGGTAATCAAATACAAATTAAAGGTTATCTGATTGAGCTTGCACAAATCCAGGTTCTAGTTTACTAGTACTCATATAATGTACGTTTTTTACACACTCACTTATACTCTAACAACTCTATAGGTAAACAAATTGACAAATGTAGTGACCAAACGCGTCGCCTCTCATTCGCGCGTGATTTAAGAGTGCCGCTTGCGCTCGGTTCCGTCACAGTGACGTGACGCGCACCCGCGTACATTGATTTTTAGCGGGAGGAACGACTTAAGTTTACTACCTAATATCTTCGTAACTAATGGTCCGATTTTACTAATTCAAAAAGATATATCATTTTTATGCCTTAAAGAATAACGTGGATACTAGTTCTATTGAATTTTCTATAACATTACTGATCCTCATTACCATAGATTAAACAAGACAGATCTAGTCGTGCGTCTGTGCACGACTAGATAGACTAGACACTAGAATGTAGAATATAGATGTACATAACCAACACACCTCCTTACATTTATATTCTTCATCATTACTATCTAATTTAAACTGAAATCTAAAAATTTACTTTACATAACTGTATTACATACTTTACTTTAACCGATTCATTGCGGATGGCACGGCAGCCGTGTCATCATTTTCTTTTGCGTGTGGCGTTAGGCACGTGAGCCGTGCCATTTTGAAATCGATGGTAATTCCTTCAAATTAAGTTTTAGGGAGATCTACCCCAGAACAAAACTTTTTTATTTTTAACGTTAATCAAGCTTGTAGCATTCGTTTCTGGATATTGTATTGTTTTTTAAAAAATAGGGGTCACCAACCTTTTTGAAAATTTTAATGATGAGGATTTTTGTATAATAATATAATTGAAATAAATAATATTAAAAAATTGCTTATTTTTATATCAGAAATGTGAACGATTTGAGAGAACATTTTTTTAACATTTTAGGAGAATCTTAGCGCAAATTTATATCAGAAATGTGAACGATTTGAGAGAACATTTTTTTAACATTTTAGGAGAATCTTAGCGCAAAAGACAATTACCGCTACCGAAATAGGATGTCAGAAACTAATCAGAATATTGGAATATCGGAACCAGTGGTATATTGTCGCCACATGATGTACACGTCCAAAGTCCTTTGGACTATTTCGTTTTATTTTTGAATGCCCAATTCATGAATTTAATATTGGATTGTACAAATAAGTACGGCAACAGACTGAAAGCAGCAGCGACTACTTCTCGAGCTCGATTTAGACAATGGACCGATGTAAGTGTCACCGAATTTAAAACATTTCTAGGCATACTGTTGCTGATGGGAACAATAAAACTCAATAGAATGGTAGATTATTGGTCCACTCATTATCTGTTCCGCTTAAGTCCACATATATTTATGTCGAGGGACAGGTTTTTTTTAATTTTAAGAGCCTTAAATGTTCAGAATAATGAAAGACCAGAGAGTATATTTAAAATTAAATCTTTAATTGATTTATTCAACGACACGGTTAATTCAGTATATTATCCATTAAGAGAGCTAACAATCGATGAGTCTCTTATTCTGTGGAAAGGAAGACTTTTCTTCCGTCAATACAATAAAGGAAAAACACATAAATACGGAATTAAATTATACATTTTAGCCGATGCCAACGGAATTATTTTAAATATTCACGTGTACGCAGGCTCCCAGGATGTGCAAGTCGGCGGTAGAAATCATATTAAAAAAGTGGTTCATTTGCTTATGCAAAAGTATATTGAAAAAGGCCATTCCTTGTATGTAGATAATTTTTATACCAGCGTGGGTTTAACTGAGGAGCTATTATGTAAACACACATACGTTGGCCAAAACTAACTGGCCAAAATATTTACATCCATGTATATCCAATACAGTGTCATGTTCCAAACATGACGCTCATCATCCTTAGTTTTTTCTATGCACTTTGAACTGTCCACCATATTATTTTCTAAACACGTTGATCTGTCCACCATCTGTTTTTTTATGCACGTTGAAGTATCCTCATGTATAGATTTCAAGTGTTCTGAGTTTTCCCAGTGTTGTGAATATGTTTGCGAATTTTGCTCTAATATTTGGTCATCGTCGTCGCGTTCAGTTTCAATTTCTGTCTCGGGAATATATTTTCTTTTACGCCGTAATTCTTAAACAATAAATAGGCAATAATTTACTTTAAAATACTTGAAATTTCTTATCAGGAAAACCAAAACAATAATTTTAGAACTAATGTAAGTAGAAAAGGTTTATCACACCTGTATTAAAAAAGCCACTTACCATCCATTTCCAAAAATACACTTATTTTTACACTTTTTATCACTTGAAACTACGTTCCTGACCGTTCACGTTAGATTTCGAATGTAAACTAAAAGTTTAACGCTTAGAACCACGTAAAAATGGTAAAAAACACTGTTTTCTTTTCCGCATGGCTGAAGACACAGGAGCCATGTCATTTAATCGTATGGCGCTTGGCACGGCAGCCGTGTCACGGTAATTTTGTTCAACGCTACAGTTAGAAGTTTGCAAAATTAGACATCGCAACGAATCGGTGTTTAACATACGTCTAAATTTAATGAATTTAATATTTCCTAAAGATTTTGTAAAGATATCTGCAATATTCTCTTCAGATGTGACTTTTACAACTTCAATAGTTCCATTTCTAACATTTTCATGTACAAAGTGGTAATGAACTTCAATATGTTTAGAATTTTTAGTAAAGTTACCATACCTTGCAATAGCTCCTGAGTTCTCTTCAAATATTTTTACAGGTTCTGACACCTTTGAGAATACATCCTTTGTTAAACAAATCAGAAAGTTTATCTCCGTTTCAGCTTCTGACAATGCAATATATTCAGCAAATGTTGAAGATTTAGTTACACTGTTTTGCTTCTTAGACTTCCAATAGATTACATTTCCAAATAATCTAATTACAAAGCCTGTAGTAGACTTCCTAGTTACAGTGTCTCTTGCGAAATTTGCATCTACATAACAATCCATTATATCAGCATTATCATTCTTACAATAAATCAATTTAAGATCTCTAGTCAAATACAAATATTTTAGTACTCGCAGTGCATATTTGAAATGTGTCTCATTATAACAGTTTTGGTATCTACTTAAGTAGTTCACACTGAATGATATGTCTGGTCTAGTGCCTGAACTGATGTACAATAGAGCTTCAATTAAATTCCTATGTTTTACATCCTCATTTACATCAGATTGTTCCAGTTTGAGATTAATTTCCATTGGTGTCTTATACAATTTTGAATTTTTAATATAATAACGCTTAGCCGATGACTCAATATAATTTTTCTGACATAAGCTCATTTTATTTGCGCATTTTTCATAATTATACTCAATATCAATTCCAATATAGTTTTTTACTTTACCCATATCCTTCCTACCATATCCTTCCTTAAGTCCGGCTCTTTAAATAAGCAGCAGATTTTACAACTTCTGACCAAAATCTTCTATCAGCTTTTGCTTCTGTTAATAAGCATCTTGCCATGTCCATGATTGATCTGTTAAATCTTTCTGCAGTGCCGTTCAATTGATGTACATAAGCCGGACAAGGTTTAACCAATATTCCCCTTTTCTCTAGTAAAATGGTCTACTTTGGAATTTATGTACTCTTTTCCATTGTCACACCGTAATTCTTTAATCATTTTTCCTGTTAAATTCTGCACTTCATTAAATACTGTGTTAAGCATTCATAAACTTGATCTTTTAACTGAATGCAATATACTTTGATCAGCTTACTGTAATCGTCGATAAAACTTATAAAATACCTCTCACCATTGCATCCTGCTGTATTATGGGACCCATTTAAGTCTGTATGTACTATATCTAATGTATCTTCCGCTCTTTTTCTATTCTTCTCAAATGGTAAGCTATGCATTTTATTTTCGAAACATATGGCACACTTCATATATTCAGATTCAAGTTCTCTAGGTATTCCTTCCAATAGTTTGTTCTTGCACATTATATTCAGGTTTTTAAAATTAACATGTCCAAGCGTTCTGTGTAGTCTTTCTTTTGTAGTCAAAGTAGTTACATTTACTTCCAGTTGCTCCCTTAACATAAAACTATTCATTTTGTAAAGCTTTTCATCTTTCAGTGCTATTGCAACTAGTCCTCCGCTTGAGTTCTATATTTTAGATAACCTTTCTCTTGAAACAACTGAGTGACTGTCTGTGATTTTTGAGTAGCTTAGTAGATTCGCCGTCATATCTTTCACATAAAATACATTGTTTAATGTTACTTGTGATTTCCTGCCATAAACATGAAAGAAAGTAGTAATGTTACCAACTTTTGTCGCTTCTAGTAATCTTCCATCTCCAACTTTCACTTTTATAGGGTTCTCTAAAGTTTTGCAATTATCTGAGAAATATTTATCAGTATTTATAATGTGATCGGTACGTTCACTGTCTAGTAGCCAATTTATCTCACTTTTTTTAGAAATATTATCACATATCATTGTTGTGGCATTGTTCACTACTGTATGAAAGTTGCTTCCTTGTGCATCATTATTCTTGGGCTGAAAATTGCCTCGACCTCTTTGGAAATTTCTAGAAGTATTATTCTATGTATGATCCACATCCCCGTTGATATGAATAACCTCTACCTCGGCCACGATTATTTATCCAACAATCTCGTTTCATATAACCAGGTTTTCCACAATTAAAACATAAACTGGTTGTTAGTTGGTGTTTTCGACTCCGCTTTATAAACATTTGACCTCTCATTTGACCCCTCTGCTTTTTCTGATTTTTCTTCTATGCACCTTAACTTAATTTTGCTTTTGAGGTAATCTACCATTCTCTCTTTTCTGGCAACACATCAATTAAATCACCAATATGACTGTAGCGTCTGGGGGGAGCCTTCAACATGTAATTCAGTTTCTCCTGTTCATTTATTACTGCACCAGCTTGCTTCAACTCGTTTACCGACTTTTCAAAATCGTCGAAGAAAAGATTGACGTCCGAGTAATTTATAAACTTGACACTTTCTAGGTTATTTCGGCACACAATTTGCAGAGCGGTAGACTTTTTCAAGTACATTCCATCAAACTTACACATGATATTGTATGCCGAATCAAGGTCACTTATGTATTCCAATTGTTTGCTGGAAATTGCACTAAAGATATAATTCGTCGCTTGAGTATCTTTTTTCTCCCAAGAGGTTTTCTCGTCACTGTCGCTTTTTGGACGAATCGCGACATCTTTGCACCTTTTATACTACAGAAACTTTAGCAATCTTATTTTCCAGTTACTATATTCCGATCCGTCAAAAATTGGAATCACAATCTCATTATTTTTCACAACCGCCATTTTGCACGCCGTGATTTGGCGTTAAATGTTTTACTATATTATCTTCAACTTTCCTCTATTTCTTTAAACCTCGTCCTGCTACCATGTTAATTAAATAGAAAGAAAGCAATTTATCATAACTTCGTTTACTTATTACTCCACAAACATTATTCTCATTTTATACACTTACTCTTTAGGACGCCATTACGAGTAGGGAGGAAAATAGTAATTACCATAGACTAAACAAGACAGATCTAGTCGTGCACAGACAATGTAGAATATAGATGTACATAACCAACAACATGTGTTTACTGTGTGAGGGCTCTGAGACTGAAAAGGTATTCTGTAATTATTGCATTTCAGTGGCTTGCTTCGCTCCTGGTTGACATCGGTGGTCTAACACTCTAGTCGGCTCGCTTTGTTTGCCATGACATTGTTTTGTGTCCCACAATTTATTTTCATATGTTTTTCATGTTTGAATTACTTTAATAGGTAATATCTAAACTCGTCCTATCCTCTTATAAATAAATCCAGACAAAGGTTTTGAGGGCATAATATACACTTTATATTATAAAGTTATATGAACTTGATTTATAATAAATAAATAAAATATGCGCAAGCTTGTGTGTATGCTATATTGGTAGCACAATAAGCATAAACGATTGCCATTACATTTTAATTTGCGTGATTTGAATAACTTACAACTACACTCGTCTTAGCTCGCGTGTTGCCGCTGTGCAATAAAATCAGAAATTAAATATGATATAAAATAGCTTGCACTCACGTGATTTATTCTCTTACAGGGCTTCCCATTTATCTACCAGCAGACGCGAGACAGCCTTAATCTGCAACAGACGCGTTCGCTAATATTCGCACTCTGTCGTTGGAACGAACCGCTCGCGGAAAAGATCGTGAGCATGGTCTTTCAAAGCATCGCTAAGCATACAGAGGTGAGTGAAATTATTTTAATTAGTGGTCTAACATTAGAATTCGAATGTGTAAATTGGAGTCCACCAACACTACATATGTTGCGTTTATACGTCTTCTTTGGGTTAGGTATGCGGTTTTCCATAGATCCTAATAAGATCACAGGTCACGCTTAATAGAAATGTCCTAAAAGCGGGTAAAGCTTTAAAAAAAGATTCAATAAACATGTGTAATCCCCAGAGTTGCGGACCGTTCTTCAAGCTCCTGACGGTATTAGTAGACGGCAGCGGCGCCGGCGCAGGTGCTACCGGCGGCCTGCCGTGCTTCACGCAGCTAGTCATCGCGCATCTGTGGGACGTGGCGGACGTCTGCCCACATGCCGCGCTAGAATGGCTTGCGTTACAGGTAAAATTCAGTTTTAAGTAACACTTTTGACACATTGTTTCAAAAAAATTGCATCAAAAAGGGATGAGAGACATTACATGCGTTACAAGACTTTAGTTTTCAATGTTATTTAAGGTGCTAGCTAAACGAGATTTAGTCGCTGTTTTGTTCAGTCTGACCGTTACGCCTGATTCAGACGCACAGTCAGATTGAGTATCAAAAACATTAGTCTGAAAGTCTGAAAAAAAAACAATAGGCACCGTGCTGTACTGACTTTAAAACGAATAAATAAAGAAATATTAAGTTATATTCTATTCCGTTTTCTCCCGTCGAGTAACACCGAATATGTAATAGCTCTAAAATTTAGTTTTAGTAAAGTTGAATCTGATTCATAAAACGAATGGTTTCTGTTCCTAGGTTCCACGAAACAAAGCGGCTCACGCGTGGGCGCTTCGCACTGCAGAACTGTGGGTGGAAATTCAACTGCTCGCTGCAAACGCAGCAAGAGTTCGCGCCGCGGCGGCGCTACTCTTAGTCGCTTTAGTACCGTCCCAGCACTTCCGGGCTGGATTCTCGAGGGCACGGCCGCATCATCCGGCAAAGTTACCTGATACGGCGCATCATACGTTACATCAGGTAAAAGTCTAATCGAAAAACAAGAACATTTTGTCGTAAGATTTTTGCCGCGGTGTGGTTGGCAACCGCGCTAACCCGCGCCGCGTCCGGCGGAGCTCTGGGGAGTTTTTAAACTACCTAATAATTACTAAAAATTCACCTCTAATAAAGAGGTAAGGCCATACCTTTATTAGGGGCGAATTTCTGTCATGATCTCTAACGCGCTAAATGCTTTACTGATGCATGTTTTATTGAGGATAACTTTACTCTTACTAATTGAAGAAGCGAATTGTAAGTTATACGTCGACCATATGACATGTATGTTTCCAGTACATTGAATTGTCTGATGGTGTAAGGTCATATAAAATATTTTTGTATTTATCATTGTTATTGTTCGTTTTTCAGGTGTACACAATGTTACTAGGGAAGTTAAAAACGGCCCGCAAGTACACCGACATAGCAGTCCACGGTACGATGAAGTTAACGGCGTATTTCGGCGTTATGACTTACTGTGTTGTCAGCAGGGTTGAAAAATTGATGGTAAGTTCTAGAAACTAAATTCACGGCATTGATTAAAAAAAATTGTTGCGCATTTCACACAGCGCTATCTAGCCCCAAACTAAGTAGAGCTTATATTATGGGAACCAAATAACTGATATATATTATACTAATACATTTTTTTTTAAATACGTATTTGTAATACATATAGAGAAACAACCAGGCCCGGAACAAATATCTGTAGATCATGCAAACATTTGTTCCGCGGCGGGAATCGAAACCGCTACCTTCTGCGTCTCAGCCGGCTATTCGCCCACTGCACCACGGAGGTCCATTTTTATCTCAAAGCTCGGAAGCCCGAAATAGTGATTTCTGTAATTCTTGCCGCTTTCAAATTGAGCTTTCAAATTAAAGTGACAATCTGTTTTGGCTAATATTCTATCTATCTACGATTGAAGAACAGTAATCGTGTGTCTCTATCTATCTCTATCATTTGCCACATGAAAGAAACAGAAAACATGAACCTTTGCCGAAACCCGTTAATTTGCCTACGGTATTAGCGAACGTTGCTATGTAAAAAGATAATAATAATAACAAAAAGTAATAACCTCACACCGACATTAATAAACCCCATAATATACATCCTCAGATCTCTAAGGATCTACTGAGAATGTAGACCTACAGTACACTTATCACACACACAATCACTTACTAATCATTTCATTGCATCAGTTCCATCTTTCAATGGGTTTTCCGGGAAGGCTACTAAAGAACCACTCCCCATATTTAAAATTTACTTACCTGATATTCTGGCGCATCAACCCCGAAGCGAGTCTTGGCCTCTGACATTAAAAGACGCCATTGGTCCCTATTCTCCGTTGCTTCTTGCCAGTCTGGCACTTGGAGAACGCGAAGATCTTCACCACCTCATACTTCTAGTGATATCTGGGTCGGCTGACTGGCAGTTCAAGGTAAACGTTGGTTGACGTTGGCAGCTCTCGATCATTCCCCATTCGCTCAACGAGACCGAGCCAGCGTAGTCTGATATTTTATTTTTCTTATAATGTTGGGCTCATGCACGAGTTCCTCTAACTCTCCATTCTTCCTCACTCGCAGAGTGCCATTTTCGCGTATATAGAAATTAATGATACATATTTTGTTTTAGTTCGGGCAATACTTCAATGATCTCTGGGAGCTGTACCACCCAGCCCTCTCGGAGCCGTCAGTGGCCGTCCATCCAAACAAGCAGGCGTTACTCACGTTCTGGCATGCCGTGACAGTCGACTGCCCGGAGACTCTGCAGTTGGCGGTGTCGCACTCGCGTGTCACCAAACACATCGCCTTTAACTATATACTGTAAGTAATGGAAACTACGTTGATCAACCCACATATTCTGTATCATGAAAATGACCAGGTGACCAAATGATCAAGAATGGTACCGAGTGATTTTCCATATAGAGACTAAGGGTGGCTTTCTACCAGAGCTGTGCGAGGAAGCTAAGCGGTGAGCGAGAAAAAAATCACCAATAGGATTGCTTCATTTGTCTAGTCTCGTACAGCGCAGTTGTCCTATTGGTGGATTTCACTCTTATGCTTAGCTTAGTAACGTAGTACATCTCTGATGAAAAGGCAGCCTCAGGGTCTAAAAAAATTTAGTTAGGTTCGAAAACACTTGACCGTCGGTGTCGACTCACATTTATGTCATAGCAATTAGGTAATATTTTACGCTAACCGTAACTTTTAAGTATTCTTGGTTAGGTAATTGTAATTTGGTGTAACAATAAAGAATTATCTATCTGATCTTAATAACTTGACTCGACTTTAATCGTAATACTTATGTTCCTCTTTTATAACATCTATACAATTTGTAAATAGTTGACAATTTACAAATTTTGATCCAGAACAATAATTATGTGTTAATTTATAATCAATAATGAAGCTGAAAATCTACCTTCTTATACATTGCGGCGTTTTTAGACAACGCGGTTTGGGATCGTAGATCTACTGCTGGCTATAGACGTCCGGTCTAGGGGTGTGTTTGCGCTTCACAAAAAGTGACGTGCCGTTGCCTTCTATAGAGAATCGATTGATTATTACTAATTTACGAGATACGAGTACTTCCTACAATATTGAAATAATCGTTAACTCAGATAGTCGTTCCTTAAAATTTTAGACATCTACCTACATTTAGTTAACTGTGTATTCGTATGTTTTCAGAGCGGACCACGAAGACGGCGAGGTAGTAGCGTACAACCGGGCGATGCTTCCTCCCTACTACGCAATACTGCGACTGTGCTGCCGGCGCTCCAGCGCATTCGCCAAGAATCTCGCGCAGCACCAGAACATACACTGGGCGTTTAGGAACATCGCGCCGCATGCGCATCTGTATCCCGCTGCTGCTGATGAACTACTCAGGTAAATAAATAAATAAAAACGTTTTTGACTATTTTTACTTATAATACAAGTGTATTAACCGCAAACAGCAGAAGGTTACGGGTTCAATTCCCTCTGCGGGACAAATGTTTTCATGGTCTACATATATTTGTTCTGAGTTTGGGTATTTTACTACACAATCAAATCAAATTGTATTTATTGCGTAAAGAAGGGGGGGGGGGGTAATAAAGAAGGTATAGGTACAGATTTTGTGTAGGTACAGCTATATTCAGCGTTTAACGCATGCAATGTTAAAGCTTTACATGTTCATTTTATTATTACGTTTTGCATCTAAGCATTATAAGCATATTGTTATATTAACTAAGCATTATTATTGTTGTTACATTCTAAGTATGTACTTAACTAACAAAATATTGATATATTTTTTAAAGCTTGGTTTGGGGTTAGATAGCGCTGTGAGAAATGTCGCGCAATACGGACGGACGGACAGTCAGACAAAGTCGCACCATAGGGTTCAGTTTTTACCATTTAGGAGCAAAATACTAAAATAGGAACACCACACAAATCTATTATAATTGTTACAGATTGGCCCGAATACTCGCCTCTCGCGGTGCGAGCCACAACCTCAACACCAACAACAGTCCTGCGACGATCACCACCGCCACGGCGACCGTCAGTTTCTGCAATATCAACAGCAACAGCACCGAGACCTCGGAGACGAGAGAAGCAGCCGCATTTAGACGTAGCACACTTTCTGCATACTTACAAGGTAAATTTAATCATCATATCCGCTGCTGAGCATAAGCTTTCCCATACATTTTAAGAGCGACCAATCTATTGCGGCCTGCACCCGACGGCTCCCAGCAACCTTTATCAGGTCGTCTTTCCATCTAGGGGGAGCATCCTACGCTGCGCTTTCCAATGCGTGGTCTTCACTGGAGAAACTTTCTGCCCAAACGGTATTCAGTTCTTGGATATTAGCTAGTACTTTTTGGTTCGGTAATCTTTTTGGTTTGGTTGTTTCGTTTCTTCTAACTAGGTAGTACGCTATTCGCCAACGTTAGGTGTCAGAGATATTCTAATGTAAATATGCGCGCATCCACTGCGCCTACTTAAATCTTAATTAGCGCGCATCCACCGCATCTACTTAAAGTTGACATGGTAAGACGTTTAAAAATGATCCTCGTAACTGCAATGAATAAATTGATTGGCTTTGGCGTAATGAAGTAGTAGGGCGCGCAATGAAACACCAATAGGTCTCTAAGTAGATAAGCGTACGAGGATTTAAAAGGGAGCTGCGGATAAGTCTAGGGTTTAACCACCTGTAATGACTGTAACGCCGCCGTTTTAACGTTAACTACTTAACTTATGCCTTAATCCTATTTGTCACGTTTGACAATTGTGCGACCCTCACATGGCAAAGTCAACATAACATTGTTACAAAACATCGAAACACAATTAAGGTAAAAACGATGAATGCTCCTTATATATTTTAGCCATAAACATTCAACAATGCAAGCTAGAGATCGACTCTAAAATAACGATAGAACTTAACATAGCCCGAAGGTTTTATCTTCCTAAGTTTAGTTCCTGCTGTAATACCGAATAACCAGCGCTGATTTACTGAAACGGATAACCTGTGGATTATTTCTTGGTAGATAATTTCCTTACGATTGTTTCTGTATCACACGCGTACCAGGGAGTGACCTACTCCCGTCTCGGACTACAAGTATGGAGATCGTAGAGGGGAGGGAGGCGGCCATGTTTAGACGGAGCATGCTCTCTGCATACTTACAGGGTATGTTGGTAGAATAAATGCGTTCTGTCCGCGTGTGGTAATAGTTATATTATACGAATGAGTATGAATCAAGGACGAATAAAAAAACGCCGTGCCGCCATTGCTAGCTGAAGCACCCATCGAAAATTGTGTGTATCGTAGGTCAATACGATTCGCACCGCGCAATGACAGTCTTGTTACAATTGTCTACCGATTGGTATAGGTGCTTCATGTGTGTGCGTCAAGTACTGTATTTACATGGATGGTTTGGGTGTTTCACTTTTAAGTTTGTGGCGTTCGGTCTATCTTTTTTTCTTCGTCCGTATTTTGGATAATATTTAGACGTTTTCGCTGCAGTATTGGTTAAGTTATTTACTTCAGATGTTTATTTTGTTTTAGATTTCTTCGCTGCTATATCGGTGCATTGTTTCTGATGGAAATATGTTCTTTGAATGCATTCAGCCATGTTATATTCAGTATTGCAGATGCATCTTTGCCAGCATCACTATAAATAAATTAGCATTGTAAAGAATAATATTAGAAGACACCGGCGAATTTTAGAGAATCCTAATCTGCTTTAACTGTTTCATTGATTGTTTTACAAAAATCTTAATTGCTTGTTTGACTAGAATCGAATATTCAAATATCTACCACTGTTTAGAGCTCGAATTAAAAGTGAGAAAATGTTGCAGGTCTTAACGGTCGGACTTGCTGGACAACATTAATATCTGCATTCTGTACGCTGGTGGAGAATGAAGATGATCGCTTATTCGTAGTTTACAACGGGGGTTTGCAGATGACGTTTGAGGTGAGTGAGTTGCCCATTTACGCTAAGACCGCTTAAGACCTAGATTCTGGTTATTTAGGAAGTGTTACAATCGTATTATGTAAGTGTAGAATTTAAAGAATTTCACATAAACAACTCACAATTTTTTCAATATTCAAAATCAATTTCCAAAATATATATTTTTAGTTTTCACTTATGCTAAGTTCAGACTCATGTCCTGAGTGTGACTCTCGAGTCCGAGTTCAATAGTGTTAGAGCGGATTTTATGATTTTCTAATAATATAA
The DNA here is from genome assembly GCA_963924445.1 of Philereme transversata. Taxonomy (NCBI): domain Eukaryota; kingdom Metazoa; phylum Arthropoda; class Insecta; order Lepidoptera; family Geometridae; genus Philereme; species Philereme transversata. The sequence goes on from OZ004347.1 coordinate 11,093,521, forward strand.
TTTGTTATCAGGCGTTACACAGTCTCCACGCAGTGTACGTAGAAGGCGGTGGCGCGAGTGGCAGCGGGAACGGCGGCAACGCTGTCGCCGCCGTCCGCTCCGACCTCACAGCCGCTCTCCGCTGGGCGCGCGCACTGTGCCGCACCCTGCGTACGAGGAGGGACAGCAAGGAAGCGCGCGCGTTACTACTCGCCTGCAAGGACTGGCCCGAGTGCGCGCGGCGGCTACTCACTATGCTGCATCTACATCATCGGCTGGATAGGCTGAGGAATGCTGCCCTTGGTACCTCACACTTATTCATTAAAATTCAGCCACATGAGTATTTCAACAAAAAATAACAATTCCATTGTTTTTATCTAAAACTCGATTTGGCGGACTCCTTGTCCTCTTCACATTTATCTGGATTTGCTTTTGGTATGGATAAATTTAGGACCCAAAGCCAAGCTAGGAACAAGAAAATACAGTATAATCTGGATTCTAAAATGTAACCCTGCCTGCATGCAGGCTGCATTAGTACAAGTGAATTTAAGCGGAATAAGGGTCAGTTTTGATTACGAACATTAACAGGAAATCGGTTTGACCATTACGGAGTTTATTTATTTAGTTTGGTAACACAAATAGGTTGATCGCCAATAGAGAAAAACTATGAAAAGTTTCCACTCATAGAATATGAGACTATCCAAATAAAATATCATCGATGCCTGGGTCATAAACAGTACATTGATATTGTATTGCAGGTGTACTCCAAGAGCTGGTGATGATAGGCGGCGCGGCGGCACTCGGCGCGCTGGTGCCGCTGGCGGCGGGCGCCGCGGGCGTCACCCGGAGCGGGTCCGGAGCGGGCACGTCGCGCGGCTCGGGCCGGACGCGCTCGCATCTGCACACGCTGTGCGCACAGCGACACGCGCACCATCAGCCGCTCGCGCAGATATACCGACCTTACCACAAGTTTATAGGTTACTCACCTGAGATTTTTATTCTGGAATTTAAATATTATCAGTACATCGACATCTCTGTTTATTTGTACTCCATGTGTTTCAACCGATATTTTTTGACTCAAGCCAAATTTATTAAAGGTTTTGTACTTTTTATATTGTAAATAGATTTTTTCCATTTTGTTATTTGAAATAAAACGTGTTTGTTTGTAGAAACATGTTGCCGAGTGGCGCGGCAACAGCGCTGCATGTCGGATCAGCTGGTGGCGGTGTCTGCACTGTGCGCGCTGGATGCGGTGCCGCTGCGGTTCAACTACTTCGCGACCTTCTGGCGAGATGTGGCGCATACTCCGGTAACAATCCCCGCTCACTTAGTCACATGTGGCCGCGAGTAGGACCGACTGTACAAGTCCAGTTCTTCAAAACTAATATATATTGATTAAATATGTCATTGGTTTGTGTGACACCCGATTGTTGTCAGGGAAAGTTAGTGTCCTATTTCTGCCGATCATCTACTCACATGTCCTGACGTCATTCTTTTAGCGACTTTAATATGTTTGATCCATTTCTGTGTTACCGACAATAATCGAGACTGACCGACTTCTGTTTGACTTTACTCTTTTGACTTTTTACTTTGACTCTACAGCAGCTATAATCCTAAGCACATACGTACTTATTAATCAGTATTTAGATGCATAAATGTAAACGAAATGCTTGTGTTTCTGGCACCTCCAAAATTATGGTGCAATGAACTAGGTACTTAGATAAAGACATTTAATTAAGTACTATTATTGACGAAACCAAGTGTTCTACCTGTGTCCCTGCGGTTTGAATAAATGAGTATGAGTATTATTGTCGGTTGGGCGTTTTTTCATTAGCCGGCCCAGCACCGGCACGGCACCGGCATGGCCGTGCACCGGCACCGGGGTCGGGTCTTCGTTTTTGCACTGCGCCGGTGTCGATGCCGGTTTACGCCCGGTGAGTGGTACAGTACTGAAACGGACTTCAACACGACGACACGTAAAGTACAACGCGTAAATATATTTGTTATATCTTTTACATCTACGACGTCAATACCAATGCAGAGACGTCGAATTTTGGATTCATCCAATACTAAAAGTCTAAAGAATCTAACCTAAACCTAGAAGGAACATATTGTCGTATTTAAACGCCATGACGCGTACGCGCTGAAAGTGAACCACAAACATAATACGAGCCCCTCTCCCTCCGCTCCGCGTCCTCCTGGCCTCCCCGCGCACTCACACACGCACACGGCTACATATACAATACACATTCAGTTTTGCCGGGCCGGCACCGAGTGGAAAGCTTGCTACCCCAGTAAGCGAAAAGGCGAGCCATTTTCATACATTTTTGCTTCGCCGACGCCGGCGCCGGCGCCGGGCCGGCTGATAGAAAAACGCCCGTTGTCTGCGATCAGCTTTGCTGAAAGACCAAAAGATACAAAGTCCGAGTGCGCCGATTCGTTTATAAATACGTAAGTCCTCGCACACATATACAACACTCGTGCCGTTCGGCATAACAGGATCGTTTATCAAATCAATATGCCGTTTCATCGAGAGTTTTTCTACGGTCATGATGTCGAATTCACCTCCTAAATAATACTTTAATATGTATAAATTAATGGAAATATTGTCCGTCTCAGTCGGACGCGAAGCTCGAAGAAATGCTGTTGGAATGCAGCGTGCTGTCGGAGTACATCGACGCGATCCTACTCGACGAGCGGGACTCCTTAGAGGACAACGCCATCTACGAGTTCATGCAGCACTACTATCCAAAGGTACCAATTTATTTACACAGTTGTCCCGCATTGGACTAAAATAATAATAAGAAAAATAATTGATCCTAAATAGACACTGTTCTCTTGCGCCTAAGATATTTGCTGCAATTACGAAGCCTGTACATGAAACAGTTTATCATCAAGTTACGCGAACTCTTTCTTATCGTTTCCTTTTATTCTCAGATCGGTAGCTCAAGCACGAACACAGCAGTAGAAGCGCTCACGGAAGAGATATCAAACTCCGGAACGCGCAGCAAGCTGTCCACGCTCCTCGGCCCCCTGCGAGCGCTCGCCCTGATGTCGCGCCGCGCGCGCCTCGCGCCCAACACCGCGCGCGACATGCTGCGCGCCGCGCACGGCATGCAACAACGACTACTACATGCGACAGGTAAACAGATATTAACCTTATAGTGCGGTATCACGGTTCCACCAACACGCGACTGCACGTGACAGGTCCAGCCAATCGAACGTGAGCTTTTAGAATCTATATTCCATGCGCGCGATAACTTTAACATAAATAAAAAAGAACTTTATCGCGCGGAATTTCGATGTAATACAGCTTGATTGAGTATCTGAATGACTATCTGAACTCTGTTATAATTGTACCTCCTGAGGGCTTAGGCCAAGCTACATTCGATTAGCGATGACGTTAGTGGATAAGTCCGAAAAGGTATGGGATTTGACAGATCCTATAGAAATATCACGTGATATATCGACAACAAAGCTATGTAGAATTCGAATCGACTCGAAGCTAATGTAACTTGGCTGCGGGCCCTGTTCTTTATAATTATTGTGTGTACCAAATAAATGACTAATCTATTTTTGTTAAAAAGTTATGTACTTGTTGTATATTCCCTCTACATTTTAATTCCAAATTATCGTGCTCTAACATTTTTTGGCTAGCAGTAGTGATTTATTGTAAAGGTAACTTTCCAGATGAAGAAGCATCCGAGTCAGAGAGTCCGGCGGAGACGCTGCCCGAGAGCTCGCGCTGCCAGTCCCCCGAGGGCAGCTCGGGCGACGAGCCAAGCGACGACATCATCGAGGACGATGACTCGTCGGATGAAGCCTCCGCGCCGTTACGAGGCGCATCTTACCGCGCACAGGTTACTATTCTATTAAAATTTATATTTCATAGAGATGGAACATGAAAATGGACCAACTTATGCTAAGTGGTAAGCATTGCCTCGTAGGTCACGCACCATAGGAACGTGCCATATGATGCACTGCCCTGCGTCCATCTACTTGAGGCATACAGGTGTAATGCTAAGGCTTATGTGCCTTTAATTTAACCAACACCTTCAAACCGAAACATAGCAATGCTGCTTGGCGGTACAAATAAAAGTAACATTCACTAAGAACTACTACTGGGATAATTACTTTTACATAACTTTAAAGATTTATTTTACAAAAATCACACAGACCCGGACCAAATATCTATAGATTTTGCAAACATTTGTTCCGCGGCGGAAACACGCAAATCGTCAGCGCCCCCAATTCTACTAAATCAATTGCTTCACTATGACAATGGTATTGTCGCAAAATGCCCACATTAGATACCTTTTGGTAGTTTACTAACACTTCACTACTACTTTATCAAGGGCCGCCGTTGTTATGGCAACAATTTCATAGAAAATTTGGCAGCTTAAGACAGGAGCCACAATTATAATTGTTAAATAATGGTATGCCTCCATAATATTTTTTCTTATAATTTAGCTGAGTAGCCCCTGTATGATATTTGTATTTAATTATTCGACAAAAAGTTACATACGATACTTTATGTATTACTGTTAGTAATACATAAGCACTGTAAAACCCTGAGGTTTGTCTCGGTGCTTAGAGACATTCGAGTCGCTACACATTATTTAGATACTTAAAAAAACCCGTCAGCTTTACCTAAACAATATTTTATAGTTATGTTTACACAATTACAACCGAACTACCCACCCGCCTATAACACCCTTAAAGTCAAACGCTTTGATTAAATCCGGCCTCATCACCAACCAAACAAAAAGTAAGGAAATAACGACCGTATTAAAGAAAGTAATAAGTATTAATATTGCAGGTCCTGGTCGTGGTGAACGAGCTCGCGGACATAGCGCAGCAAGCCCTCGTGGACGTATAAACGGCGCCGTCCCTCTTCACCGCGCTCTGTCGACACCTGACCAACGTCACGCTCATGTAGCGCCAGAGGTAACGCGGACCCACGGATCAACTACAACCACTTACAAAACATTACATTACACAAATATTACATCGGACACGAATATAAAACATAAAAAACCTAGAAGGATACAATATAAACAATGGGCTTTTAAGCGGTCTGTAAAGTTTTCTTGCACATTGTTCGTAGCTGGCTAAGGACCAGCGAATAAGTTTAGTTTACATTTTGGTTCAAAAATTACTATTACTACCCTTTGTGTGACGAATTCTGATTTGACTCAGTGTTAAATTATAACGTGATCGGTAAACATTAAAATAAATAACATACACCTTTAGGTGTAAGTAGTCCTGACCCACACAAAGATTCCCTGATTATGGGTATCAGGAACAAAGGTATCCAATCCGGTATAAACTGAACTCGTATTGTGTAGGCTTTCCGTACAATGAGAGGTGATTTTATACTGGAAATGTAGAGCTTGATGTGTGAGGGTAACGCAAAACCTAGACCAGGTATAAATATTTGCTTTACATATAAAAATTAGATTTGCGAAATCGATCCGTCCACCTCGCTACGGAAGTCGATCACGGCTGAACTAGATTAACTCAGAGTTTGAAAAAAAGTTCTTTTTAGATTGAATTCGTAAGCACCGTTGGCTCACTTTTGAAGTGGTTGACGACGTGATCCATAGCCGTTAATCAAAGCCTTGTTATAAGGCACTATAAATTTGGTGCCTGCTCTGATCCGTGGTTTCAGCTTTTGTACCTCATTCACAGTACCCGGCAATTAATAACGATAATAACCACAAAAAAAAGCAAAAGCCTACAATCTCGGACCGATATTTATTTTTTAACTCTTTAACGTAAACGTCCAAAATGAGACGTAATAAGTTGGCGGGTAATGTGTTTTTACGTGGACACGTGTGGATTGATTGCAGTGGAGAGCGGATAGGAACTTAATGTGTTATGATAAGTGCAGTGTGGATGTTCAAGTGAATATATCAATGAAATGCTCAAGGACCTGTACACAGGCAATCTACGGTCTCATGTTATCCATTGTCAAATTTGTTGTGTATTTTAACGGTATTTGACCGCACTTGTCAGAAATACACCGCGGTGATACTAAAACGCACAGCGTATGTATATCTTAGTACCAAAAGCGTGATTTATGGTGGATATTACTGATAAGTGAGGTCTTTAGTGTATTTCAATGGCAAGTACGCGCGTTGGTGACTTTAATTTACATGATATCGGTCCTGTTATGATTAAAAGAAAAGGATAGAGGGTATTCAGTAACGCGCGCACTTACCTTGAAGTTGCTGTGAAATGCAAATTTTTTCTGTAAATTTTAGTTATTGAGTTTGACAGACAAAATTTCATAAACTACTGAGACGAGAAATTGTATAAACAATAATGTAGATCTTTATAGAAACATTCCATAGTACAACGAATACAAGAAGCGTAGTATGCTATAATGTCGTCTGAATGCTTGGTTTGTATCACTCTAATGATTTTAGTACTGACTTAAGCGTCCAGAGTAATACAAATCAAGCCTATGTAAGAGAAATGTTGAAATGGACCTTCAAAGAACAAAACGGTTCACTTTAACGGTTAAATACTTTCAATCACAAATGTGTAAACCTATCTCTAGGATACAAGATAAACCCCTTATAAGACAAGAAAATACTTCTCAATCCTGCCAGATGTGGCACGACTCATCTCAGTATTACGATGCTTAGGCCTATTTCAGAACGACCTGGGTCGTCTGCAATTCAAGCAATAGTTAACTTTAAATACCGCCAATAAAAGTGCAATTTTGCCCGCTCTGTCCGAAATAGGCCTTAAAAAAAATCGGCACTGGCTTTGTAATGCTTGGGCATTTCAAAGAACTGCTGATTGTGGATTTAGTTTTATTTGGTGGCTCCTTATTTGTAAGAAGACTGTAGATTTTAAAATAATGAATGATGTGATTACACGCTTACACCAATCAGACATCCTCTTTGTTTGTTACTTATATTCCTAGAAAATGGGTAAGAGAAAAGACGACATTAGATTGACGTGGGCGTGTACGGACTGAGTGGAAATGGTTCGCGTGTGTATGTGGCGACCATGTTCTGTATTAGTGCATAAAGTTATGGATGAAACCTGAGGGCTAATGCCTTTTTTCATGTACGACTACCAATATGAGGCTTGGAACCATCTGACAGTATTCAATGGTCAACTGTTGCTCAAAAGTTGTCTGTGAAAAAAGGCACTTAAGTATGTAATTAGGTGTATAATTTCCTAGTTTCTGTAGTTTTATAATACATATTGTAACGTAGTGGCAACTGTTCTAGATATTTAGTATAGCCTGTAAGGCTTCGTTCTGCATTCGGTTTCATATCGTACTACATATTCGTAATAAGGTATCGTGTGTGTTTAATAGGTGCGTGTGTCACGTGTATCATTTTGGCAAATTGTGCTATCAAAATTATTTTTTAATTTTAGGCTGTGAGTGTTTTGTTATTTTTTATAAACTAATTCGTGGTAGGTAAGTTTGGTGTTAAATTCGCTTTTGTATCGCCTGAAACGTAAAATATTCTTAATTTAATAAAACACCCGTCCTTTTGGTGTGTTTGTTTGCAACTGACAAAATTAGGCCAGTAAAGTTCACAAAATATTGTCACTATGTATAAATTTCATCTTTACGGTAATTAAATCAAACATGGTAATGTTTAGGCAGTACATTATAAACAGCCCGATGGAGCCCAAGTATAATATTAAATGTTAAAAAGTATCTGTTTTTTTACCTATTAGGATGGTACCACACTATAATCATACATTTTAAATGGTCTAATTTTTGTAGTAGAAATTTTTAAGTGACTTTAATTTATCTTAGTTAATTTTTAATTTCGCCTTTGAATGTGGCCGCGGTCGAAACAAATTCACTGCCCAAATCAATGTAACTTAAGAAAATATAATCTCATATTAACGTAGGTTTGATTAGAGCTACGTTTAGAATATCTCTATTTACGTACATATTGGTGTTTATTCTGTGTAGCATGCTCTAAGGACAACCTGCACTTTAATATCGCAGTCCATTACTTTTCAGTTGCATAGAAAAATGTACGTGATAATTATAGCTCAGTTTAGCCTTAGCACAGAATGAACACCACTATTTAAAACCTGTCCATTTTATAATATTAGTACACAAATACACATTTTGCTATAATTTATGTAATCCATCACAATTATAATTAGGATTATTTGGATGTCGTGCGTAATTAAATATCCAATAGTTTAGTTAAATATCCAATTGAATTCTTATATGTATTTCTCGAATATTGCAATAAATGTATTTGTACACCCTTACCACTCTAGCCTCCATAGTTACAAGTGACATTTTAAAAACGATAACGATAAAGCAATAATTTACTAAATTCAGAATCAATTTACATTCATAAATAATATGTAAAACATCTCCATTTTCAGTGTATTGCTCGTATAAACGAAAATGTTTACAATATTGTGTTATAAATTGGTATTGGTATATATATATATAAATTGTCATGTGTGTAGACAGTCACTGGAAAGATAAGTAAAAGGTTTATGAAGGATTGTGGTGCTATCATGCTGATGGAAGTGACTGGAAGGTGTTAGACAAAATGTGTATTTAAGTTTGTCCTGGTTTTAGAGCTTATTAATATATACATCTTAATATAAATACGCTGTAATTATCTTTTTATTAATTTTAAGAATATGTTTTGTTTCATTGAAGTGTGATGTGAAGTGATTTCATGCTTCAAACGAGATGTCAGTCACATTGCCTTCTTCAGCTTGTAATTATTTTGGACTTGTGTATACATTTATGTTACTGGAACTAGAGTTTCAGTCGAATATAACTGTGTTATTGAATTATAATTTGTGAAAATTTAAAAAGAAAATACTGTAAATCGGACTGGAAAGCCAAAGTAAACAGTATTTTATACTAGAGACTTTCATTTAGTGAAATCCTTATTTTGTCAACTTATAGGTAGAGAAAAAAGTAGTTAGTGCTAAAATTCAGATAATATATTTAGTTTTTTATTTGAGAAAGTTTACTTTTAATTTCTACAGGAAATGTTTCAATATTTTTGCTTGCACAACCCAAACAATATGATTTAATATAAAATAAGCTGCATTCTTTACTGATACAAACATGTTTCTCACAAATGGCACAGTCTGAGCCGAGCACTAATATCTCTCCTTTTCCTGGTGGGCTGAAGGGGTCCTTCATCACATAGCTCGGGTGTCGGAGTAGGATGTTGCGGGAGAATGGTGGTTTTGTGCCTTTATAATGAGCTTTCTCATCCAAATTACAATTGGAGCATTTGAAGTCATATACAATTTGGACTGGCTCCTCTTTTAACTTTGAATCCTTAGAATCTGCCATGTTCACTGTAACAATCATTTTTCCAAATATTTTTAACTTTTTCTGAGGCCATACTACCTATCTTGTCTCCGTCACTCTATTGCGAAAATACGTGGTTGAGATCAGAGGTTTCTATGTCAACTTTTAGCTATGATTGTGTAGTGCCATGGTTCAAAAGTTATTGCATTTATCTTACGGCCTGATCTTCAGGTCTTGGGATCACCTGGATCTCCGAAGCTGAGGACCTGAGAGTATCAGTTAAAACCTTAACTTTTGGTATGAGTACTTAGGGAAGTGGGATTTTTTTATGATCTTAAAATTATATTGGTATCATTGAATAAGAGAGATAGTTTCGGGATCAAAGTATACTTTAGATTTTGACATACAAAGTTAAATACCACAGTTTGAGATTGATAAATACTATAATCATACAAACATAAATTATAAGTAATTATATAGTTTTAAAAGAAAAATTAATCTAGTTTTGTCAAGGTGGCTTTCTCTTTAGGTGCTTCAATGGGCCACCACGCTGGCTTGTCTACGGCCACTGCATATTTTCCAACTATTAACCCATTTGCCTCCAAAGCTTCTTTGATTCTAACTAAGCCTAATCCAAAATTGCCTACAAATCCTTTCAGTTTCCCTAGGTTTGACTGTGGTTTGTCACTAGCTGAGATAACAGAGTCCACCTCCAAATCAGCAACTTTTTCATTAAACTTTAGAGGCATTATTCTTTTCCGTACGACACCAGTGTGATGAACCCTAGCTGTAACCTCTTGTCCAATATAGCAACCCTTGTGGAAACTCACTCCATGGAGGTAATCACAGTTTGCTTCTAAGGGGAAACTAGTTCCGGGGGGTAGGTCACATGCTCCTTCACTGACTCCTTGTTGATACCTCAAGCATTTGTATCCCTTTTCATTATTTTCTATCGTAATATCCATTCCAATAAGTTCTGCAATTGTTTTATCTGTTACTGACACATGTGTTAAAATTCTAAAACCAAGGCTATCAAGTCGAGGGTCTTTGTAAAGATTAATGTTGTTTTTAGTTACATTAAATTCAGCTAGTGTTTCTGGAGGTGCTATAAATGCCCATATCTTGAAATTAGTGCTGATATCTCCAATTTCAACCTTCCTCTTGAGTTTATATAGTTTCAGATGCCTGTGCAGGAGGCTCAAAACGTTTTTATCGCATTCTATCATGAAAGTGTCATCGAACTTGTGAATCAATGTATCATAGAGCACCCTACCCCTGTTATTAAGAAACATCGCGTAAATAGACTTAGCGCCGTCTTCAAAGTGCCCCATATCGTTTGTGATGAGTCCCTGCAGGAATATTGATGCATCAGAGCCAGATACTTTCAGTAGTTTTCTACTTTCCAATGGGTACAATATCTTCGGCGATGGCTCATAGTGTATTTTTCGAAGAAATTGATGCAATAAATTACGCTTGAGCAAAACTTTGTGTACCTGATTTATCATCGCAGCGGTTTCAACCTTAGTTTTGTGAATCTTTTAAATTAAAACATTATGATTACCAACTCGAAACATCAAATTTTAGCCGACTGGATTGGATTGACTGTCTAGCTAGTATCTACTCATGCAGCCATTGTTGCCAACTGTACCCTAAACTTTGTAGCTAAATCTCTTGCGAAAAGTTGAAAGAATTCCAATTTCTGATAACCTAAAAAGTTGCTAGAAGTAGGTAGCTAAAGTTTAAAAGAAATAGAAACATATTTGTTTGCACTAAAACTACATATATGCAAATAAAAACTTTATTGTAATGAGATTATGGACGAGTTACCACGAATAATCAGAGGGCATACATACATTGATCACATTAAACAATTCACATATGTGATTAAACAATTGTAAGAAAATCTTGTTTCAGAACATCTTGTTTGAAGTAGTTATGAAGTTTTTCAAACACACGGGATTGTTGGTTCAGAACAGTGTGTGTTTCGTTTTTTTATGGCATTTTATGAGAGAAAATATGTTAGGTTTTAAAATTGCTAAAAAGTCTAGCTACTAAATTTTCTAAATAGTTGCTGATGGGTATGCAAAAATTGCTAGATCTAGCTACAAAGTTGCTAAGTTGGCATCAGTGCATGCAGCAGCTGCTTGGCTTGTTTGACGTTGACAAATTTTAAAATGTCAAAATCATATGTTTGCTACATATGATTTTGACATTTTAAAAATTTAGGCGTCAGAAATCATGTTTTATCAATTCAAAAATTTATTTTATTTTATTTTATTCGGAAAACAAACAGTACTTATTTCTAACAAGAACAACTTTAAAAACGTCTTATTACCATTTACATGTTTTCGCATATAATATTAAAGTGAGCTTGTTTGTTTAATTAACATTTTCAAAATTAAAAGAAAGGTAAAAAAATAATATATAAGTAAAAATATGAAAGTTTCGATGAAAGTAAAAGTGATAACTAACAGTTATTGAACCAATTCAAACCAGTGTTCCAAAAGAACACGCTTAAATTTTGAGGGATTTAAGTTAAATAAACCTAACTCAGGAAAGTCAACCAGTTTATTATAATAATTAGCAGATCTGATAAAGAAGGAGTTTTGCCGATAGTTTGTCCTACAGTGAGGAACATAAAGAGAAAGAAAAGGTATCCTTACGATTCTTTTAGGGACTCGTAGCCTCGTAGCAAGGAAAGAAGTTGAGGGGAGTCAATGAGAGACTGTACAATTTTTACCAACATGGAAATGTCCAATATCTTTCTTCTTTCCTGGAGTGGAAGCATAGGTATGGTGCCTTTTGCATCTCGTCTCATAATTTTTGTCATATGTATTACACTTGTACTGAACAAATCTCATAAACCTACGCTGTAAGGATTCTAGTCGATTTATGTAAAAATCATACTGCGGATTCCAAATTTGTGAACCGTATTCAAGAATGCTACGTACAAATGAACAGTAGAGGACTTTGACAATTTTGACATTGGAAAATTGAGAGCAAGATCTTATAACGAACCCCAATGCCTTATTCGCTTTTTTCGCAATATGATCTTTGTGTTTCTCATATGATACCTAGCTTGGAATCGTGAATTATACCAAGATCTCGAACTTCATCCACACGCTTCAATTCAGAACCTTTAAGGGTGTATCTATGCTCCACTACATTGAATTCACGAGTAAATATTATTGAATAACACTATTTGTACTAAAAACGGGATATTTACCATGATTTGTGAGTTCTTACGACCAAGAAATGTCCAGCCGCCTAAACTATATGGTCTGCCAAAGGTGCACAAGCAGAATGCCCCGCTACGACCTATTGTGAGTCAAATTGATTCTCCTACTTATGAATTAGCGAAACATGTAGCTAAAGTATTGCAACCGACGGTGGGACGTACATCGTCTTTTCGAACTCGCGGCATTTCATACAGATACTTAAGGAGACAGAGGTACAGGGTAATGAGATGATGGTCAGTTTTGACGTAGAATCTCTCTTTACGAACGTCCCCGTGGCTGACTGTATGAGGGTAGTTGAGGCGAAAATACAGCAAGACGGTATCCCGGCAGAGTATGTCAAGCTTCTGGAGCATGTTCTTTTCACCAACTTCTTCATATATAAGGGGCAATACTATCTTCAAATAGATGGAGTAGCTATGGGAAGTCCTGTTGCTCCCGTGGTGGCCAACATTTGGATGGAGTATTTTGAGAATATGGCCATCTCGTCTGCCCCTTTACCAATAAAGTTGTGGAAAAGATATGTAGATGACGTCTTCTGTATTTTGGAAGGAAACACGGCTGAAGTGGAACTCCTTTTGGCACACCTTAACGACGTACATAGTACAATTAGGTTTACGTACGAGAAAGAATGTGATCGTCGTTTGGCATTCTTGGACGTTTTGGTTCAGGTTCGAGATAATGGTAGTTTGGGCCATTCAGTTTACAGAAAACCTACACATACGGACCGATACCTACATGCTGATTCACACCATCACCCTCGACATCTTAATTCGGTGGTAACATCACTTACCAATCGTGCATTCGACCTGTGCGATGAGGACCACATTCGGGGTGAATTGGCACATGTCCGTAATGTTCTAGTTAGGAATGGTTATAAATTGCGGTCCTTACCATTTCGACCAAGACCTACACCTCACAGTTGCAGGGTGGAACGAAAACCTGCTTTTCTACCATATATTAAAGGAGTGACAGATAAAATCGCAAACATTCTACAAAAATTTTCACTGAAGACCATCTTTACTCCTTTAAAGAAAATTACATACTACCTGCGCTCACCAAAAGATTGCTTTCCACTAGAAAAACCAGGAGTGTATAAGATAGACTGTAGCTGTGGGAGTTCTTATATTGGTCAAACCAAACGCACAATAGCTTGTCGGGTGAAGGAACATATCAGGGCGGTGAAGAATGTTGACAGACAAAAGTCTGCCATAGCGGAACATCTGCTGGACTCAGGCTCAAACCACTGGATCGAGCTACACAACCCACAAGTAATCTCAACTGAGCGACATTACATCCCAAGACTGGTTCAAGAGGCAATTGAGATTACCAAACACAAGAATTTCAATCGTGAAGATGGTTTTCAACTATCTGGAGCCTGGAATCCTGTGGTGAGAATGTGTAAGAACCGAAGAAGTGTAGTGTCAATTACGCGCCCTGATACCGTGAATGTTGTGTGTCGGAATAGAGTTATGTTCGAGAATGAAACCGGTAGTAGTGATAGTATTACTGAATTCATTCCTAGCAAGAGACTAAGAAAGAGGGTAGATCGTTATATCTGCCAATAACTATCCACTCGCAAAGACTTCAGTTTACCCGTGATCATGGTGCATGCAACTGCGTCGAAATATCGGGACACTCAAGAACTCACAAATCATGGTAAATATCCCGTTTTTAGTACAAATAGTGTTAATAACCATGATAGTTTCAAAAGTTATTATTGAATAACATTTAGAGACGTTGAGATCAAGATTATTTTTTTGACAGTACTTTTCAAATCTAACAAGATCTTGTTGTAATAAATGACAGTCATTAATTGTGATAATTTGTTTAAATATCTTCATATCATCGGCGTATAGTAGAAAGTTTGAATGTAAGAAGCAAGAGTTTATATCATTCATAAATAAGTTAAACAGCAAAGGCCCAATTATAGATCCTTGGGGAACACCCGAGGGTACAGTATGCCATACAGAGACAAAACCATTCAATGCGACGGCCTGGGATCTATTTTCTATGTAAGAAGTGAACCATCTGAATAGACTGCCATGGATTCCCGCTAGCAGAAGCTTTTGTAAAAGTATTTTATGGTCGATTCGATCAAAAGCCTTATTGTAGTCAGTAAATATAGAATCCACTTGCCCACCAGCATCCATACCTGCAGTAGTGAAATCAATAAATGACAGTAAGTTGGATGTGGTCGACCGATTTTTAAGAAATCCATGTTGTTCAGGAATAAAAGAGCTTGACAGAGTACTGTAAACCTGCGCGTAGACCATTCGTTCCAGAATTTTAGCAAAAAGGCATAATTTAGAGATAGGTCTATAATTTTTTATTTCATCTTTTTTACCACTTTTGTGAACCGGAGTTATAAAAGCGGATTTCCATATGCAGGGCACTATACCCTCTTTAAGAGATCGCTGATACAAGATTGTAAGTGGTCTGGTTAAGTTTTCAGCACAATTCACAATAAATACAGGCGGTATTTGATCTGGTCCAGCGCCCTTAGTTAGGTCTAGTGATTTTAGAAGCTTAAATACTGAATCGGGATGGACAATAATCTCACCTATAGTGGTTGTGTAATTTATAGAATCATTTTCAGTAATTAAGTGGTTATCATGTAGTGCTGATGGAGAGAGAAAGTTAGAGTGAAAGTAGGGGAGGGGTGGTATGAAAGGGACATTTTTGGTTTTGAGGCTCTAGTAAGGAATTGAAAAAATATTTGGAAAAGGTTAGATTCGAATAAGAAGCGTGTATTATTTAACTATTGAAATGAAATGCCATAATTGTATTTAATCAATACCTAGTTGTTTATTTTAGCACATTTAAAAAATGTGTATTTTGTCCCTTTCATAAATCGACTGTATTGAAAGGGACGCAGTGATTTATGAAAGGGACAGTACCTAATTTCAAGGGAAAATGAATACAATAACTACATAGGTATGTTAAAAATCAAATTTAAAAGTGACTAAATACATTTATATTTTGAAATCTTACCGTTTTCATCTTACATATTAATATAATCAAGTACTTTTTTATAATTTAATCAGAAAATAACAATATTATAATTTTTTTCTCAGATACCTTTAATGAACTTAAAAATTATTTGGTACAGCTTTTCATATGATACTTAAAATCAACAGACTCCTTTTATTTAACAAGAAATGAAACACTTATATAAAATTAAAGAAAAAAAAACAATTTTATAGATCTTCTCTTAGACTTAAAAAACTTGAAAAATAATTATTGCTTTTTTGATAGAATTATAATCAACAGCCTCCTTAAAGTTTGACTTACAGTCTTATAAAAGTAATCAACTTAGATAAGTCCCAATAATTGTGGTTTTTAGTGACATGAGAGCAAAAAAAATTAAAACTACCTTTAACGCCACAGGTTTCGTGTGCCCAATTTGTACAAATTTTACATTAAAACCAATCTTCAGTGCTTTCTGCATATTTTTTCTTACAAAAATTACATTGGTCATTATCTCCTGTTTTACCTTTTGTAATGCTGCGATTTCTTAATCTTGGAGTGACTTCTTCATTTTCAGAAATATCATATAATTATCGTATCGTATACGTATCTACATTTGACAACGTATCGTTGCTGCTGCTGCTACTGCTTGCGATTTTTCGTGCAGCCTTATTCTTCTTCTGAGTAGCTTGAACATTTTTCTTATTTTCTGTTTTCTTTTTAGTCTTCCCGTTACTTTTGTTTTTGTTTGATTCTTGATCTATTACTGATGATTGAGCATACTGATATGCTAGTTCTCTGACTTGTTTAGTTGTCAAGCCATAGCACATTTTTGCGGAGGTCTTCAAGTAATCTGCCAGCGAACATTCTTGGTCTACCGTGAAAACTCTTTTATTGCCAATGTTTGGTTCATAAACAAATGTAGTACATTCAGAAGTTTTAGCTTTGGTGACCAATCTGTGCAAATGTGATTTGCTTACATTAAATAACGTCGCAACCGATCTCACAGAAATATCTTTCCGTAATACTTCATTTACTGCGTCGTCTATTTTTTGTTTATCGACACGCGTTTTCTTTTTAGGTGGCATTTATTATCTGAAAAAGAAGTGATAAATTTATTAGATACCTAGTGAAAAATAGCAGTCTTGAAGGGGACAGTTACGAAGGGGACGTCCCTTTCATAACCGTTTGGTGTGTCCCTTTCATAAATATCATACAAAAGTTGAAAACATAACCACAAAATATGCAATTTCAAGTTAAAGTACACTGACCTTATGTTTTCGTATCTGTGAATGTCCAGCTATCTTAAAAAGTGATACACACGTAAATAATTAACTCGCAGCACTCGATAAAACGTTTCACAATTATAACAGCAAAAATACTATTCAATCACAACAACAACACTCGCACGATTCCGCCATGTTTGAAATGACAGGAGTATGAAGTTAGCTGTGAACGAGCTTGCATCGAGGTTGCCATACGACAAAAATAGTGTTGTCCCGAAATTATTTATATTTTACCAGTTATTTGAGTTGTCCCTTTCAATACGTGTCCCTTTCATACCACCCCTCCCCTACGTAGAAAAAACATTGCATATTTTTTCACCAGTGTCAGCTGATTGCCCTTCGTACGTTAATGTAGAGGGGAGAGCATTAGAACCTTTTTTACTTGATTTAATGAAGGTAAAACAATTTTGGGTTCTTAACTATTGCGTCCTCAGTCCTTTTAATATATGCCAGGTAACAGTCTTCCTCGATAGCCTTAGCTCGTCTACGAAGTAGAGTAAATGTTTCATAATCTGACGTGTTCCCATAGGTACGATATTTTCGTAGGTATTTATGTTTCTCCTTGAGGACTTTTCTAAGGCATGTATTATACCATGGAGGAAACGTGGATGAGTTGATGTACCTAAAGGGTATATGTTTATCAATTAAATCTTTCAGGCATTGATAGAAGTAATCAAGGGAAGTTTCGAGTGAATTATTGAACAGGTTATCCTCCCAGATAATCGCGCTTAGTGATGAGTTGATTTCCTCATAATCCCCAGACTCATATAATATTTTTTTTCTAGGATTTGATTTTAGAGGCTTAACACTCGTAAAGCTTAAACAAAAATTAAGAGATTTATGATGATCGTCTTCTGGAACCAATGGATATTCGCAAGCAGATACAGATAAGTCTGTGTTACTAAATACCAAGTCTAAAATCCTATTCTTTGAGATATTTCGGCATAAGTTAAATTGGTTCAAGCTACACTCGAGGAGAGTATCAAAAAAGTATATTTGCGTATCACCTGTTACACCTGAGGGCTCAAAAGAACACCCGTTATCAGTCCAGTCAACTTCGGGCATATTAAAATCCCCTATTATTATGAAATCATCATCTGGATTAGAATTAACTAAAATCGACAAGTTGTCTGCAAAGTTACGCAACTGAGTGTTATAAGAATTACCAAGGTTTTCTTCACAGAGATAAAGAGTACAGACGTGTAGTTTACTTGAGGATTGAGCTTTACCTTTATAAGTAATCGTGACCCATAGGTCCTCTGCAGAGGAGGCCCATTCTGGGCGAACTACTGCTGTAAGCTCACGATGCACAGCTAAAAGTACCCCCCCACCCTTTGTTTGTTTTGTTTTTAAGTAATCTCTATCCCGGCGCTAAACCAGATATCTATCATCAAAAAGTTCGCTATCGCCAACACTATCTAATAACCAGGTTTCTGTCAAAGAGATAATGTCGTATGAATTAAGAAGTAAGTTACGTTTAAACAGATGTGTTTTAGTTCTCAGCCCTCGTGTATTTTGATAATACTATACGTTAAGAGAAGCCATCATTATATAAATCATTGTAAAAACTAGAGCGCAACCCTTTATTACGATTGGAATCATTCACAGCATGATACATACAAACATAATTTACGAGCTTATCTTCCACTAAAAGTGCAAATTTAATCTTACAAAGGTTATTGTTTAGGCTATGGGCAAAACAAATTAGGCAAAATGCAAAAAGCCACCAATTTACGTGTATAAAAGTAGACCAATACATATTTAAAATTAAAAATGAAGTAGACTTATGTACGCTTATTATTATATTGCAACAAACTGACGCAGGCCGTTTCTATTTTTTTTTTTTTTTAATGGCAACTGATTCCTCTAATAGAGCGTGAGGAATATTCCTGCCAACTTCACGTAGTATATTCACGGTACGGTTAAATGGAAAATCAAGTTAAAATAGGTATAAAGTTATACGCGACGCGAGTTTATCTGAAACCTGCATCCATTAGTTAAATGTTATTATTACTATCAAGTAAATAAATATAGTATATTAATATATAAAATATATAAATATAAATGTTAGTAATCTATAATTTAATATCATAATGAGATATAAATTTAGTAAGGGCACATATAGCGTTTTTATTTTGTAGTGATAAAAGGGAAGTTAAGTTAGATGGAAGAGGAGCTTTACAGTAAACTAAAATATCATATAGGGAAGGTGAGGAGTATCTGGGGCAGTTGTACAGTATATAAAAGGCTCAAGTTAGAAAGTTGAAAAAGCGGTGGCCACAGTTTTACCTGCTTTGCAGTTAAATGGTTGACGAGTCCATTGTGTGTCATACAATCGGCAACTGGCAGACGAAAGACTCCGGACTTGAATTTGGTTCTCAAACTGTTTACAAATGTTTTAAATGAATTTTGAAAAAGTGATATGTATAATAAGGCTACGCTGTTATTTTGAGCAAATCTTTTTCGCCTCTTATAAAAAATATGGGCGATGTGTCTGACTTCCTGGCCATAATCTTACAATGTTTAACCCATATGTACTGGAAGTTCTTCTCCTTAGCGAGCGTTCTTGCCTTGCTTAAAAGGGTTTTATTGGCCTGTGTGAGGTGGTCGTTGACATAAAAGTTTGCTGCCGTGGAATATCCCAAATTAGAGAGGTTTAGCTGCTTACATTTGCGTGACGATGCGATGAACTCTTCCTTTGTATAGCGGCTGTTAAACGCTATTATTATTGGTTTTTCAGCATTGGAGATGCGAGTAGGTATACGTGCTATATAATTTATTTCTTCCTTTTTGACAGCAAAACCACTCAGGCTCCCGATGTTCTGAGCTATCTCGTAGAGATTTTCATTTTTCTTTTGCGGAATACCTCGGATCTCCACGTTGTTAGCTCTAGCCCATTGATCTCTATCTTGAAGTTCTCGATTTAGTCTTTCTACCTCCGTCTGCAGCAGGGGAACTTGATAAGCAATTTTCTCAACCGAGATAATTCTTGACTCTAGGGTATTTACCTTTTCAGAGAAGTTGTTGATTAGGTCATGCGCCATATCTAAGGAATCTTTGAGGCCGGTTAGCTCGGACTTAATCGACTTTACATCCGCCACTAATATGGCTAAAGGCGCTAGGTCAAACGTGATCTTGTTGAGTTGATCTTGAATTCTTTCCAGTTGATTGGGCTGAGGGGAGAGTAAGGCCGGGGAGGGAGAAGAGCCAGACTTACATTTTGGACAGCGCCAGGTGTTCTTCCTGCTTTCACCGAGTCTTCTGTAGCCAGATTCTGAAACTCCAGAACACTGGAAATCATAATGGAGTTTGCAAACACTGCAAACTGGTCCCTCGGTATGGTCCAATCCGCAGCTGGCACAAATGAACATCGTGAAGAAAGTTTGAGTAACACTGGTAATTTAACCAAACAAACAAGCGTGCGTTCTCGAGAGAGGCCGGACGACGGACGACGACGAAATAAAAAGCGTTTGTCTATGAACAACAGATATTTGCCGCTGCCCTAATATTAATGAATTCAAAGTTAACGTAGGTGGTATGTGAGTGGAATGGCTACCCTTGCGCCTAAGGTAGGTAAGGCGCACATTTTTTAGTGAGCTTAGCTGGTTGAATGTACTAAACTGTACTCAGCCAGCGATGTGTGCTACAAAAAATAGTTTTAGTCACTATAAGTACCTACCTACCGACTGAGAATAAAAATAATAGGTATGATAAGTACCTTTAATAGACCAACGAATAAGTAGCGCAGCGTTAGATCTATAAACCCCAATCTTCGCTATTATTAACTGATATTTCCATATTTCCAAAACATGTTTTCATATAATCACGTTTTTTAATAATAGCTTACACGTACGGTAAGAACCCCGGTTTTGGCCAATTTAACAACAATTTTTAAATTAACTTTTATTGCTCCTTTGACTCCAGGCAGGATAAGTAAATCGCTCGGTGAACCGAAAATGACTAGAGGAGCTATTGGTCCATGGGAGATTTGATGAAGGGTAACCTTTCTCTTTCGCTCAAGCGAAAGTTGATGAACGTATGCATCTTCCCCGTTCTTACTTATGGTGCGCAGACGGTCTTTGACCAATATCCAAAATATAAACTCAAGGTTTACCAACGTGCGATGGAGCACAACACCGAGCTAGACTCTCGAACACAAATCGTAGATGTAGCTACGAAAGCCGCCAAACTCAAGTGGGACTGGGCTGGTCATGTAAGCCGTATGTCGGGTGTATAGTCCAGTCCGCTCAGAAATTAGTGAGCTCGTCCTTCCATCTTTTCTTTGGTCTTTGGTGTGTGGTCGGGGTTCCACTCGGTGGTGAGCTTAGCCCACTACCACAGACCAAAGACCAAAGAAAAGATGGAAGGACGAGCTCACTAATTTCTGAGCGGACTGGACTATCTTAGCGCCTGAAAGAAGTGTCTGGAAACAATGGGAGGAGGCCTTTGAACAGCATCTTTTAGCTGAAGTAAAGGTTTGGACAAGAGTAATCTATTATTTAATTACTTATTGATATTTAAATATAAACACTGTGAAATCAATAGTTTTAAAAAGAAAATTAGCAAGCCGTAATACCAGTTAGTAGTATTTACTGATTTGGTTGGCAGCTAAAAGTCATAAGAAACTAAGTGGCCAAAACTCCTATTATAGGTATGGGAGTCTGTTGTGGCCAAAAGCATGAAATTGTTGTATTAGTTGTGACCAGCAAGTCAAGTTCTAGCATATTTAGTAGGCTCCAATTAAATCCAAATTAAAAAACACAAAAGATATATTAGGTATCATCATCAATTACTTACCAAGGGTAGCTTAGTGCAACTGTCGGAAATCGTTAGTTTTACTTACGCAACTTCCTAAAAAAGTTTTTAGTTGTTAACCAACACCGTATCACAACTTTCGCTACTCAAAACGAACCATAGACAAATAATTTTGTTAACTACAGACTAAACACAAACGCGACGACAGACGCCGGCGCCGGCACGCTGAGCCCTAAGAACTTAGAAAAATGAGAATATGACATGAATAATGACAGTGTCATTATTCTAAGCCTAAGAATATAAGGAACCATTCACTCTAGAGATGGATACTCATTATTCCTCTAAGTGAAAGTATTCGTATGGCCAATTCCACCCTGTAAAGGCATTGCAACTGGGTTCGCCCCTACTATCTCTGATTTCTAAATACTTACATCAGAAACCTAGAAAATAGAGGGAAGAAATTACTTGTTTTTAGCTCTTTTTGAGGTAGGTACATATTGATCAAATGCCCAAAAAGTTGAAATTCTCAAACGCATAAATGCGTTGCAATAATAATACTCCAGACAATTTTTAATATTTTACATCACTTTTATTTCGTAGTAGGTTCCCAAAGTGTTTGCCGCGGCGCCCTGGTAAAGAGGGGCGCCGTGATGCGCTCCTGTTTACCATTCTCCGGGAACTAAACTTAGGCATTTGCGGTTATAAAATGAACAATCAAAGATCAACGTAGAGCAAGGAATGAGAGTAGCGGTGTCAAGCCATATACCACGCTTTGAAAAAATGTGTGGAGATCACCAAGCTCACACGTCACATTCACTAAGTTGCCATTGTATTTTATTTCCTATTTTTCTTAAACAAATATCAGCTCAGCTTCATATTTTGTAGATGTTTTAATTTTTGTGCCTATCTACTTAGTATCATTGTACCCTATTTCAACTAGCTAGGGCACCGAGACAAATACTAAACTTTACGCAATTACGTGCGCCGTGAACTGAAAAAGTTTGGGAAAAGACTAATGCAGGGGCATTAAGGTAGCCATTGACGATGCATCCATTTAGAAGATTTCCAAATGGACGCATTCCCAATGGATATACTCCAAATTATGGGCACATTGACTGACTTCCATTTGGACGTACGCGCCGCCGCCACTTCGAATATTGCACGCTATCAAGTAACACGTACGGAACAAAACAATGGATTTTTTAACGGTGGCAACAGCAGTGTGCATTTCGATAAAAATACAGAAAAGACGTAGGAGAAAATGGATGAAAGGGTGGTTGGAAAAAAGAAGTACATTAACACATACCAACTTATTGTCTGAATTATCATTAGAACCCAGCGATTGGAGAAATTACTTGAGGATAGACGAACAGACTTATTTCAAATTACTGCAACTTGTGACACCAATAATAAAAAAACAAGATACTAACATGAGACAAGCTATAAGTCCCCATGAGAGGCTATGTGCTATACTTCGCTTTTTAGCTTCAGGAATGACGTATGAAAATCTGAAATTTTCAACAGTAATTTCTGCACAACGCCTAGGAGTTATTATTCCTGAAACTTGTAAGGCAATAATAACTGTTTTGAAAGATTATATGAAGGTAAGTAAATGATACAATTTGTATTCAGTTTTTATTATATAAGTGTATTAAAGTAAGTAAATTATAACTTCACTCTGCAACATCAGTTATTATTATATTATTAGTGTTTTCTGGTGTTTCGCCTATAGCGGCAACAAATGCGTCATATAATATATTATGGTCACTTGTACTCTGTGTTATTTGTGAATTTCGTAGCTGATGTAACGAATTGTTGGAATTGAATTGTTGAATAATCGAATCATCGCGGTTTTGAGTTGGTGGTCTGAAAAGTACTTGTGAATTATGTACAATGCGCGAGTCCACGGTCAAATTGTTAGTTTCAGCCATAAATACCGCATCGTTAATTATTTTTTGGCAGTATATAGCCATCATAGTCGGCAAATTTCTTAACTTTTCCGCAATATGTTCTCCAAACGCATCGTATTCCAGTTTCGCCCGTTGAGGTGGAGTGGGTTCGTCCATTTTCTTAGCAATTTTTTCTAGAATATCATTCGCTTGGGCCTTGGTTTTTCGTGATTGATATCTTGATGATGAAGCCGTACTACTTTGTGATAGTGGAGATTGCACATTGGTTGATGCTGTGTCTTCACTTTCATCGTTGCTGACCTGTAAAACATTTTTTTTTGTTACAGATGCCAGATACTGAAGAAAAATGGAGGAAAATAGCAAAGGACTTTGAAGAAAGATGGCAGTTTCCTAATTGTTTAGGGGCTATTGATGGAAAGCATGTACGGATTATACCCCCTCCTGGCAGTGGTTCATATTTTTGGAATTACAAGAATTTCAATAGCATTGTGCTTATGGCGTGTGCAAATGCCAACTATGAATTTATATGGTGTGAAGTTGGTACAAATGGCCGAGTTTCAGATGGAGGCACCATTCAGAATACGCTTTTTTACAAAAAATTGCAAACAAAGGAGCTGAACATCCCTAATGATGATAGTTGTCAAAACAGCAATACTAAATTGCCCTTTGTATTTGTAGGGGATGAAGCGTTTGCCCTCAGAACTGATTTTATGAAGCCTTTTAGTAGAGCGGCTCTGACCACAGAAAGAAAAATTTTCAATTATAGGTTGTCAAGAGCTAGGCGAATAATAGAAAATGTATTCGGTATAATGTCAAACCGATTCAGAATCTTCCATTCTGCTATAAACTTAAGTTTGGACAGAATAGATCTAGTGGTTTTAACATGCTGTCTCCTTCACAATTTTCTTCGTAAATCAAACTGCCCTTATGCAACAGACAATGCATTCGATATTGATAGTGATGAAACTACTGCTACCATCGGGCTCACTCCATTAAATGTTACAAATAGAAATGCCAGCACTAATGCAAAAAATGTAAGAGAAGCCTTCGTACAATATTTTAACGGGGAAGGCAGTGTTACTTGGCAATATGATAAAATAGCATAGTAACGTAAGTTCTGTATGTATGTACCTCAGCATCTTCAAACGGCATGTCATCAAGGATTGAATTTACTGATCTCGAGGGCCTTGGTACATCCACATCTGCCAAGAAGAGCAATTCGCTGTAGTACCACAGCTTAGGGACATGAATATCTGCTGTTCCTGCACCAGATCTGCTGGACGTTTTAACCTGTAACGCAATACAAAGTTGATTCGAATATAATAATTAAGCACCTAGTTCTCGCAGAACATAGTTATACTAAAATATATACATATTCGTAGAACCAAATAAATGAATGGGAATACTAAATATATGTACTTTCATTTGTCTCTCAGATATCTCTTAGAACAGGACACTGCCTATCATCATCATCAACAGCCCATAACAGTCCACTGTTGGACATGAGCCTCTCCCGTAGGAGGATTTTGCCGTAATCTCCACGCTTGGCAGGCGGGTTGGAGATCGCAGTAAAGGAAGACAAACAGATAACGCTGCTGCTCGTTTTCTGTTCTATGGAGGCTTTAGGTGTTCCGCCTCAGACATCAGTCGCCTTGTACGACACCCAGTCTTTGTAATGGGTTGGTGCTATTCTACTCTGCCTATAGAAAGTAAATATAAATACTAAAGTGAAATAGGTTACTATAATGAACAGAATAAAATAAATACCTTATTTAATTCCTTTTTAAAACAATTTCTCATAGAGGTTATCTTTTTTTTAACGGTATCTAAGTTGGCGTCAGGGTCCTTTGTTTTAAACAATGCCAACAAATCATTCATTGCTGCATTTCTCTTTTCCCTGTTGTGATAATCAGTATGTTTCACTTGCCATAAACATGGGTGCGATTTATATTTTTCAATTACTTCTAAAACAAAGTCACGGGCAGACGTAGACATAATTACAACACATGTATCCGCCGTCAACACAAAGCATAAACTGAGACGAGACGAAAATCACAAAAAAATGGACGCGGTTTTGCCCATTCACGGACAATCCGGACGGCTTCCAAATGGCGTGGCGCTCGTTTTTGACATTGACAGTCGGCCGTGGATGACGTCCATTTGGATTGGATGCATGGATTTCAATCCGTTTGGAAATCCAAAGCTGGAAGATATCCATTTAATTGGCATACGTTTAGCACATTCACGAAACGATTTTGGAAGACGTCCACTCCATTTGGATTGATGGACGTATCGTCAATGGCTACCTTTAGACATTTAACACAATGTAAACAAATAGAAAGAGTAATAAAAGGAATAATGAGAGTAAGCGAATAAAACAAACTTTTCTTCATATCATAATAAATTATAATTAGTTTGGCAATCATAATCAATCAACATTCTTGTGACCTAAATGCATCTTTTATTATATACGTCTTCTTAAAAGCAATACAAAGCAGGTTATAAATTAAACATCTTTCCCTTTCTGATCGTTTGAGCTCCATTTATTTGAGCGAAGGAGTACCTGATCTACTCCCTACCTACAAGACTTCATATCTTGAATTTAAGCGACTATACACGGCCAAATGCGCATGCGCATTCTAGCAGTACGTAAGACTGCATGGCGAACCTTATTCGCTATTTATTACATTGTCATTAAGATTGCTTAAAGCAGTTGCTATTTTGTGCAGTCACTTGAGACTTCTTTTCTATCGCCCAGCTGATGTTAAGTTGTACCTAACCATCAACTATAGCAAAAACTTAAAGCATGCCGTGTATTGCCAGCCTTAGTTTAAAAGTTAGAACGCCCTGGAAGTATTTCTTGCTGGGGATAAGCCATCTCAGCGTCAGAGTTCCGTCGCTTCACCGGCGTGGCCATAAGAGAGGAGGGTGCGGAATCAGGCCCCGGTTCCACGGAGGCGGAGACCAGCTCGGTGGTGACGGTGGGCTCGGATCTCATGGAGATCGTGTCGCGTTTGGTCGGCGAGCTGTTAGTTGAACGTTGGGATTGTTTTGACCGAGACTTCTTGAAGTGTGGCATTATTTTCTGGAAGGCGGTAATGAAATTAAGCTTTTTACGTAAAAAAACAGGTGATTCAAGTTAAGGATATGGGGATTTAAACTACTTAGGTGGTAGAGAAGCATACAAAATAATAGATTCTTATTTGATTGCATTTTGGAAAAAAAATATATGAAAAAATTACAGTTGTTTAAATTTTTTGTGTTAACAGTAAAACTTTCAAATGTTTTTATGCATCTACTTATTAGTTATCGAGTTTGGCTCGATATCAAGTCGGCTGGGAGTCATAAGGCCCACCTGATGAAAAGTTGCAAACCACTGCATTACCTCCCAGGTTACGAACTAAGACGTCCTACATGGTATTGAATTACATCCGTCACCCTGAGACGTAAAGCCTCATGCATCTGCAATTTCACAGGCATCCATACCCATCAAAGGAACACAGGAAGCTCTGATCTGGTTGATAATTACCTGCTGCGGGTCTTTAGTAAGATAGACTCCAGTGCGTTTGACGACGAAGTCGGGCGCGGCCAGGCATCTGGCGAGCAGCAAGGCGGCTGCGATGGCCCAGCTGGCCAGCACCGCGGCGCTGGCCGCGCGAGTGCTGGCCACGCGCTGGCCCATACCCCAGCTCGAGTTCCAACTCTCTTCTATGAACGGGTTCACTGATGAACACCTGGAAAATAGGATAAAAAATATTACCTATTATTACATTGTGGAATACAATAAATGATTGAGTATCTTCTTTACATAGTATAAAATATATATATATTATATAAATATAACTATATATAAAATAAAAAAAGAAGAAGAAGATAGTATAAAATGAAGTCACTGTCGCTGTCTGTTCGCTTAGATCTTTTAAACTACGCATCGGATTTTAATGCATTTTTCAGCAATAGATAGAGTGATTCAAGAGGAAGGTTTATATGTATAATACATACATAACTCTGTTTGTTAGTTGGTTTGTTTGTTACCTTTACACGACTAAACGGCTGAACGGATCGTAATTAAATTTTGCAAGAAGATAGATTATATCCTGGAAAAGGATATAGGCTACTTTTTAGCCAACTGCGCAAAATGAGGGTAAAGTTTTATTGAAAAACCACCCGTGCGAAGGCGCGGGCGAGTCAGCTAGTTGAAAATAATAAATAAACTTAGCGAGCTTAAGCAAATAAATAGGTGCTTATAAAGTGATAGAGTGAAAGGTGCTCTAAACAGGTACCGAAGGTCTATGGTGGGACGGGGCTAGGGTTCCCAGATTAAAAAATCGAAATTCCGGAGTAAATTCCTGAAATTTAATAAAAATTTCTGACTTTGCAGAATATTTCTGGATCAATAAATATCAGTAATGATCGGTTTAGGATTTCCCCCGCATTCCGGACAAAGGCCTATATTACCGGACACGTCCGGAAAATTCCGGAAGTATGGCAACTCTAGACGGGGCAGATTAGAAAACATAATTTTAAGAGTTCATTTTTAGTAGATATTTCGCATGGAGGTTGCTACCAATGCATTTTGGAATTCCCATGGTCAATTCTTACACGATAATTTGAATAAAAATTGAACAAAAATACTGTAGATATTTTTCCCCATCAACTGTAGGACGGTAGTACAAACTTTGTCAAAAATGCACGCACACGTCGTCGACTCAATAATCGCTATCGGTTATTTACCTACTTAAAAACAAAAACTCAATTTTCCTGTTATAAGGTAGGTAGGGGAAAGGTGCACAACATGATCCCTCGGGGTAAGATGATCCTTTTCAATTGTGGCCGTACTATGAACGCCATCTAGTTGCTTTCTTTGACAAAACGTAGTTTTTTAGATTAAGATTTGATTGCTGTTGATTATTGGAGAGTTTTAATTATTTTTACTTTTTATTTTTGTTAATTTTATTCTTGATTAATCTCTTAAATAATGACTGATTTACCTAACAATATGTTTTGAGAAATGCTCAGTTTTTTTTACTCAATTTATTACCTACCTACTATTTTTTAACTTAATTAATATAACTAGAAAGTAAAGTATATTTAAGTTTTTTGTGAACACTTACTGACAATTAATTATGTTGTTTTCATTGAAAATATACCAAAATACTGTTGTTTGTTAGGCAGGAGGGCAAGATGATCCCCGAGATCATCTTACCCATACACCAGGGATCATCTTGGACACCGGGGTGTCAAAGTGATCCTTTGGTAAAGTTTTATAAAAAGTAGAATATAATGATGAAACATTAACAAAGTAAAGATTTGAAGTATGACAATAGTTAGATAATAATAGAGATAAATTGGTCACCAGTTAACGCTTTTGCATCTAAAATAACTTGGATAATCTTAAAATGAGAAGCCTTCTCCCTTGAGGGGATCATCTTGTAAACCCTTTTTGTAAATTCGATTTTAAAATCTGTTGTAATCTGTCACTGACTAGCTCTTCCAAATATGTAGCACTATTTTTGTTTACTTAGGTAGATAGGTACTTTATTCAATTATTTTATTTAAAGCTACCGTCCTACCGGAAGAGATCGCTTTTAGCGATAGCAACGCCACTTATATTTCCGCGTGTCTTGTTATTTGTTTGTTTTTAATTTAGGTGTGATGTACAATAAAGCGTTACCTATAGGTAACTAAGCAATCATTAAACTCACGTAGTAGAGTTTGTAACGTCGATGAACCCAGCACAGAAAGCATGCAGTCCTTTGTTGGTGAGAGTGAAGCTGTGTGCCGTGAGCCCGACCATCACTGCAGCGAACAGGAGGGCCGGCATCAGGATCCGCCACGGTTGCTGCAATCTGAAAACCAAAAAGCAATCGGTAAGTTCATATAGGCATAGATAATATCTGCAATCATCTTCCTTCTCTTTTCCCACTTTATGGAGTGTCGTTACAACAGAACCTAGTCACAGCTTTCATACCATATCATCTTGCACATGATCCATGTCATCTCTTATTAGGTTATTTTACTTGGTCATGTCATCCCTCATTAGGTTACCTTTCTCTGCTTCTATAATCATCTACTTTGTAATCTCTCACGCAAAAAGAGGGGTGTTCCGTGTTATAAGTTTGACACCTGTCTGTGTGTCGTCTGTCTCTCTATCTGTGGTATTGTAGTCCCCAAACGGACGGACCGATTGGACGCTTTTATTTTTTTTAATAGAAATCTAGTTTATCTGGGGTGCTTCTTCTAAACTATGTCAGTTTTTAACCCCCGGCGCAAAAAGAGGGGGTCGGGTGTTTGAAATTTTAATTTATACCTGTTTACACTCTTTTGCGGTCACATGATTTTCTTGACTTCCGTATAACATGTCCATATCACGCTAGCCTATTAGGTTACTCCTCAACTTTTCTGTCACTGACAGAGCAAAGAAGAAGAGTTGCTTAGTCAGTCAAAGTCCTCAGACTTGGCTCGAGAGCTTGATAAGGCTACTCACCCAGACCTAGCACGGCCACCACCTGGACACATAGTGAAGAATGTAATCCATACACAGGCGAAAATAGTCGACAGTATCGGCATGAACTCGGCGAACTGACAGCCACTGTCTGTCTCGAAGAGGGTCCTTGATGTGTCCAGCATCAGGTGATGGGTGGTGTTTCCTGGAACACATCGATTGATAGATTAGATGCTTTCCTGTCATTGATTTTGCACCTGTCTATTCAAAATAACTCAGCTTTATTATATACAATTTTTTTTTTACAATTGTTTGGCAAAGTAGCAACCTAGGTAGGTACGGCCCACCTGATGGTAAGCAGTTAGCCGGTTACTGTAACTTATGTGCGTTTGTAACATCAAAGGCATAATTTTCAGACTTTCGGCTATAACCAAAAAGTTCATAAACAATCACAGCTGCGCTTTCTTATTCACTTTCTACAAAGCGATTTACATAATACAGGTTGCTTGCTTCGGAATACGTATGTATCTGAAAGGGGATCATTGTAATCATTACGAGAACCAATTTTACCAAGTTTCATTAAAGAAACTTGGTCAAATTCAACTGTTTTTGGTCCATAACATCATTGAAATTGATCATTGAAATTAGAATTATTAGGAATATAAATATTCTGAAGCACATACAAGCTGCATTATGTAATACGCAAAAGGCATGCAAAAACAGCACTCAGTAACCACTCTCAGTAGAAGCATACCCAATAGTCTTCTGGCTGCAACCAGTAAGATAAGTATATGTTTTTTTTTAAAAGGACTGAACTCGATGCGTAGTTGCCCCCACCTTCAACACTCCAGTGGTGGCAACCGGTAACACTCCAGATGATTAATTGACACACCAATATAAACTCAAACCAAAATAAAAACGAATTAGCGACATTAATCCAAAGTCACTGAAATTAGACAAACTTCTCGAAGTCTTGTTTTTCAGATCGACATAAAAATAAATGTGGGTAGTGGAAGGGTCGCCGGGCAGGTGGAACACGCGCACTAGAAATAGAATAAGTAATACAAGAAAATAAAGAAGAATGAAGAAGTAAAGATGGAATTGTATTTGTCAGTCGTGTCGTGTCGTGTCGCGTGAGAACGGTATCGGCTTCATACCATAAGGTGAGATTTTACATTAGGTACTCACGATACGCAAATATAAATCTCAACCAATACAGTTCTGACGCATCACGACACGACACGTCTCGTCGGATAAATTTAAATCCGCCTTAATGTATTTAAAGGCGGATTTATATTTTTCTACTAAAGATATTATGTACTAAAGAGTAATTATTAATAATGATTGAAATAAATCACGAAAGTTTTCGACACAAAAAGTGTCGCTGAATACGGTCTCCAAGCGGAAGTTGATATTCTGGTCTTTAGGGGATTTATAGTTGAATCCACTCTGTCTAATTTTCAATAGTTACAGTTGAGGTTAGTTTTCAGAGACACCCTGTATCAAAGGTAACATTCAATGGACAAAGAAGGATACATTTTAGCAAGGTCAGTAATTCTTGAAATTATCCTATACGTCAGCGACATAGGTGAGTTAAATAACAAATTGACCACAATAAAATACTTTACAACGAATACTTCAGTGAATTTACTTACTTGAAGTATTATTGTAAATACGGGATTGATCACGTACCGCTTAATCGGTGTTACGACCGATAATAGGTGCAATTTGTAAACCTCCACCAAGGCGAGTGCGATCCGCTCTGCACTGTGCACGCCCGCTCTCATGTTATTACCGATAAAACCATAAACGTCATCAATCCCGTAATAACTGAAATTGATAATAACCAGTGGTTTGCCCCGAAATAAGATCTCGCGAGTCTCCCATAAAAACGAAAAAAATATTATTTGTGTTAGCTTGCCTAAGAATTATCTCTTTGATTCATATAAATATTGAATGGTATTATTTATTATTTGATTACAATTTATTTATTTAGTCGTTCATGATCAATGCAATATTGACGGAAGTAAGTTATAAGTAAATTTTACATTTTTGTAGCTTGTTTAAAATAATTGTGTTAGCGATTATTTGTAATTACGTACTAAATGTTATAGTTTTATTACTTCAGCAATATTTACTAATTTGGTGTTCATTTTTAAACAGAGATCGCTTTAGTAAGCCAACCCACCGCTTTTGTGTTGGTGCGACTATTTAAGCATTGACGCCTATTTGTAAGAGCTCATTTCATCTATACCAGACAGAGCAAACACTTCACAGAAACACCGACCTCGCCGGCGAGGTCGACGAGTCCCTTCAGTCGCCGCCTATACGAGGTACAGACATGTACCCGGGCGTTTCTCTCCTATCCCCACCCCGGCAACTGCCCAAGCTGAGGCTCGTACCTAAGTGGTGCCCTTGCGCTAGTTGCCTAAATAACTTACTGGGCTGAGCGCCATCTGCGCTCGCCAAAAGTTCGGTTAAGCTGTCACGGCCTCAGAGGCCAACAGCGAGTATAGTCCATCCGAAAAAAAAAAAAGTTCGTTCTCGAGCTGCGAAGCGTAACGGTCACCTAAAAGTGTAATGATTGAAGTATTTGTCATAAAGGAGTGTACTGAATAAATGAAGACTTGTAAAGCATCGTGGTGTTTTTCTACTAAACTCGCTTTCAATTGTAACCTTTACTATCAAAATAGTGTCACGAATAGCCACAGTTTCATTCAAATTACAAGTAACGGGAGTTTATGTTAACTGGTTATATTTTATAGGGGTAGAAAATGCAGTTATTCTGGATTTACGACTTTTTCCTATGTTTGTGTCACTAAAGCTACACGCATACCAAATTTCAGCACTGTGGGGTCACTGGTGTACCCTCGATTTTAAAATCACTAATTGCCAAATAAATTATGTCGACTCAGGAGAGATTTATCTCCACGGGAAAATCTTTCGTTAGGACAGTACTAAGAAAGTAGGAAGGTGCTAAGAAAGAAGACTTTACTCACCAGTTATAACTGTTCCGTTCTCATCCCGTAGTATTCTAGGAGGGACATCATCGTCATCACCGATCTCTCGTTTAACTTTTTTGGCAACATCTGAAGCAGCATCATTTGTAGCATTCGTTACTTTTAGGACGGCATCGGCGTCTTGAGAAGCGTCAGTCATATTCTTAACATTACCGTGAGCATTATCAATATTTGCATTCAGTGGGAGGTCAATCCAGTGGAACTCAAGTTGGCGAGGGAACAAAACGCAGTTGTTATCGACTAACTGCATCGTGTTCTGAAGGAATACAAAATTTACGATTCCAAAGACGGCCGCTGCGACGTACAGCACCAGATGCCATACTGAAATAAACAATATAATAATAAATAACTGGCTGCTCCGCCCCGGTTTCGCACGGATTTTGATCATAATAAAATATAACCACAGGCACTCAGGGATAGTTTAGTTATTATTCTATGAGTGAAAGAATTTTCAGAATCGGTTCATTCGTTTCTGAGATTACCCCCTCAAACATACAAACTTACAAACAACAAACTGTACCTCTTTATAATACATATTAGTATATAGTATATATAGATGTATGACACCCAATAGTCCCCTCACTAGCATTACGAGGAGAAAGTGGGATTCCCAGTATCATGGTTCTCAAAAACTATTCATGGTAGCACAACACCCACACATTGAACAAATATTTACTTAAATACGTAATTTGGCTAACCCCTGAGGTTCTAAAGTATCAAATTAGGTTATTTCATCTCTCTTCCGTCTCAACTTTCATTAGCCTGCCTTTATGATATAAAGTTTTGGTTCTTACAAAGATCAATAACCCTTTTCGGGAGGTATAAATGAAAATGGGAAAAAATGATATCGATACAGATGGAAGCAGCTTTTTTGACATTTGATACCCTACATTCTAAAAACCAAAACGAGTTTCAAGAGCACAAAACACCTCATTCAGAATTCCTTGAAATCTAACCGTTAGAGTGCTACGATAATAAAAAATCCCACATACACGAAAGAGACCTTCGACCTTATGTTTATGATACATGGTCATTTAAAACAATAAAAACTGTTATCTCTCTCTAAATTATTTAAAAAATACCCTTAAAATTACGTAATCGTCCATGTCCTACTTACTAAATGCATTTATAGTTTTATGGTAAACTTTATCTGGGTAACTAGGATCCTTATCTTCATTTAGTCACATAGGTTGGCATTTAGTGTATGAGCACAAGGAGTGTCAATGAGGTGTGAAAAGTGATGTCACAGAATTGACAAAGATCGGACAACGGCCGATGGTTGGTGACCTCCAGCGCAATCGTCAACAGTTTCGAACCATTGAGTCTAAATTCTACACTCGAGTTTCGACTGAAGAGAGTCAATGGCTCTCAGAACTTCTGATTAGTTTTGATCGATTGTTGTTTTGGCAGCAAGGTACTTACTAATTTACTTGGTTGTTTACATTCGCCGTTTCGAAAATTACGGGTTATTGTACGATGTCATTAAGAAAGCATTGTAGGTACTTAGTGTCCACAGGACTCCAAACAATTTCTACTACCCTAAAGTTGCAAAGAAACATGTTCAGAATAATTAATTTATTACCTTTCCATACTTTGAGGTGTTTGGACGCCCTCTCCTCGAGTTCAATATGGTCATACAGGAGTATCGTCATGTTTCGTCAGTTTTCCATTTTCAACCTGTAACAAACAAACTTTCTCTTTACTAAGCACACTGGTCGATGACTTGCACTCGATAATGGAGTTCCTTACTGCTTCTCACAACCTGAACTGTAAGCTGTAAACGATGTAAGCGGCTGATTGAATTAATTTTAAATGATCCAGTTGATTAACCCTGACTTTCTGAGCGAATAACAGTTGAAAATTTAATTTTCCTCAATCGGAACAATATTATGTTTTCGACATTGATGACGTTCTAATAAACTGCGCCAAGGACTTTTCGTGTGTGGTATCATCTATTTGTTAAAATTATTAATTGATCGATCGAAGCGAGATCTCCAAATCAACTTGGGCAAATCGGTGTTGTATGTATGTATGTGTAAGTGTGTATGTATGTATGTTTGTTTGTCCGAGGATAACTTTCGAAGCGTTTATCCAATAATCATGAAATTTGGTATATAGTAGGTAGGTAGTGATGGCATAATTTTTGTGTGACTAAATGAGCTAAAAATGTGGGGGGGGGGGTTGATGAGATATTGGGGTTCAAGAGGTGTAAAAAAATAACAAAATAGGACTATCTGGTCAAATGGCACGTATAATAAAAGGTGTTTGTGTGTACATTTCGATCCCATTTTTATTTTTAATTTTGACCTTGTAGTTTTTAAGTTATTAGCCATATTATAAACTGAACTTTGACAAAATTTACAGGGTAGGTACACCAGTGACCCCACAGTACTGAAATTTGGTATGCGCGTAGCTTTAGTGACACAAATATAGGATAAAGTCAGAAATCCAGAATAACTGCAATTTCTATGCCAAAAAAATGTATCCAATTTACATGAACTCCCGTTACCTAAAATTTGAATGAAACTGTAGATCTGTAGTTGGTTATACATTTCGTGGCACTATTTTGATAGTCAAAGATTACAAATAATATTTTATTGTTTTTATGGAGACTTGCAAGATCTCAGTTCGGGGAGAATCACTAGTCTATTTAGCACATTTTCCACACCCATAGCTTTAATTAGCTCAAAGCATTCGATCATCCATTAGGCATATCGGCTTTAGGCGTCGCCGTCCCCTGGAGACGATAATTTATGAGCTGAAATTTATGAGCTGCGTGTATTTGTGAACATTTCGCATAAATAACGAAACTGGAACAGTGGTGAATGGGGCCATAAAATTAAAAGGGGCTGTTAAAAGATTCCACAGATAATATTAATGGAGACTGAAGTACCTAAGAGTAGGTAGATGTAGACCTACAGATTATGTATGTACCTACAGACAGAGATTGTTCTGTTATTTTCCGCCTCGGTTGACGAAAATTAATTGTGAGATCTATTTGTATTTGCTTTTTCTATAACGAACTCAAAAAAACATCTGTCGCAATCATGTTTCTAGTAACCTAGTTGTCAGTGACTCAGAATGCGGGACGCCTCAAAATAGCTGCAAAGGTTTACGCAAGATGCAATGCGGGATACGATTATAAGTCTACAACGCTAAATAATTTCCATACTAAAACGATTTACCAAGGTTTTCTGCTGAAAGCTTAAACGATTTCTATAAAGATTAACGACTAAAATTAAATGTTGTTTACCGTAGCCTGCACCTGCTAAAAATAAACGTAGCTTTTAAATACCTACTAGAAAATCAATGCAAGAATTTCAACTAGTTGAACTATAATAGTTGAATCTGCGTAAGAAAGAGCAGATTATGGTATAGTTGCTCTATTTCACGAAGTCCGTTTAAACTACTAAAAACTATAATAATTAGTGGTTTGTCCCGAACTGAGATCTCGCGAGTCTACCATAAAAACAAAAAAAATATTATTCGTAAT
The DNA here is from genome assembly GCA_963924445.1 of Philereme transversata. NCBI lineage: Eukaryota > Metazoa > Arthropoda > Insecta > Lepidoptera > Geometridae > Philereme > Philereme transversata. The sequence goes on from OZ004347.1 coordinate 11,129,898, forward strand.
CCTTGACTATCAAAACAGTGCCACGAAATAAATAACCAACTAACTTGACCTAGTTTCATTCAAATTACAGGTAACCGGAGTTCATTTTATTTGTTTGCACTTTTTTGGGGTACAAATTGCAGTTATGCTGGATTTCAGACTTTTGCCTATATTTGTGATACTTCAGCTACACGCATACCAAATTACAGGACTGTGGGGTCACTGGTGTACCCTCTGAATTTTGTCAAAGTTTAGTTTTTATTATGGCTAATAACTCAAAAACTACAAAAATTTTACTAAAAATAAAAACGGGGTCGAAATGTACTAATGAAGACCTTTAATTTGACGTCTCACTTGCCCTAATAGTCTTTTTTTTACCCCTCTTGAATCCCAATATCTCAACAACCCCCCAACATTTTTAGCTCATTTAGTCACACAAAAATTATGCCATCAGTACCTACCTATGTATCAAATTTCACGATGATCGGATCAACGCTTCGAAAGTTATCCTCGAACAAACAAACATACATACATAGATACAACACCGATTTGCCCAAGTTTATTTAGAGATTCGCTTCGCTCGATCAACTATAATTTATAACTACATATATAACTTTTGAAACTATCATGGTTATGTACTACACTTATACCTACTTATAACTACTCACCAAAACGCGTCGGTGCTAACCTTAATTCGCTGGATAGACATGGTCAATATGTGCAGCAGAGCTAACTGAGCCGCAGGTTTCCTCATGATGTAAATCTATAGTTAGTTAATATAGACAGTATTTTCACAGACATTGTATTTAGTGAAGTCGAAATGTCACGGCGAATAATAATTTGTAAACACAATGCGACGTCTCGCTTCAATAGTTAGGACACGTTCGAGGCCAACATGTTGTAAGTATGCATGGTTTGCATGTCTACATCACACAGCAACTTTCGTTAGGATATAGCGAATAGGTGAGAGAAATTACAAAAAGTTCGCTGCTGAACATAGGCCTACATGGACTTCTGGAGTGCCTGATCTTGCCATCTAAGGGAAGGCCATACTGAGCGCATTCCAATGCGTATCTCCACTCGAGAATCCTTTTGCCCCAACGGCCGTTACTTTTCCGAGTATATGCTAATGTTATATGAGTTAATCTGAGCTAGATCTCCTTCACTTTAGTTTGTCTACGGGTCCTCTAAATCCTGATTTGATCTTGCATATAGGCTAAGCATAGGCTTGGCGAGCCATGGAGAGGATCTCTCACTCATCAAGCGACCTTGAGCCTTCTTATGAGGCCCACGTCTCTGTACCATAAATTTCATCAGTAACACTGGACAAAGATTGTAAATGCCTGTTTCAATATTCAGATCTGAACTGAGAAACGCATGCATATATTTTACGAGCTTTACGTAAGCACAATAATCCTGAGCACAAAAAAAGTGTCTCAAGATTTATAAAACTTATGAACGTGAACACTCGTTCTATTTTTTACTAATTTTCATAATATGTATTGTCATGACATGAACTAGGTACATATTGTTTCCTATTAGGTATACCTATATAAGAATAGTCATTGCGATGATGTCATTACGTTAATCTGCTACACTATGTTTATGTAGGCACATAGTATTAATATTTATGAGATGATTTCATATCATTAGATTATCATAAATATGAAATCGGTCTTCGGTAAATGTATTCTAAGTAATTTTTATTAACAGTTCCTATATTTACAAGTCTTTTCTTTACGCATAACTTTATGTTATTATGATGAGAGAGTAGGATCCATACTTATACGAGTACGTAGGTATATATTGTGCCTGATTGGACAGTGTAAATTATAATTTAGAGCAGTCAGCTAACTTTCTAAACAGATTTCTTATACCCAAGCGAAACCGTGGGATAACTAAACAGATGTGGCAGGCGTTTAAAAGACTAGACGGCAACTTCTAGGTACCCTAGGCTGGCTACGCTGCTGGCTGCGAGGTTTTGTTTATTTATTTAGTCTCTTGTTCCCAACACGTCATGATAGTACGGCATTTCTAATTTCTTATCATATTTATCCAAATTATACAGTCGGCCTCATGTTTGGTATTGTTTCCATTTCCTCATTATGAGTCAAAAGGTATAAAAGCTAGGTCAACAGCATCACAGGTCTCTTAATCTTGTTAGCAGGGTGACGTAACGGGCTCATTTTTAATTCGCCTTTTTATAGCATCATCAACCGGCATCATCGTTTGGTTCGCCAAATGCCGGCCGGGTGCCGATGGACGATTGAATAAGATAAACAGACGGGCTTACACGGGCAATTTTTGCATCTATTTCCATGTAATATGGGGCTGGATGGAAGCCATCTTCTACACAAAACACACTTCAAAACAGGAGGTTCTCAATTGTTACCTCAGAACTTTGTCATTTATCAACCAATTTGGAAAACTAGTGGTTCGCCCCGAACTGAGATCTCGCGAGTCTACCATATCAACAAAAAAATATTATTCGTACTCTTTGACTACCAAAATAATGCCACATAATAAATAACCAACTACTTGAACTACGGTTTCATTCAAATTACAGGTACCGGGAGTTCATGTTAATTGGTTATGCTTTTTTTGGGGTACAAATTGCAGTTTTTTTTTTATAAATTATAGGCTAGCGTTTGACCACAGTTATTCTAGATTTCAGATTTTTGCCTATATTGATTGATTGATTGAAAATACTTTATTACACTTATAGAACTAGTACAAAGGCGAACTTAATGCTAAAGAGCATTCTCTTCCAGATAACCTTTGTGTATTGTAGATAAAGATGTGTAGGTAGTGCACAGAAAAGGTAAAAAATGAAAATTTGCACAGGACTAATAAAAATAGCATAATATAGGTACATACCACATAAATAAACCTACTTAAATGCTTTATATGATAGACTAAAATATACCAATATCGGATAAAAATACATGCATAACAATAGAAGTAGTGTGAGTCTGAGATCTCGCGAGTCTACCTTATAAACAAAAAAATATTATTTGTACTCTTTGACTACCAAAATAATGCCACATAATAAATAACCAACTACTTGACCTACGGTTTCATTCAAATTAGAGGTACCGGGAGTTCATGTTAATTGATTAATCTTTTTTGTTTTACAAATTGCAGTTATTCTGGATTTCAGACATTTGCCTATATTTGTGTTAGTTATCCTACACGCATACCAAATTACAGCAATGGTGTACCCTGTGAATTTTGTCAAAGTTTAGTTTTTATAATGGCTAATATAACAAAAACTACAAAAATTTTACTAAAAACAAAAACGAAGTCTAAATGTACTAATAAAGACCTTTCATTTGATGTGCCACTTGACCTAATAGTCTCATTTTAATTTTTTTTTACCCCTCTTGAACCCCAATATCTCAACAACCCCCCAACATTTTGAACTTATTTCGTAACACCAAAATTATGCCATCACTACCTACCTATGTATAAAATTTCACGATGATCGGATCAACGCTTCGAAAGTTATCCTCGGACAAACAAACATACATACATACATACAACGCCGATTTGCCCAAGTTGATTTAGAGATGTCGCTTCGCTCGATCAATTATTTTATATTTGAAAGGAATTTCATCAAAATCGGTAAAGTTGTTTGGTTTTTTCTGGTATCAAGTCGATCAGTTATATTTTTGTTAAAAAGTTCCAGGATTTTTTGTTTAGTTCTTTTTTATACCGCAGTTAATTGATGGACTACTTATAGGCAGATGGGTTGTTGAAAATTGGCGTTTCCAGACCAGACACACTAACTAATCCTTTTCCCCTCGTACGTCTCATACGTCCACACTGATTTAAGAATGCTTGTGTAAACCAGGCGCTTGTTGCTCGGGATTATGGTCCAAGCAATCATAATAGGCTCTTGAATCGAGTGTTGAATTCTGTTCTCTTAGTTTTGACGTGGTCCTTCCACGACTGTTTTTAACAGAATCTTAGATAATTGATCGGAGGACTAATGGCAGGACAGAATTGCGATGTCTTCTGCGAACGTGACAGTCACGGTGCCTGAGACTAAAGATGTTATATAACATTGGGTCAAGAACTGAGCCTTGCGGTACACCAGCTTTATGTTGTAGAATGAGGATTTCGATTCTCCTTGCTTGACTTGGATGATTTTGTCGGACAAGTAGGACTTAAATAAAGGAAATGTGTGGGAGCTGCACTTTCAATCTGCACAGTAATCCTGTCACCCTGTCAAATGCTTGCTGAATGTCAAGGAATGCTGCAGAGCAATATTTTTCTTGTTCGAGGCATTCTCTGGTTGACGAGTACCTATACTATTTGGACTTGTTTTGTTTGATATTAGAGTGGCCTTCTCTGAATCCAAATTGGTGATCTGGTGTGGAGGAAAGTTCGCGTTTCAGGCGTTTGACTAAGTGATTATTTGATTGTGTAAGTGATTGATTGATAAGTGTTTTTCCCAGAGTTTAGAAAGTACCGGTAGGAGTTTGAAATGGAATAATTAAATTGCCCGTGTAAGACTTTACTATGCGACACTCGATACTATTTATCAAAATAAGTAGATATCTATTAATTTATTTGATTGTAATTGTTTGAGCATTGCGTGACAAAGTGGAGGTTTGTTTTTATGAATTCATTATAATTTAAGTACCTGAGTTATCTCATTGTAATTGTTTACGACAATTTAACTGACGTGTGGGAAGGTCAGTTTTTCAATGCTTACATTGTTTTAATAATAATTATTGTCTGCAGAGAAAATTATGTAAAAAATGGAGCACGTGAATAAGTTGTTAGTACCTAACTAGGGTGATGGAACCAGTCTTTGACAAGCACCAGTAATCGACACTGTTTTTTTGTTTCGTTTATTGTTAGAGCGAAGCGAGATCTCTAAATCAACTTGGGCAAATCGGCGTTGTATGTATGTATGTTTGTTTGTTTGGCCGAGGATAACTTTCGAGGTGTTGATCCGATCATCGTGAAATTTGATACATAGGTAAGTAGTGTCACTAAATGTGCTAAAAATGTTGGGGGGGTTGTTGAGATATTGGGGTTCAAGAGGGGTAAAAAAATAATTAAAATGAGACTATTAGGTAAAGTGGCACATCAAATGAAAGGTCTTTATTAGTACATTTAGACTCCTAAACATTGTAGTTTTTAAGTAAGTATTAGCCATAATAAATACTGAACTATGACGAAATTCACAGGGTCATCAGTGACCTCACAGAGCTGAAATTCGCTATGCGTGTAGCTCTAGTGACATAAATATAGGGAAAAGTCTGAAATCCAGAATAACTGCAATTTGTGCCCCAAAAAAGACTATCCAAAATACAAGAACTCCCGTTACCTGTAATTTGAATGAAACTGTAGGACAAGTAAGTTGGTTATGCATTTCGTGGCACTATATTTTAATAGTCAAAGATAACAAATAATATTTTTATTGTTTTTATGGAAGACTCGCGAGATCTCAGTTCGGAGCGAACCACTAGTTATTGTACATGGTGTATAGTTTTCAGCCCATTTATTATGCCATATTACCTAACTAATAAGGAAATATTTACAATAATAAATGCCGATCTAAAAATCTACTTTATAGCAAACAAGCGCTTACCTTGTTATCAACATACATCCGAGTGTTGCAACGATAAAATAGCGATAACAAAATTAACTATCCACACCAGTTCATATTTTCATTGAATAAGTATGATTTCAACACCACTATTTAAAAAATAAACAAAAATATTGAGTTTACGTATGGTATGCCGCGCATGCCGCGTTGACTGACTTCAAATCTATTATTCGCATACATACATAGGCTACATACAACTGTAGCTGTAGCTGTCGATTGTAGCGAACAAATGTGTGCGGAAAAGACACGAGTGGGAAAGAGAAAGAAAATTAACTCTTCAGACTTAGAACGAGAGAGACGGCTACGCTTTGAAAAGCTACTTCGTGAAAAACAGAGCTTTGGGAAGTTGCTGCGGAAGCAACTGATTAGTAATCTGTTGCAGTTTTTTTTTTGTTTACGTGACGTAACCTTAATGATGTCATGGTAACCGCCGAATCGGTATTGTTATTACTGTTCGGTTTTAGCGGGCTTTTTGATTTCGAATCGCGGTAAATTTTTATCAATTTGAACATATTTTCCTTCTACGTTTTCCAATGTTTGTGTCTCGTTTTATTCTAAGCGCCTAATCTGTATTTGAAAATTACGCTGTACTTTCATTTTACTTATGGGTTTCTCGTAGGTAACTGTCTATTTTTAGTTGACAACTCACTTAACTATAATTTGATCTAGTTAGCTAATCTGAATCATAACGATACTTGTATTTTGCAATATAGATAACTAGTGGTTTGCTCAGAACTGAGATCTCGCGAGTCTCCCATAAAAACAAAAATATATTATTCGTAATTTTTGACTCTCAAAATAGTGGCAAGAAATAAACAACCAACTTGCATGCCCTACAGTTTCATTCAAATTACAGGTAACGGGAGTTCATGTTAATTGGATCTTATTTTTTGGGGTACAAAATGCAGTTATTCTGGATTTTAGACTTTTGCCTATATTTGTGTCACTAAAGCTACACGCATACCAAATTTCAGCATTGTGGGGTCACTGGTGTACCCTGTGAATTTTGTCAAAGTTTTTCTTTTATTATGGCTAATAACTCAAAAACTACAAAAATTAAACTAAAAGTAAAAACAGGGTTGAAACGTACTACAGAAGACCTTTCGTTTGACGTCCCACTTCACCTTATAGTCTCATTTTCATTTTTTTTACCCCCTCTTGAACCCCAATATCTCAACAACCCCCCCACATTTTTAGCTCATTTAGTCACACCAAAATTGTGCCATCACTACCTATGTATCAAATTTCACGATGATCGGATAAACGCTACGAAAGTTATCCTCGGACAAACAAACATACATACATACATACAACGCCGATTTGCCCAAGTTGATTTAGAGATCGCGCTTCGCTCGATCAATTAAATGATAGGATTCATATATGTGAAGATTAATGCACTTAAACATAAATAAATAAATACACGTGTACCATAAAAGTGTTCAATTTATTTTAAGCAATTTACATACCTACTTAGTTATAGGCAATATATCATAATAAGCGTTTTATGAACACATATTATAAGAATATAGGTACTTAGATTACATACAATTTATATGGCCTCCTAAATACTATAGGGTATCTTACCTACCTAATAGGTTAATATTACTTGACGACATATGTTACTTACTAGCCTTATACAAGCATATAACTTTTGATTTTTCATATGATTTGTAATTAAAAATTGTGATTTTTATAAACCTACCGAAACAGATTTAATCGGTCAGGCACCACAACCATACAAAAATGTATTGGCGTAATAAATTTTAATTAAGTGCAAACTGAATATGAATTAATATACCTACATATCTAAATTTTGAAAATAATACAAGTTTAGTTAATTTTCATTCACGTTTACACCCTAGGTATATGAATACATCGTTAAATTCGTAGAACATCTAATACTGTCTATTCAACCAATTAGGCAGGTAGATCCTACATCATTCGCAATCACAATTAAGTCGAAACCATTAAATTCCCTTCGAATTTGAAATGGCAAAGCAAGCAGTCTTATCCAAATTTTATATTTTAATAGCCTTTCCGATCAGCAGAAAACGTAAGGCCTGTTGCAAATCGGGCACCTATCAGTAGCGGCGAGGCATCTCCTCAAACAGTCAGCGTGGAAGAAGTGCGCGCAAGGGGTCACGCGCGCCGACTTCATACTACCGAGACAAACTGCACAAACATCCTCTAAAGTAGCGAGTTCTTCCGGCGTCGCCCGTCTAAACCTAGCGACGGAACCACGCGCCTCTTTCAGCTTCCTCAGCGCTTCGCCGAGGCGATGCCGACCGTGTACGAACACGCACAGGTACATCACTAGTACTGCCAGTCTCCAGCGCTCGCACCAAGCCAGCGCCGGCACCAACGGCACCGCCAATAACGTTGTCATACCTCTCGCCCAGGCGTTGCAGTACAAAACCTCCATACCTTCCAACCTCTCTAGCTTCAGCGCTGCCATCACGAGCGGCCAAATCTCGAGAAACGTTCGCTCTGATAGGAGATAATACAGCCCTGTCAGTGTTATATACAACGCTGTGGGTCGGAAATGTTCCAGTCCCTGCTCCAAGCCGAGCGTTAGAAGAACGAAAGTAATTGTAACAATAAAGGTGACCGCTTTGGTCCATTCGAGGACTATTTTCGTCGCCGACATAGCCAGGTGTTTGACGCGAGAGTTGCGAGTGAGGTTTACGTATGGAGACCAGTCCTCTTTGGTGCACAGGTCTCGGACGTAGCTGACGGAGTAGGTGACCACGTTGTAGAACATTAACGAGTAGAGACTGGTTAGTTTTCCTTGCGCGACGAGTAGTCGGTCGCACGCCGTGAATACCAGCAACTGGAAACAAAAGGAACAATTGCTATGAGCTCTTAGCATTTGCTGAGTAAGTATCGATTTACCAGTTAAAGACAATCGGAGACAACTTATCAACTAATTTGAGTTTTTAAAACGTCAATTTTAACGATCAGTGGTTCTCTCATTTTTAGGCTCCATTTAAAGACCCACCTCCGCCTTTAGGAAAAAGTAAAATATCGGCATAAACGTTGACTTACAGGTAGCTCTGTAATTTCTTAGAAACAATGTAAGCTTAAATAAGCTACAGCTATTTAGTGCTATGCATCTAAGCGGAGGCGGACTATAGTGGCTAATTCGTGTTACGAGTATATGCCGTCCAAACGCCATCATTCAATTCAATGCTGACAGGTAACTATGAAATATCTTAGGACTTACCTGACATAGCATAGTGGAAATATTGTTCATCTGTAGAAAGAGACGTTCAGAGCGATCAAGCGGCGCGTAGGCTGTCTTGAAGACCCCCATCACGCAGTTGAAAGGCACCTGCAGCTTTTTTGCTGTATCTGATGGACAACAAGTTTATAATTTAATAATTTATTGTTGGACAACCAAAAATAAACTTAAAGCAAAAATTCGAGCATAGAAATAGTCATGCCCAATCTTGGCGTCTTTTTTTTAGCGGGACCATCTTCTTTGCAGTACAATAAGCATTAACACTAAACATAATGTAGTGCAATGATTTTAAAATATTTTTTTGTATGGTGGAACGACATTAAATGAATATTAATATGATAAATATTTATAAAATGGTTGAGAATTATATTTTGTCACATTCATATACAGCCATAATTAAAACAAAATATTTTTAAACAGTTAAATAAGAACTTAATGTCGTGAATAACGTTCCACTCTGTACATCAAGATGTGATCAAGATCAAAATGTGATCAAGTGGCAGAAACGAAAGGAGGCCTTTATTCAGCAGTGGGCACTCCTGGACTGATGATGATAACTAATGATTCCTCCTAAGGAAATTACGAAGCATACTTTCTAACTATCTATATCACTTCAGTTGTGAGGACGGTCAGAACCTGTCACATCGCATTGTCCAGTGTTCTATGAAGAAAATACCTCATTTGCATTTGTTTTTCTAACGAAGATTTTTAAGACAAGTAGGTAACTAATCATTAAGAAAATGGGTATGCGATGCAGGAGGGAAGCAAGATAATATAATATTTAATAAATGCAGGTCTCATACAAATACGTGCTAGGTTTTCTCAAAGAAAAACTATTTATACACTTTTACCGATGCGTTGAAAATGGCTAGTTCAAAAACATCATATTAATATTATAAATGTGAAAGTTTGGATGTTTGTTTGTTACTCAATCACGTCGTAACAGCTGAACCGATTTCGATGAAATTTGGTATATACGTAGATTATAAACTGGATTGACCACAAAGGCTACCTTTTATCCCATAAATCAGTTCCCATGTAATAAAAATGGGGTGTCAAGTCAAGTTGCAACAGCGAGTTCAGCTTTATTTCTAGGTTATCTACACATTTAGTAGTGTAACGCGTACGAAGTCGCAGGCAACAACTAGATAACTAATATGAAAAGAAGGATAATAATCGCCATCCATATTACGGTCCTGTGCACGATCTTATATACTTAAATAATAATATATACTCAATCATTGATTGCATTCCACAATGTAATAAATATTCATCAAATCAAACTTATGGTGAAGTGGGACTCAAAGTATACAATTCGACCTCACGGAAAACCAATTTCTCGACGTAATCAAACAACTACAAAAACAACTTTCTTTTTAAAGTTATAAATATTGAAAATACCATCAAAGTTACGGAGCCCAAAACACGATTGATTGACTAAACATGACTGGTTAAAAAAATAAGAAAGTTTTCTTTTAGTCATATGTACGTCAGTTAATTACGGAATACATTTTCTGTAGATTTCAGATTTCAGTACATTATTTAAATCAAATAAGTTTAAATATTAGATACGCGCGGACCGGCCATCCCACCATTCCGCTTCATCTTGCATTACAGGTCCAGTTTTTGTATCCTTCAGGACAATATTCAGTATAAAAGAGCCACCCTAGGCCAAGGGATGGCAGTTCAGAGCAGCCTTCCACCGAAGAAGCCAGAAAAACCATCATTACCAATAAACGCTCTGGTCAGTAATATTCCACTACATTTTATTTTGCTTTAAGTTGTATCCTATTTAACTCCCAAAAACACAACTCAAAAATATCGTCTGGGTCGAGATAAGCCATCCTATTCTCTATCTTGGAAGTCTCCCAGTGAGAGTCACATATCTACTGATTTGACATTTCTTGGAAGCATTTGACAGATCTTTAAAGTAACCCTATGCAGATTTTACAAACTTTGGTCACCAGGTGATGTTCGAGATACAGATTAAGTTGGGTGGACTCCGATTAGATTCGCATAAGCAATCGATTAGCATTGGTAAAGGAAATAATTTAGGCGAAAGTAAAGCTTAACTTACCTCTACTAACTTACCGATAAAATGAGAAACGCTCATGAAGAAGCCAACTATAATTTTATCGAATTTTAAATCATTTATTTTCTTCGATTCTCGGTATTCCCTTTCGTATAATCGTACGTTGTTTCATCATCAACTTCCTATGATAATAATACTCCACAATCATCATCCGAATACCTTGCATTGCTTTGTTTAAAAACATTAGTATATTCTGGCGTAAGCCATGCGCTCAGCTGACGCAAATCCGCTGGCCACCAGCCAGTTTCCGCCGCTCCATTCAGCTTCTCGACAATGACCTGACTTTTCAACATAAATATGTTTATTCTAAATGTACTGGCATTATACGCTTTAGTTCTGTGGATTCAAAATATTATTGGTTTTGCAGCGGAAACTATAGATTACTCTGTACTTCCTTAGTCTAATAGATTTTGAGAGAAGTCTGTCTAACTAGTACAATTGTATATTTTATTATTGAACCCAGACTGCTCATTTCCACATCGTTAGTTCGATGTGTCATTAATTATTCTCACCCTGCTTAAGTCAGTGACCCGGTTTAGGTGGTCGTTTCATTTAAGAATTGAATTAGATATTTTTTACTTTAGAAAAATCATTTTATACATATTTACTTTTCAGTGTTTGTACAAGGCCCCTGGAAGATACCACGAGTTGTATACTTATTAATAATATTAAAATATCATAAACTAGTGGTTCGCCCAGAACTGAAATCTCGCGAGTCTAATATAAAAAAAATATTTCGTAATCTTTTGACTATAAAAATAGTGCCACGAAATAAATAACCCACTAACTTGATCTATAGTTTCATTCAAATTTCAGGTAACGGTAGTTCATGTTAATTGGTTACTCTTTTTTGGAGTACAAATTGCAGTTATTCTGGATTTCAGACTTTTGCCTATATTTGTGATACTTAAGCTACACGCATCCCAAATTACAGCACTGTAGGGTTACTGGTGTACCCTGTGAATTTTGCAAAATTTAGTGTTTATTATGGCTAATAACTCAAAAACTACAAGAACTTTACTAAAAATAAAAACGGGATCGAAATGTACTAATAAATAACTTTCATTTGACGTCTCACTTGACCTAATAGTCTTATTTTCATTTTTTTACCCCTCTTGAACCCCAATATTTTCAGCTCATTTAGCATAGACCAAAATTGTGCCATCATTACCTACCTATGTATAAAATTTCACGATGATCGGATCAACGCTTCGAAAGTTATCTTCGGACAAACAAGCATACATACATATAACGCCGATTTGCCCAAGTTGATTCAGAGATCTCGCTTCGCTCGATCAATAATTGTGTCTATTTTGATTTTATCGAGTGTAGTTGTTACTAGTTTTTCCTATTTTTCATCAGTAGAAAAACTTTGTATCTGTGTGGGCGGGACATAGGTCAGGAGATTAGCACACCCCAATTTTTATGCCAAACTATTTTGTATTGCGGTTAGATTTGATCACGTATAACAAACTTTGTCCTGATCACAGAATAAATCTTCTTCTTCTTATTAGCGTATCAACAGGTCCACGTTTTTATTTTATGAATAAAAGATTAAAAACAAATTAAAAAAACAGAATAAAAAAAGTTTGATAATTAAAGCCCTTAAGGTATTTTATTAGTCTCTCCTAATACTAGCGGTTCGCCCCGAACTGAGATCTCGCGAGTCCACCATAAAGACAAAAAATATTATTCGTGATCTTTGACTATTAAAATAGTGCCACGAAATAAATACCAACTATCTTGACCTACAGTTTCATTCAAATTACAGGTAACGGGCGTTCATGTAAATTGGTCACCCTTTTTTGGGGTACAAATTGCAGTTATTCTAGATTTCAGACTTTTGCCTATATTTGTGATTATTTGTGATATTTGTGCTACACGCATACCAAATTACAGCACTGTGGGGGCACTGGTGTACCCTGTGAATTTTGTCAATGTTTAGTTTTTATTATGGCTAATAACTCAAAAACTACAAAAACTTTACTAAAAGTAAAACGGGGTCGAAATGTAGGTACTAATGAACCTTTCATTTGACGTCACTTGACCTAATAGTCTCATATTCATTTTTCTTACCCCTCTTGAACCCCAATATCTCAACAACACCCCAAAATTTTTAGCTCATCGAGTCACACCAAAATTGTTCCATCAGTACTACCTAAATACCAAATTTCACGATGATCGGATAAACGCTTCGAAAGTTCACCTCGGACAAACAGACATACATACATACATACATACATATAACGCCGATTTGCTCAAGTTGATTTGGAGATCTCGCTTCGCTCGATCAATTATAAATTCGAATGTAACTATCTCTCGTCTGTTTGTTACGTTTTCACGACTAAACGGTTTGGCCGATTTCTATGAAATTTGGTATACAGAGATATTATGACCGGGATTGGGACATGTCCGTACACGCTTAAAGTTTGCACAGGCCCTTGACGGCAACCAGTGCCTAGTAGTTGCTGCATTCGCTGGGTGAAGGATACCACCTCTGTAGTGACTAGAGTACGCATAAATAATAGTCATAAAGCCCTATCTAAATAACTATAGTACCAAACGATAGGTTGAACTGAAAGATAATAAGAAAATATCTAATCTTTGTAGACGGTAATTTGGGTGGGTAGGTCGGTTGTAATTGTGTTAGTTTAACTATAAAAAAAACTGGTCAAGTGCGAGTCGAACTCGTGCGCCGAGGGTTCCGTACCTACCCATTGTCCTCTAAATTGTATGAGCGCCCATACAACTCAGAGGACTATCTTAATTGGCGTCAAGTATGTATGCATGGGGACACCCTTTAATTTTAAACTTTTTTTATTTTTTGTTATTTTTCCTTTATTTATGCTTTTACTTTGCTTTTTGCCAAATTTCGTGATTCTAGGTCAACGGGATATAGGTTTTCGACCTAAAACTTATAGGATACTTCCGGTTGACCTAGAATTGTCAATTTTGGTTAAAAGCAAGGTTTTACAGCACAAGTAAAGGGAAAATTCCGAAAAATAAAAAGAGTTGAAAATTAAGGTAGATTTTGGTACTTACATTTTCGCGAAAATCGAAATTTGCCTATATCTTTTTATCGTGTTTACTCAGGACCTGATTTTATACACCTAATAGGGACCTCCATGTCTGGTATAAATTTCAACTTGCTAGGCCCACCCGTTCCTGAGAACACGGACACACGGACAAGGTCGTGATCTTTTATGGGTTCCTTTTTTTACCTTTTGAGGTACGGATCCCTAATTATGTTTAGTTAAAGGTGACGGGTTTATAATAATAATAATAATAATAAACATTTATTTCAGACCAAACAGATCCATACTTTTTGTTAGTAACACAGAAAAATCTTATTTAAATAATATTGTTAGTAGGTACACAAAAAGACAAGATATAAATAAATGCAGTAATATTGGAACATTAGCGCATCTACTGAGACACCAGGCATGTGATTGGCTTAAGCAAAGCCATCCAGCGCCTCATGATATATGAGCTCATGTTCCCGGCAACAACAGTCAGAAAGCTGTTGGTGCTTCCACGCATGCGGCGTATTTCAATTTATAAGTATCTAATTAGTGTGTAGCGGCTCGAATGTCTCTAAGCATCGACACAAACCTTCCACCATAAAGCATGTTTTACAGTGCTTTATGTAATACTGTTAATAAATAACTTTTTGTCGAATAAATAAATACAAATACAAACCGTTTAGCGTCAGTGAACTTTGGGCAAGGAGCAAAAACATTTGCGTAGGTTCTATCCCGTGTTTGTTCGTGTTACATTGTGTCCGTTATGAGTTATATCTTTGTAAAAGCTTTTGATATTCGTTTTATTGCAGGCAGTTATTATGTTGATTCCTTGTTTTTATAGTGGTGGTAAAAATAGTCATGATACGTGGAGATAAATTGGAAGAAACAAAATTATATATTACTAGTGGCTCGCCCCGAACTGAGATCTCGCGAGTCTCAATTAGAAACAAAAAAAAATTTAATCTTTGACTATCTAAATAGTGACATGAAATGCATAACCAAAAAACTTGAGTTTCATTCAGATTACAGGTAACAGGAGTTCATGGTAATTGGAATTGTGAATTTCGTCAAAATTCAGTTTTTATCATGTCTAATAACTTAAAAACTACAAAGTTTAAACTAAAAATAAAAACGAGGTCAAAATGTACTAATGAAGACCTTTCATTAAACGTGCTAATTGAATGTTTAGTCCGATTTTGTTTTTTTTTTACCCCTCTTGAACCCCAATATCGCAAGAACCTACCTACATTTTTAGCTCATTTACTCAAACCAGGATTGATACAACACTACCTACGTATGTACCTATCACGATGATCGGATCAACGCTTCGAAAGTTGTCCTCGGATAAACAAACATACACACAACGCCGATTTGCCCAAGTTGATTTGTAGATCTCGCTTCGCTCGATCAATGATGATCAAAAGCTGAGCATCTGCACATTTGTGCGCAAGTATTCAATTTCACCTCGGCGTGTTTTTAACCAACTTAAAAAAGGAGTTCTCAATGCGGTTGTTTTTTTAAATGTTTGTTACCTCAGAACTCCGTTATTTATCAACCAATTTAGAAAATTATACTAGATTCATAAAAATCGGTTAATTAGTTCGGTTTTTAAATCAAAATAACTGGAAAAAAATGTATCCTTTTAAACGAAATTGCGTGTTTTGCTTTCCTGTGACGACTTTAGATTTTCTGTTTTATGAAGTCGGTTGTATTCTTGTTCAAAAAGTTACTTGTAATTAAAAGGGCTTACCTTGAGCTAATTTAGCCACGGCGGGGTACCATCTCGCAGGGTATCTGTAGTTAGCCGAGATGAGCACGGGCACCACTAGGCAGGTGTAGGCCGCCATCAACCAAGCGCCTCCCAGCGCTACCAGCAACCCTCGGGGCGCCCAATACGGTAGCAGAAGCACCAATGATAGCAGCCACACTGAAATTGGAAAATGGATGTTCATCATCTTCACCATATCAGCCACAGGATGTCCACAACATAGGTTTCCATACATTTTCAGATCGATCCATCTTGTGCGGCCTGCACCCAATCTCTTATTATTATAATAATTGATCGAGCGAAGCGAGATCTCCAAATACACTTGGGCAAATCGGCGTTGTATGTATGTATGTATGTTTGTTTGTCCGAGGATAACTTTCGAAGAGTTGATGCGATCATCGTGAAATTCGATACAAAGGTAGGTAGTGATTGCACAATTTTGGTTGACTAAATGAGCTAAAAATGTTGGGGGGGTTGTTGAGATATTGGGGTTCAAGAGGGGTAAAAAAAAATGAAAATGAGACTATTAGGTCAAGTGAAACGTCAAATGAAAGGTCTTCATTAGTACATTTCAACACTGTTTTATTTTTTAGTTTAGTTCTTGTAGTTTTTGAGGTATAAGCCATAATAAAAACAAAACTTTGACAAAATTCATAGGCTACATCAGTGACCCCACAGTACTGAAATTTGGTATGCGTGTAGGTAAAGTGTCACAAATATAGACAAAAGTTTGAAATCTAGAATAACTGCATTTTGTACCCATTTTGCACGAGTAACCAATTAACATGAACTCCCGTTACCTGTAATTTGAATGAAACTGTAGGTCAAGTGATGTGGTTGTTTATTTCGTGACACCATTTTGATAGTCAAAGATTACGAATACATAAATATTTTTGTTTTTATGGGAGACTCGCGAGATCTCAGTTCGGGGCGAACCACTAGTAATAATATAATAATAATAATATTGCTGGACATTTCACACAGCGCTATCTAGCCCCAAACTAAGCAGAGCTTGTACTATGGGAACCAGATAACTGATAGAATACTTATGATTTTTTTTGTAAATTACATATTTATAATAAGTATATAGAAAAACAACCCGACCCGGAACAAATATCCGTAGATCATGCAAACATTTGTTCCGCGGCGGGAATCGAACCCGCTACCTTTTGGGTCACAGCTGGCTCGCCACGATCACATTATGGTACACAATTTGGGAAGAGACTGAACGAAGACGAACTGTTTTCAGGACTAAAAACTGTAGGTCTAATAATTAGTTTGTTTGTTGCTTCCACTTCAATGGGGTTTTATGGTGAGTCCAATTCAGATGAGATATTACCGGAAAACGCATCGCAATGACGTCGGCTATCTAAGTGCAACGTCTCAACGGTATTTCAATCAATTAGGCTCCGTTCCAGCTGCTTGTCAGACTTTTATTATTGAATCCGGTTTTATAAATCAGGTCACCATCCTGTAGATATGGGTTGGCATTGGCACAGTCTTCGTTAACCAAACAACATCAATAATTCATTTCATATTCAAAATACTGAGGGTCAATGCACTGATCTTATAAATAGTATCTACATTTTGATCCACTATTTGCCAGGTCGAAAATAGGCAATGATGATGGATGTAGAAACTTAATCCAGATTACGAATCGGTTGCAAAACATTCTCAAACCTATTGCATATATGTATAGATAAAAGACTAGTTTCCCCGGCGGCTTCGAAGGCGTGGTTTGTAAAAAGTAGCCTATGCCTCAATCCTGTAGATAACATGCGTGACAAAATTTTCTAAAATCAAAATGCAAAATAGACAAAATAGAGACATCTTTATCTCTACCTTACATTGTGAAACATTTTGGTAAATAAATGTATTTGTATTTGAATCTGTGCGTAACAAAATCCAGACGAATTTTGAAGTTTTACAAATAGAATGGCGGCGAATGACGACAAACTTCTCTATCGTGGCGTGCATGTTAGCGTAAACAAGATATTAGTCAACATCCACAAAAAAATCGGGTCATGCGTGACATCTTACGACGTACGTGCTAGCCCACGGTGGTCATACTCTATCTGTGTACCAAATTTCATCGAAATCGGTTCAGCTGTTTAGTCGTGAAAACGTAACAAACAGATAGAGAGACAAGAGTTACTTTCTCACTTATAATATTAGTGCGAATTTATGCTTTACCATAGAACAAGTTTTATTTTTATTTGAGTGAAAATCGCAACTGTTCCCAAATCCATTAAATTCGATCTGTAGATAGCATTTGACGCATGTTTAAGAGTTACCTTGGTCCATTTTACGCATAGGTACTCGACACAAATGCAAAAAATTCTTCCACATCTTTTGTATCATAATACCGAAATAAATGTCATGTTTTAATTTACTTCTTTCATTAAGTAAATGTTTCTTAATTTAGTTTGAGTGCTTATGCTTTATTTTTTTGCGTCTGAACTAAAAACACTGCGTCTACAGGTAAATTTCGCAAGAAGTGCAATGATTTTTATTACAATACTTAGAAACTCCTCCGATCGATTTTACTGACCCATAAAATCAGTGAGTATTCGGGGAGTACATAAATCCTTTCAATAGATACAAGTTTATGAATCTTCCTCATAAAGTGATCGTCTGTCTGTCTGTCCAATCAGTTATACCCGTTTTATTCGTAGACTATTTGTGCTGTAAAGCTGAAATTTGGCATGATTATACGTTTTAGGGACGCTTAGTAAGATAAGAAATAAAAACAAAAACAAAATAGTTTTTAAGGGTACCTCCTCTTTAAGGGGGGGAGGAGTTTATTTATTCACACATCCCATCTTTTATGGTACCTATATTCCTAAGTGGGATACACAATAGGTTCTTCACCTCTGTAGATCTCGCCCTTTGCGATATGACAAAGGTGCAGGCCAGACTCCCTTGTCATGACTCTGAGCTGATAATAGATCTGAATAAACGCATTACATACAAGCTTTCTCGTAGGTGCATGTGTACAAAACACGTGTACCAACTTCATATTGTAAACAAATGAGTCACAGATTTGCAGAAAAATAAACACGTTGAAATAATAAATAGGTCTTCCAAATCAATTCAATAACAAGAAGAAAATCGGCTCGGCTTATTGATGTTTATTCGGAAGGTCGCAGACGAGGCCAATACTGTGATACTATGCTTTCTACAGCGCCGGTACTTGGACAATATTTTTTGTAAACAATACTACTTATACGCTTGAATAACAAATTTCGTGGTAGACATGAAACAATTCAATAGGTGTGGGTTATGGAATGTTTTCGGTAGGTACCTACTAATCTAATCTAAAGAGCCTGTTGGACCCCACTGCTGGGCCAAGGCCTCAGGGTACTAGAATAGATTAACATTATCTGTGCTCTTTAGACCGTTTTATAAAGCTTAGATTCTTACTACAGGTCCATTAAAGAGTAAGAGACGTAAATGCATTAAAATAGTCACTTACCAATATTAGCGATTTTATCCTCCGATTTAATCGTCTGTATCTTCGAGAAAGAATCACTGCGTATACGACCGCGCACTCTTGAAATCATGCCCATCTTGAGTTTTCTCAAAATATCAAACTAAACACGAATTAATCACAAACAAGGATAATGAAATCAGAAAGTCTGGAATATATGTGGAGTGATCAATTATTTTCAATGGTCCGTTTTGCACGAAGTGTGTCACATGAATGCGTATTTCGCGGCCAAATGCTTGGGCGGGCGGCGCTCGCGCCCCTCGCGTAGACGTCTATAGCCATAGAAAATTTCCGCACTGAACATTTAAATGTATCCATTGCTGTATTTTAAACAAAGTCTGTACAACTCGAGGTTTAAACCAGCAATAGTGCACAAACAAGAAGTAAAAACGATTGCTCTACCTACGTCATTATCAGCCCAAATAGCATCGCAATCCAATGATGACTTGTTTTTAATTTTAATTTCCAAGTCAGTGACTTTCAGACGGAAACATTTATATGTTTGTCTTTATACGGAAGTAGGCGATAACTTCTTATCCAGAAATAAAAACAAAATATTAGAAAACCATGTTTTAAATATACCTATATAGGACTTTTATGTGAATAGATTAATGACTTTACAACAAGACTGAATGACTTTACTTGCGTCTGTCTGGGTCCTGAGTCCCTTTGTCCCAGACAGAAAAATTACAGGCTTAAGAGTAGCAGAGTTCCATACGAAAAGGCTCGCCTGGGGAAGTAGGTACTACCACCATACCTATTTTTGCTGCCATGCTGAGTTTCGTTTCGAAGGGTATGATTGCCCGTAAAATTACAGGCAGTTGATGGACATGGCAAGCAATATCATGTGGTGATGGTTACCACTTAAGATCAGGTGGCTTATTCCATCTCCAGCTCGTATAAAAAAATAATATTAATTCTCATCGAAGCAGTGATTTCATAATAATTGGAGAAAAACACATTTACTAGGCTCCTAACTTCCTACTCTAGTCTTCAAACGGTTCAATCAACAATCTTAATTGATAATAAACATCTTAGTTCATAAACATCGCATTTAATTTTTGGCTACTCTTACAGAATAATAGTATACTGAAGTACTCTGTAACAAGTCGAGGGTGTTGACTGGCAGCAGTGGTAGCGACCTTCGGAGCTCGTGTTATTTGTTACGAATCTATCTCGTGATACCAAAAACCTATTGATGAAAATAGAATCGGTACATGAAGCCACGATTTTCAACAACATAACTTCAAAGGAAGCTTTACTCATGCTGTGCAGTGCCGTATTTAGCAAGCGCGGGGCCCGTAGCAAATTCTATCGAGGGGCCCTTAATAGATATAGACAATCATTTATTCATTACATTAGCACATAATACAGGTACATTTTAAGACAGGAAAAGACAAAAAAGAAACAATGAAATGGTATAAACGTAAAACATAAACAAAAACGAGGGAGAACTTGGTAGATACTGCGTGCTGCAGCAGTAACTGAATTAAGGGTAAGCGCTGATATTCTGTAGAGATCGCGAAGTCGCGAAGGTGGGCGGGTTTGGATACATGGGGCCCCCTTTTGCGCGGGGCCCGTAGCAATTGCTACTCTGCTACGTGGTTAATCAGGCACTGATGATGTTTTGTAGGTAAACATATTTACACTTTGTTATTTCACGATTTACTAATGGTTTATCCAATTCCATACGTATAATGTTGTATTTGTTAACCACTGAAATGTTTTGTTTTACTTTACTTAATAACTAGTGGTTCGCCAAGAACTGAGATCTCGCAAGTCTCCCATAAAAACAAAAAAAATATTATTTGTAATCTTTGACTATCAAAATAGTGCCACGAAATAGTTACCAATTTACTTGACCTACAGTTTCATTCAAATTGCAGTTATTCTGGATTTCAGACTTTTGCCTATATTTGTGTCACTAAAACTACACGCATATCTACCGGATTATAGGACCATGGGGTCTCTGGTGTATTTTGTCAAAGTTCAGTTTTTATTATGGCTAATAACTTAAAAACTATAAATTTTAAACTAAAAATAAAAACGGGGTCGATATATGTACTCACAAAGACCTTTTAATATACGTGCCATTTGACTGGATAGTCCCATTTTGGCTTTTTTTTACCCCTCTTGAACCCCAATATCTCAACAACCCCTGCACATTTTTAGCTCATTGAGTCACACCAAAATTGTGCCATCACTACCTACCTATATACCAAATTTCACGAAGATCGGATAAACGCTTCGAAAGTTATCTTCGGACAAACAAACGTACATACATACATACAACGCCAATTTGCCCAAGTTGATTTGGAAATCTCGCTTCGCTCGATCAAATATCTTCTCTACCTTCCGTAGGTAAACATTTTCTAACGGACGAACGCAAAGTGCTACGTCTCGTCTACTATGATGACGAAACTGGGAATAGTACGGACATTCATTCATAACATCTCAAGATAAATATAACCGGTGATTAACTAAAGGAAAATAACATTGATCAGTGCCGACGGTGACACACACGTATTATTAAATTTCCTTGAAATATTTGCTGATACACAACTAAATGAGCCCAAGATCATCAGAGTCCGAAAATATCGATTATGGACTAAATGACAAAAGGGTGACAAGTGATAACTCGATATTTCATACAAAACACTGTTACTAACTCCAATGCTATACATCGGAGTTAGTAGGATTTTATTGGAACTAGTAGATATAGTAACAGAGTATCCTTTTTCAACTCCATTAATTTATTTGTTTTTTCTTAACTCTGCTTCATCGACACTAGGTACCAATCATAAAAACGAAAAGATAGAAATACAGCTGAAACAAAGCTAAAATGGAATATTAGGTTGGGGAAAAAGTCTCTTCGCATTTTTTAAGAAAATTCAAAACATTTTTTAATATAGTTTATTTACATTTAACTAAAGTATGTAGGTAGCATTTTGTTCGATAACTTTTTGCCATCTTGTAGGTAGGGACATGATCCCATTGCTATAGAAATTTTGGGGCTTCTGATCAAAATACAGCGACAAGTGGTTTTGGCATTCCTCTCGTGATGTTAACCTGACACTGCCTAAAGAATTCTGAAGAGACTGAAACAGGTGGAAATCTGAAGGTGCAAGGTCAGGACTATACGGCGGATGCATTAACACCTCCCAGCCAAACTCTCTTAATATTTTCTGAGTGACTAAAGATGTGTGACGTCTAGCGTTATCCTGATGAAAAACCACACCCCTTCTGTTGATAAATTCCGGCCGCTTTCTCTCAACTTCTTGCTTTAATCTCATCAGTTGTTCGCAGAAGAGTTCAAAATCGATGGTCCTGCCTGGTGGTAACAGCTCATAATGAATAATTCCCTTCCAATCCCATCACACACACAGCATCACCTTGTTGCGAGTTAACCCGGGTTTCACCACAGTCTGTGAAGCCTGACCGGCCTTTGACCACGACCTTTTTCGCACGTTCTTGTGATCCACTTTTCATCACCAGTTATCAGCTACTTCAAAAATGGTTCGGTTTAAATAACGTCGTAATAAAGAATCACAAATGAACTTACACGGTTCATTAGGTTTCTTTCAGTGAGCTCGTGGGTACCCAAATATCGAGCTTTTTTGTGTACCCAGTTTATTTCAAATGCGCTAAAACTGTTTTGTGGTCAATTCCCAGTTCTTCAGCTACGTCTTAACTACTGATATGCCGATCTTGCTCCACTTTTTCAAAAATGGCATCAGTTTTATCCGTAATAGTAATTTCCGGATTGAAAACGCTTAAACCAAATTTGTGCTACTCTCACAGACACTGCACTAGGTCCATAAACATCGCAAATTTTTTTCGCGGCTTGCGTTGCAATTTTACATTCGTTGTAGTAAAATTTTAAAATGTATCGAATTTCTTCACTAGATTCACTCATCTTTACAGTATGAAAAACAAATAAAAATCACACATTTTCCTAATTTGAATTTGGAATTATCTTCTTTAAAATTTAAACTTTGAATGATACCAAAACCAGCCAGATACAAATAGTATAGCCAAAGAGATTTTATTACAATTTCATACATACTACTATAATGCGAAGACTTTTTCCCCAACCTATTATTTAGTAAGGCTTTTTATAAAATGTTTTAAATGGGATGAGATACTACGACTTTTGGAAATCTAATGTTTTTCGTCGAAGAATCACTTGTTGAGGCGTAAGCCGAGGTTAATTCTCATAACTATGCAGAGGGTATGTTTTATGGTAAGCACGAAGTACAAGAAACCGCAAATTTAAAAGTGATAATAGTAGTAATTATGTTTTCCATAAAAAAATACAACTATCTAACCAGTCTCGAGAGTAGGTATGAAAGGTTTGGGGCAACACACCTAGTTTTAGCATTAGTAACCTTACAGGCTATTGTTATAATGTCTACATCTATCTAACCAGTTTCGAGAGTAGGTATGAAAGGTTTTGTGCAACACACCTAGTTTTAGCATTAGTACTCTTACAGGCTATTGTTATGTCTAGAACTATCTAACCAGTCTCGAGAGTAGGTATGAAAGGTTTTGTGCAACACACCTAGTTTTAGCATTAGTACTCTTACAGGCTATTGTTATGTCTAGAACTATCAAACCAGTCTCGAGAGTAGGTATGAAAGGTTTGGGGCAACACACCTAGTTTTAGCATTAGTAATCTTACAGGCGTTATAATGTCTAATATTGTTCCCAGGACTCTACACAAATATGCATTCCCTGATGCTTCTATTACTAGTGGCATGCGACGCCTCGCTGGGCTACTATAATAGAGGGCACGAATCCCGCAACCTCATCGAGCGAGAAGAACCTGCCAATCAAAACAAAGGGTAACTACTTACAACAATAGTATGACAAATCCTTCTAAGGCAAAGATTAATTAAGTGCCTTACTTTCACCAAAGACTTATAAGGTGCCGTTGTAATCAGAATTGGCCCCTAATTGCAATTTACACTTTATAAAGTTGACTCAGTATTTCGATCAGAAGAATTTACCGAATCCAACCTCAGAACTCTCCATACTATTATAAAGTTTCGTTGGCTAGCCTAACCATAATCTGACTTTTCGTCAGTGCTATGGAAAATTGCACCAATCAAAATCCAGCACTGTACGAGATTTGAAAAATAAAAGAATTTTAATTGGTGAGATTTTCATAGCAAGATACGTTCAGTACATTATGTTAGTCTAAAAACCATAAGTTTGCAGGTTCCTAGTAGAGTGTCCGGTGTGCGAAGAGACAGATAACTGGATGCCCAGTAAGGAAGTGTGTCCGATAGTGAAAGGCAACAAGAAATACAAGAAATGCGAGCGAGGCGTCTACATAAACAGTGTTTGCAATAACCGGCCCGATTGTTTCAGAGTAAGTGTGATAATGTTTTCGCATGTTGCATGCTGGTACAAATAATGTCATATCGTGGACATGAACGTTCACTAAGATTTAGTGTTTCTTTCGACTCAAATTCAAAGTTATTAAAAATATTGAGAATTTCTCGTTTACACAACGATGAAACATCAGTGTATGACTGCAGTAAAAATATAACATATTCTGTCTCTTCTTTTTAACATTCTTTTCAATCCTTCTTCACCATCCTATCTAAAGGAGCGTTTTGTGTTCTTGCACCAGACGCATGATCGAAACCTACGCTCATCTGAAGCTCTAAGTCTCCAAACCCCTGTCCACAGTTCTCAATTTTATGGTGACTCCTTTACAGTTCAAGCTGTGCGGCTGTGGAACGCTTTACCTTTCTCTATTAGATCATCTAAATCTCTTCCTATCTTTAAAGCTAAGGTATACAACCATTTCCTTTCTTTGTCTACGCACTGCTAGTTTATCGTTATGTTTAACTCCTTTATTGTAGTTTATATATAAGTATATATTATTATATTTGTAAGTACATATATATATTTAGTTTATTAGTAAGTATAGGTAGTTTATGTAGGTTTATGAACATACTCGTAGATACACCGCCGTCTTTTTGATTTTGTTTTGTCCTGTCCATCCAAAGGTTGTCTGGAAGAGATCGCTTTTAGCGATAAGACCGCCCATTGTACTTACCTTAATTTTTGTGTATTTTTAATTTTGTTGGTGTGCAATAAAGAGTATTCTATTCTATATAACGCTCTCTTTGTCTGATAGACTGAAATAAAAAGATCAAAAATAATGCGTTATTTTGCTTTGAGAATGCATATAATTCGACACCACTATCGTCGGTTTATCAGCTGGCTAGCATGACCGCCCTAGAAAAGTTTATCTCTGCGGAAGAATAGACAGTGGTGGATTTACCAGCAGGCTGAGTAGGCTGGAGCCTAGGGCGGCAGATTTTAGGGGCGGCAAAGGGGCAAAAGTCAAAGTCACCCACTGTTTTATCCACATTTGACCGGTTTTGTTGAATCACTCAAATTTATTAAAGACCAGGGTTGCCAAATTTTTTTTACGTGTAAAGAGCTCGCGAATTAAAAAGGTTGAAAAACACTGAACTAGGGTATCAAATTGTAGAGGTCGGTAGAGGCGGCAAAATTCGAATAGCCTACTGGAGGTAAATGTTTTAATCCGCCACTGAGAATAGAGTTTAGTGACATTTTAGCGTAGAGTAGAAACATGCATGGTCCCACGGTAGAAATGTTTCTACAATCTACAGTAAAATGTCACTAAACTCTATTCTTCCGTAGAGAGGAACTTTGCTACCCTGTCAAAGTACATAAACAAAGATCAATCAATTCGGAAAATAAAGTGAGAAAATGGTACAGACATGGTGGAGGTTTTGAAACCCAAAAAACGGTCTTGATTTTAAATCAGTTACATTATGAGATACGGGTACCGCCTTTGTTTCATTGTAGCTTGCTCGTAGACTAGAATCACCGCCCCGAAAGAAGCCCCGGGTTCTCAGAGCGAGATCTCTAAATCAACTTGGACAAATCGGCGTTGTATGTAGGTATGTATGTTTGTATGTCCGAGGATAACTTTCGAAACGTTTATCCAATCATCGTGAAATTTGGTATATAGGTAGGTAGCGATGGCACAATTTTGGTGTGACTAAATCACCTAAAAATGTGGGGGGATTGTTGAGATATTGGGATTCAAGAAGGTTAAAAAAAACAAAATGGGACTATCCGGTCAAGTCACACGACTTATAAAAGGTCTTTGTGAGTACATTTCGACCCCGTTTTTATTATTAGTTTAAACCTCATAGTTTAACAAATTAAAAAGTGACGTTAATATAGGGAAAATTCTGACATCCAGAATAACTGCAATTTCTACCCCAAAAAAGCTAACCAAAAACATGAATTCCCATTACCTGTAATTTGAATGAAACTGTATGTCATGTTTTGGTTGTGTATTTCGTGGCACTATTTTGTTAGTCAGAGATATTTTATGAATTTTAATTTTTTTTGGTTTTTTGGGAGACCCTAGAGATTTCAGTTCGGGGCGAACCACTAGTTTATTAAAAGATGAAAAAAAGGTTAAAATTACTCTTTCATTCACTGAAATCTTTGCACTACTCCTTACTACAATTCTCGTTGTCTTCAGGGTCCTGGAGAACAGTGCACGGAGAAGCGAGGAGACGACTCGTTCGGGCAGAGGTGTGCGTCAGGTTACTTCTGCAATAAGAATTTCGACGTGTGCCAAGGCATAGACTATGTGATAGACACTAAGACACAGTATACGTTAAACCGTATGCCGTACACTTTCGGAGGAAGTGGAAAAGGAGGGTTAGAGGAAAACATTTACATTCGAGCATAAAAAGATGAGAGTTGCGAATACTGATGACTGAATTCTAACGAAACGGTAGATTATGATTTATGTTTAATATTTAACCTAGATGTAGTTATATTCATTATTCTCAGTAGAAACTGCGCAGTAATTTATTTTTGTATAATTGTGTTGATCTCATGGTAAGCAACTAATGATCTCAAGAATTAGCTTTTATTGAATTGTGAAAACTTATTTATTATTAAATAATTTGGTCTTTTTGAAACTATTTTTATTAAAATACAAATTTAAAAATGTTAAGAAACCTGTTTTTAATACTAAACAATACTTTTAGTATTGTTTGTATGGGGGTGTAAAGAACTCCATACAATCTTATGAGTGTTGGTACGAAACAGCAGTAGTTAAGTTTCTCGGTTTCTTTAATTCTATAAGTTGGGGGACCCCACCTACGGGGACCCTGGAAAGTTGCTGCCATCAACACAAAGTGTAGGACATTGGGTTGATGGCTTCTGTTACTTTAAGGAGTTAGGATGGCTGGGGATAGGTTAGAAGAGGGGTAATGCACAGTACATACCAAAGTGGGACGTCAGTGTACATACACATCTCTTACTCGCCCCACCTAGAAGTTAAGTTGATGGTCGCGAGTTGAAGTCGTAACGAGTTATGATTTTGTTAGTTGTTTGCGACTGCCTGCCAGAAACCACGTCACAGCGAGCGTCAAGTGCTGACACACAAAACTGTGCGGTTTGCAAAATCGTTAATAAATAATAAACAATGTTGGACTTTTACGCAGCGCTAGCGCTTAAGCACCAAAGTAACCAAATCTTTGCTTTTTTTTTTCAATAACCTATACTGTCCCACTGCTGGGCAAAGGTCTCCCCCATTTCCTTCCATTCCTTGCGTTCTCCAGAAATCTCCTGCCAGCCAGTGTAACCCATCCAGATCGTCGCGCCAACGTTTTCGCGGTCTGCCTCGTTGCCGTCGTCGAATTTTAAACCTTTGCTTTAAAACTATAGGTATATTAAAGTAGCTGAGCCGCCCGCGGCTTCGCACGGGTGGTTCATCAATAAAAACATTACCCTCCTTTTTTATATTAAACTTGTAGACACACAAGCTGACGGGCCTCCTGATGTTAAGTGATCACCGCCGCCTATAAACACCTGCAGCACTCGAGGTACTGCAGTCGCGTTGCCTAGCACTTAAACCCTATTTACACCTCCTTTTGCGCAGTCGGGTAAAAACTAGCCATGTCCCAATCCCGGTCACAATCTATCTATACAGGCTGGTTTTTTGAGAAGGGCGGTGATGGCAAAGTCCGAAACTACGAGAGTTGATCCTTATCAGCCACAGAGTCCATTGGTTCATTAATACAGGGTGTCTTTGTTTTTTGAAAAATAACCGTCCAAAGTAAAAGAGTAAAAAAAACGAAATATGCAGTTATTGTTTTCTTTTAAATCGAGGGCATGACTTCTTTCACGAGTTTTATCTAACTCTCTTGGTTTCGGACTTGGTCATCATCGCCCTTCTCAAAAAAACCACCCTGTATACTGTACTGTGTACATAGGGAGCGCATCTAAAGAATACCTCATAATTTTAACCCCCTTACTGTACCCACCCCTGTCCCCTTTAGGGATGATTTTGCAAAACAGTTGAAACACGTATTATTTCTTACCAAAAGAATAAATATGAATTTTCAGATCCCTAACTTGAAAAATTATGGATTGCCCATACTTTCAACCCCTATTTCACTCCCTTTAAGATTATTTTTTGAGACAAAAGATAGCCTGTCCTCCCCCAGGGTATAATCTATCCTTGCCAAATTTCATTATGATCCGTTCAGCCGTTTAGTCGTGAACAGGTAACAAACAAACTAACAGAGTTACTTTCGCATTTATAATGTTAGTGTGGATTATAAATTATATTTGCTTTAAAGTTATCTAAATAATAATAGTATATTTACACCACTACTACTTAGGGCGACTTGCACAACGATGCCTAAATTTATTTAGTGGCTAGATATGATTTAGGAGAGGTGTCAAATTATACAAATACGTTAAATTTAAAATGTTTAGTCGCTAAATACGTTTAGGGATCGTTGTGCACGCTGGGCTTAGTATAGTTACGCCCAAACCAGAAACAAACTTATATGTTATTATGCTATCATTTGTTCCGGGACGGGAATCGAACCCGTGATCTCTTGCGTCTCAGTCGGCTGTTCGCCCACTGCGGTCGTAGTATGTATTATATTATTCTCGCTTGGATAATAGAATGGCCTTTTTACTTAATCTGTTAAATTACAATGAATAAAATACTATTGATCTTGTAATGGATATAATTAAACTTAAAACTAAGCAAAAGTTTATAACAAAAGTATTGGTACTCTTACGAGTACATACAAAAAAAGAGTTTGTTACCCCAACTGGCTTACTAAACATGTTTGCCATTTTAGACCTAGGAGGTAACAGACACAAATAAGCGACTCCTATCAAAATGCTTCAGATATAATGTTGAAATTATATTATATTTAAATAAATTCTTGCAATTTTTTTATAGGCAGAATCACCTTTGTTCAGGCTAACTTTCACCGACATACATATTTCGGAGCACACTGCAGACTCTAATAATATCTGTATTTATCTTTGAAACTGTAAAAAATGTATTATTGTAAAGATGGTTTAAGAACCCTCGTGTAAGAAATAATAATTTCGACCCTTACGTGACATAGCCTGTAAGCACAATTGGATAGTGCATCCTCGTATCAAGAGGAAGGCTGCGGGCTCAAGGATCTAAGCTTAAAATTTTTGGGATGGTTTTGGAATCTTAGAATTTTCTATATGTGTTCAGATAACACTATAAAAAATAAAAATACTATAAGAATACACGATTCACGAGAATGACATCTTAAAGTAGAAAAATATTAACGTCACATTTTTGATAAATAGTACAAAAAATAAACTGAAAATAACTACCCAACTAACATTATATAAAATAGCACCTTGAAAAATAACTGTGGATACTTCCGTCTTTTTTTCATATAGAAAGTGTTACTTGGTCATTTCAAAGTATTTTCTTACTTTTTTCAATTTAAAAGAGGGTATATTGTTATTTTTTTAATATTTATGGTACTCATTTTTATCACACAACTTATTCATAGTTATTGACACTTACAAATACAATAAAGTCTATAGAAAGTAGAAACTTACTAAAATTATAAATTAGGTAAAGACCGTGTAACACAATACTACACTAAGAGACGAACACCCATCTATGCATGTTTCCTCGACCTCTCGAAGGCATTTGACCTGGTGAATTACGACATCTTGTGGCAGAAATCGGAAGACATAAAGCTACCTGATGACGTACAAAGTATTTTCAAGTTTTGGTACCAACATCAGGTCAATGTTGTGAGGTGGTCGGGCGCCTACTCGGAGCCGTACAGTTTGGAGTGCGGGGTGAGGCAGGGGGGGCTCACCTCACCCAAGCTCTTCAACCTGTATGTGAACACACTGATAGAGGAGCTTAGCAGGGCGCGTGTCGGATGCCATATTGACGGAGTAGCGGTCAATAATATTAGCTACGCTGATGAGATGGCGCTGCTGAGCGCCTCGGTCTGTGGCTTAACGAGAATGTTAGGCATTTGTGAAAAATATGCGCAATTTCATGGTCTACAATACAATGTAAAAAAGAGTGAATGCATGGTCTTTCAGGCCAGGGGTCGCCAATGTCCGTCGCTAATACCTACCATCAAATTGTATGGTACGCCGCTGAAGCGAGTTGATCAATTTAAATACCTTGGACATTGGATAACCTCTGACCTGAAAGACGATGTAGACATTGAGAGGGAGAGGAGGGCGTTATCTGTAAGAGCAAACATGATTGCCCGCAGGTTTGCTCGTTGCTCCACGGATGTAAAAATCTGCCTATTCCGAGCCTACTGTACTAGCTTATACACGAGCAGCCTGTGGGTTAATTATACGCAAAAACAGTACAGCGCCCTACGCGTACAATACAACAACGCGTTCAGGGTGCTGGTTGGGCTGCCCCGGTTCTGCAGCGCGTCGGGGATGTTCGCCGAGGCGCGAGTGGACTGCTTCTACAGTACCATGCGCAAGAGGTGCACATCCCTGGGGCGCAGAATTCGGGCCAGCTCCAACGGTATACTGAGTACGTTCGCAAACAGGTTCGACTGTGAGCATCTAAACCATTGTTGTATGGTACATGCGCAGTACCTACACTAGATGCTCACATTATATTTTCACATTATATTATATTATATCACATTATATTATTATATTTTCTGGCATATATTGTTATTCAACTATTGTTATGTCACACTTGTACTAACCATTTGACATGTATAATTAAGTTTTTACTAACAAATATGGATTTTTGACATCTGAAATAAATGAATTGATTGATTGATTGATTGTAACAAAAATATAGTTGTGAAAACCGAGAGATATTTTTTTAGAATTTCAGATTTTGAAATGAAACATTTTTGGAAGGATATTTAGTAACAAAATAGTATAATAGAATATGTAAAATAGTAAGAACCCTACCTTATAATGGCATGAAATCAATAAAATGTAGTATTCTACATTTTTACTATTTGATTATGATTTTGATTTGGTACACATAAAATGACACATGAAAAAAAGCTGTGTGCAATTTACACGTGGTAGAAGTGAAACCTTCAAAAATTTTGGTTTCAAGATAATGAGACGAATGTAAAATTTCGGGAAGATGATAATTGTAGGTTTTAGTAATGATCATAGTGATGCAAAGTTAGATAATTGTGTGTGGAGGGAGTACGAAGCAAAGCACAAAGAGAACCACGAACATAAGAAACACTGTATAATGCTTCCTATCTCATTTTCTCCCACGTTAAATCTTATGAATTTATCTGTCTGTCTTTTTTTAATGTCGCTTTTTCGTATCATCGACTTTCAAATCACAAAGATGCTATAAATGTTTTCACTTCAAAATCTCAAAATTCTCACCAGCCTCTAGTCCCACAGCACAATTAAAACAATGACCTACCTACTTAGAAAAAATAAACTTACTATATTTCCTTACGTTACAGGCGGATTGTTAAGTGCCTTTGAAATTGAATTTCATCTTTGGAGTTTAATAGACTTTCTGTTTGTCGATCTTCTTCTCTTTCAAAGCCTGGGTGAGTCCGCATTTGTCAAACCTGATTCTGGCTATCTCGGTGAGCAGGGCGGAGGTCCGGTCCAGCTGCTGGTCCTCGTGTCCGTAGTAGCACTTGTACTCTTTGCAGAACTGCATGTACAGCCGCCATTTGATATCGCGCGTCAGGCAAGCCGGGTTGCCGATTATCACAATCTTTGCTTTCGCCCGGGTTATTGTTACGTTGAATCTCTGCAATTTTAAGACGCTTTAAGGTATTTAAACTGAACTTGAAATTGTGTACTTAATAATTATGAAGAGTCTTACTAAAATTTCAATAATTTTTTTTTTCAATCAGTTTAAGAGCAACCCCAAAAAGTACTTAAACTGAGTTACTATAAAAAAAGAGACCAATTTCTCATTTGTATTCAGTACTTATAAAAACCGAAGATCTCTCGGGCTTCGATGACCATAGAAAGTAGGAAGAATAGGGTAAAATGACATTTTAGCGTCTGAGAGAATAGAAACGGCTAAAGGTTAGGGTTGAGTGCCGCACCTTTGGACAGACCTACGTCCAGCAATGGACTGTTATTGGTTGATGATGATGATTCAGTACTTACTTTGTCGTCGACCAAAAAGCCAAGAGCATACTTGGCATCATAATCCAGCAATCGGCAGTTGGCCCTGACAGTAGACACGAGGATAACTCTCTTCTCCTTTCCTTGGAATGCCTCGACTGTGCCCACCTCTATCTTGTTGTAGTTTTGGGAGACAAGCCACGCTTTCATTTTGTACACCTTTCAATAAAATAAATCTATTATAGTAGATATTATATTAGCGTAACGAAAGAGGATGAAAAGTTAAAAATCTAACTAAAATCTACTTGTAAAAAGGAATACAGAATAATTGATAGAGCGAAGCGAGATCTCCAAATCAACTTGGGCAAATCGGCGTTGTATGTATGTATGTTTGTTTGTCTGAGGATAACTTTCGAAGCGTTTATCCGCTCATCGTGAAATTTGGTATAGGTAGGTAGTTATGGCACAATTTTGGTGACTAAATTAGCTAAAAATGTGGGGGGGGTGGGGGGTTGTTGAGATATTGGTGTTCAAGAGGGGTAAAAAAGAATGGGACTATGCGGTCAAGTGGCAAGTCTAATAAAAGGTCTTTGTGAGTACGTTTCGACCCCGTTTTTAGTTTTACTTTAAACCTTTTAGTTTTTAAGTTATTAGTAATGATAAAAACTGAACTTTGACAAAATTCACAGGGTACACCAGTGACCCCACAGTGCTGAAATTTGGTATGAGTGTAGCTTTAGCGACACAAATATAGGCAAAAGTCTGAAATCGAGAATAACTGCAATTCCTACCCCAAAAAAATGGAACCAATTAACATGAACTCCCGTTACCTGTAATTTTAATGAAACTGTAGGTCAAGTTGTTTGGTTAATCTGAAATTCAAGACACTACCTAGTCAGGTCATAAATTCTGTCACATGTTTAATATAAAATAATTGAAACAAGTTTATTCATTATGTAACCATTTATATACCAAAATGAACTTAACAAAACATAGATTCTTATGACACTAAAGTTTATTCAAAATGACCTCCGTGATTTTGAATACAGGCCTTCAATCTGCGCGGCCAGTCGTCTATCCCAGCACGAACGAGGTACATGTCAATATCGGCGGCTGCCTTAATCAAGGATGTCTTGAGTGACTCCAAATTGGGATGAGGCTTTGAGCACGCCTTTTCCTCAAAGTGTTGCCATATCTTGTAATCTAACGGATTCAAATCTGGACTGGAGGAGGGCCAGTCTTCGTGTGCCGGATGAAGTCGATTTCACGCGCCGCCAGCCAGTCTTGTGTGCTCTTCGCTCTATGAGCTGGCGCCGAATCTTGTTGGAATACCCAGTGCCTGTTATTGAATATGGCATGAGAAACAGGTTCCACAAGGTTCGTCAGGACTGTATTTTGATACACAACTGCATTCGTTTTCACACCTTTCTCACAAAAATGTACCTCTGTTACGCCCCAATAAGAAACTCCCAACCATACCATGAGCGAGGATGACCTCGTTGGACACGCGGAATACGGTTGCTCGCTTCTTCACTACTGTGTGCGTACACCTTATCATTTTGTTTGTTGTAGCTCTCTTCTACGGTAAAAATGTTTTCATCCGAAAAAAGAATTTCCCGATATTTTTTACCCGCGTACCACTTCAACAAAGCGCGGCATCTCTTCAGTCTCAGGTCCATTAGACGAGCATTCAAACGATGTCCTGTTTTTCTTCGATATGCCCGAAGCCCTAAGTCTTCATTTAACACCCTTTTCACCGTGGTTCTGCTTAACCTCATCTGAAGGGCCAACAGTTTCTACTTACGTTTGGGATTTCTTTGAATTCGCGCCTTCACAGCTTTTATCACTGCTGGAGTCCTAACAGACCGAGGGCGACCACTTCTTGACCTGTGATCTACACTAGAGTCTTCATTGTATCGTTTGATGGTGCGATAAACGAATCTTTTGGTTATATTCAAATTTTTCAGTATGTCAAAAATTTGAATTGGCGCGTAACCGCAACGATGCAACGCAATAACTGCAACACGGTCTTCTTTAAGCGTCCACTCCATATTTAAAAATGAGTAAAATTCTAAAAAGCCATTTCATTTTTATTTTCATGAACAATTCGAAATTCGAATTCTATAAACTTTTTTGTGGCCAGCATTCTAAAAGAAAAGTTTTTACTGTGTGACAATACTTATGACCTGACTAGGTATTTTGATAGTCAAAGATTACAAATGATATTTTTGTGTTTTTATGGGAGACTCGCGAGTTCTCAGTTTGGGTCGAACCATTAGTATTAATGTATTTTTAGGGCTTATTGCAAATGTCACGAAAAATGTCTTTAATAGTGACGGAAGACACAGTATCGGAGTACAATAATACATTCAAGTAAATCGATTCCAGAATGTATTTAAATTGTCCTCAATCAAAAGTTAGTTCTATCGATGACAAGAATAACACTTAAAGAATAAACGTACTTTTCAATCTCTAAACACTGGATATTTATCATTTATTGCTAAGTATTTGAGCTAAGTATTGCTAAGTAAATGTCACATTATTGTTTTATTAGACAACCTCCGTGGTGCAGTGGGCGAATAGCCGGCTGAGACGCAGGAGGTAGCGGGGGGTTCGATCCCCGCTGCGGAACAAAATATTTGCATGATCTACAGATATTTGTTCCGGGTCTGGTTGTTTCTCTATATATTATAAAAAAATGTATATAAGTATTCTATCAGTTATCTGGTTCCCATAGTACAAGCTCTGCTTAATTTGGGGCTAGATAGCGCTGTGTGAAATGTCTAGCAATATTTATTTATTATTTATTAGTGTTCGTAAGCACTATAATTAAAAAAGTTATAAGCTTACTTGTCTAATATAAGGTGCTATAATGCCGATATCCTCGGGCAGAACATTATGAGTGTCAATCAACGTTTTGACGTAGCGTTTCAGCATATCCAGTTCCTTTTCATTGAAATAACTGAAAAATAACATTACATTTTACAAATGTGTTTTCTGCTAAGTCTACCACGCGTTACATATTGTTACGTCGAGGCTGTCACAGAATAAGTAATAGGTAGTCAGCATTTCTCGATGGCTCTCGGCTTACCTGCTGTGTCACAGAATAGGTAATACTTGGTATGGAATATACCTACATGCTACGTTTTTACCTGCAGTTGCACAGAATGAGGAATGGTTATTCTGTCGAGGTGCCTACCCTTTCCTGGAACGATCGAGAGCGTTCGAGTGTTATGAACTGTGCGCGGTATAAATAGGCCAGAGAGACGGCCGGAGTCTGGATTTGGCTATACGTGCGAACATTTCGGTGACTTTTAGTGGTTTATTCGTGTATTTATCGTTTTAGTGTTGAATAAAAGTGATATTTTGGTTAGACTGATTTTCATTATTTTATCCCGAACCGTCAGCTCGTAACAATATTCACGGATAACGCTTTATTTTTATTTGACATCACACTTAAATTAACAAATAATATAAAAACAAATATATAACAAGACACGCGGAAATACAAGTGGAAGCGATCTCGTACGTTGTATAGCGTTGGATGGAGTGGATTTCAAGAGAACATTTTAAGTGTGTTGTCGGCAATGTTCGTAACGCTCGTCAATATTGTCATATTTCTCAGCTATTTGACACAATATTGTCAGTAAATTGAGTGTCAATTCCTGGACAATATTAGATAGCAATAATTGAGGCAATGTTGCAACGTCAATTAATGGAAAATATGAGCATGTGATGTTACACATTGCCGTAAAAAGATTACTCGTTTAGGAAGACCTTTAGTAGCCGAACCGTGTTGTCTAGAGGGTTGTACTCTGACTTCTAGAACCGGAAGTTGTGGGTTAGAATCTCGGTCGAGAACCAATGGATTTGGATGGAATATGGAAAATGCGCGTGATCATAATGGTGAACCACTTCGGTTTAGTTAGCTCTGAAAGTATTTTACCATAGATAAGGGCCGGTTTCTACCAAAACGGAGCGGAGAGGATATGAGTAAAATCAACCATTAGTAACGCAAAATAGATGACAATATACTATTTTTACGGGGTTCTATTGTCTGAACTTACACATCTCCTCTCCTCTCCGCTTTGATGGAAACCGGCACTTAAACATATTAAGCTGAGAGGATGGCAGTGTAACGACCCCCCACCCCTACTAAACCTATTCACCCACTAAGAAGCTTAACATATACATGTACCATATATATGTACCTATAACTCTAGAGCCTAGTTTTCTTACCGCAAAAGACGCCCTTAAGACTACCTACTGATAAATTGACGATCGATTTGGCCAGTGATCGTATAGCTAAAGGAAGACCATATTTTGTGAAGAGTAGTATCCCGATTCTTTTAGGTGGATTAAGACAAAGCAAACTCTAACCCGAATGATTATCTAACCCTCTACCTGCCTAGACTACCTCTAGAACGTAATATTAGTATTCAAACCTCTCCAGTAGGAACCTCTAAGGTAAAACACTCAAAACCTAACAGTATTTCCTTCCTCGCTGCCTATCTTACAAGTCCTACAGGCTCGGCTAAGACCGGAGGCTCCTCCTCCGCCTCCAGCAGTGGTGTTCGACATCCAGACTGGTTCACCCCCTCCGAGCAGAAAAGGGCTTGGAATCGTGCTGGCTAGCCACGTACCCATTAAGGGGATTAATGTTACTATCACAAAACAGTCAGATGTCAGTTCGTTATAGATGTGTCAGCAAGACTCTCTAATCCCAGCTGTTACCCCACTGCGTGGTGGGGATTAGAGAAATGTGAGGGCATAATCTTTTACTAATCCTACAATTGTCAGTTAATTTCCGTTTCAGTTCTCTGTAACCAGCCTAAGTCTTTGTCCGTTAGTTATTCAACTCACTCATCCGCATTTACTTGTGATAGACTAATAAAACCCATTCGCACACTCCTCCTTCCGTATAATTCCTCTAGTTATCTGCGGAACTAGCCTCTGCCATGAAAATGACAGCGACTGGTCCCTTGCTTTCCCGCCGGAACTTCCCCATCCTCTCAGGTGAATACCTGTCCTTCGTAAAAGTTTAGCTTTGGCTTTAATAGATGAATGCAGTAAATAAGTTAATCTGTGTTAAGAAGCTCAATACGAGACTTGTCTAGCTGGAACGATGGTGTATGTCTTTCGTAGGAAGAGTGCTCCTCACCCGGGAGTCTTAGCTCTTAGGGACTTCCGCCCATCCATTACTAGGCCAACTAAGAAGCTTACGCGCTGTCTATGTTAAAGATCCAAAAAGGTTATGGTTCAGTCACTTGACTATTTGTAATGTAGAACCTCTTTCAGAATATTGGAAAATAATATTTGAATCAAAGACAAAGTAAGTGTCATTTACTCGAGTCAGATAGACATTTCATTGTCATCCGTTGCTATCTCTTGGAGCAAATAAATCAACTCCAATTGTTGAAATGGTTCCGATTTCAGGGATCACCCACTCAAATATAAAATAATAGTTCGATGCGTCCAACGGGAATAGTTTCCCCATGGCATCGTCGAAGAGGGCTAAACACACGTGAGGCTTAGCTCTGATGGGACAACCGCCCGCCATGGTTGGACTGGTCAAAATATTCTCTCACTATTGGAGTAATCAGCGACTTAACCCCGGAATCTTCTCCACCTCATCAACTCCCGTTGGAAGCAGATCTTTTAAGAATGTTCTTTGACTGTTATTAATTTATTGAAATTATTAAAAGAAATAACCATCTGACTCAATTTATTACTAGCGTAAGTAAAATCTTCCAATCTCCGCCAGTTCCTGATAAATCTTAGTATCGCATCTCAACATAGCGGTCCAAGGCTTAGATAATCCTATCGGAACCACAGAAAGGAAGCAAGCTCATTCGAGCTTGAGCTTATTTAGGACGTTCACTTTCCTAAACCCCAATGTAGTTCGGCTAATAATCTAGACTCCGGAAAACTAATCACTTGATACTCCATTATCTAACTGCATAATCCCTGTCGAAGTAGCGAATCCTTCCTAGGATTCCCTGCAATCTGGTAGTGTACTTATCCTAACCTAGTCTAGCTAAGATGTGGTGATACAAACTAGAAGCCTAAGCTTCACATTTACATTTAATCGCGAGGTGTGTGGTGTAGGCTGTCGAAGTGCAATGACCAGCCATCTAGCTATGCTGCTTAGGGAACAGGGTAGTAAGCCCTGATTTTGACTACCGCTATAACTGTGTGCGTGCCTCTTGCCACTGGCTCGGAAGCCTGGGGTGCGACAAGACAACCTATCAGGGGATAAATCGTGTATAATATAAATATATAAATACAAGACCACACAATTGCTGACCTCCCTCCACGGAAGATCGGTCACAACCTGTGGGAAGCTCTCCGATCCCAATGCAAGGGTAAAATCGGATCCAGGTGCGCTCCATCAGACCCTGGTCCTACCTAGTCTACCTAACAAGGTGGATATATATTCAAGCCACTTACTTAGCAAGATATATAACCAATATCAAATATTAGATTTCTTAATCACAGGGGAATTCGAGCTAAAGGTTTTATGCCTAGCACTTACTCCTACACAAGTTTTATCCCTGAATTTACAATCACGGCACATGAATTTACAATAGGCTACCCCCAGCGACAACTGCCATAAATAAGCTTTCCGTGGTTTTCCAGTCCTTCACAACCAGTTGTATCCAATTGCAAAACGCCAAAATCCCAAGAAAACCCGTTTATGCTGGTCCATAATCCCAGCCACTAAAACTGAATTTAAAGTGCTTATCCGGCAAACACTGCAAACTTTACCAAAATCGGCAACGACACAAAACCACCACCAAAACACGAATCCACCCAAAACACCCCCGAAAACCGAATGCCGCCGACTTCCCCCTCCCGGACCCCGCTACCGCGCAGCCTTCTCCAAGCTTCTTTTCCCCGTCTTTGCTTCCAAATTCAAATAAACGCTTCTATATTCAAATAAAACCCAGCAAACCTCCTTTAAAAACAGTTTTCTTCTAAATACTTCTGTCATCTCTTGACCGATCGACAATGCGCGCGCAACCGCATAACTTCAAACCCGCTCCATGTATCTTCGCCCACACAAATATTAACTACCTTTCCCCAAAAGATGACTTGATTGCGATCGGCTAAAGAAATCTAAGCCCCAAAAACCCCACTTCTCGCCTACGGTTTTAAGACCATTTATAGGAGATCTTTCAATCTCGACTCTATCACTTAACTTAAATAAAATGCCTTCTGTAACTTAACACGGACTCCCTTGCCTCTCAAGAAACAAATCTATCCTCCAGAATTCCACCTTTAACCCTAATTAATAAATCTGACCCCATCATTCCCATTAAGATCCTCGACTCTATCACTTAACTTAAATAAAATGCCTTCTGTAACTTAACACGGACTCCCTTACCTCTCAAAAAACAAATCTTTCCACCAGAATTTCACCTTTAACCCTAATTAATAAATCTGACCCCATCATTTCCATTTAGATCCTCGACTGCCTTTATGAGTGCTATAAATCCGTTGTGTGTTTGACAGTACGCACTTCCGCACTAAAGATCTGCTTCACCTTGTACAACATGACTCGAACTCTCCAGCAAACTAACCTTTATTTGCAAATTCACACAAGACGGGCATACCGGACTGTTACAGCAGGGTATCGGGCCAATCTAACATCATTTAAAAGCTCTGTCATAGAATAGCCATTTTTTTTACGATCTCGTGATGTAACTTACATATGGCCCACCTGATGTTAGGTGGTAACCATCGCCGGTAACCACGTAGGATATTCGTTAACGAAACGATTTGACGACATTGTAAAAGTTGCAGGCTGTCTATGGGTAAGAATAAAGCAAGATCGTGGTGGGTGGCACGAACTTAGGAAGGCCATTTCCAGCAGTGGATGATGATGATGACACTACTAGGCTGCCAACTTGCGCAGGTATAAACATTGTTAAAATATGTAGACCATTGGGGTCTTCCCACAAATACACACAAATTTTAAACACGCGTTAAACAATTTTTTATCTATTTTGTGGTAAGCTTAGTTTTAAGTAGGTAGTGGAAAACAATACCTGTCAGTTGTCCCAGTTATAGAGTAGGCTGGTGAAATGCAAACATTATTATTAATTCAATGACATATGTATGTACTATTTTCTGGCGGTTTTTGTACTCCGACGACAAAACAGAGATTTCGTCCATACTAACATATTTGTATTAGTAACACAACCCTAGGATATAGACAAATAGTAGAAGGAAGATGACAATGAAACTTAATATTGCTTGCGCCATCTAACCGACGCATAATAACTTAAATATCTGGCAATATTTCATAGTAAACTGATCTCTGCTTTATATCACAACATAGAGTAATTCCTTCCCCTAAGATATCATTATGAACTACATCATCATCATCCACCTTTCAGTCCACTGTTGGCCATAGGTATCTTCCAAGTCAACGAGCCCGGTCCTGTGCTCTTCTCATTCAGTTTCTGGCAGATACACAGGTACAGATTGTTGCTCTATCTAGCCGGCGGGATTCCTACACTACACTTGGCTATTTGGGGTCGACTCTACTATTATTACCTCTACTAATGGAGTAGTGCCACATAATACCGTCCACATCCGTCCATATCGTGTAACGCACACATCCGGAATAGTATTTACTGATTTTAGAGGTGGGTTTAATACCCACCTCTAAAATAAATATTTATCCAGCAATCGATACATTTCCAATTAACAATTTTTAACGTAAATTGGCGCGCCTTTGCGACGATGCCGCTTAGTCAGTTTTACCTGCTTACATGATAAATTAATATGATTTGTTTACCTATTTTATACAGGCTGTTTCAATAATATTTTAGGATTTGATATTAAGGTTGTTTAAAAATTTAAAATTGAATATTTTAATAACCTATTTTGCAACATTAGTAGCCATTAGCCCTACCCGTGTTTTCATTTAATGTCGTACATAACAAAACACGTAATATAAGTATTTACAAGAAAAAAGTATATTCGTATTCTATCAGTTATCTAGTTCCCATAGTTCAAGCTTTGCTTAGTATGGGGCTATATGATGCTGTGTGAAATGTTCAGCATTATTTATTTATCTTGGTGGATCGTTCGACCGACTTGATCCGAGATCCTTGTGTGAGCTTAACCACTTCTTTAACTTTTGTACCGGTCCGGTCTCATATCGCCACGCGCCGTTCCGAACCTCATTCAGTGCGTGGAACTCCTTACACATAATCTGCTACTGTATTGTGAACTTACCTGGGTGCATTCCCCATACGTTGCTCTCGCGAGTGTACGGCGTGGAACACAATAGCTCGATCTCCATCCGGCATGCCCAGAATACTCGTTTTACTTATAGGGTCCTCTGGCGCTAGAGCCTGCAATTAATTATATATTTATTAGGTATCGTGGAAGTTTTTATTGCTGGCTTGTTTTGTGTCAGAGGCCAAAACACACTTGGGCTTGCTGTTGAAGTTAACTTTAGGGTTATTTTTTCTATCTTAGCTAAGAATACCTCACAAATATCAGCCTCTATAGTGCATATGTCATAAAAGTTTTATTCTTCTCTCTTTCAAAAGGTGAGAGTGAACCGGTTTGAAAAGTGATGGGCTGTTGCTGTACATGACATTTTTCATGATTTTTTGATCGATCGAAGCGAGATCTCTAAATCAACTTGGGCAAATCGGCGTTGTATGTATGTATGTAAGTATGTATGTATAGGTCTCAAATAGGACGTCAAATGAAAGGACTTCATTAGTACATTTCGGCCCCGTTTTTATTTTTAGTTTAGTCCTTGCAGTTTTTTAGTTATTATTAGCCATAATAAAAACTAAACTTTGACGAAATTCACAGGGTACTCAGGTGACCCCACCGTGCTGAAATTTAGTATGCATGTAGCTTTAGTGACACAAATATAGGCAAAAGTATAAAATCCAGAATAACTACAATTTGTATCCCAAAAAAGAATAACCACATTTTAGTATGTATTGCAATACTAGTGGTACGCCTTTAACTGAGATCTCGTGAGTCTCCCATAAAAACAAAAAAAATATTATTTGTAATCTTCGACTCTCAAAATAGTCCCCGAACCTAACCAACTGACTTGACATACAGTTTCATTCAAATTATAGGTAACGGGAGTTCAAGTTAATTTGTTATCCTTTTTTGGGGTAGAAATTGCAGTTATTCTGGATTTCAGAACCCTCCCTATATTTGTGCCACTAAAGCTACACGCATACCAAATTTCAGCATTGTCCCCACAGGTTGAATTGAATTTGTCAAAGTCCCTGTGAATTTTGTCAAAGTTCAGTTTTTATTATATTAACTTAAAAACTACAAAGTTTAAATTATGGTGTGACTAAATTAGTTAAGTATTACAGAAAAAAAACAATAGTCGTAGTATATCGTAGGTACTTACAATCAATTCGTTGTTATAGAACAGTTCGTTAGGCAGCTTCAATATGTCGGGATCGGAGCGGAAGTTCTTCACAAGCATCGTGATATAGTTGGGATCGTTTGAGTACAAATCGTTGTAAGTCAACCGCAGTCGCTCCAAGAGGGAAGTGCCTGGAAATAACAAACGCTTAAACGTAAATTATCAGTTTTTTAAACAAATTAGCGCAACGCTATCTATTGCT
This sequence comes from Philereme transversata, assembly GCA_963924445.1. NCBI lineage: Eukaryota > Metazoa > Arthropoda > Insecta > Lepidoptera > Geometridae > Philereme > Philereme transversata. The sequence continues at coordinate 11,173,176 of OZ004347.1, forward strand.
GAACGTATACAGTGCGAATTGGATGGTGAAACGAACGTGACGGATTTAGGTAATACTTAACTAAGAGGCTTAAGCCCGTTTTCACAAACCCTAGCAGACGCCTAAATATTAAGGAGTTGCCTCGAGCAAAAAACGTTTCACCAACCAAGGTGATGGCTAGAGAAGTTAGGCGCTGCCTAAAGCTACGACACCGATTTGACGGTGCGTAATGCTCAACTCTCTAAACTGACGGATGTGTTTGGATCCGTCACGGTCAGCCTTTTCATTTGCAAATTCAGGCGACATCGTGGTCAAACGCTAGCCTATAAACTATTTAAAAAAAAATTTGAGTGATAAAATCATAGACAGAGTGTCAAATATTTAGTTTAGGATTCAACTATTGAATAACGATTGGTGAAACCAAAGTTTATGCGAAAGAATTGACTTGCTTTAGGCGTTACTTAGTTAGGTGGGTGAATCAACTTTTAAGGTACTCCTTTTGTGTCCCTGTCATGTAAATAGCAATAAAATCGGTATTTTAGTTTAGAATATGGTTGTTTTGATGTTAACGTAAAATTAGATCCTGTGTTAACATGGTAGTTTCATAGTTTTAAGCGAAATTTTAGTTTTTCTTATGGTAACGCAGCACACCATAAGCAATCTCCATATAAAAAAACTATGTCCCCAGGCCTAGGTGAAGAAGCAATGTACGACGTTTCTTAAAAAAATCTAATGAATGCAGTGCATTTTCACATAATATTTTGATTCAGAAAAAGATAAGCTTACGTTTAAAGTTAACATTTATAAAAGTTTGACTTAAATTATATTTTTTACATGTACCTTAACTTTTGTCCCGAATTTTGATGAAAACCTATAAAGCGTTACCGATAAAACTTTATGACCATTTTCAAGAAATGGCGTCAAACTTGGTGTCATTAAAGTTGATTATTATCTAATATTTCGATCATGTGGTCTGACAAGGCCTACCTCACTTCACCCGCCCCTCAGTGTGCGGTAACGCACATTGCTTCTTCACCTAGGCCTGGGGACAGTTTTTTTGTATGGAGATTGCTTATGGTAAGTTGCGTTACCATAAAAAAAACTAAAATTTCGCTTAAAACTATAAAAACTACCATGTTAACACAGGATCTAATTTTACGTTAACATCAAAACAACCATATTCTAAACTAAAATACCGATTTTATTGCTATTTACATGACAGGGACAAAAGGAGTACCTTAAAAGTTGATTCACCCAGGTGCCTCTTCGTTCATGGTTAGTGATAGGCATGTCTTTGTTCATATTGTGTTAGGCATAGAAGCATCGCGCCTGAGTTCCGTCTTTCCTGTATGGTATATACAGGATGGCGACGTAAACAGTGTCAGTTTTTAAGGAGGTAAATATGCATGTGATATACCGTTACGATAAAGGATAACTGATAAAGATTGATGGGAGCCGTTGGGTAGGCACAAGATCGGTCGCTCTGAAAACCTATGGGGGAGGCCTATGTTCAGCAGTGGACGCCCTGTGGCTGATATGATGACACGAATACGAATCAATAAAAACAAATCTTTTTTTGTATTTTGTCTGTACTAAGCCCGGAAAGTACGAGAAGCATAAATTGGAAATAGTTTCAATGAATGTAGTTTACCTACTTTCCTATTATACCTACCCACGCTGATTCAACGCGCGAGTTGAGGACGAGCGCAGTGCAGTAATGCACTATTTTCTCGTAATTATCTTGCAAAGTTAGTTGATGTTTTTAACTGGATTTAGAATTACTACCTATAATTTTAAAGAATCCATTACGAAATTGTGCTCGAATACTGCCTCTGTCGACGTCGGCACCCTATATACATTCTGTAAGGGGTGGATCTCCAAATCAACTTCTGCAAATCGGCGTTGTATGTATGTGTGTTTGTCTGAGGATAACTTTCGAAGCGTTTATCCGATCATCGTGAAATTTAGTATATAGGTAGGTAATGATGGCACAATTTTGGTGTGACTCAATGAACTAAAAATTTTGGGGGGTTGTTGAGATATTGGGGTTCGAGAGGGGTAAAAAACAAATGAAAATGAGATTATTAGGTCAAATGAAAGAATGAAGAAGAACTTTGCCTCGTCCTCGCCTTACGCCTGTCTTAGGTCTTAACAGTTGATGAAAGGCAAGTTACCCAGTCCTCTGCCACACGCGTCCTTAGAAATGCAAACCGGACCCAGCTGTTGTGGATCACCAGCGAGCACCAGCTGGCCACTCGGCGCGAGTAGACCGGTGATGGGCACCAGCGTACTAGGCTCCGAGGCCTGCGCCGCCTCGTCTATGAACAGGTGGCTCATCTGCAGCTTGAATATAGACTGACTCTTGGATCTGAGGATAATCCATACTTAATATTATAAATTAGAAAGTAACTGTTTTTTTATTTGTTACGTTTTCACAATTAAACCGCTGAACAGATCATAATGAAATTTAGCAAGAAGATAGATTATATACTGGGGAAGGACATAGGCTATCTTTTATCTCAAAAAATAATCTTGAAGGGGGTGAAATAGGGGTTGAAAGTTTGTATAGGCAGTCCATAGTCCTACTGTGGGTATCAAAGGAAACCATATCATGATTCCCGTCAGCAAATCAATGTATTTCTCTTAAAACAATCAAGGTACATAATTATTAGTGTCTATTATTATTATTATTTTGGTGTTGTATTTTTTACACTCGGTTGTACTATAACCGGAGATATACCTGAGCTGCACGGGCCTAAGCCTGTACCTAACGTATGATTGATTGGACTTATTATTATATCAGTCTATGTTACTAGATTTCTATTGTTACTTGTGTTTTTATATTGTGCCAAAACATTAAACAAACACTCTTCATAGGCTTAATAAAATATATTTTGTGTAAATAAGATTGAATTAAGTTTTGTTCAAATATTTAGTCTCTAACATATTCCGCGTAATTTTTTGTAGATTTTATTGAAGGACCATAAATAAAAGTACTGGATCAGATTTTTAGAATTAACGAAATTACACGTACTTTTTGTATGTTCAAGAACAGCTGTTTTCTTGCAACCTTCTATACACACTCAAACTCAATGAGTTTCTATCAAAAACTACAATACACTACCTGTTCTGTTACGTACGACATTAATTTAAAACATTCATCCGAGGTCGTATTAACTGATTTTAGAGGTGGATTTAATACTTGAATATTTATTTAGTAATCGATACATCACACTAATATTATAAATGCGAAAGTTTGGATGTTTGTTTGTTACTCAATCACGTCATTACAGTTGAAACAATTTAGATGAAATTTGGTGTCGATAGATTATGACCTAGATTGGCATATATGCTACTTTTAATTGACAAACCACGCGTGCAACGCCGCGGGCGGAAGCTAGTTTCCAATGAACAATTTTTAACGTCGATCGGCGGTGCCTTTGCGACGATGCCTCTTAATCAGTTTAATAGGTACCTACCTACTTACAGAATGGATATGATTCGTTTACCTATTTTATACTTAGATTCATATTTTAGGACTTGACATTAAGGTTGATTGAAAATTGAACATTTTCTATGGTAATAAATTAAAAAAAAACCCTGCTTTACAACAATACTAGCCATTAGCTTTACCCGGCTTTTCATTTAATGTCGTACAGAACAAAACTCGTAGTATACTGTACTATGTCGTTATACTTACGAAGCGTATTTGGCCGCATGCAGAAGGGTAGTAACTACAATCCTGAACGTGGAAACGTATGCATTATTGAGGGAAACGAAGGTCTCGTAGCTAGTCCCGTTCGATATAGACGTTAGAACTTGCGGCATTACGGTCCTGAAAATATGACATACTTTTGAATGACCTAGAAAGCTTGAGTTAGTTGCATGAAAACATAATCTACTAACACTGCGTTAGTAATTGATCGAGCGAAGCGAGATCTCCAAATCAACTTGTGCAAATCGGCGTTGTATGTATGTATGTTTGTTTGTCTGAGGATAACTTTCGAAGCGTTTATCCGATCATCGTGAAATTTAGTATATAGGTAGGTAATGATGGCACAATTTTGGTGTGACTCAATGAACTAAAAATTTTGGGGGGTTGTTGAGATATTGGGGTTCGAGAGGGGTAAAAAAAAAAATGAGATTATTAGGTCAAATGAGGCGTCAAATGAAAGGTCTTCATTAGTACATTTTGACCCCGTTTTTACTTTTAGTAAAGTTTTTGTATTTTTTGAGTTATTAGCTATAATAAAAACTAAACTTTGACAAAATTCACAGGGTACACCTGTGACCCCACAGTGCTGTAATTTAGTATGCGTGTAGCTTATGTATCACAAATATAGGCAAAAGTCTGATATCTAGAATAACTGCAAATTGTACCTGTAATTTGAATGAAACTGTAGGTCAAGTTAGTTGGTTTTTATTTTGTGGCACTATTTTGATTGTCAAAGATTACGAATAGTATTTTTTTTTTTGTTTTTATGGTAGACTCGCGAGATCTCAGTTCGGGGTGAACCACTAGTTTAAATCTAAAATGGCATCTTCAGTTGACATGTTTCTGTGATATACTAATAAAATTTTCATGATTTATAGGATGTTACAATTCGTGAACCTTCATGAATTAAACCGAAACATAATTATCACAACACATCGCAACACCGATATAGCAATATAAATCTCGTATTTATAATTATGTAACTCCGTGGTGCAGTGGGCGAATAGCCGGCTGAGACGCAGGAGGTAGCGGGTTCGATTCCCACCGCGGAACAAATGTTAGCATGTTATACAGATATTTGTTCCGGTCTGGATGTTTTTCTATATATCATAAGTATGTATTTACAAAAAAAAGTATATAAGTATTCTATCAGCTATCTGGTTCCCATAGTACAAGCTCTGCTTAGTTTGGGGTTAGATAGCGCTGTGTGAAATGTCCAGCAATATTTATTTATTTACGACTTTACGTAATGGTTACGTAAAGGTAAAACTATTATGTCTGACAGCGTTTCAATAATTCTTAATAAATCAGCAGTGTTTTGATGTTAAAAACGTCCGCTTCCTGAACGGATCTATTTATTAACCCATTTTATTAATAATAAATGAAATAGTTACCACTCTCGAGACTGAGAATTAGCGCGTATAATGAAATTGTTGATGTTCAACATCTTGTTGTACTTCAGGAGCATTACGGCGATGTGGTCCGCGGCCATGTTGGAGTCAGTACATACCAACACTCGGTTCTTTGAGTTACGGACAACAAGCTGTGGAATATTAAACGTTACAAAAATATACTGTATATACTGTTACAAAAAAGGATTGTGTGGTGGAATAGACATTTAACTAAAAATTTTCGTTGGCACAAATGAGTAATAGTCTATACACTACACGGTCAGCTGATGTGAACTATAGGCACCGCCATATTGGCCTCGGCTGCTCTGACGAGCGCCTTTCACTTTATCCCTACTCCGCGGCCGACCGTCACGCGACATGCAACACACAGACGAAAAAGTTTGAGACGATGTAATAAAAGTTTCACTTTAATACTGCATTTATAAGTTCGTTTGAACTGGTCCCTACTCTGGTATCGAAGTTGGTAAGCCTGGTAGGCTGGAAGGCCTCCGTCAAGGCTTTGAATAACGACTTTTATAGACGAAAAATATCCGATTTTGTATTGCAAGCGAGTAGAACAACCTTATTATGTACCTGTATGATAGCTTCGACTATGGTCATGGTTTTGCCTGTGCCAGGAGGTCCGAAGACAATGTACGGTGCTTTTCCCGAAGTGCCGGCCACTATGTGTTGCACAGCAGACCTCTGCTCCTCGTTATCTTTGATCAAGGGATTGAAGAATCTGTAATTAAAATTAAATAGTTACTACTTATTCAAAAACTTTTAGGTGGGTATCAATTATGTGGAGCATTACACGAAAATGAAGCGCTCTATGTTCGCCAACAGTTGCAGAAGCGCGGAGCTCATAGGAGGGCGACCATAATGGATACCCGTCTGAAGTTAAGAATAAAAGTGCCTAAATCATGGCGTTGGGTTCGTGCTATGACTTAATGCTGAGAGTACAAAGTGAGCTGAGAAAATTTAGTGTTTCCTAGAGCTTGCTGTGCAATAGAGACTACCGGTGAGCAGAGCGTACCGCGAATATTGTGGGAGCGAAGCGCAGTTACCAGTACCGCACCGCTAGTAATGTCTACCCTACTCCGACGACGACGTCAACACTAACGTCGATGCCTACACCAACGCCGATGCCTGCTCTCGTCCACGTTAGAGTCAGCGTCGGCAACATCAGGGTATGCGTCGGCATCCGAGTATGTATTGTAATTGACACTATGAATTAATATAGTCACGCAGTGGTGGCGATTCTGTTATTTACACTGACTAACTAAAATTGTGTAAAGTATTAACTTGTTTACGCTAAAGATCAAATTAGAATGACATTTAAAGTGACATTTCTAACATTAAGTAATTTCACTAAGATGGCGAGTTTTTAGGCTAGTTTTAGTCAGCAGTCAAATTGGTGCTGATTAAAACTAGCCCAAAAACTCGCCATCTTAGTGAAAAATATTTAATTTTAGAAATGCCACTTTAAATGTCATTAATTTGATCTTTAGCATAAACAAAATAAGACCGTTCATATTTTACACAATTTTAGTTAGTCCGTGTAAACAACAGAATCGGCACCAGAATACATTTTCCTTTTGTTGTAGAACAAGCCTTATGTATTAAGAGTACGTAGTAAGTATTATTTCGTAATGTGAGTATGGGACCAGCTTACTTAGAGATCGTCTTGACGTGCAGGACGCCCCGCCTTCGCTCGGGGAACAAGCGGCCGACTTGCTTCGATGAGAAGACCCACGACACTGCTTCGTGGCAGCGCTCCATCGGTACGCGCGACATTATGAATCGCACGTCGAACAGAGCTTCCGTGCTGAAGTGAGCGATGAAACTGGAAAAATACGTAATACTAATATTAACGCTACTATTACCCAAACTGCTTTTACCAACTTCTACTGTCCAGATTTTTTAAGCCGATACAATTAAATAAATAAATATTGCTGGACATTTCACACAGCGCTATCTAGCCCCAAACTAAGCAGAGCTTGTACTATGGGAACCAGATAACTGATCGAATGCATATATACTTTTTTTTTTATGCATACTTATAATATATGGAAAAACACCCAAAATATTAATAACATGAAACTGAGTAACGTTAAGCAAAAGTGGACGGAAAACTGTTAGATTAGGTACAGGAAGCGAAAGAGCGGAGTTTCCTCCCCAATTATTGGTGAAATTGAACATTAATTTGAACTTACTCTTGGTCTATATCAGACAAGTGGACGTAGCTGTCATCTATGTTTTTAATCACACACTCGAAAATTAATTTAGGATTACTTTTGGGCTGCAGGTAAACTCTATCGCCTGAAAATATTGACAAAATAAGTGATTTTTAGGAGCAAATGTTCCCCAACATTTCAGATAAATGTAAAATATATGAAAAAAATATGTACCACGTAACAAAGATGGGCGTTTTTCAGCTAATCCAGGCACTTCCAAAACGAACAATCTATCCTTGTATTCCAACCTTACAGCAGTCATGTTATATTTCTGAAATATAAATTTAAAGTAAGCCGTGATTCAAGTTTAATAGTAACTAATAGCTGACCAATCCGCAGCTCCGCACGCGTAATTTTTCAATAAAAAACATTACCCTCCTTCTGCGCAGTTGGGTAAAATGTAGCCTATGTCACCCGGGGATAATGTAGTTTCCCAATGGTGAAAGAATGTTTTAAATCAGTCCAGTAGTTTCGGAGCCTATTCAATGCAAAGAAACAAACAATCAAATCTTTCCTCTTTTATAGATACTCATCAATTACTAGCACAAAAGTAAAGTAGGTCCGATTTGACGTCTATCATTTTGCACGCGCCGTGATAACTGCGTACTAACGTTTTCACAACAAATCGAAAAACAACTACATAATACATAGCAAATAATTATTGTTATCCATACACTATAACAATAAGTATAATTAACAAGCACCAAGTTTCAACTCACATTGAAAAATTACACTCAAACACACTCTAATGTACATCCGAACCCTGGACTAGTTAGTCATGGATTAACTTTTCGACGGGACAATATACCAATGAATCATCAATTTTGTCCAGAAGAAACCTATTCACTCGCGTCTTAAAGATACCCAGGTTGTAGCTAACAGGAAATACAGACTCTGGCAAGGCGTTCCACTCTTTGGCACTGCGCATAATAAAGATCGAAGAGAACCGCTTTGTGCGAATGGGAGGTATTTCAACATATAGCGGTGGCGCACCACAGAGCGTCTGGTTGTCCGATGAAAGAGGGAGATGGTGGGATTAGGTTGAAAAATTCCGCCGCACACTCCTTCCGAACCATTTGGTTTTGTTGTTCTTTGGTAATCTTTTGACACCTGTCAAATCTGACTTATTATATTTCCACGTGTATAATACAAAATAAATGAAATTACCCTCAAGTTGATTTTTAAAATAACTTCTTCCCACCAAAGCAAGTGATGGAAATAGGATATGTAATTATCTCTGGTGATGCCCTCATCAAAAATTGCCCTGAAAAGAAAATGAAAAAAATATGCGTCAAAATCAATCTATTCAAGGATTGGGGGTTCATCAACATTATCATCCAAGCCGGACTTCACCCACTGCTGGGTAAAGGCCTTACTTGCTTCTGCCAGCCCCATCAAGGTTCGACCCGCGATGTTTGCTACATCTCGCTACATCGCTACATTTCACTTACTGAACAAGCTATATGTATAAGTTTAAAAATTTAATCCCGATTACGTTATACGATGGATACGATGGTTGCCTATGTCACCAGCACCATGATAACGAATCGAGTGACACCTCATTCATCAAAATCGGGTTAGTAGTTCAGGCGCTACGGAGTAACATACTGTTACGAGCTGAGGGTTCGGGATAAAATAATGGGAATCGGTTTAACCAAAATAACACTTTTATTCAACACGATGACGATGAATACACGAACTTGGTCACACGTATCACATCACACTAATTCACACCACTGGTGTACCACTTATAGTCACCGAAATGATCGCACGTATAGCTTAATCCAGACTGACTCGGGAGCAACTACTGTTCACGCGAGACCCTTCCCATGTCAGTCCTCCAGGGCCTCGCTGAGACTAACTCACTCAGACTGACTGACTCAGACTGACTGTCCGGACGTGTCTTCATCTCACACACCGGCGAAGCCGGTGTGGGGGATGCAGTGCCGGGCTTTTTGGCCCTTTCCTGCGGAGTTCTTACCGCCCCCCGTTTCAACGGGGGGGTCATCGGGTCGGCTCGCGGAGCCTCAGGTTTGCTACTCAAGCGTTACTGGCCGCCCGATGCTCACTCCGCAGGGAGGATCTTCGGACAGTCGCCGCGCAGGTACCTTCAAAGGAAGATGGGTAGGGGGAAGGGATGAGGGAGGGATACCCCTATCTGACGACGCCTGGTCGTCGTCAGTGTCTGTGGCCAGTTCCCGCGGGTACGGCTTACTCTTCGGTGGCCTTTCTGCGAGAGGGGCCAGTTCTCGCAGATGAGAGTAAGTGGAGTTATCTAGGCGCTCGAACATCCTGGTCGCTAAGCGGCCTATAAATTGATCCAGACTTTCAATTTTCAGGTCCCGCTGTATGGTGGCGTTTCGAACGTACCGTGGCGCGTTTACGATCGTCCGGAGGCATAGGCTTTGCTGACTTCGCAGTATCTTTCTGTGGCCTTTGGCTAGCAAAGCATACCACGCGGGGGCCGCGTATGTGAGACGCGGGCGGACGTACGTCTTATACAATCCAACCTTCATTCGGAGCGGAATGTTGGACTGCAGGACGGGCTTGAGTAGCGCTCGGGTTACGCTCGCTAGACCGCGGACGTCCCTTGCGTGCTTTCTCATCGTGAGGTTGCGGTCTAGAGTTACTCCCAGGTATTTCGCCGTGTGCGACCAGGCCACGGGTTGATCCTCCAGAGTGAGCTTCGGCGGCAGGGTGAGCCTCTTCGAGAATGCCACCGCCTGTGTTTTACTCACGTTGACACTCAGTCTCCATTTAGTAAGCCAGGCGGGGAGCTCTGTTAGGACCCTTTGCATTTTGGTGGCGTGACTGTCCGGCCATCTCTCCGGCCTATTTATATCGCACACATTTCGATTGTTCGAGAACGATGTCGATCGTTCCAGGAAAAGGGTCGGTCCCTCGACACAATGGCCACTTCATTGTGCGCAACCGCAGACAATAACAACAATAACGCAGCAAGACAAAAGCGTTCGAGAAGTTACGATTATTACTCATTGTTTAACAGCCTCGGCGTAACACTGCCTGAAGGCGTTGCAGGTAAAAATGGTAAGTATGTACCTATACCTATGTATTTAAGGTAAATGAAGCCACTTATTTGTGCGAACAATCGTGTATTGGACAAAGAAACATAAAACTCGACTTAGCGTAAAGGAGCGTGCGGTTCACGTGGGGCTAGTATTTCGACTGATTGTGCCAAATCGTCCTAATTAGTGTTGGCTAGACCGCGCGCCCCTTTCCCCGTACCCCGCACGCACCTTGCACATCATTATGCATAAATATAAGTTCGCGTCGCTAACACGCCCCACCCCAGTGCTGCTAGCAGCACTCATCAGCTAACGGTATTCGAGCGACGCGTGCAGCTGATCGGGTAAGTACTCCAGTCATAGTCTTAATTTTTACCATTCTAACCCGTTTATCTTTCCCAGGGCATACTTCTTGTATTAATCCCTTTGGCCACTTGTTCCTGGGTCCATTCGGGTCGACTATGTATACTAAATCGCCTACTTGCAGGGGTCTTTGATCTTTGTTCCACTTTTTCCGAGGCAATAGGTCAGGTAAAACTTCCTTCAGCCATCTGTTCCAAAACATATCCGCCAGTCGCTGAGAGATCCGCCATTGTTTCCGTAAGTACAGGTCTGAATCATCAAATTTGCCTATCTGCGGCGAATCCACAGTCGTTCCCAGTAAAAAATGTTTCGGAGTGAGGCTTTCTACGCTTCCAGGTTCCACAGATACATGAGACAGTGGTCGACTATTAACAATATTCTCAACCTCGGCTAGTAGTGTGCTCAATACCTCGTCACGTGGAGCTCTTTCCTTGAGTACGACCCGTAGCGACGTCTTCACACTGCGGATGAGCCGCTCCCAGGCCCCACCCCAGTGTGGGCTTGCAGGTGGTATGAATGTCCATTTAGTGCCATGATTCATAGCTTCATTTCTCATATCATTCTCATTTAACTCTTGTATTGACTTTTTCAGTTCAGCGTTCGCACCTCGAAGGTTAGTGCCATTATCAGAGTAAAGTTGATGCGGCCATCCCCTCCGTGCTGCCATGCGACGCAGAGCCATAATGAACGAATTAGTAGTTAGCGTGGCCACTATCTCAATGTGTATGGCCCTTACGGTGAGACACGTGAATAGTACTCCATATCTTAGTTCATGCCGTCTCCCTACAGTGACTTCCATTGGCCCGAATAGGTCAACCCCACAAAAGGTGAACGGCCGTTGGTGATGAGCCATCCTGGCATAAGGTAAGTCTCCAATTCTTGGTATTTCCGGTTTACATTTCCTCATTCTGCACAACATACATTTTGCTACTACGTGTTTAACGGTTGGTCGTAATCTTATTACCCAGTACTTTTGTTTTATCTCATTAACTACCATCTCTTGGTTTCCGTGTGCAGCATTAACGTGATAATGTCTCACAATCAGACGCGTAATATAATTTTGTCCATCTAGTATTGCAGGTCTCTTCACATCGGGCAGCACGTCGGCAGCGGCGTCGATTCGGCCTCCAACTCGCAGCACTCCGTGGCCATCCAGGTAAGGTGACAAGGTAAGTAGTTTACTAGTAGTAGGTATTTCTTTACAGGTTTTTAGTAATGCAATTTCTTCACTGAATGACTGAGCTTGTGCGTATCTAAGTAGTAGCCGCTGAGCTTTGTCCATAACGTCATCATTCAGGTTGTAGGTAAATTGTCTCGGTCCAAATTTACGATTTATGGCCGTAAGTCCTTTATCAACAAAGGTAAGTACTCGTGATGCAGCTCGTAGTAAGCGTAGCCATGAAGAAAACTTGGTAGGTTCAGGTACAGGTAAGTTGGTATCTTCCATGTTTACAACATTTACACATTCTAATTGAAATTCTTTGTTCGCAGGTTCAATTACGTCTACCGGCCATTGATCACAGTTTTGACGTAAAAAGTTAGGTCCATACAACCATTCATTTTTCAGAGCTGGGTAGTCGTAACTTTCTCTGGTCGCGATGTCGGCGACGTTTATTTTAGTCGGTACGTATCGCCATTCGTGTATTTGTGTAAGCTCGTCTATTTCGCCCAAACGGTTTGCTACATATGTTTTGTAATTACGAGAATCATTGCGTATCCATTGTAATACTGTTGTTGAATCACTCCAAAATATGCGGCACTCAGCTGTCATCTTGTGCTCTTTGGTAATCGTGTCTGCCAGTCTAGCCGCCAACACAGCAGCCTGTAGTTCCAATCGTGGCACTGTGATTGGCTTATTTCCCGCCACACGACATTTACTCGCAACAAATGCTACTCGAGTTTTAAACTCGTTATCTGTCCATCGCCAGTAAGCTACCGCACAGAATGCTTTTGTAGATGCATCGCAAAATATATGCATCTGTAGGTTCATATACCCAGTTCTACCGTTAAGCGCGTTCTTGGTGTCAGAAACGTGCGGCGTAGCAATCGTAGCGGTCAAGTGTTCCGCTACGAGCATAGCACTTTCCATTGGATGCTTGATGTGTGACCGCGATGATAAGCTTGTTGTATTTTCCGTCTCGCTCACACTTGCTGTAGCTGCTGGATAGTACCTCGGTAATCTGACGTCATTAATTGATTTTAATAAATTTATCCATTTGAGCCATTTTGTATAGATTGCATCACTAACGGGCTCGTCCCAGCTGCTTTTAAGATGCCATGTTTCTTGCAGGACTATTTTTCCGTTAATTGTGATCGGTGATAAAAATCCGTAGACATCAAAAATCGACATAACGACACGTAGCATCTCTCTTTTAGTAGGTACTTTTTCTCCATTAATTATATTTTTAGGTACTTTTTTAAATGAAACATCGAACCTTAAAGTGTCGTCATCGGTATGCCATATAAGTCCTAGTGTTCGTTCTCCATCATGTGGCTGTCCCATTTTGAACCTGACAGCGGACTCCCCGAGGGTATCTTTTGGTACGCTGTCAAGTACCGCTTCGCTATTACTGATCCAGTTACGTATTTCAAATCCTCCTTGTAAATGTATGTAAGTAATATCTCTTATCAGTTCAATAGCTGTTTGTTCGTCAGGCAGGCTATGTATATAGTCGTCCATATAGTGTTGTGTACGTATAGCTGCCGCGGCTGTAGGCATGTTAGACTCGTAGCGTTGAGCGTTCTTGTTTTTAACAAATTGAGCTATAAATGGTGAACAGTTAGCACCGAATATCAATGACGTCATCACGAATGTTTTTATCGGTTCTTGTATCATATTAGAATTGTATTCATTGGTTGGGTTACCTCTGTATATAAATCGCAATGCGTTTTGATCTTCTGGGCGTATTTTTACCCTCAAAAACATATCTTTTATGTCCCCCATTACTGCTATTTTATTTTCTCGGAAGCGTAACATTATTCCAAACAGCGACATAAGTAGGTCAGGTCCTTTTAGTAGATAATCATTGAGCGATAACTTTGAAGTTGTAGCTGCAGCGTCGAACACCAATCGCAGCTTCTTTTTGTTCGGGTTATCAACGCCGAAATGAGGTAAGTACCATGTCTTTTGTGTAGTTTTTTGAATTTACTAACTCTTGTGCGTAATCATTTTGTAATAAATGTTGTACACGTTCGTGGTATCTTTGTGCGTATTCGGTATTATTTTTCATTTTGTGTACCACTCCCCTAAGCCGGGTCGTGGCTGTAGGTAGTGAGTCGGGCATTACGCAATTGTTGTCCTTCCAGGGTAAGCCCACCTGCCACCTGCCGTCAACGAGCTTGGCGTTTTGTTCCATAAGGTGCCAGGCACGTTGGTCGTCTGAGTTCTGCCGTGGTTTAGAAGCAGAAACTCCCATAGACTCCATAGAAAAATAATGTTGTACCTCGTCATGAAGGTCGCGAAGACTGCAGTCATCATCATCCTTATTTGGTGCAGTGTTGTCGTGAACAAAGAGCGTGGATTGATGGTCACGCGGCGAAGAAGCCGAGTGTGGCACCCGACCGTGCAGGCACCAGCCCATGGGCGTGCGGGTCGCGCACGGCTCGCTGGGCCCGCCTACCACTACTTCCAAAGGTGACAGTAAATGGTAATTGTCCTGTCCTATTAACACTTCCGGTTTTTGTAGGCCCGAACACAACTCGTTTTTAAGGCTGTGTAAATAGTTATAGTTCTCACACTTCACTGAAGATAAGTCTTGTTGAGGTAAACATAGTTCGTTAACACTGCGTATACTGATGTTATATTTATCACCTTGTCTATTCGATAAAGTCAAGTCCAATAGTTCCGTGTCGCACAACAAATCGGTATTGTTCCAAGCACCGCGCACTCGCATTGGCAGCTTGCGCCCGCGCAAGCCGGCGCGCGTCGCTAGTCTCGCACTTATCATAGACACAGTCGAGCCGTCATCCAGCAATGCACAAGTATTGATTTTACCTTTCGGTCCGTAAATCACTATAGGTACGACCTTTAATAACACTGAACTGTTCTGTCTATTGCGATGAATGTTATTAACACTTTCTACAGCTGATTCAGTTCCTGTCGTTGCTGGTTGTGGCTGCACTGTGATGCTATTGTTATTGTTTGGTCGTGAGCTCGGAACATAGTGCAGGAGTCGGTGGTGAGGTTCACCGCACTCATCGGCGTCACAGGCTGCGGCGGGGCAAGTCTGCCTGTCATGTTGGGATAACAGGCACTTGTAGCATAAACCTGCGCGTTTTACGTAACGCCAACGGTCCTTACGAAGCGATTTCTTAAACTTCTTACAATCTGTTAGTTTATGTACAGAGACACGGCAAAAACGGCATTTTTCATCACTCTGTTTACTATTTTCAGTTTGCAATAAAACCGTCTGGCTGTGACTTTGACCAGAGTACTCTTCGTTGTATTTACGTTTATTGTCCCATCGTATGTTTATCAGGTGAGCACTACATGTAGATATCTTGGTAGCTTCCTCGCTTAAAAAATCAGCTAGTATATCTAGTCTAGCTTTCTTACGTTCGGTTATGAGTGGGTAGCTGTAATCGGCCCACTTGGACAATAGTACCGTAGGTAATTTAGCAAGTACTATGTTCACCACGCCAACACCTTGTAGGTACTCTTCACACTTTAGTGCACGTACAGAAGCCACAAAGTTTTTTATTTTCACTGAAAACGTCACTATATCCTTGTGGTATTCTTGTGGTAAAGGGTTAAGCTTCTTTACTTCATTTAAAATTCTTGTGATAATAATTTCTGGGTTTCCAAATTGTAATTCGAGGGTAGAAATCACAATGTCAGGCGACGTAGTGCTTATCAGTAAAGCTGAGACCGCTTCTTTAGCGGAGCCTCGTAGACACTTTCGTAATCTCCATAAGTTCTCTTTTTCACTAAACTTACATACGTCAGTGGATTCCTCGTATGCGTTTTTGAACGACAGCCAGTCCATAGGGTCACCAAAAAATAATGGTAGTTCTTTTGGTGTGCTGATGCGGCTAAGAAGGTTGGCGCTGTGACTGGTGGTTGCTGAAGATGCTACCAGGTCCCTCAGTGCGCTGGCCAATTGTTGGACTGGACCGTTAGTGCCGTCGACATCCGACGGCGGAAACAGAGAGCCTTTGACTGTTCCATGATTGTTGTCCCTCTGTTTCTCCAGTTCCTGCTGACTGCGCTCAAGCCACTTCTGTATATCCTTGCCGTCACCTTGTTGGCTGTCGGACTCCGATGCTTGTGGACTGTATTGTTCATCAACAGCTGCCAAATCAGCTGCTAACTTTTTGTCGATTAGTTCCATTTGAATACGAGCCTTTTCCTCTGCTGCTTCCAGCTCAAGCCGTTTCTTTCGTGCCAGAATCGAAGACAATGATGACGTTGACTTTCTTGTTTTTTGCGATTTTGATATATGTGACGGTACTTTAAGTGTTTCTTTTATTTCACATTTTTCACTTTCAGCACTTGTTCCAGGTATTTCTTTATCGATCACTTTCAGGTTCACATCATCGTTTTTCGTTTGTGTCTGCGATTGAGCTATGTCCTTAGATTGACTTTCATTTCGCGCGGTACTGCGGGTGTTCACCATTTTTCTGCTCCGCGGCGGTGTGTGGTACATTTATGATCCGGTCGAAGAACCATGAAGGCGTTGCAGGTAAAAATGGTAAGTATGTACCTATACCTATGTATTTAAGGTAAATGAAGCCACTTATTTGTGCGAACAATCGTGTATTGGACAAAGAAACATAAAACTCGACTTAGCGTAAAGGAGCGTGCGGTTCACGTGGGGCTAGTATTTCGACTGATTGTGCCAAATCGTCCTAATTAGTGTTGGCTAGACCGCGCGCCCCTTTCCCCGTACCCCGCACGCACCTTGCACATCATTATGCATAAATATAAGTTCGCGTCGCTAACACTGCCCCCTCCTAAAACATGCTCGTCCCGAGCATTCTTAGCCTCATATCGCGGCAGCCGATCAACACGAACAATTTTAGGCGCACCTCGCGCTGAAGATGTAGCAACTAGAGGAGCCACATTGCCGTCTCCAGTACTTCAGGACACCCAGAGTCCCTTTCTCATCAGCGATCCCAATTCCAGCCTCCAAAACACGGCTCTCATGACTTCTATCTGTTCTTTCACTTCCTGGAATTACTTTCCAGATAAACCGAACGATTCCCTCATCAGTCGAGCCCAATTCCAGCCTCCAAAACACGGCTCTCTTGATTTCTATCTGTTCTTTCACTTCCTGGAATTCCTTTCCAGATGAACCGAACGATTCCCTCATCAGTCGAGCACGCCCTTATGGCCAACGTCGCTGATCTTCCTGTTGACGACGCTGCTCTTCTTTATCCTGACGTCGCTGTTCCTCTTGCAACCGAGTCTGCTCTACCTGTTCATGTCGCTGTTCCTTCTGCAACCGAGCCTGCTCTTCCTGCTGACGACGCTTCTCTTCTTTATGCTGACGGCGTTCTTCCTCCTGCAACCAAGCCTGCTCTTCTTGCTGACGACGCTGCTCTTCCTTATCCTGACGACGCTGTTCTTCTTGACGACAAAGCATTGCCATAATAGCAGCAATATCGCCTGTCACAGGAGCTTGCCCCACGGATGATGATGATGATGCTCCAAATGATTCGGCGGTGGCTAATTCCATCTCCATCGGCTGACGACTCTGCCGAGCTTCTTGAACCGGAGACTCCCCAAACCGCCTTTCATCCATTTCCTGTTGTCGTTAACCTCTCGTCCTGACACCGTCCACGTTATCCTTTGGCAGAACCGGCATTATTTTATCCCACTTCTGACACCAAATTGTTACGAGCTGAGGGTTCGGGATAAAATAATGGGAATCGGTTTAACCAAAATAACACTTTTATTCAACACGATGACGATGAATACACGAACTTGGTCACACGTATCACAACACACTAATTCACACCACTGGTGTACCACTTATAGTCACCGAAATGATCGCACGTATAGCTTAATCCAGACTGACTCGGGAGCAACTACTGTTCACGCGAGACCCTTCCCATGTCAGTCCTCCAGGGCCTCGCTGAGACTAACTCACTCAGACTGACTGACTCAGACTGACTGTCCGGCCATCTCTCCGGCCTATTTATATCGCACACATTTCGATTGTTCGAGAACGATGTCGATCGTTCCAGGAAAAGGGTCGGTCCCTCGACACAATGGCTACTCCATTGTGCGCAACCGCAGACAATAACAACAATAACGCAGCAAGACAAAAGCGTTCGAGAAGTTACGATTATTACTCATTGTTTAACAGCCTCGGCGTAACAATACTTCCATAGACTGCTAAAAACATAACCCTTCCTTTTGGCTTTACCGTAGTCGGGTAAAAAGTAAAGAATGACATTGCGAAATGACGACAGCAGTAAGGCGCTTACTGAATTGACGTTTGACTCAGAGAAATAAGCATTGGAGTACTCTGTGATTATGCTATTTTATGCGTTTATTGGAGTTTACTCCTTAAGAATCGATTTTCATATACAAGCTCTGGGTATGAAAATTGATGGGGTATAAAATCAAACTTTCTGCGTTACGTTATGCGTTATGTTCGTGCGCAACTTATTCTATAAAATGTATTTTATTTTTTTATTTTGTGGAGGGGCATAAGACAACTTTCTTAGTAAATTTTCATGTTTATGCAACATCCATCACGAGCATTCAGAAACATCTTTTTGTTGTTTTTTTTTAATGTAAATTCCATCCTGATCGTTATGCAACCATTATTTTATTCACCTGCAACGTCCATCATGATCATTTTGCAACACCCAACTTTTTTTTTATATTGTGGAGGGGCATAAGACAACTATCTTTGTAAATTTTCATGTTTATGCATCATCTATCATGATCATTGTGAAACATCTTTTTGTTTTATATGTTTCCATGACTATGTAATATATTTTGATGAATATAAATTATATAATTAATATAAATAAATGTATTATGCACGCTTTTTATATAAAAAATGCGTTCATTTACTAATCTACATATTTTATAATCGTTCGTAAGGAGTAAGCTCCAGTCGTGCGTCGGAGCTGACATACACACTTTTTTTACTATTTACATATTAAATTATATTATAACAGTAACACAGTCAGCTAGATTCAATACGGCCTTGTATACCTCTCATTATAAACTATACACAAAGATAAAGCATTATTATAAATACGGGATTTATCACGTACCGTTTTATAGGTGTTACACGATAAATCCCTTATTTATAATAATGATTGAAATAAATGACAAAGTTTTCGTAAGATTATGGCTGGTTTTACAATGGTTTTTGATAAGTAGTGTAGACTTACCGAACTCCTACTAATATTTTTCTTAACTTTGCAATCACTTCAGGCGGTTGTTTTATTCCTTCCAGAGCTTTTTCCTCGAGGCCTCGCGGTAGAAGAATTTTCAGGAGATGTGGTACATTGAATTTTTGTTGTTGCCTAGAAAAAAACATAATTTATATACACTGGTACAGTGCAGAACTGCAGAGCAGTGTACAGTAAGCCTAATTTATAATAAATAACTTGCGAGCAGGGGTTCCCAAACTTTTTCAGTTCGCGGCGCACTTACAGGTATTTTGGAATTATTTTGTCTCGGTGCCCTAGCTAGTTGAAATAGGGTACAATGATACTAAGTAGATAGGCACAAAAATTAAAACATCCACATTAAGAAGCTGAGTTTTTTATATTTATATACAAGAAAATATTTATTAAAGAAAAAAGGAAATAAAATACAATGGCAACTTAGTGAATGTGACGTGTGAGCTTGGTGATCTCCACACATTTTTTCAAGCGTGGTATATGGCTTGACACCGCTACTCTCATTTTTTGCTCCACATTGATCTTTGATTGTTCATTTTGTAACCGCGAATGTCTAAGTTTAGTTTCCGAAGAATGGTAAACAGGAGTGCCTCACGGCACACCATGGCGCCGCGGCGCACACTTTGGAAGCCCCTGACTTAGAGTATCTACGTTATTAAAAAGGCTTTGACTGTAAATTAAGGATGAAAAGACAGGGAAACATTAAACCGGTACTACAGCAAAGCTAGAGTTGATAGACATGAAACGAATATCTTAGATCGATATCTTATCTTAGATAGAGATCGATTTTAGCGATAAGGCCTCCCTTTGTACCCATGATTTAAGTGTATTTTATTCATTTGTTTATTTTAAACGGTGTGCAATACTAAAGATATTATCTATCTATATGTATATCACGATCACCATAATTTAAAAGCTAGGTGGCGCAATATATTTTTTAGGACGTAACATATGCATCTAATAAGAATATATTACAAATGCGATTTTAGAGAATAGGCAACCAACAACGTCACAACTACGCCATCGCGATTAAATTGTAGCTGTCACTTCATCACCATGTTATTTGGTAATCAAACGAACTATATACCGAATATATTTATTTTTAAACCCGCAAAGTTTTATCAATTTCAACGCTATATGTAAAAATTTACTTTTTAGTCGCGGCGGCGCGCAATCAATTCCGTTGGCTATGGCCGCGACGTAATGCGATCAAAATTCGCTCGGGTGACAAGGCTCTCAGGCTTATATTACGTACCCATACTATATATTCGTCACCCATATTATTAAGAGAATAATAGACTAGAATCCTAAGTGCAGAAAGGGATATAAGCACGCCCAAAATGCAGACAGCTTTATCCACGAGGAGAATACTTCACTTTTTACACTTTCTGCGAGACAATAAAAACCAATTCTAGGTTGGTGCATTCTGTGCAGAGGTTAGTTCGATTTACGAATAAGTTCTTATTGTGTGGGTCTTTTTGGTTCAAATTTTAATACAGGTGAGGTTCCAAATTCAAATCAAATTATGACCGCGAGGGCATAATGAATATCAGTACAACTTTACTCCCGGCCCAGCCGTGAATCATCTGTTATGTGTCATCTAATCATCTGCTTACGGTGAGGTTTACATGACATGTAATTTGACATTGTCAAACAGGTGGTGTGAAAAACATATTATAACCATCTATACTAATATTATAAATTCGACGACTAAACGGCTAGACCGATTTCGATGAAATTTGGTATCTAGAGAGATTATGACCGCTATTGGGACATAGGCTACTTTTTACCTAACTGCACAGGAGAGTAATATTTTTATATACAAACCACACGTGCGAAGCCGCAGGAGTGTCAGCTAGTATACCATCATATTATTCGTAAGTTGTAGCTAATTCTGTTGAACAAGATATCATCAAATACATACGGATCACTAAGTGAAGGAATTTTATGTTCCGCGCGAATCAAGTCTTCTTTTGCGTACGGGCATTTAGGGAATGGATGAACCACTGGATTCTCTTCCACCATCACCACCTGGAACAACAAAAATATTTCAGCCATAGATCACTTTTTAGGAACCTTTATGGATAAAATCAAAATCAAATTTTCATTTATTGCGTAATATAATAATAATAAATTGTATTTAATTTGTTTCATAAATATAAAATATCGCTGGACATTTCACACAGCGCTATCTAGCCCGTAACTAAGCAGAGCTTGTACTATGGGAACCAGATAACTGATAGAATACTTATATACATTTTTTTTGTAAATACATACTTATAATATACATATAGAAAAACACCCAGACACGGAACAAATATCTGTGGATCATGCAAACATTTGTTCCGCGGCGGGAATCGAACCCGCTACCTCCTGCGTCCCAGCCGGCTATACGCCCACTGCGCCACGGAGGCAGTCAAAACTTTTTAACTTACCATTTCTCTTATAAATATTATATTTTTTTTACTAGTCGCTTGCCGGAATGTAAACATGATGGGCATTTCGTACTGCCCTATGTCAGCAGGATTGAACATTACAGAGATCTCTTCTGGAATCGCCGATTCTGAAATATCAAAATTATACTTAATTTTACCACATCACACTCTTAATATTATAAATGCGAAAGTTTGGATGTTTGTTTATTTATTTGTTTGTTTGTTACTCAATCACGTCGTAACGGATGAACCGATTTCGATGAAATTTATGTATAGGCTATTTTTTATCCCCAAATCAGATTCCATGAGATAAAAATGGGGTGTCAAGTTGCAACAGCGAGTTTAGCTTTATTTCTAGGTTATCTACACATTTAGTAGTGCAACGTGTACGAAGTTGCGGGCAACAGCTAGTTCATTAATGTAAATGTAAATCAAGACTCAAGGGTAGATTTTATGACAGCTTTTACTGAACATTTCATACTAATATTATAAATTCTAAAGTGGCTCTGTCTCTCTGTCTATTTGTTGCGTTTTCACGACTAGACCGATTTCGATTATATATAGGTATAGGTTATTCATTCATCTATTTTTCAGATGTCAACGATCCATATTTGTTATTAAAAACTTAATTGTTAAATGGGTTAGTACATTAGATTATGACCGGGATTGAGACATAGGGTACTTTTTGAGAAAGAGGGTAATGTTTTTATTGACATATCACGAGCGCAAAGCCGTGGGCGAAAGCTTAGTTGTCATAAATCTATGCATATGTGTCTGTATAATCTTGAGTCTCAATAGTTTTGAGTGTAAATCTGGAATATGGGCGTCAGATTAGAAATGATTGACATAAATTAATGCCAATCAGAAGATGGCTATGCCCAGCAATGGGTATATTGCAATTTGCATATAGTATATAATATATATATATAGTCCGAAATATAATTATTATGTTAACCCGAAAAAGGTGTCATTGATCTAACTTAGAAGATCAATGCTGTTCCATAACTTGTAGAAAGTCTAATATTTCATTTAAAAAATCAAACCTTTTATCAACTGTTTTAGTCGAGTTATAGATAAGACGCAAGTCTAATGGATAAGTATTTTTTACAAATGGCTTAATTTACAAATGAATGGTATTACTGTTCCGGGAATTCCCCAGAAAATACAGTAAATGGACGTCTGTTAAGCGCATGTATACAGATATCTTACAATTAGAACCAAGTTACCAACCAATTAATTTTCGTTCGCCCCTCCTTTTCCATATAAACTTTAATTATGCCAAATCTCACACCCCTCCGTGCGCGCAATTTGCAAAGTTATCCCTTCACGTATTTGATCGAGCGAAGCTGGATCTCCAAATTAACTTGGGCAAATCGGCGTTGTATGTATGTATGTTTGTTTGTTCGAGGTAACTTTCAAAGCGATGATCTTATCATCGTGAAATTTAGTATATAGGTAGGTAGTGCACAATTTTGGTGTGACTAAATGAGCTAATCTAAAATATGGGTTGTTGAGATATTAGGGTTCAAGTAGGGTAAAAAAAAAACTAAATGGGACTATCCGGTCAAGTGGCACGTCTAATAAAACGTCTTTGTGAGTACATTCCAACCCCGTTTTTATTTTTCGTTTAAACGTTGTAGTTTTTAAGTTATTAGCCATAATAAAAACTGAACTTTGACAAAGTTCACAGGGAACACCAGAGACCCCACAGTGCTGTAATTTGGTATGCGCGTAGGTTTAGTGACACAAATAGGTATAGGTAGGGAAAAGTCTGAAATCCAGAATAACTGCAATTTCTACATCAAAAATATGTAACCAATTAACATGAACTCCCGTTACCTGTAATTTTAATGAAACTGTAGGTCAAGTAAGTTGGTAATGCATTTCGAGGCACTATTTTGATAGTCAAGATTACAAATCATATTTTTTTGTTTTATGGGAGACTCGCGAGATCTCAGTTCTGGGGAACCACTAGTTATACATAGACAGTACTTACTCTTTTCCCAGACATGAGGCTCTTCCCCAAATACATATGGATGGTCACTCATTACAAACTGGGGTTGAGGGTGCGCCAGTTGGATACCCACGATCAAAATATCATTTTTCTTTGTTTCATTGCGGACGTCGAAAATGAACTTTACTTTCTGCCGTGGTTTTATCTGAAAATAAATTACGTCTGAATGTAGTAATGGAACCTTGGCCAAGACTTCTGCAGGACCTTCGTCTAATTTTTTACGAAGACGAGATGTTCAAATCGATGATATATTTACTACCTAGAGATGGAACATAGCTTATCGCCCACCTGATATTAAGTGGTAACCATCACTTATAACAAAGTATTGCCTCGTAGGTCACGCACCTTAGATACGGACAAGCCCTACGATGCAATGCTCAGCGTCCATAAACTTGAGGCATACAGGTGTAAAGCCTGTGAAGTGTCTAATTTCACAGGCAACCATACCCATCAAACCGAAACACAGCAATATTGCTTGGCGGCATAAATAGGTATGGTGGTAGCACTTCCCCGGGCGAGCCCTTCCACAATCTTGATCTTGAGGGTTCTAGACAAAAAGTAAAATTCATACCAAGCCATCCTTAGCCATATTTAAATCTAGGGTTAAGAGTTTGTATTTTTAGAAACTTCGTAGTATCGCACAATTCATTTATACATATATTTATATATTATATAATATAATATATTTATATAATATATTTATATTTAAGTAATCGTATTTATCTTTATATACCATATTATTGATATGTATATATATGTGTGAAATGTCCAGCAATATTTATTTATTTATTATATAGATAGGATACATTTAAAATATCAATTATGATATATATGTATATATATATCATAATTGATATTGATATAAATAAATATTGCTGGACATTTCACACAGCGCTATCTAGCCTCAAACTAAGCAGAGCTTGTATGTACTATGGGAACCAGATAACTGATAGAATACATTTACATTTTATTGTAAATATATACTTATAATATATATAGAAACAACCAGACCCGGAACAAATATCGGTAGATCATGCAAACATGTGTTTCGCGGCGGGAATCGAACCCGCTACCTCCTGTTGTCTGCTGTCGTCACACAGTATCTGTAATTCTCGGCAGCTATCAGCGGCATAACTATATTGTTTATCTACCTGATACGCCACAATAGCTCTGCCTTAATCGTCTAATTTGAATGTTATCTTTTAAACTAGTTTCAATAGGTATTCATACAGTAAGTTTGGATACCTAACATATTTTATTTTTAGACTAGCTGACCCGCCCGCGACTTCGCACGGGTGGGTTTTCAATAAAACATTACCCTCATTTTGCGCAGTTGGCTAAAAAGTAGCCTATGTCCTTTCCCAGGATATAATCTATCTCCTTGCGAAATTTCATTACGATCCGTTCAGCCGCTTAGTCGTGTAAAGGTAACAAACAAACTAACAAACAAACAGAGTTACGTACGTATTATACACATAAACCTTCCTCTTGAATCACTCTTATCTATTGCTGAAAACTGCATTAAAATTGGTTGAGTAGTTTAAAAGATCTAAGCGAACAGACAGCGGAAGCGACTTCATTTTATACTATGTAAAGAATAACGACGGATATAGAAAAAGGTTTGGAAATGACGAAATTCATTGACTTTACATAATTTTCGGTATAATGAAGCCTTCAGATATCCTTTTTGACCTATTAATATTTAAACATAGCTGACCCGCCCCGAATTCGCACGGATTTAAAAATAAAATATATCCTACATGTGGTCTTGAGTTCATACAAAAAAGTACTTTCTGTTTGAAATCCTAATTCAGAATAAAACAAACATTAAAAAATATAAGAAAGCCAAACTGTCCACTCGTTCTCAAGTGATGTGCTTACCAACGAACACACTTTCATTTTTATTTTTATAGATATTACTCACATAAATACGAATCTTGTGGTGGTCAACCATCGGAGTTTCCCCAAGACTGGTACCATTGTCATCAAAAAGCTCAACACCTCCCATTATGAAGATATTTTCTCGATTTTTGCTGAAATATCTCCTAAAACACAGAAAGGTATTTTTTAAACCGAGGCATCTATTAATTGAAGATGATCTCAAACAGGATTTTTATATGGAGTAAGAAAGGCTTGTTCAGCATCTACTATATCCTCTCAGCTTGGTCAGCCTTAAAGCCGCGGTTCCATTGCTTCGTAAGCGTAATCGTCCATTTCTCTGCTTGCGTGTGCCTATCTTTCCATTGCAGCACATGCGGCGCACGGATATTGACCCGTCAGTTCTAGTTCGCAGTCAGTTCCGTGTGTGTGGCGCATGTATAGCGTGCGCCGCGTTAAGCTGCGTGGGCCATCCGAGCAAGCCACGTGTATATTGGTGACGTCGTCATCAAGCCACGCATCACGCCTCACGTGGGTCGCAGTGTACTGATCCGCCTACATTCTCATACAAAGCGGAGCTAGGTACACGTGCGAAGCATACCCGTGTGCATCAATGGAACCGTGGCTTAATCAGGCAGAAAGACATGGTCCGTCAGTCGATTTCCTCACGATGTATTTCAACACCATAAAAAAAATGATTTTATTTTTGTAACAGATATTACATAATATTTTAAGGTAGGAACCTTCTTTAAGTATAAAACTTGTGTTAGAAGACTCCGCTCTTCCATATCCAAGAGTATTTTTATAGGTTACAGATACTTATTTTGCAAGTTACTTAACTTAATAATTAGACATGCATGAATATGAAATATAAAATATAAAGGCAAAAAAGTGTGTGCACGTGCGTATGGGTGTGTGTGTATGCACGTGTGTTTATGTTCTGCCTCTAGTCCAGTTTCCTGTTATTTTAATATTTTAAGAACGCACACATTTTAAACAGTAAAAAAAAATTGGCACGAAAACAACAAACCTGCAGATCAGAGGTTGGTGTACATTCCACTAGGCTACCAAGCTCTAGTAAGTTGCATTTGATGTTTGTAAGAATAATACTATTTATATCCCTTATTTTATTAAATAAAGGGATACTTTAATGTTTAAATCGTCCATAGGCTTTAGTAGCAACTTCCCAGGGTTAATACAAGGTGGGGCACATGCTTGTTTGCCTATGTGATAAGTTTTAAAACACTTTCTTATACCTACCTACAAGAAAATGGACAACAACCTAGAATATTTATATGCATTTCCTACATTAGTTGAACTTACTTTTTATGTTTATAATCCAAAAGAATTTGGTTACAAATGTGTTTGACCGTGTTCTTGTGCACAATAAACTCATTTTCATCATAGCTTTCGTCAACTATACCACACACTTCGTGGCAATACATCTTTTCAATTATGCTAGTACCTAAAACAAAAAAATATTAAACAGGATGTAACATCATCATTAAACATTAGATGAATAATTTAGGGGCTGCGTAAACATAGACACTTTTTGTTGCTGACATATGAAACTGTGGTTTACCGTGGCAATCCGTGTGTCTAGCAGAAGCAACTGGACACAAACAGTGTCTACATCTACGCAGGTAGTGTAATTTTATAATGATTGTATGAAAATAAAATATTAACTGGTAGCTTGTATCTGACACAAAACACAAAAGTGTCTACGTTAGCGCAGCACATTACTTCATAGTTAAATGAAAATTTTAAGGAAAAATTAACATCAATGACTTTATTCTTTATTCCATATTAGTTTCACTCAGATTTTTAAGATTATAAAATATATAGCACTCAGGGTACTAACTAAGGGATAATGTAACTTCTTTCACTAAAAGAATTTTCAGAATCGGTTCAGTAGTTTCTGAGATTACCCCCTACATACATACATACATACATTACCACTTGATAATATTATATTAGTATGGATAGTATAGACTAGGAAGCGAACCAATGGCACAATATTTTGGGCACGCCACTGATCAGAAAGTACACTATGAATTATTATATTAGGAACAAACATTACATTAATTACATTTGCAACATTTATTATTATGCATTGAAAATGTTTTTTTTTTTTGTAGTAGTATGAGCCTACTTGCAACTTACTACTATCTACTATCTATTACTACTATCTATGAACTTTTTACTAACTTGCGTTTTGCGGATGTCATTGTCCTTTTTGCCCAAATAGCACATGACTTGCTCAAAGAACTGAGCACGGCAAGTTTTGAGGTTGGACTGCAAATAAATCGGTCGAAGACGCAAATAATGACCAATGGCCACGAAACGTAGGGTCGAGGTAGATGGGCAGGAAATACTATATGCCGATGAATACATTTACTTGGGCCAGTTAGCAGCTTCGAAAACAGGCATGACAAGGAAATCGATCGCCGCGTCGAAAATGCCTGGAAGAGCTACTGGTCCATGAAGGCGCACATGAAGGGTGACCTTCCTCTAGAGTCGTTGGCGCGACGACATCAATGGATTCGAGAAGGAATGGTGGGAATCTGCCAAGGATCGTTATAGGTGGAAGGAGTTGAGGGAAGCCTTTGCCCAGCAGTGGGAAAATGTAGGCTAGTTATAAAAAAAAAAGTATGAGCCTTTAGTATTATTATTTTGTCAATAACCACGATGTCACGATTATTTGACGGCACGTCTATGGCCTCATTAAACATTTATTTGTAAAAAATTACATATTGATGACATAAAGCTTCGCCAGCCCTGGTATAGACAAATAGCGTACAGGCAAAAAAGCTTACAAAAAGGACATGTACATAAGCAACCTCAACCCTAACAAGAATCTTCTTCCAGATAACCTTTGAAGATACAGGTAGCACACCAAAGGGGCATTGGAGAAAACATGAACTTAACTACCTGTATAATGTTGTTAAATCATAATAGCTTAACTGCTGACACCTTCAAGTGTCCTTTTACGCAGATAAGGTTTCAAGAACTAGTTTTATGAGCCATTTCCTGACAAAAAGTACTTATATCACGTTATATAAATATAACATCTACATATATAAATATATGAATACTATGTACATAGTAAGTAGGTACCAGGGATGTTACGAATAAATGCATCCACAAATGCAGAGCCTCTGCATCTATTTGAACATCTGGATCCGCATCCACAATAATCGATGCGGATGTTCATGCAGATTCATTCAGGTGCAGCGCAGGTCACGAAAAGAAAGAAATTGGGTGGGGCTTGCGAGTGGTGTGTGCCGTGGGACGTGCTGATTGACCAATAGAAGCAATGATTTCGGTGACAACAAGTTGTTGTTTATCATTTTTATCTCGTAAATCAATCATAACATGTTTACTTGCGCTTATCGTATGAACATTTCAGTTTTTGAGTGTTATTGTGAGTAGTGTATGTTGTGTACAGTGAGTATTGTATGTTAAGCGAGTTTTCTGCAGTTAATAGTTTATATTACTGTTTTATTTCTGAAACCAAAACGTTTTGTGAAAAAATCTTAAGATCGGCATCCACCTACAATATGAGCCTTCAAAAATTTGCATCTGCAACATCCCTGGAAGGTAGGTACCATAACACTCTACTACACAAGCAGATGATACAGATTGAATTTGTAAACAGTTGACAAATTTAGAGGACTATGCTTGGGGTCTATAATAATCGGTGTTTATTTCAATCCAATATTAATGTTAAAAATACACCCTTCCACACAAATCATACTCTCCTAATTTCAGCAACATGAGAGAGAGAAGGTGGATTTTCAACATATCTAATGAATGGAAAACACTTTTATTGACAAACCACAGCTGCGGATAGTAAATCTAAAAATTTTATAAACATTATTTTTTTCTAACTACCCAAGAACACAATTTTAGAGAAAATAAATATCCCTGTGATGAAATGTTGACATAGTTTGCTGACTGTGAGCTATACAAAAAAGTGCAAACAGACAAAGCTAAATTCACTTGTAGTCCATCTAACACTAAACTTTCTCTTCTCTTTTCAACTAAAAGTGCAACATTATTTTCTAAGTACCTACATAGGCAGTTTTGTTACAAATAAATATCTAAGTATACTTTTCTAAATCATTTCCATTTCTCTAACATTTGTCCGGTACCTACTTAGCAAGGGTGGGATCTTTGGTAGTAGGTACTTAAGAATATAACATTGGCTGGTAGCATCAAGAGTTGAAACAAAGCATTGAGAATCATGATCAATTCTGTAGCCTACAAACCTGTTGTCGGCAACTTCGTGGTTTGTGTTAAAGCTACAAACTTTTTATAAAAGACGAATTGTGGAATAATCGGTCAAGAGAGATTCTTGGCGGACACTTTTCAACCTGTCGTCACAAAGATCGGTTTTGGAACAAATTACCTTCAGACAGAATGGCATACAGTTTACTCACTTTGAATACTGAAGACACTTCTATGAACCACGCAATGAAGAAGTTAGAGAACTAATTAGAATGTAACAATCTTTTATTTTCTTGGAATATTTGAACAAACTGACTCCTGAATCTTTCTTTGGTCTGATTGATTAGGATTTGACAGTCAGCCAACCAACTGTGTGCAGCCATCAGCCAATCAACAAATTCCTTCCGTCGATGTCGCAAAGACACTTGCCAACTATAACCTAAACTTTATAGCTAGATCTCTTGCAAAAAGTTGCCAGATTTTTTTTTATTTTAATATGTTAGAAGTAACTAAAGCTTAAAAGAAATAGGAACATATTTGTTTGCACAAAAACTACATTAAATGCAAATAAAAACTTTATTGTAATGGAGATTATGAATGAGTTATTACAATAAATCAGAGTTACATACATACATCGATCACTTTATCAAGTGTGATTAAAAATTAGTAATAACATGTTGTTTCAGAACATCTTCTTGTTTGATAAAGTAGGTATGTAGTTTTTCAAACACATAGAATTGTTGGTCCAAAACAGTACCTATATGTTGCGTGTTTTTTGGCATTTCTAAAATAATTTAATAATACCAAGAACCAACACTCAACACTAGCAGTAACAAGAATTCACAGAAAAAAATTATGTTTCAATATTGTTTTCGATTAAAAAGCGATATTTCTGTACCTGACCATTATCCCTACGTATACTAACAAAAGAATAATCGTAAAAACTATTATATTTAATGTACCTACAACTTTATACACACTTGCACACTTTACATACACTTGCATTCAAATAAAAAATAACACTACTAATTCCATTCAATCTAATAATTTAGAATCTCGATTCTCAATTATTGTCAATTGCCGTGTTATCATTATTTTCCGAGAACAAGAAATAAGAAAAATATCATTTGTTATTAGCCGACGAAGTGAGATTGTTTATATATGTACATGCAGCGCCATTTAGTACACTAGTTGGAACTAGTTTAAAAAAATCTAAAACTAAAAAGCCCTCAACCTTTTAAATTTTGATTTGTCTGGTCATAAATTACTAGTATATGATCTTGCAAGACAATCCCGCTGTAAAAGTATGATTCCGATCTCGGCAGCAAGCAGCAGTGCTGCCACTGTAGTGCTGCGCAGCAATGCTGTCCGCCACGCTGATTCCGAGCAAGGCAGCAGTGTTGCGCTGTTCATGGTGATGCGCTGTTAAATAGTCATTTATTTAATTTGAGTTGCGTTGAGATGTCGATTGAAGACCTCTTCTGAATCAAAGAAATTCATCGTTTATTGCAAATTTATTTGTAATGATTAACGTAGGTGTTATCACTGGCGTCGGACACGTCACTACTGGTCTGCCGCGGTGGCAGGGCGACACTGCCGCGCAGCAGTGGTGCCGCTGCAATGCTGCCGAACTAGGAATGTAATCTCATTTAAACCTACAGAGAATGTATGGGGACCAGTAGTGCTGCGGCAGCACTGTTGCGGCACTAATGCTGCTTGCCGCTGAGATTGGAATCATGCCTTAATTCTCAGTGTCAAAGCGTCTCACACGAAACTATTTCTGAACGCACGCCAATTACGCCTATATTATTTTTTGTTCAGACGTAAATATTAAAAATTGCGTAAGTCTGTAATGTTGCTAGAAAATGTAGCTAAAAAGTTTAGCTACAAAATTTTCTGTGTTGTAGCTGATTGAACTTTGAATTTTGGGTATGCAAAAATTGCTAGATCTAGCTACAAAGTTGCTAAGTTGGCAATAGTGTGCAAAGACAATTTTGATAAAAAAACCGGAAATCCCCTGAAAACAAACGACAATGAGTTCAATCGACAATTCTCTTTTGTCAAAGGTATATTTAGACGGATCTGTGACTACGGGCATTTCAAGCATGATGTGCTGTAAGCTATCTCTACCCTAGTGATGATAATCTATCGATATATAAGGTCGATATATATGAAATGAGACGACAGAGTCGGAGCTCGAATACGACGATACGAACGAATCCAATTAAATTAATAGGTAAAATATGTATAAAACACACACTCTGTTCACTAATTCACGTTAATGTATATGCAGTAAATAAATAATACACGTTAAAAAAAGTAAACAAATAGCAGCGTTCTAGTCTTCTTTTCCACTCCCAATTCAGCGTAGTCGTTATACAGCACATCCAGCCATAAAAAAATGTGTACCTACTAAATTAGGTACCATGTCAGTAATATCCCTTACTAGCTCACCCGCCCCGCGGCTTCATACGCCTTGTTTGTCAAAAAAAACATTAACCTCATTCTATACAGACGGGTTCAAAGTAGCCTATGTCTCAATTCCGGTCATAATCTATGTATATTACAAATTTATTTGAGATCGGTCCAGCCGTAAAGAGGTAACAAACACAGAGACACAGAAAGAATTCCTTCCTACCTATTATTTGATACAATGACCCAAATAACTGAACAAATAAATAATAACATTAATCGTAAAATTAAATAAGTAGGGGGGTAAAAAGAACCCACCTACCTAGTATAAATTGAACCTAAATAAAAGTAAGTACCTCACACTAAACTAAACAAAACAAATATTTACTTTATAAAATGAGATAAGAAAGTATTTACTAGGTACATATAATAATAAATAAATAAATAAATAAATATTGCTGGACATTTCACACAGCGCTATCTAGCCCCAAACTAAGCAGAGCTTGTACTATGGGAACCAGATAACTGATAGAATACTTATATACTTTTTTTTTGTAAATACATACTTATAATGTATAGAAAAACACCCAGACACGGAACAAATATCTGTAGATCATGCAAACATTTGTTCCGCGGCGGGAATCGAACCCGCTACCTCCTGCGTCTCAGCCGGCTATACGCCCACTGCGCCACGGAGGCAGTCATATAAAAAAACTACGCTGCGTAAGGCGCCGTGTGAGTCCCGCGTCCCGCACTAATTCATAGCCGTTTATTATGCGGATTTTCAAACTGGAAGACAACGCAAACAACGCTTGCACTTGACCTTTCCTTCCTACCTCTCATTCGTCGGATGAAAAATTCAGAACTATGAATTCTGTCAGTTTTATAGATTCTGTCAACTACCCAATACATTACATTGATTAGTACTGCCCATTACAACTCATTCAGCCTGCAGCCAGCAGTTCTACTTACGCACTCACTCACTCAATCAGTCTCACTCAGTTAACAGCAGCGCTGCCAATTGCGGGAACTTCCCCGATTTGCAGGGAATTGGGGATTGGCGCGGACAGAGCAGAATGACTAAAATCAGAAATCGAGACCGACTGCTTTTTGCATTAATAATGTTACCATCCATTGTAGCTTTAAAGCATACCAAACAAGGGATAGCCTAAACGGGGTAACTGATAAAATTCGAAGCGAACCAGTCTATGCTTAAAGCGAAAGGGAGGTAAAAAATTGTTTGAAGTAGGTATATACCAAATTGTAAAAGATTTTTGAAGTGAAACTTCAATAGACGCGATGTACATTTTTTGAGATGGGAAAAAAACCATTGAACTCGCGACACTGTTACCGTTATTATTACTGACACCTCTGTAAATGAAGTGGAAACTTCTTTATGCACGTTAAGAATTTTTTCAGATGGGAAAAAACCATTGAACTCACGACACTGTTACCGTTACCGTTACTGACACCTCTGTATACCTATAAGTATCTCGTAATTGTTCAAGTTTTCACTGCTGTCGGCACTCCCGGAGTGCCACTTTTATTTTTAGATAATTCTATGATAATCTTGTTGATCAATGAATGAAAGAATGAAAATTCTTTATTATACTTTATAAGATAAACACGACATATATAAAAATAATAAATAAAACAAATAAATGTAAGCATAATGGGCGGTCTTATCGCATAACAAAGCGATCTCTTCCAGACAACCTTTGGATGGAGAGGATCATTGCCTAATGGAAGATTGGCCGAGGTGATGATTAGTATGATGACGACCTCCATGGCGCAGTGGGCGTATAGCCGGCTGTGACGCAAGAGGTAGCTGGTTCAATTCCCGCCGTGGGACAAATATTTGCATGATCTACAAATATTTGTTCCGGGTCTGGATGTTTTTCTATATAATATAAGTATGTATTTACAAAAAAAAGTATATAAGTATTTTATTAGTATCTGGTTCCCATAGTACAAGCTTTGCTTAGTTTGGGGCTAGATAGCGCTGTGTGAAATGTCCACCAATATTTATTTATATTTATGATTACTTACACAAATTTTTTTATCAAACAGTGTAACAAACTCTATAATAATAACATAGCGTGGAATTTCGGGAAATCGAGCTCACTTTTGCGGGGAATCATGAAATTTACATTGGCAGCACTGGTTATCAGTATCGGTTTGTAATCGTTGCGGTGTGTACATGTCTAAAGTTGGAAAATATATTTTATTTGAAAAGCTTGATCGATAATTTTTGCAGTACTATTCGTTAATCCATAAACTAAGACTAACCTGTAGTTATAATCTGATGCAAACATATAATTTATCGGTGCCTAGAAATTGTAAAAAATGAGTAAAAATGTGGAGTTTGTTGAAATCTTGGAGCCTCGGAGGACAGAGTCTGGTATTTTATCATTTATGACTAGAAGCTGGAGTCCCCAGACCACGCTGGTGCTGGATAAGTACCATTCTCCTCAGGAACTGAAGGATATCGTCGCTAATTCAGTTTACCTAGATGCGGTCATAGAAGCGGCAAGTATCTTCCTCATTTTATCACGTTTCGTAAACTAGGATCCCTTTGTTGATAGAAATTACGAGTAGTAACATGCTACTCCTCCTGGTATTTCCTGGTAGTTGTTACCACAAAACCTCAAAACGAAAATTGAACTCGCCGCAGAGACGTCAGATGGCAACATACTGGATCTGAGCATGTCAATCTGCTGCAGGTAAAAATTCAATTCATTCAGTTTAATTCAATAAAAATAGTTTACAACTTTACAGTACAAGACCAATACGTTATAACTAGGTACTACTGAACAAATATAAACAATGCAACATACAGTTATCCTCGCATACATAAAAACAAATAGAACATGAAAAAGTTATAGATAAACACAGGAAAATACAGTAAAAAAATCTAAATTAACAGTTACAATACAATTAAACAATGAACAAAATATAAAACTAAATTACTCAATATATCTATATAAAACTTTACACAATACATAATAACACAAATAAACACGAAATTGAGGTGGGTATGTATCTCAGTAATAATTACACACATGCTTCACAAAAGCTGAGACACATCTTGTCAATGGAATGTAGTGTATCCGCGAATATGTACCTATTAAATTTAATATTTTACATGGCTGACAGAACTAAAAAAAATATATTCAATATTAGTTATTACCTATTGTACGACGACCTCCGTGGTGCAGTGGGCGAATAGCCGCCTGAGACGCAGGAGGTAGCGGGTTCGATCCCCGCTGCGGAACAAATGTTTGCATGATCTATAGATATATGTTCCGGGTCTGGTTGTTTCTCTATATATTATAAGTAAGTATTTACAAAAAAAATGTATATAAGTATTCTATCAGTTATCTGGTTCCCATTGTTCTTCGGCCATGGAGTAGGTATATCTAATTTTAGTACCTATTTAATTTGATTGAGAAAAATTGCATTAATTAAAAATAGCAAAATTACAAATAATTCACAGCATGGCTCATTAAAATTATATAATGTGTACTTTCATAACTAATTGTACACAGGTTTATGTAATGTATGAATTAACTATTTATATTACCAGGAAAGTACAAAACGAGGTTTAAGAAAGGAAAAATTACGTAAAGAAGTGAAGATATACCTGGAGGAGATGGGATTTGAAAAGAAACTGTATGTCATCAGATGGATGGGGATAGTCTTCCTGAAGATCTGCTTCATGATGAAGATCAAACTGTTTGTTAATGAAGCTGCAATTCTGACGGTAATTTTCACTATAAAAAAACTTATAACTTAATGGTTTTCCAGACCTCAAGATACAGATTATAATTAATAATGGGTTACAGTAAATTTATTAAAATGAATACTAGTTTAAGAAATAATATGAT
This sequence comes from Philereme transversata, assembly GCA_963924445.1. NCBI lineage: Eukaryota > Metazoa > Arthropoda > Insecta > Lepidoptera > Geometridae > Philereme > Philereme transversata. Next base: position 11,209,113 of record OZ004347.1, read on the forward strand.
TTATTAGAAGTTTTGATTGTTTTTTAATATTATTTATGTATGAAGATAATTATAATTACAGTAGTCTCACTAATCTGGCACTATTATAAACTAGGGGGTGCCGGATTATTGGAATGTTCGGATTATTGGATTGTATAGAAAAATTCATAATATATAAATAAAATATGTGCCCAAGCACGGAACAAGAGTAGGGAGGGGTGAGGGAGGCGTGAGTGGAAGGTGTCTGATTATTGGATATACCGAGACTCTACTGTAATATATCTAATTATTATTTTATTAATTTTATTTATGTGATACAGTAAGCTTGTTATGCAATAGTTAAATGATGTCTTAAACCTATACTAGGTTTGTCCAGACATCAGGTTCTTGATAACGTGGATTCTGGTCAAGAGTATGTGAATCTTAAAAATAGGTATTAATTATAATTTAAATGGTATAATCTAATGACGTGCGAACACACATTTAAATAATTAATTCATAGATAATAACATAAATAATATTTAAAATTAAAATAATTAAATTTACCTTTTCTGCAGCTAAAGACAAGTATGGGAAAGAATCCAGTGCTGTTTCTACCAACTCACAGGAGCTATGCAGACTTCTGTGTAATGACCTATCTGTGTTACCATTATGATATTGATTTCCCAACTGTAGCTGCTGGGATGGGTAAGTACAATAATCAATAGTAGTATTTTTTGTTTCTGTACATAAAGGGAGGTAACTATTATAAATAAATAAATAATAAATCTTTATTCATTTTTCATATTGCTAAGATTAACATTAGGGATTAATATCTACTTATAGGTAACACTTTATACATTGCCTGAACTAGGAGAACCTGTATCTCAGGCAAAAAAAGCTGGACTGGTGTAACTAACGAATACTCAAATTAACTCAACTTAGAATCTATTTACATAATGAAAAAGATAAAAAAAACTAAGTGCAAACGTGCTATACAATATTTAAAATTTTATATAATACGGTTAGTAACTCTTCAGTTTCCTCGTATGATAGATTGGATTGAGCAGACTGTAAGGCTCTTTTATAGTTTGAGAAATTCATCGAGTTAAAATTGATATTAAAATTTATAAGTTACTAGCTGCCGCTCGCGGCTTCGCACGCGTGGTTTGTAATATCATTACCCTTCCTATGCACTGTCAGGTAAGAAGAAGCCTATATTCCAATCATGGTCATAATCTCTCTATACCAAATTTCATCGAAATCAGTTTAGCCGTTTAGTCGTGAAAACGTAACAACAGTAGCTCTGCCTACTTTAAAATTTATAATATTAGTGTGGATAGATCTTTTAAAAGCCAATTTTAGGTGATTTTTTTGAAATTATTCTTCTTTATTTTGTCCATAACAAATCGGCAGAAAAGCAACTGGCTGTGACAGAAGGCCAGAAAAATAGTATAAGCTGAGAAATAAGGTCTGGTTGGCACCTTAGTATCAAGATAGATATAAAATCAGGATTATATGATCGGTGGGGAGAATAAATGGTCTGTATTGGGTGTACCTAAAGTCCCGTGCCTATTTGTGTGGATTGTGTATAGGTACATATTATTAAAACTTAAGAACGGAAGATTACAATTTCAAATAATAAACCTAAGTCAACAAAATCTTAAAGCTGAGGAGTGTATAACAGGTAAATACACATAGGTACTTGAGAAATGTAGGTAGATCCTATTAGTCATTCATAAATCATTAAAAACATGACTATGCCTATAACTAGCCTATTATATTAACAAGTTTTTAAACAAATACTCAATTCCATAGGTAATTTTACAAAATGCATGTTATGTAACTACAAATATTTGTTGTTCGTTTGTGTATATAACATTGACACGGTACTTTGTTATGCAAAGGTAAATAAAAATATAAGTGCGCATTGTATTGTAACATAACAGATGGAAATAATAATTAATCTCTGTGTAGTACTAAAATGTAGGACTTGACGAAAAATATTTGAGATGCTAATAGCGCGACGCGCATGTGTAAACGGTACCTCGCACTTGATCCGCGTGCCAGTTGCGAGCGCGCATGCATGTGTAACCGGTACCTTGTCACTCGCGCGGGAGTTACGAGCCCGCATGTGTAAACGGTACCTCGCACTCGATCCGCGTGCGAGTTGCGAGCGCGCATGCATGTGTAACCGGTACCTTGTCACTCGCGCGGGAGTTACGAGCCCGCATGTGTAAACGGTACCTCGCACTCGATCCGCGTGCGAGTTGCGAGCGCGCATGCATGTGTTAACTGTACCCCGTTACTCGACTGGCGCATGAGTTCCGAGCGCACATGTGCAAACAGAACGCTGTGCTGGTCACTCGACTCGCGCGCGAGTTGCGCGCATGCATGTGTAACCGGTACCTTGTCACTCGCGCGTTAGTTCCGAGCACACATGTGTAAACAGAACACTGCGCTGGTCATTCGACTCGCGCGCGACTTGCGCGCATGCATGTGTAACCGGTACCTTGTCACACGCGCGTTAGTTCCGAGCACACATGTGTAAACAGAACACTGCGCTGGTCATTCGACTCGCGCGCGACTTGCGCGCATGCATGTGTAACCGGTACCTTGTAACTCGCGCGTGACTTGCGAGCGCGTATGTGTAAACAGATCGTTGGTCATTCGACTCACGTGCGAGTTGCGAGCCCGCATGTATAAACGGTTCCTCGCACTCAAACCGCGTGCGAGTTGCGAGCCCGTATGCGTGTGTAAACGGTACCTTATCACTCGACTCGCGCGTGAGTTGCGAGCGCACATGTGCAAACAGAACGCTGCGCTGGTCACTCGACTCGCGCGCGAGTTGCGAGCACAAAGCTGTAAACGCATTATAAACGGTCACTCAGCATCATCCACAGCCCGACTTCATCCACTGCTGGTATAAGCATCCCTAAGTTTGTACCATCCACCACGATCCTCCGCTAGTTTGATCAGTCGACGACCCGCGACTTTGACTACGTCGTCCATCCATCTCGCTATCGGACGGTCCACATTTCTGTAGCCGCTTGTCGGCCACCATTCGGTCGTCACCTTACTCCCACCTATCATCATCACCACTATATTAACGGTAACTCAAGTCGGGTCTACGCGAGTAATTCGAGAAAGTTTCGACGAGAGACTAGGAACGAACGATAATGTGTAAACAGTTTTATAAACTGTGTAATGTGTACCTAAGCACATGCTAAGTTGTTATGCACGAGAAGCCTTTATATTTATAACCTTTTGTGACTAAACCAGAATTTGAACCGAAAATTCAAGGGCGTAGATGCTGTAGAAACTCGTTTGCATTGAGAAACATGTTAATGTATTTTTTGTACCTTTAGCATCACTAACAAAGAAAAGTTTTAGTTTAAGCTTAGAATATTAGTTTAAACTTAGATATATCAGTTTTTAAAATTCGACGCGAAAAGAGGCAGCCGGAGTTTTTTATTTACTAAATTTAAGTCTAAGTTCCTATCTTAAAAAGAAACTAAAGGAAGGGAGGTTTCTTCAGTTGTTTTTTTTGACATTAACAAAACTATTGATATTTTTAAGTATGAGTAAGTTATGGAATAAAAACGACTTGGGATGACCCCCTAGTGTGGCAGCGGACGACTAGCCGATTGTAATGCAAGAGGTTATGGGTTTATTGCTGCTGCGGTACAATTTTTTGCAAATATTTGTTTTAATTGTGGTACCATGGTACTCGTAGTTTTCAATACCCACGATACAAAGAAGTTTGGGATCAGAGGGCTTAGCCAAGTTACAGTCGATTAGCGATGACGCTAGTCGATACGTCCGTAAATGTATGGGATTTGACACATGCTATAGAAATACCACGTGATTCAGCGACAACAAATGTATGTAGAAATCGAATAGATTCGTGGCGAATGTAATTTGGCTACGGGCCCAGGACTGCGTGTGACTCATCATCATCATATCGATCATATGATGTCCACTGCTGAACTAGCAATCTTTATTGTTAGACGATGCGCTTTCCAGTGTATGTAACAAGCTCGCCTGATGTAAAGCGGTTACCACTGCTTTTAACAATTGCATTACGTCACAGGTTATGACATGGCGTTAATGACATTGCATTATATTATTTACTAGTTGACCCGCCCCCGGCTTCGTACGTTCGCTGGTTTGTCAATAAAAACAATACCCTCCTTCTGCGCAGTCGGTTAAAAGGTAGCCTATGTATCCCGGTCGTAATCTATCTGTATGTCAAATATCATCAAAATAGGCCCAGCCGTTTAGCCCATTTAGGGAGACAGAGTTACTTTCGAATTTGTAATATTAGTATGGATTTTAATTCTGAAATATCTTTGCAGATTTCTACTCCATGGCCGTGATCGGTCGTCGCATGCGAGAGACATGCGCGTTCTACATCCGTCGCACATTAGCCGGGGCGTCGCTCTACGCCGCGACCTTGAAACAATACGTCAGGACAGTGGTCTCCAACCACTGCGCGCCCATCGAGTTCTTCCTCGAAGGCACTAGGAGTAGGAGCAATAAGAGTCTACCGCCCAAATATGGTAAGACTTCCAACTGTCGCAAAGTGTTATAAGTTTGAAGACTGTGTCTGTGTCTGCCTGTGAATTCGTACACAAGGTGTGTTATTGAAATGGCTCTGTGGTGGAAAAAACTCTAAAAACGTTTAAGGCATTTTGTTGTTTTTTTTTCATTCAACCTATGTCATCCCACTGCTGAGCAAAGGTCTCCCCCATTGTCTTCCAGGACTTCGCTCGCAGACTTTCTATTTTATTTTTTCGGATTGCCCCTCGTTGAACCATCAATTACAAATCTTGTACGACCTTCATGAAATTTAAAATGTGTGGACACAAAATATAATTCTGTCGTGTGGGGGGGGGGGGGGGGGGAGAAGTTAAAAAGTATCAGGTCATTTAACATGTCAATATTTCACAGGGCATTAATTGCACATTTCAAAATTAGATTTATTCTAGCTGATTGTCGAGTTGTGAAATAAAATGTGGAAAACATGTAATTTTATATGTTTTGTTTATGGAATGTTAGACTATCCTATTTCCAGAATTAAAAGACTATAAGACATTGAATAGAATAGGAAATACTTTATTACACACTATAAAACAAAAGAATTACAAAAAACATAAGAATAACGTAAAACTATATTATAGAATTGGCGGTCTTATCTCTAAATAGCGATTTCTACCAGACAACCTTTGGATGGAATGGACTGTGAATATTACCAGTAGACCTGGCACAGTAACTGTAGAGAAAGATTTAGTCATGCGTCATTTATCGCAACAAAGAAGACACTTGTCGACCGTCACGAGCACAGCGATTGCAAGAGTGAACGGGAAGAAACGTTGTCGACACTTCCTCGACTGTAGTCTACAACGCCGAGCACGATTGCCATAATTTTCTCTATCTTTGACATTTAAAGATAGACAACTTTCTTCTGAAATTGTCTAGGCCTTACGATGCCTAGACTACACTGTCTTCTCAAGTTGTCTCTTTCGCACTCTTCTCAATCACGCGCTTGCCAACAATTTTTGATTAGATATTTAATTAATTATATATACCTACAACGTACGTTGCTATAGACAGAGTATTTTTCTCTTGTCTAGGAATAAAACTTATTGAGCCTGCTCGTGGCAAAGACAATTTCGGACAATCGACGGAGAATGGAATAGAACAATGCTTTATTGTACCTAGTCAGGTCATAAATTCTGTCACATGTTTAATATAAAATAATTGAAACAAGTTTATTCATTATGTAACCATTTATATACCAAAATGAACTTAAGAAAACATAGATTCTTATGACACTAAAGTTTATTCAAAATGACCTGCGTGATTTTGAATACAGGCCTTCAATCTGCGCGGCCAGTCGTCTATCGCAGCACGAACGAGGTCCATGTCAATATCGGCGGCTGCCTTAATCAAGGATGTCTTGAGTGACTCCAAATTAGGATGAGGCTTTGAGCACGCCTTTTCCTCCAAGTGTTGCCATATCTTGTAATCTAACGGATTCAAATCTGGACTGGAGGAGGGCCAGTCTTCGTGCTAGATGAAGTCGATTTCACGCGCCGCCAGCCAGTCTTGTGTGCTCTTCGCTCTATGAGCTGGCGCCGAATCTTGTTGGAATACCCTGTGCCTGTTATTGAACATGGTATGAGAAACAGGTTCCACAAGGTTCGTCAAGACTGTATTTTGATACACAACTGCATTCGTATTTACACCTTTCTCACAAAAATGTACCTCTGTTAAGCCCCAATAAGAAACTCCCAACCATACCATGAGCGATGATGGAAAATGACCTCGTTGGACACGCGGAATACAGTTGCTCGCTTCTTCACTACTGTGTGCGTACACCTTATCATTTTGTTTGTTGTAGCTCTCTTCTACGGTAAAAAATTTTTCATCTGAAAAAAGAATTTCCCGATATTTTTTTCCCGCGTACCGCTGCAACAAAGCGCGGCATCTCTTCAGTCTCAGGTCCATTAGACGAGCATTCAAACGATGTCCTGTTTTTCTTCGATATGCCCGAAGCCCTAAGTCTTCATTTAACACCCTTTTCACCGTGGTTCTGCTTAACCCCATCTGAAGGGCCAACAGTTTCTGCTTACGTTTGGGATTTCTTTGAATTCGCGCCTTCACAGCTTTTATCACTGCTGGAGTCCTAACAGACCGAAGGCGACCACTTCTTGACCTGTCATCTACACTAGAGTCTTTATTGTATCGTTTGATGGTGCGATAAACGAATCTTTTGGTTATATTAAAATTTTTCAGTATGTCAAAAATTTGAATTGGCGCGTAACCGTAACGATGCAACGCAATAACTGCAACACGGTCTTCTTTAAGCGTCCATTCCATATTTAAAAATGAGTAAAATTCTAAAAAGTATACATTTTTATTTTCATGAACAATTCGAAATTCGAATTCTATAAACTTTTTTGTGGCCAGCATTCTAAAAGAAAAGTTTTTACTGTGTGACAATACTTATGACCTGACTAGGTACATCACACTCAAATTTAAAAACAATATAAGAAAATCAAATAACAATACACGCAGAAATACAAGTTGCGGTCAGAGCCTTGTCGTCTCTTCTAAGAGTAGACAAGGAAATCGCTGTGCTAGCCCTGCTGGGGTGTACTGGTGTACCTACTACATACCTAATTGTACTAATTAAATAAAAATATATATTACAATTAATAAACATAACTAATAAATACTTGAATATTCAGCGACAAATAATGAAATAGATAATCCCTGAGCATACGTTTAAAGATAGCGAGTGACTTGGCACATCTGATAGCTACCGGCAGCGCGTTCCATAAACAGACATAATGGGAATAACGGTCCTGAGACTCAGTAAAAAAAAAGTCAGGGACACATACAAAACTTCGCCACTTATATAAAAACCCATGCGACAAAATAATTATAACTGCGTTACATACACATTTTAAATTTCTTGAAGAATCAACCAGCTTTTTAAAACTGCCGATTCGTCCACCTGAACTCGGACAATTTACCTCAATTCTCGCAAGGCCGATTATAATCAGTGAATACTGAACTCATCATTATTGATAGCAATATTTTACCTCGATAAAAGTTTTAGGAATACCAGCGAAGTTTAATAAGTCACTCGGCTATTTTATTAGAGTCTGACGTAATAATCAATTTGATATATATAGGATGTTTGATAATATACGCACAAAAATGAAAGGGATTATTTTGATGAGCATAATAAATAAATTTGTGCAATGTTTATAATAGAATTGTGAAATTTATTTTGGCATGTAATAAAAACACTTTATTAAACTTATGTTGTGCTATTGCATAATGCTTGCCATCTAACCACAAATACTGCATTGGTGACGTCTCGAGATATCTCTTGTTGTCCCTTTCTAACCCGCAGCCATTTCCAAAAGAGATATCAAATTGGCCTTTATTTTTGGATGTCGATTGCAAGAGTAGACAGTAAGTTTTTTATCGAATTAATCACCTGAACTTAGTCAATTTTCTTTAAAATTTGATAATATAACTAGTAGTTTTTTTTTCGAGAAGTCTTTTTTTATGTTTTGAGAAACCGTCACTTGAATATCGTCAGTATATTACCAAACATCCTGTATGCGTGGTTGACGTAATTGTCCTATCGCTGTGAGGTTTTAGTGAGGGCGGGGCACACTTTACCTGCCAATCTTTCTATTAACATATTGTCTAAGAATCTCGAAAACGTTAACGATTTTAATGAGATTCTTATTAGGAAATTTTAAGATTGTATGGGAACTACACTATGTTAGGGATTCGTTTACTCTCTACGAATGAGGGCTTGCTAACGAAGAATAAAATGCTTTACATACTGCTGTATGTAAAACATTTTATTATTCGTTACGACTTATACCCCGCGGCCACACCATGCTCCTTGCACTGCCACTCGCGCTGCTGCTTTTTTTAAATTTCATACTACTAGTGGTTCGCCCCGAGCTGGGATCTCGCGAGTCTCCAATAAAACAAAAAAAAATAGTATTCATAATCTTTGACTAATAAAATAGTGCCACTAAATGACCTACTAACTTGACTTACGACTTGACTTAAAAGTAACGGGAGTTCATTTCGTGTTAATTGATTACTCTTTTTAGGGGTAGAAATTGCAGTTATTCTGGATTTCAGACTTTTGTGTCACTAAAGCTACACGAATACCAAATTTCAGTACCGTGGGATCAATGGTGTACCCTATGAATTTCGTCAAAGTGCAGTTTTTGTTATGGCTAGTAATTCAAAAACTACAAGGATTAAACTAAAGATAAAAACGGGATCGAAATGTACAAATGAAGACCTTTCATTAGATGTCCCATTTGACCTAATAGTCACACTTATTTTTTTTTTACCCCTCTTGAACCCCAATATCTCAACAACCCCCCAACATTTTTAGCTCATTTAGTCACTCCAGGATTGTGCCAACACTATCTACCTATATATCAAATTTCATAATGATCGGATCATCGCCTCGTAAGTTATCCTCGGACGTACAAACATACAACACCGATTTGCCCAAGTTGTTTTGGAGATCTCGCTTCCCTCGATCAACTAAGGTAGCAAACAAGCATACGGCCCACCTGATGGTAAGCGGTTACCGTAGCATATGGACGTCGCGAGTATAAAGTATATAAGTATTCTATCATCATTTTATGTTCCCAGGTATGCTCTCAATGACAATGATGCCGTTTTTCGCTCACGAAGTATCGGATATAACCATAGTTCCGATCAACGTGAGTTACGACAGGCTGATAGAACACGGGCTATTCGCATATGAGCATCTAGGTGTACCCAAGCCGAAGGAGTCCACTGGGGTAAGACATTATTATTATAGTGTTCTGAGATTTTCTCTACTTGATTTTATAAGAATCTGTAATAACTTGGGGAGTGGGGGGGGGGGGGGGGGGGGCACGGGCCTAAGCCAAGTGCACCTCCGTGGGTCGAACTTCGCTAGGAATAAGCATAATGGCAAAAGTTTGAAACGATACCATAGTTTGTGTACATTTACATAAATGTGACGAATTCAATGTAAACATTGCAAGAGGTACGCGTGGTTTCCAGTTCTCGTTAAAGTAAATATAATTGATCGAGCAAAGCGAGATCTCCAAATCAACTTGGGCAAATCGGCTTTGTATGTATGTATGTTTGTTTGTCCGAGAATAACTTTCGAAGCGTTGATCCGATCATCGTGAAATTTGATATATAGGTAGTGTTGGCACAATACTGGTGTGACTAAATGAGCTAAAAATGTGGAGGGGTTCTTGAGATATTGGGGTTTAAGAGGGGTAAAAAAAACATAATGAGACTATCCGGTCAAGTGGCACGTCTGATAAAAGGCCTTCATCCGTACATTTTGACTTTGTTTTTATTTTTAGTTTATACCTTGCAGTTTTTAAGTTATTAGCCATAATAAAAACTGAACTTTGACGAAATTCATAGGGTACACCAGTGACCCCTCAGTACTGAAATTTGGTATGAGCTTTAGTGACACAATTATAGGGAAAAGTATGAAATGCAGAATAATAACTTTTTCGGGCAATTTCTACCCCAAAAAAGTATGAATGAAACTGTAGGTTATGCATTCCATGGCACCATTTTGATATTCAAAGATTACAAATAATATATTTTTATGTTTTTATGGGAGACTCGGGATATCTCAGTTCGGGCCAAACACTAGTATAAAATATTCAGGCATAATGTAGCTTCCTACTAGATGAAGGATTAAGACAAAACCCCGCCAGACACGGTAATTGATTTTTATATAGTTATCATCATCGCATACGAGGCATGCCTTTTAAGTTTTGTCGTTTGAAGAAAAAAACACATCTAGAACCTTATAGTACTTTTTACTGTTTTTCTAAGTATTCACAACGTAGCTTAAAACACTTTTCCATTCGCTCAAACCAGTTATTATAACATTTATTCCACTGTAAAGTGGGGTGTTCAAAATGGCTGTCTTGAAAGCGTCGACTGCTTCTTCACCGGACTGGAACCTTTGACCACGAAGACTTTTCTTAATTTTAGGAAATGTAAAGAAATCGTTAGGGCTTAGGTCAGGACTGTATGGAGGATGGTCAAGAATTTCTACTTTTTCCTGCTTCAAATACTCAATCGTTTGACGAGCGCTGTGTGAGCTTGCGTTGTCGTGGTGCAGGATGATGCGTCGCTTTGAGTTAGATTTTCGAAGTTCGGCGATGACTTGTGGTAAACAAACTGTAGTATACGACTCTGCGTTAACTGTTCTACGATCTTCAAGTGCAATAGTCGCAACATGGCCGGTTTTTCCAACGAACGTGGCCACCATCTTCTTTGAAGTGCTTCGAGAACGAACAACTTTAGTCGGCTTTGGCTCGTCTTGAAAGACCCAGATTGTAGATTGTTGTTTGGTATCAGGATCGTAGGCATAGATCCAAGATTCGTCACCACTTATGATGTCGTAGACGTGATTTGACTCCCCTCGGTTGAACCTTTGCAGAGTTTTCTTACACCATCTGACGCGGGCCGCCTTGTGATCGTCGGAAAGCAGATGCGGTATCCAACGGCAAACTAGCTTTCTCACACCAAGCGCTTCATGCAAGATCTTCTGAATGGTTGTCCCTGAGATGCCTAATAGAGCCTCTATCTCTCGATACGTCACATGACGATCTTCGAGAATTAGTTGTCTCACAGCAATGATGTTATCTTCAGTGAAGGCGTATTTTGGGCGTCCTTCGCGAAATCTGTCACTAACACTAGTATGTCCACGCTGGAATTCTAAATACCAGCGTTCGACAGTCCGCAGACATGGGGCTACATCACTGAACACAGATGTTAGCTCTTCTAAACACTGAAGCCGTGTCAGGCCTCTTCTAAAGTTGTAGAAAATTATTGCACGAACATTTTCCTTAGAAAGATTCATTTTCGTACGTGACCTGACAGATTCAAATCGAAACTGTGACTAAACAATAGCATTAATCCTAATACTTTTAACTGTTTTGAGATTCAAAATGTAAACACATTCGAATATAGAACAGTTCCAAATTCAAAATTGCCGGAAAATATGGAAACGACAGAACTTAAAAGGCATGCCTCGTAACAGCCGTAAGACTATATGCCATTACTAATATCGGGTATACTAGATATATATCCGCCGCGACTTCGTACTTAGCTGAAGATTTGGCTATCTGGCTACTGCATTGTGTAGCTCTACATTTGCGTGTTATCATAAACACGACTTTTCTACGTTTTAACCGACTTCAAAAAAGGAGGAGGATCCAATTCCACGGATTTTTTTTTTATGTATGTTCCCCGATTACTCGAAGACGTAAAACAGAACCTCAGAACTCTGTCATTTATCAACAGATTTTTTCATATTGCTCTCATAGAAATTTCAAAAAGTCGAGTATATTCTATGTATTATTATTATATCCAGTAAGTTTATGTATTTATTCTTACTGTGATCGGAGTTAATTGTTATTTGTTTTTAGGTAAATAACTTAATATTGTTTTTAAGTTAGCACGCCAACCATTTTTGTTACCTCTGAGGTTGGCAGGTAGAAAATGCTATTAGCATTAAGCCCACCTTTTGAACATTTAATGTGTATTTTTGTGCAAAAAGTATTAAATAAATAAATATTATACATTCGAAAGTAACTCTGTCCGTCTGTTACGTTTTCATGCTTAGACAGCTGAACCGTTTTCGATTAAATTTGGTATGTACGTAAATTATGACCGGCATTGAGACATATACCACTTTTACCTGATTGCGTAGGAGGGTAATGATTTTATTGACAAACCACGCGTGTGAAGCCGCCGGCGTGTCAGCTAGTGCTAAATAAGCGGTTTATTATTAAAGTAACTAATTTCCCTGATTTTATTTATTTGCCGCGGAACAAATGTTTGTATGATTTACAGATATTTGTTCTTTTGTTCTGGGTCTGGATGTGTTTCTAACTATATGATATCAAATCAAATTGTATTTATTGCGTCTTCTCTTCTTCTTCCTGTCCTTTTCCCACATTACGCGGGGTCGGCACAACATGTTCTGCTCCTCCACTTCTCTCTATAAGCCGTCATCTCCGTTGTCACTTCATTCCTACCCATATCATTCTTCACACAGTCCATCCATCTCTTCTTCGGCCTTCCTCTACTTCTATATCTATCCTCACCAGTGCCGGATTAACCACGTACCAAAAGTAGCAATTGCTACGGGCCCCGCGTATCCAAACCTTTCCACCTCCGCCTGAGCATATTTTTTTAATTAAGATGTAGTTTGTAATGATATTGAATTTACTAGATGTCACAAAAACGTGAAACGGATCACCTTTTCCGACTAAGACAACCTGCATCAGACAATCGGCCACCTATTATTTTGTAGGCGAAAATAAAACACAGAATTTTATACGATAAATGCACAAGTTCTACAAAAAGTGCTCTCTATAGAATTTGAATTGGCCCGATGATTTTTACACCTTTTTACCTTAATGATTCAGTAGCCATGTTAATAATTTATATTTAAATTGATTGAGTGGTAACTACTTAATGTCATTAGGTAACTTATTATACATTCTTATACACATACCATACACATTTTTAGGCAATTTAAAGTTTGTATTACGAAGTTTGGCAGAATCATTTCCTTCAATAAACAAATCATAATTATGTCTGACAAACAAGGAAATCTCTTTTATACAGGGTATTTGGTAATATACTGACGATATTCAAGTGATGGTTTCTCAAAACATAAAAAATACTTCTCGATAAAAAAAACTACTACATAGTTATATTATCAAATTTTAAAGAAAATCGACTAAGTTTAGGTGATTAATTCGATATAAACTTACTGCCTACTCTTGCAATCAACATCCAAAAAGAAAGGCCGATTTGATATCTCTTTCGGACATGGCTGCGAGTTTTGGGTTAGAAAGGGACAACAAGAGATATCTCGAGACGCCACCAATACAGTATCTGTAGTTAGATGGCAAGCATTATGTAATAGCATAACATAAGTTTAATAAAGTGTTTGTTTTTACATGCCAAAATAAATTTCTCATTTCTATGGTAAACATTTCACAAATTTGTTTATTATGCTTGTCAAAATAACCCCTTTAATTTTTGTGCGTATATTATCCAAAACAAGCAAGGTAGTGGCAGTGCGAAATGTCCAGCAATATTTATTTATATTTTTTTTACAGGGTTTCCTAAAAGCACTCTCCAGTCTCAACGACCACTTCGGCAACATCTACATAAACGTGGGAGATCCTCTATCCGTCCGTGAGTTCCTGCATAAGGAGACCTCCCACCCTCACGAGGTCCTCAAACCCCGAGACCTTCAGCAAATCACCCCAGAACAGTTCAAGTCGGTCCAAGACGTCGCCGACCACGTGGTGACTAAGCAGCAAGACTGTACTGTAGCGACTATTACCAACCTTATGGCTTTGATCCTGATGCAAAGCTTAATAAGCAATGAACCGCTGCCCTTCAAAGATTTACTTCTAGAAGTGGAATGGATGATGGAAGTTCTGATTAATCTAGGCGCGAAGGTCTTCGAAAATGATGTTAAGAGCAGCGTGGAGAGAATTCTGGTGGTGCATCGGAAGATGATGACGTTAGACAGAGATAGGAGATTGAGACTGGTTGCTGAGGCGGCATTGAACGTGTCAGCTGATATGAAGAAGAAAATGAAAGGTATAGATAGCGATTAGTAGTTAAGATAAGATAATATATTATCTTTATTGCACACCAATATAAATAAACAAAAGAAAATACCCTTTTAAATCGTAGGTACAACGCCCGGTCTTATCGCTAAAAGCGATCTCCAGGCAACCTTTGGATGATTCATCAATCATAGACGGTATGAGCAGTTATAACTTTGATAATAATTTAAAATCCGGTCAAGTGTGTGCCAGACCACGTATATTGAAGCACCACCATGCTAACATATTATATAGGTACGTTTTTTGTTGAAAAATTACTTTTTCAAAACAAGCTTTTATAAAATTTATAATTGGATTCAAATGAGTCCAAACACTAGTAGCCTACTATAATCAATTCAGAAGTTCCGTTGTCTAGCATCCGTCTCCATCATGAAACCACCTCCATGGTACCATATTATTGCATTGTCACGGAAGTTACATATGTATTCCAAATTTCAGCTCAATCGGTTGAGGGGAACGGGTTTAAAATTCAGTTGCAAGATTCCACCCGGACAAACATACATACATTGCAAGTTAATAAAAAGCTTGTAAAAAGTAAGACATAGCATTAACGAAATGAGAAATAAAAAAAAAGATTATTTACCACGCTTGAAAATGAATACTATTTATCTAGTGCTAGGTAATCGAAACTATATTTCCTTTTTAACGTGCTTCTGAATATGCAGTAGAATTTTTTTTCTGGACATTTCACACAGCACTATTTAGCCCCAAACTAAAAAAAATACAAAAAAAATTGTTTTTTTTAACCCCCCACGCAAAAAGAGGAAAGTGTTTTAAGGTTGGCGCCCCTGTCTGTCTGTCTGTGGCATTGTAGTTCCCAAATGGATGCACCGATTCGGATGCAGTTTTTTTTTTGTTTAATATATACAAACATACGTTTTACATTACTTACTGGTCTCAAGATTACTGAATGAACGATAAGATAATGTATTATAAAGAAATATGAAAACACGCATGTTCTGTTTAATCGTACATCCGCATTGATCAGATAGCAGCTAACAGTCAGCTTTGGATCTAACGTGGGGGGGGGGGGGGGGGCAAACCCCGGGCGGCAATATCAGGGGGCGCCAAATTCTACTTCAATTTACCTGGCTGTACATTTGATTTGGAACATTTCAAACTTTATATGAATATTTTTAGTTTAAATTGTTGTGAAAAAAAGTAATTTCGTTCTTTCAAGGTGAATGACAATCAAAGAGTAGTAGAGTTCTTAAAAGTTAGAAGAGTAGTAAAGCTTTGACATTGCATGCGTTAGCGCTGAATATGGCTGTACCTACACAAAAACTGTACCTACACCTTGTTGTTTATTACCCATATTACGCAATAAATACAAATTGATTTGATTCCTTGTCAAAGGGCTCGCTCAGGGAAGTACTACCACAATACGTTTTTCTGCCATCAAGCAGTATTGCTGTGTTTCGGTTTAAAGGGTATGGTTGCCGGTTAATTTGTGGTACATGAGGTTTTACACTTGTATACCTCAAGTTGATGGATGCAGGGCAGAGCATCGTAGGGTACGTAACTAAGGTGCGTGACCTACGAGGCAATACTTTGGTATAGGCGATGGCGGAGGCTATTTATTTAGTGAGCAATAAAGAGTATGTCAATCAATTATTATCCCAAGATTGGAAACTGAAATGCAAATTGATCATCGGTTTTTGACATCTCGTCTTCGTGTTCAAAGCTAGAAGGAGCTGGATTGAGAAATAGGCTCCTTGTATTGAAACGACGCGTGTGAAGCCGCGGGTGGAGGCTAGTACAATAATAAGTAGGCTATATTGATCACTGAGTTACTTTCTATTAAGGTTCTGATTTTCTCAAGATACAGAATTCTGAACATCATCCAACGTTTTACTAGTAAAATCAACTACTTCTAAGTCACCATCAAGAATTGTTAAGAGTTTAGTCATTGGTGGCGATTCTGTTGTTTACTGAGTATCAGGGGCCCAATTTCGCTAATTTATACCTACGCAGCCGAAACGTGGGCCACTTACGGTAGGACTGGTCCACAAATTTAAAAGTCGCTCAGCGAGCTATGGAAAGGGCTACGAAAAGGGGAAACATGTTCTGGAGTGGAGACCACGTCTACGCAACCGAAGTGTAGGACGCCCTCCGGTTAGATGGAGTGACGATTTGCGCGCTGTGGCTGGCAAGGATTGGATGAGAAGAGCTGAGGATCGGGCTCAATGGCGCACCCTGGGAGAGACCTACGCCCAGCAGTGGACTGTTATAGGTTGATGATGATGATGTGTGCAACGGTGGTCATTGAAAAAAGATTGTGTTAGTAGAACACCAAAAGAATTCTAGAGTTGCGATTTTGCGATGATATCAGTGTCATAGTGACGCAATTGGTTTAGGTAGAACTGGACCAATTTCATAAAATACGAATGTTCTTGTTTCGATCACGCTGATAGACCAAATAAGCATGATATTTAAAAATGTCTTCTAAAATTATGACATTTTAGTTGGCATGTTTTAGTCAGTAAGGAAAATTTGGTTTGGACAACTTACCCGCAAACTCGCCAATTTATGGCGGAAAACGTGTCAAAAGTTTAACACTTGTTAATGTACCTAATGGCCGCCTCGCCTGATGCCATTGCTGTGGCCAAACACCTGTCCAACATATTATGAATGGAAACGTAGAACTCTTGACACACTAAGAAGAAGAAGAACACTTGTTTGAACTTTTTCAAGGAGATACGAGTCGAAGTCGGTTACCGACTGATGTAAGAACCCGTCATTCATTAAAATAACTTTATTTTTGAAATGTCATCGTAATTTTGGTCTTATGCGTGAACGAAATAAGAATGTTTTCATTTTACGAAATTTTAGTTCGTCATTAAACAGCAGAATCGCCACCATCGACTGATTGTCAATATAGAGAATATGAGGTTGATGATGACATGATTTGAATTTATTGATTACTAGCTTTCGTACCTGGTTTTTCTATCAAAAATAATAATTTATCTACAATACCAAATTTAATCAAAATCGGTCTAGCCGTTTAGTCGTGAATACTTAACAAACAAACAAACTCTGTTTCCCATTTTTATTATTATAACGAATGAATGAAATACTCTTTATTGCACATCAAACAAAAATACAGTAATAAAAGGATTAAACAATAAATAACGGTACAATTGGCGATCTTATTACTTACTATTTTTTTTTATGTGCTCATCATAATAAATTAAGCATATTTTTAAACATTTCACACTACATCAATAAGGAAGTAAGAATTAAGTATCAACCTTGAACTATAATCAAAATAACAATGCCACAATGTCCACGAAGTTTAATCACATTACAATTTGTAGGTCACATACTGACCGCGGAAACAATGGCTGTTGCTATACCGGTGATACAACTCCAGCTGTACGTGAATCCTATCCTGCACTATATCGTGCCGCCGGCGGTTATCTGCGTTCTGGTACACAGGGGACTTGTTACTCGAGGTAAGATAGCCAGGGGATATCTAACAGTGGCTTCCCATCTGTCGTTGATATTTTCAGATTAGATATAAAGGTTATTAGAAAATTAAAAAAAATTCTATGGTAATGAATTTGAAATTAAACTTGTTTAAATTCTAGCCATTACCCGTGTTTTAATTTAATGTTGTACATACATAACAAAACACTGAACGTATTATATTGTTGAGAGTTTGTTTGTATATTTCAGAGCAACTTGCGGACGACTATCATCAGATCAGAGCATTGCTGAGCCACGAATTTTTTCATTTAAAAAAGACTGAAGTAAATGTAAGTTTTCTTAAATTATTACTGAACATTTAAATTACTCAGGACTTAAACATACTCGATACTCATTACATTTATTGCTTTCACATTGTGACAAAGTTGTTACAGGTAGATAGTTTCACATATGAACCCTGGCAGGGTACAGCAACAGGGAGGCAGACCATGTTCCTACTTTAATAGGTAGGCATGCTGCTTACATTATACAATATTTTTTTGCCAGCCTAAATTTTTCCACTGCTGGGCAAAGGCCTCCCCGAACTCCGATCGTTGGCAGATCCTTGGCAGATTCCCACCATTTCTTCTCGAATCCACTGATGTCGTCGCGCCAACGCTTTCGCAGCCGACCCCGACGTCGCTGTCCATCCTCCGGTACCCAGGGTATTACGATGTTGGTCCATTTCTCCGGAAGCATTCGACTTGCGTGTCCGCCCCAATACCACTTGAGCTTCGCGGTTTTGTCTCCCACATCGGCAATGCCAGTTAATGAACGAAGCGTGGTATTCCTCACCCGATCGGTTCTCCGACTTTATCAGATTTTTTTTTATTATTCCTGGAGGTGTAACAAGCTTATGGCCCACCTGATGTTAAGTGTTAACCATCGCCTTCAGCAAAGTATCGCCTCGTAGGTCATTAATTAGTCCCAATTAGTAGGTGCCATGATTTATTCGATATTTTAATCTTTTGTATTTCGCGTCATTTTTAGTTTTAGTTATAGTACGAGGCATGCCTTTTAAGTTTTGTCGTTTGAAGAAAAAAACACATCTAGAACCTTATAGTACTTTTTATTGTTTTTCAAAGTATTCACAACGTAGCTTAAAACACTTTTCCATTCGCTCAAACCAGTTATTATAACATTTATTCCACTCTAAAGTGGGGTGTTCAAAATGGCTGTCTTGAAAGCGTCGACTGCTTCTTCACCGGACTGGAACCTTTGACCACGAAGACTTTTCTTAATTTTAGGAAATGTAAAGAAATCGTTAGGGCTTAGGTCAGGACTGTATGGAGGATGGTCAAGAATTTCTACTTTTTCCTGCTTCAAATACTCAATCGTTTGACGAGCGCTGTGTGAGCTTGCGTTGTCGTGGTGCAGGATGATGCGTCGCTTTGAGTTAGATTTTCGAAGTTCGGCGATGACTTGTGGTAAACAAACTGTAGTATACCACTCTGCGTTAACCGTTCTACGATCTTCAAGTGCAATAGTCGCAACATGGCCGGTTTTTCCAACGAACGTGGCCACCATCTTCTTTGAAGTGCTTCGAGAACGAACAACTTTAGTCGGCTTTGGCTCGTCTTGAAAGATCCAGATTGTAGATTGTTGTTTGGTATCAGGATCGTAGGCATAGATCCAAGATTCGTCACCACTTATGATGTCGTAGACGTGATTTGACTCCCCTCGGTTGAACCTTTGCAGAGTTTTCTTACACCATCTGACGCGGGCCGCCTTGTGATCGTCGGAAAGCAGATGCGGTATCCAACGGCAAACTAGCTTTCTCACACCAAGCGCTTCATGCAAGATCTTCTGAATGGTTGTCCCTGAGATGCCTAATAGAGCCTCTATCTCTCGATACGTCACATGACGATCTTCGAGAATTAGTTGTCTCACAGCAATGATGTTATCTTCAGTGAAGGCGGATTTTGGGCGTCCTTCGCGAAATCTGTCACTAACACTAGTATGTCCACGCTGGAATTCTAAATACCAGCGTTCGACAGTCCGCAGACATGGGGCTACATCACTGAACACAGATGTTAGCTCTTCTAAACACTGAAGCCGTGTCAGGCCTCTTCTAAAGTTGTAGAAAATTATTGCACGAACATTTTCCTTAGAAAGATTCATTTTCGTACGTGACCTGACAGATTCAAATCGAAACTGTGACTAAACAATAGCATTAATCCTAATACTTTCAACTGTTTTGAGATTCAAAATGTAAACACATTCGAATATAGAACAGTTCCAAATTCAAAATTGCCGGAAAATATGGAAACGACAGAACTTAAAAGGCATGCCTCGTAAGTATGAATGAATGAATGAAATACTCTTTATTGCACACCAAACAAAAATAGGAAATAAACAATAAATAACGGTACAATGGGCGGTTTTGTCGCTAAAAGCGATCTCTTCCAGATAACCTTTGGATGAACAGAATACGAGGCATGCCTTTTAAGTTTTGTCGTTTGAAGAAACAAACACTACTAGAACCTTAAAGTGGTTTTTATTGTTTTTCAAAGTATTCACCGCGTAGCTTAATACACTTTTCCATTCGCTCAAACCAGTTATTATAACATTTATTCCACTCTAAAGTAAGGGTGTTCAAAATGGCTGACTTGAAAGCGTCGACTGCTTCTTCACCGGACTGGAACCTTTGACCATGAAGACTTTTCTTAATTTTAGGAAATGTAAAGAAATCGTTAGGGCTTATGTCAGGACTGTATGGAGGATGGTCAAGAATTTCTACTCTTTCCTGCTTCAAATACTCAATCGTTTGACGAGCGCTGTGTGAGCTTGCGTTGTCGTGGTGCAGGATGATGCGTCGCTTTGAGTTACATTTTCGAAGTTCGGCGATGACTTGTGGTAAACAAACTGTGGTATACCACTCTGCGTTAACCGTTCTACGATCTTCAAGTGCAATAGTCGCAACATGGCCGGTTTTTCCAACGAACGTGGCCAACATCTTCTTTGAAGTGCTTCGAGAACGAACAACTTTAGTCGGCTTTGGCTCGTCTTGAAAGACCCAAATTGTAGATTGTTGTTTGGAATCAGGATCGTAGGCATAGATCCAAAATTCGTCACCACTGATGATGTCGTAGACGTGATTTGACTCTCCTCGGTTGAACCTTTGCAGAGTTTTTTTACACCATCTGACGCGGGCCGCCTTGTGATCGTCGGAAAGCAGATGCGGTATCCAACGGCAAACTAGCTTTCTCACACCAAGCGTTTCATGCAAGATCTTCTGAATGGGTGTCCCTGAGATGCCTAATAGAGCCTCTATCTCTCGATACGTCACATAACGATCTTCAAGAATTAGTTGTCTCACAGCAATGATGTTATCTTCAGTGAAGGCGGATTTTGGGCGTCCTTCGCGAGATTTGTCACTAACACTAGTATATCCACGCTGGAATTCTAAATACCAGCGTTCGACAGTCCGCAGACATGGGGTTTCATCACTGAAGACAGATGTTAGCTCTTCAAAACACTGAAGCCGAGTCAAGCCTCTTCTAAAGTTGTAGAAAATTATTGCATGAACATTTTCCTTAGAAAGATTCATTTTCGTACGTAACCTGACACATTCCAATCGACGCTGTGACTAAACAATAGCATTAATCCTAATACTTTCAACTGTTTTGAGATTCAAAATTTAAACACATTCGAATATAGAACAGTTCCAAATTCAAAATTGCCGGGAAATATGGAAACGACAGAACTGAAAAGGCATGCCTAGTAAACAAAAATCAAAAGACGGCGGCGCAAGAGTACCTTTAGCATACATAAACTTAAATATATACAAATAATATATGAATGAACTACACTACATTATGGAGAATAAATAACATAAACACTAACTAGCAGTTACGAGACAAAGAAAGGAAATGATTGTATACCTTGACTTTGAAAATAGGAAGAAATTGGGACGACCTTATGGACGTTGGTAAAGCGTTCCACAGTCGCACAGCTTGTACTGTGGAACCATAAAATTGTGAACTATGGACGGGAGTACGAAGCTGTAGAGCTTCGGAAGAACGAAGGTTTCGAGAGTGTGTCTGATACAGAAACTAGAAACGCTCCTTTAGTTAAAAAGGTGAAGTGGGATTAAAGAGAATGTTAAAAAGAAGTGATAGAATATGTGCATTCCGGTATGTGGTAGGTTACAGTAAAACATAATTGTACTTATATGACTGATTATTAGTGATATTATAAATGGAAAAACGAGTTTGTTCGTTTGTTATGCTTTAACGCCTATCCGATCTGTCTTATCTGATCGAAATGAGAACATTGGTTTTAGAAATCTGTTACAATCGTTCTCTATGGTATGAAATGGGTGTTAAACGTTTGTAAACGTCAATGATGAGTTAACACTCATTTATGAACGAAATCTTCCTCTAGAGAGGTGAAATGGGGGTTGAAACTTATTTTCACGGACGAAGCCGCGGAAAATAAGCTATTTTTTTATATCTTAATCAAGTACTTTTTGGGTTACATACATACCTTAGCATTGAACAACTGTTTTTAACATAATTAATAAGAGCTTTGTGTATACAATATTGTTTACATTTTATCGCGCATGTACGAAAACGAAAAATAAAATTTTACAGTTGCCTATTGGCTGTAAAAAGGTCGGCAAATTCGACGGTGCTTATGTGCATTCAGATATCTCTAAAATATAAAGAAATAATTTACAAATGGTAGCGATTCTGTTTTGCCTTATTTCGATCAAGTCCAATACCAAATTACGATAGCGATATTTATTACTTCATGAATTGTATTATTAGGGTTTATTGATGTTTAAGTATTAGAAAGTAGGTTTATTGAAATACCATACATTTGTCTAGGATTAGTTATATTTTTTATGACCTCCATGGTACAGTGGCCGTATAGCCGGCTGAAATGCAGGAGGTAGCGGGTTCGATTCCCGCCGCGGAACAAATGTTTGTATGATCTACAGATATGTGTTCCGAGTCTGAATGTATTTCTATATATTATATGTATGTATTTACAAAAAAAAAGTATATCAGTATTCTATCAGTTATCTGGTACCCATACTACAAGCTCTGCTTAGTTTGGGGCTAGATAGCGCTGTGTGAAATGTCCAGCCATATTTATTTATATCTATATGTCTTGGAATTGAAATTCAACCTCCTACAAATATGCACTAGCTATAATAATTGTTTATCCGCATTACACAAAGGTTAACTGGAAGAGAATGTTATTTAGCGTTAAGTTCGCCTTTGTAATTATTTTTATATTGTGCAATAAATAATTTTTCATTCATTCATCCAAATTAGCATGACATTTAAAGTAACATTATTATTAGGTACTTTATCATTCTGACGTGTCGATTGTATTGGTCTTACTCATAACATAACAGTTTGAGCAACTGTGCAAATATATATTTTCACTAGCTGACCCCGCGAACTTCGTACCGCCTTAGAATCAATACATTTTGTGTTGCTAAGCTGAGTTAAATTCATTTTATTTTTCCATGTCCTTTTCTGTACCACCCACATATTCAAAGTAGAAAATCATGAAAGTACTAATATCGCTATTAAACAATAGGGGTTGGTGGTAGAAGGGTGAAAATTTATGGTTGTATGTATTTTTTATTGTCAAATCATAAAAAATTAAACTTATAAAATTTGTCCGTAAAATAAAAAAAAAATGGGGTGGACCACCCTTATCACATACGAATATACCTAGACAAAAAATTTCATAAGAATCTGTCAAGCCGTTTTGGAGAAGTTTTGTTACAAACACGAGAATTTTAAATATTTTTATTTACTTGTGCACGTTAAGAACAACCTTCGAATCGGACGTCGGGATAGATACATCCCGCTGAGAATTTTAAATATTTTTATTTACTTGTGCACGTTAAGAACAACCTTCGAATCGGACGTCGGGATAGATACATGCCACAAGTATTTTACTTATTTGTCATAATATTTTTTATCCATTTGTTCTAGACATTCAACAAAGCCTTGGAATACTGCTTAAAGAACCGAGTAATACAGTCTGTGGATAATATATACTACACAGCCGGTGAAGACAGGAAGCTCCAGTATTTGTTGAAGTGGTCAGTGTGGCCCGCGCTCACTACACTGACCAAATGTGCGGAGGTTATGATTCAGGTTTGTTCTTTATATTGTTACGAACTGAGAGTTCGGGATTAAATAATGAAAACTAATCTTACCATAATAACACAAAATACATGATGAATGAATAGGATTTGTGTACCTATTTTATACAGGCTGTTTTATTTATATTTTAGGACTTGATATAAAGGTTGTTTGTAATTATAATTATCTATGGTAATGAAATTGAAAAAACCTATATAACAACAATAATACATTAGCCCTACCTGTGTTTTCATTTAATGTCGTACATAACAAAACACGTACCCAGTATACATGTCGAAAAAACAAGTTATGTACTAAATAGTTTTTCTAACTGCATAATTATTAATTAAAACAGGTATTTATTGCGTATGTACCTTTTTTATTTATTATTCCGACGTTTCGGCTGTGTTGCAACAGGCGTGGTCACGGGTTGACTCTAACTGCATCGCAATGGCGGAACTCCTGCCACAATCGTTATTATTATTTCAAAACGTCGCTGTCGGAAAGCTACCGTATCAGAAGCTACTTAGGAACCATGAAGTCATCTGTTTTTATTTTTGATTTAAAGTTGAAAATTTAAGTCATACACCAAACGTAAATGTTTCACTTTAGACCAACATTTTCATAACTTTCATCAAAGTTACGAAGCTTTTTATTTTATGCATAAAAGTACAACTCAGGAAGATTCAGTTGCAAAACAAAAATCTCTAAAAAGTCTTCAATTTTTTTTAATTTGCTCAGGAGGAAAATTTTTAAAAATTCCGTGAAAAAATCATAACTCAAAAACTGAAAAGTCACGGAACATTATATGGGGGTGATTCGGATACCCCACGATAAGAGGGACCTACATTTTTTTTGGACGTCAATGTTCCGGCCACCGGTGTATAGAAAAACATCCAAACCCGAACCAAATATCTGTAGATCATGCATACATTTGTTCCGCAGCGGGAATCGAACCCGCTACCTCCTGCGGCTCAGCTGGCTATTCGCTCACTGCGCCACAGAGGTCGTCAAAGGTTGATAGTTTCCAAAATAGTGTGCTGACTGAGGTTATCGATCGTTTTTTAAAACGTTGTCCATTTAAAGAAGAGTCATGTTGTTTTCAGAGAGGGAGTTGCGAGCACAAGCAAGCTCTGAAGTTCGTTCAGGAGCGCGTGGAGTCCAGCCGGTGCCATCCTTACTGCCTGAGTCTCGACGCCATCGCCAACTGCCTGCAGGGACTATCCGCTATCGGCGCTCTCATTAAAGATAAAACGTAAGTCATTTTAAACCTGACGAGAGATTGATGACTCTCGTAACTTTATTAATTTAATTTTAATGAATGTTGCTGTAAATTCTAAAATCATTTTATAAAGTTACCTAAATCCATCATATAGGCTAAACCGTAGTCTCAGTACAAATCAATAAAAATCTCAGCAAAAAAGATCTCCATCTCAGTAAAAAAATAGTTAGTCCTAATTGAAGACAAGTGTGGGTTGTTGTTTTACCCCTATCATGCTGAATCAGGGCCCATTTTGTAACATTAAGAGAGTAGATCGTAATTTTTTTAACATCTTGTGATGTTGCAAATTTTATTTTGTCCTATTCATAACGAATGTTTAGGTGTATGCAAAAAAAAAACAGTTTGCTGTGAATCTTTTTGTTCTAGTTAAGAAAACGTTAAGCCCTTCTAAATAAGGCATCTTTAGTTAGAATAACAAAAATGTTCGTTTATCTATTTATACCACAGAGTAAATATGTGTTCCTACTATCCTTTACCAATATATAATTATAGCAATATTAATTGAGATTTGTTTTCGTAGGAAAGAAGAGCAAGTGTATCAAATCGTGCCAGAAATTATGGAGAGTTGCCATCGTCTAGTCAAATCAGTGTTGCCAGCGTTCAATGTGGATTTCTGCAGAAAGAACTCAGTTGTCTATGACGAAAGGATCGCAGCTAAGCTGTAGATACATTCGTCGATAAAAAGATGATCGAATCTAGAGATGTTCCAATCTAAAATGCGTGCCCTCTACCGTGATTACTTATGGTTTAATCACAGTGAGAAGCTCCGCAAACGGAACGCGGTGCGGGGCGGTTAGAGATCGCCCCGCACCACTTCTGGTGACGGAGCGGTGCGGTTGACGTGATGTCTCCTATAGACGCCGACATGCTAGTCTCGAGTCTTAGTTTCAAAATGATTATTATGATTGCAATGAATAAAGATTGTTTTGCTTTGATGTAATGAAGTAGTGAGACGCGCAATTTAGATTTAAAGATCTCCCAGAGGTATCCTTGTAGGTGATAAAAAATAGTCAAAACTATAGCATAATCGAAGTCATAATAACAGTATAAATTGAAGTTCAAACAATTATGTATTTACACAGTATTTATAAAGAGATATTACTGCGATACTCGAATGTTAAAGGTACATTTCACTTATATGATTTGTTAAAATGGACATTGATAAAAAGGCTAAAGGTGATTCTAAACGGGCCATGTTATTTTACGCAATTTTCGCGTTGCTTATCATGGATTAAGCAACTTTACTCGGTCATCTTCTTCTTCTTTCGATAGTATAAAATGAAGTCGCTTCCGCTGTCTGTTCGCTTCGATCTTTTAAACTACTCAACGGATTTTAATGCAGTTTTCAGTAATAGATAGTGATTCAAGAGGAAGGTTTATATGTATAATACATATATAACTCTGTTTGTTTGTTACCTTTACACGACTAAACGACTGAAAGGATCGTAAAATTTTGCAAGAAGTTAGATTATATCCTATAGCCAACTGCGTAATGGTAATAATTTATTGAAAAATCACCCGTGCGATGCCGCGGGCGGGTCAGCTAGTATATTGTAAAGGGTGAATTTGTAAAAATAAGTGTGGTAAACAAATCTTAGTTCATTCATCATGTAAATAGGTACTTGTTAAACTGACTAAGTGGCATCGTAGGAAAGGCGCCGTCGATTTACGTTAAAAATTGTTAATTCGAAATGTATCGGTTACTAGATAAATATTCAAGCTACCTGCATTAAATCCATCTCTAAAATAATTTAATACGATTCCGGATGTGTTTGAAATTAATGTCGTGCATAACAAAACAGGTTGTATTATAAAGAGTGAATTTGTAAAAATTCCACTATTCTGTACAAATCGCTGTCTCCAGATGCTGCTATATAGGGTGTCTGATAATGTACGCACCAAAATGAAAGGGGTTATTTTGATGAGCATTATAAATAAATTTGTGAAATGTTTACCATAGAAAGCTGAAATTTGTTTTCGCATGTAAAAACAAACACTTAGTTAAACTTATGTTGTGCTATTGCATAATGCTTGCCATCTAACCTTGTTGTTCCTTTATTTTTGGATGTCGATTGCAAGAGTAGGCAGTAAGTTTTATATTGAATTAATCACCTAAACCAGTGGTGCCCAACTGGTATTGCTCCAAGGGCTATTTTGAAAATCCCGATACGCCACGCGGGCACCTCCGAGTTAATAAATAAAATAAATAAATAAATATTTTTGGACAATTTCACACAACGCCATCTAGTCCCAAACTAAGCCGAAGCTTGTACTATGGGTACATAAAAAAACATAAGTGATATAAAGGAAACTACATTAAACAATTACACAATTTTTTATTTATTATAATATGGCACACTACACTTCAAAAAGAATAGACCGTAACAGAAAAAAGCTAATGCGATACTTGGCTATTCACATTTTCAGAAAGCTTCTTAAAGTCTGGTTGGTAATCTTCTGTGCAACCCAAAATCATACAATTTTTGACGTGTTCGTTAGTTAGCATACTTCTGTATTTGGTTTTAATTACTTTTAGTTGAGAAAAAGCACGTTCACATAGATATGTTGACCCAAAAAATGATTTAATGATGAGAGCACAGTTACGTACGTTTTTGTATTTAACTGGGTCCATGAGCTTGAAAACTTCGTCGCTTTTATTGTCTGAGCTTTTAAGGATGATATCACTGCGAAGTGTAATAATTTCTAATTCAGCTTCCGCTTTATTAACGAAACAGTGGGTTTCCATCAACGAAGCTAGTTGTGAAACATCGCTATCGATAAATGGATTTTTGACAAAAATAAACATAGGTTCCATACAGAAAATATTGTCAAAACGCCTTTGGAATTCCGATTTTAACTGGTGAAACAGCTCCACATGTTTAGCTGGGTTATACTCCGCAAGATATTCGGAGTCCAAAAGGAGAGTAATAGAAGGAAAACGTTGAAAATTTTTCTCCTCTAACTGGCTCTTCCATAAATCGATTTTTTTTACGAAAGCTGAAATTGCGCTCATCATGTCTGATATGTGTTTTTCTTTTCCTTGTAGTGTTTCGTTGAGTTTATTTAGTTTGGCAGTTACATCAGTTAGAAATGCCAAGTCGGCCAGCCATTCTTTATCATCGAGTTTTTCTTCATAGCTATCTTTAGATCGCAAAAATATTTTGATTTCTGTCATCAAACCAACAAATCTTGTCAGCACTTTACCACGACTGAGCCACCTTACTTCAGCGAAGTAGATCAAATCACCATGTTCACTGTCCAATTCATCAAGCAAATCTTTGAAAAGACGATGGTTCAACGCTCGTCCACGAATGAAATTCACAATTCGTACTACAACGCTCATAACATGGCCAAGGTTAAGTTTTTTGGCAATCAAGTTTTCCTGATGTATAACACAGTGGTAGGAATTAAATTTAGGAAAATCTTCATCCTTTTCACACAGACCAATAAATCCAACATTTCTGCCGATCATAGCAGGCGCTCCGTCGGTAGTCATGGCTACCAATTTCTGTATTGGTATGTTCTGTTCAGTAATCATCTTTTTTATTGCGTCATAAATGTCTTGTCCTCGTGTATAAGTTACCAACGACAAATTGGCGAGCAATGCTTCTTTAACAGAAAAGTCAGAAAAGACCATCCTGATGAAAACCAGAAGCTGTGGTGAGTCAGTAATATCCGTCGATTCGTCCATTTGCAATGCAAAAAACTCGCATTTTGCCAAATCATTTTTCATCTGGTCAAAGACGTCATTTGCTATTTCATCAACTCGTCGTGTTACTGTGTTCCTCGATAGCGGCACTTGTTTTATTGCCGAAATTATGTCGTTTTTGTTTTTAAATTCATGAAACAAAGATTCTGCCATGCCCAACATAGCTTCTTTTATTATAACTCCGTCAGAGTAGGGTTTTTTATGAGACGCCAGAATGTAACTTACTTTCAAGGATGCTTCTGTGTGAGCCTTTGATTTATTTTTAGCAGTAAAAAAGGTATTTTGTTGAGCGCGTAGAGCAGCTTGCAAAGTTTGAACTTTATTCTTTCGTAATGCAGACTGCGGCGGATATTTATCTGAAACAATAAAAAACACATGTAAGAAGATAAGTGAGACCTACCTACACTTTTTAAATTTTATTTACCTACATACCTAACAAATTTAAAACTAAGGATAATAATTTGTATTATTATGTATCGAAATCCAAATAAAAATTCACTATACATAATATAATATGATATACCTATATTACGTGCACATAAATAAGCCTACCTTTAAAATCCGCATGGAGACTTTTATGATGACGTTCGACGTTCGACCGCTTTGGTACAGCTACAGAAGCATTGCAGAGTAAGCAAATAGCTTTCTCACTAACACTCGTAAATAAAAACTCTTCTTCCCATTCCCTATTGAAGTTATATATTTTCTTTTTCTTCGATGGTCCAGGTTCATCACTCATTTTACGGCAAGGAGATGACGTATGTATGATACGAATCAGAACCTAGTTAACTAAGCTAATTAAGTATTTAATACACAATGAAATGAAATCAAGAAATACACAACGCGTTCAGTAAACACGAATAATTATTAACACGCACGCCACGAAGGACTCAATTTGACTGACTAACCGCCCGCGCGGCCGACTTCGACCGAACGCTTTCTCGGCGAGAGAGCAGGATTTAGCGACAACCTCTCGCTTGTATTCACGCTGTGTAGGTATCGCGAGTGCGGTCGGCCCTAGTTTGTGTTTAGGGCCGACCGCGCTCGTGATTTGCAAGAACGCGGCGCCACCGCCGGCGCTGCCCGCGCTGACGCAGACTCATGCAGCGTAATAGAAAGAATAATAATATTTTATTTCTTAATTATACCCATATTGTTCGCGGGCGCCTAGAAAACAAGCCGCGGGCTACCAGGTGCCCGCGAGCTACCGGTTGGGCACCACTGACCTAAACTTAGTCGATTTTCTTTAAAATTTGATAATATAACTAGTAGTTTTTTTTTTGTTTTGATATACCGTCACTTGAATTTCGTCAGTATATTACCAAACAGCCTGTATATGAGAAGGCTTTTCAACTTCATTGTTAAATTGAAATGAACACAGCTTATTGTTCAAAATTGCAATGCTAATTTGGGGGAAATTACTATCTATACCAAATCTCTCTCATTATAACATTGATGTGTATGTTGCAACAAAAATAAAACAAACAAAGGCTGGACATTATTCTGGCAAACATTTTTCATAGCCCTTTTAGAAGCACCTAAAAGTTTTATTAATAAGAATTATTTAAGGTACTATTAATTCCAGATAATCTTCCAACATTCTTCCATAGTTCTTGATCAAAAATTGCTAGTTGTATTGTTTTGTGTGAAACAGTTATTTATGATTGGATTGTAAAAACCTAAGTAATTTGTTTTATTTTTATTTATTTATTTTAAATTGTTCAACTGTTGTACAACAAAGGTCTTAAACATTTTGGTACAAGTTTGCACAGTTTCGGACGTACAATATTAAAAACATATACATGTTTTGTAGTCTGCTGTGAGTATAAATTGGTCACTTTTTCGTTTTAGGCTCACGATAAGTTTCATAAATTAGCGATATTTAGTATGATTTATAAGTATTACCTAATGATATTTCGACGCGGTCACATTCGCAGTGAAAACGGGATAATAAACTGAAATCTGTCATAACCATTATAGCTTTACAGCCGAACCCTATATTCTATCTATCTCTGCTTTTGCTTATGAGAAATCAAAATGCCATATATTATTCCGTGCGCTAGTTTTAAAGCCTCCACACACAAGCCGTGGCCGGGCCGGAGGCGAAGGCGTGCCGAACCAGGCGTGGCGTTCGCGGCGCGGATGTTTTCACATTGCTGGCGTGCGACAGCGGTTGCGTTTTGAAGCCGTGTGTGTGTAGGTCACTGCGTCGCATTTGTAAAGATGTCTGACGAGAGTGATGAAGGACTGCTTCTTTTAGCATTAGCTGTTAGAAATAGCCGCAAAACTAAACGACTTTGGGTGCATAATATTAATAAGAGAAGAGATGTATTCGGAGAATATCATCACTTGTGCCGCGAATTAAATTCTTACGAAGATCGTTTCTACACTTACGACGACTTTGATTTAACTTGTTGGAAATTTGATCCCATACTTCCTTTCTTAGAGCATTTTTATAGTCTTTGACTCGGCAATCATACAAACAAGGATGTGGTTCCACTAACATTATCAATTTTTCCGTACTATTTAGCGCTCTAGTCGGGTCATAAACTCCGCTAGTAGCACGCCTCCGCACCGCGACGCGCTGCGTAAAGTAACTCCTTAGACTAACTGAAATACAACGCTCACACGCCACGCCTCTGCCTCGCCACGACGCTGCCACGGCTCCGCACCGCCATACTCACGCCGACTGTTTGTGTCCCCGAGCCGGCCCGACATAGTCTTTCATATAAATTCGTATAATACAACTCGCACGCCTTCGCCTCCGGCGCGGCCACGGCTTCTGTGTGTGGAGACTTTTACGCACAATTGCTTACCGCTGGTAAGGAAAAAGCAGAGATAGTAGAATACACGGTTCTGCCGTTAATGTTTACAGTGGCTAATGGTAAAATGGCTACCTTTTAAGTGGTTCATATAGCATTTCTATTTGGTATATCAACCTGACAAACCGGAACATATTGACCTATTCCAGACCTACATACATGTTTCAGTAGATATTAATAATCACTATCCTTATTATTTACCGCCATCTGAAAAGCAGATTGATTTGTGATATTTATGTAATAGGAGCAAAAATGGCTCCAATAAAAAAAAATTCACAAAGGTTGATCAATGTTATCTGCATTTATGACGCGACTGTGTTTCATTTAGGTCAGAAATCTGTTTCAGTTACCGATTTTTATTCAGTATTTTAGGTAGGTATATTTTTATTGCTGTGATTATTTTCCATTACAAATTATAAATTGCTCTGATGTTCTTAAATTATATAATTATTTTAAGAATTGACCTGATTTGTCCGTTGATAAGCTTTACCATTAATTTTAGGTAATTGTAGTGGCTGTGTGTTAGTTTTATACTTTTACCTTTTTACTTTGTTGTTTTGTTGTTCAAATTGGAATAAAGTTTTCTGAATCGTTTTACCGTTTCTTTTTGTCTTTAGTGCCTTATTTGAATGAAGTAGTCCTATAGCCCTATCAAAGTCAAAGTCAAATATTTTTATTCATTAAAATCACTTAGGATCCCTTTGAAACGTCAATTTTACTGCCTGTTCCTTCGCGACCAAGCCAGGAAAGAAGGGCAAGAAACAAGGCTGGTTGTTTTTTTTAATGATCCTTTTACAATACATAATACAGAAAAGAAATTACGTCTAAATTGTAACATTTTGAACGAGTTGGAGCAATTTCAATCCCAAGCTTCTCTATCATCTAAATAATCCGATATTTTATAGTAGGCTCTTTTATAAAGATTTTGTTTAATTACGTTTTTAAATTTGTTAATTGTCAATTTTTGTAAATCCCTTGGGAGTTTGTTATAAAAGCGCACACCTTGCCCTTTAAACGATTTACTAACTTTATGGAGTCTACAAGTGGCAACAGCGAGTTTATCTTTATTTCTAGTATTAAAATTATGATTGTCGCTATTTTTCTTAAACAAATTAATACTTTTGTGAACATACATTAGATTTTCATAGATGTATTGACAAGGGAATGTCATAATATTTATTTCTTTAAACTTATCCTTATCCTTTCAAATTTGTTTAATAGTCCACAAATAACGTAACAGTTTACAAAAACCAAAGCGTTATTACGAGTACATAAAACAATAAAAACAATATTACAAAATATTAAAAATTAAAGTTACCCCTACCCTTATATATACCCTTAAGGGCTTTTTACGATCCATAGAAGCCACCTCAAATAATGCAAGTGATGTCCGTCTTGCCCTGTGGAACCTAAATAAAACCTCTACACCTGGCTATGTTACACCTGCAGAGGAACTGCCCCCTATGGTCCACATCTACTATGCCCAGTGTGGAAAACCCTCGGCCAGCGCAGGTATCGCGTATAACCTCACTAAACGTGGTATGATAGAAGAATCGACGACGCAATGTGAATGTGGTGCCCGTGTTTAGTCATGTAGGCTAGGGGTTCGTAAACTTTAAGATAACTGAACACCCACCAAGTGTTTACCACCTTTTATTTTATGGAACTCCTCATTCAAAGATACAGACTCACATGTGAGTTCTAATGTGGATGGTCCCCCGGCTAGGTGGAGCTATGACTTAAGGTGGCCTATGTCCAGCAGTGGACTAATGTGGGCTGATGGATGATGCATGAGGGTGAACTTTGAAGATCCATGAATGCTCAGACTAAGAGCGCTGTGCCATAGTCGGCTGACTTACTGCCTAGCTACTTACATAACAGTAATGCGTTCTTTTCATCACATATTTTGCGCTATATCAAAATAATATTTGTACTTTACTGTCGTATTATTTAACATTATTATCATCATCTACAGTCCGATTTCACCCACTGCTGAGTATAGGCCTCCCCAAGTTTGTTGCATCCGCCACGATCCTGTGCTAGTCTCAGCCATTGACGGGCCGCGACTTTAACGATGTCGTCCACGCATCTCGCTGCCGGGCGTCCTACCCTTCTACAGCCATTCCTCGGCCACCATTCAGTTTACCACGTCTTGCCAAGTGTCCCGCCCAAGACCATTAGAGTTCCATAACTCGATTCTCAACGTAATGAACCTTCGTTCATCTACGGATTTCGACATTATTAACAGGATTATAATAAAATAAAAATAATTTCGTGGAACCCTGGTGACTTTTCTACGGAACCCACTTTAGGAGACGCTGCTGTTGGCTGTCCATGGGCTTCTCAGTAAGCTTTGCCAGCACCGATTTGAACTCAGCTGGGAGTCGTAAAGTGGAGGAGCAAATTTTTTAAATTATGGAAAGAGTGATGAGAGGCATTGCAGTGGGAAAAATAGGGCTTATAAATGAACAATTTTAAAATTAAACAAACGAAATAATTAATTTTTATTAAGATCAAACTTGAAACGTATTTACTTACATTTAAGTAGGACAATTATAATAATTTAAGTATTCATTGTGACCGAACGCATTTCCAGACTTGTAATTTATTACAATTTAAATTCATAATATAAATAAATATTGCTTGACATTTCACTCAGCGCTATCTAGCCCCAAACTAAGCAGAGCTTGTACTATGGGAACCAGATAGCTGATAGAATACTTATATACATTTTTTTTGTAAATACATACTTATAATATATAGAGAAATAACCAGCCCCGGAACAAGTATCTGTGGATCATGCAAACATTTGTTCCGCGGCGGGAATCGAACCCACTACCTCCTGCGTCTTAGCCGGCTATTCGCCAACTGCACCACGGAGATCGTCGAAACACAAAACAATATTAAACACAACACACTTGCAAAACTGTGTATTTACTAATATAAATGTTATTGATAAATATTTATTTAATTCGTTATTGCACAGAAAAATATGTACAAAGGGAGGACTTAACGCTAAACAGCATCTTCTACCAGTTATAGGTGATAAATGGAAATATACATATGGTGGCGAGCTTAAACATAAATGTTAAAAAAGGAACAGAAAAATAAATGCTGATTAATATAACTACTACTCACTAGACTAAAATAAAAACATTCTCGATATAAGTATCTTATACATAAAGATAATACATTACAATGTTTAATAAATATTAACTAAGAAGGAAACAAAACAATTAAAGGAATAAAAAATATGTGATATGCAAATTAAATTGTGCTTCTGGAAGATATAAACATACATCGTGATCGGTGTGCTCATGTTCTATACTGCCCATGACATGCTACATAGTTCATCAGAATTTATTTTATTAATATGTTTTATATAAAGTAGATAAAATGTATCGCTCAATGTAACACAAACGCTCGTGGACATATGTACAACACACAGGGTGATGCAAAATTTTACCTCATTGAGGGCAGCTAAACCTGGAGTTTCCTCAGAACAAAACCTTATAACTACAAAAGAAAAGGTAGCTGCCCTAATTGAGGTAAAATGTTGCCCCACCCTGGATAGGTCACCAAATTAGCTAGTTTATTTACAATATTCTAGTAAATATTCAAACAGAATTATTTAATATCAAAACAGTAAAGTAGGCACCTATCGAATAAGTAAAAAAATTAATATCACTTTCACTCATATTTAAATATACATACATATTTATAATTCATATATTTGAATTAGCACATAGATCTTCCAATCTTAAATTGCGCGCATCACTTCATTACAACAAAACCGAATAATCAGAAACGTCTTGACGCGGTGAAGTGCACAATTTCAGTGTCTTTACTAATATTCTAATATCTCTAATGACCCCGTGACCCAGAACAAAGCCCAAAGTCTCGAACACCGCCGTAAAGTTGGATGCCTATCAATCTTTTACAGGATACATTTTGGGGAATGTGCCCAGGAACTTCATGATCTGATCTCACCATCTCCCTTCCATCAAACGCAGACGCACGGCTCATCCATACATGTTTATTCCACCCATTCGCACACTCGTTTTGGTTCTACGTTCTTGATGCGTACAGCTAAGGTATGGAACACTTTACCGTCGTCTGTTTTTCCTGAAGAGTTCAATCTGGGCCTCTTTAAGGCAAGAGTGAATAGGTGCCCTCTAGATATTCGTGCTTCATCTTAGATCACATCATCGCTTACTGCGATTGTGCTCTAACGAAGATCTATTCGTGATGAGAAAAAAAAAACAACCTGGATTTATATCTACCAAAGGAATATGGACATGAACTATCATTTGTTAACTAATGCGTTATAACGTGAAGTGTGATGTTCTAACAATTTCTGTTTAAATAGTACATTGTCAACCGAAGAACTAAGCTCGTGTGATTCAGCCAGGATGATATTTTAATCCAGAGCGTAGCGAGAGATAGGCGTAGCGACATTTACAAATGATTTGTTCGGGTCTGCCGCCGGATATTTTCCAAGGGTAGTTTAAACTACAAACCAAAATATTATGAATTCCTATTAAAAAATCAATTGCATGCGCCAAGAAGAACTGTTAAGTGAAATGACCATCTAATTAATATGTCTGAATGCATATTAAATTATTGTTTGTCTCATTCAATAAAAAAACCAAACGATCTGCCCTCCAGTGTGGTAGAAAATGCGATAAAGAAGATCAGTTGAATGATTAGTTAATTTGATATCAATTAGTACATAAGTAGATTTGGTATTAACTATTAGAAGTGCGTTATTTATTTTGATGTGCAATAATTTCCCTTTTTCCAAATAAAAGTATTAAACTCAAAATCACAGTCAATCTGACCTTTTTAGTTGTCGCGCGGAAGCGCGAGATCGTTGACAGTTCAGTAAGTAAACATATGTGACGTTGTTGGTGGGATGTCAGTCAATTCTGACAGTTGAATGATAGTTTGAGTGACTTTTGGTTTTGACAGTTCATTCAAGTGGGGGAACGTCGGACGGGGGCAAAAGGAGGCATTCTATCGACGGGAGCGAGAGACGACGTACGGAAAACGACGCAGGTCGGGCGCATGGTGACACGCAGGATGGGAAGGAAGTATAATATACTTCCTTCCCATCTTGCGTGTCGGTGAGTGCTAGCGTAATATCCAAGATTTATATATTACCACGAGGTGAGATAGAGATGAGACCATCCGCAATCGATAATAGAATTACTTTCGGTGTCTCAACTAATAAGCAATAGTCCTATTTAAGAGTTAAGAGTACAGGACTTAGTTCGGTCGATATGACACCATGTAGGTAACTTCAAGAAGTGGACTAGGGACTAATCTCCCAAGAGTGGGGGATCCGGGGTTGGCGAGCCCCGGGTCTCCTGGCCTCGATGCCGAAAAGCGTGGCATTCTCAAGCAGGACGTGGAAACTCAGGGGAAGCTCGAAATAGGCCAAATAACCGAAGAGGAACTTGTTACTAGTAAACAATTACTAAAAACCACGATAGAAGTCTTCGACAAGGATCTCAAATCTTGTTCCGAGCACATGAATGAAGAGGAATTCTTAACACACCTTGAAAAACAACAGGAAGCGGAGGAGGTACTTGCAATGCTTGGCTCCATTGGAGAAATTCACCAGAAAAGCCAAACCCTCCAGTCGGACAACACAACGAAATTACCCAAACTTCAACTTGCTAAGTTCAACGGAGACATCCTTCAATGGAACGAATTTTGGGACAGATTCGAAGCAAATATACATAGTAAGAATTTAAAACATGTTGAGAAACTATCATGCCTACAAGGATGCTTAGAAGAAAGC
This sequence comes from Philereme transversata, assembly GCA_963924445.1. Taxonomy (NCBI): domain Eukaryota; kingdom Metazoa; phylum Arthropoda; class Insecta; order Lepidoptera; family Geometridae; genus Philereme; species Philereme transversata. Next base: position 11,246,517 of record OZ004347.1, read on the forward strand.
GCGCTCAAAACCATTGAAGGTTTAGCTACAACTAACTCTAACTATAACATTGCGTTAGAAATTTTAAGGAAAAGGTTTGGATCATGTAACCGCGTGGTGGATGCCCATCATAAAGCTTTGAACGACATCGCGATAGCTTCCAAAGAGTCAAGTGAGTGCAGGCAAACACTTGATGCAATAGAGAAACATATCCGGGTTATTATTAACAGTAAATTCCCAGATCACATCATGTATCAAGTAAATTTACTCTCTGCCGAAGATCACACAGTGTCTACCCTGAGGTCTAATCTGGAAAAGGTTATAACTGCCATGGAAAATTCGGAAAATGTAGGTTTTAATAATACCCGAGAAGACAAACCTCCTACTATGACGACAGAAGCCCTGCAAGTTGGATCCGAAATACAGACTGAAAACCCGGTATTTAAAAGGAAATATAGCACCCCTAACAGAGGCCCACCATATAAAAGGAAGAGGACATGTATCTTCTGTAACTACGATAACCATAGCAGCGCAAATTGCAATGCAGTTAAGTCAGTGAAGGCCCGAAAGGAAAAACTAAAGGATAGATGTTTGAGATGCTTGAGTAAACGGCATAAGACTTGCGAAAGGGAAGTTAACTGTTATGGCTGTAATGGAGATCATCTCCTAATGTTATGCCCAAAGGAAAGGAGAGGTGAACACTCTGTTGTACAAGCTGATACACAAACTACCGCTAGCATATGTTCTAATGGAATCACATTTTTGCAGACAGGAGTAGTGAAGGTTTGGAATCCAAGCACCAATAAGTGTGTCGGTGGCAGGGTTCTTCTGGACTGCGGCAGCCAACGCAGTTACATTACAACCAAGATTGCAAAATTATTAAACCTGTCATCACCAAGGAAGGATTCACTCCTGATATACACATTTGGAGCAGCAACACCACAAGAATTGTCTAGTCCTTCAACAGAGATAAGTATGGAAACTAAACGGGGCATCATCATAAGAATACAGGTGAATATTGTACCTCGTATAACTGATAAGGTTCCAATTGCAAGATTTAAACATAAGCAAGTAGACTTAGTTGCAGATGATGATACGTTAGGAGAGGGAATTGATGTTCTTGTGGGCAATGATCGATTTTGCTCCCTTATACGTAATGACAAGTTTAAAGTTGGTAAAAATTTGTACTTTATAGACACAGATTTAGGTTGGGTACTCTCAGGGAGTATAAATCAAGAGGAAAATGACATGCTGTCGGTTTCAACTTATTGCCAATGTCACATACCAAGTTGTCCATATTTCACGGAACCAGATTTACCATTAAGAAACATCGACATTAAATTCTTGTGGTCTTTGGAGAACATTGGTATAACGGATTCACCGAAGGCTACCAGACAAGAACAAGCAGTTCATCACTTCAATAAGACAGTGAAATACAAAAATGGACGTTATGAGGTAAAGTGGCCTTGGGTGCAATACCTTCCTGGGTTACCATCCAATTTTGGTTTAGCCTTGGGAAGATTACGAAGTCTGATCAAAAGGCTGGATGGAAACTCTATAGCTGAATATAATAACATCTTGAAAGAACAATTGAAGCTTGGAATCATAGAAGTAATTGACTTTTGCTCTAATAAAAGGAACAGTCCAATTCATTATCTGCCCCATTATATGATAAAACAGGAGGGAAAACGTGGAAGACTAGTCTATGACGCTTCAGCAAAAATATCGGGTAAAAGAGCCTTAATGAATGCTTATACACTGGACCTTCGATACTAGAGGATCTGACAGCTCTTCTACTTAAATTCCGAACAAACAAAATTGGTATAGTGGCTGATGTAGAGAAGGCCTTTCTACAAGTTGGATTACAGCAAGAAGACAGAGACGTTACCAGATTCCTGTGGATGAAAGACTCAAGCCAACCATTAACCGAGGAAAACCTCGTACACTTGCGCTTCTGCAGAGTCCCGTTAGGGGTGATATCAAGTCCGTTCCTGCTCACAGCCACGATCCGCCACCATATGTCAATATCAGATGGAAACCTATTAAAAACGATAGCTGATAAATGCTATGTTGATAATCTAATTACAGGGGCAGACACTGTTCAAGAAGCAAGTCAAATTTACAAGCAAACAAGGTCAACATTCGAACAATTATCAATGAACATCAGAGACTGGGTTTCTAACGATAAACAGTTTATGCATATAGTTCCACAAGAATATAGGGCGACACAGTGTAACGAAATCAAAGTTCTTAGCCTAACTTGGGATATTCAGGGTGATAAATTGAAATTAAAGGTATCAGACGCCAACTTTGACAAAACGAATGCGATATACACGAAAAGACAAGTTCTTCGTACTCTAGCCAGGATATATGACCCATGTGGATTTGTGTGCCCACTAATCCTACCTATAAAACTTCTATTTCAACACATATGCAAGGAAAAGATAAAATGGGATGTACAACTGCCCAACAACCTACTAAGACAAATAGAAGACATCCTAGAATGCTTGAAAATGGTAACCGGAACAGAAATTCCAAGGGATCTAGAAAAGGACAGTAGAAACCCAGTAGAAATTAAAAGCACCTATGAACTGCATTGTTTCACAGATGCTTCAAAACAGGCTTATGCGGCAGTTGTCTACTTAAAAACAATCAAGATTCATCGAACATCAGTGTCATTTGTGATGACAAAATCCCGTATTTCACAAATTCAAGACAGAGATGATTTAAAAATACCCAAACTGGAACTGCTAGGTTTCCTTATCGGAAGCAGACTAATCAGGTATGTCAAGTCCAGCCTGTCCCTACCAATTGAAAGGGAGTATCTGTGGACAGACAGTCTAGTAGTCCTTGGATGGATGAAATCAAGTAAACTCTTACCACTATTTGTAGCAAATAGAGTCAAAGAGATTCAACACAATCATCCATACACAGAAATGTGCTATATTCATACAAAGTCAAATCCAGCTGATATTGCTACACGGCCTGATTATAGACTCTGGAATCAGAAAAAGGAACTTTGGTTCAATAGTCCCGTATTTCTGAGTAAAGATGAAACTCAATGGCCAACAAATCGCCACTAAGAGTCACATAAAACTCTCCTTTCGTGTGGGGAGGTCCTAGATGGAGGTTCAGGAGTATTGGAGCCATATGATTGGTCGGATTTGGGCAGTACTCAGAATGTACCGGTAGAAATAGATGATTCACAAGAAATTGAAATTAATAATAATACCGAAAACTCACCAGGTGATTCATTAGACATCAAGGAACTACAACTCCAACACTTGTGTACCTACACACCTATACCCATATACCAACACACACACATACACATATGCGTATAGTACGTAATGCGGACTGCGCCACAGGACCCATGCATGGTTTGTCCACTTGCATGCATGGAACGATCGGCAAGTGTTGGGAAGTTGGAGCAGCTCAATGGGGATGGTGGTGTCAGCACTTGAGGCACCGATGGTAACACCTCGAGATGCTCCAAATCCGGCCCGGGTGCTTACGAAGGGATGTCAGGGTTCTAGTACTAATATAGCGTGCGCCTCTCTGGCATCCCCAAGAGGCCACAACCCGGACGCAATGAAGGTATAAGATCTGAGAGAATATGAAGGTACATTGCGGGGACCGGTGCCTTGCCGAATCGCAGGATGAGAGGGTCTGTAGAGTCAGACCCCAGGCTATTCTTGTGCTTAAACTATTAAAGTCATGCGCGAAGCAGGATTCAGAAACAATAGCGGTCGAATCACCATCTCACCTCGTGTTATCTTTGTCGCAAAGTAAATGCTTATTTTCTCCGTGTAACCCTGTATAACCATTTTGACCTCAGAAAAGTGCGACATTAGTCCCTAAACCGGTTGCGCACTCAAGTTGGCCGCTGCCGAGACAATCTAGCCAAGCGTGGCTATATCGACCCATTCCGGCCAGTGCCACTGCAGGGCCACCTTACAAACAATGGCCCACCTGTTCTCATGCCCTCTATGCCCAACCACCACGAGAAGACTTGTACCAGGCAACAGAGAGGGGTGTGGAAGTTGTTCTCTATTGGGCTAATAAAATTTAGATGTCAAACAGCCATTGACACGAAACAAGAAGAAGAAGCTCTGGCCGAGTTGTTCAGTAGTTACGGCAGATAAGCTTTCCCAAAAAGGTAATTTTATTATAATACACATATTCAATCATACACTTTGGCCATGACATAAAATTACTTAAAATTGTGATCAGAACTGTTTTATTGCACATATAACATATAGTTTGACCATTTAACTACCAAGTAGGTAAAAGTACATACTCATCATAATTAATAAACTCGCATTAAATTTGGAACAGTTACACCGTTTTTTGTTTTGTGATAGGATTTGAAAGCATGCATCATTGCAGGCGTTCATTTATTATAACTATGAATTGAGAAACAATCGCCCGGCCGCGGCTTGTGTAAAACACTCCAAACTCTCTAAAATGCGTCGGTACATCCGTTACTAGATAGCTGTCGAGTTGGCACCACGACAAGTTTATCTGTAATGTAGGTATATTTTATAGGTATTATTTTTAATATGTATAAGTATTTTATTTATTATGGTATATAGGGTGTTTGATAATATATGCACAAAAATGAAAGGGATTATTTTGATGAGCATAATAATTAAATATGTGAAATGTTTACCATAGAAATGTAAAATTTATTTTGGCATGTAAAAAACAAACACTTTATTAAACGTATGTTGTGCTATTGCATAATGATTGCCATCTAACCACAGATATTGTATTGGTGACGTCTTGAGATATCTCTTGTTGCCCCTTTCTAACCCAAAACCCGCAAAAATTTCCGAGAGATATCAAATCGGAAAGTTTTATATCGAATTAATCATCTAAACTTAGTAGATTTTCTTTAAAATTTGTTAATATAACAAGTAGTTTTTTTTTCGAGAGAAGTCTTTTTTTTTTGTTGTGAGAAACCGTCACTTGAATATCGTCAGTATAATACCAAACACCCGGCACGTAAGTCTAGCGCTGAGCGATACGCGGAGGGGATAGCTGCGCATGGGCACTGTCGCGCACGCAATACAATTATAACTTTAATTAATTGTTAGCTAAATAACGTTACTGACATTATTTTAATGTAATGTCAAATAGTAAGTCTAGCGCTGAACGAAATGTAGAGGATAGCTGCGCATGAGTACTCTCGCGCACGCAAATAATATTACCTATACTTTAATAAATAGTTTATCTCCAATTCCAATGTCCAAAGATTTATAGTAGGTACCTACGACATAATTAACATGATGTGTTGAAGCTAATTTAGCAAACAAATTCAAATAATAGCAATAACAGTACAAATAAGAACGCGTCTGTACACTGGATGTGCGCGGGGCATCGTATCAGTGCGGGGAACGGAATGCGACTGGAGAGCCAATCGGCGCTACGCACGCCCGCCCTTCAATCCCGCTAGCCCCCGTCAGGCACCTTAATTTTAACTTCTGCGCAATAACAGTCAGCGCTAAAGTTTCTGAGCTAAAAGTACTTATATTCAAGGCAGTCTTATTGCTAAGTAGTGATCTCTACTAGATAACCTTTGTATGGAATGGAATGGAGTTTTACCTACGGTAGGTTTTACTATATCCTTAGTTATAATAAATCAATGAATACAGAAGATAAAAAACGGTGTAACAAGGATAATGCTAGTTTAATAGAAGCGTTTAAATTCATAACCATACTCATTCAAACCAGCACTCAAAATTTGTATTAGATCATACCGCTTCGAATTTAACTAGTTTCAGTCCACATTCTCCTGTTCATAATAGAGGTTACTCAGCCGTGTTTGAGTGTCTGGTTGATGAATACAGATCGTATCTCCATGGGGCAGAGCGTGAGCACGCCTTCTGCGAGAGGTCTCTGTACGTGAGTGTACGTGAGCGAGCTCTCGTATATCCGGTCTGGGGGCGCGTCTACGAAATCTGATAGTTGAACCTACAATCAAACATTATACTGAACATTTTGCATAGAAACCACAAGTAACTATTTAACTAAAATATAACCGACTTATGGCGGGTTCCTATACCCATCGTTAACCAGCTATGACTCGTTTCTCCCTCAAAACGTGTCAAAAGTTTGACACTAGTTTGACACCTTTTCAAGGAAATACGTGTCGTAGTCGGTTACCGACGGATATAGTACCTTTAACCTAAATACTAAACCAATTTTGATGAAATTTCTTTGGGACCAACCTTTCAATAAAAATAATTTTACAAATCGTTTGATAAATGATGGAGTTCTGAGGTAACAAACATAAAAAAAAACAACAACCGAATTAAGAACTTGCTATTTTTTTAACAGGTTCAATTAATATTGGATTAAAAAAATCTGTGACTGAAGAATTTAGTGCGTGAGCGTTTAGCTCTTATGGCCGTATTTTAGTACTAAATTACGTGAACAATTGTACAGTCAGTGATGAACAACATTTCGTGAAACTTTTTGTTATGATTTTCTGAAGAGTTATTGGTCTTGGAAATATAGCATGGTTGGCTATTTGAAGAGATAAAGTGAGACTTCAAATCGAACCATAGTATAGTTAAATGAGAGAAATACTATTTTTGAGCAGTCTTGTAAATAGGCACACATTTATTGAAGTTTTATAAGACAAAGTTCCGGCTCTTGAACCACACAAGAAAATACTACTTCTACTTCTGATTGCATAACAAAATACCTATATACAGTGTTTTTTTAATAGGGACAGTGTATGGGTAAATTCGAAACCATAGCAGATACAGAGAAACTGTCCAATGAACCAATTTGTCTTTTTTATGGAAATAATTTTGGTAAAGTTAATTTTTTGATCAAGCATGAGTTTTCCATGAAAATTAATAGAAATTGTAAATTTCTATTAATTTTCATGGAAAACTATGCTATGGTATGCTATGGTGGTAAAAGACTGTCTTATAAAACTTCAATAAAAGACCAAATGAATCAGAATGTTTCTCTGTATCTGCTGTGGTTTCGGATTTACCCATACACTGTTCCAGTTAAATAAAACCGGTTAAGTGCGAGTCGAACTTGTGCTCCAAGGGTTCCGTACCTACCTATTGTCCTCTAAATTGTATGAGCGCCCATACAGCTCGGAGGACTATCTTAATTGACGTCAACTATGTATGTATGGGGACACCCTTTAATATTCAACTTTTTTTTTTTAATTTTTCTTTTATTTATGCTGTAAAGACCTTGCTTTTTGCCAAATTTCGTGATTCTAGGTCAACGGGAATTATATAGGTTTTCGACCCAAAACCTATAGTGTACTTCCAGTTGACCTAGAATTGTCAATTTTAGTTAAAAGCAAAGTCTTACAGCAGAAGTAAAGGGAAAATTCTGATGAAATAAAAAAAGTTGAAAATTAAGGTAAATTTTGGTACTTACAAGTTTTCGCGAAAATCTGAATTTGCCCATATCTTTTTATCGTGTTGGCTCAAGACCTTGATTTTTATACACCTAATAGGGACTATAGACCTCAGTATTTGGTATAAATTTCAACTTGCTAAGTCCACCCGTTCCTGAGAAAATCGGTGGTGACACACGGACAGACGAACAAGAGAGTGATCTTATAAGGGTACGCTTTTAAGATACGGAACCCTAATAATTAACTAATTTAAATAAATCAAGTATAAAGAAGTTTGTTTTACCTGCCCATCGCCAAGGGGATACCATTTAGCGGTATCTTTCTTGCCGAAGCACTTATCTAAGTACACTCGTTGGAACGTCATGCCCATGCCGTGCATTGAGCCGCCATCTTTAACCTGCAAACGAACTATGGTTACAAAGAAAAACTATACATACTCTAAGATTTTAAAACCATCTCATAAATTTTCAAGCCTAGACAGGACTTGAACCCGTCAGGGTCGTAATTAGTGAACTTTTGAAATGGTTTTAAAATCTTGGAATTTTTCGTATGTGTTCAGATAACACTATAAAAATAAAAATACTATTTGAAATAAGCATGACGTAACAGAGCCCGGTAGCACAATTGGATAGTGCATCCTCGTATCAAGAGAAAGGTTGCGGGTTCAAGTCCCGTCTAGGCTTGAATATTTTTAAGATGGTTTTAAAATCTTGGAATTTTCCAAGTTAGGATATGACTATAAAAATAAAAATATGTACTATACATTAGGGTGTCCCTTATTTTTCAAAGTTTATATTTTTTAACGCATAGGTCTTAGTTTTGTTCATTAGTACCTAAAACACTCGGGAATTAATTTTTACCTTATTTGGAGAACGGAAACCCGTGCCGACTTGCATCGAATCATGTTCATACAAGTTACGCGGAAATAGCGGCGCGTACTCGCCGTATTTGTCATTTGTTATTAGTTAATCTCGTGATGAACACATATTGTTTTACGTTAAAAAATGGCAGTGGAATTAAGAAGCAATAAAAAAAGTATTTTCTTAGTAGGTGACTTGAACTATCATATAACTGGGGCAAAGTTACCGTCTAACCGTCAAGTTCTTGCAGTCCTCTTTTTTAACATTCGTGAAGTTAAATTGAGTGTTAGTGAAAGCGCAAATCTCGTCGTTCGAGAGTGTATTATATTCTGGGAAAAAGCTAGAATCCCTACCAGAGCTATTCCTAACTGCGTAAAGAAACTTGTGGATCTTCACCATGCTTGGAGAGAGTTGCAAAAAAATTCCAAAAAAACACAAGATATTTACAAGCACCGTGAGAAGGACTTTCAAAACAATTTAGATAATTTATTCGACATAGCACACGCTAATGCTTTGGAATGGATGAAAATAGAAGAAGATAAAATCTTTTTACAAAAGCAAAGAGAACCAGGGCGTCCAGGATGTTTAGCCGGTGTAGATAAAAAGTTAGGTGAGAAAGAAGAAAGATCCAGACAGAGAAAATTAAAAGAAGAGAAAAAAAGACATGGTCAAATCTGTTCCGAGAGTATCTTTAACTACACAAGATCTTATTGAGACACCAGGATATCCCGATCAACCTACCAGCTCTGATGAAAGCATCGACGAACCCTTACCGTCAACATCTCGAACGGTAAGTTCTGGAAGTATTACAAAAAGGGGAAGGAAAGATTTCATCACTCCTAAATTAGTTGCAGCTTTGGATAGATGTCAATTAAGCATAAGAGATTCCGTATATATACTTCAGGCTGTAGTGGAAGCTGTAGTGGATCTTAGTAGTGATGATTTCCAGATAAACAAGTCGTCTATTCAACGCATTCGTACAAAGACTAGAAAAGATAGAGCGGAATCTATAAAATCAGATTTTCAGAATGATTTACCTGAAAGTGTGACCGTTCATTGTGATGGAAAATTATTACCTGGACTGGACGTAAGAAGTTCTAAAGAAGAACGCCTGCCAATCCTTATATTATTTGAAGAAAAGGAACAACTTTTGGCTGTGCCTAAGCTGGAGAGCTCTTCTGGTCAAGATCAAGCTAAAGCTGTGTTATACGCACTTTATGACTGGAACCTCGAGGACAAAGTACAAATAATGTGCTGTGATACAACTGCATCTAATACAGGGCGATTGAAAGGAGCTTGTGTACTTTTGGAACAAAAGCTAGACAGGGAATTATTACTCTTTGCTTGCCGCCATCACGTTTACGAACTGGTTTTAAAGTGTGTATTTGAAACAAAAATCCACCAAATAACAAATAGCCCTGATATCCCGATGTTTAAAAAGTTTAGAGACAGCTGGAATACTATTAATTCTGCTGCTATTGAAACACACAGCCACATCGTCACACAACATTTTTGTAATACAAAAATTAAAGAACTGTTGACATTTTATAATGAAGAACTGCAAAAATCTATTGTACGTGACGATTATCGAGAACTGATTGAACTGTCTATTATTTTCTTAGGAGGCGATAGTGAGAAAAACATTAAAATAAGACCTCCTGGAGCAATGCATCAAGCAAGGTGGATGGCAAGAGCTATTTACTGTTTGAAAATATGTTTGCTGCAATCTCAATTCAAAATTAGCGCCAAAGATAAACGAGCACTCCAAGACATTTGTTTATTCATTGCAGTTGTATATGTGAAATCATGGCTGGGATGTAGTCTGGCGGTGAAGGCACCAAATCAAGAGTTGTCCTTTTTAAAAAGGCTTAAGGAATACGAAACTATTAACAAAGATATCTCCCAAGCAGCTTTGAAAAAGTTTAGTCAACATCTTTGGTACTTGTCAGAAGAAATTACTGTTTTGTCACTCTTTGACGATGAAGTTGATGAAGCAACCAAGAGAAGTATCGTAGAGAACTTACAAAGAGAGAGTTTGTATGATTCTGGGAAGAGATACATTCCATCGAAGGAAGATATGTCTGATTATTTGCATGGTAAGTGGGAATACTTAATTTTATGTTAAAGTTAGCTATTAATCATTAATTAAAAAAAACATGTAAAAGGATCTAACGCTAAGCTTACTTTACTATGTCTTAAATTGTTTTAATAAACTGATAATACCTAATACTGTCTTGTCTATTGTTACTGGAAAATCATTGAGTGATTTTGTGTCTATCAAGAGCAGAAAATTATTTTCTCGTTTAAAAATTGATGATAACTTCTTGGAGAAACCTGTTTCTACGTGGGAAGAAGATGTTGCCTATTTACAGGCAAAAAGAAAGGGCAGTGAATGATACAGCTGAAAGAGCTGTAAAACTTATGCAAGATTTTCATGGTTTAATTACTGCAAAGGAAGAACAGAAACAATTTTTACTACGCTGTGTACAAGAGCACAGAAATCTTTATCCAGACTGTGACAAAGAGACCCTTAAAAGAAAATATCCTTGCTAATCTGTAATTTTATGTTCTTTTAATAAATAAATACCTATTTTCTTACTAAATTTTTATTATTGTTTTTATAAAATATAAATATTTCATTTTGTTTAGTTGAATATCGAAAAGGGTCAAAGGCAGCTATTTTCAAAATCTTTACGGCCTTGTCGGCACGGGTTAATGTTGACATAGGAAGATAAAATTTTGTATTTAAGTAGATCTGGGTAGTTTAAAAAGAATTACGGGGTATGCATTTCGAAATCCGAAAAAAAAAATTTTTTCACGTATATAAGGGACACCCTACTATACATACTCTCAAGTGAGATTTCTATCTACTCCCTATCCGAATGTTATGATCGACAGACAACGCACAACCGAATTCGCTGTTCATAGAGACTTAAAATTTGAATGTGTTTTGCCCTTTACGAGCATCGCAAATGATGATAACGAAAACATGACTTAATCTAAAAATACCCACTTCTCGGGGTTTATACACGTGAAACTTAGCACAAGTATTCTATGTAATAAATAAACACGTAACTAAACCCTTTTATTTTAACTATTGAATTTTATAACGATTTAATGTGTTGTCTGTATATGAAACTAGCTAACTTGCCCGCAGCTTTGCACGCGTGGTTTATCAATAAACACATTACCCTCCTTCTGCGATGTTTCAATCCTCCACCACGCGCGATGCTCCAACCTCCTCACTTGGCGAAACGAATTCTTTAATACTTTAGCTATCCAGTGGTGTAACTAAATTTTGGATGGAGATGATAGATATTTAGCTGCAACACCAAACTGTATTCCCCGATTTTGTTATCATTCGTTTTTTACCTCCTGCTATAGAAGCAATTTTAAAAACGTATTCACGTCAAAAAAATTACCTTAGCGTGTACATGCGCGTGGAATGAGGCGAGCACTATATCTGCGGCGGCGGGGATGGATCTCGCGTACTGCGGGCGCGCGGTATCCTCGCGCGCACTGTAGTGCATCGTTATAACCGGCTGCAGCAACATCTGCTGGGAGATGTGCGCGCCGAGCGATAGCTGACCGCTCGGGTGCTCTGCTGGGGGCTTCTCCTGAAAAATATACAAATAGTATTTTTATAGCGTTATCCGAACACTTGCGGAAAATTCCAAGATTTTTAAAACCATCTCAATAATTTTCAAGCCTAGACGGGACTTGAACCCGCAACCTTCCTCTTAACACGAAGATGCCCTGCCAATTGTGCTACAGGCTCTTGTCACGTCAGGGTCAAAATTAGTGAGACGGTTCAGATTACGACTAAAGCGCCTCTAGCTCCATCTACAGGAAAAGTTATACAGTCTTTGACCTGCTCAATGCCAAACGTTGCAGTTTAGTACATTGACAAGAGATGTCGCATTGCTTATTTCAAAAAGTATTTGAATTTATGAGATGGTTTTATAAATCTTGGAATATAGAATTAGAAAATATTTGACATCGAATTAATCGAAAATGCTGGATCAATGTAGAAAGGGACATTAAACCCTTAAACTATCTCCAACGACAAGTCAGGATCGAATATCCTGGCGCCACTCTACAACTCGCCAGGTAAACAAGTCAGCGATAGCAGAGTATCTGGTAGACCTTCATGATCCTAAGGTTATCTCTAGTGACCGCCATTATTATAAGAGAATGGTTCGAAGCGATTGAAATTAAGAAATTTCAAATTTCAATCGGTAAGATGGCTATAGACTCTCAGCGTCAGCGTGTAGTGTGTCATAATATACATTTCTAATTCTGAAGACCAAGTGAGGGTAGTAGCTGTAGCTGCCATTACTTCTCGACGGCAGCTCCAAGCACTCCAGTCCGCCCGTGACTACGGCTGTTGCAACACAGCCGAAACGTTGGTATAACAAATAAAAAAAGGTATGTACGCGATAAATACCCGTTTTAATCAGTAAATAAACTAACTTCTTTCTTTTTCAGGGTTAACAACTAAAATAGTTACATCGCGTTTTAAAGGATTATTATTTGCATTGAACACACAGAAACTAACCTTGCAGGGTCCGTTTGCGAACTCATGTATAATCTTAAAGGTGTGTCGCGTTCGCACGTTATCTAGTACTCCCTGGTTCAGCCCTCTGTTGTCATCTCTGCTCAATCTTCGATCTTGCATTACCTGTAAGAGAAATAAATGAAGAATTCTATATTTCAATAGTAATAAATTGTAATAATGCATTCTCAGTTCACTATCCCGTACATAACAATTTGAACAGATTTTTTTGGATGTCGCTCTAAGATAGGTCTGCAAACATTTTCCCCAGGTGTTGTGGTACCATACTAATGTGGGGGTGACAACAGTTCCGTATTTTTGCCATACTCCATTGAAACTTTGACAGGAACAACAATCATAATCGTTAAATAATGGCATACCATTATTATATCATACGTTAAATAATGGTATGCCTCCATCATAGTTTTTCTTATAAATTAGCAGAATTGAGCCCCTGTTAGTGCTTACCTCCATCTGTCCGGGCTGCAGGGCGGCCATACCCAAAGGCGTGGACGTTAGTATCGTAAACCGCTTGTCCTCGCCCTCTATGTACGCGGCGGCACCCAGTGGGTAGAAATTAGCTTGCAGCGGAATCTTATCGAAATACCGACGTTTTATCATCTGAAATTAATTTAAAATATTATTTTATTGTTTGTGTATGCTAAATATATATGTTTGTATGCAATGATCGATGATACCCGAAGTAAAAAAATAAATATAAAAATAAAAAGCATTTATTGAGGAACAACAAGTCATGTGTACAGTTTGAAACGATGATGCCTGTATTAGAATGCAAACTTTGTTATAGACACCAAACTGGTCTACATCGACCCAAAGTCGTATATATCGACCCCAAGGGGTCGACGATCTGGTGGACTACGATCAGCAAGGGGTCCATATCATCGAAATAACATGTGTGCAACTCACACGTGGTAGAAGTGAAACCTTCAAATACCACGCGCATGTGCTTGGTATCTACCGACTCACTCTCTTTCTCTCTCCTACTTTCTACCTTTGTGTATCTTTCTTTCTCTCTCCCTCTTGCGTTGGAATATTGGACGCTATTCGTTGCTAACGCTCGCGCTGGCCTGTAACAGCTATACTACGCGCATGCGTTCGAGTGGCACGCATTCACTCTCGGTCTGTCTCTATCTATTCCCCCTCCATGGTAGCGTTAAACGGTTAACGCAACCTTGTTGGAAGCCGCATTAGAAGTTTCACTTCAAAAAGAAATGGAGGTGCATGAGATGTAAATGGGGGTCCACGATAATGGATCTCTTTTAAGCGGTCTTGACCATAATTTTGGTTTTCTAAGAATAGAATAATCCACATACACAGAAAGTACCTATGTACCTTAGTACGACATTGTCTGTTATGTTTTTTTAATGGAGACAAAATTGTAATGTTTTAATTTCGGTTCAGCCGTTACGACGTGATTGAGTAACAAACAAATAAATAAACAAACATCTAAGCTTTCACATTTATAATATTAGTGTGATTCGATTTGTTTTATGAAAATAATTGACAATTCATATTTTACACGTGCTGGCATGTCTAACATGTGTTGGCTCATGTATTAACCAAAGTACATATTCAAATATTTCGTTATTGTCATTGTTTGTAACTACACAGAAAAATTAGAATGGTACCGTGCGCGCGGTAGTGCCGTTTATTGTCAACGACACTACCGGTAGTGCGGCTGGAAGTGTCGTCTACAAAAAACGTATCAAATTGTTTACGAAACTTCATCGTGTATTTAAAAAGGGGTGCACGTGTCAAAAAAAAACAAAACACACCTGATTAGTCTGTAACTGGTCAAACGCGAGCCTATAATGTATAAAAACATTTTTGTAAAAACGAATTTTTAAATACAACTCTGTTTGTCTGACTGACATAGAGTTGTATCTCAATCTTTCAAGTTTCTTCTTGTAAATCAGTTTCAGCTAAACACTAGCTGAAACTGATTTACAAGAAGAAACTCCATCAAAGGACAAGCAGGCGCACGGCTCAGTACCATACGTATCTAGTCAATATACCACCCATTCGCACACACCGTTTTGGTTCTACGTTCTCGATGCATACAGCTAAAGTATTGTTACGCCGAGGCTGTTAAAAAATGAGTAATAATCGAAACTTCTCGAACGCTTTTGTCTTGCTGTTATTGTCTGCGGTTACGCACAATGGGGATTGGTCGTTCTGTCGAAACACCGACCCCTTTCCTGGAACGATCGAGATCGTTCTCGAACAATCGAAATGTGCGCGATATAAATAGGCCGGAGAGATGGCCGGACAGTCAGTGAGTCTCAGCGAGGCCCTGGAGGACTGACGTGGAGAAGGGTCTCGCGTGAACAGTAGTTGCTCGCGAGTGAGTCTGGATTTAGCTATACGTGCGAACATTTCGGTGAATTTAAGTGGTGGTGTGAATTAGTGTGTTGTGATTACGTGTGACCAAGTTCGTGTATTCATCGTTCTAGTGTTGAATAAAAGTGTTATTTTGGTTCGATCGATTCCCATTATTTTATCCCGAACCCTCAGCTCGTAACAGTATGGAACACTTTACCGTCGTCTTTTTCTTGAAGAATACAATCCAGGCTTCTTTAAGGTAAGAGTAAATAGGTTTCTTCTAGATCTTCGTACTTCATCTTAGACCATCATCGCTTACCATCAGGTGAGATTGTGGTCAAACGAAATATAGAATTTTAACTAAAAAAACAACCAACCTGCATTCCATTTAAGTCTGTATAAAAGACGTCCTTGTTCTGTACTCCCGTTGAGAACCTCATCGCGAGCTCCAAGTCGTCCACTTGAGGGTCGATCATGAAGCTGTTGCAGATCTCCACTTCGGTTTGAGTTAGCGATGGATTGTTGTACACTGTGAGCTGAAAATATCAAATTATACCGTTTAAACACTTGCGCGAGCGACGAATAATCATATGCTGTTTTCGAAACGAGGCTTACAGATTTATTTTTACTTTTAAATAGCTTCCGCCAGCGGCTTCGCACGCGTTGTTTGTCAATAATAAGTAACCTATGTTTGAATCCAGGTCTAAATCTATCAGCATACCAAATTTCATCGAAATCGGTTCAGCTATTGTCGTGATTACGTGATTGCGTAAGAAACAAAATAAACAAACAACTACCTACGACTACCTCCGTGGCGCAATGGGGGAATAGCCGGCTGAGACGCAGGAGGTAGCGGGTTCGAGTTCCGCCGCGGAACAAATGTTTGCATGATCTACAGATATTTGTTCCGGGTCTGGATGTTTTTCTATATATGATATGTACGTATGTATGTATTTATAAAAAAAAGTATATAAGTATTCTATCAGTTATCTGGTTCCCACAGTACAAGCTCTGCTTAGTTTGGGGCTAGATAGCGCTGTGTGACATGTCCAGCAATATTTATTTATTATTATTATTATTATTTATAACTAAACTTTCATATTTTAATATTAGTGTGATGGATTCCGAATTTATTCCGACTTCAGATTCGGTGGTTGTGGGTGCGAATCCCGGCCGTGCCGGATTTTTCTAGTCGAAAAATGTATGTGCGCATTGTACACATGCACAAAACGTTGAAGAAAAATATCGTTCTAATATGCAGCGCTGGGCTTGCAACCTCTCATAAGAATGCTAATTACTATGCAAAATGTGGGAATGTATTTCACGGCTCTGCGTACTGGGTGAGAGATCTAAGGATGCCCATCATAGAGATTAATCCATACAAATATTATAAATTCGAAAGTAACTGTCTTTCAGTAAATTAAACAGCTGAACCGATTTCGATTGGTTTAAATTAGGTTAAATTGATTATGACCTGGAGTGAGTCATTGGATACTTTTTTATCATAATACGCGTTCGAAGCTGCGGGCGGAAGCCAGTACGATATAAACTAGAGAAATGCGTAGTTACCGCTAAAACAATTTCAGCTGCCTTAGGTCCGTTCAACGCCGTGTACAAGGTCGCCTTGTACATTCCCTCCGTGACCACTATCTCCGGGAACGCGTCTGCCTTGAACTCCTCCGCCTGTCCTTTAGGTATGAACAGGTAAGCCCCGCTGTTGCTGTCCTTGCCTCTTTGTGTATCGTATCTGGAAGAAAGCAAGTACGCAAACTATGCAACACTATGGTTGTGGATAAGCCCGAGGTTTCCCTAAAAGGTAAGCCCCGCTGTTGCTGTCCTTGCCTCTTTGTGTATCGTATCTGGAAGAAAGCAAGTACGCAAACTATGCAACACTATGGTTGTGGATAAGCCCGAGGTTTCCCTAAAAGGTAAGCCCCGCTGTTGCTGTCCTTGCCTCTTTGTGTATCGTATCTGGAAGAAAGCAAGTACGCAAACTATGCAACACTATGGTTGTGGATAAGCCCGAGGTTTCCCTAAAAGGTAAGCCCCGCTGTTGCTGTCCTTGCCTCTTTGTGTATCGTATCTGGAAGAAAGCAAGTACGCAAACTATGCAACACTATGGTTGTGGATAAGCCCGAGGTTTCCCTAAAAGGTAAGCCCCGCTGTTGCTGTCCTTGCCTCTTTGTGTATCGTATCTGGAAGAAAGCAAGTACGCAAACTATGCAACACTATGGTTGTGGATAAGCCCGAGGTTTCCCTAAAAGGTAAGCCCCGCTGTTGCTGTCCTTGCCTCTTTGTGTATCGTATCTGGAAGAAAGCAAGTACGCAAACTATGCAACACTATGGTTGTGGATAAGCCCGAGGTTTCCCTAAAAGGTAAGCCCCGCTGTTGCTGTCCTTGCCTCTTTGTGTATCGTATCTGGAAGAAAGCAAGTACGCAAACTATGCAACACTATGGTTGTGGATAAGCCCGAGGTTTCCCTAAAAAAAGTAATTTTAAAATTTTGCCTGAAAGTGAAAAATATATTAGGTGTAATATGAAAAGTATATAAAGAGCTTCGATTGCACAGTATAATTCTAGACTTTTTAGCTTTTGAGTCATCATCATCATCGTCGATAAACCGACTTCACCCACTGTTGGATATAGGCCACCTCGATCCTGTGCTAGTTTTTTTTAAACGACAACAAAGTATTGCCTCATAGGTCACGCACCTTAGCAACATGCCCTACGATGCACTGCCATGCAACCATACAGATGTAAAGCCTCATATGCCTGTAATTTCACCGGCAGCCATATTCTTCAAACCGAAACACAGCAATGTTGCTTGGCGGCAGAAATAAATATGGCGGTAGTACTTCCTCGGGCGAGCCCTTTCATCCGTTGACGGGCCGCGAGTTTAACCATGTCGTCTACCCACCTCGCTGTCGGACGTCCTAACCTTGAAAAAAGTGTTTTATGTTTTCTCTTTATGGTAGCTGACCCGCGCGCGGCTTCGCACGGGTGGTTTTTCAATAAAACATTACCCTCATTTTACGCAGTGGGCTAAAAAGTAGCCTACGTCCTTTCCCAGGGTCCTCCTAATCCATCTCCTTGCAAAATTTCATTACAATCCGTTCAGCCGTTTAGTCGTGTAAAGGTAACAAAGAAACAAACAGAGTTATGTATGTATTATACATATAAATCTTCTTCTTGAATCACTCTATCTATTGCTGAAAACTGCATTAAAATCCGTTGAGTAGTTTAAAAGATCTAAGCGAACAGACAGCGGAAGCGACTTCATTTTACTCGTATACTATGTAAAGATGAAACTTACTGAACAAAGTCCATATGAACAGGCGAAGTGACTCCGTCAGTAGACACAAGCGCCTTGATCAGTCCGTTCATATTGGTAAGCACGCGGGTGCTGTTGCCCGCTTGGAAAGCCACGTCTTCCATCAGCCTCGCGCTCGGCTGCTCCACTTGGAACATCTTCGGAAGGTCCACTGACCAGTAGTCGGCGTTGTAGATTCGGACTTTAGTGTATGATGTGTACCTGAGGAAAGATTTGAATACAACGGATTAGCTGCCGCCCGCACCTTCGCACGCGTGGTTTGTAAAAACATACACTTCCTTCTGCGCAGACGGGAAAAAAGAAGCCTATGTCCTCATCCCAGTTACAATCTATCGGTATACCAAATTTTATCGAAATCATCCAGCCGTTTAGTCGTAAAAACGTAACAAACATACACAGATACTTTAGAATTTATAATTAGTTTTAGTATGGATCACGCACTATAGTAATCCCCATGTCCTAGGAACTCTTACTCAGTATGAAATCCGTGAAGATATCAGAGAAAGTTTAATTCACGTGATAGTTACAAGTCCATCGCCGCTTATTAGAATATTAAACCAACGGCACATGCCGTCGAATTTTTGGTTCTAGGGCATTCTGATTTCCTAACCATGTTTTCCTTCATCGTTTTAAGCATGTGCAAATATAACTCGTGCGCGATAACTTGGGACCTGCTAGAAATGCGACTCCCCGACCGCTTCCCCTGCACTTCCCCGATGGCGCCTGTATTGTACCGTTCGCATCACTATTTTTTACTACGGTTTTTAGTCTCGTACTGGCCTACGTCGTTGTTATGTTAGCTTTTTTGCGGGCGGTACAAACACGCCAATATGACGTCACCGCGCTCAGGACCCAACTTATCGCGCACGGGTAATACGCACATAACTGTTTTCGAGTGAAATCCCCTAACATCAGTTTCCGTGGATAAAAATGGGGTGTCAAGTCAAGTTGCAACATCGAGTTTAGCTTTATATCTAGGTTACCCACACATTTAGTAGTGTGCGTACGAAGTCGCGGGCAACAGCTAGTAAAGAATAATCTAATCTAAGGTAACTTACTTGTTGATACTCATGTTATCCCTCAGAGATATGGTGTATATCGTCAGCGCAAGCGGTTCGATCGTGACTGGGAATGACAGCTGGAACTTATTAGAGGCAAAGCCGAGTCGCTTCTCGCCGGCCACTACGGGCGAGATCTGCGCCATCATCGGATTGCCCTCCGGATCGAACACCTGAGTATTTAAAATAAATTAAACAACCTTCAAAACAAAACGCATTTATTACTTATTTAAACGGGTATTTGTTATTCCGTCGTGTGTCACGTGAGGGTAGTTGCTGCAACTGCTATCACTTCTCGACGGTTTCCAAGTACTCCAATCCGTCCGCTACCACGACTGTTACAACACACTCGAAAGGTCGGGATAACAAATCAAGAAGGCATATACGCGATAAATACCCGTTTAAATCAGTAATTATTTACAGTGATCGCGAAAGTTAAAATTTACTAAAATTCATTAAGATTTTTTTTGATATAGGCAAGGCATTGTCCATTACCCCAACACAACTACAAGTGATTGGCAGCAGTAGTACGTGACGATGTGGTTGAAAATAAAATATGCTTGCCTAGATAAAAAGTATTTACTATATGCTACCGACTGCGGCTTCGCACGCGTAGTTTGTCAATAAAAACATTACCCTCCTTCTGCGCAGTCGGATAAAAAGTAGCCTATGTCTCAATCACGGATATAACTATATACCAAATTTTATCGAAATTGGTTCAGCTGTTTAATCGTGAAAACGTGACAAACAGACAGTCAGAGAGAAACATGAATTATTTTAGAATTTATAATATTAGTTCCTTCTTTTCCTGGCTTGGTCGCGAAGGAATAGGCAGTAAAATTAACGTTTCAAAGTAATCCTTGTGATTTTAATGAATAAAAGATTTTGACGTTACCTTTTTTCAGTAAGGATTTGTATAGACAGACTTGAAGACGTTATGCTGTAGTAAAAATTGAACATAATCGTCTGATTCGGCAACTAGAACATCAACCAGGTAGGGGTGGTATTTCCCAGTACATCAACTAGTCCAGTCGTTGAAGTCCGAAGGAGAGATTATGTCATGCAAATACTGTGCACATTAGACAAAATGTAGAAAGCCAATTGTGAAAGTAGAACCGCTATCTATTTCTTACCTCAACATGTGGAGAAGACACCAGAACAGTCAGAATCTCATGTCTTTTAAATGCCAGTGCATTATACAGCACTATTCTCCTGGAAGGCGATACGACATCTAGCGCTATTGTGATCCTAGCCGGTATCTCATCGTGTCTTCGCCAGATATCATCTACGTCGAAGTAAATATCATCTTGTGTTTGATCTTGGATCGGAGGCTCTTTGAGTAAGTAGAACGCGGCTTGTTGGATAGCAGACTGGCTGTATTTGATGGCTGTTAGCATTCTGGAAATATAACAAAACATAATTAAAACATTAATTCTGTTTTAATTTCATTTATTTTTCTTAGAATTAAATTTCATTTTGCTTTGATTTATATTTGTCAAAAATACTCGGTATGTCAACGTATTACCCTATATTAAGTTACTGAACTAGTTCCGTAGTTGCGAGACCTCCATGCTATCAGTAAAATTTTGACCAAACATATTAATTAGAAATCCTACTTCCACCACAAAATAGATCAGAAGGTAAGTTTAGTATAACGAGCGAAAACAGTCGGCCAAAGCTTCGACCAACTAGTTACAACTTACGGTTCTAGGGCCGTAAATCGAATGTTCGGAGCAGTTATCGAGTTATCAATCACATTCATCATGACTGATGAAAAAATACTTATTTTTAAAGTGCAATAATACCCCGGACCCCGGACACCGAGCGATAACCGTGTAAGTCGAATTCGCGTAAGTTCAACTTTGCATATAAATATATGCATTTTTTGTTCTTTTGGATGACATAATTAGAGGTTATCAATTAAACGCAATGCGTACTTAAAACCATTCCACGCGGAACACGTTCAAACTTGTCGTAAAAGGAACACTAACAGCGCTGAGTGGGAAAGCTAATGCGGGCCCATCAAAAAGAAAAACCGCGTATCTCCGAATTCGCGTAAAACGGGGTAGCGTATTACTCTACTTAATATCTCTGTCAAGTAAGGCTGCTTACTTCTTTGCATAGTCTTCTCTAACGTCGTCTCTGGAGGTGCCGGTGACTCCGTCGTGGTGTTGGAAGAGTGCGAGGGCGCGGCGCGCTTGCTCCACCCTGTCCCGCAGTTGCAGTGACATTATATTGGACACCGAGCGAGACGCGGTCGCTTGACCTATGATTATCTCTGCTGCCCTGTAAGAGAAAAGCTTAAATTATCTAACAATGAATCAATGAACGAAATCCATTTATTATGCACCTAAAAAATGGAAATAACAAATAAAATAGAAGACTCAAAGCAAATAGTACAATGACACTGTCTGACTAAGACTTAATTGTAATCTAATAGAGAAATTCTCCAGAATGTATCTATTAGATTCATATTTGGCTTGCGTACCTAAATACGATTACATTTCTGAGTATCGCCACAGGCTCAAGTGGTTACCCATCCGCTCACATCCTTTCCCTCCTTTACAGCATCCTTTTCATTCCTTCTACACCGTCCTACCTCAAAGAAGGCTTTGAGTTTCTTCATGTCTCCAACTCCCGACCCTTACGCTCCGCTGAAAACCTTAAATTGAAATCTCCTCATCGTACCTCAGTATTTTATACTAACTGCTTCACTCTTCAAGCTACCAGACTCTGGAATGCACTATCTGTTTTAATTCGTAACGCCAAATCCCTTCCTATTTTAAAAACATGATTAATAACCATTATTTGTCGTCCATCGCTCACTAGGACAACGGGACTATTTGTTCACACTTATCCTGTCCATCCAAAGCTTGCCTGGAAGAGATCGCTTTTAGCGATAAGGCCACCCATTGTACATTTGATTTAATTGTGTATTGTCTGTTTTGTTTGTTTTATTTGTAATGGTGTGCAATAAAGAAATTATCTAATCTAATTGCAGAACGTGAATCAAGGCGTAGCTATTTTGACAATTATTTAATGGAAAGTGATAAAACAATTACTTGAGTCTCATGTGGACATGCGCAATTTACATTAAACTACGAATCTCTGAGTCCTCTGTTATATCGTCTTATACCTTGCATAATTACCCCTAAACGTATTTAGCGTAAACATGTTTAAATGTGACGTATTTGTATGATTTAACAACTCCTTAAATCATATTTAGCCACTAAATACGTTTAAGCATCGTTGCGCAAGTCGCCCTATGTTTGTTGTTAGAGTTTATAGAAAATACAAAAATTAATGTATATTCCTATTTTTTTTTATCTAGCCTATGCTGTCCCACTGCTGGGCAAAGGCCTCTTCCTCATCTCCCCACTTATCTCGATCTTGTACTAAATCCCGCCAATCCCTATAAAAAGCGTCTAAATCATCGCGCCACCTTTTCTTAGACCTTCCACGGTGTCGCTTTCCATCCACACGGATCCATCCAGTTACGACCTTAGCCCACCTTAGTCTATTTCTATAGGGCTGAAAAATTTATACCTAAATAATTTGCAGTCAATTTTCCAGAAACGATCATAGGTTTTTTTAAATAAACGATTGTTCATTAATAATAAATTAATTATTCATTAATTAGAAATTCATCTAGCTTTTCCAATGGCTTCACCATTAAATCATAATTTTACGTAAACCTCGTTTTTGTGACACATGCAGTGAGTACAATGACACACACACACACACACACTGCGATATTTTTTTATTTATATTTAATATTTATTGTTTAAGCTATTGTTACTTTGTTATTTTTGTTATGTCTCCTGTTTGTTTTGGTGTTGTCACAAATAAATGTTATTCCTAATTTTTTTTAAATGCTTTCTGGAGTTGGAACAAGTTTATGGCCCACCTGATGTTAACCATCGCCTTTAACAGAGAATTACCTCGTAGGTCACGCACCTTAGAAATGTTCTACGTCCATCAACTTGAGGCATACAAAGCCTCATGTGCCTGTAAATTCCTGAACGATAAAAATCATAGAACATACATGGGCTGATTCGTATAGTTCCTGTATTGTTTCATCAACCGACACCTTGTTTTTATTATCAAACAAAAAGCCCTAGTAAAACATGATTAATGCAATATAGTTTTTAAATCAAATCAATATACAAACCTGTATTTTGTCATATAACATTTCATATGCAAATTCAAAGAGCCCTTCGAACGGTCGTTTGAATCTTATTAATCTAACTACGCAACCTTATGTAATGCTTTCGAAATCTACTGGTCTGACCAGTGAAGTCACGATAGCCCTAGACAGCAGTAAGCAAAAATACTGCATTAGCTATCATATCTTCTGCTAACTTCCTTTTAATAGGTTGAGGACGAAAAACAATCGCGTAACAGCATTTTTTCCTGCTATGTTTTTGATAGAGCTTAAGTGATAATTATGAATTTTGTAGCTATAATATATTATTAAATGTTTTTTCATGTGTTAAACTAGTGTGTGAAAATAATATTTTGTTATCATCTAATTTAAAATTATGACACCGTAATGAACAGTAATTGTTCGTCAGAATACAGCACAGTGCAAATATATTTAAAAAGTTTAAAATGTTATCTCAAACCAACGCGCGTTTCATACATCTGCTGGTAAGTTATCAGACCTTATTCTTCCATAAAGTCCTCTCCACCCTAAGGTTGCCTGGAAGAAATCGCTTTAAGCGATAAGACCGCCCATTGTACCTTTCTGTTGTTTTTAGTTTTAAGCATCTTGTTTTTTGTATTGTGTTCTGTAAATGTTGTTATGTACAAAGTGTTAATTTATCTATCTACCGATCTTATTGTCTATATATGAACACTGATAAACAAATACCTATGTGCTTATAAAAAATATTAACAATACTACTAAACATTGCTTGGTTTATCTAATCTGATAATAATTAAGCAGTATTGATGTTTTTGTTTGAAAAGTATGGTTGCCAGTGAAATTACAGGTACATGAGGCTTTACACCTGTATGCCTCAAGTTGATAGACGCAGGGCAGTGCATCTTAGGGCACATTTCTAAGGAGCATGACCTACGTGGCAATTCTCTATTATGGTTACCACTTAACATCAAGTGGGTCATAGGCTTGCTCCATTACAAGCATGATAAAAAAATAAAAAAAACCGGCCAAGTGCGAGTCGGACTCGCGCACGAAGGGTTCCGTACCATTATCTATAATAAATATTTTCTTTTATTTTCTTTCACACAATAGCACAATTTTATATATTTACCTTATTTGAGGTTGGTGGCGATTAAGCTAGTCCTCTAAATTGTATGAGCGCCCATTCAACTCAGAGGACTATCTTAATTGGCGTCAACTTTCGTATGCATGGGGACACCCTCTAATTTTCAACTTTTTTATTTTTTAGAGTTTTCCTTTATTTGTGCTTGCATACTTTTTGCCAAATTTCGACGCAAAACCTATAGGGTACTTCCGGTTGACTTAGAATTGTTAATTTTGGTTAAAAGCAAGGTCTTACAGCACAAGTAAAGTGAAAATTCCAAAAATAAAATAAGTTGAAAATTAAGGTACTACAAGTTTTCGCGAAAATCTAAATTTGCCCATATCTTTTTATCGTGTTGACTCAGAGCCTTGATTTTTATACATCTAATAGGGACTAAACACCTCAGTATCTGGCATAATTTTCAACTTGCTAGATCCACCCGTTCCTGAGAAAATTGGTGGTGACACACGGACAGATAGACGGACAAGAGAGTGTTCTTATAAGGGTTCCTTTTTTACCTTTTGAGATACGGAGCTCTAAAAAAATCTGGGAGAATAAGAATAATAGATTTACTTTTAAATTATGTAAATACTTAGATAACAGGAACATCCCACGCAACTTTCAACAACTTGTAGCTCAAATAGAGTCGCGTCAAAATGGCGCTAGCTCAGCATGTGCTAAGTAGGTAGGTTAAAAACGTACCTACTTAATGCTGGTATTCTGCTGACCCCAAATGATGCGAGTATTACTGATTGATGACAGAAATAGGTACGGTGGCATTACAAACCTGACATAAGCCAATAGAACTCTATCCATATTCTTGTAGAAAGGTCTAGAAGTGTAATATCCACTCCAGTAGTGGTGGTTCCTGTCTGCGTACGTGAAGAAATCTCCCGATAGCACAGGGAAGTCCGACATTTTGGTCTCGCTGTGGACTGCTTTAAAGTAATCTTGGAGAGTGCCGAATGAGACCTGGAAAAACACTTGGATTAAGAAGGCTTAGTCATCATACAAGCCATAAGTAGTCCACTGCTGAACATAGGCTTCCCTATAAGATTTACAGAGCGACCAGTCTTAGAGACGGCATACCTAGTACCTATTCCATTCTTTCAGCTTAAAGGGCTTATTTCAGCTCAGTGAACTTATTCCAGCTTAGTGGACTTATTTCAGCTTAGTGGACTTATTTCAGCTTAGTGGACTTATTTCAGCTTAGTGGAATTATTTCAGTTTAGTGGACTTATTTCAGCAAAGTGAACTTATTACATACTGATCTACCAAGTTAACTATAAACTGAAGTGGGTCGCTAGTGTCTACTGAACAGCTGTAATTTGTATCTAGATTGGTTCTTGTCGGAATTAGTTCCAATTTTATCCAGCTGCACAGTTAAGTTGGTGGCACTGCAATACCTTGTATGTAAGCAATAATGTGGGTATTCGGTAACAAATCATACAATCAACTTAATCGCAGTTTTGGTAGCACCCGATAAGGGTAATCTTAAGTCGAGTAATGAAGATAATATTTTCTGATTAGTCATGTATTTTAAAATTATTTTCTATTATATCTACTATAGGAATTTGTGTCGTATATCGCATGCATATTCATCTCCTTAAAACCAAACGCTTCTAAGCGATAAGACCGCCCATTGTACTTTTGCTTAGTGAATAGTGAAGTGAAAGTGTTTTCATTCATTCATTCAACCCCCCCCCCCCCCCGAAATATTCAAAATAATACATTACAATAAATTGAAATAAGGATAGGAGTATAAATTATTACATATCCAAATCGGTCCATCCGGTTGGGAGCTACGATGTCACAGACAGACCTAGGCGTTACACTTATAACACTCTTATTTTTGGGTTGGGGGTGAAGACGACATTACCTCCGCATTCCAAGCATCGTTTCCATTAATATAATCAATGAGCACTTCATAGTTGGAGTACTGATTGTCCCACTCATTAGACCGGTCGTATCGAAAGTCATCGCCAAGAGGGAATAGTACGACGTTGCTTCTGTACAACTGGGCTTTTTTACGCCATTGATCCAGTATCATATATGCTCTGAAACAATAACCGAAACAATACAGTCTACAAGTAAACTAATCAGATAAAATAGAAAACTTTTTATTGTTACACCAATCAACAATAACTAGGAAAAAACTAACGCGATGGTACAATGGGTGGACTGGTGCTTCGGAATATGTATGCCAATGTGTACAAAATAATGTTTATATTGCGATTTTGCGAAATGCGGTCATTTGCATTGAAGAAGTACTTAATGCACACTAAGCACAGGGCTCAATGTTGACAAAGTGCAATCGACTATGAAGAACGAAATGATAGGTGGCTCCCTATCATTTCGTTCTTCATAGTCGATTTCTGTTACGCAATTATACGAAATTGGCTTACGTAATAAGGCTAAGGGACTAGCAAGTATAAGTATATAATAATAAAGAAAATAAAAATAATGTTGCATATTTAACATAGCGTTGTCTAGCCCCAAACTAGGCAAAGCTTGTAACTGATAAAATACTTATGTACATTTTTTTTGTAAAAAACACTTATAGTATATAGAAAAATACCCAAACCCGGAACATATATCTGTAGACCATGCAAACATTTGTCCCGCAGCGAGAATCGAACCCGCTACCTCTTTCGTCTCAGCCGGCTATTCGTCCACTGCGCCACAAAGGTCGTCAACAGTATGGGGGGTAATGTGCCCAACTCGACACTAGCACTATATTTTTATTGTATTCTCGTGTTTGTAAGACAATAATAATATGTATATCGTTTATTTCTCTTCACAAAGGTCATCATTAGGGTAAATTCTTACAAGCATTATCACACCTGTGAACCTGTATTGTGAAGAGGCCTTATAGGTTTAAAACCCCCTACAGGTCATCAGGCCTCCACTCCACTGACTAACGAGAGCAGACGTGGACCTATTACAGATAATAATGAGAAAACAACAACAAACAAATAGACAGAAAAAAATACTAAAACTAATAAAAATGCCGTTTATCTAGAAAGAAGTATATAAGCTATTGATGATAACACACCTTTCTTCAACATTCTTATCAGTGATCTTCCTCGGCGCAATCCCCCACGGGCATGTGACGCCATTGCCCGGCAGTCGCTTGAAGTCGAACTGACAGCACACCTTAGGATCCGGCCCGCACGAATGCGGAACGTCGTACGAGTAGAATGGCATCATATGCGTAAACATATCAGTCTTACCAACTCCATCTACAATTTAGAAAAACATGTTTTAATCAAACATTTATTTATTGCTAACATGTACAATCATTCATTAAAGCTTTTAATTAAATGAAATTATTTATTCAGTTTGTGAAACTAGGTGTGAAGATGCTAACATTTTAATTTATGTACTGTAGTTCCAACCAGTTGTGGTATACAAACACTATAAGATTCTAATATTATTAAATTTAAAATGTCATAATAAAAAATAATTATAAAAAATAATTACATATCATGTTAAAAATAAAAATGAGAAACTAGTCACACATTTAATCTTTTAGGAAGTTGTCAGTTTTTTTAATATTAAACAACAAACAGGTACAATGCGCGCAGCCAAAGATGAGACTTGACGGATCACGTGGTCATACCAAGTCATGCAAGCGGGGAGGGACGGCGAGGTATGGTGTCCGCCCCGCTTGCCTCGCATACCGCCAAAATGGCCTGAGAACTATCTACTGCGCAGGTATGACCACGTGATCCGTCAAGTCTCATCTTTGGCTGCGCGCATTGTATCAAAGATGTTACAAGGATATACCTATTAGGTATTTGCATTGTAATCTACTCTGGGCTTACAAAAGGCAGATTGTTTGTTCATATCGATTCAAAGCTATGTAAACACGCTACTCACGCGCGTTAGATCACATACGTTTTTTGGACCAATAATGTGCTGACAAACAACTTTTCCTGGTGTCTCTTTAGTAATAGTAGACGCCCTCCGTGGTGAAGTGGGCGAATAGCCGGCTGAGACGCAGGAGGTAGCGGGTTCGATTCCTGCTGCGGACCAAATGTTTGTATGATCTACAAATATTTGTTCCGGGTCTGGATGTTTTTCTATATATTATAAGTATGTATTTACAAAAAAAAAGTATGTAAGTATTCTATCAGTTATCTGGTTCCCATAGTACAAGCTCTGCTTAGTTTGGGGCTAGATAGCGCTGTGTGAAATGTCCAGCAATATTTATTATTTTATTTTATTAAACGAGGGGATAAAGCAGCGTCTTGCGTCACGGCCGCTATATTGAATCCCGAGCGTAACGAAGGATTCTAGAGTTAACTCACGAGCGGTGCCAGGGAGTTACTAGAATTCGAGTGCAGAGAGGAATATAAGCACGTCCAAGATGCAGACAGCTTTATCCACGAGAATACTTTTCACACTTTCTGCGAGACAAATTTTATCTTTGAAACAGCGTTTTGCGGCATTAACGTTATAATATATGTAAGACATAAGAAGACATAATAAATATTTTGCGTTCTATACAGAGGCTAGTTCTCTTTAACGAATATGTTCTTATTGTGTGGGACTCCTTGGTTCAAATTTTAATACAAATGAAGTTCCAAGTTCAAATCACATTATGCCATAATGAAATTCAGTACAACATAACTCCCGGCTCAGCCGTAAGGATTCAATCACCAGTTTTCGGTGAGGTAAACATGACATGTAATTTGACATTTTCGAGCAGGTGGTGTAAAAAAGCATTTTTTCAGTAACTTACCCCAAAGCTGCCTCCACTTAAACTCCAACTGCCTATTAGACGCTAACTCCTTTTTGACCTTATAATGTATTCTCTGTATCAACGAGTTCTCAAACCCGGCCAATTTAAGAATGTAGGGCTGAGTGCTGGAATGTCCGAAAGGATCAATCGCCCACGAGTTTTTGGGGATGTATCCTAAATTGTCGAGTAACCATTGATGGCCGGTGGTCAGTTGCTGCATGATAGACAGCCAGTGAGAGTTGGCTTCGTCATTCATCACCCAACCGCCGGTGACTATCTCGATTTTTCCAGATTTTAGTAAACTAGAAAATTAGAAAAAATATAGACTGAACGATACGAATAGAAATAAATAAATGATAAATTAATAGACAAACTAGCTGAACCGCCCACGGCTTCACACGTTTGAAATTTCCCGTTCCCGTGGGAACTTCGGGATAACAATTTTAATTAAACACTATTGTCAAAGGGACACGACACTTCATGTAAATGACTTCACGTCAATGAGCGACGCTTAAATTATACAGGTTGTTTGTGTTTGGTAATATACTGACGATATTCAAGTGACGGTTTCTCCAAACATAAAAAAGACTTCTCGAAAAAAAACTACTAGTTATATTAATAGTTTAAAGAAAATATTTTTTTAAGTTTTTAAGTTAAGGTGATTAATTCGATATAAAATTTACTGCCTACTCGTGCAATCGACATCCAAAAACAAAGGCCGATTAGATATTTCTTTCGGAAATGGCTGTGGGTTTTGAGTTAGAAAGGGATAACAAGAGATATCTCGAGATGTCACCAATATAGTATCTGTGGTTAGATGGCAACCATTATGCAATAGCACAACATAAGTTTAATTAAAGTGTTTGTTTTTACATGCCAAAATAAATTTCACATTTCTATGGTAAACATTTCACAATTTATTATGCTCATCAAAATAACCACTTTCATTTTTGTGCATATATTATCATACACCCTATATAGATACTAGCTGTTACGCGTTACACTACTAAATATGTAGGTAAGCTAGAAATAAAGCTAAACTCGCTGTTGCAACTTGACTTGATACACCGTCTTTATTCCATGTGACCTGATTTATGGGATAAAAGTAGCCTACGTGTTAACCCAGGTATCTACATACATACTAAATTTCATTGATATCGGTTTCAGCCGTTACGACGTGATTGAGTAACAAACAAACATCCAAACTTTCGCGTTTATAATATTAGATAAATAGAGTAACATATAATATAGATAGAAATAGAGTTTGTTTGATCTATTTAGCCTCTTAGAAGACATTCAAATTATCTCATATGTCATAATAACTTAAGTCTATAAAAGAAGGAAAGCTTGGTCATTGCCGTCTTGTGATTAAACATCTTTTACATTAGATTAGAATATAAGTATAATCATTTTTAGTAGTAGTATAGACAAAGTGCGTATTCAGTCAGACCATGGTATATAATGGTTTTATTTCATTAATTATCAAAACAATTAACCTAAGCTATACCTTAGAACAGGGTTTCTCAAGGTGGGGTACGCGAACCATTAGGGATTCGCCATTCGACGGCAGGGGGTTCGCGACAAGATTTACGTAATAGTGGCTTGATGACTGGCAGGCACGTGCGGCACACATGGTGGCGCGCACGCTTGATTCCGAGTCAAAATTAAGGTTAAAATTGTCCAAAATTACTCCTAAAATTGACTCAATTTGCGTAAAGAAACAAGCACTCATCATTTATTTATTTATTATATTTATTCTTTATTTATTATTGAAATAAAAACCTTATTTTCTTCAACAGTTAATTTTATTATTTTCTTTGGGGGAGGGGGGATTAAATTAGTTAATGGGTTCGCTGTCACCTGGAAACTTTAACAGGGGTTCGTAGAGCCGAAAGTTTGAGAAACCCTGCCTTAGAACTTACTAGTTACTAGACTCGATATCAAGATTTAACGTGCTATTGTGTTATACTTATAATACCATTAAAACCGTGTTAATAGATTAAATTAAACCTGCAAAAGTCTTCTTCTTAGCGTTTCAATAGTTTGCGTTTATTTATTATATTATATTGGCAAAAAACATGCAAAAGTAGCAACTAAAAGGACTTACTTCTGGAAAGCAGTCTTCTCCTTATCAGAAGCATCAGAGTTCCACCAGAGGGATAAATAACTGGTCTCTGCCCATATGAACTTCCTGCCTACGCCTTCTGCGAGCTTCTCCACCATGTTCGTGAATATTGCCCGTGTTTGTGATTTGTAGTAGTTTTCAAATGTTTTGATCCAACCTAGTAAATTAAACAAAATAGTTTAAATAACTTAAATTAGTTATTAAATGAATTATTTTAATATATTTTTATATAAGTTAATTCCTATAATGTATATTATACTAGTGGTTCGCCCCGAACTGAGATCTCACGAATCTCCGAAAAAACCAAATAAATATTATTTACTTGCATAACGATGCCTAAACGTATTTAGTGGCTAAACATGATTTAATTTAAGGAGTTGTCAAATCAAACAAATACGTAAAATTTAAACATGGTTCGTCGCTAAATACGTTTTGTGATCTTTGTGCAAGCCGGCCTTAATCTTTAACTAATAATATGTGCCACGAAATAATAACCAAATGTCTTGACCTACAGTTTCGTTTAAATTAGTGGTAACGGGGGTTCATGTAAATTGGTTACTCGTTTTAGGGGTAGAAATTGCTGTTATTCTGGGTTTCAGACTTTTCCTTATATTTGTGTCACTAAAGCTACACGAATACAAAATTTCAGCATTCTGGGGTAACTGATCTACCCTGTGAATTTTGTCAAAGTAATGTTTTTACTATGGCTAACACCTCAACAACTACAAGGATGTACTAAAAATAAGGTTAAAATCTACCTTTAGTACCTTTCATTAGCGCCCTATTTGACCTAATATTCCCATTTTGGTTATTTTTTACCCCTCTTGAACCCAAATCTCAACAAGCCCGCAACATTTTTAGGTCATTGAGTCACACCAGGTTTGTGCCATCACTACCTACCTACCTATATACCAAATTTCACGAAGATCGGATCAACGCTACATACATATAACGCCGATTCGTTCAAGTTAAATTGGATAACTCGCTTCGCTAGATTAATAAACAAATGAAAAAGAAAAGCATGTTGGCTGGAAGGTGGGGCGGGGTTCAAATTAACCTACAAGAGAAGGATTTTTTACGATATAACTAGAAATATTACAATTTTCGGATTTTTCCTTTACTTCTGCTGTGAGACCTTGCTTCTTACCAAATTTCATGATTTTAAGTCGACGGGAAGTCGAAGGAAGGCTTAGATTTATTTGTGAGCAAAATATGCGGCATAAATGGCCGTATTTTTTTATTGCGTTGACTTAGAAGCTTGATTTTTTTACAACATAAAGGAACCATAGGCCTACTTATTTAATATTAATTTCAACTTGATACCTCTACGCGTTCTTGAGAAAAAGGGTCTTGACAGACAAACAGACAAATGGACCACGAAGTGATCCTATAAGGGTTCCTTTTTTCCTTTTGAGATATGGAATCCTAAAAACCATATAATATTTCTTACCTGGATCATTATGCGAGTGTGGCACTATAAAAACCTTTAGTTTATTCTTAGGGCTCCACTGATCCTCTTTATACTCTATGTTCCACCCTTGTTTCCACACACCACCATCTTTGTCATCAAACATTATCCTTTCATACATTGAAAGCATCTGCAAAAACCAAGCGAATTTATATATTCTGATAAACTTTGAACTTTACTGGTTGGAGATAAGGAGTAGTTTAAAGAAGAAATTTAACTACAAAATACACGATCTTTATACTACGTGTTTTGTTATATGTACGACATTTAATGAAAACACAGGTAGTGCTAATAGCTAGTACTGTTGTAAAATAGGTTTTTTCAAATTCATTACCATACAAAATTTTAAATTTGCAAACAATCTTAATGTCAACCCCTAAAATATCAATGTACCAGCCTGAATAAAATAGGTAAACAAATCATATTCATGGATCATGTAAGTAAACTGACTAAGCGGCATCGTCGCAAAGGCGCCGCCGATTTACGTTAAAAATTGTTTATTGGAAATGTATCGATTACTGGATAAATATTCAACCTACCGGTATTAAACCCACCTCTAAAATCAGTTAATACGATTCCAGATGTGTTTTTTAAATTAATGTTGTACATAACAAAACAGGTTGTATATAAATCACCATTGTGCATTTGTTTGTAATTCTTCTGCTTCTAAACGGCTTAACCGATTTTGATGTTTTTTTTTGTACATATGGGGTCATCTGGATTGTTCTTAGCTGTAGTTAGACCTTAGTTAGATGGCGCTGTTGTCGAGATTCAATAAGTAACTTAGTCTATGTGTCTATTGTTAATATGGATCAGAGTTTAGGCAATTGAATCAGGATTATAAATTTTTTCAATAAATACTTTTTGACAATATTTAAACGTCGGGATAAAAAATAAAAAAGGTACATACGCGATAAATACCCTTTTAAATCAGTCATTATTGACAATATCAGTTCTGTTTTTTTTCTGAAGGACTAACTCGCAGTTGGCCTCTGAGGCCGTGACAGCTTAACCGAACTTTTGGCGAGCGCAGATGGCGCTCAGCCCAGTAAGTTATTTAGGCAACTAGCGCAAGGGCACCACTTAGGTACGAGCCTCGGCTTGGGCTGTTGCTGGGGTGGGGATAGGAGAGAAACGCCCGGGTACATGTTTGTACCTCGTATAGGCGGCGACTTAAGGGATTCGTCGACCTCGCCGGCGAGATCGGTGTTTCTGTGAAGTGTTTGCTCTGTCTGATATAGATGACTCATCTTCCGCATTAGCGGAGGTGATTTCGTCATCCGGGTCTCCGAGAACGTGTCTCGGACGACGGAGGATTTACATTATCAGTTCCATCATTTTGTCTACTATATATGTATACATGTGGACCGTGTTAGCTGACCATCAGATTAATGATATTACATGTAAAATTGTGTAGATATACCTATTGATGACAGAAAATTAAAAAGACCTGTAAAACAATTATCTATATTCTATATCATTAAGTGCTTATGACCTATGCCATGACACATAGAGGTGACATTCATTTTTATTGACGGTTTGTTAAATGGTACATTATTTATTGAATACAGAAAGTATTTACTAACATCCTAGGTTATATTCACATAGACAACTTCTTAGGGGCAGTGCATGAATAACCAGCAGAGATGCAAGAGGTTGCAGATTCGATTATCACTGTGGGACAAATGTTTGCATGGTCTACAGATATTTGTTCTGGCTTTAGGTATTTAACTATACAATATAAATAAAAAAATATTATTATGAATAGGTATTCATCAGTTATCTGGTTTCCATAATATAAGCTTTACTTATGGCGGGTATCTGTCTGTAACCGATATTGACTCGTATATCCTTGAAAAAGTATCAAACTAGTGTCAAACTTTCAATACATTTTCTAGATAAAACAAACCCGCCATTAATGGGGGGGCAGCATTATTTATTTGTTTGTTTTAAAGGGTAGAATAAAGTAATTAATACTGTATTCTATTTATAGCTTAGCTTATTCTTTACCTGAACATCAGTCTTAGGTACACTTGTCTTCTGTATTGGACAAGCAGTCTCATTAAACTTGACTCTCATTCTTGGAGGTTCATCACCAACAACTTTGAATTCTCTTAACTTTGGCTCCTGGTCCTTTAGCTTCTTCAATGGTAGACGGAACTCCTGTGATTGTTCCACCATCTCATCAACTGCTGACCTGATCTCGCCGACCATAGCATGGTGCTGGGTTAGCTCATTTTCTATCTGACGGAGCTTTGATTCAAATTCTGACCATTTGCTCTGAAATTAAAAACAGTAAACTTCAATTTGCCACCATACATATTATATGTAATAAAACTATTGAATATGAGTAGAATTGTAATCATCAAGACACTCAATTAGCCAGGTACTTAAAACTTACATTATCAAGATCCTGTACTTCTGGCTTGATACTGGGCAATTTGAAGCTGAGATCGGTTACCACATAAAGAATAAATATAAATGCAATGATACACGTAGACCAAAACACCGCTGACAGTCTTCTAATCCTCATTTTGATGATGTTTAGACACTGAAAGATCAACGCTGGTCAAACAGATCTAATGATTAATAAGCCTAATAAATGACCTATTAAGATTTATAAAGAGATTGCATATTTTTGAACGTTGTTAAAACGACTATTTATCTTGTAGGCATAATTAGAATTTTGTTTTGTTACGAGTTACATCGGTCAGACTAGTTTACCTTGTTTTTAACTAAAATCAACCTGAACACATGCGGGCTTTGCACCAGCTAACTTTACTGTTTCACGGCACTAATTAGGATTACGGAGTTTTATCGCGCAATAAATTCTTTTAACAATAATTTTACATTTTTTATTTTTGTCGGCTTCATAAACCCAAACCAACTTGTCTTGACGCATCGACACTATATTGACAGATCCATCAAAACAATAAATGACAGCGTCAAACTTGGTGTTTCATAGGTTCGGATATTCCGTATTACTTCAAACCTTCTCTTTTTCGATATTTTTTAAAACTAGGAAGAGAAGAGAGAGATTATTATTTCATGTCTTTATATTAAGTATATACATAATGCATTTTGTGTCAGTTACTTTAATATATAATACTTCAATACGGAAATAAATGTTCCAAGTTAGAAGTTCTTGCGTATCCGAACGAAATATCTTACTTTGTTATCGATTTTTTGAGAAACGTCAAATTTGTTGTGTGCGAAAGATGGCGTCAAAGGAATCTCTGGATGTAAGTACAATTTTATTTAATTTTCGATGTAATTTGTCACTTTTAGTAAGTTATTCTAATTTCGGTATATGCATTTATTGTCGTTCTAATAAATTATCGTTATATGGTAGTGTAAATGGGTATATACGGCTAAATTAGAGCCGGAGAAGACCACGCCCCTTCAGTCGGTTAGAATTTTATGAATAATTTGTTGATTTATTTATATTTTCAAAAGAATACATACGTGAATGATCTTTATCTAACAGTAAAATTGTTACGTAATATCAGAAGGAGCAGAAAAAGTTGATTGAATTCAATTTTAATTCATGAAATCCAGTCAGCGTCAATGACTATTGATTTATTGATCGACGCGAATAGGGTTTTAGCTTCCCGCTACAAATGTATTAAAATTATTTTTGAATATAGTGTACTAATCAATTGTAGGTAGAGCTCATCGAAAAGTGTTTAGGCGTTTTAACATGAGGTTAATTCACAAAGACTTATCTACCCAAATTCCAATTGAACGAAGAATGCCTATATAACACAAATTTCCACTGACACTCGCTAAATACCTTTTGTAAAAATCCACACACTCATCACACAAAACCGGCAAAGTGCGAGTCGGACTCGCGCACGAAGTGTTCCGTACCATTATCTATAAAAACGGCAAAAAAATCTTGTCTGTTGTATGGGAGCCCCCCTTAAATATTTGTTTTATTTTAATTTAATGATTTATTTTAAAAGTGAATATATAACTAAATATTCTATGAATATTTCAAGCATCTACCTGTTGTCGTTATCAATATAGAGCAAAAACGAATAAAAAAATCAATTTTGTTGTATGGCAGCCCCCTTAAATATTTATTTTATTCTGTTTTTAGTATTTGTTGTTATAGCGGCAACAGAAATACATCATCTGTGGAAATTTCAACTGTCTAACTATCACAGTTCATGAGATACAGCCTAGTGACAGACAGACAGACAGCGGAGTCTTAGTAATAGGGTCCCGTTTTACCCTTTGGGTACTCAACCCTAAAAAACTTATATGAACCATTTAAAATCATTCATTTGAAGATCCTATTTATGTCAGAGACTATTCATAAAGACATTCCCCCTTACCAAACTTAATAATCCACTTAAATTTTTATCATTAGTATAAGAAAAGACTGGAACAAGTCACCAGTGTCTGTTTTTCTAGACCATTGTAATCTTGGAGTCTTCAAGTCCAGAGTGAATAGGTTCCTTAGTGTATCATCTTCGACCACAATCACCAACCACCAGGTGAGTTAGTGGTCAAACCATTATCTGTAGCGAAGAAAAAAACAAATATTGTCACAGTAAATCTATTAACCGAGTATTAATTTATCACAAAACTCATTTTAATTAGTTTTGTGATAAGATGTGCAATGATTGAATGCGGACTGATGTCTCATCAGGATCTTTGCGGGGACCCCAATCTGGACATAGGGGTGTAGTTATTTTACCCCTATGAATGATCTTTTACACCTAGGTATTTATGGTATCAACTATTTATATTTAAATAAGACCAAACAGTAATGTCAACACAAAAATTAATTCCTCACACATTGTGGCATCTGAAAATACCCATATATGTTTCCCGAACATACATGGGCTAGTTTTCGAGGTATGATTTTTAAATTTTTTGTAGAGAGTTTTCGGCCGACTGATCAAAACTGATTTTTTTTTTTTTTTGTTGTGCAGTTATGAATTGGTACATAGTTAGTTGGGAGTTAGGAATTGGTTATGTATGAAATTATCAGATTCCTAAAATTAATGTAAGTTACAAAAAAATATCTAAATGACGGATTTATGTTTGTGTGTCAAAGTAGAATTTTCAACATCACATTAAAAATAAAAATAAAATATCTCTTCATTCCTTTGTTTGACATTGTTTGTCTTGACTGACCTCTTGGTTTGAAGATTCCAAAAATAAGCTAAAATACCTGTGTGGTAAAATAATACTCTTAATTGCAAGTTTTAACATAAAATAATAATAATAATTTATCTAAATACAAAATCCAGTAAAAATTATTATTGTTAGTATAGGCCCATATTGTCCCATTGTTGGGCAAAGGCCAACAAGCCCATTGTTGAGGGGACCATTTGCGCCACTCACAACAGTCCTTTTGCCACCGTTTGCCGGTCCCTCTCAAAGGCGTTCAGCTGCCACCTCCCCGGCGTGGTCTGCCGCAGCGCCGCCGCCCTGTCTCAGGGCTCCACTTGGTAATTTTGGCCCACAGCTCGTCGGGCATGCTCTAGAGGTGACCGGCCCAATCCCACTTCAGCCTGGCGGTCTTCGCCCCTGCTTCGGCGATTTTGGTTTTGGAACGCATATGGTGTTACGGACGCGCAATATTCTTAAACTAACAACTCCAAAAATATTGCGCTCCATCGCCCTTTGGCAAACCTTTTGTTTGGATTTTGGATATTTGTCAAAGACTAACGGAGTTATTCTAAAACGTCGGAAAGCTGTCGAGTCGGTCCGACAGGTTTATTCGGATCCGATTTCGAATCCGAGAACGCTATTTTGTAAACTTTTGACTCCGTGTACAAAACGTATCCAAAAAGGCATTATAGTCCATCTGAAATAGTTTTAAAATAGCGTTTTGGATTTGAGATCAAATCCGAAAAAACCGTCTGAATAATCCCACAGATTTCCGATGTTTTAAAATGCCCCGAAATTTTTAGGTATAATAAATTATGCAACACCTTAAAATCAGATGATCAAATCTGAATTTTTTAATATAAGACCGCTTTTGACAATAATTAATTTGAATATGGCCCATCGTTTTATGAGGATCATTTATCAAACATAAAAGATATTTAGTACACAAAAAGAAAAGGGTTTTCTGCCCCTAATCAATGTGCAATCCCAATTTTTTATATTTAGGGGGTATCTGATGCCGCTATGCGCTAGCATCTATCTGAAAAAACAAGACAGATTAGTCTCTACTAAAAAATCGTTTGAGGTTCTTAGAAACAAGATCGGTTAAGGTGGTTCGATTCATATGCAAACGTTCAGTGGCGATTTACTTGTACGTGTATTGAACAGAAGAAATTTCGAAACATGCGTATCGATTTAGTAATGTCTTATTAATCATTAAAATCAATCACAAAACAATCACAAAATCAATAAAATTGCACACTCATTCATAAATATCTAAGTATTCATCATTTTCACTTATATGAAATGTCATTAAAAAGTGTTTTTGTCGAATTATTATCTTTTTTCGGGGAATTAGTATCTTGCAGGTACTACAACGATTTTAAAAAATAAAAGAGCCTAATAAAAGATAAGTCCTAATACCTAAGTCATAAGATGATGTTGATGATGAAAAATCAACAAATGTTTTATTGAGAGAGAGAGAGAGAGATCATAATTTTAGTGACTGTACGTACACTCTTCGAATTGGACATTTATACGGACGAATTAAATTTTTACTAATGTTCAGCCAATGTACACTTTGTGCAAACTGTTCAACTCTGATAAGTTAGTTGACCACACACAAATCACTAGCTCATCCAAACTTATCTACTCGTTTGATATTTACCATTCAGAGCCTAGGCGCGGCACTTACAGTACTATACAAATGGCGTCCTAGCTACGCGCTCTCTTAGCGGTCTCTACTCGTCTGCTGGCTTTGTGGCTTCATTATAAACTTCAAAGTGTTTATTCATTTCGTTCTAGAACATTTCTAGTGGTCAGCCTTCAGTACAAACAGTACAGGCATACCTTGCGTGGTGTTTAGCGCGGTTCGATAACGGCCGCTGCTTCAATTGAGCGCATCCGCATTTGTGTCAAAGGACACAGCACGCGCTCTAAGACGTGCTCATCACCGTCCAAGGTTACCGACACATCCGTAGGCAAAATTGCCTCTGATCCACGCACGTAGGTTGTACCGGA
Organism: Philereme transversata; assembly: GCA_963924445.1. Classification (NCBI taxonomy): domain Eukaryota; kingdom Metazoa; phylum Arthropoda; class Insecta; order Lepidoptera; family Geometridae; genus Philereme; species Philereme transversata. Next base: position 11,286,796 of record OZ004347.1, read on the forward strand.
TTGTTGGGTTTTGTATCTAGGGGGACATTCTGCTACACTGAGCAGTTATGAAGCAAGAAAATTTGCGACATTTTCTTCGTCTCGCTTCCATTCCCCCAGAGATTATTACTAAAGAATAACTAATTTGAGGAACATAATTACATAGTTATAACGAGCAAAGTTTCGCATCGAGCAGTAAGTCCCGCTCGCCTCTGCATCAGCCCGGAAGCCGCTTGCCAATTTAGCTATCGATCTTCTAATTCAGGCTCTCTTGCTTGTAGTTATAGTTAGATGATCAGATCAACGAATCCGAAAAAACCACAAGAAACGGGCTTAGCTTAATAGCCCTTTTCTTGCGGTTATTTCTGTAAGTACTAGTTAGGTTATCAGGAAACACCTATATGTAATCGTTCCTACGATCAATGTGCATGATTTGCTATAATGAGAGTGCAATCAGTTGGTATTGGCAATATGTGAATAGTACGACCTTCGTAGCCCATCCCATCATTGTGCCGCTCGTATTACGAGATGAATTAATACTCGTACCTACGTCTGAATAGCTCCAGTGCGTATCATTTTTCATCGTCATTAGCAGAGCCCCTGTCCGGTCAAAAAGATTTCTGCTTGGAAAAACATTTGTGATTTCCGGTAAATAAAATGTTTAAATCCGTGCTTGGACGGACCAATACCAGCACTGACCGATACCGTTTTGGCTACTGGCCATTATCGATTTATACCATTATGGCTCTTTCCTTTCAGCGTTTGACAAAATAATACCGTAAAATCTCCCTTAGTACCTTAATAGACAGCCGGGGTTGAAATTAGGAAACAGCTTTGCATGTAATGAAGACGGCTCATCAGCTGAACCTTTTCAGATTGCGGTAGAAGTTTCAGGAGTCTCCTTTTGTGGTGTAACTTTTTCAGTCCTTTGTCAGGAGATCATTGGTGTAATATCCTAATAGGTTCCTGTGACTTTTGAAGCTATTAGAAATATTTATGCATTGGACTAATGCTAGGCCGTCATAGAGTGAGTTTGTACCGAAATCGCTATTTAGTTCGGACATAACTCGCCTGCAATATTTTTTGCGCAATGTCAAGACTTTTTCCCAATGCCGACAATGGATTTTTTTGCCCTTGTTACAAGATAAACTCCACATTTGTTCGTCCTAACCTAAGGCACTATTACTTTTATCTAGAAGCAACTGTACTCAACAGGGCAGAGTTTTGATCGCCGTCTGCTCCCATTGACCTACCACTGATTTTCTGCAAATTGTTTAATGGTTTGCAAGGGTTCTATTAACAAAAGCCATATATCTCAGTTGATTCGTCTGAGACATCGTCTACAAGTGACTAAGTACGCTAGAGTAAGGTCCTGGTGACTGACGCAAGTGGCAGCGCTTCCCGCAGGATGTCGCGAATGAGACCGTGTCCTCATAATTCTTCGGTGTCGTGGGTGGCTGGAGACGTTGTGTAACTCCTCGCGGCTCGCTCTAATGAGGATATTATTCAGGAGCGTCTGAACGCCATCGGTGTGCGCCTTTAGAGATTTAATTACACCGTTAAAATGGGCCACCTCGTTAGCGCTCCATGAAACAGTAGACAGATTGTGCTGATAATTAAATTAAACCATACAGTTTAATTGGATTGCTCCTATCGTATGTAATATCGTATTCATAATAGCAGCTTTCAATTCTTCACGTTTCATGGGCTTCACGAGCGGAATATAAAGTTAAATTAACGGGAGGTTTTACTGGCTTGTCAGCTGTGACGACTTGAGCCCTTTATGAAAGGAGTCAGGGTCTTACCGCCTTCGGTTCGGTTAAAAGTTCGTTAAAGATGATTAGTCATCCTCTGTCGAAGTCGGCCTCTGTCAAGACGCATTACCTCTTAACTTACTTAGGATTATGTGAAATTACATTATCATTAACGACAAAAAAAATTGTTCATGTTTGAAAGACAATAGAAGATGAAAAAAAAGCAGAAAGCTTATTATTTTTCATTGGCGTTGTATTTGATATAACGACGTCTTGGAGAGTATTGCCGGCGAAGCGTGAATATTTGTCTCGGCTTCAGACCGTCAAACATCGTTACTGGAATAATGACCGGCACTAACAAGATCTCTTAAACCGAATATTTTATACGAAGGGCGTGTTAGATATTGTTACCAGTAGAAATTTCCCCTCCGCAATTTTTAATGGGTAAATACTATAGAATAATCAAGGGCACCGGAATAGCTCTCAGAACTTGTAAGTTGAAGTGGCAATGGGCAGGCTTTAGTAGCAGAACCGACAACCGCTGGGAACAAAGGTTCTTGAGTAGTGAACACGAACCGGCAGATGCAAGAAAAGGACCCTTTATCCAAAGACAGAACAAACAACAAAGTCTTTTCGCTGGTAACGATAACGCTAGAGAAGTTGTGTTTGTGTTAGTCCTTTCTATAATTTGAAGGTAAATCCAAATAAATCCGAGAGTAGCTGAAAAGTATGCAGGATTATTATTTTTCTTGAATTACTAAAATGTCAAAAAGAACGGTCAAGACGTGTACTGCGGCACCAGCTTGCCGATCTTACGTAAGCGACTCGGAAGAAGTATGTTTGTACGTAACCAGAAAATTTTGCTAGTACTGTGGAATTTGTAAGGCACCAAATACATACTTTGCGTGTGTTAGTCTCGCAGATAAGCTCGGTAATGGCAATATTTTGTGAAGGCCGAGCCAAGGAAATAGGCTTGTGTTAGGGTGATACAGGGTGCCTTATTTAGAACACATCGATTTAGAAAAATCGATTGATGGCGTCGCGTCGTGTTGACTGAAGCTTCTGGCCTTATATAACCAAGGCAAAGGTATCGGATAGTAATTTCGCTAATTACTTTCAGCCTGTAAAAGGTATACGAATATAAATGAGCGGCAAAATTCCATTTATACAATTTCATCCACACCTGCCCATTTTCATTAAGTATATTGACTTTCAATTACGTCTCGTAGTGTTGTGATGGGCAGGGCAACGCGTGTTCGAAATCGATATGCATAGATGCATAAAACTTTTCGCGGGTAACTTATTACCACTGATTGGTACTTTAACATTATTCCAAAAAGAATTACAATATTTTCTAGAAAATTATAGTAATCTTAGGAAGTACTGCAACGTGACCTACGAGAACAAGGTGTTGCTGTTATGAAGTAGGTAGGTTACCGCTTAGTATAAAAACAATTAAAGTTCTCCACCTCCATGCCTGAACCATATTACACGTATCTGACATTTTATGGCATCTTCAAGGTTTACGTCGGCAGTAGGTTAAAGGAGTTTATTACTGTTTTAGATATACACATCTGTATAGAATACAGCTTGGGTGTGGAGTGGAAAAAGTACAATAAAACGATCAATAAGCAGAAACTTTTAACTATACGATGTAATAAAAAAATTGGGGCGGTATGCCGAGCTCTACCTTGCTTTTTATTTTTTGCGTAAGAGATATGAGCTTCAACAGAAGCACATTTATTACAGTTATGACTACTGTGCTTGGGAAAAGCCTCTTGAAGAAAAATGTTACGTAGTTACATCCGGCTTTGAATTTTATATTTGCAACTAGCTGTTGCCCGCGACTTCGTACGCGTTACACTTCTAAATGTGTAGGTAACCTAGAAATAAAGCTAAACTCGCTGTTGCAACTTGACTTGACATCCCATTTTTACCCCATGGGAACTGATTTATGGGATAAAAAGTAGCCTATGTGGTAATCCTGGTTACAATCTACGTTTATACCAAATTTCATCGAAATCGGTTCAGCCGTTTCGACGTGGTTGAGTAACAAACAAACATCCAAAATTTCACATTTATCATATTAGTGTAATGTAAAAAAATTGCGAAAACAATACACACCAAATTAAATTTCTAAGACAAACTAAAAAAAACTTCTGAACATTTTCTTCTGAACAAAATGTTTTAGTCCTTACCATTTCAAATTTCGAACTCTACGTCCCTATGAGGCCGTGTCCCAAAAAGTGCATAACCTCTTTAGGCTTAGAAACCTTCAAATGAGGTACTAATATAGTACGGTGACTTTCGAGACATTCCGATTTTAAAGAGTATTTGCATATGTTTTTATGTGAGTTCAACCTTTTTCACAAATCAATCAAATCTCAAAATCGGATTGAGTTTTCAAACATGTGTCAAAAATGTAATTTATAATCAAAAGCATTAAGGAGTATTGATATCAACTTCTAAGCAAATCACCGCCAAAATAACTTCCTACCCCTTTTTAACCCCGTTAGGGGATGAATTTCAATAAAATACGAAACACGTCTTCCATCAATTCTGGTAAAAAAGTTTATGTAAAATTTGAAGTAAATTGGACCAAGGAATCACGTTGTCCCATACAAGCTTTGCCCCCCTTTTTCACCCCCTTAGGGGCAGAATTTCGGAAAATCCTTTCTTATCGGATGCCTACGTCTTACAAAAAACACACCCTCCAAGTTTCAGGTCTCTACGATCAGCGGTTTAGGCTGTGCGTTGATCCGTCAATCTGTCATTCAGGCAGGACAAAGCATTTTATATGTATAGATTACTATATTCGCTAAATAGCGTGGCTAATCTTAATCATAAGTTACATTTGGCCAATAATAATCATTAGTACTCGTACTTTTGGAAGTTTACTCTGCGGAATAAGTGGGTATCAATAAAGAGTAGACAGTTTATAAACACCACATTGTGGTATCGTTAAAGAACTGTAATTCTTCAATGTTCTTTTATTAAAAACAATCCATAAAACCTAACACCTACCTATGTACATATTAATCTAGCTTTTATTTTGTTCTACAAGCATCTGATCTCCCCTTTTATTGAATTGACGTGTTAAGTATACCTTCTCTTTCTATATCGAATTACATCCGATAAAACTCTTGTGAGATCCATCTTGGAAGGTTTTCCGCCATTTTGCCTTTCAACGCAATTCTCGAGTTGCTGCATAAAATAGTTCAATTTATTTAAAAGCCTTTTTATTCGGTCTGGCTTAGAAATGCTGTTAGGATTTACAGTTTTTGCTTAAGATTGTGACCTATTGTAAGAAGTTTTATAATAAAAGATTTCAACATTATTTTATTTACCGATCTGACCCGTTCGCAACTTTGTTAGTCAGCTCCAAGCAGCGACTTGATTTACAAATATCGTGATTTTGTACATACAAAAAACTATTTTTATTAAAATAAAATATAGCATTCAACAACACGTCTTTGGAACACATTACCGGTCTCAATAGGACAAGCTCCATCATTAGCCACATTTAAAATAAGAGTAAAATTGACGTTTCAAAGTGATCCTTGTGATTTTAATGGATACAAGTATTTGACTTTGACTTTAGGTGAAAGGTTTTTATCTCTCAGAAACGTCGTAGTATCGCTATACATATATATGTATGTATGTTTATGTATAATTTTATTTTTGTTTATTTCTTGTAGGTATATTTACTTATGTATATTATTTTATTATATTGTAAGTGATTAGCGCTCTCCTAAAAATTAATTTTTGTTTTGTTAATGTAGGTACACCCCCCTCCATTATTGTAATGTTACAAAAGTCCTCTCCATCCAAAGGTTGTCTGGAAGAAATAGCTTCTAAGCGATAATACCGCCCGTTGTACTTGTTGCTCTGTGAATTTTTATTTTTATGTCTGTTTCTTTTGAAGTGTACAATAAAGTATTTTCATTCATTCAATCAATCAATCAATCAATCAATCAAATGATTTATTGGGAATATGGGTTAGTAACAGGTGGTTAGTGATACAGGTTGAGTTCGTCCATAATCAGCGTTTATCGCATGTAATTTTAGTCAGCCTTATAAGTAGTTACAACAGAAAAAACAAAATGTAATATGATTAAAATATTTACAATATATATAATGTACATACAAATATTCATTCAGGGATAGTGTAAATTTCTATCTATTAGACAATTTTCAGTATCGGCTTAATAGTGATTGAGTTTACAAACACAATTCAATTCATTTATTCCTTGTAAGTCAAGGTACAATGTTAGGTGGTAGGAGTTTTATATAAGCGCTAGATTTTGCCTTGCGGCGTACAAGTACTTTATTATAAATAGTAAACTTAACATGCAAATATAAAAACATTAAAAATTACATAATTACTTATATTCAGAAAAACAAAATATCAAGAAATAATAATTAGGATAATAAAATAACAAAAATAGTAATTATGTTTAAATTAAGATTCATGTAAATTTAATGTGAATACACACATACAAAGCTAAAAAAATTACCTCTTTATAATAATAGTGTAGATTTATTAGTGAATTCAGTGTGAACTGCTTTAGAGCTATTTTTATTATAACCATCATCATAGAAGCAATTAAATATGCGACGATCTTGTTCCGGTGTAAAAGCGTTAAGTACTGTGTCACTAACATTGTGTTTTATAAAGAAAAATTCTAGCAAATTGATAAAACCAGCGATGGTCAGATCCTTGGGGGCATTTACATAGTCCTTTTGTAGGGTAGAACTCTATAAAATACAGATTGCAGATTTAAGAGAGAGCAAAAGTAGAAAATACAATATCCATTTTTGTAAATTCAAAAAGGAAATCGGTTTTGAAGCAATTAAATATGCGACGATCTTGTTCCAGTGTAAAAGCGTTAAGTACTGTGTCACTAACATGGTGTTTTATAAAGAAAAATTCTGGGAAATTGATAAAACCAGCGATGGTCAGATCCTTGGGGGCATTTACATAGTCCTTTTGTAGGGTAGAACTCTATAAAATACAGATTGCAGATTTAAGAGAGAGCAAAAGTAGAAAAATACAATATCCATTTTTGTAAATTCAAAAGGAAATAGGTTATAGAGTTCACATATTGTTGAAAACTCAACAATATGTCCGTAAGGACTCCGACGAAAAGCCAACTCAGTAGCCTCTATAAATGTATAATCGTTTCGTGTCGTTCGTTTTATCTATTTTTGTCTACGATAAGATATTACTTTAGTTGTACGAACTGTTAACTTGGAAACTAAATATATAATTACACTTTTAGGGTTACTTATCAAGTTTTTACATTTTGTACAAACATCGCATATTTTTGAACACGTTATAATATGTGCTCTAGTTGAGTTTCTTCTTTCTAGTCGCAGTAGGTAGTACAAGTTGCAGTCTATTAACTTAAAATAAATCACCCCCATAAATAAATTACTCGTCATACGAACCGCCGCGGTCAAAATCCATAGGTCCATAAAGCGTTATGACCGAAAAAATTCCTATTCTCTAGAGTCATTAAAAAACCTTTGTCGCAATGTTATTTATTCGACCCTTTGGCGCCATTTAGCCTATTTTCGTCCCTTACTGGAAATAACCCCCTTATAACGTGCAATATACATATTTTATGAAGTGACGAAGACCAAGCAACGGTTTTCCCAGGCTTGGTGCATTGCTCGGTAAAGGGGTCGCCATCGATCGGCGCAGGTCGCCGCGCTGGCTTCATAAGTTAGGTGCACTGGCGCCAAATTGGTACTAGGCTAACAATTTCTGTCTACGCCGGTTACCGATTTATTATAGATTGTTTCAACTTTGATTTCTATTTGGAGGGTAGGTATAAAGCAAAATTGACTAAACGAATTTTTGTGATTTTGTAGATCAGACGTCGTTATGCTACTATTTTATCTAACAATTTCTTTCTTACTGGAACACAATGGAAATAATATTCCTAACTGCTTGGATGACCTGAATAGGTATAGCGCTGGATTAGACCGAGCGGAGTTTCAGACAGAATAACAGGAGTTCTATATTTGAGCAGAATTTATGATGATAATCCAAAGCCCTTTTGAACAGCTTCCAAAAATATAAGCATTGTTATAAAACCTTTTTGAAGCCACTTTAAGGGTTATTACACCAGCTGACCTCATTTGGAATTAGGTTAACTCGACTAGTGCAATTTTTAACTTAGTTTTTCCGACAGTATCTGTACTTTGCATCTGTTAGTTTCGTGGATTTACCGAAGGAAATCTAAAATAGTTGCGCTACTTTCGTTGAAATCTTTTAGGATTGTGTACTGTTGTCGCCTGGAAACATTTTTATTACGAAAACGGTAACAGATGCTCTTTATCAAATGATTACGAATGAGATGACCTATTAAGTTTAAAAGTTTGCATGTTTATTTCCTTCTACCGCGGATGCGTCATGTCGATGTGTCACGTTAATAAGAGAGACAACTAAGATTGATACATGGATTGATAACACTATATCGTAAGTTTACGGTAAATTTTACTGTAATGCTGGAGATACAGGCGCGTAGGCGCGAGTTTTTTTCTAGTATTGAATGTGTTAACGTACAATTTATTGTTTTTATTCATACATGTGAAATAGAATAATCAAGGCTTGGGTACTTAACTTGGAGGTTGTAGAATAAATATTTAATGCCTATATCGACTTGGATAAAGAACGCATTGTGCAGTAGTATCGGTGCCCTATTTCTACGAAGCAGATTAATGATATCTACTGTCTCAGCGCCATTTTATTTATGGGTGTGAGGCCGGGCTCTCTCGGAAGGGTAGACTCACGGGGATAAGATTTTCGTGCTAGAATGCTCTATTATATAACCAGAGCCATTTATGTATAGTTTTCCAGTATGCACCATTATCATGCAATGTTGCACGAAGCGATTCACGTCACTCCTGCCTGACCCCTTACTTGATTTACTTCAAATTGGCTATGCTGGTGTCATGTGATATTTTACATTCAGCAACTTAGTTTAAAATGCAAACTTTTTGTAATAGGGACCTATTTGCCAAGTTCTACGACATGGGATCAATATACGCTTTCACATAGATACTTGGCACATGAACAACATTTCGCTAAGTGGTTTTGGGTTGTCATGTTACAACTTCTCCTAACTTATGGTTTTAGCAAATATTAGAGACAAGATTGTCATGAGCTTCTTGTTTTAAATAGGTACGAGGCATGCCTTTTAAGTTTTGTCGTTTGAAGAAAAAAACACAACTAGAACCTTATAGTACTTTTTATTGTTTTTCAAAGTATTCACCGCGTAGCTTAATACACTTTTCCATTCGCTCAAACCAGTTATTATAACATTTATTCCACTCTAAAGTGGGGGTGTTCAAAATGGCTGACTTGAAAGCGTCGACTGCTTCTTCACCGGACTGGAACCTTTGACCACGAAGACTTTTCTTAATTTTAGGAAATGTAAAGAAATCGTTAGGGCTTAGGTCAGGACTGTATGGAGGATGGTCAAGAATTTCTACTTTTTCCTGCTTCAAATACTCAATCGTTTGACGAGCGCTGTGTGAGCTTGCGTTGTCGTGGTGCAGGATGATGCGTCGCTTTGAGTTAGATTTTCGAAGTTCGGCGATGACTTGTGGTAAACAAACTGTAGTATACCACTCTGCGTTAACCGTTCTACGATCTTCAAGTGCAATAGTCGCAACATGGCCGGTTTTTCCAACGAACGTGGCCACCATCTTCTTTGAAGTGCTTCGAGAACGAACAACTTTAGTCGGCTTTGGCTCGTCTTGAAAGACCCAGATTGTAGATTGTTGTTTGGAATCAGGATCGTAGGCATAGATCCAAGATTCGTCACCACTTATGATGTCGTAGACGTGATTTGACTCCCCTCGGTTGAACCTTTGCAGAGTTTTCTTACACCATCTGACGCGGGCCGCCTTGTGATCGTCGGAAAGCAGATGCGGTATCCAACGGCAAACTAGCTTTCTCACACCAAGCGCTTCATGCAAGATCTTCTGAATGGTTGTACCTGAGATGCCTAATAGAGCCTCTATCTCTCGATACGTCACATGACGATCTTCGAGAATTAGTTGTCTCACAGCAATGATGTTATCTTCAGTGAAGGCGGATTTTGGGCGTCCTTCGCGAAATCTGTCACTAACACTAGTATGTCCACGCTGGAATTCTAAATACCAGCGTTCGACAGTCCGCAGACATGGGGCTACATCACTGAACACAGATGTTAGCTCTTCTAAACACTGAAGCCGTGTCAGGCCTCTTCTAAAGTTGTAGAAAATTATTGCACGAACATTTTCCTTAGAAAGATTCATTTTCGTACGTGACCTGACAGATTCAAATCGAAACTGTGACTAAACAATAGCATTAATCCTAATACTTTCAACTGTTTTGAGATTCAAAATGTAAACACATTCGAATATAGAACAGTTCCAAATTCAAAATTGCCGGAAAATATGGAAACGACAGAACTTAAAAGGCATGCTTCGTACGTATCAAGAAGACGTAACTGTATAATATCTAATGGTGCTTCCATTAGAGATTATACATTTACGTCTTAACCGCTAATGATATTGAACATAAAGAAAATGTAGTTCGGCAATATAAAGTCCGTTTTATGACCTACTGATGTTTTATTGATCGCTATAGTACCTTCCTCCTGCGAACGGTGTTCGTACTAATCCTAAAGCCTATTTTTTCACAAGCCATTTAAGCTTTTAGACGGGATAAAAACGAAAATACAAGTAGAGAAAAGCAGACAACCGGGCTCAACGGGCGTACCCACGAGAGTTGTTTTCTCATTTGAGCTCCGCATTTCAAAAAGGTCAGAGGTAAGCTGGGCGTGGCATTTCACTGAAATAGAATTTTCCTGAATGCAATTGAAGGTAATGATGATATATGTTCGTATAACTGTATTACTGCCTTCATAAAGGCTTATTCCAATTAGTGCTTTGTTTACTGGATGTACAAACAAAGGGTCATTGTGAAGAAACAACCCAATTAACTCTCCGAAGGGCAGTTTACTTTCCTGATTAATTTTCCTGAGGAGTGGCACTCTCACAATAGTATAGATAGGTACAAAACACCATACAATCTTAATAACACGCCCATAATTTGTCAAAGATCTAAAAATACCAGGACCTCGTTTCGGCGAACACTTTGTCCTAACTACGCAACATTGAAAAGAAAATTAATTTTTAGCTGGATTAAGTAACTTAACTGTGTGATAAGTGATATTTTAATTAATTGTAGCACCTGTGATGCTATGCTACATAAGCTACGAATTTCTTTTTATCATTATTAATTAAGTTTACACATATTTTTTCGAAAATACTGTTGAGCTTTACTAAGAATTATTTTCTAACCGTTTTCTTACCTAGCCTATAGATTCAATCTATTGAATTGAGTTTAATTATTTTGTGTTTGCAATTCTTGTGATCTTCCAGACCAATATATTCAGTGCTACTGCTAACCTTCTTGTCCATTGTTTTCCACGAAGAAGCTTCCAAGAATAGCATTCTTACTGTGAACATTCTTCTTTGACACAAACGCCTTTATTGTAAAATATCTCACTTAGTTGAAAAAGAGCTGCCGAAGAACTTCTTTTCTTAATTCTTAAAGCTGGTAACTTTAGCTTCTTTTGTCACAGTAATTACCGTCTTTTTCTCGTTAGTGTCATTTTTCTGCCCCATTTATCCCCTTCAGTTGAGTCTCTTGTCGAGTTCCGGTATCGATTGCAATTAACTAAGTGTTACGTACTTCTATGAGCTGAGCAGGCTAGTGCTTGTGGGGCCACGCCCAACTGACTACTGACTATACAAATGCATTTCGGATTTGAAAACAGCCTTTCTCGCAATAAATTTTTTTTAGCTGAATGAACTCGCGTTTTTGCGAAATAAAAGTACGATAGTGTAATTTTCCCAGCTTCCGCGCCCTACGGCTCTTTCCGCATCATAGGTAACACGTCCCGGTTTCCTTTCTGTATCTCCCATTTTTCTATACCATATTTTACTCTACCTTCAACATCTAATGATTTTTTCAAGATTTTGTGAATCTAGTAAAAGGTTACAACAAGTCGAATTGTTCAGTTTACATTTAGGTGTTGAATAAAGAAATGAAATCAATGAAGCTCGTAACTAAAGAATCTTTTGTTATTAGAAGTTTCAGGAATGTAAACTTCTGATAGAACTTAATTAACTTTATCGAGCTCGCTCGAATAAGTTTCTTCATTGACTAGTGTAGCAATCTGATTTGTGTAAGTCTAATCTTAATCAAAACTCTCCGTGCAAATTCGAAAATGTGCGGGTAGGTACATAATGTTTAACACAAACAGCTCTTCCATTATGCAATAAGCTCACTCTAAGCACTGTCTGCTTAAATTCGGAGTACCACTCGGAGGATTTTACATATAATGTTCATCCAATAGTTAACTAATGCACTTATACTGGATTACAATTAGCGTAGTATCGAATATAATCTTATAAACAATTATATTTAAGTTTGCATTAGAATGCCGCTTCTCTCAATTATATCTATTGTGTGGCCCATTAATTTGTTATAAATTAATGGTATACCTTACAGTTAACCTTATACAAATAGACCCGCAACAAATTCAGTAGAGTAAATAAGGGCATCAAAAGTAGACCCTTTTGAGATTGAAGTATCTGTGAAACGCCTTGTATACCGCACCTATCTATAAAGGCAGAAACATAAATATAGGGCGTGAAGTTATTGATGAAATACATGAGGATAAAGGCGTGAATAACGTCGAAACTGAATACATGCTTAGATACATAAATAGCGATAAATAGTTTTTATATAAATGTAACTTCCATCTCGACAAGGACACGAAATTGAGAATCGATCGGTAAAGATGTTTTCACCGCCGCCAAAGTATCCATTAAAGTGTAAATAAACGATGTCATTTGGTCTGAAATGGCAGCCTCTTTTCACGATACCGCTTCGTAATATAACTCGATTCTCTTACTGTGTCTGCGATATGAAAAACAGGTTTACAATTTACGGTCATGACAGTTTTCCTTCCACAAATTATAAGACAAAAACTATGGTCTTAGACACCGTGCGCTTGAAATTTTATCTCAGAAAAGCATGTACCTACATTATTCGGTCGGTCGTTTGTCGTCATTCTTATGTCTCCATGCTCCTCAGAGGTCTCAAGAGATCTTTTGAGGGAAAGAAACTTCGCAAAAAAGATTAATGGGCTCTTAATTTATTTATAAGCCCGATGTTTCCCACTGCAGGGCAAAAGGCGTCCCTTCCCTCTTTCCATAGGTCCCTACTTTGTGTTATTTTTGGCCAGTATTTATCGTTAGAGTCCAGTTCATTCCGCCATCGCCGCCTAGGCTTTGCTGGTGGCCGCCTTGCGTTCGAAACCCACTCAGTGGTCGTTTTAGCCCAGAGTTCTTCTATGCGATGCAGCTAACGTGAGCTCTTAATAGTGTCAAAAAATCCCTGGCTTAAATGGCGATGCCTTGTTTGGGCGACAAATCATTGGAAACATTTCAGGCGTTTTAAGTAAAACAGTATGAAAAGAGAGAGAAAATAATATATATAAATAAAATAATAAATAATAATAATAAATATTGCTAGACATTTCACACAGCGCTATCTAGCCCCAAACTAAGCAGAGCTTGTACTATGGGAACCAGATAACTGATATAATACTTATATACTTTTTTTTTGTAAATACATACTTATAATATGTAGAAAAACACCCAGACACAGAACAAATATCTGTAGATCATGCAAACATTTGTTCCATGGCGGGAATCGAACCCACTACCTCCTGCGTCTCAGCCGGGTATACGCCCACTGCGCCACGGAGGTCGTCAAAATAAAATATTAATAACAACATCACATAACATAACATGTATAAAAAGTTAATAACATTCAAATACCTATTTTGGGTATCTTTTCGAATTCTTATAATATAATAATAATATAACGTTTATTTCAGGCAAAGTGTAAAATTACACAAAATATCAAGACCATAACTTTAAATTAATACTTTACAGACATAATAAAATATTAAACTAATAGTTAGGGGTTTCTCTACGTTGGCGCCTCTAGCGTCGAAAGTAGAAACACAATTCCTGCAGGCCAGAAATCAATATAAAGTCAATTCATCGTTATGGTTCGTTTTGTCGACGTTATTCGGCTTACATACCTTAGCCCATAATTGACACACTCACCTTTTGATTTGAAATTATATCAAATTCAGATTGTTAAGATTTTGCAAACTTGTTTTACTATTTATTTTGAAATGTGGTTAGAGATACTTAAATGCGGTTTTGGTGACACAGTTGACAAACTTCCTACAAAATAATGAATGACCTTTTGTACCATCAGTGGAATATGAAATTATTAGTTAAGAAAGAAAACAATTAGCATTTGCTAAACTTAATTCTTAGGGTTAACTGTCATTAGCCTCTTCTCATAAAATTAGAGTAAAGTAGAATTATAAATAAAATTTATAAAATTCATAATTGGAACTGCAAGCAGATTCTAATGAGCCCAAACACTAGTAGCCTACTACAGTCCATTCACAAGTTTCGTTGTCTAGCATCCGTCTCGCATCATGAGACCACCTCCAGGGTACCATATTATTGAATTGTCACCGAAGTTGCATTTGTATTCCAAATTTCAGCTCAATCGGTTAAGGGGAACGGGTTTAAAATTCAGTTGCAACCGGACAAACATACATACATGGCAAGTTAAGTTAAAATAAATAAAAGGGCGCTACAAATTGATATCGTGTAGATATTGATATCTACGCGGGTCTATGTACTGAGGAGAGAAAGAGCGAGAAAAAGATCTGAGGGTGTCATGGGGTTCAATAAAACCGTTTGATGTTACTAGAAATAATGTGAACATAAATAATTATAAAAGTTATCTATTCGCCTTAATATCGACATTTTATTTTTATATAACATACTCCTTAATTTATATTTCAACGTTGTTCGTTACATAATTCAAAAGCTCCTCTTTTATATAAACTAAAGCAAAAAATAGACGAGTGGAAAGAGGGAAGGGTGGCCTTTGCCCTGCAGTGGGACACAACAGGCTTATAATAATAATAATAATAAAGCAAAAAATAGTATAGAAATTCTTTGGCAATATACACTTTTTAAAATGTTTTTTAAGTTTTCCATGAACTATCTAAAGCAGTATTTATTCAATTTTGCTTATAGATACAATTTAAAACGTACTATAAGAAAACTACATGTTTAGCTCTATTTTCCTTCATAATAACTTTGAAAAGATTGAACGCCAACAGATGATTCACAACTCTAAAATAGTACCCAAAATGTCCAATTTAATGACATCCTCAATTACAACTCTAGTAGCTTGCAGTTTTGTGCCAAATCGTATTACCAACACTTGTAATAAAATGAACAATGATATTTTTTATCCGTTCATTGACCTGGGTACTTATCCATCTACAAATATTTTTGTCTGATTTTTATAGTAACATTTTTAATGGCGTTCAGCCTTTTGATAACCGCAATTTATCTGCTTACCTACGCATTATCAATTACTACTGAAACAGTTGGCAAACTATTTATTTGGTCTAAAAACTATGTACAAAACTACAGATATTAGTACTATGTAATACATTAAACTTCATTAAAGTATGTTGCGTTTACGTTAAAGTTTATATCTTATCTATGTTGCCAATATGCGGTTCATAAACTATCCGATGAAGTTAAAATGTAGACTCAAATTACGCTAACGTCAGCTAGGACTCATGCCAAGATGGGCGCCAAGATATCTGAAGTGGAGCGCGCCGGCTTTTCCCCGTCTTTATAAAGCTACAGCCAAACTCACGAGCCCAAAGCGAAGCGGGATCGGGACCGTTCACCGCTAAAAGCGGGACGGTCTGGCAGTATTCGTAGTTCCCGCTTTTAGCGGTAGCGCCGGTTTGGCCGTAGCTTAACATGTGAAGTGCCCGCCGCCGCGTCGTATTGATCAGGACTGCTGAATGTTACATAACCGAGCCCGCTCACCCTACTAGGTACTGCAAGACTACATTGATTATACATTCCTACCGTTGTTGCTTTCCGAAACTTTATCCACTATCACAAATAACAGTTGCGTATTTGCTGTTCTGCTGACGGCAATTTACGTAACCAGTCTTTTTGAGTTCACCTGCTGAAATGCTGGAGAAGGTTTACCTTTACCTTACAAATAAAAATTTACCTAATAACACATTGATGTAATATTTTATAAAAATATTGGACACAACAATGTTAAATGTACGGACTTTTTAAGATTTTGTAAAATGGTCTTTATGCCTAAGTATTCTTATTTTATCATGTTTAAGCTTATATTTAGCAAATATATTTTTGATAGCAAAACTTTTTCCTTCTTTACATAGAAGCATTTTAAAGCAAGCTCAGTACCTAAAGCTTCTGAAGTTAACTGATGATTGTAATTCCGTTCAACATACCGGTTATGGTACGTAAGCAAAGAGCGTCTTCCATCGAGATAATTGAATATAGGCGACACTCTGTCTCTTCATTACCGAATCTGGCATCGAGATACGTGTCGTGACATGACACCCCCTCTCGATTTACACAATTAAAATAACAAATCAATGACACTCCGATACGTCGACTATTCAATCAAAATATAAATTGAATTTATTGAACACAAAGTTGCAAATAGGGCTTGCGAGAAATTGATAACTCGTTGAGAGCGATGAGAGATCTCAAGGCGCGCTAGTTTAGAAAAGTGCTTCGCCCACATGTTTTCAGCTCGTGAATAGAACTTGAAACCTTAAACTATTCATTAACGATCCTCACTGAATATTCTCTTGAGAACTTTCTACATGGGTAAAGAGCGTGTAAAAATGTGCATTTTTATTCAAATCCATGCCCGATACTGCACTTGAATATCTACGTCGTAGCTCGTAGCTGTAGCCGCTAAGTTGAAGCTACGCTGAGCTTGAAAAAATGCTTTCTACTTTTTGTTGTTCGTATTGTTACGAGTAAGAATTTTTACTGCGGTTACTCTTCTATTCTGGTAGATATGGTAGTTATTTGTTGTTGTGAACATTTATTTTTCAGCCGTAAAAATAATTATTGTTTTCCTTGTAGAGTTATTTTCGCAAGTGTCGTTAAACTAGTATTGTGTAACTAGAAATTATTAAATCTCTATTCAAATAGGTATTAATTTAATCCTGATTCATGTTTAACTGAAACTTCGAGCTTGATATACTAATAAACGTATTTCAGATTATTCTTCTATTTGCTCCGTCACTGTCTAAGTAATTTCGCATCTGAACACTGAAAAGTCAACACCGCAAACGTAATTACGGGGTTTGCCTCTGGTCGTGTTAGAGACTGCCTCATAAAGACTCGCAAATATTGTGGTTTGTACCCCACCTCATCAGATTGCAAAAGTCATGGAAACTGAAACAAGCTTATATATACCGGCCTATTGAGGATACCGCGAGATGTGCCCTAGATTTCACAGAATATGTATTTTCATGGAAAAACTTAAGCATATCGTAGTGCTACGACCTCTAGAAATTTCCCTAAATAGGTTGTCCTAATTTGTTTGCGCGTTGGGCACGCCCCTCTGTCTCTTCAGTGTGCTTACCTAAAACGCAAGTTCAGCGAAGCATGAACCGACTCATTTAAACCTTCAGATCAAGCTAATCTAAAGGATAGCTAGAGTACTAGCTGTGAGCAAATAATGTTGATAGTGGAATCAGTTTTATAGTTTTTTTTTCATAAATGCTCTCTCAGCCACTCATAAGCTTTATAAACGTTACATGCGAAACTCTACCCTGTGCTGTGCATACAAGATTATTAAAATTAATATTTATGTTCTGCCTTTATTGCTCTTTTATACCGTAGTTTTATATGGAGGGGCTTAAAAGGTTTGTAATTAATATCTAATATTGGAAATAGTTGGGAAGAAAATGGAGCTTAATTGTCTGTTATATGATCGCATTTATATCTTACTTATATGTTGCATGAAAATATAAAAAAAGGTGATAAAAAGTCCAAGTGGCTTCCCCCAGTCGACTGTTTGCCGACTGTCGTGGGAGATTATTTATGTTAGTTCTCTCATCTTGGTTTTTTATAGTCAGTAGAGTAAGCGTGATCTGTAAAAATAAAATAAGTTATTTCAAGGTTGCGCGGCTCGTTCTTAGATGACGCAGGATCATCAAACGTTCACTTCTATTGCCAATCCTGATATTACTAACATCGTGCACATTACAAATCTTCATTTATAGAATGTTTTCCGATTTTCGCAGTCTTAAAATCTGATACTATTCCCACAAAAATATTAAATTTCCTCGCTTTAGTACAGATATCTCGGTCTTAATTCCGATCCCCAAAAATTCGGGAGTAGTCTTAAACCTGGCAAAGAATATTAAAAGGAGCGATAAATATATTTATCGTACCCTCAATAAAATTCTAAACATAATTATATCCAGAGTAAGATTACGCGCAAGATTAGCAATTTCCGCTTGATCCGTAAAAAGTAAAATTGAGGTTAGAAAGATTGACGGCAATTCAGTGCTGTAAAGTTTCCCTAATCATCTCGACAAAGCTTTTCCTGAAGAACTAATTATTAATTCAGCAGGCCTCTACAAAACGTAGCTTAACGAGCGAGTTGAAGGGATTAATTCTGTCTGGATTTGTCTGCATTGCGCAAGAGTAAGAATCAAAGCTACATGCGATAACAGAAGTTGTGACTTATTACAAGTCTTAATACTTACTAGCTGTATTGTATCCACGACTTACGCGTAGAACTACTAAAAGTATACCGAATTTTTTTTACAACCTGATAATAAGTAATGGCCTCTACTGTGTAGCTCTCTAAATTTTATACATCGAAAATAGACGTTAACGATAACATATCAATGAACCCTGACACGTTTTTTGTACTGTTATCCATTAAGAACTATCGATCTACCTCGTCTTCAAACCCTGGTAATCAAATTTATCGTTAAAGGTTTCACTAAAACAATTTAAAAGGACCCAAACACGATTCCTCTGCTGTAATAAGGAGTTGTCTTTAGTCTTTTTCATTATCATTAAATAAACTTCTGGGTGGATGAAAAGGGGTGTTGAACTTATGTATGGCAAAATATCATTCCTCTTCATCTCATTCATCAAACTTTGCATAAAACTTATCAAGGTACATAATTAAACGTGTGATAAAAACTTTTCTTGGAAATCACCCCCTGTGGTTGAAAAGGATGTTGTAGTTCTTTTTTAAAAGATTATTAATTGGGATTAAGAGCTTTGATTAAATACTTTTCAAGGTAATTAATGAGACATTTTATCATGTTATGACCACCAGGGTCTGATGATGGAACCAGGAAGGAATCTACATGATGTCTTAATGGATAACAGAAGAAGGTTCGACTATGAGCTCTTTTCAAAATCAAAATAAATCCAATCAAAAAATTTTAAATTGTTTTTGCGAGATATTTGATGATACTCCCTTATGATGAAGCCAAGAGACGATAAAACAACTCCTTAATGGAAAACAGTAGTAGGATCGTATTTGGATTTTTTAAAGTGTTTTTGTGAGACGGGAGAAAATAAAAAGAGCTTAATCGAAAATAGTGAAAGGACACTGTTTGCGTTATTTTCAATTGTTTTTGCGACACTTTTAACGATATAAATTGACTACCAGGGTCTGAAGACGGAGTAAATTGACAGTTCTTAATGGATAACGTAAGAGTCATTAAAATGTAGTAGGTAAGCAAAGTTAAATTAGTAGAGTTAAAATGTAGTAAGCAACACTTTCCATTCCAATATTGAACACTTTAGCTACTGTACGGTGGATATAGTAGAGAAACGCCCAGGTACCTTGTGTAGGCGGCAACTGAAGGGACTCGTCGACCTCGCCGGCGAGGTCGGTGTATCTGTGGAGTGTTTGCTCTGTCTAATGTAGAGACTCAGAAATCTCCGAGAACGTGTCTCGGTCGACGGAGGGCTGGACATAAAAAGAGACATAAAACGTACAATGAGTTAAGAGAACTCATTGTACCTACGTTTTATGTCTCTTATACATCAGCGTTCTCAGATTGACCTTACGAAGTCTGCACTAGGTAATTCGGACAATTCAAATTAACAAACCTAAATCGTCCTTTTCCTCTGAGTCATTCGAAGCACGCCTGAGCTTCATCCTGATGGATGAGGTTCAAAGGCCGAAATTAAATCCAGCCATAACTGCAGTGTGCCCGCTAACCGGTATCGTGAGTGAGTAATGCTTTGTGTCTCGTAATGCATGCGCCTTGTTACGTAACATATTGCATCGCTTTATTAGCTCACAATCTGCAGTTTATATGCTGTGGCACGAACATAAGCCAAACACGGCATTTAATCTGTTCTACCCGGAATTTCATGTTAAATATCCTCGTGATCCTAATTTCGATCTTCGCAATTGATTTTGATGGAGCACTAATAAAACTGCCGTTAGCGTAAAATTTAACAAGCTTGTACGATTATGCAAATAGACGCGTATTTAGAACCATAACGAAACGTTTACCCATGCTAAGTGCTCTTGTGAAAGCAATCATTGATGGGGTGGCTCAAACTTGCCTGAACCCATTTCCAACTAAAGTTTTACTCGTTTGTTATAATATGGTTGCCTCTTCAAACGAAACCCTTTTATTATTGCTTTCTATTAGTATTTTGTGTAACTTAGATCAATCTTAGTAAATTATGTAGGAAAATTATGATTAATAGTTATACTATATAGTTGTGTGGTGTAGGTATAATACCGTCAGCATTGAAAACACATTTTCTTACGCGAATTGTATATTTCTCTCATTGGAATTTTAAACTACTCAGCTCGTTCAAAGCTGCTGCCTCGCCTTTCCGAGTGAAAATTAATTCCTCTAGGCTTGCAATATCTTATTGCATTTTTCTTTCTCTCGGATAACGTAATAATCTGTCAACTATAGCGAAACTTGGGAGTCTTATATAAGTATATTATGTGAATCTTCAAAATGATTTCTGATAAAATGTAAAGTAATTTCGTCTCTAGCTCCACTAGCGTCTAAATTGCGACATTGAAATAAACCGGTGTATACAGGCACCGATTGCCATTGTGCTGTCTGGCTGTACGAAATTCATTCATACGACAAACCCACGCCCAATTTGTCCGCCGTCCTCGGATTACAATATAATGAAGGAAGAACTCTGAAACTTTTCCATAGTCTTTCTACAAATTGCCGGCGGCGTCTCACGAGCACAGCTCGTATAATCCTGTTTTCTAAATTCATGGGTCGTATTTAATAAAATCCCACCTATGGCTATGCTCGCACATCTAATGAGAGTTTAGTTTAACATAATCTGTTAAAGGAAGGTTGTTTAGGTACCAATGATAGGTATATGAAAATTACTATTGCTGAAGTTTTAAAACTGGTACAAATATCGAAGTCACGAATAACATCTTAAGATATATAAGTGCCTGGTGCATTGAACTGACGTCGTTTCTGGGTGGTGGAATGGCGACGCGAACGGAAATCGTTCGGGGACCGCCCAACTAGACTGGCGCGCACCGCCCTGCTGACTGGCTCGCACCGGCGCAGAGCAGAACCGGATGGAACGCTCTGGACGAATATCGAATAGATTTTTCGTATCATAATGTTATCACAAACGAAAATTCAATATTGCTTCGCCTTTAGTAAGATGAAATTGAAAATGAATAAATTTCCCTAATTATTAGGATGTTTCAGTCGCATTTATGATCTTTAACAATCTATTGGGCATTGTACGAAGTAGCGGGTCGTGCTCATAATACTTTACGTCGGCACCTATTTAGACTTATGATTCATCAGTAATGAGACTAAATAAATCAATGGTATATTTTACGCAGAACCGAGAGCGTTGATGAATTTATGATAATTCATTTTATTATAAGCAATATTCATACCTGTGTCGGGTCGTCATGTCATGCTCATAATTAAGTTATGTAGAGCACGCCAATTCTCGCGTGCACTTAACGGTTCATTTACGAGATAAAATATGTCGGTTATAATGGCCTGGAATCTGTTTAGCACAATGCATGACCCCGCCCTCAATAGAAGAACGCTGCAGTAACCACTAACATTATTTAGAACTAACTGCAGTTTAAAGAGTTCACATTTTCCTGATAGTCGACTTTATTTCATATCCACTTCGTATTGTGTGAATCGTTAGATCGAAGTTAACCTTTCCGAGGATTTTTATAATAGATTATGCTATTATAGGCCCATGATGAATGACTTTTACTACGTGTTTTGTTATGCACGACAATAAATGAAAACAATGGCTAGTATTGTTGTAAAATAGGTTTATTTCAAATTAATTATCATATAATATAATAAATTTTCATAAAATCAAGTTATTAAATATCAATTAAACAGCCTGTATAAAATATGTAAACAAATCATATTTATGCATCATGTAAGTATGTACCTGTTTAACTGACTAAGCGGCTGCATCGCAAAGGCACCGCCGATTTACGTTACAAATTGTTTATTGGAAATATATCGAGTAATGGATAAATATTCAAGCAATCGGTATTAAACCCACCTCTAAAATCAATTAATACGATTACGGATGTGTGTTTTAAATTAATGGCGTTCATAACAAAACATGTATAGACTTAATTATTTTCTCGTAATACTTCCGTTATCTTGTTACAAAAAGGTGTGTTTGCTGACCCCAATTCTGCTCATCCCCCCCTACTTATTGCAACCCCCCGAGTCTGCTCAAATGTCACCATCCAATATCATATGTCAACAAAATGCTTTCTCGTTGTTTGCACTTGCTAGGCTTCACAAGAGCGGAGCTTACATTAATTTTGTTAAAATTACACGATTAGTGGAGCTGTTTCGGAAATCATGACGTTATTTATATCATGACTAATAAATCTTTGAATCGCACAAATATTGAGTTAGCGAATGGCGGTGAATATATCAAGGATTGCGCGTATTTTAAACCTGAATCATTATATCTTTTGAAAGCATACGAGGCAGTAAAGCTGAAAGGCGTGTAGTTTTTAGACTATTTCTCAGAACTATAAATATTATCTAGTTCATATTCCAATAAATAAACTTCGTCTTCACCTTCGGTTCGCATGCGAGAAGTGAGTGGATCAACATAGCAGGCCGTAGCAACGGCCGTGACGTACAATGTTTATAGTTCCTCACGTACTGTTTATTCTATAATAATTTCATTGACTGAAATGATTAATGGATTATGTACCAAGCTAAGTAAAGAAACGTTTTCCACGGAAGTCACTCGATCTCGCTCGTTCCAGATGGCACCGTGATTGAATCCCCTTCCAATATCGGAACCCATGAAAATTTTACAGAATTGGCGCTTTTTTCCTGCTACAGACTAATTTTATTGGACGTTGATTTTTGAAATCCTCGTTCTTTAATGGTTCCTTCCATTCGTTATGTATTCTCTCTCTCTCATCTCCGGTTCGTTTATAGAATAAGATATAATTTTTAATGTTTCAGTTGCACTCTATTTATTAATCCATCTGCAACGATGTAAAAATTTACCATCACTTATTTGTCTTGATCTTAGTCTTTGCGAGATATAGCTTTGCAATAACATCGTTCTCAGAATTTTTCACCCTTAACCGTCTGTTTCATTATTCCATTTCATCAATATAAGAGGTTTTTCTAGCAAATTTATTGACAACATAATATTCCTTTCTGCAATCGAGAGCCACTCCGTAGATAAAATGGATGGAATCGGAATACCTCGGCTGCCTAGTGCCTACTGTCTGTAGGCAAATCTAATATCGGAAATTGAGTCGACGGTTTATTCACTTTGGCCTCGTCTCAGCTCCTCCCGAGGTGAAGTAAAATTATTATGCCCCACTTCATTGCGATCAAATCATTATCAAATCACGGAACTCCGTGTTTATTTCCTATTTAAAGAACGTCAAATGAAATGTTGCGAGTGTGCTACTGAATAAGATTCATATCTAAGTATTATTTCCTGAAGCAAACAAGAATAAGTTTTCATGTCCAGAAGTTACTGCAATGGATAAAACCAAAATCGACGTTTGATTCGTGATTAGGCTCAAAGCAAAGCAAATATCAATTTGCATCATTGTCAACACTATGTATACACACGTGCAATAGGGCTTTGTAGAAACCTAATAGTCCATATTGACGCTTCAAGGCGTATGTGCAATCGATTATCGAGAAGATTTATCTTCTTTGAAGCGGTTTAAAGCGACCCAAAGCTAGACCACTAATGCACTTAAGGCAAATTTCCTTTGATAAGAAACCTAACAATGCCATAATAATATCCGTCGAACCACAATGTTATTAAAAGGACCTGTCAGAAGCGATGCCAAGTTTGGTTGCTGAAAAACAATACCGAGGGGTAGTTTGGATTGAGATAACAATAAGTTTTAAGCATAATCCCATTTGAATAAGTTTGCTAAGTTTGGGATGTTTTGGAATAGTGCTTGCAAAATAATGGCATTAAAGCAACCTGGCTATCCATAAGGGGTTAAACTTTGCAGCTATTTGCGCTTCCCGAGCTATTTCAGGAGTTTTATCCCCGAGTGTTACGATAGCACACTGCTTTATGGCGAACATAACCATTAAAATTTCAATTAAATTAAATTGCTTAGGTAACTGGAGTTGCAATTAAGATTTTTCATCATGAACTTGATTTATCACCTGCATCGAGTGAATAGTTTTCTTCTAGGCAAGCGTGTACCATCGTAGACTGCATTATAGTTTACCATCAGGCGAGATCGTGGCCAAACGCAAGCCTATAATTTATAAAAAAAACTTCATTACACAGTCTAGCTTTTTCAATCATAGCTATTGTAAATAATAAACCCAATGTTATGTCGTTTCTAGTGTTAGCAAATAATAATTTGTTAGTTTGAACAAAGAAACGAACTGGTGGAATCGATCAAGAAATGAATACAAGAATTTATTAATAAAAATAATATTTTACACGTCATAGGTCAAATTTCATAAATTGTACTACATTATAATTAATGAATTATTAATAAACTATTAATACATATTTATGATTCATCTTGTGAAACAATGCTGCATAATGTATCTAATATATGAGTATTATTATTATTATCTAGTTGTATTAGTACATTTCGACGCAGTTTTTATTTTTAGTAAAGTCCTTATATGTTTTGAGTTATTAGCCATCATAAAAACTGAACTTTGACAAAATTCACAGGGTACACCAGTGACCCCACAGTGCTGTAATTTGGTATGCGTGTAGCTTTAGTGACACAAATATAGGCAAAAGTCTGAAATCCAGAATAACTGCAATTTTTACCCCAAAAAATGGTAACCAAATTACATGAACTCCCGTTGCCTGTAATTTGAATGAAACGGTAGGTCAAATTATTTGGTTATTTATTTCATGGAACTATTTTGGTAGTTAAAGGTTACAAATAATATTTATTTGTTTTAATCGGAGACTCGCGAGATCTCAGTTCGGAGCGAACCACTAGTTATTGTTTCTGTCTGTAATCGTGATTACTGCTTTAGAAGTACAAAACTCTAGGTTATATACTTATCATCCTATTAGTTAGATCATCCATCTCCTAAATACATAAAGACACTATCGGTTCCTAAAAATAAAGTGAATCCTTTGTGCTGAAAATCGGCACCCAAAACCCCTAATAATGCCGCGAGAACAACGCAATCTCAATAAATTCGTCTGCCTATGTAGAGGTTTACAATAAGTTCAGAAGGTTTACGAGCACACGTTGGCAACAATACTGTTGATCACGTCACTGGGTTGCCAAGCAGTATATTGAACGCTAACCTTATATTTTGGCGAAGTACTTTCCAGACTAGGCTATTTCTGAAACGTTCGTGCGGTCTAGGTTTTTAACAATACCTCGCAGTTCAGATTTATAGTACAATACAAAAGAACTAACAATAAGTTTAATCAAAAAAATGTGCGACAAATGAATGAATTAATTAAAATTATATGATGATATATAAGTATCATAATTATATACGTCATATATATGATGACGTACTTAAAATCTCTATTGATTCGGAAAGCAATGTAAACAATGACGGGATTTACAACGAATTTCTTCTATGCCACTTTGTTTATTCATGTTACAGTGACGGAGTCATTGGTTAAGCTCAATATGAATATAAATAATTATATTTCTCTACAAACAACACCTCTAGCTAGCATTTAAACATACAACGCAATTTACGCAATACACAAAATTTTACTTGAAGACTGGGCTCAGCTGACTAGTAAATCGCCATTTTGTTTCGATTTCTACAGGGTTTCGGAGTTCGCTCGGTTTCCATCAAAAGAATCGACAACTAAGCAATAACGCTTGTCAAAAGTGTCACTTGGCTACGCATTTGTAAGGAAATAATCTTTCTACACAATCGATTCGTTTGAATGAATCGAACGTTAGTTACATTGTCAATCCCATACATTTTCGGACTTTTCGACTAGCGTCATCACTAATCGAGTGGTACTGTGGCTAAGCACTCTGGCCGCTTTTGAAAAACTCAAAAAAAAGCCACTACAACTGTCTACTTACTTTTATATCTTTTGTTCTCTGTTACGTAACCGCTAAAATACAAAACCTAGAAAACTGGAAAGTTTCTTAGCTTTAGTATTTGAGTGTTGGTCCTTTAAAAGGACGAGAGTGGGCGTTTTCTTTTAGGTGTTTCTCTCGGGAATTCCTGGTATCTTTGTTATGTTATGATGATGACATAGAACGAGTTATCCATGTTTGGTCTAAACAGTTTAAATATGGAAGGTGATTTTGAACATAATTAATGTTGGTGGGGCAGTATGCGAGACAAGTTAGGTAACCGACGGGGAGTGAGCGAGACGGTAGGACGGCGCGCGCCGGCTCCGCTATTGATCGTGGAGAATGACGCCCGGGGTGACCCAAATAGAGCCTCCGTGCACCCCCGCCCTCCAACCGAGGATCCCCCTCGCTGACACCCCTCCCGCCCGTGCCGGCCGCTTGACGACGAATTTTCATATCAGCCGGTCCTTCACGGCAAGGAATGGCTCGCTAGACCTGACTTAAATAATAATGCCTTACATAATACATCATGAATTCGCCTGATAAATTATCATCGTTTAAAATCTTTTTAACGACCGTTTACTTCATGATATTAATAACACAATATTTTTCTTGTAACTTTATCAAAGCTCAGATCTTTTTGCATAGGTTAAAACTACCTTTCGTTTAGCTGATTGTTTACTCAGGTTTCTTATCAAATGTAACTGGGATCAAACCGCGAGTAAGCAATAATAATTTTAAGAAAATATTTGCTTTAGTCCGTTATTTTATAACCATTCGTAATAACAATACTGTCTGTTTTCCATAACGAAATATAACCTTTCTATCTTTATAACTTTTAAGGAGGATGAAGTTGTATACTGAAAAATATATTATAAAAAGTTGTTTTTCCTAATGAGCTCGATATAACGCAGTGAAATCGCATAGTAACTGAACTGACCTATGCCCGGGAAACGCCGGGGGTCGCTGCGCCGCGGTGCATGCGTACTATAACTTTGCCATTGTGATAGCTGACATATTGCAATGTATTGATTGCTACTTATGATACCTGGAACCACCGCAAACACTCCCTGATGTATAATAAATGATTCCGTTACCGCTTTAGGTTAATGATGATACAAAATAAAAAACCAAGAGGACTCTCGAACAATTGAATTAAAAACAAAGGCATACTAGATCTACTCGTATATCGCGTAGAAATAAGCACAATCTGAACTGAAACAATATGGAGAAAAATCCTTTTGTTTAACGTTCCCGTCCAGGCTGGCAAAATGAAAAATAAACGCACAGACGGGGCACGACGGACGCTGAAATTGAAAAGAGTGCAACTTTGCGTTTTATTGTGCCTAGAGGCATAGACTGTAGGAGATTGCAAATAAAATGTAGCCCACTATTGTGGGCAGCACGGTTGTTGCCAGCTTTTACAACCACAGGCCATAAATCCACTGCAACACTGAGAAAACTAGTTTGCTGATAAACTGTAAAACACAATCTTAAAACACAATCTTAAAACAAATTCTTATTACGTGCTCATGTATCGTGGTGGGAGTGTGGTAGCGATACGTCTATATTTGCTGACGTGTAATTACGAAGCGAGTGGCGTGCGTCAAGTGCCGGAAATTAATATCTGGCAGGTGGCGTTGTAGGGTCTCACCGGAAATCAATCTCTCATCTCGTTGCCCACTTGTCCGGTGCTCGAGACTTTTTCACCTATTTTGCTGAATTATTGATGTACATTAGCTACAATAAATAAATGCAATTGCCGCTTTGTTTCTAACTCAACATCCGTTTTTTGTCTTACTATTCGTTCATGTCAATTATACTTACGTATAGATCAGTTTTTTTACTTTCATTGTAAAATCAAATGCCGAAAACCGCTCGATAGCCAATTTACTTTATCGATCAACTAAAAATAGATGCACGAGGTCCGTGCTTCGTTGCATCATTCACCTACTTCGTTGACCACCGGCCTAATCCCAAGAGTATTATAGACACGTTGAAGCTTTTTAGGCCGGCAAAAGTTTCTGAATCCTCCAAAGCCGTTAAGTCAACACTACCAGGACTTTCAGGTCTCAAGGACGTGTCACGCAATTTACTTCTGCTTTTCGGACAAAGGATGTAATGACCCCGAATAATACGTCTGAACCCCCTTTTCTGTTGTAATATAACTCGGGCTGGAGTAATAAATTGTTCGAGTACTAGACACTGAGACCAGCGGATAAGTTGGGCGGTTTCCTAGGGGCCCTCTTCTCCAATCATAAAATGTTTTACGTCTACAATTTATTTCTGTGCGGAGGTTATGCCACAACTCATGATCATAATGCGTATGCAATAAAACCGTAAATATTACATTTTCTCATCATAAAATTGTTATACCGGCCACTGAAATATTATCTCCGTGAATAAAACATATAAATGTAGCAAAATAATAATTCTAACGATGCGGTGTTAATGTGAACCTGAATTGATGATCATGTGAGTCTCGCTTTTCAGATAAAAGTTCGTCCTTCAGATAGAACCTTTACTATACTCGATAAAGCATTAAGGCAGGGCGCGCCGAGCGCGTATCCTTCCGTCCGTTTTCCTAGCCGCCTTGCCGCCCTACCAGTAAAGTGCCTAATAAAAATTTATTAACGCCATTGGAGCCACAGCTTTTATGTCCTACATCATATTTAATGTAGGTAAATTGAGTGTGAACTTCAAACAACGTATCAGCAATATATGTAGCAGATCTCGGATAAGATATTCGTTTGATAAGGTGCGTGGACGAGAAGCCTGTCGATCAGCAGGGCTGTCATCGTACCGGTTGTGGAAGGTTACGAGCGTTGGCGGGGCGGGCGCGGCTCGGCGACGGCGGTAGAGGGCGCCGTGCGCAGCGGGTTGCGCGCGACGGTGGCAGCCGCGGCGCTGGCGTCGTGACGCAGTGTGACGTCAGTGCGCCGTCGGCTCGATACGCGCCGGCCCCATCGTCAGTCGCCGCCCGAACCAGGCCGCCGAACGACGCGCCCTACGCGCCTCCGCCCCGCGCACTCTCTCATACCGGGTTTTAGTTTCATACCACGATGACATAGCCCCAGTGCCGCTCGAAGAGGCTACGTGAAAGCGCACACATTTTTAAGTTTTTTCGTTGGAACGCGGAAACCGTAAAGGTCCCCCGTTGTTGCAGAACTAGCGACAACCCACCCCACACCGTAGAGGGAAAGAGGCGAGACCGAGAGGCGGCTTGTTCCTTTTTATCCACCTTTACATAAAGACTAAAGAAAATGGGCGAGGTGAGTGCGGTGCTTGCTGTAGTGTTTGCCTTGCCTTTACAGTAGTCCGTCGTCGTGATGAAGTGCATTCGTGAAGGTGCAAGTGCATGTCGCTATCAGTGAGTGCAGCAAGGTAACGCTGGAGGAGCCCTCGGCTGGTAGCAGTGCTCGACAGCTTCTGGTAGTGCTTGCGACCCCAGAATCCCTCTTTGTGTCGTCTTATGTACTGAACCTCATATGCCAGCCATTCCACAGCCTTTGTCCCGTTATCAATCCAAATTATATCATTGCTCTGTGCACGAAATCATTATAATTGTATATTTTTAGATGAAATTCGTTTGATTTCTGACATAAAATTATTTCATTGCATTGTTCTCCATTCTCGCACCCTAGAAATTAGTTGATGTATTAAGAAAGAGCATCTAATGATTTTATAGAAGACAGCGCCGCCGCCGCCGGTCGGGTTGCGTAACTCGGCGTATCGATCTGTCCGCCGGAGAGCGGGACGCCTTGGTCTCTCATATGCCGCCGCTGAATTACTTCCTTGTTACATCCTTACGTCTAAATCTGCAAAATCATCTGGTTTAGATAGAAAATAGGTAATCATTTGGGTAAATAGGTAAATTTACTTTCTGGAATTTAACATAATATCTACAGATCTACAGATTATATTTAGAAACGAAGATGTTTAGCCAATCTTCTATTCATTAATACTCCTCTTTATGCAAAGGTGGTCTGGAAGAGATAAAACCGTCCATTATACATTTACTTGTTCCTCATTCTGTTGTATTTAGCCTGTAAGGTAAAATGAAGAATTTTCATTCATTCATATTTAGAATTGTGTATACTGTTTCTAAAACTTCGATGAATCTATCGGCACTTTGTTACTAAAATAACTCAAACATATTCAGATACATATCTTAATGCTATCCTTCAGATAGATATCTACCACAATCAAATCTTTGAAATATTACGCAGTTCATGTAGAAACGTTGCTCTACTTTTAAAAATAATAAAAAACTAGTACTTGCTTTATGTCTTTTAAAAAATAATCTTTGCTGAAAATATAATTCAGTTGATAATATAAAAAACATGAGTTTTTTATAAATAACGTTAATTTTTCTTGTGCACTCTTTTCCACATATTAAAAGTATTCATCGTAAAATGAGGTCAAGTCGTGAATTCAAAAGTAATTCAAAAGACCCCTACAAGTTGTTCCTAGCTCCCACAGTCCGCCTCGTGGACATTTGACATATTTGCCGAACAAAGATTCTTCTCTAGGTGTCCTGAAGGAAGTGGATAACAGGTTACTGGGAGCCGTGCTTAGGGCACGACAACTATAAGAGCTCCGAAGGTTTATTAGAAAATTGCCTCGTCATTATGTCATTTAAATCGCATAGAGTACCGTCGCGTCTCTCCATTGGAGTCATCCTCTATGACGACAGCACGCATCAATTAGGATGCTAGACGTGATCCTTGTCTTTTTCCTAAGTAACACGTGTAATCTTATGATTTATGATTTAGTTCTGAAGAAATATATTGATTTGAAATCTCTTCGAACTTATTGCTCAAGAAAATATAAAAAATTCAGTTTCTAAAACTCGTCAAGAGTTGATAAAGTACCTTAGCTCTTATAATTATATTACTTGCTACACATTCTGTAGGAATGAACCTGATAGTTTCTGGAAATTCTGTCTGTTTAATGAATTAAATATCTGGATGTTTCAGATCGTACATGCTTATGATTTTCAAATAGTAACTTCTCAATATCTGACTATTGTTAAAGATCTCATCGAGATGACTTGTTGACGCTGACTGATGATCGATGGTTTTAACTAAGCGCAATAATGGACGGGCCGCTATTGAATCTGTCTATTAGTTCTACCTGCATCTTCCTGTAGTGAATATTTTGGTAAATTATTATCAAAATATGTGTAAAACTATCGATCATCTTATCTAAATTGAATACATAAATCAAATAAAAAGGCATTTATTACCGCTACATCTAATATAGAGCTAATAAGAATAAAATAAAAATAAGGTTTTTGGCTATGTGTTATGTATGCCCCAAATCCTCGAAACAATGTATGCTTATGTCCCTTAAGCTACAGTTAGATGATGTAATAGAAATGTATCAAATCCCGGCTCTATTTGATTTGCCTGCAAGGCCAGGTATCATTCGGTCCATTCCCTACCCACATGCTGTTGTCACGGGCGACCTTTGCCTTGAGTTTAAACTGACACTCAAATATTAGGTTATTTACAACTGTAGGCCAGCAGTTTCACTGTCAGTCAATGTTCATGTTCTAATAACGTATTCGTTCTGGTAGAAGATGTAGTAGGTACTCCACATTGCATATTATTACAATTTTATAGAAAACATTCAGAAAGATCCTCGCTATGGAGTAAAACCTTTCAGAATAATATCCACGGTTCATTTAACAATAACGGAATGTGGGCTCGTTTTCAAATAACGAGAAAGCAATTTAGAAGAGCTTAGTAATTTCTTTATAATAGTCTAATTCGTGAAATGTTCTCTACATTGAGCCTTAAATGTAATTTTGTTGGATAATGACAATGTCAGGGCGGAGAGCGCATGCGTTAGTCAATTATCATGCTCTACTACTATTCAGAATGTTGACCTGATAGAACTATCCTGCCCTGACTCAGGCTCAATCTAGGCTACAATCGATTTCGATAGTCGTCCTAGTTTCACGGATTGCGGGGATCATAGTTACATAACATAGATACAATTTACATCAAACGCAAATTGATCCTTTTTAAGGTTTTCTATCTATGCTTTAGATATTTCATTAGTATAGGTATAATAAAATGTGAAACAGTATAATATGTAAAGGTAACGCGAACTATTATCCTGTTAGTTAAAGTTCTAGACTTGACATAATCGTTATTTCATCAAGAATTCACTAATCTTAAATATTTACAATACTTTTATCTAATTACCTAATTAATGCGCCAATTATTTACAAAACACAACCTTTCAAAATATTTACCTTTCTCATCGCAGATTATTAACCTTTTGCGACTTTTAAGTTATCTTGTGCGTTATATGACTCATGAAAGGCATCTTGTGTTCATTTCAAGTACCAAGCAATCAACATTCGGTTAAAGGATGATTATTATACTTATCATACAAATTGATGCTTCATCATGAAAGCTCTTGATTTATCAATATGTTAGGAACTCTTAATTCACCCAAACACTTGATACAAAGAATCGAAAAAATCGAGGGTAGCATTGAATTGTTCAGCCGGATTTAGTGAATTGCCCATAATTTGCGCTTTTCAAAACAAGCCATGAGAGTTCGTTTTCGAGGTTAAACATTCTAAATAAAATCTAATAATAAGTTTAATGGAAAACAATACGGGCATTTCACTATCTTAAAAATATTTGAACTATTTTTGATAAGAGAATGTGCATCGGTAGCGAATGCACCTTGTTGTCGTGATAGCATGTCTGGATAGGAGTGGGATTCCTTTGGATAATAATAGGTTTTGGCACCGCACGCGTAACAGCGGCCCCGTCCAATCCGCGAACCCGTGCCTCCAATATACGTCACACTAGTCTCGCCTCATTACTGTTAAAAATAATTGTCTCATTCAAGCACACGTCACGCATCTACTACGATAGTAACCACAAATTTTCGGTATAAAGCAGTTTTGTGACCGTGGCAATGAATTTACGGTCGCTGGCTTTTGGACACTTGTTTAGCATTGATTCATAAGTCTCTGTGTCACATTCTCGCTATCTATGTTTTGTTTCATCATTAAGTATTTATTATTTGCGATCGTTTGTGCATAAGCTTTTAAAAATTAATATACCTAGTTTGGAGATAAGTCCCTGAGTCCTTGATCTAGCGGGCATACAACAATTCTTCAATGCTTTAAATCCTTTTGTTTATTTGTTTATATTATTATTATTAGTTTACCCTACTTTGTCCTAAAAAGTGTAACCAAAAAAAATATTCCGGCAAATAATCTCAAAATTCATAATGTAAGTATCAACACACCTGGTCTCTCCAGCTTTTTAAGAAGAGGGGCGCCAACCCTTTTGAGACGTAACTGTTTTAGAAGTAGGTATGTCGGCCAGAACCGGTTTCGATTTTTCATCAGATATTCCGGTTTAACCTTTATAGAGATTATAAATGCGGTCGCTGGGGCCCGGGGGTGGTAACCTTGTCTTTTAGCTATTTATGTCGAGGGTAGCGAGTGGGGGTTGGTCCGCACTGCGCATGTCAGATGTGCGCGCCGCTTATGTAACCCGGTCGTCCGCCGTTGCCGCAAGCTGTTCCGATGTGGCCTCATGTTCCATCTTTATTCCACCCCATGAATATTTCATCAGGCTGGTAGAGCCCGCCTCCGCGATACTAATGAATCTCTAATTTGAATACATTTCGCCAATCCACTGCCCATAAAACGTTTATCGACGTCCGACACAACACAAAGCAGATTAGCTTTACTTTAGCGTGATTAAACGATCCATCACTCCTCGGATCTGTCAGTTCGGCGAGCGCTTTTCGCAGTTCGTTTAGGCATATTTTCTCAATAACCTTCGCCAGAATCCAGGGCGCGGTTTAATGAGGCCTAGTATGAAAACGTTCATCAATTATCGACGGCGACGGCTGACTTGTTTACGGCAGCTCGGACGCATTTAGATTCTGTGACATTACTCCACAACTGCACACAATGTGAACTATATTACTTACGTAAGAGACCGTTTCCGGCTACTACCTACCTATACGTCCATTTGTGGATCATTTATTGCTTTTGCTCTTGGGTTTAACGAATGATCCATTGCCGCACGTCATAGCGTCCATCCATAACCCACGAAGATTGATAATGTTACGACCTTAATCCTCGTTGACATTGACAGAATGGTAAAGCCCTGCTGTATAATATGGAACCGTTGATGCATGTGTGTACGGTGTCCTTCCATTTGCGCACAGTTTCGCACGCGCAACTAGTTCAGATCAATTGAGCGCCATTGAGCCGCTGTAGACGGTCCCTCATTCTATAGAATACATTTGACAAGGTTATGTTGCGTACGTTCCGTGTCACCGTGTACCAATTCCGTACGCTTTGCAATTTAATGCCTTAAAATATATTGCATATGAGCTTATTGTAGTTTTAACATAATGTATATTTAGCTATTTTCATAAACTAGTTACATTTGGTGCTGATAAAATCAATGCAAGTTCAATTTTTAAATAGATTTCTTGTTTTAGTGTAAAACCCCTCTGTTTTATTTTGACCAAATTGTTATTAATTTATTAATTAAGTACTTACGAGAAGCAATATTACATTGTCTGCACTGTTATGTTTTATCATTTTTTAATCATAAATTTCATTCTATTATTACTTAAAAGTATCCACCCACCACATCCATGTTTGCATGGCCTTTAGGGCCGGCTAGTAGAATGTGTTTAGCCCCTAGTTGTGTTTGCAGCATGGCCGCACCGATTCCTACCGCGACGCCACCATCGGACCCATTAAGGACGATAATAGAACAGCCGACGGACAGTACAAGGTTTTTATTCACATTATCATCTTTCACTTTATCTACTTTAGTGGCAATCGTCACGCAAAGTAGCTATACTTTTAAAGCATGCTGTGAGATGTTTGTCATAAAGCTTCACCATGATGGTTTAAATAATATGCTCTGATCTTTTTACATTCTACTGGTTTTAAGGTAAGTTATCTATGATGTTTTTGAAAATATATACAAAATCGGAACTGAAAGATTCGTATATAAAGTTATATTCAATGGTGTCGGGTTAAAGGAATTAACCTACAAAATAATTGTAGGCTTTATGTTTACTAACATTAATCTGCAATTTCACAGACACGCCGGAAACCCCCAGCGAAGAAGCGGAAAGCAGGAGATTTAGATGACCTCAAACAGGAGTTGGATATCGATTTCCACAAAGTATCGGCAGAAGAGCTCTACCAAAGATTTCAAACCCACCCGGAAAATGTAAGAGAATCAGTTTACCTTGCATTTTGATAGAAATTTCAGGAGTTGGCCGATTCTAAATTGTGATATTATATTCCAGGGCCTTAGTCACGCAAAAGCAAAAGAGAACCTGGAACGAGACGGACCCAATGCACTCACACCACCAAAACAAACGCCAGAATGGGTGAAGTTTTGTAAAAATCTGTTCGGCGGCTTCGCATTACTACTGTGGATTGGTGCTATCCTTTGCTTTATTGCCTATGGAATTCAGGTCAGTTGACAGTCAACAAATGAGCACGACAGTTTCACAACGATACACGAATTTAGAATGACATTGGCCGTTTTATGATAAAAGTTATAATTACTCTCATTCAGATGGATGACGATTGACGAAGTGCCAGCGCTTAACTTTTTCATGTATTTTCAGGCGAGTACCGTTGAGGAACCTGCTGACGACAACTTATATCTTGGAATCGTATTGGCCGCGGTAGTTATCGTGACTGGCATCTTCTCATACTATCAGGAAAGCAAGTCGTCCAAAATCATGGAATCCTTCAAGAACATGGTGCCACAGTTCGCTACTGTTATCCGCGAGGGAGAGAAACTGACGCTCCGTGCTGAGGACTTGGTGCTTGGTGACATTGTTGAGGTAAGTCTTAATATAGTTCATCCTTGTCACATCACTTAAGTTAGGCCCTATCTTTTAGAATAGAGATAAAGATCTCTTCCAAGATCATCATAATAATTTAATTCTGGCACATCTCCAAACTTGTTATTGTTACCCAAATAGGATAATTCTTATATCTATTATATCAATCAACATACATAAAAGCCCAAAACTCTTGCCTGATTCGTATGATGAATAGGACAAGTAGTCAAGAATAACTTCATTGAAAACATCACACCGGTATAGTAACAACCCGTCGTATAATCGATCTATGATTAGATCACAGATTTACCAATAAAAATGAAAAAATAGCTCATTAAATAATTTCTTCAATTAGTACCACTGTCACAAAATGGCAGTTTCAATTTTTCACCCAGTCCCTATTTTGTTCTTGTTTTTATTTTATTTTCGGTGTGTGTTCTAGTTTTAGATATGAGCTGTATTGTTGTCTAAAATAAAATATTTTATTTTTATTATTTAAAATAGGCTTTTCTTAATTAGCTTCAGGATTTTTATAACTTTAACTTTCAAACTGCTTTGATCCCTAGGTGAAATTCGGCGACCGTATCCCTGCTGATATCCGCATCATCGAGGCACGAGGCTTTAAAGTAGACAACTCCAGTTTGACCGGCGAATCCGAGCCCCAGTCCCGTGGATCAGAATTCACCAACGAGAACCCCTTAGAAACTAAGAACTTGGGTTTCTTCTCTACCAACGCCGTTGAGGGTACCGCCAAGGGAATCGTGATCTGCTGTGGTGATAACACTGTGAGTGGCTTTCAATACTTTAAAGTTTTGCAAATGTCTAACAAACTTCAAGTAATCTGATCTTTATCTTTGTCTAGGTAATGGGACGTATTGCTGGCTTGGCTTCCGGACTCGACACTGGAGAGACCCCCATCGCTAAGGAAATTCATCATTTTATCCACTTGATTACTGGCGTAGCTGTGTTTCTCGGAGTTACCTTCTTCGTGATTGCCTTCATCCTCGGATACCATTG
Organism: Philereme transversata; assembly: GCA_963924445.1. Lineage (NCBI taxonomy): Eukaryota > Metazoa > Arthropoda > Insecta > Lepidoptera > Geometridae > Philereme > Philereme transversata. Next base: position 11,323,984 of record OZ004347.1, read on the forward strand.
GCTCGACGCTGTCATTTTCTTGATTGGTAAGTTATCTAATATTTCAGAGGATCATTTTAAAGTTAAATAATATAACGATGTAAAAATGAAGTGGGTTATATTATAAATGTATTGTTCACGCTATTATTAAACGTACGGCATATTTAGCGTAACGGCACTATATAATCCTCGCTGATATGTATTTGCATTTCATTGAAACAAAAACCAGGCTTGAAAAATTCTTATCTTATAATGCATTTTCAAAGGTATCATCGTAGCCAACGTACCTGAAGGTTTACTTGCAACTGTAACTGTATGCCTGACTCTAACCGCCAAGCGAATGGCCTCCAAGAACTGCCTGGTGAAGAACTTGGAAGCCGTCGAGACCCTCGGATCCACTTCGACCATCTGCTCTGACAAAACTGGAACGCTCACACAGAACAGGATGACTGTCGCTCACATGTGGTTCGATAACCAAATCATTGAGGCTGATACTACTGAGGACCAGTCTGGAGTTCAATATGGTAAATAGCTCATTCTAAACTGATTCTCAATTTACTGAAATTAAGAACGATTTCGATTAACGCTTGTTTTTTCTAGATCGCACCAGCCCCGGCTTCAAGGCTCTTGCTAAGATCGCTAGTCTATGCAACCGCGCTGAGTTCAAAGGAGGCCAGGATGGTGTTCCAATCTTGAAGAAGGAAGTCGCCGGAGACGCGTCAGAAGCTGCCCTGCTGAAATGCATGGAGCTCGCTTTAGGAGATGTACTTTCCATCCGCAAACGCAACAAGAAGGCTTGCGAAATTCCCTTCAACTCGACCAACAAGTACCAGGTTTCGATTCACGAGAGCGATGACCCCAGCGACCCTCGCCATCTGCTTGTCATGAAGGGAGCTCCTGAGAGGATCTTGGAACGTAGCAGCACTATCTTTATCGGTGGAAAGGAAAAGGTTAATATCCAGCTAGCTTAACACAAATGCATTGGTATTTACTCGCATAACTTGATAGTATTAATAACTTGGGTATTTTACAGGTTTTGGACGAGGAAATGAAGGAAGCTTTCAACAACGCGTATCTTGAGCTCGGTGGACTGGGAGAACGTGTGCTTGGATTCTGCGACCTCCAACTGCCATCCGACAAATACCCCATCGGCTACAAGTTCAACACTGACGACCCTAACTTCCCATTGGACAACCTCCGTTTCGTTGGACTGATGAGCATGATTGATCCTCCCAGGGCCGCCGTACCTGACGCCGTTGCTAAGTGCCGATCTGCTGGTATCAAGGTCAGTCAAGTCAATAAAGTATTCATTTCTGTGTGTTTTATTTATGCTATGCAGGCTTAATTTGAAGTCGGTAATCGATTTTGTACCGGGTAGTATTGGTGCCACAGAACAAAGAAAAGATTATTAGGCACTGTCAAATTGAACTGATAGAAAAAAAGTTTACCACGAAAATAGTATTTAACTACAAAGAAAATAATAATTATAGTTTATTCATATTTAAGTGACTACTTAAACTATTACCACTCTGGTCAAAGTTAAAACCTACACTACAATCGAATAAGGTCATTGTACCTCTACTATCGTATTAATCCAAAAACCTTAAGCTTACGTAACTATAGTCCAACTTGTGAAGGTCTACCAAGAACTTGGCTATAACAGATAGTACACCCACAGGTTATCATGGTAACTGGTGACCACCCCATCACTGCCAAGGCCATCGCCAAGTCCGTAGGTATCATCTCTGAAGGAAACGAGACGGTTGAAGATATCGCTGCGCGTCTGAACATCCCCGTGTCTGAGGTGAACCCTCGCGAGGCTAAAGCTGCTGTCGTCCACGGAACAGAACTGAGAGATATTGGATCTGACCATCTTGATGAGATTCTCAAGTACGTATTTCTAGTTTGATATCTAGTATTTTCCCTTCTTTTCACTAGATCATTTTTGGCATAGGTGAATCTGATCTTGCGTCTGATTGCAATCGTCAAGCACGGCATTTTAAATCCTTAGTGAGGTACGTTTTGGTTACAGCGCCATGTGCCAGCTGCAGCATTAGTTAAACGCAGCAGTTTCCCTTGGGAAGATTTTTAGATATCTTGCCCAGAACTTCCTTGCGTCTAAGCCAGCTTAACCTTTACAAAGAGATAAAATATTATCTTCATCTCTTATTATTATGTCTATTTCCACAGGTTCCACACTGAAATCGTATTCGCCCGGACCTCCCCGCAACAGAAGCTGATCATCGTCGAAGGTTGCCAGCGACTCGGCGCTATCGTGGCTGTGACCGGTGATGGTGTAAACGACTCTCCTGCTCTGAAGAAGGCTGATATCGGTGTTGCTATGGGTATCGCTGGATCTGACGTGTCTAAACAGGTAAGGGTGTAATTAAAACGTTTGTATGATTGTAAGAAAATATTTTAACAGTAAAGTATATTGTGGTGAATATAAAAAAAATATATATCCAGTAACCGTCCTTCGAAAGAGCTATTTAAGAGTAGAGGTATGAAAAACCGTCAGTACTGAAAGCTATCTGTGTGTGCGCTCCGAGGATTTTTAATTTACAAGAAAAACCTAAAAAGTAACATTTTAGATCGCCTTAGATATAGGTAAATTTATATCTGTTTGTCAAGTTATAAGCGGATAAAGCGTTTCATGGGCTATCTGAAGTACCGTATCGTTATGGTTTGTGGATGAGCCATATGTTTTACTCTTATCCATAAAGTTGGGGGTTTGTAATCAAAAAATGTACTCTCCTTTCCTGTTGACAAAGATAACAAGATAAAATTTAAATGAGAGCGGATATGTACTCTTAACGTCATATCCATAAAACAATAAAATTAACTTCATTTGTACCGCTTCGCACTGTGTTCATGGAAGCAGGGTGCGGTTTTCCTGTCGGCCATTTTGTTAATATTATAGATGTAGAATGACCTACATCAGTTTACCTTATTTATCTTACCGTCTATTTTTGTGTGATGTTTTGTTATGATCGGTAGGTATGATAAATAGTTAAATGTGATAACATTCGGAGTCAATTTTTTAAGTTTCACGTTAATAGGCGTTATAGGTTTCACCTAATAGTTGTGATTTTTAACAACGCCATTTTGTTGTGCTCTGTGTTTCCTGTTTGAATATTCCAGAAGGCATTTATAGGATTAGTATTAGCTTTTTTTATAAGAATAGGTGATGGTGGCACATGCCACACCTGATGTTAAGCTGCTACCACCGCATATAACAATTGCATTACCTCGCAAGTATCTTCTAAGACTTGCCCTTCATGGCATTGTATTATTCCCCTTATCTTAAGGCATAAAGCTTATGCAAACTACATATTTCAAACAGGAATACTTCTTTTCTAAAATGTTCAAGTACTGAAACTCCTTTTAGGCCGCCGACATGATTCTCCTCGATGACAACTTTGCTTCAATCGTCACTGGCGTGGAAGAGGGCCGTCTGATCTTCGACAACTTGAAGAAATCCATCGCGTACACCCTCACCTCCAACATTCCCGAGATCTCTCCTTTCCTGGCCTTTATCCTTTGCGATATCCCGCTGCCTCTCGGAACTGTAACTATCCTTTGCATTGATCTTGGAACTGACATGGTAAGTTCGATCTTTTGTTTTATTGATTATGGTTCATTTTTCTATGGAGTGTTGAAAGAGGGGTTATAAAAAAGATCTTTAAAAAAGCGTATCGGCTTAACAGCTCAGTTATTTAATGCTCTTAACCAAGCACTTTTGTATGTAATGAAAAACATACGAACCTATTAAATGCTCTAGCAATAAAATACATATTACATTTTGAGAGTCACAAAGATATTCACACAATTTTTTATATATTTTTATCCTGATCTAGAATAAAATACAATGTTGCAGCACCATACAAAAGATTCACTTTTTACACTTCTGTAGATAACAATACAAAACCTCTCTTGCAACTTAACTTTTAAACTTTAAAGTTATTTTAAAGATAATGAAAATTACATTTTTAGACTCACAGACATCTGCTCTTCCTTTTAGTTTCTGCGACTATTATTATAAAAAAATAGGGAGTTGAGTGGAGTTAAAAATATTTTGTAGAAAAAGGGAAAAGTAAATGTCAATTGAAATAATATCATATCTTCCTTAGAATTTTCAGCTTGTATCTACAATGAGAAAATTGGCAATTTTATGAATTTAAAATTAAATGCTAGGTACCAGCGATCGCACTCGCGTACGAGACGGCCGAGGCAGACATTATGAAACGCCCTCCTAGGAATCCGTTTTGCGACAAACTAGTCAACGAGAGGTCTTTATATACCGCATACGCATTCGTGTGTTGCCAATAACCGATACCCGCCAGTAACGTCGATGTTGTAAAATATACTTTGTTTCATTTGTCGCAATATTACGTTTCCGTGGTAGTGATAACAAGATAATCCGGCCCTGTAAATAAATTCGGCGTGGAGTTCGCATGATCACACTAAAACGACTTGTAGCTAACTTAACGATATGTTTCCAACGATACCTAATCAGATATTAATGTGAGAATTAATGTTGTTTTGTTTGTTCTACTAATCCTTCCAAATTATAATGCGACTAGTCACCGTATAGACAAGTAAGATGGGCGTGTTTGATGTCTATTACAATAGAAATGTTCTAATAGTTGTCCATTTACTAAACCAGACACAACACACTGATGTCATCACCATTTCACTCCATCACCATCTTTCAACTCGTGAACCAATCATCAACTTCTCTCGGTATCTCGTCGAGATTCAACATCACATCCAACATCAGATCAAAATTTTTAATTTATTTAACATCTCAATGATAGTTCAATCGGCCGACAGAAGTCATCTCACGATCAATATAATTTATATTTTTGTTATATTATTTGTTCGTATAGTTTTAAGTGTGTCAAGTTCTTGCAAGCATACGCTCCTGTGCCGCTGACTGTAGAGTTGCAGTGTTGCTTGATGTTGCAATGTGCTGGATGGGGGGGGGGGGGGGGGGGGACGGCGGCGGCTGCGCGGCGTCGGCGGCGTCTGGTTGCAAGGCTTGCTGTGTGTTCGATGTTGTACACATGTGACGATGATGCACCACGCTTGTGTGCGAGTCGGTGAGCGCGAGGGCGCGCGCCGCCCTTCGCTCACGTCGCTAGTGTTTGTGTAGGTGCCCGCCATTTCCCTGGCTTACGAGGAAGCAGAGTCTGACATTATGAAGCGACAGCCGCGTAATCCTTTCACAGATAAACTCGTAAACGAGAGGTAAAATACCCACGAGCGACGTCCACTCGTTCGATGATATTATTCTATCCGCTATTTGCTTGCTACCACGTGTCTATATTGAGGTTTGGTTGTTGCCTGCAGTGTGTGGACGGTGTCCTGTCACGACTCTAGCGCTCTCTTTAATGTATATTGAAGGCGAAAAACGCACCGCTCCTAACTTTTCTGCCTTGCGTGTCTTTTCTCTTTCTTGTACTAAAGTCTTTCCTACTTCCTTAACGTAACCGTAGCTTGATGTCGCAATGGAAGGACGTGTTTCGTATAACCGTGAACAACTCTACACTAAACGCGTCGTTCCATACATTTGTGATTTTTTAATACATCTTAATGTTATCTTATTGGTGTGATCGTGTTCAAAGGTAAGTGTTCGGTGTCTCCATGTCTCTGTCATTTTTCTGTCATGCATGTACGAACACATCCTTTAAATGTTTTTATTCCGCTAATATTTTAAAGAGTATTGTATTTTTTGAATTTGTCATTCCGTATCTGTCATATTACCTCCATGCACAACGACACACTATTTATTTCTCAGAGAACATCTTTATCATTCGAACTGTACTCACAACCGCTACCAGGCTTCACCACACCACATGTCTCATATTGTGTCACACAGCCACTCCGCTCAGGGCTACTGTCATATCTACTTCTGTTTAGGGACAGATACACTTGATGTATATTGTATTTACATATTATTATCAAATACGCTGCTAGGGCTTGTTTTGTAACTTCTTTCACCATAGTTTAGTATTTCAGATAATATTTCGTTCTCTCTTTGAGGGGAGGTAAAAGCTATTTTACATTTTGATCACGCCAATTTTCCACTTTAATCTTTACTAGCCAAGTGTACGTTATATTTTAAGTATATTTTAGTATGTAATACTTGATACGATTTCGCTAGAGGTAGTGTTCAGGTGTCGGAGAGGCGTAGCCAAGGTGTGTGTACGTATATTTATTATGTATATGTATAAGTGTCGCGTTGATGGCGCCGCCGCCGGTCCGTCGCGTGTGTCCTGGTTGTGTGTTGATTGCTTGGTGTTACCAAAGGTGCCTGCTATATCATTGGCGTACGAGGCGCCCGAGTCCGATATCATGAAGCGGCAGCCTCGGGACCCTTACCGCGACAACCTCGTCAACAGAAGGTTGGCCCCGCACCGTCCGCGCGCAGCCACGCGTGCGGCATAGCTTACTAGTTACTCATTTGGGTGTTAACACATGCCTAGCCCACTGACATAATTTAGCATTCAAATATTCCATTGGTGACATTAAAGGAGTTGATTTGATCGGTGCGGCTACTTGTGGTTGAACAGTACCAATTGATACTGGATGTGGAAGAGTGATTATACGTCCGTCCCCCCTACCCGCTCGCAGCCCGGCTACTGGCATTCGACCAAATGTAGTATCGATCCCGGCCCCGTATGTGATTCGTACCTGAACTACGCAGATACACAATAAATATACAAGATCTCTTCATAGTGTTTCTTCCTATACTCTTAAAAGCTTTTTTATAAACAGTTTATAGATTTCTACTGAATTTTTAGAAGTCTATTTTTGAATAGTTCTAGAGAAGCTAGTCCTTTATTTCTGTTTATCTCTGATCTTCACTCTTCCATGTTTCAAAATTAGAGATTGATTTAAAATGAGCAATGCAGTGAAAAAATGCACGTTTAGAGAACAAATTAGAGAAATGTTTAGAGAGTTTTATAGAAAAAGCACTAGTGGTTATTAATGTATGTGTGAATCCGTGTTAGATCCGTAGTCATTAGAATTGATTCGAATGATTCATTGTCATAAAAAACTATATTTTGGTTAAAGGAATGTTTTAGGCGACATGGAATATTTCGTAATTTATTTTTTTTACAATAGCATATTAGTTTTCTAGAAATCATCTAGTGAAATGTATAATATTTATATATTAAAAGCACTCTGCTGAAATCAAAAGCCACTACGCTGAAGCTTACAAGCTCCACTCACACACGACATTTCTAGGTCTATATTGAGCTATATTTTTATCTAATATGTTCTTCTTTTTATTTTTCTGCTTCGTAGGTCTCTATATCTTTTCTCATACATAACACCGACCAAACGCTTCTGCCTACTTCGCTGTCTTACTTACAATGCATCATTTTTGTAGTAAGTCCCTACAGGCGGCCTGATCTTTAACCTCTAAATTCTTTGGCATTTTCTAACCTCAGGTTAAGATTGATTTTTAGATGAGCTCGTCTGTAGGTCATAAAATCCTGCAAGCTTTTTTTGTAACAATACCTGATTAGTAGATTTTACGCTTCAAAAATAATTGCATCCAATTTTCCGATAATTGTGCATGAAACACGGTTGATATGATTCAACCTTTGATTTCAACAATCTTATTTTCTTAAAAAATTGAATAATGATAACCAAAGACCGACTTTTGCTGTTTAAATAATAATATTGATATCATATCAACCATTAGATATACCAACTACTAATAATCAATTATAACGCTTCACAGCTCCCTTCTATTCTAACTAAATCATCACAGATGGAAAAAATCACAGTAAATTCTCCCTTGCACGTAACTATTGCTTACCCAATAAAGCTTCGAAGATCAGTACTGACTATTGACGTGTACGCAGGTTGATTTCGATGGCGTACGGTCAGATTGGTATGATCCAAGCCGCGGCCGGTTTCTTCGTATACTTCGTGATCATGGCTGAGAACGGATTCCTACCTCTGACGCTCTTCGGTATCAGGAAGCACTGGGACTCCAAGGCCATCAACGACTTGACTGACTCCTATGGACAAGAATGGGTACGTACTTGCTGAAACTTCTTGTAATCATCATGGTATATGTTTCTTTTTTGTGTGCAATTATGAGAGCCTACAATAGACAAAGGTGTGCTAGGTTAAAACAAGCAAAAACGAGGTAGTTTTATCTCGACATTATATGTTAAAGGGAAAATCTATCAATGCTTCTTCAATCATGCTGTGAGATTATTATCAACACTCATGTAATCTCACTATAACACAATATTATGTAAGCCAACAAGAACAACAATTTTATACCCGTGTTGGTTCATTCATTGAATATCATGCAAACTTGATTTCGTTTGTTTGAGATAATGAAATCGTATTATTTCGCCGACAAAGCGAAATTACAAAGTTGGTAAATGAAAAAGAAAGAAAAGTTGAATACAGGAAAAATTCCGTAATAGGAAAAATTTATCCGTTATTAAAATTGTTTTGGAATTAACATAGTTTGTTTTAGTAATTAGTCAGCGGAAATGAAGACGAGAAATTCTTTAAGATTTCATTATTAATTTAATCTTTGCAATGAAGCAAAATCTTAATATGATATTTTAAAAAAGAAGACTGTAAATTGTGTCAAGAGCATACGGAAAAATAAGTTTCTTTTGTTATTATTACAATATATTTTATTTTTCAGTGACAATTAATTTTGAATGTATTAATTTGGTACAGTTTTTGTATGATCTTACTTATAGAAGTGTTTACTTTCCAGACGTACCGCGACCGCAAAGCCCTCGAGTTTACCTGCCACACCGCTTTCTTCGTGTCCATTGTCGTGGTGCAATGGGCTGATCTGATCATCTGCAAGACTCGCCGTAACTCGATCGTGCACCAGGGCATGCGTAACTGGGCTCTCAACTTTGGCATCATCTTCGAGACCGCACTCGCCGCCTTCCTGTCTTACACGCCTGGAATGGACAAGGGTCTCAGGATGTACCCTCTAAAGTGGGTACCAGTTTAGTTAAATAACTTCCAAGTCTCGAGTGGTGAGTTGATATGAAGGTATGTATGTTCCCAGGTTTGTGTGGTGGCTGCCCGCCATCCCGTTCATGCTGTCGATCTTCATCTACGATGAGATCCGGCGCTTCTACCTGCGCCGCAATCCCGGCGGCTGGCTGGAACAAGAGACTTACTACTAAACACCACCGACCACTGTCCGCATCGCTCGCTGCGTACATTACCTTCGTTTGTGTTCTATACAGACTGACAGAGGTTGCGGTGCCGTTCCGCTGTCGTGTACGCTTCTCACCGCTTGTTACCGCAGTCCGCTCGACTCCGCGTAACGTGACCGGGCAGCGGCTGCGCCCGCCGCCGCACAACCCTACATTATGATTGTTTACATGAACTTTGTATGTATATATGCACAGTGGAGTATACTCGGTATTTGTGATTCTATTCAAATACACTAATCATTTCATTTTTAAATCGTAAAACATGTTTTTGTTCGTATTTGGATCGTTAATATACATGAACGAGTGATTCGCGAATCTCGTCTCGGATATATGAATGTTTAGTTGAATCTCCATTATATTGATATGATATGATACGGTATCGGCAGCTGGCAGCCGGCAGCTGGCAGCCGGCAGGTCGCGGCTCGCGACGGCAAGCGGCCGCCGACTCGGACTTCATGTTACAGTAGTTCGCCCTTTAACACTAATGCATATAAGTTAGAGAATAATTAATGTAATACCGATAAATTGTTTTTCACATACTTATATAATAAGTAATAAAATGATCGTTTAGCGGTAGTTCATCGTTTGTGAATCGAGTGGGCGAGTCTGACGCCCGCCGCGCTCCTCGCTCGGCGGCCAACGAAACGCATTTGTTGTAAAATTACCGGTTAAGAGCCATTATTATTATTTAAGTAAATTAGATTTAAGTTGATTTTTCGAGTGAGTAAAGTTTAGTTGACGATTCGATCGGGTGAGTGGCGTGTGAGAGGTCGATGTGGAGTGCCTGAGTTTTAGTGTACTACTGCTTACTGTTAGGTAGGTAGTTGAAATTTTGATGCCGTATTTTCAATCGTAAAGTAGATAAATAAAGCATACACAGACGCTCGGCTTAGAGAGGCGAGCGCGGGCCGGGCTTCGAGCGCTGCGGTGCTGCGGCGCTACGGCGCTGCGGTGCTGAGGAGGCGCGCCCGGACCGCGACTACACGACGCTTTTCTTTTATAAAATAATCTGATTATTAGCGATTTTTGTCAAATTTAATTAAAATAGTCTGCTCATGGTAATTACGTAAGATTTTATTTCTTAATTAAAGGATAATAACAAACGTAGGGATGCGTAATTAGAAATTTTTAAAATTATACAGTTATGATAGAGTCGTCTTGTTTTGGTCGCCGGTCGGTTCTTCTAGGAATGCGGAGGGCGTGGGCGTGGGCGTGGGACAGTGAGGAGCGGACTGGCGAGTGGGACCCGCGAAATAGAAGGACCGAACTGAGCGATTTATTTCAATTTTTCGTAACGAATACATATAACATTATAATAATGGTTACAAAAGTAAAATAAAATATAACATTATAGCGTCTAATAAAATCTAAATTATATGAAATGTTTATAGATTTAATGATCGTTTGTTTAGGGTGTCCTTCTGTGCTTGTTTGATAAGAACGATGTACATCTCACTGACGATAGTTGTCGGTGATATTATTAATGATCTGATCTTTGTAAGCGGTTTGTTTATCGTACACTGTAGGACTAACATTGTTTTGCGTTCGACAGTTCTTTACACCGATTCAGTTTTTATAGTATTACTCTGTTGGCTAGGAGCGCTGTAAAAATGTAAGTGTTAATAAAAAAAACATTTTCAAAATACATACTATCATGGCGTTTCATTGTTACCTGTAATGTTTTATTTAAAACCCATTTATTTGTTACTTGTGTCCAATAGAAATATAATTTATGATAGATTGTAATAATAAAGCCTTTAGTAAAACACCAATCTCTTATTCATTTATTGCCTTGTCGATTTATATTTGTTAATTTTGTAAACAACTTATCGAGTAAGAATGGAATAGTCAATTCACTAACATTATAAAATTGCTTTAGCTATCAGAATGTTTACTGTATAAAGTTAAATTGAGATTAACGACAAGCCTAGGTTGAGGTAGGCCAAGCTGAAGAAGCAGTGGGCGGGGCACATAGCTCGAAGCTGCCGTTGGGGCAAAAAGATTTTAGAGTAGGGACCCCGCACTGGAAAGCGCAGCGTAGGACGGCCCCCCACTATAGGTATAGAAAGACTTGCTGCCGTTGGGGCTGGCCGAAAATCGGTCGATCTAAAAATCTATGTAAGAGGTATGTGTTCCGCAGGAACGTCCTATGATGATGATGAATGTGTAGAAATGAATTGGGCACAAAATATAAAGATTTAAATGAATAGACGGCCATAATGCCAGATTTTAAGAATATGGCCTCTTAGCCTTTTATTTCTCTTTTAGTAATATAATTACTAAGAAAGCTTAGCCGTAGCTCTATTATACAGAGCTTAAATTACGTGTGAGTAACGGTGACTTGATTGGAAAAAACGATTAAATGTGACTCTTCGGGAATCCATCACAAACTCTCTTTACTTATATCGTTAATCTTGTAGCCCCGGTATTTTTTAGCAAAAAAATGTTAACCATTTCGGGTTGCTTAGAATCAAGTTTTTGTTAAAGAATTCGGTTAAGCCCAATTAAAATATTAGTTCAAAGATAGAAAAACCAATTATGAGCAGCGCCATCTGTTCAAAAAATATAACCGTTAAAACTCCTAATTAAAAAAGAAAACAAGTAGAAATTAAAAATTTAACGCTGCAGCCATATTACTCGCCTTGGCGCGAGGAATGTGGGCAGGGACGTAATGTGGCCATGTTACTTCTAAAGGCCACAGCTCACTACATCAACCCGGCACACTATCCGCACTGCCTCGCCGCTCGGCGTTTACTCGTTGACAGCGGGTAGGCCACGGGTGGACGCCTCGTTATTACTAGTGAACGCCGCGTGGTCAACCAGTGGTCCTCGCGTGGTCAACGGGTGGACGCCGCGTGGTCAACCAGTGGACCTAGCGGGGTCAACGGGTGGACGTCGCGTGGTCACTAAGATCATACAATAAATTATATTTTCGAACTTCTTTGTTATGTCTTTCTTTATTCATTTTGAAAGCAAAAACCATACGTCCGACTCGATAAGGAATAGACAGGCTGGAAATGACGGGTAGGCCGGGAGCGAAGCATCGCCGCCGCATTGAATCATTCGAGGGCCACGCGGGGTCACCGAGTGGTCAACTCTTCGTCCACGCGTGAACGGCATACGTTCGAGGCGATCTGGAGGTGATTGTAGTGAGCGCAAGTCCATACAATTTCATATAAAGAATACCTACTAACCGCTCGAGGCGAAGCGGTGCGGGTCGGATGCCGGGTTGATGTAGTGAGCTGTGACCTCAATGCTCCTCGTCTCGTCATGCCCTACCGCTCCACATTTTGACGGTTTTTTGTGCACGAGTCAAAGGGCCGGCAATATGAAAGCGATTAGCCTGGCCACACGCCACGCCATGCGTGCCTCATTCCGCTTCGAGCGTTCAGAGAGGAAGCATGTGCGCTTTGGGATTAGGAAAAACTATGGCACCTTGCTACGACAGATGAGTGGTCAAATGAAACCACGTTCTAATTTTGGTTTCCTATTACCAGACATAACTAGGTACATAATTACCTATCTTAATTTTTAAAGTATATATTGGTTGTTAACAATTTGTCTCTACTTTGTTACTAATATGAAGAGTTTTATTTTAATGTATTTATTTAGTAAATAAAACAGGAAATGAGCAAAGGTAGGCATGAAAGTGACGAGTAGGTAGGAACCTAATACCGTAGTAAATAAATTATTTTTCTCTAAAACACCTAGGTACATACCTAATGAAACCTAGTAGGTACCTATACCTACCTATGGAGCGAATAATCGCGCGAGGAGGGATGTATGAGGGGGTGTGTGTGTCTGAGGGAGTAGGGATGGCCACCTACGGCATTAATGGCGGCAAGACGAGTAGCATTAGCAGGAACATAGTGTAGCCGAGGGGTAAGGAACCCGCAACGTATGAATAACCCGTAATACATTTCCATTTTATAGCTGAGATCTCATCAACAAAAAAACTTTATTACAGCGCCCTCTGGCGAGTTAACACCATAACACATATCTAAAAATCATCGCCAATGAATCACAAACCTTTTACAGAAACCCGTATTTAAATCAGTCAAACCATTTTGAAGATAAATGGGAACATTCGTTATTTGCACACACAAAAAACAAACCTCTCACCCTAAACGCATACCTGCACCTCCGTACCGTCGTGGGTAAACAAATTTTCGATTCTCTAGTCAGATGGCGCTGGCAATGCTGACTTATCAAAATAGATGCTTTTCATTTTTCAGTCTTATTTTACGTAGCTAATCTCTCTCTCTACCTACAAATAAAAACAAATGTAAGGTCAGTAATATCGGAAAATTATTTAAAAACATTACGCTGAAATTTTGGTACTTAAGTACTACAACGCCATCTATGGACGACACTGAAAGCTTAATAAACGACGGCCATGAACCAATCATAACTTCATCATTTCGGAAATATTTTGGCAATGCTCAAATAAAAATAAACTAATTGTGTTTTGTTTATCTTTTGGCTCCCAGAATACAAATTTATCAAGTTAGTGAGAAATCTTCCATGTTTATGCCACCCGTGAAGGATTACACCAATTCGTTTTTGTAAGGCCCGAGCGAGTAAATACCTATTCATGCAATTAAAACTATCATTTTTAAAGGTAGTAAAATTCTAGTAGTACCTACGTAGTATATTATTATTTATCTGTGCTTTTAACAAACGCGATGGAAGATAAAACTGAAAATATTTTTTTTCTCATATAATTCTGTTTTTTTTAGGTAAACATAATTTTATTTATTTAAACATAATTTTATGAACAGAAATAATAGTTGCAATAATATCTTTGAAAAAACAATTGAATTATCTAAAGACCGTTGCAAACGATCTATAGATAGATGAACTGCTCCAGATGCAATTGAAATGTGTCGCTAATTTTAATAAAATTTCGATCATGATGAAATTTAGTATATACTTGCCTGGATTGATACTTAGGATACTTTTCATTGACAAACCATGCGTGTAAAGCCGCGGGCACAAGTTTGTAATATCATTAAGTCTTACTGCGCCTAAAAACAGCTAGATATGGATTTATAACCGTATGACGAACTTGTGTAAAGTATTGTTACGAGCTGAGGGTTCGGGATAAAATAATGGGAATCGATCTAACCAAAATAACACTTTTATTCAGCACTAAACGATGAATACACGAACTTGGTCACACGTAATCACAACACACTAATTCACACCACTGTTGCACCACTTAAAGTCACCGAAATGATCGCACGTATAGTTTAATCCAGACTGACTCGGGAGCAACTACTGTTTACGCGAGACCCTTCCCACGTCAGTCCTCCAGGGCCTCGCTGAGACTAACTCACTCAGACTGACTCAGACTGACTGTCCTGCCATCTCTCCGGCCTATTTATATCGCACACATTTCGATTGTTCGAGAACGATGTCGACCCTTCCAGGAAAGGGTCGGTGTTTCGACAGAACGACCCATCCCCATTGTGCGCAATCGCAGACAATAACAACAATAACACAGCAAGACAAAAGCGCTCGAGAAACTTCGATTATTACTCATTGTTTAACAGCCTCGGCGTAACAGTATTCTGTATATTGCAATGCAATATGCTCCAGGGTAAGTATGTAGGTAGGCTTGGCACAACTCCAGTGTCCTAATTGGAACAACCGCTTAATCCGGCTGCAGATTCTCGTAATGCGTTTTACTTTTTTTAAATTTAAATGAAATATTTATTGAAGAGATTAAGCTTCTCGGCTTGATCTCTGGCAGATTTTAAGCTAACAATTGTAGGTTTAATTTGCCGTGATATTATACCGTGATAAATAAACATTTTATTCTTCGCTTCAACAAATTGAAGGCCGAAGGGAACGTGCCTACTCGAGTATCGTCCTCGGCCTTGACGACAGGGTCTTTTTACCTATAGCTACTTGTGTACTACAACTGTGAGCTAGACCCTTCGTCCTATAGCGGCGTTGAACGCCCCACACACCCCTTCGTGCCTCCCGCGATCTGCGCATGCCCGGACTCTTACTTGGAAAACCTGACCGTGCCAACACGTCCCGATTAATTACCTTGATTGTTTTATCTAAAAATTATACTGTGTGTAAAATAAGGCGATATAAACGATGCGCATCGATGGTGTCCAGTAAGGCAGGATGGTGGCCAACCTCGGCTTCATCAATTCGAATGGTAAGTAATAAACATGGTCACAACAATTTGTTCCTAATATCCGATTATTCATAGTAAATAATATTGTAGTGGAGGCGACAGCGTACATAAGCGCGGTAGCGGCGTTCGCGGCGGTGGTGTTGGTGGTTCTTCTCTTTCTCGGAAGAAGGTGGTGCCATGCTGCTGCCTTCAATCGCAAGTGCCGTGATGATATCCTTCCAGTGAACCCTCGCGTCGCCGTCGAGACTTGCTCACCTCTCGACAATGTTCAGTTTGGTAAGTCCTTCCCCTCTGCAACGAATACCTTTATGTATCTCAAATTACTTTTTATTCTAGTGCCCTGCGAACCTAGGAGTTAGTTAATCTAGAAGTACCTAAAAGCTATTAACAAATTGTTAGACAGCCATGGTATCGATTCGCTAATCAATTATTAACCTATGATGTTGTTTGCAGAGCTATGAAAGCATTAGCGTGTAGAATAGATAAACTCATTAATATTTTTGTAGTACATGATTGTAGTTCCAAGGGCGCTTAGTGCGTCATTAGTGTCCCTCGCGAATTGCCTACTTAGGGGTTGAATTCCTTTGTTGTCAGAGCTAACACCTGTAGGTACTTAGATACCTACTATAATTTCTATAATTTCAGTACACTCGATGGATTTTGACCTCTATGAAGTCAGATTCTATGCGTCGCAAGACTTAAAATATTGTAACGCTCACAGTTTATTTCACAGAGGTCAATCAGCCGTGGTTTTTGTGTAGTATTTTGTAATCTCTAGTCTTGGCTAGGTTCCGTATGTTTTATTGACGTTGTCCGTAAATCTGTGTTGTTATAGATGCTTTGTCGAAACCGAACCATTATCCCGATCGAATATACACGTACGAGGCCTCCGATTCGGATGACGAGCTGCGCTTGCGCATACAGGTAAGAATAGATGGGACAGATTATATGGATAGTCTTAAATTTTGTGCCAGTTTCAATTTCTGTAATACTGCGTTTTGACCTAGTGGAATAGCGCTGTCAAAACAACGGACAGTCAACATTTTATTGGTCAATAATATTCAATTTAATGCTGTCTGGGTGTCTAGAGTTGTCACTTTAGGTGAATTATCAGTTATGTTGCATCGCAGCCTTGTAAGCCAATTGGACTTGAAATTAATTGGAACAACACATTTTATACCTGAATAATTTTGAAAGCTTTTATTGCTAGGACCAAATCCAATCAGAAACACTCAGTGGTAATTTTAGTCACCTGTTTAATGAACTGGATTTGCTACTGACTACAAGTAAAACCAGTATCAGGTTCATATGCAGGTCTTCTTACAATAGCAAACCTTGAAAACATTCCATAGGTCTTTAGTTTCGCAAAGATCTCGGAAATTTCTTTGAATTCTGTGTCAGCAAAACCTTGCAAACTTTCTGAGTTCTACTCTGTCTCTTAGTTTCGGTTAATTGTAAATGTTTCCCTATTTTTAAATTATGTATTAATGTCGTAGTATTTAGCAACCAAAATAATTTGTTTAGAGTTTAAATACTGCATGATATTTTAGATATTTCGTTTAGCCAATTTTAAAGTAGGAATGAATTATTTTTCTTTTAACCACACGCTGGACCAACTTGGTGGGTCCAAACACTTCTATAGATCATGGAAGGTAATTGGGGGAAACCTTTTTCCAGTGGTGGTCGGCATAGATTTTGATCAACTTTTCATTTTTAACGAGTATTAGGTATAGTTTTCGGAAAATATTGGTAAAGTCTGTTGCTTCTTATTTCATAGTTTCCTTAGTAAGAGTTTAATTTGGGTATTAAACTCTAACTTGCTGTCATAGGACAAAGAAGAGGTCGAATGCCACTATGAAGAGAAGAATGAGAACGCATCCCCGTCGACCAAGCTTGACGTCGAGCTGGTGGAGACAGCTCTCCGTGAGACAAGTCTCCGGGAGACCAACCCTCGTGAGACGAACCTTCGAGAGACCAGTCTGAGAGAGGCGACTATCAGAGAGACCAGGATAGACCAGGTAGTCTCGCAACGTGCGGAGTACATTCACACCTTGGAGGCGCAGAGCAGTGTGGATAGCGATGTCATTGCCCATAACGTAAGAACTTTTCTTAAATAGCGTACCATAGAGAAATAGAAAGCATTTGTTTATTATTTAAGTCTTAAAAAAATATGTATGCATGCTTTCCTGTTGTTCTTCTGGTTTTATGTGATTAAGCTTGTTTTGGCAGTAGTTAATCTGCTCTGTAATTTGAAGGAAAAGGGTATTTACCCATTCTGTCCTATTTATTAATTTTTGATTTATCTTATATCTCATTTAGCAAAATCAAACATTACTTCTACTGATTCACTGCTGCACGAGGTGGAGCGATTGAAAAACCTCTGCATATGATTTAAACATTATTTGCGAAAGTACGGCCACATATCTGCTTTCTGCGCAGAACTACAATGACTCGAGATCAGAGAGCGTCGTGATGTCTATATTTTAATGTCTCTTTTATAACATTATAATCATCAATCATCCAACTATCTCAAAGAACAGTTCATCCTTTGTATGCTGCGGACCATCCTTTAAGTTCCTCGCAACATCTGCAGCAATGCATAATAACTTCACAATGTATCTTGCTACGGGTGTAACTCTTTTTATACACTATTCCTTTTCAGGACACATCACTGCTCTGCGCTGACGGTGGTAGCAGCCAGGAGCGTGGCTCCGTTGAACTTACCTTGCTGTATGACGCGCCTGTGAGGAGTATGACCGTCCACGTGCTCCAAGCACGAGGGTTGCAGCAGAAAAACCCACCGCAGATACTGCAAAGTCAGGTTCGTGGGTGTCACAGTTAAGAATGGGTCCATAGAAAGAAGAAGAACTTTCCCAGGCGTTTATTAGCTAAAATCCACCTTGTCTTAACCCCTGGTATACCGTAACACAGATCTATGTGAGACACAATAGAATTTCTATGATTTCTGGAATTCAAGAATTCCAAAGGTAAAGAAAACTGTAAAATAACTAGTACCTACTGACTTAGAAAACATCGCAGGTACATAATGTAATTTAGACGGTGCCATGTTTGATTCTAGTTCCATGACTCGTCAAGCCTTCAGTGTCAAATATGTCTTCATATAGTACTTCCTACATTTTAGTATTTACATCCTCAATAACAAGATAAATTGCCTTCAGGTTCGTGTGGTTCTGTTACCCTTGAAGAAGCAGAAGTTCAAATCGAAGATACGCAACGGGGAAAATCCACAATACATGGAAAGTTTCGTTCTGCATAAAATTAACCCAGGTCAGTAACAAATTTTGCGAACAAAAATTTATTTGTAGATAGATCATTGATAATAGCTGCTACCATTATGAACTGCTGTTCATAACGACTTTAGGGTATACACTTTTACAGGCTTCAAATGCCACTCTATTGTCTGCGTATTCTGCATCTTGTACTCAGAAACGAGTAAAGACTCATGAAACTAAACTTTTGTGGATGGAGGCCATTGCTGATGCCAGTTTCCACTCGTAAACAATTAATAGTGTTTTAATTGACGGGCATTATTGTAGCTACTGTACTGTTCTATTTCAATCATTTGTGTTCTACTGGGCAAAGGCCTCCGCCTATGCTTTCTAGACATCACGATCCTGTGTTTCATCTCTCCAGTACGTAAAGGTATTGATCTAAAATAAAATAAGCTTTGTACTACCCAGAGGACGTCCACGGCTTGGGCCTTCGTATCCGCATATACGGTTGCGAGCGCATGCGCCGGCAGAGATTACTTGGGGAAGCAGCGGTCAGCTTTGCGACACTTAACTTTGAACTGGAGAACAGCCTGTGGCTTCAGTTGGCTCCGAGGCAGCATCATCAGCCGGGCATGCAGGTATTGAATTCAAACATATTTATGTGACTGTTCTTTCATTTGTCGTGTGACTTCTGGGTTCTTTCTTGGGCTTGTCTTACTAGACAAAGACTCAATGATATTGTGTCTCAGGAGCAGGATCCATGTGCCTTTATTTATTTAATTAATAATAACAGCCTTTGCCAATTATACTAATTACAAAATGGAATAATTTTTACAAATAATTAATATATGTCAAAATGTCAAAACAATAAGATTACATAAGCAATAAATAATATTATTAAGCAATAACATTCACACACACTTCTCACAAAACCTCAAACACTCCAACATTATCATCTTTCATCCGTCCGCAAACACATCACATTCAGGGCTTGCGTCCAGGAGGGCATTGAGCGCAGAAACTCCTAGACAGTTGAAGTGTTACCCCCCAAAGTAAATGTAGGCCAAAATGTCTTTAGTCTTTTCTACCGTCTACAAAACCTTTTTGTAGGGTTGTCTACAATTGTGTACAATTTTCACGATTTTAGTATACTTTACCCTGAATGTATAATTCTGAAAGCAACTGTCTGTTGCAATGCAAACTAGCCTATACCCTGTTTTTGTTTTGTTTTTTCACTAGAGTAATGTTTTTATTTGTGATTTCTTGTGATGTCTACGCCTTAAATGAATTTGAATGGTCCATTTATTTCAGCTACCTAAGCTCGAGCTAGCCAGTCCAATGTCCGGCATACTGGCAAGTCCTTCTATATCGACTGTGGTGACCCCTCTCGGTGCTGGCGGGGAGGCTTGCAGTCTCGCTCGCTCTGATTCTGCTTCATCTTGCTGTAGCACTCGCTCTGCCCCAGAACTGCTGTTGGGACTGCAGTACAATGCAGCTACCGGCCACTTATCTGTCGAAGTAAGAGCACCTGGGATCACACTAATATTAGAAATACGATTGGATGTTTGTTTGTTACTCAATCACGTCGTAACGGCGGAATCGATTTATATGATATTTGGTAGACTTATGGATAGATTATGACCTGGATTCGGACAAATCACGCATGCGAAGTTGCGGGCAGAAACTGGTTGTTAATATTTCATTTTGTCTTCCGTGTTCCTGGATGATTCTTGGTCACTGTGTTCTGATTTGGTGTTTAATCAGCTTGTTTTGAGAAAATGTGTTTTTATTGATCGTATATGTATAGCGAATGGTTCATTCAGTCGTCACTTTTTCTTAACATAAGGTAAAGGTACCACTGGGTACCAACAGCTGAAGAAAGATATAGGTATATGCAAGAGATGGAGTAGGCCTTCATACAGCAATGGTTGGATAGCCCCTTAAAAGAACACAAAATAAATAAATAAAATTCATATAAAGGTTAATTTAATATAATTTAATACAATGCCATATATTTTAATTTTTAATGTTATGTTAATGAATTATGCAACTCTTATAGAAAATAAAGGCTATTTTTATGAATTTATTTTAAGGACAAGAACTCCAGTGACCGATAGTAAAAGGAACACTGAACGGATTCAGTTCTGTTCAAGACACATTTTTACGTGCTGGTTTATTGATCTATTCTATCATTGTTCGTTATTCAGATAATAAAAGGCACACACTTTCGTAAGCTGTCTCCGAACAAAGCCCCCGACACCTACGTGAAGCTATGCCTCATCAGCTCGCTCGGCATGGAGATGGGACGCTGCAAGTCTACCACACGCAGAGCTCAGTCCAACCCGCTTTATAAGGAGCTCTTTATATTCCAGGTATCTTTTTGAAACAATTTTTTTCACCCGCTTTTCTTTTCGAGTCATCTTCGACTTCAGCAACAACCTCGGGGTAAACACTTACTGTGCTACTTTAGGGAGCTGAGATGACTGGGCTCAGGTTAGATGAGGGGTAATGCACAGCACAGTACACCCCTAGGCGAGACTTCAGTGCTTATTCCCTCGCGCTAGAATTAGAATTAAAAGGTATGGTGATCTGGGCGTCTTTTTCGCACCTACAATGCGTATTTTGTGTTCGGCCTGGCTTACATAAAAAGCCAGGTAATGTTTTCCTATTGCTATACCCTGCCAGGGTTCATATGTGAAACTACCTTCTTACTAACTGTAACAATTTTGTCACAATGTGAAAACAATAAATAATGCTGGGCATTTCACACAGCGCCATCTAGCTCTAAACTAAACAAAGCTTGTACTATGTGAACCAGGTAGCTGATACATTATTTATGTACTTTTTGTTAATAAATACTTTCAATATACTACGTGTTTTATGTACGACATTAAATGAAAACGCGGGTAGGGCTAATAGCTAATGTTGTTGTAAAATGGGTTATTTTAAAAGTCAGCATTACTATAGAAAATAATGAATTTTCAAACAACTTTAATATCTAGTCCTAATACATCAATGAAACAGCCTGTATAAAATAGGTTAACAAATCATATTCATTTATCATGTAGTTACCTGTTAATCTGACTAAGCGGCATCGTCACAAAGGCGCCGCCGATTTACGTTAAAAATTGTTTATCGATTGCTAGATACATATTCAGCTATAGATATTAAACCCACCCCTAAAATCAGTTAACACGATGCCGGATGTGTGTTTTAAATTAATGGTGTACATAACAAAACAGTTTACATAGAGAAAACCCCAGACCCAAAAAAAGTAGAGCAAAGAGTTGGCAAAGAGTAGTGCTACCACCATACCTATTTCTACCGCCAAGCAGCATTGCTGTGTTTCGGTTTGAAGGGTATGGTTGCCTGTGAAATTACAGGCACATGAGGCTTTACACCTGTATACCTCAAGTTGATGGACGCAGGGAAGTGCATCGTAGGGCACATTTCTAAGGAGCGTGACCTACGAGGTAAACTTTGTTATAGGCGATGGTTACCACTTAACATCAGGTGGGTCATATGCTTGTTTCATCTCCAGTAGGATAAAAAAAGACCCAGAACAAGTATCTGTAGATTATGCAAACATTTGTTCCGCGGCGGGAATCGAACCCTCCTGCGTCTCAGCCGGCTTTTCGCTAAATGTAAAATGAGTATTGTATTGTTGTTGCAGGTGGCTCTGTTCCAGCTGACGGAGGTGACTCTGATGGTGTCGGTGTGGTGGCGGCGCAGCGTGAAGCGCAATGAGATGGTGGGCTGGTTCTCACTGGGGCACAGCTCCTCGGGCCGCGACGAGCAGCGGCACTGGCACGACTTGTGCGAACGGCACGACCAGGTATCTAACTACAATACAATCCATGTTCATACAAATATTATTCACGCGAAAACAACTCTGTTTGTTAGTTTGTTTGTTACCTTTTTACGACTAAACGGCTGAACGGGTCGTAATGAAATTTGGCAAGGAGATAGATTATATCCTGGGGAAGGACATAAGCTATCTTTTGTCTCAAAAAATAATCTTTGAAAGGGGTGAAATAAAGGTTGAAAGTTCATTATAATAGCACAATTTTATTTATTTACCTTATTCGAGGTTGGTGCCGATTAAGCTAGTCCTCTAAATTGTATGAGCGCCCATACAACTCAGAGGACTATCTTAATTGGCGTCAACTTCGTATGTATAGGGACACACTTTAATTATCAATTTTTTTTATTTTTTGGAATTTTTCCTTTATTTGTGTTGCTTTTTGCCAAATTTCGTGATTCTAGGTCAACGGGAACTACCTTATAGGTTTTCGTCACAAAATCTATAGGGTACTTCCGGTTGACCTAGAATTGTCAATTTTTGTTAAAAGCAAGGTCTTCTACAGCACAAGTAAAGGGAAAATTCCGAAAAATAAAAGAAGTTGATAAATAAGGTAAATTTTGGTACTTACAGGTTTTCGCGAAAATCTAAATTTGCCCATATTTTTTTATCGTATTGACTCAGGACCTTGATTTTTATACACCTAATAAGGACTATAGACCTCAGTATCTGGTATAAATTTCAACCTGCTAAGTCCACCCGTTCCTGAGAAAATTGTTGGTGACACACGGACAGACGAACAAGAAAGTGATCTTATAAGGGTTCCTTTTTTTACCTTTTGAAGTACGGAACCCAAAAAATAACATATTTCGTAAAATTGAATAATTAAAAAAGTTTAAGAAAATATATACCTACCATACATAACAAAAAGAGGTGAAATAGTACCAACCCGTAAAGATAACTCACTAGGGGGTAGTCAGAGGCAAGTCCAAACACCTACGTTTGATGCATGCCGTTTGATTTTCTATAAAAGTCGAACAACCTGGATTAACGCATAGGCTACTTTTTATCCCATAAATCAGTTCCCATAGGATAAAATTGGGATGAGAAAGTTTCTATAATGTATTTTTGCATCCCATTGCAGAACAATGCAGGTGAAGCCGCTGGCAACAGCTAGTTATTCATAAACCATACTTGCTCCTAATTTTTGTAATGTTGTTGTTTCACGTACGGTTCCTAAACAAACAATCATTTGACATTCACTACATAACTGAACAACAGAATTGTCAGAAATGTCTAAACATTTGCGTATCGAATTAGTTATGTCATATTATTCCCGCAAAATCAATAAAATTGCATACTTCATAACTAGTGCTTCGATCCGAACTGAGAGCTCACGAGTCTCCGATAAAAAAAATATTATTTGAAATCTTTGACTATCAAAATAGTGCCACGAAATCCATAACCAAATGTCTTGGCCTACAGTTTCATTCAAATTACAGGTAACGGCAGTTCATGTTAATTAATTGGTTATCCTTTTTTGGGGTACAAATGGCAGTTTTTCTGAATTTCAGACTTTTGCCTATATTTGTGTCACTTAAGCTACACGCATACCAAATTACTGCACTGTGGGGTCACTGGTGTACCCTGTGAATTTTGTCAAAGTTTAGTTTTTATTATGGCTAATAACTCAAAAACTATAAGAACTTTACGAAAAATAAAAACGGAGTCTAAATGTACTAATGAAGGCCTTTCATTTGACGTCCCATTTGACCTAATAGTCTCATTTTATTTATAATAATTTTTTTTACCCCTTTTGAACCCCAATATCTCAACATCCTGCAACATCTTTAGCTCATTTATTTAGTCACACCAAAATTGTCCCATCATTACCTATCTATTTATCAAATTTCACGATGATCAGATCAACGCTTCGAAAGTTATCCTCGGACAAACAAACATACAACACCGAATTTGCCCAAGTTCATTTAGAGATCTCGCTACGCTCGATCAAATATTAATCATTTTCATTTTAAAATGTCATAAAAAAAGTTTTTTTTTTTCGAATTATTTTATTCTTTTATACCACCGATTTTGAGGTAATGATAAGACGTAAGTATACGATACGCATATGTTCAGACATTTTTGCTGTTTCAGTTATCTAGTGAATCGCCACATTCACCACTGAACTTTTGTCTAGGAATCGTACCACCTTAATGATATGTGTTCAGGTGCAACGCTGGCACGTGCTGCTGGACTCCTGACGGTCTGGCACGTAGCGCGACGAGACCGCGCCCCGCTGAGCACGTTTGCCGACCGGCACTATGGCACACCCAGCCATCAGAACCTGATCTTTCCTTACTGGACAATGATCCATCGAAGCCTGTTTCGTCTCGACGGAATGATATGGCTCGTTCGGTCGCTTTATCCTACCAGGATGTTAAGGTTCGATCGAAACCTGTTCTATCCTGACAGGATGACAGGTTCACTTGTATTACGTACCTTGGTACTTTGTAAGATCCGAAGATCTTTTTGGTGTTTAAACACTTGTGACGCTATTCAAAAGCGCGGTTTGACTATATTAAACAGGTTGCTGTTTTTCTCCTTGCCTGTCATATGAAGAGGGAGAAAGATGGATTAACTGAAGGTATAGTAAACAGCTTTTTCATAGTTGATGGTTGCTTTGAAGCACTAGCGATTTGCTTTCTTGTTTTATGTGTATATACATTGAAGGTTTACATGGCACGGATTGGCATTTTGACTGAGGTTATGCGAAATATACGAACGCTACTGAAAAATTGAATTTATACTGGTTTGTGCAGAATGTATGGAATTGTGATATATCGTATGATGTGTCGTAATCGTATCTTTATATAAAGTTCTTCTTGAGGCTTGATAGAAAGTTTATGATAAATATTAACAGATTTTAGTTTTAATGACGATGACTTGGAGCGCACAATACAATGTGAGATAGAATAGCCTAGAAGGATATTTATTCCTAATTATATACTTATCAACACGTACCGAAGTTTATTCTAATCTACAATAATCATATTTATTGTGTATTCATTCATACAACTACTGAGAATATAATTAGTATTTTGCTAAAAGTTAGTTTTTTCTGCGTTTAAAAACGAAGTATCTATATTATATGTATATATTGTAGTATTTGAATGTCGATATGTCGTTTTTTTAATGGTATTAATAAAATAACTAAATTAATTATATTATTTTTCGTCTCGTTATGTCGTTTGGTGTATAAAATTAAGGGTTTATGAAAATTCTGTTGTACTGTCGTAAAAAATGTACGTTTTGGTCATCACATCAAATAACCCTTCATCTAGTTCATTTAAACTATAACAAAAACAGTTAATATAGTTATCTCAATGATGTTACATTTATTATTACATTACAATTTTACAGAATCTTAGTAAAGGTAAACTGTAGGATGTTTTATAAAAAAAATATGCGAATAATAAAATAAATTTTCGAAAATTCATTGTCTAAGGTAATATTAAAAGCTGTAGATTTTTTATACTTATACGCGACTCTGTAAAGGAAAATAGTAGATAATTATGTACTTTTAATAATAACAAACTACATACAAATAATGTAAAAGAAACATATTAATTAAACTCGAGCTACAAAACCATGCCGAAGCTAATCCACGTTTTAAAAAAAGAGGGTAGTATTGAAAAAAATGTTATATCGTTATTACCACTGAGTAATAATGTCTACTCACTCTACTCAAATATTACTTAATATTTAAGTTACCTAGAACTTTTCTTTTCATATTTCATATTAATAATTCTCTTATTTCTAGGTAAACTTAAGTTATTGACTTTTCTTACTAATAATCTTTTAGTAATAGATTTTTGATGATACAACAAATACATTTTCACGTTAATCTAAAAACCGGGTTATCTCTAGCTTTGGTGTACCTTAAGTTTAACGTTTGTTTTTTATTTTCTTCCTCAAACGACAGACAAGGAGAATAAAAGTTTAACTTGAGGTCTAGTTAAACATTTTTTTTAAAACGCTGTTTTAATTTTAAAATTCTTAACAGAAAGTATCAGGTTGTATTTAAACTATTTTTGGATCCTACTAATAATAAAAGCTATAGTTTACACGCTGGTTTCTTTAACTAGATGTCGGATCAATTAAACAATTTTTTTTGATACGATTTCTAATCCACGACGCTATTTTAAAACTATTTCGGATTGATTATAAAGCTCGAATATCTTCCAGGCTCGGATTCAAAGTTTACAAAATAGCGTTCTCTGATTTGAAATCGAATCCGAAAAAACTGTCGGTCCGATCCGATAGATTTCCGACGTTTTGAAATAGCAAGCGGACCATCTCAATTATAAAAATAAAAAAGTAGCACTCTGGGAGTGCCGACAAATGTGAAAAATTTAGCGCTCAATGTTTGGGTATTCAAAATTTAAAAGTAGACTACACTACAGATACTTATATACAGAGGAGTCGGTATCGATAACAGTGTCGCGAGTTTAATGGATTTTTCGCACCTCAAAAAATGCCCAACGCGCCTAATGAAGTTTTCACTTCAAAAACCCTTGGAATTATTAATTGTTTGGATTTTGAACAAGTTTGAAACTGCCTGTCAATAGAAAAAGCACTGTGTAAATAAGTAGAGTTATATTAATTACGCCATGTCTATTAATGACAGGGATAAACATTTTATCCCGGTAACACGCAACACGGCTGAACAATGCTATGTAATAGTTATCTACTTGTATGCCGAAATGACCAATTTATAATGTGCAAATTTGCTTATTCAACTTGCTATATTAAAAAATATATGTTATATGAAAATATATCAATATGTATTCTAAAAATTCATAGAAGGTTAGCAGCATTGTTGAATATGTTTATTATTAAGGTAAATATTATTAAAATCTTTTCTCAATTCCTAAAGGAACCTTGTTTTCAAGCAAATGAGGAGGTAAAGTAACCAGTGCGATATAACAAACAAATACTAAACTCGTTTGTCAACATGTTTTAACTGTGTGGTAGATAACGCTGATGATCATCATCATCATTTCAGCACGGAATCCCCCACTTCTTGGTAATATTATAGGCCTCCCTTGTTTTCTGGCAGCCTCCTCTATCCGGTGCGTCTCTTTCAGGTCTCTCCTTTGGACTTCTCCGTCCTGATTTCGGCCGCCACTCGGTAGAGGCTTTAAAAGAAAAGAAAGAAGGAAAAACACTAACTTTGTTACCACAAAACAGTTAAACAACTGATTAACGCGTGTTTAAAAAAATCCTTACCAACTTTTGTATAGAATTTTTTTAAACAGGCGCTAAACAGTGTTTAAATATTTTTGTGGTATGACATTTATTTGTGACGGTACAAAACATACACAGCACACAAGTAAGGTACACACAAGAAAACATATTCATATATGCAAAAACCCAACAAATGTGTGCCTCACAATTACATATACCTCTTTTTTTTCGAGAAGGAAAATATCTGCTCGCAGATACCCGCATGCAGGGTACAATACGGGTTATGTGGGGTTGTCGGACTTGACGACCGACTAAAACCTCCCCGGTGGCCGGTTTCAATGCATGTCAAAGGGTTCTGGGACTTCGAAAGAAACGCACCAGAGCCCCCTCTCATGCATATCGCCCATAAAGAGAACGACCGACGCGATGTTATAAAAAGGCGTCCAACTCAGCATTTGTTGTGCTTTTGGCACAACGCTGATCTTCCGTTGGAACCATTAAAAAAAACTTTATTTCATCGGCCATCACTCCACTTGAAATTTACCGCTCTTTCCACGTCAAATACTTTCGTTCGACATCGGATCTCGTGATGGTGTCTATATAAATAAATATATATAAATATTATCTATATTATCGATACCAGCACTAAACGTATGAAATAGTTTTGATGTGTGACTTATTTTTAAAGCAATAGCAAAGTTAATTAATCATTTTCTACATTTTATTTGTATGTCTCCGTCGACTTAGCAGACTGCTATTTATATTAATCTGTTCCACAAATAGTCAATAATTATTTGTATATTATTTGACAGAGAGAGACATTAAATTAGTAATCGATATAATTAAAAAAAACCAGTGAACAACACTTTAGTTTCATTAAAAACTTCATATTTTAGCAATTATCATTAGCAATCGAATAAACTAGAAAATATTGAATTTTTCTGATTACTTACCTCTTCATCTGACTTGACCTGTGTAAATTCGAAATATTATAGCCAAATTAGTACCTGCTAAAGAACAATTTATTCAATATTTGAAAAACGATTTGATATTTTAGTACCTTTGTGATATTTATGTTATCTAAATGAGGATATTAGATAAATAGTCTATTATTAAATTGTTTATTAAATGCATGTTTAAGGAAAGTACTGTTTATAACATTATTTAAAATACAAATTACTCTTTATCTATTACAACGACTCTACCTTTTTGAAATCAATATAAATAAGTGATATTAATTTTGATTTTCTAAGTATATTTAAGCTATCGAGTGATTTGATCCATAATACTCCATGGATTTAGAAACTAACCATGTCTAATTAACACGTATTATTCTTAGATCAGTTAGCCCCTTCGAACGGGATTTAAAAGTTTGCGTCAATATGCAAGAGACCAACCACGGTTCAACTATTCCAAGCATAATGCTAGTTAATTAGTACGGTAGCAGTCAGTAAATGAGAAACTCGTTATTATAAATAGGTTTATCAAATAATTATAATTATCTCCGCATTTCAAACTCTGCAATAGAAATATCTTGACATCTTAGATATAAGTTTGATTCCTGTAATTTTATATGCATCATCACTGTATCAAATATACATTTGTAATGATAATTATGCTAATATATTGTGGTAGGTGGTAGGGCTGTCTGCACAGAGCCCGACTGGGGCGGTACCACCGTCCTGCTTACTTCTAGGCCAAGATAAATAGTTACTTAGCTCGGTCTAAGCAAATTCGTAACCAACAGATATCTATGATTGTTTTGATGCGTGACCGTGAGAAACATAAGAACTGGTTAACTAACGTCTATTTATCTCGGCTTATGTCCTTATGGTTAAAAGATGAGCAGGATTGCCAGAAAATTTACTGGACCATGAGATATCACAACTTTGTCTCACATAGTATATCTTCTTCAATTTTAAATGAAAATGTAAAGAAGATGACACCCTGGCTGGTAGCTTATGCAGGAGTTTTACTAAGAAAACATTCGTGATTTATTTCAATAATAATTATAAATACGGGATTTATCACGTACCATTTTATCGATGTTTCAACCGACAATATTTCGGTTCAATTCGTCAACCTTCATCTGGGTGAGTGCGATCCGCTACGAACAACGTCTCACCTCGCACCGAAAACGGTACGTGATAAATCCCATATTTATAATTATCATTATGCAGGAGTTAATGACAAAAAACAATTTATTTTATTATAATGGTGATCCCACACAGCAGTTATATAACTATATATAACTTTAATGTGTTGTATAACAAATATCATGTATCATTTGCTCCCTTACATTTAGACAAATATAATTACTAATTTAAACGAGTATTTATCACGTATGTACTTTTTACATACCCGTTTAAATCAGTAATTATGTACAATGATCGCGATAGTTTGAAAAATATTAAGACAAATGTTACATATGTACGTGTTATATAACTGCTGTGTATTATGTACTATTATCTATTATCTAGCTGTTAGTATCCTGACGAAACCTCCTGGCTTCCACTGTTTGCGATTTGACGCTTAAACATTATGTTTAGAAACTAAATCAAATATTCCAAGAAACTTTGCATTTGGCACCAACCAGTGTGACGTCACTAACGTTAAAGTAGTTATTTTTCGTATTGTACTGCACTTTGTTTGATCAGAAGATGCTTAGGATTACTCGTAAACCATCCATTCTTTCTGTTGAAGCTTAGGTATATCGCGCACTTATAGGCAGCCTGAAACAAAACTCATAAATCACAATACAGAAAACACAAAGCGAAAAGTAATACGTGTCGTCTTTTCGTCCAGAAGAAAATTCTTCCTCGCAACCTCTGGATGTAGATATTTTTTGTTAATTATCGACATAAATCGACCAAATGGACGAAGAGAGTGCAACATAGTAATATTATATAGATTAATTAAATACTATACATACATATGAAATGAGTCTCGTGTCTCAAATAAAAAACAGTCAAATTATGTTAAATTGGTTGCCGCAGCTACCCATAAGAATAGGCTGGGCTGCTTGTTGCACTCTAGGCTTCAAAGCAAAATTCATTCCATATTGTTTTCTTGTACTTCAGCTGACAAGTTTTGGGACTTTTTCTCGTTTCGTATAAATTACAGTAATCGCAGGCACATTTTTCGACATTTTTGCATAGACGTTTTGTACAAGCTCTTGTTTTTACAATTTGGTTAATGATCTAAATGTAGAAGAAAGTCAATAATTTTAGCATTCTGAGAGTTTTCGCCGCTACAGGCGCGGTGCGCGGCGGCTAGTTGCAAACTCCTGCAATTTGCCTTAATATGTACATAATGCGATGCAGTTCAAAAACGACTAAGTTTGTTTTTTCACCATTTTTATTTACTGAATACATAACGCGTATCGGGATGGACATATAAAGGATAACTCATAAAAAAATGGCGAAAAAACGAGGTATGTACTTAAAATCTTTTTTTTAACTGTATCGCAATAAGTAGTTTATTAGACACCTGAGTACAGAAACACCGGTTCTAAAAGGCGGTCCCACGTAATTAACACGTAAGAATATTTACAACAGAAATGTCGAATGCTGTTACCCTAAACCCATTAATATTTACCTACACGATTGTTAAACTATTAATTGACTGGCGTGTTTTTAATTACAGCAATATGTTTAAACTTTTCAAGCTCTATATTTCGCACCTTATTTGTAATGTGATAAGCCTTCCAAAGTTCCAATGAAACAAAATTGTTACCAACCTACACATTTGTCATGAGAATTTCTCAATAAACTTTATACATTTTCCTAAAATGCTGTTTTATTTTTGAAATTCTTACACATTGCTCCTGCTCATATAAAAACCAAAATAGTCATACTAGATTAATGGATACAAATTCTTCCTACAGATGCTTGCACAAGCCTTGCACAAGGTTTGCGCAAAGAAATCGTTGACGTGTAAGGGGCCCATTAGGTATCAGAAACTAATTCTCAATTCACACCGAGCTGGCAGTGGCCACAAGCGCCCAGCTCGGCACTCAGAAATGAAGCCGAGAGCAAGCGATACTGTGTGTTAAAGAATGAATATGAAGTTTAAAATAATGTGACAATTTTGATGCCTAAACTAGTCGCCGCTTCGCTGCCATCTCGGCAATAATTGAGCCAGCGTACCTACTACGAGGATGAAATAAATAAATAAAATAAATAAAATCTTTATTCATTTTTCATATTGCTGAGATTAACATTATGGATTAGTATCTACTTATAGGTAACACTTTATACATTGCCTAAACTAGGAGGAATGATTGCACATTATGCAAACATTGATCTGCACCAGGAATCGAAACCACAACTTTTGCGGCTCAGTTTGCGTTTCGGTCACTTCACTGTAAAGGTGAAGTTCATGTTTAGGTTTTTTATTTTTAACCTTGTAATTAATTTAACCGTGACCAATTGTATCGTGACTGGAGTACATTATAATAATCCCACTACCCTTTAATCAAGGGTGCTTGTGAATAAATTAAAGTTAACAGCGGTTGCAGCTACAAGATAAAACACACGACAAACGTTATATTTATTCGTGAAGGGTAGGTAAATAGGTTTATCATTTAAGAGTCACGTACACGTATTATTATGATTATTTTCATCATCATCTCATCCCATCTGCACCCATTCTCGGGTATAGGCCTCCTCTTTATGACGCCATTCTTTCCAGTCATCCATTGACACCCAGCTACGCTTTCAATGTCATTCGACCATCGGGCGGGCGGTTGGCCTCTTGGTCTACGAGCATCCCTTGGCCACCACTGCCTTCGTCGAACTCAATTTATCTAAAGGTTGTCTGGAAGAGATCGCTTTCAGCAATAAGACTGCCGCTTTCTGTTTAGCTAGTCTATTTAACTGTTTATTATGGTATACAATAAGTTCACGATACACCGCAATGTGAATCTAAAACATGTATTACCTGTTCTAGAGTCTACAAGGCAGACATCAACAATGAAGGGCAACTTTCGTACCTTGTTACGAAAGTTTTGTCTGGAAAGCACTGTGCTGGGGCTGAAATATTTCTACTTGTATCCGGATCGTCTGTCGAGGTAAAATTTTATTGGTGTACGACTAAGCTGGAGTCAGAGGTTACAGCTACGGTTCTGCTACGTTCCTGCTACGCTAGAGCCGCGCTACGGCTACGGTTCTGCTACGATAGGGCTACGCTGTAGCCGTGCTGCTACGTTCCTGTTAAGGTGGGTACTGACCAACTTTACGAGGTGTAATGTAACTTTCGCTTCGAGCATGTTACGCATTGAGCATGTTCGCTGTGTTCTAAAAATCAGTGTAACATGCTCGTCAAAACTCTGTGCTCCATTCGCCAGCCAGTTCAGTCAAGATGGCCGACAGCGAGGACGTGTTGGTATCTTTGATTCTACTTAATTATTGTTTAATCCAAATTAAGAAGAAGAAAAAACGTTACTGGACATCAAACACGTTTCTCTTTCACTGTTGAGTAATGAAGCAAATCTACCCCAAGCGTCTTCTTTCTTTAATTTATTGGATGAGCTGGGTCCCACAACACTGGTTCTTCTCTGTATTTTTCTATAAAATACAGAGTTTTTTCTTTGTGCCACTCCATGTTTTAAGAAATAAATACGAGAGCAACGACGTGTAATTACTCGCGACGCGCGTGCGCTCGGGACGACTTGCAAGAGCGTACTGACCGAACCGCGTAACACTCAAAGGATTCGCCAAAAATCCGACAGCCGGGTGGTGCACTCAAAGCGAGCAACGAGCGGCTCGTTGCTCGCTGGTTTCCCCGTAACACGACGTACTGACTGCACGGATGCTCGCGGTGTAACACGTTACATTACGCCCCGTAACGCCGGTCAGTACCCACCTTTACGCTAGAGCAGCGCTATGGCTACGGTTGTGCTACGAAAGAGCTACGCTGTAGCTGTGCTACTGCTACGTTCGTGCTACGCTAAAGCAGCGCTACGGCTATGGCTCTGTTACGATAGAACTAAGCCGTAGCCGTGCTGCTACGTTCTTCCTACGCTAGAGCAGCGCTACGGCTACGGTTCTGCTACGATAAAACTAAGCCGTAGCCGTGCTAATGCTATGTTCCTGCTACACTAGGGTAGCGCTACAACTTTGGTTCTGCTTCGCTAGGTCTACGCTGTAAGCACACTACAGCTACAGTTATGCCACTATAGGGCTAGGTACGCTGTAGTTGTAAAATATAATTTTGATAGTAAGGACTATTGCAATTTCTGTTCAAAAATTGTTTATTAAACTTAGTCTAGTCTTTGTTTTCTAGTCTTATTATAAGGAGTCCCTTTAGGCAAGGTTCCGAAGATACTGGCAGCGTTCCCCTTTTGAATAGCTAGACTAATTCTTTGTCCGAGGTAGCTGCCAGCTCTTCGGTCTCCTGTGATGTCGACTAACCTTTTTGCTATTTCCTTAAAAAGCCTTATAGCGCTAGGACCCCACGGACCAAGGGTCTCGACACCGAATGGGACAAAATCATATTCGGAGCCTAGACCCTGTATTTCTGTTTATTGTTCAATAGATGTTTTTGGTGCGCAAACATGGTAGCTGTCCTGTTTCTAGCGTGCGTTTTGACACAGCGTCTGTACTGTCGGTTCGCGGAGATGCCCACTCAGGTAGGTGTACTTAAAATAATATTTGAATTAAAAAAAAGTAAGTTCGCATGTGGTAGTGACCAACTGTTGGATTTTTAAGACGCCCGAAACTGCATTTATCACATTTTTGAAGTTTTTTAATGTCTGGAACTGACATCTTGACTTTTGCCCTCCTATGTATGGAAGCGCAGTGTAAGTAGTGACCGTGCGGCATGCGGAAGCTGAATTACCGAGCGCTTATTTCGATTTATCTCTGAATACTAAGAGTGAACATAAGTTTTCCATACTGAGAAAAATGAAAATGTCCACCAATTGGGCTAAAATACGCGAGCTTATTTTTGTTTGTCCGTTTAAAGGGATATATCACTTGCCTTTTTTATTAATCGGCAGTTGCAGGCAAACATAAATCAAAGAACATAAAAGAACTGTGTCACACGCATAATATTATTGTTATCATTATTATAAATATGGGATTTATCACGTACTGTTTTATCGGTGTTACGACGATTCGTAAACCTTCATTTGGGTGAGTGCGGATCGCGGCGTAGCCCTCTGCGCGCAAGAAGACGGGCGCGCGTGGTAGTGGAGATTAGTGTGGTATTCTTCACGACAACGGTCGCCCATCATATTAAGAGGCTGCATCATCATCATTATCATCACTGCTGTTCTTTTCGGGTAGTCCTCCGTACGTTTACCAGGTTCACTC
The DNA here is from genome assembly GCA_963924445.1 of Philereme transversata. NCBI lineage: Eukaryota > Metazoa > Arthropoda > Insecta > Lepidoptera > Geometridae > Philereme > Philereme transversata. The sequence continues at coordinate 11,358,942 of OZ004347.1, forward strand.
ACTTCTATGTCACTTGCATTATGAAGACATGGCCTCCAGGCCGGAGTTAGAACCCAAGCTCTATCTCTATTAAAGTTCGAGAGTAAGTAGTTAAGATAAAACGGTACGTGATAAATCCCGTATTTATAATAATGATTGTAATAAATAACGAAAGTTTTCCAAGTAAAATTGTATACATGGCTCGCATGCTCAATTTCTCAGATCACCATCGAGAACCAATACGAGCCAGTCAGCAACCTGCCCTATCCCACCATCACGATATGCTCGCCCAACCAGATTACGTTTAGCTTTATGAAGAAGCTTAAGCAGAAGTTGCTGTAAGTAATCCTAGCAAAATGCATACCTATATGTTTCAACTTTCAAATAACGTAAACTTGTAGGTTTTAAATAATTAGGCACTTTACAGTTCATTAACAATAATCTACCTACCTTATTAATAATATAAATTACAACAACCTAGGGGTCTTTAAGTCGCGAGTGAATAAGTTTCTTCTAGGCAAGCGTGTACCATCGTAGACTGCATCATCGCTTACCATCAGGCGAGATCGTGGTCCTGGATAATTTATAAAAAAAACAATTCGTTTTCACAAAATCCCTCTTGGGCCCTCTTATGCACTTGTGGTTTTTTCAGCCAAGAGGTCGGCAATTATAATAAGCGTTCCACTCTTTGGCAGTCCGCATAATAATGGTGGAAGAGAACCGCTTTGTGCGAATGGAACTACTCTACACCTTTTATTTATTGATCGAGCGAAGCGAGATCACCAAATCAACTTGGGCAAATCAGCGTTGTATGTAAGTATGTATGTATGTATGTTTGTTTGTCCGAGGATAACTTTCGAAGCGTTGATCCGATCATCGTGAAATTTGATACATAGGTAGGCAGTGATGACACAATTTTGGTGTGACTAAATGAGCTAAAAATGTGAAAATGTTGGGGGGTTGTTGAGATATTGGGGTTCAATAGGGGTAAAAAAAATGGAAATGAGACTATAAGGTCAAATGGGACATCAAATGAAAGGGCTTCATTAGTATATTTTAACCCTGTTTTTATTTTTAGTTTAATCCTTGTAGTTCACACAATTCACAGGGTACACGAGTAACCCCACAATGCTGAAATTTGGTATGCGTCTAGCTTTAGTGACACAAATATAAGCAAAAGTCTGAAATCCAGAATAACTTCATTTTGTACCCCAACAAAGACGAACCAATTTACATGAACTCCCGTTACCTGTAATTTGAATGAAACTGTAGGTCATATAAATTACGAATAATATATTTTTGTTTTTATGGGAGACTCGCGAGATCTCAGTTCAGGGTGAACCACTAGTTTTAAATTGAGTAATTATTTATTTCAACTAATTTGGGCTCACACATTTACAGCATTGTGTTAGTAGATTATAGTTTGGTACTTATTCCTGGTTTTGTTAGTAGATTATTTATTTAATATTTAATATCAAAATAACTCAATATGCCCACATTATATCTACATATGGTATTTATCTAATTCAATTTTTGAAATCGATTATAATTAAATACAATACATACGCAGTCAAAATACCAGTGCCAGTGCATTTGGTGCTCTATAATAAACAAAATGTATTTCTAAGTTTAGAAGTAATTATATTTTTTTTGTACTTTATTTTCAGCATCGATGATTCGGAAATTAACTTGGAAGAAGCCCTGCCTGATCTTCTAGGCCTTTATGAAATACTACCCAGCGTGAATGAAAAAAATCTAGTCACTCTACAATCATTTTTGGACTTTAAAAATATCACTGTAAGTCGTTTACTAGTAGTTTCACCAGTGCCGGATTAAGGTAACTTGATGCCCTAAGCAATCTTTCCCTGTGGGCCCCCCTGTCCTTAAGTGAACTACAAAGAATTAATTTAAAAAAAAATTATCATACGTAGAATATGCATGTTATTCCTCTTGTCCTCATCCCATGCTAGGTGGGGTCGGCACAACATGATTTCACATGTTCACATTTCACAAGATTCGGCTATATTTTTACGACCGGCCGCGACTTGATAACGTCGACTTTATCGATTTTTTTTCGGTCGTCTCTTGTGCCTCCCTAGAGGGGATAATAATAGTGTTACGAGCTGAGGGTTCGGGATAAAATAATGGGAATCAGTCTAACCAAAATAACACTTTTATTCAACACGATGACGATGAATACACGAACTTGGTCACACGTTATCACAACACACTAATTCACATCACTGTTGCAGCACTTAAAGTCACCGAAATGATCGCACGTATAGCTTAATCCAGACTGACTCGGGAGCAACTACTGTTCACGCGAGACCCTGCTCCACGTCAGTCCTCCAGGGCCTCGCTGAGACTCACTCACTCAGACTGACTCAGACTAACTGTCCGGCCATCTCTCCGGGCTATTTATATCGCACACATTTCGATTGTTCGAGAACGATGTCGATCCTTCCAGGAAAGGGTCGGTCCCTCGACACAATGGCCACTCCCCATTCTGCGAAACCACAAACAATAGCAACAATAACACAGCAAGACAAAAGCGTTCGAGAATGTTCGATTATTACTCATTGTTTAACAGCCTCGGCGTAACACTGCCCCCTCCTAAAACATGCTCGTCCCGAGCATTCTTAGCCCCATATCGCGGCAGCCGATCAACATGAACAATTTCAGGCGCACCTCGCGCTGAAGATGTAGCAACTAGAGGAGCCACATTGCCGTCTCCAGTACTTCAGGACACCCAGAGTCCCTTTCTCATCAGCGATCCCAATTCCAGCCTCCAAAACACGGCTCTCATGATTTCTATCTGTTCTTTCACTTCCTGGAATTCCTTTCCAGATGAACCGAACGATTCCCTCATCAGTCGAGCACGCTCTTATGGCCAACGTTGACGACTGAGTTTCACTCGCATATAAACCTTAGTTTACATATTGGACAAGAAACATTATTTAGATCTTCAGTGATTTTATTTTTGTTTTATTTGCAGGTTGCAGAAATAATGGGTAGCATAGCTCAGAGCTGTGATAGCTTCATGAAACTATGCTATTTTGAAATGGAATCCTATAAAAACTGTAAAAGCATATTTCTGCCGATCTTGACTGCTCATGGATTTTGCTGCTCATTCAATAGTAAATACTTTTTCAATGGAAAAACGTAAGTAGAGTTTAAGCCTTAATAATACGATTATTAGTAGTAGAATTCAAGTTTAATAAGTGTCAAATTGGACCAATTCTCTTTCCGGGTCAATTATTCGCTATAATGAAGCATGCTTACAGTATTCCTACATTATTACTTCTAGTGTTTTATTATCTAGGTTTTTAGTTTGGTAAACACACCAAGTTTTAAGAGATTTAGGTACATCATTTTTTTAGTCTCAGTACCATATCAATTGTCAGTCATAAAACTTACCTGGCTCTTGTAATATAATATCTTCCTAACCACTAGCATTTTTATTAAAGGAACGAACACAACCCTGACGCGATCACTAGAACAGTTCAGACCACGGGTGAGAGCCGAGGGTTGATAGTCGTCGCGGACTACGAGGCTGAAGATGCTATAGACGGGACTATACTAAACGGGGGTGCTGTCACGGTAAAAACCTAATAACTTTACAACAAGGTATTCTAAAATAAACTGTAGAAAAATAGGAATTTATAACTGTTTTGAAACTTAATTTACTTTCTTAACTTCTTTTGAATTAGTATATATCCCTTAAATATGTATTACTATTTATGTATTATTATTTGTATGTATTTAAGTTTATGTTTATTATTATACATAATCAATAGGTATATATTATTTTATGGGTTCTCTTTATGTACCTATGTTTTATGTATGCTTAATAGTACTCTTACACCGCCGTCTTTTGATTTTTGTTTATTTTTGAGATCGCTTTTAGCGATAAAACCGCCCATTGTACCGTTATTTATTGTTTATATCCTTTGTTACTGTATTTTTGTTTGGTGTGCAATAAAGAGTATTTCATTCATTCATTATGAATTCCTACTTTTTTTTATTCTATTTTTTATTAGTTTAGCCTCTTGTCAATGGATCGAAAGCCACCGCCAGGCGGGCGGCGCGGCAATGAGTCGGCCGCCAGATCCACTGACAGGATAGATAACATCTAGAGACATGTACCTATATCTGAGATTGCTAAACTCCGACACTGTTTAACCGAAGCCAAACATTTCATAAGTACGTGTTAAACGCGATTAGGAGATCAGTCCAAAAAGTCGGTTAATAATTTTTTCTACGCAAGTGTTAAAGACATGCACTCTTAAAACTCCTACAATATAAACCGGTTAATATGATGATGATGTCGTCCAGGCCGATTTCGGCTACGGCGACAATGTTTCTGCTATATTACGTTACGTTAGTGCACTCTAAGATGACTTGAGTAGCCAATCTTAGCTTAAAATGTGTGTGCACACTGCACATAGTGTGCAAGTCTGAGCGCCGTTTACATAATTATTGATCGAGCGAAGCGAGATCTCCAAATTAACTTCGGCATATCGGCGTTGTATATATGTATGTATGTTTGATTATCCGAGGATAACTTTCGAAGCGTTTATCCGATCATCGTCAAATTTGGTATATAGGTCGGTAATGATGGCACAATTTTGGTGTGACTCAAAGAGCTAAAAATTTTGGGGGGTTGTTGAAATATTGGAGATCAAGAGGGGTAAAAAAAAATGGAAATGAGACTTTTTGGTCAAGTGAGACGTCAAATGAAAGGTCTTTATTAGTATATTTTAACCCCGTTTTTACTTTTAGTAAAGTTATTGTAGTTGTTGAGTTATTCTTATTAGCCATAATAAAAACTAAAATTTGCTAAACTTAACTAAACTAAACAGTATACAATCCGGGCCTCTTTAAGGTGAGAGTAAATAGGTTTCTTCTAGATCTTCGTGCTACATCTTAGACCACATCATCACTTACCATCAGGTGAGATTGTGGTCAAACGAAGTTCTATCCAATTAAAAAAAAAAAGTGCTGTAATTTGGTATGCATGTAGCTTATATATCGCAAATATAGGCAAAAGTCTGAAATTTAGAATAACTGCAATTTGTACCCCAAAAAAGGTTAACCAATTAACATGAACTCCCGTTACCTGTAATTTTAATGAAACTGTAGGTCAAATCAGTTGGTTTTTATTTCGTAGCACTATTTTGATAGTCAAAGATTACGAATAATATTTTTTTTGTTTTTATGGTAGACTCGCGAGATCTCAGTTCGGGGCGAACCACTAGTAATGTATTATATGTTTGCAGGCTGTTTACTTTTAAGTTGGTCACTTCTTCTATCTAGTTCGCGACAGGGAGACCGCATCGGGGAAATACACCCCTTAGGTCTGTAGATGGCACAAAAATTACTAACAAACCGATCAATATACCGTAGTTTCTACTAGCTACCAAAAGCTCTATAAAAGACAACGCAACACGTTAGACTTTTTCATCACTGTTCTTGCAACCAGGTGATGTACACTGATATAGAGGAATTCCCCACGGACCGGGAGTCGACTCTCGTAGAGACCAACACGGAGTCCTTCCACATCATCAACGCTGCGTATACTTACTGTTCTGAAGAAGTACGCACTTTGGCACCTGATGAGTAAGTGAGAACTGAAGTTACCGTTCACATTTCTTTCACTTTTACCTTTCAATTTGGTCTAAGCGATTCATTACATTGCATAACATTGGATCCATAATTCTATGAATATATTATATTTTAGCAGAATTTGCCTAAAGAATGAAAGTTATCTTTGCCTTGCAATTAGGGTTGCCATACGTCTGGGATTTTCCGGACATGTCCGGTAATATAGGTCTTTGTCCGGAAAGCGAGGGGAATCCTAAACCGTCCGGAATTTCTACAATTTAAGTAGGTAAGTAAAATAAAACACAAATTAAACCAAATATTTTGCTTCGTTCATTCACATGCACGATCCTCACGACATTAATGTTATATTTAAAAGAAAGTCAGGAATTTTTATCAAATATCAGGAATTTACTCCGGAATTAGGATTTTTTAATCTGGGAACCCTACTTGCAATGGCATAATAAACAACTAGATGGGGGCGAATAGAGTTTTTATAACACTGCTTCTTTTGATCTGCGGTTGCGCAATGATTCCAATAGTTCCACGATGGGACTATTCGCGCGCCACTCCATAAATTAAAAACAGAAAGAAAGTTATTTCTTACTGTTATTATGTTACTTAACTGTCGTTGATATACAAATAATTAATGTATCTCTTTTTTTTAAATCTTTAATAATGAGCTTAATCACAATGGCAATTATGCCGCTCAGTTGTTACAACAAAACAACTCTTTTGTTACATACTTCTTTAATTTACTTTTAAGAAGCCATGTATATTGCGTTGTAAATAAATAAATACTAAGGCACAAGAATCCCTAAACGTGTTTAGTGACTAAACATGATTAAATTTGACGTATTTGTACCAAAGTCAAAATATTTTTTTCATTAAAATCACAAGGATCACTTTGAAATGTCAATTTTACTGCCTGTTCCTTCGCGACCAAGCCAGGAAAGAAAGACAAGAAACCAGGCTGGTTGTTGTTTTAATGATCCTTTTAGAATAACAATACAGAAAATAAATTACGTTTAAATGGTATCATTTAAAATGAGTTGAACAAGTTCAATAGCTTCTCTATCATCTAAATAATCCGATATTTTATAGTAGACTTTTTATAAAGATTTTGTTTAACTACGTTTTTAAATTATTAATTTTCAATTTTTGTACATCCCTTGGGAGTTTGTTATAAAAGCGTACACCTTGCCCTTTAAAGATTTACTAACTTTATGGAGTCAACAAGCAACAAGTGGCACAGTGTATGATTTGACAACTCCTTAAATTATTATTTAGCCACTAAATACGTATAGATATCGTCGCCCTCTCAGTTCAATAATTGAGGGATAAACTGATAAACTAGTATCCCCGCGTTAAAAGCTAGTAAATACCTATAATTTTCATTCTTTCTTCCAGTCGTAAATGCTACTTATACCACGAATCCAGCCTCCCATACATCCATACATACAGCAAATCGGACTGCGATCTAATGTGCATAGTGCAAGCGGTGCGAGACGAGTGCAGCTGTCTCATGTTTTTTATACCGCAGCTCGCGCCATCGCAGCGTATTTGCAACATCACCAGCATTCCTTGTATTATGAGGGTCAAGTGTAAGTAGGACCTACAGATTTATCCATTTAGGTAAGAAAAATGGGTAATGACCTTCACTGACCGGTAAGGTAAAATACCGGGCCTTTGAATCCAGGAAATTTTTGCAATAGATTTCCAGCAAACAAATGAACCAGCATCTTGGTATTGCAATACCTAGTGACAATCTACACGTTATTTATGTACGTAAGCCTATAATGGTATTATCCATGTCACGTTTAAATTAACATTCCTTGTCAACGTGAAGCCGCTGCTCAGCTCAAATAATAAAAAAAAAACAATTATATAAATACTAATCCTCCAGCAAAGTGACAAGTGAAGAAAATTTAAATTAAAATCTCATTAAATTTTACAGTTTCTAGCAAATCAATGTACTCCTGTGACTGCTTGTCCGACTGTGAATCACGTCAGTATGCGGCCGAGATTATCTTAGGAAACTTCAACGCTATGCCGTACATGCTCAAAAACCTGTAGTAAGTACTTCATCATCATTTACAGCCTTACTTCGCCTACAGTCGGCATACCTACCTGTAACACCCTTCAAGAACTTACCTACAGCTTATAGGCACGCTCCACGGTCATTAAAGTACTTACAGCTTGTAAGCACGTTACACGGTCATTAAAATACTTACAGCTTGTAGGCACGCTCCACGGCCATTAAAATACTTACAGCTTGTAGGCACGCTCCACGGCCATTAAAATACTTACAACTTGTAGGCATGTTCCACGGTCATTAAAACACTTACAGCTTGTAGGCACGCTCCACGGTCATTAAAGTACTTACAGCTTGTAGGCGTTCCATGGTCATTAAAATACTTACAGCTTGTAGGCACGTTCCACTGTCATTAAAATACTTACAACTTGTAGGCACGTTCCACGGTCATTAAAACACTTACAGCTTGTAGGCACGCTCCACGGTCATTAAAGTACTTACAGCTTGTAGGCGTTCCATGGTCATTAAAATACTTACAGCTTGTAGGCACGTTCCACGGTCATTAAAATACTTACAGCTTGTAGGCACGCTCCAAGGTCATTAAAATACTTACAGCTTGTAGGCACGCTCCACGGTCATTAAAGTACTTACAGCTTGTAAGCACTGTAATGACTGTGAGGTAATTGTTACATAGAATATTAAGTAAAAGTTCCGCCCACGGCTTCGCACACGTGTTTTGTCAAAAAAAAGTAGCCGTCTCAATCCCGGACATAATCTATACCACATTTTATCGAAATCGGTCCAGCCGTTTAGTCGTGAAAACGTAACAAACAATCAGAGAGATAGGAGTTACTTTCGAATTTATAATACTATTATAGATGCTTGTGGTTTGACAAAACAAGGAAAATATATTTTTTTTTTCATCAAAATCTTATCTAGTGGAGAGAGCGTTTTTGTGCATAATTACTTAAGTGCGAAGAATATTTTTAGTTTCGTTTAAAAGGCGTTTAATTACCTATTTTAACAGTATAAATATCATTACCATATAAGTATTATGTTTGGACAGTGCCGGATTAACCAAGCACGGGGCCCGTAGCAAATTCTATCGAGGGGCCCTTGATCTGGTAGATATGGGTTCATAAGTATAAAGTGACGGAGGTGAGCGGGGCCCGTAACAATTGCTACTCTTGCTACGTGGTATGTACGTTGTTAATCCAACACTGTGGATTTGATGTTTCAGCGCCGACATCGAGTTTAATAAGAGTACCCTCGTCATGAACTTCTTTTTTACTAACTCTATGTATGTTAAGAAGAAACAGGAGACTGTGATGTCACTTACCATATTAACATGTGAGTTTCTTTCTAGATAGATTAAACATATATTTAAATGAAATTAAGTTGAATTTTATTTATTTAGCTAGGATAAAAACAATTATACCTACTAGTGACTCTCCCCGAACTAAGATCTCGCGAGTCTCCCATAAAAACAACAAAATATTATTTGTAATCCTTGACTATCAAAATAGTGCCCCGAAATGCATAACCAATTAACTTGGCCTACAGTTTCATTAAAGTTACAGGTAACGGCAGTTCATGTAATTTGGTTATTCTTTTTTGGGGTACAAATGGACGTTATTCTGGCTTTCAGACTTTTGCCTATATTTGTGTCACTGAAGCTATACGCATACCAAATTACAGCACTGTGGGGTCACCGGTGTACGCTGTGAATTTTTGTTTCAATTTTTGTTGTAGCTATAACTCAAAAACTAAAGACTTTACTAAAAATAAAAATGGAGGCGAAACGTACCAATGAAGACCTTTTATTTGACGTCCCACTTGACCTAATAGTCTCATTTTCATTTTTTTTAACCCTCTTGAACCCCAATCTCTCAATAACCCCCCAACATTTTTAGCTCATTTAGTCACACCAAAATTGTGCCATCACTATATACCTATAGGTATATTAAATTTCACGATGATCGAATCAACGCTTTGAAAGTTATCCTAGGACAAACAAACATACATACATACAATGCCAATTTGCCCAAGTTGCAGAAACTTATTATGAAACTTATTATGTACGTATAACATTTTAAATTTTTTTTATTTATTTCAATCAACATACACATACACAGACACACTTTAAAGTATTATGTTAGTAGATGTTCGAGTACCCCAACATTGGCAACCAAACTAGGATTAACCTATGATACAACGCACCAATGTCCTCCGCTATTAAAAGTTATAGATATATTTATATTTGCATATATTTATCTAAACACACAAACTACTTTTAGATAGATAGAGACTCGCTTTAATGTACACCAGGATTAATTCTACAAATAAATTAGGTAAGTATGCTAATCGAAGTGCGATGGGACGGCCTTATGTAATTAATTACTGGATATGTAGATGTACTCGTAGATAGAGAAATCTATTTTAGTCTTTATGGATTAAAACAAATGTCAAACCTATGAACATCATATCAGCTATAGCAAATCCACTTTTTTCTTGTAAAAATAGAAGTCATTAACATAGCATACACTGACAATATTTATTTTGAACTACCTTTAAGCCCCCATAGATTTCCAGACCCTTATAATTGCGAAAGTTTGGATGTTTGTTTGGTATTCAATCATGTCAATCAAGTACATAACGACTGAACCGATTTCGATTTGATTTGGTGTATAGATTATGACCTGGCTTGATTATTGACAAACCACGCGTGCGAAGCCGAGGGTGGAAACCAGTAACAGAATAGAATCATTGATCGAACGAAGCGAGATCTCCAAATCAACTGGGGCAAATCGGATTTGTATGTATGTATGTTTGTTTGTCCGATGATAACTTTCGAAGCGTTGATCCGATCATCGTGAACTTTAATACATAGATAGGTAGTAATGGCACAATTTTGGTGAGACTAAATGAGCTAAAAATGTTTAGAAGTTGTTGAGATATTGTGGTTCAAGAGGGATAAAAAAAAATGAAAATGAGACTATTAGGTCAAGTGGGACGTGAAATGAAAGGTCTTCATTAGTACATTTCAACTTCATTTTTATTTTTAGTAGTCTTTATAGTTTTTGAGTTATTAGCCACACTTGACCTAAAAGTCTCATTTTAATTTTTTTTAACCCTCTTGAACCCCAACATCTCAACAACCCCCCAACATTTTTAGCTCATTTAGTCACAAAAATTCACAGGGTGCACCAGTGACCCCACAGTGCTGTAATTTGGTATGCGTATAGCTAAGTGACACAAATATAGGCAAGTCTGAAATCCGGAATAACTTCTATTTGTAGGTACCCCAAAAATGAGTGATCAAATTACATGAACTACCGTTACCTGTAATTTGAATGAAACTATAGGTCAAGTTATTTTGGTTACTAATTTCGTGGCACTATTTACAAATACAAATTTTAGACACAAATTAAGCCCAAGTCAGATCAAAAATATATAAAATAATAATAGTTCAGTAAAATTTAAAAGTAAAATGACATAAATAATAATATAAAAATGGAATGGAAATTAAAAAAAAAATTAAATTCATATTTAATTATTATTTTAATGATTGATTAATGAATGTTTTTTCCAGCAAACCTTGGCGGTATATTCGGTCTGTGCCTGGGTTGTAGCTGCATCAGTTTGCTGGAGGTCATTTTCTACATATACATGGTCATCAGAAACTACTTCCGACGTCGCCGCTGGCAACGCGACTTCCTACGTTTCATTGAATACAAAAACTGAACACACGCTAAGGTTTCTTCACACAACGTTCAGTCGTTCTTTTCGTCCTTTGTGCGTAAAAATTTCCTTTAGACAAGGTACAAATACCTCATTAAACAAACATTAACTGGCATTGCCGATGTGGGAGACAAAACCGCGAAGCTCAAGTGGAAGTGGGAAGCGGGTGGTAATCTGGCAAGGAAGGAATAGGCTAGGTAAAAAAAAAAGTTACCTATCATAAAATAATAATTCGGTTAATTATAATAATCATTCAGGAATAGGTAGTATTTTTTTCCTATTGTCAGGGAACAAATAAGGAACAGAACAAGGAAAGTCTAAAAATAAAAGACACAAATCAGGTGTATGTAAACAAATTTATATTTTCCGATTTACAGTTAAATATCGCTAAATCTGCTCACCATTTCAACATTATAGTATCAAATATATTGCTTTGATATTATTTCATGAAAAAATACAAAATGTACGATGCGTTACAAAATGTTATAGAAAAGTTACATTTTATGATCTAACTCTTATTATGCGTATTGTATGTTACAATTATAAAACTCCCTAAATATAAATTGCTCTATTGCACATAATTTAGTGATGATTTGAAAGATACATATCTAAATAAATACTCTCCGCTAACTCGGCGCCTTTCTTTAATACTTGAAGGGAATCGCTAGTAAACCTAACATTAAATCAATATTTGGCTTAGATTTTACAATACAACTACAATAAAGCATATAAAATAATATTTTGGTCTAAGTTATGCGTTATCATTAATTTTAGTGCCCTTACTCTAATTATTGCCTTAATCTAAAATATTTTATTCCAGTGGTCATTTACCAATTCTAGTCGACTCGCGCCATTGTTACATTTTTTACAAAATGGGATACTAAATACAAATATACAAAAAGTATTTGAGATTAAACTATTTAGCCTTTATTCACATTGATCTATTTGTAAAATAATCGTTAGTACATAAATTGCCCTAATACGAAGCACAATGGCGTGAGCCGCGCGCGCAACACGGGGCCGCTCCTCCGGGAATCACTGGACGTACATATCACAAAAGGCTTAAATATAATTTCTGAACTAGCAATACCTAATCCAATGGAACGGTATAACGTTTCATCAACATTGAGCTAACTTACATCAAATATATTCATTATTATATACAGTGTGGAAATTAAACTCAGGCCCTGGAGGGAAACTACTTAAAATCCTTAAGCTAGCTCATTTTACTTAAAGGAGACATTCCTTTATTTTTAAAAAGAAACAAATCTGCATTAAAATATTTTTTTAAACTCGCTTGCTTCGCCCGGGACTCGAACCAACTAAAATTTAAAAAATAAACACTCCTTATTTTATTATTATACTAATCGGTAGTATTAATATTCAGGATAAAGTTTCTCTAAAAAATATTTGGTTACTGTTCACTTTTAACAAGTAAAAGACACGTAACAATTCTGTTATCTCTCCAACACTCAAAGACTTCGTATGAAGTACACGCTTGCTTATTTATCGTTAAGTACCTTGTTGAAATCTTCGATAAGAAAATTGTTCAATGGTGGTAATACCTCTATGCACATTTCCTTCTTACATGATCCGAGGCGTTCAGTGGAGAAGTTTAAAAATGGAACGTTTGACTTTGTTTGCGAGGCGGGACAATAATTTTAAAATTCGAACGATTTTTATCAACAGATTTTATTTAAGTAGTGTTGCTTCCCTTACGTAATTAAATTATCTCATAATGGCGTATCAAGAACAATTCGATTTATTAGAAGCTTACTTTGTTTGCAACAAGAGCTACGATTTAGCTCTGCAGTGGTATCGCGAGAAGTATCCAGACAGAGAACTACCATCTAGAAAGGTTTTGTCTCGAATTGTGAATAATTTACTGACCGTTGGAAGTTTTAAAAAGAAGACTGGACGCCCACAGCAACAAAATTTGGACTATAGCGATGTTGAGTTAAACATTTTAACCTACTTCGAGTGTTACCCGAAAGCTTCAAGCAGGGAAGCTGCTCAAGAGATAGGCATCAACCATACTAGTATACTTAAAGTTCTGAAAAAATACAAATACAAATGTTATCGTGATGGGCGATTGGTGCAGAAACTACATCCCGGAGATAGTGAAAGGAGATTACAGTTTTGTGAAAATATTCGAACAGAAATAGCCCTCAACCCAAATTTCTTGGACTGTATTGTATGGTCTGACGAAACAAATTTTAGTAATAATGGAATGTATAACAGACATAACAATCATTATTGGTCTCGTCAAAATCCATTCCGTGTCCGTGAAACGAACAATCAGGTCAGATTTTCGTTTAATGTTTGGTGTGGAATCAAAAGTAACATGGTTGTTTTGTTGCACATTTACGAAGGACATCTGAATGCAGCAAAATACATTGAAATATTAGAGCTTTTAAAAAATCAATTAAACCTTCTGCCAGAAGAGGAACGAAATAATATCATTTTTCAACAAGATGGTGCACCTGCCCACAACAGCAGAATTGCCAGGGCATACCTTAATGAAAATTTCAATGCCTGGATAGGTACAAACGGTACGATTAGATGGCCTGCAAGAAGTCCAGACCTGACGCCCATGGACTTCTTTTTATGGGGTCATGTAAAAAATGTTGTTTATGAAACTTGCTATGAAACCGTTCAAGAGCTAAGGATTGCGGTAGAAAATGTTATCAGGGGCATACACCACAACACTTTGCTGAAGGCTACAAGAAATGAATTTCAACGGCGACTAATGTTGTGTAGCCGGAACGACGGGGCTCATTTCGAACAATTTATCAGTTAAATAATTTAAGTGTTACAAAATTGATAGTAAAATAAAGTTGATGTTAGATTTAACGATTATTTTTATTTTTAAGACCAAATGTTTGTTACAGAAACTTTATCCTGAATATTAATACTACCGATTAGTATAATAAAATAAAGAGTGTTTATTTTTTTAAATTTTAGTTGGTTCGAGTCCCGGGCGAAGCAAGCGAGTTTAAAAAAATATTTTAATGCAGATTTGTTTCTTTTTAAAAATAAAGGAATGTCTCCTTTAAGTAAAATGAGCTAGCTTAAGGATTTTAAGTAGTTTCCCTCCAGGGCCTGAGTTTAATTTCCACACTGTATATGTATGTTATATATATTGCTGTTAATTTATGGTTAACTATAATTATTGTATCCCTGAGAGTAGACGTAGTTAATGGCACTAGGTTTATTATGACAAGATACTTCGAGAATCGCTTTATTAATATTTTGTGCCGAAAAAGTTCAAAGTCGAATCGTAAAAGAGATCTACACATCTACACTTACATTACAAACGCACCTATTGCTCTAGCCTCGCTAGAATTAAGCACAACACCAAAATAAATCCCTGAAATGCTTCAAATAAAACTCTGTTTTATTTAAGATCACATATTATTTTATATCTGCCGAAATACACATCTATTTTATAAAAAATATCCTCAATAGAACGTTATAAAAACTCGTAAATTGACTTCCGTAGGCTGGCAACGCTAGGCCATCACTTATAAATACAAAGCACAAGTGAGCAATAGTTCCTTAGAGCTCAATAAATAGAGGTCGCTGACCGAAGAGAGAACATTCAAAGATAGAAAGATCGAGAAACCGAATAAATAAACCGTAGTGTTAGAAGTTGCGCGCCACTTCGCTCTCAGATACCTTGCAGTTGTTCGAAGAGCGTGTAAGTGGCGTCGAGCTGGTCTCAGAGGGAGACGAGGCTGTTGTGCGAGTCGGGGGACACTATCTCCGGCGCGGAGCGCTGCTGGTGGGCGCACGGGTGCGGGTGCGGGTGCACGGGGGTGAGGCCCGTGCCCCCCTCCATTAGGCTCTCGAAGTTGAACGGGATGCCATTAGAGGGCGTGCTGATCTCGATGCCGGCGATCTTGTTGTTGCCGAGGGCCTTGTTATTGTGGATCTGAAAATAACACTACTATTTATAACGATGACAGTAATAGCGTTTTCCTTAGAGGATTCACGTTCGCGAGACAATACCTAACTCGCGTTTGTCATTTCAGAATATTGTAAACTACTCGTAAACAGTTCCTTGTACTTGTACCAAACTGAAGATTGACATCAGACCGTTGGGAGCCGCTCGCTAGGGATTTGGTTTACATGTCAACTTATAGCTAAGATTTTGTAGTTCCCTGAATTTGTAGTTCAGCAGTTCAGAAGTTATGTGCATTTATCTAGGGTCCGTACAGTCAGAAATCAGGATGTACCGCAAAAACTAAAGATCTGAGAGAATCAGTCAAAATATGAAGTTTTTGTAGTTAATTACTGTTTTGTTATGGCTCGTATTCTGAAATAAATGGGGTTGAATCAAAGTAACACCTTGGAGAATTCGTAAGTAGCTCAGCCTTTTGCAGTAGTTTGGTTACTAATTTGTAGTTGATTTTTTTATGTTATCACTTCTTTTCAGAAATAAATGGATTTTAGCCCAAATGGAAGTATCACTTATATCTCCACCACGAAGAAATCTACAAGAACCGTACAAAGCCCAAAATACTGCCGTACTCCAGGAAAATTAAATTGCAAAGTTTCACTAAAATCAGTTAGGTCTTTTATGACTTTTTACCGCACTGCGCAGAAAGAGGACACATTGGTTATATATGTAATTTACCTGCTATAGTATAGATAGGATATTTTGGCAGTACCTTTGCATACATTGCATACTATTTATAACTACATAGAGATCGTCTACTCTAAAAATGAACGCCCCTCCACTTCATCACTGTGGGTCAACACCAAAACGAGCCTTGGGATTACAATGAATAAAGAACATATCACATTGACGTAATTAAGTGGAAGGGCGTTCATTTTTAGAGTAGACTGTCTCTACATAGGTATATATAAAACTGGTAGAGTGAGCAATGAGATTAGATTTTTGTGTGTGATTTTTGTTTCGAGTGCTCTTTAATTAGCGAAAACAAAAGTAATACAGTTTGGCTAATTATTTTTTCTGAAGTATTCGCCTAATAATGAGCTAAAAAGTTACGATCTGAAAAATTCATAGCATTGTGTTGGTTTCTAGTGATTTACAGTGACTATAAAAATGATAATGCTGTTTTTTATACGACCTGAAGATGGAACAAGCCAATGGCCCACCTAATGTTAAGTGGTAACAATCGCCTATGACAAAGTATTGTTTCGTAGGTCACGGATTTTAAGAGACGCAATGCCCTGCCTTCATCAACTTTTTGTTTCGTAATAATGTAATAAATAATTAAGCATTTATACAAGTTGACTATGAATGACCCGTGATTGTTATATTAATTAATTAATTGTCATGTGTGCGTTGTTTTATTATTATTTTTCATTTTCAAAAATACTATTTTGTTGTCGATATATCTAAGTATTATTATTATTGTTTTCTTTTTGTACCTGCATGTTTATACTGTTATCATCGTGGTTATCTACTCTAAAAACTGGTCAAAATGTAGTAAGTGATCTTATACTGCTAAATTATGTATGCTAAATTATATAACTATTTAAAATTATTCAAAATGTATCTAACCGTGTTCAACTTATAAATGTCCATTATTATTGTTATTTTTACTCTATTTTAATTAAATTAATTATGTTTAGCTGCCTTAGCTATGGTTGCCTTCACAGAGTGAGTACAGGGAATACTCATTGGAAATCCTTAATAAACAAATGAAATTAAACTTGAGTGTGCCTCATGTGCCTGTAATTTCACCGGCAACCTTGAAACCTTTTAAATGTGTATTATTATTGGTTTAAGTTTGATTTATAGTGACTATTAAAATGTTTAGGCTATAATGTGCGATTTCCTGCCTCATGAAACATTATTGACGTATCTCTTACTAACAATAGCAATTATTGTTAATTTCAAATAATATGGATAATTTTCCTGTTTCTAATATTTCACAATTTTGAACCAGTCAAAACCCCACAACATTCGTTAGCAACTGATATTTTATTATTAAGTATGCAGCGAATTAACATTGTCCTACAAACTCATCAAAAAGTGTTACAATTTGCCTGAGATTTTCGTGAAATTTTATAAATTGGAACCAATAAATTGATATTTACAGAAGTTAAGTTTGATACAATAAGCAAAAACAGACGTTGAACTAAACTTAAGTTTTCGCTCGTTGTACTAAACTTAAGTTTTCGCTCGTTGTACTAAACTTAATTTCTGTAACCCTCTATTTCGTGCCGAAACATCAAGAGATCTCACTTTGGGGCGATCTACTATTGTGTAATCTGCATGATATGGTTGTACCAACCTATTCTTACATTGACGATTGCAATAAAAGATTGAGTATTAAAATAAATAAATAATGGACATTTCACACAGAGTTATCTAGCCCCAAACTAAGTATAGCTTGTACTATGGGAACCAGATAACTAATTCTTATATACATTCTGTTTTGTAAATAGACCCCTAGACTAGAAACAAATATCTGTTGATCATGCAAACATTAGTTCCGCGGCGGAAATCGAGCCCGCGCTTCCAGTACAGCCGGCTATTCGCCTACTACGGAATAAAAACTGCGGAAGAATATTCGGCTATGGAAAAGATCGCTTGTAGCGATAAGACCACTTGTATTTTCGCATGTCTTGTTATTTGTGTTTCTTATGTTGTATCTTAATTTAAGTGTGGTGTACAATAAACCGTTATCTATACAACCTGTTCTGTTATGTACGACATTAATTTAAAACACACATCCGGAATCGTATTAACAGATTTTAGAGGTGGGTTTAATACCGGTAGCTTGAATATTTATCCAGTAACCGACATATTTCCAATAAACAATTTTTTACGCAAATCGGTGGCGTCTTTGCGACGATGCCGCTTAGTCAGTTTAACAGGTACCAGGTACATGATGAATGAATATGATTTGTTTATCTATTTGATACAGGTTGTTTCATTGATATTTTAGGACTTCATATTAAGGTTATCAGAAATTTAAAAATTTTCTATAGTAATTAATTTGAAATTAGCCCTACCCGTGTTTTCATTATGTCGTACATAACAGAACACGCAGTATATCTATCTATCTATCTACGCCGCAGAGAACGTCGATGATTAAGAGTAGATGGTTACCTGTGCCGGGCTCGGCGCGAGGGGCACCTGCAGCGAGTTGGGTCGGTTGGGGCGCGACAGCGCCGGCGGGGGGGTGTCCAGGGTGAGGGGCGAGTGGCGAGTGACCACGGCTGGGTTTGCCGCCGATAACATTATTCTGAAACGATCAAACGTTAACATTACTTCTCTTATTCTATAATACCAAAAAAAATTAGAAGCCTCTGATTTAGTGTCAGGACTCTTTTCAGAACATGCCCAAATAAGGAATGTTTGTTTTCACAAGTTGTCAGTGCGCAGTGCTCCGTCGAAAGTCGACCGTAATTAATAATGTTTTTTTCAGTTTAATTTATCCTTATCCAAATAAACTTTACTAAGCCCTCTTCCGTGCGCAAAAAGAGCTTAAAAAGGGGGGACAAAGTTTTCTCGTCACGTATTTATTTTATAGATACGTTTCCTTGAGGTTTCGGTATTACCCTTACAGTGTAATACATCTAGAATACTAATTCCAAGTAACTTATGTTACATTGAAATAAATAAATATCAAAGTAGCGATCTTTATAATTTTGTATTAAACTGTTTCCAAGGGTATAATTTCCATAACTTTAAGCTCTCTACGTATTAAAATGTTTTACATTTGAACATACAATGTTGTGGTTACCTTTTATTGTTAGCCGGAGACGTAAACATATTATCCATGTGCCCCATGACCGGGTCCGCGGAGGGCTCCACGTCCTCCACCTTCACTCGGACTCCGTCGTCAGGCATCGGAAAGGGGTAAGGCACGGGCTCGTGGAAGGGCTTCACGTCAGGGGGACTGTTTGACCGCTTGTTCAGACGACACGACTGCCGATGCGATTCTAGAACCGAGTGCAACTGCTCCCGCTCAGAATTCAATTTCCTAATTTCTTCTTGAAGAGAGTGCTTTCTTTCCTCGAGCTTGTCAGTTTCGTCTTGGAGCTCGTTGGTGTGGTCGAGTCTGCGCTTGCGGCACCTAGCGGCGGCCATCTTGTTACGTTCGCGACGGACTTTTCTTCGTTCCTCTTCTTCTGGGGAGATGTCTAGGGGGGCTTTGGTGGGACGGCGGCCGCCCATGTTGCGACGCTTCGGCATTGGAAGGCCGGGGCTGCTGCTCATGCTGTCGCCGCTGGCGGAGAGCGGGCCCGACGACACGTGCAGCGCCGTCGTCGGGCCCGACTCACAGTACCCCACAGAATTCAGCGTGCCTGGAAATGTTGAAGATCTCGTTCAAATACACGTTAATGCTATTTTGCACAAGAGCTAAAAAGGAGAAACAGATGACAGAAGACAAATTTAACAGTAAATGGTAATCCTTGTTTCGTCAAGCTTTGAGTACCTACGTAAATTTTTAAGGCCATTCAAAGGATTAGGGATTTTCCTTGACGTTTGTAGTTCAATATTTAAAGACTGGAACATGTGTCGCTTTGGTGACTAACGGATAAGCATTTTTGTTTCCATTGATGACTATTCAATGCGTATTGTAAGGATAATAAGGGAACTTACCGTAGTTGTTGGCGTGCGTGACTGAAGGCGGGACAAAGCCCGCGTGAGTGGCCTGATCAGAATGGTAGTTGGTCAGCTCTATGTAAGTCTGCTCGAAGTTCCGCAGCTGTGTGGGGGTAATGGTGGCCGTCGTGCGGGTGGGGACCCCCGATTGGAGGCCCTCGAGATTTGCCAACTGAAAAGAAAGGAAACAGAACGTTAGATAAAAATAACCAAGAGAAGAAATTAAAAGGACAGCAGGCATCTTTTGAGGATAGTTTATACAATGACAGTGGCAAGTTGGCCTAGCTGGATGAATTGACGCATTTTCTGTAGACCTTAAACACTTTAACCAGTTTTTCCAGCCAAGGGATATTAAAGAAGAGTAAGGGGTGTTAAGATATAGCGCAATGTCTTTAAAGCAGCAAACTTGTCCTGATCATAAAATAGTTATGCTATATTTATTGTTTTGTTGCAGCATATTGCTTCCACATTCCACTGCCGTATTATCAGCGATATTTGCATAACAAAGTATCACAACAATAACATTCTTTAACAAAATAAAACTGATACGTTAGATAATTTTACTGTTGTGGTAAACAATGACCCTTATAATGGTATAGCTTAGTTGTTTACATAAACTAAAAAAATGGAGCTTGTATTATTCGCTTCCGATTAAAAATTGAATATTATGATACTGTTGCAGTAATTGTAACTAAAACGGAATTTTTAGCAAACTAGTGTTTTGCTTTTAATCCAATTAAAATATCGAACTTTTACCTCGTACAACATTCGTTTCACGCTGAACCAATTTCACCGAGCTTATAGAAGCTACAGGGCGAATCTAAGTATTTTCGCTTTAACTACTCTAAATTAGGAGTTCGTAAACCAATAGTCCAAATCAGTATTTGCACTAGACACTTACGAAAGATCCATTTCTAAGTAGGTCAAGAATGATAGATGTTTCTACAACAATATAGTTAAGAGCAGACAGGTGATTTCCACAAGAATTTCTACATTTTATCCACTGTAGGTATCGGTTGTTCAGTATTCATCTTGATAGACCTGTTAATATCGAGTTCGTTCGATTTGTTTTTGAACATTGGAAATGGTAGTTTGAGAAGAGGTTTGTAAATGGGCAAGGAAATTGTCCGTTCACGGGTTTCTAGGGCAGATGGAAGTTCGGGTTCATGCGTGAGAGTTAGTGGGCGGTATAGTACCTGCTGGCACCATAACTCAGTGGCGAGGATGTTGGCGATCTCCAGAGGATCTATGTTCTGCATGTCTGCGTCGCTCACTCAACCACGTTTATAATTAGACGCTTACTCTATTGTGTTGCGCTTTTTGCGACGCGACACCTTCGTACGGTTCGAGTTTGTTAGTCGATTTATTCGTTATAATCCGCCCTCGCAAAAGTGCAGTATTGGCTACAATGAGGTCGATCCGTCTGTGCAGCTATAGGTTTTTGGGGTTTTTTCGGTGTGTAGTTAATTCGCGGGTTATGGGGCGGATCGTCGGGTCGTATATCGCGAAGTATCGCGGGGGTATCGTGTGCGCGGGAGTGCGGGTCGTTCGTTCGTTGCGCGCGCGGACAACGGCGGCGGCCGCGGCTGATCGCGCGCTACTGCCGCGCCCGCGCCAGTTTCGCCCGAAATCTTCGCCCACGAGCGACGTCGAATCATTTATTAATAGACTACTCCTCTAACTCCGGAAATATTTCGCATCATTTCGAATCGCACGGTGGCGGTTTCTTATCTGAGGTAACATGTTTGCCCGTAAGTACAGGGTGTACCGTTGCAACGAACTGTCAGTTGTGTCAGTTCCTGTATCAAGAAGAGTTACATTACAAACGTTTACGTTACAAAACAAAGGGCAACCACAGAAGCTTTGAACCTAAATTTTGTAAGTCAAGGTTTACAGTAACGTCATTATGAAGACAAAAACATAAAAGTATGATGCCTGGCAAACTGCTGGATGACGGCAGCAAGTAGGCGGTAGGCTGGACCTTGGGGCAAGGACGCCGCGGGTCCGTGGGCGCAGACGCTCAATACAACCTCATATAGCCTTATTCGGCAATACAACTATGACAAGTAATCATATGCAGGAAGCCGATACGTAACCATAAATAGTGGCTAACGATGTGTGGTCTATAACTAAGAAAGATGAAAATACTTGCTTGGAAAAACGATGGTAGAGAAATGCATGAATTAAAACTATGAAAGTTACGAAATAGCCGGTCTCTAAGGAAAGTGTTCTATTATCAACTCAGGCGATCGTAGATAACAAATTCCAAGCAAAAAAAAAATCAAACAACGATAAACTTGAGCAGATCCAACCAATTTGTACAACTATGAATAACTGAAAATGAAAGCAATATAGAGGCGTTCACAGATAAGAGGGAGTCTGGCGAAGAAGTCAAGTCATTAACAATTGTATCAACTATAAAATTATGTTAGTGCATTGCTGCAGACACAAAGGATACAGGCGAGCTCCGGAAGCTTGGCCCGGTCAATTACCACAATGGCTTAAATGAAATTCGTCTCAAATACGCGCCACATTCTGCTCCGCTTCTGTCCGTTAATTGGTCACGGTGCTTTACCTAAACAATTAACCAACGGATTATGAATTATCTCGCATTCTTGCTTGTTACTGTTAATTTATTGGGATCCGCTAAGTTTTTTTACGCTGTGCTTCCGTGAAATTTACTGAAATTCCAACTGGTTTCATAGTCTTATTATGCTAGCGGTACAATTTCCGATTATTAAAGGTATTAAAGCTTTCAAATATAGGTCTTCGCATATCATCCCTTTCCACGAACGGTACGAGTATTCTGAGAAATGGCGCACGCAACGCGGTTAGCCGAAGCCCTTGATGCGGTGCCTGCCTACTCGGAGCGTACTACAATGTTATCGGCCCGCGTGCTATGAGATCACCACTATATCTAGTTGTGACGTATCGCGTACCTACTGTGTGATCACTCTTTAATTATGGGTTTACTCTTTAACAGTTTTTATGGGGCAACACGGTTGACCTTGACTTGTTTCCATGTTTTGATTTGACAAATTCAAACTTCTTTTCCAAAATTTTGTGCTGCATGACCCTCAAGTCAGATTTACGATCCAGTCCTTGTACGCTTGAGTTTACTTACTTCGAATTTGCGATGTCGTATTTGTTCCTTTGTAACGGTACGTTCAACTCGCGTGAAATAAAATTTGATTTCAGATGTCGCCGTCGATAGGACAGGGCAATAAATCGACAGGCGATAAGCTGTTACCCGCACGTGTGCTCGCCCACACATTTAATCTAATCGAGAGAACCAATGCCCACCAACTTACTTATCTATAGTGGTTACAGAACAATACTCTACCATGACACCTTTATATTCTCAATATTTTCCAACCATCTCAATTTCATGAAAATATCCATTTAATAAAAATGTGAAAGCAGTTCCCAAAACTGATTATAAATAGTTGTTGTCAACTGTTTACAAAATACTAAGGAATATTCCGATAATATTGGGTCGCATACTCAGAAATCCACAGTATAAGGACACGTGTGTTTGTTTTCCTCAACAACATTTATAAAACAGATAATGCATGCAATTTAATTTAATCAAATTCATATATTTTACAGTTTACATTTTAAAGAGAAATCCGATTGTCGCGTGTTTTTCCCCAACTATCAGTCGTCATGGTTTTATATAGCTCCGTATCAGAATTGCTTTCAGGAAACGATAGCCGCGCGCATCTGCGAACTGTTTTGCAACTTTATTTTATATAAAACAATCTTACTGGTTGTAAAACTAAGAATCTGAAGAGGAATTACTTCGCCGATTGATGGGAAACTCAAGCTTGTAAATATCAGGCGTACCTTGAGATTCTTCAAAGCAGAGACTGTATGTATCTTTGGAAAATTGATTATGTTCTCTAAATGCGGTTTAGTGCGCGTGCGCCGCACGTGGTGGCCGCGTGATAGTGTGTGCGTGCGACAGGTGATCGCCCACTGCTCTACGAAATTCGGGCTTCAACGCTCTACTAATCTTGTTTTGATTCCTCTCTCTAGAACAAGACAATAAACCATATTTGCTGGGACGATAAAACCTTGGACTTTTTACTGTGTTCGCGGTTGAAGATGGACTTTGGCCGGTACGTTGGACTAGAGTAAAACAAAGAACTTGAAGCGTTGCATTTTCTGAAGTGAATGAACTTTATAAAGATTACATCATCGGTGAAATTAAAACATTCTGATAACGACTTTTTATTCTAGACAGGCTAATGAAAGCTATAAATTCATGTAACAATAAACATAAGAAATAAAAACAAACAGAGGGAAGCGAGCACCAGTGAAGTGTAAATTCCTTTGGTGTCATAAAGTAAGCCTTGGACACTGTTCTCCTCGAAAACTGACCTCAATTCTACGGAAATACGGAACTTATTCTCACCGCATGCAACCAACGCAATAAAGCACTCCCAGACTATTACGATATCACGTTTGAGTGGCCATCTGACTTTGAAACGATGTTCGGTTTTAGTGAGTTTCGTATCTGGTCGGGTGTCTGAGAGCTCATTAACGCAGCGCTAATTGCTCGCACTAATAGCGATGCTTGGTTCGTCGAGTTCAAAATTCCTTGAACTGATTCTAATATAAAGATCTGTTTGTTGCACTGCATCTTGCACTACGGATGGTTAACAATTGGATGCTACAGTGAATGAGGTTAATCATGAGAATATATCTAAGCGACTTACTGCTAGGATGTTGATTGGCATTCTAACTAAGAATTGCCATATCAATTTAGAGTATCAAAATAATTAGAACCGCAGCTAAACCAAACCCTTCACAGACAAGTTATCAAGAAACAAAGAACGCTATATAATTGTGATAAATACGAATTCTAAATCATGTTAATGACAAAGGAACACAATCAAACTTAAAAGTGAATTAACACAAGCAACACATGCAAGCAAATGTACGGCGGGCGCCGTCGACTGTCGCGACATTGACCGCCACTGTGCGAATAATAAAATAAATCGACGCCCTGGCACCGCGCCAACGCAACGTCCCTTTCCTTCACCTTTATTGAGCGACACCACCGCGCTAGCTGGAACCATTGCTGCACCAGCCAGCCCGGAGAAAAGTGAACGTACACGAAGCTAGCAATGAAACACAACCTTTTAGTAACGAAAGACAAGATTCAATTTTTGTAACGCGATCGATTTACTATCGCTTTCCATAATGCACCCCAGCGGTTTACCTTCGCCCAATAT
Organism: Philereme transversata; assembly: GCA_963924445.1. NCBI lineage: Eukaryota > Metazoa > Arthropoda > Insecta > Lepidoptera > Geometridae > Philereme > Philereme transversata. The sequence goes on from OZ004347.1 coordinate 11,384,131, forward strand.
ATTTAATTTTCAAAGGGTTAACGTAAATTATGAAAGGCAGGGCCTTATGACCTTTTCCAGGAATTTATTTCGCTTTCATTGTTACAATATTCAAGTAAATTGCCTGTCAGCAGTATAAAAAGGGTGCCATTATGTCGAGCACTCGGCCGGAGTCGACCTTCATTTTCACGAAAACTGCTCCATTCTGTGTTTCTCGGAAAACCCGCGTGAGTCACCGCTCACTCGCTCTCTATCGCAGGTCACTACGACCGCGTATTTACATTCGTCGTAGGCACAATTCAAAAACTCGATTACGTTGAATGATTCATTCGCGGCATGAATCAGCGCGTGACATTGGAGAAAATTTCGCTTCTGAATATATGATGAAGTTCCGATACGGCCGAAACTAGAATTTATCAGTAGAATGATTTACTACGCTCGACTCGAGTTAAACAAACATAAGTATGCAAAGTCCTTAAAGAAAACTATTTGAAGGTTATGGAATAATAATAAGGAAATGCTAAGTAAACGAGAAAAACTTGTAAAATAGCGGAAATCTTGAGTCTAATTTACTCGTACATTATCTATTCCTGTGCTTATTCATATTAAAGTGTAACGTGCGATATTGTATTGTCATGTTTTAAAACAAGTAGGCAGAATGTTGTTATCTAAAAGCTGAGCGTATGGCGCCGGAGCGAAGAAACGGATATCGTCCGGAAATGGCGAGCATTCCTCGCGGCGCCGCTGCCAACCGCAGAGTTCGCCGAAAAAACAAAAAAAGATTTGTGTTTTGTAATTCGAACTTGCAACAATTCTTACGCATTGTATTAAATAAGTTTTATACTTTGAATTTTAATCAAATCTCAATTAACTTGGTCATTTTTGTTGATTGCTCTACATTGGAAAACTTAAAACAAAATAAGACAAACACTATAAAAGTTAAATCAATTAAGATTAATGCTGTTAGAGGGTAAATCAGGTTATTTATTGTTCGGTGCGATAACAAACGGCAGCTGCACAGCCGCGGTGGAAACAAAGAAGTAGGTATAACCCTAACGCGATAAATGGCAACGCGAATCGCCCTATACATAAACATTCATTATAATTCTTCAAATGGTCAGATTACGTCCACTTATGTGCATTATCTTGAATTAATTAGAAGTGGTGTCGCAATTGTTAAATCAGTGCGATAAACCGAAGTACGTATTCAACCTACATGTTCATTGTTTGAGCTGTGTTTATTAAAATGTATTGATGTAATGTAATCGAATGTATCGCTTTTGCATTGTTACCATTATGAAGACTGGTAAAAGTTTGATTAGAGTAATTTATATTGAACGGAGTAGCGATTCCCCGAAAAGTATCAGCGGTCTGAGGACGTTCGATGGACTCCCACGCACATGTTACTTGTTTTATTTTTAATTGCGTCGCCCACATTACTAAACATTTCGGACTTTCGGAGGCAATCGCGCATCGAACCAATCCCTAACGTTTTATAAACGGCCAAAAACTCCATTATAAAGATATCCAATTAACAACATCTGCGTACCAGAAAACCAGTCAATGCCCGTGTAAGGGCAAATGTTACAAAAGGGTGTTGAAGATTTGGGACGCGATAATAAACGCAACATATAGTGGAATTATTTGTTTTTAAAACCCATACTAAAATAAACGTCTGTTTGTCTGTTTGTTCCAAATTTACAACTAAACGCCAAGAACGATTATTTGGTAATATATAGTACATATATAAGTAATATAGACCTGGACAGTGACATAGGCTACCTTTTATTGACAAACCACGCGTGTGAAGCCGCGGGTTAAGGTTTGTCAAGATATAATCAACGTAATAATGTTTTATCTTTGTAAAGTTGAAAGACTAGAAATATTAATTTTCGTAGCGGCTACTTACGGTCAGTAAGTACAGCATAAACGACACAGGGAGGCCATCGAGAATAAAGTTTACGCCGCTCGACTCGACGCGCGCGAAACACACTTCTCATTTTCTGAATAGTAGCGCGAATATTACCGGCTAATGGTCTTTGTCGGTGCCATTAAAATTTCTTAGTGGAATTATATTATAACAGTTATAGCAGGCGACCTGCAGACGGATAGACAGACAAAGCCATTGTCTCGACGCCTGCTCGCTGTGTTTGGCGGCACTTATGCAAATTTCTTTTGAGGCCTTCCTTGGCGAGCTAACAAATGCGTTATTACCTGCAATATTTTAAAAGACAATTGCGGCAACAAAGAATAACCGATAAACAATAACTGCCCATGTTAGTTGGACACTTGGAAACTTTACAAATAATGGCTTCCTCGTTGCAACCACTAAAATGATTAGGTAAATGGTTATCAGTACAGATGGGAAGGAAATAGCTGTATTTTCCTTTTAAAGTTTATGTTGCTTGCTTTCTCAAAATTTACAAAATAACTCTGAGTGCATTGCTTATTAAGATATTATTCAAGGTTCCTGTTATAATGTTAAAACAATGGCCTCGGTGCGCACGCGCTGCTGTGGTAAGTGCTTCTTTTATCAGCTGGGCGCGGAGAGGCCGATCGCAGACCTGGCACCGCCTAGCACCACCACAGATAATTCGCAACGCCCATCAATATAAAAACGCAATCTGGTTAAGGAAAAACCTTCGACATAATATGCCTCATTTCAACACTGCGCCCAGAAACCAAACTCCTTCACTGCTTTGTGTCCAAAAACGCTACTTACTTACATTGCTGTAAAAATTGTCTTTGTGTTTATTGCACCAGGTTTATAAAGAAGCTATCACATTAAGGTCTCTTTCTTGTTATTTGATTGGCATTAGTCCAAATTACGACAGTTTTAACAGAAAATATTGTCAATGATCCAAATTTTGTTGGATATATACTGTATTAATTCACAATTCCGAGATTTTCATGTACATAGAGATATAAATAATAGTTTACTTTAGCGCCAAGTGCGCCTACTGAAAACAGTTTTTTTTTTGTGATTTGCTTTTTAATTTTTACAGAAAATGTGGATCTAGTAGATATGGTAATAAGGTTGACCTTAACCGCATTTGGCTGCTTTCAAAACTGCGATCAGGACACCGGTATTTCTTATCGCTAGTAGATAGATAGCGGCATCCAAAATGTCTGTCCGTCCGGTTTAGCTATGTGGCTTATCGCCTTTCCACAAATACATAACACCAAGTGTACAAACACTGGTTATCACAGATATTTCACAATCGCACAATAATTGCTGTTTAGTAGAAAATTCTGGCTTGGAAAGTTTTCTACTTCATTACAATAATTCCGTGAATCCTTTTGCATAAAACATTAATGAAATTAATTTGTATCCAACGATAGAACTCTTTCATATCTTTCATTTATTATTGAATGGACTGTAATGAAAATCCAATTTCTCAACTTCTTCCAATTTTCGATCCATTTTACTGGCAATAACTTACCAGGATAGTATTTACTTTGAAAACAATAGGTACGTCAACATCAGTGTAATGTCTAGTAACTGATTGGCATCAATCCAAGGTTTCTCCAGTTGAGTGCTTGTGCTCAATTCCATAGCTCATCAAATAGATGAAGTGATCGTTGCAATTACCTACTAACCTGTTGGTTACACTAATTATCCCACTTTTTATATAGTACCAAACAGCTCGGTTAAAAGCCGTACAAGCCGAGTACCTATCCACCAAACTGACTGTTAAATTCTAAGCTAAACAAAAATAAAAAATATGAAAGAAGAAAGACTATGTCATTGCGTTACATATTAATTAAATATCAAATTTGAGTAAATATTAGTAAACGACTTAATGATAATAAAATCCAATATATATTTAAGCCATCTCATTAGGAGACAATGCACATTTAAGGACACAAAAGGAATAATAAGCCCGTATAAGATTGATTTATACATTTTTATGAAACTGTGGAGGGAATAATGGCTCCTGCAAGCGAGTAATTTGAATAGCCCGCAGGATGTATCATTGTAAACGGAATATGATGAGTTTATTGTTGTCTAGTTGCACAAAAGAGATAAAATATGTGAAGTAAAAACATACGTCACCAAATTACATCTTTCGCGTTATCAATACGTACTTACTTACGCACACAGCCAGGGGCCCAATTCTACTAAACCAATTGCTTCACTATGACAATGGTATCGTCGCAAAATGACCACTATAGATACCTTTTGGTATTCTACTAACACAATCATTTTTTAATGACTGCCGTTGCTATGACAACACCATCAAAAATTTGGCAGCTTATGACAGTAATTGTTGTTACTGTCATAAGCATCATCGTTATGTAATGGTATGGCTCTATAATCGTTTGTCTTTTAAATTAGCAGAATTGCGCCCCAGGTATCCAGAGTTTTTTTTAACTGGGACAGTATGGGGAAGTCAGAAACCATAGCGGATACAGAGAAACTGTCTAATGTAGTAACTCTAATGTAGTAACTAAACGATGTAGTATTTTTCTATGAAAATGAACAATGTTCACAATTTTTTTTAATTAATGCGAATCGACTTAGTTTCTTGTAAGTACATTGTATCAATGTAAAAAAATCAGGACAGCAGAAGTTGGCCAAATTAATAAATAAATGATGCATCAAATACATGCTATGAAGAGAGCTATGCTTCGGAGTCTCTCTACGCAATCCAATCATAAATGAGTAGTATTGTAATTAGAAAAACAAAAGTCAACATAGCCTAGAGGATTGACAAGCTGAATTGGCAGTTGGCGGGTTACATAGCTCGAAAAGCTGACGGCTGTTGGGGCCGAATGATTCTCGAGTGAAGACCACGAACTGAAAAGCGCAGCGTAGGACGGCTCACTCTCTACATGGAAAGATGACCTGCCTGATATTACTAATGATGTTGATGTATCGTAGGTGCTACAATCTATAGTATGGCCATATTAATATCTATCTTATCGCTAATAATATCACTGATAAGATAACTGTTAAAATCGTGTACAAATAATACTAAAGATCAACATTTTTGGAAAACTCTGAGTTTAACACGGTCTCAATATAATAAAATTGGGAGGGCGTCGAATGGAATTACCAGTTATGAATTCAGAGAGTTAGCCAAAATGCCGGAGAGATAATTAGAGGCGCGATTACAACCCACAGTGGGTACAATGGTGATGCAAATAATCGCGATTATGGCAAGGTTGACGTCGGTCGGCGGAGGGTTCGTTCAACTGACCGCGAGCGATGACACGGCGCGCGCGCAACGTCGCGACGTCACACGACCACCCGCCACCACCAGGCACCACCACCCGAGGACATCATGATCTCATGCTCGATAACAACACAAAGGTCATGGCCTAGAAACAATTTGTATTCAACATGTATCCGTCGTCCGTCGTCCCGTTGAGTTAAGGTATCAAATCTGATGCAATGACCGTGTAATAATAATCTGTATTTTAACCAAACGCGAAAAACTTGAGATAATGCATAACTGCAGTAACAGACGATAGGCCATCCTTCGATAAATTTACTGAAAAACAAAGAAAATATTAAAATTCAAAGCCAAACTTACCAAACTTCCTCAAACTGCAATCCAAAAAACACTCAAACTGAACAATCCAGCAGTGAAAAGTTTAAAACACTTCAAAAACTTGTCGAAACTTGATAAAACACGCGCGCTATACGCATGTGCGCAATGAAAACAATCGCCTGACAGATGTCGGTCGTGTGTCGGAAAACCCCTTAGAAATTACGCCGCGGCGCGGTGCACAATTTGTAAATATTATTGCTCCGGCTGGACAAAGGTTTTTGTTATCTACACCGGTGTCAACGAGCGTCGAACACGAGCGCGCGGTCAGCGGCAGAACGAGGAGTGAGGCTTGCGCGCCGGCCCCGCCACCGTCTGATAAGCCTGGCGCGACGCCCCCCGGCGACGCCTACGCCCCACTCGGCGCCGACACACCGGTGCATCGTACACACCACCCCTCGGCTCCCGACACCTTCGCCGCCGCCGCCGCCGTCGACGACCCGGCCAGACAGGCCCCCGCGCATTATGCACCGTGCCTCACCTACGCCAAGTTGCACAACCTAAACGAGCCTCGATGCACAGAATCAACAACTTTCGACTCCGTAAAAAGACGAGGAAACAGAACTCGCAATTGCAAACTATGGCGGCAGCCCAGATACCAACGAGAACAATGGGGCGTAAACGAACATAGAACCTTTTAAGTGTCTTCCTAATTGGGCTAGAGGAGCGTTCGGGCAGCAGAAACTCAATATGCAACGCGATCGCCTCGCAACCTAAACGGAATAATTGAATTAGTGCGGCCATGTCGAGCACGAGCTGTTCAAGATAGACCACCTATACACTCAATTGAATTACTTCAAACCAGGACATACAATTTTGCGAAAACGAACATTTAAGAGTCGCATGCGTAGAATACATACATACACAGCAGATCAATGAAAAAAAAAACAAATACACTATAAACTGACCATAGACATCGAAGAGATGATCAACGCATCATCAACGTACATCTTCCAACCAATACAAGATACAACCAATAAAGAAGACGTAATAAAAATAAAAAACTTTAATACGTCTAAATATGAACTCAAGTGGCCTGTATTTACGAGGGCCCGCATTTTTAATGACTACCTATTATACACTGTCTAGTCTTAATGACTATCAAACATTCCCTCATAAAAGGAATGCATTCATTTATAACACAGGATCAGGAACGAAATGTCGTATGTTGATGTGGATTGACAGCAAACAATATGAGGAAAGGTTAAAAATAACAAATGCTTTGAAACGTGTGAATATTCCGTCCATACCGATCAATCACGATAGCTGCAGTATACCGTCTCAAAGTTTGATCACCCGAGGCAAGGGGTTCAACGTTCGGCTAATAAGCAGTAAGTAGGGTATTTGTTTACAGTTAAAACTGTGTAGTTTTTTTTAAGAATATCAAGGGTTTCAAAAGAGTCTGATTAAGGTCAAGCAATCCTAAATTCTTGATAAAAGTAAGTAAAGTGTGTTACAATACCGCAAACATGTGACCTTCTGCAGTTGTAAAGATCCCGAATCGCGTAGGAGTAGCTAAATACAAAATTGGTTTCGTTGAATTGCGGCAAGTAAAGCAGTCATTCCAAAGCATTAATTCCGTTTGTTTACCGGCTGGTCTTAATGCTTCCCTGTATTAAATTGTGATAACAAGTAAAAGGAGCTTGTTGTTTATATAAAACTATTTATAGTAAAAGCAGAAAATATAAAAGCAAGCCTGTTTCCTCCGCAATTTAACTGAACGAGCGCTACAGCATTCACACGCGCTCGCGCGGATGTCATAAAACTGAGATATTGGACAGCATCGAACATCAATTAAATGTATACTTAATGCTAAAACGACCTAAAAAGAATAATTTAAAATAGCATTGAAGCTGAAAACGCAGCAGTCATAAACATTTACGAGTGCATTACTCTCGGTAACTGGCGTGGCCGTGCAAATCATCCTCTCAATGATTTACGATCATCAGAGATATTTGAAACGAAGTGGAAAAAGCCATCAACATATTTAAAATAGTAACATAAAAACTTGAACCATGATCTAAACGAGGCAGAGTGAGTACACGTAAAAAACTTCATTGTTGGATGACATCAAATCAATTTTATATAAAGCAGTCCGTCAAGCGAGGAATCTTGTGGGGCGCGTAAGGCCCACATAAATTACGAGATTAATCTTTTCAAATAATTTGACCTTTCCATCTGACGAGGGTTTATTAAATAATGGCTTCGGTATTGGTAGTGCGGTTATTGTGCCGTCTATCACAAATTCTGTTGTGGGCGGTTGGACTTCATTTACATCCCTTTTATCCTTTAAATCAGGGATTCCCAAACTATTTTGGGCAAGAGACCCCTTGTCCAAAATGAACTGATACCTCAGGCCCCTACAGACAAATGACTTAAAAAATACTCTAGTTTTGTTCCTATTGATACAAAATACTAACCAATTTAAAAACTTTGCAAATTTTAACAAAATAAATAGGCATAAAATTCAATAAATATTAAGTAATGATTAATACAAATTACGTAAAAATAATTATGTAGGTAATTATTTTTTGAAAAAATATTTAAATCGCAAAGTAATGATAAAAAAATAATATGTCGACCCCGGAGAAACCGATTTGGACCCCAAGGGGTCGATATCGACCACTTTGGGAATCCCTGCTTTAAATCTTAAAGAGTTAGCATCATTAATATTTTATATATGAAGTTTGTATCAAATGTTTTTTTTACACAAATACGTATCAGCTGAAACTAAACCGGAGCGGAGGCTCAAACTAGAAAAATTCTTTTATTTTTGATCCTCTCCATCCAAAGGTTGTCTGGAAGAAATCGCTTCTAAGCGATTAGACCGCCCATTGTCATTGTTGCTTTGTGAATATTTATTTTTATGTTTGTTTCTTTTGTGGTGTACAATAAAGTATTTTTATAAATAAATAAATATTGCTGGACATTTCACACACGCTATCTAGCCCCATACTAAGCAGAGCTTGTACTATGGGAACCAGATAACTGATAGAATACTTATATACTTTTTTGTAAATACATACTTATAATACATAGAAAAACACCCAGACACGGAACAAATATCTGTAGATTACGCAAACATTTGTTCCGTGGCGGGAATCGTACCCGCTACCTCCTGCGTCTCAGCCGGCTATACGCCCACTGCGCCACGGAGGTCGTCCTTTTCATTCATTCATTTTATAGTGTTATATTAAAAACGGAATGCATGTTCACCAAGTGGCAATTAATCCTTTGTGCATATGTAACAAATAATATTAACGCACGTGCCGTTCTAAGCATGACATCTTATAATAAGGCGATCTAGGCGGAAACGTGGAAAATGTCAGTAATCTACAGAACAGCAAGCACGATTCTTGTCCATAATCGGAACAAGGACTTCGCAGCTGTTGTAAATATCAGCTCCATGATTATTATTGTAACGTAATTGTGTAATAGTGCTCGCGAAACAAAGAAAAATAAAGCTTGCAAATTCTTGTAGAATCCTTTGTTGAGTTTATGAATACGTAGTAACATATTTGATGTACTAACATTTAACCTAGCCCGATAAAAGGATCAAGATAATATTTGGAATGAGGAATGAAGGGAATGTCCGGCGGAATGCGGATCGGTCCAGGTTATGACTCATTCAATACCCGAGGTCTCACCGGGATCGTTAACGGGCTAAAGGCAAAATACCAGAACATAAAGAAGCAATTATTATTGTTCAAGTATTAAGTTCCAAACTGATACCTTTGCGGCATGCTCGAGTAAACAGTTAAACACCCATTCCGGGTTTTTATGACTTCATACTGACTCGCTTTTGTGTCATTGTAGAGATCACGCTTTGACTTTGTATTGAAATTTGAAGTTGACAGTTAACTCACACAAAGGTTGTTGGAAGAAATTTTGCGGTCCGACAAAGGTCTAAAGATTTTTTTTACAAAATTTGAAGTATGTCTTGCGTCTAATTCTAAAAAACCCTAGCTGCCACCGAGTGTAAATAAGACAGCATAGAAGCAAACCCATAAATCAATGACAAGTTGAATTCGTAGCACAATTTTTTAAACAACAATCCGTTGTAGTTTTGCACTGAATACAAAATAGATTAAAATATCATGTAGCTAAATAAACAGGAAGCCATAATCACCGAAGGATATACATATACCTACCTACTATTATAAAATTATGCAAGTAATATTTAGCTTGCTTTATATACGATTATATTTTATAATAATAAACTCTATTTATTCAAATTACGTCATAACCGCGACTGGACAAAACCTTTTCAAATAATTTACTTTATTTATAGTGCTAATATTGTTGTTCTATCACCAGCACATTATAAACCTTTTTAAGTAATAATATTACTTATTAATAATATAACTTAGAGCATATAATAAACCTTAATCTCCAAACCACTAATTATGTTATGATTTACGTTAGTATTTTTGCATGGAATGTATGAATTAAAAATTTTTAAGTAATTTTAATATTAATTTATAAACCTCTCGATAATTTACAAGAAGAAAGTGATAATAATATGCATACAAAATGGACTTCAGGGGCTATATAAAATATTATGTAGTTTGGACGGCCATGACATCGTGGGTGGTTTGTTGCGGCGCGACAAGGTGCGCGGGCGCAGTGGTATACCCGGTGACAGCTAACAAAGCTTGACAAAGTAATGTGACATACAAGGAAAATGACAGATGACTACATAGCTGCATACGAAATAAGAAGCTGAGTGAAGATTTAAAAGGGGCATTATGAAAACAAAAGACGTGATTATTAAAACTTTTGTGCACTATACTGATTCAAAAAACTTAAAACGAGTTTAAAAAGTCAAAAGTACAATTAAAACAGAAGACAGATGACTCTCCTAACTTTGTAACCATGTCTTAATTGAAATAAATTATTTGTACTGCAGTTACGAGTATTTGTAAAACTTAAAATTAATCACGATAAAATCTACATTCGATATATTTCTCCTTGACTTGCAATTTTATGGTTATACAATATTCACATTTACAATAAACAGCTAGTCACGCTATGATGTTCAAACACGCTTATTTATATTATTTATATGGTTTTAAGTCCGCTTATCATCACTTCGGTTTATCACTTTTCGATTCCAAAAGTATTATATACGTTAGTAAAGAAACAAAGGACAACGCTAGTAATGGACGTTTGGACACGGAGCACTCTACCTTATCTCCTAACAACTATAAAGCCACCTTTGTCATTGCTACTAGTGCAAGGAGATACATAAAGTTTTATGTGGATGCCAGACAGCAATCAAGTTAAGATGTTCTTGAATAGTAAGCGAAAGTAATTCCTGAAAAAATAAAAGTAGACAAAGGTGGAAAGCTAGTATTGTTTCTGTTTAAGAAAGTAACTTCAACCGAACCGGAGCTTAAAACATACGAGTTAATATACTATGTAGCAAAGCAACTCTACTCTTATTATATTGGAATGGAATTTAAATTCTAAATGAATATTAATAAAAAAAATCTATTCATATCCTAAGTGTATAATTATATAGGATATAAATTGTTATTATATCTTGGTGTATGCCTCCGTGGCGCAGTGAGCATTCCCGCCGCAGACCAATGTTTGCATGATCTACAGATATTTGTTACGGGTCTGCTTGTTTCTCTAACTATATTTTATAAGAATGTACATATATATATATATATGTATTCTATCAGTTATCTGGCTTGGGACTAGATGACACCGTGTGTAATGTCCAGTATTATTTATTTATGTATTTATTATGTTGTATAAAGCTGTAAGTATTATGGGAGAGGCCTATGTTCAGCAGTGGATGTCCAATGGCTAATAATGATGAAGATAAAATGTATAAAGCTCTATTTAAATAAATGTTTTACTTGATCACGCTGTTTAGACAAATATATTTATTTAGAGAGTTTTAAAAATATATAAAAATAGCAAGATAAATAAAAAGTTGCCAATAGTTCAAGTTCTACAAACGCGTTCTTTGCCGATGACGTCAGCCCAACCGCAGGTGTGCAAGCCAAGATTTTTTACCTACTTGGAGAATTGCATCAGTGTAACACTTCGAGAATCCTGTTGTAAAATGTGAAAAACTACAAAAGGTTATTAAGAAACAAATTCTTTTGGTATTTAAATATACATCGCATGAACGGAACCATATTAAACTAAGCTAGAGAAGAGTCGCTAGTCCGCAAAGTATTGCTTCCGATTCCGATGTAATCGGCGAGTGAGTCACCAGATTCTCGGAAACACGCGTGAGAACTGACGATTACCTAATCCCTAGTTACACTTACAAGATTATAACCAGACGAACGATATTGTCATTACTATAGTAATTAGCTAATTATAATACCTGATGATTTCTTTGAATTACAAAGGTTAAAGGACTATAATAGAACTTGCCGGCCGTTTTCCTTATAGCAGTATCATGTAGATAGAATATGTAGAGAAGACGACTTCGAGTTTATTACAATTAAAGCAAATTGTCCGCATCCGGCCCGTATTGACGGCAACCGTTTAATAGGTGTCGGTCAATAAGACCCATCTGCAAGAGTTAACAAGGTTAATCAATAGTTTAATTCAGTCGTTCCTATGGGCAGAGCGATGTGCGATCTTGAATTGACCTGTTTTTAATCATACAAAATAATGGTCTAATAAAATTTGGTAATATTCTAGAAAAAACTACGAAGCCATATGTAACTTGCTGTGAGGGATTCCCCACGACTCGCGGACGTGTGTTCTTGGAAGTAGTCAGGCGCAGGAGAAATTTCACAAGCGCCCAAAGTGGGTCAAGTCAGCCGGACTTGACGTTTTCGCCTCGCAAAGGTTACCATCACCCTCCCCGCTACGAGCCACGCAAATCCGGTTATTGTTGTGCAATCGATAGGTCTTGTACAGTAAATGATCCGTGTTTCTAGAACGAACATTTAATTGAAACTAAAAATTCCGTTTAAAAGTTATTCTTTGCATTGGGTTATCTTAGTGCATGGCGTCGGCGTCGTGTCATCAATTTACCTACTTGAAAATACCTACCTATTGCTCAATTGAAAAACCCATGGATTTCATTCATAAAATGGGATTGTAGGTATGTATGTTTGGATAGTCATCAATAATGTCATGTATGTTAGGTAATTATTGCTACGTGAGCTCGTTCTTACCTACTTTATGCTATAGCAGCAAAGTGGTACAACCCAAGGATTTTCATTCATAAAATAGGCTTATAAAACCTTTAAAAGTAAACAAGTCTGCGGTGGGATGACGCCTGTGGTTTGCAAGGATTATCAATTTTGTGGGGTATATATTGAATTAATTATAAATTGTAACAGAAAACATTGTAATCGCGGTTTTCGCAACAAAAAATAGTTATATTAAAACAGGAACATAAGTCTGGGATAAGATGATATAAACATAGCTATTACATATACATCTTCACGAAGATACTACTTTATACTATACTACTATATACTACATATATATACTTATATAGACTGGCACCTGAAACACAGTTTTTAACTAGTTCGGGAGCCTATGGATTCAAATTTGACTATGTCATACTCGTACTTAATTATGTCAATAAATCAATTTTTACTTTCTTTACTTTGAAGGAAACCTATTTTGATTTACTGAGCGCCTCTCGATATAACGCATTTTGACAAAATTACCTATATCTTTCTTTCTTTTTGACGAACAAACAAAAAAAGTTAATGAGTTTTATCTGCTTTTATTAATTTTAAGATTTTTATCTGTCAAATAAAATTATACAGGTAATGTAAAACAGGATCTTACTATAGGAAAAATAATAAACCCAGAAAAAATCAAACCTATACTAAAAACTTAAAATATCATTGATATAAGATTATTAATTTTTTTTTAATACATAATAATAATAAATATTGCTGGACATTTAACACAGCGCTATCTAGCCTCAAATTATGCAGAGCTTGTGCTATGAGAACCGGATAACTGAAAGAATACTTATATACTTTTTTTTTTTTAAATATGTACATACTTATAATATATAGAAAAACACCCAGACACGAAACAAATATCTGTAGATCATGCAAACATTTGTTCCGTGGCGGGAATCGAACCCGCTACCTCCTGCGTCTCAGCCGGCTATACGCCCACTGCGCCACGGAGGTCGTCAAATGACTAAATTTGTTATTTTATAGTTAAACAATAATTAACCTAGGTTTTTATTGTTAAGTTTTAGCAAATTAATAATCAATCCAGGTTGTTAAGCAAGTTTTAGCACACTAAGGTCAGGCGATATCTTACGATGATGTTGATTAAATAATTGCTTGCAGTTTTACCTGTTCTTTCAAAGTATACGTGATTGCAGTCACATAAACGTATAGGTACGAAGTACATAATAAATCGAATGACCTTATTACAAATCGATAGTCACATTAAAAAGGTATGCCCGAATAGCGTATATCTTTGTTGAGGAAATATTATTTTAACATGTTACGTTAATTTCAATATATTTCCATTAAATTAAACTGTAAACATCCTGTTCATTAAAATCATGTAGTATTTATGAATACTAAAATTTAACAAACATTAGTTTAGACATGCAGAAAACAATCTATTAAATTAAAACTTACTATATGCGTTTTATAAGAATAGGTACATTAGAGATCTCAGTTTTCTAAGAATCGAGGTGCGCAGTGACGTCATCGCTGTCGCGCCACGCGTGACGTCACTCGACTAGCCAAAACAAGTTGATACCACCAAAATCTATCATTATATGATAAAATAGGTACGCCAAGTATATTTTAATTATTTATTTTAGTATTGTAGTCGCTCCCACCCACGTAGAATCCATATTAAAAAATATCCGACCAAATCTATTCTGTTGCTGCTGCGTGAAAGACTAAGAAACATCCGTCCATCCAAAATTTCCCGTCAATTATATTAGCGTAATTTTAATAACAACCATTACCCACTTTGTAAAAGTTTGTAATTATAACTAATGAATTGGTATCGGTGTTAAGGAAACAATTAGTTACCCACAATCTGAACCAGTACCGCCATCTATTATTAACATAAAGAAACTCTACCTGGACTTGATACGAAACATGGAACGTGTCTTCTAAGATGCAATGTAATAGGTAGATAATTTGATAAAAGAGGCGATTACGAAAATCGTGACGAACTGACGAGCCTATTTGTAATACTTATTTCTAAATATATATTTGTAAATAAAGCTATCCGAGAGATCAATTACAACATAGAATATAAATAAGCTATTTGCTATCTACAGTTATTTTGCCCTCTAGTTAGTTAGGTATCCGTTTAGACTGTTCTAGAAAAGACACTGACTAAATCGATAATTTCCTTTTGAAGCTGAATATTATTTAATAGTATAATTTATTAGTAATATCCTATTACGGCACACATAATCCAATTACAAAAGTGTAATTCACAATAAAATATCTGAGCGAAAAATAAAAATCGGGTAATTAATGAAATAATGATTAAAAGTCAACTAATTGCTCAAAACTATAAAGGATCTGCTCGATCATATATCATAAATAATTAAGTTGGTTTTTGATTATTTTGTTTTCATAATCTTGGTTTTAGAATGAAGCTCATTGATTGTAGACTTACAATGTTTTTCTACTTTTAAAGATAATTGTATAAAATAAAATAAAAACAGGTAAGTCCGATGAAGTAAAAAACGTAATCGATGTAGCACTTATGATGAGTCATCGACAAATAGACATTACTAAAACTTTAGAGTTACAAAAAATATAACAGCGCGTAGTAGAGACGAAGATTGCGACATATATGTAATTCAAACTAAAACAAACTTTTTGGTAGTTTTTACGTAGTTATATTACGCACAATTCACGATCTATAACAGATTTTCACCCGAATTTGTATTATAATAGGTAAATTCTTAAAACTTACCGTTGGTTTTGAGTATTCTTCTCCGTGGTATTCGAACATAGTAGCGAACATTAGACTGTCGTCCTGCTCGCCGCTGTAAATATGGTAGGGCACCAGCTGAGACATGAAGACGAGTTTTAACAAAAGTACTCCACAACAACAGTGCACGAAGGGCTCAAAATTAAAAGGTCACTATGCAAAAGTTCGCAAAATTCAAAAAGAGCGTAATCAGTTCACCGTGATAACAGTATGAGTCATAGAGCCTCGGTTTAATGTAAACGTACGCGTAGCTAGAATGTTTTATATCAGACTGAGTCAGTTCGCGGTCTGTAGCCGGTTTTGTATGATGGCAGGCGACCAAACCGCGCACGCGCAAACATCGCCTCATTTACCAAACGTCGTATATCCAAACCAAGTATTTCAACAATTCGCCAACAAGAGCCAAGAAAATTTTTGTAGCTCCTTTTTGTAGTTACTCGTATCTTTCAATGATTCAAGGAATACTTTTCCCATGACATGACTAAATAATTTCTCGAACCGTATCACTTGGCAAAGAATATTAAAAACATTGGAGGAAGCAATGACAAATAAAACAAAATATTTAACCATTTCTTTTAATAATACTGCTGCTCTCATAACGTAGGTATCAAACACATCAATCGGTGTTAGATTTCAAATAAAACAAAGGATGGCTCAAATTCTAATAATTCTAATGGTAATGTAGGTCATTAGCCATCGTTAGATACCACAAATATAATACGGAGAATAAATAATGCTAATAATAAAGCCGATCGGAGGAAATAATAAATAGTATTAACTAATACAGCAATATAAGGATATTCTAGCGAATTATTATAGAGTAGCATCTGCCTGTGGCCTCGCCAGGGTACTGGGATAAAAATGTAAATAATGTATTTGCAAATTCAGATCCTATCCATCTTTCTGCCTCATACACTCTTAAATTAGCTTGGCCGTAAGTATACCATTAGAAATCTAGAAAACGAAGAACACAAATCCTAGAAATGAATCTCACCTTTGCCAAGCGGTAGAATAAGAAAAACTGAATTAATTCACTAATAATATACATTTAAGTTACAAAACCCATGAAAAAGAGGATCAAGATTAGAAGTAGAACCGAGTAGGTACCTAAGTAATCTCTTGGGTAATCTAATATAAGACTTTACATTCTGATCTGCTCTACATTTGTATATTAAATACTCTTTACAGATTATACATTTTATTAAACATTTTAATAGTCTAGGTTTAATCGAGCGATTGATATAAGTGACCCTTTAGAAAATTAGGTTTTTTTTTTTAATAACGTTGGATGTTGCTTTCATTGAACCTAATTCTAGTGAGATTTTCAATTGAGCTCGTCACCAAGAATAACATCCTATATTATATCATATAGACTTATAGGAATTAATATCTGGCTATATGGGTACAGCGCAAGTCAAGCAACGAGCAGAAGCTAGTAGAGCAATAAATTTTTTGTAATGACAGAAACATTTTGCAGCTGCTGACTGCAATAAATAACTTATCCACTGTTTCAATCGATGGACCAGTTTTCGATACTTGATATTTAGGACGATATTTCACAACAGACATTATCTACTTGATAGAGGATAACAGATTGCATTGTTTATTCTCCAGAGATTCGATTTCAAATTCAGACGGCGGCGCTTAGACCAACTAGTTACTGGTAATCCTTATTGTCATTTAACTTGATAAAATTTAATGACATTTTAAGTAATTAATTTTACAATGAAAGGCAGAAGGACCGCGCTGTCTGATCTCTTGGAATATCACGTCACGGCAAAAAAGTCTGCCTTACTTAAGACGATATGTAACAAAATTTGAGCCGCTAAGTAACTGACGTATTCAATAACAAAAAATGGTACTGATCTCATGTTTAAGCAATATTTACTTGAGGATTTAAACTACATAAATGAAAGTCAGAAACGCAATGGGTGAAACTTTTCTCGATACAATTATTTGTCAAAATCGGCTCTTCTAAAACACTAATATATCGTTCATTCTCCGACTCTAGAAAAGATTTCAAGTATTTTTTAAACAGTAATGTAGGTAATGATGGTACCTAAATTAATGGGAAAGCATTTTTTTTTCATTTCTTGGTTCTCATGCATTCGAGATTTATCTTTTATCGCTTACGTCATTTACTCCTGCGACAATGCGGCGCGGCTATGATACATGTTTGTCTCGATCTTCACCTAGGCAAGTAAATAGCACTGTCACTTTTTTGCGTGCGGGGCACAGATCTATATGCTCCGCCCAATCGTCACCGAAATTACATTTGTATATCGTCTTAATAAGTATATACCGCGTATCGTATCATATAGAGCGCTTCCTAACATGTATGTTTACTTTAAAGGAGGTCATTGACCATACGAAAGTAATGTTTGCTCTTCGACTTTATGAAACTCGTGTTTAATTGAGAAACACATAGCTATTTCGGGAAAAATCATTTTAGGTTATAGGTCCTTATCAAACTCAAACATCTTGTACTCTTAAAATAAGCTCTAAAGTAGCTAGGCACAGTCAAGTAACTGATGAAGGCGGATTAAAAAGCTTAAAGCAATTTTATGTGTGCTATATTTTAAGTGAATTATCAAAGGTAAACTTATTTTCTTGTTGGTAAACAAACATACCTGGATGTTGTGGAATGAGCTACCGTCTGAGGGTTTTCCATTGCGTTAGGCTTCGACATGGTACGCTTCAAAAGAAATGTAAAGAGGTTTGTACAGGGTTAGGAACGCATCGACAATACCCCGGGTGTTGCCGGTGTCAATAGGCGACGATGACCTCTTACCATCAGGTGGACCGTACGCCAGTTTCCCCACAAATAAAATAAAAGAAAATTAAAATTGGGTGGAAAGAATTGGGGGAGACGTTTGCCCAGCAGTGGGACAGTATGGGTTAGTAAAAAAAAATTTGGGTATTCGAAAACATCCTGTATTTTATTAAAGATAAGATAAAGTATGATTTCATATTTAGAAAACAAATATCATCTTATCAAATTCAAACGAAATGTGTAGGTACTTAGCGCGATAATAATTCGATTCGTTTTCCTCTTCGATTTCATTAATTCGTAAACCAATTTGCGGAGTCTTTCCTCGAATCAATTTTATTAACAGTAGACGATCAGACATGTATAGGCACCAACCTACCCTGTACAGGGTAGGCCTATCAGAATACATACAATTATAACGAATAACGGATCATTTAAGTTATTATTTCAACTTAGATATAATCATTTAGGTCTCAGTTTGTAAAATTGTAATAATAGTAATTTTTTAATACAATTAAGGCTCGCGTTTGATTAACCATGATCTCGCTTGATTATCCTGATTGATATTGCCCCATTATCAGCGTAACCCAGTTCCACCTCAGTCCCCAGTTGGCAATCGAACATAGTTCTGTTCATACTATATTTCACAGCATATATGCTTCAAGCATCATCGTGGACCTTAATATAAGAAAGATGATGTCAGTGCCGTCAGTCGGGTTATTTGATAATCACCTTCGAGACATGAGACGCTGTAGATGTTGGAGAGATAAAAGTCAACTGCATCAATTTTGTACAAGCAGGTAGAGCCGGGCTTTATTGTGGATATAGACAAATACAGTTATAGCATAAAATATTCTTCTACAAGTTGGTAAGTCCATGGCATTTTCAAGCTGTTAGAACTGAACTTGTAAGTGTATCATGGTGGAAAATTTCATCCTAAATGTTCTTTGATATCCGGTGATCTAGAGTAACTGATATACCCATTAATTTTGGAACCCTGATATTTTTAGGGCAATTTTTAGGGTTCCACAGTCAAACTCGGAATTTTTAGTTTTACCAAGTCCGTTTGTCCAAAACAAACTACAAAATTAACTTTGTATTTTAAAATTACTAGGATACAGCCGTACTGACTAGTGAAGGGTTTCGCCCTTCATTGAGCTGGCTCAACACGCGCTTGACCATTTTTTCATTATTATTGTTTGTAAATAAATAACCGAATCCATTATAATTATAATTATTAAAGAACTCCACTACGATTTGTTTATACGATTTCCACGTGATATCTCTGAATTAGTGAAGTTGGCCGCGTATTAGTCACTCCTCGTTGCTTTGGTTACCAGTGGTCTGCTCTACTAAGTTCAAGGTCGTGCCCCCTTTACAGTTCTCACGCGATAAAGCATTTACTTAATATTCTGGCACTTTTTTCGTTATCCTCTTTTTTTTCACCAATTGACTGCGATATAAAATTGTTGGTTAGGTTAGCGAGGAGTCCTCTAATCGCTAGCTTCTATTGTATTCTTGTGTTCAATTTAACTTGAAACGTGCTAAATGCACAGAAATATATTTTTTACTTTCTGCAAAAAAAATCCCTGTGGTAGACTTCAGCGAGTAATGGGTCTAGATGCTTTTTTGGTGTTTGGAATTCATAGCGATTCAAGCAATTACATATTTATTGGAACTGTTTGCAGTGGTATAGTTTAAAATTACACTTTATTGATCGAGCGAAGCGAGATCTCCGAATCAACTTGGGCAAATCAGCGTTGTATGTATGTTTGTTTGTCCAAGGATAACTTTCGAAGCGTTTATCCGATCATCATGAATTTTGGTACATAGGTATGTAGTGATGGCACTATTTTGGTGTGACTCAATGAGCTAAAAATGTGGGGGAGTTGTTGAGATATTCAAGAGGGGTAAAAAAATCAAAATGGGACTATTTGATCAAATGGCACGTCTGAACGTTTTAATTTTTAGTTTAAACCTTGTAGTTTTTAAGTTAGCCATAGTAAAAACTGAACTTTGACAAAATTCACAGGGTACACCAGCGACCCCACAGTACTGAAATTTGGTATGCGTGTAGCTTTAGTGACACAAATATAAGCAAAAGTCTGAAATCCAGAATAACTGCCATTTCTCCATCAAAAAAGTATAACCAAATCACATGAACTCTCGTTATCTGTAATTTGAATGAAACTGTAGGTCAAGTACACAAGTAAAGTGGTTATTATTTCGTGCCACTATTTTGATAGTCAAAGATTACAAATATTTTTTTTTTGTTTTTATTTGACACTCGCGAGATCTCAGTTCGGGGCGAACCACTAGTATTTTAGTTTCTTTGAACACTTTAGATTTTATTACAAAGCTTTTGTCCAATCGTCCATTAGCGACCCTACATTCGGTATTTCCAATTCACTGGTTTTTGCAGTTCAAAGAATAACTTTCACTTTGCAAGGCTAACCTACTCGTAGATGTAAATAATCTGTGGAAGGAACCACAATTCAAGTAGTCTTGTGGAAGTATTTACAAGAACAATAAATTGTAGGCGTCTCGGGGTTCTTGCCCAACCTGAACCCGTGTTAATTGACTTGCTAATTAATGTTTGCGCCTACGCAGCGGCAGCTAGTGCGCACTATCAAGTTCCCGATTAAAATACATCATAATACTACTAAAATACATTTATTTGCAAGTATTCACAAAATCTCCAAATCCACAATGTCTTAAAACACGTCTCTATAACCAATGTGTCCTGCCAACTATGACTTATGGTGCCGAGACATGGAGGCTCACGAAGGAGGCTGTGCACAAAATAAGTGTAGCCAGAGAGCCATGGAGCGCGCCATGCTCGGCATTACACTCTTAGATCGAGTTCCCAATACCGAAATTCGCAAGCAGACTAAAGTACAAGAAGTCAGCAAGCGAATATTGGGGCTCAAGTGGAGTTGGGCAGGGCACTTGGCCAGACGTAGTGACGACAGGTGGACTAAGGCACTAACAGAGTAGAGGCCGAGAACTGGCCATCGAAATAGGGGACGTCCAACAGCAAGATGGGTCGACGACATCCATAAGACCGTGGGTCGTACGTGGTTCTGACTGGCACAGGATCGGGAAGAGTGGCAGAAACAAGGAGAGGCCTATGCCCAGCAGAGGGTCGACACGGGCTGAGAATGATGATGATGATTCACAAAATAGTAGGTATACAAAATGAACAGTTAAGCTATCTCTATATCTACAGACCGTTGCAAACGAGTAAGTACTAAATAAGTAGTAGTAGTACTACTATTTGAATTAGTTTGGAATAGACTGAATTAGGACAAAAACCGGTCTGGCGAATAACATGTTTGATAACTTATTTCTAGTGGTAATGAGAGACAACATCCTTCTGACCTATAACCATTAAGAATTAGAAAAGTATTTCCTGGTATTAGGGCTCATCATCAAGTAGAATAAGATAAGCTATCTGGTTTTAAAATTATTATTCGGGCTTGTTTTTAAAGTTAGCAAGTACCAGGCAGTTTTAAAGTAGCCTAACGGACACTGACCGTCTTTGTATTCTGTTAAAGTCTGTTGCCTTGAATTTAGACGTGTACCCGTTCAAGGTCCTCGTGCAAAGTCGCGTCAATGAACAATTCTGCGAATCAATCCTCGGTAATAAACATGTGCCGAGGGGACAAGTGAATAACAGACAGACACATGGGATAGAAGTTGCTATAACATCATCTCCCTACGCAAAGATCTTCTGGTCTAAAGCCCATATTCTTAAATAATGCTCAAAATGTTTCATTTGATAGTTTGATAATGTCATGACCGCAAATTAGATTCGGTCCTAACGGAAGACCTATGTGGCTTATTGTTGATCGAGCGAAGCGAGATCTCTAAATCAACTTGGGCAAACCGGCGTTGTATGTATGTATGTTTGTTTGTCCGAGGATAACTTTTGAAGCGTTTATCCGATCATCGTGAAATTTCATACATAGGTAAGTAGTGATGGCACAATTTTGATGTGACTAAATGAGCTAAAAATGTGTGTGTGTGTGGGGGGGGGTTGTTGAGATATTGGGTTCAAGAGGGGTAAAAATAAACAAAAATGGGACTATCCGGTCAAATGGCACGTCCAATACAAGGTCTTTATGAGTACATTTCGAACCCGTTTTTATTTTTAGTTTAAACCTTGTAGTTTTTAAATTATTAGCCATAATAAAAACTGAACTTTGACAAAATTCACAGGGTACACCAGTAACCCCCACAGTGCTAAAATTTTGTATGCGCATAGCTTTGGTGACACAAATATAGGGAAGTCTGAAATCCAGAATAACTGCAATTTCTACACCAAAAAAGAATTATCCAATTAACATGAACTCCCGTTACCTGTAATTTGAATGAAACTGTAGGTCAAGTATGTTGGTTATGCATTTCGTGGCACTATTTTGATAGACAAAGATTACAAATAACATTTTTTTGTTGTTATAGGAGACTCGCGTGATCTCAGTTCGTGGCGAACCACTAGTTTAAACCGGTTAATTAATAATTGATTTAGAAACTTAAAATAAGCAAGTTTGGCTCTCATGTTGGTTATTAGAAACCAGCGCAAAATTTCCGCTGTTGTAAATGATAAACTTACACTTTACACAAAACGGAAAAAATAGCCACTCCTAATTTTTCTTAGACATTTTTTCACGTGCGAATTGCGTGCGAAAATTTTTGCTAGTTAATGCATTTAAAAATAGTTCGGTTTTATAATTATTTGATTTGCGAAACTAAAACTTGTACGCAGTTAATATTGCGTACCAGGTAGAGCCTAGGCTTACAATAACAACATCATCAATAAAGATCCATAATCAGAGACTAATGTATATTCCTAGTGTAGCCTGTAGACCTAAATCTGATGACCATAAGGCAGAACGAATACAAAACAAACAGACAAGGCAATATGCGCACTTTTTTGAGTTGTGCAAAAATCAGATAGCCACGATTTTACATTCCAACTTCTTGGTAAGATTAGCTACATGCTTGGCTTATATTTGCGTTCTGAAGTTCAAGTTGAGATGTATTTTCAGTGTCACAATTGTTTTCTCTAGAACTACTTATTTTTAAGCCTGTATTTTTTTTCTTAGAAATTGTATTGTATTTATTGTTATTTGGCTGCCGCTGCGCGAGCGCGCTGTCGGCGTTGTTCCGACCACAGAATGAGCACCAGTTACTACGTCCCGCGAGTTTTCCTCGAAGTGTTGACGTCAGCGTGCCGCGGTCAACGCCTCACGCAAATGTTTTCCTGTTGTATTGTATGTAACCATGTTTTTAGTACAGTTTTGGTAAGGACAACTTACAAAATTCTAATAGAAATTTAGGCAGAGGCATATGCCGTATATATATAAGTATTCTATCAGTTATCTGGTTCCCATAGTACAAGCTCTGCTTAGTTTGGGGCTAGATAGCGCTGTGTAAAATGTCCAGCAATATTTATTTATTTAGTTTATAAATAAGTTTAACATTAAATACAATATAAATAAATTAAAAAATGGTTAATCATACATTTATTAACAAAAATAATTATTCACATATCTCTATAATAAATACAGAAGAAACAGTTGAATCATCTAAAGACCATTGCAAACTATCTATAGACAGCCCAAATGCTCCAGATCACTACCAGGAGGAAGTGTCCCCAAGACACTGGCTGCATTGCCCCGCTGCATTGCAAAGCAGTCAATTGTATTTAACTCATTATGGGATAGCCAGCAGAACTTTTATTATTAGGATGTCAATAATTTAATGACGATGGCTATGGCTACTGATTTGTGTAGAAGAAATTTTTCTCCCACTTAAAAATAAAACAAAATTTAATAAATAAGTACTTAGCTATTACCGGTATGTACTTACAACAGTCAAACATAATAAAATTACACAGCCATTTCCATTACCAAGAGTGGACTTTCTAACACAGGTTAATGCATAAATAAAAACAAGTAACTTTTAACAAAAATATAACCAGATAACAGAAAAAATCCAAACTACAGAACCGATTGTTCTGAAAATTGAGTTCTTGAAATTATGGGATCAATCTGAAAGTATATCCTTTCAAATAAAAATAATATTTTCAAATAGGTTGATGAATGACGGAGTTCTGAGCTAACAAACCTCCTTTTTTTAAATTGGTTAAAAACAAGCTCTGAACCCTAATGAACGTAGGTACTCTTGTAAAAACACAAAACATTGGTTTATTGATTGTCTGTAGGGCCATTGCAAACAAACACTTTTCAGTACCAAACCAATTTTCAAACATTTGTACCTATCAAATAATCCACTCAATGCTATATCTAGGTATTTTATAATCCTGTTCTAACATTGTCATTACAATAAAAATATTGCATTATCATTGTATTTGAATATTGGTCAAAATTTATGTACCTACATAAATTTTTTTTTTGTTCGTTGGAATTTACTTACCACATCATTCCGTGGGAATAACTATTATAAAGTAAAATCCCAAAGTTGGTGCACATAAACCACATAAACCAAAGAAAGTTTGATTTACAATGTTTCCTTACAGTTGAGTAACTTTGTATGAGCTATCGACTCTGGTTTTTGTTCAGTTTTTGGGCTGCTCAAAGGTTTCTGACATGGATAATGGACAGAGCTGTTGCCAAAAAGGAATAGTGCATAAGCAAGTACTAAATCTTTAAGCATAAAAGGCAATTAACTACATACTCATGGTACATAATTAAGTATTCTGTATGTATTCAATAAAATTGTAAATAAATTGACATCCTTCTCACATTTTATCACATTAAATAAAGTTCAATAATTAAGAAAGTTGTTGTTCTGTCTCATATATATTTTTTTGTACTGCCTGGAGATGGCCCACCTGATGTTAAGTGGTAACCATCGCTTATAACAAAGTTATGCAATGCCGCTTGGCGGCAGAAACAACATGAGCTCTTTTTCAAGACACTCTACTACTTTTAAAGTCTTAGATTCATAATCGTGATTACGCACCTAAGACAGGACAACAACAGATGAGATAGCAAGTTTATTTCAAAGCAGTGACAAATAGTGGTAAGGGTGTTTATTTTATCAGCAGATAACTCACTGTGTTATCATTGTTGTATTACAAGAATCTTATCAATTTACCATGGTAATGGATAAGACGATTTGCAGCACTTCTTGGTATATTACCTAATTTAAATTGCATGCTTAGCTTTAGCGAAATGTGTTGGATCTAAACTAAAATAGACATCTTGTAATTTTAACCAAATTTCAGGCATTAAGTATAATTTAATTTCGTTCGATTTAAATTCTTTGTATTAAAGATACATTTACTACAACTATTAGCAATAAAAAAAGTAAACCTAGTACATAGATTACCTGAATGTTTTGGACCTGACTCATAAAAAGTTTACACCCTAATCATAATAAAATTATTGTTCAAACATGTTCCAAAATCATGTTATTATTTGGTATTTTTATGAGAAATGTAGAGCAGTGGTACATAAATTGCTAACAGTAGATTAAAGTAAAATATAAAACTTTGTCCAAGTGTTTTATTTGACATCTATTGAAAAACTAACACAATTCTAAACTTTAAAGAATCATAATACATTGTGTGAAGAATCTCTATTGGTCCAATAAAATGTTGGCTTCGCAGATGCAGTGCAGAGCAGATCACACTCATGCTGATGAAGGTTCACGAATTGAACCGAAATATTGTCGGTCGTAACACCGATAAAACTGCACGTGAAAAATCTCGTATTTATAAAAATTATTGAAATACATCACCATGTACCTATTTCAATATGGATTGTTGATCAAATTCTTTATAATCTTGCTCCCTACTATTGTAAAATAATTACGTAACTAAATTATTATTTTGGTGGCCTATTACCAATACATATTTTTACGTCTTAATCACGGTAGCTAAGACCTAACAAAACTCTAGCATTATTTTTATGATACAATTCCTTCAAGGTTAGAACGTCTTAGGATGAACTTTGATACATAAACATAGTCTTGAAAGGCTTAAGTATATCAAACAAGTGCGTCAACGACGTCGGCACTTACCATGAGGGATCTTGAGGTTGGCACAGAAGAAACGAAGTCATTAGTGGAAGATCCCTGTGACGATTGACTATCGCAGGAGAAGTCCGATTGGTTTGACTGACTATCACTGATTTCCAGCTTCATTTTCATTAGTACGAATACACCTTATGTCCAAAATACGTAATAGATTTGCGTAATTGATCACTGAGCAGTTTTTATACGCAAATACACAAAATTGTTTACAATTCCGTGTATTTTATCACACAACCTTCCATCAAATGAGTGCGCGAAGTTTTTTGTTTGACAGTTCATTATTGACAGTAGCGAAACTTGAAATCAAAATAAAGGTTCTTTTTAAAGATTATACGAAAGTTATCACAACAATGGTGACTCATTCTTGCAGTTTGCACGAAACAAATTTGAACGATGGGTGACGACGACCGACGACGTCGTCATCGCTTTGGTTGGGGATGCCCTTTAATATGAATTTCTTGAAGCTTGCTACTTCAAAAGGTCATATCTGCCCACAGTTATCATGAGAAGTAGTACATTTTGGTTACACTTCAATCTTCAACACACAAAACCTTAGGCCCACCACCAGTAGAGGGTGATCTCATCGTCTATTTTTAGCTATCGCGTGATAATGCGCCAATGATAGCGTCCGCTTTCAGTGACGTCAACCAAGAGCAATTTTATGCTACCTCCACACGATTGTAGCAAACGCGCTACAAAATAAGCCTTGGTCGGTCGCCGTCGGAAATTTTACGGTAATCCGCAGCATCCACCTTCTACCAATCTTTTTGGAATGCTGTACCTAATTATAATATATTTACAATACAAAGCTATGACTTCGACGTTTGCCATGTTGTACTAGTTGCACCAGCAAATATGAAGTTGTTTATTAAAGTCTCGTAAAGGTAAATAAAGGCAGGCATTCATCATCATTCATAGCCCAACTTATCTGACTACTGTGCTGGCTGAGTATATGCTTCCCCTAAATAAACGTGTCCTTATAAAAAACAAAACTTATTAGTACATAGTACAAAATATTCGATAACTTTATTTTACAGAAAAAAGTCATTATTTAAAATTTTTTATGTATCTACCTACATAGATAATATCCGGACATCCCAGCAACAAACGTTTTATTGGTTGCAGAACATTAATTTCCGGAAAATGTGAGACTCGGTAAATACTTGAAAGAGGAGCAATATTGCGTACGTGCTTCAAATGCGACACACATGATGTTTGCGGATATTGCGCAACGTTGGCATTACAGGCATGTGTTTCCCGGGCATTTATTGCAGCCACATAATTTTCGAAGATGGCCCGCGAAGATGGTGATCTTTTCTGAGGCGTCTGTCGCGACGGGATGTGGCGAGAATTGACCTTCCAGGTGCCCTGCAAGAATTTCGGCCCGATCAGCTAGAGTAAATTTCTGTTGGCCGTGGTGGCCCAGTAAGGGGTAGGTGGGCGTCGAAAGGTTTGTCAGCTGTCGATTTAGGGCATAGAGATTGACATCGCAATCAGCAGCCACATCAATCCTGGCATCCCAGATGAGACATTGCCAGGCCTCTACTGCTTTGGGAACTTCTGTTGTTTGCTTGCTGAACTCCGACTTAGCCTTAGGGCAGTGGGTTCGAGCCTGGGCTCGAACACAGAAAAAACAGACTCTACGACTTTGGCGTCGTAGAGTCTGTTTTTTCTTCAGTAGCTGAGCTTGTTTTCGGTGTGGGAGTTCTTCTCTACGGGGTGGTCTTGGTGGTACTGGTTTGGAGGTCCTGATGTAAGTCTCTGTCATTCTCTCTGTAAGGAACAGGGCAGTGGCTTCGACTTCGTCTGGTGTAGTCAAGCTAAGATAAAGAAACTTTATCTTAGTAGTCAAGCGCCCCACAGCTAGGGTTCCCAGATTAAAAAATCGAAATTCCGGAGTAAATTAACATTTACACTTGATGAAAATTTCTGACTTTCCTGTAAATTGATCATTAAGGCTGCCTGTCCATTGACGCGAGAACTAATAGGATTGCATGAAATTCTATTCATGCAATCCTATTGGTTAATATTTCCTCGTTTCTCCGCTCCGCTGCCTCTCTCCGCGCCAATGGACAGGCAGCCTAATGCCGTTAGTATCGTGCATATGAATGAACGAAGCAAATTCTCAAATATTCGCGCGTGCGTGGACGCTGTGAACTCAAGAGCAATAAATATCAATAATGATCAAAATGACAAATAACATAAGTCATGTTGATTGTTAATTTATTTGTTATATAAATATTTGGTTTATTTTATGTTTTATTTTACTCGTTACCTACTTAAATTGTAGAAATTCCGGACGGTTTAGGACCCCCCCCCCCCCGCATTCTGGACAAATACCTATATTACCGGGCATGTCCGGAAAATTCCGGACGTATGGCAACCATGCCCACAACAGTCTTCGAGCATTTTCTCATACTCTGCCCAATCTATCATCTCTCTATGTAGTGTACGCCTTGTTGTGAAGTCTACAGTAAGAGCAAGAGTGATCAGAATTGGGAGGTGCTTCCTATACAGCACATTAATGTAGATCGAACTGCTGAGATCCATGTGCAGCACAATGTCGAGAAAGTCGGCAGCACAGCAGTACTAATAGCTTTGCTTACCATCAACACTCAGCCACTCGAAACACAAATGTCATTGTCAAACTGAATCTTGACATGACAGTGACAGAGTCTACAGATCAACCAAACCAACACAGCTGTAGGTTACACAGTGACCCACAAATAACCAGAAGTAGGGCCGCCAACCGTATGAGGTTCCTCGTAGAGATACGAGATTTGTGATGTTCTAATACCAGGACACTGTTAACCTCCTCGTACAGTTGTATACGAGATGTTGTCATAGCTGCTTAAGACTTATTTTTCTTTCCACGAAAAGTAACATACATACACTATCACCTTGAAAAACAAGAAAAATTGTTATAGAAAACCGCAGAAGACTTTTAATGTGTAACATCTTTCCTCTCGGTTTGTGGGAGTGATTTTGGCAAAAAGGACGGTAATGTGTAACAGGAAACTGGGGAAGCGCTTTGACCGATGAGCGCGCGTATAGTCAGATGTTTTTCATTACGAGACTATAATAACGCCTCTTTCATTTAATAGAAATAAGGATTTGTCATGGAGGTTGTAATTCATCATAGCATATTATGAATACAGTGAGCCTCATTCTATTTTTAAATTTACTTACGGTTAATCGCATTTATAGAGTCGTTATCGTATTTTCAATAACCAACTTTCAGAGTGATGAATTCGGTACCTAGATAAAATTAACATTTGCTTTGTGTTTTCTATTTTGTTTGTAATTTTTTGTTTATATGGTGTACAATACAAATGATGTTACACATAATATACGACTACTGTAAGGTTCGTATTTTTTTTTAAGCTCATTATTAAAAATAATTTTTTTTGGCATCCGATAATCACCGATTTTCTGTGTACGAGGTTTGAAATCCCAAAAACGAGATTTTAGCCACATTTGTACGAGGACAAAGTTCTACGGTTGGCAATTCTGACAAGAAGTAAGAACTGACTGACTGACTGCTGACCTGACTGAACTGAACAACAGCTGTTTATTATTTTTATCTTGTGTGTGTGTGAACTTGTGTGATAATTTCATGTGTTGTGTTGTTCAAAATTATCATTGCTTGCTCGTAGCACGGCTAGAACTTTGTAAATATTCTCGTATTTCGTATAGATAGTTATACTCTTTACTTTGGACAATAAATAATTAACTCCTCATTGAGCACGGGAGCACACACGCCCGAACAAAAATTCTGAATTATTTTCTACTCTTTGTTCCTTACCTTCCAAAGCAATTATATTCCAAAACTCATCCCATTGTAATTTCCAGGTACTATAGTGTTTTATCTATTTTGATGAGATTGGCATTGATACACAAAATATTTTTTTTGTATTTTTCAATGTTTAGTCTATCGAAATCGCCTAGAAGCATTTATCAGTTTGTTAGCGAAGCTTTTGCTTCTCTCGAATGATTTTGAATGTTATGTAGTTTTTGTAACTGAGAGTCGGTTGGCCTAGTGGGATGTGTCTCGACTTGCGATCCGCAGGTTGTCAGTTCCAATCCCAATCAAGCACAACATAATTTTTTTTTTACTTTAGGTTTAGTTAGCTCTGTACGTATTGTCCATGTCTTTCCTACGGATAATAATAATAATAAATATTGCTCGACATTTCTCACAGCGCTATCTAGCCCCAAACTAAGCAGAGCTTGTACTATGGGAACCAGATAACTGATAGAATACTTAGATACTTTTTTTTTGTAAATACATACTTATAATATATAGAAAAACACCCAGACACGGAACAAATATCTGTAGATCATGTAAACATTTGTGCCGCGGCGGGAATCGAACCCGCTACCTCCTGCGTCTCAGCCGGCTATACGCCCACTGCACCACGGAGGCAGTCTAAGTCTAAGGCTGACTAAGCTGAGAAGTATAGGCACGGTGTAAGTCTCTTGATGAGCCGTCTACTTCCATATGAAATCCTGATGCAGGCACTGCATCTAGGAATAGTTTAATAGAGGGTTCCTATATCCGTCAGTAACCGACTACGACTCGTATCCCCTTGAAAAAATGTCAAACTAGTGTCAAACTTTTGACACGTTTTCAAGGAGAAACGAGTTGTAGCTGGTTACCGACGGATATATATATATATTTTTTTTTTTTATCTGGTTTTTTTAAGGAACTTGCGTCGTTCTCTACGACGATGTCAGTTCCATAATTGGCTACCCGACGGATATAGGAACCCGGCATAAATCATCTTCAGTTGATAGCTGTAACAGGTCTCAGTAGTAGTTGTTTTGTATTTATTTTGCTAAGTGCCAATATCACGACCTCTGAGTAACTTTAATTGACAGATAAAAATTATTCTTTCATAATTTTCTGACCATTGTGTGTTTATATTTATAGAGTCATGTCTGGAAAGAAATGCAATCATTGTGGGTCTTCCGATATTGAAGTTGACCCAGCTCGTGGAGATGCAGTCTGCACCAAGTGTGGTTCTGTGCTGGAAGACAATATTATTGTAGCTGAAGTAGAATTCCAGGAGAATGCTCATGGGGGAGCATCTGCTATTGGACAGTTTGTATCCGCTGAGTCAAAAGGTGGTGCTACTGGATTCGGAAGAGGTATGATAAAATAAAGATTATTATTTAGCTAATAGGGCATGACGCGTAGCTGAGTGTTGAGCAAGGAAATATACACTAGGCTAAGAAATATAAACAACCTTATTGGTGAACTATTTCTTTCTTTATTGCTTAACTTTCTTGCACAGCTCAGGTTAAAAGATACCTTTTCTGTCCCACTGCAAGGCAAACCCTTCGATACTCTTTCATAGTGAATAAATTTATTGTTATGTATATATATGTATAATAAATAAGTAAGTATAGGTTTTTTTAGAGATATTTATGTTTGTAATAATTTTTTTTTGTCATGTATAATTTTAACTTGTTACCTACTAATTTATAGTTGGTAATTGTAGTAAAAAACTGTTTCTTTTAGTTTATATTTTTATGTGAGAGTATCTATAACTGTAGGCAGTTTTATGAAGTTGGCGAAATCTTAGGTCATTAATTGCCTAAATATGTTAACTAACTCAAAGTTTCAGTGTGTGTGGGAAAATATGTATGCTGTTGGCGTTCCTATTTGTTAATAAATAAATAACTAACTATTATGGTGTGTTTATTTAGCAATCTTATAATAAAACAATACAAACCTTATTACAGCTTTCAATGTTGGCATTGGTCAAGAATCAAGAGAAGTCACATTGAGGAAGGCCCGTGAAGGAATCACTAGTCTTTGTCAGCAGCTTCGTCTCAACCAGCAATGTATAGATATCGCTTGTAATTTCTACAAGATGGCTCTTTCTCTCCACCTGACTATTGGACGACCATCAAGTCATACGCAGGCTGCCTGTGTTTATATGACCTGCAGAACTGAGGGCACTCCTCGTATCCTTTTATACAAATATTCTTAATATAGTGTCAAAGTTCTCTGGTAAACAAGTGGCATCAATAAAAGTTTGCAGTCAACTTATATTAGATATAATAGCTCTTTATAATATTAGTATAGATTCTACACTAATATTATAGAGCTATTATAAGTTTATTTGGAATTAGGGGTTAATCTCGGGAACTAATGATTTGATTCTGGGAATTTTTTTACTACTAATAGGAAGCTGCATTATTATTAAGTAATTCATTTATTTCAGATTTGAAATTCATACCAAATTCTTAAAAACACACAATATTCATAATTAAAAAGCAAAATCAAAAGCATAGAATAAATGATATAAAACTGAATAATACAGATAATTGAATAATAACAATAGAATATCAGTAGTTAATTAAATTGAAATAGTTATAAATAAATAAATATTGCTGGACATTTCACACAGCGCTATCTAGCCCCAAACTAAGCAGAGCTTGTGCTATGGGAGCCAGATAACTGATAGAATACTTATATACTTTTTTTTTGTAAATACATACATATAATATATAGAAAAACATCCAGACCCAGAACAAATATCTGTATATTATGCAAACATTTGTTCCGCGGCGGGAATCGAACCCACTACTAATACTTAAATTAATTAATTAATACTTGAATAATACTTAAATTTTATTTTGATAAAAATCCATGTGAAGCTAGGGCTAGTCATCTAGTTGTTGGGTATATTTATACGTGTTTGGCCCAATAAGTTACTAAAGTCTGGCTTATGAAAGTAGAGACCGAAAAGAGCGGCAAAATAAAAAAATATTAGCATGGCAGACAGCCTCAAAATTTTAATAAAATATATAACATAAGTAACCTAGTTGGATACTTTAGCATTATCTATCTAAAGTATCAAATTGAATTGAATTTTATATTTTAACTAGCTGACCCGCCGAACTTCGTACCGCATTGACATGCATATGACGATTGACGATAGAATTGTCAATCGGCCATCATTAACTACATCTATGTATGAGAAAATGAATTTTCGTCATAATTTTGTTTTGCGTGAATTTTTCAAATGT
This sequence comes from Philereme transversata, assembly GCA_963924445.1. NCBI lineage: Eukaryota > Metazoa > Arthropoda > Insecta > Lepidoptera > Geometridae > Philereme > Philereme transversata. The sequence goes on from OZ004347.1 coordinate 11,417,470, forward strand.
ATTAATAGTGTTACGAGCTGAGGGTTCGGGATAAAATAATGGGAATCGGTCTGACCAAAATAACACTTTTATTCAACACTAAAACGATGAATACACGAACTTAGTCACACGTATCACAACACACTAATTCACACCACTTAAAGTCACCGAAATGTTCGCACGTATAGCTTAATCCAGACTGACTCGGGAGCAACTACTGTTCACGCGAGACCCTTCCCACGTCAGTCCTCCAGGGCCTCGCTGAGACTCACTCACTGACTGACTCAGACTGACTGTCCGGTTTTTTTTTTTTTTTTTTTTCGAATGGACTAATCTCGCTGTTGGCCTCTGAGGCCGTGACAGCTTAACCGAACTTTTGGCGAGCGCAGATGGCGCTCAGCCCAGTAAGTTTTTTAGGCAACTAGCGCAAGGGCACCACTTAGGTACGAGCCTCGGCTTGGGCTGTTGCCGGGGTGGGGATAGGAGAGAAACGCCCGGGTACATGTCTGTACCTCGTATAGGCGGCGACTGAAGGGACTCGTCGACCTCGCCGGCGAGGTCGGTGATTCTGTATAGTGTTTGCTCTGTCTGATATAGATGACTCACCTTCCGCATTAGCGGAGGTGATTTCGTCATCCGGGTCTCCGAGAACGTGTCTCGGACGACGGAGGATTTTGTTGGCGGGCGGATCCAACGGGTAGACCGAATGGTGTGTACCAAAGGGTTCGGATGATTAAGAGGCAAGTTCATAAAACCGCTTGGAAGCGAGCTTCATGAACCTGGCTATTGATTCTAATTTCATATCGCGATGTAGATCGTTATTGCGAAAGTACCAGGGCGAGCCTGAGGCTTTTCGCAAGAAGCGATTTTGAATAACCTGAATGGCACCAACTTTAGGAGAGTGGGCAAATACTACAGATGAGTATGTCATAATGGGACGAATGCACGCTTTGTAAAGGGTCACCTTATTTTTAAGGGACATTTTACTTTTCGCGCCTAGAAGTGAGGACAATCGTCCTAGGGTGAACTTTGCTTGGTTGCACCTCTTAGTGATGTGCAACCTAAAGGAAAGACGCCTATCGAGGATGACACCCAGATATTTGGCTGATGGGGCCCAGCGAATGGGCTGGCCAAATAGAGAGATCGGTTTGGGAGTGAGGTTTCTCCGTGAGAAGTACACTGCTGTACTTTTCGACGGGTTTACCTCGATCCGCCACTTTCCGCCACTGACTGTCCGGCCATCTCTCCGGCCTATTTATATCGCACTCATTTCGATTGTTCGAGAACGATGTCGATCCTTCCAGGAAAGGGTCGGTGTTTCGACAGAACGACCCATCCCCATTGTGCGCAATCGCAGACAATAACATCAATAACACAGCAAGACAAAAGCGCTCGAGAAACTTCGATTATTACTCATTGTTTAACAGCCTCGGCGTAACAATAGCTATTCTGCTATTCGGTGTAATAAATTCGGTTCTAATTCGGTTATAAATGGTGTAACTAATCCGACTGCTCAAAGTCAAAGTCAAATATTTTTATTCATTAAAATCACAAGGATCACTTTGAAACGTCAATTTTACTGCCTGTTCCTTCGCGACCAAGCCAGGAAAGGCAAGAAACAAGGCTGGTTGATTTTTTTAATGATCCTTTTACAATACATAGTGTTTTATATCACAACATAGATTTGAATATTTCAAATCTAACATAGGCTTTATTTGTAATTGTAATTATTACTTTTATAATATGTTTTGTATATCCTATGGACATTGTCTGAAATAAATTATTCAATTCTATTCAAATTAGGTTATTCCAGGTATTTAATTCAAATTCTGATGCTGCCGCCATGTATGGTATTTTTAATTTTGCCGCGCTTTTTTAATCTACTTTCATGAGCTAGACTACACTATAGCAGCATTTAACACGTTCACAGTCCAGTGAGCCCAATATGTTGTGGTTAAATCACAGATCTGTATGGTTAAATGGCTCACCATAGTGAGCAGTGGTAAACGGGTAAGCCACTCAAGTTTCATGGGTGGCAAGATTTAATATTGTATGGATTGGCAAGAGTCGCCACATTCACGCAAAATATAAAAGTAGGTAGATAAGAGTCTATTAACAGCCACCAAAGTTCCATGTTCCTGATGAACTTAGTTCAAATGTCTACTGATGTTTATTCCAATGGTTAGGTTGACTATTTAGTTGTGTACAGTTGCCTAGAAATAGATAACCAACAGAAAACAACAACTGGGGACCTTCGTGGCGCAGTGGGCAAATAGCCAGCTGAGACCTAGGAGGTTGTGGGTTCGATCCCCACCGCAGAATAAATGTTTACATGTTCTACAGATTTATATTCCGGGTCTGGGTGTTTCTCTATAATGATGTATTATTGAAGTTATACTTCTTTTGGCGCGATAGGGAAAAATGATGAGAATGAATTTTTACGATGCACACCGACACCTAAATTTAACAGCATGAAGTTAGTTCTAGGTGGTATGAAAATTGATAACTATGTTCAAGTTGTATATGCTAGTATTTTTATTATGTAGAACACGTGTTTCGTAAGGGTACAATTAAACAGTGTGAATAAATAAATATTATTTTGGTGTTTTTATTGAATCAATTTCATATACGACGGTGATACTAATAATTTATTATTCCATACGCCAAAGAAGTATAACTTCTAACGCGTGTACATAAGTACACACACTCTTTTTTTTTTCTTTATCTGGTTCATCTATTCAAGAGTTTGGAGCCAGATAGGACTGTTAAGGCTGCTAGAAGACTAGCATTAAATTACAAGTTTCCGCTCGCGGCTTCGCACGCGTGGTTTGTCAATAAAAAGTAGCCTATGTCTAAATTTCATGAAAATAACAAACAGAGTTACTTTCTTTATGATATTAGAATTATTATTTTGTTGTTGTATTTATTCTAATTGATCGAGCGAAGCGAGATCTCCAAATCAACTTGGGCAAATCGGCATTGTATGTATGTATGTTTGTCCGAGGATAACTTTCGAAGTGTTGATCCGATCATCGTGAAATTTGATACATAGGTAGGTAGCGATGGCACAATTTTGGTGTGACTAAATCAGCTAAAAATGTGGTGGGGTTGTTGAGATATTGGCGTTCAAGAGGGGTAAAAAAAAATGAGACTATTAGGTCAAATGAGACGTCAAATAAAAGGTCTTCATTAGTACATTTCGACCCCGTTTTTATTTTTAGTAAAGTTCTTGTAGTTTTTGAGTTATTCGCCATAATAAAAACTAAACTTAGACAAAATTCACAGGGTACACCAGTGACCCCACAGTGCTGTAATTTGGTATGCGTGTAGCTTAAGTATCATAAATATAGGCAAAAGTCTGAAATACAGAATAACTGCAATTTGTACCCCAAAAAAGGGTAACCAATTTACATGAACTCCCGTTACCTGTAATTTGAATGAAACTGTAGGTCAAGTAGGTTGGTTATATATTTCATGGCACTATTTTATTAGTCAAAGATTAAGGCCGGCTTGCACAACAATCCCTAAACGTATTTAGCGACTAAACATATTTAAATTTTACTAATTTGTTTGATTTGACAATTCTTTAAATCATATTTAGCCACTAAATACGTGTAGGCATCGTTGCGCGAGTCGCCCTTAGAATATTTGTTTTTGTTAATTTGTTTGATTTGACAATTCTTTAAATCATATTTAGCCACTAAATACGTGTAGGCATCGTTGCGCGAGTCGCCCTTAGAATATTTGTTTTTGTGTTTTGGGAGACTCGCGAGATCTCAGTTCGGGGCGAACCACTAGTATTTTATAGGCATTATAATAGTGTAAATAACAACTTTATATTGACTTATCAACTTTACTCTTGTAGAATGTAAATCATATTTCTTAGAGCAATCAGCAAAGCTACGCTGCTGTGCGTTTTTTGTGATTTATTTAAAACCAAGATCCCGCCGAAACTACTGGAGTAAAAACTATTTTTCAAACTTTCGCGATTACTGTATACATAATTACTGATTTAAACGGGTATTTATCGCGTATGCCCGCGACAAGGGCTGTTGCAACGGGATAACAAATAAAAAAGGTACATACGCGATAAATACCCTTTTAAATCAGTAATTATGTACAGTTGTTGCCACCAGTCGTGAGCTTGACACCTGCCCATGCGCAAACTGCCCCTACTCCGCTATTTTGTGCTCACGGCTCGTGGCAGGAACTACTTATACCTACCCGGACCGAGACATGTTCGTAGTGATCCTGAAGATAACATCACCTCCACTAACGCGGAGGAAATTTCAGAGTCATCTACTCTCGACAGAGCAAATACTTCACAGATACACCGACCTCGCCGGCGAGGCCGACGAGTCCCTTCTGTTGCCACCTACATAAGGTACCTGCGCGTTTCTCTTCTATCCCTCACCTGGCAATGTACCTAAGTGGGGCCCTTGCGCTCGTTGCCTTATCTAAAAACTTACCGACTGGGCTGAGAGTACTTTGCACTCTCCAAAAATTCGATTAAACTGCATCGGTCTGAGACCAACAGCGAGTTAGTCCTTCAGAAAAAAACTAAGGTAGGCACTGAATTTAATTAATGTGAAGAAGTATTTTGATACGTAGTTTTCGAAAACCAGTCCTGCCTCTCATCTTTGCGTTATATCTGGCAGGACCCCATGCGTCGCACACGAGCCACAGCCACAAAATTCCGTCATCGTGCTGCGGACTGCATTTTTCGTACATTTTATATGAACTCTCCACACACGGTTGAAGCCAGTGGTTGCTACACGCCACCGACCAAAAGAGAAGAAAAAATAAAATAAATGGGCTGTCGCGTGCTTCATCTACTATGTGACCGCTTCCAGCTTCATGTCGCTGTGGCGCATGGGGTCCAGGCATGCGAGGTATTTTAAACACTGAGTTAGTGGCAGCAAGTTGCAGCATTTGCTGGATATTTTAGACGGAGGAGGCTTGCCCAGTACCTAATTACCTATGCCATCTTCTCAGTTAAGTCAGGCATATTCCGCAGAAAGATAGTAAATAAAGATAACATTATAAATAATAACTGAGGCGTGGCGTTACCGCCTTATTGACATCACTAATGTTTATGGTCTATAATTACCTTAACAAAATGATCAGATTTGTTAATTGATGTGAGCGATGCAGTACCTATTTGCTGTTATCAACTGGGACGCACCTACTTCAAATTGGCCAGAGCACTGTGCATCAATATTCCACCAAATGGTAAGTGTATATATTTTCTTTGGTTTTGTTATATTTATCATCTTCAATTATATTGATTTGAAAGTAACGCTCGTCTGTTTGTTACGTTTTCACGGCTGGACCGATTTCGATGAAATTTGTGTATATATATATAATAACGGGATTGAGTCATAGGCTACTTTTTGATGTTTTTATTGATAAACAACGCGTGCGAAACCGCAGAAGGAAGCTTGTGCTCAATAATAGTATGTGTGTGTGTGTACGTTATTACAAATAAATTTTACTCAATATCCACCGCATAGTTCCACCTTATATTGTGATAAGTGTTATGTCTGTATTCAAGATCTGTGTATTTAAGGTTACAAAAAAAAAACGAAATAGGCGCGTACTTAATATATTAGTACATTTAAATTGCAATAATTTTGTAAGGAAAAGGCTAGATCTAATATCTACGCATAGAGCTCTTTACAACACCCATATCACATTCTCAAGATACATTCTTTCTTATTCACTACATCTTTTACAATATATTCACAATTCATTTTTATCTTAAACCTTTAAACAATACAATTTTATAACATTTTGGTAATGGTTTAGTGCCTGTCATAATTTTGGATCCGAATAATTCAATAAATAGATTCAAGATTTCAGAAAAGCTAAACAGTGCCCTGTCATACAGAATAGTAATAACAAGGGCGAGATCTGGTTGTTTGTCAGTCCTCATTAGTATTTGTATTGGCTATAGCATTGTTTACAGTGGGTCCATAGTAAATCAATTCTGGGATTTGGCCTCCTTGCACTCCAGTTCCGTTTGTACTTTCAGATGAACAATGGAATTGAAATGTCACTGTACCCATGTACACTTCACTCAGGCCTTCTTGGCCAAAATAGCTGAGTTCACTGCCATCCAGTATCGCTGAGGCAGTGTAAGAACATTCAGGTTCAATCTGTATAGGGTTCTCGAAATACACATGGAAGGTGTTGCTTGATCCATCGGAGAAGAACTTGGTGTTGTTCTCTGCCAGCACTCTCCCCAAGCGTTTCAGTTCAATCTTGACATTGTAATCAGCTGCTCCATTGGATGATCCATACAATCCAAACCCAACCACAAAGATCCTTTTGTCAACACAAAACTGGATAGAATCACATCTTCCTCTGTAACGCCACTGGTTGCTTCTGTATGCACATGACTGAAATCTGTGGCATATCTGTAAAATAAGAATAAAACAATCAGTGTACTGTACTGAATTTTAATATACATTTTTTTTAACATGTTATTGCTTTAGATAACATTTTAAATTATTCAATCCATTTATAGACCATTAAAATATAATATTTGAAATAACTACCTGAGCTTTGAGACCAGTTCTCTGCTTAATGGGATAAGCCAATAGTGGTTTTGTAGCTGCCGTAAAATGCAAAAATATGTCTATAGTTTCTTGAGGAGTGAGTATTCCAAGTTGTGCTGCACTGTTTGCAAACTCTTCTAATGACATCGTGGGGAATCTTATAAGATATATGGCACTTCCCAGCATTGCTCTCTTGTTATTTGGCGTGGGGTCAATCTCTCTTCTTAAACACTCAGCATGAGCCCAAGTCAAGGCAGCTTCAAATAAATTGATTTCTTTGCAATTGAGTGTCTCTCTGGCTAATACTGATTCCAGTGTTGACATGTCAATGTCCACAAATCCTTCTGACATCAGTGACATCTCAGCCTAGAAAAAGTATCCTTTGGTTAATAGGAAAGGGTGAATTGAAACTGCAATACAATTTGTAAGATTCTTTATTAATTTCCTTTTACACATGGAATGTTTTTACAAGTGGACAAACAGTTACATGCTTGACACAATATCTATTTACACAGTATTATGAATCCAAGCAAAATGTATTGCAGTTACTATAGTTGAGCCTAAACCCATGACTAGAAACACACATTGGCTATAAGTGCACACTCAGACTACATCAATCACACAAACTTTATTATTTTACAACCAAAACTTGAGTATATAAATATTTTAATGGCACATTTAAAAGTAAAATTAATACAGAATTGAACACAACCAGTGTAAATTGTGCAAATTAGATTTCATTATTTGAGCATTATTAATACTGTTTTAATACTTATTGAGTGTTTTAGTAATTAGTTGCAAATGTTTAAGTTTTCTATGCTCTCTTTACTCCCTGGACTTGACAAATTCTGACTGGAAGATTCTGATAGTTCCATGAGCAGACTACTGTAGGATGAGGATTGTTCAAGCTGGATTGTTGCTAGGTTCTCAGATGATTCACATACCTGTGCATCAATCACTTCCCAGCATCTCTGCATAAGTTCAGGCTCTTCAAACAGCCTCGATTGGCTCAGTAGAAGGCAAGCATTCTTCGCTGTAAGACTTGTTTCCAAATAATTAACACAGGCCTTGGCAAGATGTGGCACAATATATTTCTTAGCAACATAGAGAGTTGATAATACTGTGTCTGCTTCCAATTGAATCTCATCGCAATAGATATATCTGAAAATATATAGATAGAATTGGTAAATTTTCATTCAGAATGTATATTCTGGCCAGTGCCCATGCATGAACGGTGAACTCACCTCAATAATGTGAGAAATGCTGAAGGCTCAACATCAGGTACTTCAATTTCATTTTTGCATTCAGCTAATCCTCCATAAAACATTGCATAGAACACAGAGCTGGCAGTGGCCAGGACATATTTGTGTGCGGGTATTATTTGGGTGTGACCTGAAAAAGAATAATTCTCAGTCAAACTAAGATAACAGCAGCTTATTTAGGGTTTTGATATAAAAAAAAACTTACAATGGCTCCCAACTATAAAAGTAATATCAGACATGAGTTGGTTGTTGAACATAGCAGCATTTCTTTCTCGTACTGTTGGCTTTGTTGCCTGCCAGTTAGGGTCAATGGTCGCGGAGCCAGGGGGTGGCACGGGCGATGTCGTGGGTGAGGGGGTGACGCTCGTAGATCCGCAGGGGGATGGGGGTCCGCTGTAGCACTGCGACACTTGCGTGCCCGTCTCACGCTGTGATATCGTATGTGGAGGTGACAGCGATAATCCCCCGCCATTGTTGATGTTTTCAGCTGCAAACAACATGTTGTATCAATCAACACCAGTACAAAAAGCGTCGCGCAGTGCTAAAATTAAATGGACAGACCATGACATAATACCGTAACTGATTCACAGACAGTACTGATTAACCTGTGTATTGACCTTTATTAGCTACGTAAAAATACTAACTAAGTACGTAAGTACAAACAAGCGCTAGATCAATACAAAATTCGAAGCTCACCATTCATCCATGTATTGGTTTGTTGTGCTAGTGACATACTATCTCTACTTTCTTGTAACCTTTTCTGAGGCTTTGAAACTATTCTAGAACACAAATTCGACATTATGAACACGTAACTTTACAGCTTTTACTAACTGTAACTATCCCCAAACATCACGAAGACGAAATCAATACACAAAGTCAGCCATTTTGTTTGGCGGATCAGACTGGGTTGCCATAATTAGAAAGAGCAAAGTCCTGATCTTATTTAAAAATTAAATCAAACAGGAGTACCTACCTACATACAATATATTATTATGTATTCTAAGATGAAAAGATTATTAAGTTATTATACATATTGTTTCTATTTTTGTAAACAAACATTATGAGTCATGCGTCGAGTATGTAGGTACCTTGTACACGCGTGCTGTAAATAATCATACCTATACTTCAGCCAAACTCGATGTGGAATATTTGTACCACGCCGCCTAATAATTAACATGAAATTCATTCACTTAGCATAGATTTTTTGACCGAAATGTTACAAATTTATAATGATGGAGTCATCACAAATCAACATTAAATATAAATTAATTCTGTTTAAAAAGTACCAAGCAAGTGATTCTGGTTAATTATGGACGGTTTGTTTACAAACATTTTACATCGAATTTGGCTGAAGTATAGACAGAATAGTGCCACTGCGCACCGCGCGGCTTAGCTTAGGATAACTCATAATAAAAGCAGGCCTGCCTAGCGCACTCCGCACTTTGAAAGTTCGGTTAAGCTGTCACGGCCTCAGAGGCCAATAGCGAGTTTAGCCCATTCGAAAAAAAAACACTCCGCACTTTAGGACGAAGCTATAAGTACATCGGCTGCGGGCCCGCCTTGACGGGCCTATACATTGAGTTGCCGCGTTAGGAGAGATACGTGATATACACAGTTATGCGAAAGTAAGAGAGGCACCTTATAGGTGAATATAATTTTAGACACTCAGCGCTGTTCGAGCTGAATTGCACTGAATTAGGTAGTAGCAAGAGAAGTTTTTTAATTAAATGACTTTGCGGGGTAATCAATCTGTACCTGTACTATTAAGTATTCTGTGACCGGTTTAAAAGCTTGCCGACTACTGGCTAGTGTATCAACACCTATTTATTAAATTATTTATTACCTCAATTTTATGCATAATTTAGAAAACGGCAACTCTAAAAAAAAACTACTGCGCATGTGCCAAACTGCCTTCAAAAATGAAATGTCAAACCTTGTGAAGTTGTGAAACCTGTTTGTTTCGTTCGAAAACAAAATATCATGTCTGACAGCAAGTAGGTAGCAAAATATTTACTTAGTCCGGTTTAAAAACTATCCCAAAGTGTTATGCTTTTTTTATTGTTGCTAGCGTATATATCAACGAGTATGTACCTACATAGCAACAATGGCGGTATGCTGTGCTGCACTTATAAACTGTTTTAGAGGCACTTATTTAAAGCTCTAACTACATAAGTACCACTAAAATTAAAATGTATAAAACAGCTGTGCAGGTATATAGTTAGGTACCCTAGGAAAATCTACGAAACGCACGATTAGGTAAAATCTAAGTTAATGTAACATTTTTGGTTCTTATTCTCAGCATTGTATTTTATCGGAGTGATGTATTAAGAACTGTTAAATATAATAAAAATATTCAAACCTTGATTAGTATTTTGTCGTGGACGTGACCAATGTCCTCGCGGTACCGTGGGTTCCTGACAATTCAGCTCAGCGAATCGACCATCCTCGTCGATTAAACTTTCGAAAAAATCCACGCTGCTGTTCATTGAGGACCGGACTTGTAAATGGCATGCATACCAAATAAAACTGGAACAATAAAAAATAAAAACATAATCTCGCTGGCCCTGCGTGTTGAGATACAAGAACGGCGCCGAATCTTCAGTGCAGCTTATATTTATCTAGCTGACCCAGCCGACTTCGCATGGATTTTTATCAAAATCAAATAAAGCCTATGTAGCACTCATTAGTCTATAATCAATAGCATTGATGAAATTACCCTCTTTTAATATTAGTAAGTACATACATAATTCATTATAGAGTTAGGCGGCACTGTAATATTTTTAGAAACGTAATCTGAGTAAATTGTCTAAATTGTTGTAGTTTCTGATTTAAACTTTTGGAATGTGCAAATTAAGTTCTTTCATATGATACACCACTTGACCTACTAACCCTTTTTGTAAATTTTGACCCCCTACTAGGCAATCATAATAACTAGTGGTTCACCCCGAACTGAGATATCGCGAGTCTCCCATGGAAACAATGCCTGACCTACAGTTTCATTCAAATTACAGGTAACGGGATTTCATGTTAATTGGTAATTCTTTTTTGTGGTGTAAATTGCAGTTATCCTGGATTTCAGACTTTTCCCTATATTTGTGTCACTAAAGTTACAAACATTCCAGCACTGTGGGGTTACTATTGTACCCTGTGAGTTTCTTCAAAGTTCAGTTTTTATTATGGCTTTACATAAAACTTTGCCCAACAAAAATAACGAAGAAAGTACATTGACTGCCTCCGTGGCGCAGTGGGCGTATAGCCGGCTGAGACGCAAGAGGTAGCGGGTTCAATTCCCGCCGCGGAACAAATGGTCTACAGATATTTGTTCCGTGTCTGGGTGTTTTTCTATATATTATAAGTATGTATTTACAAAAAAAAAGTATATAAGTATTCCATCAGTTATCTGGTTCCCATAGTACAAGCTCTGCTTAGTTTGGGGCTAGATAGCGCTGTGTGAAATGTCCTGCAATATTTATTTTATTATTATTATTTTTTTTTTTTTTTTAAATAGAATTTCAGGTGCTTGAATTTTCCAATAGGCTTACCTATGTAGGCTTTTGAGCAACATATTGGGTGTCGTTTGTAATTGTAATAGTGTACGCGCTCTCGTTATTTTACTTAAGTTTGATTTGGTCGGCCGAGCTCGGCCGATAACGCTCGTACATACTATGGGCGATGACGGATTTGATTTATTCGAGCCGTGTAAGGGTTTTTACCATTTTGGTCCGGAACCCTAGTACAATATTTTAAATATAACTAGAGTAGGTACTGAATAGTTTTTGAACTACATCGTAACGTAAGAAGGTGGTAGACCTACTGTAGGTAGGCTGGCTGTATTTTTTTAGGAACTGAGTCCGACTATATCGTTTTTAGCGCAGCTAGATATGTGGTTATTTTCAGGGCGGCCGGCGCCGGCGGCCCAAATAAAAACGGCCGGATAATTTATTCTGTGCGGCCGGGCCGTACTGTAGTATGATCAAACAAATAACTATTGAGTGTAGACTATGTAGGTAGGTTTTAGGTACTCTACCTAGAGTACGAATACTTTATCACACGTTTTATTACTAGCAATAGGAACAAGGGTCAAAGTCGTCAAAGCACATCATGATTATGTAGGTAAATACCAACAGTTCACTATTGTTGTACCATTAAACTGTATCTAAGAGTATTTAAAGGTGGTATTTAAAAGTATCTCCGTTAATAGTTTTGGCCTTTAGGTACCATATAATAAATATTATCAAAGAATCAATAAAAAACAGCAGATAAAAAAGGCAATGCAACTTTACCAAAACCAGCAATTTCATTATTGTCAATTCGTTTTGGTATTAAACTCTGCTTGCACAACGATCCTCAAACGTATTTACCGTCTAAACATTTTTAAATTTGACGTATTTGTATGATTTGACAACTCTCTAAATCTTAATTAGCTACTAAAAACGTTTAAGCATCGATCGTTCCGCAATTCGCCCTAAATATACAGTCTGATTTTGTTTTTAAGAGTAGAAAAATTTTAATAATAAGAGTGCTTTTTAGGGTAGTCCATACCTCAAAAGGTAAAAAAGGAACCCTTAAAAGATCACTCTCTTGTCCGTCTGTCCGTCTGTCTGTCCGTGTATCACCACCGATTTTCTCAGGAACGGGTAGACTTAGCAAGTTGAAATTTGTACCAGATACTGAGGTCTATAGTCCTTATTAGGTGTATAAAAATCAAGGTCCTGAGTCAATACGATAAAAAAATATGGGCAAATTTAGATTTTCGTGAAATCTTGTAAGTACCAAAATTTACCTTAATTTTCAACTTTTTTATTTTTCGGAATTTTTCCTTTACTTGTGCTGTAAGACTTTGCTTTTAACCAAAATTGACAATTCTAGGTCAACCGGAAGTACCCGGTTTTGGGTCGAAAACTTATATGGTAGTTCCCGTTGACCGAGAATCACGAAATTTTGCAAAAAGCAAGGCCAAATAAAGGAAATTTTCCAAAAAATAAATAAAGATGAAAATTAAAGGGTGTCCCCATACATACATAGTTGACGGCAATTAAGATAACCTTCTGAGATGTATGGGCGCTCATACAATTTATTATAGATAATGGTACGGAACCCTTCGTGCGCGAGTCTGACTCGCACTTGGCCGGTTTTTTTACCAAGGGAAAATTCTTAATGTACTGTAATTTTCTTAATGTATGTATGAAAATTCTCAAGCTCGGGGAGAGCTGAAGGGGTCTGGCAGACTCTTCCATAGGCCGTAGAACAATGGCATGCCGTCGAAATACCCATCGATGTTCCTTTATTCACCTCAGTGCCAGTGCATCAACAAACCGCTCATCTTGGGATGAGAGGCTCGATGCTGCACTAACACTTGACTGGGTCACGCGCGGGGTCCCGGTTTGATTCAAGAGCTGTCCTGGGGGCCAATTCACGTAATACAATTTTAACTACACAACGAATGTTGACCCAAATGAGATTGGATTATGAATTGTGAATACACTCGTATTTTGGCATTCTGCTCCATTAATATTACAATATTAGTTTGATAAAAATAAAGTCTATAATTGCATGCGACTCAACTCTCATACCAATGTATTGTCAGTTACATGAATAACATTTAGGACATTTAACATAACGAATTTTACTATTTTAGGTTACGGGAATTGACCCCCTGTTGGTGAGTGAATATCCGCCTAAAGGCCCCGGGAGGGAATAATAAGAGTCCTGACCTAAGGGACCGGTTTAAACAGAATGAAGAGGCATTTCAAGTTCACCTACTCTCAATTATACCGTTAGGAAATAACCGTACTCGACACTTAAAGTCCGACAAAATTACGGAGATCCTGCCGTGTCGACCTAATTGTATTTAATCTTATAGCGTTCACAATTTGTAGGTTCACCGACAGCCAGGGACTTTGGGGAGAAAGTCTAACTGGACTGCTTGGAATTATATTTAACCGTCTAATCAGTGATCACAAATGTGAGCGTCTTTGCAAACAATCCATAGATAGCTCAACAGCTGCACCGGATCACTAAGCGGAAATGTCCATAAGACAGTGGTTGCGTTACTTCGCTAAATTACAATATTTGCGGATGCGTTGACCCAGTCGCCAAGTTAAGATCTCAACTCAACCCAATGGTTAAAATACTTTTTATCATTAACTTTTTAGTAGATCTTGGTGTAGATAAGTGCAAAAATAACAGGGGGTATTAAGTTGATAATTTACCTACCTATGTGCCGTGCACTTACAAAAATCCAAAGTGGTTGAGCCATTCCGGTCAAACATCTTACCTTTACAAGATACCAGAAAAAAACAATCGGCATGGCAAAGAATCCTGTTCTGGTAACGTACCTGGTGTAGTCTTTCGTTATTTTTATAAAACTGATCATATACAAAGTAACTTTTTTATACATTGCTAACGTTATTGTCTGTTAGTGAGTCACAGAATATAATTATTTTTATCACAAGCAAATGAAATGTAACTATACAACCTTCTGCTAAGAAATATGTGATAATATTAATCTGTATACCTACTAAATTCCGTGTAACAAATCTTAATATAAGTTTTTGCATGCGTAAATAGCGAAAGTTTTTAATATTACGTAAATGTTATTTCTTTATTGCTTTCTATTACGCTATATCAATTAACTTTTTATTACTGGCAGTCGTAAAGATGGTCTGCTAAAGAAATGTCGGATGTTAGATTTTTTCTTGTTGATAGTCTTTAGAGATATTAGGACATTTTCTGGTGATGAACCAGAATTAATGTAGCAAAAAGTGTAGCATAAGGTGTATGAGCGTAAGTATAAAGCCTTTGTGTGTTTGCTTGTCTGTCGGTCTGTATGTGGCATGGTAGCTCTCAAAATAGTGGACTCGGGTATAAAATTCTTCTAAAATTAACCCATTTTCCTAGATGTTATGGTCCTGGTATTATGAACTTATTATAGTTACCTACCTATCTAGTATAATTGTGGTTTGAATAACCAGTTACTTGTATCAAAGGATTAATGGCAGAAACATTTAAATCAATGCATGAAAACCGCAATAAGACCTCGCTTCGCTGAATCAATTATTTGAGTATGACCTTTTATCATATTTGTTACTTGTCTGGCTTGTTACTATATCAGTCCAGCCCTCAGGCTTCAAAACATTTGTCAGTTTACTATGATAACACCAAACAATACATATAATAATTGATCGAGCGAAGCGAGCATCAACTTGGGCAAATCGGCGTTGTATGTATGTTATGTTTGTTTGTCCGAGGATAACTTTCGAAGCGTTGATCCGATCATCGTGAAATTTGATAAGTATGTAAGTCGTGAAGGCTTAATTTTGGTGTGACTAAATGAGCTTAAAATGTTGGGGGGTTGTTGAGATATTAGGGTTCAAGAGGGGTAAAAAAAATTAAAACGAGACTATTAGGTCAAGTGGAACGTCAAATGAAAGGTCTTCATCAGTACATATAGACTCCGTTTTTATTTTTAGTAATTTCTTTATAGTTTTTGAGTTATTAGCCATAATAAAAACTGAACTTTGACAAAATTCACAGGGTACACCAGTGACCCCACAGTGCTGTAATTTGGTATGCGTGTAGCTTAAGTAACACAAATATAGGCAAAAGTCTGAAACCCAGAATAACTGCAATTTGTACCGCAAAAAAGTAACCAATTAGCATGTAATTTGAATGAAACTGTATCAAGTTATTTGGTTATTAATTTCGTGGCACTATTTTGATAGTTAAAGATTACAAATAATATTTTTTTGTTTTAATCGGAGACTCGCGAGATCTCAGTTCGGGGCGAACCACTAATTTTATAGTGTTCAATAAAGTATTTTCTATTCTATTCTACATATTCCTGACTTGACCCTACACAAGGATTCCTTCTACATATTGTAGGTATCAGGAACTTCCTGTACCATTCCATGCTTTCGTAATACCTAGACTAAATAACAAATCTTGGATCTTCTTGGAAACATTTTTGGGAATATCGAACCCGAAATCGCTTGTAAGTTGAGCCTCATCAGGCTATTTATCGCTTAAGACCCATTTACTTCTAAATTACTCTTCACTAGACACACGTAGTTCGAACCCTAACCCAGAACTGGTGGTACCACGCCTTTAATGGCAGATCTTAACTAAATAGCTTAAGTACATTTTTACAGCGCGAACGTTTAAATAAACGTGATGTACGGTATACGTACTAGAGTTTTAATCGCAAAAGGGGTTCTACCTAGTTATTTCTGTTGTTATTAATTTAACTTCGAAGGTCATTGTAAACTGTCCACATAATACTAATATGTATTAGTCATTAGGTACCTATGATATTGGTCGAGAATCGTCTGGAAACAAAGATTTCTAGATCGTTTCTAACCAAAAAATTATCATGTAAATTACATCAAACTTATTTTTTAGAAGTAACCTACGGGCACCTAAAACATATAGTAATTTTAAAAACTGAATTTGTAATTAGTCGACCTATGTATGATTTTATATTACAATAATAGACTGAAATAAACGGGCAAAGCGTCATGTATTTGTCAACTATTAACTAATTCACTGACATGTATAAAAGAAGAATGATAATAACAAAAGAGCTAGACTATTCTGAGACGGAAAGTCTAGATATTTTCAGTTATATTTGTTTATAGATGGTATATCTTAAATATATCGACAAGTAAAATGTATTGTGGTATCTACAGTATTCTCTGAGGTTCCAATAATTAACTCATCAATATTCTCTCGCTTGATAGCAAACAAATAAACAAGCCACTGTCTACATTACGTTATTAATAGCCTCGTTATTGTATCTCGAAAATAAAAAACAAAACAAACCGATTAACGAACAGTACTAGATCTGCTTTCGTGAAGATCCAACGGAGCAGCACTCTTCCTAATACCACAGGCAATTTTCTTGGTAGTCTAGGAGACCTCCCCTTCATTTCACTCCTTCAGGACACCGGCTAGACCCGACATATCCAATAGATCAAAGTCCAGTAGTGTATCAATAATACTGGCACAAAACACTGTTTACGACACTACCGTAGCACCACATGAAATGGTTTATTTTTTTTTAAATTTCGGAACACTTTAATAGTAGAATGCGCACGCGCCAATGCGTTCTACTGACTGGTCGTATCCGATCTGCCAGAGCCGCGCCGGCCGACTCTTGCGCAAGGCCACAAGGGACACCTGCCTCTATCCAGCAACTATATCGATGAAAGTAGATGATGTCATACTTATCAATACAGAGCATAATGTGCAATGGATGCATACAGTCTTATTGCCAAGCTTTTTATAAACATGTACGCAATGTACATCAATTACCTATTGAAAATATAACAAATGTTTGCATGATCTACAGATATTCGTTCCGTGTCTGGGTGTTTTTCTATATATTATAAGTATGTATTAACAAAAAAAAGTATATAAGTATTCTATCAGTTATCTGGTTCCCATAGTACAGGCTCTGCTTAGTTTGGGGCTAGATAGCGCTGTGTGAAATGTCCAGCAATATTTATTATTATTAAAATATGGTTTATTCTTCTTCTTAGCGTGTCAATAGCTCTACTTATATTGTGTTAGATAGGTACTTGGCTACATTGATGGCGACAGGAGATGCCATTTTTAAGTCTTCCATTGTGCAGGTGTTCGGGCACAAAGGGCACATTAGCAGGTGTTTCGACTGTGCAAGATCACCACAGTCGCATTGCGTTTGGCTGGGATCCCTGAAACCCCATTTGCACATATGGTTTATTTATTAAATTATTCTTTTCTGGTAATATGACGGTTTTTTTGTTTGTACACCTACCTATACCATGATAAAGGTGTATGTACCTACCTACATTTTTATCAAGTTCAAAATAACCACGACCTTCACATCTAAAACAAAAATGTTGTTTCCTCAACCTTACCCGAACCACTCATGACAAGGGATTTATACAAAAAACTGCTACAGAAGCTTGTTATTGAAAACAACGTTGCAAATCGCAATCCGCCTTATGGACAAGAACAATAAATTTTGAAATCATCACAGAATTTCCGACAACTGGCTAGGAACGGCCACTGGCAATCCAATCCAACGATTTGATTACACGAGGGCTCGCCTATTGAGGAAAGAAGGTCAATCTTATTTTGGCTTAGCGACAAAGCTACCAGAATGTTTCTTTCCGGGCATTACCGGCTCAGTGTTTCGACAAGAATATTTTTCTATACTACCTACTCTATATCTATATAGACGACCTCCGTGGCGTAGTGGCTGAATAGACGGCTGAGACGCAGGAGGTAGCGGGTTCGATTCCTGCCGCGGAACAAATGTTTGCATGATCTAGAGATATTGGTTCCGGGTCTGGATGTTATTCTATATATTATAAGTACATATTTAAAAAAATAGTATATAGGGTGTTTGGTAATATACTGACGATATTCAAGTGACGGTAAAAACATAAAAAAGACTTCTCAAAAAAAAAACTACTATGTAGTTATATTATCAAATTTTAAATAAAAATGGCCGTAATCCACAAAAGCGTAGATTTGCAGAGATGAGAATACCATGAGAAAATAACTAATAGCAAATCGATATTCCGACATCTCTCCGCTCAACTTTAGTGGAAACGGTCAATCGGCGATCTCTTATTTTCTACAGCGCATTCGTAGAGAGAGGACATAAGTAGCAAATCTACGCTTTTGTTGATTACGGCCTTTATTTTTGGATGTCGATTGCAGTAAGTTTTATATCGAATTAATCACCTAAACTTATTTGATAATAGACCTAACTTGTAGTTTGTTTTCGAAGTCTTTTTTATGTTTTGAGAATCCGTCACTTGAATATCGTCAGTATATTACCAAACACTCTGTATAAGTATCCTATTAGTTATCTGGTTCCCATAGTATAAGCTCTGATTAGTTTGGGGCTAGAAAGCGGAGATAGCGGGAGGGCTAATCTACTTACCTAGATAATTAATATGTATAGTACCTGGAACCAGGTAAAAGTAACTGTCTAGGACGCAAGTACTTGATTAACAATTTCGGACATTTGCATTAATATTTTTTTTGGTCCAATACACAAGTCGTAAAGTCATCCGAGGTCGCCTCGCTTAGCTACCAATTCTTAGCTCCGTATAATTCGCACCTTATATTCTTCATACAATAAATATCGAAACCGCGGCACAGAAGAGCTAAATGTAATAGGCGACCAAAGTTTCACTTCAACGACTGACTTAGAAAATAATAGTTTGTATCTGTGGGACAGTGGTAGGTACCCTTAATTCCATGGGACAAAACCAAAAAACTATATAAAAACTTATAAATGTTATGAAGGTACAGCGCCAGCCGGGTGACAACCGAATTTCTATAATAATTATAATTGCTCCAAAGAGCATTATGTGTATTTTTGGGTGAGAGTACCTGACTATACAGTGTGTCCCTGGATAAAGTGCAACCCCGAAAGGGGGTGAAACTAGATCAAAAATTATCGACAAAAAAATAGAAAAAAAAAAAAAAAAAAATATTTTTTTATTTTTTTTTTATTTAATTGGCGTGCCTTGTTGTGAGTCCTGTTTCGATCCCCACCCTTCATCTTTCATAGAACAGGCCCAGCGACCATAATCTACAACAATATAAGTTAAAAAAGGGTCTCTACCTGAGTGGTGACGTAATCAGTGGTCAACTTTAAATGCTCCTAGCCAGCACATTTTTTATGTTAGAACGTAGGTTTTTATTTTATTTAAAAGCTATTATGATAGACAATAATAAAAAGTCATAAAAATTTCTAGTATTATAGGCTTAATTTTAAGATTTTTGGAGTTTATTGGAAAAAAACAGCCTAAAAAATGTAATTTTAATACAAAAATTAAACTTTAAGTCACGATAGCCACTTGTTTGTGAGTTATTTGTTATTTTATCGTCATCGTCACATATCTGACATGATTATGGTTTTTATTTTAACAAAATAGACCTACTACTTTGGAAGAAATCATTTTTTTATTAAATAGAGTCATTAGTGAGCAATAAAAATTTTAATTCATCAATAAAGTATATACTAAATTTTTTTAATTTTTTTTTTATTTTTATTGTCGATAATTTTTGATCTAGTTTCACCCCCTTTCGGGGTTGCACTTTATCCAGGGACACACTGTATAATATATGACTTATGATTATTTTAAGTTATTTGTATTTTATTTTATTTTTATATTTTTACATAGACACATATGAATTTAATATGAGTTTATTGTCACTAAATTTTAAATTAAATTAATACACTTGTACTAACCCATTTGACATGTATAATTAAGTTTTTATTAACAAATATGAATAATACTTCTGAAATAAATGAATTTAATTGAATAATGTGGTTCGATTCTTTTACAAACATTCAGTGGCGAATGGGCATTCACTAGATAACTAAACAGTAAACAGCAGAAATGTCTAAACATATACGTATCGAATTATTAACGTATTACTGTCGCAATTTTATTCATAAATATTCATCATTTACACTTATTTTAAATGTCATTAAAAATGTTTTTTTCTTCGAATGAATAACATGAAGGAAATGAAATAAAAAAGAAAGTGTGCAATTTTATTGATTTTTCGACAATAATAAGACGTAAAACTGGGCGTAACAAATTCGATACGCATAATGCTTAGACATTTCTGCTGTTCACTTATCTAGAGAACCGCCACTGAACATTCGTATAGCAATCGAACTACCTTAACTGTACTCCTTGGAGACACACAAGCCTATCACGCACGACATAGAAGAGATAATAGTGAACAAACAAGACCACGGGCAGGTAGAATCAGTATGCGAACTGCGCTCAGCTGAGTCTATAAACAGATTAAGCAGACCATATACATGCCGCTGCATAGATTACCTATGTTCTAGCTGGCGTCACGTCGTCAAGTTTTTTAGAAGCCTTACCCGACCTCTAAGATCTGTATCCTTGATTCATTCCTTATTTAGATCATACTAGTATACTATAAGTTTGAAGAAGTACTGGAGAATAGACTTAAAACTATACCGTATAGGAATTATTAGAAACACAATTATGTTCATTTGTGTGCAATGCAAACGGATAGTTCTATCATAATAAACATTATTTCCCAACTAACAAAAGTGTGCTTTTTACGCCGAATAGCATTGTTAAGAAGTGACCGTTTATGATGTAGAGCTGTAATTTACGAACATCAACTAAAAAATAACACCAGCAAATATTACTAGAACGCTACTTACTCTGGTTTTACTCCCCATTGAGGAGCCATTAACATTTTAAGGTCAATCGTCTTACGTAGAATATGATTTCAGTATACATGTCTAAAGATCTGTCTGTACCAATATCGTGTAGGATACTGCGGCCGAGCCAAGGAGGTCACATGAACTGAGGTGATTGTTTTCCTCAAATTTTAAATCGAAAGAAATATGACAAACTAATCGTCGGTCGCTAACGCTATTGCTTGACTACCAAATATTTATTGTGTTTTCCATTTTTGATATCGTTTAATTTACTTTCGTAACGTTCGAATGACTTGACGATACTTTCGTGACATGTAAGATATGGCGCGAGTAGCCCTTGAGGATGACCTTGACCGGACTATTGCTTTTGCTAAGTTTGGGCGAGAATAACTTACGTACGATTCATGTTTATTCAAATATTTGCAATAATTGCCATCGATTTAGATTGAATTTGTATAGGCTGGATGTTTTTTACATATCCAGTGTCTTATGAAATAACGCTAAATCCGAAAACAGATCAGAATCAAGAGAAAAATCTAAGTAACTAGGTATTTTATTTTACGAAATACTATTTTTCCCTACCACCAATATCTATCTATCCAGCCTCCAGCACCCACTGTTGGATATAGGCCTCCTGTGTATGTCGCCAGTCCAATCGGTCTTGAGCAAGTCTCATCCATTTCTGTCCAACTGTCTGTCTGCCCTGCGGTCGACGTCCATCTCTTGGCCACCACTTTGTGACTGCCTTGGTCCACCTGTTGTCAGTCTGCCTAGCCAAGTGTCCTGCCCATCTCCACTTAAGCCTCGCGATTCGTATACCTACATCTTCGACTAGTTCGATGTCGAATCTCGATATTTGGTCCACCAATATACCGTCTAAAAATATATATATTAGCCACTACGACCAACGTAAGTTCTAAAGCGATCAGAACTTCTTAAGACAGCCTAAATACAATAGTATCATAAAGCAGAGCAGTGCAACGTAGGTCACATTTCTAAGGTGCTTCATCTACGAGGCAGTTCTCTGTTATGGGCAATGGTTACCACTTAACATCAGGTGGTTTGTTTCATCTCCATGTAGCATAAAAAAACAATGATTATCTAAAACACAAACTTCAACAGTTGGGTTAATCTTCTAATATATAAAATTCTCGTGTCGCGGTGTTTGTTGCCAAACTCCTCCGAAATGGCTCGACCGATTTTCATGAAATTTTGTGTGCATTTTTGTGGTAGGTCTGAAAATCGGTCAGCATCTATTTTTCATACCCCTAAATGTTAAGGGCGGTCCACCCCTTAATTTATTTTTTATTTATTTGACAATTTTTTTTGTTCTAATTTTTTTATGATACATCATTCAAAAATACATACAACCCTAAATTTTCACCCTTCCACCACCAACCCCTATCTCAGCTTAGCAACACAAAATTTATTGATTCTAAGGCGGTACGAAGTTCGCGGGGTCAGCTAGTGTTTAAATAAAAAGCAGTTGGGGGTGGCTGAAGTTTTATGTTATTTGTAAGGGTAAACCAGGAGGAATCTTTAATTTTAAATGGATAATATTCTGTTACCAACAGTTTTTGATGCATTCTTATATAATTGTATCATCATCATTATAGGCATCTAACATCTACGAGAGATAGCATTTGTTATATGTAAACCTACGTTCATGGCTTATACAGGTGTTAGAGAAAAACCATTTCTGACGGGCGTGTTGTTGGCCATGATGACTGAGCATGGCTGTTTTGTCAGAGAAGCGGACTTTAAGATACCATCGTGATGCCACTGCCAACTACAAGGATATTTACCTGCAGAAAATGCAGTTGTAGCTGTCGTATACTTTGATCAAAATGGCAATAATCCTACAGCAGGCAGGACTAAGGCTTCTTTTGTTGGGCCAGCCGCCTCTGTCTTGCGCCAATCTGACATAAACAAGTTGTTGAAATCTTTTTAAGTTTCAAACTACAATACCATACAAGAATGTACTGGCGTGATCCTTGGCAGTAAGTAGGTTATAAAATTATAATTTTATGTACATTACCTGCCTACTTATTGCGTTGTACGTGCCTTAGTTCTTAGGTACCTACTTCTAAATTTGTTTTTAGTTTTAAATGCAGTTTTTTTTGTTGAAAAAACAACTTTATTCTTATACTATCTGTTGCCCGCGACTTCGTACGCGTTACACTTCTAAATGTGTAGGTAACCTAGAAATAAAGCTAAACCCGCTGTTGCAACTTGATTTGACACCCCATTTTTATCCCATGGAAACTGATTTATGAGATAAAAAGTAGTTTATGTGGTAACCAGGTTATAATCTACGTATATACCAAATTTCATCTAAATCGGTTCCGCCGTTCCGACGTGATTAAGTAACAAACAAACAAATAAACAAACATCCAAACTTTTATATTTATCATATTAGTACAATGAAAAAAATTGCACAAAACAATACACACTAAATTAAACTTCTAAGACAAACTAAAAGAAAACTATTTTCTTCTGATTAAAATGTTCTACTCGTAGTCCTTACCATTTCAAATTTGGAACTCTACGTCCCTATGAGGTCATGTCCTAAAAGTGCATAACCTCTTTAAACTTAGAAACCTTCAAATGAGGTACTCATATATTAGTTTCGCCTACATATGTGAGTCGGTGACTTTCGAGACATTCCAATTAAAAATAGTATTTGCTTGTATTTTTAAGTGAGTTCAACCTTTTTTGAATAAAATCGGATTGTGTTTTCAAACATGTGTCAAAATAAAATGTAATTTAAATCAAAATCACTAAGGAGTATCGATATCAACTTCGCAGCAAATCACCGCCAAAATAACTTTCCATCCCTTTTTAACCCAGTTAGGGGATGAATTTCAATAAAATACGTAACACATCTTCCATCAATTCTGTTAAAA
This sequence comes from Philereme transversata, assembly GCA_963924445.1. NCBI lineage: Eukaryota > Metazoa > Arthropoda > Insecta > Lepidoptera > Geometridae > Philereme > Philereme transversata. The sequence continues at coordinate 11,441,396 of OZ004347.1, forward strand.
AATGTTTTGCAATATTTGAAGTAGATTGGAATAATCACGTTGTCCCATACAAACTTTGCCCCCCTTTTTCACCCCCTTAGGGGTAGAATTTCGGAAAATTCTCTCTTATCGGATGCCTACGTCATACAAAGAACAAACCCTCCAAGTTTCAGGTCTCTACGATCAGCGGTTTAGGCTGTGCGTTGATCCGTCAATCAGTCATTCAGGACAGTCTTTTATATGTATAGATAACTATCTTCCTTTTTCGTCCTTTGGTATTTTGCGAAGAAAGCTCCCTCTATTCTGTTATGTTTGCTTGAGTGTATAATATACACTCAAGATGATTACTAAAAACTCATTTACGTAAAGTGACCACAATGAGTTCTGGAAGCTTATCTTGTGAAAGGCCGAGATTGTGATTGTGAAGCAACTCATCACTAATGAATTCCGCAAACGCTGGATTTATTACGCAAATCTTCTGATTTCGGTCGAGATCCACTGGAAGTAGACTAAAAACTCCATATTTTCTATACTAATATCATAAAGAGGAAAGATTTGTATTTTTGTAACAAATAAACTCAAAAACTACTGGTCTTATTTCAAAAATTCCTTCACCATTAGAATGCTACATTATCCCGGAGTAACATCAACTTCTTTTTTATTCAATTGCGCAGAAGGAGGGTAATGTTTTTATTGAAAAACTACGCGTGTGAAGCTGCGGATTGGTCAGCTAGTGTCGAATAAAATTAGTAGGAGTCAAGATATAGTTTATTCATTTTAATATGCGATTTCTTAAATAAAACTAGGTATGTTAATAGATCTGGATGTGGATATAATAAAAATAAGATAAAATGTATTTATTTGCTTAACATGTGTAGGTTAACTCAGTTAATGTGCATATTGTGCATGCCGGACTGTAGTAATGCGTAACAACATGATTTACCAAATGCAAATAGTGATAGAGGCTAATACATTTTTAAAGTGAAGATATTAATAATATAAGTAGCCTAATTTTAAACGCAGGTATTTTATTTGATCTAACTTGTTACATAAGTAGATCACGTAGCTACTTAGATTTATTTCGCTCCTAAAAACCAAAATAAGTTAAAAATTTTAAATATTTCCGGGTTAATATAATGTACCTAATAATATAGAATAATGATGATCTACCTGTATGTCTAATATTTTTTGGGGTTCCTTACTTCAAAAGGAAAAAGGAACTCTTATAGGATCACTTCGTTGTCCGTCCGTCTGTCAAGCAAGACCCTTTTTCTCAGGAATGCGTCAAGGAATCGAGTTGAAATTAATATCAAATACTTATGTATACGGCCCCTTGCAGCTGTAAAAAATCAACAGTCTTACTACAAAAAAAAATTAAACACTGTTTAGCGTGTGTTTAAAAAAACCCGATACTAAAATTAGTAGGTAGTGATTATTTTAAACACATAACAATTCTAAACATATAAGGTACTTCCTGTTGACCTAGAATCATGAAATTTGGCAAGAAGCAAGGCCGGTCTCACAGCACAAGGAATAAAGGAAATCCTTAATTTGTAGTTATGTCACAACAAATAAATACTTTTACGGAACCTTCGGCGCGTGAGTCAGACTCGCAATTATCCGGTTTTTATTTTCTAACTAGCCGACCAATTCGCAGCTTCGCAGGCGTAGTTTTTCAACATCACCCTCCTTCTGCGCAGTTGTGTAAAAAGTAGCCTATGTCACCCGGGGATAGTGTAGCTTCCCAACGGTGAAAGATTTTTTTAAATCGGTCCAGTAGTTTCGGAGCCTATTCAATGCAAACAAACAAACAATCAAATCTTTCCACTCTATAATATTAGTATATGCGATATTTGGAATGAGTGAATCCCAGATGTCCATGTCAAAATGTTCTCGGAATGTCGACTATCAGGGTAATTTTTGGAATCATTCAAAGCTGACAGAAGTCATTTTATAACTTTCATACGAATCCTTTGGCACCTCCGCCGCCTGACCTACTGACAGACAATCAGACAATTACAAGGACGGTTTTTATATTGAAATACATAAAGAAATGCGTTGCGAGCCGAGGAAAGTGAATTCAGTGTAAATTACTTTCATAATAGTTTCGCGAACAATCGGGAATTACTTAAATTTATTCTGCATTCGATTTTAAACCAAAAGAAATACACTATAAGTATCAAATTATAGTAAATGGTTTGGTAATCGGGTATTGCACATAACAAGTAATCCTTGATTCGGAAAGCGGAATTAGTTTGTATGCTGTTAAGGTGAAGGTTGGTAAGTCTCTATTCGCACTGTCAAACCACTTATTAATAAAGTATTTATCGTTTTCTTTTCTTCAACAAATATAATATAATAATACGAGCTGTTTACCTGCGACTTCGTTCACGTAGACATAAAATATTGTATTTTATTATAACACCGCCAATTATCGAAAATCGCATACGCCCGGAACCGTTCGCGTCTTCAGCCCGTTGGGGTCAGAATTAAACCAAAAAGTTTTTATTTTCCGAACTCTTTGTTTAAACCTGAGCGCCTCCCACACCCAGTTTAACCTTTTTATTTAAACCTTTTTACCTGACGCTATGATTTGTCAACTTCTATTTTCAAATCTATTGCCGCCGTGGTTTGATGATTCGGATATGACCAGAACTGACATCGTAACGTTAATGAGGCTTCGATCGGGACACATTCCTCTAAATAGTTTTGGATACCTAATGGGAAAGACGAATTCTCCAAACTGTGCTGAGTGTGATGTGATAGAAGATGCTTATCATATTATGGTGGAATGTGTCCGGAATGAAGCAGAAAGAATAATATTTTGTAACCTCCTCGATGTTGATTTGTTTTCTGTTGGTTTATGTAATAACATCTTGGCTTACCCCTTATCGGAGCAAGCGAAGATGTTAATTAAGGTTGTTAAAATAGGTATAAGAAGAAGATGATTCGGTTTGAGTGTATTTTCGAGGGTGTCATAATCATGCTGATTAAACCCTCATTAAATATAATAAAGATTAAAAAAAAAAAAAAAAATCTATTGCGCAGTTCAAGTGTAATTGATTAATTTTAAATATTTTAGGGCATACACTCTTAATTTTCCCAAACAAAACTATCCTATGTCCTTTCTCATGATACACAGTATTTCCTTGTTAAGTTTTATCAAGATAGGACCAGTGGTTTAGTCGTGAAAACTTAACAAACAGACAGATATACGGACAGACAGACAGAGAGACAGAGTTACTTTCCAATTTATAAATTAGTTTGGATTCACTCTCTTAGAGGTCTTTGTCCAGCAGAAGCAGACCTCAATAAGGTTAATTGTACCCTTTACTTACAGAGTTAGATTTTTTTTATGTTACTTGTGGGGAAACAGGCTTACGAACCACCTGATGGTAAGCGGTCACCGTCGCCTATTGACACCGGCAACACCCGGGGTATTGTCGATGCATTACCTACCCTGTAGAAACCTCTTTACATTTCTTTGAAGCGTACCATGTCGTAGCCTAATGGGAAAACCTCAGATGGTAGCTCATTGCATCTTGCAAGTACGGGGTAGAAAAGATCGTGTGAAGCGTGTGGTGCGCGATACCCAATTGTCGATGATATGTGGATGAGCTTTATTACGTTGTCGAGAAGTGCGGTGGTAAAATCTCGATAAGATCAAATAGCTCCTCAGAACATTTCCCATTATACAGGCGGTAGAGTATTCTACTGAGCGGTCCGATGTCACGGCATTGACTCAGCGGTTCCAGCCTGTTGGCGAGTTTGGGATCGCCGATGATTCTAATTGCTCTTCTCTGAAGGGAGTCAAAACGAAACAATTGGTACTTTGGAGCTCCGTGCCAAAGATGGGAACAGTATTCTACGTGCGGCCGAACTTGCGCTTTGTACAGCCATAGCCGTTGTTTAAACATTCTAGGGTCGAAGTCTGGATTTTATTTACACAATAAAAGTTAACTGGAAGAGAATGCTTTCTAGCATCTAGTTCGCCTAGTCACAGATTGGTTTATTCTGTGCAATAAATAATATATTAATTAATTATTAGCGACAAGTTTCCAAAAAGTTGGTCTAGAAATTAAGACATCGCTAATAATGGCTAGACTATCGCTACTGAAGTTTGAAGTTAGCTTTAATTGCCTTTTATCGTATGGCATATCTGTATTTGGTCAGAGAAGTTGACTCAGTTGATCAGTGCGTGTGTAGTCCGCCTTATTTACTCAGCAATTTGCTGTTGTTATGTATTGTTCTAAGAGTTGTGAAAGTCAGATAGCATAATTAATGAATTCCGTTTTTCCGTATTGTTAGCGTAACCACAGTATAAGCAACTGCGTTTCCAATTAGTAAATGTAGGGTGGCCTCTATTTGCTTGATTTCTATTTCACTGCCATCTCTTCTAGAATTTTCATTGTCTGTATCATTTTCTGTTTTTGAAATCTGTCTGTAATTCGTAATTTTTCTGTTTCTTCTTTAGTCGTGAACGTAATTAAGTGTAAAAGCTAGTCTGTCTTTTTATTATTCGTAGTTTTTCTGTACATAATCTTTGTTTGTCGTGCGTGAACCGGTTATTAAGTGTCACATTGTATTTTTTAAATCACATGTTTCTCTCAGTCACTGGTTTTTACTTTACACACAATGAACTTGCGTAAATGAACCAGTTTGTACACGTATTTATAGTTTACTTGAAGTTGATATCCTGAGAATATCAATAAGCAAGCTATAGCAAGCCCATCGAGCAAGCCATCTGGTAGTCAATTTCATCTAAAAAGTGTGAACTGGGCGTGGACACATCATGGTTGAATAATGGCCCATACATAGCGAACAAGACGTAATATCAGTAAAAAACATACGAGCCTTGATGATGTGTAACATCTGACTCCCGCGCGCGCTCATTGGTCAAATCAAATAGCGCTCGCTTCCGCAGTTTCCTGTTACACATTTCCGTCCCTTTTGCCAAAATCACTCCCACTCACACGTGAATGCTTATGGTCTGCGTATTGAGTAAGAGATCCGAGGATGTCCATCTCGGGGATTAATACAGTCGTCGTGAGCTAGGTATATTATCCAAGTTTTTGAACAGCATAGCAATAAATAGCTCGTGGTCGTGTGGGCACCTGTAGCAAAGCAAATAGATGGAGATAATAAATAAATAAATAAATATTGCTGGACATTTCACACAGCGCTATCTAGCCCAAATTAAGCAGAGCTTGTACTATGGAAACCAGATAACTGATAGAATACTTATATACATTTTTTTTTGTAAATACATACTTATAATATATAGAGAAACAACCAGACCCGGAACAAATATCTGTAGATCATGCAAACATTTGTTCCGCAGCGGGGATCGAACCTACCGCTACCTCCTGCGTCTCAGCCGGCTATTCGCCCACTGCACCGCGGAGGAGATCTTTGCGCATTTCCATTGTTTTTAGTTATTTAATTATCAGTACTTCCAAATCCTATTATTATAAATTCTACAGTAACTCTGTATCTCTGTCTGTCTGTCTATGAATGAATGAAAATACCTTATTGTACACCTCAAAAGAAACAAACATAAAAATAAAAATTCATAAAGCAACAAGTACAATGGGCGGTCTTATCGTTTAGAAGCGATTTCTTCCAGACAACCTTTGGATGGAGAGGACTTTTGTAACATTACAATGATGGAGGTATCTATCTGTTTATTACATTTTCACGACTAATCGGCTAGACAGAATTTGATGAAATTTGGTATATAGAAAGATTATGACCGCGATTGAAACATAGGTTAATTTTACCCGACTCCACTGGAGGTTTATGTGTTTGCGAAACCGCGGGCTGAAGCTTGTTTTTATATATTGATAAAATAGATAGAAAGTATATATAAAAAAGATCGTATAAAATGAAGTCGCTTCCGCTGTCTGTCACCTCAGGTCTTTTAAACTACTCAACGGATTTTAATGCAGTTTTCAGCAATAGATAGTGATTCAAGAGAAAGGTTAATATATATAACTTGCTTCCGCCAGCGGCTTGTTTATCAACAAAAATTTGCCGGTGTTAGTCCGGTTTCGTACCGATTTCTACTTATCTACGTATATACCGATTTAAAATTAACTCTGTCTCTCTGTCTGTTTGTTACTTTTTCACGACTTAACGGCTCGACCGATTTCGATAGAATTTGGTACCTATATACCTCGATAGATTATGAATGGACTTGAGACCTAGGATACACTACGCGACTGCGCAGAAGAAGGGGAATGTTTTATTGACATTACCCTGAGCTAGTATTTAGTATTTATTTATTTCAATGCAACATACATCACAGGTTTCTTACACAGGTAAAAGCGTGGCAAGGTAAACAAACAGCTTAAATAATGCTCCTAACGCTAGTGTACAATAAAGAGTTAAAATTGATTAGTTTTCAGTAATGTTCTGTATTGGGAAAGCACCTTACGTTCAACATAATACTTGAGCAATATCTTGTTTATTACTATTCTAAGATTAACTGGCACTTAAATCAAGCAGTGTTTAAGTAAGATCCATGATGTTGAAAATCAAGAATGTGGCTTGCGTTAATGCCAATTATTGCTTTTATTGTGAAACTATTCAGACATTTCTATAAACCAGATTCGGGTTTTATAAAATACTAGATGTATGCCCGCGACCTCGTCCGCAATTTTCTAGATCTTGACAACAGCCACCTACCGGGTGCAATTGTTAATCTAAACAATCCAGGGACCCAATCAAACTCACACAATTTCATCAAAATCGGTTTTGAGTTTTAGCGAGACTTTTTTTTACTAGGTACATGCTGATGAAACAAGCTTATGGCCCACCTGGTGTTAAATGGTAACCATCGCCTATAACAGAGAATTGCCTCGTAGGTCACGCACGTTAGAAATGTGCCCTACGATACACCAACGTCCATCAACTTGAGGCATACAGGTGTAAAGCTTCATGTGCCTGTAATTTCACCGGCAACCATACCCTTCAAACCGAAACACAGCAATGTTACTTGGTTGCAGAAATAGGTATGGTAGTACTTCCCTGGGCGAGCCCTTTCAGAAGGAGCTCTACTACTCATAATGACTAATGAACAGCAATGGATGTTTATACATATAGATTAGCTGTCACGCCACGGCTTCGCATAGATTTTTAATAAAATAAAATATAGCCTATAGCACCCCGAATAGTGTAGCTTCCTATCATGTGAAAGAATTAAAAGAATGGGTTCAGTAGTTTTTAAGATTCCACTACAAACATACAAATTCACAAACAACAAACTTTACTTTTTTAAATTATAAGCTACTAAATTTGTAGCTACCTAACTCTAGAACTAAGAACTAGTTTGTAATCAAATGAAGTCTGCAAAGAAGTCAAGCGCGTGTTGCAACGCTCTTGTCCAATTATTATATTTTGTGCTAGGTATGTTTTAGTCTCAGTAATGCAGTTGAATAATGTTTCATTTAATATCTAAAAGCGTTTTATAGCTTTATACCTAACATCATTGAATCAAAGGTCACAAAGTCATATACAGAATGGAAAATTTAGAAGACACTAAGATCATTTTTTAACATTTTTAATGACAGAAAATTTACCTAAAAGTTTGGGAACATAAATAAAATAAAAAAATAAACATGCTGGACATTTCACATTGTGCCATTTAGCCCCAAACTAAACAAAGCTTTTAGGAAACCCGATAACTGATCTCTTCTTCTTCCTGCCCTGTTCCCACATTACGCGGGGTCGGCACAACATGTATCTACATCTCTCTATCAGCCGTCATCTCCGTTGTCACTTCCTTCCTACCCATATCATTTTTCACACAGTCCATCCATCTCTTCTTTGGCCTTCCTCTACTTCTATATCTATCCACACTCACATCTAACACTCTTTTAGTCACATGATTTTCTTCCCTCCGCATGACATGCCCATATCACGCTAGCCTCTTAATCCTCAAATTTTCCATCACTGGCGCTACTTTTAAACTTTCTCTAATATACTCATTCCTTATCTTATTCATACTCGTTACCCCCCACATCCATCTTAACATTCGCATTTCCTCCGCGCGCACTCTTCTTTCATCCAGATAATTGATGTAATACTATTTTTTTTGTACATTCATATTTGTATATTCACATTCGTATTTTCTTTTATGGTGTACAATAAAGTGTTTTCATTCATTTGTAATACATATATAGAGAAACAACCACACCCGAAATAAGTATCTGTAGATCATGCAAATATTTGTTCCGCGGTGGGAATCGAACCGCAACCTCCTGCGGTCAGGAACGCTAGTTACATAACATTCCACCCTGTATATCAAAACTGCTTATCGCTGGAAGTATTATATTGTTTTTATAATAGGGGGGTAGGGGGGGGGGGCAGTTCACATGATAGTGATTCTAGATAACCTGAGCGGGTTTTTCGCAAATGAATTATCTTAAATAACCTTGTATCATTTGTTGTATGTTAGGTAGATACATTATTCCTACACGAATGCTTAGTGGTTCACTACTTGGCGCATTGGGTTTTATTAATCAGCCTTCACGCTGTATGCATTTAGGTATCAAATCAAACATTTATATGTGAGAACACCAAAAGTACCAACAGAACGATCACACACAGGAGATAAAGTAACAATAGCATGTATAAAGCTAATTATAAATGTATTAATTGATCGAGCGAAGCAAGATCTCCAAACCAACTTGGGCAAATCGGCTTTGTATGTATTGTTACGAGCTGAGGGTTCGGGATAAAATAATGGGAATCGGTTTAACCAAAATAACACTTTTATTCAGCACTAAACGATGAATACACGAACATGGTCACACGTAATCACAACACACTAATTCACACCACTGTTGCATCACTTAAAGTCACCGAAATGATCGCACGTATAGCTTAATCCAGACTGACTCGGGAGCACTACTGTTCACGCGAGACCCTTCCCACGTCAGTCCTCCAGGGCCTCGCTGAGACTCACTCACTAACTCTGACTCGAGACTGACTGTCCGGCTTTTTTTTTTTTTTTTTTTTCGAATGGACTAATCTCGCTGTTGGCCTCTGAGGCCGTGACAGCTTAACCGAACTTTTGGCGAGCGCAGATGGCGCTCAGCCCTGTAAGTTTTTTAGGCAACTAGCGCAAGGGCACCACTTAGGTACGAACCTCGGCTTGGGCTGTTGCCGGGATGGGGATAGGAGAGAAACGCCCGGGTACATGTCTGTACCTCGTATAAGCGGCGACTGAAGGGACTCGTCGACCTCGCCGGCGAGGTCGGTGTTTCTGTGAAGTGTTTGCTCTGTCTGATATAGATGACTCACCTTCCGCATTAGCAGAGGTGATTTCGTCATCCGGGTCTCCGAGAACGTGTCTCGGACGACGGAGGATTAATGACTGTCCGGCCATCTCTCCGGCCTATTTATATCGCACACATTTCGATTGTTCGAGAACGATGTCGATCCTTCCAGGAAAGGGTCGGTCCCTCGACACAATGGCCACTCCCCATTCTGCGAAACCACAAACAATAGCAACAATAACACAGCAAGACAAAAGCGTTCGAGAAGGTTCGATTATTACTCATTGTTTAACAGCCTCGGCGTAACAGTATGTATGTTTGTTTGTCCGAGGATAACTTTCGAAGAATTGATCCGATCATCGTGAAATTTCATACATAGTTAAGTAGTGATGGCACAATTTTGATGTGACTAAATGAGCTAAAAATATGGGGGTGGGGGGGGGGGGTTGTTGAGATATTGGGGTTCAAGAGGGGTAAAAAAAAAATCAAAATGAGACTATTAGGTCAAATGGGACGTCAAATGAAAGGTCTGCATTAGTACATTTAGACTCCGTTTTTATTTTTAGTAAAGTCCTTATAGTTTTTGAGTTATTAGCCATTATAAAAACTGAACTTTGACAAAATTCACAGGGTACACCAGTGGCCTCATAGTGCTGTAATTTGGTATGTGTGTAGCTTAAGTGACACAAAAATAGGCAAAACTCTTAAATCCCGAATAACTGCAATTTGTACCCCAAAAAAGAATAACCACATAACATGACCTCCCGTTACCTGTAATTTGAATGAAACTGTGGGTCAATTAATATGGTTATTTATTTCGTGGCACTATTTTGATTGTCAAAGATTACGAATAATATTTTTTTATTTTAATCGGAGACTCGCGAGATCTCAGTTCGGGGCGAACCACTAATATAAATAAAATTGTATATTCTAGAGTCTCTGTATTTTGTTAAATTTCGATTTCATTGAATGCAGTAGATGTGTACGTGTAGAAAATCAATGACTAAGGTTAAGATTAGCCTTTGTTCTGTGGGTAAGATTAACTACTTAAATCAAACGTGTTTAAACAGTTTCCTCGTTCCTCGTTCATAAATAGTGGGTTCCTTATGTCTTGAGTAATAAATAAATAGTGTAGAATATAAATGACAATTTATCCAGTACATTCAATATTTCAGCCGTTTATTGAAATTTAGAAAAAAAAGTGTTGGCGGGATGCTCTCTATCTACTCTTTCGAAATAGGAAGGGCTCGCCTGGGGAAGTATTATCTACCAACATGCCTATTTCTGCTGCCAAGCAGCATTGCTGTGTTTCGGTTTGAAGGGTATGGTTGCCGGTGAAATTACAGGCACAATGAGGCTTTATGCCTCAAGTTGATGGATGCAAAGTAGTGCATCGTAGGGCACATTTCTAAGGACCGTGGCCTACGAGGCAATACTTTATTATAGTCGATGATTACTACTTAATCAGGTGGGCCAAGTGCTTGTTCCATCTCCAGTTGCATAAAAAAACAACAAAAAAGGGGTGTGGCTGTGTCATGGATACGGCCGTGTGTTGTACGTGAATACGTGTACGTAACAGTTAATATTTTCTATGCAAAATATAAAATACGCTATGTTATGTATGTTATAATCATGTTTGAACACTAAGATGTCCTCCGGGTCATACTAAATATAAATCTCGAAACGCAGCAAAATGACCTCAAAATGGCGGCGCTTACCCCTCCACCGCGCGCGATGCGTCACAGTCCTCACTTAGCGTAACGAATTCTTTGATCTTTTAGCTATCTAGTTGTATAATTAAATTTTGGATGGAGATTATAGATACGAGGCATGCCTTTTAAGTTTTGTCGTTTGAAGAAAAAAACACAACTAGAACCTTATAGTACTTTTTATTGTTTTTCAAAGTATTCACCGCGTAGCTTAATACACTTTTCCATTCGCTCAAACCAGTTATTATAACATTTATTCCACTCTAAAGTGGGGTGTTCAAAATGGCTGTCTTGAAAGCATCGACTGCTTCTTCACCGGACTGGAACCTTTGACCACGAAGACTTTTCTTAATTTTAGGAAATGTAAAGAAATCGTTAGGGCTTAGGTCAGGACTGTATGGAGGATGGTCAAGAATTTCTACTTTTTCCTGCTTCAAATACTCAATCGTTTGACGAGCGCTGTGTGAGCTTGCGTTGTCGTGGTGCAGGATGATGCGTCGCTTTGAGTTAGATTTTCGAAGTTCGGCGATGACTTGTGGTAAACAAACTGTAGTATACCACTCTGCGTTAACCGTTCTACGATCTTCAAGTGCAATAGTCGCAACATGGCCGGTTTTTCCAACGAACGTGGCCACCATCTTCTTTGAAGTGCTTCGAGAACGAACAACTTTAGTCGGCTTTGGCTCGTCTTGAAAGACCCAGATTGTAGATTGTTGTTTGGAATCAGGATCGTAGGCATAGATCCAAGATTCATCACCACTTATGATGTCGTAGACGTGATTTGACTCCCCTCGGTTGAACCTTTGCAGAGTTTTCTTACACCATCTGACGCGGGCCGCCTTGTGATCGTCGGAAAGCAGATGCGGTATCCAACGGCAAACTAGCTTTCTCACACCAAGCGCTTCATGCAAGATCTTCTGAATGGTTGTCCCTGAGATGCCTAATAGAGCCTCTATCTCTCGATACGTCACATGACGATCTTCGAGAATTAGTTGTCTCACAGCAATGATGTTATCTTCAGTGAAGGCGGATTTTGGGCGTCCTTCGCGAAATCTGTCACTAACACTAGTATGTCCACGCTGGAATTCTAAATACCAGCGTTCGACAGTCCGCAGACATGGGGCTACATCACTGAACACAGATGTTAGCTCTTCTAAACACTGAAGCCGTGTCAGGCCTCTTCTAAAGTTGTAGAAAATTATTGCACGAACATTTTCCTTAGAAAGATTCATTTTCGTACGTGACCTGACAGATTCAAATCGAAACTGTGACTAAACAATAGCATTAATCCTAATACTTTCAACTGTTTTGAAATTCAAAATGTAAACACATTCGAATATAGAACAGTTCCAAATTCAAAATTGCCGGAAAATATGGAAACGACAGAACTTAAAAGGCATGCCTCGTACCTATGTAGCTGCAACGCAAAACTGTATCCCCTATTTTGTTGTCATTATTTTTTTTAATTGCGTCTCACTATGGAAGCAATTTTAAAAACGTATTCACGTCAAAATGTATTTTCTTTTCCAGATCCATGTCTGTACATTCTGCGGTTCGCGTCTCAGTTACAGTTCGTAGAGAAACAACACGAAGTCAGCATGACAGCATTACGGTTGGTGCAGAGGATGAAAAGGGATTCTATACATTCGGGGAGAAGACCTTCTGGAGTTTGTGGGGCTGGTGAGTTTACTTGCAATATAACCGACATTGATATAGGCATTTATTTGTAATATTGAACCACACATACATATTTCTAACAAAAACACATATAATAAACAATTTAACCTTTTTAATATATTTTTAATAAAAGATATCAAAAAGAACATAACTAAAAAAACGAGTGTGTGTGTACTTATGTATGACGTAAGAAGTTATACTTTCTTGGCGTAACAGAACAAAAGTAGCTAAAGATTTCATCCCGTATGCCAGAACTCTTTGTTTGTAGCTAACTTCATCATGTCGCTTTTTGGCTGTCGGTGTGCGCGCGCACCATAAAAATTTTACCCTCATATTGTTTTCCAAACGCGTTAAAAGAACTATAACTTTAAAAATAACATTATAAAATGTGTGCGTTGCGGTGTGACAAATTGGTCATAGCTCAGTGAATAATTTTGCTCGAGGAGCAAACACCGATTTTCAGTTATAACCATCCGAGAAAACAAGTGAAATGAAATGCAATACGACAAAACAAGTAACGTGTCGGCTTATGTGAGTAATTCATTACTTACATTCAAATGCTTTAGTTTTTAGACACTACCCCATACTGTTACACACTACCCTGTATCGTGAGTATAACGAATTAGTACCATTGTATGACAACACACAACACCCAGATTAGAAATGTTTGCATATCATGCAAACATTTATTGTCCCGCAGCAAGAAACAAGCCCGCAATCTCTTGCGGGGCGGGCTCATCTCGACGTAATCGTCAATTGAAATTGAATAATAGTTCGGTGGTGAGTTTGACCTAAATTATCTTGAACGGGACATTTCGTAAGACGTAGCTGCCATACACCACGATCCTGCGCTAGTCTGACCCATTGATGGTCCGCGTGATTGTACTTGCTATGTCCTCCCTGTCCCGCTATAAACATGTTCATGATTTTTTTTATACTTTATGGTTATGGAACAAGCTTATGGCCCACCTGATATTAAGTGGTAACCATCGCTTATAACAGAGAATTGCCTCATAGGTCACGCACGTTAGAAATGTGCCCTACGATGCACTGCCCTGCGTCCATTAACTGGACATACAGGTGTAAAGTCTCATGTGCCTGTAATTTCACCGGCAACCATACCCTTCAAACCGGAACACAGCAATGCTTTCCCGGGCGAGCTCTTTCATAAGTACTCTTAGGTACTTATCTAAGGGTTCATCCTTTAATCACGTTTTTACCTCGTGGACGTTTTGGATTTAGTTCTAAGGTCACTCCTCGCAATATTTGTTTTAGCATTTAGAGCTAATGCTAAAAACTTTCGCAACGCATGATTCAGTGGTGAACGATCCAAAATCCTTGACCTTTTTGAATGTGACGGTCATTTGAATAAAAAACAAAAATACTTTCCGAGCCAGTAGAGCTGCTTTTCTGACCTAGTTATAACTGTTTCTTGCCATCAGGAGCCGTTTAAATTATCTATACTAAAATTATAAATTCGAAAGTAACTCTGTCCCTCTCTCTGTTTGTAACGTTGTTACGACTAAACGGCTAGACTGATTTCTATGAAATTTGGTATATAAATAGATTATGACTGAGATCGGGACATAGCCTACTTTTTACCCGACTGGGCAGAATGAGGGTAATGTTTTTAGGGTTCCGTACCTCAAAAGGTACAAAAAGCAACCCTTATAAGATCACTCTCTTGTCCGTCTGTCTGCCCGTGTGTCACCACCGATTTTCTCAGAAACAGGTGGACCTACCAAGTTGAAATTTATACCAGGTACTGAGGTCTATAGTCCCTATTAGGTGTATAAAAATCAAGGTCCTGAGTGAACACGATAAAAAGATATGGGCAAATTTAGATTTTCGCAAAAACTTGTAAGTACCAAAATTTACCTTATGTTTCTTTTTTTTTATTTTTCGGAATTTTCCCTTTACTTATGCTGTAAGACCTCGCTTTTAACCAAAATTGACAATTCTAGGTCAACCGGAAGTACCCCTTATAAGTTTTGGGTCGATAACCTATATGGTAGTTCCTGTTGCCCTAAAATCACGAAATTTGGCAAAAAGCAAGGTCTTACAGTACAAATAAAGGAAAAATTCCAAAAAATAAAAATAAGTTGAAAATTAAAGGTTGTCCCCATAACATACATAGTTGACGCCATTTAAGATGTAAGTCCTCTGAGTTGTATGGCCGCTCACACAATTTAGAGGACTAGCTTAATCGGCACCAACCTCAAATAAGGTAAATAAATAAAATGTTGCTATTGTGTGAAAGAAAATAAAAGAAAATATTTATTGCAATATTATGCTCGTGTGCGCAGAACATAAAACATTTTACAGTAAAGACTAAAGCGGTCGTTACACTATGCACTTCCCAATTTATTGAGCCCGATCTTTATAGATAATGGTACGGAAGCCTTCGTGCGCGAGTCCGACTCGCACTTGGTTTTTTATTGATAAACAACGCTTGCGAAGCCGCGGGCGGGTCAGCTAGTCTTCTATAGATGTAAAATACCACCTATGTCTAACCTGAGCCCAGTTTTAAGAGTAGTAGAATTCCTTGTGAAAAGGGCTCGCCCGGGGAAGTACTACCGCCAAGCAGCATTGCTGTGTTTTGGTTTGGAGGGTATGGTTGCCAGTGAAATTACAGACACGTGAGGCTTTACACCTGCATCATACAGGCTGTATGTCTAAAGTTGATGGACGCAGAGCAGTGGGCACGTTTCTAAGGTGCGTGACCTATGAGGCAATACTTTGTTACAGGCGATGGTTACCACTTAACATGAAGTGGGCCATAGGCTTGTTTGTACCATCAACAGGTCGTATTAAAACACGTTGATAAATAAATATAGCAACATTATTTACTAATGCAATCTTACCTTAGTTATGTACTAGCTGACCCGCCCGCGGCTTCGCACGCGTTCTTTGTTAAATATTTATTTTCATATCTTCTGAACCCTGCAAGATATCGAAATTGAACATACAAGAAACATTGAGTTAAAATTAGAATAGAATAGAAAACGCTTGTAAATCACACTTAAAATAAAATAAAAAAAACAATATAAAAAACAAACAATACACGCAGAAATACAAGTGGCGGTCTTATCGCTAAAAGCGATCTCTTCCAGACAACCTTTGGATGGACTGTACTTTCACGAGAACGCTATAGGACGGTAGCTTTTAATAAAAAATAATTAAATATTGAATAAACAGTAAAATACAAAATTACAATTATAAAATTTATTAAAAATTAGTAAAATTATATATATATAATTACTGTTTTTATCCCTAAAATTTTCATTGTAATCCGTTGAACCTTTTCGGTGCCTATTCGAGACGTACTTTCAGACGGACAGACAGACAAAAATTCTGAAATTGTTCAATTATGATTAGACATCGTCGAATAGTCGTTTTCACTTAAAATCTTTAATTTTATTATTGGTATATAATGGATTAGTTTTATAACCTAGTTAGTTAAAACCTTTTGATGTAGGTAATGTTATTGTACTTCCAGTTTTTTAAATAAACTACTATTATTATTATTAAAAAATGCTGGACATTTCACTCTGAGCTATTTAGCTTCAACTAAATATAAATTTAAGTTAAAATGATTATAATGCGATATTGTACTAAACTACATGGCTATGTGTTGTGTGTAATTTATTTTATTTATTCCTAGGTCCAACGCTAGGCTCTCATCCAGCTCATACCTTCTTTTTACCTATTTTCTTCAACTTCCAGCACTGCTCATGTCAGGTCGTCTCCACGGCTTTAACCGAACGGCGTCCGACGTGGTCCGAATAGTGAAGGTGCACGAGTCAACGCTTCGGAAGAGACTCCTGGAGTTCGGAGACACTCCATCCAGCTCGCTGACTATAGACGAGTTTATGAACGTGGACTTGGAGAAGGAGGAAGACCCGCCCGCGTTCAGAGCTGCTAGGAAAAGAGATAAGGAACGATTGCAAAAAGTACGTATAAAAATTGGAACAGATCTACTTGACCAGGCTACCAGAAGTTTTAAGATTTAACCCAGCATTAAAACATAGTTAATTAAGGCCGTTGGGGCAGAAAGGTTCTCGAGTGGAGGTCACGCACTGGAAAAAGCAGCATAGGACGTCCTTCCACTAGATGGAAAGACGACCTGAAAAAGGTTGCTGGGAGCCGTTGGGTGCCGGCCGTACAAGATCGGTCGCTCTGCAATCTATAGGGACCTATGTTCAGCAGTGGACGTCTAGGGCTGTTTTTATGATGATGATGAGATTTACAATGACTATTTTTCTAAATCGAGATAGCCTACACATCTCTAATTCATGATAATTACGTCGCGAGAACTCAGTTCAGGGCGAACCACTAGTTAATTTATTTGGTGTAAAAATAAAGAGCTCTCTGCTGCACGACGCGCGACCATTGGCTGCCGATCGGCGCATTCATCGAAATCGGTCTAGTTGTTTAGTTGGGAAAACGTAACCTATTTGAAATTTGGTATACAGTTAGGTTAGGCTATTTTTTGCCCGACTGCGTAGGAGGGTAATGTTTTTATTGACAAAACATGCGTGCGTAGCCGCGGGCGGGTCAGCTAGTTATATTTATTTTGTATGTCAAAAGTCAAAGTCAAGTCAAAGTCAAATATTTTATTCATTAAAATCACAAGGATCACTTTGAAACATCAATTTTACTGCCTGTTCCTTCGCGAACAAGCCAGGAAAGAAAGGCAAGAAATAAGGCTGGTTGTTTTTTTTATGATCCTTGTAGAATCTAACTGACGTAGAATCAAACATAATACAGAAAATAAATTACGTCTAAATTGTAACATTTTGAACGAGTTGGAGCAATTTCAATCCTAAGCTTCTCTATCATCTAAATAATCCGATAATTTATAGTAGGCTCTTAAAGATTTTAAGAATAAAGATTTTGTTTAAATACGTTTTTAAATTTGTTAATTGTCAATTTTTGTACATCCCTTGGGAGTTTGTTATAAAAGCGTACACCTTGCCCATTAAACGATTTACTAACTCTATAGAGTCTACAAGTGGACACTAATATATGGAATTATTGAACCGATTTTGATAGAATGCTGATATAATAATAATAATAATAAATATTGCTGGACATTTCACACAGCGCTATCTAGCCCCAAACTAAGCAGAGCTTGTACTATGGGAACCAGATAACTCATAGAATACTTATATACTTTTTTGTTTTGTAAATACATACTTATAATATATTGAACAACACCCAGACACGGAACAAATATCTGTAAATCATGCAAACATTTGTTCCGCTGCGGGAATCGAACCCGCTACCTCCTGCGTCTCAGCCGGCTATACACCCACTGCGCCACGGAGGCACACTAAAAATACAAATAAAAATATAAAGCTACACTATCCTTCACTATTTTTTTTCTTAACCTATACTTTCCCACTGATGGGCTAAGGTCCCCTCCATGTTCCTCCATATCTCTCGATCACTCGCCACGTTCCACCAGCCATCTTGGAATGCATCGAGGTCGTCACGTCCAACGCTTCCTCGGCCTGCCCCGGCTTCGACGCCCATCTGTAGGCACATATTGTGTGAAGACTGTTGCCCATTTGTCTACAACCATTCGACTGACGTGACCCGCCCAGTCCCAATGCAGTCTAGCAGTCTTGTCATCAACATCTATGCTAATATAGACTATATATTATTTTGATAACAAAACGTGCGAAGCCGTTGCGAGTCAGCTAGTATTTATATAGACACCTACTTAGATGGGTTTTTTCCTTTACATACTTATAGGGTCTGGAATTCTAATAAAATGCATGGACGCGTCACATCTTGTGCTCTAATGCATTCATTTTATAAATACCTAGGAAAATCTTTTAATTATATTCTAGCTTACATAAATACTGACTACGGTTATAACAAGATGCGAGCTCATCAGTGCCAGATTAAGCAAGCGCGGGGCCCATAGCAAATTCTAAAAGCCTTTCTAAAAGCCCTTGTAAAAAAAAACAAGACTCAACCGCCGATTATCGGGTCAATTCAAATTGTATAGAGACAGACTTTTTGTAGAACTAATGCATTTACCGTATAAAATTCTGTGTTTTTTTTTTGTTCGGTTGCCAATTGTCTGATGTAGATTGTTTTGGTCGGAAAGGGAAAACGTTTCATGTTTTTGTGACATCGAGTAAATTCAATATTAATACTAATTACATCTTAATAAAAAAACTTAATCTTCTTAATAAAAGGTGGGCGGGTTTGAATAGGCGGGGCCCTTTTCCCTTTTGCGCGGGCCCGTAGCAATTGCTGCTTTTGCTACGAGATTAATCCGGAACTAGAGCTGATGAATGGCTTGAGAGTTACTTCTTAGTCTAAGACCTAGATCAATGTCTCTTTAATGCTTTCGAGTACTTATCACTATTATCAGCTTTCTTATTCCTCTAAGGTTTGCTGAAAGATAACTCTTATTAGGGTTAAGCTCGCCTTTATAGCTACTATTGGCGCATTACAATAAAAAAATAAAATATTCATTGAACAACATTGATTTTTTTTTAAAACCGTTACCAATAAACTTTTTATGGGCATAATGGCCTTTAAAGTTTATGTTCGTAAAAGGACATGTCATGTACAATCAGATTAAGTGATCAGTAATCGAGTAATAATTTAATGTTTCATAAAGAGATCGGTACATTCGATGATGTTTCGATTCGTGGCTATCAGCCTGTGCACATATCTCTTCATCTGAATGTGCATGACCTTCTTGTAAATATTTCTGTTCGTATTTTATTGTGCAAGCTGATACTGGAAATGGAAATAAAATAAAGCCTATAAAGGTCTTGAGTTCATACAAAAATCAACTTTCAGTAGTTCACGAATTTTCAAATTTTCCGGACATCTTTTCAAATTTTGTTCCCTAAAAACCTTATTCGGACTTTTACGAATATTGAAAAAAAATAGCCAAATCTATCCAGCCGTTCTCAAGTGATACGCTTACCAACGAACACCATTTCATTTATACAAAGAACAATCCAGCATCACTGCATTCAAACTAAGTAGATTTTTTTCTCTTTGGTATTCTCATGTAAAATTTTTCGCAGTTAATGGATGAAGAGGATGTCGAAAAAGAGCTAACAGATCTGCAGAGGGAGATAGAGCTGCAGATAGAAAAAGACTGCAAGAATAATAAGAGGAATTCGGCCGCTCCATTGACCCCAAGTTTTATTGCATCAGGTATTGATTTAATATTTATTTTAGGAGTACGAGATCGAATCAGAAATGAGGGGATCCGTAGACAAACCATGATATAGCCAAGAGGTAAGCTAAAGTGGCAGTGGGCAGGGCTCATAACTCGAAGGACTGACGGCCCTTGGGGCTTTCGAGTGGAGATCACGCACTGGAAAGTGCAGCGTAGGATGGCCTCCAGCGTTGCCACACCTTACTTTTAGAAAAGGGGGCTACTATGAACCTAAAAAGGGCTAAAACCTGATTTAGTTGCCTAAATCAGGTTTTAAAAACAGGGCTAGAAAGGGCTAAAAAAACCAACAAACATTTAGTGTAAAATCAGTTGTGGTTACAATTTATTATCAGGTTAAATAACATGTACCTAAAAAAGATCAATCCTCCCCTTTTTACCTTTTTTTTATATACATTATGGGCTTGCGTTTGACCACGATCTCGCCTGATAGTAAGCGATGATGCAGTCTACGATGGTACACGCTTACCTAGAAGAAACCGATTCACTCGCGACTTAAGGATACCCAGGTTGTAACTATCATTAAACATAGACTCTGGCAAGGCGTTTCACTCTTTGGCGGTGCGCATAATAAAGGTCGAACAGAACCGCTTTGTGCGAATGGGAGGTATTTCTACTATATAGCGGTGGCGCACGTCTGGTTATCCGATGATAGAATGGAGATGGTGGGATTAGGTTGAAAAGTTCCGCCGCACAT
Organism: Philereme transversata; assembly: GCA_963924445.1. Classification (NCBI taxonomy): domain Eukaryota; kingdom Metazoa; phylum Arthropoda; class Insecta; order Lepidoptera; family Geometridae; genus Philereme; species Philereme transversata. Next base: position 11,461,955 of record OZ004347.1, read on the forward strand.
TCCCTGAAATGTACTCGATAAAAAACCGAGAGGCTAGCAACCTTTCGTCGATGCTCCAGGCTGAGCAGCCTTGCATCAATTAGCTCATCGTTGCCTATAAGCTTCTTGGCTCTTCTCTCAATTATACCTTATACAAGATATACCTACAGTACCTCACCTCGAGTATCAAGTGTTGCTATTCTCTCTTCGAGTCGTAGTCCTCAATGCTAAGGGTCGTGACCTCCTCTAGGGGTAATTTTTTCTTTTATTATGTTGCCATCGGTGTTTGGTGGCGGCGATAGTATGGCATCATGGAGCTTAGAGTCGAGAGTTGTGCGGATCTGGTCAGACCAACGTATCGGGCTACGACCCCGTGGTCTTTTCCACTCGACTTTGCCAGTGATGATGAGTTTCTCTAGGTTGTCATTGTGTTTCCTCGCTATGTGCCAAAGTACTCGAGGACTCGTTGGAGGGAGATGGTTGATTTGATAGTTTGGTTATATGGTTTGATATTGAGTTCCTTGAGTATTGAAACGTTAGTTCTTCGGGACGTCCAGGGAATTCCCAGCAGTGTTGGTATTACCGAGTGTAAAACCTATTTTTACACTCGGTAATACCAACACTGCACCTATTTCATTTACTTTTTCTTAAACAAAATGTATTTTTTCCTAATTAATTACTATAAAACTTTATAGATGGAATAGTGTGAATCTACAAAAATGTATTATGTTTGAATTTCATCCACTGTGCACTGGCAACATAATAATAATAACACTCATAACCTACAGAACACTATATCAGAACAGCTCTCCAAGTACATAGATATGAAAAATGAAATTGCGCGTATGTGGTGCCTGCAGAAGGTATCAATCGTATCGATAGTAATTTCCAGTACAGGTGTAATTCCAAAGCAACTCTTTCAATCACTTGCCGTATTAGACCTCCCAAAACACACATATATTCTCATGCAAAAAGCGGCTTTACTGAACACCTGCAGAATTGTGCGAAAATTCTTGCAAACGGACCTTCCAAGTGAAAGTCCAATCAATAATACATTAGGTACTGATATGCACTTGGCTTAGGCCCGTGCAGCTCAGGTATATCTCCGGTTATAGTACAACCAAGTGTAAAAAAATACAACACCAAAATAATAATAAATTAAAATAATATAATAATAATAATAGAAGGAAATGGGGGAGACCTTTGCCCAGCAGAGGGACAGTAAAGGTTTATTATAAAAATGTTTTTTGAAGTAATTTTTATCGGTATTTCAGAAGACGCAGACGACCCTGATTTAGAGGAGGCACAAGCCACAATATTCGTAGAAGAAAACACGTTGAAATTAATCGGTCAGCTCCAAGAGTGCGAGGGCATGAAGAAAGAGACCCTCAAGCTGGAGCGAGGACTACGTACGTATTTAATGGCAAAATGTAGAACATGACTTAGAAATCGGCAGGGAATCCATCCACACACCTTGGAGACGATGTGTTCGCGTACCGTGAGGTTCCAGAGGGATTTCATCCCGCGAACACTTCGCTTGTGGAATGGACTCCCTGCCGAGGTATTCCTCAGGGACTACAGTATGGGGTACAATACCTTTGGTGTTACAAACGTCCATAGGCTACGGTAACCGCTTACCATCAGGTGGGCCGTATGCTTGTTTGCTACCTTAGTGGTATAATAAAAATTAATTCGATATTTATACTATTATTGCCTCTATAGGATATTTCTCACAGCGCGCTCAGCGCTATCTAGCTCCAAACTAAGCAAAAATGAAGATGGGAACCAGTTAGAATACTCTCATATACAACCTGTTTTGTTATGTACGACATCAAATGAAAACACGGGTAGGGCTAATGGCTAGTATTATTGTTTTCAAATTCATTAATAGAAAATTTTAAATTTTCAACCTAACCTAATATAAAGTCCTAAAATATCAATGAAAAAGCCTGTATAAAAAATCGTATTCGTTCATCATGTAAGTAGGTACCTGTTAAACTGACCAAGCGGCATCGTCGCAAAGGCGCCGCCGATTTAGAAAAAAAATCTTTATTGGAAATGTATCGATTACTGGATAAATGTTCAAGCTACCGGTATTAAACCCACCTCTAAAATCGGTTAACACGATGCCGGATGCGTGTTTTAAATTAATGTCGTACATAACAAAACAGATTGTAGATAAGGTGTTTTCTTGGTAATTTCAGGGATATTGTAAATGAAAGGTTAGATTCTTTATTGCACACCATTAATAATAAAACAAACAAAAGGGAATACACAATTAAATCAAAGGTACAATGGGCGGCCTTATCGCTGAAAACTATCTCTATCAGGTAACCTTAGAATGGATAGGATCTTACTCTAATTTTTTTTTTTTTAATTTTTTTTATATGTGTGAACAAATGAGGACGGCGGCGTAAATCAAATAATAACTTACAGAACAAGAACAGTAACGCAAAAGATGAGTTTTTTTTTTCAAAGCATAAAGCATCCGTGGTACTGATAAACCATTTCTTTTCAGGACCAGATTTAGCTGTAATAGGCCTAGGCACAGAACGAACTGCTGAAGAGAAAACAGATAAGTTCATCAAGCCTGAATCAAAGGCTTTATTCGCCAAAAATCTGGTCACTTCAGATGATCTGGTTCTGTGCGAGCAGGACGAGGATTATGTTAGCAGCATGATTATGAATGACGAGGAGACCAGAATTAGAAGTATGATGTGGCATAGGAGCCATGATGGATACTTGAAACAGCAGAAAAGTAAGTTTTTTTTTATGCTACATGAAGATGGAACAGGCTTATGGAACACCTGATGTTAAGTGGTAACCATTGCCTGGTCAAGCACGATAGAAATGTGCGTTACGATGCACTGCCCTGCGTCTATCAACTTGAGACATACAGGTGTAAAGCCTCATGTGCCTGTAATTTCACCGGCCTTTTAAACCGAAACAGCAATGCTGCTTGGCGTCAGAAATAGGTATGGTGGTAGTACTTCCCCGGGCGAGCGCTTTCTCAAGGAACTCTAATACTCTTCAAAGTATCGTATCTCTATCTCAGTATCTAACAATACCTGTTTTTTAGGGTTCTGTAGCCGAAATTCAAACCCATTTAGTTTCTCCTTGTTTGTCTGTCTGTCCGTCCGACCTGTTACAGCCTGTTACTCGTAAACTATTAGCACTTTAGAGCTGAATCTTAGCATGATTATACGTTTTCGTGACTCCTAAAGTAAGTTATGAAATAAAAACAAAAAAACTTTTTTTTTTGTTTATCTCTCGTATTAATCATAATAATGTCATTTGTTGAATATAGGTTATAGGTACAGAAAGATTTCACATTTAATTTTAACTAGCTGACCCGCCCGCAGCTTCGCACGGATGGTTTTTCAATAAAACATTACCCTCATTTTGCACAGTTGGCTAAAAAGTAGCCTATGTCCTTTCCCAGGATATAATCTATCCCCTTGCAAAATGTAATTACGATCCGTTCAGCTGTTTAATCGTGTAAAGGTAACAAACAAACAAACAAACAGAGTTATGTATGTATTATACATATAAATACTTCTTCGTGTATCATTCTATCTATTGCTAAAAACTGCATTAAAATCCGTTTAGTAGTTTAAAAGATCTATGCGAAATTCAAATTCAAATTCAAATATTTTTATTCATTAAAATCACAAGGATCACTTTGAAACGTCAAACAAGGATCACTTTGAAACGTCAAACACGAACAGACAGCGGAAGCGTCTTCATTTTATACTATGTAAAGAATTCTTCTAGAGTAGAAAAGGTCTTATCTAAAAGCCATAATTTTAATTTGTATGTATAAGTATGTGAAAGTAGGCGGGTATTTTTATATTATATTTAAAAATAATTGGTCAAGCACGTGTGGAACCACGCACAATGAAGAGTTCCGTAGTCAGTTTGTAGCTTAGTTATTTTCAAATACAAAGTTAATTTTGCAGTTGATTTTGGTCGACTTCTGCTCGTGAACTAGTAAAGTTTACTTGGCTGTGATAATTCTTTTGATATATAATTACAGTATACGTGCTAATGTAGATATTTTTAGGGTGCTGTAGGCGAACTAGGTACCCTTATAGTTTCGCCATGTCGGTCCGTCTGTTGTATTTTATTCGTAGAGTATTTATGCTGTAATAGTGCGATTTTACAAATAGAACTGCAAAATTAACTTTCTTCGAAACATCGGGATAACAAATAGAAGAGTACATTCGCGATAAATACCCGTTTTAATCGGTAATTAATAATGTACAGAGATCGCGAAAGTTTGAAAATTAAAATGATCTTTGTATTACTGACGAACTCCGTGGTGTAGTGGGCGCATAGCCGGCTGAGACGCAGGAGGTGGCGGGTTCGATTCCCACCGCGGAATAAATGTTTGCATGGTGTACAGATATTTGTTCCGGGTTTGGTTGTTTCTCTATATATTATAAGTATGTACTTACAAAAAAAAGTATATAAGTATTCTATCAGTTATCTGGTTCCCGTAGTACAAGCTCTGCTAAGTTTGGGGCTAGATAGCGCTGTGTGAAATGATCAGCAATATTTATTTATATTTATTTATTATAAAATTACTATGATATGATACAGCTATACTGGCTACGAAACCCTTCACTGTGTTCCCCAACACCAATTATCACACTAATATTATAAATTCGAAAGTTTGGATGTTTGTTTATTAATTAATTTGTTTGATTGTTACTCAATCACATCGTAACGGCTTAACAGTTTTCGATGAAATTTAGTATGTACGTAAATTACAACCTGGATTTCCATGGGATAAAAATGGGGTGTCAAGTCAAGTTGCAACAGCGAGTTTAGCTTTATTTCTAGGTTACCTACACATTTAGTAGTGTAACGGGTACAAAGTCGCGGGCAACAGCTAGTTAAGTATAAAAGAATAGCGTGTTGGGTTTTGTCCACACTTACGTATACAACTTTTGAAACTATCATGGTAATGAACACTAATTGTACTAAAAACGGGATATTACTACGTCTATTTTCCCTATTTTCAGTAAAAGAAGAAATCCGAGCGAAAGAAAAAGAGGAAAACAAAACCAAAAAGAAAACACGTGGTTCGTACAAAAAGAAAGTCGCGTTAAACGCAGCGACGGCGAGCGAAGCCGTCGGCAAGATGCTAGCGGAGCGCAAGATTAGTGCTAAGATCAACTACGATATACTAAAGAGCTTAGACCAGCCGGGCGTCGCGATGCCGTCCACTCCCAAACCTGCTGCCGAACAACCCACCGAGTAAGTTTATTCATGGTTACAATAACTCATCATCATCTTAGCCCACATCCACATTACTCAATCACATCGTAACGGCTTAACCGTTTTCGATGAAATTTAGTATGTACGTAGATTATAACCTGGATTACCACATAGGCTACTTTTTATCCCATGAATCAGTTCCCATGGGATAAAAATGGGGTATCAAGTAAAGTTGCAACAGCGCGTTTAGCTTTATTTCTAGGTTACCTACACATTTAGCAGCGGAACGTGTACGAAGTCGCGGGCAACTAAATAACTAAACTTTATTTCTAGAACAAAATCTCCAGTGGCAATCCCTGAACCCCCAGCGGCCAAGTTAAAAACAGTAATACCAGAATCTCCAGCCAGGAAACGTAAGAAGAACGCTCCAGTGATGCCAGCGAAGCAGAAGGCTCCGACCACTCCCGCTCCAACATCATCTGTGCAAGGTATCAAATTTTTTTTCAACCATTTAAAAAAAAAAAACTTTTATTGTTATTTTAGCCCCCTCTTGACTGTGATCGTTTTGGATGACATCTTGTTTAACAATAAGTGTATACTGAAAAATAAATAGATAATATTAAAAGTGAAGATACGCTGTACTAAGTGTAAATAGTTTGTAAAGATTATTTTGTAGGGGGCATGAGTGTAGGTAAATTTCACGCAACACCATCTAGTTTGTACTATGAGAACCAGATAACTAATAGAATACAATTTTTTTTGTAAATACATCTACAGGGTGTTTGGTAATATACTGACGATAATCAAGTGACGGTTTCTCAAAATATAAAAAAAGACTTCTAGAAAAAAACAACTACTAGTAATATTATCAAATTTTAAAGAAAATCGACTAAGTTTAGGTGATTAATTCGATATAAAACTTACTGCCTGCTCTTGCAATCGACATCCAAAAATAAAGGAACAACAAGGGATATCTCATGACGTCACCAATATAGTATCTGTGGTTAGATGGCAAGCATTAGGCAATAGCACAACATAAGTCACATTTCACATTTCTATGGTAAACATATCATAAATTTATTTGTTATGCTCATCTAAATAACCCCTTTAATTTTTGTGCGTATATTAAAACACCCTATATACTAATATTATAAAGAGGAAAGATTTGATTGTTTGTTTGCATTGAATAGGCTCCGAAGCTACTGGACCGATTTAAAAAAATCTTTCACCGTTGAAAAGCTACACTATCCCCGGGTGACATAGGCTACTTTTTCCCCAACTACGCAGAAGAAGGGTAGTGTTTTTATTGAAAAACTGCGAAGCTGCGGATTGGTCAGCTAGTCTTATAATATAGACACTAAGCATAGCCCCCTCCTAGCGCACTGAGCTACCGTGAGCCTTCATATTTTTATTCTATCTTTACTACTAATATATAAAAGAGGAAAGTTTGAAAGTTTCTATGTAGGGATTTGTTTAGGAGGTAATTTCAGAAACTACAGAACAGCTATGTGAAGAAAATTATTTTAGTGCAAGATAGTTAGACTATCCCTGAGTCCCTGGCTATCTATCGTAAGTTATCGCTACGCTTGGTTTTATTTAACCCTTCTATTATGCACCTATGTGTACCTACTTATTGTATTTTATTTGATATACCTTTTTCATTATTAGTATGGAATAATTATATACTATATTAATATGTACCTAATCCATTGATGAATACTTATATGTATATATGTTTATTTATTTTTTGCTTATGTAAGTACACTGTTTATTCAAAATTTAATTATTTTTATTAAAAGCTACCGTCCTATAACGTTCACGTGAAATCCTGTCCATCCAAAGGTTGTTTGTAAGAGATCGCTTTTAGCGATAAGACCGCCACTTGTATATCTGCGTGTATTGTTTGTTTTTTATTTTAAGTGTGATTTACAATAATGCGTTTCCTATTCTATTCTATTTTTTATTTTAATAAAAATCCGTGCAAAGCCGCGGCGAGACAGCTAGTATATACATAATACATATAAATAAAAAAATAGATTGATAATTATTTATTGCACACCGTAAAACAATACAGTTAAAAATAACAACGTAAATATATGTATTTACGTATTATATGTATTTATGTATTCTATCAGATATCTAGTTCTCATCTAGCTTTACTTAGTTTGGGGCTAGATAGCACTATGTGAAATGTCCAGCATTATCTAATTTAACTATTTTTTCAGACGCCGCAGAGCCAGAAGCAGAGGATTATGATGAGGACACTGATGACGTCACAGAAGTGGCAGAAAATGACGAAATGTCCCTCTCCGCTATGCTACAAAATGGACCTGACGAAGATTACTATGACTTCGAGGATTATTAATGTAGAACTTAAACTAACTTCTACCCACGGCTGGTATCATCATGTTAAGTATAGGGTGGGGGGGATAAGATCTGCACTAACGCCCCGAATATTGGGCACTAACCCCCTTCTAAACTCATCCCAACCATAGTGTTTTATATATGACGACCTCCGTGGCGCTAATAGTCGGCTGAGACGCAGGAGATAGCGAGTTTGATGTCTGCCGCGGAACAAATGTTTGCATGATTACAGTTATTTATTCGGGTCTGGTTGTTTCTCAATAAAATATAAGTATAAATTTACAAAAAAAGTATATAGGTAAGTATTCTATTAGTTATTTGATTCCCATAGCTCTGATTAGTTTGGGGCTAGATAGCGCTTGTGAAATGTCCAGCAATATTTATTATTTATTATTGATGATGAGAGCGAAGCGAGATCTCCAAATCAACTTGGGCAAATCGGCGTTGTATGCATGTATGTTTGTATGTCCGAGGATAACTTTCGAAGCGTTGATCCGATCATCGTGAAATTTGATGCATAGTTAGGTAGTGATGGCACAATTCTGGTGTGACTAAATGAGCTAAACATGTGGGGGGGGGGGGGGGGGTTGTTGAGATATTGGGATTCAAGAGTGGTAAACAAAATAAGACTATTAGGTCAAGTGGAATAAAAGGTATCATTAGTACATTTCGACCCCGTTTTTATTTTTAGTAAAATCCTTATAGTTTTTGAGCTATACTAAAAACTGAACTTAGACAAAATTCACAGAGTACACCAGTGACCCCACAGTGCTGTTATTTGCTCTTCTTGTAGCTTAAGTTACACAAATAATAAGCAAAAGTCTGAAATCCAGAATAACTGCAATTTGTACCACATAAAATGACCTCCCATTGCCTGTATTTTAAATGAAACTGTAGGTCAAGTTATATGGTTATGATGTCGTGGCACTATTTTGACCGTCAAAGATTACAAATAACATTTTTTTGTTTTAATCGGAGACTCGCGAGATCTCAGTTCGGGGCGAACCACTAGTTATTTAGTTATTAAAAACACATACTTATAAAAAAAATACACTTAAAAAACCTTAGTAGGTGTGTCCTAAGCACAACTCAAAAATTTCTCTTTTGTATATAACTATATGAATACATATACGAAATTCTTATAAATATTTTGCTGTTACGTGTGTGTTTGTAAGCTTAGAAGATATGTATTTATATATTTCTGTGAAGTAATTTGATGCCAGATATTGGCTTGCCCTCGCAAGATGCCAAGTAGGTATACCCAATAATCAATTAGGTATTTAATTATTGGGTAGACCCACTTACCCAGGTAGGTAGGTAAGTACACAAGTAAGTTAATAAATAAATAAAAATAAATAAATATGGCTGGACATTTCACACAGCGCTATCTAGCCCCAAACTCAGCAGAGCTTGTACTATGGGAACCAGATAACTGATAGAATACTTATATACTTTTTTTTTGGTAAATACATACTTATAATATATAGAAAAACACCCGAACACGGAACAAATATCTGTAGATCATGCAAACATTTGTTCCGTGGCGGGAATCGAACCCGCTACCTCCTGCGTCGGTAATAGGCGAGTAGGTAATTAGTTACCTGCCGAATTTTACGTAAGCTAAATAAAGTGGATCTACTTGTGCATGCCTTAGATATATTCCATGCTAATTGTGTATTCATAGCTAAACATCTATTTTTTTTAGAAATTCGTTGCTATTCCTAGCTACACCGCCTTCTAGTTGATAAGTAGTTTAAATTAAATTAATAGCAATGAGTTACTAATTTATGGTACCCTATATGTAAACTGATCCATTGACTCGAAAAGTTTTGATTGACCAATTATAACTTTATTTTTATTTTGACTAATTATTGATACTTTTTTATTGTTTTAAATTTTAAATGAGCTGCAAAAATCAATGTAATTATTATAAATAGATAACCCTGACATTGTGATTAGATTGCATGCGTTAAACGCTGAATATGGCTGTACCTACACAAAAACTGTACCTTACTCCGTGTTATTAGCCATGTTACGCAATAAATACAATTTGAAAGTTGAAATAATAAAGAAAACTGTTCACAAAAACACAACTCATCAATTTTTAAAACATACAACGCAGGACGCGAAAAAGTTCAATGCGTATATGTCGAAAAATGTTTGAAAAATACTAATGTATTGAATAATCAGAAAAATAATATACATACTTCAAACAAAGTTCTGATTTTTTTTATCTTGATTAATACTTTCAGCTTTCCGCTCTCAGGTTTTGAGGGTAGTCTGTGACAAGTACTTGCCGGTTGTGAAATGTTACTTGTTTAGGCTAGGATCACTTTTGGGTTGTTTAAATGATTGTTATTAATTTGCAGTTTTTAATGAAGTATCTTTAATAGCATCAGCCATCTTGTTCACATTTTCGTGCTGATGAGAGTACAATACTTATAAATATAGACTGAATTAATTTGGATATTTTGTTATATTGTAGTCACGGCTTAATTTTAAAAGATGGACGCTGGTTTTCCTTATTGATAAACGAAGTATCGATTAATCAATAGAGTGTAATCAAGGGCCAATAGCAAGACAGACTGTCACGTTGCGCACGGCGGCCTTGCGTCCATTGGCTGCCAATCGGCAAAAAAATAATAATAACAAAAATGGAGATGAAATAAAAGTAGCAATAATTTCCATGCCTTTTATATTTTAAAGTTCACTGCAAATTATGTAAACAAAGAAACGTCACTTTTCCATGAGTGCAAGGGGGAGGGAGTGATTATCCTCTCCCTCGCTCTCACGTAAAATTAACATTTCTTTGTTTACGTAATTTGCAGTGAACTTAAAATAGAGTATAGACATGGAAATGATTACTACTTTTATTTCATTTTCATTTATGGTATGATTTTTTTACTGCTATCTCACATGGATAATTTCACAGGCAATTAATTTTAACTATGATGTCACACTTGCTACTTATCACTGCAACGTGACTGAGCTATGCGGTTTTAGCCGTAGCATACTTGAACGAGTACGACGATCTACGATGAAAACGAAAGAACTATTACCAGATTGAATTGATGAATTCCGAATGAACTGTAATTTTAACAGATCCGAACAAATATGACCGATAACTTACTATGAACAGTGATTTAATTACAATGATTTTTAGCAGATTGCGCGAACGAGAGTAGCAGGTGTGACGTATGATTAATAATTTCATGATTTTTCACATGCTACTTGTGAAATGTCCCATCACTAATCAGCACAGGTATTGTGAATGTGTGCTTGAAGTACAACCGTGGTTCGGCACACTTCGGTTGCTTCACTTTTAAGTTGACTTGCGCTCCGTACATGTTTTTTATTTCTTCGCGTTTGTAGTGTGTTAGTTTAGTTAGGCTAAGTACAGGCGTCTTTACCAATGCGCAATTGCAAATTGGCAGGACATCTCTGTTTAATGGTATTGTCAAGTGTGTTATGTTTGTTTATTTAAATATTGTTAAAATTAAGATTTAAAGCAATAAATAAACTTCAGATTTTACGTTAACGATTTTTCATTTATTTACAGCAGGTATATTATAAACATCCTGCTTAGGAGTACGTATTTAACTCGAAAGTACAAATTTTTCACCCAAAAGAAGTGCTGTGCCTTGCTACCATTCGAAATTAAAAATATCAATTAAAATTAACTTTTTATGCGCAGGTTGAGGGGTTAAGAACAGTCAGGAATATTTGGAGATCACCTACTGCCGCGCTTTTTTTGAGCATGGAGATATCAACATACTCGTATAACAAACAATTTCACCCCAAGATTTCAGAAAAAATACAATCTGTCACAGCTGATTATCTCAGCAAGTACTAAAGCTAATGCTGGGAATTGTTGTAAATAATAACTGTTTGGTAGTTATGGGTGCTTAATTTACACATTCAAAATCCATTTTTTTGTATCCTATAGTTTTGTTTGGAAGTGATGAAAATTAAATAAAAAAATTACCAGTTTCTCTTACCTTCGAAGTTTGCTAAGCAATCAATCTGAAATAAATATGATTGATAGAAATTATGCAAAGATTACAGGAAACACAATACTAAATCTATCTAAAACATTTTTTTTAAGAAATTAGGCCTCAAAAGTTTACATGATTTCTGAATCACGTAACTAGATGGCGCGTTGCTAATTAACATAAATGTACGTAAGTACCTACATGTATAATGTACCTCATGTAGGTAGGTATGGGAACCCTTAGGTACGGAGTCTCACTCGTACTTGTTTTATTGACAAAATCCACAACTGCGCATCACTTTTTGGAATTATGAATATTAAAAGATTCTGTTGAATTCTAAGATGGTTCATTAAACAGGTGTATCTTCCAACTAAGTAAACGTAGGTTTATCTTACATGAAACAAGGGGCATTTTCATTTAAATTTAAGTGCCTTACCTACCTATCCAACTTTAAATTCATAGTCATTCGTTACATCACGATTACCTACCAAATGATGATGACAACAGCGCCGGCGAACAAGTCCAAACCTGCATAGAATGAAGCACTAATGCAACGAGATACACTCGCTCACTGAATAGGTTCGTAAGTCCGTTTAGTTTGTTAAGTACAGTTCAGGACACGGTGTTGCTTTATTAGTTCTAAGTTATGAATGAATAGGTTTTATGATAAATTAACTCTTTTCTGTAGTTAGAATTAGGCCCGTCACACACAGTCAGAACTTTCAGAATTAGATTTCGGAATATTTAATTATTAAAAATTACCTTTAATTTAATTAATTAAATCGGAATTTCAAAGGGAGCAAATTCATACAAAAACAGAAAATTTTTGAACGGAAAATTACGTGCATGACGTGTGTGATGACTGACAAACAGCATACTATTTAGGCTATCGATCAAATAAATGGTTATTTATTCAGATTAGGGTACTTTTTGCATGTTTTATGTATAGGCTAATATATACTTCTCCATAATAAATACTTGTTTACAGTAAACATGCCGTAATACGATTTTTACAATAAATAAAAGTTTGGTTAGACCAAGTGCAAAAATGGTGAAGTTTACTAGGTGATGTGTGGTTTTCAGATAATGATTTATGTGCTAATTTTCTCTGGTAACCATGCATTCTTTATGTTAGTAGATTACTATAATATTTAACTATGTGTTTTTATCCATAAAAACAAAGACAAATTAAAAAATATATGGAAAATAAGGTATTTATTATGGCAGGTGCGAAAGTTGAACATTTCGTTCGATTTACTGTGAAATTAAAAAGTTTACAAATATTTTATCAATAAACTATAACATAGGAAATGTACTCTAACTATCTATCTTTTAGTTAATACGCCTGGTTGATACACATTTCATACAATTTATTGAAAATATTCGTCATATTCTGAACTCTGCCTAGTGCGCTCTATCATGCGCGCCATCTTACGCAGACAGTGGATACACAGTTTTTGGTCGTTACGCATCCCAAAGGTTAAGGTCCTCGATTTTATATGGATTTGCCATTGGTCATGAAATGCCCAACGTAGTTACAATCACCCAGTGACGGTGTCATCACGACAAAACAGAATATTTCTACCGCGCCTTACATTGACATGCCATGCATTGGTGTCTGAGACTGTACCTACCTACAGCACAGCACACACTATAAACCCACAGAAAGTACAAGACGGTAGTAGCACCACGCAGAACTTGTTCATACACGATACGATGAACCCCATTCCGATATCAAAACATTGTCAAATCATCAAATCGCTATGATTTTATTTCAATTTGCTTATGTGCTCCATAATGTACCTACCGATTTAAAATACTGTGATATTTGCTGTGAAAATAATGGGGTTCTGTTGCAAAATTCAAGAATTAAAGCTCCGTAAGCTAGCCAAAAATAAAAATGTATTTACGTTGTACAAAAAAAGAAGAATTATTCTCTTTATCAGGACAAAAAATGGATTTTTGCAATTGCCTCTGTTAGTGAATATCAGCGTGTTGATGAACAGAGCCAAAGAAATTATATCCAAGGGGTAAGTTTAACAGTAGTTGCATTTTTTAGGTTTTCTCTCCAGTGATATAAAATAAATAATTTATCTCGATAGGTCTTTCAGTGTGTGGTACCTATGTACCTATTAATTTTTATATTTATGGTTTTCCTTTTTAATTTACTTAAGTTGCTAGCGAATGCGTTCCAGATTGTCTCTGTAAATCTAAAAAATCAATTCATTTTAAATTTCGCGGAGTTTTTATTATTTGCCACGACTCCACATTCATTCTACCAACCCCTACCAACATTCTAATACTGTCAAGTTATTTTGTTGTTTGACTTTGATTGATTTGATAGTTTGGTTGTCTTTTTATAAAGATTGGTAGAATACTCACGGCAATCGTCGCCACATATCGTTATGTTGGCAAAATTTAGGTTTTGGACACCATGAGAGGAACCTTGTTTAACTAGCTTATGCCCGCGGTTCTGCCACGTCTCCTCCTATCATAACTACTATATCATATACATATTCTACTCATTCTCATGATAAATTACTAGGTAGATTTGCACATTTTCCCAAAAAGACTTGATGGTGGATCGAGCTAATCAACTTCGGAAATCGGCGTTGTATGTATGTATGTTTGTCCGAGGATAACTTTCGAAGCGCTTATCCGATCATCGTGAAACTTGATATATAAGTAGATAGTGTTGGCACAATCCTGGTGTGATACATTGAGCTAAAAATGTTGGGGGTTTGTTGATATATTGGGGTTCAAGAGGGGTAAAAGTAAACAAAATGAAACTATCCGGTCAAAGGGTACGTCTAATAAAAGGTATTTGTGAGTATATTTCGACCCCGTTTTTATTTTTAGTTTAGTCCTTGTAGATTTTGAGTTATTAGCCATAATAAAAACTGTTTTTTGACAAAATTTACAGTGTACACCAGGGACCCCACAGTGCTGAAATTTGGTATTCGGGTAGCTTTAGTGACACAATTATAGGGAAAAGTCTGAAGTTCAGAACAACTACAATTTCTGCCTAATAAAAGAGTAAGAGACAAGTTAGTTGGGTGTCATTTTGTGACACTATTTTATAAGTCAAAGATTAAGTCCGGCTTGCACAACTATTCCTAAACGTCTTTGTGACTAAACATGTTTAAATTTGACGTATTTGTAATAATTGACAACTCTTTAAATCATATTTAGCCACTAAATACGTTTAGGCATCGTTGCGTAAGTCACCCTAAGATTTATATATTTTTTGTTTTTTGGGAGACTCGTGAGATCGCAGTTCGGGGCGAACCACTAGTGCTACGTCCATTTTAAGATTGTGTTTATGGCACTCTTCAAATAATAAGAAAAATTATTTAGTAGGTACCATGCAGCTTAGTACTCACAGTAACATTGACGTTTTTTAACATACCAATAATTTTGCAAATAGCTCGTTTTATAAATCCTGCTATGTAAGAATTGTAATTTTATCCTGCCAATTATTTTATATAGATAAATCTTTGTTCATTATAATGATGTCCCCAACTTTACATCGTTTCTGAAAGTTGGTCACAATGACAATCGACTACTAACTAACTTCGGTTCAGTCAGGCTTTGTCGATTGTGTTGTGTAGCTGATGATACGGTGTGAAGATAGCTACAAAAGAAACAGAAACAGAAACACGATTCATTCGAGTCGAGTTTGTGTTTACGAGATTTTTGTCGCTAAAATCGGGGCTGAATCAAAGCGTTCGTTTTCTAATTGTGTTTTGAATTAGGAAACGTAAGTAAGCGGTACATACGTTATTGTTTTAGTTTACGATTGTGAAGTGTAAAATCGTCATTGGTGGTACCTAGCAGTGTGTTTACGCTAATTAGCGATGTGTGAAAATAAAAAATGATTTGATGGTGTTAGGATAAAATTCATGGTGTTTCAGTTTGTGTTAGTGTTGTTTTTAGAATACAGTTCGAATCATAGGGTCCACAAACGAGCAGACGGATTCTATCATGGTCGTAAAACGGTAAGCTTTTTGTTCTACCAACGTGGTGCATTTGTCTAAACATTTTAAACTGCCTTTGTTTTCAAGCCTACATTACTACAAAAGGCCTCATTTATCTCTACCTAGTATATGGAAACCCTAAAATTCAAAAAGATGTCAGTGATTCTTGAAATAAAGTCTGACAATAGCTTTGTTTACGACTTACGTAAAGGGATCCCAAATTCCAACATTTCCCGAGGTTATTTATTTAAAAAGATTCGGTGTTAATTATCATCTAGGGGGTCATCTAAAATGTACGTTTATAAAATATCACAATAAAATGTAATATCCCATCCTTGATACCAATACTCAGTATGTAGTATACTTCAATGTTTTCTAAATAAAGGCCAACCTATGTGATACCTACAGATGATTTTTTGCAACTAGTTTAGAATCTCAATACTGGTTATATTTTAAACAGGTGTAGTGCACTCTTGATCCCACACTAGGATTCCATACCTATATCATGGGATATCATAGGAGTACCATAGTATCGTGACACCCAGACTCAAAACAAATATTTTCAAACCTGCAATCACTTGCATCTTAGTCTTACTTGGCCACCACATCACATCTCAATCGTGGTTTTTCTTTTACATAATTCCTGTACCACTGGGTACTTAATAGTCATTAGATATATAGATTACTCTTTATTGCACACCAAACAAAATCAAATATACTAAAAAATACACAAAATAAAGGTAAGCTTAGTGGACGGTCTTGTTGCTAAAAGCGCTTCCAGACCTTTAGATGGACAGGACAAAAAAAATCAAAAAGACTGCAACATGCATAATGCATACCAATAACTATAAACAACCCAGTCAGTTTTATCCAGGTTTGTATGTCAATTATCATCAGTGTCATGCACGATTATGTGATTCACTGCTAAATTAAAAAATTAAATTCATTTTCCAAGAAAAAGTAGTATGTAATCCTCTTTAAAATTTGGAAACATTAATATGGAAATGTAAAATGACAGTATAATCTCTAAGAGACAAAAAAACTGCACCAATATCCACCAAACTTAGCTGAAAATCATCTCGAAACATCAGTCAATAAAACAAATAGATACACTCTATAATTAACTTACACCAAAGAAAAGATAAAAAACCACAAACAAATTTCTTACAATGGTATATTAGCCATAGGATATCCACTGCTAAAAACAGGCCTTGCCTATAGATTTTCAGAGTAACCTACACCCAACAGCTCCCAGCAATCTTTATCAGGTCATCTTTCCATCAGTGGGCGAACAGCCGGCTGAGACGCAGGAGGTAGTGGGTTCGATTCCCGCCGCGGAACAAAAGTTTGCGTGATCTTATCAGGTCATCTTTCCATCAGTGGGCGAACAGCCGGCTGAGACGCAGGAGGTAGTGGGTTCGATTCCCGCCGCGGAACAAAAGTTTGCATGATCTACAGATATTTGTTCCGGATCTGGTTGTTTTTCTATATATATTATAAGTATGTACATATTTACAAAAAAAAAGTATATTAAGTATTATATCAGTTATCTGGATTCCATAGTACAAGCTCTGCTTAGTTTGGGGCTAGATAGCGCTATGTGAAATGTCCAGCAATATTTATTTAGTGGGGGCCGCTTTCCAGTCACCACTTGTGAACCTTTCTGCCCACCTTTCTGTCAGTTTTTCGGGCTATGTGCCTTGCCCACTGCCACTTCAGTTTGCTAATCCTCTGGGTTACATCAGTGACTTTGTTTTATCTACAAACTTTCTCATTTCTGTGTGATCATTTAGAGACATCATGCATAGCCGTCTCCATAGCATGCTGAAAAACTGAGGCCAAATAACTACCAACTTTTTCTATTGGGGTTAACTACTTATTTTAGTCACTCAGCTTGCTTAGAGCACCTACATTATAAATTTGAATAATCATTTTTATAAATTTAAAAATTTATTTTGTTTTTGATATTAACTTAGATAAAGTAAAATCATAACAAGCACATAAGTTTATCATTAGTACGTAATGTAATTCAAGGCAGCTCAGATTATTATTTACCAGCAAAAAACATGTCCATTAAGATGCTAACAGTCAACTCAAGGGTTGATAATTAAACAATTTAAACAGTTATTGCTTCTATGTTGGTTTAGCAAAACAAATTGTGGTCAAAAAATAATGTGGAGTGGAGACCACGCACTGGAAAGCGAATCCACTACATGGGAAATCAACTTAAAAAATGTTGCATGGAGCCCTTGGGTGCAGGCCACACATGATTGGTTGCTCGGGAAAAGTATGGTGGGGAGGCCCATATGATGATGATAATTTTAAATCCTTATTATATTAGTATGTAAATGAAAATACCCATTGATGTAATGTCATAAGGTGCCTTGCAGCCAATTGTAAATATTGACATTATCTAGGATATCCTTAATTATTTGACTTACACCATGCTTATTTTGTACACCAATGTATATAGTAAACGTAGTAGACCTGAACTGATATTTTTAAATGTTTCACAATAGATGACTTTGCGATTTGTATTTTTTTTTAAAGATAAAAGTTGGTATTCGAAAAGCTGATTCAAATTAAGCTTCACATTTTTCAACTTTTTTTTTCGAAGCAAAGTAATGTTACAACCAAACCATAAGGGCTTGAAGGATAATATAATAGTATGATAATATACATCCTGCTCTGTAACCCACTTTTTAACTTGATTAACCTAATAATGACGACCTCCGTGGCGCAGTGGGTGTATAGCCAGCTGAGACTCAGGAGGTAGCGGGTTCGATTCCCGCCGCGGAACAAATGTTTGCATGATCTACAGATATTTGTTCCGTGTCTGGGTGTTTTTCTATATATTATAAGTATGTATTTACAAAAAAAAGTATATAAGTAGGTATTATATCAGTTATCTGGTTTCCATAGTACAAGCTCTGCTTAGTATGGGGCTAGATAGCGCTGTGTGAAATGTCCAGCAATATTTATTTATTTATTTATAATGGTTGGTGTTGAAATAAAAATACTGTAAATAAATACAAAAAGTCATGAGTAACTTTATGCATAAGTACTTACTTTATTTTATATCCCAATTGATTCTTTGCTACAACTTTTGTGAACAGAATAGGAACAGAAGTTATGTATAGTACGAGGATCGATCGAAGCTTCGAACTAATTGATCCGAGATCCTCGTATGCGCGCGTCTATGTGAGTTTTTGGGTATTCTTATTACCTATATCTTATTGATTTTATTTAATAGGTACAAGATCTGCATCTGATTTTTCTTCGCTCATGTTTTTGTTTTCGTGGCTTCATTCCAACTTTTATAAATAGTGGCTGAGGCTATTATTAATTATATCAAATTTTTGTGCATGCTTTTATTGTAAAGTTTTACATCTCTGCATAATCCAAAAAGTCAGTTTAAATAGACCTTAACTTTCTATGTTTCACTTTGTCCTCTCTGTCTAACATTTGAGAAAGAAATGGGAGAGAACAATAAACCAAAACCTTTGGTTTAACTTTGTCCTCTCTGTCTGACATTTAAGGAAGAAATAAGAGAAAGAGAATATTAAACAAAAATCTGTAGATATAAAACAATGTCCTCTTTTTCGGACATAGAAATGGGAGTAAGAATGTTAAACCAAACCTTTGGTTTAAGGAAGAAATGGAAGAAAAAATGTTAAACTTAAGTTGAAACAGCTTTTTGAATACCATGGATATTTTTGTTGGAATAATAAATACAGTACTTAAGGAATAAGTTATAAAATAATACCATAAGGAGGATAATATTGGATTTGTCCTTGATTTATCAAATACTAGCTGACCTGCCCGCGGCTTCGCACGGGTGGTTTTTCAATAAAACATTACCCTCATTTTGCGCAGTTGGCTAAAAAGTAGCCAATGTCCTTTCCCAGGATATAATCTATCTCCTTCTATCTATATCAATCTCCTTGCAAAATTTTATCCGTTCAGCCGTTTAGTCGTGTAAAGGTAACAAAAAAAACCAACAAACAAACAGAGTTATGTATGTATTATACATATAAACCTTCCTCTTGAAACATTCTATCTATTGCTGAAAACTGCTCTAAAATACGTTGAGTAGTTTAAAAGATCTAAGCGAGCAGACAGCGGAAGCGACTTCATTTTAAACTATGTAAAGAAAGAAGATTAGGTAGGTGTATTCTATTTGTGCCTGAGTACCCCAATAACTATTTCAATTATTGAAACGCTGAATATGGGTACTTACTTTACCAGCTTCAAAAAAGGAGGAGGTGTTGAATTTGGCGGTTATTTTCTGTATTCTTGTACACATGTAACTTTTTACTGGGTTAACCAATATTTTTTCAATTTGTTGGGTTTTAGCTCTAGAGTGGTCCCATTTAAGTTGCATTGAGGAAAAATAAATTAAAATATATTTTCCATTGTGGTAAAGAGCGGAAGAAAGAAAATAGTGTGTGTATGTGGTATTGTTGGAAAGCTCTTTAAAAATTAAGTAAGGCTTGACTAATCACTTTTTATTTTAGAGATCCGTTTCTGATTTTTTTTTTTGATTTTCTGTTTTCTGAAGCATACTTAATTACCTAACCTACCTAGGTTACATATTTTCTTAAAAAGTAACTTGTATAGCAAAATACTTATATGCAAGTAATTTCTTGTTAATAAATAATAATCTTCTAAGCAAGTAGGTACTCCTTGCGTGGCGACTTATCTACGCTAGTAGGTGGTACTTAGTACGTAGGTAGGAACGTATGCATGTTGTATTATGTGACCTTGTATCGTCGATAGCTTTAAAACGCAATAGAATATCTAAGTCCCAGACTGTAGACAATTTAAGTTCGTCTACTAAAACATAGCACATTAGGTATTAGGTACACACGTCTCGACAGCCACTTGGCTCGCTTGCTTGAGCTTCGAGACAAAGGAATAAGTACGTAAACACTCGTATATCGATTGAAATATGTCAATTGTTTATTCTATAGAGCTCGATAAACATTTGCTTAAGTAACCCTTCCATTTTTAGACCACTTTAGCTCCTAAGGCAACCTTCGTACACAAAGTACGGTGACGTTTGCGTGAAGCCCTCTTTCAAGGCACGCTCATTAAAGTTTCATCTCGGGAGGGCTGCGACCTCCGCTACACTTAGCTGATTGTGTGAAATGTGTCGTGCGTGGGTCGAGCTTTAGCTTTCATTTATTATGCCGCTAATGTACCCTGTGATTTATTACGGCCCAGCGTAGATAGTATCTTGACTGGGTTACTGTTGACCAGTTATATGAAGACCATTCCATTAAAGCGCCCGCCTGTGGCCTGAGGCGATGGAGACATGGCTGGCCCACCTTTGCGAGCCAACCCCATGCAGTCCCACATGGTTGTCCGTGACATTTATATATTATATGCTAATAGCAAATTAACTATCAGCTGTCGAACCAAATATCTTTCACAAGACTAAACTCAATTTGAATGAAGTTGCCGGTATAAACATCACAACGGATTAGTTTTAAAATAACACAAAACTATTGGATGTACCTAACAACTTTGTTATGAATTGATTGCTTAATCGAGATGTCGATTTTGTACAGAGAATATTTTGTGCTTATTCATGGCGATTCTTAGAAGGTTGGCACGGACTTTACCTGGTATTGGACCTCACGGCCTTTCCACCATGAATAACGAATTATTTTCCCTACATCCCTTCTTGGTAGAACCAATTAGTTGCCAATTCTAAAATTCTCTTCGCTGTTGAGTTTGCCATTTTAGAATTATCTATTGTTTTCTACCTTTCTTTGAGTGATATTTTGTTAGGCGTATGTACTTTTAAAGCCTCACTAATATTAATTTGATAGCTTAGCCCCGTGGCCAGACATCACCTCTCAAAGTATCTATTTGAGATATACAGTGTGGCCCTGGATAAAGTGCAACCCCGAAAGGGGGTGAAACTAGATCAAAAATTATCGACAAAAAAATAGAAAAAAAAATTAAAAAAAAAATCGTATATACTTTATTGATGTATTAAAATTTTTATTGCTCACTAATGACTCTATTTAATAAAAAAATTATTTCTTCCAAAGTAGTAGGTCTATTTTGTTAAAATAAAAACCATAATCATGTCAGATATGTGACGATGACGATAAAATAACAAATACCTGACAAACAATTGGCTATCGTGACTTAAAGTTTAATTTTTGTATTAAAATTAAATTTTTTAGGCTGTTTTTTTCCAATAAACTCCAAAAATCTTAAAATTAAGCCTATAATACTAGAAATTTTTATGACTTTTTATTATTGTCTATCATAATAGCTTTTAAATAAAATAAAAACCTACGTTCTAACATAAAAAATGTGCTGGCTAGGAGCATTTAAAGTTGACCACTGGGTCAGTGGTCAACTTTTTAATTTTTAATTTTTTTTTAATTTTTTTTTCTATTTTTTTGTCGATAATTTTTGATCTAGTTTCACCCCCTTTCGGGGTTGCACTTTATCCAGGGCCACACTGTATATTTTGAATAGAATAGAATAATATTTATTTGCAATTACCCATACATAAGTTAACACAAAACAAATACAAACATTTTGGTACATACAACGCACTAAGAGTCTGAGATCATGACATACATGACTTTCTGCTGATTTAATAACTCGAATCTCAGGTTTCTTGTGTTATATGTACTTACTTCCATTCGTACACTCGTCAGTTCCTTAGTCATAATCTAACGAATGAATGAATTTTAATTGAGTAAGTTTCATTTTACACATCTAAGACAGTTAGGTACTTAGAACAACCTTGTTATTAAATACCTACTATAAATCATTAGCATCCGAAAGTTCGGAGACGGTCGAATTTCGTGGAATTATTTGTCCTACGAAATCCATAGAAAAAAAAAGTCGCTGATCCAATCTCAAACTCGATCAACAGCTTCTAGTGATACCGACAGTCGACAAAAACCCTCCAAATGCGGGCTGGTCCACACCTGCACACCCATATGCCCGCCACACCTGCGTGACTGATGGCACGTTACGTTACTCCCCATGAACTACCTAATAGAAATATTCTGTTTAGATGTTAGAAAAAAATCCTTAAGCTGGGTAGATAAGCTAGAAAAGGAATTCTCTTTTGAACGCAATAAAAAAGGGCACGTGCCATTCCTCATCCATCTGGGAAGGGGTTAAGGACTAGCGTCGACATGCGACGACGTATACAGTGTGTCCCTGGATAAAGTGCAACCCCGAAAGGGGGTGAAACTAGATCAAAAATTATCGACAAAAAAATAGAAAAAAAAAATTAAAAAAATTTAGTATATACTTTATTGATGAATTAAAATTTTTATTGCTCACTAATGACTCTATTTAATAAAAAAATGATTTCTTCCAAAGTAGTAGGTCTATTTTGTTAAAATAAAAACCATAATCATGTCAGATATGTGACGATGACGATAAAATAACAAATAACTCACAAACAAGTGGCTATCGTGACTTAAAGTTTAATTTTTGTATTAAAATTACATTTTTTAGGCTGTTTTTTTCCAATAAACTCCAAAAATCTTAAAATTAAGCCTATAATACTAGAAATTTTTATGACTTTTTATTATTGTCTATCATAATAGCTTTTAAATAAAATAAAAACCTACGTTCTAACATAAAAAATGTGCTGGCTAGGAGCATTTAAAGTTGACCACTGATTACGTCACCACTCAGGTAGAGACCCTTTTTTAACTTATATTGTTGTAGATTATGGTCGCTGGGCCTGTTCTATGAAAGATGAAGGGTGGGGATCGAAACAGGACTCACAACAAGGCACGCCAGTCGCTCCGATATTCTCGCCGCTGCTACCGCCTACCGTACCTTACTGCGCCTTCAAGTTTTTGTTACGTTGTTTTGCTTTTGTTTTGTTTTTGACTTTTTGTTACGTTTTTGACTGTACTTTGTTGTGTTGTGGAGATGCCGCGATTGACTGAGTTCTCTCCGCGAGAAATCGCTGACATCCATTATTATTATGGTATGTCACGTGGACACACTACAGTCGCTCGTTCTGCATACATAAATGCGTTTCCGAGCAGACTTATACCGTCAGCACGAAATTTCCAAGAAGTTCACCGAAAGTTATCCAACATCGGACTTGGATTAGCAAGAGATCGCCGTGAGCAACAAGCTACCATTATTGACCATTCCATAGAAGAGGCCGTTTTAAACGATTTGTTTGCTGATCCCACAACCAGCATTAGACGCTTAGCTTTGCGTCACGGTATATCAAAAACATCCGTATGGCGAATTTTGAAAAAGAAGGGATTGCATCCATACCATTATCAGCGAGTACAGCATTTGCATGAAAATGTAGACACTCGTGCAAGATGCGTAATGTCTACGTGGATTCAACAAAAAATTAGAAATAATCCACAATTCCTAAAAAAAAATTTATGGATGGATGAAGCGAAATTCACCCGGAATGGAATCACAAATTGCAGAAACTTACATGTATGGTCCGAGGAAAATCCACACCTAAAGAGGGCGTCTACTTTTCAAGTGCAATTTTCAGTTAATGTATGGGCAGCTCTAATAGACGACACGCTGATTGGGCCAGTTATTTTACCCGCAACATTAAATGCCGAAAGTTTTTTAAACTTATTAAGAGACGATCTGCCACTACTGCTGGAAGATGTTCCGCTGGCTACAAGGCAACAGATGTATTTGCAGATGGACGGATGCCCTGCGCACTACGGGCGCAATGTGCGAAGTTTTTTAAACGAAAACTACGCTAATAGGTGGATCGGCCGGGATGGACCAGTCGGGTGGCCGGCACGTTCACCTGACCTGACACCCCTAGACTATTTTCTGTGGGGTGTTATGAAACAAAGAGTCTACAGAACGACCGTAGACACCGAGGCAGAGTTACAAGATCAAATCATGCGATGTGCCGATGAGATAAGAAGTGACCCAGAGATGGTGCTTAGAGCCACACAACAAATCGCTCTTCGTGCGGCAATGTGCCTACAACAACAAGGAAGCCATTTTGAGCATTTAATGCATTAAACAAAACCCTTATTTCATACTTACATGTAATAAGTTAAATAAAAATGTTGTAACTAAAATTTGATTTTTAATACTACCTGAGCAGCAAAAAAAAAACGTGTCTCTATCTGAGTGGTGACGTAATCAGTGGTCAACTTTAAAAGCTCCTAGCCAGCACATTTTTTATGTTAGAACGTAGGTTTTTTTTTATTTAAAAGCTATTATGATAGACAATAATAAAAAGTCATAAAAATTTCTAGTATTATAGGCTTAATTTTAAGATTTTTGGAGTTTATTGGAAAAAAACAGCCTAAAAAATGTAATTTTAATACAAAAATTAAACTTTAAGTCACGATAGCCACTCGTTTGTGAGTTATTTGTTATTTTATCGTCATCGTCACATATCTGACATGATTATGGTTTTTATTTTAACAAAATAGACCTACTACTTTGGAAGAAATAATTTTTTTATTAAATAGAGTAATTAGTGAGTAATAAAAATTTTAATACATCAATAAAGTATATACGAATTTTTTTTAATTTTTTTTTCTATTTTTTTGTCGATAATTTTTGATCTAGTTTCACCCCCTTCCGGGGTTGCACTTTATCCAGGGACACACTGTATATTAAAATAGTTATCGGGGTAGATAGAGGAAAATAATAGCATTTCTGAAATAGTTTTACACAAAACGCAACTTAGAGAATTTTAGATATTCCTGAACAATTCAATATTTTGTCAACCTTAAAAGGTTATGAATAACCCTGCTAATACATGTTACATGTTTATGCTAGTTTGGAATCGCTGAAAGTCTATCCAAAAGTTCGTTGAATACTGCGCCCCGTGACGAAGCGTAGCTGTCGTCACGGGGTTTTCCATAGAGAACATGTGTGAATCTATCACAGAAAGAGACACCTCAGACAGGTTTTTCATAGATAGAATGAATGCTTCGGTTGTGCTTCTGCGGCTCGTCCGTGGCTTGGCCTAAAGTGAATCCGCCTTTTTAATGTGCATGCATAGAAGGCCACCATGCTGATTGCGGCGTGTGCGCATACGAGTGCCGACATGTTGGCTGCGGTTCGCTGACCGCACGCCATCGAATGGCCTCGATTGATGCAAAACGCGGTTGCCAAAAAACAAACCGATAAAATTCAGCACCACTGCACTTAATATTTAGTGTTTATTTTGATTTCCAAGAGAATTTTTATGAAAACCATTGGGGTAAATGGAATACTTTGACCCCGGAATTGTCAAAATTCCGTTACAAGACGTTACTGTTGATCGCGCTTGGATGATGCGTGATTTGAAGTTTTTGCTTCCGGAAGTTTATTGCCCAGTAGAAATTCAAAGGAAACGTTTCTGATATTATTGAATGCTTCAACTAAAAAGTAGTACTCACCTTTAAAAGTTTCAAAACCCTCATAGACCCATTAATATCAGAGAACGAGTCAAGCGATGTGTCCGGATCCAGCGTTCATTCAGAGTAATTTCCGCCTCTAGAAAAAAACGACCGTTGGACCATCAACCGTTGCTCATCAGGTTGATTACAAACTGGAAAGATCGTGGTTTTGCCTTTTGCGCGCTAACTTAAAGGAAATAATGCAAACACGTATTAGCGGTTAGTTAGAGCGCTGTAGCTTTTTGGGAGTGTCCTGAAGAACCAGTTTTATTGTTGATATCGTTCAGTTTTTCAATACACATAAAACTCGAGGTTGAAGATTCAGTGATAGATAATAGATGTCCGATTATAGAATAAATAAATACGAGTGCGGTGTCTTGGCCACACCCACAAACATTTACATAACAATCGCGGAATTCCGTTGATGAATCAACGGTTTCGAAGGCACCAGATCTTGATTCTATTTAATTATGTTGTTTGAACTTGAACTTTCAAGTTTTGCTGCTGCTGCTGAGTTTCGTTATTCCTGCAATTGTTTTAAGTAGCTATTGAAATAATTTTGAGCAGAGTTGAATTAACCGGCATGCGGTGCAGGAGATCGAACGAGAAAGCGTCCGTGCCGTCCACTCAGTCACAATATCAGACCGTGCGAAAGGTGAAAGTACAGAACAAGGGATTGAAACTTATAGAACTTAACGTTATGCAACGCTTATTCGATATTTTTTCCAGGCATATTTGAGAAAGACACGCGACTAAAGAATTTAGTAGGCGCTCCACAATTCATCAAGCAATCGTATTCATAGGAAATTGTTTTTGCTTACCGTGCATTTTTGCCTGTATATCGTTGATGCTACACCATAGCATTCCCATCGTGTAGGATTCCACGTAAACTTCCGCTGGCATTCCCACATTCGGCGCATTTGGTGTTGCGTGGTCGTTCTGGCCGGATGCAACGTAGCCCTTTATCGACACGTGCTTGGTTTGCTAAATAGTTATCGTCACCATTATGACGATGCCCTGAGTCACCTCCGTAGTAATTCGTAGAATTTACACTATCGTAGTAGGGTAATCTACATTATTTAACTATCATCCCATTTCGAAGCATTTACTAATTCCCCAGAAAATGCTTTGATAGCTATCACACACAACAAAGAAGGTACACCTCTTATCGCCTTTACAGGCATGGATTACTGAACAAAAAAGATGGAACTCTCAGATTAATTTCTGTCATCTTAAGTCACAACTCTGTGTACAATCTCTTTCAATCTAGATGCTTATAGATCGAAAGTCGTCCATCCAGACAAAGGCAAGACAGACGGAAGAATTTCATGCGGAAAAATTACACCCAGACATGCAAATGAACTTGATTGTTTCAGTCACGGAATTACTACGCCAGATTTACGTAATAGGCGCGTGAGCAACGACTTTAATCTGATGATGTAAAAAAGTTCAGTTTGAAATTAGTAAATAAATTCGTTAAGCGCGTGTCGGTCGGAGCACGCATAGAGAGTAGGAAGATGTACAATCACATTACTGACCGTGACTACGGATTTGTCAGTACGGTTGTATGATGGTACATTTTCAAATAACATGTCATTTTTGTTGATGATGCCCTTAATGTTTTTGAAAAATCAATCGTACTATAGATTTTTCAATTAACCAGGCTAGTGAAAAAATAACCTCTCTTTTAGGTAAGTACATACATGCTGTGTAGGGTAGAGAGGTATGCATGCTTGTAGTATGTTCATCCTAAAAACTTGATGTCACAACTTTATAGCACTAGACAGGAAAACAAACGGACATGGCTAAACTAAAATGATTTTACTACGAAACCTTAAAAGCTGGCCCGTTTCTGATTGAGGTAATTTGATATCTGTAGTTCAATGGCTGGCGTGAGTTATTATTCAAATGTAAGCTTCGGTAATTGTGGTCCGGATCTTGTTCTCGGGCGTGGAGGATGGAAGCCAGGGGCTTTGACCCCGTGCCTGCAATCATGGCCAGTCGAGCCCGGTCCTTGTTCCATATATAATAGAAATACCGAATTTTACGAAGCTTTCTCTCTTCCTACGCAGATACTACATTTTTCCTTTGATGCCTTCTCGAGCGAATGTTCGGCCTAATTTGTTTCATTGGAAGATGCGAAGCAACTTTTATATAGTTTATGTGCCTGTCTCTGTAAAAAAAAAAAGAAATGTAAAACGAATACAATGAAACTCGCAACTTGCTAAATGGGCCAAACCTGATAACCAGGCCATAACAAAAGCGAGAGTCAACTATGTCAGGCAGTGCTCAAACCTCGAGTACGCGCATTTAGAGATAGTATGGCCTAGTTCGCAGGGCGTCGAGTCGATATCTAATCGTATCTGCACGATCGATAACACTCAAAGTATTAGGTCGATGACAAGTAGGACGTCAAGGAATCAAGTGTCCGCCCAGCACCATGGGAACAGCATCTTAATAACATAACAGCTCTTCACATTGTTACAATTTTTATCGGGCACAGCGATTCAAGTTCTGTACGCTACACTCTTCTAGATGCTATTGTTTAAAAAATTATAACTGGTGGACTTATAACCATTAGTTTTATGACGCTTGCGTAAGTGTCAGTGCATCGGCCGAGACCGGTTTCAGGCGCGGCCATAATTTACCACTAATCTTGACCCACAGCTGTCTCGCCTCGGCTACTCTCAACCAGTTCTCGGCGAGATGCAAAGGCTGACCCGCTGCGGGATTGTTACCTATAAACTTTGGAAGCCGGAAGGATTCAAAGTAGGCGGTCATTGTGACTTGTTTAGTATTCCTTGAAATGTAGGTAGTTTCACGGAATTCTGAGTCATTTTCCGCAAGGTACTTATATAGGGTTGAAGAGTCTGTCATACAATTTTTTTGCTGCAACACTCTGTATGAGATCAGAGTGTTGCTATTCAGCTTTTCATGTTTTTTATTTTTATTTACTGAGTCGTGAATACCCAGGGAAACTATTTAGATCCATGTGTGTCCCAAGTCCCATCAATTCCATTCTAAAATGATACTGTTTATACTCTAAGCATAAACAGGAATTTTTCGCTAATTTAGTTTTCTCCTTGTTTTAGTGCTGCGGACAGTACTGCAGAATCACCAATATTGGAAGAAGCCGGTGAGAGCGGTTCA
Source organism: Philereme transversata (assembly GCA_963924445.1). Classification (NCBI taxonomy): domain Eukaryota; kingdom Metazoa; phylum Arthropoda; class Insecta; order Lepidoptera; family Geometridae; genus Philereme; species Philereme transversata. Next base: position 11,491,034 of record OZ004347.1, read on the forward strand.
GAGCAGAAACCAAAACCCCTGATTAAATATGGTGAACTCGTTATTCTTGGGTAAGTAACCAAGAACTTCATAATCCGAAAATGATGGAACATGTGGTTTGGAAGCCTATTTATGTCTCCAATCCTAGATGATTAGTAGTATTTATTATTATTATTATTTATTGTTATTTATTTTAGTAGGACTACTTCCGTGGTGCAGTGGGCGAATAGCCGGCTGAGACGCAGGAGGTAGCGGGTTCGATTCCCGCCGCGGATCAAATGTTTGCATGATCTACAGATATTTGTTCCGGGTCTGGTTGTTTCTCTATATATTATAAGTATGTATTTACAAAAAAAATGTATATAAGTATTCTATCAGTTATCTGGTTCCCATAGTACAAGCTCTGCTTAGTTTGGGGCTAGATAGCGCTGTGTGAAATGTCCAGCAATATTTATTATTATTATTTATAGGAGAGTTCTTCCTAAAGCTTAGTAGATAAGTAATATTCTTAATGTGATACACAACCAGTAATGAATCTTTGTTGGTGAGCTATGCGATCAGCTCCTGCTAATTCAGTAAACATACCTACTAATGAGGACTATGATTAACTATATTAAACCGGATCCTGAGTTTGTTTACTATTTTGCAAACCGGTGGCGGATGTTTCCCATGGCGTCGTAAAGGAAACTGCTTTATTATCAGAGATCTGGTACTGGTAGTTTGGACGAACCCTAGCTAGTGTTCTAGCTGGTTTCGTTCACGATTGTATTATCATCGTGATAACAACTACGTCATACAATAATTTGACCGCCTACTTGTACGCAAGTACGCAACGTTGTCAATGCAAGTTAGTGCGCGACTAATCTAGGCACAAAATGTCAGTGGTCGGGTACAAGGGGCCGTATTGCCTAAGCAAAATTGCTGTCGCTTTGCTATCGCTACTCAGGCCATCCCTTTCACACGTGAGGTACGTACTGTACATGTGAAAGGGATGGCCTGAGTAGCGATAGCGAAGCAACAGCAATTTGGCTTAGGTAATAAGGGGGAAGGTTAGATAAACAGTGGGAACTGCGTAGTCTGCTACTTTGTTTGATTTATTTCAATCAGTGTGTAGGCTCATGCTGATTGTAGAAGTGATTCTTATTTAATAAGTAAATGCGTTTGTACAATTAATCGATTTATTATCATCGGTGTATTTTAACACATTTTAATACTAGTGGATCGCCCCGAACGTCTCCGCGATCTCGCGAGTCTCCCATAAAAACAATAAAATATTATTTGTACCTAATCTTTGACGATCAAAATAGTGACACGAAATGAAAAACCAAAAAACTTGACCTACAGTTTCATTCAAATTACAGGTAACGGGGGTTCATGTTAATTGTTTATACTTTTTGGGGGTAGAAATGGCAGTGATACTGGATTTCAGACTTTTCCCTATATTTGTGTCACTAAAGCTACACGCATACTTAATTTCAGCACTGTGGGGTCACTCGTGTACCCTGTGAATTTTGTCAAAGTTCAGTTTTTGTTATGGCTAATAACTTGAAAACTACAAGGTTTGAACTAAAAATAAAAACAGGGTCGAAATGTACTCACAAAGACCTTTTATTAGACTTGCCATTTGACCGGATAGTCCCATTTTGTTTTTTTTTATACCTCTTGAATCCCAATATCTCCACAACACCCCCGCATTTTTAGCTCATTTAGTCACACCAAAATTGTGCCAGCACTACCTACCTATATACCAAATTTCACGATGATCGGATAAACGCTTCGCAAGTTATCCTCGGACAAACAAACATACATACAATGACGATTTGTCCAAGTTGATTTAGAGACAACTGAGATTATTCAAGTCAGTTTTCTAGCCGTAACATGTTTCAAACTTTATTCTTGCTGTTTGGAGCTGAAATTATAATAAGCACCAAAAAAATTCAAGGGCAATTCAATAAATAAATGTTGATCCAGATAAAACCCAACTTTACTATTAGTATAATTTGATTGTAAAGTTTCTTTCGTAGTTGGCATATTTCTTTCTATTTACTTACATTTCAAGATTAAATCAATTTCAGTGCCATGTTGGCCAAACGCCACATAAAAAGTAACCAAAGAATTCAACAAATCGTAGCGACGACCCCGAAAATCCAGTGTTTTATGGAAATTAGAACAACTACACCACTCTGTTACATTGCTTTATCCAGTTACATATTACCATAATATTAAGCATATGGCCATCATCTCATGCGGAATTATTCATGAAACAAATTTGGTCCTCAAACGTTGGTAGGTATTTGGAGTCTTAAGGAGTATCGACAGAAAGATGCTTTTTATCATCAGGATTTGTTTTTTTTACGGTGGCTGGTGTAAAGAAGTCGTCCTACGGTTCATGTAGCTAGCACTAACTAGTTCTGTATGTAGTTTGTACAAAAAACACAATTGTTCAGACAATGTTTGCTGCCTTCTAGCGACGACCGACGTCCTCATTGCATAATTTATTTAAATTTTAACGTATATTCTACACCTTGGAGTTCAGCTAGCTAGCACCTGCCTCAAAAACCGGCCAAGTGCGAGTCGGACTCGCGCACGAAGGGTTCCGTACCATTATCTATAATGAATTGTATGAGCGCCCATACAACTCAGAGGACTATCTTAATTGGCGTCAACTATGTATTTGTGGGGACACCCTTTAATTTTAAACTTTTTTATTTTTTTACGTTATTCCTTTATTTGTGCTGCCAAATTTCGTGATTCTAGGTCAACGGGAACTACCATATAGGGTTTCGACCCAAAACCTATAGGGTACTTCCGGTTGACCTAGAATTGTCAATTTTGGTTAAAAGCAAAAATTCCGAAACATAAATAAGTTAAAAATTAAGATAAATTTTGGTACTTACAAGTTTTCGCGAAAATCGAAATTTGCCCATATCTTTTTATCGTGTTATCGTGTTGACTCAGGACCTTGATTTTTATACACTTAATTGGGACTGTTAGACCACAGTATCTGGTATAAATTTCAACTTGTTGGACCACCCGTTCCTGAGAAAATCGGTGGTGACACACGGACAGACAGACGGATAAGAGAGTGATCTTAGAAGGGCTCCTTTTTTAACTTTTGAGGTACGGAACCCTAAAAATTAATTTAAATTCCACAAGCTGCTCATTAAAGCTCCTGCCAGTATAAAACTAATTGAGTAGATAACATAAGTATTTAGTATAGAATGTCATGACTTTATCTTCTTACATGCTATTTATGGAATGTCTTCATTGAAACAGGGCACCACTTTCTTTTTCTGGCGTGTTTAGAAATGTTTGAATGCAACTGTCTGCCCTTTTAAGGACTACAGATGAATCCGGTTTCGAAGACTAGCAGAAAATGAATTTAGCGAACTGTGCAGTTTGCAGACTAGGATTTATTCCGTTGCCTCGGCTGGGGTTTTTTAGCATAAACGGGTCTGTACTGGCGTCTCAAGTACTGCATTATGTTTACACATAAGAATGGAACCCTAATGATGCAGACATTGACGTCTAAACACATTTTTATTTAAGGATCTGTATGAAATTCTCATCCTCAAAATATTTAAATGTATTGACCTGCCCTTATTCTTAGACGGAAACGGAAAAGAAACGGGTTTACAGCAAGTTCTGAAGAACTATCCGACTGCATGAGTGTAAGGCAATTTACGTTAGCTATAATAAGCAATCAATTGTAATCCTAGCTCTGCAAATATAAACAATCTGTACATGTACAGCTTCATCGCGGTCATGACACAAATTCATATTTTATTGTTGTTCATTGAGTGCGCAGCTGACCGCAAAACTTGGTTTCTTGTATTCCACTTGGAGGTCATGAACACGGCTTGAACGTTTCCATTGCTGTCACGTTTCGGTGATTCGCTGGTTTTGCTACCAGCTCTATGTCACGCATTTAGTACATACGCTTTGTTTCTGGGTAGAGGTGAAGCTAGCATTCTATATCAATAACGGAATGTGCTAATGATTGGCATGGTTTACTAACCACACTCTTTATCATCAGTATTTGTAACCCAAATCTACCCACGGTTATGTAACGTACGTTCCATTTAGGTGTTTTAAATGAGTTTGACAATTAAGTAGTCCCCGTCATTCATGATCCCTTTATAAATAGTGCTGTTTATTTGAGAGCCCACATCGTCAAAACACAAATAAAACTCATTCAAATCGGAGCATCCGTTTCGGAACTATGAGGCCATTGAAAAACCTAAAAACTCTTCAAGTCCTCAAATCAAACCTTTTCTTAAAAACGAGGATTGAAATGTAAGAACATTATTGTACCAAGCATATGTCATAATAACAGCCAGGAACTGAATAGTTACATAATAATTTTAACAAACCGTTTACAGTTTTATAACAGTTACGAAAGAGGTGCATTATTTGGTCCGGATTGCATGCAGTCGGTGCGGAAACGTGTGTGCGGCACCAAAATAGATTTGTTGCACTGAATGCCTCCATAGCCGCAATAATAGCGTGCCAGCAGATTCTGTCTGAAAATTTTGGCCTGATTTGGATACTTGTATGGCCATATAACCAGACACCTAGGTTAAAGAGGTCCAAACGGCAATCTGGAGACGGACAAAAGTTCAGAAACGAGTTATGGAATTTAAATGGTTTTGAGCTGAACATTGGCTAAACGCGGTATGATAGGTGGACTGGAGCTTACTCCACTCCACCTATCATACCGCGTTTGGACCTCTTTAACCTAGATGTCTGGTTATATGGCCATATCGAATATTCCGACATTCAATCTATGCCTTAACATAGATTGAATGTCGGAATATTCGATGAGTTACAGAAGAAGTGAAGTTCTGGCTGGCGTTTAGCGTAGAGGTGGGTCGACGACATTATATTTAGTCGATACGTGGCGGGTATAGGAAGGCCTACCTAGCGATGGGTGAAATGAGGCTGTTAGATGATAACGGTTGTAGCCGAATCATAAAACTTGCGAGCGCTTATTTTACCAAGTTTACAAAGATCACAGATTCGGATGCTATTCCGCTATGCCTCTTGCTTCTTTTACTCATCATTATAATACCTTATTAAAAGCTCTTGCGTTGGTAGTATACCGCCTTAAGGAAAGGCGTTTAGTATGTTGGTATAAAAGTACTTCTAATTTCTTTCGAATACGTCATAATCTTGTAAAAATATCTCTTTCGCTTCCAATCTCTTGATTGTTCTAGACTTGATAGTTGTAGAAAGCTGTTTAATATTGGCCATATCATTCGCGTTAAATCACAATAAATAAAACATGCTGTTTTTAATCGATGTAATGATAATAAACCGTGAAATTACATTTCCGCAACCAAGACTCATTTTACAATAATCTGTCACTTTCCTCTTATTTGCTCGTTGACTGGCAAGAATTGTTACAGCCTAGCAACTCGGTAACAAGAACAATGTGAATTACCGGCTTTATATTAGGTCTTTACCTATGAAATTGCCGTTTTGTATGGAATAAGTGAAAGTACTTATTTTTTTAAACTTTTTTTTTCTGTTATTCAAAGTAATCACCCATGGAATCGACGCATTTTTGCCAATGCATTGGCAGTTTATTTATGCCGTTCTTGTAAAAATCAGCTGGGCGGGAGGCAACAAACTCTTCAAAGGCATTTTGTACTGCCTCTCGGGAATTGAATTTTTTACCCACTAAAAAGTTGTCTAAATTTTGGAAAAAGTAATAGTCGGTAGGTGCAATGTCTGATGAGTATGGCGGATGAGGGAGAGCTTCCAACCCCAGCTCTTGCAGTTTGGAGACTGTCTGTTGTGTAGTATGGGGTCGCGCGTTGTCGTGAAGGAGCAGTGGAGACGACCGATTGACCAAAGCTGGTTGCCGATGTACAAGCTTCTCCATCATTGTCTGCTCATGCCGTTTTGTAAAAAGCTGTGGTGAATCACACCCGCACTAGACCACCAAACAGTGACCATCACATTTTTAGGGGTTATTTTTGGTTTAGGGCATTGCTTTGATGCTGAACCAGGATCTAACCAACTTGCTGAGCGCTTTCGATTGTCGAACAGAATCCATTTTTATCGCACGTAACAATTCGGTTCAAAATTCCTTCATTTCTTTGCCTATTGAGCAGCGCGAGGTAGGTCTCGTCGCGTACGTTGCGCTGGCGATCGTTGAGTTCGTGGGGCACCCATCTATCAAGTTTTTTTACCTTGCCTATTTGTCGCAAATGGATCAAAATTGTTTTGATGCTAACATCAAAAGCTGCTGCTAGCTCAGTTGTAGATTGAGTTTCGTCAGCTTCCACAATCGCCTTTAATTCATCATTGTTGACCAAAGTCTCCGGACGACCACGAGCTTCATTTTTCAAGTCAAAATTTCCAGAACGGAACCGGGAAAACCAATAACGGGTTGTGCGTTCGTTTGTACAGTTCTCTCCGTAAACGTTTTTGATGTTACGTGCCGTTTGTGTCGCGTTGGTGCCAAGACGGAACTCATATTCCATAATTACACGAATTTTTAAAGTATCCATTATGACGAAAAATGTTCAAATGTAATGAAAATACAACGCTAATCAATAAACAAAAGACTGAGTTTGTAAAAAGAATGTCATGTTTTTAAAACAGAATTAATTTGAATTTAGAATACAAAGCAATTCCAACCTTTTTTTCTATTTGAAATGACCAGTACTGAAGAACGGCAATTTCATAGGTAAAGACCTATTATATTTGTAGAAAGCCTGATCGAAGAAAACTTATGCGTTGATTGATGAGGAATGAATGAGTGTAGTCAAAACGCTTCCTGCTTGAGAGGGCAAGTAGTCTCGGCTATAGAAGTTCTAACCATGTCAGAGCTTCAGAGACCTTCGGGTGGACTAAATATCTTAGTGGAAAGCCCACTAGCTCACACTTTCTTGCTCTAGACGTCAAATGAATGGTATCTAATCCGGTAGAAGAAAACAAAGCAACAAGCATGTTCCTTAATAAGGCGCTATCATAAAGATCTTTCTTCATTATATTAGATTTACTGGAACACATTATACATACAATCATATTATATTCAGTTATGTTACGTTACGATGGAAAAGTGTCGACCGTGCTTACAAATTTTACTGTCAACAATAAAGTTGTGTAACATTTGTTTCTGCAATTCGATGTTTATCCGTATTTTATTACAATGTTGTTGCTAACCTTTAGACCTTTTTCGGGATCCATAGAGATAATAGAATTTTGACGAAAATGTCCTCCATATTTGAAAAATTCTATCTTGATAAATTACTCCGGACGGCGCAGAAAAACGTCGATTTTATAGTAAGCTTATGCTGAATACGTGTTCCGCACACGCAGCGAAGGATTCCGAAGTCACATTTTTGCCTCAATAACGGAATGGATGTAAACAATTTAAAAAAAGAGTCGCTTGAATACTGAACCCTAAAAGCGTCTAAATCGACTGTGCCCGACCGTTTTCACAGAATGATTCATGTCATGAGGGATAAACCCCCCTGTGAAATGCCTACACTACAATTTATTTTGTGATGATGAATTTGAAATTATTGTTCTAAACATTTTACTGGCTGATAGGTCAGATTCAGTTTCTCAGAAATAGTTTTAGACTTCATAGCTTAAGTTTTCGTTTGTATAAGTAGAGGCGTAAATAGACAATAAGTTATTTAATCAATTTATCGGTTTTCAAAAACCACCCTATTCGTGTTCTTTTTAAAATACTATTGTAATAATAATCATAATATAGCTCAGGATTATATTAATTCGCATGATGGACGTTTTCGGATCTCTCTTACTCAGTACGCAAATCCGTGAATATATCCCACAAGGGGGAAGTCCGTAAGTTAAAAAAATGCCGAGGCTCGCAAAAAAAAAAAACAAATGGCCTGTTGTAGTCTAGGTACCCAGGTTAGTCTAGGTACCACTGCTGTAGTCATTATTAACCGATGTTTTATTTTACTTACCACAAAGATGAACTATTTGTCTGTATATTTAAAAATACAATACATACTCGTACTAACTGGTTAAATTACGTTATACCACTTCAATAAGGTAAATCGATGTCAGGGTTTCATGTGGTTATGTGAGGCTTGCTAAGAAATCTTTTTCTAATTTAATTAAACTTAAAAAAAAACGCTATTCCGTATAACCTCAGTCCACTATTATCTTTTTAGTAATAGGGGCGAATTTGTTTAAGAGCGCCCATAAGTATTAGAAATGGATCGGAGCTCCTGAGGAAATTCGTAAAAAAAAAAGTGTATACGGACTGAGACTACTCTACTTTTTCTCTATATTTTTTCATGTTTGGCTGGTGGTTGGACTTCTACTGCGCTAGCATGACCGTCCTAGAAAAGTTTTTTCTAAGGAAGATTATAGTAAATTTAAATTTTAGCGTGGTCATGTTACCAGGGCAGGTTGTTTTGATAAACCAATGGTGCCAGGACTCTAAATCTAATCTACCCTCTCCTGCAGGTCGCAACGTAAATATTACAGTATCTACTACGTCTCGTTTACGTCCCTGACTTGTTACGGTTGAGCGTAGATGGCCCCCAAAGCACCATGGAAATACGATGGGTCGTTACCCTCCTGTGATAATTGGTAGTAGACTCGGGGTGCGATTATGATCATATTTAATTCATTTTTCTCGATGCTTCTCTTATAACTTCCTCGTAATCTTGGCTGTGCCAGAGATATTACTTTTATTAAGAGAATGGATCATCATCTTATTATGAGGTAATTTGCCGTTATCAACTATCTCGTTGTTTTTTTATCAATAAAATACGCATGTTTGTTATACTCCAAGTCTAAAAATAAACAAAACCCATTCTAAAAATATTTATCTCGAAATTCCCCATTTAACGGGTTTCCCAAATGGAGATTGGGTTTATTCGATACATATCGCGATCTATTTCGGTTTTCATTTTGCGAAATATCCACTGGCTGTTTCCAATTACATAGCAATAGACACGCTGATTTGATTTAGAGCAATTACTCGGTTACATGGTTAGCTTACGGTTCGCGTGCTGCAAAGATTGGGTTTTCCGGTGACAAAGGCACTGACTTACGAACACGATGTACTTCGATGGGTGTGTCCGTGACAAATATTAGTTCATTAGGCCGCCTCGAGGAGTTTGCGTGCCTTAGTTAAGCTAGACTGGTTATTATTTGTTTTTTGGTCGCTACTATGAACGGCAACGGTTTAGTGTTATGGAGAATTAGCTCCTGATGGAACGCCAGTTTACTTTCGATTTTTTTTTCATGAAGCATTATTAGTAAAATAACTTACAAGCCAATTTAAACAAATTATTAGAAATAGTAATAGTTAATTTTAAATGCACAATTAATTACAATAAAATTAAGTTTAGTTAAAAGTTTTAAAGTTAAGTTTAAAATATTATTAATTAAGTAGGTATATCTTTAATATATAAAACAAAGTCGGGTTTCTTCGAACACTTATAACTCGAGAACGGCGGCTGGACTGATTTTCATGGATTTTGACTAGTTGTATTTGTCTCCGTCCCGAATAGCAGAATAACTATTAAAATATTGGAAACATTCACGATAAAGAGAATTATGACGAAAAAGAATATTCAGTTTCTTATACATAGATGTAGCTAATGATTCTACCGTGGTATTGACAGCCCGCGTCACATGCATGTCAAGACGGTACGAAGTTCGGCGGGTCAGCTAGTAAAATAATATAATTGAGTACTTACAAGTACAAAATATTTTATTTACCAAAAAAATACATTATAAGTACATTAAAATTTACTGGTGCATTATAGTTGCAACCATTGATAGATTACGATAAGTTCGATTGATAGATAATAATAATAATAAATATTGCTGGACATTTCACACAGCGCTATCTAGCCCCAAATTAAGCAGAGCTTGTACTATGGGAACCAGATAAGTGATATAATACTTATATACTTTTTTTTTGTAAATACATACTTATAATATATAGAGAAAAAACCAGACCCGGAACAAATATCTGTAAATCATGCAAACATTTTGTTCCGCGGCGGGGATCGAACCCGCTACCTCCTGCGTCTCAGCCGATACAGCAGATCATACTCTCAGCAGATACTTTTTGTATTGCAATAATAACCACATAACAAATAAACATCCCTTGCATACTAGGGCCCTTATGTTCTTGGCTTCTTTAATTGCATTTCTCATTATTTATGACATCATAAAGCTAATTGTACAATTACACTTTCTTTGGTGCAGTGAGAGAGTAATAACCCTTTGACACACCTAGATGACGCTTACATCAGATCAGGGGCCCAATTCTACTAAACCAATCGCTTCACTATGACAATGGTATCGTCACAAAGTCGCCACTATAGATGTTTTTTGGTATTCTACTAACACAATCTTTTTTCAATGACCGCCGTTGCTATGACAACACCATTGACAATTTGGCAGCTTATGGCAGGAATGACAATCATAATCGTTAAATAATCGTATGGCTTCATAATCGTTTTTCTTATAAATTAGCAGAATTGGGCACCAGACCTGTACTATCTCTACTAGAAAAGAATCAATTTACCCAGTAGGCGATTCACTTCAGAAAATTATATTTTTGAAGTGAAAACTTCTTTAGTTTCGTTCCGTTCTTCATTTTTTGAGATGGGATAAAACAATTGAACTCGCGACTGTTAATTGTTACCGTTACCGACACCGTTCCCGACGATTCAAAAAATACACACGTAATTGTTAAGGTTTTCACTTCTGTCGTTACTCCAGGAGCGCCACTTATTTTTTTTATTAATTGAACATCAACCGAATTTACGTGCTTAAATGGATACAATTTATATATTTTCACAATCTAGATTACATGTTTAGTTACACCATTTATTACTCAAGAACTGCTGGACCTATTATGATGATCATTGATTTGTTGGTTTTGGTGAATACACGCAAATAAAATTATGAAGAAAACTAATTTTCTCATGTATAAAATACAGCTAGTGATGGCTGGTTGACAATTCTACCGGTGACGTACCTACAGTACATTGGCAGATTTGGCAGCCCGCGTCATATGCATGAATATGCGCAAGATGCAATGACTTTATTCATTATTGTACACCAATAGATTACAGACAGAAACATCTTACAAAATGGGCATGTACAAAGGCGAGCTTAACCCCCAAATAAGAGGTTTCTTCCAGAAAACCTTTGAAGATAGAAATAGATTATAGTGGGTACGTGCACAGAAATTGAAAATAGAGTAAAAAACTAAAAAAAAAACTGAATTTAACTCAGCTAATGGGTTAAATACACAAAATTTATGAATTCTAAGGTGGTACGAAGTTCGCGGGGTGAGCTTGTACTAAATAAAGATGAACACGACCTGTAATTTTAACGGCCTATATTAGTTTATTTTTACCGTTTAAAGATGCGCTAAAATACTGCAAAAAGCGAACTATGTCAATCGTGAGACATTTACGTAGTGCGCTTACGGTAACTTACATAACGAATACAAAGGTGTGCACTTGTTCAGCTTCCCAAGCGTTTAACATTGTTTTATTTCTTGTAATGCAGAACTCGGAATGAACTGTGAATTACTATACAGTTTAAACGAACTGAGATGTGCAGACATTCTGACATCATATCTAGACTAGACAAGATGTAGCAGCTGTCTCACATGGAATTAAATGGTTACGTCATGTAACTACGGAGTATGGCTTCTACGTTATTATTACGTTTTCTAAGGTTATCACACTTGCACTGCACATGACTGGGGGCACGTAGTTGGTTCGTGCTAAGCCAACATTCTATTGGCTTGTTTGCACCTACTCTTATGTGTCGACTTTTCTCTATATAGAGTGTTTGATAAAATACGCACAAAAATGAAAGGGGTTATGCTTATTAAAAAAATTTGTGAAATTTTTACCATAGAAATGTGAAATTTATTTTGGCATGTAAAAAAAAACACTTTATTAAGTAAACTTTAAAAAGATACCATAAATAATAATAATAATAAATATTGCTGGACATTTTACACAGCGCTATCTAGCCCCAAACTAAGCAGAGCTTGTACTATGGGAACCAGATAACTGATAGAATACTTAGTATATATTTTTTTGTAAATAAATACATACTTATAATATATAGAAAAACAACCAGACCCGGAACAAATATCTGTCGATCATGCAAACATTTGTTCCGCGGCGGGAATCGAACCCACTACCTCCTGCGTCTCAGTCGGCTATTCGCCCACTGCGCCACGCAACTAACTAACTAACTAAATATATGCTAACTATATTGGTGACGTCTCGAGATACCTCTTGTTGTCCCTTTCTAACCCAAAACCCACAACCATTACAGAAAGAGATAATAAATCGGCCTTTATTTTTGGATGTCGACTGCAAGAGTAGGCAGTAAGTTTTATATCAAATTAATCACCTAAACTTAGTAGATTTTCTTAAAAATTTTATAATATAACTAGTAGTATTTTTTTTCGAGAAGTCTTTTTTTATGTTTTGAAAAACCGTCACTTGAATATCGTCAGTATATTACCAAACACCCTGTATACTACACATACAGTACAACACATAACGGCTGCTACCCGTTCATGTTATTTTATTATACCCGATATGGGTCTATGGTAGGGTAGGGAGGGTCAAATGTTTTCAATTTATTTGCTCCCCCGAAGTGCAACGAGAAGCACACAAATCTTTTCAACACTAGTTGTCAAAGATTATTACAGTCACAATCTGTTCTTTACAAATATGATACAAAATAACATAACTCACTGATCTTTAAATGTTAAACTTAATTAAACTAATGAGCAATACATTTTCCAAAAAGCAATAAAGTAAATTTCTACCTAATACATTTTCATGCAACCCAAAGCAATTAAAACATCGAGCAATAAAAGCGTACACTGAGATTATTTATGCGTTTTCTTTTCAGCTTGCTTTATATAAGGCTATTATTTTATGTAGTTCTAAATCTAAATAATAGAATTACTCCATACTTCCATACTAATATTATAAATTCGAAATTAACTCTGTCTCTCTGTTTGTTACGTTTTCAGACTAAAAGGCTGGAGCGATTTAGATGAGATTTGGTATATAAATAGATTATGACCGGGATAAGGTTGGGAGTATAAACTACTTTTTACCCAACTGCGAGGAAGGAAGGCGCTGGCGGGTCAGCTAATATCGAAAAAAACCCATTTGGGTTTCCGACTTCTGATGAACAAGCAATAACGATTTCGCGTGTGATAAATCTAATACTTTCTGCATACAAGAAACGAGGGAATAATTACCATTGCGGATACGGATACGAAAAACCACCAATCAGAAGTACCTAAAGAAGCTGATATTCAGATATCGATCAGCAGAACATTAAAATGTCAAGGAATTATAGAGGCTCTTATTGACTAGGGGCTAATTGTGGAACACTAGTTAATTTTCCACGTCTTTCCTACGGAATCATAAGGCTGACTGACTGAAGCTGAGATGATAATTGATCGACCGAAGCGAGATCTCCAAATCTACTTGGGCAAATCGGCGTTGTATGTTTGTTTGTCCGAGGATAACTTTCGAAACGTTTATCCGATCATCGTAAAATTTGGTATATAGGTAGGTAATGATGGCACAATTTTGGTCTGACTCAATGAGCTAAAAATTTGGGGGGGTTGTTGAGATATTGGGGTTCAAGAGGGGTAAAAAAAATGAAAATGAGACTATTAGGTCAAATGAAAGGTCTTCATTAGTACATTTCAACCTTGTTTTTACTTGTAGTAAAGTTTTTGTAGTTTTTGAGTTATTAACCATAATAAAAACTAAACTTTTACAAAATTCACAGGGTACACCAGTGACCTCACAGTGCTGTAATTTAGTATGCGTGTAGCTTATGTATCACAAATATAGGCAAAACTCTAGAATCTAGAAATCTAGAATAACTGCAATTTGTACCCCAGAAAAGGGTATCCAATTAACATGAACTCCCGTTACCTGTAATTTGAACGAAACTTTAGGTCAAGTGAGTTGGTTTTTATTTCGTGGCACTATTTTGATAGTCAAAGATTACGAATAATATTTTTTTGTTTTTATGGTAGACTCGCGAGATCTCTGTTCGGGGCGAACCACTAGTATTAGACTGGGGCATCTTAATAATGCTGCCTTAGGCACTAATAGTGGACGAAGGAGGGCAGACGGCATTGCTTTATCGTACTATAGCGGCTCCGTTCTTCACCCAGCAAATCTACAATACATAAATAACCTCAGTCGGGTAATGATCTTGTTAAGTCCAGCGATTTTTAAGATTTCTCATGAAAATAACGCACAACGTTATGTTTGTAGCGACTAATGTACCTAGTAAATACGAAGCTTTATATTGATGTGGCCTGTGTGAATATGCCTGTGAATAATACATAGATATATACACCTGCCTGATTGTTTGTTTGATTCACACGGAAGTTTAACCTTTCCCATTGACGATCGGAGAATATAATGGAACCTTTTAATAACAACTATTGTTTCTTTACGGCTAACAGACCGCACTAGTATAAAAACGACTGCTACGTGCTTGCTTAGGGCTGACAGAAAGTAAACACGAGTTATTTCAAACGTTTCCTTAAATAACTTTTGAAACTATCATGGTTATGAACACTATTTTCACTAAGAACTCACAAATCATGGTATATTATAACGTTTTAACAGTGGGAAATGAGAGGCTGGAGACAGTCGACCAGTATGTTTATCTTGGACATATACTATCTTTTGGCAAAGAGCATCTGCAGAAGGAGATCTCTAAAAAGGTCCAATTGGGATGGGCTCCATTCGGCAAGCTAGATGACATCCTTAAGTCACCTAAAACACTACAGTGTTTGAAGACCCGCTTATTCGACCAATGTGTTCTGCCCACCATGAACTACGGTGCCGAGACATGGACGCTCACGCAGGAGGCTGTGTACAGGTTAAGAGTTGCACAGAGAGCCATGGAGCGTACCATGCTCGGCATCAGACTGTTAGATCGAGATCCGTAGACGAACGAAGGTTCATGACGTTGGGATTCGAGTTATGAAGCTCAAATGGCCTTGGGCGGGACTCTTGACTAGACGTGGGGATGACAGATGGAGTAGGGCAGTGACTGACTGGTCGCCGAGGAACGGGTATAGAAGGGTAGGGCGTCCGGCAGCGAGACGGGTCGACGACATCGTAAAAGTCGCGGGTTGTCAGTGGGTTAGTCTAGCGCAGGATCGTGGTGGATGGCACAAACTTGGGGAGGCCTATACCCAACAATGGGTGAAATCAGGCTGTGGATGATGATGATGATAACGTTTTTAGTGAAAATAGCTTTCTTCAAATGCTGGCGATGATTACTTATTTTACTGATTTAGAATTTAAGCTTCAGCTTGAATAACGTCGACTATAATCATCTTAGAAACTATAATTCCTCAAAGAGCGACTCTTATTAATTCTTGTTCAAATACATTTTATGCAGTTTTCGAGAGACTGCAATTTTCTTGTTGCGTAAAATGGTCGGATTCTTTTCTAACTTCCGCACCTCTATTGCAGTTACAACGGCTACCTGCCAACCGGCGAGAGAGGTCGACGGCGCAGCAAATTCGTGCTGTACCGGCGACCAGCAGCGAACGGCGTGCGACGCTCCAAGCACTATGTCGTGAAAACTCCACACAGCAGCAAGGCAATCCTTGATGCCAGCCAGCACTCTATATCCTACACACTGAGCCGCAGCCAGGCGGTCATTGTGGAGTACACGGAGGATCCAGACACCGATATGTTTCAGGTTTGATTTTAATTAAATAATTAAGTAAATAATAAACTGAACAGACCGTTAATTTTGGGGAGAATGAGAATATCAAATAATGCTGCCATAGATGTAATAATATAGTTAAGAAGTTTTGTTTATGACGCGGGGTTCCCAATTTCGAAGGTTATCCACTAACTGTAGAACCTTCATTCATTTTAGAGATCAAATCAGGATTTCCTATTGCGGTAAACAAAGACCACACTAATCACAAATAAAACTTATCGCGGAGATACAATCTGTTTATGGCCACACAAACGCGTGTTAAAAATTTACAAATAACTCATAGAATTTGTTTATGCCAAGGATTTTTGCAACGTGGCTGACGTGATTCTAGTAAATTCATCAGAGATACGGTTTTATCAAGTATCAAAATGAAAGCAGTTAATGTTTGTTCTATTTCTAACATTTTATGTCACACTCTTGAGCATTGATATTCAGTTTTCTTAAAATATGTGCCTGCCTATTCTAATGTTTGATAAACAAGGAAAACTGTTTCTCCCTATTTACATTAAAGCTTGAGGTGTGGAAATGTTTATTCAAGTTGGCACACAATGTGATATAGAACTATCCTTTAGTTTCGACACTGTAGTGTTTCCCCTTGGGACCGCTTATCAGGCAGCAGACCCTGTCTGTTTGAACTACGAGGCATCTAAACAATGTGCCAACAAACAATACATGTATGCGATTGCTAAATCGGGACACGTATTACATCTACCAGCAGTGAAGTTGATTCTTTCAGCGTATTTCAAAGATAAAAACCATTATATCGATGATATACATATTTCTAAATGAAATCGTTGGTTATGTGCCAAAAGCTCTAAAGTTTCTACTGTCGTCAAAAGATGTAGAAACGGTTTTGCGTGATGACACTTAGGTGTAACTGGGGCGTTAGACTTTGTAACCTTAGTCCGTCGATCTAGGGTTCTCGAACCTGAAAAGTGACACAAATAGACTAACTCCCAAAAGCTTATTGCGCAGATAAACTACGCATTTATAAAGTTTCTTTATATTAAGACACTAAACAGGAAGGTTTGAGATGTTATCTTAAAACCCAACAGCTTCCATATTTATAAAGATAACAATGTAATGTTTTGCAAGATGCGACGTGTTTACATACTTGCTCCGGCGTCGGCGTCGCCCGTATCTAATCGGCGCATATGGGTTAGTGCCCCCCGGGAGAACAATGCGTTGGTCCCTACATCGCCTACATCGTCATCGACTCATTGACCGCACGCAAAGGCTGGTTCCGTTTATCTTAACATCTACATCCAATAAAACAGGCGTCTGTCTGGTCTGATTACGAACTTTCACCGAGGAATAGCCGTAAGCCACCGCCAGGTTTTATATTGTTTTGGGTGGAAAAGATAACGATTAATAGATAACATGTTTTCGTTTGATTGTTTATAATCACTAATAAAACGGTTTTCTAATGGGCTCGGCTTGCTTTCATCGATACGTTATCTCATTAACATGTCTGAATCCCGCAATAACATCCTTCGATTTATTATTTTATGTTTTTCTGATTGTCAAACTAAGAAAAAAGATCACTTTAAATCGGATTTGTCGCTTTCGTCGTACATTAATAGGATTTTCGTATTATATATCAGTTTTTTGTTGTTCTAGCCGACGTATAAGCTTACAGTATACACAGTGGTTTCGTATGTCGACATGCTCACTTGCCAGTATTCCTATGGGGCTGCGAAGTTCGTTGCCGTCGCGGTCGTCGCACCGCTCCACATCCTGTTCATACGATTGGACGCCATTTCATTGTTGCAGATACAAGGGCATCGCACACCCTCTTATAAACTATAGAATAAATATTTATTCAATCATGTCATTACCAACATCGGAATCAATGACCCGATCAAGAACCATTAGCATAGCATTTGCCGTGTCATTGTTTATCGCTAAAAATATAATGTCACTTGAAAAACACGAGAAACGCTTTGAATAAACAATTTTCTGTAGGAAATGGCTGAAAACAACAAGCATCGCGATATTTGTTGTCAAAACAAAAATAAAATGCAATATTGGTTGCCCTATTTTGGGCAGATAGCAGAATGCTATCGGAAATGGCTATACATATTGTTGTTGTCTCTAGTTTGTTATCGTGCGTATTGAGATAAGTGATTGACCGATATGCCAAGGCTTTTTACCAAGGCTTTAGTACGTAGCTGAGTGTTTTTGTTTACAACTTCGAAATGAGGATTCAGAAAGTATGTTAGAAGATGATTAATGAGTACCAGTTTTTGTTTATAGAGTTTACTCACTGGCCAAAGATTTAGGTCTAGTACTCAATAAATATGTTAATGTTCATTTACGACACGTTTTCGAAGTGAATGGTGCACGTTGGAATCTCTCCTTCGATAAATAGTGAGCCCCGCCTCCACAATCTTTGGAATTCACAGTTACAATAAAATGAGATATCGCTTTTATTAAACTGGATTTCAACTTAAGTTTCCTTTTTTTTCATTAATGAATCTTTATTAAGGTATTATATATGCTTAAATGGCTATAATGCTTAATTAATATCACTCAAATGGCTCGAAACTAGGCTAATTTACCTACAATTTAGTGCCTTATAAGAAAGTAAGCAGAGGCAATTCAGGTTAGTATTTTTGACAGTTCTAGCTGAATGGATAAAATCCGCTATTTCTTGTTAGTGCCAACATAAATTGATTAGTTCTTTGTGCCCGTTGTATGTGATGCATGAATGCACTCGTGCATACAACTGCAACTATTTATTATATGTATATGTGCTTTGCAGTAGTAACTGTAAGGTTAGCTGTGGTGTCTGTCTAGTGGGCTTTGTTCGTTCATGTGGTTTGTATGGTCACCGCTTCCGTAATCTGATTACTAGATGTAGTGGTTCAGTCACTATGATCGAGTTTAAAAGGACTTCACTAGAAAAGCGACCGTACATATAATATTCTGGTTCAAGGTAGAATGTAATACAGAAATATTTATATTAAACTCAAGTAAATACAATATACATGTCTTCTTAAATACTATTTGCCATCTCACAAAAGTCAAAGTTTAACATCAGAATAAATTACAAGTTCATAAATCAAAGACACCGTTTCGCATTTTAAATTTTACACTAGTTTAACTTTATCGTCATGAAAGCTCGTAAAATTGACGATGCATCTTCAGCGGTATTGGTTGTCTACGTCACAGATGACCCGCTCCGCATGTCAGTTAGGGTGGGGCTGACGTCACAGCCAGGGTGGGAGAGACGGCGTGGTCGGGCCAAGGACGTCGCCGGGCCGACCGGCGCGAAACACCCGCTGGAATCGATACCGCCTTGACGACACCGATCATCATCTGCATCATATGAACCATTTAAAGATTTCTAAATTTCACATGTAGAACGTCCCCATTGTTCCTTAATCTCCGTGGTCTCTTCAGACGATCGTAAATAATTCGAATGATTATGATGCCTCAATGGTCCCTCTATGCTGTATTCAGTGTGTCCACACTTGGGGTTGGCTTGGCTAAACTTAAGAATCCCATAAATGGGTACGCTGGCCAATGTTATACCAATTAACCAATCGGCTTAGCATAGTCTATGTTCGAATTCGAACTTAGCTTCACCATTTCCTTCAAGTTAGATAACGGAAAACGATAGCCTTAGAAAATGATAGATTAGCTTAGCCATAAAATGTCAATGTGGAACAGTCTTATCTTGAATCCAATGCAATATAAAGTTGTTGCTCCGAGAGACCATTTAAGTCTGAGCGAATCGATCTTAAAAAAGGCCATTCATTTTGATTTATGTTAACAGCTCTAGACGTTGTATAGTGTGTCTGCGGAACCATTTCTCCGTTCCATTTCATGTCTACACGCGAGATTTTCAGATCTATTTGTAGCCCACTGATTTATGTTTATATGCTTGTCATTCGTTTTCGTGCTTTATAAGGTTTCCCCCAAGGAAAAATTATGTTAAGTGTAGCACGTAGGTAGATCCATTCGTCTAGCTGTCTCGGCTAAGTTTTATATTAGTTGCCGGCTGTCCCTCTGCATTAACCTGTGTGAGAGAAGCGATAAAAATTCAATAGAAAATGTGAGCAGTCATCAATCAGCCCGAAATCATAGCCCGAACTGAGATTAACTAGACGCATATTATAGTCAATTTAAACTGTAATCTCGGGCTGATGATCCCATTTTGACCTCTTTCAGCTTTAAAATATCTGGGTTACTGATGATGGATTGGCAGGGAGCTGCGGTAACATGGTACTTTTAGTTCCTGGTCTGGTACCCACCACATTGAATCCTAGTGTGGGGAAGGACAGTAGGTAGCTATTAAATAAACAGTCTTATTTTTATTCGAATTCGATTCATGGATGATTCGATTGCATTTGTCTTTAGTGAATAATTCAGCCGGTTACTTTCACTCGTATATCTCCCAATCGCAACCTTCATCACGAGCAGTAAAACTGGTTTCTGTCTCTATCATTGTTATGATTATGACCTACGTCTTATACTAGAATTATTTATACTAATACGTACTAACTAATCTTTTCTTTGTCAGTGATGGTTTAAGCTTAGAATTTTAGTTTAAACTGCTATTGATCTTACGAGCCTTAAAAATCTTTTCATGATTATCATTATTTCTGTTGCAAGTTTATTTGACTCAATGACGTCAAACTTAACTGTGGATTAAAAGGTTATTGTTAGTCTTCAAAATGGGACATTTCTCTCGTTAGAGAAATGTGTAAAACTTTAATTGATGCAGTGAAATTACATTTAATATTTTTTTTCTCGTTAATCAGGGCTACCTATTTTTTTGTATAACCTTTACAAGAAGTTGCATTTAGATATTAGTCCTGATTAGACGTATACATATTATAACAACAATACAACTTACAATCTTTAAGCTGACAATTAAACTATTTATTCTGGCTGTGGTTGTGCATTTGTAAAAGGTTTAAGTATAGTTTTTGTTGTTTACAAGGAACAAAACTTAACTGGGTCTGGACTTGCGGAAATGTGGTCGTGGTTTATAGTGAAACTTGCTCCATAAATTTCATCCCGAATACCAAACCGCAAGCACAGATTACCTACCTGTCCATGGCTTATAATAAAACTATACAGGGTGGGGAAAATTATTACCACATTGAGGGCAGCTACCTTTTCTTTTGTAGTTAGAAAGTTTTCTTCTTAGGAAACTATAGGTTTATTTTGGAAAAAAAACAAACACAACTCCGGATTTTTGAAAAAATGTTCAGTGGGGCTAGAAAATAAATATATTTCGTCCGTGTATTATAAATACTTACCATTCTGTTTTGTTTTTACTACTCTTAACCTACATACAAGTAAGGTTACCAGTGAAGACCCGTTACGACAATTGAAACTTCAGACACCACGCATTAGAACCTGGTCATCTTGGTCATCAAATATCTCGCAAAACAAAAGAACCCAAACACGATTCTCCTCGAAATTGTGACATGTTTCATTATTTACCATAAAGAATATTTGCCAATTTTCTAGTTTATAAACCCAGGGGCTACTGTTTTTCATAAAACTTAAAAAACCCCTTTCACCCTCTTAAGGGGTGAATTTCGAAAAAAAACGTTTCTTATACACCTTTACATCCAAAAAGGAACACGCCAGCGGTTAAGGCTATGCGTATTGTTAAGCGGTTGAACTATCTATAGATCGTTAGAAATGGTCTCCAGATGATTCAACTGTTTCTTTTGTATTTGTTAAAGAGATATTATGTGAATGATTGTATATTGTTTTTGTCAGTCACATCAAGCTCTTTTTTGATAATAATAGATTTGAGCTTTCTGTTGTAATTTTTGATCAAAATATTTATAACAGAAGCTTTTGCTGTTTCGTAAATCGTTTATTCTATAAGTAGAAATTAACTTTCTCGGTATTTATTACAGTCTGTCTAGTTTCTTAGGTTTCTAATGAAGTGTTCTGTTTCAAACGTTTAGTCAGTAGCGAAGTTTTCTTGGCTTACGATTAAAACAATTTAGAACTTGATAAAACACTATCATCATTATATCAGCCACAGGACGTCCACGACGACGACCATTTAACATGGGCTTCCATCCAACCGGCTCTCAGGAGCTTTTATTAGGTGGTCTTGCCAATTTGTTGGGAGCGATTGCGTTTTCCAGCGTATGGTCTGCTCGATAACCGTTCTGTTCCAATACCAGTCAGTATTCTCGCCCACTATTCAATTCCTTTGGGCTATAACGTCCCGATGACTTTATTTGGCCTCCGGATCTTCTTTCTCATCACTTCATCAGTCATCAGCATCACAATGAAGTCGACGTCTCATTAATTTTTTTTTCGAGGGTACTTGCTTCATGGCACTTCTTATAGGCCTTGCTTGGTAATTTTAGCCTTTGTCATTCTTATAAAATAAATATTTTATTTTAATAAAAAGTGTTCATTCTTTTCACAGAAACTTTCGGCCTGGGTAGTTAGGCAGGTATAGGTACTGGCAGCTGAAAGATAACTAAAATGGTTTCTAGAAACGCCTTCGCGCACGAAATCCTTCGGGGACTATTTTTGTGTCTATTAAGATGAGTGTCCTCTGCGAATAGTGGGGTGGATAGGGGGCGGGAGTGTCGAGACGGTTCATCGGACCCTGGCCCTGGCCACAGAATATCCCGTAACTAGTAAGGCTTTGATGCTGGGAGGAGCTGGGAGACTTTTGCCGTTCATCTATGTGTTTCACTTATGTCTAGACGAAACGCCACTTTGCTCATCTCGCGATTTATTTTTGGGCATCTCTTTGAATAGGGACTTGATTCGTTAACTTGGGGAATTGGATGCTGTAGCGAAATATGTTTGCGAGATGTTTTACTTTTTATTTCGGCCGGGATTGCTGCGATATTGGTACGGGCTTGTACAAATTATTTCGAGACCTTTGCAAGGAGAATTGAAAATTAATGTAATATCTTTTAAGACCTTTGAAGAGGAATAAAGTAGAAGACAGTTTTTGGGTTCTGTAACTCAAAAGGAACCGACATTCCGCGAATAGATAAACTCTTAATGACAATAGTTGGTTTTTCGCGATTGTAGTCATGTTGCTATTTCTTGTAAGGTAGGGGGGGGGGTCTAAGGGAGCTTATAATGAAGTTGTAAAAAAAAGGTTTATGTTTATTATCAGCCATTCGAGTCCCACTGCTGGGCAAAGGCCTCCCCCCATTCCTTCCAGTCTTCGCGGTCCTGAGCTGATTGTGGCCAATCCATTAGGAATTTATCCAGCTCGTCCCGCCATCTGACTATTTGACTGCCTCCGTGGCGCAGTGGGCGTATAGCCGACTGAGACGTAGGAGGTAGCGGGTTCGAATCCCGCCGCGGAACAAATGTTTGAATGATCTACAGATATTTGTTCCGTGTCTGGGTGTTTTTCTATATATGTATATTATAATTATGTATTTACAAAAAAAAAGTATATAAGTATTCTATCAGTTTTCTGGTTCCCATAGTACAAGCTCTGCTAAGTTTGGGGCTAGATAGCGCTGAGTGAAATGTCCAGCAATATTTATTTATTATTTATTTATTTATTTATCTATGTTTCGGTCTGCCGCGTAGCCTTCTCGCTGGGTCAGGACGCCATTCGGTGGCTATCCTTGCCCACAACTCACTTGGCATGCGACAGACATGCCCAGCCCAGTTCCACTTCAGCTGAGCGGCTTTGGTGGCTACGTCAACAATTTTGGTCTTTGAGCGCAGTTCAGTGTTCCAAAAAAAAAAGGTTTATAAAATAATCAAAATATTAAAAAGTCGCTAAGTGCGATAGGCATCTTGCTATAACATTTTTCAAATAAAGAACATTTGGAAGGATAATTAAATTTCATACAAAACTGTAGTACATAGTAAGCAGCCGCGTAAAATGATAAGCTCGGTGAACTAAACATGTCATCATAATCATATTCACGGCACGAAGTCTATTATAGCAGAACCGTTAGTAACTCATTTGACCTCCTTGTGGCACGCTTGTGGGCAGTGATACTGATTGACAGGGTTTTATAGAAAAAAAAACTTCATTATACACAGCACCGTTTCCAAAATTGATGAAAACAATTTTGAAACCGCAGTATCCTCTTGTTTAGTTTCAAATCAAATAAGTTAACGTTAGCGAAATGTTTATTAGCTAGACTCATTATTTAAGTAGTTAGCTTAAAAAAAATATGGCAATTGGCAGATTAATTATGTCACGGAGTACATCCACCATAAGTATTTTCAAATTAACAGCTTTCATTGTCAGTCTGTCATTATCTGTCTTCCGTCATCCACCATCGTGACTGACTGATGAACCTGGGATAAATCTGAGAGTCCTAGGCAGAAATAAAGGCTGGTAGGGAAATATGCCAGTATGAAGCCAGTTCAATGTATATATCGCTGCTTTGTAGATACATATGTACCTTGCAACTTGCAAGGAAGCAGGTGGCTTGGCTTAGTTGGCTTGCATGAGCAGGCTTAATAGCTTTCAAACGGCTTTTGTGTTCCACAACCTTTAATGCTTCCCAAAATATGGTAAACTAGCTTCCGCCTAGCACGCGTGGCTTGTCAATGAAAATTGGCATATACCTCAATCCCGGTTATAATTTATCTATATACCAAATTTATCGAAATCGGATCAGCCGTTATGACGTTAATAAACAATCATCCAAACTTTCGCATTTATAATATTAGTATGACTAGCTAATTGTGTCCTCTCACCATGAACAATTTGTGTATAGCAAAGCAGGTGCCACAGAACGAGCGCTCACAGAATATTTTTACCATCCTCGGTTATTTCTTTCAACGATCACAATGTAAGTCACGACATAATTTTAGCCAGAGAAGAAGGTATCCATGAAAACTACCACCTAACTATTTCTTCTTCGGTTTGAAAGGTATGGTTGCCGGTGAAATTACTGGCACACGCATGAGACTTTACATCTGTATGCCTCAAGTTGATGGACGGAGAGCAGTGCATCGTAGGGCACGTTTCTAATGTGCGTGACCTACGAGGCAATACTTTCTTATAGGCGATGGTTACAACTTAACATCAAGTGGGTCATAAATATGCTTGTTCCATCTCCAGGTAGTATAAAAACATAGTTAGCATGGAAATAGAATCCAGTGCAATGAGTATCTACTTTGATAGATACAAATTCGTTAACGTTCCGTCTAAACTTGTGAATTTTCCAATTAACTTCATAGTATTTAAGTACTTTAAAAGTAATCCCGGAATTTTTGCGACTCAATACGGGCCATTGGATACGTAAACGACTCAAATTAGCGCTTGGGGACGCCAAATTGGGTCATCCCTAAGAGCCAGCGAAGGCTTCCTTACGTCATACACACTGCTATAGACTGGATTTAAAAACAATACAATTGACTTGATGAGCAGTTTGCTTTGGTCCATTATTGATTATGCGAGGAAGTTATTTTGAGGCTGTAGATTCGTATTCATAGGTAAGATTAGAAAGAAAGAAAGAAAATACACTTATTTGCAGACATAACAAAACAAAGACATACACAGTTACAAAAATAACACGACAATAAGTATAACATACAAAAAATTTAAATGAAAATATAGAATATACATAGGTAGTAGGTACGTCCAAGTTATGAGCGTCCGCAAACTAGGATCCGGCTCAGCATTATGCGCCACGCACTAGTAAATACGAGTACGCAGCGCGCTGATCTTACGCCGGTTCCTAAATTCAGTACCGGATAATCTGACTTTATTAAAAAAAACAAAATTATATAAACTAAAGAATTTGAAATATAGGGACATTGAATCTATAAGTATGTATGTTGGTAAGTCGTAGTCATTATAAATTGAGGCAATGTGGGTATTTATATGTAGTTATAGTGTAATAGTTGTTAGTGAAGGTATGTGAAGTGGGGTTTCCGCTGGCAGGCCATTTGCATAGACAGGAGATGTATTTTAAGTTTGCGTTTAAACGTATGTTTAGAAATAGGTTGACGCAAAGGTGGTGGTATATTATTCCCGCACTTGGTAGCTTGGTAGCGGAAACTACCCCTGAAGGCAGTAGTTTTATGGAGTTTGGTTATAAGAAGATAAGACGACGCTCTAGTGGGATACGGATTCTGAGAAGAGGACCAATCAAGTTTTTCGTAAAGGTACTCTGGGTGTTTATACCTTATGAGCTCGTGAACGAGCGAAGCCAAATGTAGCTTACGACGAGACGTCATGTTAAGGAGGCCAGCTTTATTAATGTAGGGAGTCACGTGTGTGCGAGGAGGTACAGTGAAACAGAAACGACAGCACGCATTTTGGACACGTTGAATAAGGCGTTTAGTAGAGGCCAGTAAGCAAGGAGCAAAAACAATGTCTCCATAGTTCAGCTTGGACAGTACTAGACTCTCTGTTAGCATAATACGGACAAGATTAGGTAATATTCTGTCACATGCACTACAGTGGCTGGCTAGCTACCACCCAGCTTGTAACCAGCCAGACGTTGCATAAATCATTTTCAAATTGATAAGATTTGTATTATAAGAACATCTTCGTCGTATCGTTACTGAACGCAGCAGAATAATACTGGGGAGCAATTCACGTAATACATTTTTTAAAACATAACGACAGTTGACCCAAAAAAGATTGGATTAAGAATTTAATATTATTTTAGCAATCTGGTCCCTTCACTGATAATCTTTATAAAATCGCATGTCAGTCAACTCATTCAGTCACCCAGTCAACGTATTGCCATTACGTGAATGAATACCGTTTATGGCATATAACATATCGAGCGAGACTAGATCGAAGCTTGAATTTTACTATTTTAAGTTACTTGAATTGGACTTCTGGTGCTTTGTATCGAAATCCATACCAATATTATAAATTCGAAAGTAACTCTGTCCCTCTGTCTGTTTGTTCGTTTGCACGACTAAACAGCTGGACCGATTTTGATGAAATTTGGTATATAAATAGATTATGGCCGATATTGGGACATTGGGGCTACTTTTCATCAGACTGCAGCAGGAGGGTAATGTTTTTATTGAAAAACCAGGCGTACGAAGCGGGTCAGCTAGTTGTATAACTATGCTACAGCATTATAATTTATGAAATCTATCACTGGCTCCAAGGCTACCAAGAACGATGCTTTTTTAAGCTTGGCGAAGGATGGCATAGACGGCCATTTTGTAATTTTGCCTTTTGTTGGACGGACAATGGCCGCGAGAATTGGGATATGAAGACTTGAAGACATGAGAAACTAACAATGGAAGACAATCAGCCACAATCAGCCACTCATTACGTATTATTGCAGTTATTTGGAGGCTTTTGCTGATTGGTTTTCACCAGACAGACGTCACAACCATCATAATGTTTCACTATATTTTTACCCAACTGTAGAACGAGGGTAATGTTTTTAGGGCAACATATTGGCGCATCCTGACGGCTAAACGCCGCCTTGGCAAATTTTGACAAAAAAGGTATCACTGGAATGGTCAGAATCAAGAGAGTGACATAAATTATTGTTTAAGTCCATTCATGTTTCAAGCAATCCAATAAGTCATTACATAACCTAACGAGTGAGGTATCAAAATGAAGGTATATAAAATACCATTTTAAAAATATATATGTATATGTAACACATATTATAGATAAAAAGTAGCAGTTTGAGTTAATAAACATGTTTAATTTTAAATATTCCGCTTTCACGATACTCCTATGAAACTCCTTGATGAAAATTTGTAAAAACATTATCTTCCTGCGCAGTCGAGTAAAAAGTAGCTTATATCCTAATCCGGGTCATGATCTATCTGTACTATACCAAATTTCATCGAAATCGGCCCAGTATTCATTTATTCACATGATCTATCTGTAGTATATCAAATTTCACAGAAATCGGCTCAGTATTCATTTATGTACATGATCTATCTGTTGTATATCAAATTTCATAGAAATTGGCCCAGTATTCAGTATTCATTTATTCACCATTAATATTGCTATATCAAGAATATATTACAAGTGTACGTTAACAAGAGAAATAAATAAACTAATTAGAATTCAGCAGAACATTGGAAAAAACAGTAACGGCCCAAACGGTCCAGCCAGACAGAGTTGCTTTCGAATTTATAATATTAGTACGGATGAAACCAGACTACTAAAATAAACTGGAAACAGAAAAATAACCTTGCATATTTTGATAATCGCTGGCGGGACCTATTATGATATTTCCCGCCTATTATTATGACAATGTGCAACCTTGTTTTCCTCTTGTTAGTTTATTTAGTAGTTAGATTTAATTTTTTTATCATATTTTTATATGTATTTATGACAGATTTTTTTGACCTTATCGAGAAGCTTAATTAATACGTTTTCCTGTGTATACTTTAAATTTTTATCTAAAATTTAAACATTCCAATTATCAGAGTAGGGACTTCCGAAATGCAAATGGTTTGTTTCTAAGGTTTGCGGTTTTGGCAAATTCATGTAGAATTTTGGTGGGTGTAGGTACTTAGGTAGAGGGAGAATTATATTTTTAGCACCGTCAAATTTTCACATATTGGTGTCGGTCGATTCTATTCAGTATTATTACATCGCTAAAATCATCGTTGTCCTTTTAATTTCGCTCTTCATGAAAAGAACGGTAACATTTTTAGCTGCTTAAGTTTGATCGACCGATTATTTTGTTTTGTATCGTCATATATCCAGTTCTTATTAAAATACCATCATCATTATCTTTCTTTCTATAGAAATACTGATCTGTATCACACGTAACTATGAGAAATAAAGTCTTTTCTTAGAAGTATCTAACTGTTAATTTCGAACTTTGGAAATGGGACAATAAACAGTTTCGAAGTCAACTTTCCTCGTTTAAAACTGGTGACACAAATTAACAGTAACTCTCGTTTTTGTAGGTAATAGTATTGTTAAGAAAAACCGTTCGTCATATTTGATGACATTCTAGTAGAGATAAGGTTGTGGCAAGTCCTTAAAAACATTCAACTCTTGACTAAATATTTTGTTTAGGTTGTATTACTCATCATTGTAACAAACAAACAAACGCATTGTACTATATTATCTATAATTACCAAGAACCAAGCTTACGCACTTTTGTATTAGTCTGTACAGAACTTCAAGTTAGTTTTGTTTAAATTGCTCTGAAAGCGGAAATTGAATTTGGCATAATAGCCCGGCGGTGCTATGCCATCCCTGCTTCATTATAAGATTTAAAAGCCAGCGCGCGCTCTTCAATATATTGTTTATTGAATTAATGTACCCCATAAATCCTAGCCCATAATCCCTCGTGCGTGTTAATCATTAGGAAAAGTAATCCAGAACTATCTTATATCTTTATCCTCTTAAGACCAGGGCTAAGCGCCAAGAACAAAATACACCTTAATCAAACAAATACATTTCGAAGTTGGATTAGGATAAGTATCTGAGTAAGTATTCTTGCTTATTGCGTTTTTTTGCTCATGCGTTTAGTTTAAAAGATCTTGTCTTAGCAACACCATAGTAGTTACACTTATCTGATGGAGATCACTTCGATTCTCGATAACAAAATTAATTTAGGTTTTACAAAAATGAGGTATGAAATGTAAGGTATAAAATAAGGTGTCGGCACAAACCCAGCATGGTTCTCACAGTGTTCTACCTCACAGGTTACAAGACTTGGTCTGCATCTCGTCACCCTGAGACATACAGGTAAAAAATCTTAAGGTACACATATATACAGGTAAATTGAGCTTGTAATTTCATCAGAACGCATAACCTTCAAAACGGAACAAAACAATGCGATGCTCAACTTATTGACGGTAGAACAAATTCAATCAAATCAATCATTTATTTGCATCAAATAAGGTTTTAACAAAGTTCTTAAAATTATTATAAAAGGGTCCAACTTATTTCTACCACAGAGACATGTAAATTATTAAAAAGAATAGTAATTATAAATTACAAAATGAGGTCAAGGAATTTTATAGACAAAGTAATTTTGTTTCAATTAAAATTGCATAAAAGAAAAGTAGTTGCTAATCTTTTGTGAAGCTAGACTGTTTATAACGAACATTATGTAAGCTGTTAATTAAATAATGTATTTATTGCATTCGGTTTGCGCAAGAACAATGCAGCAGCGTGCATGCAACTAGAGCGAAGGATGTCCCATTTCGAAGTGTTGCGTGGGCTGTTCGAATTACCCGAGCTAGTCCAACCGATTATTGCTTGCTTGTAGCATCTATTTTTGAACCTTTGTGGACTCATTTAAGGCAGGCAGTTACTTTACACAACAAATCTGGTGGCAAACTTTTTGTTATCAGTGTCAGTACCTATCTCAAGTTGTTTTCAGCTCTTGGCAGCTGAATATGTCGTTAATTCATCATCCAGCAAATTTCACTGGTGCTAAGTGCTCCCAGACATATAATTTATTCATGTCTTCGACGTAAGCTGGTATGAATTGTTTACCATGTATAAGTCGAACTATATCATATAAATTTAACTAAAAATAACTTTCTAGGCATTCTATTATTTCCCCGTACAAATGAAGTAGGGCATCAGAAACCGTTTTATGTCCATTAAATGAATCTTGTTGTTACGTCTTCGTCCGGCACGGGTTTATATGTATGCTCCCGCAGGGGAAACCTATTGACAGTTAACAACCTGCCACGGACCAACAGGACTGACAGCCATGACAGGCACCGGATCATTTCCCTACTTTTCATTTTACATATTCATTCACACGACTTACCACATTCTACCTTATGAACCAGCATTTAAAGAGCAAAATTGAAGAATTCGTTTGTCAACCTGATTAAATAGCATTATGGCCAGAGGGCCACATTAGACCGGACTTAGACGGACACACGAAACACGAGGCAGTTGTCTTTACATGAAATATTAAGTCGGTCCTTGTATATAAATACCTGAGGTAGTGAGGACGAAGAAAACAAAATTGAAAGTGAATGTATTATATTCGTACTTGGAGTACGAATTTAATTAGTAAACTAAGGGATAAATTATGAGAGACCTGTTGACAAAAGCAAGTGTTTCTTAAAATAAGTAATATTTATGTTACCTAAGAATTTCTTGTTAAGTTCTTTTGCTGATCCAATTGTAGTTGGAAAAAAATCTTATTCGGTTTCTTGAAAAACACACTGTAGTCGTTCATCAGCCGCAATCGGTTCGCTAAATTATTTCGAAAGTTCAATGTGCATTTAATGAGTCCTCATTATGCATAAGTAATTGAGAATAATTTGTATATTCTTTAAGTCCGCATCGCCTACATCCCGCCTACAAGTTCCCAAAATAATATATTGAATGAAGTCTAACACAATTGGGGGCATATTCTTATGTTCATTGGAGCCGTCGTGTTTATTTTTTGTTGGTCCCTTGAGCTTTGCTTCTTTGTCTTTATATAAAACTTGTTGGAAATTGCCTTTTATTACTGAACTGTTCTGTAATTATTTTATTGCAAGCTTTATTCTGTTTCCATGGAACTTATCGTAGTAATATTGTGATAACCAGGTGTCGCATGGATCATGTAAAACAAATTGGGACGTATATCTAAAAAACCCGCATTTACGTAATGTATGCTTTTTCCATTGTGTGGCCAGATTCTAAAGATCCTCACATAAAAGAGTTAAAATGCAAAAGTCTTCACGGAACAAAAGCCGCAATGGAGTTCTACTTTTACTGGACGACTTCATTCGGTATGTGCATATACCGTTATGAACCAGAAATATTCGGTTAAAATTCTGCCTTTGTGGGAGTTAAATGGTGTTTGCCCCGTACCTGAGGTTTTTGTCACAGCAGAATAACAGGAAGCAGATGAATGGTCTGTGCCGACTTGCCGAGCGGAGTGGATGCTGAATGGCGCCAGACAGTCGGCGTAAAGCATCGGGTTATTTGTAACAAATACAGCCGTAACAGTTTAGAGCGCCACTTGGCACAATCACTCTTTCGTCTCTTTTCATGCTTTTTGTACGACTTTTTTTTTTTTACTCATTCTCTTTTACGTTAAATGGTAAACACTATGCTACGGATTAAGATTTTTTTCTTGTTATGATTTACCTTGAAATAACACTTACTTTTAGAGTTGCCGTGTCCTTCCACTTACTGCCTTTTATATTTTGAAAATTGGCAACCGAATGCAAGCGCTGAGCAAACTGGCACAAAATATAAAAAAGTTAGAGCGTTTCTAATGAAAAGCGTGTTGTTGAATTACGATGACTAATTAACCATAATATTTTATTTCAACGTTTTTCTTCAATACTGATTACGGCACGTTCTCTTCTTTGTTTTGACCCGACTACGGCAAAGCCAAAAGGAAGGCTTATGTTTTTAGAAGCCTATGTATGTATTTTTGTATTTACCTATGTTCCACCGTATCAATCGATGTATTATGATGGTGCGGACGGGTGACAGGATATTTTTTTTCTCGAGTACAGCAAAGCTAAAAGGAAGTAATATGTTTTAGCAGTATATGGATGTATGTTATACCGTTGCACCTAAACTACTCATCTGATTTTGATGAATGAGGTGTCAATGGATGCGTTATTATGGTGCGGGTGACATAAGCTACCACCAACATATTTATTACGTAGTCGTGTTTCAGTTATTTAACTTAAATAGCTTATTATTCAATAATGACATCGATAGCACGATAAGCTAAAAAATTATGTATATCTGTCAGAGTTATTTCAGTTTCCACTTCCTTAATCTTAAAATAAACGTTAAATTGAGTACGATGATAGCAATAGCATTAACATTAAAAAAAAGTACCAAAGACCAGAAATTCACTAGTACTCTTGAATGAAACTATGAACGAATACGACCATCGCCTTTAACAAAATACTGCCTCGTAGGTCACGCACCTTAGACACGTGACCTACGATTGGCTACGATGCACTGCTCTGCGTCCATCAACTTTACGCATACAAGTGAAAGTCTCATGTGCTTGTAATTTCACCAGTAACGGTAGTCAAAAGTCAAAGTCAAATATTTTTATTCATTAAAATCACAAGGATCACTTTGAAACGTCAATTTTACTGCCTGATCCTTCGCGACCAAGCCAGGAAAGAAAGGCAAGAAACAAGGCTGGTTGTTTTTTTTATGATCCTTTTACAATACGTAATCAACGATCAATAAAATACTAGATATACGATCGGCCCGTCAAGGATGTCCACGCTGGAGAGTGCTTAAACGCCGCGTAAGCACTCTCGGCTCTTAGTCGCGCGCTTGCCGTCGAAGTGACAACATGCCCAAGTGCTCCGTCAAAAGTTGCAAAAACAACACTTTAACTACATTTAAAAAAGATGGAATTTCGTATTTCCGGTGAGTATTACCTTAAAGTTTGATAATTTGATGAATTTGATTTTGAATTAGTCTATAATATGCTTTAAAACAATATTATACGGAAATATTTGTAACTACAGACACACGACTACGCTACGCTACTGTCCCTTTCCCTCGCGTTGCATCGTTCATTTATCTGTACGTGACCGAAAACCAATGAACCGGACTACATTAAATTTCGAATGAATGGAGTCGCATACTAAAAACATTTTAACAAGTTTAAAAAACAATTTTATTAGTAAGCATTATATACTAATCAGATGCGGCCAATTCTAAAACTACCTTCATGAAACAAACAACTCTCGTGTTTTATTTTTATCAAGTTCATTAAAAAAACACGCGGTAGCCTACCCTACCGTTAAATTGTGGGCAACGAGATAAATTTTCGGTACTAAAAATACAGGCATTTTTACCACCAGCGCCACCAAGCCCCTTTATCTGAAGTACAATAGCCTAATGTCAACTGCTCGTTATCTGTTACAAAATACACAATTAACAGCAAAAGAGAAATTGAAACTCTTAGCTAGGCTTACAGCACTCTATATCTTTGTCCTACTTCTTGCAATATTTACTTTTTGCTGATTTCTGCCTATACTGTTAAAGTTCTAGTACTAAACATGGTTCTGCAATATTGTATACAATACAAAATTCGATTTTATTCAAAACTAGAGGTTGCCCGGGAACTTCGTACGCGAGGATGAAAATGTTATGACCCTCCTTTTTGCATCATTGACCTCGGTCTCATACATTGAAGGGAGATTTACGATTTTATTATTGTAGAGAAGAGAATTCATCTAGGACCCGAGTAGTCGGCAAGACAAATTAATCGAGCCCAAAAACTCGATGAGGTGGCATCGTTTAATCACAGTTCCCATAGCCATCTTCTGGCTCCATCATCAGACCCTGGATATCATCTAGGTAAAGAATACTCTTTAACACTAATCGAACGAGCCCACACTCGATGTAACTATGTCATTTTATTACAGAGTTCCCATAGCCTGGCTCCGTCATTAAACCCTGACCTGGATATCATTTAGGATCCGAATACTAGTTCAGACAGATCAAATGAACCTAAAGTCGATGTTGTTGTGTAGTTTAGTTTAAGCATCTGATGATGCACCATCTTACCGCATCATGAGATCAGCTTCATGTCGCATATGCATGCAAAATTTCAACTCAAATCAGAAACCGGGCAGGTCTAATATCGCAATATTTTATTACCTATAAACGATAGATAAGACAACGAGGCACATTAAACTGAATAGGAGCCTGTAAAAATGAAAGATTTTATCAAACTATCCGATTATTAAAAAATCCGACTTTTGAATTTGGTTAACAAATGATTTATCCCTACGTAATAGATTCGAAATTTCATTTCTCAACAAAAAAATATTGTGTACGTTTCTACTCCTCCACACTTCTGTTCCGAACGGAGTAATTTTACGATCTTCGAACAGCACATTTTGAATCCGACCTTATTGCCATACCGTTAGAGTCAACAGTTTTTTAAAGGACAAAAGAAGGCAATACATTTTTACGACTTAACAGCTGCTTCATTTCATAACGTCATATCTCCAAAATGCGAATGCTTGAAATGAAACTTTTAATCTGCGGAATAAAGTCGAGTTTAGACTATTTCACTTTTGGTATTAATAATGTTAGGCATTATCGGCACTCACACAAATGCAAGGTATCGTTCGCCGCTTTTCGGCGGTGAGTTTGTTAGGGACAGTGATTCCTGAGATTATAATTTCTTTGTACGTAATACAGAAAATAAATTACGTCTAAATTGTAACATTTTGAACGAGTTGGAGCAATTTCAATCCCAACCTTCTCTATCATCTAAATAATCCGATATTTTATAGTAGGCTTTTTTATAAAGATTTAGTTTAATTACGTTTTTAAATTTATTAATTGTCAATTTTTGTACATCCCTTTTGGGAGTTTGTTATAAAAGCGTACACCTTGCCCTTTAAACGATTTACTAACTTTATGGAGTCTACAAGTGGCAACAGCGAGTTTATCTTTATTTCTAGTATTAAAATTATGATTATCGCTATTTTTCTTAAACAAATTAATATTCTTGTGAACATACATCAGATTTTCATAGATGTATTGACAAGGGAATGTCATAACATTTATTTCTTTAAACTTATTGCGTAATGATTCTTCGGGGCTATATTATAAATTGCACAAACAGCCCTCTTCTGCAGCACAAAAACGGTGTTTATATCTGCAGCACTCCCCCACAGCAGTATACCGTATGACATAATGCTGTGGAAGTAGCTGAAGTAAACTAGTCTAGCTGTGTCTATGTCTGTAAAAAGACGGATCTTTTTGACTGCGTATGCCGCAGAGCTAAGTCTCTTCGACAACTTATCAATGTGAGGGCCCCATTGAAGCTTATTGTTGGTGTCCACAAGAGCAATACTGCTTGACCGCAGAAATAGGTAGGTAAGTAACTATGTATGTACCCATATTCTAGCTGGAATCACGCTCAGACTCCGATTTTAAGAGTAATCTTATTGAGAGCTGATAAATCACTGATTGATTTTGTGACAAATCACTGATTTTAAGTACCTATTAGCACTAGAATACGTACCCCAGAGTGTAAGCACCCTGCCTAGCATATTGAATCTTAGGGTCTTATAACTCAGTTTACGCTGAAATTCGATTTTAAGTTGCCTGGTATTGAGTTCATCGCAAGGAAATTGCCTTCGAGTGTAGGCTGGCGTGCAGCCCCCTGCCCTATTAACTCGCACCTGCCTGCGGTTTCCTCGAATAAAGCTTATTGTGCAAAGTAGAACACGATTGTATTGTAAATTCCAACTCTATACCGTTCAACTATACTTGAAAAATGAAAGAAGCTTAAGGTAGCCATTGACGATGCATCCATTTAGAAGATTTCCAAATGGACGCATTCCCAATGGATATACTCCAAATTATGGGCACATTGACTGACTTCCATTTGGACGTACGCGCCGCCGCCACTTCGAATATTGCACGCTATCAAGTAACACGTACGGAACAAAACAATGGATTTTTTAACGGTGGCAACAGCAGTGTGCATTTCGATAAAAATACAGAAAAGACGTAGGAGAAAATGGATGAAAGGGTGGTTGGAAAAAAGAAGTACATTAACACATACCAACTTATTGTCTGAATTATCATTAGAACCCAGCGATTGGAGAAATTACTTGAGGATAGACGAACAGACTTATTTCAAATTACTGCAACTTGTGACACCAATAATAAAAAAACAAGATACTAACATGAGACAAGCTATAAGTCCCCATGAGAGGCTATGTGCTACACTTCGCTTTTTAGCTTCAGGAATGACGTATGAAAATCTGAAATTTTCAACAGTAATTTCTGCACAACGCCTAGGAGTTATTATTCCTGAAACTTGTAAGGCAATAATAACTGTTTTGAAAGATTATATGAAGGTAAGTAAATGATACAATTTGTATTCAGTTTTTATTATATAAGTGTATTAAAGTAAGTAAATTATAACTTCACTCTGCAACATCAGTTATTATTATATTATTAGTGTTTTCTGGTGTTTCGCCTATAGCGGCAACAAATGCGTCATATAATATATTATGGTCACTTGTACTCTGTGTTATTTGTGAATTTCGTAGCTGATGTAACGAATTGTTGGAATTGAATTGTTGAATAATCGAATCATCGGGGTTTTGAGTTGGTGGTCTGAAAAGTACTTGTGAATTATGTACAATGCGCGAGTCCACGGTCAAATTGTTAGTTTCAGCCATAAATACCGCATCGTTAATTATTTTTTGGCAGTATATAGCCATCATAGTCGGCAAATTTCTTAACTTTTCCGCAATATGTTCTCCAAACGCATCGTATTCCAGTTTCGCCCGTTGAGGTGGAGTGGGTTCGTCCATTTTCTTAGCAATTTTTTCTAGAATATCATTCGCTTGGGCCTTGGTTTTTCGTGATTGATATCTTGATGATGAAGCCGTACTACTTTGTGATAGTGGAGATTGCACATTGGTTGATGCTTGGCAATATGATAAAATAGCATAGTAACGTAAGTTCTGTATGTATGTACCTCAGCATCTTCAAACGGCATGTCATCAAGGATTGAATTTACTGATCTCGAGGGCCTTGGTACATCCACATCTGCCAAGAAGAGCAATTCGCTGTAGTACCACAGCTTAGGGACATGAATATCTGCTGTTCCTGCACCAGATCTGCTGGACGTTTTAACCTGTAACGCAATACAAAGTTGATTCGAATATAATAATTAAGCACCTAGTTCTCGCAGAACATAGTTATACTAAAATATATACATATTCGTAGAACCAAATAAATGAATGGGAATACTAAATATATGTACTTTCATTTGTCTCTCAGATATCTCTTAGAACAGGACACTGCCTATCATCATCATCAACAGCCCATAACAGTCCACTGTTGGACATGAGCCTCTCCCGTAGGAGGATTTTGCCGTAATCTCCACGCTTGGCAGGCGGGTTGGAGATCGCAGTAAAGGAAGACAAACAGATAACGCTGCTGCTCGTTTTCTGTTCTATGGAGGCTTTAGGTGTTCCGCCTCAGACATCAGTCGCCTTGTACGACACCCAGTCTTTGTAATGGGTTGGTGCTATTCTACTCTGCCTATAGAAAGTAAATATAAATACTAAAGTGAAATAGGTTACTATAATGAACAGAATAAAATAAATACCTTATTTAATTCCTTTTTAAAACAATTTCTCATAGAGGTTATCTTTTTTTTAACGGTATCTAAGTTGGCGTCAGGGTCCTTTGTTTTAAACAATGCCAACAAATCATTCATTGCTGCATTTCTCTTTTCCCTGTTGTGATAATCAGTATGTTTCACTTGCCATAAACATGGGTGCGATTTATATTTTTCAATTACTTCTAAAACAAAGTCACGGGCAGACGTAGACATAATTACAACACATGTATCCGCCGTCAACACAAAGCATAAACTGAGACGAAAATCACAAAAAAATGGACGCGGTTTTGCCCATTCACGGACAATCCGGACGGCTTCCAAATGGCGTGGCGCTCGTTTTTGACATTGACAGTCGGCCGTGGATGACGTCCATTTGGATTGGATGCATGGATTTCAATCCGTTTGGAAATCCAAAGCTGGAAGATATCCATTTAATTGGCATACGTTTAGCACATTCACGAAACGATTTTGGAAGACGTCCACTCCATTTGGATTGATGGACGTATCGTCAATGGCTACCTTTAAAAGGAAGGAAAATGATAATAAAATTGTGAAAAGTCATTGTAATAATTATTCCACTGTGTTCAGTGTACTGTTTGGTGGTTATATTTTGTCTCTATCTTTTAAATTAACTTACGATTACATGATAAGTAATATTCAGATTAGTAATACCATTCACACTCTTAGATCGAGTTACCAATACTGAAATTCGCAAGCACACTAAAGTACAAGACGTCAGCTAGTGAATATTAGGGCTCAAGTGGAGTTGGGGAGGACGCTTGGCCTGACGTAGTGACGACAGGTGGACTAAAGCACTAACAGAGTGGAGGCCGAGAACTGGGTATAGAAATAGGGGACGTCCACCAGCGAGATGGGTCGCCGATATCCATAAGACCGTGGGTCGTACGTGGTCCAGACTGGCACAGGATCGGGAAGAATGGCAGAAACAAAGAGAGGCCTATGCTCAGCACTGGGTCAACACGGGTTGAGAATGATGATGATGATGACCATTTAAACAACATATTCGAAGTGAGAAATCGTTTACGTAGAATAAGAATTTATTGTTTTATAAGGACATCATACAATTAAGAAGTAATGTCGTAAATGTTTATGATAAATTCCGTAATTATTTGTATTGTCTCTTACATTATACGAGGACGTAACGTGTACGTAATTTGACAGGCAGTAAATTAGATGCCAAACCGGAATTAAGAATTTCTGTGGGAACCTTCCGTTCTGTGTGTAATAAAATTAGCTGCTTTATTTGTATAGCGTTTAATTATGTGATAAAATATGCAGAAGCCTTGGTTTGTTCCTCGTTTCAAGACCTTCGTGATAGAGCAAGAGTCTCTCTCTATACTTAAATAATTGGTCAAGCGCGTGTCGGACCACGCAGTCAAGGGTTCTGTAGTCAGTATGAATGTATCTTTGTCTTTTTAAAATACAAAGTTAAGTTTGCAGTTGATTTTGAAAATTATTGATCGAGCGAAGCGAGAGCTCCAAATCAACTTTACAAATCGGCGTTGTATGTATGGATGTATGTATGTTTGTGTGTCCGAGGATAACTAAAATAAAAAAATAAATATTGCTGGACATTTCACACAGCGCTATCTAGCCCCAAACTAAGCAGAGCTTGTACTATGGGAACCAGATAACTGATAGAATACTTATATACTTTTTTTTTAAATACATACTTATAATATATAGAAAAACAACCAGACCCGGAACAAATATCTGTAGATCATGCAAACATTTGTTCTGTGGCGGGAATCGAACCCACTACCTCCTGCGTCTCAGCCGGCTATTCGCCCACTACGTCACGGAGGTCGTCATAACTTTCGAAGCGTTGATCCGATCATCGTAAAATTTGATACATAGGTAGGTAGTGATGGCACCATTTTGGTATGACTAAATGAGCTAAAAATGTGGGGGGGGGGGGTTGTTGAGATATTGAGGTACAAGAGGGGTAAAAAAAATGAAAATGGGACTATTAGGTCAAGTGGGACGTCAAATGAAAGGTCTTCATTGGTACATTTAGACTGGGTTTTTATTTTAAGTAAAGTCCTTATAGTTTTTGAGTTATCAGCCAGAATAAAAACTGAACTTTGACAAAATTCACAGGGTAACACCAGTGACCCCACAGTGTTGTAATTTGGTATGCGTGTAGCTTAAGTAATACAAATATAGGCAAAAGTCTGAAATCCAGAATAACCGCAAATTGTACCCCAAAAAAGTGTAACCAAAGTACATGAACTCCCGTTATCTGTAATTTGAATGAAACTGTAGGTCAAGTTATTTGGTTATTTATTTCGTGGCACAATTTTGATAGTCAAAGATTACAAATAATATTTTTTTGCTTTAATCGGAGACTCGCGAGATCTCAATTCGGGGCGAACCACTAGCTTATGAACATTCTATGAACTGTTTACAAACCTAACTACACACATAAGTTGGTCGACTACTGCTCGTAAACTAGTAAAGTCTACTCGGATTTGATAATTCTTACTACTACATTATAATTATGTGATACTATTGTGAATGCTTTTAGCGGGTAAAACGTAAATAGTCAACAATATAACGGTTGTAATTGGTCTGGTGGACGGACATACAGGCAGACAGACATGGCGAAACTATAACGGTTCCAATTTCGCCTACGGAACCCTTAAATTAACAAGAAGGAAACAGTGTTTGCTTGTCTCATGAACCTGTGTTGCATTGCAAGCTTGCAAGACTTGCTTTTCTTTGTATGATTGTGATCCGGTATCATGTTATGCTATTTAACATAATATAAACGCATAATAATATAAACGCATTAATGAAATTTAGTGTAATTTTTATGCATTTAATAGCATTTTATTTAAATTTAAATATGGTTAGGGTCGCCGTCATCGAAATCGATGAGAACTATATGCCATTAATGTTTCTGTTTATTGATAACAATGTCGATTAGAACATTAACCTCCTTCTTCGCAGTCGGTTAAAAAGTAGCCTATGTCTTTCCC
This sequence comes from Philereme transversata, assembly GCA_963924445.1. NCBI lineage: Eukaryota > Metazoa > Arthropoda > Insecta > Lepidoptera > Geometridae > Philereme > Philereme transversata. The sequence continues at coordinate 11,531,808 of OZ004347.1, forward strand.
CAGGATATAATCCATCTCCTTGCCAAATTTCATTACGATCCGTTCAGCCGTTTAGTCGCGAAAAGGTAATAAACAGAGTTACTTTCGCATTTATAATATCAGTCAAATCAAATCAAATAATTTATTGGGAATATGGGTTAGTAACAGGTTAGTGATACAGTTTGAGTTCGTCCATAATCAGCATTTATCGTATGCAATTTGAATTTGAAATGAATTTGAAAAAAATAGTTTGGATTAATATGGATTAAAGTCACTATAATTTGAAGGTATTTGGTACCTCTTGAGTAACATCTACTATTTAATTTTCTAGAAATGCTGACGTATCTACGATAATATAGCTTAAATATAATTTTCCTGTAACTGTAATATGTCGTACAGTAATTATAGAAGTTAGATAACCCTGTGCGGTCTGCATATACGTAGGTCGTAATCCGACTGCGGTCAGCGGATAATATCAGTTACTGTCCAGTGGCTACTTCATTACGATTGTGCAACGATATTGTATACTCAGGTACCTACCTATTTCTTACCGCGATATTAATGTCATGTTACCTATATAATCTGTTTAAAATCTAGACCGTGCCTACTTATTCAAGCTTTGTATCCATATCGGAAAACCATAATCATTCAAAGTTTGAATTTCAAACTAAATAATTCAAGATCTTGCTCTTCTGTGAATACGAATGAAACTGTTAAGCAGTTCTGGGCATAACGGTCCAGTAACCGAATAGCGTGTAATTTTCAACATTATTCGCTACTTCGTCACGCCTGTGGCTCCAATTTATAGTTTGCCCAAAGATTATCTTTAGTTTTGCCCAAGAAATGTTCCAAAGCAGCTGTCGTTTCATAATACCTTTTTGTGGTTTCAATCCAACTGCGATTGAATTTGGCAGCTGGCACTCACAAAAGGCATTACGACGCGACGTTTGAGTGATTTGTATCTCTGCCGACCTGTTGGGCAATTAGGAATCGATTATGATGTTGCGTTATCTATTTATGCCATCCGTCATGAGGCTTCCAAGGTTCCTTAAAGGTGTCGCAAGATGCTGCATTTCCTACTATGCGGATATGATGCAAAACCATAGTTGCACGAGTCGGAAGCAACCTTGACTTGACCATAGGTCATGCAATCGATTGTTTTTCAAGTGCACAGTTTTAAGAGCCTCTCACCTGTTTTGTATAGCCCAATGCAATATGTTACATTACTTTAATTAATCCCAACCTAGGCATCCTCTTTCAGGTTTTACTTGACCTTTTCCAGTGGTCGTCAATATTTCCCTACCTGTCTCTGCTTTTGGGCTTTTAATCTGCCTGCCCGGCGGTCTGTACGTCTGAACGAAGACAGCCAAGTTAACTTTCTGTAACTTGTAATATATGGTTAGTTCTTTTAACGTACTTCTACATGTGCTCCAATGGTTGGCATTGTGACGTGACGTGAAGCAAGTGCCCGCGACGGCCCCGCGCGTTACTCAACATCGGCAATGCGGCTCTGATCACGCTAATCTGCATCATACAATGGCAAAACTCCTCATACATTTGCTACCTCTGCTAAGCATTCGCCAAGTCGCCACTCTGAATGGACTTCTAATTCTAACCTTGACAACGGAATGTCCCAGTAACATTCACAACTTAGAATCCTCTTGATTGCTTATACGCAATCGATATAGATTCAATTTCTGGCTCTCTGTAATATGTACGCCTACACGAATTTCAACTTATTATTGGTTAATTGAACTCGCTCGACCTCCACGAATATCGGGATAAATTGGATTTGTAGTTTCTCGTAATTGAAATTTCACTCTTCAGATTTCTCTCCAGCGCACTTAAATTAATTACGGTTCACTTCGGCTATTTCAGACTTCGTACCTATAGCTTTCACTGAAAATGCCAAGATTTTAAGGGAAAATACTCAGTTTCTAATCGATGGTCTACTTTGCGCAGTGGATGGCAAGACTGCCAAGCGGAAAATGTTATTTCATGGGAACTTGCAAAGAATTTAGATTTATTTTTTACTGAAAGGCTTACATTCTCCGAGTTCTAAAGTGAGCGGAGTGCGTGATTGAATTTTAGTAAATAACTCATTTTCATGATTAGCTCAATTTACGTTACTAAATTTACCTAAGGCTATCACGTCGAAGATGTCGCCGATATAAAGCCATAAACGGTCGATTTAATACAATACATTAAGGCTTGAATATTGCTTCGGAAATGACACTTTAATATTGACATAAATCGCAGGAAGTTGGTTCTTATCTAAAGGCTGCATGTTCCTCGCCATTGACAAGTAGAGCGATGCACGCGCAGCGCGTAACGGTTGACGTAATGCAGCGCAGCCTTCACACCCGTTGACCACCCGGAGCCGGCGTTCGGCCAACCCTGGCTTATATTCATCTTGAGTTTTATTTTAATATATTACAACTGACAACCAGGCCTCCCTAAAGTTTACGTTCTACTTTTCTTGACCACTGAGTGCGGACACACTATGCAATAGACATACCTTTTTAATTGATCGAGCGAAGCGAGATCTCTAAATCAACTTGGGCAAATCGGCGTTGTATGTATGTATGTATATTTGTTCGTCCGAGGATAACTTTCTAAGTGTTTATCTGATCATCATGAAATTTGGTATATAGGTAGGTAGTAATGGCACAATTTTGGTGTGACTGAATGAGCTAAAAATGTTGGGAAGTTGTTGAGATATTGGAGTTCAAGAGAGGTAAAAAAATATAAAATGAGACTATAAGGTCAAGTGGGACGTCAATTGAAAGGTCTTCATTAGTACATTTTAACCCTGTTTTTATTTTTAGTTTAATCCTTGTGGTTTTTGAGTTATTAGCCATAATAAAAACAAAACTTTGATAAAATTCACAGGGTACACCACCATGACCTCACAATTCTGAAATTTGGTATGCGTGTAGCTTTAGTGACACAAATATAGGCAAAAGTCTGAAATCCAGAATAACTGCATTTTGTACCCCAAAAAAGAGCAACCACTTTATATGAACTCCCGTTACCTGTAATTTGAATAAAATTGTAGGTCAAGTTAGTTGGTTATTTGGGGCACTATTTTTATAGTCAAAAGATTACAATTTTTTTTTTGTTTTTATGGTAGACTCGCGAGATCTCAGTTCGGGGCGAACCACTAGTTTTGTGAGATAACACGATAGTTGATACTTTCATTCTCAAGATATGGTTGAAAACTTGAAACGCAGATTGAGGATAATGGATGACGAGGGTCTACGCCTTCGATCAACAATACAACTAAATTACAGGTCTTATACAAAATCAAAGCTAAATGCTGTCAGCGTAAACATAAATATACAGCTACATTCGTTTACCAATTGAATGAGACAAAAGATTTAAATTCAACCTAATCACAACCACAGCACCTTGTAATAAAGTCACAAATCCTTTAAATGTTACGATCTTTCGTCTCAAAAAACAAAGTAATAAATATAAATGAATAAATAATAAATAAATATTGTCGGACATTTCACACAGCGCTATCTAGCCCCAAACTAAGCATAGCTTGTACTATAGGAACCAGATAACTGATAGAATACTTAAATGCTTTTTTTTGTAAATACATACTTATAATATATAGAGAAACAACCAGACCCGGAACAAATATCTGTAGATCATGCAAACATTTGTTCCGCGGCGGGAATCCAACCTGCTACCTCCTGTGTCTCAGCCGGCTATTCGCCCACTGCACCACGGAGGTCGTCAAAAAATTACACCTGTCACTTAAAAATGAAATGACGTAGGTTATATAACATTTATTGTGAAATCAACCTTATAAAGCAATAAATAAAGTACTTTTTCCTGTTATTGTCTTGCGAGCTACATCGTTTTATTTCGTTTCTGTTTGCTTTTGGCATCTATTGGCCCAACGCTATATCACACGTTTGACGTTGGCCAAACATTCTTAGCGGTGGTTTAAAATCGGCAATATTGTTAAAAAATTGGTATTAATCGTCAGTTTAAAGCTTAAAATATAACTTATTCCACATTTACTTACCGAAAGTAAGACACTCCGGCGGATAAATTGCTTTTCAGGGCATTATTTTTGCAATTTTTAAATGCGCATTGAGGCATTTGGGTACGTGTTGACGTTGGCTGTGTTTCAACCTGACTAAACAAAATAAGAGCTCACGCCGCAAGTGAGCTGTTATTTACCGAGACGGATTTTTTGCGCCGACCCTTTATCTAGGTGTATTGTTGATCGAAGGTCTACGCAACAGGGTACATCTAGGTGAAATAAATTCGAAGAAACCTTTTGAAGGGTGTAAAGCACATTTGTTCAGGAGACGTGGGTGAAGTTTTCGTAGGAATATGTATATTACTCAAATAATAATTATGAAACACAATACCTATAAAAATACGAGTTTTACCTACGGGTAAGAATATAAAGAACCTAATTGATAAGAGGAAGTATTGGGTTTTTTTTGACCTTACATTATCAAAAACACATTTAATAATTCACAGAAACTGGACTTACCCCATATCATTTTTATTACTATAAGTGTATAGGTATTGTAGTAGGTAGGTACCTACTAACTAGGTACTTATATATGTAATGTAGCCTTTCTGTTTTTATGTTGGTTTGTGACGGTTTGTACGTTTTAATTTACCTGTTGAATACTTATCTACTACTTTAATTAATCGCCATATTTCTTGTACGAGGCATGCCTTTTAAGTTTTGTCGTTTGAAGAAAAAAACACATCTAGAACCTTATAGTACTTTTTATTGTTTTTCAAAGTATTCACAACGTAGCTTAAAACACTTTTCCATTCGCTCAAACCAGTTATTATAACATTTATTCCACTCTAAAGTGGGGTGTTCAAAAAGGCTGTCTTGAAAGCGTCGACTGCTTCTTCACCGGACTGGAACCTTTGACCACGAAGACTTTTCTTAATTTTAGGAAATGTAAAGAAATCGTTAGGGCTTAGGTCAGGACTGTATGGAGGATGGTCAAGAATTTCTACTTTTTCCTGCTTCAAATACTCAATCGTTTGACGAGCGCTGTGTGAGCTTGCGTTGTCGTGGTGCAGGATGATGCGTCGCTTTGAGTTAGATTTTCGAAGTTCGGCGATGACTTGTGGTAAACAAACTGTAGTATACCACTCTGCGTTAACCGTTCTACGATCTTCAAGTGCAATAGTCGCAACATGGCCGGTTTTTCCAACGAACGTGGCCACCATCTTCTTTGAAGTGCTTCGAGAACGAACAACTTTAGTCGGCTTTGGCTCGTCTTGAAAGACCCAGATTGTAGATTGTTGTTTGGTATCAGGATCGTAGGCATAGATCCAAGATTCGTCACCACTTATGATGTCGTAGACGTGATTTGACTCCCCTCGGTTGAACCTTTGCAGAGTTTTCTTACACCATCTGACGCGGGCCGCCTTGTGATCGTCGGAAAGCAGATGCGGTATCCAACGGCAAACTAGCTTTCTCACACCAAGCGCTTCATGCAAGATCTTCTGAATGGTTGTCCCTGAGATGCCTAATAGAGCCTCTATCTCTCGATACGTCACATGACGATCTTCGAGAATTAGTTGTCTCACAGCAATGATGTTATCTTCATTGAAGGCGGATTTTGGGCGTCCTTCGCGAAATCTGTCACTAACACTAGTATGTCCACGCTGGAATTCTAAATACCAGCGTTCGACAGTCCGCAGACATGGGGCTACATCACTGAACACAGATGTTAGCTCTTCTAAACACTGAAGCCGTGTCAGGCCTCTTCTAAAGTTGTAGAAAATTATTGCACGAACATTTTCCTTAGAAAGATTCATTTTCGTACGTGACCTGACAGATTCAAATCGAAACTGTGTCTAAACAATAGCATTAATCCTAATACTTTCAACTGTTTTGAGATTCCAAATGTAAACACATTCGAATATAGAACAGTTCCAAATTCAAAATTGCCGGAAAATATGGAAACGACAGAACTTAAAAGGCATGCCTCGTACTACCAAAATAGTTTTACTACTAGTAAAACTATTTTGATTTTGATATATTTTGATTGATTTATATTTGATTTTGTAAAACCGTACCTGAGTTTGGTCTAGTAGTAAAACTTTTTACATATCCGTCAAGGTACGATGAGCGGGATGTTAGGTATCGAACACAACGACCACAAAGCAAAGCGTTACCTTCATACTGTCCATAGACGACCTCCGAGGTGCAGTGAGCGAATAGCCGGCTGAAATGCAGAAGGTTCGATTCCCGCCGCGGAACGAATGTTTGCATGATCTACAGATATTTATTCCGGGTCTGGTTGTTTCTCTATTATATTATAAGTATGTATTAAAAAAAAGGTATATAAGTATTCTGTCAGTTATCTGGTTCTCATAGTACAAGCTCTGCTTAGTTTGGGGCTGTGCGCTGTGTGAAATGTCCAGCAATATTTATTATTATTATTTATTATTACTTTTCCCATAGGTTAATATCATACCATACAGGTCGTTCAAGCGCGTTACATATAGGTTGTCTTATAATATACGCACAAAAATTAAAGGGGTTATTTTGAGCAGCATAATAAATAAAGTGAAATGTTTACCATAGAAATGTGAAATTTATTTTGGCATGTAAAAACAAACACTTTATTAAACTTATGTTGTGCATAATGCTTGCCATCTAACCACAGATACTGTATGGGTGACGTCTCGAAATATCTCTTGTTGTCCCTTTCTAACCCAAAACCCGTAGCCATTTCCGAAAAAGATATCAAATCGGCCTTTATTTTTGGATGTCGATTGCAAGAGTATGCAGTAAGTTTTATATCGAATTAATCACCTAAACTTAGTCGATTTTCTTTAAAATTTGATATTATAACTAGTAGTTACCGTTACGTAAACCGTCACTTGAATATCGTCACCAAACACCCTGTATATTAAAAAAAGAAGAATAATAAGCAAACCGTGTTATTCAATATTTTTATAGGCAGGATACTAATAAAGATTCTATTGTTCAAGGCTTTAGGAAGTGAGAGGTTCCGTTGGTATGTCCAGCCTTCCGTGAGTCCGCCATCTGCTTCATCATAAATTACTTTTTGATCTTATCTCAATCTCGACGTAACTTGCTGCTAATTTAATTACGATGTTATGTGAAGTTTCACCTACCGAAACTTTAAAGTTTGTGTGTCACGCTCGTTACACGTTTTTCACGTACTGTCCCACTGCTGGGCAAAGGCTTCCCCCTCTTCTTTCCACTTATCACGGTCTAGAGCCAGATATGTTTATGTATTAACAATTACTGTTTCTGTTCGATCGGAGTTTCTTGTGTTTTTATTCACTGCGAAGTCGTCAACTGCGTTTTTGCATGAGAAAAAATGTAACCAAACTCGACTTTTAAATTAAATGAGTATTGTCTTTGTCCACAGATCGGAAGATCATCAGAATCACCGATAGACTTCGTGGTAATGGACACAGTGGCTGGCGACAAGACTGGTGACACCAAAGTTCTACAGAGCACGATATCGCGGTTCGCGTGCCGCATCCTATCGGACAGGAACGACGTCAATAACTGCCGCATATACGCGGCCGGGTTTGACTCCTCGAGGAATATATTTCTTGGCGTAAGTTACAACTTTTTTATAGAGACACCTGTTATAGCATAGACAGTACTTTAAATGGACAGTATAAGCAGCGGCACGTAAGTCTAGCGCTGAGCGATACGCGGAGTAAAACATAATTAACATGATGTGTTGAAGTTAATTTAGCAAACAAATTCAAATAACAACAATAACAATACAAATAAGAACGCGACTGTACACTGGATGTGCGCGGGGCATCGTATCAGACTGGAGAGCCAATCGGCGCTACGCACGCCCGCCCTTCATCCCGCTAGCCCTCCCGCAGGTACCTTAATTTTAGCTTCTGCGCAATAAAGGTCAGCGCTAAAGTTTCGTGCCGGTACTAATAAATTGCCTGCAATTTTCAAAGATTGATCATGAGCATACCCTGTATAATAGACTTCGTTGTAAACATTATTTCCTTTGTTGATGAGCTAAATCCATATTATAAGTAAGTTTTGTTCAAAAATCTACAATTGCCACAACACCCTACGGATACTACAAGTTGCATGCTTTTTGGTTTAAAGTTGTAACTTGTTTAACGATAATCTATACTTATAATAACATTATAATAAATTCAAAAAATACAATCTGATTTCAAAAATTCTCTCACAATTAGAATGCTACATTATCCCTGAGTAACATAGACTACTTTTTACCCAACTGCGCAGAAAGAGGGTAATGTTTTTATTGAAAAACTGCGTGCGAAGCTGCGGATTGGTCAGCTAGTATAATGTAAGTTAGTAGTTTTCTTAATAGCAAAACTTTCCGTTTGGTTCATCTTATTTTCTGTTTCAATGAGTTTCATATTAGAGCACCGCCAACACACTTCGCACAAAGTGAAAGGAAAGGGATTCTAATTCTTTATAGATGAAACATTATGAATTGTAACTGAACGCTAATTAGGTAACCTACATTATTAATTCTCGCAAAAGATATAATTAAATCCAAGGTCAAGTGAAAACAGAAGCTTAAGCCTGTTTATTTTTCAACCGACTTCAAATAAGGAGGAGGTTCTCAATTCGACTGTATTTTTATTTTATTTGAAAGCTGGTGCTTCCCGTGTGGTCCCATTTCAATTTGGTCCAGTTCTGACAATGGCATCCATGAGAAAACCATATAAGTCTTAAATTTGCATTAAGTATGAGCGCGACAAATGGACGAATAACTCAATATCACGCCAACCGATTTCAATGATTCTTTTTTTATTTTTTTTTTTCAAATTTTTGTATTTCAAGGGTAGTTTGATGAGAGTTTGGTTAGGTTAGCCGACTTCAAAAAAGGCGTAGGTTCTCAATTCGACTGTATACACACAGAGTGTGAATATTCCAGGTAACTTTGAAGTTGGTTGTTAGATTTTTGTAAAAATTATAAACCGAAGCCTTGAGTTAACTAAGAACACTTACTCTTACTCGAATTTGATCATTTATTAATTTTCTGATCCACTACACCACCCTCTTAGCAACACGACCTTTGACAAACACTTGAGCTTGATGAAACGTCCTTATAATGTAATTGACCCTGTCTAGACGAGAAGATTTCAATCACTGACATCAAATCGAAGTTTTTAAACAAACAAATACTTGGTTATTTCGATCCAGAGGGCGTATTTGATTTACCCACGGTCTTTTCAATATCAACAGCCATTAACTCCAGCGGCGATGACTGTTTCAATCAAATCAAACTCAACTGAATCAAAAACATACATATTCCTAATTTAATAAAAACAAAATTGGTCAAGTGCGTGTGAGACTTGCTTGCCGAGGGTTCCGTACCTTACCTACTTAGATTTATGTAAACAGCGTCATGTTGTGTGAGCAGTAAAGTGGTCAGAAACCAAGTAAACTTTAGAGGGAGTTTTTTTTTAATAAAACTGTTATAGGTCGCTTTGTTTTATTTTACCGGTAATCTTTGGTATAAACTATAATAATTTCAGATTTTTCGCTATCCTTTTTTAAGATTTTTTATTTTACTATTTTCACAAAACTCCTGAACGATACGATTTAAAACAAAAAGAAAAGTTTTGGAATTTGGAAATAGAGATCTTACTTTTATATGTACTAGTGTAAAACCTAGTAAAATAACTTCAATTTTTTTACTGGAAATATTATATTAAACAGGGTGTTTGGTAATATACTGACGATATCCAAGTGACGGTTTCTCAAAACATAAAAAAATCTTCTTGTAAAAAAACTACTAGTTATATTATTAAATTTTAAAGAAAATCAACTAGTTTAGGTTACTAATTCGATATAAAACTCACTGCCTACTCTTGCAATCAACATACAAAAATAAAGGCCGATTTGATATCTCTTTTGGAAATGGCTGCGGTTTTGGGTTAGAGAGGGACAACAAGAGATATCTCGAGACGTCGCCAATACAATATCTGTGGTTAGATGGCAAGAGTTATGCAATAACACAACATAAGTTTCTTCTACATAAGTTCACAACATAATCTCTTAGGGAAATTTTTGCGGGTTTTGGGTTAGAAACGGACAACAAAAGATATCTCAAGACGTCACCAATACAGTATCTGTGGTTAGATGGCAAGCATATGCAATAGCACAACATACGTTTAAAAGTGTTTGTATTTACATGCCAAAATAAATTTCACATTTCTATGGTAAACATTTCAGAAATTTATTTATTATGCTCATCAAAATAATCCCTCTCATTTTTGTGCGTATATTATCAAACACCCTATATTGCCAGTTAAAACATGGTAGAGGTAAGTATTATTTATAACTGGTCTAAATTTCATGTCGATAGATTCAGTAGCTTTCAGTTTAGTTGTTGAGAAAATCAACTTTGATAGACGGATCATGAAGTCGTTGCTCTATAAGGGTTCCGTTTTTACGTTTTGGTCCGGAACCCTAATAAACTTTTGCCTTAGTACAGAAATAGAATCTTATTAGCTGGAAACCAAAGTTAGATCTAACTTTCGCTAGTTTATTTGAGCTGACGCACGTGAAGCGTTGTGACGCGTATGACGTGGGCGTTAGACGTACAATCTAGATGTCTAGATGATCTTTGATAGCGAATTCGTATTTTCGACCTGTTTACCCTAACGCAGAATATTTTGAGATTTATAAACGACTATCTAATCTAACCCGCGGCTTCGCTCGCGTGGTTTATCAATAAAAACACTATCCTCCTCGGCGCTGTCGGGTAAAAAGTAGCCTTTATCTCAATCCCGGTCATAAAGTATTTATACATATACCAAATTTCATTGAAATCGGTCCAACCGTAGTCGTGAAAAGGTAACAAACAGACAGAGGGACAGAGTTACTTTCATATTAGTATGGATATTTCAGGAAGGCTAATATCGTCTTATTGAGATTATCTGTAGATTAGCTGTTGTTGTAGTTTCTCGGTATAATTTTGATGTAATATTATTTCTTAGACAAATTTATTTTTTCTGATTATAACCCCCAGCGTTACGTCTGTGGCATCCCTCCCAAGTGGATTAACCTACTCAGGTTGCCGTTGATCGAGAATAAATAAATTAAATGTTTGTTTACCCATCACAAATAGGTTTTACAAAAAAATAAAAGCAGGTAAGTTAAGTTTTAGTAGGTAGGAAGGAAGTTAACTTATTAATATTACATATATACATATGTATACAGTAGTAAATATGTATATATGTATATTGAGTAAGCCTAACTACAAAACCTGTTTTGTGAGGGACTGGTGCCTGAGATAGGTTTAGAAAACCTGTGTTACAGGTCACCAGTGCTCTCTCTCCACGGATTGAACAAAGGGAATTGCTCGTTATAGCGTCACTAGTTACTTATAATCCGGTCACATTATCTCGAGACCTGGCGTCGATGACGTCACGTCGCGTCGGCGCTCTGATATGGTGCGCAAAACAAGCATCCTCTAGTAGGATATTATTATAAACAATAAGATTTCCAACAAAACAAATATTGTGTTAATTAATTTAATGTAGGTAATATAGGTATGTAGAAAAGGAGAACGGGGCGGGAGGTTCGCATTCCAGCGAGGTCTCGAGATAATGTGACCGGATTATACTTATACATTTTGAATTTCTTACAAGAAAAAAGAAAATAAAAATGATTAAAAACCATGTTGAGAATCCCTATAATTTGTTAAAAATTGTGTATGACTGTCCCCATCTCGGGACCCCCCCCCACCCCAAGAGATGAGGGGGAGGCCTTTACCCAACAGTGGGACAGCATAGGCTAGATAAAAAATGTATATATAGATAGACTCATTAATGAACACCAAACAAAATCACAATGACAAAAAATAGATAAAAATAAAGGCAAGTACAATGTGCGGTCTTATCGCTAAAAGCGATCACTTCCAGATAACCTTTAAATGGACAAGACAACACAAAATCAAAAAGATGTAAAAAGATTTACATACCCCTGTAATTATTATTGTAATTAAGACCTTTTTGAAGTTATACTTCTTTTGGCGCGATGGAGAAAAATGATGAGAGTGAATTTTTACGATGCGCGCGCACACCGACACCTAAATTTAACAGCATGAAGGTGGTATGAAAATTGATAACTATGTTCAAGTTGTATATTCTAGTATTTTTATATGTAGAACACGTGTTTCGTAAGGGTACAATTAAACAGTGTGAATAAATAAATATTATTTTGGTGTTTTTATTAAATCAATTTCATATACGACGGTGATACTAATAATTTATTATTTATTTAAATAAAATCTTTTTGATTAATTTTAATATTTATCGTTAATCACTACTGCATTTTAGTTATTTTTTTTCCATACGCCAAAGAAGTATAACTTCTAACGCGTGTACATAAGTACACACACTCTTTTTTTAATTATTATTTTATTGGAATGTTATGTATGATTTTGATTATTTTTGTGTGTGTTATTTTGTTTTTGTACAGTTTAAAATGATTTTTGTTAAATCTAATATTGTACATATGGTCACGTTCCGAAATAAAAAAAAGAGTGTGTGTACTTATGTACACGCGTTAGAAGTTATACTTCTTTGGCGTATGGAAAAAAAATAAAAATGCAGTAGTGATTAACGATAAATATTAAAATTAATCAAAAAGATTTTATTTAAATAAATAATAAATTATTAGTATCACCGTCGTATATGAAATTGATTTAATAAAAACACCAAAATAATATTTATTTATTCACACTGTTTAATTGTACCCTTACGAAACACGTGTTCTACATATAAAAATACTAGAATATACAACTTGAACATAGTTATCAATTTTCATACCACCTAGAACTAACTTCATGCTGTTAAATTTAGGTGTCGGTGTGCGCGCGCATCGTAAAAATTCACTCTCATCAATTTTCTCCATCGCACCAAAAGAAGTATAACTTCAATAAATTAATAATAATAATTATGTTCATTTGGCCTGACAACAATACCGGCTACATAAATCGAAATGCATATTTGTATATTTACAGGAAAAAGCGACAAAATGGACAGAGAATCACGAAATCGACGGTCTGACAACCAACGGCGTGCTCATAATGCATCCTCGCGGTGACTTTTGCGGCGGCAGCGCCACCTGCGGCCCGTGGCGTGAAACCTCCGTTGGCGGAGCTGTCTTCTCACTACGGGAGAGCCGCTCTGCACAGCAGAAGGTAAATAGCAGGACATACACATGTGAATGTATGCTTTAAGATGTGAACTTAAGATTGAAAATTGCTCGTTACTTCGCGTCAGCAAGGAGTAAACTTATTTTATTATTGTTACGCCGAGGCTGTTAAACAATGAGTAATAATCGAACCTTCTCGAACGCTTTTGTCTTGCTGTGTTATTGTTGCTATTGTTTGTGGTTTCGCAGAATGGGGAGTGGCCATTGTGTCGAGGGACCGACCCTTTCCTGGAAGGATCGACATCGTTCTCGAACAATCGAAATGTGTGCGATATAAATAGGCCGGAGAGATGGCCGGACAGTTAGTCTCGAGTCAGTCAGTGAGTGAGTCTCAGCGAGGCCCTGGAGGACTGACGTGGTGAAGGGTCTCGCGTGAACAGTAGTTGCTCGCGAGTCAGTCTGGATTTGGCTATACGTGCGAACATTTCGGTGACTATAAGTGGTGCAACAGTGGTGTGAATTAGTGTGTTGTGATTACGTGTGACTAAGTTCGTGTATTCATCGTTTAGTGTTGAATAAAAGTGTTATTTTGGTTGGACTGATTCCCATTATTTTATCCCGAACCCTCAGCTCGTAATATTATTATTTATTATCAGCCCGTAGAGTCCCAATGCAGAGAAAATGCCTCCCTTTCCTCTTTCCACGCATCCCGGTTACTATACTTACTTGATGCGCGGTAGCTTGGCAATAGAGGTCATTCACCTTCCTTCACCACGATATCCCAAAATGGTAAAGTTGTATCGCTATTTCTGTCGCTCACCATACAAACGTGTCGCAAAACTCCTATCGCTAAAATCTCGTAGTACAAGGCCTACAAGAAGTCAACTGGGCAAACTGTACAACTTGAAAATATACAAGATCGGGGAAAATCACTGCATGAAATTTTATGTTGTCAATGTTCTATTCACGTATTTTATTGTTTTAAAATACGAAATATATTTTAAGCCAGTCATTTTATATTGCATTTATGAATAATATTACGGTTCCGAGTACCAAATTACATGCACATGTCCGATAAAATTATATGATTTGAGAATTATTATTAGAATTTAAGTACAGAAAATATTTTTAAATACAAAATAATATAGATCTATAATTAAATGCGTAATAAGCTTCAGAATTGTGAAGCTCCCAATAAATGCAAAATTTTAAGTTGTGGTAGTTTATTTTCTCGTCACTGGTCGGTGAGGTGAATGGCTTCTATTGCCATCTTATTCCGCACGGACTATAGCTAGTTGGGGCCACTCTGTATAGTATGCATCCAGTTCATCTCTCCATCTCCGCCTGGGCCTACCACGCGGCCGCCGCCCGTTTGGAACCCATTCCGTAGAGGTTTCCGTCCATAGTTCCTCTGGCATCCGACAAACGTGTCCAGCCCAGTCCCACTTCAATTTTGAAGATGTCAGAGCCACGTCAGCTATCTGTTTTTCAGTAAACTAAAAGCTGATAATACCACCCTGTCATAATTATCTGTCATAATTATCTGCCATCTGCTGCATTGTCTCTATCTTAGTTATCAAGTAAGGAGTGGAACTCGCTTACGGCGTATGTTTTTCCGAACCAGTAGATATAATCTTGGAGTCTTCAAGGACTGAGTGAATAGGTTCTAGGCAAACGTGCTCCATCTTCGATCACACCTTCACTTACCATCAGGTGAGGTAGTGGTCAAGCGCTTGGCTATTATCAAGAAAAAAAAAGTTATCGTCAATAGTTGTGTCTGCACAAGCAGAGGAACGTTATTAATTATCTCGTTTTATACTTTTAGATAAATGAAATGTAATTGTACTAGTTTCAATCCATTCCCTTCCTACGTCCTCGGTCACCATTCCGCCATGTCGGAGTTGTCCTTTTTTCCAGATTCCTTTTTATACAGTGCCCCGGAAAAAATAACAACTTTTCATAGAACAAAGTAATAATAGTATTACGCCGAGGCTGTTAAACAATGAGTAATAATCGAAACTTCTCGAACGCTTTTGTCTTGCTGTGTTATTGTTGTTATTGTCTGCGGTTGCACACAATGGGGATTGGTAGTTCTGTTGAAACACCGACCCCTTTCCTGGAACTATCGAGATCGTTCTCGAACAATCGAAATGTGCGCGATATAAATAGGCCGGAGAGATGGCCGGACAGTCAGTGAGTGAGTGAGTGAGTCTCAGCGAGACCCTGGAGGACTGACGTGGAGAAGGGTCTCGCGTGAACAGTAGTTGCTCGCGAGTCAGTCTGGATTTTGCTATACGTGCGAACATTTCGGTGACTTTAAGTGGTGCAACAGTGGTGTGAATTAGTGTGTTGTGATTACGTGTGACCAAGTTCGTGTATTCATCGTTCTAGTGTTAAATAAAAGTGTTATTTTGGTTAGATCGATTCCCATTATTTTATCCCGAACCCTCAGCTCGTAACAATATAAACATGTTATTTTTCAGGATGAATTTCTTGAACTTTTTATACGTTGCGCCTTCCCTAGATCTTACCTTAAACAAACGTAATTTATGGTTATGACATAAAGTATTTGACCTAAACAGCTGATAAACGGAATTTAAACCGAAATAAATTGATTTTTGTCAAGTGATTCACATTCACAAAAGTCGTAGAACATTTGTTATTCTCGCAGGATCTAATTGGACGGCACACAATTAGGGAAAAGGTAGGTCTAATATTAAAGATTTTCACGAGTTTCTTTGCTATCTCGATAATTTTCCAGCCATGTTTCTTTGTTTGATAACTAACTAGTATCCAGTTGTGATACACAATTGAAAAAAGGTTATAACGAACGGCTAACCACAACTGCAATCCCGATTTTATTGTATGATATAAAATTTATAGCTTCGGAGATAAAGCTCAAACAATGCAGCTCTGTGATATACTCGTAAAATGTTTATTGCAATAGAAATATTGAAATTGCACTTTCAAAATGAAATTGCAATCTGTAAACTTTCTCGTCTCTTTAGTACAACTCATTTTAGATATTAATGAGGGAATATCACATGCGTTGTATGTAAAACAGAACATGATGAATTGAGAAATTTGATTTTTTTTCTTGATGGTATCTTTCTATTCTCTAATTGTTTGAGAACGTACTTCCTTTAGAACATCCCTAGAATTGTGGTTATTTGTTCAAATAAGTCATGTTGTTTAAATTTTTAGATTGTCTGGAAGAGATCGCTTTTAGCGATAAGACCGCCATTTGTATTTCCGCGTGTCTTATTAATGTGAGTGTGATGCGTGAATAAAGCGGTATCTCTCTCTCTGTTTTCTGTAAAGAGCTGACATTCGAGGACCCCTTTGTCTGGTAGTTAATGCGCGGTTCTTACGCGCGACGCGTCCTGACTGATACGTCGTATGGAAATATTTAATTTCATGTTTCACCAGTTTGTACGCGGCGTTGGTTCAACTTTTAAGAATGTTTGTTATGATTCCAGGGCCTACCCTGCCAGGCAGAGACAAACATACTGAGAGACGGAACAATGATAGACTTATGCGGCGCGACGTTGCTCTGGAGAAGTGCGGAAGGACTTAAAAATTCACCGGTAAGCTTATTTTCCACTACAATATTCTTCTAGTGTTCTGGCCAGAGAAATTTATGGAAGTAGCAAGTGGGACACCTGTTGCTAAGTGAACTACAATACCATTTTGTTTAATTATGATTGCATATTAACACATATGCTGTTGAGTATATTTTTAGGCGTAAACGACCTCTGTAAATCCATATTAACTATTCTGTAGTAAGTCCATTGGTGATTCCGGATTGTATGTAGCTTGTGTGATTTGAAATTTTAACTTTGAGTCTTATTTTCGCGCAAAAGCCGTGGATGATAAAGTCTCGTTAACTGTTTTTCGTAACACTCTTTTAGGAAGGCCGGTGTCCAGCTGTAGACTTCTATAGGCTTGTATAGATGTGGACCAATCGTCCTGGAAATCTTAGAACAATCTTTCTACTGCAGTATACATCATTCGGTGGATTATAATGAAAAATAAATTTAGGATTGGTCTATTGTTCCACAGTGAACTTATTCAGGCTGATGATAATGATGATGTAGAACGTTCATGTTCGCAATCTTTGAGCGAGGACCTATGTCCAGCTGTAGACTTTTTCAGGATATTTACTTATCTTCTATTTCAGACAAAACGTGACCTAGAAGCGCTTGTAGACGAACTAAACGCCGGCCGACCGCAGTGCCCCGTCGGCCTGAACACACTCGTGATCCCGCGCAAGCTGTCCGCCGCGCAGCAGGACCTCAATCAACCTTATGTCTATCTCAACTGCGGACACGTACAAGGTATGATACTACAATGCACTGGAAAAGAAAAGTCTCGCCTATCGGCCTGAACACACTCGTGATCGCGCAAACTGTCCTCCGAGCAACCAGAACCAACCCTATATCAGGCCTGGCACATATCGGACTATAGGTACACATCCGTGAGCCCACCTTGGCGGGTCCATGTAGTGAGTTTAGGTACGTCAGAAGAGATACGGAATACCTCCGTGGTGTAGTGGGCAAATAGCCGGCTGAGACGCAGGAGGTAGCGGGTTCGATTCCCACCGCGGAACACAATGTTTGCATGACTTACAGATATTTGTTCCGGGTCTAGTTGTTTCTCTATATATTATAAGTATGTATTTACAAAAAAAAATGTATATAAGTATTCTATCAGTTATTTGGTCCCATAGTACAAGCTCTGCTTAGTTTGGGGCTAGATAGCGCTGTGTGAAATGTTCAGCAATATTTATTTATTTATTTAATAGAAAAAGATGCGCCTTGTAGATGATAGCGTGCGTTACCCCAGCAAAAAAGTTTCTGATTCTGAAACCGTAGGGAATTAGTGCATTGCCTGACTCGTGTAAATGTACGCGAAAACTGGGTACATTATGCACAATTATAACCAAATAAACAATTCAAGACAAACCTGTACGGGTGGTTAGTTGACAAATGTATCTATACGATTAATAATATCTGTGAAATGAAATTCTGACATGCTAATTTATATATATTAATTTTGTTTTTTTTATATTTTAATTATTTTTTATTGATTATTTTTATGGGCTTTACGATATTTGATATATTATAATTATATTATGGATTGATTTTTATTTAGTTGAATTAATTTTGTGTAACTGTAATTTGCACGCCGTTAATCGGTGAAGTATGTGAAACCTACCCATATAGCTGTATCAAGTTATAAACCATGCTTCTAGCAAATAAATTTCATTTCATTTCATAAGTTATCTTTCTGTACACTTATTATCCAGCTAGCCCCATCAGGTAAAAAAATCGCCTGATGGAGCAGGCGTTACCCCAGCAAAATCTATTTATAAGAATTTCTAAATGATGAATGCACAAATTACCAGATTTCGCGCACATTTACACGAGGCAATGCACTAATTCCCTGCGGTTTCAGAATCCTGAAAGGAGACAACTTTTTGCTCGGGTAACGAACGCACACGATGATACACTATTCTATAGATCATGTTCCACCGAGTTCCATGATATGTTGGCTGCGCAACGTCATTGGATTGCTAATTGTGTTTTTGGATATTTGTTCAGTTGTATTTATATTGTCGGAATTTGTTTCAGGCGAACACTCGTGGGGCGCGGACTCTAGCGAAGAGGGCATGCGTCGCTGTCCCATGTGCATGACGGCGGGCACCGTGGTGCGAGTGTGCATGGGCATCGAACCCGCTTTCTACGTGGACGCCGCCCCGCCCACGTACGCGTTCAACCCGTGCGGGCATATGGCGTCGGAGAGAACTG
Organism: Philereme transversata; assembly: GCA_963924445.1. Classification (NCBI taxonomy): domain Eukaryota; kingdom Metazoa; phylum Arthropoda; class Insecta; order Lepidoptera; family Geometridae; genus Philereme; species Philereme transversata. Next base: position 11,550,765 of record OZ004347.1, read on the forward strand.
TCAAGTATGTCAAATGTTTTAAGTCTAAGGGCACGGATGCAGTTAACTCAAACATATGACCATGTATGAGAGCGTGCATGTAGAAGCGTCTGTTAGTCATAAAGCGATGCTCACGCCGCGTCTCCATAAACGTGCCCTAAGGCCGTCTAACGAAACGAGGATTATTTTCTGTTAAACTAAAGTTATTTTCGAACTGTATCATGTTCGAAAATAACTTTAAAATTAAAACACTGATTTGTCTAATAGTTACATGTTATGATTGTTAATAAAATCAAATATTGTACTGTCTCCATCATCATCATATCAGCCATAGAACGTCCACTGCCAATACGTCAAATTCAAACATGTTTAGTCGCTAAATACGTTTAAGGATCGTTGTGCAAGTCGACCTATAACACTGATAACCTTTTCAAAGTGTCACACATCATATCTAGCATTTGTAATTGGATTCATCAATTTCGGTAAAGCACTGTAATAACTACAAGTGTTTAAAAATTACTTGACGCTTGACAGTGGCACTTCCATTATTAAATTATACTAGCTGACCCGCCCGCGGCTAAATGTCCCGTTCCCGTGGGAACTTCGGGATAAAAACTATATAAAACACTTGTCAAAGTGACGCGACACTTCATGTAAATGACATCAATGACGACGGTTAAATTATATGGGTATTTTTAATACAAAAATACTAAAATCGCGATTAATAAATGGGGGGTAGGAGAGTGAAAAATACTTTACGACCTATTCTTATACCTAACAAATATACAAAAAAAAAATCATTAAAATCGGTCGACCCGTTTTGTAGGAGTCCGAACACAAAAACCGTGACAAGTGATTTTTATATATTAGAAGATAAAGCTCGATCTATATAAATCAATTGCAGTTCGTTAGTCTCGCTAAAACTCAAAAACGGCTAGACCGATTTTGATGAATTTTGTTGTTGTGTGTTTGAGTAGGTCCCTGGATAATTTAGATTCACTATTTGGACCCGGTAGGCGCTGTTGTCGAGATCCTTAAATTACAGACGAAATCGCGGGCATACAACTAATTTTCTATATTTTTTGCCAAGCTGTAGATGTTTGTTTCTTTTGTGGTGTCCAATAGTGTTTTAAAATAGATGAATGAATGAATAATTTGTGTGTAGGTACTGGGCCAGCGTGGACATACCTCACGGCACGAACGGCTTCCACGCGATATGTCCGTTCTGCGCCGCGCCGCTGCAGGGCACGCCGGGCTACGTGCGACTCATCTTCCAGGACAATCTCGACTGAATCACTAATATACAGGTAAATACTACTCTTGTTACCGCAATAAACTTAAACACTGTTTAACGCCTGTTTCAAAATTTCCTTACTCATTTTTGTATAGGACTTTTTTAAACAGTGTTTGATTTTTTTTATAGTAAGACCCTATGTGTTTTGGTATGTGTCGTACGACACTAAATGAAAACACGGGTAGGGGTAATGGCTAGTATTGTTGTAAAATTGGTTTTCAAATTCATTACCATAGAAAATTTTCAAACAACCTTAATATAAAGTCCTAAAATATCAGTGAAACAGCCTGTACAAAATAGGTAAACAAATCATATTCATTCATCATGTAAGTAGGTACCTGTAACTGACTTAAGCGGCATCGTCCCAAAGGCGCCGCCGATTTACGTTAAAAATTGCTTATAATTTTTGGAAATGCATCGATTATTGGACTTCATTCAAGCTACCGGTATTAAACTCACTTCTAAAATCAGTTAATACGATTCCGGATGTGTGTTTTAAATTAATGTCGTACATAACAAAACAGGTTGTACTATAGCTATAGGTATATATTTTCACAAAATTAAAAAACCCGAACCCCTCTTTTTTCTTCGGGGTTAAAAGCTGACATAGCTAAAGAACCACCCCAGTTAAGCTAGCTTTGTATTAAAAAAACCTCGTCCGAATCGGTCCATCCGTGTAGGAACTATAATGCCACAGACAGAAACATATACAGACGTAGGCGTCAAAGTTATAACACTCCACTTTTGCGTCTGAGGTTAATAATTGCACTTAATCCACCTAGGTAGAAAATGAAAACAGAAAAATAAACCCACATTTAATTAATCCTAAAAATTAAAAAACATAAAACAAAGATGATCCCCGTATCTAGGTTATCTAAACGCCTTATTACTCATAAGACGTTGCGCGTAGTACAATGAACATACATCACAATCACTGTTATCAAATAATGATCCATTGTTTGGTATCGGAATATTATTGTTTACTGATAGCACCTTTTCATTAAATCCATTTTGAATGTATGTTGAGTTACAAAGAAAATAATGACTTACCTTTGACCCCGGGTTTCGTAAAAAGGTTGGATAAAATGCGACAATTGCGACATTCTTTTTGTTTAAATGTTGTATCGTGTGCGTCAATATGGCGGTGCCAATTAGTGTATTGGAAAACTCGTTTCACCAGCATTTAGCCACGATTTAGATGCGGTTAGATTTAGTACATTAGTACTATATCTACATCAGAGTCTGGCGGCGCGCCACTAACATTAAGAATATTTTCTAATTTATTGAGGTACCAAATGTATTACTACAGGTACCAAAAGGTACCAAATGGGTACTAAAAGCTGGTGAAAAGTATTTTCCAATACACCAAGTTACCAAGTTAGCGCCACCATCTTCACGCACACTTTGATCAGATTTTCAATTGACGAATATTCGAGGTGTACGAAAACGTAAATACAACATTTATAACTGTATAATAGGCCGGGAGATGGTGATACAAAATGTCAATGACACAAATGCAATACTAGTACAAATCGCTTTGCAAAAAAAATGTACCCCTTTGCGGCGGTATGGCGGCCATTTGGAACCGTCGGCAAAGTATGACATGATCGACGACTCGACGATGATTAGCTGTGCAAAAATTTGCCGGGTACAAATGGTTGATTTTTTTTTTAAATTAATATGTTCTCGTCTGTATGGTGGGTTTTAAGCCACACCAGAGAAGTATGGCATTACGCTACCGCCTATTTCTTTTTTATCGATTATCGGAAAATATAAGAAGTTTTGTGGAACAAATCGTTCCACTTGAAACCCCTGAAGGGTCGCCATCCTGGTACAAATGACCTAACATTTTGTATCACCATCTCCAGGCATATACGAGGCATGCCTTTTAAGTTTTGTCGTTTGAAGAAAAAAACACATCTAGAACCTTATAGTACTTTTTATTGTTTTTCAAAGTATTCACAACGTAGCTTAAAACACTTTTCCATTCGCTCAAACCAGTTATTATAACATTTATTCCACTCTAAAGTGGGGTGTTCAAAATGGCTGTCTTGAAAGCGTCGACTGCTTCTTCACCGGACTGGAACCTTTGACCACGAAGACTTTTCTTAATTTTAGGAAATGTAAAGAAATCGTTAGGGCTTAGGTCAGGACTGTATGGAGGATGGTCAAGAATTTCTACTTTTTCCTGCTTCAAATACTCAATCGTTTGACGAGCGCTGTGTGAGCTTGCGTTGTCGTGGTGCAGGATGATGCGTCGCTTTGAGTTAGATTTTCGAAGTTCGGCGATGACTTGTGGTAAACAAACTGTAGTATACCACTCTGCGTTAACCGTTCTACGATCTTCAAGTGCAATAGTCGCCACATGGCCGGTTTTTCCAACGAACGTGGCCACCATCTTCTTTGAAGTGCTTCGAGAACGAACAAATTTAGTCGGCTTTGGCTCGTCTTGAAAGACCCAGATTGTAGACTGTTGTTTGGTATCAGGATCGTAGGCATAGATCCAAGATTCGTCACCACTTATGATGTCGTAGACGTGATTTGACTCCCCTCGGTTGAACCTTTGCAGAGTTTTCTTACACCATCTGACGCGGGCCGCCTTGTGATCGTCGGAAAGCAGATGCGGTATCAAACGGCAAACTAGCTTTCTCACACCAAGCGCTTCATGCAAGATCTTCTGAATGGTTGTCCCTAAGATGCCTAATAGAGCCTCTATCTCTCGATACGTCACATGACGATCTTCGAGAATTAGTTGTCTCACAGCAATGATGTTATCTTCAGTGAAGGCGGATTTTGGGCGTCCTTCGCGAAATCTGTCACTAAGACTAGTATGTCCACGCTGGAATTCTAAATACCAGCGTTCGACAGTCCGCAGACATGGGGCTACATCACTGAACACAGATGTTAGCTCTTCTAAACACTGAAGCCGTGTCAGGCCTCTTCTAAAGTTGTAGAAAATTATTGCACGAACATTTTCCTTAGAAAGATTCATTTTCGTACGTGACCTGACAGATTCAAATCGAAACTGTGACTAAACAATAGCATTAATCCTAATACTGTCAACTGTTTTGAGATTCAAAATGTAAACACATTCGAATATAGAACAGTTCCAAATTCAAAATTGCCGGAAAATATGGAAACGACAGAACTTAAAAGGCATGCCTCGTAATGTTTTATTTGCAACAACCGTTATACACATACATCAAAATAAAAAAATAAAAAATAAATCAAAGACTGGCTGTGGTTGCAAAAAATATATCGTCTTAATGAAAATAATATCCATCTTATTAGGTTATTTCCAGTTGAACATAGCCCTCCCATCATATTACCAGGGGGTCAATTCACGTAATACAATTTTAAAAATATAACGAAAGTTGACCCAAATGAGATTGGATTATGAATTGATTATATTTTGGCATTCTGCTCCACTAATATTACAATAGCTTGATGCAAATAAAGTCTATAATCGCATGCCATTTTATTATCAGTTACGTGAATACTTTTTAGGATATTTTACATAACGAGACTAGATCGGTACCCGAATTTTACTATTTTAAGGGGAATTGACTCACAGAGCGACCAAAAATAATATAAAACAGTAATTTTAAAACTTTGCTTCCAGGTTCAATGGCGTACCTGACGCGAGTTCAAGCATCAAGTAGAAAGCCGTGAATGGACAGTTAGCTTACGCTATGATATCGACCTCAGCTTGGAGGACATCTCACTACATTGCACTGAGGTTACACTACAGTGGATTTTATGGTGTGATAGGATTCATTTTGTAATACCATCCATCCGTTTTCGGCGGCGAATGAAATGTAGACTAAATTTCATGGAAATCGGTTTATCTGTTGTATCTAATTCGTCAACAAACGTTCGCATTTATAATTTATTAATGGTAAGAGTTTTAAATGTTAAAAGATGGGATCAGACGCTTACAGGCGAGATTGTAGCTAAACGCGAGCCATTATTTATAAAAAAAAACTTTTAAGCAGTAAAAATGGCAACGAACCCATCTTCTTAGCATTTAATTCACACAATAATTTCAAGTTCAATAAATTATAACAGTTATCTGATTCAAATATTTAAAACGTGTTTACATTCTGTATGCATAAGTGAAAGTTCGTTTAAATGAAAATATTTAATTATATGAAAATTCATCGCATAATCGATGCTCTGTATATAGCCGTGTTGATTATCAAATATGATTATTGAATGAACTGAATCGTTTAGATTATGTTCATCTCGTATTAGACTTATTTTAACACACCTTCACTGGCAGGAACATACAGAAGCTATTGTTCTGCCACGAAAGGAAACAATAATCTATGTACATAAGCGGTATTACATTTATTGATACAAGTCAAATTGAACGGGAATATTTTAACAGATGCATTACTAGACTTTTGTGATTTTTGTTAATTTATTAGCCTATTTATAGTCGTTTTCTCAAATAATGCAGTGCGTGACATAATGTATTATTATAGGCCGCAGACGCATGTAATTAAGTAAAAAAAATGGCAGATTCGTTTTGATCCACATTGTAATGTTTGGGCATAAGGATAGTGTAGTATCGTAAAACTTAGAATAAGTAAAAGTGTAAATATTCGATTTTAGTTTGACAAAGTAATTTATGTTGTTTTAGTGAGTGTGCTTTGTTAAGCGTTTAGTGCAATAGGTCGGTACAGCTCGCGAAGGTTTACGAGTATTAAGTAAGCCTTAATAATGTAAAAATAATCTGATTTCAATGAAAGCTATTTATATGCACTAAAATTGCAAAAACAATCCATCAATCTATGGTTTGCACAACTATCCATAGATTGAGGTATACCTTGGTTGATATGATAAGTACGGTAATATAGAGATGAATTAATAAAAAAAATTGAAATATATTCATTTCGAAAATAGTGATACCACACAAATATTCTACACATTAAAGCCAAGTTGTACCTGTTATTAAAAATTCAATAACTGTCTACTAAATCACGAAATCATCAAATTTAAATAGATTGAATTTTAGCCAATTTGATTCAACAATGTACTTTTTCATAAAAAGTTGACTGTGATTGAATCAAAAACAAACCTATTTGAATGTGTATTCGAATGTATGGAGTGTATATAGTTTTGTAAAATAAACTCATGTTTTTTTTAATTTCGGTAAAAAATAAGTTATTTCTGAAAATCAGTCTTAGATTAGGGCATTTTGGTGTTGTTGATTTAAACACGATTATAACGTATATTTAATCACTATCAACTGCAGGTCATGTTAATATAAGCGCTATGGAGTACACCTAAGTAAGATATTTTGAAGGATAGCAATGTTACTGCTAGATCTCGCAATAATATCCTACCTTTTATGAGTACTTCTGTAACTTAATGGATTGTTGTGTAAAATATTATAAGATTAGACTTTGAGAATCGGCCACTTGCAAATGCTTGACCACCACGCCGATTTGAAACGTTCGACTTTAATTATAAAGTCGATAATACTGTGGCTGTATTGGACTAATATTTGCAAGTTACTGGCGACAAGTACGGTTATAAATAGCGTGAAGTAGACGTTAGCTTATTAGTATGAAAAATAGTTTTTGTACCATTCGGATTCACTAGTTAGCGGTTACACGTTGAAATTGGATGTTTATGACTAAATTACTAAATATGACGAGGGAAAACCGCTCAAGTTAGATTGCAGTACAAACATAATGGTCCAAGAGCCAGTGACCAATTTTAGGTGGTCATTTCAAAAGTCACGAAACTTTCTCCAATAAATCCTCTATACCTACTGAAAATGAAAATCCACTTCTGGCAGCCCTGTGTGGCCGGGGTAGACTACCCTAAAATTTTAAGGAGGGTAAGAAATAAGATTTATTTTAGTTAAAGTATCAGTCATAAAATTTTTGGAAATTACTTTCGACAGTATTTTGTCTTCATGGAATTTTTGCCAGAGCATTTACATCTCTCCTAATTGTTGACAGAACGCTATAAATATTTAAAAAAAAAATCCTTTTTTGTCATTTCATCAGTCTTCAAATTTTAACAGAATAAATAAAATACATAAACAATTAATAATATACAATGCCAGAACGAAATTCCATCACCAACAGTCTGCCAGAGCGAAAAACGTGTTCGTGCGAGTGCAAGTAAGACAGTAATATGGAAACCTGCGGGTTAGAGAGAAAACACATGTGGAGAGTAAAATATATAGAAGTTGAATATATACAATTAAAAAAAAAAATATTATATTAATTAAAAAATACAAAATTTATGTTTGTGGAATTATTAAGTTGTTTAATAGTCTTCATCCTCGTGTGCACTATCATATTGGTCGCCGTGATCCTCAATGAATACAGAATCATTTGAATCTTCTATTAACTGAATTTGAGGCTCTAATATCTCATCATCTGTGTACAAGATTAATAATAATTAATATTTTACGACTTGATATATATACATATGTATATAATATGTATGCAATTTATACAAAAAATACACATACCATCAATATTGGCATCATCTACTTCGATATCAATGTTGTTGTTAGCGATAGCATCACTTACTGTAGGTGGTAGCTGATCTCCCTCGAACCAGTGAAACTCGTACTGACCATCATTCAACACCCATCCATTGTCTTCTGGACTCAATATTGTAGCCAAATTCAGATGTGCATTTCTCCAAATGCAAGCGATATATTTCGTTCTTAATACGTGTTGATGGAGTTCAGCTTGACATGGAGGCAAATGGCATGCATCAAATTTAATCACTTTATTTTCAAATGGTTCATCAATATTTTCAGCTGTGAAATTTTTCATGAATAGTTCGAATCTTCCGCTATTTGTGTCGTCACAATTCTTTATTTTGTAGATTTGGCATACAAATTTTTCTAATGTTGCAAGAATGTCAGTATCCATTATATCTTCTGTTACATTGGCAAGATTGATGAAAGCTTCTTGATAAATTTTGGATTTCATCAGTAGCTTAAACGGATTAATTTTTCCTTTTTTATAAAATGCTGGATTATAATCACATCCAGTAAAGGCGTGATATGCAGGTAAACTTTTGCAAATATCTGGACCAATTTTTTGGTATATATTTGATACGTTAATATAACGTTGGTTATTGCCTGTACCAATATTCATCCAAATTTTCACATTTATATTTTGTAGGTGATCCATATATAAGTATATTTTCTTCATCTTCTATTTTACATATATGATGAACAATTTTCGAATTGTCACTCCTAAAAGAAAAGAATACCTAGAATATTACACGTTTTAATATTTTCCCACAGTATCCTTGACAATGACCTAGAGAATATCTGCATCAAAGATACAGAAAAATCTTTCAAAAGTGATGTTTCATCAAGATACCCAATAAGCGCTCTCACTCTAACCCGCAGGTTTCCATATTACTGTCTTACTTGCACTCGCACGAACACGTTTTTCGCTCTGGCAGACTGTTGGTGATGGAATTTCGTTCTGGCATTGTATATTATTAATTGTTTATGTATTTTATTTATTCTGTTAAAATTTTAAGACTGATGAAATGACAAAAATGGATTTTTTTTTTATAAATATTTATAGCGTTCTGTCAACAATTAGGAGAGATGTAAATGCTCTGGCAAAAATTCCATGAAGACAAAATACTGTCGAAAGTAATTTCCAAAAATTGTATGACTGATACTTTAACTAAAATAAATATTATTTCTTACCCTCCTTAAAATTTTAGGGTAGTCTACCCCGGCCACACAGGGCTGCCAGAAGTGGATTTTCATTTTCAGTAGGTATAGAGGATTTACTGGAGAAAGTTTCGTGACTTTTGAAATGACCACCTAAAATTGGTCACTGGCTCTTCGTCTATAACCACAGATTATGCACAGTGGTCATAATTGGAGCTCGAAAGTTTTTTCAAGGCAATTATCTAGGCCAGGGATTCCCAAAATTTTGCAGTTCGTGGCGCACTTACAGGTTTTGTATTTTGTCACGGCGCCGGCGCACGGCATTTAGTCGAAATATGTGTGGCTCAGGAATTAACACAAACATACCTAACCACAATCTGAGACGCATGGGTATTTATAATAGTACAACTTTGAGTTCAATAAGACTTTTCGATTTAAATACAAGTGAATACATTGCGAATACAAGTGTACTTTTCGGGGAAGAAAAATCACGCGACTCTCCACGACCCCCCAGGGGGCGCCGCGGCGCACACTTTGGGAGCCCTGTGCACTTTGGACCAGACAGATGGTAATTCAAGTAGTGTAAGGCAAAATGACATAAACATAGTCTAATGATAAATGTTTATGTAACATAATCTAGTGATTTCTCGTGATTATGCTTATTTCATTTTGTTAGTTCAACTTTGAAAAGTAGACAATACTAACCGGCCACTGTTGGGGCAGAGCGGTTGGCTTTATGATACTAACTCGGTTGGAACAGGCTCCTTGTTGTCACAGGTCAGTAACTAATAAACAGTGTACTAACCAACTAACCGGTTAGTACCTTTGTCAACCTATTGTATGCCCATAGAAACTGCCATTCTGATATGCGACAATTGTTGAATAGATCTAGATCGGGTCAAGTGCCGATAAAACAGGCCGATAGCATTAACAATTATTTTTCATAAATCATTTTTGATAGTATCAGCCATTTTATCAGGCATTTGTTAAAGCCCAAGGGTTATAGCGAACTGTTGCCGGGTTTAAAGTTTGTGGCACTGTATTCCAGTGTGCATATTCTTGTTTTAGTGTTATTAAAATTTTGGCGTATGCTTATACTGTAGTATGTTACAAAGTAGGTATGTTAGCCCTGTAATGTTTCGTTCCAAGCCCTCTAGGCACCATGATCGACAAGATTGGACCATTAGCTGTCTTTTTTAGAAGCTACTATTGATTTGCTATTCATTTAATTTGAATAAGTGATTACGGTGAGCGTCCACTAGTCAGTAGCGCACGCAACGTCGCACCTAAAGAATTGCGGTCTAGTGTGCAGTTACCTACAATTTTCGTTACTTGCCGTGCGTGCGTGGTTGGTTAGTGCACGTTAACTTTTGCTTTATTTTCATTAGCGGTCAACGATAGTGACGCTTTACGCCTAATATGCACGTCATTCTAAAGTTATATATTTGTATAATGGCAACATTATTTGTGACAAGAGGGCCCTAATCTCAAACAAAGCATTGCAAACGACAACGCTTTTGCCCTGCGTTGTCTAAGAATATGGTCTTTTGAATAATAGAAACCCCGTAACATACTTCTAAGTAGTTTGGAGTGCAGAATTTCGTTCTAACATTGTTAATAAGAACTGAACGCTAGCCTTAATTTTATTTATAATTCCTAAGTGCTAGGTTATTAATAAATCGCTCTTTTGAGTTAGAAAATTTACTTGTTGTTTTATTCTGATAAATTAAACTAGGTTTTAAAAGTATACTTTATTGACCAGAAAGTAATCACACTGTGAAGGTACTTCATTTAAATATATTTAGTTAAAATAAATGAATATCATTTGTTATCTCAATCAATACAAAAAGTGCTCAAGCCACAAGGTCAAACAACGGAACATTAATTATTATTACCTATGAGGATTTTTTAAACTAAATTTCAGGTGAGTCTCGCAAATTTTCATCAAAGCAACCTAATTAGGTACCGGTGTACACGGTTACAGATCAAGCTATAATTTCCATTAAAAGCAGACCATTGCCTTGTGTAGTAGCCTTGTGTTGCTTTCTGTACAATGAGAGGTCAGATTATACTGGAAATGTACAGCTTGATGTGTAGCCGTGTTTACGTGTGTTCCAAAGATAAGCGAGAGAAGGCGTTCATTACCGCTACGATTTTCATGATGTCTTCTCGGATGCCGCCTACATTTTTCTGTTGACTCGCTAGGCGAGTCGCCGGCACTACAATATAAATATAATCGACTCGCCACGCGAGTTCACTGGCACTACGTAAGGGTAAATTCTATGTTTTGTTATTTTTGTGGCCGTCACAGTGTACTTAACGTGTTTAACGTGTTTAACGCAATTAAAAAGTGTTTAAGGACTATTCGGGTTGTAAAAATGGCAAAAATCTCTTTGGATAAAACAAAAGGTAAAGTTTGTTTCGTAATTTAAGCAGTGGTTGTCAACCTTTTAAATTTTGGTTATTGTTAAGGTTATGTTTTGAATTTCTAATAATTGTGAATAGATAATTTTACATTGAAATAATTTAATACGCCCGTACTAAATTATTTCAGTGTTAAGAATATGGTATCAGATTAAAGTTTATAAGTTTTATTGTGAATCCGACGAATTTAAATGATAACAGTTTAAAAAATCTTTTTTTAAACTTTTAAAATTAAAATTAATTAAGTGATAGATAACTTATTAATATGGAATAATAATAATGTCTATAAGTGAAACAACATTATTATTACGTTCGAAATTTGTTAAGAAGTGCCTGATGCTTTTTTAGCGCGGTTTGTGCCAGAAACGGAGCCTTACGACGACGATTTAACTCAGATGGAGGAGGAGAGACCTACAAAGCGACCATGCATAGAAGGTAACTTGCTTATTTTGTCTTTGAATATTTTCATTAAACTAACGTTAACAGCCTTTTATCAGGTGGTAGGTAGGCCTTTTATGCAAGGTACGACTAGGACCCACCTAGGTGGGTCCTAGTCGTACCAATGTCACCGAAGACCACCGCAGTGCCAGATATTCTGCCGCCAAATAGTTATGCGTAAGCGTGACTCTGTTCCGGTTTAAAGGGCACTGTAGCTAGTGAAATTACTGGACACATGAGACTCAAGAACTGACGTCTCACAGTGATGAGCGCAGTGCAAGGCAACTAATGACTTTATAAATCAAAGCAATGGGTAGCATTGCAACTGTTATGGGCTGGCATGACGCTTATTCAGCTCGTCACATCACTTGTCTACATAAAAAAAATGTTTTTTTATATTTCATGTAATATTTAAAGCTGCTTTATTCCTATTTTTATTTTATTTTAGAAAACTTGCAAAAAATTACTGAAGACAACTCGATGAAGGATCTGTTTGAAAATGATTCTCAAGACTGGGATGACGACAATAATATCACGTGTATAACACGTGATATTTCTACAAATACGACAAACTTAAATCTTACTGAAAGCAGCACTCAAACTAATACCACAGATAACTCAAAGTATATAGAAATGGCCAACGAAAGTTTCGGCATTTTCGTTGGACGTGAACTTCTTAATGTGCCAATGTTTAAAAGGCGTTTTGTAATGCAGCGATTTATCTTTATAAATCCCATATGAAATATGAGACCGAAAAACAATTTAATTTCTTGACAGGTTACAGGCTTCCAAGATTTTTTTCTGCTTTTTGAGGCCCCTGTAGACGTTTTTTCTTTTTCTCCATATTCATTGGAACAGTCTTTAAGTAATTCCAGCAGATTGGAAGAGCACAATGCGTCGAAATAATTAATAGGCTCATCACCAACATCTTCTTTCAGTCCAGGGGTCTTCAGGAATGGAAATTCGGTTATGTTAGCTGTCGGGTTTCCGGGAATCCATGCTTCTTCACCAGGCGTAACATAGTATTCTTGTACATTTTCATTAATTTCGAAAATCTCGGGATCAGAGTCACCATAATTATCGGTCTCCAATTCATCCATTATATTTTCCGACAATATCCCCAATAATTCAGAATCCGTGATTGGATAATGAGATGAATGGATAGGTAAAGTCGTTTCTACTCTGTTTGGTTCTACGATGGACGAATCCATAGCTGCGAGTGTCTCCTCTATGTGGAGGATATTCCAAGCAGGATCGTCCCAGGGATGAGAAGTTCCAGGTACTGGGTTGTCGTAAGGATCCATAACCTTGGACAAAAACATTAATTTGTACTACTTCTTTTTTAACATTATGAAACAAACAAATCAATTAATCTCTCTGGCTTACACATGGTGGCCGGAAGATTGACGGCTATAGAAAAAAAATCTCTTGTAACACTTTGTTATATGCGGTCACACAATTTATTTGTAAGTAGGTACTTGTATGTCAAAGTTAGCTAATTTTTTTAAATCTTAATCTTAGGGTCATTCAGTAAAATTATTGTGACTTTGGTTGTTTTCTTTCACTCCATATAACGTAACATTTATAACGATAGAAAATGTTCGGTTCCTTGAGTTTCGTTATAAATAGTTTAAAATGTATTTGTTTCAAGTTGGTTAGGTCGAACATTCTCGGAAATTCAGAAAACGATTTACAACTCGAAAACTATGGAAAGCATGAAAAGGATGTGGAAAGGAGAGTGATAGCGGGACATAGAGTAAATGGGGCACTACACACCTTTATGAGCAGCCGGAAAGTCTCCAAAAAAGCCCGACTGGCTGTGCATAAAGGAGTACTAGTGCCGACACTTATGTATGGTAGTGAAAGTTGGGTATGGCAGAAGAAACATCAAAGTAGAGTGAATGCAGTAGAAATGCGTGCGTTGCGAAGTATGTGTGGTGTGACTTTGAGAGATAGAGTAAGAAATGTGATAAGAGAGCGATATGAAGTGAAAGAAGACGTAGTGATGAGGATTGAGAAAGGTATGTTAAGATGGTTTGGTCATGTAGAGAGTGTGAATGAAAGAAGATTATCGAAACAGGTGTATGAGGCGAGTGTGGATGGTACTGTTGGAAGGGGAAGACCTAGGCGTACGTACCTTGACCAAATTGGAGATATTTTGGAAAAGGGCCAGGTCAGGAGTAGGTACCCTAAACCATTGTATTAGTTTAAATCAAGGAAAGATTTAGATTGTGTAACACTCTGATATAATTTCAACTTGCCATTTAATACATAAAATAAATAGAGAGTACTCACCGACTTTCAAAATTCAAGCTGTGGCAACTTTTGACTATAAGAATTTCCAGAACAGGTTAAGGTAGACACAAGAACACTCAAAGTCCAGTAAACGTTTGCCAAAGTAGTTAAAACAGCACTCAAATAAGTCCAGTAATCTCAAGCCAAGGTAATCAAAACATAGGAGTCCAGTAAACGTAAGGTCACAAAGGTCAGATAAACGCATGCGATGACGAAAGAGTCGTACAGAGCACTGATATTGAAAACAAAGTTTACAGAACTTGACTAGAGTAGGTAATGACGTCACAAATAGGTATACACCAATGGGATCGACGAAATGTTTAGTTGCAAGTGCATTCTTGGAGTGCGATTTAACATTAGCCAATGAGAGCTTCGCAAAAAACAGTGTTATCAGTGCTATTGTTCTTCAAACACAACAGCGAGCCAGTGTTTTTGGCGGGCTGTTTTATCCAAGCCGATCCTTTTTTAAGAATTCGTTTTTTACCCGATTACAAATCCACAAGATTTATTATATGGCTATTATATATGTGATCCCAAATATTACGATAATTTTGTGTTTCTAAAGCTTGTTTTTTTTAGTTATGGCTCCGTGCACAGCACTCTTAGCCAGTATCAAGTACCTAATGAATAAATTATTCAAGTAATTTGCCCAATTTGGGCGAAAATAGTCGAATGGTCAGTCGTCATAGGTCATAAGTCCGTCGGTCGGTCCTAAGTCAAGTCATATCATGCTTTAGTAAAGTGAAGGCAACCTTACCAAAGCTTCCCGTGGAGTTTTGGAGAAAACATGAAATGACGCGTTGTACACTATTATGTCACATTCACTTCATTTGTACACTTGCACAGACCTTTGTTGCATAAACTTCTTCCTAATTTACACTTTAAAACTCCATTATTATACTAAATTAATGAAAATAGATAAAACCTCAACACTGCTCCTTCCACGTTCCCTCCAAAACCCCCAAATGAAACTAGTTTGTTGTATATTAGTTCCGTATTACATATAAATATGTAGGTAGTCCATGCAACGCATGTTGACGTCGGCGTCGTTGTCTGTACATATTTTATTATTATTTATGTATGTACATGTACATATTTACTAGGTTGAGGATCTATGTCAGGGAACTCGCCTAGCGAGTTCAAGGCATTGCAGAATAGTTTTTTTCCTTTAAAATATGAACGGAGTCTCCGCACCCGGCCCACCACGTAATTCTTTAGTTTAGCATATATTTAGTATAAACTATAATTTTAAGCAGATAATACTGATGCATTTTGGAAATATTAGTGAAAAATAGTGAACTCGCCAGGCGAGTCGTCGGCACTGGAATAAGATTTACGTGAACTCTCAGGGCGAGTCGGTGGCACTGAACGTGTTAAGGTTTCATATGAATACTGGACATTTCTCACAGAGCTATCTGGCTCCAATTCCCAAACTAAGCATAGCTTGTACTATGGGTACCAGATAACTGATAGAATACACTTGCCAGGAAACTATTTTTTGTTTATCAATACTTATAATATATTATAGAAAAACACCCAGACCAGGAACAATTCTGAAGATAATACAAATATTTGTTCCGCGACAGGAATTGAACCCGAAACCTCCTAGGTCTCAGTTGGCTGTTCGCCCACTGCGCCACAAAGGTCTAAAGTGAGGCATCTTGGTTGCGTGGTACACTACACGGTATCCATTTAGGAACCCTAGGGTTTAGTTAGACCGACCGAGTAGGAGGAAAACTTTAACTAGAACTCTCATTTTGTGGGATTTTTAGGTATTTTGATATTATTACTATATATACGTTCTATAGTATTTACTATGTATTATTATTTGTTACTATATTTAAATTCATGTAATTTTGTGTAAAATATAATTAATTATAAGGAACTGTAATTTGCACGGCGTTAATCGGTGAAGTTTGTACATACGCGATAAATACCCGTTTAAGTCAGTAATTGTGGAACCTACCTATACTACAGTTGTATTAACTTATATACCTACCATGCTTCTAAAATATAATTTTTTAATTGAATTTGTCATTGCAAGTTAAGTTTAGTAGTGACGATGATTCTAACGCATTGGTCGTAAGCGGTGGCGACCGCCAGGCCGGGATGGTCGCGGTTCCAGTCGAGCGCGTTGATCGGCTGCGAGCTGATGACCATGCGCTGGAGCCGGTTCAGCTTGCCGGCCACCCCGCATGCTATGCCTTGCCCGTCTACTCGTTGACGCTGTTCTGGGTATTTACTGAAAAATTAACACCGCCATTACTTCCGTTATGAATTGAGGAGGTTAGGAACAAAAAGTGACATTTACACATTTTAATTTTTCAGTAAATTGAGAAAATAAATAACTACCCACGTTTTTGAATGAAAATGTTACTATTTGTTCCGGAAGCAGATATTTAGATTGATTTTTCTATGAACCAAGTCACTTTTTGAACTTGATCTTTACAGATAAAACTCAACCTTTTGTGTCGGAAAAAAAAAACGAAAATGACCAAACTTTGAAAAATGACTGTTTTTTATGTTTGTTACCTCATAACTCTGTTATTTATCAACCAATTTGGATTTTTTTTTATTATTTGAAAGTATATACTTTCAGATTGGTCCCATAGAAATTTCATCAAAATCGGTTCAGTAGTTTGTTTTTTCTGTTATCTGAAGTCGGTTATATTTTTGTTAAAAAGTTACTTGTTATTGTTCCTAACCTCCTCAATTACTAGTGATTCTGGGTAATCTAAGTAATCGCTGATCAAGAATGTTTCAGCCTTAGGCTCAATTTACATTGAAGCGAATTAATTGTACATAGCTTATCGAACTTCATGTGACTAACTGTGAAACGTTCAACACAGATACGAACGATATAAAGGTCGCGCTCTTACAGAGAATTCCCGGTTCGATGGTTCGTCTACTTTTGCTCAAACCTAGTATGTACACACAATTGATATAAAGTTCACTATGCTATGTACAATTTCGTTAAAAAAATTTGCTTCTCTTCCGTTCTGCGGCAATGTAAATTGAGCCTTAGTAGGAACTTCAAACAGAACCAAAACCAATGACTAATGTTACGTACTATTTCCACAGAGAAACTTGTCCATTGCCAGAGCAAGTAACAAACAAATCTCTATTTTGAGGCAAATGCCGCGCCACCCAAATTGTACCACATTTGGTGCTGCTATCCAAAACCTGGAATAAAAAAGTATATTATTCACACAATTAGTCGTGAAGAAGCAGGAAGTTGCGGGTTCGATTCCCACCGCGCAATAAATGTTTGCATGGCCTACAGATATTTGTTCCGGGTCTGGGTGTTTCAGTGTTTCTAATTCTGAAAAGCTGATAGGTGTTGAAATAGGTAAGGTAGGTATGTACTTGCCTGAGCAAATCCTTTGCTAGCATTTTGTGTTCTGACATCAAATACATGGAACTTGCCTTCTAAAGTTGTTGCAACCAGTTTATTCATAGGAATATCTTTACGGTCGAACTCTGCATAACAAACCTGAAAAAAGTTTAACGGAATATTTCAAGTACCTATGTCCACCTATAGCATCAATGCTTTTGAGAAGAGGTGATGGGTTGGATATTGCTAGGGATAAATCTAGGAGAAAATGAGTTGGCTAGGTTATAAAAAATAATAAATCCGGCCAAGTGCGAGTCGGACTCGCGCACGAAGGGTTCCTTACCATTGTCTATAAAACTGACAAAATAATCATGTCTGTTGTATGGGAGCCCCACTGAAATACTTATTTTATTTTGTTTTTAGTATTTGTTGTTATAGCGGCAACAGAAATACATCATCTGTGAAAATTTCAACTATCTAACTATCACGGTTCATGAGATACAACCTGGTGACAGACGGATAGACAGACAGCGGAGTCTTAGTAATAGGGTCCCGTTTTACCCTTTGGGTACGGAACCCTAAAAATATATTAATAAATTAGTGAATACTTACCCCATTTTTAAGATTACATTCCCACCTCAATGACATAGTTCGAAGATCAAACATCTTCAAATCCCCATTATCATAACCAGCTGCGACAATCCTCTCTGCGTCATTAAAAGAGTTGCCAAATGCGACAGCCCAGCAGTCGCGTTTGGCTTCCCCTTTCACTGGCTGCATGTTTGCTACCGGTTTACCTCTTTGTCGGGGATCCCATACTTTGACTGTGCCTAAAACATATAATCTGAGGATTTTTTATATGATCTTTGTTTACTCATAAATGGTTATGGGAAATAACAGATTCATTGAACTAAATAGGTGTATTTTCGGGTGCCTAATGTATAAATATTACTTTTAATCTCCTAATAAGTAAATCAGTTCATGAGTTAGTGAATTTTCAGCATGATGTGCATCTCCTGATTCTGATAGATTCTTGTTCAAGATTTTAAAAGCAAGTTTATAGAAGAATATGTAAATAAATGTCTTTTTTTTCTGAACTTGCCATCTCGACTGCCAGTAACAATTTCTGGTGCACCACAGTTTGCTGTGTTACCTCCCATAGCATCTATTGAGTTTATGATATCTGTATGCTCCTTGGTTATGTAAACCTGAGTACTTTTTTCTAAATCCCTGTAATAGAAAAGGCATGATTTTGAGTCTTCCAACAAAACAGTCTAGCCCATAATAACAATGAAGATAGGATTCTCAGTTATTTCTTTACGTAAAAATTAGAATTTATTTTCTCGGTTTACACTCACTATACTGAATTTTTATGTGGAAATCTGTTATTAATCTTATCACCACTGTATCTTAGCATTAAGTTTGCCTAGGCATTATTTTTGATCAAGCGAAGCGAGATCTCCAAATCAACTTGGGCAAAACTGGTTCCAGAGGGGTAAAAACAAAATCAGAATGAGACTATTAGGTCTAATGAAAGGTCTTCATTAGTACATTTCGACCCCGTTTTATTTTAGTTTGCCTAATCCTTGTAGTTGTTTAGTTATTATATTAGCCATAGTAAAAACAGAACTTTGATTAAATTCACAGGGTACACCAGAGACCCCACAGTGGTGAAATTATAGGGAAAAGTCTGAAATCTGAATAACTGCAATTTCTACCCCTAAAAAGATCAACCAAATAACATAAACTCCCGTTACTTGTAATTTTAATGACACTATAGGTCAAATTAGTTAGTTGGGCATTTCGTGGCGCTAATTTATTAGTCAATGATTATGAATAATATCTTTTTTGTTTATTGGGAGACTCGCGAGATCTAGAACCACTAGTTTTACTAAGTTTACATAGGTAGGTACTTACCAGATTTCCAAGATTCCTTTGAAGTCACCAGTAGCCAATCTCCTTTCCACATCGTTGCTGGCTCCAAATGTACCACACTTAAATGAATTAGGCCTTTCAATTTCTTTTATCTTCTTAGCTTCACCAGCAGTTATCTCGAATATTTCGATTGTCCCTGTGCCTCTTGGCATCGAGCCGATAACAACAAACTTCGCAGAACATGGTATCCATTTACAGTCAAAAAGCGAGTGATTTAGATTATTCTCGATATGCGTTATGATTTGTGGGGTATCTAGCTCTTCCATTTGTACTAACAAATAAATTACAGAATGAAGAAGAATTCACATTTACTACCTCAATTTTTGCAATTAATCATCAAACACAACTTGGTTGCTATAGCAACCTTTGACAGAGTTGACAGTTCTCTTTATTATAAATAATAAATCTACCAGTACATATCACTGTTTCCGACATTTATTGTATCCAAAGGTTGTCTGGAAGAAATCGCTTCTAAGCGATAAGACCGCCCATTGTACTTGTTGCTTTGTTAATTTTTATATTTTTTGTTTGTTTCTTGTGTGGTGTACAATAAAGTATTTTCATTCATTCATTCATTCATTAATGGTCGGGTAAAAGTTCCTTGGGTTATGGTTATTTTGTAGTTTCTATATTTTACCTGTGGTGTATATTGTCTATGATCACAGGAAAGTGTTGCCAGTTGCTTTAGTTACAACAGCTTTAGGGAAACTTATGAATTCATGGACATCTCAGAAAAATATCAATGTTTCGTAGGTATGGACTATGGCAATCAGTGAGTACATGAAAGCTCACCTAATTCATATAAAGTACAAAGATATGGAAGTTCAAGCAATGAGTAATAAAATAAACATGGAAACTTCTTAAAAAATATGTACTTCTAGCTCGTCTACTACAACTTTATGAAATGTTGGGGTAATTTGTATTTATATATGTATATGGTTTCCCAGATGATTCGATCGATCTCGATCGACGCTGTTAATTTATTTATTTGTTGATCCACGTATTTGTTCAAAAATGTAATAAAAATTAATAAACCAATCTAAATTTATGATTCAATCGCATATAAAATACCACCATCATGAGCGACAGAAAACACAAGCGAAGTGTAAGTACCGCACAGCATTCACGTCACAACGTTACGTTTTCTCTTGTTGCTCATCTACTTTGCCAATATTTCACAGAAAGCTGACATAGCGAAGCAGTTCGAGCTGCCTGAGCGGCAGTCGAAGATCACGACGCTGCTGAACCAGGCTGGACAGGCGTACTGCATCTGCCGGTCATCAGACAGCTCTCGGTTCATGATGTGAGGACAAAAACATTGTTGTTTTTATTTAAATGCAATTTTTGTTTGTGTCTGTTTGAAGACTTTCTCATATATTCTAAGCTGTTGCAAATCAATCCAGAAAGTTAATCTACTTATGATTTATGAATAGACATTATTTCGTCACACAAAGTAAACAAACCACTACTGTCTAATTTTGAAGACATGATGATTGATTTTCTTCTCTGCTTCCAATCTTGGGGTATTGTATTGTGTATGAACTATATACCTGACTTTGTTTCATGTACTTTTCGTAAGATTTTATCTGTAATTCTCATGATCGGAAACTGAGGACAAAATCCATCATCAATAATGTGACATCATCTCAATATTGAAAATTAGTGGATAGCCTGCCTATTATATGTACTAATAGTTGTAACTTTTGTTGTAAAAGATAAATGAAAAGTTTGATCACTCCAACAAATAATCTCACTATCATTGCGGTCTGAAATTAAAGTATCATTAACAAGAACTAATATGAAGCTCCATATAATTAAAGTCTTGTTATAATATTTTCAACAAGCTTGCCTTTTCAGAGCATGTGATTCGTGCGAGGAATGGTATCATGGTGACTGTATCAATATATCAGAGCGGGAGGCTAAGTACATCAAGAACTACTTCTGTGAGCGTTGTCGGGAGGAGGATCCTACTTTGAAAACCAGGTTTAGGCCTCAGAAGAGGGAAAATGAGGCTGATGTTGAAGGTTAGTATGAAAGAAAAGTACTGCACTTCAAAAATATACTCAAAAACCAACCTACCCTCATTGTTAGTTGATTTTAAAATCAAATCATTATTGGCCAGACACCATAACCATACAAAAATGTATTGGCGTGATCCTTGATGAGAACTTTAAACAAAGTGTCAGGTGAGCCTAGGTTTAATGTAATAAAGTCAATATTATTTTACAATAAGTTCTCTTTGGTCTATTTAATTAAGCTGACAAAATGGAGAGGCTGATTAGGCCTGACTGATTACACCATTTTGTATCAGGATAGCCCATAAATAGTTATAATGTTAGTTGTATTTGACTAAGACATAGGTGAATCAGATCTTTAGCTAACTAGGTACTAACATTTTTACATCATCACAGCTTGCAGTTAACTTGCAGTTGTTGCAATAACTTAATTTGTTTTTTGTTAGGCCGAGATGACAAGAAAAAGAAACGCAAAGAGAAAGACCACTCTGAAAACAAGTCATCCAAGAGACCCAGCAACAGGGACGGATGTGGTGACTGTCCAGGCTGTCTGCAAACACATGACTGTGGACAGTAAGTTATGAATGAATGAATGAATGAAAATACTTTATTGTACACCACACAAGAAACAAACAAAACATATAAAAATTCACAAAGCAACAAGTACAATGGGCGGTCTTATCGCTTAGAAGCGATTTCTTCCAGACAACCTTTGGATGGAGAGGATTTTTGTAATATTACAGTAATGGAGGAGGGTATATACTAACAGAACGCTGATCATTTACAATAAAATAAAACAATATACTTAAATAAATATTGACAATATATACCTACGATAAATAAAATTAAATAAAAATATACATAAACACACATACATATATATATATATATATATATATATATATATATATATATAGCGACACTACGACGTTTCTGAGAGATAAAATATTTTCACTCTTGTTTTAAATGTGGCTAATGATGGAGCTTGCCGTATTGAGACTGTAAAGGAATCATCATAGAATCTAGTTCTATGAACTGGGGTTTTCAGCATCAAATTTTCAGATGATCGGAGCAAGTGAGGATTAGAACAGTGAAGGAACTCAAATCGTTCCTTCAAGTAGGAAGGGGTTAAGGGATTTTGGAGGATGTTGTACAAAAGAGAAAGGATATGAGCATTCCGGCGAAGACGAATAGGTAACCACTTGAGTTTGAGACGAAATTCGGAGATGTGATCAAATTTACGGAGTCCAAAAATAAATCGAATGCAGAAATTTTGCAGACGCTCAAGCTTGTTTAGTTGGTCCTCCGTAAGGTCAAGATAGCTGGCGATTATATTCAAATCAAATCAAAATCAAAAATCTTTTATTGTTTTCACAAGAGCACATTAACTAGGGTTGGGAACTCTACTTTTAAGTTGCATTAACCTGTATTAGAAGAGTCCCCTCTTGACTGTTTTCGTTAAGGATCTTTTTTTTTTTTTTTTCGAATGGACTAATCTCGCTGTTGGCCTCTGAGGCCGTGACAGCTTAACCGAACTTTTGGCGAGCGCAGATGGCGCTCAGCCCAGTAAGTTGTTTAGGCAACTAGCGCAGGGGCACCACTTAGGTACGAACCTCGGCTTGGGCTGTTGCCGGGGTGGGGATAGAAGAGAAGCGCACGGGTACTTGAATGTACCTCGTATAAGCGGCGACTGAAGGGATTCGTCGACCTCGCCGGCGAGATCGGTGTTTCTGTGAAGTGTTTGCTCTGTCTGGTTTAGATGACTCATCTTCCGCATTAGCGTAGATGATTTCGTCATCCGGGTACCGAGAACGTGTCTCGGACGACGGTGGATTTTGTTGTCGGGCGGATCTAAAACCTAAAAGGGTTAGGACGAAGCTGCCTTAACGGCTGCGAGAAGAGCTGAGTGCGCCTCAAGGGCGATCAGCTTTTCAATAGTGGTGTTAGCTTGCCTAAGTTTTTGTGCAAGCACGCGAACCTCGGCAAGATCAATGGAGGAGAACTCCATGATGAGAGCTAAGTCGGCAGCAAAGTCCGACTGGCCCATTTTGGAAGGGGGGGCTGGCTCAGGAGAGCGCATAGTGGACGCCGTTGCCCTGGGGGCTAGGCTGGAGTAAGGCAGGGGCTTGGCCCATGCTGAGGATTTGGGAGGTTGTGGTTCCTGCGAGGGTACCGTGGTCAACTTTGGTTTCGTTAAGGATCACATCTTGCTTCATACTAATAAATAAATAATAGTTTGTAAATATTATTTTTTAATGGGGTTCTTTAAAAGTGTAGGTATACATAAATATAATTTGCATGAAGTTCAGTTTTGATTCAAAATGATTTAAAAAGTGTAAGTATTTGAGTAGGTGGGAATTTTAAGACAATAACTATAAGACCATATATAAATAATCTACCTAGTGTTTTTAACAGTGTAATTTATTACTGAATCGTCAGTGACAGGTTATTAAATTGATTCTTTAAGTGTTTCGATTCCTTTCTGTCCAAACTTCAGTTATTTCTTTTAGTTATATGTACCTGTCACCTTAATTTGCTAATCCTTTGGGGTATGACAGTGATTTTGTATGTCTACGGATCTCGACATTTAGTTTATATTCTTAACAAGCTTCCGTCCGCAGTTTCGCACGCGTGGTTAGTCAATAAAAATACATGAATTGAATATAGGCTAATATAAAAATACCAAATTTTACCGAAATCAGTCCAGCCGTTTAGTTTAATCGTAAAAACGTAACACACAGACAGAGTTACTTTATGATAATTTCTAATTTATGATATTAGTAAGGATAAAACTGTACTGTAGTGTTAATAATAATGTATGATAACTATATTGTGTAAATTTAAAAGGTTTATATTAATTTTAAGTCAAAAGCCATCTTGGAACCCTTCGGGTGGTCCAATAACACTGACTTATGTATAGACTGCTTCGGGGTTGAATTTACTTTCCCTTTTCTTCCAGTTGTGAAGCTTGTGAAGACTCGTACAAATACGGAGGCACCAACAGATCTCGTCCAAAATGCAAAGTCAGGATATGCGTGAAGCATCGCATCAAGCCTGCTAAACCACCCAGGTAACTTTACCTATCTATACTTCAGCCTAATTCCATGTGATGTGCTTGTGAATAAATTGCATATACTTAACTAGCCTGCTTGTTCGAAGTACCGGATCAGATGAAGGATCTGCCATCTGTGGACGGAGCGCTCCGTTTAACACGCCTACTGATCATCAAGTGCGCGCTTTTATATTCTAAACCTAGAACCTAAGAGAGAAAATGCAGTCCATTCTGCTGAATACGAGATTTTTAATAGAAGCCTTGGTAGGAACTCTACAGGTTGAATTTTTAAGGCTATAATAATATGGCGTCGCGTTATATATGTTATATTATGAATTATATAACATACTATCTGACCCCGCAAACGTTGTTCTGCCATATAAATTATCAAAGAAATCAAATGCAGAATGAATCAAAATGAAATGAAAATGTCAAAGTAATGCGACACTTCATGTAAATGTCTTCACGTCAATGAACGACTATTAAATTATTTGGATATTGTCCATACAAAAATACTAAAATCTCGATTATAAAATCGAATCGTCCTAGTCTCAGACCTACCGTCAATACACAAAAAATTTCATAAAAATCAGTCAAGCTGTTTCGGAGGAGTTTTGTTACAAACACTGACATAAGAATTTTATATATTAGAAAGATATAATTAATAATATGGTACCATCGAGGAGGTACTATAGATCTTAATTATCTTTCATAGATGTTACAGGCTGATGATGAGCCATCAGCAGTTTGGGCTCATTTGGTTTGTTCTGATCTGATGATCTGTGGGTCTGATGATGGAGTCAGAGGGTGGAAAGTAGAATCTATTCTATAAAATTCAAAGCGTGATTTTGAAGTATATTGTTTTGAACAACAGCAGCAACAGAAAGAAGAAACGGGAGCACCACGAGCGCGAGACGTACGAGCCGGAAGAGAGTATATCTCACTTGCAGACAGCGGCGCCGCGGCAGTGCTACGGGCCGGCCTGCGCGCGCGCCGCCACCTACGCCAGCAAGTACTGCAGCGCGCAGTGCGGGCTCAGCCGCGCTACGACAAGGATCTATCAGGTACCTATCGAGATCTCCAAATCAACTTTGGCGAATCGGCGTCGTATGTATGTATGTTTGTCTGTCCGAGGATTACTTTAGAAGTGTTAATCCAAGCATCGTGAAATTTGGTATATTGGTAGGTAGTGATGGCACAATCCTAGTGTGACTAAATGAGCTAAAATATATGAGGGTTGTTGAGATTGGGGTTCAAAAGGGGTAAACGGTCGGGCCAAATGGGACATCTAATGAAAGGTCTTTATCTATACATTTAGACCCCGTTTTTAGTTTAAGCCTTGTAGTTTTTAAGTTATTAGCCATAATAAAAACTGAACTTTGACGAAATTCACAGGGTACACCAGTGACCCCACAGTCCTGAAATTTTGTATGCGTGTAGCTTTAGTAACAGAAATATAGGGCAAAGTCTGAAATTTAGAATACCTACAATTTCTACTGATAAAAACGGTAACCAATTAGCATAAACTCCTGTTACCGGTAATTTAAATGAAACTGTCAAGTAAGTTGATTATGCATTTTGTGGCACTATTTTGATAGTCAAAGATTACAAATAATATATTTTTTTGTTTTTTTGTGAGACTCGCGAGACCTCGGTCGGGGCGAAGCACTAGTGTGAAACAAACATGAAACGATAAATATCTAATGACTATGACTAAGTACACAAACAACGCTATGAATTTCCTCAGGTGTTACCTCAACGCATCCAAGAGTGGTCTCTATCCTCGTGCGTCGCTGAACAAAAGAACCGCAAAGCGCTGGAAGTGGTCCGCAGTGGCATCGCTAAAGCGCAGTCGCAGCTGAAGGCGCTCGATAAACAGCACACAGACCTGGACGCACTCGTGGCGCGGGCTAATAACGCAACCATTGTGCATACTGATGATAAAGTGAGTACCCAAATTATACTTCGAAATCATTTTCATATTACATTTTAATAAAATCATATTTATTTA
Organism: Philereme transversata; assembly: GCA_963924445.1. Lineage (NCBI taxonomy): Eukaryota > Metazoa > Arthropoda > Insecta > Lepidoptera > Geometridae > Philereme > Philereme transversata. The sequence continues at coordinate 11,577,217 of OZ004347.1, forward strand.
GTTTACATTTTTAGATAATTTTCAGTTTACCCAAACGGTTATCCATTGGGTTAAACATTGTTCTGCAGAACCGTTATCTGTTAAATCTAACTTTACTCATATTAAACTCGTTCACAAGTCAACACGACATTAATGTGAGCGAGACAGCATCAGTTTTACGTACAGTTTTTTGTATATTTTTTTTTACTGTGAGTTGTGCAGTCTGCAGTGCATCTAAACGTGTCACTATAATGTTTCCTAATTATATATTATCTCGCTCGAATAAATAAATCATTAAATCGAATGAATGCAAGCATGACGTAGTTCTGTCGATGACTGAACGAAAAGTCGTCATCATCACCTTCGACAGGATTTTGTAGGACCACGTGCGGTATTATGTCATGAATCTCCTTTTTACCTGACTACGGCGAAGCCAAAAGAAAGGGTTATGTTTTAGCAGTCCATATATGTATGAATGTACCTAGTCAGGTCATAAGTATTGTCACACAGTAAAAACTTTTCTTTTAGAATGCTCGCCACAAAAAAGTTTATAGAATTCGAATTTCGAATTGTTCATGAAAATAAAAATGTATACTTTTTAGAATTTAACTCATTTTTAAATATGGAGTGGACGCTTAAAGAAGACCGTGTTGCAGTTATTGCGTTGCATCGTTGCGGTTACGCGCCAATTCAAATTTTTGACATACTGAAAAATTTGAATATAACCAAAAGATTCGTTTATCGCACCATCAAACGATACAATGAAGACTCTAGTGTAGATGACAGGTCTAGAAGTGGTCGCCCTCGGTCTGTTAGGACTCCAGCAGTGATAAAAGCTGTGAAGGCGCGAATTCAAAGAAATCCCAAACGTAAGCAGAAACTGTTGGCCCTTCAGATGGGGTTAAGCAGAACCACGGTGAAAAGGGTGTTAAATGAAGACTTAGGGCTTCAGGCATATCGAAGAAAAACAGGACATCGTTTGAATGCTCGTCTAATGGACCTGAGACTGAAGAGATGCCGCGCTTTGTTGAAGCGGTACGCGGGAATAAAATATCGGGAAATTCTTTTTTCAGATGAAAAAATTGTTACCGTAGAAGAGAGCTACAACAAACAAAATGATAAGGTGTACGCACACAGTAGTGAAGAAGCAAGCAACCGTATTCCGCGTGTCCAACGAGGTCATTTTCCATCCTCGCTCATGGTATGGTTGGGAGTTTCTTATTGGGGCTTAACACAGGTACATTTTTGTGAGAAAGGTGTAAAAACGAATGCAGTTGTGTATCAAAATACAGTCCTGACGAACCTTGTGGGACCTGTTTCTCATACCATGTTCAATAAAAGGCACTGGGTATTCCAACAAGATTCGGCGCCAGCTCATAGAGCGAAGAGCACACAAGACTGGCTGGCGGCGCGTGAAATCGACTTCATCCGGCACGAAGACTGGCCCTCCTCCAGTCCAGATTTGAATCCGTTAGATTACAAGATATGGCAACACTTGGAGGAAAAGGCGTGCTCAAAGCCTCATCCCAATTTGGAGTCACTCAAGACATCCTTGATTAAGGCAGCCGCCGATATTGACATGGACCTCGTTCGTGCTGCGATAGACGACTGGCCGCGCAGATTGAAGGCCTGTATTACTTACTGTTACTGTATACTTTAGTGTCATAAGAATCTATGTTTTGTTAAGTTCATTTTGGTATATAAATGGTTACATAATGAATAAACTTGTTTCAATTATTGTATATTAAACATGTGACAGAATTTATGACCTGACTAGGTACATATATTGTATGAATTTATGTTTGTATGTTTATATTTATTTACCTATGTTCCACCGTAGCGCCTAAACTACTCATCCGATTTTGAAAAGGTGTCAATCGATGTTAAGACAATTTAAAACAGTTAACTTAAAAAAAAAACAAAAGTACCCAGTCATTATGTGCCCTGTGCCGTGCGTAGTAAGGGAGTATGGCTCATGAATGTGATATTGCAGTTTGCGGACGACGAGACATCCATGTACTGCATAACGTGCGGGCACGAGATCCACTCGCGCACCGCGGTCAAGCACATGGAGAAGTGCTTCGTGAAGTACGAGGCGCAGGCGTCCTTCGGGAGTCGACACCGAACCAGGATCGACGGACAGAGCATGTTCTGTGACTACTACAATCCCATTAATGTCACCTACTGCAAACGACTCAGGGTAATTACACTATTATATATATTATAAAGATATGATACAAATGCATTTTTTTTAATTGCAACAAAATGACATTGTGTACAATATTTTATGTTAATACAGTACTTAGCTAGCATGCATTTGAAAAATTTCAGATAAGGTTTCAACATTTAAGGTACAACGTTAAGGTGTAGGTAGGCTACATAAACCAATAGTAGCCCCCCCCCCCCCCCACACTAGGATACCCTGTATTTGTGGGTGGCCAGTCTGATAAATTTAGTCACTTACATTTACTAATTATGGTATAAGCTCTTAGTTAAATCGTTGTTTAATCTAATTAACTTCTTATGAGACATGCATAGAGATATTATAATTTCTAAAGTAAATCTGTCTTCCGTCTTTCACGACTGGACCGATTTCGATGACATTAGGTAAAACGACAGTAGACGAAAACCTAAGCCCTATCACCAAGACTGGTATTTTGAAGCCCCCCCCCCCCCTGAACGGGTCACGTAGTATGGGCACGTTCCTTTAACTAAAAATATGAAAAACCTAACGATCTACTAGCATCCAGTGGCAGATGGCAGTAGGTCGGTAGGAGGAAAATTATTCCTGTCAAAGCAACCAGTTTGACTATCCAATTTGACCACGAGGCCACTGAAATTATTAAGTTATTGCACAGCTCAGAGCTAATCCCTGTATGTCATACAAGGATCAGTTTTAGAAGAATCTTACATTCATACATATATAAGCAATAATCCATAATTCCGCAACTTGAACAGGTAATGTGTCCGGAGCACTTCAAGGATGCCAAGGTGTCGGACACGGACGTGTGCGGGTGTCCGCTGGTGCGGCGCGTGTTTGAGCCCACGGGGGAGTTCTGCAGAGCGCCGAAGAAGTCCTGTCTCAAGCACTACCAGTGGGAGAAGCTGAGACGAGCTGAGATCGACATGGAGCGGGTTCGGCAGTGGCTGAGGCTGGACGAGTTACTGGAGCAGGAGAGGAGTATTCGACTCGCTATGGCTTCTAGGTGAGTCTATGGTATCCTACTATAACATTATAAACACGAATGTTTGTATGCATGAATGGATGTTTGTTACTCTTTCACATCGGAACGGCTGAACCGATTTCGATGTAATTTGGTATGTACGTAGATCATAACCTGGATTAACACATAGGCTACTGTTTATTGGCAAACCACCCGTGCGAAGCCGCTGATACTACACTGATATTATGAAGAGGTTAAGTTTGTAGGGGGGTAATCACAAAAACTACTGAATTAATATTGAAAATTATTTTACATTGAGAATTCTACAGGCTGTTTTATTTTGATTGAATCCGTGTGAAACCCGGGCCAACCAGTCTTAATATATAAAACAAAGTCGGGTTTGTTCGAACACTTATAACTCGAGAACGGCTGGACCAATTTTGATCATAAGTTGCTATTTATAATCCAGGCACATTACTATACTAGTGGTTCGCCCCGAACAGAGATCTCGCGAGTCTCATAAAAACAAAAATAATATAATTCGTAATCTTTGTCTATCCAAATAGTGCCACGAAATGAATAACCAACTAACTTGACCTACAGTTTCATTCAAATTACAGGTAACGATGTTGCTTGGTTACTCTTTTTTGGGGTACAAATTGCAGTTATTCTGGACTAGCTGTCCCGCCGAACTTCGTACCGCGTTGACATGCATATGAAACGGGCTGTCAATGTACATCACCCGCTGCATCTATGTATGAGAAAATGAATTATCTTCATTATTTCTTTTTGCATAAATTTTTCCAATATTTTAATAGTTATTCTGCTATTCGGGGCGGAGACAAATCCAAGGATTTGTCTCCGAATAATTCGAAATCAAAAATGATCAAAATCGGTCCAGCCGTTCTCGAGTTATAAGTGTTCGAACAAACCCGACTTAGGTTTATATATTAAGATCTCAGACTTTTGCCTATATTTTTGACAGGTAAGCTACACGCATACCAAATTACAGCACTGTGGGGTCACTGGTGTACCCTGTGAATTTCGTCAAAATCCAGTTTTTATTATGGGTAATAACTCAAAACCTACAAAGCTTAAACTAAAAATAAAAACGGGGTCTAAATGTACAGATAAAATACCTTTCATTAGACGTCCCACTTGACCAGATTGTCTAATTATTATTTTATACTCTTGAACCCCAATATCTCAACAACCCACCAACATTTTTAGTTCATTTAGTCACACCAAAATTGTGCTATCATTACTTACCTATGTATCAAATTTCACGATGATCCGATCAACGCTTCGAAAGTTATCCTCGGACCAACAAACATACATTCATACAACGCCAATTTGCCTAAGTTGATTTGGAGATCTCGCTTCGCTCGATCAATTACAATAGTATGGTCATAATTTATAGACACAAAAGGGCAAAGAAAATTCTAAATAATTTGGTAGATTTGTACAGTTGGGTGTCTTAATTAATATTTCGAGTTTACGATTTTGGAAAAATTATACCAAAAACCAGTTTTTAGAGAATTTCTTCTTTCCAACGCAGGTTAAAAATATGGTTTACAAAAATATAGAGCAGAGGTCCTCAAACTTTTGTCTCTCAGACCACTTGCCACGTTTTTCGGTTTTAGGTAGACCCCCTGCTCACCTTATATAAATTTTTTGCAAATTCATCGACTTCAATGAGTTTTTGACAGTTGAAAATTTGGCATAGTACTGTGGTACTACTCACTTGAAATATTTATTTTATTAACTTAAAAACTTAAAAAATAGGTACTTTGTGTGTAGGTATGTGGATTTTTGTATTCATGAAAAGCCAAAAATAAGGTAAAATTAACCTGCTAAAATTATCAACGTCTACTTAAATGATATCCATTATCGTATACCCCCAATATTTTTGTTCGATGACATGGACCTCTTGGAAATCTTAGTCGACCCCTGGGGGTCGATATAGATCACTTTGAGTATCATTGATATAGAGCATGAAATTTCTGCAACTGTTTTCAATCAAATGATCATGAGTTACAGCAGAGTTAAGCTTAGTTAATTTCTACAAGTTGCAAAATAACTTTACAAAAACTACAAAATTTGTTTAATTCCGTCTTTTTTTAACGCCCGCCCGATGCAAACCTACCAAATTAGTAATACCTTTTTTTTAACTATATAGATCTTCGTTTGATCACAATCTCACCTGATGGTAAGCGATGATGTGGTCTAAGATGAAGCACGAAGATCTAGAAGAAACCTATTTACTCTTACCTTAAAGAGACCCGGATTGTATTCTTTAGGAAAAACAGACGACGGCAAAGTGTTCCATACCTTAGCTGAACCCTTAAAGAACGTAGAACCAAAACGGTGTGTGCGAATGTGTGGTATATCAACTAGGTACGGATGGTACTGAGCCGTGCGCCTGCTTGTCCTTTGATGGAAAGGAGATGGCGGAATCAGATCGTAAAGTTCCTGGGCACATTCCCCGAAATGTATTCTGTAAAAGATCGATAGGCTTGCAACTTTACGGCGGTGTTCGAGACTTTGGGTTTTAGTCTCCGCCATATATTGCTCACCTATAAGCCTAAAAGTCCTACGTTCTATCGAGTTTAAGGTAGCGAGCTGGTATTTTACACCTTTTGTAAGTCAGCATTTAATTATCAGGTCTTCGCTACTCACTATTATTTTTAATCTGCAGAGCGGGCGTCCTCGGCCTAATGCTACACTCCACCTACAACCACGAAGTAATGGAACGAATCGCAAAAGTCAACGAGAACGGCAAACTCAAGGATCCCTCCTGACAGCGCGCCAAAAGAGACGTACGCGTCTCGAGGACGCACGTCTCACGGACGCAAGACGTCTCTCAGACCCCCGTCTCTCAGGCGTCGCAGGAAGATACGTCTAATACGCAGACTTCTACTAACTCTAACTAGATTGTATGTAAAGTGTTATGGAAGATGTCTTACAGACGCAAAACGTCTCACAGACGTCGAAGGAGTGTGCGCCATTCGTGTCGTCACTCGCGCGAATGTACAGATATCCTCTAACTCTTATGTTGTTAGATATTGTTACATAAACGATGTAAATAGAATGCATGAATATGTATTTGGTATGTAAGTAACAGAATAAAATCTGAGTTGATATAATTTGGTATTTTCAATTTGGTCTCAAACCTCATCACGTATCACCAGGGTACCAATTTTTTAAACCCCCTCTGGGTTTAAAAAATTGGTAAAAAACATCACGTGATTAATGGACGACCCCTTAGACCACTTCCGTTTGATAGTGATCTGAATATGATGATCTATTAGAACTAGTTTCACATATAAAAATGCTTAGTTAGAAGATAGTGGTGCCCCTACTAATATGTACATTAAAATAATAGTGAAAGAATAACAGCACAGCACGACCCCCCCCCCCCCCACTAGAATACAATACGACCTGATATAGGCCCTGATACAAAACGGTCGCTCTGGAAATCAATGGTCTATGTTCGGCAGTGGATTCAAGTTGATGTACGCAGTGCAGTAGTACCATGTTGTGTTGTAGATAGGGCTTGCATTATCCGTAAGCTTTTGGTATCCGAATAATTCGGAGAGTAGTGAACTTTACTATTCGAATACATATCCGCATCTTACGGATAATTCGAATAATTTTGGGAAAAGCGTTAAAAATAGAAAATAATAATTATTATATTATAATAAAATTATAATCACCTCGCAAAGCACGCTTGTGGCGAGTGTTCGGTGCGTGGCGACACCGCGGAGCCCCATTACTCCCTAGAGTTTACAGAAACCCCTGACACTTGGTTTGCCTTAGTTGGCCGGTCAAGGGTGGAGGCGCAAGAGCGGAACCTATGCTCCAAGGGTTGAACTGTTAAAGGCATAAAGCCGGCAGTAGCGCTTAGTGAAACTGCAGCACAGCTCTCAAAACCTTTTAACCGCCCACACCAACGTTGCCCCTTACGCTGCCTTCTATTGGCGGCACTTATGGGGGCCCGTTTAGTGGGCGGCTAGTCACCACCTGCCTCAATCATTCTTATACTCTAACAATAGCCCGAACTCTAATCCATGTGTTGCAATAGTACTATCATCTGTCTCACCTTCCACCTTGTCATAGTGAATTTTATAAAAAAAACAGGCCTCTTACTCGTTGACTTCGGCCTCGGTAATGCCTTTGTAAAGGTCCAGGCCTAAAGCATGTTTAAAGTAATAATTATAATATTAGTTATAAACAATGTTAAGTTATGCCAACATTCACCATTAAAATATATGTATCACTTTTGACAATCCTTATTGACGATCTCGTACAGAAACAGCAAGCATAGCCCTTTCCATAACACGCTGGGCGACCGCGAGCCTTCTTATGACCCCCTTAAGTGATAATGTTCTATTAATAAAATAATACGAGTAGATATTAAGGTGATACTAAGTCAATCAATGGTTACCATATAACATCATCATCAGCCTACATTAGTCCACTGCTGGACATAGGCCTCTCCCAATACGCTTTCCGAGACGCGGTCTCCTCTCAAGAACTCGTTTACCCCATTCGCTGTCGGTTCTCCAGCATACACCTATGGCCAGTCCACTGCCACTTATCTAAGTTTGCTAATTCGCTGGGCTATGTCGGTGACCTTGGTTCTCTGTCGGATAACCTCGTTACGGATTTTATCCTTCAGAGAAACTCCAAGCATAGTCCGTTCCATAGCTCGCTGCGCAACTTTAAATTGGTGGACTAGTCCTACCGTGATTATTTAACATCAGATGGGCGATTTTCTTCTACAATCTCTTTTTTGTATAAAAAAAGTAAGTAGTCACTCCATACACTGAATCTTATGTAAAAGAATAGTAGCCGAAACATCCTACTGTATAATAAATTATATAAATTGTCAAACCCCAACCATCCTGCGTCAAACCCTACGTGAGTGTCCCCCATATCTATAACACGAGGGTGTCCAAGTTGCATCCGATACGGTTCCGTTTTATTAAAATCATATTAGCGAGGTGTTTGAGCGGATTTTTCGCGCGTGTGCCCATTTTGAACATAAAATAAATCAAAATGCTCTTTATTAGTTCACAAATTTAATTAAGTTTAGCTTTTGAAACGTAGAAATATAATAAAAATATTAGTCACAAGCGGTTTCACTCGCTTTTCTTCCAATGGAACTGACTATTAAATCAGTAGATTAACTATCATATTTTTAGTCGTTAACTTGACCTTTACTCGACTCAACTCAACCTTCATTATGCATTTTGGTATGCTCGATCGTACACATTTCCTCCACTCGAACGTCTTTCAGCAAATTCCCTCATTAAGTAATATAATATTAATTAAATAATTTAAGTCAGAACCTGTAGCCAAGTAATATTCACTTCGAATCGATTCGACTTCTACATTATATGTTCGTTGTCGATATATCACGTGATATTTCCATAGCATCCATACATTTTCGGACTAATCGACTAGCGTCATCGCTAATTGTATGTAACTTGGCAGATCTCAATTCCGTTCCATAATTTATCTAAATACTTCAGTGTCAGACTAGTCCGTCTTTGGGCAGTGTGTGCTATCACTGTGTACCTCATAGATATAAGCCTAAAGGCGAGCTATGAATAGGGCTTTAGTTTGCATAAATAGTTTCTCTACGAGATTGAATCAGTTAATGAGGGTCCGTAGACCTACTAAAGATATAAACACATGCCAGAACATTAAACGGTAAAGTGGGAGTGGGCTCAAAGCTCAAAAGAGCCGTTGGGGCAGAACTTAGCTCATTTAGGCGGGCAGGAAGCTTCTCGAGTGGTGACTACGAACCGAAAAGTGCAGTGACGGGCACCTCTCATCCCACTGATATGGAAAAACAGCCTACTAAATTGCTGGGAGTCGTTAGGTGCAGGCCACTCAATGTAGAATTACATAGGCCGCTCCGAAACTCTATAGTTTGGAGTTCAGTAGGTAGTGGATAACTGTAAAGATAGGTATGATGATGATAAAGTAATACAAATGGCGATAATTTGTTTAATAAAAAGAATACCTTCTTTCTATTATAACATTGGCAACTTTACTAGCCTAATTCAATTATTTTTGTCTCCTATTAGTTAACATATCAAAACATATTTTGCGCCACCCCTCACACGTGCGTCGCCCCTACCCCAGAATACGCAACAGTTTCTACACCCTTAGTTTAATATCCGCCCTGTAATTGAAGCGTGTAATCCATTTGACATGTTTTGCAAATCTCAATAATTTGACACAGCTAAACACCCCTCGTTATTTCTGACTTTCTAATTTGTTTTGAGTTTTGTGGTAGGCAAAGAATCCCTGGGACTAAAATACAATTGCTAGCTTAACCCTTTAAATGCCAAGCTCAGAGCATCGTGAGTGAACCCTACGCCAACCAATTATTTACGGATAAATATCTACAAAAATCTAGTGATGGGGTAGGTATTACTTGAATCCATAAATTCCTATGTTCTTGCAGACTGCATTGCTGTGTTTGTAACTGCTGGGGTATGCGTGCTAAATACTTATCTGCTTTGTTTTAACCCCGCAAGAATGAATGCCAAACTGTCAAACTGACCACTTGTTGCTGGATTTACTGCGGTGGGATTTCATAAGGTCATCATGTCAGCAATGAGGCGCCCACTGCTGAATATAAAACTGCTGCATCTTCGGTGGCCTGCACTGCAGCCAACGGCTTCCATAGCAACGTCGCGCGCCGTATAAATTTGCGAATACTCTGGGTTCCCAACAGTCAGCACTTCGATGTATCGATAGTCAATACGGCTTTGCTAGCTACTTTGTGCGAGAATAGCTTTGCGAGTCTTTCATTTCGTGAATGGATCTCATGAACATAGAATTTAACTTAGGGTTATTCGTTTACAGAACTCACAACACAGGTGTCTTCATCATCGATTACTGAACCCTAAAAGCCCTTGGTCTACTCAAAGTTTCAGTGCAAGACCAGTTCTTTGATACAACTGACATAGATGTGAGAAATTGTTCAGGTGACAATTAGACAAATGCAACCCCAATCGAAAACTGCAAATCTAAATTAATTTGTTTCTAACCCTCTGCGGATTTACCCTATCCGCACCAATTTTGCGACAGATTTGACGAATCTCCTCAAATTGCCCAAATCTGCCAAATTCTGCCTTTGTCTGGGTACAATGCGTGAAGTGAGACAAATCTGCCATCTGTGTGGCGGGGTCACGCCTAAAGCGATCATTGAAATCAGATTAGTAAATGCGTTGTCTGTCTCTGCAGGTGCATTTGGGCGATAGGCAAGTGCAAATTGCTAAAAAGATTATGGTCGTTTTTTAAAACACTTGTTGATCCGGCTCCAAAGAAGATTGTCGTTACCTACTTATATCTAAGAACTAATGAGTAAATACGTATTAAGTAGAAATCAATTAAATCAATAGATGTCAGAGATAAAAAAATTGAACAAGATAAATACCTAAATAATTTTATTGATCGAGCGAAGCGAGATCTCCAAATCAACTTGGGCAAATCGGCGTTGTATGTATGTATGTAAGTATGTAGGTATGTATGTTTGTTTGTCCGAGGATAACTTTCGAAGCGTTTATTCGATCATCGTGAAATTTGGTATACATATAGGTAAGGTGCGTTGGGGTAAGATCGTAAATGGGGGAAGAACGTATTTGTTAAATATCTTCCGAATTAGTAGTTATTTTTCTAATCTGGCAACAAAGCGTTAGACGCCATTTTGTATTGCCCCGCGTCTCAGTCCGTGTTGGTCATTTCGACGCATCAGGTGTGAGTTATGCATGTTATACTGGGAGTGTCGTCTTAAAGGATAAATAACGAGATCCGGATTTACCCCAAACAACATTTTGCTGGATTTTTTGGTAAGTATTAGCTATTTTTTCAAATAATAAATCTTTGAGCTTTTAGGATATGTGGTGTCTTTTGATATTTCTGTTTAAAATAGGCTAAATAGGGATGTAGGCTGAGATCCGGACTTTCCCCAAGCAGATATTAATAGGTGAAGTTCGGACTAAAAATAATCCGATCATAACTGGAGTGAAAATGCATGTGGTTGTCAAACTTTATTTTAATCCGAACTTAAACCTCCGATGTTTCGTGGTGTTGCAATCTATCGTTATGTAGCTGAGCTGGTTGATAAACAAAATTTCTCATGATCTTGGTGTTTTGTATTTTGTTTATTTGATTCTTTTTGCGAGTGATTCTAAGGTGCATTAACCTCTTTAAGCTTAGAAACCTTCAAATGAGGTACAAATATAGTACGGTGACTTTAGAGACATTCCAATTTTAAAGAGTAGGTATTTGCTTATGTTTTTAAGTGAGTTCAACCTTTTTTGAATAAAATCGGATTGAGTTTTCAAACATTTGTCAAAATAAAATGTAATTTAAATCAAAAGCACTAAGGAGTATTGATATAACTTTCTACCCTCTTTTAACCCCGTAAGGGGATGAATTTAAATAAAATGCGAAACACGTCTTCCATTAATTCTCTTCAAAAAGGTTTATGCAAAATTTGAAGTAGATTGGACCAAGGAATCACGTTGTCCGATACAAACTTTGCTCCCCTTTTTCACCCCCTTAGGGGTAAAATTTCAGTAAATCCTTTCTTATCGGATGCCTATGTCATATAAAGAAAACACCCTTCAAGTTTCAGGTCTCTACGATCAGCGGTTTAGGCTGTGCGTTGATCCGTCAGTCAGTCATTCAGGACAAAGCATTTTACATGTATAGATTTCGTTTAATAAATACCTATCTGTACTCATTTAAGCATTTTCTTTGTAGGGTCATAATGCCGCGACAATATGAGAGAAAGTCACTGCGGGCAACATCGTATTCGCAGGAGGATTTAAGATCGGCAGTAGAACGAGTAAAAAGCGGAGAACTCTCTAATTATGCAGCATCAAAACTTTACGGTATCCCTACTTCTACACTTAATGACCATGTTAAGGAAAAAACAGGCTTGCTAAGTCAAACACTTGGCCGGCCCCCTGTAATCCCTATAGAGATGGAGAATAAGCTGGCATCTTGTCTTAGAACCTTGGAAAAATGGGGCTGGGGCTTATCTAGGACAGAAATATGGACTTTGTCTCAGAATTCATTAGGGCAAACAAAATTATTACACCTTTTAAAGACAACCGACCTGGGCCAGATTGGTTCATCTCATTTCGGTTAAGACACAACCTGTCAATAAAAAAACCGCAATCTGTAGAGTATCTTAGAAAAAGAATGACAGATCCATTCGTGATCGCTGAATACTTTACTTTACTGAAAGAGACGCTACTGGAATTAGGTATACACAAACCTGAGCAGATTTGGAACCTAGATGAGACATCGGTATGTCTAGATCCAACGAAAACTAAAGTTGTTGGCGGCAAAGGCCTTCCATGCACAAGGACTACACAAGGTTCTGGGAAAGAAAATATTACAGTATTAACAACCGTCAATGCGGCTGGCACGAAATTGTCTCCTTTGATAATTTTCAAAGGTAAATACATGTACAATGAGTGGATGAGCGCGAATCAAACAGACAAATATGATTTTGAGATTTCTTATGCTGCCAGTAAACGTGGGTGGATGGAGACTGATATATTTTTTAATTACATGGAAAGAATTGTCATTCCTGGTTTGGGTGAAAACCAGCCAGTTTTAATGATTTACGATGGTCACAGCACCCACGTTGATACCAAGGTCGTAGCATTAGCGAGTGAAAACAATATCACGATTCTGAAATTACCCGCCCATACCTCTCATTTACTCCAACCACTGGATTTGGCGGTATTCAAGTCTTTTAAAACAAGCTGGGATAAAAAGCTAGTGCAATGGCAACGACAAAACGTCGGCATAAAATTACGCAAACAAATATTTTCGGAATTGTTTGCTGAAACGTGGCATCAAGTAAGTCCATTTGTGATCCAAAGTGGTTTTAGAAAAGGAGGTATTTACCCATTAAATGCAGATGTTATACCAGAAGAAAAGTATGATCCAGCGGCCCTAAGAAGATGGAAAGTTAAGGTGTCTCAGAATAAATCAAAGGAGTTGAAAACACTGAAACAAATGTGCCTCGAAGTAGTAAATAAAAACATGTCTTGCAACACTACGTCTACTACTCAGATTGGTATCAGCAATTCACGGATTCAGTCGCAATACCAGACCTCATTTGAAGAACTACTTCTCCAAAAAGTTTCCCAACATTCTAAGAGTGGTACTAATACAACAGTCAAATTAACACGTGCTGCAAAAGGAAGCGAAGTCATCACACGCACATACTTGGAAAAAATGAAAGAAAAAGAGGTACAGAATACACAAAATACTAATATAAACTCAATAGAAACATCTGCTTCTCAACCCAACGATAATGAAAAACCTGGGCCATCTGGCATATCAAACAAAAAACTTAAGAAAAAGAAAGAAACTCGAAAAACTAGAACTCAAGACAAGAAAGTAACGATTGATGAGACAAAGGACCAAAAGAACATAATTATCACTAAAAAGGGAAAAGGCGTGGGCAAAAAGACTAAGACTGAAATTGAAAGCCACACTCGGACGGATACGCTCGAAAGTCTGAATATACAAAATGCGGCGACCTGTTTCCAGAAAACGGTAGGATTAAAACCAAAAGTGTATCTAAAAAACAAAGACCGAAAACAAAATGTTTCAGAAAAAAAAATAAAAAAATTAAAAGATCTCCCAGTGTCACGACGACTTCTGAAAGTGGTGAAATTAGTATCCATAGCGACTCAGATATAATAGATGTACCTAGTGATATTATTTCAGTATCGGACTTTGATAAAGAAACTTATAAAGAGGAACGAGAATTGTCAAGAACACTAGAAATGAACCAAATAATTTTGCAGAGAGATCAAGACTTGGAGGAATTGCAGATAAATGAAATAGTAGAAGTGTTACAAAAAGGTGAGAAAATGGAAGAGTTGCAGACAGATGAGAAAGTGGATGAGTTGCTGACGGATGGGAAAGTGACTTACAAAATAGCTGATAAAAGAGAGAAAGTCACCATTTTATCTTCTGTTCGTTACAAACCTGAAAATACAGCTTTTATCGGAAAGTTGCAATTAAAAGAAATTGGTTTAAATTTTGACGTAACTAATAAACGTCGCAAAGACACAAATGATGATACAAATAAAGAAAATATAGCAGCAAAAATACCCATACGATTGAATTTTAATGATGAACACCCCAAAGAAGAAACTAAAGACGAAAAAAAGAAAAATGCACATAAAAATGAAGAACTATCAGAAACAAAGATCACAGAGGGTAACATATATCAAAAAGGAAATGAAAAAAATTCATTGGGTAAAATCAAGGTATATAATACTGGGGACACCGTTTTGGTTCGCTACTACACAAAATTTTGGAAGTATTACGTCGGTGTTATTGAGCACATACATAATGAGACAGAAAAAACTAATTATTCGATATGCTATTACAGAACAGTTGGTAAAAAAGACCATGTAAAATTTGTTGCATCTAAACGTAAGGACCAAGACTGTGTACCTGAAGATTCAATTGTGAAGCAAATAGAATTACTTCAAATAAAAGAGAATCCGGTTGAATTTACTCTAATGAATGAAGAAGACGCGATTTACTTTTAATTTTCAAAATATGTTAGTTATAGTTAAGTTACAAATCAAAGACTAGTTATAAAGTTATAAACAAGCATTGTTTAATGTTGATACTTAGAATTATAATATTGTTAAAATTTTGAACTTAGTGCTATTGTTATCTATTTTTGAGCATTAGCATAATAAAAACAGTTTGATATTTTGTTGCTATTTTAAATGCGTTGGTTGTAGTCTTATAGTAGTATGAATAATTTTGTTAAAAATCTTTACTTATCTCCAGGCACCAACGTACAAATTTATGTTACTTAGTAAGCAAGAAGAACTTTTTAATATACTTACTTTTTAGTCTACTTCGATATATTTTCCAAAGAGTACAATTTTAAAGCCAAAAATATATTATTTAAAGAGTGATTTTTAATTAGTTGCTGATAGGATAGGATATGCATGCATCATAATAACAAACAACTTTCCCGAAGGAACATGGGTAAAAAAGGAAAAAAAAGTTTATTTCATTTTAATGTCTAAAGACAAATAGTTGGTCTCAATACCTAAGACTGATTAGTAATATAAATAAGCAGTTTAATAAAAGTTTGATCAGCAATAAATTGTAAGGTTTTATTTATATACCTATCCAACACATAAAAGTATAACCTATCCATCCTGCAATCTGCTAATTGATAAATAATTTTGACTGAAAGAAAAGCTTATCAGGGTCAGGAACATGAAAGTTTGAGAGCCATGGCAATTTGAGATTTGGTCTAGGGGGGTAAGATCGGACGTCCGAAACAAAAAAAAATAATAAATGACTGTTCCAAGTGACTTTTTTTACAAAACAAAAATTTCCAAAGATAATCTTGTAGGACGTATAAGAACGGATATTATCTTTCTATACACTCTGTGTTTTAAGCCACAATGGCGATTTTAGAAGATAGTCCGATCTTTACCCATGAACGTCCGATTTTACCCAAGGTTTTAAAATTTTATTCGTATTTTAAACACCTCATAAATAGTAGTTGCTTCATTTATAACTACATAAAACACATTCTATCTATAGCTTATTTATTAACAATCAATTTTAACTATAATTTATTGTGCTAACTATTGTAACTTTCGTGCAAAATAAATTTTGCCAATATCTTCCAAATACAACTAAAAACCGTCCGAACTTACCCCAACGCACCTTAGTAGGTAGTGATGGTACAATTTTGGTGTGACTAAATGAGCTAAAAATGTTGGGGGGTGTAAAAGGGGTAAAAAAACCAAAATGGGACTATCTAGTCAAATGGCACGTCTAATAAAAGGCCTTACCTAGTGAGTACATTTGTTAGCCATAATAAAAACTGAACTTTGACAAAATTCACAGGGTACACCAGTGACCCCACAGTGCTGTTTGGTGTGCGCATTCAATGTGACACAAATATAGGGAAAAGTCTGAAATCCAGAATAACTGGATAATGAGAATAACCAATTAACATGAACTCCCGTTAACTGTAATTTGAATGAAACTGTAGGGCAAGTTATTTGGTTATGCATTTCGTGGCGCTATTTCGATAGTCAAAGATTACAAAAAATATATTTTTTTTTATGGGAGACTCGCGAGATCTCAGTTCGGGGCGAACCACTAGTATATTTTTTGACACACGTCGTGTATTTTAGTAACATAGTATATTTAAAATAACAAACTTTTTGGAATTGATCCCTTTAGAAGTTTTTATTTCAATCTTTATTCTTCTTTAATTTCAAATGTATCCCCCTAAATGTTTGAAGATTGAAATAAATGTAACATTTGCCTACTAACTAAACGTCTCAATATATATCACGTATAATGCAGTATACTCAGCGGGGAAAAAAATCTAAGACTAAAGTCTCAAAAATAGTTTTCTATGCTGTGTCGAGGGTGAGCAATTTTTTCTGGGTCCCACGTTCTTAGACGTTCGCCAATGTCCTTCATAACCACCAAATTTGGCCAGCACGACTGGCTTTACCAAACACCAACTTTCAAACAAAAACAACTAAATACCTACCCAGTTAAAGTACATCCGATTAAGAGCTAGGATGACAGACACAAACACAAAGAGGCCTCAAACTAATAACACCTGTTTTTTGTCATGGGGGTTAAAAACTCATGCCATCATCAGTCCGCTCGGTCGCTTCTGAAATTCAGAAAACAGGAGTCGATACTGCAGATCCCGCCTTTTGCACCGGCTGCAGCCAATCAGCCTTCACCACCCTAATCTCCCCTTAGATCAGCCAATCACAGGCCAGAAATCTGTTGTTCTATCGCTAGGGTTGCCACTCACAATCATACTCCTCAATTTGATTTCTGTTCCGTTGTTGTAGAGTCGAAAGTTCAGTAGCATTGAAAATTAATAAAATGTTGTCTATCATATAGCGAAGGTATAATATTTTGATTTAGTTCAATTTCGCATCCCCTTGGTCTCACTTGCCCGGTCCGGTACTAGTATAGTGGTCTTTTTGGGTTGGTGGTGTGATTTCTCCCGGTGGTATCGAAAAGGATTCAAGATTCATTTCCCGCTAATGTCATACGGCAGCGAGACGCCGCACGTCTGGTCCAGCACTGCGGTAAGTCACCTGACCTGACCACACCCATTTTTGTTAAACTCTTTGGAACATGTAAGTACTCGACTGCTCTCTTACAACACATAAAACGACGTTTCACATATTTTTAGGGTTCCGTACCTCAAAAGGAAAAAAATGGAATCCTTATAGGATCACTTTGTTGTCCGTCGTCTATCTGTCTGTCAAGACCCTTTATCTCAAGAACGCGTGGTGGTATCCAGTTAAAATTAAAACCATATACTCAAGTCTACAGTCCCTTGAAGCTTTGAAAAAATCAAACTTCTAAGTTAACGTAAGAAAAAGATACGGCCGTTTATGCCGCAAAAAACTTATATTTTGACACTTTATGGGAATAATAAATTATAGGGATTTATAATTTCCGTTGACCTAGAACTATGAAATCTGGCAAGTAATATCATTTTATACCTGCTACAGTACAGAGAAAAATCTGAAAACTATTATACATTTGTAATTAATTCATTAAAAGTATAAGTAGTCTTTATTTAAAGTCAATTAATCATCGAAACTGTCGGTACACATTTCTACGGAACCCTCGATGGGCGAGTCCGCCTCGTACTTGTCCGGTTTTTACTTTATTTTTAGAAATGTATTATAAGGCAAGACACAAGTTGCATTTCTTTCCTGGTTTTATCGCGAAGGAACAGGCAGTAAAATTGACGGTTCAAAGTAATTCTTGTGATTTCAATGAATAAAAAGATTTTAGTGCCGTTAAGATCAATCGCTCTGAAATTCTATCTATCACGAACTATGGAAAGACGAGGGTAAAGGTTACTGGGAGCCGTTGGAAACCCCACGAGATCTTGAATGACGTTATTCAAGATTTTTGTTTTTTTTTTTATATAAATTATAGGCTAGCGTTTGACCACTATCTCGCCTGATGGTAAGCGATGATGCAGTCTACGATGGTACACGCTTGCCTAGAAGAAACCTATTCACTCGTGACTTGAAGATCCCTAGGTTGTAGTTATCAGGAAACACAGACTCAGGTAAGGCGTTCCACTCCTTGGCGGTGCGCATAATAAAGGTGGAAGAGTACCGCTTGTTCTAAGTAAAATGGTAAAATGGTAATTATTATTTTAGGGCAGCGAGGTGTCTCCGTACGGGCCGCTGTGGGACGCCCCGGCCCCCGTGCCCTATCCCGACATCCTGGCCTTCCCGCCCTCAGACCTGGGTGAGTCTTCTACTACCTGATATATTGCTACTTTTAATTAATTTACATTTCGTGAAATGTTTAATATTTTCATTGTTTTATCACATTAGAAATACAGGCAATGAGTTTCAATTTTGATTCGAATGAATACGATTTACGATGGAATCCGAATGATTTGCGATTTAGCAGAACTTTCGCACGAAACCAACAACCGAAGTGTTACGAAGAGCGATTCTATCGGAATGACTTTTAGCAGGTTACGCGAAGGAAAGTAGCAGTTGTGACGTATTATTATTATTTTCATAAGTCAGGTACTCTTGAAATGTTTCACTCCTAACCTGATACCTGCCACTCTCTTGCTCGTCCATCCTGACTGATCTAATCCGTATGGAAAAGGTCTACTCGAATCGATGTTGCGAAGACCATTGTCAGTGTTTAGATTGAAACATAGATGAATACGAAAGAAGTAACATAGAAAGAAACACAGTGTTTTTACCCGACTACCAGAAGGAGGATAATGTTTTATGATGAATGTGATCATTTGGCGCATCCAGAGTGCTAAAAAGACTTAGAAAAAAAAAATACAATCCTCTTTCACAACCCGAAGACTTTGAAGAACAGATTTGTGTGTCGACGAGATATCTCCGACCGACTTGATCCGAGATCCTCGTACGAGCGCGTCTATCTATGCTTAATTTAACTTCAGTTCCTATTCTGTGCTTACACTGCTCTTATAAAACATTTGTTGACCACAGTTTGGTCGGCAGCAGGATGCGGCCGCAACAGCCACCGCTCCACTCCGAACGGCAAGAAGACGCGGCGTCGCGTCGCTTCCGTCGCTCAGCGCCGCGCGGCTAACATCAGAGAACGCAGGCGGATGTTCAATCTGAATGAAGCTTTTGATAAGCTTAGGAGGAAGGTTGGTTGATATTCTATTTAGTGGAATAGTAAGAAGACATGGCGTATAGTAGTCATCGTCGCTCAGCGCCACGTGGGAACACCGAGAGAAACAATTTTAAACTAAGAATCAGAATTCACTTCTCAGAAATGTATACTCCAAAATTACATACAGCATTCAAAAATCACTCGTCCTCCACAAAGGTTAGGGTAACTTACCAATCAATTTATTGAAAAAAAAATCTTACTACCAGGTACCTACATTCGCATACGAGAAGCGCCTTTCCCGCATCGAAACCCTCCGCCTGGCGATCACCTACATCAGCTTCATGTGTGAGCTTCTCCACGGCTCGCCACAGCCGCACCACACGTCGCACCCGGCCATTGCTTCCAGACACGTCTTCGACGGTGAAGTCCCTTGGTGTGCTTAGACCTAGCTTAGACCATGGTCTGAGCGTTCCTTACCTAGCTGTACAGTGAATGCGGGAGATATTTTGATAGCGACAAGGCGATCCTGCGACCAGTAATTGCGCTTTCTAGAACTTTGATTTAGCTGTGTCACATCCTTGCGAATTTTTTTCTTCAGAGGGTGCTTTTGTTAATTATACCTCGTGAAAGAGACCGGTATTGACCAGCATTTATGGAGATATGCCGCAGCCCTTCACACATTGGTAGAGACATGACGAATATTGACGAACACAAGTGTGTGGAGGACATTTTTGCTTGTAGTAACTTGTAGTAACTGTAGGTAAGTACATAATCGAGAGTTGGCCAATGTTTGGCGTATATTTCTCAGGATTATATAAGTGCTCACACATGTTGACGAATACAATAGAAGCTGAAAATGGTTTAAATGAAGAATGGAACGCAACGCTTCGCCGTTCCGAAGGAAGCTTTATCATTTTAGCAGTATCAGCCATATTTGAAGTTTGCAGTTTTGAAGAATTTGAAGTTGAAAATAAAATCAATATTAAAAAGAATAGAAGAATATCAAAAATAATATTTACCAGTGCTTTGCTAGACGTAGGTCTCTCCCAAGGTGCGCCACTGAGCCCGAAGCCGAACCCTACAATATGAACTGAGTTATCGAGTGAGACTGGAAGAAACTAGCTGCTCACGACACAGGGAATCCTAGTGTGAGGGCTAGTGTTCACCCAAATATTACTTACCTACTTTTTTGAGATTGTTTTCACTTCTGGGTACTTATTTATCGTTTTAGAATCATAAACATTTACGTGGGTACGTGGATGGAACTTCTCTTGAAATATGAAGGTTCTATCCACGTACCTACCTACATTATGTCCTGCCACATACCAGTATAGGTAAACTTGTTTTACTTATATTGTTAACTTATACTGGTCTGTGGTCCGACCTACATTATGACCTATATATCTGTTTTTATTACTATGATGTACCTACTGTTATTGCCTTTAAGTTGGTTTTTAGTCTTAAATTTAGTATGTAAGTTGCATGTTCTTCTTTTCTGGTAAATAAACTTATTCTTATTCTTATTATTCTTAGACGTGGCCATCAGGTGTCCGCAATGGAACAGTATCCACACGTAGTGATATAAATAAAACATAAATATAAATAAAATTACATATAAATATAAAAAAATTGTAAATATAAAGAAGGTAGGGGGAGGAGGGGGGGGGGGGCTGGTTACGCCCGGGGTATTGTCATAAATAAACTAGTCATATTTTATCATACTACGTACAGTCACGATCAATAATAAAGTTGATTTGTTCGACGACCGCGTACCGTCTGTCTGTCAGTAAGTCTTTAGTAGGTACACGGTACTAAACTTACCTTACCATGTACTTGTGGTTATTTTAGAGGTTAGGTATCTAAAAGTCTTCCACTACTTTAAAATAAATTTTATATTTAAATAGTGAGTAGGTTGTGTATGTAACCTATGTTTATTTATTAAAGTAACTGACTTGATAAATCCGACTTTTACTATCTGAAGTAATACATACTGTTACGAGCTGAGGGTTCGGGATAAAATAATGATAATCGATCTGACCAAACTAACACTTTTACGAGGCATGCCTTTTAAGTTTTGTCGTTTGAAGAAAAAAACACATCTAGAACCTTATAGTACTTTTTATTGTTTTTCAAAGTATTCACAACGTAGCTTAAAACACTTTTCCATTCGCTCAAACCAGTTATTATAACATTTATTCCACTCTAAAGTGGGGTGTTCAAAATGGCTGTCTTGAAAGCGTCGACTGCTTCTTCACCGGACTGGAACCTTTGACCACGAAGACTTTTCTTAATTTTAGGAAATGTAAAGAAATCGTTAGGGCTTAGGTCAGGACTGTATGGAGGATGGTCAAGAATTTCTACTTTTTCCTGCTTCAAATACTCAATCGTTTGACGAGCGCTGTGTGAGCTTGCGTTGTCGTGGTGCAGGATGATGCGTCGCTTTGAGTTAGATTTTCGAAGTTCGGCGATGACTTGTGGTAAACAAACTGTAGTATACCACTCTGCGTTAACCGTTCTACGATCTTCAAGTGCAATAGTCGCAACATGGCCGGTTTTTCCAACGAACGTGGCCACCATCTTCTTTGAAGGGCTTCGAGAACGAACAACTTTAGTCGGCTTTGGCTCGTCTTGAAAGACCCAGATTGTAGATTGTTGTTTGGTATCAGGATCGTAGGCATAGATCCAAGATTCGTCACCACTTATGATGTCGTAGACGTGATTTGACTCCCCTCGGTTGAACCTTTGCAGAGTTTTCTTACACCATCTGACGCGGGCCGCCTTGTGATCGTCGGAAAGCAGATGCGGTATCCAACGGCAAACTAGCTTTCTCACACCAAGCGCTTCATGCAAGATCTTCTGAATGGTTGTCCCTGAGATGCCTAATAGAGCCTCTATCTCTCGATACGTCACATGACGATCTTCGAGAATTAGTTGTCTCACAGCAATGATGTTATCTTCAGTGAAGGCGGATTTTGGGCGTCCTTCGCGAAATCTGTCACTAACACTAGTATGTCCACGCTGGAATTCTAAATACCAGCGTTCGACAGTCCGCAGACATGGGGCTACATCACTGAACACAGATGTTAGCTCTTCTAAACACTGAAGCCGTGTCAGGCCTCTTCTAAAGTTGTAGAAAATTATTGCACGAACATTTTCCTTAGAAAGATTCATTTTCGTACGTGACCTGACTGATTCAAATCGAAACTGTGACTAAACAATAGCATTAATCCTAATACTTTCAACTGTTTTGAGATTCAAAATGTAAACACATTCGAATATAGAACAGTTCCAAATTCAAAATTGCCGGAAAATATGGAAACGACAGAACTTAAAGAGGCATGCCTCGTATTCAGCACTAAACGATGAATACTCGAACTTGGTCACACGTAATCACAACACACTAATTCACACCACCACTTAAAGTCACCGCAATGTTCGCACGTATAGCTAAATCCAGACTGACTCGCGAGCAACTACTGTTCACGCGAGACCCTTCTCCACGTCAGTCCTCCAGGGCCTCGCTGAGACTAACTGACTCCTTGGCCATCTCTCCGGCCTATTTATATCGCGCACATTTCGATTGTTCGAGAACGATCTCGATCGTTCCAGGAAAGGGGTCGGTGTTTCGACAGAACGACCAATCCCCATTGTGCTCAACCGCAGACAATAACAACAATAACACAGCAAGACAAAAGCGTTCGAGAAGTTTCGATTATTACTCATTGTTTAACAGCCTCGGCGTAACAATACTATGCATGGTAGTATGGATTATCACTTCGAAAGTAACACTGTCTCAGATTTTACGAGTAATCGGAGAGAGAGATACATAGATTATGAGCTGGATTATGACATAAGCTATTTTTTATGAACAAACCATACGTGATAAGCCGCGTGCGGAAGCTGGTTTCTTATAATTCAGAATACAGCGACATATTATGATATTACAGGCCCTAACACTGGGCTCGCAATAACGTGGGTTGCATTATGAACCACAATAACTATGCATAGTATTGCTGTACGTAGAAAGAAAGAAAGAAGACATTTATTCACATAAACTGTACACAAGAAGTAGACGCAACACATAAACGAACATAAAAAAATAAATAAAACACAATAAAATAAACAAAAAATACATACACATAGGAGGAAAATAATACATATTACGGCAATTAACGTGTATGCATGGAGAAATGCGAAAAGCCCTGAGCTCAGCATGTTCTCTAAACTAATTTACAACGCTGATTTTCAGCACAAGGCTTTGGTGGCTCACGAACGTAGGTACATAAAGAGTAATAAAAAAATTACAATATATAAATATCCTTAAAAATGTTAAAAATACTGTGAAGTGAATTATTCAAATAATATAAATGTATATGTAATTGTATAAGAGATAAATATATTTATAAAGAGTCTTACCAAAAAAGAGCACGATAAAATATAAATACCTAATTGATAAAAAAAAACATTGATGACGATAAAAGTATTTGGTTTTAGCTTACGTTAAATTGATTATAAATACAATGAAATCATGCATAATAAATAACGTAGTA
This sequence comes from Philereme transversata, assembly GCA_963924445.1. Classification (NCBI taxonomy): domain Eukaryota; kingdom Metazoa; phylum Arthropoda; class Insecta; order Lepidoptera; family Geometridae; genus Philereme; species Philereme transversata. The sequence continues at coordinate 11,601,134 of OZ004347.1, forward strand.
TTTTATTTCTCTACGGCTGTGTTGTGTTGCAGTCCACAGTACGACCCGAGGCATATATTTGCAGATGCAACAGTTTTTATGGAATTGAACCCGCACCTAATCTCAGCTTGTCCACTTCCCACAGCGGTCCACCATTTAATAATCGATGGTTATTTTGATTATATCTCTCCTGCCAGTTGATTATGCCGAGAGGATAGTATTTTATTTACTAAAAATAGTGCACTATTGAACTGAACAGTGTAAACTTTAACGTCATCGTGTTTCAGTTTGTGGCTCTGAATTTTGTAGGGAACAAAACAATAATTTTTCCCGCGTTAAAGTGTTCATTTGTTTTTTTTTCAATAAACAGCTTTCTATTTGCAAGCCAGTTCGAAATTTAAATAAAACCTTTAATAAGTTTCTCCTTGGTTGCCATGTTTCGGATTAAAAGATCGTTCCATTTTTAAATTACATGACAGATATGAGTTTACTATGTAATTTATTTAGCCGCTAAACCACGACAGATATGGATTTTCATACAACTTTTGCCGGCCGCTGCTTGCATGTATTTGGCCAGTATGTACAGCAATTTCGATTTATTTCGAAGAAGGTTGTCAAAATAATGCTCAAATTTCCAAGCATGTTTGAGAAAAATAACGTAAGATACTGTATTATAAAGTACGGTTGGCAACCCTAAGCCCAGGTAAGTTAATACTGTACTAGGTGTTGAGCAAGCCAGGCGCTGTATACCTACAACGTCTTTGCCCCCGAGGCAAAAAGAAGAGGGGTTTTAATTTGACGTCTGTCTGTCAGTCTGTGACATTGTGGTTCCCAAACGGATGCACCGATTCGGACGCGTTTCTTCTTAGAGGAACTAGTTTAACTGAGGTGGTTCTTAGCTATGATGTGTGATGAAGATCAGGTCAGCTGATCCGAAGATTATCAGCGTTTTTCTTAGTGAAGGGATCTTAGCTTGAAAATGGAAATATATTAAGGGGATTTCAGTGTCTAGGATTTTTTAATTTTAAATTTATACTTGTTGAAATAACGCAAAATTATTTTCATATTTATCTTAGAATTTTACGCGCCTTTATGAGAAAGAATGTAAATTATCATTTTGAGCGAAGCGAGATCTTCAAATCAACTTGTATATGTAGGTATGTTTGTTTGTCCGAGGATAACTTTCGAAGCGTTGATTCCATTATTATGAAATTTGATATACATATAAGTAGGCAGTGTTGGCACTATCCTGGTGTGACTAAATGAGTTAAAAATATGGGTGGGTTGTTCAGATATTGGGGTTCAAGAGGGGTAAAAAAATTAAAATGAAACTACTATGAGAGACCAGTTCATTTCGACCCCGATTTTTTTAGTTTACCTAATCCTTGTAGTTTTTAGTTATTAGTCATAGTAAAAACGGAACCTTGACGAAATTCACAGGGTACACCAGTGACCCCACAGAGCTGAAATTTGGTATTCGTGTAGCTTTAATAACACAAATATAGGGAAAAGTCTAAAATCCAGCATAACTGCAATTTTTACTCCTAAAAAGATTAACCAATTGACATGAACTCCCGTTACTTGTAATTGGAATAAAACTGTAGGTGAAGTTCTGCATTTCGTAGTAGGTACTATTTTATTAGACACAAATTATGTATAATATTTTTTTTTGTTTTTTGGATACTCGCGAGATCCCAGTTCGGGGCGAACCTCTATTTTATGAATTGATATTATAAAATAAGGATCATTTAAGTTCTATGTACATGCATTCATGCAAATAATTATAAATTAATACCTGAATATAGTTTAAGAATCGAGAGTAGAATCGATCTAAAGCGCGTCGCTCACACGAGCCAGATTTGAGGCGTCGCGGCACGTGCGAGTTTGAGGCGGCGTGGAGTCGTGGTGAGGAAGCGGCGGGGGCGCTGTGCCCGACCGCGACGCGACTCCATCGCCATTTTGTAATTTTGTTTCGTGCATACGTAGTACGGTAGCGGTGTGTTTACAGGCCCGCGCCCGCGCCTCGACTCTACATAGAGACCACGTCTCGACCGTGCCGCGACGCAGCACAGTGGGAAATAATGGAAACAATTCCAGCCACGCGTCATTTTATGAGGTAGGGTCACAATTTTTTGTTAATCTCTTTAAAATGTCATATAATTACACAGGTGCGGAAATTATGAAATTTATCACTATTTTTTTTAGTAATTCAGAAAAACATCATACGTCTAAGCTAATTTACAACCCTCAACCCACCTAACCATGGGTACAGCGAGCTAGCTCGGTATTTTTCTTCAAATAATTAATTTTTATACTACATTTAGGCTAAAGCAGCCAACCACCAACCCCCTAACCCTGGGTTGAGGGTTGTAAATTAGCTTAGACGTATGATGTTTTTCTGAATTACTAAAAAAACAGTGATAAATTTCATAATTTCCGCACCTGTAGCTTAAAATATATGACATTTTAAAGAGATTAACAGAAAATTGTGACCCTACCTCATAAAATGACGCGTGGCTGGAATTGTTTCCATTATTTCCCACTGTGCGGCGCCGCGTCCTCGCCTCGACTTACCAGTGAGCGACGCGCCTAAAGGGGTTTTTAGGGTAGGTAATTGTTTTTTTTATTATTTTTATAAAACCGTATCTAAAAATGATTAGGTATTAGCTTCTGCCTGCGACGTCTTCTGTGCAGGATTAGTACTTCGAGTAGCCTATTTTCTTTATAAATATTCGTGCAACTCTTACGGTTTTTACAGCGCACGCCAGAATGGCTCGCAGATAGGAGATATGATTTTTTCGGACTTACGTGACACTTATTTGGCCAATTTACTCAATAGCTTTATAAATTATAGCCTATATATTATTCTGATGTATGAGCTTTATTATTGTCAAGTTTTATTAAAATCCATTCAGTAGTTTTTGCGTGAAAGAGCAACAAACATCCACACATACTTACATCCATACAAACTTTCGCGTTTTTAATATTAGTGGGATCTGTTAACATTTCCTGTGTATTCTTTTTAACTTCTGTCGTGTCATTTTTTTATAGTTTCATAAGTTCGTGTCTTAAAATTATTAAGTATCTGTAAACTTACCTATGCGTTGTTAAATTAATAATTAATTAATTACACATACAACGCATTTGCTCGCAACACTCAAGTGATGTATCTATATCAGTGGAGCTTTCCGTGACTTACGGCACGTTTCCGTCACAAAGCAATTAGAACCTCTAAGGCCAATATTATGGCAAATATCTTCAACAATAACTAAATAACACTAATAATTTATTGATTAATCAATCTCTTACAGTAAAAATCAGTTGTGGAGTCGTGTTACGTTATTTCATGAAGACGTTGCATAAATCATCTTTAATTTTTAGATGTAAAAAAGTCATGTTTTGGGACACCTTGTAAGATAAAGGCTGTATATAGTCATTAATTAATCAATGGTTATCCATTAAAATAATTTTATTAATGGCTGGGTAGCATTTGAGTCATGCCTAAATAGAGCTTTCTCTGCAAATTACACCATTATATAAGTGATGTAAGTCAACATTGTTTGTCAGTCGCTATGAATTACTTTTGAAAAAACTTTGTATAATTGTGACTGGGTTCCAACAGTGTCTACGATGCGTGGAAGCTTGATAATAGTAAGTTTTTAGTTTTTATTAGCTATTTAAGTGTAAATCTTACCTACCAATTTGTTATTACAGTAAGGTACAAACAGCAGTGCTAATTGGTAACCATAAGTTCAGAGATAAAAAAATTAACATACATTTTTTTAAAAACTTTCGTGATTGATTGATTATAGATACGGGATTTATCACGTAAGTACCGTCTTATCGGTGTGTTGATCGACAATGTTTCGGTTCAATTCGTGAATCTTCATCAGGTTGAGTGCGATCCGTTCCAAATAACGTCTCGCCTTGCACGATTATTTCCATATTTTTAATAATCACACGTCGTGTGTTTTTAAAAAATGGAACTTTACAAGTTTTTATTTCAATCTTCAAACATACAGTGGGATATCAATTAGCGCTGATGTCTGAACTTATCCCACTGGTTTTCCTGCGATGCACCTTGGAATTAGACATTCTGTCTATCAGACGAACATACCTATCTGTATTTTAGTTAAAAGATAGGTCTAAAGATGCCACTTTGGGTGTTTCGTATTGCAATTCAGTTCGGATAGAGCACATCTAATCTCTCCTTTTTTGTTTTATCATTAAATGTTCTCAAAATGGTTCAGACAATAAAATGGTTGGCTTGCACAACGATCTCTAAACGTATTTAGTGGCTAACATGACGTATTTGTATGATTTGACAACTCCTTAAATCATATTTAGCCACTAAATACGTTTAGGTATCGTTGCACAAATCGCTTTAAGTGTAAAAGTAGAAATCCAAGTTTAGTTTACGATTAATATAGAGACACATATTATGATCTAGTTACAAAGCAGCCAAACATGCGATGATTTACATGCAGTTTTAATAACACTATCTTTTTTTTAGTGTCTTCTGCTAGCAACTGCAGTGCTTGCAAAGCCTCGGCCTAAAAGATCCTTGGGTTACATCAAGAATCTAGTAACAAATAAATTATTCGGCGGGAACTCAGTCGTCATCGTCCGGCCAACGCTTGCAAACAACGAAACATATCAACTGTTCAAAATCCCTGGATATGATGATATTTTAATAAAAATCAAAAGAAAAGAAAAATCAAAACATAACAAAATAGAAGTGAAACCAGTAGACCCTGTAATAGTGAATCCAGAGGTGGCTATCATTGGATCATATTTGGGAACGACAACGGAAAAAGAAACAATTCTTGCGATAGAAATAGTCAAGAGTCTGCTACAGTCGGGTATATTGACTGAAAGAAGAGATATGTGGATTAAGGAACTAGTGGCGCCACAGAAATTTCATTTGGAGTATATTGACGAGCAAAATGTTATTTTACCCACGCAAGTGTTTGAAGAAGAACAAGGCCATATTTTTGTACCCATGGGAGGTATGCAACAAGTGAATCGCAATAAAATTTCAGTTCCAGTATACCCAGAATACCCACCTCTATTAGTATCAACAAAAGTAAATCCCACGCCTGTTAATTCCTTATATTCTTATAAACAAAAGGGTCCAGATGCCGACATGACCTACGAATCTTATAACAATAAAGATGTTATAGTAACAAGAACAGAGAAGGAACCTCCTTTACCACAGTTACTCAAATTGAGGATCGCAGAAGTGGCTAATATTGGTGCTCAACCTTACCGGGTGAATCCATACAGTTATTCTAACCCAGGTATAGTCCCGGAAAATGTAAGCCCCGAGATGCTACCATACTTATCACACAGAATAGCTAAGCCAATTATAAATGGAACAGTTGAATCTGAATATACTGGAAATAATGATTATGGTGCTCCAGTATTTATTGATAGAGACCCAATTAGGGTATCAAATCCATTGTCCATTACCAGCCCTTATTACTATGGAAATAATGTGCAGCAAGTTATTCGTTGTATGAAAAAGAATGTTGGAAAAGTTTGTCCATACGATAAAACAAAAAGGAAACAAAATCCGCACCCAGAAGAATCGAAACTATTGCAAGAAATTGTAGTTAACAATCAAAATGAACCTACTACGAACAATATAGGTGAAACTGATGCTAATATGATAAATGAGCTTCTCAAAAAATATTTCGCTAATGATCAATTAGTGTCTAATTACATTTACAAGCAAATGAATCATCACAGTCATGATAATTATACAGAAGTGAAAGTTGGAGAAGATATCCAAATAACAACAGGAACAGTTGAAACAGATAGTAAATTGCCTAAAAATTATGTATTTATACCGCCTAAAACTGCAGATTCGACACATCTTAGTGCATTGAGACTTAATACTAAGGAAACTAGCAGCCATGGTAAAGATGATGAAAACAATCCCTTTACTTCCAATTCCAAAGTAAATGAAAGAAAACATTTTGTACCATCTGTACCTCGACTTAAGAGTAATGTAAAACCGAATGTAAGTCATGGATTTAAGAATAATCCAATAATAGTTTCTGAAAATATTGTTGAAAATAGAAAAACCCTGTCAAACTCAACGAATGCTAAAACTAACAAAGAAGATACTAATGAGAATAGTCATAGAGGAGACATTCCTAGCTCTTAATTTTAAGAATTAAAAAAGCCACTGTAGTTCATAATTATTTATTTGTATTAACTTATTTTGTAATTATATTTTAATGCTTCTTTAATAAACTTCATTTTAATGCACAACTTTTTTTTGATAGCACTTAGCATAGATTTTATTAGTACAACAGTTTAAATGACAATGATTTTCGTTCGTTAATTTTCTGTTAAAATTCTAATAAATGCTGATTTCGGTAGGTTTGGTACTTTATTCGAACTTTCCTGCGCTAAGTTGTTATTATTTGTTTGTAGCTTTACCTATCCCGCACTTGTGGGAGGAAAAATCCTAAATTGTGTGGAATTGCGGGAATCGCACCGGTGACCACCTCCTCAATACATTGACCACTTGCATCGGCTCTCTTCTCACCATAAATAGGTCGCAAATCTAGAAGGTCGCTACCAATTTCCATCTGTTCTAACTACTCGTATTTTAAATCTAGTAAATTGGTTCCTCGATTGATCTTATAAGTCACCCAGTGAGTGATTACTGAGTAGTAGATATGACAGGTTCTTGATAGTAACTTTGACAGTTCTTGATACCAAATTTGGGCAGTTGATAGTCGTGTTACTTCTCAAAAGTTGGTAGTTTTCAAGATACAGAATAAGGCTTTTCGTTGTATGACCTGTATGTTAAGGTGGTTCGATTCCTACACAAACAATCTGTGCATATGCACTAGATTTTGAACAGTAGAAATTTCTAAACCTAAGCGTATCTAATTAATTAAGTTGCACACTTTCATTCATAAATATCTAAGAATTCATCATTTTCACTTATTTGAAATGTCATTAAAAGTGTTTTTTTCAAGTTATTTTGTCTTACAAGAACGAAAGTGTGCAATTGTTTTAATTTTCTGAGTTAACTGACTCGATACGCATATGTTTAGAAATTTGTACTGTTTAGCTATCTAGTAAATGTGCAGATTGCTTGTATATGAATCGATCCCCGTTAACTCTAAAAAGGCTTTGTGACTGATGGCAACACAGTAGAAAGGAATCAATGCGAAACACACAGGCTCATTTCATTGCATTTTCAACCGATTTAAAAAAAAGGAGGTTCCAATTTGTCGGAACCTTTTTTTTATGTATGTTCCCCGATTATTCGTAGACGCCTAGACCAATTCGAGAATTTTTTTTTGTTTAACAGTGTTTACTTCCCAGGTGATCCCATTTGCACCAAGTCAGGATCTGATGATGGGATCTCAAAAAAATCGAGGGCAACCCTCAAATCTTATAAGGACGCGTAAATGTTTTTTATATATTTTCTATTAAAAAATACATTTTAATGTCGGTTACATTTTTGTTAAAAAGTTACTTAGGCCCGTATTCTTTAAAACTGCGACTCTGATTAAAAATTTGCTTGAATTTTGAAATACCAGCTTCAATACTAATATAAACACCGTGTGGACTGTAGACCTATAAATGCACGACCGAAATAACCATTTATTCCTTTGCCACGTATGTACTCTGTAATTTAGTTATTAGTGCAAAGCTTTTCAACAATTTGGCATTTGAGTTATCTAATAATATTCTATTTACATTTATCTTAATAATGTCAATAAGAAGTTTAGGCTTTTCTGTCACAACATCGATATGTAGGTACATAAGTACATAAAAGCTCATAAAAAAAATCCTTAAAATGTTGTTTTTAGTATGAAAATACTAGGCTACGAAAAATATAACAGGCTTTTGTTCACAATGTCATTTAAAATTCTGCAGAAGATTGGTTTAAACTTGTTTGCAAAATAATGTGCTATTTCGAAATTCCAGAATCCTGGTACATTCACAATACCGACGTTTGGTATATGCACATAATTTTGCACTCTATCATGTGAGATTCCCTAACTACTTTACAATTGATTTTAAAAACACGGTAAATTTCAATATCTAAAGCACATTCCAATTCATTTTTCTATCCTCAGTCAAATTTCCCATCCCCGTTCTACTCTTGAATCAAATAGCGACATCTGTTGAGGGGCATGAGTACTAAGTGCCAAGCTTGGGCGCTGTTATTCAGAATTTTGTGTTCCAACCACCCAACTTCTCTATATGAAAAACTTCCGTTGTCTGTCAATAGATGGCACTGCTTTAAAAAGTAGCTGGTGGTTACAGCATAAGGAATATTTTGTATAAGTTCAGTCTAAACAGCACTTTCTCTATGTAAGGTGAGTGTGACGTCGGGGGGCGGTTGTTCCCACCGGTCCCAGATGGTGGGCTTCCGTCGTCTGTCGATAGTTGGCGCTGTTTCATTGGACGCATCGGAGTAACCGCTACTGTAGGATCGGAGGCTGCACGATGCACGGATCTTATGCTCTGAAAGTTTAAGTAAAACTAATTTAAAGGTTCTAGGGAGATAAATAAATAAATAATGCTGGACATTTCATACAGAGCCATCTAGCCCCAATCTAAGCAAAGCTTGTACTATGGGAACCAGAAATGTACTTTTTTTTTGGAAATATATTCTTATAATATATGATCCCGAACAAATATTTGTAGATCATGCAAACATTTGTTCCGCGGTGGGAATCAAACCCGCTACTCTTGCGTCTCAGCCGGCTATTCGTCCACTGAGCCACGGAGGTCAACATGTTACCTTTAAAGATATATATTTTTTTCCTTTTTTATAATTTCGCCCGACAGTAAGCGATGATGCATGGAACAGGCTTGCCTAGAAGAAACCTATTTACTCGATACTTGAAGACCCTCTAGGTTCTGTAAACTGCTGTCACTTATCAGGAAACGCAGACTGAGGCGGTGCGCTTAATTGTGTGAAAGATACCGCTTTGATCATGAACATTTAACATGTGACAAGTGATGAATTGAAACAGGGCTTAACGAACCTACCTTCGTTAAAAACTAGATGATACTATATTCTGTATATATTATATGTATATATTTACAAAAAAAAACCGTATATAATTAGTATTCTATCAGTTATCCAGTTCCCATAGCACAATCTTTGCGTAGGTTGGGGCTAGATGGCGCTGTTTGAATTGTCCTGCATTATTTATTCATGTATACACAATAGCTGGAAGTTGGAATATAAAGTGATTGCGAATTAATCCATACGCAATTTATTTATCAACAAGTCTACAAATGAGTAATGTTTTACAAATGAAGAAACTTAAATATTGTCTTCAGAAGCATGCCAATTCTATTGCACTATTCTCATCTCATTAAATTTTGTCGATTCCGCAAAACGGAAATTGTACCATCTTGAAAGAAAGAAAGAAAAGACATTTACAACATCTTATGGGAGTTGCGTAACAGTCTCGCATGTGTGAAAAAATGAATGATAGATGGATGACGTACCAACCTCCAACATTGTCGAGGTAGTTCCTGGCCACATCATCTAACTGCAGCACTTGTATGACCGGCTGCGAGCTCTTGGACCGTGGTCTTCGCGCGAGCCTGATCACCAGGTACGTGGATATTACGAATACCGCGACCAGGACGAGTGCTCCTAGGGATATGCCCACGTCCTTGTCAAGGAAAACTGAAAAAATGAAGATATTGAATGTTTTATCGGCTCGTTACATTGCTGAAAATATGATGTTCTTAGATTCCACCAATAGTTAAAAACTACCCATCTTGTCATAAAAGACCGTAAGTTTCAAGCGGAAGCTGGCGAGCTAGCTGGGAAGTACTTCCACCGTATATTTTTCTGCCGCTAAGCTGTGCGCATTGCTGAGTTACATGTACATGTAGTCCAAGTCTTAGTTAAACCTATGAGGTACATAGGTATTGCAATTATTATAGGCAATTGTAATATTTTTTTCGTATTGTCATAAGAGGAAAGATGAATATCACTGTAGTAGCAATGAATTGGCAGTACATACAATGATACCAGGGTGGGGCCGCCGCTTGTAGCAACTTCTCCGTCGGCCTCAGCAGCAATGCTCTGGAGCACCCGTATCTGTTGCAAGCCATGGCTCCAGCCTCATCCCCCTCTCTCATCCTCCCTACGCCAGCTCGGACCAGCCAGGCTCCCTGTGCCATGGCATGCCCGCTGCCGAAACCCATGGAGGCTCGACGGTCGAGGATGAGCGAAGTGTTGGTGGTCGACATCTTCCAAACAGAGACTTCGTAGTATGTTGCGTTCTCCACTGAAAATCAAGATTAATAGTTTATAGAGTTCAGTACCAGATTTTATGCAATTTATGCGATTTTGCAAGTAGCAACTTGCAACACAAAATACAAAGAAATATTTTACAGTAAGTATAGAAACGACCGAGTGTTTTCCTGGCTATGGTGTGTGTAAGGGAGAGTAGAAAATTGAGTGCTTGTTTTTCTGTAGAGTCAAAGAATGATCTGATGGAATCTTGTGCAGTTGGTAATGTATCCATCTGCTATTAAATCGCTTCTTAAACGACAGAACAAAGGATTTACCTGGTATACACCTAATTTGGAACTCCCCGTATTCATACGCCAGGTCACACTGCTGCGGCTGCTGTGGCCTCAGATTCTCAAAGCTGAAGATCTTCTCACACTGTTCCTCCTGACTCGCTATACCGTTACTGGCTTCACAACTAGCTTTGAGGGTGCCAGCGAGTGGGCCAGTGATCTGGCTGAGGGGGAGTATGTGAGAGCCAGTGGTGAGGTGCTGGACCTCGAAGCCAAAGGGCTGGACGTGCCAGAAGTAAGTGTCGGGGATGGGGAGAGCCTTAACGTTGCAGTTTATGGTTTCTTTGTGGAGGGTGATGCCTCGCTCGGCGCATTCCGGCGGAACTGAAACATGGTGAATAAATATAATGGTTTGTGGAACTTAACAATTGTATAGTGGTTGGCTTCCCTGTTTTTAAACCGAATACTTAATAATAGACATTTGCTGACACTTATTGATGCCTGTATAGTGTCATCATCAGCATCATCATCTTAGTCACAGGACGTCAACTACCGAACAAAGGCCTCCCCCATGCATTTCTAGAACGACCAATCTTGTGCCGTCTGCACCCAATAGCTCCCAGCAACCTTTATCAGTTCATCTTCTGACCATGTAGGGGGCCGTCCTACGCTGTGCTTTCCAGTGCGTAGTCTCCACTCTAGAACATTTCTGCCCCAACGGCCGTCAGTGCTTCGAGCTATATGCCCTGCCCACTAGCACTTCAGATTGCTTATCCTTTGTGCTATATCAGCGACTTTAGTTAGTCTACGAATACCCTCATTTCTATATAGTGTACCTACCTGCTTTATATATAACTATAATCCATACTTTCATACTAATATTATAAATTCGAAAGTAGCTCTGTCTGTTTGTTACGTTTTCACCACTAAACGGCTGGACAGATTTCGATAAAATTTAGTATTCAGATAGATTATGACTGGAATTGGAACATAGGCTACTTTTTACCCGACTGCGCAGAAGGAGGGATGTTTTTACAAATCACGAGTGCGAAGCCGCGGGCAGCAGCTAGTTCATTCTATAAATAAAATAAAATAATTTATGTACTTTAGGCAATAGTTTCTTGTCGTCATAAGATTCTTCATAAAATATTTTAGGGTTTTTTTGTGGTAAACTGAACAGTTTTTTTATAATGTAATTTTTAGACAACTGATGAACACAAGAGAGAGACCCAGTCACAAAGCCAGTCAGTAGAGGCGACTTAGACAGTTCATAGACTGATAATGTGCTATTTAATTATACTTACAATAAACAATTATGCTGATGTGCTCTGCGCGTGTTTCCCCGATGCTGTTGCTGGCGGCACACGCGTACCGACCTGCATGCAGCCTCGTGGTTTCTTCCACGTACAGCTTCTGGGAGGAGGTGTCCTCGCCCCATATACTTCCAGACCTTATTTCAGTATCCTGAAAATTAAAATGAGAACTTAGTGGATAAAAAAAAACTTTATGTCCTGACTAAACAAAAATATTGGACGATAAAGTAATCAGAGGATGGGGTGAACCCAACTTGGGGAAAAAAACTTTATGGAAGGGACAAAATCTAAGTAACATTTTTTTAAGTAGTTACACTCACAGTGACAAAACACTCGAGGTGTAGACATCGATAAAGCCGATAGTATGCAAACGGGCTAAAAAACGATTATTTACCATTTAAACGCAGTTAGGTATCTAGGTTTACAAAGTTAGTGTTCGGATAGAGACATTTACCAAGATGCAATTTCGCCGTATCTCTGCGAAAATTGCAGTCGAAATACCAGAACATCAGAGGAGGAAATTCAATCAGTCTTGCGAGGCTTTACTTAGCTAACTTCTCGACATGGAAACATCGTAACTTTCCATCCATTTTCATTCCATTAGCACAAGTTTTAACAAGACTTGCAAATCCAAAGTTCTAAGCTGAACTATTCACCAACTTTCTACTCAATACAAGCTAATAAACGATCTAACTTAGCTATCAGAAGTTAACCTGTTTGAATAGCACATGAAGTCTCGACAGGATTGGCTCGGCTCTTTTCAGAAACGAATATTTTTCCCTCTAGCTGTGTTCAGTTTAAAATTTAATGTTGGTTTTGCTAGCGTTGGCTATTCATGGAAGCACTATTCAGAACTTGCGTCGTTAATTTTGTATGACTTTATTTAATTCAAATATACATTGAATACTCACATTGAAAAACCACATGAACTTCTCCACAGGCGGGTTGGCTCGACCATCGCATTCTAAATGCAAGGGATCCAGCTCGACCACCTCGTTCATACTGCCGTCTCCGAGTTTCGACACTTCGAGTATCGGGCTATCTGGAATTAAATGGGCGGAAGATGTCTATACGATATTATAGGATATGGGGCACTTACAAGGCTTACTCGTTGAAAAGTTGTAGTATCACTCTGAAAAATGTGGTTGCACACCAAGTATATGAAAAATGTTATGAACTGATAGTAGGCTCTTCCATGGAGGGATAGCGTGACGCGTAAAAAAGTTTTCCAAGATTTATGACTCCCAAACTTAGCATGGCAGGTTGTCTGACAAAACAAATGTTCCACAAACTTACAGGTAACGTTTAGTTTGATAACATCTGCCTTGGAGCCGGTGCTAGGAGCCATGGCAGGGTTAGTGGCGAGGCATGCCAGGGTACCACCATTGTCGGCCACCGCTGCTGTCAGTTCTAGGAACGATACTGCTGTCTGCGTGGCTTCATCCCAACTCTAAGAACATACACCAAAAAGATTAAGGATATAAATTATGTTAATATTGGCTGATGCTTCAGCCCATCATACCTATTTTTTCGCATCTCATTTTACTAGCATCAGTCAGAGGGCTCTTCAGTTTAGTGGCTCCAAATATTATACTGGTTCCAGATAAGGTTTTCTGATCTTCAGGTACCTAAAAGGTAGGATCACGATGGCGCTCAGGTGTAAGTATACCTAAGTTATTGCTTAGTATTGTCACGTCATACCTGATTGCTATGATGCGTGAGATGTCTATGATCCAGCATCCAGCTAATATCTGGCTGCGGGTTGGATCCGCGAGCCGTACACTTGACCATTGCAATCTTGCCAGCCTGGATGGAGTCCCCTTCCGTGCCTGATATCCAATGGATGGACACGTTGTAGGCTGGCACTACAAATTGGATAATATAAAAATTATATAGACATGTTTTCTAGTAGAAGATTTTCAGTTATGAGGCTCAGCGACAATTTCCTGACTCCAAAATTATTTTAAAACTATTGTGATTAGTTGTAAAAGTTCTTAAAAAAGGATGGAAAGGAAAGTGCGAAAATTTTGGCAGTTTTAGATATTTTCAGGCAGTTCATATTTCCAACTGTATGGTCAAGAGATCTCGATGGAAATGTCCATGGCCTCATTTGAAGAATACCAGTTCTTTACAAATTTTATTTATATTTATGTATACGTAACGGGACATAAAGTTGTAGTGTTGCTTCAACTCAACAACGCCATCAACACACGCAACGTGAAACGCGATCACGAAAACACGCAATCTCAAAGGTTCTGTAAAAATTGTAGAGTTTGTTACTTCTAACTTCTTAAAGGGGTGCCAAGGTAACAGGGTGAAATGAGTTGAATTTAGTTGGTAAACTGTGTGAATTTTCGTCGAATAATTTATAATATTCAAAATTTATTCGTCATTCCAATGAATAAATTACCTACTATCAACTTTGTTGAACACCTTGTTTTCCTAAGATGCGGAGACAGTAATATCACAGACTCTTTGTACAACGACATTACTGCTTAGTTTTAAAGTTGAAAATCTAACTTACAGCTATAAGACCCCGAGTGCAAAACAAAGCGTCCTGAAGAACGTAGTGATATCATGAAACCTTAAGACTGTTGTATTCAGCCTATATTTGATGTAGAAATGTTGAGGTGTGAGGTTTTGTTACTTGAATCAAAGGAATAAACAGCAAAATTACGGCCAAAAGACGGTACCGGATTCTTATGCTATGAGTTTGACGTTCAAACCAACACCAAAGTCTTATTTTACGTAATTCACGTGCGGTTTGTATAGAATGGTGAACTTAATTATTGACAATGTAAACAATGTTAATTAGAAGATGTTTTTTTATTCGGCGTATTCTATGTCCTGTTAAGAGTAGGAAATATGATACCACATATACTTAATTATTGACACTAACCCTTTAACACTGTAAGAAACTTCGTCTACCTTGGCTCCATGATAACAAATAAAAAAAGAGTGTGTGTACTTATGTACACGCGTTAGAAGTTATACTTCTTTGGCGTATGGAAAAAAAATAACTAAAATGCAGTAGTGATTAACGATAAATATTAAAATTAATCAAAAAGATTTTATTTTAATAAATTATTAGTATCACCGTCGTATATGAAATTGATTTAATAAAAACACCAAAATAATATTTATTTATTCACACTGTTTAATTGTACCCTTACGAAACACGTGTTCTACATATAAAAATACTAGAATATACAACTTGAACATAGTTATCAATTTTCATACCACCTAGACTAACTTCATGCTGTTAAATTTAGGTGTCGGTGTGCGCGCGCATCGTAAAAATTCACTCTCATCATTTTTCTCCATCGCGCCAAAAGAAGTATAACTTCAAAAACGATATAACGGTCGAAATCAACAGAATTGGTAACTGACCAATTGGTATTTCGGCCTGCTCAAGTATTTCTGTTGAAAACTGCTCCCCAGGATATCGAAAATCCTCCTGTATAACCATTTAAACCATATTGTATAACCAGGGACCATTTTGTCCCCATGCTACACCATCATTTTCTGTCTGTGTGAAGCTAGACTTTTCCTTTGTTTTTATTGTGTGTGATGTCATGTGGGTTCAAATAAATGTATTTTCTTTCTTTCTTCTTTCTATAAAAACTGTATTACGGCCGGTACTGAACTACTGTTTGGAATGCTGGGTATTGACCGGTACGACGTTAAATGACGATCACCGCTTTACAGTAAACCAAGGTTTTAGTAAATACTCACGATAAAGTTCCACCTCCAAAGTTGCCACTACTGGGGGAGCCAGCCGCGTGTTCGAGGCTCGACACGACAAATCCGCCGCGTTGTTCCTCGTTAGAGGTAGGTAGAGCTCGTTCTCCTTCACCTTCGGAATGTCGCTATCTCCGTCTGAAGCATCCACCAGCGTCTCGCCTGAGTACCAGCTGAGGCGAGGTGCTGGACGACCTGGTTTTATGAATCATTATTTAGATTTGTTATTTCTAACCGACTTCAAAAAAAGGAGGAAGTTCTGAATGCGTCGGAATCTTGTTTTGTATGTATGTTTCCCGATTACACAAAGACGCCTGGATCGATTCGAGAAATTCTTTTTTGTTTAAAAGGGATATGGGTTAGATTAGATTAGATAATACTTTATTGCACACCACGAATCAAATACATATAAAAAACAACTACGTAAATCTATGGATACAATTGGCGGTCTTATCGCTAATTAGCGATCTCTACCAGACAACCTTTGGATGGAATGGACTGTGTAGATATTACCTGGGGTGTAATGGTGTACCTAACATACTACATGTACATACATACTAATACTAATTATATAAAAATAAAAAATATAAAACTTACATAAATGAAAATTACATGAATCTAAATAATAACTACTCATAATAATTTATAGATACATACTTAGACTTATTTAAGAAAAAAATAATTAATAATAAATACATAATATATATTTAGCGACAAATACTCAGATAGTGTTCTCTGAGCATACGTTTAAAAATGGCAAGTGACTTGGCACATCTGATAGCCACCGGCAGCGCGTTCCATAACCGGACAGCCTGCACTGTAAAAGACTTATCAAAGTAGGAGGAGGAGTGTACAGGTGTCCTGAGTTGGAGTGTGTCAGATGAACGCAAGGATCGAGGATTGGATTGGGTAGGTATACTTCCCTGGCCAATGGGAGCACCATTGGCACCAAGACAGGATCTGATGATGGGATCCCAAAAAAATCCAGGGTAACCCTCAAATTTTATAGAGAATCATGTGTTTTATATTTTCTTTAAAAAAACTATACTAAAGTCGGTTATTTAAAAATTTACTTGTTGAATGAATGTGTTAAAATTCTTTATATACAACCTGTTTTGTTATGTACGACATTAATTTAAAACACGCTAAAATTTAAAAGTGGGTTTAATACTGGTAGCTTGAATATTTATCCAGACGATGCAGCTTAGTCAGTTTAACATGTATATGTACCTACACACTTGATGAGTGAATATGACTTGTTTATCTATTTTATACAGGCTGTTTCATTGATACTTTAGGACTTGATATTAAGGTTGTATGAAAACAAAAAAAAAATCTATGGAAATGAATTTGAAAAAACTTATCTTACAACAAACCCGTGTTTTCATTTAATGTCGTGCATAACAAAACACGTAGTATATCTTCTACACCTTACAAGCTAGATACAACAAAATGCGAAACCGTTTAATGTATAATGTGCGGTCTTATCGCTAAAAGAAAGCGATCTCTTCCAAAAAACCTTTGATTTAAGAGTTTAATTTCTGCGTCTCGTAGTCAATGATTGTCGTCTTTAAATACAGTTGATAAAACCATAGTAAACTCGTATGGACAAACAAGGCAGACCAAACAGCAGGAAAAAACGATTGCCATCTTAGTACCGGGTGATTTCTACGTGATCATACGAAAAAGAACCGCATCCCTGGTGAGCCGCACGCGTGGAAGTGTTGCCAGAAACATGAGCTCATCTATCATGAGGCGCTGGATGGGTTTGCTTAAGCCGATCACATGCCTGGTGTCTCAGTAGATGCGCTCATGTTCCAATATTGCCGCATTTATTTTTTATCTTATCTTTTTGTGTACCTACCAACAATATTTTTTAAGGAAGATTTTTCTGTGTTACTAACAAAAATTATGGATCCCTGTCTGGTCTGAAATAAACGTTTTTTATTATTATTATTATAGTCCGCTCCTTAGCACGCTGATCGACCTTGAACCTTCTTATGAGGCCTATAGTGAGAGACCACTCATACTTTCTGTGCATTATGTGTCATCACATCTGATCAAAGACTTTCGTCTTGAGACACCAAGGTATTTTGGACATTAAGACATCACGTATTTACCAAACGCTGCCCAGCGGAGTTGGGTTCGAGTATTGGGTGAGTAGACGTACTCTACAACAACTTTGAGATAAAAATTCCTAACTCGTACCGGGGGCCGTATTACCTAAGCCAAATTGCTGTCGCTTCGCTATCGCTACACAGGCCATCCCTTTCACATGTACAGTACGTACCTCACGTGTGAAAGGGATGGCCTGACTAGCGATAGCGAAGCAACAGCAATTTGGCTTAGGTAATAAGGGGGCGGGATGGGTGCAACATGGACATTCGTCATGATTTTCAAAATCAGAATCGGTTATGTAGTTTTTAGATTACCCAAAAAAGAAACAATCGAACTTTACTTTAAAATATTAGTCTATAGTAGACTGCAATTATTTTGATATTACTTGGTCAATATAAATGCCGTTTAAATCGATTCAGGAAACGATAATAATCAGTCTCAAATTATTAGTAATCAGCGAGCATTGCTCTGGTTTTGAGGTATTCAGACGCATTAAACTTGAAAGCGTAATTGAGAATATAACGATCAGTTTACACATGTCAGTGCCGTACTAGGGAAGTAGAGGACTTGGCGTAGACACGTCGAGTTGGCGTTCTTATCGCTAAATAGCGGTATCTACCAAGAGGAATTGACTTTGACAGGAATTGACGGTGTGATTAATAACCAACTAAAGCGTAGATGGTTCATAGACGAGACGTATAGACACGACGAGGGTTCGTAGATAGAGGGTCCGTAGACGCGACATATGTGATGTGATGTAGACGAAAATTCGTAAATGAGGCATAGAGGATAGAGGGTTTAAAGACGAGGCGTAGACAGGCCAGACTGGGACGAACGTGTCGTAAAGATAAGAATGTCGATCTGGCGTAGACGGGACGTAACCAAGCCTTAGAGTAGATATATCGTGCAAAGCGATTTAGTATTCAATAGAGCAAAATTAGATTATACTCTTCTCTGACACAGAACGTGTGCGAACAACCTTATAGGGTAACTTCAACCATTAAAGATACATTCTAATTCCATTTCGTGATGTGTAGTTTTTAATTGAAACCAACATTGCTATGTGTTCAATTAACTCCCAAGAAACTATGTGATAAGGGTCTCATTTGTGAGGAAGATGAAATTACACAAACTCTCAACCATTATTGGAATTCTGGAGTTTAATTTATCACTTACTGTGGAATCTCTTATGAAATGCTCAGAGTTCACATTGCTGAACTGGTATTTAAGAAAAATGTGAACTAATTTATAAAAGCAACTTCAGCGAGCGTTTTAATTATTGTTTCTATCTATCTAGAATCTTGTTTTATTGCTTTGGGGAAATGCCTGAATTGAGTAAAGTAGAAAAGATAGGCTGTATAAGTGCTTTGAACTATGTCGGTAAAGTTAACTGTCATGGAGATCATCATCACTTTAACGAACCATGAATGACTTAAGATTTTGAAACCATCGCAAAAATTTTAACATAGACGAGACTTGACCTGCTACACTACTACACTTTCTGCTATAAAGCGTC
Source organism: Philereme transversata (assembly GCA_963924445.1). Taxonomy (NCBI): domain Eukaryota; kingdom Metazoa; phylum Arthropoda; class Insecta; order Lepidoptera; family Geometridae; genus Philereme; species Philereme transversata. The sequence goes on from OZ004347.1 coordinate 11,620,334, forward strand.
TACCATAAAAACAAAAAAATATTATTCGTACTCTTTGACTATCAAAATAATGCCACGAAATAAATAACTAAATAACTTGACCTACGGTTTCATTCTAATTACAGGTAACGGGAGTTTATGTAGATTGGTTACTCTTTTTTGGCGTAGAAATTGCAGTCATTCTGGATTTCAGACTTTTGCCTATATTTGTGTCACTAAAGCTACACGCATACCAAATTTCAGCACTGTGGGGTCACTGGTGTACCCTGTGAATTTTGTCAAAGTTCAGTTTTTATTATGGCTTAAAAACTCCAAGGTATAAATTAAAAATAAAAACGGGGTCAAAATCTACACACAAAGACCTTTCATTTGATGCCCCATTCCCCTCCCTACATTTTTAGCTCATTTAGTCACACCAAAATTGTGCCATTATTACTTACCTATGTATCAAATTTCACGATGATCGGATCAACGCTTCGAAAGTTATCTTTGGACAAATAAACATACTGTTACGAGCTGAGGGTTCGGGATAAAATAATGGGAATCGATCTAACCAAAATAACACTTTTATTCAACCACTGTTGCACCACTTAAAGTCACCGAAATGTTCGCACGTATAGCAAAATCCAGACTGACTGCCCGGCCATCTCTCCGGCCTATTTATATCGCACACAATTCACTACACTAGAAGGATCTCGAACATTCCAGGAAAGGGTCGGTGTTTCGACAGAATGACCACTCCCCATCCTGCGCAACCGTAGACAATAACACAGCAGGTAAGACAAAAGCGTTCGAGAAACTTCGATTATTACTCATTGTTTAACAGCCTCGGCGTAACAATACATACATACAACGCCGATTTGCCCAAGTTGATTTGGAGATCTCGCTTCGCTCGATCAATTATACTAATCAGTACTAATATTAGGATTAAAGAGGTAAAATCTGTTTGTTTAGTTGTAGGGGGTAATCTACGGAAGTACTGATCCGATTTAGAAAATTCTTTCACTAATAGAAAGCTATATTAACCCGTACGTAAATAATAGTAACTAAGTTAAGGTAATGTGAGTACCTATGTAAACTTAACAATAAGAATTAATTATAACTAATAGCATAATAGGTTAATATTACTTTTCACATCACCTGCTACACAATGCCAAATTATATGTCATGTAAACCTCATCGAAAGCAGATGATTAAATCCCTACGGCTGAGCCGGGAGTACAGTTGTACTAAATTTCATTATGCCCTAGCGGGCATAATATGATTTGAGTTTGGAACCTCTTCTGTACTAAAATTTGAACCAAAGAGACCCACACAATAAGAACTTATTCGTAAATCGAACTTACCTCTACACAGAATGCACCAACCTAGATTTGGTTTCTATTGTCTCGCAAAAAGTGTGAAAAGTATAGTGTATTCTCCTCGTGGATAAAGTTGTCTGCATCTTGGACGTGATTATATCCCTCTCTACACTCAGGATTCTAGTTACTCCCTCGCTCCCCTCGTGAGTTAACTCTAGAACCCTTCGTTACGTTCGGGATTCAATATAGCGCCCGTGATGCAAGACTCTGCTTTATCCCCTCGTTTAATAATCTTCTATTTTTACTTGACATTGGTATAGTAATAACTAATTAGTGGATAATAATAATATGATTGTATTATAGTGTCCCAGCAGGTCTCATGTTTTGGACCAACAATTTTGTAAATCATCTAGGTAGGTATTGTAAAGCAAAAATGAAACAATAAATATTTGACTATGACTATGAGTATGCTATATTTTATTTTGTAAAAAATCCGTGTGGAGCCGGAGCGGGTCAGCTAGTATAGCAATAAAAACAAAACACTGTCTAAAATAGGTTTATTAAGCACAAAATGATTTAGTACAATACGGTTACTCGAGAACCTTTATTCCCAAGCGGTTGTCGGTTTTGCATGCTGTTGCCGTCTTTTACCAGTACAACTTGCTAATTCTGATGTCGGACTCGTAACTACGGGTTTCCTAATTCCGAATTCATCCTTAGACGTATTCTTTTTTTCGAATGTGGCATTGTATTAAAGGACTGTACCGATACCCGTAATTAGGGTATTGGGAAATCTGAAACCATAGCAGATACAGAGAAGCTGTCTGTGGAACCATTTAGTCTTTTTTATGGAAATAATTTTGGTATAGTAAATAATTTGTACAAACGTGAGTTTTCCATGAAAATGAATAAACTTCACATTTTTATTTTATAATTCACCTCGAGTCATTAACATGTTAGTATTAATATAATCGGTTTAAAAAAATCTAGATAGCATAAGTTGGTATAAGCTTTTCATATAATGCGTGCTATTATAAAGAAGGCTATACTTGAGGTTTCTGATCGAATCAGAAATGAGACCATATGTCTGTAGTTGGGTTCATATCATGTTCATAACAGTTGTTCGCCCCGAACGGAGATATCACGAGTGAGAAATCCCAATACTAGGAGTTCATTTCGCTAATAATTATTTCTATTTCATATAATATATTATACAGGGTTACAGGAAAAATCGTGCTAGATCCATTAAGGGCGTGGAGTACCCATCATTTCTGACTTATTTCACTATGAAACACCCTACCCTAAACTTAACCCTGTTCGAGATATTCGACTTTTAATTTTTTTATTGAAAATTGCCGATTTTTAGGCTACTAAATTTATTTTTGTTTATTTTGTGTATCTTATTATTATTATTATTGCATTTTTACATGTGTAATAAGATGCTTTAGGACGTCAATCATTAAAATAGTGCATAAGTTAATTGAATAGACCGTAGTAGACAAGTGAAAGTTAAGAAATAAAAAAAAATATTAGAAAGTTTATTTTTCTCTAAGGGATATCTAAAAAAAATATTATGGCAATGGTTCGGCAGATGTTTTTTAAAATATCTACGTTTCATCAGCTATCTAACGAGGTATAACAATCTAGGGTTTGTATTACATTTCGTGGAAAAAAAGTAGTTGGGACGCAAGCTCGCAACGAATACATAACTCGCTACCCCGGTCGTCGAGTGCCGGATGTGGCCGTTTTTGACAGAGTCTATCGAAGACTTCGAGAAACTGGCTCTGTTTTGAGACGAAATACAGACATGGGAAGACCACGAATTGATGACGAAGAACAGGACAATGAGATAGTGCAACGCTTTCGAGCGGATCCGACTACTTCCACTAATATTGTTGCCCGTGATCTGGGACTTTCGCAATGGAGAGTGTGGTTTACAGTGCATACTGCTGGCCTATACCCGTACCATTACACGCCGGTACACGTTATTGAAGAAGGAGACCCCGCGATAAGATTGGACTTTTGCAGATTTATGCTAAATGCTGACGTAGAAGACCCAGATTTTCTAAGAAATATCTTGTGGACGGATGAGTCCAAATTTGATAAAGATGGCATAACTAACTATCACAACGCCCATTACTGGGCCCCAAAAGAGCTAAGGAATCCCAATAAGAAAAGAGTGAAGGGGTCCCAACGAAGATTCAGCGTGAATGTGTGGATGGGCATTATCTCCAATCATTTGATTGGACCTTACTTTCTCCCGGATAATCTAAATGGGGAAAGCTACGAAAATTTCCTGAGAGCAGACTTAAGTGATTTGCTGGATGATCTGCCACTCAACCTGATCAGGGACATGTGGTTCCAACACGATGGCTGCCCTGCCCATTTCAGGAGAAGTGTCAGAGACTGGCTGGACACAAATTATCCAAACAAATGGATAGGACGAGGTGGACCGTTGCCATGGCCAGCAAGAAGTCCGGACCTAACCCCCATGGATTTTCACGTGTGGGGGTGCATGAAAAGTCTTGTGTACAGCGAGCCGAATCCAGTTTCGTCTGTGGAAGACTTACGAGAAAGGATTGTGGATGCAGCCAATAAAATGAGGACCACGTTAACCACTGGAGTAGTAAAGACTGGTCTCCGTAGAAGGATGCGACAATGTATCAGAAATAGAGGCGGCCATGTTGAACATGAACTGTAGAATAAGAAAAAGTTGTGTGAAAATCTTTAATAAATGACATTTCATGCTTACCTATTATTTTATTTTACTTTTTAGGGCTAAGTATAAATTTTCTTCTCCACTGTCGCCTATAAAAGTAAATTTTTTTCAATGCATTTGAATAAAACCCTAGATTATTATACCTCGTTAGATAGCTGATGAAACGTAGATATTTTAAAAAACATCTGCCGAACAATTGCCATAATATTTTTTTTAGATATCCCTTAGAGAAAAATAAACTTTCTAATATTTTTTTTTATTTCTTAACTTTCACTTGTCTACTACGGTCTATTTAATTAACTTATGCACTATTTTAATGATAGACGTCCTAAAACATCTTATTACACATGTAAAAATGCAATAATAATAATAATAATAAGATACACAAAATAAACAAAAATAAATTTAGTAGCCTAAAAATCGGCAATTTTCAATAAAAAAATTAAAAGTCGAATATCTCGAAAAGGGTTAAGTTTAGGGTAGGGTGTTTCATAGTGAAATAAGTCAGAAATGATGGGTACTCCACGCCCTTAACGGATCTAGCACGATTTTTCCTGTAACCCTGTATATATTTTTATATATATATTTCATAGTTTACATGTACATTTTCCATATATAGTTTAGTAGGAAGTACGTTCATCATGTAAGGGGCTGCAACTGGGTTCGTGCGACCCCTACTATAATTGATAAATCTGATAATATTGTCTAAATTCTTACCTTATTTAATAATTTTAAAACACACCAAATCACATCAATTTTTTTTTATTTATTAGAAAAAGAGGTGGACCAGTAATTCTAAATTCAAGTCAATAGCTCTGTATAATGTTTCACCTGGGGTTAAATTTTTGTGTCCCGAATCCTAAAAACAAAAAATTGAACATAAAACCAAAAAGTAAAAATGCCAAAACCTTGCGCAGTTAAGAACTTATTATTACAAAAACTGAAGAAAGGTTATCTGGAAGAGATCGCTTTTAGCGATAAGACCGCCCATTGTACCGTTAATTATTGTTTATTTCCTTTGATAGTGTATTTTTGTTTGGTGTGCAATAAAGAGTATTTCATTCATTCATTCATTCAAAACTGTGATCTAGAAGGACGAGTTTACCCTATCTTTTTATAATCACATGTTCACCAAATGACAAATGCCCCTATCCCCCAAAGGGACGTAATTCTCACGTCCTTCAGAAAAGGGAAATAAAATGTGTGTTTATTGAGGTTTACCGTCAGTTTGTGTTCTTTTAAACCCTCTTGAGACCACTTTTAATACAAAAATACATAAATGTCAGCCTGTTTGAGCAATATACACACGGTTAAAGTTTTGATGGTATACCGTTTTTTGCGTCATCTGCAGGCAAAGTTTCGGTTAAAAGTGTGAGATAGAAATATAGCCATACCACATCACATAACTTTGCCATATCATATGATGATACTCCTGAGAAATGATGTGACAGTAAGTATCGTAGCCGCTTATAGATAGATAGATAATATTATAATAAAATTAAATTAAATTAAATTAAATAGTCATTTATTTCAGATATCTATGATCCATATGTTAATAGTATAAAGGTTCTTATAAACTATGTTAGTAAATTAAAGTGAAGAATTACATTAAATTATAATGATATTAAAATTAAAGTTAATTTAAAACTAAATCAAAATTATATTAAAATCAAACTAAAATTAAATTGAAATTATATCAAAATTAAATGAAAATGCACACTATAAAACAAAACAATTTAAATAGAACAACGTAAACCTATGATACAATTGGCGGTCTTATCGCTACAAAGCGGTCTCTACTAGCCACCCTTTGGATGGAATGGACTGTGGCGATATTACCTGGGGTACATAATTACATAATAAAGTGATACTTATAAAAATAAGAGGTTTTTTTTTTTATTTTTTTTTCGAATGGACTAATCTCGCTGTTGGCCTCTGAGGCCGTGACAGCTTAACCGAAAAACGTAAAAATAAGAGGTGAATTACGAACACACGCAAAACAGAATTTTATTTGTTAATGTACTTAAGAAGTTCTTATACCTATCGTGTATTTTTTGTCACTTTACGGCCACACGTTTAATAGGTACATATTTTGGTGCACTTTGTTCAAAATAGCGTGATGCAAAGCTACCTCCTGGGGATCTAATTTATTATATTGAACTTCACTTCGGTTAACTTCCGTTATATCAATTTTGATGTCTGGAAAAATCACTTCAAAGCGACAAAAACGCCCATTGTAATTTTTGCTATGTGTATTTTATATAGGTAATTACACACATATATATATTTATATTTAATAAGAAATAGTTAAATTTTGTAAAGAGCGTTGCCAAGACACTGGCGTCAATGCCCAGCTGAATTGTTGTTTTATGTTAATTTATTTTGTGGTGTACATTAAAGTGTTTTCATTCGTTCATTTATCATCTCTATTTTTTGTACTAGCTATAAAAAAAATCTAAATCATTCAGTTAGCAGCAGTTTTAGTTCCAATTTACCTAAAATGTACGTTTATTGCACAATCAGAAAAAAATACAAATGGAGGACTTAATGCTAAAATCATTTTCTACCAGTCGACCGTGACAGGTAAAAAACTTGGGTTGGCGTGTTTAACTAGGTACTAACAAAAATACAAATAGAAATAAAAAACTAGGTGCTATCTATTTAATTGCCTACATAAATATAATAATACTCACAAATACATTATAATTATAAAAAATAATAAAATACACAAATATAACACATAAATAGATAACATAAATTAATATATATATACATTAAATAAAGAAATCTAATAACAAATAGTAAATAAAGTTTTACGTTTTACGGAAAGCTCGTTTGAAAGCTGGTTTTGTAGACATTTAATACTGAGGGGAAGAGCGTTCACTACGAAATAGAGGAACATAAATATGATCGGCTTACAAAGTGCTGCTGAATCATATTATGATTCACCTTATTTTTGTTCTAGTTGGAAATGGAACAAGCATATGGCCCACCTGTTGTAAGTAGTAACAATCGCCTATAGCAAAGTATTACCACGTAGGTCACGCACTTTTGAAACGTGCCATAAGATGCGTCCTTCAACTTGAGGCATACAGGTGTAAAGCCTGATGTGGCTGTAATTTCACCGGAATCCATACTATCGTACACAGCAATGCTGCTTGACGGCAGAAGTAAATATGGTATATTTCCCCGGTCGAGCCCTTTCTTTTGCCGGTGAAATTACAGGCACATGAGGCTTTACACCTGTATGCCTCAAGTATATGGACGCAGGGATGTGCATCGTAGGGTACATTTCTAAGGAGCGTGACCTACGATGCAAACTTGTTATAGGCGATGGTTACCACTTAACATCAGGTGGGCCATAGCTTGTTCCATCTCCAGTGGTATAAAAAAAAGGATTGTGTGGTTTTATGAAACCACGGTAAAAGTGAAACTTTGTTTCACATTATAGACATTTAACTAAAAATTTTCGTTGGCACAAATGAGTAATAGTCTATACTCTACACGGTCAGCTGATGCGAATTATAGGCGCCGCCATATTGGCCTCGGCTGCTCTGACGAGCGCCTTTCACTTTATCCCTACTCCGCGGCCGACCGTCACGCGACATGCAACACACAGACGAAAAAGTTTGAGACGATGTAATAAAAGTTTCACTTAAAAAAAATCTACTACACGTAAAGTATCTTTTTGAAACTTCCTATAGCTCGTTAATAATTCTCTCATTATGATGTCCTCATTAATTAGGAAGACTTTTGTAGCGACATCAGAGGGATTTCGAGAACTCTGTGAACATTTTGCAGAAGATTTCAGTTAATATGTTCATTTTACCTATGTACGAGTATGTATTCGACCTTTTAGCGGGAATATTTAATGAGTTATGTAATAAGCAGAGTAAATTTGACCCGGGAAACGATTTGCGGTCAATGTTAAGAGTGAAATTAAATACACTTCAAACATACGACCTCCGTGGTGCAGTGGGCGAATAGCCGGCTGAGACGCAGGAGGTAGCGGGCTCGATTCATGCCGCGGAACAAATGTTTGCATGTTCTACAGATATTTGTTCCGGGTCTGGTTGTTTTTCTATTTAATATAAGCATGTATTTACAAAAAAAAATGTATGTAAGTATTCTATCAGTTATCTGATTCCCATAGTAGTACAAGCTTTGCTTAGTTTGGGGCTAGATAGCGCTGTGTGAAATGTCCAGCAATATATATTTATTTATTTATTTTATACCGTGGCTTACAAAAATGTATATACAATAACAAGGTTCCGCCCGCGGCTTTGCAAGCGTGGTTTGACAACAAAAACATTACCCTCCTTTAGCGAAGTCGTGTAAAAAGTAGGCTATGCCCCAATCCCAGTCATAATATATCTATACTGCGTGTCACCCCATTTACGACTTTAATTTAAATCACCGGTAGGTCTGATGGTTAGTATTGTTGCAAAATAGTTTTTTCAAATTCATTACCATGAATTTTTTTTAAATATTTAATCTACCTTAATTTCAAGTACCTACCAAAATTAAGTTTTAAAGATTCAAAGTAGCAATGAAACAGCCTGTATAAAATAGGTAAACAAATCATATTTATTCATAATGTAAGTAGGTATCTGTTAAACTGACTAAGCAGCATCGGCGCAAAGACGCTGCCAATTTACGTTAAAAATTGTTTATTGGAAATGTATCGAATATTACTAGATTAATATTCAACCTACCGGTATTAAACAAATCTGTAAAATCAGTTAATACGATTCTGCATATGTGTTTTAAATTAATGTCGTGAATGCGGTGACAGACTGTAAACTAAATTTTATCGTAATTTGTCCAGCCGTTTGGTTGACAGACAGAGAGACAGAGCTACTTTCGAATTTATAATGTTAGTATGTATACATTTATATATATATATAGGGTGGGGCAACATTTTACCTCATGAAGACAGCTACCTTTTCTTTTGTAGTAAGAAGGTTTTGAGAAAAACAACTGCATTATTGGATTAAAAAACTTGGGGTTTTCTTCAAAATATTTAGTCTAGAGCTGCCCTCAATGAAATACAATTTTGCCCCACCCTGTGATATTGTAATATGGATTATACGAGATGGAATCAGAAATGAAGAGATCGTAGACAAAACAAAGTCAGAATATTATCAAGCCGAAGTGGCAATGGACGGGACACAGCTCGAAAAATTGATTGCCATTGAGGCAGAAAGGTTCTCGAGTGGAGACCCACACTGAACGAAAAGCGCAGCGGAGAACGGCTACCAGGGCCCGTAGCCAAATTACATTCGCCACGAATCTATTCGATTTCTAGATACATTTGTTGTCGCTGAATCACGTGGTATTTCTATAGCATGTGTCAAATCCCATACATTTTCGGACGTATCGACTAGCGTCATCGCTAATCGACTGTAACTTGGCTAAGCCCTCAGATTGAAAGACAACCTGACAGAGGTTAGTGGAAACTGTTGGGTGCCAAAATCTATAAATAATTATAAATAAATATTGTAGGACATTTTACACAGTGCTATCTAGCCCCAGACTAAGCAGAGCTTATACTATGGGAACCAGGTAACTGATATAATACTTACTTATAATATATAGAAAAACAATCAGACCCGGAACAAATATCTGTAGATCATGCAAACATTTGTTCCGCGGTGGGAATCAAACCCGCAACCTCCTGCGTCTCAGCCGGCTATTCGCCCACTGCGCCACAGAGGTCGTCTATAGAAGATATCTTCAACGTATAAGCTCAACAGAAATTCTCTGCTCTAGTTAAATTAGTTTTGCTTCGCTTTTCATGATGAAATTAGCTTTCCTACTTTGATGATACCTAATTTGATGTAAAATTGCCCCCAACACTAAGGGACCTATGTACACGGCGTATTTTAAATGCGCGCGAAGACGCGCGTTTCAGGAACGCGTTTTGACGGCGCGCGCCGTAGTTTCCCGAAAAATCATAGTTATTTATAGTGTATAAAGATAAGGTTCCCAGATTAAAAAATCGAAATTCCGGAGTAAATTCCTGACATTTGATGAAAATTCCTGACTTTCTTGTAAATTAATGTCGTTAGCGTCATGCATGTGAATGAACGAAGCAAATTCTCGAATTTTGGGAACAATAAATATCAATAATGATCTATATGACAAATATCATAAGTAAAGTATATTACAACATTCTCTCACCTGTTCAATATGGGTTCAGAAAAAATAAAACCATAAATATGGCACTTTTTGATTTCTTATCAAAAGTAATGCTGAACGTTGATAACAGAAAACCAGTTTTTGCACTATTCATGGACATGACGAAAGCATTCGATCATGTTAAGCACCAAACTCTACTTGACAAACTTGAAGCCTATGGTGTTAGAGGAAATGCATATAACCTAATTAAGTCTTATCTTGAAAACCGAACACAAGAAACTCATATTAACAAAATTTGCTCTAAAACCCACACTGAAAAAACTTATGTATCTAGGATTAGGGATGTATGTTATGGAGTTCCGCAAGGCAGTGTTTTGGGACCATTATTGTTTCTTATTTATATAAATGACTTTCCAAGCGTCACTAGGCACCCAATGACCCTATTTGCAGATGACAGCACAATATTATTTAACTTTGATCACTTTGACAATTATAACAATGACATTAAAAATACTTTGACATCCTTAATTCAATGGCTTAAATCTAATAATCTGAAAATTAATTTGGAGAAGACGAATATAATGACATTTGAACAACGGGATAGAAGTCAATCCCTTATAGACGTAGATTACCTAGGTACAAAAATTTGTGAAATTGACGCCACCAGATTCTTAGGCTTGACAATCGACAAAAAATTGACATGGAAATCACACATTGACAATATTTCTAAAAGACTTCATCAATTTTCTTACGCTCTCTATAAATTGAATAGAAAAGTGAATATGCCTACTCTTTTAACTGCTTATCACGGACATGTAGCATCAATATTAAGATATGGGGTAATTTTTTGGGGCAATTCATCAAATAAATTACAAGCTTTCAAAGCACAAAAACGTTGTGTAAGAGCGTTGAACCACCTGACACAAACGGACTCGTGCAGAGAATATTTTAAGAGACTGAAGATTCTAACCCTACCATGCCTATATATTAACGAGGTTGCCACTTTTGTAAGGAGTAACTTAAATCTTTTTAACATTTGTCCCAAAGGAACCCGCCGTGCGAGCTGCATTCGCCTTAAATCGTGTAAAACTCATCTTTTGCGCATGAGTGTGTTCTGTATGGCACCAATAATCTATAATAAAATACCATCAACAATAAGAGGCAAAGAAAGCATCATGGAGTTTAAGCATGCCCTCAACAAACTGCTTATAGAAAAAGCATATTATTCAGTCGACGAATTTTTAGAAGATAAGAATTTTTAATATATTATTTTATGATTTTTATATTGTACCTACGTCTAAAACAGATAAACTGTGTAAACTTGTACTTAAATGTTTAAGATCTTTATTGTATAACAGTTTTAATTACACATATTCAAGAATAAACTTAATGACATATTAGTTAAGATAGCATATTATGTTAATGAGTTTTTAGGTGACCAAAATATGATATAATATTCACATTACATTAACAAGAATTCTAATTTAAATCGTAATTACTATTTTTGACATTTTACTATCGTAATTATTATTTCTTGACATTTTGTTTTTCTGAATTTAAGTAACTATGTAATTTTTAATTATTTGCATGTTAAGTTTATTATTAATTATAAAATACTTGTACGCCGCAAGGCAAAATCTAGCGCTTATATAAAACTCCTACCACCTAACATAGTACCTAGATTTACAAGGAATAAATGAATTGAATTGAATTGAATTGAAAAGTTGATTGTTAATTTATTTGTCATAAAAATATATGGTTTATTTTACGTTTTATTTTACTCGTTACCTACTTAAATTGTTGAAATTCCGGACGGTGTAGGTTTCCCCTGGATTCCGGACAAAGACCAATATTACCGGACATGTCTGGAAAATTCCGGACGTATAGCAACCCTACTTGAGGGAGACTTTTGCCCAGCAAAAAAATAAAACTCCTGTAACCTAATTAATAACGGTTCCTAATTCGACTACGAAACCCTAAAAAGCAATATAGTTTTTACTAATGTTTTTCTTACCTCCTATAACTAAACACCTCAGGACTAGAGTGTCTCCATCGTGGTAAGGGCCAATCTTGTGCTCGACCTTATTGTTCACTTCGTCCATGAAGAAGGGCGGGCTTGGGAGCACTGAAATAAAATATCACAGTTATTTACAAGAAATGTGATAATATTAAAGGCTCTTAGGGCAGAAAGGTTCCCAAGTAAAGACCTCGCACTTAAAGAAGCGTGGGACAGTTTACTGGGCGTTAATTTATAGTTGATCGAAAGAAGCGAGATCTCCAAATCGACTTGGGCAAATCGGCATTGTATGTTGGATAGCTTTCGCAGCGTTGATCCGATCATCGTGAAATTTGATATATAGGTAGGTAGTGATGGCTCAATTTTGGTGTGACTAAAGGAGCTTAAAATGTTGAGATATTGGGGTTCAAGAGAGGTAAAAAAAATGAAAATTAGACTATTAGGCAAATTGGGACTTCAAATGAAAGTTTTTTATTAGTACATATCAACCCTGTTTTTATTATTAGTTTATTACTTGTAGTTTTTGAGTTATTAGCCATAATAAAAACAAAATTGTGACAAAATTCACAGGGTACACCAGTGACCCCACAATGCTGAAATTTGATATTCGTATAGCTTTAGTGACACAAATATAGGCAAAAGTCTGAAATCTAGAATAACTGCATTTTGTATCCCAAAAAACAGGTACCAATTAACATGAACTCCCGTTACCTGTAATTTAAATGAAATTATGGGCCAAATAAGTTGGTTATTTATTTCGTGGCACTAATTTGATAGTCAAAGATTTTTTTATTTTTTTGTTTTAATCGGAGACTCGCGAGATCTCAGTTCGAGGCGAACTTCTCGTTATACCAAATAAAAAAATCTGCGCGAGTCAGACTCGCACTCCTCCGGTTTTATTGTGTCTTCTTCTTCGTGTCGATATGGTCTACACTATTTTAAAGATCAAATGCTACTCTGCCAATACTTGGCCACTGCAACAGCGTTAGCGGAACAAGTATCCCTCAGGGTGCAAGAATAAGGACACAATAGGCAGCCTAGTAAGTGCGTCTTAGCCTGAGGGTCTGTACCGTATGGGAAACTAGTCGCTGACTCTCCAATGTAGCCCTATTTACTCATATTTTGCCTGCTGCGACCCACTAGTGTCCTGAGACGGTTGAGTGATCTCCACGTAGGCCAAGGAAGGTCTTTTCCGGCAGGCATTTTATTATGTTATAGAATTAGAAAAATGCAAATATTAAAATAAGAATAATATTTTACCTAGAAAACTTTCGTGATTTATTTCAATCATTATTATACCCTGATGAAGGTTCACGAATTGAACCGAAACATTGTCGGTCGAAACAACGATAAGACGGTACGTGATAAATCCCTTATTTATATTAAGAATTATATTTGTGTATAAAGTAGTATTGCAGTATTTGTAAAGTTATTGGAGTAAATCAGTAAAATAAATAATTAAAAAATTTTGCTGGATATTTCACACAGCGCTATCTAGCCCCAAACTAAGCAGAACTTGTACTATGGGAACCAGATAACTGATAGAATACTTATATACTGTTTTTTTTAATACACAAGTACTTATAATATATAGGAAAACACCAAGACCTGGAACAAATAGTAGATCAAGTAGATCACGCAAACATTTGTTCCGCAGTGTGAATCGAACCCGCTACCTCCTGCGGCTCAGCCGGCTATTCGCCCACTGCGCCACGGAGGTTGTCAGTGGAAGTAGGTGAAGTGGAATTGACACATTGCCAAGACACTGAGATACAGACTCCGTTTCACTGAATATCTGATAAATGATCTAACAGCAATCATGTTGATAAACAGTGTTACACGTCAGATAACTTTCTTTACCAACCAGACTATCAGGTACATGCGCATGCGCAACCTAGTATAAAATAATAGACTAGATTCCGGTTTCTATACGCTTAAAATTCCTGATTAGAAATAATGTCAAATCAGAAGGCAATTACCTGATAACGATAATTAAATCTAGTCAAGTCCAAGCGTCGATCTAATCTCGATGTCCGCCAATGTAATTAAATAAATAAATATTGCTGGACATTTCGCAAAGCGCTATCTAGCCCCAAACTAAAGAGAACTTGTCCTGCGAGAACCAGATAACTGATAAAATACTTAAATACTGTTTTTTTAATGAATAGGTTATTTCTAAGCAAGCTTGCTCTATCTCCGATCACACCATCACTTACCACCAAGTGAAGTACTTTACTTTCACCAATAAAAATACAAAAAAAAATTAAAAACAATTCCAACTAACTTTTAATGCCTTCTTTTATCATCAAATAACTTTTATCTCGCATTATCAAAGGAATAAAAAAAATCCAAATACGAAGGCGCTACGACAGATCTATATCACTCACTAGATATGGCCGGCTGAAGGCTTACTAGTAGAGAAGGGTTACTTAAAAAAAATATATAACTTCAGAAAAAAGAAAATTTAAATAATCTGAATCTCTCTGAATCTCTCTGAATAACGCAGATACGTTATGTTTTTATTATGTTATACAGAAATAACATATAAAACATGTATGGAGGTATGTTATAAATAGAACGAAATTCTGAACTTCTCAAAGAAAAATACCCACTTTTTCCAATTGGAAAAAGTCCGTCATTCGACCTTTTCTGGAATCACTATTTGAGACATTTGTAGTAATGCTTCACGATGATACGTTCATTCATCATCGCGGTAGGTGTTCTAATGGTGCGTGAGGTAAACATCAGTCCGGCTGATATATCCAATGTTCGCATGTTTATATTGCAAGAGATAACACTTATTTTATACTATACTCGTGGAAATTTAATAGTTCGAATTTGACAGATGTCCAATTACTACAAAAGAACGGAACCAAATGATACAACATTGGAATATCGTTCTAGTGTTTCTGAGTGTATTTTTTCAGTATAAAATGAAACTTAGTACTTATTAATTATACTTATTATTAATAAATAAATATATAATAAATAATGCTGGACATTTCACACATTATCTGTCCCGAACTAATTAAATATTGTACTATGGGAACCAGATAACTGATAGTAAGTATACGTATATATATATTTTTTTCTGGAAATAGATACTTATAATATACAAAAAATACCCAAACCAGGAGCAAATATCTCTAGACCATACAAATATTTGTCCCGCAGCGGGAAACGAACCCGCAATCTACTGCGTCTAAGCCTGCTATTTGCCCACTGCGCCATAGATTGTTATAGCGTAAGGATAACGTATTAATTATTTGGTATTAAGTGGTTGATTTTTCGATTTATTGTGTAAACGTTCGGTTCGTAAAAAGTTGATCGTACAAGTTGAGATGAGGTGTCGTAATATGAACGGACATTTCTAATTCTGAAGACCAAGTGAGGGTATTTGCTGCAGCTGCCATCACTTCTCGACGGTAGCTCCAAGTACTCCAGTCCACCCGTGACCACGACTGTTGCAACACAGCCGAAACGTCGGGATAACAAATAAAAAAGGTACATACGCGATAAATACCCGTTTTAATCAATAATTATTTCGTACAAAGTTATTACTGCATGCAAAATAATAGACGTCAAATGGGACCTATTTGAGTAACAATACATTTCACTCAAAAAATATCTTTAAGGGTGTTTTAAGGTGCTTTAAATCCACAAATAGTGTCACTACATTTTTCTAGCTCTGCTCAGCCCAGCTATGGTGGAAGAGGGCTATCGTACATATAAAAAAGGGAATAATGTAGGAAGAGGGAAGATGTGAGAGGAATTAAATTGATCGAGCGAAGCGAGATCTCCAAATCAACTTGGGCAAATCGGTGTTGTATGTATGTTTGTTTGTCCGAGGATAACTTTCAAAGCGTTTATCCGATCATCATGAAATTTGGTATATAGGTAGTGATGGCACAATTTTGGTGTGACACAATGAGCTAAAAATGATCACAGTGAGTTGAGATATTGGGGTTCAAGAGTGGTAAAAAAAACAAAATGAGACTATCTGGTCAAATGGCACGTTTAATAAAAGGTCTTTGTGAATATATTTCAACTTATACGACTTATTCGATATTTCGTTTTTATTTTTAGTTTAAATCTTGTAGTGTTTAAGTTATTAGCCATGATAATAACTGAACTATGACAAAATTCACAGAGTACACCAGTGACCCCACAGTGCTGAAATTTAGTATACATATAGCTTTAGTGACACAATTATAGGCCAAAGTCTGAAATCCAGAATAACTACAATTTCTACCACAAAAAATATATCCAAATAACATGAACTCCCGTTACCTGTAATTTGAATGAAACTGTAGGTCAAGCATCATGGTTGTGCATTTCGTGGCACCATTTTGATAGTCAAAGATTACGAATAATATTTTTTTGTTTTTATAAGAGACTCGCGAGATCTCAGTTCGGGCCGAACCACTAGTTAATTTATTGGCCAAAACAAGTGGCAGTTTTTGTTTACGTAAGTGTCTGATTTTATGTTAAACTACCCTCATTATGGTGGACAAATTTTTGATGTTCTTTCAAACATTTTTAAGTTCAGTGTTTGTTGTAGACAATTAGTAAACTAAAGTAGCATAAAGTTTATATGAATGATTGTATTTAATTGAACTTTACTGCTCACTGCATCAGAAATAAGAATGATTAGAATAATAATGTTTCTCAGTAGGGGATTTCTATAAATCTTATGAGAAATAAAGAATCTTAAACCTTAGCCGAATGTGTGCGAGGGATGTGTGCAAGCGATGTAGCGAGCTAAGTCTACCAACCAATAGAAGGTGACAGAAGAATCACTCACTACGCATCCTCGCATCGCTCAGCTTCTTCGAACATCTCTGGTGGAAACGCATCCTTATCAAATGCTGTGTCTCTCATCTAGCTCTCTGATTTTAACGATTCATTTTGTAACTCAAATGCCTCCGTATAATATTTAATAATAAATATTTGACTGCCTCCGTGGCGCAGTGGGCATATAGCCGGCTGAGACGCAGGAGGTAGCGAGTTCAATTCCCGCCGCGGAACAAATGTTTGCATGATCTACAGATATTTGTTCCGTGTCTGGGTGTTTTTCTATATATTAAAAGTATGTATTTACAAAAAAAAAGTATATTAGTATTCTATCAGTTAGGTATCTGGTTCCCATAGTACAAGCTCTGCTTAGTTTGGGGCTAGATAGCGCTGTGTGAAGTGTTCAGCCATATTTATTTATTTATTTACCTAACTTGTTCATTGATAAATATAATTCCCTCTCGTTAAAGTAACCGCAAGCTCTTGGACTAAGAAAGTGTTCCGGTTTCCTTGTAATTGTGTTAGTAACACATTAGAACCCGGAATAGTTTGAGTGTGGTCCGGAGTTTGAACAGTTTACTCGATTACCCAACCTGTGCTTGGTTATACGGAAAACATAGAACAGGTACATTTTAATTTGTGTACCTGTTTTTTTTTTAATTTCAATATTGATCATCGACAATTGGGTGTCACGCACCACACGCTTTACGCGAGCTTTTATACCCCATACTTGCAAGATGTGGAATGAGCTACTATCTGAGGTTTTCCAGTTAGGCTACGACATGGCACGCTTCAAGAGAAATGATAAAAGGTTTCTACGGGGTAGGGAACGCATCGACAATACCCCAGGTGTTGCCGGTGTCAATAGACGACGGTGACCGCTTACCATCAGGTGGGCCGTGAGCCTGTTTCCCCACAAATAACATAAAAAAAAGAAAAACATCATGGCGACGCAATTTATGATGTTTGAAGTTAGTGCACGTAGAGAAGGTAGAAGAACTAAAATATTTTTGTATTATTGAAGTGAAAACTTCTTTAGGCACGTTAGGCATTTTTTGAGATAGGAACAAACCATTGAACTCGTGACACTGTTACCGTTACCGACACCGTTCCTGACGATTCAAAAAATACACTCGTAATTGTTCAAGTTTTCACTTCTGTCGGCACTTCTGGAGTGCCACTTTTTTTTAAATTTAATTGTATTTGATCAGTAATAATTACCCGTAATGACCTACGGTGCTGAGACGTGGACGCTCACGGTAGGACTAGTCCACCAATTTAAGGTTGCACAGTGAGCTATGGAACGGGCTACGCTTGGAGTTTCTCTGAAGGATAAACTTCGTAACGAGATTATCCGACAGAGAACCAAAGCCACCGACATAGCCCCGCAAATTAGCAAACTGAAGTGGCAGTGGGCTGGCCATATATGCCGGAGAACCGACAACCGTTGGGGTAAACGAGTTCTTCAGTGGAGCCCGCGTCTTGGCAAACATAGTGTGGGGCGCTCCCTGGCTAGGTGGAGCGATAACATAAGAAAGGTGGCGGACAGAAATTGGATGAGAAGAGCCGAAGACCGGGCTCAGTGGCGCGTATTGGGAGAGGCCTGTCCACCAGTGACTAATATGGGCTGATGATGATGAATTATTGAGATTCAGAAGCCTGAAAAGGGTCCTTTATCAGAAAAAGGTTTTTTAGAAAACATAGTTTCTACTAAGAGTTTCACTTCTACAATTCTTGTGTTGCCTGTTCTAACGTTGGTTAACCACGGTGAAGTTAGTAAAATAGTTTTGTTAAGTTAAATTATGAAGCGTCGGTCGTTTTTTTAATCCAAGTTAGACATGGTTTTTATCCAGTGGAACCGAGGGATGATTTCGACCAAAGCTCATTAAACAGAAGATTTTCTTTATATTGTTTTTTAATGAGAAAACACTAGTCTAAAGTGGTAGACAATTTATAGGCTATATTCAGCATGTCTATTTCATTCCATTCTGAGTTACTATTTAGCGATAAAACTAAAGTCTATCGTGAATCATTTACGTTGTCCTTCAACCCCTATTTCACCCCCTTCAAGGTTATTTTTTGAGACGAAACATAGCCTATGTCCTGCCCCAGGATCTCATTGCCAAATTTCATTACGATCCGTTCAACCGTTTAGTCGTGAAAAGATAACAAACAAACAGTTACTACATGTATAATATTAGTATGGACTCCTAGTACCTCGACGTTTCGTTGACTATTTTAGGGAAAGTGTAAATTCTATCGGTAAAAAAATTTGGACGCTTTCTGGGATTTTTATTCTGTTTTATACAACTTTAAATAAAAAGTAGGTATTTACTGTAACGTAAGTACGTACTGTACCATCATCACCATTGGACTACGCGTCTATTCAAGACGATTCTGGTGATGCATAAGGTTATGGAACATTTTTTAATGAGGCTCTACCTACCTACTGTACTGTAGTTACTTGATACTGTAAAAGTCTGTATATTTTATTGAGGATACTATTGTTGCGAGTGCACTTCAGTGGTTGTAAAGCTGACACAGCGCCTTTGTCCAGTAAGCTCTGATTCTTTTGTAATGTTCCGCCCGGGTGTTGTATTTCAATGCCTTCCGAAAGCGGAGGAGTAAATACTGTGGCAGTAAATTCGTAATTAAATACGTAAGTTGTTACGAATATGTTTCTGTCTAAGGGCCAATAAAATGTCTAAAAACTACTTATTGAATATAGTGCATTACTACAGCAGCCAGCGAAAGAGGCATTGATGGACGAACGTGTAAATGTGGGCCGAGGCACACATACGTAAGTCCATCAATGCCTAGTTGTGGCCAAGGCTTGTATAGTACTTTTCTCAAATAATACGCATAAATTATAAAATTAAAAAAAACAATTACTTTTCAAAATCAATGCGAATTTGGGTTTTTTCCATAATCAGCTTTCTATTTGCAAGCCAGTTCTAAATTTAAATAAAACCTTTGGTAAGGTACCTCCCTACCACAAATATGGATTTTCATACAATTTTTGCCAGCCGCTGCTCGCATGTATTTGGCCAGTACAGCAATTTCGATTTATCTCGAAGAAGGTTGTCAAAATAATGCTCAAACCAAGCATGCATGAGAAAAAGTTATGTCACTGTTTTTCAATCGTCCTTTATCTCACGAATAACAATCCAACCGCTTATTTTGACTTGAACGACGCTAACTTCAAGGATATGAGACAAACTTATTTAAACAAACATAAGAGCAGAGAGCTAAGGCCCGTAAGATCAATGGCAGTCTTAAACCATCACTGTCAAAGAAGTTTCTTAGTTTAAACTTAGAATTTTAGTTTAGACTAATATTGATCTTATCATGATCAGTTACGAGTACATTCGATTAGCGATAACGCTAGTCGATAAGTCCGAAAATGTATGGGATTGACACATGCTATAGAAATATCACGTGATATATCGACAACAAACCTATATAGAAAAACAAAACGATTTGAAACGAATGTAACTTGGCTAAACCCTCAGGACAGACTATTATTTTTTCTGTCATGGTAAAATGGAACGTCAGTTTTTATATTATGCATTAGCTAGGGTTGCCAATTTTTTTTAACAAATAACATATTTCCGGCTCCAAAGTCTAGAAACTAAAGTAGTTGTCTAAATAAATGCGATAATGTTGTCTGAGATGCAACACGAAGATCTAGACAACACCAATTCACTCTATCGTTCGATAAAGTTTTTGGCCGACTTCAAAAAAGGAAGAGGAGGTCGCAGGCTGTCACGAACCCTAGGTAATATTATACTTATGCTATTTACTTGTAACGAATAAAGCGAAAGCGCCTGTTCTGAAATATAAATAGACTTCAGTCAGAGGCTAGGCAGCTGGTAAACGGTTAAGTTCTCGGCGTAAAATGTCCAGGGACCTCGGCTCGACAGTTCTCGTCCTGAATAGTCTAAGCAGAGGTGTAGTAAGGTAAGGGTACTAACACCATCAGGGGAAAACTCACACGAGTTTACAATCATTCTTTTTGGTGTTCTCTTTGCAAAGTATTAAATAATATCTATACAAAATGCTTTTACTAATAGTCAGCCAAATCAAACTCACTAAAAAACAATATTTTAGTACTTAGGTACATAGTATACGACACAGAGCTTTTAAACGTTATTTTACACCTAATAGGAGTTGATGTTTTTTTTTGCCTATTTGTGGTGGTTTGAATAGTGTTTTCTTTTTTCCTTTTTGTATAAATATTTATTCTGTATTTATTACGTCATAGGTAGCACCGAAACATGGACCATCTGCCGGTCTTATTACTAACCAAAGTATTTAAACCAATAACCAAACCAACTTTCAATATATTCAATAATTTTACATGCGCAAATACTTTTATTCATCGATATCGGTTGTCAAAATTAAATAAACCAGTGGTTCGTCCCGAACTGAGATCTCGCGAGTCTCCCATAAAAACAAAAAAATATTATTTGTGATCTTTGACTATCAAAATAGTGCCACGAAATGGATAACTAAATAACTTGACCTACAGTTTCATCCAAATTACAGGTAACGGGATTGGTTAACTTTTTTGTGGTAGAAATTACAGTTATTCTGGATTTTTTTTGCCTACATTTGTGTCACTAAAGCTACACGCATACCAAATTTCGGCACTGTGAGGTCCCTGGTGTACCCTGTAAATTTTATCAAAGTTCAGTTTCTATTATGGCTAATAACTTAAAAACTACAAAGTTTAAACTAAAAATAAAAACGGGATCGAAATGTACTCACAAATACCATTACGTGTCACTTGCTTGGATAGTTCCATTTTGTTTTATTTTTTACCCCTATTGAACTCCAATATTTCAACAACCCCCACACATTTTTAGCTCATTTAGTCACACTAAAATTGAGCCATCACCTATATACTAAATTTCTCAATGATCGGATG
The DNA here is from genome assembly GCA_963924445.1 of Philereme transversata. Classification (NCBI taxonomy): domain Eukaryota; kingdom Metazoa; phylum Arthropoda; class Insecta; order Lepidoptera; family Geometridae; genus Philereme; species Philereme transversata. Next base: position 11,642,215 of record OZ004347.1, read on the forward strand.
AGCGCTTCGAAAGTTATCATCGGACAAACAAACATACATACATACATACAACGCCGATTTGCCCAAATTTATTTGGAGATCGCTCGATCAATAAATAACATATAACAATCTCGTAGGTAGTCCTGACTCTAACTAGGATTCCCTGTTTCGTGGAGGATCAAAATAACCCCATTGACTTCCGGATGGTAAATATGTTATTTGGGGTAAGTTGCCCCAGTCATGCACATACCTACTTACTGATTACATCCATGACCGTTAGGAGTAAGTTTTCGTTCGTGCTTTAGATTTGCATAGTGTAATCTAGTCCAATCTCATTTTAGATTCAAAGCTGACTATTTCTGTTTGTGTGCCGGTACTCTGCACGAGTGGTTTGTCACCTTTGGGACGAGAGCGACTGTATAACCTTTTTTTATAAATCTAATGTAATTACTAGAAAACACCTAGCGTGTATAGGCAGCACAGGGAGAGCGCAGTGAGCCGGAAAATGTAAGTAAATAAACTATTGTCTTCTTATAGGTACAATTTTAGAGTGTGAGATTAATTTTACGTGTGGCTGTTAGGACAAGAAAGTTCTAGAGTAAATACCTGGCATTATAGAAAGTAGTGTAGTACGGCCCCCTGCTAGATGGAAAGTAAACATAATAAAGATTGCTGAGAGCCATTGGGTGCAGGAATTTATAGGGCATTTTATTAGCTGTGGATGTCCCATGGTTAATATATGATGATGGTGACGTGGTTATATGACTCTGTACGGATCAAAGGGCAGTCAGGAAGTTACCAGCCATCAGAAGTTATAGGAAAGCGTAGCGAGCCGCTTAAAAACTAATAGAGTATTTTTTTGTAGTACCTGTTTCTTCTTTGATCACCCTGAGTTAGATCAGTCACTTGAGTTATGGTTAGATATCCTGATTAGTCATTAATCCTTGTAAGCCATTAGTAAAAGATTTCAAAACGAATTCAGAAGAATGAGCCTGATAAAAGCAATTAATGTATCCTAAAGAATAGTTTCAAGAATATTCTGTTCATAGTCCAAACCAAGATAACTTTTCGACACAAAATGAATTTTACGAGTTGCCAGTTAATTGACCAAAGAAAAATAAAAATTACCTACCTACGATTGTATTGCAATTAAACATCGTAAGTCTCAGTTGTTTTTTTTTAATTCGCGAAAGCAAATCAGCTTCGACCCACCTGATGGTAAGTTATCGTAGACTATGGACGTTTGTGGTACTCACCGACAACAGTAAGATTGATGCCGAGGTTCCTAGTAGGCGCTAGGCGGAAGTCCACGCGGCAGTGGAACAGAGCCTGGTCGTCTTCTGTGAGTGAGCTGATGGTGAGCGAGCTGGGCTGGCTGCGGAGATCAGCTCGGAGTCGTGATGAGGTGTTGAAGAACGGCTCTGACCATTCTCTCTCGGGAACTTCGTAGCTGCAACATTTTTTTATGCTACCTTAAAATGGAACAAGCATTTGACACACCTGATGTTAAGTGGTAACCATCGCCTATAACAAAGTTATACTTCGTAAGTCGTAGGCTATTTGCCCACTGCGCCACGGAGATCGCCAAAAGTAGAGTTGCCATACTTGCCATGGAGGTTTTGCGAAACTACAATATTTTGGTTATTTAGGGAGTCCTGAATAGTTTGTTTAAGTTTCCTCAGTTAACTTCTGTGTAAGATATTTGACATAATATTAATGTTATTTCAGGTTCATCTTACGCAGAACACGCACTATTTACACTTACGAGTAAATTGTTAAAGAGCTAACCAAGCGAGTTCGCTTTATGAAAACAAGAGGCAGCCCTAGGCGTCTGCCGTACCTATGAAGATTTAAGTCAAAATATTTAATTAGATTGAAGCAGAAATTAGGAGATTCGTAGACGAATCAAAGTCCATCAAGAATCAGTAAGTTAAAAAGGTAGTGGGTAGGGCACATAGCTCGAAGAACTGACTGCAGTTGGGGCAGAAAGGTTCTCGAGAGGAGACCACGCACTGAAAAGCGTGGCATAGGACGGACCCACTGGATGGAAAGTCGACCTGTTAAAGGTTGGTGGGCGCCGTTAGATGCAGGCCGCACAATACCGGTCGCTCTGGAAATCTATAGGGGAGGCCTATGTTCAGAAGTGATGAATTAACTATATAACCGGATCCCTTACTGGTTGAGAGAATTGACTTGAAATTAAAAGATCATAATAACTAGTGAGTGGCCCTGAACTGAGATCTCGCGAATCTCCAATAAAAAAAATAAAAAATTATTCGTAATCTTTGACTATCAAAATACTGCCACGAAATAATAACCACTTAACTTGACCTACAGTTTTATTCAAATTACAGGTAACGAGAGTTCATATCATTTGGTTACTCTTTTTTGGGGTAGAAATTGCAGTTAATCTGGATTTCAGACTTTTGCCTATATTTGTATTACTAAAGTTACACGAATACCAAATTTTAGCATTGTGAAGTCCCTGGTGTACCCTGTAAATTTTATCAAAGTTCAGTTTTTATTATGGCTAATAACTTAAAAATTACAAGGTTTAAACTAAAAATAAAAACGGGATCGAAATGTACTCACAAATACCATTTATGATAAGGGTCACTTGCTTGGATAGTTCCATTTTGTTTTATTTTTAATTAATAATAATAATAGTAATAATAAGTATACTTAAATACCACAAATAGCTCAGGATCTCGAAGTCTGTAAGAAATGGGGAGAGGCCTTTGTCCAGCAGTGGGAACACGAAAGGCTATTAATAAAATAATAATACTTAAATAATTACTTAGCTATATTTTAGGTCTCTATCTAATATATAAAAATCTCGTCTAATGTGTAAAAATCTCGTCTTATAAATCTCGTGTCACGATGTTTGTGATCGCACTCTTCCGAAACAGGTCGACCGATTTCAATGAATTTTTTTTTATATTTGGTAGGTATGAGAATAGGTCGTAAAGTATTTTTCACCCTCCTACCCCCACCCCCCATTTTTTAATCGCAATTTTAGTAATTTTGTATGACATATAATTTAAACGTCGTTCATTGACGTCATTTACATGTCGCGTCACTTTGACAAGAGTGTTTTATATAGTTTTTATACCAAAGTTCCAACGGGAATGGGAAATTACAAGAGTGCGAAGCCGCGGGCGGATCAGTTAGTGTACTATAATTTTGGAGGTGCGAGAAATAAACACAAACAAGGATATCATACACACTATCTTACACACTAATCAACCTCAGTCGCTGACTGTACAAGTTTATGAGGCTCTAACAAGTGTTTGCATACAAGTTGATTGGTAAGTGGAAAATTACTCAAGAAGTTACCTAAAGCTATTTTCTTAATGGCCTATTAAAACATGCTTGAAGGTGGAAGGCAGATAAATAATATTATTTATAGTAATTATGTGTATCCTGCCTGTCTTAACCTACGGCGCGCAAACATGGTCATTGACCGAGCTGCAGAAGTCCAAGCTCAAGATTTGCCAAAGGGCAATGGTACGCAGCGTTTCAGCGTAGAAGACATTAGATTTGTGAGTTTTTGAGTGTCGCAGTGGATGCAGCCGCTGCTGTAATGCCTGGGACAGGCTTGCCCAGAGACATGGCCAATATGAGCAGATTGAGTCCTAGATTTCCTCACGATACTTTTCAAAGTGGTACCTACAGGTAAAACCAGTTCTACGACATTTCAGTACTTAGGTGACTCATGTGGTATATAGGCATTTATTACAATTAAATAGTAGGTAGGTACGCACTTCACACTAATATTAGAAATGCGAAAATTTGGTTTTTTGTTTATTTCTTTGTTTTTAACTCAATCACGTCGTAACGGCTGAACAGATTTCGATTCGGTATGTACGTAGCCTATGTGTTACCTGGGTACTTTTACTTTTTATCCCATAAATCAGGTTCCATGGAATAAAAATGGGGTGTCAAGTCAAGTTGCAACAGCGAGTGTAGCTTTATTTCTAGGTTACGTACACATTTAGTAGTGTAACGCTTACGAAGTCGCGGGCAACAGCTAGTATATCATAAACATCATAATAATACAGGTCATTTAAGGGTATGCTATTTAATCCATTATAATATCCTCATATCATTCCTAAGATAGTAACATTCATACTTGTTTTACAACTGGATTTGCATAGTTAGAGGCAGTTGGAATTTCCGCTATAAAGTTATTAAATAAATAATTTTATTACGCAATCAAATCATTTATATATTATCTGTATTTTTATCCTGCGCATTTCATTCATAGACCTTAAAAACATTTAATTCATACACCCTAACAGCATGGAGGGTTGTTAGGGTGTATGAATTAAATGTATGTTCATTTGGCGCATTCTGTAGTTAAGGCTGGGAATACAAGTCAGATTTGATTTCCGATTGTCTATCTTGAACAAAAACTGATCAAAATATGTCGAGTAGTGTATCAAAATGAGCGTTTTTTAATCGGTCAGGTACCACAACCATACAAAAATATATTCGCGTGATCCCGACCGGTAAAAAAATAATTCTAAAATATAAACACCTGTCAGGATAAAAGTATAAGTTGGCGGTAAAATAGACCTTAATTTTCGTTATTTCTACGACCTAAATTCTCTTTGGTTTCTTACCTGTAGATCGGAAGGCTGTTCTTGTACCAGACGAGGATCATGAACTCGTCTTCGGGTAAGTCTGGTGTGGTGTCGCAGTACAGTGTCGCGCTGCCGCCCTCTAGAGCCTCTTTGTGGGTTATTGGACCTGAGAATTTAACATTTATTAACAGAAAGAATAACTCTAGTACTTGCATTTAAATCTTACTCATATCCTACTTCCTATAATATCCTACTTCTTATCCTATCCTACTATCCTTTCTACTAATATTGTAAATGTCAAAGTTTGTGTGATTCGCACGGATTTCAAAATAAAATATAGGTCTTGGGTTTCACAGAAAACCACTATTTATCAAGAATTTAAAATAGGAATAAAATCTGTTCAGAGTGCAATGTCTCTTTGTTAGAGTGTTAGATATCTGACTTTTGACAGCCATGATAGTCATTTGTCCTGCGGTCACATTGTCGGGATTAGGTGAAGGTTGTATGTCTCTATCTACCTGTATTATTCGTCAAACGAGAGACAGAGATAGCACGAACATTCGCCGTAGTCCGATAATGTAGCCGCAGTTTTAGTGTCAGTTTTTCTCTATGGTCAGCTATGTCATACACATACGAGTACGCGATAGATATACCCGTATATCAATTGTCTCACCGTCAGCTCCAGGAACGAAGGCAGAGGCGCAAGCAGAGATCAGCAGGAATACGTAGATCGGCGCCGGAGTGCACCGCATCCTACGGACCATCCATGCTCCTGCGCTGCGCTCCCATTGGTGGAGGGGACCTGCCGCTCTGCTATGATTGGTGGGGTGATACTCGCTTCTGGAGTTTCATGACTTTATCAGCTGATATGAGTCTGTGAACAAGAAATTTGTAATTACTTGAGATTATTGCGCCTCTAAAATCATATAAAGTATCTATCTACAGTTTCTTTGCTTACATCCTTAATTCATACTAATATGGAATTATGGATACAAATTATAAATTCGAAAGTCTCTCTGTTACTTTTTATGTTAGTCGTGTAAACACGACTAATCTATTTCAATAAAATCTGGTATATTGATAGATTAGGAGCTGGATTGTGACATTTTATCGACAAAACAAGCGTACAAAGCCATAGGCGGAAGCTAATACTTTATAAGCTGAATAGCTAACTCGCTCGCAACTTTTGTCTGAGGCAAACAGCGCTTTTTTCGGCTTTATTGATGTGTAGCATCTTTCCTCTCAGTTTAGGAGTGATTTTGGCAAAAGGGACGAAAATGTGTAACAGGAAACCGGGGAAGCGTGCGCTATTTAATTTGACGAATGAGCGCGCACGGTGGTCAGATCATATGCGACTTCTATAAGGCTCGTAGTTTTTTTTACAAATATATATGTATTTTCAAATATATGTATTAGGATTATAAGTACAGTTTTTATTAGATATAATTTTTATATTTTTTTATTCTCTTTGCACCGCTGTCCATTACTGCTTCGCTAATTACTATCCATCCAAAGGCTGCCTGAAAGAAATCACTTTCAGCGATAAGGCCGCCCATTGTGCTTTATTTAGCATAAATTAGTTTTTTCTTTAGTATTCCTGGTGTATAATATATAATTATTCTATTCTGTTTTCGTACTAATAATTATTTTTAACACAATATAATGATTATAAATAGCCACTCAGGGATAGTGTAGTTTTCTATGTATTGTAAAGTAAAGTAAACAGTTTTGATAAGAACGTTTCTTCATTGTCACATTTAAACATTTCACAAGTAAATTCTTAACCCGCTAACAAAGTAATTATGTCGCCAAAGCGCAGCACTCGCGGCTGGTGTCCGCCCAATTTGATCCGAGATTCTCGTACGCGCGCATATGTGTGCTTGCGTCTGTTATTGCTCGTTGTACTAAGCTTAACTTCTGCACTACTGTGATAGAAGTGTAGATATTAGGGTAGGTAAATAAACAATTATTAACACAAACAATATCCAGTCGACGAACAATGAATTTACAAATGAAGATATTAAATATCAAAATTTTATGAATTCCTTTACAAAAAGTGGTTGGTAGATAGAGTTTTGTTTGTAAAGTATTGTTTGTAAAGCAATTACGAGTAAGCCAGGGTATTTTATTTTATCAATTCGAATTATCTATTACTATGTACCATAATCGACTTCTGCTTTTGTGGAAAAATCAATGTAGGTATAAATTACTGTATTGCAGTTGCAAAATATATATATATTTCAACACTCATGCTCATGCGTAAATGCGATTTACGCCCCTATGGTTGTAAGTGAATTTGAAGAAAGAATAAGGCTCATTGCATCACACTAATATTATAAATGCAAAAGTTTGGATGTTTGTTTGTCTGTTCCTCAATCACATCAAAACGGCTTAACCGATTTCGATGAAATTTGGTATGAACGTAAAGTATAAACCTGCAATGGATTACCGCATAGGTTACTTTTTATCCTATAAATCAGTTTCCATGGGATAAAAATGGGATGTCAAAGTTTCTATATTATTTTTGCACCCCAGAACAACGCGGGCAAAGCCGCTGGCAACAGCTAGTTAAAAATATACTAAACTGACCAATCCTTATTGCTATTTAAAAATGAAAGAGGCCACATTCTTAATATGCTTTAATGAAATACAACCTCCATGGCAAATCCTTATTAATTCTATTAAATAAAAGAAGCCATAGTATATTAATGTAAAAAAACAATGGATACCGGGAACGCAAATTTGTTTTTAGCTTCAAACTGTTACAAATAATTTTTGAATTTTCTCGCATTAGTGTTGAAAATTTATGTTATAACACATAGATTTTCAACACTAATGCGAGACTACACTCGGGTGTAAGCGATTGATAGCATCCTCGACTCATGAATGAATTATGAAAATAGATCGATTACGCCCCTCGTATAACAATGTAATCAACCGTATTTTTGAAGTGAAAACTTCTTTAGGCGCGTTGGGCTTTTTTGAGATGGGAAAAAACCATTGAACTCGCGACTCTGTCACCGTTACCGACACCTCTGTATATAACTATCTCGTAATTGTTAAGTTTTCACTTTGTCGGCACTCCCGGAGTGCCACTTTTTTATCTTCTCTACAATCGACAGAACCTTATTTTATGGTAGTCATGCAAAACCTATACTTATAAGTTCGAAAGATTTATGGGTCGTATTTCCTAGACAATAAATCAATGCGAACTTTGCTGCCGAGCTGGCAAATTGAGAGGAAACACGGATCGTGAGACGTTAATCCAAGGGACTGACTACTAAAATACAGTAAATGGGATGGTACTGCTTCTGGTATATTTTAAAGCATCCTATTGTAGCACACAGAACAATAAAATCTAGTTCATTTTGAATCGCTATTGTAAACCTTTTCTAACTATACATTTTTACTCGACCGATGACCTCCGTGGCGCAGTGGGCGTATAGCCGGCTGAGACGCAGGAGTAGCATGTTCGATTCCCGCCGCGGAACAAATGTTTGCATGATCTACAAATATTTGTTACGGGTCTGGATGTTTTTCTATAAGTTATAAGTATGTATTTACAAAAAAAAGTATATAAGTATTCTATCAGTTATCGGGTTCCCATAGTAGTACAAGCTTTGCTTAGTTTAGGGCTAGATAGCGCTGTGTGAAATGTCAATATTCATTCAAATATTCATTACTTTACAGATTTTTGGCCGAGTTGGAGCAATTTCAGGCCCAAGTTTTTTGTCATCAATATGAAGTTTACCTTTAAATAAGTTTGTTTTTATGTGTTTATTATCAAGATAGATTAATTATTTATTGCACTGATGTAATAATACATAGGCGAACTTAATGCTAATTAGCATTTTTTTCTAGCTAACCTTTGTGTAGTATGGTTTAAGTGGTAGTGCCAGAAAATAGATAAACATACTTTAAGTCAGGTTACTTTAACTTTAACATAAAATAAACTTAATAAAATTTATAATAACAATAGTACACATACAAACGAAATACATGAATGTATATAAAAAAAGTTTGATTAGTTTGGGACTAGATGGCGTTGTGTGAAATGTCCAGCATTATTTATTTATTTACATAAATAAGTTTAGCATATCACTTGGAAGCTTGTAGGGGCAAACCTATATAATACGGGACCTGCTAATTCTGTAATATCAAGAATGATTGGGGCAGGTGGTGACTGGCCGTCTACCATTAGGTAATACGCGATGTCTTTCATTTCCTTCATCGGAAGCCCAATTCTCGTATAAATATATTTCATCCCTACCCCGCTAATATTATAAATGCAAAAGTTTGGATGTTTGTATGAATGTTTGTCATCATACACACATCCAAAGGCGTCATCTCTAACGCCAAAACTACAGAACCGATTAGGCTGAAGTGCTAGGACATAATCTACTTTCCATCCCATTAAATATTCGGCAGATGGTATTTCATAATTCTTTATTTTGCTTACATACATTTTAAACAAAAAACAAATAGTCTTCATGGCTATGATCACTATTTGTACTAAAAACGGGATATTTACCATGATTTGTGAGGTTTTGAGTATAGGTACTTTGACGCAGTTGCATGCGCCATGACCACGGGTAAACTGAAATCTATGCGAGTGGGTTATTGTCAGATATAACGATCTGCCATCTTTCTTAGTCTCTTGCTAGGAATGAATTCATTAATACTATTACTACCACCGGTTTTATTCTCGATCATAACTCGATTCCGACACACAACACTCACGGTATCAGGACGCGTAGTTGACACTTCACTTCTTCGGTTCTTACACATTCTCACCACAGGATTCCAGGCTCCAGATAATTGAAAACCATCTTCCCGATTGGAATTCTTGTGTTTAGTAATCTCAATTGCCTCTTTAATATATCTGCCAATAACTATCCACAAAAACTTCAGTTTACCCGTGATCATGGCGAATGCAACTGCGTCGAAATACTGGTAAATAAATGGTAAAAAACTACTCAAAAACTCACAAATCATGGTAATTTTTTTTACTATGATTTCGTTTTTAGTACAAATAGTAGGTAAGCATCTAAAATGTGTCATTAAAGTATTCGTCAATTGTATAGTAGGTTAGGCAATAAGTTAGACAGTACTGTAAGAAAAATTGAGAGAACTGAATTGAGACAATTGAGTTTGAGAATAAGTCAACTGACAAATCGCGTGCAATGTTGTCACACATCCTCTAAAGCAATTTTATTAGATGACTTTTCCGCTCAACTCCGCTCCACTTCGCTTTAGATTCAAATACAGATATCTTCATACGAACCTTTAGAGGCATAATATATAGGGTGTTTGATAATATACGCACAAAAATGAAAGGGGTTATTTCGATTAGCATAATAAATAAATTTGTGAAATGTTTACCATAGAAATGTGAAATTTATTATGGCATGTAAAAACAAACACTTTATTAAACTTATGTTGTGCTATTGCATAATGCTTGCCATCTAACCACAGATACTGTATTGTGACGTACTCGTATATCTCTTGTTGTCCCAAAACCCGCAGCCATTTCCGAAATCGATATCAAATCGGCTTTTATTTTTGGATGTCGATTGCTAGAGTAGGCAGTAAGTTTGATATCGAATTAATCACCTAAACTTAGGAAATTTTCTTTTAAATTTGATAATATAACTAGTAGTTTTTTTTTTTCGAGAAGTCTTTGTTTATGTTTTGAGAAACCGTCACTTGAATATCGTCAAAATATTACCAAACAGCCTTTATAACTAGGTGCATAAAATTTACAAAGTCAAATGAATAAACGCGACACAGGCAGAAATTTATAACCATTGGGAGTATGTAATGAGCTCGGCTGTTATCGTAAAACAATGTTAGAGAGATCTTAATAATTCTGAGGCTGATATAAATAGACTTAGCTAAGCTCTCTTTTTGTAACAAGCGTAACATTACAGAAGCAACTATAAACTCTTGTTGACTTAGATGACCAAGCCTTGTGTTTTGTACTACGAATATATAATGCCTATTTATGTCTGTCTGTCTGTTTTAAATATACTAAAATAGTTACCGCATTTTTTCTTGCCTAGGATTTTTGCATAACACGTGTAAGTAAAAGGTTTTAAGAGGTCAAGATAATCTCTTAATGGTAGCCACGAGCGATGTATCAAAATAATTTTAAACAACTCCTACACATCGAGCATTATAAGACGCAAATATGCACTTTAACACAATGGGTTAAATCACAATTTTTATGGTATTTTTAAATGCCACACACAGATGATTTTAATGATTCGCAGTACACACGGAACTATGAAGTCACCAGCGATTTATCAAAACATTGTATAATTAATACAAGGTGTCCCAGAAGAATAGAATAGAAAACGCTTGATTGTAAATCTTACTTTAAATAAAAGTTACAAAATAAAAAACAAACAATACACGCAGAAATACAAGTGGCGGTCTTATCGCTAAAAGCGATCTCTTCCAGACAACCTTTGGATGGACTGGATTTCACGAGAACGCTATAGGACGGTAGCTTTTGATAAAAATAATTAAATATTGAATAAATAGTGTATATATAAGCAAAAAATAAATATATATATATATATATATATATATATATATATATATATATATAAGTGTTCATCAATGGATTAGGTACATATTAATATAGTATAGTACATAAATATTCCATACCAATAATAAAAAAAGGTATATTAAATAAAAAAGTAGGTATGTTATCCCGAAACAAGTAAATTAAAAGGGGAGGGGAAAGGGGTCTAGATTCATGAAAATGAGCAGTATATTATTCTTTAACGGAAAGATCTAGTTTTCTGTGCAAAAATGTATTCAATTGTTTCTTAGAGATTGTGCCCTACTACTAACCGAAAAATTGTATAGTATGGCCTATGGACCTAATATATCTGGTCTACGCTATTTTTAGAACGATATAATAAGAAATATAATAGGTATCTATATCATAATAATCCGAAAAGTCGGTAATCCTAACTTATTCTGTATCAAGTTTTGCACAATTTCAGTATAATACCGCATGTGTTAACTAAAGTAATTTTCTGTATTTGTTTATATGTTATTTTTATTTATAAAGCTACCGTCCTTTAACGTTCTCGTAAAATCCAGTCCATCCAAAGGTTGTTTGGAAGAGATCGGTTTTAGCGATAAGACCGCCAATTGTACCATCACGTCTCTAGTTATATGTTTTAAATATGATTTGTGTGGTTTACAGTAAAGCGTTTTCTATTTTATTATATTTATGCAAACTGAACTGATGTACACGTAAATAGGTACCATCTATCCAAATTTTGTCCGTAAGAAATCGCTTCTAAGCGATAAGATCGCCCATTGTGCTTGTGGTTTTGATTTTTTATATGTATGATTGTTTCTTTTGTGGTGTATAATACATATTTTCATTAATTCATTCATTACACATTTGCGCAAGTGACGAGACGAATAGTTATAGTGCGCATTAAACGCGTTGGTCACTCGTTCGCAAGTACCTACTGGGGCCCAATTCTACTAAACCAATCGTTTCAACAATTTGAATTTGACAATGGTATCGTCGCAAAATGGCCACCATACATACTTTGTGGTATTCTATTAACATAATTTGGCAGCTTATGACAGAACCAACAATCATAATCGTTAAATAATCGTATGGCTTCATAATCGTTTTTTTCTTATAAATTAGCAGAATTGGGCACCTGATCGCAAAATTGAGCGCAGTTCAAACGGTCGCGGGTCGGCCGGGCGCGTCTTCAGATCATCTACGCGAGCATTCCGACGAGCGACTAACGCGCTAATGTGTAAACGCTTATAACAAACATATTCTGATGCACCCTGTAGATCTTGATGAAGCAAAACAAGGGCTAATCAAGGACTGACAAGAACACGGTTCAATTAACGAAGTTACGGGCTCTTGATCAAATGGCATTGTTTGCAGAAATACCTGGGCTCGGGCATCCCTACCAAAGCGGATTTATGAGAATTCTATAACTGAGGTCTAAGTTTCAAGAAGTTTCTGTGAAGTTTACTTGATTGGCTACTACCACCTTGCTGTACCAAACGATTCGCTTCAACTTTCTTCAATAATACGATTAAGGAGTGGAGTGGAACTCACTTCCGGCGTCTAATTTTTAGGATCTAGGTCTACAATCTCGTATTATTTTAGCCTAGGAGGTAGTTTCTGTAACTATTCATTGTTACACATTTAGTCACACCAAAATTGTGCCATCACTACCTACCTATATACCAAATTTCACGATGATCGGCTTAACGCTTCGAAAGTTATCCTCGGACAAACAAACATACATACACACAACGCCGATTTGCCCAAGTTGATTTAGAGATCTCGCTTCGTTCGATCAATACGTAGTAGGTGCTTTTGAACCCCTTTGGCATTTGAACTATCCGTGCTGGAAAGTAGAAGACCAATTTCTCTAACGAACGCCATGTTTCGATCTGTTACGTGTCTGTCAAAATTAAGTTTGGACGCTAACTGAACTGCGAAGCTGCCTCTAAAAATCACATCAAACTAATTATAAATGCGAAAGTTTGGATATTTGTACATGGTACTTACGTCGTAACAGCTGAACCGATTTCGATGAACTTTAGATAAATAGAATTACGTAGACTACGATAAAAATAGGTAGGTACAAAGATGGTCAAAAAGTACATCATTAGGTAGGTACAACTATGTAGCCCTTCGACCTTTAATCAGGCGTTACAAAAGAGACCTAAGTAAACAAGGTACTGCCGATGATGAGATTACGATCGGACAGGTTATTTGAAATGCCAAGGCGAGGGGGCGAGGGTCACCAGAGCTGCAAATAGAGATGACCAATCGCTCTGGTGAGTCCGGCTATTTCATTGTTTGCAAGTTTCACAGTTCAACTATTTCCGAACAGTTTTTTGGTATATACATTTTTTTATAAACGTTATAATCTTCGTTTGACCACAATCTCACCTGATGGTAAGCGATTATGCGGTCTAAGATGAAGCACGAAGATATAGTAGAAACCTATTCACTCTTACCTTAAAGAGGCTCGGATTGTATTCTTTAGGAAAAACAGACGACCGTGCGCCTGCTTGACCTTACGGCGGTATTCGAAACTTTGGGTCTTAGTGTTCGCCATATATTGCTCACATATAAGGTATTTCAGCGTTTTCCAAAATTCAACTCGTAAGAGGGTAAAATAGGAGATGAAAGTTTTAAATAAACGCATAGGCCAAACCCTTAGGGCTAGAAACTTAAAATTTCGGACACGTATTCCTCTTATGACTAAGGAAGTATACAAGAGTGTTTAATATAGTTTTTATCCCGAAGTTCCCACACGGGATATTTTCCCCCTAGTTTCTTAGGGTGCGAAATAATTGGCTGAAGACCGTTGCAAACGACAGATAGAAGTATATTATAAATACGGGATTTATCACGTACCGTTTTATCGGTGTTGCGACCGACAATGTTTCGGTTCAATTCGTGAACCTTCATCAGTGAACATTACGTACCGACAAAACGGTACGTGATAAATCCCGTATTTATAATAATGATTGAAATGAATCACGAAAGTTTTTTAAGTAAGATAGATGATTCTTTTTGGTTACAATAAATTACAATTACTTAACCTCGAAAACTTAAAGATTAATACTTTCTACTGCTTCAGATCACTGTCTGGCGGAAATGTCACCTACGAGTATATTGCTGTGAATTTTGGTATTTAGCGTACATGAGAATTCGGCATTTCGTGTGAATGTGTTTTTGTGTAAGCACTTTTGGCATTTCGCGTATTTGGTATTACAAGAATTTGGCATTAAACATACCGTTTTACGTCTTTGGAATTTTGTATTTTTGGCATTATGCGTCTAAAGGAATATAAGTTCTAGATGTACGGTTATGCTTAAAAAATAAAAAAGGATTGTGTGGTTTTATGAAACCACGGTAAAAGTGAAACTTTGTTTGACATTATAGACATATAACTAAACATTTTCGTTGGCACAAATGAGTATCTAAGAGTCTATACTCTACCTACACGGTCAGCTGATGCGAACTATAGGAGCCGCCATATTGGCCTCGTCTGCTCTGACGAGCGCCTTTCACTTTACCCCTACTCCGCGGCCGACCGTCACGCGACATGCAACACACAGACGAAAAAGTTTGAGGCGATGTAATAAAAGTTTCAGTTTAATAATATTGTGGTGATCGCATGTAAATGCATCTTTGCAGGTAGTATGGTAGGTATTTAGTCGTGCATTAGTGATTACCTAACTTTTGTATTGTAATGTACTGTACTGATTACAGAACACAAATCTGTAATTGTTGTTATGTAATCATCATCATTCTATCATCAACGTTAAACTATGTTTCTGTCTGCTAGGATCAGTAAGAAGATGAAGAGCAAAAAAGATATATATATGTATATTTTACAAGCTTTTTATTAACTTGCAATGTTATATACATATATGTTTGTCCGGGTAGAATCTTGCAACTGAATTTTAAACCCGTTCCCCTCAACCGATTGAGCTAAAATTTGGAATACATATGTAACTTCGGTGACAATGCAATAATATGGTACCATGGAAGTGGTCTCATGATGGAGACGGATGCTAGACAACGGAACTTCTGAATGGATTATAGTAGGCTACTAGTGTTTGGGCTCATTTGGATCTGCTTGTGGTTCCGATTATGAATTTTATAAAAGCTTGTTTTAAAAAGTAATTTTTCAACAAAAAACTTATTGTCCAAGTCACTTGCAAATCTTGCAATGCAATGGTTACCACGACTTAAGCGTGATCGATCCACAATTTTCTATAGATATATTTTCTAAGTCCGTCTTTTGAATCTGAAATCTCTAAGTCCAAGATCACTTTGTGGTTTCCACATTCCTCAGTTCGTGTAACATAATCACCGATTTTGATTATTTTTGATTACAATAGGACGTGACCGAAGGCTGCGAAAATAGAAAAATAAATTGTAAAATTTGCTTGCAAGGAAATTAACATTATGGGCAGGCGGAAATTGATTTTGAACCCGATATTTTAGTCAATATGGATTTTAATTTCAAATGGTTTTTATCATCTGTGGCTTGGATACGTATTGTTAAATATTATTCTTTGGCTTAGGTTTGAAAAGTGGGAGTAACTGGTACTGTATCTGTGGTTCCAGGAAGCGAAAGAAAGGAAGTAAACACGCCCTGTATTATAAATGGATGTAATTAGATAAGAGTGGGTAGTATCGATTGCTGATCGTAACATTAAAGCACAAAGATACTACGATTAAAGTGAGGGTTCCTATATGTAGCTCCATTGAAACCAAAACGTTATAAGCAAGATTTCTCAGTAAATTCAGATATATTTTACTACAAAAATAATTTCATCTGAATCGTAATTATCAAAGACTAGCTGTTGCCCGCGACTTCGTACGTTATACACTACTGAATGTGTAGGTAACCTAGACATAAAGCTAAACTCGCAGTTGCATCTTAACTTGACACCCCGTTTTTATCCCATGGGAACTGATTTATGGGATAAAAGGCAGCCTATGTGGTAATGAATAAATAAATATTGCTGGACATTTCACACAGCGCTATCTAGTCCCAAACTAAGCAGAGCTTGTACAATGGGAACCAAATAACTGATAGAATACTTATATACAATTTTTTTTGTAAATACATACTTATAATATATAGAAAAACAAGCAGACTCGGAACAAACATCTGTAGATCATGCACCCACTACCTCCTGCGTCTCAGCCGGCTATTCATCCACTGCGCCACGGAGGTCGCCAATCCAGGTTATAATGTACGTATATACCAAATTTCTTCGAAATAGGTTCAGCTGTTACGACGTGATTGAGTGACAAACAAAAAAACAAACAAATAAATAAACAAACATCCAAACTTTCACATTTATAATATAAGTAACAGACAGCAGATTATCACATTTCTCAGAGATTTCAATACTAAAACAATTTTCAATTAATGATTTATGTCGTCGTTTCTTTAGCTTTTGAGTCGTTACTGACAGACATACTAACCAGTATGTCAATGATTTGATTGAATACTGTGAATGAATTTTATAAGATGCCGTATCTAGTTATTCAAGGCTAGAAGCTAGAAACCTTGAATAACTGGATGCGGCATTAAGTCAATAACCTCTTATGAATAGGTAACTTGAAATACAAGAGGTATTTCAAGTTCGTGTTCATCTTATTTTTTAACGAAATAACCTACTTAGCTAGTCAATCACTTTTTTAAAGTATCGTGTAAGGTTACAAAAGAACAGCTTTTGTTTTAGGTACTTTTTTATTTGCTTTAGGCAATTTTTTGACAACTACCTAACCTGATGATGAGTGAAAAACTTAAAAAAAACACTAGAATTTTCCAATTCCTAAGTCTCTCTCTCTACCACGTCTGCATAAACTGTATCTACTCATATGTAAGAAGTTTGAAACTGACACATGATTGCAAAGAATGAAGAATATTATTTTTTTGTACTACCTGGAGAGGCCCAAGCCGGTGGCCCACCTGATGTTAAGTGGTAACCATCGCCTGTAAAAAAGTATTGCCTCGTAGGCCACGCACCTTAGACACGTGTCCTACGATGCACTGCTCTGCGTTCATCTGAGGCATCCATACTCTTAAATCCGAAATAAAGCAGTAAGTATTGCTTTATTTCGGATTGAAGGCGTAATAAAATAAACAACAAATTATACTAGTGCTTCGCCCACTAGTATCCCGACCGCAATCTCGCGAATCTCCCATAAAAACAGAAAAATATTATTCGTAATCTTTGACTATCAAAATAGTGCCACGAAATGATAACCACATTACTTGACCTACAGTTTCATTCAAATTACACGTAACGGGAGTTCTTGTTAATTGGTTATACTTTTTTGGGATAGAAATTTCAGTTATTCTGCATTTCAGACAGTTACATAATACAAAAGTTACATAATATTGGAACGCGATAGTATTCGTAAAAGTTTAGAAGTATGTTTAACTTGTTATGAATCTATCATTAAAATACTCTTATAAATAATTCATACCACTGTACTTGGGATAATAACGTCTAGAGAGCGAGAGCTTTATGACCTACATATTACAAACGTGAAATTATCGAATACAATCTCAGTAAGGTACGTACTTATATTATCAATTCAACGTGCTTATAAATCTTATAATTCAATCGCACGTGACCGAGCCAGCCGTCTAAAGGAAGTGTATTTATCTGGGCCCATGATTTATCACCACGATGTATCTACCAGATATGAAAATTCAGTGCATAATGGTAAAGAAAATTAAACTAAGCGCGCGCCAGATGTGGCGAGTTTTAGATATTTTCAACACAAAGAGACTTTTATTAATTCGTTCAGAATGATAGATTTAGGAGTTCTGCTCTTTATCACAATATATACGAGTAGCGCTGTAAACAAAGTCAGTTTTAAAGAGGTCAATATGCATGTGATCTAACTACATCATGATTATCATGAATCAATAAAAAAAAAAATAAGAAAAATGTACGAAGTTAAAATTTACCTACTTTCCTATGATACCTACCTTTCTAACTTAATCAACGTGTGACTTGAGGACGAACGCAGTGCAGTAATGCACAAGAGTGTCCATTTTCTGGTGATTACCTTGCAAAGAGTATTTAAATTTTAGTGGATGTTTTTAATTGATATTAATTTAGAATCACTTCCTATATGTTTTAAGAACCCAGTACGTTGTGTTCAAATATGCAACTGTTCAAGTCGCCACCCTGGTGCAAATGATGCCATTCCCCGCATTTAATTCTTTCCAACGAGGTCTTTTCTACCTTCCTATTCAATATGACATTATTTTTTATCTGGCTCATGTATTATTCGCGGCCATCTTCTTCGCCTTTCGCTATCTATCGATTTCCTTTCGGTAATTGTATTTATGAAGCAAAGATTTTGTGAATGACACAAGCTAAGAAAATAGTGTTAGCTTCTCCGCACACGAGCCACGAGCTACAAAAAAAGCCACATGAAGCTGGAAGCGGCCACTTAGTAGCGGAAGCGCACAACAGCCACTTTTTTTTACATGTTTCCTTCATTTTCGGTCGGTGGCGGCCACACGACCACACGAAGCGAGACTCGGCGTCTCGTGGCGTGTAGCGACCACTGGCATTAACCAAGTGCGGTGAGTTGTTTGTTTGTTTAATTCTTTATTGCACAAACATAAAAATTGACAAATGGAGGACTTAATGCTAAAATCATTTTCTACCCGACAACCGTGACAGGTTTATTTTATTTTATTTCGAACAAAATCCCCAGCTCCTCTCCTCCTCCTCTCCAGGTTATAACTTGGGTTGGCGTGCTTAACTAGGTACTAAAAGAAAAACAAATAGAAATAAAAAAACTACTAACTACCTAATTGCCTAAACAAATACATACTCACAAGTACAATATAATTATAAACATAATAAAATACACAAGTATAACAAATAAATAGATGAAATAAATATATCTAATAAATAAATTTTGTAACAAATATTAATAAAGTGATATGAAAAGCTCAAGTGGAATTAGGAATTTAATTAGTGATTATGGACAGAACTTTTGAAAACGGTTTTGATGATATATCCAGTTCATATAAAATGTACTAAAAATGCAGAAGCTCGATGGCGGCGTTTTGTGGCTGTGGTTCGTGTGCGGCGACGCTTAGTTTTACAAAACTCGTAGCGATAAAAAACAGAGGAATGCTATGGTGATTTTAAATCCGTTATAGTTTAAGCACCTCTTTAAATACCTAGTGTTTTTGTTCGAAGACAACATTCTGCTGGCCATCCATTTTAGGATCTTGTGATTTAATCAGCATAGAGAAGATTATTTTGGACTTTAAAATGAAATGAAATGTGTAAATTGGCTAAGCCCTCAGAGGGCTTAGCCAAGTAACAGTCGATTAGCGATGACGCTAGTCGATAAGTCCGAAAATGTATGGGATTTGACACATGCTATAGAAATACCACGTGATACAGCGACAACAAATGTGTGTAGAAATCGAATAGATTCACAGCGAAAGTAATTTGGCTACGGGCCTAGGTGTAGTGTAGAGGATAAGCTGCGGCAATTAATATTGCATTCGCTTGACGCAAGACGAACTGTACGTTGAAGACGCAAGATGAACATCGAAGTGCATTGGTGTAGACATAGCTTTTCGCTCGTATGCCATAACATAGTACTAACTGAATCGAGGAACAAACATACATTTTTAATATTTTTTAATTGATAATTATTGTCAACAATCTACACTAGATTCTAGATTCACGGTTCAGCATAGTTGTATGGCCTTTTGATTTAACGTCTCTGAAACCATTTTGATGCATAAGGAAATAGGTCAAACACTTCGCACAGTTGGGCAAAAACAGGAGTTAGTAAACCCAAATGCTGTAGCTCATGATTCACAGCGTCGACCTCTCCATAAATATCTGGTACAGTGAGAAGTAGCTATACAACTCGAGTAGCCAAATACTGTTTTACACTTAAACTTTGCAATTGTTACTTTACAACCAAGTCCTAACTTTAATCGTTCTCACCAAATGGCTTTTAAAATATTATAGTATTTTATATTATGATATTAAATATATATTATAATATTTTAGTTGCAATACCGGCCTAGTGCATTTACTTTTATTTTATTTTCTGTAAAATAAATGTTAATTCTGAATATTTTAATTTATTCATCAATATTACCTAGACACTTAGTATTGCATCATGGTGAACATCTAGTATTGCATCAACGTCAAGTCTCTGTCTGTGTGCAACTCGATCAGCTATCATCACAGTATTGGGGATCAATAGTTGCACCCATAGACACTGACTGACAATTACACTAATGTTATAAATACGAAAGTTTTGATATTTGTTTGTTACTCAATCGCGTCGTAACGGTATATAGATAGAATATGAACTGGATTAAACTAGTGGTTCGCCCCGAACTGAGATCTCGCGAGTCTATCATAAAAACAAAAAAATATTATTCGTAATCTTTAACCATCAAAATAGTGCCACGAAATAAACACCAAATAACTTGAACTAGAGTTTCATTCAAATTACGGGTGACGGGAGTTCATGTTAAGTGGTTACCCTTTTTTGGGGTACAAATTGCAGTTATTCTAGATTTCAGACTTTTGCCTATATTTGTGATACATAAGCTACACGCATACCAAATAACAGAACTGTGGGGTCACTGGTGGACTCTGTGAATTTTTTGTCAAAGTTTAGTTTTTAATATGGCTAATAACTCAAAAACTACAAAAACTTTACAAGTTAAAACGGGGTCGAAATGTACTAATGAAGACCTTTCATTTGACGTCTCATTTGATCTAATAGTCTCATTTTCATTTTTTTACCCCTCTTGAACCCCAATATCTCAACAACCTCCCAAAATTTTTAGCTCATTTAGTCACACCAAAATTGTGTCATCACTAGCTACCTATATATCAAATTTCACGATGATCGGATAAACGCTTCGAAAGTTATCCTCGGACAAACAAACATACATACATACATACAACGCCGATTTGCCCAAGTTGATTTGGAGATCTCGCTTCGCTGGATTAAAAAATAGACTACTTTTTATTGACAGACCACGCGTGCGAAGCCTCGGGCGGAAGCTAATCATTTATAATTTGCTTGTCAAGTACTTTGAAGCTATCTGCACAGAAACTTTTGAGCACTACGCCTACGGTTGGTTAGTACCAATCATTTACATCAAAGTTGTATTTGACACGTAGGTTGTTAAGCTAATAGTGCTGGCGAGTAAACCATAAATATCTGGTAGAATGTAGAGGGTGGCAATACCTCGCTAGTAAAACACGCGCGACCAGCGAATAACAATAGAAACTTATGCTTTAGATAGGTTGTAACTTTTTAGTGGGATCTCATCATAACTTTTTGCTCGATTGTTAAAGGAGGGATGTTTATAGCACATATCTACGTGGGATTATATACAGGCTGTTGACTCGAAAGGATGTAATTCAACCAAGGGCGGATCCAGGGGGTGGGTCATGGGGGTCATGACCCCCCTCCCCCTGGGCTGGGTCCAGGACCTAGGTGGAATTGAATACTTGAAATTGTTAAACATAACACATGACATTGACCACGACTATGTGACCCCCCTCCTGGCACCAAAGCTGGATCCGCCCTTGGATTCAACTCATGAAACTGAACCTGAAGAAAACTTTTTTTAACCGACTTCATAAAACGAAGGAGGTTCTCAATTGGGTTGTATTTTTTTTAATTTTTGAAGTGAAAAATTCTTATGGCAAGTTGGGCATTTTTTGAGATGGGAGAAAAACCATTGAACTCGCGACACTGTTACTGTTACCGGCACCTCTGTATATAAGTATTTCGTAAGTAAGTTTGTTCAACTTTTCACTTCTGTCGGCACTCCCGGAGTCCACTTTTATTTATTTTTTATGTTTGTTACCTCAGAACTCCGTCATTTGTCAACCGATTTGGAAAATTATTTTTTTATGTATTGTGTACTATTATATAGTTATAGTGTATTATATACTACAAATAGTTAACTGATGTTAGTACTACGAAATACAGAACCGTAGTCTCTCACTATGGGCCTCTTAAGAAGGCGTGCTATAGAGAAGACTAAATAAATGCATAAAAGATCCGGAGATCCGTAGACCTAAGATCACTTACATATCCCAGAGGATTAGCAAGCTGAAGTGGCAATGTGCAGGGCACGTAGCTCTAAGAACTGACGGCTGTTGGGGCAGATAGGCTCCCGAGTGGAGAATACACACTGGAAAGCTCAGTGTAGGATGCCCTAGCATGAAAGGACGACATGATAAAGGTTGCTGAAGGCGTTGTGTGCAGGCCGCACGACATCGGTCGCGCTGAAAATCCTTCAAAGGACAAGCAGGCGCACGGCTCAGTGCCATCCGTACCTAGTCAATATACCACCCATTCGCACACACCGTTTTGGTTCTACGTTCTTGATGCGTACAGCTAAGGTAAACGCATACACTACACTTTGCCGTCGTCTGTTTTTCCTAAAGAATACAATCCGGGCCTCTTAAAGGTAAGAGTGAATAGGTTTCTTCTAGATCTTCGTGCTTCATCTTAGACCACATCATCGCTTACCATCAGGTGAGATTGTGGTCAAACATCACAAAAGATCTATTCAGTAAAAAAGAAGATGTTATTAAATACATCTTCGAACAACTAACATAATAATTTCCAGCTAATCTTAAGAAAGTGGTGTGGAACATGTCGAAGTCCGGGTCTAGGCAATCTGGAACTATGTATTATTGCAAACGTATTCTAAGCTAATGTAATGTTGACCGCTGCGTCATTATATTAATCAATAATCATAAACAACGCTTAAATAGGTCTTGATTGGATTGCGGAGTAATTGGTTATTTTATGTATATAATTCTCTTGTAGAATTTGACCAGTTGGTTGACCAGAGAGACCATGCTGTGCAATATTTTGTTATAAAAGCTTACGCCCGTGGTTTGTCAATAAGTAGCCTATGTCTCTATCCAAAGTAACAGCTCTTTCCCAAGGCCGTCCAGTTCTGCGGGAACGGTTTATTACTGAATCCCGTAAATGAGAATCCCGCGTTTGTTACTGGATATGTTGTAGTGGCAAAACTGAATAACAAATTCGAACGGATCGATTTTTTGCTGGATATGTATTGAAGCATGTACGCTAATAAACAGGATCCTGCAAAAAACTGTTCCTGCAAAAAACGAGATGTTGCCGTGTGAAAGGGCTGTAAGGTGTACAATTTGGTATACTAGTTGATGCACTCCTGCAGCGTGTTACAGTACAATGAAGTGGACAACATAAAAATCTTCTCCATGAAAAGTTGGCACATTGGTCAAACGGTGTGGGAGTTTGTCAATCTCACAAACCAACATCCACTTATACGCACGTTTGAAATTCCTGTTTCCGTGGAAATTACGGGATAAAAAGTGTATAAATTATTACCCTTACACAGAAATGCGTCGTTGTGAATAAATCTCAAGTCAATCCATCGAGTTTGGGTTTAATATTAAATATTCTACTGATAGTAGTAAAATCAAACGGATATAAAAAAGGTTATTTCTAGTAGACTCGAAAGTGTTCATGCAACCTATAAATATTTTGAAGACCTAACCAACGACACGCGAATTAAACAATTATAGGTCAAGGACGTATCATGCACGCGCAGTAAATGGAACCTCTCAACTGGTTTTTTTAGTTTAAATATTATTAAATAAAATGGGCAAAATGCCTTGAATAACAGACATAATATACAATTATTTACATGACTAAAATACAGAAGAAACAGTTGAATCATCCAAAGACCGTTGTAAATGATCTATAGATAGCTCAACTGCTCCAGATCATTACCAGGTGGAAGTGTCCCCGAGACACTAGCTGCATTGCCCCGCTGAATTGCAATGCATATGCGTTGACCCAGATAAGCGCCTGGCGCTTCGACCAGACGCAAAGAAAGAATTAGGAAATGCGATGAGCCCTGGTAAGCCCTGGTGGAGGGTCTAAACTTCAAATGACTCAAAGACTTCCATATTTGCGTTTCTTGAGATCTTACTATTCTGCTTACTTAGCGCCATTAACCAGTATTGCCTAACATGCCTAATTTAATCTTTATAGCAATAACTAGATGATCAACACGCAGCTTTGCACGCGTGGTTTTTCAATAAAAACATTACCCTCCTTTTGCGCAGTCGGATAAACGTACGCCTATGCTTTTCCCCAGGATATAATCCATCTCCTTGCCAAATTTCATTACGATCCGTTCAGCCGTTTAACCGTGAAAAGGTAACAAACAAACTAACAAACAGAGTTACTTTCGCAATTATAATAATAGTGTGGATAGTTCACGAGTTAAACGGCTGTAACTGGACGGACAGAAAGACAGACAGACAGCGAAATTACAAGGGTTCCTAGTTTGACTACGGAACCCTTAAATGATCTCGATTTACTTATTGGGAAGTACCCCAAAAGAGGTTTTTTTAGGCGTTACTTATTTTTATGTAAACATTCTACTTTGAAGCAATCGTACTTATTACGCTGATAGGCTGTAGGTAATTTGCCGAAGTTAGAAGTCAAATTAATTAACATCAAAATTTTATAAAAAAACATACACATTAAATATTTTAGTATATAAACAAATTAGCTGAACATGTATGTTAATGAATACGAATGTTGTATGTTCGTGTCCAACATTCGTGCTCGAAGGTCGAAAGGTTAATGGAAAGCAATTTGTAGAACCAGTTTTTATGGTTCCGTAGTCGAACTCGGAACCCTTCGTCATGTCCGTCTGTCTGTATGTCTTCATATGAAAGTGCATAGGGAGCCTCCAACTTATGTCTGTAGTTGGATTTGTAAATAGTTCATACAAAATGATTATAATCAACTGCAAATTATGCTTTGTGTTTTGAAATGAATAAGAAGAATCCCCCTTCCCTCCGGACCTCTGAACTGTACAGACGTGTTTTATGTTAATCCGTATTTCTTTGTTTTAAATCATTCAAAACAATTTATCTGTAAAAATCATACCTACGCGAAAAATAGGAGAAAATCAGATAATAGGAGTTCTTCGGATACTTGCTGCATGCACGCGGCTGCTAACCTATAAGGATTCCAGTGTGACATACTCAGCTGACTTTGGGAATATCTTCGCACGCACATGTGAGTGATCTGCCATTGCATAACTACATTGTCACTACACACACATTGCCGTACGCTAGTAGAAGAGCGACACGTGCGTCATCACTTAAATACAACTTACACTAAGTGTGCGAGAGACGGCACTATTTCAGACTGCAGGGGTCTGCCAGGACTGGACGGAAAGCGCTGAAGTTCCTTCTACCGCTAATTGACCACTCTAATTTGATCTGTTTGTATCTGTGTGCCCTGCTTGTTTCGTTTTAAAACTCACTGGCTCGCTTTGCTGTTGTTCTGTTGGCTTGGTTTTGTGTTTGACAACATGCCACTCAAGCGCACTCCGCCGCCTTCTCCTGCGCCCCGCATCCCCGCCGACGACGACGTTTCGAACGAGCTCGAGCTTGCCCATGCGTCTGTGAAGACCTCTACACCTACGTTCGCAGAGACTCTTCGGGTTCCGTTAACGCTGCCACTGCAAGGTTCATCCTCAGAACCTAACCTTACAGAAAGCTCTAAGGGGGGCAATCGTAAAAGGAAGCGATGCTATTCTGATGCACTTAATGACTTCATGGACGAAATGCGAAAGATGTTAATTGATTTTAAAATAGAACAAGAAAAAAGGTCGGATAAAATCTGCTCTGCGGTTGATCTCATGCGTACAACTGTAGATATTTTGGCTGAAAAACACGACGCGCTTAAAACTAGAGTTGACCATCTGGAAGCTGGGCGCAAAGCTGACGCTCAATATATCAGGTCGCTCGAGGATAGATTGGATGTTTTTGAGCGAAACTCTAGATCTACATGTCTAGAAATCCGAAATATTCCTGCACCTACCGCAGAGAATAAGACTGCTCTGATAGAAACATTTGTCAGCACCTGTAAGGTTCTGAATGTACCAGTTGAGCGCAGCGAGGTGAAAGATGTTTTCCGAATCAACAATAAGAATCCTGCTCAAAGAACGATAATAGTTGAACTCACTAGCGCCATTCTTAAAGAAAAAGTGGTCAGCTCTTATCGTAAATTCAATAAAGGCTCATCAAAATTCACGACGGAGCACCTACATCTGAGTGGCCCACCGAAGCCTATATTCATCTCGGAGAACCTCTCGTCGAAAATGAAACGATTGTTCTACCTTGCAAGAGAGTTTGCGAAGGGCAATGGTTTCACGTTCTGTTGGGTGGCAAATGGCAAGATATTTCTTCGCAGGAGAGAAAACGGGCCTCTTATCCGTGTGATGAACGAAGCTGACTTGGACAACATCAAGGATCCTAAGTGACTGCTTAGCTCTGCTCACTCCACACGTGTCTTTGTGTATAAATTAAGTTATTCTAAGCAACTTCAACAACCAGTTCTCTTTTACGTAATGTTTATTTCTCCATTGATTAATAATAATTCTATTGTAACGTTCTACAACACAATATGTCTACAATCTATACATACTTACTCTTACACATACAAACACACTTTTATTCAGCAAAAATGTAGCTGTCCTTCGTATACACTAAGTATATTAAGCCTGTATATTGGCAATACCGTCTTATATTCTTGTAAGCTCATTCCTATCAATACTTTTGTATTGATCGTCAATACGTCTCAGATACCATGTTTATTTCTAGTCCAAAATGATGGATGATTTAGATCAAGTAAATAATGACATTGAACAAATATCTGTGTCAGACACACTGATTTGTTCCCCTGAAGATATTACTAACCATTTGAAAAACGAACGTGGTCTAAAAATATTTCATGTTAATATTCGAAGTATAAATAAAAACTTCAACGATCTCCTCGTTTTATTACACAGAATCAAGATTTATATTGACGTCATTGTTTTAACTGAATGTTGGTTAAGCATATGTCCCAACACCCCATCTCTATCTGGTTTTGATAGTTACAGAACGAACTACAAAAATCAAAACGATGGTGTAGTCGTTTATGTGAGAGACGGTGTTAAATGCATTATTGAATTGCCGAAGTTTGTGGACGCAAGTTGCATTATTGTGAAAATCTCACCAAATATTGCAATAGTAGCACTATATCGCTCACCATCATATACTGATCTTAACCCGTTTTTGCAATGTCTTGACCATACTTTGAACTCTTTTAAAAACTATAGAACCACTATAATCGTGGGAGATATAAATATCAACATTATACCTGAAAATATGGAGCCTAGTGCTGATGATTACCTAACTCTTGTCGCTTCACATGGTATGCTGCCTGTCCTTCGATACCCAACAAGACTAGATAACTGTCTTGATCATGTTATACATCGGTCACCTTACCGTGCTAAAACCTTAATTTTGAACTCTAAAATAACTGACCATGCTCCTGTTCTTCTTTGCTGTAACAATAATGAAAAAATAAATACCTCGAAACGTTTTACTAAAAAAAGTGATATTCCAGCAATCTTAAATGATTTAGAAAACACTGATTTCTCTTTTCTTATGCTTTCAAATGACCCCAACATAATCACTGACTCCCTAGTTAACCTTATCTCGGCAATAATTTTAAAACATACTCGCAAAGTCGCAATACCGAGCCGAAAAAGGATCATTAAGCCTTGGATTACTCCAGGTCTTCTCAAATGTATTCGACACAAAGATAAACTCTACCGAAAATCTAAACAAAATCCTAATGAAATTAACAAAACGATATACAATCGCTATCACAATTACTGCAACAATCTATTAAAAAAGCTTGAACTAGAATATGAACAAAATGAAATTCTCAAAGCCAAAAGAAACCCAAAAGCTACTTGGAACATCGTAAAGCAAATTGCCCATCTAAATAAAAAAAAGTCTGATTCTTCTCATCTCCTTAAGTTGTGTGTAAACCCCTCATCTTCTGTTGATACAGTGAACACATTCTTTGCTAACGTCGGTACAAATCTCGCTTCCGAAATTCTATCTCAAACATCTGTTAACTATACTCCTATGTCTATCCTACCCTCGATGAGCCCCAGTCAAAATCAACCATTCTTGAATTCTATGGTTCTTTTCAGCGTTGAAAACACAGAAATTGAAAATATTATATTAAACCTTAAAGTTAATTGCGCTATAGGTTGGGACGGCATCTCTACCTCATTAGTTAAATCTGCCAGACACATTCTCATTCCATTATTGAATCATATTTTTAACACAGCCCTGTCCTCTGGTGTCTTCCCTCGGGCTTTTAAAACTGCTGTAGTCCACCCCATTTTTAAGAGTGGGGATAGGGATATGGTCACTAACTATAGGCCCATTTCGGTGCTTACAGTTTTGTCCAAGATCTTTGAGAAGATCCTTAATTCCAGATTAACGAAATACATCAACGAAAATAATGTTCTATCTCCGCACCAGTTTGGCTTCAGGAGAGGCAAGTCTACTGAGGATGCTGTTCTGGAGCTGACTGACACAGTCGTCAAAAATTTAGATAATAGGCGTAAAACCTTAGGTATTTTCCTTGACCTTTCAAAAGCTTTTGACACCGTCTCAGTCCCCATTTTGTTGCATAAATTAGAAAATATTGGTATAAGAGGTGTTGCTCTTGAAATGTTTAGGAACTATCTGTCTAATCGTAAGCAATTTGTGCAAATAGATGGTCTTGAAAGTAGTGTTGAAACTGTTTGCTTCGGTGTTCCTCAAGGAAGCGTCCTTGGCCCTACATTATTTTTAATTTACATAAATGATTTGTGCAATTTATCCATTCCAAACTGTAATATTATTACTTATGCCGACGACACTGCTCTTCTCGTTCATGGTCGGAGCTGGCAAGAGGTTCAAGTGCGTTCAGAAAACACCCTAAGAGTAGTTATGAGTTGGCTTCGGTCAAATCTCCTAACTCTAAATGTCTCTAAAACAAAGTTCATTCCTTTTGCCTTCAACTTAGCCTCACAAGCCCCCTATTCTCTTTCCGTGTGTGCCCATGTTTGTCCTGCTGATTCCGTTTCCAACACATGCACTTGTACATCCATTGAAAGGACATATTCTCACAAGTACCTTGGTGTTTTGATCGACAGCTCTATGTCATGGGAACCCCAAATTGAATCAACTATCTCACGAGTCAGAAAACTTATATACGTGTTTAAAGCATTAAGATCAGTTCTCGATTTTAAAAGTTTAAAAACAGTATATTTAGCCCTCGCCCAGTCTGTTCTCTCCTACTGCATCTCGTCATGGGGCTGTGCGGTCAAAACCCGAATGATTCGACTTGAAAGAGCCCAGAGAGCTGTGCTTAAGGTATTATCTAAGAAACCCTTCCTTTTCCCAACCTCTGATCTTTTCTCACTATGCCAAGTACCCTCGGTCCGACAACTCTTTATTCTGCAAACTGTCCTTCGGAAACACTCACAACTTTATTATGATCCTGAGATGACTAACTCAAAACGAAGATCGGACAAGGTTTGTTTGATCGAACGTCGCCGTACAGCTTTAGCTAGTCGCCACTCCCACTACATAAGTCCATCACTGTATAACAGATTAAACCAATCGCTTAACATTTTTCCACTACCATACTACAAATGCAAGTTGAAATGCTTAGAATGGCTGTTATCCTTATCCTACGATGACACTGAAAATCTTCTGCTTTTTGCTGAATAACACACATTCGCCAAACACACCCCATACTACACCTTTCACACACTAGCACACCCCCACATTCTTATACACTGCACACACGCATGTACTCTACGCTGTTATAGCTACAATTAAAAAAAAAAAAATTAACATTTCAAAATTTCATTCTTGTTAATGTATTTGTAATCGTATCGATACTTGATACTTTCAATTTGTTTAACATTAAAATTAACATTAGCTTCTCTAATTCTTCTCGTAATATAAGGAACTGTTTATTTTGTTATGGTTTATGAAGGAGGGCGTTGATGCCTGCGACACAGTATTTTTACTCCTGCGGGTATCACCGTTCCCATTTTGTTTCTGTACACGGTTTTATGTACCAAATAAAAATATATATATTGATATTGGATTATAATCAACTGCAAATTATGCTTTGTGTTTTGAAATGAATAAGAAACATCCGTATTGACTATGGAACTTACTGCACGTGATCCGACACGCTCTTGACCAAAAATCTTTTCAATAACTGATAGGAAGTTTCGGTTTAATTAAATTAATTCCTTCCGTCAATTATTAAGTATATTAATAGAATGTTGATCTGTTGACCTAATCGGGTGTTGTACAAATTAATAATATTTTTAAAGTTTTTTTATATATACTTAAATAGCGTTACCTACCGGGTGTTTGGTAATATACGTACAAAAATGAAAAGGATTCTTTTGATGAGCATTATAAATAAATTTTGAAATGTTTACCATAGAACAGTGAAATTTATTTTGACATGTAAAAACAAACACTTTAGTAAACTTATGTTGTGCTATTGCATGATGCTTGCCATCTAACCACAGATACTGTATTGGTGACGTCTCGAGATATCTCTTGTTGTCCCTTTCTAACTCATAACCCGCAGCCATTTCCGAAAGTGATATCAAATTGGCCTTTATTTTTGGATGTCAAGAGTAGGCAGTAAGTTTTATATCGAATTAATTAATCACCTAAACTTAGTCGATTTTCTTTAAAATTTGATAATATGACTAGTAGTTTTTTTTCGTCACTTGAATATCATGAGTATATTACCAAACACCCTGTACTATTCAGTCTATATATTATTTATTTAAGGTTCTGGGGGTACAAGAAATAATCTATAACCTAGATAGAATGATTGCACTAGATGAAAGCACTATTAAGCTAGATGGTATGATTGCACTATCTAGATGAATGCACTACTTGGCTGCACACGGCATTATGTACCAGCGGGGCGAAAACAGGCAAGCATTCGCCGTCAGATCACAAAACAGACTATATCAAAATATAACAAACCCATATAACAGGAGATGACAAGTTCGTAGCTACATTGCCATTTTGTAGATTATCTGACCTGCCGCCCTCAGCCTTGCAATTTTCGATTCGGGTTTTGCAATAAAAACATACCCTCCTTTTGTGCAGTCGGGTAAATAGCAGCCGATCTCCCAATCCTGGTCATAATATATTTGTGCGCCAAATTTCATCGAAATCGGTCAAGCCGTTTAGTCGTGAAAACGTAACAAACAGACAGAGAGATCGAGTTAATTTCAAATTTATAATATTAGTATGAATATGTATCAAAAGTTTGTACTAAAATACAAGTACAAAATATTTTATTTCTATAGTATTATCCAATTCTTACGGAAAATGAAAAGATTTTTAAAACCCATGTGAAAAACTTTCAAGCCGGACGAGACTTGAACCCATAACCGCAGCGAATCGTCTCACTAATTTCGACCCTGACGTGACAAGAGCCTGTGGCACAATTGGCAAGAATGTTTATGAGATGGTTTTAAAAAAAATTCCAAAATAATTTATTGTGTAAAATTAACAAAACATCGAGTAAGATAAAAAGATACACTACATTTCTTACTGTGCTATTTTGCACTGTGCTACGGGAATTTAGTCATCCCTTATTTATGGACAAGGTAGGTATATCATTTTTCAATTATTTAAATTTATAAGAATACTAACACCGGCTGTAAAACAGTGTAATGTAATAAAAGACACAATAACAAAATACACTGTATTAAAAGTCCCAATGAACACATTCTTAAACATAATTCTATTAAAAAACAAAGTTAGCTTTTTATCACTCATTCGCTCAAACTTGTCTGGTAGAGATCGCTACTTATTACGCGATAAGGTCGCCAATTGTAAAATTGTATTAATTTGAACTTTTACTTTTAAATGTTTTGTTGTTTATGATGACAGGTGGAGCAGAGTGCTGACTGAGTGGTGGCCCCGAGATGGAACCAGCAACGCAGGTCGTCCACCGGCAAGATGGGTCGAGGACATTATAAAAATCGCAGGTCGTATGTGGGTTAGAACAGCGCAGGACAGAGGCGAATGGCGACAACAAATGGCGAATGGCAAGCAATATGTACCGTTATCTGTAATAGGTCACCTCGAGCTCCTAGGGGTCTCGCTCACGCCTACTCTCAACTTTAGCTCATACATCGAGTCTAAGGCTAAAACAGCCGCCATGAAGCTGGACATCCTCAACAAGGTCAGGAGATACTTCACACCAGGACAGCTACTTAGTCTTTACAAAGCTCAAGTCCGGTCTGGTATGGAGTACTGCTGCCACCTTTGGGATGGTTCGGCCAAATACCAGCTCGCTACCTTAGACTCGATAGAACGTAGGGCTTTTAGGCTTATAGGTGAGCAATATATGGCGGAGACTAAAACCCAAAGTCACGAACACCGCCGTAAAGTTGCAAGCCTATCGATCTTTTACAGAATACATTTTGGGGAATGTGCCCAGGAACTATACGATCTGATCCTGCCATCTCCCTTCCATCAAAGGACAAACAGGCGCACGGCTCAGTACCATCCGTACCTAGTCAATATACCACCCATTCGCACACACCGTTTTGGATCTACGTTCTTGATGCGTACAGCTAAGGTATGGAACACTTTGCCGTCGTCTGTTTTTCCTAAAGAATACAATCCGGGTCTCTTTAAGGTAAGAGTAAATAGGTTTCTTCTAGATCTTCGTGCTTCATCTTAGACCACTTACCATCAGGTGAGATTGTGGTCAAACGAAGTTCTATCCAATTAAAAATAAAAACTTGAGAGGTGTCAAGGGACACCCGGATGGAACGAAGTTCCTTTCATAATTCCTTCCGTTAATAAAAAATATTATTTATTATTTACAAAAAACCTGTATACACTCAACAAAAATAATCGTCGCGACACCACACTGTTCAATGCGAAATAGAAATGAAAATATCTGGCTTGCTTTCTATAAGAGAGAGAGAGACAGACAGAGAAACATGCGACGCCGAAATATCTGGCTTGCTTTCTATAAGAGAGAGAGAGACAGACAGAGAAACATGCGACGCCGCACAGCTTACAATAGCTTACTATAGCAAAAAGTGTCGTGACAACTTTTCGTAAGAATTTTTTCCGTCTAGCCCCCTTTCACAACGCGCGATAAGGGACTTCGTTCCAAAAAAAACAATGAAGAGAGGCCTATGCCGAGCAGTGGGATGAGAAGGGCTGACGATGATGATAATGATGGTGTTGTTTATGGTGTGTAATAAAGTATTATCTAATCTAATGTAGCCTGCTTGGCTAGATTGTAATTAATATATATAAAATAAATATTGCTGGAAATTTCACACAGCGCTATCTAGGCCCAAACGAAGCTTAGCTTGTACTATGGGGACCAGATAACTGATACTTATATACTTTTTTTGTAAATACATGCTTATAATATATAGAAAAACATCCAGACCCGGAACAAATATCTGTAGACCATGCAAATATTTACGTTATATACGCGACGGGAATCAAACCAGCTACCTCCTGCGTCTCAGCTGGCTATTCGCCTACTGCACCACGGAGGTCGTTGAAAATTAGAACATTGTTAAGGACAAGTAAAAAAAAAAATAAGTACGGTCTTGATTATAACTACAGCTAAAAATAATTAAATACTAGTACACCGTTTAAAAGCAATAGGTATCTTCTTGAAAATTTGTATTTAATTAAGTTGTTTTCAGTCTTGACAAAGCCTGCTACATCTACATTAGTTAATTAGCAACTTTCCTTTGTGTTAGTTATCAGTTTGCTATAGTGGGCTGGCAAGGTCGACTGGGCCTCGGATTGTAGCCCTTAGTTCCCCTCCCCCCACCCTTCCCCTATCGCAAATTCCAATCTTTGGAAATTAAAAATCAAGCACAAGTAGAAAATAAATTTGACAACTTTATTTTTATTTTTTATGGTAGGTACCTTACTTACAAAAATATTCTATACTAGCTTCTGCCAGCGACTTCGCACGCATTATT
Organism: Philereme transversata; assembly: GCA_963924445.1. NCBI lineage: Eukaryota > Metazoa > Arthropoda > Insecta > Lepidoptera > Geometridae > Philereme > Philereme transversata. Next base: position 11,676,305 of record OZ004347.1, read on the forward strand.
TGTCACTAAAAAGTAGCCTATGTTTGAATGCAGGTCATAATCTATTACTAAACCAAATTTCATGAAAATCGGTTCAGCCGTTACGATGCGCGACGTGATTGAGTAACAGATAAATAAACAAACATCCAAACTTTCACATTTATAATATTAGTGTGATGTATATCTATGCTACCGTTCATTTTAGACAACCCTCATACAAACAATCGGAAAGTGAATTACGGATATACATCGTTGTGTGCCTTCCATATTTTCCTTCGATACCATTACGGCGCGGTTCACAAATACGAAGATCAACATAAACATGCGGTCAATAAGGCCACACATAGTGAAGGACATACCGCAGGCTACCGGTTAATGCAACTGTCCGTGGACTGTAATTGGCCCCACACACGTCAACAATTTCTTTGCTCAAGCCTCTGTGGGAAGAATATGTTAAAATTTTTTAGGCTTTTGCAAGGCTTGCGTAAAGAAATTGTTGACGTGTGTGGGTCTATTAAAGATGCCCACACTTGTTCGGAGTATACACGGAGAAATTTAAATCACCGTTTTTCCAGAACAAACGTTGTTCATACTATGGTCTACTAACTAAATCAAATTGGGCAAATCAGCGTTGTATATATGTATGTTTGTTTGTCAGAGGATAACTTTCGAAGCGTTGATCCGATCATCGTGAAATTTGATACATACACGTAGTGATGGCACAATTTTGGTGTGACTAAATGAGCTAAAAATAGGGGGTGTTATTGAGATATTGGGGTTCAAGAGGGGTAAAAAAAACAAAGTCGGATCAAGTGTCACGTCTCATAAAAGGTATATGTGAGTACATTTTGACCCCGTTTTTATTTTTAGTTTAAACCTTGTAATTTTAAGGTTATTAGCCATAATAAAAACTGAACTTTGACAAAATTCACAGGGTACAGCGTAGGTACCCCACAGAGCTGAAAATTGGTATGCGTGTAGCTTTAGTAATACAAATATAGGGAAAAATTTGAAATCCAGAATAACTGCAATTTCTACCTCAAAAAAGAGTAACCAATTAACATGAACTCCCGCTACCTGTAATTTGAATGAAACTGTAGGTCAAGTATTTGGTTATGATTTTCGTGGCAAAGATTAGTTGCTTTGACTACTCTTTTGGTAGTCAAAGATTAGGTACAAATAATATTTTTTTTGTTTTTATGGGAGACTCGCGAGATCTCAGTTCGTGGCACATCAAATGAAAAAAATATGACATAGTTTTTTTGCAAAACTACGAATTTAAAACGTCAAATTTAACGTTACTCGCTCCCTACAACACACAAGAAATAATACCTACTCGGCACAGAAGAAATAATAGTTCTGCGGTATCGCTACCGCCGCGCGGTGTGTAAGCATTATGTCACGGGTAATGTTCGAGCAACATAAGACATATTTGAGATCACCTGGTTAAGTTTTTAAAAACGTATTGACGTATCTTTATATCTGAAAGCAATCGACTAAACAGTCTTATCGTTCGTATATCCCGCGTCATAATGTTTGTGGCCACAGATGGGGGCGATATGGTAAAACAAATAACTGTATGTCCGTATATATTCCTTCAAAACAATGGAGATGTTTCATAGCCGGATATTTAATAAATTCTCAGTAATATGCTTGATCGTTCGGTTATGATGGGCATTTTTTATTGGATAATACAGAGTGCTTCAAGATAATATGTATTTACATTGTTCTATGGCCTATGAGGCTTTAAATTTTTATGCCTTAAGTTGATGGAACCAGGGCAGTCCATTGTAGGTCACGCACTTTCAGATTTACATATTTATCCCGAAGCACTCTGTATAGTTTCACAGACAAATGGCTATCCGAGCACAAGCGCTTGCGTTATTTATTTTGGAGTTAATTTTACGAGAGTGCTGAGAAAAAGCCAATTTTCGCTCTGACTTTAGTTTATAACAGCCTTTATTGATTTAGTTTATTAAATTTAGAGCTTAAAAGTTAGAAAGCAAACTGGTTTTCCTCTACTTTAATAAAGCTTGAACTCAAAACTAACATTTTAAAACTACAGAGTAACATTTGAATTCTAAACATATTCAGAGCATTATTAATAAATTAGGGAGCATTCACATAATACTAGAAGTTTCACGGATGCCGTGCAGTGCAAGTACGTGCAATTATTACCGCAACATTGTACAAATTACAGTAACATTGCACGAATTTAATGCAGGCAAGCGGCATTTCGCAAAACCCGTGCGCTATAACTGCCTAATGGGATGCACCTTTAAACTCCATATTTGGAACACCAACACCAGTTTTGGATTACAAATTAAAGTATTTCGTAAAAGATACCGCGTAGTACCTAACTTTTAGAGAATATTCTGGAAGCTGGTTTTAAACATGAATAATATAAAATTCATCCGCAGAGTTGCTGGAACTGTTTACGCTCGCCGAATACTATTCCAATTTGCTAGAGGCGCAAACGTCACATTGAATTGTCACTTAGCTATGGGATATCCTAGAAGCACGCTGAACGTGCACAATATTGTGTTTTAGGGTTCCGTACCTCAAAAGAAAAAAAATGGGGTGTAGCTGTGTCGAGGACACGGCCGTGTGTTGTGCGTGAATACGTGTACGTAACAAGTATTTTTTCTATATAAAATACGCTATTTTATATATGTTATAATTATGTTTGAATACTAAGAAGTCCTTCGGTTCATACTAAATGGAAATCTCAAAACGCAGCAAAATGGCCTCAAAATGGCAGCGCTTCCCCCTCCACCGCGCGCGATGCGTCACTTTCCTCACTTAGCGTAACGAATTCTTTGAACCGTTAGCTATCCAGTGGTGTAATTAAATTTTGGATGGATATGATAGATGCAACACCAACTGTATCCCCCGATTTTGTTACTATTAGTTTTTTACCTCCCACTATGGAAACAACTTTAATCTATCAAGATAATTTTTCTCAGGAACGCGTGAAGGTATCAAGTTGAAATTAATATCAAATACTTATGTCTACGGTCCCTTAGAGTTAGGGTTGCCAACATTTTTTTGGGAAAATATAGTATTTTTCAAAATAAGCTATAAAAGAACACATAGTATTTACATATAGTATTTACATAGTATTTACATACATAAAAACATATAGTATTTTGTAGAAAACACAAAAAATAAACAAATATATTATTTGTTACTATATAAAAACTATATTTCTCGGCACTTCTTGCATTTTTGAACAATTTTTTGTCTAAAATAAAAGTGTTACATGCTTTATCACATTCAATTTTTAAATTAATGTATTTCAAAAGCTAATTTTTTATTAATTATATACTACATCTATTTCTTTCTTCTCGCAATTTAGAATTCATAACCAGGAAAATATCCTTTCTGTGAATGCCGAAGTAGCGGGAATAGAAAGCAAGAAAAAAAATGCTGCCATTTTTGGCCAGTAGTTTTATGACTAAACTTGCTACAATCTTTTACCTTTGCAAAGATTTCATTTAATAATGTTATTTCAGAGTCAAGGTCATCCATATTGATACTATTTTTTTTTGTGAATTTAATCTTCTAACATTGTCTCAGTCATTACATAAAATATACTATTTAAAATTGAATTTTAGAATTTTGCATAACCAATTGCTTTAACTGAAATCAAACCTAAACATTTATCAATAAATACCAAAACATTCTTTTGAATTTCATAACTTCCTGTGGGGGATTTTCCTTTTAAAGATTGCAATATTTGATTGGTTTCATAACCAAACAACGTATCTGTTTTTCGTTGTTCTTGCGCTGATTTTAAAGTTGACACATATACGACTTCTAACGTTCGTTCGTTTTTTAAGGTGCGTGACTTACGAGAAATACTTTGTTATAGGCGATGTTTACCATTTATCATCATGTGGGCCATAACTTGTTCCATTTCCAGATGGTATAAAAAGGCACAATCAAATATCCCAATTTGCTAAACGTCGGCTTAGCTATTTGTTTATGTATAACCATTTACCTTCATAACCTTTGGATTCATAAGCCATATATATATATTTATTATTATTTTAGAAAAGTACGTTTATAACATTTATATCTACTTTTTAATAAAACTGCACACCTTTTATTTATTCACTTCCTTATTTATTTTTATTTTACTTCGTCACTGCTGCACTACCTTTTGCTCCCGGTTTCAGCTGAAAATCAGCGTTGGATGCACAACATCCAACATTATGCTGAGCTGAACGCCATTTTGGTACGCAGACACATGAGTCGAACTGTCTTAATGGATTCAATTGTATCTCCGGTTCCTTAATATTGTTTCATGTGTCATTTTGTGTGTGCCAAATAAATGATTATTCTATTCTATTCTATTCTATGGTTTAAGTCGTACGTATGTGTAAAGGCTTATACCAGGTGGACGTCAAAAATTCCATGCATTACTCAAAAAATAAAAAATTGCGAGCGAAATTTCGTCGCGTACGAATAGGCCCCATCAAATATCCCAAGGAGTTTACTTTACATAAATTCCGGCACAGCCTCCGTTAAATCCGGAAGCGGATTTCAGGATATTTTGTAAGACTATAACCATAATGTTGCCTCGCAAACTTTAAGTCGCAACAAGAAGAGAATTTGCCTTTCAGAATGGAAATTTCAGAATATACAAAGATTTTATTTTACTCGGTTTTTCGTCTTTGTTTGTATGGTTCAAATATGTCACATTTTTTACGCAGTTGTTATCAGTTGCAGTAAAATAAGAGATATACATGTACTGAAAAAACGAATAGGTTGAATTCCATAATGTTGATTCCATTTAAGTTGCGTTAACTTAATATTATGTTTAATCAACTATTATAGTACATTTATTTCTACAAAAATTAAATTGTTAAAAATTAATAGGTTAAACCAACCACTAAAAGAGGTTATTACAACACAACATTTTTGGTATATTCGAATCTAAGTAAGTCTAACTGATTTAGTAAAAGTCAGCATGTTAACGAAGTTGAGTCAACCAAATAACTACGTTAAATATAGATATAATCAGGTCAAACCTTTGTAGTTCAACTATTTTTATTTTGTTAATTCAACAAATCATGTCGGTAGGTGCAAAAATCAACCTAAAATATAGGTTGAAAAAAGGTTAAAACAACTTATTATTTATTTCAGTGTGAACATAAGATTGTAAGTGAGAAAGGTCGGTAGATAATGAATAGTATACCTAATTCTAGGGTGGCGGGAATAAGATCTGCACTGAAATCCCGCATTGGGGTGTATTGTGCATACTTCCTTCTAACCTAACCCCAGCCATCCCAACTCCATATGTAACTCCACAGCCTCGAGCATCGTCGAAAGGTTGCAAGCCTCTCGGTTTTTTATCGGATACATTTCGGAGTGTATGCTGCGGAGCTTTTCTGCCTAATCCCACCATCCCCATTCTACATCGGACAACCAGACGCTCCGCGATGCGCCACCGCTACATGGTAGACATACCTCCCATACGCACGAAGCGGTACTCTTCCACCTTTATTATGCGCACCGCCAAGGAGTGGAACGCCTTACCTGAGCCTGTGTTTCCTGATAACTACAACCTAGGGATCTTCAAGTCACGAGTGAATAGGTTTCTTCTAGGCAGGCGTGTGCCATCGTAGACTGCATCATCGCTTACCATCGGGCGAGATAGTGATCAAACGCTAGCCTATAATTTATATTAAAAAAAACTCCTTAAGTGTAGGACTTTGGGTTGATGCCAGCAGCTTTTCCCGTGTTGATGGAGGATGAGGATTCGATGACCCCTTGCAGACCCGTTCTTAGTCTGGCATCGTCAATGGTATACCATTACTTGTGTCCATTAAAGGAAGAACCGAAATGCAGGCCCAGTATGACCCTGTGAGAGACTTTCGGCCAGTTTGGAACTGCTGTAATTTGAGTAGGTAATAAAGATCCTCAAGAAAATTGTTCTTGTAATTTCTAGTACATCTACTAGTGGTACAATAATTTATTTGTTCTATTTATAAATCTAAAGACGAGGACATATTTGTGGTATTTGCATATATTGATAATTCTGTAGTGAAATGGTAATTAATTTTCCGTGCATTTTAAAATGTTTATCTAATTCCTTATTAATTTTTGATGTGAATGTGTTGGATAAAATATACGTACTAAAATAATATATGGTTAAAAATTCATAAAGATCGGGCTTCAGTTACAGAGAAAATATATTTTATATTATTTAATAAAATAGTAACATTGTAACTTAAATTATTAAACTAATATTTTTTAATAATAGTTTTTATATATTTTTTTAAATTCTAACATACTAGTGGCTTCTATAACAGTACTAGACAGCTTATTATACAGCTGTGTTATAATTATAAGTTAAAGATCGCGTTAATATAAAGTCTTTATTTTTAAAACCTCTACATATACATAGTCTTGTGCATCTAGTACAAATGGAATTATGTAAAATCCGGGCCCAAAAAAGTTTGTTTGTTTGTTAGTGTGTAGTGTAGATTTTGTTGTTGTTATGCTTTATTTTTCTTTTTTATATTGTGGTTTTTGAATAAAATGTTTTCTTCATATCTTTCTATCTTTCTTTCAATTCTACTAAACCATAGTATTTTTCAAAACAGTCAACCCGTGACCACGTCTGTTGTAACACAGCCGCAACGTCGGGATAACAAATAAAAAAGGTACATACGCGTTAAATACCCGTTTTAATCAATAATTATCTAAACCAATGGCTTCACTATGATAATGGCGGTGTCGGAAAATCGCCACTATAAATACCTTTTGGTAGTATACTAATTTTAATGACCGCCGTTGCTATGACAATACCTTTAAACATTTGGCAGCTTATGACAGGAACAACAAGCTTAATCGTTGTTTACAAGAAGAATCGCCACAGCGTGCTGATCTGATAATGGAGACAAACTCCTAAGTGATGTACAAAATTGTCAATTTTAAAAAACAAATTTAAAAACGTAATTAAACAAAATCTTTATAAAAAAGCCTACTATAAAATATCGGATTATTTAGATGATAGAGAAGCCTGGGATTGAAATTGCTCCAACTCATTCAAAAATGTTACAATTAAGACGTAATTTATTTTCTTTATTCTTTCGCATTCTAAAAAGATCATTAATAAAAACAGCCTTGTTTCTTGCTTTTCTTTCCTGGCTTGGTCGCGAAGGAACAGGCAGTAAAATTGACGTTTCAAAGTAATCCTTGTGATTTTAATGAATAAAAGATTTTGACTTTGACTTTCATACGGAAATTGAACAGGCAGAACTCCTTGATGGTTATTTGTGGATGTGTTTGGGTCATTTAGATTAGCATTAATTTGTTGATGTTATAAATCCTATTTCAACATCACCATAGACACGTGTTTTACAAGAAAACTCAACGAAAACATAAACCTCTGTGGGTTTATGAGGATACTCAGTTCGCACCACAATCTGGGGATTAGCATGTTTATACAGGGAGTAAAAAGACAGCTCAATATCTACTGAAGGTACCGTAAAAGTCACAGCTCCCTACATCAACCCGGCACCCGACCCGCAACGCCTCGTCGCTCGGTGTTCACTCGTTGACAGCGGGTGGGCCACGGGTGAACACCTCGTTATTACCAGTGGACCCCGCGCGGTCAACGGGTGGACACCGACACGTTAGAAAGAAGGCTGGAAATGACGAGTGGACGGGGAGTGAAGCATGGCCGCTGCATTGTGCTCTCGTGAATCACTTGCGGGCCGCGCGCGGTCAACGCGCGGATCACGCGGGGTCAACGCGCGGGGCGCGCGGGGTCACCGAGTGGTCAACTCGTCGTCCGCGCGTGAACGGCATACGCCCGAGGCGATCCGGAGGTGATGTAGTGAGCGCACGTCCATACAATTTCATATAAAGAATACTAACCGCTCGAGGCGAGGCGGTGCGGGTCGGGTGCGGGGTTGATGTAGTAAGCTGTGACCTTAAACCTACTTTTTAGTTGAGAGCTCATTCCCGGGAGAAAAAAATATATTTTGTGTGTTTAGCTGCATTAATAGTCATTGTCATTATTTTATACCTAACAAATTCATAAATGTGAATCCATCAAAATATAATAATGTAATCCATAAAATGGAATCCCTAAACGTATTAGTTTAAGTAGTGATTTTGTTGAATATTAAATTAAATAAAATAATGATAGCAAGTGACGCATTTTGTAGCAATATAGAATACAGTTTTACGATAGCTAACACAATTATGTGTACAATGGACCGGTAAAACAACATCAGTCATATTATAAAATATTCTATTGTTTGTTCATTTTAATAAATTTCAGTTTCCAACGGCCCATGAAACTAGTCTGAACGTTGATTATCCATTACTAGCTGACCCGCTCGCGGCTTTACGTCGTTTTTCAATAAAATATTATTCTCTATTGCGCAGTCAGGTAAAAATCAGCCTATATCCCAATCCGGGTCATAATCTATATGTATAGGTACCAAATTGTGGTGATGACAGATGGAGCAGGGCAGTGACTGAATGGTGACCGAGGAGCGGGTATAGAAGGATAGGACGTCCGGCAGCGAGACGGGTAGACGACATCGTAAAGGTCGCGGGCCAACAATGGGTGAAGTCAGGCTCTGGATGGTGATGATGATGATACCAAATCTCATCGAAATCGGTCTAGCCGATTAGTTGTGACGCAAAAAACAGACAAAGAAACAGATACTAGTTGCTAGTGGAACCTTCTAGAGCGTTCGCGAAGGCGTATAGTGGGAGCGTGCGGTATAAATAGAGCGTAGAGACGCCCGGTGAGTCAGCAAAATTTTAAAGTTCGGTTAAGCTGTCACGGCCTCAGAGGCCAACAGCGAGATTAGTCCATTCGAAAAAAAAAAAAAAAAACTGGTGAGTCCGAGACACGTTCTCGGAGACCCGGATGACGAAATCACCTCCGCTAATGCGGAAGGTGAGTCATCTACATCAGACAGAGCAAACACTTCACAGAAACACTGATCTCGCCGGCGAGGTCGACGAATCCCTTCAGTCGCCGCCTATACGAGGTACAAACATGTACCCGGGCGTTTCTCTCCTATCCCCATCCCGGCAACAGCCCAAGCCGAGGTTCGTACCTAAGTGGTGCCCTTGCGCTAGTTGCCTAAAAAACTTACTGGGCTGAGCGCCATCTGCGCTCGCCAAAAGTTCGGTTAAGCTGTCACGGCCTCAGAGGCCAACAGCGAGATTAGTCCATTCGAAAAAAAAAAAAAAATCGTTGACTCAGTCTAGTTTTGGCTATACGTGCGAATATTTCAGTGATTTTTAGTGGTTTATAGTTACTTTCGAATTTATAATATTAGTATGGATTATATAAACGGCAATTATCACGTACCGTTTTATCGGTTTTCATTTTACGTTACGATGCGACCGACAGTGCGAGGCGAGACGCAGTGCGGAGCGGATGGCACTCATCCTGATGAAGGTTTACGAATTGAACCGAAACATTGTTGGTCGACTTGTAACACCGAAAAAACGGTACTTGATAAATCCCGTAAAAATGATTGAAATAAATTGCAAATTTTTTTTAGTAAAAGTTGAAAATCTTATACGAGTAGACTAGACTTTTAAATTTTAGTGACAGATCTGAGAGATCTATCCCGGAATCTATTCTCAAGAGACTCAATTCTCGTTTTCACGGAACACTAACTTCTTTGACAAGTTTCCATGAAAACGGGTCCATTACTTTGAAAAGCTTTTATTATCATTTCAACCCGTCTACATCCACTACTGGGCATACCAATTATTTAACAATGTATTTAGCAGCATTGCTGTGTTTCGGTTTGAAGGGTATGGTTGCCGGTGAAATTACAAGCACATGAGGCTTTACAGTTGTATGCATCAAATTGATGGATACAGAACAGTGCACCGTAGGGCAAATTTATAACGTGCGAGGCAATTCTCTGTTATAAGCGATGAATAAGCATGTTCCATCTCCACGTAGTATAAAAAAAACCAATACTATAAAATATCAAACAGTAGACACATAGACTTTGAAAACTCAATCAATGTTGAACTAGTCCTGAGTTCAGTGTGTCTTACTTTCCACCGAGCTAGATTGAAAAGTTCTCACTATGATTCTTTTGTAATTATTTTATTCTACAACCTATTCGGCGCAGGGAGAATAGCTGGCTGAGGCTGGGTTGCGGGTTCGATTACTGCCGCTGAACAAATGATTACATTTTCTGCAGATATTTGTGCCCGGTCTGGGTGGTGGTTATTTGATAAAAGTATGAATTTACAAAAAAGTATTTAAGTATTCTATCAGTTAGCAGGTTCCTATAATACAATCTCCGCTTTGTTTGAGACTTGATAGCACTGTGTGAAATGTCCCAGCATTATTTATTTTTATATAGCAAGGAAAAGCAAGTGATACCTAATTTAATTATTTACACTATAACATTAAACAGATTACCTAGTTCTAAGGCTAATGCTCGTATTATTATGCGCCACTGGTTCAAATTGTGTTGGTACGAGTACCTAGATCAATATTAATTTATCTAATTTCGTAGCTGTCAGTGCACTTCCTAGAGGTCTCCTAAAACGGCGGACCTTTTCACAGCAATGTTACGACATAATGCCCGTCAATATTCCTCTATTGCCGGGTCATATTGTCACAAAATTGCTGATAAAATTGATTAAATCTTAAGCAATTATTAGATAGCAATAATTGAGCACGTCTCACAACAACTATTGGACAATACGAGTAGATTGAGCATGTGATTCTGGATCGACAATACCCAGCTTTGTCGCTTACAAATTGCTGTGAAATAATTGCTCTTCTAAGAGCCCTTAGAATTTCCGTTATTATTTTCCATTATCGTTTAACGTTGACAAGCAATCAGTGCTTAATTTATTTATATGAAAAGGTAGTCTCAACTTATAAATACTTTCGTTAAAATCGTAGTCTCAAAAGAATAGGTATTCTACATTAAATGTTCAATTTATAAGGACACAACTGTCGAAAGACGGAAACCACAGACTGCTAAGGCTAGAGACAGGGATACAATGGACGTGTACTTGACAGGGATTCAGGTGGATTTGGGAATTAATTGTAAAAGGTTTATAGTGCTGGGGTACCGTATCTACCGTTTATTAATTGATACGGAACTTTTGTTTGAAAGAAGAAAGAAAAGTATAATGTAATGAGCTGAATACAGGGTGAATTAGTCAAATTTTAAGGAACAGTTCTGTTCGTAATTTAGAACCATAATATGTGTTTATTTCAATCTAAATAAGAGGTTGCAATGACAGTACGGTTTGTAGGAACATTATTTTTACTAAAAACGGGGTATTTACCATTTTGTTTGTGAGTTTTTGAGTATCCCGATATTACGACGCAGCAGTTGCATGCTCCATGAAGTATGGGATACTTAAAACTCACATATATATCGTTATCAATATACCATATATATTATATACATATTATATTGTAAAAATATCGTTTTTAGAAAAGTAGTGTTCTTAACCATGATAGTTCTCAAAAGTCATATTGTAGGAACATATTGGAAAAATCCACCTTTTCATACATTGTGGCGTCTTTAGACAGGGTTTGTGTGGAACATATTGAATTGAAATAAACATGAGTTTTCGGATCACAGACAGAAAGGTAATATGTAAGCCGGTCGCATAATACCCATTGTAGGTATGAAAGGGACGGCCTGACCGAACGATAGCGGACGACAGCGACTGGCTTAAGTAATAAGGCTACGTTTTTCAAAATAATACTTTAACACAATAACGGGCTAATAGGATAAATTAACCTAGTGGTTCGCCCCGAACTGAGATCTCGCGAGTCTTCCATAAAACAAAAAAAATATATTTGTAATCTTTGACTATCAAAATAGTGATACGAAATGAATAACCACTGTAGCCACAGTTTCATTCAAATTATAGGTGAGTTCATGTTGATTGGATACACTTTTTTGAGGTAGAAATTGCAGTTATTCTGGATTTCAGACTTTTCCCTATATTTGTGTTACTTTTACTCAGCTACACTCATACCAAATTTCAGCACTGTGGGGTAACTGGTGTACCCTGTTAATTTTGTCAAAGTTCAGTTTTTATTATGGCTAATAACTTAAAAAATACAAGGTGTAAACTAAAAATAAAAACGGGTTCGAAATATACTCACAAAGACTTATTAGATGTGCCATTTGACCAGATAGTTCTATTTTGTTTTTTTTTGAACCCTCTTGAACTCTGATATCTCAACAACCCCCCTACATTTTTAGCTCATTTAGTCTCACCAAAATTGTGCCATCACTACCTATCTATATAAAATTTCACGATGATGGGATAAACGCTTCGAAAGTTATCCTTGGACAAACAAACATACATACATACAACGCCGATTTGCTCAAACTGATCTAGAGATCTCGCTTAAATCACGTAAATGATAACGTAAATCTTAGTTAGGAGTATGTATACAGCTAACGGCGTAATTGTTTTGCTGAGTCGCGATCTCTACCTTTTGTGAAATACCTGAAGCAACTGTCGATAGGGTTTTTTATTTATCCTTATCAAATGCTCTAAGGAATACAGTTACGAGTGACATTTGATGCAGTAATAAAATGGTGTGAAATCTTTGGGCGGCCTAAAACACCGAGTTTGGGACAGCTCATATAAACCTACTTTTTTATGAGAAGGGAAAAAACTATGTTAAATTTTTAGTATGCTACAAAATAGCATCAAGCCAAAATATTGTTGTGACAATTAACAAATTTAAAAACGTAATTAAACAAAATCTTTATAAAAGAGCCTACTATAAAATATCGGATTATTTAGATGATAGATAAGCTTGGGATTGAAATTGCTCCAACTCGTTCAAAATGTTACAATTTAGACGTAATTTATTTTCTGTATTATGTATTGTAAAAGGATCATTAAAAAACAACCAGCCTTGTTTCTTGCCTTTCTTTCCTGGCTTGGTCGCGAAGGAACAGGCAGTAAAATTGACGTTTCAAAGTGATTCTTGTGATTTTAATGAATAAAAATATTTGACTTTGACTTTGACCTCTTAACTTTTAGCGAGACACTATGAAGTAACTAAAGTTGCAGTTAATGTTACTGTCAGTTTGGCTCAGTTGCATTTTGTGATCTCGCACGGAAAATGTAATGTTACGAACCGAATAAAATCGTCTCTTTCTAAGGACAATGCTATCAATATCTCAACTATGAATTTACAGACTGAAGTATATATTTATGGGAAAATGCTTTGAGGAAACACAGGGCCGAATTATAGCAAAAATCCACAATCATTTTCACTGAGAAACCTTTCGTGATTTAATTCAATCATTATTATAAACACGGTATATTACGTACCGTTTTATTGGTGTTTCGAGGTGTGCCAGTGAGACAGATACCCCTGTCAGCTAAAGCGCGTAAATTGTAATTATTATTTCATAAATTAATATTTACTAGTGGTTCGCCCCGAAATGAGAACTCGCGAGTCTCCCATAAAAACAAATAAAATATATTTGTAATCTTTGACTAAAAATAGTTCCATGAAATATATACCCATATAACTTGAACTACAGTTTCATTCAAATTACAGGTAACGGGAGTTCATGCCATTTGGTTAACCGTTTTTGGGCTAGAAATTGCAGTTATTCTGGATTTCAGACTTTTCCTTATATTCGTGTCGCTAAAGCTACACGCATAATAAATTTCAGTACTATGGGGTCACTGGTGTACCCTGTGAACTTTGTCAAATTTCAATTTTTATTATGGCTAATAACTTAAAAACTACAAGGTTTAAACTAAAATTAAAAACAGGGTCGAAATGTATTCACAAAGACCTTTTATCAGACGTGGCACTTGACTGGATAGTCCTATTTTGTTTTTTTTACCCGTCTTGAAATCCAATATCTCAACAACTCCTCCCCCCCCCCTCCCCTCCCCCACTTTTTTAGCTTATTTAGTCACACCAAAGTTGTGCCATCACTACCTACCTATATACCAAATTTTACGATGATCGGATAAACACTTCAAAGTTATCCTCGGACAAACAAACATGCGTACATACATATACGCCGATTTGCTCAAGTTGATTTGGAGATCTCGCTTCGCTCGATCAACAATAAATAAATACCACGTAAACGTCTTACATACTCTTGACCCTATACTAGAATTCCCTGTGTTTTCGGTACTTATTACTACCTGCCACAGAAACTGACATAATCTTCAACAAGTATCAGGTAAGCGAAAAGCAACCTTATGTTCCTCGGATACGGATCATCATATCACAACTCTAAATAAAGTTCTGAGATTGTAGGTCACCTGCCACGATCGGCAATGAAACCAACTCCCAGCATCTAAAATTAGTTTGAAAAGTTTCTTCGGCAAACACATGAACCAATAACAGTTCGTAACTTTGAGATGCGAGGGTGGGTGGGCAAATACGGGCAGGTTGTTGTATTGCTTTGGATATTTACATACGGACAGACGGACAGAGTTAAGATTATCGTAACATGTAAGGTGGGTTCGATTCCGATCGCGGAACAATTGTTTGCACGATCTACAGATATTTGTTCCGGGTCTGGTTGTTTCTCTATAAATTATAAGTACGTAATTACAAAAAAAAGTATACAAGTATTTATCGGTTATCTGGTTCCCATAGTACAAGCTTTGCTTAGCTAGATTGCGTTGTGTGAAATGTCCAGAATTATTAATTTATTTATAATCAAAATCGGCACCGGGTGCCGGGCTTAAGATTAGGCTCTCCCCATTTCGTCCCGTGGGAAAAAGCTGTAGGATCAACAGCACAACTGCGCTCACCATCCCGCATGCCGTGGTCAGCAAATCCCGCCAATGATTAGAGACAGACAGACCAGACCCCCAGTCCCAGACGGCCCCGCTATTCCTGGCATCGATAGCTGCCATGGTAACGATAAAGGTTGCTAGGAGCCGTTGGGTGTAGGCCGCCCAAGGTAGGTTGCTCTGGAAATCTATAGGATATATAATTGATCGAGCGAAGCGAGATCTCCAAATCAACTTGGGAAAATCAGCGTTGTATGTACGTCAGAGCAGCCGAGGCCAATATGGCGGCGCCTATAGTTCGCATCAGCTGACAGTGTAGTGTATAGACTATTACTCATTTGTGCCAACGAAAATTTTTAGTTAAATGTCTATAATGTGAAACAAAGTTTCACTTTTACCGTGGTTTCATAAAACCACACAATCCTTTTTTTAATATTTATTTATTTTATTTAATGATTATATCATAGAAATAAATAGAAAAAGGACAAAGCCGCTACAAAAAATGCGATCACATTTTAGAATAACAAATGATGTCTGAAATAGCGTATTGTTAATTGACTAGGGGCAAATGGTTTGTGATGTGCGTTTTTAGAAATCGTTAATTGATAGAGCGAAGCGAGATCTCCAAATCAACTTGGGCAAATCGGCGTTGTATGTATGTATGTATGTTTGTTTGTCCGAGGATAACTTTCGAAGCGTTTATCCGGTCATCGTGAAATTTGGTATATAGGTAGGTAATGATGGCACAATTTTGGTGTGACTCAATGAGCTAAAAATGTTGGGGGGTTGTTGAGAAATTGGGGTTCAAGAGAGGTAAAAAAAAAAATTAAAATGAGTCTATTAGGTCAAATGAGACGTCAAATGAAAGGTCTTCATTAGTACATGTCGACCCCGACTTTACTTTTAGTAAAATTTTTGTAGATTTTGAGTTATTAGCCATAATAAAAACTAAATTTTGACAAAACTCACAGAGTACACCAGTGACCCCACAGTGCTGTAATGTGGTATGCGTGTAGCTTAAGCGGCACAAATATAGGCAAAAGTCTGAAATCCAGAATAACTGCAATTTGTACCCCAAAAAAACGTAACCATATTACATGAACTCCCGTTACCTGTAATTTGAATAAAACTGTAGGTTAAGTTATTTGGTTACTTATTTCGTGGCAATATTTCTATAGTCAAAGATTACAAATAATATTTTTTTATTTTAATCGAAGACTCGCGAGATCTCAGTTCGGGGCGAACCACTAGTGATGATAATAAGAAAGAATCGGAAACTTGCTTACATGTAGGTATCTATAACTTGCTACCGAAGCCCCGTTATTTGCTAATCGCTGTTAGAATTTCCTGAAGTTGGTCAGATGATTAATGTGAAAATGGGGGGAAGTCATTGGATTCGATTAGCACAGGATCCTTGCCGTGGAAATCAGGAAGCGTATTACCCCAGCAGTGAGTAGATGTGGGCTGATTAGAAAGTTAGATAAACGAAAGGGCCATTTATAAATAGATGCCGATAGGATAGCATATTCATCATATCAGCCCTAGGACGTCCACTGCTGAACATAGGCCTCCCACATAGATTACCAGATCGACGAATCGTGCGGCCGGCACCCAATTGTTCTCAGCAACCATTATCTTTCCATCTAGTTGGGGGCCGTTCTACACTGCGCTTTCCGGTGCGTGGTCTTCACTCGGGAATCTTTCAACGGCCAGTTCTTCGAGCTATGTGCCCCGCCCACTGCCATTTCAGTTTGTCAGTTCAGTTGTCTAAGAATATCTTCATTACTAATCGTTTATTACATAAATACAGTTAGATAAACAGTGGATTAAGGAAAAATAAATGTTGCCTAACAATGTTTATGGGAAAGAAGTTAGTGATAAAGTTATCGTATGTTATTTAATAAGTTATGCTGTTTCTACAAATAACCATTCAATTAAGTATACTAGGGCAGGTGTACACTAAAGCAGCACGAGACATCCCTAGTGTAAAATCAAAAGAATCTCTGCAACGTAATTTAACGCAATAATTCTCAAAGTTTGATTGAAGACGATGCACTTTACAAACCTTAAGCTTTGATAACATTACCTTTAACATTATTCTCCGTACAATTCAATTTAGTTTATTTGTTGGAATAAAACACATGCATACAATTAAAAACCGAACACAGATAAAACACAAGAATTGTAATAGTGGTCGGCAATTTGCCAATGGCCCCACAGTAGGCTCGGGCCTGATCACTTTAGTTGATATTGGCCCTAATAGTAAGTAGATAATATCTAATCAATATTGATAGTCTATACAAGGAGCTGGTTGTTCCTTGACCTGCAGACATGTTATCGATAGAGTAAGCTACAAAAACATTGTTAGATGTTAACTAGTTTGTTAATAATATTCTAACATACCTTCCGAGTAGTGTTGCAAGGTCCAGTGTGTCAATTTTTTTTTAAATCCATGTAAATCATTGTATATTAATTCTGTTAATAAATGTATACCTTATAAAAAGTAGTTATTTATAACCCCCCCCCCCACCCTCACGGATCTATCCGTCTACCTATACGTACTAAGGAGGTTAGTGAAAATTCAGGACATTCGGCGTCCCGATAAAGGATGAATCGGAACGTGTTACCAGACCCCTGAAAATCGGGACACCTGGCAACACTACTTTCGAGGTACAAACTCTCAGTTAAAAATGTCTAAAGCGGTCACCCATTTAAGTGATGACCGCGTAGAGAATTCCGTAACCTAGTTGACATGTAAGAAAATACCAGCTACGTAAAATACCCTTGACTCAAAAGCTCTTCAAGCTCAGCGCAGAAATTTACGAAAACCTACGTTTTTATAACCGTTTTGTACACTTATAAGAAAACATTTTAACCAAATATAAGTTTTTATTAGTTCAGCAATATTATAAGGCTGGTTCATTATTGCTAATTAGAGAAGCAATTCCTGTTTTTTCGACCCTTGGAACAGCTGCGGCTAACAGCACCTCCTAATTACATCCCTTACCCTTTTAGGAGAATATTAAGAAAATCCATGTCTAGTCAGGATACGAGACTATTCCAAGTGTCATAATGAGGTATTCTTCACATTTGAGAAACTTAATCTCACAGCTGAAGGAAATTAAGTTTTGCTTTTCTTACTTGATTAAGCTAAGAAAAGGTAAGAACCCTTTGTCTTCATGGTAAGGTTAAGTACCTATCATAAAGAGATTAGGGACCCTTTACTTCGGGTTCATAACGAGATTAAATAATCAAACTATGTAAGTGACGTTCCATAATTATTAAACATAGTGATTCGCTCAAATGATTAATTATAGTAAATTAGTGTAATTTTACTTAGAAAACTTTCGTGATTTATTTTAATCATTATTATGTCCAGTTCTTATTATATTATATTATTATATATATATTTATAATAATAATTAGTGTTGTCTCGAAGGGCAAATCACGTAGTTTAGTAAACATAATTTACATTAAATTAAACTCTAATTACATTAAAAAGGTATGTAAATGTAGAATTTTACAATTTCACGTTATCTGCCTGTTGCAACGTTAAAATAAATTAGAAATAAGATACGATTTTTTTATAGAACATTTTTTCTACGCAGTTTTTAAAATTACTTTCATTCGCATACCAAAATGTTGTAACAAAACCTTTATTATGGCACTTAAACAAAGATGAAACACGATAAATAACAAGGTGGTCATCAACTATCCACAAAATAAAGGAGAATTAATTGTTGAACTTAATACTCGGGCGGGCGCTCGTAAAATATTTTGGTTTTAATGCACCGCCCGTCATAGCTGGCTAGTTCAACAGCTAGGCACGGCTTTTTTACGCCATACATATAAGTAACAGAAACCTTTAGGCTCGGACTATATGGCATCCAGGTCTCCCTGATCCTGCGAATCCGGACCATGTTCCGGTTTCTTCCAGGTAAAAATCGGAGTCGGATGGCCTCGGATCGTGTGTAGTCGATGCAGAAACAATTCAAATATGCGACGGATTGGTTATGGGCCGTCAAAAAACGGTCTCTGACAAGCCCGGATGCCATATAGTCCGAGCCTTATGGCCAATTGCATATTGCGTATATAATAATATGCGATATGGAAGGTGTCAGGTGAAAACGGCGGTTCGTACACAGTGCGACCAGGGGGCCAGTTCGGGTAATACAATTTTAAAAACGTAACAGAAGTTGACCCAAATGAGATTGGATTATGAATTGAATATAGTTTGGCATTCTGCTCCTCTGAGAAAATATTAACTTGATATAAATAAAGTCTATAATCGCATGTCAGTCAACTCTCATACCATTGTCAGTTACGTAAATACCGTTTAGGATATTTAACATACTGAGACTCGGATTTTACCAAAATTGCTGCTATGAAGCTGGGCATCCTAGCTAAAGTTCGGCGGTACTTCTCCCCGGGACAACTGCTCGGTCTCTATAAAGCACAAGTCCGCTCATGTATGGAGTACTGTTACACCGCTCATGTATCTCTTTGATGGTATCAGCTTGAAGACCTTGATTAGATTGAGCGACGTGTTGCTAGACTCATTGGTGATGACTCCCTAGTGGAAGCCCATTTACAAAGTCTAGAGCACAGACGCCGAGTAGCCAGACTTTCAGTTTTTTACAAAATTCATTTTGGTGAATATGCGCAAGATCTTCATGACCTTGTCCCTCCTTCCCCCTTCCAATACCGGACAAGCAGACGTACAGAGAAGTACCACCCATACCTGGTCGGCATACCACCTTGCCGTACCAAACGATTTGCTTCAACTTTTCTTGTTAGCACCAGTAAGGAGTGGAACTCACTTCCGGCGTATGTTTTTCCGAACCAGTATAATCTTGGAGTCTTCAAGTCCAGAGTGAATAAGTTCTTTCTAGGCCAAGCGTGCTCCATCTTCGATCACACTTTCACTTACCATCAGGTGAGGTAGTGGTCAAGCGCTTGACTATCGTCAATAAAAAAAATTGGCCCCCAGGTGACTCGCAGACCGACCGTTTTGTTGAGAAGTTATGCATCGTTAATAATAGTTCTCCTACCACTGTACTGTACATCATATTCACGGTCTTTCTGTATCCTAATTGAAGTTGTTTTGACATGAAGCGATGTGCAGTTTGATTGTTGAGTCTAGTCGCATTGCATTCGGTTAACTCATTCTGTTATTATGATAGACAAGGTCACAGTTTTATTTATTCATTAAAATCACAAAGATCACTTTGAAACGTCAATTTTAAGGCCTGTTCCTCCGCGACCAAGCCAAGAAAGAAAGGCAAGAAGCATACGATTAGCTAACTATGATAGAAATATTTAGTCCTTAGTTTTTTGTAGTTGAATAGAAACTAAAATATATAAATAAATATTGCTGGACATTTCACACAGTGCTGTCTAGCCCCAAACTAAGTAGAGCTTGTACTATGGTAACCAGATAACCGATAGAATAATTATATACTTTTTGAAGTTACACTTCTTTTGGCGCGTTTGAAAAAAAATTATTCAGTAAAAATTTTACGATGCGCGCGCACACCGACAGCCAAAAAGCGACATGATGAAGTTAGCTGCTAACTGAAGTATAACTTCTTAAGTGCATACATAAGTACACACACACTTTTTTTTGTTTATCCTTCAAAGTAGTAAAAAAACTTTTAGCTTTAAGGGATTGATTCGAATAATTTCTTATGAATTAATCACACACGTGTATGTGATACAGCGCTATCTAGCCCCAAACTAAGCAGAGCTTGTACTATGGAAACCAGATAACTGATAGAATACTTATATACTATTTTTATTTGTAAATACATACTTATAATAGAAAAACATCGAGACCCGGAACAAATATCTGCAGATCATGCAAACATTTGTTCCGTGTTGGGAATCGAACCCGCTACCCTCTGAGTCTCAGCTGGCTATTCGCCCACTGCGCCATGGAGGTCGTCATTAGACTATGAACATCTAAGAATAATAATTCATAGGTGAATTTGAAAACTCGACCTTTTCAACTTTAACCATCGTCACCAGTTTAACGTAAGGATTCCGTACATTGTCTTCAGAACTTTAACGGACTACTATTAAATTATAGTTATGGATTTCTGTAGTAACAAATGGACGGACGGTTGGTCTAGAATTAAATTATAGAAAACTAGCTAACAGTATTGTCCGTGGAAACTTTGAACCACCTACTTTTATTTACTGAAAGTACTCTAAAAATACTTAATACTAAAAATGTGGTAAGGAATAATAAATAATAATAAATATTAATAAATATAATAAATATTGCTGGACATTTCACACAGCGCTATCTAGCCCCAAATTAAGCAGAGCTTGTACTATGGGAACCAGATAACTGATAGAATACTTACATATATACATTTTTTTTTGTAAATACATACTTATAATATATGTATAGAGACACAACCAGACCCGGAACAAATATCGGTAGATCATGCAAACATTTGTTCCGCAGCGGGGATAGACCCGCTACCTCCTACGTCTCAGCCGGCTATTTGTCCACTGCACCACGGAGGTCGTCAAATATAATGTATACTCGTATGTGAGGAATGTAGCTTTATTAATTCTCCCTTTATGTAACTCTTACTTTCGAATCAAACTAATATTATAAATGCGAAAGTTTGGATGTTTGTTTATTTATTTATTTGCTTGTTTGTTACTCGTAACGGCTGAACCGATTTCGATCAAATTTGGTATGTACGTAGATTATAACCTGGATTAACACATAGGCTACTTTTTATCCCATAAATCAGATCCCAATGGGGTGTCAAGTTGCAACAGCGAGTTTAGCTTTATTTCTAGGTTACCTACACATTTAGTAGTGTAACGCATACGAAGTCGCGGACAACAGCTAGTTTATAAAATTAGTATGAATAACCTATAGGAATATTTTCAGTTTCAGTTCAAGATACAGTCTACGATGGACCACGCTTGCCTATAGAACACACCTATTCACTCGCAATTTGAAGACCTACTCGTAGGTTGTATCAGAAAACACAGATTAAGGCATAGCGAGCATTAGCGATATTTTATTTAGAAGTACTCCTGCATATTAAAAAGAGTCTGCGAAGTGGGGCACGGAGACATGTTTTTATAAACCTATCTCAGCCTGTAGCCTCTCTCAAAACAGGTTTTAAAATTAGTAACAACACATTTAAATATTGCACCTACCTATGAAGCCTATTTTAAAAGAGGGCATACATGTTTTTATTATTATACTGTGTTCTATGGTTTTTACCAAACGATACTTGATAAATATATGACTTATTGTTAGACCCCACGCGGCCACGTCCAAAAATGAACTCTATTCTAATTTTATTCTGAGAAGTCCTGTTGATTCAATAGTCAATATTAATTTATACATAAAAATCACAAGGATCACTTTGAAAAGTAAATTTTACTGCCTGTTCGTCCGCGACCAAGCCAGAGAAGAGGAATTCTCATATTAGTAGTCATGTATCAAATCATAATTCAATATCACGTCAAACAATTTTCGGCCGAGTAACTGAATATAAAATAATATTTTTTTGCTATTTGGTCTAGGTTGGCCATGTGGCACGTTGGAACATTGGCAGAGTTAATGCGTCCAATCGAACATGATCGAGCGTATACCGATAAAACTTAACGCCGGCTCCACACGTTAACCCCAACGTCACCGGTACCAACGTTGGCTGGTTAATTTGATAGGCATCCACGTTGAGGCTAATTCTATTTTCTAGATCCACGCATTGGTACCGGCCGGCGTCGGGGCCAACGTGTGGAGCCCGCTTAAGAATTAATATTAGAAGTCGAACCGAAATCCTCACAAAACGTCGAGCACTCCAATGTTCGATGAACATGAACGTAAGTGTGTGTTTCGGTCCAACTTCGAACATTAAGTTTTGAGTTTACCGGTATACACGATCGATCTTGCTCGATTGGACGCAAAAACGTCGAGCATGTACGCACGTGTGGACTTGCCATAATTTTTAATATTGTTTGATTATGCTTGCTCCTCGAGCATGAACGTACGTGTAGAGGCACCTTATAATATTCAAAACTGTAGCGTTCGAATATTTTATTATATTATGTCACGATCTGAAATTCTCTCTGAGTAGACGTATTTGACGGCAACAAAGCACGCCTTTCACGGTAGCTTTTAGCTTAACAATTTGCGGTTTCAGGCGTTAGGAACCAGACTGTCAGAATATTGACCTATCCCAGCGTTTACCACAGGTTAGACGAAATTCTCTAAATTCCTCACTTTGTGCACGCCGCTCAAAACCCATCGTTTTCTACCTCGATATAGAGGCCTTAATTGCATCACACATCCAATCATCCAACACAAAAGCACGAATCACATGTTTTATTAAAAGCTAGTATATTTAAAATAGTTCATATTGGAGCAAAACGAGGTCAATACAATCGTAAAGTTCGCTTTATTATAAAAGAAGTTGGGTTTGATGAAGTACTAGCGAGCTTAACTTGCGATGAACTAAGCAGAAATAAAATGAAGTTGGAAGCAACTGTACATGTACATACACGGTACTAAGATGCTGAGAAAACAGTAACAGTCAGCCACAGTAAAATATTGGACATCTAGAAATTGTAAAGCAAAATGGACATGTGGAGTATTGCGGAGTATTGTGGAGCGTGGAGCTTTATGCAAATATGTCTGATGTTCAGCATGAAACATGATTTGTAGTATTTTGTTGTTTGTTTTGAATATAAATGTGATATCATGTAGAGGTATAACAGTCAAATCAAAGCGAAGATGATAAAAAAACTACGTGCCTTACACTAGTCCCATATGACGTCCAATGAGCGCGCGCGGTTGTCAGTCAGACCACCGCGCGCGCTCATTGGTCAATCAAATAGCGCGCGCTGTCCCGGTTTCCTGTTACACACTTATAAATAAATAAATATAGCTGAACATTTCACACATCGCTCTCTGTTCACGAAGCTCGCTTCCAAGCGGTTTTATGAACATGCCTCTAATCATCCGAACCCTTTGGTACACACCATTCCGGTCTACCCGTTGGATCCGCCCGCCAACAAAATCCTCCGTCGTCCGAGACACGTTCTCGGAGACCCGGATGACGAAATCACCTCCGCTAATGTGGAAGGTGAGTCATCTACATCAGACAGAGCAAACACTTTACAGAAACACCGATCTCGCCGGCGAGGTCAACGAATCCCTTCAGTCGCCGCCTATACGAGGTACAAACATGTACCCGGGCGTTTCTCTCCTATCCCCACCCCGGCAACAGCCCAAGCCGAGGTTCGTACCTAAGTGGTGCCCTTGCGCTAGTTGCCTAAAAAACTTACTGGGCTGAGCGCCATCTGCACTCGCCAAAAGTTCGGTTAAGCTGTCACGGCCTCAGAGGCCAAGAGCGAGTTTAGTCCATTCGAAAAAAAAAAACACATCGCTCTCTAGCTCCAAACTAAGCAGAGCTTGTAATATAATAATTCATAGACCAGATAACACAATAGTATTCTATCATACTTAAATACTTTTTTTTTATAAATACGTACTTATAATATACATTTGTTCCGCGGTGGGAATCGAACCCGCTACCTCCTGCGACTCAGTCAGCTATTCGCCCACTGTACGACGGAGGTCGTCGAATTTCCATCCCTTTTGCCAAAATCACTCCCACAAACCGAGAGGAAAGATGTTAACATCAATAGGATTGCTTGTAGATACCGTGGTCATATTTTGACACGATCAAAATGCCCCTTGGCATTGAGAATCGTGTCAAAATTACCACTTGGATGCTCCAAGTACTCCAGTCAACCCCGTGACCACGACTGTTGCAACAGCCGAAACATCGGGTTATCAAATAAAAATGGAACATACGCGATAAATACCCGTTTTAATCAATAATTATGTACAGTGATCGCGAAAGTTTGAAAAATACCACGATAATCTTGTAAGGTTGGTAATTTGGTATTTTTAATTTTCACTGTTGTTGAAAATTTTAAAATAAGTTTTTACTACTATTTTACGAGAGAGAGTTTTATATTTTATTCACGTAATAAAGACTAGATATATACACTAATGGACTATTTACTAACTACCTAATGTTTTGTATATATAGATAAATAACTTGTTATAGTTACACATAATAAAACACTACATAAATAAAAACGAATTCGCTGTGCTACATTAGGCAGCTTTATCGCTAACAGCAATAACTTTGTAGCGTTTTAAACACCCAATCCGCAGTCAAGTAAAATATTCAAGTAGTTTAAGAGTAAACTACTGTATCGGCTAAGTCTAAAATTCATTACTTGGCAAGCTTCTTTAAAAGAGGATTACTGTATAAAAATAAGTGAACCGTATTTTCCGTTTACCTAAGAAAATAATGGTCCAGGCATGCTCTTAGAATTAATTTATGTTTGCTGCATCTCACACTGCGGCTGAGGAACATATTCATACGGTTACCTATGTATGTCTACCAAACTAGTTCGGAGGGCAGGGTTTTATCGAGCATTTCACTTAATTTATGTACCTAATCTGAATATTACAGATATACTTACCTGAATGTATAAGCTTCATTCATTATTTACTGTAATACATGCATACATAATGTAAAATGATTGACAGTGGAGTTAAGTATTTTGTCTCTGTATGCTATAGTCAAACACTGACATTCGATCAAAATCTGTCGCAGAGTACTATATGAAATTGGCTGAAATACATAGTGTAACCATCAAATGGACTAAAGCTCACGGTTCCTGTCCAGATTATATTAAACTCTCCAATCCGCCAACTGCAGAAATCAAAAACAGACTGAGGATGAATTCCGAAAAACAGCACCAGAAAGACTGGGAACGTAGAGCAGACTGCAAGCAGACAAAGACAATGCTTCCGGCAAAAAACAGACAAACAACAAACACCTTGTTAAAGATGAAACGCGAAGATCTAAAGATGATACTGAGAATCATCACGAGACATTGCGAACTTAACCATCACCTCCTGAAGAACGGAGCCACGGACAGTGGACTTTGTCGCGGTTGTCTTCGGGAGGAAGAGACTGTGGAGCACGTGATACTTCACAGCACTGCCACTAACGACGCTTGACTGAGAACGGGTCTGCAAGAGGTCATCGAATCATCATCCTCCATTAACACCGCTACTACATAAACATCCACGGGGACCCTGGAAAGCTGCTGCCACCAACCCAAAGTCCTACACCGTTACTTTAAGGAGTTAGGATGGCTGGGGTTAGGTTAGAAGGGGGTAATGCACAATACATACCAATGCAGGACGTCAGTGCAGATCTTTTATTCCCCCACCATAAATTTGAATTAGATTATAGTCAAACATCGAAGCTGCGGCGCTCCTAGGTTTGGCTAGTCAAACCTCGGGTCTTACATATAGTCTTATGTCCACACCAATAGCTTTGACTAACGAATTTTTGTCTAATCCTAGGAGAGACTAATTTGGACAGTCAAACACCGAAACTCAATTTGATGAAATCGGAGTTTGACCAGTCAGACCTAAATTAGTAAGTTTAAGTATGTTTTTTGAACCTAACCTATTCAAGTCAGGGCATATTCGACGGCTAGATTATTATGTAGGGATGATGATGAATGATGCTTCCTGCGACCATTATGTCTTCTTATAACCTAATACTTGATTATCTCTTATCTATTTAGCACGAGTTGATTGCAAGTGTATATTTTTTGTTAGAAGTAATATACTTTTCAACACACTAGCTCGTAAAGTGAGCTTTATTACATCGTTCTTAGGGCCATAAACCGAACTATAACACACAAGTGCATAATAATATTACGCACTAGTGCATAAAAGAATTATCCCTACAAAGTTAAGTTAGTATCTAACTGCAAATTATATGCGAGTAAACAGAGCATTTTCAATTTAACCGGGTAATACAGTTTTGTAACAACAAAGAGGTTGTAGGCCGCTAAAAATCCATTTACATTTTTGGAATAAATAAATGTATCCCTAATTAGGAAGAAAACACATTTAATATTATTAAATTAATTTGCTATAAAATGTTTGCATTTTATCACTAAAATTATAATTTTGAAGTAGGATGTATGGCTATATGTAATCAATCTCCTTACATTTGGCGCGTGCAACAATATCGTTATGAAAATTATACATCCACCAATTGTTTTAATAATTTTATTCTTAACGATTTATACAATACATGTTTGTTTTTTCCTCGCAAGTGTGTTGAAAAAGTGCGTATGAAACTCGTGAGCAACTTGCTCACTAGACACTCGGCTGATTTACGCCCTCGCCTACGGCTCGGGCTGCAAGTCACAGCCTCGTGTATAATGAGCAACTTAGCTCACTTGTATCATAATATACTATTTTACTTTACTTTACCTGAATTATGTTCTCACTTGAATATTATCTACACTAATATTATAATGAGATAAAATGAGTTTGGATGTAATGTGTGATCTCCACAAAATCCCCACCGAACTGCCCCAGTGGGGATTACGAAACAAATCAAATCTTACTATTATAATCCCCACCGCGCGTTCAATGTTAAAGCAGTGGGGATTATGAGCTATCAAATATACTATTTCATTTTTTTATGCTACATGGAAATGGAACAAGCGCTTATGGCTCACCGGATGTTAAGTGGTAACCATCGCCTATAACAGAGAACTGCCTTGTAGGTCACGCACCTTAGATACGTGACCTACGATGTACTGCCCTGCGTCCATCAACTTGAGGCATAGGTATAAAGTCTCATGGGCCTGTAATTTCACCGGTAACCATACCCTTCAAACCGAAACACAGCAATGCTGCTTGGAGGCAGAAATAGGTATGGTGGTAGTACTTTCTCGGGCGAGCCCTTTCACGTTTCGAACGATGGTTACCACTTAACATCAGGTGCGACATATGCTTGTTCCATCCCCAGGTCGTATAAAACAAAACTATATTTTATTTTATTTTATATTTCAGTGCGAAGCGAGACGGATCGCATTCATCCTGATGAAGGTTCACGAATTGAACCGAAACATTGTCGGTCGAAACACCGATAAAACGGTACGTGATAAATCTTAATAATCTATTACTAAAATATATTAAAAAAAACAAACAAAAAATTAAAAATAAACACAGGGTTAAAATGTACTAATGAAGACCTTTCAGTTGACGTCCCACTTGACCCAATAGTCTCATTTTAATTTTTTTTACCCCTCTTGAACCCCAATATTTCAACAACCCCCCAACATTTTTAGCTCATTTGGTCACACCAAAATTGTGTCATCACTATGTACTATGTATCAAATTTCACGATGATCGGATCAACGCTTCGAAAGTTATCATCGGACAAAAAAACATACATGCATACATACATACAACGCCGATTTGCCCAAGTTGATTTTAAGATCTCGTTTCGCTCGATCAATCAGTTTAAAATTATAATTTAGAAGAATAGTTGTAATGTTATAATGAAGGAGTAACTAACCTAGTAATTAAGGAAAAAAATAAGAAAAAACAGAAAAGGATGAACTGAAAATATAAGAAAAGAAAATACATTAGTATGTAAGTCATTAGGAATATTTATAGCAGCAAATCAATTTGGGATCCGATGCACTCCAAATGATTAAAATGTCAGCTTGATAAAGTCACCGATCTTCATGTCGGAGGGAAAAAAGTGGAACATACATATTAAAAAAAAGCTATAACGAAGTGCGGTGTAACAATTGGTGTAATACATAATTATGACCCGTTAGATACATAACGGAAGCAAATATTTAAATAGTGTCCTATGTCAAAATGCACCAAAGTGCTGACTGACGGACGCGAGATTGTTCTTACAAGGATTCCGTTTTTCTCTTTATGGTATGGAACCCTAAAAATATGTGGTGGATGGTAATATCAGGTACTGTAATAGGATCCAGTCATTTGATATTCTAATGGCTGTGCGAAGGCATTACCCATGTATTCTGAAATACAGTCCAACCACGCTAACTCAACATAGAAATGGATAATTTTATATTTACGATCTCTGTGGTTTAGTGGGCGAATAGCCGGCTAAGACGCAAGATGTTACGAATTCGATTCCCGCCGCGGACCTAATGTTTACATTATATATAGAGGAATGAATGAATAAATGAAAACACTTTATTGTACACATATAAAATAAAAATTACAGACAAAATAGAAGCCTCAAAGCTAATCGTACAATGGGCGGTATTATCGCTTTAAAGCGATTTCTTGAAGACAACCTTTTGGTGGAGAGGATTTAGTAATGTAAAAGATATGGTCAGGGGTGCACGTAAGATCATATCTTACGTGCACCCCTGACCCCTGACGTGAATGAAAGGAGTGCAACTAATACCTAAATAAAATACAATTAACCGTAAATAAATTAATAAATTACATACCTAAATATATTAAATAAAATTATAATAATATATATATAATTTTTACAATACATACAAAGTCAAAAAGTCAAAGTCAAAAGTCAAATATTTTATTCATTAAAATCACAAGGATCACTTTGAAACGTCCATTTTCTGCCTGTTCCTTCGCGACCAAGCCAGGAAAAAAAGGCAAGAAACAATATATTATCAATACATAATACAGAAAATAAATTACGTCTAAATTATAACATTTTGAACGAGTTGGAGCAATTTCAATCCCAAGCTTCTCTATCATCTAAATAATCCGATATTTTATAGTAGGCTCTTTTATAAAGATTTTGTTTAATTACGTTTTTAAATTTGTTAATTGTCAATTTTTGTACATCCCTTGGGAGTTTGTTATAAAACCGTACACCTTGCCCTTTAAACGATTTACTAACTTTATGGAGTCTACAAGTGGCAACAGCGAGTTTATCTTTATTTCTAGTATTAAAATTATGATTATCGCTATTTTTTTTAAACAAATTAATATTTTTGTGAACATACATTAGATTTTCATAGATGTATTGATTCTCTAGGGTCCATGTTATAAATTGCACGAACAGCCCTCTTCTGCAGCACAAAAACGGTGTTTATATCTGCAGCACTCCCCCACAGCAGTATACCGTATGACATAATGCTGAGGAAGTAGCTGAAGTAAACTAGTCTAGCTGTGACTGCGTCTGTAAAAGACGGATCTTTTTGACTGAGTATGCCGCAGAACTAAGTCTCTTCGACAACCTATCAATGTGAGAGCCCAATTGAAGTTTATTATCTAGGGTTATACTTAAGAATACAGTGGTGTCTAGAAGAGCCGCATTACATACATTACACACATACATTAGTTAAATACGATAAATATACATTAATTTAAGTGCGATACTAAGATGTTTCTGATAGATATAAGCTTTTTACCCTAGATTTAAATATAGCTAAGGATGAGGCTTGTCGTATTGTTTTTGGTAATGTATTCCATAGACGTACTTCTCGAACGGTAAAGGAACTGTCATAGAAGCTAGTGGTATGGACTGGCGTTTTTAGCAATAGATTTTCAGACGACCGGAGTTGGAGGGGATGGGAAGAATGAAGGAACTCAAATCGCTCCTTCAAATAGGAGGGGGTTAAGGGATGATGGAGTATATTGTATAGCAGATAAAGGTTAAGAGCATTCCGGCGAAGGCGAATAGGCAGCCACTTGAAATTAAGACGAAATTCAGAGATATGATCGAACTTGCGGAATCCAAAATTGAATCTAATGCAGAAATTTGATATTTTATTTGAATTTACAGATTGTTCCAGGTCTGGTTGTTTCACTTTATACTACGTGTTTTGACTACGTGTTTTGTTATGTACGACATTAAATGAAAACACGGGTAGGGCTAACGGCTAGTATTATTGTAAAATAGGTTTCTTTTTAATACATTACCAAAGAAAAAAAATATTCTCAAACAACCTTACTATCAAGTCCTAAAATATCGTCTTAAACAAATCATATTAATTCATCATGAAAGTAGGTACCTGTTAAGCTTACCAAGCGGCATCGTCGCTGACGCGCCGCCGATTTACGTTAAATTGTTTATTGGAATATATAATAAATAAATAAATATTGCTGGACATTTCACACAGCGCTATCTAGCCCCAAACTAAGCAGAGCTTGTACTATGGGAACCAGATAACTGATATAATACTTATATACTTTTTTTTTGTAAATACATACTTATAATATAGAGAACGGAACGGAACACGGACACGGAACAAATATCTGTAGATCATGCAAACATTTGTTCCGTGGCGGGAATTGAACCCGCTATCTCCTGCGTCTCAGCCAGTTATACGCCCACTGCGCCACAGAGGTCGTCATTATTCGTATTAGTCGTATTGGAAATGTATCGATTACAGATTAATATTCAAGCTACCGGTATTTAACTCACCTCTAAAATCAGTTAATACGATTCCGGATGTGTGATTTAAATTAATGTCATACATAGCAAAACTGGTTGTATTATAAGTATGTATTTACAAATAAAAACGTATAGAATTGTTATCAATTATCTGGTTACAATTGTACTATCTTTGCTTAGTTTGGGGCTAGATGGCGCTGTGCTAAATGTCGAGGATTATTATTATTATTCTTACCGTTATACAGCGTTAGTGTAGAAGGACGATAGTCTATTCTTCCGTGAAATAGCTAGTAAATACAAAGCACTACGTGTGTGTACACACTGCACAGGCAGGTAACACAATCTACATTACCGAACTGTGCGTAACTTGTTCTATGCTGTGAATTTGATACTCCCTCGGCTTTATAAGATTGCCGTAAGGTATCTTAGATGTTTTAGTATTTTAACAGCAGCAGAGAAGGGCAAATGTTGAAAAACGATAAAATACTACGTGTTTTGTTATGTACAACATTAAATGAAAACACGAGTAGGACTAATGACTTGTATTGTTGTAAAATAAGTTTTTTCAAATTCATTACCATAGTAAATTTTCGGATAACCTCAATATCACGTCTGTATCTGTATAAAATAGGTTAATAAATCATATTCAATTATCATGTAAGTGATAAGTGACCTGTTAAACTGACTAAGCGGCATCGTCGCAAAGGTGCCACCGATTTACGTTAAAAATAGTTTTTTGTAAATGTATCGATTATTGGATAAATATTCATGCTACCAGTATTAAGTCCTCCTCTAAAATCTGTTAATACCGGATGTGTGTTATTAATTAATGTCGTACATAACAAATCAGGTTGTATAATATTTATTTTATCGTGGTTAACCTTGTAATCACAAAAAAGGTTAAACAACTGTTTAATGCGTGTTTAAAAAACCTTACCAATTTTTATAAAGGATTTTTCTAAACACACCAATACCCATTAATGTTTTAATAACTTACCTACTAACTGCCGCCTGCGGCTTCGCACGCGTTGTTAGTCAATAAAAACATTAACCTCCTGCTCCGTCGGGTAAAAATTAGTATAAGTCTCAATCCTGTTCATAATCTATCTTTATACTTTTTTTTCATCAAAATTCAAAAATCAAAATTGGTCCATCCGTTTAGTCGTGAAAACGTGACAAAGAGACAGACAGAGTTACTTTCGAATTTATAATTAATCGAGCGAAGCGAGATCTCCAAGTCAACTTGGGAAAATCGGCGTTGTATGTATGTATGTTTGTTTGTCCGAGGATTACTTTCGAAGCGTTGATTCGATCACCGTGAAATTTAGTACCTATATAGGTAGGTGGTGATGGCACGATTCTGGTATGACTAAATGAGCTAAAAACCATAAAACCAAACTAAATAAAAAATAAAACCAAAATGAGACTATCCGGTCAAATTGCACGTCCAATGAAAGGTCTTTATGAGTACACTTCGACACCGTTTTTATTTTTAGTTTAAACCTAGATACACCAGTGACCCCACAGTGCTGCAATTTGGTATGCGTGTAGCTTTAGTGACATAAATATAGGGAAAAGTCTGAAATCTAGAATAACTGCAATTTCTACCACAAAAAAGAGTAACCAATTTACATGAACTCCCGATACCTGTAATTGGAATAAAAGAGTTCTTATTTGGTTCTGCATTTCGTGGCACTATTTTGATAGTTTTTTTATACTATTTTTTCGTATGTTCCCCTTTTTTCCCTCGACATGAATATCGCATTTTGATAGTCAAAGATAACAATTTTTTTTTGTTTTTATGGGAGACTCGAGTGTTAAGTTCGAGGCGAACCTATATTTTCAGTCTTAATTAAAATGAAAAATATGAGTTAAATCTAATTAATTAAATATTCAATGCTTTATATAAAAAAATATTTTATGCCTGAGTACAAGAATTACTACAAATACACGAAGACGTTGTATTTCTAGACTTTTTTCTACCCACATTTGATTCACACCAGACTTTCCAGGCTATATGAATCCAACCCATGTATGTTAGGTGAAACTGTTAAGACAGAATCGTCTTACAATGTCTCTAAATTTATGAATGCTAAGGACAGAGATTTATGCAAAACATTACGACATACATTTCAGTACTCACGACTTAGAAAGAAGAAACATTTGTAAAGATACAGCTTTATTAGACTTTATGAAGAAAGACTGCAAATTAATCATTGTTTCTGAATTAAAACTTGTGTGAGTTTTATAAAGTTTTCCCACGGGCTTTGATTAAATGTCTTGAAGCTTTTCATTTACCGTTGTCGTTTGAAAAAGGATTTCTACGACTCATAATTTGAGAAGTCTAGAGGGTATGATTTACGGCGTAATAAAGGTAGAGGTCTCCTAAATCTATAATTTGAATTGGCTGGAGACTGCTGAGTTTATAGTCTGGCAATACCTGACCGAAACTAGTTCGTTTTAAAGTTGTCTGGAAGTGACGTCCTTCAAACTTTACAATGAGAAATGGGAATAAACAGTACAATTTTAGTCTAGTGTCCAATCTTTGGTTTCCATAAAAACGGTGATTAATTTGACGACCGTTTTATAGCGAAGAGGTGACATAAATAGTTATAGGTTATTTTTTTATTGTACCTATTTAAAATGCTACAATATTAGGTTTGAAAAGTTATTTATTAGTATTCTATACTAAAGAACAAAAATTAAATATGAAGTCCAGCCATTTTATACCTCGAAAGCGAGCAATGGAATAATATGTAAAATGTTCGACAACTGGTCAGTATTATCGCTTAATAACTAGTGGTTCGCCCCGAACTGAGCACACAAAAAAAATTATATATTCTTAGGGCGACTTGCGCAACGATGCCCAAACGTATTTAGTAGCTAAATATGATTAAAGGAGTTGTCAAATCATACAAATACGTAAAATTTTAAATGTTTAGTCGCTAAATACGTCTAGGGATCGTTGTGCAAGCCGGCCTTAATCTTTGACTAATAAAATAGTGCCATGAAATGAACAACCATATTACTTGGCCTACAGTTTCATTCAAATTACAGGTAACGGGAGTTCATATTACTTGGTTACGCTTTTTTGAGGCACAAAATGCAGTTATTCTGGATTTCAGACTTTTGCCTATATTTGTGTCACTAATGCTACACGAATACGAAATTTCAGCATTGTGGGGTCACTGGTGTAACCTGTGAATTTTGTCAAAGTTTTTTTTATCATGGCTTTTTATTTTTATTTACTCAAAAGCTACAGCGATTAAACTAAAAATAAAAACAGGGTTGAAATGTACTAATAAAGACCTTTCATTTGACGACCCACTTGACCTAATAGTCTCATTTTCATTTTTTTTACCCCTCTTGAACCCCAATATCTCAACAACCCCCCAACATCTTTAGCTCATTTAGTCACACCAAAATTGTGCCATCATTACTTATCTATGTATCAAATTTCACGATGATCGGATCAACGCTTCGAAAGTTATCCTCGGACAAACAAACATACACACATACATACGTATAACGACGATTTGCCCAAGTTGATTTGGAGATCTCACTTCGCTCGATCAATAATAAAGCCTTTTATTCGGACAATAAATATACAATTTTGTTTCTTACACTACTGCACTATTATATATAATATATATTTATTTTATATGATTAAATTATTCGCTTGTTTGTTGCTTCTTTATTTTCTGTAAGTCCGTTTGCAAAGGCCTCCTCCAAGCTACTCCATTCAGATCTCTCTCTTGCTACTCTATTCCATGTTATGTCTGCAACCTGCCTGATATCATCGTTCCATCTTTTTTGTTATCTACCTTTTTTCCTTTTACCTTCCCTTGGATACTATTGTTTAATTATTTTCCTCCACTTGTCCTTTCCTCTGAGCATGTATCCCGACCACTTCCATTTTAGCCTATTTATTTTTAGGGTTACGTCCTGTATTTTGGCCTTCCTAATGTTGATGTTTATTATTCTATCCCCCTTCTTTACTCCTAGCATTCTTCTCTCTATTTTTCGTTGGCAAATGGCATATTATCGCTTATGAAATGCATAAATTTATTAAAATACCAAGAATTGTGAAATGGGGGTTGATCAATGGCATTGTACTTCTCAAATCAATACATAAGCGTTGACTCAGAAGGCACCATCAACTCTCGGATTACACGTTTAAATAAAACTTTCTGCTAAACTACGGCCGTCATATAACATTCGCGGCTTTTTAAAAAACTTTATGGGAGTTAAAAGAGACAAAGAGGGTGACCTTGTTCCACCACCGACAAAATAAGATCGATCTAGAAAGATATATCGACAGAAGATTCCCCAATAAAGTCAACCCCTAAGATTGATTCGGCCCTTTTTCTGAATTATCAATGGATTCTTCGAATTAGAGTAGAATTCTGTTAAAAAACTTTTTTCTTACTGTAAATATTGGGTAGGTAGGTATGGGTCGACCTTACCCGTCGGTGATAAAATTGACAGATTTTTAGGGTTCCGTACCCAAAGGGTAAAACAAGACCCTATTATTAGTAACAGACAGACAGACAGACAGACAGCGGAGTCTTAGGACTCCGCTGTCTGTCTGTCTGTCCGTCTGTCACCAGGCTGTATCTCATGAACCGTGATAGTAAGACAGTTGAAATTTTCACAGATGATATATTTCTGTTGCTGCTATAACAACAAAGACTAAAAATAGAATAAAATAAATATTTAAGGGGGCTCCCATACAACAAATGTGATTTTTATGCTCGTTTTTGCTCGGTATTGATAACGGCAACAGGTAGACGCTTGAAATGTTCACAGAATATTTAGTATATTATTTATACATATTCACTTTAAAAATAAATAATTAAATCAAAATAAAACAACTATTTAAGGGGGACTCTCATACAACAAACATGATTTTTTTGCTGTTATTATAGATAATGGTACGGAACCCTTCGTGCGCGAGTCCGACTCGCATTTCTCCGGTTTTTTATTTATTTTACGGTTTTTTACCAATTTATTTTTGTGTGAAATAAAAGGTTATTTTATTTTTATTTAAGGGTCGACCAAAACAGAGATAACACATTGTCCAGTATTATGCATTTATTATGACGACCTCCGTGACGCAGTGGGCGAATAGCCGGCTGAGACGCTGGAGGTTGCGGGTTCGATATCCGCCGTGGAACAAATGTTTGCATGATCTACAGATATTTGTTGCGGGTCTGGTTGTTGCTCTATATATTATAAGTATTTAGAAACATAAAACGTATATAATTACTCCACCAGTTATCTCGTTCCCATAGCTTTGCTTAGTTTGTGGGTAGATGGCGCTGTGTGAAATATCCAGCATTATTTATTTATATCTAGTTGTCTAAACAGTGCACAATGGTTGTGCTTCGATCGTAATTATTTTGTTTAGTTTAATTTTAGCTTTTTGCGCTTCTTCCATCTCTTTTTCCATCAAAACTTTAACTATGCTAAATCTCACACACCGTGCGCGCAATATGATATAAAAGGGGTACAAAGTTTTCTCTTCACGTATTCACGTGTGACATCCAACATTATACTGAGCTGAACGCCATTTTGGTACGTCGACAACATGAGTCGAACTGCATAAATAATTTCAATTTATATTCTTCACAATTTTCTTGTTTCATGAGTAAATAAAATAAATGATTATTCTATTAAACTTTATAAGTTTTTATTGCCTTCCTCATTATTAAAAACCCTTGTTGCATGAGCGCTTCTGGCTTTCGGAGAGCACATTAAACTGTCAGTCCCGCATGTAACAATCGCTAAGCTACGTCGGAGATTTTCAGGTGTCCCATAATTTCCGATACCGAAGTTGGCTCCGATCTCACGCTTACCTACTCATTTTATTAATGAAAATTAACATTATAGAGACTTCATAAAATTGACTGATTTTTTATTTGACATTTTGAATGAAAAATCACGGACCAATTTCTTTTTGTGTGAAATAAAAGGCTATTTTATTTTATTCAGTGATTTATTTTATTGCAGATAAACAAACAAGGCATCAAACTCATAAGTTATAACACCCCTATTTTTGCGCAACTTAATTAAATTGATCGTCAATATTGCCGTATTGTCCGGAAATATTAACGATTGTTGTGAAGATTGCCGCCATTTCCACGCTGACGTAGGTCATCATAACATGACGCCGCGGCGACGCTGGCGCCGCGCAGCCCCGGACGATGGTGATGGGCATTGCGGCAACATGTTGCCGAGGAAAGATTTAGGACTTAAGATTAGCTAGTTTAGGAGCACCCTAAATAGGTCAGTTGCCCAATCTGAGAGGTGCAAGCGTGGGCTGTCGCCGTCTTTACATGCGTGTGGTACGCTCCATGGCTCTGTATAGGGCCCCGGTGTGGGCAAACACTGAATGACCAGAGCATCGCCCTATTGCGAAGACCGCAAAGGGCGATGCCAATCAGGGTGATCAGGGGCTACCGCACAATCTCAATCGAGGCAGCGTGCGTGTTGGCGGGTTCACCACCGTGGGACCTTGATGCTGATACCCTCGTAGCAATTTATTTTTGGTGTAAGGAGGAATTCGATAGGGGTCAGCGTCCAGCTCCAAGGGAAATAGAAGGACGAAGGATTGAGCTCCATCAAGAGTTGGTTGAATTTTGGGGAAAAAGGCTGGTGCACCCTAGTGCTGGCCATTGAACAATAGAGATAAGTGGCTTACTAAGGAGCACGGGACAGTTACATTCCGGTTGGCACAGGTGCTTTCGGGACTGCTTCTCGAAGTACCATTGTCAAATTGGGAGGGAACTGACCCCAGCGTGTCACCACTGTGAAAGTCAAAAATCCTTGGCGCAGGACACATTGAGTGAGTGCCCAGCATGGCAGCATGGTGCTCGCCGACATAGTAGAAAATAACTGGTCCCTTCCGGCCGTAGTAGAGTCTATTGCTAGAATCGGCATTTCATGGAGATCGGTAATGACCTTGACCCAGCAGGAAACTGCGGAAAGAGAGAGAGAAATCACAATAAATAACCCAGTCCACAGTAGGAGAAGGCGTCGTAGGAGAAACCTCCATGCTCTTCGGCCCCCAGTACCGCAGTCTAGAGAGATCAGGCGTTCTGATGAAAAACAGTAGTGGTTTTAGGTGGTAACAGTCCGGCATAACGTGTTGGTCACCCAAAAAAAGGAGCATCCTAAATAATAGTTTGTAAAAAACCGGTAGCGGTAACCTACTCTTGTGCGAGTTAACTATAAAAGTTGGATTTGTTTGGTTTGGTATAACGTTGATTATATGTCTATTATAAAAAAATCTAAGGTATTATTACGAATCATGGTGCGTAAGTGAAATGTAGACAAAGTCGTGGACAAAAGGTTCTCATATAAAAATATTGAAGAATGGATAACGTAAAAGCTTTCTTCGACGAGGGGAATGAGTAATGAATGAAATTGAATATAAAACGCAGAGGAAAAGCAAGGGTGTATAGAAGTGAAAGCCATTTAGAATGACATTATCTGCCCTGCCTAAAACGTACTTAACATTGATTTTGAATTAGAAACAAAACTAGTTACTTTGAAGATATTTATTGTAAGAATAGATTGAAAACTCAATATTTTAATACTTTTTTCTTAAAAAAAATAATACTCTAAGATGTTATTAATTAAATTCTAGGACATTACATGTATTGTACATTTAATGCAACAACTATCAAGAGACCGGGACCGCGTTAAGTGCACGTTTGGGAGTTACACTTCTGGGCTCATATTTAACTTTCTTATGTTATGGTAATACCTTTTACGACAATAGGTACTTTTAAGAAACGATCTCTTGAGTTAGAAACATTAAGTAGATTACGATATCTACTTAGTTTTAAAGTGGATTAGGTGCAAAGTAATTTTAATCGCGAAAAGTTTTATTGGTTTACAAAGTTTTCAGTGTTTCCTGTAATCTTTCTTTTTTTGTTCTTTACTCGCAACTTTTTAGTAGCTTTTTTTTAACTTGCCTTTTTAGTATGTCCTCGCATTTCGCAACTGAATATTATACGAGTTTCCCCAACCGATTAAGCCGAAATTTGGAATGTAACTTGGGTGACAATATAATACTCTTAATCTTAATATATAAAACATAGTCGGGTTTGTTCGAACATTAATAACTCGAGAACGGCTGGACCGATTTTGATGATTTTTTGTTTGTCTTATTTGTCTCCGTCCCGAATAGCTGAATAACTATAACATATGAAAAAATCACGCAAAAGATATTATGAAGAAAAATCATTTTCTCATACATTGATGCAGATAATGATGGCCGACGTATATTGACAGCCCGCGTCATATGCATGTCAAGACGGTACGAAGTTTGCCTGGACAGCTAGTCTTTATTATTATTATTATTTATTATTAATATATAAAACAAAGTCGGGTTTATTCGAACACTTATAACTCGAGAACGGCTGGACCGATTTTGATGATCTTTGATTTGTTGGATTTGTCTTCTCCTCGAATAGCAGAATAACTATTAAAATACCGAAAAGTTCTCGCAAAAAACAAATATGAAGAAAAAAAGCTAATGGCGTAATAAAAATTCTACCGGCGACGTACATGACAGCCCGCGTCATATGCATGTCAAGACGGTACGAAGTTCGCCGGGTCAATAGTAATAATATGGAGGTGGTTTCATGATGGAGAGGGATGCTAGGCAACGGAACTTCTGAATAGATTTACTAATGCTAGGTACTAGTGTTTGCGCTCATTTGAATCTACTTTCTGTTTCGATTATGATTTTTTTAAAGCTTGTTAAGTAAGTAGTTTTTAACTAAAAACTTATCTTGGACATTATTAACAAATATTGAGATTTGGAACTGATAATTACTTAATGTGCACCCTTCCTTATGGAAACTGTTTCTTTCTCACCCAATTCCTAAACAGTTTTCAGCCTCCATTTTTCGCAACAATTAAACTCATATTTTGGAACATTTTTCGCTATATTTCGCATTTCCCGCGTAAACAAGGTATGTATTGTAACACCTATCACGTTTTCTCAATCCAGTCCATCCAAAGGTTGGCTGGAAAAGATAGCTTTGAGCGATAAGGCCGCCCATTGTACCACCACGTATTAGTCTTTAAGTTTTTTAGGTGAACTTATTGTAATTTAGTGTAAAAATAAAGAATTATCTATCTATAAGCGCCAGTTGCATTCGCGGATAGTCAATTTATTTTCAACTATTTGTAATTAATAAAAATACTATTTCATATTTTTTACTTATCCACTTACATCTAATTTTACACGATTAGCAATAGTGTAATTTACTTAATTTGCTAACATATTTTACTCCCATTACAATTGATTAATTTACTACAATAATTTATAAACGAATCCATAAA
This sequence comes from Philereme transversata, assembly GCA_963924445.1. Classification (NCBI taxonomy): domain Eukaryota; kingdom Metazoa; phylum Arthropoda; class Insecta; order Lepidoptera; family Geometridae; genus Philereme; species Philereme transversata. Next base: position 11,716,720 of record OZ004347.1, read on the forward strand.
TAAACTATTTCACACCACCTGCTCGACAATATCAAATTATATGTCATGTAAACCTCACCGAAAGCAGGTGATTAAATATGGCTGAGCCAGTAGTAAAGTTGTACTGAATTTCTCTACTGCCCGCGAGGGCATAAAGTGATTTGAATTTGGAACCTCATCTGAATTAAAATTTGTACCAAAGAGACCAACACAATAAGAACTTATTCGTAAATCGAACTAACCTCTGCACAGAATGCACCAACCTAGATTTGTTTTTATTGTCTCGCAGAAAGTGTGAAAAGTAGAGTATTCTCCTCGTGGATAAAACTGTCTACATCTTGGGCGTGCTTATATCCCTCACTGCACTCAGGATTCTAGTAACTCCCTCGCTCCACTCGTGCGTTAACTCTAGAATCCTTCGTTACGTTCGGTATTCAATATAACGCCCGTGACGCAAGATACTGCTTTATCGCCTCGTTTAATAATCTACTATTATTTACAAACATAAAATAAACATAGTGGCCTTTGTGAATTAATTCAGAAAAACGTGGAATACATCTATGTTCTCCGCAACTAGATTGAGCGTGTGCATGGTGCATGTCAGAAGTATGTAACTATTTGTGATATTATAATAGAAAAAGTTTGTGTTTATGGATGTTTGTGGTAAGCTCCGCAATGGTTGAACCTATTAGAAACAAGTTAATTTTTACAAAATTAAAAAATAAACACGGAACATCTTTTTTGCATCATAGCTAAGAACCACGCCAGTTAAACTTTCGATTAATACAACCGCATCCGAATCGGTCCATCTGTTTAGGAGCTACGATGTCACAGACACACAGCCAGAAATTGTCATCTAACTTATAATAGCCCTCGTTATGAGTCGCCTATATCGCTAAGCAAGTGTCTTGAGTTGCTTTCTCAGCGCCTTTATCATCCTCTCAGTTTACTCAGCTTTTATCTGCAGAAAACATTGTCAATACAATACAATTTTCAATTCTGATAAACTCTTTGTTTCAGTTTTATCAGAATTGAATTGGTAGTAAAAGGGTAAATTTATCACAAAGGGTTATGCCCTGTGGGATGCACCCTATTACACGTTGCCTCTAGAGAGGATAATATAACCAACTCGACATTATGCAGAAACGATAATATTCTATAAAGTATTTCTCAGAAAAAGAGGTGGTTTCAGTTTTTAATTTCATTTTTTATCGTTAATAAAAAAATAGGCGAGGCACGTCTTCCGGAGAAATGGGCCAACATAGTAACATCTTCGGAATGGTGGGAATCTGCTAAGGATCACGATAGGTGGAAGAAGTTGGGGGAGGCCTTTGCAGCAGTGGGAAAAAGTAGGAAAACAAAATCCTGATTAGATCTTCGTTTGACCACAACCTGATGGTAAGCGATGATGTGGTCTAAGATGGAGCACGAATATTGATATTGATATAGCGTTTATTTGCAACATCGAACACACACATACAAAAATAAAACACACATTTACATTTACAAAGAAAGCTCTAAACAGACAAAAGATAAAAAAAATGAGCTTAACTAATAAAACGTAACTTAACAAAATGTGTGCGTTGCGGTGTGACAAATTGGGCATAGCTCAGCGGATAATTTTGCTCGAGGAGCAAACACTGATTTTCAGTTATAACCATCCGAGAAAACAAGTGAAACGAAATGCAATACGACAAAACAAGTAATATTTATAGACACCTATTCACTCTTGCCTTAATATTAAGTAAGAAGCTTTAAGAAGGCTATGTTTTTCTCGCGCATCTTGTGTCAAAATAATTGTGGATTCATTATTATAAATAAGGGATTTATCACGTACCGTTTTATCGGTGTGTCGACCGACAATTGAATTGTGGAATCCTCGGTGAGCGATCTAAAGAATGTACAAGATGTGACAAAATTAAAAAGTACCGCCAATTTCAATTTCGTCTTGCTACTCCAAAAGGGTATAAAAGTATTGCAGCTGGGCATTTTAGTATTTTAAAGTGATACATTTTAAAACTGACTTTCATAGTTTTTAATATGGTGGAACGGAATTCAAGCTGCATCTCCTGTATTGAGAAAAACAGTATTATGCTTAACTTTACAATTTCTCAAGAAAAAATATTTTTGCCGAGAAATACGGTGAACAGGTATGTTAAATATGGCTAATTTATAAGTTTATTACACAATGCAAGAATTTTATAACGTTTGAATGTCTTGTCTATGTTTCTTCTTTCCTAACAAAGCTAGGTATGTGTTATGTAAGAAAGAACCAATACTAGTTATTAGGATTGATGTCCGAAAAGGGCAAACTGTTTGTGAACGTATTTTTAAAAACCTACCACCATTTGTTAAAAACAGATTACAATAAAGATTATTTTATTCTATATTATTACTAGCTAACCTGCCCGCTGCTTCGCACGCTTGTAGTTTCCCGTTCCCGTGGGAACTTCGGGATAAAAACAATATAAAACACTCTTGCCAAAGTGATGCGACACTTCATGTAAATGACTTCACGTCAATGAACGACGGTAAAATTATATGGATACTAGTTGACCCGCTGAACTTCGTACCGCCTTGACATGCATATGACATGCGATTGTCAATCAGCCATCATTAGCTGCATCTATGTAGGTATGAGAAACTGAAAATTCTTCATAATTTCTTTTGCGTAAATTTACCAAACATACAAAAAAACATTGAATTAAAATCGATCTACCCGTTTCGGAGGAGTGTGACCATAAATACCGTGGCACGAGATTTTTACATATTAGATTCTGTTTTTCATTTTCTCGTGGATCCTCGCTGTCCAATATTTGTATTACGAAAAAACATGATTTTAGTGCCATATTTTCTTATTTGCTGCCAGTTTGCTTATTCACATAAATGCCTGTGGTCTTTTTAAACAGAATTTGATCCGAGTTGTCTTACTATCCACAGTACTGTGAAGAGCATAATGGCATTGCGTGTCTCATTTAGGTGCTCTGTTTATTTTGTCTGGCCGGCGCGCGGCGCGCGGTCGCGTTGTTTAATTTGTTTTGCATGTTCGGCAATCTGCTCCAAAAATTAGTAATGTTTTCAATTAGATTTTTTAAAACAAGGATTCTGCTGTTTACGATTTAATGAAATTCGATTATGTACACAAAGAAAACGTTAAGGTCCATAGCGTGCTATGGAGAGGGGATATGCTTGGTGTTTCTCTACGAGATCGAATCAGAAATGAGGAGAGTTGTAGATGGAGTGATTTCGATAAAATTTTGTACATAGATAGATTATGACCGGGATTGGGACAGGTACTTTTAACCCGACTGCGCAGGAGGGTAATGTTTTTATTGATAAACCACGCACGCGAAGCCGCGGGTGGGTCAGCTAGTAGTATGCTAGTAAATATAACACACGAAAGCAGTGACCCTAATTGTGAGGAATATCTTAACACCCTTGCCACACTTGGAATGTTACCAGCTCATCTCTTGCCAACGCGCAATGAAAGTTGTCTCGACCATGCTATTCTTAAAACAGATAGAAGAGCCACAACACTTATACTCAACTCTACACTTACAGATCACTATCCCTTAATTCTCTGCTGCGATCTTTATAGTAAAAATATTTATATCCCCAAACGAACCTCCAAAACTGTTGACAAGAAATCTGTCATATCTGAAATAAATAATACCGATTTCTCACCTATTATTAACTCTGAAGATCCTGAACAAGCAGCCACATCACTTGGTAACATAATCTCATCAAAAATACGTATGCATACTAAGATCATTAAAATCTCGTCTACGAAAAGAGTAATAAAGCCTTGGATTACTCCTGGCCTTCTTAAATGTATAAGGAATAGAGACAAGCTGTATAAAAAACATAAAATGGATCCGAAAAGCAACATAAAATACATAACATGTAAAAGATACCGAAACTTTTGTAATAACCTATTGAAGAATATAAAGCGTGAATATGAAAAAACTGAATTTGAAATAGCCAGACGTAATCCAAAGGCTACTTGGAATATAATTAAGGAAATAACAAACACAAAGAAAATTAAACCAAAGCCAGTGGAACTTTTAAATCTTTTGGAAAGCCCACAGCATTCTGTAAACCACGTGAACAAGTATTTTTCAAACGTTGGAAAGAGTTTAGCCACTAAAATCTCTATAGAAAACAAAAATAAACTTGAAAGCTGTAGAGACTCTTTAAGTAAAGATAAACCGTCGGATAACACTAATTCTATGGTCCTTTTTGATATTGATGCTGAGGAGGTATCTAGAACTGTAATGGGGCTTAAGTCTGGATGTGCAGTGGGATGGGACGGCATACCTAGTTCTATTATTAAAGCTACTAAAGACATCCTTGCTCCTATCATCTTACATGTAATAAACCTCTGCTTCACACACGGAGTTTTCCCCTCAGTCTTTAAGAAAGCAATAGTGCACCCTATTCATAAAGCAGGGGACAGAGGCAGTGTCGACAACTATAGGCCAATTTCTGTACTGACTACTCTGTCCAAAATTTTCGAAAAATGCCTAAACTCAAGACTAATAAAATTTCTAAACAAATATCACATTCTTGCAGACAATCAATATGGTTTTCGGGCCAGTAAGTCAACTGAGGATGCCGTACTGGAACTCACCGACACAATCGCAAAAAATATTGACTCTAAACTCAAGACTGTTGGCATGTTTCTTGACCTCTCCAAGGCGTTTGACACCGTCTCCGTCCCCCTGCTTCTAAATAAAATGGAGGACATTGGCATCAGGGGTTTACCACTCAGCATTTTCTCAAGTTACCTTACCGAACGATCACAGTGTGTGGTTATAGATGATTACACGAGCTCAGATGAACAACTCACGTACGGAGTACCGCAGGGTAGTGTCCTAGGACCTACTCTGTTTTTAATTTATCTGAACGAAATGTGCAAATTATCTCTCAGTAACTGCAAAATTCTCGCGTACGCCGATGACACTGCACTGTTAGTGACTGGTGAAACTTGGGATGAAGTAAAGCAACACTCTGAAAATGTACTAAATTGTGTGACAACGTGGCTTTCCCACAATCTATTAACACTTAATGTGAAAAAAACAAATTATTTAACGTTCTCTGCAAACTCATCGTCGCAACCACCAGATAGTTTCAGTATCAAGGTGCACACATGCTGTTCCTACCCGCAGTTAGACTGTGAATGCTCTTCTCTAGGACGAGCTGCGTTTGTGAAATATTTAGGTGTTCTTATTGACGATACGCTAAACTGGAAATCCCAAATTTCATTGCTGACATCCAGAATTAGAAAACTAATTTATATTTTCAAAAAATTAAGAGTAAGTGCTGATCAACATACCCTGAAAATAGTTTACTTTGCGCTCACTCAATCCATCATGTCTTACTGTATCTCTGTTTGGGGAGGTGCACCTAAGACATCACTCATTTCTCTAGAGAGAGCCCAACGTGCCGTTCTTAAGGTGATCCACCATAAGCCTAGGCTCTATTCTACCCAAGAGCTGTATGCAACTGCGGAAGTTTTGTCTGTCCGGAAACTGTTTGTGCTGACTGTTATCCTTCGTAAGCATTGCAACCTCCCCTACCAGTCCAGTGCAGTACCTAGCCGTCGTACTAACATAGCGTGCATCGTCCAACCTTGCCGTACTGTGTTGGCCTTCCGGCACTACCATTTTTTGAGCCCCATTATCTACAATAGAATAAATAAATTATTAAATATCTTCCCACTGACGTACTTTAAATGTAAAACTGTAATTATAAAATGGCTTTTCACCCTTTCTTATGATGATACGGAGGAGTTAATACAAATTAGAAAATAGTACTGATAACGAACACTCATAATCACACTTATCCTGTTTAAACATGCGCATACACTACACATACTCCCACACCCCACCCACCCGTACTCACACCCACCATTTAAGCACACCCCACATCACTAACTTCACATATAAAAACTCCCCACACATACACACCCCACACCCACACGCATACACACACACACCCACACACACATGCATACACCCATACGCCCACACACACGCAATACACACAATACACACATAACCTTTATAATAAAAGTGCTTGTTACGTATCCACGCCAGCGTCAGTGTCAGTGAAGTGTCAACACCTAATGTCAATGTCAAAATTGAAGAACGCCATCTTGTCCACGTTTTTGAGTAATTACGCATCATGGTTGTACTGTACCTCACCATTTAATTTGTTAAAATTATAAAATTACATGAAACTTTCTGAAGAAACCTACTGTTTCCATTCGCAAGAGATCCCATCACTCCAGACTCCAGCTAGGCGTTACATTTGATCCTACGAGCCGGACCAGATTTGGACTTCAACGACCATTACATGAAAACGTTTGAACTTCATCGGAAATCTTGGAGCGACCAGGGATTCATTCGAAGCATCAGCTGGCAGCAACGTTCCATAATAGAAGTCCATCCACACAGGACGAAAGCGCAAATTGTGGTACGGCCTGCCATTCCACCTTACCCATCCTTTTCTAGTGTCTGTGCTAATCCTGTGGTAAACCAATTTCAGTGATTGAGACGCGGCGAGTACTTCTCCAGATTATTAGTGACTACGAGCATCGTGCCAGAGCAAGCACAAGCTCCACTACCAATCGTGAGTACTCCACCCTTCACTGAATACCAAGATGAGCACTGAAGTTAGGACTAGGTCTAAATCTCCCTACAAAATAACTGTTACGGATGATGAGAACAAAAACCAGATAATCAAAGATCTCGTTAAAAAACGAGCGATTGTCAAAGGTCGGCTAACCAGGCTAACTAATTATATAGATTCCCTTGATAAAAATACTCTCTCAGCTCAAACTCAAGCAGATCTTAAGTTGAGAATGCAAGGAGCATCCAGACTTTTCACTGAGTTCAACGATCTTCAAACAAAGTTAGAAGAGAATGTTCTAGAAGTTGATTTAGAACAACAATTACAACAAAGAGATTTGTTTGAGGACTGTTACTACAGTACACTGGCTCGAGTAGAATGTATGTTATGTACTGATAAGGTTTCTACGACATGTTCAAAAGGGTGTACTAGCAATTCAGTTAAGCTTCCTACTATATCCGTACCTACCTTTGACGGTTCAAGTGAGCGTTGGTTGGAATTCAGAGACACTTTTCTGTCGTTAGTTCACAACTCAGATCATATCAGTAGTATTCAAAAATATCACTATCTGAAGTCGTCACTAAAAGACAGCGCAGCACATGTGATAGACTCAGTAGAATTTAGTGCAAACAACTACTCAGTAGCTTGGGAACTTCTCCTTGATCGATATAACAATAGCCGACTTTTAATCCAGAATCACGTCCGAGCACTATTCAGTATTCAAGCGCTGACAAAAGAATCACCAGACTTGCTACGCAATTTAATCGATACGGTTTTGAGAAACTTACGTGCACTAAAGCTCTTAGGTGAACCTGTCGATAGTTGGGACACGCTAATTATTTTTATAGTTGTTTCCAAACTTGACAAAACAACAGAACGCGCTTGGGAACAATTTAAATGTAACAATCCGAAACAGTCTGATGGTTCCGAGTCTCGTTTGAAGGTTGAAACAATGCTTTCATTCCTGAAGGATAGGGCTGACATGGCGGAAGCATTGCAGGGACCTCAATCTAACAGTAAACAAGCCACAGTTACACACATTGGCAAAAAAGTATCTCACTGCAATATTTCTACGAGCAAGCCACAGCTGACTAAAAGATCGTGTTTGCTATGCAACGGTAGCCACTTACTTTACGCGTGTCAAACATTCTTAGATTACGACTTAGAATCACGGATTAAATACGTCAAGAACAATAACCTATGTGAGAACTGTTTACGCGCTGGTCACACTGTTACGCAATGTAAGTATGGACCTTGTCGAAAATGTGAAAAAAAACATAATTCACTAATTCATTCGGATAGCATACTAGATGCGCGTAGCAGCGCGCAGTCGCAGCTCGGACTGACGTCCAGCGAAAATAACAAACCGGCTCTGGCTATGCAGGCGTCCCTCGCACCCCGCGATGTTCATGCGTATACGCACACCAATGCATTGAACGCTCAGTACCCATGTATGCAACCGGTTCTGTTATCGACAGCATTAGTACAAGTAAAGGATAATAAGAATGTTTATCATTTAGCTCGCGCGTTATTAGACTCAGGAAGTGAAAGATGTATTATGTCGCAATCACTATGCGATACACTAAAATGTCAAAAAATACAGTCCACTCAGGAAATTCGAGGAATAGGTAATTCTATAACACAGTCATCGCAAATCTGTGATATTGAAATTAAATCTCGCACCAATAATTCATTTTCCATGCGAATGCAATGTTTTGTGTTGCCACACATAACATCTACAATGCCGGTCATACCTAGACAACACGCACAGTTTAGGATGCCGGCACACATACAACTAGCGGACCCGTACTTCAATGAATCTCAACCTATTGACATTTTATTAGGCGCTGATAAGTTTTGGGATTTGTTAAGTGATGGTAAAATACGTTTATCTAATGGGCCGTTCGTACAAAATACTCAATTAGGTTGGATAATTTCGGGTCCCGTACATATTAATGCGCGCAGTACTGGCCATATCCAATGTAATTTCACTCAAGCAATTGACGATCAATTGCGAAAGTTTTGGGAGCTTGAGGAATTACCCAAGTCATTTGATACGCACACAGAGGAGGAAAAGGCATGCGAAAATCATTTTATCGCTACAACAACACGCAGTAGTGAAGGAAGATTCATTGTCAACATTCCTTTCAAATCCTCACCAAATGAGTTGGGCGAAACGTTTCCTCAAGCCCAGAACCGATTTCTCGCCTTAGAAAACCGGCTAAATCACGTGCCGGACTATAAAAAAATGTATAGCGAGTTTATACACGAATACGAGAATTTGGGTCATATGACGCGCATTGACGCGTGCGGAACCCCAAATTATTTCATGCCGCATCACGGAGTGTTTCGCGAGCACAGCACGACCACTAAACTGCGTGTAGTGTTTAACGCCAGTGCAGTTTCCAGTTCTGGTAAATCGCTGAACGATCTTCAACTAGTCGGCGCTCCTATCCAGGGTGACTTATTAGGGATCCTATTTCGCATGAGACAACACAAATACATTGCATGCGCCGATATCGAGAAAATGTACAGGCAGGTTTTAGTATCCGATTCTCAAAGAAACTTGCAGCTGATTCTCTGGCGCGACGAACCTACTGAACCTTTAAGTATTTTCAGATTAAATACCGTCGTATACGGTACGGCGGCCGCGCCGTTTCTCGCCGTGCGGTGCTTAAAGGAACTAGGAATCCAATGTTCGAATCCAGATGTCAAACGAATCATCGCAGAAGACTTTTTCGTTGACGACATGATCACAGGTTCAGATGATAAAACGCAATTATTAAAATCATGTGAAAACACTTTCGAAGTTTTAAAATCAGGTTGCCTTCCGCTAAGAAAATGGATTTTTAATTTTGAATGTGATCAATCGTCAATGATAATGTCATCTGGGGACAAGATGCTTAACTTGGACGAAAATAGCCAATGTAAAACGTTAGGTATTTATTGGAATTACGTGACCGATGAATTTACATACAAATCGCAATTTAAATCCGATTTAAAAATAACAAAACGAACGATATTGTCACACGTATCTCAAATATTCGATCCTTTCGGCTTACTAAGTCCATGCATAACTATCGCAAAGGTTATGTTACAGAAGCTATGGCTTATCAAAATTGACTGGGACAGTGAGCTACCTAGCGACGTCACCGCAGCGTGGAACCGGTTTGTTACGGGCTTATCTGCGCTCGAGAGCATTCGTGTGCCGCGGCACGTCACAGGCACTAAGCCTGCACTGATCGAACTGCACTTATTTTGTGATGCCTCGCAGACAGCATACGGCGCGTGCGCCTATATTCGAACTGTTGCGAGTGATAACGTTGTGACGGTAAGGCTATTTACGTCTAAAGGTAAAACTGCGCCTCTGAAACCTACAAGTATACCTAGGCTCGAGTTGTGCGGAGCATTACTAGCTGCTAGATTATATACACGCATACGCGAATCGCTTCATTGTAACTTCGACAGCGTAATTTTCTGGACCGATTCGACCATATACTGTGGGGTGGACTATGCTGGACCAATGCTCATGTTGAATCGCAAAGGAAGGGGAGCTAGGACTATCAAGATTTACGTGGCTTTATTTATTTGCTTTTTAACACGCGCTATACACCTTGAACTTGTAAGTGACCTTTCAACTGAAGCATACATATTAGCTCTTAAGCGTTTTATTTCGCGCAGGGGAAAACCCAAGGAAATATTCTCCGACAATGGTAGAAATTTCGTAGGCGCTAAGAGCGAATTTTCTAAATATATAAAGAATTGTTCTGCAGACATATCCGAATTTGCAACTAGTCAATCAATCAAGTTTAACTTCATACCAGCTTACAGTCCTCATTTTGGTGGTTTGTGGGAGGCTGGAGTGAAGTCGAGCAAGTACCATTTACTTCGTACTGTTGGTAACGCACACCTCACGTTTGAGGAGTTTACCACGGTTTTGGCACAGGTAGAAGCCATACTTAACTCCCGTCCCCTATCTCCTCTCTCGTCCAATCCAGATGACCTGCTTCCACTCAGTCCTGGACACTTCCTGGTCGGCCGACCGCTAACAGCGCCAGTCTACCAAGACATGCGGAACGACGACACTGGAGGCCGCACACTCACCCGCTATCGACGAGTCGAGCAGCTGCGACATCATTTCTGGGCGAGATGGGCGAAGGAGTACGTCTCCGAACTCCAAACTCGATGCAAATGGAAGGAAAACACGGGCGATACTTTGAAGACTAACACAATGGTAGTCATTAAGGATGACAATCTCCCTCCATTAAAATGGCACCTTGGACGGGTAATCAAGACTGTTCCAGGCAAGGATAATATCTCTCGAGTAGCTGACATCCAGACGTCATCGGGCATCATCAGGAGAACTTTCGCCAAAATATGTCCCTTATTCAATGAAGAAGACGCATGATAAACTCCATCATTGGAACCTGGAGCTTCCAAGGCCGGGGGCATGTTACGTATCCACGCCAGCGTCAGTGTCAGTGAAGTGTCAACACCTAATGTCAATGTCAAAATTGAAGAACGCCATCTTGTCCACGTTTTTGAGTAATTACGCATCATGGTTGTACTGTACCTCACCATTTAATTTGTTAAAATTATAAAATTACATGAAACTTTCTGAAGAAACCTACTGTTTCCATTCGCAAGAGATCCCATCACTCCAGACTCCAGCTAGGCGTTACAGTGCTTTTTATAAAACTTGCATCATAATATTAATATTAATTATATCATATCATAATATTAATTAAGTATAATTTTCATTGTTTATTTTTTATTTTTCTGTCTCTTTCAACTATTTATTAGATACTCTGGAATGTCAATGTCTCCTTAGTCATAAGGTCGGGCATTGGAAAGTGCGACACAGTTTTAACTATTGCACTTTTCAGTGTTTCATCTACGTATAAAGCTATCCTGTGTGTATTTATGTTCAAAATAAATGATTGATTGATTGAAAAAAAAAAAAAGTAAAGCATAGCTTAGAGCTATCTAAATTGAACTGATTCTCGTCAATAGAGCGTTTTAGTCCAAACTGACCTGTTATAAAATCACAAAATCAATTGAGTATTGAAACTGCGAGATATTTTACCTATTTGTTTTGCCATTAAAACCAAGTTTTTCTTAGTGTACAAAACATGTCAGAAAACTAATTAGCTTCCCGTTATTTAGTGTCCTATTTCACCTTAGGGCCTGTACACACGGCGTATTCTCGCACAGACGACTCGCGTTTTCGGCGCCGTAAAGGCCCGAAAAGCAGATTGCAGCATTTGTATCGAACTGCAACTACACTTACAAATCATTATCACGTTAATATTATAAACTAGCTTCCACCAGCGGCTTCGCACGAGTTGTTTGTCAACAAAAAGTAGCCTATGTGCTAATCCAGGTTATAATCTACGTACATACCAAATTTCAACGAAATTTTGATGAAATTTGGTATGTACGTTGATTTATAATCTGGATTAACACATATGGATCTTTTTGCGTGCAACGCGTGCAAAGCCGCTGGCAGAAGACAGTAAGCGTTGCGTGTTTGCCTGTTACGAGGACTACCGAAGAGGACAGTGAGTGATGATGGTAATGATAACACAGCCTGCCAACACAATTGGTGACCGTTGACGCAACCCCCACCACCGCGCCCATCTACTCGCGAGATAGAGGGCTGTGGCGCGTAGTGCGAGGCGAGATGCCGATCGGTTCACGAATTGAACTAAAGCATTTTCCGTCGAATCATCGATAAAACGGATAAATTCCGTATTTATAATAATGATTAAAATGAAGTTGTATAAGTAAAATACACGTACAAGCGTTCGAATCTATACAAATGCTGAAATCTCCTTTTTGGGCCTCTACGACGCCAAAAACACGCGTCGTCAGCACGTTTAAAATACGTGTGCTTAGGTAAGCTGGGACTCAATGGGGTAAGGTAGTATCCTGCCTATACCATCCATGTTTGTTATATGTAACGGTTGTTTTGCAGATTTTTTGCATACTTAACAAACTCCTAGCATGAAATTTTAATGTAAATGTATATTAAATACCGGGTGCATCGGAATATACAGGATGCCAACTTGAACAGTGAAAATATTCGAACACAATATCGTACAAGGTTCTTAAAAAACATAGAAAGTAATTCTAAATACATATCAGTTAAGAGAAAATCTGGGCTGCGTTTCGCCCATACAAACGTAGTCCCCTGTTTCCTCTCTGGATAGTGATACTAGAGCAAATATTTTTTTACCATACAATCTACAAGTACCACAGTCATGTCTCTACGTTTAGTTTTTCTCCATAAATTAATTATTATAAGAACTAGGAACCTTCTAAAGTCACAGAAATTGCTAATTTTTACTGCCCCTTTTCAGACATCCAGAAAACAAATTTGACGAATATAAATACAAAAAACGAAACGTACAAACATAGCCAAAGCCCTTTTTATTACATACTTGAAAAAAAAATTAAAATCAGTCCAGTTTTGGAAGAGGAAACAGGGGACTACGAAACAAAGATTTCGTCTATTTTAAATAGGTATAATCAGTCTGACCTGCAAATAAATAAATATAAATATTGCTGGACATTTCACACAGTGCTATCTAGCCCCAAACTAAGCAGAGCTTGTACTATGGGAACCAGATAACTGATAGAATACTTACATACATTTTTTTTGTCAATATATACTTATAGAGAAAAAACCAGACCCGGAACAAATATCTGTAGATCATGCAAACATTTGTTCCGAGGCGGGGATCGAACCCGCTACCTCCTGCGTCTCAGCCGGCTATTCGCCCACTGCACCACGGAGGTCGTCGAACGACCTGCAGTTGTCTCCATCGCACGCACATAGTAAAACATGAACTAAAATGTCATTACAATTTGCAAGGTAATTATGAGAAAATTTGAACATTCTTACTGCACTGCGCTCGTCCTGATGTCGTGCGTTGAAAAAGTAAGGCAGGTATCATAGGCAAGTAGGTAAACAGTACATTGATGGAAATTAATCCTTCGTAATTTACGGGCTTAGAACCGACAAAATACCGAATATGTTTTTTTTTATTTAACGTTGTTAAGTATATCGTTTTATAAGTCTTTAATCGATAAGGTTAGGAGGGAGATTGATTTAGATTTTGATATCACATGCATATTCACATTAAAAACTGACGCTGTTTACGCTACCCTGTATATTTTGAAGCAGCTGGTATAAAAACGTGTGGGATTTCCACTTTGTGTCCGAGCACCGAGAAAGTTGAAGATAATTTCAGAATGTTACCATTCTGACATTTTACCATCTGTTCTCATGTTGGCTTGTTTCATTTAATATTATTTATACTGGCTATTTAATCCGTGGATATGTCTGTTTTATTTGATTCTATTTAGATAACTCTACAGGGTGTTTGGTAATATACTAACGATTCAATATCAAGGATATTCAAGTGACGGTTTCTCAAAAAATAAAATAAGCCTTCTCGAAAAAAACTACTAGTTATACATTATTATACAATTTTAAAGAAAATCGACTAAGTTTAGGTGCTTAATTCGATATAAACTTACTAGTCTTGCAATCGACATCCAAAAATAAAGGCCGATTTGATATCTCTTTCGGAAATGGCTGCGGGTTTTGGGTTACAAAGGGACAACAAAAGATATCTCGAGACGTCACCAATACAGTATCTGTGGTTAGATGGCAAGCATTATGCAATAGCACAACATAAGTTTTATAAAGTGTTTGTTTTCACATGCCAAAATAAATTTCACATTTCTATGGTAAACATTTCACAAATTTATTTATTATGCTCATCAAAATAACCTCTCTCATTTTTGTGCGTCTATTATCAAACACACCAATAAATACCTATTTCAGCCGCCAAGCAGCATTGCTGTGTTTCGATTTGAAGGGTATGGTTGCCGGTGGAATTACAGGCACATGAGGCTTTACACCTGTATGCCTCAAGTTGATGGACGCAAGGCAGTGCGCCGTGGGGCGCCTTTCTAGGGTGCGTGACCTACAATGCAATATTTTGTTATAGGTGATGTTTACCACATAACATCAGGCGGGCCATATGCTTGTTCCATCTCAAAATTCAAATCAAAATGATGTATTATGTTCAAATAAATAAATTAAGATGAATTAAATTAAATTACACTTTTATAAAGAGGGGCGGGGGGGGGGGGGGGGGGTCCTACGCTGCGCTTTTCAGTGCGTAGTCTCCAATCAAGAACCTTTCTGCCCTCATGAGATCAGATATTAATAAAGAACCAATTTTTTATTAGATACTAGGTCCCGCCCGCAGCTTTGCACGCGTGGTTTATCAATAAAAAGTAACCTATGTGCCAATCCAGGTCATAATCAATCGACACACCAAATTTCATATACATTGAATAAGCTGTTGTGACGTGATTGAGTAACAAACAAACATCTAAACTTTCGCACTTATAATATTAAGTATTAATATGTTAAGTTATTGAGTCGTTCCTCGAATGGGGCCCACGCCACGAAAGAAAGACGAAAGATTGAATTAAATCAAGATTTCGCGAACTTTATAAATAGGTGACACGCAAATGCCTCCCCCAGGAAGGAAAGTAATTTTCATAAGAGAGCTACCTCGAAATCTGGAGCCTCGTCATTTTATTTTCATAAGATGTTTATTAGCTTTAATATTATTTTATTATAACTCTCAGAATAAATATTACGCTGGAAATTCTTACCTAATTATAATAATGTTAGCCAAAACTGCTTCAGTGTTATAAAACTTGTATAATAGCAAAGTAGAAATGATTTTTCAGTATGTTTGAGGCATAAAATAAGTATAAAGGTTTATTCCCAGCAGTGGATCGACACGGGCTGAAATGATGATGAGAAGTAAAAGCTGACAGACTGCCTTGCAGATAGGTTGCTGATATGAATTACTACATCAACCCAGCACGCGACCCGCACCGCCTCGCCTCGAGCGATTAGTGATGAATGAGATTGTATGGACGTTCGCTCACTGCATCACCTCCGGATCGCCGCGGGCGTATGCCGTTCACGCGCGGACGACGAGTTGACCACTCGGTGACGGCGCGCGGCCCGCAAGTGATTCACGCGAGCACAATGCGGCGGCGATGCTTTGCTAATAACCTAACCGTCATATTCAGCCTTTCTTTCTAACGTGTCGGACTATGTAATTATTTAAGTATTATTGACGTGATCAAGTGTTCTATTGCGCCCCTACTGTTTGAATAAATGAGTATGAGTATTTCAACTCCGTTGGATAAGAGGATGTGGTGCTCGCGAGATTTGACCTAAACAAACTAACAAATAAACATTGCCAGCTAAAAAAGCTTGTAATACAAATTGGCATAAATTTGAGGGGGCCTATGCCCAGCAGTGGGTGGATGCGGGACGTCTTTTTTGATATAACGTGATGAACAATATTTTCACTAAAAACGGGATATATACCATGATTGATCTACAGATATTTGTTCCGTGGCTGGGTGTTTTTCTATATAATCTAAGTATGTATTTACAAAAAAAGTATATAAGTATTCTTTCAGTAATCTGGTTCCCATAGTACAAGCTTTGCTTAGTTTGGGGCCTAGATAGCGCTGTGAGAAATGTCCAGCAATATTTATTTTATTATTTTATTTTATTATTTGTAACTTTTTGAGTGTTTGATATTGTTTTATTATAAACTAGTTGAATACCGTCAATTTCTGAACCTCGACAACATTGCCTATGCCACCTACCGGGTCCAACTATAGCTAGGAACCATCCGGGTGACCCCATAAGTACCTACAACAAAAAAAAAAAAATCAAAATCGGTGAAGCTATTTAGGAAAAGAATTACGAAGTACACCAAATTTTTTTAATACGATTTTTTCGTACTGATTACTCTCAACACAAATAATTTTTAGTAACAATTATATTTTAAGCAATCTTGGTATTTACTTAAATTTCTCAGGAAGTTTAAAACATTCTAGAAGTATAGGTACGTATACTTGTAAAATGTTCTGAAGATTTCTTGAATTTTCCAATAAATACTTAGGCGCTTAGAAGTTCTAAGTGATTGGAAAACAAATCACTTCAGAAAGTGAAGAGCTCATCAATTATTAAGCTTGCTAAGTGATAAACACATAACATGTTAACTGGCGTAACTACCTAGGTAATGATAATAGCCTCAGGTTATAGATAATAGATAGATAGAAAACGCTTTATTATAAATCACACTTAAAATAAAAAACAATATAAAAAACAAACAACAATACACGCAGAAATATAAGTGGCGGTAATATCGCTAAATGCGATCTTCATTTCATTATTAAAAAAATTCGGTGTACTTCGTAATTCTTCTCCTAAACGGCTTCACCGATTTTGATGATTTTTTTTGTTGTAGGTACTTATGAGGCCCTCACATTGATGGGCTGTCGAAGAAACTTAGTTCTGCGGCATACGCAGTCAAAAAGATCCGTCTTTTTACAGACGTAGACACAGCTAGGCTAGTTTACTTCAGCTACTTCCACAGCATTTGTCATACGGTATACTGCTGTGGGGGAGTGCTGCAGATATAAACACTGTTTTTGTGCTGCAGAAGAGGGCTGTTCGTGCAATTTATAATATGGGCCTCAGAGAATCATTACGCAATAAGTTTAAAGAAATAAATATTATGACATTCCCTTGTTAATGCATTTATGAAAATCTAATGTAAGTTCACAAAAATGTTAATTTGTTTAAGAAAAATAGCGATAATCATAATTTTAATACTAGAAATAAAGATAAATTCACTGTTGCCACTTGTAGACTCCATAAAGTTAGTAAATCCTTTAAAGGCCAAGGTGTACGCTTTTATAACAAACTCCCAAGGGATGTACAAAATTTGACAATTAACAAATTTAAAAACGTAATTAAACAAAATCTTTATAAAAGAGCCTACTATAAAATATCGGATTACTTAGATGATAACAAAGCTTGGGATTGAAATTGCTCCAACTCGTTCAAAATGTTACAATTTAGACGTAATTTATATTCTGTATTATGTATTGTAAAAGGATCATTAAAAAAAACAACCAGCCTTGTTTCTTGCCTTTCTTTCCTGGCTTAGTCGCGAAGGAACAGGCATTAAAATTGACGTTTCAAAGTGATCCTTGTGATTTTAATGAATAAAAATATTTGACTTTGACTTCAGACAACCTTTGGATGGACTGGATTTCACGAGAACGATACAGAACCATTGACTATGCTGTGTTAACCATTGAGTTTTTTCTCCATGACGCTGACGTAACCTTGAGTACCTACCAGTCCCCACATACTACGACCTCGGTGGCGCAGTGGGCGAATAGCCGGTTGTGACGCAAGAGGTTGCGGGTTCGATTCCCGCCGCGGAACAAATGTTTGCATGACCTAGATATTTGTTTCGGGTCTGGATGTTTTTCTATATATTTACAAAAAAAAAGTATATAAGTATTCTATTAGTTATCTGGTTTTCATAGTACAAGCTCCGCTTAATTTGAGGCTAGATAGCGCTGTGTGAAATGTCCAGCAATATTTATTATTATATTATTTATTTATACGTCCATGCTCGATGGTTTTGCGTCAAATCCAGCAAGATCGAACGTATAGACTGATCTGGAGGCACGTGCCCCCGCCGAGTCAAGCGCAACGCAAACTGCCGTAATACCTTGTCTAGAACCATTTTGGCCGATTTTCGATAAAACATATTGTTTGTAGTTGAACCGAAATGCTCACGATTCGTCAAAACGTTGAGCTTCCATCCATAAATATAATTTGATGTTCATAGTATTTTAGTATCTACCTACCTATATTATGTTGTGGAACTATGCATAAAAAGTAAAAAAAACTTTATAAACTAGTGGTTCGCCTCGAACTGAGATCTCGCGAATCTCCCAAAACACAAAAAAAAAATTTAGGGTGACTCGCGCAACGATGCCTAAACGTGGGCCAAATATGATTTAAGGAGTTGTCAAATCATACAAATACGGAAAATTTAAACACGTTTAGTAGCTAAATACGTTTAGGGATCATTGTGTAAGCCGGCCTTAATCATAAACTAATAAAATAGTGCAACGAAATGCAGAACCAACTAACTTAACCTACAGTTTCATTCCAATTACAGGTAACGGGAGTTCATGTTAATTGGTTTTTTTTGGGGGAGGAATTTGCAGTTATTCTGGATTTTAGATTTTTGCCTATATTTTTACCATATTGTCACTAAAGCTACACGAATACCACATTCAGCACTGTGGCGTCACTGGTGTACCCTTTGAATTTTGTCAAAGTTCTTTTATTATGGCTAATAACTTAAAAACTACAAGAATTAACCTAATAATAAAAGTGGGCTCGAAATGTACTGATGCTTCATTACCTGACCTTTCATTAAACGTGCCACTTCCTGGTTAGTCCCATTTTGTTTTTTTTTTATCCCTCTCGAACCTCAATATCTCAACAACCCCTCCACATTTTTAACTCATTTAGTCACACTATTGTGCTAAAGCTACCTATAAGTATGCCAAATTTCACGATAAATAGATCAACGGTTTGAAAGTTATCCTCGGACAAACAAACTTAAATACAACACCGATTTGCCCAAGTTGATTTGGAGATATCGCTTCGCTCGATCAATTACCTATAGCTACATCACAATACAGTATCAATTTGTCCAACTTAACTAAGAAGCTCGTTTTGTTCGCTCGATTAATTAAAACTGTGTTGCTAATGGAAAATTTTAACGGCTATTATTCAACGCCAATTCTAGCCTTAATTTACACCAAAGTTAATAAAATTAAGACCTAAAGGAAACTAGAAAACTTTCAAGAAGTTATTCCATGTCGCTTAATGGGAATCGATGAATCACGGCTCTCGAGAGGCTTTTCTTTTAGTTTTTATAACGAAAAGCCTCGTCTAAACTGGGCTCGGCTGTGGTGTGATTGCGATCCGGCTGCGGTGTGCTTGCGGACCGGCTGCGATGCTGCTAGGGTCGTAGTCCATTTGACAATAACCAAAACACTTCAAGAGTATAAGTTCTATTATATATAAGAGTACTAGCTGTTGCTCGCGACTTCGTACGCGTTACACTACTAAATGTGTAGGTAACCTAGAAATAAAGCTACGCTCGCTGTTGTAACTTGACTTGGCACCCCATTTTTACCCTATGGAACCTGATTTATGGAATAAAAAGTAGCCTATGTGTTAGTCCAGGTTATAATATACGTACATACCAAATTTCATCAAAATAGGTTCAGCCGTTGATTGAGTAACAAACAAATAAATAAACAAAGATCCAAACTTTCGCATTTATAATTGATCGAGCGAAGCGAGATCTCCAAATCAACTTGGGCAAATCGGCGTTGTACGTATGTAAGTATGTTTGTTTGTCCGAAGATAACTTTCGAAGCGTTTGTCTGATCATCGTGAAATTTGGTATATAGGTAGGTAATGATGGCACAATTTTGGTGTGACTCAATGAGCCAAAAATTTGGGGGGGTTGTTGAGATATTGGGGTTCAAGAGGGGTAAAAAAAATGAAAATGAGACCCTTAGGTCAAGTGAGACGTCAAATGTCTTCATTCGACTCCGTTTTTACTTTTAGTAGAGTTTTTGTAGTTTTTGAGTTATTAGCCATAATAAAAACTAAACTTTGATAAAATTCACAGGGTACACCAGTAACCCCACAGTGCTGTAATTTGGTATGCGTGTAGCTTATGTATCACAAATATAGGAACAAGTCTGAAATCTAGAACAACTGCAATTTGTACCCCAAAAAAGAAGAACCAAGTAACATGACCTCCATTTACCTGTAATTTGAATGAAACTGTAGGTCAAGTGAATTGGTTTTTATTTCGTGGCACTATTTTGATGGTCAAAGATTACGAATAATATTTTTTTGTTTTTATGGTAGACTCGCGAGATGTGATAAGTTAATTCAGTAGTGTTCCTTGTGAAAGGGCTCGCCAAGGATGTGCTGCCACCATACCTATTTCTGCCGCCAAGCAGCATTGCTGTGTTTCGGTTTGAAGGGTATGGTAGCCGGTGAAATTACAGGCACATGAGGTTTAACACCGTTATGCCTCAAGTTTATGGACGCAGGGCAGTGCATCCTAGGACTAATTTCTAACGTGCGTGTACTACGGGGCAATTCTCTGCTATAGGCGATGGTTAGCTATCTATAGGTAGTAAAAAAAAACATAAACAAAAATTCTACCCCATAACCTTTATCTTGAATATCAAGCCATGTATTCGAAAACAAATGAATATATTTCTGAATCAGGCAAAGGTGTTTCGGTAAACACTACATGTGGGTACTTAATGGCGGATGGGTCTCCGAAACATTGCTTCTGCAAATATTACGTGGTGTCAGAAACTGTGTATCTTAAGTTTCTTATTGAATACACTGTTTGTCATTATACAATTATAATACGTACACGAAACCGTAAAATCACAACACAAAATGCAAAACGCCCAAACTTACGAGTACTATCATTTTCATGGGCATCTGGCAGTGTATGGCCAATACAACACCTTGGTTTCATGATTTGCGTAGTAACTCGCACATCATCTGTGCAAATCGATTCCAGTTAAATCCAAATGTGACCTAGATATTACACTAGCCAGGGATTAAGGCGCTTTGAGAATCTGTTACGATGCAAAATCAAATGATTTATGCCACTCGAAGGTACTTACGTTCCGGTTCAGGTAAAATATCGATATCACCTGCGCGTGTTTTAACTGACATTAAAATGGTATGAGTTGGTTCAACACGCGATTATAGACTTCAATTATATCAAGATGATGGTAATATTAATAGAGCAGAATGCCAAAATATAATCAATTCATAATCCAATCTCGTTTGGGTCAACTTCCGCTATGTTTTTATGAAATGAAATGAAATTAATTAATATTTATTGCATGAAATATGAGTTTACTAGCTGACCCGCCGAACTTCGTATCGCCTTGACATGTATATGACGCGGGCTGTCAATGTACGCCACCCCGGTAAAATTGAAAATCTGCCATCATTATGTATGAGGAAATAAATTTTCTTCTTAAATTCTTGTTGCGTGAATTTTTTTGATATTATTATAGTTATTCTGCTATTCGGGACGGAGAAAAATACAACGAATCAAAAACCATGAAAATCGGTCCAGCCGTTCTCGAGTTATAAGTGTTCGAACAAACCCAACTTACTTAGGTCCAAAATATTTCGATAAAAATGTTTTTTTAATTGTTTTAAGTGAATTGGCCCCCTGGGTTTGATTGAACTCAATTTGAATTTGAAATTGATTTCAAAATAGGCTTTTAGCGTCCGTTCAGACGGGCGTCAACCATACCTCAGCGACAATAATGTGGCCGGCCGCAAAATCGTATTAAATCGTAGATTTCCATCCACACTTACCACATTTTGTGCGAACGTGTGGACATCGCGGCCACAACGCAACTTCTCTCACTTCATGGTTCCTATTCACACTAGCTACTGCCCGGACACATTTTTGTTGCTGTGGTTTGCTTGTGGCCCGTCTAAAGACGCGTATGTTAGTATTTTTACACTTACGAAGAAGGATTATGTGATCAACGCAATAAAAAAATAAAAAATAGTTCTCGAATGCTAAAACCTGTGATTGTAGTGTTTTGATTACGCTATACAAAGGTTGTACTTATATTTATTTTGTGATTGACAGTTCATAAACACAATTCAAAGAATAAAATAACAAGATCCGTGTTGCCTTCCTAAAATCCAGTTACTTGTTTTTTGCAGGCTTAGGGTACGTTTCCACTGAAGCAGAGATGAGAGAGAGGAGCGAATCTGTGCAAAAAGGTGCGATGTTTCACTGAAACGAAGCGGAACGGATTGCATATCCACCTCGATTTTAGAAAAGTATCACAAAAGAGCGGAGTTGAGAGTGATCTGCCGTTTATTCAGTTTATACGTATACATATTGGTGGACATTTCACACAGTGCTACCTAGCCTCAAATAAGCACAGCTTGTACTATGGGAACCAGATAACTTATACTACTTATATACTTTTTTTTTTGTAAATACATACTTATAATATATAGAAAAACATCCAGACCCGGAACAAATATCTGTAGGTCATGCAAACATTTGTTCCACGCGCAAATCGAACCCACTACCCCCTGCATTTCAGCCGGCTATTCGCCCACTGCACCACGGAGGACTTCGAGTTGTCTTTGCATCGCACCTTGCTTCGCTCCGTTTTACTCTCTGTACTCGCTTAGCTCCGTTCGATGCCATTTTGTGCAAAATTATCAAATAAACAATAAGTACTCAACGGATGTTTTCTCCGCTCTACATCCGTAAAACACTGTTTCTACGGTTGTAGAGCGGATAACTCTATTATTTCCGCATGTACCCTAAAATTTCACAATATAAAGTTTAGTCGTAGGTAGGTATTTGTTAAGTTCACATTTTAATTTCTTACTTAGACTTAGGCACGTTAAAAAAAACAACTTAGTAATAATATTTTTTTCTTATAATTAGAAAGAGGTAAATAATATAATTAAATCAAATTGTCAATATAATAATTAGTATCGTTATTGGGAAGCTTAAAATAAAATTATAAGTTCTCGCTAGCCATACCATAGGTAATATTGACATTGCTAGTTTTCGAGACTAAGCGAAGTCATCTATAACATTGTCCACACTTCCACCCATTGAAAACTACTACCTTGCTACCACA
Organism: Philereme transversata; assembly: GCA_963924445.1. NCBI lineage: Eukaryota > Metazoa > Arthropoda > Insecta > Lepidoptera > Geometridae > Philereme > Philereme transversata. The sequence goes on from OZ004347.1 coordinate 11,740,015, forward strand.
AAAAAGTTAAACAACTGTTTACCGCGTGTTAAAAAAATTCTTTACTAATTTTGTAAGGGATTTTTTTAAATACGAGCTAAACAGTGTTTTTTTTTGTGGTAAGACCCTGACTATTTTAGGAGGTTTTAGTGGAAACGCACCCTTACGGTTAGTCACCAATAATATCTTATGTCAGATTTTAATGGCTTGAGATGTGCTTACTCATCTATGGTAATTCCAAAGGCTATGGGTAATTTGTTTAATAAAGGTTATAATGCTGGCATCTCATAATGATTTGTACCTGTTTATGTTACAGTCTCCGTATGGCAGAGCTTAATACAAATGATGATGATGGAGATGGTGTGGCTACATAAAAGGTCTTTACCTATGAAATTGCCGTTCTTCAGTACTGGTCATTTCAAATAGGAAAAAAGTTTAGAATGGCTTTGTATTCTAAATTCAAATTAATTTTGTTTTAAAAACATGACATTCTTTTTACAAACTCAGTCTTTTGTTTATTGATTAGCGTTGTATTTTCGTTACATTTGAACATTTTTCGTCATAATGGATACTTTAAAAATTCGTGTAATTATGGAATATGAGTTCCGTCATGGCACCAACGCGACACAAACGAACGGCACGTAACATTAAAAACGTTTACGGAGAGAGCTGTACAAACGAACGCACAACCCGTTATTGGTTTTCCCGGTTCCGTTCTGGAAATTTTGACTTGAAAAATGAAGCTCGTGGTCGTCCAGAGACTTTGGTCAACAATGATGAATTAAAGGCGATTGTGGAGGCTGACGAAACTCAATCTACAGCTGAGCTAGCAGCAGCTTTTGATGTTAGCATCAAAACAATTTTGATCCATTTGCGTCAAATTGGCAAGATAAAAAAACTTGATAGATGGGTGCCCCACGAACTTAACGATCGCCAGCGCAACGTACGCGTCGAGACCTGCCTCGCGCTGCTCAATAGGCAAAGAAATGAAGGAATTTTGAACCGAATTGTTGCGTGCGATGAAAAATGGATTTTAGTAATATGCTGTTTAATGTAGTGCGTATCGTTTCGTTAATACAGAGTTTTTGATGTGTAACATCTTTCCTCTCGGTTTGTGGGAGTGATTTTGTCAAAAGGGAAGGAAATGTGTGATAGGAAACCGGGGAAGTGCGCGCTATTTGATTTGACCAATGAGCGCGCGCGGTGGTCAGTTACACATCATAAGCGACTACTGGTAAGGCTCGTTGTTTTTTATTTTTGTCTATGCGTAGATTAACTGATATTACAGGCACTTGATTTTTTATACCTGACGGTGACAAATACTTTTTTATACCACTAAACCTAACTGAAAAATTTACTGGGATTTCTTCCTATGGTGTACAAAAATAAGTTTTTTATATGAGATAAATAACCTGTGTTGATAATTCAAATATTCATTGTGTAGCACTTTACAAGTATGCAAATTTTAATAAAATCACTAATCGTAAGAAATTAAAACGTTTATAGTATTAGTAGGATAATTATGAGGGTAGCCATAATCATTCCACTAATATTATAAACGGGAAAGTTTGTATGGATGTATGTATGTGTGGATGTTTGTTACTGTTTCAAGTCGCGTCATAATAGCTGAACCGAATTCGATGAAATTTGGTATGTAGGTAGGTACGTAGATTATAACTGGGATTAACACATAGGCTACTTTTTTTTGACAAACGCGTGCGAAGCCGCTGGCGGAAGTATTACATAATTTATATCAACTAGTACATTCCAAACCAAGTAGAACAATAAAATTATAGGTTCTCATGTGGTAGGAATTCCATAATAGAGCTCGAATCAAGTTTTTTTAATGTTCCGGTTTGTAGGACATAATAGAGCGACCGAAAAAAACATTGGGGTTCGTTGGTACTTCGGCTAGTTAAGTATTGATTGATGTGGTACAGTCAGCTTTGTTTGTTATTTATTTGAAACTAGCTTTTGCCCGCGACTTCGTACACGTTACACTACTAAATGTGTAAGTAACCTAGAAATAAATCTAATCTCTCTGTCGAAACTTGACTTAAACCCCATTTTTATCCCATGGGAACTGATTTATGAGATAAAAAGTAGCCTATGTGTTAATCCAGGTTATAATCTACGTACATCCTAAATTTCATCGAAATCGGTTCAGCCGTTACGACATGATTGATTAACAAACAAACGAACAAATAAATAAACACACATCCAAACTTTCGCATTTATAATATTAGTGTGATTGTTTGCGATAAATGCGTTTAATTACGCATTTATTGGGAAATCAATTTCGAAATTTTAAAGCTATTTTCTGTAATGAGTTAAATTTGTCACCTAGATAAACAACAAAGCAATTAAAATAAGCGGAACTTTAATTAATGTTATGTGAATAAATGTATTTTGAATTTAATACATTTATTCAATTCATAATACATTTATCTAAAAGCGTGTCAAAAGAAGTGTCGACACCCGTGGTGCAGCCGGCTGACATGCAGGAGATTGCGGGTTGGATTCCCGCCACGGAACAAATGTTTGCATGATCTACAGATATTTGTTCCGGGTCTGGTTGTTTATCTATATATAATAAGCAATAAAAAAGTACATAAGTATTCTATCATTTATCTGGTTCTCATAGTACAAGCTTTGCTTAGTTTGGGGCTAGATGGCGCTGTGTGAAATGTCCATCATTATTTATTTATAAAGTACATAAAAGCCCAACTCAAAAATTACCGGTGCTATTTCACATGTGAACTTTTTTATAAACTTGATCTAAACCGCCCGCCTTCATTTGTATACATAGATCTTATCCATTTAAAGGTGGCCTGGAAGAGAATGCTTTAAGCGATAAGGCCGTATACATTCATTGAATTGTACGATCAATTGTATATTATGCTATCAGTTTATCTGATAGACGCACACTGTGGATAAAAAGAAACTCCCCACCGCCTGATTTTACCATCCCACAGAAACTGTTACCACCCGGGCACGTCTGCCGTCGCCAGCCTGGAAGTCCTTAAACAGGCTCCGCACCCAGGTTAGCCGCTGCAGACTTAATATGTGCAAATGGAGATTCAGGGAGTGCAAGTGCGGTGATCCCGCGTAGTCAATGCAGCACTTGCTAATGTGCCCTTTGTGCCCGAACACCTGCACGGTGGAGGACCTAATAACAACCGCGCCTAATGCTATTGTTATGGCCAAACACCTGTCCAATATACTATAAAATTGTACTATTAAAATGTAGAATGTTTGACACGCTAAGAAGAATATCTCATAACAAAAATTTCTGAAATAATAAAAGACAGAATTTCATCAAACGTCTACGGCTGCTATGTTTACCCTAACATTTTAAGATTAGGTGAGGGATAAAAAACCTTGCGAAAATATAAACTCCTAAACCTAGAAGATTCGTTTTTCGGGATTTAAGTAGGCTTAAAAGGTCTTTAAGAGGCGACAATGCGCGTACGACGTACCATAGCCGAGCGTGTCAAAGAGCATATCGCAGCTGTCAAAAATCGCCAGGTAAACAAGTCAGCGATAGCAGAGCATCTGGTAGACTCGGGACCGAATCATTGGATTGAACTTCACGATCCTAAGGTTCTCTCTAGTGAATGCCATTATTACAAGAGCACAAGAGCAGAGAGATATAAGAGTTCGTGAAGCGATCGAATTCAAGAAATTTCCAAATTTCAATCGGGAAGATGGTTATAGACTCTCTGCGTCCTGGAACCCGGTGATTGCTAGGTGTGCGCGTCGTGATCGGTCGTCTCAGGGCGTAGATACGGTTAGTGTAGTGTGTCGTTATATGAACGAGGACATTTCTAATTCTGAAGACCAAGTGAGGGTAGTTGCTGCAGCTTCCCACACTTCTCGACGCTAGCTCCAAGTACTCCAGTCAACCCATGACCACGCCTGTTGCAACACAGCCGAAACGTCGGCATAATAAATAAAAAAAGGTACATACGCGATAAATACCCGTTTTAATCAATAATTATGTAGAGTGATCGCGGAAGTTTGAAAAATACTAGGAGACAACGCGTTGGAAAGTGCTGCGTAGCAACTGCTCACTAAATGAGGTTGCTAGGAGCCATTGGGTGCAGGCCACACAAGATCGGTCGCTTTGGAACTCTTGTGACGTCCTATTGCTGATGATGATGATAAAATTATTGTATGTAAGCATTTTCAATACGTTCAATACATATACTATCTTTAAGTTCTAAATGAATTCACTTATGTATGTCATAAAGTGTTAAAATAGTCCTCGAATATACGCTACAACAAATATTTGCATTATCTGCAAATACTTGTTGCGGGTCCAACCATGGTAGGTATTACTTATTTTTTTATATTACAAGCACAGGAATCTTAGTTTGTGGCCGGTGTTATTGGAAGTCTCGACATTGACATTGACTGCTGGACACAATCCTTCAAAAATAAGCTCAGACTGTGGTTAGGTTAGACGAACTGACGCCATATGAGGTTGACTTGACGATTATTTTAAATTTGTAATTTTATTTTAGATTTTTTTGACTCGCAATTGACATGAACTTAATATTTTATTTTATTTGTATTTGTTTTCGTGTATAACTGACATGCTGTATGAAATTTATGATTATCACTACCTTTCGCCAGTGGCTTCGCACGCGTGGTTTGTCAATAAAAAGTAGCTTATAAAAAGCAGCCGTTACGACGTGATTGAGTAACAAATAAATAAACAAACATCCAAACTTACGCATTTATAATATAAGTTTGATTGTACCAATCTCAGATCTTTTTTATCAATCAATATATAATATATCAATATAATCAATTTTATTTTGTTTTAGGAAATTTTTATCTATAGATTACTATGAATTATGTGAGCGATAACTTATCGATCGCTAAGTTCTAGCTTAACATGGCAATGCCTTGATACGCCTTGACTTTGCGTCCGAATTCAGTCGCTAAGTCATCGGTAACAATGTCGAGACTTCCGTCACAGGATTATGCATGTGGCTATGTTGGGTGTGATTATATGCTAAAATTGTTCTCCATAATTACCCTGTGACAGGAAAAACCCGCAATTCGACCGATTAGCAGAAAACAAGTTTTTATGTTGTGACTTGTTTTCATCAAGTAACAACTCCAGTCCTGCCTAGGAAATGCAAATATTCAGATGGATGTGTGGGGAAACGAGAATGGATAAGGATTGAATTTATTAGAGGAAGTTTAAAAGTAGCGCCAGTGATAGGAAAGTTGAGGAGTGGTATGGACATGCCACTCATGCGGAGGGAAGAAAATCATATGACTAAAAGAGTGATATAGATGAATATAGAAGTAGATGAAGGCCAAAGAAGAGATGAATGGACTGTGTAAAGAATGATATGTGAAAGAAAGAAGTGACAATGGAGATAGTGGCTGATAGAGAGGCATGGAAGAAAAATACCTACATGTTGTGCCGACCCCACGTAATGTAGAAAAAGGGCAGGAAGAAGAAGATCCGGTACCAACTATTCGTAGACAAACTAAGGCCACTGATACAGCACAGAGGATTAGCAAGGGGCATGTAGCTCGAAGAACTGACGGCCGTAGAGGCTGATAGGTTCTCAAGTGGAGACCACGAACTAAAAAGCGCAGCGTACTTTTGTACTGATTACAGACGGACAGCTGAACTGTAAATTCTTTATGCATATTATATAGGGTGCCCACGTGATCAGCGGCAATATTCGACTGCGGTTCTTAAAAATATAGTAAGTAATTCTAAATCCATATCAGTTAAACACATCCACTTAAATGTCTTTAACTTGGTAATTAAAAAAATATGGACACCCTTGTGCATTACTGCACTGCAGTTGTACGCAAGTCACTCAAATTGGTCATTCATTCAAATTGGTTCCAACTTATACTTCGTATTGGAAAAAAAGCGCAATTTATATTTTAGATTTTTTATTGATTCGCGCTTGTTTTCCTCCTTAAAACTGACACTGTTTACGTCGCAACCCTATGTAGATATAAGTACATTTCTTAGAACAAAGGTGCCGAGTGAAGCCTTAAAATACACTTCGCGGTGCCAAGTACCCTTTGTGGTTGACAGTACCCAATTAATTGTGCCTTGTATAAGCCTATATTGTAGGTATTTGTTTTTACGTTTCAAATAGAAATACTTATCTTGATTAATGAATAATTAGTGAAAGTATACCTACTTAAACTTAACTTTTAGAGCTTTTAACGGCTTTATTTCTGTTATATGTAATGTTACACTAATATTATAAATGTGAAAGTTTGGATGTTTGTTTGTTACTCAAACACGTCGTAACGGCTGCACCGATTTCGATGAATTTTGGTATATACGTAGATTATATCACCTGGACATAGGCTACCTTTTATCCCATAAATCAGTTCTCATGGAATAAAAATGGAGTGTCAAGTCAAATTGCAACAGCGAGTTTAGCTTTATTTGTAGGTTACCTACACGTTTAGTAGTATAACGCGTACGAAGTCGCGGGCAACAGCTAGTTGTTTTATGAGAAAGAGGAAAATATGTTTTTTTTTATTAATTTGGATAGATGTTCGTTTGACCACAATCTCACCTGATGGTACGCGATGATGTGGTCTAAGATGAAGCACGAAGATCTAGAAGAAACCTATTCGCTCTTACTTTATAATTACATTATTAGGTACAATAAGTTTTTTTCTTTTTCAAAAGAAGCTGTTATAATCAGAACCGCAAGTAGATTCGAATGAGCACAAATACTATAAGCCCTTCTTTAATCTAAAAGTTCCGTCGTCTATCATCTGCCTCCATCATGAGACTACCTACATGGAACCGTATTATTGTATTGTTCCCGGAGTTACTATTTTTTTAATTATATTTTATAAATAACTGAATCAATAGCACTTGATATCAATATAAATAAACTCTTATAGATAATGCATTCTACATTATAGACATAACTTTTTAGAAAATTGTCACTTAGAGGGAATGATTAAAAAATCAATATATTTTTTAGTTTTTAAAGGAATTAGTATGTACTCCTTTAAAGAAAGTAAGGGTGGGAGGGATGTTGTGTAAATGTGTATACTTGAATAAATTATGTAACCCTCCCTGGGTTACATGTTTTATTCAAAATTTCAGCTCAATCGGTTGGGGGAAACTAGTTTAAAATTCAGTTGCAAGATTTGACCACATACTAACACAGCAAGCTAAATAAAAGCTTCTAAAAATAATTCTTTCTCTTCCGATATGACTAGTCCGGCCTGATCAGAGTTTTAGATTTTTTTATCCAGTTAAAAATACTGGTGAACTGGTATTTAAGCATTATTATTGGTACTACTAAATTTACAAATGATTATTTTTTCGTTAGAGAATGACAAAAACTATATAAGTAAACAATGATGGCGATTCTGTTGTTTACGTTGACTAACTAAAATTGTGTAAAATACGAACGGTCTTATTTTGTTCACGCTAAAGATCAAATTAGAATGACATTTAAAGTGACATTTCTAAATTTCATCATCATCATCATTCTCAGCCCGTGTCGACCCACTGCTGGGCATAGGCCTCTCCTTGTTTCTGCCACTCTTCCCGATCCTGTGCCAGTCTGAACCACGTACGACCCACGATCTTATGGATGTCGTCGACCCATCTCGCTGGTGGACGTCCCCTATTTCGATGGCCAGTTCTCGGCCTCCGCTCTGTTAGTGCCTTAGTCCACTTGTCGTCAATTTAAATAATTTAAGTAATAAATTAAGTATTTGATAAGACGTTTTTTCAGGCTTGTTTAATGCCGGGTTCCTATATCCGTCGGTAACCAGCTACGCCTCGTTTCTTCTTGAAAACGTGTCAAAAGTTTGACATTAGTTTGACATTTTTTCAAGGGAATACGAGTCATAGTCGGTTACTGACGGATATAGGAACCCGCTATTAGTCAACCCTAACTTGATTGAATAACTAAAACTAGCTCGCAAACACGAATTCTTATTTATAAATACTTAAATTTAGAAACGTCACTTTAAATGACATTCTAATTTGATCTTTAGTGTGAACAAAATAAGACAGTTCGTATTTTACACATGTTTAGTCAGCGTAAACAACAAAATCGCCACAAATATTACTATTTGTAAGGGAAAGTACCAGGCGAGCAGAAATTTGCAAGAGGTTATAAAACGTAAGAATATCTATGTCACCAGACCATCTGTAAAATGGTGGTGAACAAGCATAAAATATCCCATAGAAAATGTTAGATTTTTTCAATCTCCTTGATAGATCCAAAATTTATTCTAATTAAGGTTCATTAAATATTCCAATGTTGATAAGCTAAATTAATTTCCGTACCGGAAATTAGGAGCTCAATAATTTATGAAACATAAAACTGTATTGCAGGACTGGCTGAGGCTTGTACATCTATCAATTGATGATGATTTATACAACCCCTGGTAGCAAGTTGCAGTTCTAACACTCAGAACCATACATTACGATAAGTCTTATGATTGTCGTAAACTGTATGATCACTTATCATCAGGCGAGATCGTGTTCAAAAGCTAGCATATAATTTAAAAAAAAGTAGCACTCCGAGAGAGCCGACAGGAGTGAAAACTTGAATAAAAGCAGATTACACTACAGATACTTATGTATATACAGAGATGTCAGTAACAGTCAGTATCAGTAGTCAGTGACAGGTGTCGGTAACAGTGCCGCGAGTTCAATGGTTTTTCCCCATCTCAAAAATGCTCAACGCGCCTAAAGAAGTACATTTCAAATCATAACTTGTGTGTTTGAAATAACTCAAGGTGTGTTCCACAAATAACTCAAAAATAACAATTTTTAAAAAAGTTTAACAGCTACCAACGAAACCTAATTACGGTTCCTATTTAAGGCTCATTAACAGCTTTCAATCATGCCTTCAACAAAAATAGCTGAGGCTACTTTCATATCGATATTGTCAATGACCATAAATCATTTACGACATGGAGATATAGATAAATTGAAAGTAATTATGATAATGGAATGGCCAGGCACAAATCATCGTCAGGGTCCAAAATATTGATAAAACTCTTTAAGGCGACTAGTGGTTCGCCCCGAACTGAGATCTCGCGAGTCTTCCATACAAGCAAAAAAAGTACTATTCATAATCTTTGTCTAATACAAGTAACTTTTTAACAAAAATATGTATAACCAACTTAACACAACTACTGAACTGATTTTGATGGAATTTCTATGAGAACAATATGAAAGTATATTCTTTCAAATAAAAAAAACCGAATCGGTTGATAAATGACGGAGTTCTAAGGTAAAAACATAAAACAATTATGCGTCCCTATAAAGTTTGAGGGTTGCCCTTGATTTTTTTGGGATCCCATCATCAGATCCTGATTTGGTTCCACTGGGACTACCAGGGAAGTATACCGTGTTAAACAAAAAAATAATTTTTCGAATCAGTCTAGGCGTCTTCAAGTAATCGGGGAACATACATAAAAAAAAAGATTCCTTTTTTATAAGTCCGATAAAATAGTGCCATGAAATGTATGACCAACTTGCTTGACCTACAGTTTCGTTCAAATTAGAAATGGCAGTTATTCTGGATTTCAGACTTTTCCCTATAGGTATTTGTGTCACTAAAGCTACACGTATACGAAATTTCAGCATTGTGGGATCACTGGTGTACCTACCCTGTGAATTTCGTCGAAGTTCAGCTTTTATTATGGCTAATAACTCAAAAACTACAAGGACTAAACTAAAAAGAAAAACGGGGTTGTAACTTACTAATGAATACCTTTCATTAGACGTCCCACTTGACCTAATAGTCACATTTTGATTGTTTTTAACCCTCTTAACACGAATATCTCAACCCCCCCCCCATATTTGTAGCTTACACCAGGTTTGTGCTATCACTACCCACCTATATATCAAATTTTACGATGATGAGATCAACGCTTCGAAAGTTATCCTCGGACAAACAAAAATACATACATACAACGCCGATTTGCCCAAGTTGATTTGGAGTTCTCGCTTCGCTCGATCAATTACCTACGTTATATATATTTCTAATATATAAGGAGATAAAAGTTAAATAAATATATAGATATTTTACTAATCTGCCTGTTATCAGTTTGGGTGTTGTGATATCATGGTAACCTACTTACGTAATTCCTGTAGGATCTAAAGTAATTTTTTTTCAATATTTTGGTAATTAAATTCTGAAAATGATTCAGAAATTACATTTTTGCTTCTAATTCATCTAAAATGTTTTTCTTTTTTGCGAATAATAGAAGAGAATAATATGATCGGCTAAAAAGCCACTTAAGTGAACACTTTAGACCGAAAGGCGGAATAATTTTATTAATAGTGACATCGTGGGCGGAATATTATTTTATTACCTACAAGCTTCCGTCCACAGCTTCGCACGAGTGGTTTGTCAATAAAAATAGCGTATGTCATACTCCAGATCTATCTATTTACCGAATTTCATCGGAATCGATTCAGCCGTTTTGTAGTGAAAACTTAACAAACAGACAGAGAATTTTTTTGTTCAGTTATTTTCATGTATGTAGTATATTTTCAGTATTTTTAAGGTCAGTTTTTTTTTGGTATTTTTGGGGAAACAGGCTTACCTGATGGTAAGCGGTCACCGTCGCCTATAGACACCGACCGGTAACACCCGGGGTTATTGTCTATAAGTTTCCTAACCTGTAGAAAGGTAGTGGTCTAAGAGCCGGTGAAGATCGACCTTCACCGATCTGATAACCAGATGAGACATATTTTTTATCAAATATAATTTATAAACAAGTATGCCTATAATTACTTGCGTATCTAAAAGTGCTATCTAAAAGTTTTTAGCTAGGCAACAGTACTATAAGTATGATTTTTTGCAGGCAATGATTTTGAAATATGACTGATTTTGTAATAAAGTAATCTAAAATTTGATATAACTTTCGATAAGTTAGCAGAACGATGGAGTCACCTATATTGACTTACCTGTTCACATCGGCTTGCCAGGTAGCTATGCACAGAAATGAGTAGGCAAACCTATTGAGGCATATTCTGTGTGTTAAAAACTAACAGTGAAATAAAATTCATTTGGTTATCAAAAGAATGAAAGTGATGAAAAAAAAAATCGATTAAAGTTAATTTAATTAAAAATAGCCATAAGCACTTTTAGATAGGCAAGTAATTATAGGCATATTTGTTTATAAATTATATTTGATAAAAAATATGTCTCATCTGGTTATCAGATCGGTGAAGGTCGATCTTCCACGTCTCCTCTACTATAGAAACCTCTTTACATTTTTCTTGAAGCGTACCATATCTAGCCTAGCGGAAAAACCTCAGATGGTAGCTCATTTCACATCTTGCAAGTATGGGGTAGAAAAGATCGCGAATAGCGTGTGGTGCGCGTCACCCGATAGTCGCAGTATGTGAATGAGCTTTATTCCGTCGCCGAGAAGTGCGGTGGTAAAATCTTGACGATGGGATGAGATCGAATATTTCCTCAGAACGTTTCCCATCATACATGCGGTAAAACACATTGAGCTTTTATCCACACTAATCAATAGATTAATGTGGATAAAAGAAAATAATTGACTACGAAACTGCTAGTTAAATTGACCTAATTAAATTGACCTAATTAAAGACTGCGAGCATGGAAATACGTAGGGCAGGTATTTCCATAAATATGAAAGAAATATTTTCCGTAAATAAAATATTTCAATCCATGAAACAACCAATCTGTTAAAAAACGATTATCTAGGGGTGTGGCTACTGGCAACTATTACGTAAAATTACTAGCAATTCACCTGAGGCCAAGAGTTCAACACGAATTAGGTAAACAACAAAATGATAGAGTACCTAATAATAAGAATAATAGAGTATTATGAAGATAATCAGCTATTTATAACAGTTAATTTGATTTTATTATGGTAAAAATGATGTTTACACATACGGTAATTCTAATTCATTTCTTTCATGTGTAGATACAGGTTTTTTTTAAATTTAATTTATAAGTATAATTATTTTACATATTATATTAATAATATTGGAGCGTTTAAAGCACCACGCTGCGTTTAAAGACCGGCATTGCTGATGCAGGAAATAAGGCTGCCAGGCTAAAAATTGGGCGGGCCATGTAAGACGAATGCACCCGGACAGATGGGCAACGATCGTCACGCAGTGGGTGCCTGAAGACGGACGACGGCAGTACATGCTGACGTGACAAACTCGATGCCTTCGAGACAGATTGGTGGGATTTGGCACGTGAGTGAAGGTCCTAGAAGTCAGTGGGGGAGACCTTTGCCCAGCAGTGGGATGACAAAGGTTGAAAAAAAAATATTGGCTAGCGTATGACCATGATCTCGCCTGATGGCAAGCGATGATACAGTCTATGATAGTACACGCTTGCCTAGAAGAAACCTGTCACTCGCGACTTGAAGATCCTTAGGTTGTAGTGATCAGGAAACACAGACTCAGGTATGGTGTTCCACTCTTTAGCGACACACATTTCTTTATACAGGTAAATACAATCTCTACTAATATTATAAATTCGAAAGTAACTCTGTCTCTCTGTCTGTTACGTTTTCACGACTAAACGGCCTGACCGATTTCGATGAAATTTGGCATATAAATAGATTATGACTGAGATTGAGACATAGGCTTCTTTTTGCCCGACCGCGTTGGATGCTAATGTTTTTATTGATGACCCCGCGTGTGAAGCTGCGGGTGGGCTTGTATGATATAAAAAGTTTCTCGAATCTTCAAATCCAAGTATAGTAGTAATAAATAAAAAACCTTCGATCCGTAAAAAACCCGTGATATTTCCATTTTACAGCTGTGCTCCCTTCATCAAAACGGAAAATTGCTAATAATCTTCGGATCGGCTGACCTGATCGTCGTTACACATCGCTAAAATCCAACAAGTTAACTTAGCTCTCTATTAAAAAAACCGTTTCCGAATCGGTCCATCCGTTTGGGAACTACGATGCCACAGACAAATAGACACACAGACAGACACACAGGAACATCGGAGACATAATCGCCGAACTTATAACATACATTTTGCGTCAGGGGGTTAAAATGACAAAAAGTCTATTGCAAAATTAACTTCGTATTATAATTAGCTGCCCCGCGGCTTTGCACGCGTGGTTTGTCAATAAAAACATTACCCTCCTTTTGCGCAGTGGGATAAAAAGTTGCCTATGTCCCAATCCCAGTCATAACCTGTCTACAAAATTTTATCAAAACCGGTCCAGCCGTTTAGTCGTGAAAACGTAACAATGCGTTCTAATCCCACCGCACACAAATTTATTTTATACATAAATTGCAAAGACCATTCTTCGCATCAAAAACTTTCTTCAAAAATGATTCCATTACTAAACTCGGAATACTTACCAGGTACTGGTAAAATTGAAAGAGCTCACTAGAACACAGCTGCACTTAAGGGGCGGCTCCTAAAATGTTATGATTTTTGTCTGAACTTGTTGAGCACATGTCTCATCATTCAGTACCTATGTTATTTCTCAGAGTTTTATCCTTCGACTTCTAAGACAGTTTTCCAAATAAAATACTTATGCAATATCATGTTTCATTTTGAAAATGAAGCTTTTATGGGCGTATTTTTTAATTTTCTCTGAAACAGTTCGAGTTTTTTGTCGAAAAAAAATACTCACAGCAAGAAAATATATTTGGCTTAGAAAACTTTCGAGATTTATTTCAATCATTATTATATTTTTTTTATATAATACACTAGCGGTTGCCCGCGATTTCGTATGCGTTACACTAGTAAATGTGCCGGTAAACCTAGAAATAAAGCTAAACTCGCTGTTGAAACTTGACTTGACACCCCATTTTTAACCCAAGGGAACTTGATTTATGGAATAAAAGGTAGCCGTTGTGGTAATCCAGGTATTAATCTACGTATATACCGAATTTCATCGAAATCGGTTCAGCTGTTACGACGTGATTGAGTAACAAACAAATAAATAAATAAACAAACATCCAAACTTTCACGTTTATAATAGTAATGTATTAGATACACAAGCTGACGGGCCTCCTGATGTTAAGAGGTCACCGCCGCTTAAAAACTCCTGCAGGACTCGAGGTACTGCAGTCGCGTTGCCTAAAACTTAATGCCTTATTTACACCTCTCTTGAAGGCGTTCATGTTGAAGCCCACCGGGAAAACCTCCGGAGGAAGATCATTCCACATCTTGCAGGTGGAAGAAACGAGCGGGTGAAACGCACCGTATGAGACATCCACGCATCTACAATATGTGGGTGAGCTCGTTGCCGGTTGCGAGAGGTTCGATGATTGAAGTGGGATGCAGGGATTAAATTAAATTGAATAGCTCTTCAGAACATTCGCCGTTAGATATTTTATAGAACACGCTGAGCGCTCCGATGTCACGGAATATCAAGAAAATATTAAACTACATCGACAAAAGTCTTCTATTCTTTATTGCTGTGATGAGACATGTGCTTGGTGGGTTCCGATAGCTGTCATGCAGTTTTGCGAGCCTCCCCTTAACTAAGACTCCGTATTTTGCTTAGAAATGCGGAATTCGCATACAACCTGTTTAATTAGGAATTTCAGTGTTGGAGCACTTATGCTGGGTGATTTACATCCGGTTTAATTCGTTGCGGTTCTCCAAAAGCACGTATTTAGCACTTGGAGCACCTACGAGTACCTACTTTTCTTCCAACTGTCGAAAGAGTGTGTTTATTTATTTATACTCGAGGAAATCGATTAGGTCGGATTTGATAGGTGTCGAAATACTACCAACAAACAACAGAACCAAATAATACAATATTAGAATATCGTCCTGTTGAAATATTGATCCAGGATTAACTTTTTTTTTCAATATAAAGTGAAACTTGGTTATTGTATGTAGATAGCATATAATCGTTATTTGGCATTATGTGGGGATTTTTAGAGTTCTTGTGTAGACGTTCGTACAAAGTTATCGCGGCATGCAAAATGTCTGCCGCCAAGCAGCATTGCTGTTTTGCATTGCGGTTTGAAGGGTATGGTTGCCGGTAAAACGAGATAAGATAGGATTAGATAGTTCTTTATTGCACACCATCATCTTCTTAGCGTGTTAATAGCTTTAATTGTGTTAGCTAAGTACTTGACTACATTGATGGCGTCAGGAGAAGCCATTTTTAAGTCTCATTTTTAAGGGCACAAAGGGCACACCGTAAAACATTACAAGTAAAAATTAAAAACAAAGTAAAATACAGGCACATGAGGCTTTACATCTGTATACCTCAAGTTGATGGACGCAGAGCAGTGCATCATAGGGCACGTATCTAAGGTGTGTGACCTACGAGACAACACTTTGTTGTAGTATTTGTTGCCACTATTTTATCTTGAAGTAGGAACCTATGAACTTTTATATTATCCATCTAGCCATTTTCGGCTACGGTGAATACGGTGACTTTAGCTTTAGCTAAGGTCACCCGCACACGAGCCACGCACCACAACCACAAAACGCCGCCACCCGAAGCTTAAACTTTTAGCGGCCACTTAGTAGCGGAAGCGCGTGACAACCACTGTTTTACAATTTTCCTTCACTTTTGGTCGGTGGCGGCCACATGACCAAACGAAGTGAAAAGCGGCGTCTCCTGGCGTGTAGCGACCATCGGTGGCGTCAACCGTGTGCGGCATATTTATAAAATGGTATAAATATAATTCATATAAATGGCTTAGCTAAAGTTTCCATAAAAACCTGAAATGATTTCCGAAACATTACATAAAGTGGGTATAAACCCGAATTCCTTAAGAAAAGAAAACCGTACAATTTTAGGATTACGTCTGTTCCTGACGCGTCCCATATCACAGTGATTACGGCAACCCATTGAATGGATGTGTCAACCTTATTACACGGTGATAAAGGTCAAATTGGGTTATTTCGGTGGTCAATGTTACTTTACAAACGGTTACAAGAAGACGCGAAACACGCGACATGTCGCAGCGTTGATTATTCTTGGCGTGACACTTCGTTGACATGGTGATCCATCAATTAGGAGTTTGGAATTGGGAACAGATTTGACGTTTGACGAAATCATACGAATTAATATACCTAGGCTGTTTGGGCTACGCATACGACTTACAAACGCATTTTATACTTGCCAATGAGATATAATAAACGTTTAAACGTACGAAACAGAATGTTTATTATTCATGATTTAATAATATATTGTTAAAAAATACAAATAGAAACTTTGACATCCCATTTTTATCCTATGGGAACTGATTTATGAGATAAAAAGTAGTCTATGTGTCTGTGTGTCTGTGTATGTGTTATAATCTACGTACATACCAAATTTTATCGAAATCGGTTCAGCCGTTTCGACGCGATTGTGTAACAAACAAAAAAATAAATAAACCAACATCCCGCACAACAATATTAGTGTGATTATGATTGAATATGCAATTTTTTTACAGTATGTATAGGTACCTATAAAGTTGGCTTATGTTGAAAACTTTGAACATTTGGTCTTCATATATATTAAAGTCAAACTTTTATTACATCGTTTCAAACTTTTTCGTCTGTGCATGTCGCGTGACGGTCGGCCGCGGAGTAGGGATAAAGTGAAAGGCGCTCGTGAGAGCAGCCGAGGCCAATATGGCGGCGCCTATAGTTCGCATCAGCTGACCGTGTAGTGTATAGACTGTATTACTCATTTGTGCCTACGAAAATGTTTAGTTAAATGTCTATAATGTGAAACAAAGTTTCACTTTTACCGTGGTTTCATAAAACCACATAATCCTTTTTTTTAGTATTGCTGCTTTCAAATAGACAATGAAATTCATCTTATCATAATTATAATGTGAGCGTTAATGATCCGTGTCGACAAGACGATATGTAAAAAAAATTGTGCCGCTAAGTAACTGTCGTATTCAATAACGAAAAATGGTACTGATTTCATATTTAAGCTTAACACTCGAACGTTCTCGATGCTTCCACTGGCGACTAAAAACGTGTAGGTATTTCAACAGGATGACTATTCCTTATTCTGTGCACTATAGGTAAAAACGTAGTATGTAGGTATATTCCATACCAAGTATTACCTATTCTGTGACACAGTAGTTATAACTTCGAGATATACCGACTATTACGTATTCTGTCCCAGCCTCAGCGTAACAATAATGATTAAAATTAATCACTTAAGTTTTCTAAGTAAAAAAGTACTTAGCTAGATGTATAAGTAAACCACCAAGCAGCTTTTTTTGCTGTGTTTCGGTTTGAAGGGTATGGTTGCTGGTGAAACTACATTATGAGACTTTACACCTGTATGCCTCAAGTTTATGGACGCAAGGCATCGTAGGGCACGTTTCTAAGGTTACGACTTACGGACTTACGATGCAATGCTTTATTATAGGCGATGGTCACCACTTAACATCAGGTGGGCCATAATGCATGTTCCACGTCCAGGTCGTATAAAAAATTATACATCTACCAACTGTATAACTGTTGTGCTTTTACTATTAGATACAATAGGTGACACATTATCCAAGTGGACGACTATGCTATTGAATAGAATTATGGGAACGAACTTGAAGTCCATGTAATTTATTTTTTGATTGTCGAGTTAATTTGCTGTGTCGTATTCGTATTTCTTAAGTATCAACTGGCTATTTTATTATATATCACTTTAGTAGTCAGATTTTTAGAGACTCTCATCGACTGACCAGAAAACTGCCTTAGTGTCAATAGTTTTAAGCCAATTCATTGAGAAACAATGTTTCGGATACACAGTTTCTGAAACATCACGTAGATGTTTCCAGGACCAATGTTTCGAAAACTGTGCCGTCCACATCATCAGTTACTTACAATATGTCGCCCAAAGAGGTTAAAAAAATTTTTGTCTTCCCACACTATCTCCATGTTTCATAAACAAGTGAAACACGCGTCCACACTCGTATACATCTGTTGCGAAACTGATTTGTTTCTGTGCTCATGTCGTGCTGTGAAACATGCCGAGAAACACTTAGATTTTGTTTCAGAAACAGTGTTTATAAACAATTGTTTCTCAGTGATTAGAAGACTTTAGCGTTTTTCCTAAAGAATACCATCCGGGCCTCTTTAATTTCAGAGTGAATAGGTTTCTTCTAGATCTTTGTGCTTCATTTTAGACCACATCATCGCTTACCATCAGGTGAGATTGTGGTCAAAGGAAGATCTACTCAGTTAAAAAAATATATATTCGGCTGTCAGTCCGATTGACCGAACTAATAATACATTTCGGTATCAATAGTTCGCTTGGTATAAAGCACCGAACTAATGATGATACTTTATTAAACTGTTCATTAGAGGTAGGTAAGAGTAAAAACAAATGTTAACCGTCTTAAACTTATAGTAAAATCAAAAAGGTAACGGTGAAACAAATTCCACAAGAAATTGGCTTTTTTCTGAGCTCCTGATTCTCATAATCCTACATTTAATCATATTAAATTATGAGCAGAGTTGTATTAAACGAGTAACTCAAAGTAATTACATCTGTAGCTAATAACAAACAATAAAACAAAACCACTCATTTTACAGGAAATCTTCACGTACCTGAATGCCGGTAAAAATTCCCGGTTTATTGATCGAGCGAAGCAAGATCTCTAAATCAACATGGGCAAATATGTTTGTTTGTCCGAAAATAACTTTCGAAGCGTTGATCCGATCATCGTGAAATTTGGTACATATTTGTTGTGACTAAATTGAGCTAAAAATGGGGGGGGGGGGTTGTTGAGATATTGGGGTTCAAGAGGGGTAAATAAAATGAAAATGAGACTGTTAAGTCAAGTAGGACGTCAAATAAAAGGTATTCGTTAGTACATTTAGACTCTGTTTTTATTTTTAGTACAGACTTTATAGTTTTTGAGTTATTAGCCATAATAAAAACAAAACTTTGACAAAATTCACAGGGTACACCAGTGACCCCACAGTGCTGTCATTTGGTATGCGTGTAGCTTTAGTGATACAAGTATAGGCAAAAGTCTAAAATCCAGAATAACTGATATTTGTACTCCAAAAAATAACCAATTAACATGAACTGCCGTTACCTGTAACTTGCATGAAACTGTAGGCCAAGTTAGTTGGTTTTTATTTAGTGGCACTATTTTGATCGTCAAAGATTACAAATAGTGAAATAATATTTTTTTGTTTTAATCTTAGACTCGCGAGATCTCAGTTCGGGGCGAACTACTAGTTAAATAAATTTCATAAGTACTGAAAGTATCCTATAAAAACGTAGTCTGTAAGTGAATAATGAAAAGTAAATACACTCCCGTGAGGCCTAAGTAAGCTAAGTAAGTAAGCCTAAGTAGCTCAT
The DNA here is from genome assembly GCA_963924445.1 of Philereme transversata. Taxonomy (NCBI): domain Eukaryota; kingdom Metazoa; phylum Arthropoda; class Insecta; order Lepidoptera; family Geometridae; genus Philereme; species Philereme transversata. The sequence continues at coordinate 11,759,293 of OZ004347.1, forward strand.
AAAATGTTATGTTTTAATTTCCGGGATAAATGTTGAATATTTTCTTGTTATTATCACGAACTTGGAAAATACTTGGAACAACTTGGTAGGTATTTAGTATAAACATTACTTACCTACTTGTAAATTCATTCTTAGTTAGGTAAATCCACACGCGAAACTATTCTTAGAAAGTACTTGCCTAGTTTTTACAAGCTTTTTATTAACTTGCAATGTATGTACGTTTGTCCGGGTGGAATCTTGCAACTGAATTTTAAACCCGTTCCCCTCAACCGATTGAGCTGAAATTTGGAATACATAATGTAAATTCGGTAACAATGCAATAATATGGAACCATGGAGGTGGTCTCATGATGGAGACGGATGCTAGACAACGGAACTTCTGAATGGATTATAGTAGGCTACTAGTATTTGGGCTCATTTGAATCTGCCTGCGGTTTCGATTATGAATTTTATAAAAGCTCATTTTGAAAAAGTAATTTTTCAACAAAAAACTTATTGGAATTTAAGCTACTTGAACGAAAATAAAATATACTGATTTTATAAAAAGGCACAATTTGTTGGGGATCGTAAAACAGAATTAAAATGGCGTTGGACAGGACACCTGGCAAGGCAAAGTGATAACAGGTGAAGAAGGCTGTAACTGAATGGCGTTCTCGGACAGGGTACAGAAACGTTGGCCGACCAGCAGCTAGTTGGGCAGATGATGTAGCAAGCATCGCGGGTCGAAACTGGATGAGGGACCGTGGAGAATGGAACATGCAAAGGGAGGACTATACCGAGCCGTGGGTGAAGTCGGGATGTGGATGATGGTGATGATAACAATTTGTTGTTTGTCAGTTTGTATGTTTATTGGGTTATCTCAGCCATAACGTAACGTACCGATTCTGAAAATTCTTTCATTGATAGAAAGCTTATTAGACGTGAAGTCGGGGCGGGTACTCTAGTACCCTATATACCTACGTATCTTTTTTTTTTGTTTATTTAAAGATACACCAACAGTACACATATTTTATGACTTTATAGTTAATCACTATATACTTTACCAGATTTATGACGATAGTCATAAACACATTTCTGATACATGCACCAATTACAGGTGTACACAATATTCGCCAGCGACTGTGAAAATATAATTGAATTTTTACATAATTAATAAACTAATCTTATCACCAACTAATAAGTGTTCCGATGTTGTTTCGGAACACGAGTGTTTCATTGCATAGTGAAATATTACAGAGATTCTGGAAGAGATGGCAGAACGCTCGCCATCTCCAATGATATATTTTTAAGCTGTTTGTTTTTGTAAGATCTGTACTTGTCATTGAATGTATCAAGATAATTGACTGTAACACTGAAATCGTTGTAAGTTCGACTTATTCGCAGTATTGGTGAATTGTAACCGAGGTTTGTTTTGGGCTTTTGCTTACTGAATATTTTGGAATTTTTTGTCTTGGGTAATTGTACGGAACGCTTAGAATAATGTTCTCCTGGTATTTTCCTAATATTTAGGTGTAGTTCCTATCCTGAAATCTTAATCAAGATGCAATTAGCAACAATAAGATTAATATCGTAAGATCTAAGACTGATAAAGTCAAAAGTCAAAGTCAAATATTTTTATTCATTAAAATCACAAGGATCACTTTGAAACGTCAATTTTACTGCCCGTTCCTTCGCGACCAAGCCAGGAAAGAAAGGCAAGAAACAAGGCTGGTTGTTTTTTTTAATGATCCTTTTACAATACATAATACAGAAAATAAATTACGTCTAAATTGTAACATTTTGAACGAGTTGGAGCAATTTCAATCCCAAGCTTCTCTATCATCTAAATAATCCGATATTTTATAGTAGGCTCTTTTATAAAGATTTTGTTTAATTACGTTTTTAAATTTGTTAATTGTCAATTTTTGTACATCCCTTGGGAGTTTGTTATAAAAGCGTACACCTTGCCCTTTAAACGCTTTACTAACTTTATCGAGTCTACAAGTGGCAACAGCGAGTTTATCTTTATTTCTAGTTTTAAAATTATGATTATCGCTATTTTCTTAAACAAATTTATATTTTTGTGAACATACATTAGATTTTCATAGATGTATTGACAAGGGAATGTCATAATATTTATTTCTTTAAACTTATTCCGTAAAGATTCTCTGGGGCCCATATTATAAATTGCGCGAACAGCCCTCTTCTGCAGCACAAAAACGGTGTTTATACCTGCAGCACTCCCCCACAGCAGTATACCGTATGACATAATGCTGTGGAAGTAGCTGAAGTAAACTAGTCTAGCTGTGTCTACGTCTGTGTATAATAGACGGATCTTTTTGACTGCGTATGCCGCAGAACTAAGTCTCTTCGACAACCCATCAATGTGAGGGCCCCATTGAAGCTTATTATCTAAGGTTATACCTATGAATACGGTGGTGTCCACAAGAGCCAACTCCTCGTCTTTGATTTGATGTTATTAAGAATACTTAATTGATCTTCTTATAAAATTATTCGCTGTATTGTGGAAGATATCTATTTATGTTGTTTCGAGAACTTCTGATTACTGTCTGCGTTGGAAGGTCGTTGGTGGTGTCTAGTAATTTTTAGATAGGTCACATGGATTTTTTTAGAACTAAAAACCGTATTTCTCCAATGAGTTACATTGACTATAATCAAACTTTTTTCCGGTTGTCCGTTATTTTGTGGCCCGAAAGAAACCATTACCTAGATACAAGCAAGAAAATTTAAGCAACCATGTTAGATTAACGTTGAATTTTTCGAATACCACGTAGCGCCTGTTAATAAGCGCTCTTTAGTGTGACATCAGGACATGGTAAGTACTTAACTTTTTTTAACAGGTAGGCCCAAAAAAGGATGAAGAGACGACCTGGCTGAATGCACTCAAACCGGATTAGATAGAATAGGCTATAGACTGCGATGGATGGAGAGAAGATGCGCAGACCTTTGCCCAGCAGTGAGATGACGTAGGTAAATAAAAAAAGTACTATCTGGAGATCAAACAAGCATACGGCCCACCTGATGTCAAGTGGTAGCCATCGCCTATAACAAAGTATAGCCTCGTAGGTCACACACCTTAGTACACGTACGATGTACTGCCCTGCTTCCATCAACTTGAGACATTGCTGTGTTTCCTTTTAAAGGGTATGTTTTCCGTTTAAATTACAGGCACATGAAGCACCTGAATGCCTCAAGTTGATGGACACAAGGCAGTGTATCGGAGAGTACGTTTCTAAGGCGTGTCACCTACGAGGCAGTACTTTGTTATAGGCGATGGTTACTATTTAAGATCAGTTGGGCCATATGCTTGTTCCATCTCCAAAACGTATAAAAACAGGTATACAGATGTTGGCTTTGCCTGTAATTTCAGCGGCAACCCTTCAAACCGAAACACAGCAATGCAGATGACAGAAATAGGTATGGTGGTAGTACTTTCCCGGACTATTCTTACTCAAAACTGTTATATTGCCACCATACTCCCAAGACAAACTTCAGACATGAAAAGACTCCGGATTGGTAAGTAGTTTACGAAATAACTACTTGTAACTGAAAGGAAATTGGCTGAGAAACTTATAAAAGTCGATACTGGAAAACGAAGCACTGAAAACGACTTTGCTGCCATTATGGCATGTATATTACACTAATACACTTTAATAGCCTGGGAGCTTTTAGTGATCCTTTTAGCTTTCCTTTAGGTGGTAACTGGTAGCTGTCATAAAGACATTTAGCCCGGGTTGCACATCGATAAACATAATTAAACGTATTTAGTGACTAAACATGTTTAAAGACGTATTTGTATGATTTTGCTACTAAATACGTTTAGGGATCGTTGCGCAAGTAGCCCTTAGAACGTAATTTTAGCGTATACCGGTCTGATTGTATTCAAGGCAAAACTTAAATAGCTTGTAGGAAAAGCTTAATTTAGTATTTTTATAGTGTTATCCGAACTCTTATGGAAAATTCCATGAATTTTAAAACCAACTCGAAAATTTTCAAGCCTAGATGGATAAACTCGCTGTTGCAACTTGAATTGACACCCTATTTTTATCCCATGGGAACTGATTTATGGAATAAATAGTAGCTTATGTGGTAATCCCGGTTAAAATCTACGTATATTCTACTTTCATCAAAATCGATTCAGCTGTTACGACGTGATTGAGTGAAACAAATAAATAAATAAACAAACATCCACACTTTCACATTTATAATATTAGTGTGATATGAAGAAGCGGGGCAATGCAGGCAGTGTCTTGAGGACACTTCCGCCTGGTAGTGATCTGGAGTAGTTGAGCTATCTATAGATCGTTCTTATGTATTTTATATTCTTGTAAATAATTGTATATTCTTAAATAAATGTATATGACCATTAATTTGAAGAAGACGGTTAGGTATACATACTTACTATTTTGCACATTTTGTATCTCATTTCAGTTCATATCCAATGTTGTTACAGAAAATTGCATCTACGGAAAGACAATCTCAAGATACTGCGCTATCGCGTCTTCGTTTACTTAACTTTTACTAGAACTACATGGAGTTTAAAAAATTCAGTCAATAATTTGTTTTTAAATATTATATTTATAATATTTATTTACTTTTCTCTCACAAGTTAATATTAGCTTAGATCTTATTACAGAGGCAAGTTGGATGTCAACTAACATTGTGAGAGACTGGTGCCTGAAGTAGTTTCATAGGAACCTGTAGTGTGTCTGTCTGTAATCTGACTCTTTGATATACTTTATTTTTTGTCCTTTCCATCAAAGGAAAACGGGCTGTTACGGGCAACTTGAGAAGTCTGGTCACTATGAATAATGACCTGTTTACATAAAGCCCGTATCTAGTGGGCAATGTAAATAAAACTGCATGACTAATCACTTTTTCCGGTTAGTATTTATAATGACTACCCTATCTTAGGCAATAAAATAAAAAAGATGAACTGTAGTGTACTTGTTTATTAATACAGTAGGTCGTTAGTTTTTTTTATTAGTCACATTGCCCGGCTAAAGGTATGAAAGTATTGATACTGCCCGGTCTATGTGATAAATGCAAGCTATCTCAAACCTTGATTTATTAAATGGACCACGGGCCATCGGGCATTATTGATATGGGCTGGCCAAAGTAATACATTTATCAATTTGACCGACGCTCTTGGTCATTATTTATAATGATCGGTCCATATTAATACTGCCCAGTTAATCAAGTTGCCCCCAACATATATACCTATGATATGTTCGCACCCACCGTTTACGTATGAAACACTTTACCGTCGTCTATCTTTCCTAAAGACTACAATCAGGGTCTCTTTAAGGTAATACTCGTAGTGAATAGGTGTCTTCTAGATATTCGTGCTTCTTCTTAGACCACACCATCGCTTACCATCAGGTGAGATTGTGGTCAAATGAAGATCTAAGTTTAACTTCAGTTTTAGTTTAACTAGTTAAGTGGTAACCGTCGCCTATAACAAAGGGTTGCCTCGTTTGCACTGCTCTGCGTCCATCAATTTGAGGCATACAGATGTAAAGCCTCACGTGCCTGTAGTTCAACCATACCCTTCAAACTAAAATTATTTACTGAAAGATCTTTAGTTGCAAAAACATTTTAGTCACAAATGAAAGGGTTATTTAATAAAGGCAAATTACTTCAACATACACATAGCTCGAAGAACTGACAGCCGTTGGGGCAGAAAGGTTCTCGACTGGAGACCACGCACTGGAAAGCGCAACGTAGGACGGTCCCACACTAGATGGGTAGAAGACCTGATAAAGATTGCTGGGCGTCATTGGGTGCAGGCCGCAATATCAGTCACTATGGAAATCGATGGGGGATGCCTATGTTCAGCAGTGGATGTCCTACAGCTGATACGATGATGATGATGACTCGTAAATAAACAAACTTTATGCTTCTGCCATCGCTTTCATACAAAATTTGCTGCGCTCATAAGTTATAATTGATTTTGATGCTTTTACAAATTTGTAAGGAAAATATACTATTCTTGGCTTGTCCTAGACTAGATAATTCTATCTTGTTAAAAATTTCAACTTAACTCAGAAAATAATAATTTTGTAATACAGTTTACAATGAAAACCATATTTTTTTCAATGTTAGTTGAATATTGGTGGCAATTCTGTTGTTTAAAGTGACATTTCTAAAATTGAGTATTTTTTGTTATGATGTCATGTTTGCGGACTAGTTTTAGTGATCAATCAAATTGGTGTTGACTAAAACTAGCCCGCAAACACGCCTTCTTATTTAAAAATACTTAAATTTAGAAATGTCACTTTAAACGTCATTCTAATTTGATCTTTAGTGTGATCAAAATAAGACCGTTCGTATTTTACACAATTTTAGTTAGCGTAAACAACAGAATCGCCACCATTGTGATCTCTCTTACGTCTGTCTGTTTTAGAGTTTATAATGTCGATTTTGTTAAAAAATACCCAAAATTTTGCCCAAAATATTGCAGCATCCCTTTTCATTTCAATCTATCAGGAAAGGAGTATTTTAAAATACCTAGAGAATAGTGACAACCGAATTAGGGCCACCTCTCATAAATGAACTGATAATTTGAATAAACAATTCCCAAGCTAATTGGGGACTCAAAATGCGGCCACGAAATCATATTGTTAAACTTCTCTGAATAATGTTTTCGTTTATGCCTACCAGCCATCATCATAACATAATATTGCGTACCACCGTATATTATTCTCCCAGACGTTTTATTTAAGTTAAAAATGTGTTAAGAGATTTACAACAGAGCCTAGTCATTAATCTCACTATTCAGATGCAGACGGCGAGATCAAAGGGGCCCGAGGCCCAGATAAAAGCTACGGCCTTTGAGCCATAGAGTAATATACGCCAGAGCGATAATAACTGCTTTTCATAAACGCAAAGCGTAAGCAGATAGACAACAAGTTAAACTTGCACCTTCCTCCATCGCGCCTACTTCAAGTTTATTCTCAGTAAGATATATCGAAATTATCCTTATGAATGAACGCTAAAGGGATTTGTGAACAAAAAGTCCCGAAATCCCCTGCGCAGGGGATTTTCTCAGGGGATTTATGGAATAAGCCTGAATAATCGTGTTCCGAAACAACATCGGAACACTTATTAGTTAGTATTAGGTACTTTTATTAGTTTAGTTAAGTATATGTAAAAATTCAATTATATTTTCACCGTCGTTGGCGAATGTTGTATACCTGTACGGTGCACGTATCAGAATTAATGCTATAAGCTATAAAGTGATAAAAATGTGTACTGTTGGTGTATCTTTAAATAAATAATAAAAATAATGATGGTTTGTCTTTGTCGTAAGTATTTATATCTACATTTTATTAAAATTGCACACCTTTTATTTATTTACCTCTTCATTTATTTTTATTTTATTTCATCGCTACTGCACTACCTTTTGCTCCCGGTTTCAGCTGAAAATCAGCGTTGGATGCACAACATCCAACATTATGCTGAGCTGAACGCCATTTTGGTATGCAGACACATGAGTCGAACTGTCTTAATGGATTCAACTGTTCCTTATTATTGTTTCATGTGTCATTTTGTGTGTGCCAAATAAATGATTATTCTATTCTATTCTATTTTTGAGTCCCCTGAACCTCAGATAGCTTCATGTGACCCTATATTTTTACCAGTAATACTGCATTATTTACTTTGTAATAAACATATGTAGGTAAAGGTAGATGATATAAGATAAAGATAAAGTGTAGCGTAAACTCGATTCCTTAAAATATTATCTATAGAAAATAATTCCAAAGTCACGTCCCACAACTTACAATAAACGCGTAGCATTCAATAAATACTATAAATGACTAATTGTACTAAAACCGGGATATTTTCCATGATTGTGAGTTTTTGATTATCCTGATATTCCGAAGCAATCACAAATCATGGTAAATACATTAGTGTTTATAAACATTTTACGCATCAAAGTTCAACTTTTGTTTGTATAAGAATCAATGAGTCTACTTTTAAGACGAAAAGTTACGTAACAAGTCATTTTACGCATCATAGTTCAACTTTTGGTTGTCTAACAATATTGTACGTCCGTTCTGAACAATCACGTGTAAATATTGTGCGGCTTTTGGCTGAAAACTTCGCGTGCTATAGTGCGATCGATACTGCCCAAAATGTTGCCACGGATGAATAAAAAAATCGCCAATTGGTGATATTTCCTATGCGGGGCGCGACAGTCGGTATTGTATCACACATACATCAACCGAAAGGCACTGCAGTTGGCAATAAAGCAATCTATTTTTATAGTCCATGAACGTTACGTGTTATAGAGCATAGCTGCACGTTCGTACCTGCTTACTGTGGGCACTGTATACCTCTTATTACCTCTTTACGACCGCTTCGAGCCCTTTTTTATGATGCGCAATCACACACAAAATTTCTAATTAATTCATCAAGGTGTTAGAATCAAATAAATATTAGTGATGTTACTGTTGATGTTAAAAAAGGTGGATGTTGACATACACCAGTGTATCACAGAATGTTGATGTTGAAGTAAATTACAGTGTTTATGGTCAGTGCTTTGATGATTATTCATACGTTTAAAAACACACAGGCCGTAATTAAATGCATACAAGGGCATATTTTATGAAAAACTCCACATTTCCCAATTTGATTTCACATTTTGGTATTTTCGATGTAGATATGTATCAAATAGAATTTGTATATTTTGTTATTGCATTTTAGGCTCAACAAAACAAATACTTAGTAGGTACTGTTTTATTTAATGATTTTTATATTTTAAATAGTGGTATGAACGAGCTTTCCTATTTGTTTTTTTATTTAAATACAACTAGTTGACCCGCCCGCATGGTTTGTCAATAAAAATATTACCCTCCTTCTGCGCAGTCGGGTAAAAAGTAATCCCAATCATAATCTATTTATATACCAAATTTCATCGAAATTAGTCTAGGCCTTTGGTCGTGAAAACGTTACAAATAGACAGAGACAGAGTTACTTTGGAATTTGTAATAATAGTATGGATAACAATTATAAACAAGTATAAACAATTAAACTTAAACATTACTAAGCTTAATTATTATAATATACGTTGTTCTATAGGTCCGGCACCGGTCCACAGATTAGGTTGAACTAACTATAGTGGGCAGTGAGTAATGTTGATATAATATGTCTACAATCAAGTAACAAAATATAGCTTAGCTATTAGTTGTGATCTTGGGTGAAGAACAAAATAGAAAGCACTTTAATGTTACACCAAATAAAAACAAACACCATTACAATGATAAAAATACTTAGACAAACGGCGGTCGATGAGCGATCTCTCCCAGACTACCTTAAGATGAACTGGTAATAAAGTATGATTTTTTTTATACTATGGAGATGGAACAAGCCTATGGCCCACCTGATGTTAAGTGGTAACCATCGCCTATAACAAAGTTTGCCTCGTAGGTCACGCTCCTTATAAATGTGCCCTACGATGCACTTCCCTGCATCCATCAACTTGAGGCATACAGGTGTAAAGCCTGTTAATTCACCGGTAGCCATACCCTTCAAACCGAAACACAGCAATGCTGCTTGGCGCTAGAAATACGAGGGGTGATCCAAAAGTAATGATAATCAATAAACACAATGAATAAAATAAAAAAATAAAATTATTTCTCAACATAGTCTCCTAGCAAGTCTATACATTTAGTCCATCTCTTTTCTAAACCTAAAATTCCCTTAGAAAAAAAATCTTTATCTTGACTCACAAAAACGTCCTCAACCGCGGACATCACGTCGCTATCATCGTCAAATTTCTTGCCTCGGAGGTGTTCCTTGAGTCATGGAAAGAGATAGAAGTCACTGGGGGCTAGATCTGGTGAATAGGGGGGGTGTTCCACCAGCTCGAAGCCCGCTTCCTGAATGGCAGCCATGGCAATTGCAGCTTTGTGAACCGGTGCGTTGTCTTGATGGAACAGCACTCCAGCCCGCAGTTTGCCTCGCCTTTTCTCCTTAATAGCCTCCCGCAATCTTCTTATTTGTTCTGCATAGTAGGAGCCTGTAATAGTGGCCCCCTTTTCCAAGTAGTCCACCATGATTATTCCTTTAGCGTCCCAAAAAACAGACGCCATAACCTTCCCTGCTGAGCTTGACACTTACTTTGAATTTCTTCGGCGTCGGTTCATCGGATCGTTTCCATGTCATCGATTGTTGTTTTGTTTCAGGATCAAAATGGTGGATCCAGGTCTCGTCCATGGTCACAAAACGTGACAAAAAATTATCTTTGTCTGCCTGAAACTTTTAGAGATTTGCTCTTGACATGTCGACTCGTTTCTTTTTTTGCTCGTCGTTTAACATTTTCGGTACCCAACGCGCGGAGACCTTTCTCATATGCAATTCGTTCGCAAGGATTCTTTGAATGCTGCCATATGAAATCCCTGTGACCTCAGCTACATGCCTGATAGTCACTCTTCGATCTTCCAATACAACTTCTTCAACTTTTTTCACATTTTCTTCAATGAGGGACGTCGATGGGCGTCCTTCGCGGTGTTCGTCTTCTGTCGATGTTCTTCCCAGCTTAAACTCCTTAGCCCAGCGTGCAACTGTGGAATATGGAGGAGAAGAGTCCCTTATGTTTCCACCAAGTCGCTGTGTATGTCTTTGGTACACATTTTTTTCAAGCAGAGGTATTTAATGACAACTCTGATTTCGTGTTTTATGTTTACTCCTTGACAGTCCGTATTCAAATGAATGTAGCTCCCGGGAATCGTGGCCTATTTATATGATTTTTTTTTCCTGAACTAGTGGGTAACTGAGCAAGTGACTGATATTTTTTTGTATTTTTGTGTGCACTAGAAATAACTGATTATCACTACTTTTGGTACCTAGTAGGTATGGTGATAGTACTTCACCGGGCGAGCCCTTTCACAAGAAACTCTACTACTCTTATATATAAATCTTATGATAGAGATAAAGGACGGTTAAATGTTCTCAAGTTAAATGTAGGTTAAATGTAACCCAAGGTTATAAAAATATTGTTGTGTTTATACGAAAATTAGTCAAAATGTTATCCCCATTATTATATACACCCGGTATATGTCACATATTTAGACATGAAACGTAACGTGGTCGAATATTGGTATATTTCGACATTTATTTTAGTACTTTTGTACGCAATATCTGTGACCGTGCGAGATTGCTGACCTCAGAATCTATCGAATTCTCGTCGGATGGACAAAAAGTTTGTGGTCAAGGTTGATTGGTACAGGTTGATAAACGTTCTGTTTGATTACTTGGAATAATTAGATATGTTTTTTTGAAGCTGAACTATTAATTATGCATTTAGTATGAAACTAAATTATTCTTTTAACACCCGACGCAACAAAAGGCGAGTTATAAGTTTGACGCCATGTCTATTCGTGTGTCTATCATAGTCATTTATTTGGTAAGAATATTACACGTCATACTTCTTATTGGTACCTCGTATCGGTGCACTGTACGTACACACATGGTAACTATAAGCAACAAAAGAAAACAATAATAATAATAAAAGTTATTTGAAGTAATACAAAACAAAATTGGATACCAATATGGAATTACACAAATCAATTTATATATAAAAAGTCAATAAAATAGTTATACAAAATATTCTATAAAAATAGTCCAATAAAATTATTATATTAATTTGTCATGTCAATAAACTTCTCATAACTATAGAAGATGTTACTCAGGAGCCAGCAGCGCTTCAGTTTGAGTTTAAATGTATTGTAACTGGTTGCCTCAGTTACAGTACAGGGTAGACTGTTATATACCGACGGTTCCATTACATGCGTTAACTTATCCAACTTGGCCAAGGTACGGGACACGATAGCAAGCTTGTCAGCCCTCCGAGTGTTGTACTGATGCCTATCCCTGTTCGTACTGAACAGTTCTTGGTTAGACCGCAACCTGGAATATGACGATAGACGAGAGCGTCAATATTTCCAGCTCTTGAAAATACGGTTCCACGGAGGTATCTTGCAGTATTCTGACCATTGCTCTCACGGCTCGCTTCTGCATTCGGAAAGCACGCTGCCAGTCGGCTGCGCGCCCCCACAGGTCCACCCCATGGACTGTGGCGAAGTAACAGGAGCGAACCACGTGACCTGGCAAGAATCGAGACAGTCGCCGTAACTAACGCATAGCATGCGCTACCCAGGTTTCCACATACTTTATCAATATGGGATTCCCAAGAAAGCGTTCTGTCCAGCTCGAAACCCAGAAACGTGGTCTGTCTAAGGCATCGTCGCTCCCAAATGGATGGACCGATTCGAATGAGGTTTTTTTATGAGAAAGCTAGTTTAACAGGGGTGGTTCTTAGCTATGTCAGTTTTACGTTGTTTTAAGGGTTTTTAAATGTTTAATTTATACTTGCTTGTTGGGTGATTCCTAAACGTCTAAATATAATTTAGGAAGTTGTCAAATCATACAAATTGTACGTCAGATTTCATCTTTAGTCGCTAAATTGTTTAAGGATCGTTGTACAACCAGGTCTTGGGGCACTTGCGCAACGATGCCTAAACGTATTTAGTGGCTTAAATGATTTAATAAGTTGTCAAATCATAAAAATTTCATGTAAACATGTTTAGTTGCTAAATACGTTGAGGGATTGTTGTGCAAGCTGAGCATAGTCTTTGACTTATGACAATAATATTAGATATGTAATTAGCCTTCAATATCTAGTATGTTAATTTGTTTCTCATCGTTTTACATAACATATCCCACCATAGCTTTAACTGAACTGTTTTGTGGGCAAAAGTAGGTACCAATCGGTAGGAATATATTTTTTTATGTATAAAAAAAAAATAGCTTCTACAAAATAAACCAATTTTATAAGTTTTCATTGAATTTTATCCGTATCTCTAAACTATTATTAACTTTATAGAACTGAGTTAGTTCTTTCCTAGAATTTACTCCTCAGTGGGGGGTTAAAACTATTGAAACTCATAACTCGATTTGCGGTGGATGTTTCACCCTTTTGCACCCTTCTTCTTCGTGAAGAATTTAGCTATTATTCGGTTAACGGGCAACAAGAGCTATTTATATAAAGATGAAATTGTCTGGGAGAGAAATTATTTACCCGATTCGAGTGAGAGGAATTTTCAAATGTATCTATAAAACTAAGAATTGCAAACATTTGTTTCTAAATAAAATATATTAGTTTATGCAGGGTGTCCCAGAACCAATATGCTATCCTAAGAATAAAATATGTCTACGACTTTTGTGAATTCGGTGCTGTTGAAGAATCACTTGGTAAAAATCAACAGATTTCAGTTAAAGTTATGTTTCTCAGATTTTTTTTAGGTCAAATACCTTAAGTCAAACATTACGTTTGTTTAAGGTATGTTCTAGGGAAGGCGCAATGTCTAAAAACAGGCTTAAATAAAGTCATAGCTATTATTATGTGTTATAAGAGTACGAATAAGTTTCCACCATTTGTTATGAAAGATTAGGAATTTGTTGTGAACGAACGGTACATTACGTATTATTAAAAAAAAACATATGAAAAAAAAAGTTTTATTCAAATGTATTTATTGTACATCTCTAGCCGCTACTTTTTCTTATCTTTTTGGTAGGATTCGTATACCACATTGGAAGACCTCTTCATCGTTTGAGGCTATGTCGAGCGCAGCTCAGACAGACCATGTGCCATCGACCGGAACAAGTGATAAACAGAAGGGCCAATGTCTGGTGAATACAGCAGCAGGTGGGTAGGACTTCCCAATTAAGTGTTTCCAAATAAGTTTTGACCGGCGCCGCAACAAGCGGACGAACATTATCATGTAGGAGAATAATCTTGTCGTGTCTGGAGTAGTAATGAGCGCGTTTTTCGTCGAAAGCTCGGCTCAATCTCATTAATTGTGTTCTGTAAAGAGCTCCCGTAATGATTTCTCTCGGTTCGAGCAACGCCATAATACACGACAACAAGCTGATCCCACCACACTTCATTCGTTTTTAAACTTTTGAACCCACTCACAACAACTACGCTCACTTAAGAGGAAATCTGGGCTGCGTTTCGCCCATACAAACGTAGTCCCCTGTTTCCTCTCTGGATAGTGATACTAGAGCAAATGTTTTTTTACCATACAATCTACAAGTACCACGGTCATGTCCCTACGTTTAGTTTTTCTCTATAAATTAATTATTATAAGAACTAGGAACCTTCTAAAGTCACATAAATAGCTAATTTTTACTGCCCCTTTTCAGACATCCAGCAAACAAATTTGACGAATATAGGTAAATAAAAAAAACGAAACGTACAAACATAGCCAAAGCCCTTTTTATTACGTATTTGAAAAAAAAAATTAAAATCGATCCAGTTTTGGAGGAGGAAACAGGGGACTACGAAACAGTGATTTCGTCTATTTTAAATAGGTATAATCAGGCCGACCTGCAGTTGTCTCTATCGCACGCACATAGGTCATATAGGGCACAGCGCGACAGCAATAGATTTGTTAAATACCTGTGTTCCAAATGTCTTGCTACCCGGATTTCCTCTTAAGGCAGACTCATCATATGCTTCTACAAACAATCAATGCGCCTCAGCTGCAGATTTCTTCAAATTACAGAAGTAAATCAAAAATGCCCGCAAATGACGGTTATTCGGCACAAAACATGACATGAGTCACTAATAGTTCAAGGCTTTACATTCAATGTTTTACATCTGACAATTTCAACATAACCTTCGGATGAGGCCATCTTTTGTGACACGGCGGAAACTTATTTATATTCCTGTGAATTTTCTATGAAAAGTTGTCAATTTACATGGTCGGAATCACCCCGTCTTAAAATACTAGTTTCGGGACACCCTGTATACCTTGAATCTATCCTAATTATATTCTTATTTCAAAATTTTACCTGATTTAACTTAATTTAACTAAATACCTATATCTTGAATAGATCGCCGCAAAGAAAGAGCGGACTCTTTTACTGATTGCAATTTGATAGGAGCATCCCAACCTAAAATAATTTTAAGATATTTGTAACTTCTGAGAATATGATTGGTTATTTTCAACGAAAAAAATCTTATTTTTCCTTATGGACAGAGATCTACAGTTGTCACTTTAGTTCTGTCTATCCTAAATAAATATAGTTAAGTGTGTGAAAATGGAATTCACGACTAATAATGTAATACGAGTATGTACTTACAAAGTACACAGAGTGAATAAGTTAGTTATATCCCCCGGTCTCGTTTGATTAGCGTCGAAGTCGCGCGACATTCATTATGCAATACATGCCCGCGTACTAATTTACTAATTAGGAGGTAGAGGCTTCGTTGTTACCTTTGTTGATTAGAAACTAGGGAATTAAAAATAAACACTATTATTTTCAGCGATAAGACTGCCTACTGAACATTTAATTAATTAAGTTGTTATCCGACTAAAAGTTACTAAACAACCCCAAATTTGTCTTGGTGCTTATCTTTGAGGTGCATATAGACGAGCCGCTACACATTATTTTATGGAAACTCTTGTATACTACGTGTTTTGTTATGTACAACATTATGAAAACACGGGTAGGGCCAACTACCAATATTGTTGTAATAGGTATTTTTCAAATTCAATACCATAGAAAATTTTAAATATTCAAACTACCTTAATATCACGTTCCTAAATATCATTGAAACAGGTAAACAAATCATATTCATTCATCGTGTAAGTAGGTATCTATTAAACAGATTTGGCAGCATCGTCGCAAAGGCGCCACCGATTTACGTTAAAAATTGCTTATTAGAAATGTATCGATTACTGGATAAATATTCAACTTACCTCTAAAATCAGTTAATACGATTCCAGATGTGTGTTTTAACAAAACAGGTATATGAACGAAAGTCTTTGATCACTGATATTTGTTTCGGGTCTGGTTGTTTGTCTATATATTACAAGTATGTATTCACAAAAAAAAAAACTTAAAAAGTATTTAAGTATTCTATCAGTTATCTGGTTCCCATAGTACAAGCTTTGCTTAATTTGGGGCTAGATAGCGCTGTGTGAAATGTCCAGCATTATTTATTTATTTATTTTATTTTACTGTGTCTTAACAGTGATGACATATGGCAATGACGTAGAAACGTGGTCACTATGGGCCTCATGTCACTTACATACATGTCGCCTTTGGTCACGTAGCGTGATATGCTTGGTTTTGTTTAGGAGATCAAAACAGAAATGAGGAGATTCGTAGGTCACTGACATAGCCCACAGGATTAGCAAGCTTGAGTGGCAATGGGCGGAGCACATAGCTTAAAGAACTGACAGTTGGGACTGAAAAGTTTTCGAGTGGAGATCACGCACTGGAAAGTGCAGCGTAGCATGGTCCATTAGATGGAAAGGCGACCTGTGATAAAGGTTGCTGGGAACCGTTGGGTGCATCAAGTTTCATTTTATATTAAAAAAAGGATTGTGTGGTTTTATGAAACCACGGTAAAAGTGAAACTTTGTTTCACATTATAGAAATTTAACTAAAAATTTTCGTTGTCACAAATGAGTAATAGTCTATACACTACACGGTCAGCTGATATGAACTATAGGCGCCGCCATATTGGACTCAGCTGCTGTGACGAGCGCCTTACACTTTATCCCTACTCCGCGGCCGACCGTCACGCGACATGCAACACACAGACGAAAAAGTTTGAGACGATGTAATAAAAGTTTCACTTTAAAACAAAATACTCCAAAACACTAGCTAATCCCGGCTCAATATTTCAACAGGACGGTATTCAAATGTTTTATCATTTCGTTCTGTTGTTCGTTGGTAGTATTTTGAACCTGTTAAATCCGACCTAATCGATTTCCACGAGTTTTGTTGGTACTTATGAAGAAAAGATTTTGGGTACCTCCGCAGGGCAAAGCCAACTTCAAATGGAACTAAGACTAGTTATTGTAAGCTTACTTTACGGGAGTTTTAAAGGGGTTGGGTTACCACCTAAGCCTCTATAACTTACCTGGACATAGCTAAAATCATCAAAATTCGTTCACCCAGTAAAAAGCTATGCGTGAATATACATTTAAAAAAAACCTCGTCTTTTTTTTTAGAACTTGTATGTTACTTTAAAAGTAATAATTTGGCATTTTATACAGGACCTAGTTACAATCACTCAAGACCAAATTAGACGATTGTTACGACTCATTTGGTAACACATTTAAACCCAAAACAGACTGCTGGATTATTACTTTAAATAAATGACAGCTATCGGTCGCGAAAGGTCAAATTTTCTATAGTTCTATCTGTTGCCGTTCTTTTGCTTGTAGCGCTAGTTTTTTATGATTAAATTGACGTTTTGCGACCGATTGCTGTTATGTAGCTGTTGCAAATCTTAGGTAAAACCTCTTGGAAGCTAATGTACATCCCATTAGACCAACACGCTCATTAATAATATTACATTCACTCATTCACCTTTAAATTATACTAGTAGGTCGCCCCGAACTGAGATCTCGCGAGTCTCCGATTAAAACAAAAAAAATATTATTTGTAATCTTTGTCTATCAAAATAGTGCCACGAAATAAATAACCAAATCACCTGACCTACAGTTACGTTCAAATTACAGGTAACGGGAATTCATGTAATGTGGTTATTCTTTTTTGGGGTACAAATTTTAGTTATTCTGAATTTCAGACTTTTGCCTATATTTGTGTCACTTAAGCTACACGCATATCAAATTACAGCACTGAGGGGTCACTGGTGTACCCTGTGAATTTTGTCTAAGTTTAGTTTTTATTATGGCTAATAACTCAAAAACTACAAAAACTTTACTAAAAGTAAAAACAGAGTTGAAATGTACTAATAAAGACCTTTCATTTGACGTCCCGCTTGACCTAATAGTCTCATTTTCATTTTTACCCCTCTTGAGCCCCAATATCTCAACAACCCTCCCCCCCCCCATTTTCAGCTCATTTATTCACACCAAAATTGTGAAATCATTACCTACCTATGTATCAAATATCACGGTGATCTGATCAATGCTTCGAAAGTTATCCTAGGACAAACATACATACTGTTACGCCGAGGCTGTTAAACAATGAGTAATAATCGAAGTTTCTCGAGCGCTTTTGTCTGTGTTATTGTTTGTGGTTTCGCAGAAAGGGAAGTGGCCATTATGTCGAAACACCGACCCTTTCCTGGAACAATTGAGATCGTTCTCGAACAATCGAAATATGCACGATATAAATAGGCCGGAGACATGGCCGGACAGTCAGTCTGAGTTAGTCTGAGTGAGTGAGTCACAGCGAGGCCCTGGAGGACTGACGTGGAGAAGGGTCTCGCGTGAACAGTAGTTGCTCGCGAGTCAGTCTGGATTAAGCTATACGTGCGATCATTTCTGTGACTTTAAGTGGTGCAACAGTGGTGTGAATTAGTGTGTTGTAATTACGTGTGACCAAGTTCGTGTATTCATCGTTTAGTGCTGAATAAAAGTGTTATTTTGGTTAGATCGATTCCCATTATTTTATCCCGAACCCTCAGCTCGTAAAAATTTGGTGTCAGAAGTGGGATAAAATAATGCCGGTTCTACCAAAAGATAACGTGGACGGTGTCAGGACGAGAGATCAACGACAACAGGAAATGGATGAAAGGCGGTTTGGGGAGTCTCCGGTTCAAGAAGCTCGGCAGAGTCGTCAGCCGATGGAGATGGAATTAGCCGCCGCCGAATCATTTGGAGCATCATCATCATCATCCGTGGGGCAAGCTCCTGTGACAGGCGATCTTGCTGCTATTATGGCCATGCTTTGTCGTTAACAAGAAGAGCAGCGACGTTGGCAGGAAGAACAGCGACGTCAGGAAGAAGAGCAGGCTCGGTTGCAGGAAGAACAGCGACGTCAGGATAAGGAAGAGCAGCGTCGTCAGCAAGAAGAGCAGGCTCGGTTGCAGGCAGAACAGTGACGTCAGGATAAGGAAGAGCAGCGTCGTCAGCAGGAAGAGCAGGCTCGGTTGCAGAAGGAACAGCGACGTGAACAGGTGGAGCAGACTCGGTTGCAAGAGGAACAGCGACGTCAGGATAAAGAAGAGCAGCGTTGTCAACAGGAAGATCAGCGACGTTGGCCATAAGAGCGTGCTCGACTGATGAGGAAATCGTTCGGTTCATCTGGAAAGGAATTCCAGGAAGAGAAAGAACAGATAGAAATCATGAGAGCCGTGTTTTGGAGGCTGGAATTGGGATCGCTGATGAGAAAGGGACTCTGGGTGTCCTGAAGTACTGGAGACGGCAATGTGGCTCCTCTAGTTGCTACATCTTCAGCGCGAGGTGCGCCTAAAATTGTTCATGTTGATCGGCTGCCGCGATATGGGGCTAAGAATGCTCGGGACGAGCATGTTTTAGGAGGGGGCAGTGTTACGCCGAGGCTGTTAAACAATGAGTAATAATCGAAGTTTCTCGAGCGCTTTTGTCTGTGTTATTGTTTGTGGTTTCGCAGAAAGGGAAGTGGCCATTATGTCGAAACACCGACCCTTTCCTGGAACAATTGAGATCGTTCTCGAACAATCGAAATATGCGCGATATAAATAGGCCGGAGACATGGCCGGACAGTCAGTCTCGAGTCTAAGTGAGTGAGTGAGTCTCAGCGAGGTCCTGGAGGACTGACGTGGGAAGGGTCTCGCGTGAACAGTAGTGCTCCCGAGTCAGTCTGGATTAAGCTATACGTGCGATCATTTCGGTGACTTTAAGTGATGCAACTGTGGTGTGAATTAGTGCGTTGTGATTACGTGTGACCAAGTTCGTATATTCATCGTTTAGTGCTGAATAAAAGTGTTATTTTGGTTAGATCGATTCCCATTATTTTATCCCGAACCCTCAGCTCGTAACAATACGTACCTACATACAACGCCGATATGCCCAAATTGAATTTAGAGATCTCGCTTCGCTCGATCAGAATTCTTAGTTTCACCAGTGTTAAGTTTATTTTAAGTGTAGGGAGACTGGTTAAACTAATAAATTATGCAATTCAACACGTTCGCCCTGGTTAAATAACTAAAAGACAAAGCCTTTTGTACAATTAGCTCAGCAAAAATAGCCTTAAGCAATTGTCATAAAAGGTCTGCCTGAGATAGTAAGACTTTATCTCAGTTTTATTTTATCTCCGATGTCAAATGTTTGATACATCTATAATCCAAGATCAATTGCCATAGAAACCTTATTTTTCTTAAGTATGTCTAAATATTTTTATGGATGTTGGGTTTTTACCGTTTTATAGATAGGCATAACAATATAATTCGCGCTGGGCGAGCAGTGAGCCCGTAGCGAAATAAGTATCGGATCCCCGTATGTTGCAGATGTAAATCCAGACTGATTGTAATGCCTACCTATAAAAAATAAATAAATGGTAGTGTTGCAATGCTTAGAAAAAGCTGTCCTTTGATTATATTACGTACCTACACACGGCTACACCTCAAGCTATACATTTCCAGTATAAGCTGAACTCGCATTGTGTAGGTTTTCCGTACAATGAGAGGTCAGCATAGACTGCAAATGTATAGCTTGATGTGTAGCCGTGTGTACCTATTAAAACATACAACTAAGAAGCTATTCTAGGTGGGTCATATGCTTGTTCAATCTCCAGATCATACAAAAAAATGAAACATTAGCTGTAATTCTAACAAAGATAATCTCGCCGGAATCACACTTCACACTTTCACACTTTATTTTATATTAGGTATAAATGTGATAGTTTGGATGCTTGTTAGTTTGTTACTCAATCACGTCGTAACGGCTGAACCGATTAAGATGAAATTTGGTATGTACAAGGATTATAACCTGGACACATATACTACTTTTTGTTGACAACCAACACGTGCGAAGCCGCTGGCGGAAGCTAGTGTTTAATAAACTTTTAGAATTATATCAAAAGGATTCATCATCTACAGAGTATTTGATTGTTTATTTTATCAAATATGTATCTCTGTTCAAATACTAAAACTAAAACCCATTCAAAATCCCTAATTTCAAATTATTTGTTACTTCGTATTAGAGCGACGACAATCTTTGTTATTTCGAATTGAAGCAGCCAGTGACAAAGAGTAATTCGGTATTCTCACGCACCTCCATTAGAAGAGAAAATGTTTCGAAAAAGTCGCCGAAAGTAACCTAAATATTATTCAGAACAGGACCTTCTCGAGGTGACTAATTAGTGAAGGACAAAAGGCTCGGTAACAATTAGAAGACAAAAAATAGGACTCATTACTAAAGCGTTTAAAGGACTTACGGCTGGACAGCTGACATAGACAAGGATTTATCTTAATATTATGGCATAGATAATGGCTCTTTGTAGATGCACAGAAGATTTAATAGTTGTGTAAAGTGAGGTGAAACATTTGAAACGGTATTTTGTAAGGAAAAACATTTAAAATAAGAATAGATTGAATGATGTAACTGGCAGTGTTGGTAATCAGCCATTGTTGACAATTACTGAGTACAAAATAACTTGTTAATGTTACATACCTGAATATTTAAATTATCATAAGAGAACTAGACCTAAGAATCTTAGATAATCGTGTTGAGAGCCAGTTTCGTTTACTTTTTAATAAGGTTGGTAACTGGGTAAACGATCTAATAATAACATATATGTATTTTTAATAAAATATATTAAAATAATACATTATCGAATACCAACCAACCTATCCTCCTGAAATTACCCTAAAACTGTAAATATGAAACCGAACAATATCAAATTTAAAACGAAAAGTTCAAAAACTTACCTGTAAACTGCCACGGAAGAAATCCTCCTCTGAAAAATATGATCATTCAAATCATAGATAACTCACTTGTAAAAGGAATTTTATAAAAATAATTCCAAAAAAACTTAAAATTTTTAACAAAACAGTTTTCGTAAAATCACCACAATATCCGTAAAAGTTAAAACAACACAAACTGGCCTAAAAATTAAAATCAAAGTTCAAAACTCGAAGCTCCGCGTTCGAATTTCGTAAAGCGTTCGTTCAGAAACGCTAGACCGTGGCGTGCGTCTCCCCGCAGCTACGAATTCGGACTGGCCGGAATATCCGGCTTTTCGCTGACCGTTTGTAGGTATACCAGGTAAGGATGAACTGAAACGTTGGAATACTGTTCTCTTGACTATGAACTCTTCATGGATAACGTTGTAGAACCAAGAAAGGTAGTTGATTGAAAGCTGATGTAAGCTGATGCTAGGTATCTAATATAATAATTTATTTCAAACAATGATCAGCGCTCTCTTAAAATTTAGTTTTGTTTTGTAAATACCCCTCCCCTCCCCCCGTCTATTATTGTAATTTCGAAGCGATAATACCATACCGCCCATTATACTTGTTGCTTTGCGAATTTTTATTTTTATGTTTGTTTTTTTTTGTGGTGTTAAATAAAGTGACTTCATTCATTCATTCAATGGTCCGTATGTAACAAAGATAAATAATTACAAATTAAATCCATGTCAGGTCAGATAATCTAAAGCGGTTCTCTTCCACCTTTATTATGCGCACCGTCAAAGAATGGAAAACGCCTTGCCTGAGTCTGAGTTCCTGATAACTTCAACCTGGGTGTCTTTAAGTCGCGAGTGAACAGGTTTCTTAATAGGCAAGCGTGATCCATCGACCATCGATATTTGGCTGCCATATTATAATGTACTAGCTTCCGCCAGCGGCTTCGCACGCGTTGTTAATCAACACAAAGTTGCCTATGTGTTAATCCAGGTTATAATCTACGTACATATCAAATTTCATTGAAATCGGTTCAGCCGTTACGACGTAATTGAGTAACAAACAAATAAACAAACATCCAAACTTTTGCATTTATAATATTAGTGTGACAAGCTTCCGCCCTCGGCTTTGCACGCGTTGTTCATCAACAAAAAGTAGCATATGTGTTAATCCAGTTTATAATTTACGTACATACGGAATTTCATTGAAATCGGTTCAGCTGCTCCGACATGAAAGAGAAACAAACATACAAACTTTCGCGTTTATAATATTAGTGGGATTATGTACCTCCGAAACGATAGTATTTTGCAAAATAATATATACAAAGAAGGACTTTAAATACTTAAACATTATGCATCGTCGGATGTAGGTACATAATATCGCAAAAGGAATATCCTTGACGCTGACTCCGGCTGTTTGCACAAAGAATAAAAGCTGGCAGTTTTCAAAAGAAAAATCCCGAGAAAAGGAATTTTCTTAGCAAACAGAAAACAATCGCGCCCATGTATTGACTCAAGAAAGACTGATTCAAGGTGTGTGACAATAGATCTGAATAGATGAATGGAAATTAGGTGAGTGGGCGAAATAGAATTTATTTTGATAGATTTACAAGGCAATAACATTTACGCGTATTCTGATGGCTGTAAGTTATATTATTTAATGGTTTCCTATCGTGTTTAGTTGGTTTATGTGTTGTCAAGAGTAGTAGACTTCCTTCTTGGCTCGCCCGGGGAAAGTACTACCACCATACTTATTTCTGCCGCCAAGCAGCATTGCTGTGTTTCGCTATGAAGGGTATGGTTTTTAGTGAAATTATAGACACCTGTGTCAATTTGATGGACGTAGAGCAGGGCATCGTAGGGCACGTTTGTAAGATGCGTGACCTACGAGGCAACTTTGTTATAGGCGATGGTGTAATCACTCGCTTTTTTATCTAGATTTTAATCGTGATATTCACGTTACCTAATGTAAATACTTACATGGGGAGATATATTCTGTGTTTCCTTTTACCATATTTTAAGATTGTCATCATTAATTTGGTCAGAAAACTCTAAATTCATCATCGAAACCTTAAAATGCCCATTATTATATTTTTATATGGGTGGAAAGAGCAGAATTTTCTCGTCACAAGATGATGCTATATTTATTTTAACTTTTTAGGACTAGAAACGCAAAAATAAACAAGACCTGACAAGGGTACTGATATGACGTTTTAGACATACCTATATATATTTTTACTTTTAATTCTTGGTAAAACCGTAAGGTTTTACTTGGAATTTACATAGGACCTCTGAATTTGATGTGTGGCTGTACTGGCCGCCAACTAGAATATACTAAATATGTAATTTTGGAACAGGTCCGGATGACATTGCGGTTCTTGGAAAAAGGGGTCTACACTTGGGAACAGCCGGAGAAAGATCTCAGAGAGAAACGCTTTAAACAGTCTCATTTTATCAATCAGTCAGCGCAGCCCGGTAACAGTTTGTTCTTGACGGCGTAGCCCTACCGGATTGAGCCTGAGACCCCCTCGAGGTTGGAGTCCTCACGTCTCCCTCTTGGACCCTAGAGGCCGGAGATCTTTACTCAATCTAGCCTGCTACATCGACCGAGATCTGGTGGCCTAACCTCGGAATCGCCCACCGCATTTACTACACTAACATCTTGATCTTACTCCAACCAGAACACGGTGGAGCTACTTCGTCCTCTCGGCCTCTCGTCGACGTTGGTTAGAGGCTTCACTAACCCTCAACCAGCGCGCATTCTACCGGTCCTGCAAACTCCCGGATTTATCGATTGTGCGCACCATAGTGGGACAATAAGTATTTTTGATATGTATCGTATTCATAGTCATTGTATACATACATACATACTGCTGGACATTTCACACAGCGCTACCTTGCCCCAAATTAAGCAAAGCTTTTACTATGGGAATCAGATAACTGATAGAATACTTAATATACCTTTTTTTGTAAATACATGCTTATAATATATATAGAAAAACATCCATCAAATATCTGTAGATTGTGCAAACATTTTGTTCCGCAGCGGGAATCGAACCCGCTACCTTATGCGTCTCAGCCGGCTATACGCCCACTGTGCCACGGAGGTCGTCAAGTCAATCGTTGTATTATATCATAAGTCATTGTAAAATCCCTCTTTATTTTCAGACCGTTAGGTAGGTCTAAATTCAACTTGGCTTACAGCTCTCTTATAAAGGTGAGAGTTGTAACGCTACAACGGTTACCACTAAACATCAGGTGGGACATATGCTTGTTCCATCTCCAGTCAGTATTAAAAAAAATGTGTTCTGAGAATAAATTTATTTAGGTATGAACGATCTAGACTAATCTAATGCATAAAAAGGGGTGATATAAGTTGTAAGCTTTTATCGTCTGTGTATTTGTGTTGTGTTTGTCCGTGGCTTTTATAAGGATATAAAACATTTTATTGGTTAGATAACACCCCAGATAATGTCTACATAGGCTATTCCATCCAAAGGTTGTCTGGTAAAGATCGCTATTTAGCGATAAGACCGCCAATAGTATCCATAGATTTACGTTGTTATTTTGTACCACATAAAAACAAATATCTTAATAATAAAATAAATACTACACTGAGTTTAATCGCGAAATAGTTGAGGTGGTTAAAAGCTTAGTTTGGTCACAGTTAAGATTAGACAGACTATAATATAGATTAGTTAAAAAATTTGTAAAGTCTTGTAAAAAAAATTGCGGTAATAATATCTTGTTACCTAATTAAGCGTCCGAATCGGTCCAGTTCGGGAGCTACAATGCCACAAATAGATGGCCACCCCCTTTTTGCGTCAATGGCTAATAAAACGGTAAACAAACCATCACAATTCTTAGTAATCAACAATGTTGGTCAACGCAGTCAATCAATCTAACATAAACTTTTGATGACGGTGCAAATAAACAATCTATTGGATTACATCGAGATGGCACGACATCCCGCAGTTCCAATATTTTCGTCAAATTAATGGCGGAGGGGATCAAACAGGGTTACAAGACGTTTGATAACTTTTCCAAAGTTAGTCCAAGATGTCCCTTCCGTGAAGTTCCTATATAGTTTCAAAGTACCTATATAAAAAATGCGTCATTTTTTAATTCCGTAGTCAATATTATTTGTTAAACTTTATCGAGATCACTGATTTAAACGGGTATTCATCGAGTAGTACCTTTTTTATTTGTTATCCCGACGTTTCGACTGTGTTGCAAGCTCAGAAATCCTGATGTGAGGTACTAGCAATGTATATAAATATGACTGTGGGGTGTCATTTTTATCTGACTACGGCATAGCCAGAAAGAAGGGTTATGGTTTTAGCAGTCTATGTATGTATTTAAGTAAGTTTATGTTCACCTATGTTCCAATGTAGCGCATGAACTACTCATCCGATTTTGATGAATGAGGTGTTAATCGATGCGATATTATAGTCCGGGTGACATAGGCTACATTTTTACGCGACTACGTCAAAGCCAAAGGTTATGTTTTTAGCATTATATGTGTGAGGTGTCATTCAATTGTTTACTATATTCCGGCTGACATAGACTACAATCGACATAGGTATTACGTAGTCGGGTTTCAGTTTTTAATTAAACTTATATACTTAGCTTGTTTATGGAATCTACTAAGTATTTATTTAGTTTATAGAACAACAGAAAATTGTGTTGAAAGTTTTCTTAGACCATACTTAGCGGTAATATAAAACTGAGTTATAAATAAGTAAGTTAAGTAACTTATCCGAAATGCAAAGGCTTTACAAGTTCTTTCTTGTTTAATAACTCTCCGTGGGCTTTGCTGTAGTCAGGTAAAACACACTAGCGAGTTGCGAACGTATAGCCAGCGAGCGGATTTGTGAGTGTGACCGCGAGAGCTGATACAATACGTAAATTATACCTACGTTACAATTGTTAGATTTGTGAACGTGTTCGCCGCGAGTTCGCGCCGTGGACGCCGAGTTAAAACAATACGTAAGCATGCTATTGAATAGTATCTGCAATAAGACTGGCTGAAGTGAGGCGGGGCATGAAGGGTTCCCACTTAAAAAAAATATTTCTGGCTCCAAAACTTAGAATAAAAAAGTAATGACGCCGAAAAAGAAGTAGCTATTTTATTTACAAAACTATACACTCTTAAACTAAACAGTGCAGTTAATTCATCTGAACTTTAACATCGTTTCAATCGTGTTTTGTGGCTCTGTATTTTTAGGGATTTTTTTTATTGATCAGCACTTGACAGGTGAGGTAGTGCCTCACCTGGTGGTAAGTGATGGTGTGATCGAAGATGGAGCACGCTTCCCTAGAAAGAACCAATTCACTCCGAGCTTGAAGACTCCAAGATTATGTTGGTTCGGAAAAACATACGGAAGTGAGTTCCTTACTTGCTAACAAGAAAAGTTGAAGCAAATCGTTTGGTATGGCAAGGTGGTATGCCGACCAGGTGGTACTTCTCGGTACGTCTACTTGTCCGGCGGTGGAAGGGGGAAGGAGAGATAAGGTCATGAAGATCTTGCGCACATTCACCAAAATGAATCTTTTAAAAAACTGAAAGTCTGGCTACTCGGCGTCTGTGACAGAGACTTTGTAAATTTTCATTACATTTTATGATAAAATATGTTAATTTTTCAGTTATATGATACCGTTATGATACGTTTCAGTTAAAATAAAGTACATTTTGGTATTCAAAAAAATAAAGCACACGGATGTACTGGACTCAGCGGAAGACCAGCGCTGCGGCATATTAACATGCCGTAGCATCATGCTGAGCTGAGTACCAATTCATCCCCACACAGAGCTTTTTAATTTGTTAGTGCTTAGGTTAAATTTTATTGTTGTTGTTTTTTTATTATTGTATGGTCTTTGAATAAAATGTTTTCTTTCTTTCTTTCATGTAAAATAACGTAAGATACTTTATTATAAAGTACGGTTAGCATGGCAACCCTAGGCGTGCGTGTTTATTTACGTATTGTATCAACGCGGCGTGTACGTCGCGAACCCGCGTCGAACACATTCACAAATCACCTCGCTGGAAACACGCTCGTAACTCGCCACTGTGTTAAGGCACTAAATCACTGTTCTATTTAAAAGACCGGGAACGTGATGAGAAAAGGTCTCTTTTTTTAACTGAAAAAAATGGCAACATAGGAAGGCGGAATGTCTGTCGCAGCATTAGCGACCCTATTATCGTTTCGTTCGGAAACTGGATTAGTCCTCAGTTGACGTTATGTCATTGTCACCCCACTTGTGGCTTGAATCTGTAGCGTTCTGAAAATGGAATCGACAGTTTTATTTTACTTTGCGAAGATTTATTATTTGTTTGGAATTTTCTTTTGCTTTGACGGACCGATTTAGACGTGATAAAAATGATAATAAAATCGGATACTTCGCCGTCAATAATACAAAATTTGAATGATTATACCTTTCTACTTTTGACCTACTTTATCTACGCTATGTAATTAAAAAAGTAAGCATTTATTAACAAAATTAAACTGGTAACGTAAAACGGAATGGATTGATAGGTATATAGCTCGATCAGCAGTCAGAAAAAAAATAGTTTTAGCGGCTCTTGTTGATCACCATGAGACCCGTAGAAAATCCTAGATAGAAATACAATTAGTCATTTTCTAAGTATTCATTAAATTTTGTATCTTTCTTTACATAGTATAAAATTAAGTCGCTTCCGTTGTCTGTTCCTTTAGATCTTTTAAACTACTCAACGGATTATAATGCAATTTTCAGCAATAGATAGAGTGATTCAAGAGGAAGGTTTATATACGTATAATGATACACACATAACTCTGTTTGTTTGGTTGTTACCTTTACACGACTAAACGGCTGAACGGAACGTAATGAAATTTTGCAAGGAGATCCTGGGAAAGGACGTAGGCTATCTTTTCAAAAAATAATCTACTTTTTAGCCAACTGCGCAAAATCAGGGTATTGTTTTATTTAAAATCCACCCGTGCGAAGCCGCGGGCGGGTCAGCTAGTTCTAAATAATTGAATAAGTGCGTGACCGTCCACGGACTGTTTTACATTGGCAAGCACTCAAGATCATAATCTTAAACGTAGAAATCGATTTTCAAATGACATGACACGCCCTGTTTTATTCTAATCCAGTGAACAAATCCATTGATGGACTTGATTCCACCTTGGTGGTATGCTCGACGATGGTATGCCCACTGTATTTAGACTCAGCAAAACGGCGAGGATTAGGATTATAAAAATTTATAGCCACGCTGAGAGCGTCATTAAGATAAGGAAAAAAGTTTTATGGAGGTTGTTTTATAAATTATAGGCTCACGTACCGTTACCGTTTAAATAATTAACTTCAAGGTCCGTGTTCACGGGAAAGCAAATATCGCGTTTGGACGGATATTTTCGGAGTACCCTAAATTTTTAACAGTTTTCAGTTTGTACTAACGGTTGTGGATTCATACACTGAACTTTTCTGAAACCGCTGTAAATTATAATATATACGTTATACGTTTATTTTTTTACTATTGTTTTACTGTAGTAACTTTTGTTAGATATTGGGGCATTCTGTCGGCACAAACGTCACTTTTATGTTTCACAACACTAAACTGACAACCGTAACTATCTGTGTGTATGAAACTAAAAAGGATGGCAATAATTTTAGTGCTGATCTTTGATCGAGCGAAGCGAGATCTCCAAATTAACTTCGGCAAATCGGCGTTGTATGTATGTATGTATGCATGTTTGTTTGTCCGAGGATAACGTTCGAAGCGTTGATCCGATTATCGTGAAATTTGATACGTAGGTAGGTAATGATGGCACAATTTTGGTGTGACTAAATGAGCTAAAAATATTGAGGGGTTGTTGAGATATTGGGGTTCAAGAGGGGTAAAAAAAAATGAAAATGAGGGTATTAGATCAAATAGGACGTCAAATGAAAGGTCTTTGTCTGTACATTTCAACCCCGTTTTATTTTTAGTTTGATCCTTGTAGTTTTTGGGTTATTAGCCATAATAAAAACAAAACTTTGACAAAATTCACAGGGTACACCAGTGACCCCACAACGCTGAACATTGGTATGAGTGTAGCTTTAGTGACACAAATATAGGCAAAAGTCTGAAACCTAGAATAACTGCAATTTCTACCCCTAAAAAGAGTAACCAATTTACATGGACCCCCGTTACCTCTAATTTGAATGAAACTGTAGGTCAAGTAATTGGTTATGCATTTCGTGGCACTAATTTATTAATCAAAGATTAAGGCCGGCATGCACAAATATCACTATACGTATTTAGCGACTAAACATGTTTAAATTTAACGTATTTGTATGATTTGACAACTCCTTAAATCATATTTAACCACAATAATACTTATTTTGGGAGATTCGCGAGATCTCCTTTCGGGGCGAACCACTAGTTTAGTAATATTACATTTATTTTAGTTTGTGTAGGAGTCAACAAAATCACCCTCTCTACCAGCGTTTTCTAAAACAATGTGACACCTCGAAATGTTATGTAGGTATCTATCTACACTTAGTCTACACCACAAAATTGATAAAACACCAGAACTGAGATTCAGCTGTGATTGCAAGCCGTGCGCTGTGTCCATAAAATGAAACCCGCGTCCCGCGCCCACCTCACCCCCACCTGCGTAATGTTGCCAGCTTAGTCATTATATCTATGCCTATATTGAGGTAAATGCTTTTGGTAAGATACAACTAATGTAACTATGGCACTATTTTATTAATCAAATATCAAGGCCGGTTTGCAAAACGATCCCTAAACGTATTTAGCTACTAAACATGTTTAAATTTTACATATTTGTATGATTTGAGAACTCCTTAGATCATATTTAGCCACTAAATACGTTCAGGCATTGTTGCGCAAATCGCCTTAAAAATATTTTTATTTGTATTTTGGGAGATTTGCGAAATTTCGAAAAGTTTTTAATCTCAGAATTCTAGAGTAGGGAAAATAATAACATTCGATATTTGGCATTACCAGCAAAATGGAGGATCATTATTTACGACATAATTATTGATTAAAACGGGTATTTATCGCGTATGTACCTTTTTAATTTGTTATCCCGACGTTTCGGCTGTGTTGAAACAGGCGTGGTCACGGGTTGATTGGAGTACTTGGAGCTACCGTCGAGAAGTAATGGCAGCTGCAGCAACTACCATCACTTGGTCTTCAGAATTAGAAATGTCTTCATTCATATTACGACTCACTAGACTAACCTTATCTACGCACTGACACGACCGATCACGACGCGCACACCTAGCAATCACTGGGTTCACATATACTCGTAACACATAGGCTACTTTTTGTCGACAAATAACGCGTGCGACGCCGCTGGCGGAAGCTAGTGCCAAATAATTATTACGTTTTTCATGTACAATAACAACTAAATTTAACTTATTATTGAAAAAATACACTTAGAAACACTTGTTAATTATAGATTAATATATCAACATCATATAGATCAACAGAATATTCCAATGTTGTATCATTTGATTATGTTGTTTGTAGGTAGTATTTTGACACCTGTCAAATTTAACCTAGATTTCTACGAGTTTATCATGGTGTTTATCAAAGGCATATAAATCCCTCACTATGTAAGTTTATGTATCGCCTACAACTCTGTATAAGTTTTCAGTTTGCTCTCTAAGTATAAGTTAAATAAAGTTCTTACGTAAACTTAATTACTATTACTATGCTATGCCAAGATGTCGCACACAACACAACTATCCTTCCATTTCCTACTTTCCAACCTACCTTTCTATATCCAGTGGGTTTCTGAAAACCTTAAGTGTCCTACTCAACATTATGCTGAGCTGAACGACTTTTATATTGTCACAATAATGTTAGTTTGTAGTTAATTGTTTATTGACATTATCTTCAATATGGCCATATAAAGGTGTTCCTTTTGATGTGTAACATCTTTCCTCTTGGTTTGTGGGAGTGATTTTAGCAAAAGGGACGGAAATGTGTAACAGGAAACCTGGGAAGCGCGCGCTATTTGAATTGACCAATGAGCGCGCGCGGTGGCAGATGTTACACATCTTATGCGACTACTGCTCTTAGATTTTATTTTTTTCAATTCTTTATTTCTGATTTGATTATTATCTACCTATTATTTCTTTGTTTGAATTATTTTGGAGCAAGTATTTTGTCAATCAAATAAGAAATACTTGTCTTCTTTTTTCAGCTTAAAAAATGGCAACATAAGGCCGGTGGAATGGCGGTCAACATTCTTCTCTTTGGATCGACCGCAGTACGAACTACAACATATTAACAAGAAGTAAGTTCATATTTAAGTCTTATTCTACTTTATAACTACTTTGAACTGAAATTATTTGTGCTCAATATTCTACTCAGTATTTCTTTGAACTAAGGCCTTATTTGAAGTAATTTATTCATACTCGTTGACGCGTTATTAATTTATACAAACATGTTGAATTTGTAATACCTAAGCTATTCGAGTTCGACGAAATCTCGTATTTTTGTTGCTGCTTAGCTAAGTAGGTATATTAATACTAACGTTTATTCACCTGAAAGTAAATAATACTAGCAACCCTGAAAGCGTTTTTAACTGAACAGCAGAAATGTCTAACCATATGCATATCGGATTGGTTACGTCTTATTATTCCTGCAAGATCAATAAAATTGCACACTTTCGTAAATAGCTAAATATTAATTATTTTTACTTATTTGAAATGTCATTAAAAAGTTATTATTTCGAATTATTATGTCTATTATTAATGAATGTGTGACTAAGACGTAACTAATTATATAAGTATGCACAATGTTTAGACATTTCTGCTTTTCCGTTATTATCTAGTGAATCGCCACTGAACGTCTTATGGAATAGTACCACCAAGGATTTACGAGCGGTAGGTATACATAACCTTCTTTAGTGTTAGACCAAAATCACACTAATATTATCATTGCGAAAGTTGGATATTTATTTATTTGTTTGTTACTTAATCACATCTTAACGGTGGAACCGATTTTGGTAAAATTTGGTGTGTTCGTAGATTAGAACCTGGATTAACACATACGCATTAATCATAAATTAGGTCCCATGGGATAAAAATGGGGTGTCAAGTTAAGTTGCAACAGCGAGTTTAGCGTTATTTCTAGGTTACGTACACATTTAGTAATGTTGAGTTGAGTTGCGGAGCACATAGTTCGAATAACTGAGATGTCGGTCGTCGGAGCAGAAAAATTCTCGAGTAGACACCATGCACTGGAAAGCGTGGCAGACTCCATCACGACCGACGCCCCATAAAGGTTGCTGTTGGATGCAGGCTGCACATAATCAGTTGGTGGATATCTATGGGGGAAACCTATGTTCAGTATTGGACGGTTCTATGCATGATGAAATCTTGGTGGAACCTAAAATATAAAATAGCGACTAATACCGTATAACTAGATATATTTTTTAGTAAACAAAATATGGATATATCCTGTCACTTCCAGTCATTTAGCTACATCCATCGCATCAATAAGACAGAGAAGGAGTGGTTCCACCGGTTTTAATGAATGAAGTGCTGCGAGAATGTTCCTTTAGGGAATACCGATAGGGTTTAGGGCTTGAAACCTTAAAAGCCGGTTGATGCATTTTTTATGAGAGACCGGACTTTTTAGCCACTCTTAGCACATATTACGTCCCAAAGATCTTGTACAGCTGAGAAATAGACAAAAGACAGCTGATCTATCACACTCGGCCTATAATTTAAATAATAATATAAATACGTAGAAAACTTGTAAATTAATTTAATCAATATGAATTGAAAACAAGTCTCTATCAACTAGCAGTGGTAAGCCGAAACACCTTTTTTCCCATCCAAAGGTTGTTTGGAAGAGATCGCTTTTAGCGATAAGACCGCCCATTTACATACCTTTATTTTTGTGTTATTCTTTGTATTTTAATTTTTTGGTGTGCAATAAAGAGTATTCTATTCTATTCTATTCTTTGCTGCAGCTGCCTCTCTTAAACGGCTGCGAAACTTCCTTCCAACTTTCACCAAAATTGCACAGCACAATCATTGTTGCATCCTATTCTCGACTATGCTGACGCCAGCTATTTTAATTTAACTGAAGATCAACTCAACAAGCTTGAGCGTCTCCAGAATTTCTCTATTGCGCACATTTCTGAGTGTCGCCACAGGCTCAAGTGGTTACCCATCCGCCTTCGCCGGAATGCTCACATCCTTTCCCTCCTTTACAGCATCCTTTTCATTCCTTGTACTCCGTCCTACCTCAAAGAACGCTTTGAGTTACTTCATGTCTCCAACTCCCGATTCTTAAGCTCCTCTGAAAACCTTAAATTGAAAACTCCTCATTATACTTCAGTATTTTATACTAACTCCAGGCTACTAGACTGTGGAATGCCCTACCTTTTATAATTCGTGCAAAATCCCTTCTTGTTTTTAAAAACTTGGTTAATCAACATTAACTGTCGTCCATCGCTCACTAGGACTCCGCGACATTAAAATTTGGATACATAATTTGTTTTACTCATATATTTAGTAGTAGGTTATTTAATTATTGTATAAATATTTATATATTTATCAATATATATATTATTTTTAGTAATACAGGTATTTGTTCTGTTAGTTATTATTTGATTTATGCCGCGCCGCCGTCCTCATTTGTTCATACAGATCCAAAGGTTGCCTGGAAGAGATCGCTTTTAGCGATAAGGCCACCAATTGTACCTTTGATTTAATTGTGTAACATTTTTAGCCCGTTTTTGTAGCTTAGATTATTGATTATTAATAAAATGTTTAATTGCATTTTTCATGCAATTTATACTTCTATCGTAAACTGTTTATTAGCCGGACAGATATTTAAAAAGTCGGACACCGCACAGCCCTTTTAACAGAAGTCACAATTTGACTGTAGTTCTGACAAAATGCGGCCCAGGCTGAATTTATACTTCTGAAGTAAGCTTTTTTTAGCCGGTCAGATATCGAAAAAGTTGGAAACCGCACAACCCCTTTTACAGAAGTCACAATTAGGGTGTTATACTGATGACGTAATGACGTCCATCCTGAATTTATACTTCTGTGGTAAGCTTTTTCCAAATTGCTACCTGTAACCCTTAACTTAGATAGATAAATTCACGGTCTATTAACCAGGATCGAGTTAATGCTAAGCATGGGTGGCCTTTACGCTGAAATCGATTTCTTCCAGGCAACTTTTGGATGGACTTTCATATAATTGTTGCTCAACTAGAGCAAAAATTATATGAAATGAATACAAGACGTTTCGGAGGAACACGGAGGACACGTGGAAAACAGGCACAAGACTTCCACCACTGAGCGTAGGTCTTCCCTATAGATTTCCAGAGCAACTGATCGTGTGCGGCTTGCTCCCAAGCATATAATATTAATTCATCGTAATTTTTAACACGCTTTTATTAGCTTGGTATGTATGTATGTATGCACACATACTGTCCCTTTTTTTGCATGACATCATTTTTAACCCTTCTTCTCCCTTCTATCTTAAGGATCGTTTTGAGTTTCTCCATCAGGCTAATGATCGCAATTTGCGTTCTTCGGATTCCCTTCAACTTAAAACTCCTGTTCATACGACAGAGATACGACATTCGATCCTTCACTGTAGCAGCCGTACGATTCTGGGACGATTTGCCCTTGTCTATATGAACATCCAAGTCAATTAGTATTTTAAAACAAAAGTACACACAAGTGCTCAGAAACAACTGAACCGATTCTGAAATTTTTTAACTGTCATAAAGCTACACTATTCCTGAGTGCTAGAGGCTATATTTATATCATACTAGCTGACCCGCTGAACTTCATACCGCCTTGATATGCATATGCGCGGGCTGCCAATGTATGTTGCCGGTAGAATTGTCAATCGGCCATCATTAGCTGTATCTATGTATGATAAAACAAATTTTCTTGATAATTTTTATTTGCGTGAATTTTCCGATATTTTAATAGTTATTCTGCTTTTCGTGGTGAAGACAAATCCAACAAATCAAAGATCAACAAAATCGGTGCAGCCGTTCTTGAGTTATAAATGGTGTAACTAACACGACTTTGTTTTATATATATATACAAATACAAATATATTTATTTCAGTAAACTTAATCTATTTACATTTCATGGGTTTGGGACCCTCTTTTAAGGATAAAATACCTGTGTTAGAGGGTATATATATATATAGACTAGCTGACCCACCCGCAGCTTCGTACGTGTGGTTTGTTATTAAATAAATTACCCTCTTACTGCGCAGTCGGGTAAAAGTAGCCTATGCCCCAATCCCGGTCATAATCTATCTGTATAAAAAATTTCATAAAAATCAGCCCAGTGCAGCAGCTTAGTCGTGAAATCACACTTCACGCAGACTTACTTTAAAATTTATAATATTAGTAAAAATTCTGATGAAAAATGTATTTTGATACGAATCTCAATATTAGTAAATTAAGTTGAAGAAAAAGGCGCTGTTTGGCACTGACAGGCAGGTCAGCTAGTCCGCTGTTGGGTATATAAGCTTTTTTCTATGAGCAGCGTTTCTTATATTTTTAAGATTTTATCAATTCTTTGATCTATCATTCTTACACTCAGGAATGTCGTCTAATTAACATTCTATAAATTACAGTTCGC
Organism: Philereme transversata; assembly: GCA_963924445.1. Classification (NCBI taxonomy): domain Eukaryota; kingdom Metazoa; phylum Arthropoda; class Insecta; order Lepidoptera; family Geometridae; genus Philereme; species Philereme transversata. Next base: position 11,795,589 of record OZ004347.1, read on the forward strand.
AATCCGTAATCGGTCAGGCACCACAAACATACAAAAATGTATTGGCGTGAACATTGACGGGTTAAATATCCAACCTTACCCTTCCGAGAATTAGGTAGGTAATTCAATTGCCATTCATTTTCTGGTAACGGAACATTTTGCCTGAAATTACAGGCACGTGAGTGTAACGCTGACGATCTCAATTCAATAAGACGATGTGCTAAGGTAAGTGGAAACGAAGGTAGAACGTACTTATCGCGTTTAGTATCTACAGTTATACCTCACACTTTATTTTATGGACATCAATTGATTTTGTGGGAAAAAAGCAGCTGAACTTTCTAAGAGATATAAGTATTTTTATTTGGACGACCGCTAACGACCTCGCGTCTAAGGGGGTTCGAAAATAAGTTTAGTTAGTCGTAATTGTTTCCGTACGCGTGAGTAGCATTTATCCAGAGTCACAGAGTCGTCTGGCAATACTGAAAAAGTTATAAAATTACATACTGGATTCCAGTTCTTTTGAGCCTGTGATCACCCAGGCTCAAAAGAACTGGAATCCAGTATGTAATTTTTCTAGCTTTTGTCATCATTTGATTATCAATAAAACTAATAGTCTCATATATTAGGAATGACATGAAATTTATTTATTTGCTTGAACATATGTGATAATATTAGGTCTTACATAAATTATAGGTCCATTATAATGTCCTACCACAATTGTTGGCATGCAAATATTAATATGTTCTATAAGTTATATTCATCAATATGATAATTATTGTAGTTACATATATGAAATAATTTTATTAAAAGCAATTAGATATAAAAAAAAGATAAAATCAATGTCAAAAAATAAATATATATAATGACAATGTGCGTTCGTGAAATAAAGACGTAATTGAGTTTTGTGAAATAACAAATTTACTTTTATTCACAACACAATTAAAAACAAAGTTTAAACACAATTTACTCTAAACAGAGTAACTTACCTGAAATAACAAAAAACAACATTTAAAGCCTTTACTTCTAGTTTAGTTTATATACTTTCTTTTATTTATACAGGAAACTATTTACTGTTCCAAGTTTTACTAAATTATCAGCCTAACCGCATCTTGTTAAAAATTACCTCAATACTGACAGACGGTGTCACTGACATTCATTAAAGATCTGTAGATAATTATTCCATAAAGAAAAGGTACGACACCAAACGTAGTGATATAATTTTTAACAAGATGCGGTTAGGCTGATAATTTAGTAAAACTTGGAACAGTAAATAGTTTCCTGTATAAATAAAAGGAAGTATATAAACTAAACTAGAAGTAAAGGCTTTAAATGTTGTTTTTTGTTATTTCAGGTAAGTTACTCTGTGTAGAGTAAATTGTGTTTAAACTTTGTATTTAATTGTGTTGTGAATAAAAGTAAATTTGTTATTTCAGAAAACTCAATTACGTCTTTATTTCACGAACGCACATTGTCATTATAAAACAACATTTAAAGCCTTTACTTCTAGTTTAGTTTATATACTTCCTTTTATTTGTACAGGAAACTATTTATTGTTCCAAGTTTTACTAAATTATCAGCCTAACCGCATCTTGTTAAAAATTACCTCAATACTGACAGACGGTGTCACTGACATTAATTAAAGATCTGTAGATAATTATTCCATAAAGAAAAGGTACGACACCAAACGCAGTGATACTCTTTACATATATAATTAATTAAGTTACATAGTAAAATTGAATTAAATAATGTATAATTCAGCTCATTCAATTTAACGTTTTCTTATTGACTGGGAAATGGGCGGGGCCTCGCAAAGCTGATGTCAAGTACGTCCACGTTTGGTTTAGCGCCGCCACTGCTGACTAAAATAGGCAAGAACCTATTATAAAAGATAGCTGGAGCGCCAATACTTTAAGTATTGCGCGCAAAGTGTGCCAGTCTTTTTGTAAATACCTCCAAGACTTCACGCACTCATTTGCAACATCTATTTGGTAATTGCTTGATGCTGTCGAAACCGCTCTTCAAAGGTTTAGTTATAGGCTGTTAAAGAGTCGTTTATAAGCTTACTTTATCATTTAGTCTAGGTAAAAAAGGGCACTTGCTGATGGAGGACCTCACCTTATATTATTGTTGTGGCCAAACACCTCTCCAACATAGTCTAAATTAAAACGTAGAATTCTTGACATGCTAAGAAGAAGTCTAGACAGTAATAGTATATTGTCATACACGGGCTGTAAGCGATGTATTACACCCGTGATATTTTTGGCGCTAATGAGTCGAGGGTTATTGCTTTCTTAAACCTGAGTATAACACATAACTTTTCATTACGAATACAATGAAAAAAAAAGTGGCACTCCGGGAGTGCCGACAGAAGCGAAAACATGAATGAAAGCAGACAGGTGTCGGTTACGGTAACAACGTCATGAGTTCAATGGTTTTTTTCATCTCAAAAAATGCCAAACGCACCGAAAGAAGTTTTCACTTCAAAAAAAAAATTGGATGTTGCTAAATGATCATGATGGATGTCGCATAAACATGAAAATTTACTAAGAACTTTACTTTACTTTGTCATAACAACATTGTTTTATTTTATTACGACCTCGGTGGTGCAGTGGGTGAATAGCCGGTTGAACCGCAGGAGGTAATGGGTTCGATTCCCGCCGCGGAACAAATGTTTGCATGATCTACAGATATTTGTTTCGTGTCTGGGTGTTTTTCTATATATTATAAGTATGTATTTACAAAAAAATATATATATAAGTATTCTATCAGTTATCTGGTTCCCATAGTACAAGCTCTGCTTAGTTTGGGGCTAGATAGCGTTGTGTGAAATGGCCAGCAATATTTATTTTATTTTATTTTTATTTTACACAGTCAGACTATTGCCTGTTCCATTTTTAAATATACATAATGATTTGTTATGGAGGTTATATTTTATTTCATCAGCATTTTAAAATGTAATGAGCTTAATTCTATTTTAAATTAACATAAGGTCGTTTTATCGCATTTATGTAGCAGTTTTCGAGTTACCAACTTCCAACTTTTAGAGAAATGAGTGATGAAAAATAAATACCTTTTATAATTTCCCCTAAAAGGGTTAAAAATATGAAAATGGCATTACCATTTTCCATTTAAGGGAATTCTAAAAATATTCCAAAACACGGAAGCATAAAGGTAGCTACTAACTCTATTATATACCCAGACGAGGTCGTATCATTATCGTTACGTGTAGGATAAAATTTGAGTATTGTCCCTTTCGAACCGTTTTCCTCAAAGGTGAGACGTGCCATCTGGCATGGAAAACTGCTGTGGAAAACCTTTCAAATACAGTAATTTCGAATAAGGATTTGGTTTAATATTTGTGAGTTTTCTGGAGACGATGGAGGTAAACTTTGTGATGATTTTTGTTAAGTCTCTAACCTAGATTAGGGATGATAACAGTATAAATTTCAAAAACACAAAACACCCGTTATAAATTTCCATTTCACATTTTTTTTACGTAGGTATATCTTTTGTATTTTAAGGATGGTGCGGTTATTATATTATATGTTGAGCTTATCAATAGTTCGTTTGAGATAGTATCGCTATAAATAAGGTTAGGTAAGGATCTAAGAATTACTAATTCACAATGAAGTCTTGCTTCACTGTACGGCCACGAGCGATATCAGGCTGAGGACGGGTCTGCAGGAGCTCATCGAATCCTCATCCGCTAACACAACGGCATCCACGGGGATCTTGGAAAGCTGCATCCATCAACCCAAAATCCTGCTCCGTTACTTCAAGGAGCTAGGATGGCTGGGGTCAGGTTAGAAGGGGGGTAATGCACAATACACCCCAATGCGGGACGTCATTGCAGATCTTATTTCCCCTACCCTAGAATTAGAATTAGAAGTCTTGCTTTGATTTTTAAACAAAATTCATGTGTTTTCCTGAAAGATTTAGGTATAGTTGTTATTTCTAATAGCTATAGAATCATAAGGGTTATGTTGATTAATACATACATGTTATGTATTTTGAAATATCATTTAAGTACTTCAAGTTGTAATCGCGCTGCCGCCCGGTATCCACTAGCCATTATTAAATGTATGGTCAGATAACACTGAGTATTTGTCGCTAAATATCTATGTATTTATTATTAATTAATAATATATGTTTATAAAATAAGTATAAGTATGTATGTACATATATGTAAATTGTTATAAGTAGTTATTATTTAGGTTCATTCATTTATGTAATTTTTATTATTTATTGATTGAGAGAAGCGAGATCTCCAAATCAACTTGGGCAAATCGACGTTGTATGTATGTATGTTTGTTTGTCAGAGGATAACTTTCGTAGCGTTTATCCGATCATCATGAAATTTGGTATATAGGTAGGTAGTGATGGCACAATTTTGGTGTGACTTAATGAGATAAAAATATTGGAGGGTTGTTGAGATATTAGGGTTCAAGTGGGGTAAAAAAAAATTGAAAATGAGACTATTAGGTCAAATGGGACGTCAAATGAAAGGTCTTCATTAGTACATTTGAACCCCGTTTATATTTTCAGTTTAATTATTTAGTTTTTGAGTTCTTAGCCATAATAAAAGCAAAACTTTGACAAAATTCACAGGGTACACCAGTGACCTCACAATGCTGAAATTTGGTATTCATGTAGCTTTAGTGACACCAATTTATTAGTCAAAGATTAAAGCCGCCATGCACAAAGATCACTAAACGTATATAGCGACTAAACATGTTTAAATTTGAAGTATTTGTATGATTTGACAATTCCTTAAATCATATTTAGCCACTAAATACGTTTAGGCATTATTGTGCAAGTCGCCCTATGAATAATATTTATTTTGGGAGACTCGCGAGATCTCAGTTTGGGGCGAACCACTAGTTTTTATATCATTAGTATTAGTATGTAGGTACATGTAGTACACCATTACACCCTTGGTAATATCCACAGTCTATTCCATCCAAAGGTTGTCTGGTAGAGATCGCTACTTAGCAATAAGACCGCCAATAGTATCCATACATTTACTTTGTTCTTTATTTGTATTGGTTTTTGGTATGCAATAAATAATTTTCTATCTGTAGATGCCGCCGTGTGTTGCATTATATTGTTCAAATCATGTCATGTAATGTATAACTGTTTGTCGTTACTAAAATAATAAAATAAAATAAAATTTAGTTTGTTCTACATGTAAGATTTCTCTGTACACTGTATTTATTTGAATTTTATTCACCTGTTTCTGCGCGAGCCATTGGACCCGTTGCAACCCGCCACTGGGTTTAACCTTTAGCGAGTGAGGTCGCCTTCAAGTCATAAAATGTACCATCCCAGTAATAAAATTCAAGGCAGTGGCGTGACTAGGTACTTCTACAAGTACAGTGAATCTACAAAGTAGAAATTGAAAGTCATTTACAGTTAGGTGAAAAGATAACTGACCAGTCTTGAGGCAGACAGGACATTTTCCCTCATTACTTTGATTTCCCGACCTATAAGGCTTCATATTTTAGTGATCATTATTAGTCTTAGAATTAACTTAACACAGTTAAATTTGAATTTATTTATGCAACTTTAACGAGTTTGATGAATGTCGAAGAACGAGGGACCCAGACACATTCACTTTGAAATCACTCACTCTTGGAGATGGAAGAGATGCTTTGTGCGTATGCAGGGAGAAATGTCTACCATGTAGCTGTGTGCATGTAGCATGTGGCGTACTTCGGAGCGTCTGGTTGTCCAATGATAGAATAGAATAGTGGTTTTAAACTGAAAAGTTCCACTGTACAAGTGTTCACTCTCCGAAATGTATCCCCTAAAAAACCGAGAGGCTGGTAACCATTCGAGGGTACTTTAATATAAGAGTATATATATCTGCTTTGACTGTGGAGCCTTGCATCTACTAGCTCATCGTACTAACCATGAACGGCTTTTTTATTTGTGTACATTTCAGGCAATCTTTTTAGAGTCTGATCTCTTAATCTGACTATACTAGTATTTTCTGTGACACAACCTCGACAAAGGTTCTCCCTAGGAGGTTTATTGTTCGTTCCACTATTGTGAGAATGGAGGGCGTGAAGCTTTGTACCAGTAGACGGGAAATGTATAATGGCTGTCTGTAAACGAGATCCTCTAGAAATAGCAGTGCAATTTCATTAAATTATACCAACGTGGACTTATATCATTTGCACGAGGTACTTAGGTAGGTATATATTAGATATTTAAATTGATAACATTGTTAACTTGACTCATACAGCGGATTTATGCAAGCCATCAAAAGACACAAGACGAAACAAATGAAGGTGCAAATCTGAAACATCATTATCACTATTCTCAGCTTGTACTCATCCATTGCTGGGCAGATCACATCCAGGCCTTATCAGCGATCCTATCAATATCGTCAGCCCTTCTAGCAGGGGGTCTACCAGCCAACCCAAAGACACCAGCCAAAGACCCTACTTCATCCGCCGCCGTCACCACGCCTTGTGACTTAGATGTCGACGATGTACGCAACTCTAAATAAAGGGGGTAGGTAAACGACTCAAATAGGTAAAATGGAGATAGACGAGACACTTGAAAAGGAGGGCAAATGCAAGGTGGACGAAGGTAGCAGCCGAGGTTGGCACGTAAATGGCGCAGTAGCGAGATGGACGATATCACGCGAGTTGTGAAAAGATAATGGATGCCTTTGGCACAGGACCAAGAGTGGCGTGATGATGAAGAGGATACCTAACAGTAGGTGGTTATGGAAAGTAAAAAGATGAACATCTCGAAAATTTACAAAAATCGCACTAGACTATAAATTGTCACCACAATAAAGTTAAACAATAACTGTTTAATGCATGTTTAAAAAATTCTAACCAATTTTTGTATATAATTTTATTAAACACGCGCTAAGCAGTTGAATTAATGAATGAAAATTCTTCATTTCTTTATTCCTTACAAGTTAGACACAACAGATATATATGTAGAAGTAAATAAAAAAAACAATTATATGTAAGCATAATGAGCGGTCTTATCGCTTAACAAAGCGATCTCTTCCAGACAACCTTTAGATGGAGAGCATTATTGCTTAATGGTAAAAGCAGTTTTTGTAGTATAAACTTCTCTAGCATCGTTGTGATTTGAAAGTCGATGAAACGAAAAAGCGACAGTTTAGTTACCATAGTTACCATAAGCCTTTTTTATCATTTATCGAAAATGTAAGTTCTGAGTCTGAATAAATCTATGTAATATATACGAATAAAATATAAAATAATTATCTATCTTTGCATCACTCTGATCATTACTAAAATCTACAATTATCATCTTCCCGAAATTTTACATTCGTCTCATTATTTTGAAACGAAAATTTTTGAATATTTTACTTCTACCACGTGTGAATTGCACACATGCTTTTTTTTTGTGGTAAGCCCCTAATAATTTAGTTAGTAGAACTTATTACGTTGTAGGTACGGACAGCGTCGCTATCTGATAAGCCCCTGTATATTTAAATATTGAAATAAAACTTGTAGAAGGGTGATTTCTAAAAAGGGTTTATTACACGTCGTGTGTTTAGGTAACATCTTTATTTTAATTAACAAACTTTTTGGAAATCTTCCTTCTACGAGTTTTTATTTCAATCTTTATGCAAGGGTTACCAGTTAGCGACGCAGTCTGTACCATATTTCCCTTCACTAGCAAGTTTTCCTCGTTTCATTATACTTATACAAGATAAATGTAACACAATATTGTTTTAGGTAGGTACCCAAAGTGTGGCCTAGAAATGCTAAAACAAAAGAAATATCATAAAAATCATACCTACAGTGAAACGTAAAAAAACAATGGCAATGTTTTACAATTTTGCCTAAAATTTAGAAACAGAATAATAACGACAGAGAGCTTTTATTAGATATCTAGAATAAATAAAATTACGTCACTGATGTCACCTGGTACCTGAAAATATTACTCAACATTTTATAAGAAGGCCTCTTGTAACGGACGTGACAGGAATGCCGAGAAGGATGTGACTTTACCACTTTCCAGGCAAAATACGGATATACTGAGGGTCGCAAAGATATATCTACTATTTTTAAAAGTATACTTATGAGTGCGGTTATTATTTGTTTCGGTTGCTGAATTTGGACTACCATGCGAGATAGGTTAAGTCCTAAGATTGGCAAAATGCCCAAGAAACAGCTGATTTGGTCCAGGATTGACCTGGGGTGAAATTAAGTTATGTAAACAAAATATATATACATTGAAGTCTCGATATTGTAAACAATGACTTAGCGACTGAATTAGAACGCAAATATATTTAGCATGTATTTAATTGTCAGTTAGGACTTAGCGACCGAAAAGTCATCGCAATCAATGTCGAGACTTCCAACCGTGAAAAAAATATTTAACTAATATATTGTACAGTAAAAAATTCTGTAAAACCCCTGAAACATAAAAATTATTAAAGCCACGTAAAATAACATAGCTAAGAAGTTACCAGTTAAAGTTGCTTTCTATACACGGACTGCCTCCGTGGCGCAGTGGGCGTTTAGCCGGCTGAGACGCAGGAGGCAGCGGGTTCGATTCCCGCCGCGGAACAAATGTTTGCATGATCTACAGATATTTGTTCCGTGTCTGGGTGTTTTACTATATATTATAAGTATGTATTTACAAAAAAAAAAAGTATATAAGTATTCTATCAGTTATCTGGTTCCCATAGTACAAGCTCTGCTTAGTTTGGGGCTAGATAGCGCTGTGTGTAATGTCCAGCAATATTTATTTATTTAGTTATTAATTGAAAAGAACGCGTCCGAATCGGTCCATCCGTTTGGGAACCAGGATTCTATAGACAGACATTTTAGGATTAGTAGAGTTCCTTGCGAAAGGGCTCGCCCCGGGAAGTACTACCACCATATCTATTTCGGCCGCAAACAGCACTGCTGTGTTTCTATATGCCTCATGATGATGGACGCAGAGCAGTGCATCGTAGGGCACGTATCTCCGATGCGTGATCTACGAGGCAATACTTTGTTATAGGTGGATGGTCACCACTTAACATCAGGTGGGCCATAAGCTTGTTATATCTCCGAGTCGTATACAAAAAAGGATTGTTTGGTTTTATGAACTACGGTAAAAGTGACACTTTGTTTCACATTATAGACATTTAACTAAAAATTTTCATTGGCACAAATGAGTAATAGTCTATACACTACACGGTCAGCTGATGCGAACCATAGCGCCGCCATATTGGCCTCGGCTGCTCTGACGAGCGCCTTTCACTTTATCCATACTCCGCGGCCGACCGTCACGCGACATGCAACACACAGACGAAAAAGTTTGAGACGATGTAATAAAAGTTTCACTTTAAAAATACATAGGCGTCTAATTTATAAGACCGCTCCTCTTTTTGCGTTGGGGGCTAAAAATCATCAGAAACACTATGTATGTTTGCATGGTTGATGTTGTAATGTACTGTACACAACAGATACGATTTACCAACTCCTAGAAGATTAGTAGCCGTCAAGCCGACTAACCACACAATTGCTGTCGATCGAGTCATCAATGTCCCTTGTGTGTAGTGTATGCCTATATGTGGAGAATTATGTTATGCGTTGATAGGGATTTCCACAAGTCCAATTTCACCGTGTGTTATGGTAGTTATGTCACGATACGGTCTGATCCAATTACAATGCGTTTTGTGTGAAATTATTGTTAATAAATTAAACGGTAGGTAGCCTTATTAAGTAAGCGAGTTGCTATCGCCGGATCAGGTCGTCGTCACACAGATGAGAAACGCACTGTAGGTGTGAAAGGGACGGCTAGTCCAAACGATTAGTGAGCGACAGCAATTACCTTCGGCGAAAAAGAGTCAGTTTACTCAAGTTCCAATTTTCCAAAATGTACCGTTATCTGTAAAAGGTCACCTCGAGCTCCTAGGGGTCACGCTCACGCCTACTCTCAACTTTAGCTCATACATCGAGTCTAAGGCTAAAACAGCTGCCATGAAGCTGGGCATCCTCAACAAGGTCAGGAGATACTTCACACCAGGACAGCTTCTTAGTCTTTACAAAGCTCAAGTCCGGTCTGGTATGGAGTACTGCTGCCACCTTTGGGATGGTTCGGCCAAATACCAGCTCGCTACCTTAGACTCGATAGAACGTAGAGCTTTTAGGCTTATAGGTGAGCAATATATGGCGGTGACTAAGACCCAAAGTCTCGAACACCACCGTAATTGCAACTTTACGGTGGTTTTCGAGGCTTATCGATCTTTTACAGAATACTTTTTGGGGAATGTGCTTAGGAACTATACGATCTGATCCCGCCATCTCCCTTCCATCAAAGGACAAGCAGGCGCACGGCTCAGTACCATCCGTACCTAGTCAATATACCACCCATTCGCACACACCGTTTTGGTTCTACGTTCTTGATGCGTACAGCTAAGGTATGGAACACTTTGCCGTCGTCTGTTTTTCCTAAAGAATACAATCCGGGCCTCTTTATGGTAAGAGTAAATAGGTTTCTTCTAGATGTTCGTGCTTCATCTTAGACCACATCATCACTTACCATCAGGTGAGATTGTGGTCAAACGAAGTTCTATCCAATTTAAAAAAAACAAAAAAAAACCTTACGTACGTAATAAGGATACCGGTATTTATCGCGTATTTTTGAATTTATAATCCCGTCTTTTCGACTGTGTTGCAACTTGCAACCATCGTGGTAAAGGGCAGACTGGAGCACACGGAGCTACTGTAAGATGATGTGATGGCAGCCGTAGCAACTATATCGTGTAAAGCAACTTCTCGTACCCCATCTCTCGTAATTTCCTATGTACTATGGTCCTATGGGTGCATTTGCCGCAGAAGAACCGCACTATCTAAAGCGCAATGTATGAGAAACAGGATAAGAAGGAACTTTTGTGTACGAAATCTATAGGTTCTAATATTATAAATTCGAAAGTAACTCTGTATCTTTGTCTGTCTGTTTGTAACGTTTTCACGACCAACTCGATACCGACAAAGAAATACTGTGTATCATGAGGGAGGACATAGGAAAGTTTTTTTGGTAAATTAAGTATTATGCCATACAATTTTTAAAATGTACCAAACGCTAAAAATATATTATTTTATGTGTATATTATTAATCATTGGGTTCTTTTTCTGTCACCCACCGGTAAAGGTATATTTCAGAATACGCTAGTGTCAGCGCCGACAGATAATAAACATGTCTAGAGTGGGGTCAAGTCTGAAGGCTTGGACACCTAAATATGCCCGTATTTCCCTCGAAGGGAAAAAAAAAGGTTATTTAGGTTTCAGCCGGCTTGACCAACCAATTTTAAGCCCTGCCGGCTATAATCTCCGTTCTTTAACGTACTGTCTTGTCCATGAAGACTTATGGGGGTAAATAATATATATACCTATATATAATATATGGAGATGGAGGGATGAACTGGATGCCTACCATAAAGAGTGGCCCCAATTAGCCAATAACCGGTTTTCGTGGAAAGAGGGAGGGCCTTTGCCCTGCAGTGGGACTCTACGGGCTGATAATAATAATATATATAATAATGTAGACTATTTGAGAGCCCATCAAGACTTCCTTTTTCCGAACTTTTTGGTAATAGTGGACCAAAGTAATAAATAAATAAATATTGCTGGACATTTCATACAACGCTATCTAGCCCCAAACTAAGCAGAGCTTGTACTATGGGAACCAGATAACTGATAGAATACCTATATGCTTTTTTTTGTAAATACATACTTATAATATATAGAGAAACAACCAGACCCGGAACAAATATCTGTAGATAATGCAAACATTTGTCCGCGGCGGGAAACGAACCCGCTACCTCCTGCGTCTCAGCCGGCTATGCGCCCACTGCACCACGGAGGTCGTCAGTGTTCGGAATTAGCACTTTTAAGACTACTAAGTCCTCGCGAACGAAGTCACGGGTAGCTTGTTTCATTCTTACCACATTTGATGGAGATCCTCATTATTATAACAGACAAGGTTCCCTGTGTCCCGTAAATTATCGAAAACGATTTGGACAAATTCATGTGACGCAGGTTCGGCCTTCCTAAATTCAATACATTTACCCACACGATGTTATTTCGGATGCTAATAGGGTTCTATCTAAGGGATACGATATACAAAAAGGGTTCTTTATAGAAAAGGACAGGTTAAAATTATCTAGCCATTAGATTATATCTAATGAAGAAGACAAAAATGGCCAGCACTCAGCATTTGCTATGGCAGATTTGTGGCTCTCTTTATCAAAATAGTGCTTAAAAGTTCATATTATAATGCCCATGCGAGAGTGAAAGTGATTACTGTGAAAGTGAAGAGAAACTATATTTATAAATAGTTGAAGGAAAAGTGCTGTAGACGTTTCCAAAGTCGGAGTCGATCCTCGGATTAATCTTATTGCTCAAAGATTATAGGTTAGCAAACTCGGTTTAAGCATTTCTTTCTCAAAATAATTATAAATTCACTTATAGAGAAAATTACAATATATCTTAAAATATAAAGAGGATGTGCCATTTGGCGTAGCAAACTATTGTATACACTTAACTATGTCTAAGTTAATACTATATTCAAATATAAAAAAAAAACATTGATGTTACTATTTTAAAATAAAAATATGTGGGTAGTTCTGTATTTGAACAAACAAGAATCGGACCAGTGCGTAGAAGTGTACCGCACCGTGCATGCAACTAAAGGAATGTTCACAAAGGACCATGTCACAATGTAAGAGCGGAGCGCGTCTCAAGCGTATTATAATATTTTATATTTTAGCATCTATTCAGTCCACGAGAAATCCCTTGATATGTGGTCTTTTAACAGTTATTTAAAGATTTCTAGTGAGTTAACAGATTTTATATCTTTTGGCAGTTTGTTGTAAAGTTGTGCATCTTCGAACATTATGTTCTTTTTACCGTAATTAGTCCTAGGTTTATTTAAATAAATATCGTTGGCCTGCCTAGTTAAACGTTTTTGAATATTTATCTTTTTGGTGAAAACTAGTTTTGAATTTATGTCTTTAGTTAATATTTTCCTGATCAAAATAATTGTACTATATTTATATATTTGCGTTAGGTTCATAAGTTTAGATTCTATGTAAATTTTGTTAGTTGATGCTACGTAGTCGTAATTGAATAATCTTTTTATAATTTTATTTTGAGCTATTTGCAGCGTTTGTAAATTGGTTTTAGCCCTCGTTCCCCACACCTCAATTAGATAATCTAATTAAGGTTTACCATAGAATTGTAAATTGTGTATCGTACTTTACTTAAGAGACATCGCACTATGCCACGAAGCTATCGTTACGAAGCTACGAAGAAAAACTATATTTGTTATCACTAAAAATGGGATCTCTATAATGATTTTTAGTGAAAATATGACTCAACTAGATTAACGAATACTTCCTTTTATTCGGTAATTCCTTTATTCGCATCACTATGACAATATTATCGTCGCAAAATGGCCACTATAGATAGGAACCTATTGTTATTCTAATAAAAAATATGTAAAGATCCATAAATCTTCCGAATTAAATACTTTCTTTTGTGTTGCGTGTTCCAACTGCAGATCTTTCGACCTTTACAAACTTTACACAGGAAGAATTTTAGCCGAAAAGTGTGTTGTTTCGTCGTTTTCGCGGGCGATTATACGAAACAGCGCAATTGCGTCACATATCGCAGAATTTACGTGTCAGCAAATAGTTTTAAGTAACAAAATATGTACCTATGTTAGTCACTAAGATATATGGGATGTAGAATTAAGGTTTACCGTTTTGTACTTTTCTATTGTAGATGAAAAAAATATTATTATTATTATCGTGTGGTTGATTCACAAGCTTTAAAAGGCCATGATTAAATGCCTAATGCGCTATTCGAGAGACTCAAACGTAGTTTATTTGACGGTTGTATATGACATAACTATTATGAGTCTTTGCAGTATCTCTAATGAACAAAAATAATGTTAACAAGGTCATTGTAGACAGCGGCGGCGACGCTATGGCGCTTAAAAGCGTAAAAATTAGCATTTACGCTTTCGGCCACTTCCAAATACCACTGCTAAATAAAGGCAATGCAATAAATCGAGCGATTCGATTAGTAGATAATAAAATCTATAAAACACAGCTAAAGTTAATGTAACTAGTGGTTCGCCCCGAACTGAGATCTTGCGAGTCTCCTATAAAAACAAAAAAATATTATTTGTGCCTAATCTTTGACAATCAAAATAGTGCCCCGATAACCAACTAACTTGACCTATGGATTCATCCAAATTACAGGTAACGGGAGTTCATGTTAATTGATTTTTTTTTGGGGTAGAAGTTGCAGTTATTCTGGAATTCAGACTTTTCCTTATATTTGTGTCATTAAAGCTACACGCATACCAAATTTCAGTACTGGACACTTCAGTTTTTATTATGGCTAATAACTTAAAAACTACAAGGTTTAAACTAAAAATATAGACGGGGGCGAAATGTACTCAAAACACCTTTTATTGACCTGCCGTTTGACCGGATAGTTCCAGTTTGTTTTTTTTTACCCCTCTCGAACCCCAATATCTCAACAACTCCACCACTAACTCACTAAATCTAAGGTCATATTAGCAAAAATCTTGTTTAGGATTAAATTGCAAATCCTCGCAAAGCCTTTGAACCTTACATTATATTTCATAAAATAAATGCACGACGCCATTTATAAAACAAAAGTTTAATTTGAAGCTTATTATACTGCAAGCTAATTAACTAAATCTTCAAAACATATTTCACACGAAATTTAAATTAGAGTAGGTTCATACGGCATTGCTATTACTTTAACCCACATTTATAGGGTTGGGAAATTATCGTACTAAACTTAAACTTTATAACCCCAAAAAAGTTAAACACTGATTAAGGCGTGTTTAAAAAATCCTTACCAATTTTTATATAGGATATTAAAAAAAACAACAAAAAAATATTTATTTATTTGTTTTTCTTAAACAGTGTTTAGTGGCGTTTAACTTTTTTGTGGTAAGACCCTATATGTAGTCATTTAAAGTACACTTAAAGCATATTTTGTGATACTACAATTAGGTAATACAAGTAAAACCCCAAATTTAATAACCCTCTCTTCACTAAAGGAGGCCAGTAAAACTAAGACACCTAAGAACCACCCCATTGAAACTAGCTTTCTTTTAAATAAATTGGTCAAGCACGTGTCGAACCACGCACAGTGAAGGGTCCCGTAGCCAGTACGACTTGATATGTCCACGCGTTCCTAAGAAAAAGGGTCTTGACAGACGGACAAACAGAGACAGACACCAAAGTGATCCTATAAAGTTTCCTATTTTTCTTTTGTTATAAGATGCCACATCTCCTATTTTTGTGTCGTGGGTTAATAAATGTAGTACTTAATATGTATAACCAGGCAGGTAAAATCTGACTTTCAGTTGAAAATGGCTTGTAGTGGATTGCCAAATGTTGTATGAACGACCTGTCTTATAATAGGAATAAAATTGATTCCAATTTATTATTTTTTAATATTTATTCTTTTTGTTATTTAGACAGACATAGGCGTCAAACTTATAGCACCCTTTTTTGCGTGGGAGGCTCTCGAAGTCTTCAAGTTCAGAGTGAACAGGTTCTTTTTAGGCAAGCATGCTCCATCTTTGACCACATCCTCACTTACCATCAGGTGAGGTAGTGGTCAAGCACTTGACTATCACCAATAAATAAAAAAATAAAAATAACAATTTGACAATTGACAGTCTTACAGATTAAGACCAACCCATAAAGTATGACAGTGTCACTGCATTGCCGTATGAACCTTGTCTGACGCAGCTCAATTCGAAAGCACAAAAAGCAGATGTGAAACGTGAACAGTCATCCAAAAACGCATTATTCATAAAAAAGACACATAAAAACCATTAAAAAGCGTACACATTTAAATACTAATAACGAAAATAAACAAATTTCAAACTAAATGGCCCTCGACGGTATTTATTTGTTATAGAAAATATGAAATTTGGAAACGAGTTAAATGAAATGTAAATACTGCGTCGTGCTCAAAGAAACCCGAAGCGAGTAAAAGGGCCGCTTAAAAGAACCTTATTGTAGGGTTCAGAGGGAGGTAAACATTATAATGACGACGTACAAAGTAAATAAATTGAAAATACAATAATGAATTGAATTAATAAGAATAATTGGGTGCGCGGTGGAGCGTGGTGGTAGAGTATTTCTGCCAAAGGCTTTGTAGCAGTATTATAAATATATGGGTTTTGCTTTACTCCAAACATGTTTTAACCTGTGGTGGTATATGACTGAGGAGGTTAGGAACAAAAGGTGACATTTACACATTTTAGTTTTTTCAGTAAATTAAGAAAATAAATAACTAACCATGACTGTTTTTAAATGAAAATGTTACTATTTGTTCCGGAAACAGTTATTTTGATTGATTTTTCTATGAAACAAGTCACTTTTTTAACTTGAACTTTACAGATAAAACTCATCCTTTGGAGTCGGATAAAAAAAACAAAAATGACCAACTACGTAAATGTCACTTTTTGTTCCTAACCTCCTCTATTTAAGTACCGTACCAGGTAGATAATGCTGTGTAATTTTCGAAATACCTTTCGACCATTTAGCTCAGTCTTTAGTTAATACGCTATTTCAAGCCATTTCCATGACAGATAAAACTTGCAGAGTTAAGGCAAATGTTTCAAAATATTATAACAGCATCTACATCACTTAATTATCATAATTTACGGTCAGTACTTGCATATTAGGTTACTAGCTTCCGCCAGCGGCTTTGCACGCGTGATTTATCAACAAAAAATAGCCTATGTGTTAATCCAGGTACGTACATACTAAATTTCATCGAAATCGGTTCAGCCGTTACGACGTGAAAGAGTAACAAACATCCATACAAACTTTCGCGTTTATAATATTAGTGGGATGGTGTAATGACTTATTTATGGCCCTTACATTTTTAATACTTTGCTTGGTTGATGAAGCATAGAACATAAGTTCGCACTTCACGATCATATTTTTCTTCCAAAGGTTGCCTGGAAGAGATTATTGTATCATTTCTGTTTGTGTGGTGATTCAAAAAAGAGTTAGGTATCCATCTATCTATATCTATCTACGACAAGATCAATAACAATGCGGCATACTAGGGACGTAACGCATTAAAAGTGCAGTTTCAATTACCTAACGTACAAAATGTTAGCAGTTTCGTACCATGTCGCAATAAAGTTGATTCGTTCGACAACAGCGTACCCTCTGACAGTAAAAGCTCTTTAGTGTGACATCGTACTAACCTGTTTACATCTCGTGACTGTTCTTTTAAACACTTGTCACAGATTTTTTCTGAATCTACACGAATGCCCTTGTAAATCATCTCATATTATTAATGTTATCACGTACTTCCAGTCGGAGGTAAGTCGTCATAAGGCTTTCATTTTTAAAACCAGTCGGCTAGCGGAAGCCGGCCCTTTAAGACCACGTTTCATTAACTTTTTTTGATGACCACCTTCGATGATCAGAGAATTTCGGCTGTTGTTTTTTGGTAATTAATACGGACGGCCGGAAAGATATGTTCAGTTCTAAATGATTAAGTAACGCCTGCATAGGTCCGTTTTTTACCCGATTGCGCAGGCGTGTATGTACCTATTCATTGGAGATTCATTTGATTCCAAAAAACTATACGTAAAAATTGTGGTTGCCATAAAATATATATTTACACTATCTAACCTGCCCACGTCTTCGCACGCTTGAAATTTCCCGTTCTCGTGGAAATTTATAAATAAAAACTATATAAAACACTCTTGTCAAAGTGACGTCGCGTCACTTCAGTTCATGTAAATGACTTCACGTCAATGAACAACGAACAACGTTTAAATTATGTGGATATTGTTCATACAAAAATACTAAAATTGAGATAAAAAAGAGGGGGGGGGGGGGTAGGAGGGTGAAAAATACTTTACGACCTATTCTCATACCTACCAAATATACAAAAAAAAATCATTAAAATCGGTCTGTTTCGGAGGAGTGTGATAGATTATTTCCAAAATATGTGGTAAAATAAGTCAATTTAATACATGTTGGTCTAAAATGGTAATTTACAGTGAAATTTAATGAGTTAAGATATGATATGACTATATACTTACTAATTAAATAATAAATTCGTTTTTGAATTATATAATTATTATAAAGTTATCAAACGATTTCTTGTAAAGTTTCCGTTAAACATGCCACATTTCTTTGTCTAATTAGGTATGTACATTGTTACCTACTTGTTTATTAGTATGTATTCAATAGAGATAAATAATAATTTTAATTATAGTATGATTTTCAAAGTATATACGATATGCTTGAATTTTGTACTAAAAACACGTGGCTTCTCAGACTTGTTTACTCGCTGCTATAAAAGCTCGGAGCTCGGGACGGCTCGTGGTATTTTATTCATCTACATCAGACAGAGTAAACACTTCACAGAAACACCGATCTCGCCGGCGAGGTCGACGAATCCCTTCAGTCGCCGCCTATACGAGGTACAAACACGTACCCGGGCGTTTCTCTCCTATCCCCATCCCGGCAACAGCCCAAGCCGAGGTTCGTACCTAAGTGGTGCCCTTGCGCTAGTTGCCTAAAAAAACTTACTGGGCTGAGCGCCATCTGCGCTCGCCAAAAGTTCGGTTAAGCTGTCACGGCCTCAGAGGCCAACAGCGAGATTAGTCCATTCGAAAAAAAAAAAAAAAAAAGGCTCGTGGTATTTTGCGACCGACCGCCAGAGAGAGCGGAGCTCTGCCCTTTTGTACCAGTAAAATACATACTCTCCAAGTGGGGAAATATCACGTGTTGGGTGCTGAGCTAAGAGATAAGTAATTATTATTATTTTATATTCCTTTAGTATTGTTGTAATCTACGAGGTACCTTATACTTTTAAAATATTACCTTTGCGGGTAGTTCAAATACATGATGGTTTAACGATAATAGAATCTGATGATCTGTGCAGTTGTAGTTTGATTTTAATGAATAAATAAATATTTATTCAAAGGAATTTGCATATTATTTAAAAAAAACCCACAAATAGTGAAAATCTTTTAAGTGCGACCACTAAAACCGTGACACGAGATTTTTATATATTAGAATAGAATAATCATAGATATTCAGCTATAACAACCCAAATTACTTGACGAACAAATTTGCGTGCTAAAAAACGAAATCTTTAAATCTTGTGTAACTTGTCAATCAGGCAGTTACAAAACCTCCCATTTAAATTTTCGAAAAACCTTTGTATCTGTAAATAGTCATTGGTAGCATTTGCACCCATTTCTTAGTAATGACTAGTTTATGATACATTAATAATGGTATAATGGTTATAAAAGCAGCAGGTTAATTATAACTCTTTACGAGCGAAAAAACACACGATGTCTCTAACAAATTACTAAAACGACAAAATAACAAACACATCAAAAGCTTTTTTCGGCGTTCGTTAGGGACAACTTTTCCAGACCTTCGTAGCTGATGAAACTCTGTTTCTAAATAATAACTCCCAGTTCTGTAGTTCTGTAGTAAACGTATATTTCAAGCTTCGTTTTAAGTTGCGCAATATCACCTAACTTGGGCTCGCTTAGTGAATTGTTAATGAAACAGTAAGTTAAACTTTGGGATCAATTGCGGATGGAAGCACTTGAATACATAAATACATCTATTTTCTACTGTTTTGTCGTAAAATCCATAATTTGGTATTTATGTATATCGAAAGAACTGGGTGAATCAATCAAATCAAAAATCATATAATGGGTAACATAATATTATTAACTTATTTATTTTCCAAAATAACATTTTAGTGATTGTAGCTTCCATTTCGATGAACTGTTTCATACAGGCATTTGGTATTATTTAGTTTCATCTTATTCAGAGTTGCTTGATGTTCACAAAGGAATGCTGGCATAATTTATAAATACAAATAAATATCAATGAAAATTTATTATCAATAATTACGTTTGGGTGACCACAATAAAATACTAATTAATAAAAAAATCACAAATCAAGCAATACATTATAATAAATACTCCATACTAATATTATAAATTTAAAAGTAACTTTGTCTCTCCGTCTGTTTGTTACGTTTATACGTCTAAAAGGCTGGACCGATTCCGATGAAATTTAGTATGTAGTGGTGGTATCATACCATACCACCTGGATCTGGATTAAGATATAGGCTGCTTAGTAGTACGGACGGCTTGTTTATTATAGATACAATTACCGAGTTAACATAAATAACTCGGTGTACTTACTTATCGATAGTTTAGTTAAAGCTTAGACACCCTTTTTCAATCATATCACTTGATAACAATAATTTAAGTTTACAGAAGTTTCTCATAATTCTCTTCTAACACAATTTTACTTCAATAAATTTAATATTATTGTTAATTATCCATCACAGATGACATAACAGATTAATTTTAAGATTTTTAAAACAATCTCAAAAATGTTCAAGCCTAGACGGGACATGAACCCGCAACCTTTCTCTTGATACCAGGCTGCACTACCAATTGTGCTACAGGCTCTTGTCACGTCAAGGTCGAAATTAGTGAGATGATTCAGATTACGACTAAAGCGCCGTTAGCTTAGCAAAAACAATTTGAACTGTTTTTAGAATTGTTCGTAAGTGTTCGGATAACACTATAAAAATATAAATACAAGATTAAATCTAATTAGGTTTTATGGATTACTGTATTCTTTTAGGTATTTTGATTTGTTAGATGTAGGTGCTAAATATTCGAATCTAGGGCTAACCAAACAAGCCGCTGCTGCCACCCACCACACTGGTTACATTTACCTTTCAATTTGCGCATTGTGTGGGTTATTTTAGTGGGTTTATTTGTATTGTACGGTAATAAAAGTAGTTACGTGTTGTCGATTTATTAGGGCAATAATATGTGTTAAAATCATTTTAGTACGTAGGTACTTAACATGCGATACCTTTTGCAACTTAGCGTGGCAATGCAAGTTAATAGAGTAAATCCCAAACCATGTAACTCACAGCTTTGTAAATTATAGAATTTTAGGTTTTTGTTTATTGTTTTTTTAATGCACCCAATATTTTGAGGACACTTCCACTTAGCGTTGCAAACTGCTGCGTAGCTATCTATACTTAGATGATGAAGTTAGCACACGACGCTTTTTTTGTATAGTAAAACATACCTTACGATTTTAGTCTCAGAAAATGATTTAAACTATTTTGTTAAGACCTTGTCAAGGGTGAGTAATGGGAGCGAATGGGTTTCACGTTCTTAGACGTTCGCCAATCTCCTTTACTGAAACTTGGTTAACTGGTTAAATTATATATTGTCTTAATGGCTTGGTATATAAAATTAAGTTCTGTTATGTAAGTTTGTAGTGGATTAATGTGTCAAAATTATACCACTTAGATAAAGCCTTCAACTATAATCTCAGGGTATCGTAAAGCTTGATTGATTGCTTCAGCATTGTGCCAACCTATTAACCTATTAAGTATCTACTAAGTATCAACTAAGTATCAATCTTAAGTATCAACCTATTAAGTATCTACTATATATAAGATTATACTTAGACAGATGAAGAGTTACCTATACCAAACTCATAAAATAACTAGTGGTTCGCCCCGAACCTCGCGAGAATCTATATATATATATATATAATCTATCTATATAGAATCTCGCGAGTCTAACATAAAAAAAAAATATTAGCAATCTTTGACCATCAAAATAGTGTCACGAAATAAAAAACCGCCTAACCGACGAAACTTGAACTACAGTTTCATTCAAATTACAAGTAACGGGAGTTCATGTAAATTGGTTACACTTTTTTGGTGCACAAATTGCAGTTACTCTAGATTTCAGACTTTTGCCTACATTTGTGATATATAAGCTACACGCATACCAAATTACAGCACTGTGGGGTCTCTGGTGTACCCTGTGAATTTTGTCAAAGTTTAGTTTTTAGTATGGCTAATAACTCAAAACTACAAAAACTTAACAAAAGTAATAATGGAATCGAAATGTACTAATACAGACCTTTCATTTAACGTAATAGTCTCATTTTTATTTTTTTTACTCCTCTTGAACCCCAATATCTCAACAACCCCCCCCAAATTTTTAGCTCATTTAGTCACACAAAAATTGTGCCACCATTACCTACCTATATACCAAATTTCACGATGATTGGATAAACGCTTCGAAAGTTATCTTCGGACAAACATACATACATACACACATACAATGCCGATTTGCCCAAGTTGACTTAGAGATCTCGCTTCGCTCGATCAAAAATTATAAGTTAAATATATGTTGATGAATATGAGTCAGGTAAAAAGTACCCTATGTCTCAATCCCTCTTTTAATCTATCTATATACCAAACACCATCGAAATCGGTCAAGCCGTTTAGTCGTGAAAACGTAACAAACAAACACAGAAAGACAGAGTTACTTTCACATTTATAATATTACTAGCGGCCCGTCCTGGCTTCACACGGGTGGGCATTTATTTTAAACATTTTTTATGGCTAATTTTTACCACCATGGGTTACATTATTATAGTTTTAGTAGGGATCCCTAAATATTTCTAGTAATAAATCTATCCTATGTTACTCAGAAATAATGTAGCATTCTAATGGTGAAAATGGTGTTTTTGAAACCGGACCAGTAGTTTTTGAGTTTATTCGTTACAAACATACAAAAGTACAAATCTTTCCTCGTTATAGAATTAAGTATAGATTAGTATGGAAGGACTTGGGGGAGTCCTTTGCCCAACAGCGCGACAATGTCACCGTCGCCTATTGACACCGGCAACGCCCGGCATATGGTCGATGCGTTCCCTACCCTGTAGAAACCTCTTTTTTACATTTATCTTGAAGCGTACCATGTCGTAGCGGGAAAACCTCAGATGGTGGCTCATTCATTCCAGGATTGTACACAGATTGATTACAGACATAAAAACTTACAAAAAGGACATGTGCAAAGATGAGCTTAAACTTAACAAGAGTTTCCTTCCAACAGACCTTTGAGGATAAAGATACCTGAATATAGTGGTGGGTTCTTGCACACAAAAGGAATGTAAAAAATATATTTTAGCCAAGATCCTTTCGCGATTCGATGCGCAAAACTTTATCTGTACAAATGTCATCATTCTACGAATCGTAGTGTCGCTAGTCACTAAGAAACTTGGAATACCGGTACTCCTCAATTAACTCTTCTTCTGGCTGCATCTATGCCAATGAATTGATTACGTGTATATGCTCCCTACCTGACCTTTGATATAAATTGACATACAGCGCAAAGAATAATGGCCGAGATGCTGCATGCCAACACGGAATAAAGTAATTTTTAAAAAGAAAACATGCCATAATCCGGCAGTTGTGTAGATGTCACACGAAGTAATTGATAGTATAGTCACCAAAGGAATTTTAATTTGGTCGTGCTGTGAGATTTTTATATCATTGATAATATTTTTACGTTACTTAGCTCAGCTTGGACAACGATGTCTAAAAGTAATTACAGATTAAACATGTTTAAAATTCGACGTATTTGTATGATTTGATAACTCTCTTAATCATATTTAGACACTTAATACGTTACGCAAGTTGCCCTTAATAATTAGACAACTTGAAAAAAGCGATTTCTTTTTCAAATGGAAAATTCAGATGTTCGTCAGCCTTTTCGTCGATGACCTCTGTGGCACAGTGGGCGAATAGCCGGCTGAGACGTAGGAGGTTGCCGGGTCGATTGCCGCCACGGAACAAATGTTTGCACGATATACAGGTATTTGTTTTAGGTATGGATTTCTCTTTTATTATAAGTATGTTTGGTTGCTGGGTGGTGTAGAATCCAAACTTCAATTGAATATGACACCATTTAATGAGCCCTTACAATCATTATAAGTACAACAATTACAATCCAATAAATAAAGTAAAACGAGAGATGCGCGAGCGACGGGCTGGCGTGAGTTGTGTCTGAGTGAGTGAGTGAGTGAGGTCACAGAATATACCAGAGGGGTGGTCGAATGAACGACCGAGTTCTGCTTCCTCCACTCGTATTGCCAGGTGGCAATACAAAGTATGTTTAAGTATTGTATCAGTTATCCCCCTTAGTGCAAGCTCTAATTAGTTTGGGGATAGATGGGGTTGTGTGAAATGTCCAGCATTATTATTATTATTATTTTCACACGAGTCAAGAGGCGTTAGAAAATTTCAAAACGGCTTTGATTTAAGGGTTATTTATTTTTATATGCGTATTTAAACGTGCTTAAAATGTGGACGCCACCCAGAGATATGCATTTAACTTCATAAAACAATTAATGTCATTATTACAACATAAATGTGTAGGAATATTATACTTAGGTACCAACCTAATTCGCCAGTATGTAATAGCAATACCTTTCATCATTCAAATCCGCAGAATATTGAAATTCTTAAGCAGAAATTAATTTACGGAAATCTCATGAACGATCACAGAAAGTCTCGTTTTAAGGGTATTGACTTAAGATATCTTCTTAAGTTCAAAGTATGTACTGTACTTTCGAATGCCATATCATGCTATACTATAAGTAAGGTACAATCAGCGATTCAAGTTGAACACAATGTGTTTTATAAACAAGTTTCAAGTATAAAGACGAAAATTATACGGGTAGTCCAAACTGAGACGTCAAAAACAACCGAATGAGCTACCTGGGGTAACGATCTGAATGTTTGTAGCTTCCCCCTGCGGCTTTGCACGCATAATTAATGGTAATATTAAATAATATTAAAATAATTAAAAATACTTTTCAATCCAGGTCGTAATCTATCTATATACCAAATATATAATATATGTGCCGGAGGTGATTATTGGACGAACTAGTCCAGAAATTCTTTTTAACATTTATAAAAAAAACCTGTCGGCCTACTGCCAGCCAGATAAACAGGATGGTAGTTTAGACCGACGGACGTCTTTAGTCTGAAACTAGTTTAAACTGATTTTTGCAGTCAAAATCTTTGAACAACAGTGCTGGTAATACAAATATCTGGTAATAATACATAATATAATTATTAAGTCTAGTAATGTTTAAATATAAATGTTTGTTCTCTCAAATACGTAATATTAGCTGACGCGGCAAATTTTGTTCTGCCATATAAGAAATCAAATGCAGAATGAAATATTAAAGTGACGCGACACTTCATGTAAATGACTTCACGTCAATGAACGACGGTTAAATTATATGTAACTTTCAACCCCTATTTCACCCCCTTCAAGATTAACGACGCTTAAATTATATGTAACTTTCAACCCCTATTTCACCACCTTCAAGATTATTTTTTGAAACAAAAGATAGCCTATGTCCTTCCCCAGGATATAATCTATCTCCTTACCAAATTTTATTACGATCTGTTCAGCCCTTCAGTCGTGAAAAGGTAACAAACAAACAAACAGAGTTACTTTGCATTAACAATATTAGTATGGATAAATTGGTTTTGACAGGTTATGACTTTTGACAGTGACATATACACTATTTAAAGACAAGCCAAAAAAGGAAGAGTCACCTACTACTGTGTATTCCGCGGCCCATTAAAATTAATTTCACGTTGAGATACGGCGATGGCGTTCGTCCACTAATTTGTTGACATACGACAACCATTGGATGAGATTGCTCTTATGGTAGCCTATAGTATAACATTAAAAACAGTTTTTTTTGTATGTTTTTATCAAGAATATTATCTAATCTAATCCAGTACCCAAACTTTCCTTTTACTTCGCTACGTGATGACACCGACACGTTTGGTTGAATAGGGGCTTGGGAGACAAGAGCTACTAAGAATTTACATTTTAAGAGACAACTTAAAAATAGGCACTTGTCGTATGTCAACAAATTAGTGACGAACGCCATCGCCGTTTCTCAACGTGAAATTAATGGGCCGCGGAATACACAGTAGTAGGTAGGTATTTGTTTTTTCCAAATCCAATTTAGCTATTATGTATAATAACTTTGATTTCGGTCCGAAACAGTATCAACTTTTTCCAACTATGGAAAAATTACTATATAGTACTATGAAAAAAAATTTAACATACTCAGACGTATATTCTTATTAGAACTTTGTCGTATTCATTTTTTTCCCAAAAATGCAATACACCTATGCTTCTTCAAGCGCCCTGGTTTCCTTTGAAAAATGTATGTAGAAATTATTTTGCGTTCATATTCTTTCTCATAAATGAAAAATTAATTCATTTGGATACAAAATAATCAGCTGTCGTGTAGATTACTATACAAGCCACAATTTTTTATTAATTTTACTTAATAATATGCAACGGATTTAGCTGTAATTTTACCGATTCAGACCCAATTTTTTTTATATTTTCTGCGATTCTTGCGATGCTAAAATCGTATTTATTAGAAAATGTTGTATAGAACTATACAGTTTTTATTCGCTACCCGTGAAGATGAATGTATGACCTGTAATTTGATACCATAATGTCCGTACTGTTGTGATTCCTGATTCATTAAATGGTACAGGTAGTAGCTCATAAAACAGCGATATTTGTGATAGTACCCTTAAGGTTTAAAATGGTTTCCCCTGATACAACCTCAAAATGGATAAAACACCAGAAGTGAACGCGCCTAATACGGAAGCGTCAACATCTGCTCTAAATAGAGTAGATGTTGACGCGAACGACATTAGTTACTCTGTGACCGTCGTCATGCGTGACGTGTTTTACAGTGTTCATTTGAATTAAGTTATATTATGTCTTCTTGTATCGTCATAACCTGTAAAAATTCACAGCGCACGGTTTGCAATCACAGTTGAATGCGTCTTCTGGTGTTTTATCTATGCTGTGGATACAACCATATAAAGTGGTTGTACCTACTAAAGTAACAAGTAAGCAAGATGGATGGATTTCCAGCAAACTTAATGAAAATAAAAGGTATTTTTCTACCGGCCTTCAAGTTTAGTTAAGTTTTATTAAGTTTTATTCTTACCGTAATCCGCAATTTGCTTTTTGTGGTTTATTTTGTTTTAATTTTTAATGTTTTTGTTAATATGTCGTCCTTAACGACATACATTGTATTTTTGACATTTTATATAATCCATTGCTTGTTATTTAACTTTTTATTATTTTTGAATATCTCTATAAGTACCTCAAATAGGTGAAACATAGTGATTCCTCTCTGATAACACCATCTGTCTTGTACAATTTACCTGTGTTTCGTGCAAATAAATATGTTGAAATCACGATTTATCATAATTTTATTAATTTTAATGAAGGCTTCGATACATAACTTCTTTTACACTTGAAGATGATTTATAAATACAGCGATTGCAAGATGCAGCAGTAACTAGATAAAGGAAGGACGCAGCCACTGTACCTGTCACAGAATTTTGAATGTAGACATATAAAATGCCCACTTCACTCATCATCATTGAACAAGGATGTCCACAGCTGATCATAGGCCTCCCACATAGATTTCTAAAGCGATCGATCGTGTACGTCCTGCACCCAACGGCTCCCAGCAACCTTTATCAGGTCATCTTTCCATCTAGTGGAAGGTCGTCCTACGTCGCGCTTTGTAGTGCGTGGTCTCCACTCGAGAACCTGTCTACTCCAACAGCCGTCAATTCTTCGAGCTATGTGCCCTGCCCACAGCCCCTCAGCTTGCTAATCCTGTGCTATGTCGGTGACTTTGGTTCGTCTACGAATCTTCTCATTTCTTATTCGATCTCGTTACGCCCAGAACAATAATCTATGTTCATTCCAATTTAATATTAAAATCACACTAATTTGTTTGCTTGTTCCTCAATCACGTCGTAACGACTGAACCGATTTCGATGAAATTTGGTATGTCGATAGATAATTAACTGAACATAGGCTAATTTTTATTGACAAAACACGCGTGCGAAGTTGAGGGCGGAAGTTAATTCTAATTCTAGGGTGGGGGGAATAAGATCTGCACTGACGTCCCGCATTGGGGTGTATTGTGCATTACCCCCCTTCTAACCTGACCCCAGCCATCTTAGCTCCTTGAAGTAACGGAGCAGGATTTTGGGTTGATGGATGCAGCTTTCCATGATCCCCGTGGATGCCATTGTGTTAGCGGATGAGGATTCGATGAGCTCTTGCAGACCCGTCCTCAGCCTGATATCGCTCGTGGCCGTACAGTGAAGCATCACGTGCTCCACCGTCTCTTCCCCCTGAAGACATACGCGACAAAGCCCACTGTCCGTGGCCCCAGTCTTCAAGAGGTGATGGTTAAGTTCGCAGTGTCCTGTGATGATTCCCACCATCATCCTTAGATCCTCGCGTTTCATTTTTAACAGGGTATTTGTTGTTTTTCGATTCTTTGCAGGGAGCATTGTGTTTGTTTGCTTGCAGTCGGTTCTGCGTTCCCAGACTCTCTGGTGCTCCTTTTCGGAGTTCATCCTCAGTCTATTTTTGATTTCCAACGGTGGCGGAAGCTAGTAGAAAATATGGATATGGTGGATTTTCTTTTTCAATATTGGATTGATATATTGCCGATTTGGTCCTGCCTGAGTGGCCAAATTGGCACCACTGGCTCGCGAATTCCAGATTCTAAATGAGCATTCCAGATTCGCTGAATACCAATATGACATTTTTTTTTTGATAATTATGTAACAATTTATCGAATGGTACCTGCTTCAATAAAGCTTTTCAAGTATATCAATGCTTTTTCTAATCTATAATCAGGATTAAATGTAAGTATGATAGTACGAACTTTTTTTTGTACGTTCTAAAACCACCTGGTAAGTAAACCGCCTGAGTACACCTGAGGTCCGTGCAACGCTGGTCGGTTTTCCAACCCGGGGCATCTGAAGCATTTCCCAAAATTAATCAACTGTTTATAAATTGCCGAATTGGTTTATTATAACTAAGGCAGGGTTGTACGCACCGCACGCCGTACGGTACTCAAAAAATGGCATGATGCTTGATTATGAGTAGTAGGTAATTACTGTTTTTGCTTATGGCCCTTCAAACAAATAGCAACTCCACGCTAAAGCATTAAGGCAATTTTTTGAATGCACACTTTGTCATATTGACGACCTCCGTGGCCCAGTGGGCGAATAGCCGGCTGAGACGCAGGAGGTAGCGAGTTCGATTCCCACCCCGGAACAAACGTTTGCATGATCTACAGATATTTGTTCCGGGTCTGGTTGTTTTTCTATATTATAAGTATATATTTACAAAAAAAAAGTATTTAAGTATCCTATCAGTTATCCGGTTCCCATAGTACAAGCTCTGCTTAAGTTTGGGACTAGATAGCGCTGTGTGAAATGTCCACTATAAAAAAATTACCTTGCATTTATCTAATTCTCCCCTAATTTATAAGTATGGGGGGGGGGGGACCTTTCCCAAAAAGTAATCTACAATCATTCAAATTTTCCGGAATTGAGTTAGGAATAACTGAATTGTGTTCAATAACAAAACACAATCCATCAATATCTCCATTAATCAAAGTCCACAAACAATTAGCTGGTATTTAACGAGCCTACAGATGGATTAAGGCTGCACCGTTATATCATCGAGGTGTTTGATCGACTCCACGACAACAAATGACAAATGAAATGTATTATTGTTACTGTACTTTCTAGTCTTGAAATATCATTGTTATAAAAATACGAAGGTTTTTTTTTATTTATGTATTTATTAGATAAAAAGATACATATCTAATTGTAGTAAATAATGCACTTAGCTCGCTGCTTAGATACACTCGAGCCGCTACACATTAGACCCGTCACGAGCGGTTAAAACATCATTAAAACTGACCTAACCACCCAAATTGCCGTCTACCAATTGTTACTAAAAGTATGTACGCAAACATAATACCCAAGGAAGCGGCAACAGTTATAAATGTACAGAAATTATAAATAATAAATAAATAAATATGGCTAGACATTTCACACAGCGCTATCTAGCCCCAAACTAAGCAGAGCTTGTACTATGGGAACCAGATAACTGATAGAATACTTATATACTTTTTTTTTGTAAATACTTATAACATAGAAAAACATCCAGACCCGAAACTAATATCTGTAAAACATACAAACATTTTGTTCCGCGGTGGGAATCGAACCCGCTACCTCCTGCGTCTCAGCCGGCTATTCACCCACTGCGCTACGGAGGTCGTCTACGTACGTATATATTATAGGTACGTATTATTTTCAATCTTTAGATTCCATTATTGTAATTGTGGGTAAAATCTGCAAGTAGTTGAGGCCTTTACATCCATCTATGGAAGATATTCCTCAAGTTGATGGACGCAGGGTAGGTAGGGTATGTTTCTAAGATTCGTGACCTTCGAGGCAATACTTTGTTATAAGCGATGGTTACCACCTAACATCAGGTTGGCCATATGCTTGTTTCATTTCCAGTCGTATAAAAAAAACACTAACTTATATTCAATATGAAACACTCAGTGACCTCTTTGTCACCTGGTCAATACGCACGAATCTAGCTTTTTTTTGCTATTTTTTGCACGACACACAAGCTGACCGGCCTCCTGATGTTAAGTGGTCACCGTTGCCTATAAACTCTTGCAGAACTCGAGGTACTGCAGTCGCGTTGCCTAAAACTTAATGCTTTATTTACACCTCTCTTGAAGGCGTTCAAGTTGAAGCCCACCGAGAAAACCTACGGAGGAAGGTCATTCCACATCTTGCATTGCAGGTGCGTGGAAGAAACGAGTAGGTGAAACGCACCGTATGAGAATTCCACGAATCTACAATACGTGGGTGAGCTCGTTGTCGGTTGCGGGAGGTTCGATCGTAGCTCAGAACATTCGTCGTTAAATATTTTATAGAACACGCTGAGCGCTCCTCTGCGCTGACTCTGCGCTGCAAGGAGTCTAGAGGCTGCAGTTGGTATTTCAGTCCACCGTTCCAGATGTGAGAGAAGTAGGTTGTAGCTGTGGGTTTCCTCATAGTATTTTCTTTCACTGTTTTGAGATATAATCCTGTTAGCGCCCACAAGTAACGACTGTGTGTGGTCGGTATCCCTCTTCATACCGTTGTTATCGACATAATTATTTAAATCCAAGTTTTCTTTCAGTTTTTAATCCATTATCACAAAATAAAGGTACTCATCCACCACGCATCCGTTCCACTGGTTCACAATTATTTTTTAATTACAGTAAGCGATGACAAGTGTTGATTATTCTCGATTTAATTATAAGGGCCGTACAACATTATAATTATGGAAGCATTAAAGGAAGCCTCGGTTACAGGGATGAATCTAGAAAGGGGGCCCCTTATCTATATATATATAATTTTTTTTAAGTATTATCTGCGATCTGTTTTACAAGTATGAGCAAATTGTTTCTGGGTTTTGTGTCGGGCAGAGTGCACTCCTATATCTCACTCTTCATTCTTTTCAGTCATCAAGTAGCATGACATCTTTTCTTTTCAGTCGCTTCTTATATGAAGGATTTGTGAGTTGTTGTGCTAGCTTATTTGGGTGTATTTTCAGCTTTTTCTGGTAGATTTGAGCATTAGCTTTGATCTCATCAGAGAACTTGTTGATTCGAAGTATGTCATGCAGCTCAGTATTTCTGATGAACAAGGGTGAATTTGAAATATTTTTCAAGAGGCCATTCTGGTAGCTCTCTCAGTGACTCCGGGAGCTTGTTGTAAATGAACGGAGCCATACAGAAGATGCTTTTGCGCATTAAGGCGGTCTTAGAGTTACGGACACATACTTTATTTTTATCGCGACGGTTCCGGTCAACGAAATCAGACAGCCGACAAAATAGCTGAGGGTTCATTTTAACAAACATAGCCGTTTCAAAGATATACAGTGAGGGAATTGTTAAAATATTGTGCTCAGTAAAAAATATTGTGCCCCTTCACCCTTCTCTGCGTTTGATCAATAATTCCTAAGTAAAATTGGTAATAAGGAGTATTAATCTCTCCCCTACTAATAATCCTGAGTACGGCCCCACTCAAAAGCATCGTCATCATTATAAATTAAGATTTTATTTCTAGGTTCTGGAGGATCATTTCATTATACGAAAGTAATAATTACAATAAAGTTTAACTGGGTATTTCTTGTTCAATTAAAACAACAGATTTATCGGTGTACACACACACTATAGTTAGAACGGTTCTTGATTCTCCTATTTGTTTTATATACCAAAGAGAATTAATTTTATATAGACGTAGAGGAAGGCCGAAGAAGAGATGGAAGAAAAATACTGTTGTGCCGATCCCGCGTAATGTGGGAAAAGGGCAGGAAGAAGGGTATGAAGGGTTGGTACATTTATAGAGTCAAAAAGAATCCATGTTTTTGTTTAATATTACTAGTAGTTCGCCCCGAACTGAGATCTCGCGAGTCTCTCATAAAAAAAATTGTAATATTTGACTATCAAAATAGTGCCACGAAAAGTACCAACCTACTTACATAAAAACGGGGTCGATATGTACTCACAAATACCTTTTATTAGACGTGCCACTTGACTGGATAGTCTCATTTTGATTTTTATACCCCTCTTGATCCCCAATATCTCAACAACCCCTCCACATTTTTAACTCATTGATTTTCACCAAAATTGTGCCATCACCTACCTATATAACAAATTTCACGATGATCGGATAAACGCTTCGAAAGTTATCCTCGGACAAACAAACATACATACATACATGCAACGCCGATTTACCCAAGTTGATTTAGAGATCTCGCTTCGCTCGATCAATTATGTATTATTTTATTGTTTTGACTGTTTTACATAACATTGAAATTTATTAACCATTTTTGAAATTTACTTACAATTTTATTTGATACGAATAAGACTTACTTATTAACAACTAGCTTCCGCCAGTGGCTTCGCATGCGTTATTTGTAAACAAAAAGTAGTATATAGGGTGTTTGATAGGACGCACAAAAATGAAAGGGGTTATTTTGAAGAGCATAATAAATAAATTTGTGAAATGTTTACCATAGAAATATAAAATTTATTATGGCATGTAAAAGACACGCTTTATTAAACCTATAATGTGCTATTGCATAATGCTTGCCACAGATACTGTATTGGTAACGTCTCGAGATATCTCTTGTTGTCCTTATCTAACACAAAACCCGCAGCCATTTCCGAAAGAGATATCAAATCGGCCTTTATTTTTGGATGTCGATTGCAAAAGTAGGCAGTAAGTTTGATATCAAATTAATAACCTAAACTTGTCGATTTTCTTTAAAATTTGATAATATAAAAAGCAGTAATTTTTATCGAAATTACTTTTCTTATGTTTTGAGAAACCGTCACTTCAATATCGTCGATATATTATCAAACAACTTGTATTTGTTAATCTAGGTTATAATCTACGTACATACCAAATTTCATCGATATCGGTTTAGCCGTTACGACGTGATTGAGTAACAAACAAATAAACATCCAAACTTTCACGTTTATAATATTAGTGTAATGTTTAAATATTTAATTAATGTGCCTAATGATATCTAATTTGAACTCATGGACTACTTTTTGAACTTTTTAATTTACTTGACCTGATGTAGGTACCTATATTTATTTCTATTATTATGACATGTATTGTAATTAGTATAATTGGCCAAGGCCGTTCTAGTTACACAAATAAACAAACAAATTATCAATTCAAAAGTAACTCTGACTCTTTTTGTCTGTTTTATTACGCGTTCACGTCGTAACGGTTCAACCAATTTCAGTTAAATTCGGTTATATCTATAGATAAATTATGACCTAGATTGAGATATACCTAGGCTTTTATTGGCAAAACGCGGGCGGTAGCTAATAAGGCTACTATTGCAGTCGTAGTGTAACTCGTAATAGTACCTTAATTGATTAAAATACACGTGAACTGTAGATACATATGTGGCATCCTTTACTATCAAAGATGGGAGTTAGGCGCGCTGACGCTCTGCCAGCGGGAGCGGAAGTGCGTGGTATTATTTTTTTATGCTATTTGTTGGGAAAC
Organism: Philereme transversata; assembly: GCA_963924445.1. Taxonomy (NCBI): domain Eukaryota; kingdom Metazoa; phylum Arthropoda; class Insecta; order Lepidoptera; family Geometridae; genus Philereme; species Philereme transversata. Next base: position 11,829,497 of record OZ004347.1, read on the forward strand.
AGGCTTACGGCCCACCTGATGGTAAGAGGTCACCGTCGCCTATTGACACCGGCAACACCCGGGGTATTGTCGATGCCTCCCCTGTAGAAACCTCTTTACATTTCTCTTGAAGCCATGTCGTAGCCTAATGAGAAAACCTCAGATTAACTAGTGGTTCGCCCCGAACTGAAATCTCGCGAGTCTACCATAAAAACAAAAAAAAAATATTATTCGTAATCTTTGACTATCAAAATAGTGCCACTAAATAAAAACCAACAAACTTGACCTACAGTTTCATTCAAATTACAGGCAACGGGAGTTCATGTTATTTGGTTACTCTTTTTTGGGATACAAATTGTAGTTATTCTAGATTTCAGACTTTTACCTATATTTGTGATACATAAGCTACACGCATACCAAATTACATCATTATGGGATCACTGCTGTACCCTGTGAATTTTGTCAAAGTTTAGTTTTTATTATGGCTAATAACTCAAAAACTTCAAATACTTTACTAAAAGTAAAAACGGGGTCAAAATTTACTAATTAAGACCTTTTATTTGACCACTCACTTGACCTAATAGTCTCATTTTCATTTATTTTTACCCCTCTTGAACCCCAGTATCTCAACAACCCCCCCAAATTTTTAGCTCATTTAGTCACACCAAAATTGTGGCATCATTACCTACCTATATACCAAATTTCACGATGGTCGGATCAACGCTTCAAAACTTATCCTCGGACAAACAATCATACATACATACAACGCTGATTTGCCCAAGTTGATTTGGAGATCTCGCTTCGCTCGATTAATAATTATTCTGTGACGGGAGCAAATAGGTACCTGCTTACCCTAATCCTCGTAATAATTTCGATCGTATTACGATCTACGGGAAAATCACCTTTGTATTTGCCGGCATAAAAATTACATCAAATTAAATAAGATTCCGTTGTGCGTGCATCACCTAGATTAGCTATGGTTGGACCCGGTAGGTGGCGCTGTTGTCTAGATCCAGAAAATTGGCGGATGAAGTCGCGGGCAATCAACTAGTATAAATAGAAATAGGTACGAATAAGGTATCCATCTCCATCCAAAGGTTGTCTAAGCTTTTAAGCGATAAGACCGCCCATTGTAATGTTTGCTTTGTGTTTTCTATTTTGTTTGTATTTCATTTTTGTTTATATTGTGTACAATAAAGTGTTTTCATTCATTCATTCTTAAGATAAAGGGAATATGGTCTATATCAGCTCAGTATCACGTTAATTAAAGTAATAATGCAATGGATAAAATATACGAACCTTACAAGTATTCCGATCACTTAATAAGTTCCAGTTAATAAGTAATTGTAATAGACTTGACCATTTATAGGAAAACGGCTACCGTACACTCTGATAACGCCACAGTGAAGTCTGGGAACTGGGAGCCAATTCACGTAACACTATTTTAAAAATATATCGAAAGTTGACCCAAATGAGATTGGATTATGAATTGAGTATATTTTAGCATTCTGCTCCATTAATATTACAATATTAGCTTGATATAAATAAAGTGTATAATCGCATGCCACTCAACTCTCATACCAAGATATATACAAGATCATACAATATATATATAGATACGATACATATATAGATATCATAGATGCAACTGCGAGTTTAGCTTTATCTCTAGGTTACCTTCATATTTAGTAGTGTAACGCGTACGAAGTCGCGGGCAACAGCTAGTCTTTGATAATTCTAGTCTTTGACAACCTCCGTGGTGCAGTGGGCGAATAGCCGGCTGAGACGCAGGAGGTAGTGGGTTCGATCCCCGCCGCGGAACAAATGTTTGCATGATCTACAGATATTTGTTCCGGGTCTGGTTGTTTCTCTATATATTATAAGTATGTATTTACAAAAAAAAATGTATATAAGTATTCTATCAGTTATCTGGTTTCCATAGTACAAGCTCTGCTTAGTTTGGGGCTAGATAGCGCTGTGTGAAATGTCTAGCAATATTTATTTATTTATACCATTGTCAGTTACGTGAATACCGTTTAGGACATAACATAACGAGACTAGATCGATACTCAAATTTTACTATTTTAAGTTACGGGAATTAGCTCACCTAAGTAGGTATAGGAAAAGCCTTCAGAGGGGTGGTAATAGAGAATTGGATAACTTTCCACCAGGTGCTGTATCAAACTAGTGGTTCGCCCCGAACTGAGATCTCTCGAGTCTCCCAAAACACGAAAACAAATATTCTTAGGGCGACTTGCTCAACGATGTCTAAACGTATTTAGTGGCTAAATATGATTTAAAGAGTTGTCAAATGATACAAATACGTAAAATTTAAGCATGTTTAGTCGCTAAATACGTTTAGAGATTGTTGTACAACCCGGCCTTAATCTTTGACTAATAAAATAGTGTCACGAAATGAGCAACCAACCTACTTGACCTACAGTTTCACTCAAATTAAAGGTAACTGGAGTTCATGTAATTTGGTAACTCTTTTTTGCAGTTTTTCTGTGTTTCAGACTTTTGCCTATATTTGAGATACTTAAGCTACACGCATACCAAATTACAACACTCTGGGGTCACTGGTGTAGATACCCTGTGAATTTAGTCAAAGTTTAGTTTGAATCATAGCAAATAACTCAAAAACTAAAAGAACTTTACTAAAAATAAAAACGGGGTCGAAATGCCTAATGAAGACCTTTCATTTGACGTCTCATTTGACCTAATAGTTTCATTTTCATTTTTTTTTACCCCTCTTGAACCCCAATATAATAAAAATGTTGAGGGGTCGTTGAACAACCCCTCAACATTTTTAGCTGATTTAGTCACACCAAAATTGTGCCATCACTACCTACCTATGTATCAAATTTCACGATGATCAGATCAACATTTCGAAAGTTATCCTCGGACAAACAAACATACATACAACGCCGATTTGCCCAAGTTGATTTGGAGATCTCGCTTCGCTCGATCAAATATCTTCAATTGATAAGAAGAGTTAACAAGAAACTTATAACAAAAAAATTGGTTAAGTACATGTCGAACCACGCACAGTGAAGTGTTCCGTAGCCAGAACCGTAGACATTCTATGATATCGATGAGTTTATGGCGGGCAGGTACTAAACAGTGCGGCCCCAGCCGTCACCAGTCAGTGTTATTTTTAATTATTTAATTTTTTTATTACAATTATTCTATTTCTTATTTTATTGTAATTACTAATTCATTTTCTTATTATTTTTTTTATAATTACTATTTCATCCTGAATTGATACTATTTTTGGTTGAATTATGTATTATATCATAAGGAGAATCGCATTGTATTAGGATACTAAAAACATGACATATAAATAAGTTTACCAATAAATATTTAAGTTAAGTTAATAATGTTAAAGTTAAGAAATCATAGTAATCACTTAAATACTTAACATAATGTTAAATAATCACCCACCGCCACCTATAAACTCCTGCAGAACCAAAATCAAAATCTTTTTATTAATTAAAATCCCAAGGATCACTTTAAAACGTCAATTTTACTGTTCCTTCGCAACAAAGCCAGGAAAGAAAGGCAAGAAACAATGCTAGTGAAACCCGTGGTAATGCAGTCGCGTTTATAATATGCTGATATTATTAAATAAATAAAGTACTTCTGACTTACTTTTTATGATTTATAACCAGTACGACTTTTGAGGTACGGAAACCTAAAAATGTAACCGATAGTAAAACCTCAATAAATATAAAATAAACGGAAGTAGAACTCTAAAACGATAACTGGTTAAAACAGATTTAGTTTGTTTTATTAATCTAAGACTTTTTATTAGCCACAAACAAAAGCCAGATGTTAAAAGAACAGTGAATGAGCTGTCTCATAGAACCTGTGTCCAGTTGTTTTTCGATATCATTGAATAATGTATGAAAAGATCATTTACTTTTCTTGATCAATAAATCAAATGACCACCTGTAATTAAGATAAGAGTGGCGCAACATCGTTTCTTATCGCATGGTGTCCATAATGTTAACATTATGTCACGGCATGCCCCTTTAAAATAGGGATGGGAAAGAACAAGTCATTAACCTGTTCGATTTAACACGAGACGCAGTATTTTTTATAAGATGAGGTTACGGAACAGGCTCTTTGATAATAACAATTACTTACCTCACAAGTACAAATAAGACTTGGATTGGAATCTAAAAAAAATGATAATGGCTTTTCATTTTATCCTAAAATTGCAATGAAAAAAATCAAGTGTGTCCAATCTACACTATAATAAACTAGTGGTTCGCCCCGAACTGAGATCTTGCGAGTCTACCATAAAAACAAAAAAAATGTTATTCGTAATCTTTGAGTATCAAAATAGTGCCACGAAATAATAACCATATAACGTGACCTACAGTTTCATTCATATTAAAGGTAACGGGAGTTCATGTTAATTGGTTACTCTTGTTTGGGGTACAAATTGCAGTTATTCTAGATTTCAGACTTTTGCCTATATTTGTGATACTTAAGCTACACGCATACCAAATTACAGCACTGTGGAGTCACTGGTGTACCCTGCGAATTTTGTCAAAGTTTAGTTTTTATTATGGCTAATAACTCAAAAACTACAAAAATGTTACTAAAAATAAAAACGGGGTCGAAATGCACTAATGAAGACCTTTCATTTGACGTCTCACTTGATTGATTGATTGATTGATTGAAAATACTTTATTGCACTTATAAAACTAGTACAAAGGCGAACTTAATGCTAAAGAGCATTCTCTTCCAGATAACCTTTGTGTATTGTAGACAAAGATGTGTAGGTAGTGCACAGAAAAGGTAAAAAAGAAAATTTGCACAGGACTAATAAATATAGCATAATATAGGTACATACTACATAAATAAACCTACTTAAATACTTTATATGATAGACTAAACTATACCAATATCGAATAAAAATACATACATAACAATAGAAGAAGTGTTATGGAAATATTAAGTTGCTCATTTTTGGTCGGTTTGACCGAGAAGGTGCCTATAGATTCTCAATCTGAATGCTTCCACTGAAGTAGCCTCGAAATAGTTTATTAATATATAATAGTTTATAAATAGTTAATTGACCTAATAGTTTCATTTTCATTTTTTTACCTCTCTTGAACCCCAATATCTCAACATCCCCCCAATATTTTTAGCTGATTTAAAAAATTGTGCAATCACTTTGAACCTATGTATCAAATTTCACGATGATCGGAGCAACGCTTCGAAAGTTATCCTCGGACAAACAAACATATATACATACATATTTTTGCCCAAGTTGAGTTAGAGATCTCGCTTCGCTCGATCAAATAACATACTACATATATTTAAAATTTAAATGATTTAGTGGTGACGCTGCGTGAAGTTAGCATTTTTTGGTTCATATTCCGGTCAGCGGTACACCAAGCCCGTAAGACAGAACCAATTTAAAATTGAGCATAGATTTCTGACAGTTTTTTATTGGAAGCTGCAAAACGTTTTAATTCACGAATCCTTGATAATTTGAAATATTTGTGACGAAAAAATAAATTACTGAAACGCAATACCTAAATAAAAGTTACCTACCAGATTTATAAACTGAAAACCAACCTCAAAGATGTCTCTTGACACCAGAGTTGCGGTGCTGAAATTGTTTATTGTAGATATCAAAGCCAGAACAATTTAAACTAGAACGAAACAAGAGAAGTTTCTGGAATCGTTGATTTCAAGACGGAGTTGTAATGAGATGACATTTTTAATTTTACCGAAATTTTATCCCTGAAAGTTTCGAGTTCTCTGAACGTAAGTGTCCAAGAACTTCAGAAATAATGACTTTTCTCGTTCTGTGTACCTACTTATTTCGAACTTGTTTATTGTAAGAGTATTTTTTGTATAATTTAGCACATTTAAAATTTATAACAGTTTTTTATACATTTTCTTAGATTCTAGCTAGACGGTACCTTTGTGATGATCACCTCTCTCTAGTCGCAATAGTGTTACGCCGAGACTGTTAAACAATGAATGGTAATCGAGGTTTCTCGAGCGCTTTTGTCTGTTATTGTTTGTGGTTTCGCAGAATGGATAGTGGCCATTGTGTCGAGGGACCGACCCTTTCCTGGAGCGATCGAGATCGTTCTCGAACAATCGAAATATGCGCGATATAAATAGGCCGGAGAGATGGCCGGACAGTCAGTCTGGATTCAGCTATACGTGTGAACATTTCGGTGACTTTAAGTGGTGCAACTGTGGTGTGAATTAGTGTGTTGTGATTACGTGTGACCAAGTTCGTGTATTCATCGTTATCGTGTTGAATAAAAGTGTTATTTTGGTTGGATCGATTCCCATTATTTTATCCCGAACCCTCAGCTCGTAACAATTTGGTGTCAGAAGTGGGATAAAATAATGCCGGTTCTGCCAAAGGATAACGTGGATGGTGTCAGGACGAGAGGTCAACGACAACAGGAAATGGATGAAAGGCGGTTTGGAGATTCTCCGGTTCAAGAAGCTCGGCAGAGTCGTCAGCCGATGGAGATGGAATCAGCCGCCGCCGAATCATTTGGAGCACCATCATCATCATCCGTGGGGCAAGCTCCTGTGACAGGCGATCTTGCTGCTATTATGGCCATGCTTTGTCGTCAACAAGAAGAGCAGCGACGTTGGCAGGAAGAACAGCGACGTCAGGAAGAAGAGCAGGCTCGGTTGCAGGAAGAACAGCGACGTCAGGATAAGGAAGAGCAGCGTCGTCAGCAAGAAGAGCAGGCTCGGTTGCAGGCAGAGCAGTCACGTCAGGAAAAAGAAGAGCAGCGTCGTCATCAGGAAGAGCAGCGACGTTGGCAGGAGGAACAGCGTCGTCAACAGGAAGAACAGCGCCGTCAGGACAAAGAAGAGCAGGCTCGGCTGATGAAAGAATTGTTCGGTTCAATTGGAAAGGAATTCCAGGAAGTGAAAGAACAGATAGAACATCATGAGAGCCGTATTTCGGAAACTGAAATTCAGATCGCTGATGTGAAAAAAACTCTGGGTGTCCTGAAGTCTAGAGACAACAATGTGGCTCCTCTAGTTGCTACATCTTCAGCGCGAGGTTTTAAGACGCCACCATTTGACGGAAGTTCTTCGTGGTCAGCATACAAGATCCAGTTTGAGGCCGTTGTCAAGGCCAATGGATGGACGACGGCGCAGGCCATGACGGCTTTAACACTGGGCCTTCGTGACCAAGCACTTACGATTTTAGAGGCTCTTGGGAAGGATGTCACCTACGAACAGCTGCTGGAAGCGCTGGAGTCACGCTATGGTGACGCGCACCTGGAACATGTTTTTCGAGCGCAGTTAAAGGACCGAAGCCAGCGTAACTCGGAGAATTTACAGCAGTGGGCACTCGAGATAGAAAAGCTGGTTCGAAAGGCATACCAAACCTCGTCAGCACCCCTTGACGGTTATTTGATCCAGGCGTTCGTTGACGGAATACGTGATTTGGAAGTGAGAGCTGCTGTAAGGCTTGGACATCACGATACTCTAAAAAATGCCTTGGCCCATGCATTGGAGGTGGAGGCCGTGCGTCAGGACCCCCGAGCTCACCGCATCAGAGAAGTGAAGGACTCTTACACTCACTACAGTCGTCCAAAGTTTAGCCCTAGATGCTTCGGGTGTGGAGAAAAAGGACATCTGAGGCCAAACTGCCCAAAAAGAGAGGAGAGTGCTCAGGTGAGCCCCGTTCATCAGCAGCAGGGAAACGAGTAAGCGCCAGAACTGCGGGGCGAGTGCTGGCTGGTATTGAGAAAGCCCTAAGAATTACGATCTCACAAGTTCATGATGGGAATAGCCTGACTATCAAAGGTCAAATTAATGGAACACCGTGCAAGATGACTTTGGATACTGGTGCTTCCCGTACAGTGATCAGTTCCCAACTGGCTAATCGGTTTCTTGGGAAATTCAACAGTAGCCATGAGCGAATTCAGCTCCTGACGGCAACCGGTCAGCACATATCCGTCCTGGGTGAAAAGCAGGTGGAGGTTATGCTGGGTGAAAGACCTTTCCAGCAAAACGTCATCATTGCCGATATAGTTGATGACTGCATTCTGGGTTTAGATTTCTTACGAGAGCACCATTGTAGAATTGACATAAATCAAGGAGTTTTACAATGTGGAGAAGAGGAATTCTTTATGGAAGGTGGAACCAGGGGTAAGGTGTACAGTCTGAAGAAAATTGTGCTTCCGCCAAGATCAGAAACCATTGTTCCAGTAAGCTTGCCACGAACTTCGGGAAGACAGAAGCGATGTGTACTGGTGGAAAGATCGGACAATGGCTTTCCGTGGATTATGGCCCGGACGCTAGTGAGAACCACAGATACTGCGGTGGTGCGAATTTTAAACCTTAGTAATGAAGAGCACCTGATCAAAAAGGGGACCTTAATGGGCACCTGCGAGGAAGTAGCCTGTATGCGAAGATGTCAAGAAGTACCTAGCTCTAGCGGCAATAAAGAGAATGGCAAATTCGATGTGTCGTCACTGTTGGAAGATTGCCGTAAAAGCCTTTCTAGGGAAGAAGTTGCTATGACTGAGAAAATGTTACATCGCTACGCCGATCTTTTCTCTTCAAATGATGCTGATATTGGAAAGACTGGACTGGTTAAGCACACGATAAATACTGGTAACGAGCTACCTATCCGTCAACGACCTAGGAGACTACCGGTTGCTCGAGAAAAGGAAGTAGAGACCATGGTTGAGGGAATGATTAATGATGGGGTGATAGAACCTTCATCTAGTCCATGGTGCTCTCCTGTTGTTCTAGTCAAAAAGAAGGATGGAAGCCTGCGCTTTTGTGTTGATTATCGTCGACTTAATGCAGTTACGAAGAAGGACAGTTATCCACTACCAAGGATCGACGACACATTGGATACACTTACCGGGATGAAGTGGTTTACAACGCTAGACTTGAAGAGTGGCTACTGGCAAGTGGAAATAGACCCTAAGGACAAGGAAAAGACTGCGTTCTCTACAGGAAAGGGGCTGTGGCAATTTCGAGTCATGGCATTTGGACTTTGCAATGCCCCTGCAACTTTTGAAAGATTGATGGAGCAAGTTCTTGTCGGGTTGATTGGTGACGCGTGTCTTGTTTACTTGGACGACATCATCATCGTGGGACGTACGTTTAAAGACCACCTTCAAAATCTGGAACGTGTGCTGGCAAAAATTCGTGCCGCCAATCTGAAGTTAAGTCCGAGGAAATGTTCATTCTTCAGACAACAAGTAAGCTTTCTGGGTCACGTTGTTTCACAAGATGGGGTGCAAACTGATCCGGAGAAAATCAACGCTGTCAAAGATTGGCCGATTCCTAAAGATAAGACCGAAGTCAGAGCATTTTTGGGGTTGTGCTCCTACTATCGACGTTTTGTCAAGAACTTCGCGGATATTGCTAAGCCTCTGCACAGGCTAACTGAGGAGAAACGACTGTTCTGCTGGGATGCAGAATGTGAAACTGCTTTCCAGGAATTAAAGAACCGACTGTGTAAGACACCGATTCTCAGCTTTCCTAATACTGAGAACGAGTTCATTGTAGATACAGATGCAAGTAATACCGGTATTGGTGGAGTGCTATCTCAACGCAAAGGAGATCAAGAGGTGGTGATCGCTTACTTCAGTAAATCCTTATCCAAACAAGAAAGAAATTACTGTGTCACAAGAAGGGAACTGCTGGCTGTAGTAAAGACCTTACAGCATTTCAACAAATACCTACTAGGTCGTAAATTTCAACTTCGAACTGACCACGCTGCATTGCAATGGCTCTTACGGTTCAAGAATCCTGAAGGACAGGTGGCAAGGTGGATTGAACAATTACAGGAGTTCGACTTCGACATTGGGCATCGTAGTGGAAAATCTCACGGGAACGCGGATGCGCTATCACGAAGACCTTGCCCTGAGAACTGCAAACATTGTGCCAAATATGAGTCTAAGGAAGCAGAACCTGTCAGGCTGCTGAGAACGGACCTAAGTGACGAATGGAAAGAAACTTTGCAGCAGGCACAACAGGATGACGAAGACCTTAAACCCATCATTGAAAGGATCACAGCGGGTAGCACTAAGCCTTTGTGGAGTGACATTGCTGCTCTGAGTTCAACAACGAAGAGTTATTGGGCACAGTGGGAGAGCCTGGTTATCCACGACGGGGTGCTGTGTCGCAAATGGGAAAACGCTCGTGGAGATCACTGTCATCTGCAAATGGTGGTTCCCAAAGCCAAGGTCCCTAACGTGCTACAACTCTACCATGAAGGATGTTCGGGAGGCCACATGGGAGTAAAAAGGACACTGTTAAAAATAAGGGAGCGGTTTTACTGGATACATTGTAGAGAAGATGTTGAAGACTGGTGCCGAAAATGCACTACCTGTGCGGCAGTGAAAGGACCCCATACACGCAGCAGAGGAGCACTAAAACTGTATAACGTTGGAGCCCCATGGGAGCGTATAGCCCTGGATATTGCAGGACCATTCCCTGTAAGTAAAAATGGAAATAAGTACTTCATGGTCGTTATGGACTACTTCACGAAATGGCCCGAAGTTTTCGCCATTCCTAATCAAGAAGCTTCGACGGTAGCAGATAAACTAGTCCACGAAGTTTTCTGTCGTTTTGGAGTTCCCCTGGAAATTCACAGTGATCAAGGAAGGAATTTTGAATCACAAGTATTTCAGGAGACATGCCGAATAATGGGGACTCATAAAACAAGAACCACTTCTTATCATCCTCAGTCTGATGGAATGGTGGAAAGATTCAATCAGACGTTGGAGAGATATCTGGCCAAAGTGGTCGAAAATAAGCAAAACGATTGGGACCAACACATACAGCCGTTTTTACTGTCATACAGAAGTGCAGTCCATGAGAGTACAGGCGCCACTCCTGCGTTGGCAAATTTTGGAAGAGAACTGCGGTTGCCTGCAGACCTGATAACTGGCATTCCTCCAGATTCTCCGCGTGCCATCACAGATTATGCAAACGACCTGCGCAATAAAATGAACGACATAAATGAACACATTCGACTAACTGGTCAACAAATGTCTGAGAAAATGAAGACCCGTTATGACCGAAATTCAAACAACTTGCGATTTGATAGGGGTCACAGGTCTGGTTGCACAATCCGATACGGAAAAAGGGAAAATCCCCTAAACTACAAGCAAAATGGGATGGACCATACCGTGTGTTGACCAGGATCAATGACGTCACATACCGAATTCAGAAGGGAACGCGAGGTGCGCCTAAAATTGTTCATGTTGATCGGCTGGCGCGATATTACGGGGCTAACAATGCTCGGGACGAGCATGTTTTAGGAGGGGGCAGTGTTACGCCGAGACTGTTAAACAATGAATGGTAATCGAGGTTTCTCGAGCGCTTTTGTCTGTTATTGTTTGTGGTTTCGCAGAATGGATAGTGGCCATTGTGTCGAGGGACCGACCCTTTCCTGGAGCGATCGAGATCGTTCTCGAACAATCGAAATATGCGCGATATAAATAGGCCGGAGAGATGGCCGGACAGTCAGTCTGGATTCAGCTATACGTGTGAACATTTCGGTGACTTTAAGTGGTGCAACTGTGGTGTGAATTAGTGTGTTGTGATTACGTGTGACCAAGTTCGTGTATTCATCGTTATCGTGTTGAATAAAAGTGTTATTTTGGTTGGATCGATTCCCATTATTTTATCCCGAACCCTCAGCTCGTAACAATAGTTTGCTGGAAGAATACTTATTTGGGTAACGCTCGCCTTTATTCAAACACACATTCATTTCACATGTCCTGTAATTCTCGCTTTTATGTATATTTTTGTACATACATATAATAAAGATGGTTTCGCAGAACATGTCTTGAAGTCAAGTCCTGTAAAAACAGATGATTTCTAGGCAAGCGATAGTATAAGATTTCCTGGTAAGTGATAATAAAAAATAAATATTGCTAGACATTTCACACAGCGCTATCTAGCCCCAAAATAAGCAGAGCTTATACTATGGGAACCAGATAACTGATAGAATACTTAATATATATATATATATATATTTGTAAATACATACTTCTTACGATCTGTAAATCATGCAAACAGTTGTTCTGCGGGGGGAATCGAACCCACTACCTCCTGCGTTTCCGCCGGCTTTTCGCACACTGCACCACGGAGGTCGTGTAATACTAAAATAATAAACTAAAATAATGATTTTACTTAGAAAAATTTCGTGATTGATTTCAATCATTATTATGTCATAGTGAGTGAACCTGGTAAAGACATAGTTAGTGTTGTGTGTTTGCCTGTACCGAGAAGTACCGAAGAGAGCAGCAGTGATGATAATGATGATGACGCAGCCTGTCAACACTCGCGCAGAAGGCTGCGGCGCGTAGTGCGAGGCGAGACGTTATTCGGAGCGGATCGCACTCACCCTGATGAAGGTTCACGAATTGAACCGAAACATTGTCGGCCGAAACACCCATAAGACGTGATAAATTCCGTAGTTAAAATAATGATGATAAACGATTTGCCTACCAAACTGAATACCCCTATTTCTTCGTGTCTTTGCATTTATATTGTGATATATTAAGATTATTATGTTACCTGTAAAAAGTGTATCCAATAAATTATCTTTCTTTCTTTATAGTCTCCTTCGGCAATCGGGAAATAACAATAAGAAACCATCTATGTTTTTTTGTTTTTTTTTCTCATTTATTACCTATAGGTAAACGGAGTAATCCGAGAATACCTTAACAGCATTCAAACAATCTGTAATAAATATATATTCTACAGCATTTTATCTAGGCATATCTGTATTATTTTCTTTGTTTCATTTTCGATGATAAAATATAAAAAAAAACATGTAATGTAGCTAATCTCGACAAACAAAGACGAGTGGATATTACAAGCTAATTTATTTATCCTGAGACGAAAAGTAAATATTTAACCCGAGACGAGCTTAGGCCGAAATAATTACATTATCAGAGTGCCCCCCGCTTAGTATTTCGGTCACAACTTTTCCTGGTTTATGTGTTATCCCGCACTAGGAAAAAGAGTCATCCCATATCAATATTTACTAATATTATAATATATAATAATAATATTAATAATTAGTTTTATTTAGCTTTTAGCGATAAGGCCGCCCATTGTACCTATGATTTAAAAGTGTATTTTCTTAAATATGTTTATATTTAATCGTGTGCAATAAAGAAATTATCTAATCTATTTACATTTCACAGTGGAGACGATTTCTTCATGATATGAATAGTTCATTTCATGTTATTAATTAGAATGAGATGAAGCTTATTTAATTCTGCTATACTTTATAACATTAGTCTACTCATCTTTATTGCTATAAAGGTTTATAAAATAGCATTGTTTATCACATCTTGGCAAATCTACGTCTTATAAGCCATAGGAAATCCACTGTTGGATATAGGCCACCCCATAGATTTCCAAAGCGACCAATCTTGTGCGTACTATGCCGTTTATGACCACAGAACAATTTAAACGTATTTGAAAAATGTCTGATATCTATCTTTCTATATCTATATTTCTGGACAATTTACACAGCGCTATCTAGCCCCAAACTAAGCAGAGCTTGTACTATGGGAACCAGATAACTGTAAGAATACTTATATATACTTGTTTTTGTAAATACTTATAATATATAAAAAAACATCCAGACCCGGAACAAATATCTGTAGATCATGCAAACATTCGTTACGTGGCGGGAATCGAAACCGCTACGTCGGTACGAGGTCGCAGGTGATATTTGGGTATTTCAGCTTTGATTACAACTTCGTACATACAAAATACGAAAAGACTTTCTCCCCGTTCTAAGTATTCTAATTTCCATAGTAAAAGCTTCATCAAGCATCAATTTTTGATTATCTACAGATTTTACAAAAACATCTGTTTCTCACTGCGCACTCATGAACCTACAACCGACGAAATAGCAAAGATAGCCTCTGTATCTGCCTGCCATGAAAGTTCGTTAGTTTGTTGTAATTATTAGGGTTCTGTAGTTTGTTGTTAGTTTTGATGCGGTTTACCAAACTTTTCATTTAATACGGATCATGAATACTCACCGAATAATACGCACGGGATCTTCTACCAAATAATTTTGCAGGTCGGAAAAGTCTTTTGTACCTTTAACTTCATCAAATTGAAGTTTAAAAAACATGTCGAAGAGATCGCTACTATAGTAGCTTTTATCGATAGGACCGCCCATTGTACTTACCTTTATTTTTGTATATTTAATTTTGTTTTGTGTGCAATAAAGAGTACTTATTTATCTATAGTGATATTGTATTTTTATAATTCATACATATTTTTTAAATTGTTACTCGTAAGCAATATTGTATGTACTTCTTACAAATCAAATCGAAAACACAAAGCAAAAAAGATAGGATTTGATGAAATTTATTCCAAAAAACCTTAGGACAAGATGATTTTCGTTATGATTTATGTAATAGTGATAAAATGATAGCACACTGTATTTTTTATTACGTGTAGTTCTTATTGTAGGCTTATAAGGTCATACATAGCAGACATATCAACTCGGAAAGGGATCGTCACCGTATCAGCTCGAGCTGTCAGTATTCTTTGTATGAGACGTACTGCAACGCACACTAATCGGAATCGTAACGTAATCGCCTCGTCTCGGGACAAGCCCACAACCGCTGCGGTGCCGTCAACCGCCTAGTCGTAGCCAAGAAGACGTGCTTACGGTAGGTTGACGCCTGGTTGACGAAGAGGCGAAAGGCGATACGGTGCCAATTCCTTTCCGAGCTGATAGGTATGTCTGCTATAACCTTTACACTAGACACTCAATCTATAACCGAGTGTGAGGTGTCAGCTCACACCTCAGCATATTTAGCCATACTGTACTTAAACACATGGTCTTACCACAAAAAAAATTAATAGCGCGTGTTTAAAAAATTAGTAAGGATTTCTTTAAACACGCGTTAAACAGTTGTTTAACTTTTTTGTGGTAACAAGGTTAGTTGTATCGACACAAGTATATTGTATCGACACAAATCATTACTCTTTGTACTAATAATCACGTCTACATCATGGAGGCCTATCATTTAAAACGTTACAAGTCTCGAATACCAAGTTGCTCTTAAATGCCATCATCGCTCGCAAAAAGACTGCCTCACTGCTCAGTAGAGTACAAGGCCAATACTAACACTGTCCTGACAAGTACGACTCACCGATTGTAAAATCTTTCACTCGGGTTCTAATCGAACAGTCTTTGTGAGAGACTGTTTACTCAGGACTTGAGTGAGGGATTCTCTCTTTAATTTAAATTTTTTATGCCTATTATGAATAACACAATTACATTTATTAACAGAAGTAATATACATTTATTTACATGACTTTATGGAATACAAAAGAAACTGTTTAATTTATACCTACCTGTTATTATATTAACCCATTTGATATATGTAATTAAGTATTCTCTAATAAAACATGGATCTTTGATATCTGTATCATAAATTAATTGATTGAAGTTTCGCTGGCACTCAGTGTCTATAGACTGAGTGTCTAGTGTCGTCGTGTAGTCTACCATTAAATGGTTTTATTAATGTAGTTTTTATTCAGTTATGTAAAACAAAACTGGCCCATCACTAGTCTGCGTAAACACTGATAGTGCTAGATAGAGCTATTACGTGGCGCCCACAAAGCGATGAGCAGATACCAACTATTTGACCGATATTTACTTACTTTCTAATAGTCTAGGAGCCAGCGAGAAAACATAAAAATTGTGTAACAATATCCATCATTTACAACGAGTGATATATTTAAAATTGGAAGTCCGGTCCACGATTTCATTATATTTGAGAAAGACAACCAAAGACAGGTCCAAGTCCTGTTTTAGATACCTTTACCTAGAAGCGGAACGCAAAAGGTTTATAAAGATGTCCACAATTAAGTGACACTCAGACTCGAACAAATATCTGTAGACCATGCAAACATTTGTTACGCTGCGGAAATCGAACCCACAACGTCCTGCATCTCAGCTGGCCGCGCCACAGGGGGCTATAAATCATTATTTTATTAGAATTTATTTTGTTTTCGCTCTCACGCCTCGAATAAGTCCTTCTCGCACAAGTTAGTAAAATGAGTAAAAGATTGGCCTCAGTCACATAAAATATTAAACATGTGTTTTATGTTGCACATTTATGCGGCCTTTTCTTTTATCTTCAACTTACAATGGATAATGAAAACAATGAGTAACTTATTCTTTGAAGGAACAATGTGATATAATGTTTACTGTAGAAACAGAAATTGCTCTTTTGCTGAAGAATTTAATTTAAAAGGTCACCATAATATGGAAACTTTACACGCGGTGTACATAAATTAACCTTACCTCCTCTTCAGTTAAGTTGGAGGTATTTTTTTTACTCGCGCACCCTATTGTGTGGTGTGTCGACTCATATTCAACACTTTTTCGATGTATGAATTCCCATCAAAGTAGAGAAAACTAGAAGTGGTAAAATACCTATGTGGTGCTAATGTAGGAAATGCTCTTTAGGCACGAAAACAGAATACAGCTATTCTATTATCTACATATATCAACTTTTGTATGACTTTTATATCAGTTGTAATTGTAATGGATAATGAAAACAATGAGTAACTTATTCTTTGAAGGAACAGTGTGATATAATGTTTACTGTAGAAACAGAAATTGCTCTTTTGCTGAAGAATTTAATTTAAAAGGTCACCATAATATGGAAACTTTACACGCGGTGTACATAAATTAACCTTACCTCCTCTTCAGTTAAGTTGGAGGTATTTTTTTTACTCGCGCACCCTATTGTGTGGTGTGTCGACTCATATTCAACACTTTTTCGATGTATGAATTCCCATCAAAGTAGAGAAAACTAGAAGTGGTAAAATACCTATGTGGTGCTAATGTAGGAAATGCTCTTTAGGCACGAAAACAGAATACAGCTATTCTATTATCTACATATATCAACTTTTGTATGACTTTTATATCAGTTGTAATTGTAATGGATAATGAAAACAATGAGTAACTTATTCTTTGAAGGAACAGTGTGATATAATGTTTACTGTAGAAACAGAAATTGCTCTTTTGCTGAAGAATTTAATTTAAAAGGTCACCATAATATGGAAACTTTACACGCGGTGTACATAAATTAACCTTACCTCCTCTTCAGTTAAGTTGGAGGTATTTTTTTTACTCGCGCACCCTATTGTGTGGTGTGTCGACTCATATTCAACACTTTTTCGATGTATGAATTCCCATCAAAGTAGAGAAAACTAGAAGTGGTAAAATACCTATGTGGTGCTAATGTAGGAAATGCTCTTTAGGCACGAAAACAGAATACAGCTATTCTATTATCTACATATATCAACTTTTGTATGACTTTTATATCAGTTGTAATTGTAATGGATAATGAAAACAATGAGTAACTTATTCTTTGAAGGAACAGTGTGATATAATGTTTACTGTAGAAACAGAAATTGCTCTTTTGCTGAAGAATTTAATTTAAAAGGTCACCATAATATGGAAACTTTACACGCGGTGTACATAAATTAACCTTACCTCCTCTTCAGTTAAGTTGGAGGTATTTTTTTTACTCGCGCACCCTATTGTGTGGTGTGTCGACTCATATTCAACACTTTTTCGATGTATGAATTCCCATCAAAGTAGAGAAAACTAGAAGTGGTAAAATACCTATGTGGTGCTAATGTAGGAAATGCTCTTTAGGCACGAAAACAGAATACAGCTATTCTATTATCTACATATATCAACTTTTGTATGACTTTTATATCAGTTGTAATTGTAATGGATAATGAAAACAATGAGTAACTTATTCTTTGAAGGAACAGTGTGATATAATGTTTACTGTAGAAACAGAAATTGCTCTTTTGCTGAAGAATTTAATTTAAAAGGTCACCATAATATGGAAACTTTACACGCGGTGTACATAAATTAACCTTACCTCCTCTTCAGTTAAGTTGGAGGTATTTTTTTTACTCGCGCACCCTATTGTGTGGTGTGTCGACTCATATTCAACACTTTTTCGATGTATGAATTCCCATCAAAGTAGAGAAAACTAGAAGTGGTAAAATACCTATGTGGTGCTAATGTAGGAAATGCTCTTTAGGCACGAAAACAGAATACAGCTATTCTATTATCTACATATATCAACTTTTGTATGACTTTTATATCAGTTGTAATTGTAATGGATAATGAAAACAATGAGTAACTTATTCTTTGAAGGAACAGTGTGATATAATGTTTACTGTAGAAACAGAAATTGCTCTTTTGCTGAAGAATTTAATTTAAAAGGTCACCATAATATGGAAACTTTACACGCGGTGTACATAAATTAACCTTACCTCCTCTTCAGTTAAGTTGGAGGTATTTTTTTTACTCGCGCACCCTATTGTGTGGTGTGTCGACTCATATTCAACACTTTTTCGATGTATGAATTCCCATCAAAGTAGAGAAAACTAGAAGTGGTAAAATACCTATGTGGTGCTAACGTAGGAAATGCTCTTTAGGCACGAAAACAGAATACAGCTATTCTATTATCTACATATATCAACTTTTGTATGACTTTTATATCAGTTGTAATTGTAAATGTCGTTATTTGAAGTTTACGGAGATCTTTTCACACCCTGTATGTACAATGGATAAAAAATTACGCACTACAATAAGGTAATTGTCTCACAGCCGGCGATGAGCGAGAAGCGAGTAGAACTAGAAACTAGAAACGAGTTGGCGAGCAGCGAGAAGCGAGTGTGTAGTTCCTATAGTTGTCTCGCTGGGCTATAAAGCGAGTGAGCGAGTGCGGCGGGGATCATCTCACGGCAAGTGTTCTGACCGCCAAGCGAGCATCGCTGAGCGGGTATCGCTGAGCGAGTATCGCTGAGCGAGTGTTGTAGTCGCTGCGACAAAATAGTGGAGGGCGAGTTCTCGCCGGCAGTGTGAACGGCCAGCGATCAACTATTAATATACGGAACTTTTAACTTTTACTGACACGGAATCTATATCTTTTGTTCCTTTCTTAAGCGAGAAAATAGTTGATAGCTAATCGCTTACTCGCCGGCGGTGAGACAATAGCTTAATGTAGGGTTTACGTTGCCAGCTCCTATCCAACCCATTTTATTAAATTATCTTATAGCATTGATAACAAACCAATAAAATAGATAGCTTTAGCTGTATCCAATGGACCACGATTGGGAAAATATGTGTGTCACGTTTTCAAACGAAATAAAATGCTCTATAACTTTTAACGAAATAACTGTTACTGCGTATAACGGTTTTGATATGAAAATTCTAAGCGAATTGTGTAATTTAATCACTCAAATCTATTTGGGTTCTTATCTACTAACGACGTATAAGGTTAAGCAAGTTAATTTTACAAAATTTTAAAAACTGCCGGCTCCCCTTTTTTATCACGGGGGGTTTGATATTTATAGGCTAGAGTTTTACCAAGATCTCTCCTGATGGTAAGCGATGATGCAGTCTACGATGGTACACGCTTGCCTAGAAGAAACCTATTCACTCGCGACTTGAAGACCCCTAAGTTGTAGTTATCAGGAAACCCAGACTCAGGCAAGGCGTTCACTCCTTGGTGGTGCGCATAATAAAGATGGAAGAGTACCGCTTTCTGTGTATGAAATGTATGTCTACCATGCAGCGGTCGCGCACCGCGAAGCGTCTAGCTGACCGATGATAGAATGGGGATGGTTGGATCAGGTTGAAAAGCTCCGCAGCAGCACTCGCCGAAATGAGGAATTGAGGTTTAAAACTGACATGAAACCACTCCTGCTAAACAGGCTTTCTACTATGAAAACCGTGTCCAAATCGCATTCCGTTTAGGCGCTACGATGCCATAGGCGTCAATCTTAAACACCCCTGTTTTTGCATCTGGGGTAAAAAAATCAACGCTGAAAAATTGACACCGGTAAGTTTTTCTGAAGTATCGTACTGAAATATCGAATCTAGAGAAATCACAAGGCGAAGTTTCGTTTAGTTTCAAAGTCACTTTAAACATTTAAGCCCATTTACTGGTCGGTGAAGTTATCAAGAATTTCTAGGGCCTTACCTCTTTGACACAAAATAGTTGGCGCCAATCTTAAAGGACCACACAAGAATCTTTACTACCTACTAGTTACTTAGTCGCTCTAACTAGGCCGTCCGGCTAGACTGACGCCTGGCCATTGATATATAGTCTGTAGCTACTAACTTTATGGTTCAAATTTGTTCGAAGAAGTATTAATTAAATGCGTTTGGTCTAAACAGGAGTCATAACTTTTTGATAGTCATTGGACGGTTCGATAAGCCGTTGCGGCAAAGCATTAAGGCCATTTAAGTAAAGTTTAACGGCCATGGGTAAATGAGAGGTGTCACTTTATTACCAGACTTTGCAAACTGAAAATAATTCTTAAAGGGGATAAAAGAGTGATTCTTGTGGGGCATAAAATGGCTTGTCTATTAAGGTGTGCATGGAGGTATAAAGAACATGTGACTTTAAAGCAATGAGTTAATCTAATATACCTATAAAAATCTCGGGTCGCGGTTTTTGTGGTTGCACTCATTCGAAACGATTTTAATGAATTTTTTTTGTGTATTTAGTAGGTATGAGAGTAAGTTGTAAAGTATTTTTTACACTCATATCCCCCCCCCTTCCACCCCCCCCCCCTCAATTTTTTTATCGCAAGTTTAGTGTTTTTGTATGAACAATATCCATATAATTTAACCATCGTTCATTGACGTGAAGTCATTTACGAAGTGTCGCTTCACTTTGACAAGAGTGTATATAGTTTTTATCCCGAAGTTCCCACCGGAACGGGAAACTTCAAACGTGCGAAGCCGAGGGCGGGTCAGCTAGTGAGTTAATAATAGTTTAATGAACCCTCGGCTCACGTAGGAGACATAATGGTACTCCAGAGTGACCGATCTTGTGCGACTTACACCTAACGGATCCCAGCAACCTTTCTCAGATCGTCTTTCCATCTAGTAGGGGCCATCCTACACTGCGCTTTCCAGTGCGTGCTCTCCACTCGAGAATCTTTCTGCCGTTGGTACTTCAACTTAATGTTAATTTCGATTCCCAACGGGGGGGGGGGGGGGGGGGGGGGGGGGGGTTCAAGTGGGGCAAAAAAAAAGGTAAAAATGGACAGTTTGGTACCATGAACTCCCGTTACCTGTAATTTGAATGAAACTGTAGGTCAAGTTAGTTGGTAATTTATTTCGTGGCACTATTTTGATAGTATACGAATCATATCTTTTTGTTTTTTATGGGAGATTCGTGAGATCTCAGTTCGGGACGAACCACTAGTATAAAGTAAATATTATAAACCACTAGTTAGTATAATAATGTTACCCTTTGGGTACGAACCCGAAAAAACATTTATTTGTGACGGAACAAAACACACACAGCACACAAGTAAGGTATACACAAAAAACATATTTATACATACAAAAAAACAATGCATAACAGCGTTCTGCGTTTTCAAGATTCTTTCTGGGCGTCTAGTCGAAGCGAAGTGTGATCCGAGAGCTGGCGGTTATCTGAGTCAACACATAAGCATTGCAATTCAGCGGGGCAATGCAGCGACTTGCGCCTGGTAGTGATCTGGAGCAGTTGAGTTATCTTTAGATCGTTTGCAACGGTCTTTAGATGATTCAACTGTTTTTTCTGTATTTTATAGTCTTGTAACTGTATATTCTTTCTGATAATAAATGTACTTCGAGTTAATGTTAAAACCCGAAAGGATCTATATCCTTATTGCATAAGTCAATTGCTGTCGCCCGCCTGTCGTTCGGGTCAGGCCGTCCCTTCCACATGAAGGTGTACAATGGGCTACCAATGTCATTTTCCTCCTTTACTTGAATAGTGTTTGTTCTACAAATGTGTAAAATTCAATGATTGAAAAATAATGGTTTGGTAACGATGAGCTGTTTTTTTAGCGAAAATTCAGTAAATCAGCTTTTTTAAATGTTTAACACAAAATCTAAGAAACAAAGGGCGATTTGCGCAACGATGCCTAATTATATTTAGTGCCTAAATAAGATATAAAGAGTTGTCAAATCACACAAATACGTCAAATATAAACATGTTTAGTCACTAATTATGTTTAGGGATCGTTGTGTAAGCTGGGCTTAATGATAAGCAGAGCCGGATTTAGGGGAGGGCAAGCGAGGCTACAGCCCTGGGGCCTCCACAAAAGAGGGGGGCCCACAATAGATACTTCGGAAAAAAAAATCAGCGAAATCATCAACTATTTTTCTGCGAAAAAGGCTCGGAAGGTTCCGTTCGTTAATGCTAAAATTTAATTTCATATAATTCTTGTTTCCATATTTGTTAAATAATAAAAGCATACTTGATTTCACAATAAAATATATGTTGAAAAACTCGACTGAAAAAAATTGACCATTTTATTTGGAAAACAATTGGGGGCCAAGGGGCCTCCACTCCTTTGTTGCCCCGAGGCCTCCAGACCTCTAAATCCGGCATTGATGATAAGTACTTTGGTAGTCGCAAAGTCCAAGAAACCACTGATATAAAGACCTAACGCAAGTTCACGTTATGTTTTCATAAAATCAATGAAATTTGACTGTTTTATAGACAAACTATTTATTTTCATGGGTTACTAAAAAGCAACTCTTTTTGGTTTAACATACTATTCCGAAGTAGGTTAGGTACCCTATTAATCGCTGACTGTTTCAACCATGCTACGATACCTACATTTTTTCACTAAAAACGGAATATTCACCATTATTTATGAGGTTTTGAGTGTCCCGATATTTCCACGCAGTTGAATGCGCCATGATCACGGGTAAACTCAAACTGAGTTATAACTAGTGGTTCGTCCCAAACTGAGATCTCGCGAATCTCACAAAATAAGTATTATTCGTAGGGCGATTTGCACAACGATGCCTAAACGGAGGTATTTATTGGCTAAATATGATTTAAGGCGTTGTCATATTATGCAAATACGTCAAATTGAAACATGTTTAGTCGCTAAATACGTTTAGTGATCTATGTGCATGCCAGCCTTAATCTTTAACGAATAAATTATTGTCACAAAATGAATAACCAATCTACTTGGCCTACAGTTTCATTCAAATTAGAGGTAACGGGGGTTCTTGTTAATTGGTTATTGTTTTTTGGGGTACAAATTGCAGTTATTCAGATTTTTGCCTATATTTGTGTTACTAAAGCTACACGAATACCAAATTTCAGTATTGTGGGGTCAATGCCCTGTGAATTTTGTCAAAGTTTTGTTTTTATTATGGCTAATAACTCAAAAACTACAAGAATTAAACTAAAAATAAAAACGGGGTTCAAATGTCCCAATGAAGACCTTTCATTTGACGTCCTATTTGACCTAATAGTCTCATTTTAATTTTTTTTACCCCCTTTGAACCCTAATATCTCAACAACCAACCCCCTCACATTTTTAGCTCATTTAGTCACAGCAAAATTGTGCCATCACTACCTACCTATGTATCAAATTTCATGATGATCGGATCAACGCTTCGAAAGTTAGTCTCGGACAAACAAACATACATACATATAACGCCGATTTGGCCAAGTTGATTTGGAGATCTCGTTTCGCTCGATCAACTATGTTAGTTTTAAAAGTTGTTTACAATTTCAATTTATTTATCAACCATATAACAGTGAAATGCTACACAAGGCAAGTCATAACACAATATATTATAGAAAAATGTCAGGATTACAAAATAATACACAATAATGTTACCTATCTAATCTAGTAGATATATAAAACAAAGTCGGGTTAGTTATAACTCAAGAACCGCTGGACCGATTTATGATCTTTGATTTGTTGGATTTGTCTTTTCCCCGAATAGCAGAATAACTATTAAAACATCGAAAAAAATCACGAAATAAAGCTATTAAAAAAAATCATTTTCTCATACATAAATGCAGCTAATGATGGCCGATTGACAATTCTACCGGCAACGTACAGTACATTGGAAGATTTGGCAGCCCGCGTCATATCAGACTTATATTATAAATGTGAAAGATTAAATGTTTGTTTGTTTGTTACTCAATCACGTCTTAACGGCTAGTCAGATTTCGATGAAATTTGGAATGTACGTGGATTATAACCTGGATTAACATATAGGCTACTTTTTTTGGCAAACCACGCGTGCCAAGCCGCGGGCGGTAGCTAGTTAAAATATAAACGAAAATTTGTTGTACAAAATAAGTTATTGTTACAAGCTGAGGGTTCGGGATAAAATAATGGGAATCGATCTATCCAAAATAACACTTTTATTCAACACTAGAACGATGAATACACGAACTTGGTCACACGTAATCGTTGTGATTACGTGTGACCATTAATTCACACCACTGTTGCACCACTTAAAGTCACCGAAATGTTCGCACGTATAGCAAAATCCAGACTGACTCGCGAGCAACTACTGTTCACGCGAGATCCTTCTCCGCGTCAGTCCTCCAGGACCTCGCTGAGACTAACTGTCCGGCCATCTCTCCGGCCTATTTATATCGTGCACAATTCACAACACTAGAACGATCTCGATCGTTCCAGAAAAGGGTCGGTGTTTCGACAGAATGACCACTCCCCATTCTGCGAAACCGTAGACAATAACACAGCAGGTACCTAAGACGCGTTCGAGAAATTTCGATTATTACTCATTGTTTAACAGCCTCGGCGTAACATTATTTTTTCTAAGTAAAACATTAGGTTTTACTTAGAAAACTTTCGTGATTGATCTTAATTATATTATATAAAGCTCGATTACCACTCACTGACTGACTGACTGACTGACTCATTGACATGTTTGTTCTCCCAGATGCCACCTCGTAGGGTGAAAATGTTTGGTGGGATCGTATAGAGGGAGTTCCGATGAGTTGGGAATAAATCCTAAAGTACCCCTTTTATCCCCCATTCGCTCCCATCCACCTCGTATCTCGGAGAGTATAGGTCTTAGAGAGTTGGTGCAAAAACTAATGTTGCAGAGGACATTTTTTTATATCCGGTTCCATGAAAAAAAAATTGTCTTTCATACAAAAAAAAAATTGTCCCATACAAAATATTTCTGTATGAATACCGTAAACCGTATATTTCGTTTGCCGTAATTTTCATACTGTTTTTGTAGGGAGCCCACGGCTTGTGTGTACTATAAAATTACTGTAAATTTGCTTGATTCTATATAATGGTGGTGGAGGGACATGAGATAACTTTCATAGTTTTTTGCAAAGGTCATCATCATCATTTTGGAACATCCAATTTTTTTTTTTTTTAGTATGCAACGTTCATCATGTTTATTTTGGAACATCCACATTTTTTTAATTATGCCTCATCCACAATGATCACTTTGGAACGTCAATTATTTTTTTTTTTATTATGCAACATCCACTGTGATCATTTTGGTACATCATTTTTTTTAATTATGCCTCATCCACAATGATCACTTTGGAACGTCAATTATTATTATTTTTTTTGTATTATGCAACATCCACTATGATCATTTTGGTACATAATTTTTTTTATTATGCCTCATCCACAATGATCACTTTGGAACGTCAATTATTTTTTTTTTATTATGCAACATCCACTGTGATCATTTTGGTACATCATTTTTTTTAATTATGCCTCATCCACAATGATCACTTTGGAACGTCAATTATTATTATTTTTTTTGTATTATGCAACATCCACTGTGATCATTATGGTACATAATTTTTTTTATTATGCCTCATCCACAATGATCACTTTGGAACGTCAATTATTTTTTTTATCATGCAACATCCACTGTAATCATTTTGGTACATCATTTTTTTAATTACGCCTCATCCACAATGATCACTTTGGAACGTCAATTATTTTTTTTTATTATGCAACACATAATTTTTTTTAATTATGCCTCATCCACAATGATCACTTTGGAACGTCAATTATTTTTTTTTATTATGCATCATCCACTGTGATCATTTTGGAACATCATTTTTTTTAATTATGCCTCATCCACAATGATCACTTTGGAACGTCAATTATTATTATTTTTTTGTATTATGCAACATCCACTGTGATCATTTTGGTACATCATTTTTTTAATTACGCCTCATCCACAATGATCACTTTGGAACGTCAATTTTTTTTTATTATGCATCATCCACTGTGAACATTTTGGAACATAATTTTTTTTTAATTTTGCCTCATCCACATGATCATTTTGGAACGTCAATTTTTTAATTATGCCTCATCCACAATGATCACTTTGGAACGTCAATTATTTTTTTTTTGTATTATACAACATCCACTGTGATCATTTTGGTACATAATTTTTTTTATTATGCCTCATCCACAATGATCACTTTGGAACGTCAATTATTTTTTTTATTATGCAACATCCACTGTAATCATTTTGGTACATCATTTTTTTAATTATGCCTCATCCACAATGATCACTTTGGAACATAATTTTTTTTTTTTATTATGCATCATCCACTGTGATCATTTTGGAACATCATTTTTTTTAATTATGCCTCATCCACAATGATCACTTTGGAACGTCAATTATTATTATTTTTTTGTATTATGCAACATCCACTGTGATCATTTTGGTACATCATTTTTTTAATTACGCCTCATCCACAATGATCACTTTGGAACGTCAATTTTTTTTATTATGCATCATCCACTGTGATCATTTTGGAACATAATTTTTTTTTAATTTTGCCTCATCCGCATGATCATTTTGGAACGTCAATTTTTTTTTATTATGCAACATCCACTGTGATCATTTTGGAAAATTAATTTTTTTGTATCACAAATTTTTGGTGGAATCGTTATTTTACGGTCATCATCGCCCTTGCCATTATTTTGAATTCTTCTCTCACTTCCTTTTCGTTTTCGAATGTTTCTTCCACATTGATATCCTCTTTAATTGTTTCTATAACTTCGAAATCCTCTTTGATGGCATTTTTACTTCAATATACTTTTGAATTGTTTTTTCTATTTTTATATTTTCTTCAATTACTTCTCTTACTTCAATATCGACTCTTCAAAATTATGGGTTTTAATACAAATCTTAAATCGCTCGTATCTTCTAAACGGGAAGAGTTACGCGTAGCAAACTTTTACAAAATATTGGTACAAATTTTTGGTGGAATGGTTTTTTTAATACCATCATTGCGCTTGACATCCTTTTTGAATGCTTCTCTCACTTGGTCTTCCTCCTTGAATGCTTCTTTAACCTCGATATCCTCTATTTTTGCTTCTTTCACATTGATATCCTTTTTAATTGCTTTTTCTACTTATATGTTTTCTTCAATTGCTTCTTTTACTTCAATTTCCACTCTACAAAATTATGGGGTTTCATACAAAACTTAAATCGCTCGTATCTTTTAAACGGGAAGAGATAGCTCGAGGAAACTTTTACAAAATATTGGTATAAGTTTTTGGTGGAACCGTTTTTTTATTTTTATCATTGTCCTCGACGTCTTTTACTCAATTTCAATTTCCTCTTTGATTGTTTCTGCTACTTCGATATCCTATTTGATTGCTTCTTCCACTTCGATATCATCTTTGAATGCTGCGTCCACTTGGAAATCCGCTATGATTTCATTGCTTCTTCCATTTAGATATCGTCTTTGACTGCTTCTTACACATGGATATCCTCTTCGATAGCTTTTAACAGCTCGATATCCTCTTTGATTGCTTCTTCCACTTTGATATCCTCTTTTATTGCTTCTACCAATTCGATATCATCTTCGATTTCCTTTTGATTGCTTCTTGCACTGCAATATTCTCTTTGATTGCGTCTTTATCTTCGATATGGTTTTTGATAGCATTTTCACTTCAATATCCTCTGTGATGGCTTCTTACACTTCGATATCTTCTTTGATTGCTTCTTCCACTTCGATATCCTCTAAGATTGCTTCTTCCACTTCGATACCTTCTTTGATTGCTTCTTCCACTTCGATATCGTCTTTGATTGCTTTTTTCACTTCGTCATCTTAGAATGCTTCTACCACCTCGGTATCCTCTTTGATTGCTTACTCAACTTCAATTTCCTCTTTAATAGTTTCTGCTAATTCGATATCCTATTTGATTGCTGCTTTCACTTCAATATC
The DNA here is from genome assembly GCA_963924445.1 of Philereme transversata. NCBI lineage: Eukaryota > Metazoa > Arthropoda > Insecta > Lepidoptera > Geometridae > Philereme > Philereme transversata. The sequence goes on from OZ004347.1 coordinate 11,857,564, forward strand.
CTGTTTGATTGCTTCTTGCACTTCGAAATCATATTTGATTGCTGCTTCCATTTGGATATCTTCTTTGATTTGATTGCTTCTTCCATTTCGATATCGTCTTTGACTGCTTCTTACACATGGATATCCTTTTTGATCGCTTTTAACAGCTCGAAATCCTCTTTGATTGCTTCTTCGACAAAAACAATAACACGCGAGTTGCGTGCAACTCGCGCACTACGCAACCTCTAGTTATATTATATAAAGCTCGATTACCACTCACTGACTGACTGACTGACTGACTCATTGACATGTTTGTTCTCCCAGATGCCCCCTCGTAGGGTGAAAATGTTTGGTGGGATCGTATAGAGGGAGTTCCGATGAGTTGGGAATAAATCCTAAAGTACCCCTTTTGTCCCCCATTCGCTCCCATCCACCTCGTATCTCGGAAAGTATAGGTCTTACAGCGTTGGTGCAAAAACTAATATTGCAGAGGACATTTTTTTATATCCGGATCCATGAAAAAAAAATTGTCTTTCATACAAAAAAAAAATTGTCCCATACAAAATATTTCTGTATGAATACCGTAAACCGTATATTTCGTTTGCCGTAATTTTCATACTGTTTTTGTAGGGAGCCCACGGCTTGTGTATACTATAAAATTACTGTAAATTTGCTTGATTCTATATAATGGTGGTGGAGGGGCATGAGACAACTTTCATAGTTTTTGCAAAGGTCATCATCATTTTGGAACATCCAATTTTTTTTTTTTTTTTAGTATTCAACGTTCATCATGTTTATTTTGGAACATTCACATTTTTTTAATTATGCCTCATCCACAATGATCACTTTGGAACGTCAATTTTTTTTTTATTATGCATCATCCACTGTGATCATTTTGGAACATCATTTTTTTTTCAATTATGCCTCATCCACTATGATCACTTTGGAACGTAATTTTTTTTTTATTATGCAACATCCACTGTGATATTTTGGTACATCATTTTTTTTAATTATGCCTCATCCACAATGATCACTTTGGAACGTCAATTATTATTATTTTTTTTATTATGCAACATCCACTGTGATCATTTTGGTACATCATTTTTTTAATTATGCCTCATCCACAATGATCACTTTGGAACGTCAATTATTTTTTATTTTTTTATTATGCATCATCCACTGTGATCATTTTGGAACATCATTTTTTTTTAATTATGCCTCATCCACAATGATCATGTTGGAAAGTCAATTTTTTTCCCTGTTTTTTTATTATGCATCATCCACTGTGATCATTTTGGAACATCATTTTTTTTAATTATGCCTCATCCACAATGATCACTTTGGAACGTCAATTATTAATATTTTTTTTGTATTATGCAACATCCACTGTGATCATTTTGGTACATCATTTTTTTTAATTATGCCTCATCCACAATGATCACTTTGGAACGTCAATTATTTTTTTTTTATTATGCAACATCCACTGTGATCATTTTGGTACATCATTTTTTTTAATTATGCCTCATCCACAATGATCACTTTGGAACGTCAATTATTTTTTTTTTATTATGCAACATCCACTGTGATATTTTGGTAAATCATTTTTTTTAATTATGCCTCATCCACAATGATCACTTTGGAACGTCAATTATTATTATTTTTTTTATTATGCAACATCCACTGTGATCATTTTGGTACATAATTTTTTGAATTATGCCTCATCCACAATGATCACTTTGGAACGTCAATTATTATTTTTTTATTATGCATCATCCACTGTGATCATTTTGGAACATAATTTTTTTAATTATGCCTCATCCACAATGATCACTTTGGAACGTCAATTATTATTATTTTTTTTGTATTATGCAACATCCACTGTGATCATTTTGGTACATCAATTTTTTAATTACGCCTCATCCACAATGATCACTTTGGAACGTCAATTTTTTTTTTTATTATTATGCATCATCCACTGTGATCATTTTGGAACATCATTTTTTTTTAAATTATGCCTCATCCACATGATCATTTTGGAACGTCAATTTTTTTTTATTATGCAACATCCACTGTGATCATTTTGGAAAATCAATTTTTTTTTGTAGCACAAATTTTTGGTGGAATCGTTATTTTACGGTCATCATCGCCCTTGCCATCATTTTGAATTCTTCTCTCACTTCCTTTTCGTTTTCGAATGTTTCTTCCACATTGATATCCTCTTTAATTGTTTCTATAACTTCGAAATCCTCTTTGATGGCATTTTTACTTCAATATACCTTTGAATTGTTTTTTCTATTTTTCTATTTTCTTCAATTACTTCTCTTACTTCAATATCGACTCGACAAAATTATGGGTTTTAATACAAATCTTAAATCGCTCGTATCTTCTAAACGGGAAGAGTTACCCCCAGCAAACTTTTACAAAATATTGGTACTAATTTTTGGTGGAATAGTTTTTTTAATACCATCATTGCCCTTGAGATCCTTTTTGAATGCTTCTCTTACTTCGTCTTCCGCTTTGAATGCTTCTTTCACCTCGATATCCTCTATTTTTGCTTCTTCCACTTTGATATCCTTTTTAATTGCTTTTTCTACTTATATATTTTCTTCAATTGCTTCTTTTACTACAATTTCCACTCTAAAAAATTATGGGTTTTAATACAAATCTTAAATCGCTCGTATCTTCTAAACGGGAAGAGTTACGCCTAGCAAACTTTTACAGATTATTGGTACAAATTTTTGGTGCAATAGTTTTTTTAATACCATCATTGCCCTTGACATCCGTTTTGATTGCTTCTCTTACTTCGTCTTCCACTTTGAATGCTTCTTTCACCTCGATATCCTCTATTTTTGCTTCTTCCACTTTGATATCCTTTTTAATTGCTTTATCTACTTATATATTTTCTTCAATTGCTTCTTTTACTTCAACTCCCACTCTATAAAATTATGGGTTTTAATACAAATCTTAAATCGCTCGTATCTTCTAAACGGGAAGAGTTACCCCTAGCAAACTTTTACAAAATATTGGTACTAATTTTTGGTGGAATAGTTTTTTTAATACCATCATTGCCCTTGACATCCTTTTTGAATGCTTCTCTCACTTCGTCTTCCTCTTTGAATGCTTCTTTCACCTCGATATCCTCTATTTTTGCTTCTTCCACTTTTATATCCTTTTTAATTGCTTTATCTACTTATATATTTCCTTCAATTGCTTCTTTTACTTCAATTCCCACTCTACAAAATTATGGGTTTTAATACAAATCTTAAATCGCTCGTATCTTCTAAACGGGAACAGTTACGTCTAGCAAACTTTTACAAAATAATGGTACTAATTTTTGGTCGAATATTTTTTTTATTACCATCATTGATCTTGAAATCCTGTTTGAATGCTTCTTTCACCTCGATATCCTCTATGTTTGCTTCTTCCACTTTGATATCCTTTTTAATTGCTTTTTCTACTTATATATTTTCTTCAATTGCTTCTTTTACTACAATTTCCACTCTACAAAATTAGGGGTCTTCATACTAAACTTAAATCGCTCGTATCTTTTAAAAGGGAAGAGATAGCTCGAGGAAACTTTTACAAAATATTAGTATAAGTTTTTGGTGAAACAGTTTTTTATTTTTATCATTGTCCTCGACGTCTTTTACTCAATTTCAATTTCCTCTTTAATTGTTTCTGCTACTTCGATATCCTATTTGATTGCTTCTTTCACTTCAATATCCTCTTTGATTGCTTCTTCCACTTCGATATCATCTTTGATTGCTGCTTCCACTTGGATATCCTCTTTGATTTGATTGCTTCTTCCATTTCGATCGTCTTTGACTGCTTCTTACACATGGATATCCTCTTCGATAACTTTAAACAGCTCGATATCCTCTTTGATTGCTTCTTCCACTTTGATATCGTCTTTTATTGCTTCTACCAATTCGATATCATCTTCGATTTCCTTTTGATTGCTTCTTGCACTGCAATATTCTCTTTGATTGCGTCTTCATCTTCAATATCGTTTTTGATAGCATTTTCACTTCGATATCCTCTGTGATGGCTTCTTCCACTTCGATATCCTCTTTGATTGCTTCTTCCACTTCGATATCCTCTTTGATTGCTTCTTCCACTTCGATATCGTCTTTGACTGCTTCTTCCACTTCGATATCGTCTTTGATTGCTTTTTGCACTTCGTCATCCTCTTAGAACGCTTCTACCACCTCGGTATCCTCTTTGATTGCTTACTCAACTTTAATTTCCTCTTTGATTGTTTCTGCTACTTCGATATCCTATTTGATTGCTTCTTTCACTTCAATATCCTCTTTGATTGCTTCTGCCACTTCGATATCGTTTTTGACAGTTTCTTCCACTTCGATATCGTCTTTGATTGCTTTTTTCACTTCGTCATCCTCTTAGAACGCTTCTACCACATCGGTATCCTCTTTGATTGCTTACTCAACTTTAATTTCCTCTTTGATTGTTTCTGCTACTTCAATATCCTATTTGATTGCTTCTTTCACTTCAATATCCTGTTTGATTGCTTCTTCCACTTCGATATCGTTTTTGACTGTTTCTTCCACTTCGATATCGTCTTTGATTGCTTTTTTTACTTCGTCATCCTCTTAGAATGCTCTTATCACCTCGGTATCCTCTTTGATTGCTTACTCAACTTTAATTTCCTCATTGATTGTTTTTGCTGCTTCGATATCCTATTTGATTGCTTCTTCCATTTCGATATCGTCTTTGACTGCTTCTTACACATGGATATCCTGTTTGATGGCTTTTAACAGCTCGATATCCTCTTTAATTACTTCTTCGACTAAAAGAAAAACACGCGAGCTGCGAGCAGCTCGCGCACAACGCAACCTCTAGTCATTATTATAAATACGGGATTTATCACGTCTTATCGGTGTTTCGATCGACAATGTTTCGGTTCAATTCGTGAACCTTCAGCAGGGTGAGTGCAATCCGCTCCGAATAACGTCTCGCCTCGCACAGGTATATTTAGGTTTATTTAATCCTACACTTTTGTTATCGAATATATCGAGACTATTCAATCATCTCAATTAATATCAATTATCCAGCTGATTTCCGATCGTATTATTACTCTGCAATTGGCTACAATAGTGAGGTATCTTTTTATGGGCGATAATAATCAGTTGTGGTCACTTGTGGTCGGATACGCCTGTCTATCGCTCTTATCTTGCTAGTGAATACCTACTTGTAAAGGAATTAGTAGAGAAAAAGACTACTTTCTTTTTTAACAAAGTTAAAATCTATTTATTCGTGAAAACACAAGGGTCACTGAAACGTAAAACTTACTGCCTGTTTCTCTGCGACCAAGCCGGGAATGAAAGGCAAGAAATAAGGCTGGTTAATCCTTTGTCAAAACAATAGGTAGGAGCATTTAGAAAATAAGTTGCCTACATCTAGGTAGCATTTTTGATCGAGTTGGAGCAACTTAAATCCCAAGCTTTTTTATCATCTCCGATACATTATAATTGATCGAGCGAAGCGAGATCTCAAAATCAACTTGGGCAAATCGGCGTTGTGTGTATGTATGTTTGTTTGTCTGAGAATAACTTTCGAAGCATTGATCCGATTATCGCTAAATTTGATACATAGGTAGTGATGGCACAATTTTGGTGTGACTAAATGAGCTAAAAATGTTTGGGGATTGTTGAGATATTGGGGTTCTTGAACACCAATATCCTTACATATACCCCATTTTTTACCCCTCTTGAGGGGTAAAAAAATGAAAATGAGACTATTAGGTCAAATAGGACGTCAAGTAAACGGTCTTCATTAGGACATTTGAACCCCGTTTTTATTTTTAGTTTAATCCTTAAGAGTTTTTAAGTTATTAGCCGTAATAGGAGGAACAACACATACATATTCTACCTACGATACGTATTAACATTTTTTTTGTAGTTTACTTAAGGATAGGGGGCGATACAGGGGAAGATTGCTTAGGGCATCAAGTTACCTTAATCCGGTACTGTGTGCGGGATAGACCTAAGTATATTTATAGGCATTGTTACAAAGACTGAACCAGCCCTAGTAGCATGACCGCCATAGAAAATTTTCTCTCTAACGAAGAATCGAGTAAAACTAGATTTTAGCGTAGAGTAGAAATACTACACCGTACGTACAAATGTTTCTACTGTCTACTCTAAAGTGTATTCTTCCGTAACGATAAACTTTTCTATCGCCGTCATGTTAGCCCGGCTACAGCAACATAAACATAAAAGTTATATCTGCAAATAAACCTTGATTTCATCTTCCAAGCTGCACCATTATCCTCTTGGAGAACCGTTATTGAAGACTCAAGCAATTTACTAATCGACAGTCTAGTTATAAATAGACCAAGTCTCCGCCCACCTGGCAGGTGTCCCTGTTCGTCCCAGATGGTGGAATAGTCAGTTTAGTCAGAAAACTGTTTCTATTCTAACGCTAATAATTAATATTTCCAATCGATAGATATTTCAGGAACGAGTACAATATTTTAGAATGAATATGAAAATATTGAATTATGCTTTGTACGTCATTCGTTTTAATAAAGTTATTTTAATACTAGTGGTTCACCCCGAACCACTAGAATCTCGCGAGTAAAATAAAAATAAAAAATATTATTAGTAATATTTGACTATCAAAATAGTGCCACGAAATGGATAACCAAATAACTTGACCTACAGTTTCATTCAAATTACAGGTAACGGGAGTTCATGTTTTTGGTTATACTTTTTGGGGTAGAAATTGCTGTTGTTCTGGATTTCAGACCTTTGCCTATATTTGCGTCACTAAAGCTACACGAGTACCAAATTTCAGCATTGTGGGGTCACTGGTGTACCCTGTGAATTTTGTCAAAGTTTAGTTTTTATTATGGTTAATAACTCAAAAACTACAAAATCTTTACTAAAAATAAAAACGGGGTCGAAATGTACTAATTTTTAATAATTACCTTTCATTTGACGTCTTACTTGACCTAATAGTCTCATTTTCATTTTTTTTTACCTCTCTTAAATCCCAATTTCTCAACATCCCCCCAAATTTTTTAGCTCATTGAGTCACACCAAAATTGTGCCATCATTACCTACCTATATATTAATTTTCACGATGATCGGATAAACGCTTCGAAAGTTATCCTCGGACAAACAAACATACATACATACATACAACGCCGATTTGCCCAAGTAGCTCCTCCTAACGTGCAGAGTCAATAGTGCAGCCATTTAGATGCCTTTTAAACACTTCCTAATAACGCAGATGCTGACTACCGTACTATATGTATCGGTATGTGGCAGATTAACAACAATACCAGCAACTAATCATGCTCATGAAAATTTGTCATTCTAAAGATTAATAGGAAGAGATTGCGTTAACGAGACCGCTATTTGTATCTGTATTTAAATTTATGTGTGCATAGTTTGACATTATGATTTCTAGTATTAAAAGGTTGATTATCATACCTTGCACATCCTAACAGGATACATTAATATGTTGGGATATATTGGGTTGAGATGCGAATGAATGTTTTAATAAAAAACATGTATTGTTACTTACTTAGATATTTATGTTTATATACCCTACTAACACAAATGTACTTGTAAACCACTATTATCTGATTTAATAAGTGAATTTAATTGAAATTTTAATTTAATTAATCTAGGATACGATTTTAAGTACCTACCTAACCTCTTTTATGTTGTATAGAATTGAATAAATATCCAAATTTTTGTTTGCCAATACTTTAAAAATATATGGATACGGTAGGTACTAAGGTGAACAATAAAGTGCTATAAATTTTTACTTTTTCTTGATAAAGGCCTTTTCTGCGTTTTCAAAGAACTTGTTATATTCTTGATACTCGGAAAAAAGAGATCAATAGAGCTTTATATATTACTAGCTTCTGCCAACGGCTTCGCACGCGTTGTTTGTCATCAAAAAGTAGCCTATGCGTTAATCCAGGTTATGATTTACGTATATACCAAATTTCATCGAAATCGGTTCAGCCTTTACGACGTGATTGAGCACCAAATAAACATCCAAACTTTCGCATCTATAATATTAGTGTGTGTGTCTTCGGAAGGAAATAGCGTGTGCAAACTGAAATATGAAATCTAGCCAATTTAAAGTTTTGATCTGTTCTCGACACTTACGAGAACAACAAATTTTCTACGACTCTGTGAATTCAATGATTTTCATTGAAGAATGTTTATGAGGTGAATTAGGTCAAATACCTTAAGTCAAACAATACGTAAGGCGCAAAGACTTAAAAACGGCTCATTCCATGTCTAACTAAAAAGTTCAAGGAAGTCTCAATAATAAAATGTTTATATTATAAATTTTTTCTATGAAAAGTTGTTTAATTTTCATGATCAGAATCACTCCGATCAGGCTTAACATCTAGTATGTCAAGCCTGATCCTGGACACCCTGTATACCACTGAACTGTAACTGATGGTGTGGTCGCAGATGCACACTTGTGTAGAAAGAACCAGTTCCCTCTAAACTCGAAAACCTTAGTGGTTTGAAAAATAGACGCCAGTAGCAATTTGATAAACAAGTTGATCTGGTATACCAAGCAAGTTATGCCGTGAGTAGGGTTCCCAGATTAAAAAATCGAAATTCCGGAGTAAATTCCTGACATTTGATGAAAATTCCTGACTTTCTTGTAAATAAGCATCGTACATTTGAATGAACGAAGCAAAAACAATGTTCCCTGCAAACAATCGAAAAACAACAAATACCCTGTTAAAAATGATACGCGGGGATCTAAGGATGATGATGGGAATCATCACAGGACACTGCGAACTCAACCAGCACCTCTTGAAGACCAGGGCCACGGACAGTGGGCTTTGTCGCGCATGTCTTCAGGAGGAAGAGACAGTGGAGCACGTGATGCTTCACTGTACGGCCACAAGCGATATCAGGCTGAGGACGGGTCTGCAGGAGCTCATCGAATCCTCATCCGCTAACTCCACAACGGCATCTACGGAGATCTTGGAAAGCTGCATCCATCAACCCAAAATCCTGCTCCATTACTTCAAGGAACTAGGATGGCTGGGGTCAGGTTAGAAGGGGGGTAATGCACAATACACCCCTATGCGGGACGTCAATGCAGATCTTATTCCCCCTACTTCTAATTAGAATTAGAACGAAGCAAATTCTTGAATTTTCGCGCGCGCTCAGACCCTGTGAACGAAACGGGCGGGGGAGTGTTGCAGAATATTTCTGGGAGCAATAAATATCAGTAATGATCAAAATGACAAATAACATATGTAATGTTGATTGTTAATTTATTTGTCTCGCAATCTTACAACTACTTAAATTGTAGAAATTCTGGATGGTTTAGGATTCCCCCCGCATTCCGGACAGAGACCTATATTACCGGACATGTCCGGAAAATTCCGGACGTATGGCAACCCTAGCAGTGAGGGTTCTATTACTTAGAGACATTGTACACAGTCAAGGTTCAAAAGTTATTTACAAAGAACGTTAACTACAGACAAGTACAAACAAGGTTCATCGTTTTAAAACAGTATGTCGTAGCCATTACTATTTTTATTTCCCTGTAGCTTTGTAACTAATGACATTTTAATGATTCTGTCCGCTTTAAACTCACCTACGGTGTGTAGTGGTACAATGAGTAGGTACCTATTATCTGTGATTTTAGAGTTGTTACATGAAAACCGAAAAAAGCCGGATATGAACAGATCAGTTTGCTGTAACCATATATTGTGTTATCACATTACTTATGTATACATATATAATAATACTGGCTGATCCACCCGCGACTTGGCATGCTTGAAATTTCCCGTTCCCGTGGGAACTTCGGGATAAAATCTACATAAAACTCTCTTCTCAAAGTGACGCGACAGTTCATGTAAATGACTTCACGTTAATGAACGACGGTTAAATTTTATGGATATTGTTCATACAAAAATACTAAAATTGCGATTCAAAAATTAGGGATGGGGGTACGGGGTTGAAAAATACTTTACAACCTGTTCTCATACCTACAAAAAAAACATTAAAATCGGTCTTCGAGGAGTGCGAGTAAAACCGTGACACGAGATGTTTATACTCGTCTAGTAGAAAATGTTCATTTATTTTTCTCTCACAAGTTATTTTCTTATGTCTAAACTACAAAGGCAAGTTTTATGTTAAACAAATAATATGTACAAAAAAACATGACATTGCACTGATCTGATGACGGAAATGCAACTTCTCGGTGAATTCAATCTAATTTCTTTATAACTTCTTACACACCGGTTATTTTGACACAATGGAGCGGGTGAATTAACATTGTCATAAAAGTCAGATTGGCGATAGTTTCGGTAGATTATTAGCCAGATTTTTATGATTTCACTCGGCCGAACGGCTTTTTTCGTATCCTTAGCACCCCTAGCAAACTATTTCTAAACTTCACAGAGATAAACGATTCCGATTTGAAAATAAATCACAACACATAGCGATCGATAGACTGCTCCTACATATTGTATAGACGTTTAAAATGGTGGTGCTCATGGTTACTTTAAGCTCCCTTGTCTGGTATTGTAGATTTTTTCGTAACTAGGTATTAATTACCAAGTTTTTTATATTTCTTGAAAGTAAATATTACCTTTCATGGCACAACCGTCCTAAGCTACTTAGAGCCCACATTATTATATTTACAAATAACTTGTTCTGAATCATGATTTTAATTAATGAAAAAAAAAAGGATTTTATATTTGTTAATAGAATCCTTTCCATCGTAGACTGCATCATCGCTTACCATCAGGCATGAGCGTGGTCAAACGAGAGACATTTGGAGCCTGTACTGTCCCACTGCAGGGCAAAGGCGTCCCTTCCATCCACTCTAATAGTATATTTGAATACTAATTTCAATTACTATTTTAAATATAATACTATACTATAATTTATACAAAATATATAAATAAAAATCGCCGGAAGCGAGATTCAATCGGTTTATACTTTTACCCGATTGAAACCTTATCAGTTATTTGACCACGTGTTTTCGAGTGACCACTCGATCTCAGCTATCGAACACCAATCGATTACTGGTCACACAATGAGCTAGCATGAGTAGGTGCTTAGTTTTTGAACAAGAATATAAACAAAACAATAGGGCCACGGGTAAATAAAAAAACATGAATAAATAAAAACAAAAGAAAATAAAAACTCTGAAGCGGGTATCTGAAGATATTGTTAATGTAAGATGATGGGGTCAATGACAAAACCGACTGTCACACTGAGTATGATGACTATGCGACTATTGGCTGACTTTACAAGCTGGCCGGCATACTTTGGGTGCTTCACGCTCCGTTGCAAGTTTTTAAACCACAGGAAAGAAAATTCCTCGTAGTGATTGATATTACCGCCGAATGCAAACTTACGGTTTAACTCCGTAGATGCCTATTTATTTTATTGTCAAGTTAATTATTTGTATGCGGTGTACATAACAATAATCATCTTGACAATAAAATAAGTAGACTTCGTAGAATATAGAATATAGAAGGTAATAAGTGCTCTATTACCGTCTAATGTGGTGTAATATTGTGTAATATAAATATATAAATAATGATGGACATTTCACACAGCGCTATCTAGCCCCAAACTAAGCAAAGCTTGAACTATGGGAACCCAGATAACTTATATAATACTTATATACTTTTTTTTAATACATACTCATAAAATATAGAAAAACAGACCCGGAACAAATATCCGTAGGTCATGCAAACTTTTGATCCGTGGCGGGAATCGGACCCGCTACCTCCTACGTCTCAGCCCGCTATTCGCCCACTGCGCCATGGAGGTCGATAATTCTATTATTCTATTCTCTCTGTTCTTGTCTTCGTAGCTTCCAAATAAATAAATAAAATACATTTATTTCAAGCCATAAAAACGGTTTGTAAGGGTGCCGATGAAATTACAGGCACATTAGGTATTACAGTTTACACCTGTATGTCTCTAGTTGATGGACGCAGGGTATTGTATCGTAAGGCATGTTGACCTACGAAGCAATGCTTGGTAGGCAATGGTTATCACATTGTTATCACATGGTTATCGAATACATAACATCAGGTGGCTAATTTGCATGTTCCATCTCCAAGTACTATAAAAAAATAGTTCTGAGCTAGATGTGGTACTCTTCTGTCGCTAAAAAAGGAGTGTTATAATATAAGTTTGACGCCCAAGTCTGTCTGTCTGTCTGCGGCATCGTAGTTTCCAAACGGCAGGACTGAATCGAACGCGGTTTTTACAAACTTTTTATTAATATGCAATGTATGTTTATCCGGGTGGAATCCTGCAACTGAATTTTAAACCCGCTCCTCTCAACCGATTGAGAATACAATGTAACTTCGGTGACAATGCAATAATATGGTACTATGGAGGTGGTCTCATGATGGAGACGGATGCCAGAAAACAGAACTTCTGAATGGATTATAGTAGGCTACTAGTGTTTGGGCTCATTTGAATCTGTTTGCAGTTCCGATTATGAATTTTATAAATAGGTACTTGTAAAAACAATTTTTCAACGAAAACTTATTTTCATCATTTTTAAATGAGGTGGTGAAAACGCTTTATTGTATAATTAACAAATCATATTTAAAACATATAACTAGACTAGCTTCCGCCCGCGGCTTCGCACGCGCAAAGACCAAAATATTTTTTTGTACTAACTTTGACACCCCATTTTTATCCCATGGGACCTTATTTATAGGATAAAAAGTAGCCTATGTGTTAATCCAGGTTATATAATCTACGTAAATACTAAATTTCATCGAAATCGGTTCAGCTGTTATGACTTGATTGAGTAACAAACAAACAAATTAATATACAAACATCCTAACTTTCACATTTATAATATTAGTGTGATACGCGATAGTACTATTGGCGGTCTTATCGCTATAAGCGATATCTTCCAGACAACCTTTGGCTGGACTTGATTTTACGAGAAAAGAAAGGGTGGGGGATATATTTTTTTTATAATATCTTTTGTTTTAATTTACTAGTAGATCGTACGTTATTGGTTATCGTACCTTTTAGAAAATAGAAGCCGAAACAGTAGCGCTCAATATTTTCTATCATGATGGACAATCGACCGACATCTTAAATTCTCATACCTAATAGCTATACAAATACAAAACGCATGTACAATCATATTGAGTCATTGTTACTGTGGGAATCTACTTTCACTATTGCATCAGATCTATCAGATTGTATTTTCATTGGATCCAAAACTCTTGAAGCCAGTATTTTTAAAAACGGTTTTTTGGTGTGAGCCATCTTTTTGTCAGCTTGGGGGTAAGCCGGTATGCGTCCAATGGAATTACGGTATCATTTATTATTTTACTTAGAAAACTTTCGTAATTTATTTCAATCATTATTATAAATACGGGATTTATCGCGTACCGTTGTATCGGTGTTTCGACCGACAATGTTACGGTTCAATTCGTGAACCTTCATGAGGGTGAGTGCGATCCGCTCCGAACTGCGTCTCGCCTCGCACTACGCGCAGCAAGCCTCACATTACATTTGTTATTATTATTTAATATACATTTGTTAGGGTAAGATGTCGAGCATCAATAAATGTAAAAAAACAAACGTAAAAAGTACAGATATAGAATTGTTTGCCGTCACGCGTATTTATATTGTGTATTAATTAATACGCAATATAAAAGGGAAGAAGGGAAGGTAGGCCTTTGCCCAGCAGTGGGATCCAGCGGGCTCTTTAGATTAAATTAGATGATAAGATTAGATACGATAAACGGTTTTCTTTAGTTATATGTACATTATTTCAATAACCATCAAATTAGACGTTTCTCATCTACCGGGCATCCTATGACGGCCATATTAAATTTAATTAACTTAGGATCTCATACTGCTGGATAAAGGTTTCCTCATTAGTCCCCATCTCTAGTCTAGATTCTCCAATCTAGTTTGAATGCATCCAGAATAGAGTAGAATAGAATGGAAAACGCTTTATTGTAAATCCCACTTAAAATAAAAAACAATATAAAAAAACAATAAACGCAGAAATACAAGTGGCGGTCTTATCGCTAAAAGCGATCTCTTCCAGACAACCTTTGGATGGACTGGATTTGACGTGAACGTTATAAGGACGGTAGCTTTTAATAAAAATAATTAAATATTGAATAAACATTTTACTTAAATAAGCAAAAAATAAATAAATATATATATATATATATAAGTATTTATCAATGGATTAGGTACATATTATATTAATATAGTTGTCCAGTTGTCTCTTATCTTTTTCTGGGCCTACCACGGCTGCGTCGTCCGTTCGTTATCCGCTTTTATAACAAATTTAGTCAACAACTAAATATACATATATTTATATCTAAAAACAATATACACAAAAAGTATTTAAAAACTGCTAGCGTCCTCCATAACGTAGAGCAGCGTGCCTTAATAATTAAATGAAAAGTAAACTTAGAAACAAAAAATATAAACTGAAAATGCTTGGTAAATATAGTGCATAAACAAATACAGCGTGCAGCGACAGAAGGGGAGGATATCAAGTGTGTTTAAGCACACACAATCATAGTGCTTAAAATAGAAAATTAGTTCGGACTTCTGTGGTGCAGTGGGCGAATAGCCGGCTGAGACGCAGGAGATAGCGGGTTCGATCCCCGCTGCGAAACAAATTCTATCTACAGATATTTGTTCCGGGTCTGGTTGTTTCTCTATATATTGTAAGTATGTATTTACAAAAAAAATGTATATAAGTATTCTATCAGTTATCTGGTTCCCGTAGTACAAGCTCTGCTTAATTTGGGGCTAGATAGCGCTGTGGGAAATGTCCAGCAATATTTATTTATTTTATTTAGTTAATTGGTATTGGGTAGGTAATAATATGATTTTAGGAGGGAGTTTTTTAATAGATCATCTGTTACCTTATACGAAAGAGCTTGGAGCCAAGTGGAGCCATCCAGTTTGAATCAACAAAATGTTAGATGTCAATCAACACAATAGTCGTCAATAGCTTTACGAGTCACCAAAAGAGACCATCACATCCACACCAAAAATAACTTGGTAAAACAAATGTGCACATTTCATAATAAGATTTAAAAATTATTTCAAAAATTACTAACCAGACGGGATTCAAACTCGCCACCTTCACCTTAATATGAGGATGCGGAAACAATTTCGCCACCAGCTCACTTAAAATTCCGAAATTGAAAATAAACCTTATTATATTTGCGATTGGATATATAAAGTTATAGTATATGGATGGTTATATAACTTTCCTGTCTAACATTTGCCCATATTTAAACAAAATGTCTAGAATCTAGTAAAATAATTAAACCGAGACCTTCGAGGCTGTAAAAATCTGAGATAATAAAACATGAAAATGAACGACAGAAGAAAGGAGTTCCGCAAAGAAACGCTGAATGTGTAACCTTGCGGAATTCCCGAGAGATCCATATTTTTTGTCTCAATGCCTTTGTGCCCGTAATTACCCCCCCCCCCTCCCTCCCTCCCTCCCCTCCCACTGGCTAAATTACAAGGATTGTTAGAGAATTACCTTGTTATATACCTACAGCTCTGAAAATCGAGTACTTAAAAGCTACTGTATCAAGAAACTCATTTACAAATGCATTTAACATTAACATTTAACAAATGCAAATAAATTTAACAAATGTTATTAGTTTGTTTATCTGATATTGGCATGCTTATCTGTATCATTATTTTGTTTTTTATGAATTCAAATATTAATTTATTGATTAGATTATGTGCATACATAATTTGCTATAAATACGGGATTTATCACGTACCGTTTTATCGATGTTACGTATAAATAT
This sequence comes from Philereme transversata, assembly GCA_963924445.1. Lineage (NCBI taxonomy): Eukaryota > Metazoa > Arthropoda > Insecta > Lepidoptera > Geometridae > Philereme > Philereme transversata. Next base: position 11,873,363 of record OZ004347.1, read on the forward strand.
TGCTAGACATTTCACACAGCGCTATCTAGCCCCAAACTAAGCAGAGCTTGTACTATGAGAACCAGATAACTGATAGAATACTTATATACATTTTTTTGTAAATACATACTTATAGATATAGAGAAACAACCAGACCCGGAACAAATATCTGTAGATCATGCAAACATTTGTTCCGCGGCGGGGATCGAACCCACTACCTCCTGCGTCTCAGCCGGCTATTCGCCCACTGCACCACGGAGGTTGACAATGTTTCCGTTCAATTCGTGAACCTTCAGGGTGAGTGAAACCAGCCTGGCACGTGATAAATCCCGTATTTATAATATTGATGATGAATTGAAATAAATCTTGAAAGTTTTCTAAGTAAAATATATTCCAATACCACATTCGTTGAATAAGTGGAACATATTTTTGAAGTGAAAACTTCTATAAGCGCGTTGGGCATTTTTTGAGATGGAAAAAAACCATTGAACTCCCAACACTGTTACCGTTACCGACACTTCTGTATAAAAGTATCTGTAGTGTAGTCTGTTCAAGTTTTCACTTCTCACATCCATTCAATAAAAACCGAATCCAAACCGGTTGGCCCGTGAAAGGAACTACGTTGCCACAGACAGACAGGCAGAAACACAGAAATAGCCGTCGAACATTATAACAAACAACTTTTTGCGTTAGGGTTAAAAAACAATAGGTAGGTACCTAAGTTTTCAATGAAAAACAAGAAAAAAAAATATAGCTGTCAAGAATTTGAGTTAGGAGAAATTAGAGTTATAATTTTTACCGAACTTTGGTGCCAAGAATTTTGCGTCTCCGTAAAAATAGAAACGTAATTCTGAGCAATTTTAATTACTCATCGTACTAGGAGAAATAATGTTAATGTTAAAAATGACTAGCTAAAAACCAAAGATAAAATCTCCGTAGGCATAGTTTGTTTAACCACTTGATTGGCGCAACAATCCTGCAAATGATCCCTTCATACAGATCGTATCATATCTTAGAACTGAGCGATTAGGGACAGATGTTATTAAAGAGTAATTATTATGTAATCTGCTTCAATTTATTTCACTTGTTTATGTAGGTAGTTTATGTTTGCAAAAGGGCGATGGAGCGCAGTATTCTTGGAGTTAAAATATCTGATCGCGTCCGTAACACCATACTGGGATCCAAAACCAAGATCGCCGATGCAGGGGAGAAGGCCGCCAGGCTGAAGTGGGGCTGGGCCGGTCACGTCTGCCGCATGCCTGACGAGCTATGGGCCAAAATTACCACGAAGTGGAGCCCTGAGATAGCAAAGCGGTGCCGCGACAGACCACGGCTGAGGTGGCGGGACGAGCTGGACGCCTTTGAGTGGGACTGGCTTACGGTGGCGCTGAACCGTTGTGAATGGCAGAAATGCGGGGAGGCATTTGCCCAACAATGGGGCAATATGGGCTAATAGTAATGTAGGTAGTAAAAGTACTTACAAATGATTAGTTGCTGATAAACCTTTGTGGTATTTAGTGGTGGTTTAAAATATCTGTTATTATCTTTTATATGCATAAAATAAAAAAATATTTCATCGTAAAGTTTGGTTTTCTGAGCAAACATAGCTCGAAAAACTGGCGGTCGTTGGAGCAGAAAGGTTCTAGAGTGAAGACCACGCACTGGAAAGCGTAGGATGAACCCCACGAGATAGAAAGGCGACCTGATGAAGTTTACGTATCAGCAAACAGTTTTAAGTATTAGAAGTATGTTAGTCATTAAGGTACGTATTTATATGGGCTGTAGAATTATGTTTTAACTTCTTGTTCTTTTCTATTGTTGCCTTAAATAAAGACTTATTATTATTATTTGTTTATTATTATTATTGTTTAATTTCTGATTTACAAGTGGTTCGCCCCGAACTGAGATCTCGCGAATCTCCCAAAATAAATATTATTCTTAGGGCAACTTGCACAACAATGCCTAAAAGTATTTAGTGGCTAAATATGATTTAAGGAGTTGACAAATCATACAAATAGTTCAAATTTAAACATGTTTAGTCGCTAAATACGTTTAGTGATCTTTGTGCATGGCGGCTTTAATCTTTGACTGATAAATTGGTGCCACGAAATGCATAACCAACCTAGTTGGCCTACAGTTTTAGTCAAATTAGATGTAACAGGAGTTCTTGTTAATTGGTTATATTTTTTTGGGGAACAAATGGCAGTTACTCTGGATTTCAGGCTTTTGCCTATATTTGTGTCACTAAAGCTACACGAATACCAAATTTTAGCATTGTGGGGTCACTGGTGTACCGTGTAAATTTTGTCAAAGTTTTGTTTTTATCATGGCTAATAACTCAAAAACTACAAAAATTAAACTAAAAATAAAAATGGGGTTCAAATGTACTAATGAAGACCTTTCATTTAACGTCCCACTTGACCTAATAGTCTCATTTCCATTTTTTTACCCCTCTTGAACCCCAATATCTCAACAACTCCCCAACATTTTTAGTTCATTGAGTCACACCAAAATTGTGCCATCATTACCTACCTATATACCAAATCGCACGATGATCGGATAAACGCTTCGAAAGTTATCCTCGGACAAACAAACATACATACAACGCCCATTTGCCCAAGTTGATTTGAGATCTCGCTTCGCTCGATCAATTATTAAAGGTTACTGGGAGCCGTTGGGTGCAGGCCGCACAAGATCGGTCGTTCTGGAAACCTATAGGGGAGGCCTATGGTCAGCAGTGAACATCCTAGGGCTGATATGATGATGAGCATGAACTTAGATGTACGTTCAATCAATCAGATGTTCTTAATATTTTATGTGCATAGAAAACTAAGTAATAATAGTGGTGGTCGGTTTGTTTAATTGAAAAGTTATACTGACTATTGGAGTTCGCAAATAGGAGTAAGTTCATGTTATTTGAAGTTCGTGTTATCTCTGATAACGGAAATGAGACTGCATATTATTACAGTCCAACTGGTACGGTGATTGGCTGAAATGTATGGGGTTCTTCAAATAGGGCGTTTTAACATTTTTTCACACCACCTGCTCGACAATGTCAAATTATATGTCATGTAAACCTCACCGAAAGCAGGTGATTAAATCCCTGAGTACTGAATATATTCAAATATAATATAGTAAAATATAATACTGAATATAGTAAAATCATAGTATTTTGTACTTTAAAAGTGATTTGAATTTGGATCCTCATCTGTATTAAAATTTGAACCAAAGGGACCCACAAAATAAGAACTTATTCGTAAATCGAACAAACCCCTGAACAGAATGCACCAACCTAGATTTGATTTTTATTGTCTCGCCGAAAATGAGAAAAGTGGAATATTCTCCTCGTGGACAAAGCGGTTTGAATCTTGGGCGTGCTTATCACTCTCTGCACTCAGGATTCTAGTAACTCCCTCGCTCCACTCGTAAGTTAACTCTAGAAGCCTTCGTTACGTTCGGGATTCAATATGGCGCCCGCAATAAGACACTGCTTTATGCTCTTTTAATAATCTACTATTAAAGGGTCGGCAACGCGCGTGTGATACTTATAACAAAATGCCTAATTGGTCGTTGATATTATGTAGTGTAGGTATGATATCCCAAAAGAGGTTGAGTCTGCTTGTGGAATAGATCAAGCTTACATTAAAAAAATTTAATATCATCATATTAAAGTTTTTTAGGAATTTTTCCTTTAAATCTTACCTTCTACATACAAAATGTTTGACTTAGCATTCATCTAAAATAGCTGATAAACAGATATTTTACCCAAATCAGCAGATTTTTTCCAAGTGATTCTACAATAAAAATTATTGAATTTTGATGTAGAACAAACCTTCTCTTGAGTGAGCTCAATAACCCCCTTCCGGGATAACATACCTACATATTCCGAAGTACAATATATATTAGGATTTTTGCCACGCCTCGAGCCGTAAAGTCAGTGTAGATATTTCTTGGTAAGTAAAAAATCTTGAGATTTACTGACTGAAAAACAGAGGGAGGGACCGACTTCACACTATTCAAAGTTATAGTTTCTTGTACAACTTTGTAAAGAAGCAAGAACAACTCAGGTTGCTAAGCTACTTATGATGCTGTCTGTACTTTGCGGGAAGCAAGAAAATAGGGAATATCATTGAGAGAAACGTTTAATTCAAAACTTTAGTTCTAAAACAGAAAGTTTTACTTGAATATTTTTCTTAGCTCTTCAACCTTCTTGCTTTATGAAATAAGGTTAAAAATCCTGTGGCAGATATTTTTCATCACAGGAATTTCTGACATCTTGAACCAGTGTGATTGACGATTGTATTCAAATGATCTCTCAATTCTTTAATGGAGACCATGATGCAACCAGTTTTACTATGATTAATTTGTTCAAGCTAAATTCGTTATGGATGTCATACTGTCAGTGACTTGAATGATAATGAGACATTGATAGCTATGTTTTTAAAAGTATTGTGCAAATTTTTGACGACCTCCGTGGTGCAGTGGGCGAATAGCCGGCAGGCAGAGATGCAGGAGGTAGCGGGTTCGATCCCCACCGCGGAACAAATGTTTGCATGATCTACAGATATTTGTTCCGGGTCTGGATGTTTATCTATATATTATAAGTATGTATTTACAAAACAAAAAAGTATATAAGTATTCTATCAGTTATCTGGTTCCCATAGTACAAGCTCTGCTTAGTTTGGGGCTAGATATTTGTGTGAAATTAATAACTGTTATGTTGAAAAGTTGGCTAATAAATCGACGAATTGCTAGAGTTTTGTACTTAATTGAAAATTAATTTTAAAAACAAGTTTAGACATAGACCAGACAACCATTTATTCAATTCATTAGCACACAGTATAATTACATTTACACAAATATGCCTGGAAATTAGAGCATTATTTTGACAACCTTCTTCGAAATAAATCGAAATTGCTGTACTGGCCAAATACATGCGAGCAGCGGCCGGCAAAAGTTGTATGAAAATCCATATCTGTCGTGGTTTAGCGGCCAAATAAATTACATAGTGAACTTTATCTGTCGTGTAATTTAAAAATGGAACGATCTTTTACGCAGAAACATAGCAACCAAGGAGGTAACTTATCAAAGGTTTTATTCAAATTTCGAACTGGATTGCAAACAGAACTGTTTATTGAAAAAAAAACCAATGAACACTTTAATGCGGGGAAAATTATTGTTGTGCATTGATCGTCGTTGATTTTGAAAAGTAATTGTATTTATAATTTTATTCTATAATTTCCGCGCATTATTTGAGAAAGGTTATATACAAACCTTGGCCACAACTAGGCATTTATGGACTTACGTATGTGTGTCCATCAATGCCTCTTTTGCTGGCCGCTGCAGTAATGTACCTACTACATATTTTGAAAAGAGAACAGATAGAAAAAAGATTTTAAGTTTACCATATGTATAGCTGATGATGTGAAACTAGTCAGCAGGATTACAAATTACAACTTAACTCTTGTAATTTTAGATTCCGTAACCTTGGGTCGTATTATGATTATTTACGATCTATTAGAGGCAGTTTCGCCTTTGAATTTCGACGAACCTAGCATCGAAATTAGATCGAAACTAGAAATTTACGATGACTATGTCGACTTCTGAATAACAGACCCCAAACATGGCAAAACCCGACTTGCGCGGTATTCAAAATATTTCTATTTTACCTATTCTCGATAAAAAGCGGGCCCTGTAAAGATCAAAGTATTATTTCCGCTTTCCTTTTTCAATTTCCTTAACCCAGTTCTTTAGAAAATAAGCCATAAAGGTTGTTGGTGGTAATTGGTAAATTATACAAATATCAGGAGCCACATTAAAAAACCGAAAGGTAAAAATACGATCCAATAGCGTCCCCTGTTAATTATTACGAAGGTAATATTTTCAAGCGTCCCGGAATAATTTTAATTAATAGATGGTTAACGAGCTATCCAACTGTGATTGCATCACGTTTAATTATTGCTTGTTCGATTTCGAACAAACATTTTGTGTTGGAATGTTTGTCAGCGGAATTATCATCTTTTACGTTAATCGCTTTTATGTTCAATAGACTGGGATTGGTTTTACAACTTTGTTTGGGAATTACAATATTAACTACAAATTTTTGATCATGGGCTTTAACACGTTTACTGCGCCATGATTTTCAAAAAACTTTCAGCTGGTGCTTTGGAGACCTAAAATATCTCGAAATTAACCTACCCTTTGGTGCGTTTGAGACCTAATCAGTCTCCTAAAAATACAGTTTTGAAAATAATTTATATCTTCCAAAAAACCAATGACATAATATTTTGAAGTTTTTGTGGGTCAAGAGAGGCTATTGCTCTACATTTTGCTAGGTTCGCACGCAGTTATGACATTAGAATAAACTACAAATACCAAAAAAAAATTAGGTATCGATTGTATCTCTTACCGCAACCAAAGATAGTTCAATATGTGTAGTAAAGTAGTGATGGGAATAAAATAATATCTCGTCGATTGAAAAAGTTTTATTAAAAGTGTTTTTCATTAAAACATGGTAAGCACATTGCGCGCAAATGGTAATAATTCTTTTGGCTTTTTTAGAAGCGTCAGTGCTGTTGAATGTACGTCGTAATTTTTCGTAACAACCCACACAACGTCTTTTTTTGTTGCCACGTTGGAAAACATGATCTGTACATCTTCCTTCAGGAAATTCTGTGATAAAATGCATTATTTATATAAAAAGCATGCGCCCACATCACGGATAAATGCAATGTAGTCTAATTTTATTAGTTTTTCTAATAGTGAAAAGTTATTCGAGTGTCTTATATGTATTTTTGATCTTAGGCTGTTGTTGCTTTAAAAAAATATATGATGGTATTAAATTGATGACCGTTTTTGAAATGGGAAGTTCAGAAGCAATAACTGATCACGTTCTGAATATTTAAAAGTCAAAATGGAAAGTTTTTTCAACTTTTGTATGGCGGCATAGGGCAGAATAAAAGCAAAAAACACAATTTTTAATATATATTTTATTTTGAATTTAAATATTCAGAATATATTCAGTTATCGCTTCTGTACTTCCTCTTTCAAGTATAATCCGGCGTTGAGTTTTCGTTTTTAGAAATCTCACCAAAATAAATAGACTTTTTACACTTTTTCCCTTTAGAATTACTCATTGTTTATTAAAAATAATCAACACACTTTAAAATACAATTACGTAGTGATATTTTCAAACCGTGCGCGCGACTTCCCACGTCGATGCTACGACAACGCTAAATCAAGTCACGCGGTGCCCGCGCCGCCCACCCTCCCTCTCTTGCGTCTACGAGGCGTACGGTTTCACGAGTACCGACAGGTCGCCTAACGCAAGGAATGGAAATAATTATACTACTGTGCGTTAGGGACCTAATCCATCTCTATATTTTTTTTACGTCCTTGAATTCACATTTAAATAGGAAGCAAATATGTATATTTGTCTTACTCATACTTAAAGAACTTTACACGTTAGAGCCTCCCGCAAGGAGTGAAACAACACGATCATAGTCAACGCACAATACAAAAGTCCTGCAAGAGATCTGATTGATCTCGTAATGCAACGAACGTGTTAATTAAAGTAAGTAAGTTCTAAAAGTATATTTTAATGTAACGTAACTAGAGTGTTAACGTGCTTTTGACGTGAAGTTTGTGTAGGATCATTTGAATACTTAGATGTCAACTAGTTGTAGGTAACTGATTTAACCATACAAAATGTTTTTTGTGAATTAACAGAAAAGGAAACAACACTAGAATTTTATCAAAATATATACTAGTGGTTAGCCTCGAACTGAGATCTCGCGAATCTCACAAAATAAGTAGGTATTATTCTTAGGGCGATTTGCACAACGATGCCTAAACGTATTTAGTGGCTAAATACGATTTAAGGAGTTGTCAAATCATACAAATACGTCAAATTTAAACATGTTTAGTCGCTAAATACGTTTAGTGATCTATGTGCATGCCGGCCTTAATTTTTAACGAATAAGTTAGTGCCATAAAATGCATAACCAACCTACTTGAACTACAGTTTCATTCGAATTGGAGGTAACGGGGGTTCTTGTTTTTGGTTATTGTTTTTTGGGGTACAAATTGCAGTTATTCTGGATTTCAGACTTTTGCCTATATTTGTGCCACTAAAGCTACACGAATTCCAAATTTCAGCATTGTGGGGTCACTGGTGTACCCTGTGAAATTAGGTCGAAGTTTTGTTTTTATTATGGCTAATAACTCAAAAACGATAAATTATAAACTAAAAATAAAAACGGGGTTCAAATGTCATAATGAAGACCTTTCATTTCCTATTTGGTGTAATAGTCTCATTTTCCTTTTTTTTACATCTCTTGAACCCCAATATCTCAACAACCACATTTTTAGCTCATTTAGTCACACCAAAATTGTGCCATCACTACCTACCTATGTATCAAACATCAAGATGATCGGATCAACGCTTCGAAAGTTATCGTCGGACAAACAAACATACATACATACATATACAATATGTAACAAAAACCCCATCGGATCCATGAAGAGCGTATTCCGTCATAAAAATTAAAGTCGGGCAGATGTATAAAAAACATATGTATCAAATAACTTGAAAGTTATTTCATTTTTAATTTCAAGAATTATCTGAATTTTACCCCCCAAATAGGCAAATTTTACCGAGTTGTCAACTCTCAATATTCAGCTGTGGACCGAGTGAGAATGAAGTAAACAGTTATAGTAACTGTAGTAAACAGTTAGAGAATGAACAAAAGTAAGTAGTTGATAACTAGCTTTATGACACGTGCAATGTGCATTGTCTTTGCGTTCGGTATGCATTGAGGATTATTGTACCGTTTCTTTCTTTTTGAACTAAACTAAGAAATTAAAACTACCTATAAAAATTTATAACTCTTGTAATTATGATTGCCGCCGCCGACTTACTATGTTTGCAAGAGAAGAGAAACGGTGTTTTTAACTCGCACAATGAACACGTTTGGGCAATGGAAAATCAGTTTGCTATTAAACCAAGCCATTTCCAACATCGTTGGCGTATTAACGTGTGGGCCGGTATACTCGGAGATCGAATCATTGGTCCGTATTTTTTAAATCGTTTTATGAGCGGTACGAACTACTTGGCGTTTTTGCGCGAAGAGCTTAGTGAAGAGTTGGACGATTTAAACGTGGCTTTCCATCGTTCAATGTGGTTCCAGCACGATGGCGCCCCGCCTCATTTTTTGCGTGCAGTTCGCGATTACTTAAATGAACAGTTTCCACAGCAATGGATAGGCAGGGGGGGACCTATTCCATGGCCTCCACGATCTCCCGACCTCACGCCATTAGACTTTTATTTGTGGGGGCACGTCAAACAAGTTGTGTTTAATAAGCTGTGTGACTCGGAAGCGGAAATGCGAACTCGAATCGTCGCGGCTTTTGAGTCAATAAAATCTGATACAAGTGTGCTGCGAAAAGTGCGTGCCAACGTTATAAAACGGTGTCGAAGGTGCATTGAAGTTGGAGATCGACACGTGGAACACGACCGCCGAAGTCTTGATCAAGTTGACGTGCTTCTACATAACTAGCAATACCTACCTAAGCTCTTGTTAGAGCGAACTCCAAGTTCTTTTCAGAGCTAAACCCAAGTTCTTTTCAGAGCTGCAATAAACTTATTGTTTCTTGACTACAATCGTCAACAAAAAAACAAAAGACACGTGCACAGGCACGTGTCTTCGTCGTCTAAAGGGCGGTCACCGTCTCCGGCGCGCCGCGTAGGCCGCCGGTGTTGCCAGATGTAAGTTTTAATTTTAGAGCGCCAAATAATGAAATTTAGTCGGGTATTTATTTTTTATTTTTTCTGAAATAGAATTACATGATTGTGACCAAATATCGATAATATATCACACCCTTAAAAATCCGACAGGGTTTTTGTTACATATTGTATACATACATACATACAATCAAACACCGATTTGCCCAAGTTGATTTAAAGATCTCGCTTCGCTCGATCAAATATTATTAACTCAACGAATCCCAACATCTGTTATTGTGTTTCCTTTTGCATACCTTGACAAATAAATATTTTTCATTTTCATTCCTTTTAAATAACTACCGCAAATACTATATTCAAGCCATTTACTGTATTTACGAGCAAAATAAACTTCGACAAGCAGAGCCCGCATCAAAGATCATATCAGATAAACAGAGATATAAATAAAACAGTAACCCAGTATTGGATGTTGGCAATTGTTAACTAAGGATGTCAGTTCACGCAAAAAGTTAACGGGTTGTTTTAAATTGATTGAAAATCATCTAACATGAGCAAATTATTAATATTACTTTAGAATAGAATATATTATAATGTGTTGCAATTTAAACTGATTATATTGTATAGTCGATTTCTACACAAAAAATATGAAATAAATGTAATTATAAAATTTTCTTGTTTTACGAGTATTATCAAAACATCGAGAAAATAAAATAAAATACTGCTCGACCTAATGGTTAGAAAACTAGCGTATTGTACGATGCCACAGATTACTAAGTTACAAAGAGCCTTCGATCAACAATTATCAAAGCTGAGAGCCGTTCAACGACCCCGATCGTTCAATGCTCCACCCAGTCAATAACCCGGCCTAACCAATGGCGGTAAGTAGGTACATATATCGCTTTATTGTACACCAGGGATACAAAAGAACTCGCATATTACAATGGGCGGCCTTATCGCTGAGAGCGATTTCTTCCAGGCAATCTTGGGATAGTAAGTAAGCAGTAATGTTTCGCTTATCGGACGGCGGTGCATAGAATAAAATTATGAAAGAAAAAAATGGAATCAAACTGTAGGTAACCTATTTATAATCCTAATACATTATTATACTTATTTATTGGAGGGTGGTTTTTTTTAATAATACCCTGGGCCTTCGTAACATGTATGTTATCCTGAAAGGGGATGACTCTTTCTATAAAAAACAATTTAAAAAAATTGTGAAACTTATTCTTATTGTTTCAGATTAAAATAATTTTTACCACGTACGTATATCAATCTGGTAGGTATACCTTGGATTTGTTGAATTATCTATCGCACTTAAACCAGCTGATTGCAGCTTTGTGGCTACAGTTGATTTTTACAGTGTTTCTTCAAATAAAAACATCTTATTTTGAAAAGTAGATCGTTTGAAAAGAAACGATGATCGAGAAAAGTTGCTCTATTACACGAGTTCAATAATTCACTTGTCGTCTCAATTTACCTACAAATTCCGAAGAATATTGTTTATTCAGTTAGGAGAACTAATCCGTTTTAGTTTTTAGACCGAATAATTGCTAAGTTATTTATTTTTTGGTAATCCCTATGATGCATTAAGCGCTATGTTTGCTACGTTAGTGGTATTAAAAAACTCTTTCAGCACTTAATCCAGTATAGTGGTAAAATGAACAAATTTTTCCGTATATATTTTATTTCATTACTTTTGGAATCCATTCAGTAGATTTATTGAATCAGCGGACACGAAAACAAAGTGTGTTATTAATTTTTTTTTATATCTGATATATTTCAATTCCTTTACTCTTTATTGACCCAATATACCTAATTATAGCTAACAGTGTCCATCGTAGCTGGGCTGGCAACAGGCGCAGCCGCCAGGGGCGCGAACCTCAAGAAGGAGCACTTCTCTGCAAAATGGTAGAAACGGAACCTATGTATTGCGACTTTGTCCATGTGTCCCACTTTCCGTCCGTCTGTCTGTCACAGCTGATTATCTCAACAACTACAAAAGCTATTGACTTAAAAGGTATTAACTCTGTGCAAATAAATCATTCTAAATGATTTTGCTAAAATAAAAAAAAAGAATATAAAAGGTCTGACCCCATACAGTTATAATAGGTTATATTGTCATGATAGGCATAATTTGATCCTCATTAATTATTATTCGCTGTAGAGTCAGAGATCTCGCCTAACACAAATTGGGGATTACTACCCAATCATTATTCTCCAAATGACCTGTCAAAAGACTTTGATGTGGTTTGAGTTTACCTAATCTTCATCATTAATAAATAACCAATTACTTAGCTACGAATGTCGCTATATTAAATTAATATGTAGTATATAGGTATATATATATATATATATTTTATAGATTTACAGATGATAGCCAAGCGCTTGACCACTACCTCACCTGATGGTTAGTGAAGGTGTGATCAAAGATAGAGCACGCTTGCCTAGAAAGAACCTATTCACTCTGGACTTGAAGACAGTGAGATTACCGGAAGTAAGTTCCACTCCTTACTTGCTTACAAGAAAAGTTGGAGCAAATCGTTTAGTATGGTAAGGTGGTAAGCCGACCAGGTATGGATGGTACTTCTCGGTAAGTCTGCTTGTCCGGTGGTGGAAGGGGGAAGGAGGGATAAGGTCATGAAGATCTTACGAACATTCACTAAAATGAATCTTGTAAAAAACTGAAAGTCTGGCTACTCAGCGTCTGTGCTCTAGACTTTTTAAATTGGCTTCCACTAGGGAGTCATCCCCAATGAGGCTAGCAGCACATCGCTCAATCGAATCAAGGGCTTCAAGCTGATACTTGGCCGAGCTACCCCAGAGATAACAGCAGTACTCCATACATGAGCGGCTTGTGCTTTGTAGAGACTGAGCACTGTCCCGGTGAGAATTAAAAGCAACTAACCAATATAACGCATTTACTCCAATGTTGACACACAGCACTTGCACACTACTGTTCACAATACAACGCTTTTAAAACGTTCAAAAATCGCTTAAATAAATTGCACTTATGTAAAGACACAGCTAAGTAAAGACTACCCGCATGAGCTATTGGATACCTTTTGGATTACAGTGAAACGAGTGAGGTATCAAAATGCAGGTATTTAAAAGACCATCCTTTACAAAACAATTGTGTACTTCACATCATCATCATCATCATTCTCAGCCCGTGTCGACCCACTGCTGGGCATAGGCCTCTCTTTGTTTCTGCCACTCTTCCCGATCCTGTGCCAGTCTGAACCACGTACGACCCACGGTCTTATGGATGTCGTCGACCCATCTCGCTGGTGGACGTCCCCTATTTCGATGGCCAGTTCTCGGCCTCCACTCTGTTAGTGCCTTAGTCCACCTGTCGTCACTACGTCTGGCCAAGTGTCCTGCCCAACTCCACTTGAGTCCCAATATTCGCTTGCTTGTGTACTTCACGCGCATTAAAAAATCCAAACAAGTAACTTTTTAATAAAAATATAACCAACTTAACCAAACTACTGAACTGGTTTTATTAAATTTCTATGAGACCAATATGAAAGTATTATCCCAATATATACTTTCAAATAAACAAAATCCATACCGGTTGATAAATGATGGAGTTCTAAGATAAAGACAAAACAAGTATGCGTCCCTATACAATTTGAGGGTTGCCCTTGATTTTATTAGGATCCCATCATCAGATTCTATCTTGGTGCCAATAGGACCAATGGGAAGTATACCCTTTTAATTGTTGACGACCTCCTTGGTGCAGTGGGCGAATACCCGGCTGAGACGCAGGAGGTAGCGGGTTCGATTCCCGCCGCGGAACAAATGTTTGCATGAATTATAGATATTTGTTCCTGGTCTGGTTGTTTCTTTATATATTATAAGTATGTATTTATAAAATAAAAATGTATATAAGTATTCTATCAGTTATCTGGTTCCCATAGTACGAGCTCTGCTTAGTTTGGGGCTAGATAGCGCTGTGTGAAATGTCCAGCAATATTTATTTATTTAATTAATCTTGAATTAATGTTTTGATTAATAATCAAACGGCTCCTATATCCATACAGCAACCTATATCTGGGCATCCTTCTATCGTAGTGGGGAGCTGTTCTACGCTGCGGTTTATAATGTATAGGTACTAGTATTTGTAATCTATCTAGGTCTATAGGTACCAAATTCCATCGAAATCGGTCGAGCCGTTAAGTCGTGGAAAGGTAACAAACAGACAGAGAGACAGAGTTAATTTCAAATCGGTATATACGTAGATTATAACCTGGATTAACGCATAGGCTTCTTTTTGTTGACAAACATCGCGTGCGAAGCCGCTGGTGGAAGCTAGTTATACATATTAACTTTCCTCTTGAATCACTCTATCTATTGCTGAAAACTGCATTAAAATCCGTTGAGTAATTTAAAAGACCTAAGGTAACAAACAGCGGAAGCGACTTCATTTTGTACTATGTAAAGTAGATGTCTCTAACGTTTTTATTTTGTGTATACTAACGTACGTGTGTGTATTATGTACGACATTAAATGAAAACACGGGTAGGGCTAATGGCTACTATTGTTGTAAAATACGCTTTTACAAATCCATTTAAAGTATTTAAAATTATCAAAACACCTTATTATCCAAGTCTTTAAATATCAATGAAACATACTGTATAAAATTGGTAAACAATTCATATTTATAGATACCTGTTAAACTGACTAAGTGGCATCGTCGCAAAGGCGCCGTCGATTTACGTTAAAAATTGTTTGTTGGAAATGTATAGATTACTGGATAAATATACAAGCTACGGATATTATACCTCTAAAATCAATTAATACGATTCCGGATGTGTGTTTTAAATTAATGTCATACGTAACAAAACAGGTTGTATAAAATAAATTAGAGCAACAATATTGTAGCTCACATCAGCGTTATCCACTTAATAAATTAAAAGTTTTTCAAACTCTGCTATCTCCACCGATGCCAAGTAAACTTCCTAATCCTTTGGACTTTAGTTGCCACGGATCTCCTCATTTCTGATTTAATCTCGTTAATAACTTTTCAATGTTTTTGTTCTAAAATGTCCGTGTGCCGCAGAAAGAGAGCAATGTTTTTAGGGTAAATCACAGGGGCATGAGGTTTTACATCTGTATGCTTCTAGTTGATGAACGCAGTGCATTGTAGGGCATGTTTCTAAGGTGCGTGACCTACGAGGTAATACTTTATTAAAGGCGATGGTTACCACTTAACATCAGGTGGCCATATGCTTGTTCTATCTCCAGGTAGTATATAAAAATTAAACAAGTGAGTACCTATGTATGTACGATAGCCCCCGCCTGCGATTATTAAAATTCGCAAGCTTGTTTACTTCTTTTCAGTTGATTTTGCAATCGTTTTTTTAATATATATTTTACTCGACTGCGCAGAAAGAGGATCAATGTTTTAAGGGTGTATATGTGAATGGGTATGTCTGTTCAGTTAGCTCCTGTAAGTTAAACGTCTTGACGGATTTTGACAAATTGGATTTCGCGTCACAAACAATGAAGATGCCCATAAAACATTTACATCGGGTCGGGTTTTTGTGCTACTAACTATTAAAGTGAAACTTTTATTACATCGTCTCGAACTTTTTCGTCTGTGTGTTGCATGTCGCGTGACGGTCGGCCGCGGAGTAGGGATAAAGTGAAAGGCGCTCGTCAGAGCAGCCGAGGCCAATATGGCGGCGCTTATAGTTCGCATCAGCTGACCGTGTAATGTATAGTTGTACTCATTTGTGCCAACGAAAATTTTTAGTTAAATGTCTATAATGTGAAACAAATTTCACTTTTACCGTGGTTTCGTAAAAGCACACAATCCTTTTATTTTTATTTATGGAATGTGCCGTGACATTTAACAACTTTTTCTTATTTTTCTTTCTTTAATATCCATGTTAGCACGTGCAGTCGTGCATCCCTACTCAGTATCTCAATATGCGGCCGGCTGGAGTTTATCGCGTGTATTCTATATTGTCTGCTTCATAATTACGGACATTGGTCAGTAGCGTCATTATATTCGCAGTGTAGCTGTTTGCTATTATTTCTTATAAACCGAGCGGATACCAAGCTGTCTTATCTCGTACCTACCAGTAAGCGATGTAATGTAATCAAAGTAATTTCAGGAGGTGCATTAATAAACTAGCGGTTCGCCCCGAACTGAGATCTCACGAGTCTACCATAAAAACAAAAAAAAATTATTCGTAATCTTTGACTATAAAAATAATGCCACGAAATAAGTAACCAAATTACTTGACCTACAGCTTCATTTAAATTACAAGTAACGGGAGTTCATGTAATTTGGTTGCTATTTTATGAGGTACAAATTGCAGTTATTCTGGATTTCAGACTTTTGCCTATATTTGTGATACTTAATCTACACGCATACCAAATTACAGCACTATGGTTGTACCCTGTGAATTTTGTCAAAGTTAAATTTTTATTAGGGCTAATAACTCAAAAACTACAAAAACTTTACTAAAAATAAAAACGGGGACGAAATGTAATAATGAAGACCTTTCAGTTAATGTCTCATTTGACCTAATAGTCTCATTTTCATTTTTTTACCCCTCTTGAACCCCAATATCACAGCAACCCCCCCCCCCCCCCGACACACATTTTTGACTCATTTAGTCACACCAAAATTGACCCATCACCACCTACTAATGTATAACATTTCACGGTGATTGGATTAATGCTTCGAAAGTTATCTTCGGGCATACACGTACTAGTACATACATACAACGCCGATTTGCCCAAGTTGATTTAGAGATCTCGCTTCGCTCGATCAAAAAAATATTGAAGATTAACCAGACTTTTAGGAATTGATCATCCACAACCGACTTCCGGGTAGAAGCGTTTGTAGAAGAACGTAGCGGGTAGAAGAACTTTGACTTGGTCTTCTCATTTTACTGACAGATAGAGAAGAGTAGTAACGTTCTTTGTGATAGGGCTCGCCCGGGAAGTGCTACCACCATACCTATTTCTGCCACCAAGCAGCACTGCTGTGTTTTGGTTTGAAGGGTTTGGTTTCCGGTGAAAATCCAGGCATATGAGTCTTTACACCTGTATACCTCAAATTGATGGGAAATCGCAGGGCACGTTCGTGAAGTGCGTGACCTATGAGCCAATACCACTTAAGATCAGGTAGCCCATATGCTTGTTCCATCACCATATGGTATAAACAAAAAGATATCTTACTATACTATAGCAAGTTTTTTGTCTAATCAGTCAGGATTTTAGCAGATTACGAGAAAAATGCAAGCCCTCTACTTTGCTAAAGAAATGATTTTAATATTACAACACTGACTGCACCCAGACCACAAAAGACTTATTTACGCACAAACAATCATTGCACTTACAGTACAAGTTTCTAAACATATGCGTATCCAATTAGTTAAGTCTTCGTATATTTTCAGCGAATAAATAATATTGCACACTTTCATTCATAAATACCTACATATCTAAGTATTCATCATTTTCACTTATTTGAAATGCCATTAAAAAAGTATTTTTTTCGAGTTATTGTCTTTTTAACACGCTTTTATTAACTTGGTATGTATGTATGTATGTAGCGAAATCCTTGAACTTGATTTCCAACCACTTCAAAACATGGATTTAAATTAAAGTTTTGCATACTTGTCAAGGACCAATGACAATAGCTTAATTCAATAATAAAAAAAAAAAGCTTTTTTAGTTAGCCGAACTAAAAAACAGAAAATAAATAATAGTTTAAAAAACTAATAAACACGCTTTTGTAGATAACCGAACTCAAAAGTAGAAAATAATTGTATATGTACATATATATAATGTAATACTTTTACCAATATCTGTCAATAAAATATTTGTAACAATTGACATCAAACCCCGCGCTTTTTTACAATAAAATACATTTTTTTGTTAATCACACTTATAATTTAAATTTATTGAAAATTATTTTCTACTCTTTAGTTCAGTTATCTACAAAAGCGTGTTTTTTAGTTTTTTTAAACCATTATTTATATGAATGAAAGTGTGCAATTTTATTGATTCAATTTTTATTGCTGTCAACAACAAAACGTAACAAAATTCGATACGCATATGTTTATACATTTGTAGTTTATTGTATAGGAATCGAACCACTTTAATATTGGTACTCAATATGGTAAGGTTATCTACAGCTTTTGCCTCGTCTATATGCCAGGTAATAAAGCCTTGCATCATAATAATACCTATCCGTGAGACTGGAACGAAGGCCATATTTTTTCCTTTTTTATGAAGCTGATGCCTGATGCGTTAATTTACAACTATAATGACTTCCATGCCGTCAATTGTAAAAATGCTAAATAGTAATAAAATATTGATCCATGCTATCGACCCATTCCGGAGCCAGTACCACTGCGTTTGTACCATCTGTTCTCATGTCCTCTATGCCCAACCACCTGCATACGAGAAGACTTGTACCAGGCAACAAAAGGTTCCTTGCCTTGCTGTGACATAGCAAAATGCTGAGTTGGAACCTTTTTTGGCGGCTACTAAAAACTTATATCTGAGTACTCATTTGTTGTACCGTATTTTTTTGGTTAATTATTGTTATTAGTGGTTGCCATAATAAAAATATTTTCTTTCTTTCAACAGAGAACGTGTCGAAGTTGCTCTCTATTGCGCTAATACAATTTAGAAGTTAAACAGCCATTGACACGAAAGTGAAAACAGAAGAAACTATGACTTGTGTTGTTTTGCTCTTGACGGATTGTCTCCAAGGCACTGGTCATCATATTATCAGCACCATATCAGCTAAAGGACGTCCTCTAAACATAGGCCTCCCCCATAGATTTCTACACACTGGACGTATTGGAATAGCGCGGTGTGAAATGTCCAGCATTATTTATTGATTTATTTATTCACACAGAATATATACCTATTTATTTTGTGGCAATAGATACTGATACTAGGAATGGAACATTTCACAAGTAGCATGTGAAAATCATAGTAAATGAATAATCATATACGTCGTACACACCGCTACTGTCGTTCGCGTGAATTCATCGAAAATCATCGGGTGGTTTCGTTCAATCTGCTAATAGCAGTTTTGTCGTTTTTTATCGTAAATCGTCGGTCAGTGATAAGTAGCAAACATCCGAATTAAAATTCCATACCTCTGTCTGTGGTGCAGTGGGCGAATAGCCGGCTGAGACGCAGGAGGTAGCGGGTACAATTCCCGCTGCGGGACAAATGTTTGTCGGTCTACAGATATTGATTCCGGGTTTATGTATTTTTTATATATTATAAGAAGTATGTATTTAAAAAAATACATTATAAGTATTCTACCAGTTATCTGGTTCCCAAAGTACAAGCTTTGATTAGTTTGGGACTAGATAGCGCTGTGTGAAATATCCAGCATTACTCTTTTATTTATTTAATGCGTAACAATAACCTGCCTCAAACCTAACGAAAATGCTTTTCTGTCTAATTTAAAATAAAACTATTTAATAAGGTCGAATATCACAAAAAGGTTTTATTGCGTCAAAAGAAAGTATTTATTAAAGTTTTAGTCCGTTAAGATATTACAATCTCGATGTAGAGCGTTTAAAGTATTTAAATTGGATCAAGATTCAGACAGAGCATACCGTATCTTCTTAATTCGTAACAAAATAAACGAAAAACGACCTTAATTGGATCAGATCTCATAAATTATAACATTATCTAGATTGGGGAGGCGGGTTCAATGCAAGCTTTTTTATCATTCGTCTATTTTTACCCTACTGCCCAGAAGAAGGGTAATGTTTTTGTATCACGTATTTTTAACTTCGCTTTTTTTGCTTTTTAAAAGTAGGCTGGTTGGTAGGTAGATTTATTGTTCCATAATTTTGAATAGGCCTGACGAACTCTCTGGCGCAGTGGTTGAGAAGCTGACTGTGACGCTAAAGGTTCCATTCGGTTACAAAATTATGATCTGCAAATATTTATTTCGCGTTTGAGACTTGTGATACTACGTTACTCAAAGTTTATAAAAAGGAGGTATAACAAGCATATGGCCTACCTGATGTTAAGTTGTAACCATCGCCTAAACTTTAACAAAGTATTGCCTTATGTCCATCAACTTGAGGCATACAGGTGTACAGCCTCATGTGCCTGTAAATTCAACCATACCCTCCGAAATATATCAATGTTCCTAATACCCTCGATTGAGGGAGCCCTAGTGTGGGTCGAAGACTATTAACGATAGATGGATAGATTTACCTACACTTGTGTACACCAAACAAGATTACTATGACAAAGATATACACAAAAATAAAGGTACAATGCCAGTGAACGTAGAGCATTTTTTTTATCAATATATGTATATCCAAGCTCAAAGTTTGTCAGCGTGCGATGGAACGCAGCATCTTGGGTGTTAAGCGAACGGATAGAGTCCGGAACACTGAACTGCGCTCAAAGACCAAAATTGTTGACGTAGCCACCAAAGCCGCTCAGCTGAAGTGGAACTGGGCTGGGCATGTCTGTCGCATGCCAAGCGAGCTGTGGGCAAGGATAGCCACCGAGTGGCGTCCTGACCCAGCGAGAAGGCGACGCGGCAGACCGAAACGTAGATGGCGGGACGAGCTGGATAAATTCCTAACGGATTGGCTACAGTCAGCTCAGGACCGCGAAGTCTGGAAAGAATGGGGGGGGGGGGAGGCCTTTGCCCAGCAGTGGGACACGAATGGCTGATAATAATAATAATACGTATATGAGTGACTGGATAATCTCACACCTTCACGATAATTACCATAGCTTTCATTAGCTTGAGCTGCCTTCAAAATAGTTTTTTCTCACTATCCAAATGCACACAATATTCAAATCAGGTAATTAATATCACATATTTGTTAATGACCTATCGATGCGCTGAGAAATAGCTTCAGATATCACACTGATACCAATATCTATCTAATTTCCATATGAGTGATAAATGGATGAATTGAGGGTTCGTCTCAAATTAAATGCTCGTTAGATTTGATGTATTTAAGCGCGTAACAGGTTTACGTACGAGTACAAGATCCGTTAGGAGTTTAAAATGCCGCTTTTCCTGTTGTCTGTCCATAAATCTATTTAGTTCGGAACTCACAGGAAATTGTAAATTGTGTTATAAGTCGTGAGCTTTTAACAGTTCCCACAATGGAATAAAAAGAAACCAACGTAAATTCATATGGATGCTGGTAAAATTACCGGGTAATGGCCGCTTTGCAATAAAAGTCAAATAAAGTCAAAAACCATTTTGAATCGTTATTTTTGAAATTATTTTCATAAGTTACGTCAAAATTGTTACATTTATTTCTTTTTTTGTTCGAGTTGGAGAAATTTTAGCTCCAAACTTTTTTATGTTCTAAATAATCCGATAATTACAGTAGGTTTTTTTATAAATGCCATGTACCCCAAGTCTTAGTTGGACGTAACCTGTGGATGGTTACCGCTTATCATCAGGCCAAAGGTTTGTCACCTCATCATATAAAAAAGTCATACGAGAGTCCTTTCCGAATAATCGCTATTTTGTACCCATTCAGCTTTCGGTTATATTCTTCTTTTTTCGAGTAAATGGTTCACTTTACATTTTTTTTACTAACCTACGTTGTCCCAAGGCAAAAGCCTCCTCCCGTCTACCATCCATCCATCACCAATCTGGTTTGAATGCATCCAGGTCGTCTTTCCATCTTAGAACCACATTCTATATATATAAAACAAAGTCGGGTTAGTTACACCATTTATAACTTAAGAACGGCTGCACCGATTTAAATGATATTCGTTGGATTTGTCTCCGCCCCGAATAGCAGAACAACTATAAAAATATTGGAAAAATTCACGCAAAAAAAAGTTAAGAAGAAAATTAATATTCTCATTCACAGATGCAGCTAATGATGATCGATTGACAATTCTACCGGCGACTTACATTGGCAGCCCGCGTCATATCCATGTCAAGGCGGTACGAAGTTCAGCGGGTCAGCTAGTTATGGATAAATAAAATAAATAAATAAATAAATATTGCTGGACATTTCACACAGTGCTATCTAGCCCCAAACTAAGCAGAGCTTGTACTATGGGAACCAGATAACTGATAGAATACTTATATACTTTTTTTTGTAAATACATACTTATAATATATAGAAAAACAACCAGCCCCGAAACAAATATCTGTAGATCATGCAAACATTTGTTCCGCGGCGGGAATCGAACCCACTACCTCCTGCGTCTCAGCCGGCTATTCACCCAGTGCGCCACGGAGGTCGTCAAATAAATAAAAGTGAGCCACTACTATTGCGTTGTCAGTGGCTCAATTTAAGTAATTCTTGTGCAGGTGGTATCACACAAAGAACAGTTGAACAAGTAAGGCATACCTACTTTGGGTGGGTTCCCTGCAGTTGCAGCTAGTTAATATAGGGTCCCGCTTTCCCCATCTATAGTTACAGACAGATGTATTATGATCTATAGAGGCAGCA
Source organism: Philereme transversata (assembly GCA_963924445.1). Taxonomy (NCBI): domain Eukaryota; kingdom Metazoa; phylum Arthropoda; class Insecta; order Lepidoptera; family Geometridae; genus Philereme; species Philereme transversata. The sequence continues at coordinate 11,895,533 of OZ004347.1, forward strand.
CAAACGTTGCATTGACAGGTATTGAAATCAGGCCGACTCTACTCCGAAATGGCAAATGCCCGAATCGGAATGTCTCCAGGTTCAATTATGGGAATTAGTCTTTACCATTCGCTGTATTGAGGTTTAGGAACCACAGAATACTAAGAACTAAGCGAAGCTGGCTTTGATACTACAGCACCCAGAGAACCACTATATGCAAACATTTCTAACAGCATTATGCCAAGAATTGAGTCTACAACTCACGCGTCAAATGTGCTCGCCTGAAATCGAAAATAATTTATTTATCAAGTTATCGGTGTCATAGAGGTACAGTTTTTTTTTATAATTATTATATATTATTATTAGCCCGTAAAGTCCCACTGCAGGACAAAGCCCTCCCTTCCCTCCTTCCACGAATCCCGGTTATTGGCTAATTGAGGCCACTCTTTCTGGTATGCATCCAGTTCATCCCTCCATCTCCACCTAGGTCTACCACGAGGCCGGCGTCCGTTTGGAACCCATTCTGTGGTGTGTTCAGTAGTGAGGGACCAAGTTTGAGCACCGTATTTGAGAATGAGGAGAATGCATATGTCCATTAGTTTCCGTTTTAAAGATAGTGGCAGATTTCCTTTTATGAGGTCTTTCATTGACCAATACCTTTTTTTATAATAAAAATATAAAAGAATGACATACATAGTTTTGAATCCACACTTAGTATTTGTATGTACCTACTCGTAATGCAAGTTACAGTAGTTAACTTGGTAATTTAATTCATACGTATGCAATTCGTTAAGTTTAAATTGTTTAATAACAAAATAGCACCACCCATTTTTTTTCTGATTTCAAATAGTTAAGTTTTTTATGTTTATATTTTCCATCTTTCCCACGTTCATTCACACTTCGATTAAGTTCATTCCGATCCGTAGCTAATTGGATATTTTGCTTGGTAAACCATTCTGAACAAAGAATGCTTAAACGCATATTATATTATGCCATATTATATATTCCTATATTATGCCACCACCTCTCAGGCCCCAGTGGGATTTCTCAGAGTAGAAATCTGTGTTTCCGATTTAGAGCTTAATTAGCTTCTGTCATTTCAATATACATACTATCCGTGGCAACGACGTGATAACGTTTTCCTAAGTGTAAAAATAGAGCTTTTATTTGTACTTCGTACAGGTACTTCGCATTACATTTCATTTAAAAAGTTTTTTATGCGCAAGCGAAGAGGTTAATGTCCTCGCAAAAGCTTCAGTTCAGTTTATTTCGTATGCAAATACAAGGTTGGCTGGTAGAGATTCCTATTTAGCGATAAGATCGCCAATTGTATCACATAGATTTATGTTCGTGCTTTTTAATTGTATTGTTTTACGGTGTGCAATAAAGAATTATCTATCTATCTGTGCTCATGCAACTACGCCGGAATTTTGGGACATTCAAAAACTGACAAATCAAGGTAACTATCCCGTTTTTATTGATCGTTTGTTTATGTATGTGTAGGTATGTCTGAATAATAAATAATTTAACTATCTAATAATGAAAAGAAAAGAGAAAAGAAGAAAGAAAATACATTTATTTGACACACACACAGGACAAACCATTCAGAACATAAATATTATAAATGAATAATACAAAAATATATATTTAGAAACACAGGAAAAAGACATGATAAAAATTTAGTACATGTATGTACATAGGCAGGAGAGTACCAAGTTAAATATGGTCTTCCGTGCTGTGTGGCCCAAACAGGCCCCGTCTCAGCTTATTGCTGCCAACCATCCGAGGACGGTAAGCGGCGCTGGTTTTCAGATGGGACCCATGGGTAGCCTCACGAACGCAGAAAAATAAATAAGTGAACACGTACAAATAACATACAAAGGTAATATATAAATAATAAAAAAAAACTTGAAAGAATGAAATTATGTGTAAGGTGGAGCAAATTAATGTAGTCTGTGGTGGGTGATAAATGGATGACACTTGACAGTGATATCACTTTTGCTGTTGACCGAATTTTTGTCGCTTTTTGTGTGGATCACCAACCATTGCTCGATGACGCGCTTACGTCTAATTAGAATAAAACTACCTTTGTTGTAACGAACGGTGTTTCATTTGTGGCATTCTGTAGACGAATGTAAGCGACTTTTAATTAAATAAATAAATAAATATAAATAAATATTGCTGTACATTTCACACAGTGGTATCTAGCCCCAAACTAAGCAGAGCTTGTACTATGGGAACCAGATAACTGATAGAATACGTATATACTTTTTTTTTTGTAAATACATACTTATAATATATAGAGAAACAACCAGACCCGGAACAAATATCTGTAGATCATGCAAACATTGGTTCCGCGGCGGGAATCGAACCTGCTACCTCCTGCGTCTCAGCCGGCTATCCGCCCACTGCACCACGGAGGTCGTTGCGAGAACATTTTGAACATTTGGTAGATACCTACCCAAAAGTAAAGTATTAATAATTCTTACTTTTACACCGCAAATATATTTATAGGTTTAAGGTCAGCTGGGCCCAATTCTACTAAACCAATCGCTTCACTATGGCAATGGTATCATCGGCAATATACTACACTACACTATAGATACATTTTGGTATTCTACTAACACAATATTTTTTCAATATCCGCCATTGCTATAACTACACCATTGAAAGTTTTTCACAGGAACAAAAATCATAATTGTTAAATAATGGTATGGCTCCATAATCGTTTTTCTTATAAATTAGCGGAATTAGGCCCCAGTACCTAGTAAAGATAGCTTTGTGTATGACATTTATTTGTAACTAGTTGACCAGCTGAACTTCGTACAGCCTTGACATGACATGCATATGACGTGGGCTGCCAATATGTAGGTACTGACAATATGTAGGCCAATTGACAATTCTACCAAGGTGACGTAGGTACCTACGTCACCTTGGTAGAATTGTCAATTGGCCATCATTATGTATGAGAAAATTGCTATTCGGGACAGAGACAAATACAACAAATCAAAAACCATGAAAATCGGTCCAGCCGTTTTCGAGTTATAAATGTTCGAACAAACCCGACTTTGTTTTATTATATTAAAGATATAATAATTATTTATTATTCCGATGCCACTAACTCTATATTTAGTTGTATTGTTGGACAAAGTTGTCATAAGTTTGAAAATAGTGTCATCATATATACACAATAACGATCAATAAAGTCTAGAATCAAACTGGAAACTGTCAACATTGAATTGCTTATGCTATTGACATCAAGGAAGATAAAAAGCGGTCTCCTGCGGTGACAATGACTGTCAAATTCGTTGTAGGTACCTATCTAAGTTACGAGACTTAAAACTAACCGCCTTGTTACCACAAAAAAGTTACACAACTGTTTAAAGCGTATTTAAAACATTCCTTACCAGTTTTTGTATATGTAACGCCTTGTCAGATGCCAGTCCTTTCCACGTGGCACGCCAGCCAATCCAGCCAGCTGATTCAAATTTACCGCCAAAGCACAAGCGCGATGATTGGTAGTGACGTCACTGCCCGTTTATCGTCTTTTCCACCCCTGGGGTCAGTGGGGGAATAATCATTTAAATACGCCAGGACCTCATTTTGAGCTCTCATCTGCCATTCAGGTTATTCAAAATCGCTTCTTGCGAAAAGCCTCAGGCTCGCCCTGGTAAGTACTTTCGCAATAACGATCTACATCGCGATATGAAATTAGATTAAATAGCGAAGTTCATGAAACTCGCTTCCAAGCGATCCTAATCCACGAGATTAGGCAAAAATCTGTCAAATTATATTTTGTGATTAAGAAAACTGATCACTCACTGTTTTTATCTTCACACCTTTTTCAATAGGATATATTCAAACACACTAAACTGTGTTTAAGTTTATTTGTGGTAAGGCCCTAACATTTTAGACACCAAGTTTCGAACCCTACGATAAATTACTGCTAAATTCTTTTGCGTTTTATGATGTCTTACGAACGACCATTACGTACGATCCTATTATTTCCACACTTTGAAATGCCGACAAAGTCAAGAGCAGATCAAAGTTCATTGAAAATACGTCTTAATAGATTGAGAATAAGGTTGTTTGATTGTAAACAAGTTTAATCATTTGAAAGTCATCGATTAGGAAAGTTAACAAGGTAGTTAGGGCACTTTTGTATCACTCTGCAGAAGACCTTTACAATTTCCGATACTACTGCGACAAAAAACAATGATTAAATTAAATTCTTTGAGTGCACCGAGGGGTCCGTACCTTATAGGAATTTATGTTGATTAAGCAGTGCCATCTAGTTATGTGACTTAGAAACCAAATAAACTTCGAAGGCAGATTTAAAAAACTGTTCTAAATAGAACTGGTGGGACGTCCTACGCTGCGTTTTCCAGTGTGTGATCTCCTCGACTCGAGAATTTTTCTGCCCCAACGGCCGTCTGTTCTCCGAGCGATTTGCCCTGCCCACTTCAGCTTGTTAATCCTGTTGACTATAGGCCTCCCGAAATTTGTGCCATCCACCACGATCCTGCACTAGTTTAATCCATTAACGGCTCACGATATTAACAACGATATTCATACAATTATAAAAATTGTACCCAAAGAAAATAATACTTTACGACCTCCGTGGCGCAGTGGGCGAATAGCTGGCTGAGACGCAGGAGGTAGCGGGTTCGATTCCCGCCGTGGAACAAATGTTTGCATGATCTACAGGTATTTGTTTCGAGTCTGGATGTTTTTCTATATATTAAAGTAAGTATTTACAAAAAAAACATGTGTGCAATTCACACGTGGTAGAAGTGAAACCTTCAAAAATATTGTTTTCAAGATAAAGAGACGAAAGTAAAATTTCGGGAAGATGATAATTGTAGGTTTTAGCTGGTCTCTGGTTTTAGTAATGATCATAGTGATGCAAAGTTAGATAATTATTAACACGAGTGGAGGGAGTACGAAGCAAAGCAAAAGGGAACCACGAACATAAGAAACACTGTATAATGCTTCCTATCTCATTTTCTCCCACGTTAAATGTTATGAATTTATGTGTCTGTCTCTTTTTACTTGTGCTTTTTCGTTTCATCGACTTTCAAATCACAACGATGCTACAGAAGTTTTCACTTCAAGAAAGTATATAAGTATACAAGTATCAGTTATCTGGTTCCCATAGTACAAGCTCTGCTTAGTTTGGGGCTAGATAGCGCTGTGTGAAATGTCCAGCAATATTTATTTATTATTTTATGATTTATTCGTTTTATAGAACAAACTTAAAGATTAGGGCAATACTAATGTAAAAAATAAAATGTACTGATTTGAGTAGTATTTAAGGATCTATACGAAGTTATTATTTCAAAGTCGTAGAGTTAAAAGTGCCATTCAAAATATTTCCGAGCGTAACTAATGCTGATAATGGACAGTGCGTGTGTTTCTGTTTATTTTGTGACCATGCAATAAACATAAGAGTTATAAAGATCCCTTTACGATGATTTTATGTTTAAATGCAAGTTTATAGTTTAACTTTAAGGTAATAACTCGTGATAGCGCTTAGCTCGCTTTAACAGCTACAGTGTAGTACCGAAAATTATTCGATGTTCATACTCTGTAAAAGCTACCTTTTAATTATGTTGTCCCTTTGGCCTCTACCTCTTCCTAACTAGGTGTTTTCTCTACATATTCTTTGACTCTACTAGTCTCTAAGAAGCTCCACATACAGGTCGCGGCTACCAAGTTGCATAATGCATCTATTTTATGCGATATGTAAATATTATTATTTTCACCGAAACAGGATATTTACTATGATTTGTTAGTTTTTGAGTATCCCGATATTTCGACGCAGTTGCATGCGCCATGATCACGGGTAAAACTAGTCTTTGCGAGTCGATATCTACTTAGAGTCGAACCAACAAGAAAAAAACAAGAACAAACGAGATAACAAGAAACAATTTTGTACAGTTATTACCACTTACATGTTTTCGCATATAATATTTAAGTGAGCTTGTTTGTTCAGTTAGCATTTTCAAAACAAAAAGAAAGATTTTTTTTTCAATAACCTATACTGTCCCACTGCTGGGCAAAGGTTTCCCCATTTCCTTCCATTCCTTGCGTTCTCCAGAAATCTCCTACCAGTCAGAGTGGAACCCATCCAGATCGTCGCGCCAACGTTTTCGTTGTCCTGTAGGTTGCCAGTCGGGGGAGATCTTAGTCCATCTTTCAGGATGCATTCGAGTGACATGACCCGCCCAGTCCCATTTGAGTCTTGCAGCCTTGTACCCCACGTCGATGATTCCGGTCATAGAGCGTAGAGTAGTGTTGCGGATTCTATCGGTTCGCTTAACACCTAAAATGCTACGGTCCATCGCTCGTTGGCATACCCCGAGTTTGAACTTTTGTTAGTCTGTCAATGACCAAGTCTGAGCACCGTAGGTTAGAATAGGTAAGATACACATGTCGATGAGTTTTCGCTTAAGTGATAGTTAAAAAAGTATTTATCTAAATGTTATTTCTGTTAAAAAATGTTATTGACATTAGTGGCAATTCTGTTGTTTACGCTGATTAACTAAAATTGTGTAAAATACGAACAGTCTTATTTTGTTCACACTAAAGATCAAATTAGAATAACATTAAAAGTGATATTTCTAAATTTATGTATTTTTAAATAAGAAGGCGTGTTTGCGAGCTAGTTTTAGTCAACACCAATTTGACTGCTCACTAAAACTAGCCCGCAAACTTAACAAAATAAAAAATGCCATCTTAACAAAAATTACTTAATTTTAGAAATGTCACTTTAAATTTAATTTTAATTTGATCTTTAGTGTGTACAAATTATGACCGTTCGTATTTTACACAATTTTAGTTAGTCAATGTTAACAATGGAATTACCACCATTATTATAATTTCAATCTCTTAGCCCCGCTTGCACAACGATCCTTAAACTCTTTAAATTTTACGTATTTGTATGATTTGACAACTCTCTAATTCATATTTAGCCACACGTTTAGGCCAGGGGTCGGCAACCGGCGGCCCGCGGGCCGCATGCGGCCCGTAGACTATCTCGGTGCGGCCCGCAACCCTGAGGTCCGTAAGAAAAAAATACCGAAGCAAAAGGCCATATAAATTCACTAGAATTTATACGGCCATGCTGCTGGGCCATGAGAGTATTCTTGAAAGCTCGCTCCCACGCGGGGTGATAAAAATGTACCTCTATTTCATTTCTTAAGAACTGTTTATCAAGACTGTGATGTTATGTATTGTTTCTACCGAAAATAAATATTTGCTGTACTTATTCAATTCTTGGCAATTTCTTTTGCGTTTATCCGCCGCACGTGCGGCGGCGGGCGGCTCCTTTGAGACAATAGGCGGGGCGGCAGTCTTTGATTAGACGCAGGTGTGCGGCGGCGAAAAAATTCAAAGCGACCGGTTTTAGTTAAAATCACAGCCGCGCGCAGCTCTCGCCACATTCGGTTGTGGAAATTCGCCGGAAACTCACGTCTCATCTGGTTGCTAGCTACGCGTTTCGTTTCACCTTTCTTCCCTTCGCTGATAGCTTCTCACGCACGACGTATGAGGTAAGTTGTATGCACTCGCGAGCATTTTGTTTTATTTTATTTACTGCTTGTTAATGTGAACCTTCAGATTGATGGGTAAATGTTATAAGGACGGGGATAGTAGTTACATGACATGAAGTTAGTTACGAGTGTGTCATGTTTTAATTATTATTTGAATGTGGAGTTGAATTTGTAGGTGCTAACTGGAACATATAATTTTACAACGAATTTAATTTTTTTCATTATTGTTACAGAATAATTATATAAACATGGCTTCAAGAAAAAGGAAGATAGAAGAAGAAAAAAGAGTTTTTAACGAATTATGGACAGAATTATACTTTTTTATCGAGTTTAAAGGAAAACCGTTATGCTTGATTTGTCAAAAGAGTATTTCTGTAGTAAAGGAATATAACCTGAAGCGACATTACGACACCGAGCACAAAGCTAAATTTGACTGTCTTGAAGGAGAAATACGGAAAAGGAAAATTTCCACTTTGAAATCGTCATTACAAAATCAACAAAACATATTTAAGGTTGTGGCAGACAACAGCGAATCGAATGTTCGGGCCAGTTACAGGGTAGCAGAGATTCTTGCAAAAAGTGGACGTCCGTTTACCGATAGTGAATTAGTAAAAGAGTGTGTCTTAGCTATCGCAGAAGAAAATATGCCCAGAGCAGAAAAAAATGTTTGAAAGTCTTAGTCTCTCTGCAAGAACTTGCACCCGACGTACTGAAGACTTGGGTGCTAATTTGTGTGAACAACTCAGGGATAAGGCGCAGTCTTTCGACTGCTTCTCTTTAGCGATGGATGAAAGTACGGACGTGTCGGATACAGCACAGTTACTCATATTTGTACGCGGCATTGACGAAAACTTTACTGTTTACGAAGAGCTTGTGAAAATGTGCAGTTTGAAAGGTACAACTACGGGAGAAGATTTATTTCACCATGTGGAACAAGCTCTGGATTCATTGCAATTAAGCTGGGAAAAGTTAACAAGTGTCACTACCGATGGAGGCAAGAACATGAGCGGTCAAAACAAAGGTGTTGTTGGGAGAATCATCAGCAAAGTGAAAGATTCTGGATCTACTGTGCCATTGATTTTTCACTGTATTGTCCATCAAGAGGCATTGTGCTCCAAAGTTATATCCTGGAAAGAAATAATGGATACTGTAACATCCACTGTTAATTTTATAAGAAGAAATGGGCTCACACACCGTCAGTTCCAAAAGTTTTTGGAAGATCTGGAAGCTGAACATGGTGACGTGGTTTACTACTGTGAAGTGAGGTGGCTCAGTCGAGGTGCCGTTTTGGAACGGTTTTTTGATTTGAGGAAAGAAATTGGCAACTTCATGGAGATGAAAGGAAAGCCAGTAGAAGAGCTTACTAACAAACAGTGGATTATCGATCTTGGTTTTTTGACTGATTTGACTAAGGACCTGAATCAGCTCAACAAACGCTTGCAGGGAAAAAATAAATTGATTTGCGATATGTATACAGATGTAAAGTCATTTGAAATGAAACTGAAACTGTTTATCAAGCATATTGATGAAAAAAAGCTTGACCATTTTCCTAATTGCAAGAAAGCCGTGGAAGAAGCTGGAGATAATTTTGTGTGGCAAAATATTACAATGAGAAACGTGTTAACACAACTACAAACTGAGTTTGTAAATCGATTCACCGACTTTAAAAAGAGCTCCCTTAACATGGAAATATTCCAAAACCCTTTTGCAATTGATATTAGTGAGATACCAAGCAATTTGCAAATGAACATAGTAGATTTGCAAAGTAATAGCACACTTAAAACGGCATTTAAGGAAAGCACTGACTTGATACAGTTCTACGGAGGTTTGAGTTCTGAAAACTTCAAAGAATTGAAAAAGTTTGCTCAGCAGATAATAACTATGTTTGGTAGTACATATTTGTGTGAGCAGACTTTTTCAATTCTCAACTACCGCAAAAATAAGAATTGTTCGCGGTTAACGGATGAACATTTAGACGCGATACTGCGCGTGTCTACTACTAAAATGAAAGCAGACGTTAAAAAACTTGCAAGTCAAATGCAGCCTCAAAAATCTCACTAGTTCTTACTTTTATGTTAGTATAGTAGTTCAATTAACTCTGGCAACATATGTGGCCCGGCTATAGCATAAGGTTGCCGACCCCTGGTTTAGGCCAATAACCGCCCCGCGCGCCGCTCTTTTCGTGTGTGGATAAGACTATATTCGTATTAACGTTATCAACATACTATTGCATATTCTTTGCATCTATGCTAACTAACTAGCTAACTATTTTTTCTTCGACTTGATTAACAAATATTGAAATATTGCACTGAAAACTAAATTTTAACAAGCTTAAAAGGATAGAGCACTAAGGCTTTAGCTTTCTATCTATCGGTAAAAAAAGCAGAAAGGTTCAGTATATTCTGATATTAACATACTAACAAACTTTACCTCTTTGTAATAATAATAATGTAGATGATTAATTCTATATCCAATTCTGGGTAATATATTGTTTGGTGTTTGGTAATATACTGATGATATTCAAGTGACGGTTTCTCAAAACTTAAAAAAAGTTTTCGAAAAAAAACTGTTAGTTATATTATCAAATTATACAGAAAAACTACTAAGTTTAGGTTTAGGTCATTAATTCGATATAAAAATTACTGCCTATTCTTGCAATCGACATCCAAAAAAGGCCGATTTGATATCTCTTTCGGAAATGGTTGTGAGTTTTGATTTAGAAAGGGACAACAAGAGATATCTCGAGACGTCACCAATACAGTATCTGTGGTTAGATGGCAAGCATTATGCAATAACACAACATAAGTTTAATCAAGTGTTTTTTTACATGCCAAATTAAATTTCACTTTTCTATGGTAAAAATTTCATAAATTTATTTAATAACCTCATCAAAATAACCCTTTCATTTTTGTGCGTATATTATCAAACACCCTATATAGCATAAAGCACTCGGTATAGAAAAGCTGCCTATCTATCGGTAAAAAACAGAATAAGTTCGGTAAATTCTAAGATGCAAACTAAAAAACTAACTCATAATGAGATAACTAATTTTGTATCAATTTAAAACTGACTGTAATGTATTCTGTGGCTTTACTGGTCTCTCTCTCTCTTACTAGAGTTTTATCTTCGAGATAATTATGCGACAATTGCGCACGTAGTAGTAAAGTTAACCTTTAAATTTTTATGCTCTGTTTTATGTTTACTAGCATTTTCCTGCGGGAACATAAACTCTGCATCTATAAAAGATAAGTACCAAAAATTTTCCAGCCAGCATTAAAATATATATTTCAAAGAAATAGTCGATGGTTGATCTTTGAGTTGTAGTGAAAAAAGCGCGTTTTCGAACCGCTAACCAAAATGTTACCAGTAGCGTTTTTAAAATCAGAAACTAAAAAAAATTTACTTAAAATCCCTTCGTTCAACGACTCCGCTAGTTCAATAACCTCGCCCGGTCAATAACCTGGCCTAGTCATATTACACAACCAGTCAACAGAGCGCGTTTAGTGCGTACGACAGGGCAGTGACTACTTGTTACACACAAAAACGCAAAAAACCGTCGTTTAATTTAAAAAAAAACATTATTCATATAATGTTACATACAACACCTTATATGACGGACAGACAGACACGGTGAAACTTTAAGGGTTTCTAGCTGGACTGCGGTACCCTAATACCAACCAACATCCAGTCAGTGTATTCGTGTACCTAACTTCTGTGACTTTGTAACATGGTTTATTTACGGTGTGTTTTCATTTTGTTTTTTATTTTCAATAATAACCCTTTTGTTTGGTAAAGCTCAAAATAAAACGACAATTTCCTGCATAACTTCAACTTTTTACTGTCGGCTCTTGTATTTAATTCCATTCTTGATAGAGCCTTGGTAGCCTAGTATGATGTACCCTGACTTCCGGTCCCGAGGTAGCGGGTTCGAATCCCAGCCGACCAGTGGGTTTTTGTACTCGAAAAATTTATGTGTGCATTTTACACGTTAAAAGTGTTCGAAACCTCGGAATCGAATGTCGGGGTTCATCACACCACGGCTCTTACGACAGATTCGACAGAATTTTGACTGAAATAAAAGTTATAAGAATTAGGATAATGATTTTAGAAAATGAGGATTCCCATAATGGTTTATGAAATGCAAATAAATAACATTTTTTTTTTAATTGGATAGAACTTCGTTTGACCACAATCTCACCTGATGGTAAGTGATGATGTGGTCTAAGATGAAACACGAAGATCTAGAAGAAACCTATTTACTCTTACCTTAAAGAGGCCCGGATTGTATGTTTTAGGAAAAACAGACGACGGCAAAGTGTTCCATACCTTAGTTGTACGCATCAAGAACGTAAAACCAAAACGGTGTGTGCGAATGGGTGGTATATTGACTAGGTATGGATGGTACTGAACCGTGCGCCTGCTTGTCCATTGATGGAAGGGAGACCTAGTATCTCTGTATCAAATGTTAATATAAAAAACATAAAATATTATCATCGTAATTCTATAATATACTTAACGTGTATAGCTTATAGCGCTGTGTGAAATATTTATTTATTAACTTTTACTATTTTAAGGGTTGACAACCCTCGTATGAGATCTATTGTGTTACAAACCAGGAATGTTGCGGATGCAGATGCGGATATTGAGATTTTTTTAAGAAACTTCTATTTATTGCAGAAATAAAACAAAAATACAAACTCGTAACTCCAGAAAATTCGCTTAACATACAATACTCACTGTATACTCATAATAACAGTCAAAAACTACAATGTTCATATGATAAGCGCAAGTAAGCACGTTATGATTGATTTACAAGTTACAAATTATAAACAATAACAAACGCGTCGGATCTTGTCATCCAAATCTTCGCTTCTATTGGTCAATCAGCACGTGCACACGGCACACGCCACTCTACTCAATTTCTGTCTTGTAGATGCAGCGCCAGTCACGCCTGCGCTGCATCTACATCCGCATGACTATCCGCATCAATTATTGTGGTTGTGGATGCAGATGTCCAAATCGATGCGAAGGCTCCGCTTATGCGGATGCGGATGCGAATATTCGCAACATCAACGTCCATAGAGTACAATAAACCGCTTACCATCAGATGGGTTGTATGCTTGTTGGCCACCATAGAGGTATTAAAAAAATATTTACTATGATTAGTTAAATTGTGCGAAAAAAATTCAAATCCCACAGTCCGGTTAACTTCTGTCAGGACTAAATCTTACTTCAGAAGCATGACATAATTCGCCTTCAAAACAGTTAATCTATAAATATTTGTTGAAAGGAATTCATAACAGCTGTGTCTGACTTACATTGTTGTTGGATTATCCTCATCATCATCATATCAGCGAAAAGACGTCCATTGCTGAACATATACGTTCAAAATATCCTTACTAATATTATAAATACGAAAGTAACTCTGTCTCTCTGTTTGTTAAATTTTTCGACTAAACGGCTCTATCGATTTCGATGAAATTTGTTATACAGGTAGGTTACGACCGGGATTACAATATATACTACTTTTAACCCGAATGCGCAGAAGGAGGGTAATGTCTGTGATTTCATCAGCTCCCTTTTAAATGAAAGAAAGATATGCTGCTTGGCAGGCAGAAACAGGTATGGTGGTAGTACTTCCAGCGAGATTATACGACAATAAGAATGGCATAGCTCAGAGGATCAATATGATGAGTGGCAGTAGGCCGGTCATGTCTGCGAAGAACCGATATCCTTTTGGAGTAAACATGTTCAAGAGTGGATACCAGGTTAATACAAGCATACTAGTACTGAAATTAATCACATTGGCACAGGGCCGGATTATCCATAAGGCGGATTAGGCAACTCCCTAGGGGCCCCGAACCGACTAGGCCCCCGTGGGCTCCTAGTCGGTGCGGGGCTCCTTGGGGCCCACGCACCAAGAAATAAAACCGTTTCATTCGTGAAATTCTCCAATACGATCATTTCAATGAAAGCAAAAAGCAGGCAGTCGATCTGATCGACTCGACTATTGTGATAGAAAAAATATATTTTAAAAAGTAAGAAAAGGGAAAAGGGGCCACGAGAATTGCATTGCCTAGGGGCCCCGATAGGGTTAATCCAGCCCTGCTTTGGTATAGTCATGTCGAGCCAACGAACGAAAATCGTTGATATTAGCAAATACTGTGTTAAAATGTTATTATCAGTTTATCATATTCATTATTATTTAAATTATTATCATCAATTATTCAAAATGACATAAATGACGATTTTAATGTTGGTAAATGTGTCGATGATAGCTTCTGAAATTAATCATTCACATTTGTGTATGGCTATAAAATATGGCTGTTAAGATCTATTAAGCCTATTTAGACTATATGCATATAAACATAATAAACCCTTATGGTATATAAACGGACTTCCCTCGCACAAACTAAAAACTATTGATTGGCCGAATAAGGATTTGATGTACCAATTTAAAATTTGAATGCTAGCTCTTTTTAATTAAATTGTGTTTACCTGAGCCGTAATTTATTTGGTAAGGTGGCATTACGTAGCCCATATTAAATTCAAGCCATATTTTACTTTAGAAACCAGTTTTTGACAGGCAATGCATGAACGAGTAAACATGGGTTCATTCTTGAAAGTCAGCGGGGTGTGAACTCTACCTCAACATTTCTTTAGACTACTAGACGGATGGACATCGATAGTGAAAAGTGATGGTAACCTCTTAGTGAATTCTGTGCTCCTGGTACGTTTGCTTGCAAATATGTAAAATGACGCTCCCTACGCAAGATTACTCGCACCAGTGGCGCACCGCAGGCACGCAAAACTGTACTCGAAGATTCGAAATATTTGTGGATAAAATATAGTTGTACATACAGTATGGTTGGTAGTATGGTTGGGGAAAAAGTTTCTTCGCATTTTTTAAGAAAATTCAAAACATTTTTCAATATAGTTTATTTACATTTAACTAAAGTATGTAGGTAGGTACCATTTTGTTCGATAACTTTTTGCCATCTTGTAGGTAGGGTCATAATCCCATTGCTATAGAAATTTTGGGGCTTCTGATCAAAATACCGCGACAAGTGGTTTTGGCAATCCTCTCCTGATGTTAACCTGACACTGCCTAAATAATTCTGAAGAGACCGAATCAGGTGGAAATCTGAAGGTGCAAGGTCAGGACTATACGGCGGATGCGTTAACAACTCCCAGCCAAGCTCTCTTAATTTTTGCTGAGTTGCTAAAGATGTGTGAGGTCTAGCGTTATCATGATGAAAAACCACACCCCTTCTGTTGATTAATTCCGGCCGCTTTCTCTCAACTTCTTGCTTTAATCTCATCAGTTGTTTGCAGTACGAGTTCAGAATCGATGATCCTGCCTGGTAGTAACAGCTCATAATGAATAATGCCCTTCTAATCCCACCACACACACAGCATCACCTTGTTGCGAGTTAACCCGGGTTTCGCCACAGTCTGTGAAGCCTGACCGGCCTTTGACCATGACCTTTTTCGCACGTTCTTGTCGTACGTGATCCACTTTTCATCACCAGTTATCAGCTTCTTCAAAAATGGTTCGGTTTCATTACGGCGTAATAAAGAATCACAAATGAGTACACGGTTCATTAGGTTTCTTAAGGTTCTTAAGCGAGCTCGTGGGGTACGCAAATATCGAGCTTTTTGGTGTACCCAGTTTTTTCAAATGCGCCAAAACTGTGTTGTGGTCAATTCCCAGTTCTTTAGCTACGTCGTAACTACTGATATGCCGATCTTGCTCCACTTTTTCAAAAATGGCATCAATTTTATCCGTAATAGGGTGACCAGAGCGACGTGTATCTTTGACATCAAAATTTCCGGATTGAAAACGCTTAAACCAAATTTGTTCTACTCTCACAGACACTGCACTAGGTCCATAAACATCGCAATTTTTTTTCGCGGCTTGCGTTGCATTTTTACCTTTTTTGTAGTAAAATTATAAAATGTATCGAATTTCTTCATTCGATTCACTCATCTTTACAGTACGAAAAACAAATAAATATCACACATTTTCCTAATTTGAATTTTGAATTATCTTCTTTAAAATTTAAACTTTGAATGATACCAAAACCAGCCAGATACAAATAGTATAGCCAAAGAGGTTTTATTACAAGTTCATACATACTATAATGCGAAAAGACTTTTTCCCCAACCTATTATACAATAAGTGTCACAAGCGGATTGAGTACTATGTTGTCTTGCTTATGTCGGAGTTGGTACTGTCTTGTGTGATGCTAGTGTATTTAAAAGTTACGTATAATATCGACGAATGTGGGTACCCAGACAAACCTTGCACGGTTTTTAGGGTAAAATGTTAATGTAATAATGTACTTATTTGAATAAATAAATAAAAAAAGTATTTCGGCAGGAAACTCTAATGACTACAACGAGACCTACGAGGTCTACGGCGTAGACGCAAAAATATAGTCTACGCCAGTGCTAACATATGGCACTGACATTATTTCTCAGCGTTGTCGTTATTTCGTTATTGATATCTATTTGTCTAGGTAAATGTTTAAAATAAAATAAGTAAATATCTACTATTATGTCCACTGTGGGTGGTATATGCATAAAATAGTGGTAGCACTCGAAAGTGCAGTCGACGTTGATTAAAAAATTAAGTGTTGAAATCTATATTCAATTAATGAAGAGAGAACTTTGTACCCCTTTTAAAGCGTATTGCGCACACGGAGGAGTAGCAATAATAGTAGACAAAAGTCAAATAAACCTTTAAGAAATTTGCTGCGGGCACCTAGTCCCTCTGCAAGCAATCCATATTAATCAGAACATAATTATGCCAGAACTGGATAATTCTATTTAGAAATTAATAAATAATAACGGTTAGATCAGCGTGCTATGGCGAAATGGAGAAGGTATCACGGCTCATTTCTGAGAAGGAATAAGAAAAGCTGAAGTAGCAGTGGGCAGGGCACATAGCTTGCAGAACTGACTGCCGACAGGAACTGATCTCTGAACTGACGGGCAGAAAGTTTTTCGTGTGGCGACCACGCACTATAAAGCACAGCGTAGGTTCCCAATTAGATGGAAAGAAGACCTGATAAAGGTTACTGGTAGCCGTCGACTGCAGGCCGCACAAGGTCAACCGCTCTAGAAATCTATGGTGCAAATCTTTACATAGTATAAAATGAAGTCGCTTCCGCTATCTGTTCGCTTATATCTTTTAAACTACTCAGCGGATTGTAATGCAGTTTCAGCAATAGATACTATTCAAGAGGAAGGTTTATTTGTATAAATAAATAAATTAATAAAATAAATATTGCTGGACATTTCACACAGCGCTATCTAGCCCCAAACTAAGCAGAGCTTGTACTATGGGAACCAGATAACTGATAGAATACTTATATACTTTTTTTTTTTGTAAATACATACTTATAATAAACTAGCTGACCCGGCAAACGTTGTTTTGCCTTATAAATCGGGTTGTTAAATTACTAAAATGGCTATTAAAAAATAAGGGTTGATCGTAGAAGGGTAAAAATTTAGGGTTGCATGTATTTTTGAATGCTGTATCATAAAAAATAGAAATTAAAAATTTTGTCTAAAAAATAAAAAAAAAAAATTTACGGGTGGACTACCCCTAACATTTAGGGGGATGAAAAATAGATGTTGACCGATTCTCAGACCTACCCGATATGTACACAAAATTTCATCAAAATCGGTCAAGCCGTTTCGGAGGAGTATGGCAACGAAAACTGTGACACGAGAATTTTATATATTAGAGATAGAAAAACACCCAGACACGGAACAAGTATCTGTAGATCATGCAAACATTTGTTCCGCGGCGGGAATCGAACCCGCTACCTCCTGCGTCTCAGCCGGCTATACGCCCACTGCGCCACGGAGGTCGTCAAACATACATAACTCTGTTAGTTTGTTTGTTACCTTTACACGACTATACGGCTGAACGGATCGTTATGAAATCTTGCAAGTAGATAGATTATATCCTGGAAAAGGACATAGGCTACTTTTTAGCCAACTGCGCAAAATGAGGGTAATATTTTATTGAAAAACCACCCGTGCGAAGCCGCGGGCGGGTCAGCTAGTATATTATGTTCAGCAGTGGACGTCCTTTAAAAATATAATAAAGTAAAAATTGTTTATTTCAAGCCATTGACCCATACATATATAAATTAAATTATGACAATGACAAGGAATCAACTTATGTCGCTGACTGTACTAGTAGGTAAATACATATGGCCGTAACCACTTGACCTGTCGGTACAATACCGCTAGACATTATCCAGCTCCCGCCTTGGACTGGAGATAGCCAAATCTGCATCGGGCATTGGTTTACCTCATCTGGATTTTGGTCTAGTCTTTCTCTATTATTTTACTCAATAAACTTTCGTTTATTTCAATAATTATCATCCGACATGTTCACCAAAGCGCGTGCTGTTGGCTTCCACACCTGCATGCGGAAGAAAATGAGCAGAATACGCGCGAGCACCAACACCATCCTGAACAACGTAGCTAATAAATGGGACAGTCCCCTTTTCAGACACTGTATTCGAGTAATGATGACATAGGAAACTATTCCATCGTCATTCGAAGACAGTGTTTATTTCATTAAATTTAAATAGGCAATGGTAGGAAGACTATAGCTTTATACATGGGTCGCTTGATAACTGAAATAAATGCATTTTAATTTAATTTAATTATTATAAATACGGAAAGGACGTCCGTCGGCGCGGTGGGTTGACGACATAGAGAAAGTCGAGTGCAACTCTTGGATGCGCGCAGCACAGGACCGGGAAGGGCGGCGTTTACAAAGGGAGGCCTACACCCAGCAGTGGGTACGTATGGGCTGTGGATGACGATGATTATAAATATGGGATTAATCACGTACCGTTTATCGGTGTTACGACCAAAAATGTTTCGTTTCAATTCGTTGACCTTCATCAGGGTGAGTGCGATCCGCTCCGCACTGCGTCTCGCCTCACACTTTCTGTATTACCATCACATAGGACGTCAACTGGACCCCAATCGCTTTCAGCAACAAGGATCATTGTTAATAATAGGTAGGTACAAACAGGTGCAATACTAACAGAAAGAATATAGAACAATTTACATTATCATCAAAAAATACAAAGAAACGGTTGAGTCATCTAAAAACCGTTGCAAACGATAGATAGCTCATTTTGTTAGCATACCTAAGGTGTGACAGTTTCGATAAAATGTTGTTTTTAACTTATTACTTTAAAAAACAATATAACAGACTTCAGATATAAGAAAATAATTGAGGGTTGCTATCGATTTTTTTGGTATCCCATCATGATCATGACTTGGTGCCAATGGGACCACCTGGAAAGTTTATTTAAACAAAATAATAATTTGCTCCTAAGAATTGAAGAGTTCCGTAGCTTTGTCATGGATCCCATGATCAGAACCTAACCAGACTCTCATCATACTACTCTTGAAGTACATCCTTTCCAATAAAAAAAGAATCATCGAAATCGGTTGGCGTGATATTGAGTTATTCGTTCATTTGTCGCGCTCATACTTAATGCAAATTTAAGACTTATATGGTTTTCTCATGAATGCCACTGTCAGAACCAAGACCAAATTGAAATGGGATCACACGGGAAGCACCAGCCTTCAAATAAAAAAATAATCATCAAAATCGGTTCACCCAGTCGAAAGTTCTGAGGTAGAAAACATTTAAAAAAAATACAGTCCAAATGAGAACTTCCTCCTTTTTTGAAGTCGGTTAATAACTTTTAGGACTTTGGAAAACTAATTCATAATTTTATTGTTAATGCTTTTATTATTAGTCGATTCGTTGAAACAACTGCCAATCCATGTGATAAGAGATATACAACTTGGGCCTAGGAACCCTAAAAATCTAAATTTCTTTGTCAACACCAACGACATAACAAACATGAACATCTCAAGAACTAGGTTAATCGGCGAATATAATTAATGTATGAGATGTGTTTGAGATTTTCTTAAATGCAGATTAGATGCTTTAAATTTATTATGTTAATCTACTGTTATCCAATTAAATAAACTATAAACAACCTATAATAAAATACACATTAACTTCGGACGCAATTTTGATATAGGTACCTATACCTATGGAGGTACTTTGCCTAATCAATCGAAAATTAGTTTTCTATTGAGATTTTATATATGGTTACCTTAGCTTGATTAATGAGGTTATGTAACACAAATTGCTAAGTCCTCAACATTAAGTTGAAGGAGACACAAACTGAATATTATCAAACTATTGCCATAAATGAAAATAAACGTATATAACGGACTGCCTCCGTGGCGTAGTGGGCGTATAGCCGGCTGAGACGCAGGAGGTAGCGGGTTCGATTCCCGCCGCGGAACAAATGTTTGTATGATCTACAGATATTTGTTCCGTGTCTGGGTGTTTTTCTATATATTATAAGTATGTATTTACAAAAAAAAAGTATATAAGTATTCTATCAGTTATCTGGTTCCCATAATACAAGCTTTGCTTAGTTTGGGGCTAGATAGCGCTGTGTGAAATGTCCAATATTTATTTATTTATAGGGTGGGTGCACGGTGATGCGCCCCTCATCATTGCCAGAGCGGTACGGCAGTCGAACAGCTTTTCCATCATGGATTATCGTGCTGCCGGTAGAAGTTCTCGTCACGCTAGTCTTAATTTATACGCCGGCCTTTATAAGCAGCAACATTTCGGCTGTTATCAAACCGAACGGTATGACAACCAACGGTAAGTGATGGTATGACTTTTGTACCTTAGAGTAAGGGTAGGCCTTTAGTGGGAACGCCACACGCGTCGATACCCTTGCGCAATCTCATCAGTCTGGTACAGCATTTAAGGCCTGTGTAAATTCAGCCTAAGATCTCAAGCTTGGGGTCGAACCCTGGTAACATGCGGTACCAAGGAGCGCGCTTTCAAAGCGCGTTTTCCATATTCTTTTACGGCGTCCACATAATGGATCTCTCTTAGTCAGTACGCAAACCAGAGGGCTTAGCCAAGTTACATTCGATTAGCGATGACGCTAGTCGATAAGTCCGAAAATGTATGGGATTTGACACATGCTATAGAAATACCACGTGATATACCGATTACAAATGTATGTAGAAATTGAACCGATTCGAAGCGAATGTAACATAACGAAATTACAAATTACGTTTTCGGACTTATCGACTAGCGTCATCGCTACTTAAATGTAACTTAGCTAAGCCCTCTGTGGTCGGATCGTAAGTCGTTATACCATCAGGCTTTTATTTATATTGATGTACCTATTTAAATATGGGATTTCTCACGTACCGTTTTATTGGTGGAATCTTGCAACTGAATTTTAAACCCGTTCCCCTCAACCGATTGAGCTGAAATATGGACTACATATGTAATTTCGGTGACAACGCAATAATATGGTACCATGGAGGTGGTCTCATGATGGAGACGGATGCTAGACAATGGAACTTTTGAATGGATTTTATTAGGCTACTAGTGTTTGGGCTTATTTGAATCTGCTTGCGGTTCCGATTATGTATTTTATAAAAGCTTGTTTTAAAAAAGTAATGTTTCAACAAAAAACTTATTCTACCAGAAACAGTTGTTTCTGCTATTTCAATAAACTTATTTAAAACCAAACTGGATAACTTGCTACGAATTAGTAAGCCATTGCTACAAAAGTGAACGTTAAGACATTTTTAACGCTATGCAATGTCTGCCAAAAATTGACTGCCACCGTGGCGCAGTGGGCGTATAGCCGGCTGAGACGCGGGAGGTAGCGGGTTCGATTCCCGCCGCAGAACCAATGTTTGCATGATCTACAGATATTTGTTCCGTGTCTGGGTGTTTTTCTATATATTATAAGTATGTATTTACAAAAAAAAGTATATAAGTATTCTATCAGTTATCTGGTTCCCATAGTACAAGCTCTGCTTAGTTTGGGGCTAGATAGCGCTGTGTGAAACGCCCAGCGATATCTATTTATTTATTTATTAATGTAGACATATCAGCAATAATGCTGATAGCTTTAAATAAAATAAATTAATAAATTATCTGGTAGTAAAAACTGTAGAGTAAGCCCCGATCGGTAGCCACTACATATTTGCGTTATTTAAACATACGGTTATTCCCTTTGACTATTAATAAGAAGTTATTTATGAAGTGCGGGCGGGCGTTCCTTGTAAATCATTAACTTAATTGTCCGTTCGTATATGTTTGTAAACTTAAGGGTAGTAATTTATAAGTTGTGCTTGTGAATATTTTAGTATGAACAAATACTGGAATAATTGCAAACAATGTAAGACGCAATAATTAATTAGATTAGATTAGAAAATTCTTTATTGCACTAAAAAAATAATACATAGCCAAACTTAATGCTAATTAGCATTTTCTTCCAGCTAACCTTTGTGTAGTGTGGAGAAAGTGGTAGTGCCAGAAAATAGGGAGGTAAAAAAAGCTTTAGCTTAGGTATCATAAAATAAACTTACAAAAATTAATAATAATAATAATACACTTACATAAACGAAATACATAAAATATACCTACATAAAGTGCTCAATTTTGTTGGGTATCTTGAAGAGAGATGAAGTGTTTAAAGATATATGTAGAAACTATCATGGTTAATTAAGGCCTAATTTAATCGCTTAATTAAGGTAATCCGGTAACAGTGAATTGGTTTCTTCTAGATCTTCGTGATTCAGACCACATTATCGCATACCATCAGGTAAGATTGTGGTCAAACGAAATTCTATTCAGTTAAAAAAAAACGTAAAACTGACATACCTAACTAAGAACGACCCGAGTTGTAGTTTTCCTCTTTTCTTCTTTTCATTTAAAAAACCGCATCCGTATGCCATAGACAGACAGACATAGGCGTCGAACTTATTACATTCCCCTTTTTGCGACCGACCGACGAGGAAAACATACGGTTCAGTGTTCCGTAGGAGCAAAGCGGTGCGTGCGAATGGGTGGTATATTAACGAGTTAAGTAAGTGTGAAACTTATGAAATGAAATCAGAGGAAATTTATTACTCGTTGCGTCCATAGCCGCGAATGCTTCGGAAATCGCAGGCTCAAGCAGCTCGGGCGTTTCTTCGAAGGGGGCCATAAAACAGGCCTACCGAGGATTGTTCCCAAGTAAAGTACCTTTAGTCCGTCCACGCTAACCCTGCGTATAGGTATATTTTAAGTTTTTCTTTAAATCTATCATTCCTGCCGCCAAGCAGTCGTAGTCGGTTTAAAGGATGCTGGGCGCTGGTGAAATTACAGGTACATTAACGCAAAGCTTTAGTCTGATTCTTTTTGGCACACCACACAGCAGATAACCTTTTATCACCCACGTACTTACGTAGGTATTGTTACGTTCCTTTTAATTTGTTGGTTTTTATCTATCCTTCTGTGTTTTTATGGGTAGGTGCCTACCATTTTCATACTCAATGTTGTTTTTAATGTATTTTTAAACGTATGTTTTAATTTATTATCTTCTCCAGTTGTCCTAAATAAATGTCTTTTACTTTTTACTTTTATGTCCCAGGGTAAATGCCATGTAGGTCCGGTTATTGTAATTGTTAAAGGCAGTGGTAACCGAACATCAGGTGGATCAGGTGCCGTCGTCAACTTATCCTATAAAAACTCTACTATCAAAACCTAAGAGAAGTTATTGGCTGCTGGGAGCCTTTGGGTGCAGGCCGAACAAGATCAGAAGCTCTGAAGATCTATGGGGGAGTCCTATGTTCAGCAGTGGACATTCTATAGCTGATATGATGATGATTAAATGTACTATTTCTAGCATTACGCAGACTTAGAGCAAGTAGACTATTCCCACTTGCTTCTTTATTCCTTAGTAGCTGCCTAGCTGGCTACTTCCCATCGCATTCGGTATGTTAGGGCGTTTTATGGGACAACAAATCATAAGTCTCCGTTGTGTGGATAACGCTAAAGGCAACTCATGCATATGAAATTTACTACAAATTCCACCTTTACTAAATCTGAATATGGTGTGTCGAGGAAAATTTATCGCTTTTTAGGTAAATATTTGCATAGTTATTAGAAACAATTAATAATACTGTAAATTATTAATGTGACCTTTGTGACGAACTTAACCATCACCATGAAGACCGGAGCCATGGCTTTGTCGCGGATGCCTTTGGGAAGAAGAGACTGGTGGAGCATGTGATACTTCACTGCACTGCCACAAATGATACCAGACTGAGAACGGGTCTGCAAGTGGTCATCAAATCCTCATACTCCACCAACATCGCTATTACACAACACCCACGAAGACCCTGAAAAGTAGCTACCATCAACCCAAAGTCCTACTTCGTTTCTTCAAGGAGTTAGGATGGCTGGGGTCAGGGGTAATGCACAATACACCCTAATTCGGGACTTCCAGTGCAGATCTTATTCCCCCCACCCTAGAACTAGAATTAGGGTATCTAGCGTACCTACCTAACCCTAGTCTTTACTTATAATTAGATACCTGTCATAGAACTAAATGGCTAACGTAACATAACTAATCTAACTATAAACCGGTAGCGTACCAAACAAAACAACTCTAACAAACTGAAGAAGGAAGGCACAGTTACTATAGGGTGTCCGACAGGGCCGCGGTTGAATCCAACCGGGATCCCGTGACCCTGTCAAGTGCTAGTGCGGCATCGACTCACTCATCTCAAAATGGGCGGTTCGATGATGCACTGGCACTAAGGTTATTGAAGGAATATCGGTGGGTTTTTAGTCGGTATGTCGTTGGTTGCTCTACGGAGAGTCCGACAGACCCCTTCAGCTCTCGCCGAGTTGGAGGACATGCGTAAATCATTTTCCCATCGTAAAAAAAGGGTGTCCTAACAAGAGCGCCGGATTAAAATTTGCCGCCATTTTGTACGGTTATACGACTTGTACGGTGATTTTTTTTACTGTTGTCATGTACAGACCACGCAATTTAAGAATATGGAGAAGTATTCAAACTAACAACGTTTAATTTGTATATAAACACAATTACAAAAATGGAGAAAGTTTTGCGAAAACAGTTCGCCAATTAGGGTCAAGTTTCCGGTCACAATAATGCGCCAAATAAATCGACAGGAGGCGTTTAATTACAAAATTTAAGACCAAATGCACGCAGATGGATGAGAAGATCATTCTTCGTCGTCGTCTTTGTCAGTCACTCGAAAATATAGCCACAGTAAGGGAATCTGTGGCCGAGAATCCAGGAACTTCCATTCGGCATCGTGGTCAAGAACTAAACATTTCCAGGTTTTGGTATTGGTAAAAGATCTGCATTTGCACGCGTACAAGGTTCAATTGGTGCAAGAAATCAAGCCAAGGGATCATGCGCAGCGCCGTGAATTTGGTGGAACATCATCAAATTAATGCGGATTTTTCGAAGAAAATCATTAAACGTACAATAACATTATCATACAATAATTAAACGTTGTTGGTTTGAATACTCTTAAATCGCGTTGTCTGTACCTACGTAACAACTGTCAAAAAATCACCGTTCAACTCGTATTAACAAAATGGCGGCAAATTTAAAACCGGTGCTCTTGTTGGGACAACCTATCTGAGACAGTCAGGAAGGAACATTAGACAAAGAAACTGAAGATTTCTTCAGCACCGTCGTTCGTTATCTCGAACAGTGGACTGAGTCAATGAAAAATTTGATGTTTTTGCTGGGATGATTATGGTTTTTCGATCGATAGATATCATTGATTTATCAAATATTATTTTAGTATTAAGAAAGATCTACCAAAAATCTTGCCTAAATACTGTGATTTAACTAGGTATAGATTAAAGTCCTATACTATTACACAAGTGTATGAATTATCCAATCAATCACAATTTATTAATTTGTCAGTAACAAGTTGTTTGTGATACAATTTTAGATCGTCCATATTCAGCGTCAATCCCATGCAATTTTAATCAGTGTTCTATAATAGAAAAGCTTATTGGTATGGTATCCATGGTATAGCTACCCTATTTGTATTCCCTAAAATCTATAGGTATTGACGACCTCCGTGGCGCAGTGGGCGTATAGCCGGCTGAGACGCAGGAGGTAGCGGGTTCGATTCCCGCCACGGAACAAATGTTTGCATCATTTACAGATATTTGTTCCGTGTCTGGGCGTTTTTCTATATATTATAAGTATGTATTTACAAAACAAAAAAAAAGTATATCTAAGTAAGTATTCTATCAGTTATTTGGTTCCCATAGTACAAGCTCTGCTTAGTTTGGGGCTAGCGCTGTGTGAAATGTCCAGCAATATTTATTTATTTTATTTTATATCCCGGTGGGCGTTTTAACATTTATGGCAGGCCTATTCTAGTACTTAAGCCACTTTTTAACTCAGTAAGCCACTCTCATTGAAGCAGCTCGTGTCAGTGAGTTCAGCGTTATTTATACACAAAGTAGGACGTTTGACTGAAATCTTGTAAACATTTACCTTATAGACTTAATTTCGAGATCTTTACGAAATACTCTTAGAACACAAATTTAACGTTTATACAGGGTGTTTGGTATATAATATATACACTGACGATATTCAAGCGACGGTTTCTCAAAACATAAAAAAAGACTTCTTGAACAAAAAACTACTAGTTATATTATCAAATTTTAAAGAAAATCGACTGAGTTTAGGTGATTAATTCGACATAAAACTTACTGCCTTCTCTTGTAATCGCCATCCAAAAATAAAGGCCTAATCCACAAAAGCGTGTATTTGCAGAGATGAGAATACCATGCGAAAATAACTAATAGCATATCGATATTCCGACATCTCTCCGCTCAGTGGAAACGGTCAAGCAGTGATGTCTTATTTTTTACAGCGCATTCACAGCGAAGTTGTAAGCAGAGAGCGCGTAGAGTGAGGACATAAGAAGCCAATTTACGCTTCTGTGGATTACGGCCTTTATTTTTGGATGTCGATTGCAAGAGTAGACAGTAAGTTTTATATCGAATTAATCAACTAAACATCCTCGTTTTTTCTTGAAAATTTGATAATATAACTAATAGTTTTTTTTAGAAGTCTTTTTTAAGTTTTGAGAAACCGTCCCTTGAATATCGTCAGTACATATATTACCAAACACCCTATATGCAGCTTCGAAAACAACGTAAAAACAAATTGGAACAAACGCAAGTACCTTCGATCCATTGTTGATCGAAGGTAAGTAGGTACCTACCATAAGGTAGATTCGTAGGTACATTACGTAGGTGTATTTTATTTACTTAGGACTGGATGTATCGATTGTGAAACAAGGGCACAGTAAGGTAGAGTAGGATATACTTGTCATATTTTGTAATATACCTGCCTAGGTAGCTCTCAACATTCTGCACTAGGTAGGTGTTGGTAAAATAATAAATTATTGTGTCATTATTGTTAAAATATTATAAATTTTTCATTTCATTCATTCTTTGTTTTCCAGGTAAACATAAAATATTATGTGTTGAAAACGGATAAACTTCTAGATGTTTTGTAAATACATGTAATACGAGACATACACGTTATTTTTTTATACGAAGGTTACCTACTTGAAATATTATTGTTAAGTAGATTCTTCGAGAAAATCGACTTAGGTTCCGCTCCCGCAAATCCTACTCTCCTTCCATAATCCTCTTAATTAGTCGGAAACTAAGAAGACACTTGTTGCTAATTACCTACTTACATGTTTCCGTTTCCTAGTCCAAGAATAAAGTAGGTAGCTACTACCTAAACCAATTAAGCAGTTTCTCAAAATTGTGCTGATACAAAATAATTATGGGGGTAGATGCTACCAACTATGTTAGAACTTATCTATCCCAATTATAAGTTTGTAAATCAGTAGTTAGGTAGGTACCAGTTATTATACGGCAAAATGTACCCGTTTTAATCGTTTTAATTTAGAGGCTATAATCTCCAGAATCTGAAAAAAACGCACACTGGTTTTCTCCGCGTCTATAAAAAGCACACATAACACTTCTAGCTAGTTCGCCAATAATGTTCGCGGTGTTACCAATTCCGCTGTCTAAGAGCGCCAAACAAAAACTGCCCGAAAATGCATCAATCGCCCTCTCTATCGAAACCCATACCGCGATAAAAAGCCGAAAAGTGGTAGGTAGGTTAGGTACCTACTAAATAATAGTATATTAAGCAATTAGTGAATAAAGGACGGATTTAAGGCGATGAATCACGAGCAAGTGAAGGATTCTAACGACTGAATCACGACCGTAATGAGTGATTCATGATGATTGTATTGTGTTACACAGTTGTTACACAACCTTCTTGCGCAAAAAATACTCGATTCAAACTCCTTTTGCAAAGAATACTCGACGTACAAACTCCTTGTGCAAGTAACTCTTCGAGATTTGATTGGTTGACATTTTCGTCAAAGAGTTTAGTATTAGAATAAAAACTGTTTTGTGTTCTTTGCTGTCATTAGTAAATTGGCGCTATTTTGAATACTGTAAGTTGTACATACGAACACAAAGTTTAGTGTTACATAATAATAAATCGATGGATGAAAATCCATTTAAGTGATGAAGAAGATGTGTTTTTCGCTTAAATCTTTCTTTTTCTCGTAGTCATGGTATAAAGTATAGTATGCAACTCTTGAATAAAATGGATTTATATCGAGGGCCATGAATTACTCGCGTCGCTCAGGATTCTAACACTTGAATCACGAGCGATTCATCATATAGCGTGTGATTCATCATGAATTATGATGTTGTGATTCAGTCGTTAGAATCCTTCACTTGCTCCTCCTGATTCATCTATGGCCCTCGCTCTAAATCCGTCCTTTATTCACTAGTCGTATAATATTGTTACGCCGAGGCTGTTACACTATAAGTAATAGTCGGCATATCTCGAAATTATACCTACTGTGTCACAGAATATGTAATACTTGGTATGGAATATACCTACATGCTACGTTTTTACCTACAGTTGCACAGAATAAGAAATAGTAGTCCGGTCGAAATACCTACACTTTTCGGTTGCTAGTGGAACGATCGAGACGTTCGAGTGATATGTACTGGCCGCGGTATAAATAGTCCGTAGAGACGCCCGAAGAGTCAGTCTGGTTTTGGCTATACGTGCGAACATTTCGGTGACTTTTAGTGGTTTATTGTGCAACAGTGGCGTGAATTCGTGTGTTGTGATTACTTGTGATTAAGATCGTGTATTTATCATTTCAGCGTTGAATAAAAGTGTTATTTTGGTTAGATTGATTTTCATTATTTTATCCCGAACCCTCAGCTCGTAACAATATACTATTTTAACGTTTAACAAGCGAGAACCTTGTACCTCTCGCAACGCTTTACTTAATTAAGAAGAACAAGTTTTCTAACGTAAATAACCCTCATAAAAGTACTAGTACTACGTTTTAATGTGAAATGTGCATATGCGATCTGTCACTTCCTTACAATAAACTATTCTCTTGAAAAATTACATCTTTTACATAATAATAGTGCAAAATCCTATCTGCATTTTCATACAACACACAAAATTAATAGATTCCTCTTCTCTTCTATGCATTTTCATAGAACAACAAAACAATGGACGTGCTAAGTGGGCGCTCTTCAAACTTATCGCACCAGAGATAGAATAAAGTAATTTACAGCGATCGCCAGGGTTGTAACTAGTTCTTTGCCCATCAAGTCGTGAGATGCACTATGATGAATCGTTGGTGAATGAACAACGCAGCGCCGGCCCTTGATTACAAAATAAGGAATCACTAATTCCAATTTTATCGAAATAGAGGTGTTCTGCAAGACCCTTGGAAAGGACCTCGATCTTATAGGTCACTGCCCTGACATCAACTCCGGGGAGCAACCAACCCCGGGTCATTGGGTTTCGCTGCCGCGCGGTGCGCTTCCTTTGCAGTGCTTTTTTTGTTATTTGTAATTTTTTTCACAACTTCGTTGCAACATTTTGATCGTGGTGGTATAAGATTTGAACTGACGTTTATCATTACTGTATCGCATGTTACCTCCCCCCCTCCCCCCTACTGACCTACCCCCTGAATTTCTAACTTTGAAGACGAAGAAATTGTAAAAAACTGATAATCGATTTTCTCCTCTGCTTTCAATCTTGTGAATGAATTTTACTCGTCTTCGTTGTAGGTATACTAACGTTTGTAGAGTTTTATCTGTAATTCTCAAGAGCCCAAACCAACTATCCTAACTACTTGAAGTAACGAAAAAGAACTTAAGTCTCCATAAACGAGTATACTATGTTGCTGGCGCAGTTACCCCAGATACTTATTATTGGAGAGACTTTTTTATTTCTACCAGTTTTCTTCACGTGTCAACAGAGATATTTTCATCCTGATTTCGACCCTGGCGATTGTCTGATACAATTCAAAGTGCACTCTCCCACCGGCGAGCAATTTATTTTTATATCCACGCTGGAACTAAGACCAGCAAAAACGGATAGACTGGGCATTTTGCACTACAGAGAGAAGCAAGAATTAGGGAATTAGGCGGACAATCGAAATGTGCGCGATATAAATAGGCCGGAGAGATGGCCGGAGTCAGTCTCAGCGAGGCCCTGGAGGACTGACGTGAAGAAGGGTCTCGCGTGAACAGTAGTTGCTCGCGAGTCAGTCTGGATTAAGCTATACGTGCGAACATTTCGGTGACTTTAAGTGGTGCACCAGTGGGGTGAATTAGTGTGTTGTGATACGTGTGACCAAGTTCGTGTATTCATCGTCATCGTGTTGAATAAAAGTGTTATTTTGGTCAGACTGATTCCCATTATTTTATCCCGAACCCTCAGCTTGTAACAATTTGGTGTCAGAAGTGGGATAAAATAATGCCGGTTCTGCCAAAGCATAACGTGGACGGTGTCAGGACGAGAGGTCAACGACAACAGGAAATGGATGAAAGGCGGTTTAGGGAGTCTCCGGTTCAAGAAGCTCGGCAGAGTCGTCAGCCAATGGAGATGGAATTAGCCGCCACTGAACCATTTGGAGCTTCATCATCATCATCCGTGGGCCAAGCTCCTGTGACAGGCAATCTTGCTGATATTGTGGCCATGCTTTGTCGTCAACAAGAAGAGCAGCGACGTTGGCAGGAAGAACAGCGACGTCAGGATAAGGAAGAGCAGCGTCGTCAGCAATAAGAGCAGGCTCGGTTGCAGGAAGAACAGCGACGTCAGGATAAGGAAGAGCAGCATCGTCAGCAAGAAGAGCAGGCTCGGTTGCAGGCAGAACAGCGACGTCAGGATAAGGAAGAGCAGCATCGTCAACAGGAAGAGCAGGCTTGGTTGCAGGAGGAACAACGCCGTCAGCATTAAGAAGAGAAGCGTCGTCAACTGGAAGAGCAGGCTCGGTTGCAGGAGGAACAACGCCGTCAGCATTAAGAAGAGAAGCATCGTCAGCAGGAAGAGCAGGCTCGGTTGCAGAAGGAACAGCGACGTGAACAGGTGGAGCAGACTCGGTTGCAAGAGGAACAGTGACGTCAGGATAAAGAAGAGCAGCGTCGTCAACAGGAAGATCAGCGACGTTGGCAAGAAGAGCGGGCTCGACTGATGAGGGAATTGTTCGGTTCATCTGGAAAGGAATTCCAGGAAGTGAAAGAACAGATAGAAATCATGAGAGCCGTATTTTGGAGGCAGGAACAGCGCGAGGTGCGCCTAAAATTGTTCATGTTGATCCCCTGCCGCGATATGAGGCTAAGAATGCTCGGGACGAGCATGTTTTAGGAGGGGGCAGTGTTACGCCGAGGCTGTTAAACAATGAGTAATAATCGAAGCTTCTCGAACGCTTTTGTCTTGCTGTGTTCTTGTTGTTATTGTTTGCGGTTGCGCACAATGGGGATTGGTCGTTCTGTCGAAACACCGACCCCTTTCCTGGAACGATCGAGATCGTTCTCGAACAATCGAAATGTGCGCGATATAAATAGGCCGGAGAGATGGCCGGAGTCAGTCTCAGCGAGGCCCTGGAGGACTGACGTGAAGAAGGGTTTCGCGTGAACAGTAGTTGCTCGCGAGTCAGTCTGGATTAAGCTATACGTGCGAACATTTCGGTGACTTTAAGTGGTGCACCAGTGGAGTGAATTAGTGTGTTGTGATACGTGCGACCAAGTTCGTGTATTCATCGTCATCGTGTTGAATAAAAGTGTTATTTTGGTCAGACTGATTCCTATTATTTTATCCCGAAACCTCAGCTCGTAACAATACTATACCTAAGTACAAGTTAGTCTATTTTATAAGTATTTTAAGTATTAGGATTAAAACCTTATCTTATTGTTGATTAAACCTAAGAATTTGTCAATGTATCCTCCAAAGTACACCGCACTCCGCATCGTCGTAAATTTCGCTCCATCCAAAGGTTGCCTGGAAAAGATCCCATTGTATTGCCTTATTTATTCTAGCCTAGTATTATTTCTGTTTGTGGGGTAATTCAGTAAAGAGTTACCTATTATATTCTATTACAATAATACGTTACTAAAGTGAGCGATCATGCTGCACTTAAAGTCAATTGAATAAAATTAATATTATGCCTACCAACGACTGGAGAATAAAATATAATAGAAAATGCTACTGTCCCTTGTGTCCCACGTTCCTTGTATTTTCGTACCTGTAAAAGACGATCTAAATAAGGCCTAGTGATACGATCTAAACCTAGTGAAATTAAACGTATCCAAGTTCTAATTAAATTGTCAACAATTGAATTATTATGTGCTATATAGAAGAAGAAAGATATAGGTTGAAGTGTGTAACATGAGTCCTGTTACTCAAGAAATGCCCTATCTCTTCTTTCCTGTTCCTTACCAATGATTGCACCAATAAAAAACCAGCCAAGTGCGAATCGGACTCGCGCACGAAGGGTTCCGTACCATTATCTATAACAAATTGTGTGAGCGCCCATCAGAGCCGGTCTCAGAGGACTATCTTAATCGGCGTCAACTATGTGCACCCTTTGTTTTTCAACATTTTTTATTTTTTGGATTTTTTCCTTTATTTGTGCTGTAACACCTTGCTTTTTGCCAAATTTCGTGATTCTAGGTCAACGGGAACTACCATATAGGGTTTCGACCCAAAAACCTATAGGGTACTTCCGGTTGAAATAGAATTGTCAATTTTGGTTAAAAGCAAGTTCTTACAGCACAAGTACCTAAGGGGAAAATTCCGAAAAACAATAAATGTTGAAAATTAAGATAAATTTTGTTACTTACAAGTTTTCGCGAAAATATAAATTGGACCATATCTTTTTATCGTGTTGACTCAGGACCTTGATTTTTATGCACCTAATAGATATTGTAGACCTCAGTATCTGGTATAAATTTCAACTTGCTAGGTCCACCCGTTCCTGACAAAATCGGTGGTGATACACGGACAGACGAACAAGAGAGTGATCTTATAGCGGTTCCTTTTTTACCTTTTTAGGTACGGAACCCTAAAAAGTCTCATTGTATCTATACAACCTCCTTGTTTTACGGCACTGAGAAATAATATGGCGGTGAAATAGTGATAAGTACTTGAAGCTTTAATAATAACTTATGTCCTCGTTAGGGCTCCTTTTTCTTAAATTTATGAGACTTTTTAGAAAGTTTTAGGAGCTTATTAGGAGTTTTTAACATTTGTACCATGCCTCTATGGCTGCGTTTTTACCTATCAGAGATTTACGAGATAGATAGCGGTGAGAAAGGAAAAAATATCCAATAGGATTGCTTCATTAGCCTAGCCTCGCACAGGCCAGCTCTCCTATTAGTGGCTTTTGTTTTCACTCACTACATAACTCCCTCGCGCATCTCTGGTGGAAACGTACCATAAGGGAGATATTAGACATATCTATAGGAATGATTCAACCTAATTTCATCGAAACCGGTTCAACCACAACAACAAAGATTAAAGATTTCTGTGGTCAGGCTGCTGCCAAGTCTGTGTACTTTGCCTATTTTCATAGCCTGATGTTATATGGCATACTAATATGGGGTGGTAATGCAGCCAACACCAAAAGAATATTTATTTTGCAAAAACGTGCTGTTACGTTTGTCCTTGGTCTCAAACCAAGAGAAACGTGTCGCAGGGCTTTTGAGCAACTCAATATTCTCACCTTTACTGGGGCTTACATCTTACACTGCCTACTGTATGTCAAAAAGAACATAAGTGATTTTGAAACCCTATCTGCAGATAACATACATGGTACAAGACATGGTGGCAGACCTCGGATCCAAAAATTTTGATTAAGTATTATAAATCATCAAGAAGCTTTTTGGGTAATGGTGTAAAACTTTTTAATAAGCTACCGGACGAGCTCAAAAACTCAAGTAATATTCTATTTAAGAAAAAAATTTAAAATTTATTAATACAAAAAAGGTATTACTCATTGGGAGAAGCTATAAATGATGTTAATTTTATTGTGACCTGTTGAAGATATATTTTTATTCCTTACCTTTTAATTTCCATAATTTAATTGTCTTTTTACAATACTGACAAGGCCCTTTTACAGCCGCAACTTTTTACTTTTAATTCTGCGAACTCATTTTATTATTTTATTTTGACAATTATTTTCTTTTAATTATATATTTTTGACATTTTACAATTATTATAATTTATCGTAATGACAAGGCTCCTTTACAGCCACAATTTGTAAGGTTTTTCCTTATTTACTAATTTTTTTTACATCAAAACATTAATTATCGATTTAGTATTGACATTGATTGATTGACTTATTTGACATTGTTTTGCTCTGTGTTCTATTGATTTTTGTTTTGTTTTTATTATTTTAAGTTGACATTATTTGATATATTAACTTAATTAGTCCCGATACCTGTTTGTTTGAGCTACAATAATGTTAGTTATATCACAATTGTCATTGTTTTAATCTAAATTTGACGTAACTTAGTGTTCTATAATGTACCTACAGTGGAAAAATAAATGAAAAAAATGAATTGAACCGTTTCGGCGTAAAAGCGTAACAAACAAATAAACACTTAAGACATTAGTATGATTCACCCAAAACTGCTGATTTTTACCAAAAAAACATCGAATTTCAAACGGTCGCTTGAATTTCGGGTAAACATAAAGATTCCGAAGCATCCTGTAGATCTGCAGAGGTACAATGAACTTGCAATCAAGTAAGTATTCATTTTTGCGATGAAATGGAGGAGATTGTTTCTGAGAACGGCAACCAGTTTCCGCTTTTAATGAAGGCCGCAAATGAAATTAACTTTATCGTGCAAAATATAGGACCTCCAAAAACTACTTAGTATACGTTGAGCCTTTACGTTTTGACGTGAATACGTTTTTAAATTGCTTTCATAGTGGGAGGCAATTCAAAAAACCAATGATAACTAAATCGGGGGATACAGTTTGGTGTTGCAGCTACATAATATATATCATCTCCATCCAAAATTTAATTACACGACTGGATAGCTAAAGGATCAAAGATTTTTTTACGCTAGTGAGGACTGTGACGCATCGCACGTGGTGGAAGGGAGAGCGCCGCCATTTTGAGGTCATTTTGCTGCGTTTCGAGATTTCAATTTAGTATGACCCGAAGGACTTAGTATTCAAACATACATCAAATAGCGTATTTTATATAGAAAATATTACCTGTTACATACACTTATTCACGTACAACACACGACCGTGTCTATGACACAGTCACGCCCCAACTATACATATTGTTACGCCGAGACTGTTAAACAATGAGTAATAATCGAAACTTCTCGAACGCTTTTGTCTTGCTGTGTTATTTTTGTTATTGTCTGCGGTTGCGCATAGGGCGGAGAGATGGCCGGACAGTCAGAGTCAGTCTCAGCGAGGCCCTGGAAGGCTGACGTGGAGAAGGGTCTCGTGTGAACAGTAGTTGCTCGCTAGTCAGTCTGGATTTAGCTATACGTGCGAACATGACGGTGACTTTAAGTGGTGCAACAGTGGTGGTCAGAATTAGTGTGTTGTGATTACGTGTGACCAAGTTCTTGTATTCATCGTTTTAGTGTTGAATAAAAGTGTTATTTTGGTTAGATCGATTCCCATTATTTTATCCCGAACCCTCAGCTCGTAACAATATAAAAGGCTTTGTCCTGAATGACTGATTGATGGATCAACGCACAGCCTAAACCGCTGATCGTACAGACCTAAAACTTGGAGGGTTTATTCTTTGTATGACGTAGGCATCCGATAAGAAAGGATTTTCTGAAATTCTACCCTTAAGAGGGTGAAAAAGGGGGGCAAAGTTTGTATGGGACAACGTGATTCCTTGGTCCAATCTACTTCAAATTTTGCATAAACTTTTTTTAACAGAATTGATGAAAAACGTGTTTTGTATTTTATTGAAATTCATCTCCTAACGGGGTTAAAAAGGGGTAGTAAGTTATTTTGGCGGTAATTTGCTTCGAAGTTGATATCAATACTACTTAGTGCTTTTGATTTAAATTACATTTTATTTTGACACATGTTTGAAAACTCAATCCGATTTTATTCAAAAAAGGTTGAACTCACTTAAAAACATAAGCAAATTCTCTTTAAAATAGGAATGTCTCGAAAGTCACCGTATTATATGAGTACCTCATTTAAAGGTTTCTAAGCATAAAGAGGTTATGCACTTTTAGGACACGGCCTCATAGGGACGTAGAGTTCGAAATTTGAAATGGTAAGGATGTTTGTTTATTTGTTTGTTACTCAATCACGTCGTAACGGCTGCATCGATTTAAATGAAATTTAGTATGTACATACTATAACCTGGATTAACACATATGCTACTTTTTATGCCATAAATCAGGTCCCATTGGATATAAATGGGGTGTCAAGTCAAGTTGCAACAGCGAGTTTAGCTTGATTTATAGGTTACCTATACATTTAGTAGTGTAACGCGTACGCAGTCGCGGGCAACAGCTAGTTTTTTACATTTGAGGAGTAGTTGTCAAGGCTATTTACATCCATAGACAAAGAAATTAGTCTGAGAACTTCCTATCCAGTAGGTAAGTAAATGTAGACAAAAAGTTTGAAATTGCGACTTACAATGGAAAAATCTAGAGATTTTTAAACGTCCCAAGAATTGCGAATCTGGCAGGATTTGAACGCGCAACCTTGACCTTGATACGGTGATACGATATTATCTAATTTTGCTACGGGTTCACTGCTCGGCCTGTGCGTTATTGTGATGTTATTTTACGACTCGAAGAAGAGAATTTTTTTGAAAATATAAATGCTGCAGGTTGTACGTACGGAGAGTTGACAGCCCTTAGCTGACAATGATAATAAAGATGAAGTACACATCCAAGAAATGCATTAGTGTATGGCCGAAATTCGAACCTAAAGCCTCCAAATCCTAAGTAGGCGGTCCCACGGTATCAATCCGACTCTTCGTAAATCGTTGTTAGGTATTTGCAATAATAATCGAAAAACAACAATATGTTAAAAATTAAACGCGAGGATTTAAGGATGACGGTGGAAATCATAAATCATCACAGGGATCACAGATCACTGCGAACTTAACCATCACCTCTTGAAGACCGGGGCCACGGACAGCGGGCTTTGTCGCGCATGTCTTCAGGAAGAAGAGACAGTGGAGCACGTGATGCTTCACTGTACGGTCACAAGCGATGTCAGACTGAAGACGTGTCTGCAAGAGCTCATCGACTCCTCATCCGCTAACACCACGACAACATCCACCATCAACCCAAAGTCCTACTCCGTGGGGTAATGCACAATACACCCCAATGCGGAACGTCAGTGTAGATCTTATCCCCCTCCCCCGAATTAGAATTAGGTATTTGGAATGTGTAGTAAGTAATCACGTAACACGTACGTCAGGGACGTAACGAGACATCACGTATATCTGTGACACGGTTAGCACAGGGATCCCAGAACGAGCATAAACCAATAAAGGTTAGGAGGTAAATTTCGTAGTCTTGGAAAAATTGCCCTTGTTTGAAAATATTAAAATCTATTAGAAAAATTATCTGCATCTTATTATATTTAATTCTTCTGTACGTGTGTTTAACACTGTTCAATTATTGAACATGAATGTTCATACATAAGTACGAACATTACCTTATTCATGTACACACTTCAATTTATTATTCTTGAAAAACCTAGTTATGCGTTATTGAAATGCTCAGCATTGCAGAGTCAGCTCGACCCTAATACAAAGGTTATAAACCCAATAAAAGATGCTGTGTTGGGTATGTACACCGACGACACACAAATATAAAATTGTATTAGTGTTCATAAGGAAAAATTATATATAAACTAAAATATAAATCAAATAAAATCACTTACCAACAAGTCGTCGAGTTTCACTCATCTCCAAGCTACCTAACTAGAAGACCCGGGGAACCCCTGGACCAGCAGCCCAAGAAGTGCCTAGCAGCCGCTAGAGGAGCAGCCCAGGCCCCAGCAACCGCTGGTCCAGCCGCCCACAGAAGTACCTAGCAGCCGCTAGAGGAGCAGCCCAAGCCCCAGCAACCGCTGGTCCAGCCGCCCAGAGACGGCCCCAGCGCCCGTTGGACGACCAACCCAGACGTGCCCAGCAACCGCTGGAGGAGCTGCCCTGACGCCCCCAGCGCCCGCTGGACGAGCCACCCGGTCACATTCAGCGCCCGCTGGACGACCGGCCCCTTCTGAATTTCAGCATCCCCTCACTGCGGCCAAGACACCTTTAGCCGTCCGTAGATCGGTCTTGTGAGTCTGCTTGACCGGCAGTGAGAAATCCCTGTCCTGTGTACATTGCACGCCGTACACAACCCCCTCTCCTACCAACCTTCCGTCTGTTACCTTAGGTTTCATGGTAACAGACATCCCGTACTATCTATATATACATTATATATTTATATGGTAGGTTAGGGCACACACCGTTCGTAGACACTCTGTCTACGCGACGTAACTAAGTAGGCAGGTACAGTAGGGTAGAGCAGGGTTAGGTTGAGACACTTAGTGCTTCGCGTACGCATTCCAAGTACTAAGTACTAGGTGTCTCTGAATTAGGTAGCAACTACGTACATTCACCTACTAGTCACACACCCGTGCGTCAACCTAGGGCGCACGTAGGGTTACGTGCCGACTGGTAGGTGATCTTGCGACATGGTCCTTCGAGCCGGATAGTAACCAGTAGGTAAAGTTCGCGATCCTCTTGTCCCGATAGGATACTTGGTCGTCCAACGGGCGCTGGGGGCGTCTCTGGGCGGCTGGACCAGCGGTTGCTGGGGCTTGGGCTGCTCCTCTAGCGGCTGCTAGGTACTTCTGTGGGCGGCTGGACCAGCGGTTGCTGGGGCCTGGGCTGCTCCTCTAGCGGCTGCTAGGCACTTCTTGGGCTGCTGGTCCAGGGGTTCCCCGGGTCTTCTAGTTAGGTAGCTTGGAGATGAGTGAAACTCGACGACTTGTTGGTAAGTGATTTTATTTGATTTATATTTTAGTTTATATATAATTTTTCCTTATGAACACTAATACAATTTTATATTTGTGTGTCGTCGGTGTACATACCCAACACAGCATCTTTTATTGGGTTTATAACCTTTGTATTAGGGTCGAGCTGACTCTGCAATGCTGAGCATTTCAATAACGCATAACTAGGTTTTTCAAGAATAATAAATTGAAGTGTGTCATGAATAAGGTAATGTTCGTACTTATGTATGAACATTCATGTTCAATAATTGAACATTCTGGGGGCTCTCAGGGTAGAGACTCCAGTTGATATAGTTCGATTGATTCGCTTAACATTGCAGGTCTCTGGTTAACATGCTTAGATCTAGGTTTATGTGGTTTCGTACTAGGAATACTGTAGACAGGGTCATTTCTTATAGCTATATTTTGTCGCTGATCGGACGTCTGGGCACACGATTGCAAGGCAACTGGGTTGATGTTGCCCTCAGTAGGCTGGCCGGCTGACTGCTTGGCCGTGGCCGTGCATTTGCGCTGCATCAACGCTCCCAGCCATCTCCCCATCTGTGGACCGTAACAAAATATTAATATCACTAAAACTAACAATATTAATGCTGATAGGATGCTAACTGTGTAAGTGTGGGTAGTAATTTGCCTCCATACCGTATTATCTAGTTCTGTTTGTAGAGATCGTTCTGAATTAGTTACATGGTCAAGAATGTCATCTGAGCTATCTACTACTTCGTCTCTAGTTATGTTAAAAATAGTTCTGGCAAAATTGTAAGTGTTTAGGGTAAAATTTATAGGTTTTGAATATGACGCTATCGCGACTTGTACAGATATTGTTCTTTTGGCGTATATTATGGTGTTAGCTGTTTTTAACATACAGTTGTCGTCGATTCTAATAACACCAACATCTCGAAGCTCTACTTCTTCTCTTTGTCCATCACAAATAACTGATGTCGTAACGTGATCTTTGGCCATGAATAACCATGTATTTGGAATATATAGTTGCTTCCATAGAATGCTATTCAATATGTGAACTGCTTTAGTGTGACATTTTGTTTGTGTTTGGTTTTTAAAGAGTTGGTCAACAATGCAATTTTGATTTAATTGCATGTTCTTCACCGCACTAGGAAAGCAAATGAAGTGGGAGTATCTTTTTAAACAACTTATAAATTCTTCATGGTCTAGTTCAAAGTATAATTCATTATTGTAATCTAGCCCTATATACGCTTTCTGAATTTCTATAGTCTGGAATCACTATTTTTAGCTGGGATTGCAGTGACGTGCATCAATACGTATTTAGTTGTGTCTTGTATTGGGAAGTATGCGTACACTTGTATGTGTGTATCATTTTCAGCTATTTTTGTATCTAGTAGTTGCTCTCGAACGATTTTTAAGTTATTAGGAAGTTTTTTGTTTGCTGATACAATTATATCACTGATGTTCTTAGGTGTTAGTACGCTGTACACCGTTGCTTTGCTCAAATATATTTCTAACAGCCCTGTGTAGTAGTCTATGATTCCTTGTATGTATTTGTCTGCTAATTGGTATGTTTCCATTATTTTTATGTTGGCACGGTTGTTGTCGATCTCCGTATTTCCATTGATTTTTTCGTGTATGTAGTCTATAACTTGGTTCAGTTTTGTGTGAAATTTTTCTAGTTTTTGTGTTATGCTCATTTCGGTCTTGTTGACTTGTGAAACGGTTGATAGCATAAGTTTAGTTTGATGATTTGAAGCCTCGATTAACTTTTCTTGATTCTTATTGAGTGAGTCAATGTCTCGATAAGCTTCATCGTTTACACCAAATACTGATGTTAGTAGTTGTCCTAATATTCCTCTTTTCTTTCTGGTTTTATTGATATCAGTCAGATACTCTTTAGTTCTTTCAAATTTGGTTTCTTCTTCCTTTAAGTAGTGATAAAATTGTCTGCAGTGTGTTTCTTTCACATATTTTTTAGATTTGTCACATAACTTATCAAATTGTAATGTTACTGATTTTATTTTTACGAGGTCTTGTATAATGTGTTCTCTTGTAAACATTGTTTCTATTCTGAACACGCCTCGATCAACCCCTACTGTTCCTATTTGTTCGACACAGAAACCTGGTTGGACACTTTTCAACGTGTATTTTGATGTTGCAGTACCAAATATCTGTAGCATCACTAGTAAAATCATGAGTAGTTTTGACCATTTTGTAAATTTATGAGCTTTGGGTTTGGTATTTCTTAGGTTCACAGTGTTTGATTGTATTGTTGTAGCTGGTTCATTGTCATCCTCCGTAGTTGTAGATTTTACTGGTAGTGGAACTAGGGTGTGAATTGATCGTTTCAGAGTTGAACCCGTTGCTTTTTGAAGAGTGACAACTCTAGTTACACCGTCATCACCTGGGTGTATCTCTTTTACTTTTGCAAGTGGCCATTTGCTAGGAGTTATGTTCTCATCTTTGATAAGTACCAATGTTCCAACAGTCAAATTTTCTTTTTCTGTCTTCCACTTGTACCTCTGTTGTAGTTGGTGTAGGTAATCTTTAGTCCAGCTTTTCCAGAAATCTTTCTTCATTCTTTGTATTTGTTTAATGAACGATTCTGTTGACAGATCGCCCACTAGTTCTAAATGTATAGCTTTAGTTGCTAAACACACAAAAACTGATATATATCCTTTGTATGACTTGTGACCTCTTCCTTTCATCGCTCTAACTTGTATTGGACCTGCGTAGTCGACGCCTGTGTGACTAAATGGAAATGATTCTGTCACTCTTGCTCATGGTAATGTGCCCATTTTTTGCTGCCTTTCGGCTGCTCTATATCGTATACATTTCACGCATCTTGTAATGTACTTTTTTACTATTCTTTTTCCTCCAAGTATCCAATACTTCTGTCGTATATACGATAAGATCAGACTATTACCGCCATGTAATGTTTTTAAATGGGCATCGTGTACTATTGTTGTAGTTATGTGATGATCATGTGGTATTATAATTGGGTGTTTTTGATCATAGGTAAGGTAGGAATTTTGTAGTCTTACTCCAACTCGTAGTAATCCTTCTGCATCAATGAACGGGTCTAAGCTTGCTAGTTTATTTCCTTTTTTCAGGGATAGGCCATCCTTGATTGCTTCATATTCCTCTTTGAATACTTCTTGTTGTACTAGTCTTAATATTTGATTAGTTGTTCTTTGGATGTCATCACAATTCAATGGTTCTTGGTTTTTTTGTTTTATTTCTGAATCTGAGACAGTACGATAGGACTCGTATCATCTTCAGAAAACTTGAGAACCTTTCCCAAATTTTGTTCTGTGGTTCGATATTAATGTTTATGTGAAAACTGCGTTTAATTTCTTCACATATTTCTGGTATAGTTTTTGTGATGGGAATGTCATTGTTTTTCAACCATTCAGGTCCACTCCACCATATATCTAAGTATTCAAGTTTGTTTGGTGCAATTCCTCTTGAAATCACGTCTGCTGGGTTTTGCGCAGAGACTACGTGGTTCCACTTTGCCTGTGGTAATGCTTTTGTATTTCAGATACCCTATTGGCCACGAAAGTTTTCCATCGCTCAGCTTCTCCTTTAATCCACCCGAGAGTGATCATTGAATCGGTCCAGCAGTATATGTTTGGTTTTGTAAACATCATTGTTTTTATTACTTTATCCATTAGTTGTGCAAGTAGTAGTGCTGCACATAGTTCTAATTTTGGTAACGTTGTTTTTTGTTGTTTCGGCGCTACTTTTGATTTTGCTTGTAAAAGCGCAACCTTATAGGTACCTTCATTAACTTGTACTCGACAATATATAACTGCACCATATGCTTTCTCCGATGCATCGCTGAAGCCATGCAACTCTACTTTAGTTTCAGGATTGTACTGACACCATCTTGGAATAGAAATGTTTTCAATGGTCTTGAGTTGATCTTGAATTTCTGTCCATCTCTTATTAATGCTTTCATCTACAGGTTGGTCCCATTCTGTGCCATCTATTCATAGTTCTTGGATAATTAACTTCATAACAATAATAACCGGTGCTAGCCATCCCAGTGGATCAAACACTTTTGCGACTTCTGACAAGATGAATCGTTTTGTTGGATTTATTTTCTTGTTTACAGTGATCTGAAAACAGAATGTGTCTTCTAGCGGTGTCCATGAGACTCCAAGGGATTTTCTAGTTTCATCTAATGGTATTTTCAACATCTTGTCGTCTTTGTTTTCGTTAGGGACGTTTTGAAGTAACTCTGCATTGTTTGATGACCATTTTCTAAGATTAAAACCACCTGCTCGTAGCATTTTGATAAGGTCTATTTGTAGCTTTTTGGCGTTTTCAATGGTGCTTTCACCTGATAGGATATCATCTACATAGAAGTCCCGTAGGGCCACTTGGCTGGCTCTTGGGTAAGTTGTTTCTTCATCAATCGCCAGCTGTTGTAGTGTTTTAATTGCTAAATACGGCGCTGATGCAGTTCCATATGTCACTGTCGTTAACTCATATTCATGAATTGGTTGTTTTGGAGAATCTCTCCATAGTATTCGTTGATATTTCAATTCTTGTTCGTTTACTTTTAT
Source organism: Philereme transversata (assembly GCA_963924445.1). Classification (NCBI taxonomy): domain Eukaryota; kingdom Metazoa; phylum Arthropoda; class Insecta; order Lepidoptera; family Geometridae; genus Philereme; species Philereme transversata. The sequence continues at coordinate 11,938,922 of OZ004347.1, forward strand.
AGCACGGTACTTTTTTTCAATGTCTGCCATAAAGGCAATCTTGTGCTTGCGCCATCGTAATAGTATTGCTGCTAGGTCTTGTTGTAATCTTGGGCCTGTGTACATGTTGTCGTTTAGGCTTTTGTTAGTATTTGATTTGCTTGAAGCATCAAATACTACTCTTAGTTTGGTAGTTAATAAATCTTCCTTAATCACCGGCTGATGAGGAATGTAGTAGTTGCCTTGGTAATAATCTGGTTTGTTTACTTTTCTCATATGACCCATTTCAAGGTATTTATTGAGAAACTCTTGGTATCTTTGTTTTAGTTTTTCGTCTTTAGCGAATTTTCGTTCTAGTTGTAGTAGTCTTGCAGCAGCTTTTTGGCGTGAGTTCCCATAATCTATATCAGGATTTTTAAATGGCAATCTCACGGTGTAAGTTCCATCTGGATTTCTTACTGTTGTATTCTGGTAATTGTTTTCACAGGCTTGGTCATCATGGGATAATTGGTAGTTTTCAGTGACTTCTCCTAACTCCCAAAATTGGTTTAAATTTTGGGTTTCAGTAGTACGAGTCATCATGTTTATTATTTTCATAGTATTAGTGGTTTTGGTACAGCATATGCCGGATAGAATCCACCCAAACTGGGTATCTTGAGCGATAATTCCGTTCTGTATTTTCTCCAATCCACTCAATAGTAGTTTACTATATTCTTGGGCTCCCAATATTATATCTATTGGTCCCTTTTTATAGTATGTTGGGTCGGCAACCATCTTGTTTTCTAAGTAAGTTGCTTCTAGTTGTGGTACATTTTTATTTGGTAGGGCGCCGGTTAGTTTTGGTAGAATTATAAGTGTCACTGGCAGCTTATATTCACTGGGAAATCTTGGTTCTAGTTGGATATCTATCGAATAGTTTGATGTTTTGGGTTTTTCGTCAGCAATCCCGATTATTTCGGCTTGTATCTTGCTGCGAGGGTATGCTAGTAGTTGGGCCAGTTCTTCTGTACAGAATGAAGCTTCTGACCCCTGGTCGCACAAAGCTCTTAGTAAATGCGGCGTTCCATCAATGGCCTTTACCCTTACTATGGCCGTTGCGAGCAGAGTAGTTTTTGGTAGGTTCGTGTTAGTAGTAGCGGACATATTATTAGCTACCGTCTTTGGTGTATTTGTCGAATTTGTGGGTGAACCGACGTTCTTTGAACCACTGGGATTTTTATTCGACTTTGTATATTGTGACTTGTATGGACTTTCTTGGTGTAAATAAGAGTGATGTCCTTTTTTGCCACAATAACCGCATTCTTTCGTGCTATGACAAGTTAGTGTCGATTCATGCATTAAGCAATTTCTGCACATTCTTTTATCATGCACTGCTTTAACGCGGTCTGGGATTGGTAGTTCTTTAAACTTGGTGCATTGGTACACTGTGTGATTGTTACTATGGCAATACCAGCATCTACCCGATTGTTTAGTTGTGACGGAAAATTCATACCGTGGTGGTTTGTATGACGCTTTCTCGTCTTTGTTTGAGTTAGTGGTTTCCAAGCACTCAAATCTTTTTTCAAGAAACTGCATCATCTCTGAGAAACTTTGAGGCTTGTTTGGTTCTGATAGCTGATGTTCATATTTTTCATCTGTCTCTGGGTCCCAAATTCGACTAAGAATTCTTGTTAGAATAGGATCCCATGTTGAGATATCAATATCTTGGCCTTTCAGTGCTTGTAGGTTTTCATTGATCGTATCATGCAGATTTCTCAGGTTCTCACTGTATCCTTTTTTTATTTTTGGTATATTCCAGATGTTATCTATGTGCTTGTTTACAATTATTCGTTCGTTCTTGTAACGTTTGGTTAACAGTGACCAAGCTGTTGTATAGTTAGCGTCACAAACTGTTAAGTGTTTAATTAATTTTGCGGCGTCTCCTAGTACATGAGTTTTTAGGTACTGCATCTTTTCTGTGTCAGATAATGAAGTATCTTCGTGTATTATCTTCAAGAATAGGTCATAGAAGGAGCTCCAAGATTCATAACTTCCAGTAAATGTTGGAATAACGATTTTTGGTAATTTCACTTTATGGTTTGTTGTGGTTATTCCTTTAGTTATTCTTGATAACAGCTGTTCGATAACTTTTTCAACCTCAGTTTGCGTATTTTCAAACATATTGTCTTTAAAATAAGTATGTTCGAACATGCTGTCTTCCATTAGTATTAGTAGGTGTGTTTCTTCTATTTCTTGCCATTGTTTTTGCATCGATGTGAGTATTGACTCCCAGTACCAGTTAGGTTTGGTTTCGCTAATGGATTGTGTGGCTGCTTGTACCTTTTTCTGTATTTGATTGATCCTGAATAATTGCATAAATAATTTGGGTGAGCTGACAATATTATTTTCTTGTGGTTCTATGTCTTCTGGTTCGTATAGTTGGCTGAGATATTGGCTTCGTATCTCACATTTGTCTAGGTGCTCCATTGCCTGTGTAAACAAGGTTTTTATGGAATCATAGTAGTTTGCAGTAATATATTTATGATTGGCTAACACTTCTTGGTCTTCCAATAATATATGGTTGGTTGTAGTTCTGGTAAATATTTCTGTCAATCGAGTTTTTCTCTCTCCAATGTATCTTTCAGTCTTTCTGACTGCAGAGTCTTTCTTGATGTTGGTGTATATTTGTTTAATCTCATTATAGTCTGCCTCTTGGCTTCTTATGGTTTCATTTATCTTCTGTATCTCCATTTTTTCTTGATGCCCCTAGCCCTATTCCTACTGATACTAGTTATGGGCGTTTTATAGCACACTTAGTTGTTATCTGTACCTCGGTACGGTATATGCGACTTCTCAAAGTACCGGTGAAACCCGCTTGTGGGAGGCCGGTACCTGATCCGCTACCGTACGAACGACAACTAAGTGTTTATAGTATGTTCTTTAACATACCCAATACTAACGCTAGTTGAGTACGTTAGTTTGAAATATGCCAAAGAGTTAGTCAGTCAAAGTATCCTATCGGGACAAGAGGATCGCGAACTTTACCTACTGGTTACTATCCGGCTCGAAGGACCATGTCGCAAGATCACCTACCAGTCGGCACGTAACCCTACATGCGCCCTAGGTTGACGCACGGGTGTGTGACTAGTAGGTGAAAGTACGTAGTTGCTACCTAATTCAGAGACACCTAGTACTTAGTACTTGGAATGCGTACGCGAATCACTAAGTGTCTCAACCTAACCCTGCTCTACCCTACTGTACCAGCCTACTTAGTTACGTCGCGTAGACAGAGTGTCTACGAACGGTGTGTGCCCTAACCTACCATATAAATATATAATGTATATATAGATAGTACGGGATGTCTGTTACCATGAAACCTAAGGTAACAGACGGAAGGTTGGTAGGAGAGGGGGTTGTGTACGGCGTGCAATGTACACAGGACAGGGATTTCTCACTGCCGGTCAAGCAGACTCACAAGACCGATCTACGGACGGCTAAAGGTGTCTTGGCCGCAGTGAGGGGATGCTGAAATTCAGAAGGGGCCGGTCGTCCAGTGGGCGCTGAATGTGACCGGGTGGCTCGTCCAGCAGGCGCTCGGGGCGTCAGGGCAGCTCCTCCAGCGGTTGCTGGGCACGTCTGGGTTGGTCGTCCAACGGGCGCTGGGGGCGTCTCTGGGCGGCTGGACCAGCGGTTGCTGGGGCTTGGGCTGCTCCTCTAGCAGCTGCTAGGTACTTCTGTGGGCGGCTGGACCAGCGGTTGCTGGGGCCTGGGCTGCTCCTCTAGCGGCTGCTAGGCACTTCTTGGGCTGCTGGTCCAGGGGTTCCCCGGGTCTTCTAGTTAGGTAGCTTGGAGATGAGTGAAACTCGACGACTTGTTGGTAAATGATTTTATTTGATTTATATTTTAGTTTATATATAATTTTTCCTTATGAACACTAATACAATTTTATATTTGTGTGTCGTCGGTGTACATACCCAACACAGCATCTTTTATTGGGTTTATAACCTTTGTATTAGGGTCGAGCTGACTCTGCAATGCTGAGCATTTCAATAACGCATAACTAGGTTTTTCAAGAATAATAAATTGAAGTGTGTACATGAATAAGGTAATGTTCGTACTTATGTATGAACATTCATGTTCAATAATTGAACATTCTGGGGGCTCTCAGGGTAGAGACTCCAGTTGATATAGTTCGATTGATTCGCTTAACATTTCAGGTCTCTGGTTAACATGCTTAGATCTAGGTTTATGTGGTTTCGTACTAGGAATACTGTAGACAGGGTCATTTCTTATAGCTATTTTTTGTCGCTGATCGGACGTCTGGGCACACTATTGCAAGGCAACTGGGTTGATTTTGCCCTCAGTAGGCTGGCCGGCTGACTGCTTGGCCGTGGCCGTGCATTTGCGCTGCATCAACGCTCCCAGCCAAACACCTAAACCCTCCTAAACGGCTGGACCGATATGGATGAAATTTTATGTGTATATTTTAATGTGTTCCTGGATGGTTTGAAAACACAATTGGACCTGGTAGGTGGCGCTATTGTCGAGATACAGAAAATTGTGGACGAACACGTGGGCATACAACTAGTATTTAATAAAATTCAGATATATAGTTCCTTGTGAAAGGGCTCGCCCGAGAAAGTACCATACCTATTTAAGCCACCAAGCAGCATTGCTGTGTTTCGGTTTGAAGGGTATGGTTGACGGTGAAATTACAGGCACATGAGGCTTTACACCTGTATGCCTCAAGTTGATGACACAGGGCAGTGCATCGTAGGCCACATTTCTAAGGTGCGTGACCTACGAGGCAACTCTCTGTTATAGGCGATGGTTACCACTTAAAATCGGGTGAGCCATAAGCTTGTTGCAACTGAACGTGGAAAGAAAAAAAAAGTACATTGCGTGAAGTGACTACTTTGTACCCCTCTTTAGCTTATTGCGTGTACGGCGGAGTGTGAGATTTGTCATAGCAATGGTTTATAAATGTAGGAGGGATGAATGCTAAAATAAATTAAAAAAAAATGAATTACTGTCGAATTTTGATTTAGAAATTTTGCTTAAAATTATATAAAATTGAGGTCCTCTTTCTCGGTTCCGCATCAAGCTACAAGCCTTCGAGCTATGGAAAAGCGGGTAGTTTGTTACCAAGATTTTTTTATAATGTTTCAAATGCGCTAGATAGGTAGTTAATAAAAATATTGGTACACCGAACACAAATTGCTAGATAATGACTTTAATTTAAGTTAACTTATATAAAATATCACCTTTCTGTCGTTTACATTAAATCATTAGGGAAAGGTTCAGTTATAAAAATGTCTTCAAAAAATGTTTATTAGACGGCTCCTAAAACAACATTAACGTTTTTAAAACGTGTCCAAGCAAACACTGATTGATTTATTTGACCTTATGAAACTACAAAAATGTGGACATCATGTGGCTAATTAAGTACTTACTTATGTTGGTAAATATGTTACCCGATAATGATTTTTGGAGTGAAAACTTCTTGCGCGTAGGGCATTTTTTTTAGATGGAAAAAAAATGTTGACCTCGCGACACTGTTACCGTTACCGTTACCGACACCTCTGTGTAGAAGTATCTCGTAATTGTTCAAGTTTTCACTTCTGTCGGCACTCCTGGAGTGCCACTGTTTTTATTCCGTTTACATACCTCGCTTACCACATACCGAATAAAAAACTATTGTTCAGTTTATGCTAACGTATATCTACTAGGTAAATGGGTACACCGCCATTTGACCAAAAAAACTTAAATAGGCAAAAATTATTTACATAAAAAAGACTACGACAGTTTTTCTGTATCTGCTATTGTATCGGATTTCCCATACTGCCCCAGTTAAAAAACTGAACAAGTGCGAGTCTGGCCCGCGCACCGAGGGTACCGTATAAATATTTTATTAGATATTTTCCTTTACTTGTGCTGTGAGACCTTGCTTCTTGAAGTACCCTATAGGGTTTGACATTTTGCGAGCAATACTCGTATATGCGGCAAAATAGCCGGATTTTTTTTTTACTTTGAATTAAAAACTTGATGTTTTTACAGCTTCAAAGGGCCGTATACCTATGTATTTCAACTTGATACCTTCACGCGTCCGCAAAAAAAGGGTCTTGCTTGACAGACAGAGAGATAGACGGGCAACAAAGTGACTCTTATGGGTTCCATTTTCCATTTGAGGTACCGAACCCTAAAACACATTGTATGCACACGCGGCACTACTAGTCACACGTACACGATCCAAGAAACTGACCTGAATGTAGGTACATAGGTAGGTACGTAGACAAACAGGTAAATACTTGAGTTTACGCCTGATCAAGAACTTTCTTTTTTAACTATAAGTACCTATAACAGAACAAAATAAAAGATAAATATAACCAACAGTTTGTGTGGCCCTCATTAAATAAATGAACACTCGTCCAACACCAAATTCTCAGTATCTGTAAACACATCATCACGAAGCGATCATCATCCTGTCAATTTAATTAAAAATAAGTTAACCGGCCGATACGGGATGAAAAGGCTTGTTAACCTGTTATGGCCCTGACATTGCACACAGACTATAGAAATAACGGCTGTGATACTTTATACATCATCATTCATCATCAAATTACAATGACATACAAAACGACCGAACTCCTATCAAAAATGGGGGATTTTTTTGGATGCTGGGCATCTCACACAACACTATCTAGCCCCAAACTAAGCAATGTTTTTTTCAAACTTTCGCGATCACTGTATGATGTAGGTATGAAACAGCCGAAACATTGGGATAACAAATAAAAAAGTTGCTTGTACGATGGGAACTAGATAAGTAACTGATAAAATACGTTTTTTTGGAAATGCATACCTACTAATAATATCGAGAAACATCAAGACCTGGAACAAATATCTGTAGATCGTGCTAACATTTGTTCCGCGGCGAAAATCGAACCCGCAACTTCCTGCGTCTCAGCCGGCTATTCGCCCAATGCGGCACGATGGTTGACCGCTCTTGGCCGGTTCCGGTTTTATTCATCTATTTATCGGTAGATATCTAACTAGATACTTTGGGACTAGTCTTTCTAATTTTCTTTCGGACTCACATTTTTTTTAGATTTAAATATTTGTCAAGAATCGAACCTACTTTTGTGTCTTAGTCGGTTATTAACCCATCTCGCTGCAAGGGTATGACTGACTAAAATAAAATAATAATATGTAAGTATATATGACTGAAGTCCTATTTTTTCGTAGAATAAGACAGCTGTTTATATCAAAGCTGTGACTTGTTCATTATCGTATTATTTCACGGTAACGATCGAATAGTACAAAGTGTTGGTAAGTCCCACAGTTACTCCCTAGATAGAAGTAGGATGAAAATGATTAAATTACAATGCTCCGATAATTTGTTTAGTTAGACAATGTTTCAGTTGTTTTCTAAAATGTTGTGGTAAAAAGATGAAGAATGAATGAAGAAAAAGAACAGTATATTTAGGTATAAAGGTACTTATGTACGCGCGCCTATTGCAATTATTGAAATTAATATGGTAATTAATGAATATTGAATGATTACCTAGTAATAAAGAAGACTGATTCATTAAATTTTGTTGTTGTTTCATTAAAATCTAAGATTTTATGGTAAAAATTAAAAAAAAATTGTCTTGTTATACTAAGACTAAAAAATTAAGGGTGTCCGGCGGTTTTACCCAAACGTCCGGCTTAACTGGGTGGTTTGTCCGGCTTTTTGGTTTTAAGACCTGGCAGCCCTATGTGCAGAGGTTGTTTCGATTTACGAATAAGTTCATAATCTGTGGGTCTCTATGGTTCAAATTCAAATACAGATGAGGTTCTAAATTCAAATGACTTGCGCGAGGACATAAATTAAATACAATACAACTTTACTCCCGGCTCAGTCGTAGGAATTTAATCACCTGTTTTCGGTCATGACATATTAATTTGACATTGTCGAGCGTGGTGTGAAAAGTATATTACCCGAGTTTTTTGTTTATTTCATGGGTAACTTTGGATAATTTCTGGATTAACTCGTATTTATCCGATCGTTCCTTTTCTGTTGTAGTTAATGGCTATGAATCGAATGTTTACGGTATTCATTCGGGAGTACCACAAGGGTCTCATTTGAGACCCTTGTGATCTCATTTTTCAATATACATGCTTCAAGTATTCTTCACCTTTCTTATTCGCTGACGACCTAAAAATCATACGAACTATCCATTCCGAACTCGACACTTATTTGATGCAGCGCGATCTTGGCCGTCTACAGGAATGGTGTTGTACCAATAATATGCTCATTAACACGGATAAATGTTACTTCATTAAATTCACTCCCAAGCTAAACGTTGTCAAATCACATTATACGATAGGAGGCAAGCCTGTACGTGAAGTTGACGAGATTAGAGACTTAGGCGTGATTCTCGACAAAAAACTAACCTATGTGCCACACATTGAGAATATTATAAAAAGATCATCTAAAATGCTTGGATTATCAGGAATGGCAAAATATTTAAAAAACCACATACTAAAATACTCCTGTATAACACTATGGTCCGTAGCATTCTTGAGTATTGCCCGGTAGTGTGGCGGCCTCACTATATGCTACCCACCTTAGCTGGGTTTATGCTAGCAGAGCCCCCATGCCTGTCATCCTAGATCTGCGTAAGACCTCAGTATTAGTAATTCGGTCTTGCCATTTTATTCCCAAAATATTGCGAATACATTTCATATGGAATGAATCCAGCTTTTTTACCTCGGTTTTATAGAGACACCAAGACTCAGCAGCGTACAAAGAATGGGCAGAATAAGGGCTTTGCAGACGTGGAACTTCGTCTGTAGCTTTATATCATGTGATCTCCACAAGCGGTCGTTCAAGCGCCCAAAAGTAGCTGCTGCTTTAGCGATACGAGCCGGTATCTCAGATGCTAGGGTGTTATCGTTTCTGATGAGACTACCCAAGTATTTGAAACAATTGACTTCCTCGAGAGGCTTACCATCTAGGTTAGCATTGGTCTCATCAGGAGCACACCCTCGAAGTGGTTGTTTGGGAATCTGTGTTTTTGATAAACTAATGATAAGGCCGAATCTGTCACAGGATTGTTGGAGAGCATTGATGTATATTTGTAAGAAATTAAGACTATCGGCCATGAGACAAACGTCGTCGGCATATACAGGGTGTCCGGTGGCTATTTTCATATTTCAAAGTGTTGTTACATACGAACGCGAGTAGCTAGAGGGGCGCGGGGCGGGGCGATAGCGTCGTCAGCGTTGACATTTTTTTAGTCACCATGGCGCGTTGGTCGGGAGAGGAGCGTGCTTTCGTAGTCGAGGCATACTTAACAAGCAATTTTTCGCTGATAGCAGCGCAGCGTAAATTCCGAAAACATTTTAATCTTCGTCGAATGAGTGAAGTGCCCTAAAAAACATTAATTCGATATTGGGTAGCAAGATTTCGTTCTTCAGGCTCCACTGTAAACATGCGTCGCCAAGGTCCAGTTGCATCTGTATCGACCGAAGAAAATATCCGACATGTGAATGAATCAGTTTTGCAAAATCCACGGATGTCACTAAGAGTACGTTCGGCGGCTTTAAAGATCGCTAGATCAACATTGCACGAAATAATAAAAAAGAAACTCAAGTTACATCCGTACAAAATCCAAATAACGCAGAAACTTCACGAAAATGACTACTCACGAAAAATTATCTCCCGGTATGGTGACATCCCCTGGCCAGCTCGATCGCCCGATCTGAGTCAATGCGACTTTTTTTTGTGGGGCTACCTAAAGAGCATCGTTTATCAAAACCAGTCAACAACCACTGCTCAATTGAAAGAAAATATCCGGACCGAAGTTTCGAGGATTTCAAGCAACCTCTACAAACGTGTTTTTGAAAACATGCGTGTCAGATGGGAAGAGTGCGTGCGTCAAGAAGGGCGACACTTAGAGAACGTTATGTAAAAAAAATACTATTAAAATACTCAAGATTTCAATAAAATTAATTTAGTTAACTTTTGTATTTATTTTATTATGAAACTTTGATATGTAAAAATAGCCACCGGACACCCTGTAGAACCTCTAAAACGGAAATATTGTTGACCCTTGATTTGGCTCTAAAGCGCGAAATGTCAAAGAAGGTGGTGTGGCCATGTACATCGTATGAACGATCATAGGCTACCGAAAGCGGTCTTCTATTCAGAGCTGTCAGACGGCAAACGTAAACCAGGTGGACAATACCTTCGCTACAAAGATGTCCTTAAACGAAACCTAACTGCCTGCGGAATAGATCAAAACAGCTGGGAAGGGCTCGCTGCTCAACGATCCGAATGGCGTCTATCATCCACAAAGGCGTACAATCGTTCGAAGACACTCGCCTGGCGACCCTTAAACGCCTGCAGAGCAAAATCCGAACGAAACGTCTGTACAGCTATACATACAATAGTGCCGGTCAACTTTACTGTTCGTCATGCGACAGGGTATTCAAAACCAAATTCGGTTTGGCCAGCCATATAAGAGCTCATGATAGGCAATAAACTAGTATGTAAAGGGTTCGCCATAATCGAAAACGATTAGGAGGACATCATCATCATCATCATCATGCTAATGCATTAAAAATCGAACGTATACAAAAACGATTCTTGTAGCACTTAGCATATGCAGCTAGGAAGGACAAAACACTGCAGTCATATTCGGTTAAGCTCGACTATTTCAAAATTTCATCCCGAAAACGAAGAACCTTTCAAAACGTTGGACCAAATTTTTTTGTATAAAATTTTAAATAATTAATTTAATTGTCCTCAGTTGTTGGATAAAATACGCTTTAGAGTCCCTCGCAGAATCCCTCGTAAACCAATCCAACCCCTTGTACCACCACTCCGCACCACTGTTCTCGGCTCCAACTCGCCCATTCCCAGGATTAGCAAAGGCTTTAATAATTACGGCACTCAAATTGATATTTTTATTATAAACATTTTCAAATTCCGGCAGTCTTATCTAAGAACTTGCCAAACTAATAGCTAAATACAGATCATTAGAAAGTTAATTGAAGTGCTTTATTATAATATCTATTCAATGAAGGACTTTAAATTAGTTTTATTAAATATATGTCCTTAGAATAGTCATGTGGCTTTGTTACTATCATTAGTGTATTTTTACTTTGTGTTTTCTTTCCTTACATCACTAATTCCATTGATTGTCAAAATTTACTAGTGTTACTTTGTTATTGTTACTACATTTGTTTAGTGCGTGCGGTGTTTACCTACAATTGATTGTGCAATTAGTACCTACTTACATTAATTTTTAGTTAAGCATGGAATATTATACGGTGTATAAGGGGTTCCAAACAACATCTCTCGGAACCCAAGCCAACCTCACCGGCCCCTGCCGACCAACAAACGAGGCTCTGGCGCTCCACCCACCAACCCGCAACTGGACCAGCGTGGTGGGTTATGGTCCAAACCCCTTCCTTCATGAACCACACCAATATACAATGTCCTCAAGTGCTCGGCGACCCGGGGGTCGACGCTGACGACAGTAGGCCGATGACCCCTACGGCCAGGGGCGAGATGGATCTCCGGGCGAGGGTCTTAAACTGTCAAACGACTCAGGCTATGAAAATGAACACCGACCAACTTAACGTTTTAACCTATAACGTCAAACTCTACGAACCGAAGAAAGACTAGTAGATCTCGAGAATGCTCTCGAACATGTCAACTGGGACATTATGGGTTTAGCGGAAGTAAGACGAGAAGGCGAAAATACATTGGAACGCAATCAAAATACGGGAACGGAAGTCAGTACGGAGTGGGATTTTTAGTTGCCAAGCGATGGAAATCTAACATCAAAGAGTTTATTGGATATTCTGATAGAATAAGATAAGATAAGATAAGATAAGATACCTCTTTATTGTACACCAAAGTAAAATACAGAACATAATTACAGAATAACAGAATAGCTGTTTTAAAGTTCCAAATTGACAGTCAAACAGCTCTAACATTAGTACAAGTCTATGCGCCAACATCTGCGCATCCCGACGAAGAAGTCGAAGAATTCTATGACATGTTAAACAAGGCATATGATGATAACAAAGGAACTTGGACAATTGTAATAGGGGATTTCAATGCCAAAGTGGGTATTAGACAAGACCAAGACAACGAGACCGTTCTTGGCCCTTATGGACTTGGCATTAGAAATTCCCGAGGTGAGCGGCTCTTAAACTTTGCTTTTGGGCAAGGTTTGAGTTTGAGCAACAGCTTTTACTCTAGAAAACCACAAAGACGCTAGACTTGGTTTTCCCCATATAAAATTACCAAAAATGAGATTGAATTTTGTCTTTCTTCCAGCAAACAAATTGTTAATAACATAGAGATCTTAAACCGTATAAAATGTAGCTCAGATCACAGACCATTACGATGCAAATTTAAATTTAATTTTAAAATCCATAGAATTCTTATGATCAAACAAACAATCGGAAAGTTAAATAAAAATACATTAATTGGTAAGAAAGAGCAGTTTTGTTTAGATTTGAAAAATAGCTTTGACCTGCTGGATAATAAAGATTGTGAAGACGTTCAAACACAATATTCCAATATACTGGAAACCATCAAATTAGTAAGCCGTAAAATTAAAGTAAATAACAACAAAACTAATAAACTCAGCAACCAATTCAAACTACTAATAGAAGAACGGCAAAAGTTAACATTATATACTCCAGAATATAAAACAAAAGACAAATGTAGCAGGAGCCTTATTTTGTTTTTTTGAACGAACGCCGATGACGTAGTGACCGGGTAATAGAGAACGCATCGGTTTGCCTCTGCCGAGCGAGCGAGAACGCAACACGTGCGAGCGAAAAGAGAGATTCGCCCACGCCACCGCGAAGGACGCGTCGGCTCCGTTGACTTTGATTATTTTATTTCGTGTTTACCACCATAATTGTGAATAATTACTGTTTCTACTTGTTTATCGTGTCTCAATATACAGTTTTACCAATTGATCGTGTGCCGAACTCATTTATTCACGCCCTGAGAGACATAACCGCCTTACAGTGGCGCCCAACGTGGGGCACGATCAAATCAGTGAAACCCACGAAATAATGAAAGAAACTAACAGTGCAGTATACTTATCGCGAGTGCAGTTATCACAGGATATCCTCCGATAGTGGCATTCACAGGCACTTTGAGAAAAGGGCATAAAGCAATAGGATCCGACACACACGCGGGCGAGTCCACTGCCGCCTGCCGCCGCTCCGACGCGACGCTTTCCTAGACGTAAAACTCGGGCGAGTCCAACGTTCCCGCCAACGGTTATACCGGCCTGGAAAAGTGGCGAACGGAAGATAGAGCGCTGCCGGACACGTGAAAAACGGATCATCATCGAGCTGTGCGCCTTACACGTTCTATCGGCCAAGGATATTACCAACGTGCGAAGATTTACCGCCTTCATCACCCAAGCGACCGAGCGAGATTATGCCGCCGAAGAAATGCATTGGCAGAGATGACGCGCAGGAGTCTGATACCGATAATGAACCGAATTGCACGGAAAAAGTGACAAACGTGACTATGTCTGAAAGCATGTTGCAGACATATTGGTCGCTAATATTTCTAGGAACCAGATCGAAGCGAACCAAGTCCTAATCGAGAATATGTTAGCGAGTAACAAAGAATTGTTATCAAACGCTTCGTCGCCGAGACCCGAGGGGCAGTTTCACCCGTCGCTGCCGCCGCAAAGCGGTAACTTTGTGAAGTGTACGGCGCGTTTCAACGGCGAGTAGAAGGACGCGGATGAGCTCGAGGCGTTTATAGACGCGATCGAGGTATTCCGCGATTGCACCAACGTCAGCGACGAGAACGCCCTACGCGGTTTGCCTATGCTGCTGGTAGGCGAGGCAGCCGTCTGGTGGCAGGGTGTAAAGGCGTCCGTGACGGCATGGACCGACGCCCTGCAGCGACTTCGCGGGATGTACGGAGTGCCGCGACCCGCCCACAAAATCTTCCGCGATATATTCGCGACGGAACAAACAAGTGAACGTGCGGATGTATTTGTTTGTAAAGTGCGAGCTTTGTTGGCTAAATTACCGTACTCTGTTTCAGAAGTGATGAAACTCGACATCGTGTACGGGTTGTTAGACCGTAGAATAAGAAAGCGCATATCTCGCGATGGCGTGGACGACTTAGAACAACTCGTAACCAAGGTCAGGTTAGTGGAGGAATCCTTGGCGGAGGTAAGCTCAAATCGTATTGCTAGTAACAGTAGCAGTGCATGCCCCGTTAACCCGTTCGCTACCGCGCGGAGTATTGTCAACCCGGCGATTGCCGCAGGCTCTTGCTCGACCCTAGAAAAACCTAGTTCTAAGTCGTTACCTGAATTACGCGTAGTAAGTACTTCAGATAACCGGTACGCACTTAACACGAAGCGTAGCATCAATGAGGTACATAAGCGTGTGCGACCGAAGTGTGAGTTTTGTAGAAGATACGGCCACACAAGTGATGAGTGTCGTAATAAAGAAGACAAATCTAACGATAGCGCAGGTAGGTCTTATATCAGCCCAGCTAAGTCTAATAATAGTGCCCAGTTGCGTTGCTACGGATGCGGTCAATTGGGAGTGATTCGGTCTAAATGTGAAACATGTAAAAACACTCCCAGCGATATTAAATCTAACTTTTGCAGTGCTTATGTGAATGACAATGACGACCCACACCCCCTAGTGGAAATAAAAGTAGCCGGTCATGCAGGTGTAGCCATTCTAGGTACAGGGGCAACCCATTCAATCGCAGGGCCTTTATTATACAGCTTGTTAGTTGATGCCGGAGTTGAATTTTAGGAAACATCCCGTACCATAGCCTTCGCTAATGGTACACAACATTTATATAAAGCACTTGAGTGCGAGGTTAGTGTAAACTTAGGAGGCCGAGCTATACCTACCTCGTTCATGGTACTTCCGGGTGCACAGACCCGGACCCTTTTGGGTAGAGATTTTATTATGAAAGCCTGCATAATGCTAGACCTACCACAAAGTAGCTGGTGTTTTAACGATGACCCCCAGAAATGGTACCTGTTTATTACCAGCTTTGACTTATCTACAGCTAGCGGAACGGAGCTGATGAAGATGGAGGCAGCCAACCTGATGCTAAGGGACGACGAGGGCACCATGCTGATGTCAGACCAGCGGGGCCAGCTAAACGCCCTACTTGTGAGGAGAGCCGACCGCTTTGCGAAGGAAGGGCCTCCGACCGAGTATGCAACACATCGGTTGAAGATTGATACTAGCCAGGAACCCATCGCAGCACCCCCGTACCGGATGTCCCCTGGTAAAAGGGCCATCCTGGAGAAAGAATTACAGAAGCTGGATGATGATGACATAGAGGAATGCGATTCACCATGTGCAGCGAACATAGTCCTTGTAACAAAGAAGAATGGAGAAGTGCGGTTGTGTGTCGATTACAGAAAGTTGAATGCTGTGACTGAGCCTGACCGTTACCCGCTCCCACGGAATGAGGATGTTCTTCATGCGGCTAAGAACACGAGTTTCATGACGACCTGCGACCTACGGTCTGGCTACTACCAAATAGAAGTGGAGCAGAGCGACCGAGACAAGACAGCCTTTGTGAGTCCACTGGGATGCTTTCGATTTAAGAGAATGCCCATAGGATTACGAAACTCGGGTGCCACTTTTCAGCGACTAATGGATCGATTCAAGTCTGGCAAAGAACTCGCTGATATCAGTCTGCTAACCTATCTGGACGACATTATTATACAGTCGGAAACGTTCCCAAAACATCTGGAGGACCTGGACGCCGTGTGTGACAGGTTAGAAATGTACAACCTGCGCATAAACCGCGAGAAGAGTAATTTCGCTCGCGAGTCGGTAAAATTTTTGGGCCACGTACCAGGAGGCATTCAAGCGGACCCTGATAAGATAGCAGCTATAGCCGATATGCCTCCCCCAAGGAACGCCAAGCAAGTAAAAACGTTCCTGCAGACGTCTAGCTGGTTCCCGCGATTTATTCCTAACTACGCCGACGTCGCCCGACCGTTGACGGAGCTCCTTAAAAAAGACAGCAAATGGAACTGGACCTCTAGGCAAGAGGAAGCCTTTGGGGATATTAAGAAGCTTCTAGTATGTGCTCCTATTCTGCAACAGGCTGATGATTCGAAATCCTTCACGCTTAGGACAGACAGCAGCGGGTATTGCCTGGGAGCTGTACTAATGCAGGGAGAAGGGACAGAAGAATGACCAGTTGAGTATGCGAGCTGGCTATTGAACAGTGCGGAAAGAAACTACAATACGACAGAGAGGGAAGCACTGGCAGTGGTATGGGCAGTCAGCAAGTTCCGCGGGTACATTGAAGGATCAAAGGTTGTGATAAAAAGTGACCACCAACCTCTGCGATGGTTAATGACCGTGAAGTCGCCCAGTGGCCGCCTCGCTAGGTGGACCCTCACTCTCCAGGAATATAACCTCCGCATCGAATATACTCCAGGTAAGTCGAATGTTATCGCCGATACACTCTCGCGCCCACCATGCGCCGACGAAGTGGACTGCGAAGCCTGCTATGCCGAGATAGATCTTCCTTCGAGGAGCCCGAAAGATGTTCGGGAGAATCAATTGAAGGATCCCGAAGTACGGAAAATTATTGAAAACCTAGAGGACACTGACGATCCGTTTAGGGGGAGAGGTTGGTCAGACCGAGGTTTCATAATTTCCGATGGCATCTTATACCGGTACGGACCGGACGAATGTGAAGAAGAGACCGCATGCCTAGTAATACCAGAGCATGAACGTGAGAAGCTCCTTGCAGAATACCACAACGCACCCACGGCCGGACATTTTGGAGTCGAGCGAACGCTGGACCGACTGAAGGGAAAATACTACTGGCCTGGGATGCGATAGACTATAACAAAGTACCTCAAGACCTGTATTGATTGCCAGAGATACAAGGCAGATAACCGGAAACCGGCTGGCCTGTTGCAGACACCCGCAGTGAACCGCCGCTTTGAAGTCGTTGCCATCGATCTCTTCGGACCTTTACCCGAGACCGCTGACGGCAACAAGTGGATTCTGATAGTGGAAGACACATGTTCCCGCTGGGTGGAGGTATTCGCCCTACAGAATGCCACAAGTGCCGAATGCGCCAAGATCCTTATCTCAGAGGTGTTCCTGAGATACGGAATCCCGTGTCGAGTTCTGAGTGACAACGGAGTCAAATTCATTAGTGAGGTCATGCAGCAGGTATGCCATACATTTGGTATTTCTCAGTCACTCTCGCCGGTGTACCACCCGCAAGCGAACCCTGTGGAAATGAAGAACAGAGATCTGAAGCCACAACTCGCCATTCTTGTGGGGAAGGACCACAAGAGTTGGGACGCCCATCTAACTGCGGTACGATTCGCGATGAATTCCGCAACCACGAGCAGCACGGGGCACTCTCCTGCGTTTCTTACTTTTGGTCGTGAGATACGAGCGCCAGTTGACGTAACGACAGACATGCGCACCATCATAGAGAGCAATAACGCCGTGACGAGCCTTACCCGTTACCTTCGACGGATGTCGAACGCGCTATTTGAAGCCAGGGAAGTGCATGAGAGAATACAGGCAACGCAGAAGCGTTTCGCAGATGAAAGTCGACGCCCAGCGCCTGATTACTTTCCAGGAGACCTCGTCCTCTTGAAAACGCAAGGAAGCAACGACGCAACCCGGGGTCAGACGCCCAAGTTCCTGCCTCGATGAGACGGTCCATATCGCGTCAAGGAAGCTGTGAGTCCATCCACGTATATCTTGGAAACGGTAAGTACGGGGCTTATTTTAGGCAGATACCACGTCTCCCAATTGACCCCGTTTGTAGGCGACATACCACCGGTGCCCATTCACGAGAAACGTAGGCGCGGTCGACCCAAACGTTACCTGAACTAACCCAGACGCGAGGGCGCATAGTCTAGGTTAGAGGGGGAGGTTGTAGCAGGAGCCTTATTTTGTTTTTTTGAACGAACGCCGATGTCGTAGCGACCGGGTAATAGGGAACGCATCGGTTTGCCTCTGCCGAGCGAGCGAGAACGCAACACGTGCGAGCGAAAAGAGATATTCGCCCACGCCACCGCGAAGGACGCGTCGGCTCCGTTGACTTTGATTATTTTATTTCGTGTTTACCATCATAATTGTGAATAATTACTGTTTCTACTTGTTTATCGTGTCTCAATATACAGTTTTACCAATTGATCGTGTGCCGAACTCATTTATTCACGCCCTGAGAGACATAACCGCCTTACACAAAGA
Source organism: Philereme transversata (assembly GCA_963924445.1). Taxonomy (NCBI): domain Eukaryota; kingdom Metazoa; phylum Arthropoda; class Insecta; order Lepidoptera; family Geometridae; genus Philereme; species Philereme transversata. The sequence goes on from OZ004347.1 coordinate 11,957,147, forward strand.
AGTAAAACGATGCATACGTAGGGATATTAGAAATTATAATATAGAATTAGTAAAAGTAGCTTTAGATAAAAACCGGTCACTAAAAATTGCTATGAGGGGAACAAAAACAGGAAAGGCATCTATAACAGGAATTAAGGATGTTAACGGAGTAAAGCAGGGAGATAAAAGTAAAATATTAACAGCGTTTTATAAAAAGTTATATTCTAATACCAATTTCGATTTAGATAATTCAATGAATACTTATTCATGTTCGGATGACATACCGCCAATCACAGGACTCGAAGTACATCGCGCACTTGCCAGCATGAAATATGGAAAGAGTCCTGGGGTAGACGAGGTAACAACTGAAACCCTTAAAGTTGGTGAACCTGTTCTGTTACCACATTTAACCAACTTTTTTAATTCAATTTTAAACATCTCTGTTTTACCTAAACATTTTTGCCACTCTAACATCATTTTGCTCCATAAGAAAGGAGATAAAGCAGATATTGGCAACTACCGCCCAATTAGCTTGATATCCCATATTTATAAAACCTTCATTAAAGTAATTGAAAACAGGATATCGGTACAACTGGATAGACATCAACCTACTGAACAGGCAGGTTTTCGCCGTGGCCTCTCCACAACCGACCATCTCCATTCAATAAATCAGCTTATAGAAAAGTATACTGAATATAAACTTCCACTTTATCTAGTCTTTGTCGACTACTCTAAAACCTTTGACAGTTTAAACCATTCCGCCATTTTCGAAGCCCATAGAAATCAAGAAATCCCTACAACATACATTCTGCTATTACAGAAAATATACCTCCATAGTACAGCATCCATTAAAATAGATTCAATAGGACCGTCTTTTCATGTCAAACGAGGAGTTAAGCAAGGCGACCCCCTTTCCCCAAAACTCTTCACAGCCACTTTAGAAGAAGTTTTTAAGAAGTTGATACTTAGTTGGAGTGAAAAGGGCATTGTGGTCGGCGAAAGAAGGCTAACCAACCTTCGTTTTGCCGACGACATAGTACTCTTTTCTTCTTCCGCCGCAGAACTTGAACCATGCTCAACGACCTGAACACCGCTAGCCTCGAGGTTGGGCTCAGAATTAACAGGTCAAAGACAAAACTTATGACGAACACCACACAACACAGGTTGGAGGTAAGTGGTGGGGAGGTTGCATACGTCAGTGAGTATTTATACCTAGGCCAAATAGTATCCTTCCAGAGCAGGCAATATGCTGAAGTTACAAGACGCACAGAAAACGCCTGGAAGGGCTATTGGGCCATGAAAAATATGATGAATGGTAACCTTCCACTCACACTTAAACGCAAGCTCATGGACGCGTGCATTCTCCCCATCCTTACCTATGGCGCTCAAACCTGGTCTTTGACAGATCAACAGAAGTCTAAACTCGGGGTTTGTCAGCGAGCCATGGAGCGCAGTATCCTAGGAGTCAAACTAACAGACCGCATTAGAAACAGTGAACTGCGCTTCCAAACACAAATCGCGGACGTTGGGCACCAAGTAGGCAAGTTAAAGTGGGACTGGGCGGGACACGTCTGCCGCATGTCGGAGGAGTTATGGGCAAAATCCACCACCGAGTGGATCCCAAAAGACAGAAAACGACCACGTGGCAGACCGCGACGCCGATGGAAAGACGAACTCGACTCGTATATGGAAGACTGGACTACACAAGCGTACGATAGAGTGGAGTGGAAGGAAGGAAGGGAGGCCTTTGCCCTGCAGTGGGACAGTACAGGCTCCTAATAATAACAAATGTAATATTGTTACAATCGTTGGTAGACCTAATAAATAAAATAAAAATAATATAAAATAAATAATTACCAACACAGAAAGTATGCACACGAAACTAAAATATTATTAGTCGTTTGAGATAATAATATTTAGCATAACTTGTGCCAATAGTGCCATCTAGTGCTTCTCCTATCTACTAAATCAGCAAATGTCAACTTCAAAATCAGCTGTGAACGTACTAAGTAGTGACATCTTTGTTATGTTTTGGTCTACTTAGTTGCTAAACAACGCCATCTTCAGGATTTTTAACGAATTATATAACAGTGTGTTCGTTTTCATTTATTACCACGAAACTTAGAAGAATAGTCATTGCTTATTAATAAACTTAGAATCATTTGATTGGTCTGAATTCATGCTTGTTTACTAGCCTAGCCAATCGAATCACAGTAATTCGTTTGTTATTTTGCCACAATGCAAAATACGTCACAAATTGGCTAAAAGAGAACTAACTTTATGTTTGTCAATTTTGACATCGCTCTTTTTCTCTCGGTTCTAGGTATGATCCGTATTTTTGCTGTGAGAGTTCATTCACGCTATCAAAGTGCATTTTTAGGTGTTAGTGCATAGTAAAATGACCTAATGTGTGATCAGTGAACTTGTTTGTGCTGAATACAAGAACTAATTAAATAGGCTGCAGTGAAAAGCGATATGTTACTCTCCTTGGCAGTGTTCTAAGATTGTGTTTGTATCGTGGTTCGTAATAGTGCCTGAAAAAGCGAGATGTCTGCAAAACCAGCAAACCAGAAGAAAAGGTGAGTGAATTTGTGTATTTATGAGCTTTGTGTCTAGATTATTGTTTAGTCATTAGTCTCTGAATATTAGATGATTTTATGTTTTATTTTTCTGCGACTATCTTCACAGCCATGTGACACTTCGGACTGCGAACTTTCTCTTCGGATGATCTGTTATTTTGTAGATATACATAAAACAATCAAAAAATAAATGAATTATTTAGTCCACACAGTCACTTCCTATAGCATAAAATTTATTGAATCCTAATTTACCTTGTTTGTAATCTGGTGGCATTGTAATTAAATTAGATTATAAAAAATACATAAATACAATTTTGTAAACATAATGTGATATCAGATACAATCCTGTATACTTTGTAGTCTGTTGTGCATCCTAATTTTTAACCAATATTTGTCACTTTAGTAGTTTTCACAGTACACATACAGGACCAAAGACCAAAAAGTTGACTTTTACATAACTGCATCTAACAAATAAACAAAAATCCAATCCTATTTAATTTGTAATACTTAATACCTATACTGTTTTTATTTTTTTGTTCTAAACTTTACCTACTAATAAATTGCAAACATCAATCCTTGCATCATAAAATGTAAAATTTCCAAGATGGCAGGATGACACCATACACTAGATTCACCTTGATTTATAGGTTTCTACTTTCTCTAAGTATTTTTGCTCAATAAAAGTAATTTGAATCCGAAGTAGGTGTACATACCCTGACTTTAAATCTGATGGTTGTGGGTTCACAACTCGGCCCCACCAGCCGATTATTTAATTGAAATAATTTATATTATTGAAGTGAAAACTTCTTTAGGCGCGTTAGGCATTTTTTGAGATGGAAAAAACCATTGAACTCGCGACACTGTTACCGCTACCGACACCTCTGTATCTAAATATGTGTAGTGTCGATCGCTTTCAAATTTTGAATACCCAAACATATAGTGCAAAATTTTTCACTTCTGTTGGCACTCTTGGAGTGCCACTTTTTTTTATAAACCTGTCCCACTTCATACTGTTAAATATGTTAGCCAGGCTAGCATGATCACTAGAAAAGTTTCACTCCATCGAATAATATTGTAAAATGACATATTAGCATGTAGAGTCTAATGTCTCTACATTCCATAGAAATATGTTAGCTTGGGTGCACCTTCATCTTCACGTACCCAAACCATTGCAACTTCTTTTATCAAGGCCTCAATTGACCCACATTAAGATGCAACAAACAATGCCACACATCCTTATATGCTTATCATGCACCTGCATGTTGGTTGAGTTAATGACCAGCTTGGACACCACTGTAGAGTGGTAACATACTTGTCAAATTAGCTATTATCTTCAGATATAGACTGGAATCCTCATCCGCTAACACCACAACAGCATCACGTGGATCTTGGAAAGCTGCATCCATCAACCCAAAATCCTGCTCCGTTACTTCAAGGAGCTAGGATGGCTGGGTTCAGGTTAGAAGGGGAATAATGCACAATACACCCCAATGTGGGACGTCAGTGCAGATCTTATTACCCCTACCCTTGAATTAGATAGTCTAGAAAGATGGTGCTTTGGACATGTTTCCATTTGTCTCAGTTAACCGGGTACTAAAGAAATGAAGCCAGCTTTAAAAAGGTTTCAATCGTTTTTTTTTACAAAGTGCAAGCTTTCGATGATAATAAATAAGGAGTAACAGGTTAACGTAGTATGGGTATGTCATGTGGAGGGAAGAAAATCTATTGTTTATTATATGTATCTATTTTTACAGTTTCCTAATACAATAGAGTAAGTAGTTAAAAAATCAATAATCAATAATAATATCAGCATTAGTCACAAATTTATGTAAGTAAAATCAAAATAACAAGAAAAATAACAAATACTACATACCTAATCAAACCAATAAATTTATTTATTTACAATAATAGCATACAATAAATAATGTAGCCCTTACAAACTCGCTCTGTTAACAGTGGAACATGTCAATGTACTCCGCAACCTGATTGATCATGTGACTAAAAGAGCATTAGATAGATATGTGGATGAATATAGAAGTAGAGGAAGGCCGAAGAAGAGATGGATGGACTGTGTGTAGAATGATATGGTAAGAAAGAAGTGACAATGGAGATGACAGCTGATGAGAGGTAATAGAAGAAAAATACACGTTGTGCCGACCCCACGTAATGTCGGAAAAAGGCAGAAAGAAGAAGTGCAAGCTTTTGAGGAATTAAGTTTGTCAGAAATCTATGACCACACCTTGCTTCATTCTAAATTTTTTGTCTAATGATTATTTGTAACTAGCTTCTGCCCGCGGCTTCGCACGCATGGTTTGTCAATAAAAAATAGCCTGTGTACGTAGATTGTAACCTGGATTAGGTTATAATCTACGTACATACCAAATTTCATCCAAATCGGTCCAGCAGTTAGACGTGATTGAGTAACAAACAAACAAATAAATATCCAAACTTTCGCATTTATAATATTAGTGTGATTACTATTTATATATATTAGTATTTGCAATGCTTTCAACAATAATAAAAGAAAAAAAAGATTTGATCTGGAAGATCGAGACGGTATTTTTTTCGTCATTTTTCATCATAACTCCAAAACTGTATAAAATTTTGCTTCGTTTTGAATCCCTTCAGAGAAAAGCCATTTAGTCCAGTCATTATAGTAAGTTCACCTCGGAATTCGAGATACCCAGCTGTAAGTCTGTAAATAATTGTATATTGGCACCCTAAAAGTTGTCTCAAAACCTACATATGGTAGGGTGTACGCAACTATTAAATTTCAAGGTTAAAGGTCACAAAAATCGGTTTTTTGCGCTTTTTTTGTAAATATCTCATTTCCTATGGGTTTTTTGCTATTTGTATTTATTATCAATATTGTAGAAAACAAAATTTTCTACAAATTTTGTTTAAAAAAATTTTTTATACGGTGAACCGTTTTTGAGATAGAGGGCGGAGAGCGTGCGGTCACAGCATCACTTCAGGTCAACCGGTGCTTCCGGTCGAAAACGCGCCATATATAGTTGATGAACTATCGATAAATCAATGATTATAAATATTTGTCAATTTTTATTAACTATTATATTATATTTTATCATTTTTTTCCTAACCTATCCACTTTTTATTCAGTATTAATTTATTTAACAACACTTACCTGCCCATGTAATTGCAGAATTGTTAATGAAAATATAGGCATTATATTTGAATTTTAACCTAATTAATATAAATAACTTCTTACATGATGAAAAAAAAACAGATAAATTATGAATTAATCTTTTTATTAAAAAATATCATTCAATACATTTATTTTTACTAAAAGTAAAAAATGGAATAAAGAGTTCAAAAACCACAATTTATAATTTTAATCATCTTCTTCCTCTTCATCGTCGTCTTCTGGCTGCTGGTAAATTTCAAACTGGGCTTCATTATCGTCTTCAACGACATTTGTCTCAAGTTCTTCCATAATTTCGGGGTCAAATGTTCCATCTTCGTTAATGTCGTCCTGATATGGTAGAGCATTGAGACAAGCTTGCCCATTACATTGGCCACAAGCTAAAGAGCATTTCAAGCCCACTTTTCTGCATCCGCATCGCGAACCACAACCACTCTTGCAGTTGCAGAAAATTGTATTTAGCAAATCTTCTGGAGCAGGTGGTAAAATTGTCATGATAGGCTCCAGAAAATCGTTTCGCATTTCCCAACCCCATACCTGGGGTTCCAAATCATGCCCTAACCAAGTTTGAACTTGATAATATACACGTTTGAAATGTTGATGAGCAGCTGCACTTGTTGGTGGAATATTTGAAAGCTGCACAGGTTTATTAAGTTTTGTAGACTTGACGTAATGCATATAACGAAGATGATCGAGACTTATCACAGATTTCGTAGCATTATAGACTGCCAATAAGGTTTGACTTCCACTCTCTAATAATCTCTGGACCGAACAATTTTCTTCCTCAAATGTTGCAGCTAGTTCATCCAAATTTGTCAGTTTCTCAAAAACTTTTAAAAATGATTTTTTCCCCTTTTTAAAAAGCGCAGAAGTTGTGTCACAGCCACTTAATGCGTGCAGAAATAAAATATGTGTTTTGGAATGAGGATAATTATCAAAACTTTTAGTCGAGTATATCTCCGTTTTTACATTTCCTTTCCCAACTTAAAAAAAAAATATATTATGATTTAAGTTTTTCCCTTAATTATTTTTTAATTTTAGGAAACGGTTATCAGTATTATTGAATAGATTTAGATTTAATGCATGAAGAAAATGATAAAATATAATATAATAGTTAATAAAAATTGACAAATATTTATAATCATTGATTTATCGATAGTTCATTATGGCGCGTTTTCGACCGGAGGCACCGGTTGACCTGAAGTGATGCTGTGACCGCGCGCTCTCCGCCCTCTATCTCGAAAACAGTTCACCTTATAAATTTTTTTTTAAACAAAATTTGTAGAGAATTTTGTACTCTACAATATTGATAATAAATACACATAGCAAAAAACCCATAGGAAATGAGATATTTACAAAAAAGCGCAAAAAACCGATTTTTGTGACTTTTGACCTTGAAATTTAATAGTTGCGTACACCCTACCATATGTAGGTTTTGAGACAACTTTTAGGGTGTCAATATACAAGTATTTACAGAGTTACAGCTGGGTATCTCGAATTCCGAGATTCTTACCTCATTTAAGCTTAAATGACTGGACTAATTAGAATGATCGGCGATCCCAAACTCGCCAACAGGCTGGAACCACTGAGTCAACGCCGTGACATCGGATCGCTCAGTGTTTTCTACCGCCTGTATAATGGGGGAATGTTCTGAGGAGCTATTCGATCTGATCCCGTAGTCGAGATTTTACCACCGTACTTCTCGGCAACGTAATAAAGCTCATCCACATATCATCGACAGTTGGGTATCGCGCACCCCATACTTGCAAGATGTGGAATGAGCTACCATCTGAGGTTTTCCCATTAGGCTACGACATGGCACGCTTCAAAAGAAATGTTAAAAGCTACAGGGTAGGGAACGCATCGACAATACCCCGGGTGTTGCCGGTGTCAATAGGCGACGGTGACCGCTTACCATCAGTTGGGCCGTAAGCCTGTTTCCCCACAAATAACATAAAAAAATTAAAAAATGGGGTTGGAATGTATAAATCAATCTCTTTGATATGATATCCCACTTGACCTAGTAAACCTATTTCGAAATTTCGACCCATTTTTTGGCTGTTTTGACCATCAAAATGATGGAATCTGTATTAATTATAACTAAATTATTCTAAATTTTAAGCCGATGGGTTCAGTATTAGTTGCTGAGATAATCAGCTGTGACAAACGGACGGGCGGATAAAGTCGCACCATAAGGGTTCCGTTTTTACCAATTTAATCTGGAACCCTAAAAACATAGGCCCTCCACCACCGCATCATTTTAAATTGATCTTTAGCTTGCAATTAACAAAGATAGGATATCTAGTTTGATTTTGACAAATATAACGAAGTAGGTACCTAGTGTGGCGCGCAATTCAAGATTGGAAGATCTCATTATGCTTTTAAGGAATGAAATATTCCGAAATAACCGTATTTTTACCAACTTCTTAAAAAGATAAGTTTCTCAAGTCTTCGGTAGGTACGGTACGGTACCACACAAGTCACACAACACAGTACTCCGTATCATGGGATACGGTGTAGTACCCATAAATACTTTGTTACATAAACAAGTCACAAACGAACCATTTAGGCATTTACAAAAAGTTGATTTCGTTTTTATGGTCAGTCAACTATTAATCATGTAATTTCGAGGTATTGATCGGCAATTTAGCTCAAAACATACTCTCAAAAATCTCAAGTCTTCCTTAAAATGATGGTATAACAAAGAATAGGCTAAATATAAATATGTACACGTCGTGAGAGTCTTATTATCTTATCAGCCATTTTAGCCAGGTAGAAATGACTCATGGAATGCAGTTGTTTTAGGAAATATGCAACAATTGGGCACCGGATTCGATGTTATTTTTATGGGAAAAGTAATTACTGTCAGGTTCACATTTGCAGCCAATATTGTCTGCACTCTTAAATGCAGTGCAGTGGTGGTTCGTTGCATTAAGCTGAATAAATAAAATAAATAAATATTGCTGGACATTTCACACAGCGCTATCTAGCCCAAAACTAAGCAGAACTTGTACTATGGGAACCAAATAACTGATATAATACTTATATACATTTTTTATTTTGTAAATATATATACTGATAATATACATATAGAGAAACAACCAGACCCGGAACAAATATCTGTAAATCATGCAAACATTTTCCGTGGCGGGAATCGAACCCGCTACCTCCTGCATCTCAGCCGGCTATTCGCCCACTGCACCACGGAGGTCGTCATCACTGCAGACTGTTACAATTATATAGACTTGCATTCTTGACAGGTTATAACCTATCTGCAATTGTGAACCTACCGTCGTACCATATGTGCTTAGATATAAAATGTAGTTTGTAAATGTTTAGTGTGGTCTACACACGGCTACACATCAAGCTGAACATACCAGTATAAGCTGACCTCTCATTGTATGGATATTCTACACAATGCGAGGTCAGCTTATATTGGGTAATTTCCTGAGACCATTAATCTCAGTTTTGCCTCCTTACCTACATAACTATTTGAACTCACCTGGCTGTACCAGCAGGGGCAATTCCCACATTACGTGGGGTCGGCAGCACATCATCATTAGTCGTTTTCTTCCCACTCCTCTAATCGGTACTCGCATTTTTCCTATACATCTTTCACCATCCAACGGTTAACTGGAATAAATTGCTTCAAAGCGATAAGACCGCACATTGCCATTTGCTTGACGTGTCTTTTATCATGGGTGTACACATACACATAATTGTTTTCATTCATTAATCGTTCCCACAATGCATCCCATGTCTTCTTTTGTGACTGTTAGGTGTTATTTAAAAAACGTGTACTGCCTGGCGACAACTGACGTAATATTGATAAACCGATAAACCTCTAAAATCAGTGATTGGCACGAGTGGAGAGCACTTGCTGATACAATTTGATATGAAATTGCTTGTAATATATTAATCAGAATGAAGCATCGATCTCACTCAAAGAACTTGACGTTTTTATCGAATACATTCCGGGGAGAGTCTGGCAGATCTTTTCAACTTGATCCCAGCATCTCCATTCTGTCATCGGAAAACCAGACGCTCTACGGTGCGCCACCGCTATATGGCTGAAATACCTCCCATACGCACAAAGCGTTTCTCTTCCACCTGTATTAATAAAATTCGCACCGCCAGAGTGGAACGTCTTGCCTGAGTCTGTGTTTTCTGACACCTAACCTCAAGTCTTACCTGAGTCTTCAAGTCGTGAGTGAACAGGTTTCTGGACAGGACTGCATCATCGCTTACAATCAGGCGAGATTGTGGTCAAAGCGAGAATACAAGGCATGAAAAATTGCATCCTATAACCGTAGTAACAATAGTGTCTGATAATTCAAAGATGGTGCGATGGACATTCGATTCCTGCTGCGGATCAAATGTTTTATTATCTGTAAACAGACACATGTTCCGAGTCTGGGGGTGGGTGGTGGTACTATTTGGTATTCGTGGTACCTGATAACCATGATACGGAATCCTAGTGTAGGCTGAAGACTGCGTATCAGATATTTGGGTGTTATGTATTTGATTTTAACCCCTACTTAACCTGCGCAAAAAGAGGGGTGTTATAAGTTTGACTCCTATGACACAGACAGACAGATGTGTGTCTGTATGTTTGTGACATAGGCATCAAACAGAACAGAGGCAGAACTGTGGCATCGTAGTTCCCCAAAGGATTGACCGATTGGGACGCGGTTTATTTAATTGGAAGCTAGTTTAACTGAGGTGTTTCTTAGCTATGTTAGTTTTTAACCCCCGACGCTAACGAGGGGGTCTTTGTAAAATGTTATTCCGTTTGGCGACCTTCCATCATCCCTAAAACGTCAACTCATCGACATGTGTATTCTGCCTGTCCTATAACCTACGGTGCCCAGTCTTGGTCACTGACCGAATCTCAACAGCCCAAGCTCGGGATTTGCCAAAGAGCGATGGAGCGCAGCATTTTAGGTGTCAAGAGAATCGACAGGATTCGGAACACCTGGCTGCGCTCAAAGACCGGCATCGCTGACGACGGTATCAAGGCTTCGAAGTTTAAATGGGATAGGGTGGATCATGTCTCCCGTATGCAATCAGATTGGTGAGCCAAGGTCATACCTGGATGGAAAGCGACGCCGTGGAAGGTCTAAGAAGCGTTGGTGCGAAGATTTGGACGCTTATTACAGGGACTAGCAGGATTGAGCACAGGATGGGGTGGGCCAGCAGTGGGACAACATAGGCTAGATAAAAAAAATGTTATTTGGATATTTTGTTTAGCAGGTTAACAACATCTCTATAGTAATTTATTGCTTTCCTCCAATAAAACGAATACTTGATTGAACTTCGTTCGATTAAGAGTAGTAGAATTTCTAAGAGTACTAGAGTTTCTTGTGAAAGGGCTCGCCCGGGGAAGTGCTACCACCACTATTTCTACCGCCAAGCAGCATTGCTGTGTTTCGGTTTGAAGGGTATGGTTGCCGATGAAATTACAGGCACATGAGGCTTTACACCTGTATGCCTCAAGTTGATGGACGCAGGGAAGTGCATCGTAGGGCACATTTCTATGGAGCGTGACCTACGAGGCAAACTTTGTTATAGGCGATGGTTACCACTTAATATCAGGTGGGTCAAACGCTTGTTCCATATCCATAGTATAATAAAAAAACAAAAAAAAAAGACCTCTCAACGCACCTCTATTACCTCAAATTATAAACCGTCGTAATTTTCATCTACGATCTATCTGTTTCATTGGTCTACCATTCCTAGCGTAACCTTTTAAATGGTTACGTAAACTATTTAAAAGGCTAATTCCGTTCCTTTTGTGTCGTTAAATGCGTAAACAATTCTAACTATTCTCAGAAACAGCATAATATTATAGCTAGTTAATTAGAATCTGACTGGTACATATTTATGTAATTTACAAGTTGGTATCTGTTGACAGTGCAAACTGTCCGTTATCACTGGGAGCTAAGTTAAATAGGCCCACAGACAAACATACAGATAATACAGTTTAAAATAAGCCTTTGTTTAAATGTTCATTGCCGAGCAGCAGACGAGCTATTTTTATTATTGGTGTCTTGTCTACACGTTACGTATTCGTCGGCGAAATAAAATCTAGTTTAATAGTTACCTAGTATAGTTAAGCTACGTGGAAATACTCACGTTTTTGCAGGCATTGGTTCGTTAATTTAAAACATTAGATATCTCTTTACATTTTTATAATCAAATCGTTTCTAAGCAAGCTTGACGACTTTGACGAGTTAAGTTCGAGAGCCGTGTTTTAGGTAAACTTCTTTCTCAGACAGAAAGATGACTTGCGCTGCTAAATTAAAATAAATCTAGGTAGTTTCGGAACCTTTGGTTGACACGTGAGTCTCACTCGCATTTGACTGGTCATGTTTTAATAATATATCTATACAAATAACAGCGTAGACCTTTGCTTTAGAGACTTTATCTTCTAAAATTCGTTTAACGCAATTAGTGGTCCTTCGTCTGAGGCTAACACGGTTGGAGCTCGAATGTGTTTGTGTCCGAATGGTTGGTTCAATGTACATAAAATGTATTTGAGCTTTGATTTTGACCCCAGCCAATTTTGTTCTGTATAGCCTAGAATTATGCCTCAATCTCAGTCGCCTTCGAACACGATATCTTTAGTTTTATCGAATATACTAACTACATGATCTTTCAATTCTGATTTTTGACTTAGTAACTTATTGAGTTGGTTATTCTGACGACATCATGTTATATGTGCTAAGGAAGAAGTAACCTGCAAATAATTTATATTACGCAATTTAATTTTAATTCACTAAAGGATAATTGAACTGATGAGTGTTTGAATATGTTTAATTGTTTTGTTACACGTTTCGGTATTTTTATGTGGCCAAAGTAAATAATGCATTTCCTCATTTATATTGATTTGATTAGAAGTTACTTAAATGTTACAATGCCTGGAACAGCTACTGGTCCATGAAGGCGCACATGAAGGGTGACTTTCCTCTGAGTCTGAAGCGCAAACTCATCGACATGTGTATCCTGCCTGTCCTAACCTACGGTGCGCAAACATGGTCATTGACCGAGCTGCAGAAGCCCAATCTCAAGATTTGCCAAAGGGCAATGGAACGCAGCGTTCTAGGATTCCGGAGAGCCGATCGCGTGAGGAATGCCACGCTTCGTTCATTGACTGGCATTGCCGATGTGGGAGCCAAAACCGCTAAGCTCAAGTGGGATTGGGCCGGGCACGTGAGTCGAATGCTTCCGGAGAAATGGAGGATGGACAGCGACGTCGGGGTCGGCCGCGAAAGCGTTGGCGTGCCGACATCAATGGATTCGAGAAGGAATGGTAGGAAGCTGCCAAGGATCGTGATAGGTGGAAGGAGTTGATGGAGGCCTTTGCCCAGCATTGGTAATATGTAGGTATAATCGTCTCGGCCGTCTATTGCAAACTTGCAACCAACCTTATCAGTAAAGATTGCTTTATGCATATGTTATGTAGCGTTGGTTTGCACATGTTTGTAATTAAGAGGAACCGGTCGCTCCTTTTAGCCAATTTGAAATTGTGCAATGTTGTCAGATTGATCCAGCTCTCAAAATATGTTTTATCAGTTATTTTATAGATGTTTCATACCTAGTTACAAAAAATAAAGATTGATAAACACGAGGCACGGTCGCCAGGGTCGAAATGGTACGTTATCTAGAAACACTGTATAATAAAGTTTTTGCTTCTATAGCTGATACACTAAGTTGTGATAAGAACAACTTTCTGTTATCAGTATGTCGTTGATTTCGTTCATTGATGGACTGTTTAGTGGCTTTGTCTCCGGGTTCGAAGTTCCGATTGCAAAAATGCTCGTGAACAGAGTGGCCGAGGGATTCGCGCAGCAGTGCCCCGTCGTAGGAGCTTTTGAGGAGAGAGGATGGAATATGCAGTGCCCTATATCAAACCAGTGGTCCAAGCAAAGAGACAATGTGTGTAGTGTTGGTGTTTACAATGGAAATTATGTTAATCACCCTGCGCAGTGTTACAGAGACGACTCGTTTGCTAGTCTTGCACCGGAAAATATAATGCCTCAATATTACCACCCTCAAACTGTTTACCACCAAGCTCCGCCGCCAACTGTCCACCGTATTCAACCACCGTTGATTCCGAACCTGCCTTGCCATCAGAACCAAGAATGGGATTACAATAGCATGTGCTATAATGTTGGTGGTCAGCCTTGTCAGTACACAGATGTTGTTGATTTGGAAGATTTCATGTGAGTGCCATTTTGTTTATTCTCAACTGATGTCTGTGTGCCATGATAATTGACTAAATACATTTAATTTAATAGGTATATGTTAGAATTTTCTTGATCACGAAAAGTATATTCTGATGACATTATTTGTCTATTAAACATCTTCAGGCAACGTTATTAAGACACTCTTTGTTTCTTCGCTGAAAACCTGTTTAAAAGCATTCGTCTCCAACTTTTACGTCCCGTAGCTATTTTAAACAGGCAGTAAAACTTTCCGTCTCGAATTTATAACCGAGTGTATGAACATCGCTATCGAACTAGTACTTAGTATTCAAGCGTGATTATGTAGATATTCAAACCTACTTGTACGTTATAATGAGTTGAGCTATGGCAGCGCTCTTTCTTTTTGTGATTTCAATCAATATTTTACAATCAAAAGTCATTACCAAAATCTTTCTACTACATTAGCGCCTGGCGTTATCTAATCAATTGTTTGTCGACGTAATTCGTGTCACAAGGAAAACGATATACGGTCGTAAATCATTTATACTAACCTACAGGTGTCATTTATGACACGTGGTTGCTCCTTGCCGGCTGTCATCATGACGTGAATGTAGGTTTATAATTGGAAATATGCCAAAACGTTTAGACGATTATCAGCTGATAAAACCACGTGAAGATGTTAGTGATTTCATCTTTACATCCTAGTGACTCTAAATCTCTTTAGGTTTACTACTTTTGAGAAAAAATATGACTAGGTTTCGTCTTATGTTACATACATATAATTTTTCGTGTTACTCATCGATCGAGTTGCGCGATAACATATTTTACTGAATACAGTTGTTTCAGTCAATGAACCCAACACAGAATAGGGCAGTGTGGTGTTTTTGTTTACGCAAAATGCGACGCAGCTTATTTCCAAGGCTAGTCACGCACTGTTAACCACGGACGAGTAATCCCATAGTTACCTACTATTAAATTATGTTATCTTTGCTAAGGTACATTGATGTTGACTTTATTCTAATTATGAAATACTAAGGTACCTTTTGTAATTTTTAATAATCGATCACAGAATTAAATCTGTGGCGGCGGCAGCAGCAGATGCTTCTGCCAAGGCGAGGCTGAAAACCAGCGTAGCTGAGCCCTCGACCTATTTACCACCACCCTCTACCTTAGTGCTACTTACAATAATCTACTAATGTTTCTTAGAATTAGGCCTACCGTTATAAGCTTTACTCGACGACCTCCGTGGCGCAGTGGGCGAACGGCCGGCTGAGACGCAGGAGGTTGCGGGTTCGATTCCCGCCGCGGAACAAGTGTTTGCACGATCTACAGATATTTGTTTCGGGTCTGGTTGTTTCTCTATGTATTATAAGTATGTATTTATAAAAAAAAACGTGTATAAGTATTCTATCAGTTATTTGGTTCCCATAGTACAAGTTTTGCTTAGTTTGGGGCTAGATGGCGCTGTGTGGAATGTCCAGCATTATTTATTTATGTATTTAGTACTTATTGTACCTACATATTTGTGTTAGCATAATAGGTGTGTGTAAATGTGCCTTATATTTATTTATTTAAAATCAGTTAATTGAATTGGTGCAGTTTTATCTGCAGATAAAGAAAGGTAGGTCTGCTGAAAAATGAATCTGTATGTAAGATTATGAAGTAAAAGTTTTTATGTTCAAGTTGATTCGGAGATCTCGCTTCGCTCTATTAATTTATCACCACATACTACATACAAACATAATACCGATCAGAGGCCAACGCGTGTTGGTCGCTACAGCGAATTAGCGATAACCTGACCTGACCCTTCAATGACCCGTCGATTATCAAGGTACCGTGCGACTTGCGACTATTGACGACTTCCGTGGCGCAGTGGGCGAATAGCCGGCTGAGACGCAGAAGGTAGCGATTTTGGTTCCGGCCGTGGAACAAATGTTTGCATGATTTACAGATATTTGTTCCGAGTCTGGATGTTTTTCTATGTATTATAAGTATTTACAAAAAAGTAGGTAGGTATATAAGTATTCTATCAGTTATCTGCTTCTCATAGTACAAGCTTTGCTTAGTTAGGGGCTAGTTAGCGCTGTGCAAATTGTCTTTTTATTCTTTATTGTACACAAATAGATTTACAGACAAAAACAGTGGGCATGTACAAAGACGAGCTTAACCCTAATAAGAGTTTTCTTCCAGCAAACCTTTGAAGATAGAGATAGTTGTAAATCTGTATTATAAATATTGATTAGAATTATTAATTAGACTGTAAATGTATATTGGCCAGCAATATTTATTTATTTATATATTATTCTATTTAGGTACTCTAAATGGAAACTAAAAACAAAAACAGTACATTCTCTTTTAGCCTTAGCTATTCTTATTTCTCATTGATTCAAATAACCGAGCGTTTATCATACTGACTGATACAAATAATTTGGTAATTACTTAGTAATTACTAAATATTTGTAATGAGTAAATTGATACGAGTATTTTCGAAATTTAAAAGCTCAAAGACCGTGTTCCCAACAATTCCATTGTTGGAGAGATGATGGCCACTGGCCACACCATGTAGCAACTAGCAAGCATCGCGAATTCGCGAGTTGAACCTGTATGAGGCTGGCACAGGCATTGAGATGCCTATCCCAGCAGTGGGGCTGTGGATGATGATGAGGATTCGATTAGAGATTTAATTGAAATTACATTCTGATAAACTGCAAACTAAAACAGACAAAAGATTAGCAGCATACGCCGCGCCGCCGCCGCCGGCTCGAAAGCAAATATGTACTACGATTAGACTGTAGCAGGTCTTTCGCATTTTGTATTGTTTTGATGTTGTTACGCAACCGAATTCTTACTTCCTTGTTTGTAACAGTCACTAGGTATTATCACGGCGACCTATTGTAATCTACGCAGGTCGTTGTAAACTTGTAATTTATGAGCCTAATTTGTCTAATATAATAGATTGGGGAAAAAGTCTTTTCGCATTATAGTATGTATGAACTTGTAATAAAATTTATTTGGCTGTACTATTTTATCTGGCTGGTTTTGGTATCATTCAAAGTTTAAATTTTAAAGAAGATAATTCCAAATTCAAATTAGGAAAATGTGTGATTTTTATTTGTTTTTCGTACTGTAAAGATGAGTGAAGAAATTCGATACTTTTAAAAATTTTCTACAAAAAAGGTAAAAATGCAACGCAAGCCGCGAAAAAAATTTGCGATGTTTATGGACCTAGTGCAGTGTCTGTGAGAGTAGCACAAATTTGGTTTAAGCGTTTTCAATCCGGAAATTTTTATGTCAAAGATGCACGTCGCTCTGGTCGCCCTATTACGGATAAAATTGATGCCATTTTTGAAAAAGTGGAGCAAGATCGGCATATCAGTAGTTACGACGTAGCTAAAGAACTGGGAATTGACCTCAAAACAGTTTTGGCGCATTTGAAAAAAACTGGGTACACAAAAAAGCTCGATATTTGGGTACCCCACGAGCTCACTGAAAGAAACCTAATGAACCGTGTACTCATTTGTGATTCTTTATTACGACGTAATGAAACCGAACCATTTTTGAAGAAGCTGATAACTGGTGATGAAAAGTGGATCACGTACGACAAGAACGTGTGAAAAAGGTCGTGGTCAAAGGCCGGTCAGGCTTCACAGACTGTGGCAAAACCCGGGTTAACTCGCAACAAGGTGATGCTGTGTGTGTGGTGGGATTGGAAGGGCATTATTCATTATGAGCTGTTACCACCAGGCAGGACCATCGATTCTGAACTCTACTGCGAACAACTGATGAGATTAAAGCAAGAAGTTGAGAGAAAGCGCCCGGAATTAATCAACAGAAGGGGTTTGGTCTTTCATCAGGATAACGCTAGATCTCACACATCTTTAGCTGGGAGGTGTTAATGCATCCGCCGTATAGTCCTGACCTTGCACCTTCAGATTTCCACCTGTTTCGGTCTCTTCAGAATTCTTTAGGCAGTCTTAGGTTAACATCACGAGATTACTACCAAAACCACTTGTCGCGGTATTTTGATCAGAAGCCCCAAAATTTCTATAGTAATGGGATCATGTTCCTACCTACAAGATGGCAAAAAGTTATCGAACAAAATGGTACCTACATACTTTAGTTAAATGTAAATAAACTATATTAAAAAATGTTTTGAATTTTCTTAAAAAATGCGAAGAAACTTTTTCCCCAACCTAATATATCGTGTGCATTTACATAGCTAGTAGACAAATTGACGAATGGCAGTTGATTTTATGAAATGGATCTAAAACTTTATAACAATCCATACTAATATTTAAAATGCGAGAGTAACTGTATGTTTGTTTGTGTATGTATGTATGTTACCTTTTCACGACTAAACGGCTGAACGGAGCGTAATGAAAATTGCAAGGAGATCGATTGTGACCAAGATTGAGACATAGGCTACCTTTTACCCGGCTGAGCAGAAGGAGTGTAATGTTTTTGTTGACAAACCACGCGTGCGAAGCCGCGGGCGGGTCAGTTAGTATTTATAAGGTAAAATAAACTTGAATTCATTCTTATTAAATATGAATCGCACTGTTTATATAGGCCTTCAAATGTCATGTGTCAGTCGACAGTTCGGTTAAGCTGTCACGGCCTCAGAGGCCAACAGCGAGATTAGTCCATCCGAAAAAAAAAAAAAAAAAATGTGTCAGTCGTCAATTTATATATGTTACAGTTAAAACCAATTTTAAGATAGAACGCGTTTTCCCTAGTTAGAACTAGTTTTTACTAAATGCCTTTGTTAAAACTAAAATTAACTAATGCTCAAAATTGAATATCAGTTAAAACTAGTTGTTACAAGACAAAACGCGTTTTTCCGAAGGTCCGGTCTAGATGAGTGGGAGAATCGACACGGGGCAGTCTTGTGCGTGACACCCCTAGAGTGTTATAAAAAAGCTCGGAGCCAGAAGCTCAGGGCCGACCACGCGAGAGTTCTGGCGAGAGTCCACCCCAAAAAACTATGGGGGCACCCCGATAGTGTTAGGTTAGGTCTAGATGAGTGGGAGAATCGACGATGGCATATTTAGCTTGCAGAAGTTTAATTAAACTCAGCGCACGGTTTGCCGCGGGAAATTCAATTTTGAGTATTTTTTTAACAAGCGCATTTAGTAAAAACTGGTTCTAACTAGGGAAAACGCGTTGTATCCAAAAACTGGTTTTAACTGTAACATATATAACAAGATTAGCTTTTAGCGATAAGGCCGCCCATTGAATCAATGATTTAATAGTGTCTCTTTTGTCTGTTTATTTTTAAGATGATCAATTAATACATTTTCATAAATCTATATTCTTACTAGATATTCTTGCTACTTCTTACTAATATTTAAATAGTATCCTAGTAGAGGATAAGCAAGTAAATTGGCGCCTACTAGGCGCACATACCGTCTGCATTGAGACTAATTGTTTATTAATCACAATATAATTGTGTATATATCACAAAATAACGGGCGTTTTCTCGCGGCTTAACCAGGTTGCCTAACTGGTTTGGGCACGAGGAATAAAATTAATTTCCTCGTGACCTAACTACTGCGTCACAGAGGCCACGAACACGAACTGTGATCTCGCGAGTAATAGGTATATCTTTGACTATTAAAATAATGACATGCAAACTGTACAGTGTAAATCATCGACGAAATGCACGACCTACTAACTCGACCTACAGTTTTATTCAAACTACAAGTAATAATAATAAATCATTTAATTCAGGCAACAATTAAATAGGTTTTTTTTCTCTAACCTATCTCGTCCCACTGCTGGGCAAAGGTCTCCTCCAAGTCCCTCAAGCATCCCTATCGGTCGATATCTCCCAATAATTAGTAACAGGAGCATACAATAAAATAGTAACAGGATATTATTATTTCTTTATATTTTATTTAAAAACCACATACTTTTAAAAATAATACACATAAAAACCGTAGTAGGTTTGTCCTAAGCGCAACTGAAACATTCCTCTTTTTAATTAACTTATTCTACGGCCCTTATGTATTATAATAAAAACTTACTTATATTTATTTACTACATAAGCACTTTGAGTTCTCGGTGCTCGGTATCCGTCCTCGGAAACGACGAAATACGACACCCTTTGGCCAAAAATCTGCCTTCATGAAGGTCGACAGATGTTGGGTCGGCACTCTCACCACGAATGAATTAAAATGAACCCTGTGGCGGAACTCCAACCGCTCGACCCTCAAATTGAAGTTGCTCTTCATGCACAAGAACTCCGCAACCTCTTCAGCCTTCACGGAGTAATGCACGCAAGACACATACGAGGGGCACACAAAAATTTTCCGGAATCAATAATAAAAAAATACTTTTAATGGTCAAAAATGAATTTATTGTTTCTCAAAATATTCTCCCTTTGCGTCAATGCACTTTTTCATACGATTGAACCTATTTTGTAAACATATATTATGTGCCACTCCTCCGTGGTGACGTCAAATACATGTTTTTTATACTCTTCGACAGCCTCTCCAGGTGATGAAAACGTTGATCGCGTAATTGGTTCTTGATTTTTGGGAACAGAAAAAAGTCACACGGTGCCAGGTCAGGACAGTATGCTGGATGACTCATAAGTTGTACGTTTTTCGCCTTCAAAAACTCATTTGTCTGCCTGGCCATGTGGGAACTTGCATTATCGTGGTGCAAAATGATACGGCGTTTACAGTTATTTTCACAGAGTTCTGGTAACAATTGGTCGTGTACCAGTCACTATTCACGGTACGACGATTTTCTAAAGTAACAGTAGCCACGTGTCCAGTTTTATTAAAAAAAGAAGCAATCATCCGCTTCAAGGCACTTTTCAGGTTTTTTGGTTGGTTTCGGCTCATCTCAAAAGACCCATACGCTCGATTGCTGCTCTGTTTTGGGATCATAGCTATAAATCCTGTTATTATGTCCTACACCAAATTGAAAGCCCCTTCGTTGTATCTGGCAAGCATAGCATGGCACCAAGTGATGCGGTCCGTTTTTTGAGCATCAGTCAAATTGTGTGGGATCCATCGAGAACACAGCTTTTTCACGCCTAAATGTTTGTGTAGGATTGACTTTATTTGGCTCCTGCCAATGTCCAAAGATGTCCGGATCTCATGGTAGGTCACATGCCTGTCTGTTTTGATCATACGGCGCACAGCATCCATTGATGCTGTGCGCCGTTTGATTTTTTGTTGTTCACAGCGGTGCACGGGCGACCTTCACGAATTTCATCATTGAGGTTGACACGACCGCGTTTGAATTCTGCAAACCAGCTATAAAAAGTCGTCTTACATGGTGCTCCTTCGCCAAAAGCAGATTGAAGCCGAACGACGCTCTGCTGAGCCGTCAAATTACACTTAAAGTCGTAAAAAAATCATGCAAAAAAAATTTTCCCGAGTTAAATCCATTTTATTGTAATCACACAATTTTTAAAATGACGCCACAATGCGAAAACAATTCACAATCAGATGAAACAAATTTTATTCTACGGCTAAAGAGTTCCATTTTCAAATGTAGTAATAACTGTTTATATAATGTTTATGTAAGTGGCCAATTCCGGAAACTTTTACCTACATATATATGTACAACGCTGCTTCGCCCACGTTGATTTGCAGATCTCGCTTCGCTCAATCAATTAATAAACAAAAACGTATTTCTTCCACCAGTTCTTGAGTTATCGCGCGACATTACCGTCGTATCCACTAACGTTAATTCGTGCCGGAATCTACAATCGCTATGGAATTAACGCCAGTGGATTTGCAAGAGCGAGAAAGAATGATGGTATTACCGTACTACTCAAAATAATTTTATTGTTCTGAGTTTTATCCCGTCGCGTTTCAGTACAGTTTGAACGACAGGACAAGTCAGAAGGAATGCACCTTAGTGCATGGGCCGCTATGACATCAAGATAATCATGATTGATACGTGAGTTTAATTTAGAAGACAAAGTAAACAGAAGACAGTTTTTTCTGACGCCTACTCTCAACTTTAGCTCATACATTGAGTCTAAGGCTAAAACAGCTGCCATGAAGCTGGGCATCCTCAACAGGATCAGCAGATACTTCACATCAGGACAGCTTCTTAGTCTTTACAAAGCTCAAGTCCGATCTGGTATGGTATCTGCTGCCACTTTTGGGATGGTTCGGCCAAATACCAGCTCGCTACCTTTTATACTCGACAGAACGTAGGGCTTTTAGGCAATATATGGCGGGAGACTAAGACCCAAAGTCTCGAACACCGCCGTAAAGTTGCAAGCCTATCGATCTTATACAGAATACATAATGGGGAAAGTGCCCAGGAACTATACGATCTGATCCCTCCATCTTCCTTCCATCAAAGGACAATCAGGCGCACGGCTGAGTACCATCCGTACGTAGTATACCACCCATTCGCACACATCGTTTTGGTTCTACGTTCTTGATGCGTACAGCTAAGGTATGGAACACTTTGCCGTCGTCTGTTTTTCCTAAAGAATACAATCCGAGTCTCTTTAAGGTAAGAGTAAATAGGTTTCTTCTAGATCTTCGCGCTTCGTCTTAGACCACATCATCACTTAACCACCAGGTGAGATTGTGGTCAAACGAAAAACTATCTATTAAAAAAAAAGACAAATCCAACCAAATCCCACGATCATGCTCCTTCTGACAACAATTTGCTATCGTTACCGATGTTGAAGCCAACGTCATCTACAGCTCGACCTCACCCTCTTCTGAGTATAAGCCTCTCCTTGCCGGTGCCATACCCAGCCACATCTAGGTTCGGGCCACGCATGATGCTTCAACATGCATCGATAGCATACGATCCTTATGAATCGATCTTAATTTGACCGACAAGATCTACAACGCAAAAGTAAAGGGAAAGTTCCTAGAAAATCATTTTCACGTAACTCGTGAGGTCATTGTCTAGTGTGTATTATATTAGATAGCAACAATGTATCTAATCAAAAGTATCCACTTGTGCCTTGATAGGGACGTGGTGTTCTATCAATGGACCGTTACCTCGGCCATTAACCTCTGGACGCGAAATGGCGTTTGTGCTAAACTGCTAACCAACGAACCATTCCAAAGAAGTTTAGTGACATAAAGAAGTGAGGCTAGTGTTTTGTTGCGTGGTGAGTCCATGAGTGTATGAAATATCTGCTTATTTATTCCTTAATCTTATTTATTCTTAAATCAAACCAACAATGGGAAGTAGGCTAACAACTCTACTTTTACGATGACATTAGGCATGTTGTTAAGTGGGCCATTTTGATACTTTGTTCCAGTTCTTAAAACGTCGATCGTGGACGTAATATGACACTAGTAATATTGGGCATCATGTCACACTCAGTCACCTGTTCTCTGATTAAAGTTTTTCCATTAATGGTGCATATGAGTTATCCGGGATATTCTGAACTTGGCAGTTTTATCTCAGTGAAAATAATGAAAGCTTAATAATCTTAATAGTCTTTTATAAATAATCTTAGGTGGTCATATTTTGTTTCATCCGCAAATAAATGTCATCTTGATTCTATCACGTCCTCCGGTTCATCCGTCACGTATCGTAGAACCGACGTCACACTTACTCAATTGGCAGACGGGAACGCGATTATTTTTGCAATCAGTATCAATTGCCGGTCTGCTTATTTGAATAGCTCTTGGTACCTCACGGCTTATTTGTCTGGCATGGTCTAAAAAAGGTTAAAGGCTAGATTTTTACAAGCTTGCCTGATTGCTTGTGTCTTCAATTGTTATTCTAATCTTGCAAGTTTTATTTTAACACTTCTTTTGGAATTTGATTTGTACACCACTCACTACATAGAATATAGTATTGAGTACAAATAAGCAAAGGTAGAGATGAATGGATTCTGTGAAAACTGAAATGGTCCAGAAAGTAGTTAGTAATAGATGACGGCTGATAGATTAGATTAGATTAGATAATTTCTAATGATAGGATATGTCTAAGACAGCTTTGTTTAATAAGAGTGTGTTTTGTATGGGAGTGAAGATATAAATATAAATAAATTAATATTGCTGGACATTTCACACAGCGATATCTAGCCCCAAACTAAGCAGAGCTTGTACTATGGGAACCAGATAACTGATAGAATACTTATATATATATATATTTTTGTAAATACATACTTATAATACATATATATAGAAAAACACCCAGACTCGGAACAAATATCTGTAGATCATGCAAACATTTGTTCCGCGGCAGGAATCGAACCCGCTACCTCCTACGTCTCATAAGCTAATAAGCTTCCTATTAATATAAAATCTATACACAGTTCACATCTATTTAAGATAAAACTATAAAATTACCTGACCCAAAAAGCATATTACACAATCAATGAATATTTAAATGATACACAATGACATTTCTAGTTTAAAATTGAATCTAATTATTTAATAAATATGTGTTGGCATTACATATATTAAGTACTAATACTATTTCTTAGTTATTCGTATATAATTTAATTTTAGGTGACATGTAATTTGCACGCCACTGTGGTTGAATACGGTGAAACCATTTAATTTTGTAACATCTGTATAATTTTACCCATGTTTTGGCAAATAAATAAATCTTTTATCTTTTTTATGGAAGAAGAAAACATGGTGTGCTGATCCTACCCAATGTGAGATAAGAGCAGGAATGATGAGATATATTTTAGAAGACTAATTTTATCAAATTTTTTTGCTTTCCGGACAGACAAATGCTAACCCAATAGTGTGACTATTGCAATTCATAAAGTTTTTTATTAAACAATTCGTGTATGTTTTTTTCTTAAAACCTAAACCGTTTTAGTGTTGCAATTAAATTGGTAATCTAATGTTATTCTCGGTGTAGGGATTTTTCATTGGGAATTATAATTCAATTGCGTCGATTACCAAGAATTCCATTATTAATTCTGTTTACGACTGGCTGGCTCCTTTTCCATTTAACAACATTTTTCCTCAATGCGTTGCACTCGTTGGCGGCTGGAAGTTTGTTCTTATCGGTGGAACGGGTAGTGCCAAAAGTTATCGCCCCTATTTTTTTATTTAGCTGTAGGTACCGATAATTAATCGAGCGAAGCGAGATCTCCAAATCAACTTGGGCAAATCGGCGTTGTATGTATGTATGTTTGTTTGTCCGAGGATAATTTTCGAAGCGTTTGTCCGATCATCGTGAAATTTAGTATATAGGTAGGTAATGATGGCACAATTTTGGTGTGACTCAATGAGTTAAAAATTTTGGCGGGTTGTTGAGATATTGGGGTTCAAGAGGGGTAAAAAAAATTTAAAATGAGACTATTAAGTGGGACGTCAAATGAAAGGTCTTCTTTAGTATATTTCGACTTCGTTTTTACTTATAGTAAAGTTTTTATAGTTTTTGAGTTATTAGCCATAATACAAACAAAACTATGACAAAATTCACAGGGTACACCAGTGACCCCACAGTGCTGTAATTTGGTATGCGTGTAGTTTATGTATCACAAATATAGGCAAAAGTCTGAAATCTAGAATAACTGCAATTTGTACCCCAAAAAAAGCCTAACCAATTAACATGAACTCCCGTTACCTGTAATTTGAATGAAACTGTAGGTCAAGTTATTTGGTTTTTATTTCGTGGCACTATTTTGATAGTCAAAGATTACGAATAATATTTTTTTTGTTTTTATTGTATACTCGTGAAATCTCAGTTCGGGGCGAACCACTAGTTAAAATTATGCTTTCACCAATCGTTCGACACCTTATTAGAACTTAAATGGACTTTGTCTTGCGCCCGATCGTTTAAAACAAAAACTTCTGAAGTATGAATTTATGATATCTTTTATTTACCACGCATGAAATATAATTATATACAAGGTACTGTTACAGATTAAATAATATACTGTAATCAATTTGTAAGCTGATTTTGAAGAACAAGGCAGTTAGGTAAGTTGATTTATAATTTAAACATCACTTATCGGACTTGTTTATCTTGCATGACAGTCCTCATAAATTTTTTCAAGATATATACGCTCTGATTTAAAAAAAACATTACCTGACGACACCTAGTATGCAAAACAAACACGTACGAGTATGACACACACATTTAGACAATCCAAGTCAGTCACATTTGTCAGTAATGTTTTTGTATGAAACACGGCACAATATATGTGCAATGTGCGTTCAAAAAACTATCTGCAGACATTATTTATCCAAATGGCCTTGAAAACCAAACTATTAAGGGCTACTTGCGCAACGATGCTTAAACGTATTTAGTGGTTAAATATGATTTAAGGAGTTGTCAAATCTAAACATGTTTAGTCGCTAAATACGTTAAGGCATCGTTGTGCAAGCCGGCGTTAATGTTCTAAAGAATTAGCTCAATGCTATTTTTGTCGTGAATACATTGGAATTGGGTCTTTGTTGATAGTCTTCATTCCTGGAAATCATTATTTTGCTTCGTTTTATTATCGTCTTGAAATTTATGTCCATTATTTGACAATCTAATCATCACCAACACACGCTGGCATACGCAGTGTTCAAACTAAGTTGGGACTGAAATTCTGAATCGGTCTCACTTGCCGTATTTCAATTTGCAAGGGGTATGGAGTGGCAGTGATGTTTTGTTATGTTCAATAGCGAATTACCTACTTGTAAAAGATAATTTCACACGTGCACCTGTGTCACTTCAAATCTAGCAACAACATGAAGTAAGCTTTATTGCGCAGAATTTTGATTCTCGGGGTCAGACGTAAACAAAAATTGCGGTGTTGCACGTTATGATCTAATTTGGATTCACATCTCTTCAGCCTTAAATACGAGGGCATTAGTGTTAGTCAATAATATCATGAGTTTATTGCGTTATGTCCTGTTGGAATAAAACTTCTCTAAGTAGTGTTTCTTCTATGGCTCTACCTTTGCTGTAGTAACCACGTTTACTCATGCGGAGCACGTTCTACGACCCAACTTGCGTCAATTGTGTATTCAATTCAATGAATGTTCGTTATTCTCACATACACACATCAACATTGTCTAGGGATATTCAACATTTTGTTGATTTTTACAGAAACTAAAAATAATTTCTTTAGAAAACTAGGTATGGCAAGAATCTTTATTTTGTATTTTTTTATTAATAATAATAATAAAACAACTGTTTGATATTATTTTTTAATAAAAATTTAAGTAGGAACAAAATCTCGAAAAATCAGAAAATTTACAAGGGTCGGTAAATTGTGTTATAACTGTTTTTACGTTGCCATGACTTTATAAAATTACCTTTTTACTATTTAATAATCGGTGTTGCCTTCCCTGACGTTGATAACACATCTGCACCGATTATTCATACTCAAAATTAGGGTGTCAAAGTCTCGCTGGGGTATGCGATACCATGTTCTTTTTAAATGGCAAAAAAGTTGGTCTTCTGTGGTCAAATTTGACGGCAAATTGCTGAAAACATTTCGCTGCAACATGTCCCAAGCGTGTTCAATTGGGTTTAAGTCGGGTGACTGTGCAGGCCAGTCCAAAACCGCGACAACATGTTCCCCCTGGCGGAATTTTGGAGAAAACGATCCTGTCTCTAGGGGTGGTTACTCGTTTTTTTCCAGTGTGGCGCTCTCTTACATCCCCAGTAATACGATAACGTGACCACAATCGAGAAATTACGTTTTGATTGGTGTTTAGGGTATTGGCAACCACGCGTTGGATAGCACCGGCTTGTAACATGACTATCGCTCTTATCATTTCTTCTCTGCTTAAATGTTGACGTTCCATGACATTACTAATATCACAAGATCCGTTAAAATTAAAAATTACTTAGATAGCACTTATTGAAAATTAATTAAAAGTTAATTTATCTTAGGCAAAATTAACGTTGTTTTATTTAAATCGGAGTCCCCATTCTATCTTTTGTTTATTGCGTTCTATTTTTTTTGTTGCAAATTTTAAAAAGGGAACAAAAGAGGTTTAATTCCATATATTATATAAACTTTTTCTAAAAAGCAAATAGTTTGTAAGCAAATCATTTCAAAATGGAATATCCCTAGACAATGTTGATGTGTGTACATTGAATCTACTTCATATCAATAAGCAACAATGTCAAAGTTTTGTGTAGGTAATAGATTGGTATAACATGCATTGTTTTGCAATTAATGGCAAGTGAACTGGCGCCACCGATAATGAGTTTGCCGATTTTTTAGTCCCATTAAATATTGTCTATTTTTTTTTACGTAACATTATGGCCACTTAATTTTATGCGAATGACAATTGGCAACACATGCCATGTTAGAATAACAACGTAATCGAACGAACGTCGTCGATTTTAAATTGGACAACGGCGAAATTAGTTATAAAAATGCATTTGTGATTGTGACGCATTTCCTAAATACGCTACCTATTTAGAACAAGTGATAAAATGGCCGCTCGAGGACTAAAAAGTTTTTACCATCAACATTGTTTGGTCGACCAGCATTGTAGTATCTTGTGTTTTATTTTGTGAAATATTTATCTAGGCTCGTAAAAATGTGCCTTCCGGGAGTTTCAGATTTTATCCAGAAAGACAGATTATGTTTTGTAAAAAAAAGGTATTTTCTATTTTTAAATGATTTATTAGTTTTAAAAATCCTACTGAGTTCAAAGTGTTCAAACGTCTCCAGTTATAACAAGAAGCCGAATAACGATGCTTTTGCAGTTTTCGTTGAGCTAAACAAACAATGTGTACCTTTATAGATTCATGTTTATGAACTGCGTCGATTATATCACAATGCACAGTAGAATATTCCAATAAATTAACGCCACTTATTTATACAGTTCTCAGAAACAGAATATTGCAATTATTTAGCTATCAATCTAACAGGTTAACAACAACTCTATAATTTGCTTCAACGTGGCTTCAACATTTTCCTTTTGCATTGCGGTTCAATGCACTGCAGTTTAATTTATACAAATGGCACAGTTATATCTTATATTCGATTCAATTTATTTAATATTTAGATATTACATCCATAATTTATTAGTAAAAAATAAAATCATTAAATTATGTTTGTACAATTGGTAATTTATAATTCATTAAATAATAATTAAATGATTTGCAATGATGGCATAGATAAATCTATCTTAGTGGTAATGTTTAAATTCAACAAGGAAAATCGTTATCTATTTTTAATTTTATTGTATAAATATAATAATAAAAATAATTATTACTATTATTATAAACAAAGAAAGCCTATTGGTCTAAAGGTCGTCACGGTATAATGGTTGAATCTATTGATTTATATTTCGGTGGATTACACCTAACCATAGAAATCTAGAACTAAATTTGCTAGATACACTCCTCAAAATCAACACGTCTTTTAATAAGTCATCAAGTAGACGTGTGGGGGTCTCCACTTCGGTACCGTGAGCGATACGGGCGTCTATAGATGGTGCCGACGGTGACCAATTTTCACCAAGAGGTCCGCCAGCTTGTGTGCCTAATCTATAAAATAAAAGAGTATGGTATAAAGATGAATCTTGCTTCTACCGTAACTGGTTACGAACCTCTGGTTTCGTATGCAGCCGAAGGGTTTATAATTACTAGTTTCTTGCACTACTTGCTTTATGCACTCCTCCATATAATCTCACACTCCTCCGTGCGCGACATTGCTTTAAAAGAGATACAAAGGTTTATCTTCTACAATGATTAACCTGGATGCGAATAGCACAGGATCAGTTGGGGTGGCGTTTGAGGAAGGAGGCTTATAATCAGTAGTGGGCTATCACTTAAAATAACAATGCTAATGATGAGAATACCAGAAACCATGTAACAAAATGTTCTCTATTTCAGGAATAATGAAAAGCGCAAGGAGAAGTCGCGCGTAGCTGCAAGGTGCCGTCGCACCAAGGAGATGCAGATCTTCTCTGAGCTGACTGCCGCACTCCCTGCGAAGAAGGAGGAAGTGGAACAGCTGGACAAAGCTTCTGTTATGCGCCTGGCCATATCATATCTACGCGTCAGAGATGTAGTTTCCATGCGTAAGTATTACGTAGTACTTTTTAACCGACTTCAAAATAGGAGGAGGTTCTCAATTCGGTTGTTTGTTATGTTTGTTACCTCAGAACTACGTCATTTAGCAACACATTTGGAAAATTATTATTTTATTTGAAAGGATATACGAATTGTTTCGTTTACTTACCTCGCTTGCTACATACCGAATAAAAAACTATTGTATGATAAGATCTATACTAAGTTATGCTATTAATTCCGTTTACTTACCGAATAGCAAGGTACAGGTACGTTAAAAGTAAACACTTTGTTGAAATCGTTTTATTGGTAAGTAACATATTGCCGATTTACACAATTGTTATTATTGAAAATAATAATGATTATATGAACTTAGAGTAACTATTTATACTCGGCAAAATAAATTAACAACAACTATGTTACAAATCATGTAAATAGTATTTTTAACAATAAAATCACGGATAAATCATTAATAACAAAGTGTATGTAGTATTAAATAAAATAAATAAATATTGCTGGACATTTCACACAGCACTATCTAGCCCCAAACTAAGCAGAGCTTGTACTATGGGAACCAGATAACTGATAGAATACTTATATACTTTATTTTGTAAATACATACTTATAGTATACAAAGAAACAACCAGACCCGGAACAAATATCTGCAGATCAGTATTTTATTACTTAGTATGTTAGTATTTTTATCAGTATCAGTATTTTTTAAGTACTTAATTTAATAAAATCACAGATTCATCATCAATAACAAAGTGTACATAGTATTTTTAACTACTTATTTAAAAAAAATCATAGATAAATCATCAGTAACAAACGGTTAACAGTATTTTTTAACCAACTTTATTAAAAACATCATAGATAAATCATCATCAACAAAGTGTTTATAGTATAATAGGTGAAGTTCACTTTGCAATTAGGTATGTAATCTGACTCGTGTAAACAAAAGGTAAGGTAGGTGATAGAGAGAGACGGCATGCTGGCACGGTTTAAAGTTTTATGAACAATAGGCTAGAGATAACGAGCCATATCTAGCGCCATATTACATTTAAAGACAATGAAGTTATATTGTAATACAAACTGGCTTGAAGTGACATAAGATCGCGCTGTTAATATAAACATTAATTTAAGTATAACTGACGTTAACGGACTGCTTAGCAATAGCAACTAACTTTGTTGTTGGCCACGCAAAAACAGCATTGCATTTTGTTTGCGAATGCACTGCTAATGATAGCTTTGTTTGACCTTGTGGCAATAAAAACGAGGCGAGCTTACTTCGCAACGTAGCAAGAACGGTTTGTAAACGGAATAATTCGGATATACTTTCAGATTGGTCGCATAGATAATTCAACAAAATCGGTTCAGTAGTTTGGTTTTTAAATCTAAATAACTGGTTTCGTTTTTCTGTTTTCTGAAATCGGTTACATTTTTTTTTTGTAAAAAAGTTACTTGTGTTTTGTTTTATCACAAATAAAGTAACCACACGACGATAATCGAGTAACTTGTTAGTAGCTGTATCAGTTTCACAACTATTACACGACATTACACGACTACACCAAAAATGGCCACTATTTCGTAAACGGACTCAATTTTGATACATCAAAAAAGTGTTGATGAAACCTTATAGTGTTTTGGAAGACCTACTCAACGATACCCCACATGATGGGATGCGTAAATAAAGTAAATGCCCCCCCAACTTCCATCGAAAAAACAAGTTTTTTTTGGGCGTCATTAAAACGTATCATCAAATTTTAACTTTACAACACTAATAATTTACAACCGCTGTAAAGGGTTGGACGGCCAGATAGACGGAAATGGCGAAACTATAAAGGTTCCTGGTTCAACTACGGAACCCTAAGAGCTGGGCGAATCCAAATTATGAATACCTACAGATCCTATATACTTTAAAGAGACCACAATTTGCCAAAGTACATAAAATAAACTAAAAAAAAATGATACAAGTTACAACTACAACCAAATGTTAGGCATATTAAATTAAATAGTCATTTATTTCAGATGTCCATGATCCATATCAATGTTAATTAATAAAATAATAGTATATTATGATACAAGTGAGCTAAGTTACTCATTATACACGAGGCTGTTTGCTGCAGCCCGAGCCGTAGGCGAGGGCGTAAATCAGCCGAGTGTCTAGTGAGCAAGTTGCTCACGAGTTTCATACGCACTTTTTAACACACTTGCGAGTAAAAAACAAAAATGATTGCATAAATCTTAAGCATAAAATTATTAAAACTATTGGTGAATGTACAATTATCAAAACGATATTGTTGCACGCGCCAAATGTAATTGATTACATATCAATCACCATACAGTCATATAACCATACAGCCAAATTCAAAATTATAATTTTAGTTATAAAATGCAAATATTTTATAACAAATTATTGTGAATTATAAATAATTTGATAATAATAAATGTTTTTTCGTCCGAATTAAAAAAACATTTATTTATTCCAAAAATGTAAATGAATTTTCAGCGGTATAAAACCTCTTTGTTGTTACAAAACTGTGTTACCCGGTTAAATTGAAAATGCTCTTTTTACTCGCATATAATTTGCAGTTAGGTACTAACTTAACTTTGTAGGCATAATTCTATTATGCACTAGTGTGTAATATTATTATGCACGTGTGTGTTATAGTTCGGTTTATGGCCCTAAGAACGATGTAATAAGGCTCACTTTACGAGTAAGTGTGTTGAAAAGGTTCTTATATGCTATGTTAGTAAATTAAAGTTACATATTCCAGCATCATTCATTGAAAGCTAATAATGTTTTATGCGTAGGCGCCACGAGTATCCTTGTTTTTAATTATGACTTCATAGCTAATAAGTACATTAAAATTAGCTTAGCTTACCTACTTCATTAAAACATGCGGTTTCGCCTGTAGTGTATTGCTCCGTTTTTTCGTGCATGTGGCATCAAAATGATTTTGTATTATGAAGCCCGTTTGTCGACATAAAAATAGCAAACATTTAATCTAGGCGGTCTAGCTTTTTAGTAACTATGAGTTACTAATAGAACTCTCATTACTCAGCCGATAAGGTGTGATTGAGTCACATGCAAACATCAAACCGGCCTATAATCTCACATAATCAATTATAAGTCTTATACTGTATAAAAACGTGTTTTCCGATTTATTTGTAAGTTAAGCACGTACTGTAAACACCGCAAGACGTCATTGATTCGCAATCCTTATCAGTTCCTCTTTTGGTACTGAATTGACAGTCAACTTTTTTAAACGGATGTTGTGACCGCAAATGTGAAGCTTAGAATATTAAGATAATTGCAGGAAAACGTAATGAAAAACAAGTACAAATTTAAAAAATTCAAAACCTTGATCCCTATTTTTTGCTGCGGGGCTTAAAAATTTACGCCCGGTAACGTAGATTTCGTTTAAAAAAAACGCGTCCGAATCGGTCCAGTTTAGGAACTTCGATGTCACAGACAGACATACACACTCATAGGCGTCAAACTTATGACATTAATCCATCATTAATCTTTTTGCGTCAAGGGTTAAAACAGCCTTTAACCTGCTCCATAGTAGGTTTGAAGTATTTTCGTTCTAAATAAATTCCTTTAAATCGGTTACGCTTACACAACGAAGTCAGTCACTGTCAGATTAAAGAGTTTTTATAGTACTGTCCCGACATCCAGTTCTTTGTAAAAACCTGCCTTATAAAATACGTTCCCTTTCTGAAGTTTTATAGTGAATCCAAATATTGGTTTACGGTAAAACAAGCGAAGTAACTAACTTACACAATGACATGATTTTAAGATAGCAGAACAATACCTACCACTTATAATCATAAACACATTTCGAGGGTAAATTATTCTTCTATTCCATTATTAAGATCTTAAAAAATCATTTACATACCTAAGAAAATAAAATCTTACATTTTAATAACATACTATCAATGAGATGCCCATTTTTACCAGAAAAATTGTGTAATTTGCAGTACCAGAGTCGGAGACGGAACAGCCTAAGATCCAGGACCCTAAGGGTATGGAGGAGATATCATCAGAGTTGTCCTGCATGAAGGCTCTGGACGGCTTCGTACTGGTGCTATCACAACATGGCGATATCGTGTATTGCAGTGAGAACATCGCCGATCATCTTGGGGTGTCCCAGGTAAGAAGCTAATTTCACCTTTTTATTTTATTTTATGATGCAATAGTTGAACAGGAAAGATGTGGTTGTCCAGGTACTTTCTAGGCTTTTACGATGCGGAGAGATATTATTATTGTTTTATGAGAAGGTAGGTAGAGTTAGAAGGCTCAAGGTTGCTTAACGTGTTATGGAGCTTATATAAAAGGATTTTATAAGAAGTAAAGGTTGTATAAAAGAGTTTACCTAGTCATTTTCGTAGAGAAGACATAATACAGCTCAGCTTTTTTCTACGTGATCGAATCAAACACGAGCAAAATTAAGAGGCAGTGGGCGGGGCACATAGCTTAAAGGACTAGTAGAGGAGACCGTGGAGATCGACCTTCACTGATCTGATAACCAGATGAGACGTATTTTTTATCAAATATAATTTATAAACAAATATGCCTATAATTACTTGCCTATCTAAAAGTGCTTATGGCTATTTTTAATTAAATTAACTTTAATCGATTTTTTTTTCATCACTTTCATTCTTTTGATAACCAAATGAGTTTTATTTCACTGTTAGTTTTTAACACACAGAATATGCCTCAGTAGGCTTGCCTACTCATTTCTGTGTACCTGACAAGCCGATGTGAACAGGTAAGTCAATATAGGTGACTCCATCGTTCTGCTAACTTATCGAAAATTATATCAAATTTTAGATTACATATTTTATTACAAAATCAGTCATTTCAAAATCATTGCCTGCAAAAAATCATACTTATAGTACTGTTGCCTACCTAAAAACTTTTAGAGAGCACTTTTAGATAGGCAAGTAATTATAGGCATATTTGTTTATAAATTATATTTGATAAAAAATATGTCTCATCTGGTTATCAGATCGGTGAAGGTCGATCTTCACTGGATCTTAGACCAGACTGACGGCCGTTGAGTCAAAAAGCTTCTATATTGGAGACCATGCACTGGAAAGCGCAGCCTAGGACGGCCTACACTAAATGACGATTTAATAATGGTTATTGGTAGCCATAGCCATCGGGTGCAGGCCACACAAGATCAATTAGATTTTCAGTGCATAACCTAAAATTTTTTATACATTTTTAAGAATAATAAAGTAGACCCAAATCTTATAAGAATATTTTCCGTAAGATGGTGGAATATGTTTAGCAGCGGACGTCTTATGGCTGATATAATAAGAATTATTTCGGCGCTGACGTCCGTCATGTGGCGAAGACCCGTCCGAATTAATCTAATCCTTGGTATAAGGTTGAAAATTGACCACCGCTTTGCTATTGTCAGAATTAGAAATGTCTGTTTTCTTTCATCGAATTCAACATCGTAACACTGTTTGTATAGGTTGTGCAACTCAAAATACTGCTCAGTTTTAATCGTCAAGGAGAGAACTCAATTGAACAAGCATCTAGTAATATCATGTACCATTTGTACCAGTCTGAATGCTAATTGGATCGGTCAATGCCCTTATGTTAGACCCAATTTGTGCTTTTATTTCAATGCGTTGTTTGTAACAAGTTAGTTATTGAATACGCTTATAAATATAAATGTAGCCAATTTAGTTGAATTTTCTGTTATTTATTGTATACTTTCTTACCAGTTTTCTTACCTATTTATGCCGCCAGTATTGCTGGGATTTCTGTGTTCCGGTTTAAAGGGTTTGAGTGCCGGTGAAATTACAGACACAGACTTTTCACCTGTACCTATATCTCAGGGTGACGAGGACGATGCAATACCATGTAGGCCAAGTCTTAGTTGAACTGGACTTAACCTGTGAGGTAATGCCATTGTTATAGGCTTGTGTCTTCAAGTTCATCACATGAACATACCTATAAAAAAAAGAAAAATTAATGTATCAAAATATTGGAAACCCAAACTGATTAATTTTGTTTTCTAGGATAATCATTATAATATATTATTAAACCGTTATATTGAACCAATTCAATAACAAACCATGAGAATAAAAATAAATTCGATTCAGTGACTTTGTATTTTACTGTTACGTAATCTATGGTTCGATCAAGATTCTATCAAGGGCAACGTTCGATGTTATTTTAGCTGATTTAAAACTAAAGCTTAAAAACTCCGGAAATTCAAAATTTCTTGCAGAATAATAACAATATTATTAACGCAGGATAACTAGTTCTTTTACACTGTAGTTCACTTATTTCACCTGGTTTCATTCACCTAGGTGCATTAATTATACAATTCGTAAATTTTAATCACTGGTTTCAGCTATTCGATGTGATTGAAAGTTCAGAATACATTCGTTATTTACTCAGAAAACTTAATATATTAATCTTTTAACGAAATTAAAACGTGTGCATAAACTTCTCCACCGTCCAATCAGTTAGATCTGTTGATTCAACTCTATCTCAGGTACACTGGATGGCAGTAGGACGTGAGTTTTTTAATATGTTATTTTTCTAAAATACTCTCGACCGTCATACCGCCGGACGTAACACGACACCTCGTCCTCTATGTATGTATTTTAATTCCGTCATTGTTGAGTTGGTTGAACACATATAACAGCAGAAAATCTCTGCTAGTTTATTTATTCATCTAGGTGAATTAGATTAAATAAAGTTTACTTAATGTATAAGTGTACGTAAAACGTGTTTGTTTGAGCTACTTTATTGTTAATTTTATTACAATTGTTATTGATACATTCTGAATATGGCGTAGCTTAGTGTTCTATAATAGCAAGGCATCTTTTAAGAAACAAGTTATATCTGTTCTTAATCATATATAGCGCGTTCCATAAAATATTCAGAAACTCAAAGAACTATACAAAACACTATACTCCCTCCCTCACCCCCTCAAGTATACACATTTACACAGTATCCCTCCTTCCCTTTCATTTTTCAAATGCGTACCTACTAAATTCCTTGTA
Organism: Philereme transversata; assembly: GCA_963924445.1. Classification (NCBI taxonomy): domain Eukaryota; kingdom Metazoa; phylum Arthropoda; class Insecta; order Lepidoptera; family Geometridae; genus Philereme; species Philereme transversata. The sequence continues at coordinate 11,994,064 of OZ004347.1, forward strand.
AATTAATTAATATAATGTATTGTGTTTTTGATCTTTTTCTCTAGGCGACTAATTTCTTAAAGGTCTATAAAATGTGAATCTGTTATTGGCATTAAGCATTAGCTATAAGAGTTTGTATACATTGATATCAAGTGCTGTTGATTCTGTAATGAATAAAAAAAAAGTTCTTACAGTGGAAAGTAAATGAAATGCCCCCAGGCGATTAAGCCAGTTGAATAAAGTACGGGTCTTTTACCATATAAATAATCATATATCAAAATAGCATTAAGGTATTTTTCAGCGCAAGCAAATTGTCACCCGGTCACTGACTTATATTATTTTACTTAGAAAACTGTTTTAATTGATTTCAATCATTATTATAAATACGGGATTCATCACGTACCGTCTTATCGGTGTTTCGACCGACAATGTTTCGGTTGAATTCGTGAACCTTCATCAGGGTGAGTGCGATCCGCTCCGAATAAAAGCAATAACAGTGCGAGGCGAGACGTTATTCGGAGCGGATCGCACTCACCCTGATGAAGACTCACGAATTTAACCGAAACATTGTCGGTCGAAACACCGATAAGACGGTACGTGATAAATCAGATCTTAATAAACATTATTCGAAGCGGATCGTATTTATAATAATGATTGAAATAAATCACGAAAGTTTTCTAAGTAAGACTTATAGTAAGTTATATTGCAGGATGACTAAGATTTGATGAAACATTGACACGATGAATGCAAGTGATAGCTTCAGCTTCTCTAGACGCTATCAATCAATGTACTATCTAATAAAATAGAATTATAACTATTGACAAGCTAAGAAGAAAAATACTATTTATTGTAGTTATAAAAAAAGTAGCAAATAAAAGGATTGTGTGGTTTTATGAAACCACGGTAAAAGTTTGTTTCACATTATAGACATTTAACTAGAAATTTTCGTTGGCACAAATGAGTAATAGTCTATACACTACACGGTCAGCTGATGCGAACTATAGGCGCCGCCATATTGGCCTCGGCTGCTCTGACGAGCGCATTTCACTTTATCCCTACTCCGCGGCCGACCGTCACGCGACATGCAACACAGACGAAAAAGTTTGAGACGATGTAATAAAAGTTTCACTTTAATACTCCTCAGTACCAGTTTCGAACAAAGACTGTGTAGAAGACACAATTAGCAAAAAAGTAGTTTTACAAATTAGTTAACACGTGCAAATTGTTCTCCAGAACTCCTCATAGCAATGTCCTAATACGCCATGTTTGCAGAAACTATTATAAGGTTCACGTTATTTTTCCATTTGCTTCGTACGACTATTACCTAATACGAGGCATGCCTTTTAAGTTTTGTCGTTTGAAGAAAAAAACACAACTAGAACCTTATAGTACTTTTTATTGTTTTTCAAAGTATTCACCGCGTAGCTTAATACACTTTTCCATTCGCTCAAACCAGTTATTATAACATTTATTCCACTCTAAAGTGGGGGTGTTCAAAATGGCTGACTTGAAAGCGTCGACTGCTTCTTCACCGGACTGGAACCTTTGACCACGAAGACTTTTCTTAATTTTAGGAAATGTAAAGAAATCGTTAGGGCTTAGGTCAGGACTGTATGGAGGATGGTCAAGAATTTCTACTTTTTCCTGCTTCAAATACTCAATCGTTTGACGAGCGCTGTGTGAGCTTGCGTTGTCGTGGTGCAGGATGATGCGTCGCTTTGAGTTAGATTTTCGAAGTTCGGCGATGACTTGTGGTAAACAAACTGTAGTATACCACTCTGCGTTAACCGTTCTACGATCTTCAAGTGCAATAGTCGCAACATGGCCGGTTTTTCCAACGAACGTGGCCACCATCTTCTTTGAAGTGCTTCGAGAACGAACAACTTTAGTCGGCTTTGGCTCGTCTTGAAAGACCCAGATTGTAGATTGTTGTTTGGAATCAGGATCGTAGGCATAGATCCAAGATTCGTCACCACTTATGATGTCGTAGACGTGATTTGACTCCCCTCGGTTGAACCTTTGCAGAGTTTTCTTACACCATTTGACGCGGGCCGCCTTGTGATCGTCGGAAAGCAGATGCGGTATCCAACGGCAAACTAGCTTTCTCACACCAAGCGCTTCATGCAAGATCTTCTGAATGGTTGTCCCTGAGATGCCTAATAGAGCCTCTATCTCTCGATACGTCACATGACGATCTTCGAGAATTAGTTGTCTCACAGCAATGATGTTATCTTCAGTGAAGGCGGATTTTGGGCGTCCTTCGCGAAATCTGTCACTAACACTAGTATGTCCACGCTGGAATTCTAAATACCAGCGTTCGACAGTCCGCAGACATGGGGCTACATCACTGAACACAGATGTTAGCTCTTCTAAACACTGAAGCCGTGTCAGGCCTCTTCTAAAGTTGTAGAAAATTATTGCACGAACATTTTCCTTAGAAAGATTCATTTTCGTACGTGACCTGACAGATTCAAATCGAAACTGTGACTAAACAATAGCATTAATCCTAATACTTTCAACTGTTTTGAGATTCAAAATGTAAACACATTCGAATATAGAACAGTTCCAAATTCAAAATTGCCGGAAAATATGGAAACGACAGAACTTAAAAGGCATGCCTCGTATACCTACCTATCCTAGAAAAAACCTTATGATAGCTCTTGATCAACGTTAATCAAATCCGTAATGCAGTCGCGTTCAACATTTTAATTTGTTCATGGTCCTTCATTTCTGAGTGGAAGAGACTATTATATTTCTACTTTGTGGTCCGTTGCTGGGAATAGACAAGTTTTTCCTCCGTGGAGAAAAAACTGATGTCACAATAAGTCAACTATAGTTATTTAATCAAGCGAAGCGAGATCTCTAAATCAACTTGGGCAAATCGGCGTTGTATGTATGTTTGTTTGTCCGAGGACAACTTTCGAAGCGTGGACCAACGCTTCGAAAGTTATCCTCGGATCATCGTGAAATTTAATACATAGGTAGGTAGTGATGGCACAATTTTCGTGTGACTAAATGAGCTAAAAATGTTGAGGGGTTGTTGAGATATTGGGGTTCAAGAGGGGTAAAAAAAAAATGAAAATGAGACTTTTAGGTCAAATGGAGGGTCAAATGAAAGGTCTTCATTGTCACATTTAGACTCCATTTTTATTTTTAGTAATGTTCTTGTATTTTTTGAGTTATTAGCCATAATAAAAACTGGAACTTTGACAAAATTCACAATTTGACCCCACAGTGTTGTAGTTATTAGATTAATTAGACAAATGGTGGGCATGAGTGTATACAATATTAAATACATATAAAAAATATAAGTATATAAATGAACCTATATAATGCAGGCAAGCAAGTGCCTAGGTACCTACCTACCTACACAATACAGGTTCATATTTAGTAATACGTAACTTAGTCACTATTAATTTAAATTTAAATTAGACAATCAGACAGGATTGTCTAGTACACGGTTCTAGTACACGGTAGTAGTAGTAGAGTACCCGGTTCATTAGGTTTCTTTCAGTGAGCTGGTGGGGTACCCAAATATCGAGCTTTTTTGTGTACCCAGTTTTTTTCAAATGCGCCAAAACTGTTTTGTGGTCAATTACCAGTTCTTCAGCTACGTTGTAACTACTGATATGCCGATCTTGCTCCACTTTTTCAAAAATGGCATCAATTTTATCCGTAATAGGGCGACCAGAGCGACGTGCATCTTTGACATCAAAATTTCCGGATTGAAAACGCTTAAACCAAACTTGTGCTACTCTCACAGACACTGCACTAGATCCATAAACATCGTAAAATTTTTTGCGGCTTGCGTTGCATTTTTACCTTTTTTGTAGTAAAATTTTAAAATGTATCGATTTTTTTCATTAGATTCACTCATCTTTACAGTACGAAAAACAAATAAAAATCACACATTTTCCTAATTTGAATTTGGAATTATCTGCTTTAAAATTTAAACTTTGAATGATACCAAAACCAGCCAGATGCAAATAGTATAGCCAAAGAGATTTTATTGCAAGTTCATACATACGAGTACTATAATGCGAAAAGACTTTTTCCCCAACCTATTATGTATGTATATTTGTTTGTCCGAGGATAACTTTCGAAGCGTTTATCAGATCATCGTGAAATTTATTATATAGGTAGGTAGTCATGGCACAATATTGGTGTGACTCAATAAGCTAAAAATGTTGGGGGGTTGTTGAGATATTGGGGTTCTAGAGGGGTGAAAAAACAAAATTGAACTATCCGGTCAAATGGCACGTTTAATAAAAGATCTATGTGAGTACATTTCGACCCCGTTTTGATTTTAAGCCATGCAGTTTTTAAGTTATTAGCCATAATATAAACTGAACTTTGACAAAATTCACAAGGTACACCAGTGACCCCACACTGCTGAAATTTGGTATGCGTGTAGGTTTAGTGACACAAATATAGGCAAAAGTCTGAAATCTAGAATAACTGCAATTTCCACCCCTAAAAAGTATAACCTATTAACATGAACTCCCGTTGCCTGTATTTTGAATGGAACTGTAGGTCAAGTAGGTTGGTTAATCATTTCGTGGCACTATTTTGATAGTCAAAGATTACGAATAATGTTTTTTGTTTTTATGGGAGACTTGCGAGATCTTAGTTCGGGGCGAACCACTAGTTATAAGTACCTATGTGATTCGTCAGATTACAAGGTACTCCTTTTCATAAAGGACCACAAGGGGTGGCAGTAGGTAGTAGGTACACTATAGTCTGACAAATTCGATAATCCGACACCGCCTTGCAAAACGTTTGTCGGATTACCGATGGTCTACTGTATTACATTATCAAAGTATATCCTTAATATTTTTATTTTTATAGTGTTATCCGAACACATACGGAAAATTCCAAGATTTTAAAATCTTAAGGTATCTTAATCTTAATCTTACCTTATCACTTATCACTATACTTTGATCATGCAAAAATATTTTTACATATTTGACACCCCGTTCACCCTTATAGGGGATTTTTTTGGAAAAAAATGTTGTTACATGAGTGTTATTTACCTAGAAGAGTATTTTATGCCTATGTATAATATGTATATCCTAGTTTATCTGCATAATCGGTACCGTGTTCTAAAGCTGGGTTTATATTTAGCTTCGCTATTTCTTAGATTTTACGTTTTTTCTTCCTCATACTACAGATAAGTAAAGAGAAAGTTAAAACCAAAGCTTAAACTTAAAACGTATACATACGTAAAGTTTAGTTAAACCAGATTTTAAATTTACGCGTTATAGACAACCAGGAAAACTGCACGAACGCTTCAAAATATATGTTTTACCAAAAAAAAAATCTGCTCCATATCAATTACCCAATGTTCCACCTGTTTTTATCCTGTTGCACAAAATTTGCATTATAAGGACAATAGGTAGGTCCTTGATGCCTAAAGTTGCGTCTCGGCATTCGTTGTTTGTCTGGCTTTTGTGTTATCTATTAGTAAGTTTTAGCAATTATTATTTATTATTATATTATTTGGAGCCTGTACTGTCCCACTGCAGGGCAAAGGCCTCCCTTCCTTCATTCCACTCCACTCTATCGTACGCTTGTGTAGTCCAGTCTTCCATATACGAGTCGAGTTCATCTTTCCATCGGCGTCGCGGTCTGCCACGTGGTCGTTTTCTGTCTTTTGGGATCCACTCGGTGGTGGATTTTGCCCATAACTCCTCCGGCACGCGGCAGACGTGTCCCGCCCAGTCCCACTTTAACTTGCCTACTTGGTGCCCAACGTCCGCGATTTGTGTTTGGGAGCGCAGTTCACTGTTTCTAATGCGGTCTGTTAGTTTCACTCCTAGGATACTGCGCTCCATGGCTCGCTGACAAACCCCGAGTTTAAACTTTTGTTGATCTGTCAAAGACCAGGTTTGAGCGCCATAGGTAAGGATGGGGAGAATGCACGCGTCCATGAGCTTGCGTTTAAGTGTGAGTGGAAGGTTACCCTTCATCATATTTTTCATGGCCCAATAGCTCTTCCAGGCGTTTTCTGTGCGTCTTGTAACTTCAGCATCTTGCCTGCTCTGGAAGGATACTATTTGGCCTAGGTATAAATACTCACTGACGTATGCAATCTCCCCACCACTTACCTCCAACCTGTGTTGTGTGGTGTTCGTCATAAGTTTTGTCTTTGACATGTTCATTCTGAGCCCAACCTCGAGGCTAGCGGTGTTCAGGTCGTTGAGCATGGTTCCAAGTTCTGCGGCATGGTTTATAGCAATATAATTTTATTATTTATCCTTGATTGACGTAAAGAGATGGTCAATCAGGGCGCAAACAGTAACCAGTGGCGCTATTTTCGCGCTATATCTAGAAAGTGTTCATATGAACTTTTTTAAAAGTGCCTTTTGCCTTATGTTTGCTACATAAAATTAAGAAAACTGATTACAAAGTGTAACTTGTAAATTGTAATTTTATCAAAAAACTTATAAAGGTGCTATAGCCTGCTGAGTTATTCTAAATCAAGATTATTATTATACTAAACTTTGTTTAGCTGTAATACGCTGTTAACATTTATGTTGAATTAAGACCTTTTAAAAACAAAAAGTGGCGCCATTTTGAAACCAAAAATTTCGCTCGCGTGGTTAATAAAGACACTACCCGCCTTCCTTCAGCACGGTCGGGTAAAAAATTGGCTATATCCCAATCCCGGTGATAATCATGACCGGAATAATCTATCTATATTCCTAATTTCATCGAAATTGGTGCATCCGTTTAGGCGTGAAAACGTAACAATCAGTCTTAACACTATTTTAATGCTTATAAGAAGGGGTTTCTTGTTTTTCAGCCTGTCTGTAGAGCCCAGAGTGCAGGGGGGAGGCTTTTCCCCTCTTGGAATAAAATATTTGTGAAATTACGTTTTCTTAAAGATACTCGCGACACTTAACAGCCTTATAAGCCCAATGAGTTCTATGTTGCAATTTCCCAAACCATACTTATAACCTGGTTGAGAAACCGGTTTGTAGACGTCATCATTACCACAGACTAAATACTATTTAGGCGATCCTTAAATGTATCCAAAGTACAGAATCAAAACGATTATAAATCGATTTACGTTGATCATGATTAAACGTATGAAAAGACTAAAAGGATAATTGATGCGGTATTTAGTACTTGTAATAGGTCTACGTCAGTAAATTAGGTGATACAATGTTGAAACGTAATGGGTAATGAATGGTAACATTATTTTCAACGCACTTACTCGTAAAGTGAGCCTTATTACATCGTTCTTAGGGCCATAAACCGAACTATAACACACACGTGCATAATAATATTACGCACTAGTGCATAATAGAATTATCCCTACAAAGTTAAGTTAGTACCTAATTGCAAATTATATGCGAGTAAACAGAGCATTTTCAATTTAACCGGGTAATACAGTTTTGTAACAACAAAGAGGTTTTATACCGCTGAAAATTCATTTACATTTTTGGAATAAATAAATGTTTTCTTAATTAGGACGAAAAAACATTTATTAATATCAAATTATTTGTAATTCACAATAATTTGTTATAAAATATTTGCATGTTATCACTAAAATTATAATTTTGAAGTAGACTGTATATATGTACCTTACATTTGGCGCGTGCAACAATATCGTTATGAAAATTGTACATTCACCAATTGTTTTCATAATTTTATGCTTAACGATTTATGCAATACATGTTTGTTTTTTATTCGCAAGTGTGTTGAAAAAGTGCGTATGAAACTCGTGAGCAGCTTGCTCACTAGACACTCGCTGATTTACGCCCTCGCCTACGGCTTGGGCTGCAACCCACAGCCTCGTGTATAATGAGCAACTTAGCTCACTTGTATCATAATATACTATAGTAGGTACCTAGAATCCTCAGTAGGGAACAAACGATTTACTAGTTGGACTCTAGTTTGTCATTAAATTATAATGATAGATAGGTGATTCATTATTGTACAGAATAAATCACACTAATATTATAATACATTATATGTATTTGTTTGTTACTCAAGCACGTCGTAACGGCTGAACCGATTTCGATAAAATTTGGTGTGTTGATAGATTGTGACCTGGATTCAAACGTAGGCTACTTTTTGTTGATAAACAACGCGTCAATCTATAAAAGATCTTAATGCTAGGAAGAATTCTCTTTTGGTTCCCTACCTACACAGTTAATATAGTTAAAACTACAAATAAACACTAAAAAGTGTTAAATAAACAAATTATTGATCGAGCGAAGTGAGATCTCTAAATCAACTTGAGCAAATCGGCGTTGTTTGTTTGTCCGAGAATAACTTTCGAAGCGTTGATCCGATCATTGTAAAATTGGTACATAGGTAGGTAGTGATGGCACAATTTTGATGTGACTAAAAGAGTTAAAAATGTGGGGGGGTTGTTGAGATATTGGGGTTTAAAAGCGGTAAACAAATTTAAAATTAGACTATTAGATCAAATGGGATGTCAAATGAAAGTCTTCATTAGTACATTTAGACTCGGTTTTTATTTTTAGCAAAGTCCTTATAGTTTTAGAGTTATTAGCCATAATAAAAACGGAACTTTGGCAAAATTTACAGGGTACACCAGTGACCCCACAGTGCTGTAATTTGGTATGCGTGTAGCATAAAGACACCAATATAGGCAAAAGTCTGAAATCCAGAATAACTGCAATTTGTACCCCAAAAAAGTATAACCACATTACATGAACTCCTGTTACCTGTAATTTGAATTATACTGTAGGTCAATTAAGTTGGTTATATATTTCGTGGCACTATTTTGATGGTCAAAGATTACAAATAATTTTTTTTTTGTTTCAATCGGAGACTCGCGAGATCTCAGTTCGGGGCGAACCACTAGTAATAATATATTTTAGGCATCAAAAAAATGTACAAGATGTTAAATTTTAATTCTACGGCCCATATAAAATAATATACCTTAGTGACTAACATATAATATTAAAATGCTTAAAACTATTTAAATAAATAAATATTGGTGGACATTTCACACGGCGCTATCTAGCCCCAAAATAAGCAGAGCTTGTACTATGGGAACCAGATAACTGATAGAATACTTATACATTTTTTTTGTGAATACATACTTATAATATATAGAGAAACAACCAGACCCGGAACAAATATCTGTAGATTATGCAAACATTTGTTCCGCGGCGGGGATCGAACCCGCTACCTCCTGCGTCTCAGCTAGCTATTCGCCCACTGCACCACGGAGGTCGTCATATTTGTATCAAACGTCTATGTTGTCTATGTTTATGTTTGGACTTGCCTCTGACTGCTAGTAGGATATCATCATAAATTCATATTCAAATTCAAAATGTAGGTCAGCGTACACCTTCTCCGGGCGAGCTCTTTCAAAAGGAACTGTACTATAAGACTTTGCAGGATTCGGTTTGTACTGATAAATAATTTCCTCATTTCAGATGGAGATAATGGGCCAGAGTGTGTTCGAGTTCAGCCATCCCTGCGATCATGAGGAGATTCGCGAGTCGCTTCGCACCAGCAAGATTGGCCGTCGAGATCTTTTGCTGCGTCTCAAGTGCACTCTTACCAGCAAAGGGAGGAATGTGCATTTGAAGTCCGCTTCTTATAAGGTAAGACAGAAATCACCGTTGTGGTTCAACGTTCATAATGCGTACAGATAAGATATGGGACACTACCGTTTACTGACTTCACTGAAAACTAACCTTATCTTGGTTTATTTAAGATAAGAGTGAATAGATCGTAAGTAAATAGATCGTAAGTAAATCTTAGTGCTTCATCTTAGACCACATCATTGCTTACCGTTGTAGATGCAGATCAATTAATCCATATGAAATTTAAAATTGTACAAATAACTCATTTTTGTATAGAATCAATTTGTAAAAACATAATATATTCTTTAGGTATTATATTTGGTTATAAGGGCCTTATCACACTGACATTTCGCCAGTGTTATAATATTATAAATGCGAAAGTGGATGTTTGTTTATTTGTTTGGTACTTAATCACGTCGTAACGGCTGAACCGATTTCGATGAAATTTAGTATGTACGTAAATTATAACCTGGATTAACACATATGCTACTTTTTGTTGACAAACAACGCTTGCGAAGCAGCTGGTGGAAGCTAGTCTTAAATATCTTAAAAACCCCCGTGACAATTAAATTGTGTTAGATTAGAGAGCGTGTTTCCAGCAAATCGATTTATGAATGTGCAAGCCGCGTTTGTTCATTAGGTATACGCGCGCGTCCCGCCATACTTCAGCCCAGTCATATTAAAGAAACCATTAAAACGCATAATTTACGTATTGTAACAACGCGGTGAACACGTTCACAAACCGCCTCGCTGGAAACCCGCTTGCAACTCGCCAGCGTGATAACGCTTTAAAGAAGTATCTAATCTAATCCAATCTAATAATATTTGATTGTGGCAGGAGTTCTTAAGATATGGGGCGAAACCAGATTTTGAAAGAAATATATGTCTAAAAAGAATAAAAGAGGCATCAAAATAGGCCATTCAGCGATATGCTACCCACAAAACATTCTCAGATTTCACGAGTACCGCACACCCGTCAAACACAAATGAAAACCAGTCCTTTCACTTAATTTAAGGACGGTGACCGGAATCTATTTACATTAAAACTGTTTAATTTAATTTGTTTAACATAATCATATCCTCAAATCAGCCTGATGGCCTTTTAATAGCATTGCAATTGCATACATTTCAATTATTTTCCAATTGCCACCATTATACAAACAAGCTGACAGATCTATTGTGCCTTTGCCTATAATTTAGTTATACTGAGGAAATGACTGAGTTGTTATTGTGTCGGAGTTAAGTCTTGTAATCATCAAATTACTTGGAATTTGATTACTTGTGAATCTAAACATAGAATGACCTATGCTCATTTATTTTTCATAAAATATTAGAAGGCAAAGTATATAAAATGCAGAAAAAGAGCTAATAATATACTTAATCGATCGTATTTTCCTCAACTGAGTTTTTTGATATTATTTTTGCATTAAGATTTCTCCGTAAAAGCAATCCATCGTTTCATAACATAACTGTTGAGATAAGACGTCATTGAGAGAAATCGGCACGCTGCCGCTATTTGCAATATCAATAGCTTTCTGGGAAATTAATAACCGGTTGATTATTACTCGATGAAGGATTATATTTTTCGCGTGTTTTTCACGCATTACCTCCTAACAGGCTATTTTTACAAAGTTATTTTCGTATTTGTTGATCGAGCGAAGCGAGATCTCTAATTCAACTTAGGCAAATCGGCGTTGTATGTATGTTTGTTTGTCCGAGGATAGCTTTCGAAGCATTGATCCGATTATCGTGAAATTTGATACATAGGTAAGTAGGGATGGCACAATTTTGGTGTGACTAAATGAGCTGAAAATGTGGGGGGGTTGTTGAGATATTGGGGTTTAAGTGAGGTAAAAAAAAAGAAAATTAAACTATTAGGTCAAATGGGGCGTCTAATGAAAGGTCTTTATTAGTACATTTAGACTCCGTTTTTATTTTTAGTAATGTTCTTGTATTTTTTGAGTTATTACCGATAATAAAAACTGAACTTTGACAAAATTCACAGGGTACACCAGTGACCTCACAGTGCTAAAATTTGGTATGCGTGTAGGTTTAATGACACAAATACAAGGAAAAGGCTGAAATCCAGCATAACTGCAATGTCTACCCCAAAAAAGTATAACCAATTAACATGAACTTCCGTTACCTGTAATTTAAATTAAACTGTAGGTCAAGTTAGTTGATTATGCATTTCGTGGCACTATTTTGATGGTCAAAGATTATAAATAATATTTTTTTTTGTTTTTATGGGAGATCTTAGTTCGGGGCGAACCACTGGTAATATTAGTATGCATATAGATTTTAATTAACATTGGTTGGTATCATGTTGTGATGATGTAATAATGATTTCGCATGCTATTTGTAGGATTTTACGATGTGTGAGTGACTGAAACGTCGTATGATCATCGTAAGATATGTAGTTGTCAAAACTAGGGCATTGGACGACACGTGCATCGCACACAATTAAGGTTTCACATGATACAACATTGTGAATAATTTTAAAATAATAATGACAATTTTGAGGCTATGGCGGGGATGCGATGCCCGATTTATAAAGCTACTTATCTGTTATCTTATATTCTTCTAAATGAATGAATGAATGAAAATTCTTTATTATACCTTACACAACAGATTTAAAAATAAAACAAATAAATGCAAGCATAATGGGCGGTCTTATCGCTCAACAAAGCTATCTCTTCCAGACAACGTTTGGATGGGGAGAATCATTGCTTAATGGAAGATTGGCCGAGGTGTAAGAAGAATAAACTTAGTAATAGAAAAATAAAGATTAAGCCCTTAAATACATACATATTTAATAATATTATAGATCAGATGAATGAATCACGACTCTTCATGGAGATAAACGTTTTTGAGTCTAGCTTTAAATACGGAAGGTGAGGGGGATTGTCTAACGGAGACCGGCAAGGCGTTCCATAATCGGACAGCTTGGACGGAAAAGGAGATAGATGGATCTTATTTAAAGGCGATTTTTCATGTTTTTGATTCGAAGTGATTTGCAAGATCAAGCTTTCAAAAAAATTTGAAACACAGAACTTTTCATGAGATTTCATTTTGATTTATAATAAAGTTGATAATAAGGTATATTTTATAATGTGAACTTTAATGTTACTAAGGACATTAAAACATTATAAAAATAGTGAACTTAAATTGCCCTTGAAATAAAAATATTCCACAAAGAATGCTCATTAATTCGTTCTTTAAAATCTGGTTTATAAGTTTTATAACCCTTAAAAGTTAGGTTAAGGAATTGAGCAATTCATAGCCCGTTAAGAATTACGTCAATACGTTTTTCTATGCTTGTGCTGCCTGACCGATTACACCTGATTTTTAAGGCTTACTGATCAACCACAAAACCATGAAAGAATAGAATAAATATCAATTTCAAACGAAAGTGCCAGGTTCCATACAAATCTCTTTCAACTCTTTTCTTCTTTTTCAGGTGATCCGCATCACTGGCCATATGCTGCCTCCCTCTGAAGACAAGGAGTGCAACAACAATGACGAGAAAAAGGAGCTGAAGACAGGATCTATGGTGGCAGTGGGGCGGCCGATACCTCACCCGTCTAACATCGAGATACCCTTGGATTGCAAGACCTTCCTGTCCAAGCATAGTTTGGATATGAAGTTCACATATGTTGATGAAGCGTAAGTAATGCCTTTTCCTGTTGCAACTTGACTTGACACCCCATTTTTATCCTATGGGAACTGATTTACGAGATAAAAGGTAGCCTATGTGATTGAGTAACAAACAAATAAACAAACATCCAATTTTTGACATTTATAATATGTGTGTGATAAAATTTATTACAATATATAATTTTATATATAATATAAATAAATAAATAAATATTACTGGACATTTCACACAGAGCTATCTAGCCCCAAACTAAGCAGAACTTGTACTATGGGAACCAGATAACTGATAGAATACTTATATATATTTTTTTTGTAAATACATACTTATAATATATAGAAAAACATCCATACCCGAAACAAATTATGTAGATCATGCAAACATTTGTTCCGCAGCGGGAATCGAACCCGCTACCTCCTGCGTCTCAGTCGGCTGTTCGCCCACTGCACCACGGAGGTCGTCAAACAAATTAATCTTTACTCGTGCTGGGAGACCTTGCTTTTTACCAAATTTCATAATTTTAGGTCAACAGAAAATATCCTTAAAGTTTTTGATTTATTTGTGTGAAATATGCGGCGTAAATGGCCGCATTTTTTGATTGGGTTGACTTAGAAGATTGCTTTTTTTAGTTTCAAGGGAACCGTAGACTTCATTTTATATTAATTTCAACTTGATGTCTCCACGCGTTTCTGAGAAAATGGTCTTGACAGAGTTCTTTTTTCCTTTTGAGGTACGGATCCCTAAAAATGCAACAAAGTTTAATTTCGAAAATGTAGGTGCTCCATCGTTGTCACGATGGCGATGATATCGAATTCCATAGACATTCGGATTCCATAAATACAAGTCAAGTATTAAGTTGCCCCTATTTAATGAGGGCTTTCCATTTTCGATTTAAAAAAGAACACTAGTTCCAACAAGCGTAATAGATGGCGCTGTCTGTAGATGCACCTCCAAAAAATATGGTTTATATGCCAAAATCTCAAAGATACAATCAATCAAAAGTTTGTCTAAAACAACCTCATTTCGTCAGACAAACAAACACAAATATTTGTTTTTTTATTTAGTTTCCTCTGAAAATAATGTTGATACGGCAATTGACATAGACAATTAACTTTCCTTTGTTATTCGGAGCATGTCAGAGCAACGCCATCTGTTAGCAGTTATAAAACATGTCCGTGAAAACCCCTCTAGTTGCACCAATCACTCCAATAAATAATAATAATAATGAAATAACAAGCTTTGCTTCTCAATACGTCGGAATGTTTTTTTATGTATGTTCCCCAATTACTCGAAGACGCCTGGATTTGGAAAAACCTTATTTTATTTGAGGATGATACTATCATATTGGCCTTATAGAAATTCCTTTTAAATCAATTTAGTAGTTTTGTTAAGTCGGTTATATTTTTGTTAAAAAGTTACTTGTAGAAGCTTTTGTTTAACTTGCCCTGTTAGTATGTGGTTAAATCTTGCAACTGGATTGTAAACAAGTTCCCCTCAGCCGATTAAGCTTAAATTTGGAATATGTATGTAACTTCGGTGACAATGCAATAATATGGTACCATGGAGGTGGTCTCATTATGGAGACGGATGCTAGACAATGGAACTTCTGAGTGGATTAAACAAGGCTACTAGTATTTGGGCTCCATTGAATCTGCTTGCGGTTCCGATTATGAAATTTATAAAAGCTTCTTGTGAAAAAGTAATTTTATAACAAAAAACTTATTTTCCACTCAACAAAAAATTATATTTTACTGATTTAAGAAAAAAATTGATAGCAGTGCTTTGTTCTTTTTGAAAGTAACAGAGGTTACTGTTTATCTAACTAAACTTATCTTGTGGGTGGAGTTGGTACCTAATTAGCCGAAATAACAATTATTAATGATTGTAGACAGTTCCTTTCCATCGTATCGCAGTTTATTTGGGTTCCGTCTGATGTACGAACCTCATGCACGCCCAAACTAATCGTTTACCTGTTGCTAACATTTTTCAAAAGATGGCGTTGCGCCCAAACTTCGCTAGTATTGTCTGACCGAAATCGAGGAGCGCTTCGGGTGTTGCACTGTAGCCTTTGCGGCGGACCAACTAAAACGTTCGGTTTATATCAACAAAAATATCACCTTCAAACGTATTTTGTAGGTTAAACATGATGCGATTTCGCGGTTTTGTACACAGTACGCGGTGTTCAATGAGTGAAACTACTTGTTTTTGAAAATTCTGGTGTCCTGTGTTACTTTTAAGGCCTGTGTTTTGGAAGCTGTGTTTGTGTGTTTAGTGTTTGTTATTTAGTGGTGTTTTGATTTTTATTTTGGATGGATATGGCGGGAAGTTCGAATAACTCTACTGTGAGTTGTTGTATTATGTGTATCCCTTACATTAAAACAATACCTGCAACAGCCTCAGCGATGTTTTGTTGATGTTTATATTGCGAAAGTGAACTGGAATTATGTCTGTAAGAACGATGTAGCGGTAGGTCATTCAAGGTTATCTATAGGCACCGGTAAACATAACCTACTCATGGTTTGGGTCACATTGGGAATGACCTTTTCGCCATGGGCTTCCTGTACGCTACGACAATTTATAAATCATAAAAGTCTGTTTTGCAAGAATATCCTGCAGAGATTTGTTAAACCACTAATAATATTTAAAATCTAGCAAGATAGTTTGAAATAAATTAAGCTAATAGAAGGACATAATAGATCAGCTTACGACTGTGCAAAAACCGTTACTTTCGCATTCACTAGCCAATGTGCCAATGGTGAAATAGTTTTATTTTAATATCAGAAATATTAAGCGTTACTACACATTGTCAAGGTCATTTCGAACGTCCTCTGATCCAAATTTCATCATTAGCTAAGCCAAAAAGGATAATCATATGTCACCTTGAAAGTTGAAGTACTGAAACAATACTACTGGCACAAAATCGTACGAAAACAGAAGAACACTTTCATATCCTTTAAAATATGAAAATGTCATTTTTTGCGAACATAAACTTTCCCTAGGATATTAAAATTTTAATTCTCTCCTAATTGGTTACTCTTGTTCCAGTCTGACCAACAATCTGGGCTTCGAATCAGAGGAGCTGATCGGGCAGTCGCTCTACGACTATCATCATGCTGCGGACTGTGCTGCAATGACCCAACTGTTCAAGTCATGTGAGTAATAATTATATGATTAAATATAATCTGTCTTTTTATAAAACTTAGAAAGTGAAAGCATTCAGTTTAGTTGCAAATACGACCTTTGTAAAGGTCATCCAAATATCTTTTACATTACCGGGTAGATTGTGGCAGGATTTGGGGGCGTGAATTTATTTCAGCGCCATCTAGTGTTTGTTTTTATAAGTCAGTGATATCTGCTGGCGCGGGTACAGATAGTTCAGTGCAGAAATTAAAGATGGCAGCACTTGTGGTGTGGCTGTTTTATAATGTTGTTGATGAGTTGTGTGAATTTCAGTAACAATACGCAATTAGTAGCCTTTTGAACATTGTAATACAACGATAATAGCCACTTCATATCGTATAGCGGCTATTTATTTTGGCACTTGTTATGTATTTGTTGTTAGTTATCTCTTATGTTATTTTGGTGTGAAGTGTAATTTTAGAATAGTTGGCTAATCGCCATACTTTAAGCAAACAAGAATATAGTTAAAGTCAGCTGATTCGGACTATGCGAAATTGAATGATTTGAAGACACTTCTAAAATAGTCATTTGGTTTATAAGTACCTATCGATGTCTTTATAAGAAACTATTACGTACACAATTATAAAGATTGCTTAACCTTTTTAAATTCTAACTTGCAATTATTTTGATTCTTTTTAGGGTCATCTGACGTTTGCCAAAATATATCATTATATACCTAGTTACTCGATCTAATTGCAGACTCAAACGAACGAATACTTAGTAATCATAATTATTTCTATCATTGTTACCGCGTTGAAATATCAGATAGATAATCCTGATGAAATCATCACAGGATAGCCCAATAAAATACGAGCGATAACCGGATAACGTGGTTCTAAACGGTTTATTGAGCGTATAAATAAAATACTCGTGATTGTAGGTATATTAGGTAAGGCGTAACCAATTGAGAATGGTAAATTAGATGTATAAAGAGGTTAAACATCCAAGCTCTTAAGTGAATTAATGTTACTATTGATGTGCGACACTTTTATTAGATCTTGCTTGAGCGTTTGACTCGATCTCCACAGAGACTTCTAAAAGATATTCTAAACAATTCGCAGTCTAGGTAATCGTTTTTGGTATGTTTGGTCATATGATTGACAACTATTTGGCAAACACGTCACTGAATTGGATATCATACGTTATGACGGACGGTAACAGCGTTATTACGTTTGGTGTTCCTCAAGGTAGCATTATTTGCCCCAAATGACAGTAATGACATGTTCAAAATTATAGGTACGTGTTGTAATTATTACGCGTACTTCTAATTTACCATTTAGCAATGTCCCGTACTGACTTTTATCGCTGACTTTACCCACCATCTTCCATAGTAATGATTGTAAGTACGTGGGTTACGCAACATTAAGAAGGCTGGGGTAACGAGCCTTAAATAATTTACGTAGGTTGCTTGTATTTAAGGAAAAATGCCGACGTTGAAAGCCCTTAGACGTTGAGGAAGATTAACTTTGAAGTGGGTTTGTGTACGTTTCCTGTTAAATCAAGAAAAATGGCGAATATGAATTAAGTGTTCGCATGATCAAAAAAATAGTAATACAACTTAATTCATTCCAATTGAGATAATCCTTAGATCTTTTACACCATACCTATGCTGATCCGTATTGTATGATCATTCTTCTAACAGAACACGGATTTGTTGAGTGGTTTTGGCTTGACACTGACCCCCTTTTTTGATTCCCCTCGTTAACTTTCCAGTGCGTTGCTAGTTGGTTCTAATGTAGTTGAACATACGACTATTATTATCCCGAAAGAGGGATTCCGTACATTTCTAATAGTCTTACTAATTTGTCCTAACTGCATAATATCTGTAATCCCTTCTAAGCGATAAGACCGCTCATGGTACTTGTTGCTTTGTGAATTTTTATTTTTATTTCATTTGTGGTGTACAATAAAGTGTTTTCATTCAATAACACGTTCGCTGCGGGAACTAATTTGACTATTTTTCACGTAGTGTGGTAGGAGGCTGATAAGCCTTAAAAGTACTTTTTCACCAGTGCTATAAAGGTCTTTCGACCTCCTATATCAATGGTTTCTAACCCTATTTTCTGCTTATATAACTATGATCATCGTATTCTAAAAACCTCAGTGCATCATATTTTGGCTTCGCTCTGGGGTCCTGCTGGTAGAAATAAAGAAAACTGCGAAAAATGTTAAGATGCACATAGGCCTGCTATCGCACTAATTTATAAAGATTAGCTAGTGATGTATTGAATGGATAATGAAACCAAATAATCGATACTTAGTAATTTTTATTTTAAATAGTTATGGTAACAACTTACATGTGAGAATCATAAAAACATTTAAGACGCATAGCTTTGTTACAATCAACCCAGAATTATATGATCTTTTTAACTTTTTTATTCGCTTCATGACTACACAACGTGATACGTAGCTTTTCATAGCAGCCAATACATTTCTTTCTTTTGTTTCCTTTTTTTTATCATAGGTGATAAAGCGGCCTTTTTCATCTTATCTATTACAGTTCCGTCATATTGTTTGGGAGGATGGGCGGCTTACTAATAATTGTACCATTGTTTATACATTTCAAATTAAACTTTTGCTAAACATTCTTTAAATTATTCTATGCACTATTCAAACTATCTAACACTTATTTAATGCCGTCCTGCACAGGTATGCACTTTCTATCGACGCGTGTACAACACTAATTCGTAGAAAAAAAATTAGATAAAACAGGTGCGGTGGGGGGCACAAGTACCTCACCCGGTTGATAGGTCTATAAGCCCTATAGCCGTACTGAATAAAGTTTTTTCACTTTCAGTGCGGTGCTGGGCTTAGGCCCAGCTTAGAACCGAGCAAGACCTCTTAGGTATAATTTTGCCTTATCGAGTCACACGTATAAAGAAAAACACAAACCTATATTTATCTTTTTCTAACTCCCATAAATCCCCAAGTTATGAGCTCCGCACCAGAAAGAAACGGCAGGATTTGTTCCGCACTGCGCGCGAGGACACGCAATAGGTTTTTAGACCTACTACCGCAGCGAATGTGTTAAGTAATTCATTCATCTGTATCACAAATGAAATTTTTCGACCCTTAAAAATCTTTTCCCAAAATAAAACTTGGTTAGCCATTAACTGTGTTGTGATTTCGGCCTGATTACACAACATTTTGTTTTGTTCAAAACTTAAACAATATAAAAATATTACAACACTGTTTATAAGTAATATCAGTTGTTTGTTACACAACTGTAAACATCCTACGAGTAATAAAGCGTCCCAAATTTTACGAAAGATCAATTTGAGGTTAAGGGCGCAATATTCTCGCTTGATTAAGACTGGCAGCAATGATTTTTATTATTTATTGCTTCTATAAAATGTTACGGGCAGGGGCTATGATTTAAAATAAATAGTTCTTTGTTTGGGGAGTTCAAATAACGATTTCGAATACTAAAAAAAGTAAATGCGTACTTTTACCTAATTGGAAATGAGATAAATAAATCTACTAATCTATTTTAATATTTCAATGCCTTTTACAAAAATGTTTTATTAATTATGTACCTAATTACCTAGCTATGTGTTGTAAGTAAGAACCAATATTAGTTAATTGACGTATTTTTAAAAACACCTTTTTGTTAAAAACAGTTTGTAAGTATTTATTTTTAATAAAGTTCATTGTCTTATCTCTCTAAATCAACTTGGGTAAATCGGCGTTGTATATATGTCCGAGGATAACTTTAGAAACGTTAATCCGATCATTGTCAAATTTGATGCATAGGTAGGTAGTGATGGCACAATTTTGGTTTGACTAAATGAGCTAAAATTATTGGGGGGTTGTTGAGATATTGGGGTTCAAGAGGGGTATAAAAAATTAAAATAAGACTATTAGGTCAAGCAGAACGTCAAATGAAATGTCTTCATTAGTACATTGCAACCCCGTTTTTATGATTTGTTTAATTTTTGTAGTTTTTGAGTTATTAGCCATAATAAAAACAGGACTTTGACAAAATGCACAGGGCACACCAGTGACCCCACAGTGATGTGATTTTGTATGCGTGTAGCTTAAATGCCACAAATGAATATGAATATGAATATTGAATATGAATATTGCTGGACATTTCACACAGCGCTATCTAGCCCTATCTAGCGCTATCTATATATTTAAGCAGAGCTTGTACTATGGGAACCAGATAACTGATAGAATACTTATATACATTTTTTTTTTGTAAATACATA
Source organism: Philereme transversata (assembly GCA_963924445.1). Classification (NCBI taxonomy): domain Eukaryota; kingdom Metazoa; phylum Arthropoda; class Insecta; order Lepidoptera; family Geometridae; genus Philereme; species Philereme transversata. The sequence goes on from OZ004347.1 coordinate 12,014,664, forward strand.
CTTATAATATATAGAGAAACAACCAGACCCGGAATAAATATCTGTAGATCATACAAACATTTATTCCGCAGCGGGGATCGAACCCGCTACCTCCTGCGTTTCAGGCGGCTATGCACCCACTGCACCACGGAGGTCGTCAAAATATATATATAAAATATAGGCTAAAGTCTGAAATCTAGAATAACTGCAATTTTTATCCCAAAAAAGTGGCACCACATTACATTAACTTCCGTTCCCTGTAATTTGGATGAAACTGTAGGTCAAGTTAGGTGTTTATTTATTTCGTGGCACTATTTTGATGGTCAAAGATTACAAATAATATTTTTTTGTGTTAATCGGAGACTCGCGAGATCTCAGTTCGGGGCGAACCACTAGTTACACAGTCAGAGTCGACACTTCCACTTTGTCTGAATTTTAGCCAAGCGTAAAGCGGGTTTTACTTCTATAATTGTTCCATTCGTCCCATGTAAGTAGGTACATTTAGATGGAACATAAAATGAATTTTCATGAATCTCGGTCGCTAGTAACTTAAGATCTCTTTTTAATACCTTTTCATTAGCCTTGATTGGAGAAAGTTATTTCTTCCCCGTAATCTTCGGCCGTCAAAATTGCTGTAAACTTCCGATTTCAAAACTTTTAGGTAGAAATTTATGGCTTAGTTAGGGACTCTGTCAAATGAAGCGTGTCGCTGTAGATAAACGTTATTTGGTGCTTTCTGGATGCTTTGCTTGAAGCTTGCGTAATACTCTATATTTAGGTATCGATATTGGTCTACGAACTGCGCTAAAGTAGACTACCTTTAGTTGTTGCGTCTATGTTTAAGTGAATTCCTGCAATACTTAGGTAAATGAATACATATTTATTGTTGACGGATTTTTGCGCCGTCACGGCATAAGCATTTAAAGACGACGTATGTAGGTACCTAACTATACTAGTAAAATATTTGGCATATACCTATATATATTACACACAATTACATATTGAAGAAAATCACAGTTTTAATAGAATGCACATAACTTAAGGACAATTTACGAGATCAAGAAAATAATCAACATTTTTGGCTTGTATGAGAATAGCTCAAAAAAAAACTTCTAATGAGCGATGACAATCTTATTAGTCACCATCCTAGCATTCGATATAGACCACAACTTGGTGATCAGGACAAATCCACCTAGAACATCTCTTACACCACTTTACTTACATTCAGTTTTATAACGCCAACACTCGCATGCAGTACAATGGTAGAAGCCGAACGTTGCCACCTAAATACAAGAACATGCGCATACGCCAGTGGACGCCGTACCAATCCGTTCCGTGATTTTGTTGACGAGGCTTATCTAGGAGCGCAGGGGGTCAGGTGTAAGAATGAATGATTGGCGCTCGAATAAGTGTTCTACTATAGTAGAGCGCGCGTTCACTCTAGTGTTAAAAGAAGTCTCAGGGCATTACATACTGCCAGAGCCTAACTATAAAATTAAATTATATAAGTGGGTACGATACTAGCTGACCCGCCGAACTTCGAACCGCCTTGGCATGCTTAAGACGCGCGCTACCAATGTACGTCGCCGGTAGAATTGGCAATCGAGCATTAGCTACATCTATGCATGAGAAAATGAATTTTCTTCATAATTTTTTTTTTGCGAAATTTTTCTGATATTTTATTAGTTATTCTGCTATTCGGGGCGGAGACAAATCCATTAAATCAAAGATAATGAAAATCAGTCAAGCCATTCTTGAGTTATAAATGGTGTAACTAACCCGACTTTGTTTTATATATTTAGATTTTGACGTTGACCTGTCCGCTTGTTAGCAAATATATAAAAGTCTCTTTAAATAATTCTTATCACCGTATTCTTTCACGTTTTGCATCACTTCAGCGCTTACATTCATCGGTAAATCGGTGAAGTTTGTGAAACCTATGTACCTATCAACAAATTATGTAAATTCACTCTTCTAGCAAATAAATTTCATTTATTAATTCGTTCCCAGCTAGGCGCTTGCTACCTGTGTCCTGTCAAATTATCTTCAATAATTAAAGATACATGTAAAAAGTTAATTTCATTTCATTTATTCAATGCGAAAATGGTTATAATTAAATAGCGCCAGATAATAAAATAAACATAAAATTTAGATCCTCCATAATCAGCTAATAAGCATCTTAATATTAAACAATATAAATATTAAATAATGATTATTAAATAAAATTATTAAAAATGTCAATGGATTATAAAATTACAAGTTTATAATACTTAAAATTGTTTTATGACAAATTTTGAACTATTAATAGCACAGTGAAGAGGCACGTTTATTATTGAATATTTCACGTTGTTCTACACACGTGCTTGCTTATATATATATTTTTAATTTGGTATGCGGCATCACGCGCTGACACCGCCGAAGGTCGATCCAGCGACCTACGATTACGTATTATATTATTTTGTTACGTAATTCGGCTAATGAGGGGTTTTCAAGACCATGCTTTTAGAACTGCTTACAGATGGCGCTGCTCTGTCTTAAGCTCCCTGTGTGGTCTGTGGTCAAAGTTACAAAAGAAAGTGAATTGTCAATGTCAATTGCCGTGTCAACTGCAATTCAAAATGCTCTGCGTTACTGAGGCGTACGAATATTGCATAAAGAATACTTATGTACTGCTAACAATTAAAAAAACTAGGTAGTGTGACACCCACGATTCTATACATAATTAGGTAAGTATAAGGTCTTTATATCTAAGTACACAATGATGTCGATTAAAGTAAGTACACTCAATTTTATAGAACGATTTTTTCATATATTACGTGTTATGCACGACATTAAATGAAAACACGGGAAGGGTAATGGTTAGTATTGTTGTAAAATAGGTTTTTTCACATTAATAACCTTAGAAAATTTTCATTTTCAAATAACAATGAAACTAAATTGAATTAAATATATAAATTAAGATCTTGTTATTGTAACCTATATATTTAAGTGTACTTACAAATAATTATTATCACATACCTAACCTACCTAAGTTTTTACAAAATCTAGTATTACAAAACGAAAGTTTTACCAGTTCGTACACCACTAATTTGTAAGAAGTGTAGATAAAGGGATTTACTTATCTAGTTTATTAACGCCACTAGAATACTCATGCAAAGCATATATCTACATAAATTAAATACTAACACTAGGAATAAGGAAGCCAACTTTATCGTGAACACTATTATGCACCAGTAAAATGCGTTTGCGCACAGCTAATGTAGAACAGCTGGTATCATTAAAACGATCTTCTACAAAGTCTACACTACCTACATCTAATTGAGATAGGTAAATCCTGGAACAGTAAACGGTAACAGATAGAGAAAAACGTGTCGTCGATCGTACGTATTCGTAGTAATGGATTCAAAGATTTCGAAAACTCGCATACCTTACCTGTAATTTGCCTGGATTGGGCCTGGTTTGACCAGCACGCAGTTTAAATATTGTTTGGTCTATAACTGCACTCACAGAGATTAAATATATCGGGCGGTATAACTTTATTTCACGAACCGTGATATAGTTGATCGAGCGAAGCAAGATCTCCAAATCAACTTGGGCAAATCGGCGTTGTATGTATGTATGTATATGTTTGTCCGTGGATAACTTTTGAAGCGTTTATTCGATCATTGTGGATACAGTGGTAGCACAATTTTGATGTGACTAAATGAGCTAAAAACATTGGGGGGGGGGGGGGGTTGAGATATTGGGGTTCAAGAGGGGTAAAAAAAATTTAAAGACACTATTAGGTCAAATAACACGTCAAATGAAAGGTATTTATTAGTACATTACAACCTTGTTTTTATTTTTAGTTTAATGTTTGTAGTTTTTGAGTTATTAGCCATAATAAAAACAAAACTTTGACAAAATTCACAGGGTACACCAGTGTCCCCACAATGCTGAAATTTGGTATTCGTGTAGCCTTAGTAACACAAATATACGCAAAAGTCTGAAATCCAGAATAACTGCATTTCGTACCCCAAAAAAAACTAACCACTTTATATGAACTCCCGTTACCTGTAATTTGAATGAAACTGTTGGTCAAGTAAGTTGGTTGTTTATTTCGTCGCTCTATTTTGATAGTCAAAGGTTAGGAACAATATATTTTTGTTTTTATGGGAGACTCGCGAGATCTCAGTTCGGGGCGAACCACTAGTTATATCTGTTCTCAGTAGAGACCTACTCTAAAATGAACGCCCCTCCACTTCATTACGTCAAAGCGAAATGTTCTTTATTCACTATAATCACAAGGCTCTTTATGAATTGCCATACTATTCATGCTACGCACAGTAACTTACCTTTTGTACCGCAAGCAATGCGATGCGATGTTCGACACTCTTAGGGTGTCTCCACCAGAGATGTGCGAGGTAGCTTAGCGGTGAGCGTGGAAAACATTCACTGATATGATTGCTTCATTTGTCTAGCTTGCACAGCGCTGCTATCATATTGGTGGTTTTTTCCTCGTTCACCGATTAGCTTCCTCGCACAGCTCTGGTGGATAGGCACCCTTAAACCCCTCGCAGACTACAGTCTACGATCTTCCAATAGTCAATCGTGTCAGGCACCAGTATAAAATTGACTATGCGCACTTGTGTCCTCACGGGAATTAAACAATCGATTGAACTGTCAGCCGATCAACAGTCTAGTTTCTTACTACAAAATACCAGTCAGTCGGCATCATAAGTATTTGCCTTCGTACCCTAATTAAACCAGCTGTTCTCTTTGTGTATAATCTACATAGCAACTAATCGAAGATACAACTCCATCACGTTTTCACCATGCACGTGCAAAGTGATAGATATTTTGTACTATCTTCGCCTCATAATTGTTTACAACGGGAGATAACTACTCGACTGCTCAACATTTTATTTATAAAGTGAGTGAAGTTTGTTTGAAATAGTTGGCCCCTCCCTGGCCCCCACGTAGTATAATCATCATAAGCCCGTATGTGCCTACTGTTAATTAATAAATTACTGTAAGATTATTTGACGAGTCGTGTGCGAGTAGCGTTGCCATACGTCCGGTTAATATGGTCTTTTTCCGGAATGCGGGGGGAATCCTAAACCGTCCGGAATTTCTACAATTTAAGTAGGTAACGAGTAAAATAAAACATAAAATAACCGAATATTTTTATTACAAATAAATTAACAATCAACATTACTATTGTTTACGAGTTGAGGGTTCGGGATAAAATAATGGGAATCGGTTTAGCCAAAATAACACTTATTCAACACGATGACGATGAATACACGAACTTGGTCACACGTAATCACAACACACTAATTCACACAACTGTTGCACCACTTAAAGTCACTAAAATGTTCGCACGTATAGCTAAATCCAGACTGACTCGGGAGCAACTACTGTTCACGCGAGACCCTTCCCACGTCAGCCCTCCAGGGCCTCGCTGAGACAAACTCACTGAGACTGACTCAGACTGACTCTCCGGCCATCTCTCCGGCCTATTTATATCGCACACATTTCGATTGTTCGAGAACGATGTCGATCCTTCCAGGAAAGGGTCTGTCCCTCGACACAATGGCCACTCCCCATTCTGCGAAACCACAAACAATAGCAACAATAACACAGCAAGACAAAAGCGTTCGAGAAGGTTCGATTATTACTCATTGTTTAACAGCCTCGGCGTAACACTATGTTATTTGTAATTTTGATCATTACTGATATTTTTTGTTCCCAAAATTCGAGAATTTGCTTCGTTCATTCACATGCACGATGCTAACGACATTAATGTTATATTTACCCCGGAATTTCGATTTTTTAATCTGGGAACCCTATGTGCGAGTGACAGTAGCCACTATAAATTGCGGTTTCGAGTCTCACTGTAGGACAAATGATCTGCAATTATTTGATCCTATTGCTGTTGTGGTACCATGGTACTTCTTGTTCCTGATGCCGAAGTGGAATATCGTGATGCCGGACAGTGTGGGGCTTTGTATGCGGCTTGTGTGTGTGTCAAAAAATCGAATAATAGGTAACTGAAAAAACCAGGAATATTTTTCCTTGCTTCTGTTAGTTGATATTCTCGACTCAAGATAAAATCCATCATGATAAAATTGATGTAGAATGTGACTATTATTCTCTGAACACTGACGTGGCTCGTGGATAATCATTTACGCAAAACATATTCAAAAAGAACCGAGTGGTTCGAGTAAGCGGCCGTTCAAGTATTACGTAAGCAGATTTATTACAATTATTTACCCCCCCCCCCGCCCTTGTCAGCAAAAGTAAGCAAAGCTCTTACTCCCCCCTCCCATGTTTACGTAAACATTGGTATATGCATTTTTCTTTTAATATAACAATAATAAATATTGCTGGGCATTTCACACAGCGCTATCTAGCCCCAAACTAAGCAGAGCTTGTACTATGGGAACCAGATCGCTGATAGAATACTTATATACATTGTTTTGGTATATACATACTTATAATATATAGGGAAACAACCAGACCCGGAACAAATATCTGTAGATCATGCAAACATTTGTTCCGCGGCGGGAATTGAACCCGCTACCTCCTGCGTCTCAGCCGGCTATTCGTCCACTGAACCACGGAGGTCGTCTAATTAAGTAATTAATGTAAGTATTCTGTTTATAATTCTAGAAATAAGAAAATAAGCTTAGGATAGAGGACTTCAACGCACATAATATTCATTTATACAAACTATTGCCACGGTATTCAATTCAAGACAAGACAAACAAACTATAGAGAGATAATAGAGTAAGAAACTTATATTATAATCATAAGTAATATTACGAACAAAACAAACTTCTTTTAAAGTTTTGGTATACATATTAATTCCAATTAACAATCTTCAGTCCATGGCACCCGTGTGGGTTGCCATATGTGTAAAAAAGTAAATAATTACTGCTGACGTAATCACCATCTAGACCCCCCCCCATGTCATTAAAAATAAGGATAGCATAGACCCCCGCCCCCCTATAGTGCTTACGTAATACTTGAACGGTCCCTAAATGAAAAACTAATTTATACATTATAAGAGCTGGTGGGGGGAGGCCTTTGCCCAGCAGTGGGACACGAATGGCTGATAATAATAATAATAATAATAAGAGCTGGTAAAACATAGGTAGTAAGTACTTAAATATCTTATGCTACATCTATTAGACAATATAAAACGCTTAGTGTAGAAAAATATTTTGCATATTCTGTGTTTTTAGTATAGGGTAGTAAAACCCGGGGCCTAATTCTGCTAATTCATAAGAAAAACTACTATGTAGCCATACCATTGTTAAACGATTATGATTGTTATTCCTGTCATATTCTACCAAATGTTCAATGGGGTTGTCATAGCAACGGTGGTCATTGAAAAAAGATTGTGTTAGTAGAATACCAAAAGGTGTGATGTGTCAAGGTGTCAAAAGGTGTCAAGTGGCGATTTTTCGACGATACCATAGTCATAGTGATGCGATTGGTTTAGTAGAATTGGGGGCCCGGTACCTTACTATCTAGGTGTGATGTAGCGGAAAATATAATTTAATTCTCGGATCGCCAAATTGGGATGTGATTGTGACAGAGAATGATGCACCAACTAAATACTGTCTGTTCAACATCTATTCGCCGATACATCGCAAAATGACACCTATTGGACTGTAATAATGCTTAATGTCGAAAGACTAGTCATTAGACCATTTTCGTAGCAACAATGAGGAAACGATGTAGTAGATGGAACCCTCTATCTCCAATTTGAAGTCACATGCTGAGAGATGAGACGATTTAATGGGAGGTATCCGAATCTCTGGCGTGTAGGACACACGTATATATATCCACTTGTATATATATTAGAATGCGGTAAATAAGATAACGATAAGATAAAAATGTTTATTGCCAAAAGAAAAATCCAACCGAAAAAAGCCAAAATACTCTGCAATATAAATAAATAATAATAAATAAATATTGAATAAATAAATATTAATAATAATTATATAAATATTGGTGGACATTTCACACAACGCTAATTAGCCCCAAACTAAGCCGAGATTGTTCTATGGGAACCAGATAACTGATAGAATATGTTATACTTTTTTTTGTAAATACATACTTAAAACTTCCAGACCCGGAACAAATATCTGTAGAACATGCAAACATTTGTTCCGCGGTGGGAATCGTACCCGCTACCTCCTGCGTCTCAGCCGGCTATTCGCCCACTGCGCCACGAAGGTCGTCGTATATGATAAATAAAAGGTCGTAAGAGTCGGAAAATTATGGATCTATGGGTTTCTATGGAGTTGTTTGTCCTGCAATGGACGTCAGCAAATGAAGATCAACACGGTTTAAATATTATAATGACGTAACTTACGCAAAGCTGGTTGTTTATTTTATGGCAGATCTGGAACGGATGTCCGTCCGTATCAATAAATTTCTTGAAACTGAGAATATATGCCTTTAGGAATAGATATTATAAGTCAACAAAGTAAATAACCCCAACGATTTGGTGGTAAAACAAAATTATTATTGATCGAGCGAAGCGAGCGATAACCGGATAACGTTTGTGAGCGGTTTATTGAGCGTATAAATAAAATACTCGTGATTGTAGGTATATTAGATCGTAGGTATGGGGTAACCAATTGAAAATGGTAAATTATATGTATAAAGAGGTTAAACATTCAAATTCTTAAGTAAATTAATGTTACCATTGATGTACGACAGTTGAATTAGATCTTGCTTGAGCGTTTGCCTCTGTCTGCACAGAGACTTCTAAAAGATATTCTAAACAATTCGCAGTCTAGGTAATCGTTTTTGGTATGTTTAGTCATATGCTTGACAACTATTTGACAAACACGTCACTGAATTGGATATCATACGCGATGACGGACGGTAACAGCGTTATTACGTTTGGTGTTCCTCAAGGTAGCATTATTTGCCCCAAATGACAATAATGACATGTTCAAAATTATAGGTACGTGTTGAATTATTACGCGTGCTTCTAATTGATCGAGTGAAGCGAGATCTCCAAATTAACTTGGCCAAATCGGCGTTGTGTGTATGTACGTAAGTATGCATGTATGTATGTATGTTTGTTAGTTTGTCCGAGGATAACATTCGAAGCGTTGATCCGATCATCGTGAAATTTAATACACAGGTAGGTAGTGATGGCACAATTTTGGTGTGACTAAATGAGCTAAAAATGTTGGGGGGTTGATGGGGTATTGGGGTTCAAGAGGGGAAAAAAAATGAGACTATTAGATCAAGTAGGACGTCAAATGAAAGGTCTTCGTTAGTACATTTCGACTACGTTTTTATTTTTCGCAAAGTATTTGTAGTTTTTGAGTTTAGAGTTATAAAAAATGAACTTTGACAAAATTCACAGGGTACACCAGTGACCCCACAGTGGTGAAATTTGGTATGCATGTAGTTTTAGTGACACAAATATAGGCAAGAGTCTGAAATCCAGAATAACTGTAATTTGTACCCCAAAAAAATATCATTTTGAAAATATCAAATGTCATTTTGATAGATGGGATTTTGTTCAATGTGGATCAAGATCAGTATTCAAAGTTATACTCGTTACTTCACAAACTGTAAGAACCAAATAAACTTCTAGTTGAACAAAGTCACGGAGTAAAGGTAGTGTATCCGGAATAACAGTTTAAGACTTTTTATTACTTAACTTCAATCACGACTCTTGCCTTCAACTAGAACAAACCTGAGTGATTCACAATACTATTCATGTTACGTTAACATGAGTTCGTGCTGCCAATATGTTGCCACTTGCCAACTTTCTCGGGCTTGTAATTAATAATATGAGTTTGTTTATATATAAATAAATATTGCTGGACATTTCACACAGCGCTATCTAGCCCCAAACTAAGCAGAGCTTGTACTATGGGAACCAGATAACTGATAGAATACTTATATACATTTTTTTTGTAAATACATACTTATAATATATAGAAAAACACCCAGACACGGAACAAATATCTGTAGATCATGCAAACATTTGTTCCGCGGCGGGAATCGAACCCGCTACCTCCTGCGTCTCAGCCGGCTATACGCCCACTGCGCCATGGAGGCAATCTAATAATATTATGTTGTTTATCCCTATTCGAGATATAGTTTTACGCGAATCCCTCAAATATTAAATTCAATATTGTACACAAGAGAATACATTAAAAAGTAGAGAAATAGAGGACATGTAAAAAGGCGAGCTTAACCCTAAGAAGAGTTTTTTTTCCAGCAAACGATTGAGGCTAGAGAGAGAGATGATTTTAAAGGTAGATGAGTGTACAAGAATTATAAATATGTATCCATATCTTAAACAAATAAAACGAAATATACCTAAAGTGACTAATATTTCTTTACTAAGTTTTAATATTTTTTTAAGTAATTTCTTTACTGCTGTAGGTACTCAAACGAACATGCAATATGTCACAATATTTTTTTATCAAAGCTTCGCTTAGTATTTTGAAAGTGATCAGCATTGTTTAGTTTATAATCAGTTAAGTGTTCCCACCGCATAAAAACGCTACATCATTGCTTCTACAAAAAAATATTATTCTACAAAAAAAAATGTAAATAAGTATTCTATCAGTTATATGGTTCCCATAGTACAAGCTCTGCTTAGTTTGGGGCTAGATAGCGCTGTGTGAAATGTCCAGCAACATTTATTCATTTATTTATTTATTCTACTAGTAGTGGTCACTGATGTTGTTACTACTGTTTTAGGGTTCCTTTTTTACCTTTTGAGGTACGGAACCCTTATAAGGTCTCTTGTCCGTCTGTCCGTGTGTCACCACCGATTTTCTCAGGAACGGGTGGACCTAGCAAGTTGAAATTTATACCAGATACTGAGGTCTATAGTCCCTAATAGGTGTATAAAAATCAAGGTCCTGAGTCAACACGATAAAAAGATATGGGCAAATTTAGATTTTCGCGAAAACTTGTAACTGTACCAAAACTTACCTTAATTTTCAACTTTTTTTAGTTTTCTGAATTTTACTTGTACTTTTACCTTGCTTTTAAGCAAAAATGACAATTCTAGGTCAACCAGAAGTACCCTATAGTAGTAGGTTTTAGGTCGAAAACTTATATGGTGGTTCCTGTTGACCTATAATCACGAAATTTGGCAAAAAGCAAAGTTCCTAAGAATAAAAAAGGTTGAAAATTAAACTCTTAATTTTTACCATACATACATAGTTGACGCCAATTAAGATGAATCCTCGGAGTTGTGTGGGCGCTCATACAATTTAGAACACTAGCTTAATCGGCACCAACCTCAAATAAGGTAAATAAATGAAATTGTTCTGTTGTGTGAAAGAAAATATTTATTATAGATAACGGAACCCTTCGTGCGCGAGTCCGCCGCGAACTTGGCCGGTTTTTTTTCTAGTCCGTACTGTCCTACTGCTGGGCAAATGGGCAAAGGCCTCCCCCTCTTCCTTCCACTTATCACGGTCCAGAGCCAAATCTTGCCTGTCCAAGTCGTCACTCCAGCGCTGTTTAGGCCTCCCCTCGGCGTCGCTTTCCGTCTTTCGTTGTTACTACTTATATTTTATTTCATCTAAACTTCTTTTTTACTTTAAACTAATTTACCTAGTTCCTAATAATAAAATTTAATGGCAGGCTAAGGAATTATTTTAACATATTTGGAATATTTTATTGATTATCATTACTGTGTGAAATTTTTATTTTTTCAAGTTCTTGATTTGAGTTAATAGAAGTTAGTATTGTATTATATTTTGTTTATTTATTGTTTTTGTTATAATTTTGTATTCTAATGTTAGTAATAAGTCAGTTTTAATAAATTGCTGTTGAATAGCTGCTAAGTTGATAAATTAGGCCAAGCAACAAATAAAACGAAGCTACAGGTACAACATTTTCGACTTTCAAGACAAATTCAATTTTAAAATCGCGTCAGGGGCAGGGGTCAACTGATCGTATTCGGAATGTCGATAACATGTCTTCAAGATTCAATAAGACTTGAAATGGCGTGTCCAGCGGATAGAACAATAAAATGTGTGTAATTTAATCCGGTGTCCTAATCCTAAATCGAATTTGTTAGGGTCGCCCGAAACTACGGGAAACTGAACAGATACCCAGTTTCGGCAATAGTCTCTTGAGGATACTTTATGAACTTGGCATAGGTCTGCAAACATCTTTATCATTGGAAGTATTCGCATTAGCCCTTTATAAGGCCGAGAAAACCAGAAGTGGTACGAAAACGAAATTTTGGTATGTTACTAAGGATAATTTTCTATGATTTTTAAGATTTTTTTTTAGTCGGAAAATCGTTGGGAAATATTGGGAAAATTTGGTGGCAGTATATGTGCCACTGCCCATACTAAAAGGTGATATTTCTGTAAATTTCAGTAAATTTCATGTTTATTAAATTTTTTATAGTTATTTTGGAATTACAAATAAAACAGTGTTACAAAACACAAAAATATTTATTTATATAATAAATATGCAGTTTTGGTTCTACATTTGTTGGTACCTACTTATCATTATTATTTTTAGGTAATACCTCCTTATACATTATTATACCTACATAATATGTTATGTTAGTCTTCAGTTCTTTGTGTGAAATTGGGTAAAGCAAGGGTAAGCACACAGAAACACCTTACATGTCGTACATGAAAACTTGCTTCTTACATTATTGGCTTTTGTGCTGCACAAACGGCATCTGCGCGGTGTGTCAGTCTTGTCTATCAAATGTTTTCCAACATCTTGAAAACGAATATCATCTTGCACTCCTACAACTTTCTGATAGCTGGTACTGACAGTACTTCTTGCTTGCTTCTTTTTTGCAATGAAATTGGGTTCGCTAGATAGGCTCCTCTTTCTGGACGTGTAGTTTCCTATGAGCGATCTAGCAATTGCAACGCGAAATTGTAGATTCGACAGGGGTCCATGATTTCTCGGTGAAACAGAGTGCAATATGAAAGCATCCGTAATAGCCAGGTCGATCAGGAAATAAAAAATCCTGCACCACCAACGCCTATTCCTTCGTCCAACCTCATACGTCCCTCTTTTTTGATCGAACCTATCTACGCCTCCCATTCTCTTTGTGTACTCTGTTATTGCCAAAGGGCAAGGAAAATTTTTCTTTGAGCCATCTTTCATTGTTCTCTGACAAACAGTCTTTTCTTTGGGATGGAAAGCTGTACTCAACAATGTTACGTTTTTTGTATCTTTCCAAATCACGAATCCAACATCTTTCTTCACTCTCCATTTGTAATTTCCTCTATCAAGCTTTACTTTACTTTTCTTTCTTTGCGCTTTTACAAATGTAGGTAAATCAGCTCTATTTATATTGACAGTGGCAGTAGAATGAATCCCATTGTCATAAAGGTATTGCATCAAGGGATACGATGCAAAAAAATTGTCGAAAGCTATGTGCGCTGGAACTTTCTCGTCAATCAGAGTTTTAGACAAGGATTTGACCACATTAGCACCCAGACCTAATTCCGGTGTATTGTTTTCATTTTTACCAGTGTAAATCTGAAATTCAAATACATAGCCAGTAGAACTATCTGCTCGAACCCAAACCTTGAAACCCCTTTTTATAGGTTTAGCTGGCATATTTTGTTTCAAAGATGATACTCCCTTGAATCGTATCATAGCTTCGTCTATGCTCTGGGAAGTTGTTTGTTTCGCTTCTCTTTGACAAGCAGTGTTCAACATTTCCACTACAGGCCTAACTTTATATAACTTGTCATATTCAGGACTTGTTTTTGCAGGAGTCTTGGAGTTATCATTCAGATGAAGGTTTTCTAGTATCTTTTTGAACCTTTTGCATGTCATTGTTTGTGCAATTTCGTAGACTCTAAAAAATGGATCACTAGACCAATATAGGTCTATGGATGGTAAAATATGAATACCCATCAGAATGATAATTCCCAAAAATGCTTCAATATCAGGCTTTCTTACCGGTTCCCAATGTAAAGTCGCTTTCTGAGATGCATACAAATTAGTTTGTTGAGCTATGTGATCAATCACTTCTTCCGAAAAATATCTCGAAAAATAAGCCATTGGAGAAGTTCTGCTTGGAAAGAAAACTTTAGGCTTCAAGACAACTTCATCATATTTATCTGCATTTGGCCTGGCCGGCCACATAATTCCTTTTTTCCAGTCATTCTCATCCTCGTCATCTGAGGAAGTCTCTGCAGAAGATTCCGAAGACGATTCAAAAATATTTACTCGTGAAGGTCGGACTGGTCGCAATATTTCTTCGTGTTCGCTATCGCTGTGTACAATATTAGGTACTCCTGTGTTAGGATCTATATTTTCTCTCATTTCACTATTTCGAGAAGATGGAAAACTTACAGGGCTGCGTCTCGATGGTCCAGGCGTTGGAGTTCCTTGATTTTGAAAAATATTCCTACCCTCCAACACCGCACGTACATCTAAACAGGTTTCTACGCCATCTTCGTCCTCGTACTCGTCTACCGAGTCGTCTGGATCTTCAGGAAGTCCAAACATTTGCTCCAGCTCATTCTCAATATCTTCATCATTCAGGTGTGCCTGGAATACAAAAAGGCAATGGCATATATTCTGCCACCAAAACAACGCTGTAAGCGGGCAGTGGCATTTATACTGCCACCAATAAACATTGAAATAAAACAAGTTACAATAAAATGAGAAACAAAATCACACGTAAAACGTAAGCAATATACCTAGAAAATTGTAATAAATAAAGAATCTTACCATATTAGCCAAAATCTAAGAAGATTCAACTGGATGAAAATTTTCAACTAAAAAACACCACTTTCGCGCAATCATGGCCGACATTAGTTTGACAGCTTTCAAGTATCTGTCAATGTGACACTCATTTCTGACGTATTAAAAAACAGTGTTACCATCATTGAAAAATAAAATTACCGTCACCAATACAAACATTACAAAAAAAATAAAAAAGTTGGTGGCACGTATACTGCCTCTACCTTAAAAAGGGTTAGAACACTAGACCTTCGGGCATAGAGAGAGGTCGCATTGTCGGCAAAAATATCGTTAGACGTAACATCTACGTAAACAAACGTGACGCTGGCGCTGTGTAGATAACACGGCAATTTATCCTTCAGAAACAGGTATTTGATAATAGTCAAGGAGGAAGCAGGCGGGATCTATCAACTGGCGCTTGCTGATATAAACTTGAACAAAACTTCATAGTAACTCCAATAAAATCTTCAGGATTAGCAGTTTCGTATGTCTTCTACGAAAATGCACTTTCATTTCTTACTTGTATAAATTGGTACCTACTTTGACTTTATTTCTTCCTCCGAGGTTAAAGTTCATTGATTTACGTAAATGCTTTCAACATTTTCGCTAATTGATTAAAAACACTCAAACCGTATAAAAAATATTTTCAATATACTTTTAATCTGAATACATGGAAGTGCTTCCAAGAAAGTCAATTAAGAAATCAAAGGTCTCGATCACCAATAGATTTGCTATTGGTGTTCGTAACAGCCGAGTTACTGATTCGAAACGAAATTGAAATTAATTCTCTTTGTCAGTACTACTTTTATTCTGTACTAGCTTACCCGCCCGCGGCTTTACACGCGTGGTTTTCCGTAAATATTACCCTCCTGCGCAGTCGTGTAAAAAGTAGCCTATGTCCTAATCCTGATCATAATCTATCGGTATACTAAAGTTCATCTAAATCGGTCCAGCCGTTTAGTCGGGAAAACGTAACAGACAGAGACAGAGGAACAGTGTTACTTTCAAATGCATAATATTAGTATAGATTTGTTCTAAAAACCTTTATGAGTAGAATGGTAGCAGAATAATCGATGTTATTTTTAATATGTAAATTAACTCCATAATAAACACCCTTTCTAATATCCTACGTGCCTTGTCGTATTAGTGCGGAATTATTAGGCTTTCGTTACGTAAGGATTATTCAAATCGAGCTCGTTCTTCGGACCGCATTTATGGTGTAAAAACTATTCAGAAAAAAGCATTCACAAAAACGTATTGATATTTATAGTACCAAGCCGGTAGGTTTAAGAATAAAAAGTACCTGATATTATTCGGCTTTTTTTCGTATTTCAAAATTGATCAAGCCTATATATGAAAACCTCTTTTGCACTTGAAACTTGGCTGAATATACTTATGTCTTCTATATATAAAAGAAAATCAACTGCTGTTCATAAAAAACGGCTAAACCGATTTTGGATTTTGATGATTTTTTTTGTGTGAATTTGATTGGGTCCCTCGAAGGTTTAGATTCACGATTGGACCCGGTAGGTGTCGTTGTTGTTGAGATCTAGAAAATTGCGGTCGAAGTCACGGGCATACAACTAGTTGAAAATAAAATTAGCTAATTTTTGACCGTCCGACCCCGTCAGTGAGTTTTTAATAATCCCAATGTTTCCAACATTAAAGATATTGAAAATATGAATAAGTTGGCATAAACAATAGAATTTTCCATAGAGTGATTTGTCTATGGATATGGATCTCTTGTGTACAACCCCGAAAATCTCAATAAGCGAAGAAAAGATAGAGTAGCTCCAAAAATTACTGCTCGGTCTCAGTATGCACCTCGACAGTATGCCACGCAATCTACCTTCCTCTACAACACTGTAAATAAAACTTTAAATATCTACCCTATGAATAATTATAAATGCAAAAATCCCTTAATGAATGGCTATTGTCACTAAGCTACGAGGAAGCGGAAAAAACTCCTAGAAATTGTTTCGTAACATACGCATACACACAAACTCTACACAATCTTCAATTCACACCTGGTTGCAAATACATGCACATACAGACACACATCAGATACTCACACACACACACACACACACACACACACACACACACACACACACACACAAACACACCCACACCACACACCCACAAACACACACACACACACACCTGGATACTCCTGAAATACTCATGCTTCTTAGCAGACTGTTGTTCAGGAGCATTCACACACTATGCATTTTCAGATTTAATGTACATATTTACTTACTTACTTTAATTCATTCCAAACGGGAAAAGTCTCACTTAGGCTACATAAATTTAATATTTGCATACTTTAATCAACTTAACCTACTTTACCTTAAATTAATTTTATTTTACTTTCATTCTTTCATTGGTCAATAGGTATTGATATTTATTTATCAATATCGATATTTACTTTTATTATACTTAATCGGAATAACCGAATTAACGGAAGAGCGAGACCATCTAACACAGGTATTTTATACTTAAAAGAGGGCCCCAAACCCATGAAATGTAAATAGATTAAGTTTACTGAAATAAATATATTTGTATTTGTCTATCCAATACAGACTATAAAAATAACATCATAAAAAAAAGAGAAAAAAAAGTGGCACTTCGGGAGTGCCGACAGAAGTGAAAACTTGAATAGAAGCAGACTACAGATACTTATATACAGAGGTGTCAGTAACAGTCAGTGTCAGTAACAGGTGTCGGTAACAGTGTCGCGTGTTCAATGGTTTTTCTCTCAAAAAATGCTCAAGGCGCTTCGATCAATAAAATACTTCTTTGCCAAGGCGCCTAAAAAAGCTTTCACTTCAAAAAATCAAGAACGTCAATGTTCAATGAACATCAAGTTTTCAAGCATCTTGTGTATTCTATATTGCTTAGTATTTGAAATGTAAAAGCTAAAAATACGTCTTCAGTATTCGTATATGAAATGAAGCGTTCGGCTGTGATATTATAATTTCGTTTAGTCTGATCGTTGAAAGTTAAATTCTAACCTATATACGCTCATGCATATCAAGTTATTTTTAATATCAATAACATTACTTTTTTAAGGTACATATCTTGTATTATCTTGTAGTAACCTAGCCAATTTTATTTTTGGGAGTCTAATAGGTTTGTTTGTCTCGTTGAGGCTGGCTAGCCACATATTTTCAATTTATTCAGTTGCCCAAAACAGTAGCTACTTGAGTATTTCGTTTCAATTCGACAACAAGATTTGGGGTTTACGAGTACCTACAAGTGCTGTCTGCGTGGATCTTTTATGGGAACAGTAAGTTGTAAGCTTTTTCTGAAACTTTCAACATTACGACTTTGATATGTTGTTCGTTTCATTTTCAGCTATCGCAGACTTATATTTTATGTGCTGGCTGAATTTACGACGGCCTCGACTTGTCATCATCGGCTATCGCCCTTATTGATTTGCTTAGTTATAAATTGGAGTACCGTCGACGATTATTAAAAATCAAAATACCAAACCTTTAAAAATGTGATGTCTGGTTTTAATTACTGTCGAGTTAGATATCGAAAGGTTGGAGCTTTGAGTAATTAACATACGCTAAAATGGATACCACTTGTATTCATTTTATTTTTCTTTTACAGTTACGTGACCTGTTTTGTTTCGAGATTCCCACTCACAATTTTGCATGTTTTGTCTGGAGCTCAAATTGTTGTTTCTTAAAATGTTTGCTCTCATCTCATATTCTCGTTTCATTTCAGTTAAACAGAAAATGTGCCTTTCTTTTGCTCAGACAATTCGTATTATTTTTCAATCTACTTCAAATTCATTATGATTTTGTTTATCTAATTTCATTCTTCTGTTCATTTCTTTAAAGGAGATATTTGTTCAGCCTAAAAGTATATTTGCGTATCTGAATAATTGCTAAGGATCACATATCGTTACGCAATGTTAGTAAACTCAAAACGTCCCTAATTTCATCTATATGATGTAGGTCATACGTATATACACATAAGGTTATATATATTTTAATTTACACTATATAACCCTGAAAACCTTTTGTTATACAGGTTCTGTTTTCATTCCTTGTGCCTACCAAAAGTAAATATGCTTTTACATAATCGTGATAATCTCGAAAGGTCGTAAAGGTGCCGGAAGTTACTGCTGACCCAGTCATGACGTAAATACAGTTTTTATACTAACAATCATACTTAGCTAGTATTTATGAGTGATAATAATATATTTACAATAAAAAAACACAAATTACCACCACATTTGTAACTTCTGGCTTTAATATTTAAAGAAACCTTTTCCGAGTCCTGTTTCAGCATACTTTCTTCTCCCTCTTTCATCGGTAAAAATGAATACAGATTTTCCCGGGAGTGAGACCTATTTATGGGATATTTAACCTCATTTACGTTATAATACTTTAAAGATTTAACGAGAGTACTTCACGATATTCCCTGCTAAATTGAGTATGTATGCATGTACATAGTATCAACATTCTGGTCATGTATTGTAAAGTCATCGACCGAACACCTGGCTTCCTTCCTTCCATTTATTGATTGATTAGTGTAACTTCGTCATAAAAGTGCTTCCTAATTAGAAAGCTTCTTTCTCATACTCTTTTATGCGTTGGGTAAAACGGACTAATTTTTTTTAACTTACTTAAAGATACACGAATAGTTCTACCAGATTTATGACCATAGTCATAAACACATTTCTGATACGTGCACCAATTACAGGTGTATACAACATTCGCCAGCGACGCGACGCTGAAAATATAATTGAATTTTTACTTATACATAACTAAACTCTGTGGCGCAGTAGGCGTATAGCCGGCTGAGACGCAGGAGGTAGCGGGTTCGATTCCCGCCACGGAACAAATGTTTGCGTGATCTACAGATATTTTTTCCATGCCTGGGTGATTTCTATATAAGTATGTATTTACAAAAAAAAGTATATAAGTATTCTATCAGTTATTTGGTTCCCATAGTACAAGCTCTGCTTAGTTTTGGGGCTAGATAGCGCTGTGTGAAATGCCCAGCAATATTTATTTATTCAAACTAATAAGTGTTCCGAATTTGTTTCTGAAGACGAGTGCTTGATTAGTTAATGAAACATTACAAAGATTCTGGAGAGATGGCAGAACTCTCGCCATCTCCACCGAGATATTATTAAACAGTTTTTGTAAGACCTGTACCTACTTGTCATTGAATGTATAAAGACCATTGACTGCAACACTAAAACCGTTGTAAGTTCGACTTATTCGCAGTATTGGTGAATTGTAACCGAGGTTTGTTTTGGGTGTTGAATTACTGAATATTTTGGAAATTCTTTGTGTTGGGTAGTACGGAACGCTTAGAAAAATATTCTCCAGAATGGCTGGGCAGTCGATTTTGAGCCACAAATACAAATCTAATTACTCTACAAATCAAAAAATTTACTCTACAAAAGTTCAATGCGTATAGTTACGGTGTAATATAAAATAATAGGTACGTAGATTGACATTCATGAAAATTTTCCTCATTAGTTTTATATCTTTACGGTAGGAACGACATGCTGCGGTCACGCTTAGATAACTTTTCATACAACCAGACGTGTTTTTCATGCATTGATCGTAAATATTTATATTATATGCCCAGGCCTACAGTTAATTAGATCACGCTATCGATTGTATCTGTTCAAGTATTGATTGGCTTTTAACCTTTGTAGATGCAGGTTGGAGTAAGCATTTCAGGGCAATTATTAAAATGATATCAACGTTCCAACTGCTATTCATGTTTCGAAAACATTGTCTAAAAACAGTAAGTGAAATTTTGTAATCAATGAGTTATTGACTGAATGCTTAAATAATCCATTGTGCTATGTACTTGTACATTGAGAACATGTCATATCACCGTTCTAAATAAGCATGTCATGGCGTAAATTCGGTAAAAAGATAGGTCGATTCCGCGATCAGGGTCAGGCAGATAATCATGCCATCTAAATCACCTGAAAAGCGCTGCTTTATGTTAATGTGAACTCTGTAGCCTTCAGGCCTTCAATAGAAAATATTCTTCTGTTATACTTATAAACACATATATGATCTTACTGACTGTCACTCACTGACACTGATGATAGAAATACAGACAGTGGAACCAAATTGATTGATTCACCGCACGGATAATTATATAGGTATATTATAAACGGTATAAACTAAAAAATTATCCACTCGTCTCTTGGCGATGTAATACTTCAAAGCAATTCTTTTTTTTTTTACCTATACTTTCCCACTGCTGGGCAAAGGTCTCCTCCCCCATGTTCCTCCACATCTCACGATCACTCGCCACGTCCCACCAGCCATCTTGGAATGCATCGAGGTCGTCACGCCAACGCTTCCTCGGCCTGCCCCGGCTTCGACGCCCATCTGCAGGCACCCATTGTGTGACGACTGTTGCCCATTTGTCTATGACCATACGACTGACGTGACCCGCCCAGTCCCGCTTCAGCCTGGCAGTCTTGTCACCAACATCTGCAATGCCGGTCTTCGCGCGCAGTGTGGTATTGCGGATCCTATCGATTCTTTTTACCCCTAGCACGCTGCGTTCCATAGCTCTTTGGCAAACCTTGAGTTTAGACTTTTGAGATTCCGTCAATGACCAAGTTTGGGCACCATAGGTAAGGACGGGCAGAATACACATGTCGATGAGTTTACGCTTAAGTGACAATGGGAGGTCTCCCTTCATAAGTGTCTTCATGGACCAGAAGCTCCTCCAGGCATTTTCAACGTGGCGGACGACCTCTTTATCTTGCCTGTTTTCGAAGGAGACAATCTGGCCCAAGTAAATGTACTATGTAAAGCAATTCTAATCCGGGTTTAATCTGCTCCTTGCAGATAGTTGAACTATTATAATACCCTTATTACAGTTCGCTGACACCGGTTCCCATCCCAATCCGTTACTTGCGAATCTAAACTATCCTGTTATTGTCTAAAGCTAAGTGTCCACCTAGCAAGAAAACTTGCATAAGTCAGCTTTGGCAAGTCACTTGCACTGTGTAAATAAACACTATTTTAGCAAGTCAACTTCTACAGATTTTAGGTGCTTCGGGAAGTTTAAACAAGGTGCGAGTTTAAGTAATTTCAAGTATGTTTTAGCTTGCTGGAGTAACTTGCTTCTTGATTGTGCTTGCTAAATAACTGTTATGCAAGTTTTGCAATATTCATTGGAACTTGGTGTTTTTATTCTCGATATTCATTTTTTTTATTCCTATTTATTATAAAGATACATGTCGGTCCTATGTCGATGTTCATTATGATAAGTGAGAAAAATTTGCGATCCCGTGAAGACTCAAACTCATGTATTCAATCCCCAATTATGGGATACAAAAACAAAGATATAAAATTAAGTATATTATGTTTATATATTTTCTAAAAATCCTATCTCATAGGAGGTACCCATGTTTATTTTAATTTTTTGTCAACAACACAATGGTTACAAGCTCGTATTTTCCGCGGCTAGGCATCCTGTCTGACCGAACTTGTTCAAGTGATGTTTTCTGAGGAAACGGCACAACATGATCTTGCAGCAAGTTAACTTGCTTAAACTTCTGAAAGTGTCTTGCTATAGAAAAATTGCACGCATGTGGAAACTAGTTAGTGGCTTCTGCAAGAAATTGCGGAAGTTACTTGCCAGTGGACACTTAACATGAAACTTCGAATAGAAGGGTGAACTGAAAACTTTTGAATTAAATGCAAAGTTGTTGCCTCAAAACCAAAGCTATTTAGAATAGTTTCTGTGATGAGATAATAGTAATGTTAGATTTTGTTTTGTGAGTAAATGAGCAATTAGCCAAAAGCTTTCCAGCTATTGAACAAGAAAACGTTGTTTCACTTACGCTTTACCACTTAGTGAAATTGTGCGAAACTTAGTTTTCCAGATATTGGGTCTGCCGAATCAGATTAAGTGATACTGATTTGATTTCCATTCTGAGTGCAATGCCTGATAGAAATATGTGTGTTAGTATATAGATTTTATCCATATTAACTATGGTAATTGAATACCAAGTAGTAACTTTCTTGGAACTGAGTATCTTTAGTGCAAGCGGTGACGCGATCACGATCAGCAATATGGATCAAGGTGCAACAAATTATGCAATTGTATATTGAAAAAAAAACAAAACACTGGCTTGCCTACAATATCTGTTCGGATTTATTTCTGTTTGTTTTCTTATGTTACTAAGCGCACGTTTGGCTCTCCTCCAGCTATTTTGGATTTGACTGAACCCGCGAAAATTGGCGCGACTGACGCAAGTACGTCTGGTTTTCCTTGTTCCGTCACTTCTTCTATTTCAGCAGTCTCTCACCATAAACCATCTTGTTTGCTATTATTTTTCATAATATAATCTTACAGATTTTATAAGATTATAATTGAAGAGATGAGGGGGAGGCCTTTTGCCAGCAGTGGGACAGTATAGGCTAGATAAAAAATAATAATAGTGACACTCCGGGAGCGCAGAAGTGAAAACTTGAACAAACTACACTACAGATACTTATATACAGAGGTGTCGGTAACGGTAACAGTGTCGCGAGTTCATTGGTTTTTTCAGAAGTTTTCACTTCAAAAAACTTTACGGTATACACGCTAATCGAAATATGTCCTCATATTTCAAATCACAGCCCTAACTTAATAACCTCTGTTCATCAGTAGGTAACAGTAATCTAATCAATTAGCGAATCATTAAGACTTTGATTATAACATTGAATATCCAATCGGCCGTTGCTCCATAAACCTATCTATATGTCCTATTTGTGCAAGTACATATATTGATTTTGGCGTGACTTCTTCGCGTTCAGGTTTTTCGTTTATTATGAATATACACGCCACAAACCGACATACAAATCTATTATTAGGCTACTTTAGATACTGGCTAATACTAATATTCTTTGACAGGTTGACTGAGTGTGATATAGAGATTAAGGATTCCTTAGGAGTGAGATTAGTTGTTGTTAGTATTATCTCAAGTAGTTCTTTAGTAGTGGCCGACGGCGGCGACGGACAGTATCGTTTTATGCTCTTTTTATTATTGTTATGTTTTGTATCAATGTTTACTGGCAGACCAATTCTGTTTCTTATCTGTTAAATAATTCAGTTATGATATGATTGTAAAATCTACTAATATATTATGTAACTTCAAATCCTGTCATTTTAAAATCCATCTGTCTTCTAAACTAGATTTAATTATATTTTCTTCTCTATATTTGCTTCTCGCAGTCGCTAATTACGAAACAGCATTGGACTCAACATACCAATTGTCAAAATATACTGTTACGCTGTTACACAATAAGAAATAGTCGCAAATTCTCGAAGGCTCTTGTCTTACCTACTATGTCACGGAATACGTAATACTTTGTATGGAATTATACCCGCATGCGGCGTTTACCTGCAGTTGCGCAGAATGGGGAGTGGTCATTTTGTCGAAACACCGACCCTTTCCTGGAACGTTCGAGAGTAGTGAATTGTGTGCGATATAAAT
The DNA here is from genome assembly GCA_963924445.1 of Philereme transversata. NCBI lineage: Eukaryota > Metazoa > Arthropoda > Insecta > Lepidoptera > Geometridae > Philereme > Philereme transversata. The sequence continues at coordinate 12,038,860 of OZ004347.1, forward strand.
AGGCCGGAGAGATGGCCGGACAGTCAGTCTAGATTTTGCTATACGAGCGAACATTTCGGTGACTTTAAGTGGTGCAACAGTGGTGTGAATTAGTGTGTTGTGATTACGTGTGACCAAGTTCGTGTATTCATCGTTTTAGTGTTGAATAAAAGTGTTATTTTGGTTAGATCGATTCTCATTATTTTATCCCGAACCCTCAGCTCGTAACAATACCAAATGAGCCCAAAATGCAAGGGGTTCACTAGTAGCCATTGAAGAGTTCCACTATCCACACCCCGACTTCATCATCATACCCTCTTAACTTAACCAAGTGTTATGTATTGCATTGCACTCATGAAAACAAACCAAATGAGCAGAAATTCGAAGGTTAGAAGCCATTGAAGCGTTTCACCTTCGGACTCCATGATCAGATCAACTCGATGGTACCTAACAAATAATTATTGTAATCTCATCCGGATCCCATACACTTACAAAGTTTCAAATCGATACGCCAATAAGAAGTAGATTAAAATCATCGCGCGGTGGAGGTTTATGATGGTACACTTTTTGATTTGTTTCGTAAACCCCACTAGTGGGGCAAAGCTGTGGGGTTTATGAAACTAACACGTTAAAATCGTCTTCCTATATAGTAAGTAAAAACAGTTTTTTTAATAAAGCTAGCAGCTCGACAGTTTACATTAAACATTAATCCCTAGTATTTTATTGTAAATACTAAATAAATAATGCTGAACATTTTACACAACGTCATGTATCCTCAAACTAAGCAAAGCTTGTACAATGGGAACCAGATAACTGATAGAATACTGTTACGCCGAGGCTGTTAAACAATGAGTAATAATGGTAACTTCTCGAACGCTTTTGTCTTGCTGCGTTATTGTTGTTATTGTCTGCGGTTGCGCACAATGGAGTGGCCATTGTGTCGAGGGACCGACCCTTTTCCTGGAACGATCGAGATCCTTCTCGAACAATCGAAATGTGTGGATATAAATAGGCCGGAGAGATGGCCGGACAGTCAGTTGTGAGTCAGTCTCAGTCAGTCTGAGTGAGTTAGTTTCAGCGAGGCCCTGGAGGACTGACGTGGGAAGGGTCTCGCGTGAACAGTAGTTGCTCCCGAGTCAGTCTGGATTTAGCTATACGTGCGAACATTTCGGTGACTTTAAGTGGTGCACCAGTGGTGTGAATTGGTGTGTTGTGATTACGTGTGACCAAGTTCGTGTATTCATCGTCATCGTGTTGAATAAAGTGTTATTTTGGTCAGACCGATTTCCATTATTTTATCCCGAACCCTCAGCTCGTAACAATTTGGTGTCAGAAGTGGGATAAAATAATGCCGGTTCTACCAATGGATAACGTGGACGGTGTCAGGACGAGAGGTCAACGACAACAGGAAATGGATGAAAGGCGGTTTGGGGAGTCTCCGGTTCAAGAAGCTTGGCAGAGTCGTCAGCCGATGGAGATGGAATCAGCCGCCACCGAATCATTTGGAGCATCATCATCATCATCATCCATGGGGCAAGCTCCTGTGACAGGCGATCTTGCTGCTATTATGGCAATGCTTTGTCGTCAAGAAGAACAGCGTCGTCAGGATAAAGAAGAACAGCGTCGCCAACAGGAAGAGCAGGCTCGGTTGCAGGAGGAACAATGCCGTCAGCATTAAGAAGAGAAGCGTTGTCAACAGGAAGAGCAGGCTCGGTTGCAGGAGGAACAACGCCGTCAGCATTAAGAAAAGAAGCGTCGTCAGCAGGAAGAGCAGGCTCGGTTGCAGAAGGAACAGCGACATGAACAGGTGGAGCAGACTCGGTTACAAGAGGAACAGCGACGTCAGGATAAAGAAGAGCAGCGTCGTCAACAGGAAGATCAGCGACGTTGGCCATAAGAGCGTGCTCGACTGATGAGGGAATCGTTCGGTTCATCTGGAAAGGAATTCCAGGAAGTGAAAGAACAGATAGAAATCAAGAGAGCCGTGTTTTGGAGGCTGGAATTGGGCTCGACTGATGAGGGAATCGTTCGGTTTATCTGGAAAGTAATTCCAGGAAGTGAAAGAACAGATAGAAATCATGAGAGCCGTGTTTTGGAGGCTGGAATTGGGATCGCTGATGTGAAAGGGACTCTGGGTGTCCTGAAGTACTGGAGACGGCAATATGGCTCCTCTAGTTGCTACATCTTCAGCGCGAGGTGCGCCTAAAATTGTTCGTGTTGATCGGCTGCCGCGATATGAGGCTAAGAATGCTCGGGACGAGCATGTTTTAGGAGGGGGCAGTGTTACGCCGAGGCTGTTAAACAATGAGTAATAATGGTAACTTCTCGAACGCTTTTGTCTTGCTGCGTTATTGTTGTTATTGTCTGCGGTTGCGCACAATGGAGTGGCCATTGTGTCGAGGGACCGACCCTTTTCCTGGAACGATCGAGATCCTTCTCGAACAATCGAAATGTGTGGATATAAATAGGCCGGAGAGATGGCCGGACAGTCAGTTGTGAGTCAGTCTCAGTCAGTCTGAGTGAGTTAGTTTCAGCGAGGCCCTGGAGGACTGACGTGGGAAGGGTCTCGCGTGAACAGTAGTTGCTCCCGAGTCAGTCTGGATTTAGCTATACGTGCGAACATTTCGGTGACTTTAAGTGGTGCACCAGTGGTGTGAATTGGTGTGTTGTGATTACGTGTGACCAAGTTCGTGTATTCATCGTCATCGTGTTGAATAAAGTGTTATTTTGGTCAGACCGATTTCCATTATTTTATCCCGAACCCTCAGCTCGTAACAATACTTATATACTTTTTTTTGTATGAACATACTTAAACCGAACAAATATCTGTAGATCATACAAACATTTATTCCGTGGCGGGAATCGAACTCGCAACCTCCTGCGTCTCAGACAGCTATTCGCCAACACACGTGACAAATATTAATCGATACTAAAGTTTCCCTAGACGAAACGAAACACCTGCCAGAGCATAACTTTGTAAGGATTTTCTTGACTTTTCGTATTTTGACATTCCTATGTCTAGAAAAAATGGTCAGCACTACAAAAATAATATCATCGACGATCACACAGGATTAACCGATCTGTGGGTTCAGTTTTTATAGCTATTAATCTTTATTAGTTTCCTCTATGCTCAGGGATTTGATATCAGACATATTTCTATGGATATTTATTTTATGATATATCATGCGAGTTATTTTTCTCTTTATCCTCGACTGGTATTTCGATAATGCAACTTCACGGTTATAATAAATGTTTTTTGAATGATCACGTTAATGCAGCAAAAAATATATGTTGTTTATGCGTATACAAAAGTTCCGGAAGACAATGTTAATGAGCAAATGGGAAACTGACAGAGTAAATGAAAGAACTCACAAATCATGGTAAATATCCCGTTTTTAGTACAAATAAATGAAAGAAGTATAAAAATATATAAATATAAATAAATATTGCTGGACATTTCACACAGCGCTTTCTAGCCCTAAACTAAGCAGAGCTTGTACTATGGGAACCAGATAACTGATAGAATACTTATATACATTTTTTTTTTTGTAAATACATACGTATAATATATAGAAAAACACCCAGACACGGAACAAATACGTGTAGATCATACAAACATTTGTCCCGTGGCGGGAATCGAACCCGCCACCTCTTGCGTCTCAGCCGGCTATACGCCCACTGCGCCACGGAGGTCGTCAATTACAAATTACAATTTGGTTTTTGAATGATTCTTAATTAGGTACAAGTACATCATAACCATAACATATTAATATATAAAACAAAGTCTGGTTTGTTCGAACACTTATAACTCGAGAACGGCTGAACCGATTTTGATGATGTTTGATTTGTTGTATTTGTCTCCGTCCCGAATAGCAGAATAACTTTTAAAATATAGGAAAAAATAACGCAAGAAGATATTATGAATAAAAATAATTTTCTCATACATTGATGCAGATAATGATGGCCGACAGCCCGCGTCATATGCATGTTAAGGCGGTACGAAGTTTACCGGGTCAACTAGTAACAGTATAAGTTGTAAACGAGCTCGCTAGCTCCTAGGAAAAGCTCCTGTGTTGTAGGTATAATAAATGAATAAAAATATCTTAAGAATATTATAATGTTTTGTGAACTGAGGATCGGGCTCAATGGCGCATCCTGGGAGAGAGAGACCTACGTCCAGCAGTGGGTTGTTATAGCTTCATGATTGATTGATTGAAAATACTTTATTGCACTTATAAAACTAGTACAAAGGCGAACTTAATGCTAAAGAGCATTCTCTTCCAGATAACCTTTGTGTATTGTAGATAAAGATGTGTAGGTAGTGCACAGAAAAGGTAAAAAAAGAAAATTTGCACTGGACTAATAAATTTAGCATAATATAGGTACATACTAAATAAATAAACCTACTTAAATACTTTATATGATAGACTAAACTATACCAATATCGAATAAAAATACATACATAATAATTGAAGAAGTGTTATGGAAATATTAAGTTGCTCATTTTTGGTCGGTTTGACCGAGAAGGTGCCTATAGATTCTCAATCTGAATGCTTCCACTAAAGTAGCCTCGAAATAGTTTAGTGGCATATTATTCCAGAGACGAGTAGCGGTTATGGTGTAGAGTCAGAGTAAGTAGCCGTGTTATGCTGTGGAGTAATTAGTTGGAAACGACGAGACGATCGCACAGGTCTGTCCTCAGTTGATACGGATGCAAATCGCTCTTTGAGGTAGCTGGGAGATAGAGGGTTGCGAAGAATATTATACAGGAGGGATAGCATGTGTACATTTTGACGAGCTCTGAGGTCAAGTCATTTTAGCTGCTGACGAAATACCGAGACATGATAATATTTTCGTAGGCCGTAGATATAGCGAATGCAAAGATTCTGCAGACGCTCCAACCTGTTCAGTTGCTCTTCCGTAGCATCGGGATAGCATACATCCGCATAATCTAGGATGGGTAAGAGTAACGCATTAACCAGTGTGGTCCTTGTAGATTGGGGAAAGAAATTTTTTAGGCGTTTCACAGTATGCATGGTACCATACATCCTCCTCCTAATCTGGGTAATATGGTGGTCCCATGACAAATTATGGGTAATGAAAAGGCCCAAATTCTTAACCTCCTTGCAGAACTGCAGTGGAATATTATTATATTTAACCGGAGGAAGAGTGTTGAGATTAATTTTGACAATCTGTCTGTTACCACCAATTATTATCACCTGCGTCTTGTTGGGATTAATTAGTAGACCAAATTTTTGAGTCCAGTCATACACAGCGCTTAGATCAATAGTGAGATTTTCAATTCCAAATAGAATTTGATGATGATGATGATTAAAATGTTTTTAGTTCTAATATTTTACGAGTATTTTGATATTCTAGAATAGCTTTTTAGATAACGTTATTGAAAACTATGCCGCCATAATAAACGAGACGCGAGCTGTGGCTGTCTGAATTCTCAGAAACTATTCAACTTGTAAACCTACAACTTTAGAAGTAGGAGACGTTTATCTTAGTACCTAGATCATGATACCTAATTGATCGAGCGAAGCGAGATCTCCAAATCAACTTGGGCGTTGTATGTAGTATGTATGTTTGTTTGTTCGAGAATAACTTTCGAAGCGTTTATCCGATCATCGTAAAATTTGGTATATAGGTATGGCACAATTTTGGTGTGACTAAATGAGCTAAAAATGTGGTTGTTGAGATATTGAGGTTCGAGGAGGGGTAAAAAAAACAAAATGGGACTATCCGGTCAAATAGCCTAATAAAAGGTTTTATGTGTAGAATTCGACCCCGTTTTTATTTTTAGTTTAAACCTTGAGATTTTCAAGTTATTAGGCATAATAATAACTGAACTTTGACAAAATTCACAGGGTACACTAGTGACCCCACAGTGCTGAAATTTGGTATGCGTGTAGCTTTAGTAACACAAATATGAGAAAAAGTCCGAAATTCAAAATAACTGCAATTTATACCCCGATAAGTTTAACCAATTAACATGAACTCCCGTTACCTCTAATTTGAATGAAACTGTAGGTTAAGTGAGTTGGTTGCGTATTTCGTGGCATTATTTTGTTAGTCAAAAATTAAGGCCGGCTTGCACAACGATCCCTTAACGTATTTAACGAAAGAAACGTTTAAAAGTTACGTATTTGTATGATTTGATAACTCTTTAAATCATATTTAACCCAAATACGTTTAGGCATCGTTGCGCGAGTCGCCTTATGAATATTTTTTATTGAGTTTTGGGAGACTCGCAAGATCTCAGTTCGGGGCGAACCACTAGTATTATCTAACTAATGTATAAAAATCTCGTGTCACGGTTTTGGTGGTCGCACTCTTCCGAAACGGCTCAACAAATTTAAATATAATTTTTTATGCGTAAAATCTTTCCTCTCGGTTTGTAGGAGTAATTTTGGTAAAAGGGGCGGAAATGTGTAACAGGAAACCGGGGAAGCGCGCGCTTTTTGATTGGACCAATGAGCACGCGCGTTGGTCATATGTATGCGACTACTGTAAGGCTCGTAATTTTTTTTGTATGTTTGGTAGGTATGAGAATAGGTCGTAAAGTATTTTTTACCCTCCTACTCCCATCCCCCATTTTTTAATCGCGATTTTATATTTTTATATGAACAATATCCATATAATTTAACCGCCGTCATTTACATTAAATGTCGCGTCACTTTGACAATAGTGTCTTATATAGTTTTTATCCCGAAATTCCCACGGGAACGAGACATTTCAAGCGTGCGAAGCCGAGGGCAGGTCAGCTAGTATGACATACAATCTTTAGATCCGCGTACCGCTTGCGCTCCCGGTACATGCTCTGATCCCAACTTACGAACATGTTTTGCAACGATAAGGGAAATTCTTTGTGTATTGGGTTCTTGGCCCTGTTTGTATTGTAGTTGAATATATATACCTTTTTCCGTCTTTGTTCCCGGTGTGTATATCACTTTATTGATGTGAACCCAAGACGCTTTAATACCTAATGCATAGCATATAGGTACTTATCTTAGATATTAGTTCGATTTAAAACAATACTCCTATATTAAAGTTACCTGTTGCCTGGAAGAAATCGCTTTCAGCGATAAGGCCGCCCATTGTACTTTATTTAGCTTAAATTAATTTTTTTAAGTATTCCTGGTGTACAATAAAGGATTATTCTATTCTATTCTAAAGGTAAAAAACCATCTGAATAGCACACATTTTAGTTTAACTCTTGCAGTTACACTGTTGTCTATGAATTAAACCCCATGTATCACATATATAATTTATATACATTCCGAATAAAGAATCTGAATTCAGTAAAAAATAATTAATCACTAAAGACAGAATCTTCATAATTCTATCTAAACAGTGTTTTAATAATAAATTAAATAAACATAAATATTATTGTTTGACATCTTAGGATTAACCTAAATAACCTTTGAGTTTAATTCTTAATCCAAGCATTATTCAGACCCACGAATTTATCTGCTATTCGCAAGCAGTTAACAAATACACGCATAGTACAAATTCTTTAAAACTCATATCCCGCTCTCATGCATATTGCTTTTGACAAATGCCGACATCAATCCACATAGTGGTTCAGATAGATCATTTTCTGTGTATTTTCATATCCAATTCGGGGGACAAAATGACACTCGATGACGGATCGTAACATCGGATTGGACTCGTTGCTACATTTATATATTTCATGTGTTCTGATGGAATACTCGGCTCGGACAGCAATCACCGTGTTTTTATTTCGATAGGTTGATAAAATGGGACTTTCTTTTGATGGTTATCAATCGTATAGGTATTTTAGGTTCATCAAAATAATGTTTTATATATTTAAATACAATTTTGATGAACCTAGGTATTCCTATACGATTGATAACGATCAAACCGTCATTACTTTAAAGATTTAAGAGCCCATTCTGCTGTTTCATTATGTATCGTCATTCGCTATAATAGTGCATTCCATCTTATTCAGGAGTTTTCAATAGACTGAGCGCAATATGATTAACATCTAATTATGATAACACTTCGTCTGATTGTATGTATGTGACGATGTAGATAGCCAATCTAAAAGCAATCAATTTACTCTACACATTCCGTTCTACATTTGTCACTCGACGCGAGAAACTAAATTGATTTGTTGGAACTGTTGGACTTAAGACGACTTTATGATACTTATTGATTATTTAGATAGTTTATTAGTTTATACCGCCCCTAGTTGACCATATTATTTTGAAAAATATCTTTTTCATACCTAGGAGTAAACTTGTCTAATTAGGTGACTTACGTAGGTAGCTCTTGAGATTACGCAATATACACAATGTAGGTGATTTCTAGATCGTGTTCTTTTTGTTGCAGTGTTCTCCAAAGGGCAATGCGAGACTGGCCAGTACCGCTTCCTCGCCAGGACCGGAGGCTACGCCTGGGTTCAAACCCAGGCTACGGTTATCACCGACAAGCAACAAAAGCCCATCAGCGTTGTTTGCGTCAACTACGTCATAAGGTAGGAATAGATTAAGACATTGTGTGTGTTTGTTTAATCACTTTTTCACAGCATCTTTTCAGTGGAACATCAAGATTTTATACAAAAAAAACGTAATATTTTCATGGTAAGTATATATTTCCAAGTTACTACGATGTTTTTCTAAGTTAATTATTTGGTCTGCCGCCATAACCTAGTTTAAACGACTACGATACACACACACGATAGTACCCCGTACGTAATTTCTAGTAGATTACAGTTTTTGGCGTGTCTTATCTTGATTAGCCATGGCCACTCCCTACGATAGCACTTTCATTAGGAAATATGTTGTGTAACAATTTGCGTTATCAAAGCCCTTGACTGTACTATCATTTACTTCAGCCTTACTGATGTTTGTTTGGTCTTCCTTGTTTAGTAACACTACTATTTAGATTAGAACTACTGGTTCGCCCCGAACTGAGATCTCACGAATCTCCCAAAATAAACATTATTCTTAGGGCGACTTGCACAACGATGCCTAAACGTATTTAGTGGCTAAATATGATTTAAGGAGTTGTCAAATCATGCAAATACTTCAAATTTAAACATGTTTAGTCGCTAAATACGTTTAGTGATCTTTGTGCATGCCGGCTTTAATCTTTGACTGATAAATTGGTGCCACGAAATGCATAACCAACCTACTTGACCTACAGTTTCATTCACAGTAGATGTAACGGGAGTTCTTGTTAATTGTTTTTTTTTTGGGTACAAATGGCAGTTATTCGGGATTTCAGACAATTGCCTATATTTGTGTCACTAAAGCTACACGAATACCAAATTTAAGCATTGTGGGGTCACTGCTGTACCCTGTGAATTTTGTCAAAGTTTTGTTTTTATTATGGCTAATAGCTCAAAAACTACAAAAATTAAACTTAAAATAAAAACGGGGTTCAAATGTACTAATGAAGACCTTTCATTTGTCGTCCCACTTGACCTAATAGTCTCATATTCATTTTTTTTACCCCTCTTGAACCCCAATATCTCAACAACCCCCCAATATTTTTAGCTCATTGAGTCACACCAAAATTGTGCCATCACTACCTACCTATATACCAAAGTTCATGATGATCGGATAAACGCTACGAAAGTTATCCTCGGACAAACAAACATACATACATACAACGCCGATTTGCCCAAGTTGATTTGGAGATCTCGCTTCGCTCGATCAATAACAAAGACTTGTTTCTTCTGAGATTATCTGAAACTTACAAGGTGACGCATATGCTAAATAAAATAAGCGTATTGCAGTTAAAATATGAAAATAATCGAAAGTTTAAAAAATCACATATCTTCAAAGCAGTTCACTAGGGAAAATATATCTAGAAGTGTCTCATTACAAGTTTCCAAGCTTTTCTGCGAGTCCCTTGTACAATAATACCTTTGTCAACTCACCTTTGATGTAAATAAAATCTCTGAAATCTGATTACCAAACAGATCCTTCGTCGTCTTTACAACTTTACGTGAAAATAAAAATTCACTTATTTCTATCTTACGCTAGTTCTGTTTTCTTGTCAACATATTGACTGATTCTAGATGTAGATGACCTGGCTAGACACATGGTTGCATTCCTTTATGCGCTTCTGTGACCTGAGTATGGGTTAGTGCAGGGTTTCTCAAACTTTCGGCTCCACGAACCCCTGTTAAAGTTTCCAGGTGACAGCGAACCCCTTAACTAACTAATTAAATCCCCCCTCCCCCTCAAAGGAAATAATAAAATTGACTGTTGAAGAAAATAAGCTTTTTATTTAAATAAAAGGTAACAAATAAAGTGCCTAAATAAATATCTTTTTAATATGAATGTGATGGGTGCGCTTGTTTCTTGTCGCAAATGGAGTCAATTTCAGGAGTAATTTTAACCATGTGTGCCGCACGTGCCTGCCAGTCATCAAGCCACCATTACGTAAATCTTGTCGCGAATCCCCTGACGTCAAATGGCGAACCCCTAGGGGTTCGCATATCCCACTTTGATAAACCCTGGGTTAGTGGATTGAAACACCTAAGAATAAGAGAGAATATAGGTTTTACAAATTTTAAACAGTACTCAGTTTAAAGTGTTGAGAAGATTCTACTTGTTGATCTAGTTGAACGTTGGTATATCAAAGCCATTTGGCCACTATGTCAAGGGCAACAGTTTGGCTTGTAACTCTGCCAGGTTGTCTACAATGTATTCTAAATGTAATGCATGAAAATTAATTTCAATTAATCTATTCGTATTGTTTATACATTAATGAAACGTTATCTATACTGGACAACTGCTTTTTTTTAACTATCCATCTATATACTCATTTTAAATATATTCCAGGCTATGTACAATTCCGCAGGAGTACAGTTTTTTCCTCTCACCTTGCAAGTATGTTTATGTTTTCTGTGTTTACCATCCTATTTGATTATTAAATTATTATTGGCAATCTACACCTTGCTGTTATAAATATAGCACTGAGTACATAATACGGCAAAATAAGAACATGTTGATAAATTAGTCGTAATGAAATCATCTCAGGCAATGATCGCTCAAGCGTAACACTACGCTCGTAACTTTTTCTTAACTTGTATTATTTCGTAAACAGACTCATTATAATAAGTATTTAAATATTGAACAATCATCTTCAGCGGTTGCTTCAGTTTACAAAATGTTATGTATAATTAAACGAAAACAATCGTGTGTAACCCGATAACACTCCCACGAACTAGGGGCGACATTAACACAAGTGGCGACCACAATAGACCTCATGGCCGCAATGAAAGTAAAGCTGGATAACCTAAAAAAAGTAGTTTTTTATATGGCCAACATAATAATTGATAACCCTAAACTCCGAAATAAACAAAGACCATTTAAAACCATCAAAGATTGTTTTAACTTATCTAGGATGGAAATTTACTTTAAAGCCAATTAACACTAAGCTTACTCCAAAGCAAAATCGTTTCAACCTTCAGCTCTCTTGGTGGGATTCTCAAAAGTTTGAACTTTGGAACGGTTCTTAAGTGTATTTATTTAGTTGAAATTTACTTCGACATCAATCGGTTAGGCAGCTACTTAAAAACAAGTGCGAATCTGGCTGACAACTTCACGATTTTCGGATTTTTTCTTTATACTTGCGCTATGAGATTTTGCTTCTTGCTCATGATTCTAGGTTAACGGGAAGTATCCTATAGTTTTGATTTAGTTGCGAGTAAATTAAATGGCAAAAGTGGCTGTATTTTTTGATTACTTTGACTTAGAAGGTTTATTTTTATTAGGATTTTATTAGCAAGAGATCGTAGACCTATGTTTTTGATATTAATTTCAACTTGATACCTCAATACGTTCCTGAGAAAAATGATATTAACAGACAGACGGACAACAAAGTGATCCTATAAGGATTCCTTTATTTCTTTTGAGGTACGAAACCCTAAAAATCTGAAAATGTTCGCAAAATATTTTCCAACTCAACTCACCGCCATTTGATTATTTTAGGTGTCAGTTGCTAGAAATACTCCGGTTATTTACCGACCTTGTGTATAAGGCTAAGTTCATATGAACGCGCGGTACCGCGCGGAACTACTAACCGCGCCGTACAAGATCAAACTAAATAGTGTTTATCGTCTACATTACCGCGCGGTACCGTGCGTTCATATTGTTACGCTGAGACTGTTAAACAATGAATGGTAATCGAGGTTTCTCGAGCGCTTTTGTCTTTATTATTGTTTACGGTTTCGCAGAATGGAGAGTGGCCATTGTGTCGAGGGACCGACCCTTTCCTGGAGCGATCGAGATCGTTCTCGAACAATCGAAATGTGTGCGATATAAATAGGCCGGAGAGATGGCCGGACAGTTAGTCGGAGTGAGTCTGAGTGAGTCTCAGTTAGTGAGTGAGTCTCAGTTAGTGAGTGAGTCTCAGCGAGGCCCTGGAGGACTGACGTGGAGAAGGGTCTCGCGAGAACAGTAGTTGCTCGCGAGTCAGTCTGGATTAAGTTATACGTGCAAACATTTCGGTGACTTTAAGTGGTGCAACAGTTGTGTGAATTAGTGTGTTGTGATACGTGTGACCAAGTTCGTGTATTCATCGTTTAGTGCTGAATAAAAGTGTTATTTTGGTCAGACCGATTCCCATTATTTTATCCCGAACCCTCAGCTCGTAACAATTTGATGTCAAGAAGTGCCTAGCTCTAGAGGCAATAAAAGGAATGGCAAATTCGATGTGTCGTCACTGTTGGAAGATTGCCGTAAAAGCCTTTCTAGGGAAGAAATTGCTATGACTGAGAAAATGTTACATCGCTACGCCGATCTTTTCTCTTCAAATGATGCTGATATTGGAAAGACTGGACTGGTTAAGCACACGATAAATACTGGTAACGAGCTACCTATCCGTCAACGACCTAGGAGACTACCGGTTGCTCGAGAAAAGGAAGTAGAGACCATGGTTGAGGGAATGATGAATGATGGGGTGATAGAACCTTCATCTAGTCCATGGTGCTCTCCTGTTGTTCTAGTCAAAAAGAAGGATGGAAGCCTGCGCTTTTGTGTAGATTATCGTCGACTTAATGCAGTTACGAAGAAGGACAGTTATCCACTACCAAGGATCGACGACACATTGGATACACTAACCGGAATGAAATGGTTTACAACTTTAGACTTGAAGAGTGGCTACTGGCAAGTTGAAATAGACCCTAAGGACAAGGAAAAGACTGCGTTCTCTACAGGAAAGGGGCTGTGGCAATTTCGAGTCATGGCATTTGGACTATGCAATGCCCCTGCAACTTTTGAAAGATTGATGGAGCAAGTTCTTGTCGGGTTGATTGGTGACGCGTGTCTTGTTTACTTGGACGACATCATCATCGTGGGACGTACGTTTAAAGACCACCTTCAAAATCTGGAACGTGTGCTGGCAAAAATTCGTGCCGCCAATCTGAAGTTAAGTCCGAGGAAATGTTCATTCTTCAGACAACAAGTAAGCTTTCTGGGTCACGTTGTTTCACAAGACGGGGTGCAAACTGATCCGGCGAAAATCAACGCTGTCAAAGATTGGCCGATTCCCAAAGATAAGACCGAAGTCAGAGCATTTTTGGGGTTGTGCTCCTACTACCGACGTTTCGTCAAGAACTTCGCGGATATTGCTAAGCCTCTGCACAGGCTAACTGAGGAGAAACGACTGTTCTGCTGGGATGCAGAATGCGAAACTGCTTTCCAGGAATTAAAGAACCGACTGTGTAAGACACCAATTCTTAGCTTTCTTGATACTGAGAACGAGTTCATTGTAGATACAGATGCAAGTAATACCGGTATTGGTGGTGTGCTATCTCAACGCAAAGGAGATCAGGAGGTGGTGATCGCTTACTTCAGTAAATCCTTATCCAAAGCGGAAAGAAATTACTGTGTCACAAGAAGGGAACTGCTGGCTGTAGTAAAGACCTTACAGCATTTCAACAAATACCTGCTAGGTCGTAAATTTCAACTTCGAACTGACCATGCTGCATTGCAATGGCTCTTACGGTTCAAGAATCCTGAAGGGCAGGTGGCAAGGTGGATTGAACAATTACAGGAGTTCGACTTCGACATTGGGCATCGTAGTGGAAAATCTCACGGGAACGCGGATGCGCTATCACGAAGACCTTGCCCTGAGAACTGCAAACATTGTGCCAAATATGAGTCTAAGGAAGCAGAACCTGTCAGGCTGCTGAGAACGGACCTAAGTGACGAATGGAAAGAAACTTTGCAGCAGGCACAACAGGATGACAAAGACCTTAAACCCATCATTGAAAGGATCACAGCGGGTACCACTAAGCCTTTGTGGAGTGACATTGCTGCTCTGAGTTCAACAACGAAGAGTTATTGGGCACAGTGGGAGAGCCTGGTTATCCACGACGGGGTTCTGTGTCGCAAATGGGAAAACGCTCGTGGAGATCACTGTCATCTGCAAATGGTGGTTCCCAAAGCCAAGGTCCCTAACGTGCTACAACTCTACCATGAAGGATGTTCGGGAGGCCACATGGGAGTAAACAGGACACTGTTAAAAATAAGGGAGCGGTTTTACTGGATCCATTGTAGAGAAGATGTTGAAGACTGGTGCCGAAAATGCACTACTTGTGCGGCAGTGAAAGGACCCCATACACGCAGCAGAGGAGCACTAAAACTGTATAACGTTGGAGCCCCATGGGAGCGTATAGCCCTGGATATTGCAGGACCATTCCCTGTAAGTAAAAATGGAAATAAGTACTTCATGGTCGTTATGGACTACTTCACAAAATGGCCCGAAGTTTTCGCCATTCCTAATCAAGAAGCTTCGACGGTAGCAGATAAACTAGTCCACGAAGTTTTCTGTCGTTTTGGAGTTCCCCTGGAAATTCACAGTGATCAAGGAAGGAATTTTGAATCACAAGTATTTCAGGAGACATGCCGAATAATGGGGACTCATAAAACAAGAACCACTTCTTATCATCCTCAGTCTGATGGAATGGTAGAAAGATTCAATCAGACGTTGGAGAGATATCTGGCCAAAGTGGTCGAAAATAAGCAAAACGATTGGGACCAACACATACAGCCGTTTTTACTGTCATACAGAAGTGCAGTCCATGAGAGTACAGGCGCCACTCCTGCGTTGGCAAATTTTGGAAGAGAACTGCGGTTGCCTGCAGACCTGATAACTGGCATTCCTCCAGATTCTCCGCGTGCTATCACAGATTATGCAAACGACCTGCGCAATAAAATGAACGACATAAATGAACACATTCGACTAACTGGTCAACAAATGTCTGAGAAAATGAAGACCCGTTATGACCGAAATTCAAACAACTTGCGATTTGATGAGGGATCACAGGTCTGGTTGCACAATCCGATACGGAAAAAGGGAAAATCCCCTAAACTACAAGCAAAATGGGATGGACCATACCGTGTGTTGACCAGGATTAATGACGTCACATACCGAATTCAGAAGGGAGCGCGAGGTGCGCCTAAAATTGTTCATGTTGATCGGCTGGCGCGATATTACGGGGCTAACAATGCTCGGGACGAGCATGTTTTAGGAGGGGGCAGTGTTACGCTGAGACTGTTAAACAATGAATGGTAATCGAGGTTTCTCGAGCGCTTTTGTCTTTATTATTGTTTACGGTTTCGCAGAATGGAGAGTGGCCATTGTGTCGAGGGACCGACCCTTTCCTGGAGCGATCGAGATCGTTCTCGAACAATCGAAATGTGTGCGATATAAATAGGCCGGAGAGATGGCCGGACAGTTAGTCGGAGTGAGTCTGAGTGAGTCTCAGTTAGTGAGTGAGTCTCAGCGAGGCCCTGGAGGACTGACGTGGAGAAGGGTCTCGCGAGAACAGTAGTTGCTCGCGAGTCAGTCTGGATTAAGTTATACGTGCAAACATTTCGGTGACTTTAAGTGGTGCAACAGTTGTGTGAATTAGTGTGTTGTGATACGTGTGACCAAGTTCGTGTATTCATCGTTTAGTGCTGAATAAAAGTGTTATTTTGGTCAGACCGATTCCCATTATTTTATCCCGAACCCTCAGCTCGTAACAATATGAACTTAGCCTAAATGACGTTGACATTTTCATTATACTTTTACGACTACATTTCCAGTTCGCAATAACTTCAACACCCATCAAAATCATGAAAATATTTTCGCGAAGTGGATAATACGTGTAATGGAGTTCCCATGTTACTGCTTTCCTTTTAAAAGCCGCTGTGAATAGGTATTTTACGTGGACACTTTCAATCATCTCGGACATTTACAGTAAACATTTTGGACTTGCTCGCTTTTTACATCCACCGTCTGGATTCAGCTTTTAGTTGACAGTGTTTATATCTTCAACTTTATGGGTAACTTCGTTTATTTTCTAAAAGTTCTTTATTTTTAATATTTCTCTTAAGCGCGTCACACACAATAAAGATGCTATAATATTTTATATTAAGATGAAATATCGCTCGCCATACAATCCAATGGACCATTACACACGGCGAAGATAATATATATTTTTATCTTACATTGGATTATATATTAACATAAAATATTATAGCAGCTTTATCATTTGTAACGCGTTTGACTGTTTACCTTCAGTAGTACAACAACGGAATTTAATTTCTTCAACTTCGCACGGGTGGGTTTTCAATAAAACATTACCCTCATTTTGCGTACTTGGCTAAAAAGTAGCTAGTAAGTAGTAAATAACTAGCTGACCCGCCCGCGGCTTCGCACGGGTGGTTGGCTAAAAAGTAGCCTATGTCCTTTCCCATGATATAATCTATCTCCTTACAAAATTTCATTACGATCCGTTCAACCGTTTAGTCGTGTAAAGGTAACAAATAAACAGAATTATGTATGTATTATACATATAAACTTCCTCTTGAATTAATCTATCTATTGCTGAAAACTGCATTAAAATCTGTTGAGTAGTTTAAAAGATCTAAGCGAACAGACAGCGGAAGCGACTTTTTTTATGCTATGTGAGAAAAGATAAAGATTACAACGTAATGCATGCTCGTGATCATTTTCTGTTATGATCAATAATATTGCTGATAGAAATCAAGGAATATTGTAATTTGCGCTAATGTAATTTTACTCTGAGCCCCAAAACACAAGCTTATCCTATAAGCTTAGCTTGAGGCTCTCCGTAAGCAATGTCTAACCTTCAAACTTGAATACTCGCAATATAACTTAAACAGCATTGTAAGCTTTGT
The DNA here is from genome assembly GCA_963924445.1 of Philereme transversata. NCBI lineage: Eukaryota > Metazoa > Arthropoda > Insecta > Lepidoptera > Geometridae > Philereme > Philereme transversata. The sequence goes on from OZ004347.1 coordinate 12,056,019, forward strand.
ACATCTTCCTGTAAATAGATGGTTTGATGTTGAAAAAAAAACAAAAGCACAGCTTTATGGGCCCTGATTCTGTTCGCCCTGTTGGAACAGTTTGAGGTCACGCTAAGCGTGAAGGGCTCTTATCGAGTGTAACAATAACAACGCTCTATCAGCGGCCCTTTCTGTCAGCTACGATTTGCGCAGAGTGTCGATTTATATTTTGTTAAAAACATTAACTCCTGCGGGATTGTAAGTAGTCAGGAATATACTTAAAGCAAGTATATAATGAAAATGCCATGTTTCACAAGCTATTTTGAATCCTGCGGGATTGTTCCTAGAATTATTTTATTAATTTCTTGTTACAATATAAAACTAGTGGTTCGCCCCGAACTGAGATCTCGCGAGTCTAGTGCCACGAAATAAATAACAAACTCACTTGACCTACAGTTTCATTCAAATTACAGGTAACGGAAGTTCATGTTAATTGGCTACCCTTATCTGGAATACAAATTGCAGTTATTCTAGATTTCAGACTTTTGCCTATACATATTTGTGATACTTAAGCTACAAACATACTGTTACGAGCTGAGGGTTCGGGATAAAATAATGGGAATCAGTCCAACCAAAATAACACTTTTATTCAACACTAGAACGATGAATACACGATCTTGGTCACACGTATCACAACACACTATTCACACCACTGGTGCACCACTTAAAGTCACCGAAATGTTCGCACGTATAGCTTAATCCAGACTGACTCGGGAGCAACTACTGTTCACGCGAGACCCTTGTCCACGTCAGTCCTCCAGGGCCTCGCTGAGACTCACTCACTCACTTAGACTCGAGACTGACTCACAACTGACTCCCGGCCATCTCTCCGGCCTATTTATATCCACACATTTCGATTGTTCGAGAAGGATCTCGATCGTTCCAGGAAAAGGGTCGGTCCCTCGACACAATGGCCACTCCATTGTGCGCAACCGCAGACAATAACAACAATAACGCAGCAAGACAAAAGCGTTCGAGAAGTTACGATTATTACTCATTGTTTAACAGCCTCGGCGTAACACTGCCCCCTCCTAAAACATGCTCGTCCCGAGCATTCTTAGCCTCATATCGCGGCAGCCGATCAACACGAACAATTTTAGGCGCACCTCGCGCTGAAGATGTAGCAACTAGAGGAGCCACATTGCCGTCTCCAGTACTTCAGGACACCCAGAGTCCCTTTCTCATCAGCGATCCCAATTCCAGCCTCCAAAACACGGCTCTCATGATTTCTATCTGTTCTTTCACTTCCTGGAATTACTTTCCAGATAAACCGAACGATTCCCTCATCAGTCGAGCCCAATTCCAGCCTCCAAAACACGGCTCTCTTGATTTCTATCTGTTCTTTCACTTCCTGGAATTGCTTTCCAGATGAACCGAACGATTCCCTCATCAGTCGAGCACGCTCTTATGGCCAACGTCGCTGATCTTCCTGTTGACGACGCTGCTCTTCTTTATCCTGACGTCGCTGTTCCTCTTGCAACCGAGTCTGCTCTACCTGTTCATGTCGCTGTTCCTTCTGCAACCGAGCCTGCTCTTCCTGTTGACGACGCTTCTCTTCTTAATGCTGACGGCGTTGTTCCTCCTGCAACCGAGCCGGCTCTTCCTGTTGACGACGCTTCTCTTCTTTATGCTGACGGCGTTCTTCCTCCTGCAACCGAGCCTGCTCTTCTTGCTGACGATGCTGCTCTTCTTTATCCCGATGACGCTGTTCTTCTTGACGACAAAGCATTGCCATAATAGCAGCAATATCGCCTGTCACAGGAGCTTGCCCCACGGATGATGATGATGATGCTCCAAATGATTCGGCGGCGGCTAATTCCATCTCCATCGCCTGACGACTCTGCCGAGCTTCTTGAACCGGAGACTCCCCAAACCGCCTTTCATCCATTTCCTGTTGTCGTTGACCTCGCGTCTTTACACCGTCCACGTTATCCTTTGGCAGAACCGGCATTATTTTATCCCACTTCTGACACCAAATTGTTACGAGCTGAGGGTTCGGGATAAAATAATGGGAATCAGTCCAACCAAAATAACACTTTTATTCAACACTAGAACGATGAATACACGATCTTGGTCACACGTATCACAACACACTATTCACACCACTGGTGCACCACTTAAAGTCACCGAAATGTTCGCACGTATAGCTTAATCCAGACTGACTCGGGAGCAACTACTGTTCACGCGAGACCCTTGTCCACGTCAGTCCTCCAGGGCCTCGCTGAGACTCACTCACTCACTTAGACTCGAGACTGACTCACAACTGACTCCCGGCCATCTCTCCGGCCTATTTATATCCACACATTTCGATTGTTCGAGAAGGATCTCGATCGTTCCAGGAAAAGGGTCGGTCCCTCGACACAATGGCCACTCCATTGTGCGCAACCGCAGACAATAACAACAATAACGCAGCAAGACAAAAGCGTTCGAGAAGTTACGATTATTACTCATTGTTTAACAGCCTCGGCGTAACAATACCAAATTACAGCACTGTGGGGGTCACTGGTGTACCCTGTGAATTTTGTCAAAGTTTAGTTTTTATTATGGCTAATAACTCAAAAACTACAAAAACTTTACTAAAACAAACGGCGTCGAAATGTACTAATTTGAAATTTCGAACCGTTCATTTGACATCTCAGTTGACCTAACAGTCTCATTTTCATTTTTTTACCCCTACTTGAACCCCAATATCTCAACAACCCCCAAATTTTTTAGCTCATTGAGTCACACCAAAATTGTGCCATCATTACCTACCTATATACCAAATTTCACGATGTTCGGATAAACGCTTCGAAAGTTATCCTCGGACAAACAAACATACATACATACATCGCCGATTTGCCCAAGTTGATTTGGAGATCTCGCTTCGCTCGATCAATTATACACGAGATTTTAAAACATGTACAATATTAACGATGTGTGATATTAATTAATTATGGAGCTGATCGATAATGAAGATCACGGAATATAGGCCAGACCGGAATAATATGTGGAAAAGTTATTTTTTCCTTTAGTTTAGGGCTATATAAAGTTCAAGGGCTTTCTTTTCTTGATTTATGTATACACAGTTCTACTGGCTATAACTGCCTTCGTAAAACTGTTTTATGATTACTCGTATTTTGTGTAGTTATCGCAGTTTCTCTAATAATGTGATAATGTTAATATGTGTATTTCAAAGTTTACTTGATCATTTAGTTATTTAAAAATAAGAGAAACTTGTTCAATTATGGCTTTTCATTTTCCACCGCCAAAAAAATATGGTTTGTATGCCAAAATATCAACATTTGTCTAAAGTCTCACTTCATCACACAAATGTTTGTTTTTTTATTTCTAGTTCCTTGAACAATAATGACACGGCAATGGACTTTGACAATTCACTTTCCTTTGTTAATCAGAGCATGACAGAGCAACGCCATCTGTTAGCAGTTATAAAAACATGGCCGTGAAACACCCTCATTGTTAATTTAAAATGTTCCTAAAGATAGCTCAAGCGAAACCTTCACTGTAAACAGTAAAATAAAAAAATGAATACAACAAAAAGCAAATAGCTGTTTAGTAATTTTCCTAGGAAGATTAGTTTTTGTCTATCCTTGTCACTTATTTAATCATTATATTACGATTGTTAGATCGGTCAGGCGCCACAATACGAAAATGTATTGGTGTGTTCCTTGACAGGTTATTGGTTATTCAAAATCAATCGTTACGGTCTCATACAAATATCTTATCTTTTAGTAGATGGTTATTGTCAACATAGGCATTGGTCCATGCATATCTGCGCTGTCGGGGCAATCGGGTTATCAAAGGTGAATGCGTTGCTATGTGGTTGCACTCTAGCGTATTATCTGCCATACTAATATCACTAAACTTGTTATCTTGTATAGGGCAGAAATCATCTCGTCCAATCTGTCCCTTGGCATAATAGCTAATCTCCATCTGATTCGGTTCTAAATTAACTTACACTGTTCCATAATAATGATAGGGATGTAGTATTTTTGTAGTGGGATGTAGTAGTTTGACTGCCTCCGTGGTGCAGTGGGCGTATAGCCGGCTGAGACGCAAGAGGTAGCGGGTTCGATTCCCGCCGCAGAACAAATGTTTGCATGATCTACAGATATTTGTTCCGTGTCTGGGTGTTTTTCTATATATTATAAGTATGTATTTACAAAAAAAAAGTATATAAGTATTCTATCAGTTATCTGGTTCCCATAGTACAAGCTCTGCTTAGTTTGGGGCTAGATAGCGCTGTGTGAAATGTCCAGCGATATTTATATTTATTTTATTTAGTATGGTGCTATCCATACTGTTTGTAAAGTATCACATGCTTTTGAAAATATTTCTAATCCTGTAATCATTTTTAGAAATAAAAAGATACTGTTCCTTTATTATAGCTTTGCTTTCATCAATTTATATACGGTGGAGCTCGGCAGTTTTAGTTCTTCGTGTATAAAACGATGCACCTCAATATTTGAAATTCAATAGTTTCCATTGTATTGTAAACTACTAAATGTACTAGTTACCACAATTGTTATTTTATCTACAATTTCTGCCACTTGATGGTTTGTTTAAAATAAAACGATTGCTGTTTAGTTAGTGTTTCGTTTCTTATTGGTATTTGACTAAATGCGAGATATGAATATTTTTTTACAAGCTTTTTATTAACTTGCTATGTATGTATGTTTGTCCGGGTGGAATCTTGCAACTGAATTTTAAACCCGTTCCTTGAGCTGAAATTTGGAATACATATGTAATTTCGGTGACAATGCAATAATACGGTACCATGGAAGTGGTCTCATGATGGAGACGGATGGTAGACAACGGAACTTCTGAATTGATTATAGTAGGCTACTAGTGTTTGGGCTCATTTTAATCTGCTTGCGGTTCCGATTATGAATTTTACAAAAGTTCGTTTTGAAAAAGTAATTTTTCAACAAAAACCTTATTTAAAACTCTTTTCTGTAATAGTCACATTCAAACGAGTTTTTCTGAAATGAATCCGAAGAAAACGTTTGAAATCTTTTGATGTTTCAATTATTCCACATGGCAACTGTAGCATTTTGAACTGTACTGGTCTTGAAGCTTCGTGAGTATTCTCGCTATCATTTATTTGTGACTAATAAAATAAATATCACGTTATCTATCAACCTCATTCATATTATATCTAGTAAAAAATTGCAATCTTAGTCTGGACTCGTGTTCTATATAACCGTGAAATGCATTCTGCAGCAATTTATTTTAACACCACATGTGGGTCAATGTAAGAGCACGTTCTGTATCTATTACATACGAATCGACACGCCTCGCTTTTTCTATAATTAGACATAATCGTGTCTTGGTCGCGAGTGCACCTAAGGTACCTGCATGATCAATTATCATACAAGTCATAAATCAGTATAGACCAAGAAATAGAGCAAGTGAACGGATAATAAATGACAAAGCTAAACTCGCTCCTATTACAATCACTGAACCAAAAAAAATATCTGCATCAATGTAATTTTTATTTATTGCTATAACAGAAAGAATATAAAATTATTTAAAAAAAAAATACAGAAGAAACAGTTGAATCTCTATAGACAGTTGCAAACGATCTATAGATAGATATATTTAGTTATATCTATCTTTATTTATATTAATATCTGATATCTGTAATATTTTTTTTCATACCAATATTATGCAATGTAATTATATGGTTAATAAATAAATACGGAATACATAAAGCATTCCTTTTAAAACAAATATTAATCATCAAATATTATCACCAAACTTGACTGTAAATTATACAAAATAACTACTGTCTCGATTCGGTCCGTATAAATGCAATAAACAAAGCAATGCCTCGAGAAATATTTCGAGACATAAAGCTGGACTATTAAGGGGTACCGCGAGGAACGAATTCAAATTTATTCATTACACCAATGAATACTGATTGCTCCAATGTATGCTGACCTGTATTGCGACTGACACTATTATCTGTAGATATACTCTATCTATTGTCTATGACGCCATTCTTTTTACCCATATTTATGCCCTGGCTTTCAGTGAAGTATGTATACGTAGCCTTCTTCTGTACAGGTATTTTCTTTAACGTGACGTCTTAGCTGATATTTGATAAATCCATTAATATCCGTTTGTGCTATTTAAATAATATCTCGATTTCCATCTCAGTAATCTTTGTCATCGCCATAATTCACCTCCAAATTGTCTTTATGATACTATTCATAAGCATTTACTGAAATTGTTCTAAAGCTTTCTTTATATTGATGGCGAATTCCAGTTGAGCTGCTGAGAATACTCGTAAAGCGTAAAAGCATGTCGAGAATGCGAGCGAACAGAATTTTGTATTCGAGGATTTCCTTTTACCATTCCCTGTTGTACTCTGGTCTACTTATTTATAAACGTCGTTTTAGCTTCAGTTAATCCATCTTTTTCTTGTTTTCATTTCGCTGGGTTAATTTATTTGTGGATCTTAGCGTATCATCATCGGTTATCAAGTAAAATATTTTTCAACTGACTTATTAAAAATTATCAATGAATTAGTCACTGAGTGATTTTCAAAATAGAGAATAGGGGAGAAGTCTGGCTGGTGACAGTTTTTATGAGTTGCCACTTGCAGCTGAAATGACTGACAGCGAAACTATACCGATGCTAAACCGCGTTTATAAACAAGTCGGTGAGAGTCTGCGGTCGTCGGTCGGTTTATGCAATTGTGGGCGAATGCACCCCTCCCCCGGTCGTTCACCTCACCTTCCTAGTGCAAGTACTAGAGTAGTTTTCGTTTCAGCTTGAATGGGGTGTGGGTGATGCCCCGTTTGTTGAACCTACGTAACATACCTAAGTTAGATTTCGAGACTTGAATATCTAGCGCTTCTGGTGTTTCTTTCTAGTGCTCATTTATGTGACTCAAATTGAGTTATCAGTATTGAGAAAGCAGTAAATACTTGGCTAGTTTGGCTACGGTATATCCAGTTCCAGAATCAAGCAGACTGGCAAATCCAACTCAGAACTATAACTGGTCTCCTGGTCTGACGACCGGACAGTAATGGTAAAATTCATTATCAGAATCAATTCAGACAGTAATATCAGTGGCATAATAGATACATGGGGGTTTGAGATAAGAAGAGAGGTTATTGCAGCTAATGTGATGTGACACACAAACACAAAGTTGGAGTGAATTTTGCACACATATAAGCCATAGCTATATTGTATCTAATTGTCGTGCGAATCATAAATAAGAAAATTGCAACCAGTGGGCCGGTAGATCAATGCCTGTGACGTCAATACGGTCTTTGTGTCTTGCATACGACCCAAGAGGCAGACCTTGACTCGTAATAGCTAAATCTTTATTGAGACGATTTAGATGTTTACATTGACTGGATGTTGTGGTTCTTTAGCTAGATACAATAGCTTCTGTATTGCGTATTACTCGAAATCTATCAGGGAATAAATGGGCACAGATTGAACACACGGCCAAACCTAGATTAGGTAGATTGGATATCACATGTCTTCGAATCCATCTGTAAGTCAAAGAGCTTTTCGGCAAGTGCCCGATAACAGATTCGAACCCACGATTATATGGCTCAGAAGGTATCTGTTCTCAATAACTTTTTTACACAGCTTTATTATTACACGATTTTGTTTCATTGAACAATAAGATATCACGCGATTTCAGTCTAACTCTCAATTTGCTCCAATCGAAACCGGTTAGATTGTTGACAGATTATATTTGTATTTGCAAAGTAACGCGCTTTAATCTGCTTTTTGCCTTCATAAATGCTAGAACGGAACGCGAGATAAATAACGAATTGATGAACCACATCACATCGAACACATCAATTTCATGAATTATTAAGAATTTAAGATCAATTCTATAATCAGTCTCTACTTTTATAAAAATTGGGTCATCAACATTTCTATTGGCTCCCGATATGATTATACATTTATTTGGATTCAATGAATCTAAAAAAGTAGTTCATTTCGCCGTCCGTTCTCAAAGCGAGTGATGCTATCTCTGCAATGGCATTTGGAGCCAATCATTTTTCATGCGCCCTCAAATTCTCTTTATCAGCATTCTATGAAACCAGTTTGCTTTATGCTTTAGTTTGGGAACTCGGAGACCAAACTGCCACTCTGTCATACCATACATCATAAATAGCTTGTTGATTAATCGATCACATTTGATGAGATCTGCTGCCTAGTTTAAAATATCGACTTTGTTAGCTAAGTGTATGTATTCACTAAACATTTATCAGCAGAACAATCTGGGGTCTATTTTTATACGCTTTTGATTTGTATCATCTTCATTCCGGGCTGTAAATAATTTTATATCCTCTGGTGTGATTGTTTAAACGTAAAAAAAATCCGTCTGCGTTGTTCGTAATAGCAGTTTAACCGTTTAGGTACAGTGTGACGAATGCACTTAGATACCGTTCTTTATACCGACAAGGCTTGCATCATATTTATATCAGTCGATATATATATTTTTTAATATAATCGCGGGTTCTGTTTATTGCATGAGCCCCTTTCAGATAACAACGTATAAAGCTATTATGTTAGATATATATATAAACGTATCTGTGGACTGTGACTAATAACTGTGTGTAATGTAGCTTTTTGGTGTAAACTAGGATACTACGCTACGTGCCACAAAGCACGAAATTTGGTGGTTTCTAGAAATACTTAAAAGGTACAGAGTAATTTTTGGTTAGGCCGACTGTTGAACATAAATTTGATCTCGAATTCTTCTTATTTTCCCCATTACGTACTACGTGCTCGTTTTTGGTATTTCTCACATCATCTCACTCAACATATTTTTCATAATTTATTTAACCTGAAGAGTATTTTAGTACACCACGTGCTGTTAAACCAGGTACAAGCCGGATAATTATTAGTGAATTGGACTCGGGACATGACGCTCTCATAACGGTGATGATGTAAGGTGTGTGCAACTGGAGTCACGTAGCCTGCCAGAAAGCGCCGGGGGTGGGGCAGGTCAACGACCACGACCCTAATTGCACAATGGCTTGCAAAATGCATTCTGTCATGCATACGCCAATGTTTCTGGAGCTGACTGACCAATTAGCACCCTGGACGAAATAACAGTGGCCTGGATGTAGAACCGCTAAGTGCTGTAATTGAAGTGATAATCAAGTTGTTTATTGAAGCGGTTTCAGTTTCATGTTACTGCAAACACGCTAATGCTGAACCTCATGGCATGCGTCCGACATGAACGCCTTCAAGAGAAGTGTAAATAAGGTATTAAGTGCTAGGCAACGCGACTGCAGTACCACGAGTACAGCAGGAGTTTATAGGCGGCAATGACCACTTAACATCAAGAGGCCCGTCAGGTTGTGTGTCTACAAGTTTATAAAAAAATAAAAAACCTGTCCACGACACGATTGAAGAATATAAAATCCTTACAACGATATCATAGAAATATTTACAAAGGAAATGCAGTAAAATACCTAAGCTAAAATAACTTGGCTAGATGAGAAACAAGTTCTGACAACTTGTTTTCTCACCAAACACTTAACTTTTAGGAGACCATAACTTCAACACCACTTAATCAATAAGATGAAGTTTGACAACGTTATTTTCGTCACGTAGCACCCGGGCTTACTAACTATTGTGCGAGCTAGCCACTAGCTAATAGTAAAATTCACATGTATCTAAGCAATTATGAGGAAGTTTTCCGCGAATGCTCTTAAGCCGCAAAAACATTGTGAATGTGCTTAGTTAACCATTGACAAATAGCCGGAACTTAACTCATCGTCATGCTAGCAGCAATAGTACTGCAAAGTTTCAACTAGTTTCATCATTCATAATTGCAGAGGTCTTGATTTCCTTCAAATATGTTTCAAATCTTTGAAATGATATATTCTTTTTTTTGTATTCATAGATTTTTAATTAAATCATGACTCGAGACTTACGTAAGTTGTTGAATAATCCTTTTCAAAACTGTGAAATTATTTTAAGCGCATGCTCCACAGCTCATTCGTAATCCTATTTACGCACGTAGAGACAGGCTGAGTGAGACCTCTAGAACCGAAGTAGAATCCCACAGTAATCAAAATCTTATCTCTAAATTAGAAAGATTGTGGAATGATTTTTAAGTGAATATAATAAAGTGTTTAATATGTGAACAATTTTCTAAGAATTTTATCTGCAAACGCATTCGTGACAACTGCGAATCTGGCATTAATGTTTCTACGGTTATTTGCTCTACAGATTATAACCGAGGTGATGTAAATCAACGTGAAATAAACGATGGTGAATAGATATAGTGCAGCTATGTATAGGATCCATTAGTGTCGGGTTTCTGCGTAAACTGTTGCCAACATAGCGTTATATGAAAAGTGGAATAAGTGCACACAGGTTGTATTCTCTGACTGATGCAGGCACCTATCCCTCGCACGCAGCCACTTTTGAAAGATCAATGAAATAAATGGTTACTATGGATTAGTTTTCTGAAATCATGAAATTATTAGTGTTGAACAGTTGGTACAATAGTTCCTTTATTCAAAATAAATGGACGATAATGATGATAAAAGTTCCCGGGTATATAGTTAGATTAATCAGCATCATAAACAACGAAACTTCGTTCAAGCAGTATCGCGTTCCCAATTTACAAGCCAGCTTCAATAGATTTAAATGACCTGAGATATTGACTTACAAACAAAAGTTTTAATCAACTTATAGCTCAAACTAAAATAGTAAGTTAGCTGCAGAAGATCCGTTATCGTGTCACTTTGCGTGGATAAATTTGTAAAAGAACACCGCTTTGGACATTTCTGGATGGAATAACTTGCACAAGCAACTTTGATTAGGCTTGCCAAGCACCATGTTTTATCTATACAAACCTGTCCCATGCAAAGCAGTGACTGTAAATACAGGATAAATCATCTTCAATGGATCGATGTAAAGGTTTTAGTACTTTATTCAAGCAGTCTGGATAATAGTGAGTAGTTCACAGTTCACAGGCTGGTCAGTCCATTAGTGAGTCGTGTTGAGTTTCGCGAGTAAATTGCGGAACAACGCGAGGGTATCATATGTCTCCGCCCTAGTGATTGATCTATTGTGATACTGTTCTTACAAGCAGATGCTTGTAAGAACCTATTATTGTAGAGAACCTAATAAGGTTCCTTACTAGGATACTAGATATTATCTATTCCTGTACAAAAGTTAAACTTAATATTTTGGTTCCATTTATTTCGTAAAGAAATTATTTTAATTTTTGCTTTGTCGTTAATTCCGTTAACAATTGCGTGTCATCTTCGAACCCCACGCTTTTCCTTCTAGTAGGTATTAATAAATTATAAATTTGTTTTGTAGAGCTCATAATAGCCTTAAGTATTTCTTTCTGACCTACATATATTACTATCATCGAAACTTTTATGTCCATCGTTATACTTGAAACGTGATTCTATTGTTGTTTGTTTCATAAATTCCAATTTAAGTAAAATCACTTCCTGAGACTCATATTACGCATTTACTATTAAAGATGTCTAACTTTTTATTTTATTAGTTCCTATGTATGTACGTAATTTGTTTTATTTTTCCAACGCTGCTGTCACATAGTGTATTAACCTTTTTATAATCCGATGTCGCCAAAATAACTTTACTCGTTTAACATGCGTCACACGTTAAATATTTCACCTGACTTGTTTTTAACGCACTTATATAGGGAGGAGCTGAATAAAACTTGCTTTGAAGTTACTACATTTGCGAGCACCTAAACCCACCCCGAAGTTATTTTATCTGTGTTTATGAATGGTTTGTAAATCGAGTATCGGCGCGGCGTAAATCTCCGGTTGCATGCGGGTATCACTTCAGTACCACTATAATGTTATTAACCTGACCGTGCTCGGCGACGCGATAGACCACCGGTGGATCGTGATAATCGTGAACCCAGTTATCGTTATGCGTGGCTGACGAGTGGGCAATCTCAAAAAATTCTATATAATAGTCAGGTTATGTCGCGCGATGTAATGTGTTTAGGTAGCCCGCGTTACGAGTGCGCCGCCGCTCTCGCCTCACATCATTCGCGCTACGGACATCGTCGCAAGCACTCCCTAGCGGCAACACAGTACTCGGAACTCGGCAAAACTCGCCAACTCGCGATCTCAATCAGCTGTTTGTAGCTTCGAACTAACCCGCGTTTTACCAAACGCTCTAACTTTGTTTGACAACAGCGAGGAAAATTCACGCATCATGGTAAGAAACGGTGCAGTGACGGTGTGTGTGACATAGTGATCTTGCTCATACTAGTGCCCTTATCATTGTGTTTATAAAATAAACAAAATGATAGGACGTTTATAGTAAAAAACAACGTTACATGACATGAGTGATATAACAGGTTTGAAATTACCTTCGAAAGTGGATCTTGTCTTTGCTGTGTGGTCTTTGCATTTTCGAGTACTACTAAATTTGTCTATCTTCATTTTACCGCGATGTTTTTTAAAAGTATTATGTAGCAATCACGTGATTTGTTGACAAAATACAATGGTTACAATGTATTTTTATTTATAGCTCTGCTTCTCGGAGAAGATGCCAAAACGTTCTTTGCTTACACATAGTAGAAAGTGAATTGCTTCATGCTGCATTTTTGACAGCGTTTCTTAAATGTGCAATGGATAGTGCGTTTGCAGATCGTTCGTTGTGTGTGTAGTGTACGACTAAAATAGCGATCCTCGCCCCCCACTGGCCAGCGAACCAGCTAATGGTTACATAACCGCGCCACCGGCGGCCTTGACTCCCGCGCCGCACGCTACTTGCCAGACATTATTGATCTTCCAATAGATCCTCGCCTGTTACGACCAATTGTTCTTTTATTTTACATTATTTTGGGAAACAAACAGTACAATAGAGAATACAAGTAGGTAGATATAAAGGTAATACTAAAACCAGTGAAGTTTCCACCGTAATATATATCATAAAAAAACATGTTAACAGACTAACATGAATAGTTAATTGTAAACTAAAAATATAAATTGATATAATGTTAACGCATCGCAAATAAAATTTAAAGAAAAACCTTTACAAGACTAAACAACAACTAATATATTAAGTATTAGATACTATTTTTTTTACATGCATTTATTAGTTTACTTTGCTTCTATAGTGTCAATAAAGTTAGGAATAGCTTCTTCAATGTTGTTATTAAAAAATCTGCATTAGAATTATTGAAGCTTCTGTATGGTTTCTTTAATTTTCAGTCTAATGGGACTTCTGTCGGTATTTGTTTTTCTGGCAGCGTCTCGATTTATTATATTCCTTTTAACTAACAGGTTCTTACACTGTACATATTTGTACAGTACATGTAGTCGCTTTCTCAACTTAGAAGTCAAATAAACCATTGTATACCAGTGACTTGCGCTTTCGTTGAATGCTCTTAGAATCACGTTCGGTTCGTTGAATAAACATTATGTGGTAATTTTTTGTCCCTTCCTGCATCAACAATACTTTTATTTTTTATAAAGTCCTCATTCTTTAAACATTATTACACTGTTTGTCATAACAAAACTAGCGAGGTAATTACCTTATCTAATCTTATCATCTTAGCTCCTCAAATGTTTCCCAAACATTTATTATCAAGTGATATCGAATCGGTGATTGTCTAGACTCAGGTTCTAAGCTGTTTCACTACGTTCTATAACTTCTATAGTTGAATAGTATATTTAGCTGCCGGCAACCAAAGGATTACTACCACCACAAAATATGTAGTAGGTGACTTCATATTTTCTTCATTTTACTCATCAATGTTTTCTGGCTACTTTATCTCACACAAACAAAAGTCCATGTTTCAAAATTATAAAAACCTATTATAAAAAACGTAGTTTTCGCACATCTACTTTATTTAACTAGAAATTTAACTAAAGTTACTTTTGGTTTAAATGTGTCTACCATTAGGCACTAATCAAATAATATTTTAAAATGAAATTTGGATGTGGCCCTAAAAAAAATTAGGTAAAATTATTGCTAACCGAAGAATTTTATTTTTCTGTGTTGACGTCACGATCCGACCTAACCGGCAATTGTATCACGGCCAAGGTCGCAACCGGCACTATAAACAGCTGTTCCATCCAAATCTTTTCACCTTACGCAATCTGTTCTAGTCTACTACGTGAATGCCTTTAGGATTTCAGAGAGGGATCCATTAAAACATAAATAATCAACATCGCGACTCACACTAAAATCCTATCCCGATTGTTTTTAATGCAATTGCTTGAAATTTTGGGGGTCCTTCATTGAGCAATCGATATGGACCCCACCGCGTCTCTGCGATGCGCGCGCAAATCTGCTCCTGTTGAATGGGCCGCTTAGAGAAAACATGGGGGCCTCATCTGAGGGGGTGAATCAGACAAGGTCGGCAGCAAGGCCGTTCTTACTATCTTCTGCACATCTCACTCTACCCAGCGTAGGTCATCATATTGTGTCCTGCTCTAACAGATTCACTTTCAAATAACGCGTAAATGCACAAAAACTACCTATAGAAGATTTATATTTTGTGGACGTACCTATACACAACACTTGGTAATTTTTCAAACCCATGTCGCGTTACAACTCAATCAATTATAATTCAGAACTATATAATTAATCTATTTGAAATTGTTATATATTGTATTTACATTTATCGTTTGTTATAAAATGGTATTAATGCTGAGTTGTGCATATCTGGCTACTAAGTATGTGTAGTTTTCCATCGATCAGATCTTATACAGTGGGATAGGCACCGACTCCTATCTAGGGGTTAATGAAAACTTGAACTGTTGTCAACAATATTTACATAATCTATCCAAACAAGAGAAGTTTAGTATAGTTTGATATCGATTGACGCAAATGCCTAGCGAGGGCCAATCTTTAGGTTATCTGCCAACGAGATGATCATTAATTAATCCATGATATGTATAACGCTGCAGTAAATATAGATTTAATTATCTGTTCTAAGGTATCGCACTAGACTGAAATTATCAGACAGACCAAAACTTTCTAGCTAGGCGGTCGTGTTAAAAAATCATCACCATTGTGTGTGTTAATCGATTGCAGAATATTGTTCTTTAATGTCAATAATGTTCTCTTTTTGCTATTTTTTCAATGAGTATGTATATAGTTACCGTATCAAATTTTAAGTGCTTATTGTAATAATCGAGTCCGTATAAGTCGAGTGTAAGTTTATTTTTCTCGATCATGTAATTCTTACCGTGAACTATAATTATTATAACTTCAAGCGAGTCATTAGGCGATTCACTTTTGTTTTCTTATTGATTGGACAAGTGTTAAAAGTTGACACAATATGGTTAGTTAGACTAATATAGGCTTATACGCTTTGCGTCATCTACGTATGCATTGTAGCCTTGAATAGTGTTGACTGATTACTCGCCAATGTGTATCTTCATAGATGTACTCCAACCGTAGACCTATCTACCGTTTTCAACGAAATTGTTGTTCGTATCACACCATATACATGTTTTACAGACATGTCATTGACCATAACTGGGGCACTAATATAGAACATGCACAATTACTAGGCGGTAGACCACCAATAAATCAATACCCTGTCGGCCTGTTCAACGGGCCTTAACATTACCGAGTTTATTTGTTCACAGCGGTATAGAGTGCAAAGATGAGGTGTACGCCGCACACCAAGTGCAGCATGCAGATGTAAAGCCAGCTGTGGTCCCGATCGCACCGATTCCAGCGCCACTCCCTGTACCCCAGCTTGCAACTGAACACCCCGCGAACGGAACCATTGTCGCCATCATAACTCCTGAAGAGGAGCGACCAATACCTGTCACTGAGCTCATATTCGCTCCACTTAATCAAAATATGAATAAAGGCTTTTTCATGCCCCTGCAAGACGAGGGTCATACAAGTGAGTAGCATTCGAACTATTAACTCTGCTTTGTCATTTGGTCAACTGCATACAAACACAAGTTTACACAGCACAGATTTCTTAACCATAGTTTTTTTTTCAGTGCTTAAAGACGAGCCTGAAGTTCTGGATCATTTGGCACCCTCGGCCGGTGACGCCTGCATCCCTCTCGAGAACAGTCCTTTCGATGAAATGTTCAATGATTTTCTCAGCGACAACTACTGCAGCCTTCCTTGCTTCCTGGGCGATGACTTGGGCAATGGATCACCCGTGGACTCTATGTCTCCAGAGTCTTTATTGCTATCTTCACCGGAACCTCGGGTAAAATTCAACTGCTGAACCATAATTAAATATATTTTATGAACTGCGAAATAGACCAGTCTAATTTCTTGGTTTTTTTTCAGGAAAATGATTCTTCTTGCGAACAGGCTTCACTGTTAACGGAATTATCGTTGGATACCTTTGACAATACAAGGTCTGATAATGACATTGATGATGGAAACTCTCCATTCATACCGACGTGTGATGAGCTCCCAGTTCTGGAGCCGGCCGTCATGTGGGGGGCTTTGCCGGACAATGTCAGCATGGCACGACCGCAACCCACTGAACCGGTGACGGTGACTTCTTCACCGGCACCTGCCTTGCAGCGTCTGCTCACGGCGTCTACCAATGGCCCACCACCGCAGGATCTCATATCTAACTTATACTCTGATCAAGGTATATGCTTACACATTTGTAATCATGATATTTTATATTTATGTAGGATTTAAACTAATTTATGTTTTTGTTTTAGGTGTCATACCAAGTAGAACACTCTCATCGTGGGACACCGGATGCAAGAGAGTTCTGAAACAAGAACAGGAGCCGTGCGCGAAACGCGTTAAGCGCAGTCCATCTCCCGTACAACAGAAGCCAACCAGCACACAGTCCTCGAGTGTCCTCATGAACCTCCTGGTGAGCGGCTGTGACGTGGATGCCGGCTACATCTGCATGGTGCAGTGTCGGCCGCGAAAAGCAAAGGCATGAGGCCCGAGCCTCCGCCAAATAAACTGTGATATAGCGCGTTCAGTGTTCAACCTCATGCCTCGTGCACTCTACGATATAAGCTTGCAGTGCCGTTGGTACTAGTGATAGTTAAACCAGTATCAGACTGAAAGTCGTAACTAGAAGCGAAAGGACATGAGTGCCGGATTAAAGTCGGGCAAATCTAGCCATCGCGAGTTCAAGGGACTAGGGCCGGGTGTAGTTAATCTTCCAGATTTGCAATCTCGTGCTTTCTCCAGAGGGCGTTCACTATAAATAGTCGTAACGTAACTCGTAGTCCGTGCGGGTAGACACACAATAAAATACCGATGTCTTATTTTCGAAACTATCGATAGATGTTGATTTTAGTACTTAAGTTTAACGTGCGCATATCGTGATGAATTGTTCCTAGGTTTAAAGTAGTTACCGTTTGCTCCTAGCAAGAGGCGCGCCGCAATCAGTCTTATGTTCATTGTTTTAGCTTAAACCAAGTCATATTAGTAAGTTTATTGTGTCCTGCTTTTCTAGGGCAATGGTTATTTATTCAATAGTGTTTTTCATCAAGTTAGTTACGATATTCGTTCTACTAATAGGATATGGAAATTGGATTGATAAGGCCCTCAGTTAACTGAAGCTACGGTAGTGTTATTTTGTCTTATTTTCAAGGCAATTGCAGTATGAAAGTTAATTGTCACTGCCAAACGATACAAAGTACAACTAATAACAGAATATATATATGCAATTACGTTTTGTTGAATTTCTAGTTATATAGAGATACGTATGTTCTATCGATGTTATATTTTGAAATATTAAAGGAAACACTAAATTTAGACGTTAAGTGCTTGGCACTTGGCGATATAATAAGTAATAACGAAATTTTTAAAAGACGTAAGTGTGTAGATTTATCACCGTTAACTGTTATTTTTAATATATTATGTGTTAATAGTGCATGGATGATTGTGTACTAGAGAAATGTTACATGGATTATTTATTTTTCTGAAGAGAAATAAATATTTGACAGTAATATAAAATTAAAGAGTCATAGTGCTGTCAAAAGGTGCATTATCGTTTTTATTCCCTTTTCCTCTTCTACATCCTTCCTTGGTATTAGCTTTGATATAATTAATGCAACTGTAACAATTATTATTACCATAATGACCTTATTTATGCAAAAACATATAGGTATCGTTGAAAATTGAGGAAAGAAGTAGTAATTTTGATTTTAACTCGAATAATATTTTGCGTAGAGGTAAATCCCTACTAGGTACTATTACATTTACTATTATGTACTAGAATCTACCTTACAATTAAAGCATAGTTGATCGAGCGAAGCGAGATCTACAAATCAACTTGGGCTAATCGGCGTGTGTATGTATGTATGTTTGTTTGTCCGAGGATAACTTTGGAAGCGTTGATCTGATCATCGTGAAATTTAATACATAGGTAGGTAGTGATAGTACAATTTTTTGTGATCAAATGAGCTAAACATGTGGGGGGGGGGGGGGTTGTTGAGATATTGGAGTGGTAAAAAAGAATTAAAATGAGACTTATAAGCTCAAGTGGGACGTCTAAGCTAATGAAACGTCTTCATTAGTAAATTTCAACCCTGTTTTTATTATTAGTTTAATCCTTGTAGTTTTTGAGTTATTAGCCATAATTAAAACAAAACCTTAACAAAATTCACAGGGTACACCAGTGACCCCACAATGCTGAAATTTTGGTCGTGTAGCTTTAGTGACACATATATAGGCAAAAGTCTGAAATCCAGAATAACTGCATCTTGTTCCCCAAAAAAGATTAACCACTTAATATGAACTCCCGTTACCTGTAATTTTAATGAAAAGATAGGTCAAGTGAGGTGGTTGTTTTCGTGGCACTATTTTGATAGTCAAAGATTACGAATAATATTTAATATTTTTGTTATTAAGGGAGACTCTGGAGACTCAGTTCGAGGCGAACCACTAGTTAAAACAAAACAAAAAGAATCGCATGTTTAATAAAAAATAAACATGAAATCAGAATTAGAAGAAGAAGAAGAGAAGAATAATGCTTTATTAAACACCAGAAATAGTTAATTAATGCTAAATATAATATAATGGGCGGCCTTATCGCTGAAAGCGATTAGCATCAGATTATAAATAAATGTTTTCTATCGAATCTCATGATTTATTTCTACATAGCAGTCCAGACGCAATTGCATTACAATATTTATAAACAGAGAAGTTCTGAAAAGCTATTCTAGTCTTTACATCTTTACTATTAGGGTTATTTTACTATGTAGACACTTTACATACACAAATGTGCAGAGGATAATATCTTTCTGTATTTACTATATGTTTTATATCCTTGTTTTGATTAAAATATGACTTTAGTATATATTCATGGTAAAACTCATAAAAACAAAATCACAAGAACGCAATATAAAAAGAGTTCATAGTTATCATTGAAGACGTACCGTACTTAGGTACATAGTTTGATTAATTATTATCAACGGAAAAGTCACATGTAGTGTAGATTTTAGAACTAGCAAAGACCTTGTGCTTTCTATGGAAGTAGATCATATTCAAGATAGGGTGGTTACTGGTTAGTCATCCATCAATGTGAGGCCATTTTAAATGAAGGGCATAGTTTATTATCAACGTAAATTTTCAAGCAGACAGAAACATTGGAATTCATAGGAGTCGTTTTAATTTATATTTTGCAACCTTACCACATGGCTCTTGTTTTTGATACGAGCGAAGCGAGATTTCTAAAACAACTTGGGCAAATCGGCGTTGTATGTATGTATGTTTGTCCGAGGATAACTTTCATAGCGTTTATCCGATCATCGCGAAATTTGGTATATAGGGGGGGGGGGGGTTGAGATATTGGGTTTCAAGAGGGGTAAAAATGAGAATATCCGGTCAAGTGGCACGTTTAATAAAAGGTCTTTGTGAGTAAAGTAGTTTTTAAGTTATTAGCCATAATAAAAACTGAAGTTTGACAAAATTCACGGGGTACACCAGTGACTCCACAGTGCTGTAATTTGGTATGCGTGTAGCTTAAGTGACACAATTTTTTTTTTTACATTGGGTACTTCGTTTGACCACAATCTTACCTGATGGTAAGTGATGATGTGGTCTAAGATGAAGCACGAATATCTAGAAGAAACCTATTTACGTTAAAGAGGCCCGGATTGTATTCTTTATGAAAAACAGACGATGGCAAAGGGCAAAGTGGTCCATACTTTAGCTGGCATCAAGAACGTAGAACCAAAACGGTGTGCGCGAATGGGTGGTATATCGACTAGGTACGGATGGTACTGAGCCGTGCGCCTACTTGTCCTTAGATGGAAGGGAGAGGGCGGGATCAGATCGTATAGTTCTTGGGCACATTCCCCAAAATGATTTATTTAAAACTAGATATTTAGAGCGAAACCACTCAAAAAATAATAGCAAAAACCATTTCTCCAATTGAACTTGGCGAATGGCTAGAGTAACATAAAGGAAACATTGGAATGCAGACGTCAGTATTTGAGTTGGCAGCGGCATCCCAAGCCATCTTCGGAACTCCTTATCGCAAGGGACGGCTTACAAGAGAATCTCATTTTACTTATTACAGAGCTCGAAGCTTAAAATATATTGTGGCTGGAGCCCTAGACTATTGCTCGTAACTAGGTTGGCTTATGGCTGATTGGAGGTCCGGAGCGAGAGATTCTGTTTGTTGAATAGAAATAGAAATATATTTATTGTGACCATAAAAGTTACATAGATGAGTTGTGTCCCTGTTTCCCAGAAAAGCGTAAGCTGTGGCCTAGGAAACAGTTCTATCCTGAATGACATGCTATAAATATTACAGTGTAGTACTTGAAAACGGAATAACAAAACAATCAAAGAAATGTGATGTTGGAGCGCACATGCAGTATATGCGTGGGTCATGTGTGTGTGTATGTGGGTGTTTTGTGTGCGTGCGTGTTTTTTGTGAGGGTGGGTTTGTTTGTGTATGTGGGTGTGTGTGTGTGTGTGTGTGTGCGCACATGTGTTGTGTATGTTCAAGTTTATTTAAGTAAGTTTTCGATACCGGCATAATCAAACGTATGAAATTTTCTTTCAGAATACAATATCATAGTATTGTTTATTCTCAGTATTAATAGGCTAACAATCTTTCACACTAAACACTTAGATATTTTATCAGCAGATCAGGTCATGGGCTCTGCATGCTTATTTACATAACTGTTATCATTTTCAAACTTGTTCTGTTTCCTGAATATACAAGCTTTGTGGCACAAACTTTTCGATTATTTATAATTCTATTGAAGAAATATGGAAAGTTTGTGTTAGCGTGATGAAAAAACTTTAAGATGCGGTTCCGATGGGACCTCGCTGTCTTACTTGTTGACTTTCCCGTCCATGAATGTTTTATTTTGACCCTGATAAATGCATACATTCATAAAACTTGTAATAACAAGGGAACCATATTTTATTCGAATACAAATTGTGGATTTGTCTCCATTATAACATTAGTTTTTTGTGCCAATTATTTTAAGTTATTATTTAAACTATACATAAAGATGTTCATTTATTAACAGAAATAATATGTAACTAGTGGTTCGCCCCGATCTGAGATCTCGCGAGTCTCCGATTAAACAAAAATATATTATTTGTAGTCTTTGACTATCAAAATAATGGCACGAAATAATAAACAAATAACTTGACCTACAGCTTCATTCAAATTACAGGTAACGGGAGTTCATGTATGTGGTTACACTTTTTTGGGGTACAAATTTCAGTTATTCTGGATTTCAGACTTTTGCCTATATTTGTGTCACTAAAGCTACACGCATACCAAATTACAGCACTATGGGGTCCCTGGTGTACCCTGTGAATTTGGTCAAACTTCAGTTTTTATAATGGCTGATAACTCAAAACTATAGGTAAGGACTTTAAAATAAAAATAAAAAATAAAAGCGGAGTCTAAATGTACTAATAAAGACCTTTCATTTGATGTCCCACTTGACCTCATTTTTTTTACCCCTCTTGAACCCCAATGTCTCAACAACCCTCCAACATTTTTAGCTCATTTAGTCACACCAAAATTGTGCTAACACTACCTATATACCAAATTTCTCGATGATGCGATCAATGCTTCGAAAGTTATCCTCGGACAAATAAACATATATACATACAACTCGATTTGCTAAAGTTGATTTAGAGATCTCGCTTCGCTCGATCAGTTATTTACATGACTATCTATAGATAGCTAAACTGCTTCAGATCACTACCAGGCGGAAGTGTCCCCAAGACACTGGCTGCATTGCCCCGCTGAATTGCAATGCTTATGCGTTGACCGCCCAGTTAATCGCTTAACTGCAAATCGCTACCTCTATTAAACATCCCTAGATTAGTACCTATCAGTGAAAATCTCCAGTTTCTCAAAAACACGCCCATGTCCAGAACTTTGCTAATGGTATATTATTACAATGCCTGATTAGGGTGTTATCGGAAACCCTTGAAACCCGACAAGTTGAACGATTCCCAAAGGAGTGATAACATCGCCATTGTTAGTCGTTATATAGGATGTGTCAATTACTGGTGCAGGCTTTGCGCTGTTGTAGATATTTATGGTAGAATATCTATCAACCCTATAGAAAGGAACTGTAGATATCGATTCTGGTTGCAAAACCTGTACAGCCACAGCCCAGTGCCTTATAAAAGTTATGAGACATTGGTTGTTTTAGATGCTATACACATCATCATCATTCTCACCCCGTGTAGACCCACTGTTGGGCATAGGCCTCTCTTTATTTATGCCTTTCTTTCTTCGGGAAGTGAACGACCCACGGACTTATTGATGTCGTCGACCCATCTCGCTGGTGGACTTCCCCTACACATATAAATGTAATTTTTGTTAAAATAGTAAATGTAGTGCTGGGACCATGGATGTCTAGTGTCCCTGAGCCTGACACATTTATTAGTATTCCTTCAAATGTGACAAATTATTGAACTAAATACTATTTGTCTTCAATCAATTATTCCGGTATGAATTATGAAATCAATAAACGAATCAGACTTGTCTAGACCTATAGCTACTTAAATGTTTCAAACGGCTGAGGAACGATCGATCTTGGTTTGTGTTGATTGAATTCTCCGAGGTTCGGTTTACAAGCTTTGATTGATTTTGGGGTAATCTAATCCTAAACGGACTAAACCAGTTTATGCAAATTTTTGGTGGAATAATAAAATCTGTTGATAACAGAAGCTTGTATATAGATTGCTTGTATATAGCTTGTATATAGTAGCTAGAATCATAAATTGTTTAATATGTTGACTTGTAGTGTCCGCCAAGGTCGCAAGTAAGGCTGCATTAATAGAAACTAATGTTCACAATATATCTTTGTTACCACTCTACTAAACCGAGGTACTAAATCTTCCATTAACTCGTAAACCTTTGATGTAGGTTCTTTTTGCACCATAAAAAGGTCCAGTGTAATGAACTACAGTTCATAAAAATATATGAAAAAGATTATGTCAGTTCACTTTTATGAAAAGTGGTGGAAGATATTTTTCACGATAAATCAAACGTATGCCCTGAGCCAGTAGGCAGGGGTGCTTTAAAATTCAACCGTATGTCTAGAATATACCTTATAAGCCGGTAAAATTAAATATTTACTTCACCACGTCTGCAGCTTGTAACATTTGTCAGGTAAAAAACTTTTAAATTATTTTAAAGTTATTACCCGACATGCAAGTAGGTACACATAACTGGTAATTTAGCTGTTATATCGATCAAAGTCGGCGCCTGCTAAACCGCAATGCACCAGCTAGATATAGCTAGGCGCCTTTAGTCCTAAATTCTTTTCATTTTACGATAGGGTACCTTTTGGCGTCAAACAGCTGCAGATAAAGAAATTGCGTAAAGGGTAAAAGAAATAAACGTATAGACGATACTTATCTGGTAGATTTCGGTTGGGGCGAAATTGTTGGTATTTTCTGCGTCTTTGAAATAACTCAATAATCTCTGATAAATGTTTGATCAATGATTCGAATACAATTTGAACGATCGGTCTGATAGATAATAATTTATGTAATTCACATGCCTATAAAGTGTACTTGTTTGTGTGTCAATGAGAACACAGAACAACTCCTTATATGCTGTCCATAAGTCATCATAAGTCATTCGCGTGATCAAGTTTAGACTGTTATAGTAAAACAAATATTGTGTTCAAATCAGATGCGAGTAGTGTAAATATATGTACATTAGAATAATAATTGTTATATGTTCTGATTCAAGGTCAATGCTAATACCTCGTCTATTTATCTCCTTCCTACAATGTGCACCTTTAATAATAATCTATGTTAACATACAGGTTGGGTAAAAATTCTACCACATTAAGGGCAGCTACCATTTATTTTGTAGTTAAGAAAAAAACTAATGCATTTTCGGACTTTTGAAAAATGTACAAATATACTTTCGGAAAATTGTTCCTAATGGGAAATAGAGTCGATTGAGACCAACTTGTTTTTATTGACAAATGTCTTTTCTTACGACTGTACGTGTACATTTTTTCAAAAATCTGAAAAGGTGGTTGTTTTTTTTTTCTTAAATAAAACCTATAGTTTTATAAAACCTTCGAACTACAAAATAAAAGGTTGCCCCACCCATGTATAAATAACATCTCTCTAGTAATGTTGTGATGTGAATTATCCGTGTATAAAAAGCTTACAAGTGTACTTTAACTAATATGTGTATTCGCTGTATTTCCAGGAGCAGCAGACTGCTCAGCAGCAGAATCAAGTCTGCCCCAACTACCAAATGGCCAGGAATCCCCAACTTATCCCGCAGAACATCAACAATAACGCAATACCCATTATAAACATCATACAAGCCGCTCCAAACCAACATATCATGCGCACCAACTCACCGATTAACCAGGTGATCTGTTTAGGCAGTCCGATGTCTCCACTGAGTTTAAATATCGACAGCCCTATGTACTCGCTGCCGTTGAGTCCTGCGATGAGTCCAGCTCAAAGGGATCGCGTGATGAGTCCGTTCAGTCCAAAGTATTCTCTTCCGTCAAGCCCGAATAGCTACTCCCCGGTAATGAGTCCCGCTCAGCGAGAGCGAGTGATGAGCCCGTACACTCCTCAATCCATGTCCCCAGTCGGCAAATACTACTGCCCCGGCAACAGGCTGCTCTCTCCTGTTGGAGTCATACAAGGAAATGACCCGTACTTGACCACAAAAATGCAAGCGAGCCCCGGCATCGCCCTCCAACACAACGAGCTACTGCTGGATTCTAACGTGCAGCTAACATCTTCAGACTTTTGGTCGGACACAGAAATGATGCAAGGGAGCGATCTGCTGACAGCATTCGATGACGTCAAGCTGGGCTAAGATCCGGCTCTAAAGGATGTGTGACTGAAGGGTGATTTCCGATTGGAATCGTGAACAAATACTGCCAAAATGCCAGCATTTGATATCTGCTTTTACGTAATATTCAGTTATTACTGTTTTAGAATTACTAGAACTAGAAATCACTCGAATGAACGCAGGGTCTGAAAGGGTAGCCAGGAGGATTCCAAGCGAATTCCTGAGAACTAAAGTTTGAGAACATTTCAAAACATACAGTTATTTTTTTCTTTTACATTGTATTCATTGTCTGTAGATGATGATGATGATGATGTGTTGATCATCAACACATTAATCAAAAAGGGCATTATAAGGCTTTAGCTAAACAGTTGTTCCATTTATAAACTAGTGATATTTGACCTAAATAGTATTCCGAACTCTAAAGTTACAAAGCCATAACCAAACCTTGGTCAATTTCTTGAAAAGCAGATTCAACTATGGCTTTGGTTAATTACAAATTGTTTTTAAAGTACGATTAAAAATACAAACAAGTATTGAATAAAATGTAATATTGGTCTGAAGGGTATGGATGCCGGTGAAATTAAAGAGACTTCACCTGTACGTCTCAGGGCCAGCTGGCCAAGTCTTACTTGGCCGAAAACTGTGAGGAAATACCACTTAACTATACTTTACCACTTTACTAATCTATAAATCAGGTGGGTCTTGGAATAATGCCATCATCTCATATTATATTAAAAAATGCCTACTTTAAAGTATATTTAAAATAGCTGCCTCCTGCAGTTTCGCACGCGTAGTTTGGCAATGAAAACATTACCCTCCTGCACAGTGGGGTAATAAGTAACATCATATCCCAATCGCGGTCACAATCTATCTGTTTACCAAATTTCATCGAAATCGGTCCAGCCGTTTAGTCGTGGAAACTTAACAAACAGACGGACAGTTACTTTAGAATTAATAATATTAGTATGGCTGATGAGTTGGATGAGTTAAACTCACTCTGAGTGAGGCAATTTGGCGTGGAATCCGGTAGAATGTTAATGCAACGATGTGACTTAGAAAAAGGATATTAAATGCATTAATGTATAGTATGAATGCAAGTATAGAAACATATACATGTATATGTTGTTGTATATTAGTTTTATAGATTAATTAGAATTGTATGTAGATCGACTACTCGAGTCAGATGTAAAAATTGCCTAATGGTCTAAAACACGAAGAAAACTTTGTAACACGTATTAAGTGATACTCGTCTTTACATCTGTCAAGATTATGTTAGTATATTAGAATATTTTAAAAAGAAAATTGGCATATGCATTAAACTATAATTAAATAAATTCAATTTAGCAACGTATTATTGACATGGTATTCATTTTAATCATTTAAATAACTCTCACAATGATCAATAATTATATATGATAAGTATACGTACGAGGAGTAATTAAGTTTTACATTTTATTTAAATGATCAAAAGTATATACTCAGTAATAGAATAAGGAAACGTATCTTTTGTAATGAGGGGTTTTCACGGCCATGTTTTTAAAACTGCTAACAGATGGCGCTGCTCTGTCAAGCACTAGGGATGGAACGTTTCACGAGTAGCATGTGAAAATCATGATTTTTAAAATGATTATTGTAATTATGAATGAATAAAGACTTTTTGTTTTTTAAAGACTCGTTGGTAACAGAAAAAAATTAAAAAAACCTATTTCTCCTAGAGCCAATTAAGCTATTTTATCTTCGCTCTGGTACTATATGACACTATAATGACGGACTTTTTGGGCAACAGAAGTGAAAATAAAGTTTTTACAACTGTCACACAGCGCCATCTGTACATCTAACTAGAACTATTTTATAAATTTTGACCTGAAAACTTCTTATTATAAAGCTCGGTCTTGTAACATTGTAAAAGTAGATACAAATGTGAAACTACCTGCCAAATATGTCTGTATATCAATATTATTTGACAGGAGCTTCGAAAATTTAAGGCAAGGCAGAAAACTGGAGCGATTTTGACACCAGCTAATTAGTTTGACGTGTATTGTAATTTAAAATGATGGGTCCTTAATTTTTCTAGATTCGCTCGAATATAACGAAAAGTCTAACGAGATATTTATTAAAAAATAGCTGTTATTATAAGTCGGAATTAAATTTTAATGATCATGAAAGTTAATGCTTTTTCGAATCGTGTATTTAATCTTTTTGGATAAGCTAATTTTGAATTACAGTCTAAGTACAATCTTTTAAAACACATTTATCTTTGAATGCAATTTTTATGTAAAATTAAATCTCTTAGAATTACCGTGTAATCGATAGCTGTATAATATGTTAAACATAATTTAAATTAATTTAAGAAGATACATAATTAATATGTCATAAAAAGTTTATTGGATTTTTAAAATAAAATCTGGGAAACCTTTGTGGTAATCTAAAATCTTGAAGATAAGATTTGGAGACATTTTTTTTCTAACATCGTCAAATAGTAATTAGTTCATTGATCTAGTTAAGTACATTAAGTTATATTATTTTAGTAGATATACTGCCAATTTTCATTATATTTGTAAGGAGCACCTTATTTTGTCTAATATTTATAATTAACTATACTAATCATTGTTTAAAAGTCTGCACTGTGCCATAGAGTAAAATATAAAAGGTGTCTTAGAGTCCAACATCAACATATTTGCAACAACATATTTATATAATCTATCTTACTTTAACATTTTGGAAATTGTTTGAAATAAATATCTGATGGGTTTAATTTTAATAAAATGTAGTCAAAATTTTGTAAATAAATCAGATGTTTTATATATTCAGAGAATAAATTACTGTCATTAAACAATATAGTTTCATTTTTAACACCCTTGCATGATTATTCTTTTTCCTTGAATCCCCCAATGAAATGGTCGCACATTGACATTGCAAAAAAATGCGTAGCTGTTTATCTGAATGAAAATAGTGTTGGGCAGGACTATGTTAAGGCAAAGTGATGGGCGGTAACTGAATGGCGTCCTCAAACAGGGTCTAGAAATGTTGGCCGTCAAGCAGCGAGATGGCTACATGCAAATGATAGTCATCGCGGGGCGAATCTAGATAAGACTGGCACAGGACAGTAGAAAATGTCACAGGCAAAAACAGGCCTATACCCAGCAGTGGGTGAAGTCGGGCTGAGGATAATGATGATGCGTAGCAATGCCAGCACCCTCTTAGTACATATAACTAATTTTAGTATCTTGTAAAAAGATTCTGTAGTCTGCTCATTTTTTAAATCTACGCTGAAATCGACGGCTTGCGATTACTTACGTACTGGTAGCGTCATCTTACAGCGAAATTAGTAACTTCTGTGCTCGATGATAGCGTCATCTATTATTTTATAGCAAAATCAGAAACTTAGTCCAATAAACTCTAAGTAGAATTTTAAATTTAGCTTTACTTTTTAGTTACTATTTACTTTAGCTGTGCCCGTTTTTGGATGTTGGAACTTCTTTAATGCAACGTATTCACTATTTAATTTTATTGGTTGTACCTATGGCTTTCTGTGGCTAGTTGTTGCCACACGTAAATATCTTTCGGCTACTGACAGTGAGCGAAATTTTAATTTTGACATTACATTGACAGCTAAAGAAAAGAAACGTCAATCAATTTCCCGTATTCGGTTCGGTCGGTTGGATGGTCAAAAAGACGATTTCTTTGTAAAATGGATAAAATTATTTATTTACGTTAATAAAAACCTTCGAGTGATCTCAGTGACATAATTTTGAGCTGTGCGTCCAGCAGACAAACAGTAATAGAGTATTTCATTATCATTTGTTCATGCAAGTGGTCGCTTACATAAATGGCATCAACACCAAAACAAGTGAACGGCAATGGTTCGAACAGCTCCCTGGGAAAGCGTAAAAAATCTCGTGGGAGCAAGTCTACTTATCTCTCTAAATGGCTGGACAAGACAATGCACAACATCCAGGAAACGACACCGGGTGTTGAACCATACGATTTCATTAGCCCGACGATCAATTGGCCGATCGGTGGGTCCCAGTTCGCGCCGGGGTACGATCCCTACAGGCATAGGTATGGGGCACCGGAGCCGCTGTCGTTGCCTAGTCTACCTAGCTTCTACAACCCTCCCATTATGCCGGGCATGCCAGTCTCAAGCTACCCCTCCGACCAACGATACGTTCAGAACGTGAAGAGTACTAAAGACCAGAGGCCCCGTATGCGGCGCCGAAACGACCAGAGAGCTGAAGAACTGCAAAGTACCCCAGATTGTCTGGATGATTCCAGCTTGCAACCAAAGAATTTATCAGAGCAAGACTACGCGAGTCTGCCGCCCATCATCACTTCTGTAGGCGACACTAACTCCAACAGTGATATGAATGACAAGGAAAATGATGATGAAAGTAGTGCAAGGCGGTATAGTGATCCTTGTGTGAGAGGTTTGCCTGATGTAGCCCGACCAGCTAATGGAGGAGATTTAGACTCAGAATCAGATGATAGTTCAAGTGAGGCTGAAAGTCAAGTAGGCAGTAGGTTACTGTCATGCCTTCTCGACCAAATAGCTTCTCTAAAAATGACCAATGGTAGATTAAACAAAGACTTATTGGATACGAGAGGTAAGTGAATCTGGCACATAATATTTACAGCTATCAGGCTTGCCTTTTCCAATACCCATAGATAATTTGGCTCCATTTCATAATTGGTTACACTTCTCTGTAACCAAACTAAAATCAACCATATTTTAATGCCATGACAGCTTGATTTCTTGAAAAGAAATATAGGTTTTGCTTCTTTATAGATAATTATTGTGAGATTTTAGTTGATTTTTCATCACTTGAGCTGCATCCCACTTACACACAGTCAAAAGCCTTCATTTTCAATGAACACCCACATGTAGAACCCACACAGTAGTCAAGTGCATGTGAGTCAAGGCCAGATAGCTAAAATAAGTCTTATATCAAATATTCTTGTAGGAATTATATTAGGATCTAGAAATGTATTTATTGTTCAGCCCATATTAATAAAAAAATACTTGTAGGTATTTACAAATGTATGTGTTCATATAAATCCTGTTCTGTAATGCTTGTTCCAAACAAGATTTTCTTGTCTGATTCTGCTACTTTTTTGCATTTAATTTATTAAGATTTTCATATCAGCCATTTCACGTCTATTGCTGAACATAAGCCACCCAATAGATTGATACAACCAATCTTGAGCAGCCTAAGAGCTTCCAAAAACCTTTACAAGGCAGTCTTTCTGTCTAGTGATTTCTAGTGATCTTCACTTGAGAATTTTTCTGCCATCACTTCTTCAAGCTGTGTCCCATCAAATGCCACTTAATTTAAGATGAGAATACAATGAGGATATATCTTGAAATATACATTAAATTCAATGAGAATAGTTTGATATGAATGTTACAGCGGAGCTAGAAAGCACAAGACAGCACAATGCAATACTGCACAAGGGGTCGGGGTCCAGTATTGGAGCTACACCTAACCACTCTTTGGATAATGGTAAGAACTACTTCATTAATAAGGGAGCATGCAGTGTAGTGTAGATATATAGATAGATAGATAGAAAATGCTGTATTGTAAATCACACTTAAAAAACAATGTAAAAAATAACAATACACGCAGAAATACAAGTGGCGGTCTTATCGCTAAAAAAAAAAAAAAATAATAAATATTGCTAGACATTTCACACAGCGCTATCTAGCCCCAAACTAAGCATAGCTTGTACTATGGAAACCAGATAACTGATAGAATACTTATATACATTTTTTTTTGTAAATACATACTTATAATAGAGAAACAACCAGACCCGGAAAAAATATCTGTAGATCATGCAAACATCTGTTCCGCGGCGGGGATCGAACCCACTACCTCCTGCGTCTCAGCCGGCTATTCGCCCACTGCACCACGGAGGTTGTCTAAAAGCGAGTGAATGTGGTTTTTAAGCCTGACGAAAAAAGAGGGGTGTTATTAGTTTAATGCCTATGTCTGTCTGTCTGTGGCACCAACATAAGGACCGATTAAAACTGGTTTTGTTTTAATAGAAACTTAGTTTAACGGGGGTGGCTCTTAGCTATGTGTGATGAAGATCAGGTCAACTGATTCGAAGATCAGCATATCAGCACATTTCCTTTTTGGTGAAGGCATCTCAGCTGTGAAATGGTAATATACTAAAGGTATTTTATGAGCCGGAATTCATCTAAATTTTAACCATACGAGTTTACTAACTATTTCTACATTAAATTAACAAATACTACACCCTTAACACCATTCTCTTGGCTAAACTGCTACATTGGGAGAATTAGAAATATAGATAAGTATTTTCTTTAAGTAATATATTCGGAAAAGATACAAAGTAGTAAAATGTCCAACTGCAACATAAACTTATCTACTGTTGATAAACTCACAAAAAAATGCTCAAAAATGTTGTTTAAAGTCAATGTTGGAAGGTCATTTTAATCTTAATAATTTGTATTCAACTAGAGTCTGTTAGTAAGTAGTTTCATCAAGGACTTCATACTGACCTTATAAGTAAAGAAACTACACATAGATTTCATTTAATTATCTGCCTATTAGTTAAAATTGTTTTAAAAGTATCCTGTAATTCAGAGATTTAGTAAACTTGTGCAATTACATTGACTGAAATGAAGGTTTTGACCATTAGAGTTTATAATTCTTTAAATTAGGTCGCAATCAAGGTACATTAGTTACACATACAGTGTGTACGTGTGTATCTATCTATGTATATATTTATGAGTCTGTGCCTGTGAGTGTGTGTGTGTGTGTGTGCGCGCGCGAGGGTGTATTTGGGGGTGCTTGAGTGTGTGTACCTATGTGTGTGTATGTATACCTACGTGTATGTGCGCCAGGCTACTTAGAGACAACCATGAGTTCTTTCGTTTCATTGTTGGACAGTGATTGGAGCCATTCCAGGCATTTAATTTTGCATTTAAAAGTTTATGAATTGTATTAGTAGGGCGTATTAGACCGTAGGTTTATTCAAATACCTTGTTTTTGTAAGTAATCCTTACTTATATTTATTTATATATTTGTGTCTTGGACTTTAAATTAAACCTCTCCCTCTACCAAATATGTACTACCTACAATGACTGTTTGTCCACATTACACAAAGGTTAACTGGAAGAGAATGCTATCTAGCATTAAGTACGCCTATGTACAGATTATTTTATATTTTGTGCAATAAAGAAGTTTTCATTCATTCATTCAGAATGAAGACAATCCTTAGAGAAACTAAAGTCATCGACATGCCCAGAGAATAAGCTAGCTAAAAAAAAACAAAGAATCACAACCTACGATTAAAGTTGCCAAGAACCGTTTAGTGCAGGTCGCACAAAGTCCGTCACTCTGGAAGTCTATAGGGGAAGCTTATGTTCAACACTGCCACTGGACGTCCTAAGCCAGATAATGATGATAATGGTATTGACGGGCAGTTTGCACTATTATTAACTTACAGATAATCATTATGGATACGATTTTCAATCATCTATCTTCATTGTGGTTTATAGTATCCAATTTTCCTTTCTCTTTTCAATAACATAATGCAGTCAGTAACATTAGTTGATTTTCGAATCTTATTTTCAATCGAATTTTATTTTTAGAATCTAATTATCATAAAGTAGCATTCTACTTTACGATAATTTGATTCTTATTTCTTAGACTGTATCATGACAAAATCCCAATTTTTATTGTTATTCTATGAGAAGATTCGAAAATCAACTAATGTTACTAATGCTGCCCATTGGCAGCATACATAGAAATGTAAGTTACAGATTTATTAAATAACTAGCTGACCCGCCCGCGGCTTCGCACGGGTGGTTTTTAATAAAAAATTACCCTCATTTTGCGTAGTTGGCTAAAAAGTACCCTATGTCCTTTCCCAGGATATAATCTATCTCCTTGCAAAATTTAATTACGATCCGTTCAGCCGTTTAGTCGTGTAAAGATAACAAACAAACGGAGTTAAGTATGTATTATACATATAAACCTTCCTCTTGAATCACTCTATCTATTGCTGAAAACTGTATTAAAATCCGTTGAGTAGTTTAAAAGATCTAAGCGAACAGATAGCGGAAGCGACTTCATCTTATACTATGTAAATATAAAGCTAAGATCCCAACTTGTTATTAAATTTTATCACTGACTGTACCTGGTTAAAGATAGTGAATAAATCATAATGTAATTAGTTTTTAAAGTGTTTAGTATGATACTAAAGGCCTATAGCGATTAGACATATTTTCTCTACATACATGTTTATGCTTAGCAAGGTTAATGTTCCTGTAAAATTATCTAGTTACTAAATAAATCTTAGTAAATGATAAAACAGCTTCCCCACCATCTTAAGGTTGTCTGGAAGGAATTTACATCCATAATTTATTAGTAAAAAATAAAATTATAAGTCCGTCGTCTGTGCAGCTATATTGTTTTAGATGTTTATTTTTTGATCGAGCGAAGCGAGATCTCTAAATCAACTTGGGCAAATCGGCGTTGTATGTATGTATGTATGCATGGTTGTTTGTTTGTCCGAGGATAACTTTCGTAGCGTTTATCCAATCATCATGAAATTTGGTATATAGGTAGGTAGTGATGGCATAATTTTGGTGTGACTCAATAAGCTAAAAATATTGGGGGGTTGTTGAGATATTGGGGTTCAAGAGGGGTAAAAAAAAATGAAATTGGGACTATTAGGTCAAGTGGGACGTCAAATAAAAGGTCTTCGTTAGTACATTTGAACCCCGTTTTTATTTTTAGTTTAATTTTTGTAGTTTTTGAGTTATTAGCCATAGTAAAAACAGAACTTTGACAAAATTCACAGGGTACACCAGTGACCCCACAATGCTGAAATTTGGTGTTCGTGTAGCTTTAGTGACGCAAATATAGGCAAAAGTCTGAAATCCAGAATAACTGCCATTTGTACCCCAAAAAAATATAACCAATTACAAGAACCCCCCTTACATCTAATTTGAATGAAACTGTAGGTCAAGTAGGTTGGTTATTAATTTCGTGGCACCAGTTTATTAGTCAAAGATTAAAGCCGGCATGCACAAAGGTCACTAAACGTATTTTGCGATTAAACATGTTTAAGTTTGAAGTATTTGTATGATTTGAGAACTCCTTAAATCATATTTAGCCACTAAATATGTGTAGGCATCGTTGTGCAAATCGCCCTAAGAATAATATTTATTTTGGGAGATTCGCAAGATCTCAGCTCGGGGCGAACCACTAGTTATAAGTTTTGTATCTAAGTCTTTGTTTTAATTAAGTAGGTAGTGTTTACATTATAAATAAGATTTATTTTATTTACTAAGTTATTACTTTTCCAAAAAAAGCCCTTGTAAAATTAATAATGGGAACTGCAAGCAGATTAAAAAGTGTCACATTAGTAGCCTACTATAATTCATTCACTAGTTCCGTGTCTAGCGTCCGTCTCCATGGCACATATACATTGTCCCGGAAATTACTGTATTCCAAATTTTAGCTTAGTCGGATTGGGGAACTGGTTTAAAATTCAGTTACAAGATTTGACCTAAACAAACGAACTAACAAACATTGCAAGCTTCTAAAAACGACTATCGATTTAATAGAATCGTTTTATGAGGAAGTTGAAAGAAGCGCCAGAGATAGAAAGGTTGAGGAGGGCGTTGTATGGGTATGTAAAGCGAAGAAAGAAAATTATGTGACTTAATAATGTTAGATATGAATGTGGATGGATATAGAAGTAAAGGAAGGCCCAATAAGTGATGGATTGTAAGAAAGAAGTGACTACTGAGATAGCTGTTGATAGACAGGTAAGAAAAACATATGTTGTGCCGTACACTTAATGTAGGAGGAGGACAGAATATGATGATTAGAATTGTAAAATCTTGTGCAACCGTCACGACGTGGGTTTTATCCTGTCCATACTAATGCTATGTCTAATTCAATAGCTCATAATCTTTCATTATACAACATAACGGTTCCCCTTCTACAATTTAGGCGACTGTATTTCAATTCAATTGGCTTCCGGCAGCTATTTTCGTAACAAACCCATATAGAACAGTTCGCCCTTCGAAAATTATGAGCACAATATATATTCTCACAGAAGTTTGAGCAAAACTGAAAGTTCCATCCGCGTGAAACCAGATTGATTCGGGAATTACAGAAATGGTAATAAACGTATCCTTTCTTATTAAAAATTGTCTTTACACGTGGAAAACTATTTTAAAATCAGTCTTGGTCATTGATCTATTAATGTCTTGGCATAAAATAGAATTATATGCCAAATTATTTTGTTCTAAGTGACTTATGAATGTATGATGTAGGTATAAGGTTGCGTGGATGCAGGCCGTACAAGATGGGTCGCTCTCGAAATGTATGGGAAAGGCCTATCTTCAGCTGTGGACGTACTACGGCTGATTTGATAACGATGATGAGTGACATTATGATGGTAAAAAAAATAACTATTGGAATGATTAACGGTTCAACATATATATTTCTCTTAAGAATTAATAATTCACTTACAGAGAAAACTTAAAATTAATGTAAAACTAATGCCTTATAGCGTAAATTTATATAATTGTATAGTGTATATAAAAAGGTATAGTAAAATAACATAATAAGAATCACACAGAACAAAACAAACAAAAAAAATTAAAAGAGGGTAGGTGTCAAATTTATGCATCTGAACAGTTTCACTTTTACATTTATTTCATTCACTTTCAATTATTATTATTTTTATTATGGCTGGGCTTATTGTAAATTTTACTGTGATGTTAAATTGACATTTTGTTTTACTCGGATTTAATTAGAAACTTTTATTTATGAATGAATTGATTTTGCCTAGCTGTAAGTTTATATAATAAAATAAAAATAAAATTATCAAAGTATTATTCAAAATATTAAATTATGGCTTTAACTAGTATTATTAATTATTATTATTATTTAAGTAACATTGTACAATCGAAAGAGTAATTTGGGTCTGGACACTAGTATTTTTTTTTCTATAGAAATAAGATCTGTATTATACCACATCAATGAATAAAATTGTTTTAGTGGTTTCAATGGTAAAAAGAGGGTACATGATTGTTGAAGAAATTAAATTTTATTTTAGGAAAAGTTGTTTATATTCGAAGCATGGAATCACCATTTTAATTCAAAATAAAAAAAAACAAATAAATACTAATCTGGTGATCTTTGTCCTGTATGTAACACCTTTAACTTGTGGTCTGAAATATTTAATTTTAACGTTTTACCATCTTGTAAGTGCGTTGAAGCTAAGTTATTTAATAAACTTTCTTACTGCATCGCATCTAGCCTATAAAACGTGTGATAGCCACGCCACAGTACATTGGCATTTCTAGTTTGTTGTGCCACATAAGCACAGGGTTTTTGCTGTTTACATAGAGTAGAGAAAATGTAGGGTAGAGCACGAATAACAGCTTAACCTATTTATATTGCTGTGTTCAGCTTTAGCCGTTCTTTTAGGACAAAATAACAATACAATGTAATAGGTAGAACTCTCAAGAGTGTTTTTCGAGGCTCTTTGTATTTGCAATAACTATTTTATTGCCCCTGACTTCGCACGGAGTTTTATAAAAATAAAATATAGACTATATCACTCAGGAATATTGTAGCTTTCTATCAGTGAAAGAATTTTCAGAATCGGTTTAGTAGTTTCTGAGATTACCCCTACAAACATACAAACTAACAAACCTTATCTTCTCTTTATAAATTAGTAGGTATAAGTTGTAAAGTAAACACGAAGGTGTGTATTTACCCCCTCTCCCCACGCTATGCACTTGATTTTGATTATAAATCTTTACATCATCATATCAGCTACAAGACAGCACTGCTGAACATAGGCTGCTTTCAGAATGCCAGAGCGACCAGTCACGGCTGTCAGTTCTTCAAGCTAGGTGCCCCGCCTACTGTCATTTCACTTGCTAGTCCTCTGGGCTATACAGAAATAACTGAATGAAAATGAAAAATGTATTTATTGCTACATAAACAACTTAATAGGTTACATATTCTATAAACCATACAAAAACGGGTTTATGCAGATATGGTTATCAGATATATCTTAACTAATTAACGATCCCTGCACTCGGCGAAGCCTGTATCGCGACCTGAGTACGATTAACAAATTAAAATTTATTTATAACCTCTGTCGTCGTCTAAATAAAGTATAATGGTAAAAAACTAGAGAAAAAACTAAATAAATAAATAAAAATACTACAACTAATAATAATACAGTTTACAATTGTATCTCTAGTAACTACTCGGTTTCACTGTATGAACAAATGCATCATATTTCCTGCTTATAATATTTTCTTATACTGACGGATCTTGTTTACATTCGTGTATCTTTGTCTATAGTTCGTACCTAATTTTATAGGCGTGTGTAGCTGTGTAGTATTTTGCCTCTACGGTAGCATCTTTATGCTCAGCTAGTCGATACAATGCTTCGCTGTAGGAATAAGTAATGAGCTACCACATTACGTACGCAATAAATACATAGATTTTTATAGGTTCGAATCAATCATTGGCGTAATTTGCGTATTGATTTAACTATATACATGCAACAATACTTTCAGACTTTTTATGTATTCCAATAAGCTGGCTGTGTGTCACGCATGGTATGCTAACTTAATCATTTCATTTACCTTGGACTTCCCTCTTGTATGGTCTTTTTGGTTTTAAGTTCAGTCAGTGACATAAGTTGTTTCATATATTTAGATGTAAAAATAGTTTTTTTAATTATTTTGTTAGGAAAACGCCATGCGTTTTCAAGTTTTACTTGAGAAGGAAAATAAGCAAAGAGAACTTAACACACAGAATAATTATTAGGACATAGGGGATGCTTGGGTTAGCAATATCAATTTCCAAGTACTACTTGTCAGCCACATAGTTCGAAGAAATGACGGCCGTTGGGACAAAAGTTCTCGAGCGCCGACCACACACTGGAAAGCGCAGCGTAGACCCTCTTTAGAAATAAATACGACCTCATAAAGGTTGGTTGATCGTTGAATGCAAGCTGCACAAGATCGGTCACCCTGAGAGACTAGGAGAGGCCTATTTTCAGAAGTGGACGTCCTTTTTAGGGTTCCGTACCCAAAGGGCCCCCCACGTCTGTCTGTCCGTCTGTCACCAGGCTGTATCTCATAAACCGTGATAGTTACAGTTGAAATTTTCACAGAAGATGTATTTATGTTGCGGCTATAACAAAAAAATACTAAAAACAAAATAAAATAAATATTTAAGTGTGGCTCCTATACAACAGACATGATTTTTTGCCGTTTTTATAGATAATGGTATGGAGCCCTTCGTGCGCGAATCCGACTCGCACTTAGCTGGTTTTATTTTTTTACTTTCGAAGTGTTTATCCGATCATCGTGAAATTTGGTATATAGGTAGGTAATAATGGCACAATTTTGGTGTGACTCAATGAGCTAAAAATGTTGGGGTGTTGTTGAGATATTGGGGTTCAAGAGGGGTAAAAACAACTGAAAATGAGACTATTAGGTCAAGTGAGACGTCAAATGAAAGGTCTTCATTAGTACATTTCGACCCCGTTTTTACTTTTAGTAAAGTTTTTGTAGTTTTTGAGTTATTAGCCATAGTAAAAACTAAACTGTGACAAAACTCACAGGGTACACCAGTGACCCCACAGTGCTGTAATTTGGTATACGTGTAGCTTATGTATCACAAATATAGGCAAAAGTCTGAAATCTAGAATAACTGCAATTTGTACCCCAAAAAAGGGTAACTAATTAATATGAAATCCCGTTACCTGTAATTTGAATGAAACTGTAGGTCAAGTAACTTGGTTTTTATTTCGTGGCACTATTTTGGTAGTCAAAGATTACGAATAATATTTTTTTTGTTTATATGGTAGACTCGCGAGATCTCAGTTCGTGGCGAACCACTAGTTATATTAAACTTGTAGACACACAAGCTGACGGGCCTCCTGATGTTAAGTGGTCACCGCCGCCTATAGACTCCCGCAGCACTCGTGGTACTGCAGTCGCGTTACCTAAAACTTAATACCCTATTATTTACACTTCTCCTATGGTTGATACGATGATTTATTACCCTTTTATTACTATTTTTTAGAATTATTTGATGACTAATCGAACAAGGCAACACGAAATTAGGCAAAACAATCGCATGGTAAACGATGGTAAATTGCTGAAACATTAACTGCTAAAGTTTTTCAAATACCTTAATAATTTTGATACCATGATACTGACTCGTTTGAAACAGACACACGGACGGTTTTTTTAAACTCTTATGTAAGGAGGCACAGTTCAAAATTGAATGAGCTCTGAAGATTATAAACCCAATAAAAAAATTAACCCCTTAACCTTTTCGCTGTGGAGATACGGTTGAAAGTTGAATGGATTGTTATAAAATTGTGAAAACAATTGCATTGAATTGGATGGCGTGACCTGTGATAGCCCGGTCATAAATAACGCTCTCTAGGTACTGTGGGAATACACGAACTGATAGAAATGTAATTAAATTGCATCTCTCAATTACAAGACTTAGGTACTTAACGTTTAAACCCGTTTTAAAAGGCAGGCGAGTGAGTAGATAAATAGATAATTCTAAGTTTTGTAAGTTTATTTTATGATACCTAAGCTAAAGTTTGTTTACCTTTCTATTTTCTGGCACTACCACTTTCTCAACACTACACAAAGGTTAGCTGGAAGAAAATGCTAATTAGCATTAAGTTCGCCTATGTATTATTTTTCGAGTGTAATAAAGAATTTTATAATCTAATCTAATTCTTTATTGCACACCATAAAACAATACAATTAAAAATAACAACGTAAATCTATGTGATACAATTGGCGGTCTTATCACTAAATAGAAAAAATGGAAAGTAACTTGGCACATCTGATAGCTACCGGCAGCGCGTTTCATAATCGGACAGCCTGTACTGTAAAAGAGTTATCATAGGCGGAGAAGTGTACAGGTGTCCTGAGTTGAAATGTGTCAGATGAACGCAAGGATCGAGTAAAAGGTCGTGAATTCGAATCCGGCTTCCTAGTCAAAATTTTTAAAAAAGAAAGCATATTATACAGAATGAGGTTATTTTAAAAGCCCTCCCGCACTAATTGCTATCTTTAACTAGGAAACTACTCGTAGTGACGATGGCACGTAGCACGGACAGACAACACACCTTTTTTGCAGGGGTATTTTGCGCTTATACAAGCTTCCGGCAGCGACTTCGCGCACGGGGTTTTTCAATAAAAATAAGCATGTGTCTTAATCCAGATCTCCAATCTATCTATTATTATTATTAGCCCGTAGAATCCCACTGCAGTGCAAAGGCCGCCCTTCCCTCCTTTCACGAATCCCGGTTATTGGCTAATTGAGGCCACTCTTTATGGTACGCATGGAATGAATAGTTTAGTTTGACAAATCCCCTGTACAGCTGCAAAAATTTGTGTTTTATTAGACAAGGCCGACAGAGACAGAGAAACGAGTTACTTTCGAATTTATAATATAGTTTGGATGTTTCTACACTCTGTGCGCAGCTATTTAATTCAGATGTGATACTGGTCGCTCAGTGGTTCAGGCATGGCCATATAAAGGGTCTTGCTCATGAAGAACTTATTTATATGTACGAGTACAATCATATATCAGTGGGTCAAATAATTCAGTGCGGCTCACAGATAATCCACCGAAATGTGATCAAAATTCATGTCCAGATGGAACCAACCAGATTTCATAGGTAGTGCAAAGGATGGCAGGCACCACTGAATTCGAATACCATTTTACTAAAATAAACAATAGAACTGTTATCGTACCAGCACAATGTGGCAATTGTACTTAAAATATAGCAGTTTGACTTTAAAACAGTTCATGACATGAACAACCTAAAATAGAGTTTCGTCAAATTCAAATTCAAGGTAAATTCATAAGGTCAGCCCTAGTGACTTTCATCATTAATCATGAAAAATAAAATCAATCAAACAACTCAAGTTATACGACAACTTACACCATTTATTAAAACAATTTTAACCCGTGCTTTCCCTCTTCTAGGAAAAACTCTGCCACATATAATATTTCTCCACATACAAGTTTCCACCTTTTCATTATTATGTCAAGAATGTCCAGAGTAGGACTCCCCGCACTACGAAGAGACGACCTAAAGTTTACTCTCGCTCGCTCTGGAAATCTGAGGCAGGCCTATCTTCAACAGTAGATGCCCTATGGCTGATATGATGTCAAAAATGATATGCAACAATCGATTAAAAATTACATAATTTTTCTGCATACTTTGGTTGGATTATTTCAACCGCTCGCCGATATTTTACCAAGATAAGATAGCATTTTAGCACCGTATTGTTTTATCTTGATCGCTTATTACAGCGGTGCCTTCTGTTAAACTAACTATTCTTTCTTCTGTGTTTATTGCAATAGGAGAAAGTTTGATATTTTTTTTGTCTTATTTATATTTTACCGGCTTGAACGCGTGAAATTTATAAATTAGTTCGAGTATTGAAAGGTAATGTTCGGCGAATATTAAAGATAACGTTATTCGGTAGCCAATTTTGAGGCTATAATTTGAGCGTTCAGACGGTTATAATCCGGAATAAAACAATGAACTATAAAAAATAAATAACACAGAACGGTTTCTTTAGGTGACTTCACACTCAAATTAAAGTTATACGATTCTTGAGCATCGTAACATATATATGATTTTTAACCGACTTCTAAAAAAGAGGAGGTTCTCAATTCATCGGAATCTTTTTTTGTTATGTATCTTCGCCGATTACTCGAAGACGCGGACCGATTTGAGAAATTGTTTTTTATGTAAATGGGTATACATATATTATATTACCTACTTCTCAGGTGGTCCCATTCGAACCAAGTCAGGAATTGATGATTGAAAATCGAGGGCAACTCTCAAATTTTATAGGGACTCATAATGAGTTTTATATATTTTATATTTGAAAGGATATACTTTCAGATTGGTCTGATATAAATTTCATCAAAATCAGTTCAGTAGTTTGGTTTTTGTGGTGTTTGCTGTTATCTGAAGTTGGTTATATGTTTGTTAAAAAATTACTAGTAAACAATGAGAAAGCAAAAATCCCACGCAAAATCTCGCCTATTGAAAGCAAGATCTTTTCTTTATGATTTTAGTTGTGTCACTGAAGTGTTTCTCAGACCACGTCTTACTCAAAGTCAAATATTTTTCATTAAAATCACAAGGATCACTTCTCCTATCTTAGGATGAGGTATTCGCTGACGACTTACAATGACGTTTACTCAGGCAAGCCAAATTATTTCGTACATTAGATATCTTTTATTGATTTTTCATTGGAAACATATCACTATGGGATTCTCTACTCTGCTTTCTACTACCGGACTAGTAAATGTAACTACTGGAAGTACCACTGGTAGTACGAAATGTACGATTACGGTTCCAAGAAAGAACTAGAAATAAGACGACCGAAAGACACAACGAAGAGGTTTTTATCGTGTGCTAACATTAATTTTAGATACATGTTTTTGGTTCTAGGGCTAATCGGCGGACAGTACAGTCCAGGGTTCCTGACGGACTTGGTTCGCGAGATCAGGGACGCGGCGCGCATTCGAGAGGAGGCGATGTATACGAGGGTCAAGGCAATGGTTTTGGAGAGGACTGATGTAAGTATTTCTTGTAGTTGCTGTACGAATCTTTCTAGTATTTTACAAACTATCCCGAAAACTTTTAATAACTTCATTTGTTAGTCGTTCGTCTTTCTTGAAAACTACAGTCAATATGAATCATTGAGTCACTAACTAGTATTAAATTTTTATCTGCAAATCGTATCGGAAAAAATTGACTGGAAATCAATTATTCGCTTATGTGTGTGCTAAACGTGGAATATCCTTGGGCTAATTTGTTTGTTGCTGTTACATTTGATCTCTGTAGCATCATTCAGATCATTTGAGCACTGAGCTGATCTCGATGGAATTTGGGAAATAGCTTACCTACTTATATATTGGAGACAAAATGAGCTTCGTTTTATATATCGTAGTTAGAAAATATCGTAGTAAACATATAGTTGTTTTGTGTTTTTGAGATTTTAGCATTATTTATTATTATTTTTAGCCCTCTGTGTCCCACTGCTGGGCAAAGGCCTCACATACTTTCCAGTCACTTCTTTCCAGCGCCAAAATGGTCCAATCTGCTTGGAAGTTAGTGAGCTCGTCCCTCCATATTTTTCTTGGTCTGCCGTGACGTCTTCGGGTTGGTTGTGTCAGAGTTCCACTCGATGGTCAGCTTGGCCCACTGATCATCCGTCATACGGCAAACATGACCAGCCCAGTCCTACTGGACCTTGGTGGCTTTCGTAGGCACATCGGTGATTTGTGTTCGGGAGCGCAGCTCGGTATTGCGTATGCAGTCAATACGCTTGACTCCGAGAATGCTGCGCTCCATCGCACGTTGGCAAACCTTGAGTTGATACTTTTGGATGTTGTCAAAGGCCAGGTCTGCGCACCATATGTAAGAACGGGGAGGATGCATACGCCCATCAACTATCGCTTGAGTGAAAAAGGAAGGTTACCCCTTCATCAAATCTCCCATGGAACAATAGCTCCTCCAGGCATTTTCGGTTCGCAGAGCAATTTCCTTATCCTGCCTGGAGTCGAAGGAGACTATTTGGCCCAGGTAGAAGTACTCTTGGACGTATGCTAGCTGTTCTCCATCCACCGTTACTCTGGTCTCAACGCTATTAATCATAACCTTGGTTTTTTAATAGAATAGAATATATTTATTTGACACACTTAAAGAAACAGAGAACGGATAACAAACAAAATAGTAGACAGACAGGAAAAAATAATACCTATGTAGGCTTATAAATCATATAGACATATAATATTTTGGCATATAAATCATATTTTTGGCGGATTATCTCCAGACAGCGCCATCTGTTACGCCAGTTGGAACTAGTGTTTTATTTAAACCCTCATGAGAACATTCTCTTTTTTTGAAATCGGTTAAAAATAGGAAATAAGGTACGAGTACATAAGTACGTACACATTAGGTAAACCTTGAAAGCCGTGATGATTGCCCTATCACT
Source organism: Philereme transversata (assembly GCA_963924445.1). Classification (NCBI taxonomy): domain Eukaryota; kingdom Metazoa; phylum Arthropoda; class Insecta; order Lepidoptera; family Geometridae; genus Philereme; species Philereme transversata. The sequence continues at coordinate 12,100,367 of OZ004347.1, forward strand.
TGCCATGTCATTATGATAACCTAATCGTTTGTCGCAAATAAGCTTATCTCAATAGGAATAGATTATTTCATTCTAGACTGGACATGGCATTTAGCGAAATTGGCGTCACTCCAAAGTCTTCTAAATATTTAATGGAATATATTGCAGTTCAACGAACTCATTTTATGGGCCGCGAAATTGTGTGGCTTCTTGAGCTGTGTTGGCCTAGACCCAACTTTAAATCTGGAGGATGTGGTTTCGAATGCACCAATGGTTTTTTTTTCTATTCACATTACGTGAGCAAAATATCGTCAGTGAACTGAGTGCCGTTGAGGCAGAAAGGTCACCGAGTGGAGCTTAGAGACCACGCACCGGAAAACGCAGTGTAGGAGCATAGCAAAATGTTGTGGGTATCGTATCTTAGTTATTTTAATATTATAATACGTAATACAAGATTGTAAAACTTCAAGGTTTATTATTTTAGCCATTGAGGCGCCTCGCAGACAATGACTAAGGACAAGAATGATTTCATACGACTGCCTATTTAGGTGGAATTTGAATAAAATTTTGATCAAAATGTTAATATCAGTCCAGTATAGTCCAGCTTATTTTCAAAGAACTTAATTCTTTATTGTACACAAAAAACTACAAAACAGGTACAAATGTGAGCTTAACTCTAAAAAAGAGATTTCTCCCAGGAACAGCAAGGGGTTTTTTCAAGAAGGTTGTTTTAAAAATTTTCAAGGGTCGCCAATGCGCGAATGATTCTTTTGGTGTTACCGCGTCAGGCGGGCCGTATGCTTGTTTGCTACCTTAGTAGTATAAAAAAACCCATGATGATAGTAGAGACAGAAGAACCCCTTGATCATCATCATATCAGCCATAGGGCATCCAATGCTGAACATAGGCCTCCCTCCCTTTCTACCCCAACGGCCGAAGCTTCGAGTTATGTGCCCCACCCACTGCAATTTTTGCTTATCCTCTGAGCTATATCATTGACTTTAGTTTATTTGCGAGCATAGCCATCTCCAAAGCACGCTGAGCGAACTTGAATTTTCTTATGAGGCCCATAGTCAGAGACTATCAACGTATCAAGTAGATGCAAAACATTAAAAACTCATCGCAATCGGGCATGTACCCAAACAATGTGACATTGCGAATATTAGAGAACGTATTTTTATTTACAGAATTTGGCATCAACAGAAGCGAAACTAACGGAGAAAACTCTCGAGGAGATGAAGGTGCGTATCAAATAATTATTAAAGACAACGCCATCTGTCCTTGCACCAAATAGTGCATTTTTCTTACAACGCCATCTGTATTTTTGTCTTCGAAACAAGTAGTATAGTGCTCAGATAGGGTTCTTGAGTTGATACTTGAAACTACACAGTAGCGAGTGTTAAAGTGTTAAAGTTCCAGCGTGTTCAGATAGATGGCGTTATTACAAAAATATCTAAATTATGAAATCTTAGTATATCTCCCACAAGCCTAGATTTTGTGTTAAATCTATGCTTGTACTCGATTTATGCTTGTTTTCTAGAATTCAAAACTAAATCATATAAGAAAAGGACGATGAAAAATTTTGAGTTGCATCTTCTATGGCTATGCTTTGACTAAACTTGAAACTACATAGCAGCATTGTAGTTCCAGCGTGTTCGAATAGATGGCGTTGTTACAAAAATATCTAAATTATGAAATTTTAATGCATGTCCCACAAGCCTTCTAGAAAACAAGCATTTATGCTTGTTTTCTAGAATACAAAACTAAATCATTTAATAAAAGGACGCTGAAAAACTTCGAGCTGCATCTTCTAAGGCTATTTTTTAAGTTGCAACAGCGAGTTTAGCTTTATTTCTAGGTAGGTTAGGAGTGTAACTCGTACGAGGTCGCGGGCAACAGTTAGTAGAGCATATTTACAGGTTACAATACTTCATTAATGGCGGGTTCCTATATCCATCGGTAATTAGCTACGACTCGTTTCTCCTTGAAAACGTGCCAAAAATTTGACACTAGTTTGACACGTTTTCAAGGAGTTACAAGCCGTAGTCAATTACCGTCGGATACGAGGCATGCCTTTTAAGTTCTGTCGTTTCCATATTTTCCGGCAATTTTGAATTTGGAACTGTTCTATATTCGAATGTGTTTACATTTTGAATCTCAAAACAGTTGAAAGTATTAGGATTAATGCTATTGTTTAGTCACAGTTTCGATTTGAATCTGTCAGGTCACGTACGAAAATGAATCTTTCTAAGGAAAATGTTCGTGCAATAATTTTCTACAACTTTAGAAGAGGCCTGACACGGCTTCAGTGTTTAGAAGAGCTAACATCTGTGTTCAGTGATGTAGCCCCATGTCTGCGGACTGTCGAACGCTGGTATTTAGAATTCCAGCGTGGACATACTAGTGTTAGTGACAGATTTCGCGAAGGACGCCCAAAATCCGCCTTCACTGAAGATAACATCATTGCTGTGAGACAACTAATTCTCGAAGATCGTCATGTGACGTATCGAGAGATAGAGGCTCTATTAGGCATCTCAGGGACAACCATTCAGAAGATCTTGCATGAAGCGCTTGGTGTGAGAAAGCTAGTTTGCCGTTGGATACCGCATCTGCTTTCCGACGATCACAAGGCGGCCCGCGTCAGATGGTGTAAGAAAACTCTGCAAAGGTTCAACCGAGGAGAGTCAAATCACGTCTACGACATCATAAGTGGTGACGAATCTTGGATCTATGCCTACCATTCTGATTCCAAACAACAATCTACAATCTGGGTCTTTCAAGGCGAGCCAAAGCCGACTAAAGTTGTTCGTTCTTGAAGCACTTCAAAGAAGATGGTGGCCACGTTCGTTGAAAAAGCCGGCCATGTTGCGGCTATTGCACTTGAAGATCGTAGAACGGTTAACGCAGAGTGGTATACCGCAGTTTGTTTACCACAAGTCATCGCCGAACTTCGAAAATCTAACTCAAAGCGATGCATCATCCTGCACCACGACAACGCAAGCTCACACAGCGCTCGTCAAACGATTGAGTATTTGAAGCAGAAAAAAGTAGAAATTCTTGACCATCCTCCATACAGTCCTGACCTAAGCCCCAAAGATTTCTTTACATTTCCTAAAATTAAGAAAAGTCTTCATGGTCAAAGGTTCCAGTCCGGTGAAGAAGCAGTCGACGCTTTCAAGTCAGCCATTTTGAACACCCCCACTTTAAAGTGAAATAAATGTTATAATAACTGGTTAGAGCGAATGGAAAAGTGCATTAAGCTACGTGGTGAATACTTTGAAAAACAATAAAAAGTACTATAAGGTTCTAGTTGTGTTTTTTTCTTCAAACGACAAAACTTAAAAGGCATGCCTCGTATAGGAACCCGCCATTTACATAACTCACGTTTTATTCGTATATTTTGTTAATCGTACCCACTCATGGGATTTTTATAAAAGGCTGGCTAAATTTTGTAAACTTAAAACTTTCAACTTTTCTATTCCTTTACCAAATATAATCCATTTTATTCACGTACAAAAAATCAAAACCTCACTCGAGCGACAAAACTAACATTTTTTCCATTTCTAGTGATTTTTGATTTTTTGGAAGCCTCAATTCGGTTGTATTAAGAGTTATTTGCTTGCGACATGGGTGGTCCGTTGAGTGCACTTATCACCTTGCTTCACCGTCAGTTGATGGCACAGGAAGTTGCGGGTAGCTGGGTAACTCCCTTGAAAAGGAGACTGTATTTCTGAAATGTACGAAGACATAACGCGAGGAAGCTGCAAAACATCAGTCAATATGATTGCGTAATTTTACAATCCTCGCCCAGCTCGTGCATTTTACTCGACCACGGCCAAGTCAAAAGGAAGGGTTATGTTTTTAGCGGTCTATTTTTAGTATGTTTGTATTGACGTATGTTCCACCGTAGCGCCTAAACTACTCACCTGATTATGACGCATGATGTATCAATCGATTCGATATGATCCGGGTAATATTAGGCTACTATCGAGATAGGTATTACGTAGTCGGGTTTCGTTTTGTTCTTATGAATACTGAATGGGGAAAAATCGCATCATTTTATCATAAAATTATGTTTAGGTAAAGGTTTATAAGTATAAGTAAGTATTCTAAATAATGTGTAGCGACTAGCGGATCAAGTGTATCTAAGCACCGAGACAAACCTATAGGGTCCTATCATAAAAAGAGGGTGTTTAAAAAAAACCTGTACAATAATTGGTAAGGATTTTTGTAAACACGCGTTAAACTATTGTTTAACTTATTTGTAGTAACATGGCTAGGGGTTTACAGTGCTTTATGTAATACTGTTAGGGTGTAACTTGTTGTCAAATAAATAAATACAAGGATCAGTGATCCAGCTGATCGTTTTATCGCCTGTGTGTTGGTATCGGCCCGTCACACCTTTGCACGCATTTGTTGGTGCAAAACGCCTACGAGTGTGACTGCGCAATCTTGTAAATGTTGCATGCGCTTTACCCGACTGCGTAAGGGGGTGTGATTTTAGCGGAAATGTTTTTGTAGTCTGTGATGGGGTCAGGATAATGACAAGATAAGTGCATACTAAAGGAATGGAGATAGATATCTAGTGTGTACGTACAGTCAGATAAAGAGATAAGAGACTAGAATTATAAAATGAACATTTTAATTTCCTAAATCTACAAATATTATAGTTAAAGAGGTAAAGTTTGTTGTTTGTAAGTTTTCTGTTGGTGGGGGGTAATCACAGAAATTGCTAAACCGTTTCTGAAAATTGTTCCACTCCTACCTGCCTGTGTAAGTGTTTACTAGGTATAAGCTATATTACATTTTGATGAAAATCCGAGCTATATCAACTAGTCACACTAATAATATAAAATGCGAATGTTTGGATATTTGTTTGTTACTTAATCACGTCGCAACGGCTGAACCGATTATGATTAAATGTGGTATATATACCAATATATTTAGATTGAAATAAGGCTACTTTTATTGACAAACCACGCGTGCGATGCCGCGTGCGGAAGCTAGTAGATAATATGTCCTGCAATGAAAATAAATAAATAATTAGATCGACAAACTCTATGCAACCTAATTTTATTCAATGGCTCATGATTGATAAAATAGTAAATGATTATAATCAACTTTTAAAATAATGGGTTGACTGTTAGAATAGCTCAATAGGCCCTGTCGCTTGTCTCAAAAAATATAAGGATTTTAAAAAACCTGACTTCAAAACTAACTGAAATGAAGTAAACATCTTGCTAATTTTGAAAATCGCAGGCGTCAGTGGGGCGTGGCAAGGCATCATTGTTACGCATTTTGATATTTCATAAACCTCATAATTTTTTTGTAAATTCAGTTTCACGGTTGAAAACATAAAAGTAAAAACGTTCGTCCAATTTTCACCCTAAAATTCTATCAAAAACGAAACAAGCAAATAAAAAATAAAATAGCGTATAATTTTAATACAGAATCGCGCATATCCCTAGATTATAAAATCGCCGTGCGCCTGAATAACGTCACGCATCGATTTAACTAAGCGCGAGGGCATTCCACATTCGATGTTTGATACGACTGTATTTACACTGTGGCGTAACCTCGAGCAGAATCAGTTTTTTTATACTACATGGAGCTGGAACAAGCATATGGCCCACTTGATGTTAAGTTGTAACCATCGCCTATAACAAAGTATTGCCTCATAGATTACGCACCTTAGGAAGGTGCCCTAAGGTGCACTGCCCTGCGTCCATCAACTTGAGGCATACAGGTGTAAAGCCTCATGTGCCTGTAATTTCACCGGAAACCACCATCATCTCATCCTTCAAGGAAAAAAAATCTTTTTGGTGAAGGGATCTCTGCTGTAGATTTATTACGGGTTTTATAAGTTTTATCATTTCTTAATTAACTTATAGCAATAAATTAAAGCAAAAATTGGCACACACATAAAAATGTAGCTGAGCCGGCCGCGGCTGCGCGTGGTTGGTTTGTCAATAAAAACATTACCCTCCTGCGCAGTCGGGTAAAAGTAGCCAATGTCTCAATCCCGGTCATAATTGACCGAGCGAGGAAGCGTCTCAGTTTCCAAATTTCAACCCAAAAAATGGTTTTGTCCGTCTGTCTGTCTGTTCTCGCCTACAGGTAGCATTTTTCAACCGATTTTGACGAAAATTGCCACACAAGTTCCTTGATTTATTTAAATTTTTTAGTTGATCGCGATTTTTGATAGGAGGAAAAGAGAGGAAGTTTCTTGTTGCGTTATTTATGGACGGATTTGAATTAAATTTGAGGGGCACACTAAGAACTTCATTTTACACAAGATGTAGTGAAAAAAAATCCAAAAGGGGGAGTGGAGGGGGAAGGGGGGAAGTTGGCTGTAGCGTTATACATAGACGGATTTCCATTTTTGAATTTTTCAACCTGATTGGTGGAAAAATTCAATTCGACTACACAGTCTTCTCCGCGTTCACGAGACGAACCCGTAGACCCCAGATTCGACCTCCTAAGACCAAAGCAACGCGAGGCGGTATACTGTTCTCACAGAACCACTAGTCTATTTATATACTAAATTTCATCGAAATCGGTTCAACCGTTTAGTCAACAGACAGAGGGACTGCGTTACTTCTGAATTTATAATATTAGTATGTATATCTTTGGTTACACTACAGTCTGACGTGCGTGCATCCCTTTACTGGTATTTTGTCGTATACACTCCCCACATCATAGCATTGAAATATGAACGGGTGCGTGAGGGGTGCGCAGGGGGGTGGCGCTAGGTAAATATTGGCAGATGTGAGTGGATGGCTGCAGCCGTGGCGCCACCCTTGCCGTGACGTCACGACACCGAGGGTACTTCGAAACCTGTCGCACTGCCAACTACCTTCAATGTAGAATACACTTTATTACACTGAGCTTAGACTCAATATAGCTTAATCGCGATGCTGATCTACAAATCTGCCGGCTTTGTTAATAGAATATCATCTGTCTAACACTGACTTTAGGTTTCAATTTCGCTCGCGTTTTCATTACAGATTATCACAACGTCTGCTAAATTTTCATCCGTGTGAAATTTGGTATATTTGTTGCTAATATTTCTTCTGTAGCACGAAAGAGGGTAGTACCCCCATAAAACGAGTATTGTTGCAATTGTCTGGTGCTTTTCAATTTAATTATTTTAAACCCCATGTCGCTATGGGTATTTATTTTGTTGTGTGATGTTATTTTGCATTGATAATTTTGTGTGGGCTGAATAGGTGTACAAGCTGTAGATGTTTTATCAAAGCAGTCGTTGGCACTCGTGGACTATGCTTGGCGTTTCTCTACGAGATCGAATCAGAAATGAAGAGATCCGCAGACAAACCAAGGTCACAGACATATCCAAGAGGATAAGCAAGCTGAAGTGGCAGTAGGCGGGGCACATAGCTCGAAGAACTGTCGACCTTGGGGGCAGAAACGTTCTCGAGTGGTGACCACGCACTGGAAAGCGCAGCGTAGGATGGCCCCCCACTAGATGGAAAGACGACCTGATATAGGTTACTGGGAGCACTAGATCGGTGGCTCTGGGACTATAAGGGGGAAGCCTGAGAATGATGATGAGTCGTTGGCACAGCTAGTTTTTTCTTAGTAGATCTACTAGGACCGATCAGCATGATCAATACGTTTTGTAGACGCTGGATTGATTACTGAAAGCTTCGTTGTATCAATAAGTTTATTTGTTGAAAAATTACTTTTTTAAAACAAGCTTTTGTAAAATTCATAATCGGAACCGCAAGCAGATTCAACTAGTAGCCTACAGTAATCTATTCAGAAGTTCCGTTTTCTAGCATCCGTCTCCATCATGAGACCACCTCCATGGTACCATATTATTGCATTGTCACCGAAGTTACATATGTATTCCAAATTTCAGCTCAATCGGTTGGGGGAAACGGCCTTAAAATTCAGTTGCAAGATTCCACCTGGACAAACATACATACATTGCAAGTTAATAAAAAGCTTGTAAAAAGCACTTTAAAGTTTTGAACTACCGTTTCTCTTACAATCGTCAGTTCATGTATTATTTCTTTCCCTTATTGCGCCTGTAAACTGCGATACCTACCAGGGTTTGCCACATTGTGCTGCCGCCCGCCCTGGCCTAGTCATCCGACCTTTTTTCTTTTTCAAACTCCAACGAGTTTTAAATCTTTAATGTGTTTTTTATAAGACCTAAAGATGGAACTAGCATATAATAATAATATAATATTGCTGGACATTTCACTCAGCGCTATCTAGCCCCAAACTAAGTAGAGCTTGTACTATGGGAACCAGACAAACTGATAGTTATGTAATTTTTTTTTGTAAATGCATACTTATAATATATAGAGAAACAACCAGACCCGGAACAAATATATGTAGATCATGCAAACATTAATTGTTCCGCGGCGGAAATCGAACCCGCTACCTCCTGCGTCTCAGCCGGCTATTCGCCCACTGCACCATGGAGGTCGTCAAAGTGATGTTAAGTGAAACCATCGCTGCATCGCCTATTACAAAGTATTGCCTTGTAGGTCACGTACTCTGGAAAGGCGCCCTACGATGCAGTGCTCTGCGTCATACATTCTTCCTGTAATCATACCTTTCAAACCGAAACACATCAATGCTGTTAGGCGAGCGAAATAATAGGTCTTTACCTATGAAATTGCCGTTCTTCAGTACTAGTCATTTCAAATAGAAAAAAAGTTTGGAATGGCTTTGTATTCTAAATTCAAATTAATTTTGTTTTAAAAACATGACATTCTTTTTACAAACTCGGTCTTTTGTTTATTGATTAGCGTTGTATTTTCATTACATTTGAACATTTTTCGTCATAATGGATACTTTAAAAATTCGTGTAATTATGGAATATTAGTTCCGTCGTGGTACCAACGCGACACAAACGGCACGTAACATCAAAAACGTTTACGGAGAGAACTGTACAAACGAACGCACAACCCGTTATTGGTTTTCCCGGTTCCGTTCTGGAAATTTTGACTTGAAAAATGAAGCTCGTGGTCGTCCGGAGACTTTGGTCAACAATGATGAATTAAATGCGATTGTGGAAGCTGACGAAACTCAATCTACAGCTGAGCTAGCAGCAGCTTTTGATGTTAGCATCAAAACAATTTTGATCCATTTGCGACAAATAGGCAAGGTAAAAAAAACTTGATAGATGGGTGTCCCACGAACTTAACGATCGCCAGCGCAACGTACGCGTCTAGACCTGCCTCGCGCTGCTCAATAGGCAAAGAAATGAAGGAATGTTGAACCGAATTGTTACGTGCGATAAAAAATGGATTCTGTTCGACAATCGAAAACGCTCAGCAAGTTGGTTAGATCCTGGTTCAGCACCAAAGCAATGCCCTAAACCAAAAATGACCCCTAAAAAGGTGAGTGTCACTGTTTGGTTGTCCAGTGCGGGTATGATTCACCACAGCTTTTTACAAAATATACTGCACAACAGACAGTCTCCAAGCTGCAAGAGCTGGGGTTGGAAGCTCTCCCTCATCCGCCATACTCACCAGCCCTTGCACCTACCGACTGTTACTTTTTCCAAAATTTAGACAACTTTTTAGTGGGTATAAAATTCAATTCCCGAGAGGGAGTACAAAATGCCTTTGAAGAGTTTGTTGCCTCCCGTCCAGCTGATTTTTACAAGAAGTGCATCAATAAACTGCCAATGCGTTGGCAAAGATGCGTCGATTGCATGGATGATTACTTTGAATAACAGAAATAAAAAAGTTTAAAAAAATAAGTACTTTCACTTATTCCATACAAAACGGCAATTTCATAAGTAAAGACCTAATAGGTGGTAGTGCTTCTCCGGGTGATTCCTTTAACAAACAACTCTACTACTCTTAAATATCAATTATCACTTTTGAATTCCTTCGTAAATCGCATATTTCAAGTCCTTTCTCTCCTTTGGATATATTATCCAGCAACGGAAGGCAATACTTAGTTAGTGTTATTATCCGTAAGCCGTTTAGCGTGATTCGTAGTACATTACAATGCATGTGTGAAGAGCGTTGCGTCCAATGTTTTTGCACTTCAATCAACGTATTAGGAGCCGGGCGCGGCGCTGGGGTGCTAATTGTAAACTTAAACCTACGCGTTTACTGTGCTGGTCCCACTACCAAGAGAGTATGCACACATAGAGGCGAAAATACGAGCTGAACTACCCTCGGAAGGTCGCTAGGAAAATGTAGAAGGGTCCTCCTGGCTCATACAACACTTTTTGAATTTAATCAGTAGTATGTCCCGTGTGTGTCAAACGATACAAAAAGCTGAATAGTTCAATGATGTCTTAAAACCAATGGGCTAGTCGAGTTAAGGTACTATTCCGAACGACGCTGCTGACTGCAACTGCCGACCGAAATAATAACTAGCTAAAATCATAATTGTAACAAATTGGGTCTTAATTTTGAAAGGATCTGGAGAACATTTGTTTGAACTCAAAATATGCTAGTGGTTCGCCCCGAACTGAGATCTCGCGAGTCTCCGATTAAAACAAAAAAATATTATTTGTGATCTTTGACTATCAAAATAATGCCACGAAATAATAACCAAACAACTTGACCTACAGCTTCATTCAAATTACAGGTAACGGGAGTTCATGTATGTGGTTACACTTTTTTGGGGTACAAATTGCAGTTATTCTGGATTTCAGACTTTTGCCTATATTTGAGTCACTTAAGCTACACGCATACCAAATTACGGCACTGTGGGGTCACTGGTGTACCCTGTGAATTTTTTGAAAGAACAGTTTTTATTATGGCTAATAACTTAAAAACTATACGGACTTTACTAAAAATAAAAACGGAGTCTAAATGTACTAACGAAGACCTTTCATTTGACGCCCCATTTGACATTCTTATTTCATTGTTTTTTACTCCCCTTGGACCCGAATATCTCAACAACCCCCCAACATTTTTAGCTCATTTAGTCGCACCAACGTTGTGCCATGACCACCTACCTATGTATCAAATTTCACGATGATCAGATCAACGCTTCGAAAGTTATCCTCGGACAAACATACATACATACAACGCCGATTTGCCCAAGTTGATTTAGAGATCTCGCTTCGCTCGATCAACTATTTCAATTCAAGAATGTCAGCTCAGTATCAAGGATTCAGATACTGGTGGCCAGTAAAGATTGGTCCAGGACGTTTCATTGGAATTACATATATACAAGAAAATAGTCCCAAATTCAGTAACTCCTTTTTGTACTCGGTGCCAAATTCACTTTTTGCCATAGGACTATTAAGACGTCTCTACCATAGAGTACGAGAAAAATATTTGTCTCTACCTTGCTGTTTGCCATTTATTTCATGGTTTACGAAACCACTGAGGCAAGGTAGTAACAATGCTCATAACATATACTCAAACACTTGGAAGTTCCTACGTTAGACGTTAGTTTGATTTTACTTGAACAGACAAGAAACACCAAATAACTTTATTATATATCAACAAATATAATCGTGTGTCAATTCATTGCTTTGTGTGTCCATAATGTAACTTGGCCAGACCGACGGTAACGAAAAACGGAACAAATAAATTTAGCTGGTCCGCTCGGCTATCTGAATGTTTGTCCGCGCATATAGACATAGCCGTGTAATCTTACTTAACGCGACCCGAATGAAGGATACTAGTTAGAAGCGGGGGCGGAAAACGGAAAATGATAAAAATAAACCTATAGAACCATTTCTTTGTATCAGACATTTTTTTAACCTATACTTTCCCACTGCTGGGCAAAGGTCTCACTCATGTTCCTTCACATCTCACGATCACTCGCCATGCCCCACCAGCCATCTTGCAATGCATCGAGGTCGTCACGTCAACGCATCCTCGGCCTGCCCCGGCTTCGACGCCCATCTGTAGGCACCCATTGTGTGACGACTGTTGCCCATTTGTCTGTGACCATACGACTGACGTGACCCGCCCAGTCCCACAGACATTTTAAGTTCATTTTATTTTTTTTTCTTAAAAAAAATTTCGTTATGTTCGTCCTGCGCCTTGAATAACTCAGGCGATCTATAGCGACGCGCGTGACGCTTTGTCATTCTATAACAGATCATAACTGGATTGAGTAACGTTCAGTATGGTAACATCTGACTGGGTAATTGCTATTGTTACGCCGAGGCTGTTAAACAATGAGTAATAATCGAACCTTCTCGAACGCTTTTGTCTTGCTGTGTTATTGCTGCTATTGTTTGTGGTTTCGCAGCATGGGGAGAGGCCATTGTGTCGAGGGACCGACCCTTTCCTGGAAGGATCGACATCGTTCTCGAACAATCGAAATGTGTGCGATATAAATAGGCCGGAGAGATGGCCGGACAGTCAGTCTCAGTCAGTCTGAGGGAGTGAGTTAGTCTCAGCGAGGCCCTGGAGGACTGACGTGGGAAGGGTCTCGCGTGAACAGTAGCTGCTCCCGAGTCAGTCTGGATTCAGCTATACGTGTGAACATTTCGGTGACTTTAAGTGGTGCAACTGTGGTGTGAATTAGTGTGTTGTGATTACGTGTGACCAAGTTCGTGTATCGTCGTCAAGGTCGTTTAGTGCTGAATAAAAGTGTTATTTTGGTTGGATCGATTCCCATTATTTTATCCCGAACCCTCAGCTCGTAACAATTTGGTGTCAGAAGTGGGATAAAATAATGCCGGTTCTACCAAAGGATAACGTGGACGGTGTCAGGACGAGAGGTCAACGACAACAGGAAATGGATGAAAGGCGGTTTGGAGATTCTCCGGTTCAAGAAGCTCAGCAGAGTCGTCAGCCGATGGAGATGGAATCAGCCGCCACCGAACCATTTGGAGCTTCATCATCATCACCCGTGGGCCAAGCTCCTGTGACAGGCGATCTTGCTGCTATTATGGCCATGCTTTGTCGTCAACAAGAAGAGCAGCGACGTTGGCAGGAAGAACAGCGACGTCAGGATAAGGAAGAGCAGCGTCGTCAGCAAGAAGAGCAGGCTCGGTTGCAGGAAGAACAGCGACGTCAGGATAAGGAAGAGCAGCGTCGTCAGCAAGAAGAGCAGGCTCGGTTGCAGGCAGAACAGCGACGTCAGGATAAAGAAGAGCAGCGTCGTCAGCACGAAGAGCTGGCTCGGTTGCAGGAGGAACAACGCCGTCAGCATTAACAAGAGAAGCGTCGTCAGCAGGAAGAGCAGGCTCGGTTGCAGAAGGAACAGCGACGTGAACAGGTGGAGCAGACTCGGTTGCAAGAGGAACAGCGACGTCAGGATAAAGAAGAGCAGCGTCGTCAACAGGAAGATCAGCGACGTTGGCCATAAGAGCGTGCTCGACTGATGAGGGAATCGTTCGGTTCATCTGGAAAGGAATTCCAGGAAGTGAAAGAACAGATAGAAATCATGAGAGCCGTGTTTTGGAGGTTGGAATTGGGATCGCTGATGAGAAAGGGACTCTGGGTGTCCTGAAGTACTGGAGACGGCAATGTGGCTCCTCTAGTTGCTACATCTTCAGCGCGAGGTGCGCCTAAAATTGTTCGTGTTGATCGGCTGCCGCGATATGGGGCTAAGAATGCTCGGGACGAGCATGTTTTAGGAGGGGGCAGTGTTACGCCGAGGCTGTTAAACAATGAGTAATAATCGAACCTTCTCGAACGCTTTTGTCTTGCTGTGTTATTGCTGCTATTGTTTGTGGTTTCGCAGCATGGGGAGTGGCCATTGTGTCGAGGGACCGACCCTTTCCTGGAAGGATCGACATCGTTCTCGAACAATCGAAATGTGTGCGATATAAATAGGCCGGAGAGACGGCCGGACAGTCAGTTTAGTCCCTTCAGTCGCCGCTTATACGAGGTACAGACATGTACCCGGGCGTTTCTCTCCTATCCCCATCCCGGCAACAGCCCAAGCCGAGGTTCGTACCTAAGTGGTGCCCTTGCGCTAGTTGCCTAAAAAACTTACAGGGCTGAGCGCCATCTGCGCTCGCCAAAAGTTCGGTTAAGCTGTCACGGCCTCAGAGGCCAACAGCGAGATTAGTCCATTCGAAAAAAAAAAAAAAAAAAAAAAAAAGCCGGACAGTCAGTCTCGAGTCAGTCAGTGAGTGAGTTAGTCTCAGCGAGGCCCTGGAGGACTGACGTGGGAAGGGTCTCGCGTGAACAGTAGTTGCTCCCGAGTCAGTCTGGATTAAGCTATACGTGCGATCATTTCGGTGACTTTAAGTGGTGCAACAGTGGTGTGAATTAGTGTGTTGTGATTACGTGTGACCAAGTTCGTGTATTCATCGTTTAGTGCTGAATAAAAGTGTTATTTTGGTTAAATCGATTCCCATTATTTTATCCCGAACCCTCAGCTCGTAACACTATTTACAAAAGCGCTTCTGTGCTTCGGAGGGCAATTTTAACTTCGTCCTGGCTTCAAAGTTTTTGTTAACGAAAAGGCGTTTATCGGTCCTTTTAAGCCATGTTGTAGGTCTGTAAGCGACCTTTGCCTCTGATGCCAACGTTATACGCTAGCTCTTACAAACTTATAATTCCTCGTTATGTTAGCCAAACCATTGTCCAGCGCTTTTGGCACGTGAGTATTCGAACGTACAAAAGATAAAGATACATTTATTTCGCTAACAAACTTCACAACACTAGGGTATTATAGCATCAGATTTAGTATTTAAATTAACAAAAGAGAAAGAAAGAAAGAGAAAACGTTTATTTGTGACGGAACAAAATAACACAACACACAAGTTAAGGTACATACAAGAAAACATAGTCATACACACGAAAAAAACAGCAATACCCAACAAAAGAAGTTATAATTTAGTCCAGAGACGCAATATTCAAAACATTATTGCATTTTATATAATCTAAAGCGGGTTGACTCTTCACTTATACCAATTTCGAATTGCTCCATCGCCAGCTTCGACCAACATAAGATGATCTCTGCAATCCGTCCTCTCATACATTTACCGGTTCAAAAACGCAAAAAAAACTACTATCGAGGGGTCTCGATCATTGGTACTCATGATGAATTTGCCAAGCAAATGTTTTGCCAGTGGTGTTTGATAAAAGGTTGTAGGATAACAAAGCGTGGCTTTGTTGCTTAAGTAAACGGTAATAACGACTCTTAATGGTAAGTTCGGCTATTTTGTTGTGATTTGGGACGGAACTGCGATTTGATCATAATTACTAATTTAAAAAATAATGGAATTGGACTTCAAGTATGCGCGAGGCCTTGTTATGTGGTTATTATCTGTTAAAATTGTATATAATGTATATCATGAGCCATGGAGCGCGCCATGCTTGGCATCAACCTGCTGGATCGAGTTACTAATACCGAAATCCGACGCCAGACGAAAGTCCAAGACGTCGGAACAAGGGTGGTGGAACTCAAGTGGTACTGGGCGGGACACTTGGCTAGACGAGGTGATGGCAGGTGGAGTAAATCTTTGACCGAATGGTGGCCAAGAACATACCTAAGAAGTGCAGGACGTCCGACTGCGCGGTGGGTCGACGACATTAAGAAAGTCGCGGGCAACTCCTGGATTCGCGCAGCACAGGACCGGGAAGGTGGCGTTTACAAAGGGAGACCTACACCCAGCAGTGGGTACTTACGGGATGTGGATGATGATGATGATGATATCATGGTATGTGTGTTTTTAAATATTCCGATATTTCAGCGCAGTTGCATGCGCCATGTATACGATGATTAAACTCGTTTCCTGGTTTCAATATTTAAATGATAATCAATACTAATCATAAATCGTATTGTATAACAAAATAAAGGCAAGATAAACTGTCCAATTTTTCGTCCCTGGAGCTAGATCTATATTCAAAGCATATTTTTGTTGACTTCTGATAGTTAATGATATTGTTTGCTATGAAACTCTTTCTAAAAGACATAAAATACTTGATACGGCGCTTCCTAAGTCATTCTGCCCTAGCCTAGTGTTTGACAAAGATACGAACGAACGAGTGTGGCGGTCATTGAAGAAACCGGGACGCTAAAATGCCGCTCTAGACCTTATAGGCCTCGTTTTCAATCAGGATGCTCATTCGCGTTTACTATTCCCGTTCTAACCAAAACCGTATTTTGAGAAGATTTAATTTTAAGGGAGAGAGCAAAGTGACAAACGTGAATAATTTGAGTTTATGTGCATCACACACGATGTTTATTCTTTAAGGTGTTACTTTGTTCTTTTGTTATGTCTCATGTGTGTGTTTGTTCTGTTCGTACCTACCATTGGAGTTGTCACAAATAAATTATTAGCAACGTCGACCCAAGGACTTAGAGTATTAAGTTTTTAACGAGATATTACCATAGAATATTTAAGTACAAATAGGTATGAAATAGTTAAGATAGAAACTAAGTCTAGAACAATAAACGAGAATGGTATTTTTAGCTAGAAATGGTACAAAGACATTGTAAAAGATTAGGTTGTTTAAATTTCGACCCGCGGCTGATCACAGAGCTTTACAGGTAGGATAAAGATAAATAGAACTTCTCCTAAGCGCATAATGGGCGCCGGTGAGCGAAACAATAGAAATACTTCTCGAAACAATAGTAACTGGCACCGGCAAGCGAGACAACAAATAAACCAAGCTCTCTGATTGGCCCGGGACCGTTTGGGGTAGCTCTGTCCCTTTCGGAAGCTTTAATATAAATACAACGAGAATTGTAAAAGAAAAGTAGTAGTTGAACGCAAGATGTCAAGATAAGAACACGGAACTAAAGTACTGTCCAGATCTCAAGCCTGCCAGTTTTACTTTCAACCCGAAGAACACCGTAGGAGCTTCAGACCTCAGGAAGATCGCGCATTGCCCTGCCCAGGGCATTCAATTGGCTGCCTTCCATCAGCGCCCCCTGAACAACGTACCCCGGAGCGCCTTGGCATCTCTAAGGCGGTGCGGTACATAAATGTTATTTGATTTGATGAAGATGCTGTAATATTTTATGTTAAGATAAAATATCGTTAATAATAATTGCATTGTTATTTACTTCGCAACGAGCACTCTGGTGGACTCTAGTGGGCTCGTTAAAAAAAACCCCAACGTCCTGTCGTTACTACTTGACTGCATACCACGCCTTATGATGTTGATTATACCATGATGATGACTTAAAAAGAGCTTAAAGAAAAGCGCATTTTTAGTTGCCGTGCGTGTCCAGTGGCACGGTCAGCGTGGCGTGCCCGCGAATACATTACCGCCGGTGTAATGGTCTTTTGGCTCGCTGCAGTACGTGCCCGGGACATGTGACTCTCGTGATATATCACACGGGGTACCGTGAACCACCTTTTACCATTAGAATTCATACTCTTATTTCAAAATGTATAATAGTAATTTAATAATTGAAAATATGGTAAAGTAGAAAAGTAAAATAAAATGAATTGTTATGCGTTTATTTAAGCTCAAGTACGTTAACAATAGTTTGAAATCAAACATTAAAATAAACCATTTTTTTTCTAATGTGGTATTACGATATTATTACCTGTTTATTTACTTGAACAACCAAAAATTTTACTTACTTGACTACTGAATTGTTATTTATGTCATACTTTATGTATTTCATACTTTGAATTGAATTCTCGTATTAATAGTGCCGCTCCGTACGCGTCCAAACTACGTGAATGTCGAAGCCGCACTAAAGTAAAATACGGTACGGTGTACGGATTGCAGTACAGTTCAGTGGAACAGAGTGAGTGTTCGGATCGCGATATCTAGTGCGTATTACATATATATCGATGACAAAAACGTGGTGTTTCGCTATCGGCCTCATAAGAAGGCTCAACGTGCTATAGAGAGGGCTATGCTTGGTGTTTCTCTACGAGATCGAATCAGAAATGAGGAGACTCGTAGACGAAACACTGTCACCGACATAGCACAAAGGATTAACTAGCTGAAGTGGCAGTGGGCGGGGCACATAGCTCGAAGAACTGACGGCCGTTGAGGCAAAAAGGTTCACGAGACCACGCACTGGAAAGCGCAGCGTAGGACGGCCTCACACTAGGTGGAAATACGACCGACTAGTATTGACCTATGCGACTAATGCATGCTAGTCCCTTTAAATATTCTAGGGGGTATCGTGAACCACCATCTTTCTAAATACCTGCTTTAGTATCAGAATCATTCTAAAACCGTTAATCGGTAACTACAATGCTCTTTTTCAGATTTAATACCTCAAACTGCTAGGCTGACTTTCACTGACTATATATATGATTTGTGATCGAGTTATTGTGTCAATTTTATTATTTTCCAAATATCGCGACTTACTGAAGTTTCAATAAGTTTTAGAAACGATAAACAAAAAGTTGGTAGTTTCACAGTACCTTTCCCATTTACTGAATAGGCCAGGGCGCCCGTAGATTTCGTATCGCTTGGCGCTTATGATATCCTATACTTTCTTAATGACGCTGAACGAGTGGTTCTCTTAGTTGCTAATTAAAAGCTTTGCACAATAGCCCAGTGGCCACTTACCGACTTTTTGCATGGATTCATATAATTTATCTTAAATTGATTTGAAACTATTAGATGCAAGACATTTTTAGTTGAGTTTTTTGTCATCCCAACACAGATTAAGATAAAATATCGCTCGGCATGCAATCCAATGGACTCTCACACACGGCGAAAATAATACGTGTTTTGTTATGTACGACATTAAATGAAAACACGTGCACGTAGTATTGTTGTAAAATAGGTTTTAAAACAGAAAATTTTCAAACAACCTTAAATCAAGACTTAAAATATCAATGAAATAGCCTGAATAAAATAAGTAAACACATAATATTCATTCATCACGTAAGTAGGTACCTGTTAAACTGACTAAGCGGCATTGTCGCATAGGCGCCGCCCTATTTACGTTAAAAATAAATAAATATAAATATTGCTGGACTTTTCACACAGTGCTATCTAGCCCCAAACTAAGCAAAGCTTGTACTATGGGAACCAGATAACTGATAGAATACTTATATACATTTTTTTTTGTAAATACATACTTATAATATATAGAAAAACAACCAGACCCGGAACAAATATCTTTAGAACTTGCAAACATTTGTTCCGTGGCGGGAATCGAACCCGCTACCTCCTGCGTCTCAGCCGGCTATTCGCCCACTGCACCACGGAGGTCGTCAAAAAAAAATTGTATGTATTGATGGAAATGTATCGATTACTGGATAAATATTCAAACTACCGGAGTATTAAACCCACCTCTAAAATCAGTTAATATGATTTCGGATGTGTGTTTTAAATTAATGTCGTACATAATAAAACAGGATGTATATTTTCATCTTACATTTGATTGAACTTTTGAAACTATAAGAATAAGTTTATTTAACAACTTAGGAATACAGTCTACTATCATGGTTATAAATACTATTTGTACTAAAAACAGGATATTTACGCGATCAGACCGCCAATTGTATCACATAGTTTTACGGTGCTCTTTTTTAGTTGTATTGTTATAAGGTGTGCAATAAAGAATTATGTAATCTAATATATTTACCATGATTTGTGAGTTTTTGAGTATTCCGATCTGTTTTTAATACAAATAGTGTATATTTGATTGTAGGACGAGCGATATTTATCTATAGGTTATCTTGTCAAAAAGAATTAATTGATTCTTGCATTATTGGTGCAAACGAAAACCGAAAGGTGACGAACATTTTAATTTCATTCCGTCACTGTACATTGGCAGCCCACGGCATATGCATGTCAAGGCGGTACGAAGTTCGCCGGGTCAGCTAGTCTCACACAAGTTTGGATGTTTGTTTATTTATTTATTTGCGTGTTACTCAATCACGTCGTAACGGCTTAACCGATTTCGATGAAATTTGGTATATATGTAGATTATAACCTGGATTATAACATAGGATACCTTTTATCCCATAAATCAGTTCCCATGGGATAAAAATGGGGTGTCAAGTCAAGTTGCAAGAGCGAGTTTAGCTTTATTTATATGTTACCTACACATTTAGGAGTGTCATGCGTACGAAGTCGCGGGCAACAGCTAGTATTAACATAAATATTATACCATCTTCATCGTTGGTTATTGCTTTATGTTATTGTGAGAACCGTTGTTGCAGAGTTCTCTACGTGCTTCGGAGGCTGACAAGCGGCGTATGATGGATCGAATCAATAAGCTGGAGAATGAGATGCACACCCTGAGGCTGGTCAATGGGTAAATAACCATAAACTTAAAGGGGTTTGAAAATTTTAGATAGAGACTGTTATAAGCGCGTCACTAACGATGAAGATGCTATAATATTTTATGTTAAGATAAAAATATCTCTCGCCATACAATGAAATGCGCATCACACACGGCGAAGATAATATATATTTCCATGTTACATTGGATTGTATGGCGAGAGGTATTTTATATAAAATATGAGCGCATCTTTATCGTGTGTAACGCGCTTAAATTCCCCGGTATGCGATTTTTTTTTCAATATGCATTTTGCAGTTTGAAAATTGAAGATAAAAAACTAAATATATAAAACAAAGTCGGGTTAGTTACACCATTTATAATTCAAGAACGGCTGGACCGATTACTATGAAATTTGTTGTATAGATTATGGTTGGGATTGAAACATAGGCTACTTTTTACCCAACTGCGCAGAAGGAGGGTAATGCTTTAATTGACAAACTACGTGTGTGTAGCCACAGGCGGGTCAGCAAGTTGTACATAAAGATTGCAAAGTAATAATCATGCAATCTTTAAGTCAAATTATCTCCATAACGTCCTTAGGTCCTCAATAACCTGAGGAAATTATGTTAGTTGATCGAGCAAAGCGAGATCTCCAAATGAACTTGGGCAAATCGGCGTTGTATGTATGTATGTTTGTTTGTCCGAGGATAACTTTCGAAGCATTTATCCGATCATCGTGAAATTTAGTATATAGGTAGGTAATGATGGTACAATTTTGGTGTGGCTCAATGAGCTAAAAATTTTGGGGGGTTGTTGAGATATTGGGGTTCAAGAGGGGTAATAAAAATGAAAATGAGACTATTAGGTCGAGTGAGACGTCAAATGAAAGGTCTTCATTAGTACATTTCGACCCCGTTTCTACTTTTGTTAAGTTTTTGTAGTTTTGAGTTATTAGCCATACTAAAAACTAAACTTTGACAAAATTCACAGGGTACACCAGTGCAGTAACCCCACAGTGCTGTAATTGTGTATGCGTGTAGCTTATGTATTGCAAATACAGGCAAAAGTCTGAAATCTAGAATAACTGCAATTTGTACCCCAAAAAAGACTAACCAATTAACACGAACTCCCGTTACCTGTAATTTAAATGAGACTGTAGGTCAAGTAAGTTGGTTTTTATTTCGTGGCACTATTTTGATAGTCAAAGATTACGAATAATATTTTTTTTGTTTTTATGGTAGACTCGCGAGATCTCAGTTCGGGGCGAACCACTAGTTAACACGTTTTGTTCGTCTACATGTCCCCAATCCAAATATACAAGTTTCAAAGTGTGAAGCGATATTGAGAACAAAAATGGCGGATCGGAGAATATGCCAAAAGTCATCAAGAGATTGTCCATTTAACGCCAGAGTCTTGGCAACCAACCCAGACCAATAATCAGGGAAACAAGGCTGATGAACTTTACAATCAGATAACTCCTTCTCTCTATTCATTTATTCAATTCATTTATTTAGAACAAGTAGTACAAACAGATTACAGATAATGATGAAACAGCAAAAATTACAAAAATTTTGGAGCAGCTATGCACCTATCGTATTTTGAAAAGTAAATAAATAACGATTAGTACTGTTACGCCGAGGCTGTTAAACAATGAGTAATAATCGAACCTTCTCGAACGCTTTTGTCTTGCTGTGTTATTGCTGCTATTGTTTGTGGTTTCGCAGAATGGGAAGTGGCCATTGTGTCGAGGGACCGACCTTTTCCTGGAAGGATCGACATCGTTCTCGAACAATCGAAATGTGTGCGATATAAATAGGCCGGAGAGATGGCCGGGGAGTCAGTCTCGAGTCTCAGTTAGTGAGTGAGTCTCAGCGAGGCCCTGGAGGACTGACGTGGAGAAGGGTCTCGCGTGAACAGTAGTTGCTCGCGAGTCAGTCTGGATTCTGGATTTAGCTATACGTGCGAACGTTTCGGTGACTTTAAGTGGTGCACCAGTGGTGTGAATTAGTGTGTGGTGATACGTGTGACCAAGTTCGTGTATTCATCGTTCAGTGCTGAATAAAAGTGTTATTTTGGTCAGACCGATTCCCATTATTTTATCCCGAACCCTCAGCTCGTAACAATTTGGTGTCAGAAGTGGGATAAAATAATGCCGGTTCTACCAAAGGATAACGTGGACGGTGTCAGGACGAGAGGTTAACGACAACAGGAAATGGATGAAAGGCGGTTTGGGGAGTCTCCGGTTCAAGAAGCTCGGCAGAGTCGTCAGCCGATGGAGATGGAATTAGCCGCCGCCGAATCATTTGGAGCACCATCATCATCATCCGTGGGCCAAGCTCCTGTGACAGGCGATCTTGCTGCTATTATGGCCATGCTTTGTCGTCAACAAGAAGAGCAGCGACGTTGGCAGGAAGAACAGCGACGTCAGGAAGAAGAGCAGGCTCGGTTGCAGGAAGAACAGTGACGTCAGGATAAGGAAGAGCAGCGTCGTCAGCAAGAAGAGCAGGCTCGGTTGCAGGCAGAACAGTGACGTCAGGATAAGGAAGAGCAGCGTCGTCAGCAAGAAGAGCAGGCTTGGTTGCAGGAGGAACAACGCCGTCAGCATTAAGAAGAGAAGCGTTGTCAGCAGGAAGAGCAGGCTCGGTTGCAGAAGGAACAGTGACATGAACAGGTGGAGCAGACTCGGTTGCAAGAGGAACAGCGACGTCAGGATAAAGAAGAGCAGGTCGTCAACAGGAAGATCAGCGACGTTGGCCATAAGAGCGTGCTTGACTGATGAGGGAATCGTTCGGTTCATCTGGAAAGGAATTCCAGGAAGTGAAAGAACAGATAGAAATCATGAGAGCCGTGTTTTGGAGGCTGGAATTGGGATCGCTGATGAGAAAGGGACTCTGGGTGTCCTGAAGTACTGGAGACGGCAATGTGGCTCCTCTAGTTGCTACATCTTCAGCGCGAGGTGCGCCTAAAATTGTTCGTGTTGATCGGCTGCCGCGATATGGGGCTAAGAATGCTCGGGACGAGCATGTTTTAGGAGGGGGCAGTGTTACGCCGAGGCTGTTAAACAATGAGTAATAATCGAACCTTCTCGAACGCTTTTGTCTTGCTGTGTTATTGCTGCTATTGTTTGTGGTTTCGCAGAATGGGGAGTGGCCATTGTGTCGAGGGACCGACCTTTTCCTGGAAGGATCGACATCGTTCTCGAACAATCTAAATGTGTGCGATATAAATAGGCCGGAGAGATGGCCGGGGAGTCAGTCTCGAGTCTCAGTTAGTGAGTGAGTCTCAGCGAGGCCCTGGAGGACTGACGTGGAGAAGGGTCTCGCGTGAACAGTAGTTGCTCGCGAGTCAGTCTGGATTCTGGATTTAGCTATACGTGCAAACGTTTCGGTGACTTTAAGTGGTGCACCAGTGGTGTGAATTAGTGTGTGGTGATACGTGTGACCAAGTTCGTGTATTCATCGTTCAGTGCTGAATAAAAGTGTTATTTTGGTCAGACCGATTCCCATTATTTTATCCCGAACCCTCAGCTCGTAACAGTACGTTAGCCAACTAATGAAATTATTGGAATGTATCGGTCTTACCACAAAAAAAATAAACACTGTTTAGCAAGTGTTTATAATATTCCAGTACAAAAATTGGTAAGGGTTTTTAAACACGCGCTAAACGTTGTTTAACTTTTTTGTGGTAACATGGTTTATTTTTATAACTTAAAGCGCTGTTAGCTCCATTTACGGAAGATATTACTTATATTTTTTATACTTAGGTGCTAAACAAGCAAACAGCCCACCTGATAGTAAGCGGTTACTGTTGCCTAAACAGACGGAGACGTAAACAGTGTCAGTTGATAAGTAGCTATATGCAAGTGATACACGAAACGAATCAATAATCGAAGAAAAAAAGTACGAAGCATAAATGGAATTGTGACTTGAGGATGAGCGCAGTGCAGTAATGTCTATTTTCTTGTAATAACATTGCAAAGTGTAATGACATTTTGGTGGATGTTATTATCTGATACCGATTTAGAATTACTTCCTATAATTTTTAAGAATCCAGTACGACAATCGAATATTGCCACTTTTCACGTCAGCACCATGTTTATAAACATGTGCATGCCAATAGAATAGAATACAACATACATACAACGCATTTGATTTTTTAAAGATAATGTTATGTTTTTGGCGGATATACCTATACCATAGAGAAAAATGCCTTTAATAACAGAACGAATATAAAATTATTTACAATAAAATAACTAAACAAAAACTAAAAAAAAAACACAAAAACTAGTAAGCTTAAACGCTTACTTAGTGACATTTATTTTAATATATAGATTAAGCACTTATCCGATGTCGCGTGTGTGTTAGTGTGTGTGTATCTATATTTCCTATATATAATTTTTTTTTCCTCTCAATTTAAGTGTCGTCTATCTTATCTGTTTATATATTGCCTATACATCTCCTACCTTACTTGCGGAAACTTTTAATTGGCCTTCTTGTAATAAGTAGCATTTACTGTTGTTTATTTCCTATTCAAATACCTTTTCTGTAACCTAGCTGTAAGTTATCCGAAAATTCAAAAGAAAAAAAAAATACAGAAGAAACAATTGAATCATCCAAATACCGTTGCAAACGATCTATAGATAGCTCAACTGCTCCAGATCACTACCAGGCGGAAGTGTCCCTAAGACACTGGCTGCACTGCCCTGCTGAATTGCAATACTTATGCGTTGACCCAGATAAACCCCAGCTCTCGGATCACACGTTGCTTCGACCTGACGCCCAGAAAGAATTTTGAAAACGCGATCGGCCCCGGTACCCCTGGACCCAGGGTCTCGACCCCAAATGGCTCAAATAGTCAAGTAATTGTTAAGTCATTGGTTGGGTGTTACTTATTATTTATTTTTTATAACCTTATACAGCCTAGAAACGAACGACAATAAACTCACGAACGGAATAATCGAAGACCCGGAGATGGAGCGGCAGCGTCTGCGCAAGGATCTTGCTGATGCGCGCAGAGCGAAGCAAAGCGCAGAGGAAAATGTACACAAGTAAGTGTCTACTTTGTTTTAATATCTACACATAAATTAACACATAATTGTGGTGGTGGGAAAGGGTATATATAAGCGCCAACAACGTTTCTAATGTAATAGTAGCAAAATAAAATGAATAAGTTTTTTAATAAAACAAACCTTATAAGAAGTAAATTAAATAAATCAAATGTCAAAAAAGCTGCCACTTAGCAATCTTGAGAATTAAAATAAAAAGCATAATGTAAGTAAATAGTTACTACAAGCTGTTTTGTTATGTACGACATTAATTTAAAACACCCATCCGGAATCGTATTAGCTGATTTTAGAGATGGGTTTAATACCGGTAGCTTGAATATTTATTCAGTAATCGATAATAAGGTTAAAACACAGATAGACTATATATTTAAATATCTTTGTCGTAATAATTTATATATTTAAATTAATTCAAGTCGTATGTAAGCAAAGATAATCTTTAAAACTAAAACCGATTGCCTATAAAATACAACATTTGACTGAAATCAAATATTTTGACAACTCTCAAGAAGAGTTGGTAAGACCTAATGTCAAAAGTAACTTTAAACATCATCTACAAGCGAATTTTTGTTATGCACAATTGCACGTAGTAATATTCCGCGCACTAAGCTTAAAGATTATAAAAAGTGTAACTTTTTAATGCATAAAAATAAAACGCATTCATTACAAAAATTGGGCTAAAAGGTAAAATCAACGCATATGCTTACCATAGATCTAGATAGGTAGTGTGCTTGTGTTGTATTTAGATCTGTCATACATCTACCCGTCGACTTCTGTTGATCAACCATGAAATTTCGTTAGATTTCCATAATTCTTTAAATATCTTGGTAATTTTCAGGGGCGTAGAGAAAAAGGTTGATGAGAGTAAGGAATAATTTAGTAAGTACCCGACTTCATTAAAAGGGTTTTGCTTTTATTAATCGTTAGTACATTTTGCGAACGCTAATATGGCCTTTAAGAACGCTAAAGGCTATAAGTTACTATGTGATGTCCCTAATCATAGTTTATTATATTCATCATTATTCAAATCTCTAATGAACAAGCTAGATCATTCTAAAAGATTACTTATGGGTCCATAATTTTCGTCTACGAGATGACGTCACATCACTTAATATTGCTCGTTTCTAAGTACGGTTGTTATGACGTCAACTCGTGTACGATATTTGTCGTTTGTTGATCAACAAAAGTCGACCAATCAGAAAGCTTGGCACGAACCGAACTTCGTGTTCCAGACTCGAACGTCTAGTGACGCAGCTGCGTTCGAAATTCAACGGTCACACGAACGGGCCCGATTCGCTGCCGAGCGAGCCCGAACACGAGCCGAGCGCGCGCATTCGGCGCGCGAGCGTCAACTCATCGAACAATTCGACGGTAGTTTTCGGTCCCGTAACTGATTTGTAGCGAACGCTATACAGACATGTTGTCTGGCCTCTTGCCACAGATTTATTCTGGTCTATACTCTTTAAGGTTTTCAAAAAGTGACTTTGAGGTTCTCTTGGGACCATTGACTCTGAAAAGTGGAAGCATAGAATTTAGACTAAAAGGTTCGAAATTTCTAAGTATTATTCTGGTTGTTATATCATATACTTAGACTATTGCTCGATTTTTATTGTGACACATCTGTTATATGAATAAAATCGATCTCGGTTCATTAACATCTCTTTATTTGGCCTATCTTCTCTTTCTTATAGTGACATTTATACATCGAGTACACTATTTCGCTTTTTGTGATTGTCGTAACTAATCAATGTAAAATTATGTCAATATGTTTCCTAAACCGATGTTACTATTCTGAATTTTTAATTTGTTTTAGGAAATGGTACTTATCGGTGTAATGTTTTGCTACAACACTTCCTATGTCTACTTTTTGTGCCGTCGAATCTCAGCGAAATATTGGAATTTTTTGAAAGAATCATTTATGAAACTTTTAATGACAACTTTGCTGTTAATGACTATTTAATAAACGAAATAATCTATATTATATTAACCTACTTTAGGCACACTCATATAATTCGTAAGTTTAATACTGTGTTATTTAAAAACGAGGTTTACCCTCGGTATAGATTAGCTGTTTATCTGATATTATTTCTTAATTCGCAGAAAATAAACTGCAGATTTTTATGATCAAAGAAAAGCTAGGTGTTATGAGGCTTTTCTAAAAATATATTATATGTGTGTTTTATTTTGTGATGTTTTATGTTTGCTCATAATATTATGTAAGTGACATTTGTGATTATTTTTGTCTCAAAATTATTATACATATATGTTGTATTTATACCGGTGCTAGATTCGTATTGCTCACATTATCGCTTTTAAGAAGTTCATCGTATGTATTAAGTTTAAGAGGTAACATTATCATAGTATTATTGTTTGCTTAAACATACTTACCGATTTTTTGATAAAACTGCTGAACCGATTTAGATGGAATTTGGTTGAGAGATTGTAGCACGTATTCCACAATTAAACTCAAATAGAGTCTTAATTTTTCATTTTCTTTGAAACCTGTCAAAAAATCTACGCTTGTGTTTTAGGTTTCCCTCTATGTCTCTCTTGTGTTAAGATAATACATTTTGCCAATAATCCATTCGCGATCACTGTACACAGTTACTGATTTAAACGGGTATTTATCACGTTTGCCTGCGACTACGTCTGTTGCAACACAGTCGAAACGTCGGGATAACAAATAACAAGGTGCACACGTGACAAATACCCGTTTAAATCAGTAATTAATAACCATTCGTGCAATCGTCGTGCAAATCGTGGTAAATAACCCTTTTTTAGTGAAAATAGTATTCATAATCACGATAGTTTCAAAAGATAAGGTAATATCGAGTTCGTCATTTGTCTATTAGCTTCAGAATAGAGCAATGCTACTAGCTAATGATAGAGTAGATAGGTTATGTTAATATTTATGCAATACAACTGATTAGCTGCTAATCAGTTGTATTGCATAAATGTAAGTGGTATGTATTTACCAATAATTTAATATTAGTTCAACAAACAGTTAGGTAATCCGTTGACTTTTCCCATTTTCATCTAATCGGCTTTTGACACCTATAATGTACCTTATGTTTGTAATCATAATGTTTATTCGCCAAATGTTTGTTAATGACTGCGCTAGACTTCGAACTTGTTATGTATGATAATTAAACTTAAATTATGTAAGAAAACTATCTCCGGAAATCTGTGGGTGAAACTGACACACAACAAAAACTGGGACCGTAGCCAAATTACATTCGCTAGGAATCTATTCGATTTCTACATACATTTGTCGTCGCTGTATCACGTGGTATTTCTATAGCATGTGTCAAATCCCATACATTTTCGGACTTATCGACTGTAACTTGGCTAAGCCCTCTGTTCCCTCATACTTTTTGGCCGTGAATGAATGAACATAGTTTCACAGTAATTTTTTTTCATATTGATTAGTGCTTTCACCTTCTGAAGTTCTGATACCATGTATGTAGGAATATATAATATTAGGCTTTGTTTTGTGGCTTCACCCGACTAGTACACGAGTCAAAGTCAAGTTGAGTCTCGTTCAACTTTAAGTTTTATTCTGGAATAATGAAACTTAACCTTGCATAACGAAACTCTAGCTATTATAGATATATTATACTCTAGTTATTTTGGAAAGCGTAATCCGAGCGTAATTTTTTTTACAGCTTTCAATATATTATTATAAAAAGTCTATTCTGTTTTGAGTTTAGTTCTGGCATACAAGGCTAAGGCAGTTTTACATCGGATATTGGGGGCAAATCTGATGGCACAAACTAAACTAAATTCTGGTTTGACAAACTAAAATTAAATATCTCTGTCCGTATGAAACAAAAAAAATGGCAATAAATTTAGTGTTATCAAAGCTAATTTTAGTTCAGTTTTTGCCAACAGAATTGCCCTCATTGTCAAACAACTTACGACCCGTTTAATTTGAGATTATTTCTGGATTTGGGTATAGACGAGATAAATGTTTATATGCTGAGGATTCCCTCTAGTGTCAGCCCTCCAGTGTCATCAGTTCGGTTGTTATTGTTGGTACGGTTGATCGAACTACTGATACTTATAATAATAGTCCGATTGCTACAAAAAACCTACCGACCTTTGCTAAACAGTGATCCTGGCAGGCAGTACGTCGATTTTTTTCAATTACTAACTGGGCTATTGCTACTAAAGGTATTGATAGTTCCGTGCTTTGTACCATACGGACTGTCGATAATCTCCCGATTTCACGCTACGGTGTACAACAAAAGTGGAGGCGTGGGCTAAAACTAATTATTTATTCATTATTATTGACAATAATCTTATTACAATAATGGTAGCAATGTTTTATTAATTATTAAATTTATATATATGTTGTTTAGAATGCTATATTGCTAGATTAAGTCGCTTACTATTATATATAGCATTCTATCTATTGTTATAAAGTTTTTACTAATATATTTAATAATGTTTGTAGTAATTTCAGTGTTCATTTTGACTTATTGTATTACAGGTTGATATGTGGGCTTTCAATATACTTCACATTCTTGCATATAATTTTGATTATTTTAATATGTTGAATATAAACCGCGGCAATAAAGTTACTCTCTGTATATGATGGGATATATAAAAACAATGTGTTTCTTATGTGCAAAACCTGGAATCAAATATTTTGTACAGTAAAGTCATAAATTGCATGCTAAGAGTTACACATTTTTTCTTTAAATTAATGAATAATTGTTTATCATGGCTGGGCTCACCATTAAAGTACCTAATCGAACATGTTTCAAAAGACCCGGTTTTATTATAATATATTTTATTTTAGTGAAGGACTTTTGAACGATGATTTAGTTTCAATATTGGCGCGTGTTTATAAACTGTCTTAGTAGATATTTAATGTTAATATTATATAACTTTTCATACAATTCTATCACATTTACTAACCACCGACATCTATCTACTTTAATATAGACTGAACTTACTACTTTATTGAACTAACACATAAGTAACATACCAAATTGAATTTATAGCTAATTTCTTAGTTAGCTTAGATATATGTAGCTTATAGTAGATAAGATTATTTAATGACCTCAATTATGTCATCCAACTAAACTAAACTTCACTATTTTGGACAAAGTAAAAATATTTCGTCGTCCTTTTCTAATAAATGGAAATAAACAGAATGACACCAATATTTCATCATAGTCACTGCTAGATGTAAGGTTCTCCTAAATCACGCCATTGAGCCCGATCTTCGTCTCTTATCATCCACTCTACGAGCTATCGTCCATCTAACCAGGAGGGGTGATCGGGCGGGGGGCAACATACACCACGCTGAGTGTAGTCACGTTTACTCCGACGGTTGTCGGTTCTTCAGCAGTTAGGACCAATCCTCTGCTACTCCAGCTTGCCATTGATATTTTAACGCTGTTGTCGTTTTTAGTATATTTTAGTTTAGTTTGACAACAGAATAGAGGTCAGTTTGATATTCGAATTTGATCAAAATTGTACTTATTAGGCATATATTTCAGTAGCTATAGCTAGAAATGTTTGGATGAATAAAAATATATCAGCTTAATGAGTGAAGTGTGTTAATACTAAAATACTTATTCATTATCGTGAGTTTTAACATAATTATTGATAAGTTTAAAAATCAGTTCATAAAAATTGCCTTTTCATTAAAGTTTTTTTTAGTTTACATGTTTAATTGTATTCGCCAATGTCAATTTACAGCTGTTAACTGCAAGCGAGGCAGAAAAACTTACAGTAATATGGAACTCTCAAGAAAATTTGTGTTACATTATGATTAGCCTATCTACGCTATCAAATGTTCTTTTTCTAATAGCTTCAAAATTCACGGTGGATCAAAGACTTTATAACCAGAGTAAAGTACTTTAGTTTATAATAAAAATGATGCAGAATCCGTATTTCTAGATTTTTTTGGGACTGCCTTAGATAAAAATATGTTGTATTCAGTGTTTGTGAGTTGATTACCTAAAATTAAAGAGTATAATTTATTATTTGACAATTAATATACTTATTATAAATAAAACATGGTGCCTTAAATAATTGTAACGTGTCCGCCCATATAATAGGTCAATTGCTGTAAAAACGTGCTATATAGTTACATTATCCTAACTTGTATCTTTGTAGTAAGCTAAACGTAAGCAGTTCTATGTAGCCAAACAATAGCTTAATTTAATTGTGAAAATACCGCAGCATGAATATTATTAGTAAAAAGTTGGCGCAGCCGGAACCAACATGGGTATATGGCTGCGCCAGTCCCCGTGAACTGGACTTTCTAAGCCATTGTAGTACTTATTTTAAAATATTCTAGACAAGATAATTAGTTGATTGTACTGAAATTGTATCTACCTGTGTTATGAATCTTGCCCTATCCTGATTGTACTATCTTTAAAAACAATTAATATTGTATTTTAAGAATATCTACAGACAGATTGTAATGGTTCATGACATATAATAAACGTATGTTAATTTTCACCAACTAATTACGAGATAAATGCATGTCCAAATTGTCCAATTGACAGATTTACATAAAAAACTGTCAGTTTGACAGTTAAGTGTATTGTAAATATTCGATCTCCTGATTTGATTGGTAAAAATTGGGTACCATGGATACGGATAATGCTTAGCTACTGTTAACTTAAATAATCTAGGCATATTAAAAAAACTTTATTTAGAACTTTAACTAGAACTTTATTAGAATTTTACCGAACGAACAATAAATACTGCCGATTGTAGAATCAAAATACTCATTTAATAATTTTTGTTGAGAATTGAATAAGTACATCACTGTTAATTTTTATTGTAAGTATCTAATTCTTTGGAAATATTATGACGCAATAAATAAATGTATAATCAATCATTAAATTGCATTTTTCTTTAATCCTCAAAAATACCTAGACGATAAATAGAAAAAGTAAATATTTAAGTAAGTAGGAATAGTGAACTTCTGCGGCGTACCCCCCCCCCCCCCCCCCCCCGGTTTTTCATTTGTTTCGGTGGAGTTCATGAAACTAACCCGGCGAAGTGAGCGGGTTCGATTCCCGACAGATTTGCATGGTCTGCTAATATTAAAGTGAAACTTTTATTACATCGTCTCAAACTTTTTCGTCGTGTGTTGCATGTCGCGTGACGGTCGGCCGCGGAGTAGGGATAAAGTGAAATGCGCTCGTTAGAGCAGCCGAGGCCAATATGGCGGCGCCTATAGTTCGCATCAGCTGACCGTGTAATGTATAGACTATTACTCATTTGTGCCAACGAAAATTGTTAGTTAAATGTCTATAATGTGAAACAAAGTTTCACTTTTACCGTGGTTTCGTAAAACCACACAATCCTTTTTTTAGTTCGTGGTCTGTGTTGTGACCATAGTGGGTTGAGGATTAGGTATGTATTTGACTGTTAAGTAGATGTTAGGTTAAGTATTTATTTATGATTATACTAATGTAGGATAACTTAAAGGTAAGTATTTAGTGGCCAAATATGATTTAAGGTGTAGTCTAATCAATCATACAAATGCGTGAAATTTAAATAAAGTATTTTTCAAACCTTCGCGATCACTGTACATAATTACTAATTAAAACGGGTATTTACCTTTTTTATTTGTTATGCAGACGTTTCGACTGTGTTGCAACAGCGGTGGTCACGGGCGGACTGATAACAACGGGAACTGAACGTCGGGATAACAAATAAAAAAGGTGCATACTCGATAAATAGCTTTTATAATCAGTAATTCAATTTAAATATGTTAGTCGCTAAATACGTTTAGAGACCGTTATGCAAGCCGGCCTTAATCATAATTACATTTATTAATTTTCATTAATTAATTGCAGTCATACGTAACGAGCGAAAAGTTAGTCGTTATGCTATATACAGTGCATAAACTTTTTTTGTAAATATGTATTCATATTGTAATATGTTCCCAATACCGAAATTCGCAAGCAGACTAAAGTACAAGACGTCAGCAAGCGAATATTGGGGCTCAAGTGGAGTTGGGCAGGACACTTGGCCAGACGTAGTGACGATAGGTGGACTAAGGCACTAACAGAGTGGAGGCCGAGAACTGGCCATCGAAATAGGGGACGTCCACCAGCGAGATGGGTCGACGACATCCATAAGACCGTGGGTTGTACGTGGTTCAGACTGGCACAGGATCGGGAAGAGTGGCAGAAACAAGGAGAGGCCTATGCCCAGCAGTGGGTCGACACGGGCTGAGAATGATGATGATGATGATGTATTCATAGGTATGTAGAAAAACGCCTGAACTCGGAACAAATATGTGTAGATCATGCACATTTCGTGGCCTGAGTAGCCAGAGGAATTTTTGATCGAGCGACGCGAGATCTCTAAATCAACTTGGGCAAATCGGCGTTGTATATATGTATGTTTGTTTGTCCGATGATAACTTTCGAAGCGTTGATCCAATCATCGTGCAATTTCATACATAGGTACTTAGTGATGGCACAATTTTAGTGTGACTAAATGAGCTAAAAATGTTGGGGGGTTGTTGAGATATTGGGGTTCAAGAGGGGTAAAAAAAATGAAAATGAGGTCAAGTGAGACGTCAAATAAAAGGTGTTCATTAATACATTTCAACCCCGTTTTTATTTTTAGTAAAGTCTATAGTATTTGAGTTATCAGACATAATAAAAACTGAACTTTGACAAAATTTACAGAGTACACAAGTAACCCCACAGTGCTGTAATTTGGTATGCGTTTAGCTTAAGTATCACAAATATAGAGAAAAGTCTGAAATCCAGAATAACTACAATTTGTACTCCAAAAAAAAAGCACCTATTAACATGAACTCCCGTTACCTGTAATTTGAATGAAACTATAGGTCAAGTCATGTGGTTATTCATTTCGTGGCACTATTTTGATAGTCAAAGATTACGCGAGATCTCAGTTCGCGGCGAACCACTAGTTACTACTGTATACACGCGAATAAGCAATTAGCAAAACCGCTACTACCATTTTGAGTACATACTACGACTCCACCTAAGCCCACCGTTTGTAATAATTGATTTAGTTATTGTAACGCTCACAAAAGCTTGACACGAATTCGCCACGGGCTATATTGTATTCTTATGCGTTAATAATGAGTTCAATTACATTTTAACCCCAGCCCGGAACCAATTTATTCAAGAGTAAAACAACATTGAATGTTTTCATATATTTTCAATGTTTTTATTCGTTTTATTGTAATGAGGTCGGCGCGTGGCGGCCGCGTGGCGACTGCGTGGCGACTAGTGGTAGAATGGGTGGGAACATCCTGGCCACGTCATGTGGGAAAGTGAGGTGATGGGTGATGCTCATTTGATGGTAGTTAGGTAAGTGATCGTCGATTGAAGGGGAAAGTTTAGTGATAGACTTTGATGGATCAATTGAAGTTATAAATCGTTAAAGTAATAGGATTGTAAAAAAAGAGGTCTACAGGGTGCTTAGGAATACCTATATAAATCTGAAAAGGGTTTCGACTCTCGGGTTTCAAACTCGGAAGTCGGTTGCTCTGGAAATATATGGCGAAGGCCTTTGTTTAGCCGTGGATGTCCTGAAAATTTTATGTTTTGCATGTAAATGTACATAATTTGTAATAACACATTTGGCATCCCTAAAATAATTATTTTTTACTGATATTAAAGTTTTTTTTTAGTTTTATGTTATTTGTGGGGAAACAGGCTTACGGCCCAGCCGATGATAAGCGGTTACCGTCGCCTATTGACACCGGCAACACACGGGTCGATGCGTTCCCTACACTGTAGAAGCCTTTTAACATTTCTCTTGAAGCGTGCCATGTATGACATGGCAAAATGGACTAACGGGAAAACCTCAGATGGTAGCTCATTCCACATCTTGCAAGTTTGTTGACATCTAATGACTAATTAATTCATTAAATAACAGAAATACTGCATATAATCGGTTAATCTGTTGTATTTGGTGAAAGATCAGCTAATCAGCTGTTTTAGGTAGGTACCTACATTGTGCAGTCTAACATCTTATAAGGTATAGGGCCCACACATTCCAAGAAAGAGCTAAGCCGATGTTTTTTATTTATTTCGAAGCTATAACCTATACTTAACTAAAAATAAGGTAAGTTCTGGCCCAGTAACCAAGTTACATTCGCTTCGAATCGATTCGATTTCTACATAGGTTTGTTGTCGATATATCACGTGATATACATTTTCGGACTTATCGACTAGCGTCATCGCTAATCGAATGAGACTTGGCTAAGCCCTCAGATCATAATTTTGAACGACAAAATAAAATTGAAATTCCCAATCATCCACTTTTTATATGTTATTAGTGGGGAAACCGGCTTACGGCCCACCTATTTGTTCCGGGTCTGGTTGTTTTTCTATATATTAAAAGTATGTAGGTATTTACAAAAAAAAGTATATAAGTATTCTATCAGTTATCTGGTTCCCATAGTACAAGTTCTGTTTAGTTTGGGGCTAGATAGTGCTGTGTGAAATGCCCTGCAATATTTATTTATTTAATGTAACTTGGCTAAGCCCTCAGATCACAATTTTGAACTACAAAATGAAATTGAAATTACCAGTCATCCACCTTTTTTTATGTTATTAGTCGGAAAACCGACTTACGGCTCACCTGATGGTAAGCGGTCACCGTTATAGTTAAAGTAATTTGTATAGTTCTAAAAATATCCATAATGTCCACTATTACTTGAATATTCAATGTCGGTTTACGCAGACCTGCTAATAAAGTATGCAGTCGACCGCAGAGCGACAAATTGGGCACGAATCAATCGCGGCTGTCAGTCCTCTTTACATCAAAGATCCGATGTGGCATTATTTACCAGCAGTGAACGCGGATATTACCAGCGAAATAAGTGAATGACTTCAGCAGCCTGACAAGACCCGACGCGACATGGTGCTTGTGATCCAGACGCCTTTGAAAAAGAATGATGGTAGTACGTAAGTACCTATATTATTTATTTGTAGTGGTAGACTGCTAAGGGGAGTAGGTTGAAGCGAGATTAGCTTTTCTGAGACTATTTTTGTAGTACTTGTTATAAATTTTGGAAAAAATAAAAACTAGGCCTAATGTTTAGGCCATAATTAAATATTATATGTAGGTAGGAAGCACATGACTTTCTGTCCTTATCTTTCCTCTATGTAAAACATCCTATCTCTTTCTACCCTAACTACCATCATTAGTCGAAGAAAGATGGTTAAAACAATTCCTGTGCTGTGGTGTGCTCTGTGCCAAAAATAACTAATTAAAACGAATTGCTTTTAAATAAGACCTGAAAAGTGTTGAAAAGTGTAGTGCTGTGTCCCTCGCGAGGAGGAGAAGAAACTGAAGTACCTACTCGAAGAACGGAGATTGGTGATATTGGCGAAAGTTTCTTGGAACGAAGGCTTCGGAAAGGTTGGTCCTGATTCTATCCAAATCCTGCCCATCACTGAGTCTTCATTAGAAGTATTAGCATTTAGGTATCCGATAATATCATTACGAGCCCGCGCGCAATCACCTAATAATAATAATAAAATATTTAAAAAAATGGCGATAAAATCACAGTTTCTGCTTTTATGGCACAGAGTAAATAATATTTATTTTGGGGACACATACCTACTTATGGCCACCTCCGTGGCACAGTGGGCGAATAGCCAGCTAAGACGCAGGAGGTTGCGGGTTCGATTCCAGCCGCGGAACAAATGTTTGCACGATCTACAGATATTTATTACGGGTCTGGATGTTTCTCTATTTAATCTAAGTATGTATTTACAAAAAAAAATTATATTAGTATTCTATTGGTTATCTGATTCCCATATCACAAGCTCCGTGTGAAATGTCCAGCATTATTTATTTATTTATTTTATTTACATAATAGGGTCGTCCAAAAGTGTTTAATTTTTTGTGTATATATATATTTGTGTAAAAGGGTTTGGTTTATAGCAGAGTCTTAGAGTTGTTTTGAATTTATCGCTGGAGTGCCAATATCGTATCGGAAGTGTAAAAACCTCTAGCTATAGGTACTCGACCATCGCGACCGCTTAAAAGCACGACCTCATTACTGTGCATGAATTAATCACACTTGCCGACTGCCTAGTGGTGTACTACGGCTAACATATCGATAATGTATCTACTTTTACTTAAGGTAGAGATTGATTGTTTGTGTGTAGGGTGTAGGGGGTAATCTTCAGAACTACTTATCCGGTTCTGAAAATTCTCTCACTATTATGAAGGTAAATTATCACTGAGTACTAGGTATAGGCTATATTTTATTTTAATTACAATCCGTGCGAAGTCGGGGCGGGTCAGCTAGTACTTGATTTTTGTGATTAAATAACTCAAGCATTCTGCAGGATTTGACAGGGTATGCAATTTAACAACTTTTTAAATCTACTTATTTTAACAGCCACTTTGTTAAGTTAGATTTAAAGCAAAATAAAGTAGATTTGAGCTTTCTTCATTTCGAAGTTACCCCAATCGTATAAAAGAAACCAAGTTCAAAAGCTGGTGCATGCAAGTGAATATCCTACAATGCTTTCTTAGCACGCTTTGCATTTTTTTAATTATGTGTCCTGGCAGTAATTTTATCGATAATAAAACGCGTCCCTAGCAATGAATATTGTATGTTGCAATTTGTATAATTTGATTATGGCCCCACCTGTGTCGCCTCGCGACTCGCTGGTCGCCGCGCCGCCGCAATGCCATGGAAATGTGCATTACCTGTCTGGCTATAGAAAGTATAAACTATCTACAGGGAGATAAAAACTCTAAAAGCTTTTTTTATCCAACCTGGAGATGGTTAAGTGGTAACTATCGACTATTACAAAGTTTTGCCTCGTATGTCACGCACCTTACGAACGTGCCTTACGATGCACTGCACTGCGTCCATTATCTTGAGGCATACAGATGTAAAGCCTCATGTGCCTGTAATTTCAGCAGGAACCATACCCTTAACACCGAAACACAACACTTGTTTTACTTAAAAAAATTTCGTGATTTATTTCAATCATTATTATAAATACGGGATTTATCACGTACCGTTTTATCAGTGTTTCCACCGACTATGTTTCGGTTCAATACGTGAACCTACATCACGGTGAGTGCGATCCGCTCCTAACAACGCCTCGCATAATGCTTGTTGGCGGCAGAAATAAATAATAAATAAATATTGCTAGACATTTCACAGAGCGCTATCTAGCCCCAAACTAAGCAGAGCTTGTACTATGGAAATCAGATAACTGATAGAATACTTATATACATTTTTATTTGTAAATACATACACCAAACCCGGAACAAATCGGTAGATCATGTAAACATTTGTTCCGCGGCGGGAATCGAACCCGCTACCTCCTGCGTCTCAGCCGGCTATTCCCCACTGCACTACGGACGTCGTCAATAGGTATGATGGAAGTACTTCCCCGGGTGAGCCCTTCATAAGGCTACTAATCTTCCTCTATAAACTATAACTTATATGTACATTAAATATACCTACAGTGTCTGCGTGTTGAGTAGGAGGATATCCACAATGGGGGCTATTCTGTTTCACGAAAGAATCAAACTTAAAGATCTCAAGTTTTTATTTATTATACTTTGAATTTTTATTTATCGTGTCTGCTCTTATCTCTTCCTCTGACTAGTCACTTAGGTTGTACACAACCTAAGTTCTTATGGAGAGATTAAAAATACCAAATGATGTACCATTTACCATAGGTACGGTGATCTTCATTATTTACCTATAGATCTTTAAATTACCTAAGTTAGCTTTAAATTACTCATTAGTCTACTTGGCTAGATATAAATAAAAAATGTAATCATTAAAAAAACTACGAGCCTTACAGTAGTCGCATATGCGTCATGTAACATCGTTTTTATGATACACCATATACACAACAAATTACAAACAAAATTGAAAACACAAAGCAAATTAATCACTCTGAAAGTTGGTCATTGAAAACTCGATAACGGCTCCGTAAATGCGATTAACCGTAAGTAAATTTAAAAATAGAATGAGGGTCATTGAATTCATAATATGCTAGGATGAAATACAACCTCCATGACAAATCCTTATTTCTATTATATGAAAGAGGCCATAACGCGCGCGCTCATAGGTCAAAGCGCTTCCCTGGTTTCCTGTTACACATTTCCGTCCCGTTTGCCAAAATCAATCCCACAAACCGAGAGGATAGATGTTACACATCAAAAAGCCTATCGATGTTGCCAGTAGCAGTGACGGCGGTAATCGTATAAAATTATCGATAAAACCTATAGTTATGTTCGATCCTCGAATCTCGATTATCCTATCTTATTTTAGTAAAATAGGTACCATTACATACTAATAGGGGTCAATTTACAAAAGTATAATGTGTTAATTATTACCACAGATAAGTCATTGTTAGGCAAAACAGATGTCCTCTAGACAAATTGATAAACAAATTAGCAAAGCTATAAACGACCTAACAAAAATAGTGATTTTGTAATACAAGGTGATGTCACCTACTTAACTCGTTATTCTTACCATGAAATGGTAATTACGTCCATAGTTACCTAAAGTACCTTAAACTAGGTGAATTTGTATATCTAAGTACAGTCCGGAAGAATTGTTAAAAGTATGAGACCCGAAGATATTATTGATCGAGCGAAGCGAGATCTCTAAATCAACTTGGGCTAATCGGCGTTGTATGTATGTTTGTTTGTCCGAGGATAACTTTCGAAGCGTTGATCCGATCATCGTGAAATTTGATACATAGGTAGGTGGTAATGGCACAACTTTGGTGTGACTAAATGAGCTAAAAATGTTGCGGGGTTGTTGAGATATTCGGGTTTAAAAGGGGTAAAGAACAATGAAATAAGAATAATAGGTCAAATGGGGCGTCAAATGAAAGGTCTTCGGCTTTCGTCTTCGACATTTAGACTCCGTTTTTATTTTTAGTAAAGTCCTTATAGTTTTTGAGTTATTAGCCAGAATAAAAACTGATCTTTGACAAAATTCACAGGGTACACCAGTGGCCTCATAGTGCTGTAATTTGGTATGCATGTAGCATAAGTGACACAAATATAGTTTAAAAGTCTGAAATCCAGAATAACTGCAATTTATACCCCAAAAAACAGGAACCAATTACATGAACTGCTGTTACCTCTAATTTGAATGAAACTGTAGGCCAAGGTTTCTGGTTTGTTATTTCGTCGCACTATTTAGATAGTCAAAGACTACAAATAATATTTTTTTGGTGTTAATCGGAGACTCGCGAGATCTCAGTTCGGGGCGAACCACTAGTATAAAGTATGGATGATAAAATATGGTGATTAATAAAGTTAAGAACTGCTTGTTTTATTAAGAATTAAATATACGTAGAATATTTAAATAACAATAGTAAAATCGGCCTTATCGCTGAAAGCGGTTTCTTTTAGGCAATATTTGTATGGATGGTTGATGACGGACGGTGGTGCACAGAGTAAGATGGTAAAAAATTTTAACCTTATAAAATCCTAACACTTACATCAATAGGTAGATAATTAATTGTAAGATATTCTAATAATATCAAATATTTATAAGAATCTCGTGTCACAGTGTTTGTAGCAAAACTCCTCCGAAACGGCTTGACCGATTGTTATGAATTTTTTTGTGTATATTCGGTAGGTCTGAGAGTAGGACGTAAACTATTTTTCACCCTCCTACCTCCCCCTATTTTTTAATAACGATTTTAGTATTTTTATATGAACGATATCCATTCAATTTAATCGTCGTTCATTGATGCGCAGTCATTTAGATGAAGTGTTGCGTCACTTTGACATTTCCTTCTGCATTTGATTTCTTTGATAATTTATACGGCAGAACAACGTTTACGGGTTCAGCTAGTATACATATATGTAAATATATACAAAGTTTAGGTAGGTACTATCTATATTTTTTTCATAAATGTTTAAGATGTTGCTCCGTGTCCATTAAGTTTATTATCTAATCTGTGTTTATTTCCGTTGAATAAAAAAGTTCAAAATTCACCTTCTGATACATACGGCAGCGGCATTTTTTGAGTTGAGACATCGTGGTTTGTATGGAACGGTAGATTTTCAACTTAATTATTGTTCTGGAGTTCCGAGCCCAAAGGGGGAATGTGGGAAAATCTTGAACCAAGTGAGAAAAGCCGTGCCTGCTCTTCTGTTTACAAATAAACCCAGCTTAAACCAGGAGTTTTAAACAAACAAGTAACTCTTTAACTATATTATTGTTAAAGAGTTACTTGTTTGTTTAAACTGACCACAGAAAATCAAAAGTTAAGTGCTAATGATGGTTTTGCAAATTGAAAATTATGATGATTTTTCCCATGGATCCATCCCATCATCAGACCTTGACCAAATATGTATGGGATCACCGCTGACTTCCCCCATTTATAAAAAATACATATCGAACAACGTCGTAAAGAATGATCACTGACGAATTGAGTCGGCTAAAAATACAACCAGTGGCAGAAAAAAAACCAATAGAATAATTAATTGGATTGCAGATGGATTCATTCATATACAATTACGTAGAGCGGAAGTGAATGTGCGTTTTATGCAATATGGCACGCGCGTGATCCCTCTCACCTGTCGGTCAAAAATGTAACAATTACTGATTAGTATTTTATCACATTTTATAAAAAAATAAGAAAAACACTTGTATAAAATAGAAGAATAGACAATTCTTTTTACTAATTTAGGCCTAGATCGCACGAACGACGTGTTCTGAGAATCTGGACATAATAATATTTATCACACAAGACCTTGGTCCAAAGACTAAACCGTTAAAGATCCGTGAAAAATTCTTAACAAATTAAGCTTATGTTGATGATAATCATTATGTAATTGGTATTGGAATCTCCAGCTCCTGCATGGTAGCTAATAATTGAAGTAGCGTCTTTAACCCAAAGATTTTAAGATTTGTCCGGAAAAAATATCCCTATTTCCACAGACATGGTTACAATACAATGTCTGTGCGGAGAAAATTTTGAACCCCTTTTAAGCGTATTGCGTGCATGGAAAAGTATGAAATTGGAGTTAAAGTTCATATGGAGAAATAAAAACGAATGATTACTTAAGCTTTAAAAAAAACGGTCTAATTTCGACCACTGTTTACTGGCAACTAACAATAAGTAGTTTCTATTAATGGTGCAAGATGGCTTCCTGAAGCAGATTTAAGATCATGAACTTCATCATGAAGTGCCCAACAGGTCGTGTGTTTGTCTCATGTTGTATCTGCATTCAAAAACACCCCATAACATTAGACACGTTTTACCACCACCTATCTGCATTGCGCACACTTATTTAATCAATCAAACACCCTCAGCTTATCACTATACCCATCCCGACAAATTACATATTATGCGCTGGCAACACTAAAATTGCGCTGTCAAACTGACAGTTATCGTTCTA
Source organism: Philereme transversata (assembly GCA_963924445.1). Lineage (NCBI taxonomy): Eukaryota > Metazoa > Arthropoda > Insecta > Lepidoptera > Geometridae > Philereme > Philereme transversata. Next base: position 12,142,875 of record OZ004347.1, read on the forward strand.
CCTCAAATAAATCGGCGGAAGTTGGGACGCGCATATGATAATTTTGTTATTACAAGTATTTTTTAATGTGAGGGCGAGTGCCGTGGGAAGAGGGTTGCAGGTAGGGTGAAGGGATGAGCTCGTAATGTGTTTAATGAGAGTGATTTAAGTCGCCAGGTGGCGTGACTTTGTGACTCGTGTAGGAGGAATGAGGGTTTGCCGCTTGTTAAAACAAACAGTAAAGTGTTAACAGTAAAGTTTTTTTTGTAAGTACTTACATAAATATTAAAACTATCACCCTAAATATGTATGGCTATCGCAAAGGTTTCTTTGAACTTTAATTTCCAATCCTTGTTTCAAACACTGCACCATTATGTTTTATAGATCGTTTTTAGGTAAGGACCACAACCAATGGCTTCTTGCCAGGTAAGGAAGGGAGTGGGTTGTAGTGGGTGAAGACAGACTGCGTAAAATAATGATGAAATAATTAAAAATTAAAAATATAATCTGTTAGATCGTTTACTTAACAAATTTAGAGATAACTGAGTTTATGAATTAATGCTTTTTCGGAAAAGCTCAAAAACTGGTGTGATATGTATTTTTTTCTGAACTATTGATTACATAATAGTCGGTAAATTGAAATTAGAATAGAAAGAGGGTGAGATAAAAGAACGACTTATATTGCACGGGAATTGTCCAAAGAGGTTATAAAAAGCGTGCGAGTTTCGTTCGGAAACCGGTCATCCGTTTCGCGTGAAGTGGGCGCGCTTGCCCGACACGCGCTTTGCTATTTGGTTTTAATTAAATTAATTGAAGTTGTGTCCAATCTGTTTGTGGGGTAGAATTAATTACTAGCTCTCGATTGTGTTTATTTATCTAAATTAGAAATAATATTATGTAGTTTGATAGATTATATTCTTCCATTTTTATTACGGTTGTACTTATGAGTTTATAACTGCACCTATTTTTTTTAGCTTTCTAAAACTCTTGCCTTCTTGTACGTGACCAACACTTAAACCTTTTTCCACAAAAAAATATACCACCGTTTCGTCTAAAAACGCAAAGTCATGTGATTTTCGACGAGTTCATGGAGTGGTCAAGACCACCCACACGTATGTTTACTCTATGCCCCCGTTTAATTGTCTATGCAAACATTGATTAGGAGGCTTTTCTCAGTACGCGGCTTGTTGTTGGGGCAGGTCGTTATCGTGCTCATTAAGGGGTTTTGATCCTGCTTTGTTCCTTGTGTTTTCATTTAGGATGTCGCGGGTTTTTTATGTGGCTAAAAAGTTAAAACGTCTCTTTTTGGATGACCTTATATTTTAAGATATTTAAACAATTCCAGCGAATAGTTCAGCTCTCCGATTGGTATCTATTATATAGGTAGGAACCTATCAAGCTATTAATGGTCGTCGAGACTTCGTAGAGACTCTGTTCTTTTTGTATATATGTATATTGAATACGTCAAAAAGCTACGCACAGGCAATCTCTATCAGTCGACGGTAGACGCTTAATAGACACCTAGGAAGGTAGGTCAAACTTTATAGTCGATGGTAGCGAGGCTCTTTGTAAAATAATATAAAAACCTATTTCACACGGTACACCCACGCATCGTTTCGTCCAAACACCTTGTTACTACTGAAATAAAAACACGCCGAGACGCGGGGGTGGCATCTAATTAGAGGGAGGTACGGTAGCCGGCGCTAAGTGCCACTTGCAGTAAAACCATCATAAACTTGTCTGCTATGATGGTGAGGTGGAATGGTGTGTTGGAACATGGCTATACTTACACAAGAAGGAAATACTCAAATACTAGGCGATGGTTACCACAGGTTTCTTAACATCAGGTTGGTCATATGTCTGTTCCACCTCCAAATGGTATAAAAACTCAGTTTATTGAGTCGAAACTATAACAAGGTAAATTCTACCTGAAACCTGAGGACGGACCTGAGGGTTGGATCTGAGGATTGATAGATAGTTTCCGACGACGCGACCACGAGACACGACTAAGTAGGTACTACAAAAATGGACTCTGAGGCTTTTCATATCGTAAATGGACTATTATATCATAAAAGTGTTGAGTAAACCTTATAGTATTGTTACGCTGTTACACAATAAGAAATAGTCGAAAATTCTCGAAGGGGCTCGTCTTACCTACTGTGTCACAGAATACGTAATACTTTGTATGGAATATACCCGCATGCGGCGTTTACCTGCGGTTGCGCAGAATGGGGAGTGGTCATTCTGTCGAAACACCGACCCTTTATTCTTCATTCATTCTTTATTGCACACAAGAAAATACATTTGTAAATACAGAAAAAGAGGTCATGTACAAAGGCGAGCTTAACCCTAAGAAGAGTTTTCTTCCAGCAAACCTTTGAGGCTAGAGAGAGAAATGATTTGTAAAAAGGTAGACCCTAAAAGGAAGAAAAGGTGACCCTTTCCTGGAACGTTCGAGATCGTTCTAGTGTAGTGAATTGTGCTCGATATAAATAGGCCGGAGAGATGGCCGGACAGTCTGGATTTTGCTATACGTGCGAACATTTCGGTGACTTTAAGTGGTGCAACAGTGGTGTGAATTAGTGTGTTGTGATTACGTGTGACCAAGTTCGTGTATTCATCGTTTTAGTGTTGAATAAAAGTGTTATTTTGGTTAGATCGATTATCATTATTTTATCCCGAACCCTCAGCTCGTAACAGTATTTGTACTAAAAACGGGATATTTACCATGATTTGTGTACGCAGTTGCATGCGCCATGATCATGGGTAAACTGAAGTCTTTGCGAGTGGGTAGTTATTGGCAGATACAACGATCTACCCTCTTTCTTAGTCTCTTGCTAGGAATGAACTCACTAATACTATCACTACTACCGGTTTCATTCTCGATCATAACTCGATTCCGGCACACAACACTCACGGTATCAGGGCGCGTAATTGACACTACACTTCTCCGGTTCTTACACATTCTCACCACAGGATTCCAGGCTCCAGATAGTTGAAAACCATCTTCACGATTGAAATTCTTGTGTTTGGTAATCTCAATTGTCTCTTGAACCAGTCTTGGGATGTAATGTCGCTCAGTTGAGATTACTTGTGGGTTGTGGTTGGTCAAGAACTCACAAATCATGGTAAATATACCGTTTTTAGTACAAATAGTGTTAATAACCATGATAGTTTCAAAAGTTAAACCTTATAGTGTTTTGAAAATACCCATGAATACCTTACACAATGGGATGCGTGCGTAAAAATATGTACCTAGCCTAAAAACAAGGTTTTTTAATTATAATTCATAACTTAGTAGACGTTTCTAAAACGTATTATCATACCAAGTTTCAGCTTTACAGCAGTTATCTTTTACGAGTATAACTAGTCGGACAGACAGACAAACTAAACTGAAATCCGATTTTACTTTACGTTGGGGTAGAAAGGTTGTAGAGTGGAGTGCACTGGAAAACGCAGCGTAAGACGACCTCCACTAGATGGAAAGACGACCTGATAAAGGTTGCTGGGAGCCGTTGGGTGCAGGCCGCTCTGGAAATCTATTGGGAAGGCCTATGTTCAACAGTGGATGCCCTGTGGCTGATATGATATAAAAATATAAATATTGCTGGACAGGGGCAGAGCTATGGAAACCAGATAACTGATAGAATACTTATATCCTTTTTTTTGTAAATATATACATAGAAAAACATCCAGACCCGGAACAAATATCTGTAGATCATGCACACATTTGTTCTGCGGCGGGAATCGAACCCGCTACCTCCTGCGTCTCAGTTGCCTATTCGCTCACTGTGGCACGGAGGTCGCCATGATGATGACGATGATTATTTTTTATTATGCCTTTCCATCAGAAGCTTTCAATTGCCACAAAATTCCGTATCTCTGTTACTAGTATATTATCTATCTGTGCTGTCACGTAGGTTCCAACACCGCCTGCGTCCGCACTAGACCACCCGTATTCAAGTACCTCTATCCTCTAGGAACCTCCTGTAAAACGCATAGTAACTGGTATATCTTCTGTGATCTAGGAGCGCAAACAAATCACTCGTCCGTCAATGGCTGGGTTCCGTAACTTCGGCATTAAGGATTTGACTGCCAATGTGTTTGTTTTGGCAAATTGAGAATATTTTTGCTCGGCACTTGTAGCAATTTATTCAGGAACTGTGGAATATCCAGTTGTATTGTAACCTTAGTTGAGAGATCTGAGGGCTTAGCCAAGTTACATTCAATTAGCGATGACGCTAATCGATTAGTCCGAAAATGTATGGAATTTGACACATGCTATGGAAATATCACGTGATATATCGACAACAAACGTATGTAGAAATTAAATCGATTCGAAGCGAATGTAACTTGGCTACGGACCCTGTAGTAAACTCAACATCTTTGTGTTCAATTAAGTCTCATAACACTTAACGTTTCAAAGTGATCCTTATGATAAATTTTGATTTTGATTAGTTATCAGGTTCCCAATGTACAAGCTTTGCTTAGTTTGGGGGAAGATAGTGCAGTGTAAATGTCCAGCATTTTTTTTATTATTATTCCAAACTAGTTGTGTGCCTGCGATTACGTCCGCAATTTTATAGATCTCGACAACAGCGCCACCTACCGGAATTTAGATCCACGTCCAATTGTGAGTCTAAATCAATCAAGCTCTCTCAGAAAAAAATCATTAAAATCGGTTCAGCCGTTTTTGAGTTTTAGCGAGAGTAATGAACAGCAATTGATATACACAATAGACGCTCACTAAATTTCTACGCCAGTATCACTCGATCCGTATGGGATTTGTTAAGCCTTTCCCTGTTTGAGGCGAAGATGCGTTGGTGTTGGATAAAGTCTCATTGGACTTAAATTAATTTTTGGGCTACTTTTGAAAATTTGATCTTTGTATCTGTAAAATATATATAAGACTTATTGTTGATCGAGCGAAGCGAGATCTCCAAATCAACTTGGGCAAATCGGCGTTGTATGTACGTATCTATGTATGTTTGTTTGTCCGAGGATAACTTTCGAAGCGTTTACCCGATCATCGTAATATTTAGTACATAAGTAGGTAGTGATGGCACAATTTTGGGGCGACCAAATGAGCTAAAAATATGTGGGGGTTGTTGAGATATTGGGGTTCTAGAGGGGTAAAAAAAATGAAAATGAGACTATAAGGTCAAATGAGACGTCAAATGAAAAATCTTAATTATTACATTTCGACCCTGTTTTTATTTTTAGTAAAGTTTTTATAGTTTTTGAGTTATTAGCCTTAATAAAAACTAAACTTTGACAAAATTCACAGGGTACACCAGTGACCCCACAGTGCTGTAATTTGGTATGCGTGTAGCTTTAGTGACACAAATATAGGCAGAAGTCTGAAATCTAGAATAACTGCAATTTTTACTTCAAAAACGGTAACCAATTGACATGAACTCCCGTTACCTGTAATTTAAATGAAACTGTCGGTCAAGTATTTTGGTTATTTATTTCGTGGAATTATTTTGATAGTCAAAGATTACGAGTAATATTTTTTTTGTTTTTATGGTAGACTCGCGAGATCTCAGTTCGGGGCGAACCACTAATAGGTATATATTAAGATTGTAGTGTTCTGTTCGATAAATCTCCTTTAAAAGATGTATCTGCAGTTAAGCCTAGTTTCTTTTAGTTTGTGTCAACCAATAACATCAAATTATTAGGTTTTTCAAACTTTGGCGATCACTGTACATAATTTAATTACTGATTTAAACGGGTATTTCAGTCTGTCCGTGACCACGGCCGTTGCAATACAGTCGAAACGTGATAACAAATATAAAAGGTATCTACGGGATAAATTCCCGTTTAAATCAGTAATTATCGAGTTATTAATTTTAAGCAAGGCAAAAGTCCATTTTACTTCACCATTCCTCGGCAACCCTTAAACAATAGGTCAATAAACTGGTCCCAAATAAAGGATAGAGGGGGTCGACAAGTTTTAATATACACCAGATTAGCCATGCTTTACCCGCGGGCGACCGCAAATTAATTCCTTATTACGACTGCTAAATATTCCAATCTGTGCGCACAGCCCTTAGCTTTATCGTTAGAGAGGGAGCTAGCGGCAGATTTATTGCGTTAGAATTTTTGCTATATATTTACTATACGTATTTTATTACTTAATACATATTTTTGAAGCCTATGCCCAGCAATGGGATCCAGTGGGCTCTTTAGATTAGATTTTTTGATGGAGATTAAGTAAAATACTTCGATAACTGACCAGTGTGGTTAGTTATCGAAGCCATCAATTGTAACATTTTTAATTTTATTCAGTTTCTGTGTTATTGTTACTGTCGAAACAAATGTTTTATCGATCCATATATAGGTACCTGATATTAATTTTGAATCCAGATCAAAATAGTTAGGGAAACATCGCAATTATTTTGCTTTAACTATTTATTGAAATTAATGCAACGGTTATCTTAATGTAACGGCAAACAACTGGAGCTTTATCTCTGTAGGATATGTAAAGAAAGAAAGAAAGAAAATATTTTTATTATGCCAACCACTAATAACAACAAAATTAACCACACAAAAATACAATGTACTGACTTCCATCTCAAACACTAGTTTATTGAGACAAGCTGTCCCGCCCAGACTTCGCATGGATTGTTATCAAAATAAAATACAGCCTATAGCATTCACGGATAGTGTAGCTTTCTATCAGAGAAAGAATTTTCAAAATTGATTTAGTAGTTCAGGAAATCACCCATTACATACAAACTTACTACCCCCTTACACCCCCCTTAAAAAGATCGATATGACCCTTACCTTATTATTTGTATAATAGATCATTTTATATCTATTTGAAACGCCTTGTTTTTTTACAAACATTAACCCCCTTTTACATCAGGAACAATTCCATTTTTCGGGATGAAAAATATCCGAAATGTTGATCCATAGTATAAGGTATAATTCAGTATATCATGTTTCATCAAAATCCTTCCAGTAGTTTCAGCGCGTTTTAAAGTGAAATTTAAAAAAAAATATTTATTATACTTTGGCCCAGTTACAGTATTATTATAAGTACACAAAGATTTTCTAAATAAACAAACATTATGTATTTATTGCTTTTCCTCGCTCTTAGGGCCGCATCCCATCCCGGCACCATGCTTAAGCAATAGACTCAACTCAAGAGTTGATTTTTTCATAGTTTTCAATCGAAAAACTTCTAAGTCAAATTCCAAACCAATTTCTAGGTCTCGATTTATTTTCAAGATAATTTTTAGAATACGAACCTTAGAAACATAGTTTTTCTACTTAGGTAGGTAATTCAATTCTAGCTCCTACACTACAGCCCTCAGTCATACCTAAACTCGAACACGAGATTACAGCTAGTAGTGAGCCTGTAATAAAGTTCCCAGGAACCCCCCGCGGCGGGCACTTGTCCCGGATTATCTCCGGGATTGTGCCCGCGGCCGGTTCCCGGGAATTGCCGGGATTCGCGAATCGATGCTTGTGGTTCTCTAGTCACGCTCATTATATTCAACTGTCCTACTAATAATATGAATTTTTATATCCCACTATCACACTAGTATAATCGGTCATTCATGGATGAGGATAGCGTAGGAGAGAGTGGGATAAGAGAAGGTGTATACCCACCAGTGGATACCAATAGGCTAAATAGATAAATAAAACACGACCAAAGCCGAGGACAGAATCTAGTAAAGCTATAACAATTTACTTGCTATGAAGACAATTGAGTGTAGGTAGATCATTTAGGTTCACAGAGCTTAGAAGATCATATTGAATGAGTAAAAGGCCATACAGTCTTTACATAATAGGCAGTTGGCTAACCAATCATTATCATCATCATATCATTAATAGAACGTCCACTGCTGAACACATCCGGTAACTAATATAAAGTATTTTTTTAGGAAATCTACTACTCGATAAGTATTTTTACTACTAAATACTGTTATAATTAAAAAAAACCTTTCAAATCACCCATAACCGTATTTTATCACGGTAAGCTCTATTTTGTGGCATAACTTTAATTGTTTTTTAAGTGCGCACGCGCACGCGGGTCTCGTCCATTCATCCAAGGGCCTGAGAACTACACGACTATGGGAACAATCGCGTGTATGACCCTTAGCTGTATGCGCTGCTTCACCAAGTGAAGTGTGCTTCAGGAATAGCGATACTAAATATTTATGAATATCGGTATTTCGATACTTTTATGAGACTTAGCTATAAGCATTTGCTTAGCTATGAAAATGGTTTTTTTAACTAATATTGTTTTTCATGTAAAATGCTATACTATACTTACTTCGGTTAAAAGATTTATTCTCAAAAGAACTTAATATTATATACAGTTCACTTAGGTATATGAGATATAGTTTTATAACACCTAGGTAAGACCTTAGTATATTTATGGTACATATTAATAGGTGCTGGCGACAATCAATGCGTTTTATTGAGCTATAGATACTTGTTACTTATACCTAGTATAGTTAAAGATAATACAAATCACAAAAATGCAATACTATTCATTTGTGGGTAAATTTTAATAAATAATTACCCACTTCACTGGCGTTGTTTTGATCAGAAGGAGTAAGAGTGTGTGCGAGTTCGGTCTATGTGTGAGTGAAGGGGCCTAGAACACTGACCACTGTGGCGCAGTTATGTTATAGAATACGAAATGCAAAAATCAATGTGTGCGTAAAAATAGTGTAAATATACTTATATTATACATTTGAAAGTTTCGACTCTGTCAGTCTGTCGCGTTTTTACGACTAAAGGACTAGACCGGGATAAGAACATAGGCTAATTTTACCAGAATGCCAGAATAGGGTAATTTTTTGTAACTTATAAGTAGGGTAAATTACGAGTGCGAAGCCGCGGGCGGCAGATAGTTTACAATAATTTATTACTTTTAATAGTAACCAATTTTTTATCGTTACGTTTATAGGCACACTAGCTGACGGGCCTCCTGATGATGATGAAGTGGTCACCACCGCCTATACACTCCTGCAGCACTCATAGGTACTACAGTCGCGTTACGACTATAGGCGGTGGTGACCACTTAACATCAGATGCCCAATTCTGCTAATTTATAAGAAAAACGATTATGGAGCCATACCATTATTTAACGATTATGATTGTTGTTCCTGTCATAAGCTGCCAAATTTTCAATGGCGTTGTCATAGCAACGGTGGTAATTGGTAAAAGATTGTGTTAGTAGAATACCAAAAGGTATCTATAGTGGCCATTTTCCAACGATACCAATGTCATAGTGAAGCGATTGGTTTAGTAGAATTGGGCACCAGGAGGCCCGTCAGCTAGTGTGCCTATAAGTGTAACGATAAAAAATTGGTTACTATTAAAAGTAATAAATTATTGTAAACTATCTGCCACCCGCGGTTTCGTACTCGTAATTTACCCTACTTATAAATTACAAAAATTACCCTTACGAAATTACGTAGGTACTGCAGTCGTAACGCGACTGTAGTACCTACGAGTGGACTTCGAGGTTAATTTTTTATAAAGGTGAAATGATGGCACTAGCGTAAGGCCCTCCTGATGTTAAGCGGTTACCACTACCGGTTATCTGACTTGGCCTACATGGAATTGTATTGCGCCTGTTGCCCTGAGACATAAATAGATAACTCTTTATTGACCAAATTACAATTATTTAACCTAGAAAACTTAAAGACTAATACGTGGTGGTACAAAGCTTGGCCTTAGCGATCACATACGGTTGAAAAATCTCATGTACGAAAAGTACCTGTAATGTCACCTACAATTCCATGTTTTGTCTACCTTCGTGCATTTAAAACTGTAAAGGAACTCACGGTCACGTATTGTGAGTTGTTGTTTCATTATCGTGTGGAGGAAACAAGTCCTTAAGCCGAGGGGTTGAGTTGAGGCGTACCTGCGCAGGCGCACCGTACCTGACCTAGGAAAACAAACATGGCGGTGCGATGGACTTAGTGTGGGTATGACGTGTTTTATTTTTTAAGTGTTTTATTCTGGCTATGCCAATAGATTTCAATAATACTAATTTGATAAATTCTTTATTTGTACACCAAACTGATATTGCTTTTGATACCCCTCATCCTTTTGATTTGATCCTTTAATTTATTTTAATAGGTCTAATAATCAGATTATTTCATGAATCAGCAAAGCTAAAAATAATACTTTCAAACGCTGAAGCATGATATTCTAAGGAATCTTGCTTGTTCTAGATCAAGAACCAAAACCTATTGACTAAGACGTATCTTACAATAGATCTTACCTATGATCTAGGCTAATTATTCTAAGAGAACAGTAGATATAGATGCTGGGCAACCCTTTTACATCTTTCCTTTCCCAGGTTTAAGCGACCGCCACTGAGCGCTTTGCAAATCTTTAATTTATAGATATAAAGACCATATTATAAGTTTGGGATTTATTACGTACCGTTTCATTGGTGTTACGACCGACAAGAATCAACCGAAACATTGTCGGTCGGGTCGTAGCACCGATAAAATGATACGTGATGATTCCCATATTTATTATAATAATTTAAATAAATCACGAAATTTGTTTAAGACATAACGACCACCTAAAATATATATAATATGCTTGAGACACGCTCCGCTCTTTCACTGTGACATGGGCCTTAGTATACATTCCCTTGGTTGCATGCACGGTGCGGTACACTTCTATGCACTGGCCTGATTCTTGTTTGTTCAAATACAGAACTACCCACATATTATTATTAGTGTAAAACAGTAACATAAATATTTTAGGAATATTTTATTAATTTACAAACAGTAAAGTTTATAAATTAGTTTGCTACGCCTAATGGCACACCCTCTTTATTTATAAAATGTCTTGTATTTTTCTCATCAAGTGAATTTGTAATTCTTTTGAGAAAATAAATGCTTAAGTTTAATTCAACAGCCAGTCACAAAGTCCGTTTTACGGTCGCAGTCTACTCGGCTTATCCACTCTACTCTTACCTGTTATAAGTTTCTACGCTATTTTGATATTTTGGTGGTTGTTTTTGTGTGACACGCTAAGTGCCGTGATGGACCACCCACCACGGACCCTCAGCACCTATAATAAAATCATCAGCTCTGAGTAAACATTTGGTTTTGCCAGCTATTCGTGATAACTTATGTAACGTAAAGATTTCAAATCATATCAAATCATTTTTATTTCTGGAAGATTTACAAAGCTTACAATGCCAGATAGATCAGATAGAGTAGATTATTTATTACTTATGCCGTAATAATTAAAACAACTACTGCACGAGCCAGTGGGGCGCAGATTCAGTCACTCAGAGAGGCCATGGTTGAACGCTTAAACTTATCCTTGAAGGCGATCTCCGACTGGAGCGATGCCAACTTGGTTAAGTTTAATGCAAATAAAACCCAAGCGTGTCTGTTTTCCGCGAAACGGAGCCCGTTCATCTGGCTCCTACTTTCCGTAATGTACCCGTGCCGATTTCTGACCACCTCGAGCTTCTTGGTATCTCATTAACACCCACTCTCAATTTCGGCTCCTACATTGAGTCGAAAGCCCAGCTGGCCGCTAAGAAGCTTGGAATACTTGAAAGGTGAGGCAATACTTCACACCGGGACAGTTGCTCAACTTATTCCAAGCACAAGTCCGATCATGTCTGGAGTACTGTTCTCACCTCTGGGACGGATCAGCGAAGTACCAGCTAGAGGCTCTAGATTCAATTGAGAGAAGAGCCAAGAAGCTCATTTGCAATGACGAGTTATCAAATGCAAGGCTCCACAGCCTCGAGCATCGCCGAAAGGTTGCGAGCCTCTCGGTTTTTTATAGGATACATTTCAGAGAGTGTGCTGCGGAGCTTTTCAACCTGATCCCACCATCCCCATTCTATGATCGGACAACCAGACGCTCCGCGATGCGCCACCGCTACATGGTAGACATACCTCCCATACGCACAAAGCGGTACTCTTCCACCTTTATTATGCGCACCGCCAAGGAGTAGAACGCCTTGGCTAAGTCTGTATTTCCTGGTAACTACAACCTAGGAATTTTCAAGTCACGAGTGAATAGGTTTTTTCTAGGCAAGCGTGTACCATCGTAGACTGCATCATCGCTTACCATCAGGCGAGATAGTGGTCAAACGCTAGCCTATAATTTATTTTAAAAAAAAACTGAATAACCTAAACCTTTTGGACACTTAGGGCGACTTGCTTAAACGTATAGTGGCTAAATATGATTTAAGGAGCTGTCAAATATGTCAAATTTAAAATTGTTTATTGGCTATATACGCTTAGGCATCGTTGCGTAGTCGCCCTTATTATTGTTTTATTGTTAATCTGCATGTCTGTCACTTGAGAGCACAAGTTTCTTTTACAAAATTCCAAAGATCCCGACCTTTATTTTTGTTTCGTAGGTTAAAAACTAACATAGCTAAGAACCACTCCAGATAAACTAGCTTTCTATTTAAAAAAACCGCATTCGAATCGGTCAATCCATTTGAAGAAAGCCAGACACATATACAGACAGAGATAGGCGTTGAACTTATAACACCCCTCTTTTTGCATCAGGGGCTGAAAACGAATAAAAACGTGAAATATAGGAGCGATCATTACGGGCTTACGAGCTGAAAAGTAGAGAAAACGGTCGTTTTTCTCGCTGACTGTAAAAGTCTGAAAAATGCAGTAGAGATTTGCTCCAAAAGTGCAGGCTAGTCTTCTAAAAACGGTTTTTATAGCTATAACGTTTCAAATAGCTGCTCTTTGAGCCTTATCTCAACTTTACGTTATAAATTATCTTTAGAAGCAATTTTCCCATTCTGGTTTTTTTTAAGACTGACTGATTTTTCTTGAAGGATATATTTACCAAGTTTCAGGTTTAAAAACCCAGGAATCACGGTTTTTCATACAAACGTAATAACCACTTTTAACCCCCTTAGGGCACGAATTTCTAAAAATCCGTTCTTAATGTGCACCTACACACCACAAAGAAGTGGTGCAATTTAAAGTCGTCCTACCCCACCCTCCAAATTTAATTTCCCTAGGACCAGCGGCTTAGGACTTTGATTCATATCTAGTAGAATAGAATCTCATGACAACTTTTAAACCAGTTAAATTTTGATGAGAAAATTATATCAAGTCACTTAACCAACCGAAAAGTGTTTTAAATTGGTAAGTATTTTGTATCAATAGGAAAAACTAGAGATAGGATTTTAAAGTATTTTGCTTATAGGGGTCTGAGGTCAGTCCATTATGGAAAAGGAGTCTCTTGCCCAAAATAATTTGGGAATCCTTGTTTTAAACAGTAGCATTACTTGACGACCTCTGTGACGCAGTGAGCGAATAGCCGGCTGAGGTTGCAGGTTGATTCTCGCTGCGGGACAAATATTTGCATGTTCTACTGATATTTGTTTCGGTTTTGTGTATTTTCTGTGAAATGTCCAGCATTTTTTATTTATCTACTTGTTTTTCATTAAGTGGTTCTTAAACTGAGTTCGGACGCACATACAAAAGAACCAATGGAGTGTGCTATGTAAATAATAGATACGTGGGTAATAATGCGTATGTTATGACGCAGGTAATGTACTTTGGAGTTCCTATATCTACAATCTTTAGCATTCGGTAGCTACAACTGACATAAAAATACCATTGACGTAGGTTGAAAGAAATTGTATAATCCATACTTAATACAAATTAGTACATTATTAATATAACAAATTCAAAAGTAGCTATGTCTTTCTGTCCAGACGTTCAGTCTGAACATTTCATCCAGCGCTACCTAGCCCATAACTAAGCAGAGCTTGTACAATGTGAACCAGGTAACATACTTTTAATATATAGAAATACATCCAGACCTGGAACAAATATCTGTAGATCTTCCAAACATTTATTCACCACGATGGTCGTCAAAAGACTATGACCTGGTTCGAGACATAGGCTACTTTTCAAGCGCACTTTACCTTTAAATTTTAGTTTTATTTATTTTTCATAGAACAACTTAACAAAGTATGAACCTTACATGTTCCTAGAGGCACTGTCAATAATTATCACGTCACTTTCAACTCGATCTTTCCCAATAATAGCTAATCCACAATACCTGTCGTCCAATGACTGAACACTAGCCATCGCGCCTGTCTTTACGTGACATTGCCTCCACAACCAGGATTACCTGTTACCTGTCTGTGTAATACTATCTATCCGTCTGTTTTGACTAAACGTGTGGACTCTTTATTCTTTATTTTCGTTGTGAGGATGATTGGATTAGTTTTAAAGCTTGACCACAAAGTAATTGTTGAGTACAAAACTGTTGACGGTTTATTCAGTAATTGAGTGTGGATGATTTTGTTTTCATAAAAAAAATCAACTTTATAAAATTTGAAAGAAAATAAAGAAAATACATTTATTTGAAACACACAGGACAGAACAACAGACCACAAAAAACTTTGCGTACAGCTAAGGTATGGAACACTTTACCGTCATCTGTCTTTCCTAACTTAAAAAAGTATGAACCTCACATGTTCCTAGACGCACTGTCAATAATTCTCACGTCACTTTTAACTCGATCTTTCCCAACAATAGCTAAGACTATAGACTACAATCCAGGTCTCTGTGAATAGGTGTCTTCTAGATCTTCGTGCTTCATCTTAGACCACATCATCGCTTACCATCAGGTGAGATTGTGGTCAAACGAAGATCTATACAAGTAAAAACGTGTGTTTGTACTTATGTACGCACGTAAGAAGTCCTTTGGCGTAACAGAACAAAAATAGCTAAAGATTTCATCCCGTATGCCACAACTCTTTGTTTTTATTAGGTCTTTACCTACGAAATTGCCGTTTTGTATGGAATAAGTGAAAGTACTTATTTTTTTTAACTTTTTTTATTTCTGTTATTCAAAGTAATCACCCATGCAATCGACGCATCTTTGCCAACGCATTGGCAGTTTATTGATGCCCTTCTTGTAAAAATCACTTGGACGGGAGACAACAAACTCTTCAAAGGCATTTTGTACTGCCTCTCGGGAATTGAATTTTTTACCCACTAAAAAGTTGTCTAAATTTTGGAAACAGTAATAGTCGGTAGGTGCAAGGTCTGGTGAGTATGGCGGATGAGGGAGAGCTTCCAACCCCAGCTCTTGCAGCTTGGAGACTGTCTTTTGTGCAGTATGGGGTCGCGCGTTGTCGTGAAGGAGCAGTGGGGACGACCGATTGACCAAAGCTGGTTACCGATGTGCAAGCTTCTCCATCATTGTCTCCAGTTCTTCACAGTACACATCTTCAGTAATGCTCATGCTGTTTTGTAAAAAGCTGTGGTGAATCACACCCGCACTAGACCACCAAACAGTGACCATCACTTTTTTAGGGGTCATTTTTGGTTTAGGGCATTGCTTTGGTGCTGAACCAGGATCTAACCAACTTGCTGAGTGCTTTTGATTGTCGAACAGAATCCATTTTTCATCGGAAGTAATAATTTGTTTCAAAATTCCTTCATTTCATTGCCTATTGAGCAGCGCGAGGCAGGTCTCGACGCGTACGTTGCGCTGGCGATCGTTAAGTTCGTGGGGCACCCATCTATCAAGTTTTTTTACCTTGCCTATTTGTCGCAAATGAATCAAAATTGTTTTGATGCTAACATCAAAAGCTGCTGCTAGCTCAGCTGTAGATTGAGTTTTGTCAGCTTCCACAATCGCCTTTAATTCATCATTGTTGACCAAAGTCTCCGGACGACCACGAGCTTATCTTTTCAAGTCACAATTTCCAGAACGGAACCGGGAAAACCAATAACGGGTTGTGCGTTCGTTTGTACAGTTCTCTCCGTAAACGTTTTTAATGTTACGTGTCGTTTGTGTCGCGTTGGTGCCACGACGGAACTCATATTCAATAATTACACGAATTTTTAAAGTATCCATTATGACGAAAAATGTTAAAATGTAATGAAAATACAACGCTAATCAATAAACAAAAGACTGAGTTTGTAAAAATAATGTCATGTTTTTAAAACAAAATTAATTTGAATTTAGAATACAAAGCCATTCCAAACTTTTTTCCTATTTGAAATGACCAGTACGAACGGCAATTTTATAGGTAAAGACCTACGAGTATTATAAGGAATGACAAATTAATAAATATACTTATGAGTTTTCACGGAAACTTGAGAGACAGTTAACAGCTAATTTCATCATGTGGGTGTGCGCGCGCATCGTAAAAATTTAACTCTTATATTTTTTCCAAACGCGCCAAAAGTATAACTTCAAAAATAAAAAATAAACTTTGTTAACTAAAACAGAGGCAGGTAACACACCAAAAGAGAAAGAATACATAGAAACACGAGTAATGATAGTCTTCCGTGCTCTGTGGACTAAACAGGCCCCGTCTCAGCGCTGCCAATCATCTGAAGATGGTAAGTGGCACTGGTTTTCAGGCGGGACCCGTGGGTAGCATCACGAATGCAGAAAAATTTGCTTATTCTTTATTATTAAAATAAGCTGTATACAAATACTTAGCTTAGTAATCTATGGTCACTCGGGCCATAATAACGAATCGATTGACACTTCATCAATATCGGATACATATACATATTCATTTATTCTGCTTACATGTGCATATACATTTTTCAGCTTAGATAGTAGCTTAGGGAGTAGGTAGCAAGTTAGGTTTGAGTTGTTTCAAAAAGTACAGCAATTAAACACAGGGTTGAACATGTCAAACCAAATAAATTAAAATGTGTTTATGCGGCATAATGTCAAATAATACAATAGAATAAGCTTGAGCGTCTTCAAAATTTTTGCATAAGGTTTATTTTCGGACTCCGGAAATACGACACATCTCCTAATTTCGTAATAAACTCAAATGGCTCCCCATTCGACTTTGCCGGAATACTCACATCCTATCCCTCCTATTCAACATCCTTCGTAATCCTTCCACGCCTTGTTATTTGAAGGAACGCTTCGAGTTCCTTCATTGTACAAATTTCCGAACACTCCGATCTTCTGAAAACCTCCTCAAAACACCGATGCATAGAACCAGTTTCTATGCAAGCTCCTTTTCCGTCCATGCTGTCCGATTATGGAATGCCTTGCCGGTCTCCATTAGGAAATCCCCCTCACCATTGTGATTCATTTATCTGATCTATAATATTATTAATATATGTTTATGTATGTGAGTACATATTTATTTATTTACAATTATATTTGTATTTAAGGTTAAGTAATTTTTCTTTTTTTATTATTAAGTTTATTCATTTTACACCTCGGCCAATCTTCCTTTTTTTTTCTTCATTACAGAATCAACAGCACTTGATATCAATGTACACAAACTTAATGCCAATAACAGATTCATATTTTATAGACCTTTAAGAAATTAGTCGCCTAGAGAAAAAGATGAAAAACACAATACATATAAGGTACGCATTTGAAGAATGAAGATTTTTTTATCCATTAAGCAATGATCCTCTCCACCCAAAGGTTGTCTGGAAGAGATCGCTTTGTTAAGCGATAAGACCACCCATTATGCTTACATTTATTTGTTTTCTTTTTATTTCTATATCTGTTGCGTCTAGCTTGTAAGGTATAATAAAGAATTTTCATTCATTCATTCATTCAAGAACATAGTTTAGGCGCTACGGTGAAACATACACCCATAGACTACTAAAAACATAACCTTTCCTTATGGCTTTGCTGTAGGCGGGTAAAAAAATGTTCATTCAACAAATTAGTAGATAGTAGTTAAATCCAATAGTTCTACGGTAACCTAGTAGGACTTTTTTTGGTAGATTTCCACTAGATTCAGAATCTTAGAAATATATGTTTAAACAATTTACCCGACACTTCTTCATTCAAGCAATATTAATAACGCATAATAAGTGAACTTTACTCTTGTTTAATGTTTGCTTACGATTAGGAAGGGAAGCTAATTAACGTCGCTGCCGAGGGCTGAGACACCAGAGAGATATCTGGCATGAAATATGCTTGCACTTTCTTGACTAGAGACGCTCTAATTCAATAGAAAGACAACGTAAGATATAATTGACTTGTAAGAGTAGTAGAGTTTCTTGAGAAAGGGCTCGCCCGAGGAAGTACTACCACCATACCTATTTCTACCGCCAAGCAGCATTGCTGTGTTTCGTTTTGAAGGGTATGGTTGCCGGTGAAATTACAGGCACATGAGGCTTTACACCTGTATGCCTCGCATGTATGCCGCGCGATGCATGAAGTGCATCGTACGGCACATTTCTAAGGAGCGTGACTTACGAGGCAAACTTTGTTATAGGCAATGGTTACCACTTAACATCAGGTGGGCCATAGGGTTGTTCCATATCCATAAAATAAAAAAAATAAAAAATTATAGTGTACTTACGACATATTTCTAACACTGTCGATAACGGTAATGGTAACAGTGTTGCGAGTTCAATGGTTTTTTCCCCATCTCAAAAAATGCCGAACGCGCTTAAAGAAGTTTTCACTTAAAAAAATGCATCGGACCTTTGTTCGAGGAGCAGATAAAAAAACTTAGGTTGCCTAACACAACCTGACACCAAAAGTTTACCACATATCAATTTTCAAATTGATAGTCAATTGAAGGGGGGGCCACGTTACTATAAAAACGATAAACAACTGTTTAGCTCGTACTTAAAAATTTCATAACCAATTTTTGTATGATATATTTTTATACAAAAAAAATGTTTAATTTTATTTGTGGTAAAAACATTTTTAAATAAACACCTAACAGAACAAAAGATCTTCTGAGAATTTTCTAATGAAAAGTCCTGTCGCATTTTAGCTTGGACCAATTTTTGAACAATTGTCTCAGGGTGGCATTTCCTGTAGGTACCACCAGAAACTTATAAACGCAGGTCTTATGTTTCAAAGTTGGCCTTATGGTTTCTAAGAGCTTTTACATTAACTATCACATTTTCGATTTAGACTCAGCCCCTTCCAAAACAAGACACTTAAGGCACCTGTAGATAAATAATGAATGCTGGACATTTCACACAGCGCCATCTAGCCCTAATATAAGCAAAGCTTGTACTATGGGAACCAGTTAACTGATAGAATATTTATATACAATATTTTTTTGTAAATACATGCTTATACATAGAGAAATAGCCAGCCCTGGATCAAATATATGTAGATCATACAAACATTTGTTCCGCGACAAAAAAATAAATAGATAGATAGATTCACTCTTTATAGTACACCAGGATTTCTTAAAAAACAAGCGTGTATAATCATAGTACAATGGGCGGCCCTATTGCTAAAAGCAATTTCTTCCAGATTCCGATTTCTTTAAGTCATAGACATACATAATACCGCCACGCCCTTATCCCGGAGGGGTAGGTAAAGATGAATAATATCGGTCCTACGTTACAGTAATTATGGTTTCCTTTTTTTTATTCATACAGAACTAGCTTTAACCCTCGGCTTCGCACGCGTCGTTTGTCAATAAAAAGTAGCCTTTGTATCTATCTAAATACCAAATTTTATCTGAATTGATCCAGCCAGTGAGACAGAGTAACTATCGAAATTTTAATAATAGTATGGATAGAAAAGTATTATTTACGCGTCTATCTTAGCGTTGCTCGAATATTGTATTGATCTATGTAGAGCTAATTAAATGCTTTGTTTGTAATTGATAACGTTGCAACTGGTACTTTAAATGTATAATTTAGTAAATTCGTCACTGCTATTCCTAGAATATATATAAAAAACATTTTAATGAACTAAGACAATAATATGACATTATAATGACCTGGATCAACCAGCTGAAGTGGAGATGTACTGGACACTTGGCAAGTAGGAAAGACGGAAGATGGACGAGGGCAGCAACCGAGTGGTGGCCGCAAGAAGGGCGCGGACCAGTTGGCAGACCACCAGTTAGATAGTCGGATGACATCGCGAGAGTTGCGGGAAGGCAATGGATGCGCTTGGCACAGGACCGGAGAGAGTGACGTGATAACGAGGAGGCCTATACCCAGCAGTGTGTGGATGTGGGCTGAGGTGATTATGATGATGATAATGGCCTAAGACAAAGATAACCGTCCTTCTGCGCAATCGGTTAAAAACTAGTGTGGAAAACGTAACAAACAGACATATATAAATACGAAAGTGGATTTATTCATTAATTTGTTTGTTTGTTACGCTTTCATGTCGTTTCGTCTTAACCGATTTCAATGAAATTTAGTACATAGATAGATTACGACCTGGATTAAGGCATAGGTTACTTTTATTGATAGTACCCGCGTGCAGAGCCGTGGGCGGCAGTTAGTAACTTTATAAGACAAAAAAGTAGCTTTGTTTCAATCCCGGTCATAATCTATCTACACACCAAATTTCATCAAAATCGGTCAAGCAGTTTAGTCGTGAAAACGTAACA
The DNA here is from genome assembly GCA_963924445.1 of Philereme transversata. Lineage (NCBI taxonomy): Eukaryota > Metazoa > Arthropoda > Insecta > Lepidoptera > Geometridae > Philereme > Philereme transversata. The sequence goes on from OZ004347.1 coordinate 12,163,186, forward strand.
AACAGACAGAGAGACAGAGTTACTTTTGAATTTATAATATCTATTAGTATGGATGCAGCCTTTAGTTTAGGATGACAAAACTTCGTAATACATTTATTTATTATAGAAAAATATGTAATATATGAAAGGAAACCCTCTATATACCACTATATGCCTCTATAAGTACATAATATATGTGAGTATATAATATAACCCCAGCATGTTGAAGTTTAAAAGTAACGGCGCATGGAGATCAAGTTTCGGGGAGTACACGCATATACCATTAACGAGGATCCGGTGTCGGGTTGCGTGAGGGTATACTCCTATTGGTACCAAGAGTTGGGAGTATCCATACTCCACACAATTTTTATATTTTTATTTTTACCGATCGGGTAAGGAATACCACGCATCGTTCGTTAACTGTCATTGCCAAAATTATAAATACAATAAAAATACACAAAAGTTAAGGTAAGTACAATGAGCGGTCTTATTGCTAAAATCGATCTCTTCCTGACAACCTTTGGATGGACAGGAGAAAACAAAATCAAAAAGACGGCGGTGTATCTACGAGTATGTTCATATACCTACATAAACTACCTATACTTACTAATAAACTAAATATATATACTTACAAATATAATAATATATACTTATATATAAACTACAATAAAGGAAATAAACATAACGATAAACTAGCAGTGCGTAGACAAAGAAAAGAAATGGTGGTATACCTTAGCATTAAAGATAGGAAGAGATTTAGATGATCTAATAGAGAAAGGTAAAGCGTTCCACAGCCGCACAGTTTGAACTGTAAAGGAGTCACCATAAAATTGAGAACTGTGGACAGTGGTTTGGAGACTTAGAGCTTCAGATGAGCGTAGGTTTCGATCATGCGCCTGGTGCAAGAATACAAAACGCTCCTTTAGATAGGATGGTGAAGAAGGATTGAAAATAATATTAAAAGAAGGAGCCACTTGAGTTTTGCGCGAAATTCTGAAACATGGTCATATTTGCGCAAGCCAAATACGAACCGAATACAAAGATTTTCAAACATACAATATTCTTATTAGAAAATTGTGTTGGATAAGCACACGGGCCTAAACAGAGCGCACCAATTTATTGCCCTCATCGGCTGCCGTATCCACAGTTACGTCTGTAACTTTATCTTATTCTATTAGCTTCTATATGTACATGGTACAAAACTGAAGGGTGGGACCATATATGACACACTATGCTTCTATTTAGGATCTGTGTTAGGTGTAATGGGAGGATTTAAAGCAACCAACCGGTTGCTTTGAATTAACAAAACTAGATCCTGGAAAATATGTGATTCTTTTTATTCACTTCTCTTACATTGATTGTTCTAAGTACAAGAACTAAATATTTATTTGCAAAAAAAAATGCTACACGTACTAAGTAACCAAGTAACGCTTTACTTTTAGTAACTTAGAATAGAATAGACAATGATTTATTGTATCATCATCATCATCATCGTCAGCCCTTCTCATCCCACTGCTGGGAATAGGCCTCTCTTCGTTGTCGCCATTCGCCTCTGTCCTGCGCTGTTCTAACCCACATACGAGTACGACCTGTGATTTTTGTAATGTCGTCGCCCCATCTTGCCGGTGGACGACCTGCGTTCCTGGTTCCATTTCGGGCCCCCCACTCAGTCCCTGCTCCACCTGTCATCACCGCGCCTGGCCACATGTCCTGCCCAACTCCATTTGAGTCCCAATGTACGCTTGCTAACGTCTTGAACTTTAGTCCGCTTGCGAATTTCAGTTTTGGGGGCTCGGTCTAGCGTGATGCCGAGCATGACGCGCTCCATGGCTCTCTGTGCGACTCTGATCCTGTGCACAGTCTCCTTCGTGAGCATCGATGTCTCAGGCAGGACACATTGGTTGTAGAGGCGGGTCTTCAGACATTGTGGAACGGTGGTAGATTTCAAAATATCGTCCAGCTTGCTGAACGCCGCCCATGCCAACTGAATTCTCCTAGATATCTCCTTGGCCTGTAATTCTTTTCCGAAAGATAAAACATGACCAAGGTACACATAAGATTTATTGTTTACCACATTTAAATTAACAAATCATATTTAAAATATATTAGATAACTAGATACGCGATAGTACATTTGACGGTCTTATCGCTTAAAACGATCTCTTCCAGACAACCTTTGGATGGACTGGATTTTACGAGAACGTTAAAGGACGGTAGGACGGACTTACTTAATATAAATAGATACCAGGGTAGGAAAAATTTATATAAATGTTATACACTAGTGGTTCGCCCCGAGCTGAGATCTCGCGAATCTCCCGCATAACGTATTTAGTGGCTAAATATGATTTAAGGAGTTGTCAAATCATACAAATACTTCAAATTTAAACATGTTTAGTAGCTAAATACGTTTAGTGATCTTTGTGCATGCCGGCTTCAATCTTTGACTAATAAATTGGTGCCACGAAATAATTTATCCAACCTACTTGACCTACAGTTTCATTCAAATTAGAGGTAACGGGGGTTCTTGTTAATTGGTTATATTTTTTTGGGGTACAAATGGCAGTTATTCTAGATTTCAGACTTTTGCCTATATTTGTGTTACTAAAGCTACACGAATACTTACCAAATTTCAGCATTGTGAGGTCATTGGTGTACCCTGTGAATTTTGTCAAAGTTTTGTTTTTATTATGGCTAATAACTCAAAAAAATACAAAAATTAAACTAAAAATAAAAACGGAGTTCAAATGTACTAATGAAGACCTTTCATTTGGCGTCTCACTTGACCTAATAGTCTCATTTTCTTTTTTTTTACCCCTCTCGAACCCCAATATCTCAACAACCCCCCAATATTTTTAGCTTATTGAGTCACACCAAAATTGTGCCATCACTATATATCTATATACCATATTTTATGATGATCAGATAAACGCTACGAAAGTTATCACCGGACAAACAAACATACATACATACAACGCCGATTTGCCCAAGTTGATTTGGAGATCTCCCTTCGATCGATCAATAAACATTCTATAATATAACAATACTAATCACATTATTAATCTTTCCATCCAAAGGTGCTTTGTTGCTTTGCTTTGCTTTGTTGTCTGAGGAGGTGGGTGTTGAAACTGCTCCACAATTTTTATAATTTTTGCAGTTTCATCGTGCTATCAGTATTCTGTTTGTATCTACTACTGGTTCTAAATAAATGAATTTGAAAGGTTGGATGAAATCGCTTTCAGCGATAAGGCCGCCCATTGTACTTTATTTAGCATAAATTAGTTTTTTAAGTATTCCTGGTGTACAATTTTATTCTAATATTATAAATGCGAAAGTTTGGATGTTTGTTTGGATGTTTGTTTGTTACTCAATCACGCCATAACGGCTTAACCCATTTCGATGAAATTTCGTATATACGTATGTAGATTAAAATCAGTCCCCATGGGATAAAAACGGGGTATGAAAGTTTCTATACAAAAAATGATTTTGGTCTTTGTTAGCATTCACCCCAAAACTACTTACCTAACGGAATACTAGAATAGTATATAGGCTACTTTTTATCTCATAAATCAGTTCCCATGAGAAAAGAAAATATATTTTGTTCTTTGTTATCCCTTCACGCCAAAACGAAGTATCGACCGCAGCCCTCTCTCTTCATGTTAGATATAGACGCAATGATGAGTTATAAAAATCCGCAGATAAGATATTTTCAAAATGTCTTTACTTTTACCAGTAATTTTACCAAGTCAATAATTTTGTTATAATAATTGACATCAAGCACCCCACGCTTTTTTACAATAAAATACATATTATTTTGTTAATAACACTATTCATAATTTAAATTTATTGAAAATTATTTTCTACTCTTTAATTCGGTATCTACAAAAGCGTGTTTTTTTATGTTTTTTAAACTAATGTTTGTTGTTAACAACGCGTGCCAAGCCGCGGGCGGAAACTAGTAATAAATAAAATACAATAATGAAACAGCTGTAATACAAATAATAACATCGACATATATAATATAACAACAAAATAAGATGACTCAGCTCTCTGATGCAGACAAATAGTGCTTAAACAATAGCGTTTTATAGATAGGAAGGGATTTGGCAGATCTAATGAAAGAAAGAAGGGAGTTCCATAACATATGTTTGCATGATCTACAGATATTTCTTCCGGGTCTAGATGTTTTTCTATATATGATAAGTATATATATATTTACAAAAAAAAGTATATAAGTATTCTATCAGTTATCTGGTTACCAAAGTAGAACTCTGCTTAGTTTGGGGCTAGATAGCGCTGTGTGACATGTCCAGCAATATTTATATTTATAAACGGATAGGTTGTACAGTAAAGGAGTTAAGGAGTTTTATATAGTTTTGTCGGTTATGCAGTTGCCCACGTTTGAGCATTCTTGTATATATCGTGTTCATAATTCCGAATAAATAATTTAAATATTATTACACAGGTAAAACAATATCAACAAAATAAGACTAAAAATAAAATGAAATAAATATACAAAGTGAGTTCATAAAATACTAGCTGACCAATCCGCAGCTTCGCATAGTTTTTCAATAATAACATTATCCTCCTTCTGCATAGTTGGATAAAAAGTAGCCTATCCTCCGGGATAATACAGCATTCTGATGGTGAAAGAATTTTTGAAATCGAACCCGTAGTTTTAGAGTTTATACGTTACAAACATACAAAAATACAAATCTTCTTTATAATATTAGTATAGATGTAAAATTTAGAGAACTCCGATCTACATCTTATCTGTGTTTTCAATAATCTATGTAAATTTAAATTAAATATTGAAGTTAACGTATGGAAACGGCTTACGAACAAACTGTGCAATGATTTTGAGTGTCCCGATATACAAAAACTCACAAATGACGGTAAACATTTCATTTTTAGTGAAAATTGTAGCGACGCTGTATATAATACACATACAGCGTCGCTAACTTGAAACATCTTCTTTAAACTTAAATTGTTCATCAATCTTTAAACATGCGAGGGATTACCAGTTAGCGACGCTATCTGGCAAATAAATAATTAAATTTGAATACTGGTGAATACCATACAGCCTACAGTAAATTCCATAAAACCACCAAGACTACCATGGCATCACATAAAAAGCACCGTAAATAAAAAAAAACAGCATATAACATATAATGAGAGTCCGGGCCGTTTCCAGCAGTTTATGGTCGCAAACAGCACGGCCGTAAAGCTTGTGCAAACACATTAGATACACCTAGGAAACGAACTACGGACATACCTATATACAACCTACCTATTCTACTTATATATATATATGTGTGTGTGTCTGTTATGAAGGTCTCTGAGGATATACCTACCTAGAGAACAGGGGGCAAAGCTATATTAAATGCTTAAACTAAGCTATACCCAATGTACTCTATCACTTTGAGAGTAGTAGAGTTTCTTGTGAAAGGGCTCGCCCGGGGAAGTGCTACCACCATACCTATTTCTACAGCCAAGCAGCATTGCTGTGTTTCAGTTTGAAGGGTATGGTTGCCGGTGAAATTACAGGCACATGGGGCTTTACACCTGTATGCCTCAAGTTGATGGACGCAGGGATGTGCATCGTAGGGCACATTTCTAAGGAGCGTGACCTACGAGGCAAACTTGTTATAGGCGATGGTTATCACTTAACATCAGGTGGGCCATAGGCTTGTTCCATCTTCAGTAGTAAAAAAAAACTTATATTATAAAAAAATACCGTGGGTCTTGAATTGAACACTATTTACTTAATTAAATTATAATTAAATTTAATGTTATTATATTCCTTATAAAATGATTTAACCTTATCAATCAAGTGGGAGGCCATCCTAGGATGCGCTTTTCAGTACGTAGTCTCCACTCCTTTCTGCCCCAACGGCCGTCGGTTCTTCGAGCTATGTGCCCTGCCCATTGCCACTTCAGCTTGTTAATCCTTTGCGGTATTTCAGTGACTGGTTCGTCTACGAATCTCTTCATTAAAATACTGATAAAGGTTGCTGGGAGCAGTTGGGTGCTGGCCGCACAAGATTCGCTCTGGAAATCTATGGGGAGGCATATGTTCAGCAATCAGTTAGCGGCGTTTGTTCTTCGGCGCGAATCGAACCAACAGCTTTGAGTTTTGTTGTTAAATTTTAACCTGACATAATATTATATTTTAACTGAACTGATTGTAGGTATTGACTATTGATTGTATTGTAGGACTTATTTTAGTTAATGACGGTTACACGCTAGTTTAAAACTAAACATCGTTATAATTGTCGATTACTAATAAGGAGGTACTTAACTAATAACCTAGGGTCCGCTAATTTGTTTGTTTCTGTACATTAGTAAATTTATCTAAATACAAACAATAATTAACCGATGATTTCGTAAATGATTCATAATTTTTTAAGGATTAATCTTAGATTTTATGAAAAGTTTCCTTATTTTTTTTGCTGAAACTTGAAAAACTAAATAAAAATACTTTAGGCAGCTCCCGACAAAAACGAAGAGGGGTAACTACTATTACTTTTGGTTACGGTTTCTTGCCTGATTATTTCCTGGCTTGGTCGCGGAGGAACCGCCGGAAATTGACGTTTCCAAGTGATCCTTGTGATTAAAACGAATAAATGAATATTAATTTTGAATTAAATCAATCGATAGAACTTGTATGAAATTATATAAAGTATTTTTAGGTAACCTATTCATTAGGTTTTCGTTGAGGCTCATTCTAGACTGAAGTTCACAACAGTTTTAGACTGAAGTTCATGACAGTTTTTAATGTAAATTAAGCGCAGTTTTTTATGCCTATTAAAGTTTATTAGAAACTGTCTAGTGGATTTGTAGATATTTATCGCAGTTACACGTTGGTGTCACGAATAAATAAATATACCTAGATGGTATAAATAGATTCCAACATCAGGATAACTTGAGACTGACCTTCAAATTAATTGATGCTGGTGCTTCAAATAAAAGCTTTCTTGTCTCAGATACAGTCCGAGTCTAACCGATATCACAACCGTCAGTCTAGCACGCGCTTCAAGTGCCAATCGATACCAACGACCTATCAGCGAAAACAAATTCCAAAGAGATTACGCCGACAATACAATAACTGAAATCGAATTCTCTATCAAAGTTCACATTCCTTCCAAAGCACTTATGATAATTCCATGTTTTTATCGTTGGAGCTGCGGTATTATGCGCGGCGGAAAGTCGCGCGCGGTTCGAGGCTGTGTCGGCGGGGGGTGCGAGGTGGTGGCGGGGGGGTGCGCGCGCCGGGGCGGGTCCCCGGGCGCTCCGCCCCGCCTAGCACCAATCGCCGGCGCGGTGGAGGGGCGCGCGGGCCCCCGGCCTCTATTTACTCTTTCAATCAGTGCGAGTGTTTGCCCCTGGCCGGCGTGCACGCGCGGGTGATGCGCTAGCCATGATCTCGCAGAAGCTGTCGTACGGCGACGTGCCGACGTCCGCGTCTTTGTCTTCGCTGTCGCCGGGCCTTGCGCCGCCCTACGTCAACGGCATGGGCTGCATGCCGGCGCAGCCCTACCCGAACCTCTACTCGAACAATATGGTGGCGGGCGGCTCGTGCATGGGCTCGCCGGGCGTTGGCTACTCGCCGCCCAGCACCATGGCGTCCTGCATGGGCGGCGGCGGCGCCGTCTACGGTTCCCTGCCGCGCGACCAGGAACCCGCATCACCCACCTCAGCTCTCCAGCGCGCGCGCAACGACAAAACCTACCGCCGCTCGTACACTCACGCGAAGCCGCCCTACTCCTACATCTCCCTCATCACGATGGCCATCCAGAACAACCCGTCACGAATGCTGACGCTCTCCGAAATCTACCAGTTCATCATGGACCTGTTCCCGTTCTACAGACAGAACCAGCAGCGATGGCAAAACTCGATCCGGCACTCGCTATCCTTCAACGATTGCTTCGTCAAAGTACCGCGGACTCCGGATAAGCCCGGGAAGGGCTCCTTCTGGACGCTGCACCCCGATAGTGGTAATATGTTTGAAAACGGCTGCTTCCTCCGGCGGCAGAAGCGATTCAAAGATGAAAAGAAGGAGACGATAAGACAAGCGCAAAAGCAGACCGGACATGGACACGGTCACCACGGCGGGCACGATAAACGAGACCACGGCCACGATAAAACGCCTGGAGGACCCGAGGAGAAGGAGATGCGTGATGAGTTACTAGCACAACTGCACGCGGCACCAGAACTATGCCTGCCCGAGCACACACCGCTAGCACTCGAACACTACGCGCAGCTGAAACAAGAACCACCGGGGTACGCACCCGCGCAGCATCCGTTCAGCATCACGCGTCTACTGCCCGGGGCCGACACGAAAGCTGATCTAAAGATGTACGATGTGAATTACGGATATGGTCACTCTCCAGCGGATAACTACTACCAGTCGCCGCTGTACCACCACCACCACGCGCACGCGCACGCGCACGCGCAGCCGCCCTTGTGACAGTACCCGTTGGCGTAGGCGCCACGACGCGCGCCCGCCTGGTGCCTGCCCATGGAGGAAGCGGGAGCACCGAGCGCTGGCCACTAGCTTCTCGCTAGCTGCCAGCCGGCGGAGATGCGCCTCAGCCTACGTCTGATGGTTCTCAAACTGAACAATCTCAATTGATATTGGACTCGTTCGTGAGCGTTGTGTTCTGGTGATATTATAGCGTCCCGCCCCGAGGACGTTTGTGTACATATATGCCCGTTTTGTGTGTTAGTCTAGCTGTCACGGAGCCGCGACGGGGCGGCGGCGCGAGCACGGTAGGCCTAAATTGTTATTGGAACTTTTGAGAAAGTGTCCTTTTTGTAGTCATTATTCAGACTCTTGAATGTATACCAAATCTTTATGCAGCATTCACTATTTATAGTTTTTAATATAACCTAACCCTTAAAAATTCTAATTTTAAATTTTCTTGTATACCTATAAACTTTTTTTTTATGTGGAATTAGATTTTTACATACCACATCAAGTTAAAGTACAACTTTGCTTTAAAAATAACGAATGTGACATAATAAAGGATAATGCGATCAATAATGATACGTTATCGACTCGAACTTTATTATCTATCGTTTGAGATAAGCCCACACCAGCCGTTTGTTTGCTTCACAAACGCGTTGAAGTCTTTTGTTCAAAGAAATGTAAACACAAGGTTAATGTCTGTTTTGATTACAGGATTTTTTTTAATACTTGAAAGAGGAATGATTAATTTATTGCTATACCTACTAGAAACAATAAATACATTGACTATCAAAATATTAAAAAAAAACTATGAAAAGTTTCAATCGCTAACATTTTATCAACGAAAATAATTCTCTGAGCGTTTTATAAATTTACAAACATTCGTTTTCTTAGAAGTACAAAATGGCATAATAGAAAATATGAAAGGTTGTCTGGAAGAGATCGCTTTGTTAAGCGATAAGACCGCCCATTATACTTACATTTATTTGTTTTATTTTTATTTTTATATCTGTTGTGTTTAGCTTATAAGGTATAATAAAGAATTTTCATTCATTCATTCATTCATATAAACAAAACACTTTTGATTAAATAAATTAGTAAAAGCTTAATCATTAATTCTAATGATTTGGTATACAATCAAAAAGTGGTGACGTCATATCGTGGACGATGGACAGTGCAATGTGTAATAAATGTGTAAAATAACATAATATTAACTAGATAGGTGAAATGGAATTTAAGTTCGTCATCGACCATCGCATTTAGGATTGTAGATAAGCATCTGTATATATAATTTGTAAGATAAATAAAAGTGTGTGCTGGGAGATATGTAATGTAACATTTGATGGGCAACAATCCGTGGAAAAGTAATTAAAGTAAATAAGGGAAAGTATAGCAAAACTTAGATATTTTAAACAAATTATCTCTCCATGTAAGTCATTGTATTGCAAAAATATTTCTCTGGCTACATTTTTACTTGTATACGGTTTGGGAAAATATTATGTTAAGCGATATCTAATATTATGATGGTAATGCGAATATCTAAATTGTTATGTGGTTGGACTAAGAGTACATTTAAGAAGTACATTTATCATTTTAGTTCTTTACTCGATCTCTTTTCTATATGTAGGTAAACATAAAAGTTTTTTTTTCTAACATTAGTTAATAAACCTGTATGTTATATACTACATATGCCGGAAAAATGTTACATTACACTATATTAACCTCGTCAGTGTACTTATAAAGACTATGATTATGGTGTTTGGTGTAAGATAAGTTCCTATCAGCTTCAAAACATTCCATCTGAATTATATTTATATGCAAGCGTCAATTTAGCTGGTGGTAACGTGTTGAGTACGATTTTATTTTATTTTATAGGAAAAATGTGAATAAATCTTATATTTTTATTTTCAAAACATTATTTTATTATTTTTCACGATACATATCCACAAATCTAAGAAACGAGGAACTTTTATTTGATTTTAGAGCCATTAACTAATTATAAACCTATATACTTACCTAATGCAAAAAATAATTAGTCACTCGAAAGTCTTGATACAAATTATGTATATATGTAGTACCAGCTGACCCGCCCGTGTCTTCGCACGCTTGAAATTTCCCGTTCCCGTGGGAAATTTGGGATAAAAATTATATAAAACACTCATGTCAAAGTGACGCGGCACTTCATGTAAATGGCTTCACGTCAATGAACAACGGTTAAATTATATAGATATAGTTTATGCAAAAATACTAAAATCGCGATTAAAAAATGGGGGGTGGGGGTAGGAAGGTGAAAAATACTTTACGACCTATTTTCATACCCTCATAATATACAAACTGGTGAACCGGAAGAGTGCTACCACTAAAATCGTTACACGAAATTTTTATATGTATATCAGAATATAACAATTAAAATTTACCAAAAATACTATTATAATTTTATAGTTAAGGTGATTCTGGCGACGCACTATATAACTTTTTCATAGATGAAAATGATTGAAACTTTTTTGCTCTACCGGAATATCAAGTGGTCAAACAAACTATTGACAAAGGTTAGCCAAAAATGGAATCTACATGTAATGATGTTTACCTTGGAGGCTTGGAAGCCTTGAGTACGAGGTCGAAGGTACTTGATATTACTTGGAACTTAAGGTTACAAAGGCCTGGCCTTATTTATTACCTATTATTATATATTTCGTAAATTAACAATCTTTAACTACCTTCGGTTAACTTATAGCTTTGGCTTAACTTAAAGGTAACCCAATAGTCTCTTTCATAGTTTATTTTAATACTGAAATCTATTAATTAGTTTTCATATTCGTACTTAGATTTATCATCCCATCATTTCTGTAAATACTTTTTTAAATGATAGTGTAGGTATCTAATATTTATGTATTATTTTAATACTCGACACGTTTCCCCCAAATTAATTATTGGTTTAGTAGTAATTTGAACTACGCTAAATTTATTCTTGTTATAAATATATTTCTTGATTACTCGAATCTAGATAGGATACTTATATCATCTGTTAGTTTCAGAGTTAATAAAATTAAGTATTTACAAAAATATCTTCATTTGTTTTCTTTGTATCCGTATTTGATCGAGCCAAGCGAGATCTCCAAATCAACTTGGGCAAATCGGCATTGTATGTATGTATGTTTGTTTGTCCGAGCATAACTTTCGAAGCGTTTATCCGATCATCGTAAAATTTTGTATATAGGTAGGTAGTGATGGCACAATTTTGGTGTGACTAATGAGTCAAAATATGAGGGGTGGGGGGGGGGGGGGGGGGGGGGGGGGGGGGGGGGGGTGTTGTAAAGATATTGGGGTTCAAGAGAGGTAAAAAAAACAAATCGCGACTATTCGGTCAAATGGCACGTCAAATAAAAGGTATATTTCGACCCGTTTTTATTTTTAGTTTAAAGCTTGTAGTTTTTTAGCTATTAGTCATAATATAAACTAAACTTTGACAAAATTCACAGGGGACACCAGTGATCCCACAGTGCTGTTTGGTATGCGTGTAGCTTTAGTGACACAAATGTAGGCAAAAGTTAATAATCTAGAATAACTGCAATTACTACCCCAAAAAAGAATAACCAATTAACAATTAACATGAACTCCCGTTACCTGTAATTTGAATGAAACTGGCAGGTCAAGTTAGATGGTTACTATTTCGTGGCACTATTTTGATAGTCCAAGATTACGAATAATATTTTTTTGTTTTTATGGTATACTCGCGAAATCTCAGTTCGGGGCGAACCACTAGTTACAATAAATTTTAAAACATACATTCTGTGGAATATCGATACGATACATAAAATGAACTTAAAAGTAGATATAATGAGAATTGTTTTATTAGAGTCTTATGTACAAGCGTTGACGTGGTGATCTCGGCACCTTTGAAACTGGATGGTGCGAGATATAGGATAGATATTGTTGAAAAATTCTAAAGACTTTTGTTTTACAGTATTGGAACGAGATTAATCATTACTAAATTATTCCAAACAAACGCATTGGTTATAGCTGTCGTGTAGTAGTTTGATTATTCTCAGAAACATAAATGATTTAATTTAATATTATCTCATGCAAAGGAAAGCTTAACACGTTCACCATACCTATTTCTGCCGCCAAGCAGCATTTTGTGTTTCGGTTTGAAGGGTATTACAGGCACAAGAGGCTTTACACCTCTATGCCTCAAGTTGTTAGACGCAGGGAAGCGCAAGGGCACGTTTCTAAGGTGCGTGATCTACGAGGAAATACTTTATCATACCACTTAATATCAGGTGGGCCATGTTTGTTCTATATCCATGTCGTATACAAAAAAAAACACAAACGCTTCCGACCTTAAACAACACTATCTATGATTACTCATTCTCTGGTTCATTCTTAACCCTTTAACTAAACAATACGCGGCGCTTGTAAAATTGTAAAACCATAACAAAATGTTATCAGTATTGCAACTTTTACTCTCAGATTTCACTTTTGTCGGCTTGCGCAAGTTTATTTCGGACAGACAGGTTATCTTGTCACAAAATAATGTTAAAGTCTCGGACAAAAGCCATAATTAAACAATAAAAGCATACAAAAGGCTTAACACGTGGATGACAGTGTCAATTTCTTTGGGAAATTTAGGATGGACCATTGGCTTAAATTGTACATTTGTGATTGTTTATTTTATGCTGCAGCAAATTTTCAATGAATTTTAGGATTTACAAAGACCAAGGTGATTTAATTAATCTTGTTAATGTTGGACGAAGTGCGTCTAATTGGCAACATCTTCGTTAAATCAATTAATTAAATACTCCAGACTTTCAGTAGGTAAGCGAAATAAGTTTCCGATATAACAGCAGTTTCAAACACCTTGCACACCAATGCCGCGAACTGCAAAATCACGGCGAAATTACGAAATTGTGTATGGGTTTTGCATTATTTCGCCGTGTTTTCGCGGTTCGCGGCGTCTAAATCTCTAAGATCTCTTTTTTTCGTTTGATTATCAATCATACCTTCAGTTCACAAAATACCAAATAAATAAGTTAGCAAGCAAGCTGTATTTATGTGTAGCTTATTCAATAGACTATTATCAGCTTCTCTTATTTGAAACTAGCTGACCCGTCGAACTTTGCCTTGACATGCATATGACGCGGGCTGCCAATCTACGTCGCCCCGGCAGAATTGTCAATCGGCCATCATTAGCTGCATCTAAGTATGAGGAAATGAATTATTTCCTCATACTTTGATTGCTATTCGGGGCGGAGACAAATCCAACAAACCAAAGATCATTAAATTCGGTCCAGTCGTTCTTGAGTTATAAATGGTGTAACTAACCTGAATTTGTTTTATAAGTATATATAGATATTGCCGAATCAAAATCTCACGTTTCAGTTAAGTATCTCGGATTTTGTCCTCTATTAATCTTCACGTTCATGCAGATTCTTTTAAAAGTGTTTTTGTTGAATTCCCTATCTCCCATAGTGTTCATTCATAACACGTATAATCATATTTAGACATATAATTAGTGAATCCATTCATTTTTTCAACACTTAGCGGCGTGCTCACTGCGGGTGGTATATTGTGGCCATAAAGTCCCACTAGGAAGAAATCTCCATTGTTGTATGACACGTCTGAGTAAGGGGTTATGAAGGTGGGATATTATTTTAATAACAAACTGGTAATTTTTTTAAATTTTTGATGTACATTTTTTTATACTACAAAAAGGACTATTTAAATAAATGTAGGTACCTTAATATCAAGGTTAGCATTGATTTTCCCTAGTGATTTTCAATATTATATCAAAAGTATTTAAATAACTAGATACCGTTAGGTACTTTATAAAAAAAAGTTACTATTAATAAAGTTTAATGGTTCTTTTAAATAAAAACCAAACAAAATATTCTCAAGGCGACTTGCGCAATGATGCCTAAACGAATTTAGTAGGCTAAACATGATTTATGGAGTAGTCAAATCATACAAATATGTCAAATTTAAATATGTTTAGTCGTTAAATACGTAATACGCTGGGCTTAGTTTCTCTTTTAATTCTTAGAAACTCTCCCGGTAACCCGTGTGGGCGATATATTCAAGTATTCGTTTATTTATTGATTTCGTATGTCATTCCATTCATCTTGTTAAACGCTGAGCTACCGGGCTTCGGACCTCTTCAAGGTACTCAATAAATCCTCGTGAATTCAATCAATTACAGACCCTATCTTTATTAAATAAAGTTTGATTTCTAATACCATCTTATGGTAATAGTGAATCACTTGAGGTCTCAGTTCAACTTTTATTTTTATTACTACATTTTTATTTGAATACAATATTATGTCAGTGGCACGATATATTTGTGTGTTTTGTGATGTGATAATGAACATAAAATATCTTTTGTTGGGAATAACGGTTGCAGTTGAATCACGAGTCGATTTGGGTCAGTATTTCACGGAAAATTTTAAACAATACTGGTAACAATCTTAAACTCACTTTAGAGAAACATACTAGATGTTTCTGTAAAGTGAGTTTAAGATTGTTTTATGGATTTTTAGCCCGACTACACAACGATCCCTAAACGTAATTAGTAAATATAATTTAAGGAGTTGCCAAATCATACAAATACGTCAAACTTAAGCATGTTTAGTTGCTAAATGCATTTAGGGATAGTTGTGTAAGCCGGTAGAGTTTTATCTATCTCATTTTCTCAAATTCTCTATTTTCGTCAAATGTCAGCCGACTTACATTTAACAAAGAAATAGACATTCTAGCTCCAACTGTGTAAGAACTTACAAGATTGATTATTATATTTTATGACACATGCTTTCTCAGCATTTATGAAGCGTTTATACTTCCCTTAAACAGCGGATGATAGCCTCTGAATAGACATTCTAGAACTGAAGATTGTTATAAGGCCGCTAAAAAAGATTTTCTAAAACGAAAGGGGTTGTGTGTAATTTGGGGCCCAAATAGGCATTGTAAGATATCTACAAGCGATTATTTAACTTACAACCTTCTAATACAGTGGGAGTACGCGAGGTCTGTTATTAATCTATCAAACATGTTTGTGCTACTTGGTCTGCGAGGAAGAAAGTAAAAGTGAAGGTACAGGTTAATTGTTTAAAGTTAGGTTAAACATTAAAGTCATATTCAGTTGAATCCTCTCAGCTCAATCAGGTCAGCTTCCATTCCAGAAAAACCATAGACGCTGAGGAACCTACTCAATCTAATCCTGTCTTAGGCACTGCAATGACTGTGACCTTCAGCCAGATAGTGATGTAATTTGCAACCAGATGCTGTAAACTATCTTCATTATAAAGATGTGAGTAATGCTCTCTATTATGTAGTATTTAGTATTCACATTACATTGCATAATATTGGTATATCAAAAGTATATTACAAATATCAGATGATAATAAAAAAACCGGTCAAGTGCGAGTCGAACACGTGCGCCGAGGGTTCCGTACCTACCCATTGTCCTCTAAATTGTATAAGCGCTCATACAACTCACAGGACTATCTTAAGATAGTCCTGTGAGTTAACTTAAGTGGCGTCAACTATGTTTGTATGGGGACACCCTTTAATTTTCAACTTTTTTTATTTTAAATTTTTTCCTTTATTAATGCTGTAAGACCTTGCTTTTTGCCAAATTTCGTGATTCTAGTTCAACGGGAACTATCATATAGGTTTTCGACCCAAAACCTATAGGGTACTTCTAGTTGACCTAGAATTGTCAATTTTGGTTAAAGCAAGGTCTTACAGCACAATTAAAGGGAAAATTCCGAAAAAGAAAAAAGTTGAAAATTAAGGAAAATCTAAATTTGACCATATCTTTTTATCGTGTTGAGTCAGATCCTTGATTTGTATACACCTGATAGGAACTATAGACCTCAGTATCTGGTATAAATTTCAATTTGCTAGGTCTATCTGTTCCTGAGAAAATCGGTGGTGACACACGGACAGACAGACAAGAGTGTAATCTTATAAGAGTTCCTTTTTTACCTTTTGAGGTACGGAACCCTAA
Organism: Philereme transversata; assembly: GCA_963924445.1. NCBI lineage: Eukaryota > Metazoa > Arthropoda > Insecta > Lepidoptera > Geometridae > Philereme > Philereme transversata. The sequence continues at coordinate 12,179,633 of OZ004347.1, forward strand.
TAAATAACAACTAACAAATACTACTCATGCAATGAGTAAAATTGACATACTGAGTGAGACGTCATTCGGAGCGGATCGCACTCACCCTGATGAAGGTTCACGAATTGAGCCAAAACATTGTCGGTCAAATCATCGATAAGACGGTACGTGACAAATCCCGTATTTATAATAATGATTGAATCAAATCACGAAAGTTTTCTAAGTAAAATTGACATACAAAAATTATCTGACCCGGTTACGACGTTGCTCTCCATCCAACTAATTTATTAATTCGAAAGTATATCTAATCTGGAAGAGATCGCTTTGAGCGATAAGGCCGCCCATTGCACCACCACGTATTAGTCTTTAAGTTTTATAGGTTAAGTTATTGTAATATGGTGTAACACACAATAAATAATTAAGCATCTATCTATCTCTGTCTGTCTTGTAACGTTTTTACGACAAAAAAAGTCAGAAAAGAGTTAATGAGTTTCAGAGTTGAAGTCAGAGAGAAGAATGGTTAAGTAGTGTACATAAATTACCTGACATTACGTCATATTGACATTTGACAGTGACATCTGTTATTGAGTTAATTTACAACTAAAAGGGTACGGTCCAACCACGGCTGGACCGATTTTGATAGAATTTGGTATACAGATATGGATGGAGACAAAGGCTACTTTTTACTGACAATTATCAATGAACCACGCGTGCAAAGCTAGTGTTATATAGAACAGCCATCAGCTCCAGACTTTAGTTTAGTTTCTGTGTTGAGTTTAACCAAAAATTTGCCACCGAGTTAGTATTATATGAAGCGGCAATGAGCTTGCAACCTCAATTGAAGAGTTAGTTAAAATAACTCATGTTAATCCTGCAACGGTTAATAAAAATGCAAAACCTTAACAGAACTTATATTTTATGCCATATAATGGACAGTAGGTAATTTAAATTTATAATTTTTCACACCAGGAAGTTACCTAGTAGAACGTTAACTGTGCTTAAATTGTAAACATTAAGACCAGTGTCCAGTGACCAGTGTTTGACGACCTCCGTGGTGCAGTGGGCTAATAGCCGGCTGAGACGCAGGAGGTAGCGGGTTCGATTAAATGTTTAACGTTTGTTAAATTAATAGGCGGAAAAAATGTTTGCATGATCTACATATATTTGTTTCGGGTCTGGATGTTTTTCTATTATATAATATATTACAAGTATGTATTTACAAAAAAAAAAGTATATAAGTATTGTTACGCCGAAGCTGTTAAACAATGAGTAATAATCGAACCTTCTCGAACGCTTTTGTCTTGCTGTGTTATTGTTGCTATTGTTTGTGGTTTCGCAGAATGGGGAGTGGCCATTGTGTCGAGGGACCGACCCTTTCCTGGAAGGATCGACATCGTTCTCGAACAATCGAAATGTGTGCGATATAAATAGGCCGGAGAGATGGCCGGACAGCCAGTCTCGAGTCAGTCAGTCTCAGTCAGTGAGTGAGTCTCAGCGAGGCCCTGAAGGACTGACGTAGAGAAGGGTCTCGCGTGAACAGTAGTTGCTCGCGAGTCAGTCTGGATTAAGCTATACGTGCGATCATTTCGGTGACTTTAAGTGGTGCAACAGTGGTGTGAACTAGTGTGTTGTGATACGTGTGACCAAGTTCGTGTATTCATCGTTCTAGTGTTGAATAAAAGTGTTATTTTGGTTGGATCGATTCCCATTATTTTATCCCGAACCCTCAGCTCGTAACAATTTGGTGTCAGAAGTGGGATAAAATAATGCCGGTTCTACCAAAGGATAACGTGGACGGTGTCAGGACTAGGGGTCAACGATAACAGGAAATGGATGAAAGGCGGTTTGGAGATTCTCCGGTTCAAGAAGCTCGCCAGAGTCGTCAGCCGATGGAGATGGAATCAGCCGCCGCCGAATCATTTGGAGCACCATCATCATCATCCGTGGGCCAAGCTCCTGTGACAGGCGATCTTGCTGCTATTATGGTTTGTGGTTTCGCAGAATGGGGAGTGGCCATTGTGTCGAGGGACCGACCCTTTCCTGGAAGGATCGACATCGTTCTCGAACAATCGAAATGTGTGCGATATAAATAGGCCGGAGAGATGGCCGGACAGCCAGTCTCGAGTCAGTCAGTCTCAGTCAGTGAGTGAGTCTCAGCGAGGCCCTGAAGGACTGACGTAGAGAAGGGTCTCGCGTGAACAGTAGTTGCTCGCGAGTCAGTCTGGATTAAGCTATACGTGCGATCATTTCGGTGACTTTAAGTGGTGCAACAGTGGTGTGAACTAGTGTGTTGTGATACGTGTGACCAAGTTCGTGTATTCATCGTTCTAGTGTTGAATAAAAGTGTTATTTTGGTTGGATCGATTCCCATTATTTTATCCCGAACCCTCAGCTCGTAACAGTATTCTATCAGTTATCTGGTTCCCATAGTACAAGCTCTTCTTAGTTTGGGGCTAGATAGCGCTGTGTGAAATGTCCAGCAATATTTATTTATTTTAGTGTAAAGTTAAACTAACATTCTGCGAATAAATGATCTTTGTTCTTTGTTCCTGTCACGTGAATGCTTCTATGCAAAACATGGGCATGTATCAGACGTAATGTTTGGACTTGTCTCTGATTACCCTCTTGTGGGATACCACGTCAGGTCTGCGTACTGAGTAAGAGATCCAAGTATGTCTATCATAGGGATTAATATAGTTATGAGCTATATTATCTACTAACTGTTGCCCGCGACTTCGTACGCGTTACGCTACTAAATGGGTAGGTAACCTAGAAATAAAGCTAAATTTGCTGTTGCAACTTGACTTGACACCTCATTTGTATCCCATGGAAACTGATTTTTGGGATAAAAGGTAGCCTATGTGGTATCTACGTGTTTATTAAATTTCATTGAAACCGATTTCAATGAAATTTAATAAATACGTAGATCAGTCGTTACTTTTATTTTATTTATTTATTTTAGGAAAACCATCAGCACATATTAAACACAATAGTTACAGTGAATAGTAATAAACAGGCCATTTAAAGGTCTCCACTGATAGAATCACATTATACTAACAAGCAACAACAAAATAACAACAGTTACGACGTGATTGAGTAACAAATAAATAAACAAACATTAAATCTTGCACGTTTATTATATAAGTGTGATTATTAAGTGCTTAGCTTGATTTATATCAATCGAAACATTTACGAAATGAAATATATATTCCTTTGTCTTTTCCCCGACATTTTTGTAACGTCTTGTGACCGATGACGTCATGGCATTAATTCTTGCTTATCACAGTCTCGAGAGATTACTCACGTGCCTATTTTAGACGTACAGTCACCTGCAAGGTGGAGGTGTCAGGTGTCGTTAGCGCAACTATTAGCGCTACATAATAATCAGTTTGGAAATACCAAATACAAAGATAGCGAATTCGCTACCTTAATAAAAACATTTTTTTTGGCACTCCGGGAGTGTCACGTCAAGCAGACTCCACTACAGATACTTATATACAGAGGTGTCGGTAACGGTAACAAAGACGCGAGTTCAATGGTTGGAATGACAATGGAAAAATGCCCAACGCGCTTAAAAAAGTTTTCACTTCAAAAATCTTTATATTAAACTAGCTGTTGCCCGCGACTTCGTACGGGGTACACTACTAAATGTGTAGGTAACCTAGAAATAAAGCTAATCTCGCTGTTGCAAAATAAAATGACACCATATTTTTATCCCATGGGAACTGATTTATGGGATAACAGGTAGCCGATGTGGTGATCCAGGTATCTACGTATATACCAAATTTCATCGAAATCGATTCAGCCGTTACGATGTGATTGAGTAACAAACAAACATCTAAACTTTCACATTTATAATATTAGTTTGATTATGTCAATTTCAAACATACTGACACCAAAAACTTGGTGATGTGATGGTGTTGATGTAATTGATGGTGTGATCTAAGATTTAGCACGCTTGTCTAAAAAGAACCTGGGCCCGTAGCCAAATTACATTCGCTACGAATCTATTCGATTTCTACATACATTTGTTGTCGCTGTATCACGTGGTATTTCTATAGCATGTGTCAATACCCATACATTTTCGACTAGCATCATCGCTAATCGACTGTAACTTGGCTAAGCCCTCTGTTCACTCTGGACTTGAAGACTCCGAGATTATACGGGTCTGGAAAAACATACGCCGCAAATGAGTACTACCGCGAGTAGGTATCATCATTGACCGCAACTTTTCATGGAAGGCTCAGCTTGAATTAACCAGCCGGAAGTTGTTTGCGTCAGCCGGTTCACTAATGGCGGGTTCCTATATCTGTCGGTAACCGACTACGACTCGTATCTCCTTGAAAAAGTGTCAAACAACTGTCAAATTTTGAAAAATTTTTAAAGGAGAAACGAGTCGTAGCTGTTTACCGATGGACATAGGAATCCGCCATAAGAAGACTACGCAACTTTTTGCCTACGTCCACCAAGACTGCGCTTGCACAATCGCTTTTACATCCTGTTTTAGGTTATGCCGATGCTTGTTATCTGGACGTCACTGAAGAACAGCTTAACAAGTTCGAGCGCCTACAAAATTTTTGTATCAGATTCATATTTGGCCTCCGTAAATATGATCATGTGTCTCCCATCCGTTCAAAGCTTAAGTAGCTTCCAATTCGTCTTCGTCGAAAGACGCATATCCTCTCTCTTCTCTATTCTATTCTTTTCAATCCCTTCACTCCTCACTATCTGAAAGATAGATTTCAATTTCTTCATTCTTCAAACAACTACACTCTTAGGTCATCAGAAAACTTGATACTCAGAACTCCTTCGCACAGCACTTCCTTTTACAGCGCTTCTTTTACTGTCCAGGCTGTTCGGCTGTGGAATGCTCTGCCCGAAGAAATAAGACGGTCATCCTCCTTACACACATTCAAGCTGAAGGTGAAGCAACATTACCTGACGATGTCATCTTCCTAGCGTTATTTATTTACTATTTAAACATTTTATCTGTTAGTACAGTTAGCTATTTGCATATACCTATATATTAGTCTATTTTATAAGTATTTTAAGTATTAGGATTGAAACTTTATCATATTTTTTTAGTATACCTAAGAATATTTGTGTAAATGTATCCTACAAAGTACACCGCACTCCATATTGTAAATTTCGCTCCATCCAAAGGTTGCCTGGAAGAGATCGCTTTCAGCGATAAGGCCGCCCATTGTATTACCTTATTTATTCTAGCATTATACATATTTTTGTATTATTTCTGTTTGTGTGGTAATTCAATAAATAGTTATCTATCTATCTATCTACCGCACTACTTAGGTACTCGTACTCGTACTACCAATAACATAACATGTGATCTCGAAACTTTGAAAAATACTAATGCATGCTTTCCCACAACAAATTGTTTATTGCAAATGTATCGATTACTGGATAAATAAATAAATAAATATGACTGGACATTTCACAGAGCGCTATCTAGCCCCAAACTAAGCAGAGCTTGTATTATGGGAACCATATAACTGATAGAATACTTATATACTTTTTTTCTAAATAAATACTTATAATAAATAGAAAAACATCCAGACCCAAAACAAATATCTGTAGATCATACAAACATTTGTTCCGCATAAATATCCTACCTCTAAAATCTATTATCAGTTATCTAACATCAGTTAATAAGATGTGTGTTAATGTGGACGTGTGTTTAAAATTAATGTCGAACATAACAAAACAGGTTGTATACTAGTAGATAGTAGAGTTACTTGTGAAAGGGTTCGCCCAGAGAAGCACTACATACCTATTTCTGCCGCCAAGCAGCATTGCTGTGTTACTGTATGAAGGGTATGGTTTCCGATGAGATTAAAAACAATTATGAGGCTTTACACCTGTATGCCTCAAGTTGATGGACGCAGGGTATCGTACGACGATGGGCACGTTTCTAAGGTGCGTGACCTACGAGACAATACTTTTCTATAGGCGATGGTTACCACTTAAAATCAGTCGGACCAAATGCTTGTTTCATCTCCAGGTAGAATTAAAAAACCCCCGTGAGTGTTAATGGCACATGCAACTGTGCCAATAAATCATGACACACAAAAATCATTGTAATTATCCAATAATAAAAAACCATGATAGTTTCAAAAGTTATGTTGACTTGATAAGTAAAAAGTGCTTACACGAATCAAAAGGCTTTTCGAATCCCAAGCTTTATTTTAGCTTTTATTGATGTATTAAATGTGTGATTTTTATATTTTTACGCCTTTGTCCGAGCTAGCAAAAGCGGATTTATAATACCTTTGTTTTGTCTAACATTTGACAAATAAATTAGCTGAGGCCACGTTTTTAAACAACAATGGTTTAATTATTCTGTGGTCTTACTACAACTTTACGGTCTGGGTAACAACGATCAATAAAATACTAGATATACGATCGGCCCGTCAAGGATGTCCACGCTGGAGAGTGCTTAAACGCCGCTTAAGCACTCTCGGCTCTTAGTCGCGCGCTTGCCGTCGAAGTGACAACATGCCCAAGTGCTCCGTCAAAAGTTGCAAAAACAACACTTTAACTACATTAAAAAAAGATGGAATTTCGTATTTCCGGTGAGTATTACCTTAAAGTTTGATAATTTGATGAATTTGATTTTGAATTAGTCTATAATATGCTTTAAAACAATATTTTACGGAAATATTTGTAACTGCAGACACACGACTACGCTACGCTACTGTCCCTTTCCCTCGCGTTGCATCGTTCATTTATCTGTACGTGACCGAAGACCAATGAACCGGACTACATTAAATTTCGAATGAATGGAGTCGCATACTAAAAACATTTTAACAAGTTTAAAAAACAATTTTATTAGTAAGCATTATATACTAATCAGATGCGGCCAATTCTAAAACTACCTTCGTGAAACAAACAACTCTCGTGTTTTAATTTTATCAAATTCATTAAAAAAACACGCGGTAGCCTACCCTACCGTTAAATTGTGGGCAACGAGATAACTTTTCGGTACTAAAAATACAGGCATTTTTACCACCAGCGCCACCAAGCCCCTTTATCTGAAGTACAATAGCCTAATGTCAACTGCTCGTTATCTGTTACAAAATACACAATTAACAGCAAAAGAGAAATTGAAACTCTTAGCTAGGCTTACAGCACTCTATATCTTTGTCCTACTTCTTGCAATATTTACTTTTTGCTGATTTCTGCCTATACTGTTAAAGTTCTAGTACTAAACATGGTTCTGCAATATTGTATATAATACAAAATTCGATTTTATTCAAAACTAGAGGTTGCCCGGGAACTTCGTACGCGAGGATGAAAATGTTATGACCCTCCTTTTTGCATCATTGACCTCGGTCTCATACATTGAAGGGAGATTTACGATTTTATTATTGTAGAGAAGAGAATTCATCTAGGACCCGAGTAGTCGGCAAGACAAATTAATCGAGCCCAAAAACTCGATGAGGTGGCATCGTTTAATCACAGTTCCCATAGCCATCTTCTGGCTCCATCACAGACCCTGGATATCATCTAGGTAAAGAATACTCTTTAACACTAATCGAACGAGCCCACACTCGATGTAACTATGCCATTTTATTACAGAGTTCCCAAAGCCTGGCTCCGTCATTAAACCCTGACCTGGATATCATTTAGGATCCGAATACTAGTTAAGACAGATCAAATGAACCTAAAGTCGATGTTGTTGTGTAGTTTAGTTTAAGCATCTGATGATGCACCATCTTACTGCATCATGAGATCAGCTTCATGTCGCATATGCATGCAAAATTTCAACTCAAATCAGAAACCGGGCAGGTCTAATATCGCAATATTTTATTACCTATAAACGGTAGACAAGACAACGAGGCACATTAAACTGAATAGGAGCCTGTAAAAATGAAAGATTTTATCAAACTATCCGATTATTAAAAAATCCGACTTTTGAATTTGGTTAACAAATGATTTATCCCTACGTAATAGATTCGAAATTTCATTTCTCAACAAAAAAATATTGTGTACGTTTCTACTCCTCCACACTTCTGTTCCGAACGGAGTAATTTTACAATCTTCGAACAGCACATTTTGAATCCGACCTTATTGCCATACCGTTAAAGTAAACAGTTTTTTAAAGGACAAAAGAAGGCAATAGATTTTTACGACTTAACAGCTGCTTCATTTCATAACGTCATATCTCCAAAATGCGAATGCTTGAAATGAAACTTTTAATCTGCGGAATAAAGTCGAGTTTAGACTATTTAACTTTTGGTATTAATAATGTTAGGCATTTTCGGCACTCACACAAATGCAAGGTATCGCTCGCCGCTTTTCGGCGGTGAGTTTGTTAGGGACAGTGATTCCTGAGATTATAATTTCTTTGCTGGGTAACCATAAAATTGATCTCATCTAAAATCACTTCGTCGAAAATACAATAAAACTCCATAGGTGAAACTGGAAAAGTTTCCCGGCGACCGAGCAATCCATCTTGCAGACAGTTCTGATTTCCAGTTATCGTCATAAATCATGGCTGTACTGGACGTGTCATTGACCAGAGGAAAATTTTCATGGAATGATATTTTTTCGAGAAAAAAAGATTGCTTATGCGTTTACTTTTAAATTTCTGGATGAGAAGTGAGTTCGTCGAGAAATTGGTATAGATAGTACTATGTTATTTTTTACTGCCTTCACCATTGCGGAATATTTTAATTATAAGTAGACATGTACTTAATTTATTTTCTTTTATTGTAATTTTTTTGTACTAGTGGTTCGCCCCGAACTGAGATCTTGCGAATCTCCCGTATAACGTATTTAGTGGCTAAATATGATTTAAGGAGTTGTCAAATCATACAAATACTTCAAATTTAAACATGTTTAGTCGCTAAATACGTATAGTGATCTTTGTGCATGCCGGCTTTATTCTTTGACTAATAAACTGGTGCCACGAAATGACTTAACCAACCTACTTGACCTACAGTTTCATTCAAATTAGATGTAACGGGGTTCTTGTTAATTGGTTATATTTTTTTGGGGTACAAATGGCAGTTATTCTGGATTTCAGACTTTTGCCTATATTTGTGTTACTAAAGCTACACGAATACCAAATTTCAGCATTGTGGGTCCCTGTGAATTTTGTCTAAGTTTTATTTTTATTATGGCTAATAACTCAAAAACTACAAAAATTAAACTAAAAATAAAAACGGGGTTGAAATGTACCAATGAAAAACTTTCATTTGAAGTCCCATTTGACCTAATAGTCTCATTTTCTTTTTTTTTACCCCTCTTGAACCCCAATATCTCAACAACTCCCCCAATATTTTTAGCTCATTAAGTCACACCGAAGTTGGGCTATCACTACCTATCGATATACCAAATTTCATGATGATCGGATAAAGGTTACGAAAGTTATCCTCGGGCAGACAAACATACATACATACATACAACACCGATTTGCCCAAATTGATTTGGAGATCTCGCTTCGCTCGATCAATTATGTGAAGGGAACAAAATAGAACTTATTTTTTATGACATGGAATGGAAAGTAATTTTAATTTTTAATTATTTTATGCAATTTTAAGACCAGTGTGAACTTACGTTCTGCGAATAAATGATTTTTTTTATTTATCTTTATCAGCATAGGCCATAGGGATCCTTCATAAATATCCAGAGCTTCCTTATGCTGACTGCACCTAACAGCTCCCAGCAATCATAAATAGGTTATCATACGCTGCGTTTTCCAGTACATGAAATAAACGCTCGATCAAAATGTTGATAACTGAAAATTTCCGACCGTTAGTTTATATATCACATTTTAAGCGTTGTAGAGCAAATAGGTTTTTCCTATTTATAATAGCCAAGCTCTTGACCACTAAGGTACCCCACTTATTAAAAGGGCCTCCTAATTTGAAAACTATTAATTTACCATAAATAATTCTAATGAATAAAGCTAGTATAATCTTTTATCTTACATAATATATCGCACCGCGCCACATCCCGTTTAGTTTGTAATTTTTACGATGATTATAAAATTGTGTTTAGATTTCAGACACTCTTTTGCAACCTGCTGTATCGGCGAAAATGATATTTCATATTTTTTGTACTTTTAACTTCATGTATGCTCGGCGAGATAGCGATGTCTAAAGTACACATTTATGGTCACTTTGTTCTCTACAGATAACAAGGAAATACTCTAAAAAGGATTACTTAAAACCGGACGTAAAGCAGATTTATCTATGACGTAAAACCAGTTAATTTTGGTAGAGTTTCTATTGATAGAAGATTCAAGTTGGTATTTTTAGGGTTCCGTACCTCAATAGGTAAAAAAGGAACCCTTATAAGATCACTGTCTTGTCCGTCTGCCCGTCTGTCTGTCCGTGTGTCACTACCGATTTTCTCAGGAACGGGGGAACCTAGTAAGTTGAAATTTATACCAGATACTGAGGTCTATAATCCCTATTAGATGTATAAAAATCAAGGATCTGAGTCAACACGATAAAAAGATATGGTCAAATTTAGATTTTCGCGAAAACTTGTAAGTACCAAAATTTACCTTAATTTTCCACTTTTTTTATTTTTCAGAATATTCCCTTTACTTGTGCTACTTTTCTCTCTACCTTGCTTTTAACCAAAATTGACAATTCTAGGTCAACTGGAAGTACCCTATAGGTTTTGGGTCGAAAATCTATATGGTAGTTCCCGTTGACCTAGAATCACGAAAATTGGCAAAAAGCAAGGCAGCACAAATAAAGGAAAAAATCCACAAGATCAAAAAAGTTGAAAATTAAGGGTGTCCGCATACATTGTACATAGTTGACGCCATTTAAGATAGTCCTCTGAGTTGTATGGGCGCTCATACAATTTAGAGGACTAGCTTAATCGACACCAACCTCAAATAAGGTAAATAAATAAAATTGTGCTATTGTGTGTATAAATTATACCAATTTTATTATGGCGGTATAATGGGTAGGTATAGAACCCTCGGCGCACGAGTTCGACTCGCACTTGACCGTTTTTTTTTCTATTTGTCTTACTTTCAATAACAGTCCCAACCAAATTTAATTTCCTGCCTTCAAAATCCCCGATCGTAGCCCTCGGACTTGCCCCAATACGGCTAAGTGCGTTCCATGATCGATGTTGTTTACTCGGCAAATAGTTTTCAATTTTATGCCCTCCAACTCCGAGCCCCGGCTTAGAAAACTGGTGTCGGATTCTAGAATACCGACCCCGTAGCTTGACCGTATAACTTCATCATATTCATATCAATAAAACAAATCCAACGTGCTCCATCTTCGATCACACCATCACTTACCACGAGGTGAGGTAGTGGTCAAGCGCTTGACTATCATCCATATAAAAAAAAAATCAAGCGCGTGTTGGACCACGCACAGTAAAGGGTTCCGTAGTCAGTACGGCGTGGCTGCATCTTAGTAATTTTAAATAACAAAATAAATTGTAGCATTTTGCCAGTGTTTGGTCATTGATCTTTTACACTGAACACTGTTTACAAACGCTCTGCTGATTTATGTTAGTCGATGCTCGTAAACTAGTAGAGTATACCTCATTATATTTATTTATTTAATAATATCGAAACGGCAGTCAGTTCTTCGAGCTATGTGCCCCGCCCACTGACATTTCAGCTTGCTAATCCTACGATAGATAAACAATAATTTAATTCGTTTCATTAAAAAAAATTAAAACTCCGTAAATCTATGTACATCCTTGGTAGATTCCCACTATTCCTTTCCGAATCCATTGATGTCGTCGCGCCAACGCTTTCGCTGCCGACCCCAACGTCGCTGTCCATCCTCCGGAATGGGAATCTGTCAAGGATCGTGATAGGTGGAAGGATTTGGGGGAGGCCTTTGCCCAGCAGTGGAAAAATGTACGCTGATTAAAAAAAACAATATAATATATATATTTCTATATCAATTGGCTGTGTTGTCGCTAAAAAGCGATTTCTATTAGAAATAACAGTGATGATTAAAATAACTGATGTGGTGAAAGACGATAACGTACTCACAAATAATGACAAACATGTGTTTTTTTCATAATTACAGGTAGATAGTATATTTGTACAAGTGAAATGTCTTGTTGCTTAGTAGGTAACTTTAAAGTGCTGAAAATAAAATAGATATTATGTTACCAAATAACAACTAGAATATTCATAATTCTTCATATTTAGTACGGAAATCGTTGATGGAACTTTATAAAAGCACTATGGACTTAAAATATAGCAGTTATATAACTTACTTTAACTAATATGACAGTTCTTTATGGCCGCAACTAGTAAAATAGCCTTTTGTTTTTACGATGGGTAAATGCTTTACGCATGTCCTCCAACCCGGGGAGAACTGAAGGGGTCTGTCGGCTGTCAACCAGCGGCATACCGACTAAAAACCCACCGATATTCCTTCATTCACCTCAGTGCCAGTGCATCATCAAACCGCCCATCGGATGAGCGGGACGATGCTGCACTAGCACCTGACAAGGTCACGGGGTCCCGGTTGGATTCAACCGCGGCCCTGTCGTTTAATGTCCGCCTTAAGCGGACCCCTCTGTCCTCCTCCTGGGAAGGCGAGGAATGTCCTGGAATATGGAAGACATTCCTCAGCGTAGGAGGCCTGTGCGATACTGGGTCGGAGCTCACTAACTAACTAACTAGTAAAATAGCCCTAACGGAAGACCAGTGCTGGTTGTTGCAACCGGTCTGCTGAGTTAAAGACCTTTGTGCAACCACTAATACTTTATGCTTATATTTAGATTTGTTTGTGTATTTTTTGTTAACTTAGGTATGTATTGCTGTTATTGAAAATAAATATTGTTATATATACCAGTTTATAAAAAAGGTATTTAATACCAAGTTTTTTACAACATCAAGGTGGCCAACAAAGATCCTTGGGCCCTTGCTTATCCCCGGGAGACCGGGGCAAGATGGGATATTTAAGAAAAAATCCGTCATAGTATGAAAATCAAAACGTTTATTAAAAATCTCTTAAAACCAAGGAACACTTACAGTTTTAATTAAAATAATTATAATCTTTTATTACGCTAAATCACATAATTTTTGGCACATAAATGAACTAAATAACACATGTCAAATATCCCGTCTTGCCCCATGATCGGGGCAAGATGGGAAATACAATGGGGCATAATGACGACACATTTAATCTGGTTGGCAACGTTCACATATATGTGCCTCTTCATCGTCATCGTCTACACCTGCGCAGGAATTATGAGCCCAGCCATGGCACACGCTACAAATAACCCATCCTTCAGTGGACTCTGAATATAAGTACCCGCAATATATGCAAGGACAGTCATTTTCATCGTTTTCAGATGAATTAGTATCCGTGTCACTTTTATTTTTGCGTCTTTTGCTTTTATTCTTTTTTTCAGGCTTCTTTTTTTCAGGTTTTTTCTTTTCAGTCTTTTTATTGTCAGGTTTATTTTTTTCAGTCGGCTTATTTACTTTTTGTATTTTATTTATATCTCTAATGAGATCATTCTTGTACGGAGAAGCTGTAAGTATTGCAGTTTTACCGCGTTTTCTTGTTTTTCTCTCTTGGGTTCTTACTTCCTTGGGTATGGCTATGATATTTTCTGGGGTCACAGAAAACGAAGATTTTGCTGGCTGTATTTGTCTCTTAGGGGTCTTCTCTTTAATTAAGTGTGCAGAAGTTGAAGGCTGTGGTATAATCTCAGTGTTCATTGATTCCGCAGCTGCACGATCAGCAGAAGTATCTTTTTGTTGTCTCTCAGGGGTCTTCTCTTTAATTAAGTGTGCAGAAGTCGAAGGCTGAGGTAAAACCTCAGTGTTCATTGGTTCCGCAGCTGCACTATCTTTTTGTGCATTCGATATAGCAATCTCTGGTTGTGTTGCCTCTGAAGGAGTTGACGTTGATGTTGTTGGAACCAGAGATGTTGAGTCAAGGTTTACATTTTCAGAAGGCAAATTCGTTGTGTTTGTTGTTTCAGCCGCTATAAAGTCTGCGTCTGTGAATACATTTCTGTCAAGTGGCCATATTCCACATTTCCTAAACCCGTTTATAGCTGTCAACATCGTAGCTGCTTGTAAATATGCTTGCCCAAATAGCTTTGCCACTTGGTAAGGTGTAACTACGCGTCCGGGATGATTTCTTAGCCACTTTTTCACTTCTGCACCATAATAAGTACTCAGCGGTTTCATGAATGCCACGTCTAAGGGCTGTAATTTGTGTGTACAATGGGGTGGTGTACACAACAGTATTACATGATGCTCCCTTGCGTAATCTATCAAATCAATATTTTTTGTGTGTGACGCATGACCGTCCAATAGCAACAAGACTGGTTTTTCTTTAGTGGGTTTTACGATTTCTACAAACTTTTTGAACCAATCATAGAATAATTGTGAAGTTATCCAACCATTGTCACTACAGGTCCCCCAAAATCCCGGTGGTGCATCATCCAGCAACTCATTCTTCATTCGTTTTCGGGCGTAGATCAGCATTGGTGGTATATATGTTCCAGCGGCGTTAAAACAGATTTCAGCCGTAACTAATTGCCCTCTTTCTGCAGATGACAAGCAGCCAACTTGCTTTTGACCCTTAAGTGACAATATCTTTGACTGACTTTTTGGCACAGTACTAACGGCGGTTTCATCAACATTATAAATCCTGTCAGCGGTAAAGCCATGCTCTTCTACAACTGTTTCTAATAATGTGAAGAACTCATTTACTGCCACTTTGTTAAAAGCCATAGCTCTAGCAGCAGAAGTTGGCTCTGGTCGTCTAAATGAAAGTTCAGGATGCCTTTTTAAGAATCCACTGAGCCAGTCTTCTCCAGCCATTCCAGTCTCTGCGTTAAATGGGTTCTCAATATGATTTCTCTCAGCTAACTGGAAAGCTAAAATCCGAAGCTCTTTGCCAGTTATCCCAAAAAGGCGTGCTTCCATTGATTTAATGTACTGTGATAATTGTTCTTCTTGTTCTTTATTAAAAACTGTTTCGTAGCGTCCTAATTTCTTTTTTCCGTAGTCATTATCTGAATCAGTATCGGCATCTTCAGCACATCGAGCCTTTCTCACTCGACGTTCCAAGGTCGATTTAGGTACGTTATATGTAGCTGAGGCTCGTAGAAATCCCATTGTCTCAGAAAGCACAGCTCTAACAGCTCTTCTCATATCGTCTTCTTCCCATGTTCCACGATCCGTTTTACGCTTATAATTTCGTACCATTTTAACTGCAAAAAAAAAAATGTCATTAAATAGGTGTCAAAAAATTCTACACGGGGCAAAACGGGATACTATCCCATTATGCCCCGACCTTTTTGCCCCAACAGACACATTTTGAAAAAGTAATAATAGTTTTATCCTACAAAATTATTCAACGAAGAATCTGTTGAAATTCTTTAGTTTTGACACTATTATAACAAGTATGCGTAAAAACGTTACATTAGCACTAATACCTACCTTCGTGCACATCGATTAAACACAGAAAACTTCGTAAAAATCCGCAAAAAAACAGTTTTTTCTCGCCGCGCAGCCAAAACACGTAGTGACACGTACGCACCGCTCGGACTCGTGTGACGCGACTGAACATCGCGCGAATGGCGCCGTGTTCGGCTCTGTTGCGTTCACAAGACACGCACACAAGCACATTTCCCGTCCTGCCCCGAGCTTCGTCTTGCCCCGGTCTCCCCTACTAGTCAGCGACATAGAATAGAATAGAATAGAAAACGCTTTATTGTATACACTTAAATTAGCAAATCATATTTAAAACACTTAAAACTAGACACGCGATAGTACAATTGGCGGTCTTATCGCTAAAAGCGATCTCTAGCTACCAGACAACTTTTGGATGGACTGGATTTTACAAGAACGTTAAGGACATAAATTAATTATAATTTGTAATTATATTTAAAATACCTGATACAGTATACCTACCTAAGTCGCGTCCGTCAGTCGCGACTGTTAGTCGCATCCGAGAGTTTGTTTTTAGGTTATGGAGTATTTATTGCGTTCTCTTTTTTCCCCATATGCATTGTCTATAAAGGTTTCCTTGTTTATTCATCTAAAAAAACGGAACTCTTTGGTTACAAATTTACAATACACATCACTATAACACTTGAAGCGTCCGTCCTGCAATATGGCGATCAAGTGCATTGACCCCGCAGCCATTTTGTTCCATCTTCTAATTATTGCATCATGGCTGTTAATCGAAGCGACTAATGGACGCTAACGAATAAACTCGAATATCATTGTACTGTCAATAGGACAAATGGGGCGACGCAAGGGCGATTAAGATGTTTGAAGATCATCAATTAAAAAAATTAAGAGGGAATTGCAAATGGGATTCAATATTACTATTATTTTAAGCTAATAATAGTCAATCGTTTATTGCTCGTCATATGTTGTTTACGATTTATAGGTTATATGGTTACATAACAGATTCTGTTGAATGGAGTTTCAAACATATACAGTAAGGGCTCACCAATGATTACATCTAACTTTTTCTTCTCATTCGTTACACTCTTGGCAGAGCGGTCGTGGTCGTCACTTCGGGGGTAGTGGCGCGCATGACAATCCTTCGCCACTCCTCTCGTATTGCCGCTTTTCTGGTGCATTCGTGTAGGGGACCGTCAAGTGCTGCTTTGATTTGGTCCGTCCATCTTATTGGTGATATACCGCGTGGTCGCGTACCTTCAACCTTCCCTTGCACCAAAAGGCGCTCAATGAACATCTCTCCATATCGCAACACGTGCCCGAAGAACGTGAGGATGCGAGATTGCACAGTAGAAGAAAGACGCCGCTGGATGCCGATTCTACATCTAAATAGGTGGCCATATTTAGATTATAATGAGAAATGTTTGTGTTTTCTCGAAGTTTCGCAAGTTCAATTTATTTTTATCTTGATATCCAATTGACATAGGTAGTAAATAAATAATTTTCTTATCACCCATGTTTTCTTTTAGAACTAAGAGTCAATGTTGAGAACCAATATTTGTGCTTTTGATTAGTATTGATTAAACCACTGAATGCCGAATCGTCAAAATAATCGAATGAGGATGTAGGTATGTTGTAATCGATATCGACTGGCAGGTAAGACAAAAAAAATAGGTAATTCCTGAAGAGTAGATATTATAAAAAAGATAGTATTAACAATGCAGTTCTTTTTATAAATAGTTAATTAATGTCATAAGTTGAATTTTGAATATTGTATTACCCACCAGGAACAAAGAGTTCGATTTACTTTCGGAAAAATAGAAATTAATCCTCAAATTCTCTTTGATCGAAGGCTATCAAGCGGCCCCCTACTCAAGGATAGTGGAGCCTCTCAAATGTATTTGACTTTTCGACTGGATTCAGCTTGGTTATTAAAGGACAGTCATTGCCTCGGTATGTTTCACACCTTTTTATGGAAAATGGAGGCGTTATCTAGGAATTTGATATAATTATCTACAAGGTTATGGCAACTTCGTTTATATTTGCATAATTTATATGAAATTTAATATTATATACTTACATAAATATAATACTAGTTTCCACCCAGGGAATAAAGAAACCTTATCTATATCTAGTTAACAACGCTTAAAATGTGATGTTATGTAAACTAACGGCCGGATTTGTAGCTACCATTTTTAGTAGCATTTTGATCGATTGTTTGGTCACTTTGATCGAGCGTTCTTTTTCACGGACAAAGCGCAGCTAAATACGACATCATGCTAGATAAAAAGACGACTTAATAAAGGTTTCTGAGAAATCGATCGCCATGTAAAATCTTTCCAGTAAGTACAGTCAGTGAAGTAAGTTGATTTAAAATTATAATTCATTTAAACACGAATAAGTACTAACCATAAAACTGCTAGTTAATGTTAGAGTCTTATTAGGTTTCCATATCTCAATTTAGAAATTATTTTATATTGTTAACACAGTATCTTATTTGAATTTATAAATTCAAATTTATTAGGTAAATGTATAAACCTTATTAAAAAGACCTAACAACTGTTGGTAAGAACCTAACAAAAAAAAACAAACTATAAATGCACAATGAGTCTTATCGGTAAACAGCCTTCTTCCAAATCAACCTCTGGCTGGAGCTTCCTTCAAAAATAGGGTTGTAGTAAAGTTTTTGCACGTCATGACCGTTGAATGAAACGTTTTATCTTGCAACATTTCAGTATCAGTGTGGGTCAACTATCGATTCCTCTGTTATCGAATAGTCGATACTCGATGCTCGGTATATATGTTTGCCCAGCCCCCATCAATGACTCGAGTGTATCTTGCGTATTTGAGCAATAACTTGTTTGATAATGCTTTACAGTGCTTGCGCTCAGATTAATTCCCTACAGATTGCGAACATGATTTTTTGTTTTATCTATGAGTATGATTGCTGATTCATACGCAAAGAGCGATTATTTTGACGAGTTACATCTATCACTTCTATATTTAAGTACGTAAAAGCAATAAAGGGTTTAATCATTGTTTTCCGAGTTGAACAATAATACACCGCAAATCTACCCTCAACTTATCCGATCGTAAGCGTCCCGAAATACAGAGAAATCCGAAACACCGGTCCCCTACGCGGTTGAGGCACTTAAGACCGCATTTGGGATCTCCTATGTAATAAAATACTAACCTACGGCGATGTAATATAAAAGCCGATCGCATTAGCTAAAGGAGCCATTATTAAAAAGTATCGAGTTTCGGAATGTAGCGCGCCTGCGCCCAATCGCGTTCCCGCCAACGCAGGGCCAATCAGCGGCGCCGTTTTCTTTTTTATGGTGGATCGAGCTAATGGATTGTTCTTCATTCTGATTTATGTTTGTTGCTTTTTGAACAGCAACGGCATTAGTACGATAACTGCTTATTAATCCAAATTATGTTTGGTAAATAATGAAGAGCAAGATTTTTTGGAAACGAGCATGCAATTTCTTTTATTCTGTTTAACATTTACTACAGGATAATAATGATAAAATGATAAATTTATTTAGAAGTTACAAAATCTTAGGTTATAAAATGTTTGTTCCATCTATTTTGCTTTAGCTTTTAGGCTACGTTTAATCTAGACCTGTTTTAAAAATAAATCCTTGACGTGGGTTTCTTAGACAATTAATTTGGAACTTCGTTCATAAATTTCATTAGTGTATACGTAGTTTTGCTTTGAGCGATAAGTTTAAGTTTTTTAGGTTAAGTTATTGTAATTTGGTGTAGGTACTTACCTAACAATAAAGAGTTATCTATCGTTGCTTAAAATATAGCTGCATCTAAGTATTTGGAAAACAACTAACGCGCGAGTAAATATTTTCATCGTATTTATGATCTCGTGAACCAAATCTAGCGACTCGTCAGACATGCGCATTCGACTCAGTCAATACTACGGAGGGGCATACCGGGCCCGGCCCGGGGAGAGAAATGTTGTATCCATATCCAACTGAAGAAAATGATAATAATGAAAAAATACCTGTGTATGTACTTATGTAGAAGTTATACTTCTTTGGGGTGATTAAATAGTATTAAATCACTTGGTTAACTTCAGATAAGAATAAACTAAGTTAGCGTACTTCTGTATAATATGCTGTAAATACACTGATCTGTTACTTCTAACGCGTAACGCGCCAAATGTATAACTACAAAATTATTTTTTCAAAAACTTCAAATTTTATAATACGTGGATGCGCCTCGTGGACTGATTTCGATGAATAATTATTATTATTAGCTGGGCAAAGGCCTCCCCCCACTCTTTCCAGACACTTCTTTCAAGCGCTAAGATGGTCCAGTCCGCTAGGAAATTAGTGAGCTCGCCCCTCCATCTCTTCTTTGGTCTGCCGCGACGTCTTCGGGCTGTGTGGGGGTTCCACTCGGTGGTGAGCTTAGCCCACTGATCATATAATATATATATATATATCGATGAAAATTGGTATACATTTTAAATATGCAAATTATGACCTGGATTGAGACAAAGACAACTTTTTATTGACAAACGACGCGTGCGAAACCGCGAGCGAAAGCTTGTAACTTTATAACTCCTCTTGCTGAAGAAAATACAACTGAAAATACACTCTCAATTGAACATTTAACTGGCTTCATGTAAACTTGCTTAGGACGTCGCTAAACCAATAGAGCGTGTTGGCTCATTATTGTTTTAAAATTGTCTAAAGTGCTCTTTTTTGCAGTGTCTATTGAGGAGTAATGAAGAATAATTTGAAATTAAATGTCTTTTATTGTTTAAATAATCTAACTAAACTGTATGGGCGTCCACGCGGGCATCTGCTAAGTACCTATTTACTGTTATTTTTACTTTAGTTTGACATGCACTTATGTAATAAACAGTGATTAGAGTAAGTAGATTGATTTAATGTACTTCCATCATAAATCATGATGATAACATAACATGGATAGGCCTTTTTCCCGGAAGTTTCCGTTATTTACGGGTTTGAATTAAATATTAAACAAGTGATTTAGTAACTACTATATTTAAAATATAAAATAAACTATAGAAAAAGTTTTAAATTGATTTTTATTTATCTGTAGAATAATAAAATTAATGCTTGTTTTTGGTTTGCTCGTTATGTTTTTCCATAAAATTCATCCGATTGAGTTGAAACTTTGGTAAGTTTCTGCGTGCAAATTCGTGAAGATTTTTACGTAATTTATCGAGAAAACGCGTTTCCCACTAGTAAATATCCCGGAGGCATGCCCATATAAACATATACATTTGTGATCATTGACCTTCTATCATTTTAGCTACTCTCACTTTACACCCAGCTCCACGTTATAATTTTAAAATCCCGGAATACCGGAGGCATGTCCATATTAACATATACGCTTGTGATCATTAACCCCAAATCAATCTACCTACTCCGATCACTGGTAATAAAACTAGATTTCTTTATTCTACAAGTAGCTCTATATCTAATATTTTTATATCATAGGAACATAACTAACTGAAATAAAAATCTTGAAACATACTTTGTTTCGCTTTCTAGCCAAGTTGTATAATGTGTCTACCTACATTATACGAAATGTTAGCGAATTAAGAAGTGTCAAAATCAGCTTGTAGAAACAGGGTAAGCTAAAGGCACAAAAATTACTCCACAAATTATCGCGAATAATAAAAATTCCGGTTTCCAGAACAATCGAAAAATCTTCGAGGATAATGGAATTAAGATGCAAAGTATTAGCTATAATAAGATCAAACAATCGTTAACGTGACGACGACGGGCCAGGAGCGGGATGGACTTTCATAAGTTCAATTGGGCGGAAAAAATCGGAGCGGTCTAATCACGGCACGACGCTATTTGGATAGATTTGTACAATACTGAGCAATGCGTATAATGTTTTTAAATACTTGACGACTTGGCGCAGTGGGCGAATAGCCAGCAGAGACACAGGAGGTTGCGGTTTCGAATATATAAATATATAAATCGCGGAATAAATATATTTGTATGATCAACAGATATTCGTTCCGGGTCTGAGTGGTTTTTATAAGTAGTATTTAAATTATCTGGATTTCAATAGTAGCTAGATACCGTTGTGTGAAATGTCCAACATTATTTATTAATTTTCTGACTTATGGTTATCAACCATGCTCATATCAATAAAGGCACATACCACTGCATTAAACTGAAAATCTTAACACAGCCTTGTTTGAAATTCCACTTTTGATTATACTTTATCTATAACTTTGAGCGAATACTTGTTTTATTGATGATAGCCAAGCGCTTGACCACTACCTCACCTGATGTAAATACAATCTAAATGATAAATAAATTCAAACATCTATATCAATAAAAATGAAATAGTGTTCGTTGGTAAGCGCATCACTTGAGAACTCAAGCTCTAATTATAACTATTATCGATATGCGTATGGGCAGACATTTGTAATGTTCATTTATCTAGTGAATGTGCACTGAATGTTTGTATTAAATATATTGTATTATTTTGATCGTGTGTGACGCGCTTAACGATGAAAAACATTAGATTTTATATTTCTTGCCACCCTTTTGGATACCCTCGTCTATCGTCTAACAATTAAGGCGGAGTATAAAAATATTCTTTATTTAAAGTCCCGGCGATCGGTAATTCTTTCAAATCTTATAAAATTTCTTTTCGATGTCCGTTTAATGAAGTACCTTATGTTTATTCTGACTTTTTGATTGGATTAAATGTTTAAATTCCAAATTGGATTGTAGACTTTAATATTGTTAGGCAGTCATAATTTCCCTGAAACGTCACTTCACTCGCTATTACAATTTTTGCTTTGTGATGAAGTAATTTTAATTATTTTTGCTTTTCAATATAAAAGACGTCAGCGAAATAAGTAGGAAACAAGTTGCAGATTTTGCTAGATATATGGCATCAAAGATAAATTTATTTTTCTGCTGCCAAGCATCATTGCTGTGTTTCGGTTTGAGGGGTAACACAAGATCGTTGTCTGGAAATGTGGGAGGCCTATGTTCTGGACGTCCTATACCTCATGTGCTTATAATTTCAACGCCCCCATACCCTTCAAATACAATACACAGCAATGCGAGCATTTCTGCTTGGCGCAAATAGGTGATGTAGTAGTACTGCCCCGGACGAATTCATTTAAGAATTTATAGGATTATTACGTACTAAACTTAAATAAGGTTAATATGATGAAATATTCGTTATAAACTCTTGATATTGCTCCCTAATAGCCTTACCGACGTCTTGCGATAAGAGTGTTTGCACTTCGGTTCCGGGATGTCGGCGCGTTATCTAACGAGCTGATAGGGAATGCACCAGACGCTCCTTCACACCCTGAGGGCGTGATGACCCTGTTCTAAGAACGATGAAGTACAATTTGCATAGACTTAACATAAAAATATTATAAATGCGAAAGTTTGGATATTTGTTACTTAATCACGTCGTAACTGCTGAACCGACGTCAAATAAATTTGGTATAATAATAAATATAAATAAATAAATAAATATTGCTGGACATTTCACACAGCGCTATCTAGCCCCAAACTAAGCAGAGCTTGTAGGTACTATGGGAACCAAATAACTGATAGAATACTTATATACAATTTTATTATACATACTTATAATATATAGAGAAACAACCAGACCCGGAACAAATATCTGTAAATCATGCAAACATTTTGTTCCGCGGTGGGAATCGAACCCGCTACCTCCTGCGTCTCAGCCGGCTATTCGCCCACTGCACCACGGAGGTCGTCAAATAAATAATAGATTATTAAACGGGGGGATAAAGCAGTGTCTTGCGTCACGGGCGCTATATTGAATCCCGAACGTAACGAAGGATTCTAGAGTTCATTCGCTACTAGAATCATGATTGCAGAGAGGAATATAAGCACGCCCAAGATGCAGACAGCTTTATCCACGAGGAGAATACTCTACTTTTCACACTTTCTACGAGACAATAAAAACCAAATCTAACCTAGATTTGGTTTTGGTGCATTATGTGCAGAGATTAGTTCGATTTACGAATAAGTTCTTATTGTGTGGGTCTCTTTGATTCAAATTTCAATACAAATGAGGTTCCAAATTCAAATCACATTATGCCCGCGAGGGCAAAACGAAATACAGTACAACTTTACTCTTGGCTCAGCCGTAGGGATTTAATCACCTGCTTTCGGTGAGGTTTACATGACATTGTCGAGCAGGTGGTGTGAAAAGATAGATTATCGACCTGGTCACTTATTATTGACAAACCCCGCGTGCAAAGCCACGGACCCCGCTTGTAATTATATATGGCATGTATAAGGCTCGTTATTTAGTAATATTTGCCATTTTAAAATCATAGTTGAATTCCCGCGACTTCGTCCGTCAATTGTCTGGATCGCGACCACAGCTCCACCTACCGGATCTAACTTTAACTAGGAACCATCCAGGTGTAAGGTGACACTAAAAGTACATTTTTTTTAATCAAAATTGTTCAAGCTGTTTAGGAGAAGAAGAATTAAGAACAAATGCACAGGGGAATTTTATTTAAGAAGATACAATTTGAAATTCTCATTTATTACCAACTAGCTGACCCGCCGAACTTCGTACTGCCTTGACATGCATGTGACGTGGGCTGTCATGTATGTATGAGAAATAGAATTTTCTTCATAATTTCTTATTGCGTGAATTTTTCCGATATTTTAATAGTTATTCTGCTATTCGGGGCAGCAACAAATCAAAGATCATCAAAATCGGTCCAGCCGTTCATGATTTATAAATGTTGTAACTTAGCCCGACTTTGTTTTAAGTATTTATGATAGATGACCATTTTTGAGATATCGCTGCGCTGAAATAAATCGCATTATAGCATCGGATAATAAAATTTCCTGTCCTCAATGTGTTTCTCCAAAGTTCAATTGTTACTGAAATAAACAGTTGAATATGTAGAAACAAACAACTTGATTATTTTCCGAAGCTGGTAAGATCGTGTAGAAAATACTTCAGTAATGAACGCAGTCGGCGGGCGGTCGGGAACGGTTCCGCGCGATCGCACCTCCGCCGCCATCTTGTCGCGTATCACATACCGACAGAAGAACAAATCCTAATTTGAATAAATAAATAATGCTGGACATTTCACACAGTGCTATCTAGCCCGCAACTGTTGTCTGGTTGTGTCTTTATATCTTCTAATATATAAAAATGTGCCACGGTGTTTGTGGTCGCACTCCTCCGAAACCGGTAGACATTTAATTATTTTTTTTGTATATTTGGTAGATATGAAAATAGGTCGTAAAGTATTTTTCACCCTCCTACCGCCACCCTTCAGTTATTAATCGCGATTTTAGTATTTTGTATAAATCATATTCATATAATTCAACCGTCGTTCATTGACGTGAAGTGTCGCGTCACTTTGACAAGAGTGTTTTATGTAGTTTTTATCACGAAGTTCCCACGGGAACGGGAAATTTCTAGCGAAGTCGCGGGCGGGTCAGCTAGTAGGTATACATTAGTATGTATTCGCAAAAAAAATTGTAGTAATACTACTAGTACCTTCTGTGTAAGTATTCGATCTGTTAACTGGTTAACATTATTACAAGCGTTGTTTATTTTAGGGCTAGATGGCGTATAATAATTATTTTGTATTAATATAACTAAACATAGCCAAAGATAAGACCGCCCATTATACATTTACTCCTTCCTCATTCTTTTGTATCTAGTTTGTAAAGTACTCGTATACGAGTGAATGAAAAAATGATTGAATGAATGGAAATTATATATTATAATAAATAATTTCCATTCATTCATTCATTCAAAGCGTGTACAATGGGAATTAGATAATTGATAGAATATAGTAAGTTTTCAAAAACCAGGCTCTGCCTGTTCGTCACAAAATTTAAATAAGCGATTAATTGTTTCAATTTGACTATCCGATAATGTTGTCGGTTTGAAGGGTATGAGTGCCGTACCGGTGGAACTATAGGCATTTGAGAATTTTCTCCTGTAGTAGGTAGGTAAATACGAGTAGATATATTAAACAATCAGTTATCTGTTTCCCATATGCGAAAGCTTTTCTTAGTTTGAGGCTAGGTAGCGCTGAATAAAATGTCCAGCATTATTTATTTATCTGCCATCGGTACCCGCTTATCAGACTAAATATTTTCGAAATCGTTCGCGGAGCAGGTTTGGGCGTTTTTTCAACGTCTCAACTGTTCAAACACAGTGCTTCAAGGAAAACACGAATACAGAAATGGCCTGGTGCAACAACCAACTTATAGATGCTGTGCAAACAACTTAAAAATCATTATTCCGGAACATTATACGGGCGGAGTTTTGCATATTATTACTAGTATATTAAGAATTGGGTGTACGATTTTTTGTAAAATGAATTATATGTAGTTTGTGAAATTAAAATTAAAAATGTACTAATTATTAGTCCAGCGTTTGACCATAATCTTGCTTGATAGTAAGCGATGATGCAGTTTACGATGGAACACGCTTGCCAAAAAAGCCTGTTCACTCGCGTCTTGAAGACCCCTAGGTTGTAGTAATCAGGCAAGGCGTTCCACTCTTTGCTGGTGCATGTATACTACATAGTACGGATATACATACATACATTATATACCTATGGAATAACCTTTTCCGACCAACCGATTGTTTTAGTTTATTAGGTACTAGCAGAAATGTAATTGTTTTCGGTTCGCACAAAATAGTAAGATGTATCAGTACACTTATAATCCCACTAATACGAGTATTATAAACGCGAAAATTATGTATTTATGGATGTTTGTTAGTCTTTTACGCCGGAACGGCTGAACCGATTGCGATGATATTTGGTATGTAGGTACGTAGATCATAACCTGGATTAACACATAGGCTATTTTTTATTGGGAAACCACGCGCACGCAGTCGCTGGCGGAAGATAGTCATAAATAAATGAATGAAAATTCCTTACAAGTTAGATACAACAATATGAGAAACAAGAAAATGTACAATGGGCCGTATTAACGCTCAAAAGAAATCTCTTCCAGGCAACTTTTAGATGAAGAAGACCAATTATTTAACATTAATTTTGCCTCTGGTTTTATTTTTTTTCAGAGCTGTAGTAATTCCATTATCACCATATCAGGTATCGTCACACACGTCGTCCACATCTTGTATAGCCTATATCCAATGGCTCCCTTTAAGAACCTTTCTGTCCCAATGGCCCCAACGGCAATGCCCATCAAACTCTTTTTTACTATAAATATGCTACCAGCCAGCTATAATAATGAGACAGTAAACATTACTCAAGCTTAGATATACTGAAGTAGTGATATCGCACACCTTGATACTAAACTTGTCCAGGGTTCGATGCCCGATATGTGCGATGCTGATACGAGTGACAATGAAAGCTGGAGTTTGTAACGATTGATAGATTTTTAATGTTTTGGGAAACCAGACTTTACAGTATAGTATTTAACTGGATAATGTTATTACTAAGTAGTTTTTGGAAAATTCCCTGAATGGCAACATTTGATCAAACGGAGTTCGAAGCGAGATATTGTTATGTGACGAGCGTACCGTTTATGCGAATGCGCGCTCGTTGTTCGTCTCGTCACTCGCACGAATATGTAATCGCTATTTGCTAACAGTTTCAGGTTTTTCAATTCAGAAGGTCCACTCCTGTTATGAATTATGAATTCGTATATAATATATACGAATTCATAATTCATTCTTACCAGTTAATGTGCAACATTCTAACGCTGCCTGTCGTAATTAAATATTGCCTGAAATTACGAAAATTGGAATTGGTATTAGAACAAACATGCCATGCCAGTGTCTTTAAGTTACAAAAATAAAATTACATCCAAAGGTTGTTTGGAAGAGATAGGTTTTAGCGATAAGACCGCCAATTGTACTATTGCGTATCTAGTTATATGTATTAAATATGATTTGTTAATTTAAGTGTGGTATATATAATAAATATGGTGTGGTATATAATAAAGCGCTTTCTATTCGATTCTGTTCTAAAAACAAGTTGACGCATTATGCATTTCTGTCGTTGTTAGAAAGTATCTTTTATATGTATTCTGCAACTAGTTGATCCACCCCGGCATCGCACGGATTTCAAAATAAAATATAGCCTAATGGTATTGAGTTCCTACAATAATCCCATAGAAAACAAGGTCTTTCAGTTTTTACAGAATTTAAAAATTACCTAACTTAAACTTTTCAAAATTTTCTTTCATACAAACCTTGTAGGTACCTACTGAAAATTAAAATACAACAAAAAAATAATTCAAATCCAGTGTCGACTTTTTGCCAGATTAACTCACCGCAATTGATTTTTATAATATAAATTGGTGATACCGTCAGTCTAATTATCAGAATTCATAAGTCCATATTGGCAAATTTTACAGGAGCAACAAAAACCAGATTTTCTCTTTTTTACTTTAGTTACCAAATGAGGGTTTTTTATACCTTAAAGCAAGAGTGACTCAATAAAAATCTCTCAAACATGGTGAGAAAATCAGTTTTTTAAGAATTTTAAAACCATCACAAAAATTTCAAGCCTAGAATTTCATCTCACTAATTTCGACCCGGACGTGGATTGGCCTGGTAGCACAGTTGGTTAGTGCATCCTCGTATCAAGAGGAAGGCTGCGGGTTCAAGTCCCATCTAGGCTTGAAATTTTGGTGATGGTTTTTAAAATTCTTGGAAGTTTCCGTATGTGTTCAGATAACACTATAAAAATAAAAATACTATTTACAAATAAGCAACGCAACATCTCTTGTCAATGCAACAACTGCAACGTTTGGCATTGAGCAGTCAAATAAATGTATAAGTTTTTCTGTAGATGGAGCTAACGGCGTTTTCATCGTAATTTAAATCATCTCACTAATTTCGACCTGGAAGTGGATTGGCCTGGTAGCACAGTTGGTTAGTGCATCCTCGTATCAATATGAAGGTTGCGGGTTCAAGCCCCATCTAGGCTTGAAATTTTGGTGATGATTTTTAAAATTCTTGGAATTTTCCGTATGAGTTCGATAACACTATAAAAATAAAAATACTATTTTACCAGTTTTTTGTTCAAAAGATCAGAAGAAGAAAATCAGAAACTTACAGATTCTGATAATTAGGCCGATGACATGAGAGATATCTATCTTAAGTAGGTATTTTATACGAAGACCGTACAGCCTGGCAGTAACAATAAAGAGAATAGTTTCCATAAAATTGTTTCCCTTCACATTTCACAAGTAGGCTGTAACCACGAAGTTTTTCTACCTTTGGTAAGCTCATGGTATTTTAATTTCCGTTAAGTGGGAGCGGCACAGAGGGCGGATCAAAGAAGGCCGTTATTATCGAAGCGCGCGAGTTCGGATGTTTGCTTAACTTAGTGCAGCGTATTTTCGATGTGAGAATGCTTTTGGAAAGCGAGTTTTGTTGATTGGTGGGATCTTAGATGTTTTTATCTTTAACCGGTGTTTAATCTATAAGATGAAGTGATATGATATTTTTGTACGATCTAGAGATTTGATTTTTATAGGTACAGTCAGATGAAGAGATAAGTGACTAGCCTGGAGGTGCTATTTTACCAAACAACAAGTAAAAATCACTTTACAATGCAATACAATACAATAATATTTATGTAACAAAAGTGTATCCATATTTTATTACTATACAATTAAATTTAAATCTTGAAAACTATGTTAGTGACCCACAATACAATATAAACATATTATACACGACACCAAATCAATGAGTTACTTCACCACTAATACAGTTTGATTAAAATAACATTATTATCAATCAATAATCAATCATTAGCTACCCCATAACTTAGGCATGACTCAATTTGGCTCGCCCACTTTGGATTTTTGTATTTCTATCTGGACTGTACAAAATTTTTTTGGTTTCTATTTTTATATTTGTAGATAAAAAAATATTGATGAGATTTTGACTAAAACCATTCTCATAATTTATATTTTTTAAATTAAAAAAACATATTCACTTTACTCGACTACAGACACCCCTAAATTGCGAAAGCCTAGCTCTATGCATCCGAGAATAGCCCCCAAGACGAGCGAGCTCGTCACAGGGAATATTAGATGGCTCAATTCTCTATAATCTGCAGTCTGCACTGTGGCGACTGACGAAGAATTAGCGGACGCTGTAGGGCTGCCATGACGTCACTGGAAATAGCATTTTACATTACATACATGTGCAAGAAGTACCAAATATCACCACGTAAAGCAGTTTTTTTCATAATTTCATACTCGTATATCATATACGTAAGCAAATTACAGTTCGTATCTTACTGTGTAAGACGGTCTGGATGTTTCTGAAGCTGCTTGAAAATTAAGATGCCAAGAGGTTTCCAGCTGAACGTTAGTGCTTCTCCCTTTGGAAAACTGCGACAATAGGGTTGACCACTAGGTCAAACGTACTGGCCAAGTCCTGTAATTCAATCTATATAAATTCAATCTTGATGGCTGTCAGTGCAATGTTTGACCACAAAATAGATAGAAATAGAAGCTAAGTTGCGAGCGATGAAGTCCGTCGAAGTTCGACTGACTTATCTATTTTGTTTGACGCAACTGAAATGTTCTAATTCTTCTATAGATTGTAATAGTGTATTTATTTGTGATAATGCGACTGAACTAAAGTTACAGGAGGATTTAGGAGGGTATAACTTGTCAAAAACTTGTCAGCCCTAAGCCTAGCTGGCCACTAGCCACTCCGGAGCCAAATAGGTACCTATCAAGATTAGATCCTTTGTTTGAGCAGACCTTTGATGAGGCTTCCACCATCTACAGAGGCGGCTCAAACGAAAGAGTACTTAGTGTGCACTGTAGAAATATTTACCGGCGTGTGTGGGGAGTATGTTGAGGGAATTTTAGAAGGATTAGGTTATAAGAAAATTAGGTTCAGAGTGCACGTTGTATTTATCAAAATATAGATATCAGTTTAGCTCTGAAGTTAAGCAGCAAATTGCATGAATCCAAAAATTGGGATGAATCACAATCAGTTTTAAGAGATGCTTCAAACCTACTCCCAATTTGAATAGACAAGGGTCAGATTTTACTTCTTCTCAATTTTTAATTTTTTTGGTATCAAAAAGATCTAAATTAAAAATATTTGGATTTTGACAGATCAATACTAATGTTGCCACAGTACTCCACACCCCATTTGCGTACAATTAAGGGGGGTAATTCGGCTTGTTAGGTTGTTTAAGCTCGCATTTGTACTTGTACATGTCCTTTTGAAAGTTAATTTTATATTTGTGTTAAGTTAAGAATAACTTTGTAACCACAAAAAAACGTGTGTGTACTTATATACGCACGTAAGAAGTTATACTTCTTTGGCGTAACAAAAATAGCTAAAGATTTCATCCCCGTATGCCACATATCTTTATTTGTAAAAGGAATGATAAATTAATAATTTTAAAATTAATAAAAGTTATGAGTTTTCACGGAAACTTGAGAAACAGTTATCAGCTAACTTCATCATGTCGCTTTTGGCTGTCGGTGTGCGCGCGCAACGTACAAATTTTACTCTCATAATTTTTTCCAAACGCGCCAAAAGAAGTATAACTTCAAAAACATGTTTTTGACAACTGTTTTACGCGTGATTAAATCAATCCTTACCAATTTTTGTAATGGGAGTTTTTTAAACATGCGCTACACAGTGTTTATCATTTTTAGCTTAACCTTTCCTAAAGCATGCGTATCAGAAAAAATTTGGCATGTTAAAACATGACCACTCGTGGTTTCCTAGAAATACGTGTTAAGCGTAGAGGATATAAATTTTCTTGGATTTTCCTAGAACTCGTATAATCTCGTTCTCATGTAGTCGGCAGTTTTTAATAATCCAAAACGACAATGGATTCTGGACCTTATACGAGATAGTTTAGAGACCAAGTTGCCGTATCGCCTTCTGTTAGCGAAACTTACTAGATGTGGCATGCCTAACACAAAAGGTTAGGGTCGATTGCTACCAAAGCGGAGAGGAGATGAAATGTTTTCAAGCTAAAAATCACGTTAAATTCGTATTACGTCATCTACGTGGCGTTAATATTGGTTGATTTCACTCGTCACTCCCCTTTAAAGGAAACGGGCCCTTAAAGTGGTAACTTTAGTTCGTCATAATTATGTTTTATCAGCATTTTTGTAATCAGATCATATTTGTCTCTAAAGTGGGCGTATATTTTAAATGAATTGGAACCAAAAATTTTATATCAAAACTATTTACCAATCTTTTTTTGCTAAATTCACGTTAAATTCCATAAAATCGTAAATCGTAAAAGATTATCGATTTAATCGACTTTGTTGAGGGAGTTTAACGATTTTTGTCAAATGTCATTAATCATCCCTTCTAGTAACCGCTATCGCATATGTTCCCTTTATATCGTAATTATAAGTTTAGTCAACAATATAAAGTGGTCAAAGTTCGTTTTTAGGGTTCCGTACCTCAAAAGGTAAAAAAGAACCCTCACTCTAAGATCCTCTTGTCCGTCTGTCCGTCTGTCTGTCCGTGTGTCATAACCGGTTTTCTCAGAAACGGGTGGGCCTATCAAATTGAAATTTATACCAGACGCAGACCCTATTAGGTGTATAAAAATCAAGGTCCTGAGTCAACACGATAAAAAGATATGGGCAAATTTATATTTTCGCGAAAACTTCTAAGTACCAAAATTAACCTTAATTTTCCCCTTTTTTATTTTTCGGAATTTTCCCTTTACTTGTGCTGTAATAAATTGCTTTTAACCAAAATTGACAATTCTAGGTCAACCAGAAATACCCTATAGGTTTCAAAAAATAAAAAAAAGTTGAATATTAAAGGGTGTCCCCATTATACATAGTTGACGCCAATTAAGATAGTCCTCTGAGTTGTATAAGCGCTCATACAATTTAGAGGACTAGCTTAATTGGTACCAACCTCAAAAAAGGTAAATAAATAAAATTGTGCTATTGTGTGAAAGAAAATATTTATTGCAATATTATGCTCGTGGGCGCAGAACATTTTACAATAAAGACTTAAGCGATCGTTATACTATGCGCACTTCACAATTTGTTGAGCCCGATTTTCCACACCTTCAGCACACATCGAAAGAAAATATCGATGTGTAGGTACACGAATTATTTCGATGTGGCTGTAGGTGTGGACTTTAAGGAGCACCAGAAAGTCTGGGAACGCAGAGTCGACTGCAATCAAACAAAGACAATGTTCCCTGCAAAGAATCGAAAAACAACAAATACTCTGTTAAAAATGAAATGCGAGGAACTAAGGATGATGGTGGGAATCATCACAGGAGACAGCGAACTTAATCATTACCTCTTGAAGATCGGGGCCACGGACAGAGGGCTTTGTCGTGCGCTCATGTCTTCAGGAGGAAGAGATGGTGGAGCACGTGATGCTTCACTGTACGGCCACGAGCGATATCAGGCTGAGTACGGGGCTGCAGGAGCTCATCGAATCCTCATACACAACGGCATCCACGGGGATCTTGGAAAGCTGCATCCATCAACTCAAAATCCTGCTCCGTTATTTCAAAGAACTAGGATAGCTGGGGTCAGATTAGAAGGGGGGCAATGCACAATAACCCCAATGCGGGACGTCAGTGCAGATCTTATTCCCCCCACCCTAGAATTAGAATTAGATTAGGTGTGGACAGTTGGGCCCGACAGTCGGGTAGTGTAACGATTGCACGCATAACACTGTTAAGTATGGGAGATTATTTGTTATTTTATTTATATCATAAAATTCTTATTTGACATAGGTTTATTTATAGATAATGGTACGGAACCCCTCGTGCGCGAGTCCGACTTGCACTTGGCCGGTTTTTATTTTAATTATAATTTTATCATCCGCTCTATCTCCATATAAATTTTAATTATGCCAAATATCACACTCCTCATAAGCAGTTTTCTCTTTACGTATTTATATAGAGACTAGCTGACCCACCCGAGGCTTCGCACGAGTGGTTAGTCAATAAAAACATTACTCTCCTGCGCAGTTGGGTAAAAAGTAGCCTATGTCCCAATCCTAGTCATAATCTATTTATATACCAAAGGGACATGCCCATATAATGCTGTCAACTGCACAAAAAATTGCGTTCATCCAAAAAATATGTTACATTTTTTCGTTAATCTACGTATCAATCGATTAACACGAAAAGTATCCTACAATATTTTAAAATAATAATGAATATGAAAACGACAGGAAATGAAATTGTAGCAAATTGCCTCCAGTTGCAAACATTAGTGTTGAGCCAGAGTTGTTCTGAGACAATCATCGATTGTTGATAAAAGACCATAAATAAAACAATCGATTTATTTGACTGTATTTTCACTGACACGAAAAATCGGTCACCGATTTCAGAAGTACGAAACCAAAACGATATTTGTTTCCCAATGAGCGTTTTGTAAATCGTTTTTTTTCTCTTTAATTAACCCGGGGGTGGTATTATGCTTGACTCGCGCTGGTAGCGAGCGCCCGAGCGAGATAATCTCAGCGAATCGCAGTGCGCGCTGAATTTGCGCTCAGCTGTTGACGCACCGCAATTGATCTAAATCCTCTAGCTCTCAGCTAACCTTGATCATAATCGGCGGGCCGTTGATCTCAGCGCCACCTTCTAGATGGCTTTAGGATTAACCAGTGGAGAGAAAAAAAGCGGAAAAAAAATAACTCGGCTTATCTGTAGCATTATCTCGATTTTAATTCGATCAACAAATGAGAGGTTAAAGCTTCGCACGATTTTTGCATAAGGCCATGCAGAGACGAGTTAATGCCACATACATGAGATATTTTTTAGTTAGGCACCTATCACTCGTTATTCCTCCCAAATCATCGAATTAAGAACTAACTCAAACGATAGTCGATATAGATCGATATCGACTACCTATTCAATCCAAGTTTACAAAATCAACACAGAAATACATAATTAATTCTATTAAACATCTCCAAAGGTAAATAAGTACATTTTTTTTTCGCTTGGGTACAATTGGTACTTACATTTTTCGTACATTTTATTACCTTATTACTACCCCTGACACACTAAATATCTGATTTTCAAAAGTAAATAGGTAGGTATATTTTTGTATTTATCTGTGGCGCTCGTGTTGAATCGAAATAAACTCGATTTTACTTCGATTCAACATTTGCTCAACAGAATCAGATGATTATTATTTCTTTGCATTAAAATATTGAATTTTGATTTACTGGAATAATTGCCCCCGTCTGTTGATTGTATAGGAGCGCGATGTCAAAAATGGCACTTTGTGCGCGCGCGCCTTGAGATTAAATATAATCGATTGCTCCATTTGACCGATTATTTTGCGCCGATAAATCGATATTTCGGATAATAGTCGATGGTCGATATACCAATCCCTATGACTGTGCGCGTACGTCATTCACAAAACAGTACCTACACAAGCCGTTTCTTGTGATCTGTGTCTGTGGCCGTTTCTTTTGTTTTCTCGCGTATTTTTGTTTGTTTGCTGACTTAAAGTTTAAACGATTAAATTGATAGTAATTATCAATATCATAATTTATCTAGGAATCGTTATAATTACAATAATAAACTATTTAAGTTGTAGTTGAATACAGTGATGTAAAACTGGTTGTTTGTGAAAAATAAAAACTGATTTTTCTCATTATAGTAAACTTTTTTATAACTAACTCCTTAGCTCTTTTATTACTAACTAAGCCTAGAATCATTAGCAGATAGTTTCAAGTGTGTGCAGTGACAGCATTTTTTACAAGGGAGAGTGGGCATGCCCCTTTAATCGAAATCGGCCCCGCCGTTTAGTTGTGAAAACGTAACAAACAGACAGAGAGACAAAGTTACGTTCGAATGTATTATATAATATTAGTATTTTATATGAGGGCGCTTCAGTAATCAGGTAGTTTGCGATGCTCTTAAAGGGCAAACGTACAGTACGTCGTAAGTAAAGTGGCATTACCTACCTAGTTTTTAAGACGTTATATTGTACACTTATTTATTCATACAAATATCTTGTATCTAGTATAAATTATCTCTTCCAGTGTTATATATCTCTGTAACGCATAGTTGTATAATTTTTGAGAAATATTGCCGCGCAAGCAGAGCTTTCGCACGTACCCGCTAACACACTTCACGGAAGGATCGTGTCGTCACGTTCATGTACCACATAGCCATGTACATAAGAATATGTACTTACCCTATATACTGGCGTGCGTCTTTGAGCGGTTGAAATCAGTCGAGACAGTCGCTTCTTGGAGATTTCAATTTATATTATTGTTCTGTCTGAATGTTGAAACTTGCATGATGTACAGATACACACAAAATAATTCATACTCATATTATAAATTCGAAAGTAACTCTCAAGCCCAAGCTAGTTGATTTGTTTTGATTTAAGGATGCTCAGGGTAAATAAAATACATAGATAATGAGGAAAAGAGTTTCGTTGCCAAATTGCTAAGTTTACGAAACAGAGACATAGGCTACTTTTTAAATGAAAACGGCTGACCGATTTCGAATAAATTTGGTACATAAATAGATTATGTCCGGGATTGAGACATAGGCTACTTTTTACCTAACTGCGCAGAAGGAGGTTAATGTTTATATTGACAAAAACGCGTGCGAAGCCGCGGGCAGGTCAGCTGGTACCTAATAAATAATTAATAATATAGCTTAGGACTTAAGATCTAAATATGACTAAAATGATGATGATAGCGTACGACTATATTAATCCCCATGATGGAAATCCTCGGATCTCTTACTTAGTACACAAACCCGTGAAGATATCCCACAAGGAGTAGTCAGAGGTAAGTTTTAAACATTAGGTTTGACACATGCCCACTTTTTGTATATAAATTAAGCTTCACAGGACGGGTTAGAAGTCCATCGCCATTTATAATACTTACTCGCTGGCATAAAATATTTGTTGATACATTCATTAAAAGAAATAATATACAATTACTTACAAGACTATAAAATACAGAACAAACAGTTGAATCATCTAAAAACCGTTGTAAACGATCTATAGATAGCATCAACTGCTCCAGATCACTACCAGGCGGAAGTGTCCCCAAAACACTGGCTGCATTGCCCCGCTGAACTGCAACGCTTAAGCGCTGCCCCAGATAAGCGCCAGCTCTCGGATCACACGTCGCTTCGACCAGACGCCCAGAAAGACCACATATAGAATATTTGGTTCTAAGACATGACATATACACAAAAACTTAAAAAATACTGATTTATCAGCAACGGGATAAACTTTTAAAAGGTCGTAGCTGCAGCCAATGTATCGTAGGCTAGCTGGAAAACATTGTTTGGATCCGATTTTTTTTTGTCATGGATACATATCCGAAGCACGTGTTCTTTATGCCTGGATATCTATACTAATAAAAGCTTGTTAAAACAGGTAAAGTTTGTTGTTTGTAACTTAGTATGTTTGTAGAGGGTAATCTCAAAAACTACTGAACCGATTCTGACATATCTTTTACTGATAAAAAGCTATCCCTGAGAGCTATATTTTATTTTGATGAAAATCCGTGCGACGTCGTGACATTTTAGCTAGTCACACTAATTCACACTAATATTATAAATGCGAAAGTTTGGATGTTTGTCACAGCCACGTCGTAACGGCTTAACCGATTTCGATGAAATTTATTATGTACGTAGATTATAACCTGAATTAACACATAGACTACTTTTTATCTCATAAATCAGATCTCACGGGATAAAAATGGGGTGTCAAGTCAAGTTGCAACAGCGAGCTTAGCTTTATTTCTAGGTTACCTACACAGTATTGTAATACTAAATAAAACACAGTCCCATCAATTTATAACTTCAGTAGGTAGGACAAATCTGCCCCCCAAAATTGTATATTCCGATATTTAAAACCTTTTTTGAATCCTCATTTTTTCCCCAACGTTTACGTGCCCGCCTGTACCGCCAATAAACTGGACAATGTCAATATTGGTGCAAGAGAGACAGCGGTTTTTGAGAATCTCGGATGAAGGTCCGTCTGTTTGTCTGTATGTAATCTCTCTGTTTGTCTCTGACCGTCACTATTCGTATTGGACGGGCACGTATTACTCACGGTTCGTAGGTAGGTAAATTTTTGTTGCATTTTTGGCTGCACCTCTCTGTTGGCAACTTTTGGCGAGTGCAGATGGCGCTCTGCCCAGTAAGTTTTGATGAAGAGGCAACTAGCGCAAGGGTACCTATTTAGGTACAAACCTCGGCTTGGGCCGTTGCTAGGATGGGGATAGGAAAGAAACGTCCAGGTACATGTGTAGGCGGCAACTGAAGGGACTCGTTGACCTCGCCGGCGAGGTCAGTGTATCTATGAATACTTTTGTTTAGGGATTCGGATATTATCTTACAAAATGTAATAACACCTGATTTTGGACTTAAATACCAAATTTGAAGGTAGTGCGATTCCTACACAAACAATCGATGCACATTCACTAGAAGATTGTCACTTGTATTTCCGCATGTCTTGTTATTTGTTTATTGTTTGTTAATTTGAGTGAAGTGTACACTAAAGCGTTTAGTATCTATTTATCTCTGCCATCGCTATGCCAAAATGCTTCCGTTAGAAATAACACGATTTCCTTTGAAAGGATTTAAACAAAAACTAAAACGCTCTTAGATAACCACCCATTTTATCATTTAATTGAACATCTGGGGCAGTTGAGCTATCTAAAGATCGTTTGCAACGGTCTTTAGATGATTAAAATATTTTTTCTGTATGTTGTTGTAAATAATTGTTTAATCTTTCTGTTTTTAAATGAATACCTACATGAGCTGTTCATTTTCTCATCTGCATGATTTAGTAGTATTTCCTGTTACCTTGTTTTTTGATTGTTCTGCTTAGTGGTTATTAGTTTATTTTTATTTATTTCTATTGTTAATATATTTTTGATATACCAATATAATAAAATGATGAATTAAATAAATAAATAAATATTGCTGGACATTTTCACACAGCGTTATCTAGCCCCAAACTAAGCAGAGCTTGTATTATGGGAACCAGATAACTGATAGAATACTTATATGCTTTTTTTTTGTAAATACATACTTATAATATATAGAAAAACAACCAGACCCGGAACAAATGTCTGTAGATCATGCAAACATTTGTTTCGCTGCAGGAATCGAACCCGCTACCTCCTGCGTCTCAGCCGGCTATTCGCCCACTGCGCCACGGAGGTCGTCGAACGGAGGTCGAGAATAAATGAATACTGAATACTAGTCTACAGATAACACATTTTTACCAAGTATCCTCTAACTAGATCCTTGCTATTTCTCAAATTTTATAATTTAATATTTTATTGTATACTGGCTACCGCCCGCGGTTTTGCACGCTTGGATTGTCAATTACAAAAAAATAAAACAGCTGGCTGCTAAATTCACATTCATCAAACGCGCGAATAAAATAAACGTTAAGTTTTTTGAAATTATCCAATTTTCTGCGCAGTCTTCTTAACTTTTCTTTCCGTAAGAATCTTTCTATAAAGAAACCTTACGGAAAGATGAATGAAATCGGTAAAGTCGTTCTCAAGTTATGTCGTAACCAAGGGAAACAGGGATTAATTTTTATATTTACAGATTTTACAAGACCGACAGCTTAGGTCAGCTGACACTTTGCTTCTCTGCGCCCCTTCCCATAAGACTTCTTATTTCTCTAACTCCTTTTCGGTTGTAGCGGTCCGACTCTGGAATGGCTTGCCATTAAACATTAAAAAGGCTGAAACAAAAGAGTCGTTCAAGAGATTGGTGCGTCAGCGCTTCCTTGAGAAGTTGAAGATAATTAAGCCACCGATACCATCATGCGTTTGAATTAGGTTTGCAATGTAATTTCTATTTAATATATTTTTTTTAACATTATTATTTTTACGTAAGATAACTGTATTTATATATACATGTATTTATATTATAAGTATTATGTTTTTTATGTTCTTAATTAGTCATTTAGGGTCTGTATTTATAATAAGCTGTGAAATACCTTTTTCCTGTGTGACGCTTTACCTTCTTTTAGCACGACCAGGCTGACTAGTAGATAAAACTATTATTGTACTATTATTGTATATTGTATTTGCACTCAGAAAACTACGATTGAATGTATCAAAACAAGCTGCGCTAAGTGCCTATCATGGCTATGTTTCCTCCATTCTCTCGTATGGTCTTATTCTTTGGGGAAACTCGACAGACATTAATAAAGCTTTTATAGCACAAAAAAAAATGTGTTCGCGCATTATGTGGAGCCTGGTTTACTGAAAGCTGTCGTCCTATTTTTAAGGAACATAAAATCATGCCTATTGCCTGTATGTATATAAATGGTATAGGTAACTTAGTTAAAGAAGATTCAGAACGATTTCTAAAACACTCTGACAAAATGCAAAGGCATACAAGGCATCATAATAGACTTTATCTACCACATTGTAAACTTGATATTTATAAAAAGAATGTATATGTAATGGCTGTAAAAATATTTAATAATTTACCAAAGAACATTCAAGAGCTGCCACTTTTTAAATTTAGGCACAAATTAAAATTATGGCTTTTAGATAAGACCTTTTATACATTAGAGGAATACTTTAATAAATAATGACATGATTAATTTGAATAATTATAATTGAATACTAAATGTTTGATATAAATAGTGTAATGTTACTAACAATATATTTATAACAATACAAATATGAAAGCTTTACAAGCTTATTGCACGCCCCTGAGTGGGGTAGAGTATAGTGAAACTGTTTTATATTAAATATTACATCTTTCTGTATAACCTACATATATTCTGGCAATAAATGATTATGATTAGCATTAAGTCCTCCTAGCACTATTATGTTTTGTGTGAAAGTATAAAAAAATACTTTAAAGAAAGATCTGCAAGGTGTAAAATACTTTAAAGTATTCCAATCTACAAGACGTAAAGCAAGGGATTAAAGGCTCTAACGAGCTGATTAACCCTCGCTATTTCTTTGAAGACTGAAGCCCACTTTCTGATTAGCGTCTCCTCATTACGCCAAGTGGGTTAGCGCCGGCCACTCTTATATACCTGCAGCTTAGCTTATATACCGGGGCACATACCTATTTCATTACTTTTATAATGGTTTATCAAAAATATGTAACATATGTCAGTTAACAATAGAAATAAATAACAATCAACTAATAACAACTAAGTAGAGCATTAAAAAAAAATGGTTACAGCAGATACTACTCGTGCAGATTGATTGATTGATTGAAAATACTTTATTGCACTTATAAAACTAGTACAAAGGCGAACTTAATGCTAAAGAGCATTCTATTCCAGATCACCTTTGTGTATTGTAGATAAATTGAGAAAATAAACAGCTCATGCATTCATTTAAATTATTAAATGGGTGGAAAATATTGCATATGCAAAATATTGTAGTATATATATGTTTGCGATAAATACTAAAAGCAAAGTGTTTAGATAAAATTAAAATTTAATTTGTAAAGCGATAAATTAAACTCTATTTAGATATATAAAACAAAGTCGGGTTAGTTACACCATTCATAATTCAAGAATGGTTGGACCGATTTTGATGATCTTTGATTTGTTGGATTTGTCTCCGCCCCGAATAGTATAATAATTTTAATATAACTATTAAAATATCGGAAAAATTCACGCAAAAAGAAATTATGAAGAAAATTCATTTTCTCATACATAGATGCAGCTAATGATGGCCTATTAAGAATTCTACCGGGGTGGCATTGGCAGCCAGCGTCATATGCATGTTAAGGTGGTACAAAGTTCGACAGGTCAGCTAGTAAGTAATAAAACAAATCTGCACATATAATTATTATAATTTAGTAACTTGAAACGTTGAAGCGAAAACAATTTCTAGCGAAAACGATGCTCCAGTACCGGCATATAGAAATCCTGGAACCGGACCGGTACTGCAAGCCTTAGGTTTAAGACTAAACTAAATCAAAGAAATCGTTACGCACAGTCAATAGTCAATATTCATTTATTCATTAAAATCACATGTATCAATTTGAAACATCAATTTTACCACCTGTTCCTCCACGAACAAGCCAGGCAAGAAATGTGGCGTATGCTCCCTGCATTAGAAATTGACCGTCTACAACCTGTTTTGCTATGTACGACATTAATTTAAAACACACATCCGGAATCGTATTAACTGATTTTAAACGTTTTAATACCAGTAGCTTGAATATTTATCCAGTAATCGATACATTTCCAATAAACAATTCTTTACGTAAGGCGCAGGCGCCTTTGCGACGATGCCGCTTAGTTTGTTTAACTACTTACGTACATGATTCTTCTTCTTTCATGTCAATGATAAGCTAAACTATTTTAGAATAGTCTTCCTCTCTAGATTAATTACTAGTAATTAGTACAGTAGTGTTTTAGAGTAGTAGAAGCCTCATCGCAGCGCATCTCAGAAACAGATAGGGCACGGTAACGCAGTGTCCTAGGCTGGCTAATTCTTTCAACACAATGGTAACTCAAACAACTTACATGATGAATGAATATTAAAAGAAATTAATACAAAAGTTACGAGGATGGCTGTATCTACCACAAACTAATGACTCTTAGTGACCGTCGAATGGTGATGGACATGTTTTTGTATGACATAGTACACTCGCGAATAGATTGCCCTGAAATAGTTGGCCAGATAAGACTCTCAACTCCATGTTATAGAACACGACACACTTGCTTATTCTACATACCTACATGTCGCACCAACTATTTACAGAATTCTGTTTTAAAGTGAAACTTTTATTACATCGTCTCTAACTTTTTCGTCTGTGTGTTGCATGTCGCGTGATGGTCGGCCGCGGAGTAGGGATAAAGTGAAAGGCGCTCGTCAGAGCAGCCGAGGCCAATATGGCGGCGCCTATAGTTCGCATCAGCTAACCGTGTAGTGTATAGACTCATTTGTGCCAACGAAAATTATTAGTTAAATGTCTATAATGTGAAACAAAGTTACACTTTACCGTGGTGTCATAAAACCACACAATCCTTTTTTGGTCGTATTGTTTCAACCCACAAGAAGAAATTTAAAGATATTGATTTATTCGATTGTTCAAAGCCAACCTATAGAGGTAAAATTATGAAGGCATTACGTGTTGAATCTTAAGGCGTGGTGGTGGATGGGAGCTTCTGGTGCGGTGGAGGGGAGGATTTGCCTACTTTTTTTTTAACATGTTCTTTATAATACCTATGAAATTGATGCGTTTATTTTTCAATTCTACACTAAAACACCTAGGTACCTACCTTGGGTTAATTAAAACGTGTTTTTGGTACATTTCAACTATTATAGAAATCTTTTTTCTTTTTCCTTTACTCAGTCTTAATTTATCAAATTTATGGTTTTTATTTACTCGCAAAATTACATATACACAATCAATTGATATGCTTACTTACACACACAACACATATTTGTAATAATGTGTTTGTTTCCAACATCTTTCTTTACAATGTCCAAACGTAGAAACCTGTTATTAACCTTGCGTTTTAGTTCTATAAGTTGTCCAAATAAATTGTATCGCCATTGGTTTCTCTCAATAAATAAATAAAAATAAAATAAAAAAATAGAATATGATTTGTTTACCTATTTTGTACAGGCTGTTTCATTGATATTTAAGGACTTGATATTAAAGTATTTTGATAAATAAAAATCTTCTTTGGTAATGAATTTGTTATAAAAAACCTACATACAACAGTACTAGCCATTAACCCTACCTGTGTTTTAATTTAATGTCGTACTTAACAAAACACGTACTTGAAGAATGCTATTCATCATTCACAACTGCAGCGACACTATAGCGTACTTACTCGTAAAGTAGTGATTCTCGCAATTTCTTCGAAACCCTTATCTCGTCATTACTTGAGGCGTGTTAGCACCTTCCTCGTGACCAGCCCATCAGGCTTCGGACACGGGCATTTGCAAACGCAAATTGTTGCTGGTCATCTGGTTAGTATGATCATCGGTAATAAGTACCTGTACAAATAGGACATGGCTTTACGACTTTGTAAGGGTAATGGAAAATTTGAATATCACGTTTCGAATTTACGTTCGAAACAAAAACCCTTATAACACCTACTAGCTTTCGCCCGCGGCTCGCGTGTTCAGTAATAACTAGTAGTTCTCCCCAAACTCAGATCTCACGAGTCTCCGATTATAACAAAAAAATATTATTTGTAACCTTTGACTATCGAAATAGTACCACGAAATAAATAACCTACTTACTTGACCTATAATTTCATTCAAAGTACAGGTAACGGGAGTTCATGTTAATTGGTTTTCTTTTTTGGGGTACAAAATGCAGTTATTCCGGATTTCGGACTTTTGCCTATATTTGTAATACTTAAGCTACACGGATACTAAATTACAGCACTGTGGGGTCACTGGTGTACCCTGTGAATTTTGTCAAAGTTTAGTTTTTTTATGGCTAATAACTCAAAAACTACAAAAACTTTACTAAAAGTAAAAACGGGTTCGAAATGTACTAATGAAGACATTTTATTTGACGTCTCACTTGACCTAATAGTCTCATTTTAATTTGATTTTTACCCCTTTTGAACCCCAATATCTCAACAACCCCCCAAAATTTTTAGCTCATTGAGTCACACCATTGAGGCAAAATTGTGCCATCATAACCTACTTATATACCAAATTTCACGATGATCGGATAAACGCTTCGAAAGTTATCCTCGGACAAACAAACATACATACAACGCCGATTTGCCCAAGTTTATTTGAAGATCTCGCTTCGCTCGATCAAAAAGTACCGTAATGTTTTATCTAGGTCATATTCTACCTATATACCAAATTTTATCGAAATCGGTTCAGCGTGTTTGAGTAACAAATAAACAAAGTAACATCCAAACTTTCATATTTATAATATTAGTGTGACACTGTACATAATTATTGATTAAAATGGGTATTTATAGCGTATGTACCTTTTTTCTAGTCTACCCATGACCACGACTGTTGCAACACAGCCGAAACGTCGGGTTGACAAATAAAAAAGGTACGTACGCGTTAAATACCCGTTTTAATCAATAATTAGTGTGATTTGTATAAATGTACCTACCTTTAAAAATGTTTTTTTAATGGACAAAGCTCTCCCCATCTTCTCTCCATTCATCCATAAAATATGTTTAGATAAAATCAAATTTATATCAGAAAAAACAGAATTCCTGTGTTCAGTGTGATAAAAGGACCTGTCTCCTTATAATTATGTGCTCCTTACGCCATACTCCCGTGCATGAACTATATCGCGTAGATGACTCCAATCAAATTAGCGTGCATCAAGGAGCATTAATCAATATTCCATAGTACATAGGAGACAGCAGAGGGCGCTCAAGTGGAACAAACACAGCACCTTTGATGTGGCGCTTTGAGGCCTTCTGTACGTACATGTTCTTTGACGGCGTTTGAGGTAAGAGTTGATAGAATTTACATATTTTATGAGAGAATTCATTTTAGTCCTCACGAGTATGTGAAGGGATACTTTTTACTTTGTAAGACAATATTAAATGGTATGCATAATATAACCGTGCTTTATGGTGTAATAGAAAAAAAACTTGTTATTTTCGGTTTATAGTTTGTATGTATATTTTTATTATATTATGTTGATACACCGCC
This sequence comes from Philereme transversata, assembly GCA_963924445.1. Classification (NCBI taxonomy): domain Eukaryota; kingdom Metazoa; phylum Arthropoda; class Insecta; order Lepidoptera; family Geometridae; genus Philereme; species Philereme transversata. Next base: position 12,224,631 of record OZ004347.1, read on the forward strand.
GTCATGTGATCAAGTATTATCCTGTACATACAAAGGTTGTCTGGTAGAGATCACTTTTAGCGATAAGATCACCCGTTGTACTAAATCTATTTTTATATTCGTTTTTTTTCTTGCTTATGCTGTCCCACTTCTGTACCAAAAAAAATGTTAAAATTATGTTCTGTGTTTTATTTTGGTGTACAATAAAGAATTTTCCCTATTATAAAGGAGACGAGATAATATAAGATAAATCGTCTCCTTTGTTTAGTTAGCGTTGTTTAGCAAAAGTTTTAATGTTAATCACGTCATATTAAAGTGTTACCTGATACACTGTAAAGTTTCACTGGTGACACACAAAACTCTCAAAACAACAAAAAAACGACGAGCCTTACAGTAGTTGCATATGATGTGTCACATCTGACCACCGCGCGCGCTCATTGCTCAAATCAAATAGCGCGCGCTTCCCCGGTTTCCTGTTACACATTTCCGTCCCTTTTGCCAAAATCACTCCCACAAACCGAGAGGAAAGACGTTACACATTAATAATTGGTCAAACGAATGTCAGAACACGCATAGTTAAAAGCAGTGCCGGATTAACCACGTAGCAAGAGTAGCAATTGCTATGGGCCCCGCGCAAAAGGGGGGCCGCGTATCCAAACTTACCCACCTCCGCCTGGCGTAATTTTTTAAAACTTATTTCGACGTGGTAGCGTGTCAAGTCAAGTTTAGGCTATTGAATTTACTCGATGTCACAAAAACGTGAAACGTAATACCCTTTCCGACTAAAACAATCCACATCAGACTATCGGTAACAGATTATTTCGTGAGCAAAAATAAAACACAGAACTTTATACGGTAAATGCACAAGTTCTGCAAAAAGTCATTCGCTTGAAGCGGCCCGATTATCAAAATTTTATAATAATTATCACAATTTAATTTATTTTTATTTATTTCTATTATTAAATGACATTTGTAATATATTTTTGACATACCAATATTATGAAATGGTGGTGGAATCATGAAATGGTGAATAAATGAATACTGAATACTAAATCAATTCTACAAAAAGTCTGACGTGTGCGAGCACCCAGGGGCGTATTTACCCTAGGGCCATAGAGGCCATGGGCCGGGGCGGCAGGCTGCGTGGGCGGCGTAAGCCGCCTCTAAACACCAACAAAATTGTAAAATTGGTGGTAAATAAACGTATTGTATCTTGAATTTTTTTTACCACTTTATATTTAAGTACTCATAGCAGATGAAGGGCCCCTCGATTGAATTATCTTTGGGCCCCGCGCTTGCTTAATTCGGCATTGGTTAAAGGTTCTGTATTTTAGTCATTTTAAAACATAAATTTTATTTTGCAGTTGATTTGATAATTTTAACCAATAACCTTATATAAACTATTAACCAACCCCACTATAGTAGATGTTTGGCTCGGAAACTAGTAGATTCTACTGAGCTTTGATGATTTTTTTACAACTACCGTATAATGTGCTACTATTGTGGATACTTTTTAGGTATACGAAAATAGCGATTTGGCTGGTAGGGCTCTTGCATCAAAAAAAGGGTTGAGGAAATCTTATAGTGTTTTGGAAGACCTATTTAACGACACCCACACGTTGGAGTGCGTTATAAAAATAAATCACAACTTCCATATAAAGAAGGTGCCAAAAAAAATTTTTTTTAAAGTTTTTTTCTTAACTTTCTGGACGTCATTAAAACGTATAATTTGTATCAGCTTTACAGCACAAATAAAACTAATAAAACGGCTGTGACTAGTTGGACAGATAGATGGACATGGCGAAACTATAAGGGTTTCCAGTTTGAATACAGAACCCTAAAAATCTGTATAACATTTTCTACACATGTATCTTAACATAAAAAGTCGTAAAACAATAAGTCCGTCTCCATTATGAAGTACCGACAGAGTGCTGCGATAACTGCAAATACCCACTTGTGGTGATTTGGGCATTTATTAAAAAGCACACAATACGCCCCCTACCCCCGACCGGGATCGCTCTACTATTTTATTTTTAATATTAAACCCTCGGGCAGTGATCGTAGAGTAATGCAAAGTTAGAGAGTTCTTTAGACTTTATTAGACTTTTTGGATAGAAGATTTATTTATTTAGAGAAACTAATAAATAAACAATCGTACAATTATTATTATTATTTATTTATATTTATTTTTAGCCCTCTGTGTCCCACTGCTGGGCAAAGGTCTCCCCACATTCTTTCCAGCGCCAAGTTGGTCCAATCTGCTCGGAAGCTAGTGAGCTCGTCCATCCATCCTTTCCTTGGTCTGCCTGGTCTGCCGCGACATCTTCGGGTTGTGTCAGGGTTCTACTCGATGGCTTGGTCCACTGATCATCCGTCATACGGCAAACATGACCAGCCCAGTCCCTCTTGAGCTTGGTGGCTTTCGTAGCCACATATTACAATAATAATTAATAATAATAATAACCTAACAAGAACAATGGTATCCTCCTCTTTCCATCGTTGTGCCTAACAGGGTCCATAATAATAATGCACCTATCAATTACCACCATTATTACATTGCGGAATACAATAAATAATAAACGTAAGTCTAGACGGTAAAACATATCGTCAGAAGTGTGCTAGGGTAATGATAACGCTGGTATAGCGTTAGCTTTTTGCAGTGCCAACGATTGATTCAAACTACTGAGTCGCGCGGAATTAAGTCTCTGTGTGAATCACAACCACAATTATCGGTGTGCCTCTCTCTGCCTCACAGAGACACTCTGCCTCGACATTCACAACTTTTTGGATACTATGATGTGGGCTGTGGTATAATTGATTGAGTATCAAGAATGTCGATACAGAGTATGTACAGAGTAGAGAATGATCTCGAGGACAGATTAACAAAAGCACGTGCAAAAATCTAAAATGTAACTTTATTTCGTAGAGGCTCTACGGGGCTACGAGCCTACGACGTAGCTCAAATAATAAATCTCATTAGGAGATAAGATTTATTTTTATTTTTCATTTAACCTACATGTTTGAATTTATGGACTTCATAGGAAATTAGCATTATCATCTTCAATATTATATCATTCATAATATGCTTACATTTTACCATTATTGACAAGGGGGTGGTCAGAGGTAAATCCAAACTTTGCGTTTAATACCAACTTTTTGCATAGTATTTAAAGTCTAATGACTAATTGCTGTAATATATTCATTAAAAATAAACGGGTAAAATAATTAAAAAATAAATAGACACTCAATTGATTATTTGTATAAATATAAAAAAAAGTGTGAAAATAAACATTAAGTAAATCAAGTAAGTCAATATTCGTGCAATGGATTTAGTTTCCTTCTGTTTCTTGTAATTCTCTAGTTTATTTAACTATATTTATTAGTTTATAAATTGTTTTACTAGGGTTTAATGATGTGTATATATTATAAATAATAATATTAGAAATTTAGTATATCGAAAAATAATTTTTTAAATGATGAGTGTTTATACGGGATACCGGGGCCCATCGCGTTTTCAAAAATCTTTCTGGGCGTCTGGTCGAAGCAACGTGTAATCTGAGAGCTGGCGGTTATCTGGGTCAACGCATAAGTATTGCAATTCAGCGGGGTATTGCAGCCAGTGTCTTGGGGACACTTCCGTCTGGTCTGGAGCAGGATCTGGAGCAGTTGAGTTATCTATAGATCGTTTGCAACGGTATTTAGATGATTCAACTGTTTCTCCTGTATCTGTTTCTCTTGTAAATAGTTTTATAAAACTTTATTTAGATAAATGACATCGTACGTTGTACATTATTATATGCAATTTTCTATAATTTTATTGTTGTCTCTGAGTATAGGTTAGTCTACGGTGAACATTTTCCAAGCCTGTTGGAGAGTACTTCACTGCTATTATTGAGATCCAGACAGAGAATGCTCTTCATCATATCTTCAGACTCCGTCCTTAAATTATACCCCCCTGTAGGTATGCATCTAGCATCTTGGCAGTTAATCATAATGTATTTTTGGAAATTTGGTAGCAATTCAAAAGTACGCGTGATTTGTCATTAAAACTAGTCAGCTATTCATTTATTTATATACTAAATTTCATCAAAATCGGTTTAGTCGTTTAGTTATGAAAACGTTTGTAATGACTTTTACTTTTGAATTAATAATAGTAGGGATGGAAGATGGAATTTTAGGTCTACGCGTGATAAAAAGAACTGAACCAATTTTCACCGAACTGAGCTAACCACTATCTTGCCAACAGCAGAAGATCTAAAGTGGCCTCTTCAGATGTTTCATATTCCATTTCAGTTTCACTAGAGGATAAATCTGGTTTTTGATGTCTAACATCTTTCCACTCGGTTTGTGGCAAAAGGAACGGAAATATGTAACAGGAAACCGGGGAAGTGCGCGCTATTTGATTTGACCAATGAGCGCGCGCGGTGGTCAGATGTTAGACATCATATGCGACTACTGTAAGGCTTGTAGTTATCCTAGCAAAAGTAGCAAGTCAAATGCTGGCTGATTTGTGCTCAAGCATTTTTTTGTGATAAATGTCTTTTATATAGGTACTTTACCTATGCTGCACAGACCTTTCCCATAGATTTCCATAGAGCGACCGATCTGCGGCCTACACCCAACGGCTTCCAGCAACCGTTATCAGGTATTTCCATCTGGGGGGGGGGGGGGGGAGGAGGAGGCATCCTAAGTTGCGTTTTCCAGTGATCTCCACTGGATCACATTTCTGCTCCAACGTCTGTCAGTTCTTCGTATGCAGCTTGCTAATCTTCTTGGTCTTGTTAGTAAACCTTAGGTTGTTTACGGAGCTTCTCATTTCTGATCCAAACTTGTTCTTATGCCTTCATAAGAGGCCTATAGAGAGACGTTTTAGTGCCGTATGTCATCACTGATTTTTTATAAGTGCAAGCCAGCTTGCATAACGATTTCTAAACGTAGTTTACGACTAAACGAGTTTAAATTTGACGTATTTGTATGGTTTGATAACCTCTCTACATAATGTTTAGCCATTAAGGGTCTTACCACAAAAAAGTTAAAAACACGCTAAACACGGTTTAAAAAATAATCCTATACAAAAATTGGTAGGAAATTTTTTAAACACGCGTTATACAGGGTATACGTTTTTTATGGTAACTAGGATCATGTTTAGGCATCGTTTCGCAAGTCGCCCTAAATGTATAACATACTAGCTGTTGCCAGCGACTTCGTACGCGTTACAATACTATATGTGTGGGTAACCTGAAATAAAGCTAAACTCGCTGATGCAACTTGATACCCCATTTTTATGCCGGTAACTATGGATTTATTGGTTAAAAGGTAACCTATGTGGTAACCCAGGCTATAATGTACATATATACCAAATTTCATCAAAATCGGTTCAGCCGTTACGACGTGATTGAGTAACAAACAAACAAGCATCCAAACTTTCGCATTTATAATATTAGTGTGATTTGATTATTGAAATAAAAGATAAATAAAATAACTGATTAAGCCAACTTGCGCAACAACGCCAACGCCTTAACGTATTTAGCGGCTAAACATGATTTAGAGAGTTGTAAAATCGAAAAAAAACGTGAAATTCAAACATGTTTAGTCGCTTAATACGTTTAGGCATCGTTGCGCGAGTCGCCCTGATTTATACAGTTCCTGCTAGTTTTCCTTGAAAAATTAGGGCAGTTTTACTCGGGGTAAGGGTAAGTAGATATTGGACAAACACTGGGCAGCACAATTACTTTGGAACAGGCCGTCATGTGTCCCGATCCTTATCGGCGGGCAATACTCGCGTGTTCAGCGCCTAACGTGTAGAGTCTATGTTACGAAAGATTAGAGTTTGTTTTTTATCGATTTTAGTCAAGCTTGTTTGAAATTTGACATTTACCTGATGGTAAGTGCTGACTTGCTTCATTTATATATATATAAAACAAAGTCGGGTTAGTTCACCATTCAAGAACAGCTGGACCGATTTTGATGATCTTTGATTTGTTTGTTTTGCATCCGTCCCGTTTAGTAGAATAACTATTAAAATATCGGAAAAATTCACTTAAAAAAAAGAAAATTCATTTTCTCATATATACATGACAGCCCGCGTCATATGCATGTCAAGGCAGTACGAAGTTCGGCGGGTAATAAACGAGAATTTAAATGTTATCTTCTTCAATAAAATTCCCCTGTGCATTTGTTCGTAATTCTTCTCCTAAACAGCTTGACCAATTTTTATAAAAAAAATACTTTTGGTGTCACCTCATACTTGGATGGTTCCTAGCTAGGACCTGGTAGGTGGCGCTGTGGTCGAGATCCAGACAATTGACGGAAGAAGTCGCGGGAATTCAACTAGTTTGATTATAAGATGGCAAATATTACTAAATAACGAGCCTTATATGCGCAAGTGTACCTATTCATTTATAAAGACAAGCCTCCGTCCGCGGCATACAAAAAAAAACTACATTCTCAAAATGTAAAATCATATTTACAAGAAATGAAATACCAAGAAATGTCAAGAGACTGCTACTAACACAATTTAACTAAAATAACTTAATTTTAGAAATATTACTTGAAATGTCATTGTACATGCTGATTCAGCGTTTATCGTACACGAAATAAGAACGTTCGTATCTTACGAAATTCTAATTAGTCAGTAACATCAGAATCGCATCGACTATCTTAGCAGGTTTGGATTAGGAATGTTTAGAATAAATCGCTTTTAACTTGGACAGCGGCTGTTGTCTAGTGGACAGGTAGATAGCTAGGGCCAGGCAATTATAGAGGTTGTGTAAAGTTTAATATAGGCTAATGCTATGCAATTCACCTTTATTGTAGCATGTAGGCAGCCAGCCCTGGTGAAGTGACACAGCTTTATTGAATGTAGCTGCTTGGTTGTAACCCTCTTTGCTAATAGTAAGATGTTGTGTTATGGAAGGATAAATTTGAGAGCTGTTATTGCCTTCTGCGAGGAAATTATAGCACAAGCGGCGGCGGAGAGGGGGAAAGAAATCTCAACTGCCAATCATATCCGTAGCAAGAAAGTCAAGGGTAGGAGGAGATACTATTATACACTGGCCTGCAAAAAAAGTATCACACTTTTAAAATTGCAATAACTTCTTAAGTACATAAGATATACTTTCGAAACAAATAGGACTCGAAAAAGAGTTTAATTTTGTACATAAAAACGTCATAGTCGGTAACCTCCTTTTAAGAAATAGCTGACAAAAACGTGCAAGAGTATATTCAGGAGATTGGTATCAGCGTGATGGCTTGGCCATTAAGAAGTCCTGATCTGAACCCTTTTGAGCGCGCCTGGGATGAGCTAGGGAGGCTAGTCAGAAGCCGAAGACCATCTACCACCTTCAGGGCACTAAAACAGGCCCTGATAGAAGAATGGGAGAATATTCCCCAACATCGGCTCCGAAACCTTGTGTTCAGTATGCCAAATCGACTCGAAGTTAGCAGAGCCCGAGGAGGCAATACAACTGGTATTAAAAAATAAATAACATGTAAAACATACTTGTAAATGTTAATTGAGTTGTATGACACTAAGCTAAAAATGGCTATTTTTATTGTTTTATCTTTTTTGAGACTTATAAATGTTACTTATGTATAATTGATCGAGCGAAGCGAGATCTCCAAATCAACTTGGGCAAATCGGCATTGTATGTATGTATGTATGTATGTTTGTTTGTCCGAGGATAACTTTCGAAGCGTTGATCCGATCATTGTGAAATTTGATACATAGGTGATAGGAATACATAGTGATGGCAGAATTTTGGTGTGACTCAATGAGCTGAAAACTTTGGGGGGTTGTTGAGATATTGGGGTTCAAGAGGGGTAAAAAAAATGAAAATGAAACTATTAGGTCAAATGAGACGTCAAATGAAAGGTCTTTATTATTACATTTCTATTCCGTTTTTATTTTTAGTAAAGTTTTTGTAGTTTTTGAGTTATTAGCCATAATAAAAACTAAACTTTGACAAAATTCACAGGGTGCAACAGTGACCCCACAGTGCTGTAATTTGGTATGCGTGTAGCTTAAGTATCACAAATATAGGCAAAAGTCTGAAATCTAGAATAACTGCAATTTGTACCTCAGAAAAGAGTAACCAATTAACATGAACTCCTGTTACCTGTAATTTGAATGAAACTGTAGGTCAAGTTATTTGGTTATTATTTCGTGGTACTATTTTGATAGTCAAAGATTACGAATAATATTTTTTTTTGTTTTTATGGTAGACTCGCGAGATCTCAGTTCGGGGCGAACCACTAGTTTACTATAGTTTCAAAGAAAGCTGATAAAAATTGCTATAAAACATATTTATTTTAAATCTCTAACTTCTATAGTTTAGAAAAAATTGATATTTTAAAAGTGTGATACTTATTTTTGCAGGCCAGTGTATATATTTTTTATACTACCTTGCGATGGAACAAGCACATGGCCCACCTGATGTTATGTGATAACCATCGCCTATAACTAAGCCTTGCCTCATAGTTCATGCACTTTAAAAACGTGCCCTACTGTGTACTGTAAAGTCATGTGCCTGTAATTTCACCGGTAACCATACCCTTCAAACCGAAACACAGCAACTTTGTTCTGGTTCAAAAAATCGGGCACTAAAAACTAAATCTTAACATATAAAACAAAGTTGGGTTTATTCGAACACTTATAACTCGAGAACGGCTTGACCGATAATGATGGTTTTTGATTTGTTGGATTTGTCTCCGCCCCGAATAGCAGAATAACTATTAAAATATCAGAAAAATTTACGCAAAAAGAAATAATGAAGATAATTCGTTTTCTTATACATAGATGCAGGGGGTGACGTACATTGACAGCCCGCGTCATAAGCATGTCAACGCGGTACGGAGTTCGGCGGGACAGCTAGTTAATAATATGAATAAAAAAATATTTCTGACCAAAGGTATATCCATATTTTGTTAGTATACTATTAAATTAAAAGCTTATAAGTATGTTAGTGACACTCATTAAAAAACAAAACAAAAAGATACTTATATAAAGATCTCAGTAACTATCTCAAAGCCACATTGTTTCAATAACATTTATTTTGAAAATTCACCTCATAACACTAATAACTATTCAACACTACCAAACTATTAAAGCAAATAACCAAACCGATAACAGACCAACTTTGCTCCATAAACCTGAAAGTTTGCATGTAAAGCAAAGTTATTCGCAATAGTTCTAGCTGGTAAACATAGACAGGTGCCGAATGTAAGGACACTGCTAATAGTTCAAAATTCAAAGTTCCACTCAAACAGGTCGAGTAAACACTACGCCATCTGGCTGAGTTTGCCGGCCTAGCCGTTTGTGTTACTTGACGGGTTTATTGAGATCGCGTGGTTTTTAGGGTGGTGTGTTCTATGCACTATTTTATTTATTATATATTATTTTTTTATATTAAACAAGGTCTTGATCACTACCTCACCTGATAGTAAGTGATAGTGTGGTCGAAGATGGAGTCTTGCCTAGAGAAGAACCAGTTTACTCTGGACTTAAATACTCTGAGATTAAAGAGGTCCGAAAAAACTCATAAAATATGTGTACTGTTAGTGTATACTTAAAGTAAAAAAATAATATGAGGGAATGGTCAAGCGATTAACAATAAAAATAGCACTATATATATTTTACACTATAAAATGTTCATTAAATCATAGACATAGACTTAGGCATAGACATTTATTTGCTAAATAGCACACATAATACATTTACAAAAGATGTATAAAAAGTAAAAGATGAAAACATGCAAGACATAAACAAACAATATAATAATTAATTAATTTTAAATATGAGGTAAATATGTTGTGTGCTATAGCAGCAAAAAGGCCTAGACACATAAATCATAGCATGCGTACAGCTAAGCTATGGAACATTTTAAGGTAAGAGTAATTAGGTGTCTTCTATCTTCGTGATTCATCTTAGATCACATCATCGCTTACCATCAGGTGAGATTGTAGTCAAACTAATACAACGATGAGATCTATTCAAGTAAAACAAATAGCCCAATAAAGTCGAGCGCTGCATAACTAGTAGTCATGCTACATTTGTGAATGCGTGCGAAGCGTGTCTTGGCGAAACGTAATTGACAGCTCAGGAGCGACTGCTGTGAAAACATGGCGAAATTTTACTGCTGTCAAACCACTTGTGCTACGAATATCATGCGTTTCATGGTTGAGTAGGCTGTATTAAGTTTTTTATTTTTAAATAAAAAACAAAAAACATGCTAATTTCGGTGTAGAGAAATGTGTTAATAATATTCATAAACTTATGATGAGAAAACTTGGGTGTAGGTTACAGTATCTAACGGGCAGATAGCGCGTATTTTGAAAAAAGAAGAGTTGAAAACGTTCGCAGAAAATGATGAATGCTCTAGTCAAACTAGTTGACCCGCCCTGGATGCGCAGTGTAAATAAAATATATCCAATATAAAAAATACTTTCAGTTATTCTAAACTTTTCAAATTTTCCGGACAACTTTTAAAAATTTTCTTCCTACAAACCTTGTACTGAAAATTACGAATACAACAAAATATAATCTGCCAAATCGGTCGAGCTGTACTCAAGTGATGATCTTTCATACATCTGGCAATAGATAAGAAGATATTATAGCTGAAGTGATTTTTACTTGAAGTGATTTACAAACTCGTAGATTATTTGCATAATTATACATTGTTTTATCATTTAAAACTAGACAAAATCATACATAAGTACTTTACTTTCACATACAGTCAAAATTATGGTTAAACTAGCTGTTGCCCGCAACTTCGTACTCGTTACACTAATAAATGTGTAGGTAACCTATAAATAAAGCTAAACTCGCTGTTGCAACTTAACTTGACACCCCATTTTTATCCTATGGGAACTGATTTATGGGATAAAAGGTATCCTATGTCGTAATCCAGGTTACAATCTACGTATATACCAAATTTTATTAAAATGGGTTTAGCCGTTACGACGTGATTGAGTAATAAATAAACAATCAAACAAATAAATAAACAAACATCCAAACTTTTACATTTATAATATTAGTGTGATCAGTGCCACGTCAATTATATTTAAGCTGGCATAAGGCAAAACAAAAAAACAAAAATTAATTACAACCACCGCGGCACCGTTATCACAATTGAAACATTTTATCAGCAACTATAGGTTAACCCTCAAGTGGTCCCAGCGGAGTTGCGTGCACACTGTACTCCACAGGGGTACAAAGTACCCTATATCTTATACCCCGGGGTATTCCATGTTTATTGCAACGCTCAGCCGCGGGCTCCGCTTTGTCTTCCCCTAAATTGAATATTTTATCAATTTGTACCTCGCCAAAAAATGGTTGGTAAAATTTGTATGATTAGTGAATGTTGGTGCTTTAAGCGGTTATTTTAATCTAGATTTTTTTTCATGTTTTTACAGCAATGTCGTCTTTTGTTTCTGATGACTAAAATCCGGGTCGAATAGGTAGGTGTCTTCTAGATCTTCGTGCTCCATCTAAGACCACATTATCGTTTACCAAGGTGAGATGGTGGTCAAAAAAGACCCAAGTACATTAGGTTAATAGAGTCTCATCTTCTCAAGCAATGTGTCATTAGAAAATTGTAATGTTAGGTATATTTAGGAGTATCTCTTTATATCTTTCCGAGTAATAAAAATATACATATACTGAAAAACAGCAATCTCTACCACCCTTTTTTATAGATTTAATTACTTACATATACAAAGCAAGTATCATAAATTCCCTTACTCAATACTACTACCCGTACATTCAGGAATTTCACGCGCAACTAAATCAATTATGTGTGTTCCACAACATCACGGGTCGCGGGTTCGACTCCCGCGCACGGCTTGGCGCGGATAATGCTAAACGCAGGGGTGGAACAATGCTTGTCGGCTAAACGCCTGCGGTGTTCTGGCTTATTGAGGGACGGTTAGGGGATGTTTTATTTAAGAGCAGTATTTTTTATTTATTTAAACTATACTGTCATAATTATATCTAATATTTTATAGTAATTTATGGTATTTTATTTATGGAATTCATTTTATTTATTCATTCAGAACAATTAGATAATAACTTTAGAAATTACATAATATTTACGAATTACAATATTTAAAATTATCACATACCTGTCTAAAATAATAAAATAAAACAAAACTAATGTATACCTAAACATAAAAAGTCAAATGAAAAATAGTCATCATAGAAAATTAAATAAAAATAATTTAGATTAATATTGCTATGGATTATATTTAAAATACGTACATGTCACAAATTCATTAAATTAACTATTAACTCAAATGCATATAAATAAAAACGACTATTCAATACTATTACACGTCATAAAGTCAAATGAAAAATAGCCATCACAAAATATAAAATCAAAATAATTTAGGATTATATTACTACGGATTACACGTCACAAATTCAAAAAAAAATGCCATATTCATAATTTCATTTATTCATTTCAAGCACATAACAACAATTTTTACATAATCTAATTTACAATGAGTTGTAATTTTTTAAATAATGGTTGATTTATACATCATAATTTCAAACAGAACATACACTAAGTCGAGTAGACTTGTGTTGTAGATCCTGTTCTCCGTCAAGTGGGTTCCCAAATAGTAGCCTTAACTAGTCATTTCACTTTACTTTTCTTTTGGTACAATTTATTTAAAATTACAGAGGGATTACTTTTAATTATTAGAGTTTATTATAATTATGTAATATTATATTTTAATTTGTAACGTTACTTTACTATTCTTACTGTATTAATTGATAATAATTATTAATAATAATAATGTATATTATTACATATTTAACCCGAAAATGATCACGCCATTACATTTTTGTATAGTTGTGGTGCCTGAGCGATTAAGGTATTAATTGGTTAAGATGGTTTGAAAATGGTTGCCAAAGCCTCATGTTTGGGATTGACTGCCGCAACCAGGCTGATTAGTGTGCGCCAGGCCTTAAACTGTTGCTATTTCAACAAAATATTGTTTCACGGTTGACTGTGAGGTTAAAAAAATACGAATATATTTTATTTTTATGGAAATCTTTCATTTCCGTTCAGTTAGCAGTTAGCTAGTAAGAAGAACCTTTAATGTCATCTGACATTTTGCATCAGCCTGTAGCTACTAAAGCTAGTCACAGACTGCTAATACTCCAAATTGAGTGACAGATAGAGTTAATAAAATCCGTCAGTAATATCTGCCATATGTCCACACCCTTTGCTGCCCACCATTATTATTTGGATCAACGTTATGCCTAATAATGTTTTGTACTATTTCATATTTTGATTTGAGGTTTATTGCTCTTATTTTGGCTTTATCTGCAGTATTTTGGTCACTAACAACCAATAAATATATGGTGATAAATATCTATTGACTACATGGAGAATGATACTCGAAATAGGTACCCTAAATACTCACCCAGTTTTAAAGTGAAAACTTCTTTATTCGCGTTGGGCATTTTTTGAGATGGGAAAAAAACCATTAAACTCGCGACACTGTTACCGTTACCGTCACCTCTGTATATAAGTATCTCGTAATTTTTCAAGCTTTCACTTCTGTGGGCACTCCCGGAGTGCCACTTTTTTTACTGTCACTCTGTTAGTAAGCTATGATCAGGTCTATGATCTTCCACATAGGTTTGTTGTCGATATATCACGTGATATTTCCATAGCATGTGTCAAATGCCATACATTTTCGGACTTATCGACTAGCTTCATCGCTAATCGACTGTAACTTGGCTAAGCCCTCAGGTATTCTGATCACTATTTAGACTAGAATTCTATAGTAAAACGATTGAATTATGCAATTCTAGTAATAACTGATGTATCGTATTTCACGAAAATTTTTCACTCCTACTCAATTTTGTATTCTTATTGAATGAATGGATTAAGTTATTCGCAGAAAATTTATGTATTGTATTGTTGTTATTCGGTAATTCAGAATTACCGATCAAACTAAAAACCAAAGTGATGAATTCATGTTTACTTTCCTGTCTCAGATATGCCTGCCAAAATTGGATTTTTAATAATATTGCAAAAAATAAAATACAAGTTTGCCAAAGAGCGATGGTCTACTAAACATAAACAAAGAAACCAATTTTTATATTATTATATTAGAATTATTATATAAGATAATTAGGCAAGTTAAATAAATAAATATTGCTGGTCATTTCACACAGCGCTATCTAGCACGAAACCAAGCAAAGCTTGAACTATGGGAACCAGATAACGCATAAAATACTTTGATACATACTTTTTTTGTAAATATATTACTGGACATTTCACACAGTGCTATCTAGCCCCAAACTAAGCAGAGCTTGTACGGGAACTAGATAACTGATATAATACTTATATACTTTTTTTTTGTAAATATTTACTTAGAATATATAGAAAAACATCCAGACCCGGAACAAATCTGTAGATCATACAAACATTTGTTCCGCGGCGGGAATCGAACCCGCTACCTTCTACGTCTCAGTCGGCTATTCGCCCACTGCACCACGGAGGTCGTCGTCCGTCGGTAAATACATACTTATATTATTATATTTTTTTTTAACTAGCCTACATTTTCCCACTGCTGGGCAAAGGCCTCCCTCAACTCCTTCCACCTATCACGATCCTATGCAGATTCCCACCATTCCTTCTCGAATCCATTGATGTCGTCACGCCAACGCTTTCGCGGCCGACCCCGACGTCGCTGTCCATCTTCCGGTACCCAATCTGTTACAATGTTGGCCCATTTCTCCGGAAGCATTCGACTCACGTGCCTGGCCCAATCCCATTTGAGCTTTGCGGTTTTAGCTCCCACATCGGCAATGCCAGTCAATAAACGAAGCGTGGCATTCCTCACGCGATCGGCTCTCCGGTATCCTAGAACGCTGCGTTCCATTGCCCTTTGGCAAATCTTGAGCTTGGACTTCTGCAGCTCGGTAAATGACCATGTTTGCGCACCGTAGATTAGGACAGGCAGGATACACATATACACATGGCGATGAGTTTAATAGTATAATATTATATATAGAAAAATACCCAAACCCGGAACAACTATAAAAACGTAAAACTAAGGTATGGAACACTTTACCGTTGTCTGTTTTTCCTAAAGAATCCGGCCCTCTTTAACGTGAGAGTAAATAGGTTTCTTCTAGATCTTCGTGCTTTATCTATTATTAGACCATATCATTGTTTCCCATCAGGTGAGATCGTGGTCAAACAAACATCTATCAAATTAAAAAAAAATGCAAACATTTGTCCAATAGCGGGAATCGAACCCACAATCTCCTGCGTCTTAGCCGGCTATTCGCTCACTGCGCCACAGAGTTGTCAAAATTGATTTATAAGATTCGTGATGAGTATTGAAAAGATTAATGATTTTTGTTAAAAAAAACTATTATTATTGGTATTTGTTTGTTTTTTCGATTTTAATGAGTACAAATTTGAGTTTTTATAAATTCTACACGATTTTCAGGCCTACCAACCTGTCGAAAAAATACTCTTTTACCATGAAATAACAGTAAGTATAATATATTTTCAACAGTTCACAGAACAAATGTGCAAGTTCCCAACCCCTACAACGATCAGGGTGTGCCGGGATTTTTATTGTTCGCGTTTGATCGCAAGCGGATAGAGGATTACCCTCTGAATAAATTATCGCTGTTTCATCGGGTCATAGCTGCGAGCGGAACCCACATGTCTTGTAGTTTATTTTGATTTAATTTACTCTATAAATCCTTTGTTTAGTTAAGTAAATATTTCTGAACATTTCACACAGCGCTATCTAGCCCCAAACTAAGCAACGCTTGTACTATAGGATAACTGATAAAATACTTGTATACTTTTTTTTGTAATACATACTTATAATATAAAGAAAAACCTCCAGACCCGGATCAAATATATCTGTAAATCATGCAAACATTAGTTCCGCTGCGGGAATCGAACCCGCTGCCTCCTGCGTCTCAGCCGGCTATTCGTCGACTGCGCCACGTAGGTCGTCGCGGAGACTGTTTTAGTTTTTGGAAAAGTAATGATTTCTATCTTTATGGATGGTATAATACATAAGATAATACAAATAATTATAGATGTAAATTGTAAATATATTTGTATGACGTTTTTGAAGAATTTTCTATACATATAACAAGAATTTATCGTAGCGCTTCAATCCTTTGTCGTGTAGTGAAATTATAGACAGCTATTTGTTGTTTTGGCTACTTTTGGCCTTTACATTAACTGTAGCGTCATTTTTCAGTCGTTATTTGGTACGCAATATGTATGTCTATTTTTATAAGCATCCTCATCCATTTAATTACCTACCCAACGAGTGTATGCCTTTATATTCACAATCTTCAAATCACATAAATCAGACGCAATTAAACATTTAGGCGGGTTGTTAAACAGAGTTTAATATTTTTTTGTTAATCAACAACCAGCGACGACCTCCATGGTGCAGTGGGTGAATAGACGGCTGAGACGCAGGAGGTAGCGGGTTCGATTCCCGCCACGGAACAAATGTTTGCACGTTCTACAGATATTTGTTCCAGGTCTGGATGTTTTCATGTATTTACAAAAAATGTATATAAGTATTCTATCAGTTATCTGGTTCCCATAGTACAAGCTCTGCTTAGTTTCGTGCTAGATAGCGCTGTGTGAAATGACCAGCAATATTTATTTATTTAACTTGCCTAATTAGTGCGCGCGAGTTGTTAACCGACTCTCTTTCCCGAACAATTTTTATCACAATGCAATTAATACCTTAAAACAATTTGAATGACAACATAATACGAAAATTAGTCATGTGGCAATCAAATAGAATTTCGCAACAATTACAGAGGGCTAAAGAAATCGTCGTAACAATCGCTTACGCAACCCCTACGAAAGCACAGCGGTGTGCAGACCAAAAACAACACGATCCGTATTTATATCTAAACCGTGCTTTTGTGTAGCGATTAGCGATATGTAGGGGAGGCAGGGTCACAAGTGTACGACTTAGCGGGATATGGGATGTGAAGATCTTTCGCGAAAGATGGTGATTGTGTTATAACACGAGTATGCTCAGTATGTATGCCCATAAATCCCTCCCTTAAATAGAATAATCATGATTGACAGCTTTTTTTCACACTGACTAACAAGTAAATAATGATGGACATTTCGCACAGTGCTATCTAGCCCCAAACTAAGTAAAGCTTGTAAGGAAATCAGATAACTGATAGAATACTTATGTATTTTTTATACTTACAATATATAGACAAACAATCAGACTCGGAACAAATATATTTAGATCATGCAAACATTTGTTCCGCGGTGGGAATTGAACCCACAACCTCCAGCGTCTCAGCCGGCTATTCACCCACTGCACCACGGAGGTCGTCGAATATATATATATAAATTATGACCGGTATAAAGAGTAGGCTATTTTTTACCCGATTGCGCAAAAGGAGGGTTGTATTTAAATTGTCAAAAACGTGTGATAAAATACAATAGATTATAGGTTTTTTTCTGTAAGTACATACCTACATAATGTATAGCGAAACATCAAATATTTTAATATGGATATATTACTACCGATTGAAGTCACAAAGCTTTGATTATAAGCGTCGTTGCGACTTCAATCGGTAGTAAAAACATCCAATATTTAAACATTGGATCCAATAGGATATATCCTATAGAATCCTGAAAAGGCTTGGCTGTTATATAAGCTTTATTATAATTAAATCTATTAGCTAATCTTTCCATGTCGCTGACTGTACTTTTCTAAGAATATACATAGGTAGAACTTCATATCCCAGGCTCTGTCGTAAGAAGCGTCTCATCTCCTGAAATTAACTTTCAAATATTAAATTTCCCTTATAAAAGACACACCCCACGCTCTGAAGCGTATTTTTAAAGCCAGGAGCGTTTGTAATGCAATAATGTATTTTTAGTATGTACTTAACGAAAGGAAAGAAGCACCTATGAAGGTAATATACAGTATATACAGGGTGTTTGGTAATATAGTGACGATATTCAAGTAACGGTTTCTCAAAACATAAAAAAGATATCTCGAAAAAAAACTATTAGTTATATTATAAGTTTTTTAAGAAAATCGACCAAGTTTAGATGATTAATTCGAAATAAAACTTACTGCCTACTCTTGCAATCAACATCCAAAAACAAAGGCCGGTTTGATATCTCTTTCGGAAATGGCTGCGGGTTTTGGGTTAGAAAAGGACAACAGGAGATATCTCGAGACGTCACCAATACAGTATCTGTGGTTAGATGACAAGCATTATGCATGTCTCCATATTGAGTTGTTTCGGCCAATAATCTTCGTACTCGTAGGTTAATAAGTTCGCTAGGCACATGATGCTTTACACAAGTTGATAGACGCAGGTCAGTGCATCGTAGGGCACGTTTCTAAGGTGCTTGACCTATAAGGCAATACTTTGATATAAGCTATGTATATAAGCACAAAACATCAGATGGGCCATATGCTTGCCCCATCATTTATACCCCATCAATAACGCCTCATCAACAGGTAAAACAAAACCGAATAAAAAACACAAGAACCTACCACTAAAAATTCTAGCGACAGAGAAAATAAGTGGCATACGAAACAAACGCAACTTAATTTAATTGTCCAATAAACAATAATATAAACAAGGCTGCTATGGCCTCGCGCCGAGGGTGGGTTTGAATCACAACTGCGAGTGACGAGATTATCTCTCATTAGCTGAGGAACGGGCGCGCTCGTGCGTGACAACCTTGGGGGGAAACAATTCTGATGATCTCTGATTCTGATCAGAAAACAGAAATAGCTTTGCTCAGCATGAGCTTATTTTTATAATAAGAGCAAAATGCCTTTAATAACAGAAAGATTATAAAAATATTAACGTGACTAAAATACAGAAGAAACAATTGAATCATCTAAAGACCATTGCAAACGATAGCTCAACTGCTGCAGATCACTACCAGGCGAAAGTGTCCCCAAGACACTGGCTGCATTGCCCCGCTGAATTGCAATGCTTATGCGTTAACCCAGATAAACACCAGCTCTCGGATCACATGTCGCTTCGACCAGACGCCCAGACAGAATTTAGAAAACGCGATGGGCCCCAGTACCCCATGGACCCAAGGTTTCGACCCCAAATGGCTCAAATACGTAAGATCTTTCGAGACTTCCATATTTGCGCCGCTTGAGATCTTCGGCTGAATTGGCCGCCGCACCGGCCCCAACTGCAACCAGACAGATGAGATGGCGCAAGGGTATCAACGCACGTGACGTCCCACACCAAAGGCCTACCCTTCTCCCAAGATACAAGAGTCATACCGTCAGACTCTGCCATCGTCACGTATCAGACCGTTCGGTTCGAGAACGATTGGAACGTTGCCGCAAAAAGCCCGGCGGATGATATCATTGAGGCTAGCGTGATGGGAAATCCTACCGGGGGCCCAAATAACCAAACAATGGCTCTGATATTGTGAGATTATCCACAAGATATCACCTAAGATATAGATATCACCTTCAGTTACATATCAAAATACATCCCTATAGGGATACTAATATTATAAATTCGAAAGTAACTCTGTCTCTTTGTCTGTTTGTTACATTACTAAACGGTTTGACCGATTTTATTGAAATTTGGTATACAGATAGAATATGACCGAAACTGGGACATATGCTGTTAATTAGTTTCTTTGGATTGAGCATTCTTTCTTTAGTACGCGTGTTATTGTCGGACTACAGTGAACATTCGCCGTAGTCTGATAATGTTGCCGTAGATCGAACTTACCTATACCTATATTTTCTATTGATCGTGGCGTTCTTGGTTGTTTAGTGATTTAACACAAGCATGTACGCAAACTTTAAACCTATCTTTAGATACTTTAGATAACTAAAAACGTATTTTAAAAATTTACTTTAACATCCTTCATGACGCCTTCAAATTGAAAAATAGGTTCATCCAACTTTGTTTTTTGTATAAATAAATAAATATATCTGGACATTTCACACAGCGCTATCTAGCCCAAAACTAAGCAGAGCTTGTACTATGGGAACCAGATAAATGATAGAATACTTATATACATTTGTTTTGTAAATACATACTTATAATATATAGAGAAACAACCAGACCCGGAACAAATATCTGTAGATCATGCAAACATTTGTTCTGCGGCGGGAATCGAACCCGCTACCTCCTGCGTCTCAGCCGGCTGGCGGTGGGCGAATGCCCACTGCACCACGGAGGTCGTCAAAACGTGTATGACCTGGAGATGGAACTAGTATACGGCCCACCTGACGTTAAGTGGTAACCATCGCCTATACTCCTATAGCAAAGCAATGCCTCGCAGTTTACGCACCTAGAAAACGTTCCTCATGTGCCTGTAATTTCACCGGCAACCATGCCCTTCAAACCGAAACACACCAATGCTGCTTGGCGGCAGAAAAATTACGGTGGGAGTACTTCCCAGGGGAAGCCCTTCACAAGGAACTCTACTACTTTACCTACCTTCAATATTGATAGCTAACTGTGAATCAAACAAAATATGTGTTGCCAAGGCAAACATCGAACCTGCATTATTGAATACCGAACGAGCAAACACGATTCAAATAGAAACTGGACTAGGAATGATTGAAGAACCAGAGCTATTTGTTTGCCTATAAACTAGTTTTCTTAATAGCGGTGACTGTCAGGAAACGGCCGTACCTAATACTGGCAGCCTTTGTTACAGTGGACGGGTAAACGATGAATAACGGATATCCGTCGGTAACCAGCTACGACTCGTATCTCATTGAAAAAGTGTCAAACTAGTGTTAAACTTTTGACACATTTTCAAGGAGAAACGAGTCGTAGCTGGTTACCGACGGATATAGGAATCCGCCATAAGATGCAAGCAAGTGAACTGGATTACTGCTGTGCTGTTAAAATGTTCCGGTTCTGAGGCTTAGCCAAGTTACATTCGATTAGCGATGACGCTAGTTGATAAGGCCGAAAATATATGGGATTGACACATGCTATGGAAATATCACGTGATATATCGACAACAAACCTATGTAGAAAACTAATCGATTCGAAGCGAATGTAACTTGGCTAAACCCTCTGTTCATCCATGTTTCTTTATTAAATCATGTTTATTTTTCTTTACTACAAAAAACATGATTCTAGACGACTGTTTACCAAACATAATAACATTTATTGAATAAAGCCATTTCATATCACGAACTCGCGGCCATTGTTCTGTTGCCAACGATAATGAATGCTTGAGAAATATCATTTAGACAGCACCGCACGAGCTCTTAGTGATATTGTCTCGTCGTTGTTCGATATTTCGCGCTGCGACAATACCGCAAATACTACACTTTTTCATATTTTCATATTTTTCATTATAATTTCATTTTATCATTTTTCATATTATGGCAGGTATCTTACGGTCACCGTATCTTGGAAAGACATGGCTTTTCAAATGCACGCGAGTTGAAGCAAACATAGGCGCGGGTCATTAGCTAGCTGAGATCGCAATTTGTCACACATTGATACAAAAAAATATTTATTCGTACGGTATTGGAAGGTAAAGAATGATCATCATAACATACACACACACACACACACAATCTTACATCTACTCTACACAAAGGTTATCTCGAAGAAAATGATAATTACCATTAAGTTCGGCCATGTATTATTTTATAAGTGCAATGTAGAATTTTCTAATCTAATTTAATAACAGCCATAAGACGTACAAACATAGACCACCGGTCATAATCTATCTATATAACAAATTTCATCAAAATTAGTCCAGGCATTTTGTTGTGGAAACGTAACAAACAGAGAGATGACAGAGTTACTTTAAAATGTATGTATTTATTGCAATAACCTATCGAATATAATGTCATCAGGCTTATTCGTATATTTTTTACTCACTCATAATTATCTAACATAACTGTACAAAGTTACAAGATACAGTCAGCGATATGAGTTAAATTAGTATTTTTTAAATCCAACCGAAAAATTGTGTTTTTGATAATGATAAAAGGCTAATATGTCTTTTTAAATCAAGTAAAAATGTTTCTCCATCAATCACAAGTTTCTTGTTACGGTTTCACGCTTTATCTAGTTTCGCAATCGTCACAAAATGTTTTATGGGTGCAGAAAATAATACCTGGGCCCGTAGCCAAATTACATTCGCTGCGTATCTATTCGATTTCTACATACATTTGTTGTCGCTGTATCACGTGGTATTTCTATAGCGTGTGTCAAATCCCATACATTTTCGGACTTATCGACTAGCGACATCGCTAATCGAATGTAACTTAGCTAAGCCTTCTGTACCGGTACAGGAATTTCCCAAAATCCCCTATGATGAAAAAAGCTACGCCATCACCGTCCGTCAGTATTATATCTATTGATTAGCAAATCTATCCCTAGAGATTACCTCTACTATTAGATAGATAGATAGATAATTATTTATTGCACATAAAACAAAACAATTAAAAAGAACAAACTATGTGATGTGATTGGTGGTCTTATCACTAATCACACTTACGTTCAGCGATAAGAAACATAACTTACAGTCCATTCACAGGTAACTGTGTCATCATCACCATCATCATCCCCATAGCTGTTGCCCGACTTCACCCACTGCTGGGTATAGGCCTCCCCAAGTTTGTGCCACCCGCCCTCTCACTCTCCATGGCTCTCAGGTAACTGTGTACTGTTCAGTTATCATGTGATTGTGCTGATTGTATAGGAATCGAACCACCTCAGGTAAAATATCGCTCGCCTTACAATGTAATGGACAATCTCACACGGCGAGGATAATATATATGTTCAGCTTTTATTGGATTGTGGGCGGGTGATATATATATTAACATATAGCATATAGATATAGCATCTTCATCGTTTTGTTATGCGCTTTAGACACCTCTGCTGCCGCACCCGTGGCGTCGACTAACTGTCAACTCGCGAATAAACTACAAAATGTCCTATGTTAATGAGCATATTGTTTGCTGGGTCTAGGTGTAAGGTAACGGATGTGTGTATATGCAAAATGCACGATGATCGAGCAGATTTCTCTAAACATAGCTGATTACTCCTCTTCTCCCTTTCTCTTCTCTATTCTATTTTTTTCAATCCTTTCACTCCTCACTATCTGAAAGATAGATTTCAATTTCTTCATTCTTCAAACAACTACACTCTTAGGTCATCAGAAAACTTGATACTCAGAACTCCTTCGCACAGCTCTTCCTTTTACAGCGCTTCATTTACTGTCCAGGCTGTTCGGCTGTGGAATGCTCTGCCCGAAGAAATAAGACGGTCATCCTCCTTACACACATTCAAGCTGAAGGTGAAGCAACATTACCTAACGATGTCATCTTCCTAGCGTTATTTATTTACTATATAAACATTTTATCTGTTAGTTTAGTTAGCTATTTGCATATATCTATATATTAGTCTATTTTATAAGTATTTTAAATATTAGGATTGGAACATTATCATATATTTTTTTTTTAGTATACCTAAGAATATTTGTGTAAATATATCCTACTAATTACACCGCACTCCATATTGTAAATTTCGCTCTAACCAAAGGTTGCCTGGAAGAGATCGCTTTCAGCGATAAGGCCGCCCATTGTATTGCCTTATTTATTCTAGCCTTATATTTATTATTGTATTATTTCTGTTTGTGTGGTAATTCAATAAAGAGTTATCTATCTATCTATCTATTAGTACACTTTGTCCTAGTTAGGCTTTCTTGGCAGAGCGGTCGTGGTTATGTCAAGTCTTGGCTAGTGTAGCGGCTCTAGCTATTCAGCTCTTTTGAAGCATTGCGAGAAAATTTTGTCATGGTAGTGTGTGATGGGTTTGATGAGGTCTAACCATTTCGTTGGAGACCGACCACGCGGTCTCTTATCCTCCACTCTGGCATAATAACTGATTACCTAACAGGAACAATGACGTCCTCCTCTCTCCTTATGATCCTTATGGTCCAACAGGGTCCTTAATGATCATGTACAACCTGTTATTATTTCCTGGATTAATACATAGGCTACTTTTTATCCCATAAATCAGGGCCCATGGGATAAAAATGGGGTATCAGGTTAAGTTGCAACAGCGAGTTTAGCTTTATTTCTAGGTTACCTACACAATTAGTTATGTAACTTGTACGAAGCCGCGGGCAACAGCTAGTAATAAATAAATAAATAATGCTGGGACATTTCACACAACGCCATCTAGCCCCAAACTAAGTAAAGCTTGTACTATGGGAACCAGATATCTAATAGAATACTTATGTACCTTTTTTTGTATTATATTTAGTGGCTAAATATGACTTAAGGAGTTGTCGAATCATACAAATACGTCAAATTTTAACATGTTTAGTCGTTTAGGGATCGTTGTGCAAGCCGGGTAGTCTATGGGTGCATTTATTGTGACACAAAAGACAATACTAGTAGATGAAGAGTCTGTTCCTGTAGTTCTATAAGAAATACCTCAACAATTAAAGCTAAGACACACGTATTGTAAGCGAGCCGGTATTTAGGGCGGCGACACACCTGCTCAAATACGTTCACGATGAATAATTAAAAATTTCACCTCGATGATATATCTGGCTTGCACACGCAGACCCGCGTGTTCGTCGCACACGGCGTATACCAGGTTGTGTGATGGAACTTACAAAGTCAACAATGTAGGTAGGTAGTAATAGACTAGACGTTAAGTACAACTTGTTTACCTATTCTACATTTGCTGATATAACACTTAATAATAAAAACTAGTGGTTCGCCCCGAACTGAGATCTCGCGAGTCACCGATTAAAAACAAAAAAATATGATTTGTAATCTTTGACTATTAAAATTATGTGGATACTCTTTTTTGGGGTACAAATTGCAGTTATTCTGGATTTCAGACTTTTCAGAAAGCTTCACGCATACCAAATTACAGCACTGTGGGGTCACTGGTGTACCCTGTGAATTTTGACAAAGTTCAGTTTTTATTATAGCTAATAAACTCAAAAACTATAAGGATTTTACTAAAAATAAAAACGAAGTCTAAATGTATTAATAAAAACCTTTTATTTGATGTCCCATGTGACCTAATAGTCTCATTTTCTTATTTTTTACCCCTCTTGAACCCCAATATCTCAACAGCCGCCCAACATTTTTAGCTCATTTAATCACACCAAAATTGTACCTACGTATCAAATTTCACGATCATCGGATCAACGCTTCGAAAGTTATCCTCGGACAAACAAACATACATACATACATACAACGCCAATTTGCCCAAGTTGATTTGGAGATCTCGCTTCGCTCGATCAATAAATGCTGGATTTTTCACACACCGTAATCTAGCCCCAAACTAATCAAAGCTTATAAAATGGAAACCAGATAACTGATTTCCATCGTATATTAAATAGAAAAATAACCAAACCCAGAACGGTAGATCATGCAAACATTTGCACCGTGGCGGGAATCGAACCCGCAACCTCCGGCTTCGTAACCGGCTATTTGCCCACTGCGCCACGGAGGTCGTCAAGATAGAACATAACTGGTCAAGCACGTGTCGGAACACGAACAGTGAAGTTCCGTATTCAGTAAAGCTATACCTTAGTCATTTTAAACTAGAACATTAATTTTACTCTAAACTTTAATTTAACTATTTTCTGCAAACAGAAGGACATATTTAGTACCTATAATTAGATTAATGATTAAATTTACACATTACCAATTTTTAAAAGTTATGTGTTTTGTTGAATTAGGAAGGAGGTCTCCGAAATACAGGTTGTATAACTTGTTGCTTTGTTCAATAAACATTTATTTATTTATTTACTAGCTTCCACCATCGGCTTTGCACGCGTGGTTTGTCAACAAAAAGTAGCCTGTGTGTTAATCCAGGTTAAAATAATTTCAATATATCTGTTCAGTCGTTACGATGTGAAAGAATAACAAACATCCATACAAAATTTCACGTTTATAATATTAGTGGAATTTTTGTTGGTCGATTACTGCCCGTAAACTAGCAGTCTCGATAATTCTTGTTACAACTATGCGCTACTATTGTGGATACTTTTAAAGTATTCAATAAGAGCGGTTTAGCTAGTAGGGACACGACTATTACAAAAATGCCCACTTTGAAGCTTTATATTTCGTATGGTAGTGTTTTTAGTTAGGTTAGTTTAAATATTTATATTTCCAATGACCTCCGAGGCGCAGTGGGCGAACAGCTGGCTCAGACGCAGGAGGTAGCGGGTTCGATTCCCTCTGCGGAACAAATGTTTGCATGATCTACAGATATTTGCTTCGTGTCTGGATGTTTTCTATATATTATAAGTATGTATTTACAAAAAAATATATATATATGTATTCTATCAGTTACCTGGTTTTCATAGTACAAGCTAAGCTTAGTTTGGGGCTAGATAGAGCTGTGTCCTGGAATATTTATTTATTTATTAATTATTTATATTATTTGTAAGTAAATATATTAAAATTGTATGTTATTTTACTTATCAAAGTTACAATAGTAAAGCAATTACACTCAGCAAATAACAATTATCTGATGTCCAAATAGACAAAAAAAGTAAGATTTAAGGGGAGTGCCCTCCAAGGAATAGAGCGATGTTTGCACCGCATCTCATTAAGGCGATCACCCGTCGGACCGTGAGGATAAACAAATTGCACCCTTGCGTTACGATTTCTGTGATTTAATGTACAAAATAGTTTTTTATTAAAGAATTTGAGAAACATCAACTGATCATCTGATATTATGCATAAGAGGTGTGTGTGTAAATAAATGCCCTTTTATTGTATTTATTTTATTTTATTATTTATTATATTATCAAACATATTTAATTATGGTAATTATATATTTATTTGCATAAGAATAAGAATAGAATAAGAATAAAGTTTTTTTACCAAAAAAAGAAGAACATGCAACTTACATACTAAATTTAAGACTAAAAACAAACTTAAAGGCAATAACAGTAACAGTAACATATATTCTTCTGTAACTTGTATTTAATATTATTATTTAAATTGTTATGTTATTTTGCTTTTCTATAAAAAATCTGCTGCTGAGCCATGGGCTCGAGCAGTCTCTCAAGTTGACTTTACGTAAACGCTCAAAGCGGTTCTCTTCGACCTTTATTATGCGCACACGCCAAAGAGTGGAACGCATTGCCTGAGTCTGTGTTTCGCACAATCATTCAAATCGCAAGTGAATAGGTTTCTTCTAGGTAAGCGTGATCCATCGTAGACTGCATCTATCTCTATATATTATATATAAGTATGTATTAATATATATATATATATATATATATATATATATATATATATATATATATGTATATATATAAGTATTCTATCAGTTATCTGGTTCCCATAGTGCAAGCTCTGCTTAGTTTGGGGCTAGATAGCGCTGTGTGAAATGTCCAGCGATATTTATAAAAAAAAAAAAAAAAAAAAAAACATCGCTTACCATCAGGCGAGATTGTGGTTAAACGCAAACCTATAAAGTAAGATATGCCTGCATTTTAGGCAACTGCCTACATACGGCCATTTAACGAAAATCACGTCTCTACCTATTGACTCGCCTCAGAACATTATTAGCACTAAACAAATACTTTTATAACTCAACATAACCATTACAAACTCGATAATAACCGTACAAATTGTCCATAAACTATCACAATACCTAAATATAAATTACGTTTAAATCCCGCGCGTCGAATCTGTCAGAATCAACGAATTCACACATTCCCCTAATAAAGATTAACAGCGGGGGTGAGTTTCGCCTTAAATTTTCACGTTCAAAAGGTCCTAAGTTCAAAGCTTTTTGTATGAATTTTGTCCGTTTTGGAATTGAAATGTAATTATAATGTTGTAAATTTTACAGTGCTAATTTCGGTATTGTAATAATTTGTAGGTGGACAAATGTCAGAACGTCAGATTAGGGGTTGAACAGGATTATTTAAAGCTCGTGCTAAATGTTAACAGCAATATAGGTTTATTGGGGGCGGGGGTGTTGAACGATTGTAATGAGGTTGATGCTCACGTTTTAGGTTCTATTGGCTCAATTAAGATTTATTGACGGGAAACATACGGCCAATTATAGTCTCGTTGAATCCTCGTTGGCATTTGTATACCGACCATAAAAACCAAGAAACCAAGGACTGATTCTATCCCGTAGTCTAAGCACTGGGGCCCAATTCTGCTAATTTTTAAGAAAAACTATTATGGAGCCATACCATTGTTAAACGATTATGATTGTTATTCCTGTCATAAACTACCAAATGTTCAATGGGGTTGTCATAGCAACGGCGGTCATTGAAAATAGATTGTGTTAGTAGAATACCAAAAGGTATCTATAGTGGCAATTTTTCGACGATACCACTGTCATAGTGAAACAATAGGTTTAGTAGAATTGGGTCCCTGGTCTAGTGAATCTGTAAAGCATAGGCCTCTATTAAACTCTAAACGAAATCTTTTTTGTCTGTTTAATTAGAAACATTTTGTACGCCTAAAATGACTGGTAGATTTAACTATGAAGTCTTCTTAGCACTAAACAGTTTTATGTGAAAGTTTTAAATAAATAAATATAACAAAATATACGCTTGTCTTGATACGTACAAGTTATATAAGCAAGACTATAGTAAGTTTTAGCCAATGACAGGACATGAACGATGCTACCATTTGCAAAAATGTTAGTAACGTCTTACTAGAGTATTCGAGCAAAGGCCTGTTTGCAAATTAACGTTTACGTAGCCACTCTATATACACTGAAAATATACGACAGAACTAACAACTTCCCAACTCGAAATTCTCAGCAAAAACAGAGCTCTAAAGTTTAGGGGTCTCTTATAAACTCCGTCCTTAGGGCCGCTATCTACTAAGCCTGCAGAACGGCGGACGGTCACGACTCCGCTATCTGCACGCACCACGCACTGCCTTCTCGTCGCTCTTCTGTAGGAGTTTCGTTATAATTTTAGGGGTATGTCGGAAAACCACTGTTGATAACCCTACACATACATAAATCCATACTAACATTATAAATGCGAAAGTAACTCTGTTTGTTTGTTACCTTTTCACGATTAAACGGCTGGATTGATGAAATTTGGTACACAGATAGATGAAATTTGGTACCAGGATTGGGACATGGACTACTTTTTAATCGACTGCGCAAAAGAATGGTAGTGTTTTACTGAGAAAACCACGCGTGTGAAGCCGCAGGTGGATCAGCTAGTCACTCTAATATTATAAACTAGCTGTTGCCCGTGACTTCGTACGCATTACACTACTAAATGTGTAGGTAACCTAGAAATAAAGCTAAACTCGCTGTTGCAGCTTGACTTGACACCCCATTTTTATCTCATGGAACCTAAATTATGGGATAAATGGTAGCCTATGTGGTGATCCAGGTTATAATCTACGTATATACCAAATTTCATCGAAATCGATTCAGCCGTTACGGCGTGATTGAGTAACAAACAAAAAACATCCAAACAAACATCCAAACTTTCGCATTTATAATATTAGTGTGATGTGAAAGTTAGGGATGTTTGTTTGTTTGTTACTCAATCAGGTCGTAACGGCTGAACCGAGTTCGATGAAATTTGGTATATACGTAGATTATAACCTGGATTACCACATAGGCTATCTTTTTTCCCATAAATCAGTTTCCGTGGGATAAAAATGGGGTGTCAAGTCTAAGTTGCAACAGCGAGTTTAGCTTTATTTCTAGGTTACCTACAAATTTAGTAGTGTAACGCGTACGAAGTCGCAGGCAACAGCTAGTAATGCATAAACGTAATATGAGAAATTATGAGAGATTGTAGATCAGACAATTTATTTTTTAAAGTTTATTTTTTCCCGTACTTCCTTCTTTTAACCAGCATCTAATAATTTTATTATCTCAGTGTTCTCAAATTTATTAGTCCCCAACTCGCCCAAAAGCAATAAAAAAATTAATTAGTTTTCGACTATTTGCCCAGAACGTTTGCAATTATGTGAAACTGGTACTTTCAATTCAGGGCTGTATTCAAAAGCTTTAGAATAACGACCAAATCTATGTATTGGTACTCTTAAACTGGCCCTGGAAAATCTTCTAATACCTACTAACTGTATAATAATATAATCGACATTTTCAAGACTAAAAACCAGCCTTATAAGACACTTACAAATCCTGAGTACAACTCTGTAATTCAGTCCAAGGCTTGATGGCATTTAATTTCGCCAGGGCTGTTTCATTATATAAATTAACCCGTTTTTAGTGAGCTAGGGGTGATACATAAGTAATTAGGCGGGCGGGGTTGGTGCCGCCCGCCCTCGGTTCGCCGTCAGTCGCGTGATAGTACCAGTAAATAAGAGGAAAATATTTTAATATGAAAACCTATATTATGTAGTTGAAAATAGAGATGTCAATGTGCGAGATGATATACGAGAATACTGGCACTAGAGTTAAGTTTTAATAAAAAAAAATATAGCTGGGTTTAGAAAAATCTAGGGATGCCACCGACTCTGTGCTGAAAGTGTAAATTTTTATATCCGAACTCCTTGATAGACTATTTTTTTATTGATGACTAGCGGTCACCCGCGACTTCGTACGCGGTACACTACTAAATGTGTAGGTAGCCTAGAAATAAAGCTAAACTCGCTGATGCAACTTGACTTGACATCCCATTTTTATCCCATGGGAACTGATTTATGGGATAAAAGGTAGCCTATGTGGTAATCCAGGTTATAATCTACGTAGGTATATATCAAATTTCATCGAAATCGGTTCAGCCGTTACGACAACATCCAAACTTTTATAATATTAGTGGGATAGCCGAGCGCTTGACCACTACCTCACCTGATGGTAATTATTATTATAATGGTATTTAATTTAATTAGTCACTGAAGAACAGCTTAACAAGCTCGAGCGCCTACAAAATTTTTGTATCAGATTCATATTTGGCCTCCGAAAATATGATCATGTGTCTCCCTCCCGTTCACAGCTTAAGTGGCTTCCAATTCGTCTTCGTCGGAATACGCATATCCTCTCTCTTCTCTATTCTATTCTTTTCAATCCTTTCACTCCTCACTATCTGAAAGATAGATTTCAATTTCTTCATTCTTCAAACAACTACACTCTTAGGTCATCAGAAAACTTGATACTCAGAACTCCTTCGCACAGCACTTCCTTTTACAGCGCTTCTTTTACTGTTCAGGCTGTTCGGCTGTGGAATGCTCTGCCCGAAGAAATAAGACGGTCATCCTCCTTACACACATTCAAGCTGAAGGTGAAGCAACATTACCTAACGATGTCATCTTCCTAGCGTTATTTATTTACTATATAAACATTTTATCTGTTAGTTTACTTAGCTATTTGCATATATCTATATATTGGTCTATTTTATAAGTATTTTAAGTAGTAGGATTGGAACATTATCATATTTTTTTTTATTATACTTAAGAATATTTGTGTACTTAAATATATCCTACAAATTACACCGCACTCCATATTGTAAATTTCGCTCCATCCAAAGGTTGCCTGGAAGAGATCGCTTTCAGCGATAAGGCCGCCCATTGTATTGCCTTATTTATTCTAGCCTTATATTTATTTTTGTATTATTTCTGTTTGTGTGGTAATTCAATAAAGAGTTATCTATCTATCTATCTATCATATTCTAAATTCAATCAAGCTATACCTAGAGTCGTAGATTGTGACCGTTTTGGTTCTACGTTCTGGTGAGATTGTGTTCAAGCTACCATCTGTGCACGTTAAAAAAACCGATCCCATAGTACGGCGACAGGGACTGGAACGTAAGCGTGATGGTTTAATAGACACTTTCTACGTCCTCACTGGCCCAGATAAGTTTGTGGCACTCGACAATTTTTTGGCTGTCAATATGGCTGTGTTATTGTAGGTGACGTTAAGTGTTTCAATCTGACACTGACAACAATGGTGCGTGTGCTTTGACGAACGCAAGCTACTGCACGATTAAAATTGTAACACCCTTTAGCTAAAAGGGTGCTAGGGCTATGATTATGTGAATGAATTGCAACATCGAACACACACATACTATTTACAAAAATAATTATTAACAAACAATTTATGCATATACCAAGAAAGCACAAACAGACAAAGATATCAAAATGAACTTAACTAATAGATTAGATCAGATAATTCTTTATTGCACACCTAATAACGATACAACTACAAATAACACCGTAAAACTATGTGATACAATTGGCGGTCTTATCGCTGAATAGCGATCTTTACCAGACAACCTTTGGATGGAATGGACTGTGTGGACATTACCTGGGGTGTTATGGTGTGCCTAACATAATAGATATACATATACTTAAGATATTTTTTTTTTACTAGCCCGTACTGTCCCACTGCTGGGCAAAGGCCTCCCCCTCTTCCTTCCACTTATCACGGTCTAGAGCCAAATCCCGCCAGTCTCTTTGGAAGACGTCCAAGTCATCGCTCCAGCGCTTTTTAAGCCTTCCTCGGCGTCGCTTTCCGTCTTTAGGAGTCCATATGCTTGTCTTCTTGGCTCACCTATCGGGTTGCATACGGGAGACTAAACCCGCCCAGTCCCACTTCAGCTTTGCAACCTTGATGCCCACATCAGCGATGTCAGTCTTCGAGCGCAGCCAAGAGTTTGGAATCCGGTCGATCCGCTTTACACCCAAAATACTGCGCTCCATCGCTCTTTGGCAAACTCCTAGTTTGAACTTCTGAGACTCAGTCAGTGACCAAGACTGGACACCGTAGGTATTTTCCTAACTTAAGATATAAAAAATAAAACTAACATAAATGAATGAACCTAAATAATAACTACTTATTTAAGAAACATATTAATTAATAATACATTCATAGATATTTAACAACAAATACTCAAATAGTATTCTCTGAGCATACGTTTAAAAATGGCAAGTGACTTGGCACATCTGATAACTACCGGAAACGCGTTCCATAATCGGACAGCCTGCACAGTAAAAGACTTATCAAAGTAGGAGGAGGAGTGTACAGGCGTCCTGAGTTGGAGAGTGTCAGACGAACGCAAGGATCGAAAATTGGATTGACGGAGGAAATGGAATCGTTCTTTAAGATAGGAGGGTGAGGAAGGGTTATTCCGGCGAAGGCGTATGGGTAACCATTTGAGCTTACTGCAAAATTCGTACACATGGTCATACTTCCGCAAGCCGAAGATAAACCGGATGCCAAAGTTTTGCAAGCGCTCAAATTTATCTAGCTGCTGTTCAGGGTAACAATAAAAAAGTAACATAATAAAATGTGTGCGTTGCGGTGTGACAAATTGGTCACAACTTAGCGGATAATTTTGCTCGAGGAGCAAACACTGATTTTCAGTTATGGCCATCCGAGAAAACAAGTGAAACGAGATGCAATACGACAGAACAAGTAATGTGTCGACTCATGTGTGTTACAGTACTACTGTTTCTGCTCATCAGTTAGAAAAAGATAAAAAAATAAACAAAAAAAAGAGATGCAGGTGAACACGATAAATCAGGGGCAGTGACAATCTATAGTTGGCAAACGATTTACTTTGAATATACGTATATTATACGACTGCGACGCAAGAGGTAGCGGGTTCGATTCCCACCGCGGAACAAAGGTTTGTATGATCTGATAGATATTTGTTCCGGGTTTTTTTTTTACAAAAAAATTTACAATAAAAAAAGAATATAAGTATTCTATCAGTTATCTGGTTCCCATAGTACAAGCTCTGCTTAGTTTGGGGCTAGAGAGCGCTGTGTGAAATGTCCAGCCATATTTATTTATTTATTTTATTTATTTATTATTATACGTATATTTGCTTTATATTTTTAAAGTTTGCTTGGAAGAGATCGCTTTAAGTAATAAGGCCGCCCATAGCGCCACTACGTATTATTAAGTTTTCTAGGTTAAGTATTTGTAATTTGGTGTAACAATAAATAATTATCTATCTATAATAAAAAATAAAAAATGCAATTATATCTAAGAATGAATTTTTTCATTATATTTCATTGATAGTACACAAAAAACCTATTTCTTTTATGTTGTTCGTTTATGTGTTCCTGAATAAGAAAGAATTTATTTTATCACCAAGTTACGTCACCCCCGATACCACAAAAGTCAATTTCACATATAATTACGATTTCAGTACTAACTTATCAAAAATAGACTTAATTAAAATTAACAAAAAACTGAGTACGTCGTACAAACTTACATTTGAATGATAGCTATAACAAATCAGGTATTGTAATGATAAAAAATATTTTCACAGTGTAGGTATTATGATCATCTGCAAGTGCTTTGTCAATCATGTAATTATGATTTGTCCATTAATATATTTTTAATTTTACTACTGAAGTCCGCGTGATCTTTATTTCGCAGATTATGAAATAATTTAACACTTACGAGTATCATAAGAAACTTTTAACTTTAGATTCCAATAGATTCTACAGTACCCACATCGAAAAAAACCTGTATTACAAAAAAAATGTGGCCGTCAGGAGACGCCCGGCATATGTGAAACATTTAAATTGATGGATATTGAAATAATTTAATATTAAAGAAAATTAAACGTATTATCTTATCTTATTATTCTCAATATAAATACGCATGATGGCAAACAATTCCGCACTTTTGACTTTTCTAAATTATTGATAGACTTACCCTAAAAAAATATTAATAAAATAATAATAAAAAGGATAGTGTGGTTTTATGAAACCACGGTAAAAGTGAAATTTTGTTTCACATTATGGACATTTAACTAAAAATTTTCGTTGGCACAAATGAGTAATAGTCTATACACTACACGGTCAGCTGATGCGAACTATAGGCGCCGCCATATTGCCCTCGGCTGCTCTGACGAGTGCCTTTCACTTTATCCCTACTCCGCGGCCGACCGTCACGCGACATGCAACACCCAGACGAAAAAGTTTGAGACAATGTACTAAAAGTTTAATAAATTTTACCCTAATTCTATTGGACTAATGTTTCATATCAAAATATTCGTACCGATGTTTCGTAGCACATCTACGACATTTCAACTTACAAGAATTATATGAATGTTGAATGAACTCCTAATCTTTCCTTCCCAAATATAAATTAACATCCCAACCATCGCAGGACTAAACCAAAGCAATATAACATATTCCTTTTAATATCCATGCGTGTTGCGTGCGCACGCGGCGTTGTTTACGCGCGTGCCCGCCGCGTGTCGCCTCGAGTGCCCCACACCTACCGTCAGTAATGTCTGCCTACCCTCAGCGGCATTAATGAGGACGGACGTATTGTCTGTGGAAATGAGCAATGGTTTTATTAATTTGGCCACGGTTTGAATGGAGAACGTGTTATTTTGGTGGGTGGAGTGACAGCTCTTTATCACGCTAGAGAATAAGTACAAGTTACTTTTAAACGAACCGATTTGATGAAATTTCTATGGAACCAATTTAAAAGTATATTCTTTCAAATAAAAAAAGATATATACAAATCGGTTCATAAATCATGGAGTTCTGATGTAACAAAACTAGGAAAAAAAATCAACCGAATTGAGAACATGCTGAATCTAACACTGAAGCATTTAAGCCGGCTTGCACAACGATCTCTAAACGTAATTAGCGGCTAAAATATGTTTAAATTTGACGTATTTGTATGATTTGACAACTCCTTAAATCATATTTAGCCACTAAATACATTTAGGTATCGTTGCGCAAGTCGCCCTTAATAATTTTTGATAATTTTATTTTATTTATTCAGACAACATAAGCCCAATCCACTTACATAATTACAATAAATCAATAGGTAGTCACATATTCAAGATTCGTAAATTAATAATAATTAAAATAAATATAAATATAAAAATTACATTATTATCCTTACAAACTAATTATTATAAAATATTTGTTGAGCAAATGGATTGATCAGAGCTGACACCCAGAAATCGTGCAGTGCACTGTCTCACCTGCCTGCAAGAGCCCCGTGAATCCTATTGGGGCTACCCAGAATTCTGCATTGAATTGATGTGATTTTTTGCCGCATGATAGCATGAAAGTCTTTCACATGGGCGTCAGCAAACATTCCAGAAGCACTACAGAATCAAGGTAACCCCAACATTGCTCTAAACAGATTTATAGAGGACTCGTAGGGCACTGATTGACTTTTTGGTGTAGTTAACCCACAGGCCGCTGGTATAGAATGATTGACAGAAGGATTTAAAAAGTGTTACCTTGACTTCCACTGAACAATGGGCGAACCTGCGAATCAGCATATTCCCCCGTATCGCCAGTGCCCTACGTTCCCTCTCTATGTCACTGTCATCTTTTAAGTCAGCAGTGATCACATGGCCAAGATATTTAAATGTGTGTACCCTGGCTATTTCGATACTATCCAAACATATGGGGGGAATGTAGCTGAAGGGGCAGCCCCCTGCTGTAAAGATAATTTCGCTCTTCTAAGTGTTACGAGTACATTTGAGCCCATGTATTCTGGCATAGTCTTCACAAACACACAGCAATCTCCTCAGCGCGCACACCGACGGGCCCAGCAGCACCATGTCATCCGCGTAGCTAATATTATTGATCATTTGGCCATCAACGGAGCACCCCGCATGCATGCTGCTCAGCTCGCTGATAATGACTATGAGAAGTTTATGGCTAAGAACTTACGGAGCTGTTTATGGTTAGTATGTGGAAACGTTAGTAAAAGACAGAACCTAGTTATTTCTCCCTCCGTGATTTTTTTCCATAAACTTTTTATTTGTAACGATCTTTAATATATAGGTATTTTTTTAATATATATTTTTAATTCAATATATAGCTTTCGAACGGTTTTAATGAATCTCAAGCTAAGCCAATATCTTTTGGTCTAATATTACCTACGTTTAACAATGAAAGCATGAACACCTAGACAATAGCGACATTTCACATAGCGCCATCTAACCCCAAACAAAGCAAAGCTTGTACTATGGAAACCAGATAACTGATAGAATACTTATGTATATTTTTTTTCTAAATACATGCTTAAAATTACAAAGAGAAATAACTAGACCCGGAACAAATATCTGTAGATCATGCAAACATTTGTTTCGCGCCGGGAATCGAACCCGCAACCTCCATATTTGCCACGCGCCATGACAGAGGTCGTCAAAAGTTTATCTCTATGGAAGAATAGACTAGAATGACTGAAAGTAGAATATGGAAACATTTCTGCAGTATTTTTATGGTGACGCGTGGAAATGTTTCTATATTCTACGCTAAATGTCAGTTTATTCTATTCTACACACAAAATATAATTACAGGGCCCATATCTATAAATACCTTAAAGACTAACATACATAAAACAATAAAATTAAAACTAACACTTTGATTTGTTTGGGGGATTCGTAGCCGCTTCCCTGTAGCGCCTATAAACGATGCCAAACAATGCTAGCCTAACAAGTAGGCACAGCCGAAGCAAGCGAAGTAAATCTTAAAATTCTGAATTTGGAACTTGGTATTGCCAGAGTATACCACTTTTTATCCAATTACAGTCAAAGTAAGCAAAGTTACATAGTCTTAAAATTGAAAGTTGGTGTTGCCAGTTGTCAAAATTCTTGCCGAAGTTTCCCAGTCCCTGAGGGGAGGTGTATGTTTGCTTGCTGCGTCATCGCTGATTGATACGGGCCGCAACAATGCATGTTTGCTTTCAATTACACCCGCGCGCCTCGGTTGACCCTGGAGTTAGGGATTTTGTACTGTTTTGGTATGAGAGGGCTGAAATAGGGTGAACGTAAAACGCAAGATCCGAGAGGTGATAGAAATAAGTCGTGTGCTGAATTTTAACAGAGATAGAGGATGGGTTCTACCGCCGGCCTGGAGGCCACGTCTTCATGATGCAAGCGATAGAGGAGTGAGTGAACCTGGTAGAGACATACTGTGGTGTGTTTGCCTGTACCGAGTACTACCGAATACAGTGATGATAATGATGATGATGCAGCCTGTCAACATGATGGGTCACCGATGACGCAACCCCCACCACCGCGCCCGTTTACTCGTGCGCAGAGGGCTGCGGCGCGTAGTGCGAGGCAAGACGTGATTCGGAGCGGATTACACTCACCCTGATGAAGGTTCACGAATTTAACCGAAACATTGGTCGAAACACCGATAAAACGGTACGTGATAAATCCCGTATTTATAATAATAACGTAAAAACTGATAGTTATTTTATTTTACTGTGTTTTTACTTACCGTAAAGTCTCAACAGACCTGAGTTTATTAAACTTCTGAACAGAGGTCTCCCTCAAAATTTCCAGAGCGACGAATCTTCTGCGGCCAGCACTCTTATAAGGGGAGAGGGGGGGGGGGGTTCGTCCTACCCTGCGCTTTCCAGTGTTTGGTCTCCAGTTGAACCAGCCTGAACTAAACAAACCTACCATCAAAATATGAATTCATGCAAAACCAATTACGTATAATACGAACAATCAATCACTAAAAAGATAAATGATTACTTATAGTATGCGTTTTCTCGTCATAGGCCAGGTTTTTTTTTATAAAAATAGTGTCAACTACTTAGTAAAAAAATAACTACAAAAAGTTAAATTCCCGTCGAGTATCGATACTATTGTTACGCCGAGGCTGTTAAACAATGAGTAATAATCGAACCTTCTCGAACGCTTTTGTCTTGCTGTGTTATTGTGGCTATTGTTTGTGGTTTCGCAGAATGGGGAGTGGCCATTGTGTCGAGGGACCGACCCTTTTCTGGAAGGATCGACATCGTTCTCGAACAATCGAAATGTGTGCGATATAAATAGGCCGGAGAGATGGCCGGACCATCACTCTCGCCCCATTATGACATACTCATCTGTAGTATTTGCCCACTCTCCTAAAGTTGGTGCCATTCAGGTTATTCAAAATCGTTTCTTGCGAAAAGCCTCAGGCACGCCCTGGTACTTTCGCAATAAAGACCTACATCGCGATTTGAAACTAGAATCAATAGCCAGGTTCATGAAGCTCGCTTCCAAGCGGTTTTATGAACTTGCCTCTAATCATCCGAACCCTTTGGTACACACCATTCCGGTTTACCCGTTGGATCCGCCCGCCAACAAAATCCTCCGTCGTCCGAGACACGTTCTCGGAGACCCGGATGACGAAATCACCTCTGCTAATGCGGAAGGTGAGTCATCTATTTCAGACAGAGCAAACACTTCACAGAAACACCGACCTCGCCGGCGAGGTCGACGAGTCCCTTCAGTCGCCGCTTATACGAGGTACATACATGTACCCGGGCGTTTCTCTCCTATCCCCATCCCGGCAACAGCCCAAGCCGAGGTTCGTACCTAAGTGGTGCCCTTGCGCTAGTTGCCTAAAAAACTTACAGGGCTGAGCGCCATCTGCGCTCGCCAAAAGTTCGGTTAAGCTGTCACGGCCTCAGAGGCCAACAGCGAGATTAGTCCATTCGAAAAAAAAAAAAAAAAAAAAAAACCGGACATTCAGTCTGAGTCAGTCTCGAGTCTCAGTGAGTTAGTCTCAGCGAGGCCCTGGAGGACTGACGTGGGAAGGGTCTCGCGTGAACAGTAGTTGCTCCCGAGTCAGTCTGGATTAAGCTATACGTGCGAACATTTCGTTGACTTTAAGTGGTGTGAATTAGTGTGTTGTGATACGTGTGACCAAGTTCGTGTATTCATCGTCATCGTGTTGAATAAAAGTGATATTTTGGTTGGATCGATTCCCATTATTTTATCCCGAACCCTCAGCTCGTAACAATTTGGTGTCAGAAGTGGGATAAAATAATGCCGGTTCTACCAAAGGATAACGTGGACGGTGTCAGGACGAGAGGTCAACGACAACAGGAAATGGATGAAAGGCGGTTTGGAGATTCTCCGGTTCAAGAAGCTCGGCAGAGTCGTCAGCCGAAGGAGATGGAATCAGCCGCCACCGAATCATTTGGAGCATCATCATCATCATCATCCGTGGGGCAAGCTCCTGTGACAGGCGATCTTGCTGCTATTATGGCCATGCTTTGTCGTCAACAAGAAGAGCAGCGACGTTGGCAGGAAGAACAGCGACGTCAGGAAGAAGAGCAGGCTCGGTTGCAGGAAGAACAGCGACGTCAGGATAAGGAAGAGCAGCGTCGTCAGCAAGAAGAGCAGGCTCGGTTGCAGGCAGAACAGTGACGTCAGGATAAGGAAGAGCAGCGTCATCAGCAAGAAGAGCAGGCTTGGTTGCAGGAGGAAGAACGCCGTCAGCATAAAGAAAAGAAGCGTCAGCAGGAAGAGCAGGCTCGGTTGCAGAAGGAACAGCGACGTGAACAGGTGGAGCAGACTCGGTTGCAAGAGGAACAGCGACGTCAGGATAAAGAAGAGCAGCGTCGTCAACAGGAAGATCAGCGACGTTGGCCATAAGAGCGTGCTCGACTGATGAGGGAATCGTTCGGTTTATCTGGAAAGGAATTCCAGGAAGTGAAAGAACACATAGAAATCATGAGAGCCGTGTTTTGGAGGCTGGAATTGGGATCGCTGATGAGAAAGTGACTCTGGGTGTCCTGAAGTATTGGAGACGGCAATGTGGCTCCTCTAGTTGCTACATCTTCAGCGCGAGGTGCGCCTAAAATTGTTCGTATTGATCGGCTGCCGCGATATGGGGCTAAGAATGCTCGGGACGAGCATGTTTTAGGAGGGGGCAGTGTTACGCCGAGGCTGTTAAACAATGAGTAATAATCGAACCTTCTCGAACGCTTTTGTCTTGCTGTGTTATTGTGGCTATTGTTTGTGGTTTCGCAGAATGGGGAGTGGCCATTGTGTCGAGGGACCGACCCTTTTCTGGAAGGATCGACATCGTTCTCGAACAATCGAAAT
Organism: Philereme transversata; assembly: GCA_963924445.1. Classification (NCBI taxonomy): domain Eukaryota; kingdom Metazoa; phylum Arthropoda; class Insecta; order Lepidoptera; family Geometridae; genus Philereme; species Philereme transversata. The sequence goes on from OZ004347.1 coordinate 12,265,412, forward strand.
GTGTGCGATATAAATAGGCCGGAGAGATGGCCGGACATTCAGTCTGAGTCAGTCTCGAGTCTCAGTGAGTTAGTCTCAGCGAGGCCCTGGAGGACTGACGTGGGAAGGGTCTCGCGTGAACAGTAGTTGCTCCCGAGTCAGTCTGGATTAAGCTATACGTGCGAACATTTCGTTGACTTTAAGTGGTGTGAATTAGTGTGTTGTGATACGTGTGACCAAGTTCGTGTATTCATCGTCATCGTGTTGAATAAAAGTGATATTTTGGTTGGATCGATTCCCATTATTTTATCCCGAACCCTCAGCTCGTAACACTATTGTAGTAAGCTTTATCACTACAATAGTGCCAGAGGTAGCAAAAAGATTAAAAACTACAGTCCATTGAAAATGCTAACTTTTTGCAATTCAATTATAACTCACCAATCAATGTTCATAATACAGGGTGTTTGGTAATATACTGACGATATTCATGTGACGGTTTCTCAAAACATAAAAAAAGAATTCTTGAAAAAAAACTAATATTATCATATCAAATTTTAAAGAAAATTGACTAAGTTTACAAAGGTGATTATATCGATATAAAACTTACTGCCTGCTCTTGCAATCGATATCCAAAAATAAAGGCCGATTTGATATCTCTGCTGATCGGCTACGGGTTTTGGGTTAGAAAGGGATGACAAAAGATATCTCGAGACGTTACCAATACAGTAATCTGTAGTTAGATTGTGTGAGAAAGTGTTTGTTTTTACATGCCTAAATAAATTTCACATTTCTATGGTAAACATTTCACAAATTTATTTATTATGCTCATCAAAATAACCCCTTTATTTTTGCGCATATACACAAACGTAATATGTATTTGAAAATATCTGGTTCTAATTTCTTCATTTCCGTCCTGTATAGGTCATAATAGACAGACATTTCCTAGCAACGTAGAGTTCCTTTCAGTAAACCTGCTTACGTCTCAGAACTATCCATTCAATTTATTATTTATGTGTGTGATTTAATGAATTTATTTATATTAATGTGTATTATTTTAATTTTATTTTATTGTTAATAATTTGTATAATATTATGAAGATTTTAATTTGAAAATGTATAACTTACGTAATTAATGTTTTGTATTCTTTTAAATTAATTAGTGTAATTGGATAATCAGTACTAATTAAATAAATAAATAAATCACAAAGACGGAAAATTGCGCTACTGGAACAGATTTCACCGGTTGAAATTTTACCGGTACATTGGTACCGCTTTGGCCAACTAGTTTTAATTTAAGTGTGGTGTACAATAAAGCGTTTTCTATTCCATTTGATTTATTTTAGCCGTAGTACCCTGTGGCATTCAACATTTCAATGTAACTGCCCACTCAATTTCCGCTCGTTCAATGGCTTTACATTTTTATATGATCTGATGGAATCTGTTCAGTCTGACGTGATACCCGATTTTACAAACAAATTCCTACCTAGTAAAATAGCTACCAATACGTATGTCATTGAATTTTCTAAGTATTTATTTTTCGTTAACATGTTTATTTCGTTTAGGTACTATATGCCTAAAAGACATTATTTAGAAATTCTTCCGTGTGTTTTTTTTATATAGAAACCTGGTGGGCTAACATAACCTCCAAAGAAAACTGTATCTACTGAAAATAGAGTAAAATAACATTTAGCGTAGACAGTAGAACCATTCGTACGAACGTGTTTCTACACTCTACACTAAAATGTCATTTGACTCTATTATTCCATAAAGAGAAACGTTCTAAGGCGGTTAAAGAATAAATATTATGACATTCCCTTGTCATCTATGAAAATCTAATGTATGTTAACAAAAATATTAATTTGTTTAAGCAAAAATAGCGATAATCATAATTTTAATACTAGAAATAAAGATAAACACGCTGTTGCCACTTGTAGACTCCATAAAGTTAGTAAATCGTTTAAAAGGCAAGATGTATGCCTTTATAACAAACTCCCAAGGGATGTACAAAAATTGATAAATAACAAATTTAAAAACGTAATTATACAAAATCTTTATAAAAAAGTCTACTATAAAATTAGATGATAGAGAAGCTTGGGATTGAAACTGCTCCAACTCGTTCAAAATGTTACAGTTTAGACGTAATTTATTTTCTGTATTGTTATGTATTCTAAAAAGATCATTAAAAAAACAGCCAGCCTTGTTTCTTGCCTTTCTTTCCTGTTTGGTCGCGAAGGAACAGGCAGTAAAATTGACGTTTCAAAGAGATCCTTGTGATTTTAATGAATAAAAATATTTGACTTTGACTGGGACTTTGACTTTGAGGGGGCCTAATCCGGAAAAAGTGTACTCTAAAATAGTACTCACATTATTTGTAACTTAGCTAAATTGCCTATGTCTAAAAAGCCTATGTTAAAAATAAAGTTTGTTTTTATATCGTGGTATTTAAATTTAATAGCTTGAATCAAACACGATATAGGTATCTACAAATACATCAAAGCTCATGAATTGTTCTGTTTTTAATTTACTTTTTACTTTGTACCACCTGGAGATGGAACAGGCATATAGCCCACCTGATGTTAAGTGGTAACCTTCGCATATAACAAAGTATTGTCTTGTAGGTCAGGCACCTTAGAAACGTGCCCTACGAGGAACTGCCCTGTGTATGTACCCTCATGTAAGTAATTTCAGCTGCAACCATACAGCAATGCTTCTTGGCGGCAAAAATAGGTATAGTGGTAGGGTAGTACTTCCCCGGGTGAGACCTTTCACAAGGAATCCTACTACTCTTAAATTATGTGAGTAACTGAAGTTTGATTTCAAAGACTCCACTGGGTGAAAGTCTCAAAGTTTACTCTCGGTTATTATAGTAAAGAAAACAGAAGATAAAAACAATGCCTCCTTTTTTATAATTTCCCCAGAAAACGAGCCAAATATTTTAACTAACTGAAGCTATTTACCCGAGCAGGATGTTAAACAGCAGCCTGGACTAACCCCACCAGTACCATAGACTAACTAACAGTAATGAACTAAAAAGGTTTCACTGGTATGCTAGAATCGATACTCTTTTGTACTAAGGCTTGTTTATAGTTCGAAATCTGAACCGTTCGAAATTTGAATTCCCTAGAGATTAGATTCAAATTTCGAACGGTTTTATAGCATGATGCCAATGAGTTTGGTTTTATAGTATTCTTAGACCTCATTAGTTAAATGAGAATAGCGGTGTATAGCTTACCCAATTTGCCTACACTTCATCTCAAGTAGCAATTTTGAAGTGTTATTTGCTCAATTCCATTCAAAAATAAAGTTAATTAAACAGAGTACATAGATGAGCATTACCTAAACTAAATTGAACATAAAAGCGGAGTTATAAAGCTTATTTTTCATTTATATCCGCTTCAGTGTGGTAGAAGCCAGGCAGTATCGCAGCGCTTTATTTGAAACACAAATATTTGGCTGATGGAACTTTTCCACCGTCTACGGAGCCTTTATTAATATTTTATTATTTTGTCTTGTACGTTTCGGAAATTTCAACTTCCCTTGTTACGAACTCTGAGCTCTAAAGCGATTATATTTTAAATTATTTTAATTAAAAGGCTGTGTAAACGTATAACTCGCGGGCGGACCGTTCAATGCTGTTAACGTTAACATCATTGCTTCAATGATGGTTTTGTTTTTGAGGGATTCATAGAGTTGGTGGAGCACATAAGAATAATAAATTAATCATTATTTTCAGCTACTTTTGCTTTGGACTGCTTTTATGCTGGCCGACTTTAGGATTAGGATTAGTTAGGAGTCTAGAGGTTAATTAATTTCTTTAATACTTTCACACAAAACAGAATATTGCTAGGTGGACTTAATGCTGATAACTTTATCTACCAGTCATCCTGGTCGTGCTAAGAGAAGGTAAGGGGTCACGCCTTACAGAATCATTAATACAGCCCCTAAATGACTAAATAAAAACATAAATGACATAAATACATAAATGACTACCATGGTAATTATTATGTAATACAAAAACTCGGACAAGTGCGAGTCTCACTCACACACCGAGGGCTCCGTTATTTGTCCGTTATTGTGATATAACTTCAAATTAAAAAATTTCGGACTAGTTCCTTTACTTGTGCTGTGAGACATTGCTTCCTGCCAAATTTCATGATTCTATATCAACGGGAAGTACCCTATAGGTTTGGAACGTTAGATCCTATTAGTTGAAAGCTTGATTTTGTACAGCTCCATGGGACCATACGTAATTTCAACTTGATACCTCCGCGCGTTTTTGAGAAAAATGGTTTTGACAGACAGACAGACGGATAACAAAGTGTTCTTATTAGGGTTATTTTTTTCCTTTTGAGGTACGGAATTGTAAAAACCGATCACGATATAACAACGTATTAAAGCTCACATATACGACATATCGTCGACAATTCGGTATCGAGCACCACACGCTTCACACGTTCTTTTCTACCTCCTACTTGCAAGATGTGGAACGAGCTACCATCTGAGGTTTTCCCATTAGGCTACGACATGGCACGCTTCAAGATAAATGTAAAGAGGTTTCTACAGGGTAGGGAACACATCGACAATACCCCGGGTGTCACCGGTGTCAATATGCGACGGTGACCGCTTACCGTCAGGTGGGCCGTAAGCCTGTTTCCGAACAAATAACATTAAAAAAAAACTATCATCTGTTGATGTGATTACTGTCAAATGAAGGTTTACTTTAAAGTTGTAACAAAAAGTTACCGAAGTGTGAAATGCTTAGAAAATAAAAAAGTAGCGTACACTATGTGAAATCCAGTCCATTCAAAGGTTGCCTGGAAGAGATTGCTTTTTGCGATAAGACCACCACTTGTATTTCCGCATGTCCAGTTAAATGTCTTTTTTATTCCAATTATTATACATACATGTCAGTCAAATCGTATATAATATCGTATAAACAAAACAAAATAAAGTTATACAAAACAAACAAGCCTTAAAAATATGTCTTAATCCTTACTAATATTATAAATTCGAAAGTAACTCTGTCTGTCTGTCTGTCTGGTTTGTTACGTTTTCACGACTAAACGGTTGGACCGATTTTGATGAGATTTAGTATTCAACCTGTTTTGTTATGGACATTAATTGAAAACACACATCCAGAATCGTATTAACTGATTTTATAGATGGGTTTAATACCGTTAGCTTGAATATTTATCCAGTAATCGATACATATCCAATAAATATTTTTTAACGTAAATTGGCGGCGCCTTTGCGACGATGCCGCTTAGCCAGTTTAACAGGTACATGATGACTGAATATGATTTGTCATCTAAAACAGGCTGGTTCATTAATATTTTAGGACATAATATTAAGGATGTTTGAAAATTTTAAGTTTTCTACGGTAATGAATTAGAAAAAAAAACTATTTTACATCAATACCTACCCGTGTTTTTATTTATAGTAATAAAAGGACCGGGGTACTAGGCATAGACATTTGGCAAGACATACGTAACTTTTTACCTAACTGCGCAAGAGGGTAATGTTTTATTGACAAACCAGGCGTGCGAAGCCGCGGGCGGGTCAGCTGGTATCATATAAATGCAAAACAAAAACACTATCTTATTACTTTTTTTTATGCCCTACCCGTACCACCATCTAGAAATTGCACTAGTAGAAGTCTATCCCGTCTGACATGGGTGATCAGAGACTTTAATGAAACGCAAAGTGTTTTTATTCACTGCCCTCATGCCATTGGGCGTATACATGCTAATTTAAGGCTAATCTTAATCTATTGTTTTAGTTTACATATTATCTTATCTTTATTTAGGGTAACACAACCAATTATTGGCACTTTAAGCGTCAAGTGTGACATAAAAAAGTATAAAAATATAAATACTGAACCAAATGCATTAATTATTGCTAAAATTGTTTTTACATAAGTCTCTCGAACTTCTTAAATATCAATTGTTTTCAAAATCAAGATTTAAATACTAAAAAAAAGGAATTAAAGTATTTACATGCTAAAACCTAATTATTGGCATACTCTAACCAATGTATTGGCATCGGGTAGACCATATACTGGCTATTGATGCTATTGATCTACATATATATTTCCTTTGTTGTGTGCAGTGGTGCACTTATGTGCAGTGGTTACTGCTGTTATGCTGCATTTTTAAATTGGTACAATAAATAAAACAATATTAAAAAAATCACAATAAGTATATTCATCATAAAATAATTTTCTGAAGCCAACAATTCAAATTCTTAACTTCCTTAGGTAATAATTTCTTATAAACTAAAAAGTAACATTATTCTCTGGATACATTAATCATGGTTTATGTATGTAATAAACAATTTGAAAATACTTTCATTTATTTGTACTTATAAACTAAATAATAACAAGTTATTATTGGCCATACACACATCTACCTATCTACCTATTTATCAGTCTTCAAATTCTGTCAACATTTTCTCTATCTCTGCTTCGGTGTACTTTTTTGTGTCCTTCTTTACATTAACGTTTAGGTTCAAATCTATTATTTTTAGCGAATTATCAAAACTATTTGTTTCCTTCGATGTTGATGCAATATTATAAAAATCGGGTGAGAATAATTGCTTTTTTATCATTGCTATTTTCTGTGTCTGCGGGTTTTCAGTTACAAGCTTTGAATTTTTTTCCTTCTTTCCTTGTTCCTTTTTTTCCTGCTTTACTGGTTCTTTCTTTTCCTTCTTTACTTGTTCCTTTTTCACTTGTTTAGTCTTTGGTAAAGTCTTTTTTAATTCTCTTTCTTCCCGTCGTTTCTTAATAGCGTCTTCTTTTTCTTGTTTTATACGCAATTTTTCATTTTATTTACTTTGCCATTCTGCGGATGTCAGTACAAATGATGTCCTTTCTGTATCTCTATTTCCTTTGCGAATTGGGGTTTTTGGAACAACCAACAAATCTTGTAATTGCACAGGGGTCAGATCAATATTTTTCTTTTGTAGTTTATTTTCAGTTCTATTTTTTTCCATTTGCACTGTTAAAATGTCTTTATTTGTTGGATTGCAAACTATACTGCTTACCACAATTTTTTTGTCAGCTTTTTGAGTGTTCTTCTGTATCTCCGGTATTATATTGGCATCAATAATAGCGTTACCTCCAACATTCGCTAAGAACTTCTCTGCGATGTTCAAATCCTGTGACAGACTCATATTCAAATTCTTGTTAGCAATAATCACATCTAAATCTTCAATACGTATGTTAGGATCAATGTCGATGTATTGAGAACTATATTCTGTTGAAATTAAGTTTACTTGCTCTTCTTGGTCACCAGATGTTTTGAAAAAATTCCAAAGATTTCGAAGTATCGTCTCGCAGTGTGTTTTTTGTGATTTTTGTTCTAAACCTTTAATTATATCCAATCCAACTATATTTGTAAATATTTCTTTAGTTATTGTTTTTTCCGGTATAGATTCTATTTCATTTTTTGTGGTATCTTTAGTAGCTGTTGATGATGATCCTAAACATTTCGAATAGTTTATTGACGTAGGATCCCAGGGGTATAATCCACAAGTTTTGAAACCATTTTTAATGGTGTCGGGTTTAATTCCTAAATTGATTGCATTTTGCAATATTGGCACAAATTCTAATTTGGTTAAAGCTTGGGAAGGATGATCTCGTCTCCAATTGAGAACACTCTTCCTGTAGGCACATTTTAATGGAAAAAAGGCAGCGACATCGGCAGGCTGAAGGATGCGAGTACTGTTCGGATACAAGGCTATCAGCACTATTCCTAATTCTGAGCACAGTTCACTTACTTGTAAGGTCATATGAGTTTTATGGCCATCCACAAAAAAAATTATAGGGAACTTTACATTTCATCATCATCATCATCTACAGCCTATAAGTACCCACTGCTGGGTGTAGGCCTCCCTTTGTAAACGCCACCCTTTACATTTACTTCTATTAAATGTGGATAAAGAACATTTTTAACATAATCGTAAAAAACATCAGCCTTCATCCAACCGTTATCACTAAGACCTATTCCCCACTTATCTGGAACTTTCGCAGCAATATCAGTTGGGAGTCTTTTGTAGGGAAAAATTATCATGGGTGGTGTCAAAGCGCCACTTGCTGCAAAAGTAAACATAACGGTAATTGCACTTTTTGCCAGTCCTCTGTCGATTTCGTAAACATTTTTTTCTCCTTTTTCGGCCAACACTGTCCCTGTTTTGGGACATAATAAAAAATTTGTCTCATCACCATTAAACACCCTGTTTGGATCAGAGAGGACATCAAAAAGACCGTTTTGTTTGAGATATTCTTCTATTTTGAAGAACCAGCCTTTAATGTCCTTCTCTGCAACATTTGCACTAGCAGCCGTAACTGCCTCTGAAGTTCTGATACTTATTTCAGGATGCCGTTTAAGAAAGAGTTTCATCCACTTTTCCCCTGGCACATTTCCTTTGAAAGGGTTTGATCTTTTAGTGTCTTCCAAAAACTTTGATACACTATACTGTATATCTTCCTTTCTTTTGGGGAAACCTTTTTTGCTGCTTATAATTATCCATTTTACTAGATTTTCCTCCTCTTCTTTAGACAATACAGTTGCTGGACCAGGTCTTGGATCTACTTTGTCAGGATGCTTGCATCGGAATTGCAAGGTTGCACGTGGAACCTCGAAAGTTTTGGCCGCCAATTTTTTACTCATACCTTCTTGAATGGCAGCCAAGGCCTTTTGCAAATTTTCCGGATCATACTTTTTTCTTCGGCTAATTTCTTTTTTCTTCACTAACTTCTTACGTGGCTTCATATTTCCTAAAAACAGTAAACTAATAAAGGAGATGCCAACAATAGGTTTTCTATTGAAGTCCTAATTTTGGCACTTATGCCAAAAATTGGATAGTGTTAATATTTTTTATAATCGGAAATTTATAATGGATTGCACCTTTAAACCGTAAGAAATAAGAATCAAAATAAGAAAATATTATATCCAAATCACACTACCCATTTATTGGCATTGGTGACAATATTAGGACAACACCTGAAAATGAATCTATTTATTGGCACCCCCTTTATTTTCAAAAACTAAACACAAGGAGACAAAATCAAATTTGAATAAATCTAATTAAAATCTTATAGTACCTATCATAAAAACATTCAAAAACAAATAGGGCATTCGGGTCTTTATGCTATCAAGGGATAATACTCGTATACGTGTCTTACCTTGTGATAAAATTTACAAAATGGCCGATTGTAGACGATTACACACACACTAGATTTTAACTCGATACCGAATTCGCCATATTGTTTTTAATGTCATGAACAGGAAATGCCAGTGACAAAAAATAATTACTCTATGGTTTAGTTTATTTTTTAATATCCTTATGGGCATTGGAATCTTATTATTTGGCAATTAAATTACAGGTGCCAATACATGGGTGGGTGTCAATATTTGGCCTTGTTACCCTATTTAATAGCTACCCAAAATGGGTTACACATAATCTTAAATATATACAGGGTTTTTACAAAATAATAGACATTTAACAGGGGACAAAACGCAGTACAAATGGCAACAGTTTACACATCTTACAATTTATACTTATTTACTACACTTATTTCTATACAAACTTATTTATCTACATATCTATTACTATTACTTACTTTATGTAAATATAGTAAAGTGGCAACATCGACAGTTGATATTATTTTTAAATATTTTTACGGAAAACATTGACTCGTTCAGGCGATGTTGTCCCACCCAACAAACTTGAGGCCTGTTTTTCCCGCGCAAAGTTTTGCTAAGTGTAACCCACACCGTTTGTGCAATCGATTAAAAATATTGTTTGCGGGTAGGGCTGTCAGATAAATAACGAAAAGTTGGAGAATTGGTTTATTAGCCAAGACTTTTACGTTCAACCATCTTGTTTTTATTTTAATTGTTTCAAAATTCACTGAATTAATACAAATCAAAACGAGTATCTAAACAGATATTTTATACAAAAAATATTCTTAGGTTGTCGTAGATAAATATCTATTAATATAAATTTAACATCTACTAAAACAAACAATCACTTAAACAGGGTATTTGGTAATATACTGACGATATTCAAGTGATGGTTTCTCAAAACATAAAAAAATACTTCTCGAAGAAAAACTACTAGTTATACTATCAAATTTTAAAGAAAATTGACGATGTTTAGGTGATTAATTCGATATAAAACTTACTGGCTACTCTTGCAATCGACATCTAAAAATAAAGGGCGATTTGATATCTCTTTCGGAAATGGCTGCGTGTTTTGGGTTAGAAAGGGACAACAAGAGATATATCGAGTCGTCACTAATACAGTATCTGTGGTTAGATAGCAAACATTATGCAATAGCACAACATAAGTTTAATAAAGTGTTTGTTTTTACATGCCAAAATAAATTTCACATTTCCATGGTAAACATTTCACAAATTTATTTATTATGCTCATCAAAATAACCCCTTTCATTTTTGTGCATATATTATCAAACACCCTATATTGTTGATGCCTATATTTCAATTGTAAAACTATGGTAAAAAGTCGGACAATCGACAACCCTATTTGTCTCAGGGTTTCCTCGAAACAAGCTTGGTGTTGCCAGACAGAAAATATCGCAAATATTTACTCCCTCCGCTTTCTTTATACAATGTCTTCAAACTGTAAAACCTATAAAATTAGATTTTACAGTTTTTCTTAGAAGTTTAAAAATAAATTTTATAGGTACAGACTTGGCAAGACGTGGTGATGACAGGTGGAGCAGGGTAGCGACTGAATGGTGGCCGAGGAATTGCTGTAGAAGGGTAGGACGTCCGGCAGCGAGATGGGTGGACAACATCGTTAGAGTCGCGGGCCGTCAATGGCTGAGATTAGCGCGGGATTGTGGCGGATGGCACACACGTGGGGAAGCCTATACCCAGCAGTGGGTGAAGTCGGGCTGATGATGATGATGATGATGATGATAGGTATGGAATATCGAGGTAAATTGTTTTATTATAAGAAAGTACGAGAAATAATCCAATCAGATTTTTGTCTCAACATTAATTTATATATTGAAATAATAAACCTAATAGTAGGTATTTGATGATGATTATGGCGATGCAATAATATTTTTTTTTTCAATCTTTATTAATGAGCTTAGTTACAAGGCAATTATGCCGCTCGGGTAAAACAACAAAAACAATTCAAACGAATCATATTTAAAATGAATTTTATCTAGGAATCAACAACCTTAACATGAGCTAAAGTTTAACTGATATCAGACAATGATCTGACTCAAACTTCAACTCATTAATAATACTTAAAATAAACATTACCTATATCTCTAAAGCGGGTCACACACGACGAAGGTGCCATAATATTTTATGTTACTATATCTTAAGTTAATTATAATTGATCGAGCGAAGCGAGATCTCGAAATCAACTTGGGCAAATCGGCGTTGTATGTATGCATGTATGTATGTATGTTTGTTTGTCCGAGGATAACTTTCAAAGCGTTAATTCGAACATCGTGAAATTTGGTATATAGGTAGGTTGATGGCTCAATTTTGGTGTGACTCAATGAGTTAAAAAAGTGGGGGGGTCGTTGAGATATTGGGGGTAATAACAGGGATAAAAAAAAATTAAAATGAGACTTTTACTTAGGTCAAGTGAGACGTCAAATGAAAGGTTTTTATTAGTACATTTCCACCCCGTTTTTATTTTTAGTAAAGTTTTTGTAGTTTTTAAGTTATTAGCCATAATAAAAACTAAACTTTGACAAAATTCACCGGGTACACCAGTGACCCCACAGTGCTGTAATTTGGTATGCGTATAGTTTAAGTATCACAAATATAGGCAAAAGTCTGAAATCTAGAATAACTGCAATTTGTACCCGAAAAAAGTCTAACCAATTAACATGCACTCTCGTTACCTGTAATTTGAATGAAACTGTAGGTCAAGTAAGTTTGTTATTTATTTCGGGGCACTATTTTAATAGTCAAAGATTACGAATAATATTTTTTTGATTTTATGGTAGACTCGCGAGATCTCAGTTCGGGGCGAACCACTAGAATTCTAGTATCTTAAGCTATCACACACGTGTAACATATGTTAATACTCGTATATGTATGCCCTTTTAATTTCTTGAAACTTTGTAACCAATCCAGAGGGCTTAGCTAAGTTACATTCGATTAGCGATGATGCTAGTCGATAAGTCCGAAAATGTGTAGGATTTGACACATTTTATGGAAATATCACATGATATGTCGACAACAAACCTATGTAGAAATCGAATCGATTCGAAGCTAATGTAATTTGGCTACGGGCCCAGGTGCCAAGGAACAGGCAGTAAAATTGACGTTTCAGAGTGATCCTTGTGATTTTAATGAATAAAAATATTTGACTTTGACTTTGACTTTGCCTACACGAATCTTTCGTATCTTACGATTTATTTCGAATCGAATTCGAAACGATCATACTGTAAGAGAAAATAATATATTATCTTTGCCGTGTGTGATGGATGGTCTATTGAATTGTATGGCGAGCGATATACGGTTCAAGATATTTCTTTCTCTTAAGAATTAGTAATTCACTTACAGAGAAAACTCAAAAATAATGTAAAACTAGTGTGCCTTACAGCGTAAATTTATATAATTGTATAGTGTATATAAAAAGGTATAGTAAAATAACATCATAACAATCATACACAACAAAACAAAAAAAATTGTTAATGTGGGTAGGTGCCTAATTTGTGCATCTGAACAGTAGCGAGCAAACGCTGAGCTTGCTTTCCGCGATTATATTTATATTAATTTATATTAAAATAAAATATTGTATCAGTTTCATTGCTTATAATGTGATAATAATTACAATTTATTTAATATTAGATATATAACCTACAAAAAACTCTGTGGAGGAAGTTTTCAACTTCACATTTTACTTTAATATCGCGAGGAAAACTTTCAGTTCTGATCAATTATAACTCCCCCAGGTTCCAGAAACCACTGAAATATTCAGAGTTTAAACCTATTACTACTCAAACTACTGGAGTTTAAAGTTTTTGTGAATTTTACGAAAGCAAGATTAACGGAACTCAAGTCGAAACTTTCTTGTTAGTTAATTAATAAATTTACTTGACGAACGGAAATTTTGAAAGATTGTTTAACTATACCTACTTGTGTTGAAAAATTATGTTTAATTTTGTTACAAAGATAATTTTTGATTTATTAGTACAAGCGATCTCGAGAAGCGATCGAAGCGGTTTAAAGTTGTGATTACACACGATTAGCACATAACTTTACATCACGAATGTGAGGAAATTAATAATACTTTTTCATAAAAGTTTGTTTCTAAAAAGAATATTTGCGTGCTCGATGTCCATTGTTTTATTATTTACTAGCGGATCCAACGAACTTCGTACCGCCTTGACAAGCATATGACGCAGGCTGCCAATGTACGTCACCGGTAGAATTGTCAATCGGCCATCATGTGCTGCATCTATGTATAAGAAAATGAAATTTTTTCTTAATTTTTTTTTGTGTGATTGTTTCTGATATTTTAATAGTTATTCTGCAATTCGGGGCGGAGACAAATCGAACAAATAAAAGATCATTAAAATCGGTCCCGCTGTTCTTGAGTTACAAATGGTGTAACTAACCTTGACATACCTTACCTTAATCGTGACTTTGTTTTATATAATATAGAGATCACAACCGGACTGTGGTCTCTTTCATTTTTAAATAGAAATAAGGATTTGTCTTAGAGCTTATATTTCATTATAGTATACCTACCTACCTATTACATGAATGTGGTCAGTTCCATTTTGTAGAAATATCAATTTATTTAGATATTATTTCTAAAAACAAACGATAAAAACTTTGTTTTCTTAATCTGCTTCTAAAGCATATCTGAATAAAGTTCTATTTACGTTGGGCGTGCTATAGTGTTAGTTTAGATTCAAGGGCCCTCGATGTTGCCAACACATGACATGGCAAGGACATGGATTGATTCTGCCTGGGTACAATTCCATTGTAACGTATTTTTATAGGATTTGTTTTTGACATGCATTATGCCAGTGTCACACGTTTATTTTCATGTGCAAATAATTTTGCGTGATATCAACACAATTGTGAAACTGTTGGAATGGCATGTTTGGTTAGTGAGACAAAATGTTTGTTAGTATTATCAGTCATTCATATTCCGTCTCTTTGAGGACACAACGATAACGGTACAAGGAGCAGTTAGTAGAAAAATATGCATTATATACAGGGTGATTCAGGCACTATGGTTCAAAAGGAGCAGCGCGATGGGGGACCCCGAGTAAACCTGAATCACCCCTATAGTTCACTATAAAAAATCGTAGAATCTATTTGAACTATCAAAGTTAACGATGATATAGGAGCAAAAAAATCTACTTTATTTTATTGAAAAATGTGATCAAAACTTTTCATTAGTTTTCAGTCGTAACATCCAGTGGTATTCGTGCATGGGGCTGATTCGGGTCGGCCACGGCTCAATCGCGCTGCTCCTTTTGGGCCATGGTGGCTGAATTACTCTGTAACATAAAAATTAAGTCTGGCTTACATTTTAAAATTCAATGTAATTGTGCCCGGGTTAAAAAAAATGGTGAGATAAAGTCCTTTGATTGATATTTAAGCACGGTTCTTAAATCTAGTGCAGTAGTAATGTAATTTTAAAGGAAACCATATTAATTAAATATATCTAATTACTAACATCTAATGTACGGTTACGATATAATAAGTTAAAAACCATGAGTCTAGGAGTCTTCAAGTCCAGAGTGAATAGGTTTTTTTAGGCAAGCGTGCTCCATCTTCGATTACACTATCACTTACCATCAGATGACAAATAAAAAAAAATGTTTGACGACCTCCGGGGCGCTCCTTGACGATATATGTACGAATAGCCGGCTGAGACGCAGGAGGTAGCAGGTTCGATTCCCGCTGCGGAACAAATGTATGCAGGATCTACAGTTCCGGGTCTGGATGTTTTTCTATATATTATGTATTGTATAATAAGTATGTATTTTCATCATCATTCATGTATTAGAAAGGAGCGATGACATAAGAAAGGTGGCGGACAGAAACTGGATGAGAAGAACCGAAGACAGGGCTCAGTGGCGCGTATTGGGAGAGGCCTATGTCCAGCAGTGGACTAATGTGGGCTGATGATGATGATGTATTTACAAAAAAGTATATAAGTATTCTATCAGTTATCTGGTTCCCATAGTACAAACTCTGCTTAGTTTGAGGCTAGATAGCACTGTGAGAAATGTCCAGCAATATGTATTTATTTATTTAGGTTTGTCTTCTTGTTAACTTACGAGATGTAGGCATGTAAGTTACGTTACTGTTGTTTTTTTAAATTCACTCTTAGGTCCTAAGTCACCTAAATTCACCTTAGTCTATTTCGTGCTTGTTGTTTAAATGTTTTTATTTAAACAACATTCATTATTTTATATTATGTATATGTATGTACCCTTATTTATTTTATATATGATATTTATTCATATACAATTATTTATGTACCTAATATGTATGTATTTAAGGTTAAGTAATTTTTCTTATTCTATCATTAAATTTATTCTTTTTACACCTCGGCCAATCCTCCATTAAGCAATAATCTCCATCCATAGGTTGTATGGAACAGATCGCTTTGTTAAGCGATAAGATCGCCCATTATGCTTACATTTATTTATTTCTTTTTATTTTTATATCTGTTGTGTCTAGCTTGTAAGGGATTTTATAATGAATTTTCATTCATTCAATCTTTTTTTTGTACTCTACCTGTAGGTAAAAGCCGAAAGTAAGCCTGCGGGAACAATGAAACAGATTTAATACATGTACCACGCCTAGATACCTTGCTGATAACACGCTAATCTTCACATAAATCACAGGCTTGTAAATTTACGAGCCCACTGAGCACATACGTACATAAATACGTGAATTATCATGACATGCGCTTAAAAACCAAGCACGCACTCCCCTTAAATGTTGTGGGTGTGATAACGTGCGAACTTTTATAGCTGTCATTGTAAGACAATATTACAAACTGCTGGGATGTACAAACATAACATATTCCTTGTCTGTTCAAAAGAGTGAATGAAAAATTAAATAAAAATGTCAGTACAAACGTCATCTAGATTCAGACATAGACTGAAACCCTTTACGGCCTTGTCAAACACATTTTTTTCTATTAAGTAAAGATATTGAAGTTATACTTCTTTTGGCGCGATGGAGAAAATTGATGAGAGTGAATTTTTACGATGCGCGCGCACACCGACACCTAAATTTAACAGCATGAAGTTAGTTCTAGGTGGTATGAAAATTGATAACTATGTTCAAGTTGTATATTCTAGTATTTTTATATGTAGAACACGTGTTTCGTAAGGGTACAATTAAACAGTGTGAATAAATAAATATTATTTTGGTGTTTTTATTAAATCAATTTCATATACGACGGTGATACTAATAATTTATTATTTATTAGTATATCTATATATATAGTATATATATTGAATATTAGTGATAAAACTGATTTGAATAAACTGTTTTGAGTGCATTTATTGATTTGAGGTTAATTGTCGGTATGTATAATTTATTTACATCGTTAATTAAAAATTATTACATTATTTCCATACGCCAAAGAAGTATAACTTCTAACGCGTGTACATAAGTACACACACTCTTTTTTTTTATAATGTGTTTGCACTACATAGTATTCATACATATTTGGCAGAATAATTCATTATATTATAATCATTGTTCGAACGCTAAATTAAAAACAAAACAATAACAAATTTAGTTCCTTTTCCAAATCTTTTATGCCGCCAACACGTGTTGTCAATCTTCTGTTTTTTCTCTAAAATATCACCGGCCAGACATGAGTTATTATTATTCCGTACCTCATTCACCTTTCTTCGGCATACAAAGGCTGGTCCACGGAACTATGGATCTAATGCATGACATTATGTCTAAAGAATAAAAGGCTCTAGAATGTTGGAAATGCTACGCTCATTCAACGTATTTCGGATGTAAAACAAACTGACACTGAATGTAAATACTATTGTGGAGTGTTGTCATCCGAAATGTGGCATAATGGATATCTAATGGGCATTTTGATGAATGGCCTTTTTCGTGACATCGATCGTTAAATTTGGGTGCCTTGAACAGAAATAGTAAACTAAAGTCAAGTCGCATTTACCTACCTATTTTTATTAACTCTGAAATTCATAACATAGCTGACTAGATAAACCATCTAACGTGCCTGCCTACTTTACAATTATTGAATACTTAGGAGAGAGGAGCATTTAGGACAGTTAGGTAAATGTATAAATAAAATAAATAAATAAATATTGCTGGACATTTCACACAGCGCTATCTAGCCCAAATTAAGCAGAGCTTGTACTATGGGAACCAGATAACTGATAGAATACTTATATACATTTTTTTTTGTAAATACATACTTATAATATATAGAGAAACAACCAGACCCGAAACAAATATCTGTAGATCATGCAAACATTTGTTCCGCAGCGGGGATCGAACCCGCTACCTCCTGCGTCTCAGCCGGCTATTCGCCCACTGCACCACGGAGGTTGTCAGGTTGGTATCAACATTGATACCAAGTTGAATTTCGTTGTGGGTTTGTTCTACAATTACCAATGTAGAGTCATAGATAGAGCAACTTATAGATCAACATAGACATACATTGATAGAGATAGTCTAGCAGACAAGCAGGCGTTGACCCTTTTCATTCTGGTAAGTATACGTCAATATAGATTTTTCACCGTTTGTGTACTTTATAGGTGTGCATATGCAACACACTCGGTCTGTCCGTTTATTCACGGTGCCACAACACGACACGGTCCTTTGGCCGACTACAGCACACATTCACAACATTCTCACTTGGCATTTTAACCCTTAAACCTTTGACATAAGAGCTTTAAAGTAAAATGGAAGTGAATGAGTTGTGGTACAGATTGGAATACGGATCTCCAGTTTTCGTTGCCTAATAGGAACCCTGCGCGTGAGTTGAAAACGCCACTATTGTTTTGTATCTCGTTATGCTAATACTATTGTTGTAGTTAAATAATATAAAACACACATTTTAATGGAAACACCACACTGAGTCAAGTGCTGCGATTCAGAACAAGGGCAGTTTCAAGGTGCTACTGAATCCGGGAGAAACAATGTTGAGAAGTGAATAAGAAAAGCCAAGGTTCCTTCCTTAGTCATACTCGTAAGTGAATACTAAATTCTGGCTTAAAAGCCATAATAAAGCAGCATGTCAATAACAATTTGCTAACAAACCATTTTCAGCAACGCACAAAACCTGCCTCTTTACTTACCTTAACTTTAACATCCGTAACGTAAACACAAGTGCAACAAACTTGAAGTTATTGTCCACAAAACAAGAAAAATTGTACCTGTTATCGGATGCGATACTTCCTTTCACTTCCTGTAACTACCGACAAAGGCAAATTCACATTCGACACGCCCAAATCAAAATATATTATCGATACCATGCTATAAATTCGGACAAAACTCTTGCCAGTTGAGAAAAAAAAGTTGCAATGTTCGCACAATCAATCAAGCGATAAGCCAATAAACCTCAACGATGCGCTTTTGAATTTGGAATTCGATTTTTGAATTGACGCATTGTTGTCTATGGCCGGTGGCGCGCGAATCTGCCAGTCGAATTGCACAATGAAAGGCCAACCGGAAGCGAACACTGTCTTGTTGAATAGGAACGCAGGAACTATTGAGGTCGGTGGATGTGAAGGCTTCGATGTACGGTCAGCAAAAGCTTTGTGCCGTGTTTGTGTTACGTCAAACGGCGTAGCCTTTGTCAGTTAACGAAGTAACAAGCTCTTTGTCGTGTCTTGATTTCTAAAAAACTATTTATCTGCTTTGAGACCGTTAAAACGGAATATTCCCTTCTAAAGTAGCATAGATCAACGCGTGAATGCTATCCATGAATTCTTATTTCTGCCTGATCACAGCTTCACTTTGCAACATCGTTTGAATTAGTTTTCGTACCAACCCTACCCTAGCTGACATCAATGCAGGAGCCGATACAAAAAAAATATTGTCTAACAATACAACGCCCCCCATTCACCCAGGCCGCATTGTGTTCGTTGCTTAAAAAAAATTCGGGGTTGCCTATGAAAAAAAGTCGGGGTTGCCATAAAATTAAACTTAATAAAAGGTGGAAATAAAATATGTATTACACGGGTATAATGTTGTTAGCCCCCGTTTAGGCTGAATGGCCTTTTTGATGGTTCGTTTGACTTGCGCTTTGTATGGAATTGTGCGTGAAATCTGTAGAGATTTATTGTTGAGAATGTCACTGATGGTTATACTCAACGATCAATAAAATACTAGATATACGATCGGCCCGTCAAGGATGTCCACGCTGGAGAGTGCTTAAACGCCGCTTAAGCACTCTCGGCTCTTAGTCGCGCGCTTGCCGTCGAAGTGACAACATGCCCAAGTGCTCCGTCAAAAGTTGCAAAAACATCACTTTAACTACATTAAAAAAAGATGGAATTTCGTATTTCCGGTGAGTATTACCTTAAAGTTTGATAATTTGATGAATTTGATTTTGAATTAGTCTATAATATGCTTTAAAACAATATTTTACGGAAACATTTGTAACTACAGACACACGACTACGCTACGCTACTGTCCCTTTCCCTCGCGTTGTATCGTTCATTTATCTGTACGTGACCGAAGACCAATGAACCGGACTACATTAAATTTCGAATGAATGGAGTCGCATACTAAAAACATTTTAACAAGTTTAAAAAACAATTTTATTAGTAAGCATTATATACTAATCAGATGCGGCCAATTCTAAAACTACCTTCATGAAACAAACAACTCTCGTGTTTTATTTTTATCAAATTCATTAAAAAAACACGCGGTAGCCTACCCTACCGTTAAATTGTGGGCAGAGAGATAAATTTTCGGTACTAAAAATACAGGCATTTTTACCACCAGCGCCACCAAGCCCCTTTATCTGAAGTACAATAGCCTAATGTCAACTGCTCGTTATCTGTTACAAAATACACAATTAACAGCAAAAGAGAAATTGAAACTCTTAGCTAGGCTTACAGCACTCTATATCTTTGTCCTACTTCTTGCAATATTTACTTTTTGCTGATTTCTGCCTATACTGTTAAAGTTCTAGTACTAAACATGGTTCTGCAATATTGTATACAATACAAAATTCGATTTTATTCAAAACTAGAGGTTGCCCGGGAACTTCGTACGCGAGGATGAAAATGTTATGACCCTCCTTTTTGCATCATTGACCTCGGTCTCATACATTGAAGGGAGATTTACGATTTTATTATTGTAGAGAAGAGAATTCATCTAGGACCCGAGTAGTCGGCAAGACAAATTAATCGAGCCCAAAAACTCGATGATGTGGCATCGTTTAATCACAGTTCCCATAGCCATCTTCTGGCTCCATCATCAGACCCTGGATATCATCTAGGTAAAGAATACTCTTTAACACTAATCGAACGAGCCCACACTCGATGTAACTATGTCATTTTATTACAGAGTTCCCATAGCCTGGCTCCGTCATTAAACCCTGACCTGGATATCATTTAGGATCCGAATACTAGTTAAGACATATCAAATGAACCTAAAGTCGATGTTGTTGTGTAGTTTAGTTTAAGCATCTGATGATGCACCATCTTACTGCATCATGAGATCAGCTTCATGTCGCATATGCATGCAAAATTTCAACTCAAATCAGAAACCGGGCAGGTCTAATATCGCAATATTTTATTACCTATAAACGATAGACAAGACAACGAGGCACATTAAACTGAATAGGAGCCTGTAAAAATGAAAGATTTTATCAAACTATCCGATTATTAAAAAATCCGACTTTTGAATTTGGTTAACAAATGATTTATCCCTACGTAATAGATTCGAAATTTCATTTCTCAACAAAAAAATATTGTGTACGTTTCTACTCCTCCACACTTCTGTTCCGAACGGAGTAATTTTACGATCTTCGAACAGCACATTTTGAATCCGACCTTATTGCCATACCGTTTAAGTCAACAGTTTTTTAAAGGACAAAAGAAGGCAATAAATTTTTACGACTTAACAGCTGCTTCATTTCATAACGTCATATCTCCAAAATGCGAATGCTTGAAATGAAACTTTTAATCTGCGGAATAAAGTCGAGTTTAGACTATTTAACTTTTCGTATTAATAATGTTAGGCATTTTCGGCACTCACACAAATGCAAGGTATCGCTCGCCGCTTTTCTGCGGTGAGTTTGTTAGGGACAGTGATTCCTGAGATTATAATTTCTTTGGTTATACTAATTACAGGGGAGGTTTTTGTATGATAATTCAAATGAATATTGAAATACCTATAAGTATAAGTGTAGGTACGAATAAATTTATAGAGAAAATAATAACAATCTGCAGGGAAACTCGAATTCTAACATATTCAAACTTTTATCAGTTTTGTACCTGAAAATTCGCTCGATTGTTCTCAATCCGCGATTTTTAGGTTATTTGCATCAAACATATTGTTGCTTGAATAAATAAATAGCTCTAACAATGATTTGTTAGTTCCATGGAACCTGGAACGTTTTCTTTTTTTTAATACTACCTGGAGATGAAACAATCCTATGGCCCACCTGATGTTAAGTGGTCGGTAACCATTGCCTTTAACAAAATATTGTCTCGGAGGTCATCCAACGTTTCCTACAATGCACTGCCCTGCGTCCATCAACTTGAGGCATACAGATGTAAAGCCTCTGGTGCCTGCAATTTAATCAGCAACCACACCTTTCAAGCCGATGCAACGACAGCAATGCTGCTTGGCGGCAGAAATATGTAGGTATGGCAGTAGTAACTTCCCCGGACGAGCCCTTTCACAAGAAACTTTATTACTCTTTTCTACGTGGACAAGAGGTGTTTGTGTATTTGTGTGTATGCGAGTATTGAGCGTGTGTTTGTGTGTGTAGGAACTATGGGGGAATATTTAGAAGGTCCTCAGTATCTTCGTAATATAAAGATTTAAGCCACTCTAGACATTGAGTCTTACAACAATTAAACACGGAGCAGTCTATAAATCATGAGGTAGATGTATTCCACACAAATGTTCATACATTCATTCATGTGTATATGTTTATGTAAGTAGTTAAATAAATAAATATTGCTGGACATTTCACACAGCGCTATCTAGCCACAAACTAAGCAGAGCTTGTACTATGGGAACCAGATAACTGCTAGAATACTTACATAATAATATTATATACGTTTTTTTGTAAATACATACCTATAAAATAGAATAACATCTAGATCCTGAACAAATATCTGTAGATCATGCAAACATTTGTTCCGCGGCGGGAATCGAACCCGCTACCTCCTGCGTCTCAGGTTATTCACCAACTACGCCACGGAGGTCGTCTCACGGAGTAGTAAGTTCTTAACTGTACTCAGCTCATAGAACGTTTTGGCTTAGGCTTTAAGTTTTATGAGCATCTGAATTAAAATCATCAAACTAATATTATAAATGCGAGTTTGGATGTTTGTTAATTTATTTGTTTGTTTGTTACTTAATCACGTCGTAACGAAATTTGGTGTGTTGATAGATTACGAAATGGATTCAAACATAGTCTAACTTTTATTGACAAACAACGAGTGCGAAGCCGCTGGCGGAAACTAATAAAGAATAAATGAGGAAGACTTTTGCCCAGTACCTTACTAAAAGATGTACTTATTGCATTTTTCACTTTAAAACTGCACCTACCTTAGAAAGTTCACTTTCACAAAATTGGGATTAACCTGAATCCCAAATACAACTCTCTAAAGTAAAACGCCATCATTTTGAACTTTATCTCTCAGAAAATAAGGGTTATTGGATTCCTTTTAGGGTGTAAAAGTCTTGTAAGGTACTTTCTTTGCATCGTCGGATGAAGCAAAGCCGGTTCGTGCTAATTAGTGTTAATCAAATAACGTCTTGGGCTTTTAAAACTAGCTGTTTTGCATTAATGAGAATCGTTAGTTGGCTCATCTGTAAATTATATATTTCTTGCTAATTTTACTATAAAAAAACCGGACAAGTGCGAGTCTGATTCGCGCACCAAGGGTTCGTTTTTTTGTGTGATATACATAACTACAAATTAACCGACCGTAAACCTAGGTACTTATTTGATTTTATCTAATTTCAACTTAATACCTCTACGCATTCCTGAGAAAAAGGGTCTTGCTTGACATATATGTATACAGGGTGGCCCAAAAAATAGTGTCAAGCGAAAGTCCAAAGATAGAACACCCCTTGGGGTACCCGAATCCCCACCATGTTTCACCGTGAAAAATACTTAATTTTAGAAATGTCACTTTAAATGTCATTCTAATTTGATCTTTAGTTTAAACAAAATAAGACTGTTCATATTTTACACAATTTTAGTCAGCGTAAACAACTGAATCGCCATCATTGTCACTTTATATTTGCCTAGTTCATTTGATCACAGGAAGCCTTCATTTATTTGAGGCTTTACGAATAGGTTCGTCCAAGATCCCGTGTTGGTTTAGGATATCACCCACAAACCTACTCGAGGTGATAGCAAGGCGATTCAGACTGGTAGATACAATTAAGTAGAATTTTTATAGGAAAGGATCTGACATTTAACGCAGAAAGGAGTCTTCCTAATAGGCGCATGGATTGATTTTACAAAGAATTTTTGAAGTGAAAACTTCTATAGGTGCGTTGAGTATTTTTTGAGATGGGAAAAATCCATTGAACTCGCGTCTATGTTAATCCAGGTTAAATTTCATCGATATCAAGCCGTTACGACGTGATTGAGTAACAAACAAACTAACAAATCAACAAACATCTAAACTTTCGCATTTATAATATAAGTGTGATATGTTACAGTAAGCCTTCGAAGGTAAAAAAACATTAATGCATGCAGTCTTTCACCTTTAACTAGCTGACCCGCCGAACTTCGTACCGCCTTGACATGCATATGACGGTAAATTTGTCAATCTAGCTGCAAATATGTATGAAAAAATAAATTTTCTTCATATTTTTTTGTGTGAATTTTTCCGATATGTTAATAACTATTCTGCTATTCGGGGCAGAGACAAATCCAACAAATCAAAGATCATCAAAATCGGTCCCGCCGTTCTTGAGCTATGGTGTAACTAACCTGACTTTGTTTTATATATATATATACTAGTTGTGTGCCCGCGACATCGTCCACAATTTTCTGGATCTCGACAACAGCGCCACCTACCGGGTCCAACTGTGAATCTAAACCATCCAGGGACCCACACAAACACATACAAAAAAATAATTCAAATCGGTCCAGCCGTTTAGGAGGAGTTCAGTGACATACACACGTACAGTAGAATTATAAATAAATAAATAAATATTGCGGGACATTTCACACAGCGCTATCTAGCCCCAAACTAGGCAAAGCTTGTACTATGGGGACCAGATATCTGATGGAATACTTATATACTTTTTTTTTTGTAAATACATACTTATAATATATAGAAAAACACCCAGACACGAAACCAATATCTGTAGATCATGCAAACATTTGTTCCGTGGCAGAAATCGAACCCGCTACCTCCTGTGTCTCAGCCGGCTATAAGCCCACTACGCCACGGAGGTCGTCCTATATATTACATATCTAAAGATAGATTACAGTAGCACTAAGATTTACCATTTAGACATAGACCATTTAGATATTTGCTACTATAGCACACACAAATTCACACAATACATTCAAAAGGTATAACATCAAAGAGAAAGCACAAGTAGGAGAAAACAGAAAATTACATACAACAAATATAGGAACAATAAAATGAAATAATAAATATACAATGTAATCAGGGAAAATCTAAAAAGAGGTAAATATGTATGTATGTGCTACTGCAGCAAATGGGTTTCAGCTCAACATTATCCCTCGCCACCGATCGACAGCTCGGCGCTGTTATTCTGCATTTGTACATGTAACTGCTAAATATTGTCAATGTTTGCTATGTTGATGAATCCAATTAATAAAACGGTAGTAACCGTACGGTACAATCTATGCGTAGATTTTGTCATGGGCCTTCTAGAATACCGGCCCTAGACTAACTTTCTCCTTCGTATCTCCAAATTATCACTATGCGTTCTCCATTGAGCTTTCTAATAAAGAATGAATATAATTATAAATATGATATGTTTCGAAATAATATCTAATTCATTGCATTGCGTCATTGCCTAGGAACAGAGGAATTTTCCGCAGGCTCCAACAATCAGATAACAATTTAATATGCTCATATGTCATATCAGTTATCTTGACGAGTCGTAATTCTTTAATTCGTGCTTGATGGCGTTTGCACTAATGCCTGATAACGGGGCTTCCTGTTTGTGCTAAAACAATAGGTTATTGTGCCTTTAACTTTGAAAAACTGTGAGCCCCAGATCGACTCTCCACGGTAGGTAGATAAATGGTCATGGAGAAAATTATCATCATCATATCAGCCATAGGATGACCATTGCTGAACATTGGCCTTACCCATAGATTTCTAGAACAACTGATCGTGTGCGACCTGCATCCAACGGCTCCTACCAATCTTTATCAGGCCGTCTTTTCATGTATTAGGGGTTCGTCCTACGGTGTGCTTTAAAGAGCGTTGTCTCCACTCTGGAACCTTTCTACCCCAACGGCCGTCAGTTCTTCGAGCTATGTGCCCCGCCCACTGCCACTTCAGCTTGCCAGTCACCATGTTTTGTCTACGGATCTCCTCATTTTTGAATCAATATAGTCTAGTAATGTAGAAAAATACCACTAGGTAATATTTTTTATATAATGTGTATTTAGTGCTTTTAAAGAAACTTAAAATTACATAATCTAGAGCTAGTTTTGTTTTTATAAGTAACTATCTAACTTGCTCCGGCTTCGCGTAGATTTTATTAAAATAAAATATAATGTGATGTATAGCTTCCTATCATCATCAACAACATCTCAGCCCAGCTGCACTCACTGTTGGGTATAGGCCTCCCCTTTATTATGCCATTCTTTCCGGTCCCTTGCGAGTCTCGTCCATTGACACCCAGCTACGCTTTCAATGTCATTCGACCATCGGGCGGGTGGTCTGGCTCTTGGTCTACGTGCATCCCTTGGCCTCCTCCTACCCAAGTGTCCAGCCTATCTCCACTTCAGCCCTGCGATCCTCATACCCACGTCCACAACCCTTGTGCGTCGTCGGATTTCGACATTGAGTATGTGGTTCAAGAGGGATATACCGAGCATGGCGCGCTCCATTGCCCATTGAACTACTTTAATCTTATGCATGTATTCCTTTGTAAGCTTCCTATTAGTGAAATAATTTTCAGAATCGGTTCAGTAGTTTCTGAACCCCCTACATCCAAACCAATTCACAAAGTTACCTCATTAGTATAGGAAAATAAGTAAAGATTTACAGAAGGAATATAAGAAGTATTTACTAAATATACAAAAAAGAATAAAAGAAACTTCAGTCGCCTCCAAAAAACATAAACCTCTATAAAGTAAAAAATGTTTGACAAAATGTTGCAATCGTCACCTTAACCCCCACGATTTCACTGTGCAAAGGGGCCGCGCTTCAAGCCAACTAAATATGTACATTACACACACAATAACACACAATATGTACACAATACACACTATAGCTTACACACAAAATATTTGGTAACACAGCTAATGTAATCCAAGGCATTTGCTGTGATAAATTAAATATACATACTGATAATTTCATCGTTGTAACAAAATGGACTAAAATTGTTATATATAATATATGTTCTTGTTTCTACTAAGCATAGTTTTGGTCTAAGCTAAGTCTGCATATCGCTAGGAAGATCTAAAATGAAAAGTCAAAAGTACGGATAAAGAATGATTTGTCATCACGCGTATGTATATTGCGTATGATAAGATAAGATAATTATAAACGGTTTTCTTTAATTATAAATTATTTCAATAGCCATCAATTCAGATGTTTTATATCTGCCGGGCGACCCGTGACGGCAATTTTTTTTATTTTTTTCGCTCTTCTTGGGTTACTGATTTACTGTGGGAAGTCCTCAATTTGTTAATTATCTTATGTCACTGACTTTACCTGTCCACTTTTTTGTAGACCGCTTCTTAGAAGACCTTATTTCAAATATATGTAAGTAATGATGTGAAGTCAATTCCAAAATATTGACAGTAAACTGTGACCTTGACCATGACATTGCCAGTTCAGCGGGCCCGATAACTAGAGTTAATATTGGCACCGTACACTACCATGTTTGACATACGCTCAACTCTATCAATATATAAACATAATATTTATATTTGAGGGTAGAGATGCTCGCTGAAAGCTGTTGTCGATAGATTACTTGGCGTGGTAATATCAATAACACTATAACACGGATAATTTATAATGGTAGTGTTCTTGATACATTACAAAAATAAAAAAACGTCTCAGATAAACGTGTGGTGGACATAGGTCTCCCCCAGGACGCTAGATCGAACGCCTCGAACCTCCATCCGCTGACATCGGCTCATCAAATGAGGAGCGTATGTAGTGTTCCAGTTTTCTAAAATTCAACCATCGAATAACAAGTACTTACGAATATTAAAAGCATCGATATGCCTCTACGGCCATCCCTAAACGTCCCGTCAGTTACTCTACACGGTGTAATTTGTCTCTGAAACTGATAATCTGTACGGTGTGACGTGGGTAATTGTTTGTTTTTAAGTCTGCAGGATGTGTTCAAGTCGTTATTAATTCTACATTTGAAGTGGTAGAATAAAAAACATACCGTTGCTTTTCGTCCACTGTAGCGCC
This sequence comes from Philereme transversata, assembly GCA_963924445.1. Classification (NCBI taxonomy): domain Eukaryota; kingdom Metazoa; phylum Arthropoda; class Insecta; order Lepidoptera; family Geometridae; genus Philereme; species Philereme transversata. The sequence goes on from OZ004347.1 coordinate 12,293,222, forward strand.
CTCTATTGGCGATCTGTTTCGTCGTAGAAAAAAACATTGTAAGAAGTAGTTCATTGTGTTTTTTAAATAATCGATTAAACTGTTGATCTATTGAAAGTACTTAGGTAATTTGCTGCACTTTTAAAAATAAATATTTTCTTCCATATAACCTATGCGGATGCTTGTGTGCTTGTGCGATAATAAGGAGCTAATGATTATTTACAACTACATATTATGGATTCTGCTATGCGATGCGGCCAGGATAAGTACATACTTTATCAAAATGGTGTATGATATAATTAAGTCTAGTTGTTAAGGATTTCATTGTAAGACTTAAGAGGGCTGACATAGTCGCAAACGACTTAATAAAATAAATGAAAAAAAAGGATTGTGTGGTTTTATGAAACCACGGTAATAGTGAAACTTTGTTTCACATTATAGACATTTAACTTAAAATGTTCGTTGGCACAAATGAGTACACTACAGAGTATACCTAGTCAGGTCATAAATTCTGTCACATGTTTAATATAAAATAATTGAAACAAGTTTATTCATTATGTAACCATTTATATACCAAAATGAACTTAACAAAACATAGATTATTATGACACTAAAGTTTATTCAAAATGACCTCCGTGATTTTGAATACAGGCCTTCAATCTGCGCGGCCAATCGTCTATCGCAGCACGAACGAGGTCCATGTCAATATCGGCGGCTGCCTTAATCAAGGATGTCTTGAGTGACTCCAAATTGGGATGAGGCTTTGAGCACGCCTTTTTCTCCAAGTGTTGCCATATCTTGTAATCTAACGGATTCAAATCTGGACTGGAGGAGGGCCAGTCTTCGTGCCGGATGAAGACGATTTCACGCGCCGCCAGCGTCTTGTGTGCTCTTCACTCTATGAGCTGGCGCCGAATCTTGTTGGAATACCCAGTGCCTGTTATTGAACATGGTATGAGAAACAGGTTCCACAAGGTTCGTCAGGACTGTATTTTGATACACAATTGCATTCGTTTTTACACCTTTCTCACAAAAATGTACCTCTGTTAAGCCCCAATAAGAAACTCCCAACCATACCATGAGCGAGGATGGAAAATGACCTCGTTGGACACGCGAAATACGGTTGTTCGCTTCTTCACTACTGTGTGCGTACACCTTATCATTTTGTTTGTTGTAGCTCTCTTCTACGGTAAATTTTTTTTTCATCTGAAAAAATAATTTCCCGATATTTTTTTCCCGCGTACCGCTTCTACAAAGCGCGGCATCTCTTCAGTCTCAGGTTCATTAGACGAGTATTCAAACGATGTCCTGTTTTTCTTCGATATGCCCGAAGCCCTAAGTCTTCATTTAACACCCTTTTCACCGTGGTTCTGCTTAACCCCATCTGAAGGACCAACAGTTTCTGCTTACGTTTGGGATTTATTTGAATTCGCGCCTTCACAGCTTTTATCACTGCTGGAGTCCTAACAGACCGAGGGCGACCACTTCTTGACCTGTCATCTACACTAGAGTCTTCATTGTATCGTTTGATGGTGCGATAAATGAATCTTTTGGTTATATTCAAATTTTTCAGTATGTCAAAAATTAGAATTGGCGCGTAACCGCAACGATGCAACGCAATAACTGCAACACGGTCTTCTTTAAGCGTCCACTCCATATTTAAAAATTAGTAAAATTCTAAAAAGTATACATTTTTATTTTCATGAACAATTCGAAATTCGAATTCTATAAACTTTTTTGTGGCCAGCATTCTAAAAGAAAAGTTTTTACTGTGTGACAATACTTATGACCTGACTAGGTATACTACACGGTCAGCTGATGCGAACTATAGACGCCGCCATATTGGCATCGGCTGCTCTGACGATCGCCTTTTACTTTGTCCCTACATGCAACACAGACGAAAAAGTTTGAGACGATGTAATAAAAGTTTCACTTTAAAAAAAACTATTTAGGGGTTGACTGTTTTTGTTTTACCTTTGTGGCAGGTACCGTGATACTCTCTCTTTGTAACTAAGCGCAAGCTTTGTAATGTTTCAGATTTTAATATCTGAATCACAGCAGAAATTCGTGACCTTTCGTTATGATTCAAGATGATTGAAGATGATTCTCTTTCAAGGAAGAGATTCGCTCGCTTATTTGACCACTTCTTAGCCCTCAAAGACGCGAATTGCATGGGGTTGCGTCCTCTGGGTCTTCGCCTTTCAATCTACCTAGTAATTAAACCGTTTCGTGAATGCGTAGTACTTCTAGGTAAGTAAGTAGGTACCTATTATCACATCAGAAACGTACAATATGATTGGCGAATATCTCTAACGTTAAGTTAGCCGTGGGACCGCAAAACGGTTTTGTGTAAGGTCGTAATTGTCTGCCTAGATCCGCCGACCGAACCGTAAAGTCCGATGCTGTAAATACTCTAAGGTGTTTCCAGATTAAATAACTCTGGATCTTGTGCTAACAAGATGGTCCTACTCAAATTATCGACTTCACTGCAATATGACCCTACGAAGTTACCCTTCGCCGGTGCCTCGTTTACTCGCAGCGATAAGACGCGTTGACACGCTTTAGGGACGCGGGTAGTTTTAGTGCCCAATAAAAGATAGCAGTATGCTTATGTTTAGGATAGTAGAATTTTAGTTAAGTTCATTAAGGGTTTAGACTTATAAGTTTAATCTCAGAGGTACTTTAGTAGGCTACTCTAGAACTACAGTGAAGAGTGAATAGATATAACCCGCTAAATCAAAGGGGATAATGTTTCTTCAAACTATCTGTTGTAACAGTTTCCTTTGTCTTCTATAATTTAACAGGGTATCAACGTCTAGTTAAAATAAATATCATATCACATCACTCGATTGAAACACGCGTTAGAATTATCTAATGTTCTATTAAACATTATCTACCTATGAATTAATTGATTTGTACATAAATAAACAAATTAATTTTATAATTTACGCATTGGATTCAAATTTCGTTTGTAAACAAATAAACATAATAAAATGTAGGTAAGTAAATCAAACTAACTTAGGTCAGTGGACATAGCAGTGTTGCAAGGAAATGTTCTTAAGAAAAAACTGACGCTGTGGCTTTTAGACAATTGTTTTTATTGTATTAATGATTTTTTTTTTAATTTTAATATAAGATATTGACATTGTTGAATAAGTACTTACTGATAAATATTTGCACGCCTGCATGCAGGTTAAATACATTGATATGCATAGATTTAAGACCTTTTTTGGATTTTAGTCTTTATTGTTATATTTTGTGTATTCTAGCAAATAAACGATTGAATTTGAATTTGAATCAGCCCAGAGGATTAGGAAGCTGGAGTGGCATTGGGCGAGGCATATAGCTCGAAGAACTGACGGCCGTGGGGGTAGAAAAGTTCTGGACTTCACTCAAGAACCTTTCTGCCACGCACTGTAAAGCGCAACGTAGGATGTCCTCCCACTAGTTGAAAAGAAGATCTGATAAAGATTAAATTAGAAGAATAGAATAATATTAATTTGCAATAACACCAATACATAAGTTGACAAAAAACACATAATAACAAATCCAAATAAATAAATAAATATTGCTGGACATTTCACACAGCGCTATCTAGCCCCAAACTAAGCAGAGCTTGTACTATAGGAACCAGATAACTGATAGAATACTTATATACATGTTTTTTTGTAAATACATACTTATAATATATATAGAAACAACTAGACCAGGAACAAATATCTGTAGATCATGCAAACATTTGTTCCGCGGCAGGAACCGAACCCGCTACCTCCTGCGTCTCAGCCGGCTATTCGCCCACTGCACCACGGAAGTCGTCAATCTAAATATAAGCATGCTGGTTGCAACAACCAGCGCTGATCTTCCGTTAAGACCATTTTACTAGTTGCGGACATTTTAAGCAAAATATGATGGAATAACAAAACAAACTAAAGGTTGCTGGGAGCTGTTGGGTGTAGGCCGCACCAGATCGGTCGCTTTGGAAATCTAAGAGGGAGGCCTATGTTCAGCAGTGGAAGTCTTATGGGTTTGATGAAGTAAATAAAAAGTGATTTCTTATTCTAGTGATTTGAGTTGCCCCTCACTAGCTTGTAAACTCGTGAGACAACACTATCCAAAAACTCACGTTTATTTGTGTTTCCAATTGGTGTCCTCAGATTCGGACAGCACAAGACGTGTTTATTTAGCGATACACATGTAATTGATCGCGGCGGCGTCCAAATGTCTTGCATTAGTGTCTTGTGTATCAATTTACACGTGTACTTGAAACGTCAGGTGGAAAATCCGGGAACGAATGCTACTTGACCTTATTTTTACATGAAGTATCTAATATGTGGAGCGCGCCATGCTTGGCATCAAGCTGCTGAATCGTGTTCCTAATACCGAAATACGACGCCAGACGAAAGACAAGGCATCGGAACAAGGGTGGTGGAACTCAAGTGGTACTGGGCAGGACACTTGGCTAGACGAGGTGATGGCAGGTGGAGTAAATCTTTGACCGAATGATGGCCAAGAACAGACCTAAGAAGTCCAGGACGTCCGACTACGCGGTGGGTCGACGACATAAAGAAAGTCGCAACTCCTGGGGCCCAATTCTGCTAATTTATAAGAAAAACTATTATGGAACCATACCATTATTAAACGATTATGATTGTTATTCCTGACATATGCTACCAAATGTTCAATGGGGTTGTCATAGCAACGTCGGTCATTGAAAAAAGATTGTGTTAGTAGAATACCAAAAGCTATCTATAGTGGCGATTTTTCGACGATACCATAGTCATAGTGAAGCGATTGGTTTAGTAGAATTGGGGCCCTGGATGCTCGCAGAACAGGGCCGGGAATGGTAGCGTTTACAAAGGGAGGCCTACACCCAGCAGTGGGATCTTATGGTTTGTGATGATGGATATGTGGGTGGGTTAAGTTGTACCAGAAAGTAGGTAGGTATTTCTAGTGAGAAGGTGATTATGTGTAGCGTATATTATAACATCTCATAGTCATATACATACTTAACACAACACCCAGACCCGGAACAAATATTTGCAGATCATGCAAACATTTATCCGTAAACTCTTAACTTCTTGTGCCCAAGTCTGCTACTCGCCTACCGCGCCACAGAGGTCTTCAAAAGTAAGGTAGGTATTTTTTCATACTGCCAAATCAAAAGAAAAAAAAAAGGATTAAATAAATCTTTATTTTTTGTTTTAGTGCTAAGATTAATATTACGGATTAATAAGATAACAATTAACACTATGCCTGACCTAGGAAAACCTGCGTCTCAGGCGACATGCAATCAATTTTTTTTTTCAAGTTTACTATCTAATTTCATAAGTTTTCGTCGTAATATTTGGTAATATCATATGGTTTAGCGCGGATATAGTGAATAAGCTCTATTAGGGAGACATTGCAAAAAGTAAAAGGCAAAATAAGAATTCAGGGAGCAATCTTTGAACAGTTTGCTTTCAATTGTTTTAATTTGAATTTCAGTGTAATTTTCGGTTACATATTGCAATGGCAGATTAATGGCCAGTTCCTATAAACATCGGTTATCGATAACGACACGTTTCAAAAACTTTTTTTGAACACTTTTTCAAAGAGAACGGCCGCGGCCATTCATAATTTTTTTCGAAAAATGACCTTCCAGATAAGGGATAAGTACTAACCTAAAAGAATTTTCGTGTTTGCTAGGTTAATATTTTATTATTCCTCTGCCTTAATGAGATATTGACGACCTCCGTGGCGCAGTGGGTGAATAGCTGGCTGAGACTCAGGAGGTAGTGGGTTCGATTCCCGCCGCGGAACAAATGTTTTCATGATCTACAGATATTTGTTCCGGGTCTGGTTGTTTTTCTATATATATATATAAGTATATATTTACAAAAAAAAAGTATTTATATTCTATCAGTTATTTGGTTCCCATAGTACAAGCTCTGCTTAGTTTGGGGCTAGATAGCGCTGTGTGAAATGTCCAGCAATATTTATTTATTTATTTATATTGATATAGAGATTGATACCATGATCTCGCTGCCTAGTGCCTATTTCAATATACGCACTGCTATCAGAAATTAAGGAAAAATATTTACTATTACTCATTCTAAACCTATAAAAATCATGTATGTATACAACGTTAAAATACTAATAAAATGTACATTCTACAAATCTAACTACATGTGACAATACCGTCAGTGCGATTGACCAATGAGCTCTGCCAACAACACAGACGTGCGACTTTCAATAATTATGTTTGCTGAAGTCGTTAGACCCGGCGGCCATCTTGAAATATCCATGGACAATGCGTTGTGGAAAATCACGGAAAATAAACAGATGAGCTGAGCGTGCTGTGAAAATTTCAGTCACGTAGCAAACCGGTTCGAACTACACTCTATTCTCTGTGTTGAAAACGCGCAGAGATTAAAGCAGGGTCGAACCAAACACCCGATGTGTGTAGCTGGCGTTGTCGGGTCAAAACATTTTTTTTTCTAGTTGTGTGTATGACGTCACTTTGGGTGGGTAGATCCAGCCGAACTGGGTCGTCTGTTAATGCTTTTAACTAAAATGACAATCATAGTATTTTACAATTTTAATATTGATAGTTAACTATTTGAAAACACTTTTTTTATATTCACTTTAATATTGAAGCGAACATAAACTCTACATAGGGTTTTTGATAATATACACACAAAATTAAAGGGGATATTTTGATGAGCATAATAAATACATTTGTGAAATGTTTACCATAGAAATGGGAAATTTATTTTGGCATGTAAAAACAAACACTTTATTAAACTTATGTTGTGCTATTGCATAATGCTTACCATCTAACCACAGATACTGTATTGGTGACGTCTCGAGATATCTCTTGTTGTCCCTTTCTAACCCAAAACCCGCAGCCATTTCCGAACGAGATATCAAATAGGCCTTTCTTTTTGGATGTCGATTGCAAGAGTAGGCAGTAAGTTTAATATCGAATTAATCACCTAAACTTAGTCGATTTTCTTTAAAATTTGATTTTATAACTAGTAGTTTTTTTTTTCGACAAGCTTTTTTTATGTTTTGAGAAACCGTCGGTTGAATATCTTCAGTATATTACCAAACCCCCTGTTTTAACTTTAAACTTTGTACAGTTCAAATGGGCCATAACAAACAGCGCTACAAAGAAACCTAAAGATGAAAGAGAAAAAAAGAGCTATTTATGGTATTAGTAGTTTATTTATTCAAATAATATTTATTAACTCATGTCAAATATCAACTATCAACCAGAAGGTACTATTTATTCTTTGTCCATTATCATCACTGTTGCTAAATTAGAATTGATACATTCAAATGAATTTGTCGAGTCTTAGAAATTATTTTGCCAGTAAACATTGACTTTTCGTTTATAAGGGTAAATACCTGCTGGTAAATATTCAATATTTGATTCAGATAAATGTACCTACCTATCATTATTGTGATTATGTTTTGTTTTACAGAATGTCAATAACGAGTATTTATTTAAAATAGGACGTATTGACGATTGTTAAATACGGTTTGACCTATCTATGAGTAAAGCTTCAATTTCAATTTCAAAAATGTTGCAATCAACGATTACTAAATTAATTTATGATTTAGGTATGCTAACATAATTGATCGAGCGAAGCGAGATCTCTAAATCAACTTGGGCAAATCGGCGTTGTACGTGTGTATGTATGTATGTTTGTTTGTCCGAGGATAACTTTCGAAGCGTTGATCCGATCATCGTGAAATTTGATACATAGGTAGTGATGGCACAATCTTGGTGTACTAAATGAGCTAAAAATGTGGAGGGGTTGTTCAGATATTGGGGTTCAAGAGAGGTCAACTTCGACATTAAAGGAAAGGTCTTCATTAGTACATTTAGACTCTGTTTTTATTTTTAGTAAAGTCCTTATAGTTTTTGAGTTATTAGCTATAATAAAAACGGAACTTTGTCAAAATTCACAGGGTACACCAGTAACCCCACAGGACTGTAATTTGGTATGCGTGTAGCTTAAGTAACACAAATATAGGTAAAAGTCTGAAAACTAGTATAACTGCAATTTGTACCCCAAAAAAATGTAACCACATAACATAAACTCCCGTTACCTGTAATTTTAATGAAACCGTAGGTCAAGTTATTTTTTGGTGGCACTATTTGATAGTCAAAGATTACAAATAATATTTTTTTGTTGTAATCGGAGACTCGCAAGATCTCAGTTCGGGGGCGAACCGAAAGGTTTGTAGGATTAAAAAACGAAATAATAAGTACTTTTGCGATGTTTTTAAACAGTTATGTTGTATTCAAAAACTTTGAACTTTTCAAACCTTTTTATTTTTCCTACACAATATTATTATTTTTGCTTACGGTAAGGTTTGGGTAATTTCGTCCTTAGATATGTAGGTACTTCATCTTACCCCACATAGTCAGGGTTACGTAACACTCATTAATATTCTTTCTAAGTCACGTAGGCAATGCCGATTATGAAATCACAGCTTATAATTAGGCACGGCAACACGCATAAAACACCTACTTACGTAAGAAATTAATATACAAAACACCGCCCAAAATTTACTTTTAAAACGCCTCCCGAGACCACACAGAAGATACCTATCAAATAAAAAGATACCTACACCAAAATTGCGCAAACGTAATCGTCATATCGTCCTCATTATTATTCTAAAAAGAGACCTTTGTAAAACAGGTCTCTGGAAAACAAACTCTTGCGCAGCACAAGGCAAACATGGCGGACGATAACGACCGCCATCTTGTCGGATTGAGGTTACCTTACCTACACTTGGAAATTCAAATTATGATTGTTACCGGGTGGCTTTATAATGTGTGAATTTGTTACATGGCCGCGTGGTTCTTTAAACTATTTTACATAAGAAGCTGTCATTTTTACGAAACGAAAATGGCAATAGTTACATAAACAAAATGGAGTGGAAAATCTAAACTACGCCAGTTTCAGGTTGAAAAATATTAAGTTAGGAACCTAGTCCTACTACACCTAAGTATATTTAAACCTCCTTTTTTGTTTATTTTCTACTGAACTAGATTTACTATATTGTTCTTTTTATATATTTACTATATTAATATATGTTCTTATTTTCCTTACTCTAAAAATAAGCGGCCAGTATCTTCCAGCTCATGCTTAACAAGGTTTTCTTTTATCAAACAATACCGTCATAAAACAAACCATAAACATTGTCTTGCGAAATCATTTGCGAGGCGTAGGTATCTATGCAAAACAGTAAAGCAAAACGCGCAATTAAAGCAAGGAGATAAAACACTTGTTTGGACGAAAAACAGGCTAATCTCGTACTCTAGTGAGACAAGAACAAATTTGCTATGCCAACAATCAACCGGCTCCTAAATTAAGGGCTTTTTGAACTAGGACAGTTATATTAGACAGTGCAGCTGTTCAGGAGCTAACGCGAACTTAGTATCTAATAAGACTAATGGCTACTACATTGTTATAATGTTCTACATTCCGAAATTGTTATGATTTCAAACTAAAGCTTAAAAAGTTAGACCCGAGCAGAGCAAGCTAGTTTATTACAAAATACTGTCATTTTCACGAGTTGTAGGTACAGTTTGTACAAATACCTAGCAGCCTTAGGCACTTGTCTCACAGCCGGCGATGAGCCAGAAGCGAGTAGAGCTAGAAACTAGAAACGAGTTGGCGAGCAGCGAGAAGCGAGTGTGTAGTTCCTATAGTTGTCTCGCTGGGCTATAAAGCGAGTGAGCGAGTGCGGCGGGCGATACTCGTCATCTCACGGCGTGTGTTCTGACCACCAAGCGCGTATCGCTGAGCGAGTATCGCTGAGCGAGTGTTGTAGTCGCTACGACAAAATAGTGGAGAGTAATATACATGTCTCTTTTACTGACACAGAATTTATATCTTTTGTTTGTTTCTTGACCGAAAAAATAGTTGATAGCTAATCGCTTACTAGCCGGCGTGAGACAAGTTACAACAAAATATTGACAATTCTGCAACACTCGAAAAATCTTAGTTTCTGCCTGAAAGCCCTTATAAGTTCAATATTATGTTTTTACTTTAAACCTTCCTTTTGGAGTAATAGATGGATTATGCCAATAGTTACCATCGCAACTGATGAGATGGTCTCCTGCTGTTTCAAATAAATTTATTTTGTATCTATTGACAAAAGAAGAAAAGAAGCTATAACACTTAAATGAACCCAGCACTAGATTCGTTTGTAAACGCCCTTAATAAAACACTTCTGGATTCGTGTGCGCAAGCCTTAGCGCAGAGTCACCGCCGCTTACACTGCAAATATTTCAACAAAGATACAGGGGGCGCTCAACTCTCCAACTATCCTCGTGTACACAGGGCTTTAATTGAAGAAACTAAGTAACGCCCTATAAATACTATAAAATTAAAATCTTGACGTATAAAAATACTGTCATTATTATGAAAAACATGAAGAAATATAAACACATGACTTTCCCGGCAGAAAAAGCGTTAGTGGGAGACCGCAAAGAACAGAGATGATTGAAGGGATTTGGAAGATACCTTTGCCCAGCAGTTGGAAGATATGGGTAAAAAACACATTGCACATATAAATAAATAAATAAACTTTTATTGGAACAAGAAAAAATACCATAAACAATTTAAAACATAGGTGCTAGTTGACATAAATAAATAAATACAATAAATATTACTGGACATTTCACACAGCGCTATCTAGCCCCAAACTAAGCAGAGCTTGTACTATGGGAACCAGATAACTGATACAATACTTATATACATTTTTTTTGTAAATACATACTTATAATATATAGAGAAACAACCAGACCCGAAACAAATATCTGTAGATCATGCAAACATTAGTTCCGCGGCGGGAATCGAACCCGCTACCCGCCGCTATTCACCCACTGCACCACGGAGGTCGTCATATAAGTACTAATTATAATTTTTATGTTTACTTAATCATTTAATCATAAAATTTATCAAATCAGCTAGATGTTGTGCGTTAACTTTGACCTCCATACTAGGATTCCCTGTATTGTGGAGATCAAATACAAAAAAGGTTACCTAATCAAGGTATTGCAGTGTTTGGCAAGAGCAAGAGGCAAGAAGCATAAACACTTTTATAATGACTTAAAACTTATAACACCCCTCATTTTACAATTGGGATTAAAAATAAAAATATAGGTAGAAATACAAATAAAACAGAAGAGTTGGCCAATGTTTGCACATATGGCAGTACGCGGATGAAATATTGTAATTTAATGTACCTAAATGCAAGTAATAAGTAAATGCAAGGCAAACAGAAATTATGAAGAAAATTATTCGAGAGGTTCTCTTGGGTGACCGAAGTATGTAGTTAGATATACTTACTTATAAACTTACCTTAGTAAACTGAGGTATAACTTATATAAATATATAAATATCGCTGGACATTTCACACAGCGCTATCTAGCCCCAAACTAATCAGAGCTTGTACTATGGGAACCAGATAACTGATAGAATACTTATATACTTTTTTTGTAAATACATACTTTCACGAATTGGTCACAAATAAATTGGAATTGGAAAACATTCGGTCGAAACACCAATAAGACGGTATGTGATAAATCCCGTATTATAATATCTGCAAAAATGTTCATCAAACTTAGAATTATCTCGAAAACACCAACATTCATAATAAGAAGTCGGCTATAATTTTTATATTTTGTTTTTATATCGTTAGGATTAGTATGTATGTACATATAGTATGTATGTACATATAGTATGTTAGGTACACCATTACACCCCAGGTAATGTCCACACAGTCCATTCCATCCAATGGTTGTCTGGTAGAGATCGCTATTTAGCGATAAGACCGCCAATTATATGCATAGAGTTACGTAGTGGTTTTTTAGATGTATTTGTTTCGTGGTGTGCAATAAATAAATAAATAAATAAATATTGCTGGACATTTCACACAGCGCTATCTAGCCCAAATTAAGCAGAGCTTGTACTATGGGAACCAGATAACTGATAGAATACTTATATACATAAATAAAAAAAAATATTATAAAATAAAGAATTATCTAATCTAATTTATAAATCGATTCATCCGTTTGGGGCCTAGCCTATCCACCATAACTAAAATACAACTTATGTTTACTGTTTATACAAAAGAGGTTTTTAAAAGTCCCACAGATAAATAAACGACACCCATTTTGTAAACAAGAACGATTAAAGCCCACAATTAAATATAATTAACGCCTCAATTTTTGGAAACGAATTCTTATAGGAACTTAATTATATCAAAACCCCCTTTTAAGGGGATTTTTATAGAAAAATAGGAGCGTAACAGGCTAAAAAGAGAAAGAAAATAAAACCTAGTGCACATGCGCCCCGCCGTGGAAAGATAGCTCAGTAATCGTGTCGACCGTGGTTTTCAAATATTAGTGTTTGTCAAAGAAATGTACCGCGGCCGGTTGTCCGTCTGTTTGTCTGACAACCCCAATCAGGTTTGGACAACTATGTTAGTAGTTAGATGAGATTTTAGGTGAATTTTTCACATTTGACTTTTTCAGTCGTGTTCAATGTTTGCAGGTCTCTTAAAAATTGTAGAGATATGTAATAATATCATTACATTATGTACTTCGTGATTGTATTTATAAAATCACATTTATTATCTTTGTTGAACAAAGGTGTCCCTCATAGATTTCCAATGCGACCGATCCTGTGTGGCCTACACCCAACGGCTCCTAGCAACCTTTATCAGGCCGTCATTTCATCTAGTGGGGGCCGACCTCCGCTGTGCTTTCCAGTGCGCGGTCTCCACTCGAGAATGTTTTTGCCCCAACGGCCGTCAGTTCTTCGAGTTATGTGCAACTAAAATACACATTTGTTTAAAATGTGAATAGCAAAAAAAATCATATCAAATTGTTAAGTAGCAAAAACAATCGATCTTAATCAAAAAATAAATTCTTCTTCTTTAGGTAGGATCTGTTAGCTCTAAAAATTCAGTGTAAATTAGCAAATCAATCAGCAATTTACATTAATCGAAGTCGAATGAAATCAGTATTCAATAAGCGACTAATTACAACGAAGTCAAACGCCTCCTTATTTTTTTTTTGTAATTCAGGATTTCAGACATGGATTCGAATAAAATCAATATTTTACTCTCGGAAAAAAATAATTAAAGAGGATATAGTAAGCAATGCTCCCAACCAAACCGTATGTGTTTTAGAGTTCAATGGTGGATTATCTAATAAATGCTTCGATGTTTAATACAGATAGAATGTAGCAAACCAGTTTAAAAAAATCAATACTGAAAGTAGGTATTTGGTAGAATGCTGCATGAATGAAACCTAGTGGTAGAATAACACAGCCACAGAATAAATAAAACCCCAGGAAAAGTGAACGCGCCTAATACTGAAACGTCAACATCTACTACAAGTAGAGTACTCAGCCATTATTCAGTCTGTGACCGTCGTCACGCATGACGTGTTTTACAGTGGTCAATTTAATTGGATGATGCCTTTTTGTATCGTCCGCACGTGTAAAAATTTAGCAGAGCTCAAAAAAAATAAGATGGGATCACATTTCATAGGTAAGTAGCATTTAGATGTTGTGTTATTTGTTTATTTAATAAATTGTTCGGTGTCGTAAATAATGATCCTCCATTTTGCTGGTGTTGCCAAATATGGAGTGTTATTATTTTACCTACTCTAGAATTCTGGGATTAAAAACTTTTTAATAAAAGTATTGAGTAATAAAGTACAACTAATGTTGTAGTTTTAAATTACACTAGTGGTTCGCCCCGCACTGAGATCTCGCAAATCCCAAAAAAAAAAATTTTTAAAGCGATTTGCGTAACAATGCTTCAACGTATTTAGTGGCTACATATGATTTAAGGAGTCCTCAAATCATACAAATATGTCAAATTTAAACATGTTTAATCGCTAAATACGATTAGGGATCGTTTTGCAAACCGGCCTTGATATTTGATTAATAAAATAGTGCCATAGTTCAAATCATAAACATATGTCAAATTTGAACATGTTTAGTCGCTAAATACGTTTAGGGATCGTTTTGCAAACCGGCCTTGATATTTGATTAATAAAATAGTGCCATAGTTATATTAGTTGTATCATACCAATAACATTTGGGTACCCCAAAATGGGTATATAATGACTAAGCTAGCAACATTACGCGGGTGGGGGTGAGGTGGGCGCGGGACGCGGGTTTCGTTTTATGGATACAGCGCACGGCTTGCAATCACAGCTGAATGCCTGTTCTGGTGTTTTATCAATTCTGTGAACACAGCCATGCATTGCTATATGGCTACGCTTGGCTAAGTCATTCTACCACTTATTTATGTCCCAGATTAATCAGTTGTGGAGTTAAAAATCGTTTATACGCTACCTGCGCCCTGAGCGAGCGCCAATTGAATTATTAATGCAGCCTCCACAAACGGAGCGGGTACATATTTACTCGTCGCGTAAATAGATGCGCACACAGCGAACACGCGTTTTATTTACAGTATACGGTTGAATTTCAGATAAAGCTGTTACGAAATATGTAAATCACGTTTGTAATGAGTATGTGCAATGCGCGTCTGTCTTTCATAAAAAGTACCTAAATTCTAAAGGGTCCTAGGTCTGTAGTATCACACTATCACACTAATATTATAAATATGAAAGTTTGGATGTTTGTTTATTTGTTACTCAATCACGTCGTAATACCTGAACCGATTTTGATGAAATTTGGTGTGTTGATTGATTATAACCTGGATTCAATCATAGGCTACTTTTAGTTGACAAACAACGCGTGCGAAGCCGCTGGCGGAAGCTAGTAACCAAAATCTTTTTGGTTGTTTAAGGTTTTACAGTGCTTTATATATTACTGTTAGTATGTAATTTTTTGTCGAATAAATAATTATATACAAATAAATATAAAATCTACGACTACTTTGGGACATAAATCGATTTATGTTCCAAAGTAGTTATGTATTTGTGTTATGTAGTTATGTATGTATTTATGTTCATAGTTTAGAAAATAAATATATATGTGGTCAAAAATTAATAATATAGGTGTTCAAATCATGCCACTCTTTAGACGTTTTATTTTGTTACACTTACAAATCCTCTACGCAGGGTCTACGAAAACGTAGCACCTGTCTACGAGACTTTACGAGTATTTTAACGTAGTCGATACAAAAGCTGATTAGTAAGATTTACGTTAGATTTT
Organism: Philereme transversata; assembly: GCA_963924445.1. NCBI lineage: Eukaryota > Metazoa > Arthropoda > Insecta > Lepidoptera > Geometridae > Philereme > Philereme transversata. The sequence continues at coordinate 12,308,404 of OZ004347.1, forward strand.
AAACAATCCGGTCCCTTCGATATTAGTTAGTAAAATCTGATCAGGAAAAACACCTTGGGTGTATCCGTACCGAATGAAGATTTAGCAAATTCGTATCAAATTTCCGTTCTTAACTTAGTGTTCCATAGCAACTTAGGAATATCGGAACTCTTAAAATATCTTTAAATAAATAAACTTTGTGATAGAATTCAATCCCTTATTATGTCATTATTTCCAGTATTAAGGTATTATCAGAAGTTGCTACTTCTGCTGGTCTCAGATATACTACACCCGCGTGCCTGTACAATCGTACGTAAAACCCGTAGTCTTCCCAGTTGCGCGCGCTGTTTGCGTGTGTGTGCGTGCATGTGATTGTGTGCGGGGGTTGGCCTTTTGCAACGTGGGGACTGCTAGGGCTGCTACTATAATGATCGTACACAAGGTGAAGACGTTTTACCTACGTCAGTGTAAGTCATTAACATCTACAGTCCGACTTTGTGCCATCTATCACGATCCTGCGTTAGTCTCGTTCATTGACGGACCGCGATTTTGACTATGTCATCCCATCTCGCTATCGGATGCCTTGCATTTCTAAATTTTTCGGTCATTAACGCTAAATACGTTAGCTTGAGACTTAATACTCGATATTGAGTTCATTCATTGCCTCTAAGCTCTGATAGTGCAATATAACGTTAATTCGATACATATTCGTCCGTGAAACTATATACTTTTGGCTGAATAATTCAAAAGGTTTTAACCCGATCCGTCGATGCAGTTTTACAAAGATACACGTTACACAAAGAGTCCAAATTCAAAAATTCCTTAAAATCGTTTTCAGATTTGAGATGGCTTTATTAGCCTACGTTGTTTACGAAATTGTAGAGTAAATTATTGTTTTTAGGGTTTCGTACCTCAAAAGATAAAAAAGAACCCTTATAAGATCGCTTTTTTGTCCGTCTGTCTGTCTGTCCGTGTGTCACCAATGATTTCCTGAGGAACGGGTGGACCTGGCAAGTTGAAATTTATACCAGATACTTAGGTCTATAGTCCCTATTAGGTGTGTAAAAATTAAGGTTTTGAGTCAACACGATAAAAAGTTAGGGCAAATTTAGATTTTCACGAAAACTTGTAAGTACCAAAATATACCTTAATTTTCAACATTATTTATTTTTCGGAATTTTCCCTTTCCTTGTGCTTTGCTTTTAACTAACATTGACAATTGACAACATAAATAAAAGAAACATTCCAAAAAATAAAAAGAGATGAAAATTAAAGGGTGTACATACATAGTTGACGGCAATTAAGATAGTCCTCTGAGTTATATAGGCGCTCATACAATTTAGAGGACAATGGGTAGGTACGGAACCCTCGGCGCATGAGTTTGACTCGCACTTGACCGGTTTTATTTTTTTTCTTGGAAGTAGAAAGGCATATTTCAAAGATTCGTGACAGCCCTAAGACCGAGGCCTTCGGATCTCGGGGGCCCAAGACTCTCTCCGTATTTGCAGACTTGAGCAATTAACAGCTCTTTATGAATATTCAACGTGAGTTTTTTATATTAATTGATGTGTAACTTACGCGAAAATGGCTTTTTGTGTGCGGTTTCTATGTGCTTTAGTTGAAACAGGTTGTAGCGTTGGCGTTGGTTGGGTGGATTGGGTTACGTCACTATGTCGTGATTTAATAATACATTATATTTTTGAATTATTCTTTTTCTTGTTTGGGTTTACTCTATTACAATTATACTTGTCTATAGTAACTATCCTGAATAGTTGTACAATGTTTTGCTTTGTGCAGTTTACGATAATTAAAATAAAATACAAAACACCGACTCTGAGTAACTTATCCAATTTCCAAGGCAATGTTTACTAATTACAAAATATTTACAGCAACTGTTACTCAATTAGGAGACATGGTTTGTGAAATAAAACTTATAAGCTGAAAGTCATTTTTGGTACCAAAAACTAGGTAACCAAAAAATAACCAATAACACACGAAGGGTGCTGCATGAAACCCCTAAATAATTTACCCAAAAACCCTATTTACCCATTTAGGCAAGTATTAACGGCATAGAATGCCATGTTTGCAAGCATTCATAATCTTATTCCCAAAATATCCACATCGTTCTGGAAAACCTTGCCAGAGCGAGACGACATTGCGCGGATAGAGACAGAGATAGGGGATGAAACGACACTTCAGATTCCTAAGGTTCTATCACCTGAAGAAAATAAGCTGGGAATTTCAGTTTAGAGATTCGGAGTTAGGGCTTAAAATTGTTTGTGGAGGGTTGTGTGTGAGCATTGTGCGTGTTATACTAAGGCAGAAGAGTGCGGACAACAAATATTGATTCGGTGGAAGCCTTGTGGGGTGAGTGGGGGGGTTCTAGGCGCACATAATTTGGACTAATTCCTGACGTGTTTGAACAGGCTCGTCTGGTCATTCGACCGCTGCGGTCGATAAACTTGTCTTTTTAAACTTTTTAAACTACTGAAGGGCGAAATGTGCAATGTTGGTTGTATGTTGTAAATATTTAAATGGTAAGGTCGAGGCTCGGAACAGGTTGGTAGGTAAATTATTGACTTAGCGACTTCTCAGGGTGACTTTGAGTAGTCATTTTAACCTTACGTTATCATTAGATACCTACTCGCTTAGCACCTACTTATCTGTAGGGTATTAAATATTAGATAGTCATTACTTAAATAAAAAAGTATTGACTCTTACTTATCTCTTCAGACCCGTATGTCAGAACGAGAACTGAATCGAGAGATAAGTAATTAAGCATACATTTTCGACAGTTCCTCCATTAAAAAAAATTCGCTTGAGCGTCGATTCACGCTTGAGAGAATTCTAAAATAAATGTTTTCTTCTCAAACTCCTTTTAAAATCTGGCAAAACAAAATGCTTGACAATCAAGCAGGCAACATATATACACAATAAATTAATTTTACGAAATCAAAATCGAATTTCAAATAACAAGTGTATATAATATGCCGGCTGAAGTAAGGCTAACTGGCTAATTAGAATTAAAGACTCAACATTGGCCAATCGGGCTGAATGTTTCGGTGTTACTTCGCCACGCCTACAACATGGGAATGGAACAGAGTATGCCCACAAACACATTTACATGCGCTCATACAATAATCATTGTAGTGCGAAGTGGATTTTAGATATCTTTAGTCGATTTTAAATTGAATACCTACGTTAGGGGGATAGATAGATAGATAATGTCTAATTACACACCATTGAATATATACAAATGAAAGAAAATACACCTTTAAATCGTAGGTACAATGGGCGGTCTTATAACTAAAAGCGATCGCTTCCAGGCAACCTTTAGATGGACAGGATCTATGTTAACAATTAAGGACTGCGGGATATTTTTCAGAACTTACGTATAGGGACTTATTACACATGGTGGTTTGACGTATGTACGTACTAGGGTACATAAGAGAAGTTTGTCATAATCGGCAATTTGCACAGCATTTTTTTTCAATTCAATTCATTTTATTTCATTCAGTGTGGTTTAGGTACATAGATCTTATAAAATAAAATTAGAGTGTCACATTTCCCATCCTCTCATCGTTCTCTGTTTCTATCCACGCTTTCACACGACATGGAAAAACTAACAAGTAGAAGCATGTAACACGCTAAAATGAGAATAAACTTTACATTAAAGCCTCGCTCACACAAGAAACTCGTTCAAGAATTTGTCAAACCCAGTTTTAAAAACTATGTTCTTCAGAATAAAAACTTCCTTACAAGAGGATTTTTAGTGAAAAACAAATGTCTTTTTTATGAGTAAAAATAATTGTAAGTACTTACGTAAATTGTTAGTAAGAAATTTAAGTATTCGTATTAATTAATTTATTGTTTAATATGCTAACTAAGGTGATCTTAATTAAAAGTCCACGAGATGAGGCCCGCTAAGGGCACTACAATGAGGTTGAATAACTAAGATATTTACTTAATTTACTTACTTAATAGTTCAATATAAACTTAATAGTAAGTAAAGCTTTACTTAGAAAACTTTCGTGATTTATTTCAATCATTATTATAAATACGGGATTTATCACGTACAGTTTTATCGGTGATCCGACCGACAATGTTTTTCAATCCGTGAGCCTTCATCAGGGCGAGTACGATCCGCTCCGCACTGCGTCTCGCCTCGCTCTCGTAACGATGCGTGATAAAACCCGTATTTATAATAATAAATAAATAAATATTTCTGGACATTTCACACAGCGCTATGTAGCCCCAAACTAATCAGAGCTTGTACTATGGGAACCAGATGACCGATAGAATACTTATATACATTTTTTTTTGTAAATACATACTTATAATATATAGAAAAACACCCAGACACGGAACAAATATCTGTAGATCATGCAAACATATGTTCCGCGTCGGGAATCGAACCCGCTACCTCCTGCGCCACAGAGGCAGTCAATGTTGATCATAATGAGTAAATCACGAAAGTTTTCTAAGTAAAAATGAGTAAGTAATGTATCTACCTAGATACATTATCATAAAATCTAAATCAAAATCTATAGATATAATATCCGATATGTACCTACATATCGGATATTATATCTATAGATGTACCAGAACCACAGTCGCGAACTGTAGACGAAGTACCACATGTCGGCATTAACTATAGGTATATAGGTGTCTATCTACATAACGTAAACACGTCGGCATCCGCCGCGTTGCTTATCGCACTAAGCAAACGTTGCTCGTGTATCTTAAAATATTTCCTTCCATGGCGAGAAATTCTAAGAAAATGCTTGTAGAAAAACTTATCTTGACAGTTTTACGCTATTTTAAACCTTAGGGTTTGTTGCTGTGAAGCTAAGGTCATGGGTAGAACACACGAAATGCCGTAATTTACCGTCTCTAGATATTTCAAATAAGGTTTTTGTTGTAAAATTACTTTTTTAAAACAAGCTTTTATAAAATTCATAATCGGAACCGCAAGCAGATTCAAATGAGCCCAAACACTAGTAGCCTACTATAATCCATTCAGAAATTCCGTTGTCTAGCATCCGTCTCCATCGTGAGACCTCCTTCATGGTACCATGTTATTGCATTGTCACCGAAGTTACATATGTATGCCAAATTTCAGCTCAATCAGTTGAGGGGAACGGGTTTAAAATTCAGTAGCAACATTCCACCCTGACAAACATACATATTACAATGCAAGGTAATAAAAAGCTTGTAAAATATTATTATTCTGAAATGAAGAACGAAATTGAAATAAAATTAGAACAGCATATGAAAAAACCCTTTTTAATTTATTTTAATTGTAATATGTCTGGCCGAAATGCGTCAAAAGACTGAAACTAATTGACAAAATTATAAATAAATAGATTTTCATTAAGGTTGCGTAGTTTCATGTAATAGAACCTCCTTCTTTTATTTTGAGCTTAAAGTGACTGGCTGATTGCACCAAAAAATTGGCGCGATTTGTCGATATTAATAATATATTCGTTTTGGTCCAAAGAGGTTTTTGTTATTAAATTCGTTCCGTTACAAAATCCTAAGTGGTGACTGGTTGAATACAATCGAAGCATCTATACAAGGAATTTGTAACTTATTCCTTTGATCTATAGAAAATATTTATAATGTGTCAATTTTATTTATTTGTTTATTTATTTAACCCATTTATTATTGAAATTTAATGAAGAATAATCATTTATATCAGACAGTGTATCCGTCCATACAAAATAATAATAATCACAAAGAAATAAAATTAAAAGCAAAAATATACAAGTCAATAAATAAAATCAAAAGTAAAATGTCACTTTAAAATCAAATAGGAACATAAAATAAAAATCATATAAAATCATAAACATTAATTATAATAGACGACAAATTAACAGAAACAATACTAGAAATATTTTCTTATCGTTAACATAGACGGTTCCTGGTGGGATAGCATTAGTATCGAAACTAGGTTTAATTACCTGTGTTATGGGATACCTACTAATGTCCTCCGTCGGGGTTGATAGTTTAAAACATAATTACAGTTAAATTTAATAAATTAACTTAGAATTACTCCCATAAAATAATTACTAAATACATTCATAGATCAATAATATCAATAATAATTTACACTTGAAAAGAGATTTGAATAGAAAATATCTTTCGAAATTATACATACAAATTACAAAATAATATTATGACATATAAATACAATGGTGCTTAATCTAGGAGAGAGCGGCTAGAATAGCTTCTGTAGAATTTAGATTTTTATTCTTGTCACTGCGCAAAATAAATACAATTCGTAGTATATGCAACAGACGGAACAAAAATATATTTATCCTCCCCATCACTACACTACAATCCGTAGGCAGAAACCCTAACTTCTGTATGATTAAAATATATAATAAAATGCCTGACTATTTAAAAAACGAGGAAGTGTATAAAATATGAGAATACATTTTTAATAAAAAAATTATACTATTCAGTCGACGAATACCTATCGGACAACATAAATAACAAACAAATTGACGACCATAGCGAACAATAATAGGTGGGTACCTAGGTAGTCTATCTAAGCATGCTTAGATATAGTTAAACATTGAAATTATTGGAACAAATGTTTGCATGATCTACAGATATTTGTTCCGGGTCTGGATGTTTTTCTATATATTTTATGTATGTATTTACAAACAAAAAAAGAAAAAAGTATAAGTATTATATCAGTTATTTGGTTCCCATAGTACAAGCTCTGCTTAGTTTGGGGCTAGATAGCGCTGTGTGAAATGTCCAGCAATATTTATTTATTTTATTTTATTTATTTATTAGGATTATTATTATTTTCCACTTGACATTATTATTATTACCCGATAGCTTGACATACCTTTGTTTTTCTACTGAATTATTTGACATATGCCGCATAAACTGACGACCTCCGTGGTACAGTGGACAAATAGCTGGCTGAGACGCAGGAGGTAGCGGGTTCGATTCCCGCCACGGAACCAATGTTTGTATGATCTACAGATATTTGTTCCGGGTCTGGATGTTTATCTATATATTATAAGTATGTATTTACAAAAAAAAAAGTATAAAAGTATTCTATCAGTTATCTGGTTCCCATAGTGCAAGCTCTGCTTAGTTTGGGGCTAGATAGCTCTGTGTGAAATATCCAGCCATATAAACTATTTTAATTTAATTACATTTTAAAAAGGCGCAAACCAAACTTGCAGTGGGCTTAGGGTATATGTACTTAATCCCTAAGCTACCTACCATCTAGCTAAAAAATGTATGTGTACATGTAAGCAGAATAAATGAATATGAATATGAAAAAAAACTACCAACTCACACGCAGCTCAAGGCTCTCTAAATCTTAACAATAACAATTTGCCGTCAAATAAAGCGGTGTTCAATAAACGTCAAATAAATTCATGGGTTGGTGCATAAAATCGCACATTTGGCCGGCGGCCCTATCTCTTCCGGCCCCTACAGAGGATCATCCCTGATCTTACCAGATATTAACGCTGGAGGCTATAGGGGCTATAAATAAAAAATACTTATTACAACGTATGGGCCGGGGCGATATTCAATGTAGAGCTTTTTTGGGCGATTAACATTTCTGCCGTTGCAAGGATTTTCGACATACCTACCTAATTTTAAAACAAGCTGATGCTTTTAAAACATAGTATTGGATTATGTAAAAATTTTGGAATAATCCCAGCTATTTTCAAAAATGTTGTCGGTGACTTTGGATTTAGGTATTCTTATTTTCTTTTTAGCAAAAATGTAATATAATTATGTAGTCGAGTTATATTATTATTAATTTTTTGTGGCAAAGTTTAATCCTTCCTATTTTTTAATAGAAAACAAAATTAAAGAGTAGTAAAGTTCCTTGTGAAAGAGCTCGCCTGGGGAAGTACTACCACCAAACTTATTTCTGCCGCAAGCAGCATTGCTGTGTTTCAGTTTGAAGGGTATGGTTAATAGTTGCTGGCGAAATTACAGGCACATGAGGCTTTACACCTGTATGCCTCAAGTTGATGGACGCAGGGCAGTGCATCGTAGGGCACGTTTCTAAGGTGCGTGACCTACGAGGCAATACTTTGTTACAGGCGATGGTCATACCACCTAAAATCAGTTGGGCAAAAGGCCCATATAGGCTTGTATCATATTCAGTCCAATAATAAAAAAAACTGCCTTTGCTGATCCAAATATTACAATTCCCGATACCATCGGCGATAGTAGATATTCGAATGTTCTCGATTTTTATTTACTTTAATCGACTACCTAGTTTGAAAGCAAACAGCTCGCCCGAAGCTATTCACAATATCCTAGTTTAGCTGGTTTATTTTATCCGACTTAAAAAAAACCGGTCAAGTGCGAGTCGAACTCGTGGGCCGAGGGTTCCGTACCTACCCATTATACCGCCATAATAAAATTGGTATCATTTTTATTGGTGGCTAAGTTTTAAGTGTGTGTGTGCTGTAATGGTTGAGTTGCTAACGTGTGGTAGTACAGGGCGTGGATGATAAAAACTTGAGCTAGGAATACAATTGTTATTTTTGCCTAAGAAGATAAATAATAATTATAAAAAAAGGTATAAAAATCAAGGCCCTAAAGATCAAGTAAAGGGAAAATTACGAAAAATAATGAAAGTTGAAAATTAAGGTAAATTTTGGTGCTACAAGTTTTCGCGAAAATCTAAATTTGCCCATATCTTTTTATCGTGTTGACTCAGGAGCTTGATTTTTATACAACTAATAGGGACTATAAACCTCAGTATCTGGTATAAATTCCAACTTGCTAGGTCCACCCGTTCCTGAGAAAATCCGTAGTGACACACGACAGATAGACGAACAGACGGACAAGAGAGTGATCTTATAAGGGTTCCTTTTTTACCTTCTGAAGTACGGAACCCTAAAAAGATGTTCATTGGCTATTCTGATATTTTTGCGATTGCTTCGTGATGGTTACAATTTGATTGGTTGTTTTAGGATATTGTAACTGTGTTGGTATGTAAATACATTTTATAGGGTTCTAGAGACAAATAGAGAAAACGTTCCTTAAAAAAAAACATCCTTTTGTGAATCAAATTAATTTCCTATTACCTACATAGAAAGACCTGAAAGAGGCCCCACAAGATCGATCTATTAATAGGAGAGGCCTTTGTTCAGCAGTCCTATTGCTAATATGATATTATGAAGTATACTATAGAACCTGTCGAAGTATATTTTAACTTCACTTAAAGTTTTACAGACCTAGCTTGGACTAGGACATGATTTGCGATAAAAACCACCAATTTATTTACAAATTCTAACTCCACTTTTCAAGTCATGAATAAAATAACGGTCGGAATCCAAGATGGCGGCGTGCCACGTGACCGATGCGTTTTTAATTGCAATCATTCCGTGTTTTATGTTGTTTGCACACTTTCCGTGTGTTTGCGTTGCGAGGCCTTATTTATGGCCGGTGGGAACGTCGGTATTAATTCGCTTTTGTTACTCTACCTACTATATAGTAAGTTATTTCATGAAAAATTAAGACATCAGGAATCTCATAACAAAACAGAGCTGTGAAAAATATCCGGATGCCTACCTACCCGCTTATTGTATTCTTTATTTTGTGATAAGAGAAGAAGCGTAAGTTATTGAACTGAGTTACTAGACTAGGTACTAGGCACAAACTTAAGTACTTAATTAAAAAATATAAAGACTAGCTGAACCACCCGCTTTTGCAAACTTGGATTTTTCCGTCCCCGTGGGAACTTCGGGATGAAAAGTATCTTATAAAAACACTCAAATATAAAAATGCAATATTGTGTAAAATTTCAAGTCAATCCATCGATTACTTTTCTAGTCCTGCATATGTAGTATAAATAAAAACCGGCCAAGTGCGAGTCGGACTCGGGCACGAAGGGTTCCGTACCATTATCTATTAAAACGGCAAACAAATCACGTCTGTTATATGGGAGCCCCCTTAAATATTTATTTTATTATGTTTTTAGTATTTGTTGTTATAGCGGAAACAGAAAAAGATCATCTGTAAAAATTTCAACTGCCTAACTATCACGGTTCATAAGATATAGCCTGGTGACAGACAGACAGACAGCGGAGTCTTAGTAATAGGGTCCCGTTTTACCCTTGGGGTGCGGAACCCTTAAAATATAGTAAATATATAACACACAACAGTCACGCACAAACTGCCGACTGTATTCTGATTATCAGGTGAATCAAATATTTGCAATCATATTCCGGGTACGACAATTGATGCCGCAGCCGCTTGCGTCTCTCCCACCTCACGTCAGAGATCGTCGGATATTAGAACATAGAACATTTTGGCTTGGTTACCAAGTACCTACGTAACATAGGTGCTTAATCTACTTAGCGAAGTTCTAAGTAGGTTCGTATAGATGTTTGAACACGAGCCGGCTTTTACATAAATTGTAGAATCGGCGAGCTTAAGCCTCGTAGTTAAGTACACGTTAAGTTCAGTAAATTAGTGAAAAGACGCAGTTGGCAGTAGGTAGGTACAGTCAGCGATAAATGTGGAGTTTTTAACACTTCACAGCTAATGAATATTAACCTAAGAATAATTAGTATTTTGCTCTTTAGATAGATTTGAATCAAACTAATTTAAAATCTGATAGAGAGAGAAAACGCGTTACTATTTATTAATGCGACTTTATTAGTTACTTTAGAAGGCCACACTATCGGGCCACGGCGAATTATATTAAAATTAACTGTTATAATGACATACGAAAATCCGTAGGAGGACGAAGATACCAGTTACTATAGTAACCCATTCGCACACACCGTTTTGATTCTATGTTCTTGATGCGTACAGCTAAAGTATGGAACACTGCCGTCGTCTGTTTTTCCTAAAAAATACAATCCAGACCTCTTTAAGGTAAGAGTAAATAGGTTTCTTCTAGATCTTCGTGCTTCATCTTAGACCACATCGTCACTTACCATCACGTGAGATTGAGGTCAAACGAAGATCTATACAATTAAAAAAAAAGAAAGTCTGGCGTTGTAAGGCCCTGACTGAGTGGTGGCCAAGGGAGAGCAAAAGATACCGTAGCAGACAATCAGCCCGGTAAGTGGATGATTTAAGGGCCATAGGTAATAAACCTTGGATGCGAATGACACAGGATCGGTTGAAGACTCATATCCAGCAGTGGGCTACTAAACTGCCAATGATAATGATGATGAATGTGCAATCGACTTTTTCGCTGACTGTACACAGTTACCTACTATTATACTTATGTATCATAATGTTGCTTTTTGTTTCAGAGTCTTCAATGACATGGGGCTTCAGTAAATGGAGATATTAGAACATCCGACGAAATATCCGACCTCCGTTCAACACAGCGTCTACAATAACTGGGACAATCAAAGCCTCATACTTCAACAGAACGACTAGGGAAGAACCAGTATAATGACTGACCACTCTTATTTTGCAGGTCACAAAACTAGATTTTCTAACATTTTCCTTATAGATGTCTAGGACGTATTGATTTCTCGTTACCCTCAATTTCATGAAAATCAAAATAGGAATCTAATCAAACCGATCTATCAAAACTTTCTCAAGTTTCTATCAGTAGGCAAACGATCAATTCTATAACGCGAGACATGCATGCCCCGATAAAGCGGGCAGGCCTAAGTAAATAGCGACGCATCTGCCTCAGAGGGGCGGCGATAGGACCCACGTAATCATAGAGTCGGCAAATAAACGCTTTCAATTCTAGCGTTTATGAGATTGGCGATTTTTTTGATCGCAGTTGTATAGTATGAAAGCGAATTATTAAGAACTGCAGCTGTTAGGTCCAAGAGCTCCTTCTTAACCTATCGTAAAGCCAAATTATCTTTCTACTTGCAGCTCTACACGACATTAATGAGTGAGAGACGTGGTTACAGAATAATAATTGATCGAGCGAAGCGAGATCTCCAAATCACCTTGGGCAAATCGGCGTTGTATGTATGTACGTGTGTTTGTTTGTCCGAGGATAACTTTCGAAGCGTTTATCCGATCATCGTAAAATTTGGTATATAGTTAGGTAGTGATGGCACAGTTTTGGTGTGACTCAATGAGCTAAAAATGTTGGGGAGTTGTTGAGATATTGGGGTTCAAGAGGGGTAAAAAAAAAATTTAATGAGACTATAAGGTCAAGTGGGACGTCAAATGAAAGGTCTTTATTAGTACATTTCAACCCTGTTTTTATTTTTAGTTTAATCTTTGTAGTTTTTGAATTATTAGCCATAATAAAAACAAAACTTTGACAAAATACACCAGTGACCCCACAATTCTGAAATTTGGTATTCGTGTAGCTTTAGTAACACAAATATAGGCAAAAGTCTGAAATCCAGAATAACTGCATTTTGTACCCCAAAAAAATTAAACCACTACATATGAACTCCCATTACCTGTGATTTAAATGAAACTGTAGGTCAAGTTAGTTGGTTATTTACTTCGTGGCAATATTTTGATAGTCAAGGATTACAAATAATATTTTTTTGTTTTTATGGGAGACTCGCGAGATCTCAGTTCGGGGCGAACCACTAGTTATAATAATTAATACTACAACGTGGTGTGAAACAGTCAAGATGAGTATTATCTGGGACTTGGGAAAATCCTACAAATCATCATCATCCACAGCCCGACTTCACTGCTGGGTGTAAGGCCTCCTTAAGAATTTGAATGCGGGATATCATTTTTTATTAAACGACAATTATGAACCGGCCTCAAAAAAAAGAGGAAGTTCACGATTTGAATGCTAAATATTTTTTTTATTTGATTGGAAAACTCTTTATTTATTTGAAAGGATATACTTTCAAATAGGTCCCATAGAAATTTCATCAAAATCGGTTCAGTTGTTCGGTTAAGGCGGTTATATTTTTGCTATAAAGTTATTTGTTTCATACTAGCTTCACTTGAGTTGACCCTTTTGGCGTAGTTTGGTCTAAGTTCAACCGTCTTTCTTTATAAAACTAAACTTGGTGTCGAAAATAATAACGAGGTTAGATAACTTTTTATTTAACAAGTACTTAAGTACATAGGTACTATGTTAATGTTTGGAATTTCCTAAACAGGGCCTTACCACAAAAAAAATTAAACACTGTTTAGCCCGTGTTTAAAAAATTCCTATACAAAAATTGGTATGGAGTGTTTTAAACACGCGTTAATCGGTATTTAACTTTTTTTTGTGGTAACAAGGTACCTCCTTGTTTATTTCAAATACCCAACTCTAAGACCGCATGAATCATTTTCCAAAAGCAACTACGGAGCCGAGCCGAGATAGCCAACCCTCTTCAAGTCTCAGTTCGGCCAATCCACGGATTATCTTTCTTGGAGCCAACGTGGTAACCCCACTGTAATGGAGGGAAATCCGAGACAAGATGGCCGACAGAACCGGCTCCGTTAAGTTATTGCTTTCATTATTAAGTGGGCTAACTCTAATTATGTAGCTAATTGCAGTGGGGATATAGAATATGAATGCAGTTTTTTGAGACAAAAGTGTAATAGATTAGTATTTTGTAATATGTATTTATTTTAAGAATAATGGAGGGCCTAGGATATCTAGGCTACTCCAAGGAAATAACCTAGGTAAAACCACGTTTTTTTTAGATTATTAGCGATAAAAGCATAGTAGAGTCAAGTCCCATATTCTTATATAAAATTAGAAAACTCATTTAATTTAATAAAATACTGAGTACTAAAGCAAAGTCTTAAAATATTGAAGATAAAGTTTGTAAATCTATATCGAGCATAGATACTAGAATACTAGTAACGCCATCTGTTGTTGAATGCTTACTGGTAGAGTAACAACGATACACGTATCTAAAATTAATGATTTCATAGAAATTGTTTTTGACCATTACCTACCAACCTAATCTGAGAAACAATAATTTAATTATGGATACAATTAGTATTTTTATTTTTATAGTGTTATCCGAACACTTGCTGAAAGATTTTAAAATTATCTCAAAAATGTTCAAGCCTAGACGGGACAATCAATTGGATACAAATAAATAAATAAAATGATAACAACCGATTATTTTCAACGCGCTTAATGCGTGTCAAAACGAATGTCCGACCGAAAAAAGTTGCGCACACATCGACGGACTCTCTTGTCCACAATTCTATTTGCGGAAGCAATTTCGCGAAATGCCACAATTTATTTAAAAATTACGCCCTTGTTTGTGTGCGTAAATATTGACATGTTTGGTTTATGATAATGGCAACATTGCGCGGCAGGTACGGACCTACGAGCGCTAGCGACAGTTTTGTACACATATTATTTAATATTTACCATCGCAATGTAAAGTTTACAATATAATATTTGTTAAGTATGCTCCTCTTTTGAAAGTTAGTGTTTACACCTTGTGGTTTTTAATCATAGGTAAATTTAGAGACTAAACATAGCCGAGATTGAGCTGTTGATCGTTGAACGCTTGTTTGCTTAATTAACAGAATTCTTGTTTGACTTTTCCAATCTCAGTTTTGTTAAAACAGCGAACTGGTCAATTATGTATGTTTACTGTATTCATGATAGGTAGCGAGTTTTAGCGCCAATTTATGTGTTTCTTTATGCAAATAAGAACAAGGGTGGCGAGTGACGAAACTTTATGACTAGGTAGGTACAATCACTCAGCTGATCTGCAAAGAATAAGACAAGCACCCACGCAAAATAGCTTATGACTAAATATCACACACGTGTTTTTGAATTTTAACATAAGATATTATTTTAATTTTTCTCAATTTTTAAATTGACCATTTAAGGCAAAAATTTCCTTTGACAGTTCCTTTGACCAGACCTTTGACTTGGATGAACTAGGCTCTAATAATTACCCAAGTACCCTCAGTGCTAAATGAAATTACACGAACAGGATAAATAAAGCTCACAGAAACTATGATTATTGTTTGCTAAATTTATTTGCATCCAAACAACGAATGAATGTTGTACCCACATTGAATTAGCCACTCATGAACGGGCCGTGATAATAAATAACCAGTAGTCGTGATCGTCTTAATCAATTCACAAATGTTGACTTTTAACAGCTCTACTACTGCCAAACAAACTCCTCGATCGGACGCAAAGTCTAACTGCAAACAATATCATCATAGTATTTGTGCTGAAACAACAAATTTGTAGCCAGCTTTAAATGCAAGCCCAACACGGCACACACTCACCATGTGTACAGAGACAATATGTAGGAGACTCTACCACGGTCTTAAGCAACGACAAAATGAATCTCCGCTCGCGACTGATACGGCCCAATTCAAACACAGTCAGCGCCATTTTGTTTTGACAACCGGCTATCTCACCCCTCCGCACACACGCGATACTCATCCTTAAAACAACATCGTAAGAACTAAAATAGAACGATAAACCGAGTAGAAACATCGGAAATTAAGGGAGGACCAGACACGATTCTGTTTGCCGTCTAACGTGGTCCCAGGACGAAGTTACAAATATTTGACGTGTCAATTTTGTGAATGTTGACCGAGAATTGCGGTTAATATTCCCGACCCGAACAACCTGCTGCGTGCGTAGGTACCTACTACCCTTTAATTAAATGAAATAGTCCAATTGTTAATTTATAATGTCGACTCGGGACGCCAGGTACCTATTCAATTATAGATGAAGGTTCAACAGCAGTTCGCGAGACAACTTTGTGTAAACTAGCTATTCCAATTACTCGAGTGCCTAAACTGGGACTGATTAACAGAGATGAAATCGATCGAGCAAACAATTCACGATGACCCATTAAGCCATTCGAATTCGCTTACGTCACGAAAATTCAGCTGCTACAAGCCAACAACAATAGCGGATCGATTGTGAAGACAACATTGTTACCGCTTGTTAGGGCATATTGCTCGTTACGCGCGGCTATTTATTTTAGAGTGGCAACACCAAAGAGTCTATAAACAAAAAAACACTCCGGCGACTGTTTTCATTGACAACAATGGTTGGAAGCACTCCACATAGTGTTAAGAGTGACGGTTGGAGTAGGCACTTACTTTTCGCGACATAGGTATCTGAGTAGGGGCTCGCCGCCAGTCGGCTCTTGGGTTCAGTATTTTCATTGTGTGCTTTTAATTTTGAGTGCGCGAACTAGCTCGCTCTCCCGGGACGTATGTTTGCGAGGGTAATATTTGCCCGAGCTGTATAATTCCGGCCGACATATTTGCCAAAGAGCAATCATTTTAATATCGTCAGCCATCACATTAGGGCGAGTGGGATACTTTGTTGAATGGATTAATTTTTCAATTTTAATTATGCTTTTGGAAGTTTGGATGGCCTAATGGAATTAGATAAATGTGTTTGTTTAGTTGAGAGATTCAGAGTTACGTTGAACATTTTGGGTTTCTGTATAAATTATTAGCTAGTGCCACAGACAGAACTACTTATATATCTCATCCATCCATCATCAAGTTACTACTCGTATTAAGAATCACATAAATGTGTACATTTAAATCTGAATCTGAATTACAATGTCTTTTCAAATCCGTACCTACCTATCAAGTGGTTTATGAACGTATGCTCTCTAGGTACATTTCGGGAATGATCCTGCAATGTAGAACGTAGGTTTATTTAGTGCCATTCTAGATTTTCTCTTCAGAAATTAGACAAAGCTTAAACTAGACATGGGCAGTACCTACTAGGTACCTACTCGACTTAAAATATTGCCCTAATCTACACGTTATTGTATTTTTTGCCTTCTCTACCATAGAAAAAAAATGTAGGCAGAGATTAGTCATACATAATAAGGGGTTTGGAATAGCATACTCAGTGCCCAATTTGATGACCTTAAATAAAACTAAGTAAAGCTTCTGTAAATGGTTTAAAAGCTACAATAATTGTTGGAGGGCACGTCCATTTTAGACCAGTAGCGCCATCTACATCATTCTACTGAAACTTCTTTAGTCAGTTTATGGACAAAGTACTAGTAGCGCCATCTCTCCACCTGGAAAGGTACTAAGTACCCCATCATCATCATTTTAGCCCGGTTTCACATTATTTTTCAACAATCTTAAAATAAAAAAAAAACATGTTTGTTTGTTTAACTAACGAAGTGAGATGGTTTTAGACAAATTTTGACATTGTGTCTTTGAGATTTTAGCATATAAACCAGTTTTTGGCGGCGTATCTCAGACAGTGCCATCTATTAGCCAACTGGAGCTAGTTTTTATTTTTATCGTAAATGAAAAGCTCTCATGCAACTTGCGACCAGTAGGTCTAGCACAGTAGCTGTAGATAAGGACTTTGTCTTAAATCATTTTTCGGAACAAAGAAGACACTTGTCGTCCGTCTCGAGCACAGCGATTGCGAGAGTGAACGGGAAGAAACGTTGTCGACACTTCCTCGACAACGCCGAGCATGATAGCCATCATTTTCTCTATCTTTGACATTTAAGTTTAGACAACTTTCTTCTGGAATGGTCTTGCGATGCCGCTGTATTCTCAAGTTGTCTCTCTCGCACTCTTCTCAATCACGCGCTTGCCAACAATTTTTGGTTAGATATTTAATTAATTTTATATACAACGTACGTTGTTATAGGCGTATCTTTCTCTTGTCTAGGAAAAAACCTTATTGAGCCTGCTCGGGACAAATATAATTTCGGAATTACATGGTTTTTGTTTTTTGTTAACAATATAAAAAAACAAATAACAATACACGCAGAAATACAAATGGCGGTCAGAGCCTTGTAGTCTTTTCGAAGAGTAGTCAAGGAAATCGATATGCTAGCCTTGCTGGCGCTTGTTAAAATAATCCTCAAAAAATAGTTAGACTTAAACAGTCTACAGGTAAATTATATATACATTCATTGCTGGAGTTTGTAACATATACATAAAGTAAAACATCATAAAATACATTAAAATAATGCTTTATTCCCGAAATATTAAACTAGATGTTAGGTTCAAAATTGCTCATCCAGTGACTATCTTTACATAATAAACTTACGAATGAAAAACATTATTCATTAAACAATCTTTCTTCTGGTTGACAATGATAAATATTACTTATTTACAAAATACCGAATGTGCCACAACTGCACAACACAGCGCCACCAACTGTTCTGGCCCGGTGGATAAAATTGGAACTAGTGGCTTTCCAGTAGTCTAATTTTCAGTTTACTGTAGTTTTTAATTCGATATCTTTTATGTCAAAAAAAAGAATAAATAAATGTCAGTTTTTCATGATAGCGAGGGAATGTTTTTCATAAAAGATCATGAATAAAAAAATCAGAATATATTTATACAGTCATCATCCAGGCCGGAAAATTCAGTCATATCTACTTTAATAGTTTTTAACTGTAATTACTGAGAAAATAAAAAAATGCAGTTTTAAAATTAATGCAGATCCATACAATGGTTTTGAGAGCAAATTAAAGCTATTAAGTTGGTACATCAAAAGTATACTTAACGATAATGTACTTGTTTATCACTAACTTATGTTGTGTACTTAACCTGCACTTACAATTGTGTACTAAAACTCTGTTTAATGTCAAATAAAAAATTATCATAAATGTCATTAAATTCACAAGAAAATATACTAAATTGTAAAATATTATCATGATTCATTTGTATCGAAATATTGTACTTACAAAATGGCAAATTATGGCCACATTATCTATAAATCTAATAAATAAAATAATAATCATCATAATCTCTAAAAAACCTTAAATGAAGGCACACCTACAAACTTGCTCATATTGTCATCAACTAAATTATGGTCACCTTATCATATAATTCTGATTGAAGGTATTATCTGTCCGTCTGTCTACGGCAGCTTACTTGTTAGGTTGGACAGTTGCATGGTAATCGCTTTGAGCGATAAGAGCGCTAATTGTTCATTTCCATTGTTTTAGTTATTTAAATATTTCTGTCTGTTTTTCGTCAAAATAATCGTTGTATCAATTTAAATGCTGTTATTTTAGTTAGATAGCTAAATTTTGCGAGATTTTATTCTTTATTGTACACAAGAAAATATATTAAATAGTAGAGAAATTGAGGACATGTACAAAGGCGAGCTTAACCCTAAGAGTTTGGCAAGTACGTTTGGTTACAAGTATGTTTGGTAGAAATTGATACAGCCAGCAATCCAAAAATCTCGCGTACTTAATTTTTTTTTAATAGTGGTCATGGGCACTTAGCTCGACACAAATTTTGTCCAACAATTAGTTGGTGAAAATATGCATTAGTTACTTATTGCCTATAGACAAATACTTAGTTTTAATCGTTAGTATCTCAAATTAAACCCTAAACCAATCAATTTAAAACTTAAAATCTCCTTTGCATTAAAAGTAGATTACCTTTATCTTTTTAAATAACTTCTTAAAGCCTAAGGCTTAAGGGCTTTATGAAATTATTCAAAAGTTTAGTACCTCATTTATTTAAACCACAGACCAGTATATTAAATTATACTGGTATATGATTAAACTAAGAATTGTTTATCGATATAACTCGAGAAAATAAGTTTTACTACGCTTACAGATTAATAGAGTTTGTCTGTTTAAAATAAATAACTAAAACACTACTTATGTAATCAGCAAATTAAAATAATATAACAATAAAATTAACATGATTGATAGAAATAAATGTTAAGATTGCAGGAAAAATAAAACAAGCAGCGAGAAGCGAGTGTGTAGTTCCTATAGTTATATATTCCTATAGTCCGCTGGGCTAGTGCAGCGAGTGAGCGAGTGCGGCGTCCGATACTCGTCATTTCACGGCGTGTATTCTGACCGCCAAGCGAGCATCGCTGAGCGCGTATCGCTGAGCGAGTATCGCTGAGCGAGTGTTGTAGTCGCTGCGACAAAATTGTAGAGCGCGAGTTCTCGCCGACAGCGTGAACGGCCAGCGATCAACTATTAATATACGTGTCTCTTTTACTGACACGGAATCTATATCTTTTGTTCGTTTCTTGAGCGAGAAAATAGTGGAAAGCTAATCGCTTACTCGTCGGCGGTGAGACAAGTGCTAAGTAAGTTAATATGATTTATGGCGGGTTCCTATATCCGTCTGTAACCGACTACGATTGACACGTTTCCAAGTAGAAACGGGTCGTAGTTGGTTACCGACAGATATAAGAACCTGCCATTAATGGTTAACTCCGGTCGGTTTCGCCCGAAGGTCTCCGAACTGATTCAAAGAGTTGTAAATGTTACTAGCGGATTTAAGTGATGACCGCAACATTGCCTAACCCAGTAGGTCCAATGGATCAGTTACATAACTTTCGTTACATTTTGAATCTGGTTAATAACGGTTAATTAACATTGGTTAAAAGTACAGAGAAAAAAAAGAAAAAGATAGAACATTAAAGACTGTTTCTACTACAATAATACTTTGTAAATTGGTCGTGCTTTTTGCTGATCAAAACTATTGGCAACAGTTACATAATCCCATGGCGGGTAGAGGTAATACAGGAGTGTTTAACACTAATTACTTAAGACTTAAGTCTTCCTGCACAAGAGCCACAGTCACAAAACGCCGCCACCGAACTGCGGACTTCATTTTTCGTACATTTTGTATGAACTCGCCGCATTGACGCCAGTGGCCGCTACACGCTACGAGGCGCCGCTTCTCTCTTCGTGTGGTCGCGACCGAAAGTGAAGGATAAAAAAAAGTGGCTAACGCGCGCTACTTAGTAGCCGCTTCATGCTTCAGGTGGCGGGGTTTAGGTGTGGCGCGTTCGTCGCTCGTGTGCGGCGACACTAATAATTACTACAACTTTCTGGGGTTGTTTTGCCTTCGAAATCATACCTTTACAGGTTTCTATTCGAATACTAACGCAAAATCGTCGATGTCCTCGCACATGGAATTGAAGCCAGCAGCCCACTCGTCCACCTCCTTCTCCTAGAAACAAATAAATAGAGGTTACCACTTACCAGAAAAAAGTACTCCTTACCAGTGTGACTACTTTTATCTATTGATTGTTACGGGTTATTTTCATAATCACCACACTCTGCCCCACCAGTGGGGATTATGAAACAAATAAAAAATCGTGCTATTATAATCCCCACTACGCAATAATTGGTGAAGTAATTGGTTGTAGTATCTAGACGACAAAACTTTTATGAAGCTTAAATGAAGCAGTAAATATTTAGATTTATTTTTGTCAAATTATGTTTCTTTTATCTAAAACAGGTACATTTAGGCGCGAAATTATCACGATCATGTGAAACGTTTCAACCGCAATATATCGTATGTGAATCAAGAACGTGCAGGGAATTAGAGGGCATCCACCAATGAGTTGAATACGACATTGTAAAGATTATGGGTTCTGATTGACTAAAGTGTTTCTATCAGAGTATTCTATCAGTTTCCGCTAGTACAAGCTCTGTTTAATTTAGGACTAGATAGCGCTGTGTGAAATGTCCAGCATTATTTATTTAATTTTTTATTTATTGAGTCGTCAGGCACAAATTGAATACCTTCGATGCGGGCCTGGTCACTCGATGTTAACAATGGAGGCAGTTGATGGGTGATGGAACAAGAACTATTATTACTTACCTCTTTCTTAGACAGCTGTTTCTTAGTTTTCTTCTTCTTTGTGACCTTCTTCTGTTTGACATTAGGCACATGGAAGGACAGGTCACCGAGGTCATCTTCATCGCTCAACCTGACTTCTGGCAATTGTGTCTGGGTTTCACTGTCAGAATTAGACCCTTGTCGGAATGTGACCTTCTTGGCTTTGCTGTAACTTTTTCTTTGTGGCTGAAAAAGATAAAGATGGAATTACACCATTTATTCGAAACTATTTAGTAAATAACTCGAAGAACTGACAGGTGATAGGGCAGAAAGAATCCGCACTGGAAAGTGCAGCGTAGGACGATCCCCAACTAGATGAAAAGATGATTTGATAAAGCTTGCTAGGAACTGTTTGTTGAGTGTAAGCCGCACAAGATTGGTTGCTTTGAAAATGAGGGAAGCCTATATCAGCAGTGGACATCCTATGGCTGATATGATGATGATTTAGTGAATGTCCATTTAATATCAAGTGATATTAAATAGTAGGTAAGTTTTCTGCAATTTATAGACATATAGGTCAAGGTGTTAATGTCATGATTTCAGTAAAATTAGATAAATAACATTAGGTATGTATGTACATCTATTAGAGATAGGGGCCAGAAGATCATAGTGATATCATAAATATTATTCTCATCTGCATAGTTTATAGCAAGTGGCTGATTGAACTGAATGACTGGATGAGCTATTTCTGATTATGTAAATATTACAATTTAGAAAATATGCTTACCTTCAAATGATGAACCACTTCAATATCTTCAAACAAATGTACAGATTTGCCATCATCGTCGGAGGAAGGCTCATCATTGGTTGCCCCCACCTTATTACCTTTCTCTGGGAACAGTGGGGCATCTTGCGCCGACTGCAACTGATCGTATAGTTTCTCCACTACATCAGACCTAGGTAACTTCTTTGCTGCTACAGGTAAAATTGCTCTCATTGGCCCACTTAAAGAATTGATCTCTTGAAGAACAGCTCTGGACTTAGGCCTTAGGCCTCTGGCTCTGGTATAGGGTATGTTTTTGACAGGAGAAACATTCTCTTGATCATAACTCTCACTTTCATCAAAACCAAAGAATGTGTCATCTTTGTCTTTCTTTTTCATTTTCTTGGTTGGTGATTTCTCACTGTGTTTTGAGTTTTTTTCAGGATTTGAATTCTCGATATTATTTGAGTTTTCTTGATTTTTATTCTGATTAGAACCTTCTTTCTCACATGATTTGTCATTGCTCGTATCAGAGGCCTTGGGGGTAGCCACTACCTTCTCTTTCCTTGCCTTTTTAGGTGTTTGATAGCCTAAACCAGTTGTATCTTCATACAAGGAGTTTGCTTTAGTTTGGGAAACAGCTCTTTTCTTTTTCAAGCTTTTTTCAGCTACTTCTCTCATGAATGATATTATACTGGGCTGCTTGAGACTAGGAGGGTCTTCTATTCTTGGCAAGGGCTCTTCAGCAACCATATCGGTGTAAACATGCTTCTTTTTGCTGATTTCCTCAGAGTTTATAAAGGAACTTTCAACTGCTGGTGTCATGTTTGATTTGACGTAAGTGTTGGCTTGCCATCTGATTGGTAAATTTCCGAATTCAACTCTCCAAGGACTAGCTAAGGGGTGTCGGACTGAGACATTCATACTGCTGCTTGCTATCGGCTGTACATCAAAGAAGCTTGTATCTCCTTGCAGGTTGAGAGGATCATTGCTATTTACAACATGGCTATCATTCGGAGCAACATGGCTTTTGAATGCTTGAATATCTGGGGTTTTTGGGCGACAAGGAGAATTTACAGGCGAATAGTTTATGTCATCATTATTATCCATTACCTCAAAATCAGCTGCAATATCTTCTACATGAATGGATGCATAATTTGACATGTGGAGTGACTTGGCTGACTCATTGACAGGTAGCGCAGGGGTGTAGTTTATTGTATTGTTTTCTGTAGCTGGTTTTATGATGATGTCTTCATTAATTTGTATTTTACCAATAGGATTTTTATCAACAGTTGGAGCTTTTGAAGGCTGTGTAGTCTGCGCCTGTGTTTCTTGCTGAGTATTTTGAAGTTGTGAAGGTTTGACTTTACATTTCAGATATTCTAAAGCTTTTCCTACATTATTTTCATAGTTATTTTTGAGGATTACCATTTTGGGTTTAGGTGGTCTTTTTTTGACCACCTTCTTACGCTTCTTCTTCTGAGGAGGAGGTTCCTCATTAGGGTCATATGTGAACTCGTAAACATCTTGGTCTTTATCTGTTGTTTTTCTATCTTCAAACACTCTGAAAGATAAACTTTTTTCTAGCAGCCTTTTCCCAAAACACGTTTTTATGTTAGATTTAGGGCAGATTTGCTTTGTTGGCGATTTTGTGCTGACAACTCTCTTGGGTAATATTCTTTTACCTTTGGAATTGTTGTTGGTGTCAGGACTTGTTTTATTTTTTGAAATAATTGATGTGTCTTTTGCAGATATAGTTTTATTATCAATTTGTATATCAGTTTTGGTAAGGTTTTGTTGAATTCTTTTAGTCTTTATTTCTTTCTTTATATTAGCTTTCTCTTTTCTTGTTATCCTTTTTTCTGGGACAGGTTTTGTCACATTTTCATTGCTTTTATTTTTTATCTGAGTTTTGGATTTTTTTTGCACTATTGGGGTGCTGGCATGGCATGGCTGAACTGGTATAAACTTATGTGGGCTAATGGAATGATCTTCAAACTTGGATGGTAACCTGCAAATTCTTCTAGGTCGATTGGTGATCAAACTGCTGTCTAAACTCTGGGAAGGAGTTTTGAGTGGTGAAATGGAGATAATACTTTGTTTACTTGGTGTTTCTGGCTTTTTAGTAGCTAGAGGTTCTTTCGCCGATTGTAACCGACATTTTATTTTAGGTCTAACAACTGGTCTTACTATTGGCGCAGTCGGATTCACTTTTACATCTTTAGATTGAGGTTTTGAGGGTGATGTTTCTGTAATAGATATTGCAGAGGCCTGGTTCTTCACTGGGGTATTTGTGTTGCTTGATAGGTTTTTTAGAACTTGGTTTTCAACATATCGGTTCGGGAGTCGTCTATCTCGACGTGATCTTACACCATTCTTGGAAACAGTCTTTGCCGCCTTATTTTGCAATGCAGCTTTAGAAGTTTTAATAGGGACATCAATTGAAGTATTATCGTCTGAAAGTGAGTTAGTTTTGTCTGCCAATGCCTTCCTCGGTGGCTTCGTTATTTTTCCATCACTTTTTACCTTAGTTTTCTTTACGGCATCAACATTTTCTTTCAAAACCTTCGTAGGTCTTGATCTTGTTCGAGGTGGCATGACGCTATTAAATTATAAACTTTTTCATGAGAGTTCATCAATGCATTCAGGCAGGAATGTGATGAAAACCTATGATCTATCACTGTTTATAATGTATACGAGAGATTTACGGTTTCGTGAGTTTCGTTTAGTGGTAAAACAAAATAAAATTTTCGCTCGATTTTTTCACAATTGACATTCAGAAACGACAACAGAATCCTTTGACATTGATAGTTAATTTTTATTTGACATAAAAACAATCTGACGTTGTCTATGCCATCAGCAAATTAACATGCTCTTTCATTTTACTCGCATCTTGCAATGCAATGCAACACCAAAACAAATGCAAGCGACAAAGAAACGGTTTTATCGTTGGGTCGTCCGTTGCGTTAGATAAGACAGAATTGACAAGATAATAGTATCAATTCAAGCTAGTATCCTCATATGTCATAGT
This sequence comes from Philereme transversata, assembly GCA_963924445.1. Lineage (NCBI taxonomy): Eukaryota > Metazoa > Arthropoda > Insecta > Lepidoptera > Geometridae > Philereme > Philereme transversata. The sequence goes on from OZ004347.1 coordinate 12,333,627, forward strand.
ACCTTTAGGTCTGTGGTATCAAGTTGTCTGTGCTATTAGTATTTCTCTATGGTTAGGACTACAACGCGAATAATCCTCCGTCGTCCGAGACACGTTCTCGGAGACCCGGATGACGAAATCACCTCCGCTAATGCGGAAGGTGAGTCATCTACATCAGACAGAGCAAACACTTCACAGAAACACCGATCTCGCCGGCGAGGTCGACGAATCCCTTCAGTCGCCGCCTATACGAGATACAAACATGTACCCGGGCGTTTCTTTCCTATCCCCATCCCGGCAACAGCCCAAGCCGAGGTTCGTACCTAAGTGGTGCCCTTGCGCTAGTTGCCTAAAAAAACTTACTGGGCTGAGCGCCATCTGCGCTCGCCAAAAGTTCGGTTAAGCTGTCACGGCCTCAGAGGCCAACAGCGAGTTTAGTCCATCCATTCGAAAAAAAAAAAAAAAAACTACAACGCGACGTAGGTAGAGTTCGCGCCTGTTCGCGCCACCAATGAAGTCCGATAGACGCGGCGTACCGCACCGACGACCGTACGACAAATGTCACGTTTGAAGACGTTGAAGAAGTTGAAGTAAGAAGTTTGTTTTCAACTCATAGATAGTTAACATAGAAAACAATAAGTGCGATGTGAATAGAATATCAATTTTGAACCCCTAAATATGACCAGTAACACATTTGTATCAAAAACTCAAATAAATGAAAAAACCGTGTACCTGAAGTTACAGTGGATTCAAAATGATATTGACTTATTTCATTTACAAGTAATCTGCAGCACTGGCACTTGCTGGTCTGGAACATTTTCTAATAAATTAGCGGAAAAATTTATTGAGAATCTTCACCTCAACCTGTCTGTAGATGTGTATTATGAAAATACAAAGAAATGTCTGACTGGCAACGGTGGTGATGAGTATGAACTCTACCTATCTGCCAATGACGGGGATAGCACCACATTCAAATGGAAAAAAAGAGCAGAAGACTTGTTACAAGACCAGGGATTACTAACATTAAATCGTTATGATAGTGCTGGATTAAAAGAGACTGATAGATTTCCTTATTCATGAAAATGAGGAGCTAAAAAATAATATCTCAAAGATGGCCCAAAAGACTGAACAAATAAGGACTGAGTTGACTATGTGTAAAAAAGAACTGGAAAAGTTTGTCAATATCAAAACATCGGTAGAGTCAACCCTTTATGCAAAATTTGTGCAGTTGATAAATACTAAGAAACTAAGGATTCAATCCCTTGAAGAAGAATTACAAAAACATATGAATTAAGCAAGATTTTGGTATTTAAAAAAATTTAGTTACAAAATCAAAACAAAACAATCTCGAATAACTAATAATCTTATGACCAAATCCAAGCTAATTTCTTATTCCTATGTCATGATTACAGTCTTAGTCCTATAAAAAGAACAAAATGTTTATAAGCATTAACATCCAACAATATTTTTGGTTATTTGATAGTTGAGTTTTCAGTACATATTTCTAAACCTTAAAATATTTTTAAAGGGTACTATTACTAATAACATTTTAGAGTCTGACTTAAAAAAATAATTAATTAATTAGTTTGAACGCTAAAAGTCATTGGGTGTTAGTTGCATAAACTCATTAGACTATTTAAATCGGTACTTTTCATCACAACTTTACCAAAACGGTTTTACGAAACATAAACCTAACAAAAACAATCCATTTATAATCAAATTTTAAGTCAGTAGTTTATTGTGTAGTCAGTCATTTTGGTCTGTAATCCATGTGGTACATAAATAATTCAAATCAGTAAAATTAATGGGTACATATGATTGATTGAAATTTCACTTAATTTATTTGTCATTAATATTTATTATTTATAATTTTTATTACTATCATAGCTATACACAAATGTAATACTAATCATATATGGACATGATATATCTGAAATACCTGAATTTATTGAATTGAATTATAATAACCTTAAAAACAAAATTAAAAAAAAAAATTATACCCCTTTTGTGATTAAAGATATTTATTCTTAAAGAACAGGGTTCACTTACAGAGAACATGTAATTACAGTATTGTATGTACACTGTGTACTGGATTAAGTCCAGTGATATACCAGTAACTTTGTAGGGATGTGTTTAACTTCAAGTCCAGAGTGAATAGGTTCTTTCTAGGCAAGCATGCTCCATCTTCGATCACACTATCACTTACAACCAGGTAAGGTGAGGTGATGTAGTGGTCAAACGCCTGCTTATAGTCAATAAAAAAAACCAGTCAAATGCGAGTCGAACTCGTACGCCGAGGGTTCCGTACCTACCCATTGTGTTCTAAATTGTGTGAGCTCCCATACAACTCAGAGGACTATCTTAATCAGCGTGAACTATGTATGTATGGCCCTATAATTTTCAGCTTATTTATTTTTTGGAATTTTTCTTTTATTTAACTTTATTTACCTTGCTTTTTGCCAAATTTCGTGATTCTAGGTTAACGGGAACTTCCATATAGTTTTATACACCTAATAGGGACTAACAGACCTCAGTATCTGGTATTTCAACTTGCTAGGTCCACCAGTTCCTGAGAAAATCGGTGGTGGCACACGGACAGAAAGACTGACTAGAGAGTGAACTTATAGGGGTTCCTTTTTTTTACCTTTTGAGGTACGGAACCCTAAAAACGAAAAGTATAAAACACCTTACACACACTATACAGATCTGATATCATATCATCATCATCATTCACAGCATATCCAGGTGATTATATGATAAAAGAACAAAAAAACCATATATGTACTTAGGTACTATCTTAAAATATTATTAATTCTACCAGGCTCTAAACTAAACCCAAATTAAATTTCAGAAACATCAGATTATGAACCTACCCACCTATTTAAAAGTTATTGTTGCACAAACATCTACATAATTATTAAACATACTAACACTAGAAATTCAAATTCCTACTCCTACCACTGTGTTAGTGACCTTATTTTGACCCTGGTTATTTGACGTAACTAGACTAGACACGCTCGAGTAAGAGTGAGTGATAAACTAATGTGTGGTGTCAGTGAGTGATAAATAAAACCAAACAATTATGGAGCCAATAGCCGCCGCCACCGGCGCAAGTAATAAAAACACAGCTTTTACCTACATCACTGGTAGAAAAGGCGGACCGGTACTAATTTACAAAAATAGACAATTCACTAAATATAGAATTCACAAAAGAGGGAGTGTTTTGTGGCGGTGCTTATTAAAGAGTTGTGGCGGTACTCTGACCGTCAACAGCAATGAAGATATACTAAAAGAAAAGAATCATACCTGCCAACCCAAGAACAGCGCAGAAATACAAATAAAGAAAGCTTTAGATGAGCTGAAACAAAAAGTTACATCCACCAAGGAACCTATTCCGGCACTGTATAAAAATATATTAAATAAGTTGCGGGATCAAGGACTCAACTTAGCTGCTGATTTTCCAAAATTCCAAGATATAAAAAGCGGTCTTTACAACCAAAGGAACAGGGCTCATGGAGTTGAGTTACCTTTTTTATTAGACTAAGGCCGGCTTGCACATAGATTCCTAAACGTATTTAGCGACTGAACATGTTTCAATTTGACGTATTTATATGACTGACAACTCCTTAAATCATTATATTTAGCCACTTATATTATAAATACGTTTAGGCATCGTTGCGCAAGCGGCCCATAAGAGTCTTGTGACAGAAATAAAAAAAAAATATGATCAATATGTTTTATTTTTTGCTTTTAGAGTCAATCACCACCTTCTATAGCACCTCTGGAGGTTGATGTGAAGCCTGTGGTGGATCATGAAATGGTGGCCGACAGGCGCATTTTTCCACTTGCTGACCAATTCCAAGATGCTCAAGGACTCAACTTAGCTGCTGATTTTCCAAATTTCCAAGATATAAAAAGCGGTTTTTACAACCAAAGGAACAGGGCTCATGGAGTTGAGTTACATTTTTTATTAGACTAAGGCCGGCTTGCACAAAGATTCCTAAACGTATTTAGCGACTGAACATCTGTCAATTTGACATATTTATATGACTGACAACTCCTTAAATCATTATATTTAGCCACTTATATTATAAATACGTTTAGGCATCGTTGCGCAAGCGGCCCATAAGAGTCTCTTGTGAGAGAAATAAAAAAAAATATCAATATATTTTATTTTTTGCTTTTAGAGTCAATCACCACCTTCTATAGCACCTCTGGAGGTTGATGTGAAGCCTGTGGTGGATCATGAAATGGTGACCGACAGGCGCACTTCTCCACTTGCTGACCCATTCCAAGATGCTCAAGGACTCAACTTAGCTACTGATTTTCCAAATTTCCAAGATATAAAAAGCGGTCTTTACAACCAAAGGAACAGGGCTCATGGAGTTGAGTTACCTTTTTTATTAGACTAAGGCCGGCTTGCACAAAGATTCCTAAACGTATTTAGCGACTGAACATGTTTAAATTTGACGTATTTATACGACTGACAACTCCTTAAATCATTATATTTAGCCACTGATATTATAAATACGTTTAGGCATCGTTGCGCAAGTGGCCCATAAGAGTCTCTTGTGAGAGAAATAAAAAAAAATATCAATATATTTTATTTTTTGCTTTTAGAGTCAATCACCACCTTCTATAGCACCTCTGGAGGTTGATGTGAAGCCTGTGGTGGATCATGAAATGACCGACAGGCGCACTCCTCCACTTGCTGACCCATTCCAAGATGCTGAATTGAAAACACACTCTCCACGCATAAGTAAGTCAAGTAAGCAGGGCTGGCGAAACGTCATTTTCAAAAAGTTTTTATTACACATAGCGTGCTTAGATAAAATCTGTATTTTTTCAAATAATCCTTCTAGAAGTATATCGACGCTATCTGTACAATGGGCGGCCTTATTGCTAAAAGCGATCTCTACCAGGCAAACATTGAACTTTGTTTTTTTTTTAAATTTTTAATCAAAATAATAAGTTTGGCCACCCCTGATCTATATTAATAATATAGTCTTTATTGTACACCAAATAAAAATATTCAGTAACAAAGGAAATATACAATAAATAACTACCGTTGGGTGGTCTTATCGCTGAAATCGATATATTCTAGACAGCCTTTGGATGGACAGGATAAACTATGCTAATATTACCTACCTAAAAAGAGGTAAAGTTTGTAAGGGGTAATTTCAGGAACTGAACAGTCTCAGAAAAATCTTTAATTGATAGAAAGCTAAACTAGCCCTGATTATATTATATTTTGATAAAAATCCGTGCAAAGCTGGGCGTATCATCTAGTTAATTATATTTCGCCCAATGCATCGGTCACATTGTGACGAGTTATTTAATTAATATTACCTACTAGCTTCCGCCAGCTATTGCGCACGCGTGGTCTGTCAAAAAAAAGTGGCCTATGTTTGAAACCAGGTCATGTTCTATCTAAATACCAAATTTTATCGAAATTGGTTCAGCCGTTACGACATGATTGAATAACAAACAAACAAACATCCAAACCTTCGTATCTTTCTTAGTATATAAAACAAAGTGAGAGTTTGTTCAAACACTTATATAACTCGAGAACGGCTGGACAGATTTTGATGATTTTTTATTTGTTGTATTTGTCTCCGTCCCGAATAGCAGAATAACTATTGTTACGCCGAGGCTGTTAAACAATGAGTAATAATCGAAACTTCTCGAACGCTTTTGTCTTGCTGTGTCATTGTTGTTATTGTCTGCGGTTGCGCACAATGGGGATTGGTCGTTCTGTCGAAACACTGACCCCTTTCCTGGATCGATTGAGATCGTTCTCGAACAATCGAAATTGCGCGATATAAATAGGCCGGAGAGATGGCCGGACAGTCAGTTCCCCCTTCTCTGTCTTACATAGAAGCCTCCGTCTGCAGGCTAGCAATGACCGGGCATTCCTCGGTCATTATTGCATCCTGCTATGTCCCTCCCGGCAAGCCTCGCACACCTCAATTCGAGAGTGACCGGCAAGCCCTTTTCAGTCTAGGAAGCTCCGTCATATTGGCGGGTGACTTCAATTCCAAAAACGTCATGTGGAATAGCACCACGACGAACTCTAAAGGCAAACAACTAGAAAGCCTAGTTGAACCCCTTAATTTCGACATCATTGCCCCTAGGGGCATGACTCGCTTCCCTACTTCCACTCTTCCCGAGCTCCTTGACATTGCACTTCTCAAAAACGTAGCCCTTCGGCTACGCTTAATCGAAGTTATTCATGAGCTCGATTCCGATCATCGACCGGTAATGCTCTTACTCGGCCCTCCCACTGACCAGCCCCCTGCCACCAAGACTGTGGTAGAGTGGCATAAACTTGAGAAAGCCCTCAAGTCTGCGCACTCGACTGACCTAGATAGGATCCCTTCTGTCATTCTGACATCTGGTGATATTACGGTAGCGGTTGACGCCCTTACCACACATATCACAAACTCAGTCAGAGACTCATCAAAGCAGGTGCCCTTAGTGGATGACCACCGGGGCCCCTTGCCAGATGATATCAGACGGCTGATGACTGAAGCTAACGCCGTTAGACTTCATAGTCGCTGCCCCACTAACGACAATCGAGTCTTGATGCGCTTCCTGCACCGTGAGGTGAGAGAGCGCATCAAAGAACATCGCAATCGTGAGTGGGAGAGCCTGCTCTCGGGGATCGAGCCTAGCCATCTGGCCTACTGGAGGTTAGCTCGCTCCATGAAAGCAGACGCTCTCGTTCCGATGCCTCCCCTTATCCGACCCAATCACCCTCCAGCATTCGAAGACGAGGAAAAAGCCGTCTTCCTCGACGTAGCGAATGCTTTCGACAAAGTCTGGCACAACGGCTTGATCTACAAGCTTTTCAAACTCGGAGTCCCAGACAGACTCGTGCTCATCATACGAGACTACTTACAAGGTCGCAGCTTTCGCTACACCGTGGAAGGCACTCTCTCTAGTCCTAGACCAGTCAGAGCAGGAGTCCCTCAAGGCTCCGTTCTTGGCCCCCTCCTGTTCACGCTGTACACCAGCGATATCCCCCGCACTCCTCAAGTGGAAATAGCCCTATACGCAGACGACACAGCCTTGTACACATCCAATCGGTATCCTGATCGGGTGGGTATAAGGCTGCAGGCTGCCCTTCATTCATTAGCCATTTGGTTCCGCAAGTGGCGGATCGAGGTAAACCCGTCGAAAAGTACAGCAGTGTACTTCTCACGGAGAAACCTCACTCCCAAACCGATCTCTCTATTTGGCCAGCCCATTCGCTGGGCCCCATCAGCCAAATATCTGGGTGTCATCCTCGATAGGCGTCTTTCCTTTAGGTTGCACATCACTAAGAGGTGCAACCAAGCAAAGTTCACCCTAGGACGATTGTCCTCACTTCTAGGCGCGAAAAGTAAAATGTCCCTTAAAAATAAGGTGACCCTTTACAAAGCGTGCATTCGTCCCATTATGACATACTCATCTGTAGTATTTGCCCACTCTCCTAAAGTTGGTGCCATTCAGGTTATTCAAAATCGCTTCTTGCGAAAAGCCTCAGGCTCGCCCTGGTACTTTCGCAATAACGATCTACATCGCGATATGACATTAGATTCAATAGCCAAGTTCATGAAGCTCGCTTCCAAGCGGTATTATGAACTTGCCTCCCATCATCCGAACCCTTTGGTACACACCATTCCGGTCTACCCGTTGGACCCGCCCGCCAACAAAATCCTCAGTCGTCCGAGACACGTTCTCGGAGACCCGGACGACGAAATCACCTCTGCTAACGCGGAAGCGATATCTGAGTCATCTACATCAGACAGAGCAAAGACTTCACAGATACACCGACCTCGCCGGCGAGGTCGACGAGTCCCTTCAGTCGCCGCCTATACGAGGTACAGACATGTACCCGGGCGTTTCTCTCCTATCCCCATCCCGGCAACAGCCCAAGCCGAGGCTCGTACCTAAGTGGTGCCCTTGCGCTAGTTGCCTAAAAAACTTACTGGGCTGAGCGCCATCTGCGCTCGCCAAAAGTTCGGTTAAGCTGTCACGGCCTCAGAGGCCAACAGCGAGATTAGTCCATTCGAAAAAAAAAACCGGACAGTCAGTCTCAGCGAGGCCCTGGAGGACTGCCGTGGAGAAGGGTCTCGCGTGAACAGTAGTTGCTCGCGAGTCAATCTGGATTAAGCTATACGTGCAAACGTTTCGGTGACTTTAAGTGGTGCACCAGTGGTGTGAATTAGTGTGTTGTGATACGTGTGACCAAGTTCGTGTATTCATCGTCATCGTGTTGAATAAAAGTGTTATTTTGGTTAGATCGATTCCCATTATTTTATCCCGAACCCTCAGCTCGTAACAATTTGGTGTCAGAAGTGGGATAAAATAATGCCGGTTCTACCAAAGGATAACGTGGACGGTGTCAGGACGAGAGGTCAACGACAACAGGAAATGGATGAAAGGCGGTTTGGGGAGTCTCCGGTTCAAGAAGCTCGGCAGAGTCGTCAGCCGATGGAGATGGAATCAGCCGCCACTGAACCATTTGGAGCTTCATCATCATCATCCGTGGGCCAAGTTCCTGCGACAGGCGATCTTGCTGCTATTATGGCCATGCTTTGTCGTCAACAAGAAGAGCAGCAACGTTGGCAGGAAGAACAGCGACGTCAGGATAAGGAAGAGCAGCGTCGTCAGCAAGATGAGCAGGCTCGGTTGCAGGAGGAACAACGCCATCAGCATTAAGAAGAGAAGCGTCGTCAGCAGGAAGAGCAGGCTCGGTTGCAGAAGGAACAGCGACGTGAACAGGTGGAGCAGACTCGGTTGCAAGAGGAACAGCGACGTCAGGATAAAGAAGAGCAGCGTCGTCAACAGGAAGATCAGCGACGTTGGCAAGAAGAGCCGGCTCGACTGATGAGGGAATTGTTCGGTTCATCTGGAAAGGAATTCCAGGAAGTGAAAGAACACATAGAAATCATGAGAGCCGTGTTTTGGAGGCTGGAATTGGGATCGCTGATGAGAAAGGGACTCTGGGTGTCCTGAAGTACTGGAGACGGCAATGTGGCTCCTCTAGTTGCTACATCTTCAGCGCGAGGTGCGCCTAAAATTGTTCATGTTGATCGGCTGCCGCGATATGGGGCTAAGAATGCTCGAGACGAGCATGTTTTAGGAGGGGGCAGTGTTACGCCGAGGCTGTTAAACAATGAGTAATAATCGAAACTTCTCGAACGCTTTTGTCTTGCTGTGTTATTGTTGTTATTGTCTGCGGTTGCGCACAATGAGGATTGGTCGTTCTGTCGAAACACTGACCCCTTTCTTGGAACGATTGAGATCGTTCTCGAACAATCGAAATGTGCGCGATATAAATAGGCCGGAGAGATGGCCGGACAGTCAGTCTCAGCGAGGCCCTGGAGGACTGCCGTGAAGGGTCTCGCGTGAACAGTAGTTGCCCGCGAGTCAGTCTGGATTAAGCTATACGTGCGAACGTTTCGGTGACTTTAAGTGGTGCACCAGTGGTGTGAATTAGTGTGTTGTGATACGGGTGACCAAGTTCGTGTATTCATCGTCATCGTGTTGAATAAAAGTGTTATTTTGGTTAGATCGATTCCCATTATTTTATCCCGAACCCTCAGCTCGTAACACTATTAAAGTAGCGGAAAAAATAACGCAAAAAGATATTATGAAGAAAAATAATTTTCTCATACATTGATGCAGATAATGATGGCAGACGTATATTGACAGCACGCGTTATATGCATGTCAAGGCGATACGAAGTTCGCCGGGTCAACTAGTTTATATTACCTACCTATTTTAAGTTATTTTAATAAAATAAATAAATAATACTGGACATTTTACACAACGCTATCCAGCCCCAAACTAAGCTAATTTTGTACTATGGTAACCAAATAAATGATAGAATACTTACATGTCCATTTTTTTTTATTTCATATTACCTATACATTATTTAATATATATTACCTATTTTCAGAACAGCCTCGACCCGTGCTTCGCGCTCAAAGACGTCGCGGCCAAAAAATCGTGCAATACATGAACCGACTAACGCAGATGGAGAAAAGGCGCATCACGGCAGAAGCAGTAACTGCACAGGCTCTCTCTGATATCGCCGCTGCATTAGGCCGAAATACTGCTGCGGTACAAAATATATCTGATTCCATAAATAAAATAGCGAACGCAATACTACAAGTGGGAATACCGGGACGCCAATAGTTAAATTCAGAGGTAGAATCTGCTAAAGTTCCTATTCTAAGTTTCATACAAATCTGTTCAGCTTGATAGAACCGCAAACTTTGAAACCCTCACAAACTTTGCATTATAGAACTTGCCCAGCAGACATGAATGGCTAAAAATATAATTACACACGTAAAATCTACCTCATCTACTGAATATTAATCTGATATTTCAATGAAAACATATTCCTTGTTAGCACAAAAAAGTTAAACACTGTTTAATGCGTGTTTATAAAATTCCTTACCAATTTTTGTACTTTTCGAAACACGCGTTAAACAGTGTTTAATTTTTTTTTCGTAAGACCCATTATTTTTATTTTGTCAGTGTACGCTTCCTACTGACTATAGATCTGGATCAATTGAGCTATCTATAGATTGTAAAGTTTACACTGTAATGTTTACTTGGCACTATTTTAAAAGTCAAGAATAATAATAATGCCTAATAATTTTAAGTTTTTATGTAATACTCGCAAGATCGGGTCGAACCACTAGTACTGTAGAAGTAGTAGTAAAAAAAAACACCAATGTTACTATTGGTAGATAAAACAATAAAACAATTCAAATGTATTAATAAATTATGTATTTTATTTTGTAAAAAATAAGCACTTTGTTCCTGTCTAACAAACTGTTTATAATTCGTAGTTATATAATATTTAGAGCATTGATTCCCAAAGTGGTCCAGGTGGACGCCCAGGGGTCCACGGGAGACTCGATGGGGTCTACGTTGGCTTGACATAAAAATGGGGGTTCTCAATTCGTAAGCACGAAAATTTAATTGGTTTCGATAGTGAAGAACTAAAATGTTGGATTGACTTCACCTATTAATTGTAGGCAGATAATATTTTTAAAAGCTCGGCGACTGTTGCTTGTAAAAACTTGCATATTCAATATTCAGTACGAGTCGAGACTAGCAAAGCGCCGCCTTTTTTCTAAGTAAAATAAGAGAGAATTGATTGGTTTCTTGTGCTGTGAGTAGAAGTCAAAAAAGTAAAGTTGGATGGAATCACTTCTTTGATTGGCCAACTTTACTTTTTTGACTTTATTCTCACCACAATCAATTAATTAATTAACCAATAAATTCACACTCGAAAACTGTTATGTCATGGTTGGAACTCAGCCGCAACACAAATTTCCATAGTTAGATCCAATCTTCACATTTTTTGTCGACTGGGAATATGGTAGAAATGTAGCTGCAGGGGTCCACCGGAACCAACAAAATTTTGAAAGTGTTCTATGAGAAAAAAAGTTTGGGAACCTCTGATCTAGAGGAACAGTAATTTGCTCTTATGATATAGAAATCTTATTCTGTAATACCATTTATTAAAAAATTTAGGTCTTAGGTCTAAACATACACTCATATTTCAACAGTAGACAAATATAGGTACTTGAGATAAAGTGCATAACTAGAGATATTTTAAAATTGGTACAAATCACTACATTTTTATTTATGATGATTATAGGAAACCGGTCTTGGTATGGCTTAAAAATATTCTATGACAAATATATTTTTTTATATTGTAAAACTGTTAAAATATAATATACTGGATAACATCCAGGAACTAAATGCCTTTCAAAAATGGGCTTTTTGCGCATTCTTAATATATTTGACTATAAAAAAAATTAATTTTAATAGCTTTGCTATTCGAATTAGGAGTCTAATAGTTTCTTCCGAAGAGTGTGATGAACTTGGGTTTGTTCTTGCAAGAAGGGTGGATGCAGCGGTCTGCAGCGGTCAACTCGCGAGGCTGCTTGAAGGGGATGCACAGGGACTTGGCGCCCATAGCCGGCGCTTTCACATCTATATTAGGATCATCATCAGTCCTGCAACAACACATCAAAAAATTAATATTAGAGCTAAAAGCAAATTTGATATTATCTAAGGTTTTTTATACGACATGGTGATCGAACAAGCTTGACTTGTAACAAGATAGCTTGAGGCATACAGGAGTAAAGCCATAAAGCCTCATGTGCCTGTAATTTCACCGGCAACTATACCCTTCAAAACCAAACAGCAATGCTGCTTGGCGGTCGAAATAAATAGGTACGGTGGTAGTACTTTCCCGGACGACCCCTTTCACAAGGAACCCTACTACTTTTAAAAAATTAAGTGTGTATTTGCTGATTAAACAGGTATGTATCGCTATGTACCTTTTTTATTTTTTATTATTAGTCTGTCCGTGACCACGGCTGTTGCAGCGTAGTCGAAACGTCGGGATAACAAATAAAAAATTTGCATATTCGATAAATACCCGTTTAAATCAGTAATTATGTTATACGAAGGTTTCTAAGGTGTTGTTTGAGAGACAGGCAATCATTTTGTATTTATTGACACTGTTACTTTCATGGACGTACAAAAACTCTGGACAGAGTACAATTGTCTAAAAATGACACACTCCGAGTGCGCCGACTCGAGGGTACCTTCACACACACATTGACAATACTCACGCCGATTTGCGCCATTGCGCGCGTGACTGCACCGTTTATCAAATCACGCACACATTTATCGTGAACAATATGGCGTTGATCCGTCCAGGGGCCTAATTCTACTAAACACTCTGTCAATGGTATCGTCGCAAAATGGCAACTATATTAAACCCCTTTTGGTATTCTACTAACACAATCTCAATGACCGCCGTTGCTATGGCAACACTATTGAAAATTTGGCAACTTATGACAGAAACATCAATCATACTCGTTATATAACGCGTGTTTTTATTTTCTGGTGGTCACATGCCTCCCATCATCCGAACCCTTTGGTACACACCATTCCGGTCTACCCGTTGGACCCGCCCGCCAACAAAATCCTCCGTCGTCCGAGACACGTTCTCGGAGACCCGGATGACGAAATCACCTCTGCTAACGCGGAAGCGATATCTGAGTCATCTACGTCAGACAGAGCAAACACTTCACAGATACACCGACCTCGCCGGCGAGGTCGACGAGTCCCTTCAGTCGCCGCCTATACGAGGTGCATACATGTACCCGGGCGTTTCTCTCCTATCCCCACCCCGGCAACTGCCCAAGCCGAGGCTCGTACCTAAGTGATGCCCTTGCGCTAGTTGCTTAAATAACTTACTGGGCTGAGCGCCATCTGCGCTCGCCAAAAGTTCGGTTAAGCTGTCACGGCTTCAGAGGCCAACAGCGAGTTTAGTCCATTTGAAAAAAAAATCTGGTGGTCACACGCACAAAAGGCGTCACTAATACCTGCGCTACAGTAGCTAGACGTTACACTGGCACACCGCTAAGTGACGACCTATTTTGTTGTCTTGTATTTTGTATTAGGTACCTAAGTAGATATAACTGTTATTAATAGAATTTAAAAATGAACACCAAATAAACATTTTTGTATTTGTATTTAAATAATACGATGGCTCCATAATAATTTTTCTTATAAATTATCAGAATGGGCCCCAGGGGTTGAGTACGTCCGTACTTTCTACTATTTGGGTAATAATTGAAACCAAAGACCTCACTCATAAAACATAATTACACACCTTGGATTAAACAAAAAACCACAAAAACGTTAAACCCGCGCTAAACACGTTTAAAAAAAACCTAAACAAAAATAGTTAAGGATTTTTTTTAATCACGCATTAAACAGTGTTTAACTGTTTTTGTGGTAACAAGGCATACATATGTCTAGTTTTGTTTAATGAAATTTAATTAAATGCAAAATGGATGTGTATTGCATCCATGATTGAGATCGTAATATTTACCTTGCACTATCATTTTTGATTTGGTCTTCACAGGGGATGTCGCCGCAGAACGGAGCAAGTATGATATGCTTGTTTTCCAACGCAGCCACAAACTCATCCCATTTGGTAACATTGGATAATCTTGAATCGCGTTCTTTTGTCGCCCTACAATTAAAATTTACAAGTTAGACTAGATAATATCTTTATTGCACACCATTAAAAAGAAACAAATGAAAGAAAGTACACTTTTAAATCATACGTACAATGGGCGGCCTTATCGCTAAAAGTGATCTCTTCCAGGTAACCTTAGGATTTCAAGTTAGTATATATTCAAAGGATTTTTAAACCAAGATCTATCTTAGTTAGGTACAATCAAAATACATCACACTTGATTATGAATGCGAACGTTTGGATGTTTGTTAGTCAATCACGTCGACCCGCTGAACTTCGTACCGCCTTGACATGCATATGACGCGGATTGCCAATGTACGTCGCCGGTAGAATGGTCAATCGGCCATCATTAGCTGCATCTAATTTTTTATTGATGATAGTTCCGCTCCGAATATTTTAATAATTATTCTGCTATTCCGCTCCGAATAGCAGAATAATCGGAATATTAAAATATCGGAAAAATTCACGCAAAAAAAACTAAGAAAATTCATTTTCTCATACATAGTCTGACAAATCCAGAGTGAATAGGTTCATTCTAGGCAAGCGTGCTCCATCTTCGATCTCACCATCACTTACCATCAGGTGAGGTAGTGCTCAACAAGCGCTTAACTATCATCAATAAAAAAATAGATGCAGCTAATGATGGCCGATTGATCATTCTAACGGCGACGTACATTGGCAGTCCGCTTCATATGCATGTCAAGGCGGTACGAAGTTCAGCGGGTCGACGTGATTGACTAACAAACATCCAAACGTTCGCATTCATAATCAAGTGTGATGTATTTTGATTGTACCTAACTAAGATAGATCTTGGTTTAAAAATCCTTTGAATATATAGTAACTTGAAATCCTAAGGTTACCTGGAAGAGATAACTTTTAGCGATAAGGCCGCCCATTGTACCTATGATTTAAAAGTGTATTTTCTTTCCAACAAATTAAAGATCATCAAAATCGGTTCAGCCGTTTTTGTGTTATAAATGGTGTAACTAACCCGCCTTTGTTTTATATATATTATATAGATTTACTAGCTGACCCCGCGAACTTCGTACCGCCTTAGAATCAATAATTGCTAAGCTGAGATAGGGGTTGGTAGCACAAGGGTAAAAATTTAGGGTTGTATGTATTTTTGAATGCTGTATCATAAAAAAATAAAAATCAAAAAATTTTGCCTATAAAATAAAAAAAAATTAAGGGGTGGACCACCCTTAACATTTAGGGGTATGAAAAATAGATGTTGGCCGATTCTCAGACCTACTCAATATGCTCACAAAATTTCATAAGAATCGGTAAAGCCGTTTCGGAGGAGTACGGGAACGAACATTGTGACACGAGAATTTTATATATAAGATATTATTAAATATGTCGAATAATTTGTATGTATATTGCTATTTCTTATTTGTAAGTAAAATACTTAAGTTTAACTAGTTTTGAAGATCACCATAAGAAATAGAGGAATCCTCTAATACAGGTTATTGCCTCCCACTTGTTAAGACGTGGTTAAGACAGGTGGAGCAGGATAACGACTGAATGGTGGACGAGGAATGACTGTAGAAGTGTAGGACATCCAGCAGCGAGATGGGTGGACGACATCGTTTAAGTCGCGGGCCCTTAATGGGTGAGACTAGCGCAGTATCGTGGCGGATGGCACAAACGGGGGGAGGCCTATACCCAGCAGTGGGTATAGGTGGTAATGAAATGAACTCACCTGTCCAACATCTCCTTGTGCGTGTCGTGCAAGAGCGCGAGGAGCGCGGCGCCGGCGTCGCTGTGTCGGAGCGTGCGCTTGTCGCCCGTGAGCCGACGCACCGCCACCACTTCACCCTTCGCCATGTCTTTGGGACCCAGCTCCACGCGAATCGGGACATCCTGTACACAACATTCAGAATATCTATATTTTATATTTCAACAGAACTTACAAACAGTTGTAGGTACTTAATTGATAAATTTTAAGTATTAAACGTACGATTTGCACATACACATACAGTTCTAAAACCTTACCCCAACATTTACATGTATTCAATTTCTTTAAAGCGAGCTAACGTCATCTTCACGCTTAAAAATAATACGAATAAAATCAGAAAAATTAAGGAATATTGGCATATTTAAAAACCTCACATGGTAAATATCTCGTTTTTAGTGGAAATAGTTTTAAAAGTTAGACCTACTAAAGGTTCCTGGGAGCCGTTGGCAGGTCAAGATTGGTGAATTCGGAAATCAATCGGAGGTACCTATGTTCAGCAGTGGACGTCTTATGACGAGTTAGTGATGACTAATGAGTGGTTATGGAAAAGTAGGATTTGCAGCTGCGACATGGGTAGATAACATGGTCAAAGTTGCGGGCCGCCGATGGGTGAGACTAGCGTCTATACCCATCGTCCTGTTTAGGTGTACCACTGTACCGTAATTAGGTGCATTGTACCTTGAGTTCCCAATGGTTGAACTTCCAACCAGGCGAGTAGTTGTCTCTATAGTCCCCCTCAGCCCTGATGCCGGCGGCTACAAGGTCGTTCACTAGCGCCTTGCACGACTCTATAAGGTTGGCTCTCTCTTCAGGCGTGGATTGTGCGGTGACTCCGCACGGGACCACGATGGCTTGTATGTCGGCGATGTGCGGGGGAAGGACTAGGCCGCGGTCGTCGCCGTGAACAAGTACCATTACAACTGAAATATTATCACAACATTTTAACCATTCTTTTTAGGGGTAGAAATGGCAGTTATTATGGATTTCAGACTTTTCCCTATATTTGTGTCACTAAAGCTACACGTATACCAAATTTCAGCACTGGTGTACCCTGTGAATGTCCTTTGGGGTCACTGGTGTACCCTGTGAATTTCGTCAGTTCAGTTTTTTAAATGGCTAATAACTCAAAAACTAAAAGAATCAAACTAAATATAAATAAGTTTTTTGTTGAAAAACTTTTTCAAAACAAGCTTTTATAAAATTCATAATCGGAACCGCAAGCAGATTCAAATGAGCCCAAACACTAGTAGCCTACTATGATCCATTCAGAAGTTCCGTTGTCTAGCATCCGTCTCCATCATGAGACCACCTCCATGGTACCATATTATTGCTTTGTCATCGAAGTTACATATGTATTCCAAATTTCAGCTCAATCGGTTGAGGGGAACAGGTTTAAAATTCAGTTGCAAGATCCCACCCGGACAAACATACATACATTGCAAGTTAATAAAAAGCTTGTAAAATGGGGTCGAAATGTACTAATGAAGACGTTTGATTAGATGTCACACTTTACCTAATAGTCTTATTTTGATGTTTTTACCCCTCTTGAACCCCAATATCTCAACAACCCCCAAACATTTTAGCACATTTAGTCACACCAGGATTGTGCCAACACTTCTTACCTATATACCAAATTTCACGATGATCAGATCAACGCTTCGAACGTTATCCTCGGACAAACAAACATACACACATATAACGCCAATTTGCCCAAGTTGATTTGGAGATTTCGTTCGATTAATAATTAACTGGCATTTATGTAGAATTTCACGGTAGTAACACTTATGTATTGTTTGATTAACTACACATAGAGCCAATTATGTAACGCCTGTTTAGGCAACTACTAATTAATTAATATATGTACATATTTATTTATTTTATACACATATGATATTTATTTATTTACAATTATTTATGTACCTAATATGTATGTATTTAAGGTTAAGTAATTTTTCTTCTTTTTCTATTATTAAGTTTAATCTTTTTACACCTCGGCCAATCTTCCATTGTGCAATGATCCTCTCCATCCAAAGGTTGTCTGGAAGAGATTTCTTTGTTAAGCGATAAGACCGCCCATTATGCTTACATTTATTTGTTTTATTTTTATTTTTATATCTGTTGTGTCTAGCTTGTAAGGTATAATAAAGAATTTTCATTCATTCATTAATATGAGAATATATGCCTCCGAGTATTGATAGTTACAAGATACCTTTTCTTGAAGAAACTTACCAATAGTCCTAGTGGTAAGACCCCATGAGTTTTGGTACACGTAAGCCTTCTCTTGCGTGTCAGGATCGTCGTATACCACCTCGAACATTTTTGAGAAGTCTGGCCTAAGTGGTGGCTTGTTGCTCCCTGCAAATTACAAAAAAAGTAGTTTTACAACGATAAAATAGTTCTACGAGATCGAATCAGAAATGAGAAGATTCGTAGACGAACCAAAGCTACCGACATAGCACAAAGGGTTAGCAAGTTGAAGTGGCAGTAGTGGGCAGGGCAAGAACTGACGGCCGTTGTAGCAGAAAGGTTTTCGAGTGCAGACCACGCACTGGACAGCGCAGCGTAGTAGGACGGCCCCCCACTAGATGGAAAGACGACCTAATAAAGGTTGCTGGGAGCCGTTGGATGCAGGCCAAACAAGATCGCTCGCTCTGGAAATCTATGGGGGAGGCCTATGTTCAGCAGTGGACGTCCTTTTGGCTGATATGATGATGGGTTTTACAATGAGATAATCTAACGAACGAAAACGGTGGGTAACGGGACTTCTATACTAGACGCCAACGCTCCTGGCAGACGGGGTTATAATATGTAGGACAAGCCACGATGATATTGCTATCTCACTCGCTCTTGCAGCCCTTACGGGAGACATTAGTGATGCGCCGAGTACCCATCGATAACACTACCAGTAATTGGTTTGAAAAGAAAATAAACATGTTTATTGGTTAGCCTCGTCCGCCACGAAACTTCGCGTATATTATATGTAGTATGTTATGTAGCCTCTACACCATGGGCCATGATGGACAATCACAGAATGCGCAATGATTGCCACCATGATTGCGCAGCTGTCTACAGTATGGGTCATGCTGGACAATTACAGAATGCGCAATGATTGCCACCATGATTGCGCAGCTGTCTACAGTATGGGCAATGATGGACAATCACAGAATGCGCAATGATTGCCACCATGATTGCGCAGCTGTCTACACTATGGGCCATGATGGACAATCACAGAATGCGCAATGATTGCCACCATGATTGCGCAGCTGTCTACACTATGGGCTATGATGGACAATCACAGAATGTGCAATGATTGCCACCATGAATGCGCAGCTGTCTGCAGTATGGGTCATGCTGGACAATTACAGAATGCGCAATGATTGCCACCATGATTGCGCAGCTGTCTACAGTATGGGCCATGATGGACAATCACAGAATGCGCAATGATTGCCACCATGATTGCGCAGCTGTCTACAGTATGGGCCATGATGGACAATCATAGAATGGGCAATGATTGCCACCATGATTGCGCAGCTGTCTACACTATGGGTCATGATGGACAATCACAGAATGCGCAATGATTGCCACCATGATTGCGCAGCTGTCTACAGTATGGTTCATGCTGGACAATTACAAAATGCGCAATGATTGCCACCATGATTGCGCAGCTGTCTACAGTATGGGCCATGATGGACAATCACAGAATGCGCAATGATTGCCACCATGATTGCGCAGCTGTCTACACTATGGGCCATGATGGACAATCAGAGAATGCGCAATGTTTGCCACCATGATTGCGCAGCTGTCTACACTATGGGTCATGATGGACAAACACATAATGCGCAATGATTGCCGTCATTGTTGCGCAGCTACATTTGATGGACGTCGAACAGTAGCAGCTGCCGCTATTTATTTATTTAGTATATATAACCATTATACAACACATTATATATAACGCACGCGTCCGCACAGTTTCGTAAACAAATACGAACTGAGTGATCGGCGATCGCGTGGAGACGCTTACAATCATGGCCGCAAACTCCTTTGATGTTTGTCCGAAAAACCGACATAGCGGCAATTACGCTCGATCGTCACCGATCATAAGCGATTACAGGCAATTATGCCCTCTACACGATGGTGATCGTCTATGATCGCCCATCATGGCTCATCGTGTAGAGGCGCTATTAGCCGTGTATGACCAGCTCTCGATTCAAATAATATCATGGTCATAATTGAAGAATGAACTCCATTAAAATCTCTATGGAATCATGTCATAAAATTATTTATTTTTATTTATTTTTTTAGATTCCCTTTATGAGATGCAATACCATCTAGACATACATATCTATGAGTTAGTTTAAAATATCACGAAACAACAACTAACACATGGTACAAAATATACTCTAAAATATTATCCTCATAATCAGTGTAAATAAAATAGAATAGTCTAGATATTTTACAAATATTCAATGGATATCGATAGAACATGGTCTAATGATTTAAAATACATTAATGAAGTTTTAGAAATTATACAAGATGTACCTGAAAATTTACGTCAAAGTGTAGGTATCTATAGGTACAAGTTGGAAGTTAATAATAGGTTGGGGAAAAGTCTTTTCGCATTATAGTATGTATGAACTTGTAATAAAATCTCTTTGGCTATACTATTTGTATCTGGCTGGTTTTGGTATCATTCAAAGTTTAAATTTTAAAGAAGATAATTCCAAATTCAAATTAGGAAAATGTGTGATTTTTATTTGTTTTTCGTACTGTAGGTAAAGATGAGTGAATTTAATGAATAAATTCGATACATTTTAAAATTTTACTACAAAAAAGGTAAAAATGCAACGGAAGCAGCGAAAAAATTTGCGATGTTTATGGACCTAGTGCAGTATCTGTGAGAGTAGCACAAATTTGGTTTAAGCGTTTTCAATCCGGAAATTTTGATGTCAAATATGCACGTCGCTCTGGTCGCCCTATATACGGATAAAATTGATGCCCATCATGGATCTAGCGATGGAACTACTGAGACCAGGCGACTTCCATGGAACTGCTGGGAGAAAAAACATCTCAGTAGTCCCATCATGGATCTAGCGATGGAGCTACTGAGACCAGGCGACTTCCATGGAACTGCTGGGAGAAAAAAAATCGCAGTAGTCCCATCATGGATCTAGCGATGGAGCTACTGTGACCAGGCGACTTGCATGGAACTGCTGGGAGAAAAAAAATCTCAGTAGTCCCATCATGGATCTAGCGATGGAGCTACTGTGACCAGGCGACTTCCATGGAACTGCTGGGAGAAAAAAATCTCAGTAGTCCCATCACGGATCTAGCGATGGAGCTACTGAGACCAGGCGACTTCCATGGAACTGCTGGGAGAAAAAAAATCTCAGTAGTCCCATCATGGATCTAGCGATGGAGCTACTGTGACCAGGCGACTTCCATGGAACTGCTGGGAGAAAAAAAATCGCAGTAGTCCCATCATGGATCTAGCGATGGAGCTACTGTGACCAGGCGACTTCCATGGAACTGCTGGGAGAAAAAAAATCTCAGTAGTCCCATCATGGATCTAGCGATGGAGCTACTGTGACCAGGCGACTTCCATGGAACTGCTGGGAGAAAAAAAATCTCAGTAGTCCCATCATGGATCTAGCGATGGAACTATTGGGACCACGCGGATTGAACAACTTCAAATAGTTTAATTTTATAACATACCTAAAATCTGCATGACCTCTGCGGCGGCCTCCTCTTGGAAGCGGAAGGCGGTGTGTCCTTCCTGCCAGAGGAACTCGCGCGTGCGCAGGAACGGCTGCGGCTGCTTGAACTCCCACCTCTGCAATAGACGAGATTCATTTCAGTTGTATTAAACGATAGTTTACACGCAACATAAACATAGCACACAAAAATGTTCACAAGTCAATAAGTTTCGTTGTGTCCGGGTTTTCAGTTGTTTTCAATAGGTGTTCAGTAGCTTGCAAGGTGGAACGGGTACATGACCGTCTCGGAGGTGAGAGGGATGGCAATGTGCTACTCACCACGACATTGTTCCACTGGTTGAGCTTATAGAGCAGGTCGCGGTGGCTCTGTATCCAGCGCGCGTACGCCGGGTACATGACCGTCTCGGAGGTGGGAGGGATGGCGATATGCTACTCACCACGACATTGTTCCACTGGTTGAGCTTATAGGGCAGGTCGCGGTGGCTCTGTATCCAGCGCGCGTACGCCGGGTACATGACCGTCTCGGAGGCGGGAGAGATGGCGATGTGCTACTCACCACGACATTGTTCCACTGGTTGAGCTTATAGGGCAGGTCGCGGTGGCTCTGTATCCAGCGCGCGTACGCCGGGTACATGACCGTCTCGGAGGTGGGAGGGATGGCGATGTGCTACTCACCACGAAATTGTTCCACTGGTTGAGCTTATAGGGCAGGTCGCGGTGGCTCTGTATCCAGCTATGCATGTTCTCTGTATGTTATATCCTTGTATTGTAAGGAGTTATGCTTACGAGATACCTACTCAGCATTATAATATTCTATGTGTATTACTTAGCAGTGACCCATCTTCAGTCACGGTCTGATCTTCCGAAAGAGCGGTTGCGTCCGGGGGTTAAAATAATATCCTTAATTGTATCTTAATCCTTTATTAAACTCTTAATCAGTAAAATATCTTTTTTAAAACCCCTTCGGGCTTCTGTCGTATAACATTTGGTGGCAGCGGTGGGATACCGAATTTCCCAGTGTCCTTAATTACGGAAGATCGTCTAAATTCCTCAACCGGACTCAAATAAATTCCTCAGTATCCTGGAATAAAACTATCCAAGTGAAAGTGGAAGTGAAAGTTCAAGTTATACGCTACTTACCTTCGGTTTCACGCTCCAGCTGTAAGAGCTCCTGTAACTACTCACTTGTCTGTTGACATCCAGTATCCTGCATTGGCGTCTCGTATCCTGTATCCTCGATGACGTCGTGCATGCTATCGTGACATCATTCAGTACGTCGTGGTTTCCTGCAACAGTATCCTGCAAGAGAATCCTGCATTGACATCCCGTATCCTGTATCCTCGGTGATGTCGTGCATCGTGTCGTGATATCCTTAAGAAGCATTCTACATTTTATCCTGATATCCCGTTCACATCAAAATATTCAAGAATCGATTACCGTCTCGCCAGACTCCAACGAATACTTATCGCGTCCGGAATGCCGCTCATGCAATTCGCGGTAGCCGTCGCCTACGCACTAATGTAAGTCTTTAGTCATTGCACTGCATTAGTTAACTGATTTTTAGGGTTCAGCTTAGAATTTAATTTAATATAATCTGTATTTGTAATTAATACAGAGCTATTATGCCAAAAGTTCCTAAGGCAGAGGACGGTAAATTAGCAATTAATGTCCAAGAGGTAGAAAAGTCTCCCAGCATCAGCGAGGTAAAATCACCTCTTAGTTCACCTCGACTTACGAGATCAGCCGCAGCAGCTGCTACAATGGCCGAAATTGAGTTGAACATTTTGTTCAAGTTTATTAAACCATATGATGGCAGTCGCGAAACCGTAAACTCGTTCGTCATTAATTGTAATAACGCATATGAACTTGCTTCGGAGGCCCAAAAACCAATCCTTTTTAAATTCATTCTCAGTCAACTTAGTGGCAAGGCGGAGCTTGCTTGCTCAATTAAAGAGTTCTCATCCTGGGATCAGTTAAAAGAATTCATTAAAACTCAATTCAGTGAGCGTAAACACTACTCTCACCTTCTCACTGACCTACAAGAGAGCAGGCAAGGCCCGCAAGACAGTGTCAACCAATTCTCATTGCGTGTGGAAACATATCTCTCCCAGTTGCTTACTGAAATCACCTTATCCAACACAAAGGCAAAAGAACTGCCTGGTCGTGTCGCTGCAATGGAGGATCTAGCCCTCCATCATTTCCTCATGGGACTGCATCCTCGAATTTCTAATATTGTTAGGTGCAGGTCTCCAAAGACCTTGAATGAGGCCGTAAACATGGCAATTTCAGAGGAACGGATCCAGCAGAGCTTATATAAACGATCAGCAGCAGATACCTTCAAATCGAATCCAAAGCCCAAACCAGGTTTTTCTCAAGTCTCAGGCCCAAGGTCGAATCCGCAACCTGGTCAGGTGAATACCAGCCAACCTAAGACCGGCAATGCATTATTCTGCCGATACTGCAAGGGTGTCGGGCATAACATTAGCAACTGTAAAAGGAGGGAATTCAATAACAATAAATTCAATTCGCCAGGTTACCAACATCCAAATACCTCCCGTGGTAACTTTGGTAATAACAGGGTGAATCATATATCCGAGATGCCAGAAGATGAAATGGCACCTGTTCCATATGAGGATCCCCAGAACGATTTAAACGAGGTGTTGTCTTGCGAAGGTGCCGCGCTAGACAATCAGTAAGAAAAGGCACCATTCAAACACCAAATCCCAGGACTAACCGACAGGGTAACCAGCCCCAAACTGACGGTCCTACACCAAATCCCAGGACTAACCGACAGGGTAACCAGCCCCAAACTGACGGTCCTACACCAAATCCCAGGACTAACCGACAGGGTAACCAGCCCCAAACTGACGGTCCTATACCAAATCCCAGGACTAACCGACAGGGTAACCAGCCCCAAACTGACGGTCCTACACCAAATCCCAGGACTAACCGACAGGGTAACCAGCCCCAAACTGACGGTCCTATACCAAATCCCAGGACTAACCGACAGGGTAACCAGCCCCAAACTGACAGTCCCATTCCGAATCCAAGGACTAACCGACAGGGTAATCAGCCCCAAACTGACAGTCCCATCCTAAATCCAAGGACTAACCGATAGGGTAACCAGCCCCAAACTGACAGTCCCATTTACGAAGTAAATCTCGATATATCCAAAAGAATGTTGCCGCACACACTTCTCTATTCAAATGTTTCCAATATTCCTTTGACATTACTCGTGGACTCCGGTGCTGCAGTATGTCTCCTGAAGAAGTCATGTATTCTGAATAATCCAAAATTAATCCAAGAATCCATAAAACTCAAAGGCATAGACCCTGGTGACGTTCCGACGCCAACCGAGGGTCATTTTCAACTCAAACTCCAGTTGCCTAACGACAAATTCATATCCTACAGATTCCATGTCATCAAAGACATAAGCTTACCTTATGATGGCATTATCGGTTCGGATCTGCTCACAGCTTTTGGGTGTAAAATCGACTACACCACCGATGTCCTGAGGTTAGGAAAACAAGACATTAAATTGCATTTTTTAAATCCTTCTTATGTCATTCCACCTCGTACCGAAACCATCATTAAATGTTCGGTGCAAAACCCAAATCACCTCACCGAAGGCATCATTC
The DNA here is from genome assembly GCA_963924445.1 of Philereme transversata. Taxonomy (NCBI): domain Eukaryota; kingdom Metazoa; phylum Arthropoda; class Insecta; order Lepidoptera; family Geometridae; genus Philereme; species Philereme transversata. Next base: position 12,358,773 of record OZ004347.1, read on the forward strand.
AAGATCAACATTTGTCCAACAATCTGTTAGTTTCCAATTGCATTGTCAAGGTAAAAAAAAACAATCGTGTAAACCTTTCAGTAGTGAACACATCCGAATCTCCTATCAGTGTAAATTCTAATTTAAATTTCAAAGTTGAACCTTTAAATGCCTATGCAGTCCAACTTAGCGCTAGTCCACATGACACTTCCAACCGCACGATCGCGGTCATGAATTCATTGAGAACCAATCATCTCAATCAAGAGGAGTGTAATGCTCTTACGGAAATATGTTCCCAATATTCTGACATCTTTCATCTACCCGATGACCAATTGTCCTATACTAATGTTCTTAATCACGAGATTAAAACTAATAGTAATATCCCTATCCACACGAAATCCTATCGCTTCCCAGAATTTCATAAAAAAGAAGTCGATAATCAAATCAACAAGATGCTTGACAGCAACATCATAAAACCATCCTCTTCTCCTTGGAGTTCTCCAATTTGGATAGTTCCCAAAAAGTTAGACTCTCAAGGCCAGCGAAAATGGCGAATAGTCATTGACTACCGGAAGTTAAATGACATAACTATCGGGGAAACGTACCCTATTCCCCAAATATCCGAAATCCTAGACCAGCTGGGGAAAAGTAAATATTTTACCACTCTAGATCTTGCGTCTGGTTTCCATCAGATACTCATAGGTATCTCCAGAAGACGGTCCAAAAACCGCATTTTCTGTACCTCAAGGTCATTACCAGTTCACCAGAATGCCATTTGGGCTTAAAAATGCACCTTCCACGTTCCAGAAGTTGATGAACATGTGTCTCACAGGGCTGCAGGGCTCTAGATGTTTCGTATACCTAGATGATATAGTAATTTACTCATTTGATCTGAATTCACATATATCCAATCTCGAATCTGTCTTTGATAGACTCCGAAAATTCAATTTAAAACTGCAGCCCGAGAAATCTGAATTCCTCCGGAAAGAGGTTGCCTATTTAGGCCACATCATCAGCGAAAAAGGCGTCAGAACAAATCCCGATAAGACGAAAGCGGTCACAGAGTATCCTGTTCCCCAGTCTCCGAAAGATATTAAGTCATTTTTGGGTCTGGTATCTTATTACAGACGGTTTATACCCGAATTCGCCAAACTAGCAAAACCTTTAACGTCCTTACTAAAGAAGGATGTCTCCTTTTCGTGGCAGAACGAACATCAACTCGCTTTTGAAATCCTAAAGGAAAAACTCGTTTCTGCCCCAGTCCTAGCGTATCCAGATTTCACAAAACCTTTCAACCTCACATGTGATGCTTCAAACTATGCTATATCTGCTATATTATCCCAAGGTCTAGTTGGTCAAGACCGTCCGATAGCCTATGCATCTCGCACACTAAATAAAGCCGAATCCAATTATAGTGTGACAGAAAAGGAATGTCTTGCCATAGTTTTCGGAACCAAAGTGTTCAGACCTTATCTTTATGGCCATCGCATTATAATCCTTTCAGACCATAAACCATTGCAATGGTTATTCAATTGTAAAGACCCAGGTTCAAGACTCATTAGGTGGCGATTAAAGCTGGAGGAGTTTGAATATGATATTCAACATAAGAAAGGGAAAATCAACACAAATGCCGATGCCCTATCACGGTTTCCCGTCAATCCTGTCCAGCCGACGGAACCGTCTAATCCTATCAACGTAGGGGAACCCAATCCAGAATTGGATAGGGACCTAATGGATCTACTTATATCTCCACCTTCGTTTAATCCCGATGAAATTGCATCCCAAGATCCAGATCTTATTGATCCTTATGAGGACATCCTGCCCTTACCTGATATAAACTTACCGTCCAATATCCCAGATATCCTTAGAGATGAAATCGAAAATGAAGTTGATAATTTACCTCAATCCGTTCCAAATTTATCCGATATTCATCCTGATTATGACCCTATGCCATCTACGAGTGCTAATCCAGATTTACCTGTCGATGATTATCCCACTTTCCTGAAAATAATGTCAGAAAAAAATAAATCATTTAACACAGAAATCAAAGAGCATAACGAAAGTCTCATGAAATCTCCTGCTAAAATTATCCTAGTACCTACCTCCATCGATTTAGATGAGTCCAATCCTTACATTCCAGAAATTCTAAATGATTCAGAAGTCAATACTAGTGTATGTGATTCTGAAAAAGAACTCTTCCTGTTTAAAAAGGTAGATCTTAATAACAAAGCGTATTATCTGCTGTTTTTCAAAGTCCATCATTTTGATCAGGCATCTTATCCAGAAATCTTCGAAACCCTGAAAAGAATTAGGAACGAATTAGTAGTTTTAGGAAATATAAATGAGATTGGCATTTCCGATTTAAAGAATCCTTTCGAAAAGCATTCATTTATCAAAATCTATAATATTCTAACTTACCTTTTTCATGACACGAAAATTAAAGTAAATATCTATCACAATAACGTTATATACCCTGCTCCAACTGAAATTAAGAAAATTTTATTCGAAAATCACGATATCCCTATAGCAGGTCATCTAGGTTCAGCACGCATGTACAATAGATTAAAGCAAACATACTATTGGAAAGGCATGCGAAGTGATATAGAAGCCTATGTAAAACAATGTAAACCCTGTCAAGAGAATAAAGCACTTAGAAAAGTAAACCGCGCTCCCATGCAAATTACCAGTACGTCGACCGAACCATTGCAACGCATATCCCTCGATATTGTCGGTCCACTTCCTGAATCTGGTATCGCAAAATTAAAATTTATCCTTACCATCCAAGATGACCTCACCAAATTCTCTTCAGCCTACCCAATTCGTAGTACTACAGCAGAAGAAACTTGCGAGTGCCTACTTCACTACATATCTATATTCGGAATCCCTAAAATAATTGTTACCGATCAAGGCACAAACTTCACATCAGATCTATTCAAAAAGACATGCCAATTCCTCAAAATTAAAAACCTATGGTCTTCTCCTTATCATCCTCAAACTCAAGGAGCTTTGGAAAGAAGTCATTCCACCCTAAAAGAATATCTCAAACCCTATACCAATGCCGAACATACGAATTGGCCTCGTTATGTGTACACAGGAATGCTCGCCTATAATACAGCTATCCATTCTACAACGCATTTTACACCGTATGAGTTAGTGTTTGGTAGCAAGCCATTTATACCCAACTCCATATATGACGAGCCACAGGGAGCCACGTATCCTGATTATGTCCGTATGTTGCAAAATAGACTGAAATATTCTCGAGAAAAAGCCATAGAGTTTATTAGAAAATCAAAGGAATCTTCAAAAATTTTATATGACATCCATACTCGTCCAATCAAATATAAAATCGGTGATTACGTATATTTAAAAAACCACCTAAGGCTGCGTAAGGCCTTGTCCCCCGTCTGGAAGGGACCTTACAAAATAGTAAAGATCAATGGCAATAATACACTTACCTTACTCATCAACCGGCGTCATGTTACTCACCACTACGATCAAGTGAAACTCGCTGATGTCGGGAACAATCTATAATATAATTATGTTGGTGAACGGTTTAGATAAATAAGTTAGCAATTAATAGAAATAGCACGTAAGTATTAGGCATATAGGTTACGTTTTAAAGAAATATACATAACTTACCTTATTTAGGTTTAGTCGTAATTCTAATTATTATTTGCAGAGTTACAACTCGGGGTCAATCGTATCAGGAATATCTTCAACCAGTTACTTCAAGTTCAGGCATTTATTTTGACTACTTGGGCACAGTGAAAATTAATAACGGCTACTTAAATGTTTTGATACCATTGGACATATCTCATTTTGCACCACACATACAAAACATCGAATCAGCTTTGAAGACGACTATATATTTATGTAACCAAACTCGAATCCTAGAAATTGAAATAGAATGTCATAACAGATTAAAACCTTTAGCTGTACGACAACAAGATATAAACAGGGAATTTGAATCTATCTCACACTTATTTGATAACCGATTAAAACGTGCCTGGATAGGAGGTATAGGAACTATATTGAAACAGATCTTTGGCACTTTAGATGAAAATGACGCCCTAAAATATAGCGAAGCCATAGAATCTATTCGAGATAATGAGAAACAATTGGTTTCATTAATGAAAGAAAATATTTTGGTCACTACCTCAATCATAAGATCTTATAATGACACCTTGAATAAAATTAAGAGTAACGAAGCTAAATTAAATGAAGCTATTGACAACCTCTCGCATAACGTAAGGAATATTTCTGAAGAAATCAATGGATTACGCATTCTTCTTAATGTAGATGAAATTTTTAATAGCCTAGAAACCTCACTACTTACCTTGTCATTCCAACTGGAACACCTAATCAACGCTATTTTGTTCAGCAGCCAAAATATCTTACATCCATCGATTATAACTTCACAGCAATTGTACCGAGAGCTTGCCAATAACTACAGATACTTACCTAGTGATTTAAGATTACCTGTAACTCTAGACGTAAACACCGTTCATCATATTTTAAGAGTATCTAAGCTTGTTTGTTATTATGTAGATTATAAGATTATATTTGTTTTACAGGTACCATTAGTTGGTATTAAAGAATACTTATTATTCCATAATATTGCCTTACCTACACCATATAATGTCAAAGAATCTAATAAATTCAGTTTAATTATACCTAGTACTAAATATATTGCAATGACTAAAGACAAATCTCAATATTGTAATTTAGACGATTTGAATAACTGCAGAACTGTAATCCCGGGTAACTTTATTTGTGACGTCACAAATGTCTACGCAGCCGATGCTAGACCTACCTGTGAGAGTGAATTACTGACCAAAGTGATTAGTGAAATACCAAAACAGTGCGAAATTAAATTCATATTCGGGACAGTGGATATTTGGAAACCTTTAGTAAATAACAAGTGGATTTTTATTCAATCAGAACCAAATAAAATCTCAATTGATTGTGCGAACTCAAAACTTTACGAAACAACAATACTATCCACGGGAATACTTACTATACCTAAGGAATGTACTGGACACTGTAAAAGTACTACACTTATCCCTAAGTATGATGTAATAAACATTACATCACCTATTAACAGCATACCGGATTTCAATTTAATTAATGACACCTGTTGTAACATAGTAAGATTCAATAGTCTTATAGAAGATGTGTCCCCTATCCATTTACAAAATATAGATTTGGATGAATTTAATTCAAAGAACAAAATTGTACTAGAATCCCTTTTAGATAACTTACAGAAAATTGACAACAGTCCGCATATAATAAGATATGGGGCACATTACTCAAGTTTGATTATTTTCATTTATATTGTAATTACTTTATTTTTATGTTATTTAGCTTTTAGACATTTTTATCCTTGTAAACCTGGCGGCAACCGAGCTTTACAATTCATATCAAATAACTCATCACCACAGCCTGTAACACATTTAGAAGATAGACAAAATTCTGATCTAGAACTGGATCACATTGCTCCAATTAGAAGTCAAATTTAGTATCACGGAGACTTTAGAATCAACCCTTAAGTCTCCTCTTAAAGGGGGAGATGTTATATCCTTGTATTGTAAGGAGTTATGCTTACGAGATACCTACTCAGCATTATAATATTCTATGTGTATTACTTAGCAGTGACCCATCTTCAGTCACGGTCTGATCTTCCGAAAGAGCGGTTGCGTCCGGGGGTTAAAATAATATCCTTAATTGTATCTTAATCCTTTATTAAACTCTTAATCAGTAAAATATCTTTTTTAAAACCCCTTCGGGCTTCTGTCGTATAACAGCGCGTACGCCGGGTACATGACCGTCTCGGAGGTGGGAGGGATGGCGATGTGCTACTCACCACGAAATTGTTCCACTGGTTGAGCTTATAGGGCAGGTCGCGGTGGCTCTGTATCCAGCGCGCGTACGCCGGGTAAATGACCGTCTCGGAGGTGGGAGGGATGGCGATGTGCTACTCACCACGGCATTGTTCCACTGGTTGAGCTTATAGGGCAGGTCGCGGTGGCTCTGTATCCAGCGCGCGTACGCCGGGTACATGACCGTCTCGGAGGCGGGAGGGATGGCGATGTGCTACTCACCACGACATTGTTCCACTGGTTGAGCTTATAGGGCAGGTCGCGGTGGCTCTGTATCCAGCGCGCGTACGCCGGGTACATGACCGTCTCGGAGGTGGGAGGGATGGCGATGTGCTACTCACCACGAAATTGTTCCACTGGTTGAGCTTATAGGGCAGGTCGCGGTGGCTCTGTATCCAGCGCGCGTACGCCGGGTAAATGACCGTCTCAGAGGTGGGAGGGATGGCGATGTGCTACTCACCACGAAATTGTTCCACTGGTTGAGCTTATAGGGCAGGTCGCGGTGGCTCTGTTTCCAGCGCGCGTACGCCGGGTACATGACCGTCTCGGAGGTGGGAGGGATGGCGATGTGCTACTCACCACGACATTGTTCCACTGGTTGAGCTTATAGGGCAGGTCGCGGTGGCTCTGTATCCAGCGCGCGTACGCCGGGTACATGACCGTCTCGGAGGTCGGAGGAATGGCGATGTGCTACTCACCACGACATTGTTCCACTGGTTGAGCTTATAGGGCAGGTCGCGGTGGCTCTGTATCCAGCGCGCGTACAACCGCCGGGTACATGACCGTCTCGGAGGTGGGACGAATGGCGATGTGTTCCGCTAATTCCGACGAGCCAGAATGCGTCACCCACGCTACTTCAGGGGCGAAGTCTGCGATGTGGGTCTTCTCGCGTTCTAATACAGCCTGATATAAACGAAAGACATTAATTACTGATTCAGGCTGATTTAGGATTGCATGAATAGAATTTCATGCAATCCTATTGATTAATATTTCCTCGTTTCTCCGCTCCGCCGCCTCTCTCGGCGTCAATGGACAGGCAGCCTTAGAATACAAATTAAATCATGTTTACCGGGTAAACATTAAAACATCATCATCTTAGCCCAGGTTTCCTATGCAACGTCATTTAAGAACTATCGCCCGATAACCAACGTCTTGGACTTTCGACCGACGCCTAATTTCCATTCCATAAACACAGAATATTTGCACAAAACACAGATAATGATATAGACAGGTGGAATTATTAATTATTATTAAAAGTCTTTGTATTTCGTACCTTTGAAACAAATATGGGGAAGTAGCCATCCTTAACTCCTAGTTTCTTGAACTCGTTCGAGAGGAAGGTGCGGATCTTGTCCCAGATGCTGTACGACCACGGCCGCAGGATAGAGCAGCCTGAGATGTCGTAATAGTCGATCATCTCCGCTGGAAAAACAAACTTAAATAATGAAAATAGTGCATGCAATTAACTTGTCATTATTGTCAATAAGTGCAAGCAAACTCCATCAATTCGCATTGCCGCAAAAGATTTCCTTTCCTTGTCCAGTGAATTATTTGGAGCAAAATCTTTCATTGCATTTTGAACTTTATTGGCTAAGAACTCACGGAGCGGTTTCCTTGAGTTAACACTTCTTGACTACTAATATATTCGCCTTATCATTGGTTGGATACACTGTTTCGTTATTTTGGTCGGATTTAAAACTACCTGTCAATGCAAAGACCTACGACGACCTCCGTGGCGCAGTGGGTGAATAGCCTGCTGAGACGGAGGAGGATGTGGGTTCGATTTATACTTCCGGAATCGTATTAACTGATTTTAGAGGTGGGTTTAATACCAGTAGCTTGAATATTTATCCAGCAATCGATACAATTTCCCAATAAACAATTTTTAACGTAAATCGGTGGCGCCTTTGCGACGATGTCGCATAACCAGTTTAACGGGTGCCTACGTTCATGATGAATTAATATGATTAGTTTACTTGTTATATACAGGTTGTTTCATTTATATTTTAGGACTTGATTTTAAGGTGGTTTGAAAATTTTAAATTTTCTATGGTTATGTTTTTGAAAAAAACTTATTTTACAACAATACTAGGTATTAGTCCTACCTGTCGTCGCTGTCAGTTTAAAAGGTTGCATGATAAAACAGTAGGTTTTCATATTTTTTAAATTTGGATTCATAGACTAACAATATTCAGGGACAAGCTTTAAATTAAACAAATCTATGGATTTGTAAGGTGCCTGGTAACAAACTTCGCTTGAACCATGATTTTCGGGACTGTACGTCAAATCAAATCAAATCAAATCAGTATATTGCGTAATATGGGTAGGTACAAGGTATTTAGTGTTACATAGTATAAGTGCAGCCATATTCAGCGATTTACGCATGCGCAATGTCGAGCTTAATTATTAGGTTCCATTATAATTGTACTTAATAACAATGTCAAAATTATTGAGTTAGTTATACATACTTAGGTAATTATTATTAAACAAGATCCTTGTCATCTAAATATTCCTTACAACTATAATAAGCTTTTCCTACAAGCATTTTTTTCAGATTTGCCTTGAATACATTCAGACTTGAAGCATCTAATACAGACTTTGGAAGTTTGTTATAATATCCTGGCAGCCATACAGATAACCCTTTTGTTATAAAGAGCAGTCCTATTACGAGCAAAACAAATTTTATTATTGTGGCGTTTGCTGTTACGTTTCATAAAAAGGTCCATATTTGTTACTACAAAGGTCGCCAGCTCATAAATATAGAGACTGGCCATCGTCAGTATTGTTACGCCGAGGCTGTTAAACAATGAGTAATAATCGAAACTTCTCGAGCGCTTTTGTCTTGCTGTGTTATTGTTGTTATTGTCTGCTGTTACGCACAATGGGAATTGGTCGTTCTGTCGAAACACCGACCCTTTCCTGGAAGGATCGAGATCGTTCTCGAACAATCGAAATGTGTGCGATATAAATAGGCCGGAGAGATGGCCGGACAGTGAGTCAGTTGAGTGAGTTAGTCTCAGCGAGGCCCTGGAGGACTGACGTGGGAAGGGTCTCGCGTGAACAGTAGTTGCTCCCGAGTCAGTCTGGATTAAGCTATACGTGCGATCATTTCGGTGACTTTAAGTGGTGCAACAGTGGTGTGAATTAGTGTGTTGTGATTACGTGTGACCAAGTTCGTGTATTCATCGTTTAGTGCTGAATAAAAGTGTTATTTTTGGCTAAACCGATTCCCATTATTTTATCCCGAACCCTCAGCTCGTAACAATTTGGTGTCAGAAGTGGGATAAAATAATGCCGGTTCTACCAAAGGATAACGTGGACGGTGTCAGGACGAGAGGTCAACGGCAACAGGAAATGGATGAAAGGCGGTTTGGGGAGTCTCCGGTTCAAGAAGCTCGGCAGAGTCGTCAGCCGATGGAGATGGAATCAGCCGCCACTGAACCATTTGGAGCTTCATCATCATCATCCGTGGGTCAAGCTCCTGTGACAGGCGATCTTGCTGCTATTATGGCCATGCTTTGTCGTCAAGAAGAGCAGACTCGGTTGCAAGAAGAGAAGCGTCGTCAACAGGAAGAGCAGGCTTGGTTGCAGGAGGAACAACGCCGTCAGCATTAAGAAGAGAAGCGTCGTCAACAGGAAGAGCAGGCTCGGTTGCAGGAGGAACAACGCCGTCAGCATAAAGAAGAGAAGCGTTGTCAGCAGGAAGAGCAGGCTCGGTTGCAGAAGGAACAGCGACGTGAACAGGTAGAGCAGACTCGGTTGCAAGAGGAACAGCGACGTCAGGATAAAGAAGAGCAGCGTCGTCAACAGGAAGATCAGCGACGTTGGCCATAAGAGCGTGCTCGACTGATGAGGGAATCGTTCGGTTCATCGGGAAAGGAATTCCAGGAAGTGAAAGAACAGATAGAAATCATGAGAGCCGTGTTTTGGAGGCTGGAATTGGGATCGCTGATGAGAAAGGGACTCTGGGTGTCCTGAAGTACTGGAGACGGCAATGTGGCTCCTCTAGTTGCTACATCTTCAGCGCGAGGTGCGCCTAAAATTGTTCATGTTGTTCGGCTGCCGCGATATGGGGCTAAGAATGCTCGGGACGAGCATGTTTTAGGAGGGGGCAGTGTTACGCAGAGGCTGTTAAACAATGAGTAATAATCGAAACTTCTCGAGCGCTTTTGTCTTGCTGTGTTATTGTTATTATTGTCTGCTGTTACGCACAATGGGGATTGGTCGTTCTGTCGAAACACCGACCCTTTCCTGGAAGGATCGAGATCGTTCTCGAACAATCGAAATGTATGCGATATAAATAGGCCGGAGAGATGGCCGGACAGTGAGTCAGTTGAGTGAGTTAGTCTCAGCGAGGCCCTGGAGGACTGACGTGGGAAGGGTCTCGCGTGAACAGTAGTTGCTCCCGAGTCAGTCTGGATTAAGCTATACGTGCGATCATTTCGGTGACTTTAAGTGGTGCAACAGTGGTGTGAATTAGTGTGTTGTGATTACGTGTGACCAAGTTCGTGTATTCATCGTTTAGTGCTGAATAAAAGTGTTATTTTGGCTAAACCGATTCCCATTATTTTATCCCGAACCCTCAGCTCGTAACAGTATTTTCAACTCAGCAAAAAATGGTCTACAGCTATCAGTTTTACTAATTTTACATATCGCTCTGATGCATTTTTTTTGAGCAATAAATATCCTATCTATTAACGTAGAATTACCCCAAAATACAATCCCGTACCTTAAAATGGATTTGGCATACCCGTGATAGGCAGTAATTACGGCAGACATGTTAACATTTTTACCGAGCATGTACAATGCGTATGAACATTTACTAAGTTTCTTACATATAGTGTCAGCGTGCGATTTCCAATTTAAATTACGGTCGAGATTCAATCCTAAAAATTTAATAGTGTCAACATTATTGATTTTATGTCCTAAATATTGAATATTAATGTCAGAATTGTTGCTATTATTATTAGAGAATGTCATAAGCTGAGTTTTGTCAAGATTTATTACTAAATTATTTTGTTTTAACCATTCTGTAATTTTGTCCAAGGTTAAGCTGATTTTCGCCTCTAAATGGGTTTTATGCGTCTCAGAAAACATCACTGTGCTATCATCCGCAAATAGTACCATTTGCTCGGAAACAGCTTTGGGGAGATCATTTATATAAATAATAAAAAGAAGTGGCCCTAAAACACTTCCCTGGGGTACCCCATATCTATTTTCTCGATATTGTGATTTGAATATCATTTCTTTTTTTGATTTAAGGCACTTACGTGTTATTTCTGTAGCTTGCCATCTATTTCTCAAATATGATTTGATCAAGTCTAAAATATTACCTCTTACACCGTAAGATTCGAGCTTAGACGATAAAATTGTGTGGTCAACGTAATCAAAGGCTTTAGTCAGGTCTATATACAAAGCACAAACTTGTTTCCTTGTGTCTAAGTTACACATTACGGTCTGAAGAAACTTATATATAGCCAAATTAATCGATCTGTGTTTACGAAAGCCTGCGAATAGGTTATTACACTCAAAAAAATTGCATAAGCTATTATAAATTACTCTTTCAAAAATCTTTGATAATACTGGAATGAGTGCAATAGGCCTATAATAGCTCATACTATATCTGTTATTCTTTTTAAATAGAGGTTTGATGATGGTGTATTTCAATTTATCTGGAAATATTCCCGAAACAATAGAAATATTAATAATATGACTTAATACTGGTGAAATGTAATCCACTGTTTGTTTTATTATTTTTGTACTTATCCCATCATAGCCAGTGCTAGTAACGTTTCTCAGTGACTTGATGTTATTTATGTCAAATGGAGTTGTTGGGGTCATAAACAAGGATTGAGATATATTTGATGTCAAATTAGTTTTGGATTCCTTCCTTTTGGAGAAATTCCTTTTGGAGAAAAAGGAATTTTGACATACGTCCTTTTGAACTGACAGCAACGATGTGTTTTCATTTAATGTCGTACATAACAAAACACGTAGTATATTACAACAAAAAAAACGAGTGTGCTTTAGACCACACGACTGAAGTAAAACTTCTTTTTCAAAATATTAATATATAAAATTGTTCAAGAACGAAAAGTAATCAAGAAATCACCGTTCGCGTAACGCTAGCAAACTCGCAAACGAACTATATTTCATATATATATTTCATGCACTGGCTATAAGAGGAAGACAGAAAGAAAATGTGTGCTCGCACCTCTCGGTCTTACCTCTACAGTAATATACGAAATGTAACTCTCTCTCTCTTTCTATATTCACTAACTTATATCTCCCTCTCAACTTCCGTTCGCCTCGCCCGGTCACACTTTTCGAAACGCTCTCGTCACGCATTCGCCAGCTTACTCCCCAAGTCAAGCGTGCGTAAAGAAGTTTTTCTTCAAAAAAGTATATAAGTATTCTAACAGTTATCTGGTTCCCAAAGTACAAGTTTGCCTTAGTTTGGGGCTAGATGGCGCTGTGTGAAATGTCCAGCATTAATTATTTAATTTTTTAAGTAACAAAATGTAGTGTAGTAGGACAGTTCGAATTTATTATCGTACTAGTTGACCCGGCGAACTTCGTACCGCCTTGACATGCATACACACTGCGTCACATGAATAGGACCAGCATGTTTTCTATTGTTATCTCAAATATGAGACAAAATAAATATATAGTAAGTAATGGTACGTATAAACATCTTTAGGCATGTCAAGTTTAGCTAGAAACAGTTGAACTTTTTAAGCGCCCAGTGTGACCGCGAACGATGCTTAGGTAGGTAACGTGACGCGTCATTTGAATACGACCAATGACTTTTTCCTCCCCCTGCGCGGCTCAGTTGTAAAACAAAAACAGCACAGCTTAGTTATGCATACGTATTATGCATAACTAAGTGAACAACATCAAGTCGTGACGATATAATAATTTTTTTAATTAATATGGGTCGGAAAAAGTGTTTGACACTCGAGGAAATAGGAAAAATAAAAATTCTTTGTGAAGAGGGCTATTCTTTAAGAAAAATTGCAAAAAGAATAGGGCGTTCACACCAGGTAATAAGTAATTTTCTTGACGATCGTGAAAATTATGGTAAGAAATTCAAAGGCCGAACCAAATTCGCGACAACTGAAAGAGAGCGCCGAGCAATATTATGCGAAGCATCGAATTCTACGCTAACAGCTAGATAAATAGCCCGTAATGTTGGAACTAAAGCATCTGTGAGGACTGTTCAAAGGATTATACGCAATTGTCCACATTTAAAACGCTTGAAAATGAAGAGAAAACCATGTTTAAAAGAGCATCACTGTACGGAACGTCTTCAGTTTGCTCGAAACAAAATGCATTTGACTAAAGAGTGGTATAAAGTCATATTTAGTGATGAAAAAAAAATTAATTTGGATGGCCCTGACGGGTATTCTTACTATTTTCATCATTTACGAAAAAATGAAATAATTTTATCGCGTCGGCGAAATGATGCAGGCTCAGTAATGGTCTGGGGTGCAATGTCATACAACGGGCCGATTGATTTAGTAGTTATACAAGGTAGACACAATTCTAGAAGCTACATAAATCTTTTAAAAAAAGAAATATGTAAATTTAGCAGTATCACAGATGACAAAAGTTTCATTTTCCAACATGATAATGCCAGTATTCATAGAGCACACGATGTCCGTCAATGGTTTCAACAAAATAATATCGATGTTCTCGACTGGCCATCACTCTCCCCCGACCTAAATATAATAGAAAATGTATGGGGGTGGTTGTCACGTGAACTTTATAAGAACGGCAAACAATATAACAGTAAGCAAGAACTCGAAAAGGGTATAAAGAAGTGTTGGAGCAAACTGCCGATTAAATACATAAGAAGTCTTTATGGTTCAATGCCGTCTCGGATTTTTGATTCAATTCAAAATAAGGGAAAAAGCCTTAATTGTTAGTCAATGTTTTTTTTTTAATAAATATTATTTAATAGCAATTTTTTTTGTGTTTTATTTAATGTTCGTATTCAAGTGACGCGTCATAATTACCTACCGGCATTGTTACAAAGACTCTCTCGGTCTCGGCCTTATTCCAAAACGCAGACTATAAATAGACTAGGTTTAAATCAGGTTTAGACCAGAGACTAAAATAAACTTTATTACAAAACGAAGTTTAGCACTAAAACCATGGATCATCTATGGTCTAAAGATAAACTCCCGAGACCCCTAGTTTATCTTTGATTTTTCTTGCTTTGAGGTTAACTTTGATGTTTACTTTGATTTTTGTGTTACATTTTGATAAATAATTTACCGAAATGGGTATTCACATGATCGGCTTGATTGATTTAGAAGATATAGACATGCTGGAGACGTTCCGGTGATCTGATAGACATCGTCTCCGAGTGAATCCTTTACCTATGTGAACCTATGTGATGAAGATTTTAGTAGATTTATTGCGTGAAGATTTGTCTCACGATCTTGAGCCCCGAAATCCAAGTGATTTGCGCGCTTCACAATTGGGTTCGCCATGAAGTAAGTGCTTATAACCTTGTAATACAAAGTTTTATAAAAACGAATTTAATTAATTTACCTACTAACACATTATTATTTTTCATCCTAGATTCAAGACGATACTGCTGATTTACATGATGTATCTCAACCAGCTGTCAGCAAAACATGATTTATAAAAATGCCTGCAACTTTAGGCCATCAAGAGGAGAGCATAAGAAAATTCCGCACAATAGTGAATTGTGATGTTCTTCAATTAATGTACAGGTAATTTTGATTTTAGTTTGTTACTGTCTAATAAAACATACATACAATCACATCTATTTCATGAAGGGGGATTAAACTAATCTAGACAAATCTATAGAATATAGGGGACAAGATAAATCTTAAAAATTTTACAACTATGGTATAAAACAAAACATTATGGAAAGATTATAAGTAGGTAAGTACTAAAAAGTGTTAACTTTCCAGGTAGTTTGTGATGCTGATCTGAAAACTATGAAAATGGTGACCAGGTAGCGTGGCAGTGTGCATGACTCAAGAATATTCCGGGAATGCAGATTAAATCAAGAGGCTGGTGCATTCTTTGAAATATTACAGGGATACAGTGGTTATCCATGTACTTATTTACCATTGTGTGTATTTATTTACCATTGCTGAATCCCGGAAGTCCCAAAGATGAAAACTACAATAGGTGGCATATCCGTACCCGGAACACAGTGGAAAGTTTTGGTCTATCGAAGCAACAGTTCCGTTGTCCTTCACAATACTGCCACTGACATGAAAGAAGACCTGTTTCCTGGTGAGGATAGCAGAGAGCTGACTTTTTCAAGGGGAACCCGTACCGATACCAAGGTATATTCATAACACAGTACAGGGGAATACTAGGAGAATCCAGTTTATTGAAACTCATTTTTAATATAATGTCTTAAATAAATATGTATTTTATTTTTATTCTATGTATGGTAAATTTTTTAATGATGGTGTCATAATAATAGTCATTTATTCATAATAATAAAAATTATAACGTGTTTTTCTTACATTCTAATAAAGCTATTTCTAGTTCAAATGTTTTTCATTTCCAGCAATTCTGTTTTTTTTAAGTCCCTTTGTACTGGCGCATTGCTTCAGTTCTGTAAAACAATAAAAAACATAGAAAATTGCATTATCTAGTTAAAAACGTATGAAGGGAAACAAAGTAATATAGGTACTTATTAGTTATCTAATGGTGCTCACAAGACTTACTTTCTCTTCAAAACTCCAGTTTTCACCCCTTTTTCTTCTTCATTTGTTCCATTTTTTTACCCCAACACGATCTCAACTTAGGTCAATTATGTACAAAATGTACAAATGGATATATTGGTGTATTTGTTCAAGCTCAAGGTGAATCGCCTAGGATTCCCCCGAATGTTAAAAAAGTCTTCAAAACTTTCAAGTGGTTTCTCAACAAAGCTCCATCACGAATATTGTTTTGATTGACATGGCCTGACTGATGGTCTCGAATTTTGCGTGCATGATGAAACTTCATTACACGCATGAGTTATTCAAGAAATGATAACAACTCTTTTAAAAAAAACCTTTTGAACAATAAATCGCCCATGTTTGAGAGATTAAAACATATTTTAGTAACAAATAGATTAATAATCTATCATTAAACATATTTCTAATCCTTTTACATCTTAAAGAAAATATCACATTTATCGAAACGGAACGTTGCATCGAATGGTTGCAGAATGAATGAATGATGCATTATCAATATTTATAATATAATCTATGGATTTAGTTAAACCATGGACTATTTCTGGTACTAGGTAAGTGATCTTTGGTTGATCTACGTTTTGTAATAAGGACGCATTTTAATCCTGGTACCAACTTTAATACTGAAACAAACCTAGACTTCTTAGTTCTGGTTTAAACCTAGACTAATGTACTTTTTTGGAATAAGGCCGTCTGAGTCTTAAGAAGTTCAATTGTTTCTAGCTAAACTTCACGTGCCTAAAAATGTTTATACGTACCATTATTATATATTTATTTTGTCTTATATCTTAGATAGCAAAGGAAATTATGCTGGTCCTATTCATGTGACGAGGTGTGTATGTCGCAGGCTGCCAATATACGTCGGCAATCATTATCTGCATCAATGTATGAGAAAATTATTTTTCTTCGTAATATCTTTATGCGTGATTTTTACAATATTTTAATAGTTATTCGCTATTCGGGACAGAGACAAATACAACAAATCAAAAATCATCAAAATCGGTCCAGCCGTTCTTGAGTTATAAGTGTTATTATATAAAACAAACCCGAGTTTGTTTTATATAATATTGTTGGAAGTGCTTCGAAGTACCTACCGGCAAACACTATAAATACGGACGACGCCAGGAGAACGGCCTTCTTCCTCACCCCTCCTGTCTATCCCGACGGGAGGATCACGCACCCCCTCACCTCTCCGGGTTTTCCCCTCCGGAGAGATAAGATGGACATCGCCGGGGACGACCTCGTGCGGGTACCGGGTTCTCTGATCCGATACCTCTGCGAGAACGTTCCCGACAATGTTCGGCAAACGTTTTCTGAGGGAGCAACAATCGGTTGCCTCCCTCCCGAAGTTAATGGACATTGCAACGTCCGCTCCGGCCCCTCAGACCACTAACGAGGCCCGGAAGCCTCTGAAAGCCCCTCTGGCACCCCCGGCGGCCCGCATGCCTGCCCCGGCCCCTCAGGCCACTAACGAGGTTCGGAAGCCTCAACAAGCCCCTCAGGCCCCACCGGCGGCTCGTATGCCTGCCCCCTCCCCTCAACCTCCTGCCTCAGCGCCTCCCTCTTCATCAAAAAAGCCCAACTCTCGAGAGGCCTCACCTCGCAGTCTTTTTAGACTCACAGGAGTCTCCGGACCCACCCTCCCCCGAGGACGATATGGATTTCCATATCGACCTCCTTCTACGCCCCGCGTCTCCCGCAGAGGCATCAAACTCCTCTTCCTCCGACTCGGAGGAAGAATTCATCCTCGTCACGGGTGGTAAGAGGAAGAAGCCCTCCGTTTCCCCCCCAGCCAAAAAGGCAACCCCTCCCTTGGCCTCACAGCCTGCCCGCCCCGCCTCGCCTCCCACGGCTTCCACTGCCGCGAGGAAGGAAAGGCCTCCTCCGCCTCTTTTCATACGTGAAAAAGGCAAATGGGACAGAGTCTCATTCTTATGCAACGAGCATAAGATATCCTTCACCAACGCCAGAAACACCAAGGACGCTATCAAAGTCCAAATCCTGTCTTCCGACGATCATCGTCACCTCACATCCCTCCTTCGTCAAAAGCACATAGGTTACCACACCTATGCCCTCGAAGACGAAAGACTTCTACGTGTAGTGATCCGCGGCTTCCCTGCGGAGCACTCCACGGACTCAATCAAGTCAGATTTACTGGCTCAATCATTCCCCGTCAAAGAGGTCCACCGTATGCACAACGGTAAGACCACTTACAACCTAGTACTGGTAGTACTAGAGCTCTCACCGGCAGGCAAGGCCATCTTCAATCTAAAGATGATCAACAACCTCTCCGGCCTCCGGATTGAACCCCCCACCGAAATGGCACTCCTAGCCAGTGTCATAGATGTCAGCTTTATGGCCACTCGGCCAAAAACTGCCACGCCCGCCCCCGTTGCGTCAAGTGCCTGGGTGACCATGGCACCTCTGACTGCAACCGCACCAAAGACACCATCGAGCCGCCAAGCTGCGTGCTTTGTGGTGCTGTGGGAGACACCGCAAATTATCGTGGTTGTCCTTCGGCGCCCAAAGTCAGCAGGGTGGTGACTCGTAGGAGTCAACCCCGACCTTCTCCACAATACACCAAGTCAACCCCAAAGTTGACCATGGTGCCCTTGCAGGAGGCACAACCTCCCAAAGGCTCAGCATGGGCCAAGCCCTTACCCTACTCCAGCCTAGCCCTCAGGGCAACGGCCCCCCCTCCGCGCTCTTCTGAGCCAGCCCCCCCTTCTAAAATGGGCAAGTCGGACTTTGCTGCCGACTTAGCTCTCATCATGGAGTTTTCCTCCATCGACCTTGCCGAGGTTCGCGTGCTTGCACAAAAACTTAGGCAAGCAAACTCCACCCTCGAAAAGCTGATTGCCCATGAGGCGCACTCAGCTCTTCTCGCAGCCGTTAAGGCAGCTTCGTCCTCCTCCAAACCCTTTTAGGCCCCAAAATGGTTGTACAAAAGGAAAGGAAAAAACCGCGTTCGTTATCACTAGCGTTCTTCAACGCTGACGGTCTTTCAAGGCAGCGTTCTATTATCCAAGATTTCCTGAATAGGCACCAACTTGACATCTTGCTAGTGCAAGATACTAATTTAAAGCCCGGTCATCGGGACCCTAAAATCCTTAACTATCAAATTGTTCGCAACGACAGACTGCTAGCCCAAAAGGGCGGCACTGTCATTTACTACAAGAAGGCTCTACATTGCATGCCTCTTGATCCCCCTTCTCTGTCCTACATAGAAGCCTCCGTCTGCAGGCTAGCAATGACCGGGCATTCCTCGGTCATTATAGAATCCTGCTATGTCCCTCCCGGCAAGCCTCGCTCACCTCAATTCGAGAGTGACCTGCAAGCCCTTTTCAGTCTAGGAAGTTCCGTCAGATTGGCGGGTGACTTTAATTCCAAAAACGTCATGTGGAATAGCATCACGACGAACTCTAAAGGCAAACAACTAGAAAGCCTAGTTGAACCCCTTAATTTCGACATCATTGCCCCTAGGGGCATGACTCGCTTCCCTACTTCTACTCCTCTTGAGCTCCTTGACATTGCTCTTTTCAAAAACGTAGCCCTTCGTCTACGCTTAATCGAAGTTATTCATGAGCTCGATTCCGATCATCGACCGGTAATGCTCTTACTCGGCCCTCCCACTGACCAGCCCCCTGCCACCAAGACTGTGGTAGAGTGGCATAAACTTGAGAAAGCCCTCAAGTCTGCGCACTCGACTGACCTAGATAGGATCCCTTCTGTCATTCTGACATCTGGTGATATTACGGTAGCGGTTGACGCCCTTACCAGACATATCACAAACTCAGTCAGAGACTCATCAAAGCAGGTGCCCGTAGTGGATGACCACCGGGGCCCCTTGCCAGATGATATCAGACGGCTGATGACTGAAGCTAACGCCGCAGTTAGACTTCATAGTCGCTGCCCCACTAACGACAATCGAGTCTTGATGCGCTCCCTGCACCGTGAGGTAAGAGAGCGCATCAAAGAACATCGCAATCGTGAGTGGGAGAGCCTGCTCTCGGGGATCGAGCCTAGCCATCTGGCCTACTGGAGGCTAGCTCGCTCCATGAAAGCGGACGCTCTCGCTCCGATGCCTCCTCTTATCCGACCCAATCACCCTCCAGCATTCGAAGACGAGGAAAAAGCCGACTTCCTGGCCGAAACCCTCGAATCTCAATGCTCGCCCAGTCTCGAACCCGTCGACCCTGTTCACCTCCATACGGTGAACAGCGAGGTTGACCGCTTAGCCTCCCGACCCCCTACTTCCCCACTTGATCCGATCGAGTCATCTGAAGTCTTTGACTCTATCAAGGCCCTACACCCAAAGAAAGCCTCCGGCCCCGACGGCATTTCCAACAGAATACTCAAGCAGTTCTCTGTTCCCCTTATCCATATCCTGGTCTGCATCTTCAATGCGGCCATGGAAACTTGCACCTTCCCTGATGCTTGGAAGGAAGCCAACGTTATTGGCATCCGAAAACCCAGTAAACAGGCAAACGACCCAACTAGCTATCGTCCCATTAGTCTACTCAATAGTCTAGGTAAGATATATGAGCGTCTTCTAATGAAGCGTCTCTGGGCTCATGTCAATGAGTTCAAACTCCTTCCCGACGAGCAGTTTGGCTTCCGTGCCCAACACTCATGCCCACAACAGGTGCTCCGCATAACGGAGCATGTCCTCTCCAATTGGCAAAGTACCTGGCCTTCAGATACTGGTGCCGTCTTCCTCGACGTAGCGAAAGCTTTCGACAAAGTCTGGCACAACGGCTTGATCTAACAGCTTTTCAAACTCGGAGTCCCAGACAGACTCGTGCTCATCATACGAGACTACTTACAAGGTCGCAGCTTTCGCTACACCGTGGAAGGCACTCTCTCTAGTCCTAGACCAGTCAGAGCAGGAGTCCCTCAAGGCTCCGTTCTCAAGGCCCCTCCTGTTCACGCTGTACACCAGCGATATCCCCCGCACTCCTCAAGTGGAAACAGCCCTATACGCAGACGACACAGCCTTGTACACATCCAATCGGAATCCTGATCGGGTGGGTATAAGGCTGCAGGCTGCCCTTCATTCATTAGCCATTTGGTTCCGCAAGTGGCGAATCGAGGTAAACCCGTCGAAAAGTACAGCAGTGTACTTCTCACGGAGAAACCTCACTCCCAAACCGATCTCTCTATTTGGCCAACCCATTCGCTGGGCCCCATCAGCCAAATATCTGGGTGTCATCCTCGATAGGCGTCTTTCCTTTAGGTTGCACATCACTAAGAGGTGAAACCAAGCAAAGTTCACCCTAGGACGATTGTCCTCACTTCTAGGCGCGAAAAGTAAAATGTCCCTTAAAAATAAGGTGACTCTTTACAAAGCGTGCATTCGCCCCATTATGACATACTCATCTGTAGTATTTGCCCACTCTCCTAAAGTTGGTGCCATTCAGGTTATTCAAAATAAGCCTCAGGCTCGCCCTGGTACTTTCGCAATAACGACCTACATCGCGATTTGAAATTAGAATCAATAGCCAGGTTCATGAAGCTCGCTTCCAAGCGGAATTATGAACTTGCCTCCCAGCATCCGAACCCTTTGGTACATACCATTCCGGTCTACCCGTTGGATCCGCCCGCCAACAAAATCCTCCGTCATCCAGCCGTCACACGTTCTCGGAGACCCGGATGACGAAATCACCTCCGCTAATGCGGATGCTGAGTCATCTATATCAGACAGAGCAAACACTTCACAGAAACACCGACCTCGCCGGCGAGGTCGACGAGTCCCTTCAGTCGCCGCCTATACGAGGTACAGACATGTACCCGGGCGTTTCTCTCCTATCCCCACCCCGGCAACAGCCCAAGCCGAGGCTCGTACCTAAGTGGTGCCCTTGCGCTAGTTGCCTAAAAAACTTACTGGGCTGACCGCCATCTGCGCTCGCCAAAAGTTAGTTAGTAGCCAAAAATAAGAACGGCCTTCTTGCGCTGCGAACCACCGTGCTGAACGGACGTACTGAGTATCACCTATAGATTTGTTTTGTATAATTCTCGTTTTCTTTTTAGGCTAGAGTGTTATTTTAGTTGTAATTATTTCTGTTTTTAATTACCTTATTTTTAGGTTAACAAAATTGTTTTTTTATATAAAACTGCTTCTGATTCTTAAAAATATATTATCGTATGTAGTAATATAAAGTGACGACGGTTAGAATGCAGTTGACTAACATTTGGTGATGACTTGCGAGTACCACTCGGGTAGGTCGGTCTCCTTGCTGGCTTCGAGTCCCAGTCTGGTCACTTTCTTTACACCGCTGGCAGACTCGTCCTTTACAGGTTTTGGTGACTGGAAATAATATGGAACTTTTGATGTCGTCGGCGTCGCGGGCCCACGATAGGTCACACTAGCGCAGGATCGTGGAGGATGGCACGAACTTATACCTATATCTGACGACCTCCGTGGCGCAGTGGCCGAATAACCCACTAAGACGGCTAGCGGTAGCTGGTTCCATTCCCGCCGCGGAACAAATTTTTGATTTAGAGTTGAATTTCAGAACGAAACTCAACGAGACTCGTTATCGATATTGATACAAAAATCTTTACATGAGTCTTGATCCTTGATGGGGCAAGAATCGACAGCATTAAAAGAGTGGCTTTCCATCAGAACTGTGCGGGAAATAGCTATCCAATAGGATAGCTGCGTTATGCGAGGCTACGCAAATGAAGCAATCCCATCAGTTGATTTGACACACATCCGTAGCAACATAACACATATCTGGTGGAAAGACAGCCTTGCACATGCTGAATCTATATTATATGCCAAGTTTCTACAACGTGCTGTATATGCACGGCCCAACAACCATGGCTTTCTTCACATTCCGCCGTGCGTCGTGGCGGTCAAATTGAGAGAGTACCAGCGCAAACTCATTTAAATCCCCATTTGGATCGTACGGCGGATTCTCCTAAACATAAATACAATATTATTGATATCTTACCAATTCAATCCAAAATTTATAAAGATAATTGAACCCAGAAGATAATATGCCAATTTGAGTAAAGTCTGACAAGATTGTACAGTAGCTATTATGAACATAGTAGAAAAGTTTTATTCTACGGTAGAAACGAGTGAAATGTAGCAAATCTAGAAATATTTCTACGCGAGACACAAATGACGAGTGTACAAATGTTTCTACATTCTCCGCTCAAATTGCATTTTCTTTATTCGTCCGCAGAGATAAACTTTTCTAGCCTAGCTTGTCGGGTTTCTTCATGTTGAGTTTTCCAAGGAAGAAGAAAGAGACAATCCTGAGTTTAATATACTAATCTGAATTTATAGTTTTGGAATAATTATAAATATGCTTGTTTTTCTTTAAATACCACAATGACGTTCAACAGGCTCGTCATATCAGCAAAATCTTTGCAGTTCCGCTCTCTTTTCAGTTTCCCATAGAGAATCTTTAGCTCTTCATTCGCTACCTCCAAATCGCGGTTTAACTAGAAATAGACAATACTAATAAATTGTATCTTGTTTTTCTACTTTTACGGTTCAAATTTCTTCACCAATAGCAACCAAGGAAAACATGCTGTTTCCTTGGTTGCAGTTTTATCTAACTACGAGTATGTCAAGATAGATATTATGTTGGTATGTTATGTGTGTGACACTAAGGCCAGACATAGTGGATGTAAGATCTCTCTTAGTTATAAAATAAAAAGCTTTATCAGTTGGACAGATTACAACAACGTTGGATCAAAATTCCCCTTAATATTTTGCGATTGTAGAAAAGTTTATGCCGAATACTTTGATTGCGATAGGTTAGCAACAAGCGTAAACCTCGAGAGCACTATCGTGATTGCAAAAAAATATTCACTAAAAATGATAATAAATAATAATAAATATTGGTGGACATTTCACACAGCGCTATCTAGCCCCAAACTAAACAGAGCTTGTACTATGGGAACCAGATAACTGATAGAATACTTATACACTTTTTTTTTTGTAAATACATACTTATAGAAAACCATCCAGACCCGGAACAAATATTTGTAGATCATGCAAACATTTGTCTCGCGGCGGGAATCGAACCCGCTACCTCCAGCGTCACAGCCGGCTATAAGCCCACTGCGCCACGGAAGTCGTCAAATGATATAGGTAAGTTTTTCATCAATAAATAGAATAAATTATTGAATTATCAAATAAATTATTGATCGAGCGAAGCGAGATCTCTAAATCAACTTGGGCAAATCGGCGTTGTATGAATGTTTGTTTGTTTCGAACTTTCGAAGCGTTGATCCGCTCATCGTGAAATTTGATTCATAGGTAGGTAGTGATGGCACAATTTTGGTGAGACTAAATGAGCGGGACTAAATGGAGGGTTGTTGAGATATTGGGGTTCAAGAGGGATAAAAAAATAATTAAATAAGACTATTAGGTCAAGTGGGACGTCAAATGAAAGATCTTCATTAGTGCATTTAGATTCCGTTTTTATTTTTAGTAAAGTCTTTATAGTTTTTGAGTTATTAGCCATAATAAAAACTGTACTTTGACCAAATTCATAGGGTGACCCCACAGTGCTGTAATTTGGTATGCGTGTAGCTTAAGTGATAAAATTATAGGCAAAAGTCTGAAATCCAGAATACTTAACTGCAATTTGTACCCCAAAAAAAAAACCACATTACCTACAATGAACTCCCGTTACCTGTAATTTGAATGAGACTGTAGGTCAAGTTAGTTGGTTTTTATTTCGTGGCACTATTTTGATAGTCAAAGATTACAAATAATATTTTTTTTGGTTTAATCGGAGACTCGCGAGATCTCAGTTCGGGGCGAACTACTAGTATAAAGAAAGAAAGGAAACGAGTTTACTGACACACACACAGCTGGCACTATACAGATAAGGCTTGGATAAATAAAATAGATAGGTAGTGAACAGCATACAAAAAAAATACCGCGTGCATAAGCCAAAAAGGCCAAAGCAGATTATCACATACAACGTGATGTGTAACATGATTTTCGGGTAATGAATGTTCAATTTATCTAAAATTAATATCTACCCATGGTGCGATCTATATTTAAGAGACCCATAAAAACATGTAATGTGTCATTGTCGCGGGCAGATCATCCAATGAGGTAGCTTTTCGGTATAGGAAAACTTTTTATCAAGATTAAGTACTGTATTATTAAGAGTTAAGTGTTTGTTTATGTGTAAACCTCCCAGCATCTCATACATATAGTCTTCTCTGTACAGGATGTGTTAGAATAAGTATATTACCCAAAAGGGATGATAATCCTCGCTTACAAAGTTGATTTTACGATTTTTATTGAGAAATTAGTTGATAAAAATCAGTCAATCGATTGAAGACTTAGTTACATAATATCTTTTCCGTAAAATAAATCTTGATGTGGACAAAACCGCGAGAAACAGCTGGTTCACAAATGTAATACCAAGTTTACCTCGAGAAATAAAGTTTTGGCATTATCATATCACATTCTTCTCTATTCTATTCTATTCAATCCCTTCTCCCCTTGCTATCTTAAAGAGAGGTTTGCTTATCTCCATTCTTCCAATACTTTTTCTCTCAGGTCATCGGAAAACTTATCCCTAAAAACACCCGTACACTCTAGTTCCTTCTACGGGAAATCATTCACTGTCGAAGCAGTGCGCTTGTGGAATGCTTTCCCTGTGGAAATTAGACGGGCTCATTCACAGCACTCTTTTAAGCTGAGATTAAAGCAGCATTAGCTTAATGCCTAAATAATTGATGTGTCTTTTGCAGATATAGTTTTATTATCAATTTGTATATCAGTTTTGGTAAGGTTTTGTTGAATGCTTTTAGTCTTTATTTCTTTCTTTATATTAGCTTTCTCTTTTCTTGTTATCCTTTTTTCTGGGACAGGTTTTGTCACATTTTCATTGCTTTTATTTTTTATCTGAGATTTTTGATTTTTTTTGCACTATTGGGGTATGGGGCACATGGCATAGCTGAACTGGTATAAACTTATGTGGGCTAATGGAATGATCTTCAAACTTGGATGGTAACCTGCAAATTCTTCTAGGTCGATTGGTGATCAAACTGCTGTCTAAACTCTGGGAAGGAGTTTTGAATGGTGAAATTGAGATAATACTTTGTTTACTTGGTGTTTCTGGCTTTTTAGTAGCTAGAGGTTCTTTCGCCGATTGTAAGCGACATTTTATTTTAGGTCTAACAACTGGTCTTACTATAGGCGCAGTCAGATTCACTTTTACATCTTTAGATTGAGGTTTTGAGGGTGATGTTTCTGTAATAGATGTTGCAGAGGCCTGGTTCTTCACTGGGGTATTTGTGTTGCTTTATAGGTTTTTTAGAACTTGGTTTTCAACATATCGGTTCGGGAGTCGTCTATCTCGACGTGATCTTACACCATTCTTGGAAATAGTCTCTGCCGCCTTATTTTGCAATGCAGCTTTAGAAGTTTTAATAGTGACATCAATTTAAGTATTATCGTCTGAAAGTGAGTTAGTTTTGTCTGCCAATGCCTTCCTCGGTGGCTTCGTTATTTTTCCATCACTTTTTACCTTAGTTTTCTTTACAGCATCAACATTTTCTTTCAAAACCTTCGTAGGTCTTGATCTTGTTCGAGGTGGCATGACGCTATTATATTATAAACATTTTCATGAGAGTTCGTTCATCAATGCATTCAGGCAGGAATGTAATGAAAACCTATGATCTATCACTGTTTATAATGTATACCTACGAGAGATTTACGGTTTCGTGAGTTTCGTTTAGTGGTAAAACAAAATAAAATTTTCACTCGTTTTTTCACGATTGACATTCAGAAACGACAACAGAATCCTTTGACATTGATAGTTAATTTTTATTTGACATAAAAACAATCTGACGTTGTCTATGCCATCAGCAAATTAACATGCTCTTTCATTTTACTCGCATCTTGCAATGCAATGCAACACCAAAACAAATGCAAGCGACAAAGAAACGGTTTTATCGTTGGGTCGTCCGTTGCGTTAGATAAGACAGAATTGACAAGATAATAGTATCAATTCAAGTCTAGTATCCTCATATGTCATAGTACCTTTAGGTCTGTGGTATCAAGTTGTCTGTGCTATTAGTATTTCTCTATGGTTAGGACTACAACGCGACGTATAGTCCGTCTAAAAAGAGTAGAAATTAATGTTTAAGGAACTAACTATATTCTGTGGCTGGCAACACTTCATTAAAAGTCAATCTTGTCACTTGCTTGTCATTGTAATGTAAACATTGTTTGCTTTCATTTGAATTCTTGCTTCAATTCTAGTTTTTATCCAAAAACTTATTATAAACATTTGAAAAATGAATAAAACAATCCGCAGCGGCACTCGTGAAGTGATATACAAAGTGTTTATGCGATGTTTAGCCGAATTCCAAGCCGGCAGATTGCTCACGCAGATGGAACACGTTTATAAACGAACAGCGGATCTGACTGGTAAGTTATGAATTAATGTAGTACTTTTAGTCACTTTACACTCCTTTAAATAGTAATGTCTTATCCAAGAGGGGTCTTATCATGAAATATTTGCTTTTATATGTACAGTTGAGGTTATGAAAATAAAACACATATTTATAGTGCGTGTGACTGGTTTTGATACTTAACAATATAATTTATTATTTTCAGGTAAATCCGAGAGTACAGTGCGACGAATAGTTTCGGAAGGATCCAAAACTAAAGGAAAATTCAGTAGTCCTGCTAAACATAGAAAGGGGTGACCAAGAAAAGAATTAGACGATTTTGACCAGTGTGCAATCCGACAAAAAGTGCATTATTTCTATAGTGTAAAAAAAGAAGTCCCTACACTTAATAAAATACTAACCATGGTAAGGGAAGACCTTGGTTTCAATGGAAGTCGAGCCCATTTACACAAAATTTTAAAATCTATTGGTTTTAAATACAAAAAATGTAAATCAAACAGAAAAGCTTTGATGGAAAATACTAATATTTGTATTAAAAGGGAAAAATATTTAAAAGTTATTATGGACAACCGTAACTTACCTGAAGAGTTGCAAAAAGATATTATATATCTAGATGAAAGTTATATTCACTCATCATACAAATTAAAAAAATGTTGGCAATCTATTGAAACCGAAGGAGTTATTCAAGATATCTCAAACGGGAAAAGATGGATTCTCATCAATGCAGGAAGTGAAAAAGGATTTGTACCGAACTCTCTTCTTATTTTTAGTGGAAATAACAAACATGAAGACTATCATTCTGAAATGAATAGAACAAACTTTAATAAGTGGGTAACCGAAACGCTCATCCCAAACCTTGAATATCCTTCCATTATTGTAATGGACAACGCCCCATATCACTCGATTGTGAAAAATAAGGCGCCCACAACATCCAGCACGATTGCCGAAATCAAATTATGGCTCGAAGAGAATAATATTAATTTTGATCCGACCCTACGAAAACCTATGCTTTATGATTTGGTGAAAAAAAATAAACCAGCACCAGTTTATGAAATTGACGAGTTACTGAGAGAGCATGGACATACAGTCGTAAGGCTGCCACCCTATCACTGCGACCTGAACCCGTTTGAACTTATATGGTCTTTGGCAAAAAGAAAAGTGGCAGCACAAAATGTTGGATCCAAAGATATAAAACAATTAACCGAAGAGGCTTTTGCTTCTATAACTCCAGTAGATTGGAAATCATGTTGTGACCATGTCAAAAAAATTGAAATGGAGTACATTGAAAGAGGCCCCAGGCTGTATCAAAATATAGAAGAATTAATTATAAGAGTTCGTGAGGATAGCAGCAGCAGCAGTGAGTCTGAAGCAGAATCAGAAGATTCCTGTCTGCCTAGTACTTCTCGGCAAGATTCTCCTGGGGCAATAGATGACAACATGTCTGGTGTCGAATATTTAGATTTTGATATGTTGAACGACTAATTTTATGAATAAATATTTTATTAATAACACTTAACTCTTGTTTTATTATTTTACTAGCTGCGCCCTCTAGTTATTCCAGGTAATAATCTATTCCTGTGCCAAGTTCAATGCATCCTCCCACACTTCCGTATTTATAATAATATGTATTAGTAGAATTTAACCACAACTTGTGATGTAAAGTGGTTATGTGAACTACTAAGTTAGCTTAGAATCATAAAATATTACTGCCAATAATACAATAAATAATTAGCAAGTATCAAAACCAGTTATTGTATAGTATGAGGTATACCAGTTAAACGACAGTGGCGCCCTCATTTTTTGTCTACTCTTTTTAGACGGACTGTAGGTAGAGTTCGCGCCTTAGAATAATGTTCGCGCCGCCGCCAAAGAAATCCGATAGACGCGGCGTACCGCACCGACAACCGTACGACAAATGTCACGTTTGAAGACGTTGAAGAAGTTGAAGTAAGAAGTTTGTTTTCAACTCATAGATAGTTAACATAGAAAACAATAAGTGCGATGTGAATAGAATATCAATTTTGAACCCCTAAATATGACCAGTAACACATTTGTATCAAAAACCCAAATAAATGAAAAAACCGTGTACCTGAAGTTACAGTGGATTCAAAATGATATTGACTTATTTCATTTACAAGTAATCTGCAGCACTGGCACTAGCTGGTCTGGAACATTTTCTAATAAATTAGCGGAAAAATTTATTGAGAATCTTCACCTCAACCTGTCTGTAGATGTGTATTATGAAAATACAAAGAAATGTCTGACTGGCAATGGTGGTGATGAGTATGAACTCTACCTATCTGCCAGTGACGGGGATAGCACCACATTCAAATGGAAAAAAAGAGCAGAAGACTTGTTACAAGACCAGGGATCACTAACATTAAATCGTTATGATAGTGCTGGATCAAAAGAGACTCTGATAGATTTCCTTATTCATGAAACTGAGGAGCTAAAAAATAATATCTCAAAGATGGCCCAAAAGACTGAACAAATAAGGACTGAGTTGACTATGTGTAAAAAAGAACTGGAAAAGTTTGTCAACATCAAAACATCGGTAGAGTCAACCCTTTATGGAAAATTTGTGCAGTTGATAAATACTAAGAAACTAAGGATTCAATCCCTTGAAGAAGAATTACAAAAACATATGAATTAGGCAAGATTTTGGTATTTAAAAAAATTTAGTTACAAAACAACCTCAAAAATCAAAAAACAATCTCGAATAACTAATAATCTTATGACCAAATCCAAGCTAATTTCTTATTCCTATGTCATGATTACAGTCTTAGTCCTATAAAAAGAACAAAATGTTTATGAGCATTAACATCGAACAATATTTTTAGTTATTTGATAGTTGAGTTTTCAGTACATCTTTCTAAACCTTATAATATTTTTACAGGGTACTATTACTAATAACATTTTAAAAAATAATTAATTAATTAGTTTGAATGCTAAAAATCATTGGGTGTTAGTTGCATAAACTCATTAGACTATTTAAATTGGTACTTTTCATCACGACTTTACCAAAACGGTTTTACAAAACATAAACCTAACAAAAACAATCCATTTATAATCAAATTTTAAGTCAGTAGTTTATTATGTAGTCAGTCATTTTGGTCTGTAATCCATGTGGTACCTAGATAATTCAAATCAGTAAAATTAGTGGGTTCATATGATTGATTGAAATTTCACTTAATTTATTTGTCATTAATATTTATAATTTTTATTACTATCATAGCTATACACAAATGTAATACTAATCATATATGGACATGATATATCTGAAATACCTGAATTTACTGAATTGAATTATAATAATCTTAAAAACATAATTAAAAAAAAATTAAACCCCTTTTGTGATTAAAAATATTTGTTCATAAAGAACAGGGTTCACTTACAGAGAACATCTAATTACAGTATTGTATGTACACTGTGTACTGGATTAAGTCCAGTGATATACCAGTAACATTGTAGGGATGTGTTTAACTTCAAGTCCAGAGTGAATAGGTTCTTTCTAGGCAAGCATGATCCATCTTCGATCACACTATCACTTACAACCAGGTAAGGTGAGGTGATGTAGTGGTCAAGCGCTTGCTTATAGTCAATAAAAAAAAAACCAGTCAAATGCGAGTCAAACTCGTACGCCGAGGGTTCCGTACCTACCCATTGTCCTCTAAATTGTATGAGCTCCCATACAACTCAGAGGACTATCTTAATCAGCGTGAGCTATGTATGTATGGCCCTATAATTTTCAGCTTATTTATTTTTTGGAATTTTTCTATTATTTAACTTTATTTACCTTGTTTTTTGCCAAATTTCGTGATTCTAGGTTAACGGGAACTTCCATATAGTTTTATACACCTAATAGGGACTAACAGACCTCAGTATCTGGTATAAATTTCAACTTGCTAGGTCCACCAGTTCCTGAGAAAATCGGTGGTGACACACACACACACACACACACACGGACAGAAAGACTGACTAGAGAGTGAACTTATAAGGGTTCCTTTTGTTACCTTTTGAGGTACGGAACCCTAAAAACGAAAAGTATAAAACACCTTACACACACTATACAGATCTGATATCATATCATCATCATCATTCACAGCATATCCAGGTTATTATATGATAAAAAAACAAAAAAATCATAATATGGTTTTTTTGTTTTTTTACATATAGTACATATATTATATGTACTTAGGTACTATCTTAAAATATTATTAATTTACCAGGCTCTAAACTAAACCCAAATTAAATTTCAGGAACATCAGATTATGAACCTACCCACCTATTTGAAAGTTATTGTTGGACAAACATCTACATAATTATTAAACATATTAACACTAGAAATTCAAATTCCTACTCCTACCACTGTGTTAGTGACCTTATTTTGACCCTGGTTATTTGACGTACCTAGACTAGACACGCTCGAGTAAGAGTGAGTGATAAACTAATGTGTGGTGTCAGTGAGTGATAAATAAAACCAAACAATTATGGAGCCAATAGCCGCCGCCACCGGCGCAAGTGATAAAAACACAGCTTTTACCTACATCACTGGTAGAAGAGGCGAATCGATACTAATTTACGAAAATAGACGATTCAGGAAATATAGAATTCACAAAAGAGGGAGTGTTTTCTGGCGGTGCTTATCAAAGAGTTGTGGCGGTACTCTGACCGTCAACAGCAATGAAGATATACTAAAAGAAAAAAATCATACCTGCCAACCCAAGAACAGCGCAGAAATACAAATAAAGAAAGCTTTAGATGAGCTGAAACAAAAAGTTACATCCACCAAGGAACCTATTCCGGCACTGTATAAAAATATATTAAATAAGTTGCGGGATCAAGGACTCAACTTAGCTGCTGATTTTCCAAATTTCCAAGATATAAAAAGCGATCTTTACAACCAAAGGAACAGGGCTCATGGAGTTGAGTTACCTTTTTTATTAGACTAAGGCCGGCTTGCACAAAAATTCCTAAACGTATTTAGCGACTGAACATGTTTCAATTTGACGTATTTATATGACTGACAACACCTTAAATCATTATATTTAGCCACTTATATTATAAATACGTTTAGGCATCGTTGCGCAAGTGGCCCATAAGAGTCTCTTATGAGAGAAATAAAAAAAATATTATCAATATATTTTATTTTTTGCTTTTAGAGTCAATCGCCACCTTTTATAGCACCTCTGGAGGTTGATGTGAAGCCTGTGGTGGATCATGAAATGGTGGCCTACAGGCGCACTTCTCCACTTGCTGACCAATTCCAAGATGCTCAAGGACTCAACTTAGCTGCTGATTTTCCAAATTTCCAAGATATAAAAAGCGGTCTTTACAACCAAAGGAACAGGGCTCATGGAGTTGAGTTACCTTTTTTATTAGACTAAGGCCGGCTTGCACAAAGATTCCTAAACGTATTTAGCGACTGAACATGTGTCAATTTGACGTATTTATATGACTGACAACTCCTTAAATCATTATATTTAGCCACTTATATTATAAATACGTTTAGGCATCGTTGCGCAAGCGGCCCATAAGAGTCTCTTGTGAGAGAAATAAAAAAAATATTATCAATATATTTTATTTTTTGCTTTTAGAGTCAATCACCACCTTCTATAGCACCTCTGGAGGTTGATGTGAAGCCTGTGGTGGATCATGAAATGGTGGCCGACAGGCGCACTTCTCCACTTGCTGACCCATTCCAAGATGCTCAAGGACTCAACTTAGCTGCTGATTTTCCAAATTTTCAAGATATAAAAAGCGGTCTTTACAACCAAAGGAACAGGGCTCATGGAGTTGAGTTACCTTTTTTATTAGACTAAGGCCGGCTTGCACAAAGATTCCTAAACGTATTTAGCGACTGAACATGTGTCAATTTGACGTATTTATATGACTGACAACTCCTTAAATCATTATATTTAGCCACTTATATTATAAATACGTTTAGGCATCGTTGCGCAAGCGGCCCATAAGAGTCTCTTGTGAGAGAAATAAAAAAAATATTATCAATATATTTTATTTTTTGCTTTTAGAGTCAATCACCACCTTCTATAGCACCTCTTGAGGTTGATGTGAAGCCTGTGGTGGATCATGAAATGGCCGACAGGCGCACTTCTCCACTTGCTGACCCATTCCAAGATGCTGAATTGAAAACACACTCTCCACGCATAAGTAAGTCAAGTAAGCAGGGCTGGCGAAACGTCATTTTCTAAAAGTTTTTATTACACATAGCGTGCTTAGATAACATCTGTATTTTTTCAAATAATCCTTCTAGAAGTATATCGACGCTATCTGTACAATGGGCGGCCTTATTGCTAAAAGCGATCTCTACCAGGCAAACATTGAACTTTGTTTTTTTCTTAATTTTTAATCAAAATAATAAGTTTGGCCACCCCTGATCTATATTAATAATATAGTCTTTATTGTACACCAAATAAAATAAATAAATAAATATTGCTGGACATTTCACACAGCACTATCTAGCCCCAAACTAAGCAGAGCTTGTACTATGGGAACCAGATAACTGATAGAATACTGTTACGAGCTGAGGGTTCGGGATAAAATAATGGGAATCAGTCTAACCAAAATAACACTTTTATTCAGCACTAATCGATGAATACACGAACTTGGTCACACGTATTACAACACACTAAATCACATCACTGGTGCACCACTTAAAGTCACCGAAATGTTCGCACGTATAGCAAAATCCAGACTGACTCGCGAGCAACTACTGTTCACGCGAGACCCTTCTTCACGTCAGTCCTCCAGGGCCTCGCTGAGACTCACTGACTCAGACTGACCGTCCGGTTTTTTTTTTTTTTATTTCGAATGGACTAATCTCGCTGTTGGCCTCTGAGGCCGTGACAGCTTAACCGAACTTTTGGCGAGCGCAGATGGCGCTCAGCCCAGTAAGTTTTATAGGCAACTAGCGCAAGGGCACCACTTAGGTACGAACCTCGGCTTGGGCTGTTGCCGGGATGGGGATAGGAGAGAAACGCCCGGGTACATGTCTGTACCTCGTATAAGCGGCGACTGAAGGGACTCGTCGACCTCGCCGGCGAGATCGGTGTTTCTGTGAAGTGTTTGCTCTGTCTGATATAGATGACTCACCTTCCGCATTAGCAGAGGTGATTTCGTCATCCGGGTCTCCGAGAACGTGTCTCGGACGACGGAGGATTTTGTTGGCGGGCGGATCCAACGGGTAAACCGGAATGGTGTGTACCAAAGGGTTCGGATGATTAGAGGCAAGTTCATAAAACCGCTTGGAAGCGAGCTTCATGAACCTGGCTATTGATTCTAATTTCAAATCGCGATGTAGGTCGTTATTGCGAAAGTACCAGGGCGAGCCTGAGGCTTATTTTGAATAACCTGAATGGCACCAACTTTAGGAGAGTGGGCAAATACTACAGATGAGTATGTCATAATGGGGCGAATGCACGCTTTGTAAAGAGTCACCTTATTTTTAAGGGACATTTTACTTTTCGCGCCTAGAAGTGAGGACAATCGTCCTAGGGTGAACTTTGCTTGGTTGCACCTCTTAGTGATGTGCAACCTAAAGGAAAGACGCCTATTGAGGATGACACCCAGATATTTGGCTGATGGGGCCCAGCGAATGGGCTGGCCAAATAGAGAGATCGGTTTGGGAGTGAGGTTTCTCCGTGAGAAGTACACTGCTGTACTTTTCGACGGGTTTACCTCGATCTGCCACTTGCGGAACCAAGTGGCTAATGAATGAAGGGCAGCCTGCAGCCTTATACCCACCCGATCAGGATTCCGATTGGATGTGTACAAGGCTGTGTCGTCTGCGTATAGGGCTATTTCCACTTGAGGAGTGCGGGGGATATCGCTGGTGTACAGCGTGAACAGGAGGGGGCCGAGAACGGAGCCTTGAGGGACCCCTGCTCTGACTGGTCTAGGACTAGAGAGAGTGCCTTCCACGGTGTAGCGAAAGCTGCGACCTTGTAGGTAGTCTCGTATGATGAGCACGAGTCTGTCTGGGACTCCGAGTTTGAATAGCTTGTAGATCAAGCCGTTGTGCCAGACTTTGTCGAAAGCTTTCGCTACGTCGAGGAAGACGGCACCAGTATCTGAAGGCCAGGTACTTTGCCAGTTGGAGAGGACATGCTCCGTTATGCGGAGCACCTGTTGTGGGCATGAATGTTGGGCTCGAAAGCCAAACTGCTCGTCGGGAAGGAGTTTGAACTCATTGACATGAGCCCAGAGGCGCTTCATTAGAAGACGCTCATATATCTTGCCTAGACTATTAAGTAGACTAATGGGACGATAACTAGTTGGATCGTTTGCCTGTTTGCTGGGTTTTCGGATGCCAATGACGTTGGCTTCCTACCAAGCATCAGGGAAGGTGCAAGTTTCCATAGCCGCATTGAAGATGCAGACTAGGATATGGATAAGGGGAACAGAGAACTGTTTGAGTACTCTGTTAGAAATGCCGTCGGGGCCGGAGGATTTCTTTGGGTGTAAGGCCTTGATAGTGTCAAAGACTTCAGAGGGCTCAATCGGATCAAGTGGGGAAGTAGGGGGTCGGGAGGCTAAGCGGTCAACCTCGCTGTTTACCGTATGGAGGTGAACAGGGTCGACGGGTTCGAGACTGGGCGAGCATTGAGATTCGAGGGTTTCAGCCAGGAAATCGGCTTTTTCCTCGTCTTCGAATGCTGGAGGGTGATTGGGTCGGATAAGGGGAGGCATCGGAGCGAGAGCGTCCGCTTTCATGGAGCGAGCTAACCTCCAGTAGGCCAGATGGCTAGGCTCGATCCCCGAGAGCAGGCTCTCCCACTCACGATTGCGATGTTCTTTAATGCGCTCTCTCACCTCACGGTGCAGGGAGCGCATTAAGACTCGATTGTCGTTAGTGGGGCAGCGACTATGAAGTCTAACTGCGGCGTTAGCTTCAGTCATCAGCCGTCTGATATCATCTGGCAGGGGGCCCCGGTGGTCATCCACTACGGGCACCTGCTTTGATGAGTCTCTGACTGAGTTTGTGATATGTGTGGTAAGGGCGTCAACCGCTACCGTAATATCACCAGATGTCCGAATGACAGAAGGGATCCTATCTAGGTCAGTCGAGTGCGCAGACTTGAGGGCTTTCTCAAGTTTATGCCACTCTACCACAGTCTTGGTGGCAGGGGGCTGGTCAGTGGGAGGGCCGAGTAAGAGCATTACCGGTCGATGATCGGAATCGAGCTCATGAATAACTTCGATTAAGCGTAGACGAAGGGCTACGTTTTTGAAAAGAGCAATGTCAAGGAGCTCAAGAGGAGTAGAAGTAGGGAAGCGAGTCATGCCCCTAGGGGCAATGATGTCGAAATTAAGGGGTTCAACTAGGCTTTCTAGTTGTTTGCCTTTAGAGTTCGTCGTGGTGCTATTCCACATGACGTTTTTGGAATTGAAGTCACCCGCCAATATGACGGAGCTTCCTAGACTGAACAGGGCTTGCAGGTCACTCTCGAATTGAGGTGAGCGAGGCTTGCCGGGAGGGACATAGCAGGATGCAATAATGACCGAGGAATGCCCGGTCATTGCTAGCCTGCAGACGGAGGCTTCTATGTAAGACAGAGAAGGGGGATCAAGAGGCATGCAGTGTAGAGCCTTCTTGTAGTAAATGACAGTGACGCCCTTTTGAGCTAGCAGTCTGTCATTGCGAACAATTTGATAGTTGGGGATTTTAGGGTCCCGATGACCGGGCTTTAAATTTGTCTCTTGTACTAGCAAGATATCAAGTTGGTGCCTATTTAGAAAATCTTGGATAATAGAACGCTGTCTTGGGAGACCGTCAGCGTTGAAGAACGCTAGTGATAAAGAACGCGGTTTTTTCCTTTCCTTTTGTACAACCATTTTGGGGCCTAAAAGGGTTTGGAGGAGGACGAAGCTGCCTTAACGGCGGCGAGAAGAGCTGAGTGCGCCTCAAGGGCAATCAGCTTTTCGAGGGTGGAGTTTGCTTGCCTAAGTTTTTGTGCAAGCACGCGAACCTCGGCAAGGTCGATGGAGGAGAACTCCATGATGAGAGCCAAGTCGGCAGCAAAGTCCGACTTGCCCATTTTAGAAGGGGGGGCTGGCTCAGAAGAGCGCGGAGGGGGGGCCGTTGCCTTAAGGGCTAGGCTCGAGTATGGCAAGGGCTTGGCCCATGCTGAGCTTTTGGGAGGTTGCGCCTCCTGCGAGGGTACCACGGTCAACTTTGAAGTTGTTTTGGTATACTGCGGAGAAGGTCGGGGTTGACTCCTACGAGCCACCACCCTGCTGACTTTGGGCGCCGAAGGACAACCACGATAATTCGCGGTGTGTCCCACGGCACCACAAAGCACGCAGCTTGGCGGCTCGATGGTGTCTCGAGTGCGGTTGCAGTCAGAGGTGCCATGGTCACCCAGGCACTTGACGCAACGGGGGCGGGCGTGGCAGTTTTTGGCCGAGTGGCCGTACAGCTGACATCTATGGCACTGACTAGGAGTGCCATTTCGGTGGGGGGGTTCAACCCGGAGGCCGGAGAGGTTGTTGACCATCTTCAGGTTGAAGATGGCCTTCCCTGCCGATGACAGCTCTAGTACTACGAGTACTAGATTGTAGGTGGTCTTACCGTTATGCATACGGTGGACCTCCTTTACCGGGAAGGACTGAGCCAGTAAATCTGACTTAATGGATTCAGTGGAGTGCTCCGCAGGGAGGCCGCGGATCACAACTCGAAGGAGCCTTTCGTCTTCGAGAGCATAGGTGTGATAGCCTATGTGCTCTTGACGTAGGAGGGAAGTGAGGCGACGATGGTCGTCTGACGTGGGGAGTAGGACTTTAATAGCGTCCTTAGTGTTGCGGGCGTTTGTGAATGAGATCTTATTCTCATTACACAGATAGGAAACTCTGTCCCACTTGCCCTTTTCGCGGATGAAAAGAGGCGGGGGAGGCCTTTCCTTCCTCGCGGCAGTGGAAGCCGCGGGGGGAGAGGCGGGGCGGGCTGGCTGCGAGGCCGAGGAAGGGGTTGCCTTTTTGGCTGGGGGGGAAACGGAGGAAACCTTCTTCGACGAAGAGGTCTTCTTCGAAGAGGGTTTCTTCCTCTTACCACCCGTGACGAGGGTGAAATCTTCCTCCGAGTCGGAGGAAGAGGAGTTTGATGCCTCTTCGGAAGACGCGGGGCGTAGAAGGAGGTCGATCTCCATATCGTCCTCGGGGGAGGGTGGGTCCGGAGATTCCGGAGAGTCTAAAAAGACTCTGCGAGGTGAGGCCTCTCGAGAGTCGGGCTTTTTTGATGACGACGACGAGGGAGGCGCTGAGGCAGGAGGTTGAGGGGAGGGGGCAGGCTTACGAGCCGCCGGTGGTGCCTGAGGGGCTTGCTGAGGCTTCCGAACCTCGTTAGTGGCCTGAGGGGCCAGGGCAGGCATGCGGGCCGCCGGGGGTGCCAGAGGGGCTTTCAGAGGCTTCCGGGCCTCGTTAGTGGCCTGAGGGGCCGGGGATGGCTTTCGAGCCGCTGGGGAGGCCAGAGGGGCCGGCACGGGCTTCCGAGCCACATTTTTGGCCAGAGGGGCCGGAGTGGACGTGACGACGTCCATTAGACGCGGGAGGGAGGCAACCGATTGTTGCTCCCTCATAATACGTTGACGAATATCGACGGGAATGTTCTCGTAAAGTAACCGGATAAAAGAACCCGGTACCTCAACGAGGTCGTCCCCGGCGATGTCCATCATAACTCTCCGGGGGGGAACACCCGGAGAGGTGAGGGGGTGCGTGATCCTCCCGTCGGGATAGACAGGAGGGGTGAGGCCTAAGTGTCCTACCTAAAGTGTGTCCCTTTACCGCTCTTACGGGGTATGAGGGGTGAGTCCTAACCGATACTTGGTGTCGGCGAGGGAAGCCCCCAAGGCCGGTGGTACCAAGCCCAGCCGGATGTAGCGTTCCTCAGGAGAGGAAAGCTGGCGTTCCGGGTCCACGCCCAGTCTGGTTTGTGTTAACACCGCAAGGTATCCACCAGACCGACCACTAAACGTGGATTTGGGCTCTTAATGGTAAGAAACAAGAGTTTGCCCTGAAAAGGACAAAGTCCAATAAAGGACTCTTCTGAGGTGTACTCGCAAGCGAGCGCACACAACAGAGCAAATGGCGGATGCCAAGTGCGGCGCGGGGCGCGGGGCGGCACGTGGGCCGGCGGGAGCGCGCGAGCGGAGCGGAGCAGACGTGTTGCCGGTGCGAGGACCGGCGAGCGAATCTGACTGAGACCACTGACCGTCCGGCCATCTCTCCGGCCTATTTATATCGCACACATTTCGATTGTTCGAGAACGATGTCGATCCTTCCAGGAAAGGGTCGGTCCCTCGACACAATGGCCACTCCCCATTCTGCGAAACCACAAACAATAGCAACAATAACACAGCAAGACAAAAGCGTTCGAGAAGGTTCGATTATTACTCATTGTTTAACAGCCTCGGCGTAACACTGCCCCCTCCTAAAACATGCTCGTCCCGAGCATTCTTAGCCCCATATCGCGGCAGCCGATCAACATTAACAATTTTAGGCGCACCTCGCGCTGAAGATGTAGTAACTAGAGGAGCCACATTGCCGTCTCCAGTACTTCAGGACACCCAGAGTCCCTTTCTCATCAGCGATCCCAATTCCAGCTTCCAAAACACGGCTCTCTTGATTTCTATCTGTTCTTTCACTTCCTGGAATTCCTTTCCAGATGAACCGAACAATTCCCTCATCAGTCGAGCCCAATTCCTTGCCAACGTCGCTGATCTTCCTGTTGACGACGCTGCTCTTCTTTATCCTGACGTCGCTGTTCCTCTTGCAACCGAGTCTGCTCCACCTGTTCACGTCGCTGTTCCTTCTGCAACCGAGCCTGCTCTTCCTGCTGACGACGCTTCTCTTCTTAATGCTGACGGCGTTGTTCCTCCTGCAACCGAGCCGGCTCTTCCTGTTGACGACGCTTCTCTTCTTTAACCTGACGTCGCTGTTCTTCCTGCAACCGAGCCTGCTCTTCCTGCTGACGCTGCTTCTCTTCCTAATGCTGACAGCGTTGTTCATCTTGCAACTGAGCCTGCTCTTCTTGCTGATGACGCTGCTCTTCCTTATCCTGACGTCGCTGTTCTGCCTGCAACCGAGCCTGCTCTTCTTGCTGACGACGCTGTTCTTCCTTATCCTGACGTCGCTGTTCTTCCTGCCAACGTTGCTGCTCTTCTTGTTGACGACAAAGCATGGCCATAATAGCAGCAAGATCGCCTGTCACAGGAGCTTGGCCCACGGATGATGGTGATGGTGCTCCAAATGATTCGGCGGCGGCTTATTCCATCTCCATTGGCTGACGACTCTGCCGAGCTTCTTGAACCGGAGACTCCCCAAACCGCCTTTCATCCATTTCCTGTTGTCGTTGACCTCTCGTCCTGACACCGTCCACGTTATCCTTTGGTAGAACCGGCATTATTTTATCCCACTTCTGACACCAAATTGTTACGAGCTGAGGGTTCGGGATAAAATAATGGGAATCAGTCTGACCAAAATAACACTTTTATTCAGCACTAAACGATGAATACACGAACTTGGTCACACGTATCACAACACACTAAATCACACCACTGGTGCACCACTTAAAGTCACCGAAATGTTCGCACGTATAGCAAAATCCAGACTGACTCGCGAGCAACTACTGTTCACGCGAGACCCTTCTTCACGTCAGTCCTCCAGGGCCTCGCTGAGACTCACTGACTCAGACTGACCGTCCGGCCATCTCTCCGGCCTATTTATATCGCACACATTTCGATTGTTCGAGAACGATGTCGATCCTTCCAGGAAAGGGTCGGTCCCTCGACATAATGGCCACTCCCCATTCTGCGAAACCACAAACAATAGCAACAATAACACAGCAAGACAAAAGCGTTCGAGAAGGTTCGATTATTACTCATTGTTTAACAGCCTCGTCGTAACAATACTTATATACTTTTTAAAAATACAAAAATACAGTAACAAAGGAAATATACAATAAATAACTACCGTCGGGTGGTCTTATCGCTGAAATCGATATATTCTAGACAACCTTTGGATGGACAGGATAAACTATGCTAATATTACCTACCTAAAAAGAGGTAAAGTTTGTAAGGGGTAATTTCAGGAACTGAACAGTTCCAGAAAAATCTTTAATTGATGGAAAGCTAAACTAGCCCTGATTATATTATATTTTGATAAAAATCCGTGGAAAGCTGGGCGTATCATCTAGTTAATTATATTTCGCCTAATGCATCGGTCACATTGTGACGAGTTATTTAATTAATATTACCTACTAGCTTCCGCCAGCTACTGCGCACGCGTGGTCTGTCAAAAAATAGTGGCCTATGTTTGAAACCAGGTCATGTTCTATCTAAATACCAAATTTTATCGAAATTGGTTCAGCCGTTACGACATGATTGAATAACAAACAAACAAACATCCAAAACATCGTATCTTTCTTAGTATATAAAACAAAGTGGAGTTTGTTCAAACACTTATAACTCGAGAACGGCTGGACCGATTTTGATGATTTTTTATTTGTTGTATTTGTCTCCGTCCCGAATAGCAGAATAACTATTAAAGTAGCGGAAAAAATAACGCAAAAAGATATTATGAAGAAAAATTATTTTCTCATACATTGATGCAGATAATGATGGCAGACGTATATTGACAGCACGCGTCATATGCATGTCAAGGCGATACGAAGTCGCCGGGTCAACTAGTTTATATTACCTACCTATTTTAATAAAATAAATAAATAATGCTGGACATTTTACACAACGCTATCCAGCCCCAAACTAAGCCAATTTTGTACTATGGTAACCAAATAAATGATAGAATACTTACATATACATTTTTTTTTATTTCATATTACCTATGCATTATTTAATATATATTACCTATTTTCAGAACAGCCTCGACCCGTGCTTCGCGCTCAAAGACATCGCGGCCAAAAAATCGTGCAATACATGAACCGACTAACGCAGATGGAGAAAAGGCGCATCACGGCAGAAGCAGTAACTGCACAGGCTCTCTCTGATATCGCCGCTGCATTAGGCCGAAATGCTGCTGCGGTACAAAATATATCTTATTCCATAAATAAAATAGCGAACGCAATACTACAAGTGGGAATACCGGGACGCCAATAGTTAAATTCAGAGATAGAATCTGCTAAAGTTCCTATTCTAAGTTTCATACAAATCTGTTCAGCTTGATAGAACCGCAAACTTTGAAACCCTCACAAACTTTGCATTATAGAACTTGCCCAGCAGACATGAATGGCTAAAAATATAATTACACACGTAAAATCTACCTCATCTACTGAATATTAATCTGATATTTCAATGAAAACATATTCCTTGTTAGCACAAAAAAGTTAAACACTGTTTAATGCGTGGTTATAAAATTCCTTACCAATTTTTGTACTTTTTGAAACACGCGTTAAACAGTGTTTAATTTTTTTTTCGTAAGACCCATTATTTTTATTTTGTCAGCGTACGCTTCCTACTGACTGTAGATCTGGATCAATTGAGCTATCTATAGATTGTAAAGTTTACACTGTAATGTTTACTTGGCACTATTTTAAAAGTCAAGAATAATAATAATACCTAATAATTTTAAGTTTTTATGTAATACTCGCAAGATCGGGTCGAACCACTAGTACTGTAGAAGTAGTAGTAAAAAAACCACTAATGTTACTATTGGTAGATAAAACAATTCAAATGTATTAATAAATTATGTATTTTATTTTGTAAAAAATAAGCACTTTGTTCCTGTCTAACAAACTGTTTATATAACATTCGTAGTTATATAATATCTAGAGCATTGATTCCCAAAGTAGTCCAGGTGGACGCCCAGGGGTCCACGGGAGACTCGATGGGGTCTACGTTGGCTTGACATAAAAATGGGGGTTCTCAATTCGTAAGCACGAAAATTTAACTGGTTTCTATAGTGAAGAACTAAAATGTTGGCTTGACTTCACCTATTAATTGTAGGCAGATAATATTTTTAAAAGCTCGGCGACTGTTGCTTGTAAAAACTTGCATATTCAATATTCAGTACGAGTCGAGTCTAGCAAAGCGCCGCCTTTTTGCTAAATAAAATAAGAGAGAATTGATTGGTTTCTTGTGCTGTGAGTAGATGTCAAAAAAGTAAAGTTGGATGGAATCACTTCTTTGATTGGCCAACTTTACTTTTTTGACTTTACTCACAGCACAATCAATTAATTAATTAACCAATAAATTCACACTCGAAAACTGTTATGTCATGGTTGGAACTCAGCCGCAACACAAATTTCCATAGTTAGATCTAATCTTCACATTTTTTGTCGACTGGGAATATGGTAGAAATGTAGCTGCAGGGGTCCACCGGAACCAACAAAATTTTGAAAGTGGTCTAGGAGAAAAAAATGTTTGGGAACCTCTGATCTAGAGAAACAGTAATTTGCTCTTATGATATATAAATTTTATTCTGTAATACCATTTATTAGAAAATTTAGGTCTTAGGTCTAAACATACACTCATATTTCAACAGTAGACAAATATAGGTACTTGAGATAAAGTGCATAACTAGAGATATTTTAAAATTGGTACAAATCACTACATTTTTATTTATGATGATTGTAGGAAACCGGTCTTGGTATGGCTTAAAAATATTCTATGACAAATATATTTTTTTATATTGTAAAACTGTTAAAATATTTGTTATCCAGGAACTAAATGCCTTTCAAAAATGGGATTTTTGCGCATTTTTAACACGATGTGGGATGTACTGCATTAGCAGTAGATTTTCGATGTTTGAATGTGACAGTACGGGCACCACCGTAAAAGTTAAAACTATTTTGAACTGAGGTACGGTCAATGCAGCAAAATTTCGTATGGAGCATCAAGGAAAACCGTTTTTACTGTCGTATCACATCAGTCTCTCAAACGTATAGAAGCATTTGGACGCACACAATCACACATTGAAAATAAAGGTGTGGGTGCGTTTTCTAAGAAGTCCTTGCACGCACACTACGGTAATGCCCGTAGTTCGGTCTATGAATTTGTCATTATTCTAAGAGTCCGATAGACGACCGT
The DNA here is from genome assembly GCA_963924445.1 of Philereme transversata. NCBI lineage: Eukaryota > Metazoa > Arthropoda > Insecta > Lepidoptera > Geometridae > Philereme > Philereme transversata. The sequence continues at coordinate 12,402,825 of OZ004347.1, forward strand.
ACGACAAATGTCACGTTTGAAGACGTTGAAGAAGTTGAAGTAAGAAGTTTGTTTTCAACTCATAGATAGTTAACATAGAAAACAATAAGTGCGATGTGAATAGAATATCAATTTTGAACCCCTAAATATGACCAGTAACACATTTGTATCAAAAACCCAAATAAATGAAAAAACCGTGTACCTGAAGTTACAGTGGATTCAAAATGATATTGACTTATTTCATTTACAAGTAATCTGCAGCACTGGCACTAGCTGGTCTGGAACATTTTCTAATAAATTAGCGGAAAAATTTATTGAGAATCTTCACCTCAACCTGTCTGTAGATGTGTATTATGAAAATACAAAGAAATGTCTGACTGGCACCGGTGGTGATGAGTATGAACTCTACCTATCTGCCAGTGACGGGGATAGCACCACATTCAAATGGAAAAAAAGAGCAGAAGACTTGTTACAAGACCAGGGATCACTAACATTAAATCGTTATGATAGTGCTGGATCAAAAGAGACTCTGATAGATTTCCTTATTCATGAAAATGAGGAGCTAAAAAATAATATTTCAAAGATGGCCCAAAAGACTGAACAAATAAGGACTGAGTTGACTATGTGTAAAAAAGAACTGGAAAAGTTTGTCAACATCAAAACATCGGTAGAGTCACCCTTTATGCAAAATTTGTGCAGTTGATTAATACTAAGAAACTAAGGATTCAATCCCTTGAAGAAGAATTACAAAAACATATGAATTAGGCAAGATTTTGGTATTTAAAAAAATTTAGTTACAAAACAACCTCAAAAATCAAAAAACAATCTCGAATAACTAATAATCTTATGACCAAATCCAAGCTAATTTCTTATTCCTATGTCATGATTACAGTCTTAGTCCTATAAAAAGAACAAAATGCTTATGAGCATTAACATCGAACAATATTTTTAGTTATTTGATAGTTGAGTTTTCAGTACATCTTTCTAAACCTTATAATATTTTTACAGGGTACTATTACTAATAACATTTTAAAAAATAATTAATTAATTAGTTTGAATGCTAAACATCATTGGGTGTTAGTTGCATAAACTCATTAGACTATTTAAATTGGCACTTTTCATCACGACTTTACCAAAACGGTTTTACGAAACATAAACCTAACAAAAACAATCCATTTATAATCAAATTTTAAGTCAGTAGTTTATTATGTAGTCAGTCATTTTGGTCTGTAATCCATTTGGTACCTAGATAATTCAAATCAGTAAAATTAATGGGTACATATGATTGATTGAAATTTCACTTAATTTTCGGAGTTCCACAGGGAAGCATACTAGGGCCACTTTTGTTTATAACATACATAAATGACCTTCCCCAATCAGTGAATCATCCTATGGTCCTATTTGCTGATGACAGCACGGTAATATTTTCTTCAAATAATTTAGAATGTGACATTAATAAAACTCTAGAGGACATTGTAATCTGGCTAAAATCTAATAAGCTATCAATAAATCTTAGTAAAACTAAAATAATGACATTTAATAATAAATCTTTGACATTAAATATAAATTACTTATGTAAGAAAATCGACGAAATCTCAACCACGAGATTTCTAGGACTCCATATTGACTGTAATTTGACGTGGTCAGATCAGGTTGAAGACGTATGTGTTAAATTGAATCGGTTCTCGTACGCTCTTTACATGCTTGCCAAAATAGTAAACCAGAAAACAATCCTAACAGCTTACAATGCTTATGTCACATCCACCCTCCGATACGGAGCAATCTTTTGGGGTAACGCTACAGAGAGAGAACGAATTTTCAAAGCACAGAAGAAATGCTTACGAGCCGTCTGTAAATTACGACAAATTGATACATGTAAGCCTCATTTCCAGCAACTCAACATATTAACTTTTCCCTGTTTATACATATTTGAAACAATTGTATTTGTCAGACAAAACAAAAGTCAATTCGTAACATTGGGCAACAGACGTCAAATTAATAAAGTACAAATGCCTCCGCATAAAACCGCTCTTTTTGACAAAAGCGTAATGGGTATGGCACCTAGGTTATTTAATAAGTTACCAAAATCAATTTTAGAAACGGATAATGTACATATGTTTAAAAATAAATTAAAAAATTTTTTAATTGAGAAAGCCTACTACAGCATTCAGGAGTATTTACTAGATAAATGAATATTAATATTGACGTAATGTATAATTAATATTGCCTGACATCTGAATTTGATCAATTGATTTTGTTTGACATTTATTTTATTTTGGTTGTTTGTGTTAGTTTTATTAGTTCTTATTTTGTGATTTGTAATAATTTTATTTATGTTTTAATAATTTGCATGCCTCTGTGGTAGAAATAAGTTGGATCTATAATAATTTTAAGAACTTTGTTTAAACCCTTATTTGATGCAAATAAATGATTTGATATGATTTAGTTGTCATTAATATTTATTATTTATAATTTTAATTACTATCATAGCTATACACAAATGTAATACTAATCATATATGGACATGATATATCTGAAATACCTGAATTTATTGAATTGAATTATAATAATCTTAAAAACATAATTAAAAAAAAATTAAACCCCTTTTGTGATTAAAAATATTTATTCTTAAAGAACAGGGTTCACTTACAGAGAACATCTAATTACAGTATTGTATGTACACTGTGTACTGGATTAAGTCCAGTGATATACCAGTAACATTGTAGGGATGTGTTTAACTTCAAGTCCAGAGTGAATAGGTTCTTTCTAGGCAAGCATGATCCATCTTCGATCACACTATCACTTACAACCAGGTAAGGTGAGGTGATGTAGTGGTCAAGCGCTTGCTTATAGTCAATAAAAAAAACCAGTCAAATGCGAGTCGAACTCGTACGCCGAGGGTTCCGTACCTACCCATTGTCCTCTAAATTGTATGAGCTCCCATACAACTCAGAGGACTATCTTAATCAGCGTGAACTATGTATGTATGGCCCTATAATTTTCAGCTTATTTATTTTTTGGAATTTTTCTTTTATTTAACTTTATTTACCTTGTTTTTTGCCAAATTTCGTGATTCTAGGTTAACGGGAACTTCCATATAGTTTTATACACCTAATAGGGACTAACAGACCTCAGTATCTGGTATAAATTTCAACTTGCTAGGTCCACCAGTTCCTGAGAAAATCGGTGGTGACACACGGACAGAAAGACTGACTAGAGAGTGAACTTATAAGGGTTCCTTTTGTTACCTTTTGAGGTACGGAACCCTAAAAACGAAAAGTATAATACACCTTACACACACTATACAGATCTGATATCATATCATCATCATCATTCACAGCATATCCAGGTTATTATATGATAAAAGAACAAAAAAACCATATATGTCCTTAGGTACTATCTTAAAATATTATAAATTCTACCAGGCTCTAAACTAAACCCAAATTAAATTTCAGGAACATCAGATTATGAACCTACCCACCTATTTAAAAGTTATTGTTGCACAAACATCTACATAATTATTAAACATACTAACACTATAAATTCAAATTCCTACTCCTACCACTGTGTTAGTGATCTTATTTTGACCCTGGTTATTTGACGTAACTAGACTAGACACGCTCGAGTAAGAGTGAGTGATAAACTAATGTGTGGTGTCAGTGAGTGATAAATAAAACCAAACAATTATGGAGCCAATAGCCGCCGCCACCGGCGCAAGTAATAAAAACACAGCTTTTACCTACATCACTGGTAGAAGAGGCGAACCGATACTAATTTACGAAAATAGACGATTCAGGAAATATAGAATTCACAAAAGAGGGAGTGTTTTCTGGCGGTGCTTATCAAAGAGTTGTGGCGGTACTCTGACCGTCAACAGCAATGAAGATATACTAAAAGAAAAAAATCATACCTGCCAACCCAAGAACAGCGCAGAAATACAAATAAAGAAAGCTTTAGATGAGCTGAAACAAAAAGTTACATCCACCAAGGAACCTATTCCGGCACTGTATAAAAATATATTAAATAAGTTGCGGGATCAAGGACTCAACTTAGCTGCTGATTTTCCAAATTTCCAAGATATAAAAACCGGTCTTTACAACCAAAGGAACAGGGCTCATGGAGTTGAGTTACCTTTTTTATTAGACTAAGGCCGGCTTGCACAAAGATTCCTAAACGTATTTAGCGACTGAACATGTGTCAATTTGACGTATTTATATGACTGACAACTCCTTAAATCATTATATTTAGCCACTTATATTACATATATATATATAATAATAATAATAATAATAATATATATATAAATCTCCTGTCACGATGTTTGTCCGCGATGGATTCCTAAACTACTTAACCGATTTTAAATTAAATTGTCACACCGTGACCAGTCTGCTCCAACTTGAGACATAGGATACCTTACATCACAATTTACACTCGCAATATTATTTTATTGTAAATTATTTGTTTTGACAGTCACAATTATCTGTTAGCTCCAAACGATTCTAACAGATGGCGGTATCTGTTCACTGGATTGAGTAAGTAATCAATAGATGGCACTGCTATGGTAAACCGACAAACGTGTCATACAAACTACAATTCAATAGCATGATTACCACGTGTTATTGAGGCTAAAGTATAAATTAAATTTATTTTGTAGTAAACGAAATACCGTGAAATTCAATTATTTCTACTTTTTTAATTTTTGGTGTTAGCATAGCCAACCACGTGTTACTTAGACCGAAGTGTAAATCAAATTCAAATTATAGTGACGATAATACAGTGAAATTATTCCTGCTTTTTACTTATTTGTGCTTCATTATTCAAAATTCTATAATTATAAAATATATACATGTAAGTATTATCACATAATTATAATAATTAATTAATATATTTGTTAGCAACGTCGACCCAAGGTCTTAGAGTATTAAGTTTTTAAGAAGATATTACAATAGAATATTCAAGTACAATAGGCATGAAATAGTTAAGATAGAAACTAAGCCTAGAGCAATAAACGAGAATGGTATTTTTAGCTAGAAGTGGTACAAAGACATTGTAAAAGATTAGGTTGTTTAAATTTCGACCCGCGGCTGATCACAGAGCTTTACAGGTAGGGTAAAGATAAGTAGAACTTCTCCAAAGCGCATAACGGGCGCCCCGGTGAGCGAAACAATAGAAATATTTCTCGAAACTCGTTCTCGAAGTAATAGAAACTGGCACCGGCAAGCGAGACAACAGATAAACCAAGCTCTCTGATTGGCCCGGGACCGTTTGGGGTAGCTCTGTCCCTTTCGGAGGATTTAATATAAATGCAACGAGAATTGTAAATGATTTGTAATAGTTGAACGCAAGACGTCAAGATAAGAACTCGGAAATAAAGTACTGTTCAGATCTCAAGCCTACCAGTTTTACTTTAAACCCGAAGAACACCGTAGGAGCTTCAGACCTCAGGAAGATCGCGCATTGCCCTGCCCAGGGCATTGAATTGGCTGCCTTCCATCAGCGCCCACTGAACAACGTACCCCGGAGCGCCTTGGCATCTCTAAGTCGGTGCGGTACAATATTATTGAGAAAATGGTACAAAGCTCTCCACACTTTTTCAATAATTTTACAAATATTTTTTTTTTCATTGATTTTATTTAACCTCTATTAAAAATTATTTTGCACTTATTATTTCAATGTGTTATAATAACATGTTTTTCAGTTTTTTTTTCTAATATTTAAACGATTAAATTAATATTTTCAGTCAAATGCCACCGAAAAAATCTAACCTCAACAACGCAAGCACCAGAGAGGCACGACGCAAACGTGTTAAAAGAGCTCATCAGTTAGCAGAACAAATCGAAACAGGAAATACAGCTCAAAGAATCAAGACAGCAGAAGTTCATGCACAAGAACAGCCTGATACACGTCTGCAACAGAATATTCCGGGAATAAGAGCGGCACAAGAACAAAACATAGCTACAGTACGAGTACAGGAAGGACAATTTCAATATATACATGTAAGTATTATCACATAGTTGTACAAGTTAATTAATATATCAATGAAAGAATGGTACAAAGCTCCCCACACTTTTTCAATCTTCTTAATATATATAAATCTCCTGTCACGATGTTTGTCCGCGATGGATTCCTAAACTACTTAACCGATTTTAAATTAAATTGTCACACCGTGACCAGTCTGCTCCAACTTGAGACATAGGATAGCTTACATCACAATTTACAGTCGCAATATTATTTTATTGCAAATTATTTGTTTTGACAGTCACAATTATCTGTTAGCTCCAAACTTAGAGCCTTAGAGCATTAAACCAACCGGAGGCGCCATTGACAGGCGTTCCCCTCTGCCAAAGGTACAAGACCGCTGGTCATACCGGTTATATAAAACTAGTTGCCGCGTGCCCCGCGCCATTCAGCGGATCACAATGAGTGCGGAACGACGTGAGCTGAAAATGCCGAATTGTAACGTGTTTTCGTGTAATAAAAGATCAAAAACATCTAGTGTACAAAAGGATAACATTACTTTTCATCTGTAAGTACGTACGTTTTACGTTGTACGTTTAAATATTATCAAATAGTACATTAAATTTGCAAAAAACTAAAAAATATTGTCAATCTAAAAGTGTTGCCACTTAATGGTAGTAGGTCTACTTTAGGCCAATTTTTAAAGATGTCTGTATAAATATTTAATTAAAAGTTCGTTTTCACATTCGTTAATATTAACATAATTTATTCAATAAAGAAATGGTACTTACCATAAATAACGTGAAATATAATTGTAGATGCTGATTGAATTAACGATGAATTAGAAAAACGTTTATTTTGCTTCACGAATGTACATTACAGCTTAGATAAATGAGTTTATATTAAAGAGCAAATTTGTGAGCAAAAACGGTCCCCACTCAGCATTGTGCTATAGTAGCATATTTATACTACTATAGCGCTGGTCTTCCGTGGTGCCCTTTTTGTGTGTGTTAGCAAATTCATTTGTTCTTTCATTTTCAACATATATTTTTATTTAATGCTATAAATATAGTATGTTTAAGTTTGTACCTACTTTATTAATTATTAGCATTTTATGATCTTCACTTGTTCCGTAAACAGGCCACTTATAATTTGCTACTCTGGCAACACAGTACTAGGAAAGCTAGTGATGGGACAGCACAAAAACAATTTTGTCGATGTCAACATTATAAAGTACGTTATTTTTATCATTTATTTTTCAGACATAAAGAAACAGCAACGTCCCTCGCTCTCGATACCTCGGAAGAAAGTGATATAATTTCAGAAATAGAGATCGAAACATACTTATCCCCTTTTGGAGAAAAGGTTGTGGAATACATACCGGGATACGTAGTATTTTCCACTATTAAAAGAATTAAATGCTGTACATGCGTAAAGGGCTTATGTGGAGAGCCTAATAAAAAAAGTATAACGTACCAAAAAGTAGAGGTAGTCTAATGTACGCATCGAAGGAAGTTATTGATTTATGTCGTCTTAGCGAAGTGGAAATCCGGAAGCACTTGTCTCATGACAAAAAGGTTAGCCGCTCTTGTACGCCCCAGTGGGTTACAAATAAAGTGTTACAACATTATGTTGGTAGACAACTGTTCAGAAACATCGAAAGTCACTACTTTGATAATGATTTTGTAATGCATAATATTGAACTTGCGAAAACGGCCATACAAAAGTATACACAAAAATCATATTAATACAATATCATACAAAAGTAACATTAAAATAAGTTTCTTGTCTAAAAAGACTGACCCTAAGAAATGTATTAGGTACATATATACACAAAACTTATTCATTTTAAGAATCAAGTGTTTCTAAAAATAATTAATAAACATTATGCTAATGCGCGCGATAAAACTGCAATAACTGTAACGCTTACATAATTTTTACAAATAAACTATTTTATAAAAGTTGTTTTTTTATTCTCTGTTTCACCACAAAATATCGATAAGTTTATTATTTATTATCGATGTGTTCCTCGCACTATCAATGTTTACTTCTATGCTACTATAGCACAATGCTGAGTGGGGACCGTTTTAGCTCACAAATTTGCTCTTTAATATAAACTCATTTATCTAAGCTGTAATGTACTCACTCGTGAAGCAAAATAAACGTTTGTCTATTCTATTCTAATTCATCGTTAATTCAATCAGCATCTACAATTATATTTCACGTTATTTATGGTTAGTATTAGTACCATTTCTTTATTGAATAAATTATGTTAATATTAACGAATGTGAAAACGAACTTTTAATTAAATATTTATACAGACATCTTTAAAAATTGGCCTAAAGTAGACCTACTACCATTAAGTGGCAACACTTTTAGATTGACAATATTTTTTAGTTTTTTGCAAATTTAATGTACTATTTGATAATATTTAAACGTACAACGTAAAACGTACGTACTTACAGATGAAAAGTAATGTTATCCTTTTGTACACTAGATGTTTTTGATCTTTTATTACACGAAAACACGTTACAATTCGGCATTTTCAGCTCACGTCGTTCCGCACTCATTGTGATTCGCTGAATGGCGCGGGTTTTTTTTCGAATGGACTAAACTCGCTGTAGGCCTCTGAGGCCGTGACAGCTTAACCGAACTTTTGGCGAGCGCAGATGGCGCTCAGCCCAGTAAGTTTTTTAGGCAACTAGCACAAGGGCACCACTTAGGTACGAACCTCGGCTTGGGCTGTTGCCGGGATGGGGATAGGAGAGAAACGCCCGGGTACATGTTTGTACCTCGTATAGGCGGCGACTGAAGGGATTCGTCGACCTCGCCGGCGAGATCGGTGTTTCTGTGAAGTGTTTGCTCTGTCTGATGTAGATGACTCACCTTCCGCATTAGCGGAGGTGATTTCGTCATCCGGGTCTCCGAGAACGTGTCTCGGACGGAGGATTTTGTTGGCGGGCGGATCCAACGGGTAGACCGGAATGGTGTGCACCAAAGGGTTCGGATGATTAGAGGCATGTTCATAAAACCGCTTGGAAGCGAGCTTCATGAACCTGGCTATTGATTCTAATTTCATATCAGATCGTTATTGCGAAAATACCATGGCGAGCCTGAGGCTTTTCGCAAGAAGCGGTTTTGGATGACCTGAATGGCACCAACTTTAGGAGAGTGGGCAAATACTACAGAGGAGTATGTCATGATGGGGCGAATGCACGCTTTGTAAAGGGTCACCTTATTTTTAAGGGACATTTTACTTTTCGCGCCTAGTAGTGAGGACAATCGTCCTAGGGTGAACTTTGCCTGATTGCACCTCTTAGTGATGTGCAACCTAAAGGAGAGACGCCTATCGAGGATGACACCCAGGTATTTGGCTGATGGGGCCCAGCGAATGGGCTTGCCAAATAAGGAGATCGGTTTGGGAGAAAGCGCGCGGCAACTAGTTTTATATAACCGGTATGACCGGCGGTATCTGTTGACTGGATTGAGTAAGTAATCAATAGATGGCACTGCTATGGTAAACCGACAAACGTGTCATATAAACTACAATTCAATAGCATGATTACCACGTGTTATTGAGGCTAAAAGTATAAATTAAATTTATTTTGTAGTAAACGAAATACCGTGAAATTCAATTATTTCTACTTTTTTAATTATCATAATCACACTGATATTATAAATGCGAAAGTTTGGATGTTTGTTTGTTACTCAATCACGTCGTAACGGCTGAACCGATTTTGATGAAATTTAGTAGGTATGCACGTATATTATAATCTGGATTAACACATAGGCTACTTTTTATCCTTTTTAATAATGGGGTGTCAAGTCAAGTTGCAACAGCGACTTAAGCTTTGTTTCTAGATTACCTGGCTATACATGTAGTAGTGTAACGCGTACGAAGTCGCGGGAAACAGCTAGTATTATAAATACGTTTAGGCATCGTTGCACAAGCGGCCCATAAGAGTCTCTTGTGAGAGAAATAAAAAAAAATATTATCAATACATATATTTTATTTTTTGCTTTTAGAGTCAATCGCCACCTATAGCACCTCTGGAGGTTGATGTGAAGCCTGTGGTGGATCATGAAATGGTGGCCGACAGGCGCACTTCTCCACTTGCTGACCCATTCCAAGATGCTCAAGGACTCAACTTAGCTGCTGATTTTCCAAATTTCCAAGATATAAAAAGCGGTCTTTACAACCAAAGGAACAGGGCTCATGGAGTTGAGTTACCTTTTTTATTAGACTAAGGCCGGCTTGCACAAAGATTCCTAAACGTATTTAGCGACTGAACATGTGTCAATTTGACGTATTTATACGACTGACAACTCCTTAAATCATTATATTTAGCCACTTATATTATAAATACGTTTAGGCATCGTTGCGCAAGTGGCCCATAAGTCTCTTGTGAGAGAAATAAAAAAAAATATTATCAATATATTTTATTTTTTGCTTTTAGAGTCAATCACCACCTTCTATAGCACCTCTGGAGGTTGATGTGAAGCCTGTGGTGGATCATGAAATGGCCGACAGACGCACTTCTCCACTTGCTGACCCATTCCAAGATGCTGAATTGAAAACACACTCTCCACGCATAAGTAAGTCAAGTAAGCAGGGCTGGCGAAACGTCATTTTCAAAAAGTTTTTATTACACATAGCGTGCTTAGATAAAATCTGTATTTTTTTCAAAGCTGAGCGTATCATCTAGTTAATTATATTTCGCCCAATGCATCGGTCACATTGTGACGAGTTATTTAATTAATATTACCTACTAGCTTCCGCCAGCTACTGCGCACGCGTGGTCTGTCAAAAAAAAGTGGCCTATGTTTGAAACCAGGTCATGTTCTATCTAAATACCAAATTTTATCGAAATTGGTTCAGCCGTTACCACATGATTGAATAACAAACAAACAAACATCCAAACCTTCGTATCTTTCTTAGTATATAAACAAAGTGGAGTTTGTTCAAACACTTATAACTCGAGAACGGCTGGACCGATTTTGATGATTTTTTTATTTGTCGTATTTGTCTCCGTCCCGAATAGCAGAATAACTATTAAAGTAGCGGAAAAAATAACGCAAAAAGATATTATGAAGAAAAATTATTTTCTCATACATTGATGCAGATAATGATGGCAGACGTATATTGACAGCACGCGTCATATGCATGTCAAGGCGATACGAAGTCGCCGGGTCAACTAGTTTATATTACCTACCTATTTTAATAAAATAAATAAATAATGCTGGACATTTTACACAACGCTATCCAGCCCCAAACTAAGCTAATTTTGTACTATGGTAACCAAATAAATGATAGAATACTTACATATACATATTTTTTTATTTCATATTATATGCATTATTTAAAATATATTACCTATTTTCAGAACAGCCTCGACCCGTGCTTCGCGCTCAAAGACATCGCGGCCAAAAAATCGTGCAATACATGAACCGACTAACGCAGATGGAGAAAAGGCGCATCACGGCAGAAGCAGTAACTGCACAGGCTCTCTCTGATATCGCCGCTGCATTAGGCCGAAATGCTGCTGCGGTACAAAATATATCTTATTCCATAAATAAAATAGCGAACGCAATACTACAAGTGGGAATACCGGGACGCCAATAGTTAAATTCAGAGGTAGAATCTGCTAAAGTTCCTATTCTAAGTTTCATACAAATCTGTTCAGCTTGATAGAACCGCAAACTTTGAAACCCTCACAAACTTTGCATTATAGAACTTGCCCAGCAGACATGAATGGCTAAAAATATAATTACACACGTAAAATCTACCTCATCTACTGAATATTAATCTGATATTTCAATGAAAACATATTCCTTGTTAGCACAAAAAAGTTAAACACTGTTTAATGCGTGGTTATAAAATTCCTTACCAATTTTTGTACTTTTTGAAATACGCGTTAACCTTCCTATACCCGCGCGTTGGTCTGTTAGACCGACAAATTACTTTCCTGTGTTTTTTTCACGTTAGGACAACTCTAGCGCAGGGAGCTTCCTAGTAGCTGCATGATTCGTCGCCATCTTCAATTCAGTGCGACGCGAGCGTTGGTGCGTATAGTGCGTGTCGCAGGTCACACACTTGTAAAAAATATTTTTGTTTGGAGCATGCAGTTATGGTATGCTCTGAGTGCCATAGTGACACGTCTGCGGACAATTAAGATTTTTTTAATGTTCCTCATATTGTTATCTTTAATATTTTAGAGTTTTTTTTGTTTGTTTTGAGAAAAACTATGTTAATGGTCAAATTTTTGTAGCTCCTAAGAAAAAGAAGCATTTTCAGAGACTGTTTTAAAAGACTGTAAGTTAATAATATAGTAAATATTTTCTATAACATTGGTTTATTTCTTGTAAATACATCCCTTAGTAATAATAAAATATATTTTGAGTAAGGCTTTCTCATCAAAATTATAGAAAAAAATGACTTGTACTTTCGGTCCCAGGCACCGTGCGCGGGTATATTTGTAATTTTTTTTGGCGCGGGTATAGAAAGGTTAAACAGTGTTTAATTTTTTTTTCGTAAGACCCATTATTTTTATTTTGTCAGCGTACGCTTCCTACTGACTGTAGATCTGGATCAATTGAGCTATCTATAGATTGTAAAGTTTACACTGTAATGTTTACTTGGCACTATTTTAAAAGTCAAGAATAATAATAATACCTAATAATTTTAAGTTTTTATGTAATACTCGCAAGATCGGGTCGAACCACTAGTACTGTAGAAGTAGTAGTAAAAAAACCACTAATGTTACTATTGGTAGATAAAACAATTCAAATGTATTAATAAATTATGTATTTTATTTTGTAAAAAATAAGCACTTTGTTCCTGTCTAACAAACTGTTTATATAACATTCGTAGTTATATAATATCTAGAGCATTGATTCCCAAAGTAGTCCAGGTGGACGCCCAGGGGTCCACGGGAGACTCGATGGGGTCTACGTTGGCTTGACATAAAAATGGGGGTTCTCAATTCGTAAGCACGAAAATTTAACTGGTTTCTATAGTGAAGAACTAAAATGTTGGCTTGACTTCACCTATTAATTGTAGGCAGATAATATTTTTAAAAGCTCGGCGACTGTTGCTTGTAAAAACTTGCATATTCAATATTCAGTACGAGTCGAGACTAGTAAAGCGCCGCCTTTTTTCTAAGTAAAATAAGTGAGAATTGATTGGTTTCTTGTGCTGTGAGTAGATGTCAAAAAAGTAAAGTTGGATGGAATGACTTCTTTGATTGGCCAACTTTACTTTTTTGACTTTACTCTCAGCACAATCAATTAATTAATTAACCAATAAATTCACACTCGAAAACTGTTATGTCATGGTTGGAACTCAGCCGCAACACAAATTTCCATAGTTAGATCCAATCTTTACATTTTTTGTCGACTGGGAATATGGTAGAAATGTAGCTGCAGGGGTCCACCGGAACCAACAAAATTTTGAAAGTGTTCTATGAGAAAAAAATGTTTGGGAACCTCTGATCTAGAGGAACAGTAATTTGCTCTTATGATATAGAAATCTTATTCTGTAATACCATTTATTAGAAAATTTAGGTCTTAGGTCTAAACATACACTCATATTTCAACAGTAGACAAATATAGGTACTTGAGATAAAGTGCATAACTAGAGATATTTTAAAATTGGTACAAATCACTACATTTTTATTTATGATGATTATAGGAAACCGGTCTTGGTATGGCTTAAAAATATTTTATGACAAATATATTTTTTTATATTGTAAAACTGTTAAAATATAATATACTGGATAACATCCAGGAACTAAATGCCTTTCAAAAATGGGCTTTTTGCGCATTCTTAATATATTAGACAATAAAAAAAATAATTTTAATAGCTTTGCTATTCGAATTAGGAGTCTAATAGCTTCTTCCGAAGAGTGTGATAAACTTGGGTTTGTTCTTGCAAGAAGGGTGGATGCAGCGGTCTGCAGCGGTCAACTCGCGAGGCTGCTTGAAGGGGATGCACAGGGACTTGGCGCCCATAGCCGGCGCTTTCACATCTATATTAGGATCATCATCAGTCCTGCAACAACACATCAAAAAATAAATATTAGAGCTAAAAGCAAATTTGATATTATCTAAGGTTTTTTATACGACATGGTGATCGAACAAGCTTGACTTGTAACAAGATAGCTTGAGGCATACAGGAGTAAAGCCATAAAGCCTCATGTGCCTGTAATTTCACCGGCAACCATACCCTTCAAAACCAAACAGCAATGCTGCTTGGCGGTTGAAATAAATAGGTACGGTGGTAGTACTTTCCCGGACGACCCCTTTCACAAGGAACCCTACTACTTTTAAAAGATTAAGTGTTTATTTGCTGATTAAACAGGTATGTATCGCTATGTACCTTTTTTATTTTTTATTATTAGTCTGTCCGTGACCACGGCTGTTGCAGCATAGTCGAAACGTCGGGATAACAAATAAAAAATTTGCATATTCGATAAATACCCGTTTAAATCAGTAATTACGTTATGCGAAGGTTTCTAAGGTGTTGTTTGAGAGACAGGCAATCATTTTGTATTTATTGACAGTGTTACTTTCATGGACGTACAAAAACTCTGGACAGAGTACAATTGTCTAAAAATGACACACTCCGAGTGCGCCGACTCGAGGGTACCTTCACACACACATTGACAATACTCACGCCGATTTGCGCCATTGCGCGCGTGACTGCACCGTTTATCAAATCACGCACACATTTATCGTGAACAATATGACGTTGATCCGTCCAGGGGCCTAATTCTACTAAACACTCTGTCAATGGTATCGTCGCAAAATGGTCACTATATTAAACCCCTTTTGGTATTCTACTAACACAATCTCAATGACCGCCGTTGCTATGGCAACACTATTGAAAATTTGGCAACTTATGACAGAAACATCAATCATACTCGTTATATAACGCGTGTTTTTATTTTCTGGTGGTCACATGCCTCCCATCATCCGAACCCTTTGGTACACACCGTTCCGGTCAACCCGTTGGACCCGCCCGCCAACAAAATCCTCCGTCGTCCGAGACACGTTCTCGGAGACCCGGATGACGAAATCACCTCTGCTAACGCGGAAGCGATATCTGAGTCATCTACATCAGACAGAGCAAACACTTCACAGATACACCGACCTCGCCGGCGAGGTCGACGAGTCCCTTCAGTCGCCGCCTATACGAGGTGCATACATGTACCCGGGCGTTTCTCTCCTATCCCCACCCCGGCAACTGCCCAAGCCGAGGCTCATACCTAAGTGATGCCCTTGCGCTAGATGCTTAACCGATTCGTTGCGATGTCTAATTTTGCAAACTTCTAACTGTAGCGTTGAACAAAATTACCGTGACACGGCTGCCGTGCCAAGCGCCATACGATTAAATGACATGGCTCCTGTGTCTTCAGCCATGCGGAAAAGAAAACAGTGTTTTTTACCATTTTTACGTGGTTCTAAGCGTTAAACTTTTAGTTTACATTCGAAATCTAACGTGAACGGTCAGGAACGTAGTTTCAAGTGATAAAAAGTGTAAAAATAAGTGTATTTTTGGAAATGGATGGTAAGTGGCTTTTTTAATACAGGTGTGATAAACCTTTTCTACTTACATTAGTTCTAAAATTATTGTTTTGGTTTTCCTGATAAGAAATTTCAAGTATTTTAAAGTAAATTATTGCCTATTTATTGTTTAAGAATTACGGCGTAAAAGAAAATATATTCCCGAGACAAAAATTGAAACTCAACGCGACGACGATGACCAAATATTAGAGCAAAATTCGCAAACATATTCACAACACTGGGAAAACTCAGAACACTTGAAATCTATACATGAGGATACTTCAACGTGCATAAAAAAACAGATGGTGGACAGATCAACGTGTTTAGAAAATAATATGGTGGACAGTTCAAAGTGCATAGAAAAAACTAAGGATGATGAGCGTCATGTTTGGAACATGACGCTGTATTGGATATACATGGATGTAAATATTTTGGCCAGTTAGTTTTGGCCAACGTATGTGTGTTTACATAATAGCTCCTCAGTTAAACCCACGCTGGTATAAAAATTATCTACATACAAGGAATGGCCTTTTTCAATATACTTTTGCATAAGCAAATGAACCACTTTTTTAATATGATTTCTACCGCCGACTTGCACATCCTGGGAGCCTGCGTACACGTGAATATTTAAAATAATTCCGTTGGCATCGGCTAAAATGTATAATTTAATTCCGTATTTATGTGTTTTTCCTTTATTGTATTGACGGAAGAAAAGTCTTCCTTTCCACAGAATAAGAGACTCATCGATTGTTAGCTCTCTTAATGGATAATATACTGAATTAACCGTGTCGTTGAATAAATCAATTAAAGATTTAATTTTAAATATACTCTCTGGTCTTTCATTATTCTGAACATTTAAGGCTCTTAAAATTAAAAAAAACCTGTCCCTCGACATAAATATATGTGGACTTAAGCGGAACAGATAATGAGTGGACCAATAATCTACCATTCTATTGAGTTTTATTGTTCCCATCAGCAACAGTATGCCTAGAAATGTTTTAAATTCGGTGACACTTACATCGGTCCATTGTCTAAATCGAGCTCGAGAAGTAGTCGCTGCTGCTTTCAGTCTGTTGCCGTACTTATTTGTACAATCCAATATTAAATTCATGAATTGGGCATTCAAAAATAAAACGAAATAGTCCAAAGGACTTTGGACGTGTACATCATGTGGCGACAATATACCACTGGTTCCGATATTCCAATATTCTGATTAGTTTCTGACATCCTATTTCGGTAGCGGTAATTGTCTTTTGCGCTAAGATTCTCCTAAAATGTTAAAAAAATGTTCTCTCAAATCGTTCACATTTCTGATATAAAAATAAGCAATTTTTTAATATTATTTATTTCAATTATATTATTATACAAAAATCCTCATCATTAAAATTTTCAAAAAGGTTGGTGACCCCTATTTTTTTAAAAACAATACAATATCCAGAAACGAATGCTACAAGCTTGATTAACGTTAAAAATAAAAAAGTTTTGTTCTGGGGTAGATCTCCCTAAAACTTAATTTGAAGGAATTACCATCGATTTCAAAATGACACGGCTCACGTGCCTAACGCCACACGCAAAAGAAAATGATGACACGGCTGCCGTGCCATCCGCAATGAATCGGTTAAATAACTTACTGGGCTGAGCGCCATCTGCGCTCGCCAAAAGTTCGGTTAACTGTCACGGCTTCAGAGGCCAACAGCGAGTTTAGTCCATTTGAAAAAAAAAATCTGGTGGTCACACGCACAAAAGGCGTCACTAATACCTGCGCTACAGTAGCTACACGTTACACTGGCACACCGCTAAGTGACGACCTATTTTGTTGTCTTGTATTTTGTATTAGGTACCTAAGTAGATATAACTGTTATTAATAGAATTTAAAAATGGACACCAAATAAACATTTTTGTATTTGTATTTAAATAATACCAGAGACCAGTAATATAAATAGACTGCCAGTCTCGAACAAATTAATGTAACTCGATATTTGATTACCTGTTAGGACGCGAGATGTCGCTAGGAGTTCCAAATCATTATATTTATGTGACCTCTAGCCAACATCTAGCTTACTACCGCTCACGAAAAAAACGATAAAAAATAGATGGCGCTATTTCCAATTTAACGTGCGCGATAGTATTAATGCGACGTTGTCAGTTTGCACGGTATGCGATGTTGCCGGTCTTCAGTTTCGTTAAAACTTCAGTCTTTAGTATTTTTTGAGACTTGCGCACAATTTTATCGGAATTGCCAGAACATGAAAGTTTCCGTCAAAATAGGGTTTTTTTAGGAAAGGAAAGCCTTGCTGGTGCAATAATAAATAGATATATTTAATTCATTACTTAGGTCTATGATCGTACCATTATCACCTAAATGCGGAAATACCTATTTGTAAAATACGTATTTGTAGTGATATGTACAGATATGTAGAATACTTTTTGAAACAAAATAAAATTCATTTGTAAGTACCTGGCAAATGCATACTACAAGATAATACGTTATTTACTAAAATAATAAACTTAATTACATAAGTACACTACATATAATAAGTGCAACAAAATTTCTTAGACTTGCTAGTCGTGACTTTTGAGAAGTGAGGTTTGGCAACACAGCATGCAACAAATTAGATGCAAACAGCGTGGCTGTTTGCTTGCTTGCTGTGCTGGCTGTCATTCAATGTCAGTCAGTTCATGGTTCCCACTCGTTCCCGCTCATTTTCTTGTGGCTAATTGTTTTGTTTTCGGCTTTCGGGTGAATTTCTTTGCGTTTGGATTTCTCAGTACAATAATTCTGCTTGCCTACTAAGATTATGATTTTTTTTGTTTTTATTGGACACTCGCGAGATCTCAGTTCGGGGCGAACCACTAGTTATTGATCGAGCGAAGCGAGATCTCCAAATCAACAAATCGGCGTTGTATGTATGTATGTTTGTTTGTCCGAGGATAACTTTCGAAGCGTTTATCCGATCATCGTGAAATTTGGTATATAGGTAGGTAATGATAGCACAATTTTGGTGTGACCAACGAGTTAAAAATTTTGGAGGGTTGTTGAGATATTGGGGTTCAAGAGGGGTAAAAAAAATAAAAATGAGACTATTAGGTCAAATGAGACGTCAAATGAAAGGTCTTCATTAGTATATTTAAACCCCTTTTTTATTTTTAGTAAAGTTTTTGTAGTTTTTGAGTTATTAGCCATAATAAAAACAAAACTTTGACAAAATTCACAGGGTACACCAGTGACCCCACAGTGCTGTAATTTGGTATGCGTGTAGCTTATGTATCACAAATATAGGCAAGTCTGAAATCCAGAATAACTGCAATTTGTACCCCAAAAAATGGTAACCAATTTACATGAACTCCCGTTACCTGTAATTTGAATGAAACTATAGGTCAAGTTAATTGGTTTTTATTTCGTGGCACTATTTTGATAGTCAAAGATTACGAACAATATTTTTTGGTTTTATGCTAGACTCGTGAATCTCAGTTCGGGGCGAACCACTAGTTATGTATTCTAAATTAATTAAAAGCTTACATATCCACTTGTAATCAAGTAATTTGATAAAAAGAAGGAAAGGGAAGGTTTCACCAGGTTTCACTAACGATTTGGTAAGGTGATGTTTTGATTTGAATGACATGGTGTTATTTATTTAAATAAAAATACACAATACTATAACAATATGAGTTTTTATTGCAAATTAAAAATTAAATCAAACTTAAATCTTCTTCTTAACTCAAAGTCAAGCTTTAATAATATTCTTTGCCTATAATCAAAAATAAACTTAAATCTTTTTGATTATTTAATAATAAAAAGTTTGATTATTTTATATTATTTATTGAATATTGTTTAATTTTTAAATCGAGCACTAGGAAATCCGTATCATTAGGTTTAGAATCGTATTGGCTTGGTCCGTAGAGCTCTGATGGTGAAAGAAAGCATAGTAATTAAAACCGTTATGCTCTAAACTAGAACAAAATAGTTTGAATTAATATGTCTCCAATAAATAGGTAGGTACTTATTTATAGCGATAGACTCGCCAACTTAAAAATCCTGCAGCGTAAGATTTTTGCTGTAGTGAGTATATAATGGCTAAGTACCTACATTGCATTGTTTTTTTAGGCGACGATATCCTTAGAAGTAAAAAAATCTGCCATTTAATTTTGTGTTAAGCGCCACCTAGGTAAAAAACAATGCGTTTTTTTGTATGCTATCTTTCATCCTATTCCTACGCCATCTGTGATTAAGCACACGAAAGTGGTAAATAATCAATATGAAATAAAATCGGTAAATCTTGTTGTATGGACAATATTACTTATTCTAAAAAAAACCAGAAAAATTTTGGTGTGTTGTAGTGAAAATTTATTTTAATTTGTTTGGTTGCAATGGCCGCTATGAAAGTTTCCAGGCTATGAGACAGCGCCATCTAGAAATAATACGGGATTTTGAGCTTTTTGCGGATTACGTTTTTTTCAATGGACTTGACAGTCTATTTATATTACTGGTCTCTGATAATACGATGGCTCCATAATAATTTTTCTTATAAATTATCAGAATGGGCCCCAGGGGTTGAGTACGTCCGTACTTTCTACTATTTGGGTAATAATTGAAACCAAAGACCTCACTCATAAAACATCATTACACACCTTGGATTAAACAAAAAACCACAAAAACGTTAAACCCCCGCTAAACACGTTTAAAAAAAACCTAAACAAAAATAGTTAAGGATTTTTTTAAATCACGCATTAAACAGTGTTTAACTGTTTTTGTGGTAACAAGGCATACATATGTCTAGTTTTGTTTAATGAAATTTAATTAAATGCAAAATGGATGTGTATTGCATCCATGATTGAGATCGTAATATTTACCTTGCACTATCATTTTTGATTTGGTCTTCACAGGGGATGTCGCCGCAGAACGGAGCAAGTATGATATGCTTGTTTTCCAACGCAGCCACAAACTCATCCCATTTGGTAACATTGGATAATCTTGAATCACGTTCTTTTGTCGCCCTACAATTAAAATTTACAAGTTAGACTAGATAATATCTTTATTGCACACCATTAAAAAGAAACAAATGAAAGAAAATACACTTTTAAATCATAGGTACAATGGGCGGCCTTATCGCTAAAAGTGATCTCTTCCAGGTAACCTTAGGATTTCAAGTTAGTATATATTCAAAGGATTTTTAAACCAAGATCTATCTTAGTTAGGTACAATCAAAATACATCACACTTGATTATGAATGCGAACGTTTGGATGTTTGTTAGTCAATCACGTCGTACCGCCTTGACATGCATATGACGCGGATTGCCAATGTACGTCGCCGGTAGAATGGTCAATCGGCCATCATTAGCTGCATCTATTTTTTTATTGATGATAGTTAAGCGCTTGTTGAGCACTACCTCACCTGATGGTGTGATCGAAGATGGAGCACGCTTGTCTAGAATGAACCTATTCACTCTGGACTTGTCAGACTATGTATGAGAAAATGAATTTTCTTCGTTTTTTTTGCGTGAATTTTTCCGATATTTTAATAATTATTCTGCTATTCGGAGAGGAGACAAATCCAACATCACACAATTAAAGATCATCAAAATCGGTTCAGCCGTTCTTGAGTTATAAATGGTGTAACTAACCCGCCTTTGTTTTATATATATTATATATATTTATATTATTAAATATGTCCAGTAATTATGTATATTGCTATTTCTTATTTGTAAGTAAAATACTTAAGTTTAACTAGTTTTGAAGATCACCATAAAAAATAGAGGAATCCTCTAATACACGTTATTGCCTCCCACTTGTTAAGACGTGGTTAAGACAGGTGGAGCAGGATAACGACTGAATGGTGGACGAGGAATGACTGTAAAAGGGTAGGACGTCCAGCAGCGAGATGGGTGGACGACATCGTTTAAGTCGCGGGCCCTCAATGGGTGAGACTAGCGCAGTATCGTGGCGGATGGCACAAACGGGGGGAGGCCTATACCCAGCAGGGGGTATAGGTGGTAATGAAATGAACTCACCTGTCCAACATCTCCTTGTGCGTGTCGTGCAAGAGCGCGAGGAGCGCGGCGCCGGCGTCGCTGCGTCGGAGCGTGCGCTTGTCGCCCGTAAGCCGACGCACCGCCACCACTTCACCCTTCGCCATGTCTTTGGGACCCAGCTCCACGCGAATCGGGACACCCTGTACACAACATTCAGAATATCTATATTTTATATTTCAACAGAACTTACAAACAGTTGTACTTAATTGATAAATTTTAAGTATTAAACGTACGATTTGCACATACACATACAGTTCTAAAACCTTACCCCAACATTTACATGTATTTAATTTTTTTAAAGCGAGCTAACGTTATCTTCCCCACGCTTAAAAATAATACGAATATAATAAGAAAAATTAAGGAATATCGGCATATTTAAAAACCTCACATGGTAAATATCTCGTTTTTAGTGGAAATAGTTTTAAAAGTTAGACCTACTGAATGTTCCTGGGAGCCGTTGGCAGGTCAAGATTGGTGAATTCGGAAATCAATCGGAGATACCTATGTTCAGCAGTGGACGTCTTATGACGAGTTAGTGATGACTAATGAGTGGTTATGGAAACGTAGGATTTCCAGCTGCGACATGGGTAGATAACATGGTCAAAGTTGCGGGCCGCCGATGGGTGAGACTAGCGTCTATACTCATCGTCCTGTTTAGGTGTACCACTGTACCGTAATTACGTACATTGTACCTTGAGTTCCCAATGGTTGAACTTCCAACCAGGCGAGTAGTTGTCTCTATAGTCCCCCTCAGCCCTGATGCCGGCGGCTACAAGGTCGTCCACTAACGCCTTGCACGACTACATCATACCTTGAGTTCCCAATGGTTGAACTTCCAACCAGGCGAGTAGTTGTCTCTATAGTCCCCCTCAGCCCTGATGCCGGCGGCTACAAGGTCGTCCACTAACGCCTTGCACGACTACATCATACCTTGAGTTCCCAATGGTTGAACTTCCAACCAGGCGAGTAGTTGTCTCTATAGTCCCCCTCAGCCCTGATGCCGGCGGCTACAAGGTCGTTTACTAACGCCTTGCACGACTACATCATACCTTGAGTTCCCAATGGTTGAACTTCCAACCAGGCGAGTAGTTGTCTCTATAGTCCCCCTCAGCCCTGATGCCGGCGGCTACAAGGTCGTTTACTAACGCCTTGCACGACTACATCATACCTTGAGTTCCCAATGGTTGAACTTCCAACCAGGCGAGTAGTTGTCTCTATAGTCCCCCTCAGCCCTGATGCCGGCGGCTACAAGGTCGTTTACTAACGCCTTGCACGACTACATCATACCTTGAGTTCCCAATGGTTGAACTTCCAACCAGGCGAGTAGTTGTCTCTATAGTCCCCCTCAGCCCTGATGCCGGCGGCTACAAGGTCGTTTACTAACGCCTTGCACGACTCTATAAGGTTGGCTCTCTCTTCAGGCGTGGATTGTGCGGTGACTCCGCACGGGACCACGATGGCTTGTATGTCGGCGATGTGCGGGGGAAGGACTAGGCCGCGGTCGTCGCCGTGAACAAGTACCATTACACCTGAAATATTATCACAACATTTTAACCATTCTTTTTAGGGGTAGAAATGGTAGTTATTATGGATTTCAGACTTTTCCCTATATTTGTATCACTAAAGCTACACGTATACCAAATTTCACTTCAGGGTCACTGGTGTACCCTGTGAATTTCGTCAGTTCAGTTTTTTAAATGGCTAATAACTCAAAAACTAAAAGAATCAAACTAAATATAAATAAGTTTTTTGTTGAAAAACTTTTTCAAAACAAGCTTTTATAAAATTCATAATCGGAACCGCAAGCAGATTCAAATGAGCCCAAACACTAGTAGCCTACTATGATCCATTCAGAAGTTCCGTTGTCTAGCATCCGTCTCCATCATGAGACCACCTCCATGGTACCATATTATTCCTTTGTCATCGAAGTTACATATGTATTCCAAATTTCAGCTCAATCGGTTGAGGGGAACAGGTTTAAAATTCAGTTGCAAGATCCCACCCGGACAAACATACATACATTGCAAGTTAATAAAAAGCTTGTAAAATGGGGTCGAAATGTACTAATGAAGACGTTTGATTAGATGTCACACTTTACCTAATAGTCTTATTTTGATGTTTTTACCCCTCTTGAACCCCAATATCTCAACAACCCCCAAACATTTTTAGCTCATTTAGTCACACCAGGATTGTGCCAACACTTCTTACCTATATACCAAATTTCACGATGATCAGATCAACGCTTCGAACGTTATCCTCGGACAAACAAACATACACACATATAACGCCAACTTGCCCAAGTTGATTTGGAGATTTCGTTCGATTAATAATTAACTGGCATTTATGTAGAATTTCGCGGTAGTAACACTTATGTATTGTTTGATTAACTACACATAGAGCCAATTATGTAACGCCTGTTATGAGAATATATGCCTCCGAGTATTGATAGTTACAAGATACCTTTTCTTGAAGAAACTTACCAATAGTTCTAGTGGTAAGACCCCATGAGTTTTGGTACACGTAAGCCTTCTCTTGCGTGTCAGGATCGTCGTATACCACCTCGAACATTTTTGAGAAGTTCTGGCCTAAGTGGTGGCTTGTTGCTCCCTGCAAATTACAAAAAAAATAGTTTTACAACGATAAAATAGTTCTACGAGATCGAATCAGAAATGAGAAGATTCGTAGACGAACCAAAGCTACCGACATAGCACAAAGGGTTAGCAAGTTGAAGTGGCAGTAGTGGGCAGGGCAAGAACTGACGGCCGTTGTAGCAGAAAGGTTTTCGAGTGCAGACCACGCACTGGACAGCGCAGCGTAGTAGGACGGCCCCCCACTAGATGGAAAGACGACCTAATAAAGGTTGCTGGGAGCCGTTGGATGCAGGCCAAACAAGATCGCTCGCTCTGGAAATCTATGGGGGAGGCCTATGTTCAGCAGTGGACGTCCTTTTGGCTGATATGATGATGGGTTTTACAATGAGATAATCTAACGAACGAAAACGGTGGGTAACGGGACTTCTATACTAGACGCCAACGCTCCTGGCAGACGGGGTTATAAAATGTAGGACAAGCCACGATGATATTGCTATCTCACTCGCTCTTGTAGCCCTTACGGGAGACATTAGTGATGCGCCGAGTACCCATCGATAACACTACCAGTAATTGGTTTGAAAAGAAAATAAACATGTTTATTGGTTAGCCTCGTCCGCCACGAAACTTGGCGTATATTATATGTAGTATGTTATGTAGCCTCTGCACCATGAGCCATGATGGACAATCATAGAATGCGCAATGATTGCCACCATGATTGCGCAGCTGTCTACACTATAGGCCATGATGGACAATCACAGAATGCGCAATGATTGCCACCATGATTGCGCAGCTGTCTACACTATGGGCTATGATGGACAATCACAGAATGCGCAATGATTGCCACCATGATTGCGCAGCTGTCTACACTATGGGCCATGATGGACAATCACAGAATGGGCCATGATGGACAATCACAGAATGGGCCATGATGGACAATCACAGAATGCGCAATGATTGCCGCCATTATTGCGCAGCTACGTTTGATGGACGTCGAACAGTAGCAGCTGCCGCTATTTATTTATTTAGTATATATAACCATTATACAACACATTATATATAACGCACACGTCCGCACAGTATCGTAAACAAATACGAACTGAGTGATCGGCGATCGTGTGGACACGCTTACAATCATGGCCGCAAACTCCTTTGATGTTTGTCCGAAAAACCGACATAGCGGCAATTACGCTCGATCGTCACCGATCATAAGCGATTACAGGCAATTATGCCCTCTACACGATAGTGATCGTCTATGATCGCCCATCATGGCCCATCGTGTAGAGGCGCTATTAGCCGTGTATGACCAGCTCTCGATTCAAATAATATCATGGTCATAATTGAAGAATTAACTGCAAAAAAGCTCTATGGAATCATGTCATAAAATTATTTTTAGATTCCCTTTATGAGATGCAATACCATCTAGACATACATGTCTGTGAGTTAGTTTAAAATATCACGAAATAACAGCAAACACATGGTACAAAATATACTCTAAAATATTATCCTCATAATCAGTGTAAACAGAATAGAATAGTCTAGATATTTTACAAATATTCAATGGATATCGATAGAACGTGGTCTAATGATTTAAAATACATTAATGAAGTTTTAGAAATTATAGTTGATGTACCTGAAAATTTACGTCAGTGTCTCTATACAAGTTGGAAGTTAATAAAAAGAAGTTAAGTAAAAGAAATATCGCTAATAATATATAACAGATTTCACATCACGATAACATCACAGATAACTTATAACAAGAGACATTAATAAAGTGGAGTAAGTAATATTGTTTACCTGAATTCCCCTCCCACTAGCCGGTACATACGCCTCGACGGTAGTGGTCCAGTCTCCTCCCGCGAACTTCTCTTTTTCAGTCTTACGTCCCTTGATCACAGGCACCGCCAGTAAGTCTTCGTATACTTGTGCATATAATTCTGTAAAACAATAGGATCGGGTTTTAATTTGAAACATCTATTGGTGCGCCTTGGAAGACCGACTCGAAATAGAAATAAGGTATGTACCTTTTTTATTTGTTATCCCGACGTTTCGGTTTTGTTGCAACAGGCGTGATCAGGGGTTGACTCGTGACCACGCCTGTTGCAACACACCGAAACGTCGAGATAACCTCTTAACCCTTTAACTACTGGGGGAAAAAAATCTCAGTAGTCCCATCATGGATCTAGCGATGGAGCTACTGAGACCAGGCGACTTCCATGGAACTGCTGGGAGAAAAAAAAATCTCAGTTGTCCCATCATAGATCTAGCGATGGAGCTACTGTGACCAGGCGACTTCCATGGAACTACTGGGGGAAAAAAATCTCAGTTGTCCCATCATGGATCTAGCGATGGAGCTACTGTGACCAGGCGACTTCCATGGAACTACTGGGGGAAAAAAATCTCAGTTGTCCCATCATGGATCTAGCGATGGAGCTACTGAGACCAGGCAACTTCTATGAAACTACTGGGAGAAAAGAATCTCAGTTGTCCCATCATGGATCTAGCGATGGAACTATTGGGACCACGCGGATTGAACAACTTCAAATAATTTAATTTTATAACATACCTAAAATCTGCATGACCTCTGCGGCGGCCTCCTCTTGGAAGCGGAAGGCGGTGTGTCCTTCCTGCCAGAGGAACTCGCGCGTGCGCAGGAACGGCTGCGGCTGCTTGAACTCCCACCTCTGCAATAGACGAGATTAATTTCAGTTGTATTAAACGATAGTTTACACGCAACATAAACATAGCACACAAAAATGTTCACAAGTCAATAAGTTTCGTTGTGTCCGGGTTTTCAGTTGTTTTCAATAGGTGTTCAGTAGCTTGCAGGTGGAACGGGTACATGACCGTCTCGGAGGTGGGAGGGATGGCAATGTGCTACTTACCACGACATTGTTCCACTGGTTGAGCTTATAGGGCAGGTCGCGGTGGCTCTGTATCCACTATCCAGCGCGCGTACGCCGGGTACATGACCGTCTCGGAGGTGGGAGGGATGGCGATGTGCTACTCACCACGACATTGTTCCACTGGTTGAGCTTATAGGGCAGGTCGCGGTGGCTCTGTATCCAGCGCGCGTACGCCGGGTACATGACCGTCTCGGAGGTGGGAGGGATGGCGATGTGCTACTCACCACGAAATTGTTCCACTGATTGAGCTTATAGGGCAGGTCGCGGTGGCTCTGTATCCAGCGCGCGTACGCCGGGTAAATGACCGTCTCGGAGGTGGGAGGCATGGCGATGTGCTACTCACCACGACATTGTTCCACTGGTTGAGCTTATAGGGCAGGTCGCGGTGGCTCTGTATCCAGCGCGCGTACGCCGGGTACATGACCGTCTCGGAGGTGGGAGGGATGGCGATGTGCTACTCACCACGACATTGTTCCACTGGTTGAGCTTATAGGGCAGGTCGCGGTGGCTCTGTATCCAGCGCGCGTACGCCGGGTACATGACCGTCTCGGAGGTGGGAGGGATGGCGATGTGCTACTCACCACGAAATTGTTCCACTGGTTGAGCTTATAGGGCAGGTCGCGGTGGCTCTGTATCCAGCGCGCGTACGCCGGGTACATGACCGTCTCGGAGGTGGGACGGATGGCGATGTGCTACTCACCACGACATTGTTCCACTGGTTGAGCTTATAGGGCAGGTCGCGGTGGCTCTGTATCCAGCGTGCGTACGCCGGGTACATGACCGTCTCGGAGGTGGGACGGATGGCGATGTGTTCCGCTAATTCCGACGAGCCAGAATGCGTCACCCACGCTACTTCAGGGGCGAAGTCTGCGATGTGGGTCTTCTCGCGTTCTAATACAGCCTGATATAAAAGAAAGACATTAATTACTGATTTAGAATACAAATTAAATCATGTTTACCG
Source organism: Philereme transversata (assembly GCA_963924445.1). Taxonomy (NCBI): domain Eukaryota; kingdom Metazoa; phylum Arthropoda; class Insecta; order Lepidoptera; family Geometridae; genus Philereme; species Philereme transversata. The sequence continues at coordinate 12,430,811 of OZ004347.1, forward strand.
GGTAAACATTAAAACATCCTCATCTTAGCCCAGGTTTCCTATGCAACGTCACTTAAGGACTATCGCCCGATAACCAAGTCTTTGTATTTCGTACCTTTGAAACAAATATGGGGAAGTAGCCATCCTTAACTCCAAGTTTCTTGAACTCGTTCGAGAGGAAGGTGCGGATCTTGTCCCAGATGCTGTACGACCACGGCCGCAGGATATAGCATCCTGAGATGTCGTAATAGTCGATCATCTCCGCTGGAAAAACAAACTTAAATAATGGAAATAGTGCATGCAATTAACTTGTCATTATTGTCAATAAGTGCAAGCAAACTCCATCAATTCGCATCGCCGCGAAAGATTTCCTTTCCTTGTCCAGTGAATTATTTGGAGCAAAATCTTTCATTGCGTTTTGAACTTTATTTGCTAAGAACTCACGGAGCGGTTTCCTTGAGTTAACACTTCTTGACTACTAATATATTCGCCTTATCCTTGGTTGGATACACTGTTTCGTTATTTTGGTCGGATTTAAAACTACCTGTCAATGCAAAGACCTCCGACGACCTCCGTGGCGCAGTGGGTGAATAGCCTGCTGAGACGGAGGAGGATGCGGGTTCGATTTATACTTCCGGAATCGTATCAACTGATTTTAGAGGTGGGTTTAATATATAAAATTGTTTAAGAACGAAAAGTAATCAAGAAATCACCGTTCGCGTAACGCTAGCAAACTCGCAAACGAACTATATATATTTCATGCACTGGCTATAAGAGGAAGAGAGAAAGAAAATGTGTGCGCGCACTGCTCTCTCTTGCTCCTACAGTGTGATACAGACAATAGGCCTGCACTGTGTCTTAGATATACGAAACCTAACTGGCTATGAGAGAAAGAGAGAAAGAAAATGTGTGCTCGCACCTCTCGGTCTTACCTTTACAGTAACATACGAAACGTAACTCTCTCTCTCTTTCTATCTTCACTAACTTATATCTCCCTCTCAACTTCCGTTCGCCTCGCCCGGTCACACTTTTCGAAACGCTCTCGTCACACATTCGCCAGCTTACTCCCCAAGTCAAGCGTGCGTAAAGAAGTTTCTGGTTCCCAAAGTACAAGTTTGCCTTAGTTTGGGGCTAGATGGCGCTGCGTGACATGTCCAGCATTAATTATTTAATTTTTTAATTAACAAAATGTAGTGTAGTAGGACAATTGGAATTTATTATCGTACTAGTTGACCCGGCGAACTTCGTACCGCCTTAACATGCATATGTCGCAGGCTGTCAATATACGTCGGCAATCATTATCTGCATCAATGTATGAGAAAATTATTTTTCTTCATAATATCTTTATGCGTGATTTTTACAATATTTTAATAGTTATTCGCTATTCGGGACAGAGACAAATACAACAAACCAAAAATCATCAAAATCGGTCCAGCCGTTCTTGAGTTATAAGTGTTCGAACAAACTCGAGTTTGTTTTATATAATATATTATCGTATGTAGTAATATAAAGTGACGCGGTTAGAATGCAGTTGACTTACATTTGGTGATGACTTGCGAGTACCACTCGGGTAGGTCGGTCTCCTTGCTGGCTTCGAGTCCCAGTCTGGTCACTTTCTTTACACCGCTGGCAGACTCGTCCTTTACAGGTTTTGGTGGCTGGAAATAAAATTGAACTTTTGAAACGATTATAGTTATAGACAGAAAGAAGAGAAGATGGAACGCTATAGAACGTGGGATGTTCGACAGTTCGATAGCGAGATGGGAGGACGACGCAGTCGGCGTCGCGGGCCCACGATAGGTCACACTAGCGCAGGATCGTGGAGGGTGGCACGAACTTATACCTATATCTGACGACCTCCGTGGCGCAGTGGCCGAATAACCCACTAAGACGGCTAGCGGTAGCGGGTTCCATTCCCGCCGCGGAACAAATTTTTGCATGATCTACAGATATTTGATCCGGGTCTGGATGTTTTTCTATATATTATAAGTAAGTATTTACAAAAAAAAGTATATAGTATTCTACCATTTATCTGGTTCCTATAGTATAAGCTCTGTTTGGTTTGGGGCTAGATAGCGCTGTGTGAAATGTCCAGCAATATTTATTTATTTATTATACCCAGCAGTGGGCTGTGGATGATGAGGGCCCCAAAACATGAAATCACGTAAATCGTTTTGCGTTGGAGATTAAAAATGAGAGTCAATTACCTGTTCCTTAGCTTTAGCTTCCTTTTTCTCCTTAGGCTTGGCGTCTTTCGGCTTGGCATCCTTCGGCTTGACCTCCTGTTTGGCCTCCTTGGCCTTGTCCTTGGCCTTGATGTCGCGCGGCGGCGCCGGAGGTGCGTACGCTGTACCGGTCTCTTCTAGGTACTGAGCTTTGAGTTCCAGAAGTTTCTTCACTGCTTCGTCTACTGCAGCCTGAAACGCATTTTAGTTTTATGAGAAGTATTTTATTTCATTCAATATAAAATCAAACATGAGGTTTTTTTCAAAAAAATCACTAACAATTTTTTTTGTCTACCTTTCTATACTTTCGCATCTAAGACTATCTTTTCTGAAATTAGTCTAAATTATTCATCATGAAAACTTGATTCTGCGTTACCTTTGTTTCCTAAGTTTTTGTTTCAAAATGTTTTCGCTAAAATAACTATAGCTCCTTAACTATTCAAATTTGTACAACATACATGTGGTTATTTGGGTAGCCCTGGCGATGCTCTACTTCTGGATTTCCGTTTGAAACTATTTTTGAAACATCTTGTATACTATAACTATGCATTTACAAAAAAAAAATATAAGAAATAAGACTTTTTTTAAACCATCTCAAAAACTTTCAAGCCGTATGGGAATTAAAATATAAGTATTCTATCAGTTATCTGTTTCCTATAGTCAAGCTTTGCTTAGTCTGGGGCTAGATAGAGCTGTGTGAAATGTCTAGCATGATGTATTACTAGCTTCCGCCCGCGGCCTCACACGCATGATTTATAAATATTTTTTATTTTCTGAACCCTGCAAGATATCGAAATGGAAACGAAAATATAAGTTAAAATTCCTGTTTTAATCCCTAGTTTTTTTAAATTAAAATTCGTTAAGCTCCTTCGGAGCCTATTCGAGAAAAACTTCCAAACGGACAGACAGACAAAAATTCTACAAACATAATTTATGATCGTATAAATAATCACAGACAGACACTTCAATTTTATTATTGGTATAGAATAGATTTAGTATTTATAATAACCTTGTCAGCCTTCTTAGTCTTCAGCTCTCTGACGAGATCTCCCTGCTTAGAGACCTGAGTGCCGAGTGCGGCCGCCTTGTCGCCTGATCCGTTCATCTTTGGAGGAGTTGCAGCTTTCTGAAGATAAAATACAAATAAATTATTGATCGAGCGAAACGAGATCTCCAAATCAACTTGGGCAAAGCGGCGTTGTATGTATGTTTGTTTGTCCGAGGATAACTTTTGAAGCGTTGATCCGATCATCGTGAAATTTGATATATAGGTAGGTAGAGTTGGCACAATCCTGGTGTGAATAAATGAGTTAAAAATGTTTAGGGGTTGTTGAGATGTTGGGGTTCAAGAGGGGTAAAAAAAATCAAAATGAAACTATTCGGTCAAATGGGACGTCCAATGAAAGGTCTTCATTTCGACTCACTTATTATTTTTAGCTTAATCCTTGTAGATTTTGAGTATTAGCTGTGACGAAATTCACAGGGTACACCAGTGATTCCACAGTGCTGCAATTTGGTAGTCGTGTCAATTTGTACCCAAAAAAGACTAACCAATGAACATGAACTCCCGTTACTTGTAATTTGAATGAAACTGTAGGTCAAGATTAAATAATGTTAATCTTATATGGCACACAATATTGTATTAAAGGTTTTGTTAAGTGGATGTTATAAAACGAATACTCACATAACTAAAGTAAGTTTGCATTCGCAAATAATATTGTGATAGCAAACATAAGTATACAAATACAAAATTAAACTAGAAAATCCTGTTTTGTGGGTAGCTAGTACTCTTTCTCTAATGTGTAAAATTAAGATCAAGATCAAATAAAAAAAACAATTATTTCAGACAGATTTACAGAGCTAACAATGCTGTTTAAGATATAGTGCTAGTTCACAAGTTTGGTTGTTACAGACATTGCTTACAGAGAGCCTCAAGCTAAGCTTAAAGCATAAGCTTGTATTTTGGGACTCAGAGTACAAAAGCACAAACTACAGAATTGCTCAATTTCTAACAGCAATATTATTAAAAAATATTATTAAAATGATCACGAGCATGCATTACGTTATAATTGCGACGCGAATACGCATTAATATGGACTTAATTTATGTTTATGTTACTAGCGGTGAGTGGGTGAGTATGTGTGGGATAAGATAAGATAAAACTATAGTTACCGTCGCCGGTTTAGCCGTAGGTTTAGCCGCAGAAGGAGCAACGCTTGGAGTCCAGTCGGTGCCAGTTATAGCCTTGTACTGCGCTTTCAGATTCAGCAGGTTCTTCACCTAGAAACAAACGCATAATACTCGAATCCTTGGAAATCAAAATGTATAATGTGTTTGACGACCTCCGTGGTGCAGTGTGCGTATAGCCGGCTGAGACGCAGGAGGTACCGGGTTCGATTCCCGCCGCGGAACAAATGTTTGCATGATCTACAGATATTTGTTCCGGGTCTGGTTGTTTCTCTATATATTATTAGTATTTATTTACAAAAAAAATGTATATAAGTATTCTATCAGTTATCTGGTTCCCATAGTACAAGCTCTGCTTAGTTTGGGGCTAGATAGCACTGTGTGAAATGTCCAGGAATATTTTTTTTTATAAAGCGTTCGCGAGTTCTACGCATTTAAGATCACTATCGAGAAAGTTTATAAAATACTATGTCAAAAATAATAACAATTTAGTAGACGATCTTTAAAATGGTATAAAATTACCATTCTAAATAAATTAAAAGAAATACTTTTTTTTACTTTTAGTCCCAATCGGTGCAGTCAGCTAGATCACAAAGAACGGCGTCATTACTGCTTTATTTTTCTATTTATACCATCAAGGATACGCATATGTTTATTAGATAATAGACAAACTGAAGTAAATGTTATTTTATCAGATTTACCTCAACATCAATGACAGATTTCTCAGCTTTCTCCGCCTTGATTTTCCTGATCTTATCTCCCTGCGCGGCGATTTGAACCAGCACCTGTGCTAGTTGCTTGTTGTCCGCCAACCGCTGTGCCTCCGACTGAAACAGAATTACCCATTCAATTATAATATTCCGTAGGTTAATGTTAAAATAAAATAACTTCTTTGTAGAGGCGTCTATTTTAAAAATTAACGCCACTCCACTTGATTACTGAGCGTAACTACAGAAGGACAATTCAAAATAAGCCTTGTAATTATTATAAATAAATTAATAAATAATTAATAAATTAATTTGTATAATAAATAAGTAAAGTAAAAGTAAAAACAAATTTTATTGCAAATAAACAATATTTTACTTTGACGTAATGAAGTGGAGGGGTGTTCATTTTTGGAGTAGGCGGTCTCTACAACTTTACGCAATTTATTTAGCAAGATAAACAAATATTCTTTACAACTACAGGACTACTGTACCAAAAATTAACACCCCTCCACTTCATTACGTCAACGCGAAATGTTATTTATCCACAGTAATTACAAGGTTCATTTTGAATTGACGTTAGTCAGTAACGCTTCAGGCGACTGTTTTTTTTTAAACAATAGCTGAAAAAAGTACATAAAACAAATCACTTGCACAGCCACGAAACCAACCACCACTAACTAAATATCACCTTAAAACTAGCAAATTAAAATAAAGACGTGCCTAAACTATTCCTACAAAAACATGAAAATTACCAAAAGAGCTTTTTGTAACTCATAGAGATTCAGCATGCTTAATAAAAATTACGTAAGTTTATCAGAAAAATTGTGTGACTCTTTTAAATACTCTAAAAAAACAATAGCACTGCGACAACAGGTATTTCTACCAAAATATGGATAATAGTTTCATTAAACATGCAAACTAAGCCGAATGAAATCAGCCAGCGAAACACAAGTCCAACTGAACAAATAAACGAGCTAGACAATACTAGAATAAATGAATGATATTGATCTAATCAATGGGCGTAAACTTAGCCACGTAAGTTTCACTATACCGCATTAACAATTAAATTCAATATTCAATCATTCAAATCACAAGGATCATTTTGTGACGGTATTTTTACTGGCTGTTTCTCCGCGACATTACTTTCTATCATCGATCATAGTAACGATCCTTGAAAGTTGGAAAACAGTGCGTCAGTGCACCTAGGTTTGGTGCGGCATTATGCTGGGAAAGAACACTTTTGTTTTTTTAAATGTTCACTAACTTAAATATTCAGTCGTCTTACAAATAAACATGAGTATAATCACGGTTTAATTTCTAAAAAGCAGTGAACCCAGCATGCATTGTGTGCTATATAGCTCCACCCACTTAACATAACACAAAACACAATAATTAAAGATTAGTTCTTTTTTGTTAAGATTATAATCTGTCCTTTTCTTTTCTCATGTTTTATTTTTGTTTTGCATTTATGGGGAAAATATTAAACTTTTTTTAAAATGATACAAGTGTGGACGCGTCATAAAGCCAAGTTCCGCGTATGATAAAATCAATTGCTTTCATCCCAACCCTCAAGAATATCCTTGCAAGTGCAGTGACCTGTTTCAAATCCATACCACATGCACCAATATTAGTTTCTATGTATACTTTCTAGTAGAATCTGGGTCACTAGGTATAACACTGCTTAATATCGTTGCATTAACTTTTATTTATATACATATATCTGTCATATTCGTTGGTTGAAAAGCGCAAGAACATTTCGGCAACTCACTTTACTCTCCGTAGCGTCTCTACAACGTGCTGCCTAATAGCCGTCTTATTTATGTGGTACAGCTAGGGGACCATTTCTAACAGGCGTGTCAATTCTCTGAACCTATACTTTAAATATACGTGTTACTTAAGGACTTTTGTATTTGGAAAGTGAAAATATACAGGATGTTTGGTAATATACTGACGATATCCAAGTGACGGTTTCTCAAAACATAAAAAAAAGACTTCTCGAAAAAAAAAATATTAGTCATATTATCAAATTTTAAAGAAAATCAACTAAGTTCAGGTGATTAATTCGATATAAAACTTACTGCCTACTCTTACAATCGACATCCAAAATTAAATGCCGTAATCCACAAAAGCGTAGATTTGCTACTAATCTACCTACAACCGTGGATCTAGGCAGGCATGTATTTTTGATATCTTTTTCGGAAATGCCTCTGGGTTTTGAGTTAGAAAGGGACAACAAGAGATATCACGAGACGTCACCAATACAGTGGGTAGATGGCAAGCATTATGCAATAGCACAACATAAGTTTAATAAAGTGTTTGTTTTTACATGCCAAAATAAATTTCACATTTGTATGATAAACATTACACAAATGTATTTATTATGCTCATCAAAATAACCCCTTTCATTTTTGTGTGTATATTATCAAATACCCTATATTGTCCTATTTTAGAGTTGAATTTCAGAACGAAACTCAACGAGACTCGTTATCGATATTGATACAAAAATCTTTACATGAGTCTTGATCCTTGATGGGGCAAGAACCGACACCATTAAAAGAGTGGCTTTCCATCAGAACTGTGCGGGAAATAGCTATCCAATAAGATAGCTGCGTTATGCGAGGCTACGCAAATGAAGCAATCCCATCGGTTGATTTGACACACATCCGTAGCAACGTAACACATATCTGGTGGAAAGACAGCCTTGCACATGCTGAATCTACATTATATGCCAAGTTTCTACAACGTGCTATATATGAACGGCCCAACAACCTTGGCTTTCTTCACTTTCCGCCGTGCGTCGTGGCGGTCAAATTGAGAGAGTACCAGCGCAAACTCCTCATTTAAATCCCCATTTGGATCGTACGGCGGATTCTCCTAAACATAAATACAATATTATTGATATGTTACCAATTCAATCCCAAATTTATAAAGATAATTGAACCCAGAAGTTAATATGCCAATTTGAGTAAAGTCTGACAAGATTGTACAGTAGCTATTATGAACATAGTAGAAAAGTTTTATTCTACGGTAGAAAAGAGTGAAATGTAAGAAAATCTAGAAATATTTCTACGCGAGACACAAATGACGAGTTACAAATGTTTCTACATTCTCCGCTCAAATTGCATTTTCTTTATTCTTCCGCAGAGATAAACTTTTCTAGCCTAGCTTGTCGGGTTCTTCCTGTTGAGTTTTCCAAGGAAGAAGAAAGAGACAATCCTGAGTTTAATATACTAATCTGAATTTATAGTTTTGGAATAATTATAAATATGCTTGTTTTTCTTTAAATACCACAATGACGTTCAACAGGCTCGTCATATCAGCAAAATCTTTGCAGTTCCGCTCTCTTTTCAGTTTCCCATAGAGAATCTTTAGCTCTTCATTCGCTACCTCCAAATCGCGGTTTGACTAGAAATAGACAATACTAATACATTGTATCTTGTTTTTCTACGTTTACGGTTCAAATTTCTTCACAACAGCAAGGAAAACATGCTGTTTCCTTAGTTGCAGTTTTATCTAACTACGAGTATGTCTAAGATAGATAATTATATTATGTTGGTATATTGCGTGTGTGATACTAAGGTCAGACATAGTGGGTGTAAGATCTCTCTTAGTTATAAAATAAAAAGCTTTATCAGTTGGACAAATTACAACAACGTTGGGTCAAAATTCCCCTTAATATTTTGCGATTGTAGAAAAGTTTATGCCGAATACTTTGATTGCGATATGTTAGCAACAAGCGTAAACCTCGAGAGCACTATCGTGATTGCAAAAAAATATTCACTAAAAATGATAAATATTGGTGGACATTTCACACAGCGCTATCTAGGTAGGTAGTGATGGCACAATTTTGGTGAGACTAAATGAGCGGGACTAAATGGGGGGTTGTTAAGATATTGGGATACAAGAGGAAAAATAATTAAATGAGACTATTAGGTCAAGTGGGACGTCAAATGAAAGATCTTCATTAGTGCATTTAGATTCCGTTTTTATTTTTAGTAAGATCTTTATAGTTTTTGAGTTATTAGCCATAATAAAAACTGTACTTTGACAAAATTCACAGGAAGACCCCACAGTGCTGTAATTTGGTATGCGTGTAGCTTAAGTGACAAAATTATAGGCGAAAGTCTGAAATCCAGAATAACTGCAATTTGTACCCCAAAAAAGAGGAACCACATTACAATGAACTCCCGTTACCTGTAATTTGAATGAAAATGTAGGTCAAGTAAGTTTTTATTTCGTGGCACTATTTTGATAGTCAAAGATTACAAATAATTTTTTGTTTTAATCGGAGACTCGCGAGATCTCAGTTCGGGGCGAACTACTAGTATAAAGAAAGAAAGAAAACGAGTTTACTGAAACACACACACAGCTGGCACTATACAGATAAGGCTTGGATAAATAAAATAGATAGGTAGTGAACAGCATACAAAAAAAATACCGCGTGCATAAGCCAAAAAGGCCAAAGCAAATTATCACATACAACGTGTAGTGTAACATGATTTTCGGGTAATAAATGTTCAATTTATCTAAAATTAATATCTACCCATGGTGCCATCTGAATTTAAGAGACCCATAAAAACATGTAATGTGTCACTGTTGCAGGCAGATCATCCAATGAGGTAGCTTTTCGGTATAGGAAAACTTTTTATCAAGATTAAGTACTCTATATTAAAAGAGTTAAGTGTTTGTTTATGTGTAAACGTCCCAACGTCTCATACAACAGTCTTCTCTGTACAGGATGTATTAGAATAAGTATATTACCCGAAAGGGATGATGATCCTCGCTTACAAAGTTGATTTTACGATTTTTATTGAGAAATTAGTTGTTAAAAATCAGTCAATCGATTGAAGACTTAGTTATATAAATCTTTTACGTAAAATAAATCTTGATGTGGACAAAACCGCGAGAAACAGCTGGTTCACAAACGTTATACCAAGTTTACCTCGAGAAATAAAGATTTGGCGTTATCATATCACATTCTTCTCTATTCTATTCAATCCCTTCTCCCCTTGCTATCTTAAAGAGAGGTTTGCTTATCTCCATTCTTTCAATACTTTTACTCTCAGGTCATCGGAAAACTTATCCCTCAAAACACCCGTACACTCTAGTTCCTTCTACGGGAAATCATTCACTGTCGAAGCAGTGCGCTTGTGGAATGCTTTGCCTGTGGAAATTAGACGGGCTCCTTCACAGCACTCTTTTAAGCTGAGATTAAAGCAGCATTACTTTAGTGCCTAGCTTTCTTGTCATTTCAGTTACCCATTTATTTATTATTTAATTTTATTTTATTGTCCTCATTTTAGAATATCTGTAAGATTTAGTTTATTATTTGGGTATATATTAGTCTACTTTTAGGTATTTATTTATGTATTAGGATTATAAGTAGGTACCTACAGTTTTTATTTGATATAATTTTTATATGTTTTATTTCATTCGTTTGTAAATATACTCTGTGCACCGCTGCCCATTACTGCTTCGTTATTTACTTTCCATCCAAAGGTTGCCTGGAAGAAATCGCTTTCAGTGATAAGGGCGCCAATTGTACTTTATTTAGCTTAAATTAGTTTTTTTAAGTATTCCTGGTGTAAATAAGGAATTATTCTATTCTGTTCTATTAGTGATTTGCGAGCGTGTTTCCAGCGAGACATCGACGCGGTCGCCGCTCGCTGGAAACGCGCACGCTAGTGTGATAACGCCCTTGCATGGGTAGGATCACCCCCTTTCGAGTTAATATACATTTCGAAACCCTTTATTCATCAAAGAAGGCCGTGCATACTGTACATACGTAATAATGTTCTGCCTGACGTTCGATCGCTGCCTTCACTTCGTCGATCTTCAGAGCGCGACTGGTTTTCTGCATAATCACATTCTCTGATTATGGTACTCTCCTCGACTGGTAGAACAATACAGATCGTATTGTCCAGCCAGGTAAGGTACCGTGCACCAAGACATGCTAATGTTATAGTACATTTAAATAATTTTCAACTTTAATCCAACGAAAAAAATAATCTTTTAAAACTTATTTTTGCACCAAAAGATAATTAAAGACGTTTTGGTCTGAATGTTGCTTGCTTTGCATTTGTTCGATATCTCGAAAACGACTTATCTGAATTGAGTAGGGTTTTATACAAAAAAGTTTTGTACAAGGGACATAATTGATTAAGGGAGTATATTTATCGTAGCACACGTTTTATTGGATTTCAGAGCAAATTATAGATATTTTTATAGTAGTTTTTAAATATGTAGAGGTTCGTGGATTTTGGCAGATCAACTGCCATTTTCTTTTTTATTCGAGTCATTGGTGCACAATTTGAATTTCATATAAATTGAACAAAAATGTTCAACAATGATTTCCTAGTCTCCTAGATGAATTAAGAGTTAATAGTAGCTAGGTACTATAAATAACTATGCTGACAAAAAAAACAAGATGGCGGTAGCTGATAACTACTTATACTTCTCCATAGAAAAACCTTCAGGGCCGGTAGCCACATAAGCTGAGAGTAGAGGTGAATATAATCAACCAATAGGATAGTGTCTAAATGGCATACGTCACCACCGTGCGTTACTATTGGTTGATTTTACTCTCCGCCCTGGTTCGATGGAAACTCCTATAGCGTTTACACAATACCTTCCTTGCCGGGGCTTCGACCATCCCAAGCAGCTCCAATGCGTATCCAAGAGAAGTCTGTTAGTAGTCATAATAGCTTAAAATATTTAATATTTAATATAGACGCCAACGCTCCTGGCACACGGGATTATAAAACGTGGGACAGGCGACGATGATATTGCTATCTCGCTCGCTCTTGCAGCCCTTACGGGAGACATTAGTGATGCGCTGAATGCCATCGATAACACTACCAGTAATTGTATTGAAAAGGAAACAAACATGTTAATTGATTGGCCCCGTCTGCCACGAGTCTTGGCGTATACTATACGTGTCTAAGTTAGTTACCCGTTTACCTAAAGTAGTTCAATCACTTTACGACTATAACAGGGTGTAAAAAGTTTGATTTTATCTATTAATTCATGGCTACCTGATTGTTTGATATACATGTTGGTTCTTTACCTTTATACGAGTAGAGAATAAAGGCTAAGCTAACATAACCAACATTTTTAAATTCTTTAATAAACTTTAAAAATAAAAAATTGTCACACCAAACTTGGGTGCTTATCTTTAAAATTCCCTTAAAGTGATTAAATTATAGTCTTTTTACACCCTTGTATACAGGGTGTTTGGTAACATACTGACGATATTTAAGTGACGGTTTCTCAAAGCATAAAAAATACTTCTCGAAAAAAAAACTACTAGTTATATTATCGAAACTTTAAAGAAAATCGACTAAGTTTAGGTGATTTAATTCGATATAAAACTTACTTACTGCCTACTCTTGCAATCGACATCCAAAAATAAAGGAACAACAAGAGATTATCTCGAGACGTCACCAATACAATATCTGTGGTTAGATGGCAATTATGGAAGCATTATGCAATAGCACAACATAAGTTTAATAAAGTGTTTCTATGGTAAACATTTCACAAATTTATTTATTATGCTCATCAAAATAACCCCTTTCATTTTTGTGCGTATGTTATCAAATACCCTGTATAGCTAAGCCAACTCTATTCCAGCTTAGATCATCAGTTATGCAAGCTATCAAAATATATCTTATTAGCTTCAGCTAAATGAATGAGTTTACGATTAATATTCCAATAAGTGGAGTGGAATTACATATGGAATGCTAACTAGCAAGCTAATGGCGGGCATGTGCCAAATGTATGCTCAGACATTGCTCTGACTAACCCTTAGAAACCCTCTAGAGTATGGAAATGAGTAGAGAAGAGTACATATTGAATTTACGAATAATAATCTTGTATTACAAATGGACTTGACACAAATATTGTTACTTTAATATTTTCTGGAGAACGTTGATGTCTGCGACAAAGTTTAACAAGTTTAACACTTCTGCAGTTGTCATCGTTTTTCACACAATTCATTACACACTGTTTTAGTTCCAAATAAAGAATTTTGTAATTTTACTATTATTAAATGGAAAAATTAACTTTCTGCAGTTCTAAGGTCACGTTTCTGTCTTCATACAATTAATTAGTGTTACGTACGGCCGTGTTATATGGATGTTCGTGATACAAACTCAAAACAAGCCTGAAAATGAATTTATTAAATGATCTTAAACAGTACCTACTTTTACACTGAATATCAATATTTAGCGATTTTTAAACATAGTCCTTCCATCTATTTTTTTACCTAGATTTATAAGAAATAAATTAACTATGTATGGGCGTTATCACACTGGCGATTTGCGTGTTTCCAGCAAGGTGATCAATCAACGGCTTCGCTACATGCACGCGGCGTTTGTCCTATAATACGACTAACTGAAGTGTGGCGCACGAGTGTACTTATAGAGCAAACGCGTTGTCGCGACGAGCTCGTTCACAAATCGCCTCGCTAGAAACACGCTCGCAAATCGCCAGTATGATAACGCCTTATGAATGAGTGTATATGAAATACATACTTCTCTACTTGTGTCTTCTTTTGGTGGTGCGGCGGCTGCCGTGGCTCCCGTTGCGGCTTCTGGTTTCCAATCCTATAAAAATCAACACTTACGTTAAAAATCGAAATTAACTTTGTCTCTCTGTTTTTATGTTTGTTTGATTGACCCGCCTAACTTCATACCGTCTTGACATGCATATGACGCGGGCTGCCAATGTACGTCGCCATAGAATTGTCAATCAGAAATCATTAGCTGCATCTATGTATGAGAAAATGCATTTTCTTCATAATTTCATTTTGCGTGAATTTTTCCGATATTTTAATAGTTATTCTGCTATTCGCGGCGGAGACAAATCCAAAAAGTCAAAGATCATCAAAATCAGTCCAACCGTTCTTGAGTTATAAATGGTGTAATAAACCCGACTTTTTTTTATATACATATATAGAATTATTTTAACAAATATCTCCACGCGTTCTTAAGAAAAAAGGCCTGGACAGACTGACAGATAGACGAACATCGAAGTGGTTTTATGAGGATTCCATTTTTATTTTTGAGGTACGTAATCCTAAAAATATAGCACTCTCAGTGCGCGATCAGACTCGCACTTCCCGATTTTTTTTAATTCTATATTAATACTAACCTTTCCGCTAACTTCTTTGTACTTCGCCTTAAGTTCCAACAGGACCTTAACAGCCTCGTTGATTTTCCCCTTCTCAGCTTTAGCGGACTTCAGCGTCCTCACTTCGTCCCCTTGCGTTGCGATCTTGCTGAGGATTTCTTCTACTTCGTTTGAAGACTGTGCGGCAGCTGGTTTAGCAGCAGGCTTCGCTGCTGGCTTAGCTGATTGTGGAGCCCAATCCTGGACAAAAACAAAGAAATAAATAAAACTTTATTAATTTTTCATATTGCTAAGATTAACATTAGGGATTAATATCTACTTATAGGTAACACTTTATGCATTGCCTGAAATAGAAGAACCTGTATCTCAGGCGAAAAAGGCTGGACTGTACCCCAGTCCAGTCTTTTTCGCCTTGTGAATACTCAAATTAACAAAACTTAGAATCTATTTACATATTGAAAAAAAAAACTAAATGCAAACATAGCCAGGTATAAGTTTACGTGGTATATAATATTTAAAATCTTTCTTTATTACGGTTAGTAACTCCTCAGTTTTCTCGTAAGATAGTTTGGATATAGCAGAATGTAATGCTCTTTTACAGATTGAGAAGTTCAGTGAGTGGATGATCAATTTACGAAATAAAGTTATAAACAATCTAGAAATACGGTATCTATCTACCTACCGTTATTACGTAAGCCAGTTGCTATCGCCCGCCTGTCGCTCGGCCAGGCCTTCCCTTTCACACTTACAGTGCGTATCTCACGTGCATAAGGGAGACAGCGACAGGCAATGGCTTACTTAATATTAATAAGGCTATGGGTCTTCCATACGCAACATGAGGCATGGACCAAGATCTAGACGAGTTGGAGCCCAATATCATCATATCAGCCAAAAGGACGTCCACTGCTGAACATAGGCCTCCCCCATAGATTTCCAGAGCGACCGATCTTGTGCGGCCTTCACCCAACGGCTCCCAGCAACCTTTATCAAGTCTTCTTTCCATCTAGTGGGGGGATGTACTACGCTGCGATTTCCAGTGCGTGGTCCACTCGAGAACCTTTCTACCCCAATGGCCGTTCGTTCTGTAGTAGCCGTATTCTACTAATGGTGAAAATTAATCTTTACGCTTGATAAACCTTACAATTTGACTTTAGTAGCCAAAATAGTAAACCGTAATTCCTCATTTCTGTGTATTATTCGTAAACCATTTTTACACATTTTGTGGTTTTGTTTGATTACAAGGGTTTACCACAAAGCTTTTTTGGAGTATTCCTAAAAGGTTTTGTGATGTTTTTCTATTGTTAAAACTAGTTAAAATTCGTATTTAAAAGGTTCGAACAATATTCCAATATTTGCAAGATCTGGACTTGTCGGAGCTTGTATATTGATACTGACCTGTCCAGTAGCAGCCTTGTACTTGGCCTTAAGTTCGAGCAAGGTTTTGACAGCCACGTCCACCTGCGGCTTCCCGGCTTTGGCCGCCTTCAGAGAGCGGACCGCCTCACCCTGCGCCGCCACTTGCTCGTACAGTCCGCTGTCCGCCTCTGTCGGCTTCGCTTCACTCTTGGCGACTTTAATTGCTGCCGGTTGCTTGGCTGGAGTTGCTGATTCTGCTTTCGGCTGTAAGATATTCATGTATTTAATTAAAATATCTCTCTCTCTTAATTAAAATCTTAGTCTTAAATGTGCACCCCGACCATTATTTTAGTCATAACAAAATCCTGTCCATCCCAAAGGTTGTCTGGAAGAAATGGCTTCAAAGTGATAAGAACGCCCAGTGTACTTTTTAATTTGTATCTTCTATTTTGTTTGTAATTTTCTTATTTATGGTGTTACAATAAAGTGTTTTCATTCATTCATTTATAGATACTATTACTAGATATCACAAGGGCGTTTTGGGTGAAACTACGGCGGCATAAACGCGCTTATGAGAAACGCGCGTCGTCTTCGTGTTTAAAATATGCCGTGTACATAGGCCCTAAAACTGACTACTTAGTGACAAGAGAACTGAGAAAGATATTTGAGTTGCTAAACAAGAGGTCCTTTCTAAACATAGGTACTTTATTTTTACTGGATGAAATGACTGAAAAAGCCAGTGTCCCGGTCAGCACAACCAAATAACTTAACCTACAGTTTCATTCAAATTACCGGGAACGGGAGTTCATGTTATTTTTTTTTTTTTGTAGAAATTGCATTTATTCTGGATTTCAGACTTTTCCCTATTAGGTCCATTTTTTTACCCTTCTTGAACCCCAATATCTCAGAACCCCCCCCACCCCTTCCATTTTTTGCTCATTTAGTCACACCAGGGTTATGCCATCATTACCTACCTATATACCAAATTTCACGATGATCGGATTAACGCTTCGAACGTTATCCTCGGGCAAACCAACATACATACATACATACCACGTCGTTTCGCCCAAGTTGATTTGGAGATCTCGCTTCGCTCGATCAATTATAATAAAATAAGGAGACGCGATGAGTATAAATTATTACATTAATATTTTTATCGCTTGCCGATTAAGTTTATGGCCGACAAACAACCATCTGATATTTTACACATTTTTCATTATTTTTTCAAATTAATAATAATGTTTAATTGATATTTATTTTCTTGAACCTTCTATCTATCTATCGATCGCCCATAAAATAAAACTCAACAGACAATAAAATTACTGATATGGATTGCGTATTCAACTGCTATAAGTAAATTTACAATCATTTATTTACTAGTATTTTATGTAAAATAAAAGAAATCATAGATCAGTCAAACGCGAAACTCAATGTTTGAGAGAATCAAACGCGCGACTCGATGCGGTAATTTACCTAATAGTACGCAACCACAAGTAATAAAATAAATAACAGGACGATAAAACTCAGGTTCAAATAGTACCTTAGTTTTCATATCAAATATAAGAATTTAATTCAAGTCCTTATGATTTAAGCCCAGCAATACTTAGAATAAATCCATATGCTCAGTAACTTTACCTTTAAATTGTCAACATCACTGAGCTAAATTACGAAGCGAAGCCAGATCACATATCTACCTACTAGCATAGTACTAAAAACTTACACTTAATTATTTTTTTTCGTTGTATAAAATAAGGATAAATTCTGAAACGACACGTACACACGAAACACTACCTCCATCCAACCGAACTCATGGTAGTCAAGTCACATAGAATAATACAAAGTTACAACGCAATTTACTTTCTAAAAGATACCGCGTATACCAGGTTTTGCATTGCCGTTTAGACACCGAATCAATCTGAGCGGTAAGAAGCAGGCGAGCAATGGATAAAAAGCACTGATATCTTATCGGAATCATCAACTCGTAATTTGTACTAACTTACTAAACGAATGCGAAGCGAAGTGAATGGCAACGCGGCCACAAATTAGGGAGAGCCGAGATTTCTAGGGTGTCTAGGTGTTATCTTCTTCTGATAATGAACCAATGAAACTTAATAATAGGTAATGATTATTAAGGTAGGTAATGAAAATCACATCAAATTCTTTTATTTTATGTTTCTTAGTCAAATAGGTACAAAATGCAAAGAATCTCCTCTAAAAGACTGCCTACCTACCTACGATTTCTTATAACCTAAGCTACGCTAAGCTAAGAATTTCCGCATCTTAGGCTGTCCATAAGAAAACCCATGTCTTAAAAAATAACTAACACAAATAAACTTCGAGCGTGGCTTTCACTCAGACAAGTTATGACGATAATGATAATTTTATTAAATACCAATAGACTATGGCTGCGCTTTGTGTTTACACCTCAACGAGTGTAAGAATTCGTATTTTCTGCAATCAAGGGCCCAAACAGAACCAATGCGGAATCGACAAACATAAGAAAACAAACAAAAACTAATTTACGCGGCAATCTGTGAATGAGGTAACGAAACGCAAGCTATACGTCAAAATTTAAACAATCAATCTATTACCTATTTAATGTTCGAACCGAAATGTCATTGTCATGTCAACAAAAAGTTGTTGAAAGCGCAATAATTCAATTTTGCTGTGTCGTGAAAAAGGAATAGCGCATGGAAAATAAAGTGCTACGATGTGCAATTATCGATAAATGAAACCTTGCAAGTCTTTATTAGAATGGGTAAGTAAAGAAATTCTACTGCTCTGGGAAAACATTTTCGTGTACCTAATATGCGGTAAACGGGAGCGCCAGTGTTCAAATCCTTCATCGTATTGTCTAAAAAGTTTTCTACAAGTTTTAAAGAATTAAACTATCAGCAACGATCGATTGCATTACGAAGCGATGTCGTAAGAAATGTTAGTAAGCACCTAAGAAACAATCAGTCTATTCGATGGTACCTACGGGAAGTGTTTGTGTTACCATGAGTTTATTGATGTGGGTCTACCTACCGCCGTCAATGAAAAGCTTTCGTTATCTTGCGCAAAAAGTGCTGTGTTATGTTTTCTTTGAGCTATGATTAATTTAAGTTTCTTTGTTGGTTGATCAGGATTGTGTTTCAATAGAATTGTGTTACCACTTGTTGCTAATAAACTTTGTCACACGCAATAGTACCTATAGTTGGAATTTTTGGCTTATGACAATGCAGTGTTTTAAATCGGATTCGGATTCACTCCTCGTCTTTGATTATGAAGAAATAAATTCAGAGAAACTTTATTCAAGTTTCAACACACTTATTCTAAACTTTGAAGAGATAAAACCAAAGAAACATCGCAGACATTATAAAACTAAACATGAACATAGAAGAAAAAGTGGGCACCAAAAAAAGAAGAATACAGACACTGTTAGTACAAAATCTGTAACACATGTTGAAAGGCAAGACTTAAAGTGTATTATAAACACATCAGTCTGTGATCGTAAAAATAGTCAAAGTTGCAATGAAAAATCCTCAAAAGATATAAAATCTAAAAATGTTGACCGTCCAGTTCCACATTGTTTGAAGCAGTTATGTCGAAGACTTAGGCATCGTGATTCAAGCTTTCATAGACATAGACAAGACCATCATTGCAAAGTAAGTTTGCAATTATTGCTTTCATGAATTAAATTACATAGGTAAATTATAAAATAAAAACTTGATCTGTGGAGTGATTAATTGTAAAACTATTCTAGGCTGGCTTACATCGAAGCAGAGACTTGAACAGAACACACAACTGCATGGGTCGATCTAAAAATGTGCATAACAAACGCAAGCATTCAACGCATGAAAAAGTAATGTTTTTTTTATTTTGTATCTTTCTACTAATCTTAATGCAAGTTTTTTTTATTATGAATGTCAAATATTTCATTTATTTACTTTTTGATATTAGACTTTGTTTATACATTCAACAAATATCATAAGTGCTACTATTGTCAGTTTAAACAGGTAAATATTGTGCATTACCCCCCTTTTGTGCCCCAATGCACCCCAATGCGGGACGTCAGTGCAGATCTTATTCCCCCCACCCTAGAATTAGAATTAGGTAAATATTCCCATTATTGACTTTTCAGAGATACAAAGAAAAGCTGTCTAATAAACCCGTGGTACCAGAGCTAGTCATTTTTCCTAAAAATCAAATGATACAAAATAAACCTGATTATGAAGACATCAGCACTAAATCTTTGGATAGCTATTTGGAAATCCCATCATCTTACAAACATGTAAGAAATAGCTGTAAGGAAAAATACCATGAAAGCAAACTAGACTCACTTATCAAACGCACCAAGGAAGTAAGTTGGTACCTATTTATCTTTTAAACAGTGCTTAACCAGTGGGATGGACTGATTAAATTTTCCTGCATAGATACCTTTTGTTGTCACTTAGTATTTAATACAAAGTGTGTTTGTTCAAACAAAGTTCAAGACTAGGGACACAAAACAGAATAGTGCTAGGACTTAATGCTAATTGCATTATCTACCAGTCATCCTGGTTGTGCTAAAAGGCGTGACACATGTTAGTAATAAATACAGCATAATATGTGAATAGTTAATTAATAAAAAAAATCTAAGAAACAGATAAACCCATGATTAGGCCATATATAACAGTATAAATAACGCTCAACTTCTTTTGTTAACAGCGTGAGCGGAAACTGGTAGAACAAACAAGTAAGACCATCCACTGTTGCACTGGTAACACCGAGGTCAGGAGTTGCAGTGAGATTGACTCACAATCTACACTAGTTTTGGGACCACGGGATTATGATTACCCTTCAAAAGGGTACTCTCCTAACAGATTCTTCAAGCATTCACCGTGTTCACCTAATTACTTGTTGAAGATACCGGAGATGGACTTTGAGTTGAATATCAAGCATGAGACAATGGACATTGAAACGTATTCGCCCACACAGAGTCCACACAGAGATATAAAAATCGAACCCAAAAAAGAGAAATTCGTAGCCTAGATATGTAGTTTTAATTTATTTTATTTACAGTAGTAGATGATGAATGATTGACAAATGTTTATAACTTTGTTTTTTTTATAGTCTAATTCTGATTACTGAAAGAAAGTGTTGAAAAGAAATCTATTAACTTGTATCCAAGGAAAGCATTGGTACTTTTATATTGTTAAATAAATAGGTACATATTTTGTTATTTGGTTCTGTTCACATTGTTAATTATAAAGTATGTAGTTAATAAATAGGTAAAAATTAATGTAAATTGGGTTTTATTTCACTAAACTGTTGAAATATATTAATAAAGTTAGCTAGAAGTAGGTATGTCGTCATATCATCATCATCTCAACCCCTTAATCTCCACTGCTAGGTACCCAGCCCTACCAGTTTTCTGCCAGCCTCTATCCTCTGCGTCTCTCATCCAGATGTCCCTTATTTTGTACATCCTTAAGACGTTAATTTGTAAACTTATACATATTTGTTTAATAAATAGGTATTGTAATAGTTACAGTATATCACCCACCCGTTATACCGTAAGATCGCCAATTCTACTATTTGCTTTGTGTCTTCTATTTCAAATAAATAAATATTGCAGGACATTTCATACAGCGCTATCTAGCCCCAAACTAAGCAGGGCTTGTACTATGGAACCAGATAACTGATAGAATACTTATTTCCTTTTTTTTGTAAATACATACTTATAATATATAGAAAAACAACCAGACCCGGAACAAGTATCTGTAGATCATGCAAACATTTGTTCCGCGGCGGGAATCGAACCCACTACCTCCTGCGTCTCAGCCGGCTGTTCGCCCACTGCGACACGGGGGTTGTAAAATTTTGTCTGTAATTTTTATTTTTTAATGTGTACAATAAAGTGTTTTAATTCATTCATTAATTCACCCAAACCTTGAGGTTTACAATAAGCATGTTCAATATAAAAAGTTACAGAACATATTGTGGTATTCTTTAGCTATCACATATCCGAATATAGAAATCGCTTTCAGGGGTAAGGCCGTCCATTGCACTATATTTAGTTCTTTAAAGTATTCGTGGTATACAATCAAGGGTTAATCTATTCTATCCGCTCATTATGTTCCTTCTAATCAATCATTTCAGTCAGTCTACTTGCAGCCGGTTAGCCATAAACAAAATTAAATCAAAGTGGTTCGTATTCTGCAAAAAAAGCACACAAGTGTAATAGGATAGATAAGATATCGCGTAAAAATTGTGACAGGAATCTAAGGAGCAATAATGTGAGCTTATTCTAATAAACACTATAGAAATGCGAGCAAGTGTTTTTTGTATCAGTTATTAGATTCAAGTGATGTAAGCAGTTGATTCTTTAGTTCCTAGGTAGTTTCTACAAATCCTAGAAGAAATCCTAGGCTAGAAGGAATGTTTGACTTTTACGATAAACACATAAATTTTTCACAGGTCAAAATCATCGGGATTTATCTACGAAGGTTCAAATATAATAATAGTTCCTACTATGTCGTTCGAAAAACCCAACGCCGCCGCTGAAACCTGACACTATCACAGAGCAAGTTCTAGTAACAGAACAAAATGTGCAAACTGGCGAAAATATACAAATTTTAAATAACACAGACCAGCCAAGTTCAAGATCTTTAGTAAAACACCAATCGCACCCGACAGCCCAAATCGAACACCAACATAATAAAAGAGACCAAATAAAACCTTTGCAACAGACAAAGGCCACATCTGTGGAACAACAAATAGACAGAAAACCTTTAAAAAAATTCAATGAAGATAAACAAAAATCTTGAAAATGCAAAGGTTCTGAACAAAACAAACAAAGGGAACAGCTGGGCTACTAATTATTTGCAGAGCATCGGTCATAACAAATTAAAGCCAAAAAATGTAAGCTTTGGCGTAAACTTTACTTGTTTAGTAGAATGTAATGTTATTTGTGAGTTCCTTATAACTAAATCGATAATATAACTTCCCTTAGAAAAACTAAGTCACAGTTTTTCTATATCAATTAATTTAGTTGCGTATCATTTTCATTTGCAAACTTGATGTTTGGCGCCGAACGTAGGCACAACAGCCACCTGATATACCTTATCTACACATTTATTCGGTGCTTATACAGTTCTGAGAATGGGAGCTGCTATTATCTGTAACTAATATACAGTACACTAACTTTGCATTGCACACTTCGAAACACTGATTTAATTGTAATAAACAAATGTTTTAACCGTAGAATACGGAATTTGAAATATGTAGGTACTTTATTTTTTTTTGTGAAGTAACTCATGTCTTCAACTCCTGTTAAATGCACAGGCATTTTTTGTTTTTCCCAGTGTTCCAGCCAAAAGTAAGTTTGTATGAGCTAGTGGTCAACTCTGGTATCGGAGTTTTGAGGCCACCCGAAGTAGACTTTTTTATAATCGGAAAACGGGACCAGCATCTTAACGTGCCCTCCGAAGTATGGTAGAGCCCTATTAAAAATATCACTAGCAGTCAAGTCACCCATCCAAATACCGACCAACTAAATTAAACATTTAAAGCGAGTGGTTACTTCAAAATATTACTTTTTTTTGCAGTTTAACCTATCCTTCTCTAAAAATAAATTAAAAAGTATCGAAACTATTTCGTCAAAGAGTGATGATTCAATCTATAAAATTAATCATCCAATGTCCATGAAAGTTACACCTACGTCTTAATCCGAGGAGTTTGACATGACTGATCTTACGGACGACAAGTTGATCGCCGAACAGGCTAAAATTAATACTGGTTACATTGAAACACGGCCTACTTATGAAAAAGTACGTGAATCCCGTACTAAAGAGAAGTCTGAGGTGCACATTAGCATGGCAGACGATGTTCTTCGGAGTGAAAACATAGTATCTACTTACGTTATGCTTGATACTACTGACTCAGACTATAGTAAAAATAGTAGAGCGCCAGCTTATGCTACTTTGTTTGCAAAAGGAAATGGCGAAGCGTCTTACTGCTATAACGAAGGAAAACGCCAAATTGATAGCCTTGATGCTATTAAATCAAAAATAAGTCACGAAGTTATTGAACGTAAATCGCGCACGATGAACTTACCGACGCATAAAGACATGTGTGAAGAATTTATCAAAGAGATCAACAACAAAGCTGCTGCATCCGAAAGAAAAAAGCACGTCCATCAAGCATCTGAAAAAAATGAAGAACTCATTCGTACTGCAAAACCTCAAGCAAAACTTAAAAAATCTGAAGAAAAAAATAAGAAATTACCAAAAGAATCTTCAAACTCCTCAAAAAAACAAACATGCGATAAAGAGAAAGACAAAAAGTCGAAATCTTCATCAAAAGTAGATCAATCTGAGAAAAAAATCGAAATACACGACCAGCATAAAAAAATACAGAAAGACAAATCCATTGTTGACTTAAAAGACTTCAATAATCATAACAAGCATGCTAATAAAGAAACTGAGAAACATACAAAAACCCATGATAAACAAAAATTAAAACGCGCTTGTTCGACTACTGAAGATAGCTATGAAATTAGCACACACAGTCCTCAAGCAAAACTTACAAAATCTGAAGAAAAAAATAAGAAATTACCAAAAGAATCTTCAAACTCCTCAAAAAAACAAACAACCGATAATGATAAAGACAAGAAGTCGAAATCTTCATCAAAAGTAGATAGATCTGAGAAAAAAATCGAAATACACGACCAGCATAAAAAAATACAGAAAGACAAATCCATTGTTGACTTAAAAGACTTCAATAATCATAACAAGCATGCTAATAAAGAAACTGAGAAACATACAAAAACCCCAGATAAACAAAAATTAAAACGCGCTCGTTCGGCTACTGAAGATAGCTATGAAATTAGCACACACCGACCTCAAGCAAAACTTACAAAATCTGAAGAAAAAAATAAGAAATTACCAAAAGAATCGTCAAACTCCTCAAAAAAACAAACAACCGAAAATGATAAAGACAAGAAGTCGAAATCTTCATCAAAAGTAGATAGATCTGAGAAAAAAATCGAAATACACGACCAGCATAAAAAAATACAGAAAGACAAATCCATTGTTGACTTAAAAGACTTCAATAATCATATCAAGCATGCTAATAAAGAAACTGAGAAACATACAAAAACTCCAGATAAACAAAAATTAAAACGTGCTCGTACGACTACTGAAGATAGCTATGAAATTAGCACACACAGTCCAATTAAAATAGCAAAAGTAACTGAAAACTGTCCAACCAAACCACCGAAGGGGCAGCGTATGAACGAAAGTTTTGATCTTAGATCCAAACTAAGCAGAGTTAATCAAAGAATATATAATAAAACTCACATGCAAAATGATGCAAAGTCTTTGGACAAAAAAACAAAACAAGAAAACTTAAAAATAAATGTTGTAAACCAAAACGATGATAAACAGAAATTACCAAAAAATTCTGGTGATCTCAAGTATACAAAAAAAAAATGTAAGAAATTAAAATTAATATTTAACGTTGTGTGTCGAGAGTTAGACGATGATTCTTCTTCAAGCGATTCTAGCTATAATGAAACTGAAAAAAACCCAACACATAACATGGATCTAAGTTTTCTAGACGATTTTAACGTGGATGAAATCGTAGATAGTTTAAAAAGTAGTCCTAAACATAAAGTTAAAAGCCCGATGGTTCTAGAATACACAATGGAAGACAATAATAAAAACACAACTGAAGCTCAGCTAAAACTATCAACAACTTTAGACATACTGAGTACTAAATCTGAAGCTAATAAGTTCATAACCTCTGGTAAAAAGGAATTCGAGGTTGAAGACGATAAGGTTAATGGCAGGTTAGTACACTTTTTAGCAAAGTAGAAATCTATGATATAGAAAAAGAGCTGTTTACCCGTGACTTCGTTCGCGTGGACTTTTTTTTTATTTATTAGTGTTTGCTTTAGTTTTACTGCGGCCACGAGGCCTATTGCGACACACCCCTAGTTTATGGGGGTGTTCAAAGTTCACCACTTAGCCCTACAGCCGCTAAAATCTGTAGAATATTCTTAGGGGTGATAACTGTTAGCTCCTCCGGCCTAAGAATGTGTTTGCCCAGATGAATGCTACGTTTGCACATTAGTGGGCCACACTCGCCTAACAAACGTAGGGGCAATTCTGCCGCCTCATTACAGAATCTGCAGATTTGTGTATCGCATAGACCTAGCTTGAACATGTGCTTATTAAGCCGAAAGTGTCCAGTTAGGACTCTAGACTATAATGCGAAGATTGTTTCTGTTTAGCGCTAAAATTCGGTTTGTATGCCGTTTATCAGAGGCGTTAATCCGTTAATCAGTGATTTGGAAAGATGCATGCCTGAAGATCCAAAGTTTGGACGATTCTTCGAAGCAGAAGTTTTTATGAACGTTCTTTGTACCAGGCTTTTTGGTATACCACAGAACGGTTCAGGGCCCACCAGTGTTCTATTTGCCCCAGCTCGCCGCAAGCTCATCGGCACGCATGGACGTAAATTAGCATAACTACAAATACGCCAATTCCCAACTCTATGGGTCCGCCGCGATAAGCCGTCACAGATTAAAATTACTGCTTTATCGTTTCATTGATTTTGAAAATTGTATGGCAAAAAACAGAATTTTTCAAAAAAACAAACTATCCTTTGCCCTTCCTCATAGTATTTCCTTGTTAAATTTCATCAAAATCGGTCCATCCGTTTAGTTATGAAAACGTAACAAACAAACATGCAGAGAGAGAGAGAGTTACGTTCGCATTTATAATACTCGTATTAGTATGGATAAACAAGTCATATTACATTTTTTAATTTTCAGCTCAGCAAAACCAAATATTCAGAACCGCCCCAGCTTAGTTTGTGGTGCTAGAGAGACAAAAGAGGGAGAAAATACATACAACCAAACAAAAAATCCCACAACACACACCTTAGTCAAATTGTTATCTGAAGTTAAAATGCAATTAGATCAAAAAACGGCACCGTCCGTAAAGTGTGATAAAACTTCAAAAGAAACCCATGTAGGAGTTTTAGAACATTTAAACAAGGAAAACGGTCAGCCAAGCGGAGACAGCGAAAGATTAATCATAGATAAAAGTGTAATCATCGATGACCATGAAATGTGTATTATAGATTTGACTGCGGATACTGTACGAGACCATACGCTCGGTTTAACAGATACTGTTGTTAAACCTAACTTAATACAGTCTGATAATCAAAGTTTGAATAAACAAGTGTATGTAAGAACAGTCGAAATAATTAATAGTGCGCAAGCCTCCGAAAATTATTATAACAAATATATAAATGGGAACTTTTCAAAACATTTGAAACCATTAATGAATACTACAAATGAAATTAATATAATGAAACCTGTAGCCTAAAAAAATCAAGTAGAAATGGAAACTGCAAGTTTAGACAAAACCAAAGAGACCAAAATTAAAGTAAAAACTGCTATTCTGAACAAAAACGAGGAGAATATTATAGATTTAATTAATTATACTGAACTCTATGAACAAAATGAGACACATTTACCTTCAAATAAAGCATTTGCCTCTGAAGAGAATTACCATATCGAAGCCGAGATAGCAGATCAAAGTGGTACTAATACTCAAATGGAGATTGTAAATGAAATTCTGATAAAACAAAAGGAATGTGAAATACATTCGATACCATTACCAAATAGTAATACTGATTATAAATCTGAAGAAATAGTAGAACCTGTGAAAATTAAAACCGAATCTGTCAAAGATGAACAAGTAATTAGCGAAGTTCAAATTGAACTCGCAAATGAAAAGACAATTGACCTTAAGGCAGAATTTCCTAAAAATGTTCAATGTGATTTGGATACAAATGAAACAATTTACAAAGATAATACTAATAAAGAGTCGTTTGAAACGCAATTATTCAAAATGGTAGCCAATAAAGAAACAGTAAAGGTTCGCCAGGAAACTAATATAAAAATCAATGAAGAAAAAGATAAAGACAATATTAAAAATGTATATGAAACGAACAAAGCGCAGGAAACAATTGGAACTAAAGACAATACATCTAATAAAACAAAAGCAGTAAAAGAAGTTCTCAATGATTGGGACACTAAAACTGAACGTTTTAAAACTGAAACTGAAAATGAACCTAAAAGTACAATTAAAAACAAACCTGTAATTACACCTATAGTTTTTAACGATACCAAGAAACCGCCAGATATTACATCTAAAACTAACAATGATATCAAAACACCGCCAGGAATTTTATCTAAAACTAACAACGATAAACCTGGAAATACATCTAAAACTAATAGTGATACCAAAACACCGCTAGGAATATTATCTAAAACTAACAACGATACCAAAGATGAGCCTGGAAGTACATCTAAAACTAACAATGTTCCTAAACAAACACCAGTAATGATAGCTAAAACTAACAATACTATCCAAAATGAACCTGTAAATACATCTAAACCTACTAATGATACCAAAAAAACACCCGGAATATTATCTAAATCTAACAGCGATACCAAAGATGAACCTGGAATTACATTTGAAACTAACAGTGATACCAAAAACGAATCAGCCATTTCTAAAACGAACAACGCCATTGAAAATAAAGTAATAAATGAAGAAACAAGTCTAAAAGGCAAACATGACATGTTAGCGGTGTTAATGAAGAAGAAAATGATTAAATATTTGGACAAAGATATTAAAATAATAAAACTAATTCATCTGGGAAAATATTCTAATATCTTCAAATGTAAAGATTCAAGTGGACAGGAATACGCCGCTAAAGTTTTAAAGTGTGTATCAAGTTATTATTAATGATTATTTGAGTTATTACAATGCAAACCCTAACAAAAATTTCTTCCAGGGATCAGAATAATAGCAGTGAAATATTTCAAAAGAAACAAATGATCAGACAACTCCAACAAGACATCCCAACAGAGAATCTCAAAACAGTACTTCTGATCGACGGTTTTGTGTTCGATAGATACTGGTGTTTCCTAATGGAATACTATCCTAGAAATCTGAAGCAAGCTTTGGAGGAGCAAGTAAACAATAAACCTTTTCATATAGACAAGGTACAAGATTTGGCGACTCAGCTCATATCAGCTGTCATGGTTTTGAGGCACTATGATATTGTTCATTCAGGTATGTGTACGATACTTAGTTTACTTGAATCGATTATGTACCGGTACACTAATAGCTCGGTAACTTACAAGTTAAGATGTGTTGCAAAAGTCAAATACTATGTATTCGAATATAAATATAAATTTTTATTTCAGATATAAAACCGTCGCACATTCTCATCAACTCAACTAACGACAGCTTAAAACTATCCGGTTTCGACGCCGCATACTATAGAAACAATGTTAACCCTCTCCCTAACATTGGGACATCCAGCTACCGAGCCCCGGAAATCATCCTAGGTTTGTCAGCAGGCCACAGTATCGACGTATGGTCTTCTGCGCTGGTTATCCACCAAATGGCGACGAACGAGATACTGATCAACTCAATCTACAACAATGGACTGCTGTACGAGCAAATGTCCATTTTTGGCAATCTTCCATTGAAAATGGTGGAAGTATCAAATTTCAAGCATAACCACTTTCACGGAAGTACTTTTTTGAGACAAATTGGAAAAAGAAGACAGGTAAAGATTTTGAAAAGTATACTTTTTCCTACTTGGTAGCCTATGAAGCAAATTTCATTCAAATTGGTTCTCCGGTCCATCAGTCATCTTTAGTAGGAAAGCCTTACCTACCTACTACCGCAGCTACATATTTCTGCCACCGTTCAGTCATGCTTGCATTGCCGTATTCCGGTTTGAAGGTGCCGATGAAATTACAGGCACACAATGCTTTTTGACTTACGAGATAACGCTTAACATAGGCTTATTAATTCACCTCATCAAAACGAAATAACAAGAATATAAACATTCCACATCTAACGGATTGGTCACAAACAGCTCAGAACCGCGAACTCTGGAAGACATAGGGGAGGCCTTTGCCCAGCAATGGCACATGAATGGCAGATAATAATAACAATAATATTCCATCCAAACAAACTTTTGCATTTTAATATCAGAAGGACATATAAACAGAATCATAATGTAACTATATTTTTTCTAGGATGTAGTACCCATCAAAAGGTTCTACAAAACAAATCAATTGCATACATCTTTATTAAGTGCGTACGAAAACCACTGGCTGACTAAGAGCGTGTACCAACGGGATTCGGATTTATTCAAACTGACAGCTTTGCACAGGCTTTTGGAACAAATGTTACAACTGGACCCGAGCCTGAGGCTTGCTATTGAGTTTGTGTCCGTTGATCCTTTTATTTATGTGATGACCACATAAAGTTGATCAAATTACGAAGACTGACTCCAGCAATATTTATTTATTTATAATGGTTTATCATTATATATAAATAAATATTGCTGGACATTTGACACAGTGCTATCTAGCCCCAAACTAAGCAGAGCTTGTACTATGGGAACCGGATAACTGATAAAATACTTAAATGCTTTTTTTGTAAATACATACTTATAATATATAGAAACACATCCAGACCCGGAACAAATATCTATAGATCATGCAAACATTTGTTCCGCGGCGAGAATCGAACCCGCTACCTACTGCGTCTCAGTCAGCTATTCGCCCACTGCGCCACCGAGGTCGTCATTAACCATTGTTAACAAATGTTAACAAAGAGCTAGAAGATATGTTAGTTTAGTTTGTTGATTAAGTTTAAAAAATATTTAGGTTATGCACAGGGTTTTGGAACAAATGTTACTATTAGACCCACAACTGAGGTTCACTATTAAGTTTATGATTGTTGACCCTTTTATTCACGAGATGATCACATAAGTTTTGAAAATTACGAAAACTTTGTCATCAAGATGTAGATGATAATTTACCATAGTTTGTTGATTTTGTTTGAGAAATAATTTAGGTTATGTTGATTTGCTGCTGACTAAATTATTACTAAGTTTACGAAGATTTTTGTTTTTTCATTTACCTGGAAGGGGGTAATACATATGTAATACAATGTATTTAAAAATATACTAATTATTTTCCATAATCATGTCTTTTATTTGTGAAGGTTTCTCATGCCATTAAAAGAGAAGAGAATATAAGTACCAAGTCTTGAACCACTGTCTTAAATATTGGTTCGATAATTATTATTAATACGGGATTTATCACGTACCGTTTTACCGGTGTTTCGACCGACAATGTTTCGGTTCAATTCGTGAACCTTCATCAGGGTGAGTGCGATCCGCTACGAACTGCGTCTCGACTCACACTGACTTGGAGTGTCGGTCGAAACACCGATAAACGGTACGTGATAAATCCCGTAGTTATAATAATGATTGAAATAAATCACGAAAGTTTTTTAAGTAAAATTGGTTCGACACTTAAATAAGTTTTTTTTGTTGAAAAATTACTTTTTCAAAACAAGCTTTTATAAAATTCATAATCGGAACCGCAAGCAGATTCAAATGAGCCCAAACACTAGTAGCCTACTATAATCCATTCAGAAGTTCCGTTGTCTAGCATCCGTCTCCATCATGAGACCACCTCCATATTACTGCATTGTCACCGAAGTTACATATGCATTCTAAATTTCAGCTCAATCGATTGAGGGGAACGGGTTTAAAATTCAGTTGCAAGATCCCACCCGGACAAACATACATACATTGCAAGTTAATAAAAAGAATGAAGTTAATAGTTAGATAATGAAATCGAAAGAGATTTCAGTTGCCTACGTAATCTATGTGATGCAAAACGTTCATTATATTTTGGCTAAAATATTTCATCGAAGACTACCTTAACACCACTGCCCTTACGTGTGTTATGTATGACTTCAAATCAAAAATTAATTTAAAATGTGGTTGGCTGATCATGCTCAGAGCATGTGTAAATGAATAGTAAATCTACCTACTCGAAATCGAATAGTAAATCTACTAACTAAGTATCGAATAGTAAAATAGTATTTTCTATGCTACAACTTTCCTGTCCAGGCAACTCCTTAGTATGTCCATCAGGTACGTGGAACAGGACGAGAGGGGTAGGTTTACAAGTGTGTTCGGAAGGCGGCGCCGGCGCAACATCTACTCTGAAGAACCCGCGACGCTGCAGCTGGATCACTTGCCCCTTCTTCACGTTGGCTAGTTCGGGCTCGCCCAGCATCGGGATTTCCCACTGCGGAAGAGATGATTGTTAATAATTGATCCAGCGAAGCGAGATTTCCAAATCAACTTGGGCAAATCGGCGTTGTATGTACGTTTGTTTGTCCGAGGATAACTTTCGAAGCATTGATGTGATCATCGTGAAAGGTACGTAGGTGGTATATAGTGATGGCACAATCCTGGAGTGACTAAATGAGTTTAAAAGTGGGGGTTGTTGAGATATTGGGGTTCAAGTAGGGTAAAAAAAAAATGAGATTATCCGGTCAAGTGGCACGTCTAATGAAAGATCTTCAATATCATCAGTACATTTCGACCCCATTTTAATTTTAGTACACCAGTGTCCCCACAGTGCTGAAATTTGGTATGCGTGTAGCTTTAGTGCCGCAAATATAGGAAGTCTGAAATCCAGAATAACTGCAATTTCTACCCCAAAAAAGTGTAACCAATTATCATGAACACTCGTTACCTATAATTTGAATGAAACTAGGTCAAGTTACTTGGTTATGCATTTCGTGGGACTATTTTTATAGTCATAGATTACAAAAAAAAATGTTTTTACGGGAGACTTGCGAGATCTCAGTTCGGGGTGAACTACTAGTAATAAATAATTTAATTCAGGCAACAATAAAGTAGTTACAGGATACTAAATAACTTATTCTACAGCCCATAAAGATAAGACAACCTTAGCCAAAAATAAATATTATGATAAAAACTTATATTTATTTACTACATAAATACTGCAATTAGACGTGAGTTCTCGGTGTTCGGTATCCGTCCTCGGAAACGACGAAATACTAAACCCTGCGGCCAAAAATCTTCCTTCATGAAGACAAGACAGTTTAATGACCTTGCTGTGTGGATTTGCCTTGTGGTCCGAGGTAATACTGATCTAGCGTTTGGAAATCACGTTTCATGAATGCTAGTGGCTCTCACTGGTGTCAGAATTTAGTATTATCTTGATGACGAATCCAGTGACTTTTAGGTTAAGTATGGGTGGCTTGTTTACAAACATTTCGCATCGAATTTGGCTTAAAAGTTTGCTACAACTAGGAGGGAATCTTACCCTGGTCTTATGTCCAATAAACTGCTTGAAGTCTTCATCCTTGCCCAGCAGAGCTTTCGATATAATATGGTCGAAGTAAACGCAGTACACTTCTAACATAGGTGATTTGGGAGTGTCAGCGAGCCATGTCAGCTTTATAGTCTTCTTGTAGTCTTTGTTGTCTAGGTTTGGAGTTGCGTCCACGCTTGTTACTGTTCCATCAGCAGCCCTGAAAGTTGAAGAAGATTAAGGCAAATCTCTAGTTTAATATTTAAGGCTTTTATAAGGTACACGGTTCTCGCTTCGTTCTCCTTAACTTTTGAATAACTTTTCTCTCATGCACTAGATTCAATCTTAATAAGATTCAAACAGAATAAGATAAGATTAAGACGGTCGCACTCGCTTCTTTCTTCGAACATCTTGCAATTATTGATTGTGAGATGCTTGTTATGCTTATCACGAAGAGCAAATTATCGTTTCAAGGCTTGCTTTGCTCACATCTTTTAGTTTGTTAATATTTCTTACCCTGGAAAAGAAAGAGTCTGAAGGTTTTCCTTTCTCAATGCGGGATTCCTTATCTTATGCGTAATAAGACTCCATTATACCTATTTATAAATAGGTAAAGTTTGTTTGTATGTTTTAGGGATAATCTCAGAAACTACAGAATCGATTCTGAAAACTCTAATAGAAGGTTACACTACTCCCGAGGACTATATTTTTAAAAATATCCGTTTGAAACCTGGGCGGGATCTATATTCATAGATAATAAATATAAAATAATAATTTATTAACACAATATAACAGATTTGATACAAGTTTATGTTGAATACATAGGCTCCCGAACTATTATAAACTTAGTTTTAGGAGCCAGTGGCTTCGGATAAATAAGATAACGTTTTTATTAAGTTAATACTTACTTGTGAATCTTATCAATCATTACATTTCCGTAGTACACAAAGGTTGCATTCTCGCCTTCCTTCAACGCCTTAGCGTCGACTTGGTCTATCAACAGCCGCTGTGAGACATGCACAGTCTTATTCCCAACGTCGACATTCTTAGGGTGTAGGGCCACGGCTAACGTGTGCTCGACGACGCCCTTGAGATTCACGGGCACAGTGTTGATTTCGAGAGTGGTATAGCGCGGTGCTATTGGGTCAATCACCTGTTAAAATAGATAATCATCATCAGAGCCATAGCACTTCCACTACTGATCAGTGGTGGATTTATACATTTTCCAAGTACAGGCCC
The DNA here is from genome assembly GCA_963924445.1 of Philereme transversata. NCBI lineage: Eukaryota > Metazoa > Arthropoda > Insecta > Lepidoptera > Geometridae > Philereme > Philereme transversata. Next base: position 12,464,848 of record OZ004347.1, read on the forward strand.
ATGTTTTTCAATCCAACAATTTTGTTGAAATTGCACAAGAAATAGTTTTTGGGTATATAATTCTGAGCTAATCAAAGTTCAAGCATGTATGATAAGTTGAAATCGGATAAACGGATACATATTTACCTAAACTTAAAAGTTGGCTAGTATGGATAGCACTTTTTTATCGATAAAATTCCGTGATTCCAGGATCAACAAATTTATCATGTGTTAATTTTTTTTTATTTATTTATCTACTAAACCTAAACATCCCTTAAAGCTGCATAGGTTTTTATGGTATGTGAATGACATACCATAAAAACCTATGCAACCTATATATCCCCCATATAGTCTAAAGAAATTCACATTCTATGAAAAAAGCACACTTTGGCAAATATGTATATTAGTTATACATAATGCCTTGTTACAACGTAATATGGTTGCTTTTCCCTTCAATAATTTTTTACGAAACGCAAACAACCTTATAACAAGTGTCAGATCGGGCCTAGACCTCAGGGAATATAAGCATTTTGTAAGTGTGTGAGTGAGATGGCAAATTATACCTGCTTAATATTTAACATTAAATTAATATGCAACCAGTCCCGGGATCCCGGGATTTTATTTTTAATAAAAATATTCTAAGAAGCCGCTTCAATAACTTGTCAGCCAAACTTTAGGTAAATATGCATCCGAATATCCAAACACTAATGATAAGGCATTAACGAATGTATGCTACTGGTTGGGGGCCGGGAACTGGGTTTCTTACCATAGAATATAGTATTTTTGTACATACTGTTCTTTATAATTGTTTCATATGTCAATTTGTGTGTATCAAATAAATTATTATTCTATTCTATGTTTGTTGTACCGTTGCTTGAACGTACAATGAAAGGGAAGAGAGAAAAGTCACCTGAAAGATGGTTTGTAAACTTCGTTCTACAAAATATAAGAAAACCGCCTGATACAAATCTTAAAAAAAACGCCTCAATCTAACAATTACAAACCAGACAAGATTTAAACCCGCAACCAATATAATCAAAAAGCACATTAAATGACAAATTGTAGCAACAAAGCTCATGTTTCTGAAGTCTTAATAATCTGATAACTGTAGGGTAATCGTACCTTTTTGTTGATAGCCCAGATTTTATCCCACTCCATGAACACTACGGAGCGACTCGAGCCCTGCGCTGTGATAAACTGGCGAAGGCCTTCTACCGTCATGCCGCGACGCAGCACGCCCCTGACCGTCGGCATACGTGGATCATCCCTATACAAAAACATTTATTAAAATTACTCACAATACGTAATCAACTAATGAATGACTAATAAATATTGCTGGACATTTAATACAGCGCTATCTAGCCACAAAGAATACACAGAAGAACAAAGAATACTTATATACTTTTTTTTTGTAATTATACTTATAATATATAGAAAAACAACCAGACCTGGAACAAATATCTGTAAATAATGAAAACACTTGTTCCGGGGCGGTAATTGAACCCGCTACCTCCTGCGTCTCAGCCGGCTATTCGCCCACTACGCCACGGAGGTCGTCGACTAATTCGATTCAATGTTTATAATTGTTACCTATTGACATACATAGCAATTAAGAATTTAAATTAGGTATATAATTAATTCTTTGACAATGCCCATCTACAGCAGCTATAATCTTAAGTTAAGTATTAATAAATGTTTAGATGTCTATAATGAGATGCTTGTCTGTTTCTAGCACCTCCAAAGTTAGGGGCCGTCCGATTAGGGGTCTAGCCGAATCTCGCACAATCCCACGTGGGGGAGTGGGGGGGCGGGGGTCTCCGCTAATATCACGCAATTTTTTTTTAGTTTGAACTCTGTATCTAGATTACGAAAGAAGCAATCTTGAAATAATGAAGCTAATTGTGTTTTTAAGTCCAACGCATTTACCCTATGAATATAAATATTGAAAAATCTCAGTTGAGTTAAAGGAGATCGAAATAAATCTCGCGACATCTCACCAGGGGGAGGAGGGGATGTCAAAAAATCGTCAAAACCGTCTCACGTAATTAATGGACGCCCCGTTATGGTGCAATGAGCTAATTATTTAAGTATTATTGACGTAACCAAGTGTTCTATTGTGCCCCTCTCTACGGTTTAAATAAATGGCTAATGGTTAGTATTGTTGTAAAATAGGTTTTTTTCAAATTTATTACCCTAAATTTTAAATTTTCAAATAACATTAATATCAAGTCCTAAAATATCAATGAAACAGCTTGTATAAAATAGGTAAATAAATCATATTCATTCATCATGTAAGTAGGTACCTGTTAAACTGACTAAGCGGCATCGGTGCAAAGGCACCGCCGATTTACGTTAAAAATTGTTTTTCGGAAATGTATCGATTATTGGATAAATATTCAAGCTACCGGTATTAAACCCACCTCTAAAATCACTTAATACTATTCCGGATGTGTGTTTTAAATAAATGTCGTACATAACAAAACAGATTGTATACATCCACCATAGATTTCCAGTGCGACCAATCTTCAACAGCAAGTAAAATAAATAATGAAAGGCTTACCATCCGTCCACGAGACCTTGTTCCACGAACCATGTCAGTTTTCTCTTGGATAACACGGTGTATGTCATACTCAATCTATGAACATAAAATATCAAAATTTAATAAATATTCTTCTAATGTTGTCTATTTATACTAGACTTCTCAAAAATAAGTGGTTATCAATTTGGTAGCTATAGTTAAAGACAACAAATTTTGTGTAACGGCTCTGTCGACGGTTTACAAATTCAATCTGTTTTTTTTTTTAATATATATTATCAGTATCGGAAATGGATTATTTTAATCAGATTCATAAACAAAGCAATTGTAAATTAAATTTAAGGTTCCAAAACATTAGTGTAATTTAAGAATAAATAAATAAATAAATATTGCTGGACATTTCACACAGCGCTATCTAGCCCAAATTAAGCAGAGCTTGTACTATGAGAACCAGATAACTGATAGAATACTTATATACATTTTTTTTGTAAATACATACTTATAATATATAGAGAAACAACCAGACCCGGAACAAATATCTGTAGATCATGCAAACATTTGTTCCGCAGCGGGGATCGAACCCGCTACCTCCTGCGTCTCAGCCGGCTATTCGCCCACTGCACCACGGAGGTTGTCGGACGGAGCACGGAGAATGCTAATAGATTTAGAAGTTATGTTTAGTACAACATTCGATCATGCACACTAAGTGTCCGTTCACACGGACCGGCTCGGAGAGGAGGGTACATTTTTATCGCGTTTAAAAAAGAGTTTTGGGTCACTGAAATAAGATGGTTTTTTTAATTTCATTATTTTAAATGGAGCCGGCCGACCTAACGCGCTCAGTGTAAAACAAATCAACCTTATTTCAATGACCCAAAACTCTTTTTTTAAACGCGATAAAAATGTACTCTCCTCTCCGAGCCGGTCTGTGTGAACGGACCCATAAACTCAAGCGTACGAGGATCTCGGAACGATCTCGTCGAATGTTCGACCGAATTGATCCGAGAGACGCTCGTTCTACCAAACTTAACTTCTGTGCCTATCTATTTTGTGACTAAACGTTACCTGCTGTACTCCCAAATGTGAGGTTTCCTCAGTCCAATAGCGTCGATGAACCAGTAGAATTGTGGATCTCTGTCGTGGTACTCCATTGTACGTAGCACGTGCGTCACGCCCTCTATCGAGTCTACGATTGGACACGCGAAGTCATATGTTGGATATACCCTGAAAATAAACATTTTCTGATGTGATGATTGATGTGACTGATTGAAAATTTCTAAATTTTAAAATTTGTGGTATGGAGAGGGATATGTTTGGTGTTTCTCTACGAGATCAGTGGTCTACGAATCAGAAATATGGAGATTCGTAGACGAACGAAAGTCACCGACATATCACAAAGGATTAGCAAGCTGAAGTGGCAGTAGGCAGGGCACATAGCTCGAACAACTGACGGCCATTGGGGGATAAAGGTTCTCGAGTGGAGACATCGCACTGTAAAGCGTTGATAAAGGTACAAGCCGCACAAGATCGGTCGCTCTTGTAATCTGTGGGGAAGGTCTATGTTCAACAGTGAACGCCCTTTGACTGATATGGTGATTAAAAATTGTAAAATTTAGAAATACTAGATAGTGGGGAAACTAGAAGGGATTTGTTCTCGTCTTGTCTAATGAATCATCTCACTAATTTCGACCCTGACATGACAAGAGCCTGTGGCACAATTGGCAGTGCATCCTCTTATCAAGAGGAAGGTTGCGGATTCAAGTCCCGTCCGACTTGAAAGTTTTTGAGATGATTTTAAAAATCATAGAATTTTCCGTTTGTTTTCGGATAACACTATAAAACTAAAATATTATAAATGAAAAAGTTACTTGTATTTAGTGCCAGTTCGCGGGTGCACTTCCGGCTTGCATCTGTAGATGGTCGGGTCCCGCAGGCACCCGTTAGCGGACTGCATATCGATTTTCGCGCGGACGCAGCATTGGACGCCCATGTCGCTTGCCTTTTGCATTTCCGCCCACATTTGTAGGTTCTTTTCTACGGCTGTAATGAAAGTTGCAGAATACAACCTGTTTTCTTACTTACGACATTAATTTAAAACACACTTCCAGAATCGTATTAACTGATTTTAGAGGTAGGTACGTTTAATACCGGTACCTATAATATTTATTCAGTAATCGATACATTTCCAATAAACAATTTTTAACGTAAATCGACGTTTGCCTTTGCGACGATGCCGCTTAGTCAGTTTACCAGGTACCTACTTACATGATGATTGAATATGGTTTGTTAACTTATTTTATACATGCTGTTTCATTAATATGGACGTGATATTAAGGTTGTTTAGAAATTTTAAATTTTCTATGGTACTGAATTTGAAAAAACCCTATTTTACAACAATAGCACTACCCGTGTTTTCATTTAAAGTTGTACATAACAAAACACGTAGTATATCTTAAGGGCCTATGCACACGGCGCAGACGACGCAGCGACACGCGTTTGCGCCGTGTGCATGTGTACACGCCCTCACCCCAGTTCTCATAGTTTTGACTATAAACAGCTTTCAGTCAGATTTTTTTTATGGGAATGGCCAATCAGGAAAATAAAACAATCCATAACATAATTATTTAATAGAGTAAGTGCCTGTTTCACCACCTCTATACAAAGAGAAACAAATGCGTATTTTGTTTTGAAATGAAATTAGGGGCCCAATTGTACTAAACCAATCGCTTCACTATTATAATGGTATTGTCGCAAAATGTCCACTAGACTCGTAGATACCTTTTATTATTGTTGCGCGCAAGGCTGTTACAGAATAAGTAATAGTCGGCCTCTCGAAGTTATACCTACTGTGTCACAGAATAGGTAATACTAGTGTGGTATATACCTATTACGTTTCTACCTACAGTTGCTCAGAATAAGAAATAGTAGTCATGTTGAAATACCTACACATTTCTAGTTGCTAGCGGAACCTTTGAGAACGTTCGCGAAAACGTGTAGTAACTGCGTGCAGTATAAATAGGGCGTAGAGAAGCCCGAAGGGGTCAGTCTGGATTATTTCGGTGATTTTTAGTGGTTTATTGTGCAACAGTGGTGTGAATAAGTGTGCTGTAATTACTTGTGATTAAGATCGTGTATTTATCGTTTTAGTGTTGAATAAAAGTGTTATTTTGGTTAGATTGATTTTCATTATTTTATCCCAAACCCTCAGTTCGTAACAGTATTCTACTAACACAATCTTTTTTCAATACCGCCTTTGCTATGACAACTCCATTGAAAATTTGGCAGCTTATGACAGGAACAACAACCATAATCGTTAAATAATAGTATGGTTCCATAATAGATTTTCTTATAAATTAGTAGAATTAGGAGATAAAATAGAATATACCTTCCTCTATAGCACGTAAAACACAAAACCCGTCCGGAACCCCATTATCACAATAGATAGGTACAGTTAGATCAAGTTGGTTAAAAGTTCGACGGCGATCCTCGTACGCGGGAGTCTATGTGTGCATCCGCCTGTGTTCGCTCGTACTAAACCTATCTTCTGTACCTATTTTGTGGTATTATGGTAGGTACTTACAGTTATTTCTGTTCTTGCTTTCTACCTTCTGATCTCTCTCGTTCTTCATCTGCTCAGCGGGTGTGTCATCAACAAACGCTTTGCTTTCCTTGATGAGTTTCTCACAGTATTCCAGCATGAGATCGAAGTATTGTGATGTATGTGTGAACAGGTCTGGCTTGATTTCAAGCATCTTTACGTCTTCTAGGATCACCTGGTATATAAGAAAACAGCAAATAGGAAAGGATAAGAACAAATATCTGTAGATTGTGAAACATTTGTTCCGCGGCGGGAATCGAACCCGCCACCTCCTGCGTCTCAACCGGCTATTCGGCCACTGCGCCACGGAGGGAGTTATGTTAGGGGGCATAACATACTTTTTCGAATTCAGCATTCTCCTTAGCCGGGTTTGTGTCATCGAACCGCATTATAAGTTTTCCTTCAAACGCTTGCTGGTAGTACTGGTTCAGAAGGGCTGCCTTAGCATGCCCAATGTGGAGGAATCTGGAACATACAAATACTTTCTCATTGTTTATTGTCTCAATTTTTCATCTCGAACTAGAGATAAGTTCCTTAAGGCGATATTACACGGTTCACTTTTGCCTTTTAATTTGGATGAAGCACTCAAATTGATCCATGTAAACATAAAAGTGAATCATTCAATGTCATCGAATATCATTGTTTTATTTAATTTGATATTTAATAAGTGAATCAATTTGGTTCAACCGTGTATTGGATCGTGTATTGAACCGTGTATGGTTGTTATCAGATTATTCAGTACTTCTTTATATATTTACTAGCTGACTCGCACGCGGCTTCGCACACGTAGTTTGTTAATCAAAAACATAACCCTCCTGTGCAGTCGAGTAAAAAGTAGACTTTGTCACAATTCAGGTAATAATCAATCTATGTACCAAATTTCATCTAAATCGGTTCAGCCATTATGACATGATAGCGCATCGCACGTCAGTCATTGACAAACTGACGAAGAAATTGCCCCAATCACGCGACGCGCTATACATTGAATAACATTTTTTTTAAATAGTATTTTACTTTAACTTTTATGTGTGACAAAATGGATCTTGTTTCTGAAATAAAGAGATATTAGTATTATTTTTATTTATGATTTTTATCAACTTGGCTCAGAAAAGCCGGGAAATAACTGAGGTGCATGGGCCAATTGTCCCTCAGTGCTTCAGGTGGTACCATTTGAACCGTTGTACACGGTAGTGCAGGTGACAATTCGATGGATAGCTCAGTCTGCAAAACCTTTCTTACAATCCTGCAAGTATTCAAAATTATTGCCTCTTCAATAGGGCAATGGTATGTTTAGGGAGATTCAGAAGTGAGAAGGATTGAAACAGCTGATTTTGGATGATACCTGTAGAGGATAACATTATTGGGATTATTAATACTTTATTATTATTATTAACATACCCTGAAGCTTCTGGTGGGAATCGCACCACCACCTTGCCCATTTCCGCATGAGGAAGCTCGATAAACTTGCCTTCTTGTTGCCTTCCTGAGGTGATTTCAGTAGTCCTTTGTGGAGACAATCTGTTAAAAGAGAAGTGATTGCCATAATTTTAAGAATTATTCCTTAAAGATTTTTTCGATGAAAGTGATCATAAAAATATCATGTTAACAGCACGTTACCAAGTGTACCCCAATTAACATCTCTGAACCCAGGATTATAACTCCATAGAATTGTAATTGTTTTTGACTTAATAAAGCCAGCTGGGTCCATCATCATCATTGACAGCATAAATGATAGCCCACTGATGGGATGGTCATCTTCCTCAAACATCACTCAAACCAATAAATAAATATTGCTGGACATTTCACACAGCGCTATCTAGCCCCAAACTAATCAATCCTGAGCTATTTGCATCCTGGTCTTACCCTCCACATAATATATAAATTAACTATTTTAATATACCTTGAAGATGTCTTAGAGAGTGTCTCCAAAACTCCATTGGGCAGTTCCTTCAATGCCTTGGCAACAGATGGCTGGGCCTCAATTAACTTCACCCAGCGGCCAATGTTCTTAAATGAGTTTGATTTAGTTGCTTCTTTGTACTTTGGAGACACTGAAATTATCAATTATATTTAAATTAAATAAGATAACTCTTTATTTTACACCAAAATAAAATACTGAACATAATTTTTACAAATAGAATTAGTACAATGGGTGGTCTTATCGCTAAAAGTGATCTCTTCCAGACAACCTGTGTATGGACAGGATAATAATTGATCATATGACGGCAGTTTATCTATTTAATATTAAAAACATACCTACATACTATAACCCTAAAATAATAATAATAACACCAATTGAATAGGGCAAGTTTTAGGGCAATTTAATAGGGGTAGCTTCTTTAAACAGAGAAGAGATCATGAAAATATAATTTCTTAGATGTAAATTATAATAAATAAATAAATATTGCTGGACATTTCACACAGCGCTATCTAGCCCCAAATTAAGCGGAGCTTGTACTATGGGAACCAGATAACTGATAGAATACTTATATAATTTTTTTTTTGTAAATACATACTTATAATATACGTATGTATAGAGAAACAACCAGACCCGGAACAAATATCTGTAGATCATGCAAACATTTATTCCACAGCGGAGATCGAACCCGCTACCTCCGTCTCAGCCGGCTATTCGCCTACTGCACCACAGAGGTTGTTGGAGGTTGAATTATGTTAGTTGCAATGTTTTTTCGATAGTCAATATCAAACACGCAAGATATTTATTTTCATAAATAAGTGTAGCGTTAGGTCTTAAAGCTACGTAAGGACACTTTAGACTTATTTAGCCTATAAGAGCATTGCAAATTTCTGAGGGTGCTTTACGTTAGGTAATTTTTGCATATAAAATACAATAGATACATCAGAGTCATGTTATTACTATACCCTAATTAATTATCAAGATAATTGCAGCAATAACTCACCATATAAGACACTGAACACAGCAAGATCAGCAACTGACAATGATTCACCCACCAAATAAGTCAGCGGTCCAAGCGTTTTGTCCAAATACTCCAAAGACTTGGGCATCTCATCCTCCAGAATTAGACCGAACGACAGCCAATGGTTCACTGTCACTTTTTGCAAAGGGTCTGCCGATTTATTGAAGGCATTTTCCAGAATTCTTATCAAATCGTTGCTTGTCCCATATGGCACTGGTTTTTTAGCATTAGGAAGGGTAGCAGTCGATTTGTCGCCCCAGATCAGTTCTACATTCTTCTTCGAGAACTTATAGAACTCCACAGCGAGTAAGCCACCTGTAAACCAAGTAAAAAGTAGCTATTTTTGGTCGCACCTAACCAATGATGAAACATATGAAATATAAATGAAATTATAGGTATTACCTAAAGGAGGATTAGATTTATTGCAAGCGATTTTCATATTGAAGTCCTATTTTTTCTTTACGTTAAAATTATCTTAATTTCAACGTGAAAAGAAACATTAAATAATCGCCGACCGTAAACTCACACGCCTCACGAAAAGAGGATGTGGTGTGGTGTAGAGGAGTGCTGCCAACTCCAAATGTTCAAATTATCGAATTTACATGTCATGAAATTATCGTTTTGTTGACAAAATTATCGTACGACGTATTTAGCATAAACCAAATTTGACCACTTAGAACGTCTCATATGTCTCTTTTGAAAGGTTGAATCCGAGACTAACATATGAAATCTGTAAGGCAGGTAAGAAGGTAAAATAGGAACGTAATTAATGAGACAGCAGCGTTATGGCAGATACCCGTTGATACCGAAACCGTGATACCAGGCTACAGTATTCGTTTTTATGCTTAAAAATAAAATATGCGGGTGTAAATTATTACTGTACATATGTACTTAATACTCGGTTTATTTTTACGAGCGAATGAGAAAGTACAACTCGTTCGGTTTTTTATCAAATGCGTTTCGTACTGGACTTTTTACGCTTTGATGGTATTTTTATTCAATTCCCAAAATTATCGCATATGTAACAATAGCTTCCGCCTGCGGCTTCGTACACGTAGTTTGTCAATAATAAATAATAGTTTAAAAAACACGCTTTTGTAGATACTTACCGAATTAAAAAGTAGAAAATAATTTTCAATAAAGTTATATTATGAATAGTGTGATTAACAAAAGTATTATGTATTTTATTGTAAAAAAGCGTGGGATGCTTGATGTCAATTGTTATAAATATTTTATTGACAGATACTGCTAAAAGTAAAGTCATTTTAAAAATATCATAACTGCAGATTTTTTATGACTGCTCATTGCATATATCTAACATGAAGAGAGTGGGCTGCGGTCGCTACGTCGTTTTGGCGTGAAGAGGTAACAAAAAACACAATATACTTTCTTTTCTCATGGGAACTGATTTATGAGATAAAAAGGAAGCTAAGTCTAGAACTAAGCTCTTGCAAAGTTTGTGCCCAATCCTTTCAGAGGTTTTGGCGTGAAGGAATAACAAAGAACAACATATATTTTCTATAGAATCTTTAATGACTCAGTCTTACCTCATGGGAACTGATTTATGAGATAAAAATTGCTTAAATGTTATTATAGGTCTTGATCTGATTTTTTGCATAGTTTGAGCTCAATCCGTTCAGTAGTTTTGTCGTAAAGTGGTAACGAAGACCCAAATAATTTTCCTATAGAACTTTCGACACCCCATTTTTATCTCATGGAAACTGATTTAAGAGATAAAAAGTAGCCTATTTGTTATTCTAGATCTAGAACTAAACTTTTGCAAAGTTTGAGCCCAATCCGTTACGTAGTTTTGGTGTGAAGGGTAACAAAGACCAAAATCATTTTCATATAGAAACTTTGATACCCCATTTTTATCCCATGTGGTATCCTATGTGGTGGTCCAGGCTATAATCTACGTAGGTATATACCAAATTTCATCGAAATCGGTTAAGCCGTTACGGTGTAATTACACCGTAACGGCTTTGTTTGTTTGTTACTCAATTGAGTAACAAACAAACAAACAAACATCCACACTTGCGCATTATATTATTAGTGTGTTATTTTAAAATTTTATGCTATCGTACCTAAGACTTAATTATCGTATGGTTCCATAATTACCGTACAAGTTAGCAGCACTAAGTGTATTTATGTCATGTGGTTGTCACTGTCAATGTCAGTTTGACCACTACACAAATGACAACCTTTCTCAATCATCGGTCATCAATTCTACAGGTAAGGGCCTCAGGCTTTAAGCTCATAGCCCTCCATCAGCCTGCGATGTAGCAAATTAGTGGTTCTCTTTACGTTGCATGCTATGTAAGGCGTTGAGAAAATGTCCGATAGAAAACGAGCGATCGTTGCAAATGTCAACGAGTTCAGGACGTTTTTCTCCGATCCGCCCTGGCAACGGCCCAAGCCGAGGTTCGTAACTATGTGGTGCTACAAACTTATGTAAATGGGGCTACATTGGAGAGTCGGCGGACGACGAGGTGTCCATGCGGTACAGACCCTCAGACTATGGCACACTTTAGTAATGGGCTCGTGCCCATTTTCTAAAGTGTGCCATAGGGCAGCTAAGTACTAATTCTTGTACCTACTCTGAGGGATTCTTGTACCGCCATAGATAATGCCGTTGCAGTGGCCAATTAATGGTACTACAAAATTAATTTAATATTTAGTTATGAATCATAGCTACAATAAGAGAGCCTCATACCGCTTCGAGCGCTCAGAGAGGAAGTATAGGTATGTGTTTTGAAATTTGGAAAACTTCAATTTCCAAAAATTCAATTCATAATCGACACGCCGATTACGACGGATGAGTGGTCAAATGAAATCACGTTAAAATTTATAGAATGAATTTATAAGATAAAACATAAGTTAAGTAATTTTGGAGCCTAATTTTGGTTTCGTATTACCAGTATTACCAGATAAAACTAGGTAGGTACGTACCTAATTACGTAATTGTTGTACGTAACGTACGTAATTGTTGTCTTGTTGGTAGGTAGGTATAGAGTTTTATTTTATTTTTTTAGTAGACTAAACAGGAAAAGAACAAAAGGTAAATCAAGGTACTTACCTATGTTAATTCTAGTCATGAAAGTGACGAGTAGGTTAGGTAGGAATCTACCTAATACCGTAGTAAGTGTATTTATTTCTCTGTGCTAGTCGTCATAGGTTCTAGGTGCTAGTACACATACCTACCTATTGAAACCTAGTACCTATACCTACCTATGAAGCGAATAATCGCGTGATTACTCGCGCGAGGAGGGCTGTGTATGGCCACCTACGGCATTTATTGCGGCAACATCGTGGCAGCGCGAGTAGCATGAGCAGTAGCATGGGTAGCCGTGGATTGTATATTGTCTCAAATCATCAGTCAGTCCCATTCTCAATATAATGTAGTTTCTACCTACACCATGGGCCATGATGGAAAATCACAGAATGCGCTATGATTGCCACCATGATTGCGCAGTTGTCTACACACTATGGGTCATGATGGACAATCACAGAATGCGCCATGATTGCCACTATCAATGGCGCACCTACATTTGTTAAAATTATGAACGTCGAAACAGCAGCAGCTGCCACTATTTATTTAAATAGTGTATATAACCATTAAATAAATGTTCACTGTAAAAGCGCATCCGCACAGTATCGTAAACAAATACGAATTGAGTGATCGGCGATCGTATGGACACACTCACAATCATGGCCGCAAACTTCCTTTGATGTTTGCCCGTAAAACTGACAGTGGCGATTACGCTCGTTCATCACCAATCATGGGCGATTACAGACAATTATGCCCTCTCTACACGATTGTGATCGTCTATGATCGCCCATCATGGCCAATCGTGTAGAGGCGCTTTAGGAGTGCCAATCCCAAGCACAGAACACAAATAGATCCGAAGCTCGTATTTTGTTTGACAGTACTACGAAGTACATTGCTAATAAAGAATGAGAAATTTTATGCAATACCATAGAAATTAAGCAATGAAGTTCGGAAAACTGAAAATACTTCCATTTTGAACGCGGGTGTTTTTTTCTTGTAAATTTTCTTCTTTGTACTTGTAGTAAATAAAACATGTCGCTGATGTCGCATTCGCTTTACCATTGGACCTATTAGAAGAATGTGCTAAACTTAAATAATATTTTGTAATGTAGAATAGAATGTGCCAATAACTCAAATACGCAACACCCGATGAACTTCCCTACGTATGTAATTTATTTACTTACATAAAAAGCTTAAATCTGATCTAGAAATGACGCAGATAAATAGAAAATTATATAAACCACTAGGTTTTCCTATCGCACTTATCACAACATAGAAATAACATAGTTAAAATTTAATTTACAGGTGTCATGAACTAAACAGGTCCTTCCTTCAAATATAAATTTGGAGGCTTGAGGCTTTACAAAGAAGTTAAAATGAAGATGAAAAAGCAGAATGTCCGTACAATAACACTAGTGGTCTGTACATTCACATATTTACTGATAGGTGCTGCAGTATTTGATTCATTGGAGTCAGAGACAGAAAGCAAACGCTGGGAAATCCTTTCAGGTAAGTATGTTCATTATTCATGATATAAAAATATTACAATAAGTATTACTTCTACAATGGGTAAGGAGGTATTTCCACTTCCCATACCTATATGATAAATTTTATTTCTTAACATACCTTATCTCTGTCCTATTATTGGCATACATACATGTCTCCAACTAGTAAAATGACCTTAATGGAAGAACAGATGGCTGTTGCGACCAGGAAATGCTGAGTAAAGGAACTTTTTGCAACAACTAATACTTAGTTTGTGTTTTTAAATTTTTTCTGTGTTTATTTACTTATGTGTTGGTGTTATTGCAAGTAAATATTATTCTATGCTATTTATTGCAATAAAGTGGGCATGTATCAAACAAAATGTTACCCACGACTACCCTCAGTGGCATATCTGACAGACTTGCAAATAATATGGCCAATAAATTGACTAATAACACTATTATCTTCACAGGTCTACTAAGTAAGAAATCTAGGGATGTCCATAATACAGATTAATAATCTTGTGTACCTATTAATTTAACTGTATATATTTAAATACTGATAACTGGGTACTTCTACTATGGTCAGGGCAGTGTATCTTAGGGCACGTTCCTAAGGTGCATGACCTACGAGGTAATACTTTGATAGTTACCACTTAACATCAGGTGGGCCATATGTTTGTTCCATCTCCAGGTCATATAAAAAAAACTATAGTCTCCTCTCACAAATTTGTTAATACTGTTTTTTTTTCATTTCCTTCAACTGTAGTAACAATTTAAGTTTTCAATCTACTAGGAGCTCATAATGCAAAAAAATTCTTACAGACATCAGAGCAGACCTCATAAGAAAATACAATATAACGGCTGAAGATTACCACATGATAGAGATAGTTATAGTTGAGAATAAGCCACATAAAGCTGGCCCACAATGGAAATTTGCCGGAGCTTTCTACTTTGCTACAGTTGTGCTGGCCATGATTGGGTATGGGCATTCTACACCCGTCACCATTGCAGGGAAGGCATTTTGCATGGCTTATGCTATGGTAAGAATAACAATTTTAAATATACTCCACGCCCTACCACAACCTATTCAACCTATTTATTACTAGTGGTTCGCCCTGAACTGAGACCTCGCGAGTCTTCCATAAAAACAAAAATATATATTCGTAATCTTTGACTATCAAAATAGTGCCACGAAATAAATAACCACCTTACTTCACCTACAATTTTATTCAAATTACAGGTAACTGGAGTTCATGCAATTGGTTACTTTTTTTGGGGTACAAAATGCAGTTATTCTGGATTTCAGACTTTTGCCTATATTTGTGTTACTAAAGCTACACACATACCAAATTACAGCACTGGTGTACCCTGTGAATTTTGTCAAAGTTCAGTTTTTATTATGGCTAACAACTCAAAAACTAAGGACTTTACTAAAACTAAAAACGGAGTCTAAATGTGCTAATGAATACCTTTCATTTGACGTCCCACTTGACCTAATATTCTCATTTTCATTTTTTTTACCCCTCTTGATCCCCAATATCTCAACAACCCTCCAACATTTTTAGCTTATTTACACCAAAATTGTGGCATCACTACCTACCTAGGTATTATATTTCACGATGATCGAATCAACGCTTCGAAAGTTATTCTCGGACAAACCAACATACATACATAAATACAGACATACAACGCCGATTTGCCCAAGTTGATTTAGATTATATGCACATATCAAAGGCATATAGTAATGAGTAATGCAATGAGGCAATATTTGTAATTCCAGGTGGGCATTCCATTAGGCCTAGTGATGTTCCAGAGCATAGGTGAGAGACTGAACAAGTTCGCATCCGTTGTCATAAGGAGAATGAAGTGTTACATGAAATGTGAAACTACTGATGCTACCGAGTTGAATCTTATGCTGGCCACTGTCTTTCTCTCTACTATCATCATATTCTCAGGTACCTACAGTATTTTAATTTATAGCATTAGTCAAGGCAATTTTAAAGGCCACATTTGCTTAATCTGGTCACTTTATTTGCCAGCGGACAGTGGTAGTAACCCTAAATCTTATATATTTTTTTAACTTAATTTTAGCATTCGCTCTGCTTTCTCCACATTAACTTTAACTGTGTTAAATCTCACACTTCTCTGTGCGCGCAATAAGTTAAAAAGGGCTAAAAAGTTTTCTCCTAACTTATTTATTTAAAGATAACCTATAGTGCTTGTACACAGTATTTTAGTTTGAGTTTCATCATGGTCCGGTCTAGCCGTTTAGTCATGAGTAATAAACCAAGAGTCAGACAGAGTTATTATTATTATTATTAGCCGGTAGAGTCCCACTGCAGGGCAAAGGCCTCCCTTCCCTCTTTCGACGAATCCCGGTTATTGGCTAATTGAGGCCACTCTTTCTGGTATGCATTCAGTTAATCCCTCCATCTCCGCCTGGGTCAACCACGAGGCCGCCGCCTGTTTGGAACCCATTCTGTAGTGGCTTTTGGCCATAGTTCCTCTGGCATACGACAAACGTGTCCTGCCCAGTCCCACTTCAATTTTGCGGCTGTCAGAGCCACGTCAGCTATCTGTGTTTTGGAGCGCAGTGCGCTCCAAAACACAGATAGCTGACGAGTTTCGTATACGGTCTGTGAGCCTGACTCCGAGGATGCTGCGCTCCATAGCTCGTTGACAAACACCGAGGCGGGACTTTTGAATATTGGTGAGAGACCAAGTTTGTGCACCGTATGTGAGAATGGGGAGAATGCACATGTCCATTAGTTTCCGTTTTAAAGATAGTGGCAGATTTCCTTTTATGAGGTCTTTCATTGACCAATAGCTTTTCCAGGCGTTCTCTGTGCGGCGAGTAATCTCTTTATCCTGACAGACAGAGTTACTTTGGAATTTTTAATATTAGTAGGTATGGATTAATAAGGCCATGTTTGTCGTACTCCACCTATTATTACCCGATTACGACAAACCCAAAAAGAAGGCAGTCTATGTGTGTATGTTTTTATTTATGTTCCACCGTAGCTCCTAAACTACTCATCCGATTTTGATGAATGCAATCGATTCGTTATTATGGTGCGGGTACCATCCATATATGTATTACCAGAGACCAGTAATATAAATAGACTGTCAAGTCCAAGAAAAAAACGTAATCCGCAAAAAGCTCAAAATCCCGTATTATTTCTAGATGGCGCTGTCTCATAGCCTGGAAACTTTCATAGCGGCCATTGCAACCAAACAAATTAAAATAAATTTTCACTACAACACACCAAAATTTTTCTGGTTTTTTTAGAATAAGTAATAGGTATTGTCCATACAACAAGATTTACCGATTTTATTTCATATTGATTATTTACCACTTTCGTATGCATAATCACAGATGGCGTAGGAATAGGATGAAAGGTAGCATACAAAAAAACGCATTGTTTTTTACCTAGGTGGCGCTTAGCACAAAATTAAATGGCAGATTTTTTTACTTCTAATGCGGGTTGCAGACCAAGAGCTAAGCTAAGTTAGTTTAGCTTAGCTCGCGTAGCTGACGCAGTTTTCCATACTTGTGTGCAGGCCGCAAACTATGTGAACTAAGCTATGTGAGCTAACTAAAATATGCGAAGCTAAGTTAGTTGTGTATGCCGATGCGCAGCTACGTGAGCTAAGCTATGTCCCTCCCGCCTTCCCCGCACGCCCTTCGCACATCCTTCGCCAGTGCTGTCCAGTGTCCTTTGTCGTACGCACGGTCGTTTCGTAGCGAATATGGAGCAATTTATCGAAGTCGTTAAACAGTTTCCTGTGTTATGGAACACACAGTTAAAGGACTATCACAATTTAATTAAAAAGGATGTTGTATGGAAACAAATAGTGGAGGAAATAAGTAATCCAGACATACCAGACGGTGAGTTTAATT
This sequence comes from Philereme transversata, assembly GCA_963924445.1. Classification (NCBI taxonomy): domain Eukaryota; kingdom Metazoa; phylum Arthropoda; class Insecta; order Lepidoptera; family Geometridae; genus Philereme; species Philereme transversata. The sequence goes on from OZ004347.1 coordinate 12,482,337, forward strand.
ATTTTTTATTTCAAGTTTAATCTAATTTACATTATTAAAATAATTACAAAATAACTCTCTGACACGAAATGCTTCTCTAGTTGCTCGTAAGTTGTCGTATTGTACCGATCTTAAAGTTTGCTGTTCTTCAATATTGACGGTATTGGCGTTACTAGTTGTCGTTCTTGAAGACATTAAATAATTGTACAAGACACAGGTAGTCTTTGTAATGACGTCCACTAGTTCCAATTGACATTCAAATGGTCGACGAAACACACGAAATCGCGCTGTTAATATGCCGAACGCATTTTCTACTACATTTCGTGCTCTACTGAGACGATAGTTAAAGGTGTTTTTTGCTCTGTTATCTAAACATGTACTCCGTGGGTACGGCCTCATAAAGTGTTTTTGTAATGGGAATGCTTGATCACCTATAAACACAAAAGGTGTTGGATCGCCATCAGGCGTTAAAGGTTTATGATTGGGCAAGTTTAATTGCCCGTTTTGTAATTTGTGGCCAAATGCACTATCTGCAAAAATACCTCCATCGCTAAATCGGCCCATTGAACCAACGTCTATTATAATAAATCTTTTGTGTGCATCAACGACTGCGAGAAGGACGACAGAATAAAATTTTATATATTCAAAATAATTAGAACCCGACTGAGGAGGGCATTTTATTGAGATATGCTTCCCATCCACGGCACCAAGGCAGTTAGGGAATTGCCATTTATCATTAAAGTCTTCTGCAATAACTTCCCATTCACTTTCTGTCGGTAACTTCATATATATTGGTTGCAAATGAATCCAAAGTGCATTGCACACATCTTTAACAATCAAAGAAACTGTATTATTACCCACTCTGTAATTGTATCCAATTGTTCTAAAAGAGTCGCCAGTAGCTAAAAACCTGAAACACATAAATATTTATTACTAAGTTTGACTTGGTGTTTGTTACAGTGATAGTCATCGAGAGTCACTCAAAAGGATGAAAGCCAGTACAAGTGGTCAGGCTGCTTCTCCGGCAAATAACTGGAAATATGCCGAGTTACTCGAATTTCTTTTACCCCACATTAAAAACCGTAAGAGAACTGGTAACGTATCAATTAATGATAAAAATACTTTGGCCAGTACATCAACTCAAAGTCAAAATACTTTGCCCGGTACATCAACCGAATTGACTGAGATTTTCGAAGAAATTCCGAATGATGATTATGAAAATACTTCCGAACCACCAAGGAAAAAAAAAAGAAAAGATGCCGATGAAGCATCATTAAACGACTTACTTCAGAAAGTCGATAACGATTTTATGAAGCGATGTGAGCAAAGAGAGCAACGGAAGGCTGAGGAGGCAAAAGAGGCGGAGAAACACAGACATCCGTTAAATTTATTTTTTGACAGTATGTGCGAGTCAACTAAAAAGCTTCCCGATTGGATACAAAGAGATGTAAAAAAAAAGCTTTTTCAAATTGTAAACGAAGCAGAGGAAAATTATGAAAGTTATTTGTCTAGGCAGACTTATCAATATGGGTACTCATCATCATCCACATTTTCGACGCCAACTCAAAACGATAACTTAGATAATTTGTAACCTTTTGGCATTTACCAATAACAAATATAAATATTTTTTTTTAATTAAAATTGTTTTGCTTACCTTAAACAAATAGCTAATCTTTCTTCTGGGGTTATAGCCTTCCGATAGTTAGTATCTTGTTTAGTAATATCTCCGATAATCAATGATAACAAATCATAAAACTGAACTCTTGTAACACGATAATATAACTGAAAATGTTCATCATCTAATTCGTAAAATAAAGTTCTAAACTCTCCACTTGCGTGCCGAGATTCAATGTGTTGACATATCCAAGGTCTAGAATGTCGTTTTCTTATATAATAATAATAAGTCAGTATTAATCTTCTTTTTCTATGTGTAACGTATTCATCATCGGAACTTTCTTCATCGATTATATTCATAGCAATCGCCTGACGTCCGTCTAATTGAACTCTGCAACACTAACTGAGCTTTGGCTTAGCTCTTTGTGTGCACGCCATTTATTTCTATCTTAGCTTAGTGAACCGGCATAAAGCCGGTTGCAGACCGAAAACTAAGCTATGCCGAAGCTAAACTGAGCCAGCTAAGCTAAGCCAAGCCGAGCTAAGCCAGAAATATGTGCCGTGCACACCAAAAACTAACCGAAAGATCAGTCAGTGTTGCGAAGTTCAATTCGACGGGCGTACGCTCGCCATGAATAAAATTGATGAATAAAGTTCCGATGAATATGTTACACATAGAAAAAGAAGATTAATATTGACTTATCATTATTTGGATTACTTATTTCCTCCACTATTATTTTCCATACAACATCTTTTTTAATTAAGTTGTGATACTCCTTTGACTGTGTGTTCCATAGTACAGGAAATTGTTTAACAATTTCAATAAATTGCTCCACATTCGCTACAAAACGACCGTACGTACGACAAAGGACACTGGACAGCACTGGCGAAGGATGTGCGTAGGGCGTGCGGGGAAGGCGGGAGGGGCTTAGCTTAGCTCCCGTAGCTGCGCATCGGCATGCACAACTAACTTAGCTTCGCATATTTTAGTTAGCTCGCATAGCTTAGTTCTCATAGTTTGCGGTCTGCACACAAGTATGGAAAACTGCGTCAGCTATGCGAGCTAAGCTAAAATAACTTAGCTTAGCTCTTGGTCTGCAACCCGCATAAGGGTATCGTCGCCTAAAAAAACAATGCAATGTAGGTACTTAGCCATTATATACTCACTACAGCAAAAATCCTACGCTGCAGGATTTTTAAGTTGGCGAGTCTATCGCTATAAATAGGTACCTACCTATTTATTGGAGACACATTAATTCAAACTGTTTTGTTCTAGTTTAGAGCATAACGGTTTTAATTACTATGCTTTCTTTCACCATCAGAGCTCTACGGACCAAGCCAATACGATTCTAAACCTAATGATGCGGATTTCCTAGTGCTCGATTTAAAAATTAAACAATATTCAATAAATAATATAAAATAATCAAACTTTTTATTATTAAATAATCAAAAAGGTTTAAGTTTATTTTTGATTATAGGCAAAGAATATTATTAAAGCTTGACTTTGAGTTAAGAAGATTTAAGTTTGATTTAATTAGCAATAAAAACTCATATTGTTATAGTATTGTGTATTTTTATTTAAATAAATAACACCATGTCATTCAAATCAAAACATCACCTTACCAAATCGTTAGTGAAACCTTCCCTTTCCTTCTTTTTATCACATTACTTGCTTACAAGTGGATATGTAAGCTTTTAATTAATTTAGAATACATAACTAGTGGTTCGCCCCGAACTGAGATTCACGAGTCTAGCATAAAACCAAAAAATATTGTTTGTAATCTTTGACTATCAAAATAGTGCCACGAAATGAAAACCAATTAACTTGACCTATAGTTTCATTCAAATTACAGGTAACGGGAGTTCATGTAAATTGGTTACAATTTTTTGGGGTACAAATTGCAGTTATTCTGGATTTCAGACTTTTGCCTATATTTGTGATACATAAGATACACGCATACCAAATTACAGCACTGTGGGGTCACTGGTGTACCCTGTGAATTTTGTCAAAGTTTAGTTTTTATTATGGCTAATAACTCAAAAACTACAAAAACTTTACTAAAAATAAAAAAGGGGTTTAAATATACTAATGAAGACGTCTCATTTGACCTAATAGTCTCATTTTTATTTTTTTTACCCCTCTTGAACCCCAATATCTCAACAACCCTTCAAAATTTTTAACTCATTGGTCACACCAAAATTGTGCTATCATTACTTACCTATATACCAAATTTCACGATGATCGGATAAACGCTTCGAAAGTTATCCTCGGACAAACAAACATACATACATACAACGCCGATTTGTTGATTTGGAGATCTCGCTTCGCTCGATCAATAACTAGTGGTTCGCCCCGAACTGAGATCTCGCGAGTGTCCAATAAAAACAAAAAAAAATCATAATCTTAGTAGTCAAGCAGAATTATTGTACTGAGAAATCCAAACGCAAAGAAATTCACCCGAAAGCCGAAGACAAAACAATTAGCCACAAGAAAATGAGCGGGAACGAGTGGGAACCATGAACTGACTGACATTGAATGGAATGACAGCCAGCAAGCAAGCAAACAGCCACGCTGTTTGCATCTAATTTGTTGCATGCTGTGTTGCCAAACCTCACTTCTCAAAAGTCACGACTAGCAAGTCTAAGAAATTTTGTTGCACTTATTATATGTAGTGTACTTATGTAATTAAGTTTATTATTTTAGTAAATAACGTATTATCTTGTAGTATGCATTTGCCGGGTACTTACAAATGAATTTTATTTTGTTTCAAAAAGTATTCTACATATCTGTACATATCACTACAAATACGTATTTTACAAATAGGTATTTCCGCATTTAGGTGATAATGGTACGATCATAGACCTAAGTAATGAATTAAATATATCTATTTATTATTGCACCAGCAAGGCTTTCCTTTCCTAAAAAACCCTATTTTGACGGAAACTTTCATGTTCTGGCAATTCCGATAAAATTGTGCGCAAGTCTCAAAAAATACTAAAGACTGAAGTTTTAACGAAGCTGAAGACCGGCAACATCGCATACCGTGCAAACTGACAACATCGCATTAATACTATCGCGCACGTTAAATTGGAAATAGCGCCATCTATTTTTATCGTTTTTTTCGTGACCGGTAGTAAGCTAGATGTTGGCTAGAGGTCACATAAATATAATGATTTGGAACTCCTAGCGACATCTCGCGTCCTAACAGGTAATCAAATATCGAGTTACATTAATTTGTTCGACACTGGCAGTCTATTTATATTACTAGTCTCTGGTATTACGTAGTTGGGTTTAAGTTTTTAAGCTCGTTTTTGACATTTAAATTGATACTACTTTATGGTCACAGCTCATTAGAGCCCCCCGGCACCCGACCAGCACCGCCTCGTCGCTCGGTGTCCACTCGTTGTCGACAGGTAGTCCACGGGTGGACGCTGCGTTGTCACCAGTAAACGTCGCGTGGTTAACGAGTGGGCATCGCGTGGTCCACCCGGGGCTTGTGCGTTGGCAATGCGCAACAACGCAAGGCAAGCATGCGAGCAGCGAGTTTTCACCGAGTGGTCCACATGCCATCCGCGCGTGGACGGCTTACGACCGAGGTGATCCGGTTACGCTACGGAGTTGATGTAGTGAGCGCATATCCATACAAGTCCATATAAAGAATATTAACCGCACGAGGCGTGACGGTGCGGGTCGGGTGCCGGGTGGGTCTAATGAGCTGTGCCCTTCCATTGTTTTCGTTTCAGGCGCCTGGGTGTTCTCACAATATGAAGGCTGGGGCTACTTCGACGCACTTTACTACTGCTTCGTCACACTCACGACTATCGGCTTCGGTGATTATGTAGCATTACAGGTTCGTAACTACCTTGTATGGTGCCAAAAAACAGAGACCCAAAAGCTTAGTTCTACCAATATTTTGGGGGAACTGTAGACAAGACATTAGATATTACAGTAGGTACTTAATTTGTTAGGTAGAGGAATTTTGAATGTAGCGACAATGATAGAATAGTTGAGGGGTAATAAATCAGCGGGGTAATATGCATAAAAGAAAATCATGTCGCTAGAAGAATTATTATGAATGTGGATGAACATAGAACTACTTTCTGTATGAAGTGAAGATATATGGATGGACTGTGCGAAAAATTATATGGGTAAGCAAGAAGTAATGACCGAGATTAAAAAAGAAATAGTACCCCAAGTAATCTGGGAATACTTACTTCACCTAGTTTTATTGACATAGCGAGGCGAGATCTCCAAATTAACTTGGACGAATCGGCGTTGTATGTATGTTTGTTTGTTTGTCCGAGGATAACCTTCGAAGCGTTGATCCGATCATCCTGAAATTTGTTATATAGATAGGCAGTGATGGCACAATCTTGGAAAGACTAAATGAGCTAATAATCTGGGGGGATTGTTGAGATATTAGGATTCAAGAGGGGTTCAAAGAATCAAAATGAGACAATTAGATCAAATAAAAGGTCTTACTCGTATATTTCGATCCCGTTTTTGTTTTTAGTTTAACCCTTGTGATTTTTAAGTTAAGAGCCATAATAAAAACTGAACTTTGACGAAATTCACAGGGTAAACCAGTGACCCCACAGTGCTGAAATTTGGTATGCGTGTAGCTTTAGTGGCACAAATATAGGGTAAAGTCTGAAATCCAGAATAAATGCAATTTCTACCCCAAAAAAGTGAAACCAATTAACATGAACTCCCGTTACTTGTAATTTGAATGAAATTGTAGGTCAAGTTGGAGGATTTTGTGTAGTCAAAGATTACAAATAATATTTTTTTTGTTTGTATGAGAGAACCACTAGTAATAGTTCAATACTCTAAAATTCTGAGAGTAATTTAATGAATTTAAAGATAAGTATAGTAGACATTGGCGGGACGAATGGTCAGAATATATTTCTCATTGACTGAACCAATACTAATGAATTAATAATAATTTGACGACCTCCGTGGCGCAGTGGGCGAACAGCCGGCCGAGACGCAAGAGATAGTAGGTTCGATTCCTGCCGCGGAACAAATGTTTGGATGATCTACATATATTTGTTCCGGGTCTGGTTGTTTTTCTATATATTATAAGTATGTATTTACAAAAAAAAGTATATAAGTATTCTATCAATTATCTGGTTCCCATAGTACAAGCTCTGCTTAGTTTGGGGCTAGATAGTGCTGTGTGAAATGTCCAGCAATATTTATTAGTATTAATAAAGCTGATCGAGTTAAATCAATCCAAATAATTATGGATGAAAATAAGATTGAATAAATATTTGTTCCGGCTCACAATATTTTTTTTTCTAGAATGACCAAGCATTGACTAGCAAGCCGGGGTATGTGGCACTCAGTCTAGTGTTCATTCTGTTCGGGCTGGCTGTGGTGGCCGCGAGCATCAACTTGCTAGTGCTACGGTTCATGACTATGTAAGTACCTAGATCGCTTTTTTTATACGACTTGGAGATGGAACAAGCTGATGTTAAGTGGTCCGCCTATAACAAAGTTTTGGCTCGTAGGGCATGCGTGACCTGCACTGCTTTGCGTCCATCAACTTGAGGCATACAGGTGGAGCATAAAGCTTCATGTGCCTGTAATTTCACCGGCAACCGTACCCTTCAAACCGAAACAGCAATGCTGCGCGGCCGAAATAAATATGGTGGTAGTACTTTCCCGGCCGAGCCCTTTCACAAGGAATTCTACTGTTGTATTTAGGGTTCCGTACCTCAACAGGAAAAAAAACCTTTTTGAGGGTCACTTGGTTTTCCGTTTGTCTGTCTGTCAGTCTGTCAAGACCCTTTTTCTCAGGAACGCGTGGTATCAATTTTACTTAGATAAGACGGTACGTGATAAATCCCGTATGTTTGTCTGTCTGTCAGTCTGTCAAGACCCTTTTTCTCAGGAACGCGTGGTATCAATTTTACTTAGATAAGACGGTACGTGATAAATCCCGTATGTTTGTCTGTCTGTCAGTCTGTCAAGACCCTTTTTCTCAGGAACGCGTGGTATCAATTTTACTTAGATAAGACGGTACGTGATAAATCCCGTATGTTTGTCTGTCTGTCAGTCTGTCAAGACCCTTTTTCTCAGGAACGCGTGGTATCAATTTTACTTAGATAAGACGGTACGTGATAAATCCCGTATGTTTGTCTGTCTGTCAGTCTGTCAAGACCCTTTTTCTCAGGAACGCGTGGTATCAATTTTACTTAGATAAGACGGTACGTGATAAATCCCGTATGTTTGTCTGTCTGTCAGTCTGTCAAGACCCTTTTTCTCAGGAACGCGTGGTATCAATTTTACTTAGATAAGACGGTACGTGATAAATCCCGTATGTTTGTCTGTCTGTCAGTCTGTCAAGACCCTTTTTCTCAGGAACGCGTGGTATCAATTTTACTTAGATAAGACGGTACGTGATAAATCCCGTATGTTTGTCTGTCTGTCAGTCTGTCAAGACCCTTTTTCTCAGGAACGCGTGGTATCAATTTTACTTAGATAAGACGGTACGTGATAAATCCCGTATGTTTGTCTGTCTGTCAGTCTGTCAAGACCCTTTTTCTCAGGAACGCGTGGTATCAATTTTACTTAGATAAGACGGTACGTGATAAATCCCGTATGTTTGTCTGTCTGTCAGTCTGTCAAGACCCTTTTTCTCAGGAACGCGTGGTATCAATTTTACTTAGATAAGACGGTACGTGATAAATCCCGTATGTTTGTCTGTCTGTCAGTCTGTCAAGACCCTTTTTCTCAGGAACGCGTGGTATCAATTTTACTTAGATAAGACGGTACGTGATAAATCCCGTATTTATTTTGTATGCGTGGTATCAAGTTGAAATAAATATCAAATACGGTCCTTTGAAGCTGTAAAAAAATTAAGCTTCTAAATCAAAGCAAAAAAAAATACGGCTAGTTTTGCGGCATATTTTGCTTGGAAATAAATCGAAACCTATAGGATACTTCCAGTTGACCTAGAATCATGAAATTTGGCAAGTAGCAAGGTCTTGCAGCACAAGTGAAGGAAGAAATGCGAAAATCGTTAGTTTGTAGTTATATCACATACTTAAATAAAATATTTTTACGTTGCGTAAGCCAGACTCGCACTTGTCCAGTTTTTTATTGCGTGAATAATTTCCCCCCCCCCCAGTGAGATAAAATTGTACCTAATTGAGGGCAGCTACCTTTTCTTTTGTAGTTAGAAAGTTTCGTTCATAACAAACTATAGGTTTATTTTTAAGAAAAGAACAACAGTGTTTTGAAAAGCAACATATTTCTGAAAAAATGTACAGTCCGCCTAGAAAATGACGCAAGTAAATAAAACAAGTTGGTCTCAATCGAATATATTATTTTCCACGAGGATTTTTTTTCTCACAGTAAATTACTAAATCAAATAGTACGATTTTGCAAAAATAAAAAAAAAAGATTTATTTTTAATTCGGTTGTTTTTTTCTTCTAACTACAAAAGAAAAGGTAATTGCCCTCATTGTGGTAAAATTTTGACCCACTCTGTATAGATGTCTAATAATAAGTAAACATCCAGAAATTTGGAGTGTGTAAGCGCGTTTTAATTGGATAATTGTGTCCAGGCAAGCAGAGGAAGCTGCGAGAGACAAAGAGGGAGACGACTCGTCTCTCATACCGACCGACAACGTGTTCTACGGACGAGCGGTGCTGCTGCACGACGACCAAGCCTCGGCGAGTACCTCGGTAAGTAACAATTAACCGCAGTACATTCTTCCACCTGCAGGCCTAGCTCTACCTTCTACCTGCAGTATCTGTAGAGAAGGGTTTTGTCTTGACTCATTTTTCGGAAGAAAGAAAACACTTGTCGACACGATGGCCATAATATTTTCTATCTTTGACATTTAAGGATATACAACTTTCTTCTGAAATTGTCTAGGTCTTGCGATGCCTAGACAACGCTGTCTTCTCAAGTTGTCTCTTTCGCGCTCTTAATCGCGCGCTTGCCAACAATTTTTAGTTAGATATTTCATTAATTATATATACAACGTACGTTGCTATAGACAGAGTATCCTTCTCTTGTCAAGGAAGAAACCTTGTTGAGCCTACTCGGGGCAAAGACAATTTCGGAAGAATCGACAGAGAATAGAATAACACTTTATTGTACACCACACTTAAATTTAAAAACAATATAACAAAACAAATAATAATACACGCAGAAATAGAAGTGGCGGTCAGAGCCTTGTCGTCTCTTCGAAGAGTAGACAAGGAAATCGCTGTGCTAGCTTTGCTGATAGAAATGTAGAATAGGCCCTATGGCCAGTGTCACCAAATACTTAAACACCCACATCTAAGCATCAATATTACAACGCCTGGTACAAAACGCGCGAGCACCACACGCAGTCACTATGGCTCATTCCAGCAGGGGCAAAGGTGGCGCCATTTAGTTCCAATTTTACAACTAGATGTCGCTGCTAAATTTAACACAATCCTGAATCGCGCTGACGAAAACGCGCGGCTCTGAATGACTTGTCTCAATGAATTTTATTTTGGTATCGCTTCTCGGCCTTTTGGCTAAGATCAAAGTGTAGTATCTGTTCTTTTCAGCTTAATATCTGAAAGTTCCCTCACTGAGGGACCAGTATATTAAACTGATTTTTGTAAAGCGACGGGATGTTCGGAGCTCGCTCCACTCCCGTCACGGGTCGGCCCGGCATTGCAGTGCCGCCGGGATCGGCCCACAGAATTCACAAGAAACTTCTCCAGATTCCGGGACTCACACTCGTGAAATCCTGAATTTCACGGTTATAATCTATGTACTTACTTAGTGTCATCGAAATCGCTTCAGCCGTTACGAAGTGATTGAGTATCAAACATCCAAACTTTCGCATATATATAATAATAGTGTGATTACGAATATGACTCACATAATAACAATGTTTAAATATTTAATTCATGTGCCTAATAATAAGTTTAATTTACTTATAATATGCTTTGACAAGTATTGTAATTAGTATGGTCAAAGTCATAGTCAAATATTTTTATTCATTAAAATCACAAGGATCACATTGAAACGTAAATTTTACTGCCTGTTAGTTCGCGACCAAGCCAGGAAAGAAAGGCAAGAAACAAGGCTGGTTGTTTTTTTACAGAAAATAAATATTAATAATTAGTCATAACAATACAGAAAGTAAATTACGTCTAAATTGTAACATTTTGAACGAGTACATTCGGCAGGGAATCCATCCACACACCTTGGAGACGATCTGGTCGCGTACCGTGAGGTTCCAGAGGAATTTCCTCCCGCGTACACTTCGCTTGTGGAATGGTCTCCCTGCCGGGGTTTTCCCCAGGGACTACAGTATGGGGTTCTTCAAAAAGGGCGTTTTGAAAATTTTAAAGGGTCGGCAACGCGCGAGTAATGCCTTTGGTGTTACAAACGTCCATAGGCTACGGTTTAGTTGTTTGCCACCTTAGTGGTAAATAAAAAAAAATTCAATCCCAAGCTTCTCTATCAAATGTACAAATAGGACACAATCACCACTAGGCAGATATAGAAATGTGTTTTCCAGGTGTGTTCTTGCAACTGTCTCGGACACAAGCAGTGCGAGGATGGAGCCCTATTGGCTGCAGAGTCCCGTCTGCTGCCAATGAAACGCAGCTTTTCTATGGAATTGGAGTTGGAGAACGAACTCGTTGAAAGAGCTTCTGTTTAACTGACAAAATAACCTTTAGAGGAACTGTGACGATAAGTATTCACTGTGTTGATAGATTAGGGTGGTACCTACTATTTTTTTTTTTTTAATGGCAACTTGATTCCTAGAGCGTGAGGAACATTCCTGCCAACTTCACGTAGTATGTTCACGGTACGGTTAAATGGAAAATCAAGTTAAAATAGTGGTACCTACTATATAAGTTTCATTGACGTAAAATAGTTTTGACGATACTTTCAATTGAGTAAAAGAGGGGATGAAAAAAAAAAAATGAAAAAAAAAATTGGGTGCACCTCAGTGTGTGTGGTATTGAAGTGTTTTCCACTTTAAAAATTAAGTAGAAATTTTAGGGTTCCGTTTCCGATTTATTTCGATTATCTGTTTTCTGAAGGCGGTTATATTTTCGTAAACCCCTGTAAATTAGGGTAGGGATAAAGGGGTAAGATTTTAAAGGGACACTATTTTTAAACTAATAGTAGGTTATTGATGGTTGAATGAGGGGTGTTCAGGCTAACACCTTCAAAAATATAAAGGAAATAAAGCATTCATTCAATCATTCATCAATCAAGTTTCACTATTCATTCACTTTTCTCATTAAACCATTGTACTAGAAGCACACATCATTTAAATTATATTTAATCCCGTCGCAATTTTCGGGTTTTATTTGCACTTGAATATCCTCCAAAGATATTACAAGGGGTTTTTAAAACTGCTAAGTCTGCTAACAGATGGCGTGGCTCTCTCATACGCTGATTATCAAAGGAAAGTGAACTGTTAATGTCAATTGCCGAATTATCATTATTTTCACATTAAGATACTTGAAATAAAAAAAATATGTTTGTTCATCTGACGAGTGAGATTGTTTTAGACAAATTTTGATATTGTGTCTATGAGATTTTGGCATGTAAACCATATTGTTGGGGACGTATCTCCAGATAGCGCCATCTATTACGCTAGATGGTATTAGTTATTTTTTTAATCGAAAATGAAAAGCCCTTAATGTAAGAGGTTCAGTATTTAAACTTCTCAATGTATGATTGTGACTGATCTGGATTAGGTATCCTAGTCTCTGACTACCCCTCTAGGATACAGGCTAATAGTAGTAGAATTTGTTGTGAAATTCGACATGGGCTCGCCTGGGGAAGTACTGCCACCGTACCTATTTCTGCTGCGGCAGCATTGCTGTGTTTCGTTCTGAAGAGTATGGGTGCCGGTAAAATAACAGACACATGAGGCTTTGCCTCAAGTTGATGGACGCAGGGTAATGCATTGTAGGGCATGTTCTTAATTTGAGTGACCTACGAGGCAATGCTTTGTTATAGGCGATGGTTACCACTTAACATCAGAAGGCCCATTTGCTTGTTCAATCTCCAAGTTGTATGAAAAATAAATAAAAAAGCGTACATGTGGAAAAGGAGATCGGCGAAAGTTTAAGAATTTGGGAGCCATAAATATGACCTAATATTGTATGTAAAACATTTTCGAGTTGTAGGTAAATTCTGAGAAAATGTTTTATCAGAGTATTGTAACATTTTGCTATTTAAATTCTACAGAATGATGATTATGAATGGATAAATAAATAAAATAAATTATATAAATTTTGCTGGACAGTCATACAGCGCTATCTAGCCCCAAACTAAGCAGAGCTAATGGATGATTGTTTACATTTGTCGGGTCCAGTGTCGCCAATCTTCTTTGAATAAAAGTTACACCTAGTCATTAGAAATACCTATTTTACCTTAAAGTAAATCATGAAGCGTCATGTGTTTTATAAATGTGCCAAAAATAGTACTTATTGAAATCTGTGTAATTAATAATCGATAATACTTAATTGTGGTCACTTAGTTTTATTTGTTATATACAGTCTGTCACCGCATTCACGACATTAATTTAAAACACACATCCGGAATAGTATTAAGTGATTTTAGAGGTGGGTTTAATACCGATAGCTTGAATATTTACCCAGTAATGCCGCTTAGTCAGTATAACAGGTACCTACTTACATGATGAATGAATATGATTTGTTTACCTACCTATTTTATCATTGATATTTTAGGACCTGAAATTAAGGTAGATCGAAAATTAAAAAAAAATGGTAATGTATTTGAAAAAAAAAAACTATTTTACAACAATACTACCCATCAGCCCTACCCGTGATTTAAATTAATGTCGTAAATGCGGTGACACGCAGTATATTTTATTTAGTTTTAAGCACGTGTTCTGTGATATGATTTGGAATCTCATTAGATGTCAGGGACTAAATCCATCCATACCTACGCTTTTAGACAAAAATCGAATGTGTAATTTGAGAGTTTTATCATAACTTTATCTATATTTTTGTAAGTGATAGTCCTCTACTACTGCATGGGTACAAACCTCCTTCCTTTAACGCTTTTTTTTTACTCCTCTTGAATCCCAATATCTCAACAACCCCCCCTACTTTTTTAGCTCATTTAGTCACACAAGGATTGTGCCATCACTACCTATAAACCATTCACGAAGATCGAAAGTTATCCATCCTCGGACAAACAAACATACATACATACAATGCCCAAGTTGATTTAAAGATTTGGGGTTTGGGTGATTTTACCTATCATCATGATCACATGCTATTGTATTGTAATTCACATACTATTGGGTAGAGGACTCCACATTGCTTCAGTCGTAAATCAAGGGGGTGAAGGGGGGGATAATTGCTCCCGATGCCCCCATTACACATTTACCTGCAGAACTTGCGATCGTAGCTGTCTCTCCCTATAGCCATAAAGTAAGAGCCTACTTACGCTTTCATCTCTCGTAGACATGCCATGATGATGATAATTATGTATGAAACTCTCATTCGACATTTGTCTGGTGGTTCAATTTGGTCCTAGGTATGTTGGACAATAGGCCTTATTTATATTCGACTCGATATTAAATAGATGTTTCAGTATTTGTGAAATAGTAAATAGCGTATGTGTTTAAATTACCTCGTTTAGAATTTATCAGGTAATTGAAAATTATACTGTAGCGGTTGTTACTGAATGTATTACGAAGTAAATAAATGTTTTTATACTTATCTGCATTTTTATTTGTACGCGCTGGTATTCTGATTAACAGTCGGCAACCATTTTTAGGGTTCCGCACCAAAATGTAAAAACGGAACTATTACAAGTAAATAAATTATAAATTTCAAAATAAGGTCATGTGGGGTATAGGTATATCAAAGAGATTGATTTACACATTCCAAAACCATTTTTTATTTTGTACCGTTTTGAAGTTATGATGGAAAATGTCGAAAGCTTTCGATGTGTAAAATCTGCAGTTATTATGTTTGATAGATATTCAAACATTACAGGAAAAATTTAACCAAGTCTCTATCTAGAACAGTTTTTAGATACGTCTTAAAAGTTTTCTTGGTTTACCGGTCACATAATTAGATGGCGCTGCATATTTAACATAAATAAACGTATCTAGGTTCGGAACCCTCAGTGCGTGAGTCTATTCGTACTTAACCGATCTTGTTTGGAACTCATTTCTGGCTTAGTTTCTAGCAGGTAGGTACTTATTTTTAAAAACCCTATTTGTTGCTTTGTGGTTTTTATAAAGACCCTATATTTACGACGGGTTCAATCAAATCCCGTCTGGTTCGTAATTTTTGGATGATTCCAAAAAAATGCTAGTAGGTATGACATCATTACTCTGTGGTATGTCATACATAATAGCCATTACCATTCCCAGAAGACAATACAATGAGGAGGTGAGACCGTTATCTCGAACACTGACCTATAAGTAATTCCCTAATTAGTTAGGGTATCTCCCACTATGTATTGAAAAGTAGTATTTTAAATCTTGAATGATACCTTATGAACAATATCTTGGTTATATAGGGATTCTTACGAGTAAGTGGCCGCTTTAGCGAATCATCATATATATTATAACATATTGTTCCTCTATTAGGTAATCGTAGCGCGGATGTATCATTTTAGACATGGATGCACATTTCACATTTGAGTCCTTTTAAAACTTCTAATATAGATGTCCTACTTATATCGAATCTACAGGGTGTGGTGTAATGAGTGGATAATAGGGTACATGCGGGTAGGGGCCATTGTGGCGGTTCAGAAAAATATTTGTTATGCTCAGTAAAAGTGCCTCGATTTTCGAGATATTCGACGTGTTCGAAATTTAAGAAATATTTCACCCTTCGTCACTATTTTTGGCGCCAAGACTGCAAATGAATTTTTTTTTCTATCTGTTTTTTGGATAGTATTCTTGGATAGATGTGCTATCGAATGGAAACTATTATTTTTATAACACAAGCACAGTTATGTTTTAAAATAAGATTTCACTAAAATTTTACTTGCTTTCGTTTGTTTTCCTGACCTTTACCCTTCTGTGGTGTAAAAAAAATGTATGGTCACTTGAATGCCAAATTTTAAAAAAATTAGCCTATTTCATCGAGATTCCGAAATGGTATATTACATATCATTGTCACAACTTGATTCAAAATTAATTCCTACCAAACTTATCAAGGCGTAATTTAAAGAAATATTTTTAACTATTATTAGCAATAATTGTCTACTGTTCGCAGAACTACTAGTAATTCTTGGAACAGATTGGTTCCCGGCCCAGCGGCAATCGACACTATGTCTATCTTGCTCTTTCATGCTATGAGTGAAAGAGAACTATCGTTTCGCGTACTTGATTTGCTTTGTAACTTGGATTTTTTGGTATTGCATATTGATTGCAATGCCTCAGCTATACACTGCGTCTGAATGTGCGCAAATGCATTTAATCTACGGCGAGTGTGGTGGTAACGCCAATCGAGCAGCAGCACTGTATCGGGAAAGATTTCCCAAAGCACGCCATCCCGATTATCGTGTGTTTATTCGCGTACACAATGCTTACATGGAAGGTCGAATTCCTGGAAGTGGCATCGGTGGCACGAGTTCTGGGAGACCACAAGTACATAATGAAGAGGACGTACTTGATGAAATTGCTGCTGATCCGACCACATCTGTGCGCGTAATAGCCTCTAATACTGGCATGTCAGCAAGAACAGTGCACCGAATTTTAAAAAGAGAAAAATTACATCCTTTTCACTACCAGCGCGTGCAATGTTTGCAGCCAAGAGATTACCCTGCACGAGTTGCATTTTGCCAAACAATGCTGAGAAAAATGAACGCTGATCCCGATTTCTTCGATAAAATTTTGTGGAGCGACGAATCCACGTGCACAAAAGATGGGTATTTTAATATGCACAATCTGCACAGTTGGCAGCGTACAAACCCTCATTTGGCCAGAGAAGACAGGTCCCAGTACAAGTTCAAAATTAATTTATGGACTGGAATTCTAAATGGCAAAATCATCGGACCATTCGAATTGTCTGGAACATTGACTGCAGAAACGTATTTACATTTTTTACGGCACGAACTTCCACTTTTATTAGAAGATGTTTCATTAGAAGATAGAAGAAGAATGTGGCTGCAGCACGATGGTTGCCCCGCTCATTACGCCCGAAATGTTCGACAATACCTCGATGAAACATATCGTCGACGATGGATCGGTCGTTTGGGGACAATTTTGTGGCCACCTCGTTCACCAGACCTCAACCCATTGGACTTTTTTTACTGGGGATGCCTTAAAGAAAAGGTTTATAAAGACCCAATCAATACAGTGGACCAGCTACGGGAGCGTGTGCGATTAGCTGCTCAGAAAATCACAGAGCAAAGAATTGTGAACAGGATTAAAAGATCTTTTATCAAAAGGTGCAGAGCATGCATCAGAGCACGTGGTGGCCTTTTCGAACACCTTTTGTAATAGTAAATTTAATAAATGAAATGCATTTAAAATTTATTGTTTCGTTTTATTTCATTACCGAATTTTAAATTAACGTTTTTAGGTGATTTTAAGTAATGAAGTAAATTTTAGTACTATTTGTAATTTTATAATAATTAGCTCTACCCATTTTAATAGGAATTACTTGTGGAAATACCATGTAATATACCATTTCGGAATCTCGATGAAATAGGCTAATTTTTTTAAAATTTGGCATTCAAGTGACCATACATTTTTTTTACACCACAGAAGGGTAAAGGTCAGGAAAACAAACGAAAGCAAGTAAAATTTTAGTGAAATCTTATTTTAAAAACATAACTGTGCTTGTGTTATAAAAATAATAGGTTCCATTCGATAGCACATCTATCCAAGAATACTATCCAAAAAATAGATAGAAAAAAAATTTCATTTGCAGTCTTGGCGCCAAAAATAGTGACGAAGGGTGAAATATTTCTTAAATTTCGAAAATGTTGAATATCTCGAAAACCGAGGCACTTTTACTGAACATAACAAATATTTTTCTGAACCGCCACAATGGCCCCTACCCGCAGGTACCCTATTATCCACTCATTACGCCACACCCTGTATATAACATACAAATGGCAACTAAAATAAGGGTATTTTGTCACGCCTCACCGAGGCTTACCGTCTTGGTGAGACAGCCCTAATAAGGACCTTTAAATATAGGCCCTGTCCATAATTAGGTGTCATTTACAGAATGTTCTCAAATAGGGTATTGTGTTTTTGTGCCGTTGTATTAGTAGAGGCAGCAATGGGAATATTTTTTACCCCCCCTCAAGAAACTGGCTTGGATTCTGTTAGAAAAGCACCACGATGTAAGTAACTTCCAGTTGAATAGTTGTTTTTTATTAAGTGCGATTCCCTGGTATTAGGGAGAGGGAGGATAATGGGGAGGCCTTTGCCCAATAATGGGACAACATGAGCTAATAGTAATTAAAACAATTGCATTATTTAAGTACTACCTAATACTTCGCCAACGGCTCATATCCTTTATTAGGAAGTCGTTCCACCACCTCTCCACAGATAAAAGGACGACCTAATAAAATAAATATTGCTGGACATTTCACACAGCGCTATCTAGCCCCAAACTAAGCAACGCTTGTGCTATGGGAACCAGATAATTGATAAAATTCTTATATACTTTTTTTGTAAATACATACTTATAATATATAGAAAAAACACCCAGACACAGAACAAATATCTGTAGATCATGTAAACATTTGTTCCGCGGCGGGAATCGAACCCGCCACCTCCTGCGTCTCAGCCGGCTATTCGCCCACTGCGCCACGGAGGTCGTTAAATTATTATTAATCCTATTATTATATATATATTATATTAGATTATATTGGGGAGGTCTATGTTCTATATAGTGGACCGATCAGGATTGGCAGATTGCGAAGAATAGTTTTGTAAAAGAATTTTGGTTTTTATAGTTTTCTTGAATGTCTAGGGAATATGCCGTGGCTTTGGATGGGCGTGTATTGCAATGGGTGTCCACCGAGAGGCTGTGAGGATGATGAGGCCATCATACATGGCTACTGCTGCGGTTGCGCTTACCCTTTAGGTAACTACCTATTATAAAACTACTATCTTTTTTATACGACTTGGAGATGGAACAAGCACATGGCCCACCTGATGCTAAGTGGTAACCATCGCCTATAACAAAGTATAACCTCGTAGATCACGCACATTAGCAACGTGCCCTACGTCCATTAACTTGAGGCATACAGGTGTAAAGCCTCATGTGCCTGTAATTTCACCGGCAACCATACCTACTCTTCAAACCGAAATAGCAATGCGGCGGCAGAAATAGGTATGGTGGTAGTACTTCCGCCATGCGAGCCCTTTTACAAGGTACTTTACAACTCTTTCTCTTTATATCTGATTATAATTATAATTGATGTTCTTGTTCTTCTTAATTGTTTTATAGGCGTATCTTTCGATACCAGTTGAAGTTAAGTTATTGAAAATGTATATCAGGGTTGACACTCACGAGATATCGTCAATTTTATATATCATTAGTTTTTTGTTGAAAATTTCTTTTTCAAAACAAGCTTTTATAAAATTCATAATCGGAACCGCAGATTCAAATGAGCCCAAACACTAGTAGCCTACTATAATCCATTCAGAAGTTCCGTTGTCTAGCATCCGTCTCCATCATGAGACCACCTCCATGGTTCCATATTATTGCACTGTCACCGAAGTTACGTTAAGTTAGTATTCCAAATTTCAGCTCAATCGGTTGAGGGGAACGGGTTTAAAATTCAGTTGCAAGATTCCACCCGGACAAATATACATAACCTACACACTGGTGCCAGCACATACTTTTTGCGATACTGTTTAAAATCAGTACATAGCTTGTTTTATCGCTATTTTTAAAGATTATTCCTAAGTCAGGTTAAAAAAATAGCGAAAACACAAGGTATTGACTGAACGAAGTAACTCTGCAATCACTTTTATTTTTTTATTTTTCTGTAGATCGTCTACCAATCACGTGTCCGGAGTTCCTGCAGTGTCCGCTAAACTTACGTGGGCTGTGCCATGATTACGAATACATGATGAGATGCTGTTGTTAATTCCTACTTCGATTCTACTAAAGTGATCGGATATTTAGTCATGAATACGTTTTTAAAATTGCTTCCATAGTGGGAAGCAATTAAAAAAACGAATGATATCAAAATCCGGGGGTACAGTTTGGTGTTGTAGCTACATATCCATCGAAAATTTAATTACTCCACTGGATAGCTAATGGAATATAGAATTCGTTATGCTAAGTGAGGACTGTGACTTATCGCGCGCGGTGGAGGGGAAAGCACCGCCATTTTGAGGTCATTTTGCTGCGTTTCGAGATTTCCATTTGGACCCTAAGGACTTCTTAGTGTGTTTTATATAGAAAATATTACCTGTTACGTACAACACACATCCGTGTCCATGACACAGCCACACTCCATTATTTTTGATAAATTTAAGCTAGTTTGTAAATTACCTAATAGTGAAGTGATCTTGCATAGAATCTACCCTACTTCTATACCTACACCAGGTGCTTCTGAATATGTTCAAATATTACAAAAAGCATGAAATATAAGCAAGTAGCGTCTTAACGCAAAAAAGTTAAACACATGCTAAACACTGTTTAAAATATCTGGTTGTCTGTAAAGTCGTTTTACGGACGATAATTTTTTACGTGATAACGAGAGATAGATGCGTCACAAGCCGAACGCTTAGGCCGATCGTGCCTCTTTATCGCTTGTTCCGCGCTCTCGCTTGCACGCTCGGCTCAGGCGGAACGTGACAATGAGTCATGCTTGTTCGTGCGTGCAGCCGGCGTTCATCGATTTATAAGACGTCTATCACGTCAAAAGTTAAATACCCGCTAAACACTGTTTAAAATATATTAAACAAAAATTGGTAAGGATTTTTTTAAACACGCGTTACAGTGTTCAACTTTTTTTGTGGCAACTAGGCTAGACTTAAAAAAAAAGGACGTTCTCAATTTGGTTGTATTTTTTTACATGCTTCATAAAACTGAAATCGAAAATAGTTAATTTAAAAACCTACTGAACCGATTTTGATGTAATTTCTATGGGACTAATCTGAAAGTCATTTCAAATAAAAAAAATATTTTACAAATCGATTGATAAATGACGGAGTTCCGGTAACAAACAAAAAACTACTGAATTGAGAATATAATCCTTTTTTTATAATCCGAGTCTAACAAAGTACATTTGTCCATGGATACATGGACCTGACCATCCCCTACATAGATTTGTATCTTAACGTAAGTAATGTTTTGGTAGGTTTTTAAAATAAAACATCTTTCTTATAGCATACTGTTTTAATTTCTAAATACCCTCGATACAGAACAGGGGGGTTAGCGGACTTGATTTAAGTAAACTTAACTTGAATAGTACAAAAATAACGGTAATAAGGTTATAACATCGAATCTTTAATTACGATCGAATATTTCAAACTACAGATTTAAAAATACGAGGAATATAAATCGAAAGAAAACTTGAAGTTTGAAATATTGGACCAATGTTTAAAATTTAAATATTAACACTGTGGTGATATTAGAAACGTGTCCTTAATGTTCCCGCTAGGTTGTATTCGATCGATGGCTACACATTTCTATAAGTATATATCTAACTCTAAGGCCAATTTGCTATATCTACAATTTCGTGTAATTCTAGAGGAAAACACAAAATCTTCAACATAGCACAACCCCAGTACGCTTCGAGATAATATATAAATATATAAGAACACCCAGTGCATACGATTTAGTACCTTAGTGAAACAAAACAAGCTGGAATTAAAAGTAAAAAATTAGCCTACGCTCGTAATGGACAGCATTTAGAGAACGATACAAACGTATTTAAACTTACATTTCAGTGAGGATTCGCACAGTTTTAATAGTATTGTAGGAATCGTCTACTCTAAAAATGAACCCTCCAAATTTAAAATGAGCCTTGTGATTAGTGATTAACCCTTTAGTTGGCAATGTGTAGTATAATATACATATTTATTCACACGATAATGAACCTTAACAAACTTAACAAAACTCAAACCTTGTTTTTTTTTTCAAACTTTAATCCTTTAATTCATTTTATAAAACTACATAGGTAATATGAATAGTATAGGTAAAGGTATAACTTGCTAAATTTCTTATAAAATAATAAGGTTGCATATGTTTTGTGACCTTTTCAGAATTTTAGAAAGAAGTGCGATGACATATTTTGAAAAAAAAAAGAAACATATTATTGAAAAATACATGTGAAAAATAAAAGTTTTAATCCTCTCACTTTTATCAATGTGAATCTAAAAGATGCCTTGTCCGTCTTGCGGTAAAGACGATCATCAACGTTCTTCCAGTGCCAAATGTTTAAATAGAAAACGTCGTGTACGCGAAATTGGTCTAGATTCTGATCAGGAAGTTTCAGTCTACACAGTTAAGAAGGGTCTTACCTCTGTGTTGTGCCCGTTGAACGATTGTAAAGAAGCAATTGTTTGCGCTATACGTGATGATGTACGAGAAATGTCCAGATTATCAATAGAGCTATCGTATCTGGTAAACTTTTTCTATAAACACTACAGCACTCATGATGATTTTCATCTTCTGTTGCCTAAATTTGATGCATTACAGTTTACATATGCATTGAAGGGAGTAAAGCACAAATTAACCGATCCAGACAATGTAATCTCTACATATATATCGTTGCGAAGAAATAATACATTTTACGATGGTCGATCGAGATCATTTACAATTATGCAGATTGCAAAACAGTACAGCACGATTCTCGAGACAAATATACAAACTCATGCTTCCAAAAGACTCAAAAGATACATGTATCATAAATTTGGTACAGATATGGACAAATCTGAAGTACACTCTTCAACTTATGATGCGTACTATAACGGGGTGTGTAAATCTAATAGAATCGGAGAGTGGTTTACTGAGAATAAAATCAATTCTAAAGAATTAAAGAAAAACTTTTGGAGATTCATTCCACTATTCTTGAGGATTCAGCACGAGTTGTACGATCAAGGCAAGTTATCATTCAACGTTTTCCCGATATATTCACATGGATTAAAATTTATAACATACGATTCAAGATGTATGCATGAATTACTACGAAGAGTTGATCCAAATAAAACACCTTCTGTTTGGCCTGTGTTTTCTGAGAACACTACCATGTATTGGAACCGACACTTCATATTACCCCGAAAGTTTGGGTATAGCTTCTCCACAGATGGAGTGAGCGTGTGTCTATCTATGAATCGCATTGTACAAAAGGATCAAAAGTTTAAATCAAAGAAGGTTAAAAAGTGCGAAGAATCATTAGAGAACACCGCCGCCGTTGGTAGTAAACGAAACTATTCCAAAGTCATAGCCGTGGATCCTGGGGCCAAAACACCGATAGTTACATGCACTCGTAACGGAGGCGACATTTCGTACAGTCTTGAAAAAGGAACGCGTGATGTACGAATCAAAAGAGTGTCACCGAGCTCGGAAAAGATTGCGCTTCTTGAAAGACATTGAAGAGCGTATAAAAGCTGACAGAGAGTCGACCGAACAAGAGATTGGGATAGAATTGACGCGAAAATCTCAAAACGCCGAACCGTATACGAGATTTCAACTAAAATGGTTCGACGAAAAACAGAGAATATACGAGCAGAGAAGAGTGCAACGCTTAAAGTTTGACAAATACATCAATGATCAGAAGATGTTGCACAAAATAGTCGACGAGTATTTCGGAAAAGAGCCCGACACACTAGTGGTCTACGGTGCCGGTTTCGATTTCATGAACAAGGGAACGTTCAAGGGTCATCGTAAGTTCAGACACCACGATGTGATCAAGATTATAAAACAGAGGAGGAATCTGTCGGTATATGTGATAAACGAGGCGTATACTACTAAAAACTGTAGCTATTGCCATGATTGAGATCGCATCCAGCAAAAATTGAGCGTATCCAAGTCTCCACACCGTTACGTGCACTGTAGTGTATGTCGTAAAGGTATTCATCGAGACAAGAATGGTGCGAAAAACATACTGCTCAAATATGAGAATATGAAAAAGTTGCCGATTAGTGTCGGTAGTCGTCTGTCGGTACTGATATGACTCTTGTGGATGGTGGAAGTTCACAAGGTTCATTATCGTAACTCGTTATTTGTCCGTGAGGAAAATAAAGGGTTAAAGAACATTTCGCTTTGACGTAGTGAAGTGGGGGCGTTAATTTTTAGTGTAGACGGTCTCTACACGATAGTTTATCAATCAACTCACTAGTATATAGTACACGGTGCATGGGAAATTGCTTTCTATCACATTGTGATACAGTCCATTTTTATCCAGCACTTCTCCTAGCCATCGCATTCACGTTCGTTTAATTACATTGCAATCCATACATTTATAAGCAATTGACTTCACTAGAAACTGCACAAAAGATTAAGGCGTTTTATACTGTGCGAAAACTCACAATTAGCTACATACCCCTCAAGCTCAATCCAGACGCATATATCATTATTTTAAACGTTAAAGTTTAAGGGTCTTACCACAAAAAAAATAAACACTGTTTAGCGCGTGTTTAAAAAAATCCCATATAAAAATTGGTAAGGAATTTTTTAAACACAGGTTAAAAAGTGGTTCGATTTTGTGGAAACAAGATATATTTCTGTGGGCTGTAAACACGCTCCGTCACAATCAATTTTAGCTTTTATAACATTCAGATGAAAGTTTACTTTAAAAATGCCGCCTCGGTATTGAGTACCTTAAAAAACCGCTTGTGAATTCCAACCCTCGCACTACCGTGTTGCTAACCTGTTTTAAAAACGAAATTAACCTAAGATAATCATTATATATAAACATTGTATAAACATACATCATACATTCCACCATTGCTGTATCACTATGTACTTAATAATGCGACTCGAATATAACTGGCGGGACTTTTCACTTTAAAATATAGCATTGTTTATTACATAGTGACACAGCTCTTATGTACTGAACGAATGAGCGAAAATCCAGTCAGTACTAGGGCACGTAGCCAAGTTACATTAGCTTCGAATCGATTCGATTACTACATAGGTTTGTTGTCGATAGATCACGTGATATTTCCATAGCATGTGTTTCCATACATTTTCCGACTTATCGACTAGCGAATGTAACTTGGCTACGGGCCCAGGCTGTTCAAACCGACCTCACTAGATAAAACATGGAATTTGTTTGTTAGTAAAATGCAATTCCAACTTTCCACAAAAATTGGTTTAAATTAGGTTGCGACAGATCTTCTTCTGATGGACGCTATTTCAAATGGCCATATCTACAACCTGTTTTGTTATGTACGACATAAATTTATAACACACATCCGGAATAGTATAAACTGATTTTAGAGGTGGCTTTATCGGTAGCCTGAATATTTATCCAGTAGTATTTTTCAAACTTTCGCGATCACTGTACATAATTATTGATTAAAACGGGTATTTAAATTTGGTATCAGTCAACCCGTGACCATGCCTGTTGCAACACAGCCGAAACGTCGGTATAACAAATAAAATAGGTACATACGCGATAAATACCCGTTTTAATCAATAATTATCCAGTAATCCGATATTTTTTAACGTAAATCGGCGCCTTTGCGACGATGCCGCTTAATCAGTTTAACAACCTACATGATGAATGAATATGATTTGTTTACCTTGTTTATACAGGCTGTTTCATTGATATTTTAGGACTCGATATAAAAATTTATTAGAAAATTTAAAAAATTCTATAGTAATGAATTTGAAAATAAACTATTTTACTACAATACTAGTAGCCATTGATCCTACCCGTGTTTTCATTTAATGTCATACATAACAAAACACGTAGTATATATAGGTCGCGTCATGTAGTAAGAACGCTGGAAGAAAGTGGAGGGGGTGTGTTTGCGCATGGGTACACTCGCGCACGAAAGTACTAGGCCTATTGTCTTATTTTTGAACTAGCCTTTCGTTCGCGGCTTCGTATATTGCTTATTGGTACATTGAAAAATATATTAGATAGAATATAATTAAATAGAATTCAAAACATGTTGACCACCAGCGTTCTTTTTACATGACGCAACCTATATATGCATTTATTTGACCGTGGTAAGTTCACGCGAACTTAAATGTTATTCTGTATATGATAGGGTCTGGTGGTGTCGGTTCAAAGAAGCCGTTTATAGCAACGTAAAGAGGTTAGCGTCGTACGTGGTACTGTTACTGATGCGATGGAGTGGATTGCGTTTAGTGTGAGGCGATGGAGGCCGGCGCCCGCGTGTTCGCTCCTTGCGTGATGTCGCGAGCCTGCAATATAAAACACGATATTATTTTTTAAGTTATTCTTCGTTTAGCGTGTTTGAAAAAAAATATGCGAGTAAATTTTTTAAGATTCGCGCTCACACTGACAGTCATAAAGCTGTGTGATGAAGTTAGCTGATAAATGTCTCTCAAGTTTCCGTGAAAACACTATATTTATTAATTTATCATTCCTTTTACAAACAAGGAGTTGCGGCATACGGGATGAAATTTTTAGCTATTTTTGTTCTGTTACGCCAAAGAAGTATAACTTCTTACGTGCGTACATAAGTACAAACACGCGTTTTTTTTTTAGTTTTTTTTCAAGTTTTATCTGCGATCATCAGGTTTTATCTCTTCATAATTTCCAGTCACCAAGTAGCAGGGCATCTTTTCTTTTCAGTCGCTAAAACGCTTGTACTATGGGAACAAGATAACTGATAAAAAATATATACCGGTATTAAACCCATCTCTAAAATTAGATAATGCGATTTTGCATATGTTTTAAATTAATGTCATGAATGCGGTGACACACTGTATATTCTTCCAAATACTGGAACTGCACGTGTTACCTTGAAGCTCGCTGGTGACTGACGAGCTGGTAATCAGGTAATTCGGAAACACGAACGTTGCCGAAGCATCTAACTTATATCGCATTAGTGTAATTTTTAGTGAGAGTACAAGCAGTATGGTAAGGTACTGACCGGTCGCGTTGATTCAGCAGCAAGAAGACTTGCCGGTGTCGATGGGGTGTCCCTGGTCGATCTTCACCTGGCCGCCGCTGGGCGCCGCGCCAGTGGAGGGCGGGCCCACGCGCGCCTTGATCTCCGCCGCCATCGTCATGAACGCCTGCTCCACGTTCGTAGAGTTCTTCGCAGAAGTCTCCAGGAATGGGATTCCCAGCTGTTCAGCGTATTGCTGGAAACGGACAAATTAACTTCAGTACTCATTCAAAGGAGGTGGGTAAAGATCGGCCATTTTTCGCCCATCGGCAAATTCATATTATATATATATATTTTTAAATTTGACACTCAGTCAGATTAAAAGGCGAGGTTTTTTCAAAACAATTACTTTATTAAGTAGAGAAAACTGGAAGAAATTAATTACATGAAAGTATTTATAACAAATGTCAAATTATATTTCTCCTTATCTTTCACTGGCTAAATCATCACTAGACCATCCAGTAGCAGCGTCTTGAATTGTATCTGCATACGCAAGACTTGGTGTTTTTGTTTGAGTTTGATTATTACCCCAAATACCAAAGTACAGATGCAACATGGGCACAGCAACCAACAACTCTGGCACTCTGAATTTTTAGTCTCTAACTTACGACTTGCGTATCTTCGACATGTAGAACACACTTTAGCATTGTTTTGTAAATCGGAATTTTTATGTCGTCTCAGAACAGATAGTATTTTTTTATTAGAAGTAACACGATAATCACTTTTAGATTTTAACCACTTTTTACAAGAATCGGACTGAATTTTAGGCATTTTTTTTTATAAAATACAGAAAACGCCTATAGTAGTTACTACGTAAAATGATGGCAAGGAAACAAAAGAAATATTTGTTTTACTATACAACTCGCGCGAGGCCAAGACACGTTCGAAAACGAATATGACGCATGAGTTGATTAGCGGACAAGCTATTTTTTTCCTACAACATAGATGCACTCGATGCACCAAAACAAATGAACGCTAGTTTAGAAGCTTATTCATTGTAGTATTTGAAAAACTAAAAAATATAGTGGTGCATGAAGTGCTTCACAGATTTTTTTAAAATGAAAGTTAGAAAGAACGCTTATAATTGCAAAAATTCGACAAATCTGCCAAGTTTGATGACCTTTTTTATAAGACCTGTTACTTTTTTTTCTGACTATTTTAGAATAAATGTAAAGATCAATACCTGAACTTCACATAAGTATGATAATATGACTTTGATAAAAACTTTGAATTTTCATCACTCTCATGGGCGAAAAATGGCCGATCTTTACCCACCTCCTTTGGTACAGGGTTGCGTTAAAACAGTTCGTGATATATCCAGTATTCTTATAGATATATCTATACGAGGCATGCCTTTTAAGTTTTGTCGTTTGAAGAAAAAAACACATCTAGAACCTTATAGTACTTTTTATTGTTTTTCAAAGTATTCACAACGTAGCTTAAAACACTTTTCCATTCGCTCAAACCAGTTATTATAACATTTATTCCACTCTAAAGTGGGGTGTTCAAAATGGCTGTCTTGAAAGCGTCGACTGCTTCTTCACCGGACTGGAACCTTTGACCACGAAGACTTTTCTTAATTTTAGGAAATGTAAAGAAATCGTTAGGGCTTAGGTCAGGACTGTATGGAGGATGGTCAAGAATTTCTACTTTTTCCTGCTTCAAATACTCAATCGTTTGACGAGCGCTGTGTGAGCTTGCGTTGTCGTGGTGCAGGATGATGCGTCGCTTTGAGTTAGATTTTCGAAGTTCGGCGATGACTTGTGGTAAACAAACTGTAGTATACCACTCTGCGTTAACCGTTCTACGATCTTCAAGTGCAATAGTCGCAACATGGCCGGTTTTTCCAACGAACGTGGCCACCATCTTCTTTGAAGTGCTTCGAGAACGAACAACTTTAGTCGGCTTTGGCTCGTCTTGAAAGACCCAGATTGTAGATTGTTGTTTGGTATCAGGATCGTAGGCATAGATCCAAGATTCGTCACCACTTATGATGTCGTAGACGTGATTTGACTCCCCTCGGTTGAACCTTTGCAGAGTTTTCTTACACCATCTGACGCGGGCCGCCTTGTGATCGTCGGAAAGCAGATGCGGTATCCAACGGCAAACTAGCTTTCTCACACCAAGCGCTTCATGCAAGATCTTCTGAATGGTTGTCCCTGAGATGCCTAATAGAGCCTCTATCTCTCGATACGTCACATGACGATCTTCGAGAATTAGTTGTCTCACAGCAATGATGTTATCTTCAGTGAAGGCGGATTTTGGGCGTCCTTCGCGAAATCTGTCACTAACACTAGTATGTCCACGCTGGAATTCTAAATACCAGCGTTCGACAGTCCGCAGACATGGGGCTACATCACTGAACACAGATGTTAGCTCTTCTAAACACTGAAGCCGTGTCAGGCCTCTTCTAAAGTTGTAGAAAATTATTGCACGAACATTTTCCTTAGAAAGATTCATTTTCGTACGTGACCTGACAGATTCAAATCGAAACTGTGACTAAACAATAGCATTAATCCTAATACTTTCAACTGTTTTGAGCAAAGAAATTATAATCTCAGGAATCACTGTCCCTAACAAACTCACCGCCGAAAAGCGGCGAGCGATACCTTGCATTTGTGTGAGTGCCGAAAATGCCTAACATTATTAATACCAAAAGTTAAATAGTCTAAACTCGACTTTATTCCGCAGATTAAAAGTTTCATTTCAAGCATTCGCATTTTGGAGATATGACGTTATGAAATGAAGCAGCTGTTAAGTCGTAAAAATTTATTGCCTTCTTTTGTCCTTTAAAAAACTGTTGACTTTAACGGTATGGCAATAAGGTCGGATTCAAAATCTGCTGTTCGAAGATCGTAAAATTACTCCGTTCGGAACAGAAGTGTGGAGGAGTAGAAACGTACACAATATTTTTTTGTTGAGAAATGAAATTTCGAATCTATTACGTAGGGATAAATCATTTGTTAACCAAATTCAAAAGTCGGATTTTTTAATAATCGGATAGTTTGATAAAATCTTTCATTTTTACAGGCTCCTATTCAGTTTAATGTGCCTCGTTGTCTTGTCTATCGTTTATAGGTAATAAAATATTGCGATATTAGACCTGCCCGGTTTCTGATTTGAGTTGAAATTTTGCATGCATATGCGACATGAAGCTGATCTCATGATGCAGTAAGATGGTGCATCATCAGATGCTTAAACTAAACTACACAACAACATCGACTTTAGGTTCATTTGATCTGTCTTAACTAGTATTCGGATCCTAAATGATATCCAGGTCAGGGTTTAATGACGGAGCCAGGCTATGGGAACTCTGTAATAAAATGACATAGTTACATCGAGTGTGGGCTCGTTCGATTAGTCTTAAAGAGTATTCTTTACCTAGATGATATCCAGGGTCTGATGATGGAGCCAGAAGATGGCTATGGGAACTGTGATTAAACGATGCCACCTCATCGAGTTTTTGGGCTCGATTAATTTGTCTTGCCGACTACTCGGGTCCTAGATGAATTCTCTTCTCTACAATAATAAAATCGTAAATCTCCCTTCAATGTATGAGACCGAGGTCAATGATGCAAAAAGGAGGGTCATAACATTTTCATCCTCGCGTACGAAGTTCCCGGGCAACCTCTAGTTTTGAATAAAATCGAATTTTGTATTGTATACAATATTGCAGAACCATGTTTAGTACTAGAACTTTAACAGTATAGGCAGAAATCAGCAAAAAGTAAATATTGCAAGAAGTAGGACAAAGATATAGAGTGCTGTAAGCCTAGCTAAGAGTTTCAATTTCTCTTTTGCTGTTAATTGTGTATTTTGTAACAGATAACGAGCAGTTGACATTAGGCTATTGTACTTCAGATAAAGGGGCTTGGTGGCGCTGGTGGTAAAAATGCCTGTATTTTTAGTACCGAAAATTTATCTCGTTGTCCACAATTTAACGGTAGGGTATGCTACCGCGTGTTTTTTTAATGAATTTGATAAAAATAAAACACGATAGTTGTTTGTTTCATGAAGGTAGTTTTAGAATTGGCCGCATCTGATTAGTATATAATGCTTACTAATAAAATTGTTTTTTAAACTTGTTAAAATGTTTTTAGTATGCGACTCCATTCATTCGAAATTTAATGTAGTCCGGTTCATTGGTCTTCGGTCACGTACAGATAAATGAACGATGCAACGCGAGGGAAAGGGACAGTAGCGTAGCGTAGTCGTGTGTCTGTAGTTACAAATATTTCCGTAAAATATTATTTTAAAGCATATTATAGACTAATTCAAAATCAAATTCATCAAATTATCAAACTTTAAGGTAATACTCACCGGAAATACGAAATTCCATCTTTTTTTAATGTAGTTAAAGTGTTGTTTTTGCAACTTTTGACGGAGCACTTGGGCATGTTGTCACTTCGACGGCAAGCGCGCGACTAAGAGCCGAGAGTGCTTAAGCGGCGTTTAAGCACTCTCCAGCGTGGACGTCCTTGACGGGCCGATCGTATATCTAGTATTTTATTGATCGTTGGTTTTGAGATTCAAAATGTAAACACATTCGAATATAGAACAGTTCCAAATTCAAAATTGCCGGAAAATATGGAAACGACAGAACTTAAAAGGCATGCCTCGTATCTCAGATATATCTTCATTTTATACATAGTATAAAATGAAGTCGCTTCCGCTGTCTGTTTCTGTATCTTTTAAACTACTCAACGGATTTTAATGCAGTTTTCAGCAATACATAGAGGGATTCAAGAGGAAGGTTTACTAGTAAATGTACAATACATACATAACTCTGTTTGTTACCATTACACGAACAAACGGCTGAACAGATCGTAATGAAATTTTGCAAGGAGATAGATTATATCCTGGGAAAGAACATAGGCTACTTTTTAGCCAACTGCGTAAAATGAGGGTAATGTTTTATTGAAAACCACCCGTGCGAAGCCGCGGGCGGATCAGCTAGATTATGAAATAAATCTCGAAACTTTCCTTAGCAAAACACAGAGATATATACAAAAAAAAACTACGAGCTTTTACAGTCATCGCATATGTGTAACATCTGACCACCGCGCGCGCTCATTGGTCAATTCAAATAGCGCACGCTTCCCCGGTTTCCTGTTACACATTTCCGTTCCTTTTGCCAAAATCACTCCCACAAACCGAGAGGAAAGATGTTACACATCAACAAAGCTATACTAATATTATAAAGAGAAAAGATTTGTATTTTTGTATGTTTGTAACGAAAAAACTAAAAAAATACTGGTCTGATTTAAAAAAATTTTCACCTTTAGTATTCTACATTGTTCCAGAGTAACATAGGCTACTTTTACCCAACTGCGCGGAGGGTAATGTTTTTATTGAAAAGCTACGCGTGCGAAGCTGCGAATTGGTCAGTTACATTATAAGTTATATTTACAAAATGTAAAAATACCCCAACACTAAAATGTACAGCTGTAAAAATCCTTTCATTAAATGAAAAGTGGTTGATAGTCTTCAGACCGGCTACCCTGAGCTTCACATAGCTAAGAACCAGCTCAGTTAAATTACTTGCATTTATTTGTTTTATCATTTATTTTTATATCTGTTGTGTTTAGCTTGTAAGGTTTAATAAAGAATATTCATTCATTCATTCATTATAACCTGGATTAACACATATTGTTGACAAACAACGCGTGCGAAGTCGCTGGCGGAAGCTAGTTTAGTTATAATATTTTTATATATTATATTATTATTATTTATAATATTAGTTGTAATTGTAATATTAGTGTGATCATATGCCTACATAGGTAGACTGATTAATCAAAGCTCCAGCTAGCAGATTAGCCGCTTCTGCAGTATGTTCTGCAAAGATGTTCAATGTACCTATGTAATACCTATTTAAATTTAACTTTTGCATCAGTGATTTTCTCTCTGTCCTGTTCTTGACACACTCCATTAAGAGGTGGTGCACATATCTAATGAACCACATACCTCACAGTTGCGTGAATCAACTTTTAAGAATACTTATCTAATTAATTGTTTAAACAATATCTAGTGCTAACAGCACGAATTTTAAGAGCAGTATGCCATGTTTGCACTATGTGCTAAATGACAAGCATTTACGAGATAGTAAGGTAGGTCAAACCAGTCAATTACTATGTAGGGCAGCTAATTGTTGATCAACTTTATAGCTTTATGTAATGGTAATAGAAGTTAAATTAGCATATTAAGATAACGATTAATGGCAACTATATCCAATTTATCGAGTTAAGAAATAATAATAAAATAAAAAATAAAAGGGCATTTAATTACACACACACCTCTTATGCTAACAGAAGTTGGTAGGTACAATAAGTACTAAATAAAGCTAGGTAAGTTTAACAGTAGGCCTAATTCTAAGTAACATTAGTACATTATCGTAGCTAGCACTAAGGTAGAGGGTGGTGGTAAATAGGCCGAGGGCTCAGCTACGCTGGTTTTCAGCCTCGCCTTGGCAGAAACATCTGCTGCTGCCGCCACAGATAAGGTTCTCGGGAACTGTCAGCTTTACATATGCACTGAATTAACAAGTAGTAATTGAAGAAATAACTTGACAATTACCGAAAACCCATCGCGTAAATAATTAAATCCGAGAAATTCCACACACAAACAATACATAGGCAAACTTAACGCTAATTATCGTTTTATTTCAGCTAACCTTAGTGCAGAGTAGATTCACCGGTTCAGATACATGAGTATTTATTCTAATAAATAATAGCTAGTAACTAACACAAGAATAGATATGTAATCTCTATTTTTCGTTTATCCAGTAGGTATACAGTAACATATCAATAGAACATGCAAATATATAGCTGATCCGCCAGCGGCTGTACGCGAGGTTTTTAACATTACCCTCCTTTCGCGCAGTTGGGTAAAAAGTAGCCTATGTCTCAATCTATCTACATACTACATTTCATCGAAATCGGTCCAGCCGTTTAGTCGTAAAAACGTAACAAACAGACAGAGAGATAAAGTTACTTTCGAATTTATAATATTAGTACGGATACATTACTAGCTAACCGCCCCGGTTTCGCACAAGTAGTAACGTATTTTCTCTTTTCCCATAGGACTAAGATATTTACTCGGGATAAAAAGTAGCCTATCGTCAATATGCAAGTCATCTTTGTGCTAAACTGCATCGTGATTGGTTCAGCGGTTTAGCCATGAATTTTTAGTGCAAAAAATAAGTAATTAGTTACTTAGCGGAAAACACCAATTAATATCATTTGATTATCCCTATAATGATAATATGAAATAACTTCGCTATAAAACTGGGTAACTAAAACCATTGGTTAAAACATTTTATTACCCTTGATTATTTGTTTAGTTTTCGATTTCGTAAGTTATCTTTTGAAAGGCTTTGTCTTCGCATGTTGATTATACCGCGTTTTGTTTAAAGCAGAACTGGGCAAATTACATATCAAACAAACTGAGTGCAAATCGTCCGAACCCTGTGTGGTGACAATTATATTACAACTCGATTACTATTTGATCAAGCGAAGCGAGATCTCCAAATCAACTTGGGCAATTCAGCGTTGTAGGTATGTATGTTTGTTTGTCCGAGGATAACTTTCGAAGCGTTTATCCGATCATCGTGAAATTGGGTATATATTAATGGCACAATTTTAGTGTGACTAAATGAGCTAAAAATGTGTGGGGGTTGTTGAGATATTGGAGTTCAAGAGGGGCAAAAAAAAAAACCAAAATGGGACTATCCAGTCAAGTGGCACGTTTAATGAAAGTTTATCAGTAGATTTCGACCTCGTTTTTATTTTTAGTTTAAACCTTGTAATTTTTAAGTTATTAGCCATAATAAAAACTGAACTTTTACGAAATTCGCCGGATACACCAGTGACACCACAGTGCTGAAATTTGGTGTGCGTGTAGCTTTAGTGACACAAATATAGGGAAAAGTCTGAAATTTAGAATAGCTGAAATTTCTACCCTAATAAAGAATAACCAATTAACATGAACTCCCGTTACCTGTAATTTGAATAAAACTGTAGGTCAAGTTTTTTGGTTATGCATTTCGTGGCACTATTTTGATAGCTATTACAAATAATATTTTTTTTTGTTTTTATGGGAGATTTGCAAAATGTCAGTTTAGGGCGAACCACTAGTTCTTATTACGAATACGCAACATTGCATTACCTCATAAGTTCGTCCAACATGGTCTACATGGCATTATGGGCATTAATCGACTACAGGTGACTACTACAAATTGACTACAGGTTAAAAGTCTCATATCCCTACAATTTCATTGATACCCTTCAAATCGGAAATTAAATAGACTTACATTGGCAGACGCGTAGTCAACGACTTTCTTGGTGGTAAGGTCGCATTTGTTGCCCACAAGCAGCTTGTTCACGTTATCACACGCATAGCGATCGATCTCCTCCAGCCACTGCTTTACATTGGTGAATGAGTCCTGGAACAGTCACATATTGCTTCAATACTATGGGATCACAAAATAGCAGATGTCTGGGCCTACTACGTTTGTAGCGGTTCTCACATCTTTATTATGCGCACCGCCAAAGATTGGAACACCTTGCCCGAGTCCGTGTTTTCTGATAATAACAACCTAGGGGTCTTCATGTCGAGTGAACAGGTTTCTACTAGGCAAGCGTGTACCATCGCTTATCATCAGGCGAGATCGTGGTCAAACGCTAACCTGTAGTTTTATTTAAAAAAATGGAATTCTGTTACACTGTCTTAGTGAGGCGGCGGCGTCGAGGCAGACTACGCTGTACGCCTTTGACCCTCTTAAAGTCGTCCAGCTCATCCCGCCCCTTATATTTGGGAAGTGATCGCCAGGATCTCGCTCAGGATCAGGAGGAGTGAATGGAGGAAAAGCCTTTCCTTAAGTTACTATGGGGAATTTACTTTTTACAGATTTTGATGAACAAGATATTAAATGCTGTTCATCTAGTTTGGAACTACGTACGATGGCAAAGACACCAACAAAAGAGATCAAAGGCTTCAGCGTAATAATAAAATACAAAGAATAGACATAACGAACGGATTTGACATAATAGTTTGATAAATAAGTATTCAATAACTAGCTTTCACCAGAGGCTTCGCACGCGTTGTGTGTCAATAAAGAGTAATCTATTTTTCAACCCAGTCATAATCTTAATACCAAATTTCATAGCAATCGGCTCAGCTGTTACGATGTGATTATGTAACAAACCAACATCCAAACTTTTGCATTTATAATATTGGTGTGATTATCTTTAGAAGTTACGATGCCAGACGCAGAGAAGTAGCCAAGGAATTCGAACTAATAACCGCCTTATTTTTGCGACGTAGGTTTAAATATGTTTACTAATTAGAATATCAAGCTGAAATAAGTCCTTAGAGTTCATTGTCCTTCTCTCCCCACGATTGATCATAAAACATCATACAAATCATAAAAGCTAAAAAAGTATTTCTATTGAAACTTTCTCTTTTTCCTTACAAAAATTATGGACAAAGAGAAATGTAAAGGAAAGTGAAAGTCTAGGTTATATCAATCTAGTGTATTCCAAAAATAATTTCAAACCAAAATTCATAATATAAGGGCAGCTTAGCTAATCTCAACGACTCACTAAAACTGGGTTGAAACTCTGACTGATCACAATTTCAATATTCATATCACGAACTAAAAAAGCGAAACTACATACCTCATGTATAAAATAGAGATGCCACTATACGCTAGTGATATATTTATATTAGAGAAACGTATCTGCGTAAGTAAATTAAACTTATTAGAATTACTAGCTTCCGCCCGCGGCTTCGCACGCGTGGCTTGTCGATAAAAAGTGGCCTATGTGTTAATACCGGTTATAATCTAAGTATATACCAAATTTCATCAAAATCTGTTCAGCCGTTACGACGTGATTGAGTAACAAACAAATAAATAAACTAACATTCAAACTTTCTCATTTATAATATTAGTGCGACTCGGTATCTTATCCTAAGGTTTTTTTATTTAATAAAAAACAGAACCAGGCCCTAAGGATATGGTAAAACATTGTGCATTGGTTTTTTTTTATTATTTTTAATGAGTTTCTAATCATGGATACTTTAATAAAATTGGTTTGTAGGTACATAGGTATGTGCCTGCTCAACGTAGACAAAAAACCGCGCTTATGTAAAATAAAATATGTTAGTTTTGCGACACTTCTATGCAAAATTGCATTGTTTACAATTTAGTGATTAATCAACCAAAATAAAAAGGGTTAGATTGGGATCTCCTGATAAGTTGCATTAAGCTAGAGGAGTCCCCTCTTTCTTTATTGTAATCTAAGCTGTCTAGTTGAGTTAACTATCTAGAATTTAGAGAACAAAAAAAATCATATCACGCATCATTTTCAACAGTAATTTTTAATTTTTGTAGGTTTGTATTGTATTGGCTAAATATATCGCTGATACGATATATCGGCTAAAGCTCCAGTATTGGTAGCATCCCTAGTATCGACCTAAAAACTTGTCCAAATCGGTGTCCATAAACAGGTCATCAATACTAAAGTGATTCATTAACATTGTATACAAATTGAGCACTGCTGTTTTGGCAAGACGCCAACTTCCTAAACTCATTAACTTACGCTGAATATTTAACGATCAGTTAATGTTTATAGTCTAAGTGATGATTGAATGACTGCAATTACGAATCTGATCTAAACGTAAAGTATTTTAGGCAAAGAAACATTGTAGGATTTTTATGCCCTATTTAATATCCATACTATATTATAAATTCAAAAGTAACTCTGTTCGACTATTTGCCACCGTTTTCACGACTAAATGACTGGACTGATTGTGATGAAATTTGGTACCTATACAGATAGATTAAGTTCTGAACTATGATTATGAGCCAGGAGTTTGGCATAAAACAGCAACTGTCGGCTTTAGTACAAACTCGCATTCTGAAGTTCTTCGGCCACGTCTCGAAGCGGGACACCCGACTCTATTCAGCGTTTTGTCGTACAAGGACCAGTGTACGGCATCAGACCGTGCGGAAGGTGCCCATGCGGTGGACCGATTAAATAAAACCTGCAGTGGGCGGCCAACTGCATGAATGCACGAGAATGTCTGTCGACAGAGACAAATGCCAAGAAATCGTGAGGCGTGTAACATCTGCCCCCAAAAATAATAATACAACATGCTGACCACGACCTCTCTGTCAAGAGCGTTACGATTAAGAAGAAGAGATTATGATCAGGACTAGGACATAGGCTACTTTTTACATGACTGCGCAGGAGGGTATCAATGAGGTGCGAAGCCACGAACGGCAGCTAGTATTTCATAAACCTACAAATTGTAATTCATCAAATAATTCTTTGTCAACAAGTCAAGTGTAAAAGTGTTTACGAATTGGCTATATTAATTATTGACACCTTGTATAAAAGTATTATGAAATAAGGCACTGCTAGTTAAAATTCTATGAATACAATTTCATTTGCACTGTCAATTTTTATCTTCTAAATTCTACATATGCTAAAGAAGGCGGTAATCATAATGTCAACACAGATTTCCAGTTGGAGTGCCTAAATACTTCCTTCCAAGTTAAAACCAATCCTAGAATTTATATAAGTACTTAGTTGTTACTTGTTACTTATAGTAAAACTAGCTGACCTTTAAACAGCACAATTGATATAGGACACCATGCTTGAATAGGCAGTTTACGTTAATTTTTTGAAGGTACAAAACTATCGGTTCAATCCTAACAGTATCTATCTAGGATTGCCACTTACTCGCAAACAACAGAGACACAACAGGGTTATAATATGTATTATATTAACAGTGCTACTTATAAACCAGCATTA
This sequence comes from Philereme transversata, assembly GCA_963924445.1. Taxonomy (NCBI): domain Eukaryota; kingdom Metazoa; phylum Arthropoda; class Insecta; order Lepidoptera; family Geometridae; genus Philereme; species Philereme transversata. The sequence continues at coordinate 12,520,784 of OZ004347.1, forward strand.
TCCTTGATACAGTAACACTGTGTTTAGTCTCATTCAATTGGATCTGAAAGTATCCATCATAAAAGAATCATGATGTAACTACTGTGTAAGCTTTAATAACATGGTAAATGGCTCTTGAGATTATAGAACAAACTGTATGTATTCAGGGGATTGATTCTAATAAATTTAATGATTTCAGTATTCACCGTTTTTTTAGTGGAATATTATAATCTGGTTACTTAACTTACTAATTCATTAGCAAATCTTTTATCAATCTTTGACATAAGAGTCCAGATATGTGTAAATTCAGGAGTTTTACACCTAGTTCTTTTAAATTTATATATACATGAGGAAACAATGACCCATATTTTTAAAGACAAAAGAATGATGCCAAGTAACAACTTCTGAAGAAACAATAGGTGTCAAGTTATTCATAAACATTGTCATTGGCATCTTTGATGGCTGGTACAAAAACACCTGTTTTCAGACAATTTTCAGTTTTTATAATTATTAAACTCTTATGAGAAGAGGTTTTTTGTAAAATCTAGTCACAAACTTTATGCAATTTTGCCAAGTTCACAATTTAATGATAAATATAAATTCACTGGCATCACATGAGAAGCTATACATAATAATACTGATAGAATAAGTAAGCAAATTTTCATTTTTTTTCTTTGACACTTACTAAACATCAGCTGTTTTCGGTAGCAGGTGAATAATCCAGTTATAATCTTGTATGTTTCTAAAATTTAAGCACCTATAGCTATGCTTAGTTTGGGACTAGATAGCACTGTGCAAATGTCCAGCATTCTTTTTTTATTTATTTTCTAATATGTGGTGGTACAATGGGCAAAAAATTGATCTCTTCAAGGCAACCTTTGGATCAGTTTTACTAAAAATGTTAAACTTACCTGGTCTGTGCAGTCGTAAACAATGATAATTCCGTGTGCACCTCTGTAGTATGAAGAGGTGATAGTCCTGAACCTCTCCTGTCCGGCTGTGTCCCATATTTGTAACTTTATTGTCTTTCCGTCTAACTCTACAGTCCTAATCTTAAAGTCCACACCAATGGTACTGATGTAGCTCTCTGTGTAAGTGTCGTCGGCGAACCGGAGTAGCAGACAAGATTTGCCCACACCAGAGTCTCCAATAAGCAGTAGTTTGAACAAGTAGTCGCTGGAAATAGAATTGTTTATGTTAATTCTCTCATATTTCGAGATGCTGACATATAAAAACAGATCCTGTTTGCTGACATGGGAAGGATCCAAGGCACATTTTTATTAGTCACCATTACTACCATAATTGAGATCATGTCATTCATGCTATACAGACCAGTAGTTTCATGATATTGCTTACGAACAGAACATCTTGGTTGTAACTTTATTGTAGGTTGAATACAAAGAATTCTGGCTCAATCCTATAGATTGACAAAAACAGCCCGTAGCTATAAAATATATTTCCAAGCAACAGGAATGTTACAGAAATCTCTAAGAGTTTTTGTGTTGATGAATGAAAATGCGCCTTACAACTGGTACAGTCAGATAAAGGATAACAAAGAACTGTATGCATTATTAGTTTCTCATAAAGCCACCTCTCTCTAACCCTGAAGTTTTGTTGAGGATTACATTTTTTTTCATAAGTTCGCCTTTGTAAACCTTCTCTTTTGCTGACTTCTGATAATTTTGTCTTGTACACATTAGAGAACACATAAATGAACCAGGCTAAAAGAGGCGTATCTTCATCCTCCCTTCAAACAAAGTGGGGACTTTATCGCACGTAATGAGTATCAATAACAAGCGGATTTTTCATCGGAGAACTAAGATGACACGGTCGCAGACCACTAATGCGCCATTCATCTTCGTAATTACGTTTTCACGAAAGCCCTGATAGTACGTACCACGAATGTGGAATGAGTCACCAGATCACCATTGATCACTTTTCAATAACAAGTCGACCATAATCTCGGGCATTTTACGAGCTGGTGCAAGAACAAAAAATATGTGTACGAAGACAATGAACGTGCAAAAAATAAAGATTTTACTACCATCCTTGTTTCCAAATCGTTACAAATAAAATTGTTATACTCACTATTCTGGATTCATATTTGTACTGTGTGTGTATTTTTCTCTGAACTAAGATATCCTGAGTAGTTTCAAACTATTTTATTTCTTTGTTTCAAGCACAAAACAGCGAAAATTTTAATATTTCTAAATACGTAGAACAATGGCCGCCTGAAACACCCACTGACGTAAGTCAGAAATTCAAACAGGAGTGCCACTTGGCAGAACTAAAAATGCGTTCAAGAAAAAATGCTCTCGATTGTCAGTTTAGTTTTAGTCGATTTTAATCTAGCTATCTATGGTTATGTAAATATGAACTTTGTTCCTTTGAGGGGTTATCACAGGGGTTTTACGGCTATGTTTTTATAATTGCTAACAGATGGCGTTGCTCTGTCATGCTCTGACTGAAAAAGGAGTCACAAAGTTCAAAGGAATTATTTTCCGAGGAACTTGAAATAAAAAACCAAACCGTTGTGTTTGTTTATTTGACGAAGTAAGAATATTTTAGATAAATTTTGATATTGTGTCTGAGAATTTGGCATTTATACCTACCATATCATTTTTTGGTAGTGCATCTCCAGACAGCGCCATCTAATACGCTAGTTGGAACTAGTTTTATCTTTTTAAATCGAAAGTGAAAGGCATCATTACGATTGCCTAGATAGATGGCGCTGACTACAAAATACAAATATCCTAACGCGCCGATTCTCAGGTTGCTCGCAAAGAATATTACTGTGCTTTTCCCCTCATCAAACAATTTTCTACGACTATAGACTTATATAAATATAGAGGAAAAAAATGATAAATAAAGCAGCTAGGTCAATAAATCTTCTTTTATTTATGTACACACTGATAAAACTAGACAAAAATAGTGATAACATACTCAACAAAAGTCAATAGTGAGATTATATCTACAACAGTTATAATATTTTTTTAATAATTATAAAATCATTTCTTGGAGGACAGCTAGAGGTATTTTCCAAATGTACAAACTCCTGTCTTTGTAGCCAGCGATAATCTGAAACAAAAACGCGACGTTTATAACATAAATAGTAGCATTTTTACGCGACTAAGGCACTTGTATCACCCAACAACTGGGTGGATTTAAATAGAGTGTCACAATAATTGTTAAGTCCTCGAGGGGGTCGCGAGCAAACACGCCGCGCCCTTACCTTAGTGCCTTGTATAGCTAATGACAGCAGCATTAGCGCCGGTCCACGTAGCTGTGCGAGCGGGCGCGACTCGCCCTCCCGGTACACGTACACACAGCCGTCGTAGCAGCCCGCAAACACCAATCCACCTGTCGCGCGCAGACAGACCGCGCCCTTACCACCCTCGTGAGCGTGCACGTGGGCTCCACTCTGGAACAATAAGACAGTCGCTTGGTGAGATGAGCTCTCTTGATCGCTCAGTGATTGCCATAAATACAACATCATATGCATAGGATTTATCACATATACGAGTCCTCCACACTTTCTTTAATTTAGAAAAGTAATTGTCATTAACTGCATTACAAGCAAACAATTCTGGACACTTTCTTATCATTTTGTTTCGTAGCTTTGTGTCCTTTTATAATGATGTCAGCTCCATACTCTTTTGAAACATCTTGAACAGTATATACATACATGCAGACATCACGCAAAATGCGTAGAACATCTTCAATATTTACATACTCTCATTTATATATTATTATATACGCTCATTTATTTAAACCGTAGGGACACAATAGAACACTTGGTTACGTCAATAATCTACACTTAAATAATTACATAGGCTTTATCTACCTAGTAGCTCATTGCACCATTATTTTTAAGGTGCAGAAACAGAGAAGCATCTTAATAGACATTTAAACACTGATTAATAAGTACTTAAGATAGATGTAGCTGCTGTAGATAGACATTGTCAAATAATTTATTATTGATCAAGCGAAGCGAGATCTCTAAATCACCTTGGGGAAATCGGCGTTGTATGTATGTTTGTTTGTCCGAGAATAACTTTGGAAGTGTTGATCCGAGTGTTGATAAAAAAAAATTAAAATGAGACGTCAAATGAAAGGTCTTCATTAGTAAATTTCTACCCCGTTTTTATTTTTAGTAAAGTTTTTGTAGTTTTTGAGTTATTAGTCATAAAAAAACAAAACTTTGACAAAATTCACACGGTACACCAGTGACCCCACAGTGCTGTAATTTGGTATGCGTGTAGCTTAAATATCACAAATATAGGCAAAAGTCTGAAATCCAGGATAACTGCAATTTGTACCCCAAAAAAGTCGAACCAATTAACATAAACTCCCGTTACCTGTAATTTGAATGAAACGGTAGGTCAAGTTAGCTGGTTATGTATTTCCATTTTAATGGTCAAAGATTACAAATAATATTTTTTTGTTTTTATGGTAGACTCGCGAGATCTCAGTTCGGGGCGAACCACTAGTATAACTAATTTAAATAATAAATAGCTATGTATGTATACATACCGTATAATCAAACACATGTATCTGATGACTACTGGTCCCACAGTACACCTTCCCATCTTCAAACAGCAGTGAATAAACCGTCATCTTTGGTCCTTCCAGCGTCCTCAACAGCAGTCCAGTTTGAGCGTCTTTGATAGTGACGTTATCGGATCGCGCTGCGACTAGGAGAACCTTCCGAGGGCCTTCCTTCATGGCCCTGAGCGCTAGGATGGACTGCTCGGAGAACTTGACTGTGCTTACTGGGATTAGCATATTGTTCTGAAATGAAATTAAAGCATATTTTCCACAGATATATATTGAATAGATAACTCAAGTACGTAAATTTGTATGAAAACCAAGCGCACCAAATTTTTGTACCTATTATCATTAGAAGGTTCAAAAATTTGGCACGAGAGCAATTTTGTGTTGGGACGGCCCACACACCACCGTTATATGGTTTTTCCTGAAGAGTACAATCAGGGCTTCTTCGAGTGAATAGGTGTCTTCTAGATCTTCATGCTCCATCTTAGACCACATCATCGCATCATCGACTTGCATCTTTGACTACGTAAATGGCACAATCTTAAGGTAACTAACTATACTAACCAGCTAACTAACTATTTTAATTCTTTAATTTATTTTTGCGATTTTAATATCACTTGGCCACGAGGCCTATTGTGATCACCCCTTGTTTATGCGGGCGTTCAAAGTTCACTACTAAGCCCTACATCGTTAGAAACTGTAGGCTATTAACTAACTAACCATATCCAACAGTGGGTGAAGTCGGCTGTGGATGATGATGATGATGCAGTATTTTCATCATGTTACCTTGCACTCAAACTGCAGAACGAAGCCAGTGCGCGTGCCGACGAAGACGGTATCCCACGCGCGGTCCATCGTCTGTATAGGACTCAGCACATTGCACTCCGGCCCTTTCTCTAGCCCCGTCTGGAATACAACAAACATTACATCAATACAATAGCTGTATTTTTATAGTGTTATCCGAACACTTACGGAAAATTCAAAGATTTATAAAACTCTCTCAAAAATTTCAAGCCTACACGGGACTTGAACCCGCAACCTTCCTCTTGATACGAGGATGCACTACCAATTGTGCCACAGGCTCTTGTCACGTCGGGGTCGAAATTAGAGAGATGATTTAGATTACGACTCAAGCGCCGTTAGTTCCATCTACAGGAAAACTTAAGACAGTTTTTTGAGGTGCTCAATGTCAAACGTTGCATTTTAGTACATTGATAAGAGATGTCGCGTTGCTTATTTCAAATGATATTTTTATTTTTATAAGTGTTATCGGAACACTTACGGAAAATTCCAAGATTTTTAAAACCATCTCAAATATCTTGGAATATAATAACTAGTAGGCCTTCCTACGCTGCGCTTTCCAGTGCGCGTTCTCTGCTAAATAAAAAAATAACTTTTTGCTAAATTATAAATTCGAAAGAAACTCTATCCATAATGATCTATCAATTATCTACCAATACATGTTTGCATGATCTACAGATATTTGTTCCGGGCTTGGATGTTTTTCTATATATTGTTACGCCGAGGCTGTTAAACAATGAGTAATAATCGAACCTTCTCGAACGCTTTTGTCTTGCTGTGTTATTGTTGCTATTGTTTGTGGTTTCGCAGAATGGGGAGTGGCCATTGTGTCGAGGGACCGACCCTTTCCTGGAAGGATCGACATCGTTCTCGAACAATCGAAATGTGTGCGATATAAATAGGCCGGAGAGATGGCCGGACAGTCAGTCTCGAGTCAGTTAGTGAGTGAGTCTCAGCGAGGCCCTGGAGGACTGACGTGGAGAAGGGTCTCGCGTGAACAGTAGTTGCTCGCGAGTCAGTCTGGATTCAGCTATACGTGCGATCATTTCGGTGACTTTAAGTGGTGCAACAGTGGTGTGAATTAGTGTGTTGTGATTACGTGGGACCAAGTTCGTGTATTCATCGTTTAGTGCTGAATAAAAGTGTTATTTTGGTTAAATCGATTCCCATTATTTTATCCCGAACCCTCAGCTCGTAACAATTTGGTGTCAGAAGTGGGATAAAATAATGCCGGTTCTACCAAAGGATAACGTGGACGGTGTCAGGACGAGAGGTCAACGACAACAGGAAATGGATGAAAGGCGGTTTGGGGAGTCTCCGGTTTAAGAAGCTCGGCAGAGTCGTCAGCCGATGGAGATGAAATCAGCCGCCACCGAATCATTTGGAGCATCATCATCATCATCATCAATCAAGGGCAAGCTCCTGTGACAGGCGATCTTGCTGCTATTATGGCCATGCTTTGTCATCAACAAGAAGAGCAGCGACGTTGGCAGGCAGAACAGTGACGTCAGGATAAGGAAGAGCAGCGTCGTCAGTAAGAAGAGCAGGCTTGGTTGCAGGAGGAAGAACGCCGTCAGCATAAAGAAGAGAAGCGTCGTCAGCAGGAAGAGCAGGCTCGGTTGCAGAAGGAACAGCGACGTGAACAGGTGGAGCAGACTCGGTTGCAAGAGGAACAGCGACGTCAGGATAAAGAAGAGCAGCGTCGTCAACAGGAAGATCCGCGACGTTGGCCATAAGAACATGCTCGACTGATGAGGGAATCGTTCGGTTCATCTGGAAAGGAATTCCAGGAAGTGAAAGAACAGATAGAAATCATGAGAGCCGTGTTTTGGAGGCTGGAATTGGGATCGCTGATGAGAAAGGGACTCTGGGTGTCCTGAAGTACTGGAGACGGCAATGTGGCTCCTCTAGTTGTTACATCTTCAGCGCGAGGTGCGCCTAAAATTGTTCGTGTTGATCGGCTGCCGCGATATGGGGCTAAGAATGCTCGGGACGAGCATGTTTTAGGAGGGGGCAGTGTTACGCCGAGGCTGTTAAACAATGAGTAATAATCGAACCTTCTCGAACGCTTTTGTCTTGCTGTGTTATTGTTGCTATTGTTTGTGGTTTCGCAGAATGGGGAGTGGCCATTGTGTCGAGGGACCGACCCTTTCCTGGAAGGATCGACATCGTTCTCGAACAATCGAAATGTGTGCGATATAAATAGGCCGGAGAGATGGCCGGACAGTCAGTCTCGAGTCAGTTAGTGAGTGAGTCTCAGCGAGGCCCTGGAGGACTGACGTGGAGAAGGGTCTCGCGTGAACAGTAGTTGCTCGCGAGTCAGTCTGGATTCAGCTATACGTGCGATCATTTCGGTGACTTTAAGTGGTGCAACAGTGGTGTGAATTAGTGTGTTGTGATTACGTGGGACCAAGTTCGTGTATTCATCGTTTAGTGCTGAATAAAAGTGTTATTTTGGTTAAATCGATTCCCATTATTTTATCCCGAACCCTCAGCTCGTAACAATATTATAAGTATGTATTTAAAAAAAAAGTACCTATATAAGTATTCTATCAGTTATCTGGTTCCCATAGTACAAGCTAAGCTAAGCTAAGCTTAGTTTGGGGCTAGATAGCGCTGTGTAAAGTGTCCAGCAATATTTTTTTTATTCATTTAATAACCATCCATACATTGTGGAATACAATAAATGATTGAGTAATGCGTATCTCTCTCTCTCACTGTCTCTCTGTTTGTTACGTTCTCACGACTAAACGGCTGGTTCGTTTTCGATGAAATTTGGTATATACGGTCTGTCACCGCATTCGCGACATTAAATTAAAACACGTATGCAGAATAGTATTAGATTTTGGAGATTGGTTTAATATCAGTAGTTTAAATATTTATCAAGTAATCGATACATTAACAATAAAAAAAAATAACGTAAACCGGCAGCGCCATGGCGCCGATACCGCTTAGTCAGTTTAAGAGGTACCTACTTACATGATGAATGAATATAATTTGTTTACCTGTTTTGTTCAGGCTGTTTCATTGATATTTTAAGACTTTATATTAAGGTAGATTGAAAATTAAAAAAATCCATGGAAATGAATTAAAAAAAAAAAAAAAATTACTACAGTACTAGCCATCAGCCCTAACCGTGATTTAAATTAAAGTCGTAAATGCGGTGACACGCATCGATATTAAGATCTGCTACTTTTTACCCGATGAATCACACGTGCGAAGTCGCGGGTGGTAGCTTGTTGTTTATAATTGATCATTGCTTGTAAAAGCTATAATATAAAGATTGAAATATAGTTACTTCCAAATCGTAGTATCGTATCCGCGAGTCCAAAGAGCCCGTGTAGACCGTGGTCCCGTACTTCTCCTTGAGTATCGTGAGGCAGGTGACGGCCAGGTTGGACCCACGCAGCGTGCTCAGCAGCTGTCCGTCCGTCGAGAAGTGGTACACATTGCCGTCCAGGCAAGCTGCTATGAACGAGTTGTCTATACACTGGAATATTACACCATTGTTATACATATTACAGCATCCATTACTTATAATTACACCCAGTAAATTGGAATGAATAGTTTAAATTATTATTTACTAGCCGCGGCTTCGCAAGGGTGGTTTTTCAATAAAACATTACCCTAATTTTGCGCAGTTGGCTAAAAAGTAGCCTATGTCCTTTCTAGGACATAATCTATCTCCTTGCAAAATTTCCGCCGTTTCGTCGTGTAAAGGTAACAAACAAACTAACAAACAAACAGAGTTATGTATGTATTGTACATATAAACCTTCCTCTTGAATCCCTCTATCTATTGCTGAAAACTGCATTAAAATCCGTTGAGTAGTTTAAAACATCTAAGCGAACAGATAGCGGAAGCGACTTCATTTTATACTGTGTAAAGATTATCAGCCCGTGAGTCCCACTGCAGGACAAAGGCCTCCCTTCCCTCTTTCCACAAATCCCAATTATTGGCTAATTGGGGCCACTCTTTATGGTATGCATGGAATGAATAATTTAGTTTGACAAATCCCCTGTACAGCTGCAAAAATTTGTGTTTTATTAGACAAGGCCTTTTTACAGCCTCTTTAATTTAAATTATTTTTTAAGATTGTTTTTGTTTTTAGTATTATTTGACAAAGGCCCTTTACAGCTGCATCTTTAACTATGTGCTTTTTTGTTTGCATTCATTTCTTTTCTGTAACCTGATGTAACTAAGAGTTCCTTGTGATCCTAAAGTTTGATTAAATGTATGTCTATGTCTAATAGTAACATATTTTGAAGTTATTATAAGTCTAAAAGTGAATATTAATTAACTTCAACACTATGATATTAACACCAGAAATAATGATGCTCGTCTAACCATACTATTATGAATTCTAAAGTAACTAGTTTCTCTGTTAGACCGATTTAGACAAAATTTAGTATAAAGATTAAGACCAGGTTTAAGACATAGGCTACTTTTTACCTGACTGCGCAAAAGTTGCGACTGCGTAAGCATGTAAACAAATAACTAAAAACTCACTTCAACCGCCAACACCGCATCAGCATTTCCCGAGACAGTAATAGCATCTCTCTTAAGCAAATCATCTGTTGAATAATCATACGTTTTACACTCTTCCTCAGCGTTCTCAGGAGCGAAGTTCTCCGCTGAGGACTGACTGTTGTCAAGTATGATCTCCTCACTGATAGGCACCCTATCATTCACATCCATAGCGGTTTTCACTTCATCCCCGATGACTATATCTTCACAGACTTCCATCATATCTATTTGAATATCACTTGCTGCCTCTTCAACCGATGGCTCTGGACTAGGTCTTTCTGGGTAATCAAAACTGGATTCAGGTTCAGGAATTGGCGATGACGAATTCCCGGTTATATGTTCGAATGATTCGGTTGAATCTATTTTGATTTCAGTCTTTTGATGATTATCTTGTATACATATAGATTTAAGGTTTATCTTAATCTTCAAACTATCAGCTCTCACTTTCAGATATTTATCAATATCTAAGCGCTGTATAACTACAGAGCACTTTTTCAAATTATACTGTTTTAGATCTAGTACAAATGGTTTAGATTTGTGTTTCTTTGATGATTTCTTTTTTGACGATCTTGAAGATGATTTTTTTTTACTTCTCTCAGGTGTTTTTTCGAGTTTATCGAGTGAGATGATTTCTTCGATTGGTCTGTCGTCCGTAATAATCTGCTCTAGAAGCGATATGTTTGGAGTTTTAGGCTTTTTCTTCTGCGCTGTGGGACTCTCAGAGTTTTTACGCGATTGGTCCGAAATTTTCCTTGCTCGACCTCGTTTTTCGATAGCGGGGCTGGAGACTTTTTTCGCCCTTATGGTTTCCATGGCAATCTGTTCTAGCTCTTCCACAGGTAAGTTTGTAAAATCATCTGCAATAGAATCTGCTAGGTTATCTTCATTCTCGTCTTTGTCATTTTCTATTGGAACATTCAACACTGCCATGCCCAAAGTACCCATGGTACTGCCGCTACCTATTGTGCTTTTACTTTTAGATTCCATCGAGTTGTACAGTTTAAACTTTTCCTGTAGCAACATTTGAATTTCCATGTCAATTTCTTTCATTCTTTCCAATGGATCTGCAGACATACGCTGATTTTTTTCGAATTTAATAGCTTCTGTTTGAGTTCCAATATCACTCATTTTGAGTATTATGGTTTGACATTCTCTGTTTCGTATTTTTCTGATAACTTGTGTTCCCATATGCCTTTTGGTTACTTTACGCGCAAAAGCTTGTAATGTAGGGATGACGGGTTTTGTTTTATTATCGTCCGGGCTCTTCGCGGTGTCAAGAGGTGTCGATGTATTTCTATGAACATGAGGATTAGCTTTCTTTGCTTTAGTACTCCCCGAAAATATATCTATAGCGGTAAGTTTAACTTTATCTATCTTAGATGGTGTTTGGTCTCCTATGCTGGACCCACTGGTGTCTTTTGGGCTTGTAATGGAATGGCTTGTATTCGAGTTTTGCTTTAGATGTGTATCTGTTGTTGGTGGATCAGGTACTTTTTCTTTTGATTTCTTTGGTGGTTCTTTTCTCTTAACATATTTATCAGAATACGCTTTGTCTGTTATGTCCACAGTTTTGTTATCTTTTGCAGCAGCTTTATTATCATAAAACATATTGAAAATTGATGTAGCTGCTTCGTGACATTCAGAATGAGAGCTTTTCTTCCGTTTTTCTTTACGGTGCGAGGGTTTTGAGTCAACTGACCTTTTCCGCGAGTTATGTTTGTCAGAATTATTTGCGGGCTTCACAGGTTCTCCATCAGGTTTTTTTGTTGGAATTGGTCCTTGTTTCATCTTTTCATTTTCGGTGGCGCTTTTAAGTAAAAGAGTATCCTTGATAGCTGCAACATTTTCTTTTATTTCTTGTTTCACTTTTACTGTATTTGATGAGTTTTCATTTAATTTTGTCAGTTTTGAAAAGAGTTTCAGTGGTGACTTAGCAATACTCTGTAACTGGGTATCAATATCTGTAGTGATATTATTTGATGGCACCTCTGGTACTGGAAGGCTTAATCCTATATCTTTTCTGTCAACTGCGGGTGGCGATTGACTTGCGTCATGGTTACCAGAGAAAGAAGAAATGTCTCCATCTTCTTGTTCAATAAAATTGTGGTCCACAGCAACATGATACTGGTTGTCTAAGTCGGCGAAGGGATCATCGTCATCTGAGAGTTGATCACAGTTCCCATCAAAGAGAGGACGGGGTTCTATGCTTTCTTTGACTATATCTTCATTTGATTTATTGTGAATTGAATCATTATCTATACTCCTCCTTGGCTGCCATTTCTCTGTGCTCCTAGACCGAGACCTTTCAACTTTAAAATCAATTTTTTTAGCTGGCCGCCTTTCAAATAGTTGTGGTGTTTCTCCAAATGGAGTTTGATGGTGGAAGTCATACTTTCTATCTTCATACAGATCACCTGTGATCACTTCACTATCATGATTTGTTTCTGGTACATGCTCATAAAAGGAATTATGAGGATATTCCACCCCGGGTTCATTGTAATATGTATTATACTCATCTTTTGGGTACCTTGCATGATCATCGATCCCCTCACTTCTATCGAAGTTATCCAGACACAAAACTTTGCTCAGTTCAGCCAAAACTAGAGGCTTGATGTCTTCTAGCAGAACTGTATCTTGTGGGTCTAGGACACCTTGCATCTGTCTCATGAAAGTGTCTTCATAGATAGTATTATTGTCATCATGAATAAAATCTGAACTGGTATTAGTGGTCAGTGATTTTTCAGCCACACTCCTCATGTGCCTGTTCAAGCTGTTTTGAGACTCTGTTATTAGGCTGCTTATAGCATATTCAAACTTTGAAGATGAATTGGGATTGTCCATCAATTTGTGGATCTTGCCTTTGTCCATCTTGAACAATTGATGGACAATTTTATTTTTAATTGTATTACAATTTGACTTAATTTGCTTTTGAACCCTTTTCTTTGCAGGTTGTTCCTGAGAGGTGTCCTGGTTGATTTCTACTACATTTTTTCTTAAATCTGTATCCATCTCTCTCTGATCTACGGTTGGATCAGGATGATCCTGCGAGTCTCTGTTCATCAGCCGCTTTCTAACAATATCAACAGTGTCATCCACTGAGCGAGAGTATGGGTTGTTATTGTTGTTGGGGCCTGATGTGCCAGAGTAGTGGTCAGAAGATGGTGGTCTATGGCCAGTGTAGTCAGGCTGGGGTAATAAAGCATCACCCGTGCCATGGTGTTTAGGTGTTTTGTGTGGACTCTTATCATTATGATAATGCCTCCTCTCATATGCTGGATTGATCCACGTTTGATGTGGAAAGTTTTGTTGTCTATGATCCACATCACCCATATTATTTGTATTATAATTGTTTCCTTCAAAATAACTTGACTTGTTGAAGGAACCACCTTGATTACTCTCCTGCACTCTCATTTGCATTAGTGAAAATATTTGTCTTTCACGATTATCATGAAGTCCTCTATCCTGTGGTCTCGACTGATTGTTTGGATGACTTGGACCTCGATACTGTCTCTCATGATCTGATGGTCCGGAATCGTCTGAGTGTATGGGTCGTACATTGTAAGGACGTGGACCTCTATATCTTTGAACAGGTGGCGGGAAACTGAAAAGATTGAGCAACATATTTTTATATTGCATGATGTTGACAGATAACTTTAGAATTGATTCTTACTTTTATAAGATGTGCTTAATCGAATAGAACAAAAATACTTGGAAATTTATGTAATTTTTATAAAGTGGTATTACGGCTTATTGAGTACTTTACGTTCATAGGTTTCAACAGCAGTGTAAGAGATATTATCAGAACTGGAATGCATTATAGATAACCAAAGTGGTCACTTTATACCCCCTAGTAAACAGTGGGTAAACAACTCAGATTTTTTTTTCATTTTGTAATGTGTATCTTCTTGGCGCGGCAAACTTAGTGGCAATGCTAAAATTAATTAATTTTCCACTATTTACTGACCTGGGTGAATCTACGGGGGCAAAAGGAATGACAGGCCTGAAATGCGGACCTCCGCTACCCCTAGACCTGAAATGTCTTGAATTTTCACCTCGCCAGGAACCAATGCCAGGATGACCTCGCCTCATTTTGTCACTTTATTACATAGTACTACACTACACAACAACAAAACACTAATTGGTTTTTGTTTCGCTATTAAAATTTGTATTATTTCACTAATAAAGAAGACAGATTTCGGTAAATAACATGTTTGATCAATGTCGCGCCGCACAAAAATAAAAATACGGAGTCGGAGTCCATTGATTTTTTAATCTATGGAACGAATGAATGAATTAGGCTAAGGAAGGGAATTGTTGACATAGGAAAATACAAGTTGCCATTTTTAAGTTTACAATTTATATATTTTTTATACAAATGTTTTTATGTATAAAAAAATGTATATAAAAATGTTTTTTACTTTTATACAATTTATATACAAATGGTTAGCCATAGAACATAAATTACAAAATTTATAGAACCGTAAGGTTGGGCAGCAAGCAAAGTAGAGAAACATTCTGTTTGCGATTTCCATAATCATCCACAGAGGGAACATAAACTACTTCGTTGTACATACTACGTACTGTGCAGACGTTCAAGGATCTTACTCTACATATAAGCATCTACATACTAACTAGATGCAACAATTTCGCTGCTTGGAAATTCAGAGTAATTTTTATGTCCCATACATTATTACCTCAGAGATAGGTAGGTACAACGTTCCTTCCGGTGTTAATACAATGGACATAATTTGTTAAGAAAAATAGTAGTCATATGTTTATTTTATGTGTAGGTATAGCAGGTAGGGGGGGGGGGGCATAACGGGGACGTGGGGCGCGACGGGGTCACCCACACATACAAGTAACCAGAGGTACTAGTACTAGGTGTGTGCTTAAATTATTATTAAGAGGCCATTTTAGGTCGACACTCAGTGCGGAAGCGACCGGAGGTGAAAGTGCACGAGTGCATTTATTACGAGCGAAAATATTTTTTCGTGCTTTTTGATCTAAGTTTGTGTCACTACTTAAACGCCGATAAAAAGGTAAGCATTCACATTTTGTATTTTAGTATTTTGTTCAGATTTTTTATAGATATCACTTGTTGATTTGTATTGCTTAAAACTAAGGTATCATGCATCTTGTTTTTTTCATTTGTCTTCAAACACAATACTAGGCATAGGGGCATAACGGGGACATGACTACGGGGCATGATGGGGTACCCCATCGAGCCTCGTCCCCGTTATGCCCCTTCGGTAGGTAGATAGTCTGTAGGTACTCTTTTCTCGGTTAATTGTAATACATAATTGTATTTATTTTTGTTTTAGGTATGGAAGATGGTGCGAACTTACAAGAAAAAATCTACGAGAGGAAGTTGGTCTGTAGAGAGTATGAAGAAGGCTGTAGATGCTGTGTGATCCTCGATTGAAAAAAAAATGCAAAGAAACAAAAGAAACCTATTTCCGAAAACGAAGACGAAGATACCTTATGCCTGTATTGTGTAGATGCAAATAACACATATCTGAAGTCTTCGGAGGGTTGGGTGGGCTGCCAAATTTGTGGATGCTGGTCTCACACGGCTTGCGCCGGTGTGGGTGACGATAACATCGAAGAAGTACATATATGCTTGTACTGCGAACATATATGCTAAGTAACAGGTTTAAGGGGGTTACGTTTAAACCTGTTACTTAGCATATATAATGCTCCGTTTTTGGGTACCCCATATTGCCCCTACCCCGGGGCATAATGGGGTTTTCACATAGTCGCAGTAGAATTAAAATATTCAAGATATTTGAATATTTAACAAACCAAAATATATGTCAAATTGTAGTTTGATAAGTTAAGATTGTATTGTGATTAATGATAATGACTAAATACAGGTTTTTGATACTTTTATTAATAGTTTCCCTTAGCGTCCCCGTTACGCCCCCCCTTCCCCTACCTACTGTAAGGAAATTTTACTTTTGGCCTGATTTTAATACGCCAGAAATTATTCTTTAATTATGAATGTTAAAAATACGGGTTGGGATGGGGAATAGTCTTTCTAGATACTGTTTTTTATAAATCCTAATTTATTAAAGAGGGTTTGTTCATAACTTGAACATGCCACCGTCGAAGGTACAGTTCATTAATTTATCCTACGTTTAATAGCTACTTTAACAATTTTTAATAGAATCAATAATTAAATAGGTACGCTATAGGAACACATCTGAAGATTCTGGTGCATCGAATGAAATGTTGAAGGGCACTTTTTGAATCAGTTATTATATTCGTGACACAAAATGTCAGGTCATTTGTATCAGCATAGCACAAGGTTATTGTTCGCTTACGCCCAAGTACAACACAACATTTCATCACAAGTACGAGAAAATTGAAAAGTCTTCTATAACAAAATGTAAAATTGCGTTCCCGGTAGGTATAATTGTTTTTGTTTTCACTACTAGACTGGCCTCTTTCATTTAATATAAATAAGGATTTGTAATGGAGATTCTATATAATTATGCATCTTATGAATGTGGGCGATATGAATATGAAAGCTTCCCTGCAGTCATTTTTGGTTAATGAACAAACGAATTAAGCTTAGGAATGATAAAATGGCCAAAATCTATTTTCTAATCAGATAGGTAATTTTAAGAATTTTTCACCTCGCCGTCTTTGAAGGCCGATTTATGCCAAAGTAGCCCATTAAGTACTACTTTTTTTTTAATGATTGTGAAAGCTGAGAGTCTGGAAAATTCTTAAGACTTATTTAAAAACCATGAAATCACTTGTTAAGATTTTTTATTTAAAGTTGAAAATGTAAGTCATTGGTGAAGCAGTTTGCGGGTCTTATGCCTTCGAATTGGCTTTTTACAGCCCATAAGATAACTCCTGGAAAATCGGGATGACAAATAGGAATCAGGAATGCGCCCACTGACCTTTCGGGATCCTTGAAGCAGTCTGAAAACGTTTTCCTTTGCGCACACCTTCACTAATTCACCAGGAGTCAGTAAATTCAGCAACACCACATGAAGTTCGAGGCTATAGTTAATGCCTTTTGTAAAACACGGTTTAATTAAGTATTTTGCGGTGGAATTCAGCGGGTCGCGTACACAAGTCCAAACTCGACTTTTACGCGCTGCGGTGCGGGGACGACTCTGCTTGTCTTCATAGTCAGCGCCATCATGTCAGATTTTGGGGCGCGCGGGTAGGGTTTGGAAAAATATTGGAATAGACAAGGAATTGGGAAGAGTTACCTTATATCGTCGAAAGATGGCGTTACCAATCATAATTCACCGAATGTAATTTTTTGACTTTACACCAACATTTTCATAGTTTTGATCAAAGTTACGCAGCTGATTATTTTATGCATAAAAGAAAAACTCATAAAAATTCAGTAGCAAAAAAAAAAATCTCAAGAAAGTTCTCTACTTTTTTTTAAAGAATTTTAGTTGATCAAGTCAAAAATTTTCAAAAATTCGGAAAGAAATTCATAACTCGAAAACTATAAAAAATCGCGGAACATACCAGGGAGTGATTCGGGTACCCCAAGGGGTGTTCTATCTCTGGACTTTCGCTTGACACAATTTTTTGGGACACCTATATATAGGGTGTTTGATAATATACGCACAAAAATGAAAGGGGTTATTTTGTACAATAAATAAATAAATTTGTGAAATGTTTACCATAGAAATGTGAAATTTATTTTGGCATGTAAAAACAAACTTTATTAAACTTATGTTGCATAATGCTTGCCATCTAACCACAGATACTGTATTGGTGAAGTCTCGATATATCTTTTGTTGTCCCTTTCTAACCCAAAATCCGAAGCCATTTCCGAAAGAGATATCAAATCGGCCTTTATTTTTGGATGTCGATTGCAAGAGTAGGCAGTAAGTTTTATATCGAATTATCACCTAAACTTCTTTAAAATTTGATAATATAACTAGTGTTTTTTTTAAGAAGTCTTTTTTTATGTTTTGAGAAACCGTCACTTGAATATCGTCGGTATATTACCAAACAACCTGTATAGAAGATTGGTAGTGGAGTTATCTCTCAGAGTCGCGCGGTTTCATTTTGTAAATGTATTATTCAGTTGGGTTATGTTTGTTACTGTAGGAAAATTTCTTAGATGCTGTTTCTGAACAGGTCCTGGGTTCTACCAATCTCGTATGTACCTACATAGAAGAAAAATAAAGAACTTCACAAACAATGCATCTTTATTTATTTACATTATCTAATAATAAACCGGCAGTATCCTAAAGTAGACTTAAATATTCCATAAACCGACATAATAACATTGTTAGCAAAACTCTTTCTCAAAAATTTCTAGTAAGAGTTTGTGCGTAGTCTAAAGGCCTGCTAAAATTGTTGTCGGGTCTTCCACTCCAGACTTAATTTTCTTCAAAAAAAACACTGCTTCGCGACCGTCTATCAGTCTGTGGTCGTACGACAATGCCAGATACATCATTGGCCTGATTTCCACCTGGAAAAAGATATACGTTTAAGTTTTACCAAATCACACTAATTGTACATACCTACTACTTGCTTGTTTGTTACTCAATCAGGGCCTGTAGCCGAGTTACATTCGCTTCGAATCGATTCGATTTCTACATACGTTTGTTGTCGATATATCACGTGATATTTCCATAGCATGTGTCAAATCCCATACATTTTCGGACTTATTGACTAGCGTCATCGCTAATTGAATGTAACTTGGCTAAGCCCTCAGAGGGCTTAGCCTTCTGAGGGATGACGCTAGTCGATACGTCCGATAATGTGTGGGATTTGACACATGCTATAGAAATACTACGTCATTCAGCGACAACAAATGTACGTAGAAATCGAATAGATTCGTGGCGAATGTAATTTGGCTACGGGCCCTGGTCTTATAAGCAGAACCGATTTCGAATAAAAATAAGTATATATACAAATAGATTATGACCTGGATTGAATCATAGGCTACTTTTTACTGACAAAGTATGCGTACGAAGCCGCGGTCTGATACTAGTAATTAGTAAAAAATAAAAAGAATACTGTGTGTAAGTACAATAGTGGAAACTGGTATTGTTGGATCTTTGCTCATTAAAAATATAAGGTAGTTGAATTCTGTTTGTCATCCGCTTTTTCTGCGACTACCGTCGTTTTGAAAACGTTGGATAGGCGGGATGACTGCCGTGCATCGCCCCGCGCGCCGCTCTTGCAACGCGGGCGCCGTTCAGTTGACATTTAAAATTAGAAAATTAGAAAAAGTAGCTTACGCTAAAATCGCCTGCTGATTTGTAGGTAGACGTTCTACTGGCTTACCTTGCCCTTGATAGCAACAGGCCTCGGGAAAATTCCATGCATGCCCAAGATCGCTGACTGCGGCAGGTTAATGATAGGCATGGAGAGCAGGGAGCCGAACACGCCACCGTTGCTGATGGTGAACGTGCCGCCTTGCATGTCGCCTGGGGTCAGTTTACCTGGAAAACAAAACCACGTGGGACTAAGGCCCTGGACACACGTCTACGATGCGGCACCGGCCACCGTATAATGGCACAGCGCCGCCGCCGCTACCGTGAGACGGTGCGGCGCCGTGCCGCGGCACGGTGCCGCGTACACGGCAGCAACCATCGTTTCAAACATACAGTTTTGATCTTGATATAGACCACGAAAGACGTATTATTCTGCTCCTGTTGCTAAGACAACTAATAAAAAAAAAAACAGAATACAAAGAAAATATTGGGTGAATCTAAGCAACAGCAAAACATAAACTGCCAAGCGGTGCACCGTACACGGCACCGTGCCGCGGCACGACGCCGCGCCGTCTCCCGTTAGCGGCGCCGTGCCGTTATACGGTGGCCGGTGCCGCACCGTAGTGATGTGTCCACGGCCTAAGATCATCTTATAACTGCCACAATTTGGTAAACCTACTCGTCTACCTGCGTAAAACAATGACTCGATTTTTCTGCATCCCTACATCCCTGACCCCTACACGTATTTAGCGACTAAACATGTATTTGACGTATTTTTATGATTTGACAACTCTCTTAAACATATGTAGGCACTAAATACGAATATGCATTTTTGCGCAAGTCGCCCAGTGTTTTATCTTTTACTATCCGATTTGAAAATACCTGTAAAGTTTATACCATGCAAAGTTTAAAACGCAGTGTAACTATTCCAAATAATTGGAATTTATGAGTAACGTGCTCTAATATTTTCATAAGTGTCGGATATCACTTTAAGAACAAAAATATGAAGGCTTACCGTTTCTCGCTTTCTCAGCCAGCGCTCCCATCGCTAGCTCGATGCGCGGGTAGTCCATTGACTCCACGTTCCGAAGAACTGGCACCACCAGACCGCGAGGTGTCGCCACTGCCACCGATATGTCCACGAAGTCTCTAGAACCGATAACTAATCCTTGTAATGGCGGCTACATACGAACACTTAACTGACAGTTTTTACTAAACAGTGAAAACGGATTTTCGTCATTTAAAAAGTATAAAATTAAAAAATTACATCAGTTTTATTCAACAGTTGTTCTGCAAATACGATTAGTTACGACATCTTAGGTAGGTAGGTACAATTGGTTGGGCAGGTAAGTTGTAATTATTCTTTTACTAATTAATATGTTTGTTATATTTTTTTGTAATATAAGGCACTTTTAAGTTTTAACTTTTAACTGACGTCCGTGACGCCAATGCAGGTTTAATGGCTATAAACCAGCGCTGAGCAATAAATTTATTGTTCAGCATAATGCTGAGCCATTCTCCTTTTTCGGCACAGGGCTCATAGTGACTGGGTACGTACGAGTATCTTTAGTATTATTTTTTATTTTTTGTTTAAGTAACGTGTTTTTTAATTGACTGTATTTCATTGTCTTTATTTAATTGTCTGTCTTTACTTATCCACTGTATGTAGTTTCTGAGTGTTTGTTACTTGTGTCGAAAAAAAATGTCTATATTTAGTTATCTGTCTATGTACGCATGCGCTTCTAAAGCTCGTTGTACTAAGCTTCATTTCTGTAATATTCTGTGCCGTCGGGCTAACCAGGTGAACAGACACAATATATTTCCAATTGTTATATCTATAGAGTCAGCTAGGTAAAGCCGACTGCGCGTTTAAAATACGCCGTGTGCGGCTCAAAGAGGATAATATAGCCTTCAGAAGGCTACTTACTTATAAATAATATCATCGCCCACTATAACTCCATTGATGACTGGCTGGTCCATCAGCGCGTTTGCAGAGGCCTTCAGGAACGGAGACATGAAGGAGAGCTTTACTCCGTATTTTTTTAGGAACGCATCCAAGTTCGCCTTTCTGAACGCCATGAGGTTACTGCAATGGAAAAAACAAATTATAGGATGGTATATTCCTTTCATGTCTTGGTAATATCGTTTAAACGTGAAAACCTGTAATTGACTAACTGATGATAATCTGTGCCTTATAACTTATGGTTTTGCTGCTGCTGTAGAGTAGTAGTTTCTTGTGAAAGGGCTCGTCCAGGGAAGTCCTACCATCATACCTATTTCTGCCGCCAAGCAGCATTGCTGTGTTTCGGTTTGAAGAGTATGGTTGCCGGTGAAATTACAGGTACATGAGGCTTTACAACTGTTTGCCCCAAGTTGATGGACGCAGGGCAGTGCAGCGTAGGGCACGTTTCTAAGGTGCGTGACGTACGAGGCAATGCTTTGTTATAGGCGATGGTTACCACTTAACATCAGGTGGGCGATAAGCGTGATCCATCTCGATATCTTTTAAAAAAACATAGATATATACCTATGTTACCTCATATCACACTCGTTATAGGTCGTCAGCATAGCGGTTGTGTTCTGCGCTTCCTTCAGCCTCTCGGCGATGCGCTTGCGCATCTTGTTCATAGGCACCGGGTGTTCAGTTCGGGATCCGGAGATTGTCTTCGTTGGGTCGCTGATCTTTTGCGCAGCCAGCTGGTAACGATACACAGATAGTTTAGTAGTCATATGAAGAGATACTATCATCACATTTTTAATTTATAACTAGACTTAGGTCTATTAACGTATTTATAATAATTGACGCCGCCTACTTACTGTGTTTGCGCACATACTTTTGGTAATGAAAATGAAATTAAAATATTTATTTGACACGACACACTTACAAAATAAAAACACAAAAGATGATGGTGACATACATTTGACGACCTCCGTGGTGCAGTGGGCGAATAGCCGGCTGAGACGCAGGAGGTAGCGGGTTCGATTCCCGCCGCGAAACGAATGTTTGCATGTTCTACAGACATTTGTTTCGGGTATGGTTGTTTGTCTATATATTATAAGTATGTATTTACAAAAAAAAAGTACATAAGTGTAGTATATCAGTTATCTGGTTCCCATAGTACAAGCTCTGCTTAGTATGGGGCTATATAGCGCTGTGTGAAATATCCAGCAATATTTATTTATTTAAGTAATACCGAATCTTGACTTCTGGCTCTAAGAGTGGGTGAAAATAGAATGAAATGTAACAAGAATGCCAGAAGTCGAAGATTACAGGTTAATCAAAAAATACAGGAATATCTCACGCAACCAACTTCCATCATAATTGCAAAGTCCAGTCATGCCAAAATGGCGTCAGCTCAGCATGTACTAAGTAGGTAGGCTAGAACCTAGCTACTTAACGCTGGTATTCTGCTGACCCCAAATAGTGTCGTCACGGACGTCAGAAGCTTGCACTGCTCTCGGGGATAGATAGTAGATGTTAATTTGGGTGGCTAACCACCAAAATTACCGGTTTATTACGGTTATGTGTGATTGTGTAACTACAAAATTATGTTTAGGTAAAGGTGTCGGTTTTTTAAAGTATTTAAATAATGTGTAGCGCCTTGAGTGTCTCTAAGCACCGAGACAAACCTTTAAAGGTTTTGCATTGCTTTATGTATTGGTATGTAACTTTTTGTCCAATAAATAATAATAATAATTTAACGTGCTCATAGGTATAGGCTATCTGTTTTAATTTAAGGTATGTATTAGGTACGTCATTCAAACTAGCAGCCCCAGATCTAGGGAGGGGCAATCCGGGGCACCTGCCCCGGGCGGCAATTTCAGAGGGCGCCAAATTTTTTAATCATAAATCTAATATTCTAATGTGAAAGTTTGGATGTTTATTTATTTGTTTTTCAATCGACGTCTTAACGGATGAACCGATTTTGATGAACCGAATTTGGTTTGTTAATAGATTATGACTTGGATTCAAACATAGGCTACTTTTATTGACCAACAACGTGTGCAAAGCCGCTGACAGAAGCTAGTAAAAATATGTATGAAAAAAAAACTTGAAAAAGCGCATGGCATCGTTACGTAGCGCACGTCGAATTATCGATTATTCCCTGCCCGTGGTCTACCTACATAGTTCACCTGGCTGTTCATTTGACCCTTCTCAAACGCTGGTGGAGAGGGGATGCCACATCAAGTTTCTGCCCCGGTTAGGAAAAATTCTAGATCCGTGGCTGAAAACTAAGGGTCGTAGGTATGCCAGAAATAATACTCAAAACTGAACGAGATTTCGTGATAGATATTTGTCATTTTTTTTGGAAGCTTTCAAAAAACTACTCACTTATTTTATTTTGTTTATTAGGTTTACCAACATGATTGCTTATAAAAAAAACTTATTATCTAAATGCTTTATGCTACCTGTGAAACCAATAACAGGCAAACACAACATGCGTATTATTTCACTCTTGAGCACAGTTATTGAATAAGGGCCTTTGTGATATGAGCAGTATGATGGAGAGTCATTTTAGGTGAGGTTTTGTTATTGTTATAGGCCTCTGTCTCGCAGGTTAGTATTAAGTCAAAATTGCAGTGCTTATGTTGTAAATAAATAGAAGTTTTTATTATAATATGTATTTTAGGCTAATAACATTTTTTTTTTTTATATAAATTTTAGGCTAGCATTTGACCACTATCTCGCCTGATGGTAAGCGATGATGCAGTCTACGATGGTACACGCTTGCCTAGAAGAAACCTATTCACTCGTGACTTGAAGATCCCTAGGTTGTAGTTATCAGGAAACACAGACTCAGGCAAGGCCACTCCTTGGCGGTGCGCATAATAAAGGTGGAAGAGTACCGCTTTGTGCGTATGGGAGGTATGTCTACCATGTAGCGGTGGCGCAACGCGGAAATTATAATATTATATTTAATTAAATGAATAAGAGCCGCAGAATAAATTATTTACAATCCTGTAACTATTTTATTGTTGCCAAAATAAATAACGAATTAAATGATTTATTATTATGTACAATTTTATGCCGAGGAGTTAAACATTGCCAAATAAGCCGAGACTGCTTAGACAATTTGAACAAAATTCTGTACAGGCCCTATCGAAACCTATTTATTGCGAAGCAGTTAAAAAACTAATCATTACATAGCTTTATTTCTCTCCATTATTTAGTCACGATTAACTGCGAAAATAAACTATGAGAGCGCTCAATATTTTTTTGAGAGCAATGCAATAAGTAGATTGTATGAAGGCATCAGGGTTTTACATTTAATTTGTTATCAGTAATAGTTTACTATATTTTCTATATTCGCCTATGTCATCATCATTATCATCATCCACAGCGTGACTTCACCCACTGCTGGGTATAGGCCTCCCCAAGTTTGTGCCATCCGCCACGATCCTGCGCTAGTCTCACCCATTGACGGCCCGAAGTCGTCCACCTATCTCACTGCCGGACGTCGCCAGCCATTCGGCTATGTACAGATATATTAATTTTTGTGCCATAAAGAATTTTCAATCAATCAATCAAGTTTTCCTAACATCATCTTCATCATCATTTTCAGCTCATATTGATCTACCGTTGGGTATAGGGCTCTCTTTGTTTATGCTCTTTATCCCGGCCCTGTGCAAGTTTAAGCCATCAACTTTTCTATAAACTACTTTTATTCCACGTGTATATAGACGCTACTTAGAAAACATATTTTTAGTGCTAGGCATGAGTGAAGGCACGTTCTGCGGGGCATGCAGCGCGGGGGACACTTTTATATATGCAAGTCGACATTGAACACCATACGCCACACCCTACCGCACCTAACTCTTGACTAGAGCGGGCTCCCTTGGTTTTGCTAACCGTAGCCCTAGCAGGTGCTTTAGCGGCATGTTTCGCAGCCACTGGCCTGGCGGCCGGCGGCGCTACTGCCACTGGCTTAGCAACGGCAGGTGCGGTCGCTGGCACCACTGCCGGGGCCGCAGTTGGAGCCGCAGTTGGAGTCGGGGCTGCCTTGGCTGGTGCTACTCCTGTTACATCCACCTGGGTTAAAAAAAAACATGAATAGGTTATGAATTGAAATCTTGTATTCGTTAGGTTATCACGACGAAGTCACCACTGGTTACAAATTCTAAATTTGCTCATTAAAATCACAAGGATCACTTTGAAACATCATTGACGCTGTTATTCTGCCGAGACCGCTTAATCATCCACTAGACCCTGTGAGAGCAAAATTATAATTGTGTGATGTCAATGATGAAAGATGTGATGTCAAATATATAGGTTGGATGTATCTTTTATAGAGATTGGAGTACAGAGATTCAGTTTATAATAATCAAATTATATTTCCACAAAAATTACAACTGCCTTCATTAGAGAAACAGTCGTTTCTCTAAGTTTCTCTAGTAACTTAACTAGTAGCCAAGTAGTGTGGTCATTGACTAGAATGACCACACTACTTGGCTACTAGTTAAGTTTAAATATTATTATTGTATTTTTAATTATAGTTTTCCATGTTAATTTGATGAAAAAGTCGTTGGTAGATATATGACAAGAAATTTTGTAGGCGGTCTAAGAAAGCGCTACGAACGTCTACGTAATAATGTATTTTTGAACCTGCAATTAACGAATTCTATTATTTAGTAGTTGTAATCCGTGACTTCGCACTACTAAACGTGTTGTGTACAGTTTTTAGCTAACTGGCATACAGTGGTGCCCTTTGTAGCACTCTAAATTTTTCTAGAGACGAGATAACAAATCCGTAGATGATTTACGAAGCTCTAAGCGTCTTTGAACGTTGCCACCATTACCTGGAAGAGAAGATCCTGCGATTTGACAGCCTGTCCATCTTTAACCAGGAGCTTGAGGACGGTGCCGTTTCCCGGAGACATGACAGGAATGGCCGTCTTATCAGTTTCTATCTCGAGAACGATCTCGTCCATCGTCACTGCGTCACCCTCTTTCTTTATCAGTCTGGATAAAAAATCAATACACTAAGGAAGAGCGAAGTTGGCCATTACGTTTTACTCTTGAAATTTAGCTGTTAGGTGAAGTTGAAGAAAATGTTAACCTCTTTGAATACGGACAATGTTTTGAGGCTTAGCCGTTGTAGGAGAGCGTACGCGCGGCTTAATCGTGGATTTTAGATGAAAGATAGATGATTTTAAGATACGCTTTACGCTAATGATGTTAATGCTTACGAGACGCTCGAACACTCGAACGTAAAAATATATAAATTTCAGTAAAATTTCGACCTTTGTGTACTGGCAACTAGTATGAATTAGATTGTCGTACTTGACGTCACCAGTGGTGACAGAATCTGGGAAGGTGGGAGCCTTCACGTCCTCCACGGCTCGTAGAATGGCGCTCGTATGGAAACTGCTCTTTGTTACGACCTGGGTGCGTATGCGCCATGATTGCTTGTGGATTACCAAGTAGCCCCTGAAAAGAAGTTAATTTTAGCAAAATATTTAAACCCGTGACAGAAAACAACACTATTCCATCAAACGTAGCTCAGCACACTAGCCTTCAAATAAAAAATATCGCAATGAAATAGGTCCATTATATAGGTCGACCTCCGTGGCACAGTGGACGAACAGCCGGCTGAGACGCAGGAGGTTGCGGTTTCGATTCTTGCCGCGGAACAAATGTTGCATGATGTACAGATATATGTTCTGGGTCAGGTTGTTTCTCTATATATTATAAGTATGTATTTACAAAAAAAAGTATAAAAAGGTATATAAGTATTCTATCAGCTATCTGGTTCCCATAGTACAAGCTTTGCTTAGTTTGGAGCTAGATGGCGCTGTGTGAAATGTTCAGCAATATTTATTTATTTATTATTCCAGCTACGATGCCACGGATAGACAAATACTTCAATAACACCGCTCTTACACCCCCTCTTAGTGCATGTATGAGACGCAGCGTCTTGTGCGGCGAGTCACGTTGTGCTCGCCGCAAGCCCCGCCACTTGCCTCGTCGGCCGCGAGCAACACTTCATATCAACAAACGCTTCTATAGAATGCCCTCATACATGGTCATTATGTTCGAATTGACAGCGCGATGCACAACGCGTATCTCCAAAAAGGTGCTCTTAGCTCCGAAGGTTCGAAATAAAAGTGTGATACATAAACATATTTTCTCTATACCTTAAAACTCACAGTTGGCCGCTAGCCCATCCTTTTTATATTAGATGCTTGACCACTTCCTCACTTGATGGTTAGTGATGGTGTGGTCGAAGAAGCACGCTTGCCGTAAAAGGACGTGCTCACTTTGGACTTGAAGTTCCGAGGTTATAGTGGTCAGTAAAAACAGAAAACAGACGCCCCTACGAACATCCTTATTATTTACCCCAAAAACTCAAAGAATTTGAACTTACTTTTGAGGTTTTGAAAAACGATATCGTTCATTTTTTATGTAATCAAAATGTTGGATTCTGGAAAATTTAAACCATTCCTTTCCTTGTGTAATCTACAAAAAAAAATTCTATTAAATTTCCTATAGGTATCCTTTGGTTCTTTGGTTATGAACTTATTCGTAAATCGAACTAACCTCTGCACAGAATACACCAACCTAGATTTGGTTTTTATTGTTTAAAGTTTGAAAAGTAGAGTATTCTCTTCGTGGATAAAGCTGTCTTAGGCGTGCTTATATCCCTCTCTGCACTCAGGATTCTAGTAACTCCCTCGCTCCGCTCGCGAGTTAACTCTAGAATTCTTCGATAAGTTCGGGATTCAATATAGCGCCCGAGACGCAAGAGACTGCTTTATCCCCTCGTTTAATAATCTAGTATTCATTTATTTATTTGTTGGAAAACTAGCAGCTGTTGTTACTTATACTTAAGACAGATTGTTTACCAGATAACCAGTAATAGGTTTTCACGTTTAAACAACAATACGAGTATAGAAACAGAAAAAATATAAACAGACAATCGACATCTCACATTACCACCACTACTTAATACTATTATTAATCACTAAATAATTCACGATTCAGTCGCTGTTAAATCGAATTGACGCTCAAATAGAAAAAGTCCGTGAGCTTAAACAGCTTGTCACTTGCTCGCCACAAAAATGAGTTTTGCCTGTAGTTCGTATAGATAGATGGATAGAAAACGCTTTATTGTAAATACACGCAGAAATACAAGTGGCGGTCTTATCGCTAAAAGCGATCTCTTCCAGACAACCTTCTGATATACTGGATTTCACGTGAACGTTATAGGACGGTAGCTTTTAATAAAAATAATTAAATATTGAATAAACAGTGTACTCAAATAAGCAAAAAATAAATATACACATGTATATTCTGACGACCTCCGTGGCGCAGTGAGCGTATAGCCGACTGAGACGCAGGAGGTAGCGGGTTCGATTCCCACCGCGGAACAAATGTTTGCATGATTTACAGATATTTGTTCCGGGTCTGGATGTTTTTCTATATGTTATAAGTATGTATTTACAAAAAAAAGTATATAAGTATTCTATCAGTTATCTGGTTCCCATAGTACAAGCTCTGCTTAGTTTGGGGCTAGATAGCGCTGTGTGAAATATTCAGCAATATTTATTTATTATTATAAGTATTCATCAATGGAATAGGTACATATTAATATAGTATAGTACATAAATATTCCATACTAATAATAAAAAAGGTACCTATATTATGTAGGTACAGAATAGGTATAGGTATAATAAATATAGGTGCAGAAGGGTGAAATAAAACCAAGAGTAGCGATAACGTAACGATAGAAGAGGAAATGAGAAATGAGCATTGCAATTATGTGTATATCTATATGAGATAGGTAGTTGCATAAAAGTATATTAGTGAGTGTCTTCAAATCTTACACTCGTACATGGGGCCCGTTAAGACAACCAGAAATTATTCGACACCATTTATAGTAGTAGAAAGGTCCAACTTTTACGGGAAAAAAATATTTTATACTCACAATTCGTAACAATTTTAACATTGTCTTAGAAAAGTAAATTTTAAGTAAATCCTATTAAAATAAACCATAAAATCAGTATGCAGAAAAGTTTTGTAACGTCAATACTTTAAAACTTCTATTCTTTTCATTTTCTGTCATCAATCTGACAGATGAATAGGCCATTGAAACATAGAAAAGTTTTATTGTAAGTACCATTCAAAAGTCTAGACACACGAAAATGTATTTTTAAAGTAACAAATATATTATTATTCATTTAGTTTCGGGTCTGGATGTTTTTCTATATATTATAAGTATGTATTTAAAAAAAAAACAAGTATATAAGTATTCTATCAATTATAAGGTTCCCATAGTACAAGCTCTGCTTAGTTTGGGGCTAGATAGCGCTGTGTTAAATGTCCTGCAATATTTATTTATTTAGTCTTCCGTGCTGGGCCAAATAGATCCCGTCTCGGCGTATCCAACCATCCGAGGACGGTAAGTAACGTTGGTTCTCAGGCTGGACTTTTGTATTTTGTTAGTATTACCAAAATGGCTTTATTTACGTTCTTAATTTTCAAAATAATTGTACCCTATTTTTTACTTCGGCTACTCATTGACAGATGGCGCTGGCAAGAACTTTGTCTACTTGCTACTAGATGTCGCGTGGCGATGGCGGTAACTATATAAAAACAGACCTTTTAAAGTTTGTTAGGTTATTTTGCGTTTTTTCTTTCTTTTACCGTGTGGCTTTGAATAAAAGATTTTGTTTCTTTGTTTTTTGCTATAATATTGTTTCTCGAGGCAGAAGTAAAAAAAAATTTTTTGTAGATTTTTTTTGTATCACGTAATCCAGCCAGGTTCTAATTTCTAATTCTCTCTATCTAATTAACTTATCTTATATACAATTTGGCTGCAAGGAGTTCTATATTTTTACGATCGATAAGACATCGAATTATTTTTTTATTTAAGCTAAATTTATAAGCGAACATTATTATTAGAAGATATTACGATTACTAAAACTGAATAAGAAAACGTATTTTATAGAGTAATGTATTTTTTATACTACATGGAGTTGGAACAAGCTTATGGCCCATCTGATGTTAAGTGTAATGATTAAAATGGGTATTTATCGGGGTATTTACGGGTTGACAGTCCACCCGTGACCACGATTGTTGCAACACAGCCGAAACGTCGGGATGACAAATAAAAAAGGTACATACGCGATAAATACCTGGTTTAATCAATAATTATGTGCAGTCATCGCAAAAGTATGAAAAGTATGTTAAGTGCTAATCAACGCCTATAACAGAGAGTTGCCTCGTAGGTCACGCACGGATGTCTTGCATCCATCAACTTGAGGCATACAGATGTAAAGCCTCATTTACCTGTAATTTTACCGGCAACCAATCGAACCGAAACACAGCAATGCGGCTTGGTGGCAGAAATAGGTATGGTGGTAGTACTTCCCCAGGCGAGCCCTTTCACAAGGAACTCTACTAATCTTACAGTAAGAGTTTAACTTTAAAACATTACTTCTAACGTTTCTTAATCAGTTTTAGTAATAATGATAGATTTTAAGAAGACAAGTCAACAATACAATTTGAACTGTTGGCTGGTTAATATTATAATTTTATTATCATGCAAGTGAATTTGATTCTTATGAAAAAAATGTTTTTTTAAACCTGAAACCTGAATTCACCTCTGGTTGGAATTAAATACCATAGAATATTATCAGAATAATCATAGAATAAAAACACTATTGCATAAAAACAATAAACATCATTATAATAAAACAAATAGATAAAGCTTTGCTCTTGTGGGTGCAACTGATGAAATTCCCTCCATTTATTTCTGTCCTCTCTCCATTTATTCATGTTGTTTATTCTCTTATCATCATCATCTATAGCCTGACTTGACCCAATGCTGGGTATAGGCCTCCCCAAGTTTGCGCCATCCGCCACGATCCTGCGCTAATCTCAGCCATTGACGGCCCGCAACTTTAACGATGTCGTCCACCCATCTCACTGCCATCTATTCTCATAACCACATAGTTGTTCGCCCCGACCTTTGTTTGTTTGTTGTTGTACTCTCGCGAGTCTCCCGTAAAAACAAAAAATATTTTTTGTAATCTTTGACAATCAAAATAGTGCCACGAAATGCATAACCACAACACATGACCTACAGTTTCATTCAAATTACAGGTAACGGGACCCCAAAAAACCCCAAAAAAGCGTAACCGAATAACAGGAACTCCCGTTACCTGTAATTTGAATGAAACTGTAGGTCAAGTTACTTGGTTATTTATTTCGTGGCATTATTTTGATAATCATAGATTACAAATAATATTTCATTTTATTTTAATCGAGGATTTGCGAGATCTCAGTTCGGGGCGAACCACTAGTCTTATTGATCGAGCGAAGCGAGATCTTCAAATCAACTTGGGCAAATCGGCATTGTATGTATGTATGTTTGTTTGTCCGAGGATAACTTTCGAAGCGTTTATCCGATCATCGTGAAATTTAATACATAGGTAGGTAGTAATGGCACAATTTTGGTGTGAGTAACCCCCCCAGGGTTGTTGAGATATTTGGATTCAAGAGGGATAAAAAAAATGAAAATGAGACTATTAGGTCAAATGAGACGTCAAAGGAAAGGTCTTTATTAGTACATTTCGACCCCGTTTTTATTTTTAGTAAAGTTCTTGTAATTTTTGAGTTATTAACCATAATAGAACTAAACTTTGACAAAATTCACAGGGTACACCAGTGACCCCACAGTGGTGTAATTTGGTATGCGTGTAGCTTAATTGTCACAAATATAGGCATAAGTCTGAAATACAGAAAAACTGCAGTTTGTACCCCAAAAAAGGATAACCAATTTACATGAACTCCCGTTACCTGTAATTTGAATAAAACTGTAGGTCAAGTAGGTTGGTTATTTATTTCGTGGCACTATTTTATTAGACAAAGATTAAGGCCGGCTTGTACAACAATCCCTAAACGTATTTAGCGACTAAACAGGTTTAAATTTTACGTATTTGTATGATTTGACAATTCTTTAAATCATATTTAGTCACTAAATACGTTTAGGCATCGTTGCGCGAGTCGCCCTTAGAATATTTGTTTTTGTGTTTTGGGGGACTCGCGAGATCTCAGTTCGGGGCGAACCTCTAGTTATGTATAACTTGAATTCAAATATGACATTGAAGTTCTGCCAAGTTCCCTTGGCTAGCAATTAATTAATTAGCAAGGGTCGGTACCGGCAATGCCATGGCTCATCATGAATGTAGGTAGATATAAGGTATCGTTTCGCTTTGAGACGACATTAGTGGTAGCAATGTCCACTCAAGACGGTCCGTTATGGCGCATCTTAATAATTAGGGTTGTCACTATTCATTTAAAAAATATTTGAAATTAAATTAAATTGAAATTAAATTTTTTAAGTTACTAGCTGACCTACCCGCAGCTTCGCACGTGTGATTTGTCAATAAAAACATTACCCTCCTTCTGCACAGTTGGCTAAAAAGTAGCCTATGTCCCAATCCCGGTCATAATCTATATGTATACCTACCAAATTTCATCGAAATCGGTTAAGCCAGACAGAAAGACATAGTTACTTTTTAATTTATAATATTAGTAGGTATAACAAACATTAAATAAACAGGAACAATCCTCGAAATAATTATCACATAGGCTAGGAAACCCTGTGGTTATTGCATACTAATGCCCTCCACCGGGCTTGATGGTATACATAATAACAATAGAATTTGATAAATTAACTGTAAAATTATTATATATATTAAAATTAATTTTAATATAACGTAGCTTTTTTAATTTATTAAGAAATAATAACAATATGTATGAATAAATATAGGTAAACAGATATTTTATAGCGATGAAGCGATTCTGAATTTTATACGAGTTCATTCCAGAAAACTACTGGATCAATTCTACTGAAACCTTACATATAGAAAGCTTCACTTTTTCTGAGTCTAGATACAGATCGTGATCTATGCGAGTAAAACCGCGCAGCGAAATTAGTACCTGATCATGTTAGCTGAAATAAAATAATAAATTAAGGTCATCTAAGAAAAACATTTGAAGATGGTTCACTAACCTTGACCTAATTGTTAGGATGATCTACAGATACTTGTTCCAGATCTGGGTGTTTTTCTATATATTATAAACATGTATTTACAAAAAAAAAGTATATGAGTATATCAGTTATCTGGTTCCCTTAGCTTGACTTAGTTTGGGGCTAGATATAGATATTTGTCTTTAAAATTAAACACGATGATTGAAAAACAACGTTAAAGATTAAGAAGTAACGCGGGCTAGTCTCATAAGTATTTTATCCTCAAGTCTTAGCTAAAAGATTCCATCATCGCCGGTGCAACTGATGCAATGTTTCGTTCCAAGATAGCCTCCTTATCTCGAGCCATCTTCTCCGTTATCTGGTTAAATATAGTTTATTCGTGAATTTCCTTCTACTTTTCGAACAACGTCGATGAATTGTCCAGTCATCTTAGTTAAATGATAATTATCCTTCTCTTTTTTCGCAATATAACAATAATTCTCATTCGGCACCCCTAACAGCAAGGGGAGCTTACCCACTAATTTGCTAAGATTCGCAACCCGCATCTTTGATTAGAAATCTGACGGTCGTATCGACTGCCCTTTTATCAAGAGGGGCAAATTGTTCGTCTATGGAGTAGTTATATTTGAATATTTTGATTGAAAGTAACTTGGGAATTTGGTAAAAATATAGGAATGTAAATTCGAGGGTAAATACGTGAAGAGAAAAGTTTGTACCCTCATCTATGCTTACTGCGCGCACGGAGGAGTGAGATTTGGCATAGTAAAAGTTTATATGGAGGATCCTTCTCTGAGCAAAAATTAGCAACTTAATCTTAGTTTATTATACAACGTATTTAAGTAGGTTTATTTAAGCAGTATGTATCTATTATTTGTACCTAGTATTTGACCATCAAAATAGTGTCCCGAACTTGACCTACAGTTTCATTTAAAATTACAGGTAATCGGATAAACGCTTCGAAATTTATCCTCGGACAAACAAACATACATAAAACGTCGATTTGCCCAAGTTGATTTAGAGATCGCGCTTCGCTCGATCGATTATGCTATTTTTATTAGTCCTGTGCAAATGTTCATTAGTTTCTTTCTCTGTGCACTACCTACATATTGTTACGAGCTGAGGGTTCGGGATAAAATAATGGGAATCGGTTTAGCCAAAATAACACTTTTATTCAACACGATGACGATGAATACACGAACTTGGTCACACGTAATCACAACACACTTATTCACACCACTGTTGCATCACTCGAAGTCACCGAAATGATCGCACGTATAGCTTAATCCAGACTGACTCGGGAGCAACTACTGTTCACGCGAGACCCTTCCCACGTCAGTCCTCCAGGGCCTCGCTGAGACTAACTCACTCAGACTGACTCGAGACTCGAGACTGACTGAGACTGACTCGCGAGACCCTTCCACACGTCAGTCCTCCAGGGCCTCGCTGAGACTCACTCAGACTCAGACTGACTGTCCGGCCATCTCTCCGGCCTATTTATATCCACACATTTCGATTGTTCGAGAAGGATCTCGATCGTTCCAGGAAAAGGGTCGGTCCCTCGACACAATGGCCACTCCATTGTGCGCAACCGCAGACAATAACAACAATAACGCAGCAAGACAAAAGCGTTCGAGAAGTTACGATTATTACTCATTGTTTAACAGCCTCGGCGTAACACTATCTTTATCTACAATACACAAAGGTTATCTGGAAGATAATGCTCTTTAGCATTAAGTTCGCCTTTGTACCTACTAGTTTTATAAGTGAAATAAAATATTTTCAATCAATCACATAATTAAGCTAAAATAGTACATTATGATATAAGTGCGGTAAGTTGAAAATTACAGCCGAGGCGAAGGCGAGTGCTACAAGAAAGCAGAGGCTGTAATTATCAAAGCGCACGTATGTCATACGACGTTTTATAACATATTTGCACTTTTTCGGAAAGAAAAAACACGCGGAATAATTTTTACTTGTTCACAAATTAGCGACGTGCGCGCATGAGCGCTTTTTTTTAAGACAAAGGCACAAAATTAGCCAGTATTACTAATAAAGCAAATTAATATTTTTTGTTTTTGTTACAGTTCTAATTTATCGTCAAAATTAATTAAATTAAAGAATTTAATGTTTATTTTTTATATTTAATCTCCCAAAGCTAATTTTATTCATAAAATGTTGACCACTTTTCTGTCATAAAAACTCTTTGCTAAGATTTAAAAAAGTACCGATCGTTTTAAACGGAGCATCTTGATAAACCGTACGTTTTACCTTATTAAAAAGAAACTCGTGGGTTTTACATTACAATAACGCACAAGTATGTAATGGCATACATTACGATATTGAAATTGGTGAAATAAGAAACCCTTTACGAGCAAATGTGTTATAAAAATAATTACGGTCGTATTTCGACCACTGTGCGCTGGGCAACTAGTAATTAATAATAATTATGATTACCTACTTTGTTTCCTTGAGATTAAACTATTACTTCATAGGAACCCAATGTTTTATTAAACAAAATAGAATTACTTCTAAGTGAACCTTCTAACTTCTAAGAAAAGTGTTACTTACCTTGCACCTAATATTTTTATATTTAATCATCATATCAGCGAAAAGACAAACATAGGTCTCCCACATTGATTTCCAGAACGAACAATCTCGTACGACCTGCACACTACGGCTCCCACCTTTATAGGTGTTTCCATCTAGTGGAGGGCCGAACTACGCGGCGCTTTCCAGTGAATACTTTCTTTCTATAAATAACATATTAGGCAAAATATAAGAACCTATTAATAAACGTAGGCGCATCGAACTTCTAACAAAATTATGTACCGCCAGTTGGTACAGTTTGGAAGTCTTAAAGTTATTAATACTTCACTGTTTAGGAGATAGAGCTGCCGAGGCGAGCCCGGCTTATTAAGTGTTTAGCTGTTTCGCAGTATAGGATAGCAAGTGCACATTCATTAGTATTGATAGACCTCCGAACTCGGTTCTAGCGGCCAAAAAGCTTGGTCTAAAAATGTGGTTGTGTGCACCCGGCAGATGTGCAACATTGAAATGAATGAATGAATGAAAACACTTTATTGTATACAATATAAACAAACAAAAAATACAAACAAGATAGAAAACATAAAGCAAATAGTACAATAGACGGTCTTATCGCTTAGAAACCATCTCTTCCAGACCACTTTTATTTATTTTTATTATTATTATTATTAAAGAAAACCGTTTATAATAATCTTATCATACGCAAAACGACCTAACGTACTTAGGACTTTTTGTTTCATTTATCTATATAATATAAAAAAACAAGTCTGGTTTTATAAGTTATAATTCAAGAACGGTTGGACCGATTTTGATGATCTTTGATTTGTTGGAGTTGTCTCCGCCCCGAATAGCAGAAAAACTATTAAAATATTGGAAAATTTCTCATATGCATATCGATGGAAGAATGCGATTTTGTCGTATCTCAAAATATCTAATTGTACACCAGAGCCAAAAAAACTATTTATAAAATCATAACTCGTACATTAATAAAGATAGAACGTTGAAATTTGGAAAATATTTTTATCAATCTAAGTTTTATTTGATACAGTTAATTGGAATGTCCTAAAGTTACTGCTTCATTGATTTTTAACTAGTTACAGCAATTGATGTTTCAATATCGAACAGCGGAAATTTTTGAGATACGCCATTTCCGCTTTCTGCCGTCGATATCAAGGCGGTACGAAGTACACCTGGTCAACCAGTTAATTATAAAGTAAGACATACTTATAACATCGACGACCTCCGTAGCGCAGTGGAGGAATAGCCGGCTGGGACGCAGGAGGTAGCGGGTTTGATTCTTGCCGCGGAACAAATGTTTGCATGATCTACAAATAATTGTTTCAGGTCCGGATGTTTTTCTATATATTATAAGTATCTATCTACAAAAAAAGTATATATTGTTACGCCGAGGCTGTTAAACAATGAGTAATAATCGAAACTTCTCGAACGCTTTTGTCTTGCTGTGTTATTGTTTTATTGTCTGCGGTTGCGCACAATGGGGATTGGTAGTTCTGTCGAAACACCGACCCCTTTCCTGGAACGACCGAGATCATTCTCGAATAATCGAATTGTGTACGATATAAATAGGCCGGAGAGATGGCCGGACCGTCAGTGAGTGAGTCTCAGTGAGTCTCAGCGAGGCCCTGGAGGACTGACGTGGAGAAGGGTCTCGCGTGAACAGTAGTTGCTCGCGAGTGAGTCTGGATTTGGCTATACGTGCGAACATTTCGGTGACTTTAAGTGGTGCAACAGTGGTGTGAATTAGTGTGTTGTGATTACGTGTGACCAAGTTCGTGTATTCATCGTTTTAGTGTTGAATAAAAGTGTTATTTTGGTTAGATCGATTCCCATTATTTTATCCCGAACCCTCAGCTCGTAACAATATGTACCTATATCAGTTATCTGGTTAGTCTGCTTAGTTTGGGGCTAGATAGCGCTGTGTAAAATGTCCAGCAATATTTATTTATTTCCATAAATAAATACTCTTACCGTAATCTTTATGTTGGACTGACTCCATTGATGCGACACTGAGTAGTGTTCTTACTTTTTATGTAACATCGTTTTACTAAATCCATTTAAGCATTAATAATGAGGCTTTAATATCTTATTTTCACTTAATACGGGATATTTACCATGTTTCCAAGAGGACGTTAACTAGCGATTACCGGGGTCAACGCAGACACCAGTGTGAACAACCAACGTGAAGATCGTATATGATACATCATATGTTGTGACTAACTTCACTCACATACTCATAGATCGTTCGAAAAATTTGAAAAATATTTTTTTATATCCTGTAAATATTAAAAACACTCATTGAAGACGTATGTACCTGGCAGCCTTCTAACAAGTATTAGGCTTCAACAACATGATTTGTGAGTTTTTGAGTATCCCGATATTTCGACGCAGTTTGCATGCGCGATCACAGATAAATTGAAGTCTTTGCTAGTGGATGGTTAATGGCAGATAATAATATATATAGATCTACCCTCTTTCTAAGTCTCTTTTTAATCTCTCATCTTAGAAATCCGTTAATTTTTCGAAAATTTCGCTTAATGACTTACTCCGTTTTACTTGTGGGACGAGGTAGAGCAAGTTGTGCCGTCTCAGGTAATAAGTAAGCTACTGTTTCAGCTTAAATGCTCAGACTTGCCTCGCAAACACAGCACTGTACTCAATAGGGATGCCTACATGAAAAGATACATTTATCGATAACTATCTGACCCGCCATGACTTCACACGGATTTTTGTATCATATATATTAATATATCATAATGCACATACGAATAGCTTTCTATCAGATTTATAATATTATAAGAATTTTCATAATCGGTTCAGTAATTGCTGAGATTACCCCTTACAAATATACGAACTTACAGACAACACGCTTTACCATTTCCGAAAATTAGTAATTTATGATGTACATATTGCATTGTACTAATTATATTTATTTATTAAGTTATATTCTTTTGTTTATAAATAATTATTAATAATGTTTATCGTATGTAGGTTTGTTGGTTAGTTGGCCGATAGTTTAGTTGGTCGGTTGGTCGGATGATTAGTTGGCTAGTTGGTTGGTTGGTTGTCATTACGAGAGAGGCCTTACGAGGATATTTAGTAAGGAAGTATATAATACCACGTAAGTCATCTAACCATGTCGAAGAAGGCGGCCTAAAAACGACATTAGAGCTTGCTTACATACTTACTTAAAATTATCATTAATATTAGCCTATTTTTTGTACTAATGCAATGTGTTGATTCCTAATTATCTATCGATATCGATGTCGTCTCTTCCCCTCACTACTCAAGCGAGGCGGTCAGTAAGCGAGTTATATTTTCTTCGTCCGTAAGTCCGGTGTTTCGCAACTTCAAAACTTGTCGATTTATTGAACAGTTCACAATACAGCGGAATTTATAGTTTGTCTTCTCACAATGCCGTGAACTTTATTGTTGGACCGATATAAATCTGAAACTTGAGGTATTTGACTTGAACAAGCTCCGACTGTTACTTGGAAGAGCTGATACTTTGGTTCTGCGGACCGAGTTACTGAGATTCAATTAAATTCAAAACGTGAAGAGAAAACTTTGTACTACATTTTAAACTTAATGCGCGCACGAAGGAGTGTGAGGTTTATATGGAGAAATAAGTGCTAAAATTAAGCTAAAGAAAACACCACGATGCTTGGCCACTAATCTTTATTAAAAGTGAGCAATTTTTTATATAAATACGGGATTTATCACGTACCTTTTTATCGGTGTTTCGACCGGCAATATTTTGGTTCAATCGTGAACCTTCATCAGAGTGAGTGCGATCCGCTCCGAACTGCGCTACAAGATCGACGACCGTAAGAAATGCATGACTGAGATGAATGAAAGACCGATGCAATAGTCCGAATGACAAGTAATCGGTATATATCCTAATCTGTGACCTGTCTTTGCGATATTAATTTCATTATTAAAATTAATTAATTCAATCCATTTGCCGGATCCGGACGTTTTGTAATTTTTGACACAGACCAATTAAATGTGTTTGTAAAAGCTGCCATTATTATGTGTTTGTGTTGACGAAAGTGTTGTGTGCCTAAATGCGACAGCCAACGACAGGACGTTGTATTTCACAAATTTCCTATGAGAAAAGAACTTCTGGGTCAGTGATTAGGGCTTATTATTTGTGAAAAACTTTTACGGATTCAAACAAGTGGTTAGTAAGTAAGTGGTTTAAGTGGTAAGTGGTTAGTGTGGTCAACAAAGTGTTCATTTGTAATAAACACTTTAAAAAAAGGTTTCTTACAAATGCTAATCGTTTAATATTTTGTGCCTATCCAACTTCATTTTCAGTGAGTGAAATTTCATCTGGCAAACATAAGTACATACATACATCATGTACATGCCAAAGTTCAAACTCGTACTCCTTGTAGCTTCGCAGATATCGTGATGAGTGAGTGTGTCAGTGGTAGATAGGTATTGTAGGCAACACTGCCGCATGGCGCTGGATTGCATAAACAGCGGCGCGCACCAGCCGCCGCCCTCTTTAGATCCTCCGTCGTCCGAGACACGTTATCGGAGACCCGGATGACGAAATCACCTCCGCTAACGCGGAAGCGATATCTGAGTCATCTACATCAGACAGAGCAAACACTTCACAGATACACCGACCTCGCCGGCGAGGTCGACGAGTCCCTTCAGTCGCCGCCTATACGAGGTACAAACATGTAGCCGGGCGTTTCTCTCCTATCCCCACCCTGGTAACGGCCTAAACCGAGGTTCGTACCTAAGTGGTGCCCTTGCGCTAGTTGCCTCTTCAAACAACTTACTGGGCTGAGCGCCATCTGCGATCCCCAAAAGTTCGGTTAAGCTGCAACGGCCTCAGAGGCCAACAAATAAAAGAAAAAAAATCACTTAAAGCTTAAAAATGTAGATGTTAAAAAATGACAATGTCAATATAAAAGATAAAACACTGGTGTAACTATTCATTCGAATCCATAGGGAGGCCTTTGTTTCGTATAACACTGCTATATCGTATAATATGATGAAATAGATGCTAAAATACCAAAAGCACTAAATCTCAAGTCATTTCACTCATAAGATTTACCAAAGGTAAATCTATTCATCTTACAAAGCATGAATAGTAACGTGAATATATTCAGAGCAGATAACTAAGACCAAGGAAGCATTAATATGAATACTTGGTTCACAGGAAACGGATCCTACGCCATTGTGACGCGGGAAGCAAGACTTCCTTTAACGTATAAATTGCAAGGGAGTTTTGGCAACCTCCACTGCACAGATTAATGATAAGTTCGTTATGGGTTTGATTTCTTGGATAGTCAGCCGACTTACACACACATAAACACAGATTTTATAGGGGTTGTTATTTGTTTATTTATTCAATAAATATTTTTTCTTTCTTTCTTCAAAAGAACTACTTGTCAGTGCACAGTGGTCAAATTGGACCCTTTTTAGGGTTCCGTACCTTAAAAGGAAAAAACGGAACCCTTATAGAGTCACTTTGTTGTCCGTCTGTCTGTCTGTCACTGGCCATTTTTAAACGTATGCTCAGAGAACACTATCTGAGTATTTGTCGCTAAATATATATGTATTTATTATTAATTATTTGTTTCTTAAATAAGTTTAAGTATGTATATATAAATTATTATGAGTAGTTATTATTTAGGTTCATTCATGTAATGTTCATTTATCCAAGTTTTATATTTTTTACTTTTATATAATTAGTATTAGTATGTGTACATGTAGTATGTTAGGTACTCCATTACACCCCAGGTAATATCCACCCAGTCCATTCCATCCAAAGGTTGCTTGGTAGAGATCGCTATTTAGCGATAAGACCGCCAATTGAATCCATAGATTTACGTAGTTATTTTTTATATGTATTTGTTTCGTGGTGTGCAATAAAGTTTTATCTAACCTAATCTAATCTATCAAGACCTTTTATGTCGAGAACGCGTAAAGGTATCGAATTGAAATTAAAACTATATACCTAAGACTACAGTAAAGCTGTGAAAAAATCAATCTTCTAAGTTAACGTAAAAAAAATATACGGCCGTTTATGCCGCAAAAAACGTATATTTAAACACTATCAAGGGAATCAAAATTTATAAGGTACTTTCCGTTGACGTCTCATTACAACTACAAGTACAGGGAAAAATTTGCAAATATTTGTAATTAATTCATAAAAATTACAGTCTTTATTTAAAGTACGTAATCAATCATCAAAACTGTCGATACAAATTTGTACGGAACCCTCGGTGGGCGAGTCCGACTTGCACTTGTCCGGTTTTTTTTAGCTTAATTTTAGTATTTGCTCCTCCTTCTCCATATAAATTTTAACTATGCCAAACTTCTCCATTCGCGCAAAAAGTTTAAGGGGTACAAAGTTTTTTCTTCACGTTTATAAATACAGAACGTGGAACTAGCGTAAATAGAGACGAGAGAGAGGTACAGTTAGCGTCATCGACTGGTTACCCCTCTTTACGTTAAAACTTAAACAGCAACCGAGCCGTGCAGCTACAATATTCACAATATCACAAATGGTAAAAAACAAATACAATAAATTTCATCTTAGTTGGATAGAACCATTCATCCATCCCAGTATGAATTAGACAATATAACCAACTGAGCGATCGTAACAGATGATGAAGGTGGCTAATTTTTGATGCTCACGACGACGGTTTGAACCTGCATGCCTTGCACGGGGGATTACTAGTTGATGACGCTGACTGTACATTGTATAACAGTTTTTTAATGTCAATTAAACTTGATCGACGTGCAAGTAAACAGCGTTCTTCATACTATCGACACTACTAATATTATAAATTGGAAAATAATCTGTCTGTTTGTAATGTTTTCACGACTAAGCGGTTGGACTAATAAATAGATTAAGACGTGGTTTGAAGGCTACTTATTACTGTCAAAACGCATGTGTAACCACGGGTGGAAGCTAGTAAAATAAATATAGTTTGTGTTTATCATCAGTACCTATGTGTAAAGTATAATACCTATATTAAAATGTCGAATAAATTGTATAGTATAAACAGCATGCCTTCCTATTTAGATACGAGAACATGGTCTGCCTTCCTGTTGCAATACCCTGCCAGGTTTCGCATGTGAAACAATCTACCTACTACTTGTAGGTACCTTGGTCACGATGTGAAAGCAATTAATGTATTGAGTATCTTTGTAAGCGTGATATTGTGTTCTGGGTTTTTAGTTGTAATGGTATTTTTAATTGACAAAAAAGAGAGATATGCTCTATCGGAAGGTACTCAAATGCAATATAAAAAACAAAGTGGCCGCTTTGACCTTTAGGACATGGTTTGGCAACATATAAATACAACAATCGAACCACCAAAAAACAAAACCCCAAAATCAACTGAGGCCAGTATCAAAAATTCGAAAATGATTTTCTTTTTTCGTGAAAAACAAGGAAGTGGCTTAACGAGTGCCTCTGGCGATGGCGCCGGCATTGTCTCGAAAGTTCTTAACCTCATTAAATAACCAATAACTCACGAGATTTACATAAGAAAAAGATAAAGACAAGACGGGGTTCCCCTCGCCGCCATTTTACATTTTTAAATATCGAAGGGGAGGGCTCCCTAGTCTTGGCGTATCGGTTTTGCGAATTTATTGCGCTCACTCAGCGTACGTTTCATTGCTTCATTTAGAATGTTGGGGTTTTTTATTCTTTCACCCTAATACAAATTCGCGAGTTCATATTTCGCCAAAGTTACTGCTGCCTTAGCAGTTTTTTATAGATGGTATTGACAATATTCTGTCTCCTCGGCAATAAAAGTATTTTTATAAAAACATATCTAATAGCCATCTGCACTGCAAAGTATGCTGTAAAATCTGAGTTATGAAGCATATTTATATTTTGAAAGAATGAGATGTGTGTGTATGACGGACGGATGGCAATTATTGAATCTATAAATAAGTTATGGATTGAATAATAAAAGGTCCGGTTCACGTGGCTTGCCCGCTGTTTTATCCTACAATGAATCTATTGATAATAATTTGTTATGAATAGGTTTAGAGAGGACAGGCATCTATGTGGATTAGAACGAATCTTCTTTTCTTTGAGATAAATTTACAGAGTTGACCTTTTGGTCGGTAAAGTTGATGCCGACCTCCGTGGCGTAGTGGGCGAATAGCCGGCTGAGACGCAGGAGGTAGCGGGTTCGATTCCCACTGCGGAACAAATGTTTGTATGATCTACTGATATTTGTTCCGGGTCTGGATGTTTTTCTATTTATAAGTATGAATTTACAAAAAAGGCACTCAGGGAGTGCCGACAGAAGTGAAAACTTGAACAATTACGAGATATTTACATATATACAGAGGTATCGGTAACGGCAACGGTAACAGTGTGGTTTTTTTACATCTCAAAAATGCCCAACGCGCCTAAAGAAGTTTTCACTACAAAAAAGTATATAAGTAAGTATTCTATCAGTTATCTGGTTACCATAGTGCGAACTGTGCTTAGTTTGGGGCTAGATAGCGCTATGTGAAAAGTCCAGCATTATTAATTAATTTATTTTGTAACAGGATTTGTACCAAGGAGAAAGGTATTTTAAACTAAATTTAAAACGATTTTATATCTGTTAAAATATGGTTCACTTTTTCTATGCTTTTAAACACTTTTATCGATGCCAAAGACTATGCTTAAACTGGCTCGGAGAGTAAAATTATAAACTGCGGTCCACCAAGCTGAAACGTCTATGGTCAGAAAGGAATACTGCAAATAAATATTTACAGTTCCTAGCTTTCAAGATGGAAAGGCGATCTAATAAAGCTGGGAGCCGTTGGGTACAGATTGTAAAATATCGGTTGGTCTGGAAATTTATGGAGGAGTCCTATTTTAGTTGTGGACGTCCCAAAGGCTGATAAGATATGTATTTTCCGAGCTAGATGAAGAATATTTTTTAATTAAATGATTTAACAATTAATTGGTTGATTACATTTACAGCCGCAACTTTTAACTTTTAATTCTGCGAACTCATTTTATTATTTTATTTTGAC
Organism: Philereme transversata; assembly: GCA_963924445.1. Taxonomy (NCBI): domain Eukaryota; kingdom Metazoa; phylum Arthropoda; class Insecta; order Lepidoptera; family Geometridae; genus Philereme; species Philereme transversata. The sequence continues at coordinate 12,565,434 of OZ004347.1, forward strand.
AATTATTTTCTTTTAATTATATATTTTTGACATTTTGCAATTATTATAATTTATCGTAATGTAAAGGCTCCTTTACAGCTGCAATTTGTAAGGGGTTTCCTTAATTTATTTTTTTTGACATCAAAACATTAATTATCGATTTAGTATTTGACATTGATTGATTGATTGACTTATTTGACATTGTTTTGTTTGATTTTTGTTTTGTTTTTATTATTTTAAGTTGACTTTATTTGATATATTAACTTAATTAGTCCCGATATCTGTCTGTTTGAGCTACAATAATGTTAATTCTATCACAATTGTTATTGTTAACGTAACTTAGTATTATATAATGTACCTACAGTGGAAAATAAATGAAATGAAATTAAATGTAATGGTAATTGATTTATTGTCCCAAATACATTTTTTATACAAGAAATAGGGTAAAGAGACCAAATTTGGGCACCCCACCAATTATTGGCACTTTCGTGATTTAACCGCTTTAACAAGCAAACAGCTAATCTAACGGTGTTGCAACTTATTTAAAATAGAGTAGTAGAATCTCGAGCTACCAAACTGGCAACACCTTAAAAAAAGAAAATTACAATGGCGTCGGAAGAATAACAACAACTGAGCGTGTCTCGACTTGACCAGTGAAAACTATTTTTTTTCTAAGGTAAGAGCTTTTTTAATATCATCGAATCTTGGTAATCAAGTGATTTTAATGTCAGTAATCATTGAAGGCATATTGAACATATATTGTTCCACTTATTTAACAATTAATTTCCAAGAATTGCATCGTTTATATTATTTTTTCCCGGTGCCAACATTTGGTATCCAAAAATGTCCATATTCTAATTTATTGGCATTACTGACAATAATTGGGTTTTCAGATAACTTGTAATTGGAGGTTATTTTGTGAGTTAGATGATTAATGGACCACCTCTTTTTGTATAAATAATAAATACAAGTAAAAATCGCATATTTTTCCAAATCTTGGCACCGGTGCCAACTGTGAAATTACCAATTACCGGCACTAGGGCCAACAATTAGGCATACGTATGGTAATAATTGGTGTCATCTTATCTATGATTTTATTTTTAGGCTACCCGCTTTAATATCTGAACATGAAACCAAAAAATACTACTAAGAAGTCTACCAAAAAACCCAAAAAAATACGCCGACGTAAGATATACGACTCGAAGAACTTAGATAAAGCCTTGCAAGCTATCAAAGAAGGAATGAGCAAGAAATTAGCTGCAAAGACCTATCAAGTGCCGCGGGCTACTTTGCAATATAGGATTAAGAACCCCGATCACCAGTCACGTCCAGGTCCTCCTACTATTCTGACGGAAAATGAAGAAAAAGACCTCAAAAATTGGATTTTACTAAGTTGTAGAAAAGGTTTCCCGAAACGCAAAGAAGATTTAATCGGTAGTGTAGCGAACTTCCTTAAAAACAGTAGCAGGGCCAGCGTTTTTAAGAACGGAGAAAAATGGTACAAACTATTCCTTAACCGACATCCAGACATTTCTGTACGTACGCCTGAGGCAGTCACAGCAGCAAGCGCTGCTGTGTCAGAAACCGACGTGAGAGGCTGGTTCAATCAAATTGAAGTTTATCTTAAAGAGAACGATTTATTTGATATACTTACAGATTCATCCCGAGTATTTAATGGCGATGAGACAAATTTCCTTCTTTGTCCTAAAACGGGAGTTGTATTGGCTCCTAAAGGCGAAAGAAATGTCTACGAGGTAGACAATGCGCTGGCTAAAACTTCCTTGACTGTAATGTTTACATTTTGTGCTAATGGAGATCTCACACCTCCAATGGTTATATTTCCAAATAAACGACTATCAGCTGACATTACTTCCAAAGTTCCATCGGATTGGGGTATAGGACTGAGTGACAACGGGTGGATGAAGACCGAAGTCTTTCACGATTACATCGAAAGTGTACTACACCCTCACTTGATCAAAAAAGGAACTCAATTCCCCATAATACTGTTTGTTGATGGTCACAAGACCCATTTAACATATGCCGTTAGTGAGCTATGCAAAAATTTGGAAATAATCCTGATTGCTCTATACCCTAACTGCACTAGATTACTGCAGCCAGCTGATGTATCAGCTTTCAAACCATTAAAATCTGGGTGGCAGAAAACTGTTTTGGAGTGGAGGCGAAATAATGCATCAGTAGCTCTCACTAAGATCAATTTCGTACCGCTTCTAGACAAAACTATCAAAAACACGATCTCCGCATCAACAATTATTAATGGATTTAGAGCTACAGGTCTTTGCCCGTGGAATATGAACGCCGTGGACTATACAAAATGTCTAGGCAAAGCAAATATTCAGCATGCAGAAACTTTTGATGAGGCTAACAAAGAAAATGCAAAAGCGATGACCAAAGAGGATTTTAAGAATATTATAGGAGCAAGCAAAATAAGTCAAATTGAACTAGATATACTAGGGCCAGAAGACAAGTATTTGAAAAAAATTTGGAACTTTTTCACTGAAGCGCAAAAGGATACAAATTTTGACAAAGACATTACTTCCAGCCAACAAGATATGGAAATGACATTAGATGCAATGGATATTGAAAATATGCCAGTTGTTATAAGTGGAGACTTGAGAGAAGAGCTATCTGATTGCGTACCTGCACCTGCCTCAGAAGTAGTTGTAACAACAGAAGACTTTGATGATGCCAATGACGATCGTTTATCTGACAATTCACAAGAAGTTATTCATATAACTCATATGGCAGAAGTTTATGATGCTAAGACTGAAGATACCCGAATTTCTGTTCTGCCCCAACAAATAAAACACCCTATGAATACAGTCCCACAACAACAAAATTCTGATTTGGACAAAATAGAAACTTATATGGATCCAGCAACATTAAGGGTTCAAAAACACACAGCAATGTTAAATCTCACTCCCGTTAAATTAACGGATATTCTTGTCTTGCCGAAACCACCTCAACGAAAAGGCGTAAGAAATATAAAGAGAGCTCCTTTTGTATTGACATCTGATGAATGGAGGTCAATAGAAAGCGAAAAGCTACGAGTAAAACAAGAAAAAGAAGAAGGCATAAAAAGAAGAAAAGAAGAAAGGGAAAAAAAGAAATTAGAACAAACAAAACCAAAGATACCTAAGTTGAAAATTAAGAAAGACCATAGAAGAGTGAACCCAGATGTGAAGAAACTTTTGGTATCTGAAAAGTTGAATACCGTGGATATCTCGTTAATACCACCCCAAATTGCAAACGTAGAGTATACATCGGATGAAAAACAAGAGGAAAAGGAAAATTATACCGACTACGCTAATTTAATACCTGAAAATAAGGAAGAAAAGAGAAACAAGATTTTATACACTGCAGCTGAAATAGAGAAGTTTTTGACAGATTTTCAAGATTGAGACATTATATAGGTATTATATACCTATAGTTACTACTATTGATCTCTTACGTTTAAGTTATTATGTAGTGATATGAGATATAGTAATTTTATACTTGTTGTTTTTCAAATTATAACTGAATGTTGATTTTGATACTACTTTATATGAACCAAATGATTGCTAAGGAGGTTGTACTGATTGTATTATTTTCATTTCTATGTGTCTAAGTAACCACATAAATAAATGTGATTACATATTTACTAGCCTCTTTTTACTTTATCCTTGTTCTATATAAACAATTTCCTTTATTTATTGAACAATCTGAAATGCCAATAAATGGGACTAGGCCTATGCAGATAATTGGCCAAAGTATGCCAGTAATTGGGAAAATCGGGTTCATGAAAAAATACCATAAAAACATTATAATATCATTATCTAGCCAACGTTTCATTTATTTAAAAACGTTAAGTAACGTTTTTTCTGACATCTTGCTAAGTTTATTTTTCTGGCAACACTTTATAAAGATTGTTTACACGATTTCATTGGACAGTGACCCTTAAAGTGCCAATAATTGGGTATGTTACCCTAACCTATTATAAACATATAACCGACTTCAGAAAAACAAAATTGAAAAAATGTGAAGACGCCTTTGCAAATGAAGAGTTCAAATTTTCAGTAGATCTTGACCAAATTTATTATATATGGGAAAACCGCAAACTCTAACCCAGTTAGAACCGTTAACCGCACCTTTTCTAAAAAAAATGAAACGTTGAAATCAGAAAACATGGTAAAGAATGATCACTAAATGTAAATAAAAAAATACCTGAACCTACTTCTGTGAAGGCAGTTAAAAATTAAATAATTTGTATATGAACCCCATGATTAAGTACAACGAGAAACTTGGTTATGTAAATGAAACCAATGGAAGTTGTCCACAGGCTGGACGCTTGTAAGATTAATTAGATCTGTCCGCATGGTACGAGACCTGCCCGAGACTTGTTCAACATGAAGTGGGTAATTAAATCTGGGAAGAGATGGAAACCTTTCCTTTGGTTTATTGTCAACTAGTTCCTGCCACCGGGTTCGCTTGTATGTATTCAAATTCGAACCGGAAACTTTTGTATCTAAAACCTTTCGTACTTAGAAAATTCCAATCTCAAAAAAGAAGAATTAGGAACAAGATGAATAATACAAAGAGGTTTCTGTAATTATCTTTATGAGATTTGTAATATCGTAATCCCGATTTCGATTTCTTAAACTACAAAACACTTTTATTTTAGTTTTATGTTTCTGGCATTGCTTGAAATTATAGAATTACAAAACTATAATTCAAAGTTGACAAATACATCCCGTAAGCTAAGGCGGCTGTCAGGGCGGGCGGCCGCGGCTAGAGGGCGGCTCTTCCGGAGGAAATGCAAGTAACGGCGCCTACATATCGCTAATTGCAAATCAACTTGCTAATATGATTCCTGCATATTGCGTGGTAGTAATCTAAGTCAGGATGCTGATGCGAATATGTAAACTACATTAATATAAAAAGTACTTTTGAATTAAAACGGGTATTTATCGCGTATGTACCTTTTTTATTTGTTGCCCCGACGTTTCGGCTGTGTTGCAACAGCCCTGGTCACGGATGGACAAAAAAAAGGCACATACACGATAAACACCCGTTTTAATCAGTAATTATGTACAGTGATCTCGATAGTTTGAAAAAACTTTTAAATTATTTAAGTTATTGCGTAACTTTACATAAAACTCAACTAGGTAAGTACTTTTAGTAATATTATAATATGTTTTTTAGAAAAAAATTCGGTTAATTTGTTATCCGCCAACAAATCAGTTATCCCGTAATCGTAGCGTAAGCCTTAACCTAAGTTACAAAGTCGTTATGGAATATAAAACAATCAACTTCTAAAAGTCATAATACAATTAATATTCGAGTGAGTGATAACGCGAAAGTAGATGAAACCCCATGATTAATAAATAATAAATACCGCTGGACATTTCACACAGCGCTATCTAGCCCCAAACTAAGCAGAGCTTGTACTATGGGAACCAGATAACTGATAAAATACGTATATACTTTTTTTGTAAATACATACTTATAATATATAGAAAAACACCCAGACACGAAACAAATATCTGTAGATCATGCAAACATTTGTTTACCCCGCTACCTCCTGCGTCTCAGCCGGCTTTACGTCGACTGCGCCACGGAGGCAGTCAATTATTATTCCTAAAAACCGAATTGAATCTCAACAATTTCTTTATTAGAAAGAAATATCATAAACTTTTACCCTGTCATTTAAACCAATTTGGACTTTGTGTATATCTTTAGACTTATCTTAACAGTACCTACGACTTACCAGCTGATACTGTATTAACACTACGACTTAAAAAAAAAAGTGCAATTCGACTCATTAAACAACAATCTTCCGATATCAGTTTTTGTTTTTACTGACATGTAAGTCCAAACAGTTTGATATATATGTACTCGATTTTTGCATAGCAGTTCTAACCTTCGAATTTTTGTTTCTATGCTGGTTTTATATTTTTGTGTGAAACCTGTTCTTTCACCCGAATTCTTTTAGTAGTCACTGCTTGAATCGTACACATTTTTATCGTTATTATGATGTTATAATTTATTTATCACACTAATGTTATAAATGTAAAAGTTTGAATGTTTGTTTGTCACTCAATCACGTCGTAACGGCTGAACCATTTCGATGAAATTTAGTATGTATGTAGATTATAACCTGGATTAACACATAGGTTACTTTTTAACCCATAAATCAGGTCCCATGGGGTGTCAAGTTAAGTTGCAACAGCGAGTTTATCTTTATTAGATTACCTACACATTTAATAGTGTAACGCGTACGAAGTCGCAGGCAATAGCTAGTTATTTATAAATAAATCTTCGTAAAGATTATAATGCATGCTCTTCACAGCATGAAAATATTGTGTTTATGAGTGAGTGGAGAGGTAGATAGCGTCACGTTTTCTCCGCCCACAGTCTGTCGTCCACTTATCAGTTGCCGAGTGAGCACGAGATATACTTGTAACTTAATGCTGTAGTCTAAGCCATGAACTTATATTTTATGTTGATACCGCCCGCCCAAATAGAGAGTGAGATATATTTTACTAAGAAACTTCCGTGTTTTATTTTAATAATTAATATAAACAAGCTTCCAATAAAAAGTAGCCTGTGTGTTAATCCAGGTTATGATCTACGTACATAACAAATTTCATCGAAATCGGTTCAGCCGTTCCGACGTGAAAGAGTAACAAACATCCATACATACATACAAGCATTAGCGTTTATAATATTAGTGGGACATGGGATTTATCTTTTAATTTAATTGCGTAGTGGAGTGCATCTGTTACTTTTGTTTTTTCTCTTATGAATTCACTTCTGAGTTTTTGTATTTTTCTAAGTTTTAATTTAATTTAATTAAGTTAAAATGGCGGTGGGCAGTACATATAGCCCGATATACGGATGATAGGTGGACCATAAGAGCGACGAGATGGGTTGGACCCAGCGGCAAAAGAAAACCAGGTCGACCTAGAAAAAGATGGGCTGACATCACTGAAATCGTTGGGAATCAGTGGATGATAACCGCATAAGATAGAGAGATATGGAGTAAACAGGAGGAGGCCTATACCCAAAGAGGGATTCCTAATCATACATAATATTCACAACTTAAGAAAAAAAAAGTAGAACAGAAAATAAAGAAGAATTAATAATAAAAAAAATGGGATTTATCACGTACCGTTTTAACGGTGTTACGACGATGTTTCTGTTCAATTCGTGAACCTTCAGAAGGGTGAGTGCAATCCGGCTCCGGAGCAAAACGACATGGTACTCCCGTCTTTAAAATAATGAGAGACTCTTACTTTTATTGACCCACGAGAAAATCTTTATTTGCCCAGAAGAACTTTATGACTTTTTTCGTATTTGAATGCGCTATTATTGATTCCTCTATAGCAGGAATTCCTAAACTATTTTGAGCAAGAGACCCCTTTCTCAAAATGAACTGATACTTCTGACCTCTATAGCCAAATTACTTTAAAAATCTTATTTCTAGTTTTTTCCTATTGATACTTACCTATTTAAAAACTTTGCGGTTGGTTAAGTGACTAAACTTGACATCATTTTCTCATCAAAATGTAACGTAATAAATAGACATAAAGTTCAGTAAATATTGTACAGTCTATATGTGAGAATGAATACAAATTATGTAAAAATAATTAAGCAAATAATTATTTTTTGAAAAAATCATTCAGATCGCAAAGTAAAGATAATCAATAATATGTCGACCCCTGGGAAACCGATTTCTACCTCAAGGGGTTGATATCGACCACTTTGGGAATCCCTGCTCTAAATGGTTCAGCTTTACTAGCTCGACTAGTCTCGGACCCAGCTTCAAATGATGTCTAAAAAGTTGGTTTTTATAATTCGCTGGCGCCAGTGACTCGCGCCAGTACCGTATCCGGCAAGTAACTCGTCTCAGCAGGTCGTCGCCTTCAATACCAGACTCGCTAGAACATTATACGCCTGGCTTGACCATTATGCGTCTATGAATATGAAGGGTACTTTCTCTATATTGGTTTTGCTGATCGGTATGTTTGTCTCCCCGTCTTTGAAGATTATAAAGTGATAGCAAGAGAACTATGGAGAATTAAAGCTCACAATCGAATAGGCACTTTGGAAAAATCTTTTAAAAGTAGATTTTTTTGACGGTTTTACAACGATCACGTTATTACCGATGTCATAGATAATCTTTAATTTTGTAAATTTAAAATAGTATTGTTAAATAAACGCTTTTAAAGTTTAAATTGAAATTGATTGTCTTCTTATCTCTCACGATTTTTTTGATGATGATGGATGGACATCTCAGATCTCTTACTTAATACGCAGAGCTTTACGGTTTCGCGTATTTATCACTAGGGGCAGTCAGGCGCAAGTCCAAACATTCAGTCTTAAGAAACATCTACTTAACGTAAACGTGAAAAATGCATAAAATATGAATTAAACTTGAATGTAGGTGATGCGTGATTATACCATAAAGTTTCACGGTCAATCTATATCTATATTTTAAATTTATCTATTCTATATTTAAAAATCAGTTACCGTGTGTTAGTCTCGCAATAACTCAACGGCAGACCGATTTAGCTGATTTTTACTTTAGGAGCATTAAAAAATTCAAACTTATGGGGACTGTCCTAGTGGCGCGTCAGCTACGAGTACATGTTAGATAATAAATATTCAGTTTTATTAATTCATATATAATTATAATTTTTTGACGTGTGTATTAATTTGTTTTATTTGCTAAATTTGATTAATTGATTTTGAATGTCATTTGTAATTTGTTTTGATTAAAATTTCACAAAATTTATTTTTCATAAATTTTCATTTATTTTAAATATTCATATCTTACATAGATATACACAAATGGACATAATACGTAATACGTAAACCGCACATTAGAACTGCTAAATCCCTTCCAATCTTTAAAACAGTTCTATTTAAATATCTGTCTGCGCTACAATGCTGATTTCTCATTTTCTCATCTATCGTTATGTTATCGCTACTCTTGGTTCTATTATGCACCTATATGTACCTACTTATTGTGTTTTATTTAATATACCTTTTTTATGTACTATACTATATTAATATGTACCTAATCCATTGATGAATACTAATATATATATATATATTTATTTATGTTTTGCTTATATAAGTACACTGTTTATTCAATATTTAATTATTTTTATTAAAAGCTACCGTCCTATAACGTTTCCCGTGAAAACCAGTCCATCCGAAGGTTGTCTGGAAGAGATCGCTTTTAGCGATAAGACCGCCACTTGTATTTCTGCGTGTATTGTTTGTTTGTTATTTTAAGTGTGATTTACAATAAAGCGTTTTCTATTATTCTATTCTATAATAATATTCTAACGACTTTCTGTGAATTATTATTACTATTTACATACCATATATAAATTCATGGTTGTCTGCTTATTGAAATTTATGTTTAGACGTTAATCTTAGGCCTCCCCCATCGCAAAATGCCGCGGTTTGCGGTCGTTCGTCATATCCAAATTACACAAATATTGAAATCGATCAGTTACGCTACCACCCTTTATTGAATCGTTATACGATATTGTTATAAGTATAAAAAGCAGTGCTTATTCCCCTTCATAATGTCAGTTTTGACAAGAAACACGATCATTTTCATTTTTAGGGTTCAAAAGAAAAAAAGGAACTCATATAGGATCACTTCGATGTCCGTCTGTTTACACCCAATTTCTCAGGAACGCGTAAAGGTATCAAATTAAAATCAAATACATGCGTCTACGGTCCCTTGAAGCTGTACAACTTAGTCTAAGCAATCAAAGAATACGACCATCTATCTTTGTGTTTATGAATGTATCTTAAAACAAACGGCAGGATGTCACTGGATTCGATTGATCCAGGGTCGGAAAGACGAGAAGCAAATGAGTTAGACGAAGCCTTGCAGTAAATGGATGTCAACTGATTAGATAGATAGATATATCTTAAACTGAAAACCTAACTAAGCATACTTAATTTAGCATAGGCTACCGAGATGTTTTACTCAGAAAATACTATTATAAAAGAGTATCCTATTATTATAATCGAATTATAAATTGTTTCTCTAACAAGACTTCATAAAAATGTACTAAAATTCAACAACACTCAATTCGTCTTACAAGACGTGGCTCACATCAAACAAAATCCGCGAGGGAAGGGTTGCTTTACATCCATTTTAGCCCTTCCAAAAAGAAAAAACCCCTCAAGTAAAGACGCAATTACTTCTTCGCCAAAATATTAATACAACTCAAAAATAAACCTCTTCCTTTAAGCCAAAGCTTTAAGGCTTAGAATAGCAAAGCTGTTCTATATTTTAAAGTGGTCTCTCAGCCCGCTAAAAGCTGAGCTGTATCAAAGAAATGCTTCTAATGAATCTATTGATAGCTCAGCTTATGTGTGTATGTTTTAAGTATTTTTTTAGATTCGCAAACGGAGGCTGCGTCTGTGTGCGTGAGAGGGTGATGCTAAGAGATGCTTTCTTGTAACCCTTATTTCTTATAGAGGTAGAACATGAGTTGATCATTGCAGTGCAAGAACTTTTGGTAATAATGCCAAATGGAGTTTCCAGAATGTGGATACTAATTATTGATTATTATTATTAATGATCTACAGATATTTGTTCCGTGTCTGGGTGTTTTTCTATATATTATAAGTATGTATTTACAAAAAAAAGTATGTAAGTATTCTATCAGTTATCTGGTTCCCATAGTACAAGCTCTGCTTAGTTTGGGGCTAGATAGCGCTGTGTGTGATGTCCAGCAATATTTATTTATTTATTTATTTATTTCAGGCCATAGAACACAACAGCATACCACAGGGACCATACAAATATTATAAATACGAAAGAAACTCTTCCTCTCTGTTTGTTTACGTTTTCATGAGCTGGACCGTTTTTTTCGAAATTTGGTATATCGATAGATTATGACATAGACTAATTCTTATTGATAAACCGCGTATAAGAAGAAGTGCTCGGAATCTACACATCAATATACTTAAAAATAATTCATCTAGGTACTAAAAAGGCGATGTCCTGCGATGTGCTAGAAGTAGACGTTAATTTAAAAAAAACACTATATTTTCTTCCATTTTTATATGCAATGTGTGATTTTCAAGCCTTGTTTTTCTAAACCTTCTGGTAATTTATTGAAAGTGGTTTATTTTTAGTTAGCTTATAGTCACTTATAAAAACAACTAGGTCGTCAGCTCAACCTTTGATAGAGTCTAACATAACGCCAATAAACCGCATAAAATAGAGTCCAATAAACCGCAATGGATCTAAATTAGAGATGGGCCAACTATGACTTTGGCCGACTAGCCGACTAGTCGGCCAAACGGATCATTGCTTTTGTTGGAGTTTGGGCGGCATCGGCAACGTTCGTGGCACTTCGTTGACAGCTGAGTTGCTCGCCACCGCCGTGCGGTTACTTTACATTTTTACGTACGGGCCGGCGTTACTGGGTGTTTTTTAGAAAAAGAAAGGAAACATGTAATACAATAAAGGCTACGGATTCATTAAATTTTTTCTATTTTCTGCATATAAATATGAATAAAGTAATAATGGGCTGACTACAAATGTTGCCGGATAATTTACAAAATAGTCAGCGACTAGTCGGTACATCTCTAATATCCATCAATTAATACAAAATCGATGTAAATCTGTCCAAATTTAGTGCCTTGTAACAGTTCCACTAAACGATCAAGAGCGTACGGTCCAACACTAAATTACTCCCCTTATTTCACTCGAGTCGGCCGATCGTCTCAGCACACATAGACACACGCACTATCACGCACACACGCGTACACAGGGGTGCGGGCCCTTGCAAAACTCCTCCTTTATATTTTCTTCTTTGTTATGTAGAAAAAATTGTAGAAAAGGGGGATGCCAAAATCGATATTGAAAGCGGTATGTATTGAGTGTTTTGGATTTTTGGGACGTTTTTGTAGGGTATTATTGGTTGATTATTTGACGACCTCTGCGGCGCAGTAGGCGGATAATCTAAGACGCAGCAGTTTGCGGGTTCCATTTCCGATGCGAGGCAAATGTTTGCATGGTCTACAGATATTTGTTCCGGGTTAGAGTATTTTTCTATATATTATAAGTATATATACATATTTACAAACAAAAGTATATCCCTTTGCTTAGTTTGGGGCTAGATAACGCTGCTGTGTGAAATGTCCAGCATTATGAAAAAAAATGTTTGAGTTCGTTTTTTTTAGAGGCGGATAGTAAAAAAAATCTTATACGAATGGATTACTAAATAAAGTTTAAGAATATAGTTTTGTAGCAAAATTAAATATGGCAATGGACCGAGTTGAATTCTCTATCAAGGTTTTTTTTATCATGTTTTCTCGAGTGGAGACCACGCACTATAAAAAGACGACCTGATGATGTTCGGTACAGGCCGCACAAGATTGTTCTGTAAATCTATGGGGGAGGCCAATGTTCTGCAGTAATCGCCTCACGGCTGATATGATTGTGATAACACTATCAAATGAAGATGATTTATATACCGCCTGTTACCTATATGCACCATCTATTACATCCCCTTAGGATGTGTGCTGGAGGTGGGCAGGGCACATAGCTCGAAGAAGTGACGACTGTTGGGGCAGGAAGGTTCTTGAGTGGAGACCACGAACTGCAAAGTGCAGTGAAGAACAGCCCTTCTAATAGATGGAAAGACGACCTGATAAAGGTTGCTGGGAGCCGTTGGGTGCAGATCCCACAAGATCGCTCTGAAAATTTATGTGGGAGGCCTATGTTCGTCCGATGATATGATGATGATGATGACATCCACTTAGTTGGTTTTAATCCGCAACGATAACATGGTCACGCAGAGCTAAGTCGCAGGGTTCCTTTCAATGTTTTCCATAACCGTTTTGAGAACTTAATCCTATATCTAAACTGTGAACCTATATTAATGGAAGCTACCGAGCAAGAACCTTGCTTGATATACCTAATACAAGGCAAGGGTGGCTGGTTTCCAGCAAATTTAAAAGTATAATGAATGAATGAATGAAATACTCTTTATTCTCACACCAAACAAAAATACAGTAACAAAGGAAATAAACAATAAACAACGGTACAATGGGCGGTCTTATCGCTAAAAGCGATCTATTCCAGACAACCTTTGGATGGACAGGATAAACAAAAATCAAAAGACTGCGGTGTAAGAGCACCCTTAATCATACATAAAACATACATAAACAGAACCCATAAAATAATATATACCTATAGATTATGTATAATAATAAACTTAAATACATACAAATATTAAATAAATGAAATACACTACATATGGAGGATAAATAACATGAACACTAACTAGCAGTTACGGGACAAGGAAAGAAAATGGTTGTATACCTTGACTTTGAAAATAGGAAGAGATTTGGACAATCTTTTGGACAAAGGTTAGGCGTTCCACAGTCGCACAGCTTGTACTGAAAGGAGTCACCATACAATTGTGAACTATGGACGGGAGTTCAAAGCTGTAGAGCGTCAGAAGAACGAAGGTTTAGAGAGTGTGCCTGATACAGAAACTCAAAACGTTCCTTTAGATAAGAAGGTGAAGTGGGATTAAAGAGAATGCTATCAAGAAGTGATAGAACATGTGCATTCTGGCAAAGACGGATAGGGAGCCACTTGAGTTTTGCGCGGAATTCTGAGACATGGTCATACTTGCGAAAGCCGAATATGAACTGAATACAAGGGTTTTGAAGGCGCAACCACTAGCTTCCGCCCACGGCTTCGCACGCGTGGTTTGTCGATAAAAAGTAGCCTATGTGTTAATCCAGGGTATAATCTACGTACATACCAAATTTCAAGTACCTAACAAACAAACGAATAAATAAACTAACATCTAAACTTTCGCATTTATAATATTAGTGTTATGTAGGTACCTTTACAAATAAGTATTATAATATGTATATTGTAGACCTGAGCAAGGCAAGCCTCGAGGTTGGACTGATGATGAACCAGTCAAAAACCCAAGTTATGACCAATAGCAAGAAAAAAAGAGTCAAGGTAGATGGGCAAGAGATACACTATGTCGATGAGTATATTTATCTGGGCCAGATAATCTCTTTCAAGAACAGACCAGATCGAAAAGTAGACCGTCGTGTCGATAACGCTTGGAAGAGCTACTGGTCCATGAAAGAGCTAATGAAGGGCAACCTTCCGCTGACACTTAAGCGAAAACTCATCGACATGTGTATCTTACCTATCCTAACCTACGGTGCTCAGACTTGGTCATTGACGGACTCACAAAAGTTCAAACTCGGGGTATGCCAACGAGCGATGGAGCGTAGCATTTTAGGTGTTAAGCGAACCGATAGAATCCGCAACACTACGCTACGCTCTATGACCGGAATCATCGATGTGGGGTACAAGGCTACAAGACTCAAATGGGACTGGGCGGGTCATGTCACTCGAATGCACCCTGAAAGATGGACTAAGATCTCCCCCGACTGGCAACCTACAGGACGACGGCAACGAGGCAGACCGCGAAAACGTTGGCGCGACGATCTGGATGGGTTCCATTCTGACTGGCAGGAGATTTCTGGAGAACGCAAGGAATGGAAGGAAATGGGGGAGACCTTTGCCCAGCAGTGGGACAGTATAGGTTATTGAAAAAAAAAATATGTATGTTAGTCACTAAGCCTAAGGGTATATACTTATACATATTAGCAGACCCGCCCGTGGCTTCGTTCACACTGTTTATCAATAAAAACATTACTTCTGCGCAGCAAAAAAGTAGCTTATGTCTCATTCCCGGTCACAATCTATCTATATACCAAATTTTATCGAAATCGGTCTAGACGTTTAGTCCTGAGAACGTTACAAACACAGAGCCAGAGCTACTTCCGAATTATAATATATAATCTTATACATAATCTTAAACCTGAAACTGTCGGTCCCATCACATGCGTTAAGCTGCAACTTGGCCAAGGTACGAGACACATTAAGTAACGATAAACATACTTAACAATTCCACCGATTGACACTAAATATATATTCAAATATGTTGTAAAAGACACAACCTGTAGGTATAAATAATTTTTGCTTTAACATAAGCAAGACTTACCAACAAACCTACTAATTTTTCAATATCCCGTTAGACCCGATTAAAAAAAAACTGACAAAAACGAGAGCCATCTCTTGAAATCACACATCACTTTAAAATCTCATTAATTACATTAAAATTTAATCTAACTTTAAACACTTTTTTACTCTCATAAAAAACATCTTCACCCATCAAAACTTATCCCAGACTGATTCGAATCCCGAATCCGCAAACTGGCCGTTAGTGACCTAAATACCCTTAGAAAAAGCATAATAAAAAAACCGGTTCATCAAACCACTTTGTCTTTCAATACGCACAAAAGATCAGATGTCCACGGATGCTGCGGGCTTAATGCGTATTAAAAAAGGAAATAAAAAACTGGTTTAAATCGTGAATGAGCTTTTGTCCCGTGATCGGTTATTTTGATTTATTCGATTTTTAGTACGCGAGTGTTATATGGGAAAAATAAAAGATGACGCGCGCTCAACAGGTACTATTCCTTCGAAAAGTGTTGGACTTTGTTTACGCGGATTTTAAATTTTTTTAATATAGTGGAGATGGAACAAGGTAATGCCCCACCTGCAAAGCGTTGCAGGTGACGGTTAACACTTAACCTAAGATGCCCATCTCGTCGAACGATCATCATTATTATTTTTAAGTTTTTAATAACGAAAAAAATTATGATTTTAAAAGGCATTAGTTTGTTTAATCAAACATTAACACACTTACGAGCAAGAATAAGATTTAAAATCATTATTAATTGGATAATTGTTGATACGTCTGAACTGGATTATCTAGGTAGAGAACAAAATAATTATACATTTTAATAATTTCCGGAGATGATTAGGTATGAATAAAAAACAACACAATAAACACGACAACCAACAAGTTTTATTAGTAAGTCTCATGATTAGAACCCCAAAAGCCAAACAAAATATCATATAATCAACAATTTAGTTAAAAGACACTTTTAAAAACTTATAACCAAAAATATAATAAATAATCTTAAATTTTACAGTGTTCAATATTTTAGTTATGGTAAGTTTACTATGCTTGTTAACTTAGTATCACCAAGATTAAATAAATAAATATAAATAAATATTGCTGGACATTTCACGCAGCGCTATCTAGCCCAAAACTAAGAAGAGCTTGTACTTTGGGAACCAGTTAACTGATAGAATACTCATATCCTTGTTTTTCTAAATACATAATTATAATATATACCTAGAAAAACACCCAGACACGGAACAAACATCTGTAGACCATGCAAACATTTATTCCGCGGCGGGAATCGAACCTGCTACTTACCTCTCAACTGCTTACTCACTCCCCGGGAGCATACACTTAAATAGGGTTTGACGTTTATGGCTGTTATTTTAAAACTACAGAACCGATCTCTTTCATTCTTTCTGACTTCCATTCTCAGGCCAGCAGGCTAGCCAATGAATGCAATAACAAAATGCTCAGTCTCAGAAAAATTTACAGGAAACTAAACATAACAATTGTTTACGTTTGGCGCCATTTTTAACGGTAATTTTTGTTTACATCAAATTCATTGCTTTTTATTTTTTTCATTTTACGGAATCTTAGTGCGGTATTTGCTATTGTTTTATAGGTATATTTGTGTAGTTTGTGGAATAAGTATTTACGACGGCAAAAAATTAATTGTTTTTGTATTTGCGTCTCAGAAGATTGTTAAATATTTTAATTCAAAAAGATATGTAATTGTAATGTGCTTGTTGTAAAGTCAGCTCTGAAAGTAATCTCAATTAACATTGAAGGATTCTCTGAGACCAAATCAGCAATTCTCGCAGAGCTTGGCACTAATATAAGTAGAGCTATTGACACGCTAAGAAGAAGAATGTGCATGTTGTGTTCGTCTATAAATGAAATTGCATGTATTATTAATATCCAATACCTAGTAAATAAGAAAGAAAGAAAGAAAGAAAGAAAGAAAGAAAGAAAACACATTTATTTGAACCCACATGATATCACACACAATAACAACAAAGGAAAAGACATAAAAACACAGTAAAAATAAGTTTCATACTGACAGAAAATGATGGTGTTGCGTGGGGACAAAATGGTCCCTGTCTCAGCATAAGCTGTTTCGTACCACGGTGGATACGATGCAGCGCTGGTTTTCTGACGGGGCCTAGGTGACGACACGATCATTTAAGAAGATAATACTAATAGAAATTTTAAAATAAAAAATAAAATGTAGACAAAATAAACGAGAAAATACCCAATTCTACATAAAATACACGGATCGCAGAATAAATAGCTACGAACATTACATGAATACATTGAAAAACAAATAACAAGAAGATAAGAAACAAAATAAATAAATAATAAAAATATCTAGATATTATTTAAATATATTAATACATATTATATAATATTATTATTTAAATAAGCACGTACTCATGTAAATTTTGTGGATGAGCCTAATCAATTCAATTATGTTAAATTGAAACACATAACATATCCTCTCTGTCGATTCAGCCTAACCGCTTTTCCCACCGACTGTATCTAAACCCGATTTTTATTATTTTCTTGGATGTCGGTCCCAATGTTTGCCGTTCACAGTGCTTTCAATAAATGACAATATTTTACATCGCCGCTACCTACAAAGCGTTGCAAACGAGAGATGTTTAGTAAATTCTCTTTGTTTTATAGAGAAGCGGTTTTTATTTTATCGTTTTGAACCCTTTTAGGGTTCCGTTGTTCTAACTAGTAGTTTTGCCATGTCCGTCCGCAGTTAAAACAGTTTTCATCATTATCCGCAGCCTGACTTCACCCACTGTTGGGTGTACCCAACAGTGGGTGATAGGCCTACCCAAGTTTGTGGCATTCACCACGATCCCGCGCTAGTCTCACCCACTGACGATGGCCCGCGATGTCGTCCACCCATCTCGCTGTCGGACGTCCTACCCTTCTACACCCATTCCTCTCCATCATTCAGTCGCCGCCATCTGCCATCACCATATTTAGCGTAGAGAAAACGTTTGTTTTTAATACAGTTTTACTAGTAAACTATTATTGGTGTAAAACTGAAATTTGGTAAAACTTATTTTGGTGTCGCCAAGTAAGTTATGGTATAAAAAGTATAAAAACAGGTTGTATTAAGGAGTACCTTAACTAATTTAATTTACGAACTTAAGACTGTTTTCTTTTACTCATTAATAGTTGTTTATAAATATTAAAAATAGGTTTGAAGGTAACCATTTGGACGCAAGGTAACCGAAGTCCTATAATCAGCTGTCTTTATCCTCAAGGTTTTGTTGGAATAAAACTCTTGTTAAGGTTAAGCTCGTCTTTGTAATCTCCTCTTTGTATGTTTTTATGTTCTGTAATCTATTTGTGTACAATAAACATTAAAAAAGATACAGGAAGCTTTCGTAATTCAAATAACTTAGAAAAAATCAAACGATCTATCTACAAACGTTTGATATTAAATTGATTACTGAAAGAAATGATGCTGAATTACGAGGTTTTTTTATGGGAGTGCTGTTTACATGATCTCCAATGTCGGCACGTCCAGAAACACTTTGATGGCGTAGTAGGCGAAAAGTCGGCTGATACACAGGAGGTTGCGGGTTCGATTCTCAAGCGCAACAACTGTTTGCATCTGATCTACAGATATTTGTTCCACGTTTCAATATTTATTATAAAAATAATAATAATTTGTATTCGATCAGTTATCTGGTTATCATTGTACAAGCTTCGCTTAGTTTGGGGCTAGCTAACGCTTTGTGAAATGTCCAGCGTCCAGCATTATTTATTTACTAACAGCCAGTTTCTCGAACGGTAATAAAGCTGAAATGTTTGGTTTTAAAATGGTTGAAAAACGATTCACGAATAAACTTTTATCGAAATTATTATAAAATATTTGGTTATTCAATTTATGTTAATCAGATGGAAAGACAACCTGATAAAGGTTGCTGGGAGCCGTTGGGTGGAGTTGTTCAGATGTTCAGCAGTGGACGTTCTGAGGCTGATAAGATGATGATGATGATGAGGTGAAAACATGGACCTAAAAACATTTTTTTTAATCATCTAAGTTACCCAGATAAGATTTGAGCCTTTTTAAAAGTTTTTGTGTTATAAGTTTTTTAATCTATATCGTCGCTCTGCTGGGCAAAGGTCTTCCCCAAATCCCTCCAATCGCCTTTCTTCTATGTTATCCCCAAAATCCTCTCTCAAAGGCATCCAGATCGCCCCGCCAACGCTCTCTCGGCTGACCACGAACATCGTGTTCCCTCAGGCTGCCAAAGGTGTGCCCATTTCGCTGAAAATAATGAATCAGTTAATACATTAAATAACAAGTAACTTTGTATAAAAAATATAACCGATTTAAGATAACAGAAAAAAAACCAATTACAGAACCATTTTGATAAAATTTCTATGGGACCTATCTAAAAGTATCCTTTCAAAAAATAATTTTTCAAATCTGTTGATGTTCTGAAGACAAACATAAAAAACTGAATTAAGAATCTACTTTTTTTAAATCGGTTAAAAATAGTTTAAAACCCTGCGAAATATATAACCAAAGTAATAACTACATTTTGAACAAATACAAGGAACAGAAAATAATTATTCCAACAGATTTTTAAACTTATTTATAAGTAAGGTATAAAAATACCACAGGTGTGTTCTAGACCGGTCCGGCAGCTGCGGCCGAAGTCCAGCCGATTGTTATTCTAATGCCATTGTAACCGGAGGAGCGGATGTGCGCTTTGTGTATCATTTTCCTCATATCGATAACCCTAATATTACGTATTTTAATGAGATTTATCTCCGTTTTGAAGTGAGATGACGCCATAGATGGTGAGAGTGGTTAAATAGCTAAATGAGATGAGGCTGAACTTGTTGTAAATGATAGTAGCGGTCACTCATCGAACTAAATTAATATTTGTGTATGTAGTGTATGAGTTTAGTGTTCTAAAGACATAAGCAAAGTGTCTTTCCCTTAACTAGAGACAGTAAGAAAAGTGCTATTGGCCACTTCTTAGATTATAATTTGATATTAAAAAACTAGATCAAAATCAAATTACTCAGTAGCCTAGACATAGCTAGATTGGCATTACATAACTAGCGAATAAATAAGTTAGTTCGAAAAAACTGTTTAAGTAATTTATGATTTTTATATAGATTAAAGGAAACCTTCCACTGTGGGTTCCAACTTTAAGGAAACATTTCCATGGTATCCCATTTCATTATTGTAATATTTTTTCGTTATTATAATAAGTTTTTGTTTTACGGATTTATCTAATCAAATTTAAACACATCTGATTTTTTTGGTTATAATTTATAGACATTTAAGTGTATTTTATTTTATTATACTAAAATATTTTTGCTATTGAACGCTAGATGTCGCTTAAAACGTTTGCGATACTAGCGCTCGAAACGGTGTACTTTGGAACTACAGTTATATTTTGCAGCATCTGTCGAGTAGCAGCTAAACTAAAATCTTCAGCTACCCGATCAGAGATGGCAGAGTATGTTTCTTAAATAAAAAGTATTGGTAAAGAATGTTTATGAACTTTTTATTTATTTTATTAAATAATCTCTTCATTTTAATGTACTTACGTCTAAAATCTAAGTTCAATTGAGAAATATCAAAATTATTATTATTCCTTGATATATTTGTATTCATTTCATTTGTCACAGTCATGTCATAAACGACTTTATTTTTGACCCAAGTCGTGATTAGCAAGACGTGATGATTTAAAAAATGTATTTTTGTGAAAAAAGGGAACATAAACGCTGATCGGTTTCAGTATAGTCGCTCCTAACTTGGAAAAAAACAATTTTACGCGCCATCAGACCGTTCCAAAGAAAATTACCAAACCGACATATTGAAAATACCCAAACAAACATGTTTTTACCATTCCTTTAATTTATATTAGACCTAACTTACTAGCTTTAGAGTTTACTTTACGTTGGGATTTTCAAACGACTCCACTACTTTTATCTATCAACCATGACCTAAATGAAACACTAATGTGGTTACAAACCCCTTATTAGGGGCAATTTTCGCAAGGATTGTGGTAGTAGAGAAATAGGTATTCAATAGTCTTTTGTTGCGATCATTGTTTGGTTTTGCACATTGCCTTTAGGCAAGACACTGAAGCAATTCTGTTAGCTTGCAATAAAATGTTCAAATATTTTTTTATTTTAAAAATAAAATGGACATTCACGGAAATAGTTTGAATTGTATTTAAATTTACCTATAACTTTTTACGATTCTGTTTTCAAAAGTTTTTGTTTTTAAGAAAGTATATACAGAATAAACCTTTTGTACAGTTATTACTGTTATTTTTCTTATTATTATTACGTAATTTTATAAATGGGTATATAAACTCTTTATTGCTCATAAAACAAAATTAAGTCATAGTAGCAAAAAAAAAAAATTACGGGTAGGGAACGCATCCACCCCACGGGTGATGACCGCTTACCGGTAGGCCGTAAGCCTGTTTCACCATACAAATAAAAAAAAACTAACTGCTCACCTGGTGGTAATTGGTTACTGTCTTCAGACATTTTTAAGACCAAAGGTATCAGACGCGCGTTGCCAAACCTTTAAAATTTACTGAACGCCCGTTTTAAAGAGCCCCATACTATTATATAATTATATAAGTAATCTATCAGTTATCTGGTTCCCATAGTACAAGCGCTGCTTTGTTTGGGGCTAGATAGCGCTGTGTGAAATGTCCAGCTATATTTATTTATTTATTATTTATTTATACTGTAGTCTCTGAAGAAAACCTAGGCAAGGAGACCATTCCACAAGTTAAGTGTTCGCGGAAGGAAATTACTCTGTAACCTCACGGTGCGCAACCACATTGTCTCCAAAGAGTGAGGATTCCCTGTCGATAGCTAGAGGCGCGATGATATAAAGGAGCTGCAGGCACCATTAGGCGGTCTTATCGGTAAAAGCCATTATCGTAATTGGCTAGGCAAGGTTTTTATCTGGTTTTTCAATTGCCTTTTATCTTTTTTTTTCGATTCCGCTACTAGAACATAAGATCTAATTTTCGTATCCTTCATATTGTTATATCTTACTGATTCTTATTAAAAAAGTACCTATTTATTTTCGATAGATTGTTTGTTGGTTGGTCACGTTTTTGATTTCCACATGGTCCATAATGTTGGGCTTATTTTGAATCTGGATGGGTATTTCCTGTTTTTTTTTCTTGACATTATTTCAAAAGGTCAGTCACCTTCCTGATTTATCTCTTCTCTTCCGGAGTTCGTTGTCATTATGCTAATGAAGATGTCGCTAGGGGCTGTTTCGTTCATCATTATCATTGCATTGTTACCCACACCTATTGTAGTATGGTATAGGTAGGACTTATATCCTCTGCAATATACATCAAAGACAGTATTGACCTCATCAGTAAATACCAATGCTTAAAACACAACGAAATAAAAAATATACGATCATTTACATTGAAATTTTACGGCATTACGTCAAAGCTAATAAATCTTTATTAATTGAAAAAAAGGCAGAAAATGTAAATACATTTTCTTTATTTTTTCATTTTTTTTTATTTTCACAAAACAAAGAAATACCTACTAGATGGAAAGATGACCTGATAAAGGTTGCTGGGAGCCGTTGGGTACAGGCCGCACAAGATCGGTCGTTCTAAAAATCTCCTTTTTTCGGTGAATGGTGGATTCTGGAAATGGCAGGTTCTGGGAATGGCGGATTCTTAAAACGGCATATGTGCAGTTTAGTAATAAGTTTAATTCCGTTCTTGACAGTTAATTTTGAATTTAATAGATTAATTAACATAACTACTTACCTACTTCCAACAAACTTTTATTTTTTAACAAAACAAACATAACTGCCTCCGTGGTGCAGTGGGCTTATAGCCGGCTGAGACGCAGGAGGTAGCAGGTTCGATTCCCGCCGCGGAACAAATGTTTGCATTATCCACAGATATTTGTTCCGGATCTGGTTGTTTCTCTATATATTATAAGTATGTATTTACAAAAAAAAAATGTATATAAGTATTCTATCAGTTATCTGGTTCCCATAGTACAAGCTCTGCTTAATTTGGGGCTAGATAGCGCTGTGTGAAATGTCCAGCAATATTTATTTATTTATTTACTTTCATTTATTAACAGAACAAACATAACACATTTTTTTTAACAAAACAGACGTAAATTTTATATTTTTTAACAAAACAAACATTACTTTTATTGTTACACGTATTTTACAAAACATAACTAAATTATTTACTTTGATTAGGTAGATAGATTGATACCTACACGACATACTCTTTTTAAACACTCTATTGTTGAAATTTCGCTTTGTAATATAAATTGAATAATTTTTTCAATCTTCTGATCTTTTTCTAGTTCTATTGTACCTACCATTTCCGACCTATTTTATAGCTGACTGTATAACATCTGCCGTTTTAAGAATCCGCCATTGCCATAACCATACACCGAAAAAAGGAAAAATCTGTGAGGGTGGCCTATGTTCAGCAGCGGACATTCTTTTGCTGTGATGATGATGAAGAATGTACTTGATCTTTCTGATGACAATCATAATGGGTCTAACAAGAGCCATTGAGTTGCCATTAAGCCACCAAAACATTTGAAATCTATCTGAAATATAAATCAGAAACAAATTGTTAAATGTTTTGGTTCTGTTCCAACAACTTTACGAAATTAAATCGAACCATAATACCTTTGTATCAAAAACAATCGCACTATTATTCGAATACAATAAAAAGTTGTATACTTGATCACAGCGGAAGGTTGGGATAAAACCGTCCGCGGTAAGTTTTCACACTTTCGCAACTTTTTCCACTTTTTGTCCCGCAAAGTGTTCTGAACACCGCAACGGTTTCTCCTCGCCATCATTAAGAGATATTCACATTAAGACTTGCCGGGACGTGTTAATATTTAACACAAATTGCGATACATTCTCCATTAATTCAAATTAGTTCCTTACTCATAATCGCTTAGTTCTTTACTTATAACCATTACTAGCTGATCCGCCCCGGCTTTGCACGGTTTTTAACCAAAATAAAGGCTAGCACTCCATGATAGTGTAGCTTTCTACTTGTAAAAGAATTTTAAGAATCGATTCTGTAGTTTCTGAGATTACCAGCTACAAACATACAAATTTACTTCGTTATAATATTATTAGTAGACATAGTTTGTTTTAACAGAAAAGTACATCATTATCAGGACAAAGTAGTAGACATATTTACTGATTAAAACGGGTATTTATCGCGTATGTACCTTTTTTCAGTCTATTCACTGCTGTTGTAACACAGCCGAAACGTCAGGATAACAAATAAAAAAGGTACTTACATACGCGATAAATACCCGTTTTATTCAGTAATTATGTACAGTGATCGCGGAAGTTTGAAAAATACTAAAGTAGTAGATAAATTAGATGAGACTAATCAGTGCTGGTTTAATTAATATTTATTTAATTAGTCCTATGATATAACAACGTGCTGCCTTCAATAAGTCATCTATGTTTCGTGGAAACGGTCTCCATGCATCTAAGCTGCGTTTAAGTGTAATTTTGTATTTGTATCTATCATCATCAACCTATAACAGTCCACTGCTGGAAGTAGGTCTCTCCCGGGGTGCACCATTGAGCCTGATCCTCAGCACCTCTCATCCAATCCTTGCCAGCCACAGCGCGTAATTCGTCACTCCATCTAGCCGGAGGGCGTCCTTTGTATCTATACTAGTGCTTCGCCCCGAACTGAGATCTCTTAATCTTTGACTATCAAAATAGTGCCACAAAATGCATAACCACTTAACTTGACATACAGTTTCATTCAAATTACAGATAACGGGAGTTCATGTAAATTGGTTATACTTTTTTGGAGTAGAAATTGCAGTAATTCTGGATTTCAGACTTTTGCCTATATTTGTGTCACTAAAGCTACACGGATACCTCAGCACTGTGGGGTCACTGGTGTACCCTGTGAATTTTGTCAAAGATCAGTTTTTATTATGACTAATGACTTAAAAACTACAAAGTATAAACTAAAAATAAAAACGGGCTCGAAATGTACTCATACCTTTTATTAGACATGCCACTTGACAAGATAATTCCATTTTGTTTTTTTTACCCCTCTTGAACCCTAATATTTCAACAACCCCCCCACATTTTTAGCTCATTATATCACACGAAAATTGTGTCATTACTACCTACCTGTATACCAAATTTCTTGATGATCGGATAAACGATTCGAAAGTTATCCTCGGACAAACAAACATACATACATACAACACCAATTTGCCCAAGTTGATTTGGAGATCTCGCTTCGCTCGATCAACTATGCTTTTTATTCTTCTAGCCCCAAATTATGCTTGTACTATGGGAACTAGATAATAGATAGAATAATTATTATATTAAATACTTTCTTATAATATATAGCGTAACACCCAAACCCCGAAAATCTGTAGAAAATGCAAACATTTGTTCCGTGGCGGGAATCGAACCCATCTCAATTCACCAGCTATTCTGTATTTTACGTTTTGGATACGTCCCGCAGTATGTAAATGTCCCTTTAAGGGTGACTGCCGGCAATTTGCGTGAGAGCTTCTCTTATTGGAACTCTTTAGCTAATTACAATTTTTGTATGCATTACGGGACTTTAGTAAAGTAATTTAATTCTGATATGGACCACTTACTTTCAAAACTTTTCTTTGATTTTGTTTTCAAGCTTATGCAATATTTTTTTGTGAAATAAATAACTAAAGTGGTAACTCCAGTATTAACCTTAATAGCAAAATATATGGCTTGGTTAGAATTATCCTTTTAATTATGAACTCATAATTAATATGTATCAGTAAACCATTTACAAGGTCGTGTCCTAATCTTAATCTAAATGTTCTAAGACAATGATCCCATTATTGCTCATTTATCTTTATTTAGTATGTACTTAGTTAATCATATATATATAGATATAAATAGATAGATAATTCTTTATTGTTACACCAAATTACAATAACTTAACCTAGAAAACTTAAAGACTAATACATGGTGGTACAATGGGCGGCCTTATCGCTCAAAGCGATCTCTTCCAGGCAACCTTTGGATGGACTGGATTGAAAAAACGTGTGGGGAGGCGGTGTGTGTATATATATATGTATATAAAAAAAGTCGGGTTAGTTACCCAATTTATAACTCAAGTACGGCTGGACCATGACGATCTTTGATTTGTTGGATTGGTCTCCGCTCCGAATAGCAGAATAACTGCAGAAACATGCATATAATTCATTTTCTCATACATAGATGCAGCTAATGATGGTCGATTTACAATTCTACCGGCGACGTACATTGGCAGCCCGCGTCATATGCATGTCAAGGCGGTACGAAGTTCGGCGGGACATGCATATGACGCGGGCTGTCAATGTACGTCACCCGCTGCATCTATGTATGGGAAAATGAATTATCTTCATTATTTCTTTTTGCGTGAATTTTTCCGATATTTTATAAGTTATTCTGCTATTCGGGGCGGAGACAAATCCAACAAATCACAAAACAATCAAAATCGGTCCAGCCGTTCTCGAGTTATAAGTATTCGAACAAACCCGACTTTGTTTTATATATTAAGATTCACTTACTTATTATTTCTGTTGTGTGCTATAACTTTACCTTTTAATCTATTAATAACGCTTTGGTATTTATAAAGTGTATGAAAATCTGATGTATGTTCACAAGAATATTAATTTGTTTAAGAAAAATAGCGATAATCATAATTTTAATACTAGAAATAAAGATAAACTCGCTGTTGCCACTTGTAGACTCCATAAAGTTAGTAAATCGTGTAAAGGGCAAGGTGTACGCTTTTATAACAAACTCCCAAGGGATGTACAAAAATTGACAATTAATAAATTTAAAAATGTAATTAAACAGAATCTTTATAAAAAAGCCTACTATAAAATATTGGATTATTTAGACGATAGAGAAGCTTGGGATTGATTTGCTCCAACTCGTTCAAAATGTTACAATTTAGACGTAATTTATTTTCTGTATTGTTATGTATTGTAAAAGGATCATTAAAAAAACAACCAGCCTTGTTTCTTGCCTTTCTTTTTTGGCTTGGTCGCGAAGGAACAGGCAGTTCAATTCAAAGGAAAATTGACGTTTCAAAGTGATCCTTGTGATTTTAATGAATAAAAATCAGAAAAAAAATTATGTTATTTTTTAAGAATTAAACTAATTTTGAATTTTTAAGACAGAAGAAGAAAACAGATTTAATTTTATGATTTCCTAGCAATTTGCGATTTTCATCAATAATACAGGTCTCAATTCGAATCTTCCGGAAACCAAATTTCACCAAGCCATTCCCTAGTCCCTATATAAACTGTTTGAAACTTCCAACAAAAGATAACCCGAGCATTATTGATGGAGGCCTGAAATTTAATATGAAATATTTCAAACTAACACACTACCGCAGGCCGCACAAACTAAACTCACACAAGCACAATAAAACTACACAAATACATTGAAGCGTAAGAGGGGTGTCTTTGTTACACATTAAGGAAGAAGGGCACGAAGAGGGGAAAGGGGAGAGAGGAGAGTTGGGTGGGTCCGGCCTGTTTTGTATTCAACCCGCTCGTCCGTTTACGATTTCGCGCGGGACACTTAGAGATTTCTATTGCTGAGCGTCGCGTTGTTTGCTACAATTTGGAATTTATTTATTAAGTGTGCGGTCGACTGTACTGTTTAGTCGGAGGATAGGAATGTAGGTGGAATTGCGACTGCCGATTGTCAATTCACACCCGTCGTACCTTACTAGAACTATTTTACGAATTTGAACTCCTTCACTACTTGCATAAGTTGCCTGGAAAGTCCACCTCAGTGATAATGTAACCTATTGTATTGGTCGTAGTAAGACCTTATTTTGTTTAGTATTTTTTTATTAGATTATTACAAGTACATAAAACATATACGCATAAGCTATATACATATAACTAGTGGTTCGCCCCGAACTGAGATCTCGCGAGTCTACCATAAAAACAAAAAAAAAAATTTTGACTATCAAAATAGTGCCACGAACTAAGTAACTAATAAGCATACCAAATTTCAGCACTGTGGGGTCACTGGCGTACCCTGTGAATTTTGTCAAAATTTCATTTTTATTATGGCTAATAACTTAAAAACTACAACATTTTGACTAAAAATAAAAACGGGATCGTAATGTACTCACAAAGACCTTTTATTAAACGAGCCACTTGACTGGATAATCTCATTTTTTTCTCCTCTTGAACCCCAATATCTCAACAACCCCGCCACAGTTTTTGCTCATTTAGTCAGATCAAAATTGTGCCATCACTACCTACCTATATACTAAATTTCACGATGATCGGATAAACGCTTCGAAAGTTATCCTCGGACAAAGAAACATAGATACATATAACGCCGATTTGCCCAAGTTGATTTAGAGATCTCGCTTCGCTCGATCAATAATATAATTTAAGTATGTGGCTCCATACTGTAAAATTAGATGCTAATTTCAGATTAATAAAACATTATATTCAGCATAAATGGAAATAGCATTTACCCAGGAATCCACTTCAGCAAATAAGACTAATTTGAAAGCCGAGAGTAAAAAGTTAAACGATGAAAATATTCAGCGCATTAGCGTCGAGACTGGACCTTATAAGAAGACCATTTTATGCAAATCTTTTTCCGCTACTTTAGCATTCGAGCAACAGACGTGGTCTACAGGGTTCCCGGAAAACTGCAGAGAATAACTAAACTTTAACCATTTAAGTACACTATTATAAAGTGATGTATGCACAGGTGGAGGAACAGGTGACAAGAATTTACGTTTCAAAGTGATCCTTGTGATTTGAAATAATATTAAATTTTGGTACTCGAGTATCTATCTACCGACTTATCTACTATCAAAATTACGTGGACAATGTCTGTTGCTCACTGAGTAGATACAGATACTTACGAGCAAAGCGAGTCATCATGTCAGTACCTGTATGAAATTGAATAATTCAGACGTAACACATATAGCAGTCAAGTGTAATCTAGTAGATAGACTTGTGTAGTGGTATATAAATAAAAAAAATACAAAATTAAAACATCCCGACGACACTCTCTACGAGTATTTGCATCGGCGGTTAAAACTGCTAAACTTAAAATGTATATTCGTTTTAAGTTCAAATTAGTATTATGTATCTGTGTAAACCAATTTTTTTTTATACTTAGTTACTTGTAGTTTTCTTGCTCCCTTTGCTATTCATAAACACTTAGGTATAGTTTTTATTATACAATCAAATATGGAACCTTTTTTGTTACGTACGACATTAATTTAAAACACACATCCGGAATCGCATTAATTGATTTTAGATGTGTCTTTAATACCGGTAGCTTGAATATTTATCCAGTAATCCGTACATATTCAATAAAAAAAAATTAATGTAAATCGGCGCCTTTGCGACGATGCCGCTTAGTCAGTTTAAAAGGTATCTACTTACATGATGAATGAATATGATTTGTTTAACTATTTTATACAAGCTGTTTCATTGACATTTTAGGACTTGATATTAAGGTTGTTTGAAAATTTTCTACGGTAATGAATTAAAAATAAACCTATTTTACAACAATACTATACATTACCCCTAACAGGGTTTTCATTTAATGTCGTACATAACAGAACACGTACTATGTGACGTGTGCGTCATGTTTTATAAACTCACACAACATTGATTTAATGACTTACTTTGCTCCAATACCTATATGTGATTACAAACATCGTTTCATAAATTTTTACTCACTTGTTTTTATCTCTTTGCTTCTTTTCCACCCGGATTCGGGATGGAAAAATAAATAATAAAAGAAGGATCCTTTTCGGATCCTGTAATTAAATGTTTCTGCTAAAGTCATGATGATTCAGATTTGTATAACATAAACATTACTTCTTTAAAAAATAAAAAATTCTAGCCAATAATATTCACTATATTTTTTATAAGCCAACAAGTGTTTTCGCGACGACCCTAGCTTTGTTCAGTTATATTTTTGCCAGACGGACTTGTATGCAAATGTACTCAAGTTTTCCTTCTCAGATTATAATTATTTTTATCTTGTGCAGAGTACTACTTTAGGTATGCGGGAATTTCTTTGTTCTGTGGAAAGAGAATGTCTTTGTCGTTGAAAAGGATGAAAGAGTATAATTTTGTTTTTTGTGAAGTCGCTTTGGTTCATGCTTCTTTAGATTCTAATGTTTTTAATTATTAACGGTCTTAATTTTATTCTAAATTATTAATTTGGATAATGAGTAAAGACATATATACATTTAAAATTAAATAAAAATAAATAAATATCGCTGGACATTTCACACAGCACTATCTAGCCCCAAACTAAGCAGAGCTTGTGGTATGGGAACCAGATAACTGATAGAATACTTATATACATTTTTTTGTAAATACATACTTATAATATATAGAAAAACACCCAGACACGGAACAAATATCTGTAGATCATGCAAACATTTGTTCCGTGGCGGGAATCGAACCCGCTACCTCCTGCGTCTCAGCCGGCTATACGCCCACTTCGCCACGGAGGCAGTCAAAAGAATTGAAAATCAATTGGAGACAAAACTTTGCGAGATTTTTTTTAATTCACCTGGAGATGGAATAAGCCTTTGGGTCACCTGATGTTAAGTGGTAACCATCGCCTATACTTAACAAAGTATTGCCTCGTAGGTCACGCACCTTATTAGAGATATTTGATGTTCAAGAATATTTGCATGTTATGTACAATTTAATACTACAAGTCTTTGACCAACATCCAAAAGTATAAACTCAAGGTTTGCCAACGTGCGATGGAGCGCACTCTCGGAGTTAAGTGTATTCACCGCATACGCAATAGTAAGCTGCGCTTCCGAACACAAATCGTCGATGTAGCTACGAAAGCCGCCAAGCTCAAGTTGGACTGGGTTGGTCATGTTTGCCGTAGCGGTTTGGACCATCTTGGCGCTGGAAAGAAGTGACTGGAAATAATGTGGGGAGGCTTATGCCCAGCAGTGGGACACAGAGGGCTAAAATTGATAATAATAATAATATAATCATTTAAAATTCTAACATCGCGCACTAAACATGACTCAATTCAAAGCATTTGATGAGTCGAGAGTCGAAATTAATAATCTAAAAAGTGTATGTCAAGGGCAGAATTTTAATGTGTTAGGGCTTTAATGGCGATTGCATAAATTATAAAGGGTGATGTGTTTAGAAGGCGGATTAAAACGGTAGACGAAAGAACTACTTTTTTACTGAGTAGAACTATCCTAGCTAGATGTGTGACCTTGTGAATTAATGGTAAGTAAAAGACTTGGAAATATACTACTATTAAATTGAGAGAATATTTGTAATAAACTAGTGGTTCGCTCCGAACTGAGATCTCACGAGTCTCCAATAAAAACAAAAACATATTATTCGTAATCTTCGACTATCAAAATAGTGCCACGAAATAAATAACCAATTAACTTGACCTACAGTTTCATTCAAATCACAGGTAACGGGAGTTCTTGTAATTGGTATAACTTTTTTGGGGTAGAAATTGCAGTTATACTGGATTTGAGACTTTTGCCTATATTTGTGTCACTAAAGCTACACGCATGCCAAATTTCAGCACTGTGGGGTCACTGGTGTAGCCTGTGAATTTTGTCAAAATTCAGTTTTTATTATGGCTAATAACTTAAAAACTACAAGGTATAAAGTAAAAATAAAAATGGGGTCAAAATGTACTCACAAAAACCTTTTAGTAATGTGCCACTTGATCGGATAGTCACATTTTGTTTTTTTTACCCGTCTTGAACTCCAATATCTCAACAACCCCCCAACATTTTTAGCTCATTGAGTTACACCAAAATTATGCCATCACTACCTATGTACCAAATTTCACGATGATCGGATCAACGCTTCGAAAGTTATCATCGGACAAACAAACATATATACATATATACAACGCCGATTTTCCCAAGTTGATTTGGAGATCTCGCTTCGAACGATCAATAAAATATACACATAAAAATATGTTTACGGGACCCTCGCCTCGGTGCGCGAGTCCGACTCGCACTAATCCGGTTTTTTTGTTTCTAATATTATTATTATTTTTTTTATTATTATTTTTAGCGACTAAATATATTTAAATTTAACGTATTTGTATGATTTGACAACTCTTTAAATCATATTTAGCCACTAAATACGTTTAGGGATCGTTTAGGATCGCCTAAATGTATGATAATATTCATAGGGATATCCAAAATCAGAATTTGATTATAACCCAACGGCAAAAAGGAAATCTGCGTCTCTCAACGTTATCCAACCAAGTAGGCACTCACTCAACTAACCAGATCATACCCGGGACTTCAAAACAAAAGGCTCAGGGACCAATCAATACAAATTAGCCGTAACAATGATCAAACACTGTACTAAACAAACAAAACTAGCGAAACAAGCGATAACCATCCTATAATGAAAAGCGCCAGTTCTGATTGCGACCCGCTAACAGTCTTAAAGTTGAGGAGCACTCACACAGACGCAAACCCCCACCACCCACTAAGTAGAAGAAGATATAACTGCGCCAGTGTAAGTTGAACTTTCCAGCATCGTCAAAACTCGCGATAAAGGCGGAGAGTACGTATTTTGAAAGGTCAGGGTAGACTGGTTGCGGAGGGGTTGACTACCTAAGGAGCGCAAGAAGAAATACCCACGGGATGCCGCAGAGAACGGGACTGTCCGCCCGCACTAGGGTTGGGATTTCAATCTTTTACAGATCTGACTTAAAATTTGCACGTGAACATGCTAACAAGTAAAAACAACTATACATATTATTCATTATTATTTTACTAATTTATTTTTTACTTAAGATTATTATTAATATTCCAACTATAGTCACGTTCTTATTGAGAACAGGAAACCAACAAAATTATTAATATGAGAAAAACCTAAAATCTGAATTGATTTTTCAAAGTGGTCCTTGTGATTTTTATGAATAACTAGCTGTTGCCCGCGACTTCGTACGCGTAACACTACTAAATGTGTAGTTAACCTAAACATAAAGCTAAACTCGCTGTTGCAACTTGACTTGACACCCCATTTTTATCCAATGGGAACTGATTTATGGGATAAAAGGTAGCCTATGTAGTAATCCAGATTATAATCTACGTATATACCAAATTTCATCGAAATCGGTTATGCCGTTACGACGTGATTGAGTAACAAACAAATAAATAAATAGGTAAACAAACATCTAACCTTTCACATTTATAATATTAGTGTGATGAATATTCAATATCACGATATAGCTGCAGTAATGATGAAACAAGTAAAAAAATTGTTGATGTGCTATTTATAATTAGTAATCATATTTCATTTCAAAGAATTTTAGGAAAGCTGTCGGTCGCTCCACTTTTATCATTTAACGATTAGGATTTGGTTAGTCAGTAGCACTGAATATGTATGCATATCAAAATATGATCCTATGATTTTAATTAATTAATAAATCTTGCAGAAGAAAAACCGCTGTTGTGATTCATTTAAAAACTTCAATGAATTCAAGATGCAGAGGTATCACACTATCACAACTTCGTCCTTGAAATTAACCGCCATTTTTCGGCTTTCTCTGACCCTTTCAGGCAACCCTACCCCTAAGGAACCTTAAAGTGGAGCCATATCGATCGGGGGGAGGGATTCTTAATGCCCAGTTCGTAGGATGTCCATTAATTATGCGGGCCCGGAGACGATCGGACGATTGCTAAAAGGGTTGGATTCAAATTCGGTTGTCGCATTGTTTCCTAAATAGGTTTTTGAGAGTGTGAGAGTGTTGACTGTATTCTACTATATATAGAAAATAATTTTATGAAAGTAAAGTAATGTAATGTAAAAAGATATATCTCACAAAAAATATACACGTGCAATCAACTCGCGGTATATAGATAAGAAATAATTGATATAATAAATCAGATAATTATTACACACCATAGAACAAAACAATTAAACAAGAACAATGAAAATCTATATGATATAATTGGCGGTCTTATCGCTCAAAGGTGATCTCCTACACCTAATAATAGCTAAGTCTCAGTAGCACTGCGGAAGGTAGAATTTAAGATTTATTTAATCTAACTTATTACTTTTAAAATGGCGATGTAAATACATAGAAAAGCACTTGTAAAATGAATATTTATTTACTAGTGGTTCGCCCCGAACTGAGATCTCGCGAGTCTCCCATAAAAACAAAAATATATTATTCGTAATCTTTGACTATCAAAATAGTGCCACGAGATAAATAACCAATTTACTTGACCTACAGTTTCATTCAAATTACAGGTAACAGGAGTTCATGTAGCTGGTTACTTTTTTGGAAACTACACGAATACCAAATTTCAGCATTGTGGAGTCACTGGTGTACCCTGTGAATTTTGTTTTTATTATGGCTAATAACTCAAAAACTACAAGGATTAAACTAAAAATAAAAACAGGATTGCAATTTATTAATAAATACCTTTCATTTGACGTCCTATTTGACCTAATAGTCTTATTTTAATTTTTTTACCCATTTTGAACCCCAATATCTCAATAACCCTCCCAACATTTTTAGCTCATTTAGTTACACCAAAATTGTGCCATCACTACCTACTTATATATCAAATTTCACGATGATCGGATCAACGCTTCGAAAGTTATCCTTGGACAAACAAACATACATACATACTTACATACATACATACATACTTACATCCATACATACATACAACGCTGATTTGCCCAAGTTGATTTGGAGATCTCGCTTCACTCGATCAATTATACTTGAGCACTTTTCGGCTAAAACGGCCGTCAGTTCTTCGAGCTATGTGCCCCACCCACTTCAGCTTCCTAATCCTCGAGGCTATGTGAGTGACTATAGTTTGCTTACGATCCTCCTCATTTCTGATTTGATCTGGTAGAGAAATACCAAGCATAGCCCTCTGCCCTCTCTGAGCGACCTCAAGCCTTCTTATGAGGCCCATAGTGAGAAACCACTTATGTACTATAATGTCATCACAGATCAAATGGTTTCGTCTTCAGATATTGGAGAATTTTAGATGACGTCACGTGCTTTTCCGAACGCTGACCAGCCGAGTTGGTTTAGTCAACTGACCTCTTTCTCGAAGTCGGACCTACCAAACTGGACTGTTTGTCCTAGGCAAACGTAGGTACCCAACAATTTCGAGATTAGAGTTCCAAACTGATACCGGGGTGGGCGCCACATGGACATTCAACGTGATTTTCGCATTGGCCATGTTAATTTTAAGGCCTACCTGTTGGAGAACTATTGAAAATAAGACCAAAGTCGAATATAAGTTAATTTAAAATGCGTTGTGGTATTTGGAAAAACAACAAGATCACTTTTCCAAAAAATAATTTAAAAAAATTCATTTCAGTGTTTAAGAAACTCTCTTCAACCAGCCATTTCCTAAGTCCTGAGCAAAAACTGATAGAAGGGAGTTCGACCAAATGATTTGCAAAGAATTGAAAAGGCCATCACACTATTATAAATATGAAAGTTTGGATGTTTGTTTGTTTGTTACTCAATCAGATCGTAATGGCTGATAAAATTTGGTGTATTGATAGATTATGACCCGGATCCAAACATGACTACTTTTTGGTGAAAAACAATGCGTGCGGAGCCGCTGGCGGAAGCTAGTATAAACATATTTTTTCAGTTAAATCTCTAAAGAATGCGGAGTCATTTTAAGACTAATTATTTTACTTGTATCTCTATTTTTATTTTATATTTTCTTTTTTTTTAATAACGCATACTGTCCCACTGTTGGCCAAAGGTCTCCCCCATTTCCTTCCATTCCTTGCATTCTCCAGAAATCTCCTGCCAGTCAGAGTGGAACCCATCCAGACCGTCGCGCCAACGTTTTCGCGGTCTGCCTCGTTGCCGTCGTCCTGTAGGTTGCCAGTCGGTGGAGATCTTAGTCCACCTTTCAGGGTGCATTCGAGTGACATGACCCGCCCAGTCTCATTTGAGTCTTGCAGCCTTGTACCCCACACCGATGATTCCGGTCATAGAGCGTAGGGTAGTGTTGCGGATTCTATCGGTATAAAAACATATTATATTATAAATTATTATATTTTCTTAGGTTCGTTAAATTACACTCTGTAGGTCACCCCTCGAGTGCTAGATAAGGGATCAAACACGATGGCATCTCGAGTGTGATTAACAACGTGTACATACATTAATCAAGTCGAGTACGTAAGACGAGATCGGACGAAAGTATTGCGTTGCGGACAGCGAGGACATATTCTGGGCAGATAATAGAAATTATAATATAATAATATATTATTTGTATAAATGAGTGTACAAATACGTTGTCTGAAGAAGATCGCTTTTAACGATAAACCACCCTTAGTATTAAATACTATTTATTATATACTTGCACTTATTCTTTCCCTTCTTGTGTGTTATCTGTGGTTTTTGTTATATTTACGTATTTAGAATTTATTTAATATCGTTGTATTGTATTTTGTATTTCAAATAATTGTAATACTTTATTTTATTTTTTTAACCATCCCCAATACCTATGCATGTAAGGGCTGGTGTTTGAGAAATAAAGTATTAATCGGATTTCGCGTCTACTCAACACTATTATTAAAAGGAAGAGGAAATGTTGTATTGCCAGTAAAAATCCTAGAATATACCTTAAATTATATAATAATAAAATTATAAACTCGGTTTTTTATTTTTTAATAATTTTATTTTACTGTTCTTTCTCATGGTTATCATGATGAGATCAGCATTTTTCAAACAAGGCTTGAGATTAGGTATATGAATATACCAGAATAGGGGTGCGCTCCTAATGTCCTACCGTTAATATCTCAAGGGTTGCCTCTCAAGTATCACGTAGCGGCAATAGGGTTTCACGTTAATTTATATGGGTTTTCTACGAAAGTTAGATAACTTTGCCTTTAATATCTACAACGCGTAAAACACCGTTTGGAAAACGCCCAATGTTAATATCTAGTTAAGTTATGTCTTAGGTTTTTCATGATAATATACTAGCTTAAGATTTTTGAAATCATCCACAAAATTACCAACCAGAAGGGATTTGAGTCTATGATTATAAATTATATTTATTTCCGAATATGCTACGATTAAAAAAGTTAAAAAAATAAAGTCACGTGTACGTAGATTAGATCTCTTCTGTAGTCGGTAAAATAACAAACTCATTCCCAGTATACACACAACGATTGCAATCTCAATCGATTTTTTTTTCTTTTGTTTTTGCTAGCCTTTTTTTTTAATTTCTTTATAGTAGTTTAAATATTTTTATATTCTTTCTGTAAATAAACGTACGACCGGACCTACAACTGAGTAGTCATATAAGCAAGTGGTTACATAAGATAAGATAAGATATATTTTTGAGCACCATTAAAATATACAGACAGTAAAAGATTAAATAAGGTGGCCTTATCGTCACTAGCAATCTATACCCGGTAATCTTTTTTTACAGACTGGCTGGAGAAGTACTTAGCAACCGAATTCGGAGGCAAAGTCATCAGTGGCATAGTACTGACATTGTCAGTAAAGACTTGGCGATCGATAAGTCATCGCTAACATTCGAGACTTACACCCCTGGAATAACTATTACGGCCTTGCCACACTAGCGAGTTCTTTACATCGTTGCGATCTGTGAACGTGCATGCCGCGTTGTTACAATACGTACACAATGTAAGACAAGAGTGTGACCGGTTTAATCTATACAAAAATAACATCTAGCGTTTAAAAAATAAATAAGCACATAGTTAATCTTACGTACTAGAATGCTTTATTATTATACGGTGTCCAGTCTCCTCCGTTATCCACAATGACCTGGCATCTTCAAGGCATACTTCCGTCTAATTTTTCAGTGAAGCTCACGGGATAATGATCTCCGGCCTTTATATTGCGAGTAAGCTCAAGGGCAGTTAGAGTTTTTTCGGTTAGGTTAAGCTTCATCAACGCCCAAACATTTTCAATTGGGTTCGCGTCAGGAGATTGTAAGGACTAGTCCAAAACCTCGATGTCATTTTCTTGTTTTCAGGCGGTGCATAAGCGACTTCCTGTTAGGTGTCGTTGTCCTGTAATATCCATGTTTCATTTGACCTTGGGGACAGCGTTCAGGCAGATGCTAATAATACGTTACAATAGTTTCTACAATATGGCTGGCTGAAGTGTGTATCTATTAATATTATTCTATAAATTTATTTATTACCTTAGGCTTTAGGCTTGCACCTTTACAAAGGCATTTCTGGGGCCAAAGCGACCGAGTAAGAGGCCTGTTTAAATTTTATAAAATACAGGATGAATATTGCAAAATGGAGATGAGACTGATGGAAGTATTAGTACTATTACAACAAATGGATTAGAGATCTGGATGTGGCAAAAATGAGATACGCCATATTGTTATTGTTTATTATCCGATACTAAAAGCTGGTTATACAATAGTTCAATGATGTCTTAAAACCTATAATAGATTTATCCAGATACTAGGTTCTCAATAACGTGGATTTGGGTCAAGAGTAAGTTAATCTAATTTTTTTTTAAGTGAAAACTTCTTAAGGCGCGTTGGGCATTTTTTGAGATGGGGAAAAACCATTAACCTCGCGACACTGTTACCGTCACCGACACCTCTGTATATGAAGTGAAAACTTCTTTAGGCGCGTTGGGCATTTTTTGAGATGGGGAAAAACCATTGACCTCGCGACACTGTTACCGTTACCGACACCTCTGTATATGAAGTGAAAACTTCTTTAGGCGCGTTGGGCATTTTTTGAGATGGGAAAAATCATTGAACTAGCGACACTGTTGCCGTTACCATTCCGACACGGAAGCAACACCTTCAAATGAAAAGGGATCAACTCAAACTGAGATTCAAAAGTCTCTACTGGCTACTTGGTAGAAACTCAAAACTATCAGTTGATAATAAATTACTTATATACAAGACTGTACTGAAGCCAATTTGGACTTATGGGGTCGTACAGGATCAGCCTGTACCTCTAATGTGAACTGCATCCAGCGCTACCAGAATGGCCTCTTGAAAAATATTTCAAATCCACCCTGGTTCATCAGAAATACTGAGCTGCATAACATACTGCGAATCAACACGGTCTCTGATGAGATCTAATACAATGCTCAAATCTACCATAAAAGCTGAAAATACACCCAAATAAGCAGGCACAACAACCCACAAAGCCTTCATATAAGAAGCGACTGAAAAGAAAAGATGCCATGCTACTTGGTGACTGAAAAGAATGAAGAGTGAGATATAGGAGTGCACTCTGCCCGACACAAAACCCAGAAACAATTTGCTCATAGTTCTAAAACTGATCGTAGATAATACTTAAAAAAACCCGTACCGACACCTCTGTATATAATTATCTCGTAATTGGCACTCCCGGAGTTTATCATCCGAACCCTTTGGTACACACCATTCCGGTCTACCCGTTGGATCCGCCCGCCAACAAAATCCTCCGTCGTCCGAGACACGTTCTCGGAGACCCGGATGACGAAATCACCTCCGCTAATGCGGAAGGTGAGTCATCTACATCAGACAGAGCAAACACTTCACAGAAACACCGATCTCGCCGGCGAGGTCGACGAATCCCTTCAGTCGCCGCCTATACGAGGTACAAACATGTACCCGGGCGTTTCTCTCCTATCCCCGTCCCGGCAACAGCCCAAGCCGAGGTTCGTACCTAAGTGGTGCCCTTGCGCTAGTTGCCTAAAAAACTTACTGGGCTGAGCGCCATCTGCGCTCGCCAAAAGTTCGGTTAAGCTGTCACGGCCTCAGAGGCCAACAGCGAGTTTAGTCCATTCGAAAAAAAAAAAAACTCCCGGGGGGCCACGTTGATAGGCATTAATTGTAATAACATTATATTCATTTTAATAATTATATTGAGCTGCCTCGGCGTTCACGTCACGAACTTATCGTAAAACGCCTCGCCGTAACACGTTCGCAACTCGCAAGTGTGATAACGCTCTTAGATTAGATTATATTAACCTTCAACAGCAACCGAAAGTTTCAAAAGTCTATAGTCTCGATAGCTAACCCTTTGGTCCTAAGTCGTTCTAAGTAGGTACATCTGAAAATAACATGTATGTTAGATAGTTAATTATATATTTTAATACGTTTTTACTTCTACACATAATACCGAATCTTACCTACTTCTACAATTATTTCATCACATAACATAACACTATTTTTGTTTATTCGTTTGTTACTTAATCACGTCGTATAGGCTGAAACGATTTCGATGAAATTTGGTACAAACCACGCGTGCAAAGCCGCGGGCGAAAGTCAGTTTATAATAAAACAATCCAGTGAAAAAATATCTTTGCTATAATTCATTTCATATCCATTTTTTAAGTAGCTAGGTATACTTACTTACATTTTTTAAACATCTATCAGTTCTACTACCAGTTCCATAAAAACCAAACTAAAAATCTGATTAATATTCCATTTTAGTTTCATTAACTAAAGGACTTTGTTATACTTGGACATGTTTACCCACAGAGCACACGTACCATACCTCCCTAATTAACTAAAACAATACCAACCTTACACTTGTACCTAAAATTTAAGACAGAATTGGGCGCTCCTTACGGGCTGGGGGCGGGGGCGGGCGGCCGAGGGGGAGGGGGTAAGACACTCGATCAATACCGACCCGACTTTCAAACTGTTTTCACCCTCACGAAAGTCGCTCGGACTCACACGGGTGGACCCTGGTATAAATATCTAGAGCTGATCATACCACATTTAATGACCTAATTCTCGTAATTTTTATTTCAGTTAGAGGAGATCGGGGGACGTCTAAGAGCAAGGGACCCGGACCCATTTATAAGAAATCACATACCCTAGACAAAACATTTTCTGAGACTAAAATCGTATCATCATCACAGCCCGTTTGCACCGTTTGCACTTTTGGGTATAGATAGGCCTCCTCTTTAATACGCCATTCTTTCCGGTCCCTTGCGAGTCTCAGCCATTGACAGCTAGCTACGCTAAAATTAGAAGTGAAAAAAACATTAGTAAAATTGTAGGTATATTAAGGCTTATTTTACATTGGCACGGAACGGATGAAAGCAATCAAGTGTCGATCTGCCGATAACATACAGGTCGCTCGTCTTAAAGAGAATTCTTTTAGACGCCTTTGTAGGATACACAATTGACATAATCGGTCAATTTGTGAACTTTCATCAGGGTGAGTGCGAACGGCTCCGAACTGCGTCTCGCCTCGCACTACGCGCCGCAGCCCTCTGCGCGCGAGTAGACGGGCGCGGTGGTGGATTGCGTGAACGGTGGCCCATTGTGTTGACATGCTGCATCATCATTATCATCACTGCTGTTCTCTTCGGTAGTTTTCGGCACAGCAAACACACAACACTATGTCTCTACCAGGTTCACTCACTCGTCTGTCGCTTGCAACTCTTAACAAAAGTAAGCTTGTTTATGATTTCAAAATTACATTTTATACTAACCCTACGGCCAAATTACACACTACATGTTTTGTGCTTGTGTCTTGTTCTTTCATGTAACGAATATTAAAATAGAAACATACAACACGAACATTCGCCGTAGTCCAACAATGTGGGAATAAGGTTAGAGGTATTAACATCTCTATATGAGCACGTCTTCGCAGCGGTGTCTTCACGTACGCCTCAACCCCCAGCGCGCTCCCCCCAGGTCTTATCGGCCTTACTATATATACACGTTATAATTACACATGTGCTGTTGGGTTACTTCATTTTGTACGGTAGAAATTCTCTACAATATTACTGGAATTAGGTAATATTTTAGAGCAGTTAATGGTGGGCTATTTAAGTAGATATATGTATAAGAAAACATAAAAATTATGTTGTACTAATGACTCGGTTTGACATCGCATGAGCAAGTTTTACGATAATTTTTTACCCTGAAACTTCGCAAAATAACTATGCTATATTAAATCTAACTAACAGTCTTAGGTATAATTTTATATAAGTTATAACAGCGATTAGTTTTATTATAAATAAATTAAATTAACCTAGTTGCCCGCAAAGTGTTCGACCGAAAAAAATTAATGCGACCGTAATGAATTTTTTACCTCAATGTTAGCTTTCTGCACTTCTTCTCCATATAAACTTTAACTATGCCAAATCACACACCTCCGTGCGCGCAAATGCTTAAAAAGTATTACAAAGTTTGCTCTTCACACTAACACTAATCACACTAATATTATAAATGCGAAAGTTTTGATGTTTGTTTATTTGTTAATCACGTCGTAATAGCTGAACCGATTTCATTAAAATTTGGTACCTATGGATATTATGATTTTGATTAAAACATAGGCTACTATTTATAAAAAAAAACACGCGTGCGAAGCCGCGGGTAGATACATAGTATACTTAAAAATTTTAATTTGTTTAGTCAACTTTCGATCGCATTACCATTTATTGGGGCAGCATCAACTTTTGGTTTGTTTAATGTTGCATCGCCTTCGATCAACAATACAACTCGATTACGGGTCATAAACAAAATCAAAGCTAAATGCTGTCCGCGTAAACATATAAATATACAGCTACATTCGTTTAACAATACAATGAGACAAAAGATTTAAATTCAACCTAATCACAACCACATCACCTTGTAATAAAGTCACAAATCCTTTAAATGTTACGATCATTCGTCTCAAAAAAACAAACAAACTAATAAATTACACCTGTCACTTAAAAATGAAAAGACGTAGGTTACTAACATTTATTGTGAAATCAACCTTATGAGGCAATAAATAAACTACTTTTTCCTGTTATTGTCTTGCGAGCTACATCGTTTTATTTCGTTTCTGTTTGCTTTTGGCGTCTATTGGCCCAACGCGTTTGACGTTGGCCAAACATTCTTAGCGGTGGTTTAAAATCGACAATATTTTTACATATAATTTAGATATTAATCGTCAGTTTAATGCTTAAAATATAACTTATTCAACATGTACTTACCGAAAGTAAGACACTCCAGCTGATAAATTGCTTTTCCGGACATTATTTTTGCAACTTTTATATGCGCATTGAGGCATTGTGGTACGTGTTGACGTTGGCTGTGTTTCAACCTGACTAAACAAAATAAGAGCTCACGCCGCAAGTGAGCTGTTATTTACCGAGACGGATTTATTGCGCCGACTCTTTATCTAGGTGTATTGTTGATCAAAGTGCATCGCGATTAAAACAAAGCTTCAAAAATGATTCCATTTCGGGAGTAGGCCTTCTGTGCCACAGCAAACTTGCTACGGAAAAATAAGCTCTTATCTACCATAACTCAACCCTCACTTAGTTTATTTATTTTATTTATTTATTCGACAAAAAGTTACACACTAATAGTAATACATAAGCGCCACACTCTTCAAAGCCTACTGCCGATCATTCTGCACGAGCAGTCTGTGGGTCAGCTGTTCTAAAAAGTCACTCAGGCCACTGCGTGCCCAATATAATAATGGATTTAGGATGTTGGTAGGGCTGCCTCGCTTCTGCAGCGCTTCGAACATGTCTGCAGAGGTGCGGGTCGATGCGTTCCACGCCAACATCCGCAAAAAGACTTCCTCACTGCTCCGTAGAGTGCGAGGCAGCACCACCACCATCCTGCAGGTCTTAGCTCACAAATACGACTCACCGATTATGAAGTCCTTCAATCGGGTTCTGATCGAATAGTCTTTGTGAGAGACTATTGGCTCAAGATTTGAGTGAGCGACTTTAACTCAAACTTTTATTATTAACATTTGAATTTTGTTTGTTTATACCCATGTGACATGTTTGACATAGTTTTTTTACTAACGAATACTGACTTGATATTTTTGACATCTGAAAATTTAATGAATGAATGAATTGAAAAAAGAACTGTAAACCTTAACGGCCTTATTCCAAAAAAGTACATTAGTCTAGGTTTAAACCAGAACTAAGAAGTCTAGGTTTGTTTCGGTATTAACGTTGGTACCAGGATTAAAATGCGTTCATATTACAAAACGTAGATCAACCAAAGATCACTTAGTACCAGAAATGGTCCATGGTTTAACTAAATCCATAGATTATATTATAAATATTGATAATGAATCATTCATTCATTCTGCAACCATTCGATGCAACGTTCCGTTTCAATAAATGTGATATTTTCTTTAAGATATAAAAGGATAAGAAATATGTTTAATGATAGATTATTAATCTATTTGTTACTAAAATATGTTATAATCTCTCAAATATGGGCGATTTATTGTTTAAAAGTTTTTCTTAAAAGAGTTGTTATCATTTCTTGAATAACTCATGCGTGTAATGGAGTGAAGTTTCATCATGCACGCAAAATTCGAGACCATCAGTCAGGCCATGTCAATCAAAACAATATTTGTGATGGAGCTTTGTTTTGTTGAGAAACCACTTGAAAGTTTTGAAGACTTCTTCAACACTCAAGGGAATCCTAGGCGATTCACCTTGAGCCTGAACAAATATACCAATATATCCATTTATACATAATTGACCTGAGTTGAGATCGTGTTGGTGTAAAAAAATGGAACAAATGATGGAACTTTAAAGGGGTGAAAACAGGAGTTTTGAAGAAAGTCTTGT
Source organism: Philereme transversata (assembly GCA_963924445.1). Taxonomy (NCBI): domain Eukaryota; kingdom Metazoa; phylum Arthropoda; class Insecta; order Lepidoptera; family Geometridae; genus Philereme; species Philereme transversata. Next base: position 12,610,107 of record OZ004347.1, read on the forward strand.
GAGTACCATTAGATACCTAATAAGTAATAAATAGAAAAATCCTAATATTACTTTGTTTCCCTTCATACGTTTTTAACTAGATAATGAAATTTCATACAATGTTTTTTATTGTTTTACAGAACTGAAGAAATGCGGCAGCATATCTCAAAGGGATTTAAAAAAAAAACAGAATTGCTGGAAATAATGTATAATGACGAATAATTTTTTTTATTATCAATAAATGACTATTATTATGACACCATCATTAAAAAATTTACCTAAAATTTACCATATATAGAATAAAAATAAAATACATATTTATTTAAGACATTACATTAAAAATGAGTTTCAATAAACTGGATTCTCCTAGTATTCCCCTGTACTGTGTTATGAAGATACCTTGGTATCGGCATGGGTTCCCTTGAAAAAGTCAGCTCACTGCTATCCTCCTCACCAGGAAAACAGGTCTTCTTTCATGTCAGTGGCAATAGTGTGAAGGACAACGGAACTGTTGCTTCGATAGACCAAAACATCTTTCCATTGTGTTCCGGGTACGGATATGGCACCTATTGTTGTTTTCATCGTTGGGACTTCTGGGATTCAGCAATGGTAAATAAATACACACAATGGTAAATAAGTACATGGATAACCACTGTCTCCCTGTAATATTTCAAAGAATGCACCAGCCTCAAATCTCTTGATTTAATCTGCATTCCCGGAATATTCTTGAGTCATACATGCTACCTGGTCACCATTTTCATAGTTTTTAGATCAGCATCACAAACTACCTGAAAAGTTAACACTTTTTAGTATAATCTAACCATAACACTTTTATTATATTTAGAATAGAAAAGAATAGACCGCTGTATACTGATGATAATCATCAATATTATAACATGTTTAAGATTAGACAATAACAAACTAAAATCAAAATACTTGTATAATAATTACCTGTACATTAATAGAAGAAAATCCTTTTCTATTAATATACAGCTGACCTCCATCAGCATTACCTTTTTTCACTCTTATGTGAGTGCAGTCAATTGCACCAATAACTGTTGGAAAATTCGCTATTGTTCGGAATTTTCTTATGGTCTCCTGTTGCTGGTCCAAAGTGGCAGGCATTTTTATAAATCTTTGGGACATCCGTGCAAGAATCTCTGCAACTTTTTTGCATGCTTTGCTGACAACTGGTTGAGATACACCATGTAAATCAGCCGTATCGTCTTGAATCTAGAATTAACAATAATAATGTATTAGAAAATTTATTATTTGTTTTCTTACAACTTATGCATTAAAAGGTCATAAACACTTACTTCATGGCGAGCCCAGTTGCGAAGCGCGCAAACCACTTGGATTTCGGGGCTTAAGGGGTATCCTTGAGGATCGTGAGACAAATCTTCACGCAATAAATCCACTATTTTTTGCCTAAACGTTTTGTGAATCTATACGTACTTATATCTAAAATCTTCATCACACAATTCAAAAGGATTCACTCGATAACGACGTCTATCCGATCGCCGGGACGTCTCCAGCACATCTACTATATCATCTAAATCCATCAAGGCAATCATATTAATGTCCATTTTGGTAATATTTGTATAAAAAGTAACACAAAAATTAAAATCAACACTACTCAAAGTATGAAATTTGACGTTTATGAACTTAGACCAAAGATAAACTAGGTGTCTCGGGGGTTTATCTTTAGACCATAGACGATCCATGGTTTTAGTGATAAACTTCGTTTTGTAATAAAGTTTATTTTAGTCCCTGGTTTAAATCTGGTTTAAACCCAGTACTATTTTTAGTCTGCGTTTTGGAATAAGGCCGTAAAGGTTTGTCTCGGGGCTTAGACACTCCAGCCGCTAAACATTATTTAACTAATTAAAAATCCCGTCACCTTTATAAACATAATTTTATAGTTCCAACAAGCTATTTCATTACTGTCCGTTATTTTATCATATTTGTGTTTATATTTAAATTAAAATATCCGTGAGAAAATCTTCCACACAATTATAGATTCTAAAGAACTGATATTCTGGTTTTAACCCTTCAAAGAAGCTGCGATCTCGTGAGAGCCTGAAAGATGAAGGGGTCTTCATGACCTTAGGTCACTACTGAACATAGTGAATACGACAATCTTTGCTCAGCAATTATTAAATTTAAATAATTTACTGGATTTTAAATACCGGTTTAAATAAAATCAATTTGATTTCGCTGTGAATTGACCATGAGTAATCATTTATATCAATACTAGCTGTTGCCCACGACTTCGTGCGCGTTACACTACTACTACTCCATATTTCAAGTCTTTAAGATCAGCGGTTTACGCTGTGCGTTGATTTTCAGTCAGTCTGTCACAACCCGAAACGATTATTTAATATATTGATGATAATATTGTTGATTAAGCCACCCAATTGTACCGTTATTTATTGTTTATTTCCTTGATTCCGTATTTTGGTCTGGTTTGCAGTAAAGAGTAATTCATTCATTAAGAACGGTCGATTTCCCCATCTTCAGACGCTGATAGTCAATTGTATCATGAAAAGTCTCGCAAAAACAATTTAATAGAACCTAAACACGATACATCTACTGTTATCCATTAATGAGTTCTGTAGATTCCCTCCTGGCTCCATCATCAGACCCTGGTAGTCTTACCATGATAAAATATTTCATTATTTACATATAAAAAGCATTTATGCAAAGTTATACGTTCGTAATTGCAATTAACATTGTTTTAGAACAAACTACAACATCCCTTTTCAATCCTAGGGGGTGATTTTCAAAAAAAGTAACTGTGCCATGTTTCCTTATTTACCTTGATAAGTTTATGCAAAGTTTTACGTTTATTAACCTCAGGAATAATTTTATACCATACATAGTTCAACGCCCTTTTTCACCCACCCAGGGGCCGATTTGTGAAAAACAAAAAAATACCATTTCTCTTATTTTTGTTCAAAAATATATTTGCCAAGTTTCAAGTTTATAAATCCAGGACCCACTGTTTTCGTACAATCGTAAAAGCCTCTTTTAACCCCCTTAGGGGTTGAATTTAAAAAAATCCTTTCTTGGTATACCCCTACGCATCAAGACAAACATACCCTCTAAATTTCAAGTTTCTACGACCAGTGTTTAATGTGTGCGTTGTCTGTCAGTCAGTCAGGACTTTGATTCTTATATGATAGAAGATTTAAAGATAAAAGATATTTATTTGCAAATACCACATGTATTTGGTTAACATACATTTAACATTATCTATTAATTTGCATGCTGGATCTTGTTGTAGTCGTAGTATCAACATGTTTTACCGATAGTGGTATGCAAATAGTGAGATGGCGTGCCAGAACATATTTACCATAATCAAATTAAGATATAATAAATTAATCAAACATATAAAATTAAAATTAAAATATTAGAAATAAATTATTAACTACAAATTAATTAATGTCAAATGCCTATAAAAATAATAAAATAATATATAAAATCAAATCAACCCAATAGAATTTAAAAGAATGATTAAAATTTGTCATTTAAAAATTCCTCAATATTATCATAGCACTTGTGTTACAATATTTTTTTTTAATTTTCTCTTGAATATATTAATATTAATTTCCTTAAGATCTTTAGGTTGTTTATTAAAAATAATTGGGGTTATACAACATACATCACTCTTATTATTTATAAGATTATTTTTTGTAAGTATTGTCATTGTCGTATACATTACAAAGATTTTAATTTATGTACTTAACTAAAATGGCCATTTACAATAATATGAGGCACAAAAATTTTGCAGGTTGAAAATTAGTATTAGAATAAACATAACTATAAAAGTTTAGCATGATTACTTCAATAAAAACATTGATTTAAGTCATTATTTTATTTTAATGTGTTTTATTAAATTAGGTAGAGGAAGAGTAGTAGAGTTTCTTGTGAAAGGGCTCGCCCGGGGAAGTACTACCACCATACCTATTTCTGCCGCCAAGCAGCATTGCTGTGTTTCGGTTTGAAGGGTATGGTTGCCGGTGAAATTACAGGCACATGAGGCTTTACACCTGTATGCCTCAAGTTGATTGACGTAGGGAAGTGCATCGTAGGGCACATTTCTAGGGAGCGTGACCTACGAGGCAAACTTTGTTATAGGCGATGGGTACCACTTAACATCAGGTGGGCCATAGGCTTGTTCTGTATCCATAGAATAAAAAAATAGGTATAATTAATTAATGAGGTTAAAACTAAAACATACTTAAATATTTTCTTTATTATTAATTGATTTGAATTTATAATTGTAGTTATTATGAACAAATAATTCAGATTTTTTTATACTTTAACGATCGACGGTACATAATACTAATATTAAACGGGTACTTATCTTTTTATTTACTATTCCCGCGACCACGGTTGTTGCAACATAGTCGAAACGTCGCGGTAATAAATAAAAAGGTAATATTTATAAGTAGATATAAACTTCAGTTTCGCCTGTATTTCATGACACAAATTAAAGATCGCAAGTCCGTTTTTTGGTAAACATTATTATTTTTCATATTGACCTCTTCTTCTATGAGCTATGATGGTATCCGATCGTCCACCGTTAGGTGACCGCCAGGTCAACAGGGTCAGTGCCACGACCGGTGGATCATTTTTGACCGGTAACGGGTAATAAAGGGTTAAAAAAGGGTGTTTTGTCTTGTATTTCTCACGCACCTTTCAATTTTTTATCGAGCGAAGTGAGATCTCCAAAACAACTTGGGCAAATCGGCGTTGTATGTATGTATGTTTGTTTGTCCGAGGATAACTTTCGTAGTGTTTATCCGATCATCGTGAAATTAAGTATACAGGTAGGTAGTGATAGCACAATTTTGGTGTGACTCAATGTGATAAAAATATTGGGGGGTTGTTGAGATATTGGGTTTCAAGAGGGGTAAAAAAAAAACGAAAATGAGACTATTAGGTCAAGTGGGACGTCAAATGAAAGGTCTTTATTGGTACATTTGAACCCCGATTTTATTTTTAGTTAAATTATTGTAGTTTTTGAGTTATTATAATAAAAACAAAACTTTGACAAAATTCACAGGGTAAACCAGTGACTCCACAATGCAAAAATTTGGTATTCATGTAGTTTCCAAAAAAAGTAACCAGAACATGAACTCCCGTTACCTGTAATTTGAATGAAAGTGTAGGTCAAGTAAATTGGTTATTTATCTCGTGGCTCCAACTTATTAGTCAAAGATTAAAGCCGGCATGCATAAAGATCACTAAACGTATTTAGCGATTAAATATGTTTAAATTTGAACTATTTGTATGATTTGACAACTCCTTAAATCATATACAGCCTCTAAATACGTTTCGGCATCGTTGTGCAAGTCGCCCTAAGATTAATATTTATTTTGAGGGATTCACGAGATCTCAGTTCGCGGCGAACCACTAGTAGTATAATAACACTAATATTTTTTTTAGTTTTCGAAGCATTTATCTGAGTCATAGTACAATATATTTTTTTCAAAATTTATTACTTATTACTAAATTATACATAAGCTGGATGACCTTAGAGAATAAGCCCTGCTTACACAACGATTTCTAAACGTATTTAGTGGCTATATAAATATGTTTAAATTAGACATATTTGTATGATTTGACAACTCCGTAATCATATTTAGCCTCTAAATACGTTTAGGAATCGTTGCGCATGGGGGAATGAAGATACTCGAACCTTAAGATAAAAAGGGATTAAACAGAATAGAGAAGATAAGAAACAGAATATGAGTACCCCTTACATAATTATCTTCATGTTATTCCACCTATTTCTATCAAATAAGCAAGAGGATGGTAACAAAATGAATCAGTAAACAATCGCCAGTACGCCGCCAGCCATAAATATAGGCTTAAAATTTAATAGTAGACAACGAGACGATAAATTCTAGAGCAATTAGACTTAACCGTTGAGTAGAAAGCACACGATCTTCCAGCGTTTTGCGATCAATATCAGGTTTACACAACATTTGGAACGAAAATATACTACTATTATCAACCTCCGTGGTGCTGTAGGTAAATATCCGGCTGAGACGCAGGAAATTTCGGGTTCAAATACCATCCAGCTCGTAAATTTTGAGTTTTTTTTATATAAATAACGACCTTAAAAAAACTAAATGGCACTCCGGGAGTGCCAACAGAATTGAAAACTTGAACAATTACGAGATACTTATACACAGAGGTGTCGGTAACGGTAACAGTGTCGCGAGTTCAATGGTTTTTTCCCATCTGAAAAGCTGCCTAACGCGCCTAAGGAAGTTTTCACTTAAAAAATTATTTGTTCCACACCCTCCAAGATTTTTTTGGCAGGAAAGCAAGATTAAAAGTGGGAGTTTTGTTTCAAAAAATATTACCTAATAAAATATATCACGATTATTTTTTTTCGATGAATATGACTTTTTGACTTGTTTTTTGAAAACCAAGTTAATGTTCAATATTATGTAATATTAAACACCCCCCTCGTAAAAATGCTCAATGCCGCTGTGCTTGGTATTTCTCTAAGAAATCAGAATCAGATCGTAGACAAATCATTTAAATGGGTTTTGATACGAAGATGCAAATATCCGTCTTTTTTTTTTTAATTGTAATTTCTGTTTCGTTAAAAAAAAGCGTTTATATGTTCTTATGTTTTTTTAATATCGGCAACTGGTCGACTCTTTTGTAACATTCTCTAAATATTTCCATTTTATCCTGTCCTTGGCTTTTCGTGTTTCGTTAAAAAGGTTACAAATATGTATATAGTGCGCGATAGTTGGCGACCCCTGCCGTACTTTATACAGCAGCACTATATTATATGGTTTATGGCGTTCCTCCCAGGCTCTTGGAGTGCAATAAAATCTTGCCAGTGACCGTCGCTTTATGAATATTGCCCAGATAAGGTGCCAAGCGGAGTCGCTTCACTACTTCAAGATAATAGTCGGAGAGTGAACCTCTCATTATTTTAATACAGGAATATGTTGGTAATTAATATATTTGTTTTATTATGTTTATAATTATTAGTTTTTAGTATGTTGATCTATATTATTTAGTTGTATTAGCTTTAATACAATTCGATCACCATCACCATCATTAACAGTGGCGGTGGGCATGGCACATTGCTCGAAGAACCGTTGGCCGAAGGCCGTTGGGGCAGAAAGGTTTTCGATTTACCACGTACTGGAAAGCGCAACGTAGGACAGCCCCTACTAGATGGAAAGAAGACCTGGTTGATGCTAGGAGCCGTGGATTATTAGATTCATTAGATTTCATTGTTAGTAATAAAATGTAGTTTGTAGAATTTTGACGAACTCTGTGGCGCGGTGGGCGAATGGCCAGCTGATGCGCAGGAGGTTGCGTGTTCGATTTCCACCACGGGACAAATGTTTGCACGATCTACAGATATTTGTTCCAGGTCTGGTTGTTTCTATGTATTAAAAGTATGTATTTACAAAAAAAATATTAGTAATTTATCAGTTATCTGGTTCCCATAGTACAGCTTTGCTTAGTTGGGGCAGAAAGGTTCTCGAGATTCATTCGAGGTTCCATTCCCTTGAAAGCGCAGCGTAGAAGAGCCCCTCACTAGATGGAAAGAAGACTTGGTTTAATAAAGTGTAATTTGTAGAATTTCATTCATTCATTTGTTAATAGAAGTTATGATTGAAGTTAGAAAATAAAATGTCTACCAGTTGACATTGTGTATATTGTAGGGTTGGTTGTTTACGTTGTGGCCGGGCCAAATTTGGCCGAAATTAATAATATTACAATGTGGCCGTTTATTAAAAGCTTATCATATTGCCAGAAAAACATTTTAATAAGAAATGAGGAAGAGTTCAAGAGTTAAAATAATTGTATTGCATTTTACAGATAAAATCGTTTTGAAATAATTTTCTTGAATGATATAAATTTTAAAGATAATTGAATATTCTGCGAGATTGAGCTCGCCATTATTTTCAATGTCTGCCAATACAAAGCTAAGCGTAAAGCTGATGCTTTTCCATAAATCAAAATGCGACCAAAAGTTTTTAAGTTAACGGTACTTTTTTCTAAATTTTTCATCATAAAAAACTGTTTTGGACTGTGCAAATTGAGTTATTTTATATGATAACCAATTTGACCTATAAACTTTATTTTAAAATTTTGACCCCGTTATACTGGCTCCTACGGCAATCAAAATAAATATATATTTTTTTTACCCGCATTTATAGGTCCATTGGTGTTCGAAATTGATGTGTCCATAAGGGTTCCGTTTTTCCATTTTGCTACGGAACCCTAAAAACAAAAGTCTTACTAAAAACAAATGTCTGTATGAAGACGTTAGTATGTTGATGCTACGAGAAATGCTACGAAGTGCTACGAATGATATGGTCTGGATTACATGTACGAAGGTTTTATATGCGAGTTTAGGTAAATTTATAAATATTCATAGTGTGATTTATATATATGAGACCTGTGAAAATTCACCTTATAAATTGGCACGTGATCCGCACAAGGTGGTTACGAGCCGCCCATCATCCGAAACGATGCTAAAGTCGTTTATCTACAGACACCATTACCATTTTACTACTTAGATATTCTAGTGGGCACTAAACTCAAACAACTAGAGGAGAGGGCCGGAAAAGCAGATTTATATTATACCCAACTAAGATCATAAAACTATATACACCACCGACCCGGGGTATTAATATTGTGCTATTTATCATGACCCTCCCCACCTCCCATCTTTTGTATAAGAAAATACACCCGCAACAGCCCACCGGACAAGTTTCGACAGCGAAAACTATTCAAACGTTCGCTGCTAACAGCACAACTTGTTCGTGGATGTTCTTAACTCGGGAGCTTCAGCGGTCGTTCGAGGAAAATTGGAAATTTCAGCTTCGCCGCTTGAAAACCAACTTTCACGTAATGCAGTTAAGTCGTTATTTCTTCGATGGGCATCGATAGTGAATTCGGCGGGGCTCTGAAGTATACTCAACTTTGTTTGTTTAGTGCTAAAGTTTGCTTTCACTTGCGGTTATTTGCTAGCAGTTAGCCGGAAGGGTAGAGTCGTAAGGAAGTTCGGCGATTATGTTTAGTCAGCGCTGGCTGTGTAATGGAAAGGAAGTAGGAATTGGGGCCTGTAAGATGTGGTCGTATAAGGCGGCCATGTTCGGGCCGCGGAGGGGGGGGGAGGAGGGACTGGAGGGGGGGGGATTTGTTTGTTCCTAAGGTCCGCAGCTGCGGGTACGATTTAAATTTTGCACTCGGCTCTTTGTTGTTCTCCTTGGGTTGATGAGGCGCCTCTTTGAAAACTTTAAATTGAGGCCTTTTTGGTTCCCAAAACTTTGGACCGGAACCACCCCTAATTTCAAAACAAAAGTTTCTGAACTAGGAAATTACTTATTGCAAGGCCAAAAGGGTTTGTTGTCAGTTAAAACTAGAAAGAATATAAAGAAATAGAAATATAAAGCAATCTTGCAGTGTAACCATTGCTTAAGGTCGACAACGATACATATCACTTGCAAGTTGTGTGCAACTAACACAAATAATTGTTGCATCACTGAAATGTTAAGGCCAGAGTACACCAGAGTAAGAGTATAACAGAGCTTTAAGTAAGCAGTGGAACAGCTGTTTTGTCATAACCAGGGAATTTTAACAGAACTAGGACCGCCTATCAACCACTTGAGGCATGTAAGAAGCCTCTTCGTAGATTCTTGAATCTTTTTCGCTACTGTATGATGTGGCCATGAAGGAACCAGTAAAACAAAAAACGAAGCACAGAGTGTGATGAGGACACTTATACTAGCAGTGATCTAAAGCAGTTGAACTATCTAGAGATAAGTAACTCTGTATTAAAGATATACTCAGAAACAACACGAATACTTATCTAGGCTAAAAAGAAATCGTTGAGTAATAGAATGGAATAGAATACTCTTTATTGCACAGGCATAAAATTAAAAATACAAAGAAATACACAAAAATAAAGGTAAGTACAATGGGCGGTCTTATCGCTAAAAGCGACCTCTTCTAGACACCCTTTGATGGACAGGACTAAACAAAATCAAAAAGACGGCGGTGTATCTACGAGTATGTTCATAAACCTACATAAACTACCTGTACTTACTAATAAACTAAATATATATACAAATATAATAATATATACTTATATATAAACTACATTAAAGTTTCTCATCAAGTAACCTCTTGGTTCAAATCATATCTTTCCGGCCGCTCGCAGTGTGTGCGCTCGAATGAGTCTTGCTCTGACTGGTGTGACATATCTGCTGGTGTACCGCAAGGTGGCGTTCTCTCTCCTCTACTTTTTTCAATTTTTATCAACTCTATTACCCTTGTTATTTCTTCTCACTGCCATCTATATGCCGACGATTTACAACTTTATCGGCACTTTAAAGCCGAGAACATATTAGAAGGTGTTAACCAAGTTAACGCAGATCTTGACCGCATCAACACATGGGCTAATACTTATGGTCTATTGGTTAACCCTTCTAAGTCCCAGGTTATACTTTTGGGAAGTCCATATATGCTGAGGGTCGTCGACCAGTCAACGTTACCTCAAGTCGTGTTTGATCAGGTACCTATACCTTACTCGAGCAAAGCTAAGAACCTTGGTGTCATTTTTGATAACCAGCTATCCTGGGCCAGCCACATAAACGAAATCAGTAAAAGGGTGCATTTCTCGTTCCAATCACTAAAACGCCTTCAGAAATTTCTTCCCTTTGAAACTAAAATTACTCTCGCCCAAGCCTTAATGTTGCCCCTTCTCGACTATTCAGATGTCTGCTTTCTTGATGCTACGGAGGAACTTCTCAATAAACTGGAACGTCTACAGAACTTGTGCTTTCGTTTTATATTCGGTCTGCGCAAGTTTGATCACGTATCCAATTTTAGATCCCAACTTAAATGGCTCCCTATTCGTCTTCGCCGTGATCTTCACGTCTTATCACTCCTCTTCAAAGTATTATATTGTCCACTCTCTCCCTCTTACCTCCGTGAGCGTTTTGAATTTCTTGTCCCTCGCAGTGTGCCATGCCGGTCCTCTAAGTCTCTTCTCCTCAAAACACCTCAACACACTTCTAGCCGCTATGGAGGCTCCTTCACCGTTTATGCGGTAAAAATTTGGAATGCCCTTCCTCATGAAGTTCGCGCTAGCCCATCACTCAACATTTTTAAGCGGAAAGTTAAAGAGCACTACCTTTCTCTGTAATTTTATATTATTATATATAGGTATATATTTATATTACGTAGGTATATATTATTATTCCATATAATTTATTTATTATAATTATAATATTATAACATACTTTGAGTATAGTTCATATTCGTTTTGGGTATATATATATTTATTTATGTTTTTGTACACTCACCTACCTTTAAAATCATTTCTCTCTCTAGCCTCAAAGGTTTGCTGGAAGAAAACTCTTCTTAGGGTTAAGCTCGCCTTTGTGCATGACCTCTTTTTCTGTATTTTCAAATGTATTTTCTTGTGTGCAATAAAGAATAAAGATAAAGATAAAGATTAAAGGAGATAAACATAACGATAAACTAGCAGTGCGTAGACAAAGAAAGGAAATGGTTGTATACGTTAGCTTTAAAGATAGGAAGAGATTTAGATGATCTGATAGAGAAGCTAATCAAAAATTTATTTTAGTTTTGTTTTGTTTGATTTAAATTAACAATAAACGGCTGACATGACTCACGACTAAACGGCTCGACTGATTTCGATTAAATTTGGTATATCGATATAATATGACCTGGGCCTGTAGCCAAATTACATTCGCCACGAATCTATTCGATTTCTACATACATTTGTTGTCGCTGAATCACGTGGTATTTCTATAGCATGTGTCAAACCCCATACATTTTCGGACGTATCGACTAGCGTCATCGCTAATCGACTGTAACTTGGCTAAGCCCTCTGGAATGAAGCTACTCTTTATTGACAAACGACGGGTGAGAAACCGCGGATGGAAGCTTTTATGAAATAAATCAATAAAACGATAATGTCATGTCAATAAATAAATATCGCTGGACATTTCACACAGCGCTATCTAGCCCCAAACTAAGCAGAGCTTGTACTATGGGAACCAGATAACTGATAGAATACTTAATATACTTATATACATTTTTTTTGTGTAAATACATACTTATAATATATAGAAAAACACCCAGACTCGGAACAAACACAATTACATGTTAAACCTGTAATAACAGTACATGTTGACAATACATAAATATGAATATTCTTTCTGTAAATCCATACTATATTACAATTTCGATAGCAACTCTGTCGCTCTGTCTGTTTTTTACGTTTTTACGACTAAGCAGCTGGACCTATTTCGATGAAATTTGGTATACAGGTATTGTGACCAGGATTGGGACATAGGCTACTTTTTACCTGACTGAGCAGATGGAGCGTTATTATATGTATAATTTTATTTATTTGTGGTTGTATACTACTCAACGCAATAAGCGTACCGAGTTAGAAAGTAAGTTGTGCGTTTACTACGAGATTGGAATATGATAAATAAAATAATGCTGGACATTTCTCACAGCGCTAATCACTAAACTAAGTAAAGCTTGTAGTATGGGAACCAGATACCTATATACTGTTTTTATTTGTAAATACATACTTATAATAATATATAGAATAATTATAACATAATATACAGACCCAGAGCAAATATCTGTAGATCATGCAAATATTTGTACCGCGGCAGGAATCAAACCCGCTACCTCCTGCATCAATCTCTATATATATCTGACACAAATATGGGATACAAGAAATACCGTTAAAACTCGCAGTCTGCTAGGTTGAAAGTGTATTCATATTTAAAAGCTACGAAGGTGCGATTGGGTACATATATTTTCATAATTTTAAAAAGGGAAAAATATCTAATGTTAATCATACATAGATCTCTATGATCTTCGGACTTGGTATCCTAAACGCAAACAATCTTCCTAAAAGTTAACCTAAAAGTTAACCACAAAAAGTTGTTAAATACGAGTAGAATGTAGAAAGCTATTAATTCAAAGCAAGCAAGCATCACTAGTCAAACTTGCATTAAAACAATTTTTACCCGTCGTTTTGCCAGCATCATATCTCGCAAAATGTATCGCGCGCGGCACGGCAGGCAAAGATTGACAGGGCGAACTAATAATCGGAGGGTGGCAGCCACCCCAATATTAAGGCGGGCAAGAGGCGCAGTTTTACGTGGGCGTCGACCCCAGATGTGGGGGTAAGAAGGGAGGGGTTGAGAAACTTCCCCCCAGGTTAAGAATATTCTACCAACTCATCCAATTCAAGAGAATAAATTGAAGTTTTGAATTTGTTTTGTAATAGTCGGAGTTTGCGAAACTCATTTGGCCTAGAATATAAGCCTGGATAATTTGAAATAAACGTTTTTGAGGCATTCGGTATAAAAGGCCAAGATGAAAGCACAATTGGATAACTGGAACTAGCTCAACAAGGCTTGCAAGATCCAGTCCGGCTTGCACAACGATCCTAAAACGTAATTGGTGACTAAATATGTTTAAATTTCCCGTATAGGTATGACAACTCTCTAAATCATATTTAGGCACTAAATACGATTAGGCATCGTTACGCAAGTTGCCTTTAAACTAGATTAGGTTAGATAATTCTTTATTGCACACCAAGAAAACAATACAGCTAAAAAAACACCGTAAAACTATGTCATACAACTGGCGGTCTTATCGCTAAATAGCAATCTCTACCAGGCAACTTAGTCCTCAAATAACTAATACTATAACAATAAATAACTATAGTAAGCAATAAACTAATCATATACATAAAAAAATAGCATATATTTCGGTTATAATCGAATATTGTTAAATAAGCGTTCCATAATAAAAATTTTACGAAGCATTCGTTCCAAAAGAGACAAAAGATGCAGGAAAAAGTTTTGATTGAAACTCAAATTCTAATTTTTGTATCCATAAACATCACAAGAATAATCAGGCAGGTGCAAAGCTGGCATTCATTTTATAATTACTTTGGCAGTGACTAGACAAAGTTCAACCAAAAATAAGTCAGTATCAGTTAACTTAAAACTAGTTGACAGCCGCCGGGTAACAGATGAGTGAAGTGAAACAAAAAACCAATCTGCCATAAAGTCTCCGACGGACCAGCGAGGGACTAATGACCCAATTTCCTTGAGTGTTCTGCGGCCCTCTAGCAACCTTCACTCGCCCGTGAAGAGAGCTACTCGGGTGAACTGTATCACTCATACAAATAGTGATACGAATGACTCTTCGCACTCGTGAATTCATGATAGGACAGCATCATCTTCATCAACATCATTCATAGCCTGACTATACCCATTCTTGGGTATAGGCTTCCCCAAGTTTGAGCCATCCACCATGATCCTGCGCTAGTCTCACCCACTGACGGTCCGCGAGCTTTACGATGTCGTCCACCCATCTCGCTGCTGGACGTCCTACCCTTCTATACCCGCTTTTTGGCCACCATTCAGTCACTGCTCTGTTCCATCTGTCATCACCACGTCTAGCCATGATAAATAAATAAATATTGCTGGACATTTCACACTGCGCTATCTAGCCCCAAATTAAGCAGAGCTTGTACTGTGAGAACCAGATAACTGATAGAATACTTATACACTTTTTTTTGTAAATACATACTTATAATATATAGAAAAACATCCAGACCCGTAACAAATATCTGAAGATCATGCAAACATTTGTTCCGCGGCGGGAATCAAACCCGCAACCTCATCCGTCACAGCCGGCTATTCGCCCACTGCGCCACAGAGGTCGTCAAATATATATAATAATAGGACAGCATTCAAATAATTCAAACACACACATCTTTTCTTATCTGGAAGGGAATCCGCCTTTATTCCGGAGAGGTATGCAGATTCCACGGATCTACAATTGCTGCGATCCTGAATATTTTGCTTTAACGTGCTCATTGGTTGCCTTTCACCAAGATGGTCAATTTGGTCAAAATAAATAATTTAACCAAACATTGAAATAATTATATATTAATAAGGGGTATAAGGGGTTCCATACAACATCTCTCGGAACCCAAACCAACCTCACCCGCCCGTGGTATACCCTGCCGACCAGCAAACGAGGCTCTGGCGCACCACCCACCCACCAACCCGCAATTGGACCAGCGTGGTGCATGGTTTATAGTCCAAATCCCCCTCATTATGACAGACACAACAATGGCGGGACGAGCTGGATAAATTTCTAACGGATGGACCACAATCAGCTCAGGACCGCGAAGTCTGGAAAGAATGGGGGGAGCCCTTTGCCCAGCAGTGGGACACGGGCTGATAATAATAATAATTGAAATAATTGCATTAAAACTTAACAGTCAGTCCCTGAACTTATTAGAAAAATCTTTATAACTCTAATCACGGTATGTTCCTTATTTAGTGCGCTATGTGGGTGCAGTGAGGTTAGAATATCACATAGGCACTTACACCTGATAGACATTAAGTTGTTCAGTTAGTGGTCAACCTAGTGTCAGAGTTTTAGGCCGCTCGAAGGCGTCCGAAGACTACCAATTAGTTATCAGTTTGATTGTAATCTTTGGAAGAAAAAAACAGTGTTGTGAAAAGGTGTAGATAAAAATGTTGTTTATATTACGTATCTTTGAAAATGAACTACTGAACTGGCTCTGCAATGATCTCTTTCTTCTTTAAGTGTCCCATCCCTATTTACACTATATCTACTAAGTTTTTGTATTTTTGCTAGGGAAGCAATGTATTTGGCCTACTTGTTAAAAATCTGGAATAAGCATGTCAAAAAAGTTCCAGTTGATCGCTCACCCTGCAACATGCCATTGTAGTTCTTAAGTCGACGCTATAAGGTTTATAATAGCCCCGTTTTGTGTTCTAAGGGTTACTACTTTTACTCATTTTGACCGACACACTGCCCTAATTGATTGCGAAATCGGTCATTCGAATGTTTAGAGAAATGGAAAATTAGCACGTGTAAGTAAAACCTTTCTGTTAAAGAATTGTACCATGTGGGTTCTTCAAATAATTAATCAAGAAAAGTGTTTTATTTGTGTTATTTAGATCAGATAAATCTTTATTGCCTTAGGACTTCCACTGAATGTAGGTCTCCACCATACATTTTCAAAGCGATCGATCTTGCATGCACCCAGCGGCCTCTACTGACTTTTATTAGGTCATCTTTTTATCTGGTGGGAGCCGCCAGTGCATGGCTCGAAATCCGTCTGTCCCAACAGCCATCAGCTATTTCAACTCTAATACATATTCCACCCGAATTTTCCCTAATAAGATTATTTCAAAAGGCGCTTAAAACCGCTACATAAATAAGCTGAAACGCTGTCCTTAAGTTCCTTATCGACCCGCACATTACGGCTTAAGGCTCCTTTCTCCCCCGCTCGCCCCCAAGACATATTTCATCGAGAACTCCTCCTTAACTACCGCCCGGGGCTACCAACTTTAAGCAATATTTCACCCTGTAAATAATATACAGTGTACGTGAGCCGACCGCAACTATAGATACCTACTTTATATTAGTTTTACGATTGTTAGTTATGTAGATGGGGAAATAATAATATACATACCATCCAAGTCGCCGAAATGAAGATGCTAAGGTGGATGTGCGGCGTCTCCAGGCTCGATAAAATCCGTAACGAAAACGTGCGAGGAATCCTGGGCGTGCGCGACATCGCTGACAAGATGCAGGAGAGTCGGCTGCGATGGTACGGTCACGTGAAGGCCACCTGAGTACGTAGGGAATTTGGCACTACAACTTTCCATCCCCGGTCGAAGATCTTGAGACCCAAGACAAGGTGGAAAGATGTAGTGTCAAAAGACATGAGAGACTGCCAAGTTTCTGATGACGACGTCGAGGATAGAGCGAAGTGGAGAAGAACAACTAGGAAAGCTGACCCCACCACCATGTGGGATACATAGCTGGGAAGAGAGAGAGAGATGGGGAAATAATAGGCAACAAATAAATAATAATTAAATAATGACATTTCACACAAGAGTTTTAGGTCACGACTATATTAATAACGATTGGACATCTTTGGATATTACTCAGTACGCAGACTCGTAAAGATACCCCACAAAGGGTAGTTAGAGGCAAGTCCCCTTCTTGTATAGAAGTTAAGCATGCACGTGACACGCTGCAAGCCATTTGCTTATTTGTCTTCAATTTACTAACTACTCCTACGATTACAATTTTTTTTACCAAATTAAAAAAAGAACCGACTTCCTGGATTAAAAACTGACAGCTAAGAATCAGCCAAGTTAAACTAGCTTTCTATCCAAAAAATAGCATCCGAATCGGTCCATCTGTTTGCGAACTACGATGCCACAGACACAGATAGTTAAGTCTGTCCTATTTCTGCCGCCAAGCACCATCGCTGTGTTTCGTTTTGAAGGGTATGGTTGCCGGTGAAACTACAGGCATATGAGGCTTTACATCTGTATGCCTCAAGTTGATGGACGCAGAGCATCGTATCTACGATGCAATACTTCGTTATAGGCGATGGTTACCACCTAACATCAGGTGGGCCATGCTTGTTCTATCTTGAAACATACAAAAAAAAGTGGCACTCAGGGAGTGCCGACAGAAGTGAAAACTTGAACAATTACGACATAGGTATATACAGAGGTGTCGGTAACAGTGTCGCGAGTTCAATGGTTTTTTCCCATCTCAAAAAATGCCCAACGCGCCTAAAGAAGTTTTCACTTCAAAAAAAGTAATAAGTGCTCATAACACCCCTCTTTTTGTGTTGGGGATTAAAAATGATAGGCAAAATATAACGATAAAACAAGTACGTATCATCTTGACATCGTATCCCTGTTTGGAAGGGTTATTATAGGAGTTGGCGGTAGATGGCGTGGCGTATTGCCGAAGCCAAGTAAGTTTTAATGAAACCCGCTCAACAAACAACCTTCTATCTATACGTCCAACTTATAGTTTAATACTGTTGACTTGTTGGTTTGTCTATCATGTAAAGCAATATATGTATAACTAGCTTCCGCTTGCGGCTTCGCATGCGTAGTTTGGATATAAAAAGTAGCCTATGTTTCAATCCAGGTCATAATCTATCTGTATACCATTCATTAAAATCGGTTCAGCCGTTACGACGTGATTGAGTAACAAAAAAACTTTCACATTTATATTATTAGTGTGATATCTTTTTAGAGTTCTGGATCAAAATGGTAAAAACGGAACCCTTATATGGTGCGACTTCGACCGTCCGTCCGTCCGTCCGTCTGCACAGCTGATTATCTCAGCAATATGCAGCAATAGGTTCAGTAGTTACTGAACCTTGAAATTTGGAATAAATAATACTGAGTTTCCTCAGCCCCAAGAAAAATATTTTTATTTTGATGACCAAAAGAACCAAAATGGTGAGGGTCAAAATTTCAAAATAGGGTGGTTAGGTCATGTGGGTTATAATATTAAAGTGATTGATTTACACATTTCAAAACAATATTTTTTTATTCGGACTATTTTGAAGTAGGTAATAATGATGAGAAATGTTGAAAAAATACCGTTCCCCTCTTATCCCCGATGTTTGCGAAGTGAAAAATCTGACATAAATATGATTGACACTACGCGTTTTCTTATGTACGACATTAAATTAAAACACGGGTAGGGCAAATGGCCTACTATTGGGAAATAGGTTTTTTCAAATTCATTAGATACAATAGAATAGAATACCATAGAAAATTAAAGTAAAATATATCATCTTAACATCAATGAAACAGCCTGTATAAAATAGGCAAACAAATCATATTAATTCATCATGTAAGTAGGTACCTGTTAACTGAATAAGCGTAATTGTAGCAAAGGCGCCGCCGATTTCCGTTAAAAATTGTTTATTGGATATGTATCGATTATAAATATTCAAGCGACCTGTATTAAGCTCACCTACGATTCCGGATGTGTGTTTTAAATGAATTTCGTATATAAAAAAACAGGTTGTATATAAAGATTACAGGAAAGTTATAACAAGGTCTCTATCTGTAACAGTTTGTTAGATATCTGTCTTCAAAGTTTTCTTGGTTTAACGGTAATATAACTAGACACCTGGTTATTCTGGGAAACAAACATTGTGATTTCTGATTGTATTTTCAGTAAATCGAGGGTAAAATCGCGGGCAAGTATTAACACATCACGTAGCTAGATGATAGTTTGTCTGTGGGTGGAAGGGTAGACACCGCAAGATTGCTGCCATTCTTTAGGGCTCCGTCCCTTGACCCTTCGCGTAAACGTATGCGTATACTGGAGCCGTGAGAAAATTCTATTATCACCAACCGAGAGGGCTTGCAAATATGATTTGGATTTTGCCTCAGCACTCTTAAAACATTTTGCATACAGGACTAGCTGATATTGGCTTTTTATCGTAATAAAATATCGCCTCAGGGATCGTGTTGCTTTTTATCTGTGGAAAAATTCCCAGAATCGGTTAAGTAATTTCTGAGATTACCTCTACACACATACAAATTAAAACTGCATCAGGTCCACTTGATTTTTCTTCTTCTTTCGTGTCGATGTCTCAAGACTTTAGCCATTTTAATATTTGATTTTTCTTTATATACTTTACTTTTTTTATTTACGTAATCGACGTAATCAGGAAGGAACGTCAAACTCATTTAGTTGTATGTACGGGCTCTGGAAACTGCGACACAGTATTTTACTAATGCAGTTTCCAGTGTTCACTTTGTTTTAGTTACATGTAGAAAGTTCACAATAAATAAATACAAAAAAAAATAAAAATTTGAGCAGTACGTCGCCATATTCCTGGCAGTGTTGGAGCAGGACATTGATTGCCCCATCGTGTAAGTGGTAGGGTAGGATGGGCATGCAAGGACGTGTGCCATTGTTTGGAGCTGGGCACCATATTTTTATAAGTCGCTGAATTGTCTATCATAGAATAGAATACGCTGTATACCACACTTAAATTAACAAATCATATTTAAAACATATATCATACCGTATTTACTAACGATACACCTGCAGCGGCGAACTTTTTTATTGATGATATTGACTACATCAATAAATAAATTAAAAAAAAGTGCGCTTGACCACTACCTCACCTGATGGTAAGTGAAGGTGTGGTCGAAGATGGAGCACGCTTGCCTAGAAAGAACCTATTCACTCTGGACTTGAAAACTCCAAGATTATACTGGTTCGGAAAAACATACGCCGGAAGTGAGTTCTTGAGACTTGGGTGCGAGATCTTCCATACTGACCAAGGTAGGCCCACCTGATGGTATAGGTTACGAAAGACTAGTTCTATTATGGCATTGCATTGCACCCGTTACTCTGAAGGTGGTTTCCCAGTACGTGATTTTATAATTTATCTGGAATTTTATATTTAGAGTACTTATCATCTATCTTCTTCCCTAACTACTTATTTCAGTCAGAACTTAAGGTCCATGTTAGTTTTTTACCATTTTGTGTTTAAGTTTTTGTGTGTCGTGTCAAATAAAAGTGTTCATTTTTATTTTCTTTTATGACTTCGCTCGAATGGTGCCTGGATAAAACATTGATTTGCTGGCTATTCCATCTAGCAAAGCTATAAATATAAGAGATGTTTGACAGTGATCTATTGGGACTACATCTATTTCTATGATGTTCGACGTCCGGTTTTGCAGGTCAAACATAAACTGAATTTTCCTTAAAATACTCGCTTTTTCAACATTAATTCTTCAAGTGCTTTTTTTTAATTTGAAACTACAAATTTTGTATAATCGTTTAGAAAATATTGTTCGTGTTAGTAGGCATAATAAATCCATTTTCTTTACTCCATACAATCCTAAACTTTAAAAATAACATGGGAAAACTAAGCTCAAAAGGTAAAGTGGTTATATATTGAAATGTACGTACTTCCAAAACTTTTGCAGAATATTTATACCTCTATTTTTTACGACATGGAGTTGGAACAAGTATATGACCCACCTGAAATTAAGTGGTAACCATCGCATATAACAAAATATTGCCCCGAAGGTGACGCACCTTAGAAAAGTGGCCTGCGCGTGTTTAATGCGCTACCCTCAGTCCTTTAACTTGAGGCATACAGGTGTAAAGCCTCATGTGCCTGTACTTTCACCGGCAACCATACCCTTCAAACCGAAACACAGCAATGCTGCTTGGCGGCAGAAATAGTTATGTTGGTAGCTTTTCCCCGAAATCAGAACGTTTAATGCCCGGATATAGGTACATGTTTCGATGTTACACTTTGTTGATCCTTATATATTCTACCATAGAGATGGTGTGCAAATATAAATATATAAATCAAATTTAAACTAAGTGAATGTCAAATAAAATTAGAAATGTCAATACAATACTAAATAAAAAACAAATGTCATAGTATAGTCAATTAAAAGTCATTGGAATGGGTTAAATATTCATTAATGTCATAAAAAAAGTGTGCCAATCATTTTGTCAACTTTGCTTTGAAGACATTTAATGGTAATTCCTTAAATGCATTTGGCAATTTATTATACACCTTTATGGCACTTACATAAACATTTCTTTTATAAATGTCCAGTCTGACTTTAGGCACGTATAATTTTTGTGGATTTCTAGAGGCAGCTTTTTTAATAACTACTTCTGATTGCTTCTTGAAATATCCAGGGTATCGTTCAACAAGAATGCACAATTCCCTGATGTACATGTAAGTCAAGGGCAAAATTTTGAGCTGTTTAAAAAGTGGTTTACAACCATGAACCAAGCACCAAAGACAGCTCTCACGCACTTCATCTGGACCGAGCGAGCCCTTTCACAATGAACTTTACTACTATCCAAACAGATCTCGTATCAACATCATTCGCCGAAGCCTTACGAAATTCTTCTACCTTTCATCTCCACCATGTACCCAGCTATGTACACTACATTTACCTAATTGAAGCTTAACGCAACCCTACCTATTTATAGTGAAACTAAAGGTGGCCACCCGAAATGTTTACAAAGCATTTGCTTAATAACTGAAACTTCGGGGGCGTGGGTCGAATTCTCCTAATACCTAGTGTTGTTGACGCTGGTGTGAGTGAGATGGTGGGGAAAAACAAGACTGGATGAAATCTTGCAACAATCTCGGAGATATTTTGAAGTGAAAACTTCTTTAGCATCGTTGTGATTTAAAAGTCGATGAAACGAAAAAGCGGTAAAAAGAGACAGATACATAAATTCATAAGATTTAACGTGGGAGAAAATGAGATAGGAAGCATTATACAGTGTTTCTTATGTATATGATTCTCTTTGTGCTTTGCTTCGTACTCCCTCCACTCGTGTTAATAATTATCTAACTTTGCATCACTATGATCATTACTAAAACCTACAATTATCATCTTCCTGAAATTTTACATTCGTCTCATTATCTTAAAACCAAAATTTTTGAAGGTTTCTCTTCTACCACGTGTGCATTGCACACATGCTTTTTTTTAAAGATGGGGAGATGTTACTAATTTATGTTCCTAAAACAACACCTTTTTACTTTTTATTCCATAAAGTTCTTTCTATCCTAAGGTTGTCTGTAAGAAATCGCTTTAAGCGATAAGACTGTCCAATGTACATATCTGTTGTTTTAGTTTTTATGTATTTTTTTATTGTATTGTGTTCTGTATTGTGATTAGTAGACGAACCAAAGTCATCGACATAGGACAAAGTATTAGCAAGCTGGAGTGGTAGTAGTCAGGGCACATAGCTCGAAGAATTGACGGCCGTTGGGGCCGAAAGGTTCTCGAGTGGAAGCGCACTGAAAAGCGCAGCGTAGGACGGCCTCCAACTAGATGGAAAGACGACCAGTTAAAGATTGCTGGGAGCCGTTGGGTACAGGCCATACAAGAACGGTCGCTCTGAAACTGTCCTGTGGCTGATATGATGATAAATAAACCTTCACTTAGGCTATAAATTTAAAAAGAAAGAACTTTAGAACCCCAGGTTTGTTCCGGTCTCGCGCCTCTTATCCAGCACTAGTGAACTATCATTAAACTAGCGATGTCTCGCGTGTGTGCGTGGGGCACGGTTGCTATGGCAACCCGGCTCGTATCTTAAAGATCTCCCTCTCGCCGTCTCAGTTTTCTCCTTTCTCGTTTGCACGCGTTTCTTGTCGGGAGGCGTGAAAATGTAGCGTTTGCACATTCATCAATTTAATCAAATATCTTTTTACGTTTAATTCAAGTTGCCGGTCTATACACCGTGCCTGTTCCTTCGCGACCAAGCCAGGAAATAAAGGAAAGAAACAAGGCTGGTTGTTCTTTTTAATGATCCTTTTAGAATACAAAATAACAAAGAAAATATATTAAATGGTAACATTTTTAAACGAGTTGGAGCAATTTCAATCCCAAGCTTCTCTACCATCTAAATAATCAGACTGTATCTTATGAACCGTGATAGTTAGACAATTGAAATTTTCACAGACGATGCATTTATGTTGCCGCTATAACATCAAATACTAAAAACAGAATAAAATAAATATTTAAGGGGGCTCCCTTACAACAAACGTGATATTTTTGCTCGATATTGATAACGGCAACAGGTAGACGCTTGAAATATTTACAGAATATTTAGTTATATATTCACTTTAAGAAAAAATAATTAAATTAAAATACAACAAATATTTAACCCTCTATTGCATGCATTATTAAATCAAAAAGAAAAAAATATTTTTATGATTTAGTGGGTTTTTTAAGGCTTACAAGACCAAATATAAAGATAAAAGTAAAATAAATTTCTTATTTTGGAAAAAAAACCGGAGCCAAAATTAACTTCCCATGTCTGCCATTTCAATGGTCTATTTTATCTGAACGTATTGAATTTAGAGGTAGGTCTTGCACTTTTGCTGAGGTTTTCCGTGCCATTTTCCGAGGTGCGCGAGATTCATTTCTACTGGTAGAAGTGCCCGTTCTGGTTGACGTAGAAGTACCTATCTACTCTTGACGAGGTTGGTGTAGCGGGATTTTTGATACTAAGACGTTCCCTTTTTTTTTTGCGATGATCATGCCAACCTTGCAATAATGGTCAGCAATGGGGAGCTTGAAGTCAAATAGTGACATGTATAGGTCAGTCTTGCGTCGCCACAGTAACCAAGTATTAACTGCGCAC
Organism: Philereme transversata; assembly: GCA_963924445.1. Lineage (NCBI taxonomy): Eukaryota > Metazoa > Arthropoda > Insecta > Lepidoptera > Geometridae > Philereme > Philereme transversata. Next base: position 12,634,179 of record OZ004347.1, read on the forward strand.
ATATCAATCAAGTGGAAAAATATTTTTTATACCACTGACGAAACCTTATTTGCATACAAAGCCAAAAATGGCTCCCGTAGAAAATAGTGCAAATGAAGTATAAGGAACAACGTACAAGGCTTTGTAGAACATTATTTATATTTTTAAAAATCAATTTTCTTACTTTTCTGTTTAATTTTCACCAACAAAGCTGCAAAAAATTTTACTAAGAACGACTTTGCGTACGCACCGGAGAAATGTGAGATTATAATGACATGCGACATTGGCCATAGGAAATAAAAATTGCTTTTCGTTTCAGTTTGAACTACATAATATTATTAAAATAAAATTGATAAATTTTGTTTAAAATTAGGGTAGAAAAAAAATACTAAGGTTTAGCAGCCAAAAATGTCTGTATGCAATAGAGGGTGAGGGGCTCCCATACAACAAACGTGATTTTTTTGCCGTTTTTATAGATAATTGTACGGTACCCTTCGTGCGCGAGTCCGACTCGCACTTGGCCGGTTTTGTTTTTATAAATACTTAGTTTAATTATGTTTTTAAATTAGTTAATTGTCAATTTTTGTACATCACTTGGGAGTTTGTTATAAAAGCGTACACCTTGCCCTTTATACGATTTACTTACTTCATGGATTCTACAAGTGGCAAGAGCGAGTTTGTCTCTATTTCTATTATTATAGTATTAAAATTATGATTAATATTTTAGTGAACATACATCAGATTTTCATAGATGTATTGACAAGGGAATATCACAATATTTATTTCTTTAAACTTATGGCGTATGTTATGTTTTGCCGAGCCTACGTACATAGCTAATAGTAGAGGAGACCGTGAAGATCGACCTTCACCGATCTGATAACCAGATGAGACGTATTTTTTATCAAATATAATTTATAAACAAATATGCCGATAATTACTTGCCTATCTAAAAGTGGTTAGGGCTATTTTTAATTAAATTAACTTTAATCGATTTTTTTTTCATCACTTTCATTCTTTTGATAACCAAATGAATTTTATTTCACTGTTAGTTTTTAACACACAGAATATGCCTCAGTAGGCTTGCCTACTCATTTTCTGTGTATAGCTACCTGGCAAGCCGATGTGAACAGGTAACTCAATATAGGTGACTCCATCGTTCTGCTAACTTATCGAAAGTTATATCAAATTTTAGATTATTTTATTACAAAATCAGTCATATTTCAAAATCATTGCCTGCAAAAAATTATACTTATATTACTGTTGCCTAGCTAAAAACTTTTAGAGAGCACTTTTAGATAGGCAAGTAATTATAGGCATATTTGTTTATAAATTATATTTGATAAAAAATATGTCTCATCTGGTTATCAGATCGGTGAAGGTCGATCTTCACCGGCTCTTAGACCATAATATGTCCTGCAGGAGTTTATAGCTGACGGTGACTACATCAGGAGGCCCGTCAGCTCGTATCTCTTTATAAAGCCACTGGTTATCTATTCTAAATATATATACCTCTGAAAAGTGACATTCCTTTTCTTTGCGAACTGTCCCGTAGGGTTAAAACCCGGCCGCGAGGGGGGGGGGGGGGTCAACACTAATGGAGTCGGACCCCCTGCCCATAAAATTGTAAATTAGTGATGAGCCGCCAGCCCGCGACCCTATCGATTTATTGATAGTTTGAGACGACTCCAAGATTTTGTACTGATTTATAGGCATTGCAAGTAATTTTTAATTATTAACTAAAATAAAACTGTGTTTACATCATTACACCCGAGGTAATGCCCACACAGTCCATTCCATCCAAATGTTATCTGGTAGAGATCGCTGCTTAGCAACAAGATGGCCAATTGTATCACATAGATGTACGTTGTTCTTTCTAATTGTATTGTTTTATGGTATGCAATAAAGAATTATGTATCTACCTGCATGAAACAATATAAATCATATTTATAATATATCTTCAACATTAGCTGGGTGTAAGAGTCACTGTATAAATGAGCATTCTTTGTTGTTATATGTAGCGTCGATTTTTGGAAACTTTTTAAAACCATAAGTAGTAAACTTTATTGATAAAAAATAAAAATTATCGACAAAATAAAAGACACAAGCAAATAATACAATGGGCGGTCTTATCGCTTTGAAGCGATTTCTTCCAGATAACCCAAATTCAAGACAAATATTTAAAAATAAGAGTCAGATTTTTTTCCGATCTCTGCGTTCACTGTGTTGTTCTTATTTGCGTGATTCGATCTGTGTCGCGGCGTATTATAACCCCGGGTATAGAGTTAAATAAATAAGTATTGCAAGACATTTCACACAGCGCTATCTAGCCCCAAACTAAGCAGAGCTTGTACTATGGGAACCAGATAACTGATAGAATACTCATAAACTTGTTTTTTTGTTTGTAAATACATAGTTAAAACCGTTTGTAACGACATCGTTTACAACGATCTATCGGTTATTACAGCCAGATTGTATGGTCCCTTCCATTGTATATTTATATGACTGTATTGCTTAAAACGACTATCGGATATAACGTTGGCAACTATACGGTCCCTTCGATGTCGTTATAAACGGTTTTGACTGTACTTATAATATATAGAAAAATACCGAGACACGGAACAAATATCTGTAGATCATGCAAACATTTGTTCCGCGGCGAGAATTGAACGCGCTACCTCCTGCGTCTCAGCCAGCTATATGCCCACTGCGCCACGGAGGCAGTTCATTGTAATATCGCTATTGGTGTTTAGAAATCTGCGATCATATCTACTGCAATATGAAATATGTACTTACTTATACTTATATATATTTCTATTAATATTATAAAGAGGAAAGATTTGTATTTTTGTATGTCTGTAACGAATAAACTCAAAAACTACTGGTCCCATTTCAAAATTTCTTTCATCATTAGAATGCTACATTATCCTTGAGTAATATAGTGTAATGTTTTTATTGAAAAAATACGCGTGCGATGCTGCGAATTGGTCAATTAATATACCTAAAAAGTGAAGATGTAACATACGCTTAGATATAAAAGTTTCAGTGTGTAAAAGTACTTACCGAATTTTTGATGTGGTGTTCATTTAATAACTAAATTTTTCTAGGTCATACTGCTTCAGACCAGGTAAAAATCTAGGCAAAAGACCCAGTGCGGTGATATTCAGAGCGCCTTTTCTTGTCTTAAACGTCACCCGTTTAAAACTAAGTATTTGAATGTAACATTTGCAAAGGTTCTGTGTTTCTTTAGTATTTTGTTTATTATTTTGTCAATGCTTGTAAACTCTTCTCAAACTTCGAAACTGTGCGTCTGTAGCTGTTAACAATGAACTACCCGAGAATGTAAGAAACGCCTGCTCGGCACAATCCTTCAAAAATTTAGTGAAACTGACGCCATTAAGGTTGTCTTGACAAATCAACTGACGTACTATCTGTAATTTATTATTATCTATCAATATCCCAATGAAGGTACTAATTTTATTTTATATTTTTAAGGAAAATAACATTTTATTTAATTTTTTACCATAACTATTTACTGTGGAACAAAAAAACGGTATTAAATCTAAATTTGATCCACAGCATCACTTCACTGGATGTCACTTCACCCCAATCTCTCTAACTACTGAATTGTTACCTTTAAAATTCGTTTTTTCATAAATATTAATAGGCCGGTCAAGGAGTTATGTTAATAGGCCTTACCATTGTACATCGAACCGGTTATCCGGACAAATTAAGGGTGCTGAGTAAGTGACCCATCCTTTTAAAAATCCGACTCAACCACTCTGACTTTAAATTGAAGAGAATAAGGTTGGTTTTTGAATGTTTTTTTGTTTTCAAACGGTTAGTTAAGTTGGTGATGTGAAAAGGTGTGTGCATATAAATAAGTTAGATAGTGCAGCATCCCTCGTTTGGGCAGATTTGACCCGTGACCGGTTGACCCTGAGTTTTAGTGTTAGAGTCGTGAGATTCTTGCTGCAATGGGATTCTGTGGGAATTTTATGGTATTGTACTTGTTTTGAAGAATTTAAATAAAATGCTTCAATAAAAGACAGAAGACAAGTTTCCTTCAATATTAAGTGCTTATATGCAATAAGATAGTATCCATACTATCCATATTATCTAAAAGTAACTCTGGCTCTTTATCTGTTGTTTATCGGCTGGACTAGTTTCGATGAAATTTGGTATGTGGTCTAGGTTGAGACATAAGCTACCTTATATTGACAAACCACGCGTGTGAAGCAGCGGGTTAAAGTATGTAGAAAAAAAACCGATTAACATAAAAAAAAAATGCGTGAGTGTCGTGGAACACTCGGTTGGAACGAAGTTCTGAGCGTCTCAGAGCAATTAAATGAAACGCAGAAATAATTACTAATTAATAGAAAGAATGGTAGGAAATTTCGTAATAAATATATTATTTCGAGTTGTGAAAATAAATAATTAATGAATTAATCAATTTTGTTATGTCCGAGGTCACCAATCAAAAATACCAACCCATCTGACTGGTTTTAACGATACAGGCTTGCCTAGTGAAGTGCCTTCTGCCTCATATTTTGTTTATTCATGTATAATTCTATTATACCAGGCATCATAGGTTAATTACAAAAATTGTCTACATAGTCATTTTATTGATAAGTTTTTGGCTGAAAATAAATATTTTTTCATTTTTTTTTCATTTAAACATTTAATTGTACATCATTCAATTCATCTAATTCATTATAAACTTTATCAGTACATTCTCCATATGCATTCAATCATACCGCGCTATGGATAACCGTCTACACTAAAGAAAGGGTCGTGACGGAAACTCGTGACGGAAAACACTCACACCTTTTCCCGCCAAGTCCATACCATACGATAAGGAAGTTCGTTCCAATAGGTAAGTTTTATTGTTACTAAAACTTTTATTTTTACAAAAACAAATATGTTATTTCAGTGTGATATTAGGAGTGGTTTTCAAATCATGTATAAGTTTATACTATTGAAACATTTAGCTTGATAAGTACCTACTGCTTAATACGGGCTTGTATTTAGTATATAAGATCTGTAATATATAATACATACACAGTTGTAGCTATATCCTAGCTATTTAAACCTTGCAAGCAATAACGCGTTAGGGTGGATACAAGACGATTTGCAGCAGGAAATGAACCTGAACAGAGGTAGGAGTGGCGCGAGATTATACCTCGATTTGAGCTCGCATATTTATGTAGGTGTTAGCTAGTGTTGCCAGGTGTCCTGATTTGTGCGGGACATCCCAATTTTTAGGGGTCTGGGGACACGACCCGATTCACCCTTGATCGGGACGCTGAATGACCCAGTTTTTCATCAACCTCCTTAGTTTGTTAAATTGTTGGATATATCTGTGGGGGGGGGGGGGAATAAATACCTACTTTTTATGTGGGATCTATTAAAAAACTAACCACCGGATAAAAATAAATAATGATTCACAAAAAAACTGTTTTTTCGCTATTTTAGCTGTCCCGATTTGAAAATCAATGTCTTGATTAATATATAATATATTCATTTATTTTCTCTCACAAGTTGTTTCTTATGCCTAATTTACAAAGGCAAGTTTGTATGGTGTCAAACAAACATTGTGAGAGACTGGTGCCTGAAGTAGGTTCATAGGAACCTGTATTACAGGTCACCAGGCCCCCCACTCTGCGAGTGTGAACAACAAAGGCTTGTCTATGCAGCGGACATTGTGTTAGGATTATGTTAACCTTCCGTTCCGAAATTTTCCAAACTGGACCTGGCAACACCAGCACTAGCTGACCTGCCCGCGGCATCACACACGTGGTTTTTCAACAAAAAACATCACCCCTCTTTTGTGCAGGCGGGTAAAAAGTAGCATATTATTCCCCAATCCTGGTCATAATGTATCTGTATACTGAATTTTGTATTCGTAACAAACAGACGGAGAGACAGTTACTTTCGAATTTATAATATTATTATAGATTTTCATAACCTATCTACATATACATGCGTGCGACTGCATAATGACTAAAAGACTGCATACTCTACTCCGAGTGGAGTCTACGCATTGGAAAGCGCAGTGTTGGACGACCCCCAATAAGATGTAAAGACTACCTAATAAAGATACTATGTACCAAAGTTTTATGGTAATATATAAAAATATCTTACTGTACTTTACTGTACTTTTTTTACTAAGTGTACTTTTATACTGCACCTTTTTTGCCAACCTAAAGGAAAAAATAAATATTAATCATTCAGTATTAACTTAGTACGCAGTAGGCATATCTGTAGATTAAAGTCGGCCCCGCTTCTAGGGTACTACAATGATAAGTATTCTGGAATAGGCGGGATCCTTATAGAACAACTTATTATTTACAAAAGGTACTGTAAGTAACAACGATATTAAAACAAGCTTATTTTTATAAAATGCATAAAACCATAACCACTTTTTGCATCCAAATTCTATTAAAAAAAAAACCACGAAAAATCCCTTTACCCCTTCCTACTTGAAGGAACGAGTTGAGTTCCTTCACTGCTCTAATCCTCACTCGCTCCGATCATCTGAAAATTTGATGCTGAAAACCCCAGTGCATAGAACTAGATTCCATGATGATTCCTTTACAGTTCAAGCAACACGTCTTTGGAACACATTACCGGTCTCAATACGGCAAGCTCCATCATTAGCCACATTTAAAACAAGAGTGAAAATATTTTATCTCTCAGAAACGTCGTAGTGTCGCTATATATATATATATATATATATATATATATATATGTATGTGTGTTTATGTATATTTTTATTTAATTTTATTTATCGTAGGTATATATTGTCAATATTTATTTAAGTATATTGTTTTATTTTATTGTAAATGATCAGCGTTCTGTTAATATATACCCCCCTCCATTATTGTAATGTTACAAAAATCCTCTCCATCCAAAGGTTGTCTGGAAGAAATCGCTTCTAAGCGATAAGACCGCCCATTGTACTTGTTGCTTTGTGAATTTTTATATTTTTTGTTTGGTTTTTGTGTGGTGTACAATAAAGTATTTTCATTCATTCATTCATTCATTCACGTCCGACCGAATCGATCCATCCGTTTCGGACAGACAGACACACAGATATAGGCGTTAAACTTATAACACCCCTATTTTTACGTTTGGGGTTAAGAATACAATAGTCTCGCTGTTGTCATGTGAATTCTCAGCAGTGTAGGTAAGTGCCCGAATGATGTCATTCCGATCCGAATAAGGACATTGTCTTGCACAGAACAACGCCTCAGGGCACTGAATGTAACTTGACTCAGCATAAATTAGTAACAACAATGTAATCACCATAATGATACTTTAGTATCGCTCCGTGCAAATTACTTCTTGTGAGTCGTAACTTACGAGAGGAAGCGATTTGAATGTGAACTTTCTAGAGTACTTGATGAGGCAACCGATTAGAAAAAAAATCAAAAATAATTAAAGCGTTTTTGCGACAAAGTTATAGGCCATTTAACTAAAACCTTTTACTACCCTTCTATTCTCGGTCTTAAAACAACACCGATAAATAATTTTTAAGTACATACCATAGTTAAGGTCAATTTTAAATTTATTTAAATCAAATTTAAAATGCGACTCAAAAACTTCAACCATTTTCACGTTTATCGTTGTAGGACCACGGTGACGAAGACCAATGCGTTGGTGCAACCAGATTTGCTCATCCCTGGATACCACCACCATCCGTACTGCAGAGTGACTTCAATCATCATCAGAACCAAGATCCTGGCACCGTCAGATGTGGCCCTCTCGATGAACGGAGAATCGCGTGACACGACTGCGTCTCCATAAACTGAATAAGACAGTCAAATATAGTGATGACATCGGTGCAAGGAAGAGTCTTTAGAGAAGTCCGCTATCGCTTATCGCATAGGCCAGGCTCCCGCCCTCCGCCCAAGGCGGGCAGATAAACAGTTTATGTGCGTGCAGGACCTTTATGTGCGTAGTTCGACTATCGCGATCGTCGATAGCTAGGCTACATTTTATTGCCTTTTAGCTTCACATTGTTCTATTCCTAGTTTGTGACCAAATTATCCTCAAACTTTCGGAAATGCACAATTTAATGGTATTTGTAACATCTGTGCTTCATCATAGAATAGAATAGAATAACAATTTATTTGCAACGTTATAATAAATAGCACACAGGAAAAAAGAATGAGGTACAAAATATAACTTAAAACTAAACAATCTACAATAAAATACATATAAGTTGCAAAAGGGACCCTAATTCAGCACAATGCGGGTTGTAATACGAGTATAACAACCCGCGCTGGTCTTCCGTTAGGGCCGAATCTGAGTTGCGGCCTAACAAACAAAAATAATAAAATTAAAAAATATATTGAAAAGCGTGACATAGATAAAATCTATAATAATAAATATGTATTTTGGAATGTTAAATGTTAAATACATTTAATGACTATATCTTCATTTATATGACGACCTCCGTGGTGCAGTGGGCGAATAGCCGGCTGAGACTCAGGAGGTAGCGGGTTCGATTCCCGCCGCGGAACAAAATGTTTGCATGATTTACAGATATTTGTTCCGGTTCTGGTTGTTTCTCTATATATATTATAAGTATGTATTTACAAAAAAAATGTACATAAGTATTATATCAGTTATTTGGTTCCCATAGTACAAGCTCTGCTTAGTTTGGGGCTAGATAGCGTTGTGTGAAATGTCCAGCAATATTTATTTATTATTATTTATTTATATAGCACTTTTGTGGCTTTCCTGCATTTTTTGCTACTCAAAAAGATATAATTTAAGTTTTTTTCTAAATCATCATATAAGCCGTACGACGTTTACTGCTGAACGTAGCACCACACATTTACAGAGTGACCGAACTTGTTCAGCCTGCACGCAACGGCTCCTCGCAACTTTAAAAGGAGCTATGATGCCACGGACACAGACGCGTAGACGGACAAAGATTGAAATGTATAGCACCCCCATTTATACGCCCATGGTTAAAAATGCCTAGAGACGAGATAATTAGACGCTTGTAGCACTCACTAGTCACTAAGTAATAATGCTAGACATATCATACAACGCCATCTAGCCCCAAACTAAGCAAAGCTTGTACTATGGGAACCAGATAACTGATAGAATACTTATGTACTTTTTTTTGTTAATACATACTTATAATATATAGAAATACATCCAGACTCGAAACAAATATATGTAGATCATGCAAACATTCCACAGCGGGAATCGAACCCGCTACCTCCTACGTCTCAGCCGGCTCTTCACCCACTGCGCCACGGAGATCGTCAATCATGCAAGTATGCAAGTTTTATGACAATTACAGAATTTTGATTGATTGATTGAAAATACTTTATTGCACTTATAAAAATAGTACACAGGCGAACTTAATGATAAAGTGCATTCTCTTCCAGATAATCTTTGTGTATTGAGATATGTAGGTAGTGCACAGAAAAGGAAACTAATGAAAATTAGCACAAAACTAATAAAAATAGCATAATATACGTACTACTAAAATAACCTACTCATATACATACCTTTTTTCCTGTGTCACGCCTTACCTTATTTTAGCACGACCAGGATGACTGGTAGATAATGCTATTAGCATTAAGTCCTCCTAGTACTATTATGTTTTTGTGAAAGTATTAAATAAAGAAATACATTATATATTATTCTGATCAATAACTAAATAAATAATGCTGGACATTTCACACAGCGCCATCTAGCCTCAAACTAAGCAAAGCTTGTACGATGGGCACCAGATAACTGGTGGAATACTTTTTGTAAATACGTAATTACTTATAATATGCTTATCGAGAAATAACTAGAACAAATATCTGTAGATAATGCAAACATATTTGTTCCGCGGTAGGAATCGAACCCGCAACCTCGTGCATCTCAGCCGATTATGCACTCAATGCGTCTCGGAGGTCATCAATGGGGAAAATGTCTTAGCTGAGCGCGGGCCAAGTAATATTTAACTACCTGGGTCTTAGTCTAGATTCCTATGTTCTAATACTCTATGCCATAGGCATCTTAAATACAGCTTAAGCATGGCCAACTCTACTAATTGCATTCTCCCCATCCATCTGAGATATAGGTAAGCATTTAGGAACCATACATACGTTACTGAATCAGATAAATAAATAAATAATGCTGAACATTTCACACAACGCTATCTAGCCCAAATTAAGCAAAGCTTTTACTATGGGAACCAGATAACTGATATAATACTTTTATACTTTTTTTGTAAGTACATACTTATTATAATATATAGTACAATACCCAAACCCGGAACAAATATTTGTAGAACATGCCAACATTTGTTCCGTGGCGGGAATCGATCCCGCAACCTACGGCTTCGTAGCCGACTATTTGCCCACTGCGCCACGGAGGTCGTCAAGATGGACTTGAATCGTTCATAAGAATTATTCGTTAGCACATAGATAGAAGATATAAAATATTTTATTACACACCTTAAACAAAAAAACAAATACACAATTTAAGTGAATGCATACAATTGGCAGTCTTATTGCTAAGTCGCTATCTCTACCAGACTCTATTTCTTGTTGTGTTTTTTAACACATACCTTGTCATCAGATATCGACTAGATTAAGCAACGTTCAGCACGGTTGGCATTTGAATAGGTGGCTCGATTGATATATATATATATGCCAATAATATATTTATATTATTCAGTTGCAGAAAATAATACAGAAAAACTTAGGTTGTACAAATAAAAAAATGTTAGCGAATTATTAATTTATATTATTCAGAATATGAAAGAATTTTAATCGCAAAGAGCTGATCTGTTAAGTTGAAGAAGGTATTTCCTCATCAAACTTCATCAGACCGTCGAGTGGAGGGACGTCCTACGCTGCGCTTTCTATTATATTGAGCTGTCTTCACTCAAGAACATTTCTGCTACAATGGCCGATAGTCCTTCGAGCTGTGTGCCTCGCCCACTACCTTTTCAGTTATGGTATTATAAACGTATTATTTATTATTAGTATTAAATAAATACATTTTAATTCTCACGTCACCCTCTGCGGAGCCCTACAAAACCAATACGCGTAAACTTTTAACTTAAGGTGCTTCCAAACGAGTTATCTTTTCACGGCAATATGTAATAGGCAATATCCTACACCACTGCCTGGTATCACGTGATTAGGCAATCTGTAGTTGACTTGCCGTTTAATATTGCCTGCAATTTAACCAAAGAACCATTCCCAAACTCCGAACCCCCGCCAATTTATTGTGTACACGTACACGTAGCAGGGCTACTGATAGTATTGCCGTATCGATGTCACTCGGTTGTCACTTCTGCTCACTGCGTGTATGTGTCATTCATTTAAAGCTTTCATAACTTTCAATCAATCTTACCTATCTTCCAAAATTCAAGTATCAAATTACAAAATCACCATATCCTTCTTTTTTTTTAAACTGGATAGATCTTCATTTGACCACAATCTCACCTGATGGTAAGCTATGGATAAAGCACAAAGATCTAGGAGAAACCTATTTACTCTTACCTTAAAGAGGCCCGGATTGTATTCTTTAGGAAAAACAAACGATAAAGTGGTCCATACCTTAGCTGCACGCAACAAGAACGTAGAACCAAAACTGTGTGTGCGAATGGGTGGTACAACAATTAGGTACGGATGGTACTGAGCCGTGCGCTTGTTTGTCCTTTGATGGAAAGGAGATGGCAGGATCGGATCGTATAGTTCCTGGGCACATTCCCCAAAATGTATTCTGTAAAAGATCGGTAGACTTGCAACTATACATATATACTTACCAAAGCAAACCTAAAAAACATAAAGCCTAAAATAAAAGATATCAAATAATTTGTGGTATATAAACAGCATGCCTACCTATTTAGATACTTGGACTATTTAGATCCGAAAACATGGTCTGCCTTCCTGTTGTTATACCCTGCCAGGGTTCATTATGTGAAACTATCTACTACCCGTAACAACTTTGTCATCATATGAAAGCAATAAATGTATTAAGTGAAAAAAACAAGAAAATTGGTTACTCGCAAAAACTGTTATTATAAATACTAATGTAAAGCTGTGATTATATTCATTATTTTATTTTAATACCACCTTTTTATCTATCATGCACCTAATATTGATAAAAATAAATAAAGAATGCTGAACATTTCACACAGCGCCATCTAGCCCCAAATTAAGCAAAGCTTGTATTATGGGATCAAATCCGCACCGCTCTCGACACACCACTACACAACGCTATTCGTCACGCCGGAGATCGCGACAAATGGAAGAAGATTGTACAAGAAAAAATCATGCAATGCGGTCACGACCCTCTACATTGAGGAAACGATGCACAGAGAGAGAGAGAGAGTATTATGGGAACCAGACAAAAATGACAGAGACATCGTAGTTGCTTAGGTATAGAGTTATCCCTATCCCGCTCGATTGGCTTAGCTTAGTGCTATAGAAAATTTGCGTAAGGACAGGCCGCTGCGCCTGTAGAAGTAATAGGTAGTTAAAGCTGTTTGTTTGCATGAAATTTTATGGGCTTTATTGGACACTCGATTTTATCGGCAAGTGGACGTATAAGATGACAATGTTGATGAGCATTACTGAGGGCGCCGCGTCCCTGGTGTGCAGGTTGCTGGCCAGCTCTAACACCATCCTGACAATGATAACCGCCATGATAGACTCAGCCCCGGATCTGGGTGGGGCAAACCAGGGCACCTGCTCCGGGACGCAATTTTAGAGGGTGCTAAATTCTTCAATAAAAATATGTTTTTGAAAAGCTCTTGGCACCTAGCGCACGTCGTACTAGCGATTATTCCACTGCCCGTGGTCGATCTATTTAGTTCACCTGGTTGTTCATTTGATTTGGAAAGCTTCAAACTTTAACACCCTTTCTGAAACGCTGGTGGAGAGGGGACGCCACATCAAGTTTCTGCCCTGATTAGAAAAAATTCTAGATCCGGGGCTGAGTAGAGTTTCCAAACACAAGGCGCTTCTATGAGCGACACCTCCACACTAACCCCATTCGTTTTTAAGTAATTTAAAGTGTCCCTATATGTGTCATAATAACTTGTTTTTTTTGGAAACATATCGGCGACAAAACTTGCCGACAAAAGATTCCTCGTTTAAGAGCACCTTTACCTATTTTAAACGTGTGTTTAAAAATACAGTAAGACAGTGGACCCCCAGTCCCCGCATCATACGCTCAGCCAGCATCGAGGTCGGTGCGTCCATGCGGACGTACGCACTTGCGTTCTCATTCAACCTCAAGAATATAGACCAAGTGGGCTTTGTATATCATCATCATATCAGCCGTAAGACGTCTACTGTTGAACAAAAGTCTCCCCTATAGATTTACAGAGCAACCGATATTGTGCAGCAACAATCTTTACCTTTCATTCCATCTAGCAGGGGACCGTCCTTTGCTGCGCTTTACGTGGTCTCCACTCAAGAACCTCTGCCATTTCAGTTTGTGAATACTTTGGGCTACGTCTCCGTCTTAGTTTTTCTACGATTCTCCTAATTTCTGATTCGAGCTCGTAGAGCATAGCCCTCTCCATAGCTTAGCCTCAGCAAGCACCCTGAGCGATCTTGAGCCTTCTTATGATGCCTATAGCGAGAGACCTAGTTATTAGATGCTAACACGCATTGAAGACTTCCGTCGAGACGAGAAGACCTCACTTTTATAAGGGCTTTGTAAGATAGGCCCTAGCATATCTATAACTAACTTGACGAATAGATATATAGATAATTCTTTACCGCACACCGTAATATAATACAATTATAAATTATTTGTGTTGTATATCCTGTGTGATACAATTGGCGGTCTTATCGCTAAACTTCTTTGGATATAGAAGAAGGTGATTTAAAACTACGTACAAAATATAATATCCGACTATTAATATCCAAATTAACCCAATATAATGAATAATAAATAAATATAGCTGGACATTTCACACAGCGTTATCTAGCCCCATACTAAGCAGAGCTTGTACTATGGGAACCAAATAACTGATATACTTGAGAATACTTATATACTTTTTTTTTGTAAATACCTACATACTTATAATATATAGAAAAACACCCAGACACGGAACAAATATCTGTAGATCATGCAAACATTTGTTCCGCGGCGGGAATCGAACCTCCTGCGTCTCAGCTGGCTATATGCCCACTGCGCCACGGAGGCAGTCCTTACTATAATATTATACTTATATAATACTTTTACCGAAGAAAAAAAAATCTGTGGTTTGTGACTACTCCTAGTTGCAATATCTTCACGGCTGTGCGTACTGAGTAAGAGATCAGAGGACATTATTAATTGTGAATCATTTTAACCCTAGGGACGTAAAGATAATTGAAACAACCCTAGGACATAACTATTTAAGAATATAACCATACCTAGGATTATGTTACTAAGCTAAACTAATCACATACATAATCCAAGCATAATTCTTTATTTTATTATGGATGTACGGATTGTGATTAGCAGATTTCGTGAGCTAGACATACTTAGTACCCTAACGGCCAAACTTAACTCAAAAGTAGTTAAGTTTAGCTTCGGTTTATCTTTATACCTGTCCTGTCATTTGACGACCTCCGTGGCGCAGTGGCTAAATTGCTGGCTGAGACGTAGGAAGTAACGGGTTCGAATTCCGTAGCGGAACAAATGTTTGCATGCTCTACAGATATTTGCTCCGGGTCTGGATGTTTTTCTACCTATATATACCTATTATAAGTATGTATTTATGTATCAAAATAGTGCCACGAAATAAACAACCAACAGTTTAATTCAAATTATAGGTAACGAGTTCATATTAAATGGTTAGTCTTTTTGGGGTACAAAATACAATTATTCTGGATTTCAGACTTTTGCCTATATTTGTGTCACTAAAGCTACACGAATACCAAATTTCAGCATTGTGGGGTCACTGGTGTACCCTGTGAATTTTGTCAAAGTATTGTTTTTATTATGGCTAATAACTCAAAAACTACAAGGATAAAACTAAAAATAAAATCAGGGTTGAAATGTACTAATGAAGACATTTCATTCGACGTCCCTCTTGACCTAATAGTCTCCTTTTAATTTTTTTTACCTCTCTTGCCCCCCAATATTTCAACAACCCCCTCACATTTTTGGCTCATTTAGTCACACCAAAATTGTGTCATCACTACCTACCTATTTATCAAATTTCACGATGATCGGATCAACGCTTCGAAAGTTATCCTCGGACAAACATACATACATACGCACAACTCCGATTTGCCCAAGTTGATTTGGAGATCTCGATTCGCTTCATCAAACATATACCTTAGGGACGTATTAAAATACTGACACTTTAAAGTCTTTGTATAATAAGTATACCTATATATGTAAGTATATAAGTATGTAAAGTCTGTGACGAGTGACGCACTTGCGCTGTGTTGTGTAGTCGCCCGCGAAAACGACGAAACAACACACTGTTCGGCTAAAACTTACTTTCTCTGTGGTCTGCCCCGTGTTTGTAAAGGCCTGCGTGGCGTTCGCGTCATAAATAAATAAATAAATAATGCTTGACATTTCACACAGCGCTATCTAGCCCCAAATTAAGCAGAGCTTGTACTATGGGAACCAGATAACTGATAGAATACTTATATACATTTTTTTTATAAATACATACTTATAATATATATAATAATTTATATATATATATATATATAATGCTACTACATAACAATTTTATACATAACAACCACTGCGTGCATGCTCACGTCACGCACACGCATTTGGTTAGCACAGACCTTTATTGTGTGTGTCTAATGAATGTATTTCTTTTTTATATTGGCTAATTCGATTAGCAGCTTTTAGCAGGAATTTTCTTGTGTCTGTTATTGTACCTATTATTGTGTTGCTTTTTTTGGGAACAAAATAATGTCTTTTCTTAATCTTTTTAGTGTACGGCTAAATGATTAATTATGTAGCAACATAGTGAAGGTACAGTATAAGGAGTATCTCCCTGTAAGACAAACCCGAAGCACTAAACTTCGCCTTGTATCGTAGAGGCACCCACTAAACTGAACTGGCTTAAACTGGTAATAACTAGTTAAGGCCGGAGGAGGGGGCTAACTAGATTCCTCGTAACTTTCTCGTACTAGATAATGATCTTCTGTACGTGGGTGCTCGTGGTCTCCTATTGAAGCTACACGTTACAGACGGCATTACCTATTATGTCTAGGCTATTGCAACCATCGCTGGGGGGGGGGGGGGGGATTTAATAACTGAAACCAATTTAACCAACACGCACATAAATTACAATAACGACAAGGGCGATAAGGTCGCCCATTGTATTGCCTTTTTAATTTTATTTTAGTGTTATAGTTTAACTTATACACAACGCTCATTCACACTACTTTTTGCAATACTGAGTGGCATCCTTTTAATACTCACGAGCATTCAGGAAATGCTCGAATATTCTAGTACACACGCAGCGGCGCCGGCGGCACGTCCGAATATCTATCGCTTATTTTGCAACATGGCTCGACGTATTAAGTAATACCTATTCTGTCGAAATTTGTAATTCATTAGTTTTTATTTAAGCTTTTAGTTTGCAATGTTTGTTAGTTTGTTTAGGTCAAATCTTGCATCTGTATTTTAAACAACTTTCCTTCAATACATTGATCTGAAAGTTGGATTATATATGTAACTTCGGCGTTAATGCTATGTATAATATGGTATGGTTCATTTCCTCGATCAAATTGTCCCAATAATCTGTCACATCCTTAACTCCTCTATTACCAACTGTGTTTTCCCTACTTTCTGGAAAGAAGCTCAAGTCACTCCTCTCCCGAAAAAGTATAATCCAGCTTCTTTCTCAGATTTCCGTCCAATCCCTATTCTTCCTTTCCTATCCAACGTCCTGGAACGTCTTGTCCATAAGCAACTGAGCACTTTTCTTTCCAGGAATAATCTTCTAAATCCTTTCCAATCCGGTTTCCGTCCAGGCCATAGTACTGTTTCAGCATTAGTTAAAATAACTGATGATATACGAGATGGCATGGACAATGGAAAAGTAACAGTACTATCACTTTTAGATTTTAGCAACGCTTTCAACAACGTTGACTTCGAAATTCTTCTTGGTACCCTACGCTCTCTTAACGTATCTCCACCAGTGATTGTGTGGTTTCACAGTTATCTGAACGGGCGCCGTCAGCGTATACGCATTGATGATAGTTACTCATCGTGGTGCACGATATCAGCTGGTGTCCCTCAGGGTGGCGTTTTATCACCTCTTCTATTTGCAATTTTCATAAACTCAATATCCCAACAATTAACTTCATCCTACCACCTCTATGCAGACGATCTTCAAATTTACACACAAGATACAGTAGAGCGGCTGCCTGAAGCTATATATAGAATAAACCTTGACCTAGACCGTATTCTGGACTGGAGCAAGGCACATGGTCTTAGAGTTAACCCACTCAAAACTCAAGTAATCGTCGTTGGGGGTTCTAGGATGATATCAAGGATAGACTGGTCTTGCCTTCCACAAATTATATTTGATGGCACCTACGTTAAGCAGAGTGAGACGGTGAAAAATTTAGGCGTTCTCATAGACAGGCAACTGTCATGGGGACCTCAGATATCTGAAGTCAGCCGTAAGATGTTTGCCTCAGCGGGTTCTCTTAGGAGATTGCGTAACTTCCTTCCGACTGCCACTAAAATTTCGCCCACGCAGTCGCTTCTTCTCCCGATACTAGATTATGCTGATGCTTCTTATCTAGATCTCACTGAACAGCAACTAGATAAACTTGAGCGCTTGCAAAACTTTGGCATCCGGTTCATCTTCGGCTTGCGTAAGTATGACCATGTGTCCGAATTTCGCAGTAAGCTCAAGTGGTTACCCATACGCCTTCACCGGGATACTCACATCCTTCAGCATTTATATAACATCCTGTTCAACCCTTCCTCACCTTCCTATCTTAAAGAATGCTTCCATTTCCTCTATCAATCCAATCCTCGATCCTTGCGTTCATCTGACACACTCCAACTCAGGACACCTGTACACTCCTCCTCCTACTTTGATAAGTCTTTTACAGTGCAGGCTGTCCGGTTATGGAACGCGCTGCCGGTGGCTATCAGATGTGCCAAGTCACTTGCCATTTATAAACGTATGCTCAGAGAACACTATCTGAATATTTGTCGCTAAATATATATGTATTTATTATTAATTATTTGTTTCTTAAATAAGTCTAAGTATGTATCTTTAAATTATTATGAGTAGTTATTATTTAGATTCATGTAATTTTCATTTATGTAAGTTTTAATTTTATATTTTTATATAATTAGTATTAGTATGTATGTACATGTAATATGTTAGGTACACCATTACACCCCAGGTAATGTCTACACAGTCCATTCCATCAAAAGGTTGTCTGGTAGAGATCGCTAATTAGCGATAAGACCGCCAATTGTATCCATAGATTTACGTAGTTGTTTTTTTTATATGTATTTGTTTCGTGGTGTGCAATAAAGTATTATCTCTCTATCTATCTATCTATGGTACTATATAGGTGATCTCACGATGGAGACGGATCATAGACAACGGAACTTTTGAATGGGTTTTGGCTACTAGTGTTTTGGCTCATTTGAATCTGTTTGCAGTTCCGAATATGAATTTTGATAAAAGCTTCTTTTGCTAAAGTATTTTTTCAACATAAAACTTATTTAACTTGTAATGTTTGTTGGTTTAGGTCAAATCTTGCTATTAAATTTTAAACCAGTTCCCGAAAACTAATTTGGCTGTTTGGAATACATATATAGTTTTGGTGACATGACTCATGGTGGAGACGAATGCTATACAACGGAACTTTTGAATGGATTTTAATATATGGCTGTGTTTGGTAAAAGTAAAGGGGTTAAACATTTTTTTTCACGTATTTCTTTAAGACTAGCTTCAGCCCGCAGCTTCACTCGAGTAGTTTAGCGATAATAAGCCAATATTTTAATTCAGGTCATAATCTATCTATATACCAAATGTCATCAAAATCGGTTCAGCCTTTACGACGTGCTTAAGTAACAAACAAACAAACAAACATCCAAACTTTCACATTAATAATATTAGTGTGAAGATTCAATAAAGAGTTTTCATTCATTGTTTTGTTCATACCACAATGCACAATGATACGACCGACATATTAACTGCAGATATAGAAAGAGAGACAAATGAAGAAAGAATATATAGGGTACAAATATATAAAATAAATTATCTGATATAAATTAGGCATATTAAGTAACTGATCTATTAACTGACTTAATTAAACTGACTATTAAATATCTGATATAAATTGGGCATATTAAGTAACTTATCTTTTGTTGTAGATTTAAATAGGTGACCATAACGCTGGCAAGCGAAACACCAATGTTTTGTTTTAATTATAAAATAGTTATATTAAGTTAATAGTATTCTTCGTATTGGAAAGTTTGTAGGTACAAACCTATCCAACCATTTAGGTAGGTGTATATAATACATTATTTATTCTATATACCTACCTAAATGGTTTAGGAGAGGAGATTAAGGAGGTTGCTGAAAAATCTAGGTTTAAAGAAGTTAGCGAATTTGGCCTCCCGGTCAAGGTTGAATCGGGGCATGTCACCAGACCCCTGAAAATTGGGACCCCTAGCAACAATAGTGCTGAACTAAAAAATAGAAAAGAAATAATAGTTAAAACAATTAAAAAACACGCTTTTGTAGATAACCGAACTAAAAATAGAAATTAATTATCTATAAAATTTAAATTAAGAATAAAAGTCATAAAAATGCATTTTATTGTAGAAAAACGTGAGTTAGTTTTTTAATATATTATTTATTTTTATAGTATTATCGACACTTACGGAAGATTGTAAGATTTATGTACGATACGAGGATACGATAATACGAGGACGTACTCATCAAGAGGAAGCTTGCGGGGTGAAGTCCCGTCCAGCTTGAAAGTTATTGAGATGGTCTTAAAATCTCAACACAAAGGAGAACCTGGTAGATACTGTGTGCTACAGCAGTAATTGGGACTCGACTCAGCATTATGCCCGCCGTAAAGGAAAGCGCTGATATTCTGTCGAGACCGCTCCATTTAGCCACTAGACCTTGAGAGTATTGTGTTGTCAAATGAAAATATTATGTGTAGGTAATTATGTCATGTTGTGTCAAAACATAATAATATATAATTTAAAATGTCAAAATAGTATATTATGTAATAAAAATAAATAAAGTCAGAACACATACATACATACAATACCCCAACCGGCTAGCACGTGAAAGCATTCAAGCAGGCAACCCAATTTTTTGTTTACTAATTATTATGGATTTTAAACGTTTTTTTAAAGATAAACTATAATTTTAAATGTCGAAGTGGTGGGGGAATATTGTTCCAACACTTGGTTGCCTGGTATCGGAAGCTGCCCCTAAACGCTACCGTATTTGAAGTACTTGTGAGGTTTTGCCATTGATGTAATAATATAATCGCTGAACATATACTTGTATCGTCTTCATAAACTAGAATAATACACAACTTTTCGTCACGAATTAACGAATGCAAGGAAATAAAAAGTATTATTAGTAAGTTTGTTGTTTAAAAGAAAATTTGCTTTTCCGGTGTACATTATTTTATTTATTACTAGCTGACCCGGCAAACTTCGTAGCGCTTTGACATGCATATAACGTGGGCTACCAATGTACATCGCCGGTAGAATTGTCAATCGGTCATCATTAGTTGCATCTATGCATGAGAAAATTTATTTTATTCATAATTTTTTTGCGTGTATTTTCCGATATTTTGCTATTCGGGTTGGAGACAAATCCAACAAAACAAAGAACATCAAAATCGGTTCCGCCGTTCTTGAGTTATAAATGGTGTAACTAACCCGACTTTTTATTTTATATATTTATAGATTTCACAAGCAGACGTTGCCACTTTCATTTTTAAATACAAATAAGGATCTGTTATGCAGATTGAATTTCATTTTAGCTTATTATTAATGCAATAAGCCTCGTTCTCTTTTCAAATTAACTTACGGCCCTAAGGCCGTAAATCTCATTTACGGAGCAGTTATTGAGTTGATAATGACCAAATTTCAGAGCATGAGTGATGAACAAATAATTACACAATTGATTCTTAGAAAGTTTAGTTATTAAAACTTGAATTCTCTACAAAGCATAAAGAAAGTTCTATTTAGAGATGTCCGTACAAAGCTATCCACTTCAAGTAATGTAACACAAACATGAGCTAAATGTTTTCACAATCACTTTGTTCATATTGAATCTTACGACATTGGAATAAGAGTGGAAACTTTGTTCTGTGCACGTTGTTCACTGAGATTCGTAGCTCCGTAGAGGCTCTACGAATGTCGTAGCAAGTGTTTGTTTTAGAGTTTCTCATTATTTAATTTGAGAGACTCAAGTCGGGAAGTGAGTGAGTTTTGTTTACTGTGCTTAAGTCGTTTGATATGTATAGCATACTGCACATTAAACAGCTTGTGTGACAAATTTATTTACGAATATTCTATATACTACGTGTTTTGTTATGTACAACATTAAATGAAAACACGGGTAGGGCTAATGGCTACTATTGTTGTAAAGTAGATTTTTTTTCAAATTCATTACATTGAAATTGAAAAATTGATAAAATTCGATGCCCAAAAACCAGCAACTTTACTTAAATAGGGTGTGGCATACCGGCAAATGGCATAACCGGCATTATGACTGTTCAGAAAATTAATTATTGTGTTAAGTAAAAATGACATGGTTTTAGAGTTTCGACATTTCGAAAAAAAAATGAAATTGGCCATAAACTCGATAACATTAGAATAACACAATAATAATTTTTTGAACAGTTATGTTATACCCCACCCGCAGGTAGAGGGTTATCTACTCATTACGTCACAGCCTGTATAAATGTAATCATTCTACGCATCCTAATTGTCCCTACCCGCTAATAAACCTACCGGAAAAATTCAAAAATCTTAAAGATCATTTTAAAATTTGATCAAGAATTCGGGCCAAATTTCACCCAGCCTTAACGTAAAAACCTAAAATTATAATTTATAACTAGCTAACACCAGAGGTTTCGCACGCGTTTTTTGTCCATAAAAAGTAGCCTATGTTTCAATCCAGGTCATAGTCTATCAACAAACTAAATTTTATCAAATTCGGTACAGGCGTTACGACGTGATTGTGTAACAAACAAATAAACATACACCCAAACTTTCGCATTTATAATATTAGTGTAATACCATCATTTTAGTTTAGTCAACTATGAATAGACAAAACTGATCATACATGCAAAGCAGAGTAAGCTTTGCATGTATAACAGCGATAAGGATACGTAGGTACGAGTATTGAGAGCAAAATAGTAATCATTCCACACTCCAAACCACAGCGTAAATCTACTCGACCTGCGTCCTAAATATATACCTACCTACCTATAAGATATCGAATTAAACTAAACTAAGGTCCCTGGACAACTATCTGAGCCGGCATTAACATATCTTCATCAGTGGAAATGTGGGGTGAAGATGATTTGGCGGAATGTGCGGGTACCCGCCCCACCCGATCCCCAACTGTGCTACTAAAATGGATATGGTGTTCGTTTCAATGGCGATCATTTTGTTACATTTAGCAATGCTTTTTGGTTTATTTTTCTATGATTGAATAATGGAGTGAAGACATAGTTGAGCGAGGTTTAGTCATATAATATCTTTACTTCCATAAACACTTTTTAATTGCATCTTTATATTACCTAGAAATGGTTTCTCCTAACACAGTTGACATATTTATGCGTTGTTTTCTAACAAACATAAATCTTAATGTTAACATCGACTTAAAAGGCGTCAGTAGGCTGGTAATACGTTATGGGAATTTTCCATCGGCGTCTAAAAAACTTTTGAAATTTCACAAAAAACGTAGAAATTCTTTATTTTCAAACCGTTTCGGACGAAAATTTTAACATCATTTCATTAATTCAACATTTATTTGTAGCTACATTACAAACTTCATAAAGTTTCTATAATAATATGGATATCAGTTAATCAAGCCTAATAATAAAAAATACTGGGCATGTTTATTGCCGTTAAAATAGTTGGCATTGGTAGTCTTTATAGCCATTTTACTATTAGAATTGGGGGCTGGGGGTGGGCGGGACATTACACTCTAAGGTGCCATCACACTAGATGTATTCTAGTGAATCTGTTAAAGCGATTCACTGGATTATCCCCATTTTGAATGAAAAAGCTGTTTTGTTTGATTCAATGTTGATTCTTTGACGTGGCGTTATGTGCGTGTAACTAATGTACTTTGACTAAGATCTATTTTAATATTTTCCGGAGGAGGGCGTTGATGTATATGACGCAATTTAATACTTCTGCAGATATCATCGTTTTTTACATCATTTCCAAACAAGTTCCAAACAAAGAATTTTATGATTATATGATAACACGATTTCTTTGTTTACCCAAGTAAATCTAGTGTTTTGATCTAATCTCAAAAATCTTACACGACATAGTGCCACATAAAAAAAAATTTAACGATTTACTGTCAACCAGACAGACTGGATAGCAGTAGGTTAGGATTTTTTTTTGCACAGGTGCCCTGTAAGGTGAACTTATTAACATCGTCCGTGATTTGATCAACTTTCCGTTTTTATCATATCCCTGCGACATATAGATAAAGCTTCATTTTATATCATATGTAATTATCATTGAAAATATTTATGCTAATAATCATACAAGTAACCAAGACTGTCAAAGAAGACAGAAGAGGACGAGAATGAGTAACCAAGTTGCACCAACTCTGTAGCTAGAATAGAAAAAAGCTACTTGGGTATTAAATTATTTTGTTAATACGAACAACTAGAACTTATTATTTTTTTAATTAAACTCGTAACAAATTAGCCATGGGCTGCCTGGCTTGAAATTGAGATTTTTAAAAGAAAATTGACCTTCACGTCAATGCTCTCCTAAATTAAACTTGCGTGCTAACTAAAACTTTTACGATTTACACAACAAAATAATATGTATTGTTGTAACCGTATACAAAGGCCTTAACATTTTAATTAAAATCAATTAATTACTTACGCGTTAAAAAAAAATTACATCTACTCCAACGATTTAGAATAAAGCGTCAAAGCCCGCTTGGCATTTTGTGTAACTTGATTGTTTCTGGTGTAATTTCTGAGGGTGTAATTCACTTCCTACGTTTCACAAAATAATTGCATTTGTCACAAATTTATTAATTACCACAGTCGCAAAAGGTTCCTCCAACTGATGTTTTTTTCGCAAAAATATATAGTTATGATAAAAAATAATAAGTGGACGTAAAATCTGATTAAAGCATAACCATTGGTGAATTATTCTCGTATAAGAAAAACGACCCATGAATTCCAGTTAGATTAGATTAAACCTTGCACCGTAATGACGCGTTCGCCATCTGTTGTGGAGTAGCAGTACTAATTACGACTGATCATCTAAAAAAGTACATTTAATTCAAACTATCGATTAAAATTAACTAATAAATTTTGAAATAGTTATTCGCTCTTATACAATATTTTCGAAATATTTTTTTTTAATTTTGTTTTTGAGCTGGTGCTCTGGTGCTGCCCTCTGAAACAAAAAATAAATTCGGGTTTAATTATGTAGCATTAATATATAAAAATAATTAAAATAAAAATAATAAGCACAAAATTAGTTTTAGTGGTCAAATAAAAATCACGGGCACAAAATCATAAATAAATTAAACAAACATTTGAGTCTACCCAACAGTAGATGGCGCCACTAACACCATGATTGGTTTCAGACGCATGGAATGAATAATCGCTATCAATATTATTGAAATCCAATATTTTTCACAAAACTAGTTACGCAAGTACAATGCAAATTTGAATATTCAGTTTACTAATCCATTTATCGTTTTCTAGTTGTAAATGATACTGCCAAATATGCGATTCCAGTTAGCTTTGAAATTATTATAACGATCCGTTATGCGTTTAGATCTTCGTTATTTTAAGTGGACATTCGTTTAATAAAAGTAGGATAAAACACATAGAGGGGTTTTAGTAGTTTATTTTGCCGGTAAACTAAAAAAAATAAGTAAAATTATAATTTTAATAACTTTTTTTAAATTTAGCTTTTTCGGAATGAGGACTCTGCTACATCACATATTATTAACCTATAACTCTCTGCGTGTTAGTAAATGTTTGGAAAACAACTACCGAGGATTTAATTTAATTATAACCTTTTAAATAAATTATTATTTTATTTTTTGCCCATCCCATGTAAGGAAAGTGATGGTCTGGTCGAAGATTGAGCTTGTCTTATCTATTCCTCTGGGTATGAAACGGTACATCCCCAAACATACACATTAAACACGGGATTTTTTTAAGTGGTTCGGAAAAGTAGGCACTTTAAGCCGATTCAACTCTTTACTCAAACTTGTACGTATATTATTTTTCTGTGCACGTAATATCAATGAAAGTTGGAGCGAATCGTTTGGTACGGCAAGGTATGCCGATCAGGTTCGGGTACACCAAGTGCTATCCAGCACTTGACAGCAGAATCGGTTGCCCAAGATGGCGTAACTCTTATGTTTTCTGTTAGAAAATACATTTTCACACGCATTTTTCACTAAGTAAAATATAGCCAATGTTGCTCAGGGATAATATCACTATAAATGAAATATTTTTTATTCTTTGTTGTGTACATAAATATATTACAGACAAAACAGCTTACAAAATGGACTTGTAAAAAGGCTAGCTTAACCCTAATAAGCGTTTTCTTCCAACAAAAATATTGTTTAGAATCGGATCTATATTATAGTTTCTGCGATTACAACATACAAACAATAAACTTTACCTCATTATAATATTAAAACAGATAACATACAATATAAAAGTACGTAATGCAACACCATTTCCTAGCTCTCACTAGAAGTTTCAGTATCGTAATTAAGCTTTTATTTTAGTAATTACAAAATAGACGGGATTTCACTGTTTTTTTCCAGTATCTTATATCAGGAATTACGAGTATGTAGATAGATACTTTATAGCACACCATAATCAACAGAGCAATTACATTAAATACAATATAAATGAATGAATACAATTTGGCGGTCTTATCGCTTAATAGTGATCTCTATTAAACAAATTTTGGGTGAAATGGATCGTGTAAGTTTTACTTAGGGTAGATGTCAATAATATATATGGTATGTAGCTGATTACTTACCATAACACCTAGGTCCTAAATAAATATTTGCAGATTGTGCAAACATTTGTCCCAGCACGCATCAGGAATCGAAACCTGCCTCTTCGGCAACTCGCCCACTATACCAAAGAGAATAAGGATATGATTAAAGGTTTTGGATTTTGTATAATAAGACTAGTGGTTCGCCCCGAACTGAGATCTCGCGAGTCTCCAATAAAAACAAAAAAATATTCGTAATCTTTGACTATCAAAATAGTGCCACTAAATGCATAACCAATTAACTTGACCTACAGTTTCATTCAAATTACAGGTAACGGGAGCTCATGTAAATTGGTTCCTGTTTTTGGGATACTCGTAGAAAAATATTCTTGATTTCAGACTTTTGCCTATATTTGTGTTACTAAAGCTACACGCATACCAAATTTCAGCACTGTGGGGTCACTGGTGTACCCTGTGAATTTTGTCAAAGTTCAGATTGTATAATGGCTAATAACTTAAAAACTACAAAGTTTAAACTAAAAATAAAAACGGGATTCGAAATGTACTCATAAATACCTTTTAATAAACATGCAACTTGACCAGATCGTCCCATTTTAATTTTTTTTACCCCTCTTGAACCCCAATATCTCAATAACGCTCCAACATTTTTAGCTCATTGAGTCACACCAAAATTGTGCTATTACTATATACCTATATACCAAGTTTAACGATGATCGGATAAAGGCTTCGAAAGTTATCCTCGGACAAACAAACATACATACATACATACTTACAACGCCGATTTGCCCAAGTTAATTTGGAGTTCTCGCTTCGCTCGATCAATAAGATAACTCTACACCAAAATAAAATACAGAACATAATTTTTACTAATAGATTTAGTACAACGGGTAGTCTTATCGCTAAAAGCGATCTCTTCCAAACAACCTTTGTATGGACAGGATAATAGTTGATCACATGATTATATATATTATAATAATAACCTACATACTATAAACCTAAAATAATAATAACACCTACCCTACTATAAATAAATAAATAATGCTGGACATTTCACACAGCGCTATCTAGCCCCAAACTAAGCAAAGCTTGTACTATAAGAACCAGATAATGATAGAATATATATAATGTTTTTGTGGTAAATACATACTTAATATATAAAGAAACAACCAGACCCGGAACAAATATCTGCAAATCATACAAACATATGTTCCGCGGCAGGAATCGAACCCGCAACCTCCTGCATCACAGCCGGCTATTCGCCCACTGCGCCACTGAGGTCGTACGCATATTATGTACCTATACTTAATGCATACATATCTATAAAATCTAACTTTAAGTTACCATAGTTATTGTTTTTAGTTTAAGCTTGATATGTACTTGTATTTACTTATGTCCAAATAAATAATAATTTGATTTGATTAAACAAATTATACAGTTATATACAATTCTACAGTAAGTACACTATTTTGCTGATTATTTTATTTCGTTTCGTTCAATATTCGCGTCTTTCAGTCCCGTCCATGTGCCTGAGTTTTGAGTGACTCTGTCGTGGTTCTTTTTAATATAACAGCGTAAAGTACATTCATTTATTCATTTCACTTTCGATAACGTAGACATTAGGATGAATACTATATGACATGAATAGAAAATTCAAGCAAAATTGAAAACAAAGTAAATAGTATGAATGTTGAATATTGAACATATGAAGTTTGAAGCACGGGAATCAATTGAGAGAAGAGCCAAAAAGCTTACAGGCAAAGATGATCTAGTAGATGCAAGGCTCCACAGTCTAGAGCATCGGCGAAAGCAAGCCTCTCGGTTTTTTATCGAGTACATTTCGGGGATGTGCGGCGATACTTTTCAACCTGATCCCACCATCTCCATTCTATCATCGGACAACCAGACGCTCTGCGGTGTGCCACTGCTATATGGTTGAAATACCCGCCCATTCGCACAAAGCGGTTCTTTTCGACCTTTATTATGCGCACCGCTAAAGAGAGGAACGCCTTGACTGAGTATGTGTTTCTTTTAGGCAAGCGTGATCCATCGTAGGCTGCATCATCGCTTACCGAAAAGCCTATCTTTACGAGTACATAGAAAACTAACTACATAAATGAAGTCGCTTCTGCTGTTAGTTCGCTTAGATCTTTTAAACTATACTCAACGGATTTTAATGCAGTTTTCAACAATAGATAGTGTGGATTCAAGAGGAAGGTTCACACGTATAATACATATATAATTCTGTTT
The DNA here is from genome assembly GCA_963924445.1 of Philereme transversata. Taxonomy (NCBI): domain Eukaryota; kingdom Metazoa; phylum Arthropoda; class Insecta; order Lepidoptera; family Geometridae; genus Philereme; species Philereme transversata. Next base: position 12,662,628 of record OZ004347.1, read on the forward strand.
GTTTGTTACCTTTACACAACTAAACGGCTGAACGGAGCGTAATGCAAGGAGATAGATTATATCCTGAGAAAGGAAATAGCCAATTTTTTAGCCAACTGCGCAAAATGAGGGTAATGTTTTATAGAAAAACCACCCGTGCGAAGCCGCGGGCGGGTCAGGTAAGTAATTTATAAAAAAATAAAATATTTACATATACATTCATACCCATTGCGATACTACGACGTTTCAGAGAGATAAAAGCTTTCTGAGAGATTTAAAGTGTACACACGGCTACACCTCAAGCTATACTATTCCAGTATAAGCTGACCTCGCATTGTGTAGGTTTTCCGTACAATGAGAGGTCAGCATAGACTGGAAAAGTATAGCTTGATGTGTAGCCGTGTGTATATATATATATAGTTAGTTTTATATTCCTGTGGTCGTTTTTTGTCACGTATTGCTTTGACTTATTTTTTTAGTACACCTTACTTCGTTATAGCTTTACTAATTACTTTCCATCCAAAGGTTGCCTGGACGAGATGGCTCTCAGCGATAAGACCGCCAATTATATTGACTTTTTAGGATTATTTTAGTGTTATATTGTTTCTGTGTGGTAATTACAATAAAAAGTTATCTTAATTACATATTTTAACAGGTATTTATCGGGTATACCTAAATACCTTTTTAAATCGGTAATAACTACCCAATAGTGATTGAAAGCACAGCGCTAGGAATATCTATTTTTAGGAAGGAAAAAAGGAACACTTATAGGATCACTTCGTTGTTCGTCTGTCTGTCGCATGGAGGTATCAAGTTGAAATAAATATGAAGTACGTAAGTCTATGTCCCTTGTAGCTTCTAAATCAATTCAATAAAAAATACGGCCATTTATGTAGTATATTTTGCTCGCTAATAAATCAAAACCTCTATGGTACTTCCCGTTGACCTAGAATCATGAAAGGCAAGAAACAAGGTCTCAGCACAAGTACCTAAAGGAAAAAATCCGAATAAGTTTAATTTGTAGGTAGGTATATCATATAAAAAAAAAAAAATACAGAACCCTCGGTGCGCGAGTCAGATGCGCATTTGCCCGGTTTTTTAATGATTTTTTTCCGTGTTTAGTAAATAGTACTTCATCAATTACTTAATCCTCCGTGGTGCAGTGGGCGAATAGCCGGCTGAGACGCAGGAGGTAGCGGGTTCGATTCCCGCCGCGAAACAAATGTTTGCATGATCTACAGATATTTATTCCGTGTCTGGGTGTTTTTCTATGTACATATTATAAGTATGTATTTACAAAAAAAAAGTATATAAGTATTCTATCAGTTATCTGGTTCCCATAGTACAAGCTCTGCTTAATTTGGGGATAGATAGCGCTGTGTGAAATGTCCAGAAATATTTATTTATTTATTATTTGAACCACAAAACTTTTAAATATTACTATTATAATCCTATTAATGTCGCATGTGCCTTCTAGTGTCAGTGTAATGTTATTTTAATATTGCTATAAGAGGTTGAGGTTGAATTGAAAGTTGTATAGGAATCGAACCAGCTTAAATAATAATAAAGTATAAAAAACGGGTGGAAAAATTTCCAGTTAATACAATTATACTACATTATCATACAAGGGCTGTAAGCGATCTATTGTACACCCGAGATATCTTGACGTTTGAAAGGTGAAAGCGAGCGAGGGTTCTAATCGTGGGTGTTATTGATCGCGTATACCCGAGTGTAACACAAAACTTTTCTTCATGAATGCGACGTTTTTTTTATTTACATTTGTTGCTAAAAAGAAAATTTGTGTACACATTTTTTTTCAGTAGGTATCTACTAAACTATGACCTCTTTCATTTCTTAATAGTAAATAAGTATTATCATGGAGATTCTATTTAATTTTAGCATTTATGTATGTAGGTACCCGTTTTATTTTTAAATAGAAATAAGGATTTGTCATGGAATTTGTATTTCATTTAAGCTTGAATGCAATTGCAATTTTTGATGCTTGAAAGCTTGAAAAAACATAATTCTTAAAAGTTGATTTAGTAAACCATCCAATATTTTAAATTTTTGATTTTGAAGTGAACACTTCTTTAGCATCGTTGTGATTTGAAAGTCGATGAAACGAAAAAGCGACAATAAAAAGAGACAGACACATAAATTCTTAATATTTAACGTGGGAGAAAATGAGATAGGAAGCATTATACAGTGTTTCTTATGTTCGTGGTTCTCTTTGTGCTTTGCTTCGTACTCCCTCCACTCGTCTTAATAATTATCTAACTTTGCATCACTATGATCATTACTAAAACCTACAATTATCATCTTCCCAAAATTTTACGTTCGTCTCCTTATCTTGAAACCAAAATTTTGGAAGGTTTCACTTCTACCACGTGTGAATTGCACACATGCTTTTTTGTATTCTAAAAAGAGATGTGTTTTTAAATTTTATTTAACTATAGGCATCCATCTAACTAAACATAATGATAGCTGGAGTGTTAACTGGCAAGTTTAGGCGATTAAAACACTAATAGTTAATATTTAGGGCTACTAACTACCATGATAGGAATTAGATTTTCGCTTGCAATTAATTTCAGTATTACGTCCAAATAAAGTTAAGCAGATTTTGGAGCCAAAAGTGCTGCACTAATTAAGGCATTTTCTATTTCAAAACAGCAATAAAATACTCGAAATCAGCGCGCGAATTATGCCAAAATTAATACGCAGTCTTCGTACGCCGTCGGGCATCATGGCAGCCACTATCCCCCTCCCCCCGTCATCTAAACCCCCCACCCCCTCGAGGGCTTGCTTTTTTGCGAGCGAGAGAGACCTACACTCCCTAGCGTTTTGCATTCTAAAATATTTTCAAAGCTCACATTTCCTCAATAAACATTCCGCTTTATTCGCTTGGAATACGGTCGATGTTTCAATGTAGTGGCTGGTGTAGTTCCGACCCTCTGCATCCAAACAGTTGATATGAAAAGTGTGAAAAAGTGAGAGAGACGGATAGAGGCGGGCGTCTCGGGCGGGGCGCAAGTTTTCGTGAGTCGTTCGTAGCTTAGATGTCGCGCCGCTCACACCTATCCGTTTCGCGCGCGCCAGAAAGTGACAGAGAGGTTTTTCGCGTTTTCTTTTTTTATTTGGTCTTTATCTTGCGGGGAGAAAAACGGTGCGTTTGGGGTGGCAAGCGGAGGCGCGGGCGGGGGCGGGTAACGACCGCGTTGCGTGCAATGTTTTAGGGTGGTACGACGTATAGAACTATAGATAATGAATAGTGGTGTAGGATGTTTAATCACGGTTTCCGAGTACTTAGTTGGAACACTATAGAAATATGGGATAATTACAGGCAAAAATGATTTTCGAATTTTGTTGATGCAAATGATGGATCCGCGTCGACCTACCTGGACAAAGGTTTACATCCTAATTAATTAGTAATGCGTGTAAAATTTCCATTTTAGTTTTATAAAACCACACGCTTCGCGAGTTTGTGCATTCGCTTTTTGGGAAAATAAATTGAAAATGTAATGAGTTTCTGGTTTTGATTTTCATTAACTGCTTACTTATTAATATCAAAATCATTTTATTAGTTTTTAATTTGGTCAGCTTACTAAATTCTGATAAAGCATAGTGCACAACAAATAAATATTTAGACAATTCAATGCGTAAAAAGTCCGAAAGATTTTAAACCGAGCTTAATTTTTAATAACTTTAAATGACTACCCGAATTATACCTAGGTACTAAAAACATGCTTACCCAGGATTCAAACCCACGACCTGCAGTTAGGAAGTCAAGTACAACGTGGTCGGCAGATCTTAATGTTAAAAAGTTGGCAGTTACGAAAACGGTTCTCAACTTTCATGCCTTTATCTCACAAAATTTTGCATAATCTCCGAACCAGTTATTAAAATCATCTTAATAGTTCACCTTGCTCCAATTAAGAGGCCTCGACCAATAATAAAGGGTGACCCGTGAGAACGGTTGCAAATTACTATCAATTATTCTAGGGTCAGTCGACCTGTACCGAATATTCATAAGATGTGAGAAGAGGTCAGGACCTCTGACCCTACGTGTGCCGATTACCATAAAGATGACCCCATATTACCATAAAAATGACCCTGTATTACCATGAAGATGACCCTTTGTGTGTGGATTTGCATGAAGCTAAGATTCTGCAGAGAACAGATTAATATGCAGAGAACCGTTTTAAACGGCGATTTTTAATTTATGATATTTTTGAGGTCAAACACCGTTAGAGTAGAGTATGGAGATGACTATATACCACCTTTAAAGAGTAGTAGAGTTCCTTTTGAAAGGGCTCGCCCGGGAAGTACTACCACTATACCTATTTCTGCCACCAAGCGGCACTGCTGAGTTTTGGTTTGAAGGGTACGGCTGCCGGTGAAATTCAGACACATGAGTCTTTACCTATGCCTCAAGTTGATGGACACAGGACAGTGCATCGTAGGGCACATTTCTAAGGTGCGTGACCTACGAGGCAATTCTCTGTTATAGGCGATGATTATCACTTAACATCAGGTGGGCCATAAGCTTGTACCATCTCCATGTAGCATAAAAAATATGAGAAAATGAACCTAAGATAAGAAATTAAGTGGTGTGTATTTTCTTCAGATTAAATAAGTCCTCCTGGCCAGGCATGGTCTTGGTCGAAGGGAGATGGATGAATGAGGTCATAAAGAAAGCGGAGAACACCTGGATTTGAGTAAACAGAGCAAAAAAGGGAGGAACCCTATTTATTACCCACTAGTGGGTCTGAAATAATGAAATCACGTAAAAATTCGTTTAGTGGTTATTTAATTTCAGGGAAACTTCCATTGTTATCATAAAAATATACAAAATGATTTAACTGAACGTTGGGCTACCTGTTAAATTATAACACCAACCTATTTCTAAAGAATAAAAAAAAAACAAATTAAATAATAATTTCCACCATTGCTATTTAATCCCGGAAAAAATATATGATAGTTTTAACTAATGCAAAACATAAAACAGTTCACACATAAAATAAAATTATTACTCAGAATCTCAATGAAAAACGAGATGAATCACGAGTGCAACGCAATTGCATACAAAAATATTCAAAGCGGCCGTGTGAATTCTCAAACTAACAAATTTGCAATTGTAATAGCATTGTACCAGCGAAATGTCTTTGGTAACAGCCCCTTGCTTGACCCCACCTGTTTCCGAATATTTTAAACAACTTTAACATTTTTCTCATGAAATTAACATGATAATATTGTCTTTTCATTTTTGCTGGACGGTCGGACGGTGCAGGTTTGTTCGTTATTTTTAACGATTTTTGAGATGGGGTGAAAGAGTTTGCAGAGATTTTAATTTCGTTGCCGAGATAAGATGTCGTTAGATTTTAGGTTAATTTTATGAGTTGGTTGCATGGTATTTAGAATTTTCCATGTAAGCAAGAAACAACCTTACTACTGATTAAATATAGTTATTGGTCAATAAAAACCAGTGTATTAAGCTTTTCATATTATTAAACTTTTCCTTAGATATAGTCAGCAAGTATATTCTGATTAAGCTTTTACTAGCAAAATGTTTATACAATGTCTGTATTTGCGCTGCATAAGTAAAAAAATCATAAACTTTAAGAATTAGAGTAAAACATTTCAAAAAACAATGTCGATAATCTTTGAATTCCTAATCGACGTTCCTTTAAAATTAATTCCTAGGTTACCTACAAATTTAGGAGTGTAAAGCGTACGAAGTCGCGTGCAACAGCTAGTAGATTATATAGATTTATAGATGATTATTTACCTTTATCTGTTGTAATGTTTGTTAAATGTGCAGCACTGCCTAAGATGGATGAGGCGGCAGCGGCGGCGTAGCCATACTCTTAATTAGAAACGCGTCGACTTGCGTTTAGAAAAGGCAATCGAAGTAAACCTGTGAAGAAGCTAGATGCAAAACACATCCAACTCACAATAATATTTATTTAATATGAGTTCGCCCAAACGCGAACCCTGCGGTACGCCAGAATAGCGTAGAGATTTCGCAGGTGCAAATGGCAGATAAAGTTGATCATTTTTAGGATCAAATCTGAATAACCCGATCGCCGCGTATCAAAACAATTGGCATAAAATCACATGCTTGTTAATTCTCATCCAATAATAATTTCTCACGTGTTGGTTTGAAAGCACAAAGAAGATTATTATCTCCAAGATATCGGTTGAATAAATCGAAGCAGCCTCGACGTAATAAATGAGTTAGGAGTTAGGAGTAAGTAAATACTTAAGTTATCCTGCTAGGGACTCGTTTAACACATAATTGTCTAGCCCTCAGAGAAATCTAGGACTACACGTCTTACCTATATAACAGCAAACAGCTATTGTTTGTCCCAAAACAGCCATTGAAAATCCCGATTCAAAGAAGGGTTTTTAGTATAAAGGCAATCATTTGGAACACATGATGGTAAATTAGGTAGGTATGGTGTGATCCTATTCACTCTAGATTTGAATACTCCAAGATTATAATGGTCCGTAAAACGTCAGTAGCGAGTTTCACTCTTTACACGTAAATATTATTAGATTAGATACCGTGCTATGACTTAAGTAAATTTAATTTTTCCGTAAAAAACCTTCAACATCCAAAGGTTATCAGGAAGAGATCACTTTTAGCGATAAAATCGCCCATTGTACTCAATCAATTAGTGTAAGGGGTAGGTATCTAATCTAATAATATTTACGTGTAAAGAGTGAAACTAGCTACTGACGTTTTACGGACCATTATAATCTTGGAGTATTCAAATCTAGAGTGAATAGGATCACACCATACCTAATTTACCATCATGTGTTCCAAATGATTGCTTTTATACTAAAAACCCTTCTTTGAATCGGGATTTTCAATGGCTGTTTTGGGACAAACAATAGCTGTTTGCTGTTATATAGGTAAGACGTGTAGTCCTAGATTTCTCTGAGGGCTAGATAAAATAAATCAGAATTGCAATATTTTACGTAATAGCTATTTCGATGCAGTTTCAGAATCAGTCGTTAGGTTGCACCAACCTTCTCAAGTTTGACCTTAGCAGACGATAGTGTCTGATATTGGGGGCAATTCACATATTATATATATATGCCTTAGTGTAGATAGACAAAGGTACCTATATATACAATTTATATTTAATATAAATGGATTTTTTTGGCACTGGATAGTGCGACACAGTTTTTAATACTGCATTTTTCAGTGATTTATTTATGTATCTACGTGTCATGTGAGTATTATTTTCAAAAGTTAAATGATTATGAGTTACATTGTGCGAGACTGGTGCCTGCGATAGGTCACCAAGGCCCTACTTCGCAGATACAAATTAAAGAAAGGTGCCAAGGTTGCAAAAAGGCCCTTAACTCAGCATGAGCTGCAGCATTTTACTTGTTGCAGACATGTTTAGCAAAATAGAACGAAATAACAAAAAAAAAGCAAAATAAAAGAGTGACAAAAAGAAAATCAAAATAAAAACAACGAATAAATTAAATTATACCCCATCGTAATATTATTAATTAATTAAATGTCGGCCATTATGTCGTGATTAGTCTCGCAGTCTATTCCAACCAGCAGATTATCTACATATCGCAATCGATGCAATGTAGACGGTGTGATAAAGTATTCAGGATGCCGGGCGTGAATATACGACGGCTTTGTTTGTCTCATTCATTTCGCTAATAGCTTTGCATGCGACTTCGCCTGCGAGCTTTTCAATGGAATTAATATTGGGTTGAATCTGATAGGATTCAGCAATGGTCTGGAGTAGATACTGACGTATTTTATGAACACAAGAGAAACACATGTACATTTGCAAGAATTTGTTGTATATTTTTGTTAATGAGGTTATCCACGGCAATGTGAGCATTACTGCTTTTGAGAAGAAATAGGCAGTACTCTGGACGAAGTATTTATATGGAGTTCTACTAAGACTATGAATAATTATGCTCATTAATATTAAAACGGGATTTATCACTTACCGTTTTATAGATGTTACAACCGACAAATGTTCAATTCCTGAACCTTGATCAGGGTGAGTGCAATCCGCTCTGCACTGCTTATTCCGTATTTATAATAATGATTGAAATAGTAATAAATAAATATTGCTGGACATTTCACACAGCGCTATCTAGCCCCGAACCAGATAACTGATGAATACTTATATACTTTTTTTTTGTGAATACATACTTATAATATATAGAAAACATCCAGACCCGGAACAAATCAAATAAAATAATAATCGAAATAAAATATCTGTAGATTATGCAAATGTTTGTTCCGCGGCGGGAATCGAACCCACTACCTCCTGCGTCTCAGCCGGCTATTCGCCCACTGCGCCACGGAGGTAGTCACGGGGTGATTTATTTCAATCATTATTAATAAATACGGGTTAAGATAAAAGTTTTCTAAGTAAAATAATTTTATGTTATTGGATGCTATAAACAAAACTCACAAAACATTGGAGCTAATGGCATATATCGAGCACTGTGGGCAGACGGGCTGAAATGATGTTGATATGTTGTTCGATGAAGCTAATAGATTTCAAGCTCTGTGTCTCTACTTTTATCCAACTTCAAAAAAAGGAGAAGATTCTCAATTCAGGTGTATTTTTTTTTTATTGTACGGGTCGTTTATTTCGTGCCTCCAATAATGGAATTTTGAATTTTTTTTTATACTACTGGAAATGGAACAAGCCTATGGCCCACCTGATGTTAAGTGGTAACCATCGCCTATAACAAAGTTTGCCTCGTAGGTCACGCTCCTTGGAAATGTGCCCTACGATGCCCTGCGTCCATCAACCTGAGGCATACAGGTGTAAAGCCTCATGTGCCTGTAATTTCACCGGAAACCATACCTTTCAAACCGAAACACAGCAATGCTGCTTGGCGGTAGAAATAGCACTTCCCCGGGCGAGCCCTTTCACAAGAAACTCTACTATTCGTATTTTATTTAAACTAAGGCCTACGTTAAAATCTACGTTATTTCTAGACAAACAAACTTACTTCTTTAGTACTTAAATTATCTCAACTTTACAATAAAGGGTTTCTCTCTTCCCAGCTATGTATCCCACATGGTGATGGAGTCAGCTTTCCTAGTTGTTCTTTTCCACTTCGCTCTATCCTCGACGTCGTCATCAGAAACTTGGCACTCTCTCATATCTTTTGACACAACATTTCTCCACCTTGTCTTGGGTCTCAAGATCTTCGACCGGGGATGGAAAGTTGTAGTGCCCAATTCCCAACGTAGTCAGGTGGCCTTCACGTGACCGTACCATCGCAGCCGACTCTCCTGCATCTTGTCAGCGATGTCGCGCACGCCCAGGCTTCCTCGCACGTTTTCGTTACGGATTTTATCGAGCCTGGTGACGCCGCACATCCACCTTAGCATCTTCATTTCGGCGACTTGGATGGTATGTACGTTCTTCTGCGTTGGGGTCCACGTTTCGCTTCCATACATTAAGACTAGTCTTATGATAGTCTTATAAATAAGACCTTTAAGTTTTACTGGCATTCTTTTGTCGCAGGTGACACCGGTTACTTCTCGCCATTTTAACCACGCTGCGGCTATTCGGTGCTGAATATTACATTCCACGTTCCCAGAATTATGGATCATACAACCAGGTACTTATATTGATCGCACAAGGTGACCAATTGCCCATCGATGTTGATCGGGCTCTTACAATAAAGGGTTTTGTTCCAAGTAACTTGAAAGAAATAACCTAGTCGAAGTATTTTCTAATATTACAAGTATAGTTTTAATATCTATACTAATATTATAACGAGGAAAGATAAGTATTTTTGTATGTTTGGCACCTGATTTGGTATCGTGAACGTGAGTAACCCGTACAGTGTTCGGTTAGATTTTGTCTTTTGTATTTTGGTGTTGCTTGTTAGTATAATCTGATTCTATCAGTGGATACCTTTAAATGGCCTGTTTATTACTATTCACTGTAACTATTCTGTTTAATATGTGCTGATGGTTTTCCTAAACTAAATAAATAAATAAAAATAAAATAAATGTTTGTCACGAATAAACTTAAAAACTACTGGCTCGATTTCAAAAGTTCTTTCACCATTAGCATGCTACATTATTCTTGAGAAACATAGGGAACTTTTTACCCAACTGCGCAGAAGGAGGGTAATGTTTTTATTGAAGCTGCGGATTGGTCAGATAATAAGATATTTGTATGGTCCGTAGGATAAGTTAATTTATTAATAAACAGACAGACGAACAAAACTTGTAAACTTGGTATTAGTTCGTGAATATCAGATTAGTCTCTCTTCCGCCACTAATTGTTACAAAACGATTATTTAGTAATTTCTCTGCCTTTTGGATCGCTGTTTAATCGAAACTGTAATTTATTAGATAATTTCATTTTCGATTCGTTGTTCATGTCGTTGGTAATTAGATTGTATTATGAATGCATAAATATTCCAACGCATAGTTTTATTTTATGACCTATTTGTTTTAGTTTGAGATTCATTAATAGTATATACAAGAGACGTGTGTGATCTATTACATCAGAGATATTTTGGCTTATGGCGAGGACGGTATTTACAAATTTACTTTTTTACGAACCTAAGGCGGTTAATCGCATTTACTAAGCAGTTACTGAGTAAACAATCACTAACTTTCAGAGCGTGAGTAATCAAAAGTGTGTTTATAATGAATGCGTAAATGTTCCAATGAACACAGTTTAATGTTTTGTCCTATTTATTTTAGTTTAACTCTATTTCTTATACTGTAAAGTGTAGGTACTTATATATGTGCTTCAGAGTAAAGAGGTTTTCATATATATATATTGATGTATGCCTACTATTAGGATATAGAAACGAAGCTGGGATGCTAATGTGTATATAATGGTTAGAGAGTTACCTTTTTAGGAACACTTTGTTGTCCGTCTGTCTATCTGTCTGTCAAGATCCTTTATCTTGGGAACGCGTAAAGGTATCGAGTTGAAATTAAAATCATATCCTCAAGTCTATAATTCCTTAAAGCTGTGACAAAATCAAGCTTCTAAGTTCACGTAAAAAAAGATACGGCCGTTTATGCCGCAAAAACGTATATTTCGACATTCTCAAGGGAATCAAAATGTATAGGGTACTTTCCGTTGACGTATAACTATGAAATTTGGCAAGTAATATCGTCTTATACAACAAGTGCAGGGAAAAGTCTGAGACCTATACATTTGTAATTCAATCGTAAAAAATATAATCTTTATTTAAAATACGTAATCAATTATCGAAACTGTCGGTACAAATTTGTACGGAACCCTCGGTGGCGAGTCCGACTTATGTCCGGTTTTTTTGAAATTTGATTGGTTTAATTCTCCTCTAATGTGGTCTCAAATTAAGAGCCGTATGAGTTAGCGAACTTGCTAGCTAGCAAGATGCCCTACTCAAAACCGTTTAATTCAAATGTAAAGTTTTAAATGAGACGTGCAACCTCTCCGGGTGCAAACATCGCACTGTCCCAATGAACGTACGTTGCAACATTTCTGAACGCAATAATTCGCCATTCAATATTCGAATTTGAAAAAAGAAGTTTTAGTGATGTGACCTTGTATTTCCTCGGTTCGTTTTTCGTTTGCACGCAGGCGCGATGCTGTCCGGATCAATGCCGAAAAACGGGGGACAGTGGCCCCAGCCGCCCTCGGAAAGTAAGCTCGTAAGCTCGCGGCATCTGAAGGGTTAGAAGGTAGGCCCTGGTTGCCAGGCAACGTTTGCTTTGGGGGTGGTCGATAAAACCCGCGTCATAATTTTCTTTAATCGCAGTAGGCGCGGGGAGGCGATTCTGTTTTAGATATCTTTGTTATGGATGCTTCAATTGCTTTTTGGTGATTGGGTTTTTAAGTAGAATTTATAGATGGAATTTTAAATGAGTACAATTGCTTTTTGCTGTATTATTTGTAGAAATTTACTTTAAAACTTTGCAGAAAACTTCGAACAACTTACAGAACGTGTAACTAAATGGTTTAAAAAAGATAAGTTTAGACAAAAGAAAAAAAATATTCCAATAAACCCGTTCCTGAATCGAACTTGTACCACTGCGGCTTCGTGACTTATTGGAGTAACATCTTATAACCGGTGATGTTAGTTGTCCTACTTAAAATTCTAATTTATAAAAAATATTGCATAAGTCATCTCGAAGGCCTTTTCGAAGTTTTAAATTAACTATAAAATTGCCAATAATGTACCTATAAAGTGTATTCAGGATACACAAACAAACATTTTTATTGTACAAAACTGCTATCTTTATCCTCAACGGTTTGCTGGAAGAAAACTCTTAATAGGGTTAAGTTAAGGTTAAGCTTTTTGTAAGCATTTTTTGTCTGTTATCTATTTGTGTACGATAAAGAATAGTGAAAACCTTTTAACTGTTAGCTTTCCTTTAAACTTTAATAGCAGATTACTTAGCATACAAATACTATGTGGATTATTTCAGAGTATCTTGTCTGGTGTGCGATGCTGGTACTTATTATATAAAACAATTATATTATTAAAACATCAAAATTGACCAACTTATACAAACTTGTTTGCTTTTGGGGTTCCACACCTCAAGACGAAAAAAAACCCCTAAAAAGATAATTTCGTTGTCAATTAGTTTGTTTGTCAAGATCCTTTTTCTCAGGAACGCGTGGACGTACCAAGTTGAAAAGAAGCAAGGTCTCACAGCACAAGTAAAGGAAAACGGCCGAAAATGGTTAATTTGTAGTTATATCACATAAATAAAATACTCTTACGAAACCCTTGGCGCGTCAGCCAGACTCGCAGGTTTTGGTTTTTGTTAAGTATTAATTTGCAAGATGTAACAGGGCTAACATCAATATCCACGGGGACCCTGGAAAGCTGCTGCCACCAACCCAAAGTCCTACTCCGTTACTTCAAGGAGTTAGGATGGCTGGGGTTAGGTTTGCACAATACACCCCAATGTGGGACGCCAGTACAGATCTCTTATTCCCTTCGCCCTAGAATTAGAATTAGATGTAACAGGGCTGACATAGTATTAAGCATCAATGCCTCTATTCACAATGGTAATTTAATAAATGTGAAAGTATCTCTGCATATTTGTCTGTTTGTTATGTTTTCAAGACTAAACGGCTGCACTGATTTCGATGAAATTTGGTATATATATGATTATGAGCTGGATTGACATACTGGCTACTTTTTTATACTACATGGAGATACATACTTATGGCCCACCTGATGTTAAGTGGTAACCATACATTATTGACAAACGATGCGCGCCGCGGGCGAAGCTAGTGTAGAAATAAAGAAAACTAGCTTTGTAAGCAAACACAATTTTTATTAAGTTTTATTCTGCCAAATAAAAATTCAGAATTCATGGCATTAATTTTCAATACCTACCCCTTATATATTTATTATATAAATATTTTATTATGCTATATTTAGGGCATGCGATTTCTTTGAAATACGCAATTTATGATGTAGCAATGTACATTTAAATTGATAACTTTTTATTGAATTACCACTTAAAAAAACACAAAGTCTAGTCTTGCGTAGTCTGCATTGTTTCACAATATTAGATCTTATCGCCTACTGGCGGAGTTATAAAATAAATATCATATTTTTATTATAACTCTAATTCTTTTAATTTACTTCATTTTTGAATATCTTTAGTTTTACCTTTTTTTGTGTACACCTAATCAAAAACTCAAGGTACGTAATAAAAAAACAATATTAATGCTAGTACTCAATAATTAATAATAATTATAATTAATATTATTTAACAATATTATGTAAATAGTAACTTATTCAACTCTTAATTTGAATAGGTTACTATTTGCGAAAATATATTGGTCAAAAGTACAGTAATATTTTGCGATATCCAAAACATCTCTGAAGTTGGTAACACGAGGTTGGTAAGAAAAAAAAATATTATTAATACATATTGTAGGGTATTATCAACTAATTACGTACTGCGCAACTTTTGATTAGCAAGCAATAAATATTGTTAAAAAGTATAGTACTTGCGATATCAACAGCTTGCGTGAAAAAATGAGCCACCATGCTCCGCAAATCCAAAACTATGTATATGCCTAAGCACATACAAGCATGTCAGACACATCAAAGACAGTGAAAGCGATGCCTTGACCCAGACATTAGTCTACTATGTACTAACACATATGTAGGTGCAGGCGAGAGAGAAAGTGCCATTAGAGCGGTGTTAGGGCGATAACGTCGGTCTGCGGTGGCCAGTCATGTGTTTAGTTATAATGAATTAGGTTGTGACTAAACACATTGAATTAGAATATTCAGTAGCCAGTGTATTTCATTTATCGATAAAATTACCTCAATGTTATTTGTAAACGAAACGGAAAACGGCTGTTTTGTCTGTATTTATTAAAACACTTCACACTAACAATTTAATATTATAAATGCGAAAGTTTGGATGTTTGTTTATTTGTTTGTTTGTTTATTGCTCAATCACGTCGTAACGGCTCAACCGATTTCGATGAAATTTAGTATGTACGTAGATTATAACCTGGATTAACATATAGTCTACTTTTTATCCCATAAATCAGGTCCCATGGGATAAAAAAGGGCTGTCAAGTCCAGTTGCAACACCGATTTTTAGGTTACCTACACATTTAGTAGTGTAACGCGTACGAAGTCACGGGCAACAGTTAGTATATTATTATATTTATTTATTCTAAACAGTTATTTTAACATAGAGGTCGCCAACCAAACTATCAAAAAATATGCAGAAACTCATGAGCATAAACTTAATCAGCATGTGAACATTGTGGCTATCCAGCTCCTCGACAACACGGACATAGTGAGAAGACACAATAAAACTGAGCCTTTCGAGTTAGTGTAGTGTAAATGAACAATAGTGTGTATGTAGTGAAAGTGTTAGTGCTAATATAAATAACACATGCACTGACCAGGGACACTAAGAAAAGTGTTAAATTTACGTACTTAGATTATAATTTATACTAAAACACTAGTCAAAACAAATTACTCATTAGTCTACTCATGGCTAGATTGTATTTGTATTATTAGGGTATTTTATAGTTTTGTACACTAGAAATAAAATAATAATAAACTATTAAGGCCATTTTATTGACCGAGTGAAGCGAGATCTCTAAATCAACTTGGGCAAATCGGCGTTGTATGTATGTATGTATGTTTGTTTGTCCTAGGATAACTTTCGAAGCGTTGATCCGATCATCGTGAAATTTGATAAGTACATAGATAGTAATGGCACTTTTTTGGTGTGACTAAATGAGCTAAAAATGTTAGGGGGTTGTTGAGGTATTGGGGTTCATGAGGGGTAAAAAAAAAATGAAAATTAGACTTTTAGATCAAATGGGACGTCAAATGAAAGGTCTTCGTTAGTACATTTTAACCTTGTACTTATTTTTAATTTAATTGTTCTAGTTTTTGAGTTATTAGCCATAATAAAAACAAAATTCACAGGGTACACCAGTGACCCTACAGTGCTGTAATTTGGTATGCATGTAGCTTAAGTGACACAAATATAGGCAAAAGTCTGAAATCCAGAATTACAGCAATTTATACCCCAAAACAGCGTAACCAGATAAAATGAACTCCCGTTACATGTAATTTGAATGAAACTGTAGGTCAAGTAATTTGGTTATTTATTTCGTGGCATTATTTTGATAGTCAAAGATTGCAAATATTATTTTTATTATTTTAGTCGAAGACTCGCGAGATCTCAGTTCGGGGCGAACCACTAGTATTATAAAAACATAAAAGAAACAGAGCTGATGAAGGTAAACTTTCCTATGTCACTAAAGCGCAAACTTATCGACATGTGCATACTGCCCGTTCTTACCTAACGTGGTCTTTAACCGAGCTCAAAAATCAGCGTGCTTGGTGGTTGCTGCGTTTAAAGACCGGCACTGCTGATGCAGAAAATAAGGCTGCCAGGCTTCTGGAAGACAGTGGGGGAGACCTTTGCCCGGCAGTGGGATGATATAGGTTGAAAAAAAAAGAAACAGTTGAGCTTTAGATAGCTCGAACCTACTTTATTGTTAAACAGGGTATCGATATCGGTACTCGTGTATTCCCATCACTAGACTGCACGCGTGAATGCAAGTTATGTGCCTAAGATATAGCCTGTTACGTAAGGTCTGAGGTCATCGATAGCGAGAGTATATAACGTTATGTGTACACGACTCTATATTATTATGAACGGTTCGTTAGGTGATTTGACGAGGGTGTTGCTTCTTAGTAGCTTCTAGAGCAATTTTGTTTTTAAATCGATGTCCTTAAGACACTTCCAGAGTAGGATATAGGCTCTAGGGTAATACCCAAAGTGTTTTATATCGACCCCCCGGCGTCGACTAATATCTGCAAGGGGTCCATGTCACCGAACAAAAATATTCGATGAAAATTGTGATGTGAATGGGGGTCCACGATAACAGACCTGATTTAGAAAGGTCATACACTTTTGGCTTTCTATGAATATAAGAATCCACAAACATACACAGAAAGTACCTATACTTTTCTAAGTTTTACAAGCTACAGTTAAAATTTAAAGCTTTAAAAGCTAACTGTCAAAAACACATTGAAGATGATGAATTTGCAAAAATGTAATATTAGGTGAGTCTACCTAAATCCGAAAAACATAGCAAGTGGTCCACGAAACAAAAAGTTTGGGAAACTCTGTGAGCTTCTTGTGAAAAAATTCAATCCTATTTCTGCCACCAAGCATTGCTCGTATTACTGTTTCTGTTTGGAGGGTATGGGTGCCGGTAAAATTATAGGCATGTAACAATACAATACAAATATTCCGATATTCAATATAAATATTGACGACCTCCGTGGCGCAGTGGGTGAATAGCCGGCTGAGACGCGGCAGGTAGCGGGTTTGATTCCCGCCGCGGAACAAATGTTTGCATGATCTACAGATATTTGTTTCAGGTCTGAATGTTTTCCTATGTATTATAAGTATGTATTTATAAAAAAAAACAGTACATAAGTATTCTATCAGTTATCTGGTTCTCATAGTACAAGCTCTGCTTAGTTTGGGGCTAGATAGCGCTGTATGAAATG
Source organism: Philereme transversata (assembly GCA_963924445.1). Classification (NCBI taxonomy): domain Eukaryota; kingdom Metazoa; phylum Arthropoda; class Insecta; order Lepidoptera; family Geometridae; genus Philereme; species Philereme transversata. Next base: position 12,679,659 of record OZ004347.1, read on the forward strand.
TCCAGCAATATTTATTTATTATTTATTTATATTTATTTATTTCAGTTAACTTAATTTATATACTTTTCATGGGTTTGGGATCCTCTTTTAAGTATATAATACCTGTGTTAGAGGGTCTTGCTCTTCCGTTATATCGATTATGTACCTATATATACAAACAAATATAAAGTCAGATTTGCTATTTAGAACCCCTAGCTAATGTATTATATAAAATATTTCTATATTATGTTTCTTGTACGTAAATGTAATAATTGATCGAGCGAAGCGAAATCTCTAAATCAACTTGGGCAAGTCGGCGTTGTATGTATGTATGTTTGTTTGTCCGGGGATAACTTTCGAATCGTTGATCCTATCATCGTGAAATTTTACACATAGGTATGTAGTGATGGAACAATTTTGTTGTAACTAAACAAGTTAAGAATGTTGGGGGGTTGTTGAAATATTGGGGTTCAAGAGGGGTAAAAAAAAATGAAAATGTATATAATAATACATACAACGCCGATTTGCCCAAGTTGACTTGGAGATCTCGCTTCGCTTGATCAATAAATAACAGAACCCTTCCCTATAAGTCGAGCATTTAATTTCAGATAACATAATGTACTGCGGTTATCCAATTACGTACAAAAACAGCTTAGATCGAATGGTTTTCTAATTTAATCCAATTTTAATGACCAACCAAATTCTACCAACATCAAACCACGATATATCACAAACTAATAGACCACAAATATAACTAATACAAATACGGGTACCTGTTGTACACCTACGGGGAAAGTGGACATGACGTCATAGGTCGGTGATTAGAACATTAGCTGCGTAACTATGTTAGGTACCGATGGCAGAAACAGGAATTCTGGTTCTAGTAACTGAACAACTTAGATAGTTTATCATCATCATATTGACTGCCTCCATGGCGCAGTGGCGTATAGCCGGCTGAGACGCAGGAGGTAGCGGGTTCGATTCCCGCCGTGGAACAAATGTTTGCATGTTCTACAGATATTTGTTCCGTGTCTGGGTGTTTTTCTTTATATTATAAGTATGTATTTACAAAAAAAAAATATAAGTATTCTATCAGCTATCTGGTTCCCATAGTACAAGCTCTGCTTAGTTTGGGGCTAGATAGCGCTGTGTGAAATGTCCAGCGATATTTATTTATTTATATATATATTACCCACAAAAAGTCCACTGCTGAACATAGGCCTCCCCATTTCCAGAGCGATCTTGTGCGGCTTGTACCCAACGGTCTTTACATCGCTTTCCAGTGGGTGGTCTTCACTCAAACTTTTCTGCCCCAACGGCGGCGGTCGGTTTTTTGAGCTAAGTGCCCTACCCACTTCAGCTAGCTAATCCTTTATGCTATGTCGGTGACTTTGTTTCGTCTACGAATCTCCTCCTTTCTGATTCGATCTAGTAGAGAAACACGAAGTTTATACTGTTAAACTATAAAATATTTCGCAAAGTAATAACCAAAATTTTTCAGTTTTCTTCTGTGGCAATTATTGTGACACATATTTTTTATTGGGACATTTCACATAGTTCTATCTAGCCTCAAACTAAACAAAGCCTGTACTATAAGAACCAGATAACTGATACAAAATCTTTATATATATAATTCTACTGTACGTGTGTATGTCACTGAACTCTTAAACGGCTGGACCGATTTGAATGATTTTTTTTTTATGCTTTTGGGTGGCGCCCTGGATGGTTTAGATTCACAAATCAGCCCGGCAGATGGCGCTGCAGTCGGTATCTAGGTTATTTATCTATACTGCAAAAAACCAGCTGGATCGACTTGAATTAATTTTTGTGTATTCATTAATTCATTCATTTTGTATGTATTTTGTAACGTATATCTGGTCCGCTAGTATATACATATATATTTTTTAATACATACTTATTGTTATAGCGAAACATCTACACCCGGAACAAATATCTGTAAATCTGTAGTTATAATTTTACTGGATTTAATTGGTAACATTACAAAAAAATACGTGTAACATTTTTTCAATTTTACAGCGATGTTTCTGCTGTCGGTCCGTCCAAGGCATCGTCGGGCCGCCCCGGCCCGTTCGACAATGCCCTCACATCGATTGCCCACACTACCCTATTGTCAATAATATGTTTAGCACATAAATGGCCCAAATTGCCAGCTAATGTAATTATACGATGGAATTTAGGAAATCTGTATGATGTTTGCTTTACTTAAGTGATAATATGTGTTTTATCGATAAATTTTAATATAGTAGGTACAGGTAGGTATGCCACTTGAATTGGTATGTGTTAAAATGGTAAAAAATTACTATTTTAAGAGTAATCATTGATTACATTTTATTTTGTAGTAGCTTCCACCCACGGCATCGCACGCATGGTTTGTCCATAAAAAGTAGTGTATGCCACAATCCAGGTCATAATCTACCTATATACCACATTTCATCGAAATCGGTTAAGCCGTTTAGCCACGAAAGCTGGCAGCATATGACAAGTTGGCAGCTTTGGCTGAGTGAATTGACGCAACAGATGGCGCTTTCTATAGATTAAGGTATTGAAGCGTTTCTTATACTGTCCTAGGTGTTCTGCTAGGTAGCCGGTAGGCCGGGCGATGAATATGAAACAGCAGTATGATTTACGGAGTTTAATGAGGATAGTAGAGAGTTACAGACGTTAGAAGGAAGAATGAAACGATACAGTACAATACAAATTAAATGAAGTGATGCGATATGAATTATGCTTTAGAATTAGCGAGTAAAAGGCGCGAGCGGCTGAGCAAGAGCGGTACGTGTTCCCCGTCGCGAGGCGCTAGGTGAGTGTGTCCGCGTCGCCGGCGCAAGTGCGCTCCGTAGACCTCCTCCGTCGCGTCCCGCGCCGAACCCCGCAGCGCAGGGTCGCACTAAGGGGACGGACTCGGTGTATCGAGGATGACGCCACAGTACTCCCCCGCCGAGATCGTAACTGTTACGATCGATAGTAGTCGGGAAATCTCACTGTCCTCCCGCTTTTCGTCCTCTTAGCGGGGCTTGTAGGTACGTCATCGGAACCTAGAACAGGAGTGGAAGTGGCAGTTGGCGTCGGTGTTGGTGTTGGCGTGAGCGTTGGTGATGGAGTGGAAGGTGGCGTTGGCGTTAAGTCGTCGTCTGCGCTGTACGCCGGCTTCAGTCGGTCTACGGTAACGGTAAGTACTTTGTCTTGTACCTTGATGTCGTATGTTTTAGATCCTCGGCGTACAACCTTGTATGGGCCGGAGTAAGGTGCTTGTAGCGAACGACGGACTGGACCTTGGCGTAGGAAGACATGCGTCGCGGTACCCAGGTCTTTTGGTATGTAGAAAGGACGATGTGAGTGCGACGAAGTTGGTTTTGGTGCCAGTTTGCTCATTCGGCTGCGGAGGCGATCGGCGAAGTTAGTGACATCGACTTCTTCTTCAAGGACGGTGTTGAAGAACTGTCCAGGCAAGCGGAGGGGCTCGCCGTAGACAAGTTCGGCTGCTGAAGATTGGATGTCGTCTTTCCACGCGCTACGGATACCCAGAAGCACCATCGGAAGCGCTTCGGTCCACTGTGATGACTCGTGGCAGGTAATAGCGGCCTTGAGTTGCCGGTGTAGGCGTTCCACCAGGCCATTGGCGGCCGGATGGTAAGCGGTCGTCGTGAGGTGAGTAGCCCCGATCAGAGCGGCGATGGACTTGAAAAGGCGTGACTCGAATTGGCGGCCACGATCGGTTGTGATACGCTCGGGGCAGCCAAACCGCGCAACCCAACCAGAGATGAAGGCTGAGGCACAGGTGTCGGCTGTGATGTCAGTGAGTGGGTACGCCTCGGGCCAACGTGTGAAGCGGTCGACTATCGTGAGGCAGTACGTTTTAGCGTCGGGTAGGAAAGACTGGATCCTTCCGTAAATAGCGTTCGTAGCTCGGTGTCTGTCTCCTGGGCTCGGGCAAGGCAGTGGTAATAGTCGTTGAAGGCTTCCTGCTGTTCAGGTGTAAGAGCGATTGGTTTCGAACCTTTGCCTTGTTTGCCGACCAGTATTGTGTTCAGAGGTGCCTGCTTCTTAGCTGCTTCTGTGAGCTGGTTCGTAAAATCGTGAATATGGCGCACAGGATACCGATCCGGAATCGTTCGGGCGTTCAGCGCTCTATAATCGCCGCAGGGTCTCCAACCGTTGTTTTTCTTTTTCGCTAAGTGAAGAGGGGATGACCAAGGACTCTCGGATCTTCGTGCAGTTCCGCATTGTAGCATTTCATCAAATTCCTGTTTCGCGATCTGTAATCTTTCAGGGTCCAGACGTCGCGGGCGGCTTGATACAGGTGGTCCATCTGTCGTCCGGATGTGATGTACGGTACTGTGCTTGGGTGTTGTTGGCTTACCAGCTGGGCGAGTAATCTCGGGAAATTCTCGTAGCAGATTGTCGAAAATGGTGTCGTCTGATGTGGTACGTATCGATGAGATATCAGGAATACCTTCTTTAGGCTGCGGCGCGTTGATGCCGAGCATAGTGATTCCGTCGATTAGGCGTTGCTGTCTGTAGTCTACAAGGAGATGGTAAAAACTTAAAAAGTCTACTCCAATGATAGGCTTTGTGACGTCTGCTACGGTAAATCGCCAGCTGAATGGTCGTCGTAATCCAAAATCTAAGGTAAGTTGAATGTGGCCATATGTAGATATAAGTGTACCATTTGCAGCGAAAAGTTCATACTTCGTCTTCGCTCGAGGCTCCCGTACGGCTGACTTAGGAAAAACACATAGGTCTGAACCCGTGTCGATAAGGTATTGCGCCTTCGATCTCCGGTCAGTGATGAACAGGCGGCCAGATGATATCGGACAGTCAGCTACCGCCACTAGTGACTGCCGTTTGCATTTCCCGCCGACTTAAAAGTACACGGCGGCCTGCAGTTGTTTGCGCTAGCTCCGTAGATGAAATGATACCAGCAGTGCGGATGATCGTAGGGGCGTTCTCGTGACCTTGACCGGTACCTAGAGGTCGAGCGGCTACGGTAGTTGTGGTTCTTGTTGCTGGATCGGGAATTACGTGTACCTAGATAGGTTTTGTACCTGTTTAGCGAGTTCGTCGACACGTTTCACCATCTGTTCCAAAGCCGAGACTGTACCTGCACTTGTACATACAGCAGATGTGCCGGCCACTTGCTGCATAGGTGATGATATATCGTTAATTTTGTCCGCCAACTCAGCAACGGTCTGCAGCGAGCTTTCTGTCTGTGAAGCAATAATCGTTTGAATGTGGGTAGGTAACCTATTCGACCAAATCTGCCCAATTAAATGTTCTGGAACAGTCGGTCCCGCTAGATTCTGCAAATGTCGCATAAATTGTGTAGGTTTCCTATCGCCCAACTCCTCATGGGTTAGTAATTGCTGCAGTTTACGCTCTTGGGAAGCTGATAATCGTTTTATAAGCTCGGTTTTCAATTTGTCGTATTTACCGCTTTCCGGCGGGTTTAAAATTACATCTTTCACTTCCGCCGCATATTGAGGATCTAACTGACCAACGACGTAGTAAAAATTGGTCTGGTCAGAAGTAATATTTGAAATGGAGAACTGACCTTCAATCTGTGCAAACCAAACGGCCGGTTCCTCGGGCCAAAATGGGGGTACTCGCACGCCCACTCTCCATAGTCCCGATTGTTGTCCCGTAAGTGCGGCTTCTGAACGTCTAGGTTGTTCTTCGTCAGACTTCCTCATCTTCTTCGTTCGGGGTCACCAGTGAAGCGTTTCTTATACTGTCCTAGGTGTTCTGCTAGGTAGCCGGTAGGCCGGGCGATGAATATGAAACAGCAGTATGATTTACGGAGTTTAATGAGGATAGTAGAGAGTTACAGACGTTAGAAGGAAGAATGAAACGATACAGTACAATACAAATTAAATGAAGTGATGCGATATGAATTATGCTTTAGAATTAGCGAGTAAAAGGCGCGAGCGGCTGAGCAAGAGCGGTACGTGTTCCCCGTCGCGAGGCGCTAGGTGAGTGTGTCCGCGTCGCCGGCGCAAGTGCGCTCCGTAGACCTCCTCCGTCGCGTCCCGCGCCGAACCCCGCAGCGCAGGGTCGCACTAAGGGGACGGACTCGGTGTATCGAGGATGACGCCACAGTATACTTAACATACAATTAAATTACGCCTGACGGTGAGTGGTGATATGTGCGAAGATAGAGGATGCGTGCCTTGAAAGAACCTGTTTTTTCTAGACTTGAAGACTCCAGATTTAAATATTACCTATAAAATATATTTTTTTAATTACTTAGAAATACTCAATCATTTATTGTATTCCACAATGTAATAATAATAGGTGGTAATTGATCATGATCATTATGGACTCTTTTGGTCACAACAATATTTTGGAGAGAGGTTGTCGTTGTTATTGTAAGGTTATATTTATTTTAATAAGAAAATATTCAAATTAACTGTCAAAGTAGGTAAAAGGTAAGTATCTAAACTTTTTCATTAGCATATTCGTAATATTTACCGACCCTCACTCCCACATACACAAACATCCATTCATTTTATGCACGTCTCTACCTCCCGCCTAATGACGGGTACCTAAAGGGTAGCAAAGTACCCCGAAAGGATCTATTTTCAACTGCTAATATAATTTTCCGATGGATCATCAATCACTGGAGGGGAGTTAAGTCGACACATGTAAATTTCCAGCGCAAATTATACGGAAGGCAGGGAGGGCCTATCTAAACAAATTTGTTTTAAAACTGCCCAAAAAAGGTAGGCTGCATTGGCACCGAAAGCTTGGTCCCAGTTTTAGAAAACGCTACTTCCTTACGTTGTTTGTGTTGCAGGATGTAATCCATACAAATCGAGTATTAAATTAAGATAATAATAACATTTTATTAATAAAAAAATAAATTGCGTTAATTTACTTATTCTACGACCTACATGAATACATATAACAAGAGACTAACAAAAATAATTACTAGTAATAATAATAAAACTTAAAACTATTTGCTGACACGTAAAGGTAAGGTTATTACCTACAATCTAAACTCTTTTAACTTTAATTTATTTGTTGTCATCTTCATGTCCCTGATGTTAAGTATGTCAATTATATAATCTGCAGAACTTCGTACCGCCTTGACATGCATATGACGTGAGCTGCCAATGTACGTCAATCCGCTAGAATTGTCAATCGACCATCATTAGCTGCATCTTTGTATGAGAAAATAAATTTACTTCATAAATTCTTTTTGCGTGAATTTTTCCGATATATTAATTCTGCTATTCGGGGCGGAGATAAATCCAACAAATCAAAGATCATCAAAATCGGTCCAGCCGTTCTTCAGTTATAAATGGTGTAACTAACCCGACTTTGTTTTATATATATATATATATAGATTATCTAACTACCCTCTTGAGGATATCTTCAAGAATACAAGAATATATTAGTAAAAATAATATTTTATACGTCAATTGTCAAATTTCATAAAACTAGGATCTGTGACTGAGTAAAATATCAAAATAAGTCCATCGTGAGGATTATAACTAAATAATTAACAATCAAATAGTATTTATTAATCACGTGATCTGTAAAATCAATAACGAATACAGAATACAAAAAAACAAATACAGTAAAATTTTCGAGTTGGCCTATGCCGCCGAGTGACCAAATCCGTAGTGTTATTTATTATGTAAGCTAGTCGCGTTTGTTGTCGCTCTCACCGGGTTAGGGACCCAATTTTACTAAACCAATCTCTTCACTATGACAATAGTATCGTCACAAAATCGTCACTTTTGATAGGTATTCTACAAATTTTAATAATCGCTGTAGCTATGGCACCATTGAAAATTTGGCAACTCATGACAACAATCATAATCGTAATAATGGTGTGGTTCCATAATATTTTTCTCTTATAAATTGGGAATTGGGCTCCAGACCTCTTACACATGTGAGACACAGTGTACGTGTGAAAGGAACGGCCTGGCCGAATGATAGGCTGGGACAGCAACTGGCTTACGTAATAAGCGTGCCGAGAATCGGAATAATGTTGCGATATACTCGTGTACGGCTGGTTGGCGGCGCTGGTAAACTGCGAACACCTGCTTTCAACATAAAGACGACTGTAGGAAAGGGTTGGTCAGAGTAAAAGTCATTATAACTTAGAATGAAATTGGGTTGGGCTCTGTAGGGATAAAAGAGAAAAAAACTCATAAGTACCTGCCTAGTTAATTCAGTATAAAAAGGAGTGGAAATATTTATAAGGACAGTTGCCATGGCTTTATATAAAATAAAAGACAAGATGTTAAACTTACTAAAGTTTAAGGGCTTCATGTCCAGAGTGAATAGGTTCTTTCTAGGCAAGCGTGCTCCATCTTCGATCACACCTTCACTTACCATCAGGTGAGGTAGTGGTCAAGCGCTTGGCTATCAGCTTTTGTCCGATCCTACCTAACAAATGTGGCAATTGAAATTTTTCCAAGATTTCGACACTCCTTTTTCGCAATTCAAGGCCGTAAACCCAATACGTACAATACAACCACTGCCTGCATGCTCACGTCACGCACACGCCTCGCACACTCATTTAGTTTGCACCGGTCTTCAATGCGAAGGTAAACATCGTCAGAAAATCATCCTAGAACCTATTAACTAGTAGTAGAATTCTTTTTGAATGGGCTCGCCCGTGGAAGTACTACCACCTATCCACCTACACACCTACACACTATCTCTACCCCCAAGCAGCATTGCTGTGTTTCGGTTTGAAGGATATAGTTGCCGGTGAAATTACAGGCACCTGTATGCCTCAAGTTGATGGACGCAGAGCAGTGTATCGTAACGCACGTATCTAAGGTGCGTGACTTACGAGGCAATACATTGTTATAGGTGATGGTGACCACTTCACATCAGGTGGGCCATAATATGCTAGTTCCATCTCCAGGTCAAATAAAAAACAAGGCGATCGGCTTGCAACTTGTCACGTGAATGCTTAACTTCTATGCAAAAAGTGGACATGTATATAAATAAATAAATAAATATTGCTGGATATTTCACACAGCGCTATCTAGCCCCAAACTAAGCAGAGCTTGTACTATGGGAACCAGATAACTGATAGAATACATAAATACATTTTTTTTGTAAATACATACTTATAACAAATTTCATGACGATCAGATAAACGCTACGAAAGTTATCCTCGGACAAACAAACATACATACATACAAACAACGCCGATTTGCCCAAGTTGATTTGGAGATCTCGCTTCGTTATCAATTATTTTACCAATTTTAAAAACGGTTCTAATACCCTCTGTATTAGAAACGTTGCGTATGTACTGTCCACTGTCTGGAAAATCCTATGAAAATATCGTTGGGAATACATATGTAATTTAAGCATGGAGAGTTTCTAAATAATATAAAAAAGAAGGTTATGCGTGTTTGTCTGTGTTTTCAAAATCATTATAGAAAATTTCGCGAAGAAAGAATAGTAGAGAAATGGCGTTTTGTTTGCAACTTTACCTGCAAAGATAACGTGATGCTTACAAAGTAACTACTGAAAGCCTATCCCCGTAAGTCTAAATAAAAAAATAACGCTGGACATTTCACACAGCACCATCTAGCCCCAAACTAAGCAAAGGTTGTACTATGGAAACTAGGTAGCTGATAGAATACTTATATACTTTTTTTTGTAAATACATACTTGTAAATATAGAGAAACAAATATCTGTAGATTAGGAAAACATTCCGCGGTGGGAATTAAACCTGCAACCTGTCTCAGACGGCTATTGCACACTGCGCCACGGAGGTTGTCAAATTTAGTGTTAGGTATTTTTTATTTTTACTCATTGTGGGCTGGTATTATTTACATGTGTTCCAAAAAAGGTTGATAGAAGGCGAACAAAGTCGCAATATTAGAGTTAAATTTTTACCAATTTGGGTTGGAAGTCAGAACCCTAAAAACTGTTTATCACGTGATTCGGTGATTTTTGAGATATTTTCTTTTTTAAATGTTTATTTTCATGGGCCGAATCACTCCATCTCGGTTTTCAATCAAAAAACCACGCAAGGGAAGTCAAGGGCTGATAGTCGTATAAAACCTTTTGACGGTCGACTGGGCCCTCTGTACACATTAACCTAAAACTCCGAGGGGTTCCGTAACCAAAACAGAAAAAGATATTTCACTGTAGACCATTAGACCAGTCTTGGATACGGGTAAAAGAAGCTCTGCATCTGAATTCGTTACCTTTCAGAAAAACGTTATAACTATGATTAGTTTCATTTTACTTAGAAAACTTTCGTGATTGATTTCAATCATTATTCTAAATACGGGATTTGCCACGTACCGTCCTATCGGTGTTCGACCGACAATGTTTCGGTTCACTTCGTGAACCTTCATCAGATTACCTTCACCGATAAGACGGTACGTGATAAATACAGTATTTATAATAATGATGATTCGTTTCCTTAAAAAAAACTGAAATGATTATAAGTTTAGCAATTTTAGTCCTTAGTTTGTTGTCCATACTAGCTGTTGCCTGCGACTTCGTACGCGTTATACTACTAAATGTGTAGGTAATCTAAAAATAAAGCTAAACTCGCTGTTGCAACTTGACTTGTCACCCCATTTTTATCCCATGGGAACTTTTTATGATTTATGGGATAAAAGGTAACCTATGTGGTAGTCCAGATTATAAACTACGTATATATCAAATTTCATCGGAATCGGTTCAGTCGTTATGACGTGATTGAGTAACAAACAAACAAATAAATAAACAAACATCCAAACTTTCACATTTATAATATGAGTGTGATTCTTTATTGCATACAAGGAAATACATTAAAAAGTACAGAAATAGAGGACATGTACAAAGGTGAGCTTAACTCTAAGAAGAGTTTTCTTCCAGCAAACTCTGAGGCTAGAGAGAGATAATTTTATGGGAGGTAAGTATGCAAATATCATAGATATATATATCATAAACAAATATATCGAAATATTCCTAAAGTAACTAATAATATTCTTCTAATAATAATTTCTTTTGTTACAAATGTAGTGCATGTTGTATTAGTAGGTATATAATTTATCATGAAGTTCTAAAATTTACTTTTCGTGTTTATTATTCAGCGATTCAGCTCATATACATATTTATTATATAGTACCAGCTATCGACCTACAAAATTTTATGTAGATCAAATTAACGGTTTGATAGTTATGCTCGAACAAAGCTACATACATACAAACATACAAAGCAAAATCAATTAGCACTGAGATCTTCGCTCGCTCGATCAATAAATAAATATTATCATATAAATAAATATTATTATATAAATATAATAGAAATATATGTCGAGCATAACTATCGAACCGTTAATTTGATCTACAAGTTTGTAGTTTTTAAATAGCAGTACTCGTTTACACTCGTAACAAATTATTTTAACTTATTACTAACTTATTTAAAAATACTTATGTATTACTTATTTCTACGAACTTATTTGAAAATACTTATTACTAACTTATTTTAACTTCATTTATCACGTACCGTCTTATCGGTGTTTCGACCGACAATGTTTCGGTTCAATTCGTAAACTTTGGTCAGGGTGAGTGCGATCCGCGTTTCACGACAATGTTTCGGTTCACGAATTGAACCGAAACATTGTCGGTCGAAACACCGATAAGACGGTACTTGGTAAATCCCGTATTTATAATAATGATCGAAATCAATCAGGAAAGTTTTTTAAGTAAAATTATTTATCTTATTTAAAAAAATTTAAACTATTTCGAATTAACCATAAAGTTTGGATACCTTTCCAACATACATAGATTCAAAGGTTGATAGTTTACAAATGGAGCTCTTTGATTCAAAATCGAATACTAAAAATCTGTTGGACCGATCCGATAGCTTTTTAAAAAATAGGGATAATTCAGTAGGTCGATAGCTGATACGAGTACTATGAAATTTTATATGAGCTGAATCGCTGAACAATAAACAAAATAAAAGTACATTTTAGAACAATACTATACTAGTGGTTCGCCCCGAACTGAGATCTCACGAATCTCCCAAAATAAATATTATTCTTAGGGCGACTTGCACAACGATGCCTAAATTAATGGCTAAATATGATTGAAAGAGTTGTCAAATCATATAAATACTTTAAATTTAAACATGTTTAGTCGCTAAATACGTTTAGTGATCATTGTGCATGCCGGCTTTAAACTTTGACTAATAAATTGGTGCCACGAAATGCTTAACCAACCTACTTGACCTACAGTTTCATTCAAATTAGATGACGGGGGAACGGGTGTTCTTGTAAATTGGTTAATTTTTTTGGGATACAAATGGCAGTTATTCTGGATTTCAGACTTTTGCCTATATTTGTGTTACTAAAGCTACACGAATACCAAATTTCAGCACTGTGGGGTCACTGGTGTACCCTGTGAATTTTTCTCAAAGTTTTGATTTTATTATGGCTAATAACTCAAAAATTACACAAATTAAACTAAAAATAAAAACGGATTCAAATGTACTAATGAAGACCTTTCATTTGACGCCCCACGTGACCTGATATTATAGATGTTATCTGAGATATCTGATATTTGAGATATTAATGATATTAATGATAAATATTGATTTTGATAATGATATTGGATCCTAAAAACATGGACAGCATACAACTAACTTTAAAAAGCATGTGCAAACCGGATGCGTGTGCTTGGCGTGTGCGAAGGCTCATAATGTCACGCAGGCGCCACGCAAGCACCACGCAGCCGCCACGCAGGCGATCTGACATCTTCCTTAGAATTTTATACGTATTGTATTGACAATACTTAGTATAGAGTTAATATTGATCATCTGCCGAATTTGACTATGATATTCTATGAGAGTAATTTTTTATAATAGGTGCCTGGATAAGTTCTTGGGTAAAAAGGTCAGGGTACCATCAATTAGTGCAGGCGCGGGGAGGGCAAACAGGCCCAAACAGCAAATAATCGGGGCCTCATTTACGACCCATCCCGAATACCCGTGTTTACTAGTCATTAGGCAGCAAGATCGTAACAGGGCTTACACAAATAGATACCCATCGTGAGGGTAAAGGATTGCAAGCAATTACTCTCTGAAAAACTCCAAGTAGACACAAAGGCGCAATATGAATGTTATAACATAAAACTAATTGAACTAAAAACGTGATATTCTACCCCAGTCGGGAATTAATATATGTACTATGTTTTGTTATGCACGACATTAAATGAAAACACGGGTAGGGCTAACGGATAGTATTACATTAGAACATGTTCAATTTTCAATCAACATTAATATCAAGTCCTAAAATACCAATGAAACAGTCTAGAGGCTCGCTCACGTCTACTCAGAACTTTAGTTCATACATCGAGTCTAAGGCTAAACCAGCTGCCATGAAGCTGGGCATCCTCAACAAGGTCAGGAGATACTTCACACCAGGACAGCTTCTTAGTCTTTACAAAGCTCAAGTCCGGTCTGGTATGGAGTACTGCTGCCACCTTTGGGATGGTTCGGCCAAATACCAGCTGGCTACCTTAGACTCGATAGAACGTAGGGCTTTTAGGCTTATAGGTGAGCAATATATGACGGAGGCTAAGACCCAAAATCTCGAACACCGCCGTAAAGTTGCAAGCCCTATCGATCTTTTACAGAATACATTTTGGGGAATGTGCCCAGGAACTATACGATCTGATCCCGCCATCTCCCTTCCATCAAAGGACAAGCAGGCGCACGGCTCAGTACCATCCGTACCTAGTCGATATACCACCCATTCGCACCCTCAGTTTTGGTTCTACGTTCTTGATACGCACAGCTAAGATATGGAATACTTTGCCGTCGTTCGTTTTTCCTAAAGAATACAATCCGGGCCTCTTTAAGGTAAGAGTAAATAGGTTTCTTCTAGATCTTCGTGCTTCATCTTAGACCACATCATTACTTACCATCAGGTGAGATTGTGGTCAAACGAAGGTCTATCCAATTAAAAAAAAAACAGCCTGTATAAAATAGGTAAACAAATCATATTTATTCATCATGGAAGTAGTATCTGTTAAACTGGCCAAACAGCATCGTCGCAAAGGCGCTGTATTAACATAAAAAAAATTATTGGATAGGTATTGATTACTGGATAAATATTCAGGCTAGGTATTAAACCCACCTCTAAAATCAGTTAATTCTATATCTAAATTCTGGATGTGTGTTTTAAATTAATGTCTTACATAACAAAACAGGTTTTATATGTATGTAGAATAGTTTCCCGCCATGGTAGGTGTTCTGCTCGTAAATGTTTCCGTGACGTTTTCTAAATGAGAACTTTTGAGAATACAAAAACACATTAACCCAAGAATGCTGTGGAAATACGTTTTAAAGTAACGCCCCTCCCTTAATTTCCGCGCGTGGACGCGACAGGCGCATTTTTTCGCGCCATTTACTCAGGCGTCCGTCATATTTGAGATTTTTTCCGTTTCGGCGAAGGGCGAAATGCAAATCACGATTTAATATTAACGAGAAGTATAATAAGTATAAATGTATTTACTTTTAATATGCTGAATTTAAAATGTACGACTTATTTCTAACATGAAATTCTGAGTATGATATCTGACATAGTTTATCATGCCTAGAGAATATAAACGTTTTTTTTTTTTAGTTTTTAAATTACTGGTAACCCTGTAGTTTTGCAATGAGGGCTATACATTTTCGATTTAAAAAGAAAAAACTAGTTCCAACTAGCGTAATAGATGGCGCTGTCTGGAGATGAACCGCCAGAAAATTTGGTTTATTTGCCAAAATCTCAAAGACACAAGACCAAAATTTGTCTAAAACAATCTCATTTTGTCAGATAGACAAACACAAATGTTTGTTTTTTTATTTGAAGTTCCTGGGAAAAGAATGTTGATACGGCAATTAAAATTGACAATTCACTTTCCTCTACTAATCTAAGCATGACAGAGCAACGCCATCTGTTAGCAGTTATAAAAACATGGCCGTGAAAACCCCTCATTTTAACTTTGGTGAACTTTAGATAATACCTATTACGATCTAATGAGTCATTAATATCTTTCAGCTTCATCAGATGCTGCATTGACAAGCATCGTCATAAGATTAAAACTTGAAATTTATCCGGATTTGCTACGGGAACACCTTTTAATCTGAAGAAGTCTGATAATAAAAATGATGGAGTATGGTGGCCAACAGAGTTCTGACAAGTCACGTTCCGAACCCTAACGATTACACACCAAAATAAGAGCCTGAAAACATGGACCAGCAAATGGTATCCACGTTTCCAGCCCCTTCCCGTACATTTAGCAGGAAGATGCACGCGCGAGATAGTCCCGTAATGGCCGGCGGTAAATGCCTTCAATGGCGTCGTTAGGGTTTAAATTAAAAATGACCGTGATGCAGCGTTTTCCTTTTTATCCAAAGGGAACGTGAAATTCTGTTGAAGGAATATTTGAAGGGACAGCCTTTATGACCCAGGGCGGGGGAGGGTTATTATGTTTGAGGGTGGTAAAGGGTTAGGTAGCTGAAACCGCTAAAGTATAATGAGTTCCTTTTATGTTTTCGTATAAGTGGTAATTTAGAGACGGCAGAACCCTTATTATATAAAAAAATCTTTTTATTTTTATAACTAACAATGGCTCGGAAAGCGAAAGAAAAAGGTTTTTCTCGCAATAAACCTTTCAAAGTATGTGCGCAAATGTTTTTCATTATTTTTCTTCGTGTTGTTGGATCTCTTAGTTAAATAGTTGTAGGGAGTTTTAGTTACCCTCATGGCAATAGTTACATTAAATGCAATAAAGTTTATATAGAATTTTATAAGTTATGAAATAAAATATTCTATAATCCATATAAATATAATAAAGGCCCAGCCAGAGTGGCGTAATAACCAGGAGACGTCTAGCTGCGGGTGAATGTTTTTTTTATCTACTGTGGATGGAATAAGCTTATGGTTCACCTGATGTCACGCTCCTCTAAAGTCCATCAACTTGAGGATGGGTGGTACAGGTGTAAAGTGCCTGTAATTTCACCGGCTACCATACCCTTCAAACCTAAAGACAGCAATGCTGCTTGGCAACAGAAATATATATGATGTGGGTGGAATAGATAGATTTTGTAAAATTACTAAATCACAAGTAGAACTTAACCTCAATTTAACTTATTTTAACGGATTTATCCATTTACATAATCAGCCTATTTTTTGGTTAAAAATTAAGCGGCAGGAGTCGTAACAAAAATTATAATTGATGGAGTAGGCAAAGAATATTTTGGCGGAGACCGTCCTAAGCCACTGTTTCCAACTCAAGCGTGAGACATTAGGCCATTTTTTGTTTGTAAAACATATTTGGCAACCTTCCAAAACTGAATACCTAAGTATTAAACTTTAAACTTAGTAACTAGTGGTTCGCCTCGAACTGAGATCTCGCGAGTCTCCAATAAAAACAAAAAAATATTATTCGTAATCTACGACTATCAAAATAGTGCAACGAAATGAATAACCAAATAACCTACAGTTTCATTCAAATTACAGGTAACGCGAGTTCATGTTAGGCTAGATATGCTTTTTTGGGGTAGAAATTGCAGTAATTCTAAATTTCAGACTTTTGCCTATATTTGTGTTACTAAAGCTACATGAATATCAAATTTCAGCATTATGGGATCACTGGTGTATCCTGTGAATTTTGTCAAAGTTCCGTTTTTATTATGCCTAATAACTTAAAAATTACAAGGTTTAAACTAAAAATAAAAATGGGGTCGAAATGTATTCACAAAGACCTTTTATTAGACGTACCATTTGACCGGATAGTCTCATTTTGTTTTTTTTACTCCCCTTGAACCCCAATATTTCAACAATCCCCCCCCCCCCACTTTTTAGCTTGTTAGCTGATTTAGTCACACCAACATTGTGCCATCCCTCCCTACCTACATACCAAATTTCACGATGATCGGATAAACGCTTCGAAGGTTATCCTCGGACAAACAAACATACATACATACATACTTATATACATACATACAACGCCGATTTGCCCAAGTTGATTTGGAGATCTCACTTCGCTCGATCAGTAAGTATCGTCGTCCTCACTTATTTTAATACTACGTTTACCAATGAAATTATGACTTTTATATGACTTTTATACTACATACCTAAATATAAAAAGTAGGCCAATCTAAGTATCCTACCATCTGAAAAAGTGGTGAAATCTAACAAAAATTAACTTAGGTAGCAATACCACTCTAAGCTTGGTACGAGCACAGCGAGGCGAAACCGGGCAATTTAGCCTGTCGCACCCGCGTTAATTAGTATTTTAATTAATATTAATAGGCGATTATTCCAATTTTCAAGATGATAAAATTTTTACTGAGCCCGGGATTTTGTTGCTGGGTGGAGTCCAGTAGGTAGGTATGTAACTTTAGGAAGCTAAAATACAATTTTATGAAGTAAACGCTGTTTTTAGGTTATGTTTCATCTGCTCTAGGGAACTTCGAATTTAACCCACTTACCTATACCAAACTGCGGACGAGCTTTCAAAATGTACCTACATAAAATAATGTCTGCTAAGAGCAAGATATTTTTTTTGGAATACATTTTCAATGTTGGTGCTCCAATTTTATTACAAGTCAAGTAAAATAGATTATATTTACCAAACTGCAAAAAATCTAAAAACGGAAAACGGCCAAGGCCAATACATTATTGTAAGGTTGTGTGTGAGGCCGTTAGCTTAACATTATCTGTTTAAATTATCTTTTCTTACAGTTTATGATTCTTCTAAGGAGAAGAAACTTTACATGAAATAAAGTATAAACTCTTACATACATATTTTGTGTACCATATTCAAGCTATTTCGTTTGTGAGGTTGGTGTGTGATATTAGTGTAGATACACTGACGCACTTAGCGGTAAAAGACAAAATATAAAGTTAAGTTTCGCACGAAGCAACCAATGTCTTAATAACCCCTCGCAATAGATTTATGCGGTCATGAAAACCGCGACCGAAGCCAAAAAAACCAAAATTCTCACGCGTGAAAGTGCCGTATTTCTTTTACCTTTTTCCAATGGGTATCGACGAACCGCCTTTCGATTTCATTAGGTACGGACGTCCGAAGTTTTTTATTTTTAAATCACGGCCGTGCTCCACGCGGCCACGTTTTTTAATTCCCGCAGTTTCGTCTGTATTTTTTCCGCGCACTTGTTTTGGTTTTTCATGCACGCGGCCCGCAAACAATGCCATCGTGCCCACAGAATTAACTCCCGACTTTTTGCCTTTTGGCGCCAATAAAAATATTTTAATTCGACACAACGCGCGTTAATTAATAATTAATATTTTTCGACGGCGGCCGTTTAATGGGCTCGTTTAACACGTGTTCCGATGCGATTGTTTTTTCGCTCATCGTTTCATGAATGGAATGATGACGTAATAGGATAATGTCAGCGTCGGCAATTTAACGTTTTTATTGGGTGGCGTGCTGGTTTTTTTCGAACGGTTACCGGTCAATGGGACGATGCATCGGATTTTAATTTTCAATGTCATTAACACTTTCACAATGAGCTCACTCATGATTGTAAATGTTCGAGTTTTTCACTGCTTTTTAACACGCATTTTATTCTGTAGTGTTACTCGTGTGAATGAAACTGCAATGGCTATAACGTGGAGAGTGGATCTTTGCATCTATTAAAAACCTGTAAGGAAAGGGGCTGGGTGAGAGGTCAAAAGGTCGACCTTTAGTCGCCTTTAAGCTTAGATCCCTGAACGGTGGACCGGTTCAGTCATTTGTGACACGCGCTGACTTTTGATTTAATCTATTTTAGTAGAGCTCAGAGCTAAGTTTAGATGAGAAATATTTTGTGTATCTTAATTGTTTGTTGTGAAGTGAAATGGCATCGATTTAGGTAATATTAGAACAAGAATACGTATACACCGAATTATAAACAGATGTAAACATTTTATTAATAATTTGTCAAATTAAACGTCACATTATGTTACAATATTCATTAAAAAATACTTTATTGTGAAATTGATTGTAAAATTAAAATAATTCAAATTAATTCATGTCACGCCTTTATACTCTTCAAATTCGAGGACACTGTAGAAGGTCCTCTCGACGAGCCAGTTTTTTAATTTTAACTTAAAGTTAACTAGAGTTCGCGCATCCTTCACCTTGACTGGCAGTGCGTTGTATACGGGAGGAGCCATCACGTGCGGCAACGAGTCCGACTTGGTCAGCTTTAGTACCTATACTAATATAAAATCATATTTTTAAATAATATCAATAATTTAAATCATCTTTCTTTCATATGTCTCATCTCTCATATAGTCTAATAAGTGTATCCTAAATTGTTCCGAAAAGGAAGTCAAGAAAGCAATACATTTGATATTTTCAATCAGGATTTAGTTCACAGGAACCCTCCTAAACCCTGTTGAACACAACAGGTTTCATTTGTTCTCTTTAAATGTAATTTAATTAGTTTCCATTGTAATTAGCTTCGCATTCGTTTGTCAATAAAATCCATGTCACAAAACAGGTCTTAATCAAATCAGGATTCTTATTTGCAACGCTTAATAACTAAAAATATACAATCAACACAATCTATATGTATACAAATTTCATAAAAATCCGTCCAGCGGACAAAGAGAGTTCCTGTCAATTGAAAATATTAATAAGGATACCTAAGCTATAAACTTTATAGCACCTCAGTACGTGACACGCATTATCTTCATGCCTAATAGTATTAATCTCCAGGTTCCTTCAGATCTCTTACTCAGTACGCTGATCCGTGAAGATGGATAAAAGATAGATACCTTATATGTCAACCCGTGACCACGCCTGTTGCAACACAGCCGAAAAGTCGGGATAATAAATAAAAAAGACACATACGCGATAAATACCCGTTTTAATCAATAATTAAGATAGATACCATTAGGAGTAGTCATACACAAGCTTAAACATTACTCGTCGAATATAACAATGCGTTTAGGAATTGCTAGAGCCTTCATGGTTCTGCAGCGGATCCGGCATGTTTCGCCGAAGAAAGTCACGTCGCTGATGAGTAGAATACGCGCACCAACACCATTCTGTAGCTAGTGTTGATGACATAGGAAACTATTCCATCGTCATTCGAAGATAATGTTACCTACCATTGACGACGACCTCTGTGGCGCAGTAGGTGAATAGCCGGCTGAGACGCAGGAGGTAGCGGGTTCGATTCCCACCGCGGAACAAATGTTTGTATAATTTACAGATATTTGTTCTGGGTCTGGATGGTTTTCTATATATTATAAGTCTGTATTTACAAAAAAAGAAGTATATAAGTATTCTATCAGTTATCTGGTTCCCATAGTACAAGCTCTTCTTAGTTTGGGTTTAGATAGCGCTGTGTGAAATGTCCAGCAATATTTATTTATATATTATTTATTGCCTGTTTAATTTTAATATTATTTTTAAAGTAACACCTATAGCTTTAAGCGTTTACTAACACTATATGAATCACTTATTACCTGAAACAAATACATATATAATTTAATTACGTTTGAAACATGCCCAGTGTAACAAAATTTATGCAATAGTTAAAATAGGAATAAAACGTAGGTAAATTGTAAAATGTGAGTGTATATTATGGGGTGGCATGGTCATGTTTGATCAATCAAACCCTCTATATTTGATTAAATAAAGATAAAAAAAGAATATGTTTGCCCTTGTATCTGTCAGCGTACTGAGTAACTGATCTGAGGGATCATTGAGCAAACGTGAGAAGTGGCAAGCCCTGTATTAGGATACTAAAATATTAACACATGCCTTATAATTTTGGTTCCTCGGGCATGCTGGTTTCTTAACTATGGTATTCTTCACGGTATAGACGGAATTAAAAAAAAATACATTCTATAATTAAACAAAAAATAATGCCGGACATTTCACCCCGGCATCTATCCCCAAACTAAGCAAAGCTTGTACTATAGAAACCAGGCTACTGATAGAATACTTAATATACCTTTTTTTTTGTAAATACATACTTATAATGTATAGAAAAACAAGCAGACCCGGAACAAATATCCTAACATACAAACACTTTAAAAAAATTAAAATTTATTGTTGCACCAGCCGGGAATCAAAGCTGCAAACTCGGAAGTCAAGTGAAGTTTATCCACTAGAACATCATGGCTGTAAAATAAAACTGAACGAAAATTCAACAAATAACTTTTTAACAAAAATAGAACCGACTTCAAATAACAGAATAAAACAAACTACTGAACCGGTTTTAATGAAATTTGTATCGGACCAATCCGAAAGTATACTCGTACCCTTTCCAATAAAAAAATAATTTTGCAAATCGGTTGATAAATGACGAAGATTGTACCAATATTACGGTAACAAATATTGAAAATAACCGAATTGAACCTCCTTTTTTAAATTTGGTCAAAAATAGATTTTTTTTTGTTATAAAATTCATAAATAAATCTCAGCATGTGCTCACGCATTATCTTAATTTACTGTATGCGTACCTATTGTTTAAAGAGGAGGTAGGGTCGAGTGCCGCCCTCTCCCTCGCGAGGGCCTATCGACCTCTTTTTACGACGAACTCGTAAACACACACTGTGGTACTCAACATTGTTTCTTACACAGAAAAAATACATATTTGTCAAAGCAAATAACCCTACTGCAAAACTAAAAAGAAAACAACCTTGCTAATTTTGATAATTCAGCTAATATTGAAATGTTGTCTTGTTTTTCTTTGTTCTTGCGTTGCCCCTTTTAGTCCATTTCATGTACCTACTGTATTTCAAACATATGTGATTCCTTTCTTTAACTTCATCACACACGCCGTCATTAAAATTCAGTAGATACCTACAATTTACAAACATTGAGAATTCACTCGCTAGGGTAAGCAGGGGATGTTTGGGACACATCGCCAGCGGGTGCGGGCCAGCAGAATTGCCGTTTGCAAGACGCACCCTCATAATCTCCACCCTCCCTCATTACATACAAGGATAGTTAACATTACCCCATCCTCCCCCGCGTCGAATGGCAAGGTTTTATGTCTTTAATAAAACGGGGTTGGAGATACTTAAATTTGAGTGCGTTATTCACTTGTTTACGAGTTTGAGCAGGCCTGTTTATAGAACTAAAACAAGTTTAGTATTGATTCATGTTCCCGTAATGATTTCTTATGTTGCTATAGATATGTCATATTGTTCGTAATCGTGTTTTAATTATAAAACTTCCAGCAAGACTAATCTGATGTGGAAGGTTGTCTAGAAGAGATTACTTTTAGCGATAAAACCGCCGATTGTACTTTTTATGTTTTGTGCTGATTTTTGTAAAATTAAATATAGCCAGGGTTAATGTAGCTTCCTATTAGTGACATAAATTTCAGAATCGGATCAGTAGTTTCGGAGATTACCACTACATCCAAACAAACAAACAAACAAACTTTAACTCGTTGTTATATTAGTACAGATTTGTATGGTGTGTAATAAAGAGTAGGTATATTGTATCTCGGTCCTGACAGGTGAGCACTGTATATTGTTTTAATAAATAAATAAATAATGTTGGACATTTCACAAAGCGCCATCTAGCCCCAAACTTAGTAAACACATACTTGTAAATGAGACTAAAATAAAAAGATATAGTTGAATCATCTAAAGACCGTTGCAAACCATCTATAGATAGCTAAACTGCTCCAGATCACTACCAGGCGAAAGTGTCCCCAAGACACCAGCTGCATTGCCCCGCTGAATTGCAATGCTTATGCGTTGAACCAGATCTGCGCCACTCTTGGATCACACGTCGCTTCGACCAGACGCCTAGATATCCTTTGTAAATACATACTAATATATAGATAAACGACCAGTCCCGGAATAAAAATCTGTAGATCATCCAAACAGTTGTTCCACGGCGAGAATCGAACCTGCTACCTTCTGTGTCTCAGCCAACTATTCGCCCATTGCGCCACGTAGGTCGTCAATGATGACTAAGTGAACTTTACTAAAGCAATTTCTGGGTAAATTATAAAGGAAACAATGCGAGGAAACCGTTACCAGAAAATCCCCATAGGAACCACAGACAAAATTAAAGACAACAGAAATATTATTCAGCCTCATTCCAAAGCTCCCGTAATTTCAACTTCAGGACTCCCCTGGCTTAGGGGTAGGCAGGAAACCGCATCCCTTCCTCCCCTGGATTATATAGAAGATAGTTAAATCCACCCTGAATAAATTCCGCTCGTCAATAAAGGGCTTTTGTCCTTGCGAATAAAGGGATGTTTTTGTTATCTTGAGGATTGCCTAATTTGACAATAACAAAAGGGTTCGCCTGGGGAATTGCGGTTGTAATCAAATTTTTTGTGCTCCGCTTTGGTGGATGCTGGGCCTTACATTTGTTAGCATAAAGGTCTGATTTTACGGAAGTCGCTCTCAGATTACATACTCTTTGTATTCGGAAAGTAGGTTGTCATGTAATTTTGTTACTTGATTATCTGAGATGGATTGTGTTTCTGTACAATTTTATATTGAAAACGCTACAAATGTCATTTAAATTTAACAAAAGCATGACCTTAATATCTTATACTGCATGTTTTAGGGGTGATAAAGCGCGTCACACACGATGTCTTAAGGTAAATTATAATATCTTATGATATCACACACGGGTAAGATATATTAATATACGAAATTGTTTTATTCCCTTGAAATTCACAAACTTGTATACGAATCTTTCGTATCTTACGATGTATTTCGTATCTTAAGATGAATATCCATATTGCTCGGTAAGATATCGTAAGATGAAAATATATATTATCTTCGCTAAGTGTGATCGTCCATTGAGTCTATTACACAATTATAAGTCTATTAGCACATGAAGTTATACAATTCAATGGATTATATTATCTTTATATTATCTAAGCAGATAATATAATTGACATTCGTCACTTAAATACAAAATACTTAAATACTTCATTATATCACTTTGGTGCCTCACAAACTAATCACCGAGCTTCCAATGGTACCGAAGTGGTATCAAATACAGAAAGCTCCAAGTGTTATGGGTCGGTGAGTGGTCCACTTCCGACGCGTTCGATACTACGCGTTTTTAGTACCCCTTTTATTTTAGAATAGTGAGTTTGTACCTGTACCCCAACTCCATTACTGTACCTTAATTTTTGTAGTTTTGATGTTAACTTTAACTTACATTAGGATCTTGTTCCAAACGATTCTTATTACGTTTCAAAAATATCAAAAACTAAACATTCAAATGTTGTTTGGAAGATTGTTTTTGTTCTAAAACCGCATATTATTCAGTTAGTGTTTGCTTTTTTGTTAATTTTATGTTGTAAAATTATTAATTAATGATTTTTTCTGTATTGTACACCACAATACAGAAAAAATCATTAATTCATAGTAGGCAGCCAAAACTTAAAGAGCGTGTGAACAGCTACAACTGCTACGCGCCTCGTAAATGCGTAGGCGCAGTGGCGTGGCTACCGGCTGTATAATTCAACTAAACTAAAAATAGAAATGTAATCTACCAGGCCTAAAAAGAGTGTATTAAAAAAGTTTTGTCTACGGAAGAAAAGAGTGAAATGACATTTTAGCGAAGAGAGTACATATTAGAAACATTTGTATATTGTTGATTATAAATACGGGATTTATCACGTACCGTCTTATCAATGATTCGACCGACAATGTGATCATCAGGGTGAGTGCGTGAATAACGTCTCGCCTCGCACTGCGCGCCACAACCCTCTGCGCGTGAGTCGACGGGCGCAGTGGTGGGGATTGCGTCAACGATGGCCCAGCGCGTTGACAGGCTGCACAATTACATATCAATTTGTTGCAATTGAGCTACTGGCGAGCATAATATTTACTTAATAATTATTATTTTAAAGATTTAAATTAAGTATATAATAACTAGATGGCAGTAGGTCGTTAGGAGTTTTTCTTCTTTTTGTATCGCTACGATCGTTTCATTTCTTGTTGTTTTATATAATCTCTAATCGTTAACCCGCCGCATTGATAAATCTAAACGTTAATGCGATCCTGCGTGTTCAAGTTCAGTATTTATGTATACATTTTTACATAACGGTGCTCTTTTGTCAAAGTCTAGTGGTTTTGTAAAACAGCTTATTAACAATCCATCTTCGACATATATAATAGGCTTGTTTTTAATGACTAGCGACTTTTCCACAGACGATTTACAATCGAAACCCCATAGTAGTGGCGATCGATCGAACTTTTTTCCTTAAACCGGTACACAGCGAGTTCAAGAGCGCGCTGACCTCTGCTACTATTTGAACTTCAACCTTTTTGGATCTCCTCCTTTTTGAGCCGGGCTCGACCGGTTTATTGACCGTGCTGATGGACTGAAATACGAAGATTTTGACTGCGTGCTGTTTGTGCGATTGTTTTGAAGCGATGATAGGTAACTACGGATACGGATCGGATACTATCCATACCATTATAAATTCGGAAGCAACTCTCTCTATGTTTGTTTGTTACGATTTTACGACTAAACGGCAGGACCGAAATCGATGAAATTCGTATATGAATAGAATATGACCAGGATTGAAACTTAAGCTACTTTTTATCGGGTAATGTTTTTATTATTACTTGCGTATATATAATATAAAATAGGTAAACAAATCATATCCATTCATCATTTAAGTAGGTGTGTACTAAGCGGCATCGGCGCAAAAGCGCCTCCGATTTACGTTAAAAATTGTTTATTGGAAATGTGTTAATTATACTTGATAAGTATTCAAGCTACCGGTATTAAATCAATCTCTAAAATCAGTTAATACGATTCAGCATAAGTGATTTAAATTAATATCGTGAATGCGGTGAAAGACTGTACAGCACACATAATACATTTACAACAGACTAGCTATTGCCAGCGGCTTCGGCTGGGTTGTTCTGGGGTGCAAAATATAGGGTGTTTGTTAATATACGCACAAAAATGAAAGGGGTTATTTTGATGAGCACAATAAATAAATTTGTGAAAAGTTTACTGTAGAAATTTGAAATTTACTTGGCATGTAAAAACAAACACTTTATTAAACTCATGTTGTGTTATTGCATAATGCTTGCCATCTAACCATAGATACTGTATTGGTGACGTCTAGAGATATCTCTTGTTGTCCCTTTCTAACCCAAAACCCCAGCCATTTCCGAAGGAGATATCAAATTGACCTTTATTTTTCGATGTCGAATGCAAGAGTAGGCAGTAAGTTTTATATCGAATTAATCACCTAAACTTAGTCGATTTTCTGTAAAATTTTATAAAATAACTAGTAGTTTTTTTTTCGAGAAGTCTTTTTTTATGTTTTGAGAAACCGTTACTTGAATATCGTCAGTATATTACCAAACACCCTGTATATAAACTTTGACATCCCATTCTTATCCCATGGGAACTGATTTATGAGATGAAAAGTAGACTATATGTTAATCCAGGTTATAATCTACGTAAATACTGAATTTCATGGAAATGGATTGAGTAACAAACAAACAAATAAATAAATAAACAAACATCCAAACTTTCGCATTTATAATATTAGATATTTTAAAAATGAGGTAGGTATGTTGTGTGGTATAGCAGCAAAAGGGCCTCAACTCAGCATTATGTCAACTGGGTTAACAGTGGACGCTGTTATTCTGCCGAGACCGCTTAATCACCCACTCGACACACGAAATTATGATACATATGTGATGTCATTAATGATATGTGATGCGTAACATAAATAAAAATGTAATGTCAAATGAATTGTTTCAAAGTCAAAGTCTAAATATTTTATTCATTAAATCACAAGGATCATTTTGAAACGTCAATTTTACTGCCTGTTCCTTCGCGACCAAGCTAGGAAACAAAGGCAAGCAACAAGACTGGTTATTTTTTTAATGATCCTTTTAGAATACATAACAATACAGAAAATAAATTAAGTCTAAATTGTAACATTTTGTTTATAAAAATTATATGCATGAACTACAAAAATAGTATTAAAAATTAAATTTAATAATTAGAATAACTTCTGCCTGGTAGCGATCTGGAGCAGTGGAGCTATCTATATATCGTTTGCAAGGGTCTTTAGATGATTCAACTGTTTCTCCTTTATTATATAGTGTTGTAAATAATTTTATATTTTTTCTGTTATTAAAGGCATTTTGTCCCTACTAATTTATAAATAAATAGAATTGAATAATAATAAAAAGAAATACCTTAAAATTAGCAGGTAATGGGGGCGTCGACAATCCAGTCTCAGTTATTTTCCGATCTTAAACCGACCGCAAACCGTTGCTTTGTCCACCCAATTTCCCAAAAACGTGGGTAGGGTGCATACAGGTGCAAAACAAGATTAATTAATTGAGCGTGGGGACGATTGAGCCCCGGCACTTGAGGAAGGTTGGCGCGTGCGTGAGACACCTGACATCTTCGATAACCCTTACTCACCTTGCTGACAGCCCTAGAGATTACCTATAGATGTGATTATCAATTCGAAAATATCGAATCACGAAAACTGACCAGTACCGAAGATTTTGGAGGTACCTCTTTTAGTAAAAAAAAAAGTAGATGCTCTCCTTTCGATGCGATATTATTTTTTTCGCAATTGTAAGTTACGAACCTCTGTTTGGTCGACGAAAATGGACATTATATTTCGATGTGTGTATTTGTTTATTCTAAAACTATCTTATAATGACAACGTACATGCCAAATTTCATTGAAATCGGTTCAGCCGTTACGACTTGATTGAGTAACTAACAAACAAAACAAACTTTCACATTTATAATATTAGTGTGATGGTTGGTTTATTCTACTCATTTTAAGTGTAAAAAGATAATATCAACTCTAGCTGATATGTTTTTAGCTGATAAACAGAACTAAAATTAGTACAGTTTATTCTATGACTAAAACAGAACATCTGGTTTTATGATATTCTAAGTATTATTAATTCTTTATTTACACCTCGGCCAATCTTCGATTTACTAATACTCCTCTCCATCCAAAGGTTGTCTGGAATACATCGCTTTCCTTAGCGGTAAGACCACCCGTTATATATTAACCTGTTTTTAATTTTGTTGTATCGCTTGTGAAGAATTTTAATTCGTTAACTCAAAGCGGCTGTAACTGAGGGCTTAGCCAAGTTACAGTCGATTAGCGATGACGCTAGTCGATACGTCCGAAAATGTATGGGATTTGATACATGCTATAGAAATACCACGTGATTCAGCGACAACAAATGTATGTAGAAATCGAATAGATTCGTGGCGAATGTAATTTGGCTACGGGCCCTGGTTGGACAGACAGAAGGACATGGCGAATCTGTAAGGGTCTATGAGCCCTTATAGTTAGAATCTGTTAGAACCTTATAGTTTCGACATGTCTTATAAAGCCCTAAGAACCCGGTGCGTCCTTTT
This sequence comes from Philereme transversata, assembly GCA_963924445.1. NCBI lineage: Eukaryota > Metazoa > Arthropoda > Insecta > Lepidoptera > Geometridae > Philereme > Philereme transversata. The sequence continues at coordinate 12,708,008 of OZ004347.1, forward strand.
CTGACCTGTATTGAACTATTGTAAGAATAAAGCCAGCGTTATTAATAGTGATCTGATATTCGGATGAATATTTACCTAAAGTTGATTGTTGGATAACAAATTATGGAAGCGGCTTCTTATAATATTTTTATTAAAAATAAAATCCTGGGATCCCGGGATTGGATGCATATTAATTTAATGTTAAATATTTAGCAGGTATATTTTGTTATCTCACTAGCACACAAATGCTTATGTTCCCTGAGGTCTAATAGGCCCGATCTGACACTTGTTACGAGGTTGTTAAGCAACCATATTACGTTGTAACAAGGCATTATGTATAGGTACCTAATATACCTATGTGCCAAACTGTGCGTTTTTTCATTGAATGTGAATTTCGTTAGACTATATGAGGGATGAATGACATACCATAAAAAACCTATGCAGCTTTAAGGGATGTCTAGGTTAAGTAGATAAATAAATTTAAAAAAATTACATGATATATTTGTTGATCCCGGAATCACAGAATTTTTTCGTTAAAAATGTGCTATCCATACTAACCAACTTTTAATTTTAGGTAAATATGCATCCGTTTATCCGATCTCTAGTTATTAATAATAAAGTTTGGCTGTAATATTTGAATTAGGTCATATTTATTCTGTTTTTGTACAAACAATTTATCTACTTAAAAGTACAGGATTACAAAACTTTTTAGACGTATAAATTGCCTAGGCGCACAGACATATACATAAGAGGTTATGTTGAGCGTTCCGGGATTAAATAAACAAAGTTTTTGCCGAAATCCACTGAGTAAAAACATCAAACAGCTTAGGTGGGTTGGGATTGCTACATTTGCCTTGATTAAAGGCCCACTAAGGGCCCGGCCTTTCGGCTCTTATGCAGAGGAACGGTGTTAAAACGATACGTACGAAGTGGCGCCATGAGTCGGAATACCGGAGCTGTGCTATGTATTAAATTGTGAATAGAATTAAATCGAGTATAGATAGATATAACATACATACCCGATATAAGAACTTATACCTTATTATATTTTTTTTAATAGTAATTTATAGTATTTACGTTTTGCTAGCTACTAAATGAAAAGACTAAAGGTTCTTGGGTGCTGTCGGGTGCAGGCCGCAGAGGAACGGTCGGGGCCAATCTATGGGGGAGGTTTATGTGTAACAGAGGACATGTTATGGCTGATGTTATGATGATTTAGCTTTTGGTTTTAAATTTGATAATTGAGTTATGATAAAATTCGTTTAGCATTGATAAAAGTAACTTGGTTCTTTCTGCACAATAACAATCTCACCATAAATTAGGGGTTGCTAGAAGAAAACGCGATGGTTAATAGCGCATATTTTCATGACATTCTTGTAAGATTTTTGTCTGTGATCTAAGTATTTATACACAGACAGCGTCGATAACTGGTTACCAGGTGGTTTATTTGTATTTCAATCTTTAAACATGCAGGGGGTTACCATTTGACGACGCTGTCTGTTGAATAAATAATAAAAGATACCTAGATAAAACACTGTGAAACATAACTATTAATTACAAGTTTTAAATCTCTCCTATGCAGGTTTAACGTTGTCATTGTACTACGATAAAATGAATAGGTACATTTAAAAGTAATCAAGTGCGATATTGGTATTCAGCTACGAAATCATATAATTCGGATTCGAAAACCTTTTTCATAACGGAACTTAGCATCAGAACAAAAATTGGGCCGAGTTAAATCTTGTCTGTTTTTCGAGCTATTTTTCTCAAGGGCCGCGCATGGCGGGTGAGTTATCGCGGGTTAAAGGGGAGTGGCGGGGGAGGTGAGGGGGAGGGTTGCCCTAATTTTTCACGTGGAACCCTCTGAGGTTTCGAAAGAGGTTGGGTTGGCGTGTGATGGCGTTATCTATGGTCGATCTTGAACAATAAAAAGAGCTTTTAATTTCGAAAGCTTTATATTTTTTGAACCTGTTTGTCAGTTGATTTGGATGTTACCGTTTTTGAAGTCTTTGTTAAGGCTCTTCTGTATTTATTTCGCTAGAATATGGCGGCATGGAATAGTCTGAATTTATAGGGTAAGTTTTTGTAACTTGCGCTGAAACCACGTTGTGACGTATGATGTACGTTTATACGTATAGTTCAGACGAGCCTTTACGAAACATCACTAAAAACCATAATGTAATGCTTAATCTACACGAGTCAATAAGCAACGTATTGCTAAGTTACGCAATCATATCGAAACAAAAGCCTAATAAATGTACGGTAAAACTACTTTACTTCAAATCCACGCCCAGCTTGCATAACGATCCCTGAACGTATCTAGCAACTAAACATGTTCAAATTTGACGTATTTGTATGATTTGACATACTAAGCACTAAATACGATTAGGCAGCGTTCCGCAAGTCACCCCATGTCTCGATATGTCCTAGGCTAAATGGAAGAACGATTTGCGGCCTTTAAGTGGTAGAAACTAGATGAGAAGAGCTGAAGATCAGGCTCAATGATGCCCAGTAGTGGACAACTCTAATAACTCTATTGAATTACCACACAACCAAGAAAGGCAATACAATGGGCGGCCTTATCGCTGAATACTATAAGTTTATAATGATAATAGTAGTCTCTGAGCATAAAAATCAATTCGTTAATTTCCAGCGTTTTTGAAATAAACTCAGCCTTAGATCGAAATTTAGAATGAAATTCAACTAAAGAACCCGCAAATCTATGCTTGAGCATCGATTCAATTCGATTCATGTTCTAGATGCGGATTAAGCAGTGTTTGTTACTTTTGTATCAAAATGAACCCAACTTCCAATTTTCATTATTCAACTTCTATCAAACAACATTAATATTATCAATATTCCTACTAACCGTAGGACATCCACTACGATTTAGGCCTGCCATAGATTTACAGACGTGTGAGGCCACCAACGGCTCCCATTTAGTTATTTGAACCTAAAACCAAGCATAATCCAGAATTAATTCTGCAAAAACGATAAATCACGCACACATGCTACACTGCCGCTCGTAAATTATGAAGATTTAATTAATATTACCGAACGAAATCTTACGCCGCCATTTTGGAACCCTTATCCACCCTCTGCCTGAAACAGACGATTACAAGAACAAACTTACCACTTGCGATTTACTAAATTTATTTTTCTGCGAACTACTCCTTATTTCAAAGGGTTAAGGAACAAAATGGGTTAAGAATATATTTTTGCAGCTCTAAGGGTGATTTTGCCTCTTTTGTGCTCGGTACTTTCGTAGGCATAATTAGGGATGTACCCTCAGAGCCGCAGAAATACAGACAGCTAGCTACAAAACGTGAAACCGAGTAAAGTTGTTTTCTGGTATGCGCGATCAAGGCTGATTTAGTCGATGTCTTTCATCGGCCGTTGGACTTATGCTTACGGTTCATACCTGCAATTTTATTTTAATATGAAAAAGATAATTACACTTTAATAAGTTTTAGGTACCACTATAATATCATAATATATGTGTTGCATAATATACATATAGGTACGCTGTCGTAAAGCAGTGAATATATTTATTGATCGAGCGAAGCGGGATCTCTAAATCAACTTGGGCAAATCGGCGTTGTGTGTATGTATGTATGTTTGTTTGTCCGAGGATAACTTTCGAAGCGTTGATCCGATCATCGTGAAATTTAAGACATAGGTAGGTAAATAAGGGCACAATTTTGGTGTGACTAAATGAGCTAAAAATGTCAGGGTTTGTTTAGATATTGGGGTTCAAGAGGGGTAAAAAAAATGAGACTATTAGGTCGAGTGGGATATCAAATGAAAGGTCTTAATTATTAAATTTAGACTCCGTCTTTATTTTTAAGAAAGTCTTTATAGTTTTTGAGTCCTTAGCTTATTAAATTTAATAATAAATAATAAAGATTATAAAAACTGAACTTTGACAAAATTCACAGGATACACCAGTGACCCCAAAGTGCTGTAGTTTGGCATGCGTGTAGCTTAAGTGACACAAATATAGGCAAAAGTATGAAATCTAGAATACCTGCAATCTGTACCCTAAAAAAGTGCAACCAAGTTACATGAATTCCCGTTACCTGTAATTTGAATAAACTGTAGGTCAATTTAGTTGGTTTACAAATAATATTTTTTTGTTTTAATGGGAGACTCGCGAGATTTCAGTTCGGGGCGAAACACTAGTATTCTTGCATTTATTAACATACTCATTCCAGTCGCCAACACCATAACAACGTCTACGAGGATCTTGGAAGGCTCCAGCTATTAACCCAAAGTCCTACTCCGTTATTTCAAGGAGTTAGGATGGCATGCTCAAATTAGAATGAGGGTAATGCACAATACGGGGTATATAATGATAATAATAATGCGGGACTTATTCCAGACAGCGTTCGTGAGGCTACCCATGGGTCCCATCTGAAAACCAGCGCCGCTTACTATCCTCGGATGGTTAGCAGCAACACGCTGAGACGGGGCCTGTTTGACCCACACAGCACGGAAGACCATATTATTTGTAATTACCTACCTACATATATTATATGTATTTAATTTGTATCTTGTGTGTTTCCTGTTTCTTTATATAATTTTTCTTCGTTGATGAAATTTGTATGTAAGTAACTATGTTTGTTCTGTATTTGTTCTGCTTTGAATAGGCTGTCCTGTGTGTGTGTCAAATAAATGTATGTTCTTTCTTTCTTTCTTTCAGGTGTCGAGTGTTGCCTCTAATTCTCAGTAGAATTTGATAACTTAGTAACTAAAGAAAGACGTCTTAACTGTTAGAAAACTTAAATAGACATGCAACCAACAGCTCACAGCAATCTTTATTAGGACGTTTTACCATCTATGAGTAGTATGCGGCCGTCTTATGCTGCGCTCTCCACTCTCTATCTCCACTCGAGAATATTTCTGTTCCAACTGTCTTCAGTTCTTCGAAGTTTATCTAGCCCTCTGCCACTTTAACTTGTAAATTCCGCACTAGTTATGTCCTAACAGGCTGCGTATGTTCTTATTACCCTGGCCACATACTCTAGATGAGATTTGGGTTCTGGTTTAAATTGATTCGATCGAGTCGTGATGTTTCGCACGGCAAGCTTCCGGTTTTACCGTTTTTCCTTTTACGATTTAGGTTTATTGGCAAGGAATTGATTAGAGTGATCGCAAGTGGCGTTTGATTAGGCGCCGTATCCCGGACGTAATGGACTCTGTAGATTGGTCCAATTTTGGAAAGATCGGTATTTATTGCCTATATTATTTTACGTTATTTAAACTTTATAAATAATATTATTTTAATTATTTTGTAATGATTATATAATATTATTATGTATATATTGATCTTGTTAACTCGGCTGTACAGAGCGGGTATATGGCTGAAGTGCACGGGCCTAAGCCAAGTGCACACCAGGTGGTCTGGTCGTGTTGGAACCATGTCAGTAGAAGTGGGATCAGTTTGTAAAAAAATCCTTAAATTTTTTTTACACAAATTAAAAAGCAAGTAAGTACATAAATGTTTTTATTCTAGACACAAAAACTGTTTTTACCTGTTTTTTTATGGGCCAATTTCCGTGATTAAATCTAAGTTTAGTTTTTATCTCGTCAATTGGATGGTGCACTCTGCAGGATTAGACGATCGAGGACGCAGCTGCATCTTAGTGCATCCATCACTGTTGGTGTCGGAAAATCGAATACCAAGCGCGTGTCGCTAGTTGCAGCCCGTATTTTTGTTTATCCTCAAATGTGCTACACCTAGTTGGTTTATTTGGCACAAAGAAAATGTAGGTGACGTTTACAATATTATATTTCAAAAATCATCCTTTTAAAAGGCCTACTAATAATGTCTCATGCAAACGAAAGGTTACTTTATATTTTATATTATATTTTGACGACCTCCGTGGTGCAGTGGGCTAATAGCCGGCTGAGATGCAGGAGGTAGCGGGGTAAACAAATGTTTGCATGATCTACAGATATTTGTTTCGTGTCTGGGTGTTTTTCTATATATTATAAGTATGTATTTACAAAAAAAAGAAAAGTATATAAGTATTCTATCAGTTATCTGGTTCCATAGTACAAGGCTCTGCTTAGTTTGGGGCTAGATAGCGCTGTGTGAAATGTCCAGCAATATTTATTTATTTATTTTATTTTATTTATCTTACGATTCTTAGGTTCTATTTGTACTAAAAACCGGATATTTACCATGATTTGTGAGTTTTTAAGTATCCTGATATTCATAAAGTCATGACCATGGCGCATGCAACTGCGTTAAATATCATCATAAGAAGTAATTCGCGATTCCGACAAACGATTTTTTTAAACCACTCTGAGATGGACGTAGAAACGTGGAAGTGGTTAAGTGGAACCATTGCCTCATAAGTCACGCACCTTAGAAATAGAAACGTGCCCTATGATGCACTGTTCTGCTTCCATCAACTTGAGGCATACAGGTGTAAAGCCTCATGTGCCTGTAATTTCACCGGCAACATACTCCTTACACCGAAACACAGCAATGCTGCCTTGGCGACAATAATTAGTATGGTGATAGTTCTTCCCCGGGTGAGCAGTTACACAAGGAATTCTTCTACTTTTAAAACTCTCTTCGACTCTTACGTATGTTGATCTGCTGTGTACTGCTTAGGTATGTATTTTGGAGCCACGATGCCGATTTGGTAGAAATATACCGTAGAGTCGGTCACTATCACTTCCAGACGACGTTTAAGAAACAATAAATAAATAAATAAATATTGCTGGACATTTCACACAACGCTATCTAGCCCCAAACTAAGCAGAGCTTGTACTATGGGAACCAGATAACTGATAGAATACTTATATCGATTTTTTTTTGTAAATACATACTTATAATATATAGAGAAACAACCAGACCCGGAACAAATATCTATAGATCATGCAAACATTTGTTCCGCGGCGGGGATCGAACCCGCTACCTCCTGCATCTCAGCCGACTATTCGCCCACTGCACCACGGAGGTCGTCCGAATAAATCATTCGCGGAGTTAACCTTTTATCAATCGCAACTCAGATGGCAAATCCGTTCTCGCTCTTCCAATAGATACTTCATTTGGGAGCAAAAACAGGTTCCGCGAACCAGCATTTAAGCAAATTCGATAGCGTTGAGGTGGTCAAATTAAAACGTACTGTCCACCACAGTGTAACCAGTTTTATCTATCGAGCTAAAAACTCCGTTCGAATGTGGTCGCACCTGTACTACAACTATTCTATTCGTATTAAATAGGTATTTAAATAAATATTCACGTTTCAGTATGTTGAAATTGTTGAATAAATGTATTATTATAACTAGAGGTTTTAAGGCCACATTCATACTTAGCTTATGTAATACCATGTATGTATTATGTTTATGCATGTTAAAGTTACTCTTACTTCGCCGTCTTTGATTTTAGTTTACCCTGTCCATCCAAAGGGTTTCTGGAAGAGATCGCTTTTAGCGATAAGTCCACCCATTGTACCGTTATTTATTGTTTATTTCTTTTGTTATTGTATGTTTTACTTGGTGTGCAATAAAAAGTATATCTACATATTTAAACATCTCATAATCGTAGCTTGTTAGACTAAATCTTTAGAATAGAGAATATGCTTTTAGAATTCTAATTATGTGCGGATTAATTAATTTTTGTATTGATGAAATGAATTATTGATCGAGCGAAGCGAGATCTCCAAATCAACTGGAGCAAATCGGCGTTGTATGTATGTATGTATATATGTTTGTTTGTCCGAGGATAACTTTCGAAACGTTGATACGAGAAATGGCACAATTTTGGTATAATAATAATAATTATAGAATAATTTCACATAATGCTGAAATTTGGTATTCGTGTAGCTTTAGTTACACAAATATAGGGAAAAGTCTGAAATCCAGAATAACTGCAACTTCTACCCTAAAAATATTATCCAAATAACATGAACCCCCGCCACCTCTAATTTGAATGAAACTGTAGGTCAGGTTAGTTGGTTATGCATATCGTGGCATTAATTTATTAGTTAAAGATTAGGGCCGGCATGCACTAAACGTATTTAGCAACTAAACATGTTTAAATTTGACATATTTTTATGATTTGAAAACTCCTTATATCATATTTAGCCACTAAATACGTTTAGGCATCGTTGTGCCAGGCGCCCTAAGAATAATATTTATTTTGTGTTTTGGTAGATTCGCGAGATTCTACGCGTGATTCGGAGCGAACCACTAGTATTATAAACGCAAAAGTTTGTATGGATGTATGTGTGGATGTTTGTTACTCTTTCACGCAAAAACTACTGAATGGATTTTAGTGAAACTTGGTATGTATATTGATTATAACCTGGATTAACACAGGCTACTTTGGATTAACTTTTGTTGATAAACAACGCGTGCGAAGCCGCTGGCGGAAGCTAGTCTTACTAATATTATAAACGCGAATGTTTGTATGCATGTATGAATGTTTGTTACTCTTTCACGTCGGAACGGCTGAAACGATTTCGATGAAATTTGGTATGTACTTAGATCATAATATAGGCTACTTTTTATTGACAAACCATGCGTGCGAAGCCACGGGCGGAAGCTTGTGTATTATAAATACGAAAGTTTGGATGTTTGTTTGTTACTCAATCGCGTCATAACGGCTGAACCAATTTCAATGAAATTTGGTATGTCGATAGCTTATAGACTTCAATTGACACATCGGCTACTTTTCATTGACAAAACGCGTTTGAAGCCGCGGGTGAAAGCTAGATATACAATAAAACACATTTAGGTAGATATATTACAACTCTTGTAGAGAACACAAACATGTTTAACATTATGCCGAAATAAAGCAGTGTTCCACTCTAAAACATAATTCTAAAACGCAAAATTCTTGTTGAACTCATTAAATAATATGGCGGCCGTATTTAACTTCGTCTACAGTTAACTAGAGGCGGAGGATAAATTATTTAACTCTCAACTCTCGGCTATTTCCCGAGAGTACAAAAGCCGGGTTAGAATTATATATGAGAGCTTAAAGTTTAGAAGCTGGCTGTGCAAGTCTAAAAGCTTAGGTTGCTGTGGCTTATAAACCGGTAGAGATGGCACTTTCGATGCAAAGAGGTATTGGTTTCACGACAAAGCAAGATCAGGACTAGATTGTAATTTGATTCTGTGTTGCTGTTAGTCAGAAGCAAGGGAACTATATAATAATAATAAAACCTCTTTTCATACCACCTGCTCCACAATGTCAAATTATATGTCATGTAAACCTCACCGAAAGCAAGTGATTAAACCCCTACGGCTGAGCCGGGAGTAAAGCTGTACTGATTTTCATTATACCATCGCGGGCATAATGAAAATCAGTACAACTAGCCTCTGCATAGAATGCAGAGATTAGATCCAACTTAGATTTGGTTTTTATTTTCTCGCAGAAGGTGTGAAAAGTAGAGTATTCTCCTCGTGGATAAAGTTGTCTGCTTCTTGGGCGTGCTTATATCCCTATCTGCATTCAGGATTCTAGTAACTCCCTCGCTCCGCTCGTAAGTTAACTCTAGAACCCTTTGTTACGTTCGGAATTCAATATAGCGCCTGTGAAGCAAGACACTGCATTATCCCCTCGTTTAATAATCTACTATTATTCCACATTGGTTGTTAGTTATTTTTAAATAATACTTGTTGTTAGTGCGACAGCTACATTATGCTGATGAATGATTCTTCCTGCGACCACTATGTCTGCTCATAACCTAATACCTACTTATCCTTTTTATATATATAGCTCGTGTTGATAGCAAGTTTCTTTTTTGTAAAAAAAACCTATTTACTTTACTTACTTTAGTGTTTAGTATTATTCTAATTTGATTTATTATGTTAGGAGAAAGACTCCCTTCTTGGGTTCTTCCATTTGGATCATATAGTCGTTTTTAAATATCTTGTTAGATAATATGAAAGTAGTATTTTTTATGAGTTGACGGAACAAGTGTAACTCACCTGGTTTTAAGCCGTAAATACACAATGTTTGACTGTTTATTATTTCTAATGAAATAAAATAAAATACAAATTAATTATGCAGATATGATTGATACAACTGCATTACCGCACAGGATACGTCAACATCAAATATCATTTCACCCTAAGACATACAGGTAATTGAAAATTATCTCATAAGATATAATGTTCTTGTTATCTTATTAGATAATCTAATTGATGTCTAACCTTTCATAAAATCTAAAACCAGATTTATGTACACTTGAATAAATCATATTTATCAAATGTATTGGCAAACTTTTTTTTAATGTTATTTGTTGTGAAACAGGCTTACGGCCCACCTGACGGCAAGCGGCCAGGGTACTGTCGATACGTTCCCTACCCTGTAGAAACCCCTTTATATTTCTCTTGAAGCGTGCCATGTCGTAGAATAACGAGAAAACCTCAGATGGTAGCTCATTCCACATCATGCAAGTATGGGGCAGAAAAGATCGCGTGTAGCGTATATTAAAAATAATTTATATTATATTATGACCATTATTCTTTAATTTAAAAGCCTTATCCAAATTATTGTAGAAATTTCATCACCCTCCTGATAATTTGTTAGCACTAATTTGTCATAACGAATTAGCATCACTTCTACAGGTTATATAGGTGGTCAGTAGAGTCAGCAAAATATAAGCGCCCGGCCGCTGCCTGTCACAGGCTAAATGTGTTTAACTGTGATTGTGCCTAAGAACATAGGAAAACGTATACTTAATTCATTAGCTACTCACGACTTGGACCGTGGAACCCGAAGAAGAAGCATAAAGCTTTATGTTAACGAAGAATACACGAAGAACTGAAGAATAGAGTCTATGTTTTCTGATAATTACAACATGGGTGTCTTCAGGTCACGAGGTTTCTTGTAGATAAGCGTGGTCTATGGTAGACTGCGTCATCGCTTAGATGGCGGTCAACCGCGAGCCTATATATAATTTATTTAAGCTAGTGGTTCGCCCCGGATCTTGCGAGTCTCCCAAAAAAGCAAAAAAAATATAATTCATAAATTCATAATCTTTGAGTCAGGTCAAGTAAATTGGTTATTTATTTCGTGGCACTATTTTGATAGTCAAAGAATACGAATAATATATTTTTGTTTTTATAGGAGACTCGCGAGATCTCAGTTCGGGGCGAAGCACTAGTTATTATAAATAAATAACGTACTTAATAATAAATTGAACATTTAAAGCTTTGACATTGCATGCGTTAGCGCTGAATATGGCTATACCTACACAAAAACTGTACCACTATACAATTTGATTTGATTTGAAGCATAGACAATTACGATATATTTGACGGATTGTGGGAGATATAGAAGGAAAGATCTGTGGGAGACTTTTGCCCCGCAGTGGGACGAGATAAGAAAAAAAGATGTCAGTCGAGGCCCGCCAATTTGATGCGCTGGCTGTAAGGTGACCTGAATAACTGGTTTTGGTTTTAATTATGAGTATGTTTCATAGTTATGTAGTAGGTCTAACAAACATCCATCCATGTTCGAAGTTTTGTTATTGTGATGTTTTTCAAGCATCATGCTTAGGTGTAATCTGTATTTTGGTAAATTAAACTTTTTAAACATGATACACACAAATAGATGAAACACACACACACACACACACGCTCACAAACACACACAGACAAACACACCCACAAACATACATACACATACGTACACATATTGGATAACCTATTATCCTATTATATGTAAAAATCTGTTATCTGTGAAAAAAAAAATTGTATGGCTATTGAAGAGCAGGGTCTTCTGACACAAGTATATATACTTAAAAGAAGATCCCAACCACCATGTTCTATATTTTACAGAAATAAAAATTTTTTTTTTTGATTTGATGATATGTACCTCTAAAAGTTATTATCACAATCTTGAAACATACAGAGGGAACTAATTCGTGCAGCTTTCTGTACCTACCAAAATCCTCAGTTTATGCAGACCGTACTCGAATCGGGTAAAATTCCCCACAGATATGGGGACGTGTTACTTGCCGACGCACTCCGGACGCCGGATAAAACTTATCAATATGTGAGCAGGCCAGCGATGGAAAATCTATTTCAGTTGACGGAGTACTTGGAATGACAAACTGTACTGAATAACCTACCAATGGAAAAACAGGATCAAGAGCATAATTAACCTTATCAATTCAGGCTAGAGTCACTGGTTCTTTTTTGGTTACCAATTTAAAATAACATCATCATCACCGCATTAACCATAGAAACACTGATACACATAGGCCTTCCGTATAAATTTTTAATTAAAAGTATGGGGATCGTGAAAACGGTCGTGACGCATCCTGATTGCCATCTAGAAATATTCTAATTCTTACACTATCAGAGACGGATCTTGAAGTAGCGAGATAGAAGTGCTAAGGATTATAAGCAAGATTGATGAAAAATCAAAACCGATATGTACCAGATAATTTCCTGCAAAATGTGAAAAGACATCCAGAGGTTTTTCCGGTGGGCTTCAACGTGAACGCCTTGAAAAGCGACTGCAGTAACACAAGTGCTACAAGAGTTTACAGGACGATAACTACTTAACATCAGGTCAAATTGCGTGTCTAAAAGTAAAAAAAGTGCTTGGTGTAGGTATCCACTTACAAACGCCACCTGTCTCGGTCGTGCCCTGCGCGATTTGTCATGAATATGACTGATAGAACAAGTGATTCTAATAAGTAATGTAATATTCACCCTTTTAAAACGTTTCAATTAGATTCAAACAAGACACGAGTATCTAATCCAATATTACATCTTTTTTATTTCAGAGAGATACGAGAAAATGAAGAAAAATATGGACTTGAAGAATTTATTACGCTTCCGCGAAAAGCAGATCCCTTAAACTGCAAAGCAAAGACTTGGAGTAAACCGTTCCGTTGTCTAGAGCCTAGCATACAACCTATATATCTAGAATAAGCAATTTTAAGTCTTATTTCATAGACGATAAAGAGAATGTTAGTGGTAGAGGTTTGTAAACAGTGTGTTTGTTTTATCTTGAGGTTTTATAAAAGCAGATGCTGGAAGACTCAGCTAAAGCCGGAACGCGATGGGGAAATTTTTAAGAGGATTACAAAGATTTATGCGAGTGGAATAAGAAGTCTGGCGATATTTCATTGTGAATTTGAATGGAAAAAGTTTCAAATGTTTTTACATACTGTGGAAAATCTTGAATTGTTCACAACGATAAAAGAAAAGATCTATTTAAGTGACATCTTTGTTATTTTTTTCGGTTTAAAGTGTTCATCATACTAATATTATAAATGCGAAAGTTTGGATGTTTCTTTGTTTGTTCGTTTGAGCATGTCTTAATGGCGGAAACGGTTTTGATAAAATTTAGTATCCACGTAGATTATACCTGGATTAACACATTTATCCCATAAATCAGGTCCCATGGGATAAAAATGGGGTATCAAGTCAAGTTGCAACAGCGAGTTCAGCTTTATTTCTAAGCTACCTACACATTTAGTAGTGTAACGCGTCCGAAGTCGCGGGCAACAGCTAGTTTAAAATAATTAATACTTACAAATAGTCCCAAACGTAGTAATTTTGTAGACTTAGGCTAGTGACAAAGCATGCAATAATTAACTTTAAAATATATTTTAAAAAACTTAAGTTAATAGCTTTTTCTAAAGCCCAACTTACCTCAAACTCAAACTATATGAATCTTGGTGAGTAGATCAAATTAAATATTGTTAATAATTATTAAACCAACTTCAGGCTATAATTAAATAAAACTTCAATAATGCTTTCAGATAAAACTGAATATTTTTTTTGCCAATTTTCAGGTCAATTCTAAAATAGAACGGGGAGGTAATTACTTAAAATGAACGATAGAAATGCGACAGCAATCGGTCGCGAAACGTCAATTTGCTAATAGAAACTAGCGCCACCAGCAAAGGGAGGGGAACAGATAAAACTATTTTCTCATAGTAAATATGACATTTCGCGACCGTTTGCTGTCGAGTTCCTGTCGCTGATTTTACGTAATTAGGGAGCCGATCATACGTCTATGAGCTAAATAAATGATGAAAATTTCAACGCTAATTGGAAATGATTTTAGTCTCCGTCAGTCTATATCCGATATGAATCTTGGAATTATTTATAGACTCGATATGGCTCGATGTGTCTAGAAATGGTCTGTGATTTCAATCTGAACGTGTTTAAAACTGGAAATCTGTTGGCATTCCCAACGGTCGATCAAGTTAGGAGTATTGTAAAATGGCTTTGATTATTCGATAAATCGTCTCTGAATTAGAATAAATAGTAGACTATCACGTATTTACGGCCGAAAATATTTCGGTTCAATTCGTGAACCTTCATTAGGATGATTCCGATCCTCTCCGCACTGCGTCTCGCCTAGTTGTTTGCGCGCGAATATACAGGTGCGGTGGTGGCGAACAGTCGCCCATCGTGTTGAAAGGCTACATCATCATTGTACTGGATTTGTTACCTTCTAAATATAATGTGGGTAGGCTTCTGGTTTGAATAAAGCGTCAGTTCTGAACTAACCATATTGTTGTTTGCATCATGGTGACAGCGGTGGGATGTTGTTTGCATCAATCATCATTATCATCACTGCTGTTCTCTTCGGTAGTTCTCGATACAGGCAAACACGCAACGCTTTGAACCGAAACATTGTCGGTCGTACACCGATAAAATGGTACGTGATAAATACCGTATTTATAATAACGATTGAAATAAATCACGAAAGTTTTCTATGTAAAATTAAGTGCGATGCCTTAATTATCTAAGGATATTTTTAATGTGATAGTTTTGATCTGATACCCAAAATTACCCACCTTTAAGTTTTGTATCACATAAAACTATGAAACATAAAACTTACCGACTACTTCTAAAAAGGATTGTGTGGTTTTATGAAACCACGGTAAAAGTGAAACTTTGTTTAACATTATAGATATTTAACTAAAAATTTTCGTTGGCACAAATGAGTAATAGTCTATACACTACACGGTCAGGTGATGCGAACTATAGGCGCCGCCATATTGGCCTCGACTGCTCTGACGAGCGCCTTTCACTTTATCCCTACTCCGCGGCCGACCGTCACGCGACATGCAACACACAGGCGAAAAAGTTTGAGACGAAGTAATAAAAGTTTCACTTTAAAAAAGACTACAGTAAAAATGTGAACTAGTCGCAAAGAACCGTATCACAATAAAGAACGCTTGTTACCCCCTTTTTGAGCGCCAAATGAATGTATTATTACTGACAGACGCTACGTGGTCGTCATATAAATCAATTATAATGCGATAAGGTACTATAGTAGATTATTAAACGAAGGGATAAAGCAGTGTCTTGGGTCACGGCCGTTATATTGAGTCCCGAACGTAACGTAGGATTCTAGAGTTAACTCCCTCGCTCCGCTTGTGAGTTACTAGAATCCTGAGTGCAGGATATAAGCACGCCTAAGACGCAGACAGCTCCACGAGGAGAATACTATCTAGGTTGGTGCATTCTGTGCAGAGGTTAGTTCGCTTTACGAATAAATTCTTTTTATGTGGGTCTCTTTGGTTCAAACTTTAATACAGATGAGATTCCAAATATAAATCACATTATGTCCGCGAGGGCATTATGAAATTCAGTTCCACTTTACTCCTGGCTCAGCCGTAGGGATTTAATCACCTGTGAAACACACAAACCACTCACAACCTAGTAAAAGAGCACTCTAAGTAATACTTTTCTATTTAATATATATTCTTATTTGTTATTGTATATTCATAAATAATTAATATTCTTTGCATGCTTACCAGAAAGTTAAACTCTGATTGTAAACCGGCCTCCCGCGATACAGGTGCAAGTCCTAGTGCGGGGACCACCAGTAAATTTTAATGTAAATGTAATTTTTAAATAATAATAGTGGCTAACCTGCAGGCTTTATTTCTAAAAGTAAAGTACGTCTAAAAAGTAGCTTATGTCTTAACCCTGCTCATAATCTATTTATATACCAAATATAATCGAAATCGGTCCAGCCGTTTAGTCGTGAAAACGTAACAAACAGAGATACAGAGTTACTTTAGAATTTATAATCTTCCAGTGGAAATCCGCAGGGCAGCCTCTATGGGAAACTTCAAACCCAAACTCTTTAAACACTTCATCTCTCTTCAAGATACCCAACAAAATTGAGCACTTTATGTATATTTTATGTATTTCGTTTATGTAAGTGTATTATTATTAATGTTTGTAAGTTTATTTTATTATACCTAAGCTAAAGTTTTTTTTTATCTTTCTATTTTCTGGCACTACGACTTACACTACACTACACAAAGATTAGCTGGAAGAAAATGCTAATTACCATTAAGCTCGCCTATGTATTATTTTTTTAGTGCAATAAAGAATTTTCTAATCTAATCTAATTAGTATTGATTTACCCTGAAATTTGTGAAGGGTATTCTATAAACTATTGTTTTTTTATACTACACGGAGATGGAACAAGCTTATGGCCCACCTGATGTTAAGTGGTAACTCCCACCTACTAGATACTACTACTACTACCTACTAGGTAGAGGATTGCCTCGTAGGTCACGCACCTTTGAAATGTGCCCTACGATACACTGCTCTGCATTGTATAAAATAGGTACACATTTTAGTATTATTATTATTTTTCATATTATTATTTTTGGTAGGAGGACGACCTCCGTAGCGCAGTGGGCGTATAGTCGGCTGAGACGCACCAGGTAGCGGGTTTGATTCTCGCCACGGAACAAATGTTTGCAGGATCTATAGATATTTGTTCCGTGTCTGGGTGTTTTTCTATATATTATAAGTATGTATTTACAAAAAAAAAAGATAAGTATGTAAGTATTCTATCAGTTATCTGCTTCCCTTAGTACAAGGTCTGCTTAGTTTGGGGCTAGATAGCGCTGTGTGAAATGTCCAGAAATATTTATTTATTTATTCACATAATACTCGTAACAAAAGCACATACCTTGCAATATGTTAGGTGTCTTGTCGTGGCTCAGATGCGCTCGCTGCGCCGACTAAATGAGATGGCTTTAATTGAACGCGCCCGACAAATAGGATAGATTTATTTGTGTCTTGCATGTGGTGTGTGTAGTTTTGTATGTGCTATAAATAAATGTTTTTGGAATCGTCTGGTATTACTACTAGACTATGGAATAGTATAATGAATAATAATAATAATAAATATTGCTGGACATGTCACACAGCGCTATCTAGCCCCAAACTAAGCAGAGCTTGTACTATGGGAACCAGATAACTGATAGAATACTTATACACCTTTTTTTGTAAATACATACTTATCATATATAGAAAAACATCCAGACCCGGAACAAGTATCTGTAGATCATACAAACATTTGTTCCGCGGTGGGAATCGAACCCGCTACCTCCTGCGTCTCAGCCGGCTATCCGCCCATTGCGCCACGGAGGTCGTCAATACCATGTATTTGTCTAGGATTGGTTATATATATTTGTCTTGGAATTTAAATTAAACCTCTCCCTCTATCAAATATGCACTATTTATAAGAACTGTTTGTCCGCATTGCACAGAAGTTGGCTGGAAGATATTGTTATTTAACATTAATTTCGCCTATGTACAGATTATTTTTATTTTGTGCAATAAAGAATTTTTCATTCATTCATTCATACTACAAACTGTCTTTGTTGCTGTTTATACTCGTACCTGAGGACCTCCTTGACGTCCTGATGCAGAAGCTAACTGTCGATCCCGCCGCGGATGTTTGCATGATTAACAGATATTCATTCCAGATCTAGGTGTTTTGATATCTGAATCGGTCGATCCGTTTGGGACTACGATGTTACAGACAGATGGATACACATAAGAAACAAAGGCGTCGAACATATAACACCCCTCTTTTTGCATAGGGGGTTAAAAACTGAGATCTTCCGTGACGAACAGCCCGAAAATTCCGCCCGAGCTTTGGTCACTTTACGAACTATTTTTTTCTTTTTTCTCGTAGTGTACCTATCTACAATTCTAATTATACCTTCTAATTATATTAATACAATCTAGATTTGTATAGGCTAATGAGTCATTTTGACCTAGTTTTTTTAGCATAACTTAATATAAGAATGTGTCCAATAGCACTTTTCTTACTGTCTCTTAGTTAAGGGGAAGACACTTTGTTCATGTGTTCTTTATGCACTAACATTACGCACACACTAACAGTTAATTTACTTTAATTCTATAATATACTCTTTTATATAAAGGTTTCCTACACCATCCTGCTGGAGTACAGACATATACCAAAGTACTTAGAAATAAATTAAACAATCCGGCACAATCAGCTCCAGGGTGACAAGTCCATTGCAAAAAGCGCGCTCGCACCAGCTGCCGGGCAAATTGAAATCTCTCTCATTAGTCACCGAGCGACCACATACTGCGGACTTGGAATTATATGGAAAAGAATAGGTAAGTTAGGCTTGCCGAACGACTGCGGGTCGGATGCGGGTCAGATGCGGGCAGTACAACGTAAATAAACTATCTGACCAGCCACAGGTTTGCACGGGAAGGAAATGGGAACATATTACTAATTTTGTCTTACGTAAGAAAATTATAGAATTGGTTAAGTAGTTTTAAGAAAAAAAGAAAGAAAGATTATTTTTACAAGCTTTTTACTAACTGCAATGTCCTATGTATGTTCGTGCGGGTGGAATCTTGCAACTGAATTTTAAACCCGTTTCCCTCAACCGATTGAGCTGAAATTTGGAATACACATGTAACTTCGGTGACAATGCAATAATATGGTACCATGTAGGTGGTCTCACGATGGAGACGGATGCTAGACAACGGAACTTCTGATTGGATTAAAGTAGGCTACTAGTATTTGGGCTCATTTGAATCTGCTTGCGGTTAATTTTTCAACAAAAAACTTATTTTATTTGTAATGCCACAATAAGACTACAAAGCGAGACACAAACACAGAAAAATATAGAAAGTACAAAAAAAAAGTAAAACACATGATGAAAAATAAATATAAAACAGGAGATAGACCCCTACAAATACTATTACAAACTCTTTCTCTATACAGGGTCTTCGGTAATATACTAACGATATTCAAGTGACGGTTTCGCAAAACATAAAAAAATACTTCTCGAAATAAAATATATAAATTAAAAAAAACTGACTAAGTTTAGGTGATTATTTCGATATGAAACTTACTGACTACTCTTGCAATCGACATCCAAAAATAAAGGCTGATTTGATATCTCTTTCGGAAATGGCTTCGGGTTTTGGGTTAGAAAGGGACAACAAGAGATACTTATCTCGAGACGTCACCAATACAGTATCTGTGGTTAGATGGCTAGCATTATGCAATATCACATAAGTTTAATTATATGTTTGTTTTTATATGCCAAAATAAATTTCACATTTCTATGGTAAATACTTCACAAATTCATTTATTATGCTCATCAAAATAACCCCTTTCATTTTTGTGCGTATCAAACAGCCTATATATAATATTAGTGTAAAAGTGTACATAAAACCACAAACAAGTGATCATAATCGGTAGTCACAAAATGATTCCTAGGCTAGATTTTGCACAACTTCCACCTGTACTTTTGAATGGAACACAAATAGCTATCAGTCAGACTGTGAAAAACTTGGGAATTATCATGGACACCAAGCTATCATGGGTGCCGTGTATTGCTGAGATCAGCCGCAAAATGTTTGCTTCTTCAGCTTCGTTACGTAGACTTCGTAACTTTTTACCGACCGCCACCAAAATTGCGCTTGCACAATCCCTTTTACTCCCTATCTTGGATTACGCCGACGCCAGCTACCTCGACATTTCCGAAGTCCAAATGAGCAAACTTGAGCGCCTTCAAAACCTTTGCATTCGGTTCATATTCGGCTTGCGCAATTATGACCATGTCTCAGAATTCCGCGCAGAACTCAAATGGCTCCCTATTCCGTCTTCGCCGGAATGCACATATTCTATCACTTCTTTATAACATTCTCTTTAATCCCACTTCACCTTCTTATCTAAAGGAGCGTTTCGAGTTTTTGTACCAGGCACACTCTCGAAACCTTCGTTCTTCCGAAGCTCTACAGCTTCGTACTCCCGTCCATAGTTCACAATTTTATGGTGACTCCTTCACAGTACAAGCTGTGCGCCTGTGGAACGCCTTACCTTTGTCCATAAGGTCGTCCCAATCTCTTCCTATTTTCAAAGTCAAGGTATACAACCATTTTCTTTCGGTGTCTCGTAACTGCTAGCTAGTGTTTATGTTATTTATCCTCCATATTGTGTTGTGTAGTTTATTTATATATTATTTGTATGTATTTAAGTTTATGTTCATTATTAAACATAATCAATATGTAGGTATATATTATTTTATGGGTTCTGTTTACGAATGTTTATGCTTAAAGGTACTCTTACACCGCCGTCTTTTGATTTTTGTTCATCCTGTCCATCCAAAGGTTGTCTGGAAGAGATCGCTTTTAGCGATAAAACCGCCCATTGTACCGTTATTTATTGTTTATTTCCTTTGTTACTGTATTTTTGTTTGGTGTGCAATAAAGAGTATTTCATTCATTCATTTCATTCATTCATTTATTCATAAACCCCAACCGGTCACTTCATGGTCTTGACTCCATACTAGGATTCCCTGTATCCTGGGTATTAGGTATCAAGTACAATCAGACCTGGAACAAATATTTACAGGTCATACAAATATTTGGCCCGTAGCGGGGATTAAACCGCAACTTCTGGCGTCGCAGTCTCGCTCACTGCGCCACAGGTTTTATATCTTTCACAACATTAGGATAAGATTAGGACGTCGTGTCCTATTTATTAGGAGACTAGCAGTTTTACGTAGTAGGTACATAGCAGTTTTACATTTATCTGTGCTAGTAATCTTCATCTCTCTCTATTAATACGAATCGAAGTCTAACTGATTGACTTTACAATCGTTGCATGCTTTAGAAGATAAATCAAATGAGAACGTTAAAATGGGCGTTCACTTTCAGGGATTTTGGGGAATAACCTAAAAGCTAATTTTATCCTAGACTTTGCTGCATTCCATACAGCTTAAAACCTGTAGGCTTACATTTTAATCATAACAATTATTTTCACACGAAAAACATAGAACTTACTCGCAAAATCCATTCCATTACCTAACGACACACATGCCCCCACGTCCCGAACCCTTATTATCCAAGGGTACTTGTTTATAATTCCTTTTGTCCCACACAAAGCCTTCGGCCGGCAAATTCATATCAATTTATCCCTTTTCAACATCCTCATTATGAATTCTTTCATAAGATATATTCATGCGAGGTTTACGTCAGCGCGAGAAAGGATGGAATTATGCTGACGTGGCGTGAAAATTGTAGATTGAAAATTGTGGGTGTTGGCACTTTACGTACTCACGAGTTGTACGTAAGTGCTACTGGCTACTGTCTCTGAAAGGTTTTGTTCACTCGAATTTTACCACAATACTCACAATTCAATCCTGTTTGCGTAAATTTCGATTGGATGACCCCACTCAGCTTTGGCAAGGCTATCCTAAGAATTCGCCAAGGCTAAAAAAAGAATGCGGCATTTAAAAAGTACGCAATATCATCTATTTAGTATGTTTGTATGAATTTACAACTTAATTACTGTTTCACTAAAATACACAGAAATTAAACCACAAACGCTGCATCTATTAAAACAGTTCCAAATTCCAGGTACAGTTTTGTCGAAAACTTTGTTCATATCGCACCAAAAACTCTGCGTCAGCGTTTCAATAGTTACGGCGTGAAAGGGCTCTCGTAGTATTTGGTACAGTCGGACACAAATTATGTAGGTACGGTAATACGTAAGCGCTTGTGTCGCTTTAATGAGGAATTGTGTGCGACATCACGACGCGAGCTGTGCTCCAAGTTATAGGAGAATGAGATTATGACCTGTCACGGATGACTTGTAGAAAATGCTGTTTAACATTAAATCTATACAATAGGATCAACACCTTTTATCATGTCTTCTTGTGGTTGCTGGGAGGCATTGGATGCAGGCCGTACAAGATTGGTTGCTCCGTAAATCTATTTTTTAGGCCTAAATAAGTCGTATAAGAACTTCAAGGTCTTCACGATACAGGCTTGGCCTAGTGTGAAGACCACCGACTAAACCATTTAATTAATAAGCCCTCTCAACAATAAGTTTACTTAAAAATTATCTGTTTTAAAATTATTAGTCATAAGGTGTGTTTTTTGTTGCTTAATAAAATATTTTTCATTTTTATTATATTCAGCAGTGAACGTCTTTTGGCTGATATGATGATGGTGTTGATTGTACATTTCTTTTTTCTGCAATAAAAAAATAAATAAATAGTTACTTCTTAGTTGTATAATTCATTCATAAAAAGCAGATTATTTTTGTGTCTGAGTAATTATTTTAGGGTTTTAATTTTTGTTTCAGGAAACTGAAACAACGAAGACTTTGAATTGGAGCTTTGAGAGACGTCCCTGAACGGATTAAGGTGAATAAGCATAAGATTTTTTTAAAGGAAATTATAAACTCTCACACTCTGAGGGCGAACCATGATGCATTTCTAATATATAACAGCTCGTGTCACGGTTTTTGTGATCGCACTCCTCCGAAACGGGTAGACCGATTTTAATGATTTTTTTTTGTATATATGGTAGGTATGAGCATCGGTCGTAAATAATTTTTCACCCTGCTACCCCCACCCCCCATTTTTTAATCGATTTTATTATTTTGTATGAACAATACCCATAAAATTTAACCGTCGTTCATTGACGGTCAGCTAGTGAATGACTACAAATTCGTTATTACTTAAATACCTTACAAGGTAGTTAAAACAAAAAATATTAAAATACACCTAGAACTTTTGTTCAAAATCCAACTCTCTTTTCGCTCATGATCTACACCAGCCGCAAACGAAATATCTGTGAAGAGCGCGCACTTTGCCATGCTTGCGAGCAGTTCAAATACGTCTGTTTTTCGGAGATTACTACTGTAAGCGCTGAAATGTTAATAAAACTCGCTCTACACATTATGAACCTACCTGTACTGAAATATTGCGCGATGCTGACCAAAGGAGACCTAACCAAACATTTGTGTCGTCGGAATTGTGGACAATTATCATACTATCCTAATATCGTGTTGACATGATTTTTTATGACCCGTAATTTTTACTGAACTGTATTTTTATTATTGTACTGTATTTTAAATTATAAAATCGGTCTACCTAGAATATGTCCCTATGAAAAAATGTATATGTTTTTATCATGGTCAAATATACAGGATGTTTGGTAATATACTGACGATATTCAAGAGACGGTTTCTCAAAACATAAAAAAGACTTCTCGAAAAAAACCACTAGTCATATTATCAAATTTTAAAGAAAATCGACTAAGTTTAGGTGATTAATTTGATATAAAACTTACTGTCTACTCTTGCAATCGACATCCAAAAATAACGGCTGCGGGTTTTGGGTTAGAAAGGGACACAAGAGATATCTCGAGACGTCAACAATACAGTATCTTTGGTTAGATTTAATTTATTTAAATTTTAAATTTAAATCACGATTTTGCGTGTCATCCTTGCACAGGGGCCATGCTAATCTTCTCTGTATCATTCCAATTTTCGTATATGTACTGCCGAAGCAAGTACAAGGCAAGATTACAAGATACAAGATGGCAAGCAGTTTAATAAAGTGTTTGTTTTTACATGCCAAAATAAATTTCACATTTCTTTGGTAAACATTTCACAAATTTATTTATTTTGCTTATCAAAATAACCCCTTTCATTTTTGTGCGTATATTATCAAACACCCTATATAAATATCAAATCTCCAATAAAACCTGTCACTTTAACAAATTTTTGATGTAAAAACTTTTTTAGGCGCGTTGGGCACTTTTTGAGATTGGTAAAAACCATTGAACTCGCGACACTGTTACCGTTACCATTACCGACATCTCTGTATATAAGTATCTTGTAATTGTTCAAGTTTTCACTTCTGTCGGCACTCCCGGAGTGCCACTTTTTTATATAAAATAATATATGCCTACAGATCATTATATGTTAATAGATAATTAAGCCATCTAAAAACCAATTTAAACAATTTATAGACAGCTTTGGACACTCAAGTGGGACTGGGCTGGTCATGTATGCCGTATGTCGGGTGATCAGTGGGCTAAGCTCACCACCGAGTGGAACCTTGACACAGCCCGAAGACGTCGCGGCAGACCAAAGAAAAGATGGAGGGACGAGCTCACTAATTTCCGAGCGGACTGGACCATCTTAGCGTGTCTGGAAAGTGTGGGGGGAGGTCTTTGCACAGCAGTGGGACTATAATAATAATAGACAACTTCCCTGTTTCCAGATCATTAATAAATATTTTAAAAATCGTTATCGTTCTACGTTCTTAATGCGTACTCGTACAGCTAATGTATTGAATAATGTACCGTCATCTGTTTTTCCATAAGATTACTAACAGTCAGGGTCTCTTTAAGGTAAGAGTAATAGATGTCTTCTAGATCTTCGTGCTCCATCAGGTGAGATTGAGTGAAACAAAGATTTGTGATAAATACTAAATAAAGAAATTGATATGGTCTCACAGCTTGCAGAACCGTCAGCTGCTGTCAACTAAGGATGTGGGTAGGTAAATATTTTCCTTTCAGATTGATTAGGGTTTATAGGTAACTAGCATTCTCCTCATTTTACACTAAAGAAAATTTAATATGTCCGATTTTACGTATATCATTTTGCATGCCGTGATAACTTTGTGTGAACGTCTACACAATAAATCGACAAATCAACCACATTATGCTAAACTACTGTTATGTTTTTCAAATACAATAAGTATCTATCTAACACCAAGTTTCACATTTTATTGAAAAATTACACTCAGAAACACTAATTGAACCTAGATTAATATTTTGACAGGACGATATTTCAATGTTATATCATTAGGTTTTGTTGTTCGTTGAAAGAAATCGCTTCAAATCGATAAGACCGCTCATTGTACTAATTACTTTATGTCGTCTATTTTGTAAGGTGTACTATAAAGTGTTTTCGTTCATTCATTCATTCGTTGGTAGTCTTTGACACCCGTCAAATTCGATTCTCTTTTCATGACTATAGCTTTTGGTCAGAATCACCTCAGTATTACAAACGTTGCATCGACAGGCTTCTGGAGTAGAACGAAAATTTAATTTGATTAAACTTTATTACGAGAATTGTTATAGGCGATGGTACTGTAATTACATATTGTAGTGTTACCTGAATCTATTCTAGAAACTGGTAATGTACATATGTTTCAAAATAAATTACAAAAATATTTAATTGAGAAAGCCTACTATAGCATTTAGGAATACTTAATAGATAAATTAATCGTACTGTATATTGCCTGACATCTGAATTTGATTAATTATTTTTATTTGACATTTATTTCATTATATTTGTTTGTGTTCTTGACTTATGTTATTATTATTCTTATTTTGTAATTTTAAAAATTTATTTAATTTTTTATTATAATAATTTGCATACTTCTGTGGTAGAAATAAATGTACCCATCTATAATAATTTTAAGAACTTTGTTAAAACCTTATTTGATGCAAATAAATTATTTGATTTGGCTGTTTGGTATCCATTGAAAAAGGATCTAATAGATATATTAAATACCCGAAAATGTCAATACAAAAAAAAGATCACATCAAAGTAAATAAGTTATATGTCTAAAACAAAAAGGTTCTACCGCACGGCACTACCAACCGACCTATTTTACATGAGGGGTTTAAACCCTTACTTTTACGTCTTTTCCAGGATTTATATTCAGTGGGCACTTCACCGGACCCGAGAGCCCCATAAATAACCGCCGCAGAGGTCTGGACTCCCAACTTTAACCCGAAACCCCCCCTCGACCCCAGCCACCCCTTAGCGAAACCCGCAATCGACTAAGGTTACATTGGGGGCTATTGTGTAGGTTGTATTAGCAACTGGTTGCTCAAAATGCACCTTACTTTGACTTCTTCACCTTTCCAACTCTCGACCCTTACGTTCCTCTGAAACCCTTCAATTAAAAACTCCTCATCATACCTCAGTATTTTATAGTTCCTCTTTTACTTTGCAGGCTACCAGGCTCTGGAATGCCCTACCTGTCTCAATTCGTCACGCTAAATCTCTCCCTATCTTTAAAAACTTGGTCAGACAACACTATATGTCATCCATCGCTCACTAGACCACTTATTAATTTTACATTTTTATAATTTATATATGTAGGTATGACAATATATATTTTTATGTATTATAATATTAATATTTATGTAATTTTATGATTATATTATACATTATAATTATGCATTTTATTTTATAATATCTATATTTTTTATAAATATACGTGTAGGGTAAAAGAGGGTAATGGGGGTCACTTAAGCGAGAACTCAAATAAAATTTTAATTAAAAAGAAAGTATTTATTGCAACCGCCTGTAAACATAATGTAATTAGTAACTAACATTAGAGATCAATTTCAGTCACTTTGGCAATCAACTTTGGAAATTATAAAAGTTTAAATAAAAAACAGATTTGACTCCCATTACACCAACGTAGGGGTAATGGTGATCACCCTGGGGGTATTTGCCATTTTCTTCACCAAGTTCGCTAGCTCGGCTTCTGCCTCAGGACTAAAGACAGTGAATCGTCCTAGATGTGGTCCTAAGGTAGAACCTTTTTTTATCCTCTTCTGAAGGCTTGAAAAAGGGATTCCCATTACTTTAGCAGCATTTCTTATAGAAGAACCGCCATCAATGAGCTGATAGCTTTATCTAGGCTATCAGAAGACCAGGAAGCCTTTTCAGTTCTCCTGACGCGTACTTTCGGCATCTAGAAAGAAATAATAAAAACATGATTCAACAGTAACGCACAGTTGCGGGCAATAATAATTACTTGCGGGTAATGGGAGTCACCTGACTCTCATTTCCCACAACTACACTGATGAGTAAAAAATAGAAATAAAAAAAATCTTTAATACACTGATATAATCTGGACTGCACATCACAATTTGGAACGTCTAACTAAGTAAGTGTAAATGTCATAATCGCATACTGCAAGATATTTGGCACTTACCTTCTAATTTGCATTTACGTAAAATTACATCAGCGGAGCGCAAAAACAAAAGACGGTCGTTTCTCAGTGGTGCATGGGTCGACTGGCGCGAGCCGTTCGCGGCTGCGCGGGGGCCCAAAGTGGGGGCTGAGGACGCTGTTTACGCGTCGGTCTCATGTAGTGCTTCGTGGTGGTGTGGGTGACTCCCATTGCCCGCTGACTCCCATTACCCTACTCTACCTATCGGATTTACGCCGCCGTCCTTATTTTGTTCACATAGATCCTGTCCATCCAAAGGTTGCCTGGAAGAGATCGCTTTTAGCGATAAGGCCGCCCATTGTACCTATTGTTTAAGAGTGTATTTTCTTATAAATGATTGTATTTAAATGGTGTGCAATAAAGAAATTATCTATCTATCTATCTTACCAGCAACTAAATTAACAAATCTCATTGACATTTTTAACACGCATTTTTTGTCAATAATTATGAGTCGGACGGGATTTGAAACCGCAATCCTTCACTTGATACGAGGATGCCAATTTCCCGTAAGTTTCAAAAAACACTTTAAAATAAAATATTAATATAATTTATTGCATTAACTTATAGATAATACAAATTTGGAGATGAATTAAACGATTTTACGTAGGATAAGCATGTTTACCTTGGTATAGATTTTGAAAATAATTATGTATGGATAAAAGTAATTAAGTGATTGTTATTTTGTTTTTATAAAAAATCTTAGGCTAAATGAGCTTTCATTTGTCAGATTGGATCGCCTATTTTTTGGCTTAGGCAATATCAACTGTTATGCAACATCGTAAGCAACGTGGTCTTTCACTATGAGCCTCATAAGAAGGCTCAAGGTCGAGCGTGCTATGCAGAGGGCTATCCATTGGGGCAAAAAGGTTCTAGAGTGGAGACCACGCACTGGAAAGCGCAGCGTAGGACGGCTCCCCACAAGATGAAAAGACGACCCGATAAAAGTTGCTTTTTTGGCAACAAGCCACACAAAATCGTTCACTCTGGAAATCTATGGGGAGGCTTATGTTCAACAGTGGATGTCCTTTCTATTGAATGGCACTAGTTAGAATGGTGTAATATATCAAGGTCTTCTAAAATTAAGAGATTGTTATTTTGTCTTAAAATATGCGTTAGTGGTGAAAATCTAAATGAGCCAACCTTTGGTCAGATTGGACAATAGGAACTGTAAAGCAACAGCGACTGCGATTGTGTATCACGTAATAGGCCCTCTAGCGCAGTACAAGATGAAAGAACACCCTCATATATCTTTTTCAAAGTGTGGATTGTTTGAGAATTTTAATTTTGCGAAAAGGTCGAAGTTAACATAGCGCTGGACCGCGGTTTTACTTGGGGCGGGTCGTTTTTAATGTTCTATACTGGAATTTGGCTTAATGTGGCAATCGAGTTGGGGAAGAATGATCATTTGGTGATATTTCACGGGTCATTAGATAATGCAATGTTGTAAATTACATAGGAAGGATGGTTAGGAGCTCAACGCACTGAACGTGGTTGGGGGGAGGGGTAGGGGGAGGGGGAGGGGGCAGATTTACCGCTTTTGATAAGTAAGTTTTGTTTTTAGTCTTTATGTGAGTCAACATAAAATTATTTGTTTGATGACCGCATACCGTGTGTCAGTAGGCGCACTTTATTGTGACATTGTTTTAAAATATTTACGTCGTTTCACTAGTGATTATACTATGTTGACCAATTTATAAATAATGTTAATTTTAAGAACTATTGGAACAAATTACTGCCGTTAATATTAAAAAAAAACCTTTTTTACCTAGAGTTAAACTTAAAAGTTTAAATATATTAACTATTATCCAAACTAACAGTTTAAGTCTGCCTTTTCCTATTTCTCTTAAACTTACTAAATGTAAAAGTTATAATTCCATATGGACTATTGCAATAATTATTTAAATACAAATACAATCGTTTATAAACAAACATTACATTAAAAGATCTAAAATATATGGT
This sequence comes from Philereme transversata, assembly GCA_963924445.1. NCBI lineage: Eukaryota > Metazoa > Arthropoda > Insecta > Lepidoptera > Geometridae > Philereme > Philereme transversata. The sequence continues at coordinate 12,737,038 of OZ004347.1, forward strand.
TGTCAATGTATTCAACCTCCTTATTTCCTTCTTATTACATTTTAAGACTCAAAACTCCACTCATCAAGACGATAATCGATTGTGCAAATAAGCGTAGTCTATCGTATTATGATTCCATTTCCGGTTGCAAATCGCGACTTTTCTTTGATAAACGCCTAACGCCAATCGAAGCCTAAAATCTCATTACCGGCCCTTACAAATTGCGAGCGATCAGGGCTGAGCGAAATCTAAAACAAATTTATTAACATTCTTTAAAACTTGTCCAAGTTTATTATAATTAAATAGAAAGAAAAATATATTTATTCACATTAACTGTACATAACAAACAGATGCAAACACTTAAACAAACATAATTATACAGAAACAACATAGACAGGAGGAGGTATAAATGACAAACACGCAACAGTAACATAGTCATATACTCGGAATTTCTCTGAAGGATAGAATCCGAAACGAGGTTATTCGACAGAGAACCAAGGTGATCGACATCGCTCAGAGGATCAGCAAGCTCAAGTGGCAATAGGCCGGTCATATCTGCCGCAGAACCGATAACAGTTAGGGTAAACGTGTTCTGGAGTGGAAACCACATCTAGACAAGCGAAGTGTATGCCGCCTTCCGGTTAGATGGAATGACGATTTGCGCGCTGTGGCTGGCAAGGATTAGATAAGAAGAGCTGAGGATCGGGCTCAATGGCGCACCCTGGGAGACACCTACGTCCAGCAGTGGACTGCTATAGGTTAATGATGATATTCTTATTGAGATTCCATTAATCATATCATAAATTACGACACCATGATATCGAACATGTTTTTTTTTAATGTTATTTGTTCGGAACCTGGCTTACGGCCCACCTGATGGTAAGCGGTCACCGTCGCCTATTGACACCGGCAACACCCGGGGTATTGCCGATGCGTTCCCTACCCTGTAGAAACCTTTTAACATTTCTCTTGAAGCGTGCCATCTCGTAGCCTAACGGGAAAATGGTAGCTCATTCCACATCTTGCAAGTATGTGGTAGTAAAGATCGCGTGAAGCGTGTGGTGCGCGATACCCAATAGTCGATGATATGTGGATGAGCTTTATTACGTTGTCGAGAAGTGCGGTGGTAAAATCTCGACTACGGGATCAGATCAAATAGCTCCTCAGAACATTCCCCATTATACATGCGGTAGAAAACACTGAGCGAGTCACGGCGTTGACTCAGTGGTTCCAGTCTGTGTGTGTTCCATAGCGGGAATCAAAGCCGCACCTACTTAAGTCTTGGTCGGCTTCTTATCTACGTATCACACACACGATGTTTCTCTATTGTAACGAATTTACAATAGTTCTATTGTTCGAACGCTGCTCATTATTTGTCGATCGTTTGACGAAGCTTTTCTACTATCTATATGTTCCGTATTGGAATTGATTGGAAGTAGGTTACACAATTTGGAGGGTACATCAATACCCTACTTTATGGATATATCCTCATTGACTGAGTGATGTGACGATACACGTCTCGAACTATCAACGTGTCTCTACGGACCTGCCAGTACTCGCAGCCTATGGACAGAAGAATTGCGGATTTCATAGGGCATGCCGGGATTAACGACGGATTAAACCAAGGTCAGTCACCTCTCGCATCAGCCTTTTATTAAATTCCCGTACACCGTACTAATGGTAAGTCCTTCAAATACATGATCGACATTCGAGCAAGATCGTATGTATATACCGATAAAACTTATGACTTTTTATTACCATTCTTGGTTTTGACTGTGACTGCGCGTGTACACGTACGTCTATATTTGGCAGGATGCAGTGCTATGATTCTGCCTAGAGCCCACTTTCCTGAGGGCAGACTTGCGTCGTTAATGATGACGACATCATTGATATTGTTACGAGCTGAGGGTTCGGGATAAAATAATGGGAATCGATCCAACCAAAATAACACTTTTATTCAACACTAAAACGATGAATACACGAACTTGGTCACACGTATCACAACACACTAATTCACACCACTGTTGCACCACTTAAATTCACTGAAATGTTCGCACGTATAGCAAAATCCAGACTGACTCGCGAGCAACTACTGTTCACGTGAGACCCTTCTCCCCGTCAGTCCTCCAGGGCCTCGCTGAGACTGACTGACTGAGACTGACTGTCCGGCCATCTCTCCGGTCTATTTATATCGCGCACATTTCGATTGTTCGAGAACGATCTCGATCGTTCCAGGAAAGGGGTCGGTGTTTCGACAGAACGACCAATCCCCATTGTGCGCAACCGCAGATAATAACAACAATAACACAGCAAGACAAAAGCGTACGAGAAGTTTCGATTATTACTCATGGTTTAACAGCCTCGGCGTAACAATATGTAGATTTTCTTTAATGTTTGAAGTCGAATCGAAATACTCATAAAACGTCGAGCACACCGATACTTGCTCATCGTGCATGAACGTACGTGTAGAGGCACCATTTACCAACGATCTATAGGTATCTGTATAGTATAGTACCTATATCTGTACATTGCACAACTGCTCCACCAGAATAGATTACATTAGAAAATTATTTATTACACTCCGCTGATAAAATAATACATAGGCCAGATCACTATCAGGTGGAATTGTAGGTACTTGTATTAGAAGAAGGTATGTTTCATCATCATCAACCTATAACAGTCCACTGCTGGACGTCGGTCTCTCCCAGGGTGCGCCATTGAGCCCGATCCTCAGCTCTTCTCATCTAATCCTTGCCAGCCACAGCGCGCAAATAATCGCTCCATCTAGCCGGAGGGCGTCATACACTTCGCTTGCCTAGACGTGGTATCCACTCCAAAACACGTTTACCCTAACGGTTATCGGTTCTGCGGCAGATATGACCGGCCTACTGCCACTTGAGCTTGCTGACCCTCTGAGATATGTCGATCACCTTGGTTCTCTGTCGGATAACCTCGTTTCGGATTCTATCCTTCAGAGAAACTAACTAAACTAACTCTTTTTGCTGATGATTAGTTTGATCAACGTACGAAAAATTTATTCCGAACTAACCCGTTTCATAGTTCAGAAATTGATGAATATACCAAAAAGTAAATAGTAGGTAATCGTTTTTGTAGTGCAAAACTTAAATTTATTATTAAAGTGAAACTTTTATTACATCGTCTCAAACTTTTTCGTCTGTGTGTTGCATGTCGCGTGACGGTCGGCCGCTGAGTAGGGATAAAGTGAAAGGCGCTCGTCAGAGCAGCCGAGGTCAATATGGCGGCGCCTATAGTTCGCATCAGCTGACCGTGTAGTGTATAGACTATTACTCATTTGTGCCAACGAAAATTTTTAGTTAAATGTCTTTAATGTGAAACAAAGTTTCACTTTTACCGTGGTTTCATAAAACCACACAATCCTTTTTTTATCAATACAGAGTTTATGGATAACATGCACATGTCGTTGATGTTGCTTGTTAGATACGAGTATGTCGTGTCAAATAAATTTACATTTTTATCATTATACAATTATGGCCGGTTTCTATAAACATCGGAAACCTAAAACGTCTCATTGTTCTACCACCAAATATAGAATACTAACTGACCCGCCCGCGGCTTCGCAAGCGTTGTTTGTCAAAAAACATGACTACCCTCTTTCTGCGCAGTCAGGTAACAAGTAGCCTGTCTCAATCCAGGTCATAATCTATTTTAATACCAAATTTCAAAATATTATATTTCAGATCCCTAACTTGAGGAATTTTGGATTGCCCGTACCCCTATTTCACCCCCTTCAAGATTATTTTTTGAGACAAAAGGTACATGTCCTTCTCCAGGATATAATCTATCTCCTTGCCAAATTTCATTACGATCAGTTCAGCCGTTTAGTCGTGAAAAGATAACAAACAAACTAACAAACAGGGTTACTTCCGCATTTATAATTATTAAGTATGGGTATGGATAGAAACCAGCAATCAGTAGTTTTAAAATTAGTTATATTAGATGTGGTAAAGTCCTTTGTTGTAAAAATCATACACTCGCTAATCCAGCGGAGTAAAGGTATTGTAATCAACATTTATGTTGGAAAAATTTCCATCTAGAGATTGTGTTAACAAAGTTTCTCTTATGAGCCAAGTGGGACCGATTAAAGTTGACACGCTTACCTGTTATGTACCTGCTTCACTGGAGGTAGGGCTGACTTTTCATGTAAATGTATTTGCATACTTCGACACCCATCTATACGACGAATACAAAATAAATATATGGTAATGTTAGAAAAAGTTATAATGAAATGTGAGAACTACATTACATTTTAAAGATGCTTAAAATTTCCCTAGTAACAAATGAACTACGCAAGCAAAAACAATACCTACAGTTCTTTAGGCAGCAAACTTTTTGCATGGCAACCCTGGGCGGTGGAAGTTAGGCAAGCGGTGGGCTGGGCGGGTCTTGCGGACAGGGCGGGCGGTAATGAGTTGAGGCGAGAAGTTAGCGCAGATGGGCTAGGCCAACTTTCTAATGGAGTGGCCAGTTCTGAGTAGTTTGAAATAGTCTAACGTAGAGTGGCTATTGGCCACTTATGCTTGGGTTAACTGGTTGAACTTTGTTATTGTTGGGCAGTACTATTGAGGACTATTTACAATTACTTATCGAACTTAAACAATACAAATCTTGATCCTAAAGACAAATATTGATAACGGATAGGTTAAGTTTTGTTTTGATTTTGGATTGTTGCGATATGTTTTGGAAAGAATATGCATAATATATGCATAATCATGTATATAGGGTGTTTAATAATATACGCAAAAAATGGAAGGGGTAAATTTGTGGAATGTTTATCATAAAAATGTGAAATTTATTTTGGCATGTAAAAACAAGCACATAATTAAACTTATGTTGTGTTATTGAATAATGCTTGCCATCTAACCACAGGTACTGTAATGGTGACGTCTCGAGATATCTCTTGTTGTCCCATTCCAACCCAAAACCCCAGACATTTCCGAAGGAGATATCAAATCGGCCTTTATTTTTGGATGTCGATTGCAAGTGTAGGTAGTAAGTTTAACATCAAATCAATCACCTAAACTTAGTCGATTTTCTTTAAAATTTGATAATATAACTAGTAGTTTTTTTTCGAGAAGTCTTTTTTTATGTTTTGAGAAACCGTCACTTGAATATCGTCAGTATATTACCAAACACCCTGTATACGTTTTTTTGCAATAGTAATAAGCTGTTATAAATTGCTTAGAAACGAATACGTAAACTAAAATTTTATCAAGTTAGCTTATAAAGGTGTCCCATCTAAATTTTTCTTCGCACTCTATGACCGAAAGTTGAAATTCGGCTCCGCTCTCGAGACTACAGATATTTATCTGGCCGTGGCCGGACTTTTTTAATATAAATGTTCTTTGTTCCTGACGGGAGAAAGTTTTAATGAAAATTCAAATAAGGACAACTTTTAACCTTTTATTTTTTGTGTAGGAATTGTTTTTTGTTGTTTCAAGTGTCGGCGATAAGGACCGTTTTGTTTGCTTTGTTTTTCTAATTTTATGCGAACAATTTTGTGGCTTCATTTTCATTTTAAATGCAGGTCATTAGAGACAAATATTACAAACCAAAATACACAGAGTTTTTATCGTTGTAAGCCAAACTAAAATATTTAGCACTCGTTCCGTTTTGAAATCAGTAATGAAATACTTTTAAACAGAAAAATATAAATACAGTATTTACATATCCTCCACACAAAAGAAAAAGTTGAGAAATCTAAATGCTTTTGCAAATCATCCATAGATAGCATAACTACTCCAGATCACTTACCAGGTGGAATTGAAAGATAAAAAGCGTTTTGAGCAGTCATTCACACTACTCATATATTTTACCTCTCTTGAACCCCAATATCTCAACAATCCCTCCTTATTTTTAGCTCATTTAGTCACACCAAAATTATGTCATCACTACCTACCTATGTATCAAATTTCACGACGATCGGATCAATGCTTCGAAAGTTATCCTCGGACAAACAAACTACATACATACATACATGCATATGTACATACAACGCCGATTTGCCCAAGTTGATTTGGAGAGAAAAAAATTACTAATAATTATATACTCATATTACTCTATATTTATTATTTGATACATATAATGTATATTTAGTTCATATTAAAAAAATATATAAATGCACCTAATCAACTTAAGTAATAAACTACAGGGTCATAATTAAAATGTTACGCTGCACAAATAAAGAGGGCTTTTATTTGCACTGTGTCCCAAAGGTAGGGACTTAGTAAATAACACGTATAAATAAGGCTCGCACTCATTACCGGAATTCTTTCCCGGTAATAGGGAGTTGACGAAATATGAGAGGAATGAGTAAACAGTGTGATTGAGTGAGGTAATAAATTAGGTGCCGGTAGGGTTCTTCAATCGGTTAGACCCTCGGTTATTTTAAACTGCTTCTCAAATTTCGGTTCCATTATTTTTGTTATTATGTATATAGTCCTCAACATCGGTTGCGATGACGGCGACCCCAGCTAATTAAGAAACACTAACCTAAAAACTGTTTTGTTATTCCCTGGAGATGGAACAAGTATATCGCCCACCTGATAAGTGTTAAGTGTTACCTGTTAAGTGGTAACCATAGCTTATAACAAAGTATTGCCTCGTTGGTTAAGCACTATCAACTTGAGGCATACAGGTGTTAAAAAGTCTAAGCTTCCGGAACATATTTTTCCGGACGCGATCTCGAAGTCTTCAAGTCCAGAGTTTTCAGTTTCTGTTTAGGCAAGCATATACTTTCTTCAAACACATCATCACTTACCGCCAAGCGAACTATTCTCAACAAATCTATTGTGGTTTCCTGTCGAGGTTTTCCCCAAGGACTACTGTACTGGGTTCTTCGGAAAGGGTGTTTCAAAATTGTTAAAGGGTCGGCAACGCGCGAGTAATACCTTTTGTGTTACAAACGTCGATAGGCTACGTAACCGCTTACCATCAGGTGGGCCGTATGCTTGTATATCTCCTTGTTTTTTTTTTCTGGTATAAAAAAACTGTTTCACACTAATATTATAAATGCGATAGTTTGGATGTTTGTTTATTTATTTATTTGTTTGTTTATTTGTTGATGATGAAATTTAGTATGTACGTAGATTATAACATGGATTAACAAATATACTACTTTTTATCACATAAATCAGGTCCCATGGGATAAAAATGGGGTGTCAAGTGAAGTTGCAACAGCGAGTTTAGCTTTATTTCTAGGTTACCTACACATTTAGTAATGTAACGCGTACCAAGTCGCGGGCAACAGCTACTAAATAAATAAAGCAGTGGGCGAATAGCCGTCTGAGACGCAGGAGGTTTATTCCGACCATGGAATAAATGTTTGCATAATAGGTATATAAGTTATTTGTTCCGGGTATGGTATCTCTAGTAAGTATTACAAAAAAAAGCATATTAGAATTCCATCAGTTACTTGGTTCCCATAGTAAAGCTTTGCTTAGTTTGCGGCTAGATGGCTGTGTGAAATGTCCAGTTATTTATTTTATTATTTGTTTATTTTACCTTTTGAAGTGAAAACTTCTTTAGCATCGTTGTGATTTGAAAGTCGATGAAACGAAAAAGCGACAGTAAAAAGAGACAGACACATAAATTCATAAGATTTAACGTGGGAGAAAATGGGATAGGAAGCATTATACAGTGTATCTTATGTTCGTGATTCTCTTTTTTTGAAGGTTTCACTTCTAACACGTGTAAATTGCACACATGCTTTTTTTGTACGCAGAGTCATTTTGTAGACAGGCCTCTCAACCTTAATTTCTACTCTACCTATCCTTATATTCTAAAGATACAGTGAGTTTATTACTTACGCGGTTAATATTTAGGCGATTTGATATCTCTGAAGACAAAAATAGTCACAGATATTTGAGAAAGAAAACGAGCGTGCACAGTGCATACCACCGCGTTCAAAATACCCGACTATCCACCACCGAGTAAGGAAGCGTGAACAAATTCACCATTCGCTGAGGATGGTAACTTTTGTACAATTACCGCGAGGCCGCAGCTCGCCCGCCCAGCGCCAACGTACCGACTGCAAAAAAAACAAGAAGTTAAGAAAATAACTTATACAAAAAAATAAGGATAGAAAAATAATTGATCGATTGATCGAGCGAAGCGAGATCTCCAAATCAACTTGGGCAAATCGGCGTTGTATATTTGTATGTTTGTTTGTCCGAGGATAAGTTTTAAAGTGTTTATCTGATAATCGTGAAATTTGGTATATATGGAGTGATGGCACAATTTTGGTGTAACCAAATCAGGGTGGAGGAGGGGTTGCTGAGATGGGTAAAAAAAACCAAAATCTATCTGGGACTATCTGGTCAAATGGCACGTCTAATATAAGTTATTAGCCATAATAAAAACTGAACTTTGACAAAACTCACAGGGTACACCAGTGACCCCACAGTGATGAAATTTGGTATGCATGTAGCTTTAGTGACACAAATATAGGCAAAAGTCTGGAATCCAAAATAACTGCAATTTCTACTACAAAAAAATATAACCAATTTACATGAACTCCTGTTACCTGTAATTTGAATGAAACTGTCGGTCAAGTTAGTTGGTTACGTATTTCATGGCACTATTTTGATAGTTATAGATAACAAATAATATTGTTTTGTTGTTATGGGAGACTAACGAGATTTCAGTTCGGGGTGAACCACTAGTTTATAAGGTGTACAAGAAAAAGTTTTCATTCATTCATTCTTTGAATCATCTAAAGACCGTTGCAAACGATCTAACGATAGCTCAACTGCTGCAGGTCACTACCAAGTGTAAGTGTTCCCAAGACACTGGTTGCATTGCTCCATATGCGGACTTAGATATTATTATGAGTAAAAGTCAATAATTTCTTGAAGAATACATTGCTTAGCGATGAAGCTGCCCACTTGTTTTCTTAATTTTGGGAATTTTATTTTTGATACTAGTCAAAACTAGGAGTGGAACAGTAAGATGACTAAAAAAAGATATATATACAATTTTATATAAAATTCTTGCACTTAAGGATCGTCCATACCTAGGGCACATTTGTTTCGCGGCCTGGTTTTGCAAAAATTGTTGCGGTATGAAATAGTCACAAGTCAAGTCAAATTTTTATATTTATTAAAATCACAAGGATCACTTTGAAACGTCAATTTTACTGCCTGTTCCTTTGCGGCCAAGCTGGGAAAGAAAGGCAAGAAACAAGGCTGGTTGTTTTTTTTATAATCCATTTAGAATACATAACAATACAGATGATAAATTACGTCTAAATTGTGTCATTTTGAACAAGTTGGGGCAATTTCAATCCCAAGGTTCTCTATCATCTAAATAATCCTATATTATATAGTAGGCTTTTTTATAACGATGTTGTTTAATTACGTTTTTAAATTTGTTAATTGTCAATTTTTGTACATCCCTTGGGAGTTTTTTATATAAGCGTACACCATGCCCTTTAAACGATTTACTAACTTTATGGAGTCTACAAGTGGAGTCTGAATTTGGGAAAACACTTGTATATGCCAAAACTATATTGCTATACAAATGTGCCTTAGTGCGGACGAGGCTTTACCAGAGTGCTAGTAAATATAAAGAATTCCCTTTAATAACGCAGTTAATAATTGCTATACCATTATCCACTCGATAACGGAATAAGCCGGCTAATGCAATTCTTTCATTTGCAGACCTCCTTTTGCTATTTACAAACTCTTCCCGATGTTCATTAAGCCAATTATTCAGAGAAACTTGGAAAGGTATTACGGGTTTCACCGACTTAATAAAAGGAGATTATTATCTGTTGAACCTTCCCTTGAGAGGGTCTTTGATTATTTTCTTTATAATTAGAACCGGTATTTTCTAAGAATTTTTCCTCTGAACATGAACATGACTTCTGGAATAAAGTTGAGTTGAGTTTTTTACTATTATTATTTAATTTACTGGTTCAGATATTAACATTTTTGATAATAAAGAATCTAATGTTTTTTTTACAACGCATTGGGTCTCCCACGACAAACGACGTATTTGAAAAGGAGTCGTGGTAGACTTTTTACTTCTTTGACAATGCCGTTGAAAAGTAGCTACGATCTGACATTTATTTATTCATCTTAAGTTCCTATTTCTTGACATTCCTCAGTATGTAATGAATGTTTAATTCAATTCAATGTTTATTGTTACCTATCGACATACATAGCAATTTAGAATTTCAATTAGGTAATAATAAATTCTTTGATAATGCCTATCAGCTAACATCTTTAGTACTTAACCAGTGTTTAGATGTCTATTATGAATTGCTTGTCTGTTTCTAACACCTCCAAAATTATTGTGCAATGAGCTACAAGGTATGTATACAAATTCCTATGTAATTATTTAGGAATTAATGACGTAACCAAGTGTTCTCTTGTGTTTCTACGGTTTGAATATATGAGTATGATACTGTCATAGATTGGAAACATCTTGCCCGTGTGTGACGTTTGGGACGCTATACAGGTTGAGAAAAAAAAATCAAAAAGTTTTTTTTGTCTTTCTCTGCTATCGGTACATCTAGAAGTTGCACACACATAAATTATAGCCACCAAAGGATAGGAGCTCGGTCTAACTTCACACTTTCCTCGTATTTTATACTAATGGATATATATGTGGGGAAACTTTCCAGGCATCCAGGCAACTCGCTAATTGAGAGTGCGTTACTAGAAATACCTAGTTAATAATAGGTATTATATAGGGTGTTCTATATTATATAGAATATATATATATTATATTATACTTGACGGACCAGCCTCGGGGTCGGTCGAGGAAGCGTTTGCGGAAGGATCTTGTGGCTTATAAGAAATACTGGTGGGAGACCGAAAGTGGGACATATGTTAAATACAAGTAATAAAAGAATATACAGGGCTTATAGAGGTTCTATATTTTTTTTAAAGATGAAGTGGCACATTCACAATATGCACATAGCCCACCTTATGATAAGCGGTTACCACTGCCTATTTCTTTGATGAAATGTCTCATCTACTTGTTATTTCACCGGCACCAATACCCTTCGAATTGAAACAAAGCATTGCGAGCATTACGGCTTGATAGCAGAAATAGGCACGGTGGTAGTACTTTGCCGCACGAACACAAGGAGCTCTACTAAATACTACATTCAATTTTGTCATCATCAAATTTAAAATTGGAAAGTTGAAAAATACATGTATTTATTACAAATTGATAGCTGATGTATGAATTTTTGATAATGTTTTATTATTCTTTATCTCGAAATATGCAATTTGACCTCACGGAAAATAATTATTATGACGTTATGAAGTACCAACAAAACCTTTTATTTAATTGATAATGAAAATTTAAAACACCGATTAGCAAGATATGAAGCCAGAAGCACTATTGACTTAGCTCGATAAAAAAATCACAAAGTTTCTTCATATTATTCTTCATATGACGACCTCCGTGGTGCAGTGGGCGAATAGCCGGCTGAGACGCAGGGGGTAGCGGGTTCAATCTCCGCCGCGGAAGAAATGTTTGCATGATCTACAGATATTTGTTCCGGGTCTGGTTGTTTCTCTATATATTATAAGTATGTTTTTACAAGAAAAAATGTATCTAAGTATTTTATCAGTTATCTGGTTCCCATAATACAAGCTCTGCTTAGTTTGGGGCTAGATAGCGCTGTGTGAAATGTCTAGCAATATTTATTATTATTATTATTAGTTCTTCAAGTACAAAACCTACCACGTTGTATACACAAATCACCGCTTCCGGGATAACAAACATTCCGTTTTTAATTTTAGTTTAAATCTTGTAGTTAAGACTTAGTAGCCAGAATTCGTGAATACATTACACCGTAAAGTTTACATGTCACTATTTTATTAATCAAAGATTATCTATACATTTTTTGAGTTTTTATTTTGGACTCGAGAGACCATTAGTTAATAGAGTTTATGATCTTTTAAAATAAAAATGTTTTGTTTTTATATAGCTTTTATTAGTAAAATTATTCGTTTTAAAGAAAATTTTACTCCTACTATTAGTTACGCGAGCGACTTTAAAATACCCAACGATTTACGCCAAAAGTCTATCAAAATACAACTTCTGGAGTGAATATGAATACGTAACATCTAAATTCAAAGCCCGACAACTCTTTAGTGAGCGGCATGTTAGCACAACGCCAGCTTTTAGTTTGCGGAGGTTTTAGTTTAATATTTTGATGTAAGCACAAATTTTCATTGTTCAGGCATTTACTCTATAATTAAGTGGTTTGTAGAAATAATAATTTTATCTTCAAACTTTCATAGCGTCTATGATGGAATATGAAGTTGTATGCACTTATTTTATTTCATTATACAAATAACGTCATTTACGGCTGTAGAATATTGATATATTGACGTAAAACTGGTTAACGCTTGGGTAATTGGATTTATAATTTTACATTTACTAACGACCTCCACTGTGCAGTGGGTGATTGGCCGGCTGAGACGCAAAATCCGATTCCCGCCGTGAAAAAATGATCCCTTTGAATTTTTCCAGTAAATAAGCACACATCATCGATGAGAGATATTTTTGGGTCTCACGTTCTTAAACATTCGCCGCTTTATAATTAAAGCGGCTGTAGTTGAAGTGAAGTGTCGCCATCTATCGTCGTGCGGCCGAACTTGCGGCGGGCCCGGCGAAGGGTCCTGCCGACTCGGCTATTAATTTCCTAAGGGAACTCCACACCGCCACCCCGTACCACGATGCAAAGCGACAAATAAAGGTTGCGATTAGAAAAAAGAATCGACCGTTTTTTTTTGAGGAGATTTGTCACTTATTTTTTTTTAAGTTTTTTACCTTTTCTGTTCCACTGCTTGGCAAAGGTCTCCTTGATTATTTACCAGGTAATAAATAACAAAAAAAATGCTTTCTTATAACTGCTATACAGAAACAAGGCGTTATTTTAAGTCGTATGTCTATAGCTTTTAATGGCCTTTTACAAGCTTTTTATTAACTTGTGTATATTTGTCCGGGTGGAATCTTGCAATTGAATTTTAAACCCGTTCCCCTCAACCGATTGAGCTTCAGAACTTTGGTGACAATGCAATAATATGGTATCATGGAGGTGGTCTCATGAAAGAGACGGATGCTAGACAACGGAACTTCTGAATGGATTATTAGACTACTAGTGTTTGGGCTCATTTAAATCTGCTTGCGGTTCTGATTATGAATTATATAAAAGCTTGTTTTGTAAAGTAATTTTTCAACAAAATACTTATTTTAAGGTAAAAATAATTGTCTTGATTGTAAATCATATCCTTAGATTAGTACTCTTAGAGCATACTTATATCCCAATAAGTGGGAGTGTATGTGGTCAAAGGCAAGTTCATACATTTTGATACACGTGTACCTTTCTGGATAGTACCAATTAAAAAAAACAAGTAGGTGGTTGCAATGTGCCAAAAGCTTCTTATTGGAATAGGCACTAGTATTTTTCAAACTTTCACGATCACTATATATTATATTATATATATACATATATTTACTGATTTAAACAAGTTTTTATCGCACTATAATGTTTGTCCCGACGTTTCAACTATATTGCAATAGCCGTAGTCTTGGGCAAACTGGAGTACTTGGAGCTACCACAGTCGAAAAGTGACGGCAGCTGCAGTTGCTGCAGCTGCCGTCACTTCTCGACTGCAACTGCAGCAAATCAATAAAATTGCACAGCGATAAATGAAAGTGCAATTTTATTGATTTGCCAAAAATAATAAGACATAACTAATTCGGTACGCATATGTTTAGACATTAGTAATGATCAGTTATCTAGTGAATGTGCACTGATTGTTTGTGTTGGAATCGAACAAATATCGAAAAAATACGAACCTTACAGTAGTCGCATATGATGTATAACATCATTTTTATTGTAAACCATATAAACAAAAAAATACAAACAAAATAGAAAACACAAAGCAAATCTTAATCTTATCTACCGATTTCATCATTCTGAAAGTTGGTCATTGAAAACTCGATAACGGCTCCGTAAATGCGATTAATCGTAAATAAATTTAAAAATATAATGAGGCTCATTGTATTCTTAATATGCTATGATGAAATATACCCTCCATGACCAATCCTTATTTATATTAAATGAAAGAGGCCATAATATAGTTTCGTAGTTAAAAACATCTGACCACAGCGCGCGCTCATTGGTCAAATCAAATAGTACGCGCTCATTGGTTAAAGCGCTGGTTTCCTGTTACACATTTCCGTCCCTTTTGCTAAAATCACTCCCACAAACCGAGAGGAAAGATGATACACATCAAAAAGGGTACGCCGTAAATTTTTTTTACAGTATTATTTTTACGACTGTAGTGGGCGAGTTAAGCTGAGAACCGACTTAAACTGTCCATAATAAAAGAAGAGGCACTTAAAATTAAATCTTCATAATTTCAGCCGTAGGACGTCCATTTATAAAAAAAATCTAGACACAATAAATCAAACTAAACCAGGTAACGGTTTTTTCATAAAAGAGATTTAATTAGAGATTTTCATTAGATTTTCATTAGAAATTCAATTAGAGAATTTCATAAAGAGATTTAATTAATTCATAATTAATTAAAGATAAATAAAAATAAAAGAAAAAAAAAGACTAGCAAAAAGTGTCGTTTTTCTGTCGTTATAACTTGGTACGGGGTGGAGGGACGGTTTTATCTTCACGCTTGCACGAGTCTCATGGAAATGTAATGAAAAATTACGCGCGACTGATATCGTTGTCCTCATGGAAGATTGCTTGGTTTTGTAAAATCGTCATGATTAGTACATTATAAAAATTATTTTTTGATGATTAGTTCCTTGAACTGTCTCGTCTAGGTCATTTTCGTAAAAGAAAATGTAACTTAAAAAATGCATTTCATATAGATAAAGAGATTCTTCAGGGCAATGTTATTCCGGCTTTAAATTCTCAAAAATGATATAAAATTAATATACAAAAATTCGATAACATAACTGGGGTATTTAAAGAAACTGACAGACGGACACATTAGTGATTTTAAAAAGGTTCCGTTTTTCTCTCTTAGGGGAAGGAATCCTAAAAATATTCCTGATCTTACGACCGCATTTAAAATTCACAATTACCTACACATGTAAAGTTTAATTTAAAATATAGAAAATTGTATATGTTTTTCCGTATTTTTTTTACCGTCTACCAACCATCACGCCAATACTTTTTGTATGGTTGTGATGCTTGACCGACTACTCTGATTTTTAATGTATTAAAAGTACCTAGATGAGGCTTTTACAATGTAAATGAGTTAATCTGCTAATATTTGACGTTTTATAATGATTTTTTAACTCTTGGCACAAATATGTAATTGTAATTTTCTTGACATTAGGCAATGAAATAAATAAATAAATATCGCTGGACATTTCACACAGCGCTATCTAGCCCCAAATTAAGCAGAGCTTGTACTATGGGAACCAGATAACTGATAGAATACTTATATACTTTTTTTTGTAAATACATACTTATAATATATAGAAAAAACACCCAGACACAGAACACATATCTGTAGATCATGCAAACATTTGTTCCGCGGTGGGAATCGAACCCGCTACCGTCTCAGCCGGCTATACGCCCACTGCGCCACGGACGCAGTCAATTGGTATTTACTTGACATAGGTCATTTTCATTTTTTGATATATATGTATCCCGGATGGGGAATGTGAGCCATTATAATATTTTTTAATAAGATCTCTGTACATAAACCTCATTGAAAAAATATAGATTTATTGATCGAGCGAAGCGAGATCTCTAAATCAACTTGGGCAAATCGGCGTTGTATGTATGTTTGTTTGTCCGAGGATAACTTACGAAGCGTTGATCCGATCATTGTGAAATTTTATACACAGGTAGGTAGTTATGGCACAGTTTTGGTGTGACTAAATGAGTTGTTGAGATATTGGGGTTCAAGAGGGGTAAAAAAAAATTAAAATGAGACTATTAGGTCAAGTGGGACGTCAAATGAAAGGTCTTTGTAGTAAATTTAGACTCCGTTTTTATTTTTTGAACTGTTTTTTTTTAAACTAAATTTTGACTAAATTTACACGGTACACCAGTGACCCCACAGTGCTGTAATTTGGTATGCGTGTAGCTTATGTATGTATCACAAATATAGGCAAAAGTCTGAAATCCAGAATAACTGCAATTTGTAGAACCACATGACATGAACTCCCGTTACCTGTAATTTGAATGAAACTGTAGGTCAAGTATTGTGATTATTTATTTCGTGGCACTATTTTGATACTCCAAGATTACGAATAATATTTTATTTAAAATAATTTAAATACGAGAGTTAAAATATTAAAAATAAGACTTTATGTACGTAATACTTACAGATTTTCTTTTTGCATATATTTTTAAAGATATTTTATCAAGTATTTATGAAGTCTTCGCCTTTCAGATAACTTATAAATAAAATACAATAAAAATGAATTACATAGTAACTAAACTATTAGCAATTAAATAATACAATGGGATTTTGCTTAGTCTAAAAGTTTCGGAATAAAAGCCGGTGCAAACCGACTACGTGACGTGAGCGTGCATTCAGCAGTTATAATGTTTGAGATTCTAAGGAAGATTTCAAACCGCCTGCTTGGTTTTATGACGCGCATGCCACGCAGGCGTGTTTTCACTGCGTGCACGCTCACGTCACGCGGACGACACGCACATGTATTCGGTTTGCATCGGCTTTATAAGTGTTTTTTCATCTCTAAAGCTATCCCAGCACTGCGTCTTGCACCCCATGCTCTGAGACTACATCTATCCCCTCCTATAATACCCCACCCCACCCCACCGGGGGTTTTTAATACCACCGCCTTTACTACTATAATACTGATTCTTAAAAGACTAATTTTACCTGAACAAACACACCCTAAAATAGACTCTATTTGGTACACGATTAAGGCTTCCGCTTGAGTGTAGACTGAAAGCAAGTTAGATCAGTATCTAATGGGATACAGGATCAGCTGGACTCCACGTTCTTTGGAGAAGCTTGTTCTTACAAATGCTTTACTCGTTTTATTTTCAGCCCTAAGTTATGGTGTTAGGGTTTGTTTTTGTGGGTCTGACAAAAGCGTAGGATAGGAACAATAATTTAAGCAAAGGGTGGAATGCGACGGAGAGTTCTTTTTGTAGTTTGTGCGAGTGAGACGTGCGTAGGGGTTGAGAGGGTGCGGGTTAAACGCGTTCCAGGGACGGACTCGTTGGACAATCGCTTAATGGTAATGCTATCATCAGCCCACGGCTTTGCTTGTGGGATTTTTGATAAAAAATGCTTGGAATACACAGAGGTAAAATAATAAACTAGTGGTTCGCCCTGAACTGAGATCTCGCGAGTCTACCGTAAAAACAAAAAAAAAATTATTTGTAATCTTTGACTATCAAAATAGTGGCATGAAATAAAAACCAACTAACTTGACCTACAGTTTAATTTAAATTACAGGTAACGGGTTTTCATCTTCATTGGTTCATTCATTTTTGGGGTACAAATTGCAGTTATTCTAGATTTCAGACTTTTGCCCATATTTGTGATACATAAGCTACACGTATAACAAATTACAGCACTGTGGAGTCACTGGTGTACCCTGTGAATTTTGTCAAATTTTAGTTCTTATTATGGCTAATAACTCAAAAACTACAAAAACTTTACTAAAAGTAAAAACGGGGTCGAAATGTACTAACGAAGACCTTTCATTTGACGTCTCACTTGACCTAATAGTATCATTTTATTGTTTTATCCCTCTTGAACCCCAATATTTCAACAACCCTCCAAAATTTTTAGCTTATTGGGTCACGTCAAAATTGTGCCATCATTACCTACCTATATACCAAATTTCATGACGATCGGATAAACGCTTCGAAAGTTATCCTCGGACAAACATACATACATACATCGCCGATTTATGGGCTTTAGAATAAGTTATTTACAATCCTGTAACTATTTCATTGTTGATTTAATATAATTAATGGTAAATTTATGTCCAATGACGTTGCCAATGCCATAGCAAATGTCAATTGCCAATATTGCCGGCTATGGCAATTGATGCAGAAGATGTATTTGATAATAAAGATGGAAGATATAGGTACCTAGTACATCTTCCTTGATGCAGACTGTCAGACTGTGTTGTGCAGTGTGCATCTGGTGATTGGCTGTGGGATATTTGGCTACTGATTCAGTTCAGTTCTTGTTTGTGGATAATAAAACTAGGGAGTGTCACAATTTCGCCAATGTCAATGCCATGATATTTTCATATTTGGCTACTGACTGATTGCATAAACTAAACACTGACATTAATGTCATAGCCGTTTGACAAATAAACGTTACTGTCAGTGTCAGTGTTGATGTGTTACCATTTTCTCCCTTCTTGGCGAATTCTTGGACGCTGTCCAAGAATTCGCGAGCCTCTCGTCTTAAAAACGTCGTATCTAAGTGCTGGCGAAGCTTTTAATCACAAATTAGGTTGTTTATGAAAATAAATAAAAAATAATATCAAATTATCGTCTCCGTATAAGCGGAAGCATATTTAAACTTTCAGTAACTTACTCTATTAAATAAAATATGGATCTTGAAAATGTAGGCTAATGTTGAGTTTCTTGATTAATTTTTGAATCAGGCATCTGAAATGTTAAATAATTTTTTTTAGACCACTAAATACAATCAATTCCACCGTAGCTAAACAAAATACGTACGATTTTACTCAATTTGCTTTTATGTTATACTTTTCTGTTTTTATGTTAGATAGATAGACAAAACTAAGCAATTTTAATATGATACAATTAGGTACACTGCAATGCACTATGTGTTCCCAAAGTTGTGAAATAAACTTATTATTATTCTAACTAGTAGTTCGCCCCGAACTGAGATATCACGTAATCTTTGACTACCAAAATAGTGCCTCGAACTGCAGAACCACCCAACTTGGTCTACAGTTTCATTCAAATTACAGGTAACGGGAGTTCATGTTAATTGGTTTCTCTTTTTTGGGATACAAATTGCAGTTATTCTAGATTTCATATTTTTATTTTTTTATTTTACTTTTGCCTATATTTGTGTCACTAAAGCTACACGCATACCAAATTTCAGCACTGTGGGGTCACTGTGGTACCCTGTGAATTTTGTCAAAGTTCAGTTTATATTATGGCTAATAACTCAGAAACTACAAAAATTAAACTAGAAATAAAAACGGGGTCGAAATGTACTTACAAAGACCTTTTATTAGACGTGCCATTTGACCGGATAGTCTCAGTTTGTTTTTTTTTACCCCTCTTGAACTCCAATATGAACAACAACAACAACAACTAGCTCAACAACCCTGACATTTTTAACTTATTTAGTCATACCAAAATTGTGTCATCACTACCTAGCTGTACGAGTATAACAAATTTCACGATCATCAGATAAACGCTTAGAAAGTTATCCTTGGACAAACAAACATACATACAATAAAACGCCGATTTGCCCAAGTTGATTTAGAGCGGCAGTTAGAGAGCAATTAGCGATCTTATCGCTAAGTAGCAGTCTCAGTTTGGGGTCTGAATCACTAGTTACATAGTGACGTAATCAACTGTCAAGTTAGATGAGCAAGAAGTAGGTACATTAATATAAGCAGCAGTGAAGTCCCAGTAAAATCTCTTCGTTCATTACATTTCACTCGGATCTAATCCAATCTACGTCTATCCTGGCCCGTCCAGTCCGCCCCTGCCACCATCAACACCCCAAATAGGCCGACTGCGACGCTGCGAACGCTAAAAACGCACCCCTTTTGCCCCTTACCCTGATTTTTAAGCCTACTCCCAACACCCCCTAACTCCCGGGTTAGCCAGAGGTACATTTATGCGCAATAAATTTTGACCGCCGACGTCCAGCCAAAATGGCGTCACTGCTCCCTCACTCGCCAGCCAACATCGCACTCTAAGTCTAGCACGCAAACCTGATATTTGCTCGGGACTAGCCGTGAAACATAGCCTATGTAAAAGAAAATGCCCCGGAGTTTTGAAGCTTCAGTCTTTCAGTTCAAAAATTCGCTTTGTTTCTTGCGCATTAGGGATCAGTTTCGGTCGATTTCAAATACATAAAAGAAGGTGCCACTTTTGCGGGTAGGACAGGGACAAAGCTAGGCTATTTACCTAGCTTTAGATATGGTCTATTTCTCATTTGTCTTGGTGATAGTGTGGTAATAAAATCTATTGTCTGATGCCGAAATGCTTTCAAAAGGTCCCCGGACTTGCGGTTCGTACAAAGGGATATACATAATGGTTCATTATATCCATTATCTTTGTATGCGAATCATTGCGTCCGATGCAGATATTATCGATTTCAATTCTGAAAGAAGGCAATAAAGGATTGAATAGAACGGGATGACAAAAGTACTTTATTTAATTCCTTTACGGTTGGAGATCGCCAATGTACTAATGTTGCTACTTTTATTCTGCCACAAATAACTAGTGGTTCGCCCCGAACTGAGATCTCGCGAATCTCCCGTATAACGTATTTAGTGGCTAAATATGATTTAAGGAGTTGTCAAATCATACAAATACTACAAATTTAAACACGTTTAGTCGCTTAATACGTTTAGTGATCTTACTGCATGCCGGCTTTAATCTTTGACTAATAAATTGGTGCCACGAAATGACTTAACCAACCTACTTAACCTACAGTTTCATTCAAATTAGATGTAACGGGGGTTCTTGTACATTGGTTATTTTTTTTGGGTACAAATGGCAGTTATTCTGCATTTCAGACTTTTGCCTATGTTTGTGTCACTAAAGCTACATGAATACCAAATTTCATCATTGTGGGATCACTGGTGTACCCTGTGAGTTTTGTCAAAGTTTTGTTTTTATAATGGCTAATAATTCAAAAACTACAAAAACTAAACTAAAAATAAAAACGGGGTTCAAATGCACTAATGAAGACCTTTCATTTGACGCCCCATTTGACCTAATAGTCTCATTTTCATTTATTTTTACCCCTCTTGAACCCCAATATCTCAACAACCCCCCCATATTTTTAGCTTATTGGGTCACACCAAAATTGTGCCAGCACTACCTATCTATATACTAAATTTCATGATGATCGGAAAACGCTACGAAAGTTATCCTCGGACAAACAAACATACGTACATACATAGATACATACAACGCCGATTTGCCCAAGTGATTTGAAGATCTCGCTGCGCTCGATCAACTAATGTAATGTAATTGGTTAGGCATCACTTGCATACAAAATGTATTTAGGCGGGTTCCTTGACGAGTTAATAATAATTTTGCTCTGCGTCTACGATACGGAATGATTTTTAAAACGAACTTTACCAATTTCTCTTCTCATTAACGCTGTAAAGCAACTAGTGAATTCATTAGTTAGTTTGGTAAACCATAATACTGAAAATCTTTTTAATAATACTGAAATACTGTTTTTCCCGTATACGTTTATCGGGAATATTGGTATACTGACAATATTCAAGTGAAGGTTTCGTTATATTATCAAATTTTAAAGACAATCGACTAAGTTTAGGTGATTAATTCGATATAAAACTTAATGCCTACTCTAGCATTAGACATCCAAAAATAAAAGCGTTAATCCACAAAAGCGTAGATTTGCTACTTATGTCTTCTCTTTACAAACTCTCTGCTTACAACTTCGCTGCGAATGCGCTGTAGAAAATAAGACATCGCCACTAAAGCTAAGCGGAGAGATGTCGGAAAATCGATATGCTATTAGTTATTTTCGCATAGTATTCTCATCTCTGCAAATCTACGCTTTGGTGGACATTAGCCTGGAAACGTCGGCCAACAAGAGATATCTCGAGACGTCATCAATACAGTTGTAGGTATCTGTGGTTAGATGGCAAGCATTATACAATAGCACAACATAAGTTTAATAAAGTGTTTGTTTTTACAAGCCAAAATAAATTTCATATTTCTATGGTAAACATTTCACAAATTTATTTATCATGCTCATTAAAATAAGCCCTTTCATTTTCGTGCGTATATTATCAAATACCGTATATCAAAGACCAAATAAAAACAAATACACCATTGGTCTTTGAAAACCATAAAAGTAATGAATTAAAAACGTTTAAATAATTACTATTTCGTGTGAGTTGTAATAGCAAACAATACTCGCCATAGTCATCGCCGCGGTGAGTGAACATTATGTCATGATTGATGTACAGCGTTGTATGTATGTATGTACATATGTATGTTTGTTTGTCCGAGGATAACTTTCGAAGCGTTCATCCGATCATCATGAAATTTGGTATATAGATAGGTAGTGATAACACAATTTTGGTGTGACTAAATGAGCTAAAAATGTGGCGGGATTGTTGAGATATTGGAGTTCAAGAAAGGTGATAACAACCAAAATGGGAATATCTGGTCAAATGGCACGTCTAATAAAATATCTTTGTGAATACATTTCGCCTCCGTTTTTATTTTTAGTTTAAACCATGTAGTTTTTAAGTTATTAGCCATAATAAAAACGGAACTTTGACAAAATTCACACTATGGGTACACCAGTGACCCCAGAGTGCTGCAATTTGGTATGCGTGTAGCTTTAGTGACACACATATAGGGAAAAGTCTGAAATCCAGAATAACTGCCATTTCTACCCAAAAAAAATAACCAGTTAACATGAACTCCCGTTACCTATAAGTATGTATTTACAAAAAAAAAAGTATATAAGTATTCTACCAGTTATCTGGTTCCCATAGTACAAGCTTTGCTTAGTTTGGGGCTAGATAGCGCTGTGTGAAATGTCAAGCAATATTTATTTATTTATTTACATGTAATTTAAATGAAACTGTAGGTCAAGTTATTTGGTTGCTCATTTCGTGGCACTATTTTATTAGTCAAAGATTAAGGCCGGCTTGCACAACTATCCCTAAACGTATTTAGAGATTAAAAATGTTTAAATTTTACTTATTTGTATGATTTGACAACTCCTTAAATCATATTTAGGCACTGAAGACGTTTAGGCATCGTTGCGCGGGTCGCCTTAAGCGCCCGTTCATACGACACGATTTCAACGCGAGCTGATCGCGCTCGGGCAGCTTTTCATCAGCGCACGCGTCGCGTCCGCTCAGAGTCAGCAGCCGATCTGTCGGTGACCACCCAAAATCCAACTTTATGTCATTCACATAAACCATAAGAGGCGCGGAGGGAGCGGACGCGGCGCGGGCGCTGAGCGTGTGCTCGTAAATTAATATCGATAAGATATGTACTTTATGTGAATGACATAAACTGTAAATTCGAAAGTTTCTGAGGAGCAAGTGGCACTTACGCGCGCGCGGTGTCGCGCCGAAAAAAATCGCACTTGTGTGAACGCAGCCTAAGAATACTTTTTTTGTGTTTTCGGAGACTCGCAGGATCTCAGTTCGGGGCGAACCACTAGTTTATTTTGTTTTTAATTACCTATTTGATATTGAACGGTAGCAGACCATGGTTAACAACGTTAGTTCTAGAAAAACCCTGTTCTTCAATTTCACCCTGTATTGAATCATGTATATCTACCAATTTTATACGAAAGCCCAAGGTAGGTATTAAGTGTTCCAGAGTCCCTCCTTACACAAACAGGAAAAAAACAAAGCCCCATTACCATCGGAAGTGAGGGTCTCATCAAGATAAATAGAAATGTCACTATGATGGATTACCATCCAGGGGCTATAAACAACTTTAATTCAAACCCCTCAATATAAACAAAAGCCTTATTTCAATTGTGATATGGCTTAAAATTCGTTGACATGGTGTTGGCAATGGTTGTAAATAAGGTGGTTCCTAAAGGCTGTATCGTTATCTACAGTAAGTAAATAGATGTTCATGTATGGTAAGGAAAATAGAGGGTCGAGAGTTTATTTTGAAAAAAGGGGTTGGAACGATAATGTCAAAGAAAAATACGAAGGTGGATGTTGTAGTTCTCTATGGTCATTATGCTTTCATAATACGTATTCACTTTCATACTAATATATATTTAACGATGTATTCATGTATGGCGTCTATTTTTTAGCACCATTACCGTATTTTTTCTGGACCCAATGCACTCACTTACCGCCAGGTGAAATTAGAATAGAAAACGCTTTATTGTATACCACACTTAAATTAATAAATCATATTTAAAACACTTACTAGACCCGCGATAGTACAATTGGCGGTCTTATCGCTAAAAGCGATCTCTTCCAGACAACGTTTGGATGGATTGGATTTAACGAGAACGTTAAAGGCCGGTAGCCTTATAACTTAAGCTTTTTATTTAGCTGTGTGCTTACATAAGCAAAACGAAATAAATAGATACCAGGGTAGGTAATATTAATATAAAGTTTTTTTTATACTATACTTTCCTACTGCTGGGCAAAGGTCTCCCCCATGTTCCTCCACATCTCACGATAACTCGCCATGCCCCACCAGCCATCTTGGAATGCATCGAGGTCGTCACGCCAACGCTTCCTTGGCCTGCCCCGGCTTCGGCGCCCATCTGCAGGCACCCATTGTGTGACGACTGTTGCCCATTTGTCTGTGACCATACGACTGACGTGACCCGCCCAGTTCCACTTCAGCCTGGCAGTTTTGTCGCCAACATCTGCGATGCCGGTCTTCGCGCGCAGTGTGGTATTCACGCTGCGTTCCATAGCTCTTTGGCCAACCTTGAGTTTGGACTTTTGAGATTCCGTCAATGACCAAGTTTGGGCACCATAGGTAAGGACGAGCAGAATACACATGTCGATGAGTTTACGTTTAAGTAGCAATGGAAGGTCTCCCGACATGAGCTTCCATTCATTCATTGACGACCTCGGTGGCGCAGTGGGCGAATAGCCGGCTGTGACGCAAGAGGTTGCGGTTTCGATTCCTGCTGCGTAACAAATGTTTGCATGATCTACAGATATTTGTTTCTGGTCTGGATGTTTTTCTATATATTATAAGTATGTATTTACAAAAAAACAAG
This sequence comes from Philereme transversata, assembly GCA_963924445.1. Lineage (NCBI taxonomy): Eukaryota > Metazoa > Arthropoda > Insecta > Lepidoptera > Geometridae > Philereme > Philereme transversata. The sequence continues at coordinate 12,761,994 of OZ004347.1, forward strand.
TATATAAGTATTCTATTAGTTATCTGGTTTTCATAGCACAAGCTATGCTTGATTTGAGGCTAGATAGCGCTGTGTGAAATGTCCAGCAATATTTATTTATTTATTAGCGTCTTCATGGACCAGAAGCTCCTCCAGGCATTTTCGACGCGGCGGACGACTTATACTACTATAAATACTACTATAAATGTAGTACATAAATATTCCATAATATTAAAATACTAATAATGAATAAAAATACAATTATGACACAGATGTAATACAAACAATAACAACGACAGATATAATAACAAAATAAGATGACTCAGCTCTCTGATGCAGACAAATAGTGCTTAAACAATAGCGTTTTAAAGATAGGAAGGGATTTGGCAGATCTAATTATAGAAGGAAGAGAGTTTCATAAACGGATAGCTTGTACAGTAAAGGAGATGTCATAGAACATTAGAAGTTAGTGGTCACATGTAGGACTATCCATACCTACCAATATTATAAATTCTAAAATAACTGTCTCTCTGTCGGTCTGTTTGTTACATTTCCACGACTAAATGGCTGGACCAGTTATAGAAATTTGGTATACCTAAAGATTAGATGGACTGAGACATAAGCTGCTTTTTGTTGATAAATCACGCATGCTAAGCCGCTGGCGGAAGCTTGTGTTATTAGGGAAAAAAGATATTAGGCAAAATTACTTATCACATCACACTAATATTATAAATGCGAAAGTTTGGATATTTGTTTGTTACTCAACGAATTCTTAACGGCGAAACCGATTTCGATGAAATTTGGTATATACATAACCTGGATTCACACATAGGCTACTTTTAGTTTATAAACAATGCGAGCGAAGCTACTGGCGAATGCTAGTAATGACTATAAACGTCACCAAACATTCTTTCAAATAATAAATTCAGCTGAATTTATTTCAATAAATATTCTTTGTAACTTGTCAATAACACATTTAAACCTACCTTACAATATCTATGTGTATTCTTCTACCTACTTAACTACCCATTAGTTAGTTGTTTGTTAATATTGTTGAAAATCTACGGTTTATTTTATTTGTCTTTGTATATTTATATATTATATTTTTTTTGTATTTTTTTTTATACAACATAGTGGATTAAATATTACAATGTTACATACAGTTCGCAAGCTATACTTTTAGCAAATATCTTAACGAAAGAATAATCCATTATACAAGCTCACTAGCTCCCACCATAGGTAAACCGGTGTTGTGGGAGATACAAAGAAGATTTCTAATACCTATGGATATTAAAATCCTCAGATATCTTAATCAGTATGCAGATCTGTGAAGATATCTCACTAGGGAAACATCGGAGGCAAGTCCAAAAACTATGATAGAAATATTTAAAATTACAATAAAACTTATAAAATATGGCCACGAATCTACTGATCTTTTTGATAAGAAAATCGCTGTGCTAGCCTTGCAGGATATTATCTGGTAAAATGTTTATTTAGTAATTACATACCCATACTAAGACCAGTAAAAATTTTCCATTCTGCCAATAAGTAATCTATAAATTGGCTTCATGCACTAGTAATTACATACCCACACTAGGACCAGTAAAAATTTACCATTCTGTCAATAAGTGATCTATAAATTTGTCTTCAAATGCACTAGTAATTACTTACCCACACTAAGACCAGTAAAAATTTACCATTCTGCCAATAAGTGATCTATAAATTTGTCTTCACATGCACTAGTAATAACATACCCACACTAAGACCAGTAAAAATTTACCATTCTGCCAATAAGTGATCTATAAATTTGTCTTCAAATGCACTAGTAATTACATACCCACACTAACACCCGTAAAAATTTACCATTCTGCCAATAAGTGATCTATAAATTTGTCTTCAAATGCACTAGTAATTACATACCCACACTAACACCCGTAAAAATTTACCATTCTGCCAATAAGTGATCTATAAATTGGCTTCAAATGCACTAGTAATTACATACCCACACTAAGACCAGTAAAAATTTACCATTCTGCCAATAAGTGATCTATAAATTTGTCTTCAAATGCACTGGTAATAACATACCCACACTAAGACCAGTAAAAATTTACCATTCTGCCAATAAGTGATCTATAAATTGGCTTCAAATGCACTAGTAATTACCTACCCACACTAAGACCAGTAAAAATTCACCAGAATGGTGAATTTTTACAAAATACAAAAATAAGCGATCTATAAATTTGTCTTAAAATGCATCTTTTTATAAATAGAAAACTCATTGTCTGAGAGTAAACTCGCTTGGCTACATTACTAGTTTACTAATATCGACTGCGAGAATCACCAGCTCTACATAATGTTACGCCGAGGCTGTTAAACAATGAGTAATAATCGAACCTTCTCGAACGCTTTTGTCTTGCTGTGTTATTGTTGCTATTGTTTGTGGTTTCGCAGAATGGAGTGTGGCCATTGTGTCGAGGGACCGACCCTTTCCTGGAAGGATCGACATCGTTCTCGAACAATCGAAATGTGTGCGATATAAATAGGCCGGAGAGATGGCCGGACAGTCAGTCTGAGTCAGTCTGAGTGAGTGAGTCTCAGCGAGGCCCTGGAGGACTGACGTGGAGCAGGGTCTCGCATGAACAGTAGTTGCTCCCGAGTCAGTATTGATTAAGCTATACGTGCGATCATTTCGGTGACTTTAAGTGGTGCAACAGTGGTGTGAATTAGTGTGTTGTGATTACGTGTGACCAAGTTCGTGTATTCATCGTTTAGTGTTGAATAAAAGTGTTATTTTGGTTGGACTGATTCCCATTATTTTATCCCGAACCCTCAGCTCGTAACAATAATATAACGGGAAGGTTATCCGGCGCCGGCCTCCCGACCACCGCTGACTAATTTGCAGGAAGTGATCAAAACTTCGACGAGTTTTAGCTTTGTGCGTGATTGTCACTTTCTAGTTGAAGATTAGAAGCTATCGAAGTACTTTAGAAGTACTATAAATTTAGAAATGTTGTAACTCTTTTATTGTGTATAAAATAAATAAAATATATTTGTTTTCATTCCTAAAGGAGCCGAAATGGTAAGGGTCAAAATTTCAAATACCATTTTAATTCTAATACACGTCAGGCGTGAAATCAGTATTAAGTATATATAAGTAACTCGCGGCTCTATAAGCCGTAACGGAAATATCTCATCAACATCAACATCAACGGAGGCCTGTAGAAAGTCCTTCAAGTAAGGCAGGCCTACTTGGCGAATAAAATTAGAAATGTGTTGAAAAAGTTTTCATATTAGTCTGTGTTCAGTTTTATCTATAAGTGTTTATATATTACGGAAGAGCAAAACCTCCTAATACAGATATTATTTACTTAAAAGGAGGTTTCAACTACTAGTTAAGTTATTGTAAACAGAAGTTAAGCAATAACTTTTGAAACTATCATGGTTATTAACACTATTTGTACTAAAAACGGGATATCTACCATGATTTGTAGACACTCAAAAACTCACAAATCATGGTAGATATCTCGTTTTTAGTACAAACAAGTTATGGGAATAAAACATTTGTATTTGTCATTATTACAAATATGGGATTTATCACGTACCTTCTTATCGGTGTTTCGACCGAGGCAGTGCGAGGCGAGACGTTATTCGGAGCGGATCGCACTCACCCTGATGAAGGTTCACGAATTGAACCGAAACATCCTACGTGATATATTACATTAATGATTGAAATAAACAACGAACGTTTTCTAAGTAAAATATGTATTTGTATAAGAGGCCAAGCAGTTACGGACTCCTAAGAATGTCATACCTCCGCAGATGCCGGGTGTTTAAAAGATAGACTGTAGCTATTCGTACATCGGACAAATCAAACGTACGAAATTCTATCTTGTCAAAGAGCATATCGCAACTGTCAAAAATCATCAGGTAAACAAATCAGCGATAGCAGAGCATCTAGTAGATTCGGGACTGAATCATTGGATTGAACTTCATGATCCTAAGGTTCTCTCTAGTGAACGCCGTTGAACTATCTATAGATCGTTTGCAACAATCTTTAGATGATTTAACTGTTTCTTATGTACCTAAATAATATACAATTCTGAATCTCATTCAAATCTTAACTCATTTCTGTTAGTAAAAGGTATTTGTATTAGTATTTTATCAAAAAAGGCATGTAATCTGAATAGTGTGGGTCTGTTAGAAAATATAAACTGCAATCGAACTCCACAAAAGCTTATCATTAGCATTCCTGACATGCATACATACCTAAGCAATTGTCTAGCGAAAACTAAAAGCGACCACAAAAAACCGAAAAAAGCAAAACGACGCAAAAACAAAATGGAAGACCGCGGCTTAGGTGAGGTGGGGCCAACACGCATGTGCGTGTGGGGGAGGCCGGGCAAATCACCCACCCGTGGCCCGCGAGCTTGTGGGTGGTCCTTTTGTACTAAACATAATTTTTTCGACAATCTTCCTTGGGCATTTATTTCCCTTTGAATTATTTCAGGGTAAAGCGGGGGAGTCACGGTTTGTAGAATTAATTAGAGGGTGCTTTGCTATGTTTTGGACATTTTGGGAAGCTCGTTTTAGGTTGCTGAAAGAATTTTAATGAGCGGGGAAGTTGATGAAAACAAGATGAAATTACTTACTCTACGAAGTGTTTTTCTCATAAATAATGGCGACGAATAAATACATAAAACCTAAACATAACATTCTACACAATTAAGCTATAAACTTTATGAACACGATCCCCGAAAAATATTCAGCGTAAAACCTAAACATGATATTTTCCGCGTTCATTTATGCTGTTCGTGTCATTCGACCCGCATCGTTTCAAATATTGATTAGTAAAGAAATACCTACACCACTCTACAGATACGTATTTAAAAGAGGTAGTTGCTGGTTCGATTCCCGCCGCGAACCAAATGTTTACATGATCTACAGATATTTGTTCCGGGTCAGAATGAAATAGGAACCAAAATATGATTTTCAAATGTTTATGTCATCATTTGCATTTTTATGGTAAGCCCTGAAATATACTTTTAGCATGGTACCTAGGTTCTATGTTCTAAAATGAACAAGAGTTGGGAGTCTCAATAGCGTGAAATAAACATTTCGCAAAATGTACTCAAATGCAATATTAATTTAGACAAATAACTAACGCCGACTCTTCCAAATCCCTATTCTAAAGCCCAATTATTCACTTTGACGTCGGCCGTAGATAATCATCTGTCATACGATGCTGAACGGGAAATGGTCCAGTTTAGACGGACCTCCCTCCATCCACACAAGCCATACTTTCCCAATGTTGTTTTTCAGGGACTAGGGGAAACGGGAGATCAAGTTAGGATGGTAAATGAAAATGGAAAAGCGAAGTGTGGGACAGATTTTGAGTCGGGCCATGTTTGTGCGTAAAATAAGATTGTGAATGACATTTTTTGGGAAGGCCTGAGTACGGGTAGATAAATTAATGTCAATGTTTGCCTAGCGTTTAATTTTAATAAAGTCTACACCCTTTATTTACCCACTCGTAGTTGAGGGGGATATTGGGGAAACTACGTACCATACCTATGTATAGTTTTAATAAAATGAATACGAATGTGATTCTGAAATAGGTTGAAACAATTTACTCTAGGTAGTAATCAAATAAAATACGTTAAAAATAACAATGAGATAGACAAACACGTTTGGAGTTCCGTAAATCTACTTAATTAGTTTCACGGAACTCGAAAAGCTCCTCCAAATTTCCATGTAACTTTAGCTAAATTCTAAATCCTTTATCCCTGTAACTTTCCGTACAAAGTTAAAAGTTTATACGTCGGTCTTTTCCGTATTATTTAGTTACTTTGCGAAAGCAAGTAGAATTGAATTCCCTGGACAAACAGAGCTAATGGAGTTCTACTTTACATTATACACAGCTGTTGAGAGTAATGCTTACACGGCGGAGTTTATACATCAGCGCTCGTCAAAATGTTCATTGAAATGCTCAAGTTAATAAGTCGACGCGAGCGACCGTTTTATCATATCTACTGTCTACTGCTGAACATAGGCCTCCCACATAGATGGTCAGAGCGACCGATATTCTGCGGCCTGCAACTTCAGTGGCCTTTAACGGGTCGTCTTTGCATCTAGTGGAGGGCGGTCGGCGTGGCCTCCACTCTAGAATATTTCTGCCCGAACAGCCGTCACTTCTGCGAGCTATTTGCCCCGCCCATTGTCATTTCAGCTTGATAATCCTCTGGGCTTTGTCAGTGACCTTAGTTTGACCGAGTAGAGTGACCATATATAATGCGTTAATACGTTCACTGTACAGTGACTCGAAAGAGTCTTGTTTGAGCTGAATTCATAAGTTGCATGACTCCTTAAGGAGTCATATTTATTGACGTGATTGAGTAACAAACAAACGAACAGTTCGTTCGTAGTTACATTTTTTACCGTAAGATTTGTGTCAAAATAATGTATCTGATGTATGTAGGTACTAACTATAGGATTCAGTTTTAAAATAATGTATTTAACACGTCAGGGTTCACCCCAACACATTTTTGTTTGGTTGTGTTGCCTAACTGAGTAAAAGTGCTTGAAAAAAATTAAAAATGTGTGCTAGATAACGTGCATATAAAATTATTCTATGTGTTAATCCAAATTATAATCTACGTACATACCAAATTTCATCAAAATCCATTTAGTAGTTTTAGCATGAAAGAGTAACAAACATCCAAACATACATCCATACAAACTTTCGCGCTTAATAATAAATAATAATAATATAGCTGGACATTTCACACAACACTATCTAGTCCAAAACTAAGCAGAGCTTGTACTATGGGAACCAGATAACTGATATAATACTTATATACTTTTTTTTTTGTAAATACATACTTACTAGTGGTTCGCCCCGAACTGAGATCTCGCGAATCTCCCGTATAACGTATTTAGTGGCTAAATATGATTTAAGGAGTTGTCAAATCATACAAATACTTCAAATTTAAACATGTTTAGTCACTAAATACGTTTAGTGATCTTTGTGCATGCCGGCTTTAATCTTTGACTACTAAATTGGTGTCACAAAATGACTTAACCAACCTACTTGACCTACAGTTTCATTCAAATTAGATGTAACGGGGGTTCTTGTTAATTGGTTATAGTTTTTTGGGATACAAATGGCAGTTATTCTGGATTTCAGACTTTTGCCTATATTTGTGTCACTAAAGCTACCCGAATAGCAAATTTCAGCAGTGCGGGGTCACTTTTTGTTTTTATTATGGCTCAAAAACTACAAAAATTAAACAAAAAATAAAAACGGGGTTCAAATGTACTAATGAAGACCTTTCATTTGACGTCTCATTTGACCTAATAGTCTCATTTAATTTTTTTACCCCTCTTGAACCCCAATATCTCAACAACCCCCCAATATTTTTAGTTCATTGAGTCACACTAAAATTGTGCCATCACTACCTACCTATATACCAAATTTCATGACCTTTCATTTGACGTCTCATTTGACCTAATAGTCTCATTTTCATTTTTTTACCCCTCTTGAACCCCAATATCTCAACAACCCCCCCATATTTTTAGTTCATTGAGTCACACTAAAATTGTGCCATCATTACCTACCTATATACCAAATTTCATGATGATCGGATAAACGCTACGAAAGTTATCCTCGGACAAACAAAGAAACATACATACATACAACACCGATTTGCCCAAGTTGGTTTGGAGATCTCGCTTCGCTCGATCATAATATATAATCCAACCCAGAACAAATATCTGTATATCATGCAAACATTTGTTCCGCGGCGGGAATCGAACCCGCTACCTCCTGAGTCTCAGCCGGCTATTCGCCCACTGCGCCATGGAGGTCGTCAGGCGCGTTTATAATAATAGTGGGATAAGTTTTGGCGTAAAGTGGTAACGAAGACCAAAACCATTTTTCTATAGAAACGTAGACACCCCATTTTTATCTCATGGAAACTGATTTAAAAGCCTTTAAGTTAATCTAGGTCTAGAACGAAACATTTTAAATGTTTGAGCCCAATCAGTTCAGTAGTTTTGGTGTGAAGGGTAACAAAGACCAAAATCGTTTTAGTCTAGACACTTTGACACCCCATTTTTAAAAAAAACATTAAATAAATTCTAGATTTACAACGTGACATAGCATAAATATATAACAATTTTGTGAAAAGACTTTCAGAGGCGCTTCAACCTGTCGAGTCAGAGGATTATTAATAATTAAAAATACCTAGACTGTGTTTTGCAATATTTTGTTACTTATGTATTTCTGTTAATAAAGACCTTTATAAAAAACAAAAAAAGACCAATACATAAATAAACAAACATCCAACCTTTCGCATTTATAATATAAGTGTGATGGAAGAAATTATATACGGTACCTGCCAATTCTGTTAGTAATATTATTAATATTGTTGAATAATATGGTTTTAATTTTGGAGTAATTAATGTAAAAGGTTTATTACAAATTTATTATAGGTTAAAGTAATAGTAGATATATACTCACCCGATTTACAAATGTATAGCCGATATACGACATCACCCAAAGCGACACATTATTCGGAAAAAGCAAACAGGAAAAATACAAAAAACATAAAAAGAGGAAATTTACACCTATACTTTTTATATAATCCGGATAGGCCGAATAAAATTTTAGCACGTAGTAGGCAGAAAAAATTGAGAACCAAACAGCCCTAAGTCCGGTAAAAATTTGAATATTTCTTTTTGATTACAACAATATAAATGCGTGCCTTCTAACGACTGTAAGTTATAAAAAATGGCGGATTACCAAATAATTAGAAATAGAATAAAATGCGTAAACACCTGTGAAACACTATCTATATTCAAAACTAAGCTAACCAAAATACATATATAACATTTGACCCCCGAGGCAGTGGGAGACAATCCAAAAAAGCCCCAAAATCAAATAAAAAATTAAAAAAACCCCACACGTAAAAAGAGGTTACAAGTTTGACGTCAATGTCAGTCTGTCTGTTGCATCATAGTTCCTAAACGGATGGACCGATTCTGACGCGGTTTTTTTTATTAGAAAGCTAGTGTAACTGGGTTGGTTCTTAGCTATGTCAGTTGTACATGTTTTTAAGAGTTCGGGGTTTTTATTTTTTATTTTACTTGATCATCATTATCATATCAGCCTCAGGACGCTCATTGCTGAACATATGCCTCCCCCAAAGATTTCCAGAGCAATCTTGTGCGGCTTGCACCCAACGACACCCAGCAACCTTTAACAGGTCGTCTTTCTATCTAGTGGGGGGCCGTCTTATACTGCACTCTCCAGTGTGTGGTCTCCACTCGAAAACCTTTCTGCCCCAGCGACCGTCAGTTCTTCAAGCTATGTGCCCTGCCCACTGCCACTTCAGCTTCCTAATCCGTTTTACTATGTCGGTGACTTTGGTTCGTCTACGTTTACTTGTTAAGTAATCGTAATTTATTGATCGAGCGAAGCGAGATCTATAAATCAACTTGGGAAAATTGGCGTTGTATGTATGTATATATGTATAAAAGTATGTATGTATGTATGTGTGTTTGTCCGAAGATAACTTTCGAAGCGATGATCGGACGATCATCGTGAAATTTGATATATATGTAGGTAGATAGTGATTACATAATTTTGGTGTGACTAAATGAACTAGAAATGGGGGGGGGGGTAGTTGAGATATTGGGGTTCAAGAGGGGTAAAAAAAAAACAAAACGTGACTATCCGGCAAGTGGCACGTCTAATAAAAGGTCTTTGTAAGTACATTTCGACCCCATTTTTAGTTTAAATCTTGTAGTTTTTAAGTTACTACCCATAATAAAAACTGAACTTTGACAAAATTCACAAGGTACACCAGTGACACCACAGTGCTAAAATTTGGTACGCGTGTAGCTTTAGTAGCAAAAATATAGGCAAAAGTCTGAAATCCAAAGTAACTGCAATTTGTACCCCAAAAAACAGTAACCACTTTACATGAACTCCCGGTACCTGTAATTTGAATGAAACTGTAGGTCAAGTAATTTGGATATTTATTTCGTGGCACTATTTTGATATTGCGCGAGATCTCAGTTCGGGGCGAATCACTAGTAATATTTATAATGATAACGATACTCGGAATCCAAGTGTGTGGGGACATATTGTATCTATTGCTTTTGAGTTTAAATAATTTATGTGTTTTATCTTGAGCTTGTGCTTTACACCAACACATAACCCTTTTCCGAGTCCGACAAATTAAGCAGGGACGCCCTTTGCGGCTTCAGGCAAAAATTCAATTACAAACTTTGAGCCATCCCAGGAGGAGAACCCGCCTAAAGGGTCGTAGGTACGTTTTTTGCCTCTAAATTTTTATGTGGCCCTTTACAAGGTCGTAAAGGGCGGTTTTATGAATATTCCATTTACGTTTCCTATGTACGAACAGATCTCCAGGGCTGGGATTATATACTTGAAGTTCAGGAGAGGGGAGATGAAGTACGTACATAGGATTGTGTTCCCTTGATTAGAACCTTGTGATTTATGACTCTTTCTAAAATTAGAGGGACCTAAGCCATCTTTTGTTAGTCTACCTAATATCTACCACTATCTATTACCTCTAATATTATATAGAGGTAAGAGTAGAGACTAGAGTAACAGTGGATGGAGAACAGCTACCATACGTCTACGAGTACGTCTACCTGTGCCAAATAGTCTCCTTCGACTCCAGGCAAGATAAGGAAATTGCTCGACAAACCGAGAATTCCTAGAGGAGCTATTGGTCCATGGGAGGTTTGATGAGGGGTATTTTTTTCGATTTATACTAACTTATCTTTAAAAAAATGATTCAAATTATAACAGCATTTGTTATGTGTATGTACACGCGTGCAAAGCTGCGGGTGGAAGCTAGTAAAACATAAATTAAGTCAGTACATTATATTATACAGTTCCCAAATACCTTAAAACTAGTTTTAACCACGCACTGAGTATAAATTGGTCGATAATCCACAGTACTTATCCGTAAATATGCCGGTAAAAATAACTTCAAATCAAAATGTACTAACAAAAAACTGGTGCACTAATTTTACACTAACTTTATGCATTTAGATAATAGATACCTAGGTAAACGACCAACACCAAGATTGCTTACTAGCTAAACCTTACCAATGCGTGGTTTGTCAATAAGAACATTACCCTCCTTCGCGCAGTCGAGTAAAAAATAACCTATGCGTCAATCCCAATCATAATCTATATATATACCAAATTTCATAGAAATCGGTCATGCCGTTCTTGAGTTATAAATGTGTAACCCCAACTTTGTTTCATATATTTAGATTACGCGGAATTTAAGAGTATGTAGCTGCAGTGAACCTTCAGACAGTTGTGAGTTGTGAGTGCTAAGCAGTCAGCAAAATGCCCACAGCTGGGACTAAAACAACACAGTGTGGGATACCATTAGCTACAATTCTCTAGGACTATGCCTATGCTACGCAAAAAACACTGCCATTCCCAACCGCATTTTATTGCTGTATTTCCAAAGCCAGCGTAGCGGAAGCAATTAAAGCCTTAATGATACAGCCTGCACATAAATATCTAACTTTTGTATTAAACCCGCGTTTTCTCCGCAAATTACCTAAACTTGTAGCGAAAGGAAAATGGTTAAGTGGGTGTTAACAAAGCAAGGGTTCTGTAGTACAACATTTATACAGTCCTGTTAATTTAATATGACCGCCGACTTACCTATACAATACTAGTAGTTCGCCCCGAACTGAGATCTCGCGAATCTCCCAAAATAAATATTATTCTTAGGGTGACATGCACAACGATGCCTAAATGATTTAAGGAGTTGTCAAATCCCTACTAATATTATAAATGCGAAAAACTCTGTCTGTCTGTCTGTCTGTCTGTTACCTTTTCACGCCTAAACCGCTGAACCGATTTTGATGAATTTTGGTATAGAGATATATGGAACCTTGGGAAAGGACATAGGGTACTTTTTATCCAGATCCCGATCCCGATCCCGGAATTATACGGGTGGAAACGCAGAGTGCAGTTGTGTATCGTATATCCCTACTAAATGAATTTTGGTATAGAGATAGATGGAACCTTGGAAAAGGACAAAGGCAACCTTTTATCCCGATCCCGATCCCGATCCCGTAATTATGCGAGTGATAGATAACGCAGGGTGCAGTTATGTATCGTATATGCCTACTAAATGAATTTTGGTATAGAGATAGATGGAACCTTGGGGAAAGACATAGACAGTCTGTCTGTTTCGTTTTCACGCCTAAACCGCTGAACCGATTTTGATGAATTTTGGTATAGAGATAGATGGAACCTTGGGAAAGGACATCTTTACTTTTTATCCCGATCCCGATCCCGGAATTATGCGGGTGAAAACGCGGGGTGCAGTTATGTATCGCATAATTCAAATACTCCTAGCCAGCTTTTAGAATACTTTCTGCCTGACATGTCCATCAGGCCCATCGGCCTATACACTATGAATGTGTGAGTGTGACGATGCATGGTGTGGTGTGGCGGGGCTGGCGGGCACGGGCGCGCTGCGCGGCGCGGCGGCAAAGACGTGCGGGGGACGCGGATGGCTCGGTGGGAGGAGTGTAGATCACAAAGTATGCTTACCCGAACGGGCAGACACGTGAGGGCAGACGTCGTTGGCGGACGCATGCGATATCTACAATTTTGAGCTGCAACGTATTCGCTTTCTTTACGTTTTCATTGGTGTTTAGGGTTTCTTGGATAAGCATTTTGTGTTATTTACTTAGTTGTTTTGGTTGTTATTATTAGTTTAGCATAAGTTAGTAGTAGCGACACGCAACGCAAAGAGCTGCCGAGACCTATGAACAGACTCAGGCCCGGCAGATTTTAGATGCTGAGCGACACGCAACGCAAAGAGCTGCCGAGACCTATGAACAGACTCAGGCCCGGCAGATTTTAGATGCTGAGCGACACGCAACGCAAAGAGCTGCCGAAACCTATGAACAGACTCAGGCCCGGCAGATTATAGATGCTGAGCGACACGCAACGCAAAGAGCTGCCGAGACCTATGAACAGACTCAGGCCCGGCAGATTTTAGATGCTGAGCGACACGCATCATTGATAGCTGCAGAGATGCCAGAAGAATCCCAAAGACGACGTGTGTTAAATGCTGAACGGCAGTCAGAAAGGAGAAATGCGTTTACAATGTATACATGGGGAGCATTCCACAATGCTGCTTTTGATTATGACCCATCGATTGAGTATAATAACCATCGATTACTTCTCATAGGTGGAATGGATAAAAAATGTATACATTGTGAAGCACTCAAGTGGAAAGAAGAAACTCCGGGTATGTGTTGTTCTGGTGGCAAGGTTTCAATTCCAATACTTGGAGAACCAGAGGAACCATTGAAGTCTTTACTTTTAGGTGATAACAACGAATCGCGGCGTTTTTTAATCAAAATAAGGAAATATAATTCATGCTTTCAAATGACGTCATTTGGTGTAGAAAATGAGGTGGTTATGCCTGGGTTTTCATCTACTTTTACAATCCAAGGTCAAATCTATCATAGGATTGGTTCTTAGCTTCCTACAAATAATGAGCAACCAAAATTTTTACAGATTTATTTTATGGGAAATGAAAACGACGAGGTTGACCGCAGGTGTCAAAACATTCAATTAGTAGAAAAGGATATTGTCTTAAAGATTCAGAGAATGTTGCATGAACATAACCGCCTAATAAACACTTTCACAACAGCCTTAGAAAGAATGCCGGGAGATGATTATAAGTTGGTGATTCACCCAGATCGTACACCAAGTGGGGAACACGAAAGACGATATAATGCACCTTTAATAAATGAAGTCGCAGCCATGGTTTGTGGTGAACAGTTTGCTTCCCGTGATATAGTTTTACATGCCCGTGATAACACACTAACTAGGGTGCCGGATACACATAAATTTTACGATGCGTTACAATATCCGCTAATATTTAGCAAAGGGCAAGAAGGGTATCACTTTCAAATTCCACAAGTCGATCCTGTAACTGGCCTGCCCTTGCCTAACAAAAAGGTATCATGTATGGACTTTTATGCCTTTCATATCATGATTAGAGAAAATGATTTTAATATTATATCACGATGCAGGCAACTGGCCAATCAGTTTTATGTTGATATGTACGTTAAGGTAGAAAGTGAACGATTACGATACATAACATTAAATCAAACTAAATTAAGAGCAGAAAATTATATCCACCTTCAAGACGCAGTAGCGAATGACGCTAATCTAAATCCAAATGATATTGGTAGAATGATAATTTTACCGTCTTCATTTGTAAATAGTCCGAGGTACTTACACGAATATACTCAGGATGCGTTTGCTTATGTACGTACATATGGTCGCCCTGACTTATTCGTTACGTTTACTTGCAACCCAGCATGGCCGGAAATAGTAAATGAATTAATGCCGGGTCAAAGCGCGATTGATAGGCATGATGTAGTCGCAAGAGTTTTTAGGTTGAAAGTTAAAAAACTTATGTCTGTTATTTCCAAAGGCAGAATATTTGGAGAAGTGATCTGCTTTATGTATTCCATAGAGTGGCAGAAGCGTGGCCTACCACATGTCCACATATTATTGTGGTTAAAAGACAAGTTGAGACCCGATCAAATTGATAATATTATCAGCGCAGAAATACCCGATCCAAGCACTGACAAGACACTTCATGATATTATAGTTAAAAACATGATTCATGGTCCATGTGGACCTGAAAATCCTCAGTGCCCTTGCATGAAAGATGGAAAATGCACAAAGAAATTTCCTCGCAAATTACACAAAGACACTGTCCACAGTGAAAACGGATACCCACTCTATCGTAGAAGAGCACCAGCAGACGGAGGTCGAACGGCATCTGTGAAACTACGAAATGGGAGTTACGTCACTATTGATAATAGTTGGGTGGTCCCTTATTCCGCTATTCTATTAAAAATATTTAACGCCCATATAAATGTTGAGGCTTGCAGTTCAGTGCGCGCTATCAAATATATCTGCAAATATATTAACAAAGGCAGTGACCAAGCTATTTTCAATTTTAGGAGCACAGAGCTTGCAAATCGCGTAAATGAAGTACATACATATCAATCTGGTCGTTATGTTAGCAGCAACGAAGCCGTGTGGCGGTTATTAGGGTTCCCGTTGCACGAAAGGCACCCCACCGTTACACATCTAAGTGTACACTTAGAGAACGGTGAACGAGTTTATTTTACAGAAGATAATTTCCACGAGCGACTATCTACTCGACCAAAAACCACCCTTACAGATTGTTTTGAACTTTGCATAAGAGATGAGTTTGCAAGAACTCTTATGTATGCTGAGGTACCGAGATATTACACATGGGACGCAACCAGAAAAACTTGGAAACGCCGAATTCAAGGAACTTCGGTTCAGAACTGGCCTGGTGTCAAATCTGGAGATGCCTTAGGACGGGTTTACACAGTCCATGTTACTAACATGGAATGTTTTTGTTTAAGGATGCTTCTACACCATGTGCGTGGGCCAACCTCTTTCAATGATCTCAAAAAATACAACAATCAAGAATTTTCAACATTTCGAGAGGCATGTGAGGCAAGAGGATTATTGGAGGATGACAATCATTGGAATATAACACTGGAAGAGGCTGCACAATGTAGATCAGCGGCCAAGGTGAGAATGCTTTTTGCTATACTAATAGCGACATGTGGGCTTTCAAACCCTCAACAACTGTGGGAAAGGTACAAAATTCAAATGGCCGACGATATTTTACACAGAGTACAACATCATAATCCAAACGTTACATACAATGATTTCATTTTTAATGAAGCCCTAACAAAGATAGAAGACCAAGTCATAACTATAACTGGGAAAGATTTGTCAGATTTTGGGTTGAGCAGGCCGCAAAGAACTGGGGAAGTTTGCAGTGATATAATAAGAGAATTGAGTTACGATGCTGCTTCTTTACAACAACAAATAACTGAGTCTGTTCCGCGTCTAAACCCAGAACAAAGATTAGTTTTTGAGAATGTTGTGCAAAAAATCGAAAGTGGCGAAGGTGGTTTATTCTTTTTGGATGCGCCAGGAGGCACGGGTAAAACATTTCTTTTAAATTTACTTTTAGCCCAAATTCGTAAAGATAAAGGAGTTGCTGTTGCTGTAGCTTCTTCTGGAATAGCAGCTACGTTACTTAATGGTGGCCGAACGGCACATTCAGTACTTAACCTGCCATTGAACTTAGCTCATGAGGAAATGCCAGTTTGTAACATTACTAAAAATAGTGACCGTGGACGAATGTTACAGCAATGTAAGCTGTTGGTTTGGGATGAATGTACCATGTCCCACAAAAGAGCGATAGAAGCACTAGATCGGACCATAAAAGATATTAAGAGTAACCAAAGTATCATGGGTGGTATGGTGGTACTTTTAGCTGGCGATTTTAGACAGACTCTGCCGGTAATTACTAGAGGCACGCCGGCAGATGAAATAAATGCATGTTTAAAAGCGTCTCCATTATGGGTGCATGTAAAAATTTTTTGTCTGACTACAAATATGCGAGTACAACTGCACAGTGATACACAATTGGTGCAATATGCGGATGCTCTTCTGAAAATTGGAGAAGACCGTATGGAAACAAATAGTGACGGAATGATTACATTGAATCGTGAATTTTGTAATGTTGTCTGTAACATGGATGACTTAAAGAACAACGTCTATCCCGATCTTGCAACCAATATGAAGAACAGACAATGGCTGTGCGAAAGGGCAATTTTAGCACCGACAAACGAAGTAGTGGGGCAGATCAACGAACAAATCATGTCAGATGTGGAAGGTGATTTTGTTGAGTATCTGTCCGTAGACAATGTCATGGACACTGAGCAAGTGACATCGTTCCCTGTAGAATTTCTTAACTCCTTAGAATTATCGGGGGTGCCTTCCCATAAGTTGAGGCTAAAAGTAGGTGTCCCGGTCCTGTTGATGCGAAATCTTGACGCACCAAGAATGTGTAATGGCACACGTCTACAAATTACACACCTGGGACGCAATATTGTGAGAGCAATAATTATGACAGGAACAGCAAAGGGAGAAGAAGTGTTAATTCCCCGTATTCCAATAATCCCTACCGATTTGCCATTCCAATTCAAAAGAGTACAATTTCCCCTGAAAGCAGCATTCGCTATGACGATAAACAAAGCTCAAGGACAGACACTCAAAGTAGCTGGTGTTCATTTAGAAAAAAACTGTTTCTCCCATGGGCAACTGTATGTGGCGTGCTCACGAGTATCGAGTCCACAAAACCTACATGTTTTGACCAAAGAAGGAAAAACAAAAAATGTCGTATACAAAAACGTATTAAACTAAGTTAAGTCATGGATCAGGGTCAGGAAAAGTCTACCTATGTTAATCTCAATAATTCAATGTGCCGGCTTCATTAGAATCGTTTCATTATAGTTTCAGAGCCTATTCAGTCCAAACAAATTTACACGAAGTAGTAGTTCTACGCAGACGAAGTCGCGGGTAACAGCTAGTCATACAAATACTTCAAATTTAAACATGTTTAGTCGCTAAATACGTTTAGCGATCTTTGTGCATGCCGGCTTTAATCTTTGACTCATAAATTGGTGCCACGAAATGCATAACCAAGCTACTTGACCTACAGTTTCATTCAAATTAGATGTAACGGGTTCTTGTTAATTGATTATATTTTTTTGGGGTATAAATGGCAGTTATTCTGTTCAGACTTTTGCCTATATCTGTGTCACTAAAGCTACCCGAATACCAAATTTCAGCATTGTAGGGTCACTGGTGTATCCTGTGAATTTTATCAAAGTTTTATTTTTATTATGGCTAACAACTCAAATACTACAAAAATTAAACTAAAAATAAAAACGGGGTTCAAATGTACTAATGAAGACCTTTCATTTGACGTCCCACTTGACCTAACAGTCTCATTTTCATTTTTTTTACCCTCTTGAACCCTAATATCTCAACAAGCCCCCAATATTTTTAGCTCAATGAATCACAACAAAATTTTGCCATCACTACCTACCTATATACCAAATTTCATGATAATCGGATAAACGCTACGAAAGTTATCCTTGGACAAACAAACATACATACATACATACTACATACAACGCCGATTTGCCCAAGTTGATTTGGAGATCTCGCTTCGCTCGATCGATAATGTGTCAAGTTGGTACTTGATAAGCTGGGATTGCTATGCTAAGTCAAAGTTATATAGATAGCCAAATTGATTTATCGAATTATTAGAAGATTTGTTTTACATAAATATTTAGAAAGTAATAGCAAAAGGTGTGAGGCGAGACGTTATTCGGAGCGGATCGCACTCACCCTGATGAAGGTTCACGAATTGAGCCGAAACATTGTCGGTCGAAACACCGATAAGACGGTACGTGATAAATCCCGTATTCTGTCTACCTTATGTCTATAGAGTCTACCATAAAAACAAAAAAAATATTATTCGTAATCTTTGACTGTCAAAATAGTGCCACGAAATAAATAACTAAAATACTTGACCTACAGTTTCATTCAAATTACAGGTAACGGGAGTTCATGTTAATTGGTTACCTTTTTTGGGGTAAAAGTTGCAGTTATTCTAGATTTCTGACTTTTGCCTATATTTCTGATACATAAGCTACACGCATACCAAAATTACAGCACTGTGGGGTCACTGGTGTACCCTGTGAATTTTGCCAAAGCTTAGTTTTTATAATGGCTAATAACTCAAAAACTACAAAAACTTTACTAAAAGTAAAAACGGGGTCGAAATGTACTAATAAAGACCTTTCATTTGACGTCTCACTTGACCTAATACTCTCATTTTCATTTTTTTTTACCCTTCTTGAATATCTCATTGAATCTCATTGAATAATAAAATTGTTGGTTATGTAATAAATTCATGTAGAACAAGATTGATGTTATAAAATAATGAGAAATAAATACGATATCCCCATGAAAGTTGTTGTTTCTTATATATAATAATGGTTGAAATAAATCACCAAAATTTTCTAAATAAAATTAATTAGTATGAAACACAAGCAGACAAAAAAATATATGGGTACACCAAGTAGTGCATCTTTATTTTTACGCTACTTTATTCCCATATAGAAATAATTCTGGTGCTCGGGCAACTTTAGACTAAAAATATATATATATATATATTGGTGGACATTTCACACAGCGCTATCTAGCCCCAAACTAAGCAGAGATTGTACTATGGGAACCAGATAACTGATAGAATACTTATGTACTTTTTTTTCATACTTATATTATAGAAAAACATCCAGACCCGGAATCCCTAGATCATGCAAACATTTTCCCGCGGCGGGAATCGAACCCACTACCTCCTGCTTCACAGCCGGCTATACGCCCACTGTGTCACGGAGGTCGTCAAACTAGAATAGAATAGAATAGAATAGAATACTCTTTATTGCACACCAACATAATTAAAATACAATAAAAATACACAAAAATTAAGGTAAGTACAATGGGCGGTCTTATCGCTAAAAGCGATCTCTTCCAGACAACCTTTGGATGGACAGGACAAAACAAAATCAAAAAGACGGCGGTGTAAATACGAGTATATTCATAAACTTACATAAACTACCTATACTTACTAATAAACTAAATATATATACTTACAAATATAATAATATATACTTATATATATAAACTACAATAAAGGAGATAAACATAACGATAAACTAGCAGTGCGTAGACAAAGAAAGGAAATGGTTGTATACCTTAGCTTTGAAGATAGGAAGA
This sequence comes from Philereme transversata, assembly GCA_963924445.1. Taxonomy (NCBI): domain Eukaryota; kingdom Metazoa; phylum Arthropoda; class Insecta; order Lepidoptera; family Geometridae; genus Philereme; species Philereme transversata. The sequence continues at coordinate 12,781,759 of OZ004347.1, forward strand.
GATTTAGATGATCTAATAGAGAAAGGTAAAGCGTTCCACAGCCGCACAGCTTGAACTGTAAAGGAGTCACCATAAAATTGAGAACTGTGGACAGGGGTTTGGAGACTTAGAGCTTCAGATGAGCGTAGATTTCGATCATGCGCCTGGTGCAAGAACACAAAACGCTCCTTTAGATAGGATGGTGAACTAAGGCCCCATTTCCTTACTGACGTTGTCACATCAACAAATTGACCAATCATTTCATGTAAGATTAAAATAGTAGGCTCTAGGCAGACGAATAAAGGGTGGTTGCGGCTATTTTTTCATTTTGGTCATTTATCAACAGAACCCCAAAAGGCTGGTAACATTTACATAATGACTTTATATTATACACTCTGGACAACATCAGAATTTTAATGACCCTAGCGCTGTTTTTGAGTTTAAAGCATAATTACGAGCAGAGAATGAATGGCGTGATGATGAATCACAAATAATCATATTATATCTTTTGAACATGACTTCATCAGCACCCAATTCATCTTATAATCAAGGTTAACAACTATCTAATTATTCGTTCCTTTAATCATTCATACTTCACACGCACTGACGCGCCCATCAAACAATACCTGCTGAAATCACCTTTATTTATTATTTTGTACTTAATAACATGTATACAGGGTGTTTGGTAATATACTGACGATATTTAAGTGACAGTTCCTCAAAACATAAAAAAACACTTCTAGATAAAAAAAACCACTAGTTATATAATAAAATTTTAAATAAAATCGACTAAGTTTAGGTGATTAATTCGATATAAAACTTACTCTTGCAATCGACATCCAAAAATAAAAGCCGCAATCCAAAAAACCGTAGATTTGCAGAGATGAGAATACCATGCGAAAATAACTAATAGCATATCGGTATTCCGACATCTCTCCGCTCAGCTTTAGTGGAAACGGTCAAGTGGCGATGTTTTGAAGTGAAAACTTCTTTAGCATCGTTGTGATTTTAAAGTCGATGAAACGAAAAAGCGACAGTAAAAAGAGACAGACACATAAATTCATAAGTAAAGTGAAAACTTCTTTAGCATCGTTGTGATTTGAAAGTCGATGAAACGAAAAAGCGACGGTAAAAAGAGATGAATGCGGGAGAAAATGAGATAGGAAGCATTATACAGTGTTTCTTATGTTCGTCGTTCTCTTTGTGCCTTGCTTCGTACTCCCTCCACTCGTGTTAATAATTATCTAATTTTGCATCACTAGGATCAATACTAAAACCTACAATTATCATCTTCCCGAAATTTTACATTCGTCTCATTATCTTGAAACCAACATTTTTAAAGGTTTCACTTCTACCACGTGTGAGTTGCACACATGCTTTTTTATTTTCTATATCGCATTCGCAGCGGAGTTCTAAGCAGAGAGCGCGTAGAGAGAGGACATAAGTAGCAAATCTACGCTTTTGTGGATTTCGAACTTTATTTTTAGATGTCGATTACAAGAGTAGGCAGTAAGTTTTATATCGAATTAATCACCGAAACTTAGTCGATTTTCTTTAAAATTTGTTTATATAACTAGTGTTATTTTATCGAGAAGTCTTTTTTTATGTTTTGGGGAACTGTCACTTGAATATCGTCGATATATTACCAAACACACTATAATTATAGTGATGAACGTGTATAAAGATTAGACGGTGAGCTTATGTTTATTTTGTAATCCGGTCTGCGATATAGACGGTAGCAGCCGTCGAGTAGGCATAGTGGCCAGCAGGCAAGATCCTGGTAACACATGCCTAGCCACTGGCCTATAAAGTATAAAAAAGGTGTAAACGTTAGCAGCCCAACCCTATTAAAAAATCGGTCGATAGAAAGAAAGTCTGCAACCTGCGGGGCTCTTACACAACAAATTTGGGTAGAAAATATTCGCGAAATGGAAAGAAACTCATAGGTATCAGGGATGAGATGATTCCGGTCTGCTCCCAAACATCTCCAAACAAACAAACAAACTCTCCGAGTACATTAAGGCAATTAGCGAAGTACGCAGTATAATGATCAAAGATGCTTTTTAAGAATTTATAGGTAACTTTTATAAGAAACAACTGTTTTAGGGTTCCGTACCCAAAGGGTAAAACGGGACCCTATTAGTAAGACTCCGCTGTCTGTCTGTCTATCCGTCTGTCTATCTGTCTGTCACCAGGCTGTATCTCATGAATCGTGATAGTTAGATAGTTGAAATTTTCACAGATGCTGTATTTATGTTGCCACCATAATAACAAATACTAAAAACAGAATAAAATAAATATTTAAGGGGGCTCCCATACAACAAACGTGACTTTTATGCCGTTTTTATAGATAATGGTACGGAAACCTTCGTGCGCGAGTCCGACTCGCACTTGGCCAGTTTTATTTATGCACTTTTTGCTCCTATTTACGAGAATCTATATCATGAAGGTACATATATATTTAAAAGGCTTACCTAAACATGCGGTGTACCTACAGTCCGTAGGGCGGGCACAAAATTTACATGGAAGTTAGTTAAGGCCATGCTAATCTGCCGGTTTTCCGTTCAGTCACGCCTCTATAAAGCTGCATATAAGAAGAAAGTAGGTTACTGCCGGCTGTCGGTTCAAACATGGCTAGCTAGGAAGAAAATTAAGGGATTTCAGACTAAACTAGTCATAACAAGTCAAAGTGAATATATTATTCAATAAAATTTTCAGTTTATTTTGAATCGTAATTTTATACCTTCTACGTAAAATATTAAAATTACATTTTTTTGACCGAGTTCGAACGATTCCGGCCTTAAGTTTTTTTGTTATCAAAAATTAAGCGTTTTTGTAAGGTTTTCGTTTCATCGAGTTGTAAATTTGTAATTTAACAGTTTTATTATATTACTTGGGAGTTTGTGATAAAAGCGAATGGTTTAGGTTAATAATAGCATGTTATCCCACGGATAAGGATTATATCAAATGCCAAGTTTGTAGTTTTCGAACAATTTATTTTCCTCTAGTCATTCAAGTTGTTTTCATCACTTCAAATTAAATATTTATTTCAGGATCATTTTGGAACGTCACTTTTACCGGCTGTCTGAACAAACTAAAGTTATTTAACTAAAGTCTGTCACCGTCAAGTTAAATGGCAAGGTATACGCTTTTATAACAAACTCGCAAGGGATGTACAAAAACTGACAATTAACAAATTTAAAAACGTAATTAAACAAAATCTTTATAATAAAGCTTACTATAAAATATCGGATTATTTAGATGATAGAGAAGCTTGGGATTGAAATTGCTCCAACTCGTTCAAAATGTTACAATTAAGACGTAATTTATTTTCTGTATTGTTATGTATTCTAAAAGGAGCATTAAAAAACCACCAGCCTTGTTTCTTGCCTTTCTTTACTGGCTTAGTTGCGAAGGAACAGGCAGTAAAATTGACGTTTCAAAGTGATCCTTGTAATTTTAATGAATAAAAAATATTTGACTGACTTTTGACTTTGACCGCATTCACGACATTAATTTAAAAAACATATTATGCAGAATCGTATTAACTGATTTTAGAGACAGTTAAAATAAAAAATTGTGTGATTTTGCATTTAAAATTAAAAAAAATTAACGTAAATCGGCGGCGCCTTTGCGCCCATGCCGCTTAGTCAGTTTAACAGGTACCTACTTACATGATAATGAATATGCTTTGTTTACCTATTTTGTACAGGCTATTTCATTGATATTTACGGATGATAACGTAAATAAAATTTACAAAGAAAAAAAATAAAAGTTCAAAGGAGTAAAAATGTCGGAAAAAAATTGATAATAACCATTAAAACCGACTTTCTGCATAAATGTGGTCCCAGTTTGCTATATACCGGATGAAGGAAAAACATTGATTTAATTTCGCCCTTCGGCTGACGGAATAGGGCTTTGTTCTAACAAGGTGTTTGGGACGCTGAGTTTAATTGCAGATTTGCGTCTAATTTCTGTTGATTCGCGTGTTGTTATTCGCAGAAAATGCGTATTATATTCTGCGTTGTAATAATTCTAGTTCCATTAATACCGATATGAGTAGGTAATAATTAAGAATTCTGGCACAAGGTCATTCACTTCACTCGTGAATGGACCTTTTGCCAGAATTCTTAATTATTCCATGAATATTGGTATATTCAATTATTCCATCGAATATTGGTATATTCAATTATTCTATTGAATATTGGTATATTCAATTATTCCATTGAATATACATCTTATTATAATAACGATTTACTCATCTATTAAAATTTTGGTAGTATACTCTTTTTTGAAATAGAATCAAAATTCACTTTACTAATGAATTATATATCGATTCACTAGTGTTTTACATACTACCTTACACAGATTACTACCTACTTGGAGTATTTAGTATTGAAATGAAACACCAAGTTATGTTTAAATTTTAGATAGCTTACTTTATTCGAAGTTCATAATCATAATCATTTATTTTTCTGATGAAATTTACATAGATGCCTAGACACAGAAATTACAGATACATCTAGAAATTAAATTTAAGTAGAAGTGTATAGAGACATCATTATCGAAGATCAATTCAAACAATCATTTAAATTGTGTCTAACTATTGATTAAATGTACATACTTAGGAAGATATTATTTATAAAATATCTCACACACTAGATGAATAGGCATTATTTGATATTGAATGCTGTATTTTTGAAATAATTTCCCTTGTGCTGGTATAAATTTCATCGAATAGTACACCTCTGACGACGTGTTGAGCGCATAACTCAGCTTTGCATTTACAAAAGGTATCTTCTGTGTTTTCAAAATTTCTTGCATCATGAATTTCAATACGTATGATTTTGTATCCATATGCGGGTTTCTTCACAAATGAATAGTTGGTGGTAATGGGGCCCTCATTAATAACTCCTTTACGCTGTTCTGCTGCATTCCTGTTAATAGCAGACTCGTCGACAACAAAGTTGAATAAGTCTTCAGAATCCTGAAACAAAAAATAATATCTTTTACTTATGAATATAGGTAGGTATGCACATAACAAAATTACGAAATGGCATTCACACAATCGATTCGACTGATTAGCCTACATATTAAAATAATTTATTTAATAGGTACATACTTACCGACATGTCTTTCAGTTAATTTATTTGGAGAGGACGGAGATGCAGGCTTTCCAAACGCAAAGTGAACGTAGAATATTTTTATTTCTTAATTTATACTTTTTTAGAAGTTGTCTAATTCTTCAGCATAAGATTTGAAATGATATAACAATTTAAAAATGCATGTTAATGCTGAACTAGGTAGGTACACACTTCCCTACCATAAAAGTAACATTGACATACTACACCGCCTTACCACATTCCTGATACATGCACGTGCCTCACTCTCAGTACCTACCTAGAGACATAGTGCATTATTTAACTGCATCCGTTTATAACTATCTATTACAAATTTCATCGAAAGCATGGGCTATGGCCCAATTAATCAAATACCTACCTAAATCAATAGGTAGGCCTCAGTAAGAAAGTTTAAAGTTATAATAGTGAGATGTTCTCTATGGTGGGGTGAGTAAATAGCCGGCTGAGATGCAAGAGGTGCGGGTTCAATTCCTGCTGCGGGCCATGGTTGAGTGATTCGCTCACTGAGCCACTGAGGTCATCGAAATATCAAACCTATAAGCAGTATTTGTCTGTCTGTTGATACATTTATTACTTTCGATGTAAGTAAAACCAGCAAGCAAAGTCATGGTAATAAGATTGTATTATTCTTACTAAGATGAATTAAACTACAGAGGTTTATAAGTTACTATCTAAATAAATAGGTATGCTCCACTAAGAAAGTTTAATGTTATAATAGTGAGATGTTCTCTATGGTGTGGTGAGTAAATAGTCGGCTGAGATGCAAGAGGTGCGGGTTCAATTCCCGCAGCGGGCCATGGTTGAGTGATCCGCTCACTGAGTCACCGAGGTCATCGAAATATCAAACCTATAAACAGTATTTGTCTGTCTGTTGATACATTTATTACTTTCGATGTAAGTAAAACAAGCAAGCAAAGTCATGGTAATGAGATTGTATTATTCTTACTAAGATGAATTAAACTGTAGAGGTTTGTAAGTTGATAACGTTTAATTGATTGTGTGCAGTATCCCAGTAAGCATTTTTCTTAGTGTGTATCTGTGTTCACCAAAAATGGGCAAGAGTCACATGAATAGGATACTATAAAAGCTCCCTATTTCTTGATCAAACCACATACCACTTTCCTGGACGATACGCAACGCCTCTTCAACAGTGATTACCGAGCGAGCTGACAATCAAATAAAAATGTAAGTACCTACCTACCTACACTAACATTTAGAGTAATCGATCGAATCACGATTCAATTCAATTTCGATTCACACATTCATTCGCTAGATTCAGACAATCGTCGAATTTATATAATTCAATGGTAATCATTAAATTGATACTTAATTCAATCATTAATCAATTCATTTACTCATAGAATAAACTTGAATCAAATCTTTCAATACTTATTTCACTATTCCAATAGTTTTAAATATGTATGCTCAGGTACCATACTAATCAATTATTTTTTGACAGGTCCAAGCAACCGTGCAACACTACCGCGGATACCCTGTTCCCGTCAGAAGATGAATCTGCTAGTGGTGGCTGCTCAGACGTAGAAATTCAAAAAGTGGATAAGCCGAAGAAGCGATCATCAGCTGCGGTACCTGAACCGGGGCCGTCCAAGAAGGCCAAAAAGCTGAAAATCAGCCCGGTAACTATCAACAAGCCCAGTGCTCACGACTTGTTCGGCTCGGACAGTGAGGAGGAGCAGGTGACGCCTGAATCAGTTAAGAAAGGTAAAAAGGCGGCTCCTGTGTATTCTTATTTCACGAGAAGGCTGGCGAACGGTTATTCACGCCAGAGTAATGAAACTAAAAGCGGTTCACATTATGTGGAGGTTAAAATTTACAAAACTAACGAAATCGAGAACATTTTGCCGGTGAATAGGTGGCGGCACTCAATTATAACTATAAAAAATCAGGTAGATGATGGGAGCGACACGTGGAGAGTATTAGGAGAGCTCGTAGCTGCTACACGCAAAGATTTTAAAAAGTGCCCACCTACATTCATTAGTCAGTATTATTGATTATTATCAATACCTATAGTATACCTATAACATAATACTTATGTTAATCAATGTTTAATCACTTATTCCATTATTAATATTGTTAGTAGTATCCTTATAATCATAGAATTAGTAATCATAGAAAATAGGGTTCCTATTAGCTAATAAAATGTTCTATTGTATCATTATTATTTTTGTTTTTTTTCAGTCCCAAATTCAAATGGAGTCGCACACTGTAAACAATGTAATATTGAATTACCGAGTAATTATTATCGATATCATATCAGAACTAATATGCACAAATCAAATTGCTTGCTCAAGTCTGGTTATGAAAATATTGATATAGTTGCTACTGCATTCAAGAATCGAATAATGACATATCGTTTGAATGCCTCGCAGGAAGTCGAGTACCTCTCAGCTGAGGCGTTCCTGCAGGATAATAAACGAGTCATTACAAAACTGATCAATGAATCTTTAATGAAAAACCATTGTATTAAAATGAATTGTGAATTGTTTGCTTATTTTGTACTGTTTAAATCAAATGAGCAACAATTGAAATCATTTAATACTAAATACGAAGTTATTTACCACAGTACAAACTTTGATGAACTGTTTATAAATATTATAGAGAAATTTAAACAGAAATTGACAGAGTTTACACAATGTGGGTCTGGGTGGTCTTTTCTTTCGATAAGCCACTTAGAGATAAATATTCTCCTATGAGAGGTGGAAGTTATATTGAATTACCTCCAATCATAAAGAATACTAAAAGTTGCTTAAATGTGAAAAACTCTGATGATAACTGTTTTTTATGGAGTATTGTTGCGGGCATGTTTCCTGCCAAAAAAAGTGTATGCAGAACTACATCGTATCCGCATTACTCAATGGTTTTAAAAACAAATGGGTTATCTTTTCCACCTACATATAAAGATATATCATTATTTGAAAGAAATAATTGTCATATAAGTGTAAATGTATATGGTTTGGACGATAGACATGTTGTGACAGGTCCTCTATATAAAACACTTTGTAAGAAGCCAAACCATTTTAATTTACTATATTTTGAAAGAAATGGTACGGCCCACTATTGTTTGATCAAAGACTTGGTACGATTAGTTCGTAGGCAAGTATCACGGAACAATAATAAAATGTATTTATGTGATACATGTTTACAATTTTTCGCAAATGAAACCAAACGTAATTTACATGATTGCTCTAATGTTTTAACAATTTTACCAGATAAAAATAAATTTCTCAAATTTATGCACTATGAAAGACAACAAAAAATTAATTTTGTGATTTATGCTGATTTTGAGTGCTTATTGATGGATTATAATGAAATTAAAACAAAAAATACCGAGACAAATAAAGTACATGAACCTTCATGTTTTGCATATTATATTTGTTGTTCTCACGATGAGTCTTTGAACAAACTTGTATCTTATAGAGGGAAAGATTGTGTTAAAGTATTTATTAAATATTTATTGAATGAAGTTAAATACATCAACAAGATCTTGTGCACTATAAAAGATATGAACCCATTGACTGAAGAACAAGAAAATAGTTATCAATTTGCTAAGACATGTCATATTTGTAAACAAATGTTATTCGCTGATAAAGTTCATGACCATGACCATATCACTGGCGAGTATAGAGGGCCAGCTCACTCTCACTGTAATTTGATGCATAGAGTGTGCCCATTCATACCTGTCGTATTTCACAATCTGTCTGGTTATGATTCACATATATTTATCACTGAGTTGGCTAAAAATGCAGGAGCAATTACAGTTATACCAAAAACTAAAGAGACGTACCTAACTTTCACAAAAGTGATTAAAACAAGTGATGGTACACGCCCAATTCAGATAAAGTTTATTGATTCATTTCAATTCTTAAGTACAAGTCTGGACACGTTGAGTAATAATTTAGGTGACAAAGATTTTGTACATTTGAAATCAGAATTTGTTAGTAAACTTAAATGTGATTTATTGCGAAAAAAGGGCATTTATCCATACGAATACATGGATTCTTGGCCAAAGTATGATGAACCACAGCTTCCATCGAAAGAAAATTTTTATAGTAGTTTGAAAATGACCAACATTTCCAACGATGACTATGCTCGTGCAAAAACTGTATGGAAATGTTTTAATATTCAGTCACTTGGAGAATATACCGATTTATACGTGAAATGTGATGTGTTGCTGTTATGCGATGTATTTGAAAACTTTAGAAAATTGTGTTTACAATATTATAATCTCGACTGTGCGTATTACATAACATCACCTAGTTTGAGTTGGGATGCTATGCTGCTTTACACTGGCGTAGAACTAGAATTGATTCACGATTTGGAAATTTATGAAATGTTGGAAAAAGGCATACGTGGGGGCTTAGCACAATGTGCAATACGACATGCTAAGGCCAATAATAAGTATGTACCTGCTTATGATGACACAAAACCGTCACAGTATTTGATATATCTTGATTGTAATAATCTTTATGGTCACGCAATGACAAAAAAAATGCCCATTTCTGATTTCAAGTTTATGTCAGCGGACGAAATGAACCGTTTCAATGTGATGAGCATATCAGATGATGCTTATTACGGATACATTTTGGAAGTTGATTTAGCTTATCCTGATCACTTGCATGATTCACATAGTGATTTGCCCTTTGCTGCTCAAAAACTGATTCCTCCTGGAGGGAGAGCACCAAAACTCGTAGCAAACTTATATGATAAAAACAATTATGTTATACATTATGTTCATTTAAAAGAATGCTTAAAAAATGGGCTTGTGCTGTTGAAAACACATCGAGTATTAATTTTTCGACAAGATAATTTCTTACAAAATTATATCGATTTAAATACTCAGTTACGTCAACAGTCAACATCAGCATTCCAAAAAGATTTTTTCAAGCTTTTAAATAATGCTATATTTGGAAAAACTATTGAAAACAGACGAAAGCAAGTCGATGTAAAATTGATAAGTTACTGGAATGATAATGCTAACAGAACAAATAAGCATCTGAGTGCTGAAAAATTGATTACGAAACCGAATTTAAAAAGCATTTCCATTTTTAATGAAAATTTCATTGCTGTCCAGTTAAACCGCGAAAAGATTGTTCTTGATAGACCAATATACATCGGTTTCACTGTATTGGAATATGCTAAACAACATTTGTATCAATTTCACTACGACTTTATGAAAAAGAAGTATGGTGATCAAATTAAACTGTGCTATACAGATACTGATAGTCTTCTTTATTTAGTACAGACTGATGATTTTTACTCAGATATGAAAGACGATATTGCTAAGTACGATACTAGTAATTTTTCTGAGGATAATCCTTATGCGATGCCTAATGTTAATGCGAAGGTACCAGGCTTATTTAAAGACGAACTTGGTGGTGATGTTATTACAGAGTTCATTGGTTTAAGAGCTAAATTATACTGTTTACATTCCGTAAAAACAAAAATAATGAAAGCTAAAGGAGTATCCAAATCTGTAACATCAAGATTAAAACTGTCACAGTATGCAGAAACATTATATTATAACAAAAACTTGACATGTAAAATGAATATGATCAAATCAATCAAACACAAATTGTATTCACAACAGTTAAATAAACTTGTGCTAAACAGAAATGATGACAAACGGCAAATACTTTCAAATCAGATAGAAACTTTGCCCTGGGGTCACTACAGTTCTGTACACCAAATGTTATAATTGTTATGTGGAACAGATTATCAAAAATGTGTAAATCTATAATAAATTTAAACGATACTTAATAAGTTACATAAACATTTAAGTTTGATATTGTATTCATTTATATTTATGAACTTAAATTGTAATAACCTAATTAAATTATTTTAAAATGTAAAATAAATTATTTATGTTGAATACGTGTTTTATTTTTTTCCATTGTTATGTTATTATAACAAGATGACATTTTGGCTATTTCATAATAATGCTATTGCATGTAGTAAGGGATTATTCAAAAATTACTCATGTAATTAGACATGTGAATTAGCACAACCGTATAAATGTATATAATACTAGTTTATGATATGAAAAAATAAATGTATGGGGTGCATAATACACAGGAGCCTCCCCGAGTGGCGTAAGCAAATCAATCCCTATGATTATAAAAACGTCCGGCGCACCCTGGACAGTTAGACTGTTTCTTTGCAGTTTTGCTGGCTAATCCTGTCATCACAATCTTCCAACTAACTAGTGGTCCTATAGTGGTAGAAGCATTCACAAACATAGAAAGCTAATGAAATGCAAACTTATATAAATACAAGAGCGATTACCTTTTCGTGACAGTTATCAACATGAAGGTGGTAAAGCAATCAGTATCTTTAGAAGTAGAAGACATTGCAATAAAAGAAAATGCCACGCATATAAAACATAGTATCCTGTTTCCTAACAATATTCGATGAATTATATGTGGTCCCTCTAATTGTGGTAAAACAAATACTATGATCAGTCTGTTAGTTCATAAAAATGGTTTAAAGTTTAAAAACGTGTACTTATATTCCAAAACTAGTTTTCAACCAAAATATTGGTATTTAAAACAAATGTTACAATGTGTTCCAGAAGTAAATTTTTTTATTTTTCATTCTGATGAAGATGTTATTCATCCTAATGATGCGTTACCAAATTCTGTTATAATTTTTGATGATATTGTTGGTGAAAAGCAGTCAAATATACGTAACTACTATACGATGGGAAGGCATAAAGAAATAGATTGTTTTTATTTATCACAAACATATTCAGAAGTCCCGAAGCAGCTGTTACGTGATAATGCGAATTTCTTAATTATTTACAAGCAAGATAGTACTAATCTTAAACATATTTATGATGAGCATGTCTGTTCCGATATGGAATGGTCTAAATTTAAAGAACTATGTTCAAATATTTGGATTAAGCCTTATGATTTCGTAACAATTAACAAGGATTGCGAACTAAACAAAGGAAGATATAGACAGTCGTTGCACAACTATATAACACTCGAGTAATTATATAATGTGATGTTATTGGTAAGTTAATCATTTCTACATACGTCTCCACATAAGTCGTACTATGAAGCACAGCATTACAAATCAGTTGGTGAAATCTGCGGACGTCATCAAAAGCAAAGTAAAGCAAATGAAAGATGACGAGTTTGAAGCAGCAGATGCAGTCTTAATTATTTTTTTAAACCGATCGCAGGTCCCCTAAATGAAATTTTAACAACCAATAAACATGCACCTGCCTTAAAAAATGAAGAGTTTTGTGTTGATTAATTCAATAATCTGCAAAATGTTCCTAATATTTTAATGAGCGAGAAATATTCTGATATTAAAAAGTCTAACTCCGATACTACACTTAATTCACCACATCAATTTTACTCGGATTGTGAATATGAACATGAATCTGGCGCTGAAGATACTAATGACGTATCTCTAAATAAGGAAGACCTCGTTGAAATATATGAGGATATGAATATCCCTTTTGGTATACGTAGTGAAAATAACAAGTTGATGATAGGAAATACAGTTGTTAAACTTTCCTCATCTACAAATTTTGGTGAAAAAACTTATTTCATAACCGTTGCTGATAACAGATACGAATTGACTCCTGGTTTGAAAGAATTATTACTGCGTAAGAAACCAGACCTAAAAGTGATCAATCGAGATGATAATCTTAACTATAAAAATATCCTTGAAACTACAAATGCTCATAAGAGGGATTATGATTCTTCTGCACAAATTAGAGGCGATAAGGGACCAAAGTATCGGGAAATAATCAAACCATTATTTGAATCTTGCAATATTATACGAGATCTCAAAGAAACTCACTCAGCTGAAAAAAAGGTGCAGGTGCGAGTTTTGGTGCTCTTCCTCCAGGAGGAATCAGTTTTTGAGCAGCAAAGGGCAAATATAATAAGATGCATATTCAATGGAATAATTGAATATACCAATATTCAATAGAATAATTGAATATACCAATATTCGATGGAATAATTGAATATACCAATATTCATGGAATAATTAAGAATTCTGGCAAAAGGTCCATTCACGAGTGAAGTGAATGACCTTGTGCCAGAATTCTTAATTATTACCTACTGATATGTTATCCGAATCATTTAAGAGTACGTAAATCATGATTTATACTTACCTAAACAAGTGTTTGCTAATTTTAAATACGAACGAGATTACATATTTCTAAGAAAGCTATTTATTTTTTATAAATATGTAGGTATATTGTATTATGAAATGCCTTAAAGTACATATATATGTTTTTCCAATAACTTAAGAATAACTTTTAAAATCAACGATTATAAATAGCTGCGTAATTTTGTTATTTTAAAGTCAGTAGCAAATCAATTTTATTTACGCTTTTTATTTTACCATGTTTTTACCTTATGTAAATTTATGAAGGTATAGGTATATAACCATATAATATATATAAATAAATAAAAAAACATGCAGATGAATCAAATTTCCTGATGTTGATTAGCTGAACCTACAACTACTGCTCGAGGACGAAGCTCATTCCAAACACGAAGTCACATAAAATATGCATACAAACAGACAAGGGGTAAATCCCTGCGATTTACGTCACGTCGTTAGTCATTACGCATTCCCGTGAAGGCTTTGAAGGTAAAATTACTGGCCCTTGAGGGTGAGGCGGGGTGGGTTGGATAATAAATGACACGGCCCACCCCAGGGGCAAAGTTGCCAACTTTTTGTGACAAATTGCCCCAAAAGTGCGTGTGCCTAAATTGGTGCTTTTATCCTGTGTTTGTGTGTGTGAAATATGGAGGTGGGCAGGAATATATATTAGTTGTTAGCTAGTGTGGTGTGTGTACTTTATTGAGAGCCCGTTTCGTTGTTTCCATTTTATGCATTCGGTATTGAAACGAAATAGGTTGACACGGGATGAATATTCTAATCGAGTGGTCCCTAATATTATTCCTCAATATTTTGAAAACTGCCTGATGCTGGTTTTAGAACACTTACCTTCTATAAAAAAGATTTATTTTAAGTTGTTGTTGCACACTTTTTAGTTAGTCACGTTGCTAATTACAACAAAAAAATCTCATGTTGATTATTAACATAGTCTCTTCATATTTTTTTTCTTAAATCAAAAACAAAATTCCACTTTACCATAATTTGAGCTTACTCTCAAATATAGCAAGCAAGTAACTAATCGATCAAATAACTTCCTCATTGTTATTACTTAATTGTTTTTATCGGATTTCTGGCCATATAACTAGTAGTTTTTTTTCGAGAAGTCTTTTTTTTATGCATTGAGAAACCGTCACTTGAATATCATGAGTATATTATCAAATAAACACCCTATATTTATTTGAAAATTCGATTATAAAAGAAACATTTTTCACTACAGTGTATCATAAAAAATATAGTAAAAATATATACATAAAAACGGGAAACTACCGGCCGCGAAGCAAGGCCCAAGCGATCAGTGGCTAGGGCTGCATTGATAGGAGCCTCCTGACTATGCGTGCCAAGTCCAGGAATACCGCCTTCTCTATTTGACCCTTGATCCAACTTCCTAGCGAGAGCCTCGTTGAGGCTCTTCGTTATCAGTCCGTTGATCGACACAACTATCGGAACGATAATCGTTGATTCTACATCCCACATGGTGTTAATCTCATGAGCTAAGACAAGGCAATTAGCTTAGCTTGTCCTTCTCGGCCTTCATCAGAGATTAGCATCATTTGGGATAGTAATATCAACAAGTATCGCCCGGCGCTCCGACTGATCTACCAGCACGATATCAGGTTTATTGGCGACAATAGTCTTGTCCGTGATGATAGACCAGTCCCAATAGAGCGTGGCACGCCCATTTTCAAGAACTGGTTCCGGCGCATATTTATAATTTGGCACCTCAGATCCAACAAGGCCATATTGAAGAGCAAATTGCTGATGGATAATTCTGACCACTTGATTGTGTTTATGAAGGTACTCAGAGTTAGCAAGATGCGAACAACCCGAAAGCACATGCCTGAGGGACTCTCCGGGCTGGTGATAAGCTCTAAAGATATCGACTGGGACGGTCGACATTTTCTTATTATTTTTTAATATTTTTCCCCCAAAACAGAAATAACACTACTCAAAACCAGATGGAAAACAGCAATAACTAAAGCATAAAAACAGATATTTTCGTCGTGAGAAAATCCTCTACTGTTTTTCGTTGGTTAAAACAAGGCGAATCCTCCGGCTATTCCTGGTAATAGGAAATGAGAAAATTAATTAAGTGGGGGACAAACAGTGCCTTCGTGTTTATTTAGGCTCCAATCCGCGGTTACTATGTGTTTTTATAAGATTCCTTTTTTACTGTGTTTGCCTTTTGCGCCCTTATGTGTTCTGTTTAAAAATATTTGTTTTTGGAAATTGGCAGTTACCTTCCTTTACATTAGGTATTTTAATATGTTCACCTTTTGGACCCATTAAAGGTTCTAAAAAAGGAAACATCATCATCATATTAGCCACAGGGTGTCCACTACTCACATAGGTCTCATGGATTTCCAGAGCGACGGATCTTGGTGCGGCCTGCACCCCTGTCCAAATATACACATACAAATAATGTATTTTTACAAACCCTAACTATTTTACTTAATACCAGCTGTTGCCCGCGACTCCGTACGCGTTACACTACTAAAGGTGTAGGTAACCTAGAAATAAAGCTAAACTAGCTGCTGCCACTTCACTTGACACCCCATTTTTATCCCATGGAAACTGATTTATGGGATAAAATGTACTCTATATGGTAATCCAGGTTATAATCTAAGTATATACCAAATTTCATCGAAATCGGTTTAGGCGTTACGACGTGATTGAGTAACAAACAAAAAAACAAATAAATAAACAAACATCCAAACTTTTACATTTATATTATTGGTGTAATTTATTGTTATGCATCTATTCAAAGTGCTTGTATTTATCCAAAAACGCCTATCGTACCATAGGTATTTATTATAAAAACACCTTTATTTTTTTAATTTGAAAGTGCATTAGAATAAAGCTTCTATGTATGGGTATTTGAAAATAACATGCGCAGTGGTAATTCATGTGTGAAATTGAAACTGACAGTGTTATATGTAGAGCATTTTTTGACAAATTACGGTTAAATTACGAAACCAGGATTAGATTTTATCTATATAAAATAAAAATGTGTTCCTTTCTCGACTTACGTAGCGCAGTGGGCGAACAGCTGGCTGAGACGCAGGAGGTAGTGGGTTCGATTCCCGCCCCGGAACAAATGTTTGCATGATCTACAGATATTTGTTCCGCGTCTGGTTGTTTTTCTATAATTATAAGTATGGATTTACAAAAAAAAGAAGTATATAAGTATTCTATCAGTTATCTGGCTCCCATAGTACAAGCTCTGCTTAGTTTGGAACTAGTTAGCACTGTGTGAAATGTCCAGCAATATTTATTTTTTTATTATTTATTGATTTCTATAAAAACTTTTTTATCAATGGATGTTATCCTTCCTATACTTAGGTACTATAAAAATGTAATATTTAACTTTGTCCAAACCATAAGGCTTTTTGCAATTATGGCTAATACTAGTCTCATCATCATCAACAGTCCACTGCTGGATGAAGGTCTCTCCCAGGCAAGAGCGGATCAAGCTTTGGTGCCAGGGGGGGGGGGGACACATAGTCGTGGTCAATGTCATGTGTTATGTTTAGCCATTTAAATTAGTGGTTCACCTAGGTCCTGGACCCAGCCCAGGGGGAGGCCATGACCCCCATGACCCCCCTCTGGATCCGCCCTTGCTCCCAGGGTGCGCCATTGAGACCGATTCTCAACTCTTCTCATCCAATTTTTGGTGGGAGCCACAGTGCGCAAATCGTCACTCCATCTAGCCGAAGGGCGTCCTACACTACGCTTGCCCAGATGTGGTCTCCACTCCAGAACACGTTTACCCCAACGGTTATCGGTTTTGCGGCAGTTATGACTGATCTATTTACTAATATTTACTATTTTTATATTATACTATTGTCTATTTTATGTATCAAGCATTTAAGCTCTTCTAAATTCAACTGATGAAGAGAATTATTATTATTATTATTAGCCCGTAGAGTCCCACTGCAGGGCAAAGGCCTCCCTTCCCTCCTTCCACGGATCCCGGTTATTGGCTAATTGGGGCCACACTTTCTGGTATGCATCCAGTTCATCCCTCCATCTCCGCCTAGGTATACCACGAGGCCGCCGCCCGTTTGGAACCCATTTTATAGTGGCGTTTGGGCATAGTTCCTCTGGTATACGACAAACGTGTCCTACCCAGTCCCACTTCAATTTTGCGAATGTCAAAGCCACGTCAGCTATCTGTGTTTTGGAGCAGTGTTGAGTTTCGTATACGGTCTGTGAGCCTGACTCCGAGGATGCTGCGCTCCATAGCTCGGTGACAAACACCGAGGCGGGACTTTTGAATATTGGTGAGGGACCAAGTTTGTGCACCGTATGTGAGAATGGGGAGAATGCATATGTCCATTAGTTTCCGTTTTAAAGATAGTGGCAGATTTCCTTTTTTGAGGTCTTTCATTGACTAATAGATTTCCCAGGCGTTTGAAAATGAAGAGAATAGATAGATTTAAATCAAGTGAACAATTACTAAATGGACAAAATTTGGCCAAGTGTGAATGTTACTTATACACTGAGGGTTCTGTAAGAAATTACAAAATCACATGGATGACAACAGGTTCATGGGGTTTTAATAAACGTTTGCTTTTACATTAGAGTTTTCTGCTGACAGATTTACCAGTCCAAAGTTTAAAAAATACCTTAAATTTGTGTAAGAAGAAAATATTTTCATTTTTTTTTCACTGCTGGTGAAACGGTGATGATAAATCTTTGCCAAGAAAATAGATAACTTAAGTACACTGGCCGCCAAAAAAATCGACCCACCCGCTAATTTTGAGTAACAAAGTTGTTATCTTAAGTATGCGTTGACATATTGGTATGTTTTGCTTATGCTTTATAAATAAACATCTGAGTAGCCACTTGACATTGTTTTAGACGAATACAAGTGCTATTGTGGGTATTTGTAACATTTTAAAAGCACTGATAAAAGATTAATGACTTTTGCATAGAGTGCAAGGTTAGTTTATTTCGAACTTTTGTCATTCACCGTGCATCGTAGTGATTTAATCTTTGAATCCTTTGTTAGAGCAATCATATTCGTTGCTTTTCACCATAAAATATGGATACAACTAAAGCAGAAGCCGCTCAAGTGGTAGCTCTTGTTCGTGAAGGGCTAAGTCAGCGAAATGTGGCAAGAAGATTAAATTTGAGTCGATCAGCAGTGCGTCGAGTTTATAAACGATACTTAGAGACGGGAGAGTACCGCCGGAGACCAGGATCTGGAAGAGGACGTGTCACAAACGCGACGGATGACCGTTTTATTGCCTTGACTTCCTTGAGAAATCGGCATCTTTCTGCTGTCGATGTGCAGGGCAGGCTGAGGGACACTCGTGGAGTGGTTGTAAGTGAGAATACGGTGAGAAGAAGACTTCGGGAGCAAAACTTGAAACCACACAAACCTGCCACGGGACCAAAACTCACTGCATCTCATCGGCAAGCAAGGTTAGAATTTGTTCGGCAACACATCCAATGGGACCTTGGTCAATGGGAGACAGTTCTGTTCAGTGATGAGAGCCGAATGTCCCTTGTAGGCTCTGACGGACGTCGTAACATTATGAGAAGATCAGGAGAACGTTATGCTCAGTGCTGCATAAGAGAAACAGTCCGGTTTGGAGGAGGCTCTACAATGTTTTGGGGAGGCATCTCTTTAACCGGATGTACGGAGCTGTTTTTCTTTCGGAATCGTGCGGTTAATGCTGAAAATTACATAACGGATATTCTGGAACCTCATGTGATGCCATACGCGGGATATATTGGCGAAAATTTCCAGCTCATGCATGATAACGCAAGACCACACGTCGCCAGAATTGTAACCGGATATCTTAGGGAGGTTGGCATACCAGTTATGCAGTGGCCAGCCAATAGTCCGGACCTAAATCCGATCGAACATCTCTGGGACCAGATAAAAAGGAAAGTTAGAGCCCGAAATCCAGTTCCAGAGACGTTAGATCAGCTGGAAGCCGCCTTAACGGAAGAATGGGAACAGATACCCCAAGAAGACATCAAAAAGCTGATCCGTTCGCTGAATAGGCGTATGGCAGCAATCATTAAAGCAAGAGGAGGAAACATCCCATACTAAGGTAAAGCGAAAATGTTTTTAAATGTCAAAAAACATAAATTTTGCCATTTACAGTAAAATCGTTAATTTTGCCAAATGTTATAGTTTCATTATCTTATCACATTTTTATGTAAAATATCCCGTACCACGCGAGATTTTTAGGGTTTTTACAACCCCATAATTGCAATTTTTCATTATCAACATAAAAAATATCTATCGATTGTAGTAAAAACCCATAGGACACTTTTTTGCGAAAAAACGTAGGTGGGTCGATTTTTTTGGAGGCCAGTGTATTTTTTGAGCACCGTACGCTGCGTTCAACAAAATCTCACTTAAGGTTTTTTTACCTTGTGGGAAACGAAACCCAAAAAATACCAGCAATTTAGTGAAAAAATAAAACCGTTTCTTTTCACAGCAAAAAGCGCTCCACTCCACATTCAAATAATTGCCATTATATAAATTTTAATGGCCAAGTACGAGCATAATTGCGTCCATTACGCCTCTCTCTAATGCTGGCCTTAAGCTCAACCGTTTGTAATTGGAGGCCTCATAAAGGGGACGGAGGGACCGGAAAAGGGGGCGAAAAACGGGCACAGGAGGGGGGAAAATGTTATGGAAATGACGCACCGCCATTTCCCCGTTTTTGTATTTGATTATCCTTTCAAGACAATATTTTGCAGGGTCCGGAAATTAATGAAGGCAATTTATGCGACACAGAACGCTGGCGTGGGTTTTATTTAAATAACTTTTTGTTTTTTTAAGCCGAGGGTTTTTGGCTCTGCCTTTTGTAATTGGAGCGTTGTCTGTGGTTTTTTGTTCTAGAGCTTACGAAGAGTTATGTTGAGGTTAGAACAGGCCGGTTGGACCCCGCTATGGAAATGCAGCCGCGCGAACGGTCGTTGGGTAATTCGTTATGCCTATTTTTTTCAGGTATTATTTATGTATTGTTTTTATGGGAGTTAAAACTCCCATACCCTAACGCGAAAAGAGGGATGTTATTTGATTGAAGCCTTTCTATTAGTTTGTCGGCACCCAAATAGATGAAGCTATTATTTTTTTGTTATAATTCTATTATAATGTTTGATTTTATTTTATGTTAATAGGGGTTTTTTTTGCTTTTTTATCTAGATTTTTTACGTCTACTATTAAAACCTCAGAATATTATTTCTTAGCGAGATTAACTAAATAAAAACCGCATTATATAAACAACATAAGAAAATATACTGGTAAATAGTGCAGAAAAAATCTATAGATAAAGTTTATGTTGATACATAATCGTAGAAACAATTGTAGAATAAGAAAACGTTACATATATGAAGCACGTACATATATAGGTAACAAATAAAATTAAATATGTAAATCTGTCAGATACATATGATTTTAACAGTATTTTATATGAAAAATATGTAGTTCTATCTTTCTCAGAACTCTACACTTGTTAGCCAAGGTATATATATTACAATACGATTAGTCTTCATTTTCATGGAAGGAATAAGAACCAAGTAAAATATCCCCCTTTAATAGCAATAAGTATAAACCCTTTAATTTTAAAATTATCTTCAGATCTCTTACTCTCTTAAGGAATTCTACTTTCCACTATAGTTATTATAGGCACTTTTAATGTAATCTTGTGCACGCTGGTAAGTATGGAAAAGTATAAAGGTAATTATAGGAAAGCGACGAAAACTGGTCCAAGCCGCGCGACTAAATCCCTCTACCATTCTGCGCCATGCCTTTGTATATAAAAACCAACGCTTTCTACCCTTTTTTCAGCAAACAAACAACAACCTTAAAACCATACAAGCAAAGTCTACATTCACAAAAAGTTCAAAGTTCAACAGTTTAGCGAGGCCACAATAGAGATTCAGTCGTATCCTTAGAGCGTGAAAGTTTGTTTTCGTGTGTCGTTTTTCAAATGAGACTTTGAGAAAACTCGCATTATGTAATAAAAACATTTATTTTGTCCGATTCTGAGTAAATAGGACTCCTCTTCCCCTTATGTACAAAGATTTAGTGCGCGCGAGATTGTTTTGATAAGTCCTTTCATATTTCGCTCGACGGAGCGTTATCTTAGCAGGAAATGTGAGTATTACGTTTTAAAAATGTTGTCTATGCACTTTTAGTATTTTCATACTTTATTTATCTCTGTCGTTCCTTTTCTTGACCGTTTGAGCTTTTGAAACAAAGAGCTTCGTTTCATTTAGCTTAAAAATTATGTTTGTGAACATCAAAACATTATCAGAGAAATGGAATTCTTTTAAGAAATTGCGTAGGTATTCAGTGTTATTATTTCAAGCATGAGGCTAAAGTTAATTGACTGGGGTATTTTATATTAATTTTAATTGATAACCGGTTTTTGCAACATCGTGATGGCAAACAATTAAAGTGTAGAATTGCGTTCGGAAACCATTGTCAAGTGAAGGGCAATTGAATGGAGCTCGCATTCCGAAACTTGTTCCGAGCTGAGATCTGCAACGCGATGTTCACTGCAGAACCCTTTTACGAAAACTTGTTTAACCGAATGTTATAAACGATACTCTGATTGTGGAACAAACAGGTTTTGCAGAGATTGCAGCTTCTGAATTTGCACGGAGCTCATTTTAAGGGTTCAATTGACAATTGAATGGACATTGGCTATTGAAGTAATTTTACGAAAAAATCTCTTTAAGTAACAAACGGTTATAATTTGTATACAAAAGTTTAAGTGACATGAAAATGACGTGAATGGTTTTAAAAATGAGCAAATTTATGGGCTAAATATTTTTTTGCGATGTGACAGACGGGAGATTTAGTTCACATTGTATAGTGGCGGAGTTCAAAGAAAAAAAAATTAAGCAAGCTATGGCACAAATGCGTCACTATTTTAAAATTGACCCCTGCTGGTAAAAAGTTTATTGGAACTGCTCTGCCAGAATATAAAACGATTCAAAATTAAGATAGTTAATATTAGTTTATCATCTGTTCAGTCCATTACTATTTTTTTGTATTTGACCTGATTGCGGTCTCCATAAAGTTCAGACAGTGGAATTTGTACGGTGGATTATAATCCAGTGCAAAATCTGTGATTATTCCAAAATAACCACTGATTGAAGAGAAATTTTGTACTGGACTGAAAAAGATTTGCTTCAAAATCAATTGATTAGGTACAAATGAATCCTATATAAATTTTAAATTTTCTACTATACTTACCCGAGAGCTGATAACACATTTGGGGAAAGTGTTTATGGCCACTTGAAATCATAAAAACATATATCTATCTGTATTAAATTGTACGTCACTGCGCTGTACCGATCGAATATCCCGAAACTTCGTGCCCGACCCTCGAATTAAAGTACTATTTTATGATTTTAAGTGGCCTAAAACCCTTTCCCCAAATGTGTCATCAGCTCTCCGGCTATAACGATGATTTCACAAAAGAACGATAACCAATGAAGTTCAATTTAGTCCCGGTAATGCGACTGGATCATTTGCATTTAGATTAGTACGGCTTCGTTCGGTTTTCGCGGTAGGTAGGGCGCTAATGCTTTTTCAGATAAGTGCCACAGTAAGTGCCCTTTTAAATGGAGTGCCTATATTCTCTCTACCGAGATATATAGGTATTTTTCCGCAAAATTAATAACGCCGCAGTTTTTCTCGATTAGTAGTTAAATGATACATCAATAATGTTATTTGTTACTGCTTCGTCTAGTGAGTTAACCGTCAATTATCTAATCGCTGATGGTTGATATGGCATTTATTGGTTATAATATATTATCTTTATATAGTATAAAATGAAGTCGCTTCCGCCGTGTGTCCGTTTAAATCTATTAAACTACTCAACGGATTTTAATGCAGTTTTTAGCAATAGATAAAGTGATTCAAGAAAAAGGTTTATAGGTATGTATCAAATCAACTTGGGCAAATCGGCGTTGTATGTATGTACGTATATATGTATGTATGTATATATGTATGTATGTTTGTTTGTCCGAGGATAACTTACTTTCGAAGCGTAGTGATGGCACAAGGGGGGGGGGGTTGAGATATTGAGGTAAAAAAACAAAATATAAAAGGTCTTTGTGAGTATATTTCGGCCCCGTTTTTATTTTTAGTAATAAAATCTGAACTTTAACAAAATTCACAGGGTACAAAGTTCACTGGTGAGTGACCTCACAGTGCTTGATTTGTGAAATGCAGTGCTGAAATTTGGTATGCGTGTAGCTTTAGTGAAACAAATATAGGCTGAAATAAGTCTTGAAATTTAGAATAACTGCAATTTCTATACACTTCAATAATAGTATAATCAATTGACATAAACTCCCGTTACCTGTTATTTCAATGAATCTGTATGTCAAGTAAATTGGCTATGCATTTCGTGGCACTATTTTTATAGTCAAAGATAACGAATAATATTTTTTTTGTTTTTATGGTAGACACGCGAGATCTTAGTTCTGGGCGAACCACAAGTAGGTACATACATAAATCTGTTTGTTTGTTAGTTTGTTTGTTACCTTCACACGACTAAACGGCTGAACGGATCATAATGAAATTTTGCAATTAGATAGATTATATCCTGGGAAAGGACATAGGCTACTTTTTAGCCAACGGCGCAAAATGAGGGTACTGTTTTATTGAAAAACCACCTGTGCGAAGCCGCGGGCGGGTCAGCTACTTGTATTAAAATTATAAATTATTAGTAATAAGTTAGTATATTTAAAATTAATTAGTATATAAAATTAATTATTAATAATTAATTAATAATAATTAATTAGTATATATAATTATAAGTAATTAATTAGTATATTTAAAATTATACTTATACTGACTACTCATGACCTCCGTGGAGCAGTGAGCAGTAACTGAGACGCTGGAGGTTGCGGGTTCGATTCCCGCCACGGAACAAATGTTTGCATGATCTACAGATATAAGTATGTATTTAGAATTTAGAAGAAAAATAACGTACATAAGTGTTATATCAGTTATTTGGTTCCTACAGTACAAGCTTTGCTTAGTTTGGTGCTAGATAGCGCTCTGTGTAATGTCCATCATTATTTATATATATAAAATATATCTAGGTATAAAATCAAAAAGCTATGCTAATATCACTGTTTTATAAAATATAGCTGACTTGTCGCGGCTTCGCATGGATTCCAAAATTTAATATAGCCATATAGTTTAAAGTTCATACAAAAATCCCATAGAAAAAACACTTTCAGTTTTTACCGAATTTTCAAATTTTCCGGGCAATATTTCCATTTTTTTACCCTATGAATCTTATTCAGGTTATAACGAGCTTTTAAAATAAAAACAATCCAACTCGGTCCAGCCGTTCTCAGCTGATGCGCTTACCAAAGAACACCATTTCATTTATATTTATAGATGTGTGTTTGTAATAAAATCGTTTGTCGTAATACAATTTAAAGTCGTAACCACATTACCTTATTTAAATCATGATTTTTTGATTTTGCCTATTTACCTTTGGTGCATATGACTAAGACACATTTTTTATTGTCAACCATTTTATAATGGAAATTCGTGAAAAGGTCCATGGAAATGGCGTAAAATGCCCTTTTTGTGTTTTCAGGAAATTGTCGAGGAAATAGGACATCCATCTGCTCTGCCCCTTTGGAGTGAGAAATTATATGTCAACTTTTTTTATTGACTACGGAAAACTCTGTAGATTGCTTGGTTATAAAGGATACTTTGAGATATCACTAATCGGTAAGTAATCAGTAGAACTTTATTCTTGCCATGATACTATCTCTTCTCTTATTATATCTCTTAATATATAAAACAAAGTCGGGTTTGTTCGAACACTTATAACTCAAGAACAGCTAGATCGATTTTGATGATCTTTGAATTGCTGGATTTGTCTCCGCCCCGAATAGCAGAATAACTATTAAAATATCGGAAATAAGCAAAAAAATTATGAAGAAAATTCATTTTCTCATAATGCAGCTAATGATGGCTGATTGATTACGCGGGCTGCCAATGTACATTGGCAGCCCGCGTAATATGCATGTTTAGGTGGTACAAAGTTCGCCGGGCCAACTAGTATAATATAATTTATTGAGTACATAATTTAATAGAATAAAATTTCTTTCTTGTCATCTAAATATAACAAATGTTTATATTGAAATTTACTTTTAAAATAATAATATTTAAAGATGACAGACAATGTAATATTTCCAAACGCTGCTCAGCCGAGTTGAAGGTACTAGGTAGAAGTACTCGTCAACAACATTGAGATTAGAATCCCAAATGATACCGGGATGGGTGCCATATGGACATTCAGCATGATTCAACATTGACTGATAAAGGTTGCTGGGAGCCGT
The DNA here is from genome assembly GCA_963924445.1 of Philereme transversata. NCBI lineage: Eukaryota > Metazoa > Arthropoda > Insecta > Lepidoptera > Geometridae > Philereme > Philereme transversata. The sequence continues at coordinate 12,807,402 of OZ004347.1, forward strand.
TGGGTAGCTACACCAAATCCGAGATCCGAGATCGAGCTGACCAAATCAAACGTATGTAATAATAAAGAGCGCGACTAGAACAGGGATGTTGCGAATATTCGCATCCGCATCCACAAATGCGGAGCCTCCGCATCGGTTTGGTCATCTACATTTCCATCCGCATCCACAATGTTCATGCGGATGTTCATGCGGATGCAGATGCAGCGCAAGTCGCGACATAACATAAATTGGGTGGGGCTTGCGGGTGGCGCGTGCCGTGGACACGTGCTGATTGACCAATAGGAGCGAAGATTTCGGTGACAAGATCCGACGCGTTTGTTATTGCTTATCATTTGTATCTCGTAAATCAGTCATAACGTGTTTACTTGCGCTTATCGTATGGACATCGCAGTTTCTGAGTGTTTTTGTGAGTATACAGTGAATATTTATGTTAAGTGAGTTTTCTGCAGTTAATAGTTGATATATTTGTTTTATTTCTGCACCAAAACGAAGTTTCTTATTTTGTATGTTAAGCGAGTTTCTGCAGTTAAAAGTTTTTATTTTTGTGTTATTTCTGCACCAAAACGAAGTTTATCAAAATATCTTAAGATCCGCATCCATAGATGTGAGCCTTCAAAAATTCACATCCACATCCGCGGATGCAAAAAAATCTGCATCCGCAACATCCCTGCACCAGAATCGGGGCGATGTCGATTGTAATAGCCTTAAGAGAATGATGCAGAGAATCGACACGATTGGCAAGTTGCCTTATGCACTGAGACGAAACTGACATTCAACAGGCTTGATATAACGTTTTTAATATCGTAGTTTAGCTAGGATCCCTTTAAGTTTTTTTTTATTGACGACAGTCAAGTGCTTGACCACTACCTCACCTGATGGTACGTGTCGGTGTGATCGAAGATGGAGCACGTTTGCCTAAAAAGAACCTGTTCACTCCGGTTTTCACTGGTCCGAAAAACATACCTACGCCGGAAATTTAGCTTTGTCCTTCTGTCAGTCTGGCGAAGTCTTTACAGCCGTTTTACTCTAAGAAACTATTATAAGAGTATTTTATTATTAGAGTTGAAATAGGTACCTCTTTTCTGTGACTTCTCTTCTGTGTGACGCCTCACTCTTAGCATGAATGTCCAGGATGACTGGTAGATAATGCTATTAGCACTAAACGCACAAAAATGTAAATTATTTTTGAACTTCTTTAGGCGCGTTGGTATTTTTTGAGAAGGGGAAAAACCATTGAACTCGCGACTCTGTTACCGTTACCGATACCGTTCCTGACGATAAAAAAAATATTTCCTGATATTTAAAAAAATACACACGTAATTGTTCATGTTTTCACTTCTGTCGTATTCTGTCACTTTTTTATATTTATGGTGTCACAACTATTGCCAATAAACTGGAGCCTTATTGAGGAAAACGTCTATTTAATTTTAAAAAAGTAGTAAAAATGTAAGTAGGTACATTACCTTCTGAATTCAGATTCTGTGTCAAGTAAATTTCCCAAATATGCATGTAAACGTCAACATAGCCTTATCTACCAAACACAAGAAAAAGATTATATTTCAAACAAAAGGATTATTCACAAACAGTAACCAAACTCAGGCAAGTAGCAAACCAACTATGTATACTCCCTAAAGAACACTCGGCGATATAAAGGTTACATACTCGTAAAAGGGTTCCACCCTTCGCACCGAGCTTGGTCCTGCAAAGCATTGCAGCTATGTAGCATGTATATAACTTTGCAGGCAATTTTAGCTGGATTGCAAAATCCTGTTTATACAAAGCAAAATGCTAGTAAAAACGCGGTGGTCGACAACAAATGTGATCTTTAAGCACAAAGGAGCAAGAGAAAATGTTTTTTTTTCTGTCTTTTGTTAATTTTTTTGTTTAATTTTGGTGGGGTTGTATTTAAGAATAGTGATTTTTGATGAGGACAGTCAATATAATTTGTTACAAGTTAATGAAGTTAGTTTTAAAAGTTAGTTTAAAAATTAATTATAAAGCATTCTAAGCTTTATAATTAATTTTTAAATAATTGCTTATGCCAATTATTTAAAAATACACGTAAAATATGGTATACGTTGTTTATAGTCCCTGTTTATAAGATAATCCGCTATCACTAAATAAATAAATATTGCTGGACATTTCACACAGCGCTATCTAGCCCCAAACTAAGCAAAGTTTGTATTATGGGAATAACGGATAGAATACTTAATATACTTTTTTGTAAATACATACTTTATTATAATATATAGAAAAACATCCAGACCCGAAACAAATATCTGTAGATAATGCAAACATTTGTTTCGCGGCGGGAATGAACCCTTCTCCGTCTCAGCTATACGCCCACTGCGCCACGGAGGTCATCTGTCTTATAACAATGGCAATACCTTATAGGTTAAGTCCAACTAAAATTTCATCTACTTGGAATTGCATTGGGCCGGTACCTTAAGACATACAGATCAATTTCACTGACCCTTCAAAGCTAAACTTTGCTGCGTCCATCTCTCAGTTGATGCTGCGATTTACCAGAAGTCGCTGTATAAATCATCTTCAATGAGAAATGATAATAAAAATAAATCTAAAAGTCAGTGCAGGAAGCGTATAAACCACAAAGTAAAAATTCAGCCTGTTTGTTTACTCACAAGCAGACGCACGGCATATGGCGGATACGAGACGTACGCAAAATGACATCGACATAGGACAATTGTTGTTGTGTACTCAAGCCGGTATCAAGCTTATTTTTCGCGTTTTTTCAGTTATGCTGTTGTGTGACTCGGCAGACGAGACCGGTGGCTTATTTATTTATAGATTAGTTCAGTTGGACTTTGTTTTGACGTATTATTGTCTAGCTGTTGTCTCTATATTCTAATCAAAAGCGCGTCACAAACAATGAAGATGCTATATATTATCTTCACTATGTGATGGTGCATTAGATTGACTTATAGCATCTTCATCGTGTGGCGCGAGCTTAAAGGACGAAAAATGCGTGCCTAACATGCCCACTGTCACTACCTACCTCATCAGATGTAAAAGTGTAAAAGTGTGGTCAAAGATGGTACATGACTAGTTACAGAACTTAAAGGTTTCAAGATCAGAATAAATAAATAAATAAATATTGCTGGACATTTCACACAGCGCTATCTAGCCCCAAATTAAGCAGAGCTTGTACTATGGGAACCAGATAACTGATAGAATACTTATATACATTTTTTTTTTGTAAATACATACTTATAATATATAGAGAAACAACCAGACCCGGAACAAATATCTGTAGATCATGCAAACATTTGTTCCGCGGCGGGAATCGAACCCGCTACCTCCTGCGTCTCAGCCGGCTATTAGCCCACTGCACCACGGAGGTCGTCATAACTAAATATATATAAAAATAAATAAATATAAATAAATATTGCTGGACATTTCACACAGCGCTATCTAGCCCCAAATTAAGCAGAGCTTGTACTATGGGAACCAGATAACTGATAGAATACTTATATACATTTTTGAAGTTATACTTCTTTTGGCGCGATGGAGAAAAATGATGAGAGTGAATTTTTACGATGCGCGCGCACACCGACACCTAAATTTAACAGCATGAAGTTAGTTCTAGGTGGTATGAAAGTTGATAACTATGTTCAAGTTGTATATTCTAGTATTTTTATATGTAGAAAACGTGTTTCGTAAGGGTACAATTAAACAGTGTGAATAAATAAATATTATATTGGTGTTTTTATTGATTAATTTTAATATTTATCGTTAATCACTACTGCATTTTAGTTATTTTTTTTCCATACGCCAAAGAAGTATAACTTCTAACGCGTGTACGTACACAAACTCTTTTTTTTTGTAAATACATACTTATAATATATAGAGAAACAACCAGACCCGGAACAAATATCTGTAGATCATGCAAACATTTGTTCCGCGGCGGGAATCGAACCCGCTACTTCCTGCGTCTTAGCCGGCTATTCGCCCACTGCACCACGGAGGTCGTCATAACTAAATATATATAACTTTTGAAACTATCATGGTTATTAACACTATTTGTACTAAAAACGGGATATTTACCATGATTTGTGAGTTCTTGAGTGTCCCGATATTTCGACGCAGTTGCATGCGCCATGATCACGGGTAAACTGAAGTCTTTGCATATAGTTATTGGCAGATAAACGATCTACCCTCTTTCTTAGTCTCTTGCTAACACACTCAAGAACTCACAAATCATGGTAAATATCCCGTTTTTAGTACACATCAGAATTTATAGCGTATTCTTTCGTGTTACATAGCTACAAGAAAGAATACGCTATAAATTCTAATCAATAAGTTTGGAAATAAGTTGTATTATTGCCAAATATTCAGAATGAAACTTTAATTTAATCGAACCTCAGCAGTTTAATGATTACATTAATATTTATATCCTCACAACAAACTATAAGATGACAAACAAGAAATAAATATAAATTAAGAAATTAATATTGCAGGATATTTCACACAGTGCTATCTGACCCCAAACTAAGTACGTAATTAGTCAATAGACAACATTTTTACATTATATCAAATCCATTTCTAAATTTCGTTAAACGTTTTATACGAGTATTTTGGAAATAATCTAATTTTTTTTATCATTTATTGACTAAACTCTATCAACATGGCGAGTATTTTGAAATTCATACTGGAGAGTATGAATTCCAACAATGGGACAATATAATGTAACAATGTTCTAAAGTTGGATGAGTTTAACCAAATAATAAATACACTGCCTTAGAAATAAATTAAGCCAGCCCTAACAAAAGCACCGTAAAATCTAGAACCACGGAGTGTCAGTCAAGTTCGAAATGGAAATTACATGAAAAATTGGTGCGAATTTAAAAACAGAACAATAAGCCCTAACTCGGCCACGGGCACCGATCTCGAAAAAAGAAACCATACGCCAATATTTACTCGCATCGGCATTCGACACTTCGCACGAAACTCCGATCCATACTATCGATACGCGCAATCGAATCGAATGTGCTAGCGAGATTATTTTGCATCGATACTCCAAAATTTCGGATTATTTCTTGACTTGTATTTTATAGAAAACAAGTAGATACGGTAGTTTGACGGCTTCAGTGGCAAAGTGGCTGAGACGCAGAGGTTGCTTTATGCATTATCTACTAATATTTGTTCCGGGTCTGGATGTTTTTCTATATATTATGTATGTATGTATAAGTATGTATTTACAAAAAAAAGTATATAAGTATTCTATCAGTTATCTGGTTCCCATAGTACAAGCTCTGATTAGTTTGAGGCTAGATAGCGCTGTGTGAAATGTCTACCAATATTTATTATTATTTATGTATATATTTCAAAAAGAAAACTAACTACGTGTTAACTTAATTATTAATTTATTAGTCCGAGGAACAAACAACTGCTCAATCCATGTTAGAATTTTGAGGTCTTCACGATACAGGCTTGGCGCAGTGTGCAGACTATCGACTAAACCATTAATTATCAAGCCCTCTCAACATTAAGTTCACTTAAATTATTTGTTTTAAAAATATTAGACACTAATTGACCTGCCTCCGGCTTCGCATGCATGGTTTGTCAATAAAAACATTACCCTCCTTCTGCGCAGTCGGGTAAAAGTCACTTTTGTTATTCAGGGATAATGTAGCATTCTAATGGTGAAAGGTTTTTTGTAATCGAACCAGTACCTATAGGCGTGCTTTTTATTGCAAAATAAAATGTTTTTCATTTTCATTTCATTTCAATGTTTATCTTTGATTATTTACTTTACTTGTTTTTTTTTATTATTTTTTTTTATTTATTATAACTACAACCTAGGGATCTTCAAGTCACGAGTTAATAGGTTTCTTCTTGGCAAGCGTGTACCATCGTAGACTGCATCATCGCTTACCATCAGGCGAGATAGTGGTCAAACGCTAGCCTATAATTTATAAAAAAAAACTTAAATAGTTAAATGGATAACTTTACTTTAAAAGAAACTTTTTATTTAATAAACTATATAGTCCTTTTACTTGGTAGTCTTTAGGCTCACAGAGGTCACTTTTTGTCATTGAACTTTCTTGTAGGATATTGAAACAGTATACAATTTCACTAACCAGCTGTATCCATAAATAGAAACGATCTATAGATATCAATTACAGTTCCAATATAATCGATAAAACATCAATACGGTTACTATTGATCGATACTAGTCATTATGGACAGTTGTATTTGGATAACTCGATAGTTTCGTATTGATCAAATAAACACATTGTTCACATCTGGCTAACTATTGATTGAATACAAATATACAGATGCTATGGGAAATAAACTGATTAATAAAAGTAGAATTCACTAAATTGTATTCAAAGAGATAAATAAAAGTATGTCTTAATTAATTAAAATTCTAGTAAAAAGCAGCTCAGCATGAATAAGAAAATTAATTTCGAATTCAACTTTACTCCCCCTGTTTTCCGCATCATTCAATTTTGAGTTGGCATCAAAGCAAACAGAAAAACAATCAAGCTCTAATTCCGCATGATTTCACCCGCGCACAACATATACCGAATTCAAACTCTGAAAAGCAAATAATTACATGCAAAAAAGTGCTGGACCGGGCGACGCCATCTTGGTTCGCGAGGCGTCACATTCACTTGTTTTGCGAAAAAGGCCTAAGTACCGCGCTATCTAAGCATATGTAGGGTTATACCGGAGACACTGGTGATTAAGTGATGATAAAAACGCAATTTACTCTCCACTCTGTACTATTAAGAACAAAGCTCAAAATCGGACGAAGGTTTGTTTTTTTATTTGTTTTAACGCGTAGGGATCGAGGCACATTTAGCGGAGCCACCCTCGCTCTGCAGGGTGAGATTTCTTACAGGGTGATATATTATTAATATCCCTGGGGTAGAGTACAGAAAAATGGCGAGTTTTGGAAGGGAAACCGTGTACTTTACTGCCGGCTGTGCGGAATGGAATGTTTGATTATCAAAGGGAAAATATTATAAGGAGAAAAATTTATATAGAGAAAATATTGGCACCACCGCCTTACCTTTATCTGCCGCCAAATAGCAGTACTTGTGCTGCTGTGTTCCGGTTAGATGGTAATGGTATGTTCACACACATAGAGATCAAGACAACACAATACCTTGTTTTGAATTCTATATGGATATATCCATGGGCTGCAGTAGCCACTTAACATCTGGTGAACTGCATGCTCGTTTGTCATATAAGTTGTATAAAAAAAAATGATGCCTATATAATAATAAGTATAAAGATATATCCACGGGAGAAACTTAACTAGTTATTACATTATCTGCTTTATAGCGATAAGACCACTCATTGTATACCATTTGCTTTGTATCTTCTATTTTGTTTAGTTTGTTTATGGTGTTTAATAGTGTTTTCATTCATTCATTCATTCATACCTCATAGACATTGCTTTCATCTTTGAACGACGCGTTGAAGTCTTTCGTCCAGAAAATCTACATTATCACACTAATATTATAAATACGAAAGTTTGGATGTTTGTTTGTTTGTTACTCAATCACGCCGTAACAGCTGAACCGATTTCGATTAAATTTGGTATATACGTAGATACCTGGATCACCACATAGGCTACCTTTTATCTCATAAATCAGTTCCCATGGGATAAAAATGGGGTGTCAAGTCAAGTTGCAACAGTGAGTTTTGTTTTCATTTTCTTTCATATATTGTCGAGCTCTAAAACATTGCATCCTTTCATGTTCGTTATATGGTGATAAAGAAAAAATAAGAAAATGGCTACTCACTCTTGACTACGACGAAACTGAAAGCCTGTTGGAAATCATTACTTAGCAATCCTTCTTACCATTCCCCTCACACACAAGGGCGGATCCAGGGAGTACAGGGGGGTCATGGGGGTCATGACCTCCCCCCCCCCTGGGCTGGGTCCAGGACCTAGGTGACCACTAATTAAAACTGTTAAATATAACACATGACATTGACCACGACTATGTGACTCCCCCCCTGGCACCAAAGCTGGATCCGCTCTTGCTCACACATCCAATCACACCTACAGATACACATACATCCAGCCCCCCACCCTACACACACACACACACACACAAACCACTCATAACCTAGTAATAGAGCACTCTTAGTAATAGTTTTCTATTAATATATATTCTTTTTGTTAGTGTATTAATAAATAATATTCTTTGCATGCTTATCAAAAAGTTAAACTCTGATTGTAAACCGGCCTCCCGCGATACAGGCAAGTCCAAGTGCGGGAACCACCAGTCAATTTTAATGTAAAATGTAATTTTTCGGTAAATAAAATATTTTGTATTGTATTTTGTATTTGTATTAGTTTAGCTTTATTTCTAGGTTACCTACACATTTAGTAGTTTAACGCGTACGACCTCGCGGGCAACAGCTAGTACTTCATATTTTGTACATACAGAAACTCGATTGAAAAGAGCAGCTAAAGCTGTGATGTTATGAACTGTATTTATGAAATACTTTATAGATTTGTCAACGACAAATAATTTAGGTAGGTAGGTACCTATGTCAAAAGTATGTAGTACATGCTTACAAAATTATTGAGCAAAATGTTCTCTAAACGCATATATATACATGGTTTTACATAGATCCCTTTATTTCACACTTATATGTTTTATCTGCACATTCTATACTTTACTTATAAACTTTATTCCCTAGACATAAGAGTCATATTCATTTAAGCTTTTATAGACGCCCTCGTCTAGGAATAGCTAAAAAGGGCGTCCATTATTCTATTTTAAGGGGACTATGAAATAATGCATGTACCTATTTATAATTTAATTTATTCACTAAAATGAAATGTCATTGGTCTATTAAAGGAAATATTTTAGGTGTGGGGCGGTTTTTATTACATAGATAGATTTCGTAATGATATTTTAAAACTATTAGGTAACGAGACTGGTGGACGACATATAGAAAGTTGCAGGCATTCGATGGATAAAACAAGCGCTGGGTGTGAGCAGTGAGTGAAGTCGGGTTGTGGATCATAAGGGCCTATGCACACGGCGTTATTTAAACGCGCAGACGACGCGCGTTTTCGGCACCATAGACGCCCAGGATGAATTTATTGATGAGTTGAGTACTCTTACTAGTGTTGCCAGCGCGCTCTTGACAAAAGTTCAGAATCAGAAATATTTTATTGTTTATTGAACAACAAAGATCTTAAATATTCAGTAGAAGTTTGCACAGTTTATCCGTTTCGGAGGTACATTATAAAAACAAAAATAAAAGTATTACAAATTCTTATCTACTAAAATTTCGGCTAATAATAGTCATAATAGTTATTTATTGATAATAAACATTATACGTCAACATATTATTTTTCACGTAAGTACATAAAATTGTAAAATAAAAAATTGGTTGCTGCAACTTGACTTGACGCCCCTTCTTTATCCCATGAGAACTGATTTAGGGTATGTGTTAATCCGTATGATCTCGAAATGTAACCAAGTTACCTTCCGAGTCGCGTAACCTGACGAAGGTTAAAGTTACCTAAAAGGTTACAAAAGTCACCTGGCAACCCCGTAACTAAGGTCTTCAAGAGTAGTTTTTTAACACCTTCAGATCAATTTTGAAAGAGCCTGTTTACTCTGGTCTTATAAACTTTGAGAATATAGTAGCCCGTAAGAGTAGTAGAGTTTCTTGTGAAAGGGCTCGCCCGGGGAAGTACTACCACCATACCTATTTCTACCGCCAAGCAGCATTGCTGTGTTTCGGTTTGAAGGGAATGGTTGCCAGTGAAATTACAGGTACATGAGGCTTTACACCTTTATGCCTCAAGTTGATGGACGCAGGGAAGTGCATCGTAGAGCACATTTCTAAGGAGCGTGACCTACGAGGCAAACTTTGTTATACGCGATGGTTACCACTTAACATCAGGTGGGCCATAGGCTTGTTCCATCCCCATAGTAAAAAAAAGCCCGGAAAGATAGACGCATCGAATGAAAGTTTCAATCCTTAGGCATCGTTCACACGAGCGTTTTTCTAACGCTCGTTATTTTTAACGTTATGACATAAGACTTAATTACTTCTCCTGTGTGCACGTGCTTTATCACGTCAGGAGTATTTATAGGTACAACATAGGGAAACGTATGTACATAGATCGGACAAGCGAATTTTAGGCACCTGAGTTTACAGCGACGTCGATTGGTGCGTGCTTTTTAAAACGTAGCGCGACTATATAACCACAAAAGACAATACTAGGGATTTACTACACTACTCCAAGCACAAAACGGTAGCGTTTAGGGGAAGCTTTCGATACCAGGCAACTAAGTGTTGGAACAATATTCCCCCACCACTTCGACATTTAAAATCACAGTTTATCTTTAAAAAGCGTTTAAAATCCATAATCCGTAAACAAAAAACTGGGTTGCCTGGTGCGGGAAGCATTAGTGCACCTTTCACGTGCTAGCCGGTTGGGGTATTATTTTTACCAATTTATTATTTTGATTTATATACATAATGTTCTGACTTTATTTATTTTTAAAACCTTCTTTCTTAAATGTCTAACCAAAAATTGTTGGCAAGCGCGTGATTGAGAAAAATGCGAAAGAGACAACTCCAGAAGACAGTGTAGTCTAGGCATCGTAAGACCTAGACAATTTCAGAAGAAAGTTGTCTATCTTAAATGTCAAAGATAGAGAAAATGATGGCTATCGTGCTCGGCGTTATACACTACTGTCGAGAAAGTGTCGACAACGTATACGTACCATTATCTATAAAAACGGAAAAAAAATCATGTCTGTTGTACGGGAGCCACACTTAAATATTTATTTTATTCTGTTTTTAGTATATGTTGTTATAGCGGTAACAGAAATGCATCATCTGTGAAAATTTAAACTGTCTAACTATCACGGTTCATGAGATATAATAGCCTGGTGACAGACGGGCAGACAGACGGACAGACAGACAGCGGAGTCTTAGTAATAGGGTCCCGTTTTACCCTTTGGGTACGGAACCCTAAAAAGACACTGAGTATGAAAATGGTAGGTGTAGGTATGATATTTGCCGTTTTTATAGATAATGGTACGGAACCCATCGTGCGCGAGTCCGACTCGCACTTGGCCGGTTTTTTATTTAATGTATGTTTTATTGATTACCTTCTATTTTGTATGTGCTGTATAGCTGTTCCAAATTAATGTATTACTCTAATTAATATGGATAAAATCGACTGTTGCGCCGAATTTCATACAGCTGATAATGATGAGGATTGTAAAGTGGGTGTGGAAACGAATTTTATAAACTGGTGGTTCGCCCTGAAATGAGATTACGCGAGTCTCCCATAAAAACAAAAAAAATATATTATTTGTAATCTTTGACCATCAAAATAGTGTCACGAAATGAATAACCAGATAACTTGACCTACAGTTTCATTCAAATTACAGGTAACGGGAGTTTATTTAAATTGGTTATTATTTTATGGGGTAGAAATTGTAATTATTCTGCATTACAGACTTTTCCCTATATTTGCGTCACTAAAGCTACATGCATACCAAATTTCAGCACTGTGGGGTCACTGGTGTACCCTGTGAATTTGTCACAGTTCAGTTTTTATTAAGGCTTATAACTTAAAAACTACAAAGGTTATCTAAAAATAAAAACGGGATCAAAATGTACTTATAAAGACCTATTATTAGACGTGCTACTTGACCGGATAGTTCCATTTTGTTTGTTTTTACCCCTCTTGAACCCCTATATCTCAACAAGCCCCTCACATTTTTAGCTTATTTAGTTACACCAAAATTGTGCCATCACTACCTATCTATATACCAAATTTCACAATGATCGGATAAAAGCTTCGAAAGTTATCCTCGGACAAATATACATACATACATACAACGCCGATTTGCCCAAATTGGTTTAGAGAGATCTCTTCTCTCGACCAATAACTAGCTAACCTGCCTGTGGCTTCGCATGCATGGTTTGTCAATAAAAACATTACCTTTCTTCTTCGTCGGTCGGGTAAAATGTAGACTATGTTACTCAGGGATACTGTAGCATTCTAATGGTGAAAGAATTTTGAACATCTAGTAGTTTTTGAGTTTATTCGTTACAAACATACAAAAATACAAATCTTTCCTTTTTATAATATTAGTATAGATGAGTTGTTCTTATATGTCTTCATGAAATAATCAACAATTTAAATAACTGTAGGGGGAGGTACCCCAAAAACACAAAAAATATATTTGTAGTTTTGATTTAGGCATCACTAAATCATTAAATACACAAAGGTTAGCTGGAAGAAAATGCTAATTAAGCATTAAGTTCGCTTATGTGATATTTTATTAGTCCAATACTAAATATTCTAATCTAATCGTGGCAAATTTCAGATTTACAGAACTAAACTTAACGAGATTTTACCACCGCACTTCTCGACATATCGTCGACGATTGGATATCGCGCACCACACGCTTCACGCGATCTTTTCTACCCCATACTCGTACTTGCAAGATGTGGAATGAGCTACTATCTGAGGTTTTTCCGTTACGCTACGACATGGTACGCTTCAAGAGAAATGTAAAGAGGTTTCAACAGGGTAGGGAACGTCTTTACAATACCCCGGGTGTTGCCCGTGTCAATAGGCGACTGTGACCGCTTGCTATCAGGTGGGCCGTAAGCCTGTTTCCCCACAAATAACATAAAAACAAAAAAAAAAGAAACTAAAAGTCTGCGAGTAAAACGCCTGTGGCCGCTTACTATCAGGTGGGCCGTAAGCCTGTTTCCCCACAAATAACATAAAAACAAAAAAAAAAGTAACTGCGAGTAAAACGCCTGTAATTTCAGACAGACAGACTTGCCGAAACTATAAAAGTTCCTACTTTGGCTACGGACCCCTAAAAACATGTCTTTTATTATAATGAACTGGAAAACCACTTGAACCTGTTAAATACTTATAATTTTTTTTTTTACTACCTTAAGTTGGAACTTGATGTTAAGCGATAACCGTTGCCTATAACAAAGTATTACCTCATAGGCTACGCACCTTAGAAACGTGCCCTACGATGCACTACCCTGCGTCCATCAACTTGAGGCATACAGGTGTAAAGCCGCCTGTAATCTCACCTAACTTCAAGTACCCCGTATTTTTACTAAATATGTGGGTTTTATGAAGCTTTTTGCTACATAATATAAATATGTCGTTCTGTACTTAGGAGCATTAAATAATTAAACAACATTAACTCTGTTTCTAATGTTTTAAATCTAAGTGCGTTTAAATTATGTTACTAAAAACATATTTACGAACCCAAATTTTAGCTATGCACTTTGAAAAATATTTCTTCATCCTGCATACGGTTACCGTGCCGTGTTAGCAAATAAAAAGTTAAGAGTATTAAGAACAATCTTCATCAAAAAACATAAAAAAATAAAAATAAATTATAATACTTATGAGCACGATTGTACTTCAACCCCTTCAACTTGAACTGTACCGTCATAACCATTTTTTACCTCAGCATAGCTTTTACAGTCGGTTTACGCTACTCGATAATAGATGGCGCTTTTAGAAATAATTTGTATCCTGTAAAATTGCAATCCGAAATATTTTAATATTTATTAAATAATCACCAGTAGATAAATAAATTTAAAAAAAAACGTCTAAATTTTTTTTTCACCTGAACAACATGCCCATCGCTTAGCATTGTTTGATTCGTTCTCGGCCGGCTAACTAGATGGCGTTGCTCATTGCTAGGACAATTTAGTAGACTCGCTCGTAGATATATTTCTCGTAGCATTCCTGATTACGATAACTCTTCTAAAAATATTTTAGATATTAGTACGTCAGAAACTCAATTGTATTAAATGAGTATTATTATGTAAAAGCGTTTGATTTTATTAATTTTGAAGGTAAAGCAAATAAATCCAGCGTTCGATTCTCGTTTTTTGATACATTTAAGGTGGTATCTGTTTTTACTTAAATCCTCAAATAAGTCCTTAGAAATAGATTATTGAAGGATGATAATTGTGGTAGTACCTGAACAAGTATAATTTTTATCAAAAATACAGAAGGCAACGTCAGGGTCGGCCGAGAAAGCGTTGGCGGGACGATCTCGACACCTTCGAAAGAGGAGGGGGAGCCCTTTCCTCAGCAGCGGGAAGAAATAGGTTAGATAATTCTTCTGCCAAGCAGCACTGCTGTGTTTCGGTTCAAAGGGTATGGTTGCCGGTGAAATTATGAGCACTTGAGGCTTTACACCTGTATTTTTATTTTTTTTATGTTACCTGTTGATGGAGTAATACCTCATAGGTCATGCACCTTAAAAGTATATATGTATGCCTCAAGTTGATGGACGCAGGGCAGTGCATCTTAGGACACTTGCCTAAGGTGTGAAACCTACGAGGCAATACTTTGTTATAGGTAATGGTTACCACTTAACATTAGGTGGGCCATAAGCTTGTTCTATCTATATTGTATATGGTGGTAAAAAAAACTGTTTTTGTATACGTTGGATGTCAGATCATCATATTCATTGTTTTTATATGATGTAATTAAAACCATCTCTCTTTAGCCTCAAAGGTTTGCTGGAAGAAAACTCTTCTTAGGGTTAAGCTCGCCTTTGTACATGTTCTCTATTTCTGTAATTTTTAATGTATTTTCTTGTGTACAATACAGAATGAAGAAGTATACATTTTGGCGCATACATCTTAAACACATTTAAGACCTTTGCTAAGAATAGACGAAGACTAAGTTTAAGTCAAAATTCACTTGTTTATAAACATTATCTACACGGATCACTTCAAATGACAAAACTGATCAACTCATCAATTTGATATCATAATATTAAAACAATTACTATAGGTGCAATTACTATAAGTGGTCTATGTTATTTATATTCAGTAGGTATTCTAATAGATTTTTTTAGTTATAATACCTTGTTATAGGTGATGGTAACCACCTAACATCAGGTGGGCCATATGCTATGAAAACTTTGACAAATATTTTCAGATCATCCAAAATTTATCACGCGGCGGGAATCGAACCAGCACCTCAGATACATAAGCCGCTGTAACCCACCCATTGCGCCATTAGACGCATGAAACAGTGATTCTGAAAAAGTAGTAAGAGCCAAAGATAAAGGCAATAATCAGAATGTCAAGTTCTTTTCGTGAGTATTAAATAATTCATCCTTCTTATTAACAGAGATTAATAATTTATTTTATTCACCACTTGGTAATATACTGACCCTCAGGAACTAACTGTTAATTTAACTATAAAACATTGGTTCTGGAAGTAGTTATTTTAATGATGAAAGCCATAAGTCTAGCGCCGAGTCAGATCATAAATACGCATAAAGGCAGGTAAGCTAAATGGATTTCCCATCTAGTTAAAAGTTATAACGTACGTAGGCACGCGCAGAATTATGAAAGACCATGATTAATCAGCGACAGCGTATGTACGCTTTGTCCCATAGCTCTATTTATCAGCACATAGCGGTGACATCTCATTATGTACCACCCGAGCATATACCTACACCACTGCTATCTAGGAAGTTTGTACGCAAAAATCTAGCGGTACTAGGTGCTTGCCCCCGGCGCACGCACACACGTGCTCGACTCCCTATCCACACACAAACCGCCAAGGAGAGAGACTGCGTGATAGAAAAAGACAGAAATAAAAATCACCCAGTGGTGTGAGGTGATGCCCCCAAAAAAAGCACCAAAAACGCAGTCTGCGCAACTTTCCGGCGCAGAATCGTTAACGACTCCCGCTCTCTTTATCGTACACGCCGTGCCTCCTATATTTCTATTTTTTCTCCGCCCGCCATTAGACGTAAGACGGTTCACAGCTCATACAAAAATAAACCTAATCTCTAACGGAATAGAATCGAAAACAAAACGTCAAAATCGTGGCGTATATCTTACGCGTCGGTCGCTAGACGCACACAGTCGCACCGGAACAGAAATAACGATCGCATTTTTGACCGAAAAGGACGGACAGATGGCTGAAAAGAGAAGAAAAAAATGACGACCATTTTGCTTGGCGCACCTACGACGCCGACGAGGTGAGCGGCTATGTATGCGATCTTTTTTCAGAAAAAAGCCAACCAAAACAAATGCACGTGGTCGAGTGTTATGACCGGAGCTTGGAAAAATTCTGGCGGCGGCTCAGAGATGACGTTACTGGCGCGCATTTTTTTCACGCGCCTTTTAGTTAAGGAAAAAGATACGCGGTGGCGCTTTTTCGAGACTTAGCTGTGCTTGGGGTTGAGTCAGATGCATAGGCTTTAGAATAAATGGATAGTACAGGATATCGACGCACATAGTTATTTTTTGTAAGTTAAGATCTTACATTAAATCAGTATAATATGTATGAAACAGATTTTATAAACTACAAGCTCCTGCGCGTGGCTTTGCACGCGTGGTAGGTACTTATGTCAGTCAAAAGTAGGCTATGTCTCAATTTAGGTCGTAATCTATCTATATACCAAATTTAATCGAAGTCACCATTTGTGGTGACAACATCACAAACAGACAGAAAGGCAGAGAGACAAAGTTACTTATAATATTTTATACGATCGTATTTTGTTTTATGACAATCATAGCAAAGCGTATGCCTGGCAGTCATAATTTTGGAATTGCAATGTGCAATTGTCAAGGTTCTTTTTATTTTTCAAAAATGGATGTAAAATAAACAAGCAACAAGTAACCAAATATATTTTATTAAAGTAATATCAAAATTGAAAGCGTATACGTACCATAATTTTGTAGTAGGTAAATTAAAATTTACCAATTCGATGAAAAATGACTAACTACTTTATACTAACTAGTTCAATCAATCATCAATTATCTTAAAATTCTAGTAACCGTCACTTCATTGATGCGATTTTCTAAAAAAGTTGTATATATAAGTAAAAAAAATAATTAAGTGATTTTATTGACCGAATAAAAAAAACTGCAAATGTCGCAAAACGACTGTATTTTTACAAGACTCGCAATATTTAAATTAATTATTAATTAAGTCATTTGCATCAATACACAAAAATGTGGGGCTAAATGCCTTTAATTACATAATGAATATACAATAAATATTTACATGACTTATACATTGCAATTCAGCTGGGAAATGCAGCCACTGTCTGGAGCAGTTGAGCTATCTATAGATCGTTTGCAACGGTCTTTAGATGTTTCAACCATTTCTTCTGTATTTTATTTTAGTCATGAAAATATTTATTAATACATTGCATATTAGTGTTTAGTAACTAGTAACAAATTCAAAATCGTTTAGTGAACGTGAAGTACCTACTATAAATAAAAAAAAAAAAAAATATTGCTGGACATTTCGCACAGCGATATCTAGCCCCAAACAAATCTAGCTTGTAGGTACTATGGGAACCAGATAACTGATCGAATACTTACATACTTTTTTTTAAGTATAAATTGCCATTACCTGGTTTTAAGACCTTGTTTATGCAGATAAATATTTTTTAACTTGAAATCTCCTCAAAATTCTGGTGTGGCCGTTTTTTTTTCGATGTGTTAATGTCACGCTGATCAAAATTTAGGATCATTCTAGAAATCTATTGAGGTTGTCCCCTCAAATGGCCTAAGGGCGACTTATCAACATTAAGCTATGCTGTGCTATGTTCTGTTAAGCCAATTCGCTTCTCGTTATAACGAGGAAACGTGCTGCGATGTGCTTTGTGTTACTCCGCTTTGTTCAAAACAGCACAGCACAGTATAACTCAATATTAATTAATCACCTCAAGACTTATATTAAATTATAATGTAAACCCAGACCGTCCCAAGGTTGTTTGGAATAGATAACTCATAGTGATAAGACTTTGCGATATAATCATGTTTTTTTCTTTTAACATTTGGTGTACAATAAAGTTCGTTATTCTGTTCTGTGTTAACAAACATCCACTTATAGGTATTTTTACTTAGAAAATTTTCATGATTTATTTCAACAATTATAATTTAAAAATGAGCATTATTACAAAATAGTCTATAGTGTCCGAAATATTTAATTATCTATATGTATAAAACATAGTCGGGTTAGTTATACCATTTACAGTCAAACCTGGTTAAGTGAGAACTGGTTAAGTGAGAACTGGATAAGTGAGAAAACTCTATAAGTGAGAGTAACAGCCAGGACCCGTCATTTTAAGCTCCCAAAACCTCTATTAGCGAGAAACAGAAACCTTTGTAAGAGACAATCATTTTTCCCTCATGGACCTTCGTAAGTGAGACTGCTACTTATCTATACCTCTATAAGCAACAGTCGAGCTTTATTTATTTATATTATTTAGGAGGAACAAATGACAAAACAAATTACAAATTTAACATCTGCGATTTTATGACTCATTCTTAACTTTCGTGGAACTTCCTACCATTGGTTTTGTATTGTTTTCTCGTCAATATTGTACCTATTCTATTTCGTGGAACTAAATAACGTTGTTATTTTATCGCATTTATATTCTCATAAAGTTGCTGTGACTTGTTATTGCTAGAGAGAAACGCTACCCATCTGCATTAGTGGGAAAGTCGGGTTAGTTAGAAACCTCTATAAGCGACAATGAGATTGTGCTCCCTTGAACTCTCGCTTATCCAGGTTTGACTGTATAACTCAAGATTTTGATGATCTTTAATTTGTTGTATTTTTCTCCGCCCCGAATAGCATAATAACTATTAAAATATTGGAACAATTTACGCAAAAAAAAAATATGAATAAAATTCATTATCACCTCACACTAATATTATAAATTCGAAAGTTTGGATGTTTGTTTGTTTGTTACTCAATCACGCCGTAACGGCTGAAACGATTTCGATGAAGTTTGCTATATACGTAGATTACAACCTGGATCCCCACATAGGCTACTATTTATCCCATAAATCAGTTCCCATGGGATAAAAATGGGGTGTCAAAGTTTCTATACGAAAATGATTTTGGTCTTTGTTACCCTTCACCAAAACTACTTAACGGGTTGGGCTCAAACTTTGCAGAAGTTTGGTTCTAGACCTAGAATAACATATAGGCTACTTTTTATCTCGTAAATCAGTTCCCATGATCCATTATTATTGACAAATAACTTGTGCGAAGCCGCGGGCGGAAACTAGATGTACCTAATGATGGCCGATTGACAATTCTGCCGGACATTGGCAGCCCGCATCATATGCATATCAAGGCGGTACGAAGTTCGGCGGGTCAGCTAAAATAAAGTAATACTTATTGATACGAGTATGTTCTATAACCTATTGGCATGATTTATTGTATCAGCTTTTCAATATTCCTTTCCTTTGATTGGATTGTATTGAAGCGTTCGGTGTGTTAAGCAGAAGCGTTGCGAAGCACAGCGAAGCGATCAATTGAAAATGCTTACACATTTTCTGATGCCGCTTTATCCCTGGCAGCGTTGACCGGGAAGAAATTTGGCGTCCAGTCTCTGAAATAATATTTTTTTTCACATGTTTAATTGAATAACATTGATCAATTGTTGAGTAAGTAGCTGGGATGACTACCAAAGTCGATAGACTGATAAGGATAAAAATTTAGCGGCTGAAATTGCTTCAACTCAATCAAAAATTACAAATGTAACAATTTAGACGTAACTTTAATATTCTTTTGAAATTAATTGTTAGTGCATTGTTAAACTGACAAGAATTTGTACAACTTTGCAAGCCCTAACAGATAATATCCTAAAACACTATCATATTTAATTTAAGACCTTATTTTCTAACATATTATCAGCAAAGAATAAATGACTTATGAAAAGATTACTGACATAGCTAAAAACAACCCCAGTTGAACTACTTTTCTATTTAAAAAAACCAGTCAAGTGCGAGTCGAACTCGTACGCCGAGGGTTCCGTACCTACCCATTGTCCTCTAAATAGTATGAGCGCTCATACAACTCAGAGGAGTATTTTAATCGGCGTCAACTATGAATTTGTGGGGACACCCTTTAATTTTCAACTTTATTTATTTTTTGGAATTTTTCCTTTATTTATGCTGTAAGACCATTTATTTTATTTGTTTAGCGTTCGGTAAATATGCTATCACAGTGTAAAATGCTATTTTACGGTACCGGGTATCGAGACAAAACTAAACTTAAATTTGTTTAGATTCCATTAGAGAAATGCCATTTTTACCACACATTTGCGGTTAGTTTTGAAATTTTAGACAATTTCGGTGCTTTGTACCGAACTATTGACACGAAAAAGTATCGTAACGGCCCATTCCCACGGCAACATCCCATTTTTTGCAGGTACAGTTTTTTGTAGGATCCTGCAAACAGGATACTCGTGTAAATATTAGTATTGAAGCACGTACACTACTAAACGAGATCCTGCAAAAAGCAGGATATAACCGTGTAAAAGGGCTGTTATTCGGTCAACCGGACGGGCGACTTGCGCAACGATGCCTAAACGTATTTAGTGGCTAAATGATTTGAGGAGTAGTCAGATCATACAAATACATCAAATTTAAAGATGTTTAGTTGCTAAATACGTTTAGGGATCGTTGTGCAAGCCGGGCTAACAATCATAGTTTGGTTTTTTTCTAAAGCTGTTGCCACTTTTGGCATTTATAATCAAATCAAGATATTTTTATTTCATGAAGATACGTTGTTTGTACACTTGGAAAAGTCATAAGTTTAACAGAGGCAAAGAAATTAATAAATATTTTAATTTTTGTGAATAAGTACATGGTGTTTAATGACCTTTATCATCATTGGCCTTTTCGCCAGACAGCTAAAACAGTGTGGCCTTACCTTTTCTCTAAGTAGCAGGACTTCAAACGTTGACAATGAGGATTGGAACTCTGCAAGTAGGTACCGGAAGTCTGTATATTTGTGTCCGTTGTAGTGTCCATGGAAGTATTTGAGAAGCTAAGTATCTTTAAATCTGAAAGAAGATAATCAAATTGATTAATTAATACAAATTCTAACGCCTTTGGAATTACATTCTATCTGTAAAAGACAATGATCAGACCAGTAGGTATCATATAAAACGCTAACGCCAACAACAATGCAGTGGTCCAGCCAACGCAGACTGCCATAAACGTCACTCACGAAGGTATATGTATCCGTCGGTAACAGTTCCAAGTCAACGCATGACCAAGTTTGATCAACACAAAAATTTGACAGTTCCACAGCAAACTGCTCACCTGGATGTGCATTTTCCATTTTTTCCAATTGCTTTCCAATTGATTTTTGAATTGACGGTTTCGAGGAAGTAATCACATCATAGTACATAATATTATAAATGCGAAAATTTGGATGTTAGTTTGTTTATTTATTTGTTTGGCAATCACGTCGTAACGGCTGAACCGATTACAATGAAATCAGGTATATGTAGATTATAACCTGGATTACCACATAGGTTACCTTTTATCCGATAATTCAGTTGCCATGGGATAAAAATGGGGTGTCAAGTCAAGTTGCAACAGCGAGTTTAGCTTTATTTCTAGGTTACCTACACATTTAGGAGTGTAACGCGTACGAAGTCGCGAGCAACAGCTAACAATTTATATACTTTCAATCAACATTACAATAAAAAGACAAAACTGACGTTATTTAGCGGGAATTTTTTTGTTATTATTTTTAATTGCTGCTTGGCAAATGTCTTACCCAATTCTTTGCACCTATCCCTATCCTGCTCGAAGGCTACAATATCATCTTGCCAACGTCTTCTTGTCCGATCCCAACCGCGTCTACAAACATTTGCCTAACACAATTGATGATTTTATTAATCGAGCGAAGCGAGATCTCCAAATCAACTTGGCAAATCGGCGTTGTATGTATGTATGATGTATGCTTGTTTGTCCGAGGATAACCGTGGATCCGATCATCGTGAAATTTGATACATAGGTAGTAATGGCACAATTTTGGTGTCTGAATTTGGTATGCGTGTAGCTTAAGTGACACAAATATAGCCAAAAGTCTGAAATACAGAATAACTGCAATTTGCACCTCAAAAAAGTGTAACCACATAACATGAACTCACGTTACCCGTAATTTGAATAAAACTGTAGATCAAGTAATGTGGTTATTTCGTAGCACTATTTTGATAGTGAAAGATTACAAATCATATTTTTTTGTTTTAATCGGAGACTCGCGAGATCTCAGTTCGGGGCGAAGCACTAGTATTTATGTATGAGACTCATATATGTACATAATTATTCATAATAATTAATAAACTTTTTTATTCCAAATCTCTTAGTACATAACTTGTTAGTAACTGAAACTTGACACCAAACACACTAGCTTAGTGTTTTCGGAAATGTATTTCTTCTTGGTAAAGTTCTCCTCCATGTTTTTCCACGACTCTGCTTTAACTTTGATATTCATATACATTATAATTTAAAAATATTGTACTATCTGTTGTTAATTGAAGCATGACTTATATAAAATAAAAAATAACCTGATAAAGCTAGGAGCCGTTAGGTGCAGGCCACACAAGATCGGTCGCTCTGGAAATTTATGGGGGAGGCTGTTCAGCAGTGAACGTCATATGGCTGATACGATGATGATGTTCTATCTGTTTCACAAAATGATAAAAGATTTAACACAGCAAACAAACATTAGTCATAAACCGACCCGCTGTGCGCAAAACTACAAGTTTTAACGATAACTTTGACGGCGAGATATAAACAAATTAATTGGTCTCCAGTGCACTTTAATTGCGGCAACTTTTAGAGTATTGTGTTTAATGATGAACTGAATGTACGTTAGAAATTATTATTCAGAGGTAGAATTCCACGAAGTTTTCGCATATAAATAACAGTTATTTTATATACTGATAGAATAAAATAGAAAACTCTTTAACTTACGCCACGTAAAAACAAAATTAAATATATATTTATATATAACATTCCGGTATGTGTCTGTTCGTAATCGCAATTTTTTAAAGATCTTTGACTCTCCCCCCTCTCCCCCCTCCCCCACCATATAAAGCGCCGTAACACCCAAGTGATCATTTCTACCTAAAAGTCACAATTATGTTGCGGTAAGTACCGGAAATCGCTAAAATACTTTTGTTATTGTTTTAATCGCATTCGCGGTAATAATAAATAAACAAGCTTTTTATTTAAATAAATAAAACAGACAAATGGGCAACAGTCGTCACACAATGGGTGCCTGCAGATAGGTTTCGAAGCCGGGACAGGCCGAGGACGCATTGGCGTGATAACCTCGATGCGTTCCAAGATGGCTGGTGGAACAAGGGGGAAACCTTTGCCCAGCAGTGGGAAAGTATAGGTTAAGAAAAAAAATAAAAATAAAACAATGTTACGTAATGAGTTGTTCGAACCCCCCCTCTGTAACGCATCCTAACGTTTTACAAGGCCCCCCCCCAAATTGCGTTACGTAAAAGTTGAACACCCCTTGCCTGGATGGTCCTTAGCTATAGTTGGGCCCTGTAGGTGGCGCTGTTGTCGAGATCCGGAAAGCATTCAACTGTAAACAATAAAATTAATACTTAATCGCGAAATATCAATCAGCTGTCTTATTTCTATGACAAAGAAGATTATAAAATTATTTGTTTATCAGTCATGTCATCCATTTTGTTAGTAAAAAAAAATCTTATAAATATTGTGGGAGGCCTTTTCGTGGCAGTGGGACACAAATGGCTGAAAATATAATCTATTGAGTATCTGAACTTAATTATATGATTGACTAGCTTCCGCCAGCGGCTTCGCACGCGTTATTTGTTAATAAAAAGTAGCCTGTGTTAATCCAGGTACGTAATCTACGTACCTACATACCAAGGTTCATCGAAATCGGTTCAGCCGTTACGACGTGATCGAGTAACAAATAAATAAACAAACATTCAAAATTTTTGCATTTATAATATTAGTGTGATGAGAGTGGGCTGCAGTCGCTACCTCGTTTTGGCGTGAAGGGGTAACAGAGAACAAAAGCATTTTTCTATAGAAACTTTGACAACTCATTCTTATCACATGGGAACTTATTTATAAGATAAAAAGTAACTTTTATGTTATTCTGGGTCGAGAAATAATTTTTTGCAAAGTTTGTTTCCAATCCGTTCAGTAGTTTTGGTGTGAAGGGGTAACAAAGACCAAAATCATTTTGTATAGAAACTTTGACACCCCTTTTTTATCCCATGGGAATTGGTTTATGGAATAAATCGTAGCCTATAACCTAATTCAGGTTATAATCTACGTATATACCGAATTTCATCGAAATAGGTTCAGCCGTCACGACGTTGAGTAACAAACAAACAAATAAATAAACAAACATCCAAACTATCACATTTTTAATATTAGTGTGAAGTGTTTTGTGATGTGGCGTGACGCTTACTTACAATTTTTTGAATCTAGTGTGTAGACTTGTCATGGTCCAAAACGTGTCTGGCAATTTTGAACATGACATGGGTTTGTTAACAAGATTGCATCAAACCGATCCGCACTAATTGGTACAAATTACCCATCAAATTGGGAAAAATCTGGTATTCGCCGCCTTCAACCAATTCTATTACGGCCAAAATTAACAAATAATAGGATATGGCAAGGAGGATTGAACCTTACTGCTTTGAAAATAGGTGTTATGTATAACATATAATTTAGCGTCGGCGCCCCACGTCGTGTTTAGGATGAAAATTGCATTAGAAACATATTCGTGTAACACAGAATTTGCATCGCACTGACGCAAATTCAGACTTATATGGATTTGAATTTGCTACACGAGCGTTCCAAAGACTACCAAATTGATTTAATTAAAAAAAAGGGATAATGAACAGTCATCTACTATATATACTAGTAGTTTTGACAAAGTATCTATCACTTCATGAATGGTAGTAACAAATAAATATAAATATTGCTGGATATTTCACACAGCGCTATTTAGCCCCAAACTAAGCAGAGCTTGTACTATGGGAACCAGATAACTGATAGAATACTTATATACTTTTTTTTATAAATACATACTTATAATACATGGAAAAATATCCAGACAGACAGATTTGTTCCGCGGCGGGAATCGAACCCGCTACCTCCTGCGGCTCAGCCGGCTATTTGCCCACTGCGCTACGGAGGTTGTCAGTATCTCTCTTAATTGTTAATAAATGGTCAGCTAGGTGACCCAACGTTCGCACCTTAATAAAATTAATTGCTCGGAACAGAGTAAGTTCCTTAAAATCTGCTCCATGTTAGATCGTATATCGCTTACCATCAAGTGAGACTGTGCTAAACTGAAGAATCTGTGTACGTACCAATTAATAACAAATTGAAAATTAAAAAAACCCTGACCCCCTGTTTTTGTGACGGTGTTAAAAACTGAAATAGCTAAGAACCACCCCCGTTAAACTAGCATTCTTTAAAAAAATAAAACTTGAACAATTACGTGTGCATTTTTTTAATCGTCAGGAAATATTTTATTGTGCAGGAAATTTAGTATTAAATTTTAAATTTAGTGCTCAATGTTTGGATATTCGAAATTTAAAAGCAGACTACACTACAGATACTTATATACAGAGGTGTCGGTAGCGGTAAAGGTAACGGCAACAGTGTCGCGAGTTCAATGGTTTTTTCTTTTCCCATCTCAAAAAATGCCCAACGCGCCTAAAGAAGTTTTCACTTCAAAAACCGCTTGAGAATCATTCCATGCGTTTGGAAACGACGATGCCACTCATTCCACAGAAAAACAAACAGACATAAAGATAAAGGCGTCAAACTTATAACACTCTTTTTATTCCGGGGCCGGCATTAAATTGAAGAAAAAAAATGGCTTGACTACTGATTAAAACGGGTATTTATCACGTATGTACATACATACAGTGATCGCGAAAGTTTGGAAAATATTAAATTGGCTTGATTTGACGATGGTTCTCAACTAATGTTCCTATTCTATACAGGGTGTTTGGTAATATGTTGACGATATTCAAGTGCCGGTTTCTCAAAACATAAACAAAGACTTCTCGAAAAAAAACTACTAATTATATTATCAAATTTTAAAGAAAATCGACGGAGTTTAGGTGATTAATTCGATGTTAAACTTACTGCCTACACTTGCAATCGACATCCAAAAATAAAGGCCGATTTGATATATCTTTCGGCAATGGCTGCGGGTTTTGGGTTAGAAAGGGACAACAAGAGATATCTTGAGATGTCACCAATACAGTATCTGTGGTTAGATGACAAGCATTATGCAATAGCACAACATAAATTTATTAAAGTGTTTGTTTTTACATGCCAAAATAAATTTCACATTTCTATGGCAAACATTTCACAAATTTATTTTTTATGCTTATCAAAATAACCCTTTTCATTTTGTGCGTATATTATCAAACCTATATGTCTGTCTCAGGAACTACAACGGATGTGTCCTCTACCACACTAATGCTGAAACAATCCACCACGCGCTTCATAAATCGTTTTCAATGATAATTTTAAAGGCTTTATTATAATTACTAACAACTAAGAAAATTTAACTGTAGCTGGTATGATGCATGCAGTTATATAACCCGTCAAGGATCACGCCAATATATTTTAGTGCTTAATCGATTAAAATCCTACAATGCTCAAAGAGTCCAGTACAACAACGGGTGCTGCTGGGGCTGCGGAGGTACTGCAGCGCATCGGGCATGTTCGCAGACGCGCGAGTTGACGACTTTTATGCGACCATACACAAAAGAACCGCGTCTCTGATGAGCTGCATCCGAGACAGCTCCAACAGGATGCTGGCTGTTGTGGCAGATAATTTTAATTTTAATTCCGGCCTCATTGGTTGCATTTAAAACACCAGCCCGTCGCCCAGCTTGTGACTCAATAATTATATTATTATTTATACTTTGACCCAGCTATTAATTGTCTGAATTGCATTATTATTTATTATTAATATTGATTATTATTTGTTTGATTATTGTGAATGTACCTACCGATTTTTATGTTATTTTGTTTTATATTTAATTGCCATTACCGGTCTACTAACATAATTCTAAGACTTGTTTATTGTTTAATAACAAAGTGGATGACAGGTCTGAAAAATAAATGAAATTAAATGAATGAAATACTCAACTTACGATAAATACTTTGTCAAAATTACTAGTTTTTAAGTCTGTTATTTACCAATTTATATTTTACTAGCTGACCAATCAGCAGCTTCGCATGCGTAGTTTTTCAACAAAAACATTACCCTCCTTCTACGCAGTTGGGTAAAAAGTAGCCTAAGTTACTCCGGAACAACATAGCATTGCAATGGATAATTAATTTTTGAAATCGGACCAGTAGCTTTTGAGTTTATTCGCTACAAACATACAAAAATACAAACCAGATAACTGATAGAATACTTATATACTTTTTTTTGTAAATACATACTTATATTATATAGAAAAACATCCAGATCCGGAACAAATATCTGTAGATCATGCAAACATTTGTCCCGCGGCGGGAATCGAACCCGCAATGTCATTCTTTTACAGATTACATCGATTAGTTAGTCATGGAAACGCTGGTGTAGCAAATGCAAATCCATAAAAGTCTAAATTCACAACCAAAACGAATTCAACGCTCCAATCGTCAATATTAAACGTAAGGTTATATTTGTATATCGAAATAATACGTCTCTAGATGCAGATATCGCATAAAGGGGTGTTGGAAAAGGGGTAGAAAGCTGATTCGAAGCGACAAGTTCGGGATCAGAGTGTGAGTGTAGTTTTGAAATCGCGAGATGTGGGCGGGCGCGTACTACAGCGCAGTATATAACAAATATTCAGATCATTTACGTCAGGTATACTACGTGTTTTGTTATATACGACATTAAATGAAAACACGGGTAGGGCTAATGGCTAGTACTGTTGTAAAAAAGGATTGTTTCAAATACATTATTATTATTAGCCACTTCTGGCTCGCTGCTGGGCAAAGACCATCTCCCATGAACAAAAAAAATGCAAATGCATTATTATAATTTTTTTTCAAAAAACCTTAATATCAAGTCCAAAAATATCAATAAAACAGGCTGTATACAATAGGTAAATAAATCATTACACTAATATTATAAATGCGAAAGTTTGGATGTTCGTTTATTTATTTGTTGGTTACTCAATCACGGCACACGGCTGAACCGATTTCAATGAAATTTGGTATGTACGTAGATTATAACCTGTATTATAGAGGCATATATACATAGGCTATCTTTTATCCCATAAATCAGTTTCCAATGAATAAAAATGTGGTGTCAAGTTGCAAAATCGAGTTTAGCTTGATATCTAGGTTTATTTCTAGGTATTCACTTTACAGTTAGACATTTATTAGTGTAACGCGTACGAAGACGCGGACAACCGCTAGTAATTCATGTCTATTTAAATGGTTTTTAGACAACATTTTATTTAATTTGTTCCAAAAATGAGTGTCTGTGAGTAATCCTAATTAATCTTAGTAACTCATTAAATAATTTTTATTTATATTGATTCAGTTAAAACTTCACACAAAGTTTATCAGTTACGAAAGTTCACAAGACTATGAACCTCTCAAAAGATTTGATAGGGTCAAATAATCTCAAAAACCGTGAGAAATTCTTCACAGAACGTTATTTCCACAATATTAAACTATTTTAATATTAAAAGAATAAATTAATCTTAAATTTGAACTATAACCGGTCATCGTGAGATCGGTCAGAGATCATTCTCACAATACCAACCCTATTTCCCATAATTAGGAATGCGTGACCTTGGGTCACAGGGCAACGATGACTGACCGTTGATCTTTATAACCAGTTTTTGATAAAATTATCTCTAAGATCAGCCTTTGAACGATATATTTAAGAGAGTGGTTTATACGAAGGGTCAATTCTTGTACCGATTAACATTTAATTTTTACTGAACTTTGTGATAATGTTTGTATTGGAATTTTATGATATATTTTTTTTGTTTATATCAAACTAGCTGACCCGCCGAACTTCGTACTGCCTCGACATGCATGTGACGCGGGCTGCCAATGTATGCACATATGTCGCCCCGGTAGAATTGTCAATCGGCCATCATTAGTTGCATCTACCTATGAGAAAATGAATTTTCTTCGTCATTTTTTTGCATGTGTTTTTCCGATATTTTAATAGTTACTCTGGGGTTAATAGTTATTTGGGGTGGAGACAAATCCAACAAATTAAAGATAATCAAAATGGGTCCAGCTGTTCTTGAGTTATAAATGTTGTACTAACCCGACTTTGTTTTATAAATATAGATAGATTAGATTTTGTGGTAAAAATATACTGTCACAATCTGTTATTGATCGAGCGAAGCGATATCTCCAAATCAACTTGGACAAATCAGCGTTGTATGTATGTATGCATGTTTGTTTGTCCGAGGATAACTTTCGTAGCGTTTATGCGATCATCTTGAAATTTGGTATATCGGTAGGTAGTGATGGCACAATTTTGGTGTGACGTAATGAGCTAAAAATATTGGGTGGTTGTTGAGATATTAGGGTTCAAGAAGGGTAAAAAAAAATGAAAATGAGACTATCAGATCAAATAGGACGTCAAATGAAAGGTCTTTATTAGTACATTTGAACCCAATTTTTATTTTAGTATATTTTTTTTAGTTTTTGGGTTATTAGCCATAATAAAAACAAAACTTTGATAAAATTCACAGGGTACACCAGTGACCCCACAATGCTAAAATTTGGTATTCGTGTAGCTTTAGTGATACAAATATAGGCAAAAGTCTGAAATCCAGAATAACTGCCATTTGTACCAAAAAAAAATAACCAAATAACAAGAACCCCCATTACATCTAATTTGAATGAAACTGTGGGTCAAGTAGGTTGGTTATGCATTTTGTGGCACCAATTTATTAGTCAAAGATGAAAGCCGGCATGCACAAAAATCACTAAACGTATTTAGCGACTAAACATGGTTAAATTTGAAGTATTTTTATGATTTGACAACTCCTTAAATTATATTTAGCCACTAAATACGTTTACGCATCGTTGTACAAGTCGCCCTAAGAATAATATTTATTTTGAGCGATTTGCGAGATCTCAGTTCGGGGCGGACCACTAGTGTATATTTAATACCTTAACATTACAATATAGGTACCTACTTAATTATAATAAGGTATTTTTATAAAATTTTACATTATGACTATTGCCTGGTCGAGATCGCTATTTAGCCTAAAAACCAATAATTGTATCACATTTTACATTGTTCTAATTTATTATTTTATTTTATGATATGCAATAACGATTTCTATCTATCTTCCTAAACTTTAAACTTGAATATGTACTCAATTATTCCATAACAAAAAAATATTAAATTAAACTGTTTAACGGTTTAAGATATACTGTGAAAGATTGCTTGATGGCGACGCGACAGTGAAGGCAGACCACTTGAGGACGCTTGCATATGTGTGCGTCACACACTCAACAACGTTTGGAATTCGATATTGCATTCTTGTTTCAGAATATTTTGGGTTTTTTGGTGAGATACAGAGTTAAAAAACGATAACATACATTTGAAAATATATTTTACAGTTTTACTTAAAAAGCTTTCGTGATTGATTTAAATCATTATTACAAATACGGGATTTATCACGTACCTTTACGTATAAATACACATACCTACATATATTTTGCAGATTAGATTATGATTTCTGGTACATATTACAATCAAAACAATGTAATGTGATTAATTACTTCGTTTTAATTTATTAAAGCAATAGTAATAGTGACTCGATGAGGAACGGAGTGAACGGCATATAAACTCAGACGGGCTGAGAAATTATGATTATGATGATGTAATTAAAGTATAGTACTGAATATTTTGACTTCTGGTAGGTACTTGTGTCAAAATGAAATTTAGTTCATAGTTCAAAAAGTTGAATTTATATCGATTTGGAATGTGTGCCTAATATGTTATATTTCTGTTCGTTTGCCGTAGGGATCTGATGCTGTCTCAAAAATATAAACATTAACATCTTTTACCTACATTATATAACCCAGATCCACAAACAATAAAGATTTACATAAATACATAAATATTGCAGGACATTTCACACAGCGCTATCTAGCCCCAAACTAAGCAGAGCTGGTACTATGGGAACCAGATAACTGATAGAATACTTAATATATTTTTTATTTGTAAATACATACTTATAATATATAGAAAAACATCCAGACCCGAAACAAAAATCTATAGATCATGCAAAC
Source organism: Philereme transversata (assembly GCA_963924445.1). NCBI lineage: Eukaryota > Metazoa > Arthropoda > Insecta > Lepidoptera > Geometridae > Philereme > Philereme transversata. Next base: position 12,838,527 of record OZ004347.1, read on the forward strand.
ATTTGTTTCGCGACGGGAATCGAACCCGCTACCTCCTGCGTCTCAGCTGGCTATTCGCCCACTGTGCCCGGAGGTCGCCATTTATGATTTACTCATTTAGATTTTATAATTACCTAATTTTTAATTTACGGTTCGCAAAGTAATGTTAATGAAACGTAAACTAGGAGAATGTTGAAAATAGCGCATATTTCACTTTCCTCAAAGCCGCCACTAAACCACTCTGCAATTAATTCCTTTATACCAAAATACCCTGAGGAGTACAAATTTACCTAAAACTACGAGTTTCTAATACCGAAAACTCCTCCTTTTCCGAAAGCCCAGAATTTAGACACAGTGCGACATACTGCCGTAAATGATAATAGGAGCGATCTCTTAATCAGGCTGTGCGGGAAGCAAGAGGTTGTGGGTTCGATTTCTGCATGATCTGCTAATATTTGCACTGGATCTGGTACTATGGTATACATAGTTATACAGTGAACCCCGGTGTGGAGTCACGATTATGTAAATTATTGTTTAAAGGTAAAAAAGATCAAGTCATGTAAGGTGTTATGCACCTCATGTATATTAAAACGTCGGAAAGCTATCGGATTGGTCGATTCGGATTCGATTTCGAATCAGAGAACGCTATTTTGTAAACTATCAATTGTCGGAAAGGTATCCGAGCTTTAGGGTCAATCCGAAATAGTTTTAAAATAGCGTTTCGGATTAGAAATTGAATCCGAAAAAAAGTCGAACCTATCCGACAGCCTTCCGACGTTTTAAATTACCCCTGCAGATATGCTTTGCAGTTTTACTTTTCAGCTCTGACCTTTTTTCATAGTTACGGGCCAAATGTGAAAAGGGTAGATATTTTTATCTTTACGATTTACAAGATGATATTATTTATTAGAAGGTAAAGTCGCGGTTTTTGTGGCAGTGTGTTTGATGGAAAGCAGTGGGCTAACTTAACGAATCTAATCCCGAGTGAGCGCCGCGTTACGCCGGCGGCGTCACTCTGACGTTACATTATGTGTTTGGGCGGGTGTGTGTGGGAGGTACGGGTGTGTGTGTGTAAGGCGAAGTTAGATCGTCCACACTTTACCGCGGACCTCGATAGGAGAAGTACCGCCACAGGAGGATGATGCTCGTGGAAATTACTTGAAGGTTTTTGTTGCCGATTTTGTAGGTACAGAATACGAAATGAAATATAGGAGAAATATACGAGTGAATAGGTTTCTTCTAGGCAAGCGTGAACCATCGTAGACTCCATCATCGCTTACTATCAGGCAATATCGTGGTCAAACGCAAGCCTACAAGGCTATATATATATATATATATATTATAATATTTTTTTTTCAATCTATATTATTCCCTGCTGGGCAAAAAGTCCTTCCATCTATCCAATACTAAAATTAAGCAAAAAAATGTGGGAGCCGTCACGGGACGCCTGGCAGATGTAAAACATCGAAATTGTTTTATATGAAAAAAAAATTAAATAAAAAAAATTTTTAAAAAATAATTAAATATTAATAAAAAAATAATTAATAAGAATATAATAAATCGTCGCCACACCGTACACACTACATATAGACTGCATATAGACTGTATATATATATATAGATATATCATCATATAGCGTGGCGACGCGTCGCCACGCCAGAAATCTGTTTTACGTGCGGCTATAGATGTTTCACATCAAAAAAAAACAATGCTCGAATTTCGATCATTGTGTACTGGCTAATTAGTATAAATACGGGATTTATCATGTACCGGTTTTTCGGTGTTACGACCGATTATGTATCGGCTCAATTCGTAAACCTTTGTCAGGGTGAGAGCGATCCGCTCCTGATGAAGGTTCTCGAATTAAACCGAAACATTGTCGGTGGTAACAGCGTATTTATAAAATTGAAATAAATCACGAAAGTTTTCTTAGTAGGAAATTATATTCACTATTAAGGTAACGTCGTTTTGAGTCGCAAACTGAATCATCGCACTAATTTCGACCCTCACGTGACAAGAGCCTGTAGCACAATTAGCAGTGCACCCTTATATCAGGAGGAAGGTTGCGGGTTCAAGTCCCGTCCGACTTGAAAGCTTTTGAAATGGTTTTAAAAATCTTTGTACATATCACATTTAAATGGTGCCTTTATCTAACTAATAGATAATAGTCAATACTCACTCACTTATGATATCAAAATCGAATTCAATACTTGGAATACAATACAGATGATTGTGATACATCAAAATGCGACGATTGTGGACATGAAAATTGATATTAACAATTTTTTTTTAAATTACGTATTAGTTTTTATAATTCGTTTGCAATGGTATTTACACAATGAAACCGTTTTTTCAATGTATTTTTAGAGAGGATTTTTTTTTGCCTAAAGGGACTCCATTTAATAATATATTTTAGTTATTATTTTATACTTATAATTAGATTAACTCATAATCAACTGAGACAATAGATTTTTTTAGAGAGGTATGAAGGACTTGTTCATCATATCTTATAATAACTGTGTTTAAAGCCAAAATCCACCAATCCCTTCACCTATACGTTGGTCAGCTCCTAACATCATTAATCTAACTTTCGTGCTACCCTTTATAATAGTTCGGCCTCCCCCGGGCGCGAGGGTGCAAGAAGGGGTGGGTGTGTGGGGGTCGTATTAACATACGAATTTGGAGCCGTCCTCAGCTTCTTGGGGGGACGAAATTTAAGTTTCACCCTACGTATTGATCCGACGCTTTCGTTAGTTTAGAATTTAGATGACGCGTTAGATGTTTTTGGTTTTTGATTATTATGATTTTGGACATAATTTTGTGAACTTATAATAAACTAGCTGAACCATCCGCGGCTTAACACGGGTGGTTTTTCAATAAAACATTGCCTTCATTTTGCGCAGTTGGCTAAAAAGTAGCCTATATCCTTTCCCAGGATATTATCTATCTCCTTGCAATTTCAGCCATTTAGTCGTGTAAAGGTAACAAACAAACTAACAACCAAACAGAGTAATGTATGTATTATGCATATAAACATTCCTCGTGAATCACTCTATCTATTGCTGAAAACTATATTAAAATCCGTTGAGTAGTTTAAAATATCTATGGGAACAGACAGGGAAAGCGACTTCATTTTAAACCATGAAAAGATATCCATTAAATAAATGTACCTACGTATTTATCTAAACCCTTTTCATCTATTGAAGATGATTATACAGGGCCTAGTGCTAATTTGCAGCACTGGATAGGTGAAGGCATCCTGCCTGCGACAGGATTTTGCTAAGTCTATATATTGTAATATTAACTGAACAATTTAGCAATAAATAAATAGGAAATTCATAATGGGTACCTGGTATAAGCTAAGGGTACACTAAAGATGTAATTAACACGGTAATTGAGTACCTACCTTAACTTGAACAATCTACAATATATTTTCTCGTAAGTGATAATTATTATCTTTTTGAGAAGAAATGATTATTAAACCTTATTAACATTATGCACATACACTAGTGATTCGCCCCGAACTGAGATCTCGCGAGTCTACCATAAAAACAAAAAAATATTATTCGTAATCTTTGACTATCAAAATAGTGCCACGATATATATAAACAATTTACTTGACCCACAGTTTTATTCAAATTACAGGTAATGGGAGTTCATGTTAATCCTTTTTTGTGGTACAAATTGCAGCTATTCTAGATTTCATACTTTCGCCTATATTTGTAATACATAAGCTACACTCATACCAAATTACAGCACTGTGGGGTCACTGGTGTACCCTGTGAATTTTGTCAAAGTTTAGTTTTTATCACGGCTAATAACTCCAAAACTACAAAAACTTTACTAAAAGTAAAAACGGAGTCGAAATGTACTAATGAAGACCTTTCATTTAACGTCTCACTTGACCTAATAGTCCCATTTTCACTGTTTTTTACCCCTCTTGCACTCCAATATCTCAACAACCCCGCCAAATTTTCAGCTCATTGAGTCACACCAAAATTGTGCCATCATTACCTACCTATATACTAAATTTCACGATGATCTGATAAACGCTTCGACTACCTACATACCTATATACTAAATTTCATGATAATCGGATGAACACTTTGAAAGTTATCCTCGGACAAACAAACATACATACATACAATACCAATTCGCCTAAAAATAACAAAAAAGATACTATCTGTAGCTTGTTTGCTAAAATAGACCTCTTCCCGACTATCTTTGGATGGACCGGTAAAAAAAGCTGCAATAAGTTAAAAATGTAAGTGGGAATTCATACAGATCATGGCAAATGATCTAAAAACAGGACAAGTAGCGCAGAATAGACATGCGATCGCATTCTGTCCGGTTCATTGCAGACGGTGACCAGTGAGCCGCGACGATCTGAGATCAAAAGATGCACCACTCTGCCGCCTGCAGTGTCGGCTAAACATGCCCTCATGCATTATTCAAATCTACACTATCTATCTATACCATTATAAGATGTAAAAGCTGGTAGTTTGTATGTTTGTTTATCGACGGAGGACCGTCAGCTTACTAGTCACATCACACTAATATTATAAATGCGAAAGTTTGGATGTTTGTTTATTTATTTTTTTGTTTGTTTGTTACTCAATTACGTTGTAACTGAAATTTGGTATGTAACTTGGATACTTTTTACCACATAGGCTCTTTTTAGGGTTCCGTACCCAAAGGGTAAAACGGGACCCTATTACTAAGACTCCGCTGTCTGTCCGTCTGTCTGTCTGTTTGTCCATCTGTCTGTCCGTCTATCACCAGGCTGTATCTCATGAACCGTGATAGTTAGACAGTTGAAAATTTCACAGATGATGTATTTCTATTGCCGCTATAACAACAAATACTAAAACAGAATAAAATAAATATTTAAGGGGGGCTCTCATACGACAAACTTGATTTTTTTTCTCCTTTTTGCTCGATATTGATAACGGTAACAGGTAGACGCTTGAAATATTCACTGAATATTTAGTTATATATTCAATTTAAAAATAAATAATTAAATTAAATAAAACAAATATTTAAGGCTCCCGTACAACAAACATGATTTTATTTAGCTGGTTTTTATAAAGAATGGTACGGAACCCTTCGTGCGTGAGTCCGACTCGCACTTGGCCGGTTTTATTATTGACAAACCACGCTTGCGAAGCCGCGGGTGTAAGTGAGTTTAATATAAAAAACAACACTATTTAATTTTCATTATTGAATCCATCCTTCATTAGAGATAGAAAACAAATAGAAAGGGAGAGAAAGTAGCCCCTATGTAAAGTAAAATTAATCGCGAAAACAAGACAAGTGTGTGCGGGATGAACCCTCTAACTTGAAAATCCCGGTCCATTCAAGAAATTGCGATCCTTTGGCATAATAACGGCGCTTTATCTAGCGTCCCCCGATAACCGGGCCCACCCCATAGTAATGTACAGATGTGTATAATATACGCCAATTTTGTGACTGTTTTTGTACTCCGACATATATATATACGTTAAATTACTGTACGCCTAAGCCTTACGTAGATATAGAGGATTAGACTACTGCACACAACTGCAGTGCTGGTAAGAAGAGCACACAGCTCGAATACTTGACGACCGACTGGGTATGGTGATGATGATAATGACTGTTTCTTTTATTATTTCAAGTACCAATAAGTTAATATTGGTTTTATACGCCAACCTTTTTTTTTGTTACCTCTAAGGTTGGCAGGTAGAAAATGCTTTTGGCATTAAGCCCACATTTTGGACATTTAATGTGTATTTTGAGCAATAAAGTATTAATTAAATAAGTAAAACGATTTCTTGGCGATTTGCCCAACGATGCCAAAATTTATTTAATGGCGAAATATGGTAGAGAGTTGTCAAATCATACAAATACGTTAAATTTAAGCATATTTAGTCGCTAAATACGTTTAAGGATCGTTGTGAAAGCGGTTGTTAGACAGATACCTGTATTCTGTGATAGATAAGTTGTATTTATCGTTGAAATTGTGATGCAATTTATCAGATTTTGAATTGTATACTAAAGGTAGCACATTAATAATAGTAGATTATTAAACGAGGGGATAAAGCAGTGTCTTGCATCACGGGCGTTCATTGAATCCCGAACGTAAGGATCTAGAGTTAAGTCACGAGCGGAGCGAGGGAGTTACTAGAATCCTGAGTGCAGAGAGGGATATAAGCACGCCCAAGATGCAGACAGCTTTATCTACGAGGAGAATACTCTACTTTTCACACTTTCTGCTAGACAATAAAAACCAAATCTAGGTTGGTGTATTCTGTGCAGAGGTTAGTTCGATTTAAGAATAAGTTCTTATTGTGTAAGTTTCTTTGGTTAAAATTTTAATACAGGTTCCAAATACAAAACACAAAAATTTAGTACAACTTTACTCCCGGCTCAGCCGTTGGGATTTAATCACCTGCTTTCGGTGAGGTGTACATGACATATAATTTGACATTGTCAAGCAGGTGATGTGAAAAATATAATATTAGTCTGTAACCTATTAGTCTGTAATTTCCACGATAATAAAGTAGGCGTATAGGTTCTCCTTTTCAAATTGTTTTTTATCTATGTTCAATTTGTTCTGTTACGAAGTGGTACGATGTTGGAAAAACAACAAACTTAGCTTTTTTTATTCGTGACAATAACGCACGAGTAAAAAATAATTGAACTAATATAATATCTCATCATCATCATTATCCTATCAACCACAGGATGTCCACTGCTGAACATGCCCCCCCCCCCCCACAGATTTCCAGTCTGACCGATATTGTGCGGCCTGCGCTCAATGGCCCCCAGAAACCTTGATCAGTTCATCTTTTCATCTAGTAGGTGGCCGTTCTACGCTGTGCTTTCTAGTGCGTAGTCTCCATTTGAGAACCTATCTGCCCCAACGGCTGTCAGTTTTTCATCAGCAAAGACGTATATATAGATGTATAATAGTGAAAAACATTTAACACATTTTGAGTGGAATTGCGTTTATAGGCTTGGTACTCGAAGTCTGTACGCGCACTTTTCAATCCTGTTCCTCCTCTAAGATCGGCCGCACGCACTTCCCCTCCATAATTGTGACTCCCGGAATCATTACTGCAGGATCCTTTCGACCCTCTTTATGCTTATCTGTGCCTTTCTGTTTTATGAGTACATACAGTGTAGGTATTAAACCTACTAGAGCAGAAAGTCTTTTTTTTATTTCAAGTTCCCTGGAAAATAATGATGACAAGGCAATTGACATTGACAATTCAATTTCCTTCATTTTATAAAAACATGGCCGTAAAAACCCCTCATTACCAAACCTGGGGATCTTGAAAACAGGTTTCTTCTACGCATGCGTGGGCTATCTTAGACTAAATCATCGCTTACCATCCTTATCATGATTGCCAATTTAAAAAAACCTTGTTATCCAATGCATGTAAAAAACTTGAATAATTACGAGATACTTATATACAGAGGTGTCGGTAACGGTAACAGTATGACGAGGTCTATGGTTTTTTCCCATCTCAAAAAATGCCCAACGTGTAAAGAAGTTTTCACTTCAAAAAATTTACATCTTTTGTTCGCATTGCAATCTATTGCCATTAACATCAAACATTGCATTCGACAGGCATCGAGGTTAAATTTAAACTTGAATTTGACTTGATTAAACTTGAATTTGACTACGGGATTTATGACTAGTTTTGGACGCGGACAACTTACCACCTTATTTTTACATATACGAGCCAGCCAAAATACATCAATTTTGTACTATTATTCTTTCTGCCATCTTTATCAGAAATGCTCCCTTATCTTCGCGAGACTCAGCGTTGCAGCTGGCTTCTTTGAAGTCTTCCAGGTTCGGCGTGGGCAAAGCATTCAACGGTCTCCCAATGATGAACTGTCCTGGAGAGAGGGAGAGGAGATCGTTAGGACTGGATGATAGTGGCCATAAGGATGGCTAATCGAACATGCGAACAAAGTAGAGATTTTTTTGAAAATGAGATGGCCATGACACGTTTTTGCCGATTTAACACCGGCTTAACACTAGAATATGGGCCACCGAAATGAGGAGAGTAAGCTGGTATGAATGAGAATTTAATTGATTGTTCACCTGCAAATTCAGATAAAAGGTTCTTGAATTTGTTTTATAAACATTCCGTTTTTTACCTCCCATCTCTGCGCGTGATTTCTTTTGCCAAGAGTTATGTTCACTCGTTTGCGAGTCGGTATAATATAAGATAGAAAAGATAAGAGAGATAATATATTGTGAATGCACAGTTTATTGGTTACTTCACGTAACCAAAAAAGTCAAAATACCAGGGATTTTGACATTTAAAATTAATATTGTGACGATTTTATTATAATGATTATACATGTTTTTAATAATTTTAAAAAATACATTTTGGTATAAGATTTTATGACCTTTGCCCGACAATGGGAGACAAAAGGTTGAAAAAAGTGAGTAGTTTAATGTTCACAACATAATATCCATATAGGTACATTATATTCGCTGAAAAGCTATATAAACTTTACCACTACACGACCATTTTGGAAATTAACAAATTCCCTTTTATTATGCTGAATGCGAAACAATGTGGCGAAATACTTGGTCCCGAGTTGTCAAATCGACTTTAAATTATTATTTTGTTTCAAACCATTTTGAACTATAACACTGGGTACTAGAGCGGGTTTTAGAAGGCTTGTTAGATCGTTTTGTTGGAAGATTAGGATAAAGTAACACGTATTAGGGAGCTAATGAATACCGCAAGTCAGCATTCGTTTGACTAGAATAGAAATGAGCATTGTATCAACATAATATTTTGTTTTTAAATAGTACATTGTAATGCAAGGGGCGTAAGTGATCAACTGCACCGAGATATTTTGGCTGCTAGAAGGTTTACTGGAAGAAAACTCTTATTAGGGTTAAGCTCGCCTTTATACATGTCCATTTTGTAAGTTGTTTTTATCTGTAATCTATTTGTATACAATAAAGAATACAGATATTTTGGCGTACGAGCGAGCACGCTAATAAGTCGAGGGTGCTTTTTAGAGTTCCGTAGCTCCAAATGAAAAATGGAACCCTTATAGGATCGCTTCGTTGTCCGTCTGTCTGTCTCCCGTTTGTTAAGACCTTTTTTCTCAGGAACGCGTGGTGGTATCAAATTGAAATTAATATTAAATACAAAAAAACAAGCTAGTCAGTTAAAGCAATAAAAGATACGGCCATTATTGCTGCTCACAAATAAATCGCAACCTATAGGGTACTTCCCGTTGACCTAGAATCATGAAACTTGTAGTTATATCACATAAATGAAAGGTTTTTACGGAACCTTTCATTATGCTCATTATTATGTTCATAGACATCCCCAAACGTGTAAACAAAAAAAGAGAAGAGTAAAGTGATCTATTCGCCATCTTGTGAAAGTGAGGAAAGGTGGGAAATAGCCTCGTGAATGACGCTGAATGGCTCGAATGGCGCTATGGTGGAATGGCCTAGGCACGCGGACGCCCCGTCGGCGGCAGTTAGGGCTGCCACATTACTGTTCTGCTCATATTTTGTTAATTTTGCGTAGATATTCGATATCGTAAATACATTTTAGTTCAAGCCTACGACTTGTACTCGTTAAAAAGGGAAGTGTTATGATGCAATTTTGTCCCTTCGTCCGTCCGTCCGTCCATCCGTCTGACACAGCTGATGTCTTAGCAACTACTGAACCTATCGGTTTGAAATTTAGAATAAATTATAAATAATACAGACCTTCGTCTGATAAACGCAAAAAAAATCTTTTTAATGCCCAATAAAGCCAATATGGTGGAGGTCAAAATTTCAAAATAGGGTCAAGTCAAGATCAAGTGGGGTATCATATCAAAGACATTGATTTACACATTCCAAAACCAGTTTTTTATTTGTTTTATTTTGTAAATACAGTTTTGGACTTATGATGAAAAATAACGAAAAAAATACCCCCCTTCCCCTTATCTCCGAAGTTTACAAAGTGAAATATCAGAAATTAATATGATTGATTGATATAAATGCCAAAATTTTAATGAAGTAAGAATTATAAGTTTTTTAGATATCTATCTTAAAAGTTTTCTTGGTTTGCCAGTCACATTAAATTAAACCTATCTACGTCGCAAGTTCTACTCGTACTTATTTTATTTATTTTTGTATGTGCAATATTCACCTCGTACAAATTTTATAAATAAGCTGTTTTGTTTGATTTCAAACACAAGCACTTATCAGACATCACAATAATACGATCGTCGTTATCATCATCATCTATACAGCTCGACTTCACCAACTGTTGGGTATAGGCCACCCCAGGTGTGTGCCATCCGCCACGATCCTGCGCTATATCTCCCACGTTAATAATGAGATACGAGAAAAATATTTGCAAGGTCAGATTCACGCTTATTTAACCGTTTTTTAGCCTTGAAAAGTTATGCATCGTGCAAGTGGCAACCCTGAAAGGGGCAAATATCTCGCGAGTCTCCTGTAATTGAAAACACAGTGTACCCGGACAGTTTTAATGGTCCTTACCTAATGCTAAAGCCAGTGAACGTAGGCGATTGTTGGAATTATTCACTGTTACACACATTCCTGTTATTGAGCTGTGGATTGCGTTTAGAAAAAATACTGAAATACTGATGAGATACCTTTTCTCAAACATGCTTGGAAATTTGAGCGTTATTTTGATAACCTTCGAGATAAATGAAAATTGCTGTACTGGCCAAATACATGCGAGCATCGGCCGGCAAAAGTTGTATGAAAATCCATATTTGTCGTAGTTTAGCGGCCAAATATAGTAAACTCATATCTATCGTGTAATTTAAAAATGGAACCATCTTTTACTCTGAAACATGGCAACCAAAGAAGTAACTTATCAAAGGTTTTATTTAAATTTAGAACTGGATTGCAAATTGAAATCCGTTTATTAAAAAAAAACAAATGAACAGTTTAATGCGGGAAAAGTATTGTTGTTCGCTGTTCGTCATTGATTTTGAAAAGTAATTGTATTTATTATTATATTTTATAATTTCCGTACATTATTTGAGAAAAGTACTATACAAGCCTTGGCACAACTAGGCATTGATGGACTTACGTCTGTGTGCCTCGGCCCACATTTACACGTTCGTCCATCAATGCCTCTTTTACTGGCCGCTGCAGTAATGTAGGTACTATTAAACAAATAAGAAACAGTTCAACAATTTTTTTTTAATAACCTATACTGTCCCACTGCTGGGCAAAGGTCTCCCCCATTTCCTTCCATTCCTTGCGTTCTCCAGAAATCTCCTGCCAGTCAGAATGGAACCCATCCAGATCGTCGCGCCAACGTTTTCGCGGTCTGCCTCGTTGCCGTCGTCCTGTAGGTTGCCAGTCGGTGGAGATCTTAGTCCACCTTTCAGGGTGCATTCGAGTGACATGACCCGCCCAGTCCCATTTGAGTCTTGCAGCCTTGTACCCCACATCGATGATTCCGGTCATAGAGCGTAGAGTAGTGTTGCGGATTCTATCGGTTCGCTTAACACCTAAAATGCTACGCTCCAGTTAAACTATAAAATAATTTATTGACAGCATAACCCTTTGAATAAAGCCTCTAACCCTGGCGCTAAAAAAGGGGTGTTGTAAGATTGACGCCTGTGTCTATGCCATGACTCTGTGTCTATGCCTGTTTGTGGCATCATAGCTCCCGAAAGGCTGCATTTCTGACGCGGTTTCTTTTAATAGAAAGCTACTTTAATTGAGGTAATTCCTGCAAAAAGAGGACGTTGGGGGTTCAGAAATTTATTAAAAATTTACTTATATCTTAGAAGGCATTTCAGATTGTGTCATTTTTTAGCAATTTGGAAATTACTGTAATTGACTTTCCAATTTAAAGAAGACACAGGGTCGGATTCAGCCAACGCTAACAAAGCGTTTGTTTGATTTTAGATAAGATCGCTCTTTACGATTTGGTACAGCTCGTGGTCTTCAGACAACCTTCAGATGTTTTTGAAAAGAACTTGAGAGTAGTGTTGTATAGAAACAAAAGGGTTTGGTTCAAATCTACTCGCCAGCCAGAAACTCTGTCTAACACAAAGCTTCCGATACATAATCTACAATTTAAAACATAATTTAAACAATATAACAAAACGTTCAAAGCGTACAACTCGGAACTTTACGGGGCCTGCTTAGGTAATTGTTAAACCTACCGTGAGCGCTTTTTGCCGCAACATTACGCCAACTTCGCGAAAGTTGCCAGTTGCTGGCAGAACTGCCAGCGCTGGCGGAACTAGAGCTGTGCAACTTTCTAGACTACATAGAACCCACAAAGGTACGGTATCAGCGAATCACCACTATCTGCTTTTGAATGCAAATGAGTTGGAAAACTCGGATGGCGTAAGAAAACAACTGGTGACCGTTGGGCAGGCAAAATGTTGCTTTTGTAGATATGGGCAAGACTAACGCCCTAGCCTTATTTTGTTCTACCACACCCGCAACTTAATTACGTAAAATCAGTGACAGCAACTCGACAGCAATCATCAAATTTACTACGATAGTTCTATTTGTTACCGTCATTGCCTAAATTGTACGAAACAACATCGTAATGAATGGATACTCTTCCATATAATAAACACATAATAACACATGAAAAACAAATACATGTATAATGTATGAATGCAATGTTTATACAGGCTGTTTACAGTATATACTGACGATATTCAAGTGACGGTTTCTCAAAACATAAAAAAGACTTCGCGAAAAAAAAACTACTAGTTATATTATCAAATTTTAAAGAAAATTGACAAAGGTGATAGGTGATTTATTTAGTTTAGCTGGTTTGATTTTCTTTATTATAAATAATAATAAAGAAAATCGACTAAGTTTAGGTGATTAATTCGATATAAAACTTACTGCCTACTCTTGCAATCGACATCAAAAATTAAAGGTACGACAATCAACAAAAGCGTAGATTTGCTACTAGTACCTACCTACCTACTACCGTAGATCTAGGCAGGCATATATTTTTGATATCTCTTTCGGAAATGGCTGCGGGTTTTGGGTTAGAAAGGGACAACAAGAGACATCTCGAGACGTCACCAATACAATATCTGTGGTTAGATGGCAAACATTATGCAATAGCACAACATAAGTTTAATAAAGTATTTGTTTTTACATGCCCAAATAAATTTCACATTTCTATGGCGCACCCTGGGAGAGACCTACGTCCAGCAGTGGACTGCTATAGGTTGATGATGATGATGATGGTAAACATTTCACAAATTTATTTATTATGCTCATCAAAATAACCCCTTTCATTTCTGTGCATATATTATCAAACAACCTATATAGTAAATTAATAGAAGTTTTAATCATAAATAGTATTTTATTATAATTTATATGTATATTTGGATAAGTTTTGTTATGTATGATATTAAATAAAAACACGGGTAGGGCTAATGACTACTATTGTTGTAAAATAGATTTTTTTAACCTCATTATCATAAAAAGTTTGAAATAACAACATTAATATCAAGTCCTAGAATATCAATGAAACAGCTTGTATAAAATAGGTAAACAAATCATACTCATTCATCATTTAAATCGGTAGGTACCTGTTAAACTATTTAACAGTTTAACTGCTTTATAAACTTATAAGATAATAGATATAATGTAGATAGTGAAATGAGTGCACTTCTAGAAGCGGTACAGTAGCGTACCACTCGGCGCAAGGGAGGCCACAGGCAGAGTAAAGTTGCTGCGATAGTTGTGTGTGCCTTTGTGGGCACACGCGCGCTCTCTACAGTGCACTCATAAATAATTAGTGTTTTTCCTTATCCTTTACTAGCTGTTGCCCGCGACTTCAGGTTATAATCTACTTATATATTAAATTTAATCGTAACGGTTCAGAGGTTAAGACGTGATAGAGTAACAAACATCCGTACAAACTTTCGCGTTTATTGATCGAGCGAAGAGAGATCTCTAAATCAACTGGGGCAAATCGGCGTTTTATGTATGTATGTATGTTTGTTTGTCCGAGAATAACTTTCGAAGCGTTGCTGCGATCCTCGTGAAATTTGATACATAGGTGATGGCACAATTATGGTGTGAGTAAATGAGCTAAAAATGTTGGGGGTTGTTGAGATATTGGGGTTCAAGTGGGGTAAAAAAATTTAAATGTGACTATTAGGTTAAATGGGACATCAAATATTTTATTTTTAGTAAAGTTTTTATAGTTTTTGAGTTATTATGCATAATAAAAACTGAACTTTGACAAAATTCACGGGGTACACCAGTGATCCCACAATGCTGTAATTTAGTATGCGTGTAGCTTAAGCTGACACAAATATAGGCAAAAGTCTGAAATCCCGTATAACTACAATTTGTATCCGAAAAAAGTCTAACCACATTACATGACCTCCCGTTACCTGTAATTTGAATGTAACTATAGGTCAAGTTAGATGGTTATTCATTTCGTGGCACTATTTTGATAGTCAAAGATTACAAATAATATTTTTTTGTTTTAATCAGAGCCTCGCGAGATCTCTGTTCGGAGCGAACCACTAGTAATATTAAGTGGGATTATTTATCACATAAATGATTTGTTTTACATACTGCCAGATAAAACCCGCTAAAAGACTAGATTAATATATAATAAAAAAAAATCTAGGATTTGTATTACTCAGAGATAAACTGCCATTAAGGTTGTCTATATAACATTTTAATTATCTAGTAGGCACACAAGCTGATGCTCCTCCCGATGGTGAGTGGTGACCGTCTAAAACGCTCAAGTGTTACAGCAAACATGTTTCCTGCCACTCAATGCCTTTTTAAAACTTATGTATTTTTTACGTGGTGCAGTGGGCAAATAGCCGACTGAGACACAGGAGGTAGCGGGTTCGATTCCCACCGCGGAACAACTGTTTGCATGATCATAGATATTTGTTCCGGGTCTGGTTGTTTCTCTATATATTATAAGTATGTATTTACAAACAAAAATGTATGTAAGTATTCTATCAGTTATCTGGTTCCCATAGTACAAGCTCCGCTTAGTTTGGGGCTAGATAGCGCTGTGTAAAATGTCTAGAAATATTTATTTATTTATTTAATGCAATAATTAATTCCACATTAAACTATTATCTATTACGTAACTCGTGCAAACTTTTGCGGCCACTGTGGAGTTCTCTCGACTATCTGAGAAAGTAATTTATAAAGTTGGATGGCTCGACGATCGCAGTGCGCATTATTTATCTCTTCCATACATTATGTAGTACCAGCTTTGTTACATAATCTAAAGTTTATGTGCTATGAACTTTGATAGTAGCGTAGGAGCATGAGTACATCGAATAGGTTTTATGTGGTTTGAAGACAAATTATACGAATAAATTGACACGTACGACTTGCGCAACGAAAACTAATTTTTTTTTTATTAACATGCTCTTTAAATACCTACCTATGAAATTGATGCGTTTATTTTTCAATTCTACACTAAAACACCTAGGTACTAACCCACTAAGGTAGATACCTACCTACCTTGGGTCAATTGAAACGTGTTTTTGGTACATTTCAACTATTATAGAAGTCTTTTTTTCTTTTTCCTTTACTCAGTCTAAATTTATCGAATTTATGGTTTTTATTTACTCAAAGAATTACATATACACAATTACTTGATATGCTTGCTTACACACACGACACACATTTGTAATAATGTTTTTGTTTCCGACATCTTTCTTTACAATGTTCAAACGTAGAAACCTGTTATTAGCCTTGCGTTTTAGTTGTATAAGTTGTCCAAATAAATTATATCGCCGTTGGTTTCTCTAAATAAATAAATAATCGTATTTAATACTAGCTTCCGCCAGCGGCTTCACACGCGAGGTTTGTCAGCAAAAAGTAACCTATGTGTTAATCCAGGTTACAATCTACGTACACACCAAATTTTATCGAAATCGCTTCAGCCGTTACGACGTGAAAGAGTAACAAATGTCCATACAAACTTTTGCGTTTATAATATTACTAGCTGACCCGCCAGCGGCTTCGCACGGGTGGTTTTTCAATAAAACATTACCATCATTTTGCGCAGTTGGCAAAAAAGTAGCCTATGTCCTTTCCCAGGATATAATCTATCTCCTTGCAAAATTTAATTACGATACGTTCATTCGTTTAGTCGTGTAAAGGTAACAAACAAACTAACAAACAAACAGATTTATGTATGTATTATACATATAAATCTTCATCTTGAATCACTCTATCTATTGCTGAAAACTGCATTAAAATCCGTTGAGTAGTTTAAAAGATCTAAGGGAACAGACAGCGGAAGCGACTTCATTTTAAACTACGAGTATGACGAGATGAGTGTAAAGAAGTGGGATTAATTAGGCCTAATATTTATTAGGCGCGAAATACTATTGTTGATATTTTTAACATAGCAGTATTATCCAAAATGGTGAATAACTGAATACTAAATATGATTAAGAGAGTTATGAGACTTGTCAAAAAATACAAATACTTTACTAAACTACACTACTAAACATGTTTAGTCGTTCGTTTTGCAAGCCGGGCTAAGAGTGTAAATAAAAATAAACATAACGTGTTATTAAATTTTTGATGCCTATTAAATAACATTTAAAAGAAAAGAAAGATGATGTTGCCTCTATATAGCGTAAAGCGACGAAAAGTTATTAAAATAACGAGTATTAGGTACTGGTATCACAGACAATGGTCACTCTTTCTAGTTAACAATAGTAAATAGTAAAATTCACTCACAACTAGGGTTGCCAGATTAAAAAATCTAAATTCAAGAGTAAATTCATGACATTTGATGAAAATTTCTGACTTTTTGTAAATACAACATTAATGTCTTTAGCACCGTGCATGTGAATGAACGAAGCACATTCTCGAATTTTGGGAGCAATAAATCAGTAATGATCAAAATGACAAATAATAAGTAATGTTGATTGTTAATTGATCGAGCGAAGCGATATCTCCTAATCAACTTGGGCAAATCGGCGTTGTATGTATGTATGTATGTCCGAGGATAACTTTTGAAGCGTTTATCAGATCATCGTGAAATTTGGTGTATACGTAGGTAATGATGGCACAATTTTGGTGTGACTTAATGAGCTAAAAATTTTGGGGGTTTGTTGAGATATTGGGGTTCAAAAAGGGTAAAAAAATGAAAATGAGATTATTAGGTCAAGTGAGACGTCAAATGAAAGATCTTTATTAGTAAATTTCGACCCCGTTTTTACTTTTAGTAAAATTTTGAGTTATTAGCCATAAAAAAACTAAACTTTGACAAAGTTCACAGGGTACACCATTGACCCCATAGTGCTGTAACTTGGTATGCGTATAGCTTATGTATCACAAATATAGGCAAAAGTCTGAAATCCAGAATAACTGCATTTTGTACCCCAAAAAAGAAAACCAATTAACATGAACTTCCGTTACCTGTATTTTGAATGAAATTATAGGTCAAGTAATTAGGTTATTTATTTCGTGGCACTATTTCGATAGTCAAAGATTACAAATAATATTTTTTGGTTTTAATCGGAGACTCGCGAGATCTCAGTTCGGGGCGAACTACTAGTTTATTTGTAATAAAAATATTTGGTTAATTTTATGTTTTATTTTACTCGTTACCCACTTAAGTTGCAGAAATTCCAGACAGTTTAGGATTCCCCCCGCATTCCGAACAAATACTTATATTACCGGATATGTCCGGCAAATTCCGGACGTATGGCAACCCTACTTACAACTGTACTTAGCATGTGAACTAGCGTCTGTTTCTTCGTATGATTTAGTACGTAGAAGTAGATGATGGCATGGCAATTTTTAGAGCTAACGATATTGTACAGCCTGCATCCAACGGCTCAGTAAAAAAAACTAATGAATGAATGAATAAAGTACGAATAAAATGGGTAGGTACGTAAAATTTAAAAATCCAAACTGTGATCTTCTGAGAGTATCAGCTTCAGGAAACCCATCCTAAAGATTGCATTGAACCCTTCCCATCTTAATTTGGTGTCAGTGACCCCGGCCCCTCACGATTAATGATCAAGGGGTGCAAGACTTAATATGGCGAAATTAAGACGACCCTGCGACCCCTAGCGGCCATCTGTGACCCCCTCGATCTACAAATGGTATTTGCAAATGGTCGCGGAAGTTTCGCCTATTGTGTTGAAGTAGCAAGGAGTATAAATGTTACATTGCACGTTATTTATTGCGTATGACCTCTTTTGTACTACGAAGGTCTATATGCGAAACGTAAAGCATTTGATAGGCATTTTTTTATTTAAGATGAGGGTATGATTGCGGTTAACACTGCCTATAACAATTGCAAGAAACGCGGCCGAGCGCCATAGTTCTATGTTGTTTACCAATTTTGTGCATAGGGATGTGTTACAGTTTATTGGCTTCAGCATCATCTGATGCGGCCAAAAGACTGCTTAAAATATACCTCTCTTCATTGGAGGGGAATAGGTAGGTAGTTGTTAATTATTAGTTTTTTCTGTTTGTTATAGTAGTTATAATTTGTTAACCTGACTCACGGAAGTGACATAACCATTGTCTGGTTAATACTCCTAAGTTAAATAAAGCATATAAAACGTATTATAAAAATGCAAAATTACAACCACAAAACATGTCCTCGAGCCGTCATTACATATTATAAAAAAGTGCCTCATAATGTTCAAGAAGATCTTATCTCACAGACACGTCTTTAATTTTATTTTTTACACGAATAGATCATCTTTTGTCCACAATCTCACCTGATGGTAAGCGATGATGTCATCTAAGATGAAGTACGAAGATCTAGAAGAAACTTATTCACTCTTACCTTAAAGAAGCCCGGATTCTACTCTTCAGAACACATAGAGGACTGTAAAGTCTTCCATACCTCAGCTGTACGCATTAATAACTTAGAACCAAAACGGTGAGTGCAAATGGGTGGTATATTAACGAGATATGGATGCTACTGAGCTGTGCGTCTGCTTGCCCTTTAATCAAAAGTACGTGTGTGTTCCCCTTAAAAGCCTCAAAACCTCAAAGACGGGGCTAGCGCAGAAATGTCAACCGAACAAGTAACCTTTATCACAGCTAGCTGGCGCTCCACAGAGAAAGTTTTCCAATTATGCCGAGTCAAGTGACCGCCCCTCCCTAAAGGGGGACCACACAAAGAAGTTTTAATTGCTTGCCTTCGAGTTAGTAATCAGCTGCACTATTTAGAGCATTCAAATAGTGCCGTCAAAGGTTCGACGGCTGTTTCTATGATTCATATTGTAGATTAGTTAATAAACTCGTTAGAAATCATCTTTTGTGCGAATGGAGTCCCACGACTAGATATTTCAGTTTTCTGTATTTATTTATTTTATATTGCACACAATACAATCAAATAAACACTTTAAATCCTTTAAATACAAGATATTAAAGTTTATTGCTAGATAATATCCAAAAACATGCGTACACATTGCCATTGATAATTTATTAGGCTGTAAAGTTAGAATGCAGTTCAAAATATATATACTCGTAAAACTCGCCGAACTTCGTACCGCCTTGACATACATATGACGCGGGCTGCCAATGTAGCACCGGTATTGTCAATCGGCTGCATGAATGAGAAAATGAATTTTCTTCATAACTTCTTTTTGCGTGAATTTTTCTGATGTTTTATTAGTTATTCTGCTATTCGGGGCGGAGACAACTACAACAAAGATCATCATAATCGGTCCAGCCGTTCTTGAGTTATAAATGGTGTAACTAACCCGACTTTGTTTTATATATATATAGATATTCTGAAAAGGAAGTCAACATTTTGTATACATAACTAGATGACTCACCGCAGTTCCTTGCGGATTTTATCAAAATAATTTATAGGTAGGTACCTAATACCAATAAGGATACTGAAGTTTTCTGTTAGTGAAAAAAAATTCAGAATAGGTTAAACTAGATATTACCCCCTACAAACATGCAAACTACACTTTAACTCTTTTTAATATTAGCATAGATAGGTTCGCGTTTGATTATAATCCTGCGGGAAGGCAATGATGCAGTCTGCAATGGAACGCGCTTGCCTAGATTAACCCTGTTCACTCGCTACTATATACACTCAGGTGGAACTACTCAAGTCCGATAGTTTTTTTTTCAAATTTTTTGATGACCTTTTTTTTGCTATATTAATTAGTCATCTATGTTAATGGCCTCATTTAGTGATATGGGTCTCAAAGTATTGTGACAATAATTTTAATATGGAATATCAGTAAAAATACATTTCGTTGTTTTACGAGAAAAAGTTCCAAATACTATAAAAAAACTATTAAAAATACCAAAAAAAAACTAGATAAAACTACATAAAGATTTTTTTTTAATATTTAATAATTTTTATCAATTTGTAAGTTGTACAGTATCTGCGTAGTAACACAGATTATTATAAAACTTACAAATTTATATGCATAGTGTACATAATTATACATAATTGTAAAATAAGTAAGTACTTAAAACATTTTTTTGTAACAGCTACGCCCGCCGCGCCGTAGCATCAATTTAGGAAAAATTCGTAGAGCAACGCCGTAGACCGTAGACCAAGTTACTTTCTGGCATCAAAATATCCATTTTCAAATAAAGTCAAAGTTATTGCATGTTATGGATAATTTTGAAACGTCTTACAACTTTACATAGGTGCAAAAAGGCGATGCAATTTTGCACACTTCTCTAAAAAGACGCTTGACTAATAATCAATAAAAATAAATTGCTTACATGGAAACTTAAAGTTGAAAATTTAAGTCATAATTCATCGAATGCAATTTTTTGACTTTATACCAACATTTTCATAGTTTTCACCAGTCACGTAGCTGATATTTTATGCATAAAAGAACAACTCATAAAAATTCAGTAGCAAAAAAAATCTCAAGAAAGTTTTCTACTTTTTTTTTAAAGAATTTTTTAAGTTGTTCTTATACATGGGGGTGATTCGGGTACCCCAAGGGGTGTTCTATCTGTGGATTTTCGCTTGACACTATTTTTTGGAACACCCTGTATATTGTATATTGTAATATTTATATCATAATTGACTTGTGTAAATCTGTATTACCTAATATCCATTTTTTTTGTTTTTTATTTCTATATATAACTTTTGTTATTTTATTTTTTGGGTATATTTAATATTGTGTACAGTGTGCACCGAATTAACGATACGAGGTACCATTATAAATGATCACGTGTCAAAGTAAAAAAAATTTAATCATTAAAACCACATGGATCAGTTTGAAACGTCAATTTTACTGCCTGTTCCTTCGCGACCAAGCCAGGAAATAAAGGCAAGAAACACGGCGGGTTGTTTTTTTTAATGAGCCTTTTAGAATAATAACAAATACAGAAAATAAATTACCTCTAAATTGTAACATTTTGAACGAGTTGGAGCAATTTCAATCCCAAGCTTCTCTATCATCTAAATAATCCGATATTTTACTGTAGGCTTTTTTATAACGAATTATTTTAATTACGTTTGTAAATTTGTTTATTGTCAATTTTTGTACATCACTTGGGAGTTTGTTATAAAAGCATACATCTTGCCCTTTAAACGATTTACTAACTTCATGGAGTCTACAAGTGGCAACAGCGAGTTTATCTTTATTTCTAATATTAAAATTATGATTATCGCTATTTTTCTTAAACAAATTAATATTTTTGTGAACATACATAAGATTTTCATAGATGTATTAACAAGGAAATGTCATAATATTCTTAACAAATAAATGATTATGATTTAGACAGATAGAATACCAGTGACTGCAAAATGTTTATTAAATATTGGTGAGTATTTTTCTCTATTTTAAACCCCCTAAAATCACGTGTAAAAGTTCGTGTCCTCTTACCGGAACTAAAACAAAACATTTAAACATTCAAGTTTATAGTTGCTCGTAAAATCTTTTACTAAAATGAAGACTTAAATTACGTGATAATTTTATCGTCGCCACGGGAAATCTAATTGCATTGCAGAGGGGGTGGCAACTAATTCCAGTTACTAAAGCAAACGACCCTGAGGTATTGGCATTAATACTACTCTTTGCCAGAGATAACCAAACTGAGATATTTTGCCTAGGTAAAATACACATTGCCCATTCTATCCAAAGGTCGCTAATAAGTTAAGACCGTTTGTATTATTAACTGAGATTTATATTATTGTTTTAATGCAACCTGGAGATGGAACAAGCATTTGGCCAATTATAAGATAAAGATAAGAGATAATTTATTTCGGTAACAAACTTTACAACACTAGGGTAGGTACATCAGATTCAGTACTTAAGTTAAATATTAAAACCTAGTTGCCAAAGAAACATAGGCAAGGCACTCAAACTAGGAAAACCTGTGAGATGGCATGCCTATACCCCACGAGTTATAATTGTACTGAAGAAGATTAATTCTTGTTTTGTACTTACAAACTTATACAAAAAATATAAGTTATAATTATAATATACTTATATTTATAAACGAGTAAATATAATATATAGAAATGTATATAGTATGTATATTTATATATATTAACATAGGGTGTATAAATTTTTTGCGTAAATGTATGTGAAGGTTTACGTTAACACAACGAGCAAGTTTTCGGTTTCCACATAGTTTTGTTCGTTTCAAATTTTCAGGGTAAATTTACACTTATGGTTGTTCATCGGGTAATAATGTAAAATTTTATTCAATTTGTTGTAAATATAAGCTCCCATGAAATAAAAGTGTCGTCTTGCAAAATATATGTTACATCTTATTGTGTTACATACATTTTTGATGGTCTATTATGTCGAGGTACATCTGAGTTATATGTGATAGTTTGTGAAAGAAGAGGACAAGATGAAGAATAAATATTTGTCGTGAGGACCCTGACCTTGTACAACATCTCCGTAGAGTAATGAAATGGTTTAAACTGCATAACTTTTAGTACAGATCGCTGGGCTCTTTCCATTTGTATTAATTTGGATTTGCATGCTCTTCCCCACACTGAGATGCAATAACTAAGAACCGACTGATAAAGACGATTTTAACAGGTCTTCAGAAGCAACATGACGAAGGTGCTTGAAAATCCAAACTAATTTCCGCAATCGAGCAGCAACTGAGTCAATTTGTGGCATCCACGTTTGTTTGCCATCTATTTTTATGCCTAAATATTGTATGGTACTTCATTGACATTGACAGTCACATATGAGCGTGACAGACATTATGTCATCTTACAGTCATTATCAAAATCAAATCAAATCAAATCAAATAATTATTTATTTGCACACAAGAAAATACAAGTAAGTAGGTACAATGCGCGCAGCCAAAGATGAGACTTGACGGATCACGTGGTCATACCTGTACCATCGCGTACCACACGCTTCTCGCGATGTTTTCTACCCCATACATGCAAGATGTGGAATGAGCTACCATTTTCCCGTTAGACTACGACATGGCACGCTTCAAGAGAAATGTTAAAAGGTTTCTACAGGGTAGAGAACGCATGGTCTATGCGTTCTCTACCCGGGTGTTGCCGGTGGCGCTTATCATCAGGTGGGCCGTAAGCTTTTTTTTTACAAATAACAAAAAAAAAATACTTAGAAAACTTTCGTTATTTATTTCAATCATTATTATAAATATCGGATTTATTACGTCACGAATTGAACCGAAACATTGTCGTCGAAACACCGATAAGACGGTACGTGATAAATCCCGTATTTTTAATAATGAAAAAAGAAATTGTTTATTTGTATTTTTATTTGTGATGGGTGTTTTGTACCTATCTATAATAAAGATATTGAAGCAGTCGCTCCACAGAATAATAGGAGCTACTTATCACAAGCCATTTCTAAACAATAAGTATTGTTTAGTACATAGCACAATGCTGGTTGTAGATAGGCGGATAGGTATTCAGAGTGGGTGTGGTATTCACACATTAAAGCGAACTTTCTCCTAAGACAATGGCCAGCCTCCAATACTCGGGCCTCGAAGACAAAGGACCGGAGCTGAATGGTAGCCATAATTAAACTACGTGTTACGTGTACTATCTCGCTCTAAAGGTAACTAACATATTATGAGACGGAGCGAAAATTAAATTAAATTTTAATTGTGTTAATGCTCTTTCAAATCGACAACAAAAAAACTAAATGGTGAACATTGAAGTATATGGATCAGAATTTTACAATATATGTAATTTAGATACGTGTATTGAAAGGTAAAGTCCATGAAAGCAACCAGACTGGAGAAATAAAAGTTAAAAATTTAATACCCAATTAAATCAGCCTAAATTCAGACGATGGCAAAATTTTATGATGCTAGTAAAAAGCTTACTGCGCTTCCAGCCTAATCTCTCTTTAGCTGTACGGGAAGAAATTAAAATTATGATGGCTGTGTTATGTTATATTATTAGAATAGGTATTTTTTTAATCTACTGATTTGCGTTGTAACTACTAGTCATAACATCTTATCAGGCAAAACCGATAGATAGGACGCCCATTGCTAAGCATAGGCCTCCTCCATAGATTTCCAGATTCTCCACCACAACAGCCCCAAATGCTTCCAGAAACCTTTATTAGATCGACTTTCTGTCTGGTGGACGGCCGTTCTACGCGCGTATGGTTTCCATTCGAGAAGTTGCCTCAACGGCCTTCAGTAATATTAGTCTATACTTTTTAAGACAACACCCCATGTTTTGTTATGTACGACATTAATTTAAAACACACATCTGCAATCGTATTAACTGATTTAAGAGATGGATTTAATACCCGTAGCTTGAATATTTATCCAGTAATCGGTACAATTCCAATTTAAAAAATTATCGTAAATCGGCGGCGCCTTTTCGACGATGCATGCCGTTTAGTCAATTTAACAGGCACCTACTTACATGATGAATGAATATGATTTGTTTACCTATTTTATTCTGGCTGTTTCATTAATATTTTAGAACTCGATATTAAGGTTAGAACATTTAAAGTTTTCTATGGTAATTGGATTTGAAAAAACCCCTATTTTACATAGCCCTACCCGTGTTTTCATTTAATGTCGTACATAACAAAACACGTAGTATATACCATATCTATATATAAAACAAAGTCGGGTTAGTTACACCATTTATAACTCAAGAACGGCTGGGCCGATTTGATGGTCTTTTATTTATTGGATTTGTCTCCGCCCCGAATAGCAGGATAACTATTAAAATATCGGAAAAATTCACGCAAAAAGAAATTATGAAGCAAATTCATTTTCTCATACAAATATTGCTGATTGACAATTCTACCAGTGTCGTATATTGGCAGCCTGCGTCATATGCATGTCAAGGCGGCACGAAGTTTGGCGGGTCAGCTAGTAATATAATAATAATAATATGTATAATATAATAGTGACTAAGTTACTCATTACTAAATATGAACCTGTATTGTGTAGGTAGGTAGGTGCCTAGGCACTTGCTTGCCTGCATTATATAGGTTCATTGATATACTTATATTGTTTTATATGTATTTAATATTGTATATACTCATGCCCACCATTTGTCTAATGTAATCTGTGGACAACAGTGTTGGTTATGCCAGTAGTAACACATCTTGTAATAAATATTAAGTTCAGTAATATTTAAGCATAATTGTTTGTTGTCTCAAATAAATAAATAAATAAAAAGAGTGCGAATATTGTGAGTTTGTTTGTGGAAGGCAATCTCCCGAACTACTGAACCGATTTTGAAAAGTCTAACACTGTCAGAAAGCTACAGCTGAGTAATATAGGCTATATTTAATTTACACAACATACCGTGCAAAGCGAGGGCAGGTCAGCTAGTTATTAATAATTGTAGCACGTAAATATACTTGGAGCAGAAAATATGTATCGCAAGAGCCGGCGACCGTGAAGCTATGTTTCTGGTAGTTAGAAAATGTGAAACATTTAATTATTCATGTATAAACACAAGGCACAGCAAACAACTTATTAACAAATTATTTACACAAACAGACATTTAATTTTAACGTGTTTACTTTAAGCAGTTATTTTGTAGCACTTTCCCAGTGGTACTTGTGTACACAGTGAAACGGTTTGCCAACTATATGTGTTTCACCAAAATATATTTTATTATATCACCTGGTTTTTATACTTCTTGGAGATGGAACAAGTTTATGACCCACCTGATGTTGAGTGGTAACCATCGCCTATAACAAAGTATTAAGAAACGTGCCCTACGATGCAACGTCCTGCATTCATCAACTTGAGGCATACAGGTGTAAAGCCTCGTGTGCTTGTAATTTCACCGGCAACCATACCCTTCAAATCGAAACACAGAAATGCTATTTGGCAGCAGAAATAGGGATGATGGTAGTACTTCCCATATATCAAAAAAATTTAACCATTTAGGTATTTCATTTATCTTAACAGGGCTGACAATGCTGTTTAAGATAGATAGATAGATAATTTCTTTATTGCACACCATTTAAATACAATCATTTATAAGAAAATACACTCTTAAACAATAGGTACAATGGGCGGCCTTATCGCTAAAAGCGATCTCTTCCAGGCAACCTTTGGATGGACAGGATCTATGTGAACAAAATAAGGACGGCGGCGTAAATCCGATATTAATAGTACACGTATATTTATAAAAAAATATAGATAATATAAAATAAAATGCATAATTATAATGTATAATATAATCATAAAATTACATAAATATTAATATTATAATACATAAAAATATATATTGTCATACCTACATATATAAATTATAAAAATGTAAAATTAATAAGTGGTCTAGTGAGCGATGGATGACATATAGTGTTGTCTGACCAAGTTTTTAAAGATAGGGAGAGATTTAGCGTGACGAATTGAGACAGGTAGGGCATTCCAGAGCCTGGTAGCCTGCAAAGTAAAAGAGGAACTATAAAATACTGAGGTATGATGAGGAGTTTTTAATTGAAGGGTTTCAGAGGAACGTAAGGGTCGAGAGTTGGAAAGGTGAAGAAAGTCAAAGCGTTCTTTGAGGTAGGACGGAGTAGAAGGGATGAAAAGGATGCTGTAAAGGAGGGAAAGGATGTGCGCATTCCGGCGAAGACGGATAGGTAACCACTTAAGTCTGTGGCGATACTCTGAAATGTGATCGTACTTGCGCAAGCCAAATATGAATCTAATAGAGAAATTCTGGAGACGCTCAAGCTTGTTGAGTTGATCTTCAGTTAAACCAAGATACAGTGCTCGTCACAAGTTTGATATTACATACACTACTTACAGAAAGCCTCAAGCTAAGCTTAAAGAATATGCCTGTGTTTTGAGTACTAATTATTTACAAAAGCACAAACTACAGAATTGCTGGAACAGCAATATTATTAAAAAGAAATATTATTAAAATGATCAAAAACATGCATTACGTTATAATTAATAATATAAAAATAAAAACTTACAATATGGACTTAATTTATGTATGTTATGTTTTTTTTTTTGAGTTAGTATGTGTGTATAGTGTCGTGTATGCGCGTATGTGATTGAGAGTATAAGGGGGTGTATGTGTGGGGGTGTGAACACTTGTTTGTGTATGTTGTTGAAAAATAGATGAAACGTGAAAGAAAAAGAAAAGAAGAAGAAAGAAAGATAAGAGAGAAAGAGATACTAAAAGCAAATGATTTCTAGAAACTATTAGAATCGTTATAACTTCATGCAAACATATTTAGGAGATTCGCCCTAACATTTAGAGAAATTCACTTCTGCATATACATATATATATAATACCTAATATTGTTATTGTAAAAGCGTCTTGTGTAAACAATAGTACTAAACTAGTAATAATTTCGTTATTCATTAAAAAAACAGTCACACCCGTTTTAAATTATTAACTATTATAGTAAACTAAGGTTTGTATGTTATAGATAGACAGATGGATAATGTCTTTATTGCACACCATTTAAAATAAACAAATAAAAATACATACATTTAAATCATAAGTACAATGGTCGGCCTTTATCACTAAAAACGATCTCTTTCAGGCAACCGTTGTAATCTATGGCTTAGGTTTAAAATTCCTCCGATCGCATTTCTTTCGCACGTCAACAATTTTAGCGTGTAGTCATGGAAAATAAGGTTTTACCTAGCCATAATAACTATATGTATGTATATGGTCCATCCACACTAAGTCAGCATGGTTTTTTCAACAGGTTTTCTAAACCTATCTCAGGCACCAGTCCCTCACGAAACAGGTTTTTATTTAGGCTTACTAAATGTAATCAATAAGTTAACTTCCTTCCTACCTACTGTAACATAGCTTGCCTACTTTTATATCTTCTGTAAAACCTATTTGTGATGGGAAAATAAACGTTATTATTATTATTATATAGTGCTAAAATAATTACAGATTTTTAAAACCGTATTGGTAACATCACTCGGACCAACTGTTTTTTTATAAATAAATTATAGGCTATTTGACCACGATCTCGCCTGATGGTAAGCGATGATGCAATCTACGATGGTACACGCTTGCTTAGAAGAAACCTATTCATTCGCTTCTTGAATACCCCTAGGTTGTAGTTATCAGGAAACACAGACGTTTCAATCCTTGGCGGTACCGCTTTGTGCGTATGAGAGGTATGTCTACCACGTAGCGGTGACGTACCGCAGAGCGTCTGGTTGACCGATGATAGAATGGAGATGATGTGATCAAATTGAAAAGTTCCGCAGCGCACTCTCCTATAAAAAATCGAGAGGCTCGCAACCTTTCGAGGATGCTCAAGGCTGTGGAGCCTTTCATGTGCTAACTCATTGCAAATGAGCTTCTTGGCTCTTTTGATGTTCAACTGCTGTGGAGTTTACCATTACTTACCATACATAACAATAGAATTCGACATGTTTAATTCAGTGTTTACTAATAATATATGGATCTTTGACATCTGAATAATAATAAATAAATAATTCTGGACATTTCACACAGCGCCTTATAGCACGAAACTAAGCAGAGCTTGTACTATGGGAACCAGATAACTGATAGAATAATTATATTTTTTTTTTATATACAGGGTGTCCCAGAACTCAACGTCAAGCCGAAACGAGGTGACAGGATTGATCATAACCATCACGAGAAAAATCTGAAAAAATCTATCCCATGCAGTTTGAAAATTATGGGCATTTTAAGAAAAACCTAGAAATTTGATCAAACTGTACCATTTTTCGGTTATTGTGGTTATTCTTTTTTATTTTTGTTCATTTGAACTTTGGAGACGTAATTCTAAATAACATTTCTAGAATCCCAATAAAAAATAATGACACAATTGCCTCAAGTTTCCGAGAATTTAAACTATTTGTTAAACTACGAATTTAAAATTTTCAAGATTTGTCGACTTTGACAGGCCCTCCTTTAAAAAAAATGTACTAGAGTGCCTTGGCAAGTAGGATTAAAAGTTGGCGCATTTAATCAGAATTCTAAAATGATACAATACTTGTTAGTTCCATACAGTAAAAAAGAGTAAAAAAATTAAAACCTCAAGTAACCCGATTTTTGCTATCTCAGTTAAAATGTTTTTGATTCGCACAAGCTCGAGGTAGGTTCTTAATTTTAAGGCAAAATGATGAGAGAGATGGATAGTGGGTATGTTTGCCATGAGTGAACGAGACAAATAGTGACGCGACTTTTACCAAAGTGAAAAAAAGTTAGTAAAATTAGTAAAATAATGAAAAATCTTGATCTAGTTTAATTTAGGTTTGCGGGAATAAAAGTCAGATAGAGAAATAACATTTTTTATTACAATAAATGTTCAAATTGTTTACCATCAGCCTCAATACAAGCCCTACATCTTCTTAAAAAAGATCTACTTTGTTGAAAGTTGTTATTTTTTTTCGGTTGGTGGGTAAGTGAGATAAACAACTCCCAAAAGTTATCTCAGTTTTATTCAATTATTTAAAATATTAAAGGACTAATTGTTAACTTGTTTTATGTGTAAAATCATACAATAGCCTACTTACTTCACCTGCCTTAAATCACCTTCTCCAACTCACATTTCTGGCACAACACTGCACTCAACACTGCAATCAACAATACAATATGGCAGAAGCAACTTTGGCTGAGGTAATTAAGTCACTGCATGATCGGATGACACGATTTGAGGGTGACCTGCAGAAGTCATCATCACCTGCTACTGTGGAATCCATCGCTGCTGATTATGCTGCCTTCAAGACATTTACACTTGCAGCACTCAAGACCCTTCAGCAGCAGGTGGAGCTCCTTGCACGTGACGTCGACCAGCAGGAGATGCGCAGTCGGCGCAAAATCCTCCTTCTCCATGGAGTCTCCGAAGACAGCAAGGAGGACACGGCCGCAGTTGTGGCAAAGACTGTGAGCGCACAGTTGAAATTGTCGACGTTCACAAGTGCTCATATTAGCCGATGCCATCGGATGGGACGAGCTTCGGGCGCCGACAGGCCTAGGCCTATACTGGTCAAGATTCGGGATGTCACTACGAGGGACCAGGTTTGGTTTGCAAAAACCAACCTCAAGGGCAGCAGTGTCACTCTCTCAGAGTTTTTGACCAGGCCGAGACACGTCGCTTTCATGGCTGCGAGGGAACGATTCGGCGTCAAGAATTGCTGAACCCGGGATGGCCTAATTCATGTAATTGGGCCCGACGGAGCGCGGCACCGCATTAGCAGCCTCGGTGAGCTAAACAAAGTGATGCCGCCAGACACCCGAAAGCCTGCGCCGGCGCCTACGATGCCTGCCAAGGGATCGAGAGCGCCGTCGGCCAGGCGGGCTGGCACAGGCGCATCCATCAAAAAGTGATTCTGTCGTCGCGTCGTTGCTGCTGTGAGGGTCGACCGTCCAGTAAATTCCTAGCATTATCCACTTTTTTACGACAAACACTAGGTATTTTATTTCTGTTTTCTTTTGGTATGTAATGTAATGTCAGTTAATATGTCAGACGATAATGCAATCAGTCAATGTCAAACTAATTTTTGTAAATATTGCGGTTTGGATAACGGTTTTTTGAGACAAAATTTATTAATTTGTTTTAGTTCTGTTACATATTTTTTTTTCTTTTTTCTTGTTGAGTTTATTGTTTGTGCCCAGGGATACTGCTGGCGGGTGGAGGGGTGAGTTTTGTATTTATTAGGTTTATTTTATTTTATTTTTTTGTATCAATATTTATCTATATTTAGCTATATATTTTTTATATTGTTCTTATTTAATTTATTTTGTTATTCATGTTGCAATCGTTGAATGATTCTAGTGATGATGATGACTTCTTCTCAACCTCCTCTCTGAACTCAAACAGTAGCGAGGACAGTTATTTGAGTTTACCTGCTCTTTCCGATACATTGTCGGGCCATCTTCCTGACGGACCCAACTACTTTAATGTAGTTCATATTAATGCCCAGAGTATTCCGGCTCACTATCCAGATATGCTTGATTCCTTTGATATAAAAAATCTCCATGCTATACTAATCTCCGAATCTTTTCTCAAACCATGTCTCCCTTCTACCTCATATTCTCTTCCAGGATTTATCCTGATTCGTAACGACCGGACTGGGTGTGGTGGTGGCGGTGTAGCCATTTACTTACGTGCCAATATTCCTTTTTCAATTATTAGTATGTCTGCACAACCACCTCCATCTAACGCTGGCGAACACCTTTTTGTCGAAGTCTTACTTTTTCACACCAAAGTTCTTCTCGGAGTCTACTATAGCCATAACATGCGTGTTAACTTCTTCTTTTCCTTTGAAACACTCGTTGAAGAACTCCTACCTTCTTACAGTCATTCCATATTGATGGGCGATTTCAACACATGTCTGAATAAACAAGATCATCGTTCTTCTAAATTTGAATCCATTATTAAATCTAACAATATGCATATTCTCCCTCTTGGTACCACACACCATTTTCCGAACTGTATCCCATCACTTCTTGATTTAATTTTAGTCTCGTCCCTACAGCATGTTGCCAAGCACGGTCAATGTTCGGCTGATGCCTTCTCATATCACGACCTTATTTTTCTTTCCTATAAAATTCGCCCTCCAAAATCCAAACCGAAAATTCTTCTGCAACGCAATTTTAGTAACATGGATGTGGAAAAGGTGAGAGCTGATGCTGGGGAAATGGATTGGTCTGCAGTAGTGGGGGCAAAATCTATTGACGACAAGATTACCGCCTTCAATACCATCATTACACAACTTTTTGACGTGCATGCTCCGATCCGAGCAGTTAAGATAAAGCATCTGCCGGCTCCATGGCTCAACGATGCAATACGACTTTTGATGCGAAAAAAAAGCATATTCTAAATTAAAATATAAACTGAATGCTAGTGACGCCAACAAAGAAAAATACCATGTAGCCAGGAATCGCTGAAATAGGGTGTGTAGGGATGCTCAAGGCCGCCATATTCATGCCTCTGTTTCTAATAACGATCCATCTAAAGTCTGGAAATTTCTAAGAACACTAGGAGTTGGCAAGTCTCGACACGATACCATCCCAAATGATCTAGACATTGACTCTCTTAACAAACACTTTTCGTCATCATCCAATATTGATTTGGATGTTAAAATGAACACTCTTAATTATCTTTCCTTGTTGCCAACTCCTAATTATCCTCCTTTTGTCTTTAGTCAATTCACCGCATGTGATGTTAAAAAGAGCATTCTGTCAATTGCTTCAAATGCCATGCTTTAAGTGACAATATTGGGCGGAAAATGTTAGTTTCAATTATTGATGAGGTGCTTACAATAATTTGCCATATTCTCAATTTCTCTACTTTATCTAGTTCTGTTCCACGTTTGTGGAAAGAAGCGCATATAATTCCACTTCCTAAAAAGTCCAAACCCACTTCCTTTAACGATTATCGTCCCATCTCTATCTTCCCATTCCTATCTAAAGTCCTTGAACGTCTCGTCCACAAGTAGCTTAGCTCCTTCCTTATCACAAATACCCTGCTCAATCCTCTTCAATCCGGTTTCCGTCCTGGTCATAGTACTGTAACCACACTTGTCAAAATCACGGATGATATACGATCGGGTATGGAGAACGGCTACCTTACGATTCTGACACTGCTCGACTTTAGCAATGCCTTCAATACTGTCGACTTTGACATCCTGCTGGGTTTGCTTTGCTCAATTAACATATCTCCATCGGTGGTTGACTGGTTTCGCAGTTATTTGCACGGACGCAACGGATACGTTGTGACGATTCCTTTTCGTCTTGGTGTTGTACATCAGCCGGTGTACCGCAGGGTGGCGTCTTATCTCCTCTTCTTTTTGCACTTTTTATAAATTCTATTTCTCGTCAACTCACTTCTTCCTACCACCTTTATGCAGACGACCTCCAAATTTACACAAAGGCTCCACTTAATGAGTTGCCTGATGCGATCACAGTCACTAATAATAATCTGCTTTTTATAGGTGAATGGAGGAAGGCTTATGGATTAAGAGTTAATTCTACTAAAACACAGACCATCATACTGGGAAGTTCTCGCACCTTATCGAAAATTGACTACACAACACTCCCTCAAATTAAGTTTGATGATGTAACTGTTCCCTACTCAAAGGTCGTAAAAAATTTGGGCATCTTCATGGATAGCTGTATGTCGTGGGGTCCTCAGCTCGAATCTGTGAGCCGGAAGCTATTTGCCTCTGCTGGTTCGCTCAAGAGACTGCAAAACTTTCTTGCGATAGCTACTAAAATTGCGCTTGCACAATCTCTGCTTCTCCCAATTTTAGATTACGCTGATTCCTGCTATCTTGACCTCACGGAGGAACAGCTCAATAAGCTTGAGCGTCTTCAAAATTTGTGCATAAGGTTTATTTTCGGACTCCGGAAATATGACCACATCTCCGAATTTCGTATTAAACTCAAATGGCTCCCCATTCGACTTCGCCGGAATACTCACATCCTATCCCTCCTTTTCAACATCCTTCGTAATCCGTCCATACCTTGTTATCTGAAGGAACGCTTCGAGTTCCTTCATTGCACAAATTCCCGAACACTCCGATCCTCTGAAAACCTCCTTCTCAAAACACCGTTGCATAGAACCAGTTTCTATGCAAACTCCTTTTCCGTCCAAGCTGTCCGATTATGGAATGCCTTGCCGGTCTCCATTAGAAAATCCCCCTCACCTTCCGTATTTAAAGCTAGACTCAAAAACTTTTATCTCCATGAAGAGTCGTGATTATTCATCTGATCTATAATATTATTAATATATGTATATATTAATATATGTATATATTAATATATGTATGTATGTAAGTACATATTTATTTATTTTATATATGATATTTACTTATTTAAAATTATTTATGTACCTATTGTTTATGTATTTAAGGTTAAGTAATTTTTCTTTTTCTATTATTAAGTTTATTCTTTTTACACCTCAGCCAATCTTCCATTATGCAATGATCCTCTCCATCCAAAGGTTGTCTGGAAGAGATCGCTTTGTTAAGCGATAAGACCGCCCATTATACTTACATTTATTTGTTTTATTTTTATTTTGATATCTGTTGTGTTTAGCTTGTAAGGTATAATAAAGAATTTTCATTCATTCATTCATTCATACTTATTAGTCGGGCATATCTTCGAGAGTTTATCCCCTCAGCTGCTTGAGAAATGCGTTCACGCAGGTCGGCTACGTTCTCAATGGGCTTTGAGTAAACTTTTTCTTTGAGAACTCCCCAATAGAAAAAATCCAGGGGATTTAAATCTAGTGAACGGGCGGGCCACGAGACAAGCCTGAACGCCCAATCCAACTTACCGGATATTCCTGGTCAAGAAAATCTCTTACTTGCACTGCGAAATACGCTGGGCAGCCATCTTGTTGAAACAACATGTCGCGAAGATCTGCTAGTGGTACGTCCTCTAACAGGGTTGGTAAATCTTCTCTTAAAAAATGTAGGTAATTAGTTCCATTCAAGTTCTCAGGCAGTTCAATAGGCCCAATAATTTTACCGTTTAAAATTCCGGTCCACAGGTTTACTTTAAAACGATACTGGGATCTATCTTCTCGCATTAAATGTGGATTCTCCACATGCCACTCGTGATAATTGTGCAAGTTTATGTAACCATCTTTTTTAAATCTCTATTCATCTGACCAGATAATTTTTTGGGTGAATTGGGGATTCTCATTATGCCTCTGTAGCATTGTTCTACAAAACGAAATCCTTTCCTGATAATC
The DNA here is from genome assembly GCA_963924445.1 of Philereme transversata. Taxonomy (NCBI): domain Eukaryota; kingdom Metazoa; phylum Arthropoda; class Insecta; order Lepidoptera; family Geometridae; genus Philereme; species Philereme transversata. Next base: position 12,873,612 of record OZ004347.1, read on the forward strand.
TCGAGGTAGAAGACTTTGAACTCGTTGTACGTGAAACCGATGCATTTCGGCTCTTTGTAAAATACGATGAGCCTTTGTAAATCATCATTTTGCCTTAAAATTAAGAACCTACCTCGAGCTTGTGCGAATCAAAAACATTTTAACTGAGATAGCAAAAATCGGGTTACTTAAGGTTTTAATTTTTTTACTCTTTTTTATTGTATGGAACTAACAAGTAATGTATCATTTTAGAATTATGATTAAATGCGCCAACTTTTAAAGCCACTTGCCAAGGCACTCTAGTACATTTTTTTTAAAGGAGGACCTGTCAAAGTCGACGAATCTTGAAAATTTTAAATTCGTAGTTTAACAAATAGTCTTAATTCTCGGAAACTTGAGGCAATTGTGTCATTATTTTTCATTGGGATTCTAGAAATGTTATTTAGAATTACGTCTCCAAAGTTCAAATGAACAAAAATAAAAAATAATAACCACAATAACCGAAAAATGGTACAGTTTGATCAAATTTCTAGGTTTTTCTTAAAATGCCCATAATTTTCAAACTGCATGGGATAGATTTTTTTTCAGATTTTTCTCGTGATGGTTATGATCAATCCTGTCACCCCGTTTCGGCTTGACGTTGAGTTCTGGGACACCCTGTATACATACATACTTATAATATATAGAGATTTAAACGGGTATTTATCGCGTATGCACCTTTTTATTTATATCATTTTATTCGGAAAACAAACAGTACTTATATTTAAAAAGAAAAAAATTATACGCGATAAATACCCGTTTAAATCAGTAAGTAATTATGTACAGTGATCGCGAAAGTTTGAAAAATACTAATATATAGAGAAACAACCAGACCCGGAACAGGTATCTGTAGATCAAGCAAACATTTGTTCCGCGGTGGGAATCGAACCCGCAACCGCCTGCGTCTCAGACAGCTATTCGCCCACTACGCCACGGAGATCGTCGATAATCGAATAATCGTCGTGCAATAGTAACTGAATTGAATTAAATTGAATTTCCGCCGTCACACAAACTCAGCATGGCTGGACTAGATGCATACTAACTAAAAATAACTATAGTCGTCTGTTCACTTTACATGAACGAGCCTTGTTTCGCTAAAATTAATTTTCCCCTACCCTCGTTACGGTCCAAAACTAGCAAATTAATTATAAAGCACGTCAAAACAACGCATAAAGTTTGGGCGACCCATCTGAGAAACACAAAGGGTGGCCTTATTTCATGAAACCCTTCTACCCTTATCGCAAAGTCTAATCTGCTACCCCGCCATCGATCTTAAGTAGGGTGACTTGACCCGTCCAAGGGGGGATGAAAGAAAATGTGGGGGCGAGGGATTTTGAGGGTGGCAATCGTAAGGGTTAGTTCTGTCGCGTCATGTTTTTGGGTGTTTGAGCTGGGCTGCGTACAACGAGAATTTAGTTAGGTATTATTTTTATTCATAAGGCAATCATCAATTTTATCAAATTAGAATTCATAAATTTTGCCTTTGGTCTTACCTTGAATTACCGAAGAAAATATGAAGGCCGATTAACACACTGGCAACTAACAAAATCCTTTCACCTACCGTTCCCAACCCCCATATCTGTAACAGATCCAATTACTAAACAATCTGAAACTTGCAAGGTATTTAACGAATTCTTTTCCGCATACATACCTACATAGTACTTACCCACTTTTTACCTTTTTGTCTAACAAATTATCTCGTACCACGTACTATTGTCTATTCAATCTAATGTACACACGGCTACACATCAAGCTATACATTTCCAGTCTATGCTGACATCTCATTGTACGGAAAACCTACACAATGCGAGGTCAGCTTATACTGGAAATTAAAGATTGAGGCGTAGCCGTGTAAACAAACGTAGGTTAAAACCTGTACAACACTTATTTTATTAACTTGTTTTTATTTTATGTGTCCACGCATCTACCTATTTTGTTTGCTGTTTTATTATACGTAGGATATGGACTTATTTACTTGGACACTTCACCTATCTACCTACTTTCCTAACTTTATTTTTAATTTACTACCCTATCCTTCTTACCTAATGTAAATATGTATTTAACCAACCTACTTACATAACGGTGACTTACGACGATCAAAATGTTACCTAGTTTATAAGTTCTCATTGTGACTAAATGTTTTAAAAATGACAAATATAGATTCTTTAAACTTTAACTTACAATAAATATTGCCCAGTTAGTTCTTTTTACGGGAAAATAGAGAAAAATAGAGTAAATTAAAGTGAGCTACAAACAACCAAACACGATCACAATTCACTAATAGTAGGGAAGGCTAAGATTATTCGACCAACGGTACGTTCCTCCTGCCATTTCTTATTGCTAAAACTCCGTTGAGTTCAGAAGTTTAACATTTTAAGGAATCTAATTTTAATATAGAAGAGTAGTAGAGTTTCTTGTGGTTGGGCTCGCCCGGGGAAGTGCTACCACCATACCTATTTCTACCGCCAAGCAGCATTGCTGTGTTTCGGTTTGAAGGGTATGGGTTGCTGGTGAAATTACAGGCACATGAGGCTTTACACCTGTGTACCTCAAATTGATGGATGCAGGGAAGTGCATCGTAGGGCACATTTCTAAGGAGCGTGACCTACGAGGCAAACTTTGTTATAGGCGATGGTTACCACTTAACATCAGGTGGGCTATAGGCTTGTTCCATCTCCATAGTATAAAAAAAAAATTTAGTACGTTACTTAATTCTATTCATAAATACAAGATTTTAAATTTAAATTTGAATAGATTTATGGTATTCACAGATTCAAATTATTATTTATATTATGGATTCGTGAGAACCATGAGGGTCAACGTATGAACCAGAATAAATGGTTTTTTTTTCTTTCAAGATGTTAAAAAACTATTAAGTTCTTAACGATATAACTAATTAATACCTCAAATATTTTTAACTGTGTCTGAGTTTTTGACACGACATACAAAAATTTATGGCTGAATCTTGATTTTTAACTAAAATAAGTAGATACACAAAATCAAATAACTTACATTGTACCTACTTTGTAATGAAATAAGATTACAAAAGTATATATACGAGAAAACACTAATGTAAACTAAATAGTACAAATACCTGAATGTATACATATTATTTATCAGCAAAAACGCATGGCATAATAAAAATTTAATATACCTAAAATATCATATTTTATTCTAACACCTACTAAATAAACTAAACTATTAAAATTTTCTAAATAAATATAATATAAAATATGATTAAAACTATTATTATAAATTTAAAGAACTAATTAAAATGATATTGTATAATTTAAAATTAAATGCTAATTGAGTTTCTTTTTTTACATGTATAAAATTAACTTAAAATAATTATTGTAAATATTGTTAGAAATAAAAGACTTTTTTATTTTATTTATTTTTATTTTATTTATAAGGAGATACACAAAATGCCGTTAATCTTGTTAATGGTCAATGGTCAGAGCTAATGGTGTGTAGTAGCTAATATTATTAAACATCTTCTGTTACTGGACAGATGCTGTGTGAATTGCTATCACCATAGACGAGGCTGAAAAGCAGCATTAAAACTTTTCATTTACTCAGATAATTAGTGTAATACTACATTATAATAAATAAATAATGCTGGATGTTTGACACAGCGTTATCTAGCCCAAACTAAGCAAAGATATGGGAACAAGATAACTGATAGAATAATAATATAATAATAAATATAAATATTGCTGGACATTTCACACAGCGCTATCTAGCCCCAAATTAAGCAGAGTTATGGGACCAGATAACTGATAGAATACTTATACATATACTTTTTTTTGTAAATACATACTTATAATATATAGAAAAACAACCAGACCCAGAACAAATATCTGTAGATCATGCAAACATTTGTTCCGTGGCGGGAATCGAACCCGCTACCTCCTGCGTCTCAGCCGGCTATACGCCCACTGCGCCACGGAGGCAGTCAATACAATACATGTATACATTGTTCCTATCTTATAATTTGATCTGAAATTGAACCTATTACGTAATATTCTGTAGATACCAAACTTTACAAACTATAAACGAATCAACCCTCTTTTATTTTATTCTAATAGGTACAAGCTGTACCCAAGTAAAATACTCGCAAGTAAAATAAAACATTCACATCCCGCTCATAGCTAAATTGGCACGCGAGTCACGAATTCTCTACGTACGAAAATTTGTTCCAATATACTCGCATCCAGTCGTCATCTTAGTGTGGGTGGGGTGTGAGGGTTGGCTGGGGTGATTCGAAGGAGGGTTTTATTATAGGTCCGGCGAGCGGTCTGCGGCTAGGACCCGCGCGGGGGCGTACTTCTTACAGCAATTGACGACAGGGCTGCCATATTGCCTTTCTGTCTAGCATCGCTTGCTCTTGAGAAATTTTGAATATTTTCTTTTTTTCTTTTCAAAAATTTTCTTTTTATAAAAAATTGGGAAATTTGCAATGGAATTAATTAAAAAGTTAAAGTATAAAAAAATAACGTACAACGATCATTTTAAGTCACTCTTGAAATTAAAGGGAAATCTATAAGGAAGTCTACGAACCAATATACAAACCAATATATATACCTATACTTAAGTATTAGGTAATGGTAAAACTATTCTATACTTTAGACAAAATATTACACGAAAATGTGTTGCAATTGCATACCTTTGTAATATAATGTATGGTAAGTAATATTATGTAAAAGGAAGTTATATGAGCCAGCTGAGTTGGTAAAGTTTTGTGGGTAATGAAAAATATTTTGAAAAAATACAGATATTTCAATAAAATACGGTTAACTAATGCACAGTAATAAATTAAAAATGCATCAGATAAATTTATTTAAAATCCATCTCGAAAATTTTCAAGCCTACACGGGACAACCTTCCTCTTGATACAAGGATGCACTACCAATTGTGCTACAGGCTCTCCTTGTGGTTAAAACTGTTTGCATCTTGGGCGTGCTTATATCCCTCTCTGCACTCAGGATTCTAGTAACTCCCTCGCACCACTCCTGAGTTTACTCTAGAACCCTTCGTTACGTTCGGGATTCAATACAGCGCCCGAGACGCAAGACACTGCTTTATCCCCTCGTTGAATAATCTACTATTTTTGATCAAAGCTTGTCACAGCCCTACAGTTCCTACGCCATAAAACTCCCTCGTTTTCGGGACACAAGAAAATTACATACTTTAATCTTATCGTCGGAATAAAATAGAATATTAAATTGGCGTGTCGCCGACGAATAGCGGACTGACCGTACTAAACAACGCGATGGGTCAACGTAAACACATTCGATTAAACGGGTCGACCTAAGAATTCAAAGAATACGTATAATGGGGTTTTTTTAAGATACGCACAGCTCTAACACTAAATATTAAGCTCTTCTGTGTTTTAATTTTTAATGTGCATCCCAACCATTGCTGTTAAGTAAATAAATAAATCATTTATTCCCTTCTTAATACCTAATTTACATGCATTTAATTAAATTTTACTACAATTAGATATTTAAATTACATTAATGATATCTATGATTAAATTGACAACCTCCGTGGTGCAGTGGGCGAATAGCCGGCTGAGACGCAGGAGGTAGCGGGTTCGATCCCCGCTGCGGGACAAATGTTTTCATGATCTACAGATATTTGTTCCGGGTCTGGTTGTTTCTCTATATATTATAAGTATGTATTTACAAAAAAAATGTATATAAGTATTCTATCAGTTATCTGGTTCCCATAGTACAAGCTCTGCTTAATTTGGGCTAGATAGCGCTGTGTGAAATGTCCAGCAATATTTATTATTATTATTTTTAAATTGTAATTTGTTATTTAATTAATTAATTAATTCCCTTGGGCACCCATAACTGAGTGTAGGCCTCCTCCATGCACGACCATTGCTGTTATATTAAAAAAACGTCAAACGTTTTTAGCAAAAAAAAAAATTTGTTAAAAGACCACCCATTGTACTTGTGGCTTTATGTTTTATTATTTCTGTATGGTGTAGAATAAAGTATTATTATAAGTTTATTGATTTGTAAAATAACAGGCGCATGAGTATTTTCATCTGAAAAGCCTTTTTGTGACGTCTACCGATTATAATTAATGTGCACTGATTTAAATAATAAGTTGTTTTAACCTTTCTTCAACATATATTTAAGATTCATTTTTGCACCTACCGACATGATTTGTTGAATTAATAAAATAAAAATAGTTGAACTATAAAGGTAAATTTGACCTGATTATATAAACTTAACTTAGTTATTTTGTTGACTTAACTTCGTTAACATGTTGACTTTTCCTAAATTATCAGTTAGACTTACTTAGATTCGAATATACCAAAAATGTTGTGTTGTAATAACCTCTTTTAGTGGTTGGTTTAACCTATTAACTTTTAATAATTTAATAATTTTTATAGAAATAAATGTACTATAATAGTTAATTAAACATAATATTAAGTTAACGGAACTTGAATGGAATCAACATTATGGAATTCAACCTATTCGTTTTTTCAGTGTGAGACACACTGACAACTGCTAGTATTCTTTTTTGTATTTACTGTGTTGTGTTTTGTTCTGTCACAAATAATTGTATTTTATTTCTTTCTTCTTAAAATCGAAGACACGTCATAACCTGATGCTCCCAGCAATAACAATCGTCAAAGTCTATTTTTACCAATTTTTACCAGTTGCCCATTACTATTTTACTTTTTATAGTATAATTAGGTACACTTTTTAGCACAATCAATCATTTAGTATTTATTTAACAATGTGTAATTAGATGATATGTCAAATTTATTATTACCATTGTACAAAACTGACCAATGAGGAACATGACCTGTAATTATTTTTTTTACGAATAAATAACTGTGATAAATAGTGATCGGATATTTGGATGCATATTTACCTAAAGTTGATTTTCGGGTAGCAAATTATGGAAGCGGCTTCTTAGAATATTTATATTAAAATAAAATCCCGGGATCCCGTTATTGGATGCATAATATGCATCCAATGGATGGATCCCGGGATTATTAATTTAACGTTAAATATTAAGCAGGTAGAATTTTTCATCTCAGTCGCACACTTACAAAATTCTTATATCCCCTGAGGTCTAATAGGCCCGATCTGACACTATTATTTGTTAAAAGGTTGTTTTCGCTTCATCAAAAATTATTGACAGTAAAAGTAGGGAAAAGCAACCATATTACGTTGTAATAAGGTTTTATGTATATGTGCCAAAGTGTGCGTTTTTTCATAGAATGTGAATTTCTTTAGACTATATGAGGGATGAATAGCATACCATAAAAACCTATGCAGCTTTTAAGGATGTTTAGGTTTAGTAGATAAATAAATTAAAAAAAAATAACATAATGATAATGTGATAAATTTGTTAATCCCGGAATCACGGAATATTTTCGATAAAAAAATGCTATCCATACTAGCCAACTTTGAAATTTAGGTAAATATGCATCCGAATATCCGATCACGAATGATAACTGTTAAAAATTTGACTATTTGCGTGAGAATATGGATTTAAAAATTATATGAACTTATGAAAATTTTGTGTTTACCTAGAACAATAGACGAAACTAGTGTTTAAACAGATGTTCAAAATCTTTGAGGCTCTCATCATTTGTATAGTAATTAAGATTCGAGGTCACATTCATTAACGTGCTATTCTTTCCAACATCGAAAATATCTTTGACATCATACATGATACTTACCTGCGTATAAATTAGTTTGTTCAAATAGAATTCACCCTCTACGCCATCCCCAACTATACATAAACTAAGCATGCTACCCTCATTATTTTACAAAGCTTTCTAAACATCGTCACTGGAGAGTTCGCCTTTCATTTTACACACACAAACGAAGCGATACGTATCTTCTGGGGCCCGCATCGCACAAATATATCTAAGTGTCGGGGGTTTCGGTCAGTTTCTCCTTATCCTTTCCCCCTTTCGGCACTATAAGCCCCCTCCCCGCTCAGCCACCCCCTCATAAACACCGCTAAACACTGGCGCGCAAAATTGTAAAATTTGGAGTTACCCGCTTTTGTCTCGCTCTAACCGGGTGGTGTCAATTTAAGATAACATTATTTCGAGTTTGGGTGCAATTTATTAGGAAATTAATTAATGGTTTTAGCCAAATTGGACAGATTTTGCAATTAGATTTTCGTGATCTGTTTACATAAATTTAATGATTTCTTTCTTGTCTTTACATATCTGGACAATCCTTTTGATTAGACAATTGTCCTACGACCTACATTTTACCCGATTGCTGAAATGGCGGGAAAGCTTATTTAAAAGCCTTGTTTTATGGGGTTGTAAAATGACGTCAAAAATCCAAGGCCACTGACTTAGCTCTTAGAATTGGTATCTCAATAAAAATAGTGCAACTGGGATTCGATAGGTTGTAGCGATATGCCGACCGTCGTTGCCGACGTTTAGAGGTCATCATAAAAACGAAGGATACGCATGACATTTGTATGCTTTCAGAAAATCAGTAGATAGAAGGGTTTAAGATTGACATTGTGTAGGGTAAACACAAAAGTAACGCTAGACCTCTCACACTTACTATGGGAACTAGATACGTGATACAAACTCTTGTAAGATATAGATAAACAATCAGACCCGGAACAAATATCTGGTAGATCATACAAACATTTATTCCGTGACGGGAATCGAACCCGCAACCTCCTGCGTCTCGGCCGGCTCTTCTCCCACGGTGCCATAGAGATCATCAAGGAGGTTAAACAGTGAAAGTATTTCAACAAAATGATGACATTTTTGATACCCCAAAACCCTACTCACTTATGGTATCTACTTTTATGAGGTCATACCTGACACAATACAATCTCATCATAATTTTACCACATTTTAAATGTGAGTAAAAATCCGTCATAAAATCGATAACTCAAAAATATTCAATTAAGTATGAACATTAATATTCTAGCGTCGCGGTCGTCAAGTGCCGCAAGGGGATAGTGCAACCCCCTCTACCTACTCTAGTGGGGGTAGGAGGGGGTGGCAGCCGAAATCCACGTTTTTAGGCCTAACCAACCTTTTTAGTATTCACATAAGCTTTTGTGGCGGTTACAATGTCTATTTTATATACCGTCAAATTTATTAGTTATAGCTTGTTATTTTTGATTCCGGAGAACATAATACTGTTTCTGCAATGTTTTTCACTATAAATAAGTAATAATAGGCTTTGAAAATAATATAGCCCTTTCAAGAAAACAAGGCACCTATTGGTTCGGGATCTTTATTACGTAAGACAGTTGCTATCGCCCGCTTTTCGTTCGGCCAGGGCGTCATTTTCCCAGCTTCAGTGCGTGTTTTATGGTAGTAATGTTTGTAGGATTGCCTGGCCTGACGTCTGCGACAGCGACTGAGTTACATGATAAGAGAACTTTCATTAAAAAATACTATTGCATTTTCACTTTTTTACACTTAGTGACAAAGTCACAAACATAGTTTAAGATTTTAATTTTTTACTAACATATTATGGATATAAGTGGTTCGCCCCGAACTGAAACCTCACGAGTCTCCAATTAAAACAAACAAATATCTTTCAGTATCAAAATAGTGCCACGAAATAAATAACCTACAGTTTCATTCAAATTACTGGTAACGGGAGTTTATGTAATGTGGGTACACTTTTTTGGGGTACAAATTGCAGTTATTCTGAATTTCAGACTTTTGCCTATATTCATGTCACTTAAGCTACACGCATATCAAATTACAGCACTGTGAGGTCACTAGTGTACCCTGTGAATTTGATTAAAGTTCAGTTTTTATTATGGCTAATAACTCAAAAACTATAAGGACTTTACTAAATATAAAAACGGAGTCTAAGTGTACTAATAAAGAACTTTCATGTAACGTCCCATTTGATCTAAAAGTCCAACTTTAATTTTTTTTACCCCTCCTGAACCCTAATATCTCAACAACCCCGCAACATTTATAGCTCATTTAGTCACACCAAAATTGTGGCATCAACACCCACCTATATACCAAATTTCACGATGATCGGATAAGCGCTTCGAAAGTTATCCTCGGACAAACAAACATACACACATACAACAGCGATTTGCCCAAGTTGATTTAGAGATCTTGCTTCGCTCGATTAATAAATAAATTGAAATGAAAGGTGACGGTTTACAAGCTTGACATCTTTACTTATTTCGCTTAGGTATCTCAATGTTGTTAAAGTATTGGAAAAGCATTGATAACGATCGACCTAGCGTTACATGTAGTATCCGGCTGACGCGCCGCTATTAATCATAGAAATGACGGCCAGCATTGTACGACCCGGCCGGACTCAAAATTGTGAAAACCTATCCCGCCTCAGCGGCGTGCGTGCAGCGAACTAATAACGTACCGGGTTCACACTTCGGAAAATGCCGTTGGGGGTAGGTAGGTACTGAATGCACACAAAACTAAAAAAACAATTTCAGTACCTAATAACAACTTAACGTAAGCGCTATTTAGACTTGATTTTGCCGTATTTTTATTTAACTTATTGCTTTTTACTTATTAATTTTAAGTTAAATTGAATTATTATTTTTTTTAGTTTTTAATTTGACATAGTTTATTTATGTATGTAATTATTATTATATTATTATTACTATTAATACTACTATATATATATAGATATAATTTGTTAAGGTTATGAATGTATATTATGACACTATTTACCTTATATTAAAGCCAGAAAAGTCATATTTTATCATCTATGTCGTGTTTTTTTTATATACATAAATTTTTTTTTCTTAAGTTTTTTTTTTCTAACCGTACCCCCACAAAGCTTGATGATGAGCGCGCTTGTGTGCGTGTTGACTAGTATGCGTGTGTGCGCGCGTGACATTCTGCATTGGACGTGATATATTGAGAACTCCAAAAATCGGAATAAAGGTTGACGCCCACTAATGCAGACGTATGCACCTACCTATCGTTTTATATTTAAATAGTTTTTAGCCCACTACGCACACTACAGCTAAAGATCTACTCAATCTTTCTTTTTTTCCTAATCACATAATAATTATATTATCACATTGTAAGTACCTAACGGTAACTTTATTAACTTAACTTTGTTAACTTATGCTTACCTTCCTCGGATGGTTGGCAGCAATACGCTGAGATGGGGCCTGTTTGGCCCACACAGCACAGAAGACCATATTGTATGTACCTACCTACGTATACATATCTACAAAAATTTTATTATGTGATTTTTCCTGTGTTTATATAATTTTTCTTTTCTTTTTAATAATTTATAGTCTTTATGTATGTAGGTATGTTTGTTCTGTTCTGAATGGTCTGTCCTATGTGTGTGTCAAATAAATGTATTTTCTTTCTTATTTATTATGGTATTGTAATATAGGTTCAAGTGCATAAGCGTACCAAAGTTTCGTGCAGTCTGCATAAGATCAGGCGCTTGTATATGTAGGTATTTAATGTATAATTTTGTTACCGAGATTATTTTGGTATGTCATGACAAAAAACTTAGATTAATTCGATTTTATATAACAATGTTAATTCACGTATGAGCCTAATCACCTAAAAACTTACCTAAAAACTTACTTGGTTATATTTTTATTAAATTAGATTTAATAAAAATATAACCAAGTAAATCGGGTTTTCTTATCATAGATCTGTGAGTTCTATAATAATTTAGGTGTATATTTGTTGAGCGTTATAATTTTAAATGAATTTACAAATGTGCTATTTGTGTAAATGCGTGCAAATGTTATAAGCTTGCATTTTACCATGATTTCACCAGATGGTAAGCGATCACTCGAGCGAGCTGTTCACTCGCAACTGGAAGAACCCTAGGTTGTAGTTACTTAGGCAAGGCGTCCCACTCTTTGGAGGTGCGCATAATAAAGGTGGAAGAGAACCGTTTCTTGCGTATGGGATGTATGTCTACCATGTAGTGATGGCGCACCGCGGAGCTTCTGGTTGTCCGATGATAAAATGGGGATGGTGGTATCAAATTGAACAGTTCCACCGAAATGTATCCGATAAAAAATAGAAAGGCTTGCAACCTTTCGACGACGCTCTAGGCTGTGGAATCTAGCTCATCATTGCAAATGAGTTTCTTGGCTCTGCTCTCAATTGAATCTTAAGCTTCGCGTTATTATTTCTTCTTTTATCCGGTAGATAGGTATAAATGAAATAAATTATGTGGAGGAACCTTGCCTACCATCGAACATTTTGCACCTAGGTTACAATGCGCAAATAAAGCGAAATCATGCATTCATTTCACTTCGTGTACCAACTCATTTGCGGCCCGAGAGGAGTAACAAACTACATATGTATATTTTCGAATTTTATGCCTACCCTGTCACTATTAAACTGTATGCGTGTATGCGTGTAGTTTTTGCTGCAAACGTGTTTGCGTCCAGTATTGCATGAGCCCGCCGCGCAACCGAGATCCCCTGAACAGCAGAGCACTAGTCAGTAGCCGGAGGGGTATGGGATGTCAAGTAAAGATGGTCGTGCATGCATGTGCGAGTAGTAGTTGATAGTGCCGAGCCCGCCCCCGGCTCCCGTCATCGTGCTGACTATTGCGTCTGTGTTAGGAACATTTAAAATGCCCACCCCTTGACGATCACGCCGCCATTTTTCTTTTTTTAAACTAGATTTTTTCGCTAATTACCACGTATTTGAATCGTAGTACATTTCAAATTATACTGATTTTATTTAACACACTTATGAACACAAAACTAGGTAATTTATCATCTGCAGACTTACTATGTACAGTGTCCATAGTGAAAACATTGATATTTTACACTTAACAACAACAATAAACTGGCCAAGTGCGAGTCGGACTCACGCACGAAGGGTGCCGTATCATTATATATAAAAACAGCAAAAAAATCATGTCTGTTGTACGGGAGCCCCCCTTAAATATTAATTTAATTTTGATTTAATTATTTAATTTTAAAGTGAACAATATAACTCAATATTCTGTGAGTACTTCAAGCGTCTACCTATTGCCGTTATCAATATCGAGCAAAACGAGCAAAAAAATCACGTTTGTTGTATGGGAGGCCCCTTAATTGTTTATTTTATTCTGTTTTTAGTATTTGTTGTTATAGCGGCAACAGAAATACACTCTCTGTGAAAATTTCAACTGTCTAACTATCACGGTTCATGAAATACAGCCTGGTGAAAGACGGACAGACAGACAGCGGAGTCTTAGTAATAAGGTCCCGTTTAACCCTTTGGGTACGGAACCCTAAAAAGTACCAATGCATCAAAGTACCACAAGCCTAAAACTTATCCCGTTTCGCGTTCAAATTCCGTCTACTTTGTAAGTTCTGGGAAGATTCACACGTTAAGATTAACCTGTAAGTACTCGTACTTTATGTTTAAAATATGACTTTTAGGGCGACTTGCGCAACGATGCTTAAACGTATTTAGTGGCTAAATATAATTTAGAGAGTTGTCAAAACATACAACTACGTCAAATTTAAGCATTTTTAGTTGCTAAATACGTTTAGGTGTCGTTGTGTAATCTCAACACCTCTAAGTAACTAAAAAAAAATATTTTTTATGCTTTAGAGGCTTATTTTTTATTTTATCTATAAAACTAGCTGTAGATTTTTTAGTTTTTTTTTAACAAAAAGAAAAAACTAAAAAATCTACATAATCTAATTATCTCTTTTTTCTTCTTTTTTTTATCTCTTTCTTCTTCTTCTAATCTACATTTAAGCATTGCCATTCAACGTGGCAATGCGGCCAGCATTCTGGGCACGCTTCCCACTGGCAGCGGCTTGTTAGATTAGGGTTTTATATATAGTTTGCTTTGTATATAAGTTTAGTTGTATTTTATGTTTAAGTAAGTCTTAAAAAAACTTATCTCTTAAAATAAAAGTTTTTTAACATATATATCTTTGTTTGACCACAATCTCACCTGATGGTACGCGATGATGTGGTCTAAAATGAAGCAAGAATATCTACGAGCCACCTTTTCAGTCTTACCTTAAAGATCCGGAATGTCACTAGGAAACACAAAACTCCTTTGTTTAAAGATAGATGGCACTAAACACATTAATTACAAACACTATTTTTATTTAAACTTTCACTATTTCTTTTTATCGATAGCAATACACACGATATGTGCAGGTCAACGGGTAAAGATGAAATGTCAAATCTTAGGGGGATGGTCAGCCGGATTCTCACATAAATTAGTATGACATTAGCATTGAATGAATACCTCATGTGAGATCAAACAAATTCTTTTGTGTCAGATGGTTTTACAAGTTTGAATAAGATAATGATTGGGCAAGCGCGTGTGGGACCAAGTACAGTAAAGAAACAAAGCAATACGAAGTTTTTTTTATATTAAACTTGTAGACACACAAACTGACGGGCCTCCTGATGTTAAGAGGTCACCACCGCCTATAAACTCCTGCAGCAATCGAGGTACTGTCGCGTTGCCAGCACTTAATACTCTATTTACACCTCTCTTGAAGGCATTCATTTTTGAAGGCCCACCGGAAAAACCTCAGAAGGAAGGTCATTCCACATCTTGCAGGTGCGTGGAAGAAACGAGCGGGGGAAACGCACCGTGTGAGACTTCCACGCCTCTACAATACGTGGGTGAGCTCGTTGCCGGTTGCTCGAGATTCGATGGTAGAAGTGGGAAGTAGGGATTAAATTGAACAGCTCTTCAGAATATTATATATCACGGTATATATATTTTATAGAAGTGGAATAGAAATACAAAGCGAGACACAAAGACAAGAAAACATAGACAGTAAAGGTTTCCATAGTCCTTCCGCAGGCTGTAGGTTTTAAGGTTTAGATAATAAAATAATAAATAATGTTGGAAATTTCATACATCGCCGCTAAACTAAGCAAAGCTTGCTTGTATGGGAAACAGTAATCTGATAGGATACTTTAATACTTTTTTTTTGTAAAAACATACTTAATACATAGAGAAACAACTAAACCCGGAACAAATATCTGAAAATCATGGAAACATTTGTTCCACGGCGTTAATCGAACCCGCAACCTCCTGCGTCTCAGCGGGCTGTTCGCTCACTGCGGTGTGGAGGATTTATCTATTCAGTTCATTTTGTACATCTTTTTAACAGTTCCTTAATGTTGTCAATGTTTACAAAGTAAACACAAATAAGCAACAACAAAGTAAAGTTTAATATATACGAGTATATAGGGTGTTTGATAATATACGCACAAAAATGAAAGGGGTTATTTTGATGAGCATAATAAATAAATTTGTGAAATGTTTACCATAGAAATGTGAAATATTTTTGGCATGTAAAAACAAACACTTTCTTAAACTTATGTTGTGCTATTGCATAATGCTTGCCATCTAACCACAGATAGTGTATTGGTGACATCTCGAGATATCTCTTGTTGTCCCTTTCTAACCCAAAACCCGCAGCCATTTCCGAAAGAGAGATCTAATCGGGCGTTATTTTTGGATATCGATTGCAAGAGTAGGCAGTAACTTTTATATCGAATTAATCGCCTAAACTTAGTCGATTTTCTTTAAAATGAGATAATATAACTAGTAGTTTTTTTTCGAGAAGTATTTTTTATGTTTTGACAAACCGTCACTGACATATCGTCAGTAACACTCAGCATACATATTTGTATATAATACATACTCTGTTTTTGGTAGACTTCTCACCTCGTAAACTAGAAGAATCATCTCATCTCTAATAATTATAAAAGAAATTATGTTTCGGAATCGGTAGAAACTCGATCAGTGTTGCAGTCTCTTCAGCGGTGCCGTATTGACTATCGATACATTGAAGTGCTGAAGTGTTTGTACAACAATGCCACCTTGTCGATCTAAGTACAAGAGCAATGTACCACGTTTTTATTACTATATAAAATAATTATTAACTTAATAATTTTCAATAACTGCTTATTCTGAAATATATATCATGTTTTTTAATCGTAATTTAATCTTACTTTAAAATAACGGATCACCAACAGCTTCACTATAAAATCTTATTTCTACATGAACTTTTCTCTTTAGGCAACTGTAGAAATCAGGATACAAAAAGTCCATGCTCTTATACTATAAAAAATCGTAGAACATACATATATATGGGGGTGATTCGGGTCGACCACGGGGTCCCCCATAACGCTGCTCATTTTAGATGAGTATAATGGTGCCTGAATCACATTTTACTAATATACAAGACACTTGATATATAAATATAATGTTATGTTTTTTATATTGTTTTATTATACATTAATATACAAATATAGTAGTTGCAGGTTTAATTATTTTAACTTTACTAACGGCATCTATATTTATGTAGAGAAAAGTCTTACAAGGGATCGAACAACCTGCCCGATCCTAGAGCTGAAACGTATTTCATTAATCTACCCCTCGTTAGATGGCGTTGACATTAAATGCTTCCAATGTCGTAAGATGGCGCTAGTTAGGTATTTAGCTTAATTTGGTTAGTACATTGTTATATAAGAACGGTTATTCATGTATTGTATACCCCAGATATCGATATTCATCGCTTACACCCGAGTATAACACATAACTTTTCATCACGAAAGCGAGGATTTTTTTTATTAACTGTTTGTTGCTAGGGCTGAGCTTCCGGTATCCATTATTTTTTATACTTAACTATGGCCCTCAAAAATAACAATAAATATAGTGTGGTTTGTAGTTTCTCTCCTTCTGACTCTCTAATGCAGTCAGCGACAAAAGTTAATAATTAAATATGATATTTCTGTTCTATTCTATTCTAATGATCTTTTGAAGAGTGCCAGGTTTTTACAAAAATATAGACGCATGCATTTCCGTTGTCAAATTATCTTTTGTGCATATTTAAATAAGGCAGCCAATGTAAAAAAAGTTTGTTCTCGAACTTTTTTTCGAAACCGCCAAAACCAAAGTACCTTTGTTTAAAAGGCTGAAAGCAATCAATTACACCCGAGATATTTTTTTCGAGTGGTTAAAGTTCGAGGGTGTTATTGATCAGTTATACCCGGTTATAACACTTAACAGAACTTTTCATCACGAATGCAAGGAAATTAAGTCATTTCATACCTTGTTGCTAAAAATAAATTTGGGCTCCCAGTGCCCCTTGTTTTATTTATTTTTTCACAACCGGACTATAGCCTGTTCCCTTTTTAAATAGATATAATGATTTGTCATGGAGATTGTATTTATTTTAGAATATTATATGGGCAGATGGGGAGACCTTTGTCAAGCAGTGGGACAACGTAGGTAAGTAAAAAAAAGTTATATGACCATACTGAGCCTCTTTTTACTTACGGCCCTAGGGCCTTAAATTATGTTTTCGGATCAGTTGTCAGTTTTAGATTCCTTTCAACAGTGCCTTTAAATCCTGTCTTAAAAAGTGCTTGTTATGAAGGAGCTGTTTGTTATACCAGTGTTTTTGTGAATTATATTTGTACAAGCTTCCGCCCGCGGGTTTGCTCGCGTGGTTTGCCAATAAAAAGTACTCTATGTGTTAATCCGAATCTACGTACATACCTAATTTCACCGAAATCGGTTTAGCTGTTCCGACGTGAAAGAGTGACAAACATTCATACATACATACAAACTTTAGCGTGTATAATTAGTGGGATTTGTAATTGTCCAGCTAACTAACAAGCTAACTAAAATAAATATTTTTTTTTTATCCGTATTTGTATTAATGACCTACTTTTAGGGCATGGCTGATGAAAAATAAGTTCATTTAACTCACACAGGTAATTGTTTATATGTTTAGCTGATGTCAAAATAAAACTGTACTGTTGCCAAATAATAGTTTATTAATTGAAATTAAGAAAACTCTTACCGCCTTCAGACGGTGTGGCCAGCTACTTTCCCCATTTAAGTTTCACATCTATAATGTACTAACAAATGCTTACGCAGCATGTTACGATGTTTTGGTATGCATCAGAGAAGGCGATTGTACTAATACATTTATAGACAAATTCAAAAGTAAAATTAGCACGTAAGACACTCTTTGAGCCTTACTATAATGTTTTTGCGTATCCTGTGGCAGATTCTTGGACCGCGAGATCTTCCTTTAGGAACAGAAGAGTATATCAACGGCTTATATGGTTTTAATTCTTTTTTATATCCCACTGTAGTCGCTCTGTCAACAGCTGAAAGAAAACCATACGTTATTGAGTTTTCAGGTCCTTGTTTGTATGAGCCTTTACGTCGTTCCGCTCCATATGGTTGTTTTGGTTTGAATGAGCCATCTAGAGCTACATTTAAAGCAGCTCTGGCAGAACCCTTACTTGATGCGAAACTTTCATTTAATGCGTTTGGTCCTCTTGGTTCATAAATATTGTTTTTAAGCTTTCCGAGTACATTTGATACAGCTGCTGGTGGTACTGTTACAGAAGATGAACTACCTGGTCCATACTTGTTATTTTGTTCACTTGTGCTCGATATATCACCTGACGAAATATTAGTATATTGTTGGTTTGGTCTTATTATTTCAAATGATTCCCTGGGGCTAGTAGAAGTTGTTGCAGTTAATGATGAAGCTGGTCCTTTTTTAGAGTCGAAGACTGATATACCAGAAGTTGAAGTGGGTGCACTGGAGCTAGCTGGTGTGTTCGTTTCATGTATTTTAGGTTCGTAAACTCCAACAGTCCCAGAACGATCTGAGGGTGATTCTTCGACAATTATATTAGCTCTTTGGTTTGATTCATATGGTGGTAAGTAAGAATCTTTACTATCTTTGCTTACTAGTGGGTTTTGTCTCAATTTTAAAGCTTCGTCAAAGCCGTTTATTTTTGAGCTTGATCCATTGCCTAACCCTCTTGAAATTGATGAAGCAGCCGAAGCTACGCTACCTTTATATTCTATAACTTTGTCTAAGCTGGACAATGAGTTTAAAGACGCAGCAGAGACTAATTTTTCTACTGGTCTGCGAGCATCGTCTCGAACTTGATTGTGTGGTACATTTGTATTGTGCTTATATTGTTCCTGCCCATAAGTGAACGCAGTAGAATCGTAATGTTCTCCAGCCGTGCTTGTGGATGCAGCGGCTAGCGATGTTTCTTGCTTATCTGGCTCTGATGTGATAATCATGTCTTCTTCGTACACTGTTACGTTACCATATTCGTCAGTATCCATAACTATAACCTTAATCACTTTAGAACCGGAATTAACGTGGGATGTGCTTGGTTTTTTAAATTCTGCGTAATGATGTTGCATTTTCTTCTGGTTCCCTTGTCCGTCCATAATTATATCAGCGGTGTCTTCGGTTATCTTTTCCGTGTAATTGTTTTTGAGGAAAAATGCCTCGTCGATGATTTCTGCAGATACATACTGTTAACAAAAATGATAGTATTAAAAAAAGTTATTATAAACATTGGTTCCGAATATAAATTAACATTTAATTTGGTGTGGATACTGCGTAGACAGAAAAGATAACGGAGTGAAAATAGCATACATAATAAGCAAATTTTACTCAGAGGAACGTTTCCCGTGTTCTCTTCGAGTCCTTATTTTTAAAAGTACGTCAAGTTTGTTGATTTTAAAAGAGGAAAATAACAACCTGTATTTCATCGATAGGGTGAATCATAAAGCATTGAATCTCTTTAAAGAGCATTGCATCCTTTAGTTGAGAAATACTATGAAATAACTTTTACATTTGAAAGAGCAAGAGTAATCTTAATTTCAAATAGCAAACTGTGATAATTAGGTCTTAAATATATTTTCCACACATTTTACGCAAAGGTTAGACGAAGAGAATGCTTGCTAGCATTAAGTTCGTCTATGTAGAGCTATATTATTTTTTGTGCAATAAAGAATTTTCAATCAATCAATCAATTAGTTCTTATTGATGTGTAACATCTTTCCTCTATGTTTGTGGGAGTGATTTTGGCAAAAGGGACGGAAATGTGTAACAGGAAACCGGGGAAGCGCGCGCTATTTGATTTGACCAATGAGCGCGTGCGGTGGTCAGATGTTACACATCATATGCGACTACTGACTCGTTGTTTTTAGGGTTCCGTACCTCAAAATGTAAAAAAAGGAACCCTTATAAGATAACTCTTTCTGTCTGTCCATCTGTCCGTGTGTCACCACCGATCTTCTCAAGAACGGGTAGACCTAGAATGTTAAAATTTATTTTTTATTTTATTTTATTTATGCTAGATACTGAGGCCCCTATTAGGTGTCTAAAAATCAAGGTCCTGAGTCAACACGATAAAAAGATATGGGCAAATTTAGATGTTCGCAAAAACTTGTAAGTACCAAAATTCACCTTAATTTGCAACTTTTTTTATTTTCGGAAGTTTCCCTTTATTTGTGCTGACGACCTCGCTTTTAACCAAAATTGACAATTCTAGGTCAACCGGAAGTACCTTATAGGTTTTGGGTCGGAAACCTATATGGTAGTTCCCGTTGACGAAATTTGGCAAAAAGCAGCACAAATAAAAGAAAAATTCCAAAAAATAAAAGAATTTTAAAATTAAAGGGTGTCCTTTACATACATAGTTGACGCCAATTAAGATAGTCCTCTGAGTGTTATACAATGCTGAGTGCTCATACAATTTATTATAGATAATGGTAAGGCACCCTTCGTGCACGAATCCGACTCGCACTTGGCCGCTTTTTTATTTTTATTTTAAACGGACGTACAAAAACATCGAACGTTTATAAAATCGTGCGTGATTTGATAAACGGTACTGTCACGAAACTGGTTGGCCTACCCGCCCATAATGTGTACGTGAAGCGCGAGCGTTCTTTCAATTTTTAGGGTTTCCTAGTCGATCTAGGAACCCTTATAGTTTTGCCTTATCCGTGTATCCAACCGGTCACAGCCGCTTTATCCTTTGACTATTAGTGCTGTTAAGCAAAGTAAACATTTGGCATGATAATACCTTTTAGTGAAGCTATGGAATAAATAAATTGGTCAAACGCGTGTCGAACCATGCACAGTGAAACGTTTCATAGCCAGTACGGCTGTATTTTAAATCAAAATTAAAAAGATAGAATGAGAGAAAGAAAACATTTGATTCAAAAAACCACACAGTAATAAAGAAAAATAAACACAACAAAATCTAACCCAAACACCAACAAACCAACAAACTTAAAAGCTCTGTGTGGGGATGAATTGGTACTCAGCTAGCATGATCTTCCGCGCTGGTCTTCCGCTAGTCCAGTTTGGATTACCTCACGTACATCTTGATCAAGGGTAGTCTTCATAAGAAAAACACAGCTATTGTTAAATTTAAACTTATTAGACAATCATGTCAAGTGGGACGTCTAATGAATGGTCTTCATCGCTACATTTCGACCCCGTTTTTATTTTAAGTCTAAGCCTTGTAGTTTTTAAGTTATTAGCCACTTACAAGCCGTGACTTGTTATTTGAGTTATTTTTCAATTGCGCTGTAACTTTTTAAGTACAATTTTAAGTACTTATGTGATATGCAACTATAGTTTCATGACTAGAGTGCTTGCCTTAAATTCAATACCCTTTTCGTTTTACTAGATGTTCTAATTCCTTTTTAAACCTTAATATTTTTCTTTTTAAAGCAACAATTAAACAATTTAATCCAATAACAATAATATTTGTTAATAATATTTATATAATAGATTGCACTCTTTTTTAGAATGAAACTGCGCGAAGTAATCGCACATAATATGTGCGATTAGAAAAAAAAAAATTTTTAAGGTGCTTTTTCAATAAGGATTTTTGTTGTATGGTTTAAATGCGCTCTCTTTTTAACAAGTAATACTTCTGGCAAGATATTGTAAAACCTGACACAGTTGACTAAGGGCGTGGACACATGTCGACGGTGCGGTACTAGACACCGTGCAACGACACGGCCGCACTGGCACACGGTAGCAACGATCATTCCAAAACAACAGTTATTTTTCTGATATGGACCGCGAAAGACGTATTCCTGTTGCTCTTGAGACGACGAATGATAAAAAAACAAAATCAAAGAAATATTGGGTGAATCCATACCTTTATATAATGAACCATGGTTCATAGCACGTCGTATACAAAAGCAATACGTGTTCAGAAAATCTGTTGAGCCTATGGAAATGCTAGGTTTAACGGTGGAGCACCGTGCGCCGGCGCCGCACCGTCGACATGTGTCCACTCTCTAAATAAAGCTTCATTGATTTTTGGCAACACAAGCTTTTATTTACTATACAAACTCATAGCTATGATTATCACAATTTCTTTGGTAGTTCTGAGTATTTTTCCTAGCATGCATTATATTTAAATACATGTACAACGATTGTTATTATATTAATTTTCTCAAAGAGATCCGGGGCTATCTCTCGGGCCAAGTCTCTAAAGTCCTGACAGCTCTCTTTTGCAAAATAAAGATACTATTTATCCGCTGATAGATAACAGTTAGCCATTTTAGCTGTTTTAATGTCTGATAATTCTCTTACTTAACGGACAACAACATATTATTAGTTTACGAACAGTACCTAGTACTACATCAAGTAGATTGATGTGTAGTTACTACCTGAAGAGCCGGAAACCAGAATATCTGTTTCACAAATTAACCTGGTTCCGCGATTATAATAAATATAATACCAGAGTTACAGAGTATCGTGCGCCTGCACAAGGTGGGTACTGACCAACGTTACGAGGTGTAATGTAACTTTCGCATCGAGCATGTTACGCATTGAGTATGTTCGCTGTGTTCTAAAAATCGGCGTAACATGCTCGTCAAAACTCTGTGCTCCATTCGCCAGCTAATTCAGTCAAGATGGCCGGCAGCGAGGACGTGTTGGTATCTTTGATTGTACTTGATTATTGTTTAATCCAAATTAAGAAGAAGAAACAACGTTACTGGATCTTCAGTAATCAATAAATCAAACTTATTTAAAAACAGAGGCGTATGTGGTAGTTTGTCATTGATGGCAATATTAAAAAAACCAAATGATTACTGGACAGTATAAAAAATTTGTACTCATGTCTCCGATCGATTTTGAAGAACTCTTGAATTTAATTGGACTAAAATAGATACATAAAAAAGATGCAAATTATAGAAAAGCAATCAGTGTCACGGAAACTTCACTAACACTTCGTTTTTATGCTGCAAGAGATTCCTATACTAGTATGCAATATATTTTCAAGATATCAATGCAACGAATAGGATTTATAGTAAAAGAGGTCAGCGAAGCCTTTATTGGAGCATTAAAAGAAAATGTAAAGGTATGTACTGTTTTAATTAATCAGGGAATTCCCCGTAACACTACGTACTGACTGCATGAATGCTTGCTGTGTATCATGTTACATTACATCTCGTAACGTTGGTCAGTACCCACCTTAACACCGCAGCTTTTCATGGCAGCTTTAGCTATTGCGCTACGAAGTGTTGGTACAATATCCCTACACCTCTATGGAATGTTAGTACAGATAATTTGTTTAGATTAAGACTCAAAGCTGTTATTCTGTCAACGCAGCTAAACCAACCGTAGTGGCAGTAGCTGAAGCTCTCTCTCTCTCTTCTCCTGGTCTCCATGTCTAGTCTAAAATACACCAGTGAAATATTATTAAGTGTGATAGTTAGTTGTAAATAATAAATATAAATATTGCTGGACATTTCACACAGCGCTATCTAGCCCAAAACTAAACAAAGCTTGTACTATGGGAACCAGATACCTGATAGAATACTTACTATACTTTTTTTTGTAAATACATACATATACATATAATATTGTTACGCCGAGGCTGTTAAACAATGAGTAATAATCGAAGCTTCTCGAGCGCTTTTGTCTTGCTGTGTTATTGTTGTTATTGTCTGCGATTGCGCACAATGGGGATGGGTCGTTCTGTCGAAACACCGACCCTTTACTGGAAGGATCGACATCGTTCTCGAACAATCGAAATGTGTGCGATATAAATAGGCCGGAGAGTTGGCCGGACAGTCAGTCTCAGTGAGTGAGTGAGTCTCAGCGAGGCCCTGGAGGACTGACGTGGAGAAGGGTCTCGCGTGAACAGTAGTTGCTCGCGAGTCAGTCTGGATTTGGCTATACGTGCGAACATTTCGGTGACTTTAAGTGGTGCAACAGTGGTGTGAATTAGTGTGTTGTGATTACGTGTGACCAAGTTCGTGTATTCATCGTTTTAGTGTTAAATAAAAGTGTTATTTTGGTTAGATCGATTCCCATTATTTTATCCCGAACCCTCAGCTCGTAACAATATTCTATATATTATATGTGTATATAAAACCTCCAGACCCGGAACAAATATCTGTAGATCATGCAAACATTTGTTCCTCGGCGGAAATCGAACCCGCTACCTCCTGCGTCTCAGCCGGCTTTTCGCCCACTGCGCCGCGGAGGTCGTTGATAGTGTAGAGTAGTGAGTCTTATTGGATTAAAATAGTAGGTACTTAATTGTGTTATGTATATATTTAGTATTTTTTGGTTTAAATTTAACAATAGTAGTGTTTTCTTCTAAAAACTACCCTTGATCAAGATGTACGTGAGGTAATCCAACCTGGACTCAGCGAACAGACCAGCGCTGCGGCATATTAACATGCCGCAGCATCATGCTGAGCTGAGTACCAATTCATCCCCACACACAGCTTTTAAGTTTGTTACTGCTTAGGTTAAATGTTATTCTTGTGTTTATTTTTCTTTAGTACTGTGTGGTTTTTTGAAAAAATGTTTTCTTTCTTTCTTTCTAGTTGACCAACATAAGTCTGTAGTTGGGTTTCTAAGCAATTCTTATAAATGTTTTAAATATATGATCAAAAACAACTGAAAAACAATTTTTTTATTTTAAATAACTGTCTATGGTACCCTCCACTACACAAAGTCCGACTCGCGCTTGCCCTTTTTTTGTATCTTCCTAGTTATTCTAAAAAGATTACTTGAAGGTGTACTTGTTCATTAATTATAAAAAGAATTTAATTTCTCTTACATTTTACCTGTCTGTATTACAATGCTTCTCACGGCAATGCTACATAGAGGGAAATTACTTTAATTATTAAAAATAGTACACAGACTTAATGCTACTTATATAAGTATTTGAGTAATTCTGTATTGACATATTTTTTTAGTTGTTTGCCTCACCCGAGACTCGCAAAATGACAAAAAAACAGCTTCTATTTTTATGTTACTAATGATCGAAAGGGTCATTCAAAAAAAAAATTCTTTATTTTTTTCTACACATAGGTACATATTAAATAAGTGACATAATTTTGAAAAAAATCTATTAGGTACTTATTTACGAATTATTATTAAATTATTTAATAAAGAATATATTTTTTTATATAAAATGGAAATAAAATGTCCAGACAGTTTATAAACTAAATGACTAAACTGAACTCACGTTTATAGCGCAAAACAGGATCACCATAGATTTAACTCTCATGTTGAGGGTTGTAGTCTAACTGATATTGATATAAAATTTTACTGCCATTTTATACCCAAAAAATCACACCATATGTGTGAAATTATTTAGATCATTACAAATATTATGTTTCGTTATAAATATTGACAAAGCACAAATAAATTAAACCTTTTTCATTTAAACAATGACTTTGTTAATTGTATAAAGGTGAATACAATGAATATTAAATTGAGCTTTATTATAAAATTCCTGTCACGTTAACCATAAAGATAACATACTTAGGACGTTTTGCAGCGTCAACGTTCCGACCGTTCTCATACCGACTGGTCTGATACGTGACGATGGTAAGCGGTCTGACGGTAGGACTCTAGTAACTTGGAAGAAAAGTAGGCCTCTGGTGTGAGACGTCCAATGCGTCGATACCCTTGCGCCATCTCGTATGTGTTCAATGTTACTACCAAGGTACTTCCTAGTTTTGTTGTTATTTCTTTCCTCTACATTAACACAAGAACAGTTAATAAAACCAACGTAATTTTATGCCAGAAAATTATTTATTTGTCTTGAAATAAAAAGATGTATCCATAAAACAGTAAAAGAAAACACATTATCCTAAAGTCTAGCAACTAGGGCACTCTTTCAGAACCCTAACAACAAGGTTTTTGCGAGTAAGACGGCAGAGTCTTGGACCTCGAGATCTTCCTGATCCGCCTGATCCTCCAGATCCTCCTGAGCCTCCAAATCCTGATGCTGAAGACGAAGACGATGCTGATGACGATGAAGATGCTGATGGTTGGTTACCACTTTCATCGATTATGATTATTTTTGGGCTGTTATTGGTATCGGTTGACGTACTGGATGCAGAAGAGCTTTCCGATGCTTGTCCTGGGCCGTATGGCCCGTATTGTCCTTCTGATTCATATGGTCCGACTCGTCCACTACTGCCTGCCGCTGCTGCTGCAGCTGCTGCACTTGGACCACTTCCTGGTCCGTATGATCCTTCTGGTCTTTCTGATGCGTATAGTCCTCCAGGTCCGTATAGTCCGCTTGATCCTTGCCCACCGGCTGCTGATACTGCAGCTGCTGCGCTTGAACTACTTCCTGGTGCGTATGCTCCTTCTGGTCCGTATAGTCCTCCAGATCCATACGGTCGGTTTGAGCCTTGCCCACCACCTGCTGATGCTACCGCTGCTGCACTGGAACTACTTCCGGGTCGGTATGGTCCATATGGTCCGTTTGATCCTTGCCCACCGGCTACTGCTGCTGAAGCTGCTGAGCTTGAACTACCTTCTGGACCGTATGGTCCGTATGGTCCTTCTTGTCCTTCAGATCCGTATAGTCCTCCAGGTCCGTAAGGTCCATTTGACCCTTGCCCACCAGCTGCTGATGCTCCAGCTGCTGCGCTTGAACTACTTCCCGGTCCGTATGCTCCGTATGAACCTTCTGGTCCTTCTGACACATAAAGTCCACCAGGTCCGTATGGTCCGTTTGATCCTTGCCCATCAGCTGCTGATGCTCCAGCTGCTGCGCTTGAACTACTTCTGGGTCCATATGCTCCTCCAGGTCCATAAGATTCATTTGATCCTTGCACACCGGCTGCTGCTGCTGCTGCAGCTGCTGCGTTTGAACTATTTTCTGGTCCGTATGGTCCATATGCTCCATATGGCCCGTTTGATCCTTGTCCACCGGCTACTGCTGCTGAAGCTGCTGAGCTTGAACTACTTCCTGGTGCGTATGGTCCTTCTAGTCCGTATAGCCCTCCAGGTCCGTACAATTGGTTTGAGCCTTGCCCACCACCTGCTGATGCTCCAGCTGCTGCACTTGAACTACTTCCGGGTCCGTATAGTCCATATGGTCCGTTTGATGCTTGTCCACCAGCTACTGCAGCTGAAGCTGCTGAGCTTGAACTACCTTCTGGACCGTATGGTCCATATGGTCCTTCTTGTCCTTCAGATCCGTATAGTCCTCCAGGTCCGTAAGGTCCATTTGACCCTTGCCCACCAGCTGCTGATGCTCCAGCTGCTGCGCTTGAACTACTTCCCGGTCCGTATGCTCCGTATGAACCTTCTGGTCCTTCTGACACGTAAAGTCCACCAGGTCCGTATGGTCCGTTTGATCCTTGCCCATCAGCTGCTGATGCTCCAGCTGCTGCGCTTGAACTACTTCTGGGTCCATATGCTCCTCCAGGTCCATAAGATTCATTTGATCCTTGCCCACCGGCTGCTGCTGCTGCTGCAGCTGCTGCGTTTGAACTATTTTCTGGTCCGTATGGTCCATATGCTCCATATGGTCCATTTGATCCTTCTCCACCGGCTACTGCTGCTGAAGCTGCTGAGCTTGAACTACTTCCTGGTGCGTATGGTCCTTCTAGTCCGTATAGCCCTCCAGGTCCGTACAATTGGTTTGAGCCTTGCCCACCACCTGCTGATGCTCCAGCTGCTGCACTTGAACTACTTCCGGGTCCGTATGCTCCGTATGAACCTTCTGGTCCTTCTGACACGTAAAGTCCACCAGGTCCGTATGGTCCGTTTGATCCTTGCCCATCAGCTGCTGATGCTCCAGCTGCTGCGCTTGAACTACTTCTGGGTCCATATGCTCCTCCAGGTCCATAAGATTCATTTGATCCTTGCCCACCGGCTGCTGCTGCTGCTGCAGCTGCTGCGTTTGAACTATTTTCTGGACCCCATCTACCTCCTTGACCTTCTAGTCCTCCTGGTCCGTATACTCCTCTGGATCCATATGGTCCGTTTGGTGCATTTGGTCCTTGCCCACTGGCTGCTGCTGCTGCTGCAGATGCTATGTTTGAACTACTTCCTGGTCCGTATGGTCCGTTTGGTCCGTATGAACCTGGAGAACTAGACGTAGACGATACAGATGCTGTAGATGAGGAAGATGGGCCTTGCTCATCAATGATTATAATATTGGGTTCTCTACTGCCTGCTGATGATGTAGTGGATGTTGAGCTGGAACTACTTCCATATGGTCCGTTTTGTCTTTCTAGTCCATATGGTCCATATGCTCCTCCAGGTCCGTAAGATTCATTTGGTCCTTGCCCACCGGCTGCTGCTGCTGCTGCAGCTGCTGCGTTTGAACTACTTTCAGGACCCCACATTCCTTCTAGCCCTTCTCGTCCTCCTGGTCCGTATGGTCCTCTGGATCCATATGGTCCATATGCTCCTCCAGGTCCGTAAGATTCATTTGGTCCTTGCCCACTGGCTGCTGCTGCTGCTGCAGCTGCTGCGTTTGAACTACTTTCAGGACCCCATCTTCCTCCGAGACCTTCTAGTCCTCCTGGTCCTCCTGGTCCGTATGTTCCTCTGGATACATATGGTCCGTTAGGTCCTTCGGATCCGTTTGGTCCGTTTTGACCTTCTGCCCCATATGGTCCGTATGCTCCTCCAGGTCCGTAAGATCCATTTGATCCTTGCCCACCAGCTGCTGCTGCTGCTGCAGCTGCTGCGTTTGAACTTCTTTCTGGACCCCATCTTCCTCCGAGACCTTCTAGTCCTCCTGGTCCTCCTGGTCCGTATGTTCCTCTGGATACATATGGTCCGTTACGTCCTTCGGATCCGTTTGGTCCGTTTTGTCCTTCTGGCCCATATGGTCCATATGCTCCTCCAGGTCCGTAAGATCCGTTTGGTCCTTGTCCACTGGCTGCTGCTGCTGCTGCAGATGCTGTGTTTGAACTACTTGCTGGTCCGTATGGTCCGTTTGGTCCGTATGAACCTGGAGAACTAGATGCAGACGATGCGGATGCTACTGATAAGGAAGATGGGCTTTGCTCTTCAATAATTATAATATTGGGTTGGCTACTGCCTGCTGATGATTTAGTGGATGCTGAACTGGAACTACTTCCATATGGTCCGTTTGGTCCTTCTGGTCCATATGGTCCATTTGGTCCGTTTTGTCTTTCTAGTCCATATGGTCCATATGCTCCTCCAGGTCCGTAAGATTCATTTGGTCCTTGCCCATCGGCTGCTGCTGCTGCTGCAGCTGCTGTGTTTGAACTACTTTCTGGACCCCATCTTCCTCCTAGACCTTCTAGTCCTCCTGGTCCGTATACTCCTCTGGATCCATATGGTCCGTTTGGTCCTTCTAGTCCTTCTGGTCCGTTTGGTCCGTTTTGTCCTTTTGGTCCATATGGTCCATATGCTCCTCCAGGTCCGTAAAATCTGTTTGAGCCTTCTCCACTAGCTGCTGCTGCTGCTGCAGATACTGTGCTTGAACTACTTCCTGGTCCGTATGGTCCGTTTGAACCTGGAGAACTAGATGAAGACGATGCGGATGCTACTGATAAGGAAGATGGGCGTTGCTCTTCAATAATTATAATATTGGGTTGGCTACTGCCTGCTGATGATGTAGTGGATGCTAAGCTGGAACTACTTCCATATGGTCCATAGGCTCCTCCAGGTCCATAAGATTCATTTGGTCCTTGCCCACCGGCTGCTGCTACTGCTGCAGCTGCTGCGTTTGAACTACTTTCTGGACCATATCTTCCTCCTGGACCTTCTAGTCCTCCTGGTCCTCGTGGTCCGTATGTTTCTTTGGATTCATATGGTCCGTTTGGTCCTTCTGGTCCGTATGGTCCGTTTTGTCCTTCAAGTCCATATGGTCCGTATGCTCCTCCAAGTCCATAAGATTCATTTGGTCCTTGCCCACCGGCTGCTGCTGTTGCTACAGCTGCTGCGTTAGAACTACTTCCTGGACCCCATCTTCCTCCTAGACCTTCTTGTCCTCCTGGTCCGTATGTTCCTTTGAATCCATATAGTCCGTTTGGTCCTTCTGGTCCGTTTGGTCCGTTTTGTCCTTCTAGTCCATATGGTCCATATGTTCCTCCAGGTCCGTAGGATCTGTTTGACCCTTGCCCAGTGGCTGCTGCTGCAGATGCTGTGCTTGAAAGACTTCCTGGTCCGTATGGTCCGTTTGGTCCGTATGAACCCGCAGAACTAGATGTAGACGATACAGATGCTATAGATGAGGAAGATGGGCCTTGTTTTTCAATGATTATTATATTGGGTTCTCTTCTGCCTTCTGATGATGTAGTGGATGTTGAGCTGGAACTACTTCCATATTGTCCGTTTGGTCCTTCTGGTCCATATAGTCCGTTTGGTCCTTCTGGTCCATATAGTCCGTTTGGTCCGTTTTGTCTTTCTAGTCCATATGGTCCATATGCTCCTCCAGGTCCGTAAGATTCATTTGGTCCTTGCCCACCGGCTGCTGCTGCTGCTGCAGCTGCTGCGTTCGAACTATTTTCTGGACCCCATCTTCCTCCTTGACCTTCTTGTCCTCCTAGTCCTCCTGGTCCGTATACTCCTCTGGATCCATATGGTCCGTTTGGTGCATTTGGTCCTTGCCCACTGGCTGCTGCTGTTGCTGTAGCTGCTGCATTTGAACTACTTTCTGGACCCCATCTTCCTCCTAGACCTTCTAGTTCTCTTGGTCCGTCTGGTCCGTATGTTCCTCTGGATCCATATGGTCCATTTGGTCCTTCGGGTCCGTTTGGTCCGTTTTGTCCTTCTGGTCCATATGGTCCATATGCTCCTCCAGGTCCGTAAGATCCGTTTGATCCTTGGCCACTGGCGGCTGCTGCTGCTGCAGATGCTGTGTTTGAACTACTTGCTGGTCCGTATGGTCCGTTAGGTCCGTATGAACCTGGAGAACTAGATGCAGACGATGCGGATGCTACTGATAAGGAAGATGGGCTTTGCTCTTCAATAATTATAATATTGGGTTGGCTACTGCCTGCTGATGATGTAGTGGATGCTGTGCTGGAACTACTTCCATATGGTCCGTTTGGTCCGTTTTGTCTTTCTAGTCCATATGGTCCATATGCTCCTCCAGGTCCGTAAGATTCATTTGGTCCTTGCCCACCGGCTGCTGCTGCTGCTGCAGCTGCTGCGTTTGAACTACTTCCTGGACCCCATCTTCCTCCTAGACCTTCTAGTCCTCCTGGTCCTCCTGGTGCATATGTTCCTCTGGATCCATATGGTCCGTTTAGTCCTTCGGGTCCGTTTGGTCCGTTTTGTCCTTCTGGCCCATATGGTCCATATGCTCCTCCAGGTCCGTAAGATCCGTTTGGTCCTTGTCCACTGGCTGCTGCTGCTGCTGCAGATGCTGTGTTTGAACTACTTGCTGGTCCGTATGGTCCGTTTGGTCCGTATGAACCTGGAGAACTAGATGCAGACGATGCGGATGCTACTGATAAGGAAGATGGGCTTTGCTCTTCAATAATTATAATATTGGGTTGGCTACTGCCTGCTGATGATTTAGTGGATGCTGAACTGGAACTACTTCCATATGGTCCGTTTGGTCCTTCTGGTCCATATGGTCCATTTGGTCCGTTTTGTCTTTCTAGTCCATATGGTCCATATGCTCCTCCAGGTCCGTAAGATTCATTTGGTCCTTGCCCACCGGCTGCTGCTGTTGCTGCAGCTGCTGCGTTTGAACTACTTCCTGGACCCCATCTTCCTCCTAGACCTTCTAGTCCTCCTGGTCCTCCTGGTGCATATGGTCCTCTGGATCCATATGGTCCGTTTAGTCCTTCGGGTCCGTTTGGTCCGTTTTGTCCTTCTGGCCCATATGGTCCATATGCTCCTCCAGGTCCGTAAGATCCGTTTGGTCCTTGTCCACTGGCTGCTGCTGCTGCTGCAGATGCTGTGTTTGAACTACTTGCTGGTCCGTATGGTCCGTTTGGTCCATATGAACCTGGAGAACTAGATGCAGACGATGCGGATGCTACTGATAAGGAAGATGGGCTTTGCTCTTCAATAATTATAATATTGGGTTGGCTACTGCCTGCTGATGATGTAGTGGATGCTGAGCTGGAACTACTTCCATATGGTCCGTTTGGTCCTTCTGGTCCATATGGTCCATTTGGTCCGTTTTGTCTTTCTAGTCCATATGGTCCATATGCTCCTCCAGGTCCGTAAGATTCATTTGGTCCTTGCCCACCGGCTGCTGCTGCTGCTGCAGCTGCTGCGTTTGAACTACTTCCTGGACCCCATCTTCCTCCTAGACCCTCTAGTCCTCCTGGTCTTCCTGGTGCATATCTTCCTCTGGATCCATATGGTCCGTTTAGTCCTTCGGGTCCGTTTGGTCCGTTTTGTCCTTCTGGCCCATATGGTCCATATGCTCCTCCAGGTCCGTAAGATCCGTTTGGTCCTTGTCCACTGGCTGCTGCTGCTGCTGCAGATGCTGTGTTTGAACTACTTGCTGGTCCGTATGGTCCGTTTGGTCCGTATGAACCTGGAGAACTAGATGCAGACGATGCGGATGCTACTGATAAGGAAGATGGGCTTTGCTCTTCAATAATTATAATATTGGGTTGGCTACTGCCTGCTGATGATGTAGTGGATGCTGAGCTGGAACTACTTCCATATGGTCCGTTTGGTCCTTCTAGTCCATATGGTCCATTTGGTCCGTTTTGTCTTTCTAGTCCATATGGTCCATATGCTCCTCCAGGTCCGTAAGATTCATTTGGTCCTTGCCCACCGGCTGCTGCTGCTGCTGCAGCTGCTGCGTTTGAACTACTTCCTGGACCCCATCTTCCTCCTAGACCTTCTAGTCCTCCTGGTCCTCCTGGTGCATATGTTCCTCTGGATCCATATGGTCCGTTTAGTCCTTCGGGTCCGTTTGGTCCGTTTTGTCCTTCTGGCCCATATGGTCCATATGCTCCTCCAGGTCCGTAAGATCCGTTTGGTCCTTGTCCACTGGCTGCTGCTGCTGCTGCAGATGCTGTGTTTGAACTACTTGCTGGTCCGTATGGTCCGTTTGGTCCGTATGAACCTGGAGAACTAGATGCAGACGATGCGGATGCTACTGATAAGGAAGATGGGCTTTGCTCTTCAATAATTATAATATTGGGTTGGCTACTGCCTGCTGATGATGTAGTGGATGCTGAGCTGGAACTACTTCCTGGACCCCATCTTCCTCCTAGACCTTCTAGTCCTCCTGGGCCTCCTGGTGCATATGGTCCTCTGGATCCATATGGTCCGTTTAGTCCTTCGGGTCCGTTTGGTCCGTTTTGTCTTTCTAGTCCATATGGTCCATATGCTCTTCCAGGTCCGTAAGATTCATTTGGTCCTTGGCCACCGGCTGCTGCTGCTGCTGCAGCTGCTGCGTTTGAACTATTTTCTGGACCCCATCTTCCTCCTTGACCTTCTAGTCCTCCTAGTCCTCCTGGTCCGTATACTCCTCTGGATCCATATGGTCCATTTGGTGCATTTGGTCCTTGCCCACCGGCTGCTGCTGTTGCTGTAGCTGCTGCGTTTGAACTACTTTCTGGACCCCATCTTCCTCCTAGACCTTCTAGTTCTCTTGGTCCATCTGGTCCGTATGTTCCTCTGGATCCATATGGTCCATTTGGTCCTTCGGGTCCGTTTGGTCCGTTTTGTCCTTCTGGTCCATATGGTCCATATGCTCCTCCAGGTCCGTAAGATCCGTTTGATCCTTGGCCACTGGCGGCTGCTGCTGCTGCAGATGCTGTGTTTGAACTACTTGCTGGTCCGTATGGTCCGTTTGGTCCGTATGAACCTGGAGAACTAGATGCAGACGATGTGGATGCTACTGATAAGGACGATGGGCTTTGCTCTTCAATAATTATAATATTGGGTTGGCTACTGCCTGCTGATGATGTAGTGGATGCTGTGCTGGAACTACTTCCATATGGTCCGTTTGGTCCATTTTGTCTTTCTAGTCCATATGGTCCATATGATCCTCCAGGTCCGTAAGATTCATTTGGTCCTTGCCCACCGGCTGCTGCTGCTGCTGCAGCTGCTGCGTTTGAACTACTTCCTGGACCCCATCTTCCTCCTAGACCTTCTAGTCCTCCTGGTCCTCCTGGTGCATATGTTCCTCTGGATCCATATGGTCCATTTAGTCCTTCGGGTCCGTTTGGTCCGTTTTGTCCTTCTGGCCCATATGGTCCATATGCTCCTCCAGGTCCGTAAGATCCGTTTGGTCCTTGTCCACTAGCTGCTGCTGCTGCTGCAGATGCTGTGTTTGAACTACTTGCTGGTCCGTATGGTCCGTTTGGTCCGTATGAACCTGGAGAACTAGATGCAGACGATGCGGATGCTACTGATAAGGAAGATGGGCTTTGCTCTTCAATAATTATAATATTGGGTTGGCTACTGCCTGCTGATGATGTAGTGGATGCTGAGCTGGAACTACTTCCATATGGTCCGTTTTGTCTTTCTAGTCCATATGGACCATATGCTCCTCCATTTGGTCCTTGCCCACTGGCTGCTGCTGCTGTAGCTGCAGCGTTTGAACTACTTTCTGGACCCCATCTTCCTCCTAGACCTTCTAGTCCTCCTGGTCCATATGGTCCTCTGGATTCATATGGTCCGTTTAATTCATATGGGCCTTTTGGCCCTGCTGGTCCTTGTCCAACGGCTGATGGTGATGATTTTGCTGTAGTTGCAACACTGGAACTAGTTTCTGCGCCTCTTTCTCTGTTTTCAATGATAATTATTGTTTCTGAAGGCCCGGAACTACTTGTTGTTCCTCCTGGTCCATACGGTCCTTGTCCAGCGGTTGTTGCTGCTGCTGAAGTTGCCGCACTGGAACTACCTCCGGGACCTCTTTGTACTTGTCTTGGTTGGTATTGGCCTCCTGGTCTGTATGATCCTTGTCCACTGGCTGCTGCTGCTGCAGTTGATGTGCTTTGGCTATTTCCTGATCCTCCTTGTCTATTTGATCCGTAGCTTCCTGAACCAGTTGCGTAACCTCCTTGACCGGGACTGTAACGTCCTTGGTTAGAGCCAACTCCTCCTGAACTAGAACTACTAGCTGCGGATGAAGCGGCTGAACTGGAAGAGGAAGAAGTAGTTTGCTGACTAGGCTCTAAGCTTACGATTTCATCGTCTTCACTTATTACTTCGTTACCATCTTCATCTACTGTGATTACCATCCTTCTTTTCAGAATTGTGCCATGTTTAGCGTGTGTTTTGGATTTTCCTGCAAACTCTTTGTGTTCTTTAGTTACTAAGCGTCCATTGTCGTATGAGACGGATTTCCTATCGTCTACCATCCTCGCAGAAAAACCGTTCATACTTAAAAAATCGTCAAAATCATAATTGTTTCGTGATGCTGCCGATGACGCTGATTTTGCTGATGACCACTGCGCAGATACATACTGAAAACAAATAAACATTCAATTTAAAAATTGTTTAGAGTTTGCGAATAACATGCTCACCTAAGTCTTGGAAGTGGCAATATGTATTTCAATATAAGTAGGTACACGAGTATAATTACTTCTGGATATAAGTTTCTCAGCATAACAATATGATTTATACATTCGAAAGTAACTCTGTCTCGCTGTTTGTCTTGACCGATTTCGATGAAATTTGGTATTTATATGGATTATTATCGGGATTGAGACATACGCTACTTTTCACCCGACTTTTCATGACTCATGCTCTGATAGTTGTAAACTCGATATCGGCACCGGTAAATCGCATTTACGGAGCCGTAAGTAACTTAAGTAAACATAAGCCGTAAGTAAACTTTAAAAAAATAGAATGTGGCTCATCATTGAATAATATGCATAAATGAAATACAATCTTAATGATAAATCCTTATTCATATTTAAAAATTTAATAATAAAAGAGGTTTCATTCATAAATGCTAAGATTAAACACAATTAGCATAACAATCCTTATTTCTATTCTAAAATTAAAGAGGTCACATTCATTATATGGTATAATGAAATACAATCTCCATGACAAATCTTTATTTGTAATAAATGAAAAAAGCCATAGTCTAGTAGTAAAAAAAAACAAAGAATACCGAACGCAAATTTTCTTTTTAGCAACAAACTGATAAAAAAAAAATTTTTTATTTCCTCGCATTCGTGAAGAAAACTAATAATGTGTTATAGTCGAGTGTAAGCGATCTTTAACGCCAGAATATCTCGGCTGCACAAAAGATCGCTTACAGCCCTTGTATAACACGATACTATTGATAAATAATGTAGGTACATATAAGGGATATCTTACCTGCAGAGCGCAGAAGAGGATCACAATGGTTGTGACTCTCATCTTGAGAGTTGAAACCTAACTGATGCCGATACAAAATTTTGTGGTCTTTTTATATTAAAACCCGAGCAAATAATTTATATCAAACATAAAATACAACAATTACAATTTGAATTATATCAAATATTGACAAAATTAAAAGAATTAAGTTCATTACATCTAGAACAATGACTTGTTGTCTCGTAAGAAAAAACAATAGATAATAATTAAAGCTTTCTTTACACTTGACGCACTAGAGTTATATAGACAATAACTTGTTTAATGAATCAATCAAATCTTTTGTTCACAGTTTACAAGTTCGTGGATTTGTTAAAAACTCGGAAAACTTAGGCATTTAGTAACATTTATCAACTGATGATAATTGTATACAGCAGAATCAGAAATGAGGAGATTCGTAGACGGACGTCCAAAGTCACAGACGAAGAACTGACGGCCGTTGCGGCAGAAAGGTTTTCGAGTGAAGACCACGCAGCGTAGGACGGCCTGATAAAGGTTGCTCTGGAAATCTATGGAGGATATATGTATGTTTAGCAATGGATGTGGTTGATGACGATGATGTTTACAGCTTCTCGTAAGTTGCAGCCATAAGTGCGTGAAGATAACAGCCGTTGTAGCTCGTTTTATGCGTGTGCCTATGAACCTAAATGACTGGACGCATTAATATTTAGAGTAGAATAAATGGAATAGTATAGAATACAAATTTATTTGCAACATACCAGTAAATACACAAAAAAAAGATAAAGATACACAAGGAATAAAAACTAAATACGTTTTTTTGAAATTAAAAAATTACATTTTCAAAAGCTTTTATAAAATTCGTAATTGGAACCGCAAGCAGATTCAAATGAGCCCAAACACTAGTAGTCTACTATAATCCATTCAGAAGTTCCGTTGTCTAGCATCCGTCTCCATCATGAAACCACCTCCATGGTACCATATTATTGCATTGTCAAGAAAGTTACATATGTATTCCAAATTTCAGCTCAATCGGTTGAGGGGAACGGGTTTAAAATTCAGTTGCAAGATTCCACCCGGACAAACATACATACACTACTAGTTAATAAAAAGCTTGTAATAACAATCTACTGTCATAAGTTGCAAAAAGGACTCCATCTCAGCATAATGCGGGTTGTAATACGAGTTTAAAACCCCACACTGGTCTTCCGTTAAGACTTAATCGGATTTACGGATTTTAACAAACAACCTAAAATAAAAAATATATTAAAAGTGTGAAACAAAATTAATACTTATAACAATGTAGTCGAACCAATGCCAATTTAAATTTTATCTGCATATTCTCAATACTCAATAACTAGTGGTTCGCTCCGAACTGAGATCTCGCGAGTCTCCGATAAAAACAAAAATAGTTTGACTATCAAAATAGTGCCACGAAATAAATAACCACCTCACTTGACCTACAGTTTCATTCAAATTACAGGTAACGGGAGTTCATGTAGTTTGGTTAAACTTTTTTGGGGTACAAATTGCAGTTATTCTAGATTTCAGACACGCATACCAAATCACAACACTGTGGTGTCACTGGTGTGACAAAATTTTGATAAAATCTTACAACAACTTTGACAAAATTCAGTTTTTATTATGGCTAATAACTCAAAAACTATAAGGACTTTACTAAAATAAAAACGGAGTCTAAATGTACTTATCAATAACATTCATTTGACGTCCCGCTTGACCTAATAGCCTCATTTTCATTTTTTTTTACCCCTCTTGAACTCCAATATCTCAACAACCCCTCAACATTTTTAGCTCATCACACCAAAATTGTGCTATCACTACCTACCTATGTATCAAATTTCACGATGGTCAGATCAACGCTTCGAAAGTTATCCTCGGACAGCCAAACATACAAGTTGATTTAGAGGTCTCGCTTTGCTCGATCAATAATTAGTGTTATTTAAATAAAATTAAATCTGTGTTATTTTTATTCTACTTGAAATTAAGCAGGGGGAGCACAGTTGCTATCATACAGGCTTTCAGTCTAGTTTAGACAACTGAGGCCTGAGTAAACAGATAGATTATGAACGGGATTAGAAAATAGGCTACTTTTTTCCCGACTGTGCAGAAGGAAGGTAATGTTTTCATTGATAAACCACGCGTGTGAAGCCGGGGGCAGCAGCTAGTTATATAGCTAGAGATAATAAAGTTTTAGCTCAAAAAGGTCTTCAAGGTTCTGAAGCTAGAATTTACATACTATTATTGTAGAGTTCCTACCCAGGCTTCAAAATGATAGGCTCGGTACTTAGCAAAAGTGGACTGTATTTACTTCTTCTTAGTTACTAGTTTACAAGGTATAAAATCGCGTACTTGATGATCACAATTTTTCCTTTTTTTTTCTGAAGGACTAACTCGCTGTTGGCCTCTGAGGCCGTGACAGCTTGACCGAACTTTTGGCGAGCGCAGATGGCGCTCAGCCCAGTAAGTTATTTAGGCAACTAGCGCAAGGGCACCACTTAGGTACGAGCCTCGGCTTGGGCTGTTGCCGGGGTGGGGATAGGAGAGAAACGCCCGGGTACATGTTTGTACCTCGTATAGGCGGCGACTGAAGGGACTCACAATTTTTCCTTTTTTTTTTTTTTTTTTCGAATGGACTAATCTCGCTGTTGGCCTCTGAGGCCGTGACAGCTTAACCGAACTTTTGGCGAGCGCAGATGGCGCTCAGCCCTGTAAGTACACAATTTTTCCGTTCAAATCGGTTTATACTTATGCAAAAATAGTTCTCGCCCTAGCCATGGTGCGGGGATCGTAATTCACATTTTCACAAATCATCGTATACAATTCCTACTACATCGAAGTTTCCAGCAAAGTTAGACGGGGACTTACCTATAGCTATCTCACTCTTTTGACCGTTACAACTTTTAACCGTTACAATCTTAGCTACCTATATATTTGAATCTGATTCGATCTTATAACTACCTAATACATTCAAATCTAGATTCGATCCTGCCCCGTCTTTGATCGTCTGTTACAATTATCAAAGTAAAGATGATAGGGCTCGAACTCATTTGCAGTGCCCTTAGCCTGCATTGCATCGTGTTCTTCAAACCAGGCCAGTCAAGTACGACTAGGACTCGGGCGCCGACGGTTCTGAACCTAAATAGGTTTATTTATGATAAATAAGCAATGCCATCTAGGTTGTTAAGTGACCGGTACACCAAGAAAACTTTTAAGACATATATCTAAAAAACTGTTTTATATAGAGACTTCATTATAATTTTCATGTAATCTTTACATTTGTATTTTTATTTTGTATTAATCATATTAATTTCAGATTTTTCACTTACCAAACGTCGGAGTTAAGGAGGGTGAAACGGTATATTTTTCGACATTTTTCATCATAACTCCAAAACAAAGTAAAAAAAAGGGTGTTGAATTTGCATTTCAATTTCTTTGTTAAGATAATCCACTTGACTTAATGACCCTTTTAAATTTTGACCCTCACTATTCTGGGTCTGTTGGCCATCAAATAAAAAAAATGGGTTTATTTGCAGAAGAGAAAATTCTATATTATTTATAACTATTCCGATTTCAAGCCGATTGGTTCCGTAGTTTGCTGAGTTAATCAGCTGTAACAGACGAACGGATGGACGGACAAAGTCGCACCACAAAGGTTCCGTTTTTACAATTTTGGTCTGAACCCCTAAAAATACACTTACATGCTTATTGATCGATCGAAGCGAAATCTCTCAATCAACGTAGGCAAATCGGCGTTGTATGTATGTATATTTGTTTGTCCGAGGATAACTTTCGAAGCATTGATCTGATCATGGTGAAATTTTGTATACAGGTAGGTGTGTAATGATAGCACTATTTTGGTTTGACTAAATGAGCTAAAAATGTTGGGGGGTTCTTCAAATATATAAAGACCTTTCGTTTGACGTCCCACTTGACCTTATAATCTATTTTTTTTTTACCCCTCTTGAACCCCAATATCTCAACAACTCCCCCAACATTTTTAGTTCATTAAGTCACACCAAAATTGTGCCATCACTACCTACCTATATACCAAATTTCACGATAATCAGATAAACGTTTCAAAAGTTATCCTCGGACAAACAAACATATATACATACATACAACGCCGATTTGCCCAAGTTGATTTGGAGATCTCGCTTTGCTCGATCAATAAAAGGTCTTGTGAGTACGTTTCGACCCTGATTCTATTTTAAGTTTAAACCTTGTAGTTTTTAAGTTGTTAGCCATGATAAAAACTGAACTTTGAAAAATTCACAGGGTACACCAGGGACCCCACAGTGCTGAAATTTGGTATGAGTGTAGCTTTAGTGACACAAATATAGGGATAAGTCTGAAATTTAGAATAACTACAATTTCTTCCCCAAAAAAGAGTAACCAAATACATGAGCTCCCGTTACCTGTAATTT
Source organism: Philereme transversata (assembly GCA_963924445.1). Taxonomy (NCBI): domain Eukaryota; kingdom Metazoa; phylum Arthropoda; class Insecta; order Lepidoptera; family Geometridae; genus Philereme; species Philereme transversata. The sequence goes on from OZ004347.1 coordinate 12,914,375, forward strand.
GAATGAAACTGTAGGTCAGGTATGATGGATGAGGCACTATTTTATTAGTCAAAGATTAAGTCCGCCTTTCACAACGATACCTAAACGTATTTAGTGACTAAACATGTTTAAATTTTACGTATTTGTATGATTTGACAACTCCTTAAATCATGTATAGCCACTAAATACGTTTAGGCATCGTTGCGCGAGTCGCTCCAATAATTTTTTTTTTTACCTCTAGTTTATAGTGATAGAGTATATTTTAGCACGACATAACTCTAATACCTTCGGGTTCCGTACTTTAAATTAAGTACATAACTTAGGTAGGTACAAGTATTGGGCTGCAGAAGAGGGCTGTTCGTGCAATTTATAATATGGGCCCCAGAGAATCATTTCGCAATAAGTTGAAAGAAATAAATAGTATGACATTCCCTTGTCAATACATCTATGAAAATCTGATGTACTCGTATGTTCACAAAAATATTAATTTGTTTAAGAAAAATAGCGATAATCTAATCATAATTTTAATACTAGAAATAATGATAAACTCGCTGTTGCCACTTGTAGACTCCATAAAGTTGGTAAATCGTTTAAAGGGCAAGGTGTACGCTTTTATAACAAACTCCCAAGGGATGTACAAAAATTGACAATTAACAAATTTAAAAACGTAATTAAACAAAATCTTTATAAAAAAGCCTACTATAAAATATCGGATTATTTAGATGATAAAGAAGCTTGGGATTGAAATTGCTCTAACTCGTTCAAAATGTTACAATTTAGACGTAATTAATTTTCTGTATTGTTATATATTCTAAAAGGATCATTAAAAAACAACCAGCCTTGTTTCTTGCCTTTCTTTCCTGGCTTGGTCGCGAAGGAACAGGCAGTAAAATTGACGTTTCAAAGTGATCTTTGTGATTTTAATGAATAAAAATATTTGACTTTGACTTTGAATTAACAATTACAGACTAACAAACACTATTCTGTTCTGACTTAAATCTCAAAATGAAGAAATCCTATTCCTCAAGTAGTTACTATGATGCTCTTATTAAACACTGGCGGTACCAAATATTTTTCATTTATATTAAAATCACCAATTGTTTGAAAAGGTAGGGCAACATCGTAACCGGTCGTCGTAAAACTGTCCCTCTGTTAGCTTGTCTCCTTCAAAGAACTCTAATTAAATTACGTGAAAGATTTATTACCTACTTTATATAGAATATCGCCGGGTCAGAAGCAAATCGACTCGAAACTCTAAAAACGCAAAAAACATTTGCGTTTTGAAACATTGCTAAGAGTTCTAATAAATAAGCAATTTTTTTTTCATCACTCTTCCTCTGTCATTGTTAACTCGAACACTGGTTACAAAAATGTGATATCCGGCCCGAGGGCAGAAAGTTAATTTGAAACTAAAACGAGGCCCATTGCATTCTTACCTATGCTATAATAATGTAATAATCTCCATGTAACGGACGATCAAAGACGGGGCAGGATCGAATCTAGATTTAAAATGTATTAGGTAGTTATAAGATCAAATCAGATTAAAATGTTAATAGATAGCTAAACTTGTAACGGTTTAAACTTGTAAAGGTCAAAAGAGTGAGATAGCTACATGTAAGTCCCCGTCTAACTTTGCTGGAAACTTCGATGTATTAAGAATTGTATAACATGATTTGTGAAAGCGTGAATTACGATCCCCGCACCATGGCTAGGGCGAGGAGTAGTTTTGTATAAAGGTAAACCGTTTTCAAGCAGAAATTTGAATTTGTCCAAAAGCTGCTGCCAACCGCACCGGGACGCCCAATCATAGCGGCCGGGGACTGGAACTGCAAGCACAGGAACTGGAACTCGAACACCAGAAACAGAGACGGGGGTATCCTCCAGCAATACACGGATACTCACGGCTACGAGGTCGCAGGCACTGATACGCCTACCCACTATCCAGAGATAGCCAACCAACTCCCAGACGTCATCGATCTCGCAGTCCACGCACAGCTGCCTCAACACCCAAAGCTGGAGGTACTCCTGGACGAACTGCAATCGGACCACCAACCAATCCTGATGGTTGTGGAAACCAGCCCGGCCGCCCTAAAACCTCCTCCACCAAGACCTGGAATCGACTGGGCCTTGTTCTCAGAAGCCCTACACACCGCAACCCCCACAAGGCCAGTGAAAAACCCCGCAGATGTGGACAAACTGGCCGGGGAGATCACGAGCGCAATCCAAAGGGCACTTTCCGAAGCCTCACTACCGCCACGTCAAAACAGACTCACCAAAACACCGGCACACCTGACCAGACTTCTCTCAGAGAAACGTAGGCTGAGGAAAGAGTGGCAGAGAACAAGGGACCCACGTCTGAAAACCAAACTGAACGCCCTCTGCGACGAGGTGAAGGCAGAGCTGCAAGAAGACAAAGCCAAGGAATGGGAGAGAAGGATAGATGACGCCACAGATGACTGGGCATCACTCCACAAACTCTGTCGACAGCTGAGGAACACACCAACCCCGATTCGACCTCTCAGACACCAAGATGGTAACCCCAGATACCGAGCTGAAGACAGAGCGGAAATCTTCGCAGATAGCCTTGAGGCACAGTTCAAAAACAATCCAGACAAAGACCCGGCACACACAATAGAAGTGGAAGCCTTTGTCGAAAACTACCTCAAGGCTGATACCCAGGAGGCAGACACCGCAGAAGGTATTTTCTTCTCTCCCGGGCAAGTCCAACGGGCCATACGTCGGACAAAGCCAAGGAAGGCACCCGGCGAAGACAATATAACGAACGCTGCCATCCGTCACTTCCCCCCCAAAACGATCGCCTCCGTGACCCGGCTCTTCAACGGGATCATGCGAAGCGGTCACTTCCCCTCCCCCTGGAAATCCGGCCGGGTTATCATGATACCGAAACCCGGCAAAAACATCCTGCTCCCAGAGAGCTACCGTCCTATCACCCTTCTTCCCAGCCTATCGAAACTGTTTGAAAAGCTCCTCCTCACCCACATTAATCCCTTTATCCCCCCGCGTCCAGAACAATACGGATTTCGGTCTGAACACAGCACGACGCTCCAATTGACTAGGGTACTGCATCACCTCACCACCGCCTACAACAGGCGCGAACACTCAGTCGCAGTATTCCTGGATATGGAAAAAGCGTTCGACCGAGTCTGGCACGCGGGACTCCTCTACAAGATGGCTACCTCACCAATACCGCAGAAGGTGGTGAAGGTAATAGCGTCGTTCCTACATGGCCGCAGCTTCTCAGTGCGCGTGGAGCAAGCGCTCTCCTCCAGACGACCCATCGAGGCGGGAGTACCGCAAGGCAGCTGCCTCTCCCCTGTGTGTTACTCACGATACACTGATGACATTCCCATCACCGAAGACGCTCTGTTGGCCCTTTACGCGGACGACGCAGCATACATCACCAAGTCAATGAACCTCAACCACGCCGCCACCAAAATGCAAAGGGTCCTAACAGAGCTCCCCGCCTGGCTTACTAAATGGAGACTGAGTGTCAACGTGAGTAAAACACAGGCGGTGGCATTCTCGAAGAGGCTCACCCTGCCGCCGAAGCTCACTCTGGAGGATCAACCCGTGGCCTGGTCGCACACGGCGAAATACCTGGGAGTAACTCTAGACCGCAACCTCACGATGAGAAAGCACGCAAGGGACGTCCGCGGTCTAGCGAGCGTAACCCGAGCGCTACTCAAGCCCGTCCTGCAGTCCAACATTCCGCTCCGAATGAAGGTTGGATTGTATAAGACGTACGTCCGCCCGCGTCTCACATACGCGGCCCCCGCGTGGTATGCTTTGCTAGCCAAAGGCCACAGAAAGATACTGCGAAGTCAGCAAAGCCTATGCCTCCGGACGATCGTAAACGCGCCACGGTACGTTCGAAACGCCACCATACAGCGGGACCTGAAAATTGAAAGTCTGGATCAATTTATAGGCCGCTTAGCGACCAGGATGTTCGAGCGCCTAGATAACTCCACTTACTCTCATCTGCGAGAACTGGCCCCTCTCGCAGAAAGGCCACCGAAGAGTAAGCCGTACCCGCGGGAACTGGCCACAGACACTGACGACGACCAGGCGTCGTCAGATAGGGGTATCCCTCCCTCATCCCTTCCCCCTACCCATCTTCCTTTGAAGGTACCTGCGCGGCGACTGTCCGAAGATCCTCCCTGCGGAGTGAGCATCGGGCGGCCAGTAACGCGTGAGTAGCAAACCTGAGGCTCCGCGAGCCGACCCGATGACCCCCCCGTTGAAACGGGGGGCGGTAAGAACTCCGCAGGAAAGGGCCAAAAAGCCCGGCACTGCATCCCCCACACCGGCTTCGCCGGTGTGTGAGATGAAGACACGTCCAGAAATTTGTGATCATTCAAGAAAGCGACTTATACCTTGTAAACTAGCAACTAAGAAGAAAAGTAAATACAGTCCACTTTTGCACAGTACCGAGTCTATCATTGAAGCCTGGGTAGGACCTCTACACTCCACGATAAACTCTTTTGTTATTATAAATGAAAAGTGCAAAAAACTAAAATGTCAGTTCGTTTTCCCCGTAAATTGAATCATCTGAAATGAGTACCTACCTAAGTATTATGGAATAGAAAAATGCGCTTCATTATTGTTAAGCGACATAATTTTTTTTTGTATATCTTACTTAGTGTGCTTTGTGTGTTTTGTTCCGTCACAGATAAACGTTTTTTACTTTCTTTCTGTAACTCTAAAACATATTTTACATGCAAGATAAAGTTGTGCCCGGCAAGGCAGTCATCATTTTTAGTATTCCGTAGAATACCAATGCTTAAAAGTTGAAATTCGGCATTATGATTAAATACATCACCTCATCCAATCTTGGTGTAAATCAACTGCAAGTTCTGAATCAACATGAACGGTAACTTGCCGAGGAAAGATCCGCCTCAGTAATTGGAATGTCCACTTGTAACTTAACTAACTTAGAGGAGATAGTGCTTGACAAATTGGCGACGATTTGCAAAGTTTCGCGCGGTCTAGTTAGCTGTCGCCTTGAGTTTGTAACAGTTTCTGGGTTGGAGAATTTTTGGAAAATAGTGACACTTAAGCCGGCTTGCACAACGATCCCTAAACGTATTTAGCGACTGTTTAAATTTAAGATATTTGTATGATTTGAGAACTCTTTCAATCATATTTAGCCGCTAAATACGTTTAGGCATTGTTGCGCAAGTCTCCCTTACATTTTATCAGTTATTGCTTCAAGTTAGACCGCCATCACAGCTGATGGTAAATAAAAATACGGTCGATGATGTAGCACGGTTGTCTAGCAATATTTAAGCTAAAGACCACTTGAATCAATTCAATTGTACTGATGATGACTAACAGACGATTCAAATTGAATATAGATTCTCCTCAATGTTATTGATCGAGCGAAGCGAGATCTCTAAATCAACTTGGGCAAATCGGCGTTGTATGTATGTATGCATATTTGTTTGTCCGAGAATAACTTTCGAAGCGTTTATCCAATCATCGTGAAATTTGGTATATAGGTAGGTAGTAATGGCACAATTTTGGTGTGACTAAATGAGCTAAAAATGTGTGGGGGGGGGGGGGGGGGGGGGTTGTTGAGATATTGGGGTTCAAGAGGGGTAAAAACCCAAAATGGGACTATCCGGTCAAATGGCACGTCTTTATAAGTACATTTTGACCGCGTTTTTATATTTAGTGTAAACCTTGTAGTCTTTAAGTTGTTAGCTATCATAAAAACTGTATTTTGGCAAAATTCACAGGGTACACCAGTGACCCCACAATGCTGAAATTTGGTATGAGCGTAGCTTTAGTGACACAAATATAGGCAAAAGTCTGAAATCTAGAACAACTGCAATTTATACCCAAAAAAAAACCAATTAACATGGACTCCCGTTAGCTGTAATTTGCATGAAATTGTAGGTCAAGTATTATGGTTAGTCATTTCAAGGCACTATTTGGATAATCAAAGATTACAAATAATATTTTTTTGGTTTTTATGGGAGACTCGCGAGATCTCAGTTCGGGGCGAACAACTAGTTAGATATAAAATAAAACGATGTGTGTTTTATGCTGTTTCATGAATACAGTGTTGCCACTATCTTTATTTTAAATATCTAACATTTTGGTAGTAATTACAACACCCCCACTCAAAATGTCTCTTATAACAGGTATGTAAATACTACGTACCTACAATGCCTAATGCATTTAGAAACTTGTAATGCTTTACAGAGTTTAGACTCTTTGTTAATAAATCAGCTGGCATATCTGATGTACATAAATATTTGATCAAAACTATTCTACTACTGATAATTTCTCTACAATAATGATACCTAACTTCAATGTGTTTAGTTCTATTATGAAATACAGGATTTACCAACAACTTATGTGCACTTTGATTATCATTATACAAAGTGATTTCATACATTTTCTTAGTAATTTCATATTGTAAGTTTCTTAAATACACTGCTTCTTTGCAAGCCTCTGAAATTGCTACATATTCAGCCTCTGTGCTTGAAAGAGCAACACATTTTTGTTTATTACAACTCCAAGATATCACTGAACCCGACAATGTAAAACAAAAACCTGTGTATGATTTTCTATCATTAATATCGTTAGCCCAGTCAGCATCAGCATAACCTTTTATATGAATATTTTCATTTTTACTATATTTTAAACCTATATTCTTTGTTTTCTTTAGATACCTTAATATCCTCTTGGCATAATTCCAATGTTCTTCATTATGACAATTATTAAATTGACTAAGATATGACACTGAATACGCTATATCAGGTCGTGTGAGCACAGCCAAATACATTAAACTGCCTATAAGCTGCTGATAAGGAATTTGATTATTAGAACATTCTATTTTCTTAGCAGCTAATTTTGCCTCCATTGGAGTATCAGCTGTTTTACATTCTGCCATTTTGAACCTGCTTAGTAACTGGTCAATATAATTATTTTGACACAAGGTAACAATATTATTTTTTCGATCAAAATTAACTGACATGCCAAGACATTGCTTTACTCGTCCCAAGTCTTTTATTTTAAAATTATTATTCAACATTTCTTTCAGATGTGTCATTTCATTTTTATCATTTGAAAATACAAAGAAATCATCGACATACAATGTGACAATAGTTCGATTGCTACCAATAATTTTTGTATATAAACAAGGTTCTAATTTAGATTTATTATAGCCATCTGCTATCATACAGTTATCTACCTTTTTATGCCATGCTCGGGAGGCCTGTTTGAGACCATATATGGCCTTTTTTAGTTTGAGAACCTTTTTATCATCTGAACAAACAAAACCTGTAGGTTTTTTCATATATATAATCTCATCTAGATCCCCATTCAAGAACGCAGTCTTGACATCGAGATGAACTACATCTAAATTTAATTGAACTGACAATGAAAACAACAACCTTAATGTAGTATACCTAACTACCGGAGAGAATGTTTCATCATAGTCCACACCATATCTCTGTGAACAGCCTTTAGCCACCAGTCTGGCCCGATAACTCACATTATTGTCACTGTCACATTTCTTTTTGAGAACCCACTTGCACTTTACAATACTACCACCACTTGGAGCATCAACAACTTCCCATGCTTCATTGTCTTCAAAGCTTTGCAATTCGTCTTTTACAGCTTGCTCCCAGTGCTCTTTCTCGGGTCCCTGTAGTTCTTGTTCTAACATCAGCTCTTCAACATCAATTGTACTGTTCTCTGTACACATAAAACCAAATCTATCAGGCTTTCTTCTTTCTCGAGGATGATTGATCTTTACTTGATTTATTTCCATATTAATGTTTTCATCATCTGCCATAGACTCTTCAGTCGGCATATAAGTTACATCATTTTCATCATCTGCCATAGACTCCTCAGTTGGTATGAAGAAATCCTCTGTCTCACTGTTGTCATCCGTAGCATCCCCCACTGGAACCTGGCATTCTGGACTTTCTTCTGTCATGATATCTGTCTTTTCAGCATGAATCATACTCTCCTGATATAAATTATTATCTTCTATAATAATGACATCTCGACTTGTTATGATTGCCCGACTTGTTGGGTCATACACTCTGTATCCTTTGACATCTTCAGGATAACCCACTAGAATGCACTTTTCAGATTTCTTGTCCCACTTGCGTCTTTTCTCTTTGGGGATGTGCTTCATGACAATACTGCCAAATATCCTAATGTGACTGAGGTTTGGCTTTGTGTTCGTCCACAACTCATATGGGGTATGATTATTCAATCCAGTTTTTACAATTCGATTCTGTAAATAGACAGCAGTGTTAACGGCTTCTGCCCAAAACTTTTTATCCAGTTTGGCTTCAAACAAAAGACATCTGGCTTTTTCTATGATTGTCCTGTTCATACGTTCACAGAGCCCATTTTGTTCAGGAGTGTAAGGATTTGATTTCTGATGAACAATTCCAATTTTCCTTAAATAAATATCAAAATCATTGTTACAAAATTCCCCACCATTATCTGTTCGGAGAATTTTAATTTTCTTTGATGTTAAATTCTCTACCTTTGCTCTGTACTCTTTAAAACACTTAAGAGCATCATTCTTATTTTTTAAGAAATATACATAGGTCATGCGGCTGTGATCATCTACAAATAGAAGAAAGTACCTTGATCCTCCAAGAGAAACATTTTCCATAGGCCCACAGATATCACTGTGTACTATATTCAGCAGCTCAGCACACCTGTTGCCTTCATGAGCAAATGGCAATCGACTTTGCTTGCCCTCACAGCACACAACACAATTCATCTTGCTGATATCTGCCTTCTTGTCTAGCATGATTCCTTCCACAGCTTTCTGTATGTTATTCATGTAACAACTGTTAACATGTCCCAATCTACGGTGCCAAACCTCTGGAGACTCCATCACTGCAGCCATTAAATATGTGGGTGTATCCAGTTTGTATACTCCATTTACAAGTGAAGCGGTAGCTACTAAATCATTCTTCTTATTAAATATTTTACATCCGTCGCTTGTAAAGGACACCTTGTTGCCTTGTTTTATCAGCTGACTGACTGATAATAGATTCGTTGTCAGATTGGGAACACATAATACGTTTTCAACCATTACCTGAAAATCGCACTCATCAGTTGAAGTCGTGATTTTTACGTTTCCACTACATAATACTGGCACTTTATTCTGATCAGCGACCATAATTTCTTTCGTAAAACCAGAATAGCACGCATTGATCACCCAATGTTCATTTGTTGTCAAATGTATTGTTGTTGTAAAGGCTGATTTTTCTAGTAAATCCTGAGTCATCAAATAGCGCCTTCAACTTGTCCCACAATTCCTTCGATGTAGTGACACTCTTTATGTGAATGTAGATAGACGGATCTATTGTCAAAATTAACTTTGCTTTTGTTTTCGCATCATCTGCAGCTGCTGGGGTTGTTCCAGGCTCTGGTTTGATACATTTGACCATGCCCTCTAACACCAGAAAATTCTCTGCTGCGAAACACCACTCACTATAGTTCTCACGACCTTTTAGTTTAGGTACGCTAACTAAATAATTAGAGCTGGCAGCCATTGCTTACAACAGCTATTCACAAAAACACTCAGTTCAAAATTATTTGCGCACAGTTTTTATTTCACTAAACGTCCTGGGCCCATAACCTAAAATAAAACGATGTGTGTTTTATGCTGTTTCATGAATACAGTGTTGCCACTATCTTTATTTTAAATATCTAACATTTTGGTAGTAATTACAACAAGATACAACTAACGTCTTAGGTAGTCACCTTAGCGATCTAGTTTTTAGACAGGGACTGAGTATTGGTATATCCACTGGATACGATAAGTAGACAGCTGACAGTCTGATAATTTCACGAGTCTTGTGACATATGTATTTTGTAGGTATTGTTATTTTTTTATTATTTTAGGAAAACCAGCGGTGCATAAAAACACAATAGTCACAGTTTATAGTAAAAAAACAAGACATATAAAGGTCTCAACTCTTACTCGTATCAGTTGGGACCTTTAAATGGCTCAGATTAAAGTAACAAGATACAACAAAATATAAAAGGAAAAATCTAAATTAACACTGTACGTAGAGTTGCCACCTTTTTTAATCAAATAGAGTAAATTTAATTTTTTAGGTTGAAAAAAGTACAACATCTGAAAATAAAGTAGGTACTATTTATTTACCAGACTATTTCTCTTTCATACATATTTTTTGTTGCTTGTAGCAACATCCAACAAATATTTGTTACTCTTAAATAGGTATATTAACGGCATCTTTACCTCCTAAAAAATAGCAGTCCATTTAAAAAAATCTTCACAAGTAAAAATAAAGTAATTTCACGTGCTTTCTGCCCTCATACATATAAAGTACGATTGGCCAAAATAGAGTACAATAATTTTCATATAGTACGGGTGGCAACCCTAACTGTACGGGTCACTCACGTTCACCATACCAGATCACGTGCTACTCAATATATTAATAGATACCTATAGTGCAAGATTAATTATTAAATATTCATTTTCCGAAGAAGGTAAATCTGGTTTTAAGTGTTAAAATACTGCAGCTGAAAAGATGAATTTATGTTCATTGCTCAATATATAATTTTATTACTAGAAATAAAGATAAACTCGCTGTTGCCACTTGTAAACTCCATAAAGTTAGTAAATCGTTTAAAGGGCAAGGTGTGCGCTTTTATAACAAACTCCCAAGGGATGTACAAAAATTGACAATTAACAAATTTAAAAACATAATTAAACAAAATCTTTATAAAAGAGCCTACTATAAAATATCGAATTATTTAGATGATAGAGAAGCTTGGGATTGAAACTGCTCCAACTCGTTCAAAATGTTACAATTTAGACGTAATTTCTTTTCTGTATTATGTATTGTAAAAGGATCATTAAAAAAACAACCAGCCTTGTTTTCTTGCCTTTCTTTCCTGGCTTGGTCGCGAAGGAGCAGGCAGTAAAATTGACGTTTCAAAGTGATCCTTGTGATTTTAATGAATAAAAATATTTGACTTTGACTTTGACTTTAATAGATTGATTATCTTACTTGCATACACAAAAGCATTTTGACGATGGTTCGTGGAAACTAAGGGCAGATAAAATAGGTTGCTTTTTCTAAACATTTAGGTGGGTGTATAAAATGTTATCTTACTGTCACACTAATATATAAAAAGTTTGGATGTTACTTTTTACGTTTACTTATTTGTTTGTTTGTTACTCAATCACGTCGAAACGGCTGAACCGATTTCGATAAAATTTGGTAAGTACGTAGATTATAAGCTGAATTACCACATAGGCTTCTTTTATCCCATAAATCAGTTCCCGTGGGAGAAAAATGGGATGTCAAAGTGTATATATGTATTTTTGCATCCCAGAACAACGCGGGCGAAGCCGCTGGCAACAGCTAGTTTAGTATAAAATTGATTTTTGTCAAGAATAACATTTGTTGTCTCTCACATTCTTTTGTTAGCCAACCACGCTTTGTTGGTTGCTTGCACTTAACATTTTAGAGCTTATTTAAAAAACCTATTAACTTCCTCATACCGCGTGAACGTTACAAGTCTCAGAACATCTGGCGCGCGATAAGCGTTTTTTCTAACGTCTTGAGAATAGGGTTGTCACCCTTGAGCTAACACATCCTGTTGATTTCTTAAACCAAAGACCGTGACGGGCTCGGCGCGTGCCCTGACAATATGTAACTGACCTGAATCTCGTATTTCCTTAACACAACGGCTTATGGTACATTTTTGAAAGTAATTTTCGAAGAGTCCATAGGGTTTAGCTAGCACATTTATGGAAATTGGAGACATCCGTTCGTGTGGCGAGCGCGCGTTGTGTTTTATTATGCGCGGATATGCATAGTACGCGTTGACCAAACCAGGTGAGCTATTATTTAGATCTGGCGATTGCCCGCTACTTCGTTCGCGTGAACAATAATTTCCAGATAACATTTGTATTTTTCGAGATTGGGAAAAATATATAGGTAGGTAGGTAGGTATACAGTTTAGCCTGACATTAAGATTTGACCATTTCATTTTAGTAGATATCGTGATGTTGATATTAGTAGGCCAGTATTATTATTGACTGCCTCCGTGGCGCAGTGGGCGTATAGCCGGCTGAGACGCAGAAGGCAGCGGGTTCAATTCCCGCCGCGGAACAAATGTTTGCATGATCTACAGATATTTGTTCCGTGTCTGGGTGTTTTTCTATATATTATAAGTATGTATTTACAAAAAAAAAGTATATAAGTATTCTATCAGTTATCTGGTTCCCATAGTACAAGCTCTGCTTAGTTTGGGGCTACATAGCGCTGTGTTAAATGTCCAGCGATATTTATTTATTTATTTATTATGGGTTGCCTATTTTAAACTCATCTCTACTGTTTTAGTTTTTATTAATACCTAGTCATAATTATGTATATTTTTATACATAAACACACACACCCTTACCCCCAAGAAACACACAGACACCTTTTTACAGATACCACAGTCCACAATGTCATTTCCCTCTCTATAAAACAAATATAATATAAAATAAAACGACATATTAATACATATCTTTCATTTACAATTAGTTAAAGAAGAATTTTGAGTTTATTTATAACATACAGACATAGTTATACATATTTTTAACATACATATTTAATTGTTTATTACAGCCGCAATTTGTAAGGTTATTCCTTATTTACTAATTTTTTTTGTCATCAAAACATTAATTATCGATTTAGTATTGACATTGATTGATTGACTTATTTGACATTGTTTTGCTCTGTGTTCTATTGATTTATGTTTTGTTTTTATTATTTTTAGTTGATATTACATATTTGATATAATAACTTAATTAGTCCCGATACCTGTCTGTTTGAGCTACAATAATGTTAGTTAAATCACAATTGTTATTGTTATATTCTAAATTTGGCGTAACTTAGTGTTCTACATATAATGTACTACAGTGGAAAATAAATGAAATGAAATGAAAAAACAAAAAAATAAATAATATATATAACAACACATCACTATCAAGATGAACAGTATCAAGAAGACATGTATCATTGCTGAACGCAAGAGAACTTACCTCCACAACACAGGTATTTACCTAGGGTGGAGGTTAGGACACTACCAAATTTGAATCCGTGTGTATACACACGTACTTTAAGTTTTACTGTACTTTGTATTTCACAATAACTTTGTGCTTCTATACCTTGTTTTGTACACATGTGTTTATATATATATATTTTTGAATAAATAAATGTATACTAACAACCTCCGACCTACGACTGACTCATATTGACGACCTCCGTGGCGCAGTGGGCGTATAGCCGGCTGAGACGCAGGAGGTAGCGGGTTTGATTCCCGCCGCGGAACAAATGTTTGCATGATCTACAGATATTTGTTCCGGGTCTGGTTGTTTCTCTATATATTATAAGTATGTATTACAAAAAAAAAATGTATATAAGTATTCTATCAGTTATCTGGTTCCCACAGTACAAGCTTTGCTTAGTTTGGGGCTAGATAGCGCTGCGTGAAATGTCCAGCAATATTTATTTATTATACTAATTAGAAAGTCACTTTGACTAGCTGGCTGACGTTTCTTAAGTTTTCATGACTAAACAGCTGGACGGATTTAGATGAAATTTAATGTACAGATAGATTATGACCGGGATTGGGACATCGGCTACTTTTTACCTAACTTCACTGAAGGAGGGTAATATATTTATTAACAAACCATTACCAAAGTAAACCTTAGTAACACCAGGCAGTTAATATTCCTTAATTAATATAAAACATTCGTTACAAGTATGTTTCACTTGACCACCTAATTTCAAATCGTAAGTCGCATAACGTTCGTTCTTAGCGAATAGAGCTATGGTTTTCAAGTAAGGGCCCGCTGGCTATTTAATATTTACCAAAAACATTTTTTAAATTTAATATATACATATATATATTAGTTACATACTAATTACATCATTTGTATTTCTTTGCTTTGTTATTTGAAGGGTTACCTAGAACTTTTTGTCAAACAGACAGACTTTTTAAACAATGAGGAAATAAGGAAAAATACAATCCCGATAAAGTTTTTGACAGCTTGTTTTGACAAAAATGTTCTCGTATAGATGTAGAGAGGACTCTTAAAAAGACGTTCATGGATTATGTTCTTTTTGTTACTAAAGTACCAAGTCAAATAAAAAATAGTGGCACTCCGGGAGTGCTGACAAAACTGGAAACTTGAACAATTACGTATATATTTTTTGAATCGTCATGAACGGTGTCGGTAACGGTAACAGTAACAGTGTCGCGAGTTCAATGGTTTTTTCCCATCACAAAAAATGGTCAACGCGCCTAAAGAAGTTTGCATTTCAAAAATATATTTGAAGATAAGCAAAGTACATACATATTTAAAATAAATACATTTATTTAATTTATGATTTTAGTTGATGCTAACAATAACGAATAGTCTGCACAATAAATTATAAACATCATCAGAAACAATAGGTGGAGTTTACTTTCGTTAATTTTCATATTCAGTGTGTTATGACGTGAACGAAATATAACCTGTATAAACAAATCATTAACAATGGAGTTTCATGAATTTCAGGTAATTATAAGTAAAGACTTTAAAATTAGAAATGAGTATTTAAATACCTAAAGGTCGCGAGAGCTGCATTTCAGGTAGTGTTTTACGCCAAGCAATTGATATCTTCTTGTTGACCGAGCGAAGCGAAATCTCCAATTTAATTTGGAAGAATCGGCATTGTATGTATGTTTGATTGTCCGAGGATAAATTTCGAAGCGTTGATCCGATCATCGTAAAATTTAATATGTAGGTAGGTAGTGTTGGCACAATCCTGGTGTATGTTGGGAGGTTGTTATGATATTGAGGTTCAAGAGTGGTAAAAAATGAGACCAATAGGTCAAATGGGCTGTTTAATAAAAGGTCTTCATCAGTACATTTCGACCCAGTTTTTTAGTTTAATCCTTGTTGTTTTTGAGTTATTAGCCATAATAAAAACTGAACTGACGAAATTCACAAGGTACACCAGTGACCTCACAGTGCTGAAATTTAGTATTCATGACACAAATATACGGAAAAGTCTGAAATCCAGAATAACTGCATTTCTACTCCTAAAAAGGGTAACTAATTACATGAACTACATTTAATTCGAATGAAATTGTAGGTCAAGTTACTCGGTTTAGTGGCACTATTTTTGTAGTAAAAGATTACAAACAATGTTTTTTTTATTGTTAAGGGAGACTCGCGAGATCTTAGTTCGGGGCGAACTACTAGTTAGATCTGGTATGACAAATAATTAAACCAAGTGTCAGCTGACGCACTCGCATTCAGGTTGGATGTGAAAGCGCAGCCTCTCACGTCCACCCCTACCCACAAGTAGTAAAAAATATATAAAAAATTAAGTACTAATACTCTGGTAGATACTTTTTTTTTATAAACAGTTGACTTTCGCAGTCTCTCCCACGCTCATCCACCGCTATTTGAGCAGCAGCTGATGGTCGGTTTACTGAATTGTACGAGATCAACTACCGGTATCAAAATCAGCCCGCTATGACTATTTAATTTGGAACGTTACCTCCCAGACCTCTAGTAGGTAATCTAAGCATAGACTAAGCCCAACAATTATATAAAAAAAATGTCGCTGATGTCGATGATGAGAATCGAACCTGCAACTTCCTGGGTCTCAACCGGCTATGCACCCATTGCACTACGGAGGTCTTCAAATCAAAAAAAATAAAACCTTTAAGGACTTTTTTTACCATTTCTGTAAAATATTTCGATGCAACGTATTTTAAGCTTACGGCCCGCAGTTTGGCATCCCTTCTAAGGGCGCGCGACGATATGACCGTTAAAATAAGCCACCGTGCAATACTTCCTACGACAGAGGCGTATTTGGATGTGACAAGACATTTTTTTTTATCGTTTATGGAGATGGAACAAGCTTACGACCCGAAGTTTAAATGGCCACACCTTAGAAATGTGCCCTACGATGCACTGCCACTGCGTCCATCAACTTGAGGGGTACAAATGTAAAGCTTCATGTGTCTGTAATTTAACCAGCAAATATACCCTTCAAGCTGAAACACAGTAATGCTGCTTGGCGGCAGAAATAGGTAGGGTAGTATTTCCCGGGCGAGCCACTACACAACGAACTCGACTACTTACTTGTATTTGACTGTGATATATAAAATACTACACCATTTGTTTTGCATAAGTGTAATCGAAGAGCACGAAGATTATGTCTGCCGTTGGGGCCGTAGGACCTCTTATTAAGTAATTTAAGTTAGCTACCATTAGGAAGTTTAAAATATAGTATAGAATTAAAGTTGTTACCCCAGGTAAAATTAACTGTTAAAATAAGAATTTGATCCTGTATAAATATATTATAAAATAAATAAAGGCACCCTTGTCACACGATCTCTGATCACGTCAGAGGAGTCCTCATGTAGGATAGCTCGCGGGCCGGACCTCAGCGTCCGGACAGGAAAAAAAATATATAAGTTAGCTGTGCGGCTGTGGAACGCTTAACCTTTCTCTATTAGATAAATATGGCTGGACATTTCACACAGCGCTATCTAGCCCTAAACTAAGCAGAGCTTGTACTATGGGAACCAGATAACTGATAGAATACTTTCATATACTTTTTTGTAAATACTTACATACTTATAATATATATAGAAAAACATCCAGACCCGGAACAAATATCTGTAAATCATACAAACATTTGTTCCGCGGTGGGAATCGAACCCGCTACCTCCTGCGTCTCAGCCGGCTATTCACCCACTGCGCCACGGAGGTCGTCTGAATCGTGAGATTTAGATCATCTAAATCTCTTCCTATCTTTAAAGCTAAGGTATACAACCATTTCCTTTCTTTGTCTACGCACTGTTAGTTTATCGTTATGTTTATCTCCTTTATTGTAGTTTATATATTAAGTATATATTATTATATTTGTAAGTATATATATTTAGTTTATTAGTAAGAATAGGTAGTTTATGTAGGTTTATGAACATACTCGTAGATACACCGCCGTCTTTTTGATTTTGTTTTGTCCTGTCCATCCAAAGATTGTCTGGAAGAGATCTACTTACCTTAATTTTTGTGTATTTTTATTGTATTTTTAATTTTGTGGGTGTGCAATAAAGAGTATTCTATTCTATTCTATAAGATAAGTATAAGATTGAAAGACGACCTCTTATAAGTTGCTTGCTGGGTGCCGCCGCACAAGATTGGTTGCTCTGGAAATGAAAGCCTATGTTCAGCGGAAGACGTCCTATGGCTGATACGGTGATGATGAATATTTGCATTACTAGGTTATCTACGTTCTGAAAATAGGTTACTTATATTTGATGCAAAATATTTTTGAACATGATATTTTTTGACGACATCCGTGATGCAGTGGGCGAATAGCCGGCTGAGACGCAGGAGGTAGCGGGTTCGATTCCCGCCAAGGAACAAATGTTTGCATGATCTACAGATATTTGTTCCGGGTCTGGTTGTTTCTTTATATATTATAAATATGTATTAACAAAAAAAAAATTATATAAGTATTCTATCACTTATCTGGTTCCCATAGTACAAGCTCTGCTTAGTTTGGGGCTAGATAGAGCTGTGTGAAATGTCCAGCATAATTTATTTATTTATTATTATTTATTTCTAACCATAAAAATTAATTTTTAGTTAGGTATGTACCTACGTACGCGCATAGTTAAGTTAAGCAAGTATCACGCACACTGAGCGCAGCTTCAGTAGCACAGAATAATTGTATTCTTATTAATATTATTAATTCGAGTGTAACTCTTGTCTCTCTGTCTGTTTTTTACGTATAAATGACTGAAACGACTTCGATGAAATTTGGTATATCGATAGATTATAACTGATACTGAAACACTGGGTACGTTTTACCCGACTTCCCAGAAGTAGGGTGATGTTTTTAGTGACAAACCACGCGTGTGAAACTGTAGGTGCGTCAGATAGTAATTAATTAATGCATGAATTAATAAATTAATTAATGAAAACACTTTATTGTACACCTTAAAAATAAAAATTACAGACAAAATAGAAGACACAAAGCAAATAGTACAATGAGCAGTATTATTGTTTTGAAGCGATTTATTCCAGACAACCTTTAGATTAGTTATAAATATATTTATCTAAAGCTGCTGTATGAAATGCATTTTTCATCAATCATACTCTGAAAGTTAGTCATTGTAAACTAGATAACGGCTCCGTAAATGCGGCCGGATGCATATCTTACGGCCCCTAGGGTCGTAATTCAAGAATGAGGCTCATTGCATTCGTAATAAGCTAAAATAAAATACAATCTCCAATATACAATCTTTAAATATGAAAGCGGTCATGTTTATATAAAGCTATAGGAAATAAAACTTCCATGAAATCCTTATCTATATTTAAAAATTAAAAAAAAAGAAGTCCCAGTCCGTTGTGAAAAGTGAAACAATGAACACCGGAAAGCAAATTTTCTTTTTAGCAACAAACTGATAAGTATGATATATACTTTTTCAATTTCCTCGCATCCGCGACGACAAGTTAAGTGCTATTACTTTTCCTGAATACGTCCCAGTACTTTGTCGTCTTTTATATTTACGAACAACAGGAATAATCGTGAAGAAAGCGCCCCTCAAAATAAACCTTTATTCTTTACCTGGCCAGCTAACGAGTGGTGTTTATGACAAGGGCATAAGAGCTATTTTACAACAGGAAAGATAAAGCATTAGCCCTGAACATTTACTAGTTTGGGAAACCGTGGAGAAGCTCACAATGTAATGCGACTAAAGAAGATTGACAACCTGAAACCAAGAAATATAAAAACTATTGAAGATACAATACTTTTAAATTTAAACTGAAGCTACTCCTGAGTAACAACTTCTACAGTTGTGAGGAGTTTATTGATATGACAAATTAATATTGTAATTGTTTTGGGTTATTTTGTATGACTATTTTGTATGACTATTTTGTATGACTATTTTGTATGGCTATTTTGTATGACTATTTTATATGGCTATTTTGTATGACTATTTATATTGACTTGTGTAACTTATTATTGATATCCAATTTTATTATTTTGTTATTTTTCTATTTTAATATTGTAATCAGTGTGTACGTACTGATTTGAGGTACCATTATAAATTATAATAGTACCAAATTTTTACCAAATTTCTATTATGATTAACATTATTTTTTTTCTTCATCCTTACGCGTTTGCCTTCTTTGAGTTAGTTTATCGAATAGTTTTCTATATCAACTTTGCGGTGCAGTGGGAGTGTAGTTGCGGGTTCAATTCCCGCTACGGGACAAATGTCTGCAAATGGTAGGCTAAAACTTGGTAATACGCCCCACTTAACAAAACGCCCTACTGGTCTAGCACTCAAACAAACAAATTTGCATGGTTCATTTACATCCGCAAGTGTACTCCTCAGTCACCCCGCAATGTGGCCGACGCTCGCAAATGATTAGTGCTGTTTGATAAAAAAAAAATAGTGAAAATTAGTTTGTTGGCTGTTCTACAATTTGCGGTAAATTTCAAACTAATTTGCATATCTGTACTACTGTGTTTTTCACACCGAAATAATCCGCACTGTAGTAAAACGTTTGAAATCACCTTTTGTTTTAGATTATTTCGAGTGTTATAACTTTGAACCTGTCGACTGTAATACGGTGGGGCATTTTATAAATCAAAATTGAAAGTATGCTCTACATGCTATTGTATAAAATGCCCCGGGTATACAATCGAAAATAAGATTGTTTTTACTAGGTAGTATTGTGTTAGCTTTAGGGTGTCACTTTCTTACCGACTTCCCAACAGTTGGAATTTTCCCAAATAAAAGAGTAAAATGGGTCAAACCTTGTTTGGAAAAATCTTAATTTGGATATGATAACTAAAAGTCAGTAGAGTTAATTGGTCATTTCAGGCGTTCATTTCTATACACTGCCAAGCAACGCTCCAATTCTGCTGTATTTTTTTAAAATGACAATTTGTTGCAGACTATGTGCTATAAATACGAACCGAAGATACTACGAGCAGCATGGCCTGCGAAAGACTTAGACAAGACTATGCGGTCTGTACGAGATAAGCGGTACACTAAAAAATTTAAAACTTTACCAAAAGACTGCGCGTGTACTTCATTACCCTATAAACTAAATTTTGGGTAATTTAATTTTAATTTGTTGTTCTAAGTGACTCATAAATGTGATTAATACACTAGGGCATTTTGTAATACAGATTGGGCATATTACCCAGCGGTCGTAATATAAAACGCCCCACCTAACACTTTAAAATAACTATGATAAGTTGAATATCTTTAGAGCTCAAGTTACTAAGTGCCATAACGTTAAGAAATAACTGAATTATGTTTTTCAATACTTTTATTTTATCTTGAATAGTTGGTTTTTATTAATATTTTTTGTATGGTGGGGCGTATTACCCAGTCTTACCCTAGTCCTATACTGTTGGGTGTTGTTTATTTATTTTAAAGAGTAGTAGAGTTGCTTGTGGAAGGGCTCGCCCAGGAAAGTACTAGCACAATACCTATTTCTACACCATTTCTGTATGAGTATGTGTATTTTTGTTTATATATTCGACAAAAAGATACATACTAACAGTAATACATAAAGCCCTGTTAAACCTTAAAGGTTTGTCTCAGTGCTTAGAGACACTCAAGCCGCTACACATTATTTAAATACTTAAAAATCCCGTCACCTTTACCTAAATATAATTTTATAGTTACACAATTGCAACCGTCCTACCGACCCAAATTACCGTCTATAATCTATTACAAAAAATATGTACGCAAACATAGTAAGTAGGCGGCAAAAATTACACGAGTGAAATGGCTGTAATTGATCGAATTGACAGATAGATAGAAGCTTTAAGGGTTCCGGGTTCGACTACGTAACCCTAAAAAATGCACTGAATTAGGTAAGGTGCTTACTTACTTAGATCGTTGTAGAAATATGATGTTGCTTTAGGCAGTCCTACTCCTTTTATCGATATCCTCATAGCTAAGGGTTGTGACTCCAACGTTATAGGACCTTGGTTTTGACAATGTGTCTCTAGATCCTGTCCAGATCTGTCAAACGGCGTCGTTCTCGGTTGAATCCAGTGCTACGCAAATCTGGCCGTACCAACGCATAGCGCTTCATTCCGTGATCTCTTTCCATATTAAATCCTGAAATAAAAAAAATGATTTAAATACTTTTCACACCACCTGCTCGACAATGTCAAATTATATGCCATGTAAACCTCACCGAAAGCAGGTGATTAAATCCCTACGGCTGAGCCGGGAGTAAAGTTGTACTGAATCTCATTATACACTTGAGGGCATAATGTGGTTTGAATTTGGAACCTCATCTGTATTAAAATTTGGATCAAAGAGACCCACACAATTTGAACTTAATCGTATACCAAACGAACCTAGATTTGGTTTTTATTGTCTCGCAGAAAGTGTGAAAAGTAGTGTATTTTTCTCGTTGATTAAGGTGTCTGCATCTTGGGCGTGCTTATATACCTCTCTGCACTCAGTATTCTATTAACACCTTCACTCCCCTCGTGAGTTAACTCTAGAACCCTTTGTTACGCTCGGGATTTAATCTAGCGCCCACGACGCAACACACTGCTTTATTCCCTCGTTTAATAATCTACTATTATTGTACATATACTAATAGTACAAAGGTCAACTTAACGCTCAAGAACATTCTCTTCCTGAAAAAATCCAGGCCAAGTGAATTTCTGTTCAAATAAAATACTTTTTTTGCAAACATTTCACATCGTATTCGCTGTTAACGATAAGACCTATAATTTAAAAGTGTGTTTTCTTTAATTTGTTTATTTTTATGCAATAATGACATTATCTGTATATCCCAGCATACACATTTTTTTAAAACTTACCAAACAGCTGTTCCAAAAAATTTAGGAAGCAGTCAAAAAACACGACTCCATTGGTATCACAAAATCAACAAGCAGGGATCGAGGGTCGAACCTAACGTCTTTTTCGCCCTTACAAGACGCTATGAGTTCCTTGTAGACCGCGGCACGAGCGGACGGGCTTAAAGCTCGGCACTTCATGAATAAACTTAAAACAAACAAGGAATTCTCATGTTACAAAACAAAATTTACATTTTTTTTATAGAAACACAACTAGATAATAGCGAAAAAAGTGAGACTGACGGCGAGACATTCCCGCCAATTCCAGATTCGAATTTGATTTGAATTTTGTTTTTTGTGGTTAGGTTCGGTTGTTGCTGTTTTTGTGTGGTGCCTGTGGATGTGCAATATTATGAAAGTGATAATAAAAATTAAAGTCTGAAGAGGTGCTCTACTTAAAAATACTAATTGTTCCTGCCATTTTAAAAATAATAATTATTCCTATATGTAATAAGATAACATTCAACAGAATTTCACGTCCCAATTTTTCGGTAAGTGATTATTTTTGAGATTAATATTACTTACTTACAACTTGGCTGAGATAAATATAGAACATGGTAACAAAATATATTATTATGTAAACAATTTACTTAAAGTAAAGTTATCATAAGTCAAAATAATGATTATTTCATACAATGACACCCATTTTGTTCTAGACTTTTCAGTCAAACTATAAGTAGGTACCTATCTTATCTTTATCAGCTGTCACTGTCAGTCAGCTGTTTTTGACAGAAGTTGCGTCTAGAAGGAAATTCGTATAGAAATTTATATTAAAAAAGTACCTACTACTTACTTATGGTGACTTGCGCAACGATGCCTAAATGTATTTAGTGGCTACAAATACGTCAAGTATTTGTATGCATATGTTTACTCGCTAAATAAGTTTAGGGATCGTTGTGCAAGCTGGCCTTACTTATGACGCTCGACAGCCGGCCGTTTGTGCAGAAGGTTGAGTGGAGAGTTCCCGCAGATTCAGGGGCGTTCGGTGCAGGCCCCACAAGATCAGTCGCTATGGAAATCTATGGTGGAAGCTTCTGTTCAGCAGATAACGTCTTTTGGCTGTTATGATAGTGGTGATGATGACATTTAGCTAAACAACGTTGAGTTGCATAGGAACAATCAGATGAAGACATACGTAACGGGTAGAGGGCGCTATCATAACAGACAACCAGTTTAATAGTTTAAAATTTATTACAAAAGCTTTACATTTTAGGACACTTTAGTCATCGAATGAAGTAGGCACTGTCAAATATGCCGATAAGTTAGATTTTTTTAGAGTTTTGTAGCTACGGGCTGGCACAGGAGCGGCCGCCAGGGACGCGAGCCTAGAAAACACGGCTCGCTACACTTGTTGGCGTTCAAAACGCGGCTCTCTCTCGATATTATCTGTTTGTTCGGGAGGACATTTGTTGTCTGCGTCTGCGTGACCTTGAGGAAACCAACCTCTCTGATATGTGGATTCTGGTGGATACCGGCTTAGATAAGATTATATATGCCGGTCTGTATCGATCACACACTGGAGACCAAGAGACAACCAGGCTGCTTAATTACATCTGTGAAGTGGCGGATGTGGCCCAGCGACGATACCCGGATGCCCAACTGGTGATTCTGGGGAACTTTAACGCCCACCACCAAAAGTGGTTGTTCCCATACCAGATAACTGACCATGCTGGAAGAGAACCTGAACACTTGCTCTCTCGCTCAATCTCACCCAGTTGGTTGGCGACGCCACCAGGATACCAGATGTCGAAGGCCACACTGCCAATTGCTTGAACCTTCTGCGGACAAACGAACCGGATTACCACTCGGTATCAGTGCTGCCTCCCTTAGACAGTTCAGACCACTATGAGGTCTGTATCGTCATACTCGCCTCCCGATCTCTCTCCCAGAGAATGCAGGCAATTGTGGCGCTACAAGTCAGCAGATTGGGATGAATGCGTCATTTCTTCGCGTCTTATCCTTGGCGGGAAACCTGCTTTTTGGTCTGCGCTGATACTATTACGGAGGTGCTAAAAAAAGCAATGGAGTATTTTATTCCATTCTCATACGTTTCACTTTCAGGCACTGCTCGCCCATGGTTTAATCCTACGTGTGCCAATGCAGAAGCACAAAAACATGCGGCGTACCTTGCCTGGGTAGATGCACGAAACAGCAAAGCCTTGTTCGGTCGAAGAAGAAAGCCTACAATGAGGCCGCCAAGTCCAGCAAGAAGGTGATAGCCCGGCTTGCACAACGATCCCTAAACGTACCTATTTAGCGACTAATCATGTTTAAATTTGGCGTATTTGTATCAACTCGTTGCGCAAGGTCACCCTTAAAGTTTAAATAGTAGCACTCACCAAAATAACAGACATAGCTCATAATAAGTATTACTGTAGCAGAGTGTAGCAGTATAAAAATTTCCTAACTTAACTTTTCACAACTTCGCACATCCGAGCCGACCCAAATTTATTTTTAAAAAGAAACACTGACCAATGGCGCACCGCACGTAAACAAAAGCGTCCTTGACACGCCGCTTTATCACAAGGTCGGCAGTGCAATGACCCGTTCGAATCAATAACTCATTACTTTTTTATTTCGTTTTAAACGTTTAAAAATAACGTGTTTTTTGCGTTCCGCGAGCGTTCGCCCCAATTACGTACCGGGTGAAAGCGGGTGTCGCGGCCAATTATGACGTCACTCTGGGTGTGATTCCGTATTATTTCAGTTAATTTTTATGAATCGAACTTTCAATTCATTACTGAATGAGTGGGAGCCCATTCATGGTGAGCTTATCAAAGTTCAAAACCAATAGGATTTTATTTTATAGTGTTAATCTGACACTTACGCAATCGTCCTCGTATCAAGAAGAAGGATTACTTTATTTTTCGTTAAACAAACAAACAATACAATTAGGTTACTTAATACTAATACTAAAGGTATTTTAGGTATAATCAGCTCTGGTGTCCACAATTTGGGTTGACAAATTACAATGCCATAAAATATCCTAATAAGAAAACAGACAAATAATATCAGTAGGTTACATACATACAAGAACAAGATTTTAACTTTAAATTTGGGTGAGACTGAGAGGTTTTAATTTGGTTTAGATTTGGTAATTTGGGTTAGAGGTAATATGGTTGCGGGTTCAAGTCCCCTCATAAATAAATAAATAAATATTGCTGGGCATTTCACACAGCGCTATCTAGCCCCAAACTAAGCAGTGCTTGTACTATGGGAACCAAATAACTGATAGAATACTTATATACATTTTTTTTTGTAAATAGATACATATAATATATATGTAGAGAAACAACCAGACCCGGAACAAATATCTGTAAATCATGGAAACATTTAATTCCGCGGCGGGAATCGAACCCGCTACCTCCTGCGTCTCAGCTGGCTATTCGCCCACTGCACCACGGAGGTCGTCATAAGCCTCCGTTCTTTTCTGCCAGCCTCCTCTATCCTGTGCGTCTCTCATCCAAGTGTTTTCAGCAATTTTCGCGAAGTCGTCTATCCATCATCTTGAAGCTGCTCCACAATTTATATAATTTTTACAGTTTCATCGTGCTATCTGTAATCTGTATCTTCTACTTGTTTAAATAAATGAATTGAATTGATCTTGCCTTCGGATGACCCGGGTTTTTCTGACCTGACTTCGGCTACCACTCGGCCAAAGCTTTGCTCCATCTGCCATCAACACGCCTGGCCAGGTGTCCTGCCCTCCTTTTTGAGATCACTACAAAGAAACATATAAACTTAAAAACATGGAACAATTTTTTAGCACGGATTTGAGAAAAAACTATTTAAAAAAAAAAAAATTGTATATAAATACCTACAAGTTCTAATATGTACAAAAATCCTTTTTAACACTCATCCTCTGAAAGTTGGTCTTTTCGACTTCGTAAATGCGATTTACGCCCTTTATTTATTAGGAACGCTAATTTTCTTTTTAGTAACAAACTGTTATAAAAACTTTTTAATTTCCTCGTATTCGTTATAAAAATTTATGTCAATAACAATATTCTCAATATTAATCAATATTATCTCGGTTAAACAATTGATCCAATGTAATATTATTCTTTTTTATAAATTCATCTGAAACTTTTATCGTTGATTATGAATTCAAAATAAGGACGTTATACCTCTGCAGATGCCTGGGGCCCAATTCTACTAATTTATAAGAAAAACGATTATGGAGTCATACCATTATTAAACGGTTATGATTGTTATTCCTGTCATATGCTACCAAATGTTCAATGGGGTTGTCATAGCAACGGCGGTCATTGAAAAAAGATTGTGTTAGTAGAATACCAAAAGGTATCTATAGTGGCGATTTTTCGACGTCATAGTGGCGCTATTGGTTTAGTAGAATTGGGGCCCTGGTGTTAATAAGATAGACTGTAGCTGTGGCCGCTCTTACATCGGGCACACCAAACGTACCATAGCCAAGCGTGTCAAAGAGCATATCGCAGCTGTCAAAAATCGCCAGGTAAACAAGTCAGCGATAGCAGAGCATCTGGTAGACTCGGGACCGAATCATTGGATTGAACTTCATGGTCCTAAGGTTCTCTCTAGTGAAAGCCATTGGTACAAGAAAATGGTTCGTGAATATAGACATATTCTACCAATCGACAAGAACATTCTTGAAAAAAGTTTGTTAAAATGCTAGTGAGTTAGAACTAAAGTTCGCTGCAGCGCTAAAACATGATTTATGTGATCTAACCAAACTACTAAAACCTGCAGCGCTAGATCGCTTATAGAGTTTAGTTTACTCGCGACCAAAACGTTGTAAGCGCCATGAAATTCATGGCGCTTACGCGTTCCGTTCAACATAGTGTAACAAACTGTCGTCCCTATAGATTTTAAACCACAGACGTGACATAGCTTTTGTACTACAAAACTTCATTAGAATTCATACTCTATTTCAAAATGTATAATAGTAATGTAATAATTGAAAATATGGTAAAGTAGAAAAGTAAAATAAAATGAATTGTTATGCGTTTATTTATGCTCAAGTACGTTAACAATAGTTCGAAATCAAACTGTCACCTGATGATTCACTGACACTTCTTGATGTATTTTTGCAGTATCGAATTACGCACGTCGTCATATTTTTTGACAGATATTATATACTAAAAAGAAAGAACGTAAAATAAATATTTAAAAACGTCAAACTGGCTAGAAAACATTTACATAAACAAATTAAAACACTTTCTAAAAACACCACGTTAAGTCCGTGTTCAGTCACATATTTTTACCTACAACCGGTTTGTAATGGAATGTCTGCATATTTTAGTCTCTGATTTTAGATGGCGTGGCATTATAATAAATATTTTTTTTAAATGTGGTATTACGATATTATTACCTAGTTATTCACTTGAACATCGAATAATTTTACTTACCTTGACTACTGAATTGTTATTTATGTCATACTTTATGTAGGTATTTCATACTTTGATTCGAATTCTCGTATTAATAGTGCCGCTCCGTACGCGTCCTAACTGCGTTAATGTCGAAGCCGCACTAAAGTAAGGTGTACGGATTGCAGTACAGTTCAGTGGAACAGAGTGAGTGTTCGGATCGCGATATCTAGTGCGTAGTACATATAAATCGATGTTCGTGAAGCGATTGAAATCAAGAACTTTCAAAATCGGGAAGATGGCTATAGACTCTCAGCGTCCTGGAACCCGGTGATTGCTAGGTGTGCGCGTCGTGATCGGTCGCCTCAGTGCGTGTATATGGTTAGTGTAGTGTGTCGTAATATGAACGAGAACATTTCTAATTTTTAAGACCAAGTGAGGGTATTTGCTGCAGCTACCCACACTTCTCGAAGGTAGCTCCAAGTACTCCAGTCAACCCGTGACCACGCCTGTTGCAACACAGCCGAAATGTCGGGATAACAAATAAAAAAGGTACATACGCGATAAATACCCGTTTTAATCAATAATTATGTACAGTGATCACAAAAATTTGAAATATATACTATGAATTCAATAATAGAATTTTAAATGAAAGTTATTCTA
Organism: Philereme transversata; assembly: GCA_963924445.1. NCBI lineage: Eukaryota > Metazoa > Arthropoda > Insecta > Lepidoptera > Geometridae > Philereme > Philereme transversata. The sequence continues at coordinate 12,942,318 of OZ004347.1, forward strand.
ATATCAAATCACATCGCCTCCGCCAGGGGTGACGAACCGCAGGATCCTTGATGTGGTTAAAGAATTTACTCTCAAAAGAAATATACATTTCACTTCATGAGAATCAATAGGTTTAAACTTAGGTCAAATATTCAGTGAGCATGCAGATCATTGTAGGTAGTAAATATATGGATTAGATTTAGTTTAGTTTAGTTTACTTAAAGATTTAGTTTACCTTATTTTTTTTATTTATTTAAGTTTATTTTTGTTCATTTTAGAGCCAAACTATAATTATACTAGATGATCTTTGTGACACATAATTTACATAATGACTATCGAGTTTATATCTAATACGAACAGGAGCTTTGATTATGAATTCAAAAATATAATTTTTATAATTAGAATAACAGAAAGTTATTCTAATTTCAAATCACATCGTCTCCGCCAGGGGTGGAAACCGCAGAGCCACAAGAAACCGTTTAATTGTCTCCGAGATTTACGAGCCAGGGATGTGTTTGCCAAATTGAAAGTTGTCTATAAATTACAAGCTGACCGGCTCCGGACAATGACTGCTAATGTTAATTGCTTAGTGATTTACTAGTTGTCTTTATGGAGCCAGATTTCGTTACTCATACAATTTGGCTTAACTTATATTATATTACTTATATTATATTAAAACTTACTTTACTTTACATATGTTTACTTATATTATATTAAAACGGGTCATTTAGTTAAAACTGCCAAAAATTACAGGTTATACACGTATGCCTCGAGTTGGGTACGAATCTAATGGTCTAAGAGCCGGTGGAGATCGACCTTCACCGATCTGATAACCAGATGAGACATATTTTTTATCAAATATAATTTATAAACAAATATGCCTATAATTACTTGCCTGTCTAAAAGTGCTCATGGCTATTTTTAATTAAATTAACTTTAATCGATTTTTTTTCATCACTTTCATTCTTTTGATAACCAAATGAATTTTATTTCACTGTTAGTTTTTAACACACAGAATATACCTCAGTAGGCTTGCCTACTCATTTCTGTGTATAGCTACCTGGCAAGCCGGTGTGAACAGGTAAGTCAATATAGGTGACTCCATCGTTCTGCTAACTTACCGAAAGTTATATCAAATTTTAGATTATTTTATTACAAAATCAGTCATATAGACTTGCCTGCAAAAAATCATACTTAAAGTACTGTTGCCTAGCTAAAAACTTTTAGAGTTTTAGCCATCTGATAGGTGCAAGAGAGAAAGTAGAGCGTCCGAAGTCCGTGTGGTAGAACAGGACACAACATAGCAGCTGCAAACTACCTGACCGTTGAATGTATCAGAGTGCGCATACTCGTGTACATGTGAGTGACAGAGACAGCATTTATTTACACTTGTCATTAATTTTGAACTCCCATTTATTCATTTTTATATTATTTCACACTATACGTATTTACAGCTATGCAAAAATCTAAAATAAATAAGTTAATATATTATTATATTAATAAATAAATAAATAAACTAATTCAACAAAACTTTTTATCATTTTAAAGCTAAATTGTAAAATTAAAATATTATAAAAAAATCTATATGTTTTATTTAAGATTAAATAGAGAATAATTTATTTATTATTTAAATTAAATAAATGCCGTAAAGCGGGAAAGAATAAGTGTTACTTTTAAAATATTAGAATAAAAAAAATTATTCAATATAGAAAAAAAAATTAATACATTTATGTTGTTAGAACCATTTATTACAAAGCATAAAAAATACATAAAAAAATGAAATTCAAAGATTTATTATTATTTTTATTATTCATTATCTGAATCATCGGAAGTTGAATACTGATTATCAGATTCTAATTCTTCTCCATCTCCATTATCCATGACTTGCGTGATGTCATCAATTTTCAAGGGTGTTTGGTCCCCAACAAATCCAATTGGTTTAAAATGATCATCTTCTATGAGCCAACCACAGTTTTCAGGGCGCAATTTTAAGCAATCTTGATCAGTCGCATGAAGCCACATAGAATTGACATAAATCGTTCGTAAAATTTTTTGGGTTAAAGAAGACCAGCATGGTGGCAAATTGTTAGAGTCATAGCTTTTAACCTTTTTCAAAAAGTGCTCACTATCTTCTTTTGCGGAATAACTTTTCATAAAAATGCGATACCTGGCGTTATTCACACTAGTGCAATTTTTTATACTATACACTTGAGAGGTAAACTCTTGAACAGCCTGTATTTTTTCATTTATGAAAATATCCGCTTCATCTAGTAATGACGCAAACATGATTTGGTATGATTCATTTTTGGAGAACAGTTTTAATAGCCGAACTTTACCTTTCTGATAAAATGCCGCTGTGTAATCACAGCCAGTATACGCATGGAAAGCTGGCAGCTGCTATGTTGTGTCCTGTTCTACCACACGGACTTCGGACGCTCTACTTTGTCTCTCGCACTTATCAGATGGCTAAAACTATACAAGTTTTTAGCTAGGCAACAGTACTTTAAGTATGATTTTTTGCAGGCAAGTCTATATTGACTGATTTTGTGATAAAATAATCTAAAATTTGATATAACTTTCGATAAGTTAGCAGAACGATGGAGTCACCTATATTGACTTACCTGTTCACATCGGCTTGCCAGGTAGCTATACACAGAAATGAGTAGGCAAGCCTACTGAGGCATATTCTATGTGTTAAAAACTAACAGTGAAATAAAATTCATTTGGTTATCAAAAGAATGAAAGTGATGAAAAAAAATCGATTAAAGTTAATTTAATTAAAAATAGCCATGAGCACTTTTAGATAGGCAAGTAATTATAGGCATATTTGTTTATACATTATATTTGATAAAAAATATGTCTCATCTGGTTATCAGATCGGTGAAGGTCGATCTTCCACGTCTCCTCTACTATAAGGTATCCTCGGACAAACAAACATAATAGGTTGGGGAAATAGTCTTTTCGCAGTTCATACATACTTTATGTATGAACTTGTAATAAAATCTCTTTGGCCATACTACATATTTGTATCTAGCTGGTTTTTGTATCATTCAAAGTTTAAATTTTAAAGAAGGTAATCCCAACTTCAAATTAGGAAAATGTGTGATTTTTATTTGTTTTTCGTACTGTAAAGATGAGTGAATCTAATGAAGAATTTCGATACATTTTAAAATTTTACTACAAAAAAGGTAAAAATGCAACGCAGGCCGCGAAAAAAATTTGCGATGTTTATGGACCTAGTGCAGTGTCTGTGAGAGTAGCACAAATTTGGTTTAAGCGTTTTCAATCCGGAAATTTTGATGTCAAAGATGCACGTCGCTATAGTCACCCTATTACGGATAACATTGATGCCATTTTTGAAAAAGTGGAGCAAGATGGGCATATCAGTAGTTACGACGTAGCTGAAGAACTGGGAATTGACCACAAAACAGTTTTGGCGCATTTGAAAAAAACTGGGTACACAAAAAAGCTCGATATTTGGGTACCCCACGAGCTCACTGAAAGAAACCTAATGAACCGTGTACTCATTTGTGATTCTTTATTACGACGTAATGAAACCGAACCATTTTTGAAGAAGCTGATAACTGGTGATGAAAAGTTGATCACGTACGACAAGAACGTGTGAAAAAGGTCGTGGTCAAAGGCCGGTCAGGCTTTACAGACTGTGGCGAAACCCGGGTTAACTCGCAACAAGGTGATGCTGTGTGTGTGGTGGGATTGGGAGGGGATTATTCATTATGAGCTGTTACCACCCGGCAGGACCATGGATTCTGAACTCTACTACGAACAACTGATGAGATTAAAGCAAGAAGTTGAGAGAAAGCGACCGGAATTAATCAACAGAAGGGGTGTGGTTTTTCATCATGATAACGCTAGACCTCACACATCTTTAGCCACTCAGTAAAACTTAAGAGAGTTTGGCTGGGAGGTGTTAATGCACCCGCCGTATAGTCCTAACCTTGCACCTTCAGATTTCCACCTGTTTCGGTCTCTTCAGAATTCTTTAGGCAGTGTCAGGTTAACATCACGAAAGGACTGCCAAAACCACTTGTCGCGGTATTTTGATCAGAAGCCCCAAAATTTCTATAGCAATGGAATCATGTCCCTACCTACAAGATGGCAAAAAGTTATCGAACAAAATGGTACCTACATTCTTTAGTTAAATGTAAATAAACTATATTAAAAATTTTTTTGAATTTTTTTAAAAAATGCGAAGATACTTTTTCCCCAACCTAATACATACATACAACGCCGATTTGCCTAAGCATTTTTGAGCCGATTTGGAGATTAAAAAATTACAACGAATACAATAAAATGTCAACGAAATAAAAAAAGAATACAAATGACTGTATATATTTTGATGTTCGACTGTATATTTTTTTTAATATATGTTCACCGATTTCTCCGTCAATTGTGGACCGATTTTCAAAACTCTTTTTTTATTCGAAAGAGTGCACTTCTGAGGGGGTCCCAATGGAACTAAGTCAGGATCTGATGGTGGGATCCGGGAAAATCGAGGGAAACCCTCAAATTTCAAAGGCACGTACAATGTTTTTCACATATATTTTTGTATCTAAAAAAATAATCAGATATTTGTGTATAATTTTATACTGTTATCTGAAGTCGGTTATATTTTTGTTAAAAAGTTACTTGTATCAGTTACGATGGGCGGGCAACCTATCACGTGAATGCAAAAAGTAGGCATTCAAACGTGATATTTAGACTTACCTATGACTACCCGCTTGTGCCTTCACGGGCTTTCTTTTTTATTTTTATCGCACCTGGACTTGGAACAAGCCTATGGCCAACCTGGCGTTAAGTGCTAACCATCGCCTATATCAAAGTATTGCCTCGTATGCCACGCACCTTAGAAACGTGCCCTATGATGCACTGCCCTGCGTCCATCAACTTGAGGCCTACAGGTGTAAAGCTTCAAGTACTTGTAATTTCACCAGCAACTATACCCTTCAAACTGAAACACAGCAATGGTTCTTAGTTGCAGAAATAGGTATGGTGGTAGTACTTTCTCGGACGACCTTTGCATTGGCACGGCCGGGAATCCAACCCACAACCTTTGAATCTGAAATTGGAGAATATCCCACGAAGCTACCACGGCGTAATCCTGTTTAAAATTAGAATCTTAAAATTTTAGGGATCATAAAAACACACAACGTGATATTCTTTTACTTCCGTTAACGACATCTTATATCGCACCTTTTTATAGCGGACTTTTACAAAAGGTATGGAAATAAAAACTTCGATTCGTTTTAATGCAAACAGAGGTCTCATAGAAAACTCATAAACGCAGACTTTAGCGTTATCCCCAAACATTATAATAGCCCAAGATCCGATTGCGTGATATCTACGATATCTATTACACTGAACTGCTGTGAAAGACCCAAATTGTTAACGAAGCCACCAAAGCCACTCAGCTGAAGTGGAACTGGGCTGAACATGTCTCTCGCATACCAAGTGAGCTGTGGGCAAGGATAAGATAGAATAGAATATAACTATTTTATTTTATTTATTTAACAAAATCCGCAGCCCTTATTATATAGATACAACCTATTACTAAGCTTAACTTACGACCAAAAACGGATTTACTTTATAAAAAGAATATGAATAAACTAAAAATACGAATTAAACAAATTACGTGTAATACACAAAAAGGTTGATAAAATACATAGAACATATACATATAAATGGTTATATCATAAATTCATACATATATATACCACAATAATTAATAACCAGTATTTTGTGTTGCGTTGTTATCGTGCATGTGTGTCATCCCCCATAATTATTTTCCGAGATTCAATTTTAAAAATTCCCTTTTATTCTATTATATTCTTTAGTACACCCGGAATACTTAAAAAAAACTAATTTATGCTAAATACAGTACAATGGGCGGTCTTATCGCTAAAAACGATTTATTCCAGGCAACCTTTTAATGGAAAGTAATGAGCAAAGCATTAATGGACAGCGGTGCACAGAGTATATTTAAAAATGAAAGAAATAAAAAAAATATCTAATAAATAAAATAAAATAAATAAATATTACTGGGCATTTCACACAGCGCTATCTAGCCCCAAACTAAGCAGAACTTGACCATGGGAACCAGATAACTGATAGAATACTTATATACTTTTTTTTGTAAATACTTACTTATAATATATAGAAAAATAACCAGACCCGAAACAAATATCAAATATAGATAGATTAGGACCTGGATTGAGACAGGCATTGACAAATCATCCATGCGAAGTCGCGGGTTTATGAATGATAATTTATCTTAAAAGTGAGCAAATTTCATTATTATGAATACGGATTTATCTCGTACCGTTTATCAGTAAGAAAATTAGTTTAGAATTAATAATATTATTTATTTAAAAAAAAAATACTTGTGTCTATATTTTGATAGGCCAGCAGAAACATATACCTACCACTATTTATATTTATGTATAAAAATATTTTGATTAAAATAACAGATGGATGTAAATATAATATCACGCAGTCGGCTCTTGGGCTATAAGAGGACAATGTTTCGTCACGCAAATCGTCACCATCAAAAAAAGGATGACAATATTCTGAAACAAAATGTGAGACTTCTAAATCTTCATTTATTTTGCCTTCACACAAGACAGCCCACCTTTTATTCGAAAATAACCTTTATATGTTGGCAGTAACGTAACTTTTCAAATGCAAAAATGCGTGGTCTTTACGATATATCGTTTGATCGTATGAAAAGTTTTTATTTATTGCTGCCAGTCCATTCCATTTGAACAGCGATAGAAAATGACCTTTAAGAAGCAGCATACTAGAGTTTATTTTGGATGTAGGAAATTCGGAAAATAATAAAAACGAAATCCAAAGTTATTCGAAATGCGAATACGTTAAAGGTGTGCCAATAAAAAAGAAGTTAGCTTCTTGCTATTACGAGGTGAGGTTACGGGCCTAGAGGTGACGATTTTATTTATGTTTTTTTCTTGATCGAATTGACCATTGTAAAGATGAGATTTATACCGGCTGACAGTTAACTGCTTTGACATAAAAATTAGACCTATTTCTTATTAATAAATAAATATTATAATCTGTTGATTCAATTCTTTTCGAAATGCAATGTTTTATAGAAGACACACTCAGTAAAAAAACGGTTTATTCGCTGTTATGTAAACCAAAGTCACCGACCTAGCACAAAGGATTAGCAAGTTGAAGTGGCAGTGGGCAGGGTAGGCTCGAAGATCTAAAGGCCGTTCGGGCAGAAAGGTCCTCGAGTGGAGACCACGCACTGGAAAGCGCGGGTAGGACGTCCCTCCACTAGAGGGAAAGAAGACCTGATAAAGGTTGGGAGCCGTTGGATGAAGGTTCAAATAAAAGTGTATTCGTTGAAAGAAAACCGGCCCTTTCAAACTCAATCTTTACAAATTAGCGCCAATGCTCAGCCACCTTATATCTGTATGTAAGAAAAGATTAGCATAGAGTTTCTGCTACTACAAGCAACGCTCAAAATTAACGCTTTTGTAAACTGATGCGTGGGCTTTACCAAACCTACCTCCGTCTTGGCCACCCCTTCCTACTATACTATACTTAGTAGATAGAAAGGAATAACCACTTTTTTCAAAACAAATTGTATGTTAAAAAAACTTCTATTTGTTTATTGATGATAGTCAAACGCTTGACCACTACCTCACCTGATGGTAAGTGATGGTGGGATCGAAGATGGAGCACGCTTCCCTAAAAAGAACCTGTCTAGAGAAGAAAAGATTTAAAAAATACAGTATGTACATACTGTATTTTTAAATCTGTAGTAGTTTAAGAAAATTCAGGAATAAATAGTACAGATTCTTTTTTAATCGTTGTTTATTTTTCCATATGTCCAAGGTTATATTATTTTTAAAATAGTTATATCACCACTCAGGGGTGGCCATGAGAGTTCTGGTGGGAACCTATCCCAGACTATAGAGACAGAATCGACCCTAACATGAGATAGGTTAGGTTCAAAATCAGTTACAAAACCTAGTTACCCATGAAGTCATACTTTTTTTATAAAATTGCTTGATTTTTTCTAATTTTAGCGAAACAAATAGGTATAATGTTTGACTAAAATATAGTACCTCATATAAACCAATATTTTGTAATAACCAAAACTAAACCAATCTTTCATTACTTATTGCAAATCATGCAAACATTCGTAGTGTTATTTTATTTTATTTTTGAAGTGAAAACTTCTAGGCGCGTTGGGCATTTTTTGAGATGGGAAAAAACCATTGAACTCGCAACACTGTTACCGTTACCGACACTTCTGTATATCAGTATCTGTAGTGTAGTCTGTTCAAGTTTTCACTCTTCGGCACTCACGTTCTATCGGCACTCCCGAAGTGCCACATTTTTTTTTTGCGAGTCGAACCCATAACGTCCTGTCTCGGTCGACTTCACCTCAAGGTCGTAAATACTCGCGGTAACAAGGTAAGTAATGTGCTATTTGACAGCAAGTCAATCTCGTGAGGTTAGTAAAGAATTGAGAACAGTTTTACGATGCACTTCGCGTGTTTTAAATTACGTAGGGTGAGTTTATGGTTCCTCTTTACGCAGGGGTGCAATATTCGAGTTGATAACTTAAATAGAACAACACTTTCATAACTGGAATAGCTTAATGTTTTTTTGTATACTTATCAACCCCGTAAAATTTTAAAAGTGGTCCTTGTGGTTTAATGAAAAAAAAACATTTTAATTTACTAGTGATTCGCCCCGAACTGAGATCTCGCGAGTCTCCTAAAACACAAAAACAAATATGTATTCTTAGGGCGACTCGCGCAACGATGCCTAAACGTATTTAGTGGCTAAATATGATTTAAAGAGTTGCCAAATCATACAAATATGTAAAATTTAAACATGTTTAGTCGCTAAATAAATTTAGGGATTGTTGTGTAAGCCCGCCTTAATCTTTGACTAATAAAATAGTGCCACGAAATAAACAACCAACTAACTTGACCTACAGTTTCATTCAAATTACAGGTAACGGTAGTTCATGTAAATTGGTATTTTTTTGGGGTACAGATTGGAGTTTTTCTGTTTCAGACTTTTGCCTATATTTCTGATACTTAAGCTGCACGCATACCAATTTACAGCACTGTGGGGCCACTGGTGTATGCTGTAAAAACTCAAAAACTACAAGAACTTTACTAAAAATAAAAACGGGGTCGAAATGTAGTAATGAAGACCTTTCATTTGACGTCTTATTTGACCTAATAGTCCATTTTTATTTTTTTACCCTCCTTGAACCCCCCCCCCCCCACACAGTGTCTCAACAACCCCCCCCCCCCCCACATTTTTAGCTGATTTAGTCACACAAAAATTGTGCTATCACTACCTACCTTTGTATCAAATTTCACGATAATCGGATCAACGCTTCGAAAGTTATCCTCATACAAACAAACATACATATGTACATACATACAACGCCGATTTGCCCAAGTTGATTTGAAGATCTCGCTTCGCTCGATAAATAATTTGGAATTTTCGTCGCAAAAGAGTGTTATGTATTTAACGGCTATGTCTATGTCTGTGTATCTGTGTGTCCGCCTGTCGGTGGCATTGTAGCTCCCAAACGAATGGACATAATACTTGCCTGAAAATAAAATATTTAATATTCCATTTTATTTGTACGAAGTTTACCTTTTTAAATATGCATAATAAATATGAATACTATTCATCTGTTTTATAATTTCGAGACCCTAGGTCACGGGGTACCGGGGCCCATCGCGTTTTCAAAATTATTTCTGAGCTGGTCGAAGAGGCATGTAATACGAGAGCTGGCGCTTATCTGGGTCAACGCATACCTAAGCATTGCAATTTAGCGGGGCAATGTAGCCAGTGTCTTGGGGACACTTCCACCTGGTAGTGATCTGGAGCAGTTGAGCTATCTATAGATAGTTTTCAACTGTTTCTTCTGTATTTTAGTAAAGTAAATATTAATTGTATACTCTTTCTGTTATTAAAGGTATTTTATCCTCTCTCAAAAATTAATAACAATAATATCTTTCATTAATTTTAATTTCGTCGCAAAAGTTTGATGCCTATCTGTGGCATCCGTAGCTCCCAAACGGATGGATCAATTTGGACGCGTTTTTTTAAATAGAAACGTTATGTTCATCCTCAATTTTATTTAAGAAATAAACGCATTATTTGTATACATTCTAATTATAATAGATGGCGTTACTTGTCTCAAATACGGTTGATGTCTTATAAGAAATATAGTATTTTCTGCAAAAAGTTGTGAGTACGCCCATCTTATATTCAAAAAGTATATAATAAAACTAGTTAATTAAGAAGGTATATTAAGGAAACTAAAATATAATGTCAAATTATATATCATGTAAACCACACCGAAAGCAAGTCATTAAATCCCTACGGCTGAGCCGGGAATAACTACAGTTGTACTGAATTTCATTATGCCCTCGCGGGCACAATGTGATTTGATTTTGGAACCTCTGTATTAAATTTTTACTTACACAATAAGAACTTATTCGTAAATCGAACTGACCTCTGCACAGAATACACCTACCTATATTTGGTTTTTATGGCCTCGCAGAAAGTGTGAAAAGTAGAGTATTCTCGTTGTGGATAAAGTTGTCTGCATCTTGGGTGTGCTTATATCCCTCTCTGCACTCAACTTACTTAACTCCCTCGCTCCGCGCGTGAGTTAATTCTAGAATCCTTCGTAACGTTCGCGATTTAAAATAGCGCCCGTGACGCAAGACACTGCTTTATCCCCTCGTTAATAATCTACTATTATAGCATTACGATTGTGCTAAGCGGTTTTGTCACGGGAAATAAATTCTCTACGCGAACGGCATTGCTTGCCACAACGCGCGATAATAGTTGCTTCACATGTTTTACTGAAAACCATGAGCATTTAGAAAAAAAAATATGCTCTTCGCCTACTGTTTCGTACAGTTTTCACATATATTTTTTTCTAGGCGGTTTCCAACAAAGATAACGTAGTTAAAAATAGCCATCGCAAAGAAAAGAAGAGATCGCTTATCATCAGTTTTTAATAAAAAGCTAATTTAACTTGATGGTTTTAAGCTATGTCAGATATTTACCCCCAACGCAAAAAGAGAGGGTCGGAGGTTTTATAATTTTGTAAAAAATAACTTGTTACCAAATAAATAAATAAATATTGCTGGACATTTCACACAGCGCTATCTAGTCCCATACTAAGCAGAGCTTGTACTATGGAAACCAGATAACTGATAGAATACTTATATACTTTTTTTTTAAATACATACTTATAATATGTAGAAAAACACCCAGGCATGGAACAAATATATATAGATCATGTAAACATTTGTTTCATGGCGGGAACCGAGCCCGCTACCTCCTTCGTCTCAGCCGGTTATACACGCACTGCGCCACGGAGATCGTTAAAAAAAATGTTCCACGCCGTCATGCGCTAGCGAGCCGCGTTCCTGGTGCGCAGGCTGCGGGCCAGCGCCAACACCGTCTTGCACAGTGAAGTGAAGAAATATAGTACAGAAACGTGGTTTTTCACTATGGGTCTGCTATGCTTTTTATTTCTCTACGAGATCGAATCAGAAATGAGGAGATTTTTAGCCTAGATGATTAGCAAGCTTAAGTGGCAGTGGGCGAGGCACATAGCTCGAAGAACTGTCGGCCGATAGAGAAGAAAGGTTCTAGTGTGTAGACCACGCTCTGTAAAGCGCAGAGTAGGACGGCTGGACGGACTAGATAGAAAGACTTGGTTTATCTATTTTATAAGTACTATTTAATTGTTTCTTTGTTTGTATTTTCTCTGTTTTAAAATGTAACTGTATTGTATATTGTGTGCTAATGTAGTGAATAAATGATTTCTATGTCTATGTCTATATCTATGTCTATCTACGAATATCTTCATTTTTGATGCAATCTCCTATAGCATATCCCTCCATAGCACGCTTAGCGACCTTAAGCCTTCTTATGAGGTCTACAGTTAGATGATTATTATGAGTAGTCGAAATGAAAATAAATGCTAAATATATTTTTGGATTATATAATGCAAACCAATTATATAAATTTATAATCATCGTATAATACGCATTATAAATACGCGTAACGTCAAACAATTCTGTATCCGTACATTTGATTTTTGATAATTAGGAATTGATACACTAGAAAAATATAGAATAGAATAGAATACTCATTATTTCCAACAAAATTAATGATACTTACAAAGAAATACAAAAAAATAAAGGTAACTACAATGGGCGGTCTAAAATAAGATATAATCAATATAAATAATATTGTTTATAATACTGCTGCAATAAAGAGCCATATTGTTAATAGCTATCTCTTCTTTTAAAGAAAAGAAGTCATAGCAAAGGCGATTACTATTTCACTATTTAAATTTAAGTTATAAACTGCCCAGAAAAAAACTATATGTGAAAACTGTATATACTAGTGGTTCGCCTCGAACTGAGATCTCGCGAGTCTCCAATAAAAACCAAAAAACATTATTCGTAATCTTCGACTATCAAAATAGTGCCACGAAATAAATAACCACATAACTTGACCTACAGTTTCATTCAAATTACAGGTAACGGGAGTTCAAGTAAATTGGTTACTCTTTTTTGGGGTAGAAATTGCAGTTATTCTAGATTTCAGACTTTTGCCTATATTAGTGTCACTAAAGCTACACGCATACCAAATTTCAGCACTGTGGGATCACTGGTGTACCCTGTAAATTTTGTCAAAGTTCTGTTTTTATTATGGCTAATAACATAAAAACTGCAAGGTTTGAAGTAAAAATAAAAACGCGGTCAAAATTTACTCACAAAGACCTTTTATTAAACGTGCCATTTGACGGGATAGTCTCAATTTGGTTTTTTTTACCCCTCTTGAACTCCAATATCTCATCAACCCCCCCACACTTTTAGTTCATTTAGTCACACCAAAATTGTGTCATCACTAGATACCTACCTATGTATCAAATTTCACGATGATCATATCAACGCTTCGAAAGTTATCTTTGGACAAATATACATACATACATACTTACATATATACTTACATACATACTTGCATACATACATTCATACATACAACGCCGATAGGCCCAAGTTGATTTGTAGATCTCGCTTTGCTCGATCAAACAGTAGTACAGTAGGCTATTCAAAAAGGATATTTTATCTTTAATGCTCACGAATTTTCAATAAAAAAATGAAAAGCAACTACTATTCACACGTTGTGGTAAATGATGACTTTGCGTAAAGAATTTATTCCCCATGAAAAAACCGCTCAGCACAATCGTAATGATATAAAAATATTTTTTGTGTTTTTATTCCTTTAACAGACCTATAATTAACAAATTTGGTTTGACACTTTTTGAAATTAAGAGGGACGTACTCACAACTTTTTACATAAAATACAATATTTCTTATAAGACGTCAACCGCGTTTGAGACAAGTAACGCCATCTATTATAATTAGAATGTAAACAAATAATGAGTATATTTCTTAAATAAAATTGGTGATGAAAATATGTTTTTTGTGAAAAAGAATAGCATAAGTTAAATATGTAAGAGTCATGTGTGCACTGTAACTGGCAGCATGATTGCTGCAAACGTATCTCCTTTCCATACCTATTCAAAATGTTAGGATACCGAGGACGTGATCAAAACGTCTGCAAAAAATCAAATGAAAACTAAAAAGACAGAGCAAACGAAATGGCCGCTGAATACCGACGAAGTGAACGTTGCACTTTCGCGATTAAAAAATATAAAAAAATGAAAAAATAAACCGCGCGTTAGATATGAACCATGCAAATAGTTCTCATTACCGCCGACGAAAATATCGTGGCGCTAGAATCGGCCAACACAGCGATTACATGATTAGTTCCGCTACCCGACGCCGCGTTCTTATGGCAGCACCAAGATTCTCATTACAAAAATTACATTTTCTAATCAACTGAATTCACTAAATAATTTTATAAAAAACAAGTTTTTTACTATAAGTTTACCACAAGGATATAAATAGTCTTGAGTTCTAGTAGTAGGCAGTTGTATCAGTAGTAGGAGATGCACTCGGAAGAGAGATCGCGAGTAAAGTTAGTAGGGTAGAGTTTAGCCGCACCAGTCAGAACGTTAGATAAAAATAGAAAATTTTATTGGCACCCAAACACGAATACAGACACACAAAAATAATCACAACGTGTTAAAAAAGTATCGGGAGCCGTCGATCACATGATCGGTGCCGATCGAATCGGGTCAAGCACAACAGGTGAGTTGCGGAGCGCATCAACTAAAAAATAAAATATCGAAATGTGAAAAAATAATAAAAATCAGTAAAAAATAGTAAATTGAAAAAAGTGTAGTGTTGTCCCTCTCGTTTGTGAGGGGAGAGGGTGAGTGCGTCTCTGTCGCGGCGCGCACGTGGCTGGCGCGGCGGCGGCGCGGCGGCGGGACGGCGGCGGCGGCGGCACCGAGCGCCACATCCCGTCGCGGCCCGCGCCGACCGGCTGCATCGCCCGTAACCTCCGAATGACCTCATTTTTTTTCTCCAATGTAAATATTCGGCTCGTTTTGCCGCATAGTCTATAAGTGGTATAAGTTCCTCCACCGCGTTCTTATTTTTTTATTTTATTTTATAGTTAATTTTTAGTGGACAATTTTACTATATTTTGTGTTTTTTTGTGAACTTCGAGAACTGGATTTTTTTTAGATAATTCAACGTTTCAGTCGGACGAACTTTCAGGATTGTTGTTATTTGTGGTATATGATACTGAACAAAAAATATAGTGATTGCGTGAACCACAAACTGAAACCAGGTAATTGTGAGATTAGCGATTTAGAGTTTTAGAGCAAAGCTTTGTTATGTTTTGTTATTTGCTTGCTAGAATTTTGTTGTGTTAAAATAAAAGTAATCTCAGGGACGATATATTTCCGAATAAAAGTTATTTGCAATCGCTGAACTTTTCTAATCCAGAGAAATCTAGTTGCCGGCAAAATAATACAGACACTAAAACAGCGGAGTTGAAAAATATCTAAGTTTTCTCCCAACAACCTTCATATTCTGTGAAATTATACCATCTAAAGCATTTTTAGTAAATAATTGAAATTTTTAAAAATTTTATGAAAAAAATTCTAAGTCAATGAAATTTTTTTAAAGAGTTTTTGTTCTGCCATTAAAGTACCTTTACTACGTAGACTACTGATTTGGGATAAAAAAAGCTACCAGACCGTTAATAAAATTTCGCTTTACGAAAAATGATTTCCCATTTTCAGTATTCGGAAAGCAGACGCGCAAAAAACGGCCGCGAAAAATTAATTGAAACATTTTCGCGTGATTTACATTACCACCAACTTTCACTCTTTATTTAAAAATAAACAGAATATTTATTAAATCGACGCTCATTGTCAATAAAAATTGAGGCTCGTTAAAAACGTTCGTCGTTCATTGACCCCTCAGCAGCTGGACCGGCTGATAAAAGAATATTTAAATTGATTTATACCGGTTTCTGATGTTATCTGATTTACGATCATTATATTTTTTCGTGACAGCTTTTTTAACGAAACGACGTAGTATGACATTTCAGGTTTTCTATGTAAATTATAGATATATGATAAACAGAATAATTTTAAAAAATTAGGATGTTAATTTTAAAAATTCTAAAGCAGTGCTCATTTTTGTAGCGGGTGTTAAGAAATACAAGGCAATGTAAGGGCCGAAATGCGTTGTTGAGTATTTTGCTAATAATTGCAATGATAGATTACATCTTTAACCTCTAAAAAATCTTTCCTTTTATCGATTGCATATAACTCAAAAAATATATAGATTATAAATTTTTAATAAAATAAATTGCACAGTGGACATTCTATTGCTAATATATGATGATGATGATCAAATAAATGAGATATAGGTAAAAGTGAAAAATACTCATTTCTCTTACTTGAATTACCAGCGAGAATTCGTAGGTAATCTTTTTTAAATAATTTTCTGTTTATCTATTTTAGGTATATTGTATGATATTCTAACAGTTCTAAATTTATTTCCGACGAATATTTTAATAGCAAAGTATTATTAACTGCACTTACAAATTAACAGTAGATTCAGTTTTAAGATTATTAAACGCTTAAAAAAAACATCACATAAGTTACAGAGTCACTAAATTAAAATGACAAAACCACAATTTTTTTATCTAGTTATTTTCAAAGTAAACTTTAGATGTTTAATTGCGGAAAAATACTGATAGTAGATGTCTTAGTTTTTTGCATAAATATTTTACTCAGTCAGATATTTCCGGTGACTAGTAAAATTTATTTTTATCAATATTTATTAACAGATTTCATAGCAGGTGTGGTCGTTTAATTTCACATTAAACTGACTGATTGGTTATTGTTCGTGGTTAGGTTGAGAGAAATTTGGTTTTCCGAGAAAGGATTTGGTTTAGAGTTTTAAAAATAACAAAATGATTTAAAATATAGTGAAGTTATAAATAACATTAGATACAATAATTAAAAAGTTGAAATTGAAAAATTCTATGAACTAGTTTTCACGCACACTGAGATACTTTTTTTAAATGATTTTTAATGCAGTTTAGCCTCTAGACCAGGGATATATTCAGTTATTCTGCCTTTATTATATTTTTCAAAATGTAGAGCTAATAGTATGAGTTTACAAATTACGCAAACGTCAATAGTTTTCGTGAGCTCGCTTAGGGGCGCCGCAAGTAAATGTATTAAAAACAAAAGGCTCAGAGACAAGGGCTAAACTAGGAGACTAAACTGATAAAGTTGACTGCCTAAATTAAAATTCATAATACGGGGTTCTTTTCACTGACAAGGCAAAATATAGATAATCAATTAATCAGGTGTAAACCTGATTATGTTTTATCTTTTGCTAATTCATTCTCAAAGATTTTTTTTTCAAACAAAGTTTACGAGGAAACTCATAATAATAATTTAGTATGATTCTCAAAACTGATCTCATTATGCAAAAAATAATAATTAAATGACGCACCCGAAGCTTCTTTTCTATAAGAGTTTAGTAACACTCTTATGAATATAAACATGTCTTGTTCAGAATTATCTACATATGAAAGACTGGACACGACATTCCCAAAAGTTAATAAAATAAAATTGCAAAAAGTAGTCCAATAATAAATTAATGTACAGTCTGAATACATATCTCCATTGATGCTGTCGAGTACCGATTACGGGATTTTTTGCGAATGATTGAATTTTATTTACAATTAACCCCATCCCCGGCTCGCCAAAAGCGAAAGTGACGATTAAATGCCATTTTAAAATAAAACAGCTCGTCCCGCCATAACACTGAATGCCAATAATTTATATTCATGTATTGTGTCTGAAAAATGGGTTAAGTTTGCCTTACGCAGTTTCGATTTCAATGCTACGAACAACTTCGGATCTAATCTAATTAGCTTTAAGTTATCAAGTACTGACTAACACGTGCCATACAATAGTCTATCGAGAATCAAATAAAAAGACGTCCATTGCTCCTGCAAGGGGATTCGCTGAAAGAAAAATCGGCAGGCGTGCACATTACAGTCTTAGCTCTAAGAAGCCGCCCAAACGTAAGATCGAGACGGGTGCGGGCGGGCCGCCTAATTTGTCTTAGGCGGAAAAATCGCGCGGCGATTACAAGTGGCTCGTAACGAAGTCGGGCCGGGGGCGGGCGGGCGAGCTAGGCGGGCGGGAGGGGGCTCGAGCGCGGGCGCGGTGGGGGAGAGGGGGTGCTAGAGCGCGGGTGGCGGTGTGGTGGCGAGCCTCGGATCCGTCTCAGTCGTCCGTCTGGAGTCGCGCCGGCCGGCCGGGCCGCGCGGCGCAATACACGTTCCTCGTGCACTTGTGATTATAAATTTTAATAAATACAAAATTCCAAATTATTCATAAACAAATTCGACCGCGTCTATCGAAAATATTTTTAGGCTAAACCCCTTCGACCCTTACTTTTTTGATCTATAATGTTGGTGATAAAAAGTTTTTTGCAAAATTTTTAATATTTACGTCGGTTAAATTTGTAAAGATATCAAATTTAAAAGTTCGGCTGTTACTGAGAGTATTTTTATTTAAAATTTATTTTTCATAATTATCGAGTGGACGATTGATGTACTCGTAGTTACTGTAAGCGTTGAATTATTGTTAAGTTAAACAGAACTGGGGACTGCCACAGATCAGACTATTGTGCTTTACTAAACATTACAAGTTGTTTGTGCCAGCCACAGGGACCGCCACCTGAATCAAGGTTATAATCATAATTCTTAAAAAAAAGTAGAGCTACGAGTATGTTTCCTTTTTTTTCTTTTGCTATTGTAGTTATTTTAGTAATAAGATATTTTGTATCGTATTTTTTTTTTGTTTTATTTTGTAGGTTGTAGAAATAAATAATTATTTGAAAATCAATAGATTATGTATTTTAAGTATAATGTATGTACCTACGTATTTTGTCATTAATTCTTTTTATCGTTTTTCATTTGCCGTCGGACTTTGTTGGATGCAAAACTCAAAGCTACATTACCTACCTTTACATTTGTTTCATATAATCTATAATGGATATGATGAAATAAGATTAATAAAATATTATTGTGTTTTTTCATTTTGTTTGTATTTGTGTTTTTTATGTTTAATATTGTATTGTAATTGTTTTCAATAAAATTTTTTTTTTTGTTTGTGTTATTTTATTTATTTTAAGACTTAGCAAGTGATATGCTGTTATTGATATTTTTTAGGCATCATGTTTTGCAACCGACTGACCTAGAATGCTTTTAATTAGATACTTTTTTTTATTGTTTGCATTAGACTTCCGCTATTTATTAATTTAATTTTTTTTGAGTTGTATCTAATTGTCCAATTTTATACGATATACCTTTAAGTATCTGATTTCATAATTGTGTTCAGAAATCCACATGCTTTCTTAACTTTGGTCATCGAACCGATGATTAAAATATATGTAACCATTCGACTAAAATGTTTATATAATAGGTACCCTATACCTACTAGTTGACCCGCCGGCGGCGGCGATTACGCAAGCATGTTTTGTCAGTAAAAACATCCTCCTGCGCAGGCGGGTAAAAAGTAGCCTATATCCCAACTCCCAACCCAGGTCATAATCTATCTAAATACAAATTTTTTATCGAAATCCGTCCAGCCGTTTAGTCGTAAAAACGTAACGAACAGACAGAGACAGAGTTACATACGAATTTATAATATTTGTACAAGGTTTGTAGGTTATAGAGATTACCATAACAGAAAAGCTTATTTAAGCTCTGGTTGTAGATACCTAAGCTTTCGATGATGAAATAATATAAATAAATAGACATATAAATCAGTATAACTGAGCAAAACAGAAGTTAATACATATAAGCATTGCTTATAAAGCTTGTAAAATATTGCTTAATTAGTTTCAATCAATTTTAACTGAAATATCTGCATGCTTCAAATGAACTTATCTCAGAAACTGTGCTTGAGGAACTTAGTGAGCAGATTTGTGTATGCATTATATCTAGTAGGTACGTATGAAACGATTCAGTGAAAGAAGTAAATTTTACTCTAGTTATTTGTAGGTATATCTAATTTTCCCGATGCTCTACATGATCATTATATTATTTAGGTATGCACCTCAAAGTCTATGGGTGCCAACCGAAATAAATGCAGTATTCGTTCAAATCTAAATCATCAAAACGAACCACTTGTAAAGTGCATTTAGCGCCATCTTATAACAAAACGCAAAATCTTTTCAAAGATTCTCTATAGCAGACTATCGAGGGCCCGTAACGTGCATGTTGGTTCCGACATAAATGAATAGATGGCGTTGACATCAAGAGCAACTCGTGCGCAGGATCCGTGAAGGAGATATTTTGGTTCCCATTGTGTTTATTATGGGGTTGTATAGATGGCGCTTGGCTACTGCAGTTGGTAACTATTTAATTTATAGGTATAATAATACGTGAAGAGAAAACATTCTTTTGTTCAAACCTTATTGCACGCACGGAGGAGATATTTGTCATAGTTAAAGTTTATGCGGATACAGAGGGGCGAATGATACAATTACAAAAAAGGAAATTTTAGCGTCCACTGTGCTGTGCTGTGTTATATAGGCAAGCCATTTTACCGAATATTTATTTTCAATCCAATTAATTCAAACTGGATTGATCTATTCATATAACTTTAAACAAATAGAACCTTTTATACTATATGGTTACTTTCCTATGGGATATAAATCTTGTTGGAATTATACACCGCCATCTATTAGAATCATAGGTAAGCACTAATAACTTTTGTTGTACGAACTTGACAATAGATGGCGGAGGTAAGCATTTTGACGCTTTAATTCTTTTAAAAATAACTTAAATATAGAATATTGATCAAAAACTACCTTTGAACTTATTATTTGACTTATCGACGGCAAAGTAAATCCCTAAATATATGAATATCTAGGTCTCTCAAATTGTATTAGGTATTACATTTTTGTAAATTGTTCTTTGAAAGGTATGTACCTGCCTAGTTAATAGATTAGCTCTTTTTTTATAATTGACACCAATTACAGAACAAAATACCTACTGAAAAATATCTAATTAACTCAAAGTAATATAAATGCAAATATTCGGTATTTTTGGTTAAAGTCATTTCTTCTAGACAATCTTAGGATACACTATTTTAAAAATAGAGGATGATATTAAGCTGTCTTAGTAGGCGTAACTTGGATTAGGTAGGCGTCACACGATGCGTCTAAGAAAGTGGAGGTGGCCAAGACGTAGGCGGAGTTTACCTCTATTGGTCACCTAACTTAGCGTGACTTAGCTTCTAAGTTACAATCAAGTTATTGTCTTGTCTTTCTATTGGTGGTTTTTTTATAACGACGCTATTGGTTTGAATTTAGAATCAGTCGACAGAGATTGGTGAACGCCTAAGAATCAAGATCAGAAAAACAATAGGTGTTCAACGGGTGTTTCACTTTTGTGTGGTGCCTCCTGAAGTTTAAAGTCGTAAAGTCAATGGTTTACCACAAATTATTAATTATAATACGTAGTCTTACGTTTCGTTTTACGATAATTGGAACTTTACGTTAGTTGGCAAAAGTCATGCAATTTTTTTTTCTCTTACCTATCTCGAGCCACTGCTGGGCAAAGATCTCCCCCAAGTCCCTCCAAGCATCCCTATCAAGCGATACTCCTCCCATCCCTTCGGAAGTTGTCGAAATCGTCCCGCCAACGCTTTCTCATGTAAAATACATAAAAATTTATTTTCTTTTAAAACTACCTTGAATAAAATAATAATTAGGTACTCCTCTTAACTAGCATTGTGCATAATGATTATACACGGCTTTTATCCCGCTTGGGTCTAGTGCAAACATTTGTTCCTTGGCGGGAATCGAACCTTCAATCCCTGCGGCTAAACTCCCACCGAGCCAGGCCGCAGAAACTTCATCATCATCATATCAGTCAAAAAATGTCCTCTGCTGAACGTAGACCTCCCCCCTAGATTTCCAGGGCGACCGACCTTTTTTATTTAACTTTCTTTTATTTATTACTAGCCGTTGCCCGCGACTTCGTACGCGTTACACTACTAAATGTGTTGGTAACCTAGAAATAAAGCTAAACTTGCTGTTGCAACTTGACTTGACACCCTTGATTTATGGGATAAAAAGGGATAAAAGGTAGCCTATCTAGTAATACAGGTTATAATATATGTATATACCAAATTTCATTGAAATCGGTTCAGCTGTTACGACGTGATTGAGTAACAAACAAACAAATAAATAAATAACAAACATCCAAACTTTCACATTTATAATATTAGTGTGACTAATACTAAACAAGGTACTTTAGCTACAAACTGCCAAGGTGTCCACAATTTAGATTGACAAATTACAAGGGCATCTTGTGCCGTCTGGACCCAACGGCTCCCACTTACCTTTATCGGGTGTTCTTTCCTACTAGTGGGGTGTTCAATTACGCTGCACATTCCAGTGCGTGGTCTCCACTCCACATTGTTTTGTTAGGTATCTATAATGCAGACCGCTTGAACCTGCGGATGCAGGCAAAATTTAATTAGATAATTTAAGTATCCATACAGGAAAAAAGCAGATATTTATATCGGTAAAAATAACAAATAAAATAAACATTTCTGTGTAAATAATATACATTTATTTGTCTCTGTTCTGGTCGATTCGATACCTTACAGATTTATGTAATACCTAACTTTTTTTAGTAGAATTTAGAAATCATTATTTTCACTGTTTTGCTGTTACAGATGAAATAAAAATATTCATTTATTCATATTCTCGAACTTGATGCGCATAGTGCGGTCTGGTCGACAGAAGCCCTAGACCGGGATGAATGGAGAAAGGGAGGCCTGTGCCCAGCAGTGGGATCCAGCGGGCTCTTTAAAATCGTGTAATTAAATATAGGTAGGTAGGTATTGGATTTACCTAATTTTTTTACAGTTATAAGAGTAGAGACAAATCCATTTATATTATTTTAAGCGTTTGGCATTTTTTTATTAAAAAAACCACGTAAACCCATTTTAAACCATATAAAAACCAATCAATTTCCATTTTACAGCTGATATCCCTTCACCAAAAATTAGATCGCTTTGTTAAGCGATAAGACCGCCCATTATGCTTACATTTATTTGTTTTATTTTTTATTTATATCTGTTGTGTTTAGTTTGTAAGGTATAATAAAGAATTTTCATTCATTCATTCATTCAAAAGTGCTGATATACTTCGATTTTCATCACATATTAAGACTCACTCCGTTAAACAAGCTTTCTATTCTTGCTTCTTATTTCTTGCTTTCTAAAAACCCGCATCTGATTCCGAAATTGACGTTTCAAAGTGGTCCTAGTTATTTTGATGAATAAAAACATTTTGATTTTGAATTGACAATATTTACTTTGCAATTCAAATAAATTGTTTCAGACGGTTGCATTAAATTGATTACTTAACTACATTTTTGAGTTATTTTTATAATGTTTTTACATTTCAAGTTTTTTTTGTTGAGTTTAACAATTCAATTCAGTCAATTATAATACCTTTCTTTAAACGTCAGGGGTTAAAATGTAACAAATCATGTTAATACTGTTTTAGTGAAAATAATCATCCGTCTCATACAAAAAACTAAAGTCTATAAGAAAACGTGTGGGCGTTGAAGACGATAGGCGTGGATGCGGATATGCGCATAAGACGTTGGGCGGGCGCGCACAGGTGTGCGCAAGATGGTGGGCGGGGCCTAAGTTTGAACACGTTCGGAGCCTAAATCGGTCTTTACTAAACTTTAAATTATAGTTTCGTTGAATTATGTTGCACTATGCAAGGTATCACTTATTATTATAAACTGAGGTGTCACAGAAAATCAGCACAGTAGTAATGATCGTCCAGCATAGGTATAATTACGTGATGTGAATCTACTATCACTTTTTTTTTATCTAGCCTTTGCTGTCCTACTGCTGGACAAAGGCCTCCCTCTCATCTCTCCACTTATCTCTAACTTGTACCAAATCCCGCCAGGCCCTATAAAAGGCGTCCAAATCATCGCGCCACCGCTTCTTAGACCTTCCACGGTGTCGCTTTCCATCCACAGGGCTCCATCCAGTTACGACTTTGGCCCACCTAGTTACTGGCATGCGGGAGACATGACCTGACTATCACATTACGGTTAGAAAATATCTATAGCAGTTTAGCACCACTTAAGTGTGAGCATTAAGCAGACTTAGCGTGGACGGAATACGTCGATTTTCAAAAAAGTTGTTTACATAGGTTGATTTTATTTGTAATTCGTTTTTTTTGCTAGCAAATCTTATTTCCAATAGGCACAATAAGCGACATAATTTGATTAATATAAACAAGTGGTTTGCCCCGTACTGAGATCTCACGAGTTTCCCATAAAATTAAAATAAATATCGTATTTGTAATCTTCGACTATCAAAATAGTGCCATGAAAATAACAACCAACTTACTTGACCTACAGTTTTATTCAAATTACAGGTAACGGGAGTTCATGTTATTTTGTTGTACTTTTTTGGGGTAGAAACTGCAGTTATTCTGGATTTCCTTACTTTTCCCTATATTCGTGTCACTAAAGCTACACGCATACCAATTTCATCACTGTGGGGTCACTGGTGTAGGTACCCTGTGTATTTCGTCAAAGTTCAGTTTTTATTATGTCTAATTAAACTTAAAAAGTACAAAGTTTAGACTAAAAATAAAAATGGGGTCGAAATGTACTCTTAAAGGCCTTTTATTAGACATGCCAATTGACCAGATAGTCCCATTTCGTTTTTTTTACCCCGATTGAATCCCAAAACCTCAATAACCCCGACATTTTTAGCTCATTTAGTCACACCAAAATTGTGCCATCACCTATATACCACTATTCACGATTATCGGATAAACGCTTCGAAAGTTATCCTCAGACAAACAAACAAACATACATACATACATATATATATATACATACATACCGATTTGCCCAAGTTTATTAAGAGATCTCGCTTCGCTCGATCATTTAAGAATATTTAATGCATTATTAAATCAGTCAAGTACTTTTTCAGACAACTACCTACTAACCGATGCTGAACTCGTAGTAACCCAGCTTGGTGTTACTACCGTCATCAAAAATTAGGGTAAGTCCTTATAATATCATTACCTCTAAGAAACAAGCCATCGCCACGCACCATGCTAATGACCAACGACCTTGCGTCTCAGCTGGCTTTTCACCCGCTACCCGACAGAAGTCACATAGTGTAGCTTTTTATCAGTGAAAGAATGATTAAAATCAGTTCAGTAGATTATCTCTACCAACCTATAAACTTACAACAAACTTTACCTCTTTCTAATATAGTATAGACTAGCTGATGTCCGCGACTTCGTACGCGTTACACTACTAAATGTGTAGGTAACCTACAAACAAAGCTAAACTCGCTATTGAGACTTGAAGCAACACCCGATTTTTATCCCATGGGTTCTGATTTATGGGTTAAAAAGTAGTGTGTTAGTCCAGGTTATAATCTACGTAGAGATTGAGTAACAAACAAATAACTAAACATACAAGCTTTCGCATTTATAATATTAGTGTGAAATGTCATAAGAAAAAGAGACTATTAATTGGCCTGTAACCACACAAAAAGTACTAAACTTCAACTTTTTATTTATTAAATTTTTAAATAACATAAATCGTGTTTATATCAACTTAATCGAAATAACCTGTACTATTAAAAAGTGAGAATTAATGAATGAATGAAAATACTTTATTGTACACTTCAAAAGAAACAGACATAAAAATAAAAATTCACAAAGCAACAAGTACAATGGGAGGTCTTATCGCTTAGAAGTGATTTCTTCCAGATAACCTTTGGATGGAGAGGACTTTTGCAACGTAACAATAATGGAAGGGGTTGTACCTACATTAACAAAACAAAAACTAAATTTTAGGAGAGCGCTGATCACTTACAGTAAAATAATATACATAAGTAAATATACCTATATACAACAAATAACTAGTGGTTCGCCCCGAACTGGAATCTCGCGAGTCTCCGATCATAACAAAAAAATATTATTTGTAATCTTTGACTATCAAAATAGTGCCACGAAATGAAGAACCACCTTACTTGACCTACAGTTTCATTCAAATTACAGGTAACGGGAGTTCATGTAATTGGTTACCTTTTTTGGGGTACAAATTGCAGTTATTTATTATATTTAAGATTTCAGTGTTTTGCCTATGTTTGTGATATTTAAGCTACACTCATACCAAATTACAGCACTGTGGGTTCACTGGTGTAACCTGTGAATTTTGTCAAAGTTTAGTTTGTATTATGGCTAATAACTCAAAAACTACATAACTTCACTAAAAGTAAAAACGGGGTCGAAATGTACTAATGAAGACGTTTCATTTGACGTCTCACTTGACCTAATAGTCTCATTTTCTTTTTTTTTTACCCCTCTTGAACCCCAATATCTCAACAACCCCCCAAAATTTTTAGCTCATTGAGTCATTCCAAAATTGTGCCATCATTACCTATATACCAAATTTCACGATGATCCCATAAACGCTTCGAAAGTTATCCTCGGACAAACAAACATACATACATAAAACACCGATTTGCCCAAGTTGATTTGGAGATCTCGCTTCGCCCTTAAATAAACTAAACATAAACATACATACATATATAGGTTATGTACCTATGTATGTATGTTTTTGTATATTTTTTCTATAGCGATACTACGACGTTTCTGAGAGGTAAAATCTTTTCACTCTTGTTTTAAATGTGGCTAATGATGGAGCTTGCCGTATTGAGACCGGTAATGTGTTCCAAAGACGTGATGATTGAATGGTAAAGGAATCATCATAGAATATAGTTCTATGAACTGGGGTCTTCAGCATCAAATTTTCAGACGATCCGAGCTAGCGAGACCCTCTAACACAGGTATTTTATACGTAAAAGAGGGTCCCAAACCCATGAAACGTATCCTAGATTATGTTTACCGAAATAAATATTTGTATTGTAGTATATTGTAAAAAGTACAGAGACGAGATATTATTTTTACCATTGTAGGTATTTCAAAAAGCAAAATAGTTAGCTTAATGAACCAACCTTTACAAATACAGGTGCACCAACCTTTACAAAATAATAGCCGTGACTTCGGGAAGCGGAAGTACTGTCAACGGGAAATCGTCACGGGATGCGATCACATAGAGGGATAATATACTGGAGAGCGCATGCTACAGTACCTTCGTAAAACAATTCAGCCGCATAACGACCTATACAAGCCACAATACAGCTCTAGTTACATCTAACGTTGAATTGTCAGGCACCGGAATTGGTTAACAAAATTCAAATGTGAACGCACCCTAACAGCTTACTTATGTTCCTAAGCATTTCAAACTCACTTTTTATAAAGTATAAATTAGTAAAATTTATACGCTTGTTAATACCGCAACAAGTTCCACGCTGGAAGGCAACGTTAAGATGTCAATCTCACCTAAAAAAAATTATAAATTCATGTCGGAGGTATTAAGCCTGCCAAAAACCTCCCGACACTAGAGTGGATCACACAAATTTGCTATATACATAGAAAAACCTGCCATCATCATCATCAAATCGACATTACTTCTCCATTTCTAAAGCAACCGATGTAGTGCGGATAATGGGCACCCAATGGCTCCTAACAACCTATCTATTAAAAAAAGACGTAGATAAACGCAATGTTTCTCTGCTTACGTTCATACGCGAGCACAGCGCTGTGCTGTATTCCATCTCTAAGCGCAGGTATTAGTGCTGTCCGATTAAGATCCGGTCTCCGGAAGCAGTGTTTGGGGAAATAAGGTGGTTTTGATGACTGTTTGAGAATAGAATGATTAGTTCGATGGACTACCACGTTCATGATAAATCGCAGTTACGACTCGATTGCTACTGAATAAAATAGGGGTCACTCGCGGCCTATCGACAGATATATCGTTTACATACCTATATCAAAGGGGAATGCGCATAAATTTACAGAGCTTGGCCTAAACAAAACAATCTTTCCAGTGTTCTAATATCATATCATATTTTAGGTTTATAGTATGTAGATATATTTTTAATTTTATATAGATGCACCGCCGTCATGTGATATGTTATAATCCTGTCCATACTAAGGTTGTCTTGAAAAGATCGCTTTTAGCGATAAGACCGCCCATTATACTAAATCTATTTGTAAAAATTATGTTCTGTATTTTACTTTGGTATACAATAAAGATATATCTTATCTTATGTCATTTATTGTTTTTTGTGGATAATTTTCTTAAGTATCGCGGTCCTTTGGGTCTAAATAATATGGGTTTGGTTCCACTGAATAGACCATCACGGTCTTAATAACTAGTTTACGATTTACGTCCGTAGCAAAAAGGAGACTTGTTTATAATCGTATCTAAATTTAATAGAGAATTTTTACAACTAACATCAAACACAAACCGCCCCAAGAAGGGTAATAACTTCTCATTATTGCACAATGACACGAGTCCTTCAGGGAAGTGTTATGTTAAAGAAGGCGTAATTACTTGCGCGGTGTCGGGCTAATGCGAAAACTTTAAAATTCTTCTCGCAGTGACGAAGTGCCTAAGTTGCCGTGTAACGTGTGTGACTTGGAAACATACGGGATATGTTTGCGAGCGATAAAAAGACGCGTTTAATTTGAACGAAAATAATTATATTAAAATCTCTAGGATCTTCTGTCCAATCACGGTTGTGTTCATAAATTATGTCTTGAAACTCAACTTGGCATAAAATATATATGATCGTTACATTTGAAATTTGCATATATAAATAAATAAATATTGCTGAACATTTCACACAGCGCTATCTAGCCCTAAACTAAGCAGAGCTTGTACTATGGGAACCAGATAACTGATAGAATACTTATATACTTTTTTTTGTAAATACATACTTATAATATATAGAAAAACAACCAGACCCGGAACAAATATCTGTAGATCATGCAAACATTTGTTCCGCGGCGGGAATCGAACCCACTACCTCCTGCGTCTCAGCCGGCTGTTCGCCCACTGCGCCACGTAGGTCGTCACGTCACATACTATATAAACTGCATATATTTTTATAACAAATAAAGCACCTGCAAATACAAAATTTAAAGAAAATCCATAATAACTACCAAATTTTTTTTTACTAGTTGACCCGCTGAACTTCGTAGCATCTTGACATGCTTAGGACGCAAGCTGTTAATGTACGTCACCTCGGTTGAATTGTTTTTCGTCAACTTTCCAAAGCTTTTAATAGTTATTCTGCTATTCGGGACGGAGACAAATACAACAAATTAAAAACCATGAAAACCGGTCCAGTCGTTCTCGAGTTATGTGTTCGAACAAACCCAACTTTGTTTTATATATTAAGAAGATCTGTTAAATCCCGTAAAATCGATCGTATTATTTCTATTTATGTACAGCACAACACAAACATTTAAGCATTATGTAAGTAAAATTTCTCAGATTCACACATTTATCTAACAAAAGTACGCGGCGTAGCATTTTTCACACCAGGCCATTTTAGAGAAATGTTGTACATTTCTGCAGCATAAACCATAACTAACTTATTAATTCAAATTAACAACATGAGAACATAATGTGAGAGGTATAATACTGTACAAAAACTCTCTTCTTCTGTTGTCTGGTTAAACAAAAAGTTAGCGGCACTTAAACGGAGCTTTTTAACGGAGTGACACCCCGTATGTTTCCACCTCACACCTCGGGCATTCAATTTGCGTGGCGTCTCGCGAGCAATTTACGCCTTGCGCGAACTTAGCCTATTGTAAGAGGCTTTCTTTGTGGGCGCAAGTCACTGGGATCTTTGTGGAACGCTAGTCATGCGTTTAGAGTTGGGGACTTTTCAATCATCTCCTTTATCTGTTTTTTTTTTTACTTTTGTATTAGGTGTTTATTTTAGGAAGTTACCTGTACTGTGCCATTATATTTATCACTGTATTCATATAATTACACTAATATTATATATGCGAATGTTTAGATGTTTGTTTGTTTGTTACTCAATCACGTCGTAACGGCTAAACCGATTGTTATGGGTATACATATACGTAGATTATTAGATTATAACCTGGATTAACACATAGGCTACTTTTTAACTAATACATCAGTTCTCGTGGGTAAAATTGGGGTTTCAAGTCAAGTTGCAACAGCGAGTTTAGCTTTATTTCTAGGTTACCTACACATTTAGTAGTGTAACGCGTACGAAGTCGCGGGTAATAGCTAGTAATAAATAAACTAATCACATTTCCTCGTGAGAGGTAATATGTTACTTATCGTTAGCGTTATTATGTAAGATATTTTAAATTTTTATTAATTTTTTTAAATTCGTAATTCTATTTTTTAATTTTTTTTTATACTATTGGAGATGGGACAAGGTTATGGCCCACCTGATGTTAAGTGGTAACCATCGCCTACAACAAAGTTTTGCCTTGTAGGTCACGCTCATATATATATAAAATAATATAAGTTGCTCACATTCCTCATCCGGGATGCAAAAATTAACTAAATAATCAAACTTTAATAAGTTATATTTACTACTAGCTGTTGCCGGCGACTTCATACGCGTTACACTCTTAGATGTGTAGATATCCTAGAAATAAAGTTAAACTTGCTGTTGCAACTTGACTTGACACCCCATTTTTATCCCTTGGGAACTGATTTGTGGGATAAAAGGTAGCATATGTGGTAATCCAGGTTATAATTTACGTATATACCAAATTTCATCGAAATCAGTTAAGCCGTTACGACGTGATGGAGTAACAAACAAACAAACAAATAAATAAACAAACATCCAAACTTTCATATTTATAATATTAGTATGATAGATACAAAAATAAGATTTTAAGGAACAATACAACGATCTGTTAGTGAAAGTAGCTTAGACTCTAATTTTCAAAATTAGTTGTTTTGGTTTGTATTTACCTAGAATACTTATATACAGGTTAGTGGGTTTACGTAGATATGTATTTACATACATTAATAAATATAAATTAATACACAGATAGTTATATCATATTCCCGTAAAATTAACACAAAAAACTGAACTTTTCAAATAACATTATGACTAAAGGTATAAAAGTACAGTTTACTATTAAATATCCTTTTACTATTTTAAAAGTTACGATCTCTTGGTGCTGTGTTCGCTACCTTAAGTCCTTAATCGTCGCATCTCACTTGAGCCGTCCGTTAATGGAGAGCTGGGATGTCTTTGAGAGAGCTTTCAGTTCTTTATAGAGCCTGCTTTATACTACAAATGTACCTACATCTAGCTACAGGTACTCTATGGTACAGCGTTGACATAGTTTTAAATGTTTACTGCTGGGCCTAAACGATTTAGTGCCCTTTAAAAAGAATAGAATATAAATTTATTTGTAACCATAATGTAAATACAGATAAAAGATAAGGGTGCAAAATATAATAAATTAAAACAAAACAATCCATTGTAATAAGTTCCAAAAAGGACTCTAATGGCGGGTTCCTATATCCGTCGGTTACCGACTACGACTCGTATCTCCTTGAAAAAGTGTCAAACTAGTGTCAAACTTTTGACATGTTTTCAAGGAGAAACGAGTCGTAGCTGGTTTACCGACGGATATTAGAACCCACCATAACTCAGTGATGCGGGTTGTAATACGAGTATACCACGCTCATTTTCCGTTAGGAATTAATCGGATTTGCAGACTTTAACAAACTATAAAATATTATAACAAATACATATATGAAAAAGTGTGACACTAAAATAATAATAATAAATATGTAGTCGAAACAAAATGTTTTGAGCAATTTTTTTTTGCTGACAGTCCAGACAGAGAAATTAAAAAGTATGTTCATTAAAAAACTGCAGTTAAATATTGCAGTTAGTAAATCCATTCCATTGAGAAAGACTATTTAGAAATTGAATATCTAATTGAAATTATAAGATAAAAAAAAGGATTGTGTGGGTTTATGAAACCACGGTAAAAGTGAAACTTTGTTTCGCATTATAGACATTTAACTAAAAATTTTCGTTGGCACAAATGAGTAATAGTCTATACACACACGGTCAGCTGATGCGAACTATAGGCGCCGCCATATTGGCCTCGGCTGCTCTGACGAGAGCATTTTACTTTATCCCTACTCCGCAGCCGACCGTCACGCGACATGCAACACACAGACGAAAAAGTTTGAGACGATGTAATAAAAGTTTCACTTTAATAAGAATAAAATTACAAATTGTATGTAATGGAACAAAATACAGGTTACACTAAAACAATAGAAAACGATGGTAACTGCAATATACTCTTTAAAACGTTTATATTAGTTAGTAAATTTAATATGACATAATACAATTCAGTCAATAAAAACCTTTTATCTAAACAAGAGCTTACGAGAATTTTAGCAAAAGAAACCTCCGTCCCATAACCCACTAACAAAATTAAAAACTCATACAATATCACATGTACTCGTATGTACCATCATTACTTACGCTGCATCTTTTTAAACGTTACCACTAGGCTGAATAGACGCGACTCTTGAAGCGGTTTAGAAAAAAGAAATAAAAAAGAAAACTCACGCATCGCGTTCCATTGTACGCAGACACGCTGAAGGTGGATCTCATTAAGAGAGCGTTCGAATTAAGAACCGGGCTCGATGGAGCGGGAATCTTAGCGATCATTACGCGAAACGGAACGGTGGAGGTGTCATGGCGGCTTTTTCATGTTTTCAGTTTTTGTTGGTGGAATTTCGTTTTATTTAGGTTCTTTGAATGGTATAAAGTATAGTTCAAACAAAATCGTACAAACCACGGTTCTTGGAAATTCCAGATAAATTAAATCTACAGAAATTAATGACAGAAGATGTTGGGACAGAAAAGTTCTCGAATGGACACTACTCACTGGAAAGCGCAGCGTAGGACGGCCCTCTACAAGATGGAAAGTCGACCTAATATAGGTTGCTGGGAGCCGTCGGGTGCAGGTCGCACAAAGGGTGGCCTATGTTCAGCAGTGGGCTTCCTGTGGCTAGTATGATGAACATGTACGGAAAAAAACATTTTATTCATTATAATATGCCATTTGAACTTGCAAACTGTCTCGCAAGTTGTAGAGGTCGTGTTATCAACGGATGTTGCTCCTATCTACCGGACGGGCTGGGTGATACGCCTCTATTCCCAGTTCTATTATCTCTGGACTTACAAGTCACTTTCTGGACAATGTTTAAAAGTATATTTTGTAATCTTTACCCAATACTATGCGCCTGTATTATTTTTTAAATTTGATTCTTTTAAAATTCTGTACAGCTGTAAAAGCTTATCGTAATTAGAAACGGAATAGGTATTTTCCAACTTCAATTTATTTGGCCTTGCTCCATTGCTGTCTGTTGCTACGAAATAGACAATTTGAAATTTTTTATAAGTTTTATACATCGAAAGAAATACATCTTTTTATTTGTAATGGCCACATTAGGACAGGCTGTAAAAGGGCGCACTGATTTATTAATGAACTAGCTTCCACCCGCGGCTTCGCACACGTGGACACATAAAAAGTAGTCCATGTAATCCAGTCTATGTATACATCAAATTTCATCACAATCGGTTAAGCCGTTACGACGTGATTGAGTAACAAATAAACAACATCTAAACTTTCGCATTTATAATATTAGTGTGATGAATGAAAACACTATATTGTACAACATAAAAAAAATACAATAGAAATAGTTGACACAAAGCAAATAGTAGGTATAGAGAAAAAGTACTTGCCAAAGCCACAGACAAACATTTTCATATTTAATGTATTGCCAACATTTAAAACAAAAACATCTAAAGAACTAAGCCCAGCTTGCATAACGTATTAGATAAACATATTTAGATTTGACTTATTTGTATGATTTGACAACTCCTTAAATCATATATAACCACTAAATACGTTTAGGCATTTGCGCAAGTCGCCCTAATTAGACATTTTAGTATGTATGTATTTCTCAGTGGAATAATCGTTCAAGTGGAATATTTAAATGCAGAAATAAACGAATTAAACAAGATATTAGGGTAAAAAAGCACACTTGAAGTCAATAACCTAAGTATACAAGTAAACTAGGGTGACAAGACTCCAGGTGCAAGCAAAGACAGATGGTGGTGGTTTACTTGCACGCGTGTAGCAAGTAGGCCTTTGTATTGGAATGGGGTCGTCAGTTTCATTAAATGTCTAATTTATTCAGAAAGATTAAAATAATAATACATTTAACAAGATAAGAGAAGATAATTTGAATAATTGATTTGACTTTATAAATAATAGGTATGGCTTTACGTTTTTAAAGTTATAAAAACGCTTGTAATGACCAAAAATATATAGTTTGAATTCAGTATTGAAAAAATTATATATTTTTTTACCAACCGTAAATGGAATTTCGCTGAATAATCTAGCAATGAACTTAAACAGCATATCTGAATAGCTATATGTTAATACGTGAAGAGGACACATTTATAAGCCTTCTGCACGCACGGAGTTTGAAGGAGGGGCGAACGTATAAATTGAACAAAAAATTATGAATTACGGTCGAATTTTAACATAAACATGGGCTTATTCCAAATGCATTATTTTGTTAAATAGTAAAATATCGTTAATCTTGACGTTATACATATTTAATTTGAGATTTAAACGGGTATTCATCGCCCGTTTAACTCAGTAATTATGTACAATGATCCCGAAAGTTTGAAAAATACTGTTATACCTACATATTATGGTGAATAATTCAGAAATAATCTTGAGCCAATTATTGAATCTGGGTATTGCTAATGTCAATAGGTGCGGTTTCTCTACTAATAACATAAAAAAACCTCATTATTTGGCGAAAAATTATAATCCAAGAGTTCCAATAAGACGGCAAAATTGTTTTTGATAAATTGTTAATTAATTGTAAATTGATTCGGTTCCCGTAAAAGCGACACAATACAGGGTGTTTGGTAATATACCGACGATGAATATCGTAGATATTACAGATATATTACAAGTCTTGCATAACATATTAGTGACGGTTTCTCAAAAAATAAAAAAAGACTTCTCGAAAAAAAAACTCCTAGTTACATTATTAAATTTTAAAGAAAATCGACGCAGTTTAGGTGAATAATTCGTTATAAAACTTACTGCCTACTCTTGCAATCGACATCCAAAAATAAAGGCCGATTTGATATCTCTTTCGGAAATGGCTGCGGGTTTTGGGTTAGAAAGGGGCAACAAGAGATATCTCGAGACGTCACCAATACAATATCTGTGGCAAGCATTATGCAAAAGCACAACATAAGTATAATAGTGTTTGTTTTTACATGTCAAAATAATTTTCACATTTCTATGGTAAACATTTAACAAATTTATTATGCTCATCAAAATAACCCCTTTCATTTTTGTGCGTATATTATCAAACCAAAGACACAAAAAAATTAAAAAAAATTGCTAGATCTTTGTTTGGAATATATAATTTGTCTATACGGTAATGCAACAAGAGCTTAATTCAATCGAATCACGTTTCCAATTAAGACCGCAACATACCGTCGCGAATCATATTCTTAATAAAAACACCCGCAGTCGTGGGGCGCGTGTCCCGCCAGGTGCGAACCCCTAGCCCCCCTACTCTGTCATCTCTCACATAATAATACTTATTATTACAACTCCTTATTATTTCTTGTTTTAATTGTGCCCTGACTTGCCTTTTACTCCTTTTGTTCGCGTTTAATGGCTTTTATTGTTTTGAATATTTTTTAATGCGACGCGTGCCAGCTGCTTCTGTAAGATTTTTGTTTTTTTTCCTGTTTTCGTTGCATTTTCTTTCGCGTAAAGAGTGCATATAAAAAACATTATTTTCCTTTTTAACATGAAAGAGATTTATTGGAATTTTCTTTTACGCGATTCAAAGAGTATTGAAAAAACATGTGGATTTTATGAAAATGAGGTTAAGCTTGCCTTTCTATCAGCATTTTTATACATATTTTACATTTCTCTTATAAATTGCGTACTTCTATTGTAATAATTGAACGTATTTTAAAAGTTATTTTTTAATACATTTTTAAGTTTGACGACCTCTGGTGCAGTGGGCGAATAGCCGGCTGAGACGTAGGCGGTAGCGGGTTCGATTCCCGCCGCGGAACAAATGTTTGCATAATCTACAGATATTTGTTCCGGGTCTGGTTGTTTCTCTATTTATTATAAGTATGTATTTACAAAAAAAAATTATATAAGTATTCTATCAGTTATCTGGTTCCCATAGTACAAGCTCTGCTTAGTTTGGGGTTAGATAGCGCTGTGTGAAATGTCCAGCAATATTTATTTATTTAATTAATATCTGCTTTTTAGACCTTATTTAGCCTTAGTCCATTATTTGATTTTATCCAATTATTTTTTGTCATATCCGACATAACATGAGATATAAATCAATAAAAAAGGTTTGTAATTTCCGAAATTTTGTTTTAAAAATTGTTTATCATTTAATTTGATGTGTGGTTTAATATAAAGCGTTTTCTATCTAAAACGATATGACATGCAAAACCATTACATCTAAACTTCAAATTCAGAATTACAAACACGTCTGTACAATATCAAAGCCTCAATACATCACCTCAACTGACGTGAACACACTGTTGTCTTCTCTTACCGTAGACATATTGTGGCGTACATCTGGCCCGCCCAAGATCTATACAAGTTTAATTGGGGAAATTCCTCACACACCGCACTGTGATTGCCTCTCCAAGTCTCGAAGATCGTCTCAATGCGGCATTTGTGGCTTTGTTCTAAATTAGTTTTGAAATAAACCATTACGACACAAGTTTTAGATAGCGAATTCTTATCGAGTGACCTATTAAAGGGTGCTGGGAGCCGTCGGGTGCAAAACGTAAGATGGGTAGCTCTTCTTCTTTCGTCTCGATGTCTCAAGGCTATAGCCATTTTGACCAGAACGTCGCCACGTTCATGGCAGCGTCGGAGCAGGTTATCAGGTAGCTCTTGAACTTTATGGGGGAGACCTATGTTCAGAAGTGGACTTCTTATGGTTGATATGATGAAGAATATAGAAGTGCAATATAAGTTCCATTTCATTCTGACTATTTTCATTAGAAAATGTTTGAGTAGTTATTTTATGATTTTTATATTAATATTTATGTCATCTTTAAACATTTTTTTCTTTATTAACATCTATAAAATAAAAATATAAGGTTTTATTTTCATAAAATAGCAATCTCAGCATATTTTAACCCAAAGTGGTGTATCTATATAAATTACTTTTGAGTTGACACCATATGTTATACCGATTCCATATCAAGACTGTCCATTAAAAAACTTAATGTGTTTGATGTATCTGCTTTCATAGTGAATAAACTAAATAAAGGGTTAGAAAAAAGGTCGTTGGAAATAAAAATATCCATCGTAGGTCGAGAAGTTGCTAGCCGAAGAAGAGATGGATGGACTGTGTGAAGAATGGTATGAAAGATGTGACAACGGAGATGACGGCTGATAGAGGTATGGAAGAAAAAAACATGTTGTGCCGACCCCAAGTATTGTGGGAAAAGGGCAGGAAGAAGAAATAGGTCGAGAAGTCGTTAAGTACTATATTTTCTAGTTAATTAGAAGTTAGAAAGTTTTATTTTATTTTAATCACGTGTACAAAAACTGATCCATCCAGACACCATTTATTTATTTAATTAGTAACATCAAAAAAATTACATGGTTAAATGTTATATTTTTATACTAAATTACATGTAATGCTAATTAAAGATAAACATGGTGTGCACCATTTCGTCAATTGAATCGATGTGTGCTGTATTTGATAATCGCCACACTTGAGTTAGTTATATTGTAGAATTTATTGAAACTATACATATTGTAGCAACGTAACCGTGTACGGCGTCATCATATCAGCCTTAGGACGTCCACTGCTGAACATAGTCCTCCCTTATACATTTGCAGAGCACTGATTCATAATAATAAATAAATAAATTTTGCTGGACATTTCACACAGCGCTATCTAGCCCCAAACTAAGCAGAGCTTGTACTATGGGAACCAGATAACTGATAGAATACTTATATACTTTTTTTTTTGTAAATACATACTTATAATATATAGAAAAACAACCAGACCCGGAACAAATATCTGTAGATCATACAAACATTTGTTCCGCTGTGGGAATCGAACCCACTACCTCCTAAGTCTCAGCCGGCTATTCGCCCACTGCACCACGGAGGTCGTCGATAAGAATGCGGCATGCACTCAATGTTCACAAATAGCCTTACTGAAAACATGCAAATCGCCGGTGTGTTTTTGAAGTAAAATATCTTTACGCACGCTTGACTTGGGGAGTAAGCTGGTGAATGCGTGAGGAGAGCGTTACGAAAAGTGTGATCGGGCGAGGCGAACGGAAGTTGAGAGGGAGATATTAAAGAAGTTTTACCTCAGTCGTGTGGTATAAAGCACACTCGTTTTGATGTCACTCGCCCACCTGATGTTAAGTGATAACCATCGCCTATAATATAAAAATAGTATTGCCTCGTAGGGCACTATCTAAGGTGCACTGCTCTGCGTCCATCAACTTGAGGTATACAGGTGCAAAGCCTCTTGTGACTGTAATTTCACCAGAAACCATACCATTCAAACTGAAACAGCAATGCTGCTTGGCGGCAGAAATAGGCATGATGGCAGTACTTCCCCGGGCGAGCCCTTTCACAAGAAACACTACTACTTCATTATCAGGCACTTACTGATAGGACATAACATATACTTGAATTGTTCATATCTTTAAATGTGTTGATGAGTAAGTCATTGTACTTCAATGCCTATTAAACAAAATTAGGATGAGAAAACTCTCAGAAGACACTTCAAAAGACATCCAGCCTCACCCTCATACTTTCGGAGGAATATTAAGATAAACGACCTCGATCTTTATAGGGTTGTCGCAGCGTTATTGGTCCAGTCGATAAAAAAATTTAAAAATATAATACGTACATACTCAAACATAACAGTAAAAAAAACGAAAGAAGCTGTTGTTAAAATATGAACGAGTTTTTAAACCAAACTGAAGTAGCGAGGTTAAAAGCTTCTACAAAACTATTACGCCACAACAAAATGCATTCATGCTAACTAAAACTACAAAATAAGAAATTAACACCTTGTTGGCTATTAAGGAAACAGCGATTGCGTGCGCAGTGTTAACAAAACGAATGAACCACAATCGCGTGACAACCCTAACCCTGTCTTGGCTGACCCTTGTTCTCAAGACACGGTGTAAACACAGTTTACGGGAATAGCGTGTGGTACGAGTGTCAGCGTTTTCTCACACTAAAATTGTTCTTCGAAATTAATTGTCAAAAAAAAAAGTATAAGTATTCTATCAATTAACTGGTTTCCAGAGCTTTACTTTGTTTGGGGGCTAGAAAGCGCTGTTAGAAATGTCCAGTAATACATATTTATTTATTATTATTTATATTTTTTTTTTCCAGCAGTGGGACAGTATAGGTTATTAAAAAAAATTGTTTCATGTGTCAAATATTATAAATATTATAAGTTTTTTTATTCTAAATTAAGTAATATCATTGTAACGGACGACCAAAGACGAGGCAGGATCGAATCTAGATTTAAATGTATTAGGTAATATAATATCGAATCAGATTCAAATGTATAGGTAGGTGTATAGGTAGGTAGGATTGTAACGGTCAAAAGTTGTAACGGTCAAAAAGAGTGAGATAGCTATAGGTAAGTCCCCGTCTAACTTTGCTGGAAACTTCGATGTAGTAAGAATTACATATATAAGATGATTTGTGAAAATGTGAATTACGATCCCCGCACCATGGCTAGGGCGAGAACTATTTTTGCATAAGTATAAACCGATTTGAACAAAAAAATTGTGATCATCAAGTACGCGATTTATACCTTGTAAACTAATAACTAAGAAGAAGTAAATACAGTCCACTTTTGCTAAGTACCGAGCCTATCATTTTGAAGCCTGGGTAGGAACTCTACAATCATACGAACTTAATTTTACATACATTACTTATTATTAATGGTTTGTGGTTTGGTGCGCTTGTAGCCTGAAGAAATTGGTTGCAGATTCTATTTCCACACAATAAATAACAAATGTATGCATGATCTGCTGATATTTATTTCGGGACTTGGTACTCGTAGTTCCTGATGCCCACGATACAGGGAAACTTAGTGTGGAGTCAAGAACAATAGGATATGTGGCTATCAGGGAGAGGGTTTATTATTTGTGTGTAAAAACTGACAGTTACGTGACGGCCTCCCCGCATTACCTATCCTTTTTTTAAGGATTCGGGTTAGGCCCAGTTTATTAGTGCAAGTGTAAACTATGTTTTTTTGATTACTGTTTTATTAAGCACTTTACTTGAAATTAATGCAGATCAAACTTGTTTGTTTTAATCAAACTTTTAAAATCTATTTTTAAAAGGTCAAAATGAAGTGCTTATTATTAGCCATAATATATTAAAACCTAGATTCTTATGTTAGTGGATGTTGATGGATAATGGATTTTAAACATTATCCTTATAATTTACTGATTGGTATGGAATTCAGTAGATAAACAAAATATGAAAGGTCCGGTATGTAAGTATGCTCCAATAATAAACCATAACGGCCCTATAGAATTATTTATATTAACTTGCCATAATGTGCTTTACCCCCCTGGTTAGCAAGGTAAGACACATATCGCGCCCACTTAACCAAAAAACAGCCAGATATGTGTATCTGTGGTATCTTAAGAGGATGATCCGGTCCTTCAAGTTTTTTATTTATTTTATTATTTATTTATTTACAAAACTTCCCGCTGGCATTCGCACCACACCCTTGAACTTAAGTGGCTGTTTTTTGGTTGAGGGGGCGCGACATGTGTCTTGCGACGTCGTGGGGGTTAAGTCTACCGCGGTACAAATCGGTGCTATTATTCTGATTAACAATATAATTCGAATATTTTTCTTTATAAGTAAGCACCCATCAGTCACATTCATAGTCCCGACTATACACTAGGAATCCCCGTATATTGGTCTTAATCTATAGGAAATGTTATTTTGCGATTTTTAAGACTTGTGCGCAAACCACAATTGACCCGTTGAAGATTTTTTTTATTAGAAGAGAAATTAATGAGAGGCAACAACTAATTTCCTACAAACGATTTCTTGTAGCTGAACTCTCTCTCTCTTAACTTTTTATAAAATCACACTGATATTAGATATAAATGCGAAAGTTTGGATGTTTGTTTATTTATTTATTAGTTTGTTTGTTACTCAATCACGTCGTAACGGCTATACCAATTTCAATGAAATTTAGTATGACTAAATTGTACGTAGATTATAACCTGGATTACACATAGGCAACTTTTTATCCCATAAATCAGGTCCCATGGGATAACTATGGGGCGTCAAGTCAGTTGCAACAGCGAGTTTAGCTTAATTTCTAGGTTACCTACACATTTAGTAGTGTAACGCGTACGAAGCCGCAGGCAACAGCTAGTTTTATAACACGTAGAATAAGTTTATTAAGTTACAGCTATTCGTGAAGTTTCTTTTTTTATGAATTTTTGTGTCGATACTTAACTTCAACAAATTGTATTCATATTTCACAATTTTTATGGGTGTTTATATGTTTATGCGCATCTTAACTTCCATACAATCCTTCCTAACAGTGTTTAATTTTAACAGTTTAACAGTGTTTAATTTACCAATATCTAAAAGGATTAAGTAAAA
This sequence comes from Philereme transversata, assembly GCA_963924445.1. Lineage (NCBI taxonomy): Eukaryota > Metazoa > Arthropoda > Insecta > Lepidoptera > Geometridae > Philereme > Philereme transversata. The sequence goes on from OZ004347.1 coordinate 12,983,561, forward strand.
AACCGGAAGTTATCAAAATCAACAAACCACAAAAAAGTAATTTATCAGCGAGAAAGGTCCAGCAAAAAATATAAAAACACCTTGACGTATCATCTTTTTTGCAACATTAAATATCGGCCATATTGCAGATGAAACTGTTGAAATACGAGTAGACGCGCGTGCGCACAAAACACCTTTCGAAATTTGCAAGAATGAATGAATGAGCAGAATGAATGAAATAGTATTTGTATCTAATGTAGAATAATGTCAGCTTTTACTAATACGTTTCTGTCAATTAATTTGATATACATATAAAAATCATGCTTATGTTATAAATGCGAAAGCGAGTTTGTTTATTTATTTATTCGAGAGTATTCCAGAGTGAGCAGGTTCATTTTAGACAAGCCTGCTCTAACTTTGATCATATCATCACTAACCATCAGAAGAAAAAATGGTGAAGGGCTTGGTATGGTAAAATAATAAAAAAATAAATATGGGGTCGGTTTTGAAATATATGTCACATTTCAAAACCGACCGATCTTGCGCGGCCTGCACCCAATGGCTCCCAGCAACCTTATTCAGGTAATTTTTCAATCTAGTGGGGGGCGATCCTACGCTGCGCATTCCAGCGCGTGGCATACCTCTATATGAGTCAAAACGTAGATTCTAGAACAGTAATGTTATGTCTTTAATTCTTGCTTTGCTTCTTATTTTCTTACAATAAAATATTATTAAAAAAAAACTGTAATTGAATCTGTGTGTCCGTTTGTCCCAGTCGTATTGGAAAGTAATATTTGTTGACAAATCAAACAGGAACACATTGCGTTCAACAGAAGGCACTTCACAGGACGATGAACCTTGTTTTTTTGGTGCATTGAGAGGCTCCGGAAGTCTACGAAGATAGTAAATAACGGGGTTTTTGTTTTTAATCGTCATATTTTGTCTAGTAGAGATTTCCCAAAGTAACGTAACCCTCCAACGCATCTATTTCTGAAATTTCCTCACAAGAAGACGATATACAAGTAACTTTTTAACAAAAATATAACCGAATTCAAATTATACACAAATATCTGATTATTTTTTTTAATAAAAAAAAATATGTGAAAAATATTGTACGTGTCTTTTAAATTTGAGGATTTCCCTCCGCAGATTCCACCATCAGATCCTGACCTGGTTCCAATGCAACCACCTCTGAAGTGCACTCTTTAGAATAAAAAAAGAATTTTGAAAATCGGTCCACAATTGACGAAGAAATCGGTGAACATACATAAAAAAAAATATACAGTCGAACATAGAACGTCCTCCTTTTTTCAAGTCAGTTAAAAATGATTCTTATAATTGCAATGTAAGGTGGGTAAATAATGAAGATAAGTAGAAACAAAACAAAACAGAAATTATTAATCTTAATATATAAAACAAAATCGAGTTTGTTTGAACACGAACTCGAGAACGGCTGGACCGATGTTGATGATTTTTTATTTGTTGTATTTTTTCCGTCCCAAATAGCAAAATAACTATAATATTATCGGAAAAAATCACGCAGATAGATATTATGAAGAAAAATCATTTTCTCATACATTGATGCAGATAATGATTGACGACGTATATTGACAGCCGCAGAGCGTCTAGTTGTCCGATGATAGAATGGAGATGGTGTGATCAGGTTAAAAAGTTCCGCCGCACACTCCCCGAAATGTACTCGATAAAAAACGGAGAGGCTAGTAACCTTTCGTAGATGCTCCAGGCTGAGGAGCCTTGCAACAACTAGCTCATCATTGCCTATGAGCTTCCTGGCCCTTCTCTCAATCAATTCCAGAGCTTCAAGTTGAGCTATCTATAGATCGTTTGCAACGGTATGCAGATGATTCAACTGTTTCTCCTGTATATCTCCTGTGTATGATGTCTTGTAAATCATTTTATATTTTTTTCTGATATTAAAGGCCTTTTGCCCCGAAAAAAAGATCTAGATTACGATACCCATATTAGGTACTATAATCTCGAAAAAACTACACACAATGACAAAATTCTACTTACAAAATTCTACTCCGAAAACCATACGGTTTTCGGAGTAGAATTTTGTAAGTTCTAAAACCCCGTACCTACTTTGTCTGTTGAGTAGGAAGTTACATCGGTCAAAAAACTAAAAAAAAGCTTTCTTTTCAAACAAATGTTGAAATTAAAACCTCTTTGCATTGTTTAAACCAAGATTAGCTTCTCACGCGTGATGATAAAAGTAATTTATCGATTTATATCTTACTTCCGGTGAAAGTACCTAATTGTTTCAAATTAATTCCCTCCCAACTTTTAAGCCCTCTCTGAGGGTTAGCCCTCTTCAATACTTTCAATACTTTCTCAATTTTGATTAAACTTTCTAATACAATAGCGCTGCAAAATGAGTTTTATGAAAATAAGTCTGTTGATTTTATTGACAAATTACATACATACACACATACATTCTTATATTAAACACTAGCAGACCTATCCGCAGCTTCGCACGCGTAGTTTTGAAATAAAAACATTACCCTCCTTCTGCACAGTTGGATAAAAAGTAGCCTCTGTTACTTAAGAATAACGTAGCATTCCAATGGTGAAAGAATTGTTGAAATAGGACCAGTAATTTTTGAGTTTATTCGTTACAAACATACAAAAATACAAATCTTCAAAGCGAAGCGAGATCTCTAAATCAACTTGAGCAAATCGCGTTGTATGTATGTTTGTTTGTCCGAGGATAATTTTAGAAGCGTTTATCCGACCATCGTAAAATTTGGTATGTAGGTAGGTAGTGATGGCACAATTTTGGTGTGCCTAATTGAGCTAAAATGTGGGGGGGGGTAGTTGAGATTTTGGGGTGCAAGAGGGGTAAAAAAAAAAAAATCATGCAAGTGACACGTTTAGTAAAAGGTGTTTATAAGTACATTTCGACCCCGTTTTTATTTTTAGATTCAATCTTGTAATTTTTAAGTTATTAAAAAGTATGACACTTTTTCACGAGTCGTAGTCGGTTACCGACGGATATAGGAACCCGCCATTAATCAACGCACATACATTGTTACTCATTGACATTGAATGAATGAAATACTCTTTATTGCACACCAAACAAAAATACAGTAACAAATAAATAAATATTGCTGGACATTTCACACAGCGCTATCTAGCCCCAAACTAAGCAGAGTTTGTACTATGGGGACCAGGTAACTGATAAAATACTTATATACTTTTTTTGTAAATACATACTTATAATATATAAAAAACACCCAGACACGGAGCAAATATCTGTAGATCATGCAAACATTTGTTCCGCGGCGGGAATCGAACCCGCTACCTTCTGCGTCTCAGTCGGCTATACAGCCACCGCACCACGGAGGTATTCAAACAAAAATAAACAAAGGAAATAAACAATAAATAACGGTACAATGGGCGGTCTTATCGCTAAAAGCGATCTCTTCCAGACAAACTTTGGATGGACAGGATAAACAAAAATCAAAAGACTGTGGTGTAAGAGTACCTTTAACATACATAAACAGAACCCATAAAATAATATATACCTATTGATTATACTAATTAATTTAAAGACATACAAATAATATATATATATATATATAAACTAAAACAAGTACATATGGGGATAAATAATATAAACACTAATAACTAGCAGTTACGAGACAACGAAAGAAAATGGTTGTATACCTTGACATTGATATATTCTTATTAAGGTTCTCAACTTACCTACAAATAAATCAGTAATTAGATAATGTAGGTAGTATAATTATTAGACAAATTAATAAGTAAGTAGTTACTATAACGTAGCTGAAGACACGTTTTAATAACCGAGAAGCGATGGAGACAATCCTCTTAATCAGCGCACAGACATTGTTTAAAACGAGGCCACGCACGCACATACAGAATGATTAGTCTCTTTGTATGAACACGGCCACCGCACTTTTGTTCCGAACTGTACGTACCAACTTTGGACATTGTTCTGTTATGAACAATTTTGCGAGGTTTTTTTTATTAACGCTTTCGGCGCTTCTAAGGGTTTTGTTGGCGTTTAGATATATTTTTCATATTGGAATCGGAATAATTGACAGTGGAAATTGAGAAAATCATATTTTATCAACACTTTTAGATAGTCATAGCTTTTGTGTTGAACATCTTTAAATACCACGAACCCAGAAACTAGCCGATCCTACTTTTCTGCGAATAACTAAACCTAATCTGGAAAGTCGAATTTTGTTAACTGCTGCTATTGCGTAAAAAGATGAATTCACGGTGAAATATAAATCACTATCTTTTCAGAACAAACGTTGTTCAGACTACCCCTCTAAAGGTTTATAGTATCAAATAAAAACAAAATAAGTCATTGATCTATACAAAATATAAAAAGGTACGAATTTAAAACGTCTGAATTAACGTTACCCCCTACAACACACGAAATAATACTCGCCAGAGAAAATTATGATTACTACGGTATCGCTAAATTGCTAACGCGTTGAGTGAACTTTATGTCGCAGTTAATGTTTGATCAACATCAGACTTTATTGAGAACGCCTTGTTAAGTTTATTAATAACGCATTCAATTCTACCTATAGAACGGTAGTAGGCCATGGTCTTAACAACGTTTATTCTCAAATACAGTGATTTCAATTTCACCGCTTAACAAGCAAGTATGACTAAACAAACACAAACATCTTCGGCACACGAAATCCAAAAATAAAGCCGAAAAGCCGAACTAAAGCCTAGACTAATCTAATTTAATTATCCACCCACACGAGCGCACAACAACCGCAAAAACTCAAAGACAAAGGCTTCGGTTTTATTGCCTCGCAAAAAAAATCATTACGTCACATAGGAAAGAAAGAGTCGAGCAAAAAACACAATAAAGTTACAATGTAAACAAGTTATGGCGTACTTGAGTAGCTCATTACGGCGCAGATGCGGCATTAGCCGCTTGGCTCGCCGACTCTGCTGAGAGATTCCAGCAAGCCGGGGCTTATTTCATATTGTCTTATGTTATTCTATTCTCAAGTTGCGCACTAGACCTTTGCACTGGGTATATTAATATATTTTGCTTGATGTACAATTATAAAAAAATAATTGAAATTATTAGAATTATCAAGCGCGTCTTCCTCACCTGAGGGAATAAAGTGATGGTGATGTCCAAGATGGAGCACGCATATATATGCTGGTATACCAGTCAAATTATCAACCTAATACTCGTAATTTAACTCTAGTCAACTTTCGGTCGCATTACGATAATAGTCGCTATCGGTTACGTTGATTGACGTTTTATCTTCATCGAGGTTAGACCGAAATTTAAACTTGACTACCTATATTTAATTACAGGAATTTATCTAGAACCTAGTGTCTGGAAAAAAAACATAGTTTAAAGACAATATTGGCCTACTATAAACCAGTTATTTGTATTATGTTATGAGTGCATATTTATGATTCTTGTAAGTGCATTCACGTACCTTTAAAATCATCTCTCTCTAGCCTCAAAGGTTTGCTGGAAGGAAACTCTTCTTAGGGTTAAGCTCGTCTTTGTACATGTCCTCTATTTCTGTTCTTTATAATCTATTTTCTTGTATACAATAAAAAATAAAGAAGTACACATTTTGGCGCATTACCACATTTAAGACCTTTGCTGGGAAGAGAGAAAGACTAAGTTTAAGTCAAAATTCACTTATTTATAAAAATAACAAGGATCACTTGAAACGTCAAAACTTTCATCAATTTGATATCATAATATTAAAACGATTACTATAGGTAAAGTATAGTTGGTAGTACCTATAAGTGGTCTATGATATTTATATTCAATAGGTATTCTAATAGATTTTGTTTGTTATAATACTTTGTTACAGGCGATGGTTACCACCTAACATCAGGTAGACCATATGCTAGAAATCCTTTGACGAGAATTTTCAAATTATCAAAAAATTTAGAATTAAATAATAAAATACAATAAACACACTAAACGTTATCGAATACCCTTTGCAGCGCGCAACTCGTGAACGAAACGATATAAGTCCATGTGAATCACCACGGCTCTTATCTGGAATGTCATTTTAGCTCGTGGCTCGTGGCTCCTGACTCGCGGCTTCGCTTGAGCCACGCCTGGCTTGAGCCAAGAGCGGACTACAGACAAGCCTTTGTTTAACCTATTTTGGTTTAGATTACGCTTTTAACGTGATGAGGGGCTTAATTAATTAGATGTAGGTATTTATTTTTTCATTCTGTGACTTGGAACTAACTTGTTGCAGAATTTCTTTGCTACTCTTTTCATTTTGCTACTTTTGCTACCAGCAGATGGAAAAATAACATAACGACTAGGAGATGTTCGGCGCAGACCGCACAAGATCGCTTGCTCTGGATATATATACATATTATGATGGAGCCAAGCGGCTATAATATTTAGACAGTAGACATAATATGGCTGATATTATGATGATGATAAAAACTCTTACTTTTAAATAGAATCAGAAGGCTTGACGATTTTTTTGTCTAATTCAAGTTTTAATCTAATATCTATGGCTGTCAATACAACGTCTGGCGTTAATGATGCTGCCAATAATGGTTGTAAAATGGCCGAAAATGTTATATGTAAGAAAATTTTGATACAACTAGAACTCGAGTGAACGAACGAAAGAGCGAATGTAGCACGTACTATCTAAAATGTTACCAAACAATTATTTTAGTAGTCTTTACCGTTTCTAAGAAGCTTTCCATCTCTTACTCTTTTCATAGATATACTACCTCTCTCTTTTTCTTTACTCGGTATATCCTTTAAGGCTGGCTTCAAACATTCCGTTTTTGTGCTACATTCAGACTTCAATGGATTGGGAATCACTGATTTATTTATATTCGTGTTGCAGACTCAAACTCTATGGCCGGTCGCATACCTATGATCGCTATGGCGGAATTTCGAAGGCAGCAAATCCAATACAAAATCGGAACAAAAATCGAACGGAAAATTATGTACGTGTGTGATATGATAAGTCGTCCTTGATTTTGTGTGGATTTGCTGCCTTCGAAATTTCGATCAGACATTCCGAAACGCAATTTCGACTCTGTATGACTTTACGAGACATACCTAATCGTAATTACTGATTTAAATGGGTATTTATCACGTGTATACTTTTTTTATTAGTTATCCCGACGACGTTTCGACAGTGTTGCAACAGCCGTGGTCGCAGGCAGTCTGGAGTACTCGGAGAAGTCGAGCAGCTGCGGCAACTACACTCACTATTCTTCAGAATAAGAAATGTCCTCTTCCATATTACCCGTTTAAATCAGTAATTATGTATAGTGTTCGCGAAAGTCTATAAATTACTGAGGCTTAATCAATTTTTTTAGTTTTCAATTAGAAGTTGATAAAAATTTATAAATGCTTGAACATCTGGATTCACGCTTGAATTAAGATTTAAAAACATACCCTACATTCGATAACTATTCCAAATGTGAATTGAGAGAAATATTCCGGCTGTCTGAAGACAGACTAAGGACTGGCAACATCAGCTTTACAATAGAATATTCTAGAGAGCTCGCAGTCCGAATCTCGTAGTTACCGGCGACTATAGCCCTTTGAAAAGTCCAAAATAAGAAAAGTAAACTGATCCGATTACTCGAGCATTGTTCGATTCAATTCCAAATAATCGAATGTTCAAAAGTTTGATCACTTGAGCCCTTTTCACCCTTTTTCAGCTCAGGTTTGTCTAGAGGGTTTGTTTTAGACTCGCCTCTTGGCATTGTTACTATTGCCAACCGCTCGTTTTGTTTTTACTCTGTTCATTAGTACATGACAATATGGAATGATTTTTATTACGTTTTTGAAAATGTAATTTTATTTTCAGTTAAAGTTGAAAGTAAGCACGTTTTCTTGCATTGTATGTGTTCAATTACGATACACTAAATTTGCATCATTTTAATTAGTAATGCAGATTTTGCGCATTATTTATAAACATATCCAAAAGACATGAAAAATTATCGTTGAACATTGAAATAAAATAACATTTAAATTTGAGCATAGTCTACAGATTTACAGTGTATTTTCGGTAATAATCCAATGGTCCGACTGATAGACCGGGAGATGGTGACATAAAATATCAGGTCATTTGTACCAGTATGGCGACCCTTCAGGGGTCTAATTACGTAATGAAAATTATGATCATAGGGCTGGTACCGGCGGCCCAATCTTGTAGGCGTTAATCGAACGTGTCGGATAAATTACGAGTGACGATTTGTTCCACAAAACTTCTTGTATTTTCCGATAGTCGATAAAAAAAGAAGTAGGCGGTAGCGTAATGCCATACTTCTCCGGTGTGACTTACAGCCCACCATACATAAAAAAATTACTCCTTTGCGGTGGTATGGTGGCCATTTGGAACCGTTGGAAAAGTATGGCATGATGATTTTCGTGAATGGCTACTAGACGATGATTAGCTGTGCAAAAATTAGCCTGGTACAAATGGTTGGATTGTTTTTTTTTAATTAAAGTGTTCTCGTCGATATAGAGGGTTGTAAATCACACCGAAAAAGTATGGCATTACACTACCGCCTACTTCTTTTATTATCGACCTTCGGAAAACACATGAAGTCTTGTAAAACAAATCGTTCGACACTCGTAATTTATCCGAGACGATCGACGCGATTACCAGCCCTATGACCATCATTTTCCTTATTACCATTACGTAATTGGACCACTGTAGGATCGCCATACTGGTACAAATGACCGGACATTTTGTGTTACCATCTCCCGGTCTATGAACCGAGAGCAGCCACGAAGAATTTCAATGTAAACCAAACGAGAAAAACAATCTATTATTCCATAACGTCCCATAAAATACATAAAAAAACGTTCAGTTGATTTTGATTTCAAAGCAGGCTTTTTTCAAATCAAATAAATTTATTTATTGCGTATATGGGTTAGTAATGGGCAGTTAGTGATACAGATTGAGTGCGTCCATAATCAGCGTTTATCGCATGCAATTTTAATCAGCTTGACATGGCCGAATTGATAAAAGCTGGCAAAGTAAGTATTTCAAGTCTTAATCATCATTATATCAGCAAAAAAACGACCACTTCTCAGCCCCCAAAGATTTTGAGAGCAAACAATCTTTGGTAAGGACCCAACGGCGCAGTAATTTTTATTACATCGTATCTTACTAGATCGATAAATTACCATATTTTTCCACTGTAAACTAAAACAAGATAAGAAAGAACGAAAGAAAGAAAGAAAATACATTTATTTGAATCCATATCTTTTCTTCCTCATACTTGCATGATGTGGAATGAGCTACCATCTGAGGTTTTCCCATTAGGCTACGACATGCCACGCTTCAAGAGAAATGTAAAGAGGTTTCTACAAGATACGCATCGACAATACCCCGGGTGTTGCTGGTGTCAATAGCCGACGGTGACCGCTTACCATGAGGTGGGCCGTAATCCTGTTTTCCCAAAAATAACATCACATATAACAATAAAAACAAAGTAAGTGTTAAACTTCACCCGACAGATAAAAGAGTTAAAATCGCGGTTTTCATAATTATTTCTGAGTGCCTGGTCGAAGCCAGGTGTGATCCGAGAGCTGGCGCTTATCTGGGTTAACGCAGAAGTATTGCAATTGAGTGGGGGAATGCTGTGTCCTGGGGACACTTTCGCGTGGTAGTCTGGAGCAGTTGAGCTATCTATAGCTCGTTTAGATGATTCAACTGTTTCTTATATCATAAATAATGCTGGACATTCACACATCGCCATCTACCTACCCTAAACTAAGCTAAGCTTGTACCATGGGAACCATATAACTGATAGAATACTTATATACTTTTTTTAAATATCCACTTATGTTAAATAGAAAAACAACCAGACCCTGATATCTGTAGATCATGCAAACAAATTTTTCCGCGGTTTGAATCGAACTCGCATACTCCTGCGTCTCAGACGGTTGTTCGCCCACTGCGCTATGGAGGTCGTCGAAATTTATAGACATGTATAATTTATATTAATAAATGTGTTTACTCACATTTATAAACGAGGAATACAAATCGGTAACAGTAAAGCACGTGCTAAGATCGCGATAGGCGGGCGGAAACGCATTCATATAGCACGGGACGGGCAGCACTTCCGGCGTCACGCACTGAAGAGCCTGGAGGTACTGACCGCATCTTGGTCAAACTAAAATAAACATCTTTTTTAAAGCTTTTTATAACTATGCCATACGATTGATGGTGGAGCTGGTGACGTAGGCGATCGAAAACCTAAAATTATAATTGCTCCCGATCTATCAATATATCTGGTAGTGATCTGGAGCATTTGATGTATAGATAGCAATGGTCTTTTGATGATTCAACAGTTTATTTTGTATTTTTTCAAGAGATATGTAAATAATATTTCTGTCAATCTACGTTTATCCTTAAAAGAGAACCGTTGTCCTCTTTCCATCGCCATCATCAAATCAGTTCATAATACGGCATTGGCAGGATTTTTTTTTTCATATTCCAATTAGGGAAAATCCAACAAGATCGTCCCATCTGAAAACCAGCGCTGCTTACCTTCTTCGGATAGTTGGCAGCAATACGCTGAGATGGGGCCTGTTTGGTCCACACAGTATGGAAGACCATATTGTATGTACCTACCTATGTATACCTATCTACAAAAATTTTATCATGTGATTCTTCCTGTGTTTATATAATTTTTCTTTTTTTTTTAATAATTTATAGTCTATATGTAGGTAGGTATGTTTGTTCTGTTCTGAATGGTCTGTCTTATGTGTGTATCAAATAAATTATCTTTCTTTCTTTTTTCTTTAAGATAAAAGAACACAAATCGTAATTAATAGTGAAAGGTAAAGAGACAGTCACACTACTTCAAGTCCAGTGCTTCTAATATTCTACTGAGTATACTGAGCCTTCTTTCGTTTCTACCACTGCCGATCTTGAGCTTCTCTGATCGAGATGGTGCCCATGAATTTGATAATATCATTTACTAGCTGACCCGCCCGCGGCTTCGCACACATAATCTACGGTCCACCCGATTAGTCCTGAAATATAACAAACAGACAGACAGAGAGACAGAGTTACTTCCGAATTTATAATATTAGTATAGATTCAACGAGCTAACGGACGACCAGGATATGGTGTCTATGTCCATATTTCATTAAAATATCCATTACCATTCAACAAGTAGGTAAATTGCATGATTCAATTGTTTTCCTGTCGCTACAACAGGTGTAATAAAATAAAGGGGAAATTGTGGGAAACGGAAGCAAATCCGAGTAATAATGTTAGCTTCACCCTTCGATGTGATTACTCATACACATACCGATGTATTGTGGCAGGACAGTTATAGAGATGTTGTTAAGAATTGGTATTTAGATATTGTATTTTCAATAAAAACAGGATATTTACATTAATATCTGAGTTTTTGAGTTTATTGATATTTGAACAAAATGTACTTTAATATCAATATTATAAAAAAATAGTAGATGAGAGGACAAAGCAGTGTCTTGCATCACGGGTGCATTATTGAATTCCGAACGTAACGAAGGATTCTAGAGTTAACTCACGAGAGGAGTCAGGGAGTTAGTGTAATCCTGAGTGCAGAAAAGGATATAAACACGCCCAAGATGCAGACAGCTTTATCCACAAGGAGAATACTCTACTTTTCACACTTTCTGCGATACAATAAAAACCAAATCTAGATTGGTGCATTCTGTACAGAGGTTAGTTTGATTAACGAATAAGTTCTTAATGTGTGGGTCTTTGGTTCAAATTTTAATACAGATGAGGTTCCAAATTCAAATCGCCGCAAGCGCATAATGAAATTCAGTCGACTTTACTCACGGCCCAGCCGTAGGGATTTAATCACCTGCTTTCGGTGAGGTTTACATGACAAAATTTTACATTGTTTAGCAGGTGGAGTGAAAATACATTTGTTTAGAGAAATTATATATATTTATTTACATGACTATAAAATACATAATACATACAGTTAATAATATACAGTAATATTTACAGTTGAATCAGCTAAAGACTGTTGCAAACCAAACAATATATCATCATCGTATCAGCCAAAGCATGTCCACTGCTGAACATAGGCCTCCCCCATAGTTTTCCGGATCTTACGATCTATAGATGCGGTGTATGCGTTGAATATCAATATTATTGCACTAAATACTTCCATAATGAGATGTTAAAAGTGTCCAAGGAATAAGACAATCTTTACTATTCCTCTATTTACATATTTCAGTTTCTAATCGTAATAGTTAGGTATCAGGCTTTGCTAATAATTAAATCAACCCAAAAATTAATATATAGGGTGTTAATATATGCACAAAAATGAAAGTGGTTATTTTGATGAGCATAATAAATAAATTCTTGAAATGTTTACCATACAAATGTGAAATTTATTTTGGCATTTAAAAACAAACACTTTATTAACTTATATTGTGCTATTGTATAATGCTTGCCATCTAACCACATCCTGTATTGGTGACGTCTCGAGATATATCTTGAGAGAGATCTTGTTGTCCATTTCTAACCCAAAACCCGCAGCCATTTCCGAAAAAGATATCAATTATGGCCTTTATTTTTGGATGTCGATTGCAAGAGTAGGCAGTAAGTTTTATATCGAATTATTTAGGTGATTAATTCGATATAGTCGATTGTCTTTAAAATTTGATTATATACCTAATTAGTAGTTATTTTTTCGAAAAGTCTTTTTTTTTAAGTTTTGAGAAACCGCCACTTGAATATCTTCAGTTTCCAAACACCCTGTATATTTTTTACTTTGCTTTTACGTTGTAGATTGTGTTATTATCATAGGACTCTAAACCAAATGTCAATAACATTGAAATATAATTTTAATGCTCACAAAAGCTACCAAAACGGATATACTTGTTGAAATAAAACGCCCATAATTTCCATACCTAATAAGAGGATGTGACCTGTAGAGTAGGTTGCGGCAAGTGAGGCACTTGTCATTTTCTTTAGTGTTGTTATGCGATATAGTAATTATATGATTCCCGCGTCGCTTTGTAGAGCGCGCGTGGCTTCCTGTCTTTGCGAGTGGGGTGGTGTATGGTATACACTTACTATCATATAAATACACATTATCCTTGGAGTTATTGTTTTGTCTCTTTCTTGTCTCTTTATTGTTACACCAATCTACACTAGCCAATTTATTTTATACAAAATTTAAAAAACACTCGACATAACTGATGATCTCCGTGGTGCAGTGGGCGAATAGCCAGCTGAGACGCAGGTGGTTGCGGGTTCGATTCCCGCCGCGGAACAAATGTTTGCATGATCTAAATATATTTGCTCCGGGTCTGGTTATTTCTTTGTATATTATTAGTACCTATGTATTGACAAAAAACGTACATAAGTATTCTAACAGTTAACTGGTTCCCTTAGTACGCGCTTTGATTAGTTTGGGGCTAGATGTCGTTGTGTGAAATGTCCAGCATTATTTATTTTATTTATTTACTTTACAATCCGTAAAAAGTAAAAAACACGTTTTACAGCTGAGATCCCTTCACCAAAAAGGAAAAGTGCTAATTGTATTCGGTAGGCTGACCTGATCTACCAACAACCCAGTTAAACGAGCTTTTTATAATATAATCGCATCCAAATCGGTCCATCCGTTTTGAAACTACGATACCACAGACAGACATACTAATTATAACTTCCCTTGTTTACGTCAGGGGTTAAAAACTTTTAAACTCAAAACAAAGTAAAATTAATTAATTACTCTAACAGTTTCATGAAGCAAGTTCCGAATGGATCTTGCAAGTTAATTTTTAACGTGTTTTCAGATTGGAGTTTGTTTAACCTGTAAGGTTTTAACCGACTTCAAACGAAGGAGGAGGTTCCAATTCATCGAAATCTTTTTTTTATGTATTTTCCCCGATTACTCGAAGACGCCTGGACCGATTCGAGAAATTCATTTTTTGTTTAAAAGGGTATACTTCCCAAGTGGTCCCATTGAATTGAATAGAATAGAATATATTTATTTGACACACACAAAGAAACAGAACGGATCACAAACAAAATAGTAGACAGACAGGAAAAATACAGTAGAATGAGATATTATAACATGGGTAGAACACAGGTACCTACCCAGCCAGTAGGTAGATGTACTAACTAGTCCCGCTCCGTGCCACGCATGCCCAAACAGGTCCTGCCTCAGCTTTAAGCTCCTTTGTGCAAACCAGCGCTGGTTTTCAGGCAGGGCCTTATGGTGACGTCACAAATTTAAAAATCATTGGCACACAGTCAGTTTGATGATGGGATCCTAAAAAAATTGAGGGCAACCCTCTGTTTTTTTCTAATATCTGAAGTCGGTTAGATTTTGTTAAAAAATTACTTGCAGTAAATACGTTAATTATTGTGACAAGTGCAAGAAAAAATCTAATCACCTACTGCCATTTATTGCGTCTGGTTAGCAGTAGTTCGTTAAATTATGGCTTTTATTCTGTTGCACTTTGCCCGTGTACCGTTTTTGAAAATTGATGAAAGGAACCTCTTTGGTCGTCTTTAATAATTTCGAAGTTGTGAATACATTAATGCTACGGTACAACTAAGGTATATTCTTAAATACCTTTTTTATTTGTTATCCCGACGTTTCGGCTGTGTTACAAAAACTGTGGTCACAGTTGTCAGGGTAAAAAGTAAAACAGGTACATACGCGATAAATACCCGTTTTAATCAGTAATTATGTACAGTGATCGCGAAAGTTTGACAAAATAATAATATATTCTTAAGTTCGAAATGCGTTACTTCAAAAACATATATTATAAAAACTGCTATCAGAAATAATAATTATCTTAACGCTCGTGCCTTTCACCACCTATTATGAAATGCTCATAAAATTGAAAAGGGAAATGTGACATAATTTGTTTATGGCTTTTAAACTTTTCCGATTTATTTTAACCGCGAAATATCGGTATTCATTTATTATATTGTTTATTTTAAATAAAATATTTTGATTTATTTAAACAAGGAGGGTCCCTAACGAATGTTTCTTTAGGGTTTGAGTGATGTAGTCTGGTACCATAGTACTCATATTATGGTTTCTGATTTATTGTGGCCTTCATTAATCTACCAAGTGAAGATAATTTATATAGCATAAATAGTAATCCTACTGTGAGGTCATTCCTAGGTTGATTGCTAAGTGCTAATTATTTATTCATTATATTTTTTTGTATAGAAGAGTATATTAATAACAATAATAAATATTGCTGGACATTTCACACAGCGCTATCTAGCCCCAAACTAAGCAGGACTTGTACTATGGGAACCAGACAACTGATAGAATACTTATATACTTTTTTTAAAGTACATACTTATAATATATAGAAACATATCCAGACCCGGAACAAATATCTGTAGATCATGCAAACATTTGTTCCGCGACGGGAATCGAACCCACTACATCCTGCATCTCAGCCGGCTATTCGCCTACTGCGCCACGGAGGTCGTCAATTCACGGAGGTCAGGTATATTTGAATCATTATGTGCACGTTGTGTTCGTCTATAAATGAAATTATATGAAATAATAGCCAATACCTAATTAAAACGGGTATTTATCGCGTATGTACCTTTTTTATTTGTTATTGATTATGTACAGTGATCGCGAAAGTTTGAAAAATATAAGTATAATAATATAATATAATAATAGTATAATTATAGTATAATATAATAATAGTAAATAAGCACGTGATCACGTAAATTTTGGGACGTTATAGAAATATTTGTTATAATTATTATTGCTCGAAGAACAAACAGACAAACCCGAAATAGCAATAAATCAACGCTTCGATTAGCGGCGTTTTATTTTTATCAAAAGTGCGCGATTAAAAAACCTTTAGCGGGCATTTAAGGGTTGATGTACCAAATGTCACGCTTTTCGAACTACCCCCAAACAGATGCTTAAACGAGAGATATACCAAACACTTCTGTAATTTAGAAGAATGCTCCTCGCTATTGTATTTTTAACTTTACACCCTTGTCAAAAAGGTTCATACCTTAAAATTGGCAATGATAACTTGACTATCGTAATTAAAATCGAAAATGAACTTTACAAGGACTGAGCATAGTCCATTTTTGATTGATTATGAACGCGAAGGGGTCGCGTGATGGGTAATAGCTATCGATTTAGGATGCAGATTGTGGCATACTGACTCAAATAATTATAAGCAACTTTGGGAGCATTGCCAATAAATCAATCTTCGAACTTTAAATACATTATAGAAATAATAAAACAAAATTAAATGTACCTACTATTAAACGGGATAATATTAAATGGTTAATTCGGCCATTTCATAACTTTACAATAGTAAAATAGGTAGGTACATTCGAGCGGTAAAAGTTGACATGACCGGCGGTGGCGTTCGTCCATAGAGTATCCATCCACGCTAATAGAGATATGCCACAAAGCAACTAGACATGTGACCATCGGAAAGCTCGCTATCACTACCTGATAGCCGGGTATTCGATTGATTGAACCCATCCCTAGCTAATACTACGCTCAATTCTAGAACTGTTAAACCGGCGTGGGTGGTAGCGATTGGTTTTTGAAACAGGCGTTCGTTGCGAGATTCAGTGAAGAAAATTTACATTTTGA
Source organism: Philereme transversata (assembly GCA_963924445.1). NCBI lineage: Eukaryota > Metazoa > Arthropoda > Insecta > Lepidoptera > Geometridae > Philereme > Philereme transversata. Next base: position 13,000,160 of record OZ004347.1, read on the forward strand.
AGAGGTGTGTAGGTTAATTCGGAGACTACACAAAACTATTTTCTAGTTATAACATTAGACTTATTACGACTAGAAATGGATTATCTTGGCTACTAATATATTATTATTGGGCTACGCAAGTACGACCACATCTCACAGTACCGCTCGCAGTTTAAGTGGATTAGAAGCCGGTTTCGTCGGGAAACTCACATACTCTGTCTTCTTTATAACATCCTTCAAAATCCTTTGTCTCCATGCTATCTTAAAGAATGTTTTTCTCTTCTTTTTCCACCTGATCGTCCTTCTCGTTCTTCTCAACATCTTTTACTCAAGACGCCTGAGCATAAAACTTCTTTCTTCACTAACTCTTTCACTGTGACGGCTATCCGCTTGTGGAACTCTCTTCCAATGGAAATCCGCAGGGCAGCCTCTATGGGAGTCTTCAAATCTAAACTCTTTAAAGACTTCATCTCTTCAAGATACCCAACAAAAATGAGCACTTTATGTAGTTACATATTGATGTATTTCATTTATGTAAGTGTATTATTATTATTATTAATTTTTGTACGTTTTTTTTTGAAACCTAAGCTAAAGTTGTTTTACCTCTCCATTTTCTATTCTATCTCTATTTTCTGGCACTACCACTTTCTCCACACTACAAAGGATAGCTGGAAGAAAATGCTAATTAGCATTAAGTTCGCCTATGTAATATTTTTTTAGTGCAATAAAAAAAAATCTAATCTAATCAAATCTTGCAAAGCTGATTCGTCTCGTTACAAATGTACACGTACGAGTGGGTAAATTTATAAGTTCCAAATCTTAGGAAAGACAAAGAACTAAAAGAAAAAAAACTATTGAACCCACGCACATTTTTACTTTTTTTTACAGATAAACACAATACCTATTACAAAAACACAATATAAACAATGAAAATAATAATATAATAAAAGTAAGGTTAAGTACCATAAGGCTTTTAAATGCGTCATTTTGTTATTTGCATACCTAAACAATACCGTTATGGATACGTGTGTGAAGTACGAATGTGAGTTCCCAGAGAAACCTTGCACGGTTTTTAACGTTATATTAAGGTTTATAGTCAGGGGTGGGAGTATTTGAATTACTTATAATTAAAATACAAATACGTATTTTGTATTTGTAATTCAATTACTTCGTAAAAATGTAACTTGTAATTGGTATTTCAAATACTTATGGCTTCAAACTACATCTGACTTAAATACATTTAGCAATCTTATTAATGATGCGTTCTACAGGAAATAGAGCTCGATAGTTTGTGTAAACTATTCGTAAGCAAGATGGCGACCGCTAAATATGTCAATATTTAAAGTTGGCAACACTGCACATGTACTGTACGTCAAAATGTCAAGTACCTAACACCTGACTGTATGTAAAATAAATTAGTTAAAATACTGTAAATAATAAATAAATATTGCTGGACATTTCACACAGTGCAAGCTACCCCAAACTAATACAGAGCTTGTACTATGAGAACCAGATACTTATATACTTTTTTTTGTAAATATTTACATACTTATAATATACAGAGAAACAACCAGGCCCGCAAAAAATATCTGTAGATCGTGCAAACATTTGTTCCGCAGCGGGAATCGAACCCGCTGCCTTCTGCGTCTCAGCCGGCTATTCACCCACTGCACTACGGAGGCACTCTATTGTATTTTGTAATTTATATTTAAAATACACCGCTTAAATTTTTTTTATTTCGTATTTTAAATACGTGCGAGATAGTATTTTGTAATTTAATACGCAAAGTATGTATTTTTCCCAGTTCTGGTTATAGTAAATAATAATATAAAAAAATCCTGATTTTTCTAGATTACATAAGTAACCCGTTAATTTATGACTCACGTAAGTCCGTCAAAACCAAGCAATAGCAGGTAAAGGATATCAACGAAAAGGGCTGAAAAAATTAAGATGACCTACTTTAAAATTTGCACCTTTCACCAGAATTGTACCATTGTGGTAACGCACCTTGCCAACATATGTTACCCGCATGTCTTGGGTTCAAATGGCTCTTTTTCTATAAATTGTTTTTTTTGCGGTGTCATCCTTGATTGAACTTGGAGAAATGGAACAATGATGCTATCGAGCAGCAAAAAGAAACTACTTGTATATTATTTTTACTCTACCTTCGAATAAAGTAAATTTTTTTATCCTTTTTTTATAGTTATTTATTTTGTATACCTATGTAACATCCCCCATATAGATATATATTATATACTTACCACGCATTATGCTTACATTTATTTGTTTTTTTTTAAAGTGAAAACGTCTTTAGTTGCATTGGGCATTTTTTGAGATGGAAAAAAACCATTGAACTCCCGACACTGTTACCCTAACCGACACCTCTGTATATGAAGTGGAAACTTCTTTAGACGCGTTGGGCATTTTTTGAGATGGGAAAAACCATTCCACTCGCGACACTGTTTCCGTTACCATTACCGACACCTCTGTATATAAGTATTTCTGTATATGTCGGCACTCCCAAAGTGCCTTTTTTTATTTGTTTTTTACTGTTGTTATGTAAGCTAAGATAAGGTATATTAAAGAATTTTCATTCAGTTTCATTCATTCATCCATGCAATCTATCCAAATATTAGGTCATATAGGAGATTTGAAAGAACATAGGACTCTGAACCATTTTTAATACATAACTGATACAATATTTTATGACAATTTCTGAGTCTAAGACAGTCTAAGTTTATTAAATCTTTAAAATTATTAACAAATTTAAAAAGAATAAACTTCAGATGCTACCTATTTTTAACCAAAAAAACTACAACATCTAACTAAAAACATTGGAGAAATAAAACCACTATTTTAGCTTAGTCGTTTATTTCTCTACCAACTCTACGAAGACATTTGTCCTTCCGTTCATTACCTTCAAAATCACCACAAGCCTACAAGCATTTTAATCACGGCCAGCTCCATACATTGTCTTTACCATCGTCCGTCCGTCCGCATGTAATCAAAGGTATGACAACAAAGCCTATCTTTTTGAGTTTGTTTCGCATGCCGTAATTGGCTTTCGATTTTATTGACGTATCTACCTTTATTGTTTTCTTTTCGTGTTTCGTTCAAAGTTGATCCTAGTTGGTGCTATTCGAAAATATTTTGCAAGATTTAAAACATTCTGAACACGAAAATTACATAAATTGCATTTGAAACAATTTTATCATTACTACATTAACCAGTTGCCACCTATGCAAAAAATATATATTTGTCAAACAGAAAGTTTGCAAAGCAAAGATGCAAAATTCAAAAATTTGAACCTAACCGCCAAAACAACGCGTGTGCGTCATATCACCCCTCGCTAAAGGTGCGCGCGCGCACAGGGGTGGACCCCTATTATCTTTAACATTCAAGTCTGTTTGCAAGATAAAGGCAAGGGGAACAGGGGGTGATTTTCTTTATTCTTCACCCGGATTTATTATTATTTTTTACGTTATTATTACTATGATTGCCGAGTCGCGTGCGCACATGTCCTTTGCCACCCCTCTAGTAAAGAGGAATAATGCTCTTACTTGTATTTATTTTTTATTGTTAGAGGATTATTGAAGGTTACATTAGTGGTTGCTGACTTCGGAATTATTATTTCGACTCGTGCGCTTAAAACAAAACAAGCAACAAATTTCAGTATTTTCAGTCGACATCTTAAAAGCCGTAAGCGCATCTGACATGTCTACGAATCCCTTTTCAAACATGTTTCTTTCAAGACGCTCCCTATTCAATCCTAAAAGCTTTGTTGTCATGTCTTCGACCCCTGAGTTTGACATTGCAGCCAATACCACTTTTAAGTCTATAAGAATACAGTCCACATTCGCGTCTTATTCTTACAACTCAAGATTGTAAGGAATCACCTGAACATCTGATTTCACGTCCGGCACCTTACTACGAATCGTAGTAAAAATTGTTTATCGAAATATATATTTTCACATCTACGATATAGAGTTTCTTACAGCTCGCACAGTCGTGAAATCATTCAACATCTAAGACGGCAATTTGATTCAAACTGTTTTGAGTTTTATTTCTTGAACATTGTGGTTGGATTTAGGTATATTTTGTAAGAAAGGCACGTGTTGTAGAGATATGATCGCTGCACATGTTTGATCCACGATTTAATGTGTTTGTGGGCGTATCAAATGACTTCGATACTATTGCTTCAACTGTGGCGATGTTGAGGCGCCACCTCAGACAATACCAGGTGCTTCGGATATCCGTATTGACTTACGTTTTGCGATCAAAAAGGTGATTGCTTCCACATAGCATGTTTGTTTGCGAGTTTAGAGAGTTTATACATTGTACAAGTATCAAAACCAATCAACTTTGCATAATACAGTTTAGTTTTTTCAATATTGTTTTTGATTAAAACTTCCTAACTCTTTTTACAAAAGCGTTAATTATTCAGTAGTTTAAATGTAGGCCATGTTTTTTTTTTCGAATACAGTAACTATGCTACTTGAAAACCCTAGTATCGATCCAAAATGGCGGTAATCCCCGAAGTAGTACAAAGAGTAAAAACTTGCCCCTGCGCCTTTGACCCGCGCCTGCGCAGCTGCGTAAAGATCGAGAGGGGTGCATCGCGATCGATAATCCGATGTAGCGGCTAGTAAAATCGAGTGGAATGTGTTTCCAATCAGTAAGAAAACATATTGTTATTTCAATACTCAATACATTTATTGCTTTCATATGGTGACCAAGGTGTTGCAAGTAGTAGGTCGATTGTTTCACATATGAACCGTGGCAGGGTATTGTAAGGTTTTCGTATCTAAATACGTAGGCTTTCTATTTACACTTTACAATTTATTCGATACTAGCTGACCCCACATACGTTGTTCTGCCATATAGTACATTATCAAAGAAATCAAATGCAGAATGACATCTCTAAGTGACGCGACACTTCATGTAAATGACTTTACGTCAATGATGGTTAGATTATATGGAAATTTCAACCCCTATTTCACCACCTTCAAGATTAATTTTTGGAAGAAAAGATAGCCTATGTCCTTGCCCAGCATATAATCTATCTTCTTGCCAAATTTCATTACGATTTGTTCAGCCCTTTAGTCGTAAAATGGTAACAAACAAACTAACAAACAAAGTTACCTGCGCATTTTTAATATTAGTGTGGATTTTAATCTACATTTACTAATATTATAACGAGGAAAGATTTGTATGTTTGTATGGAATAAACTCAAAAACTACTGGACCGATTTTTGAATTTTTTTCATCATTAGAATGCTACCTTATCCCGGAGTAATATAAGCTACTTTTTACCCAACTGCGCAGAAGGAGGGTAATGTTTATATTGAAAAACTACTCGTACGAAGTTGCAGATTGGTCAGCTAGCAGGTATACTTTGCACATTTATTTATTTCTACTTATACATTCTTCATTTTTTGAAAGTTATTCTTGTATTTGAAGTTCTTGCTCAATTGATTATGGTCTTTAGCATTCAAATCTATTTTTTTAGTTGTAAATTATTGCAATTTAGTTGGGTAATGCCTTATGTATTTACAGAAAATTTTTGATCTGAATCAGTTGATCTATTTATTTAGCAGTTTGCAAGAATCTTTCAACGATTCGACTGTTTCTTTTGTATATTTTTAAAAGATATGTTATGGTTATTTCTCTTAATGAAATGTATAGTGAATGTAACCTTTTAAGTAAGTGCATAATAGAAAACGTGTACTTCATTAATAAAGTATTTTTTTTATATATTAAACTTATTTAATTGGGATTATGGCTCAAACTAAATACAAACCTTTGTTTTTCTCAGCAGATAATAATAAACTCTATCAAAAACCAATCTCCAATCATCATCATTAATTGTATCTACCAAAAAAGTACGAAATGCGATATGTTTAGAAATAAAGACACTCATCCATCATATTAACATCTTTGCATTTTGGCAATGCACGCGCACGCGCCGCAGATGCATGCCGCAGCTTTTGCCAATACTGAACGCATCTTTTATATTTCGTACCTCCCTATGAATATGAACGCAGCTTTTGGTACATTCAAGTGCATCTTCACTTATATTTTGTACTAACGAGTAACCCCTATGATGAATCGATTATATTTCGAGAATCGCAAATCTTTAATATCGATTTTAACAATAGTTGGGGGCAAAAATATTGTTTTCTATCGATGATCACTATCGAAATGCTTTGGTGTTTCAGTGCTAGGATCTTTAAGAAGGTACAATCAATTAGATTAGCTTCCCGAATTTAAATCTCCATAGCACCATCCATTTCAATAAAATTGCGAAACAAAACAATGCACAGTACCTATCCAATTATTGTATTATTCAACTTGGGATTGTACCACGTGCCTAATAGTCAGCTATATATATTTTAAATAAGCCCGCACAATGCTGAAATAACTGTGCTTGACAGGGTGCAAGATCCGTTTACCATATTTACACCACCGGGCACGCGACATTTCATCCCAATACGCTAAAGGTGCGGAACCCCTTTCTCTATTATCGACTAGAAAAGTATAGGGGATCTTAACAATCGAATCGAACAATTGACGGCCATCCCTAGTAAGCTGCAATTCTTAATTTAAAATTTAGAATTTAGAACTTTGTAAAGACGTGGACACAATAGGGTTATTGTTTATGAGGCAGACGGCTTGGTATTAAAATAATACGAACGAAATATATTTAGGTGACCATTTTGTGTCGTATAGGAATGTAACTAAAAAATTTTGTTATTCTGCAAGAGTCAATGACTAATGTGCACATAAAAAGTAATAATAGACAGAGTTCATCGCCACTTCCTGTTTTCTAGCGCTCCGTGAAGTTATGTTGATAATGATTTTGTAAGTGTATTTTTTGCGAAACTATATTTGTAAAGCAATCAAATTGTGTACGGTGAAATTCTGTGCATCAATTTATTTCATCTTACGTCATCCCATCTCGTTCACAATTAAAAGCAAGAACTGCGACACCAATCGAAGCTGCATCTCCTAACCGTTAATTAGAGATCCCCGACGCAGCAGTAATCAAGCATAAAATTAAAAGTTGGCACACGCCGGTCGACCGAACCCGATATAAAGTATCAGGGTATAAGGGGTGTCCACACAAACCTTATGGTACCGCACAGCACGGCAATTTGTTCAAGACATCTGGCCTCACACTCACACCTGCCCGCGCCCGTACGGAATCCCCTCATACCGATACTTTGAATTACAACTTTATAATCGAAAAAAGAACTTTAGAATCTATTACAAGGTCTTAGAGCTCATTTGATGGACTATTGGTTTAAGCGACCAATGCCCCCGTCAAAGTAACATTCGCTCATTATAATTCGGAAATGACTAACAGTTTCAACTCAAATTGTTCTAGGCTCAGTGAAGTGAGACTTTATGACGTGTACTCGTATATTCGCTCATTAGATAGAAGTTGCTATCAGCCGTCCGGTTGGTTTCCTGTCCGGAACAATAAGAGCCGTCTTTCAATTAGCCGAATGTCAACTATCAAGCGTTGTATGGTCGGACCGCCAATCTAAATACCGCTGTCTCGTAGCGATCTCGTACGCGTACGTTCATTCACTCACAAGATGTCTACACTTGGCTGTGTGTGCGTGTTCATTCAAGACGTTCTTGCGTCACGACGACGTCACAAGGTCTTTCAAGTGGGTGTGTGAACATACCCTAACGTCTTATGTTTTGACATTTTTGTTTTTTACCGATGACAAGATAAGTGAAGGAAGGGTAACTTGGTATTTGTTACTAAACTAAAATAAGTTTTTTCATACAAATTGTTCAGTGTAAAGATTTCCGGATGCAGTCTTCGCAAAAAGCAGTTAATTTGTCAGTTAGACGGCAGGGGTCCGAGGATGCGGGACGAAATACTGGTAATTTGGCCCAAGTAGACTATTTTAGTGGTCCATTGTGGCTCGAGGGCCCTAAGAATGGTTCCTTCAATTTGGTGCGAACGCCCGCATGGCGCACGGCCGGGAGAATAAATATTAATGTTCCCTCAAGAGCTTCCTTGTGAGTAAAAACCAAACAAGTAGATTGAGATACGATTCATTACTGCATTAAAGTCAATGGTTTTACTTTCGTTGTCTTGTACTTTGGTTTGTCGCTTCATCTTCATAAAAACCGTGTTTTTTGACTGGGACAATATGAGGAAATCCGAAACCATAGCATATTTGAGAATCTGTCTGAGGAAGCATTTAGTCCATATTTTTAGGAAATCATTTTGGTATCATTATTTTTTGGTCGAGCCCGAGTTTTTAATGAAAATTAATAAAGTTCTCAATTCTTTATGATACGCATCGACTCAGTTTCATGTTAATATTATTTCATTGAAGGAGAGATAAAAAAAAATTGTATATGCTATGGTTTTGGATTTCCCCATACTGTCTCAGTTAAAAGAACACTCTGTATATAGTAAACACTGTAACACTTTTGAAGCTACAATACCTCAAGTCAGTGATCTTTAGCAAGCTATATAAATTTAAAAACTGAAACACGACTACCTTACACCTACGTCAATGGTAGCTTATGTCACCCGGACCAATAATGAATCCATTGACTCCTCATTCATCAAAATCAGATGAGTAGTTTAGGCGCTACAATGGAACATACATCCATAGACTGCTAAAAACATAACCCTTCCTTTTGGCTTTGCTGTAATCGGGTAAAAATGTAGCCTATTTACCCGCACCTTAATAACGAATCCATTGACACCTCATTCATCAAAATCAGATGAGTAGTTTAGGCGCTACGGTCAAATCAAGTCAAATATTTTTATTCATTAAAATCACAAGGATCACTTTGAAACGTCAACTTTACTGCCTGTTCCTTCGCGACCAAGCCAGGAAAAAAATGCAAGAAACAAGGCTGGTTGTTTTTTTTATGATCCTTTTACAATACATAATACAGAAAATAAATTACGTCTAAATTGTAACATTTTGAACGAGTTGGAGCAATTTCAATCCCAAGCTTCTCTATCATTTAAATAATCCGATATTTTATAGTAGGTTTTTTTATAAAGATTTAGTTTAATTACGTTTTTAAATTTATTAATTGTCAATTTTTGTACATCCTTTGGGAGTTTGCTATAAAAGCGTACACCTTGCCCTTTAAACGATTTACTAACTTTGAACATACATCCATAGACTGCTAAAAACATAACCCTTCCTTTTGGTTTTGCCAATGTAGCCTATCCACCTGCACCTTAATAAAGAATCGATTGATATCTCATTCATCAAATTGAAATGAGTAGTTTAGGCGCTACGGTGGAACATATGTACATCCATAGACTGCTAAAAACATTCCTATCAGTATCAAGATAAATGAAGAGTAGTATTGTCATCGGTATACAAAAAATATCACACCTTGCGCCCGGCATATCAAAATCGGATCAAAAGATCTATAAGAAATCTTCAACAGAAGTAAAATCAAGGAAAGCGAAAACGCGTTGAATAGATTTTTTGTTTGTTTTTTATTTGTGCAAAACTGATCCCTAAGAGGCTAATGTGGGCACGTTGCTTTTGTATTTTAAGTAACGTTAAATTGGTCGTTCAGTAACACAGCTGGCACTCATTATCATCACTTTACCAGCCATAGGCCGTCCTCTGCTGAACATAGACCTCCCCATAGATTTCCAGAGCAACTGATCCTGTGCAGCGTGCACCCAACGGCTCCCAGCAACCTTTATCACGTCGTTTTTCCATCTTTATAATGTAAGTAAAACTAGTGTTGTTACATGAGATAGGTAACTAATTACGAAAACTGAATTGAATGAAAAAAATTGGAAATATGTATTATGTCTGTACAGAATGATGTCATAGGAAAAATAAAGAAACAGTAGGTTATCATTATGGGTTCATAAAATATAGGTATCTAGTGGGGGACTATCCTACGTTGCTATATATCGAATATCGCATAAATATCGCAGTCTACATATCGAAGAGTTGATGGCCGTTGGGGCAGTTCTAGAGTAGAGACCATGCACTGGAAAGCGCTGATATTCGAGTGATACAAGTGCTTGAATGAAATACATGAGCTGTGAATTTTTGATGTTTCTGTGTCATGGAACACATTTTTATTATTAATGAATTATTTAATGAATGAATTAATGAATGAATGGAAACACTTTTTTGTCCACCACAAAAGAAACAAACAAAAATAAAAAGGTAAAATGAGAGGTCTTATTGCTTAGAAAAGATTTCTCCCAGATAACATTTTGATGAAGGGATAGTTGAGATCTAGAATGTTTGCGGCGATGTACTCATACGCACGGCAACACATCAAGTTAGACGTTTCCAGTGAAAGCTGACCCCGCATTGTATAGTCTTTCGGTACAATGAGAGGTCAGCTTATATTGAAAATTGTAGCTTGATATGTAGCCTCGTGTACATAAATGAATGCGAAATTCATGTTTTCGGTGCAGCCAAAAAAAATAAAATTTCAAAGAATACTTTTAAAGCCACCGCAGATTGCAGCCCCAAACATCTTGACACAATTTGTTACTAAACGATAAAGTTTTGTTACTAGGGCTATAAAACGATTAATAAATCAATTTTCTACTCAAAAGAGTACACTACAAATTACTTCCGGTTTTCGAGGACTTCTTTCATACTTACCTGACAATCGGGCCCTTTAAGTATTTTTTTTTCACCATAAATCAGCTATATAACGCACGCCCCCGACACCTGGTTGTAAAGGCTTTTCAAATTAAAGTTTGCTACAAATTGAGGCATTTTTTTATATTAATTACCTTTATCGTTTGACCACGATCTCGCCTGGTCTAGCGATGATGCAGTCTACGATGGATCGTAATGTATTTTGGTGTAAATATAGCCGGTGGTTTTTCAATAAAACATTACCTTCATTTTGCGCAGTTGGCTAAAAAGTAGCATATGTCCTTTCCCAGGATATAATCTATCTCGTTGCTAAATTTCATTACGATCCGTTCAGCCGTTTAGTCGTGTAAAGGTAACAAACAAACTAACAAACAAACAGAGTTATGTATGTATTATACATATAAACCTTCCTCTTGAGTCACTCTATCTATTGCTGAAACTGCATTCAAATCCGTTGAGTAGTTTAAAAGATCTAAAAGCGAACAGACGGGATTTATCTCGCACCGTTTTATCGGTTGTTGAAGGTGCACAAATAAAACGGTAATTGTCTGAAGTAACACCGATAAAACAGTTCGTGATAAATCACGTATTTTTAATTATTATTCATTATTTTTAGCCCTCTGTGTCCTACTGTTGGGCAAAGGCCTCCCCGCATTCTTTCCAGACAGTTCTTTCCAGCGCCACGGTCCAATCCACTCGGAAGTTAGTGAGCTCGTCCCTGCATCTTTTCCTTGGTCTGCCGCGACGTCTTTGGGTTGTGTCAGAGTTCCACTAGGTGGTCAACTTGGCCACTCAGTGGCAGCCCAGTCCCACTTGAACTTGGCGGCTTTCGTAGCTACATCAGCGATTTAGGTTCGAGAACGCAGCTCAGTATTGAGTATGCAGTCAATACAATACGCTTGACTCCGAGAATGCTGCACTTCATCGCATTTATAATAAAGATAGATAACTCTTTATAAGCAACACCAAATTACAATTAATTCACTTAGAAAACTTAAACTAATACGCGGTGGTTCAATAGGCAGTCTTATCGCTTTAAGCGATCTCTTTATCTTGGGATTGACTGGATTGAAAATTATTTTGTTTCAGAATATTTTTTTGGTATTAAAATTATTTGTGATTTTAGAATAGTTAAGTTTGTATCTGAATCTTGTCCCATAAAAGTCATGCATTTTATTTATCTTTATACAAAAACGTTACATTTATAAAATTATTGCTGTGTGAAATATCCAGCAATATTTATATTTATTTATATTTATTTATTTATTTATATTTCGTACGCGTGTTTTGTCAATAATGCCTATGTCTCAATTCAGGTCATAAACTTACATTTCATCCAAATCGTAACAAACTCTCTTTTGCATTTATCTAAATATTAGTATGATTGTCTTTTTATTGAGAAAAAATCGCTTTAACTATGATTAACTCATTTGGAATTAATCGTTATTAAAAACGTAAAATTTCAACCCTTTATTCTGAATAATATTTGTTTAATATACGGGTCTTCAACCCCAAGATAAGCTGTATCGGCTGTATCGATTTAGGGTATGCGTCCGCGCAGCCGGTGGTCTAATCTGTGTGCCACTTTAAGCTGGCTGGCAAAGTAAAATGAGTTCTATCACTCTAAATTTTGGTTTGATAATGGCGATAAATGTTTTCCTCTCGTATCTCAAAGGTTCCTCGAGATAATGCCATACTCGAGTTCGTGTTAGATGAAATTGAACTGTCGTGTAATGTCTTTAAGTTTCAAAGCTCTTAGCATATATTTCTTAATCGCCACACATTTATAGACATTTTTCGAGTTTCCAGAGTTACTTTTGTAAGTAGTCCGTACTACTATTGCTTCTGTGGTATTTCTAGTAGCACGTGCCGACCCGTATTGATCGATATCGAAAAGTGATATCTATCGATTGTAGTAATCGCAGATAGGTGCTTAACTTTATGACCACCAAGAGACAAAATGAGAGATGGAACACCTGACGTTAACCGCTAAATTACTTGAAGATTGACTGATAAAAAAACACAAGTAACAAACAAAACGAGACGTCGCATCGGACAAAACTTCTTTTAACGAACTACACCCGTGTATCATAAGTGTATAGAAAAGCAAAAAAACCGGCCAAGTGCGAGTCAGACTCGCGCACGAAGGGTTCCGTACCATACATCTATATGAATTTTTTATTACGAGCGCCCATACAACTCAGAGGACTATCTTAATTGGCGTCAACAATGTATGTATCCCGTTGACCGAGAATCACGAAATTTGGCAAAACGCAAGGTCTTACAGCACAAATAAAGGAAAAATACCAAAAAATAAAAAAAGTTGAAAATTAAGATAAATTTTGGTACTTTAAAGTTTTCGCAAAAATCTAAATTTGGCCATATCTTATTATCGTGTTGACTTGATTTGTGTGTGGACCTTGATTTTTAGACACCTAATAGGGACTTTATATTTCAGTATCTGGTATAAATTTCAACTTGCTAAGTCCACCCGTTCCTGATAAAATAGGTGGTGACACACGGACAGACGGACAAGAGAGTGATCTGATAAGGGATCATTTTTTACCTTTTGAGGTACGGAACCCTAAAACCACAAACCTGTAATGCTATGTACGACATTAATTTAGAACACACATCTGGAATCGTAATTACAGGTTTTAGAGGTGGGTTTAATACCGATAGCTTGAATATTTATTCAGTAATCGATACATTTCCAATAAACATCAAATTGGCGGCGCCATGCGACTTAGGCGATACCGCTTAGTCAGTCTACTTACAAGATGAATTAATACAATTTGTTTACCTATTTTATATAGGCTGTTTCTTTGTTATTTCTAGGACTTGATATTAAGTATGTTTGAAAATTTAACATTTTATACAGTAACGAATTTGAAAAAAACCTATTTTACAATAATACTAGTCATTACCCATGCTTTCATTTAGTGTCGCACATAAGATAACACGTTGTATAATTTTAAAATTTACGATATTTTCCTTGTTTCAGATCCATCGGAGGCCACGGGCTTATTTTCACCGGATAAGAGTACAAAACGTTATTCATGGTAAGTGAATATTTTAAGGCAAAACCACCAGCAACTTCCTGTTTAAAAAATAGAAAAAATTTAAGGAAAACTTATTAAAACTGTTCAAATGCCACATTGCTAGTTTTTGCTAATACTTAAGATAAAATTGTCCTGTTTGCTTAGAAATTCTGTTAATACTCGTAGTAACAAAACCGAATTTTCCTCATTTTATTGTTACTTCAATAGGTTTTTTTATATTAAAACAAGCTTCCGGGTGCGGCTTATAAAAAAATAGCCTAAGTCTCAGTCCAGCCCGATCATAATCTATCTTATACCAAAATTCATCGAAGTCGGTCAAGCCGTTTAATCGTGAAAACGTAACAAATAGACAGGCAGAGAGGTTAACTTTCGAATATATAATATTAGTACAGATAATATATCCCGTGGCCTTAGTACCAACGTTTGAAATTAACTAATCAAACGTCTAGCCGTTAACAAATAATGCCTCATTCCGTCAAAAGACAGAAAAAAAACGAGAACGCAAAAAAAAGTTCTGTCTAAATAATCTTTATTTCTCTATTAAAAAACACTGACACTTACAATGGGAAATAATTATAAACTTATCATTATATTATGTCGTCTCAAATCAACAATATGTATGTAGGTACATAAAAATGTATTTTTGTAACTTTCGCGATCACTATACCTAATTATTGCATATCATATCATAGCATACCACAGCTGTCAAAAACCGCCAGGTAAACAAGTCAGCGATAGCAGAGCATCTGGTAGACTCGGGACCGAATCATTGGATTGAACTCCATGATCCTAAAGTTCTCTCTAGTGAACGCCATTATTACAAGAGAATGTTTCGCGAAGCGATTGAAATCAAGAAATTTCAAAATTTCAATGGGGAAGATGGCTATAGACTCTCAGCGTCCTGGAACCCGATGATTGCTTTGTGTGCGCGTCGTGATCGGTCGTTTCAGTGCGTAGATACGGTTAGTGTAGTGTGTCTAATTCTGTAGACCAAGTGAGGGTAGTTGCTGCAGCTACCCACACTTCTCGACGGTAGCTCCATGTACTTCAGCCAACCCATGACCACGACTGTTGCAACACAGCCGAAACGTCGGTTTTTATAACAAATAAAAAAGGTATTTAAGTAGGTAAAAGTTAATAGATTAGTTTTTTATTTGTTACGTCACACTAGGACAATAAATCGATACACAAACATACTCAATACTCAATCGTTTATTGTATTCCACAATGTAATATTATGTGGTAAATAATAGGTATATGTTCATGATGGACCCTGTTGGGCACAACAATATTCTGGAGAGAGGAGGGCGTCATTGTTCTTGTTAGGTTATATTTATTTTAAAAAGAAAACATTCAAATCTAATGTCAAAGTAGATAGTAGGTAAGCATCTAAATAACATAGAGAAGTCTTGAGATATCGATACGAAAAACGGTCCTAAAACGTGTGACAAGCCACGATGATATTGCTATCTCGCTCGCTCTTGCAGCCCTTACGGGAGCCGAGTACCTATGGATAACACTAATACCAGTAATTGTATTGAAAAGGAAACACACATGTTTATTGGTTGTCCCCGTATACCACGAGTCTTGGCGGCTATTATAGTGTGCAATTTTGATAATTAAACAAGAAAATTGTATGGATACATTTTTATTTTTGTATAGAATCAGTCCCTTCAATGTAATTAGTTTAAATTGCAACACATTATATGCAATGTACGTAAGCCGCAGGAATCTCGCAGCGTATATGAGATCGTTCACGCGGAGTCCGAATAAAAGCGTCGAATTTCGTATTTCGTCCGCTTCCTGACAAGGGAGGACAGGCCATGAATTTTCGAATAATCAACCCCCCTATTCGGTGTTACCGGAATTTTCATCATTGTGAGATAATGTCACTTTTTCATGACTTGCGCAATAGTCCCATTTGTCATATTAGAATTGATTCTGTCAATGTATGTACAACACTATTTTCTTATAAGACGAGTGTGAACCAAAAAAAAAAAATCATTTGTGAGATACAAAATGGAGACGGAATAATAAATTGCCAAATGTTGTACCTCTTTGTATATATCCTCTTTATTTCGTCGAAATTGACATAATAACACCACGCGCAAGCATCTGAATCAGGAATAAATCATTTTCCGGGAAAATTTTTGGATAAAGATGTCACAAAAATAAAAAATATCCAGCCTCATTGGCGTGCAAATTACATTTCGTTCACCGCGCAAATAATAGGTGACATAAGCGCGGTGATGCAAGTTATAGTAAACCCTGCATAGAGAAGCAGACGTGTCCGTTGATAGTTGCTATGATCATAACTTTTTTGAGAACAAAAAGCTATTGTTTTGTACAGTTTTTGGCAGAAAATACAGTTGGTAGAATTGAAAGCTTGTGTGTAGATTTACTAAGGTTCCTCTTTGGGTATAAATTTAATAGAATATTTACTTAAATCCTTCAGTATTTAAGTCTTTTCCATCCATTTTTGCGATTCGGTAGTATCTAATATAGTACAATGTACAGTCATATGAATTTGAATTTCCCTTATTATAACAAAATTATCATGCTTTATATAAATAAAAAAATAAATTAAATATTGCTGGACATCTAGCCCAAACTAAGCAGAGCTTGTACTATGGGAACCAGATAACTAATAGAATACTTATATACATTTTTTTCTGTAAATACATACTTATAATATATATAGAAACAACCAGACCCGGAACAAATATCTGTAGATCATGCAAACATTTGTTCCCCGGCGGGAATCGAACCCGCTACCTCCTGCGTCTCAGCTGGCTATTCGCCAGTAGATTAAAGAGGACAGCCCCTCAAGACCTCATATAGCACCTAAATAGAAGATGGAAGTGCCACTGAGCTTATTCCATACATGCCCAACGCGAACTATTCACACACTCTAGCTCAATGCCCTGATGGGCAGATTGCAAGAAAATAAGGAGACTAAAAAAATATATAAACAACAAAATATAACTTATAGTATATAACTTATAACAATATAATTTATAGTTATACTACATACATTTATCTAGAAATAGGTTTATAAAACTGCTGGTAACAAATAAACATCCAATTAAACATCAAAAATATGTTCTTAATTCAGTAAATGTATGGAATAATATGACGATTTACGCGCTGTTGCTGGCAAGGATTGGATGAGAAGAGCTGAGGATCGGGCTCAATGGCGCACCCTGGGAGAGACCTACGTCCAGCAGTGGACTGTTATAGGTTGATGATGATGATGATGGAATAATATTAGTCATTTGACTATCTTGATTCATAAACCATATCAATAAATAAAATACGCTAAAACAATCCTTATTAATTATTATCCAAATTGTTTCGTTACGCGATAAACGCGCAACCTTGGATAAAATATTCATTGAACTCATTACATTAAAAGCCCATAGCCCTTGTTAATAACATTGCGTAGTGCATTATCATAGTACCTACAAGCGACGTACCTAACTGAATTGCACAGCGGTCAGTTCTTCCATACCCCCGTTTGGGAAACTTTTTGAATATTTCAATGGCGAAATTTCCCGGACCGACAGACAGTGTGCGGTGGCGACTACCTTGCTATTGTGCAGATTTATATATTCATTCGTACTTATCTACCTACGGCTTTAGGGTCCAAAAAAAGTTTAACCATGCTGGTAAAAAAGTCACTTGATCTAATAGTTACTGCGTTTTGTCTTTCGACCAACTGACTACTCGTCAATGAAGAAAACATGACAATAAAAATATTGATAGATATCAATTTGGAAGGTTGGATTTAAAAGAAATTATTAGAAATTCCTACATCTCACAGTCTAGAAAAGAATTATTTAAAAAAAGGAAATAATGTTTTATTGTATTTACGAATGTAATTTGAAATTTTCGAAATATTTCTAAAAATTTGGCATTTGCTAATTGATCGAGCGAAGCGAGATCTCCAAATCAACTTGGGCAAATCGGCGTTGTATGTATGTATGTTTGTTTGTCCGAGGATAACTTTCGAAGCGTTTATCCGATCATCGTGAAATTTCATACATAGTTAGGTAGGTAGTGATGGCATAATTTAGGTGTGACTAAATGCCCTAAAAATGTTGGGGGGGTTGTTGAGATATTGGGGTTCAAGAGGGGTAAAAAAAATTAAAATAAGACTATTAGGTCAAATGAACAAATGAAAGGTACATTTAGATTCCGTTTTTATATTTATTAAAGTAGTTTTTAAGTTATTAGCCATAATAAAAATTTAACTTTCACAAAATTCACAGGGCACACCAGTGACCCCACAGTGCTGTAATTTGGTATGCGCTTATGTGACATAAATATAGGCAAAAGTCTGAAATCCAGAATAACTACAATTGGTACCCAAAAAAAACAAATAAAATGGACTGCCGTTACCTGTAATTTGAAAGTAACTGTAGGCCAAGTAAGCTGATTATGTATTTTGTGGCACTATTTTGATAGTCAAAGATTACATAAACATTTTTTTGTTTTAATCGGAGACTCGCGAGATCTCAGTTCGGGGCGAACCACTAGTATAAAAATGTTTATCATTTAAAAAATGTATTTGCAATTACCCTATAACACAATAAAACCAACACAGGGGACAAAATTAAAAAGATATTAAAAAGAATGTTCTTAGGCGCTTACGATGAACATTCATCCATTAACCCGTCACTGATCACGCCTATACATTTCTTGATGGTTTTGATACCTGAGCGATTTTTTAAATTACGAAGTAAATTTATAAGAATTTCCCCGAAGTTTCCAGAACCCAGATAGATTTCTATACTAGTAAATAGGGTTGAACAAAACCCGATAAACTGAACATTAATCAAGAATGCAGTTTTGAATATCGAACGAAGCCAAAAGCGTTGTTTGCTATCGCATCCATGCATAGTCATCGCAAATTCGAGGTGCTACGTTGGGCCATTAATTTCGGAAGAGGCGATTTGATATGAGCGTACTTTGTTCCTTTCCTCGCTTTATAAGCTTTTCTTTCGCTATCTTTTGGAGTTTTGTTTTGTAGAGATTTATGATGAAATATTAAAACTATATTTTATGTATATCAATGGTGCAATATTTTGACAAGATTTGACATATGGAGCTCACATATTATTTAAGTATTTGGTACGCATTTTAGCTAGAAACAGGCCAAGTGCAAGTCTGTCTCGTGCACCGAGGGTTCTGTTTAAATATTTTATTTTTGTTATATAACTACAAATTTACTATTTTCGGTTGTTTTATGATTCTAGGTCAACGGAAAGGACTGTATACGTTTTGATTTATTTGCGAGCAAAATATGCATATGACCGTATTTTTTGATTGCTTAGACTTAGAAACATGATTTTTTTACAGTTCTATGGGACCGTAGACCTGTTTGATATTATTGATATTAATTCGCGACTCCAAAAACGGTATTGACAGACAGATAGACGGACAACGAAGTTATCCTATAGTTCCTTTTTTCCTTTTAAGGTACCGAACCCTAAAAACATTAAGTTTAAACTGAAAGTTCATAGATCCATACCCTTCGCCTCCGATAAGACATGACGTGTCCGTTATGAGTTTCTGATCAGAGCCTTCTGTTCGAAAACGCCCACAAACATGTTATGAATTCGTGAATCACGTTCCAAATAGAAGCAATAAATAAATACTCCCCTTTTCGTGTACTACTGAAGTGTGGAAATGCCCTTAATTTATCGTAGCACAAACTAAACTAAAAAATATAAAAAAAATATTTAAAGTTATTTTATACGAAATAAAAACTCATTTGGGTTTGTTTTGTTCATATTGTGTTAATCTTGTCACAAATAAATATTTTTATATTTCTTACTTAGAAAGTGTGTAATATAGCAAATTGCAAATATACTTCAAATTTAATAAAAAACCATTGACACTGACAAATGCAATAACTTTATAGTAAACTGAGCCGCTCCGGCTTCGTACGGATTGTTATTAAAATAAACTATAACCTATAGCACGCAGGGATAGTGTAGCTTTCTATTAGTGAAAGAATATTCAAAATTCGTTGAGCAGTTCCGGAGATTACCCATTACATACAAACTTATATTAAATTCCTCTTTATTATAGTATTAGCAAGTAAGTCTAAGCTAGATTGGAAAATTCGAGTTTGGCTTAGTTTAAGTACTCAAGGCGAAATAGTAGGTCATGCGGTTTTAGCACCCAGACAGAATAAATATTTGATTCGAGAAAATCATTATAGGGACTGAACTTTCCCGTAATACCTACCTACTAATAATTTTAGTTTGCAGACAAGTTTACTCAACTGATTAGCTGCATATTTGACGTGAGTTGAAAACTCATAAATCGTTCAACAAACTTCTTTTCAGTTCGAGTTTTCCACAACTCTAAAATCCAACTTTACATGCATTTAGTGCAATCCTAATCAATATAAGTAGGCTCTACTCATTCAGACGCCGTAATTCCGTTAATAAAAATACAGCGAGGTAGGCTCAAGGGGGGTACTGGCCGGGGAAATTCACCCAGTGAATGGGGAAAATTCACCCAGTGAAAGGTAAAACGCAGCGATAGACAAACAGCCCGGCTGACCCCACTCCCCGCCACCCACACATTTTGAAATAATGCCCCCAACTGCTGTTTTACCTACGGACATTCCAATTTCATCAACGCGCAAAATTCAAATTGCAAATCATTTTCGCATTCGAGTGCTGTCTACGAATTTGTCGGTCGATCAATGTCTTTGTAATAATGTCTCTTTGTTTCCGACAGTTATGTGATGATTTTCGAACATCAAAATATTTCACATCCTAACCAGGTTTTAGACGTTATTGAGCCACTATTTGTTGTCACGAGATATGACCTAAAATAAGCGAATATTCAACCATGTTATGTGAATGCTACCAACCTATAGATGAATAACGATGGCAGAAAGCTGTCAAGTAAGGTTCAGTAAAAAGATTAAACATTCCAGCAACGTCCAATCGACAGATTCGATTTTCGAATGCGTTTATTTTTAAACTCGCTCTCGAGCGGCCAGCGCTGAAATTAATAAAGCCTTAACACCCATAACAGTGCAACCGTCAGAAACAAACGTATCTTACTAAAGTTAGCGCGGCAACGCACAGAGAGGTTATAAATCTCGTCGACACGAAATGGCTGACCAGCGCCATCCCCCTCGCAGATCTATGCAGCTATAGCCGCTGTGCTGCAAAAGTGTGCACCATAAATTTTATACAAGTACGAGTGTGCGGTAAAACTGAACTAGGCGCTTGTGTGTGTGCGAAAATTCGTGTTTCGTCCGGTAAGAGGAGTGGACAGTGTCCAGTATTGCTTTGTGTATGTGTCGTGTACCTACGGAAATGGCAGAGCCTACCAGAAGCGGCATTGTAACGGATTAATCAAAATAATTTTTACAGTGGTTGCTATGCGGTGGCCTGACATGAGGTTAGTTTAAATGGCGATACATTAGGATCTAACCACATTCTAACCGGAAGAAAGTTTGCTCAATTCAGCATTTTATTGTTCTTACTTTATGGAAATGATATCGTTACCGCTAAATTTGAGATAAAACAGATATAGCTACAGATCTGTCAATGTCAAACTGACAGAATGTAAGCCTGAATTGGTCTAGTTAAAACCCCGTTCCGTAAAAAGCGCAAAAAGTACTCTTACGTACGAATAAGTGCGAAAATACATTCCGTAGTGACATTACATTACAATCCAAAGGCCGAAAACCGTCGAACGTAACTTTAGCTTTTTACTTTTTTCTTTGCCAGCCTTTCATGTGGCTGAAATATGTGAGAACCGGTTTCATCCGGCTGAAAGAAGTGTGAACCGGCCCGAGAGAATGGCCAGTCAGGTGGAAGCCTGGACAGACTTCCCCGGGTAAGCCACTTGGTCTGTCACTAAAAATATATTCTTTTTTTATTATAAAGCCTACTCGGAGGCGTGGCGTACAGTTCCCGGCAAAAGCTTTATAAAATATGGTTTCTTTAATTTTGCCCAGGGTGATTTTTAAGCAAGACTCGCACTTTTCCAATTATCAAACGTAATTTCAGTGTATCTATGCAGACATTTTTCATTCTGACTTCGTTTGTACACTTTTTTATTACCTATTGAAAACTCTATCCGAACGAAACTAACTTTTTCAGAGGGGCAGCGTAATAGTGACAGCTCTATTGTAGGGAAAGTCCGCACATCCGACACAGACAGCCATAATTGAGCTCAGACCGGGGCCGACTTCCCGGTATTAAGGACGTTATCGGTTACGCACTTATGTTTACTCATAAACGTAGCTAAAGCCAAGAGTACTGCACAAAAACGCATCTTTTGCCCCCTCAGCCCACCCCCATCCCAAAGGCCTACGGGCGAACGAATACATTCGACTAGCCCATTTGCAATATCGCATTGTGTGTGTGACTGTAGGTGAAGGTAAGGATGTGTGCGTGCACACAGACAGCGTTTGCTTAGTCGGTGCGTAGTTTTACCGTTTATAGTAGATACCACTGTATTGGTTTTCTGCGCTGCCCGGTTGGGTTTAACAAATTTCAAATTCACAAAATTGTGATTGGCCGGAATTTTGTTTGTATAAGCGACGGGCTAGGCTTTAATTTTGCCTAGTGGATAATTCGTTTAGTTTAAAATGATGAGTTTTGTCCAATTTTGTTGCACCGCTGCAGTGATTGTCCGATACATTGATTCGGAATGTTGATAGATTGTTTGTCCTAGCTGATGGATGCGTCGCGTCATCATTATTAATAGCAAATCCTGTCCTAATATTATGAATGCGAAAGTTTTAGTGTTTGGTTATTTGGTGTGAGGTAATAAATATTTATGGATATAATACAATATTTAAGTTGGCTACTTTTGATCTGGCCTATCCCGATTTTCGTAATTTTAGCCTTCCACTTTTGGTTGCTTAAAGAGACAACATCACCTTTTAACGTCAAACATCGCATTGACTTGAATTTGACTAGATTTAATAACATTCGCCTTTGAGGTAAACCGTGAGCCAAGCCATTGACAAAAGCTAAAGTGGGTTATAACTATTTTTTGTTATAATCCGATAGAGCATAACAAAAACGCATCGATGACGCATTAACGCTGCAAATGAAGCAATTAAGACACGCGCCCTAACCATAGACAAACCGGAAGACAGACGGTCTAATAACCGTCTAAGATTCCAAATATCAATTTCTATTGACCGTTCGAGCGAATCGACGTCATTTTGAGTAAATTTTGAAATAGCAACGACAACCCGGAAGTGCGCTACAAAAAGCAAACCAATCAACCCAAGACTTCCGAATTCAAAACTGTCCATTCACGGTTCCTTTAGGCCATGACGTGACTAATTGAAACTCAAGGAAATGATTACATTTAATCAATAATTTGTCTTATTTGGGGAGAAAACTAGTCGACTGATAACTTATTTCCTTGGAAATGTTTAATTAGAAAGGGTCGACTAATGAGAACTATTGTTTGTTGAAACGAATCTTTAACTTTATTTTAAAAATGCAGCAAAATGCAACGTCATTTTAACACATGGGTTTCGATATCAAGATGTTGTCTTCTAATACGAGAATAAACAAAGACAAAAAAGCTTTTATTGAAGGTTCCAAATCTATGTCTAATTTCCTCCCATGTGAATAATAAATATACATTATAATATAAAATAAAATAAAAAAAAATTCTCAGATAATCTTTAATATTATGTCATATTGGTAAAATGTTTGCCTTTATGCTATACAAATTTAGCTAAATAATTTAGCTTCCGCCCGCGGCTTTGCACGCGTGGTTTGTTAATAATAAGTAGCCTATGTGCCAATCCAGGTATATCTATCCACACACCAAATTTAATCGATTTTGGTTCAGCCGTTATGACGTGATTGAGTAACAAACAAACAAACTTTCGTATTTATAATATTAGTGTGATTTTCATGCAGAGAAAGAACCAATTATTTAAAAAACTAACTTCAACAAAAAGGGTGGGAAATTATCTAACTAAATATTCTTTTGTTTTAAAAAAACCGTCTCATAGGGCCCGTATACACGACAGATGCGCCGCGACCGGTACGGCACGACAGACGCGCGGACCGTTGCGTTCGTAATTACTCCGCTAAAACTGAAGGCGGACGGTCTAATAGACGTGATCGAATTAGAACTGGCATGAGGTTTGGCATTTAGTTGGAATGGTGAAAAATACGTAGATGTGCGTTGATTTGATGAAAATTAAGTTAAATCACTATTTAAAATTAGTATTTATTGCGTGTATGACGTATTATGAGTGATCAAGTCCAAAGTGAATCGGTTCTTTCTTGGCAAGCGTGGTTCATCTTTGAATATCCGTCCGTCTTGAAAAAGAGTCAGTTTACCAAAGTTCCAATTTTCCGAAATGTACCGTTATCTGTAAAAGGTCACCTCGATCTCCTAGGGGTCTCGCTCACGCCTACTCTCAACTTTAGCTCATACATCGAGTCTAAGGCTAAAACAGCTGCCATGAAGCTGGGCATCCTCAACAAGGTCAGGAGATACTTCACACCAGGACAGCTTCTTAGTCTTTACAAAGCTCAAGTCCGGTCTGGTATGGAGTACTGCTGCCACCTTTTGGATGGTTCGGCCAAATACTAGCTCGCTACCTTAGACTCGATAGAACGTAGGGCTTTTAGGCTTATAGGTGAGCAATATATGGCGGAGGCTAAGACCTAAAATTTCGAACACCGCCGTAAAGTTTCAAGCCTATCGATCTTTTACAGAATACATTTTGGAGAATGTGCCCAGGAACTATACGATCTGATCCCGCCATCTCCCTTCCATTAAAGGACAAGCAGGGGCACGGCTCAGAACCATCCGTACCTAGTCAATATACCACCCATTCGCACACACAGTTTTGGTTCTACGTTCTTGATGCGTACAGCTAAGATATGGAACACTTTGCCGTCGTCCGTTTTTCCTAAAGAATACAATCCGGGCCTCTTTAAGGTAAGAGTATATAGGTTTCTTCTAGATCTTCGTGCTTCATCTTAGACCACATCATCACTTACCATCAGGTGAGATTGTGGTCAAACGAAGTTCTATCCAATTAAAAAGTATATATATATATATATATATATCACTTACCATCAGGTCAGGTAATGGGCAAGCGCTTGGCTATCATCAATAAAAAAAATATCTAAACTTAAATTATATACCTATGATTATGTATAATTTTAATATACTCATATATATATATATATACTTTTTAATTTCCCACTTATATAGGCACCTAACTTGGAGATGGAACAAGCAAATTGCCCAACAGATTTTAAGTGGTCACGCACCTTAAAACGTGCCCTACGATGCACCCTTTTTGTCACTTACTAATAATATAGTTGATTTTCAGTGTTTGATGTTTGACAAACAAAAAATAAAGCGACAAAAAAAAAACATAAACAAATTTTTGACGAACAAAAAATATAGTAACAAAAATTAAAATACATTAATATTTTTTTTCCTTATTTAGACGATCTCTTTTAATTTGGTTTGACCTAGACATACTGACTCCGTTCACCACACAAGTTCTTACTACGACACTTCTAAAACAAAAACACGGTGACACATCTGGCGGTACCATTTTAATGTGCACAAGCTCGTTGTTTCCACTGAGACATTTACAGCAGTCAACTGTTAAGTAAATTTCAAAACCTGTCCTATCTATATATTTGTAAGTCAAAGGTAAGTTTACACGGTAAGCGGTCGCAACGACCGCGCAATATGGACGTTGTGGACTCTCCCTAATGACATGTACACACGCGATGATCGCTATCTTGTAAGATGATCTATTTTCTTATGATTATGAAAGCTTTTATGATTAATTTTGTTATATAAAGGGACGAAAAGTAGAAACGTTTTGATTTAGTTTAAAGACATATTTATAAAAAAACATACAATTAAAGCATTTGTTATTAACTAGTGGTTCGCCCCGAGCTGAGATGTCGCGTAATCTTTGACTATCAAAATAGTGCCCCGAAATGCATAACCATATAACTTTACCTGCAGTTTCATTCAAATTACAGGTAAAGGGAGTTCATGTTAATTGGTTACTCTTTTTTGGGGTACAAATTGCAGTTATTTTGGATTTCAGACTTTTGCCTATATTTGTTTTACTAAATCTACACACCTACCAAATTTCAGCCCGGTGGTGTCACTGGTGTAGGTACCCTGTGATTTTTGCCAAAGTTCAGTTTTTATTATAGCTAATAACTCAAAAACTGCAAGGACTAAACTAAAAATAAAAACGGGGTCGAAATGTACCTACAAATACCTTTTATTAGACGTGCCATTCGATCGGATAGTCCCATTTTAGTTTTTTTTACCCCTCTTGAACCCCAATATCTCAACAACACCCCCCACATTTTTAGCTTATTTAGTCACACCAAAATTGTGCCATCACTACCTACCTGTATTCCAAATTTTACGATGATCGGATAAACGCTTCGAAAGTTATCCTCGGACAAACCAACATACATACATACAACGACGATTTGCCCGAGTTGATTTAGAGATCTCGCTTCGCTCGATCAATTAAAGATAGATAGGTATATTAGTTCTTTACTGTACACCATTACAAAAAAACAGACAAAAGAGAACACACGTTCTCGTAAAATCCAGTCCATCCAAAGGTTGTATGGAAGAGATCGCTTTCAGCGATAAGACCGCCACTTGTATTTCTGCGTGTATGTTATTTGTTTTTTATATTGTTCTATAATTTAAGCGTGATTTACAATAAAGCGTTTCCTATCTATCTATCTACAATAGGCGGCCTTATCGCTAAAAGCGATCAACAGGCAACCAGCTGACAGGTAGATATGACCTATAGTATAAAGATAGACGAAACGATTTGATTTATTTATATTTTTGAAGAGACATATTTGGAAGAATTTGTTAAGTATATGAATGCTTTTGTTCTTTATATCCTACGTGACGCAGTGGGCGTATAGCCAGCTGAGACTCAGGAGGTAGCGGGTTCGATTCCCGCCGCGGAACCAATGTTTGCATGATCTACAGATATTTGTTCCGTGTCTGGGTGTTTCTCTATACATTATAGGTAAGTTTTTACAAAAAAAAAAGTATATAAGTATTCTATCCGTTATCTGGTTCCCATAGTACAAGCTCTGCTTAGTTAGGGGCTAGATAGCGCTGTGTGAAATGTCCAGCAATATTTATTTGTTATTATTATTTATTATATGGACGGAAAGTAGAAAGGTTTTGATTTAGTGTTTTGATGGGACTTATTTGCAAACACTATCTAATATATAAAATTCTCGTGTAGCGGTGTTTGTTGCCAAACTCCTCCGAAATGGCTAGACCGATGTTCATGAAACTTTTTGTGCATATCGGGTAGGTCTGGGAATCGGTCAACATCTATTTTTATACCCCTAAATGTTAAGGGTGGCTCACCCCTTGATTTATTTTTTAATTTTTGGTCAAAATTTTTTGTTTTTATTTTTTTATGACACATTATTCAAAAATACATACATCCCTAAATTTTAACCCTTCTACCACCAACCCCTATTTTTGAATAGCGATATTAGTACTCAGCTAATAGGTTAACACAAAAATTATTAATTCTATGGCTTTACGAAGTTCGCGGGGTCAGCTAGTTTTAATATAAGTTATATTATATTCCAAGCACATTATACTTCATGCCTGGCCAGTGTCACCACAAGGTCTTACCCTATTTCCCATGGAACCGTTCAAACAATGTAAAGACAAAAGGTGTCCTGCCTGTTTGCCAAGACAAGGACCCCGTGGGACCACAGATAAAACAAAAGCCTCCTTAACTGGTAACAAAGAATTTAACTAGGTTCAAATGGGGGGTTAAGCGGCTACAATGTTTTAAAATTGCAAGTATTGTTAATAGCGTCTTTATGCGGTGCCCAGATAAAAAGGAAAAATGTTTAAGTTTAAGAGTAAAGTTCCTCGTGAAAGAGCTCGGCCAGAGAAGTACTCCACGTTACCTATATTTGCCGCCAAGCAGCATTAAAGTGTTTCGGTTTTTTATACTGCTTTGAGATGGAACAAGCATATGGCCCACCTATTGTTAAGTGGTAACCATCGCCTGTAGTATTGCCTCGTAGGTCACGCACTTTAGAAACGTA
Organism: Philereme transversata; assembly: GCA_963924445.1. Classification (NCBI taxonomy): domain Eukaryota; kingdom Metazoa; phylum Arthropoda; class Insecta; order Lepidoptera; family Geometridae; genus Philereme; species Philereme transversata. Next base: position 13,027,964 of record OZ004347.1, read on the forward strand.
TCCATCAACTTGAGGCATGCAGGTGTCTGTAATTTCACCGGGAACCATACCCTTCAAACCAAAACACAGCAATGCTGCTTGGCGGTAAAAAAACGTTTGGTGGTAGTACTTCCCCGGGCGAGCTATTTCACAAGGAACTCTACCACTCTCGATTGAAGGGTATAGTTGTCATAAATATTCAGATCTTGTGAAAACTACAAAAAATCAAGAAGCAATCATAAAGTATTTTCATAGATGAAGAATTTAATTAATTTTTTGAATGACACTTTTATCCCTTGGTACAATTTTTCTATAAAATGTTACTTTCACGGCATATTCAACAATGTATAAACTCCATAGAGGAAATTCCGATCTCCAAAACCCCTGCACCAAGTACCAATTATCGCACAATACCTCGCACTTCCTATCCTTCGAGCCGGATACTAAAGGATAGTTCTCACAATCAAAAAAAGATTTGTCACTTAAGGGTTAGACCGGAAGACGGGGTGGTTCCCAGGCGACCGGCCGGCAAACGATTATAGAGATCACTTACACTTGCCTCGGTGACCCCTGCGGTTGTAACCCAACCTTTCTTGTACCTTGACATGTGAAACTAATAAAGATATCGGGCAATTTATAATTGAAAGACATTTTGAACGCAGGATATCACCAAACTGATTAATAAATAATAGGTATCCTAGTGTCCTGACCACACACTAGGATCCCTTGGATCGTGGCAATCAGGAACAACAAAGCACTCGTAATTCCTGATTTTTACACCCAGAATCATGCAAATATTTTTACCTCAGTGAAAATCGAACCAACAAATTACGTCATTGACAAAAATGTTCAGCCCCATTTCCTGTGCATATGTACCTTCAGTTTTATTTCATTCAGATCTATATGCGTCGAAAGGACCTTATTGACAACTAAAACATCTATCAACTGTTCAATGTTACTGTCAAATGCCTTAAAGAATCGTCAAATATAGAGAAACCGGGCACAACATTATATTACAAAAAAAATCATAAATCAAAATGTTTTTATTTCTGTAAAATATTGAACTTTATTAAGGTTGTTCTTTTTAGTATATTATATACATGTGTCAGAAGACCCCGATCTTGAACAGCCATACAATTTTTTTTTAATTTTAACTTGACCTCTACCAGTCTTCCTGGTAAAATCAAGTTAAAATTTATTTTGAATATTGTGTCCGGTTTTAATCTTAGAATGTTTTCATGTGTGTACTATTGGTGATCTTATTAATAAATTAATTAATAGCAAGAAGTAAGAAAGGCAAATAATTCGATTTACAGTAGAAGCTTTGCTTTAATAATTGAATAAAACACCTGTGGTTAGTCGGTGTTCTCGCGAGCTCGCTTCTCACGCGGTTACCTTACACTTCCTTCCTGCCCCGTGCACTGGGGGGCTTTTTAATACCGCACCATATTATAATCATATTTGTTATTTTAATGATATGCTTTAATAGTAAATAGATACATAAAAACATTGTACCTACTCGTAGTTGCAAGAAAAAGTTCTAATAAGACTAACCCTAGGTTTTTGGTTCGAGAATTTAGGGCTCCCCGGACTCCTTAACGTATTGTTACGCCGAGGCTGTTAAACAATGAGTAATAATCAAACCTTCTCGAACGCTTTTGTCTTGCTGTGTTATTGTTGCTATTGTTTGTGGTTTCGCAGAATGGGGAGTGGCCATTGTATCGAGGGACCGACCCTTTCCTGGAAGGATCGACATCGTTCTCGAACAATCGAAATGTATGCGATATAAATAGGCCGGAGAGATGGCCGGACAGTCAGTCTGAGTCAGTCTGAGTGAGTGAGTTAGTCTCAGCGAGGCCCTGGAGGACTGACGTGGGAAGGGTCTCGCGTGAACAGTAGTTGCTCCCGAGTCAGTCTGGATTAAGCTATACGTGCGATCATTTCGGTGACTTTAAGTGGTGCAACAGTGGTGTGAATTAGTGTGTTGTGATTAAGTGTGACCAAGTTCGTGTATTCATCGTTTAGTGCTGAATAAAAGTGTTATTTTGGTCAGACCGATTCCCATTATTTTATCCCGAACCCTCAGCTCGTAACAATTTGGTGTCAGAAGTGGGATAAAATAATGCAGGTTCTACCAATGGATAACGTGGACGGTGTCAGGACGAGAGGTCAACGACAACAGGAAATGGATGAACAACGCCGTCAGCATTAAGAAGAGAAGCGTCGTCAGCAGGAAGAGCAGGCTCGGTTGCAGAAGGAACAGCGACATGAACAGGTGGAGCAGACTCGGTTGTAAGAGGAACAGCGACGTCAGGATAAAGAGGAGCAGCGTCGTCAACAGGAAGATCAGCGACGTTGGCTATAAGAGCGTGCTCGACTGATGAGGGAATCGTTCGGTTCATCTGGAAAGGAATCCCAGGAAGTGAAAGAACAGATAGAAATCATGAGAGCCGTGTTTTGGAGGCTGGAATTGGGATCGCTGATGAGAAAGGGACTCTGGGTGTCCTGAAGTCCTGGAGACGGCAATGTGGCTCCTCTAGTTGCTACATCTTCAGCGTGAGGTGCGCCTAAAATTGTTCGTGTTGATCGGCTGCCGCGATATGGGGCTAAGAATGCTCGGGACGAGCATGTTTTAGGAGGGGGCAGTGTTACGCCGAGGCTGTTAAACAATGAGTAATAATCGAACCTTCTCGAACGCTTTTGTCTTGCTGTGTTATTGTTGCTATTGTTTGTGGATTCGCAGAATGGGGAGTGGCCATTGTGTCGAGGGACCGACCCTTTCCTGGAAGGATCGACATCGTTCTCGAACAATCGAAATGTGTGCGATATAAATAGGCCGGAGAGATGGCCGGACAGTCAGTCTCAGACAGTCTGAGTGAGTTGGTCTCAGCGAGGCCCTGGAGGACTGACGTGGGAAGGGTCTCGCGTGAACAGTAGTGGCTCCCGAGTCAGTTTGGATTAAGCTATACGTGCGAACATTTCGGTGACTTTTAGTGGTGCAACAGTGATGTGAATTAGTGTGTTGTGATACGTGAGACCAAGTTCGTGTATTCATCGTTTAGTGCTGAATAAAAGTGTTATTTTGGTTGGACCGATTCCCATTATTTTATCCCGAACCCTCAGCTCGTAACAGTATTTTTCTTGAAGCTAGCATAGATATGTAAGATAGGATAAGATAAAGACGTTTTATTTTCTCTCTCACCAAAGGCAATTATGAACTAGATTAAAGATGATACAATATAGGATTGAAAGTAAAAATAAAACATACCCAGTTCGTAACCTGTTTTGTGGGAGACTGGTGCCAGAGGTAGGTTTATAAAAAAACCTGTGACTGTCACTAGTGCTCTCACTCTGCGGGCAGCAAAAAAGCAGTTAAACTTAATATATATACCAAATCACACATCACTTACACTCATTAATTTACCTTATATATATATATATATATATATATATATATATATATATATATTTATGTATATATATATATATATTCAAGTATTCTCTATATATATATTTGCATATTCATATTTTTCTGTACAGACTCACAAGAATATGAGCAACAAGAGGTAAATTAATGAGTGTAAGTGATGTGTGATTTGGTGTAGTGTGGAGTGTGTGTGTCTGTGTGGGTGTGTGACTGTGTGAGGAGTGTGAGTGTGAGCACGGGTTTTATGAGAATTATTAAGATAGATATAAGGCCATAGAAGAAGCGGTCGATTAGGAGAGAGGAGTGTGTAGTTCCGTTTTATCATAGGAGAGAGTTTTGAGCCAATCCTAGCATAATGTGCCCATATTAGTCATATGACGTCTATTGCTGAACATAGACTTCCTCAATAGATTTCCAGAGTGATTGATCTTCTGTGGACTGCACTTGACGGCTCCCAACCTTTATTAGGTCTTTCCATCTAGCAGGGCCGTCCTACCCTGCGTTTTCCAGTGCGCGGTACTTGATAAAAATATAACCTACAACGTATGAATAAAAACATATCTACGTACTAGCTGTTGCCAGCGGCTTCGCCCGCGTTGTTCTGGGGTGCAAAAATACATATAGCAACTTTAACTTCCCATTTTTGTCTCATGGAAACTAATTTATGGGATAAAAAGTAGTCTATGTGCTAATCCGGGTTGTAATCTACGTACATACAGAATTTCATCGAAATCGGTTCAGCTGTTTCGACGTGATTGAGCAACAAACAAATAAATAAACAAACATCCAAACTTTCACATTTATAATACAAGCTTCCAGCCGCGGCTTCACACGCGTGGTTTGCCAATAAAAAGTAGCTTCTATGTGTTAATCCAGATTATGATCTACGTACACACCAAATTTCATCGAAATCGGTTCAGCCGTTCCGACGTGAAAAGTAGTAGGATTAGGTGTGATTTAAAAGATCTTACATTTCATTCGGTAAATACAATGTTAAATGTTTGTAATTTAGGTTTACGAAAAAGTAATGAACACAAAACGGAAGTACTAGGGATCGAATAGCGGTCGTAAACAAAAGAAGTTACGTTATGAACTTTCCCAAAGAAATCATCTCATTTACTGATGATAAATCACACTCACTTGAGGTCTGACTCATAGTGCATTTCCACGCAAAAATAGCACTTACACCCTTGTCATAAGAGCAAGGATGTCAAAATGTGTGGTCGAACGAGCTGGGTGATATGAGCCTAATAAAAAAACAGCACCAATCGTTCCATACTAAAGATCAGGGAGCGACGACCTTAAAGTGATGACCAAGTCATAGGTAGTAGCGATAAGAACACTCTTAGACATAAATGTACAAAGCATAATACGTGTTTGAAAATAAAGACTGTATTACATACCTTGCAAACGCATTACTTGAATTGGATCCTTATTTTCCTCATGGCTAGTCCCATCTGCTTGACTTGCACTCCCATATTTCAAATGACTGTTTCATCAGCTTTGACTTGAACTTCCATGTTTCCAATGTCCCACCACATTGATTAAGGTGTGAAGATTTCTGCTGATAAACTTCATCTTGGCCATATCCCATGATGCAATTGGCTGGATTATGTGCCGAGTGCTATTTCTTATTCACACAGAGCTTTTAAAAGTTTATTTGTACCTAGAGGTTGCCAGTCTTTATGTTATGTGCTAATTTAGTTTGTTTTTCTTTTAAGTATTTGTTTGATAGATTAATAAAATATTTTATTTCTTGTTTCTATTCTATGACTTAGACCACTATGATTGTTATAATAATATAGTATAATTATTTAATGACTAGATCTCAAGTGTCGATCAGCTTATGACTTAGACCCCATATTTTAAATAGCAATATCATCAGTTTATGACATGGACCCCTCTAAGGTCCGGAAGGAATCAGGGCTGGGGCCACAATCTCGCCGTCCGGTCCTCCTTCCGGCGTGGCGGCGCACCGTGACCTGCGCACGCGCACCCATTCACGTTAATTAGATAGGTGCAGTGATCAATGGGATGTTGAAGTTCCGGTGGTATATGGGCGTTTTGGGATGTTATTATTTGTATTGAAAGCTCGATTTTTACGGTGGAATAATGTGTTGAGGTTTTTTCTTTTTCACTTGTTAAAGTTCTTTCAAACGAATTTAACATTTAGGGACTTATAAAATAGATAGATTTATAATTTTATTCGACTAATTTAATCATTTCAAATTAACAAATTCAGAAATCACATACAATGGACAAATATAATTATGAACGCTGTGCCAAAATAGGAGTATGGCTCAGTTATATGGCTGAACAATTTTTTCTCAGCGCTGATAATATAACAATATTTATCAAAAGTTTATCAGTATGCACATTTTAAATAAATTAACACATTTAAATATTGTAAAGAATTATTTGAAGGTTGTCATTTAATGGGCAATGCATCCAGTATCTTGGAAACACTTCCGCCTGGTAAATCTGAAGCAGTTGAGCGATCTGTAGATCGTTTTCATTTGCTTTAGTTCGCTCAACTGTTTCCTATGTATCACACTATTATTATAAATGCGATATTTTGGATGTTTTTTTATTTATTTGTTTGTTTGTTACTCAATCAAGTCGTAGCGGCTGAACTGATTTTGATGAAATTTGGTATGTACGTAGATTATAACCTGGAACATAGGCTACTTTTATTGACAAACTAGTTTATAATAAATGCTTAGTTTTTTACTAATACTTACACGACATGTTTCTTCGTTCAGTAATCTACAAGATATTTTCACCATTGCGACAACTAAAACTTCGTATTTAAATTATAAGTTGCATAATCACTGTCTTACACTCAAATGAAAGAGTCCAGAATCTGAAGCCCTTTATAAGGATTTCTCTAAGCTGTAGATAGGATATTCCTGCGTACCCACGCGAAGTCCAGTTTCGGCGAGCCGTGTGTGATGCTTAAAATAGTAAACAAAGGATTTAAAGATCATTGTGACTAAAATGAATCAAAACACTCAGGTGGTATGCAAAAATAGATTGTAATTCTTTTCATCTTACAACGGCGAAGTCAGAGAGAGGGTTATGAAAACATTATTGTTTTTTAATTTTGTTTATTAAGTTACTACCACCATATTCATTATTATAAATACGGGATTTATCACGTACCGTGTTATCGGTGTTTCGATCGACAATGTTTCGGTTCAATTCGTGAACCTTCATCAGGGTGAGTGCGATCCGCTCCGAATAACGTCTCGCCTCGCACTTCGAGTGCGTGAGACGTTATTCGGGATTTATAATAATATTCTTTATTATAAATGATTCAAATAAATCACGAAAGTTTTCTAAGTAAAATACCACCATATTTCTGCTGCAATACTGTGTTTCGGTTTGAAGGGATGCCAGTGAAATTACAGACACAATACGACTTTTCACCTGTATATTTCAGAGTGAAGGGCGCAACGCAATGCCATTTAGGCATTGTTATAGGTCGGCGGACAAACAAGACGTTGGGAAGATGACCTAAAAAAACAGCCGGTCCAGAATGGATGAGAACAGCCAGAGACAGGATAAAGTGGAAATCGTTAGAGAAGGCCTTTGTCGAAGGACAAGCTGTTACAAATGATGAAATATACTAAAGCGTTTGCCGATAGCATAATGTATCTAAGTTAAGAACAGTATTAAAGGCTTATATTATATTATATTATATTATATTATATTATATTATATTATATTATATTATATTATATTACATTATATTATATTATATTATATTATATTATATTATATTATATTATATTATATTATATTATATTATATTATATTATATTATATTATATTATATTATATTATGTTATATTATAGTATAGGTCGGTTAAGATCAGGCAGGCCAAAAGGATCTCGTAAAAATCGAAAATTTTTGCATACAGAAAAGATCAATAGAGTTTAATTCTAATTAAAATATAATTTTAACTAAACGCCTTTTTTCTACCAAACAAAACACTAAGGCACTATGCTTATCGACACAAGTAAATTAAAAACACAAAAACCGCCAATACCCTCTTTTTGCATCGGTGGTTGAATACAGCTAATAACCACCTAATAAACTAGCTTTCTATTAAAAAAAACCACGTTTGAATCGGTCCATCCATTTAGAAACTAAGATGCCGTAGACACATATGCGTCAAACTTATAATAACCCCACCCCCCCCTATTTTTGCATCAGAGATTAAAAATTAGGCGTAGTTCTAGAATATATTCTAAAAAGCCAATCGCAAACCTAAAGCTCTACCAGATAGTTCAAATATTTGCCAAGCTTAAAGACGCTCGAGAAACTAGTGATGTGCACCGCAAACATCGATAATTGCTTCTTACGTGATTATAATTGGCGGGAACATGCACATTAATTATTCATTACGGCTCACCCCTCATTTGCCGCGACTTGAGAAACGCTAGTTAAGCAGTCGAGTGCGCCACTATTTTCTATCGCGGCTTATTTTTAATTGCATGTTTTTTTATCGATATGGCCTACGTACCTACTTTAGGTTAAAGCACAAATAAGTACTTTTTACCAGCTAGAAGCACTTTTTCTGATTTAATCATAAGTTCTTATTTTATATCATCATCATTCACATCCCGTAAGTACCCACTGCTGGGTGTAGGCACCCCTTTGTGCTGCGCGCATCCAGGACTTGCCCGCGACTTTGTTCATGTCGTCGATCCATCGCGCCGACGGACGTCCTGGACTTCTTAGGTCTGCTCTTGGGCACCATTCGGTCGAAGATTTACTCCACCTGCCATCACCTCGTCTAGCCAAGTGTCCTGCCCAGTTCCACTTGAGTTCCACCACCCTTGTTCCGACGTCTTAGACTTTCGTCTGGCGTCGGATTTCGGTATTAGGAACTCGATCCAGCAGGTTGATGCCAATCATGGCTTATTTTATATACTAAAGACAATATATTTAAAAAAAAATCTTTTTAAAATATTTTGGCAACGAAATGTAAACTAAAGCTATAAATATCTATGCACAGAATGGGGAGAATATACAATTTATTTTAGACGCGATATTCAACAAACTATCTCATTTGCATTTTAAAATTCACTCCAAGTTTCGCTGTGTTTACACGTAGACGGTATTTATAATTCCGATGTTGTTCTTGAGGCGATGAAGGGTTGTAGGGTGGTCAAGTACCACCCCACCCTTCCCCCAATGCGTAGCTCGGAGAAAATGTTAAATTACGGGGAAAATAAAAGAAGACGACTCTACTTTGAGGTTATGCTAGCTTTACACGGACCCAGTAAGCCAGTAAGTGAACCAGCTGCTTGCTAATAAGCCACTGGCATTGCTTTTATTTCAGTCTGGCGCTGGAACCTGAATTGAGTAATCAAATCTCAAACTGGTGGTTGAATAGCTCGTCCACGGTCCTTGCGTACCAAATAGGCTAGTTGGTCACTAGTAAAAATACTATTTTCGTTTCATGAATTGGCCCACATGTTTTATTGCATCTAATTTATAGATAGATATACTTAGTAATATTTATTTCGATACAAGTAACAAAAAACTACAGACACACTACTTAAATCAAACAGTCATGTACTGACAACCTCCGTGGCGCAGTGGGCGAATAGCCAGCTGAGATGCAAGAGGTAGCGGGTTCGTTTCCCGCCGCGGAACAAAAATGTTTGCATGATATACAGATATTTGTTTTGGATCTGGATGTTTTTCTATATATTATAAGTACCTATGTATTTACAAAAAAAAGTATATAAAAGTATTCTATCAGTTAATCTAGTTCCCATAGTACAAGCTCTGCTTAGTTTGGGGCTAGATAGCGCTGTGTGAAATGTCCTGAAATATTTATAATTTACTGTTTATAATTTTGTGTCTAAACAGGAGATTTATGAGATTTGTACAGTAGCTAGGGTAATATGGGGTCTAACACTAGCCTCGTGTAAGCCCTGCATTATTTGACTTGAAACGACAGTCAGTTCTTCAAAGATATTTCTACACAGAACAGAGAAAGTTTAGCAAGAGTTAAATAAATGGAAAACGTTGGCTAATGATGTGGTTTAAAAAGACAACGCAAAAGTTTCAATACTTTAGAAGTGTTTGGGGGACTTAAAAAGGCTTGAAAAGTTGTCTTTGAGAATGAATTTAAATAAGTTGGCTAAATAATAAATACTGAGCAAAGAGTAGCGAAACAGCGAACCATGTTTGACATAAATCTTTAAGACCGCGTTCCTAACACTTGAAAGTCTAAGACGCTGGCAGTGTAATGCTGCTCAAATGGAGTAGGAAATGATCTTTCGCTAGACGTGGTGATGGCAGGTAGAACAAAGTTGTCACCCAGGAATAAGAGTCGCGTGCACCAGATAAGTACAAGATCGCGGACAGTGAGCGAAAAGAGGTGTGAGCAGTGCCTTAGGGCCCTCTCGTAAGTATTCTATCAGTTCCCATAGTACAAGCTCTGCTTAGTTTGGGGCTAGATAGCGCTGTGTGAAATAAATAAATAAATAAATATTGCTGGACATTTTACTCAGCGCTATCTAGCCCCAACTAAGCAGAGCTTGTACTATGGGAACCAGATAACTGATAGAATACTTATATACATTTCTTTTTGTAAATACATACGTATAATATATAGAGAAACAACCAGACCTGGAACAAATATCTGTAGATCATGCAAACATTAGTTCCGCGGCGGGAATCGAACCCGCTACCTCCTGCGTCTCAGCCAGCTATTCGCCCACTGCACCAAGGAGATCGTCAGCAATGTTTGTGCGTCAAAAAATGTGCAGCAATATTTATTTATTTATATCAGGCAACAATGTGCGCATAAAAAATAAGATTACAAGGTCCGTACAATAAATTCCTTTCAGACTAACATAAAACATTCATAAAACAATAAATTTGAAACTAACAATTTTCATATTCGCTTCTCTGCCTGTAAACGATGCCGACTGGGTACATTCATAATACTTAGCCAGAATCTGGAGAGTGATGATGGTAATCAAAGATATGTACCAAAAAACTAGCTACAGTATAGTTTATAACCTGTCTCCAAAATCCTCCTTATCCACGCATGCGTGACATCTCCCTTACGGCACAAAAAGCGACCAAGAAAGCTTGACAAAGGGCTGCCAAGGTGCGTGAAAGGGCACAATGTCATGTATCAAGTTCACTCCTGCCAGTGTTAGCAGAGCGTCGCCGTACACTTGAGTAGAAAAATTTCTTAGCTTAAACATTCTGCAGTCCTTTTTTAAATAGTAGTAATCTAACGAAGCTCTGGTTTTTAGATACTTGTTAATTGATGAATGCGATCAGTCCTAGACGATACGTATGGCGGATACAGGTTGACGATGATGATGATTGTTCGTCATCGTTATTCCGTTCGATTTTTAATTGAGATAATTGTCATACCATTTTTAATAAAATAAGCATTCTGTGTCATTAAATATGTTTGTACCCGCTCTGTTTTTTTTTTGTTCTTCTTAGATAAATGGGTAAAGATAACGTATTTAAATAAGTTATTTTTGATCGAGCGAAGCGTGATCTCCAAATCAACTTTTGCAAATCGGCATTGTATGTATGTATGTTTGTTTGTTTGTCCGAAGATAACTTTCGAAGCGTGTATCCGATTATCGTGAAATTTGGTATATAGGTAGGTAGTGATGACACAATTTAGGTGTGACTCAATGAGCTAAAAATTTGGGGGGGTTGTTTAGATATTGAGGTTCAAGAGGGGGGGGGGGGGAATAAGACTATAAGGTCAAGTGGGACGTCAAATGAAAGGTCTTTATTAGTACATTTCAACCCTGTTTTTATTTTTAGTTTAATCTTTCTAGTTTTTGAGATATTAGCCATAATAAAAACAAAACTTTGGCAAAATTCACGGGGTACACCAGTGACCTTACAATGCTGAAATTTGGTATTCGTGTAGCATTAGTGACACAAATATAGGCAAAAGTCTGAAATCAGAAATTACTGCATTTTGTACCCCCAGAAAGAGTAACCACTGTATATGAACTCACGTTACCTGTAATTTGAATGAAACTGTAGGTCAAGTTAGTTGGTTATTTATTTCGTGGCACTATTTTGATAGTCAAAGATTACAATTTTTTTTTTGTTTTAATGGGAGACTCGCGAGATCTCAGTTCGGCGCGAACCACTAGTTAATATTGGTACCTGACATTAATATTATTAAATTTTATCTTAGATAAATATTAACATTAACATTAGGCATACATGCATGCATTATTATCATATTATATAGTACATGGTATTACATAATATGTTATTAATCGAATTTTTGAACTCTTTACCTTTAATTCCCTAAAAATCGATTTAAGTCTATTTCGATAATAATTCAGAGTAACTTATAATCCTGAGTATACTCGAAATCGACCTAAGATTTAGAAAACCCCAAGCAAACAATGCAAATGTAACTCTATCGCAGCGAGCCAAGCGAGCCGCAAGTGTGGGAAATAATTAGAGCATCGCCATTTCTCAGACTATTTGAGACTGCTTCATAGTAGCTATTATTTGCGCTGTGCGACGAGGACAATAGGACTTTGTGTGGCTGAGGTATAATACAAAGATGTGAGAATTGTGGTGTGCTTTAAATTACCTCCTGTACATATGTAGAAAATTGCTAATTATCTAATAGTATTTTATTTTATAGTGTTATCCGAACACTTACGAAAAAATCCAAGATTTTTAAAACCATCTCAAAACTTTCAAGCCTAGACAGGACATACACCCGCAACCTTCCTCTTGATAAGAGGATGTAGCCAATTGCTACAGGCTCTTTTACGTCTGGGTCAAAATTAATGGGATGTTTCAGATCACGATTAATTAATATTATATTATCTGGATTGCTAATTATCTACACTAATATTTAAAGAGGAATTATTTGTAATTTTGTATTAACGAATAAACTCAAAAACTACGAGTCCGATTTCAAAAATAATTTCCATTAGAATGCTACATTATACTGGAGTAACATAGGCTTCTTTTTACCCAACTGCGCAGGAGGGTAATGTTTTTTATTGAAAAACTACGCGTCCAAAGCTGCGGATTGGTCAGCTAGTCCTTTATAAACAGAGTTTCGGCCGAAACTGTGATGTTTCGTCGTTGCAGACTTTACGTCTCGGAAAATAGTTATATGTACCTATATATACTTATAAGTTTTATTATGTATGTTAGTCGCTAAGGTATAGGTTTTAATGGGCCGTACATTCTTCACTTCAACTAATATTTGCTGTCATGTGATTATGTTGTAACCAGTAGGTACATCCAAAAATTGTCTAAAAGAGACGATATTACCGATAAAACCGCCCATTGTATTAAATTAATTTGTGAATAATCATCTACTGTTTGTTTCTTGTATTTATTTATATTAGAATAAAACTTACATTTAATGGAAACTCTTTAAAAATCCCTTATCGGGTTGTCCAAAGTCCAAGTTCTCGATATTTAACAAGTAAGTCTAAAATCTAAGACCCAAAGTCTCGAACACCGCCGTAAAGTTGCAAGCCTATCGATCTTTTACAGAATACATTTTGAAGAATGTGTCCAGGAACTTTACGATCTGATTCCGCCATCACCTTACCCTCGAAGGAGAAGCAGGCGTACGGCTCAGTACCATCCGTACCTGGTTGATATACCACCCACACACAGCTAAGGCATGGAACACTTTGTTGTCGTCTGTTTTTCCTAAATAATACAATCCGGGCCACTTTAAGGTAAGAGTGAATAGGTTTTTTCTAGATCTTCGTGCTTCATCTTAGACCACATCATTGCTTACCATCAGGTAAGATTGTGGTCAAACGAATATCTATTCCTACAGTGTAAAAAAAACTTAACAAACAGTGGTAGGTAGGTGCTTATTAAGAATTTAACTAATTATATTTTTATTTTCAATCTTTCGTGATCCACTGTACATAATTATTGATTAAAACGGGTATTTATCGCGTATGTACCTTTTTTATTTGTTAACCCGACGTTTCGGCTGTGTTGCAACAGGCGTGGTTACGGGTTGACTGGAGTACTTGGAGCTACCGTCGAGAAGTGGCGGCAGCTGCAGCAACTACCCTCACTTGGTCTTTAGAATTAGAAATGCCCTCGTTCGTATTACGACAACCGTATCTACGCACTGAGACGACCGATCACGACGCACACAGCTAGCCATCACCGGGTTCCAGGACGCTGAGAGTCTATAGCCATCTTCCCGATTGAAGTTTTGAAATTTCTTGATTTCAATTGCTTCACGAACCATTGTCTTGTAATAATGGCGTTTATTAGAGAGAATTTTAGGATCATGAATTTCAATCCAATGATTCGGTCGGTCATTATAGAAAAAGCCTCGGAAACACAAAAGTTAGTTACTGTTTAATTTTTTTTTAAACAACTGCCTCGTAGGTCATGCACCTTAGAAATGTGCCGTACTACACTGCCCTGCGTTCATAAACTTAAGGAATACAGGTGTAAAGACTCATGTGCCTGTAATTTCACCGGAAACCATACCCTTCATACCGAAGCACAGCAATGCTGCTTGTCGGCCCTTTCACAAGGAACTTTGGTACTCTTAATAATTAGAAAAACAATTTTAACAATTTACTAGATAACTGAATAGTAGAAATGTCTAAAACCTGTGCGTATCAAATTAGTTACGTCTTATTATTGCCAGCAAACCAATAAAATTACACACTTTCATTCATAAAATACATTTTAATGACATTTCAAGTAAAAATTATGAATAACTAGCTGTTGCCAGCGGTTTCGCCCGCGTTGTTCTGAAGTGTAAAATACATATATAAACTTTGACATCCCATCTTTATCCCATGGGAACTGATTTATGCGCTAAAAGTAGCCTATGTGGTAATTCAGGTTATAATCTTACGTAGATTATAACCTGAATTACCACATTCATACCAAATTTCATCGAAATCTACGTGATTGAGTAACAAGCATATAAATAAACAACTAAACTTTCGCATTTAAAACTGTGTGATAATATTTGTTTTATAAATTAGATCTTTATAAAAATAAATAATAATAAATACGCATATGTTTTGAAATTCAATTCAATTCAATAAAATTTATTTCAGACGTAAGTATTATGTCCATATATTGGTAGTACTACATTTGTTTACAACTGTTAGTAATACAGATACAAAATAAATAAGGATAAAGGACAAAAATAAATAATAATAATTAAATTTATTTTAAATTACAAATCAAATTTAAAATAAAACATAATAAATTAAAAACACATGTCAAATAATGATAAAAAAATATATGAATAAATAAAAAACTGAAATGAATATATTATCTAACTAAAAAAAATGTGAAAAATGTGAAATGTGTACCTACTGTTGATATAGTTAATATGCACTGATTGTTTGTATAGGAACCGAACCACTTTAAATAAAACCCCCAATTTTGGTATTTCCTCTATTATTTTTTCATTTCAAAAGACCTTACTCACAAACAAGCTTTCTTTCATAGAACGCTAGATCGAATCCTATCGCTAACCCTTTCACGTATTATTTTTTCTTCCACTAAGTCTAGACTTGGGGGCTGTCTTACCCCTTTTGGGGGGTACTTGGAGCCCTTATCTGTTAAGTTTGTACAGTGTAGTGGATCGTAGGGGAGCCCGATTCTTCAGTTGAATGCTGCAGTTAATGAGAAAGATTTTAGAAAGTAGTTTTCAAAGATGTTTTTCTTTATACAGGATTTTTTATGTGATTTGAAAATAACATGATAAACTTAAAAATAATTTCTTTGTGCTAATACTTCAAAAATAAAAATTACTAACCACGGGGATTGAACGCGCAATATATATCAATTTCCCAACGGACTCACTGCTCGTCCAGTGCGTCTGTTCTCTTTTGTTTAGTTTTTATGTTTATCTTGTTACTTCTACAAAAGAAGTAAACACTATATTATTTCTAAAAAGTCAATCTTAACTATTAAAAGTGAACAAATGTAAAAGCTTATTGCACGCCCTTAAGTGAGGCAGAGTATAAAAAATCTAATTTAAATGTAATCTGATATCTCTTTAACCTACATTTCGGCAATAAATGAATTTTATTTCATCAGATTTCATACAAAGCGCGTAATCATGTCTAAGCTAAAGTGTTTAAAACAGTATAACTCATGTTACCTACCGAATATTCCGACTTCCCCTGCAACATCTACTTACGCGTGTACAACTTGAGAGTAGGTAGATATTTTTTTTATTTTCTTCTCCCCCATGGACGTCTGGTCTTCCATTTTAGCTGAGACTTCAAACGACTCGACAATGCGATGATTAATACCTAGACGTTTTGAAAATAGCCTCTTTTGACGTCTACCACTGCCCGATGCTTTTTTATTCTTCTATACTAAATACACCTTCTTATTTTTCTGTTATTTCTTGTGCTGTTTATGCCAGAGTTACATAAATCTGTAACAAAAAAGCGTGTTTTTTATTATACCCTACTCTTTAGTAACAGCCGGCTACCTTATACCATCTTAACATAATTTAGATTCAATTTGGTAACTGCGTACATTAGTTAATAATAGCTGTATATTAACTAATGGTTCGCCCCGAACTGAGATCTCGCGAATCTCCCATAAAATAAAAAATATTATTCGTAATCTTTGACTATCAAAATAGTGCCACGAAATGCATAACCATTTTACTTGACATACAGTATCACTCAAGTTACAGGTAACGGGAGTTCATGTAAATTGATGATACTTTTTTGGGGTGGAAATTGCAGTTATTCTGGAATTCAGACTTCTGCCTATATTTGTGTTGCTAAAGCTACACGAATACCAAATTTCAGCATTGTGGGGTCACTGGTGTACCCTATGAATTTTGTCAAAGTTTGGTTTTTATTATGGCTGATAACTCAAAAACTACAAGAACTAAACTAAAAATAAAAACGGTGTTCAAATGTCCTAATAAAGACCTTTTATTTGACGTTCTATTTGACCTAATAGTCTCATTTTCATTTTTTTACCCCCCCCTTGAACCCCAATATCTCTACACCCCCCCCCCCCACATTTTTAGCTCATTTAGTCACACCGAAATTATGCCATCACTACCTACCTATATATCAAATTTCATGATGATCTGATCAACGCTTCGAAAGTTATCCTCGGACAAACAAACATACATACATACATTTTTTTTTTCGTGGGCGGGTAGTTGCTGATCTAACATCTAAATTATTAAGCTCTCTCTAATTTTCCTATTTTAAATAATATTTACTGTTCTTTTTAAAAAAAGTTATGCAATAAGCAATAGCTCAGTTTACGATACCTGTCTGGAAGTGTTTTCTCCAATCTCCATAAACATACAACTGAGTTGAAGGCATCATCACACCACCAGTCACTATGTCACAGCTCACTTTGGATGTCATGGCTAATTCAGTGAAACGGTTGGAACTGATGTTCACTGAACAGATGGAGGAGTTTAAAGGCCGGATAGAAAAGGCTACTACCCCATCCAAAGCCACCCCCTCTAGCCTAGCTACTGAGTTTGCATCCTTCAAGACCTTCATTATCGGAGCACTGCAAATCCTTCAGGATCAACTTCAAGTCGTCAGCAGTGAAGTGGACAACTTAGAAATGAGGAGCCGTCGTAAGATCTTGCTTCTGCACGGTGTTCCCGAGGTAAAGAATGAGAACACAGGCGAGGTTATCGTGCAGACAGTTGTGCAGAAGTTAAAGTTAGGCAGCTTCAACAAAGCTGATATCAGCCGTTGCCATAGAATGGGACGAGCAGCGGGAGCTGACAGACCAAGGCCCATCTTGTTTAAACTGCAAGACACTGAGGTGAGAAACAAGGTCTGGTTCGCTAAAACTGGGCTAAAGGGCTCTAGTATCACTGTGTCAGAGTTCCTAACTAAGTCAAGGCACGCCACGTTTATGGCTGCCCGACAGCGGTTTGGCGTAACCAGGTGTTGGACGAAAGACGGCTACGTTTTTGTCATCACTCCAGACGGACTTCGACATCGCATTAGTTGTCAACAGGAGCTTGACCATTTAGGACAGACGGATACAGCGAAGCCGGCTCCAGTGGTCACCAAAGAGCCCGCTGTTGCCTCCAGGAGTAGGCGTGCCGTAGCATCAGCGGCACCCAAAAAGTAACACGCATTGTCTGCCTGCACTCTGTTTCGTATACCCTCCCAATGCTCATAGGTAGGTATTTTAATTTTTTTTTATTTATCCAATTCTGACGGTGTGTACATTATTTAGATTTTTTCATAGACAAAAACAAACAGGCAAAATTATGATAGGGTACAGATCAGATCAGTCTGTCAGTCTGAAATGACAGTGACATTCGAGTCAGTCTCCCTTGTGTCCGTTTCATTACACGCTGATTTCTGTTTTGATTTTTTACGTACCTAGTGTTTGTGTCTTAAAAAAAATTTAGTTTTTTTTTTTCTTCTTTTTTTGTAGAACTCATGTTGTGTACAACTTTACTATTTTTGTTTTTAGCTAGTTGCGGAGGGTGTAAGATTACTTTTATTTAGCTCTTGTTTTGTAACGTTGTTCCTTGTAAGTGTTGTTATGTTTAGTTATGATCGTATTAAGTAATGTTTATCATATATAAATATTTAATTTTTTACTGTTATGCCAATGCACAACCGGCAGGTGGAGTAACGAGCGCTGGCAACATTTGAGCACATTTGGTGGAGTATCTACATATGTACTAATTTAATTTAAAGTATATTAAATTTAAGTACATACCTATATTAGTCTACATATTTTAGTAGGTAATATTTTAGTAGTAATATTTATTTTACTTTGTGTAATTTATTTGGGTTTTTTAGTAGGTACCTATATAGTATATACTGTATGTAACAATGTTAGATCTTATTAGTAACTCTGATGACAGTGATGCTTATTTTTCTTTCTCTTCGTCTAGTGAATCTGTTAGTAGTGACGATAGCTTCGTCAGCATCCCGCCTCTTTCCGAAAACCTATCATCCCAGTTTTCTGATGTACCAAAGAATTTCAATATCATTCATATAAATGCTCAAAGTGTTCCGGCTCATTTTCCGGACATGTTGGCATCATTCGAGCACAAATCTATTCATGCTATTCTCATCTCTGAATCTTTCTTAAAGCCATGTCTCCCCTCCACTACTTTCTGTTTACCTGGTTTTCGTCTGATTCGCAATGACCGGATTGGCAGTGGATGCGGTGGCGTGGCTATTTATCTTCGTTCACATCTTCCATTTTCTATCATAAGCATGTCAGCTCAGCCACCGCCACCCTCGGCTGGTGAGCATCTATTTATTGAAGTAATTCTTGCCCACTCCAAAATTCTTCTTGGAGTTTACTACTGTCCCTCTCTTCGTATTAACTTCTTTTCCTCGTTTGAAAAGCTATTAGAGGATTTTGTGCCCTCTTATAGCCAATCCATTATTATGGGTGACTTTAACACTTGCCTCTTAAAAAAAGATACCCGCTCTTCTTCTCTTGAAACCATTGTCCAGTCATGTAATATGCATATTCTCCCCCTTAGCGCAACTCACCATTTTCCAAATTGTGAGCCATCACTTCTTGACCTCATTATTGTTTCCTCTCCACATCTCGCTGTTAAACACGGCCAGTTTTCAGCTGACTCCTTTTCCTATCATGATCTCATATTTCTTTCGTATAAACTACGTCCTCCTAAAGTTAAACCCAAGGTCATCCTGCAGCGCAATTTTGGTGGCATTGACAAAGAAAGGTTTCTTGATGATGTCAGAGAATTAGACTGGTCATCGGTAGAAGGGGCTGTCTCGATTGATGATAAAACTGCTATCTTCAATAACATCATCACGCAACTTTTTGATAAGCATGCTCCTTTCCGCACTATAAAACTAAAACATCTTCCGGCACCCTGGCTTACCGCTGAAATTAAGGGACTTATGTACAAAAAATCGGTAGCTAAGACCAAGTACAAGATTAAGCCTAGTGATAATAATAAGACCAAATATGACGAATTACGAAATCGCTGCAATAGAGTGTGCAGGGACGCTCAACGTCGCCACATTCATGAATCCGTTTCTGAGGAGGATCCAGCTAAAGTCTGGAAGTTTCTTAGATCTTTAGGAGTTGGTAAATCCAAACAAGATTCTATCCCTTACAATTTAGATATTGACTCCCTCAATCAGCATTTCTCATCTGCTTCTTTTATCAGTGACTCCGATAAATATAATACTATCAACTACCTCTCTTCTCTACCAACTCCTGATCATTCTCAGTTTACTTTTAGTCAGGTCACCCCATGGAATGTTAAGAAGAGTGTCCTATCCATAACTTCCAATGCTGTTGGACTTGACGGTATCAGCCGCAACATGCTCGTCCCCATTCTAGATCTTATCCTTCCGATCCTTTGTCATCTCCTGAATCATTCCCTATTAATAGAAGAGTTACCGTCAATTTGGAAGGAAGCCCAAATTATTCCTCTGCCAAAGAAACCTAACCCTAAATCCTTCTCCGAATATCGGCCAATATCCATTCTTCCATTCCTTTCTAAAGTCCTTGAACGTCTCGTCCATAACCAGTTAAACTCCTTTCTCTCATCTAATAATCTCCTTAATCCTATGCAGTCTGGCTTTCGTAAAGGCCATAATACAGTCACTGCTCTTGTCAAGATTACTGACGACATCCGATTAGGCATGGAAAAGAGGCAACTTACAGTGCTAATTTCGACATACTCCTTGCAACACTCCGCTCGCTTAACATTTCGTTGGAGGTGACTGATTGGTTTTCCAGTTACTTATACGGACGCCGGCAGCGGGTTCGTCTTGAGGGGTCTCTCTCCTCATGGTGCAACACGTCAGCCGGTGTACCTCAGGGCGGCGTGCTATCTCCTCTCCTTTTCGCTGTTTTTATAAATTCAATTTCTCAAAATCTTACTTCATCCTATCACCTCTATGCAGACGATCTTCAGATTTACACTCAGGCTCCTCTTAATCATATAGCTGATGCTGTGGAAGAGACAAACGCTAACTTACGTCGAATTACTGATTGGAGCAAGGCATACGGGCTGACAATCAATCCTATCAAAACCCAAACTATTATCGTTGGCAGCTCAAGAATAATGTGCCATTTGGATTGGTCTGTCATTCCTCAAGTTATTTTTGACGGGATGCACATTCCATACAGTGAGTCTGTTAAAAATCTGGGGTTAACGATAGATCGTAACTTGTCTTGGGGAAATCAACTTAAAGTCACCTCTCAAAAACTTTTTGCCTCAACAGGCTCACTGAGACGACTGCGGAACTTTCTCCCAACTACCACCAAAATTGCACTTGCACAATCCCTTCTTCTACCTGTGTTGGATTACGCGGATACTTGCTACCTAGATCTGACAGAAGAGCAGCTAGATAAGCTTGAGCGTCTCCAGAACTTCTGCATCAGGTTTATATTTGGGTTGCGCAAATATGACCATGTTTCCCCTTATCGTATCATTCTCAAGTGGCTCCCTATTCGCCTTCGCCGTGATTCTCATATTCTGTCTCTTCTCTATTCTATTCTATTCAATCCCTTCTCCCCTTGCTATCTTAAAGAGAGGTTTGCTTATCTCCATTCTTCCAATACTTTTACTCTCAGGTCATCGGAAAACTTATCCCTCAAAACACCCGTACACTCTAGTTCCTTCTACGGGAAATCATTCACTGTCGAAGCAGTGCGCTTGTGGAATGCTTTGCCTGTGGAAATTAGACGGGCTCCTTCACAGCACTCTTTTAAGCTGAGATTAAAGCAGCATTACCTTAATGCCTAGCTTTCTTGTCATTTGAGTTACCTATTTATTTATTATTTTATTTTATTGTCCTCATTTTAGAATATCTGTAAGGTTATTATTTCGGTATATATTAGTCTATCTTTAGGTATTTATTTATGTATTAGGATTATAAGTAGGTACCTACAGTTTTTATTTGATATAATTTTATATAGATTATTTCATTCATTTGTAAATATACTCTGTGCACCGCTGCCCATTACTGCTCCGTTATTTACTTTCCATCCAAAGGTTGCCTGGAAGAAATCGCTTTCAGCTATAAGGCCGCCCATTGTACTTTATGTAAGTAGCTTAAATTAGTTTTTTTTTAAGTATTCCTGGTGTACAATAAAGGATTATTCTATTCTATTCTATTCTATTCTATTCTATTCTATACATACAACGGCGATTTGCCCCAGTTGATTTGGAGATCTCGCTTCGCTCGATCAATAAATAAAAAAGCTAAAATGTCAATTTCTTGAAATAGTGAGAAATAGTTTCATAGTGGGTTTTAATGATAAAAAACGCCTAGCAAAAATAATCCTGGTTTTAACTTCCACTTAATTACTTCACCAAAACTTTTAATCAACACAGAAACCAATAATTTTTTGCAAACCCGCTGAAACCAATCCTCAAACTATCCTCATAAAAACCTTTAAAAAGTAAAATCATCGATTCTGAGTTTCCAACCTATTAAAACTGACGATGAAAAATAAAAAAATGTGGGCTTAGTACTGAAACCTTCCCTAAGATTGACAGACGGAAGGGTTGAGGTGGGTGGTTATAGGGGGTGAATTAAAAGAGAGTGGAAAAATTATACGTGGCAGCCGACGCATCTTAACTTCCGAGCCTTCCGTGCTTCGTTTAGTCGGACCAGTCACTGCTCGGACCAGACTATCCATCTTAGACATAGCTATAGACATAGCATATATTTACCACAACGCACAAGTAGCGAAGACTTGTGTACTTTCACAACATTTTAGGCCTTAAACTATAGAATAAGAATATTTTTGTCCTTATTTGTTCATAGGTATAGATCCTGTCCATCCAAAGTTTGCCTGGAAGAGATCGCTTTTAGCAATAAGGCTGCCCATTGTACCTAGGATTCAAAAGTGTATTTTCTTTTATATGTTTATATTTAATGGTGTGCAATAAAGAAATTATCTAATCTAATAATTTATTGAGTTCTTAAAATTGTTTAATAGTAGTATTAGCTATTTATGAATACGTCGCCATAATTAAATAAATACTCGTATAAAGAGATATTTAGAATCAATATTGCATACCAAACAAAATTACATTAACAAAGAAATTGGCATTTTTTTTTCTCTAACGTATCTCGTCCCACTACTGGGCAAAGGTCTCCCCCAGGTCCCTCCAAGTATCCCTATCTGTCGCTATCTCCCACCATCCTATTTGGAAGGTGACCAAATCGTCCCGCCAACGCTTTCTCGGCCGACCCCGACGTCGCCCTCCGTCTTCAGGCGTCCATGGTGTCACAATATGGGCCCATTTCTCGGAGTGCATTCGGGTAACGTGGCCTGCCCAGTCCCACTTAACTCCAGCCAATCTCATCCCTACATCTGCAATACCGGTAAGTAAGTGCAGCATGGTGTTACGAACTCTGTCGACACGTTTAAAGCCGAGAATGCTGCGCTCCATTGCCCTTTGACAAATCTTGACCTTTGACTTCTGGGCTTCAGTCAGAGACCATGTCTGCGCACCGTAAGTTAGGATGGGCAGGATACACATGTCGATGAGTTGGCTCTTAAGTGTCAGAGGAAGGTCACCCTTCATGTGCACCTTCATGGACCAGTAGCTCTTCCAGGCATTCTCGATACGGCGATCGATTTCCTTATCTTGCCTGTTTCCGAAGCTAGCTAACTGGCCCAAGTAAATATACTCATCGACATACTGTATTACCTGTCCATCTACATCGACCTTACGTTTCGTGCTGTTTGACATGATCTTCGTCTTCGACTGGTTCATTCGAAGCGCAACCTCAAGACTTGCCGCTATAATTAATTAAATTATATCAACTAACAATGACGATCTCCGTAGCGGAATGGGCGAATAGCCGGCTGAGAGGTAGGAGATAGCGGGTTCAATTCCCGCCGCGGAACTAATGTTTGCATGATCTATAGATATTTATTACGGGGGTGGAGGTTTTTTAAATACATACATACAATACAGTATTCTATCAGTAATTTGGTTCCCATTCCAAGCTCTGCTTAGTTTGGGGCTAGTTAGTGCTGTGTGAAATGTCCAGCAATATTTAATTATAATGACATCATATACTTTTACAATCATACTTAATTACGTAAATTCATAAATTAATTTTCTACAATCACGCTTGTGTTCCGAAGTAGGAGACAGATACCACGGATTTCTACTTGCCACAGTCCTGACTTCCATCATCATATCAGCCATAGGCCATCCATTGCTAAACATTGGCATCCCCCATAGATTTCCAGAACGACCGGTCTTGTGTGGCTTGCATCCAACGGCTCTCAGCAACCTTCATCAGGTCATCATTTTATCTAGTGCAGATCCAATAATCTCAAAATCAAAATCTCCTGACTCTTATCTTGATTTAATATTTAAAATGGTCTTTAAAACATTTTAATAAAAAAACAGCCAAGTGCGAGTCAGACTCGCGCACGAAGGGTCCCGTACCATTATCTATAAGAAATATTTTCTTTTATTTTCTTTCAGATAATACCACAATTTTATTTATTTACCTTATTTGAGGTTGGTGCCGATTAAGCTAGTCATCTAAATTGTATGAGCGCCCATACAACTCAGAGGACTATCTTAATCGGCGTCAACTTTGTATGTTTGCGGACACCCTTTAATTTTTACTGTTTTTTATTTTTTGGAATTTTTCTCTTACTTCTGCTTGGTTTTTGCCAAATTTCGTGGTTCTATGTCTACGGGAACTACCATATAGGTTTTAACTACCCAAAACCTATAGGATACTTCCGGTTGACCCAGAATTGTCAATTTTACAGCAAGGTCTTACAGCATAAGTAAAGGGAATATTCAGAAAAATAAAAAAAGTTGAAAATGAAGGTAAATTTTGATACTTACAAGTTTTCGTGAAAACCTAAATTTGCCCATATATTTTTATCGTGTTTACTCTGGAGCTTGATTTTTACACACCTAATAGGGACTATAGACCTCAGTATTTGGTATAAATTTCAACTTTCTAGGTCCACCCGTTCCTGAGAAAATCGGTGGTGACACACGGACAGACAGACGGACAGACGGACAAGAGAGTGATTTTATAAGGAAACTTTGGTGATTTATTTCAATCATTATTATAAATACGGGATTTACATACGGATACGGGAGTGGATCGCACTCACCCTGATGAAGGTTCACGAATTTAACCGAAACATTGTCGGTCGAAACACCGATAAGACGGTACGTGATAAATCCCGTAATTAAAATAATGATCTTATAAGGGTTTCTTTTTTTACCTTTTGAGGTACGGAACCCTAAAAAAGGGTCAAACTTAAAATAAATACAATGGCATGCTTTATTAAATCTTGCGCAACTGTACAGAGGTCTACAAAGTCACAATACCTATTTGAAATAAGTACAATGTAAACGAGGCTCCGGGTAGTTCCGCTAGTTGCCGTATCCTAGTGTAATTAATTGTTGTCTGGAAGAGTCAGTTCCATTCAAAAGAATTATTACATCAAACTCTTCAGAGGAGTAGAGTCGCAGAAATGCATTAAAAGTCTGGAAAAACCTTGAATGTAAGAGTTTAAAAAGAAAGTTGTTAATATTTATTAGCCATTCGTGTCCTACTGCTGGGCAAAGGCCTCACCCCATTCTTTCCAGACTTCGTGGTCCTGAGCTGATTGTGGCCAATCCGTTAGGAATTTATCCAGCTCGTCCCGCCATCTACGTTTCGGTCTGCCGCGTCGCCTTCTCGCTGGATCAGGACGCCACTCGGTGGCTATCCTTGCCCACAGCTCACTTGGCATGCGACAGACATGCCCAGCTCAGTTCCACTTCAGCTGAGCGGCTTTGGTGGCTACGTCAACAATTTTGGTCTTTCAGCGCAGTTCAGTGTTCCGGACTCTGTCCGTTCGCTTGACACCCAAGATGCTGCGTTCCATCGCACGCTGACAAACTTTGAGCTTGGACTTTCAAATGTTAGTCAGTGACCAGTTCTGCGCACCATATGTCAAAACGGGAAGGATGCATACGTCCATTAGCTTTCTCTTGAGCGTTAAAGGAAGATCTCCTTTCATCATATCTCCCATGGCCCAATAGCTCCTCC
Organism: Philereme transversata; assembly: GCA_963924445.1. Taxonomy (NCBI): domain Eukaryota; kingdom Metazoa; phylum Arthropoda; class Insecta; order Lepidoptera; family Geometridae; genus Philereme; species Philereme transversata. The sequence goes on from OZ004347.1 coordinate 13,053,432, forward strand.
AGGCATTTTCGGTTCGCCGAGCGATTTCCTTAACCTGCCTGTCCTCGAAGGAGACTATTTGGCCTAGGTAGATATACTCTTGGACGTATGCTAGGTCTTCTGCATCCACCGTTATTCTGGTCTTAACGCTGTTGGTCATGACCTTGGTTTTTGCCCTATTCATTCCAAGTCCAATCTCAATATTTATCTTAATAATGATAATTTAATAAGTACTTGTCAAAACTAGCAATAGTTATAGAATTATGTCGCACAAAATGAAAAAAAATTTGTAGCAGATTATATTCTTACCAGTTTTATTATATCAACGATCGTCAATTTCATAACAAGCCTACATCGTTAAGACAATTTAAATTTATTCTTATTAAAATAAGTTCCCAACATCTCACAAATTCTTGCAAAAATAGAAAGCAACTAACCTCATTGATGAGATGCAATCGTAATTAAAAAAAGTCCATGTCAACTCCTTGCAGTTTCCTAAGTATGAATTATGCCGCTCGGTGTATTCGTTAAGGGGCGGATCTATTCATTCTTTTTGTCCGCTGGCAGCAGTTAAGGAGGTCCGTAACTCCGTGCTGTACCTAGGGTGGTAGGGGACACCCCTCCCACTGAACTTGCTCGAGAATATTTTTTTCTAGACTCTCGAGAACGTTGGAAATCGACACACTTGCCGTAGTTTGTTCCGCTCGTTCCAACGATGATAGTTCGAGTGACTTTGAGCTTGACGTTGAATTATTTTGTTGCATATTATTTTTGAACTGTTGATCTTTCATTAGTGAACTTACAAGATTTTTTTAATTAGAAGGACTATAAGGGTCATTTTCTATTTTAACTCATTAACGTTATTTGATTCCAAAATGAATCTCATTTTCATCAACTTTTCTCAAGTGTTGTTGGGAGAAATAAGATTGAAATACCATCGATTGGTATTTCATTTGTATCAAATTTGAATATCATCATCATTGGTAGCTTAAATGATAGCCCGTTTTTAAACGCCACTCCAGTTTGGTTGAACGTCAATCAAAAACCCTTGAAAATTTCAAAAGTAACATCATTCGTTAACAAGATTGTTTTATAAACAATTTTTTCATTTAGTTGTATCTATCATGTTAGGTTTTATTAATTTATTCGTTAAAATCATCGATAAAAATCTCTATCGATAGATCTACATCTTCGCTAGCACAACACTAGTAAGTCGAGGAGCTCCCAAGACGGTAATGAACTGCATTCCGCTCTTTGAGTCAGCGCTAAGATACATCTTTATGAGGCGCTAAGATGTGGCTTGATGGCGCTTCTCGCCTATTTCAAATGGAAATAAGTTTTCTCGAATGGAATAAAGGGTTTCAAGTCATACGATGTAAAAATTAATAGAACTATCATTGTATTTCTGCATTCAGATGACTGCTGGTATTTTGTTTTTATGTAGTCAATAGGTACTATAGATAGTCAGTAGTATACCTATAGCCCACCATACTGTAGCCTATAGCCAGAAATCAAGGTATCTGTATATCTAGATAGACTATTGTTACGAGCTGAGGGTTCGGGATAAAATAATGGGAATCGATCCAACCAAAATAACACTTTTATTCAACACTAAAACGATGAATACACGAACTTGGTCACACGTTTCACAACACACTAATTCACACTACTGTTGCACCACTTAAAGTCACCGAAATGTTCGCACGTATAGCTAAATCCAGACTGACTCGCGAGCAACTACTGTTCACGCGAGACCCTTCTCCACGTCAGTCCTCCAGGGCCTCGCTGAGACTCATTAACTCACTCAGACTGACTGTCCGGCCATCTCTCTGGCCTATTTATATCGTACACATTTCGATTGTTCGAGAACGATCTCGGTCCTTCCAGGAAAGGGTCGGTGTTTCGACAGAACGACCAATCCCCATTGTGCCCAACCGCAAACAATAACAACAATAACACAGCAAGACAAAAGCGTTCGAGAAGTTTCGATTATTACGCATTGTTTAACAGCCTCGGCGTAACACTATTAATATAATGAGGTATAGTTTTTGTAATATTTTTTTTTAATTTGGTGGATTTTTGTAAGTTTGTCTATGAGGAAATCTCAGAAACTACTGAAACGGTTCTAAAAATCATTTCAATGATAGCTACACTATTCCCAAGAGCAATAATGGGCTATATTCGTTTTGGTAAAATTCCGTGTGAAGTCGCGGTGGATCAGTTAGGCTCCTATTATCAGGAATCAGAACGTTAATTTGTCTGAATATACATATGTTTCAATGTTACATTTTATTGATCCTTATATATTCCACCTTACATCTGTATGCAAATATATAAATATATAATATTAGTGAGTCTGTTTTGTATGTCATATCAAAAACTGTTTTATTTGTTTTAGTTACAATGCGTAACTAATAGTAATTTTGGAATGTATGGTTCTTCTCAAACCCAGTTTGGAACTGTTAAGTTCACCAACTTCGCAAGTCTTAAGACCGAATCATGAAATTACCAAATCAAAACTAACAAAGACATTACAAGACAACTTAAACTTAACAGCGGAACTAAATCCTAAACACCAATTAACCCGACATTAAGCTAAACTTGAACTTCCGACAAAGATCTCGTCTTAATCTCGACGTTAACTTAACAGTAACTTAACCTGACTTCCTCGGAGGGGCAGTTACTTAAGTGCGTTAACTTGATAGTGGACTCGTGTTAAGATAAGCCTTTGCATTGTTTAGTTCAGAAACTTCGGTGTGGACGTTGTATCTGTATTGTGCTAAATAAAGTTACAGTACGAATTCGGATCATAAAATAAATTTAAAAAATACATTGAAAGATACACAATAAAAAGAACTAGAGATCTACACAAATAATAAAAAAATTTAGTATTTCGTTTATGAAATAAAAATCAAAATAGCTGTTTTCATGTTATTTTGATGCAATATTAAGGATAATTCAACTCGGCAGCCAGGCGTTCGGAACACTGAGGTATTTTGGACAAGAAAAAGTGATGTAGTTATGACTACTTCTTGTCCAAAATACCTCAGTGTCGTCTTTGATCAGTGTGTATTTTTTTTTTTACTTTCTTACAGCGCTATCTAGCCCCTAACTAAGCAGAGCTTGTACTATGGGAACCAGATAACTGATAGAATACTTAGGTATATACTTTTTTTTTGTAAATACATACTTATGATATATAGAAAAACATCCAGACCCGGAACAAATATCTGTAGATCATGCAAACATTTGTTCCGCGGCGGGAATCGAACCCGCTACCTCCTGCGTCTCAGCCGGCTATACGCCCACTGCGCCACGGAGGTCGTCACACTTTACTACTATTAAACTAGAATGATTAAACACAGAAACGTGGTTTCTCACTATGGGTTTCATAAGAGGGCAAAAGGTCGCTCAACGTGCTATGGAGAGGTGCATGGTTTGTATTTCTCTACGAGATCGATTGAAATGAAGAGATTCGTATACAAACTAAGGTCACTGACATCCCAGAGGATTAGCAAATAGAAATGGCTGTTGGCCACATAGAAGAACTGACGGCTGTTGGGGCAGAAAGAGCCCAGTGGGGGGACTTTATCAGGTCTAGTTTGACCGGATAAAGGTTGCTGGGCCGCCGTTTTGAGGTAATTTTGCTGCATCTCGAAATTTCTATTTATAATGACCCGAAGGACTTCTTAGTGTTCAAACATGATTATAACATACATCAAATAACGTATTTTATATTGTGTATAAAAATATTACCTGTTACGTATTCACGTACAACACACGGCCGTGTCCATGATACGGCCACACCACATTTTTTCAGCTAAGTTCTGTAAGGACAACTGAAGGTCAAACTTGAATAGTCTCATCATCACATCTATGAAAGAGGTCTTAATTACTATAAAGGATGTAGGATCCTTTTTGGTAATTGGTTGGCGAGCTCAATTCCACCTTCTTCCACAAAAACCACATAATTTAAAATTTCGTTTTCACAATTCTTTCTGGGCGTCTTGTCGAAGCGACGTGTGTCTTGGGGACACTTCCACCTGGAGCAGTTGAGCTATCTATAGATCGTTTGCAACGGTTCAACTGTTTCTTCTGTATTTTATATAATTGTATATTGATATTGTATAATTATAATTCTTAATACAATAATTGTATATTCTTTCTGTTATTATTTTAGCACATAATTTAATACGCAATTATTATTATTTTATACGTCATTTGCAATTATTTTTCATTAAAATTATGGTATCAAACAAACACACACTTTAAAATCAATGGGTTACCTTATCGCTAATAGGATCTCTTCTATGCAACCTTTGGATGGACAGGACCTATGTGACAAATTAGGACGAGCGACGGCGTAAATCAGATAATAATGGAACAAGTTTTTTGTTTTTTTATGCTACATGAAGATGGAACAAGCGATGGTTACTACTTAACATCAGATGGGCTTTATAGCCCATCTGATGTTAAGTAGTAACCATCTCCTATATCATCGCCTATAACAGAGAATTGCCTCGTAGGTCACGCACGTTATAAATGTGCCCTACGATGCACTTGCAAAATAAGTATCTGTAACCTATGAAAATACTCTTGGATATGAAAGAGCGGAGCTTTCTAAAACAAGTTTTTATACTTAAAAGAAGGTCTCGACCTTTAAAATTATGTAAAAAAACAATCTGTTACTGAAAGAAAAACATTTGTGATTTTTTTTATGCACTTTCCTGCGTCTATCAACATGAGGCATATAGTTGTACAGTCTCATGTGCCTGTAATTATCAATTATGTGTAAAATATAGATAATATACAATTAAATTCATGCATAATGCCATTGCAATTGATATTTTCACCAGTTGCTTGTCTGTGCTGTATTGTTGTCCCAAATAAATGTCTTACTTTTACTTTATTTTATACAGGGTGTTTGGTTATTATACTGACGATATTCAAGTGACGGTTTCTCGAAACATAAAAACCGATTTCTCGAAAATAAAACTACTAGTTAAATTATAAAATTTTAAAGTAAATCGACTAAGTGTTGAAGTGAGTGAGTGGTGATTAATTCGATATAAAACTTACTGCCTACTCTTGCAATCGACATCTAAAAATAAAGGCCGATTTGATATCTCTTTCCGAAATGTCTGCGGGTTTTGGTATTTAATAAATTAAATAAATATGAATATATATGAGATCATTATTGTTTGAACCATTTTCCTTAGGAACTGGTGAAAATATGACCATATCATAGAATTTAGCTTTCCTGTTCCACGAGTTTATATTCCTGAGAGCTATTTCCTCAACCAAGGATGTAGGTTTTTAAAACTGTTTATAACTAAATCTTTACCTATTTTTACATGTGACGTCTACACACTGTACTTAGCAGCTTCTTTAGAGTAAAGACTGTATTTCCTTTCCATATTTATTGCTAAAGTATATATATATGTATCTATTTTATATATATTTAAGTTAGTATATGTAGGTATATTTTTGGTTTAGGTATTTATTTATTTTTATCCTATATAAATAGGTACTTATTGTAACACCACCTCCTCACACGTTTTTTCAATCCAGTCCATCCCAATGATGCCTGGAAGAGATCGCTTTGAGCGATAAGGCCGCCCATTGTACCACCATGTATTAGTCTTTAAGTTTTCTAGGTTAAGTTATTGTAATTTGTTGTAAAAATAAAGAATTATCTATCTATCTATCTATAACAGGTACCTACTGGTTGTTTTAGTATCTTGATTGGTATAAAAAATGTAAACAATTTTTTTTAAATTAATCTTAATTTAGAAAATCACCGAATATTTTTTCTTTAGAAAAGGAATTTCATAATATTTAATCTTTAAACTTCTTGCTGTTTTACCACCGTAGACCATTAAAAAGTCACCTATCATATAACAAGAGAGCTGGTAGTAAACTTAATGAACCAACTAGGCCAGCTCAATGGAAGATCTCGCGAATTAATCATCTAAATGCGTACGCGCACCAACAATTAACACATCGCTAAGCAGGAAGCGAGCGAGGATGTGACGATATAGATTTAACCTTTGCCACATCCTATGTCTTGGTTTGTCGCAATATTTAGGATGGGATGAGTTGACTCACTGAGGTCAATGTGGCACACTTTAGCGCTTCTCAAGTAGGTACGTTGTTGACTCACTGGTTCGATTAGTATGTGGCTTAGCACACGCTTTTTCCCAGCCTTGTATAGTATTCTTCAGTCTTGGTGACTCAAGATTATCTGAGTTCAAAATCCAGTTTCTTTTTTATACTACTGGAGATGGAACAAGCCTATGGCCCACCTGATGTTAATTGGTAACCATCGCCTATAACAAGTTTGCCTCGTAGGTCACGCTCCTTAGAAATGTGCCCTACGATGCATATCCCTGCGTCCATCAACTTGAGGCATACATGTGTAAAGTCTCATGTGCCTGTAATTTCACCGGCAACCATACCCTTCAAACCAAAATACAGCAATGCTGCTTAGCGGTAGAAATAGGTATGGTGGTAGCATTTCCGCGGGCGAGCCCTTTCACAAGAAACTCTACTACTCTTAAAAAATAAAATGTATAAATAAAATAGTATGTGGTTATAAATAAATAAAATATAAATAAAATGGTTATTTAATTAGTACCTATACCTACTAATATATTCTTCATGACTAATAAACTTATTTTTTTATGACCAAGACAATTATAACAGTTAGCTAAGGTATTAGCTGTTATAGCCGCAGGGTTAGACTACAGGTTTGGAGTAATCTATTTTAAAATAACCGTGAGTTACTAGGTTACTAGACTCATTTACGTACATCAAACGTCCCCCTCTATTTTTAGCCGGCTAGGTGCGGCGGCGTCGCGAAATTAACATGTTTTTCAATTCCATGGAAGAAGCTCAATTTAGCTCCATTGAGAGTAATTTAACCCATTAAGCCAGGTTAAGGCAATTAGCTTCTCTAATTAAGATCTTAGTTCGATGGTTATTGAAAAATATAAAAAAATATATACTTTTTGTGGATATTATTTGTAACTATTCCGAGGAGCAAGTTTTTTTTTTAAACTACAAGAAAAATTGCTTTTTTACATGCTCTAGATCTTCTCATATCGGAGGCCTTTGAACGGCCTAGACTCCGATAACTGGCCTGGTGCTTTCCTGGCTTTGTCGCGGAGGAACAGGCGGTAAAATTTCCGTTTTAAAGTGATCCTTGTGATTCTGATAAAGAAATCTCTGAAACAAACTTACTGTAGGCATAGGTATCTCATTTATAAAACAGTAGGTACTAATTTCGCGTGCTAAGGATACTTATCCTCTATCGTTGGTTTAAACTGTGCAAGTGAATCGTTTGATTGCTGATAAGAAAACTGCGATGGAAGTTTCACTTCGTTTTACAATCGTATGAAGTGCGTCTAGATCTTTAAGCAAGGCAATTAATTTTCAGGTACTACGATTTTTCTTTAACTACAAAAATATTTTAAAAGAGAAAACTTCTTTAGGCGCGTTAGGCATTTTTTGAGATGGGAAAAAACCAGTGAACTCGCGACACTGTTACCGTTACCGACACCTCTGTATATAAGTATCTCGTAATTGTTCAAGTTTTCACTTCTGTCGGTACTCCCGGAGTGCTTCTTTTTTTTTTGCAAAATTTCTTCGAATTATCTATCCACATGCGGTATAATTATTATTAGGATTATTTATAATGGGTAACATATATCTGGTTCCCATAATACAAGCTTTGCTTAGTTTAGGCAGAGAATACCAAAATACGTAGCTTGGTACCAAATAGCGCATTGTGAAATGTCCCCGCTGTAGGATGACCCCCCAATAGATAGAAAGACAACCTCATAAAGGTGCCTGGGAACCTTTCCTGTCGCTCTGGAGATATATGGGGAGATACTATTGACAATTTGACAAATTTTTCACTAAAACAGATGACCTTTACCGCATGTACTTGTACCACATAATAATTAAAATTCGTTCGCTTCATTTTTATGAAGCTCTTTTTTATATTTTCTATATCTTCAAATGAAGCTTACTTGTATCATATTGATCGAACTTCACTCATCTTTAATCATATATTATTAAGTTCTACGTACTTGTACTTACTCTTCATCTTTACTTCATTTAAAAAATCGTAAGTATTTGTAATGACTTCTTAGTTATCCACCACATACCACATAATTGTCGGGGTCGGAAAAAGCCGACTTTTTTTATGCAACAAGCATATGGCTCACCTGATGTTAAGTGGTAATTATTGCCTATACCAAAGTATTGCCTCGTAGGTCACGTAACCTAGAAACGTGCCCTACGATGCACTGCCCTGAGCCTCATGTGCCTGTAATTTCACCGGAAACCATACCCTTCATACCGAAATACAGCAATGCTGTTAGGTATGGTGGTTGTACTTCCCTGGGCGAACCCTTTCACTCTACTACTCTTATTAGTTCGTTAAAAAATTATTTTTCAACATTATATAACTTTACAGAAACACAGTTCTGAAAATAAACAATAGACGATAACATGATGGTCATAACACCGTGTTGCCATTCGTTACCTACCAAATAGGGATATACAAATAAATAATCGAAGGAAAATGTCGCCCTTATCAGAATCTACCAACGCAACGCCCTTACAGGATAATTTTAAACGTTTTGTTTTGCCGTATCATTAACGATAATAATACATATACCTATCTATATAAGTTATACATACGATAAACATGACTTTAAAATACTGTTTTTAAACATGTTTATTTTTGTTACGTAAATTCTAATATATAAAAATCTCGTATCACGGTTTCAGTAAAACCGAGAAAAGTATTTGTCACCCTCCTACCCCCCCCCCCCCCCCCCCCCCCCCGATTTTTATACGAGTATGAACAATATCGATATTATAATTTAACCGTCGTTCATTGACGTGAAGTCATTTTTTTTTAAACTGGATACATCTTCGTTTGACCACAATCTCACCTGATGGAAGACGATGATGTGGTCTAAGATAATCCACGAAGATCTAGAAGAAACCTATTCACTCTTACCTTAAAGAGGCCCAGATTGTAGAGCCGTGCGTCTGCTTGTCCTTTGATGGAAGGGAGATGGCGGGATCAGATCGCATAGTTCCTGAGCACATTCCCCAAAATATATACATACATAGGCTATAGATAGGCTTGCAACTTTACGGCGGTGTCATTTATACTCGTATGGAGTGTCAAGTCACTTTGACATTTCATTATGCATTTGATTTCTTTGATAATTTATATGGCAGAACAACGTTTACGGGGTCAGCTAGTAATGTTATAAATGATCGAGCGAAGCGAGATCTCCAAATCAACTTGGGCAAATCGGCGTTGTATGAATGTATGTACGTATGTATGTTTGTCCGAGGATAACTTTCGAAGCGTTGATCCCATCATCGTGAAATTTGATACATAGTTAGGTAGGGATGGCACAATTTTGGTGTGACTAAATGAGCTAAAAATATTGGGGGGTTGTTGAGATAATGGGGTTTCAGAGGGGTAAAAAAAAATGAAAATAAGACTATTAGGTCAAGTGGGACGTTAAATGAAAGGTCTTCATTAGTACATTTAGACTCCGTTTTTATTTTTAGCAAAGTTCTTATAGTTTATGAGTTATTAGTCATAATAAAAACTGAAATTTGATAAAATTCACAGGGTATACCAGTGACCCCACAGTGCTTTACAGCACTTGGTATTCGTGTAGCCTTAGTAACACAAATATACGCGAAAGTCTGATATCCAGAATAAGTGCATTTCATACCCCAAAAAATGGTAACCACTTTATATGAACTCCCGTTACCTGTAATTTGAATGAAACTGTAGGTCAAGTTTGTTGGTTATTTATTTCATGGCACTGGTGAGATCTCAGTTTGGGGAGAACCACTAGTATTTTAATAATTACGCCCTGTAGTGTTTGGCTGTGTTCCCTGTAAAGTAAGGCATTTGAGCCAGTTCAGATATAATACTTAGAAAGTATTGTCATTAGTGTAACTTAGACCGTTACATATGCATGAGCTTCTGCGGAGTTCATTCTAACTTATACACACGGGAAATTATATGGCGAGCGAGCTGACATCCAAATTCAAATTCATTTATTAAAATTTAAATACCATAACATTACAGACTACTCGAATTCCGATTTCTTATGTTATTTTATTTTATATTTAATTACCTGTCTACTAACTTATTTCAAAGATTTTGATATTATTTACTAACAAAATGGATGACATGAAATATTGATTTAATTTAATCTAATTTAATCTTAAAAATTACAGAGTACAATTAACTTGTGGTTCACCCCGAACTGAGATCTCGCGAATCTCCCAAAATTAAATATTATTCTTAGGGCGACTTGCACAACGATGCCTAAACATATTTAGTAGCTAAATATGATTTAAGGAGTTGTCAAATTATACAAATACTTCAAACTTATAAATGTTTAGTCGCTAAATACGTTTAATGATCTTGGTGCATGACGGCTTTAATATTTGACTAATAAATTGGTGCCACGAAATTAATAAAACATAACAGTAAAGCAAATCTGACATATTAAAAAAACACACATGTAATTTTTATTTTAAAATAATTGAATGTTTTTTCTGTTAGTAAAATTACTAATATTTAGATACCAATACAACATCACAATTATTTTAGCTCTGCACTTTCGTAGACCGTGTGTCACATAGGTAACTGCGTTCACAGACAGACTTCAACATACTTTGGACGAGGTCCAGGAGTCTTTTTGGCTTCAAGATGTCGTTTGAACCAACTTCTGCGGTATAGAGCGTTATTTAGAATTGTTGTGCAATTTTGATGGCAGTGTGTTCGTGGATATTGCTGTTTTACAGTTTTAGTACTCGTACTTAGAAGTTTAGAAATTCTAGGGCTTTCTGTATGTTTGCTGCAGTAAATTTCGTAATACTCGTAGCTTCGAGAAACTCATTTTCAAAGTAGAAGATAGCAGATTTTGACAGAAAAAAAACGGACTGAACTCGCTAACAGTAATACGCACTGTTAAACCATCGGCTTAATATCAGAAGCTTTAAGCTAGAAAGAATTAAATAATTATTCTGTGACCATATCTTAGACCTAGCGTTAAATATCCAAGGTGTCCAAGAAAAACACCACAGCACGAGAAACAAAGAAACGGCACCCAAAAATAATTAATAGAAAAAACAAGACTTTTGTTAGCCAAGTTTATATTAACATTTAGATATACTAGTTGTTCGCCCCGAACTGAGACTACTTAAAAACTACCATAAAAACAAAAAAATATTATTCGTAATCTTTGACTATCAAAATAGTAATACGAAATAAAAACCACCTAACTTGACCTACAGTTTCATTCAAATTACAGGCAACGGTAGTTCACGTTTATTGGTTATACTTTTATGGTGTAGAAATTGCAGTTATTCTGGATTTCAGACTTTTTCCTATATGTATGTTACTAAAGCTACACGCATACCAAATTGCACTGTGGGGTCACTGGTGTACCCTGTGAATTTTGTCAAAATTTAGTTTTTATTATGGCTAATAACTCAAAAACTACAAAAACTTTACTAAAAGTAAAAACGGGGTCGAAATGTACTAATGAAGACCTTTCATTTAACGTCTCACTTGACCTAATAGTCTCATTTATTTTTTTTACCCCTCTTGAACCCCAATACCTCAACAACCCCCTATAATTTTTAGCTCATTGAGTCACACCAAAATTGTGCCATCATTACCTACCTATATACTAAATTTCACGGTGATCAGCTAAACGCTTCGAAAGTTATCCTCGAACAAACAAACAAACATACATACATACAACGCCGATTTGCCCAAGTTGATTTGGAGATCTCGCTTCGCTCGATCAAAAATGGTCTTCATAAACTCTATGTTACCAACTCCTCAACTCGTTCATTTTATTTAAACCAGTTACGCCAACTAAATCGGGAGCAAACAAACCTCATGTTATAAAACACTTGATCAAATTGTCGTCCGGAGGGTTCCAAGGAACGGAACCCTGAATTGGCCGCTAACGAGGAAACGATCTTGTACGCGCACCGCTCTACGGAACACTAGTCAATCTCAGCTCCGGTTAGGCTTTGTTCACATACCGATTTATAAGTCGGTAAAATTTTGGTTTATATCTCCCTTCTACTTCTTTAGAATACCAAACGCCTTTTAATACAAAAAGTGAAGGAAGTAAAACACATTTCATCATCATCAATCTATAGCAGTCCACTGTTAGATACAGGGTTTTATTTAATCATGAATAAATCTTCGTTTGACCGCAATATCACCTGATGGTAAGTGATGAGGTGGTCTAATATAAAGCACGAAAATCTAGAAGATACTTGTTCACTCTTATCTAACAGAGACCCGGATTGTAGTATTCAAGAAAAACAAACGACGGTAAAGTGTTCCATACCTTAGACGACCTCCGTGGTGCAGTGGGTGAACACCCGGCTTAGACGCAGGAGGTCGCGGGTTCGATTCCCGCCGCGGAACAAATGTTTGCATGATTTTTAGATATTTATTCCGGGTCTGGTCCGTAGATCGGGGATCGAACCCGCTACCTCCTGTGTCTCAGCCGGCTATTCGCCCACTGCACCACGGAGGTCGTCAAATATATAAATTATCTAATCGTATGCATTATATAAATTATCTAATCTAATCTGTATGCCTCAAGTCGATGGAGCACGTTCCTAAGGTGAGCCATATGCTTGCTCGATCTCCATGTAGCATAAAAATATTTATACGAGATGGATGTCCTGGATAAACGAAACTTTATATAACCGTAGAGGAAGAGACAATCACGGCCGCAGTGGAAGTAGCTGTAAGTACAAGTGGTTACATACAAGGTAATGGGTTGCTGTTGTGACGGCCCGCGCTAGGATGTCTCTATTAGAGCAATTGATAGAGCAGACAGTCGATGCACGATATATCTACATATAGTATTAGATAGAAAGATGAACTCTTTATTGCACAAAACACCAATTTTACGTAGAAAACTTTCGCGATTTGTTTCAATTGTTATTATAAATACGGGATTTATCGCGTACCGTTTTATCAGTCTTTTGACCACAATGTTTCGGTTCAATCCGTGAACCTTCATCAGGGTGAGTGCGATCAGCTCAGAACAACGTCTTGCATCGTCTTGTACATTCGCAGGCCGCGTCATTTACATGTCAAAGCGGTACGAAGATCGATGGATCAGCTAGTTATAAAATAAAAAGAATATGTAACATATTTTATATGACTTATAATATCAAGAGTATTTAAGTCACTTCAAGAGTACTTTATTTTTTTTCTGTTTCTATAATATGTCAATTCTACGACTTGCCAGAATTATGCTTGTCATCTAGTGCTTGTCAGGATTTATTTGTTACTTGAGATAATAATTGTTTGTGTTTATTTTCCGAAAGGTCTTAACAAAAATAATAGATTAATAACTATTTCGGCTTAAAGCCTTTATCTCAAAAATAAAACAATATAATTAGGCGATAACTAAAAACAACTATGAACGCCATAAAAATAAATATGGCATGCTTCTACCATTCTATCAAGATCACTGCTCCCATGAGGCTTACAAAAACTAGTAACGGCCACCAAAGGTTTCAAAAAAACCGAACAAGTGCGGGCCTGACTTGCGCAGCGAGGGTTCCGTAAAAATACTGTATATGTATGTATAACTACAAATTAACAAATATCGGACTTTTTTCTTTATAATATGTGCTGTGAGACCATGTTTCTTTCCAAATTTCACGATTCTAGATTCTAGGTTTTGATTTATTTATGAGTGTCAAAATATGAGGCTTGATTTTTGCAGCTCTTAGAGACCGTAGATATTCGTATTTAATATTAATTTCAAATTGATATCTCCACGCATTCCAGAAATCAGTATTAATAGTAGGTATATTAATATAAAATAACAATAAAATATTAAAGAACGCTTTACAAAATCTAAGTGACTATTAAAATTGAGTGACATTTTTGTTCAGCTCCTTATCAAAAGGAAACAGCATAAATATTCAAAGTCAAAGCACAAAATGTACATTTAAATTCCCTAATGACACTCTGAAACTTGAGAACGGATGTGTTAACAATATAGCACGCGATAACTTGCATGTTTTCCTTCAAAACATTATAACTCGTTGATAAGAAACCGACCAGATGTCGACTGTGTTTAAGCATAGACGACTAGCGACAAAAAAAAACAATTCAGATTAAGGAAGTAGACGAACAATGCGATACAAAAAACAAACTTATTACTAAATAAATAAACAAACTCCTTTCAAAGATAGGATTTAGTAACCTTAAAAAGTGTATGTTAAGTAATACATAATTATATAGTCAAACCGAATAATCTGTATATTTATCATCAAACTACAGTCCTTGAGGGCTAGATAGAAAGGATTGTATGAAATAATACAATTCTTGATTTGAAAAACAATATGATTTTGAAAAATAGGTACTTAACTACCTGCTTTATTAATACTAGCTTCTGCCAGGTGTGGTTTCTCAGCAAAAAGCAGCCTATAGCTAACATACCAAATTTCATCGAAATCGGTGTTACGACCTGAAAGAGTAAATATTAGTGTTTATAATATTAGTGGGATATGTAGTCCTTTTTGTCATCTGTTTGTTTGTACGTTTTCATCACTAAACGGCTGGACCGATTTCGATAAAACTTGGTAAGTATATAGAATATACATAGATAGATTATGACCTAGATTAGGATATAGGCTGCCTTTAATTGACAAACTACGCGTGAAGCCGCGGGCGGAAGCTTGTAGTAATATAATATGTTGATCATGAATCGTATACGTGGCTAGGTAATGACTTCATTAGTGCGTCTTTAGGAAAACCAGTGAGAGGATGCCATATTCATTAACTGTTTTATAGGAATGATCCATGAAACTCGCCGATTTTCAGTACTCAATACTCAATCATTTATTTTATTCCAAAATGTTATATTATTATGTAAGTAATACGTTTATTTGACACAACAATAAAGCACAGACAAAAATAAAGTTTACATTAGTACATTAAGTGAAAAGTAGGAAATAAACAACACAGATAAAAATTAAACTTATCTAACTTAAATAACATAGAAGGTAAGAATGTAGATAGGTAGCTACACTTAGATAAATACATTAAACAATAAATAAATAATAATAAATAAACATCTACATAACACAAACCTCTACAAAAGTAATAAGTTTTTTGTGGAAAAATTACTTATTCAAAACAAGCTTTTATAAAATTCATAATCGGAACCGCAAGCTGATTCAAATGAGCCCAAACACTACTATAATCTACTACTACTACTATAGCCTACTATAATCCATTCAGAAATTTCGTTGTCTAGCATCCGTCTCCATCATGAGACCACTTCCATGGTACCATATTATTGCATTGTCACCGAAGTTACATAAGTATTCCAAATTTCAGCTCAATCGGTTAAGAGGAACGGGTTTAAAATTCAGTTGCAAGATTCCACCCGGACAAACATACATACATAGCAAGTTAATAAAAAACTTGTAAAAATAGGCACCTTACCTACCTTGTTAGGTACATACGTAATGAACATGTATAAAAATGAAAATGAATTAATTAATGAAAACTCTTTATTGTACACCATAAAAAATAACAATTACAGAAAAAATAGAAGACACAAAGCAAAAGTACAATGGGCGGTATTGTCGCTTTAAAGCGATTCCTATTAGACAATCTTTGGATGTGAAGTGTGGGCGCCAAAAGATGTAAGTGGTAATTGGTAGATACATGATCATTACGAATCCTGTTGGGCACAACAATAATAAGGAAAGAGGAGGACGTCATTGTTACCTGATAAACTTTGACAGTATTGTTATAAGTTTATTCAAAAAAATTGTATAATCCAATAAGCAAATAACACATCAATGTTTATTAAAAACAATGTATACCTACACAGTATTTATATATATATTATGTGGTCATCATTATTGATTAAAACCGGTATTTATCGCGTATGTAGGTAACTTTTTTAATTGTTATGTCACGGGCTGACTCGAATACTGGGTGCTACCGTCGAAAAGTGTGGTTAGCTGCAGCAACTACCCTCACTTGGTCTTCAGAATTAGAAATGTCCTCGTTCATATTACGACACACTACACTAACCGTATCTACGCACTGAGACGACCAATCACGACGCGCACACCTAAAAATCACCGGGTTCCAGGACGCTGAGAGTCTATAGCCATCTTCTCGATTGAAATTTCTTGATTTCAATCGCTTCATGAACCATTCTCTTGTAATAATGGTGTTCACTAGAGAGAACCTTAAGATCATGAAGTTCAATCCAATGATTCGATCCCGAGTCTATCAGATGCTCTGCTATCGCTGACTTGTTTACCTGGCGATTTTTGACATCTGCGATATGCTCTTTGACACGCTCGGCTATGGTACGTTTAAAAACAAGAAATTTCAAAATTCTAATCGGGAAGATGGCTATAGACTCTCAGCGTCCTGGAACCCGGTGATTGCTAGGTGTGCGCGTCGTGATCGGTCGTCTCAGTGCAGAGATACGGTTAGTGTAGTGTGTCGTAATATGAACGAGGACATTTCTAATTCTGAAGACCATGTGAGGGTAGTTGCTGCAGCTACCCACACTTCTCGACGGTAGCTCGAAGTACTCCAGTCAACCCGTGATCACGCCTGTTGCAACACAGCCGAAACGTCGGGATAACAAATAAAAAAAGTACATACGCGATAAATACCCGTTTAAATCAATAATTATGTACAGTGATCGCGAAAGTTTCAAAAATACTATTATGTGGTCAATTTGAAGACAGAAGATTACGTGTTTTATTCCATTACTTACAACTAATTTGGTCGTAGATTTGGTGTTTTTGTATGTTTCTTAATACTTAAATACCTAGATACTTCGTGCCGTAACAGGATGTAGGAATTTTTAAAACTAATATTATGATTAAAAAACGCACAAATGCAGTTATTACGGATATATTTTTTACATAATAAGTTATACCTTTTTTAATTCGTCTTATCAATATCTTTTATTTGATACCACAATCCCTGTGTTTGCAAGGAAAAAGTTCACATGCGAGACTAGATTTTATTTTGAATCCCTTCATGAAGACATTATTTCTCTAAATTCATCTAGTAGTTTGGGTGGTACGTGGTGTTAAAAAGTGTGTATTACACATCATAGATACACGACTACACGTGTTATAATAATAAGTCTTAGTTTGGCAGAAAGTAGGAAAAGTCGTGATAATCGGAATTAAAATTCTGTTTATCGCAGATTTTTCTAACTTGAACCGCATTTTGTTAAATTGTAACCAGATATTATTGTTTTATCATTTTTCTGTGCAGGACAGACGGACAGCGATAAGACCGAGTGTTTGAGGCGTGTCGTTTCGCAATGAATTCTATTAGTCATATATAGGGTGTATAAAGTGTGACATCTCTCCTTACAATGTTCAAACGTAGAAACGTAGCCTTACGCTACTTGTTCATGCCAAATGTATCGACGTTGGTTTCTCTAGATAAATAAATAAATAAAATAGAAATAGTAGATATATGGACAATTTTTAAATATCACCGTCATGACCGGAATTAAAAGTTCTAAATACTTCTTTTGAACTTCGAATGTTCTATTAAGACCGCCTATTGTAATTGATTTTATTTTTGTGTATTTATTTGTAATTGTAATTTTTTATTGGCGTGCAATAAAGAGTATATCTATCTATCTGCCTACTGAACACAGAAAAACAGAATGATATGGGTAATACATGCTATAACTGACTAAATATGACTGAGTTACCTTTTTACACCCTGTATACTAACGTTCATTTATATTACACCGTCATTTGGTGTTAATAGTTGGGCGTACAGGATATTTGAGATACTGATAAAGTTATTTAGATACTAGTTAAGTGGTTCAGCTGATCACAATGATCAGTGATGCGTGCTCGATTTGTTATAGGTTCAACATGTTTTTACAATCGATCAAATAAAGATAAAGATTAAGGGTGTTACCACAAAAAAGTAAAACACGCTCTTAAAACTTAAACTCGTAAAACCTTAAAAAAAATCCTATACAAATTTGGTAAGGATTTTTTTAAACACGCGTTACACAGTGTTTAACTTTTTTTGTGGTAACATGGTAATTTATTTGCCAGAACATGGATATAATTATAAAGATGTTACATAAATAGACACTAATAGTATCTCCAGCTGTATTGATTATTAATTTTGTATTTTTTTTCCTAAATCTGTAATTGGGTTGTTTTTGTCGTAGCTGTGTAAAATGACGACAAATACAATTTTTAAAGAAAAAACAATCAATTAAAGAATTCAATGTTCATTTTTTCGTAAAAAACATAAATATCATTTTAAACGACACTTAAAGAAGAAGCGGTCATCATTTCTGAAATTCCCACTTGAGACTTTTCACATACATAATGTATTTATGTATATTATAATAATATATATTTCAGGTAACATGTACCTGCAAATACAAAAAACGATGAATAATAATATGAATGCACACCATTATAAGAAACATCGAAATCAATGGTACCAATAGGTGACCTTATAACAGAAAGCTAGGAAGGTATCTCTTTTAGGCAATCTAACTAAAATAATAGTTTGCAAACAAAAAAAGAATTATAATTACAAAGGTAATTCAAAGAAGCCAGCATTTAAGAAACTGAGTCCATGGCTCTCGCGTTTAAAAGCTCGGCAAGAGCAATTTCTTTATTCCACAAAGACATGTTTGCCTTTGCTTAAAGCGACAATTGTTTTACGAAAGCATGTTGCTTAGGGTTTCTAAGCTGAAAAGATTTTGCTTGTTTCAGTGGGGACAACCACTTTGGAATGTGCAGTTTTTTTTCTACTGACGGTTCTGATCATAAACAATATCTGTGTCTTGCATCTTAATGGTTTGGCATGTAATGCCAAAAGATTATTTACGATTTTGAAAGAGAAATAGGAATAGAAAATTGTTTATTGCACTAAAGTAAAACCCGCAACCTCCACCGTCTCAGCCGGCTATTCGCTCACTGCACCATGGAGGTCGTCGATGACATAAGTAGGTACGAGTTTACGTCAGCCATAATCTATATATATAAAAATCTATTTATATCTATATCGATGGAAGAAAGCGATTTCGTCGTATCTCAAAATATCTAATTGTACACCAGAGCCAAAAAACTATTTAAAAAAATCATAACTCGTACATTAATAAAGATAGAACGTTGAAATTTGGAAAATATTTTTATCAATCTAAGTTTTATTTGATACAGTTAATTGGAATGTCCTAAAGTTACTGCTTCATTGATTTTTAACTAGTTACAGCAATTGATGTTTCAATATTGAACAGCGGAAATTTTTGAGATACGCCATTTCCGCTTTCTGCCGTCGATATATATAAAAATCAATTGCTGTTCGTTAGTCTCACTAAAACTCATAAACGGCTGAACCGATTTGCCTAATTTTGGTTTTGAAATATTTGTAGAAGTCCAAGGAAGGTTTAAAAGGTGAGAAAAAAATAAAGAAATTGCAATAAAAGTAGTAAAAAAAGTAGTAAGTAACTATTTTATTTTCCCATACAAACTGTTCGTACCTGTCAAAAAGGATGCGTTTATTTAATTTGTTATCAAAACGTTATTTTAATTATTTAATTTCTGAACGCACTATAAATATTTGACCACAGTCAAATGTGACATATATGTTTGTTGTCAAATATTAGTGAATCCTTGGATATCTTATTTATAATTTGTGTTTGTGAATTCGTGAAGTGCGCGGAAACTTTATATGTATCCATATAATTTAACCGTCGTTCATTGACGTGAATTCATTTACATGAAGTGTCGCGTCACTTTGACTAGAGTGTTTTATATAGTTTTTAACCCGAAGTTCCGCGGGAACGGGAAATTTCAAGCGTGCGAAGCCGCGGGCGGGTCAACTAGTAATAAATAATTTTCGAGTGCGAGGTGACACGTTATTCGGAGCGGTTCGCACTCACCCTGATGAAGGTTCACGAATTGAATCGAAACATTATCGGTCGAAACGCCGATAAAACGGTGCGGATAAATTAATGCCTGAAATCAATTACGAAAGTTCTTAGTAAAATAAGTTATTTGGTAGGAGTACCTACTTAAAATCTTTGATGTGTCTTACTAGTGATGAAATATGGCAAAGAATCGTGGCTCAAGGTCAAGTGCTATAGAGTGGGCTATGCTTCGTGTTTCTCTACGAGATGGAATCAGGAATGAAGAGATCCGTAAACAAACCATGGTCAAGACATAGCCAGGAGAATTAGCAAGCTGAAATGGCAGTTGGCAGGGCACATAGCTCGGAGTACTGACGGCCGTTGGGGCAGAAAGGTTCTAGAGTGGAGACCACGCACTGGAAAGTCAAGTCAAAGTCAAATACTTTTATTCATTAAAATCACAAGGATCACTTTGAAACGTCAATTTTACTGCCTGTTCCTTCGCGACCAAGCCAGGAAAGAAAGGCAAGAAACAAGGCTGGTTGTTTTTTTAATGATCCTTTTACAATACATAATACAGAAAATAAATTACGTCTAAATTGTAACATTTTGAACGAGTTGGAGCAATTTCAATCCCAAGCTTCTCTATCATCTAAATAATTTAATATTTTATAGTAGGCTCTTTTATAAAGATTTTGTTTAATTACGTTTTTAAATTTGTTAATTGTCAATTTTTGTACATCCCTTGGGAGTTTGTTATAAAACCGTACACCTTGCCCTTTAAACGATTTACTAACTTTATGGAGTCTACAAGTGGCAACAGCGAGTTTATCTTTATTTCTATTATTAAAATTATGATTATCGCTATTTTTCTTAAACAAATTAATATTTTTGTGAAGATACATTACAAGGGAATGTCATAATATTTATTTCTAAACTTATTGCGTAATGATTCTCTGGGGCCCATATTATAAATTGCACGAACAGCCCTCTTCTGCAGCAGTGGAGTATAGGCCCCCTAATAGATGGAAATACGACCGGATAAAGGTTGCTGGGAGCCGTTGGGTTTAGGCCGCACAAGATCGGTCGCTTTGGAAATCTATGGAGGTGGACTATGTTCAGCAGTGGACGTCCTGTGGTATGATGATGATAATTACCCTAAATCTTCAATCTAGATCCGTAGGTGATAGGACATTGATAGGTATTGTAAACATTATCGTCATTAAGTTAATATTACAGACAGTGGCATGTCCAGTAAAGGGTGAAGTCGGGTAATCAGCATACATAAGTTATGAAGCTAGCGTGCCTCTGGGCCCATTACTGGGCTTCTATGAAAAAGGACATTTCAGCCTTATCGATGGATATCACGAGAATAAAAACTGCTGATAAGATCACGTAGGGGTGCCCTCTGCAAACTATCGATATCTATAAACAATAATACGATAAATAAATAATGCTGGACATTTTACACAGCTCTATTTCGCCTCAAACGAAGCAATACCTTAAATAACCATAGAAACCAGATAATTGATATGATACTGGTTTGAAAACATGACCCGGAAAAACTGTAGATCATGAAAACATTTGTTCCGCGGCGGGAATTGGCTATTCGTCTACTGCGCTACGGAGGGCATCGATAATTGATAAATCACATTAATATTTGACGACCTCCGTGGCGCAGTGGGCGAATAGCCGGCTGAGACGCAGAGGTAGTGGGTTCGATTCCCGCCACGGAACAAATGTTTGCATGATCTACAGATATTTGTTCCAGGTCTGGTTGTTTTTCTATATATTATAAGTATGTATTTACATAAAAAACAAAGTATATAAGTATTCTATCAGTTATCTGATTCCCATAGTACAAGCTCTGCTTAGTTTGGGGCTAGATAGCGCTGTGTGAAATGTCCAGCAATATTTAAAAGAAAAAGATATATCCATGATTCTACGACGTACTACTCTGTTATAGGCGATGGTTGCCACTTAACATAAGGTGGGCCATTTGATTATTCCACCACCATGTTGTAAAAAAAAACCTGACCCCATTGATTTCTTGTGGGTATAAAGAACTAAAAGTACCGTACCACAACCAATATCCATTCCAGAACAAATATTAGGTGATCATGCAAACATTTGTTCTGCAGGAAATTGGACCCCATCTTGGCACAGTCGTCAGAGTTACGATGGTTAGTTACACATGACATGTTTAATTTATATTAATTAATTGGTGAATTACTTTAATAGAAATATTTGTTGTAAAATTAGTGATCTGTAAGTGAATATGACTGTTTAATCAAATAAAATTCATGTTCCGATCTGATCCCAACGCCTGGCATTGCAATGTTTTACACAAAGGTCATGTTGTCAATGATTCTAAAGCTAAAAGTAGATTTGAAGTCATAATTACGAGTATTAAGGTATGTACTTGATGCGATCCTGAAACCTGAAAAGCGTTAGAAGAATACAAATGGTTTATTGCTCTAACTTCATTCATAAATTAAATTGGACTTGGAGACCACCTTTGAAGTATAAGTATAGGATGTTTGATAATATACGCACAAAAATGAATGGGGTTATTTTGATGAGCATAATTGAAATACATAACATTTGTGAAATGTTTACCATAGAAATGTGAAATTTATTTTGGCATGCAAAAAACAACACTTTATTGAAGTTATGTTGTGCTATTGAATAATGCTTGCCATCTAACCACAGATACTGTATTGGTGACATCTCGAGATATCTCTTGTTGTCCCTTTCTAACCCAAAACCCGCAGCTATTTCCGAAAGAGATATCAAATCGGCTTTTATTTTTGGATGTTGATTGCAAGAGTAGCCAGTAAGTTTTATATCGAATTCATCACCTAAACTTAGTCGATTTTCTTTAAAATTTTGATAATATAACTAGTAGTTTTTTTTGAGAAGTCATTTTTTATGTTTTGAGAAACCGTCACTTGAATGTCGTCAGTATATTACCAAACACCCTGTATATGTGTTAAGAAAAGTGAAAAATCATCGAATTAAAATATTATTCTTTATATTTTAAGTTCCATATTTGTCATTAATCGAGCATAGTCCATCACTAACATGGTGTATAGAAGACAGGCGCTTATTAGCGGTAATTATCTACACCAGTATCGCAGTGACATATGGCCAATATTAGACTCATATCTGCATGAGGACATGCGAGTAAGAACCACGCTAGCCTTCGTGTAGAAACTTTAATAACTCTTTGTTACATAAACATGAAAGGGAATAGAGTTCTATTTTTCTTTGTGGATGAAGATATGAGGATTCATATTGCGGAATAATGAGTTTTTATTGAAGTAGCTGGAAGAAATTGCATTGTATGAGCTCGGAGTTTAACTTTGAATCCAAGTGGGTTTTAATACACTTTTGTTTGAAGACAAAGCTGTACTTTGGCTACGCGTATGTTATAAAACTTCAACACCCACCAGAAGTTGCTGAATGTGGCAGATTAAATATTTTAGTGCCACATTCAGCAAGCTAAAATTAGATTGATTTTGGAATAACATGGGTGCTTAAATTGGTGTTCAAAAACTTGGTGCTGGATATGGAATACTTCACTATGACTATGTTTTACATCGTTACAGGCATATGAGACTTATCCCCTCTGTCTCAGGGGACGAGGGCAATGCAATGCCATGCCAAGTTTTATTTGGGCGTTGTGATGGAATGTAATCATTAAATGCTACTTAATGAATGCGTTCTTCATACAGTAGCCTAAACTTGTTGTTAATATAATAAGCTCATTTTAAGTGAACTGTAATTTGTTCTTATGAGAATAAATTATTTAAACCGAAAGGTAATGTTAACAACTTTATTATGGACCATGGTCTTAAGCCATCATAAAAACATATAAAGCCTGACTGTACATAAAAGTACATTATCATTAAATACCGTACTATCATTGGCAGGTAGTCTGAAGGACAAACAAACATAATAACACCAAGTCATGCACAACATGTATATTCTATTAAATTGAGAGCTTCATGTCATTAATAACATAATTGGCAAGAATGCAATATGTTTCTGACGATATAAATGCAAGGGTCCTTATTTTTTTGTAAGATGTGGAGGAGGATAAGGATTAAGGATACTATTGTTTTTTTTTTTCAATATTTAAAAAACTTTTTTTGCTTCAAGTGTTAGAATCTGACAAAGCTAAGAACTAACCAGATAAACTAACTTTCTATTTAAAAAAGGATTGTGTGGTTTTATGAAACCACGGTAAAAGTGAAATTTTGTTTCACATTATAGACATTTAACTAAAAATTTTCGTTGGCACAAATGAGTAATAGTCTATACACTACACGGTCAGCTGATGCGAACTATAGGCGCCGCCATATTGGCCTCGGCTGCTCTGACGAGCGCCTTTCACTTTATCCCTACTCCGCGGCCGTCCGTCACGCGACATGCAACACACAGACGAAAAAGTTTGAGACGATGTAATAAAAGTTTCACTTTAAAAACTGCGTCTGAATCGGTCCATCCGTTTGGGAGCTGCAATGACCAGACAGACTGCGTCGAACTTATAACTCTCCTCTTTTTGCGTTGGTGGTTAAAACCACCCGCTGAATATCGTACCCGGCCATCTACGTAAACAACCCGAATTGTCTAATCACTCAGTGACCAAATCTCGCTGGGTGACTTTCAGGAGAAAATAGTTTTCCTAAAGCTTTAAAACGATATCTTATTTAGTAATGGTCACTTACTAATCGAAATAATAATTAATGTGTCAGCCACACCTGACCTACCCCAGCAAAATGGTCTTTCGAACAATTAAAATTATTATTCTAAAAACGGCATATGGTGTTTCTGACCATAAGTCACCGTAGAGTAATAATAAGTTGAACAATACCGATAAACAAAATGCACGTAATTGCAAGGGTGAATACTTCCCACGCATTCCTTTGCACTATAGGGGAGGAAAGTGGTCAAGTGTGAGTCGATGATGGACAGACTATTCTCTTATATATTATAAACTCAAGAACGGCGGAACCGATTTGATGATCTTTGATTTGTTGGATTTTTCTCCATCCCGAATAGCAGAATAACTATTAAAATATCGGAAAATCTCACGCAAAAAGCAATTATGAAGAAAATGCATTCGATCATGATTGCCGATTGACGATACATTGGCAGCCCGCGTCATATGCATGTCAAGGCGGTACGAAGTTCGGCGGGTCAGCTAGTGATAGGTAAGTTTTTATTGTGTACATGTTCATCTATTCATTGTTATCTGTAAAAAAATATTTGGATTAAATACAAGATGAAGGTAGATTTCATGCTGTCGGAACGTATAACAATAATAGTTCTTCAACATCTGAAGTAATTTCTATTTATGATTGTTTTTTATTTTACTACAAACAAAAACAAACAAAAGATAAATGTTTATTGTTTGTTATCATTTTTAAATACTAGGGTGTGAGCTCTTCTTTTAAGTCAAAACCCTGTATTAGAAGAATCCCTTCTTATTCAGTGGTATATTAAAACACTTGTAAACAAATTTAAATGTTCCATAGTTCCTGAGATGGAACGATGGTAAACAAATATTCATACCATTAATGGCAACGGTAAAAAAAATGACACTGTACCATCATGGAACAGATTAATAATGATACCATACCACAGTAAAGGAACAGTTATATACCTACGTATCTATAAGTCTTGTCTTTTTTAATATCGGCATAGTTTAGCTGTGTTAATAAAATACCACAGTAAAGGAACAGTTATATACCTACGTATCTATAAGTCTTGTCTTTTTTAATATCGGCATAGTTTAGTTGTGTTAATAAAATGTTCTCAACGCAGTGTCTTGTGGGAGCTTGCTTACCCTAAAATTCAAAAGGACATTAAGTGCCATATGGCCCACGATACGATGGTATCTACTCATATTATTACTGCTTAGATAAACTGTTTAAGAGTTCAATGACATGAACCGTTCAAGACATCGTTTTTATATATTTTTTTCCAAAACCAATGAACTTGTCTTAAATCCATACTAATATTCTAAAAACCTTTATTATAAATACGGGATTAATCACGAACCTTTACCGAAACATTGTCGGTCTAAACACTGATAAACCAGTACGTGATAAATCATTTATTTATAATAATTGTGTTGTATTTATATATTTATAATTATAATTATGCATCGGTGTATGCACATGCTGAAGCAACACACCGAACGAAGGGATGATAATGATTGAAATAAATCATGAAAGTCTTCTAAGTAAATTAATTGATCGAGCTAAGCGAGATCTCCAAATCAACTTCGGCAAATCGGCGTTGTATGTATGTTTGTTTGTCCGAGGATAACTTT
This sequence comes from Philereme transversata, assembly GCA_963924445.1. Classification (NCBI taxonomy): domain Eukaryota; kingdom Metazoa; phylum Arthropoda; class Insecta; order Lepidoptera; family Geometridae; genus Philereme; species Philereme transversata. The sequence goes on from OZ004347.1 coordinate 13,079,754, forward strand.
CGAAGCATTGATCCGATCATCGTGAATAAGTACATAAACAGGTAGGTAGTGATGCCACAATTTTGGTGTGACTAAATGAGCTAAAATTGTGGGGGGGTTGTTGAGATATTCAGGTTCAAGAGGGGTAAAAAAAAATGAAAATGACACTGTTAGATCAAGTGTAACCTCAAATCAAAGGTCTTCATTAGTACATTTCAACCCTGTTTTTATTTTTAGTTGAATCTTTGTAGTTTTTTAGTAATTAGCTATAATAAAAACAAAACTTTGACAAAATTCACAGGGTACAACAGTGACCCCACAATGCTGAAATTCGGTGTTCGTGTAGCTTTAGCGACACAAATATAGGCAAAAGTCTGAAATCCAGAATAACTGCAATTTCCACACCAAAAAAGTATCATCAAATTACATGAACTCCCGTTACCTGTAACTTGAATGATACTGTATGTCAAGTAAATTGGTTATTTATCTCGTGGCACTATTTTGATAGTCAAAGATTACGAATAATATATTTTTGTTTTATGGGAGACTTGCGAGATCTCAGTTCGGGGTGAACCACTAGTATTATAAATTCGAAAATTACTCTGTCTGTTTGTTATGTTTGCATGTACAACGGAGTGTACAAAAATTGAGAATAAACAAATTTAAAAACGTAATTTAACCTTTCTATACTCGCGCCAATTTTTGCTACACCTATACTCGCGCACGGTGTCACAGACCGATAGTTTGTACCCCTACAACATATTTTTTTTACTTAGAAGCCCAAAAACTTTTACTATTTTTTCAAAGTTTAGGATGTAATGAAACAAAATAGTATAAATAATACTTAATTTATTAATTATTTTACTGACTTATAGTCTATTACAAATCAGTCTTCAAATTTGAGATTTTTTTCTTAAGTACTAGGAAAACAAAATTAAAGTCTGAACTTCTTTTTAAAAACAAAATAAACTTCTGAAAAATAATAATGAACATATCAAAGGACATATTTATCTATGTTTGGCTTAGTTTTGAGCATCACCATAACAATCAGGGCATATGGTTACAGCATGTTCCAAACAAAAGTATTTTTTGCAGGTGGCACAGTTGTAACGTGTCTTGCGGTTTTTTTTGATGAGCAGTATCCACAACGACCAACTTTATTATTATTAGATGTTGCTGAAGACTCGGGCCCATCTAATTTACATATTTCGGCAAGTCTGAGCCTGATGGTTCTCGGCAAGGATGTAATGAGAGCCCGTCGTCTAAGTTGCGGATTGATCAGATCGTATGCTAAAGCTTCAAGAAAGGTCCTACGGTTAATTTTCTTGGTAGGGTTGTTGTGCAGGTATATTATGAACGTATTTATACCCGCTACATTCATCAAGCTGTAAAATATCACCATTGGCCATCTATTTGTCCCACGTGCAACGTTGTAAGTCTCACACATTTTGTCCACGGTATCAACTCCACCTTTGGTTCTATTGTAGTCCATTATAATTTCTGGTTTACCTGTATCCTCATTGATCTGGGCATCATCGTGCATGCTGGATACGAGAAGGACATTTTTGCCTTTTTTCGGTACATAGGATACAAGACTGCAATTGCCTCGGTGCCCAAATAAACTGGACTTTTCGGCTCTTCCTCGTATTTCCGTGAATTGTTTAGGCAATTCTCGTTTGTTTTTACGAATCGTCCCAATAACTGTCAATTTGTGTTGAGACTCAAGCTTATCTATCAATGGAATACTAGTGAAGAAGTTATCACATGTGATATTACGCCCAGTATTGTGAATATTTTCACTCAATCGCAAAACCAAAGTCAAAGCGGAGCTATCAACTCGATATGGACCGTCTGGTTGTTTCCCAACGTAAACTTCCATGGTATGGGTATAAAACATTTTGGCATCTGTCAACGCATAAATTTTTATTCCATATTTGTTGGGTTTCGATGGAATGTACTGGCGAAAGTTGCAACGTCCTCTAAAAGCCTCTAATTTTTCGTCAATTGTAACATACTGAGACACACTGTAGTATTTTTTGAACGCTCCCACAACTTCGTCGAACAACTCTCTTATAGGTGCCAGTTTGTCCAGTTTTATTCTCTCTTCTCGTGTATCTTTATTGTCAAATCTGAGACAACGCATCAATAGATAGAACCTGGTAAAGCCCATAGTCAATCGAAATATCTCCGGGGATGACCCGTCAGTTTTGAAAAAATCTTTGGCATTTAGACGACCGTTTCTTCTAACTCCAGCAAACAGTAAAAGGCCTAAAAAAGCTTCAATTTCAATGTTGTCTGTATCGGCGCAGTCTCTTTCTCTTGTGAAATTATGTTTCAATCGATTAATTTGTTCATTAGTGTATTTTACTATCAGGTTGATAGTGTCCTCTGAAAAAAAAAGCTGCCACAGCTCACCTGGTTCCTTCAAATTTCTAGCTTCTCCTCTAGCGCCTGGAAGTTGAGTGACTATGTTTCTAGCACGTCGCCTAGTTGGGTTTGAGGCAGGAGATTTATTCCACCTTGTCTGTCCATCTTTTCCCAAGTAAAAATCACGGGAACTTTCATTGTGTTCTTCCTCAAATATCTCGTCATTGTCGTCGTCTTGCTCGGTGTCGTATGTCTCTTCTTGTACCTCCACGTTGTCTTCTACCTCACTGTCATTTTCGTCTTCATAGCCAGAACCAGAACTTGATTCGTCCAGTAACAATCTGATTCGATCATCATCCATTTTGATATGAAGTATCACCTAAAAAAGAATGATAAAATTGGTCAAAATATAATATAGAGCAACATACATACATACATTTTACTATACATACTTCATAAAGTATTCAAAGTCTGTAAAGAATATATAAATGCACTAAATATATTATATTAATACTTACACAAAAAGTTGCACCTATACTCGCATCGGTCTCATGGACCGATTGGCGCCAAATGCTACAACACGTGCGTTTCGCCCGAACGCGCGACGTGCACTAAAATGAAGTTAGCCACAAATCCGGCAGCTAGCAAGGAATTCGACTTCTCAGGATTTACCTGCATAAAAATAATTACGAAAATGTGTTTCGTCGGTCTCACAGACCAACGCGCGAGTATAGGAAGGTTAAGTAAATCTTTATAAAGCCTACTATAACATATCGGATTATTTAGAGGATAGCTTTAGCATTTAGCTTGGGATTGAAATTGCTCCAACTCGGTCAAAAATGATACAATTTAGACGTAATTGATTTTCTTTATTGAAATGTATTCTAAAAGGATCATTTAGAAGAACATCCACCCTTGATTCTTGCCTTTCTTTCCTGCTTTGGTCACGGATGAACAGCCAGTAAAATTGACGTTTCAAGGTGATCCTTTGATTTTAATGAATAAATACATTTTTGATTTGATTTGATTTGGATAGCCGGTACTGTAAAGGAGTCATCAAAGTAGGAGTACAGGGGGCCAACCTCAATCTCTTATAGCAATATAGTAAGCTTATTATTGTAAAGGCGAAGCAGTTTTGGTGACGTCACGATAAATCGTTCACTCAAAACGATTCACATTAGTGCTCAAATAAAGCGATAAATTATCCTATAAGTAAATCGTGTTTATTTTCGGAATGTTTTATACTGACCGTGGAGTAATCACTAGAAAGCACTAAATATACAACATAAATAGGATTAAACAAATAAATAAATATTGCAGGACATTTCACACAGCGTTATCTAGCCCCAAACTAAGCAGAGCTTGTACTATGGGAACCAGATAACTGATAGAATACTTATGTACTTTTTTTTTGTAAATACATACTTATACTATATAGGAAAACACCCAGACACGGAACAAATATCTGTAGATCATGCAACTATTTGTTCCCGAATTGAACCCGCTACCTCCTGCGTCTCAGCCGGCTATACGCCTCCTGCGTCTCAGCCGGCTATACGCCCACTGCGCCACGGAGGCAGTCGAATCGATTATAACAATAATGTTTAAAAGTTTTGTGGTTAAAAACGAAGTAATGATGCTACAAGCTTGAAACAAAACGCTCCTGAAACTTGATGGTTTTCTAAAAGATTGTGATTGGCGCCCTGATGTCTTAAGATAGACCTTAAGTATATAGTTAAAGTTAAACCGACAAAGATAGCAAACAAACCCACAACCCACCTGATGGTAAGCGGTTACCGTAGCCTACGGCCGTTTCTAACACAAAAGCATCGCGTTGCCACCCTAAAACATACTGATGAAAAGTTTCATGTGCATGTAACTTCACTGGCACCCACATCCTTCATCCTTCAACACAAACAACAAACAAAGGACAAAGATTGTCTGTAAGATATCGGTCTTTAGCGATAAGGACCCACATTATACATTTACTTGTTACACATTCTAGTGTATCTAGCTTGTAAGGCACGGGGTTTACCCCCCCCCCCCGCCCCCCCCCCCCGCCCCCCCCGCCCCTCAAAAATTCAAAATATTACAAATATTAATACCAGGAGGCCGATTAGGTGTAACCGACAAACAACCTTCTGTTATTGTTACACTGCCTCCGTGGCGTTGTGGGCGTATAGCCGGCTGAGACGCAGGAGGTAGCGAGTTCGATTCCCGCCGCGGAACAAATATTTGCATGATCTACAGATATTTGTTCCATGTCTGGGTGTTTTCCTATATATTATAAGTATGTATTTACAAAAAAAAGTATGTAAGTATTCTATCAGTTATCTGGTTCCCATAGTACAAGCTCTGCTTAGTTTGGGGCTAGATAGCGCTGTGTGATATGTCCAGCAATATTTATTTATTTATTAAGTTGCTAATTACGTAAAGAGTTGCGGTTATAGTCATGGGAAGGGAAAGAAAGGCTTAGAAGTCGCAGGTCACGGCAAATTAAGCATAGGGTGCAGAACTAGTGATGGCTTTACGATATCGATATGTCTTTAAGTCTCGATAAAATGTATTTAAATATGAATGTTCGTGATTTGTGAGGCTTGTTTGTCCTTTGATCTTTATCAGTCAACAGAATGAAAATGAAAAATATTTATCATAGCAAAAAACAAGAATACGGAACTTTTAAACATTAGCCTTAATTTTATTATGTTTAAATAAGGCTACAATTATAATTGATATACCATAAACTAGATAGATAAATAGATATAATTAGGTATGTTGATAATAATATAAACATTATTATGTAGATAATATATTGGTTATAATGACTATCCTGATTTGCTGTTGAGAATCACTATCATCATTCAATCATTTGTTGTACTGTATTTTTTTGAAGTAAAAACTTCTTTAGCATCGTTGCGATTTGAAAGTCGATGAAACGAAAAAGAGACAGTAAAAAGAGACAGACACATAAATTCATAAGCTTTAACGTGCGAGAAAATGAGACAGGAAGCATTATACAGTGTTTCTTATGTTCGTGGTTCTCTTTGTGCTTTGCTTCGTACTCCCTCCACTCTTGTTAATAATTATCTAACTTTGCATCACTATGATCATTACTAAAACCTACAATTATCATCTTCCCGAAATTTAACATTCGTCTCATTATCTTGAAACCAAAATTTTTGGTTTCACTTCTACCTCGTGTGAATTGCACACATGCTTTTTTATCTTTGTGTTGTTAATTATTGTTATTAGTGGTTGGCATAGTAAAAATATTTTCTTTCTTTCTTTCTTTCTTCTGTATGGTCGTGTTATTATGATAGTATTACCATTTGTATAATATAATTAGAGTGATTCACCCATGTAGTGTGTATGTAAATACCAAATATAATTTTCCCTATACCACCATTTAGATAAGCTAATACCGCTAAATTATGTGTAACTATGAGGTACTAATATGATAATTGGGGCAATGCACTTAAAACACAAAAACTAATATACGTCAAGACTACAGAAAATTACTCATCATGACTGAGAAATGATATTCACGCACACATTACAAAATCTGGCGTGATTTGCAAACTTGGTAATTACATCATGGGCTTTTTCTGAATGTAAATAAACAATACAAAATAGAGTTTTTGAGCTCACTCATGTCAGTGTGGAGAGCCAAGCAACAGTCTTCATCAATTATAGATGGCAATAGTTGCTCAATAAAAACTTTTTAATTTCCGGCAAATATAAACTTTTTGGTAAGTCCTGTTTCACACAAAATATTAACTTTATCTTTATCCATCTGTTTAATAGTTTTTAAGATATCCCGTATAGTATTGTCATAGTGTGAGAAATATTGCCAGTTTAAAGTATTAAAACTTTTATAGAACCAATTAGTTCTTTCCTGTTTGGAGATTTCTGTCTTTATTACTAAGTTTTTTTTTATCTTTACTATGACTGAAAAGTATAGCAGTACTTTTTTCTAAAAATAAATTTATCTTATTTCTCACTTATAGTTAAAGGTTATCTTTATCGACAAGTTTAACTTAAATTATTATGTTTTGCGTAATATTTTTATCGACAATTCAGCTGAGTTGTCCTATACCTATTGTGCGATATAGATGAAAATCAACAGGTACTGGGCATGCCTGCAGTTCGTGGACGGCCCTTTAGACTTCACGACGTCTCATTCTTTAGCCGTTTCAGAAAAAGGCATGTTTAAAATAAAATCTGTAGCAATTTGTACATGACATTCTAACCATCCCTAGGCAACTTGTCTCACCGTTGGCGAGTAAGCGATTAGCTATCAACTATTTTGTCGCTCAAAAAACGAACAAAAGATATCGATTCCGTGTCAGTAAAAGAGACACGTATATTAATAGTTGATCGCTGACCGCTCAAACTGCCGGCGAGAACTCGCTCTCCACTATTTTGTCGCAGCGACTACAACACTCGCTCAGTGATGCTCGCTTGGCAGTCAGAACACACGCCGTGAGATGAACCAGCGGAATAGAACGCACGCGCCACGCGCTCAGCGAGTGGCGCGAGTATCGCCCGCCGCACTCGCTCACTCGCTTTATAGCCCAGCGAGACAACTATAGGAACTATACACTCGCTTCTCGTCGCCAACTCGTTTCTAATAGCTCTACTCGCTTCTCGCTCATCGCCGGCGGGGAGACAAGTGCCTTAAGGGTGGCAAGCAAATATCCTAAACAGTCAAAACTAAAAATTGAGAAAAAACAAAACAGTTTTTTATCCTTAATCATCTTTATCAACTACAGTCCAATAAGTTAAAAGGGAGTAGTACAGTCGATTCTTTTATTCCAGTTTTCATACTACAAGTACCATATAAAATAAAATTTTATTACAAAAATATTGTAAAATATTTTATTTTACACCATAGAAATATTATATACTTAAAACAGTTTTCAAGTAGTTCAACGTTAGTGGGACTTTTTCATATATATTTTTTAATGTAATTTATGGGAAAATAGTTTTACGGCCCACGATCACCGTCACCGTCGCCTATTGACACCGGCAACATCCGGGGTATTGTCGATGCGTTCCCTAAAAACATGTGATGTAGTACTCGTAGTTGGGAAAATCAAAAGTGATTACGACACTTATCTACCTTTTTTACAGAATATGTGTAAGAATGGAGTGAGTGCTGTAAAGTCGAGTAATAGAGGAGTGCGGAGGAAAAAATATTTTATGCCAACCCCACTGTTAGCAACGCGAATCTTTAACTACTTATCTAAATGTGTGCATTTTAGACTAGTTGACCCACCCCGGCTTTGCACGGATTTCAAAATTCAAAAATATAACTAAACAGTCTTGAGTTTATTAAAAAATCCCATAAAAAAACCACTTTAGGTTTTTCCAGAGTTTTCAAAGATCCCGGGCAACTTTTCAACATTTTATTGCATACAAACCCTGTCTTGAAAATTACAAACATGACAATATATTATATAAAATATTCAAATTGGTCGATTGGTCAATTGTGAAACTAACGCACGGCAACTGATTTTTATGTATATACATATATATAAGTTACATTCGCTTCGAATCATCGATTCGTTTTCTACATAGGTTTGTTGTCGACATATCACGCGATGTTTCCATAGCATGTGTCAATCCGATACATTTTCGGACTTATCGACTAGCGTCATCGCTAATCGAATGTAACTTCGCTTAGTCCTCTGGTCCTTGTGGGGTATGAGGAAAGGGATGCACGGGCAAGTTGACATTTTAAAAATGAATGGTAACTTTTTGCAAAAGTCAGTTAATGGACATTTGAATGCCGTATCGTAAGGTGTAAGTTGATGTATAAGTCGACACGACAGTCGATCACGCTCACAATTTGACATCGCATTGCTTATTCATGTGTCTGTAATTACCGGAAGCGTTTCGTGTATAACCAATTATAGTACAATAGCTTCATGGGATGCAGTGAAAGTCAAATTTATTTAAATACCTGTTTTTTAACCTTAAAAAGTTTGGCAACCCTTGAGTTCCACAAGAATTTTCTATCAAAATCTACAGAGATAAAGTAGATAATTTTTACATGTAGTGCTTTTTTTCAAGTAAATAAATGTAAAGTAATTCTTGTATTGTTAATTGGGTTTTGCTGTAATAGTAACACTAAACTGGCAACATATTTATATATTAATAATACTAAAAGATCTGTTCTGTTGTATATTTTTTCTATATTAATACAACTAGCTGTTGCCCGCGACTTCGTACACGTTACACTACTAAATGTGTAGGTTGAACTTGAACTGAACTTGACTTGACACCCCATTTTTATCTAAAGGGAACGGATTTATGTGATAAAAGGTAGCCTATATGGTAATCCAGGTTAAAATCTACGTATACACCAAATTTCATCGAAATCGGTTCAGCCGTTACATTGAGTAACAAATAAACAAATAAATAAATAAACAAACATCCAAACTTTCACATATGTAATATTAGTGTGATAATAATAAATAATAAATAAATAAATATTGCTGGACATTTTACACAGCGCTATCTAGCCCCAAACTAAGCAGAGCTTGTACTATGGGAACCAAATAACTGATAGAATACTTATATACTTTTTTTTGTAAATATATACATATAATATATAGAGAAACAACCAGACCCGAAACAAACATCTGTAAATCATGCAAACATTTTGTTCCGCGGCGGGAATCAAACCCGCTACCTCCTGCGTCTCAGCCGGCTATTCGCCCACTGCACCACGGAGGTCGTCATACTACTAATGTAATGTTAGGTAATAATACTAATGGAACTGTTATTCGTTTTAATTTTTATAATTATATGTAATTAATTAAGAAAAACATACTTTTTCCATTTTTTAAATGGTTGTATTTACAAACGTTTTCTCAAACCCGGACCATCTGCAGGTATCCTTTTTCTAGGCCTATCTTTTCTAAAACGCTTGCTTTTATCATCTTTTATAGATATAAACACCGTTAACAAACAGCCTAAACCAAGTGACGACCTCCGTGGCGCAGTGGGCGAATAGCCGGCTGAGACGCAGGAGGTAGCGGGTTCGATTCCTGCCGTGAAACAAATGTTTGCATGATCTACAGATATTTGTTCCGGGTCTGGTTGTTTATCTATATATTATAAGTATGTATTTACAAAAAGAAACACTATATAAGTATTCTATCAGTTATCTGATTCCCATAGTACAAGCTCTGCTTAGTTTGGGGCTAGATAGCGCTGTGTGAAAATGTCCAGCAATGTTTATTTATTTATTTTTTATTTATTTTAAGTAGTAGGCACACAAGGTATAAAAACATACATACCTCCAAACATTTACAGAAAATTAAACAATAATAAAGAAGCGGAAATACCGGAACAATTTCGAGATGGTCCAGCGACTCACATTTGTACACCCCTAGCAGCATGCTATAACATCCACATTTCTGTCTTAAACAGAAAATAGACCATATTCCAATAGCTAAAAGCTGAATATCGAATAAAGGTTTGTTAGTAAATTGAAGTGGTTGTAAGGTTGTCTGTACACATCTCGCAATGAAAAGTACTGCAATGGTCATGAATTGTCCATCAAATCACTGAAAGCACAATGAGTTTGAAGGCAATACTTAGTGAATACAGCATGTTTTATTTTTAACAAATATGAACTGCTAAAATATTTCGAGCAGCCCTGTGTACTTAATATCTAGACAAACCTGGTATCAGAACGATTCTATAAATGCATACGTTACGACTTCTTATTAACTCACTACTCATTTTTATAACTTAAACTCTTCCGTCCTTTAACTGGGCAATGGTATCTCTCAAATCTTCCCATTTGTCTCTGGCAGGTTCATAAGATAAGTAAGATAAAGATAGAGATAAGTAAGACAAGATCACAGTACGAGTATAAGTCACAAGATCCAAGGGTGTGGTGGTGTTGGTCTATCTAATGGAACATGCCATAAGCTATTATTCATCAGTCATCATGAAAATAAAAAGAATTGCATAAGGGTGTGTTATTAATCCTTAAATCTTTTATTTTATTCCAGTTTATTGCACGAATTAAATCGAAGTAATACTAGCGGGCCCGACGTACGTTGTCCTGCATGAATACATACAAAATGAATGAATGAATGCATACACAAAAATTCATTCAAGTCCGTCTAGCCGTTTAGTTGCAGTATAGATAAATAGTCTAGACTGCAGCGCCATCTGCCGGGCTGATTTATGAATTTAAACCATCCAGGGACCCACACAAATACATACAAAAAAATCATTCAAATCGGTCCAGCCGTTTAAGAGGAGTTTAGTGACATATACACGTACAGTAGAATTATATATATAAAGATAGTTTAACTAATCTCACTACAATCAAATAGAAGACGACCTCCGTGGTGGCGTGGCGAATAGCCGACTGAAACGCAGGAGGTAGCAGGTTCGATTCCCGCTGCGGAACAAATGTTTGCATGATCTACAGATATTTGTTCCGGGTCTGGTTGTTTTTCTATATATTATAAGTATGTATTGACAAAAAGAAACAGTATATAAGTATTCTATCAGTTATCTGATTCCCATAGTACAAGCTCTGCTTAGTTTGGGGCTAGATAGCGCTGTGTGAAAATGTCCAGCAATATTTATTTATTTGAATAAAAATATAACAATTGCTAATGAAATTTAAATACCATACCATACTTTTACCGTATCTTTACCATCTACAAAAAATACGGTATTTCTATCAGATATGTGAACTGATAAATCTTGCAAACCTGCCAGTAAATCTGATAGGATCTCACGTGGACCAATGAGAAAGAGACGGCATACAATCGTATCTCTGTGTGTGTTAATGCTGAGATGAAATCAAAGCTGCAGCTAAACTAAAAAACAATTTAATGAGGTTCGCTGATGGTATTAAAATCTAACATAACACACTTTAATCTTACGCTATTGTAACTATTTGTACGTAGCATTGCGTAGCGCAGTAGGAGGTATCGTTATAATTTTATAGGCAAACACAGTATTAACATAGGTAACTGATTAAGAAAATATTTCGTAGCAGTGCAACGAGAAAAGCGTAGAGCCCTTTTCTTTGCATTCTAAACGTAAATTTTAAGTTTTGGTCAATATTATTTTTAATAAGTAAAGCTATTTTCTCGTAGTAGGGGAGACCGGGGCAAGATGGGATATTTAAGAAAAAATCCGTCATAGTATGAAAATCAAAACGTTTATTAAAAATCTCTTAAAACCAAGGAACACTTACAGTTTTAATTAAAATAATTATAATCTTTTATTACGCTAAATCACATAATTTTTGGCACATAAATGAACTAAATAACACATGTCAAATATCCCGTCTTGCCCCATGATCGGGGCAAGATGGGAAATACAATGGGGCATAATGACGACACATTTAATCTGGTTGGCAACGTTCACATATATGTGCCTCTTCATCGTCATCGTCTACACCTGCGCAGGAATTATGAGCCCAGCCATGGCACACGCTACAAATAACCCATCCTTCAGTGGACTCTGAATATAAGTACCCGCAATATATGCAAGGACAGTCATTTTCATCGTTTTCAGATGAATTAGTATCCGTGTCACTTTTATTTTTGCGTCTTTTGCTTTTATTCTTTTTTTCAGGCTTCTTTTTTTCAGGTTTTTTCTTTTCAGTCTTTTTATTGTCAGGTTTATTTTTTTCAGTCGGCTTATTTACTTTTTGTATTTTATTTATATCTCTAATGAGATCATTCTTGTACGGAGAAGCTGTAAGTATTGCAGTTTTACCGCGTTTTCTTGTTTTTCTCTCTTGGGTTCTTACTTCCTTGGGTATGGCTATGATATTTTCTGGGGTCACAGAAAACGAAGATTTTGCTGGCTGTATTTGTCTCTTAGGGGTCTTCTCTTTAATTAAGTGTGCAGAAGTTGAAGGCTGTGGTATAATCTCAGTGTTCATTGATTCCGCAGCTGCACGATCAGCAGAAGTATCTTTTTGTTGTCTCTCAGGGGTCTTCTCTTTAATTAAGTGTGCAGAAGTCGAAGGCTGAGGTAAAACCTCAGTGTTCATTGGTTCCGCAGCTGCACTATCTTTTTGTGCATTCGATATAGCAATCTCTGGTTGTGTTGCCTCTGAAGGAGTTGACGTTGATGTTGTTGGAACCAGAGATGTTGAGTCAAGGTTTACATTTTCAGAAGGCAAATTCGTTGTGTTTGTTGTTTCAGCCGCTATAAAGTCTGCGTCTGTGAATACATTTCTGTCAAGTGGCCATATTCCACATTTCCTAAACCCGTTTATAGCTGTCAACATCGTAGCTGCTTGTAAATATGCTTGCCCAAATAGCTTTGCCACTTGGTAAGGTGTAACTACGCGTCCGGGATGATTTCTTAGCCACTTTTTCACTTCTGCACCATAATAAGTACTCAGCGGTTTCATGAATGCCACGTCTAAGGGCTGTAATTTGTGTGTACAATGGGGTGGTGTACACAACAGTATTACATGATGCTCCCTTGCGTAATCTATCAAATCAATATTTTTTGTGTGTGACGCATGACCGTCCAATAGCAACAAGACTGGTTTTTCTTTAGTGGGTTTTACGATTTCTACAAACTTTTTGAACCAATCATAGAATAATTGTGAAGTTATCCAACCATTGTCACTACAGGTCCCCCAAAATCCCGGTGGTGCATCATCCAGCAACTCATTCTTCATTCGTTTTCGGGCGTAGATCAGCATTGGTGGTATATATGTTCCAGCGGCGTTAAAACAGATTTCAGCCGTAACTAATTGCCCTCTTTCTGCAGATGACAAGCAGCCAACTTGCTTTTGACCCTTAAGTGACAATATCTTTGACTGACTTTTTGGCACAGTACTAACGGCGGTTTCATCAACATTATAAATCCTGTCAGCGGTAAAGCCATGCTCTTCTACAACTGTTTCTAATAATGTGAAGAACTCATTTACTGCCACTTTGTTAAAAGCCATAGCTCTAGCAGCAGAAGTTGGCTCTGGTCGTCTAAATGAAAGTTCAGGATGCCTTTTTAAGAATCCACTGAGCCAGTCTTCTCCAGCCATTCCAGTCTCTGCGTTAAATGGGTTCTCAATATGATTTCTCTCAGCTAACTGGAAAGCTAAAATCCGAAGCTCTTTGCCAGTTATCCCAAAAAGGCGTGCTTCCATTGATTTAATGTACTGTGATAATTGTTCTTCTTGTTCTTTATTAAAAACTGTTTCGTAGCGTCCTAATTTCTTTTTTCCGTAGTCATTATCTGAATCAGTATCGGCATCTTCAGCACATCGAGCCTTTCTCACTCGACGTTCCAAGGTCGATTTAGGTACGTTATATGTAGCTGAGGCTCGTAGAAATCCCATTGTCTCAGAAAGCACAGCTCTAACAGCTCTTCTCATATCGTCTTCTTCCCATGTTCCACGATCCGTTTTACGCTTATAATTTCGTACCATTTTAACTGCAAAAAAAAAAATGTCATTAAATAGGTGTCAAAAAATTCTACACGGGGCAAAACGGGATACTATCCCATTATGCCCCGACCTTTTTGCCCCAACAGACACATTTTGAAAAAGTAATAATAGTTTTATCCTACAAAATTATTCAACGAAGAATCTGTTGAAATTCTTTAGTTTTGACACTATTATAACAAGTATGCGTAAAAACGTTACATTAGCACTAATACCTACCTTCGTGCACATCGATTAAACACAGAAAACTTCGTAAAAATCCGCAAAAAAACAGTTTTTTCTCGCCGCGCAGCCAAAACACGTAGTGACACGTACGCACCGCTCGGACTCGTGTGACGCGACTGAACATCGCGCGAATGGCGCCGTGTTCGGCTCTGTTGCGTTCACAAGACACGCACACAAGCACATTTCCCGTCCTGCCCCGAGCTTCGTCTTGCCCCGGTCTCCCCTACTTGCTTTATAGAAAAAAAATGCTTAGAAAAGTAATCAGAAAAAAATACTTTCCCCGCAAAAATATTATTTTTAATATAACAACTTCTCTAAATACTACATAATAATACAAAACTATTCTATATAATAATAAATAAACAACAATAATAATCAATATTGCTGGACATTTCACACAGCGCTATCTAGCCCCAAACTAAGCAGAGCTTGTATTATGGGAACCAGATAACTCATATAAGACTTATATACTTTTTTTTTGTAAATACATACTTATAATATATAGAAAAACAACGAGACCCGGAACAAATATCTGTAGATTATGCAAACATTTGTTCCGCGCCGGGAATCGAACCTACCATACTATATACCTACAATAACTGTTTGTCCGCGTCACACAAACGATAACTGGAAGAGAATGTTATCTAGCATTGAGTTCGCCTATGCACAGATTATTTTTATTTTGTGAAATAAAGATTTTCATTCATTCATTTTTTAAATCTTTAAAGGAAATATCTAGTTTGTAACGCCTATAAAAATCAATGATTGGCAAATGATGGATCAATAAAATAAATGATGGTGGATAGGAATGTTTAAATCTGCCTAAATTCCATCTTCCACCGCAGCCTAAGCAGTAGACCGTGCGTGACGGTTGTCGCAAGTGGCCACCAGCACCGCGGCCACCATCGGAAGTCATCCGCCATTGATACCATCTCATTGTCCACGTATGGTAAATTGCGACCGGATGTTGCTAGAGACGCGAGATCTGCGCGTTTCCAATACACTTTTCCACCAATAACGTATTTTATACAGATTATATGGTTAAGAATGAAGTGACACTGATGGTTCTAGAATCCTTTAATTTTTTGAAAACCTGAAGAAGTGAAAAATAAAATAGTACTTTTTTTAAATACGGATACGGTGATGGAACAAACATATGGCCCACCTGATGTTAAGTGGTAACCATTGCCTATAGCAAAGTTGTTTCGTAGATTACGCGCCTTAGAAACGTGCCCTTCGTCCATCAACTTGAGACATACAGGTGTAACAATGACCAAGACATAACAATGACATAACATAAATAGGTATGGTGCTAATACTTCCTGGGCGAGCCCTATCACAAGAAACTCTAGTACTTAGTATATAGTATGCGTAGCTGGTTACACTTTTTAAAAGCCGATATTTTAAAACAATATCTCCGCCTCTACTCAGTATCGATTAGACACTTACCTAAGGGTGCTGTGACAATGAGCCCTAGTTTTGAGTACGATCTTCCTACTTAATGTCCCACACACCATGATACTTCAGATACGCCGTCTTAAGAGTTAGTGAATAAAAAAACAAATCGTTGGTGCAATGTTACATACGATTTGAATTTTTTATTCACATTCTATTCATTTGACGACCTACGTGGTGCAGTGGGCTAATAGCCGGCTGAGACGCAGTACCTCCTGCGTCTCAGTCACTAATATTATAAATGCGAAAATTTGGATGTTTGTTTATTTGTTTGATACTCAATTACGTCGTAACGGCTGAACCGATTTCAATGAAATTTGATATGTACGTAGATTATAACCTGGATTAACATATAGGCTACTTTTTGTTGACTAACAACGCGTGCGAAGCCGCTGGCGGAAGCTAGTACATTATAATGTAATTTGACGACCTCCGTGGTGCAGTGGGCTAATAGCCGGCTGAGACGCAGGAGGTAGCGGGTTCGATTCCCGCCGCGGAACAAATGTTTGCATGATCTACATATATTTGTTTCGGGTCTGGTTGTTTTTCTATATATTATAAGTACTCGTATATATTTACAAAAAAAATATATATAAGTATTCTATCAGTTATCTGGTTCCCATAGTACAAGCTCTGCTTAGTTTGGGGCTAGATAGCGCTGTGTTAAATGTCCGGCAATATTTATTTATTGTAATGATCCTGGGGTGTAATGAATATATCACATCACACTAATATTTTATATGTGAAAGTTTGGATGTTTGTTTATTTATTTGTTTGTTTGTTAATCAATCACGTCGTAACGGCTGTACCGATTTCGATGAAATTTGGTATATACGTATATTATAACCTTGATTACCACATAGGCTACCTTTTATCCCACAAATCAATTCCTATGTGATAAAATGGGGTGTCAAGTCCAGTTACAACAGCGAGCTTAGCTTTATTTCTAGGTTACCTTCATATTTAGCAGTGTAACGCGTATGAAGTCGCGGGAAACAGCTAGTTTAAAATAAATTACAAAAATAAAAACATTAATTCGTTTCACCCAAGAATTAAGGATACATGATGTTATTGACTACTATTCAAAATTTTCAGTGTCTACTCCGTCTGAATTATTTTATTTCAATTTATTTTATTTTTCAGATAATGCCAACCATTTAGTTAGTAAAAAAACTAATAATTCCATAAAAATTTGTCCATTCACATATCATAATTTTAGCGAATGGTTTAGTTTGCAACTTATTCATAACCTATCCATAATCCTTCAGATCGTGCAAACATTTGTTCCACGGCGGGAATCGAACCCGCTACTCTCAGCTGGCTGTTCGCCCACTGCACCACGGAGGTCGTCAATCACACGTTACATCCATCCAAAGGATGTCTGGTAGAGCTCACTATTTAGCAATTAAACCACCACATAGATTACATGGTTCTTAATAAATGATTTTCTTTATGGTGTGCAATAAAACATTTTCTATTTATCTATCTATATTCTCGTATGTCTATCAGCAGTGGACAGCCACCATACTACGCGTGTCTCACAGAATTATTTCTGACATTTTTAGCTTCATTGTCCTCCTGAATACGGAGTCACGCTCCAAAAGAAATTAATGCGTTGTTAGCACATCCTTTTGTACAATACCACTAGCGTTGCTCATTGTTACCTGTCTATAATTATTTGTTCTATGGACGATTGGCAATGGACACATTTCCAACTGGCCCAGTCTTGTAAACATGAATTCATAAAAAATATTTAGTCAATCTCTTAAGATAACAACAAAATAAATATAAGTATATACGCGGTCTCATACACTAATAAAAGCGATATCTTTCAGACAACCTTGAACTTTTTAATCGATGAATTTATTAAATTCGCATTTAGAAGGTTAATCCAACATTGCACGATAAACATTACAGTTTCCCGCTTTTTAATTAAAACAATAAATAAGGAATTAATATTATACTTTTTAGTTTATGTTAGGTAAATTTGACGAGGAAACCCGCTTATCGGTAACCGTAATCGAACTTTCCTCATTATTTCAATTTCGTGATACCTATCAATTTATTGTTTTATGTTCGGCCATTATAAGGTAGCATTCGTAATTTCGATACCAGAAAATATACAGACAGACATAAGTGATCGATTGCAAGATAGAGATCTAAATAGTAGAAATAAAGCAGAATTTAGTTCGTCTAGCTATCCTATATTGCTTAGGTAATTGTGTTATCATTTAACCAGTTGAAAATTGTTTAATGTCATGACAAGATATAATATTTTATTGATATCTCTAATAAATATCATACGTATCAACTTATAATTATCTATTCGGTTTTGGACTTACATAATTCGGTTACTAAGTTACCAATGTAGTTTTCATAATGTCTATAAAAAAATGCATGTAATTGGGAAGTTGCTTTTGGTCTAAAATTGTTTAAATTTATTGAATTAATTGTGTGCGCGCGTCTTTGTAGCATAAGTAGTGGCCTGCGCACACGACGTGTCTCGGGCGCGCGCATGCACAAGGCAGGCAGGTGTGCTCACTGACGCTCCCCTCCTGTTACAGAGCGGGCGCTGCGGCTCGAGTAGCGCGGGGCCCTGCCCGCCGCCCGCCCGGCCAATCCCGGCCCGTCTAGCCGATGATGTCATCGTCGGAGGAGGAGGCCGACTCACACGCGCCCTTCTCTGATACACTTCTGAAGAAACAGAAACGCGCCAGACAGCGCGTGGACGCCGGCGAGCCGCGCAATTCTTACTCGACTCTCGCGACGAACGGACACGCGCCCGCGAGCGCAGCCGCATTCATGAGTGGAGGACTTTACGGCGCAATCTTCGAGGGACGCCAGCACTTTGGTCTCTTCGGGCCTGGATACGCGCCTGCTGAGATGATCAATGAGCTTCTCAGCCGCACGCCCAAGCAGGAGGAGACCGGTGACGAGGCGGCCGGAAGCGACATTGCGCACCGAGTGCTTCGCGATATTTTGCAAAGGAAAAAGGAGTTTATGCGCCTTTCGCCTGACAATAATAATGTGCTCGCAAATAATAACAATGACGAACCCAAGGAAGAGAAGCGATCTCCGGAGCGGGAACGACCCGCATCCCGAGATTCTCGGCCGGATTTGGACGACGCGCTGATGGCCTTGGACAGCGCTGGCGACTCTCGGACCTCTCCGCCGCCAACGCAAGTGCCTGACGATTCTTTGCTCAACCCCAAATCAGAACCTGAGGATCGCGACAGTGATCCGAACCGATCCTCCCCGCGACCGAGCCTAGATGTGAAACGTGCCCGTGTTGAGAACATAGTGTCTACGATGCGCTCGAGTCCTGCCCCTCAAGTGCCGCAAGTGAACGGTTGCAAGAAGCGAAAGCTGTACCACCCACAGCAGCACGAGGCTGAGCGCTACGGGACCTCACACGCAGGATCCATGCAGACCATCTCCGAGGACTCGGATGACGATGGGGACCGACCGCCCATACAACAAAAGTTAGTAGAAAAGAATGCTTTAAAATCACAGCTCAGAACGATGCAAGAGCAACTTGCTGAGATGAGAGAAAAGTATTATCAATTGTGCAATCGAATGGGACAAGAGTCTGAGACCGCTGATAACGACGGAGCATCGAGTGATATCGAGCAGATTGAGGACACGGTGCCTAAATCGGAACCGGCATCTCCGGCTAAAGAGACACCGACGCCGCTGCCGCCCGCCACCACTCCCAATATGCTACACGAAATGAAAAAGATAATGACGGCTAAGATGCACGCCCACGTCGCGGCACAGGGGCATCTCCCACCGGGTTTTAACGGCGGCCTACCGCTGTTGCCACATCTCCCGCAAGAACACATGCACCCGCCGCATCCGCACCAGCACCTCAACACCGCCGCCGCTATGTACCTCAACGTTAGTCAAAAGTTATTCCTAGAGCAGGAGGCTCGCATGAAAGAAGCGGCTGAACAGCACCAACAACAACAGCAGCATCATCACCAGCAACAACAACAGCAGCAGCAGCAGCAACAGCAACACCTCCAGCAACAACAGAACAGCCAACAGCAAAGGCCACTGTCCAACCAGCATTCACCACAGCACAGACAACAGCATGGCCCGACTCCAAAACCGCCTATGAACTCAGAGCTGGCCGAACGCCTAGATGCGCTGAGAAACAATTCGGGCTCAGTGGGGCCGGTCTCAGGTGCTGACCTGGAAGGCCTCGCCGAGGTGCTAAAGAGCGAGATCACGTCGTCGCTCGCCAGCCTCATAGACTCCATCGTGACTCGCTTCGTGCACCAGCGACGGATCATGGGCAAACAATCCGAGGCTGCTCAAGTCGCCGCCGAACGACTCAACAAGGACATTCTGCGCGCGACACGACTGCTCGATGGGCCCAAGTCCCCGGTGTCAAAGCCCCCCGAGCGACCCACCCTGCAGATGTCAGGTAATCATCCCGTCCACCATAATCACGTGCCAAACGGCAACCCGTTCATGACGCACAACCCGATGATGATGAACCAGATGAACGGTCCCCGCGCACCCGGAGCAGCTTTCCCGCTGCACGGCGAGGCGGGGCCCACGCTCGGTACTCACCGGCCCCCCACAGCCTTGTTCCAGACGCCGCCAAAGCCGCTGGTTCCGCTCTACGGCATGAACGGCCACTTCGAGCGTGACAACGCCGAGCAGAACGAGGCGCTCAGTCTGGTCGTCACTCCCAAGAAGAAGCGACACAAGGTGACAGACACGCGCATCACGCCGCGGACCGTGAGCCGGATTCTGGGTGAGGGTGTGGGTCACTCGCCGGAGAGTAAATTCCCGGAGTCGCCATCACCACGGCCGTACCCAGGGGGTATGGCGCTGCCGACGTCAGTGGCAATCCCAAACCCGTCGCTGCACGAGAGCCAGGTGTTTTCGCCGTACTCGCCGTTTTTCGGCGCAGGGGGAGGGATGGGGCGGTCGCCTCCATCGGTGCCGGAGCGTGAGTCTCCGCCGCTGCCGCAGCCGCCAGCGCTGCTACACCCGGCGCTGCTGGCGGCAGCGCACCACGCCTCACCTGACTACCTGCGGCACCACGCACACATACCGCACCACGGCCCGCCGCCGCATCACCCGCACCACATGGACGCGCAGGACCACTCCGACTGCAACTCCACCGACCTGCCTTACGACGGACTTCAGCCTACTATATCCTTTTACAATAGTACTACCTAATTACAAACACATAGGTACACTTATCCCGGCTTGCACAACAATATCCCTAGCGTCTTAATTTTACGTATTTTTATGCTCTTATTCATATTTAGGTTATAAATACGATTAGGCCTCGTTATAAGGTATCAAAAAAGTTTTAAACTTAGTACTTAAGTAGGTAGGTACATTAGTTATTCTAATTGTTTGGATTCGAATCCGCGACCTCCCAATTTCTCAGCCGCATCGCGACCGACACCGCAAAGGTCAACCTAAGTAACCCGAGCCAGCCATAGGGCACAAATCCAAACGCACATATCTTATTTCTGTAGTGTTTAACCTAACGACTGCTTCCTACTTAGATAGGCATTATTGCGGAAACCTTACAAACGCTGTGGTTTCTACGATTCCACTGTCCGCTTAATTCAAACAATGAAAACAAAAGAATGTGAGAGTTCTGTAAGATCTCCTTCCCACAAAACAAAAGTATATTTGCCTTTGAATTAAAGCATCCATTCATAACAATTTATCGAAACATAGCCTTATTTTTTCACAAATCATAAAAACAGTAGATAATACAATATTGGATTACCTATTTATTACGTAAGGTACTACGTTACGTAGATAGGTAAATATAAATGCAATATCGGCTAAGGCACATTATAAGATTAGAAAATGTAAACGGATTAAGTATTTGTGGTGCTTCGTCGAGCCAACGAGGATATAATCAGATTTAAAACCTTTTCTTTCATTCCTACGTGTAAACCTTGTAATGCAAAATCAGGAAAAGAAGTACATAAATAATTTACAATTACCTGTTAATTGTTTGTCTAAATACATCGGCCTTGAGTTAGTTAGTTCTTAACCGTTGTTTAAGATTGAATTACCTGTTTATTAAATTATGTAGTTTTATGAGTTATACCAACTATTAAAAAGTATTTTAGTAAAACTTTTGTTATGCTTTTAACATTTTCTTGATCGAGCGAAGCGAGATCTCCAAATCAACTTGGGCAAATTGGCGTTGTATGTCCATGTATGTATGTTTGTTTGTCCGAGGATAACTTTCGTAGCGTTTATCCGATCATCATGAAATTTGGTATGTAGGTAGGTAGTGATGGCACAATTTTGTTGTGACTCAATGAGCTAAAAATATTGGGGGGTTGATGAGATATTGGGGTTCAAGAGGCGTAAAAAAAATGAAAATGAGACTATTAGGTCAACTGGGACGTCAAATGAAAGGTCTTCATTAGTACATTTCGAATCCGTTTTTATTTTTTGGTTTATTTTTTGTAGTTTTTGAGTTACTAGCCATAATAAAAACAAAACTTTGACAAAATTCACAGGGTACACCAGTGACCCCACAGTGCTGAAATTTGGTATTCGTGTAGCTTTAGTAACACAAATATAGGCAAAAGTCTGAAATCCAGAATAACTGCTATTTGTACCCCAAAAAAATATAACCAGTGACAAGAACCCCCGTTACATCTAATTTGAACGAAACTGTACGTCAAGTAGGTTGGTTATTCATTTCGTGGCACCAATTTATTAGTCAAAGATTAAAGCCGGCATGCACAAAGATCACTAAACGTATTTAGCGACTAAACATGTTTAAATTTGAAGTATTTGACAACTCCTTAAATCATATTTAGCCACTAAATACGTTTAGGCATCGTTGTGCAAGTCGCCCTAAGAATAATATTTATTTTGGGAGATTCGTGAGATCTCAGTACGGGGCGAACCACTAGTTATTTAAAATCATATTGGAAATGTTTTTCGTTAAATTTTGTAACACATCATTTAGCGAAAACTTTTCCAGCAATACCTACACTATAAGTTAAAAAAAAGATAAGGTAACTCCTACATAGAAACAAAATAACCCTAAATTTAAAACTAAAAAGGCAATGGGTGTTATCTGTGCTTTTATGAAGTACTGGACTATTTCGCTGTCTTTTAGGATCCATTTTATTTTTGTTTTAGTCTTTTTGTGTTAAATTTTTGTAGAATTTTTATATAAGAACTAGCTGACCAGCTGAACTTCGTACCGCCTTGACATGCATATGATCGGCCATTATTAGCTGCATCTATGTATGAGATAATGAATGTTCTTCATAATTTTTTTTTTGCGTAAATATTTCCAATAGTTTAATAGTTATTCTGCTATTCGGGGCGGAGACAAATCCAACACATCAAAGATCATCAAAATCGGTTCAGCCGTTCTTGAGTTATAAATGGTGTAACTAACCTGACTTTGTTTTATATATAGCTATAAAATGTGATGTAATAATAATGCTGCAGTAAACAAAATTTTATTGAATTATCGCTGATATCGATCTCTTCCTGGGAACTTATAGTTAAAACGAAATTAGCGAAGCTATAATGGATTGCTATGTACTTGCATAAAAAATATGTATACAAAAAAGCATTATTTTTTGTCTCAACAAAAATAGTGTATAAATGGCAGTATGTTCCCTAACTCCGGTGCACAGTTCAACGCTGACGCCCATGCACCTTCGTAAAGCCAAGCTGATGTTCTTCTGGGTGAGGTACCCCAGCTCAGCGGTCCTCAAAATGTACTTCCCAGACATCAAGTTCAACAAGAACAATACAGCGCAGCTCGTCAAGTGGTTCTCAAACTTCCGGTAAGTTATTACTTTTTGACAGGTGCTTTATCTCTACTAGTATTATTGTTACCTCCATATTGTATAGAGCGATAAATTTTAATATAAATTCTTTTTCAAAAAGTTCAAGTTATTTATCTAAGTCAATATTAAATGACTCATTAATTTACTTAATTTCCAAAGTTATTAATTATTGGCATTATTGGTTACGTTGCCAATATAAACTTTATATTAATTAATATATTTAAACTAAAATGGTTTATCATACGGTATCTAAAAGGTCATATAACATTATTAAATAATTTTCCGCTATTGAAGATCTAAGTAAGTAAATACCTAATTAAGTTCGTATTTCAGTTTGTGGTTCTATAACGCTTATCGCCAACTAATTACTATATGTATGACTAATCCTACTATAGTCGCTAAGCTGATAATAATTATTTTACGAATCAATTAATAATACAGATGCAATAACCTTCGACAAAATATTTTGTAATTCTATGCAAATTAAATTTTCTCCGTAATCTTCGATGATGCCCCCAAAATTGGGATAAATCCATCGATTTCCGCGAACTGGGGTAAATCTAAATTAATAGCAATTCCGTCATCTTCGAAAGGGTTTGATTCACTATTTCCTAATTATCAAATATGAGGGGTGGCACCCTCAACTATAATCAAATCCGAAATGGTGTGACTAAACAAATGGATCTTTGTGGTTCAGTTTATTTCGATAGAGAAATCGTAACCTATCAAAGTACTAACAAAAATCTATACCTATTTCTGGCGCCAAGCAGCATTGCTGTGTTTCGGTATAAAGGGTATGGTTTCCAGTCAAATTACAGGTACATGACGCTTTACACCTGTATGCATCATTGATGGACGTAGGGCACGTTTCTAAGGAGCATGTCCTATGAGGCAATACTTTGTTATAGGCTATGGTTACCACTTAACATCAGATGCGCCATATACTTGCTCCATTTAAATGTAGTAATAAAAAATGTATCTATTTTACATTCAGTACTTATTAGCAATGAAATAAAATATGTGGAAGGTACCAATTGAGTTTGAAAAAAAATTTATTTCAGACCGAAGATCCATAACTTGTTAGAAAATACAGTCCTTATAAAACTATAAATAAATATTGTTAGACATTTCACACAGCGCTATCTAACCCCAAACTAAGCAGAGCTTGTACTATGGGAACCAAGTAACCGATAGAATAATATATAAAGAAACAACCAGGAGCAAATATCTGTAAATCATGCAAACATTTTGTTCCATGGCGGGAATCGAACCTGCTACCTCCTGCGTCTCAGCTGGCTATTCGCCCACTGCACCACGGAGGTAGTCAAACTATGTTAGTAGAGTAGACTGCAAAAAGAAACAAACTCTAAATAGGCTCTAATTACACTCAGGTATTGGTATTTCTAACTGAGTTCATCCCTGTACAGTGCTGATGTTTAGCCCACATTAAAAACGCATAGACACAAAGAATATTCAATGAAGAAATTGCGATAAATCATAAGAAAATAACTAGTTCTAGTTCAATCAAACCGTCTCCCTTCTAATCAACAACCTTTGAGGAGCATTACAAAACTACATCAAATAGTTTTTATTAGATCATAGGGAAGGTAAATACATATATCCCTTTCTATTTTACTATTAGTTCAGTCATTTCCAAGGGAATTTACAGTAATATTCTGAAAAACAACAGTAGGGATTCGAGTCGTTTTTTTATCGTAATTGTATCGTAAGTGAACACGTTCAAAGTTCGAAAAATGATTAGGTTAAAAAATTGTATCAAATGCTAGAATTATGTAGGTATTCTGTTACAAATGTTTTGTCCATAAGTTACTAAGTATCTATGCCGATGGAAAAATACAGCAAGTATTGATTTGTTTGTACTCGACTAGTTTTCGTTATCTGCGTCCGATAGGGCACCTGCCGAAGTGCCGTGTCTGCGATAAACATCTTCTCCCCTTCGGTTAAACTTAGTCCTAAAAGCCTCATTTGATAATACATTATTTTGCCAATACTTTTGAAATAATGATAACTGAAATCCATGAAACCTACCGAAAATGGCGATACTTCAAGAATGATTAATTCTACGAAACATTCAGAATATGATTGTAATTTTTTTGTTATATCTCAAAAATTTATAACACATTTTTACTAAACTGAGGAATACCAAGGTAAGAATTTTTATTTTTGAATCAATTATCTAACGTATGTTTCTAGAATTATATTATGATTAAGTATTACGAAATAAAATGAAGCAAAGACGAGAACGCTCTGATATCGCTATCAACCCCTGTATTATCGGAGTAAAGCGATCACGCGCCAATACGCAAACACTTCACAACTCCTGATATACCGACTCACATATTAAAGCTTTCTGTTCTATCTCAAGCTTGTATTATAATTATCTCAGTTTTTATCGAAGGCCGATAAAAAGCCTGAGTAAAAGCTTGATAAGACCATACAAATAAAAAGATAAAACTGTAATAACGCAAAGTAACTGAGATCGATGAAAAAAGCGGCGATAGCACTCGAAGTTCGATTGTTCATAATCAAACTACGACCGAACAACTTTTTAGATCCACTAATAGCACTTGAATAAAACAAATTAAGAAATCTCTTTCATGACTAAAAAAATCAAAACAAATTTTCTTTCGGACAGGTCAGTCCATTATTGTCACCGCTAATGGCCATATTGTGGACAACGGAAAACGACCATTTCCTTCGCGATAAGCATCTCTGAAAGGCCACTGAAAGGGTGAGGGTATCTACAATCGCACGAACATAATTAGAGGGTAGTTGCAAGAAAGGTGTCCACTTTCCACAAACTTGAATAATGGCTTTTTAAATTTAAAAGGAAATCGCTGATTAGGCACGCGCTCTACATAACTTTCATTCCTGGAATTTGCTTCGCTCTGGATAGATGTTATTTTATTTGTTCCTTCTTAAAACTACGCAGTAATAGCTGGTATTATTTATTTATTATTTCTTCACACAAAATAGTGCTAGGAGCACTTAACGCTAATAGCACTTCATCTACCAGTCATCCTGCTCAAACAATATTCTTGGTAATCCAGTATTCTTTGGTAAAATAAATAAATAAATATTGCTGGACATTTCACACAGCGCTATCTAGCTCCAAACTAAGCAGAGCTTGTACTATGGGAACCAGATAACTGATAGAATACTTATATACTTCTTTTTTTGTAAATACATACTTATAATATATAGAAAAACAACCAGACCCGGAACAACTATCTGTAGATCATGCAAACATTTGTTCCGTGGTGGGAATCGAACCCGCTACCTCCTGCGTCTCAGCTGGCTATACGCCCACTGTGCCACAGAGGCAGTCAAAACAATCGTTATCCTATCGTATCACATCACAAAAGCTCTAAAAAGCTTCCCTGCAGTAATTTTTGGTTAGTTAACAAACGAATTAAGCTTAGAAATGATAAAACGGCCAAAATCTATTTTCTAATCAGATAGCTAATTTTAAGAATTTTCCACCTCGCCGTCTTTGAAGGCCGATTTTTGCCAAAGTAGTCCATTAAGTACTACTTTTTTTAAATGATTATGAAAGCTGAGAGTTTGAAAAATTCTTAACATTTATTTAAGAACCTAAAAATTACTTGTTAAGATTTTTAATTTAAAGTTGAAAATTTAAGACATAATTCACCGAATGTAATTTTTTGACTTTACACCAACATTCTCATAATTTGTATCAAAGTCACGTAGCTGATTATTTTATGCATAAAAGAACAACTCATGAACATTCAGTAGCAAAAAAAAAATCTCAAGAAAGTTTTCTACTTTTTTTTAAAGAATTTTTTAAGTTATTCAAATCGAAAATTTTCAAAAATTCGGAATAAATTCATAACTCGAAAACTATAAAAAACCGCGGAACATATATGGGGTGATTTAGGTACCCCAAAAGGTGTTCTATCTCTGGACTTTCGCTTGACACTATTTTTTGGGACACCCTGTATTTTGCCGTAAACATTTAAATTCGATATTCAATAAGTAGCTAGAGTAGCTAATGTGCAAAAAATAAATCATTTTTCCTGCGCATTCGATTAGTAAATACCTTATCAATTTGTTCTCATTAGAGAGAGTTCATTAAAATTGTAATAAACGTCAATCAAATCAATAAGCTTTTTAATAAAGTCAAAGTTAACGATAGCCTTTTTACAATCGATAACTTTAGTATGTACGTAGATAAAAAATATTTACTTTTAATGAATAAAAGTAGCTTTTATCTGAAACAATATTGAATGATAATGGCTACTCATAGAATAATACTGTGATTCAAAAATATATTACTTTGATCTAATTTTTAAATATCGAACTGCATTGGCAGATTAAGGCTCTCTATACATGAACCACTTGTTGACGTGAGCCGTGTAGGACCTCAAGAGCCCTGCTGCTGAGTGCCTCCTTGTGTCTTTTACGGGACGCCTTGACGCCTCAACTTGTGTATTATACGTCGTCTTTATAAATTGTACATATTTTTATTATAAAAACAAGCTGAAAATCTCATTAGCTATTATATCGGTAAGGTAAAAAGCTAAATGCATATTAATATTTTGAAACCATTTAACGAGCTGGGTATAATAAATATAATGACGTAACAAACTGAAAAGTAAATTTTGCGTCTATCTAAAACGCAAAAAGTTCTCCCGAGTTTTCGCGTCTTCATAAAACAGACCACAGCAAAAGTTCAACAAACACAAAAGTCTTCACAGAAACTCCACCCGCGGCAAAACAAACATCCTTACTCAAAGTCGATGCAAAGACAAATTCTTTTGGCGCGCAAACTCAAAGAAATGCGCGGCCCCGCAAACAAAGCGTCACTCGTAGAATTAGCTACTATAGCGCTAATTAGCAACGGTAACTTAAGTTATTTCGCTTAATTAAGTTGCGCAGAAGTGGTCTGCGGCCGGCCCGTCACATAAGGCGTCGTAAATTGTTACAAACACGGGCAACACTCCAATTAATCTTTTTACACATCCAACTAGTCGCACAAGGGTGTACTTAGACCAGTCGAGGCAAAACCTTTTAAGCGTTTACACACGAGCGAGCGCAGCTGACGCACGCAACGCAACGCAAACGATACTTAAAAAACTTCAATAGTAAAAAAAACTTTGTATGTATCTTAAACGTAACTTTAAAATTTCTACAGGAAAACTGAACTACTTTGCTACGTATTTTAATAAATTCGTTACCAGCCTTAAAATAAAATGATTGGCACAGCGTTTTCGACGGAGATTGAAATCTCTCATCTGTAAGGACTCTTACAGTCGGTTACGGAAATGTTGCCAGCCTTACGTCGCAATTGCCACATGCCTTTTTAACTTACCGTGTTAACTGACGTACGTATTAAGTTCAATATTTTCCGTAATTAAATTTTTAAATCAGAATTTATGTTTAGATGAAGTGAATCAAAGCAGGATGAAACTAGACATTAATGTAGCATCATTTCTAAATAAGTGCAGGGTGTAGACCGGCCCTAGCCTAGCGTCCCTAGCCTAGCGAGTGTCAATTCATCCCTCGACTTGTAAAGTCACGTCGCGCGCATTGTGCCTGAGACTGTAAAATTTAATTGGTTGGCTAATACACTGCGCCGTGCGGAGTCTAATTTACGTGTTAACATTTTTAATAAGGCCGGCGAGGCTAGGGCGCCAAGTGGCCGGCCATTTATATCGCACCACGCTCATACGAGCACCTCCAGTAATTAATACGACCCTTTCGAGGAAGCTTATGAGTAGTTTTCCTTCAAAAAAACCTGCTAATTACACGTCACAGAAGTTTTTCAGTCGGCGGAAGTCGCAGAGGCACTCGACAGCCAATCCTATTAGTGCGCCTGTTTATTTACCATAAGAATTCGTCTGAAGCCGCTCCAAAAGAACCGTCACGCCTCGGTACTAAATTCAGTCGAATATGTCTTTACTTCCGAATGAGAGTTGGCACGCACGCGATGTACGCAGGCTAATAGGCGCGGGGCGCGGCCTAATATTTACATATCATTGCGATACGTGGCCATTATAAAATATTAGCCTTTCGCCGGCCATCGTCGTTAATAATATAATTAAAACACGCGAAGGCGCGGTTCTACTTATCTATGATCAAGGAGTAATATGCCTCGTGTCATGCCTCGTGCCATGCTTATACTTCGGAAAGTGTGTAACCTAAATAATGTAATAAAAAACATTGCAAATACCTCTTGTTTTAATTAAAATAAAAGAAGTTGTTTCCTTATATATTCCATATATTTCCGTAACAAAAGGTAGCATCTCTCTCATGAAAAAAGTAAATTGTAAATTCCGCAAATTGATATCGTAAATACCAATTGTTTCTTAGGTTGTTAGGGATATCCAAAAGTTTCAGTTGTTCTGTCATAATCTAGCTAGATGGTGAATAACCGCAGTGTAGAGTTGGTTCGCGTTGGCAGTACGTGGTTGTAAAGCCTACTATCCATCAGCTAATGGAAGCGTAATTAGAAAAGTGGCGGTTTCTTCCTAATGCCGACCTTATCTTGTCTTCGATGGGGTATTAAGTTTTTAATTACTCCACCCTAGCGGAGCTTTAATCATGTTACAGTGCGAAGCTACGATCGAAAGCGATGTAGCTAATTTGAGAAGTAGGTTGTTGTGAATCATGCTACGGGAAACAGTGAGCACATACTTTGTAGGTAAAATTATAAAAGTTCTTTTATGTTATGAAATCGTTTTATTAAAAAACACCTTTTTTACGTAAAAGTTTCAAATGGATATAAGATGCCATGTTTTTTTTAATTATCGTTATTTACCCCCGAGTTGTCACGTCAGTCATGCGAGGTCGCGCGAGCCTCGGGTCTCGAAGGAGCGGGCGTTCTTTCATTAGTGTAGCCTACGCCTTAAAAAAACGTATGACATTTCTAATGACGTAAATTTGGGAGGGAACCTCACGCGACGTTTGTTTTTTTTTAGTAACATCGGCGCTCTTCATTCTACTGATTTAATTTATAAATAAAATACATAGTTTCGCTAAAGTAAACTTGTTCTCAAGGTTCTCAATACTCGATATTTAATTGATATAAATAATATATTGCATTTATAAGGAAACAAATATGGTTTCATTCTGTATAATGAATTCCTTTGCACATAAGCTTCTAAGAATCAGATGCATTACAAATTGTTTGTTTCTGACCACTATCAGAGAGAACGGAAGTCCCTTATCTACTGAAGTCGTCCAACCAGGTCTTTGAGAACCCTGACTGGAGGAGGTTCTTGGCATTATCGTTTGTTCGCTGAAGTATAGGAAGATCTAGCTATGCTGGTCATTATTGAGAGACCAGGCATAGTCCTCATTGCGTTCGACTCTTTGTTACAACGAATTTTCAAAGGGTGTATTGGTTGATTTACAATAGGGTTGATTTGTTTTATACATTTTAAACTAGTGGTTCGCCCCAAACTGAGATCTCGCGAGTCTACCATAAAAACAAAAAAAAATATTCGTAATCATCTTTGAGTATCAAAATAGTGCCACCAAATCCATAACCAATAACTTGACCTACAGTTTCATTCAAATTACAGGTAACGGGAGCTCATGTCATAAAAACCTTTATTATAAATACGGGATTAATCACGAACCTTTGCCGAAACATTGTCGGTCTAAACACTGATAAACCAGTACGTGATAAATCATTTATTTATAATAATTGTATTGTATTTATATTATTTAAAATTATAATTATGCATCGGTGTATGCACATGCTGAAGCAACACACCGAACGAAGGGATGATAATGATTAAATTAAATCATGAAAGTCTTCTAAGTAAATTAATTGATCGAGCTAAGCGAGATCTCCAAATCAACTTGGGCAAATCGGCGTTGTATGTATGTATGTATGTTTGTTTGTCCGAGGATAACTTTCGAAGCGTTTATCCGATCATCGTGAAATTAAGTATACAGGTAGGTAGTGATAACACAATTTTGGTTTGACTCAATGAGCTAAAAATGTTGGGGGGTTGTTGAGATATTGGGGTTCAAGAGGGGTAAAAAAAAATTTAAATGGGACTATCTAGTCAAATTGAGATAATTTATAAAGTCAAATTGTAGATAGATAGATAATTTCTTTATTGCACACCATTTAAATACAAACATTTATAAGAAAATACACTCTTAAATAATAATAATTGTATGTTTATTAAAAGGTCTTTGTGGGTACATTTAAACCCCGTTTATGATTTTAGTTCAAACTTTGTAGTTTTTAAGTTATTAGCCATTATAAACACTGAACTTTGACAAAATTCACAGGGTACAACAGTGACCGCACAGTGCTGAAATTTGGTATGCGTGTAGCTTTAATAACACAAATATAGGCAAAAGTCTGAAATCCAGAATAACTGAAATTTCTACCCCAAAAACAAGAAACCAATTGACATGAGCTCCCGTCACCTGTAATTTGAATGAAACGGTAGGTCAAGGTTAATGGTTATGCATTTAGTGGCACTATTTTGATAGTCAAATATTACAAATTATTTTTTTGTTTTTATTGGATACTCGCGAGATCTCAGTTCGGGGCGAATCACTAGTTACTTGAGTTTTTAGATAAAATATAAGAAAATAAAAAAAAAATTAAACAAAGGAATATTGTATTAAATTTGATTTCAAGCTTATATCTGATTTGAGTACCTACTAAGGTAACGTAAGAAAACAAAAACATTTTAAAAAGTTCCAATCTTATTACCTACTATAAATTAAATATATAGGTACAATGTAAATAGAAGGTAGTCGCATAAGGAGTGATACACAACATGCGAAGGTGAAAAGGCGCGGCATAGGCATAATACACATGGGAAATTACCAAAGTGCGCCAGCAAGTCGTTGACGCGCCCTAAGACGTAATTAATTAATATGTACAGGCCTACTTAGGCCTGTTTTTGTACTTACAAAAACATAGTTTAAAAATGTAAAAAAGTAGTCGAGAAAGTTACTGCCTAAAACTTCTTACTTCTAGGAGGTACAGGTTAGTACGTGACTTTACATAAGCCAGTTTTTTTTGGGAAATATAAAAAAAAATCAGTTGGTTCTTACTCCGTAGACCATTTTCATATCTTATTTGTTGAAAAATACTCTGAGTTATACTAAAATAACAAGTATTTTCCAAATAGGTATTCTTAAATATTAAAATATTTTCACCACAAATTTTTCATTAGGCCAAGGAAAAACTAGACACAACGTACAGCTAGTTCATAGTTCACACTATTAATAAAACCACATCTAAAATCTTTAGCAATATTGTAAGCCCTAGGGAAATAAACTTAAGTAAAGCTGCGACACGATGCGTAAATAATATTTAGCATTAACGTAATTATCAGTGTATATGCACACGCCCTATGTATACGGCTACATTGTATTTATATAGAAAGAAAGAAAGAAAGAAAGAAAATACATTTATTTGACACACACACAGGACAGACTATTGAAAACGGAACATATACAGAACGAACATACCTACTTACAAACAGATTTTATTAACAAAGAAAAATTATACAAAGAAACAGGAAACACACAAGATAAAAATTAAGTACATATAATATAGGTAGGTAATTACAAATAATATGGTCTTCCGTGCTGTGTGGGTCAAACAGGCCCCGTCTCAGCGTGTTGCTGCTAACCATCCGAGGATAGTAAGCGGCGCTGGTTTTCAGATGGGACCCATGGGTAGCCTCACGAACGCAGAAAAATGAATAGAAAAGTAAACAGATACATACACATACACAGATACATACATACACATACATAGCTACATATACTTAAAAAATAAACTTTGAGAGTTTGAGATAAAAACAAAGTGTTATGTGGGTAAAGATTGCGCTAGGGAAGTAAAGATCAATTACTGTGACTAAGTTGCGATGTATAGCAAGGAAGGACATGAGACAATGAAGAGGAGGAGGAGGAGGAGGAGGAGGAGATAAAAAGATATGAATGATTTCTAGAAAGATTTGTCTAAAGACCTAAAGAAAAGAGAGTGTGGAGTAGTGTTTGTGGGCAGTGTAACAAGAAGGAGAAAAATACTAGACGGTTTCCTGCGTGACAGAAAGCCGCGATGGCTCCTGTGTCGCAGCATCTTTGTCCACGTGAAGTTCGGTAAGCTATGAGCGCTTTTGCAGCATTAGAAGTTCCTTCTTCAGTGCAAATTTAAAAGATGTTACTGTTTTCAGGGCACGTAAAGGTGGTGGCAGATCGTTCCACACATTTTTACTCTAATAAAGTATAATTTTCTAACCATAAACATCTTATCTTTAACCGTGTGTAGCGTAAAATAAATGCAGCAACAAAATGACCACTTATTAATCTACAAAACAAAATCAATATTTAAAATTAGAAAATGAAGAACTAGTTTATTAAAATTGACAGTGACATCCACGCAAACGTCAAACTTCAGAAAAAAAATGATTTGCAAAATTATTGCGCCAGTGATTCCCGCTTTTTCGACAAAGCTCAGACTCCACTTATTTTTTATGAAACTCATAGTCCAAGGGATAACAGACCGCCGACTAAAGAAGTACACTCGACTACGAAACTGGGAGACAGTTTCAACAGTAATTAACGAACTAATTCTGAGATCAAGCACCGTAAATGGTCAACGGATGCCCTTTAGCTTGCGTACGTTTAACCCTTTTTTCAAAAAATTTAATACCGAAGTGAGTAGTTGGGGGGAGGTGGGGGTAATAAAATCTCAGCGAGCACTCAAATGAGCTGAACTTTTGAAGCCTGGGGTACAAGACAGAGGCGGGTCAGCGTGGAGGGAGTCATTAGTCAGGGACGGATTTACAGCCTTTTTATATTGGTTAGTCGAAAATTTTTGATACTTATCAATAACAATGAAAATTATTGGCTGATGACTTTATTAATCCGATGGACATTCTGTTTTTCCTCAAGACTACATACCGGGTACGTTAAAGCTAACGGTGTGTTAGACCTTCGTGCAACATCTTGGACACATCGCTTACCATCAGATGAGATTATGATCAAACGAAGATCGATGCATGTTAAAAACCTCCCAGTTCTCATAATCAATGTCATGAAAGTTATTTATTTTTAATTATGATTTAAGAGGAAATCTGGGCTGCGTTTCGCCCATACAAACGTAGTCCCCTGTTTCCTCTCTGGATAGTGATACTAGAGAAAATATTTTTTTACCATACAATCTACAAGTACCACGGTCATGTCCCTACGTTTTGTTTTTCTCCATAAATTAATTATTATAAGAACTAGGAACCTTCTAAAGTCACAGAAATTGCTAATTTTTACTGCCCCTTTTCAGACATCCAGCAAACAAATTTGACGAATATAAATAAAAAAAACGAAACGTACAAACATAGCCAAAGCCCTTTTTATTACATATTTGAAGCAAAAATTAAAATGCGTCGAGTTTTGGAGGAGGAAACAGGGCACTACGAAACAGTGATTTCGTTTATTTTAAATAGGTATAATCAGTTTGACCTGCGGTTGTCTCTATCGCACGCACATAGGGCATATAGGGCACAGCGCGACAGCAATAGATTTGTTAAATACCTATTTTCCAAATGTCTTGCTTCCCGGATTTCCTCTTAATCATTTAGACGCACGGAATATTTATACTGAATTTATTTATAACGATAACGGCACATGCGCGAGAAAGTTACTTATGTAGTGTCATAGTGATAAACATTAGGAGCCCGCATCATAACACATTTTGAAGACTACAGGACCTAGATATCGTTTTTCCTGCTACGTTCCGTGTTACCGTTACTTACCTAGTTATCGTTTTCTAGTCTCACCATATCGGTAATTTACTAAAATGTCCCATCATCAAAATCCCTCTCGTTTGCCATGATCACATTTTTCTAAAACCCGCTTTATCTCAGTTTTACTTCAGTTTAACGTGTTTTCTCTTTTTCTCTTCTTAGATGATAGACAAGGAGAGTGAGATTAAAACCAAGGGGTATGAAAAAGGTCAGATTTCGTACGAAAACCTACCTACTTCGTTTTATTGCTGTGAAGTAGGTAAATTCTTACGTTATTTAATCTATCATAGTCTAGTTAAGAAATGTATTTGAAAAGAAAGTCTATCTACATACATCATCATATTTTAGCCCTTGTGCTGGGCATTCGATATTTCTTCCAATTATTTACTGCCAATTTTATATCGAATCAAACATTCCATTACCTACAGTGGTAAATCCCAGGTATTTCAGCTGAAAGTTTTCCTTAGAACCATTTAGGTACGTACCTACTTAAACAAAAGTCACCTTCCATATTCATATATGTCGATAAGTACCTATATATACATACCTACTGGTGGGCGAACAGCCGGCTGAGACGCAAGGAGGTAGCGGGTTCGATTCCCGCTGCGGAACCAATGTTTGCATGATCTACATATATTTGTTCCGGGTCTGGATGTTTTTCTATATATTATAAGTATGTATTTACAAAAAAAAAGTATATAAGTATTCTATCAGTTATCTGGTTCCCATGGTAAAAGCTCTGCTTAGTTTGGGGCTAGATAGCGCTGTGTTAAATGTCCAGTAATATTTATTATTATT
The DNA here is from genome assembly GCA_963924445.1 of Philereme transversata. Lineage (NCBI taxonomy): Eukaryota > Metazoa > Arthropoda > Insecta > Lepidoptera > Geometridae > Philereme > Philereme transversata. Next base: position 13,115,615 of record OZ004347.1, read on the forward strand.
ATTAATTAATATAAATGTAATTCATGATTTAAATTTGCGGTCGAAGGACAATACGTCCCGGGAATTTCCTTGTCACGGAGATACCAAACATTTAAAGAACATAAATAATTTTAAAATATTTTTGTAGGTAAAAGTGTATTTTTAACCGACTTCAAAAAAGGAGGAAGTTTCGTCGGAATCTTTTTTTTATGTATGTTCCCCGATTACTCAAAGACACCTGGACTGATTCGAGAAATTATTACATATATTGCTAAAAAAAGGTAGATATACTTCCCATCTGGTCTGAATGGCACCATAACATTGTTTATAATGCTCATTAAAATTAACAAAGTGAAAGTTTTATCTCAAAACAAAAATGAACTAACTGACGAAACTGTCAATAGTTGATTTGATTTTCCAAACTATATTATATTGTAAGTTTAGCAACACCCCTTCGCGAATCGAAGCGCAAACTTTACGTAAGTATATAAATATAATCATACGATCGTAATAACCACTAGTCGCTACAAAAATCGGTAACTGATCAAATCATTAATAAGGTATGTTCTCAGTCCGTCACTGGACCGGACGGCGCAGGCTGAAAAAAAGTTTTTTCACTAACTGAAGCTTTAATCCAGCCGGTATTAGTTTACTCGCTTTTAGCCGTTGATGTGTGTGTGCATCGTATATGTATGTGTGCAACATGCCGTGCAACTTTTTACATAGAGTAATCAAAAATACAGAGAGTGCAAGTTAACAATAAATAAAACTTTGACAGATGCTATCTGAAAGTTTAAATTCAATAGAGCTTTGCAGACATGATAAACTACTTGACACGTCATGTAATTTGTGAGGCCAAAAATAGTTCGAATTTCGATTTGGAAACTTTGATATGACGTCAAAAGTTATGTAATTCAACGTAACATAGGTATTTAAAAGTTTGATTTATTTAAAGTTTCCAATTCATTTGAATGGACAGACATTTACTCTAGCAACTAGATAAAATGTTTGACAGTAGCATTTCCTTGTTTTATTTGTCGCGACTGTTTTTTATTTTTTGTCTTCTCTGTAATATCATCGCTCTACGAACTGCAGTCTGTCTGCTCATTCTGGCGTGCTCCTCGAAAGCTGGACGCCGTCCACTCACACACACAGGCATAGCGCCACCCTTAATTCCTCCCTGTATCATTTACGGAGGTTCGCATCACTTTTAATAACCATTGTATTTGGCAACGATCGAAATGAGTGGAGTCTGGAACTAAATTTTTTTTTCGCCAATTTTATTTTGCTCAACTACGTTTGAATTTGAGTGGCATTTTGGATGGGTAGCCACGCGAAAGGTTAAACCATCATCATCGTTATCGGGGTATTTTGCGTGAAATACTTGTAAATTTTTTTAAGAATTTGATTCTTTAAAAAAAATCTGTAGTGTTATCCACACTTCCACACTAATATTACAAATTTGAAAGTAACTCTGTTTGTTACGTTTTCATTTCATGACTAAACGGCCGAATCAATTCCGATGAAGTTTAGTATATAGATAGATAGATGGACTGGATTGAGACATAGGCTACTTTTTACGGTAGCCAAGCCGCGGGCGGAAGCTAACTTATATATATATATAGCTAATATATGTATAGCTAAGCAAAAGATTAATCTATCTATCTGTCTAAAAGGGGTTTAATAAGATTATGAATTCATCGTTGAGTTATTTTTCTATTTTAGGCAGGTAAAATATAAAGAATAAGTTGTTTAAGTATTACTTTGGAAAACCAACAGCTTAATCATACCTACCTACACATCGCACATTTTACCATAATGGAAGCCAAGAAAACAATATTTAAGTATTAATATTCCTTCCATTGTTAAGTTGTTTATATCAATGGATTAATGCAATGAAATATAAAAATAGAAATGATCACCGAGTGTTTTCCTATTCTAAGCACCTAATTAGCTCATAATCTTCAGCGCACAAGGAAAAATACTTCAGCTTAATTGAACGCAAACATTAAAAACAGTACCTGTTATCAAACACTGCATTTTAATGAGTACCTACCCTATATTCCTTGGTCTTACGTGATAACAATGTTTACTTGGTTAAACTGTTATTGAGCTTTAAAAAAAACGTTCTTCAGTAACGATGCTAGAATTCAATTCGAAACTGAGTCAAAAACTCACATTTGTCACAATATTTGTCAATGAAAACTGTCATATATAGGTTTTTTTTATAAATTATAGGCTAGCGTTTGACCACTATCTCGCCTGATGGTAAGCGATGATGCAGTCTACGATGGTACACGCTTGCCTAGAAGAAACCTATTTACTCGTGACTTGAAGATCCCTAGGTTGTAGTTATCAGGAAACACAGACTCAGGCAAGGCGTTCCACTCCTTGGCGGTGCGCATAATAAAGGTGGAAGAGTACCGCTTTGTGCGTATGGGAGGTATGTCTACCATGTAGCGGTGGCGCATCGCGGAGCGTCTGGTTGTCCTATCATAGAATGGGGATGGTGGGATCAGGTTGAAAAGCTCCGCAGCACACTCTCCGAAATGTATCCGATAAAAACCGAGAGGCTTGCAACATTTCGGCGATGCTCGAGGCTGTGGAGCCTTGCATTTGCTAACTCGTCATTGCAAATGAGCTTCTTGGGTCTTCTCTCAATTTAATCTAGAGCCTCTAGCTGGTACTTCGCTGATCCGTCCCAGAGGTGAGAACAGTACTCCAGACATGATCGGACTTGTGCTTGGTATAAGTTGAGCAACTGTCCCGGTGTGAAGTATTGCCTCACCTTTGCAAGTATTCCAAGCTTCTTAGCGGCCAGCTGGGCTTTCGACTCAATGTAGGAGCCGAAATTGAGAGTCGGTGTTAATGAGATACCAAGAAGCTCGAGGTGGTCAGAAATCGGCACGGGTACATTACGGAAAGTAGGTACATATATATATATACATTTGAGTCTCGACTCATACTTAAGCACAGTTCTAGAAGTCATCATCATCATCATCATCCAAAGGACGATCACTGTTGAACATAGGCATACTTTCAAGATATGGAATGAGCTACCATGTTATGTTTTCCCATTAGGCTACGACATGGTACGCTTCAAGAGAAATGTAAAGACGGTTCTACAGGGTAGGGAACAGATTAACAATACCCCGGGTGTGGCCGGTGTCAATAGGCGACGGTGACCGCTTACAGTCAGGTGGTAAATAACATTAAAACATTAACAAAAAATGGTCTCCCTCATAGATTTTCAGAGCAACCGATCTAGTGCGGCCTGCACCCAACGGCTCCCAGCAACCTTTTTAAAATCTATCAGTTATCAGTCCTAGAACACCATTAGATCAGTTAATCAGCTATAGATTTCCAGCCGATAGTCTGCGGCCTGCACCTTTATCAGTAACCTTTATCAGGTCGTCTTTGCATCTAGTAAGGGTCCGTTCGAAGCTGCGCTTTCCAGTGCTAGGTCTCCACGAGAGAACCTTTCAAGCCCAATGGCCGTCGATTCTTCAGGATAATTTGGAAATATATCGATGTAGGAGAAAGTTAACAAAGTAGTTATATAGCAGAAAGTAAACTTCGATTTCTCTATGCAAAACAGTGTAATGTAGGGCAGTCGTGCGCAAATCTTTATCTCAGTTCTCGATGCGGGTGCGTGCCGCTACTCGATAAGAGGGTAAGAACCTCATTTGTTCTACTGGTAGAAGATTTACTGTTTTTTTTTTACTACTTGGTGATGGAAACAGCTTATGGCCCACCTGATGTTAAGTGGTAACCATCGCCTATAACAAAGTATTGCATCGTAGAACGCACCTTAGAAATGTGTCCTACGATGCACTGCCCTACGTCCATCAACTTTAGACATACAGGTGTTAAGCCTCATGTGCCTGTAATTTCACCGGCAACCATACCCTTCAAACCGAAACACAGCAATGCTCCTTGGCGGCAGATATAGGTGTGGTGGTAGTACTTCACCGAGCGAGCCCTTTTACAAGGAACTCTACTACTCTTTAAAAATACAATCATTAAAAAATATGAGATTAGAAAAGTACTTTAGATAAAACATATCAAGAATCACATAGATAAAAAAATACGCAAAATACAAGAAATATGTTACGCAGATTAAAGTGAAAAAAAAACTATTCGTAACTAAAGATATTCTAAGCTAAACTTGCTCTTTCTCTCTTCCACCGCGTCTACTTGAAGTTACTTCAATGAATTATACTCACAGTAAAACGTTTCAAAATATCCATGAGATTGCAATTAATAAAGATGGTTTAGCTTAATATTATTAAGAATAGAACTTAGGTATTGAAAAACAAAAAATAAAATGGCCAAAATAGCTTCTGGCAGTCAAAAACGAAAATGTATTTAAACTTAAGGGTTCCAAAAGATTCCAAAATAACATGTTTTGAACAACCTTTAAAATTCAAGTTTCGAATCAAACAATGTATATTTCGCGCCAAGTAAGTGAACAAAGGGAAGCGAAGAAAGTGAAGAAAAAAACAATTCAGTATGACCCCTCAGATCGTAACGTCTTGGCCAGGACATAGATACAACAACTTCAAGACATGGCATCGAATTTCCAAGAAGCTAATATATTCGAAGCGATTTTGGAAACTTTCGTAGATAGCTCAATCTAATCTATTGCACCCACTGTTGGGTATAGGGCTCCTTTCTATGTCGCCAGTCCAATCGGTCTTGAGCAAGTCTCATCCATTGATGTCCAACTTCCGTTACGAGATCGTCAGAACATCGGGCCAGTGGTCTGCCTTGCGGTCGACGTCCATCTCTTGGCCAGCACTCTGTGACTGCCTTGGTCCACCTGTTGTCATTCCGCCTAGCCAAATGTCCTGGCCATCTCCGCTTAAGCCTCGCGATTCGTATACCTACATCTTTGACTTTAGTTCCACGTCAAATCTCGACGTTCTCTCTCAATCTAATACTTGTTAAAAACTGAAGGTTTAGAAAATACTTAATCTTCGAGACTAAAGGGAATATAATTTATTATTTTTTATAACGTTTCGTTACTTAGAATTCTGTCACTTTTATTGCTAAATAGTTTGTAATTCAAACATGAACTAACAAGCAAATTGTTGAAACCAAATAATATGACAGACATATTCAAGTGACTCGAAATCTTGCCCCACTTACGTTACTTTGTGTCCCGCCAAGTCTACAGAAATTATTCACCCCATTATCAAAAATAAGGTAGTGATTCAAACTTTGGCGGTTACTGTACATAATTACTGATTTGAACGGGCATTTATCGGGTATATACCTTTTTTATTTGTTATACCAACGTATCCTAAATAAAAAGACATAGACAATCACTTATTTGCTAAATAGCAATCATAACACATTTACAAAATATGATTTAAAATTTAAAAGATGAAAACATGCAAGACATAAACAAACAATATAATAAATGATTAATTTTAAATATGAGGTAGGTATGTTGTGTGCTGTAGCAGCAAAAGAGCATCGACTCAGTAGTATGTCAACTGGGTTAGTAGTTGACGCTGTTATTCTGCCGAGACCGCTTAATCACCCACCAGACCCTGTGAGAGCAAAATTATAATTGTGTGATGTCAATGATGAAATATGTGATGGTGTATATATAAAAAAGGTGCATACGCGATAAATACCCGTTTAAATCAGTAAAAATAAGGTATTACAGACAAATAAATCAAAGTAGTCATGTCTGTCTTTTCTTAAACCTGTGGCATCGCTTAAGCGCAGTTCACACGGGAACTGGTCTCTTTAAAAGAGGGGGACTCTACCGCAGTAAAAACTCTGAGATTTCTTTAACCTTACGAAGATTTTAAAGGCGTTTGAGCAACTTTAATACAACACCCTTTTTTCTTGAAGATGGCGGACAAATGGTCTAAAAGATACTTGGGTAAACCTTGAACAGCAGTTTAGTCTTATTTTGGTAGGTAAAGTTGCGGATAAACATTCGTTGATATGTTAGAATCAGTCTCAAGCAATAATCAGGAACCGGGGACTCAAGCACAGAATAGAATAGAATAGAATACTAAAAAATTAAAAAACAAAGAAATACACAAAAATACAGGTAATTACAATGGGCGGTCTTATCTCTAAAAGCGATCTCTTCCAGACAACCTTTGGATGGACAGGACAACACAAAATATGGATGGATATGGAGATAAAGGATATAAAAATAACGATAAACTAGCAGTGCGTAGAAAAAGAAAAGAAATGGTTAGCTTTAAAGATAGGAAGAGATTTAGATGATCTGATAGAGAAAGGTAAAGCGTTCCACAGCAGCACAGGTTGAACTGTAAAGGAGTCACCATAAAATTGAGAACTGTGGACAGGGGTTTGGAGACTTAGCGCTTCAGATGAGCGTAGGTTTCGATCATGCGCCTGGTGCAAGAACACAAAACGATCTTTTAGATAGGATGGTTAAAAAGGATTGAAAATAATGTTAAAAAGAAGGGACAGAATAATGTGCATTCCGGCGAAGACGGATAGGGAGCCACTTGCGCAAAATTCTAAACATGGTCATACTTGCGCAAACCAAATATGAACCGAATACAAAGATTTTGAGGCGTTCAAGTTTCACAGATTCTTTAATAGGTCTCAAAGAAAGAACGAGCTGTCAAAAACATATCTATTTTAGTCTCTATCTAGGTCTTTTTTTTAGGTCTACAATCGCAATATGATGTCATGGTAACCCAAAATACGTTCCTTAGAGTTTGAAACGGCAAGACCGATTTAGCATAACATCGCACCCGAATCAAAAATTGTGACATAGAGATATTAAATTGGACCTATAATTATATAGGTAACTTAAACACGGCGTATAAGTGTTTGGGATCAAAATAGGTTCAAAATAAGTTGCTCTTTGTAAGATGCAAGAACTAGCCTAAGATCCAAATTTTTGTAACAATATTTTTTCTGTTCAGAATTTGAAAACGAACTCTTGCAAAAAACCAACAATAGCCAAGACGTTGCCAACTTGCCAGGTATACGCAAGATGTTCAGTTCCATCTTAAGAAAGAGAAGATTTTACTACACGATTTCATACCTTATCTCTGAGAAATAGACCTTGGAATAGCCTAAGCCTCCAGCTCTACAAAAGTAATCTATTGTCATATCAATTTATAACCACAAGCGTCTTAATTTGATGCGTATTCTTAAATAGATAGAGTTGAGTTTAATTCGTGCAAATCATATTGCAATATTCCGTTAAGGGTGCCAACAATTATATTGTTTGAAACAGCTGATTCCTAACGGTTATCGGTTGTAGGTTTACTGTGAGAATGATTTTAAATTCGTGGGTCAAATAAGCATTTTAAATGACTGTACACGAGATTAACAGCTCTATACGAAGACTCAGACACCCTGTATACCAAATACATAATAGGTAAAGTACCTCTGACCTACTAGTTTTAAGTATTCTTTTCACTTTACTTCACCGCCCGCATTTTATTTGCATGCGTGAACTACTTACAAAATCTATACGAATTGTCTGATTGTTATCGAAACAACACGTCTGTAGAATAGGTAAAAACTTCCTATTTTTTCCAAGAACTTCATTCTCTCTTTTTCATCCCCATTGTATTTTCTACAATTCTACATTTTCTATAACATAGCTACGGCTTTTTTAAAGTTATTCAGTAATTAATCATTGTGTAACAAAGTGCTTACATAAACGCGAAAGCACCGCAGTGGAATGTGTCACCTCCCGCGCTAGTCAAAAAGACATCTAATTATTTAGACACTTCATTTACTTAATCAATTAGTAAGGCTGCGATCTCGCGTCGAGTGCCAATTAAAAAATAATAGAAGCCTCCAGTGTGCGAGCGAGAGGTTCGAGTGACTCGCGAGCGGCTTAGAGGTCCTTGTTCTACTAACTCCATCAAAAATAACACGGAGGATACAAAACACAATTGACACAATTTTAATTAAAACAAAATATCGCATTGGAAACTGCCAATCAGAAAACAAACTACCAAAAACAGAAAGAACAATCTCGCAATTAGGTTTTTTATTTTCTCATTAAGAGGCACTTGAAAAAACCAGCAATATAATCCGTAGCGTCACTTGCAGGAACGTGAAAAACCGAATTAGCTCGTCTGAATGCGAACTCGTAAGTAATTAGCCTCGCGAGACTCTCGATGCGCTCAGCTCGCTCAACCCGCTCTCGTAAGCGAAGCGAAGCGAAGATAGCGAAGCGATGCGACGCGACCGGAGAGCGAAAATGGCTAATCAAATCCTTTCCCGCTCTCGACGGTATTCAAGTGCCTTTTTTTTCATTGTGCCGTGAAGTGTCACACTGATGGGTAGATGGATAGACTGTAGGCATAGGCCGTAATTCAGAATCGTTTTTTATCGGAGGAAAGCGAGAACATTTTTGCTACATATTTGCCCAATTTTAGTTTTCGACGTCGCTCAAAGATTACAAAACGAACCGACAGAACCAAATTAACATTTTGCTATGGTACTCTATGACTTAGAATTGCCGAAAGAAACATTTTGGTAGCAACAAAAAATAAAGTTTATAATCATAGCAGAATAAGTAAACAAAAATAACTCAAAAACGATTTCTTTGGTTACAGGGAGTTCTACTACATCCAGATGGAAAAATACGCGCGCCAAGCAATCAGCGAAGGGCTGAAGGCAGCGGAGGACCTCCATGTGGCTGGAGACTCGGAACTCTACCGGGTGCTCAATCTACACTACAACCGAAATAACCACATTGAGGTAAGAATTGTATGTATTCACTTATATTTTTATACCATACTTATTTGATAAATCTCTAACAATCAGATGAAACGGTTCAACAGAACCGATGCATTGAATCCTTTACTATCAGTTATACATACAAGGCTCTTTCCAGAGCCGTTACTTAATAACTGTGGAATAATAATGATTAACAAAATAATGGTAAAATGAGACATTCAAGTAACATAACCTTTCTATTATTTATAGGTGCCACCCAACTTCAGATACGTGGTAGAGCAGACCCTCCGGGAGTTCTTCCGCGCCATCCAAGGCGGGAAGGACGCGGAGCAGAGCTGGAAGAAGTCCATCTACAAGGTGATCTCGCGGCTCGACGACCCCGTGCCCGAGTACTTCAAGTCACCCAACTTCCTCGAACAGTTGGAGTGAATATCGACGCCACGCACAACGTTTCGGCATACTAAATTATTAAAAAAAACATTGGACGATTCGTTTCGCACACCAAAATTTTACGACACTCGCATTTAGGCCTTCAGATTCAAAATTATTGATAAAGAAAAGTTAAATTAAATTATTAAAAAATTGAATTCGTACGTTGGACGTCGAGTGGCGCAGCGGCAAGCCACCGCTACGCCACACCCACTCTACTAGGAAATTCATTAGGTTATACGAGTAAGAGAAAATTTAAGTCACCTAGAATTTTATTTGTGCACATAATATATTTCGCTATATATAATTATTATTATATTATTATTAAGTATTATCTTTAAATGGTTTTTATAGTTGTGTATATCTTAAAATCATTTATGGATTTATAATTTAAGGAAAAAACGATTAATATATTTAACTGCTTAAGTTTTGAACGTTTCGTTGTTTTTTTATTTTATTTTGTCCTTGTTTCCTTAGGCTAAGTTCATTTGAACGCGCGGTATCGCGCGGAACTACCAACCGCGCGGTGTATTAAACTAGTGTTTATCGTCTACGCTATGCCGTAGCGCGCGGTAATGTAGACGATAAACACTATTTAGTTTGATCTTGCACCGCGCGGTTAGTAGTTCCGCGCGGTACCGCGCGTTCATATGAACTTAGCCTTATCCTTTGGAGCATGTTTCCGTTGAGTTGTTCCCTTAGTGCTTGTGTTGTTGGCTCGCCTCGGCGGCCGAAAATTGTCAACCTTTACCTCGTCACACTTATTTTAGGAGTAATTGATTAAAGTTAACCATAGTCGTTAGTACAATAGAGCAGGGTTATTTTTCGATCCACAAACAAATAATAATTAACAGATTATTTTTATACGATAACCGGTTTTGTGTTCTTGCAGATGAGATTTTTCAATAGAATAAGATAAGACAGACATCAAATTCGAAAACAGATTATACATCTTCAGTTCTAGTTATGGTGAACATCCTTGGTTGTATTTACAATATTTCGGCAGAGTTTGGATCGCGTTTCAGTTTATGACTCCGGGGCGGTTCAACCCCGCCCGGATAATATAGGAATAAGTTTTATTTATTAGATAAATACTTCAAAACTTTTGCGTGGGCCTTTCAAGAAACCAACAGCGCGAGAGCGGAGCGTCGCACCATCCAATCAGTAATTCAGATTTCAGTTATCTAATGACTTTCATTTCTTTAACACAGTATTTGCAGACAACAACAACACAACAGAATATGGTTTACGTTTCTGAAAATACAGATTTATTTGTTATTTGACTCTGGCCACAGTTTTCGAAGTTAGTCCCACTGGTGTCGTTCGCTCCGCACGCGGGCGCTCCGCGGCGATTCTCAACCCCATAGACATTTCGATCACATCCAAACAGAACGCAATAGCACCGAAGGCAACACGTCAATAGTCCGGAACCTTCAAAAAATCTACTCCAAAAATAGCAGTTCCTCTCTTTCGGTATCAGGTTACGCACAAACGCACGGGGCCACCTCGTCCGATCAGAAGTGCCTTCAAAAATGTTGAATTTTTACATGAAAATAAATATGAAATTATTCAAAAAAGGGCCCTCAATAGAAACGGTCGCCCAATCGAAGTCCCCACGCAGCGCCCGCGCATCCGCCGCCCATGCACACGCATTACAGTTCGACCGAACTACAACAGTATACATACACAATTTACTATTAAACTATAGAAGAATAATTAGTTCCATTTGTAGTTTATACGTAGCGCGGCGCCCGAGGTTTGCTTTCCGACGAGACACGTCGAATCGGCGAAAGCGCGGGTAGTTCGACATGTACGTACGTACTAGTGGACAGGAGACGTGGGAGAGCAAGCTCGGGCTATTCGCATATCTCGATGTATTTGTTATAACAAGTAGATGCCGGCCGTCGTCCCAGCCACGCGGAAACACTTTCAGTTCACATCCTCAGTTCGACAGAACACAATAATAATAAGTTTTGCTTCATATAGATATACTACGATAAGATAGATAGTTTGTACAGAGATGTCTAGCGACGTGTACATAATAACTATAATGATAGTTTTAATACAGAAGATATGACTAAAACCTATCTTAGCGATAACGATATTTAATTAAGGAAACAATAAAACTGGAAATTTAAGAATTAATTTGCAGAATTGTAAAAAGTTATTCCATCCTGAGTTTCTCGTTTGTATCCGCGCAGGGCCGACGGCAGGGTTAGCTAAGCAAGTGTAAGCATCTTTCATTTAATATTACACATTTGTTATCGTTTAATTTGTAACCATTTTAACTATTACGATAATTAAGGGGTATCTCAGTTTAGGATGGACCAGGCGTCGACTGGTGCGCATAGCAGGTTAGGAGAGTTAGAGAGATACGGAAGTTTTTAAGACATCGACACAGAACATACACGCAGCCTCCCCCTTCCCGTTTGAAGATCCGGTTTTAAGTTCTAAATTATCCCGGACGTTTTCAGATTCCAATTTAAATTTCTGATGGCCGGACAGGCGGAATTAGATCAGAGTTTAGTGAGCATCGGGAGTTTAGATTTGAATGTATTCTGAAGACGGACAATACCCTTCCACAACCAGCCAACCTTCCATAACAATAGCCCGGTTTACGTTTGTACGATTACGTCGGTTTGCAGGCACGTACGATACGCAGTCGCCGCAGGGCTTATTCGACATCGAGCATCTTTCCATGTTACGTTACTCTTATTCTGTTACAAGTTGTTTGTTTATCCGTACCATAGGCGGTGCCAGTTTAGATCTGAGAAGGTTGTTCTGTACATAAGTAATTGCTGTCTCTAGCCAGTGAGGAGCATCGCGAATTGAATATGGAATTGATTACTTAACCAGCTAGCTAGAGACGAGTCACTTAGATTGTTAAGAAAGTAGATCACATTAATGTTTATCCTGATTCGTACATTCCTAAATAAGTTTACTTCTGGCCTCTAAACTGGCAGGCCATCGACTATGTTTAACATGTATTAGTAACTAATGAATTCGTTAGTCCGATATCTTGATAGATTTCTTCATTATCTAATATTAGTGCAGGCTACACAACACATATTACAATAGAAATGTATTGATTTCCCATCAACAGTATTCAACAGACATGCCGTAATTTGCAGATACTTGGAGCCGTTAAATGTTTTAGACCTTATTATATTTTCTGGCGATTTGTAAAGACTTTGTTTAGTATTTTGTCCGGATTTTTTACTTGAGTGACTCACTGTGCAGCAGCCGCTACAAGACCACAATGGATATAATATTATGCGATCGAGCCGATATAAAGTTCATTCGATTTTGGATTATATGTTATCGGTTGACAATTTTTCTAAATTATTAAGAATCTATTTGAAAACATCGAAATAAATTAGTCCACAGTGAAGATGGGGACTATCCCACAGATAAAAGTACAAAATTCGGTGTTTAGAAAGCTCATGTTTGTATCTATTAATAATATATGTATATGTAGATTTATAGAAATTGTCCTATTTCGGCTAACTTCTCTTCTTATTATGTTGTGTCTAGGATAGTTTATTTCTGTTTCAAAAATGTTCTCTAAAGATTTTGCTTTAAAAATTTTAGTATTTTCGAATCCGTCTACGAAATCTTTGGATTAACAATTTAAATTAAAAGAAATATGTAATTATTTTTCAAAATTATTATAAAAATAAAACAATATGTATCTAGAATGTATTTGGTTCAACGTTTGGGTATTATGGTTCCTAACTTTTCGAAATTGTAATAGACTCTATTGTATGTAGCATTTCATTTTTGGAAGTTAGATGACATTTAGGTGTACCAAATAGCTGTATCAACTTTTCTATATGAGAAAATTCAAATTAAGGGAAATTCGGAAAATTAGGTAGTTATCAAGTAAGTGTCATTCTTATACATAATTATAATAATTATATATCTGATAAATTGACAAAGTGAGCACGGAAACACTAATAGGATGTCTTGAAACAAAATACTGCCGCCGCTTATCTATAATAATTAAGTAAGATAAGCCTGAACGCCCCAGTATATTATATTCATACAAATTTCACGAAAGATGTCTATGGATTATGTGAAAAATCATGAGTTATTTTGTATTCGGAATAGGGACTTCAGGAATTATGCAAGTCTCTATTTTCTATATCCTTGTGGTCTTCATTCGTAACAGCGATACACGTTCATTTTGTATTATTGTGTGTTGGTATGAACAAATTGTTTAATTTAAGTTTTAGTGAGCCGCAGTCCATGTGGCGTACTTTCCGTATGATATATTTGTAAACTACAGCGAGCGGACGCGGATGCCGGTGATAAAAATTAGTGACAAAATTAAAAAATCGAAATTATTTTAGTAAGTGGCGCGCGAGTTTGTGTCCACGGCGCGCCGAGCCGGTACTGTGCGGCGATCCGGCCGCTGAGTGGATAGAAAGTCGCGCGACCTGTAATTTGACTAGTGTTTAGGCATCGTTTCGGTATCCTCGCATTTCGGCTAAGTGATATGGCGCCGCGTCCGCTGGTTTTGATATATTTAGTACAAATTTCATGATGTTAAGGTTACGAGGCTCAAAGCTTTTCTTTTGTGGCGGCCGCTCCGCCGCCCCGCTCTGCGTCAACGATATAAAATGAGTCGTGTATAAAATTTTATTCAAAAAAGTATTTTTGTATTGAATATTTCTAAAGTTGGTGTAATGGTCAAAATTCATAAATTATAGCGGTGACAAAATGGGATTTAGGTGAATTTAGAATGTCATACGTTTTTTGTATTTAATTTTAAGAATAGCGTTGGATATGAAACGTTTAGGAGCATTAACCATTTGTAAATAAAAAGTTAACTGGCGCAGCCGGAGCGGTGGCGCAGCCCTCGTTTATATAGGTAAATATTATAATAACTCAAAAGATGTTTATATGGTTCTGGATGTAAAAAGATAAATTTAAAAACAATTTAAGGTGAAAATGAAAATGTAAGCGTTTCCTCGGTATTTGTCTTAGAATGGCGTCAAGCGGGTCACTATTGTAATCTGTGAGCCTCAGACAAGTTGTACCCTACACACTAACCTAACCTAACTACATTAATTATTACGGTTATTAATACAACAATATCTACTTATACATTAATATAATATCACATTGTCATAATGCTTATAATTTACGAGCGTGTGTCTTTGTCCGTGAATGTTTAGGAACTAAACCACTGTTTGGTGTATTAGGCATGTAAAGTGGAATTATTGTGGATTCAAAGAAATTGTACCTCTAAATTAAGTCTTTCGACCTCGGTCGTTGGACTGTTGCAAATTGCGTTGGTATATTGAAAAAAATTGGCAATTCTAAAATTTGTTGATCAAAATTATTCAAAATTATCCGATTGGAAATACGGTGAAACATGAAATTGTATCTCTACTAGCATTGTCAGCAGAGAGAGGTGTTGATAACGGTGAGGGATGTTTCTTCGTGGATATAACGAGTAATAAAGCTAAGCTTTTATTTGATTGTGGTCTTTTATTTTCTACACCCTCCCAATAAAATATAATATATAACTATAGATTGTTTGAAAGGTCGATGCATAGCCTTGAGGTGTTAGGTCACCTCGTGGGGCATATTTCTAAGCTATGTTACTCTAGCCCAACGTCTTAGAATTTCTAGCTATCATTATTATGATGATAATGATACTCCAAGACCTGACTCTAAGACTGCATCCACAATCCACACCATTTACTAAGTAAGACGTGTTGAAGGATCAGAAACATTTACGCAAATAAGAGTGATTCTTTTGTTAAAGGGTTAAAAAACATAAATGTACAAGATGAATGGGAATTAAAACGTATACAGTCCCTTCGGTGTCACTTGATGGAGCTCCTCTATCGTGGATCACGCATTTTAAGTACTTGGGCCATTGGGTCACAGAAGACATGTGTGACGATTTGGATATGGAGAGGGAGCGTAGAGCATTGTCAGTGAGATGCAATATGTTAGCTCGCATGTTTGCACGTTGTTCTTCCCAGGTCAAACTAACACTTTTCAAGGCATATTGTCAAACATTTTACACGTGCAGCCTGTGGGTCAACTATACGCAGAAAGCTTACAATGCTCTACGCGTTCAGTATAATAACGGCTTCAGAGTGCTGTTGGGGTTGCCGCGATTCTGCAGTGCATCTGGAATGTTTGCGGACGCGCGAGTAGACGACTTCTTTGCCATCGTGCGCAAAAGAACTGCATCCCTGATGCGCCGGGTCAGCGACAGCACCAACAGCATGCTGACAGTAGTTATTCATAACTTTAGCTCCAACATAATGAGACACTGGGTGCAGGTACACAAGCCCACCCAACTTATAAAACAGTAGTATCTTTTAAATTTTATTAGTTTTTATTATTTTATTTTTCTAAATTACTAATTTTAAATTGTCGAATTAGTTTTAATTTGTATTTGAATTGTTTATTTAATTAATTAATATGAATGATTACCAACAGCACTAACATAGTTTTAAGATTTCATTTTTTACTAACAATTTATGGATCTTTATGCATCTGAAATAAATAATTTGAATTAAACCAATCAAAAATTTTTTAAACACCAAGAGTTTATGCCCTTTCGATTGGTATCGTACATGTAGCTTCATGTAGAATTACCAGCTTCATTCAAGAACTAGAGCGCCTAAAGCCCTAAATCAACCCGTAGTCGAATTCTGTACTTCGATTTTGTGTTCACTACAATCACAAATACAATTTTGTTGATAAAATGAGTTATTTTATCAATGTAGAGTTGATATCTTTTTTATGGACGGCAAAGCCGATGAAAACGGGTCTTTGGCACGAGAAATGTATCAGGAACTTTATCCTGATCGTAGAGTGCTGAACGTTAGTTTTAAAATACCTACGTATAGCCTTGGTGAAACTGGAAGGGTTCAGCGCTAGGAATCTGGAATCTATGGAATGTGGAATCTAATCCGTCGACCTCACGCGTGCAAAGACGAGAGAGCTTATATATTATATAACTACACGTTTAAATAAGTATCATAAAAAAAGTACACCTACTCGTATATTTAAGCGTCTCATACATCTCGTCAAAATAAAATTAAGTAAAAAAAATGAAAGCTAAACAACAAACGCAATCACTACAGTAAAGAGATAATCTTTCACGCTAAAATTGCGCGCCCCTCCACCGCGTCTACTTGAAGTTTGCGCACTGTGAGACATTCCAAAATTAACCTCAGTGTGCTATGAATAAAGATTATTTTACTTTGAGGTAATTAAGTAGTGGGGCGCGCAATTTAAGATCTCAATTTAAGAAATATCTCTACCCGCGTTAATATCAATAAATATAAGAAATCAGAATGCTAATCTATTCAAGTTTTCCAACCAAACGGGTAATAGAGACATCTTGAGACCAAAATATTCAAATTACCCCTAATTCCCCCCTAAGAGCAGATTGCTGAGACCTAGGCAGGCAATTGAATATTTATTGAACTCTTGACTTTATAATAGGTCCTTATTAACGCGGAATGAACTTGAAAGCTTGCTTAGTATGGATTGAGGTCTTCGTCTCGTATCTAAGAGCTTTTGTCGAAGCATCTTTTTTTTTTATACCACTAAAGTGGCAAACAAGCATACGGCCCACCTGATGGTAAGCGGTTACCGTAGCCCTTTAAAATTTTCAAAACGCCCTTTTTGAAGAACCCCATATTGTAGTCCCTAGGGAAAACCTCGGCAGGGAGACCATTCCACAAGCGAAGTGTTCGCGGGAGGAAATTCCTGTGGAACCTCACGGTACGCGACCAAATCGTCTCCAAGCTGTGTGGATGGATTTCCTGCCGATGGCGAGCGGTGCGATGATAAAACGTACTTGCAGGCACCATATCAAACAACTCCTTAGAACACAACCCATTATACAAGCGGTAGAACACACACAGGGAGGCAAAATCTCTCCTGAGACTTAAGGGCTCAATACCGCTTGTGAGAATGGGATCGTATTCGAATTCTCACAGCTCGTCTTTGAACAGAGTCAAGTGGCCCTAGTTGATATACAGGTGCTCCTGCCCATAAATGACAGCAATACTCCAGTATCTGACGCAAGTTTAGCATTTTTCACTATCTGTCTCGATCTAAGGACACGCGGTGCGTTGTGCGTAGAGCTGCCAACCCTCGGGGTTTGACCCGGAGACTCCGGGTTTGAACGGTGCGTCTCCAGGCACCGGGTCGACATGGTGTCTCCGGGTTAGTCGTGAAATCCGGCTTAAGTGTAAACGAAGATCGGCGGACGAGGTCAATGAGTTTAAGAACATTATATCCACTGTTCACACAATCACAAGAATTTTTAACATTATCAGTGTATTTAACATCAGTTCGGTTATTGAAGAGGACAAGTTTACACAACTCTCGAATTTACAGGGAATTTTTTTCTCCATCCCAATTTTCCTTATATCTCCGGTCCTGTTAAGTAGGCATCCTTTGTGCGGCTCGCTAGCAATGCTTTATATCAAGCAAACGCTTCTACGTGAACGCTCTTATACATGGCCATATGTTTAAGTTGACACCGCGGTGCGGCGCGTCTCCATAAACGTGCCCTTAGGCTTTATCCAGCTCAAGTAGACGCTTCATGTTTTCTTCTAATTTTCCTTCGATTAGGTATTGTATTGATTTCTAGCTGTTGCCCGCAACTTCATGCACGTTGCACTACTAAATGTGTAGGTAACCTAAAAATAAACATAAATTCACTGTTGCAACTTGGCATCACATTTGAAGGTATCCCATGGGATCTGATTTAGGGGATTAAAAGCAAGCCTATGTGTTAACCCAGGTTATAATTAAATATAGTTAAATTTCAGCGAAATCGGTTCAGCCGTGATTGAGTAACAAACAAACATCTAAACTTTCGCATTTATAATTATCAGTGTGATTCTAGGATCCTATTGTGCGGTTTTCATTGCGTTCGTTACTAAGTAGTTTCTGACGACTTGTTCAGAACCTAGATTAGCTAAACTTTGTAAATCATTCTTAGACTTAGCACTAGAGCTAGACTTAGAGCTAATCAATCATTCAGTACTTACTAGCTAACACATACTTTCATTCGAATCTTCGTTATATCTCTCACGCTTATATCATACATACATACAGTCACGCCTTTACCCCAGAGGGTAGGTTACGCTTAATTCATTCTCCTTACAAAGCTGAATTGAGGATGCTTCAGGTTTAAGATATTTATTTATACAGAGAAACTTAAAAATATCACACTATGCCACTAATATTATAAATGGGAAAGTTTGGATGTTTGTTTATTTGTTTGTTACTCAATCACGTCGTTACGGCTGAACCATATTCGATTAAATTTGGATGAAACTTTTTGTTGACAAACAACGCGTGCGAAGCCGCTGGCGGAAGCTAGTTAGTTTATAATTTGCTTCAGTAGGCTTCCTGAAATTATATGAGAAGTAAAATTAAATACAATTTTTGTAACATATTTTTATTCAAATTAATAAATGAATGAGTCTAATCAAATATTTCATTATAACAAAGGAATAATAATCAAATTTTATTATTTGAACTTGAATGAATGAAAAATGGAAAATAATTATACAAATAAATGTAATGATTCAATAAAAACAAATAAATTACATGTTAAATTATTTTTTAAACAATGGGCGGTCTTATCGCTAAAGGAAGCGAGCTCTTCCAGAGAACTTTGTAATGATAATTTTTTTATTTTAATCCAATTTTGAAGTCAAAAATCCACACATACGATGTATAGGAATACAAATAGGAAATAAATATGGATTTTCAACCTCATTATTAAATTCTTTATTGTACACAATAAAATACATTACAAAGTACAGAAATAGAGGACATGTACAAAGGCTTAACCCTAAGAAGAGTTTATTAAATGAATATGAACACAATATTGTTTTGGATCAAGGACAAAGCTGTTTCTTCCAATTTGTTGACTATTTTCAGTATACAGATACCTGTAGATGTGATCTACCAATATTGCTCCACATTTCTCTAACAGTATTGTTCCAAATCATTCAAATGAGATTTTACAATTAACTGAAAAATTATCTGATGCGGAGACTTTTTTTCTTACATTTTTATTCTACTTATGTATTTTTTGAGGAGCTTTGCGTCGTTTAATGTCGATGCTCCATAGTGCTCTCTATCAAAAACAATATAACACACACAAGCACTTTCATTAACCAGCTCGTATGTGAACCGGTAGAGCATGTTAGCTGCAGCTGATGATTGTTCAGCTAACATGCTCTGAAACAGGCCCACATCGAGCCGGTTAGCTTTACGCGCTCCGGCTAGATGTACTCTGGGCACATTCCACCAAATGATGATATAGGTCATCTGTTACTCAATATGCATCACAATCAGGGCTACCTTCTTCATTAAATAATGTGTTGGTATTTTCACTAAAAACTGGCTATTTGCCATGATTTGTGAGTTTTGAGAATCCCAATGTCTCACTAATAATGGTAAAATCCTGTTTTTTAGTGAAAATAGTGTTCATAACCATGATAGTTTCAACAGTTATGTGTTGATCTTATTGCAAATAAATATTATTCCATTAAACCGATAAACCAGCATTATGATCACTCCCATAATTATTATATTGATTACTTTTACAATCATCAATAAACTTACTTTATAAGATTTTACCAAACCTTATTATTTTCTACATGGATTTCTTCTAACAGACAGAGCACAGCCAACTGGAAGTTCTGAAATTTAAAGGGAAAATTAAATAATGACTTAAAAAATCATCATCATCGAATTAGAGAAGTCCATAGTTATATTAGATATAGGTTTCTCCCAATGTGCCAATTCAGTCTCTACCAGCCATTGCAAGCCTACATAATGTAACAAAAAATCCAAAATACTCTAATAAAGTTACTTTTTTTAGAATACATTTTATGACTATACTATGGGTATTATGTAGGGTTGCCAACCGTCCTGTTTTCCCAGGACATGTCCTGCTTTTTGGGGTGTCCAGGGCTGTCCTGGATAGTTTTTAAGTAGTGTCCTGGGTTTTGAAAGGTGTTTTAAAATTCACGCGTTACTACTGTCTCCAATGGTTTAATCACTGGGCCCGCATCTCGCGAGTGAAGTTCGTCAACACTTTTTAAAACAAAGAAGTAATGTGGAAAGCTTTCTGTACCTTTTGCAATAAGAGCTTATACAAGCTCTCATGAGGAGTCCTGGTTTTAAACCGAAATGTCCTGGTATTGAAATACTGGATTTCAAAATTTGGAGATGGCAACCCTAGTAATATGGCGACTTAACAGAGGAGATTCGAAACCATGTAGGGTTTGAATCTCCTCTGTTAAGTATAATTGTATATAGTAATAACTGTATCACACACATGGTTTGTCAGTAAAAGTAGCCTATATCTCATTTCATAGTCTATCTATTCACAAAATTTTATTAAGATTAATCTAGCAATTCAGTGAAAACAAAACAAACAATCAGAGTCAGAGTTACTTTCGAATTTATAGTATTAGTACAGATAACATTAAGTAGTTAAGTATGAATACTTTTTACCTTTTAATAAATATCCATTTAATCAACTTGTCACACCATACAGCTCGCTCAAATTAAACAACATTAGCTTTATATGCGCTTTGGTCTCCGCCGCCTTATTCTGCAATTCTTCAGCCTTTTTCTCAAACGCTTTTATTCTCACATCCAAGTATTTACTGGCCTCTTCCGTGGTAAACTCAAGGAAATTATTTAACCCTATGTTTAGGAGGAGGTTTGTTGGATCAGGTACTGAGGCTTCCATGAAAAAGTTACAGCCGATGTTCACTTGACTTTTGAAGCCGTTAGGATGTACAGCTTTGTCCGTGATTACCTTCAAAGCATGCCTTTGCTGCGTCAGGTCCGATATTTCAGCGTTTATCCGCTGTAATCTTTGTTCCAACACTCGTAAATCTTCCTTGAGGACGTCATTGACGAAATGCTCGTACTTCAATATAGTTTCTTGAACGTTTTCTTTCGACATTTTCAGAATTTCAATTTCAAGTTGATTTCATAACCTCATACGATTGGCGACTAGGCGTTTGAACAGTTTAGTACGATACATACAATACTGTTTTGCAAACTGCACTTCTCATTCAACTTTTTTCACTATAAATGGTCTGATACTAGATAAGTCGGAGTAAATTCATAGAAACAAGTTTGGAAATAAGATGCACGAAAATTCTGTTTGTTTTTGTTTATGACATTTTACTTTTTACATCATGTAAGTGACATGACAGACAAGAAACTGACACGATATGACAGCAATAAATTGGTAGTTGACGGACTATAATAATGACAGTGGCACTAACCATTGATTTGCCATCTATACTGAAATAATGGTACTTCAACGCTCATCCACCGTGCTGATATTACAAAACTTTGCCATCTAGTGAAATTTATTAGTACTAAATTACAAACAACTCTCTTATTTCCCACCGCCACCCAGCACTGCCATCTAGTGGAACATCTTAGAACGTTATAGCAAACCACCTCACTGGCAATGACTCAAAGAACCCTAAATTTAATAATTGTGTATTCTAAATAGGATACAAAGATGGCGCTAACGTAAATTTACGTCTAGACTGAATCAATTCAAACAAAAACAGCGAACAGTGGAATTATCTTACCTTGGTTCCAATATCCTCCGTAAAAAGCAACATAACGCCTTGCTACCTCTAATCAAGGAAGG
The DNA here is from genome assembly GCA_963924445.1 of Philereme transversata. Taxonomy (NCBI): domain Eukaryota; kingdom Metazoa; phylum Arthropoda; class Insecta; order Lepidoptera; family Geometridae; genus Philereme; species Philereme transversata. Next base: position 13,137,429 of record OZ004347.1, read on the forward strand.
TAATCCGTTCTATCTTTGTCTATCTTATGATATAGAGGTACTTAACAGCTCTCATCATCATTTAAATGTGCTTTTTAAAAACTTGTTACATATCATAATATATATATTTTTTAGAATATTTTTTTTTAATTAATTTTGCATTCAAATTCTCTGTACTTCACTTACTTACACTTACTCTTAAATGTCAATGAGTGTTTCATCTATCTATACTAGCTATCTTGTGTGTATTATGTTCAAAAATAAATGATTGATTTTAATTTGTCACAGCAGTCACAGCTCAAGCGGATCCACACTAATAATATGGCTAGTTAACTCTTGTCTCTCTGTCTGTAATACCTTACGACCACACGGCTGAACGAATTTCGATGAAATTTTGTAAGTAGTTAATGACTCTGTTACGATATTTGTGTTCTTGGATTGAGACTTAGGCTGCTTTTTAGTCATAAATCACACCTGCGAAGGCGTAGCTTCGTGCGGAAGCTACCTACTAGATAATAAGCAGATACTAGTAATCTACCCTACAGTCTAAGTTTTGTAACTAAGCCATGATTGTGTTTTTCTTTGTGACCCTTGATTTGTAGGTAAATAGGTAAGTAAGCAGCTAAATTAGATAAGTACTTTTTGAAGAAAAATTCGTTACGCACGCTTGACTTGGGGAGTAAGCTGGTGAATGCGTGACGAGAGCGTACGAAGTGTGATCGGGCATTCAAAGTTTACTTCAGTCGTGTGGTCTACACTCGTTTTTTTTCTAGTCCCACTTTATGCTGTCCTACAGGTCCCACTCCTGGGCAAAGGCCCTTATCTCCCCACTTATCTTGATCCTGTGCTAATACCTAGCACAAAATTGTTTTGTTGCTGTAAACGGAGATAAAATAATTAAACATCCTAAACGATAAAGGGAATCGTTTATTTGACAAGAAATAGTTTAAATATCACTTTTACATTTGAATAAAACCTTCAAACATTTGCTTATGTACCAACTTACGATAAGTAGGTATTGTGACCCAATAACTTCACCATAGCATAACCATTAAGATAAAACTTTAAAACAGGAATCGTTTAATTTTGCAGATATTAAAATAGTAGGTAAAAATGGCTATTTAAAACTAAACATTCTAAGATTTAATACGCTATTTTCATACATTTTGTAATGTTAAAATGAATTTACAGCCATAGTCAAGTTAACGACAAACCCGGCGACTTCGCTAGATGTCGCTAGTGTCTACTGAACATATTTAAATTTAGTCCACCGTACCATACCAATTGATTTATTGTTATGATAAATCAATGGGAACAGGTAAGTTGGTGGCACAACAGGAAGTAAGATATTTCTCTAATTGCATCTATTTGAAATGCTCTATGAAATGACACTAACATTAAGAGCACAGAAGCTGTTAGTTGGTCAGGTGGTTTAATTAAAAATGGTTTTATAAAATGTCACACAAAAAATATCTTTACATGAAAGTTCTTACGTCTACTTACATAATATAAAAAAGTTAATTTAAAAATACATCTAATGTGATGGACTGTCACTAAACCATAGTGTACCTCCTTACTGTCTTATTAATAAAAGAGAAAAATCTAATTTTATGGAAGGTTGTGCAAAGCACCGACGTAATGGACGACTGGATAGGATGGTTTTTACTTAGGACACGTAATTAGACCACTTTTTGGGTTAAGAGGTAGGTACTACACTAATTGGACGTAAACATCTCAATTTATTCAGAAGGGGATAGGTAAATCGTAGTGGAACTGTTAAGGAACTCATTATCAGGCATGACAAGTTAGTTTCTAACTTTACGTTTTATTAATAAGTCATTAACCATATTCTTAACGGGGAAAATGTTCACCTTTTAATAACACTTCCCTTGTTGTTTTTAGGGCTCCGTACCTCAAAAGGTAAAAAAGGTACCCTTATAAGATCACTCTCTTGTACGTCTGCCCGTCTGTCTATCCGTGTGTCACCACCGATTTTCTCAGGAACGGGTGGACCTAGCACGTTGAAATTTATAGCAGATACTGAGGTCTATAGTCCCTATTAGGTGTATAAAAATCAAGGTTCTGAGTCAACACGATAAAAAGATATGGACCAATTTATATTTTCGCGAACTTGTAAATACCAAAATTTACCTTAATTTTCAACTTTTTTTATTTTTCGGAATATTTCCTTTACTTGTACTGTAAGACCTTGCTTTTAACCAAAATTGACAATCCTAGGTCAACCGGAAGTACCCTATAGGTTAAGGGTCGAAAACCTATATAGTAGTTCTCGTTGACCTAGAATCACGAAATTTAGCAGAAAGCAAGGTCTTACAGCACAAATAAAGGAATAATTCCAAAAAAATAACAAAGTTGAAAATTAAAGGGTGTCCCCATACATACATAGTTGACGCCAATTAAGATAGTCCTCTGAGTTGTATGGGCGCTCATACAATTTATTATACATAGATAATGGATGGATAAGGTACGGAACCCTTCGTGCGCGAGTCCGATTCGCACTTGGCCGGTTTTTTTATGTTTAAGTGTATTGTACAGGAGTGGACTTTTCAGAATCTGGCGTTACCTAATAATTACACTAAAATTTTATTTTTACATGCCTTGAAAGAAAAGCAGCTAGACATTTAAAACTTTGGCTTTTTACATTAACGCATTAATTTTAGAAAATCTAATTTGTTTCTACTAATATCATAAATGGACTTATAAATTGGACAAGAAAATTACAAGTAGGTAATTTTGTAATATTAGTATAATATTTATCACATGATTATGTGATGCCTCGTATCGATGGGCGGTTACGAATTATTAAGTATAACTTTAATTGTATAGATAAACATAAATATTGACATTTAAAATCTAGCTTACGACTAAGTTACTAGATCTTATGAATTACTAGGATCCATTCACAATGTACAAACTATAAATATCTTACATATGAAAAATAGAAAATAACTTCATTTCATACTAACAAAGTTTTATTAAGAAAGGTCGTGGATTTGTAAGGTAACTACTTCGATTCTCGAAGCTTACCGTTTAAGAATATTGACTAAAATATTAATTGATCAGCTACTTCTATATACACACTACACATTATTCAAAACATACAAAATTTTCTTGATAAATCCAAGTTAAACTTGAGTAGTCGAATGCACGAGCTGCCGTTACTGAGAGTAAAAAAAAAATACACATATCACTTTACACGAATATTATGTTACCGGAGTGCACTGGCCAGAACATAATTATGCTACCAGATAGTTTATAAACTAAGTACATAGTTAATTATTATATTATTAATTATCAATGTTAATACAGTGGAAAATTTCAGAGTCAGGTATGAGAAAATGGAACTTAGAATTATTAAATTTAGTTTATAATAAAGGTCGGGACGGCTACGGCTGAGCCAGGAGTAAAGTTGTATTGAATTTCAGAAGTGATTTGTATTAAAATTTGAACCAAAGAGCCCACACAATTAGAACTTAATTGTTAATCGAACTAACCTCTGCACAGAATGCACCAACCTAGATTTGGTTCCTCGTGGATAAAACTGTCTGCATCTTGGGCGTGCATCCCTCTCTGTACTCAGGATTCTAGTAACTCCCTCGCTCCGCTCGTGAGTAACTCTAGAATCCTTCGTTACGTTCGGGATTCAATATAGCGTCCGTGACGTAAGACACTGCTTTATCCCCTCGTTTAATAATCTACTATTGTAACAAGCATTACCATTAAAATTAAAGGAAATAATTGAATGTTATACTTCGAAAGAGGGCGCTGGCTGACACTGCTACTCAGTTTTTGACTTTTGCAGTTGTCAACGTTTTCATTTGTCCTTCTTTGATTATGTTCCAAATAAATAGTTTTGATATTGAATTTTGGTTTTTTTGTGTTGGTATTGTTTAAAAGATGTTACGTTATTCTTACAATGACGTTCATAAGTCTTTTGTTATTCACTGGTCATTTTGAAAATAATTATTATTTAACTAAGTCAATCAAAGTGTAAATCTATGATGTCTAGGAACTCATTTATGAACAACAATTAATGGTTGCATACTTCATTTTGTAAGTTTTAATTTAAAATTTTGGAAAAAAATGACGAATAACATTACGTGTTTGGAGTAAACCTTTTTATCAAAACTGTCTAACCTCTATCGAATGACCTTAAATTTTACTTCAACCGAATAACAAACAAATATGATCAAAATAATTTTTTTAAATTCAATAAATATCACAAGATTTAAGTTTGACCCTACTAACAATTTGTTTTCAAGGATGGAATGAGCTTTACCTACTATGTATTATGGTTTTTTAATAACGCCAAATTACTTAAATTTTAAGATAATGTGTACATTATTACAACAATTTTTTTTGCAGAAAACTTTAAAAAACAGAAATACACAATAGTCTTGGGTAGTGTGTCAAAAACAAAACTAGCACATTTTATTTTCTTAATTTTAAAGTTATTTATAAAACTGCAGCCGGCAGAATCAATCACCTAACCTAACTTTGACACGTTTAAGAAAGCCAGTGTTTAGAACAATGGTGACGATTGTAAAGGCACAAGGGCCAAGAGTATCCACCTTTAAAATATTTTGGTTAGCATGTTTTGAATGAAGCTAGCCCACCCTTTTTTTGGTTCGACCAATGAGGAACATACGTCTCGTTTTTGGGTTGGTCTACTAAACAAACGTTTACTACGTAACGTAAGTTTTACACCTTTGAATATAGTAGGAAGCTATTAAATTTTTTAAGGTTGGTTTTACTGGTAATTGGTGGATAAAGCAAGTAAACGCAGCCCTCTTTGATATTAGCCCCTGAGCACTGCAAACAAATTTCACCCTTAAGGTGGTTATGCTTCGCTCTTGGCGACTGTACTTATGGTATATGTGTAAGGCTTGATTTGGTCAAGTTGTTAAGATATTTTTATCAAAGTGACCCTTGCAGTGGCTTGACTTTTTATAAAGGATCACGCCATTAAACGTTTTTGTATGGCCGTGATGCCTGAGCGATTAATATGTAATTGTATAAATATTGTTATATACTAGTTGTTTTATCAAAATAAAATATAGCCTATAGCACTCAGGGATAGTGCAGCTTTCAATACTCCATCATTTATTGTATTCCACAATGTAATAATAGATGGTAATTGATAGGTACATCATCGGGCATGGTCATTTCGATGCACTGCGCAACAAAACTAACGAAAAGAGTCCAATTTTAAATCGAATTTCAGGTGCTTCAATTTTTCAATGGAAAAAAACCTATGTAGACTTATTTAAAATATTGGTATAAAATTTAGCGGTTACTCGCGTTCCCTTGGTCCTAGGTGATCTAGTCAGTAGGCCTAGCACAGTAACTGTAGAGAAGGATGTAGATATGAGTCATTTTTCGGAACAAGGAAGACACTTGTCGATCGTCTCGAGCACGGCGATTGCGAGAGTGAACAGGAAGAAATGTTGTCGACACTTCCTAGACAGTAGTCTACAACGCCGAGCACGATAGCCATCATTTTATCTATCTTTGACATTTAAGGAGGTCTTACGATGCCTAGACAACACTGTCTTCTTAAGTTGTCTCTTTCGCACTCTTCTCAATCGCGCGCTTGCCAACAATTTTTGGTTAGATATTTAATTAATTATATATACAACATACGTTGTCATAGACGAGTATCGTTCTCTTGTCTAAGAATAAACCTTATTGAGCCTGCTCGGGACAAAGACAATTTCGGAAGAATCGACAGAGAATAGAATAGAATAACGCTTTATTGTATATCACACTTAAATTTAAAAATATAAAAAAAACAAATAACAATACACGCAAAAATACAAGTTGCGGTCAGAGCCTTGTCGTCTCTTCGAAGAGTAGACAAGGAATTCGCTGTGCTAGCCCTGCTGGTGTCTACGGGTTCGTCTTGTAAAGGCGGAGAGGACTGCGTAGCCTGATTGATAAAGGAAGGTATAAATATTCCGAAAAACTTCCTCCCTACCCATCCACTCCCCACCTTTTAGGATTTTTTTTCACAACATCTGGTGTAGAATGAAATCCTTAGTGTGCCTCTCAAATAACACTACCGCAAATTTCCCCCCTTTTCCATCCAATCAAAAATCGCGATCGATTCTAAAGTTTAAATAAATCAAGGAACTTGTGTGCCAATTTTCGTCAAATTCGGTTGAAAAATGCGAACTATAGGCGAGAACAGATAGACAGACAACCGGACTAAAGTATTTTTTGGCCTATCTCGAAACTGAGACGCTTCGCTCGCTTCGTTCGCTCGGTCAATAATCGTGAGCTTCTATTAAATAGCCAACAGTGTAAAAAGGAGCATTCCCTGGGGTTAGCGGGGGCGGTCCTTAGCCCCGCCCGATGACGCCTGCGTTCCACTGCCTTTATTTATGAGACCGAGGGTTGAGCGATAAATGATAACGACATCGCTAGTAGAGTTTTCCTAGCTAGCCAATACGAACTGTTTATTTTAAAACAGTACCATGTTGCCACTAAAAGTTAAACAACTATTTAGCGCGTGTTTAATTCTATACCAATTTTTGTATAACATTTTTTAAACACGCGCTAAACAGTGTTAGAAAAACTGCGGTAGGACCCTAATAGTTCATTTTTTATCAAGCCATGATCCGAGATTCAATGCGTAGATTGTTGGATCGAATGAAAAGACCGACCAAAATATATGCAAATAATCTAGCCCCAAACTAAGCTAAGTAGTAGGAAACAGATTATTTGTAAATACATACTTATAATATGAAAAGAAACACACAGACCCGGAACAAATATTTGTAAATCATGCAAACATTTGTTCCGCGGTGGGAATCGAACCCGCCGCCTCCTGCGTTTCAGCCGGCTCGCTTACTGTGTCACGGTGGTCGTCTTGTATAAACTCTCCTCTTAGTATCGGTTGATACAAATCAAATATAGCTTTACGATTCTTATAACCTACAGACATTTTATAGTTGGAAGCAGAGACGAAATAGTTTTTGATAAGTCAAAATGTTCGATAGTACCTTTACAACCGAAGCGTTCTTATTGACCTACACACAATGCGTCACGAAAACTCAATCACCCGAGGTATTTTATATTTAAACTGAATTGTATGTTTGTCTTTTAAAAGTGCCTGCGCCCAAATATAAACACAACTAATTGCAAGGTTAGTTTAAGTTAGGTCAACTTAATAATTTATAAAAATATGTAAAAGTAATTATTAGATTCTGAATGTTAAACAACCACCAATCACGTTTCATTTCTTTAAAAAGTGGATGGATCCGATGGATGGACATATATGTAGATAAATCTATCAAGCTACACTTCCCAAAGTTGTCTTCTTTTTATTTATATATCTTTTGTTACTTCATTTTAAGGAATAAGGAAGTACTTAAGAAGTTATGTAGGATACATTATAAACAAAATTCATAACTTAATTTTTTGATACGTATGATACATACCTATATATATACGAATCGTAGATGTTTATTAACTCACGGGAATATAGCATATTTTATATACAAAAATATTCCAATACACAATTTTTTAATAAAGTGCCTAATACATTATTTTAATAATTTTAGAGCATACTCTGTTTAAAACTGGACAGGCCACAAATAACTAGCCAAACAGATAAACAAAATTTTATCTCAGACTGAATACTCAGGCGTCCCATCATGCCAACGATACCATCAATTAAACTAATTGAACCTACTCTTATTGTTTGACGACAGACAGCGTTCAGCTACAGAAAATCTATTTCAATTATTTACTAAATTATCATCTCAAGTGGCGTTTCGATCGGCATATAAATTTATTAACAAATTGAAATTCATAAATGTCACTTTATGTGTTTTAGCTGTTTTATGGACAAAAATTTTGACTAGATTTTAAGACCCATTAGCTTAAAATTTTATTTAAGACCTTTATCGTGTAAATTAATTTTCCATTTGGTATCATGAACAATTTGATTTTAAAATCACAAATAGATAAAAAACTTGTGTAAATTTACCTACTGTAAATGCTCAGCAATGCCACGGTTTATTTTTTGACATTTTAATAGCTGAGCCACTGCTCTAGTTACTTTTATTTATACGTTTGATTTCCAAATTGGTAGCACATTATTTACATTACAATATTCAATGTAGAGTTTTTTGTAAGCGCCCTAGTTATATCTCTGATCAAAGTAATGACCAGCGCAGACCTAGCGGAAGCTCGTAGATAATCTAACAAAATAACCTACTCAACCCTGGTCCGTAAACGACAAGAGGATGTCAAGCAGTTTTGAACTTCGTCTTCTACTAGTTCTGCGCTGACATTAAGAAGACATACAGTATTATAACAAGCCCGTTACATGCTCACAAGCCTCATCTAAATTATAAACTACTTATAACACAAATTAACTGTGCAACGGAAAATCCCGTGGATATCTTCACATTTTATACAGATCTAATCACTACGTGGTGTAGTCCAAAATTCACTAAAGGAGTCCAACAGGCGCCAACAAGTCCCATAGACGCCGGAGTTCCACAGATACCTGGTTGTGTCACATGTATCTCTGTGTTCTACACGGGTTCTTTAGACGCCAAAGATTCCCGTAAACGCCCATGTTTTCTACAGACGTTAAGGAGTCCCACAGAGATCAAGGAGTCCTGAGCGCCTAAGAATCGCCAGCGCTTCGCCCCGAGGCCGCGGTCGAAGGCTCGGTGGGATCATGCGCCGGCTGAAATGGGAAAAAATATAAATAAGTATAAAATCTATGATAAAAAACCCTGCATCTAAAGTCTGTGAGACAGATAATTGCATATTATGCAGGTAGTAATTTTGATATTTAGGTGCTCCCGGTGAAGCGATGACTTATAAAAGGCAGCAGCGGGCAGAAAGTGGACGAGAAGAACCGAAGACCGGGCTCAGTAACACGTGTTGTAAGAGGCCTATGTAGACTAATGTGGGTTGATGATGACTTCAAAAGATATATATAATTATTAGAATAGATGATAATCAGATCTATCAGAATGTCAAATGATTATCTATTTAATGAAAAAGTAAGACAAAATATTCAATAGAAAAATTAGTGGTTTTTTGCGCGATCTTTTAATCTAACTCATATAACATTGTGTGTGGGCCCAAGTCGCGATCTAAAGCTCTAACTACACGAGTACCTTACTTGTAACCTCACTTGTAGAATAATATTGCTTGTAGCGTTACGTGCCAGGGTGTCAACAGATTAAATATTTTAATAAAAAAAAATTGAATGCTGGATGTTTCGCACAAGGCTATCTAGCATCTAGCCCCAAGCAAAGCTTTTATTCAGTATTCAGTATTTTATTGCGTTCATACAAAGTGAATTATTAAAATATGTTGTATGTTATTGACTCGAAAGAAGAAGAAAATTTGCTAGTCAAGAGTCCAACACTTCATACGAGTATGTACCTACCCTGTAGGTAAAGGTGTTACAATTTTATAGCTAATAGGCGAACCTAAGTTGACGGATTTTACGTTTTGAATTGGTTCGTGAAATCATTATTGATCGAACGAAGTGAGATCTCTAAATCAACTTGGGCAAATCGACATTGTATGTATGTATGTTTGTTTGTCCGAGGATAACTTTCGAAGCGTTTATCCGATCATCGTGAAATTTGGTATATAGGTAGGTAGTGATGGCACAATTTTGGTGTGACTAAATGAGCTAAAAATGTGGAGGGGTTGTTGAGATATTGGGGTTCAAGAGGGGTAAAAAATAACAAAATGAGACTATCTGGTCAAGTGGCACATCTAATAAAAGGTATTTGTGAGTACATTTGGACCCCGTTTTTATTTTTAGTTTAAACCTTGTAGTTTTTGAGTTATTAGCCATAATAAAAACTGAACTTTGACAAAATTCACAAGGTACACCAGTGACTCCACAGAGCTGAAATTTGGTATGCGTTTAGCTTTTTTTTTAAATAGTGTTAGCGATTTTTTGTAATTAATTACTAAATGATTACTAAAAAAAAGTGACTGGTAGATAACGCTATTATCATTAAGTCCTCCTAGCACTATTATGTTTTGTGTGAAAGTATTAAATAAATAAATAAATTGGATAATTTTATCACTAGGTACAGCAATATTTATTATTATAAATAAAAGTCGCTTTATTCACCAACTGCCACCATTTTGTTACATACTCATATTTATAGATCACACAAACATTTATTCCGCGGTGAAAGTCGAACCCGCAACGTCCCTTCACGGAGGCGGTTATAAATATATATTTGATTTAGCAGACAAACTGTTAAACCTGTGTAACCAAGGTTTTACAGTCTGATCGAACGATTAATCGTCTCTTTTTTGCCACCTAATTCGAACGTATTGAATTTCACCAAAAAACGCCGAGTGCTGGTTTTTGTTTCAAAATTTCAAAGTATCCTTGCTATGGGCGATCGCATTTAATTTATTAGATGATATTAAACAAAGGGCACTCGTGTCAACTTCGTATCTGAGCAACTTTGGTGCGAAAATGAACTCTTACAAATTAATCTTGTGCTTAAAAAGTTGTACTCATAGCCTCGCGCGTCAAAAGTAGCTGTACACTAACAAATCATAACTTGCATTACACTTTGGACTCATTGGTAAACAGGACGGTAGCACGGTAGGCACTTAGGCACAACCTTTATTTATTATTTTATCAATGACAAAATGTGACGCGTTTATTATGTAGTAATTTTTTATGAATGAACTTAATTTTGATGTACCTATGCTGAATGAAACGTTTGAGTTCCTTCTGACGCAATCTTCGCCTTAACTGGGTCCAAGCTACAGCGTTCCAACAGCCTTGACATGAAATAAACAATATTTTGTAACCTCTGTCAGATAATAATCCAGCCAAGACCATGTCAGGCTACTAATCTGTTGGGTTCCGTAGCCATTTTCTGTAGCAATATACTTATTTAGACTTAATTATTAATCACACGTTCCAAAGTTATTGTAAAGGAAGTAATCCTTACTAATTATAAATTCGAAAGTAACTTTGTGTCTCTATCTGCTTGTTACGTTTTTACCACAAAACGGCTGGTCCAATTTTGATAAAATATGGTATATATAAATAAATAAATAGAGTATGACCGGGATCGAGACATAGGCTACTTTTTACCAGACTGCGCATAAGTAGTGTAATGTTTTATTGACAAACCACGCGTGCAAAGCCGCGGACGGGTCAGCTAGTGATTATACCTAGTCAGGTCATAAATTCTGTCACAGGTTTTTATAAAATAATTGAAACAAGTTTATTCATTATGTAACCATTTATATACCAAAATGAACTTAACAAAACATAGATTCTTATGACACTAAAGTTTATTCAAAATGACCTCCGTGATTTTGAATACAGGCCTTCAATCTGCGCGGCCAGTCGTCTATCGCAGCACGAACGAGGTCCATGTCAATATCGGCGGCTGCCTTAATCAAGGATGTCTTGAGTGACTCCAAATTGGGATGAGGCTTTGAGCACGCCTTTTCCTCCAAGTGTTGCCATATCTTGTAATCTAACGGATTCAAATCTGGACTGGAGGAGGGCCAGTCTTCGTGCCGGATGAAGTCGATTTCACGCGCCGCCAGCCAGTCTTGTGTGCTCTTCGCTCTATGAGCTGGCGCCGAATCTTGTTGGAATACCCAGTGCCTGTTATTGAACATGGTATGAGAAACAGGTTCCACAAGGTTCATCAGGACTGTATTTTGATACACAACTGCATTCGTTTTTACACCTTTCTCACAAAAATGTACCTCTGTTAAGCCCCAATAAGAAACTCCCAACCATACCATGAGCGAGGATGGAAAATGACCTCGTTGGACACGCGGAATACGGTTGCTCGCTTCTTCACTACTGTGTGCGTACACCTTATGATTTTGTTTGTTGTAGCTCTGTTCTACGGTAAAAATTTTTTCATCCGAAAAAAGAATTTCCCGTAATTTTTTTCCCGCGTACCGCTTCAACAAAGCGTGGCATCTCTTCAGTCTCAGGTCCATTAGACGAGCATTCAAACGATGTCCTGTTTTTCTTCGATATGCCCGAAGCCCTAAGTCTTCATTTAACACCCTTTTCACCGTGGTTCTGCTTAACCCCATCTGAAGGGCCAACAGATTCTGCTTACGTTTGGGATTTCTTTGAATTCGCGCCTTCACAGCTTTTATCACTGCTGGAGTCCTAACAGACCGAGGGCGACCACTTCTTGACCTGTCATCTACACTAGAGTCTTCATTGTATCGTTTGATGGTGCGATAAATGAATCTTTTGGTTATATTCAAATTTTTCAATATGTCAAAAATTTGAATTGGCGCGTAACCGCAACGATGCAACGCAATAACTGCAACACGGTCTTCTTTAAGCGTCCACTCCATATTTAAAAATGAGTAAAATTCTAAAAAGTATACATTTTTATTTTCATGAACAATTCGAAATTCGAATTCTATAAACTTTTTTGTGGCCAGCATTCTAAAAGAAAAGTTTTTACTGTGTGACAATACTTACGACCTGACTAGGTATAATCTATCTATGCACCAAATTTAATCGAAATCAATCCATTTGTTTAGTCGTGAAAACGTAACAAACAGAGAGACAGTTACTTTCGAATTTATAATATTAGTTTGGATAATAAGGAATCCTAAATATATCTTAAAATAAACAAACATATTGAGTTATTACAAGCACAAGGTAACCATGACACATTTATTGCACAAAATTTAAAACGTAATCTTTATCTTCGCGTTGTGTTTATTGAGCTTTTTGTTATTGTGGACGTTTCTTAATTGTTTTCTCCAAAAACCAACCCCCTTGTCCGCCGAAAAAAAAGCAACTCTCCCTCCATGTTCCGACTTTGACAGCCATTACTTGATATTGATTCATTTGGCTTTGGCGACAGATATTTATTTAAAATATAATTACGCTTTATTGAATTACGCTACGATATAAATTATACAAAAATATGTACTAAGCTAAAATAAAAAGGCAATAAATTTATTCCATTAGGCACAAAACCACAACAAAAAAAACATCTAGACTTGTTTTAGGGATAAGCTTAATACCTACCCAATATTCTGTCATCATCATCATCATATCGGCTAAAGGGCGGGAACTGCTGAACATAAGATACTAAGACATAGATTACTAAGGATTCGATCTTGTGCGGCCTGCACCCAACGGCTCCCAACAACTTTTATTATGCCTTCTTTCCATATTGTGGGAGGCATCCTATGCTACGCTTTCCAATGCGTGGTCTACACTCGAGAACCTTTCTGTCCCAACGGCCGTCAGTTCATCGAGCTATGTGCTCTGCCCACTGCCACCTTGCTAATCCTTTGTGCTATGTTGGTGAACTTGGTCCCCTACGAATCTCCTCTTTTCCGATCCGATCTCGGAGAGTAATACCAAGCATAGCCTTCTCCATAGCACGCTGAGCGACCTTGAGCCTTCTTATGAGATCCATAGTGAATATTCTGAAGGTTGTATCAAATTGTACAAACATGTAATTTTTTTTTGAAGTGGAACCTTTTTTAGGCGCATTGGGCATTTTTTGAGATGGGGAAACAACCATTGAACTCGCGACACTGTTACCGACACCTCTGTGTATAATTTAATTTTTTTTTAAGTGAAAACTTCTTTAGCATCGTTGTGATTTGAAAGTCATGAAACGAAAAAGCGACAGTAAAAAGAGACAGAAACATAAATTCATAAGATTTAACGTGGGAGAAAATGAGATAGGATGCATTATACAGTGTTTCTTATGTTCGTGGTTCTCTTTGTGCTTTGCTTCGTACTCCCTCCACTCGTGTTAATAATTATCTAATTTTGCATCACTATGATCATTACTAAAACCTACAATTATCATCTTCCCGAACTTTTACATTCGTCTCATTATCTTGAAACCAAAATTTTTGAAGGTTTCACTTCTACCACGTGTGAATTGCAAACATGATTTTTTAGTTTGTGGAAGGGCATAAAACTACTTTGTTAGGAAATTTTCATGTATATGCGACATCCATCATGATCATTTTGCAACATCCGATTTTTTTTAAGTGAAAACTCACGGCCCGTTGGGCATTTTTTGAGATGGGAAAAAACCATTGAACTCGCGACACTGTTACCGTTACCGACACCATTCCTGACGATTCAAAAAATAGATACCTACATTATGTACGTAGGTATGTGTTCAAGTTTTCACTTCTGCTGGCACTCCGGGAGTGCCACTTTTTTTTTACTAAGATCCACTCAAGGTCTGGAATAGTTTTCACAGTCCGTATAAAGATGATTGGTAGATGTCATAGGCTTCAGTAGAGGTAAATTAGTATAGTTTACACACGCAACCGCAGCTGGTGCAAGTTGCGTCATGCCAGCACTCTGTGTGGTGAGAATTGGCGCAAATATCATAAATATGTCGATAAATAATTACAATAGTTCCCACCACTAATCCTAACTTGAAAATAATCCTGTATATTATTTAAAAAAACCCAACTGTGTGTTTAAAATCTGAGATTGTACAGTCAGACGTAGAGATAAGTGACCAGTCTGTTAACATAAACAACAGACAGAAATACAGACAGCGTCGCTAACATGTTTAGAGAGTAAAATTAAAACTTGTAGAAGGATGATTTCTAAAAAAAAAAAGATTATTTCATGTTTAGTTAAAATTAATATTTTAACTAGCTGACCTCGCGAACTTTGTACGGCCTTAGAATCAATAAATTTTGTATTTCTAAGCTGAGTTAAATTCTTTTTTTAAGGTCCTTTTCTGTGCACGTAAATCACGTATAATCAACTATCTCTATATTCAAAGTAGAAAATTATTAAAGTACCTAATATCGCTATAAAAAGATAGGTGTTTGTGGTAGAAGGGTGTAAATTTATGTTGTATGTATTTTTTATTGCCGAATAATAAAAACAAAATATTTTGTCCAAAGAATAAAATAATTAAATTTGAGGTGGATCACCCTTAACACATGGGTATGAAAAATATGTAGTTTACGTCCTATTCTCAGACTTACTGAATATACCTACACAAAAAATTTTTTTTAAGAATCGGTCAAGACGTTTCGGAAGAGTTTTGTTACAAACACTGTGACACCAGAATTTTATATATTTTTATATATTAGAAGAAGATAAACAAACTTTTTGGAAATCATCTTTCTACAAGTGTTTAACTCTAAACATGCAAGGGGTTAGCAGTTAGCGACGCTGTCTGTACCTCGTTTGTGCAGGCTTTTCGTAAAATGAGAGATCAGTTTTTACTGGAAATGATGCTTGATGTGTAGCCGTGCGTACCCACCAACTGTATCTCCTCAAATTATTAATTCTTTACAAACAATTACAAATACAATTAATTACTGAAGGACTAAATTAAATCATTAATAGAACTTGACTCTAGTGTCTATGTTTTATTTACCTACATATATAGTAATTGGTTCTTTGAAATGGTCTCTCTTTTGTAACAAAATAATTCGGTCAGTAGGCCAACACTCGCCGGCGTCACTACAGACCGGCTTACAGTTTGTCGGATAAAAAAACAATAAAATCATTATTGTGCATTTGCAACAGAGTTGCAAACCTGTCTCGCGCCAGAGACGGACTGGGGATCTTTATTTTACTAAACGAGACTGAACGAAAGTCGCAAGTGTCTGCAAGTGTCAATGATTTCATGGTGTCTATGTTATGTTACAAAGACGGTGCTAAACGTGGCATGTTATCTTTAACATCAATCCTAACAACTGGGAGAAAGCCTTAGACGACCGTGATCGTTGGAGGAAAACTCTATCCGATGGGGTTGTCGCGCACGACAACGCCTGGTTCGACCTAATTCTCCCAAAAGCGTGACCAACGCCATTAACGTGCTGCAACTTCCACCAGACACGCAATTTGTCTGGCAGTTCTGCGACCGTTGCTGTCACTCTAGTATCGGCCTTACAAGTCATATGCGTATGTGCGGAACCTCACAAACGGACGCTACTTAAACCATCTTTTATAGATGCTAAAGGCCTTTGATGACGATGATGACTGATCAGTAGCTATTGGGATCTTTAATGTAATACGTACCTTCGTACAACTGTTGGTTAATCACAGAAATAAGAGATCTTTTGTATTTTAATAGTCATTTAAATCGTTGTTCTGTTTAAATAATTATCAAAATACAAAAGAAACAGTTGAATCTAAAGACCGTTGCAAACGATCTATAGATAGCTCAACTGCTCCAGATCACTACTAGGCGAAAATGTCCCCAAGATACTGGCTGTATTGCTCCGCTGATAAAGCGCCAACAACGGATCACACGTCGCTTCGTAAATGATATTTACTCAATCAGTAATACTAGAAAGGGGCAATATAAGTAAGTTTATAAGTTAATCAGTTTCTGAAATGGTTTAGCGACATAATACCATCCTAAAAAAACACTAGTAACGACAATTTTAAATGATTAACATTAAATAACTAATTGTAAATAATATACACTAACCGGCCGTAAGGAACAAGACGGCCGGGACAGCCCGGTCGCCCTAATTTGGGCCGTATCTGCCTAACTCTTATTACACCATCCCGATTTAGAGTTAGTGTTCCTAAATATTGTATAGTGTAATAAGTGTTTAATTAAGCCGAAAATACAGATTCGTATATAAACAGATCTTATCTTAGTATTGGAAACAGCGAAAGAGATAAAGTCGTAAGGTTTAAAAAAGCTAGCTATGTTTCAATCAAGTTGAAGTAAACTTTCTAGGAAATAATAAAATTTTACATCGTCAAAGCATTTACTCAGTTCTTTCAACTTACTTGATAACCAGTTTAAAGCCTGGGCAGAGATTTTATAGCCAAATAAACCGATAATCTCGATGTACCTTATGTAGAAATGATACTATACAACGCTAGTTTTATATGTTTACGGAGCTTTGAAGTTCCATTACGATAAGTATCTGTAAATTGATATAACGATAAAAACAGCATAATTAATGAATTTAAAATACAACTACTTATTAGCCTATAACTCTACAAAGTCCAACTTATTATGTTGGAAAAGAAATGTTTGGGAAGATTGCTTTTTAAAGTTAGTAGCGATAAAGGGCGTTTATTTTGTTAACAAAACAAAATAATAGAATCTTAAAACTAGGCGTAGAAAAAGATACATAGTGACAAAAATGCCCTCAACTCAGCATCTGCTATGAACTGGTATGGCAGATTCGCTTTGCTTTAGCTGGCTTTTTAGGGTTCCGTAGGCTGGTACGGAACCCTAAAGGGACAATGGGACCCTATTACTAAGAATTATGAATTTTTAACTTGAAATTTTTACAGATGATGTATTTCTGTTGCCGTCATAACAACAAATACTAAAAACAGAATAAAATAAGTATTTAAGTGGGGCTCCCACACAACAGACATGATTTTTTTGCAGTTTTTATAAAAAATGGTACGGAACCCTTCGTGCGCGAGTCCTACTCGCGCTTGGCCGGTTATTATATTCTAAGAATTTGAGAAGTTATTATATTCTAGATCACGAAAAGACAAATTTTTAGGACTGTACTTTAGGGACAGCAAAACTAAAAAATATACTTAAAATTCATTAATACACTTAAAGAACACTTTGTTTGTAAATATTACACGGAAATGAATTTAGAACTGTTAATACCTATTTAAGATACAAAATTACAAACAATATGTTTAATGAAATACTGATGTTTTTATGACATGAATGAATATTTAAACTATAACGATTAATTTTGACATTATTATTATTATTGTATTGGAGAATTTGACATATTTAATATTTGAGTTGTAATTTTGCCATTATTATTGCTTAATATGAATTTGACATGTTTGAAATTAATTATTATCATTATTTATATTTGTATTCAATATAGAGTTTGATATTTTTAGTTTTTAGTATTATTCTTTTTATGTTAGAATTTGGCACGCCTCGGTGAGACAGAACATAAATGAATCTTATTTTATACGAACATACATACATTTATGCGAATAAATTATTATTATGATTATGATTATCTCTCAAATCGGCTCATAATCTTAACAACTAATTCCTTTACATTATGTAAAATTGTAAATTATTTGCGTATTAAATTTTTATAGCCATGCAAGTATCAGGTTAGATGTGTCCTCAATTTCTATGTTTGCATGAAATCGAGACATAATTGTAGGTTTATTCAACTATGCAACAATGTTGTTGGAATTTAAGAAAAAACAATAATATTCGCTACTTATCACATCACACTATTATTATAAATGAAGTTTGGATGTTTGTTTATTTATTTGTTGTAAAAATCAGGTTCCATGTGTAAAAATGGGGTGTCAAATCAAGTTGCAACAGCGAGTTCTTAATAAAGTTTATAGGATCCCATCCAAAAATAAATAATTATTTTTCTCAAGAATACACGAATGTAAAAATACACTTGAAATGGATTTGATATCGGCATTCTTACTAAGCTGACGCGCCGTATCAGAAGTAACGTATGATGTTAAGGTACTTTTGCTGGATTAAGTTGCTAAGCTTTTTTTGAAAATAGAATGGTGTGAAATTTTTAAGAGTATAGTAGATACCAAATTTTTATAACAAATTTGGGCGGACGCACACATTGCAGAAATACATAGGTAAATTCAAAAAGTAATTATTTTTATCGTAACTTGTCCCGTACTAAGACGAAAATCTCCTCTTGCATGATGAAATTGTAGGCCAACCATATCAGATAAAACCTAATCACACTAGTATTATAAATGCGAAAGTTTGGATGTATGTTTGTTACTCAATCACGTCGTAACGGCTAAACTGATTTCGATGAAATTTGGTTTGTACGTTATAACCTGGATTAACACAGGCTACTTTTTGTTTGAAGCTAGTTAAACAATAAATTAAATAAAAAGACACGGAAAGGAGAAATTTCTACGAATCGTAAACTAAAGTTAAATATCGTTTGTAGCACGTGTTTGTTTTATTGATTCCGTTGAAAGTAAGTACCTATTAAAAATGAAAATTTCTGTGAAGTTTTCGCCCCACCTAAGGCTTGGCCACATCACCACGGTGTGGCCACCCGGGACACCGTCTCGCCGGCGCGCCGGCGTGCAGATGATATGATTCTCAAATTAGCACGTGGCTTGTTATCCAACAAGCTATATTAGTTTAATCATAACCCTCCTTTTTGCTTCGCCGTAGTCGGGTGTAAACTGAAACCAGACTACGTAATACCTATGTCAATGGTAGTCCATGTCACCCGGGTCATAATAAAGAATCGATTGACATCTCATTATCAAAATCGGATGAGTAATTTAGGCGCTACGGGGAACATCGTAAAACTACCTATATAGAATACTAAAAATATAATAAGGCTTCCTTTTGGCTTTGCCGACAGGCGGGCAATAACGACTGGCTTACGTAATTTAAAAAAAATCACATCAAAAAAACATTTATTTGTGGCAACACCAATAACGAATCGAACGAACGAAACGAAACGATAACGAAGTACGATCAAAAATGCACACAGGAGACACACGTAATAAACGCATACATAGGAAACATAAAGCCACCTGTCCCACATAGTATAAATAAAAACGTAGACTCTTGACACGCTAAGAAGAACACATAGCATAAACTACATATTTTATGAATTAAAATAACACTGCAGGGTGTGTGTCTCATCGTACCCCAAGCGAGTGTCACAAAAAGGCTCTAACTCAGCACGTTCTGGGTTAGAATGGCTACCCAGCTACCCAGCGCTGGTCTTCCGTTAAAAACTCTTTATAAGGTGAGTAATAATGCGACGGAACACACTAGTCCGAGCATTACCTACTGATTGGATTAAAAATATAATTCTGGGATGATGTCCCAGTCCGTCCCTGCGTCTATAACTGTGAAACTATCTCGTTTTTATTTTATTTAATAAAAGGAAACCAGGTATTTAGTTCTAAACTGTAACTAGGGCTATTTCTAGACATGACGGTGTTACCTAGGGTCAAAGAACGGGGTTGCCATAATACATTACATCATCATCATACCGTATAGTGATCACTGATCACCATAGGACGCCCACTGCTGAACATACCTTCTCCATAGAGTTCCACAGCGACCGATCTTTTGCAGCCTACACCCAATGCCTCAGCAACCTTCGGCTTCTTTCCATCTAGTAGGGGGCCGTTCTAAGCCGCGCTTTCCAGTACGTGGTCTCCACTCCAGAACGTTGCTTGCCAAGGGCATGCAGTTCTTCGAAGTATGTGCTCACTGCCCCTTCGACTTATGGTCTATGTCAGTGATTTTAATTTGTCTACGAATCTCCTCGTTTCTGATTCGATCTTGTTGGGAAACATTCAACATCGCCCTCTCCATAGCACGCTGAGCTTGCCTTAGAGCGCCCACGTTCCGGTGCCAATGTCATCACTGGTACCACACAATGATCAAAGTCTTTCTATGGGCAGTAATGGGCACTCAAATTTACGTTTCCAAGGTAAATAAAAACTGATCAAATCCTGTAATATGGCTCCTACATAGACACAGACAAGCGGGATAAACACATCCCTTCTTAGACACATGAGTCGAGCTGTCTCAACAAATTCATTTGTAGCTATTGTTCTTTATAATTGTTTCATGTGTAATTTTGTGTGTACCAAATAAATGATTATTCTATACATTATATTCTTCTGCGGCAGTCGGGCCAAGAGAAAGGCATTTTTCTCACACAAAAGTACGTAACGTACAAGGTTTGTCTAAAAACTTCCAGTAGGATCATTTAGCCTACATCGGGTTGCGGTTACTAGCCCTCGCCCTTGCGATCTTGGGCCAGGTCAGTGACCCCGTTACATAACTTGGAAGGCTGCTTGGATGCTACAGGGCCGGATCTAGGACCTACATTTATCCATACTAATGTTGTAAATTCAAAAGTAACTCTGTCTGTTTGTCTATTAATAGTACATAAAAACCGAGATAATCATGAAAACCCAATTTTAGTGAATAGTTATTTTATTTTTGATAGTGTTATCCGAACACATACGGAAAATTCCAAGATTTTTAAAACCATCTCAAAAGTTTCAAGCCTAGACGGGACTTGTACCCGCAACCTTCCTCTTGATACGAGGATGCGCTATCCAACCGGTCGA
Organism: Philereme transversata; assembly: GCA_963924445.1. Classification (NCBI taxonomy): domain Eukaryota; kingdom Metazoa; phylum Arthropoda; class Insecta; order Lepidoptera; family Geometridae; genus Philereme; species Philereme transversata. The sequence continues at coordinate 13,158,517 of OZ004347.1, forward strand.
TATTAGTGAGCTGATTCAGATTACGACTAAAGCGCCGTTAGCTCCATCTACAGGAAAACTTATACAGTTTTTGACAGGAGATGTCGCGTTGCTTATTTCAAATAGTATTATTATTTTTTATAGTGTTAGAACACATACAGAAAATTCCAAGATTTTTAAAAACATTGAGCAGGCCCAAAAACTGTATAAGTTTTCCTGTGGATGGAGCTAACGGCGTTTTAGTCGTAATCTGAATTATCTCACTAATATCGACCCTGACGTGATATGGCCTGGTAGCACAGTTGGATAGTGCATCCTCGTATCAAGAGGAAGGTTGCGGGTTCAAGTCCTAGACGGGACTTGAACCCGCAACCGTCCTCTTGAAATTTTTGAGATGGTTTTAATAATCTTGGAATTTTAGTGAACTTTGACCTTGAATAACTTACGACGCAGACACGAAATTTTATGAGAGTTTTGAGACAACTTTTAGAACGCCTAATAAAGGTGTATAAGAGTTTCCATTCATTCATTCATTTTTAAACCATGGTTACATAGCACTTAGTTACGTCCACTTCACTGGTCGGTACAATTTTAGTTAAGTTGCAGCTAAACAGGGTATTTTGTAATAATATACTGACGATATTAAAGTAACGGTTTCTCAAAACATAAAAAAAGACTTCTCGAAAAAAAACTACCTACTAGTTATATTATCAAATTTTAAAGAAAATCGCCTAAGTTTAGGTGATTAATTCGATTTAAAACTTAATGCCTACTCTTGCAATCGACATCCAAAAATAAAGGCCGATTTGATATCTCTTTCGGAAATGGCTGCGGGTTTTGGATTAGCCACGGACAACAATAGATATCTCGAGACATCACCGATACAGTATCTGTCGTTAGATGGCAAACATTATGCAATAGCACAACCGAAGTTTAAAAAGTGTTTGTTTTTACATGCTAAAATAAATTTCACATTTCACAAATTTATTTATTATGCCCATCAAAATAACCCCTTTCCTTTTTGTGCGTATATTATCAAACACCCTATATACTGACTTAGTCAGATGAAAAGTGTCTTAGTAACAAAATTAACAAAAAAATAATCAAAAATACAATAAATTAATTGAAGCGGCTGTAATTGTTTTGAGTTTTATTCTGTTAGTAGATACTCACTCCTAGGCACTGAGGTATTATTACTACGTATTAATTAAACCCCAGTGCTCCTAGCAAGGTGTAGGACGCACGCCTGGGCTTATAAATATTCGAGTAGAAAATAAACACCCTTTCCTACAAATAAGAATTTTAACAAACACCTACGAATACTCAAAAACTATAAAAAGTACTAGCAAGTCATAAAACAAACGCATTAGATTTATTTACGAGTCTCCTCCCCCGCCCCGACATTGAGTGCAAAACTTTTTAGCTCTGAACTTTACGAGCTAGCGCAGAATGATTATTGGTTATTCAATGAGATACATTAAAAAGATATTCTAGTAGTTTAAAATTGGTTTTCTTTGAAGCCACTCAAAAATTTCAGTAGAAACTTGGACGATAAAATGCAACAGAAATCCAATTAAGGCTCCGCGCAAACGTCCTACCGATACAGCCACGGTGGCTGTCGCGCGCCTGCTGCTTGTCGCAGATACTGCTGTAGCGAGTTCCGCCTCCGGCCACGCGTGTGCGCACAAATAGTATGAAACTGCTTGTAGCTGACCACCGGTGGCTGTGACCGGTGGCTCGTTTGTGCGGAGCCACCTTACTACCTACTAGTGGTTCGCCCCGAACTGAGATCCCACGAGTCTCCCATACAAACAAAAAAATATTATTCGTGCTCTTTGAATATCAAAACAGTGCCACGAAATAACAAACCAAGTAACTTGACCTACGGTTTTATTCAAATTACAGGTAAAGGGAGTTCATGTTAATTGGTTATGCTTTTTGGGGTACATATTGCAGTTATTCTGGATTTCAGAATTTTGCCTATATTTGTGATACTTAACCTACACGCATACTAAATTACAGCACTGTGGGGTCACTGGTGTACCCTGTGAATTTAGTCATAGTTTTACTAAAAATAAAAACGGGGTCGAAATGTACCAATGAAGACCTTTCATTTAACGTCTCATTTGACCGAATAGTTTCATTTTCATTTTTTTTTACCCCTCTTGAACCCCAATCTCTCAACAACCCCCAACATTTTGAGCTTATTTAGTCACACCAAAATTGTGCCATTACTATCTACATACCTATATATACAATTTCACGATGATCGGATCAACGCTTCGAAAGTTATCCTCGGACAAACAAACATACATACATACATACAACGCCGATTTGCCCAAGTTGATTTAGAGATCTCGCTTCGCTCTGTCAATTACTATAACTGAATTCTTAAATTGTATTTCCATTTATAAAGACTTTTCTGCGCTCTCCATTATGTTAATTAAAACAAAACTTTTATCTTATCGAAAGTTATAGATAAACCCATTTTACGACCAATAATATATAAAGTTAATATAAGCTAGCTAGGTAAAGTATACATTTAAAAGTGCGGCCCTATGACCTTAAATCGATTTAACCCTCCGTCGGGCCCTGGTATAAAGGACACATACTATGTGCATTACTTTACAATGTTATTTTCTTACTTTCGTACTGTAATGGTTAACATATTCTCGACTAAACGAGTGGGCGAATATGCAGTACCTACCAACACTACATTAGAGCTACATGTTACATTATCTTAAAGCTTACAATAATCATTGAGAATAATGAAACTTTAAGGAATTAGTTAAAAATTTACTTTGTATATTGAATCTTTTGATATAATTGTAATTTTATTTCTTTAAATAGCATGTATTTTATGTGCGAAAGTTTTAACCGTCATAATGATATGTATTTACAATTTTTTATGTGTATATTTACATCCTAGGGAACGAAATCTTTGCCACCACATTGAAGCAAATAAATCTCTATAATATAAAAATCAATTTGCCGTGCGTTAGTCTCGCCAAAACTCAAAAATGGTCGACCGATTTGGCTTTTTTTGTTCTGTTCGTAATTTTAAGTATAGGTTTGCATGAAAGAAAATTTTTAAAAGTTGCCCGTGAAATTTGATAATTCTGGAAAAGCTGATCGTACTTTTTTATGGGATTTTTGTATGAACCATAGATTTTCAAAACTATATTTTTATCGAATTATTTAATGCATATATGCGTGCATTTTATTTAATTTATTTTGTTGTACACCGGGACCTTGCTCTGTTAATTTGAATGTCGCGTTTTTTTAATGTGAATGTTTTCTATCTATCTTGAAATTTTTTCCTTGCTAGTAGAAACCACGTCACCATGTTTCCACAATTCCCTGTTAATATTAGACATTATGTTTCAAATAACAGACATATTGTTTCATAATATTAGAGATATCCATTTACATTAAACGTGCTAATGTTTGAGTAGTTCTGTAAACATGGTTGAAAATGTTACGGTAACATTGAATCTAACGCAAAATGACACATTTTCATGAGAATACGCGTTTGCTGAGAATTGTGAATAGATTATTATGAAAATTACAATTGTTTTACATTTTGTAGCGACTGTCCATAGCGGTTTAGCATGGACATGATTGCTACTTTTAATTATTTTTCATTTCGTGAAATGATTTTTTTTACTGCTATTTCACGCCGTAGCAGTCTCCGAATACGACCATTGAGCGAAGCCGCCCGATGTATTCCGAATTATCTGTGATTTTTAGCAGATACGATCGAAACCGACACGATAAACAGTGATTTCATTGGAAAGATTTTTAGCAGGTTACGCGAACAAAAATACTCTGTCTGTCTGTTTATTAAGTTTTCAGAACTAAAAGGCTGAACCGATTTCGATAAAATTTGGCAAATAGATAGATTATCCGGGATTGAGATAAATCTCTTTCTATCTATTTTTTACCCGACTGCGCAGGAGGGTATTTTTTTTTTATATATAATACACGTGCGAAGCCGCGGGTTGTCAGCTGGTAGGATATAAGAAAGGTGACAGAAAGGCAGCAGTAGAGTCAGTAAGGAGACCAAAATCAGTTTGATAAAATCTTAAAGGCACACGGTAAAGATGTTTTAACATTTATTTTCAAGATAAAATATCGCTCGCCAAATAATCCAATGGACCATCACACACGGCGAAGATAATATATATATTCATCTTAATTGTACGGTTTTTTTATACTATATGGAGATGGAACAAGCTGATGGCCTACCTGATGTTAAGTGGTAACCATCGCCTATAACACAGAACTGCCTCGTTGGTCACGCACGTTAGAAATGTGCCCTATACGTTGCACTGCCCTGCGTCCATAAACTTGAGGCATACAGGTGTAAAGCTTCATGTGCCTGTAATTTCACCGGCAATCATACGCTTCAAACCGAAACACAGCAATGCTGCTTAGCGGTAGAAAGAGGCATGGTGGTAGTACTTCCCCGGGTGAGCCCTTCCAAAGAACTCTACTACTCTTAAAATGGCCAGCGATGTTTATCTTAACATAAAATATTATAGCATCTTTACCGTATGTGACGCACTTAAAGCTCATATTGATGGCACCTCACCCCACCCCACGCAGTAGTTTCAAAGGTCAGTTGACACTACAATTTATCGTCGAATTAGCCTTTAAATAATCCCAGAACATCAGTTTCATACTAATTATAAGTTTTATAAATCCTAATTTGGTTCAAAGATAAGCCGAACCGTAGTTAAATTATTATTTATACTGAGTTCCAAGTAAAATGCAACATTCTCAGAAACGCAATGTAGGGAAGAAATAAATGTCATTACTGGACATAAAATTTACGAGTTAAAATGAGTTAAATTATAATTTTTATGGCGTTTTAACGACTGGCTCAATTCTGTGTTGTTTTATTCCTTTTCGGGCTTAGGGCTAGCTTGGGGCTTAAGACTGCGGTGAGACCTAATCAAATCAAACTATATTTACTGACACACTATTAATTTTCTACAACACTACTTGATTTATTGACATGTCAACTTACTAATACTGGTTGCTATAATAGTGGAATTAGACCGAAATTGTTTTTTTTAACTTAATTTTAACTTTTGTTCCTCCTTCTCCATATAAACTGTCATACTCCGCGTACACAGTTTTCTCATCTTGTATTTATTATAAACATAAAAATTTACGTGCAGATTTTAAAAACCCATCATCATAATATCAGCCATAATATGACGTCAGCTACTGTACATGACCAAACTGGTGCGGCCTACGCCCAATGGCTCCCAGCGACAGTTATTAACCGTACCAATATATTTTATTTACAATTTAAATATTTAAAAGAACTTCCTCACTCAAATATACTGATTGAAATGGGCGTATCCCAGTAATATTAGTCAGTCTCGTGCAAAAAAGTGGTTTTGAAGTCAGGATTAGTATTACAAAAAAATTAAAGGATTTTATTCTAACTAGTTGTGCACAGTGGTCGAAAATAGACCGTAATTTATATTTTTTAGCATTATTTTAGCATTCGCCTTCTACATATAAACGTTAGCTATGGCAAATATCACATTTCGTGCGCGCGTAAAAAGGGGTACAAAGTTATGTCTTCAATAATTTTATAGTTCTCATAAAATGAGACTAATAACTTTTAACTAATCAGGTATAAATACTATTTATAATATAGAGCAGGGATTCCCAAAGTGGTCGTATCACCATCACTGTACTACGGTAGCACAGATCGGAGCCAGCGAGCGAAGTCGCGTTGATGGAAACAACTGGATGCATATATAACACTCATTTATTGTTCCAAAAAATACATAAATTCATGGAACATAGTGACCCGGCGCTGTGCGTTTCGTCAGCGCGATTCAGGATTTTGCAATTTTTACTAGCGCCATCTAGTTCTGTTTAGGTACACTATTCGTTTCATTAATTCGTAAAACAACCACTATCGGTTTCCCAAGCATAATTATTTTTTTATCTTTACTTTGCGATTTTAATGTTTTTTTCAAAAAATAATTACCTACTTAAGTATTTTTACGTAATTTGTATTAATAATTATTAATTAAACTTAATATTTACTGAATTTTATGTTTATTTATTATGTTAAATTTTGATGAGAAAATGATGTCAAGTTTACTCACTTAACCAACCGCAAAGTTTTTAAATTGGTAAGTATTTTGTATCAATAGGAAAAAAAACTAGCGTAGGATTTTTAAAGTAATTTGGCTATAGTGGTCTCAGGTATCAGTTCATTTTGGAAAAGGGGTCTCTTGCCCAAAATAGTTTGGGAATCCCTGATGTAGAGCAAAGTAAAATCAATAAAGAAAATGAACAAAGTATTTCAATACGTATTTGTATAAAACCTTTTCCGCTTTTCTAGGCTTATTGTACACAAGCTTCCATTTAAGCTTTATCCTGGTGAACCAGGCTTAGTTTCCCCCGTACTGGGTAATAACAACATTCGCCGAAACATGCGAGTTATAATATTAATAATACACGTATCGTAAAAGCAAGTGGATTCAGCGTTTATGAGCTCGGTTTACGGGAGTTCGCAATACTTCGTATCCAGGGTTACCGGGATTAAATTTAGTATAGGCACCACACAGGTGCGAGATGGTACTGTAGGGCTGCCATTCGTCCCGGTACACTGGGGCATATCCCGGTTTGAAGCGTTGTGTCCCGGTCAGTCAGTCGGTTATTCCGGGGTTTGGGATTTATTTATTTAATACTTTCACACAAATCAGAATAGTGCTAGAAGGACTTAATGCAAATAGTCCTAGCACTATTCTATTTTGTGTGAAAGTATTAAATAAATAAATAAATAAAAACGGGTCATTGACGATTTGTGAGTTTTAAGCAATAGTGTTTAACCTTAGTTTTAAAAGTCATCAAATAAATATAGCAATCAGAAATCGTTTTCTAGCAGTGAAATAATTTTCAGAATTATTTCATTAGTTTCTGAGATTACCCCCCTACACTCATACAAACATACAAACAGCAAACTTTACCACTTTATAATATAGGTACAGATATGACTCTGAATGATGGAGTACCTAAGATAACACGTGTAAACTATAACTCACAGTGATAAATACCGGTATAGCGACTGGTTTCGAAAGTTCCTATATCTGACAAAATGGTAATGGAAATCAATTGTAACATTTTTGACAGATTATATCAATGTGTCATGCCCACAATGACACACGGCGCTGGACGCTTACAAACGACGACCTCCGTGGCGCAGTGGGCGAAAAGCCGGCTGAGACGCAGTAGGTAGCGGGTTCGATTCCCACCGCGGAACAAATGTTTGCATGTTCTATAGATATTTGTTCCGGGTCTGGATGTTTTTTCTATATATAATAAGTATGTATTAACAAAAAATAAATTATATATGTATTCTTACAGTTATCTGAGGGCTTAGCCAAGTTACAGTCGATACGCGATGACGCTAGTCGATAAGTCCGAAAATGTATGGGATTTGACACATGCTATAGAAATACAACGTGATACAGCGACAACAAATGTACGCAGAAATCGAATAGATTCGCTGCGAATGTAATTTGGCTACGGGCCCTGGTTCCCATAGTACAAGCTCTGCTTACTTTGGGGCTAGATAGCGCTGTGTGAAATGTCCAGCAATTAAGCTCCACGCTGTATTAACAAACTTAAAATATATGCTTGCCACAAATAATTGTGTTTTCGTCACTCAAGCTCTGAAAGTTGGTCATTGTTAGCCTGATGCCTAAATGCAAATTACGCCGTCGTAAGTAAGTTTGAAAATAGAATGAGATAATTGCATTCTTAGTATACCTACTAAAATGAAATACAATCTCCATGACAAATCCTTATTTCAATTTAAAATAAAAGAGGTTACATTCATAAATGCTGAAATTAAATACAACCTCTATAACAAACCGTTATTTCTATCAATTAAAAGAGGCCATAGTTTGGTAGTGTAAAAAAAACAATAGTTACCGTTTAATTTTCTTCGCATTCGCGATGTGTGTATATTTGTGTATATACTCGTATGTTAAGTTTTATGTTTTGTCTATACTCGCGACCTCGCTCGCTTTCGCTCGTTCGTACGCCAAAATATGTTGGGTGCAATTGATCGCTAACGCCCCTTGTATAATAATGTTCTATTGTTAGCTCAGAGCATTGTTCTTTTTTATTTATAAGGCCCATTAGTAATGCATACTCCAAATAGAGTGGTGACCGATAACTGGAAAGCAGCGTATGACACTAGATGACATGAAAAAGGTTGCGGATCGCACGAGAGCGGTCTTCCTGGAATATTTCTAAAGATGACTATGTTTAGTGGGCATCCTATGGCTATCACACAAGATCGATCGCTCTAAAAATGTATGAGGAGGCTATTTTCATCACTGGACATTCTGATATCTGATAATTATACTCCCAACTAAATTTTTCATATAGATAATCATGCAAAATCGTAATTCAAACTTGGTTCCCGCAATATAAAGTCCGTCTTTAATTTAAAATGGTTTATTTCACGGTTTTACGAGCTCTTGCGCCGTGATTGGCACTTTTACCACAGATTATAATATAAAGCCTGTTTGTTAAGTTTACGAGCTGTCGTAAAATAATGGATTCTGTCGGAAAAAATGATTGGATCCGATGAGTAAACAAGACATTAGGATTGGTTCATGGAAATGCAAATACCATTGTTTAGTTGCCATTTAAATTATAGCTTTGTTGCCTATATACCGATAATTCAGTACCAATAACTGAAATGCATTCAAATTTTTCTAAAAAAACTTTTCACATTTACCTGAATTATAATTATAAATACAGTGAACTAAAAATGCCACAATGAAGTTTTAAAGTACATTACTGGATAAAAATAAAACACGTGTCTGGTACATATTCTAATATTCTGGAGAAAAGCGGTTCCGCAAAAGAGATTGGCAAGACTGGACCCATTTTAAATATCCGTCCATGATCATATATACATAGGTATAATGTAAATTGATGTACCAAATGTATGTCTTAAATAAAATAACACATAGACATTTGCCTACTAACAATACGTCTAGACTAGGTAATACAAATCTATTGTAAATATAAATATATTGTTGGACATTTCTATTTATTGACGACCTCCGTGGTGCAGAGGCCAATAGCCGGCTGAGATGCAGGAGGTAGCGGGTTCGATCCCCGCCGCGGAACAAATGTTTGCATAATCTACAGATATTTATTCCGGGTCTGGTTGTATCTCTATATATTATAAGTATGTACATATGTATTTACAAAAAAATGTATATAAGTATTCTATCAGTTATCTGGCTCCCATAGTACAAGGTCTGCTTAGTTTGGGGCTAGATAGCGTTGTGTGAAATGTCCAGCAATATTTATTTTATTTATTTCCCAGAACGCTATTTAGCCCCAAACTAAACAGGGCTTGTACTATGGGAACCATATAACTGGAAACGATTTTGTAAATACATACTTATAAAATGTAGAGAAACAGCCAGACCCGTAGCACCACGGAAGTCGTCTAAATACAATAATGTCTATGATAATACATTGTAGTTTTTGTGTTCGGGCAGAAAGGTTTTCGAGTGGAGACCATGCAGTGGAAAGCGCAGCGAAGGACGGCCCACCACTAGATGAAAAGACGACCTGATGAAGGTTGCTGTTGGGGGCCCAACCCGGGTGCAGGCCGCGCAAGATGCTCTGGAACTATTATTAGATATAATGACGTCATACTTTGTAGTAAATTATTTTCTTAATCTTTCTAAAAACGTATTTTTTACGCTTTGACCGTGTGGGTCACTTTTAGACGTTTTCCAATCTCCTATTTATTTCTAATATTATTATGATTGTTTGATAGTGTGACAAAATACCTTTTTCATTGTCCTAGTTCAGAAAATGCCGGTGCTGCCCTTTGATTGAGGAAGGACAGTCCTATTTAAATCGATGTGATCTCAGCGGGTTTTACGATCTTGCACATAAATTACACTGTTTTATATTGCACTGGGACTTTGTCATAATCACAATATTAGGGTGGCTATGAGTTAAGAATATCCATGATAAAAATCATATTGGTAAGTATTTTGAACCCTTAAAGTTTTGGGGGAATATTTCAACCCCTTTTATTAATCTACCCTATTTAGATGATATAAGTATAACTAGCTGACCCGCCCCCGGCTTCGCACGCGTAATTATTCAATAAAATCATTAGCAGTCGGGAAAAAAGTAACATATGTCCCAATCCTGGCCCAGCAGTTTAGTCTTCACGGGAAGCCTGGCAGATATGAAATATCTAGAACAAGCTTCCGCCCGCGCCTTCGCACGCGTGGTTTGCCAATAAAAAGTAGCCTATGTGTTAATCCAATTTATGATCATATACCAAATTTCATCGCAATCAGTTCAGCCGTTCCGACGTGAAAGAGTAACACATACATACATACAAACTTTCTCGTTTATAATTATCTTATCTCATATGCAATATAGCAATATCAAGCGTGACGCAAACAATTTTTTATACGTACTTTTTTTGTGTTTAATGACATTTCTATTGCATCTCCGAATAGGGTGGAATGTATGACTTTTTGTGTTCTAATTAAGACATCTACTCGTATATATTTATGTATTGCAAAAATGATACATAGGTTGTACCTTAAGATTATTTGATTTGTCTTTTGACTATTATTGATACACGACATCTTACCCCCAGACGCGTTTCACACTAATAATAAAAACTAGCTGTTACCCGCGACTTCGTACGCGTTACACTACTAAATGTCTAGGTAACCTAGAAATAAAGCTAAGCTCGCTGTTGCAACTTGACTTGACACCCTATTTTTATCCCATGGGACCTGATTTATGGGATAAATGGTAGCTGGTGATCCAGGATACAATGTTTATTTGTTACTCAATCACGTCGTAACGACTGAACCGATTCCGATGAAATTTGGTATATACGTAGATTATAAACCTGGATTACCACATAGGCTATCTTTTATCCCATAAATCAGTTCCCATGGGATAAAAATGGGGTGTCAAGTCAAGTTGCAACAGCAAGTTAAGCTTTATTTCTAGGATACCTACAGATTTAGTAGTACTCATACTCATTTAGTCAAACCGTGTGGACACAATAGAACACTTGGTTACTTAATTAATTACATGTCTTTATCTAAGTAGCTAATTGCACCATAATTTTGCATTTTGGTATTATTTTTATGATTTTGCCCCATAAGTGGTACACAATCGGGTACTGTACCCGGTTTAACCGTAGAGCCAGCCCATTCCAGCCAATTGCGTATCTTTATTAAAGTTGTGGTCCAGACCATTTTTTGCCGCCATTTGAAACGCCAAACGTCGATAATCTTTAAAAGTTAAACCAAATAGCTGAGCTTTAAGGTCTTTTATGTGTTGGCATCATTTCTTGGTCTTCAGTAAATATTGTTTTAAACGCCCTAAGCCTATCTTCGATGCACTTTCAAGATTGTTCGAGCTGCGGTACACTTTTATCACGATCTTCAAGGGTAGATTGTTCGGTACCTCATGATGATGAGAAGCCAGTTTGTATCCAAATTTCCCATCAACAACATCCATAACGACCAATTTCATATGGTTTTGATCCCACGATTGAAGGACAGACTTCTTTTTGTAATAACGCGGCATTTCTGTGTGTGAACGCGTGTAACATAAAATATTTTTTTTTATTAAATACCGTTATGTACAAAACCGGGTACTACCTGATATTACCACGTACGGTTATGCCCCGAAAATATTTGTCATAGACAATCATAAGAAAAAAATTAAATATTAGCCGTTACAAACCTTTTTTCGGTATTAATTGCGACCTAAATATCTATGTAATCGTACAAATAGAATGTAATTTACTACCTTGCAACGCCAACAAAAACACATAACTCTGAAAATCGCTAAATTTTAGATCAAAACAGCCAGAAAACAATAAATCCTATTTATTTCTCACAGAGCGCAGTGGCCGCTTCAAATTTTTGTTGACAAGCTGATCAGAGGGCTTAGCCAAGTTACAGTTGATTGTATGCGATGACGCTAGTCGATACGTCCGAAAATGTATGGGATTTGACACATGCCACAGAAATACCACGTGATTCAGCGACAACAAATGTATGTAAAAATCGAATAGATTCGTGGCGAATGTAATTTGGCTACGGGCCCAGGTTAGCCAACATTACCAAACAAAAGCGCGCGTAATTTGAAACAGTGGTTTATAAATGCGAACGGGTCCTTGTTTTACTCCGATACCCGGTTTTGAACTAATCTCCCCTATGTAGGTACTTATGATTATAGCTGCTGTAGAGGGACATTGTCAAAGATTTGATTATAATACCTAATTACACTAATGCTAATGCTTGACTAATGCAATTCGATATTTATAATTATTGTTACTTACTGACATACACAACAATTTATAATTCTGATTATAATACCTAATTAGAATTATAAATTGTTGTGTATGTCAGTATGTAACAATAATTATAAATATCGAATTGCATTAGTCAAGCATTAGCATTAGTTAGCATTAGTGTAACGCGAACGAAGACGCGGGCAACAGCTAGTATTCTATAAAAACATATTTCCAATACGCCTATTGAACGACGAACTTACTCCCAAGGCGCTTTAATAATGTTTGACATCAAAAAAACACTTTATCATCTACTTTTCAAAAGTCAGGAAATAATGATTACGGGTGTAAATCACTTTGTCACCCTATTGGTACAGTTAACCTAATTTTATTTCATGAAGTCATACGTTAGATACGTGAAGTGTAGTAGTGAAGCGATTTAGTTGTCGTCTCTATATTGTGTTTTATCGACCGTAAAAACTTATTTCGACGACTTCTGTGACGCGTTGGGCGAGTAGCCAGCTAAGCCACAGCCACAAAACGCCGCCACATGTAACTGAAAGCGGCCACTTAGTAGCGGAAAAGTGCGACAGCCAGTTTTTTTACTTTTTCCCTTCACTTATTTTTGACGACCTCCGTGGTGCAGTGGGCGAATAGCCGGCTGAGATGCAGGAGGTAGTGGGTTCGATTCCCGCCGCGGAACAAATGTTTGCATGATCTACAGATATTTGTTCCGGGTCTTATTGTTTATCTATATATTATAAGTATGTATTTACAAAAAATGTATATATGTATTCTATCAGTTATCTGGTTCCCATAGTACAAGCTCTGCTTAGTTTGGGGCTAGATGGCGTTTTGTGAAATGTCCAGCAATATTTATTATTTATTTACTTATTACTTTCTGCCGGTGGCGGCCACACGTCCGTCATTTTTGACGTCTGTCATTGTTCGCGCCGTGATAACTTTGGACGAACGTTTACACAAGTCGAAAAACTAGCCACATGTAATGGCATGCCAAATTATTATGATATCCGACGCTATTCCAATGTTGTATCATTTGGTTCAATGCCGTAGAGTTGCGACAAAAACGATCATTACAAAAAATCTAAACATTTAGTAAACTTAAGATTGTTGCGATCGTTTTTAACCACTTCGGAACCAAACAATATCGATTATTATAAAAATACGAAACATTTACGAAACTTTAGATTTTTAAAGCGGGAAACGATTTTTTAAATTTTTTATACGTTTTAAAAATAAGAATTGATTTTAGATGCTGATGCAGGCCATAATGATGGGTTTTCATTATTATTTTATGAGTGCAATAAAGAATTTTCTAATCTAATCTACTTATCATTATAAACAATATTTTCTTGAACGAAAAACGATACAAATTATATTATGTATATATAGCCAAGCTACTTCGATATTAATTTAACCTAAGTTAAACTAAACGATAACAAACTCTTAGTACAATTAATCGAAATGTCTCAAGAATCGGTTTTTTTAGCAAACGATTTTTTATTTCCACTCTAGTCAGATTTCTACTCTTTGTATTTCGACAACGTCAAAACTGGCCTCTTGGAACGGCGATAGTATAAGCACGGTAATGTTATCTATACAGTATTCTGTCTTCATACAAACGGCTGGAACATGAGTCATACCTACGCACCTCGTCTTCGGTACCCACTCGGTACACAACCAGTCGCGAATGCGCCGCAGCACGGTAATGTTTTTAATTGAACTATTTATGTTTGTGTACTTATGTTGTTTTTTTATACTATTAAATTAAACAATAAAGCTTTTAGAGGTTAAATATTTTTTGTATCAAATTTATAAGGGTGGATTTTTTATTAAATCTACTAATTAAAAAAACACACATGTATTTTTATTGAACACTTCCTATTTAATTCACAACGAATTTCATTTTTTTATATATAAAATATACAATCACAAAACTAGAAAGAAATTCAAGTAGGCAGATGAAATTAAAATACTGCTGCCGGGCAGCCCTATCGCGTGTTTATGTACCACGCAGGTGTAGGTACTCGTAATTATTTCAAGGACAGGGCCGAGTCAAAATACTGTATAGATAACAGTACCGTGAAAGCGGCTTTAAGTATAGAGTGTAGAGACCACGGGCGTTAACCGTGTTCGGAGAGTTCATATAAAATGTACATAAACTAGTGGTTCACCCCGAATTGAGATCTCGCGAGTCTACCATAAAAACATAAAAAATATTATTCGTAATCTTTGACTATTAAAATAGTACCACGAAATAAAAATCAACTAACTTGACCTACAGATTCATTCAAATTACAGTTAACGGGAGTTCATGTTAATTGGTTACTTTTTTTGGGGTAAAAATTGCAGTTATTCTAGATTTCAGACTTTTGCCTATATTTGTGATACATAAGCTACACACATATCAAATTACGGCACTGTGGGGTCACTGGTGTACCCTATGAATTTTGTCAAATTTTAGTTTTTATTATGGCTAATAACTCAAATACTACAAAAACTTTACTAAGTAAAAACGGGGTCGAAATGTGCTAGTGAAGACCTTTAATTTGACGTCTCATTTGACATAATAGCCTTATTTTCATTTTTTTACCACTCTTGAACCCGAATATCTCAACAATATCTCGCTTCGCTCGATCAAATACAGTCGTGTGCGGCAACGCTCAGAAGTGAGGTGTTAGTTAGGAAGTAAGATTTGATTCCCGCTAAGGTATATCTATGACATGATCTGCTAATATATTTTCCGGATCTACTTTGTTTTTATAGATTTTCCTATTACAAGTAAATAATGTGTGGAAAATCTTATTAGCCAATTTGTGAAACGACTATTACGAAAATGGCAACGTTGATGCTTTATATTTCGTAAACAAGCTCTTGTATCAAAAACAGGTTCAAGAAACCTTATAGTGTTTTCGGAAGACCTATTTACCCTACCACAAACAAAGGGGTGGGTAAGGAAAAAAACAACTTAACGGTACCTTTTTACGCAACCTATGTTTTTTCAAAATCTGTACCGCTTGGCAAAAATATGTAAAAAATTATGGAGGCGCCTCTGTCAAGCGTCGAGAAGTCGAGATATTGTCAAACATTTGTAGTCACAATAAACTACCAAAATTTACTACAATAAAATTCAATTATAATGCAAGATATTCACGACTGAATATTGGAACCAAATTCTGCCAATTTATAGGAAAAACGATATTTACAGATATGATTTATTGTTCCTGTCATAAGCTGCTACATTTTCAATGGTGTTGTCATAGCAACAACGGTAGAATAACAAAAGGTACCTATATTGTCATATACATTATATTGTCATAGTGAAGCGATGGGTTTCGTAGAATTGGGCTCTGTATACGCATAAGTGTCGACATTTCTGCTGTTCTGTTATCTAATGGATCGCCACTGAACGTTTGTATAGAAATCGTACTACATTATAAGCAGTTGTTTAAAGATAGACATCATTCCAGAGTAGAATAGCCTGCTAATTTACCAGCGCTTCTCCACCGTTATACTATTGTAATGCTTAGGAAATCTCTTTAAAACAATATCCTACAGTGCTCATGACAAATCGTCTGTAAGGACCGGTGCACACAGACCGCGCGACGTTGTTTACATTATAATCACGCGCGCGTGACCGCACGCCGGCTCTACTCAAAACAATCTTACGAATGTGCGCTGTACACATTGTTCATTCACAGATTTAAGTGCTTAGTGAGAATTACTGCAAGTTTCTCGAAATACTTTGAAAATACTTAAGCTATTTTTTAACTGATTTTATTGAGAACTTGGTTACCTCTAAGTGTTTTTGTAGCTCTAGTATTTTGTTGGGAGTGTGATTTCTATTAAAGAGTGAGATTTCTGTTAAAGGCGTCTCTGTACATTATAAATCTGCATGTCTGATGGTGTGGGGATAGCAAAGAATAGAGATGATTAGGCAGATTTGGGGTGACGATAAATATTGTTAATTTACATTGGTTACTAGGTCGTGGGTACGCTTTCGTAATCGCTTTGGTAAATTGAAAAACAATACAAAAAAACCACAAAGTGGTTCATTTCCACTTTATGAACTTTTAAAGTATAAAGGTTAAAGGATAAGTCCGTCCTATCTACATTATTAAGACGTGGCTTAAGCAAACCCTTAACATATTGAACAATGTTTCCTGTTATGAAAAAAATTAAACAATGCTTCTAATTATAAAATTAGCGACAAACATGTGCACGTCCTAACATTGCGTCGTTTGCATTTGATTTAGAACCATGTTGTTGGCTAGCATCCGGCCGACTGTATACAGCTTCCCTACAGTTCACTGTGTATAGTGCATACTTCTTCTTCAATGTAGCACTAGCTTTATAAATACGCCAATTTGTTCGTTTGTGAATCGTGCGTGACACCTATTATTGCCCGATTACCGTAGGAGGGATATAATTATGGTATTCATATAGGTAAGAATGTCTTTCTTTATATATGTTTATATATAATAGTCTTTATTTGTTCTAACACACTTCGTTTTGGATAAATGCGATGGGTGTAAAAATAGCCTAGAGTTAAGTACTAGAGAGTAAGGGTACAAGAAGTAACAAATCGTTTAAAGGGCAAGGTGTACGCTTTTATAACAAACTCCCAAGTGATGTACAAAAATTGGCAATTAACAAATTTAAAAATGTCATTAAACAAAATCTTTATAAAAAAGCCTATTATAAAATATCGGATTTTTTAGATGATAGAGAAGCTTGGGATTTAAATTGCTCCAACTTGTTCAAAATGTTACAATTTAGACGTAATTTATTTTCCGTTATATATGTATTGTAAAAGGATCATTAAAAAAAACCAGCTTTGTTTCTTGCCTTTCTTTCTTGGTTTGGTCGCGAAAGAAAAGGCAGTAAAATTGACGTTTCAAAGTGATCCTTGTGATTTTAATTAATAAAAATATTTGACTTTGACTTTGAAATAAAGACATAACTTGAAAGCGTAAAGCGGAAATTTCACTTGTGATCTTCAGAATAAATCAATTTTTTTTATGGAGATGGAACAAGCATATGTTATGTTAAGCGATAAATATCGCATATAACAAACTATTGCCTCTTAGTTCATGCACCTTAGCAACGTGCCCTACGTTGCATTACCTAGCGTCCATCTACTTGAGGCTGTAATTTTACCGGCAACCATACCCTTCAAATCGAAATACAGCAAGGCTGCTTGGCGGCAGAAATTGGTATGGTAGAGCCTTTTTACAAGAAACTTTACTGCTCTTAAGATTTGAGATTTAAGCCCCTGGCTTAAAAGACGGACTACAGATAGAAAGTCAGGGTAAATCTAGCTTCTGCCTACTGTTATCAGACCTATTAATTCAGCTGTTGCTTCGAATCTCAACAAAGAAAACATTAATCACCAAATCAATGACCCTACCCCTATTAAGACACAGAAGAGCATATCCAGTAATAAACATTCGTATTCTTATTTCCCTTCGATGTGGTCCTACCACAAAGGGCTACGAAGTGACTCGCAATAAAACCTACACTCGTAAATTTTTACGACAACTACCAAAAGACCGACACTTTTAAATCAACATGCTTCATGTATTGCAAGTTTAATAATGTTAAAGTAATGATTATTTTTTGTTTACATTGCTACTAAATGTACTTGACACTTTGAAGGGTGTTTTTGAATTAAATATAAAGGGATATGGGGCTTTTGTTGGCAGGACACGTTGGTGTCCTGCCATGGTGCAATGACTTACGCCGAAACATGGGCACTCACTAAGAAAACTGTGTACAAAGTACACGCCAGACGAAAGTCCAAGACGTCGGAACAAGGGTGGTGGAACTCAAGTGGAACTGGGCAGGACACTTGGCTAGTTGAGGTGATGGCAGGTGAAGTAAATCTTTGACCGAATGGTGGCCAAGAACAGACCTAAGAAGTCCAGGACGTCCGACGGCGCAGTGGGTCGACGATATAAAGAAAGTCGCGGGTAACTCCTGGATGCGCAAAGCACAGGACCGGGAAGGGTGGCGTTTACAAAGGGAGGCCTACACCCAGCAGTGGGTACATATGGGCTGTAGATGATGATGATGGGGCTTTTTACTTCACTTATTTAAGCAAACAGTGGACAAGAATAAGTGTGCGATGGTTAGATTTAGATTAGAATCAGAGTTCAGGGAACAACATAAATCGGTTTCAAACATTGTTGATTGTGTCCTTTGTTTTTAACCCCCGAAGCAAAAATAAGGGTATTATCTGTTGGACCCCTATGTCTGTCTGTAGCATCATAGTTCACAAACGGATGGACCAATTTGGACTAGACGTAGGTTTTTTTTTGTTATTCGACTTTGTGATGGACAAGGAAATGCCTACCTGATCCAATCACAAAGTATGTATGTGTATATTTTGTGTATCAAAATGATAATGATGGCTTTAATTAATGAGTGACTATTTCATTTGGGTTTGTATCTAAATTCTCGTAACTTTAGTCAACATTCGGTCTCATTACGACGAGGTAGCCTTTATAGATCGTAAAGCGACCTTTAAGTACGACAACGTTGCTACAGATTAGATCGAAAATGGACCTAGACTTGATCGAATAATTTTCCATAAATAACAGCCGTTAAACCATTTTGATGTTAACTAAGGCAACAAACATCCACAATTTAGAGGTTATAATTTGGGAGGTAATCAAAAAATTACTTATTCGTGCAAATAGATGCATTGCTATTTGAATACCTATAAATATACCCTAAAGAAAGTAATATTATTTACTTAAACTTAGCAAGTACTTACTTTAACTGTTCATAGTTCACCAATTATCACAATCGTGTCAACATACCACCCGCAGTGTCAAATAAAAAAAAAGTTTTTCTTTGTTACAACTTGACGTACTTTTACGACCGGACACGAGTGAAATATAGTTCGGGTGCTACGAGATTTTGTCCCCCGATCGTAAATCATAACACGACAACGAGTTAGCGACTTAATTACGTACGCTTCGTGAATAGTACCGCTCGAGATTTTTATTAAGTGGAGTTGTATAGTATTGAATAAATTAACAAAGAATATACTGATTTACTTCTTTTCGCCCAACTGCGCAACATTTTTGAAGTTAATCCTTATAATAAGTTGAATGTGAATGTTCATGCACACTAAATGGTGTGACGGCTGATAACTGAAATAATGGCTGAATAAATGCAAATACAATTAATCATAATAATAATAAATATGGCAAAACATTTCACACAGCGCTCCCTAGCCCCAAACTAAGCAGAGCTTGTACTATGGGAACCAGATAACTGATAGAATACTTATATACTTTTTTTTGTAAATACATACTTATAATATATACAAAAACATCCAGACCCGGAGCAAATATCTATCAGATGATACAAACATTTGTTCCGCGGCGGGAATCGAACCCGCTACCTCTTGCGTCTCAGTCGGCTATTCGTCCACTGTACCACGGAGGTCATCACTCGTCGTCAATTACGACGGTAGGAAGCGGTGGATGGACAAAAGCTCACCGCTCCTGTCCAGAGAAAAACAAGTCAGACTCTTTAGCAAGGGAAGGGCCAAGCTTACACCAAACACAAATGATAACAACCTCTCTAATCCGCCAACGGCGGAAATCAAAAATAGACTGAGGATGAACTCCGAAAAAGTAAGGAAAAGAAAAAGGCCGAATTCACCGTCGAAACTAAACGCGATCAGTTCAAACTAAACTCATTTTACGCGTTTAACTGAGTTCAAGGCTACAGTTTGCATTTCCCCAACATCAACTAAACACAGTAAAAGCTAAACGCGGTTCAAATACTCAACGTCCAATTTTCGACGTTTAGCTCATTTAAACGAGTTTAGAGAGATGTCATAAACAATCAAAAGTCAAAAAGTGTCATTGACTTTATTTTGCGAAATATCTGTTAGAGAAGTAGTTTTTATATTATTCATATAGTTTATATCCAGAATGAAAAGAGCGTTGGCACTAGCTTTTGACGAAAGTGATGATGAAATACTTTGTTCGTCGTCCAAGATGGTTACGCGAAAGAGAATAACAGTTCGACACCCTTGATGACAAGGATTTTGTGTCCAGATTTCGTCTCACGAAACCAACAGTTATGTCTGTATTGGAGTCGATTAATGATAAATCGAATCTACTACGAATGGGGCGGCGTAACGACGAACAAAACGTGATTATGACAGTTTTGTTTGTCAATTGCGTTTCGATCGTATCGATATTGATAAGTTTAGTTGCACCAAGACACTGTTTGATGTTGCAAATATGAAACGAATCGCTTTTTTGTCTATGATTCTAGATAAACTTGGTTTTAGTAAACGAAATCAAAACGGAGCTGGTGAATTCGGTTTCATGAAAACCGAGATCAAGTAAAACATTTGAACTCAGTTAAACAAAACGTGGTTTTATTAAACTTAGTTTCCAAAGAAAATGGTGAAATCGGCCCTAAGTCTTAGGTTTTATCAGTCTACCATACGTTCGATCTTGACTTACCATAAAATGGAAGTTGTTAAGTATGAGAAAATGTTTTACCACGAAGTTACCACAATTTGATGTTACGTTATTTTATTATCTAAGTTTTTTTTAATTAAATTGTTTGGGATCGTTTCGTTATATCTTCTATCCTATTCTATTCTATTATATTATTATAGCTATCTCGACTTTTCCGAAGTCCAATTGAGCAAACTTGAACGCCTTCAAAATCTTTGTGTTCGGTTCGTATTTGGCTTGCGCAAATATGACCATGTTTCAGAATTACGCGCAAAACTCAAGTGGCTCCCTATCCGTCTTCGCCGGAATGCACATACATATTATGTCCCTTCTTTTAACATTATTTTCAATCCTTCTTCACCATCCTATCTAAAAGAGAGATTTGTGTTCTTGCACCAGGCGCATGATCGAAACCTACGCTCATCCGAAGCTTAAGTCTCCAAACCCCTGTCCACAGTTCTCAATTTTATGGTGACTCCTTTACAGTTGAAGCTGTGTGGTTGTGGAACGCTTTACCTTTCTCTATTAGATCATCTAAATCTCTTCCTATCTTTAAAGCCATCTTTGTCTACGTATTGCTAGTTTATCGTTATGTTTATCTCCTTTATTGTGGTTTATATATAAGTATATATTATTATATTTGTATATATATTTAGTTTATTAGTAAGTATAGGTAGTTTATGTAGGTTTATGAACATACTCGTAGATACACCGCCGTCTATTTGGTTTTGTTTTGTCCTGTCCAACCAAAGGTTGTCTGGAAGAGATCGCTGTTAGCGATAAGACCACCCATTGTAATTACCTTAATTTTTGTGTATTTTTATTGTATTTTTAATTTTGTTGGTGTGCAATAAAGAGTATTCTATTCTAAAATATTTTTAAGTCAAATTTTCTATCCAGGATACATGTAATTGGAAATTAATTTTCACGTACACTTAACTTAATGACACCGAACGCAATGTACATTGCGGCAAAGAGAATTTTAATTTCAATATGACAAGCATTCGTCATGGCCTTCAATGAAGTCCTGTCTAGCTGAGGACTTCCGTTCATTTTCTAAGACCTGTCATAAAACCAGTTAGTTACATCATAACTATAATGTCTTTAAAGATTATCAACGGGCATAAAACTACTTTCAATCATCAATGAAACGCTCTGTGCTATTGTACTTCATTTTATAGTATTTTTAATACAAATGTAACAGGCGTATCTTTTCAAGACACGAGTACAGAATAACTAGTAGTAACAATGGAATGATTCATTGTAAATACTTTTCAACGGACCAGTCAAGCTATAACAGACGACCCAATTTGGCTGGATCAAAGCACCCGACGCGACGTGACGTCGCGACCCGACCTCCCAACCAGTAAAAGAAAAACTGAAGATGCAATAAGCATTACGGCCCACCATCGCCTATAACAAAGTATTGCCTCGTAGATCACGCTTCTCAGAAACGTGTCTACGATGCTTTAATCTGCGTACATCAACTTGAGGCATACAGGTGTAAAGCCTGTATGTACCTGTGATTCCACCAGCAACCATAACCTTCAAACCGAAAAACAGTAATGCGGCTTGGCGGCAGAAATAGGTATGGTGTTATTACTGCCCCGGGCGAGCCCTTTCACAAGAAACTCTACTATTAAAAGGTTACAGGTTGGCCTGACAGTGACCGACCAGTCTATAGACTGGTCGGTCACTGTCAGGCCTTGTTATAACAATGCAATATGGTTGTACGTGTCGTCATATGACGTTGGGCCCAGCTACACTGGGTTGTCTATCAATGCTTTGACTAAGCGGGCAGTTGTCCAGTATTCTGTCTTCACTGTCCGGTCAGCTACTGGGCATTAGAAAACACATACACGATATTAGAACCTAAATTCAGCGTACGACAGTTCATTACTGATTAACAAAACTAAAACATTTTTGAACTAAAAGAGAACTCTC
This sequence comes from Philereme transversata, assembly GCA_963924445.1. Classification (NCBI taxonomy): domain Eukaryota; kingdom Metazoa; phylum Arthropoda; class Insecta; order Lepidoptera; family Geometridae; genus Philereme; species Philereme transversata. Next base: position 13,181,311 of record OZ004347.1, read on the forward strand.
GTACATATACTTAAAGTCCATTTTACATTGATAGCTGTATTTGAGTTACCAGGGACAAACTCGACTCGCGTTAAAAATATATAAAACTTAGCGATAAACCAGGTTTCAAGTACAAATTAGGCGAGAAACCATAAAACAACACTGTTCCTTTGAAAGATGTAACTGACAGCTGCCTCTGTAAGGACCAAGGAATTTGTACTAAAGAAAGGACCAAAGTTTTATGATTTATAGCACTTTTGAAAAGATACGTATGAACTAAGAATGGGATTTATGAACATAAATGATTTAATAAAAGGCATTTTAGTCTGGGAGCAACGTATGTTGTTCCTGATACGATCATTGAGCTTGACAACCAGTGTACTGCGATAAATTAGATAGGAAGAGATGTAAAGCTTAGTACAATTTGTTCAAAGCTTCGACTGACTTGACCCGAGATTCTTGTACGCGCGTGTATACGTGTGCGTGTGGCGGTTTGCGCTTGAGTAGTATATTAGTAGAGTCGAGTTTCTTGTAAAAGGGCTCGCCCGGGGAAATACTACCACCATATCTATTCCCACCGCCAAGAAGCATTGCTGTGTTTCGGTTTGAAGAGTATGTTGCCGGTGAAATTATAGGCACATAAGGCTTTACATCTGTATGCTTCAAGTTGATAGACGCAGAGCAGTGCATCGCAGGGCACGTATCTAAGATGCATGCTCTACGAGACAATACTCTGTTATAGGCGGATGGTTACCACTTTACATCAGGTGGACCATAAGCTTGTTCCATGTCCAAGTCATATAAAATAAGTTTTTTTGTTGAAAATTACTTTTTCAAAACAAGCTTTTATAAAATTCATAATCGGAACCGCAAGCAGATTCAAATGAGCCCAAACACTAGTAGCCTACTATTACATTCAAAAGTTCCATTGTCTAGCATCCGTCTCCATCATGAGACCACCTCTATGGTACCATATTATTGCATTGGCACCGAAGTTACACATGTATTTCAAATTTCAGCTCAATCGGTTGAGGGGAACGGGTTTAAAATTCAGTTCTAAGATTTCACCCTGACAAACATACATACATTGCAAGTTAATAAAAAACTTGTAAAAAAAACTACCTCTATGCCTATCTTATTTGTGTTACTACGCTCCATCACCAGCATTCATCCACTATGAAACTTTTATGAAACAACAATATAGTGAAAATTTCTTCTGTTATACAGGAGTCGACCAACACGTATAGTAATGGGAGCACGCATCAAACTGGCACTTGTTGCTAATTACGGTAATCGGACCTACGCGATGGGACAAGACATAAGAGAAGTGCCAAAGAAAGCACATGTTGAAGCTATGCGATACACAAACCTGCAGATTCTGTAATGAGTCGGCAGAATCGCCCATAGGTGAGTGTGGTCCACTAATGTAACTAGTAATTATTCTTTTACTAATATTTTTTATTTTCTAATCTTTTTTAAATAGGGCACTGCTAAGTTTTAACTTTTGACTGACGTCCGTGACGCCAATGCAGGTTTAATGGCTGTAAACCAGCGCTGAGCAATAGGTTTATTGTTCAGCATAATGCTGAGCCATTCCCCTTTTTCGGCACAGGGCTCATAGTGACTGGGTACGTATTTTTAGTATTATTTATTATTTTTTACTTAAGTAACGTGTTTTTAATTGTCTGTATTTTATTGTGTTTATTTAATTGTCTGTCTTCACTTATCCACTGTATGTAGTTTCTGTGTGTTTGTTACTTGTGTCGAAATAAATGTCTATATCTATCTATCTAATGCGCAAACGTAGCATTCATCTGAGCAAACACATTCTTAGCCCGAAGGGGCTAACAATTTTCAAGAATATCCTAAAGTTTTAACAAAGTCACTGATACGAGGCATGCCTTTTAAGTTCTGTCGTTTCCATATTTTCCGGCAATTTTGAATTTGGAACTGTTCTATATTCGAATGTGTTTACATTTTGAATCTCAAAACAGTTGAAAGTATTAGGATTAATGCTATTGTTTAGTCACAGTTTCGATTTGAATCTGTCAGGTCACGTACGAAAATGAATCTTTCTAAGGAAAATGTTCGTGCAATAATTTTCTACAACTTTAGAAGAGGCCTGACAGGGCTTCAGTGTTTAGAAGAGCTAACATCTGTGTTCAGTGATGTAGCCCCATGTCTGCGGACTGTCGAACGCTGGTATTTAGAATTCCAGCGTGGACATACTAGTGTTAGTGACAGATTTCGCGAAGGACGCCCAAAATCCGCCTTCACTGAAGATAACATCATTGCTGTGAGACAACTAATTCTCGAAGATCGTCATGTGACGTATCGAGAGATAGAGGCTCTATTAGGCATCTCAGGGACAACCATTCAGAAGATCTTGCATGAAGCGCTTGGTGTGAGAAAGCTAGTTTGCCGTTGGATACCGCATCTGCTTTCCGACGATCACAAGGCGGCCCGCGTCAGATGGTGTAAGAAAACTCTGCAAAGGTTCAACCGAGGGGAGTCAAATCACGTCTACGACATCATAAGTGGTGACGAATCTTGGATCTATGCCTACGATCCTGATTCCAAACAACAATCTACAATCTGGGTCTTTCAAGACGAGCCAAAGCCGACTAAAGTTGTTCGTTTTCGAAGCACTTCAAAGAAGATGGTGGCCACGTTCGTTGGAAAAACCGGCCATGTTGCGACTATTGCACTTGAAGATCGTAGAACGGTTAACGGAGAGTGGTATACTACAGTTTGTTTACCACAAGTCATCGCCGAACTTCGAAAATCTAACTCAAAGCGACGCATTATCCTGCACCACGACAACGCAAGCTCACACAGCGCTCGTCAAACGATTGAGTATTTGAAGCAGAAAAAAGTAGAAATTCTTGACCATCCTCCATACAGTCCTGACCTAAGCCCTAACGATTTATTTACATTTCCTAAAATTAAGAAAAGTCTTCGTGGTCAAAGGTTCCAGTCCGGTGAAGAAGCAGTCGACGCTTTCAAGTCAGCCATTTTGAACACCCCCACTTTAGAGTGGAATAAATGTTATAATAACTGGTTTGAGCGAATGGAAAAGTGTATTAAGCTACGCGGTGAATACTTTGAAAAACAATAAAAAGTACTATAAGGTTCTAGTTGTGTTTTTTTCTTCAAACGACAAAACTTAAAAGGCATGCCTCGTATACCCCAGAGGATAAGCTAGCTGAAGTGGCAATGGGCGGGGTACATAACTCAAAGGACTGACGGCCGTTGGGGCAGTCATGTGTTTAAGTGTAAACCACGCACTAGAAAGCGCACAGTAGGATGGCTCCCCACTAGATGGAAAAACGACCAGACAAAGGTTACTGGGAGCCATTGAGTGCAGGTCGCACAAGATCCATCGCTCTGGATATAATGAAGCTTTTGTCCAGCAGTGGACGTCTGATAAGAGATATGATAATGACTACTCAAGGCCGTGCAAAATGATTATTTATGTGAAATCGCTGGCCACTTATACCTTGAACTTGTTTACACTTGCAACATTGTTGTAACCGGCGCGGATCCACGCACCGAATACGGCAATCGGAATGCCATTTCGGCGCCCATACTTATAATCGATCCACTCGTTTTGACATTGAGTCACATGATGGGAACTTTTATTCGACTTGCCTTACGTTTATTCAAAAATCTAATAAATCAAAAGGTTTATTTACAACAACAACTACATAAAAACATAAAAACAACAACAAGTACATAAAAATGTTAAGGTTGGAACTTACTTTTAAGTAGGAAACTACTTATGTTAGAAGGCCGCGCTCTTACATATCCAAAAAGGTTTTTAGGTTACAGTCCATGTCCAAGTCATAAAAAAAAACTACCTCTGTCCCTATGTAATTTGTGTTACTACGCTCCATCATCAGCATCCATCCACTATGAAACTTTTATTAAACACAGAAAATACCGTAAACTATTTCTGTTGTACAGGAGTCGACCAACACGTATAGTAATGGAAGCACGCATCAAACCGGCACTTGTTGCTAATGCAAAAAGATAAGGTAAGTGACTATTGTACAAGCTAAGTTATTGAAATTTAAATATAGAACATTAACGAACTTTTCTTTACTCGTGCTCTGAAAGTAGGTCACTGTTAACCCGAAAACTGCTCCGTAAATGCAAATAGAATGAGGCTCCCTGCATTCATAATATGCTAAAATTAAAAACAATCTCCATGACAATTTCTTATATATAGGTATATCTATTTTAAAATGCAACATGCCACAGTTTTATGCTTGTGATACTGTAACATTTTTTTTATAGATCCGTGCGGCTAGACCGATTTCGATGAAATTTGGTATAAAGATAGATTATGACCGGGATTGAGATAAAGGCTACTTTTTACCCGACTGCGCAGGATGGTAATGTGTTTACTGACAAAGCTCGCATGCGATGCCGCGGGCGAGTCAGCCAGTACAAATATATTTATGCCGTGTCTAAAGTAAGTAAACATATTTAAAACTATATAATACTCAGCATATGCCACAGGAGAGTTTAGACAAACACTTTACTTTTACATAAACTATTCATAATTATCATTTCTTCATTTTAAGGTTTTACTCCTAAATTACGTCTGTAGTACAGACCATATCGTATTATGTCCTAAAATCCTTCTAAAATCCATCTTAACAGACAAACTTATTCCACGTTTATTTGTTTTCCTGAGCTAGACTTTCTATAGACAAATCGATTCTTGTTGAAATAGACATTTTGTTTGTACGTAGACTATTTCAAGTACTCGGTAAGCATCATAGCTCATAAAGAAGAGCTTGATCAATCCATAACGTTGTTCCTTTTCCAACGCATTTTCCCCCTTTTTCACGAAACAATGTTTTGATTACTTTTTACTTAGAAAACTTTCGTGATTAATTTCAGTCATAATTATTAATACGGGATTTATCACGTACCGTTTTATCGGTGTTTCTACCGACAATTTCGGTTCAATTCGTGAACCTTCATCAGGGTGAGTGCGATTTGCTCCGAACAACGTCTCGCCTAGCACTCGCAACATTGTCGGTCCAAACACCGATAAAACGGTAAGTGATAAATCCCGTATTTATAATGTCAAATAGTACTGGCTATTACGAAATTAATGAATAAAATTAAAAGAACTTTATTTTGATAGCGATCACTCTCAATAAATTGGTTTTGGTTAAATTGTTATAGTTTTTTTTTGTTTAATTTGGTGACTGAGATAATAAAATTTAACATGATAGTTGTTCTCCCCGAACTAAGTCTCCCATAAAAACAAAAAAAATAGTGTCACGAAATGAATAACCAAAAACTTGATCTACAGTTTCATTCAAATTACAGGTAACGGGAGTTCATGTAATTTGGTTATTATTTTTTGGAGTAGAAATTGCAGTTATTCTGGATTTCAGACTTTTGCCTATATTTGTGTTACTAAAGCTACACGCATACCAATTTTTAGCATTGTGGAGTCACTGGTGTACCCTGTGAATTTTGTCAAAGTTTTGTTTTTATTATGGCTAATAACTCAAAAACTACAAGAATTAAATAAAAATAAAAACAGGGTTGAAATGTACTAATGAAGCCCTTTCATTTGACGTCCCACTTGACCATATAGACTCAATTTAATTTTTTTTACCCCTCTTGAACCCCAATATCTCAACAACCCCCCAACATTTTCAGCTCATTTAGTCACACCAAAATTGTTCCATCACTACTTACCAATGTATCAAATTTCACGATGATCGGATCAACACTTCGAAAGTTATCCTCGCACAAACAAACATACATACATACAACGCCGATTTGCCCAAGTTGATTTGGAGATCCCGCTTCGCTCGACCAATATATTTTATTGATCGAGCGAAGCGGGATCTCCAAGCTGCTTTGTTTTGTTGTGTATTAAATTATCACAAATAAATGTTTTATTTCTCGATTATCAAAGCATGAAGCACTAACTAGAAATCTCGTCACTGTGACAGTTTCCTGGAATAGTTTAATCAAAATCTATCTATGTAGGGGAGTAGTTTCAACGTTTAGAGGTCATAAACTGCTTATTGCCAGGATTTTCGAGAATCGAGGGTTCGGTACCTGCGGGTTTTACGCCCAGACTTTACCGCTAACATTTTCTGAAAACTTGTATACGAAACGCAGGGTTATGAACAGAATTAAGTACTGAAGAAAACTAGCTTTCTACTTTCAGAACACGGGTAGAAATGTTTTTTATTTTAAAAAGATGTATTTATAAAACAGTTTTATTCTTGGTTGCCAATTAGTGATTTCACCTCATTATTACAAATTTGGACTTGTTTCAGCGTCGGGGCGTTAACAAATCCCGTGCCCTACGCAGTGACAAATTTCAGCATCATCTTGTGACTCCGCCGCACAAATTGACCAAATCCGAGAGGTCCGCATATATTATGGGCCCATCGGTGTTCAATAGATTGCCAGAATCGATAAGGATAGCAACGTCCGTGCCTATATTCAAGAGCAGGCTTAAAAAGTGGTTGTTGAATGAGATATTCTACAGTGTAGATGACTTTTATGAACTACCTACACTATAGAATATCGCACCGCGACTAGTACAATTTTTTTTTTAATGAATTTGAATTTTATTATAATTAAATTAATAACTGTTGGTGTTAACCAATTGTTATTTTTTTATAATAATAAGTTACTGTTGAAAATGACTTGTAACTATGGAGTTATTAATAAAGTATTGTATTGTATTGTATTGTATTATTTTTAGGCAAAAAACTATGTAAGAGCTACACCGTAATTTAATTAATCGAGCGAAGCAAGATCCCTACATCAACTTGAGAAAATCTGCGTTGTATGTATGTATGTTTGTTTGTCCGAGGATAACTTTCGAAGCGTTTATCCGAACATCGTGAAATTGGGGTGTTGAGATATTGGGGTTAAAGAGGGGTAAAAAAAATGGGACTATCCGGTCGAATGGCACGTCTGATAAAAGGTATTTGTGAGTACATTTCGACGCCGTTTTTATTTTTATTTAAACCTTGTAGTTTTAAGTAATTAGTTATAATAAATACTGAACTTTGACAAAATTCACAGGGTACACCAGTGATCCCACAGTGCTGAAATTTGGTATGCGTGTAGCTTTAGTGACATAAATATAGGGAAAAGTCTGAATTCCAGAATAACTGCAATTTCTACCCCTAAAAATATTAACCAATTAATATGAACTCCCGCTACCTGTAATTTGAATGAAACTGTAGGTTGCGCATTTCGTGGCACTATTTTATTTGTCAAAGATTAAGGCCGGCTTGCACAACGATCCCTAAATGTATTTAGCGACTAAACATGTTTAAATTTGAAGTATTAGTATGATTTGACAACTCTTTAAATCATATTTAGCCACTAAATACGTTAAGGCATCGTTGCGAGCGAGAGTCGCCCTAAGATTTTTTTTTTGTGTTTTGGGAGACTCGCGAGATCTTTTTACTGTGAAAACCCCGAGACTGTCTATTGAGTCTCGGTAAGAAAGCTTTGTAATGTGACTAAAAAAGTTCTGTTTGTTACGTTTTCACAACTAAACGGCTGGACAGATTTCGATGAAATTTGGTATATATATAGAGTAAGATAATATAACGTTAACTTGCTAAAGCATTGTAAACACATCAGTAGGTCTTAGTCCATAAGTTAAGCATGACCGTAAGCATAAAGTATGACCGGGATTGGGGCATAGGCTACTTTTTACCTGACTGTGCAGGAGGGTAATGATTTTATTGCCAAACCACGCGCGCGAAGCCGCGGGTGGATCAGCTAGTTAGTAAATATAAATAGAGCAACTCAGAGGTAAGCAAATTATGTCAGCCTTTGACCATCACCATGAAACATGACGACACCACCTCAGATTTACCACCCGCCAACAGCAATAAACCAAAACGCGTACACTTCACAAAGACACTGAAGTTTTATCGCAGACAAAGCATATTTTTATGCCCTCCCATTACTAAGAACTAAAGCGAGTGGAGATACCGACGATGTGTCAAAGGATGTCGCGATGCTAATTCTGCACATTTAAGTAGGCAATTAAATGCGCCACGCCGAATCTGTGTTGCACTGTGTAGGGCTTTGGCTGTGGCATACGCGGTACGTTGAGCGGAACGTTGAGCTGAGCGAGTGCTAGCTTCCGAATCGCAGTTTTAATCGATGACTAGTAATCGGAGAAGCGCACAGTGAAGGGGTTAGTATACAATACGGTATCTTAGTCGTTTTAAAGTACAAAGTTAATTTTGCAGTTGATTTTGGTAGTTTTTTATGATCAATATAAAACTATTTGCATACTACAAGTCTGCATACTACAGACATAAGTTGGTCGGCTACTGCTCGTAAACTAGTAAAGTCTGTGGGTACTTTTTGGTATACAAGAATATATAAATAAATAAATATTGCTGGACATTTCACACAGCGCTATCTAGCCCCAAACTAAGCAGAGCTTGTACTATGGGAACCAGATAACTGGTAGAATACATATATGTATACATTTTTTTTGTAAATATGTACATACATACTTATAATATATAGATAAACAACCAGACCCGGAACAAATATCTGTAGAACATTTGTTCCGCGACGGGAATCGAACCCGCTACCTCCTGCGTCACAGCCGGCTATCCGCCCACTGCACCGCGGAGGTCGTTAATAGAGGTTTGATTGGTAGGAAGGTATACGACTATTACGAAAATGGCAAATTTGGAGATAATAGTGAACGATTTTTTTTACTAGGCTATATTGTCCCACTGCTGGGGAAAGATCTCCCCATCTCCCCTCCATCCATCACGTTCCACATCGTAAACGTATAAAAAAATTGTTGTGTTTTTTCCGATGACTAAGTTAACTAAGGACACCTTCACTGTGCGAGGTTTGACAATTTATTATTCTATTCTACGTATACCATTTGACTGCGTCTATCAATCGTGATAACATCCATCATTTACTTTTTGGTATGGAAGTTTAATCGGAACATAGACTCCACGCTATCGCTAGACGCTCAGTCCATACGCTAGCATGAAGTCTATAAGTAGGAAAACTATCCATCTCAGAGAAATGACATAAGGCCAGTGCACATGCGCTGAGTTTTGTTTATTAGAAATGTTAGTATCTACTTGAAGTTTATTATGATCAATTTGGTAGCCAACATTGTACGTAATATACGAGTATATTAGTTGAACAGTTAAACGTAATTAATGAGTAATGAGAAATAATCAGTAACAAATTATCATAATGAATCGATGTGACGGCGACGGAGAGCGTGGAAGACGACCCAAAGTTAGACAAAAACGAAGACCTTCTCTTAGTTATAGAAGACCATAATATTGGGCGGATTGTATTCCTGGCACAATAGCAGCGAGATAGGTGGACGACATAGGCACAGATGCGGGCCATCAATGGGTGAGACTAGCGCAGGATCGTGATGGATGGCACAAACTTAGGGGGTGTAGTCCACCAGAGGGTGAAGCCCTCTTTCGGGCTTTGTATGATAATGATGGTATGACAAATGGTACACTCTTTACTCTAAAACTCATGATTTTAATCCTAATGGAAGATATCAATTAAATCTACCGTCTTTTCTGCTGTCGTCTGTCTGTCAAAGAATCTAGGTCTCTAAAGTAAGAGTGAATAAATGTTCGCTATATCTTCGTGCTCCATATTAGACCACATCATCGCTTACGAAAATTTTACGAAGAATTCATATGATATTTTTAAATCATCGTAAATAATACCCGCAACCTTCCTTTTGATACGAGGATACCACGTAAATTTCCCCGTAAGTTTCTGATAACACTTTAAAAATAAAAATAACTAAAAATTTCGTGTTAAAAAAAACCTCGAATCTATAAAGATTGTTTAAAATGCAAGATTAAACAAAATATTTGGCAACAGTAGCTAGTATCAGATTTGACGACCTCCGTGGCACAGTGGGCGAATAGCCGGCTGAGCGCAGGAGGTAGCGGGTTCGATTCCCGCCCCGGAACAAATCTTGGCATGACCTACATATCATTATTATAAATCCCGTATTTATGATCAACAGATATTTGTTGTCTGGATGTTTTTCTATGTAAGTATTAAAAGTATGTATTAAAAAAAAGTATATAAGTATAAGTATTCTATCAGTTATCTGGTTCCCATAGTACAAGCTCTGATTAGTTTTTGGCTAGATAGCGATGTGTGAAATGTCCAGTAATATTTATTTAACGGTGGCACCGTTGCAAACTCATGCCAGTGACTGAACGTCATAAAACGAGCCCTAGTAATAAAAGTTCGCAAGATACTAGCAAGTGTGATCTAAAGTGGAATAAAAATAAGTTTTTATTTCATTTGGCTATATAAATAACTTATAAAAGTTTCTAAAGGTAAGTAGTTCTGTAGTTAAGTACATAAAAGAAGCCTGTTTGTTTATGGAAGAAGCAAGATGCACTGGTATCTTTCCATAGGTTATAAAAAATATTTCACCACCGTGATAATGATGGTGTGGTAGGAATTAAAACACTTTTGACTAAAAAGAATCTGATCACTAGATTCAAAGTCTCTTTTTTCGTAGGATTTTGCAATCAGTACGCTGTAGAATATCCAAAAAATTGACACGATTTGTGAGCGAAGAAAGTGTACGTTCTGGTTTACACCGAACACAGAAATTCTGAGTCTTACAAATATGTAGAGTTGCCCAATTCTAAGCAGTACGATCCACTATAAACCAATGCCTTAACCACTCAAGCCAGTATAGTCAATAATTGGTCTGTAAACCATTACTATATACGTCTCCTTCTTGCTTCTCTTGTACACTGTAGTGTATAAAACCGTCTAACAATATTTGAGACTTTTTTTTATACCTACTACCTGATGGAACAAGCATATGGGCCACCTGATGTTAAGTGGTAACCATCGTAAAGTATTGCCTCGTGGGTCACGCAACTTAGAAACGTGCCCTACGATGCACTGTCCTGCATCCATCAACTTGAGGCATACAGGTGTGACAAGACAACAGACTATAAAGAACCTTACGATTCCGGTATACAGTGGGAAGACTCATAGCCCTGACTATTAAGGGTAAAGGTTAAATGCCTGAGGCCCTTACCTCAGTCAAGAGAGAGAGAGGATTGATGGGCGTGTGAGCTTTCAATTTTGTATTCAGAATATTCGATTATAATTGTTGTTCGACTCGTATGATGGCGTTGCGTTCATGAACTACATAAGGTTCATATTTCATCGTAAAATAACGATATATTTAACTAATTTAACGACATTTCAAGTGGATCGGATCAATAAAATCGATCGAGAATCTTGGCTACTTGATTATGCACGTGCAGTCATAATTTTATGCAACAAAAACAAAGTTTAAGAGTTTTCGCAAAAATAATGGAAATCTTGCAGAAAGACAAACATGGCCTAAGCCGGTTATATCAGTTTTCTATTTAACTTGGTCGGAGTATAGATAAATTTAAATACGCAGACAATATTTCATAGCTTATTTAGGTACGTTTTACGAGCGAAGACGGGCGCAGTGGATAAATGTCTGGCTAGATTTTATGGTGCTTGGCACTCAGATGTTCTAGAATTGAGATAATGTATCGGGTGGAATATTCGTTGACGCTTTTATTGTACCTTATTGTACAAGCCAACTGATAGGTACCATCTGTAATATAGTGATTTCGCAATTTTAACTAATGAGTATTCAATATAAATGTAGTATTTATGGTAAGTACTTGTTGTTTAATGTCCACCATTAGTGTAATACTATAAAAATCCTTTTCATCCAAAAGTTGTTTGGAGAAATCGCTACTAAGCGATAAGACCACCCCTTGTACGTATTGCTATGTATATTTTATTTTTCTTTTGTGGTGTGCAATAAAGTATTTCTTTTATTGTTCATAAAATCAATTCAAATTGTATCGATACCGTTAATTTTACAGGTCGATATTACGAGTTACAAATTATTGAATATAATTTTTAGTTAATAAAGTTTCGATGATTTTTACAAAAAGTTGTCAACGTCACCATCAATATGATGTGTAACGTATTGATACTGTATTCTACCAAACAGTTTAAAAAACACAACCTCAGAAACATCCCTTTTGTAAATTTCCCAGGTCACTGCCCCCAAACGCGTTACAAAATTTATCAGAACTCACTACACACCATGCTGTAAATCAATACTGTTAATAGACGGTGGGCACAAAGGAGCAGTACTGCATGAGCTGCATCTGCTTGCCAATGTCAGCGGTGACGTTTACGCGCGAAAAGTTTTATGATCCGCAGACGACCGAAGGCGACGCGTCAAACGAAGAGTGACGTAATTTGTCCACTCGCTTTTTATCGATGTTTTGTTCTGAATACAAACATCACAAATGTTGTAAACCGTACCGCCACAGAATAAATATTATGAGTAGTTTCGTGAAGCATAAGTAATGTGCTATAAGACTTTCCACTTTAATAAATGTGCTTTGAATTAATGTTATTGGTAATTCGACGTGTTTTCGTCAAGGCTTTGAGATCAAGATGGATTCATAGGATAATAATTGAACCACAAAATGCATTATGCAAATGTGAACCAATTTCAAGATAATTAGAATTGTTTAATTTTTTAAACAAACACAAACGTGAAGGTTTCAATATTTATAAAATAAGTTCCAGCTTTAGTATTAAATTTGTATTATTTTTACTTAATAAAAAAGCTCGAATCTTATTTGTGGATACCATAGTGTGTAAAAAGTATCACCATTTTGAAGTAGCACTTCGAAATGACACTAAGTAGACACTAATATTATAAATGGGAAAGTTTGGATGTGTATTTATTTTTTTGTTTGTTGTTGTTTGTTTGTTTAATCACGTCGTAACGGCTGAACCGATTTGGATGAAATTTTGTATGTAAGTAGATTGTAACCTAGATTAACACATAGGCTACTTTTTATCCTATAAATCAGGTCCCATTGGTTAAAAATGGGGTGTCAAGTTGCAACAGCGAGTTTAGCTTTATTTCAAGGTTACTTACACATTTAGAAGTGTAACGCGTACGAAGTCGCGGGCTAGTAAGTTATATATGAAAGTAACATATAAGTAAGTAAATTAAGTTATATAGTAACAGCTATGAAAAACCAGTATACATAAAAAAATAAAAACTCAAGACACATAAGAAACCCGTACTAAATTAACATTACACAGCTGGGATACTTAAAAAAAAGGAATAACGCTGAAAGAATCAACCCAGGTAAGTAAAGTTACGCTTTTTATTTAAAAAAAACAGCGCCGGAATCGAATTATCCGATTGGCAACTACAATGCCAGACAGACATAAGAGTAATAGAGTTCCTTGTGAAAAGGCTCACCCTAGGAAGTAATACCACCATACCTATTTCTGGCACCAAGCATAATTGCAGTGTGTCGGTTTGAAGGGTACGGTTGCCGGTGAAATTACAGGCACATGAGGCTTAACATCTGTATGCCTCAAGTGGATTGACACAGGGCAGTGTATCGTAGGGCACGTTGCTAAGGTGTGTGACCTACGAGGCAATACTTTGTTTTAGGCGATGGTTACCCTTTAACATCAGATGGGTCATAATGATTGTTTCATCATCAGGTGGTTAAAAAAAACAGGCGTCAAACTTATAACACTTTTTGCGTCGGGTATTAAAAATAGATGTTATAAATTCGAAATTTACTCTTTCTCTGTCTCTTTGTTAAGTTTTCACGACTAAACGGCTGGACCGATTTCGATGAAATTTGGTGTACGGGAATTCAATCAAAGGCCGATGCGAGAATGACTAACTTTGGTTTCATTTGTCTTGCGTTCCGCATGCCCTTCTGAACTCCGCAATTCCTCATCCATCGGCTGCTGTGGTTGATTATAGATTATGTCGTCTTCTTGAGGGATGTAATGTAACACGCGCGAAACTACCAATTCTGCCGGACGACGCTGTACACTATTTTATTTGGTAGGTGCTTGCTCTGTGAGAGGCGGGTCGAGACTGTCCGGGCCGTTTGACGCGTCGACAGTTACCTTAGTATGTCACTTCGTTCGGCCAATGAGGGTAGGTACCAAAAAAAATGAGGGTTGACGTGTTCTCCAAATTGTGTGATCTATAATATTACTAATCAAAGGATTGGAACATAGGCATTTTACCCGACGCAGAAGGGTAATGTTTTTATTGAGAAACCGCGCGTTCCACGCCGCAGGCGGGTCAGCTAGTTGGTGATAAAACATTTATTACTTGATTTCGTATTCGTGTTGCTCTATCACATATGAAAACAAGTGTAGGTAATATAGTTCCGCAACAATGATGCCTGAGACACTTGATATCCTTTGGTTAATTCGAGCTTACAAATTGCAGAGTTGCGCACATGTTTATGCAAATATACGACAATAAAATAGGAAACAAATTAGGTAAATACCACGCAGTTAAATAAATTAGATATATAGATAACGTATATTTGTACACCACACCTAAATTAACAAATAAAATTAACAATAAACGCACAGATACTTCAAAAAAATAATAAATTAAATAGATACTTACTCGTAACAGGATGAGATAATAATCACACAACTAATTTTTGGCAATTCCACGAATACATTAATTAAAGTATAACATCTTATTTACCATTAATTTATATGTATATGGTCTGACTGTCGGTATAATACAGTAACTTATAAATAATATGTTGAACACAATCAATCAGTTTATCTAATGAATAAATATTTAAACAATAATAATATCAAATGCCAAATAAATAATAGTCCTAAGTACATAATCGATATAAATAAATTTACAATCTCTCGTGATAATTGAAAAAAATACAAGAACCCTTCTCCAAAAAAACTGAGCAATGTTAGGAAATTGATTAAATGGAAAAACCCCGCATATTGCCTAAATAAATTAAAATAAAAAAGCCTTTTCTTACATTTATAACACTTTTAAAATAATGATTAATTATAAGTTATTTTTAAACTACTAAAAACTGACATACTAAAAAAGGATTGTGTGGTTTTATGAAACTACGGTAAAAGTGAAACTTTGTTTCACATTATAGACATTTAACTAAAAATGTTCGTTGGCACACATGAGTCTATACACTACACGGTCAGCTGATGCGAACTATAGGCGCCGCCATATTGGCCTCTGCTGCTTTGACGAGCGCCTTTCACTTTATCCCTACTCTGCGGCCGACCGTCACGCGACATGCAACACACAGATGAAAAAGTTTGAGACGATGTAATAAAAGTTCCACTTTAATAATAATTCGCGAATATATTACCTATTTCTACGATGCTATTATGTACATAAAAAGATTGTCTAAAATTAGCTTAAAGCATTGGCGCGTTTTATCGATACGGCGAGTTTGTCAAACAGCGCGTCCCTAAAAGGTTTTTACGAGACCGTCTCGTGCCCGTGTTCCATTTTTAAAATGGGTTTCGGTTGTCGTAGGTCGTTGGTTCAATTTATTCATAACATTTTCACAATTATTATTTAATGGTATAATTTGTGAAAAGTTAAGACTGTACGGTACAATTATTGTAAAAAACGGACAAGTGCGAGTCTGATTCGCGCACCGAAGGTTCTGTAAAAATATTTTTTATGTGATAAGTATAACTACAAATTACGGGTTTTCGTATTTTTTTCTTTTACTTGTGCTGTGAGATCTTGCTTCTTGGATAATTTCATGTTTCTAGGTCAAAGGGAAGTAGGTAGGTAGGTAGTACCTTATAGGGTTTGATGGGCGTATTTTTGGATTGTGTTGAGTTAGAAGCTTGATTTTTATACAGCTCCAAGGGATCACACCTTCCTAAAAGAAAGGTATTGACAGACAGATAAACGGACAGCAATGTGATCCTAGATCAGAGGATAAACCTTTTTTTTGAGGTACGGAACCATAAGATAAAAAAAACCACAAGTATGCAACGTTTATTGCAACTTTTGCTAAAAATAACTCATTTGAAACTAACTAAAGCCAAATAAGAAATAAATTTCAAAAAAAGAACGTATTAAGGAAATTTATTTTAATTTTTCGCCGCCGGGTAAGACTACGTAATTTACGAGTGGCCAGTAATAAAAGTTTTTGTTGCGAAAAGCGACGGGGTGCTATAAAAATGCTCTATCCCTTTCTGGCACGAGTTTACGAGCATGAAAATGCGAGATAGGTGTATATTGCACCGGTGGTTTTATCACCGGCATGCAAGTGACGTGAGCGTATGAAGGTAGGAAGCTTTGCTAGGCGTTTCATGGTTTTAATTTAAATTCGATCTCTATCTTGAAATGGGGAGTTCAAATGCATATTGCTTACAAAAACTATTATTTTATTTTTGTTTAAACCCCGCTTGTTTTCTGGATTCTGGCCAGTATAGAAATCGCAACATTGTTAGCGACCGAAATCGCAAAGTCATAGCGGTTCGATTGTATCGGTATTTGCGTGTCTCTACATTTTTACACAGTCAAAGCAAAAGCTTACGTTAGTATAAAAAACTTTCTGACTTTCTATTTGACATATAAATCAATAGAATAGAATAGAATAGCGCTCTTTATTGCACACCAACAAAATTAAAAATACAATAAAAATACACAAAAATTAAGGTAAGTACAACGGGCGGTCTTATCGCTAAAAGCGATCTCTTCCAGACAACTTTTGGATGGACATGATAGCTTTGACAGTAATTATAAAAATCTGCTATGACCGCTAACAATGTTGAGACACATTTCAACGATTTCTCCGCGCAAGCCTTGCGCAAATCTAAAAATTAGACCAAATTCCTCCCACGGAGGCTACCGCAAGCTTTGCATATGCTTCGAAATTTAAAAAACATCCTGCCACAGAAACTTTCGGAAGCCTTGTACAAGCCTCGGAATTAAATCAAATTCTTCCCAGAGGCATGCGCAAGCTTTGCACAAGCTTGAAATTTGATTAAACTCCCGCCCCAGGAGCTTTTGGAAACCCAGCACAAGCCTCGAAATTAAATCAAATTATTGCCAGAGGCATGTACAAGCTTTGAAATCATTACGTGTGTGGCCTCACAATGAGTGACTAAGTGACTATACTGTAAGGGCGTCTATACAGTTGCTAAGCAATGTCGATAGATAGATAACGCTTTATTGTACATCACACTTAAATAATAAAACAATATAAAAAAATAACTATACACGCAGAAATACAAGTGGCGGTCTTATCGCTAAAGGCGATCTCTTCCAGACAACCTTTGGATGGACAGGATATCACGAGAACGTTATAGGACGGTAGCTTTTAATAAAAAATAATTGATATTGCATAAACAGTGTACTTACATAAGCAAAATAAATATTTATAATGTAATCTGACTTTTTCCACCAACTATATACAGTAATGGGCATTTTACACCATAAAAATTAATAACAGTTAACCCCACCCCACATGGCAAGATTGGCTAGTAATTTAGTCGAACACAAGACTAGCCATTGGACGTTGAGCCCCACCACTTTTTATGGAACATTATATTCATGTTCCGTTAATGTTTATTATAAAACCAGCTAGTTTCTTGGTATTACATGATCTTATAAGGTTGCTGGTTAGTTGATGTATCTTAGTTTAGTAACGTTTAAAGCAGATAATATATGTAATGTTCTTGATGCGTACAGCAATCTATGGAACACTTTACCGTCGTCTGTTTTTCCTAAAGAATACAATCTTGGATTCTTTAAGGTAAGAGTGAATAGTTTTCTTCTAGATCTTCGTGCTTCATCTTAGATCACATTATCAGGTGAGATTGTCGTCAAACGAAGATCTAACCAGTAAATAAAACCGGTTAAGTGCGAGTCGAACTCGTGCGCCAAGGGTTCCGTACCTACCCATTATCCTCTAAATTGTATGAGCGCCCATACAACTCAGAGGACTATCTTAATTGGCGTCTACTATGTATGTATGGGGACACCCTTGAATTTTCAACTTTTTTCATATTTCGGAGTTTTTAAATAAAAAAGTTGAAAATTAAGGTAAATTTTGGTATTTACAAGTTTTCGCGAAAATATAAATTTGCCAATATCTTTTTATCGTCTTGACTCAGGACCTTGATTTTTATACACTTAATATGGACTATAGACCTCAATATCTGGCATAAATTTCAACTTGCTAAGTCCACCCGTTCCTGAGAAAATCGGTGGTGACACGCGGACAGACTGACAAGAAAGTGATCTTATAAGGGTTCCCTTTTTACCTTTTAAGGTACGGAACCCTAAAAAAATATGAGGAAATAGCCAAAGACGACCAGACTTGATGTGGTTATTAAGATAGTTCGTATTATCCAACATTGGCGTCGGTTTTAAAGGCATAAGAATGGGCAATACCGAAGATGGGTGGATAAGATCAAACGCACAGCAAGCCCCAACTGGAGAAGGGATGCCAGGGACAGATTCCAATGGAAAATGCTGGAGGAGGCCTTTGCAATGAGGCACACTGAACTGAGAGACTTATTTTAACAAATGCAAAAAAGACAGGCTACAGAGTACCTATATAATAATAATAATAACAACCTGTACTCATAATCCATTTGAGGAGATGAGGATGAAAAGCTTACATATCCATTTAAAGTAATTTGTTAAAAAACAGTAAAAACCAAACTATTCTTAGTTCTTAGTTTCTATAGTTCTTAGTAGTATAAGAGATTTGTGGTGGTTTTGAACGAAACTCTTGATATAGTGTACGTTTCACTGACGGATACATGATGTTTTGATTAAAAATGATTTTCAAAATGGTGAATTTTATCATTTGGAGTCAATTAAGAACAAAAAAACTAAAGTGTCAAAAGTGGATATGTGAGTTCTTGATCCTGATCTCCTCATTTGTTGCAACAGTTTAACCATCTGTCTCACCTCCATCTTGCACATGGTCTACTCATCACATGTATATCTTGCAATATCTTATTATCTGGTTCCCATAGTACAAGCTCTGCTTAGTTTGGGGCTAGATAGCGTTGTGTGGAATGTCCAGCAATATTTATTTATTTTATATTATAAGAATAAACTCAACTCAATATATGAATTCTATACGTACCTATAAAATTCACACTTATGAAGTTATGACTAATGTAAACATGTTTCTTTCTTGTTGGCTAATGCATATGTTAAAGGTCCAGCCTTAATGCCTGAGTTGTAAAATAAAAACATGAACATATTAAAAAAATGTCCAAACCATTGCGGTGTACAATGTAGTGGACACCCAGGAGTTTAAAGTCGAACAAGAGACTCAAAATGTTCTAAAAAGACTTGAGACAAGTGAAATTAAAAATTAAAAAGCTCGACCCCATCTTTTTGCTTCGGGAGTTAAGAACTAACTAACTTGGAGATCGCTTTTAGAGATACTAGGGGTGATCCAAAAGTAGTGATAATCAGTTATTTCTAGTGCACACAAAAATACAAAAAAATATCAGTCACTTGCTCAGTTACCCACTAGTTCAGGAAAAAAAAATCATATAAATAGGCCACGATTCCCGGGAGCTACATTCATTTGAATACGGACTGTCAAGGAGTGAACATAAAAATGGAAAAACACGAAATCAGAGCTGTCATTAAATACCTCTGCTTGAAAAAAATGTGTACCAAAGACATACACAGCGGCTTGGTGGAAACATTAAGGGACTCTTCTCCTCCATATTCCACAGTTGCAAGCTGGGCTAAGGAGTTTAAGCTGGGAAGAACATCGATAGAAGACGAACACCGCGAAGGACGCCCATCGACGTCCTCACTGAAGAAAATGTGAAAAAAGTTGAAGAATTTTTATTAGAAGATCGAAGAGTGACTATGAGGCATGTAGCTGAGGTCACAGGGATCTCATATGGCAGCATTCAAAGAATCTTTGCGAACGAATTGCATATGAGAAAGGTCTCCGCGCGTTGGGTACCGAAAATGTTAAACGACGAGCAAAAGAAGAAACGAGTCGACATGTCAAGAGCAAATCTCGAAAAGTTTCAGGCAGACAAAGATAATTTTTTGTCACGTTTTGTGACCATGGATGAGACCTGGATCCACCATTTTGATCCTGAAACAAAACAACAATCGATGACATGGAAACGATCCGATGAACCGACGCCGAAGAAATTCAAAGTGTCAAGCTCAGCAGGGAAGGTTATGGCGTCTGTTTTTTGGGACGCTAAAGGAATAATCATGGTGGACTACTTGGAAAAGGGGGCCACTATTACAGGCTCCTACTATGCAGAACAAATAAGAAGATTGCGGGAGGCTATTAAGGAGAAAAGGCGAGGCAAACTGCGGGCTGGAGTGCTGTTCCATCAAGACAATGCACCGGTTCACAAAGCTGCAATTGCCATGGCTGCCATTCAGGCAGCGGGCTTCGAGCTGGTGGAACAACCCCCCTATTCACCAGATCTAGCCCCCAGTGACTTCTATCTCTTTTCACGACTCAAGGAACACCTCCGAGGCAAGAAATTTGACGATGATAGCGACGTGATGGCCGCGGTTGAGGACTTTTTTGAGAGTCAAGATAAAGATTTTTTTTCTAAGGGAATTTTAGGTTTAGAAAAGAGATGGACTAAATGTATAGACTTGCTAGGAGACTATGTTGAGAAATAAATTTATTTTTTTATTTTATTCATTGTGTTTATTATTGATTATCATTACTTTTGGATCACCCCTCGTAAGTTCACCCATTGTACCTATGCTTTAGCTTTATACATTATTTTTTAAAGTATATTTTTCTTGTGGCGCATTTCGAAAAAAAATTAGAGTAAAATTTTTACGATGCGCGCGCACACCGACTGCCAAAAAGCGCCACGTTGAAGTTAGCTGATAACTATCTCATGCGCGCGCACACCGACAGTCAACAAGCGACATGATGAAGTTAGCTGTTAACTGTCTCTCAGGTTTCCGTGAAAACTTATAACTATATTTATTAATTTATCATTCCTTTTACAAGAAAAAAGTTGTGGCATACGGGATGAAATCTTTAGCTATTTTTGTTCTGTTACTCCAAATAAGTATATAACTTCTTACGTGCGTACATAAGTACACACCCACGTTTTTTTTGCTCTGTTTCTTCATTTATATTTTAATGGTGTGCAATAAAGATCAACTAACTTACATTGCTAAGTTTCATGCCAGTTAAACTAGCTTTCTATTATAAAAAACCGCATCCGTATTGGTCCATCCGTTTGGGAATTACCAACAAGCATACCCCTCTCCATAGGACGCTGAGCGATCCATGAGGACCATAGTGAGATCACGTTTCTTTGTCATATGTCAGTCATCACTTGTTAAATAAGGGGGCAATCGCGCTAATTTTGAACGATAATACCAAAGTAAGACCAAAACAAAAACGTCACGATTATATACATTTCGTATCGCGCTGACACGCGTGACATCAGTCAAACCAACGTTAGTTCCAACGTTAGACACGTCCAAAATTAGCACGAATGCCTCTGCCCCGCCCCCCCCCCCTGATAAACAACATGATTTGAACTTATCGTAGTTAGATGCTTCTTTATCAAAACACAACATATAACGGTATATCATTTATGCTCGTAAATCAGGCGTTATATTCGATGAGTTAAACAATCGTTTTGATAATGCCAAAGAAAACATACCTATCTAATTACTGACGCCACGCTACATCAATGTATCAATTTGTTTGCAATGACGCGAAATGCATAGTCAAGCAGAACAATATAGTGCAACGAGTGATGACATGCGAAATCGCCTACTTTGACATGCGTCAAAGTGAGTTTTTTTTATACTACCTGGAAATGAAACAAGTGTATGACCCACTTGATGTTAAGATAACAAAGTATTGCCTCGTAGGTCACGCACCTTAGAAACGTGCCCTATGATGCAATGCCCTACAACCATCAACTTGATCCATTCATGTCTAAAGCCTCATGTGCCTGTAATGTAATAGTAGATTGTGTCATTAAGGGGCCAAAATAATGCATTGAGCGCGAGCGCATTTGTTTGAATCCAGAGCGAAGCGAGGGATTCCTAAGTAGAATCCTAAGCGTAGCAAGAGATTCAAAGTACGTCGCTCGATGTTTTGGTACCGCGTGGCACACTCTGCTTTTTATCATCCTCTATGTCTATAGTGACGAATATTTATATTTACACAACCAAATTACAAATTTATATTAATATTAGATAGGTTTTCGCAATTTTGGAAGTTTATTGTAACTGTTTTGTTCGGAACAGAAAATGTCGTTGTCTTAACAATAACTTCAGACTCTAGTTGATGCTAATGTTGAGTCAATGGTGACATTTCACGCTGATTGAATAGTTTCTGAAAATGATTGCTTCATTTTAATTTTTCCAAGTCCTTAAATTTTCATAGGCTTTTAGATATTTCTCTTGATTTGCTTGGTAGTAAATTGATTATGACAGTTTCTGCGATTAATTTTACACTTTCTGGTATAAATATTTCACTTTGACTGCAAGAACTCATCTTTTATTCAACTTATGTGAATCAAATAAAATTGTCACTAATATTTTGATAAAAGTAATAAAAAATCGAATAAGAAGTTCCCGCGTATTTTTTTTTTTAATTTCATTAAACTATGCCGCGTCAGCAGGCGCGCTTATTTTCTTACCGGCCAGCCTTTTATAGAAGCAAATTGCGTTCAAACTTTTTAATTAAATAGTGTTCCAAATTCAAAACTCATTTCGTCACTACGTGCGCCGGAATGACCTATTTTGCGCACACTTATCGAGGAATTCTTCGGCTCTTTTCGAATAGATGTGATGAAAAAATATTTTCAAAATACCTGCTCGAAAATGTCAAATTATATGTCATGTAAACCTCACCGAAAGCAGGCGATTAAATCGCTACGGCTGAGCCGCGGGAGTAAGGTGTACTGAATTTCATTTTGCCTCATCTTTATTAAACTTTGAACCAAAGAACCCCACACAGTAAGAAATTATTCGTAAATCTAACTGACCTCTGCACATAATAATAATAATAATAGTCATAATAGTTCTTGATTGATAATCATCATTATACGTCAACATATTCACGTACGTTCATACAATTGTACAATATAAAATATAAAATTCACATAAAATATAATTAGTCCATTAAAACATAACACAACAATAACACTTAATTCATATAAAATAAATGATTCTTCATTTACCACAGGTTGGTAGGTAGGTAGGTTGGTGCACAGATGCACCAACCTAGATTTGGTTTTTATTGTCTCGCAGAAAGTGTGAAAAGTAGAGTATTTTCCTCGTGGATTAAGCTGTCTGCATCTTGGGCGTGCTTATATCCCTTTCTGCGCTCAGGATTCTAGTATCTCCCTTGCTCCGCTAATAATAGGAATGTAAGTCTCTAAATTCTAAAATTCTCTCATTACCTCGACTTATATAAGCTTCCTCGCTCGCTTTCGCTCACTCGTACGTCAAAATATCTCGTGTGCAATTGATCGCTATTGATTAACAATGTACCTACTATTATAACTAGTTGTTCGCCCCGAACTGAGATCTCGCGAGTCTACCATAAAAACAAAAAAATATTATTAGTAATCTTTGACTATCAAAATAGTGCCACGAAATTAATAACCATCTAACTTGACAGTTTCATTTAAATTACAGGTAACGGGAGTTCATGTAAATTGGTTACGCTTTTTTGGGGTACAAATTGTAGTTATTCTATATTTCAGACTTTTGCCTATATTTGTGATACTTAAGTTACACGCATACCAAATTACAGCATTGTGGGATTACTGGTATACCCTGTGAATTTCGTCAAAGTTTAGTTATTATTATGGCTAATAACTCAAAAACTACAAAAAAATTACTAAAAATAAAAACGGGGTCGAAATGTACTAATAAAGACCTTTCATGTGACGTCTCACTTGACCTAATAGTCTCATTTTAATTTTTTTTTACCCCTCTTGAACCCCAATATCTCAACAACCCCCCAACATTTTTAGTTCATTGAGTCACACCAAAAATGTACCATCATTGCCTACCTATATACCAAATTTCACGATGATCGGATAAACACTTCGAAAGTTATCCTCAGACAAACAAACATACATACATACATATAACGCCGATTTGCCCAAGTTGATTTGGAGATCTCGCTTCGCTCGATCAATAATATACACTAGAATTCTTTAGTAAACAGACTCCTCGATAGAATTGTCATGCTCCGCTAGACGAAACGTTGCCGGTTGCTGCACTAGTTTTCGAAACAAGTGGCGCTTATGTTATGTCAATTAAATGAATAGCCGGCGAGGCCAATTATGTGGAAGTTTAATCAGCTGGAAGTTTTGTAAACTAATTGGAGACCTAAGAGAATACTTTTTGTTTCTAGATGAAACGTAAATCAACGTACAACACAAACGAGTATATTAAATCACGCATTCTTACGACTTTTTAAGTAACTTTGCCATAAAACGCTCTCATTTTATCTACCTCACTGTCGCTTTCTTAGAAATGTACGGAGATACAGGTCTTGTCTTGCCTTAGCCAAGAACCCGAGTAGCAGTTTAATGACATCTAGCGGAATTCCTTAGCAACTTATCGTGCAAGTCGATGTTACAAATGTCCGCAGGCCGTTATGTTTGTTTGCCACTAGTGGTATATACAAATATGTTGGTGTACTGTGCACAATCGGCAACAATAGGCGTTTTTAGTGATAGTGTCAATTTAACTCCTAGAATTATAAACTTTTAAGTGCCATCTAGCGGACTTTCTATGGCAACTCTATTTTTGTCCGAACCTGTGCGCGCACGAGCGGAGACAAGCGATGTGTTTTCCGTGTTAACGGTATCAGCTATGTAATTTAACACAGTATAGGAACAGAATTAAAGCGTCGAGGATCTCTGGTCAAGTTGGTTGAAACTTCGAACAAATAGATCCTCGGATCAGGCGTGCGCCTGTTTTCACTCGTTGTACTGAACTTTACATCTGTTCCTATCTTATGTATGTGTCATTTTTCCTTGAAAAAAATATATATGTCGCCATCTAGCGGACTTTCTTTAGCAACTCTGCACGTACCTGTCGCGGCGCATCGCTTCGCTAGAGGTGCGCGGGCGGCGGAGACGGGCGCTGTGTCGTCAGCGGCAACGGTAGCAAATGCGGGTACTCTGGCGCCAGCACGTACCGCGGCGAGCAGCACATCGAGTACGTTGACCCCTTGCGCGCTTGCAGCTCCAGGAGTGAGCAGAGAGACCGCTCGTACAGCCGCCATTGGTGGACCACCCAGTGGGCTGGAAATTGTTAACAGCTGTAGATTGATAGTGGTGGTTTGGAAGCTTTGCTGCATAGGCTGTTTACTGAACACATTAAGATCGCAATTGTCTAGCACTAATATCTAGTCATTTCTTTGCTGGATGTACAAATATAAATAAAAAAATATATTCTAGAATATACTCGTAGTGCTAAATCTAAACAAATATTTTTTGGAATTCAAAAGGTCGGGTTTTTGGCACGTTGGATGGAACATTGGCCGAGTTATTGTATTAGCCAATATTATAGACCTTACGAAATGACATGTGATTTGACCATGCTTGATTTGATTTATCCCGAATATAGATCGTTCTCAAGTATATATAAAGTAAATTATAAACTTATTTATTAGGTTTCATTGTGGTCATATCTATAGATAGTTAAATTACGTTAATCTGACAGCGGATCTACCTTTAAACTTGTGCATCTTTACATACCTACCTACCCTTTAAAATTTAACGTTAAGGTTTACCAAACGAGCTGATTAAAAGCAGATACAGATAATGCATTGTATCATCCTAAAAGAGAGACAGAACGGTTCCTGTAATTGTATAATGGTTCATAACAAAAGGTCTACAAATGAATGTCAATCAATTCCGTAGACAGTCGGCACGCAATAATAAAAACAAAAGTCATTGTAGACAAATGCACATCGGCATCGAAAAGCGACAGGGAAGCGCGCCACAAATAAATATTGTTCAACTTCATTTTCGTTACGCGGTGCACGGTCCAATGTTGAATACCACGTCAGTTTTACTTTATCAATAGATAATAGCCTTAGACATTCATTTATCGGCCACACATGTTGTCACAAACAGTACATACTTTTCTAATTAATTAATTCGGTACACATGGTTAACTTTGCACTGTACCTGACATCTATAATACCTATCATTATTATAAATACGGGATTTATCACGTACCGTTTTATCGATGTTTCGACAGGCAATAAATCAATAAATAAATATTGGTGGACATTTCACACAGCGCTATCTAGCCCCAAACTAAGCAAAGCTTTGAAACCTTGATAACTCTAAGGGCGCGTTCAAGTATTATTGAAGACGTTTGACCCCCCCATGTAACGCGCAGTAACGTTTTTCGTAACCTCCCCCTCCCTCCCCTCCTCCCCCTTCCTAAACGTTACGTAACACTTAAGTGACTATTTTTATCTAGTCACAAAATTATGTTGCGCAAATTACCGGAAAGTCGCTAAAATACCGTTTTTATTGTTTTAATCGCGTTTGCGGTACTAACGAAAAAATTAGGTACAGTACAATACAGTCGAGGGATTCCCCGTAAAACATTCCTTTTTACTAGTTTTTATTTAAATAAAAAAAACAATGTCACGTAACACGTTGTTCGAACCCCCCTCCCGACCCTGTAACGCATTGTAACGTTTTACAAGACCCCCCCTCACCCCAAACTGCGTTACGTAATACTTGAACGCCCCCTAAAATATCTGGCTCGCCAGATAAGTTGATGGTAATTGAAGCAATTTATCAACTGTCACTGTCATTTCCTCACATTTGCGTTGTATGCGTTTTCACTTTTCGTTTTTGATGTTATTTTGTTTAAAGGGCAGACGATGCCATCGACAATTTGTATTAATCAATCACTAAACGCGTAGACGTTTAGATTTTAGATACATTGCGCTACTTAGCACTTGAGTCAGTGTATGTTTTCTAGCACAAGTACGTACTGTTGATTAGGTACAATAGGTACCTATAATTGATCATTTTGATAAGTGGTCTATGATCCATAAAACTGATTGATTAATGTTAGTGCACGCCGTGTTCATCTTTAATTAGAATTACATGTAGTCTCGATTAAGAAATGCAAATTGTAACAAAAATTGTTTATAGATGACTAGCTTCCGCCGGCGGCTTCGCACGCATTGTTTGGCAACAAAAAGTAGTCTATTTTATAATCCAGGTTATAATCTACGTACATACCAAATTTCATCAAAATCGGTTAAACAACGTGATTGAGTAATAAACAAGTAATTAAACATCCAAACTTTCGCATTTATAATATTAGTGTGATAGTCAAGCGCTTGACCAATACAGTACATCACGTTAGTGATGGTGATATCGAAGATGGAGCACGCTTCCCAAATAAGAATTTGTTCACTTTGGACTTGAAAGTCCAGAGTGAACAAATTCTTATAGACTCGAGATTATACCGGTTAACTATAATGGGCATGCATGTAAATTCTGTTGATATCACACTAATATTATAAATGCCAAAGTTAGGATATTTGTTTATTTACATACTCATTTGTTTGTTTGTTACTCAATCGCGTCTTGCTGGCTGAACCGATTACGTATTTAGTATGTAAGTAGATTATAACATTGGTTAACACATAGGCTACTTTTTATCCCATAAATCAGGCAGGTCTCATGGAATAAAAATGGGGTGTCAAGTCAAGTTGCAACAGCGAGTTTAACTTTATTTCTAGGTTACCTACACATTTAGTAGTGTAACGCGTACGAAGTCGCGGGCATCTAGTTCCTTAATAAATTAAATTAAAAATAAACCATTTTGCAATGTTTACTATAGAAATATGAAATTTATTTTGGCATGTAAAACACTTTATTAAACTTATGTTGTGCTATTGCATAATGCTTGCCATCTAACCACAGATACTGTATTGGTGACGTCTCGAGATATCTCTTGTCCCTTTCTAACCCAAAACCCGCAGCCATTTCCAAATGAGATATCAAATCGGCCTTTATTTTTGGATGTCGATTGCAAGAATAGGCAGTAAGTTTTATATCGAATTAATCACCTAAAATTAGTAGATTTTTTTCGAGAAGTCTTTTTTTATGTTTTGAGAAACCGTCACTTGAATATTGTCTGTAATTACCAAACACCTTGTAAAGAGGCGCCAATACACAGCAGTGGATGTTCTACGGGTGTAATAATGATGTACATCGGTGCAAAAACGGTTAATGTGTGGCTTTTTAACAAAAATATAAACAACTTAAGCTACTGAACCGATTTTGATGAAAGTTTTATATTACCAATCTGAAAGTATATATTTTCAAATAAAACAAGAATATTCCAAATTGGTTAATGACGGCGTTATGAGGTAACATTAAAAAAAAACTAAAAAAGAAAGAAGAAACAATCCAATTGAGAACCTCCTCCTTTTTGAACTAGGTTAAAAAACGTATGCAGTTATGCACACATAATTAACATTATACATAACAACATACGCCCTTGACATCATGCAACTTATTTATAACATTTGTACACGTGTAAGAGTGCATATCGCGAATTGTATAATTTCGATTGTTGTATTAATAAACTTCCTTTCTACTCCAGTATCGAGATCTTGCCAACAAACCATTCAAATACATTATCCCACGTCATATTTGAATAAATCCGATTTAGCAAACGAAATAGGTACCAAACATATGAAAGATTTTTAAATTATTCTCGAAATCCCCACCGCTACGTCCCTACTGGTCAGTGGGATGGTTGATAGTCGACCAGTGAGATGAATAATTTTTTTCTTCTCGAAATACCTACATCTACGTCGTAGATGGAATGGTTAAAGACATGGATCCGTACTAATATTATAAATTCGAAAGTAGCTCGGTCTCTCTGTCTGTTTGTTACGTTTTCGTGTAAACGGCTGGACCGATTTCGATGAAATTTGTTATATAGATAGATTATGACCGGGATTGGTCGTACGTGGTACATACTGGCACAGGATCGGGAAGAATGGCAGAAACAAAAAGAGGCCTATGCCCAGCAGTGGGTCGACACGTGCTGAAAATGATGATGATGACCGGGATTGGGACATAGGCTAATTTTTACCATACTGTGCTGAAAGAGGGTAATGTTTTTGTTGACAAATCACGCATACGAAGCCGCGAGCGAGTCAGATAATTGTATAAAACATGACCCATCCCACTACTACACACCAGTTCCCACTGGCACTGGTATGTAGCGGTGGGGATTTTGAGAATAATCCAGATTTTTTTTACGACGGCAGATGTCAACCGTTCAAACTGATGTCAAGCCGTTTCCTCTCCATAATAGCATTACATCACAGGTTAGGTCGACTAATTCAATAACTCGGCCAAAAGACTTGGCATTGCGTCCATCCCTTTGAAACATTTTTTTTATTTATATTATTGGCTAGCGTTGACCACGATCTCGCCTGATGGTAAGCGATGATGCAGTCTACGATCGAACACGTTTCCCTAGAAGAAACATATTCACTCGCGACTTGAAGACCCCTAGGTTGTAGTTATCAGGTAAAACAGATCAGGCAAGGCGTTCCACTCCTTGACGGTGCGCATAATAAAGGTGGAAGGTATGTAAGGTAACGGTGGCGCACCGCGGAGCGTCTGGTTGTCCGATGATACAATGGGGATGGTGGGATCAAATTGAAAAGTTCCGCTGCACACTCTCCGAAATGCATCCGATAAAAAACCGAGAGGCTTGCTTTCTACAAATTTAACGGAGCTCATATAACTTGTAAGCTTATATTGATAGATTTTTAGGGAAATATAAAAGTAATGTTTCCTATTTGTTTCCCTCGTAATAGGACTGCTGTTTATAACAAGCGTAATCTGTATGGCTGCATGTATAATAATAACCTTCCTAAGTCTGTACTATAATAGATGCTTCCGGTCTTAACGTACTCAAGGCATAACTAAAAAATTGCTTGTAGAAATAGCTTACTATAGTTCTAAGGAATATTCAGATGACAAGAATCTTGTTTAAAATTATAACTAACTCAATAATTTTGACATTGTTATTGATCGAGCGAAGCGAGATCTCCAAATCAACTTGTGCAAATAGGCGTTGTATGTATGTATGTATCTATGTTTGTTTGTCCGAGGATAACTTTCGTAGCGTTTATCCGATCATCGTGAAATTTGGTATATAGGTAGGTAGTGATGGCACAGTTTTGGTGTGACTCAATGAGCTAAAAATATTGGGGGGTTGTTGAGATATTGGGGTTTAAGAGGGGTAAAAAAAAATGAAAATGAGACTATTAGGTCAAGTGGGACGTCAAATGAAAGGTATTTATTAGTACATTTGAACCCGTTTTTATTTTTAGTTCAATTTTTGTAGTTTTTGAGTTATTAGCAATAATAAAAACAAAACGTTGACAAAATTCACAGGGTACACCAGTGACCCCCCAATGCTGAAATTTGGTATTCGTGTAGCTTTAGTGATACAAATATAGGCAAAAGTCTGAAATCCAGAATAACTGCCATTTGTACCCCAAAAAATATAATCATTAACCAGAACCCCCGCTACATCTAATTTGAATGAAACTGTAGGTCAAATAGTTTGGTTATGCATTTCGTGGCACCAATTTATTAGTCAAAGATTAAAGCCGGCATGCACAAAGATCACTAAACGTATTTAGCGACTAAACATGTTTAAGTTTGAAGTATTTGTATAATTTGACAACTCCTTAAATCAAATTTAGCCACTAAATACGTTTAGGCATCGTTGTACAAGTCGCCCTAAGAATAATATTTATTTTAGGAGATTCGCGAGATCTCAGTTCGGGGCGAACCACTAGTTATAATTAAAATAGTACTACTCGGCATTGCATGCGTAAAACGCTGAATATGGCTGCACTTATAATAAGTAACGCTAAACACTTGGTAACTAACTTCACATATCACGCAATAAATAGATTTGTGTTTGTTTTGACGAAGATACCGGTCGCTTCTATTAAGATAAAAACCTTATTCCGGGTTCCAGCTGTGTTTATCGGTATCTACCAAGTGTTACTAACAAGATGGATAAATGGATGATGATACTAATCGTGATAACGTATTGCGGTAGTTTAGAACATCGCACCATGCACTGCAACATTGTTGACACTGCAAAAGTAGAACTCAGTATATCACTGCATCTAATGTGTAGAGAAGAGCCAAATGCCAACATCACGATCAGACGCCTCAATCAAATACTTCACACTATCGATTAAATTAGAATTAATATACATAGATAAAACTATTACCAATAAACTTTCCAGGTTATTATGGAAATAAGGAAGCAATTATGCACTGAATAGTAACGCAACATTGTTGCACATTCGATGCATATTTTAACTCCAGACTAATGTCACTATCAAAATATATCTATTCTCATCGCTACACTCACACATACTCATAACTCTCAAAATATAATAGACTATTACGAGCCTAGAAATAGATTAGAATGTTGTATGAAACGTAAAGGGCGTTTAAGACGTTTCATGTCAATAGCGTAAGTAAGTAGACGGACGCTTGTGTCAATGATAGGTACTGCCAACTGGCCAAGTCATAAGCGGTCTAATGTATGAGCACCTACCTACCGACCACGTGTTGATCTATTTATACATGTATACAGTAATTTGTACGCCAGTATAATAAGACATCTCTGATATCACATGCTTAGCGTGATTCATCGGTTTATGGTATAATGAGAGTTCAGAATAAATTGGCTGCTCTTGAAACGAGATGAGATAAAAATTGTTGTCATTCCGATACAATTTTGTTGCGTGAAGATTAATTGCTTTGATACAAACTGATATTATTGAGCTTCCGGAAACGTTTGTGAGAAAGGAGGGTAATTAAGATTAATTGATAGCTATTAACATTGTATTGAAGGGGACCCATACGCATGGTTAATTGTTCTAGAAGTTTGTACCTTAATTGTTTGGGCTGTGACTAATTAAGTGGAATTTTGGTATGTTTGACTTTGGACAGATTTATATTGATGTGTGACACGTGCAGTGACATATCATTTGATGGCAAAGTAACGAAGAATTTGAATTTTCTTTATGTGTGGCGCGTGTAAGATAGATTTTTAGGTCATCGACGCCTTCAGCTATAAGGATTCTAAACCCCTTTTACTTGTGGTCCCACCATTATATTCCACTAGTGGGTCCACGGGTAATTTATTTTCCACACTGTCCTACCGCTCTAAATAGTATTTACCAGTTACTTTACCGGTGATTTATTTTAACCGTAGTCCCACCCACTAGGAGGTCCATCATTTTTTATTCTCAATTTTTACGTTTTAATACTAGTGGTTCGCCCCGAACTGAGATCTCGCGAGTCTCCCATAAAACCAAAAAAAAATTGTAATCTTTGACTATCAAAATAGTGCCACGAAATAAATAACCAACTAACTTGACCTACAGTTTCATTCAAATTACAGGTAACGGGAGTTCATATATAGTGGTTTTTCTTTTTTGGGGTACAAAATGCAGTTATTCTGGATTTCAGACTTTTGCCTATATTTATGTCACTAAAGCTACACGAATACCAAATTTCAATATTGTGGGGTCACTGGTGTACCCTGTGAATTTTGTCAAAGTTTAATTTTTATTATGGCTAATAACTCAAAAACTACAAGGATTAAACTAAAAATAATAACAGGCTGGAAATGTACAAATGAAGACCTTTCATTTGACGTCCCACTTGACCTTAGTCTCTTTTTTTTTACCCCCCTTGAACCCCAATATCTCAACAACCCCCTAACATTTTAGCTCATTTAGTCACACCAAAATTGTGCCATCACTACCTACCTCTATATCAAAATTCACGATGATCGGATAAACGCTTCGAAAGTTATCTTCGGACAAACAAACATACATACATACAACGCCGATTTGCCCAAGTTGATTTGGAGATCTCGCTTCGCTCGATCAACTAAAACGTAGAATTTGTGAATATAAAATTAAACATAGTATTAACGCTTTGTTATAAAATAAACCTAACGACCCTGAATTTTACGGTATAGTGTTTAACCTCCTAATGCAGTGGGACTACGGTTATTTGATTTAATTTATTTGGGTAGTTAAACAGCCATACATTATGAAGTTATTAAAAATAGTGCTGGTCTTTATTTATATAACTGAATCACCAGGGGAGCAGTATTTGAATTATTTGTAATTGAAATACAAATATGTACGTATTTTGTATTTGTAATTCAATTACTTCGTAAAAATGTAATTTGTAATTGGTATTTCAAATACCTGACGAAGAGGTAGTTTGTAGTTAGTATTTCAAATACTTATGGCTTCAAAATACATCTGAACATAAATCCATTTAGCGATCTTATTAATGGTGCGTTCTACAGAAAATAGCGCTCGATAGTTTTCGTAACTATTTGTAAGCAAAATGGCGAGCGCTAAATATGTCAATCTTTAAAGTTGGCGGCACTGCAACTGTACTGTACGACAAATTATCAAGTACTCGTAGCTAACACCTGACTCTATTAGTAATTTGTATTTTAAACAAAAATAGTTAATATACTGATTTTGTATTTCAAATACACGACTTAAAAATATTTAGTATTCTAAGTACGTGGGAGATAGTATTTTGTCATTTATATTTTAATAAACGCAAAGCATGTATTTTGCCCAGCTCTGTGCATGACCCACGGATTAGGTTAAAATAAATTTTTAAAAGCGGTGGGTCAACGTGTAAAATACCCGTGCACCCACTAGTAGGATATCCTTACATAATATATATTAATCCAGTTCATTTATTTTTAACTCATTCATGCACAAATAAACCTTCTTGCTTTATTTAACCAGTTTAAATCCACAAATGGCTTATTTTGGTCTTCATCCGATCTAGTGACCGATTGACAGCACAGACTTCGGGCATTCTACTTACTTATTCATCAAATGAACTAATTGAGTATTTGATTTAGAAAATAATCGTTAGCAGTATCGTTCGATATTAGGCCTGATTTAGATGGTCCCACCATCATAATTATCATCATTAGATATCACTAGCTGAACCACCCGCGGCTTCGCACGCCTGTATTGTCTATAAAAACATTACCCTCATTCTGCGTAGTCTGGTAAAAAGTAGCCTATGTCTCAAATCAATCATAATCTATCTATTTACCAAATTTCATAAAAATCGGCCCAGCCGTTTAGTCGTGAAAACGTAACAAGGCAGAGAAGCAGAGATACTTTCGAATAATTATTATACATTATAGAATATTTTTATCATTATATTTTTTATACATTATAGGATTGCGTTTGACCACGATCTCGCCTGATGGTAAGCGATGATGTAAATAGTCTACGATGGTACACGTTTGCCTAGAAGAAACCTATTCACTTGCGGCTTAAAGATACCCAGGTTGTAGCTACCAGGAAACATAAGACTGGCAAGGCGTTCCACTCTTTGACGGTGCGCATATAAAGGTCGAAGAGAACCGCTTTGTGCGAATGGGAATTAGTCTGGAATGGTGGATTGATGTTTCTAATACACTATAATTAACTATATCTATTTTTTAAAATGTATCACGTAACAATCAAGTGGCCCTCAACTTCTAGATTGACCTAAGTAGCGGATGTCATTTTATGGCGGGCACCAAGACAAGACGTCTCAGAACATGTATTTTTGAACCGACGACGTCTAAAAAATGGAGGGTTTCCAAACGTCTGATTTTTTATTGTAACAACACGCGTAACATTTTTTTTCATGTGTAACAAGTGTAACCCAATTATGATGTTTTTGAAGTGAAAACTTCTTTAGGCGCGCTGGGCATTTTTGAGATGGGAAAAAACCATTGAACTTGCGACACTGTTACCGTTACCGACACGTCTGTATATAAGTATCTGTAGTGTAGTCTGCTTTTATTTACGTTTACACTTCTGTCCGCACTCCCAGAGTGCCACTTTTTTAGTTTTAACTCTAATGTGGTCCCAATTCGGCAAGCTAGATGACGTCCTTAAGTCGCCTAAAACGCCACAATGTCTGCAGACCTGCTTAATCAACCAATGTGTTCTGCCCGCCATGACTTAAGGTACCGAACACATGAACGCTCACGCAGGAGGCTGTATACAGGTTAAGAGTTGCACAGAGAGCTATGGAGCGTACCATGCTCGGCATCAGACTGTTAGATCGCGCTCCAACGTCGATATCAGTAAGAACGAGGGTACATAACGTTAGGAATCGAGTTATGGAACTCAAGTTATAGATATCGATTTATTTTAGTATATTATATTATGTATTTTAATAGGTTTGTTTATCTTTGTATGTATCTATGTCTTATGTGTACCTTGGTCATGTTTTATCTTTCGGAAAAGAATTACAGGCCAAGGAGATATCTAGGAGAATTCAGTTGGCATGGGCGGCGTTCAGCAAATTGGACGATATCTTGATATCTTCCGCCGTTCCACAATGTCTGAAGACCCACCTCTACAACCAATGTGTCCTGCCAACAGTCTACGGTGCTGAGACATGGACGCTCACAAAGGAGACTGTGCACAGGAGTAGAGTCGCACAGAGAGCCATGGAGCGCGCCATGCTCGGCATCACACTGCTAGACCGAGTCCCCAATACCGAAATTCGCAAGCGGACTAAAGTTCAAGACGTTAGTAAGCGTATATTGGGACTCAAATGGAGTTGGGCAGAACATGTGGCCAGGCGCGGTGATGACAGGTGGAGCAGGGTGCTGACTGAGTGGTGGCCCCGAGATGGAACCAGGAACGCAGGTCGTCTGCAGGCAATATGGGTCGACGACATTATAAAAACAGCGCAGGACAGTCGAATGGCGACAACGAAGAGAGGCCTATGCCCAGCAGTGGGATGAGAAGGGCTGACGATGATGATGTACCTATATAATGCTGTTTGTCCTTTTCTATCCTTTTTTATAAGTGCAATAAAGTATTTTAAATCAATCAATCAAATGCTCTTGGCTAGACGTGGTGATGACAGGTGAAGCAGGGCAGCGACTGAATGGTGACCAAGGAGAGGCTATAGAAGGGTAGGACATCCGGCAGAGAGATGGTTAAAGGCGCGGACCGGCAATTGATGAGACTAGCGCAGGACAGGTGGATAGCATTTGTGCTATCCACCTGTCCTGCGCTAGTCTCATCGATTGGATGACCATGGGGAGGACTATCGGCCTAACAGTGGGTGAATTCGGGTTGTGGATGATGATGATGATGTGGTTCCTTTTAGTTAATTGAAGTAAATAAAAATATTCCGGGTATTTTAACCCTGTATAAAATGTTAAAAGAGTTCACCGCTATATGACGGAAATAAAAACATCGCAGTTTTTATAAGAAACCCAGCTTTGTTTACACGTGTAGTAACAAATGTACAATCAATAAAATGGATTGTTATATAGTTATAAACCACAAAAAAACAATTATCCTGTGATGATAACGTAATAATTACATAATAGAGCCATCAACTCGTCGCTACTAAGTTATCATTATTCATCATGAGGGTTCAGATAGTATTACGACGCGAATAATTTTTTTTATAGTTCCGTACCTCAAAAGGAAAAAAGGATCCCTTATATTATATGATCACTTCGTTGTCAATCTGTCTGTCAAGACCCTTTTTCTCAGAAACGCGAGGCGTCAAGTTAATAAACTAGTGGTTCGCCCAGAACTGAGATCTCGCAAGTTCCCATAAAAACAATAAAAAAATTATTCGTAATCTTTGACTACCAAAATAGTGCCACGATATAAATAACCAACTAACTTGACCTACAGTTTCATTCAAATTACCAGTAACGAGAGTTCATGTTATATGGTTCTCTTTTTTGGGGTACAAATTGTTGTTATTCTGGATTTCAGACTTTTGCCTATATTTGTGTTACTAAAACTACACGAATACCAAATTTTAGCATTGTGGGGTCACTGGTGTACCCTGTGAATATTGTCAAAGTTTTGTTTTTATTATGGCCAATAACTCTAAAATTACATAGATTAAACTAAAAATAAAAACAGGGTTGTAATAAACTA
The DNA here is from genome assembly GCA_963924445.1 of Philereme transversata. Classification (NCBI taxonomy): domain Eukaryota; kingdom Metazoa; phylum Arthropoda; class Insecta; order Lepidoptera; family Geometridae; genus Philereme; species Philereme transversata. The sequence continues at coordinate 13,218,264 of OZ004347.1, forward strand.
ATGAATACCTTTCATTTAATGTGCTACTTGACCTACCAGTGTCATTTTCATTTTTTTTTACCCCACTTGAACTCCAATATCTCAACAACCCCCGAAATATTTTTAGCTGATTTAGTCACACCAAAATTGTGCCATCACTACCTACCTCTGTATCAAATTTCACGATGATCGGATAAACGATTCGAAAGTTATCCTCGGACAAACAAACATATGTAAAATTAGGTATCTCATTCATCGTCTGGCAAAGTGCATGTTCCAATAAGTCCGGGGTCGTACGAGGATCAGACTAGCACGGGATCGGGAAGAATGCCAGAAGCAAAGAGAGGCCTACGCCCAGCAGTGGGTCGACACGGGCTGAGAATGATGATGATGAATTACATATACGGTTTCGAGCTGTAAAAAAATCAATGGCCGTATTTTTCGATTGCGTTGACTTACATTTGATTTGATGTTGTGACCATATTCCCGTTGACCGAGAATTATGAAAATTGGATAAAGGCACAAGTATCACATAAAAAATATTTTACAAAATCCTCGGTGCGCCAGTCAGACTCGCACTTGTCCAGTTTTTTTTTAAAGAAGAGATAACGGCACAAACCTTTTGTTATGAACCTACACACACTACCTTGTGCACCTGTCTCTGTAACTCCATATACGAAAATAGATTTTTTTTTACGTAAAATTGGTGGCGATTGAGTTGTTTACACTGAATAACTAAAATTTCGTAATATACGAACGTTCTTATATGTTCAAGCTAAGGATCAAAATAGATTGACATTCCTAAAATTCAGTAATTTTTACTAGAAAGAAGAAAGAAAGAAAATACGTTTATTTGCCGACATAACAAAACAAAGACATACACAGTTACAAAAATAACACGACAATATGTTCAACATACAAAAAATTTAAATAAAAATATAAAATAGACATAGGTAGAAGGTATGTCCAGGTTATGAGCGTCCGCAAACTAAGGATCCGGCTCAGCATTATGCACCACGCACTAGTAAATACGAGTACGCAGCGCGCTGATCTTCCGCCGGTTCCTAAATTCAGTACCGGATAATCTGACGGATAAAACTGATAATTATTAGGATAGCGTATTTGCGGCCAAGTTGCTTAACTAACCGGTCAATTATTTCCAATTAATATTCAAACAAATGTTACTATAACCTATTTCGGAATATTTGCCATAAATTACATAACTTGTAACGAATCGATGATGTGTAAATAAACAAGTTGCTGGCAATCACAGATAACGTAGGAATCACATAGGGTTGCCAACTTTTTTAAAAGAAATAACGGATTTCTGGCTCTAGAAGTCTAGAGGGTAAAAAAGTACATTCGACGAAAAAAGTACAGTCACCGAAAAACGGTATCTATTTTAGTTAAAAAATTGTCCACTGAACTGAACAGCGCAGTTAAATCATCTAAACTTTAACATCGTTAGAATCGTGTTTCAATTTGTGGCTCTGTATTTTGTAGGGATCATTGCATTTTATAAAAAAAAACAATGATTAAAACTACCTACTTAAACGTTTCGATTAAAATAAAGTACATTTTGCTATTATAAAATAAAGCATATATGTAAAATACCGTAGGATACTTTATTATACGCACACACCCCCAGCCACACACACGCTCACCCATCCACTAGCATATTTATGCACTCAAACACACACACACGTACTAGATGCTACTTAGTAATTTTTTACACCTTCAGTAACTGTGTCTTTTTTTAATCCATTATTGCTGTTTCTATTGTATGTTGTATTATGTGATTATCTTTAAGCTTGTATTGGAACCATGACTTATCTTGTCGCGGAGGAGGGTATCTACGACACAGTATTTATTACTCATGCGGGATCATCGTTTTAATTTTTGTAATTAGACCCTTGTTAAATTGTTCCAAATAAAGATGATTATGATTATACAAAGGTAAACTGGAACAGAATGCTGTCTAGCATTAAGTTCGCCTGTGTACAGATAATTTTTATTTTGGAATATTGATTTTCATAATTTTTCTCTGTTATAGGCGATGGTTACCACTTAACATCAGGCCCACCATAAGCCTGTTCCATCGACATGTAGAATATAAAAAAAATACATTCATTATTCTAAAGTACTGTTGGCAACCCTATCACCTGCCTGGTACATAGTCATCCCATTTTGCTTGGTACTAATCTTCCCGGAACTAAATGCAGATCATGTGCATTTGTCGCGCAGCGGGAATCGAACCTAAACGGCTAACCCACGGAGGTCGGCAAAATACTATCTTTCATTTTCAACTGCAGTCTCGACATTAGTCGACAACGTCGACAACGCTTTATTTGCAAAGGTTAGGAATGGTAGTTACAAGATTTTTGAACCTGCCATAAAACACGCAAAAACATAATATGTGGGGGGGGGGGGGGGGGGTTAGTTTTTATTTTATTTTAGTTTTTGAGTTATTAGCCATAATAAAAACTGAACTTTGACAAAATTCACAGGGTACACCAGTGATCCCACAGTGCTGAAATTTGGTATGCGTGTAGCTTAAGTGACACAGATATAGGCAAAAGTCTGAAATTCAGAATAACTGCATTTTTACCCTAAAAATGAACAACCATTTTTCAAATTTGAATTCCGATCAAAACAGGCGTATTTCTGCACCATGTCACATAAAGTTGTTCTCTCCACATGTCCTGTGCAAAATAGGAAAATTTTTACTGAAAAAAGCATCTTCCATTTTTTTGTTCTGTTTTTTTCTGTCAAAAAGTCATACTGTTTTTGGAACTATTTGTCGACTAATGAAAATCGATATAAATCGACGAGGAAAGGTAGAATTGACAAGTGGTGGCTATATACTGAAGTGTCATGGCCATTGTCAACCGCTGCCAAAATAAAAAATAAGTATGATTGTCTCTGCACCTCTAAAATATCACATCAAAGCTGACAGATGACACAGGTTTTTTCTAACCGTTGATCTTTCGATGTGAATGGATTGCATTGTGAAATTTGAAAGCTCGAAACATTATTATTATTGAGAATTACAAGAAAAATGGAGGAGCAAGGTTTGGTCGAGACTGAATGCTGGATCAAGAAAAAAAAGCGTAAAGATCGTTTGGAATATCGTAACCCTTAAAAAAACACGTTTTCATCTTTTCAGAACTTACACAGACATCATTACTAGTGAAACAATTTAGTGAAGATTGGGTCTCGATTGAAGTTTTACTAAAATATTCTTGAATGGACATAAGGGTTTATGGACTTTTTTGTGTATTGATTAAAATTTAGTACTGTAAAAATAATTTTGTATTTTTTTATAATAATAGGTATTTTACTTTTGACAGAACCACAGAAAACTTCACTGTGAGTATTTCCAAATATTCTAGTCAAAAAGCCTTATTTCTTTAAGTGACATATTGTTACGCCGAGGCTGTTAAACAATGAGTAATAATCGAACCTTCTCGAACGCTTTTGTCTTGCTGTGTTATTGTTGCTATTGTTTGTGGTTTCGCAGAATGGGGAGTGGCCATTGTGTCGAGGGACCGACCCTTTCCTGGAAGGATCGACATCGTTCTCGAACAATCGAAATGTGTGCGATATAAATAGGCCGGAGAGATGGCCGGACAGTCAGTCTGAGTCAGTTAGTGAGTGAGTTAGTCTCAGCGAGGCCCTGGAGGACTGATGTGGGAAGGGTCTCGCGTGAACAGTAGTTGCTCCCGAGTCAGTCTGGATTCAGCTATACGTGTGAATATTTCGGTGACTTTAAGTGGTGCAACTGTGGTGTGAATTAGTGTGTTGTGATTACGTGTGACCAAGTTCGTGTATTCATCGTTTAGTGCTGAATAAAAGTGTTACTTTGGTCTGACTGATTCCCATTATTTTATCCCGAACCCTCAGCTCGTAACAATTTGGTGTCAGAAGTGGGATAAAATAATGCCGGTTCTGCCAAAGGATAACGTGGACGGTGTCCGGACGAGAGGTCAACGACAACAGGAATTGGATGAAAGGCGGCTTGGGGAGTCTCCGGTTCAAGAAGCTCGGCAGAGTCGTCAGTCGATGGAGATGGAATCAGCCGCCACCGAATCATTTGGAGCATCATCATCATCATCATCCGTGGGGCAAGCTCCTGTGACAGGCGATCTTGCTGCTATTATGGCCATGCTTTGTCGTCAACAAGAAGAGCAGCGACGTTGGCACGAAGAACAGCGACGTCAGGAAGAAGAGCAGGCTCGGTTGCAGGAAGAACAGCGACGTCAGGATAAGGAAGAGCAGCGTCGTCAGCAAGAAGAGCAGGCTCGGTTGCAGGCAGAACAGTGACGTCAGGATAAGGAAGAGCAGCGTCGTCAGCAAGAAGAGCAGGCTTGGTTGCAGGAGGAAGAACGCCGTCAGCATAAAGAAGAGAAGCGTCGTCAGCAGGAAGAGCAGGCTCGGTTGCAGAAGGAACAGCGACGTGAACACGTGGAGCAGACTCGGTTGCAAGAGGAACAGCGACGTCAGGATAAAGAAGAGCAGCGTCGTCAACAGGAAGATCAGCGACGTTGGCCATAAGAGCGTGCTCAACTGATGAGGGAATCGTTCGGTTCATCTGGAAAGGAATTCCAGGAAGTGAAAGAACAGATTGAAATCACGAGAGCCGTGTTTTGGAGGCTGGAATTGGGATCGCTGATGAGAAAGGGATTCTGGGTGTCCTGAAGTACTGGAGACGGCAATGTGGCTCCTCTAGTTGCTACATCTTCAGCGCGAGGTGCGCCTAAAATTGTTCGTGTTGATCGGCTGCCGCGATATGGGGCTAAGAATGCTCGGGACGAGCATGTTTTAGGAGGGGGCAGTGTTACGCCGAGGCTGTTAAACAATGAGTAATAATCGAACCTTCTCGAACGCTTTTGTCTTGCTGTGTTATTGTTGCTATTGTTTGTGGTTTCGCAGAATGGGGAGTGGCCATTGTGTCGAGGGACCGACCCTTTCCTGGAAGGATCGACATCGTTCTCGAACAATCGAAATGTGTGCGATATAAATAGGCCGGAGAGATGGCCGGACAGTCAGTCTGAGTCAGTTAGTGAGTGAGTTAGTCTCAGCGAGGCCCTGGAGGACTGATGTGGGAAGGGTCTCGCGTGAACAGTAGTTGCTCCCGAGTCAGTCTGGATTCAGCTATACGTGTGAATATTTCGGTGACTTTAAGTGGTGCAACTGTGGTGTGAATTAGTGTGTTGTGATTACGTGTGACCAAGTTCGTGTATTCATCGTTTAGTGCTGAATAAAAGTGTTATTTTGGTTGGACTGATTCCCATTATTTTATCCCGAACCCTCAGCTCGTAACAATATCAAATGGTCGTATTTCTGAGTGGTCCGATCAAAAAGCCGTATTTCTAAACAAAAATTACATAAAAAAAATTATCTAAGCGGTTTTTTAAGATAGAAAATGGTATTGTAATGATAACTTACACATGAATGGACGTTTAAATATATTTAAACATTTATTCTATAGGGACAGGCACTTTTGTTCAATTCTTGTAAGGTTTGTTTATCATGGAAATAAGACCTTTTGAACAGATGCTCCTCAAATAGTTTAGCCATAAATGTACACCCCCGACAATTATTTTTGTTATAACAAAAGCCTCTCCATCCAAAAGTTATCTGGAAGAGATCGCTTCTAAGCGATAAGACTGCCCATTGTACTATTTACTTTTTGTTTTCTATTTTGTTTATATGGTGTACAATAAAGTGTTTTCAATCTTTATTATATATACGGAATTTATCACGTACCGTCTTATCGGTGTTACGACCGACAATGTTTCGAAATTGTCAGTCGAAACACCGATATAAATAAATCACGAAAGTTTTCTCTGCAAAAAGTGTTTTCATTCATTCACTAAACTGACAATTGGCATTTTCTATCCGGATTACAGTAATTTTAATCAAACCTCTTGGTTAGTTTTTGCCTGCAATGTCAATCAACATTAAAACCAAAATTTATTATGAGTCAAAAGATACGGAGCGGATAGCGGAGATAAGGCATCGTAGGGCACGTTTCTAAGGTGCGTTACGAGGCAAAACTTTGTTATAGGCAAAGTGGGTGGGCTACATGCATGTTCCATCTACAAATCGTATAAAAAACCGCTTGACATTTTTTTAAGGGTTTTACATAATGCCCGCGTTAAGAACGAAATAATCGTAATAACGTTACCTACCGGTTATTAACCGATAAATTATACGCCGGTTAGAAGACTTCCAAGCCCGGGATACAGTAACGCTTTTGTAGCGTTGATTATGTTTTAAAGCTACCCTTCCACCGACGAATCATATGATCATTATTATAAATACGGGATTTATCACGTACCCTTTTAACGGTGTTTCGAACTGTATCGGTTCAATTCTTGAACCTTCATCAGGGTGAGTGCGATCCGCTCCGAACTGCCTCTCGCCTCGCACTTATAATAATCACACTAATACTATAAATGTGAAAGTTTGGATGTTTGTTTGTTACTCAATCACGTCGTAACGGCTGACCGATTTTGATGAAATTTAGTATGTACTTAGATTATAGCCTGGATTAACACATAGGCTACTTTTTGTTGATAAACAACGCGTGCGAAGCCGCTGGCTTGTGATTGAAATAAATCACGAAAGTTTTCTAAGTAAAATCGTATGATCAGTTGGGAATAACCCATCTTAGACCGCAGTTTGTGAACGCAGACTATAATAATTGATGCCAGCCGGCGGTATACAATATAATAACAGAGAACGAGTGTGCACATAATTACTGCAAACATCGTCAAATAAATTGTAATCGGAAATCTTAATTCATGTGTATTCCTATAATTTACAAAATAATTCGAATCGTTTTTTAAAAAGCGCGTTATAAGGGTTAAGTATTATACACAGTCAGCAAAGAAACCTCCCCCCCCCCCCACTCACCTCCCCCAGCGAGAGTTGGTCACTGATTGTTTTATCAAAACACAAATGTTTTGTTTTTAGGGTTCCGTACCTCAAAAAGTAAAAAAAAGTAACCCTTATAAGATCACTCTCTTGTCCGTCTGACCGTGTGTCACCACCGATTTTTTCAGGAACGGGTGGACCTAGCAAGTTGAAATTTATATCAGATACTGAGGTCTATAGTCCCTATTAGGTGTATAAAAATCAAAGTCCTGAGTCAACATGATAAAAAGATATGGGCAAATTTAGATTTTCGCGAATTTTTTTTTTGTTTTTCGGAATTTTCCCTTTACTTGTGCTGTCAGACCTTACTTTTAACCAAAATTGACAATTCTAGGTCAACCGGAAGTACCCTATAGGTTTTGACCGAAAACCTATATGGTAGTTCCCGTTTACCTAGAATCACGAAATCTGGCAAAAAGCAAGGTAACAGTAAAAGCAGCACAAATAAAGGAAATATTCCAAAAAGTAATAAAAGTTGAAAATTAAAGGGTGTCCTCATACATACATAGTTGACGCCAGTTAAGATAGTTTTCTGAGTTGTATGGGCGCTCATACAATTTAGAGGACAATGGGTAGGTACGGAAGCCTCGGCGCACGAGTTCGACTCGCACTTGACCAGATTTTTTATTTGAAGTTTCTCAGAAAATAATGTTGACACGGCAATTGACATTGACACTTCACATTTCTTCATTAATCAGAGCATGACAGAGCAACGCCATCTGTTAGCAGTTTTAAAAACATGGCCGTGAAAACACCTCATTCATTTCAGTACAGTCAGTTTTTCAGTACCGTATTACGCTTTCGCTCGGATGTAAAACTGTCTATAGAAGCTGTTTACATTGATAGCACAAAAATGTACGTACAGTCATCCTAATAAAGGACAGCCTCTTTCTTTGTGTCCTCTTATCGGCAATTTAAGAGTTAACTAAGTAATTATTGAAAACAATCAACTCGTTGTGCAGGGTTAAGATAAAGCTAATTTATTTATACTTACAATGTTAATAATGTATATGAAATTATTTATAAGAAACGGTTATGATTTATTATTTTCTTTGAAATTACCGATATAATAATACTGTATTGGAATGATATAATTACTTATTGACATTCTTAATCCTTTATATAAAATAAATAAATAAATATTGCTAGACATTTCACACAGCGCTATCTAGCCCCACACTAAGCAGAGCTTGTACTATGTGAACCAGATAACTGATAGAATACTTGTAAACATTTTTTTTTTGTAAATACATACTTATAATATATATGATGATGAGATGATGGTAATGTAATACTCATAATGCTAAAATTGATGGAGATAATACGGCTAATCATCATCTAGCTATTTATGGTGTCGTATTAAAGCCAGCTGTGGAAATCGCCACTAGTTTTGTCATTGATATTATGCAGAAACAGTATCTATTTAAAATTATTGCAAAAGTATCGCTGCCAATTTTGCTGAGCCATAAATTATTCGCAAGATTCAGCATTATTGCACTTTTTATAGCAAGTTTACTTGCCCTTTAAACCACCTGGAGACCTAGTAACAAAACACTACGGTAGAGGAATTATGTAAGATAAAAAACCTACATGAGTAATGTATTTATTTCAAATGCGTTTATGCAACGGAACTGAATAGTATTATTTAAATATGGTTACACGTGTAAGCCATTATTCTGATCGGATATTGCTACAGTTGAAGCATAAGGTCACTGTCATAGGTTAAGTGTCTACGATACCTATCTAGACTCAACTTGTCCGTGTTAACTGCAAACACTGATACGGGTTTGTAATTAAGACAGACGCCCAATTAAGGTAACTCAGAATAGTAAAAAACAAGTTTCAATCTAGTCTCGGTAGGTTAAATGTCATAAAAGGTATTCAGTATTCACGAACCCAATACCAATACAATGAGTTGACTGATAAGCGATTATAGACTTTAACTTGAACTCGAGAGGATATTCTAATATTGGTGGAGCGGAATGCCAAAATATATTCAATTCATGATCCAATTTCGATTGAATCAACGGTCGTTATATTTTTAAAGTTTTACGTGACCTCCAGGCTTTTAAACTTCAACATTCGTGCTCACTGTTCCTTGAAATTAGACGACGCGAGCGATCGTTTTATTGCATTTAAACATTCGCAGTCGACGAGCAACGAGCGACGACCATTCGTGGTTCGCTTCGACACTCGCGCGTAAGTTGAAACCCAGTGGGTATAAAACAATTTTCTATGTTAGGAACTTCCCGATTGCTCAGATCCGCCGATCCTAAGGTCGGAATAGTTTCCGAGGTCGCTGCCGACTCCAACTGTCAACTGCAAATGCAGCTTCCGAGGCGCTTGGAACGTCTGGCATAAAAATACATACAAATCAGTAGTGCCGCTGCGGCCGACTGCTTGCAACGAGACTTGCAGGAGGCAGTTGCAGTCAGCAGTGTCGCTCGTAATACATAGTATGAAACTAACATATTTTTTGAAAAATTTGGTTTTTATCGCTGAATGCATCTACGTCAGTAGAATTTATTACTGGACGCAATATTAAGAGCTTAATTAATTGACGTAATAGAGAACCCGAGAAAGTTAAAGTATTTATAAAACAGGAAGGGTTGACAGTGTTTAGTTTATATTATTTACTTATTATTATAAGATAAATGGACGAGACTAATAACTGAATGGCAACCACGAGATAGCAAAAGAAAAAGAGGCAGACAGACTAGAAGATAGGAGGACGACATCAGAAAAGTGGCGGGTCCAATATGGACCCGCATAGCGAAAGATAGAATAGAGTGGAAATCTTTAGAGGAGGCCTATGTCGAAAGACAAGCTGAAATGCAGAAACGACCGTTTACCGATACTTAATTTATGTAAGAAGATAAGTAACTGTTATAAAGTAAGCATATTTGTAAGAAAACTGTAAGACATTGTAAAAATTAGTTCAGTAATAAAGGCTATTTTATTTATTTATTTATTTTATAAGATAAATAAAGTTACCTACCTAAGCCTGATCTTTCCCACTACGTAGGGCATAGGCCTCCCAATTTATTTTCAGAGCGATCAATATTGTTTGGTCTGCCTGCTCTCAACGGCTCCAAGCAACCTTTATTACCCCTTATGACATTATCTAGTAATCGTTGGTCAAAGCCATTTTTAAACGCTATTATGCAATAATTACAATCGTCACTTTTTCATTAAAAATGTAAACATTTCTTGACAGCGATGATCGTGCGATTTGCGTATTAAACCTCTCGCAAGATACGTTATCAGGGAGCGGGCTGAAGTGATTCTCATCACGAGTAAAACAGGTAAACACCAGGCAGTCTCAGACAAATTGCACACATTATATCAGCCGCGACTCTTGGAGCACCGACCTGCAACATTGTAGTCAGCACCTTGACACCGTAAACTTGTACTACATTGCACTTAATTGCATAACTGTATTAACATTCTTACGGACGGCTGCGTTTCTGCTTTTTGTAAGAGATGGCGGTGGTGGCTACTTTTGGTAATATTTTTGTTTATTTACCAAATTTTTAAAGTTTAATAAAAAATTGAAGCAATTGTAGAGATTCATACATTTAGGTTATTATTATGTTACAGTATTATAAGTTTTCAATTGTTATTTTACTAGTCCGAGGTGTAAACAATTGCATAATCCATATAAGTTCTTCAAGGTCTTCACGATACAGGCTTGGCCTAGTGTGAAGACCACCGGCTAAATCATTTAATTAATAAGCCCTCTCAACAATAAGTTTACTCTAAAATTATCTGTTTTAAAATTATTAGTCAAAAGGTGTGCTTGTTGTTGCTAAATAAAATATTTTCATTTTTTTTTCATTGTTTGTGTGGGTCTGTGGTATCTTAGCCTATTTTATAAAAGTGGTTCGTAGGAGCTGCGACACACCGAACGATTTGCGGTACGGTGCGGTCGACAACCGCACCGCATTGCGCCGCATTTGTTTTTTTTATTCTGAAGTACAACTTGCTGTTTGCTCGAACTTATGGCGAGCGCAGATGGTAAGTAGTTTTAGTAAGGCAACTAGCGCATGCGCGTTATGTAGACTTTAGGTACGAACCTTGGCTTGGGCCGTTGTCAGGGGGGACGTTGAGAAATGTCCAGATACAGGTTAGTATTAGTATTTTTCAAACTTTCGCAATCATTGTACATAATTATTGATTAAAACGGGTATTTATCACGTATGTACCTTTTTAATTTGTTATCCTGACTAATTTGGTATCGTGGTCACGGGTGGACTGGAGTACATGGAGCTACCGTCGAGAAGTGACATAGCTGTAGGAATTACCCTCACTTGGTCTTCAGAATTAGAAATGTTCTCATTCATATTACGACACACTACACTAACCGTATCTACGCACTGAGACGACCGATCACGACGCAAACACCCAATACTCACCGGGATCCAGGACGCTGAGTCTTATAGTCATCTTTCCGATTGAAATTTGGTTTTTTTTTTATTTAAATCGCTTCACGAACCATTATCTTGTAATAATGGCATTCACTAGAGAGAACCTTAGGATCATGAAGTTCAATCCAATGATTCTGTCTCGAGTCTACCAGATGCTCTGCTATCGCTGACTTGTTTACCTGGTGATTTTTGACACCTGCGATATGCTCTTTGACACGTTTGGCTATGGCACGTTTGGTTTGCCCGATGTAAGAGCGGCCCCAGCTACAGTCTATCTTATAAACACCAGGCATCTGCAGAGCTCAGCACACACATCCAAAACGTCGGTATCACAAATAAAAAAGGTACATATGTGATAAATACCCATTTATATTAGGTTTGTACCCTTTGTACCTTGAGTAGATGGCGATTGAAGGGACTCGTCGACCCCGCCAGCAGGGTCGGTGTATTCGCATTTGGTGTGTTGTCTCGCGCTCGGTCACCGCACCGCACTAAACCGCGTTTCGTTCGGTTCAATATTACATGTTTATTTTCATTAAGTATTACGACCAAAGTCACCGCTGCAGTTGGTGTGCTCTGCCAACTGAAGTGGAAGTTGGTAGGCCACATATGTATCTAGAGCACAAGATTGAAGATGGAGCGAACGGCAAGACGACCCGACTCGCTCAAGATCGGCGTATATGTACCATGTACTGCGATCTTGTCGGCATACACTCAGTTCTGGGTGCCCAAAATAAGTGATGAAATATAATATAAATGAAGAATAATAATAGCGTACATAATTGAAAATTGAATGATATTAATTATAATGAATGAATTAAATGATGTAAATAAATATTAAGTGGGAATAAAGGCTTTATTTATTTATTTTTATTAAGACCATGCTGCGTTCAATGATAGGCATTGCCGATGTTGGAGAAAAGACAGCCAGGCTCAAATAGGATTGGGCGCGACACATTAGCAGGATAGGTGCACCCCGATAGGTGGGCTAATTTAGCTACAACCTGAATTCCTGATGGAACACGCGGTCGGGGTTGGCCAAGAAAGCGTTGGCGAGACGATCTTGTTGCCTTCGAGCAGGAGTGGTGGAGTATCGCACAGGATAGAGACAGATGGAAGCACTTGGGGGAGACTTGCTCAGCAGTGGGTTGATTAAAAAAAATTAGATAGTATAAAACTTTGCAACAATATAGTCTTGTCTCTAGGCGCGTTACCTGAAAATATAATAAGCGGTCAAGTTCGTGTCAAATTGCACTCAGGGTTCCGTACCTTTTAATTATTTATTTACAGTACTACTTAGTAGATCAGTAATTTAACGAGACCGTATCATTACTTTTCTACTTACCCATACGCCTTCGCCGGGATACTCACATCCTTCAGCATTTATATAACACCCTGTTCAACCCTTCCTCACCTTCCTATCTTAAAGAACGCTTCCATTTCCTCTATCAATCCAATCCTCGATTCTTGTGTTCATCTGACACACTCCAACTCAGGCCACCTGTACACTCCTCCACCTACTTTGATAAGTCTTTTACTGTGCAGGCTGTCCGGTTATGGGGCACGTTGCCGGTAGCTACCAGATGTGCCAAGTCACTTGCCATTTTTAGGGTTCCGTACCCAAAGGGTAAAACGGGACCCCATCACTAAGACTCCGCTGTCTGTCTGTCTGTCCGTCTGTCATCAGGCTCTATCTCATGAACCGTGATAGTAAGACAGTTGAAATGTGCACAGGTGATGTATTTCTGTTGCCGCTATAACAACAAATACTAAAAACAGAATAAAATAAATATTTAAGGGGGTTTTTTGCAACAGGTAGACGCTTGAAATATTCACAAAATATTAGTTATATATTCACTTTAAAAATAAATCATTAAATTAAAATAAAACAAATATTTAATAAATATTATAAAAATGACTACCTCCGTGGCGCAGTGGGCGTATAGCCGGCTGAGACGCAGAAGGTAGCGGGTTCGATTCCCGCCGCGGAACAAATGTTTGCATGATCTACAGATATTTGTTCCGTGTCTGGGTGTTTTTCTATCTATTATAATTATGTATTTACAAAAAAAGTATATAAGTATTCTATCAGTTATCTGGTTCCCATAGTACAAGCTCTGCTTAGTTTGGGGCTAGATAGCGATGTGTGAAATGTCCAGCAATATTTATTTATTTATTCATTTAAGTGGGGCTCCCATTCAACACACATGATTTTTTTGCTGTTTTTACAGATAATGGCGCGGAACCGAGTTGCTCGCGTTGTTGCGACTGCGCGAGTTCGACTCGCACTTGGCCGGTTTTATTTATTAAACGTATGCTCAGAGAACACTATCTGAGTATTTGCCGCTAAATATCTATGTGTTTATTATTAATTAATATGTTTCTTAAATAAGTCTAAGTATGTATATATAAATTGTTATGAGTAATTATTATTTAGGTTTATTCATTTATGTAATTTTCATTTATATACTTATTTTTATTATATCATTTTTATTAGTATGTATGTACATGTAGTATGTTAGGTACACCATTACACCCCAGGTAATGTCCACACAGTCCATTCCATACAAAGGTTGTCTGGTAGAGATCGCTATTTAGCGATAAGACCGCCAATTGTATCCATTGATTTACGTTGTTATTTTTTATTTGTATTTGTTTCATGGTGCAATACAGAATTATCTAATCTTGATCTTTAAATTGACAGTACACTACAACAATGTTGTATCGAAATATACTCGAAGACGCGAAAATAGACGCCTTACATTTGCGTTGCAACTTGCAGTCAACGCGAAGCGTTCAGGAAATGCATTTGATTCGATTTGGCATAGTTTATGGCGCAACGTGCAACTGTGAGTGTCCACATAATATTATTGAACTAATGATTCGTTGGTAAAACTTAAAAAAACTCTACTGCTGATCAATTCATTTTAAATTTACACAGGTACCGTCGGTCGGTCGTACCAGTAAGATCTTACTTAACGTTGATAGTCATAAGGCTGTTTTAAAAAAAATATTAGGGGGCTGAACCGTTACTTCTTCTTCTTTTTCCGAGTCAACAGTTCAACTTCACAATCACATTATGGATGAATAAAAATTTGCTACTTCTACTGCGTTGTCAGTGGCTAGATTTAAGTCGTCTTCTGTGCAGGTAGTAGGGCACAGAAGACGATAAGCATATGGGCTATGCTTTGAATGGGTTCCCCGCAGTCGGAGCCAGTCCCGTAATCCCCATCTACATAGATTCTTCCTGCACCGGCCGACCTGACTTCGGAGTCGGTTCATGGAGTTCCAAACTGGCCACGGATAGTCATGTCCTGCGGGAAGATGTTCCTGTGGCGCGATAAAGACATGTGGCGGTGCGGTGGCCAGGTGGTTATCGGCAGCGTGTGTATTACGTAAAAAGCTTTTACAACTTTTAAATTGGGCCCAAGGGAGTTAATAACCGTAGAGGGACATCCCCTGAGTTATCAGTTTCTTGTTTCAGCTTTTCATATTGAGAGAAGTAGGTTTCAACCGTTACTCAAAATTTGTTGACAATTTACAAATTCTCCCTGTATTTATGTTGTGTGATGCAATGCATATTGCGAATAAGATATTATCCCTCGTATTTTTTTATTAATCTCATAAAATCAAAAGCGTGCCAAGCATTTTCGTGATCTCATAATGTCGCTTAACATAAAATAAATCGTATTGATATCGGTCAAGTTTTCGGCTGATGTTCTCGTTTTAAAAGGTGTACATATTTTTGCATAATTTATTATTTTTATGTTGGGTAAAAATAAAACGCCAAACCTCGTTGGTACCCCTAGTCAAAACAAATCCAGGCACCTGGGAGAGCATTGACCTCTTTGTTTTGAAGTAAGGATTTGTGTGAAACGAAACAACAAAAGTCATGGAGGCGACTTCTAATATTAAGCGGTAATCGCGCTCAGTGATACGTATATTTTTAGTACTTATTTATTTTCTACTGTAGAGTGCAAACTGTTGTCAATCGTAGCATTAATTTAATGCAGCAGGAAATAGTTTAAGAGAAGTTTTGTTTGGGGATTACATGGGGAATAGGGTTTTTAATACGTTATTTACACTAAAAACGGGATATGATTTGTGATGAACTGCGTCAAAATATCGGGATACCCAAAAACTCACAAATCATGGTAAATATCCCGTTTTAAGTGAAAATAGTATTCATAATACCATGATAGTTTTAAATAAGTTTTTATAACTTTTGGGGAAGTAAAGTTATTGAGTGGAGACCACGCACTGGAAAGCGCGGCGTAGGACGGCCCACCACTAATTGGATGGATGGTCTGATAAAGGTTGCTGAAAGCCGTTGGGAGCAGGCCGCAACGGATTGGTAGCTTTCGAAAATATACTCTTCCACTGCGTGTTCTCTACCTGAGAACCTTCTACCCAACTGCCGTCAGTTCTTCGAACCCAACCCACTGCCCCTTCATGCCATAATATTAGTAAGACGTTCCTTCGTTGGGTGCACGCCGCACAAGAACAGTCGCTCTGAAAACCTACGAGGGAGGCCTATGTTCAGCAGTGGAGATCCTATGGCTGATAATGATGAATCCTTCGGAAGTGTAGCAAGAATACTCGAGTAGCAACGACCGATTACAATAGTTTACATTGAAAAGCAAAACACGCAACATATCAGATGTTACTCAATGAATTACATCAGCGTTCAGTAGGCCAATGCGACAATCTTGCACGACCTTGACACTGAATCACTTTGCAACAATGTTAGTTGCACGCGACCGCGGTCCGCGACTTTTGAACATTGTCGTACAAAAACAAACGAGTTGAATGGCGTCTGTCTCGTGGCGCGGTGGGACGAACGCGGGACGATATCGATTGTGACTGTACAGTACAATAGATTCATTAATTTTTGACAAGCTTTTATTTGCAATGTTTGTTTGTTTAGGTCAAATCTTGCGAGTTGAATTAGAACCACTTCCTCTTATCATTTGGAGTTGAAAATTGACGTGTTGGTTCGGTTTTGAAGACAGTGCATTTTTATGATAAGCAATACCTGATTCTACACCCTATATACTCACCAACAGCGCAGACACAGAATTTGTATATGCATTTAATTATGATAACCCTTTCTATGTTCAACCATGACATGGCTGCTGCACTCAGAGACGGCTTCCGAAAAGGGAACTCTTCAACGGTCAACAGTACAGAAAACAAATATTGTAGGTATACCATTTACACATAGAGCACTTACTCGTACCTATATAGGGTGTTTGTTAATATACGCACAAAAATGAAAGGGGTTATTTTGATGAGCATAATAAATAAATTTGTGAAATGTTTACGATAGAAATGTGAAATTTAATTTGGTATGTAAAAACAAACACTTTAATAAACTTATGTTGTAACCACAGATATTGTATTGGTGACGTCTCAAGATATCTCTTGTTGTCCCTTTCCAAAAACCCTTTCCCAAAACCCGCATCTATTTCCGAAAGAGATATAAAATCGGCCTTTCTTTTTGGATGTCGATTGCAAGAGTAGGCAGTAAGTTTTAAATCGACTTAATCGCCTAAACTTAGTCGATTTGCTTTAAAATTTGATAATATAACTAGTAGTTTTTTTTCGAGAAGTCTTTTTTTATGGTTTGAGAAACCGTCACTTGAATGTCGTCAGCATATTACCAAACACCTTGTATAGCTATAAGCTTGTATTTAAAAATGTTTTTTTACTGTTAATTTTCGTACTTATTTTTTAACAGAAAAAATAACTGGTTTTTATAATTACTGGAAGCCATGAACATATTTCTTTTGGAAACACATTCGCAATTTATTTGTTTTCACATTATATTTTCATCCGGCAAGCAGGACGATTTTTCTCCGGATCTTAGAGCATAAAGAGGTCCACTACGTTACGTCGGTATGTAAAGTATAAACGAGTCTCCACGACGTGGGTCATTGTCCTCGTACTTTGTAAGGACACCTTGAAACTGATACGACAGAGGCTTAAACTGTTTTTTCTATAGGTACCTATTTAAAACTTGACGTTATTTTTATCTCAACTTTGACAACAAGTGGTACATTTTAATGCATTATCTTCTCTGATTATACAAACTAGAACTTTTCTACCTATTTCTTTGTGTGAGCTAGTACTAAACTTAAAACTTTTTTTATTCTACTAACACTAACTTCTAAGTTCTAATTTAATGTAACCCATGTAACAATAAGTAAAAAAAACTATTTAGGTATCTAATCTACGACCAGACGCAGATTGCACTGATTGCTAAAAAATAGAGTAAACAGTTACGTACAAAATGTTAGCCTAAAAATGTCTCCGATCTCCACGTCGGAGGAAACAATAAAAAAAAATTAAAAAAACCCATGTAACAAAAACTTACAAACAAAATTTAAATCTCACAGCCCAATACAATGAGCGGTCTTATCGCTTAGAAGCGATCTCTTCCAGACACCCCTTGTTTTAAGTAAGTGTTACAAATAAACTTAAAGTCATTCTTGCTAAAAATAAGCGTTCGTCAACCAAAGCCAATAAATGCTATAATTTACTACTTACGCACAAACGCAGAAAAAGCATCCCGTGCTTCAGGCGGGCGGCAAAACTAAGGTTTTACTTTGTGTAACTAACCGGAGATACCTATTATATTTAATTTTGTTCACGTTTATTTTGCCGGTTTATAGAAATATCACTTTGCGTGCGACTTGTGTGTTTCATACTTTGCAAACGTACTATTAGGGTTCTTAAGGAGTTTGTTAATAATTTTAGCGTTGAAATACTTTTTTTATTGTGTCACGCCTTACCTTCTTTTAGCACGACCAGGATAACTGGTAGATAATGCCATTGGCATTAAGTCTTAGCACTTTCTGTTTTGTGTGTAAGGGGCCGTCCATTAATTACGTGAACTGTTCGGGGGGGAGGGGGTCTAGCCGAATCTCGCCCAATTACACGTGGGGGGGGGGGGCGATCTCGGTTAATATCACATAATTTTTTTAATTTTATCATTGTAAATCTAGATTACGAGAGAAGCAATCTTGAAATAATGAAGCCAATTGATTTTTTTTAAATAAGTCCAACGCATTTACAAATTTTGAAAGCTCTCATGTGAGATAAAGGGTTGAAAAAAATCTCACGACATCTCACCAGGGGAGGGGTGAGGTGGGAGGGGGGGGGTCAACTAAATCGTCAAGAACGTCTCACGTAATTAATGGAATAAATAAGCGACAAAATAATGACTGGTTGCAGACGCGTGACCGACCATCGTGTATTTAGGAAACTTAGGTTTTTTATTGAATGAATTAATGAAACTTTCTGACATACGGAATCATAATAGTAACTAAACTATTAAGTGCTACTCAAAATAAAACTGAGAATTCATTTAAGCATTAAAATCACTGGTGCCATTTTGAGCTATGAATAAGTTATCTCCTCGTATGATTGAGATTATTTAAATCACTTAAATATTTTTCTTGATGTTTTATTTTTGCCTTTGTTCATGTCCATTTTGTAAGCTGTTTCTACCTGTAATCTATTTGTGTACAATAAAGAATAAAGAAACATCTATTGGCGCGCCTTGTGGGTAAGCCCGACTCGCTGCACGCCGCCGCGCCGTGACGGCGTCCAATAGGCGTATTGGAATATAATATATAAAGAATATACGTGCCTAAATGGGGACAAAAGTAAAAAGTACGGATACAGAATTATTTGCGTCACGCGTATTTATATTGCGTATGAGAGGATGATTACAAACGGTTTTCTTTGATTATAAATTATTTCCCGCCGTTGTGTGCAAGCCGCACAAGATCTATCGCCCTGGAAATACAAGTCGAACGCTCCAGTACCTTGAAGAGGCCCGTATAGGGCGGCTGCAGTGCCTGACGGATTGTATCGACCCTAAGAAAAACATGTGACGCTGTTGTTAGTACCTTAAATATGAAGGAAGACTTCTCGTCGACGTACAGTCGACATCTTGCGTCGCAGCTGTACAACGAAATCAGCGGGGTCTTTGAGTCTTCCCGGTGTCAAAGAAGGGGCTAATAATTCCCTATGGCTCATAAGATGATGAATAAAACGATTATTTAGTTTTTACTAAGAATGGCTAAGATACTGCCGTACTGACTACGGAACTCTACTGTGCGTAGTCCGACACGCGCTTGGCCAATTGTTTCTAATGCAACAGCTTAATCGTATTTCAATGTTTCACCTGCTTATAGCGTTAGTTAAATATGAACTGATAACGAGAAATAACATAGGTAATGTAGTTGCAATTCTTGCAATACCTTCAAGGCAAGCTACAATTTCTTTAAAGCACTTGCCTATTGGCTACCATTATGTCTCTTATAGGTCGACATCTAAATGACCTCTTTACTTTTTATTGGAGGGCTATCTATACCTCCAGCAGTCGCAATGGAGGTAACGGTAGCCACGGACAGTCGGCTTAGTAAAGATTCAACGGATATCCATTTGAAAATAAATGATACGTTTACTAATAAGTACGTTAATAATATACCTACAATTATTAACACGAATATAAAAATATAAAAAAAAAACAGTTCAACCATCTGAAGTCCACGATTTTAAAACAATCTCAAAATTTTTAAGCTAATTTTGACCTTGACGTGACAAAGCCCGGTAGCACAAATGGTAGTGCATCCTCGTATCAAGAGGAAGGTTGGAATTTTCCGTAAATGTTCGGATAACACTATAAAAATAAAAATACCATCTAAAGACCGTTGCAAATGATATATAGATAGCTCAACTGCTCCAGATCACTGCCAGGCAGAAGTGTGACTGGATAAAAATAAACGTAATAATTTTCGATTTTAATAAATAAATAATGCGGGACATTTCACACAGCACTAAGCAAAGCTTGTATGGGAAATTGGGAACCCAATAACTGATAGAATACAAATATATGTAGATCATGCGAACATTTGTTCCACGGCGGGAATCGAACCCGCAGCCTTTTGCGTTTCAGCCGGCTATTTGCACACTGGCACGGAGGTCGTCGATTTACTATTCGGTATCCTTCCTATCCTCTAAAATAAAGGTGGAAAGACTAAAGGTATAACCGAACAGCACCTCCATTTAAGAGCACAATTTGCGATTTTGCTTTTGTATGTATGTACGTTTGTCCAAGCATAACTATCGAACTGTAGATTCGATCTACATGCAATTCAGTTAGATTAGGTTAGAATAGCTTTTCTCATACCAGAGATAAGGTGACGAAACTGGAACCAGATGGGACTCGCAAAGAGCCAACACCGTTGAAGCCATGGAAGAATGCAAAGCGTACCCACAGACTCGACCAAAGGTGTTCA
This sequence comes from Philereme transversata, assembly GCA_963924445.1. Classification (NCBI taxonomy): domain Eukaryota; kingdom Metazoa; phylum Arthropoda; class Insecta; order Lepidoptera; family Geometridae; genus Philereme; species Philereme transversata. The sequence continues at coordinate 13,238,923 of OZ004347.1, forward strand.
GAAGGAACCCTGTGAGGTTTTACTCAGTAAGAGTCTGACATAACCTCCGCCACCACCACCCCAGAGCGGAAGGTACATTACGGATTCCCTAACGTAAAATAAAAAATGGTTAGGATAGCTTGTGCTATAAAGTTTTGCTAGTAAGCACATGAGCTGGATCGATGAAGAGGTTAGTAAAATATTGTGTTTCAAAGAGGGTAACAAAAATAAAAGGGAGAAAAGAAAGCCCACCCACTAGATGGAAAGACGACCTAATTAAGATCGCTGGGAGCCGTTGGATACAGTAGCAGTTTTATCACTCTATAAATCTATGGGAGAGGCATATTTGCTAGTGGGTAACTCTGGTGTCGGAGTTTTTAGGCTACCCAAAGGCCTCCGACACCCCGTTAGATTATGCACAATACACCCCTATCCGGGACGTCAGTGCAGATCTTATTCCCCCCACCCTAGAACTAGAATTAAGCCTCCGACATGTGGCCAGGCCGGGCGGGTCAGCTAGTATCTCTACTAAAAAGCATACAAAATTATTGAATGCAGTGATACAATTTTAGCAGAACATCTCTTAACCTTTGTGTGGCCTGCCAATTCATGTACTAGCGTTGTTACGAGTATGCCTCGTGTATCCTACATTATAACGAGGTATGCTTTTATAGATATAGAAATTATGCATAATCTTCATAGAATTGTAGATGTAGATATAAATTAGATAAAACGCTTTACTGGACACCAAGATTACTTTAGAATTAAACTAGTAGTTCGCCCCGAACTGAGATCTCGCGAGTCTCACATAAAAACAAAAAAATATTATTCGTAAACTTTGACTATCAAGAGTGCCACGAAATGAATAACCAACTCACTTTACCTACAGTTTCATTCAAATTACTGGTAACGGGAGTTCATGTTAATTGCTTACTCTTTTTTGAGTAGAAATTTCAGACTTTTCCCTATATTTGTGTCACTCAAAGTCAAAGTTAATGTCAAATATTTTTATTCGTTAAAATCACAAGGATCACTTTGAAACGTCAATTTTAGTGCCTGTTCCTTCGCGACCAAGCCAGGAAAGAAAATGGTTGTTTTTTTTTAATGATCCTTTTACAATACATAATACAGAAAATAAATTACGTCTAAATTGTAACATTTTGAACGAGTTGGAGCAATTTCAATCCCAAGCTTCTCTATCATCTAAATAATCCGATATTTTATAGTAGGCTCTTTTATAAAGATTTTGTTTAAGTACGTTTTTAAATTTGTTAATTGTCAATTTTTGTACATCCCTTGGGAGTTTGTTATAAAACCGTACACCTTTAAACGATTTACTAACTTTATGGAGTCTACAAGTGGCAACAGCGAGTTTATCTTTATTTCTAGTATTAAAATTATGATTATCGCTACTAAAGCTACACACATACCAAATTTCAGCACTGTGGGGTCATCCAGTGAATTTTGTCAAGTTCATTTTTTATTATGGCTAATAACTTAAAAACTACAAGGTTTAAACTAAATGAAAACGGAGCCGAAATGTACTCACAAAGACCTTTTATTAGTCGTGCCATTTAACCAGATACTCCCATTTTGATTTTTTTTACCCCTTTAGAATCCCAATATTTCAACAACCCCCCCACATTTTTAGCTCATTTAGTCACACCAAAAGTGTGCCATCACTATATACCAAATTTCACGGTGATCGGATAAACGCTTCGACAGTTATCCTCGAACAAACAAACATACATACATACATATTATACTGTTTTTATTATTTGGGCTCGTTTACTGATCACGTTATAAAATAAGATAGTCGTCTAATCTAAAACTGAACGCTTATCTACTTCATTACGTCAAAGCGAAATGTTCTTTACTTACTGTTATCATAAGGCTCATTTTGCAATGATTTGCTGTATGACTTCAAGTTTAAGTGGTAGAGGGGCATTCAGTTTTAGATTAGACGGTCTCTACTCATATATTACACAGTTTCTAAAAAGAATAGAATAGAAAAACGTTATTTTGCATCACAAGTGTACATTACAAATGAGTATAAAAAACAATCCTAGTGTCTTTTTAGTGATTGTTATGTGTTATTTGTTGATTTTATTACACCCTGTATAAATGACGTGTTTCTCGTAAAATAATTTGTGAATAGGAAACTGACTTTTATTAGCGCATGCAATAAACCCTGGAAATGTAATAAAATTTTACAACTCGTTTAATGAATTCTTACATTGGAAGGTAAAGGGCAAGTTACAAAAATTACAAGCCGAATTGCTGCTCAAGTAGCAAATACAACGCAGGATTGAAAAGAAACACAAAAGGGCGTAGAACATAAGAGATTCTCTATTATACTATATACTATTATACTCTATTATACTATTATACTGTATAATAGTAGAGGAGACCGTGGAGATCGACCTTCACCGATCTGATAACCAGATGAGACGTATTTTTATCAAATATAATTTATAAACAAATATGCCTATAATTACTTGCCTATCTAAAAGTGCTTATGGCTATTTTTAATTAAATTAACTTTAATCGATTTTTTTTCATCACTTTCATTCTTTTGATAACCAAATGAATTTTATTTCACTGTTAGTTTTAGTTATATATTCTGTGTGTTAACAGAATATGCCTAAGTAGGCTTGCCTACTCATTTCTGTGTATAGCTACCTGACAAGCCGATGTGAACAGGTAAGTCAATATAGGTGACTCCATCGTTCTGCTAACTTATTCTTTGTTTATTTATTGTTATATTAACTTTATATGTTATATCAAATTTTAGATTATTTTATTACAAAATCAGTCATATTTCAAAATCATTGCCTGCAAAAAATCATACTTATAGTACTGTTGCCTAGCTAAAACTTTTAGAGAGCACTTTTAGATAAGCAAGTAATTATAGGCATATTTGTTTATAAATTATATTTGATAAAAAATATGTCTTATCTGGTTATCAGATCGGTGAAGGTCGATCTTCACCGGCTCTTAGACCATAAAGAATAACGCCTTTCGAGACAGATGATGTTTTAAACACCCTATATGTGATTCCCGGGAAATAATTCAATTTTTACTAAATTTAGCTGTTGCGGCATTGAGTAAAAATGACAAAGGAAGCCAGTCTGAGGCCTGATGGCAGATGGTTTATACTGTGAGTTACCAGTGATGACACTGGCACAGAAAACTTCCACTATGGGGCTCATAACAAGGCTCAAGGTCGCTCAGTGTCCTATAATAATTATTAATCCTTTAATTTAATTCAGGCAACGATAAAAGTTACAGGATAGTAATGAACTCATTCTACGGCTCGTAGTCAAACAATAGTGAAAAGATTATACCTCTCAGAAACGTCATAGTATCGCTATAGATACGAGTATGTATGTATGTTTATGTATATTTTTTTATTTTATTGTAAGTGATCAGCGCTCTCAATAATACAATAATAATGATAATAACAATAAAAAACACTAATGGAGGGGACTGTATCCACACCCCATTAAAAAGTCGGCTCCATCCAAAGGTTATCTGGAAGAAATCGCTTTCAAGCGATAAGACCGCCCATTGTACTTGTTGCTTTTTGAATTTTTATTTTTATGTCTGTTTCTTTTGAAGTGTACACTAAAGTATTTTCATTCATTCATTCAATGATATGTACTTACCTAAGCCTTAAATGTATTTTATAATAAAAACTTACATTTATTTTACTACATAAACACTTTCGGTTCTCGGTACTAAGAAGAGAATCTTCTAAGAAGAGAAGAAGAGACTCGGAAGAGATCGCTTTTAGCGATAAGATTGCCACTTGTATTTCTGCGTGTATTGTTTGTTTTTAGTATTGTTTTTTTTATATTAAGTGTGATTTACAATAAAGCGTTTTATATTCTATTCTACTATGTAGAACGATGTGAAAGCGTAACAAACAAATAAATAAACAAACTCACTTTTACATATCAGCATGATAATGATAAAATTAATATGACGTTGGCCTTCACGGGCTATAAATTGACATAGTCTACATTTATAGTATTTATAGCCATAGTTAAATATTCATTATCTATGTAAATGTGATTTACTCGTGTCGCAACACTCGACTTGTCTGGTCGTTTTGAGAGCACTCGTAACGTGCCAAAAGGGCTTTGCCTAGACTGTCTATCTGTATGTCTGTCACAAGGGCCTTTATCTCGGCAACCGCCACACGTAACCACTTAAAATTATCACACTTTACTTGTGACGAACGAGATAGAATAGAAAACGCTTTATTGTATACCACACTTAAATTAACAAATCATATTTAAAACACTTAAAACTAGAAACGCGATAGTACAATAGGCGGTCTTATCGCTAAAAGCGATCTCTTCCAGACAACCTCTGGATGGACTGGATTTTACGAGAAAGTTCAAGGACGGTAGTTTTATAACTTTAGCTTTTTGTTTAACTAGAGATAGATGTTGTAAATGTCTGTTAAGCATTTAACGGTAATTTGGACGCTTAGGTGGTTAATTTTTGAATATGTCTAAAATTGTTAAATACGTTTTGCGCGGTAGGCGCTAGGGCGAAGAACTGATTCATGCAAATTTCATACAAAATTGTGATCATCAAGTGCGCGCCTTTATATTGTAAACCTTGAACATAAGAAGAAAGCTGCTGAATACCGAGTTTTTTATTTGAAGCCTGGGTAGGAACCTATATTACCTACAGTGCCGGATTAAGGTAACTTGATGCCCTAAGTAATTTTCCCCTGTAGGCCCCCCTATCCTTAAGTGAACTACAATGAATTATTAAAAAAAAAATGTTAATACGTATCGTAGGTAGAATATATATGTGTTGTTCCTCCAGCCCTTATCCCATGCTAGGTGCGGTCGGTACAACATGATTTCACATGTTGTCCTGATTCGGATACAATTTACAACCGGCTGCCTACCTGACGTCAACTCACCTCGGGAACATCTTACGTCAACGACAATTTAAAACGCGCGGATTTTGTAACTGCATTAACTTTCGTGTGCTTGTTTTTTTTTCTCGGTCGTCTCTGGTGCCGCCCTAGACGGGATGCCCTAAGAAATTGCTTAAATAGCTTATATGCTAATCCAGGACTGATTCCCTATGTGTTTTTGTGGCTTGAGACTCGACGAAAAAATAACTCGGACGGCCGTCAGTTACATGAATCCTTGTTAGTGTTTAGTGAATGTGTAAATAAATAGCGGCAACAATACAACAATGTATGATATTGACTAACAAATTTTCTCGTTGACAGTACACACGGCTATCACGAATTGCGACTGGGTTACAAGTTACCAACTGGTTTGAAGTACATAATTGATATACAAATTACTAGCTAAGCTGTCTTTACACTGTCACATTACAGTGAAGTATTACTATCTGTGAAATTACAGGCAAATGAGACTTGACATCTGTATTAGGGATTGCATGCTGGATCTAGCAATCCAGCAATCCCGCTAAATCCAACACATTTTTGGGATTGCTGGATCTAGCAATCCCGCTAAATGCAACACATTTTTGGGCTTGCTGGATCCAGTATCTGGATCCGCAATCACGTAAAAATAAGTAACTAACTTTTTTCCGCGAGAAAACACCTCAAAACTTTACGTTGCCGCTTTGTTGCGTGCGCGTCGAGCTTAAAGAGCTGAAAATTTGACTTTTATGATTATTTGATGAATCTCAAACCAACCAGCGTAGAGGCAGAGAGAGCCTTTTCTGCAGCTGGGTATATTATGTATGCAGTTCTTTAAGAAGTAGGCTGGGAGATAGCAACATCAATAACATTTGTTTCTTGAGATCTTACTTTCAGAAAAGTAAAAAAACTTATTGACTGGATTCTTTAAAAGACAAGTCACGTCTTAAATTATATTATTAGTTTTACTTCTAAAGTAATAAGAGATAACTAAAGATTTTACAAGCGGGCTACGCTATTTTATTTTGTAAATTAGTAAGACTGAGAAACTGAGATTATAAACAATAAATATCGCTGGATATTTCACAAAGCGTTATCTAGCCCCAAACTAAGCAGAGCTTGTACGATGGGAACCAGATAACTGATAGGATACTTATATACTTTTTTTTGTAAATACATACTTATAATATAGAAAAACAACCAGACCCGGAACAAACATCTGTAAATCATACACAAACAATTGTTCCGCGGTGGGAATCGAACCAGCTACCTCCTGCGTCTCAGTCGTCATATATTATATATTTATATTATAGATTAGATAACTATAGTACATGAATAGGTATTTCAGATATCTAGGATGTCAATTTATGTAATTTATGGTGTTTCTGATAATTACTTAATAATTATTATAATACTCGTAATTATTAGGTACTAACTATTAGAGAACTTAACTAACACCAAAAATTTGTTATAACGAAAAACGAATATAAGATATAAATGTCGGTAGTTAGTTATTAAAGTTTCCAGACTTAAATTTTTTTTTTTAAAAATCCAGCTGGATTGGTTTGATCCAGCATAAATCCAGCTGGATTGAAAATGCCGCTAGATTGCAATGCCTAACCTGTATGTCTCAAGGTGATAAACGGCTCAATGAAATGACATGGCCATGTCCGAACTACGAATAACACAGTACTTCAACTATAACTTTTCATTTTCAATTTAAAAAGTAAAAACTAGTTCCAACTAACGTAATAGATGGCGCTGACTGGAGATGAACCGCCAAAAAATATGATTTATATGCCAAAGTCTCAAAGACAATATCAAAATATGACTAAACAATCTCACTTCGTCAGATAACGATAAGCGGTACTCTTCCACCTTTATTATGCGCACCGCCAAGGGGTGGACCGCCTTGCCTGAGTCTATGTTTCCTGATAACTACAACCTAGGGATCTTCAAGTAGCGAGTGAATAGGTTTCTTCTAGGCAAGCGTGTACCATCGTAGACTGCATCATCGCTTAACATCAGGCGAGATCGTGGTCAAACGCTGGCCTATAATTTATAAAAAAAAAGATAAATCAACACCATCAACACACCAAATTTCATCGAAATGGGTTCAGCCATTACGACGTGATTAAGTAACAAACAAACAGAAAAACATTCAAACTTTCACATTTATAATATTGGTGTGATCTCCTTAATGTGCATAAAGTGTCATGTTATGGAGAAAATTGGGCACAAACATCACATAAATTTTACGCAAATAACTATCTCGTAAACATCATCTTTCAAACAAAAACCGCATTATAATTAGTTCGTACATTCGGGATCTACTTCGAGACAGACACGCAGGCAGAGTTTAGTCAACTAAGGTTGGGACTTGGGAGTCAGTGGCTAGTCAAGCTATTTGCATATTTATCAATGGGCAATAAAATTGCAACCTTGTTGCATTATAAAACTTGCTATTCACTAGGCTACGAATGTTGCTAAGTGATAAAAAATATGATGAGCAACGTTGCTGATTTTGTCAGATGTAGCGCAATACTAGATGCGATATAGGCTTGTTAATCAAGGATCACGCCAATACGTTTTTATTCGCCAATTTACTGTGGTTTTGGTACCTGACCGATTAATTTTTGAGACGTACAAGAATTCTCTAAAAGTTTTTTCATTTATTTTTAACATCATCCCAAATTACGAACCATTGGAACACGCTACCTTATCAATTTATTAAATCTGAATCAAGGGGTTGAAAATCCGTGAGGCTCTCAATTTTCGTAAAGATTTTTAAAACATTCTTTTATTCGGCGGTTAACACTTTAAAATTTATAATAACTATAAAAAGTAGTCAACAACAAAATTTTGCCCAACATAGGTTGCCTAATGAATCGGTTCAAGATTTACTCCATACCAGTCGACTGCCTAGGCTTGGCCGGGCAATTCCTAGTTAGACGAAATGCTCATATCGATTCACAATGAAACTACTAGGTACTTCCACCTCCAGTTTTATGTTCTTCTTGTGCAGGAATTCCAGTAGCTGGAACGTTTTTCTCAGCAATTTACAGTTTTAGTACCGCCGTTGATGGGATCTCACGTCACAAGGCGTAAGTATGCATCGTAAAAAACTATTTATTTTAATATAACATGAGTAATGTATGACTAAACAAGAAATATGTAACCAAAGAATACTAAGGTGAAACTTTAAAATTCTTACACAATATTAATTTATTTTTAAAGTGTTAATACTTAAGGAAAGATCTTGAAATTTTTGAACAACCTTTATCAGGTGATTTACGTCTCAAGGGGACGGTGGTTCAAATCTCGTCTGGTAAGTAATTTTTGTGATAATTTTATAAATATTAAGATCTGTCTAGCCATGCTACCCAAGGTTTTTGTGTTTCCTACGTTATAAACCATAATATCATAATTCATTTATTCATATAAATGAATTATATTAATTAATACAATTCATATAGACGACCTCTATGGTACAGTGGGCGAATAGCCGACTGAGACGCAGGAGGCAGCGGGTTCGATTCCCGCCGCGGAACAAATGTTTGTATGATCTGATAGAATTTGTTCCAGGTCTGGATGTTTTTCTATATATTATAAGTATGTATTTACAAAAAAAAGTATATAAGTATTCTATCAGTTATCTGGTTCCCATAGTACAAGCTCTGCTTAGTTTGGGGCTATAGAGCGCTGTGTGAAATGTCCAGCTATATTTATTTATTTGCTTCAATGTGGCATACAAAGATCTTAAAGGGACCTTTGCCCAGCAGTGGGACAATATAGGTTGGAAAAAAGTTAATAATTTTCAATTATGTCAAGACAATTAAAATTATCTATGTCAAGAGTAAAGGAATATAATTATCAGTTTACAATTGATTGAATCGTTTGCGCAAATAAAAAACGTATTATTAGTCATTTGATGAATACCCAGTTAATACCACATAATGGTCTCTGATTGTTGCAAATAGCTCATTTTCACACTTATTATAAATACTATATTAACAGCAAAAAACCGAGCGAAATGAAAGCGTAAAACCCCAGAAGCTGCTCGTAAAACCATTACCAAGACAAGACATTGAAAACTGCACAGATTATACAGAAACTGCACAAGCTGTGCAATTATTATGAACGATATCTCACACGCATGTTCATTTTTTATACAGAATACCGGTTACCGGTGACTATCAACGGGTTTTAAGTTATGCTCTACCTACACGGTTCTCGGTTACAAAGCAGTCTAAAGCAAAATCTTTCTGGCTAGAATTAAGTTTTAATTCGTTTTAGCCGCTTAAAACATGTTAAAACTTAATTGTAGAAACCCTTGTGTTGAAGTTTATAGGCCTGAAGGTATGCGATTAGTAAGGTATAAAGTCGACAAGCCATGTCGGAGGCCCTAAAGTAGCGGCTTAGAAGCTCCGATACTTAAAAACATTATTTTTAACATTTTCTTTTATGTTTTATTTTTAAAACACATACTTACCAAACAAATACACTCAAAAAACCTTAGAAGGGTTGTCTTGTGGCGTTAGAATATGCAAGCTATGCCATGGACACTTCAAGATACTTTAAAAAAAAACCAAAACGCACTCTTTCGTGCAAATTCGTAGTAGGCGTCAATAACCTGCTTTTTATGTAAATAGGCATTATTTTATCTCCACAGCTGGGGGCTATGAAATATCAGTTGCGATCGCGATAATGGTGATAAAGGATGGTAGTACTACTGGAATCCGCCTCTGGCTTATATTGAAAAACTACCTTTTATTCTGCAGTTTGCTAAATTACCACTGTTTATATTGATTTCAAGAGCTTTATCATCGAACTCTACCAATAGTAAATGAAATAATTGAAAATAACATAGTTTTTAAAAGTTTTTTTTTAATTTAAGCACGATTCGCTTTAACGTTAAAGTCACACCCATTGTCTCTGTAGGCAGTAACTGTAGAGAAGGATTTAGTCATGCATGAGTCATTTTTCGGAACAAAGAAGACAATTGTCGGCCGTCTCGAGCACGGCGATTGCAAGAGTGAACGGTAAGAAACGTTGTCGACACTTCCTCGACAGTAGTCTACAACGCCGAGCACGATAGCCATCATTTTCTCTAATTGTAATAAAATTGTCTAGGTCTTGCGGTGCCTAGACAACAATGTCTTCTCAAGTTGTCTCTTTCGCACTCTTTTTAATCTCGCGCTTGCCTACAATTTTTTATTAATTATAATATACAACGTACGTTGCTATAGACAGAGTATCCTTCTCTTGTCTAGGAATAAAACTTATTGGGCCTGCTCGTGGCAAAGACAATTTCGGAAGAATCGCCAGAAAAGGAATAGAATAACGCTTTATTCTACATCACACTCAAATTTAATAACAATATAAAAAAAGAAATAACAATACACGCAGAAATACAAAATGCGGTCAGAGCCTTGTCGTCTCTTCGAAGAGTAGACAAGGAAATCGCTGTGCTAGCCTTGCTGATATCCATTGTATTCTTAGGATGACTCCATTATTATTTTTTTCTAGCCACCTGTGACCTTACGTCTGATCTAGAGCAGTTGAGCTGGGTGTCCCGGAACTAGCATTTTAAGCCGGGGTAATTAACAATTTTTCATTGAAAAACATATAATTTAAGCATTTTATTTCCGGATAAATTTCTTTTCACTTAAATCCGCAGTTTTTTTAGGTATTGCGCCTTCCCTAAAACTTACCCTAGTACACAAACGTAATGTTTGACCTAAGGTATTTAACCTAATAACAGAAATTTAACCGAAAGCAAGTGATTCCTCAATGAAAATAATCATCGAATTCGTAATAGTTGTAGCACATTTAATTTTGTTATTCTCTTAAGTGTTGAGTGCCTCCCTCACCTTCCCTCCCTCACCCTTCGAAATAACATACTAGTTCTGGGACACCTTGTAGATAGTTTGCAACGGACTTTAAAAGGCTTTGTTTTGTATTTTATAATGATAGGATAGAAAACACTTTTGTACACCACATAAAATTAAATAAAAGGATAGGAATTATCAATAAAAGAAATACTTAATTTTAACGCAAAGTGTAATCAGCATTCTTATCGCTTTGAGATATTAATCGAGCGAAGCGAGATCTCTAAATCAACTAGGGCAAATCGGCGTTGTATGTACGTATGTTTGTTTGTCTGAGGATAACTTTCGAAGCAATGATCCGATCATCGTGAAATTTCATACATAGATAGGTAGTGATGGCATAATTTTGGTGTGACTAAATGAGCCAAATATGTTGGGGGGTTGTTGCGATATTGGGGTTCAAGAGGGGTAAAAAATTAGACTATTAGGTCAAGGGGGACGTCAATTGAAAGGTCTTTATTAGTACATTCAGACTCCGTTTCTATTTTTAGTAAAGTCCTTATAGTTTTTGAGTTATTAGCCATAATAAAAACTGAACTTTGACAAAATTCACAGGGCACACCAGTGACTCCACATTGCTGTAATTTGGTATGCGTGAAGTAACACAAATTTAGAAAAAAGTCTGAAATTTAGAATAACTGCAATCTGTATCCCAAAAAAGTATAACCAAAACATGAACTACCGTTACCTGTAATTTGAATAAAACTATAGGTCAAGTAAGTTGGTTATTTATTTTGTGGTACTATTTTAATAGTGAAAGATTACAAATAATATTTTTTTGTTTTAATCGGAGACTCGCGAGATCTCAGTTCGGGGCGAACCACTAGTTACTTGTATTTATAACGATGAAAACTTACATATAGTATGTATATACATCTATATTCTTTCAATTCATATCTTTTAAGTAAGCCATAAAGCAATGAAAAAGTTTTTCGGGTCACATACATGCGTGTAACTGCATTTATGACATTAATTTAAATCACGGATAGGGCTGATTATTGTATTGTTGTAAAATTCATTACCATGTTGTTTTTTAATTTTCGATCTACCTTATTTTCAAGTCCTAAAATATCAATGAAACAGCCTGTATAAAATAGATAAACAAGTCATATTCATTCATCATGTAAGTAGGTACCTGTTAAACTGACTAAGCGGCATCGGCGCAAAGGCGCCGCCGATTTACGTTAAAAATTGTTTATTAGAAATGTATCGATTACTGGATAAATATTCAAGCTCCCGGTATTAAACCAATCTCTAAAATCAGTTAACACTGTTCTGCATATGTGTTTTAAATTAATGTCGTGAATGCGGTGACAGACTGTAGTTTTGCTAAGTTTTATGTTATTATTATTATTTATTTTCACGACAACATAGTGTACACATTATAATGAATTAATTAATATTTCTACCAGCTATATGTTACTATAATTACAGGAGAGGACTGCATTGACTGATTGCAATTGCCTAAAATGATGTAAACAGTATCGTAGTTATCCATCAAATCGTTAACTTTACTACTCTGCACCACAGCATCGTGGCGAAGTTATACTTTTGTCTATAAATTGTTATTGCTTCAAAAAGTCACGCGTTAACTATTTTCTCGCACATAAAACAAGTTGCACTGGGATAAACCTGTGTTATAGAGCTGGCCACGTTTACGTAAAAAGCCGGTTACCGACCGGTGAGCGGTACGATACGAGTCAAATCTACATCGTCGTTTAAAAAAACAAATCAATGCATGTAGCATTGATTCATTTTTTAAGTGACTATGAGTCTTGTTTTGACTTCTGATAGAATAGTTTGCTAAGTAACAATTTTCACCAGATTTAATATGGCAATATAGACTTTACTTATTTAAATCGGCTGCCTCGGCTGTTTCTTGTAAATTGTAAATTGTTTATTTTTAAGTTATATTTAGTATCTTTTTTTTTTGTGTACTGTAATCTTGCAAATATATTTTTATTCTATTCTAATTTTTAATGCTTATAATATTCGCCTGTTAATAAATATTACTTTTGAGAATACAGTTTAATCACAAATTACGTGCTTGCTACAGATTTATGCAGTTTCCGTGAGACGTCTTAACATATTTTATTTCGTGCCTCGTATTTAAAATCGGCGCCGGTAAACAGTCAGCCTGCTTTACATGTGAAATGCACTATTGAATTTCGTTCGGAAAGTAGCTAAAGCATTTTTAAAGGATAACTTCTTTACTACCTTACGCAGTTAAGGCGCAGATTTACGACTGCAAGTGGCGGGGCAATTATTAAGTTTTAATTAGTTATCCCGTCACTCTGTTCTGGATCGTTAGACTGTTAGTGTTTTTTTATCTGCGGTGGAACTGATACATCCGTGTGAAAATCGTTTAACTATACGTAAGTACAGAATGTAACTATCGCACTTACATAATATTTTTCTGGACTGCTATAAACTCGGGAGTCAGAATCGTATTTTTAGGCGTGCTCCATTTCAGATAACACAGCCACTTGACGTAAAGCAAGGAAGTGGACCAACGCTTCAATCACACTAATATTATAAATGTGTAAGTTTGGATGTTTGTTTGTTACTCAATCACGTCGTAACGGCTGAACTGATTTCGATGAAATTTAGTATGTACGTAGATTATAACCTAGATTAACACATAGGTTACTTTTTATCCCATAAATCAGGTATCATTTGATAAAAATGGGGTGTCAAATCAAGTAGCAATAGCGAGTTAAGCTTTCTTTCTAGGTTAACTACACATTTAGTAGTGTAACTCGTACGAAGCCGCGTCATACTAAATTTTACCGAAATTGGTTCAGCCGTTACGACGTGATTGAGTAACAAACAAACATTCAAAATTTCGCATTTATAATATTAGTGTGATACCACTTTTTATGTATTAAATATATATTATTGATTATTATTGTTTCAACTTATAGTATGTATGTATGTAGATACAGATTGTCTGGAAGAGATGACTTTTAGCGATAAGACCGACAATTGGACCAAATAAATTTGTAAGTGTGTTGTCATTTATTTTGGTGTACAATAAATAGTTAAATACCTAATCTAATCTATCGACTAACATTTCCTTTAGCTTAAATGCAAAAATAACATATCAGGTTAAATTAGTTGCAATTAAATGGTAAAGAAAAAAAAACTCACTTTTACACGATTGACTGGCTCCGCTAATAAACTCAGTAAAAAATAAACCAATTTAAAAATATTATTTATGGCAACTCTAGAAACGCAGAGCATACTTTTGTCGCTTCAGTGCCGTATAAAAAAGCTGTAACTTGACTGTAACCGAAGCGAGACGCACTCACGGGAATATTGTCTGGTTTAATAAGCATCCGTCACTTTATGACAGCTTCTGAGCTTTAAGGGATGTCACAATTTATTTTAACAGAAGCACAGTTTAAAAAAACCCAGCGTATTACGGCCTTATACTAAACCAGCTTCCGCCAGCGGCTTAGCACGCGTTGTTGTCAACAAAAAGTAGCCTATGTTTGAACCCACGTCGTAATCTATCAACATACCAAATTTCATCGAAATCGATTCAGCAATTAGGACGTTATTGAGTAACAAACAAATAAACCAACATCCATCCATCATTTTTGAACCTTTCTGCGTAGTTTGGTCTTAATTTATTGCAGTTTAATCAAAACAATAAAAAATACAAAAGGAAAACTGTTCCACAACTCAAACTCGATGACAGCATTCACAGCTGAGGTACTTATGTTTGGTGTTGCCAGACACATGATTAATGTTAGTTCCTCAAACATTCATGTCACGACTTTATAGACAAACTATACATAAAATTAATTTTCAAACCACCTGCTCGACAATGTCAAATTATATGTCATGTAAACCTCTCCGAAAGCAGGTGATTAAATCCCTACGGCTGAGCCGGGAGTAAAGTTGTACTGAATTGAATGAAACAATATACCCTCGCGGGCATAATGTGATTTTAATTTTGAATCTCATCTGTATTAAAATTTGAACCAAAGAGACCCACACATTAAGAACTTATTCGTAAATCGAACTAACCTCTGCAGAGAATGCACCAACCTAGAATTGGTTTTTATTATCTCGCAGAAAGTGTGAAAAGTAGAGTACTCTCTTCGTGGCAAAGCTGTCTGCATTTTGGGCGTGCTTGTATCCCTTTTTGCTGCATTCAGGATTCTTGTAACTGCCTCGCTCCGCTCGTTAGTTAACTCTAGATTCCTTCGTTACGGATTCAATGTAGCTCCCGTGATGCAAGACACTGCTTTATCCCCTCGTTTAATAATCTACTATTATTTATACACTCAATTTCCTGATTTTAATAAAAATCAAACAATAATATTTAAAAAACAAAACAAACATAGTAAAAAAACAATGCAATTCGTAACTATAAATTAGTATGTCAAAATTTCATGTCAAAACCTCAACTGTATAAAAACATTTGCCCACAAGCCGTACATCCCGTACTGAAATAGAAGCCCAGTTTAAAAGTACCCAGCGTATTACGGCCCTATACTAAATGAAAAAACGACTAAATAAAGGTAGCTGAAAATAGTACATATTACTCCCTAAGAGGCTAGGTTACTCCCTAAAAGAGATATACATATATACGCAGCAATGGACATAATTATGGCTGTATAATGATGAGGGTAATATTTGTAGGTGTCGTCGAACTTTTTAAATTTTTGTATAAGCCGTGAGGTTTTTTTGAAAATACGTACCTACCTGCATCTTTATTTAGGAGAATAATTAGTTTGTTTTTTTCTATACCTAATATGAGACAGGTTAAAAAAAATAACCAACCAACCTTTTTTTTTTGATCCGTCTTTTTCACCTTAGTTATATTTATATTTTCTGCAAGAGTGACAACCCTAATTCCACTTCCGTACACCGGCACCCCATTTGATATCCTCATTACACTACCTCGTAGGAGTAAATACTTTAGTTATTATACAAAACTGCAGTTTAAAATACAAACAGCACGGAAATCTGCTCCTAAATACAGGTTTTAACATGCTCTGTTATAATTAAACTTGATTATTTTTGAGTTTTATGTTCATTCTTAAATAAGGATGTAAGGATAATAATAATTATTTTTTTAACTGTACATCTTACATAGAATCAAACATGACAAATCTATAGATATATATAAAACAAAGTCGGGTTAGTTACATAATTTATAACTCAAGAACGGCTGAACCGATTTTGAATATATTTGATTTGTTGGATTTGTCTTCGCCCCGAATAGCAGAATAACTATTAAACTACCGGAAAAATTCAAGCAAAAAAATGTTTTGAAGAAATATTATTTTCTCATATATAGATGCAGCTAATGATGGCTGATTGACAATTCTACCGGCGACGTACATTGGCAGTCCGCGTCATATGCATGTCAAAACGGTACAAAGTTTGCTGGGTTAACTAGTAATGAAATAAAAACAATTAATAAAATGACGACCTCTGTGGCGCAGGGGGCGAACAGCCGGCTGAGACGCAGGAGGTAGTGGGTTCGATTCCCACCGCGGAACAAATTTTGCATGATTTACAAATATTTGTTCCGGGTCTGGTTGTTTTTCTAAATATGAAAAGTATGTATTTACAAAAAAAAAAGTATATAAGTATTCTATCAGTTATCTTGTTCCCATAGTACAAGCTCTGCTTAGTTTGGGGCTAAATAGCGCCGAGTGAAAAAACGATTAAAAATTAAATTTAATTAAATTAATTAATTGTTTGCATGCGGCAGTGTAAGAATTAAGAGATTAAGGTACAAATAATATAAATAATTATGTAGATACTTTTTCAATATTTTATTTTAATTTATGTCAACAAATTGTGAGTACTACAAAAATAACATAATTACTTCACAGTTCGGGGCGAACTGGTACTTTTTGATGAAACACGATTTTTTAATGTGTGAGAAGAGCGCATCTTAAATAAAGAAGTTAGATAGATAGATAACTCTTTATTGTATACCACACTTATATTAACAAATAATATTAAAATAAATAACTAGACACATAAATGAGATGTAGGTATACGAATCGCGAGGCTTAAGTGTTGATGGGCAGGACACTTGGCTAGGCAGAATGACAACAGGTGGACCAAGGCAGTCACAGAGTGCTGGCCAAGAGATGGACGTCGACCGCAGGGCCGACCACCGGCCCGATGGTCTGACGATCTCGTAACGGAAGTTGGACAACTTGCTCAAGACCGATTGGACTGGCGACATACAGAGGAAGCATATACCCAACAGTGGGTGCTGGAGGCTGGATAGATAGATAGACACATAAATAATAGAAATAACCAGAAGTACCATACACTGCAGCGCTACTTGCGCCCTAAAATTGTATTCAGGGGTCTCTAATCATTGCGAATACGACTCTGTAAGTTAAGTTAATTGTTAAGAAGTGTGTCACCTACAACCTAGGTGTCTTCAAGTCGCGAGTGAATAGGTTTCTAGGAATAGGCAAGCGTGTACCATCGTAGACGGCCTCATCGCTTACCATCAGGCGAGATAGTGGTCAAACGCTGGCCTAATTCATAAAAAAGAAAAAAAATCAGGTTTAATATTGTCAATTTTATAAAGCCAAAATAAATAAATAAATAATGCTGGACAAATTCACACAGCACCTTCTAAGCAAAGCTTGAATATATGGGAGGGAACCAGATAACTGATAGAATACTTACATACGTTTTTATTGTAAATACATACTTACTAGTGGTTCGCCCCGAACTGAGATCTTGCGAGTCTACCATAAAAACAATAAAAATATTATTCGTAATCTTTGACTATCAAAATAGTACCACGATATAAATAACCAGCTTACTTGACCTACAGTTTCGATCAAATTACAGGTAACGAGAGTTCATGTAAATTGGTTACTCTTTTTTGGGGAACAAATTGCAGTTATTCTGGATTTCAGACTCTTGCCTATATTTGTGATACTTAAGCTACACGCATACCAAACTACAGAACTGTGGGGTTACTGGTGTACCCTGTGAATTTTGTCAAAATTCAGTTTTTGTTATGGCTAAATACTCAAAAACTATAAAGACTTTACCAAAAATAAAAACGGACTCGAAATGTACTAATGAAGACCTTTCATTTGATGTCTCATTTAACCCCCCAACATTTTTAGCTCATTTAGTCACACCAAAATTGTGCCATTACTACCTACCTATGTATAAAATTTCACGATGATCGGATCAACGCTTCGAAAGTTATCCTCGGATAAACAAACATACATACATACATACAACGCCGATTTGCCCAATTTGATTTGGAGATCTCGCTTCGCTCGATCAATAATACGAGGAATGCATTGCCAAAAAACATTGCGGTCAAGTGCGAGTCATACCCGCGCACACAGAGTGCGGTCAAAATGGAGCACGCCTGCTTATAAGAAAAATGCTTATAAAGAATAAAAAAAAAACTAAAAAATCTATTTAACAACTATAGTGGAGGTATACTAGTGGTTCGCCCCGAACTGAGATCTCGCGAGTCTCCTATAAAAAAAAATATATTATTTGTATCACTTTCAGTACTGTGGGGTCACTGGTGTACGCTGTGAACTTCGTCAAAGTTCAGTTTTTATTATGGCTAATACCTCAAAAACTACAAGGATTAAATTAAGATTAAAAACGGGGCCAAAATGTACTAATGAACCTTTCATTAGACGTCCCACTTGATCTAATAGTCTCATTTTGTTTTTTTACCCCTCTTGAACCCCAATATCTCAACAACTCTTCAACATTTTTAGCTCATTTAGTCACACCACGATTGTGATAACACTAATTAAAATTTTACAATGATCGGATCAACGCTACGAAAGTTATCCTCGGACAAACAATCATACACAACATACATACACACATGCAACGCCAATTTGCCCAAGTTTTTTTGAAAATTTAATTAAATATTATATAAATAACTACACCCATGGTATATTTACACTTTTAAATTTTATTATGAATATGATCGGCACACTGTCACACTTTTTCTATCACAAGATCACGGCAGGTAGTCTCGAAAAGTAGCAGCTGGCAACACTGCAGGTTTAACGTGCAAAGTCGCCACTAAAGCCACACTTTATTAGACACCATCCGAGAATCTCGTAAAATGCATTTATGACATTCTCCTCAATGTGTAGGTACTTTGAAAGCACTAATTGGAAACGATACAATGGTCTACAGCTCAAAAATGACTGAGCGTTCGTAAAGTTTATAGCTATATTTGAAGGCGTCAAACCTAAGAAGCCTAAGGACGTTTACGTAGAAAACTGGTAAAAGTATATTTTTTTAATTTATACGAAAGTCCAAATACACATTAGGTTAATGATGATTATTATCAATTAATTTATTTATTTCTGATCTGAGCAGAGCAAGCCTCGGGGTAGGACTTTCTCTGAACAGGACGAAAACGAAGGTGATGACGAACGGCAAGCAGAGGAAAATAGAGGTTGAGGGTGTGGGGATTGAATATGTCCATGAGTACATATACTTGGGCCAATTAGTTTCTTTCCAGGCAAGATAAGAACAAGAGATTGCAAGACGCACGGAAAACGCCTGGAAAAGCTATTGGTCCATGAAATACCTAATGAAAGGACCGCTTCCACTTTCTCTAAAGCGGAAACTCATGGACATATGCATTCTCCCCATCCTCACCTATGGTGCGCAAACCGGGTCGCTAACCAATCGTCAAAAGTCCTCCCTTGGGGTATGCCAACGTGCAATGGAGCGCAGTATCCTGGGCGTGAAACTCACGGACCGAATCAGGAACTCGGTTATACGCTCCCGAACACAGGTGGCCGACGTCGCTCAAAAAGCTGGAAGACTCAAGTGGGACTGGGCCGGACACGTTTGCCGTATGCCAAACACGATGTGGGCGAAGACCACCACTGAATGGCTCCCAAACTACGGACGACGCCCGCGTGGAAGGCCCAGGCGAAGGTGGCGGGATGAGCTAAACTCCTACCTCAAGGCCCCTACTTGCAATCAACAGAGACGAGTGGAAAGATGGAAGGGAGGCCTTTGCCCTGCAGTGGGACACAACAGGCTTATAATAATAATAATAATAAATAATATTTATTTAAGAACAAGTCCATAGGTACATCTTTAGATAAAAAAATACAATTTTTATTATACAAAAAAAAAAACACAAAAATAATAAAAATCAAACATAACATTTCAATAAAATAATAATTAAAAATTGTCTAAATGTAAGAATGATTTATCAAAATTAAAAGCATTTTGTTTTAAACTTATTAAACTAATGCTTATTGCCAATAAATTTTCAGAGCTCAGGGTCGGCAAAGAATTTAATAGGTATACATTGGAGGAGCATTCAATGAAGTATTGACGCTGCTAAACGTAAAACAATTACTAAACCCAACAGTAACAAACTCATTATTATAAATACGGGATTTATCACGTACCGTTTTATCGCTGTTTCAACCGACAATGTTTCGGTTCAATTCTTAAACCTTCACCAGGGTGAGTGCCATCCGCTCCGAATAACGCGAGTGCGAGCCGAGACGTTATTCGGAGCGGATTGAAATCAATCACGAAACATTTCTAAATAAAAGTCACAACCTCTTTGTATACATACTCTTTGTGTGTATTCTCTTTGTTTTTTTCTGTAATATTTTTATTCTAATTTTATTTTTATTTAACTTTTTAATTTTTATTGACGAGCTCCGTGGTGCAGT
The DNA here is from genome assembly GCA_963924445.1 of Philereme transversata. Taxonomy (NCBI): domain Eukaryota; kingdom Metazoa; phylum Arthropoda; class Insecta; order Lepidoptera; family Geometridae; genus Philereme; species Philereme transversata. The sequence goes on from OZ004347.1 coordinate 13,259,412, forward strand.
GGGCGTATAGCTGTGACGCAAAAGGTACCGGGTTCGATTCCCGCCGCGGGACAAATGTTTGCATGATTTACAAATATTTGTTCCGGGTCTGGATGTGTTTCTGTTGTTTACAAAGAAAAAAAAATATATAAGTATTCTATCAGTTATCTGGTTCCCATAGTACAAGCTCTGCTTAGTTTGGGGCTAGCCCCATATCTAGATAGCGCTGTGTGAAATGTCCACCAATATTAATTTATTTATTTATAATTTATTTATTCAAAAAAGAATAACGTATTAACATAGTTTTGACTTGACACTATTACTCCCTGTGTCGTCGAAAATAATAGTTCCATGCTACCACGACACATTACAGATGTATTTGTAACCATGGTTCCGGATCTGGCAAGAATTAGTCGAACGCGAATCGAACCTGTATCGTGCCAGCCGGCTTTTCAAGTAACCTGGTTTATGTATAAATGCGTCCAGCTTATCCGCAGCTACACAGACCTTTGTTTAGTGTTTTCCGTTTCTTTGGGTTTTATGTATTCGTTTTTAGATCTCGCAAAATAGTGAGCTGTTAAATGTAATAACCTAGTAAAAGTGTTGGTTTTTCTGTTGCTGAAGCTTTCTTATTATTTTTTATACATTTTCTGTAAGGACTGTATTGTAAGAGTTTTTCTATAGAAAAGAGAATTCCTCGGAATAAAATCTGTTGTTAATGTTCTTTGTACCCTATAAGTGATCAAAAATGCTTTACCCTTACATGCTACATACAACAAAAATTGGAATCAGGTGAATGTATAATGAGTGTACAGAGTTGCACAGAGAGCCATGGAGCGCGCCATGATTGGCATCAACCTGCTGGATCGAGGTCCTAATACCGAAATCAGACGCCAGACGAAAGTCCAAGACGTCGGCACAAGGGTGGTGGAACTCAAGTGGTACTGGGCAGGACACTTGGCTAGACGAGGTGATGGCAGGTAGAGTAAATCTTTGACCGAATGGTGGCCAAGAGCAGACCTAAGAAGTCCAGGACGACCAACGGCGTGGTGGGTCAACGACATAAAGAAAGTTGCGGGCAACTCCTGGATGCGCGCAGCACAAAACCGGGAAGGGTGGCCTATACCCAGCAGTGGGTACTTATGGGCTATGGATGATGATGATGAAATGTATAATGCGAGGTCTTGTATTATCTTTAAGACAGGGATCTCTTTCAGTCAACCTTTGGATGCAGAGGAACATTGGTAAATGGAAGATTGGGCGAGTTTACGTAACATAATTGCAACGATTTTGTTGCACCATACGTTACATTGACGTAAGTTCATACACGTGGAAATCTAATACGTTGATTTGACAGGTCTTAAAATCCAACAAACAACTAGCGAAAATTCATTAAAATCTGTTTAGAAGGAGAATAATTACGAACACACAAACACACGCCGAAATTGTAATAAATATTAGTACTTATGGATGATGTTGAAAATATAACATTTTATTATTTACGGAAACGAAGCTTTACCTTCTCTTTGTCACCCAATTGAACCGACAGCTCGCTAACTTCACAACTCGTAAAAGAACACTAGAATCCTGAGGCATAACACGTAAACCCATCTACACCCGTGTAGATGGGTTCATATTAGAGATGTACCGACTAGTTGCCGACATCCGGCCATGTTTGTAGTCGGCGACTAGTCGGCAAAAAGCGCCGTCTAGCCAGCCCATTACTTTATTTATATTTCTATGCATATATAGAGCGATTGAAATGAATTAGTAAACTTAATTGTACATTTTTACATTCATTATTCTAAAAAACACCCAGCTACGCCGGCCCGTCCGTACGTAAACAATACTAGAGAAGGGTTGAGTTGTTTGCAATACTAGGGTGCTAGAAACTTAGCTGTCAACAAAGCTCCACGGATTTTATTTTTTATTTTTATGCTACATGGAGCTTAAACGAGTTTATGGCCCACCTCATATTAAGTGGTAACTATTGCCTATAACAGAGAATTGTGTCGTAGGTCACACACCTTAGAAATGTGCCGTACGATGCACTACCCTACGTCCATCAACTTGAGGCATACTGGTGTAAAGCCTCATGCGCCTGTAATTTCACCGGAAACCATACCCTTCAAACCTAAACACAGCAATGCTGGACATTCTTCGTTACTCAATCACGTCGTATCGGCCACACTAATTTTGATTAAATAATAATAATAGATAAGATTAGATAATAATTTGATTGATATACGTAGATTATAACCTGGATTACCACATAGGCTACCTTTTATCCCCTAAATCAGTTTCCATGATATAAAAATGTGGTGTCAAGTCAAGTTGCAACAGCGAGTTTAACTTTATTTCTAGGTTACCTACACATTTGGTAGTATAACGCGTACGACGTCGTGGGCAACAGCTAGTCTCCAATAAAAACAATGATAGGTTTGGCCGACTAATCGGCTAATCAGATGTTGGCCAAAGTCGTAGTCGTATCTCTAGTTTATATGTGGGTGTAGAATGGTTTACACAAACATTATATTATATTGAACGCAGCATCTGTGTCCACGACAAAGGCAGAGTCATAATCATAATAATAATTCATTTATTTGCTTTAATTTGTTTTAGGTACAGAGATCTTATTCAATAATATTAAAGTGGCTCACATTCAACATCCGGGATGTAAATAGTCGCTTCTAACTATAGCTAAGACACTACTACATTTCTAGGCGTTACGTACGAAGGCAGTACTTTGCTATAGGCGATGGATAAAACTTAACATCAGGTGCGCCATATACTTGTTCCATCTCCGTCCAGACTAATATTATAATTGCGAAAGTAACTCTGTTTGTTACCTTTTCGCGACTAAACGTCTAAACGGATCGTAATTAAATTTACCAAGGAGATAGATTATATACCCTGGGAAAGGACACAGGCTTTTTTTTACCCCTTTTTTAACTTTAAGTTGAACACAAAAGTGAAACATAAATGAGAAACAGAGTATAATTTGCAGTTTAACAAAATCAAGCGATTCCTTACAGACAACCTTTTCAAGTATTTTATTTGATAGTCATCTTCATCACAGCCCGACTTTATCCACTGCTGGGTTTAGGCCTCTTTAAGGTTATGCCATCCATCACGATCCTGTCTCACCCATTATAAAAAAAGTGGCACTCGGTGAGTGCCGATAGAAGTGAAAACTTGAACAATTAAGAGATACTTATATATAGAGGTGACGGTAACAGTGTCGCGAGTTCAATGGGTTTTTCCCATCTCAAAAAATGCCCAATGCGCCAAAAGAAGTTTTCACTTCAAAAACAAAATCAGACAACCCATATCTAAAACTTAAACACACACAGAAAATAAAATAAAAACATGAATAATTATTATCATATCATTTATTTGATAAGAAATGTTTTTATGCATGTTTCTCTAACACCAGGAAAGATAACACAAATATCAAAGTTTTCGCTTGTTTTGACTACTTTTGACCAGCGCTTTGGCAGAGCGAATCTGCCATAGCACAAACTGAGTGGTGACCATTTTTGTCAGAATGTATATTTTAGCCTACGCCTAGCTTTAAGTTTTCATTCCATTTCTGTGTACATTGGTGACAAAATAAACGTTTTTATCAGTATCTTTTTTTTAACCTACAGTTTCCCACTGCTGGGCAAAGGTCTCCCCATGTTCCTCCATCTTGGAATGCATCGAGGTCGTCACGCCAACGCTTCCTCGGTCTGCCCCGGCTTCGACGCCCATCTGTAGGCACCCATTGTGTGACGACTGTTGCCCATTTGTCTGTGACCATACGACTGACGTGACCCACCCAGTCCCACTTCAGCCTGGCAGTCTTATCGCCAACATCTGCGATGCCGGTCTTCGCGCGCAGTGTGGTATTGCGGCACCTGTCGATTCTCTTTACCCCTAACACGCTGCGTTCCATGGCTCTTTGGCAAACCTTGAGTTTGGAGTTTTGAGATTCTGCCAATTACCAAGTTTGGGCACGATAGGTAGGGACGGGCAGAATACATATGTCGATGAGTTTACGCTTAAGTGACAATGGAAGGTCTCCCTTCATTAGCGTCTTCATGGACCAGAAGCTCCTCCAAGCATTTTCGACGCGGCGGTCGTTCTGTTTATCTTGTTTGTTTTCTATTCATTATCTTTATCTTATCAAATTGAACTGAACGTCACAGTACCTCCTAGTAAGTATTTATTTCTTTTGTGAGTATACCTTTATAACTAGTGTGTCGTAAAATTGCACATATGTTTACTGGAGCGAGGTGCAGTACCTTAAAAGCATTGGTAATATAACAAAACGTCTGAACCGAAATTGCCCATAAAAGTCGGACGGCATTTTCTAACTAAAGCTATGAAACTCAAACGCTGTAGGAATTTACAATGCCTCAGTCTACATTTAACGTTCGTGACGTACACCTTTGTTTAATTAAAGTGGCTCCGAGCGAGCCTTCAGATCTTTACCAAAGAATACTCGTAGTCGTACATAGATAAACCATTTATTTGTAACATCGAATGAATGAATGAAAGCACTTTATTGTAAATATTAAATATAAGAATTAGAGTCAAAATAGAAGACACAACGCAAATAGTACAATGGGCGGTCTTATCGCTTTGCATTGATTTCTTCCAGACAACCTTTGGATGAAGAGGATTTCGTTATATCAAAGATATGGTCGGTGGTGCACTTTAAAGACTAAGATGTGGATGTAGAGACTGCAACTAATACCTAAATACTTTATAATATACAAATGGACATAAATACATAATATATAAAACTAAATATAATACATAAAATTACGATATATGTAATATCGAATATACATACACAGTAACAAAAGACACATTAACAAACAATTTAGGAATGAACAAAAACGCGCAAAACAGACAAAATCACACTAATATTATAAATGCGATAGTTTGGATGTTTGTTTGTTTGTTGCTCAATCACGTCAAAACGGCTGAACCAATTTTGATGAAATTTGGTACAGAGATAGATCATAAACCAGGATTAATAAATACAATACTTTTTATTGACAAATTACGCATGCGTAGCCGCGGGCGGAAGCTAGTATTATATAAAAAGAAAACCATAACTGATAAAAATAACATATTATAATGTTAGGCGTTGCGGTGTGACAAAATAATCATAACTCAGGAAATCATTTTAATCAAGGAGAAAACACTGATTACATTGGTACATAGTACGTTAGATGAGGAGATTAGTAGACAAATCTAATTAGCAAGCTGAAGTCGCAGTCGGGGTTTCGTTTTTCGTAAAGTTTTTCTTGTATCTACGAGTATATATATGTTAAGGGCAACTTGATTAGCTGGGCAGTATCATATGGACCGCTCATATATCATATCGACCGATAATGACCAAGAGCGTCGGTCAAATTGATAAGTTTATTACTTTGGCCGGCCTATATCAATAATACCCGACGGCCCGTGGTCCATTTAATAAATCAAGGTTAGAGATAGCTGGGATTTATCACATGGACCGGGCAGTATGAATACTTTCCCACTTCTAGCCGGGCAATGTGATAGAATAAAAAAAAATCTAACGACCTACGGTATTAATAAACAAGTATACTACAGTATATCTGTTTTATTATATTGCCCAAGATAGGGTAGTCATTATAAATACTGACCGGGAAAAGTGATTAGTCATTCAGTTTTATTTACATTGCCCACTAGATACGGGCGTTATGTATACAGACCGGTCATTATTCATAGTGACCAGACTACTTAAGTTGCCCGTAACTTATAGATAGCTTATCTCCTTGTTGTAATCACAGCGCAGCGTATGTTAGTAAGTATTTTCTTTTTTATTTATTACACAATAATTGATCGAGCGAAGCGAGATCTCTAAATCAACTTGGGCAAATCGGCGTTGTATGTATGTATGTATGTTTGTTTTTCCGAGGATAACTTTCGAAGCGTTGATCCGATAATCGTAAAATATGATACTTAGGTAGGTAGTGATGGCCCAATTTTGGTGTGACTACATGAGCTAAAAATGTTGGGGGTTGTTGAGATATTGGGGTTCAAGAGAAAAGAAAATGAAAATGAGACTATTAGGTCAAATGGGATACCAAATGAAAGGTCTTCATTAGTACATTTAGACTCCGTTTTTATTTTTAGAAAAGTCCTTATAGTTTTTGAGTTATTATAAAAACTACCATAAAAATGAACTTTGACAAAATTCACAGGGTACACCAGTGACCACACAATGCTGAATTTTGGTATGCGTGTAGCTTTAGTGAAACAAATATAGGCAAAAGTCTGAAATCTAGAATAACTGCAATTTGTACCAAAAAAAAAGGAACCGCATAACGTGAACTCCCGTTACCTGTAATTTGAATGAAACTGTAGGTCAAGTAAGTTGGTGATTTATATCGTGGCACTATTTTGATTTTGTTATTAGATGTTTATCCTTGGTTGGCAGCGGCCACAAGCCCCCAGCCTTGCGCGACCCACTCAAGCGATACTACGTATTAAAGTAATTAATAATAACATGGTTCGACATTTCACACACCGCTATCTAGCCCCAAACTAAGCAGAACTTATACTATAGAAACTAGATAACTGATAGAATACTCATAACTTTTTTTTGTAAATACATACATGTAATAAATAGCAAAACATCCAGATATCTGTTGATCATGCAAACATTTGTTTCGCGGCGGGCCGTCTCAGCGGGCAATTCGCGCACTATGTCACGGAGGTCGTCTTAAAATTAAGGTTAAGTTTAAAATGATGTGCCAATTGTGATCTCTAAACAGCTCGCCGCTTCGCTGTCATTTCGGTTTGAATTGAGCCTAAGTGTGTTATTTTAACAAATTGACTTCTCTATCTAAGCGCATACAGTAACACTAGCTCTCTAGTGCTCTAGGTTGGGGACGTAAACTTGAAACGCCATTTCACTGATACGGAGCTGAAGTTTCTGAAACATCAACTACAAGAGCATTGTGTCAAGAAATGCAACTGTCGTGTGTTCCGCACATAAAGAACTAAAACTGTGAGGTAGAGATAAATACACGTAACTTAGACTGTTCATCTTATTATTATATTTAAGTTCCGCTCGCGTTTGACCACGAACTCGCCTGATGGTAAGCGATGATGCAGTCTGCGATGGAACACGCTTGAAAAAGAAATCTGTTCACTAGCGACTTGAAGACCGAGATTGTAGTTATCAGGAAATACAGACTCAGGCAAGGCGTTCCACTCTTTGGCTGTGAGCATAATAAAGGTGGAAGAGTACCGCTTTGTGCTTGGGAGGTTCGAGTATGTCTACCATGTAGCGGTGGTGCACCGCGTAGCGGCTGGTTGCCCGATATGCTTCGTATGTCTCAAACCATTACAAACAAAGATAATATTTAAATTCACATATAGAATAGTGCACCAATATTAATGAATGAATGAAAATTCTTTATTATACCTTACAAGCTAAACACAACAGATATAAAAATAAAACAAATAAATGTAAGTATAATTGGCGGTCTTATCGCTTAACAAAGCGATCTCTTCCAGACAACCTTTGGATGGAGAGGATCATTGCATAATGGAAGATTGGCTGAGGTGTAAAAAGAATAAACTTAATAATAGAAAAAGAAAAATTACTTAACCTTAAATACATAAACAATAGGTACATAAATAATTTTAAATAAGTAAATATCATATATAAAATAAATAAATATGTACTTACATACATACATATATTAATATATACATATATTAATAATATTATAGATCAGATGAATAATCACGACTCTTCATGGAGATAAAAGTTTTTGAGTCTAGCTTTAAATACGGAAGGTGAGGGGGATTTTCTAATGGAGACCGGCAAGGCATTCCATAATCGGACAGCTTGGACGGAAAAGGAGTTTGCATAGAAACTGGTTCTATGCATCGGTGTTTTGAGAAGGAGGTTTTCAGAGGATCGGAGTGTTCGGGAATTTGTGCAATGAAGGAACTCGAAGCGTTCCTTCAGATAACAAGGTATGGACGGATTACGAAGGATGTTGAAAAGCCAATGATGTTGAAATATATCACAGCCCAGCTGGAAAAACACTTTTCTTCCCTACTTACGAACGGATACTTACAGTAGTTTTTTTTATTTATAAAAAAAACATCGAAACAGCTACTCACTATATTTTATGTTACGAAAAATTATTAAAAAGACAATACCTAATTTACATAATTTTTGTCACAACAAGATCGATTTGCTCGAACAAACTGCATCACTTTTTATGGGGTGTGTGTCTATCTACGTGTTAGTGTAAAAACCGTACAACCGAATACTTCGAGTTTTATCGCCCAGAATATATTTACGAGAATTCGCTTTCAGGGGCATAAAGGAGCATTTTTCATTACTCAGCTTGCGTTCGTTTAATGTTTAGTTAGCAATTTGAAGTTGAAATTAAAACTAGCTTTGTGGATGTAACTCATTTGTGATATTTTTTACTGTGGGTCAACTAACACTTTATCATTCACCGAACCTAAAATTGTCATTAATGATTTGAGGTTTCTGAATAATTGAAGAGTGATATAGGATGGCTGTGTAGGTATTTTATTTTATTTATTGTCCGCCCGTGTTGAGCCACTGCTGGGCACAGGCCTCTCTTTGTTTCTGCCATTCTTCCCGATCCTGTGCCAGTCTGAACCACGTACGACCCACGGTCTTATGGATGTCGTCGACCCATCTCGCTGCAGATACTTAAAAGAATATGTTAGTTATTTCTTTTCATCACTCATGCGAAAGTTGGTCATTGTAAACTCGATAACGGCTCCGTAAATGCGATTCACGGCCTTACGACGGTAAGTAAATTTCAAAATATATTAGAATGAGACTCATTGCATTCATTATAACCTAAAATGAAATACAATCTCTATGATAAAGCAAGAGCGTCAGTTCGATTCGACAGCGGTTGAATCGTAAATTCTTAAGTGATTAATAATAGTATATTTCATATATTAATAGAATAGGTAGGCAATCTTTCTTCATTGTATCTGTAATGTGAGATGTCGATTGGTTGTCTATATGGTTGTTTAAACGTGAAAACCTGTAATTAGCTTTCTAGTTAACAATCTGTCGTAATTATAAGTCTTAACAGCTGTTGGTTTTCCTACAAATAAATTAAATTAAATAAAACCTTATTTCTATTTAAAACTGAAAGAGGTCATAGTTTAGTAGTGAAAAACAAACAATGAATACGGGGAACGCAATTTTTTTTAGCAATAAAGTGTTATAAAATACTTTGTTAATTTCCTTGCATTTGTGACGAAAAGTTGTGTTATACTCGGGTGTAAGCGATTAATTCGACAACCTCCGTGGTGCAGTGGGCGAATAGCCGGCTGAGACGCAGGAGGTAGTGGGTTCGATCCCCGCCGCGGAACAAATGTTTGCATGATCTACAGATATTTGTTCCGGGTCTGGTTGTTTCTCTATATATTATAAGTATGTATTTACAAAAAAAAGTATATAAGTATTCTATCAGTTATCTGGATTCCATAGTACAAGGTCTGCTTAGTTTGGGACTAGATAGCGCTGTGTGAAATTTCTAACAATATTTATTTATTTATTTAATAACACCCTCGATAAGCGCCCTCGTACGCCAAAATATATCATCGGATGTACAATAGATCACTTACAGCCCTTGTAATCATAACAATGTATTAACGTAACGTCCTGACGGTCAGGAAATTGTACATACAGCAATGCGTCCTTAGAACTCACAAAAGCCTAAAGATTGACCCAAATATTAAATGTAAAAGAAATCAACGCTCTGTATTAAAACATCATGTGACCAAAACTGTACTTGCTTCAAAACAATTTAGTAATGTATCTGTCAATTTATCTAACAAAATTAATAGAAAATTAAACATATATACAATGTCCTTCTTTCAATGCAAAAATACAATAAGCTCTTGGCTAAAATCCTTAACGTACCAAGAAACAGAGATCTCTTCTAGGCCTTAACAAATAATCTACATAAATATTACATACATACATACATAATTACAAGTTCTTTACTTTGTACCTATTTGTGATCATTTATATTTTGTATTCTATTATTTAATCTATTTATATCTTCTTTATTTATATTTATGTATATCTTTAAATCTGTCCAATAATGATGTAAATTGATTATAAATTTGATTTTTTTTATATACCTACATATGTTTAATGTTTATAACTTAAGATCACCGTAAGAAAGTGGGGACTCCTCTAATACAGGTTATTGCAACTTAACAGAGGAGATCCCAACCCATGTAACCCACAGTTATTGTAATACAATAAAGAATTTTTGTATTTTGTATTTTTTTTTGTATTTATGTAGGGCGAGGTAGGCTCACGCTTTTCTAGGAGACAGTGTCTCATTCTTAATCTCTTGAGTGATATGATATCTTATTTATCGTCAATTGTTTATAATTTAAATTTACTGCAATAACGGTAAGTAAGTATCGTTTGTATTTCCTGAGAAACTAGTTTACGAGTTTAAAAAATTCAATCGTGAATATGTTTTATGACTTGCGGCAACAAACGTTATTACAACTCATACAATTTGTGTTATTACTATTTTTATTACAAACAACAAAATGAACGCATAGATGAGCAAAATGTAAATAAAAAACCATAAAAGTAAAGACCTAGAAATCTAGAATCGGTGCAATCTTTTCAATCCACGGAGCGAAGACGCAATAAAAATATGCGACGCTCCACAAGACACATAAAACTCGCTCCGACAATGAATTCCTGAAAAAGATAATACTGCACTAGCGTCATCTCTTTATAACCGAGTTAGAGTGAGCAGGACAAAAGATTCGCGGCAATAAAAGTTTTGATAGGATCCGCCGGAATCCACGGTATCGGACATAGCCGGTTTTACTGTAGGTGGCCCGTTTTACTATCCTGTCCGTGTATCGCCTCAGCTTTATGAGAGACGTTTTAAAATTTTGAGATTTTTATTACTTTACCTACCCCCATATAAAGGATAAGGTCAGACAGGAATCGCTACTGGAAGAACCGAGATGAAATGCTGCATCGTCTATTCCGAAAGCAACGATGCTTCGATCAATTTGTTCAATCACGGGGTTTGACCAGGAGTAATCCTTAGGGAATTGAAGATCGTAATTTTGGCCGCAGAATATTATATTCAACGTCAGCTGGTCTCAGTTCTCTGTACGAACAAATCGTAGTCTTGTGTCAGAGAACAAAATCGTAAGTAAAAACAACACAGCCTTGTCTTTTCTTCAGAGACAAGGAATTAGACTTAAATTTACATGACTGTCATGACGTGTCTGGATGTTTTTCTATATATTATAAGTATTTATTTACAAAACAATACGAGTATGTATACTGCGTGTCACTGCATTTACGACATTAATTTAAATCACGGGTAGGGCTGATGCGTAGTATTGTTGTAAAATAGTTTTTGTTTCAAATTCATTAAGCACCTCGAATTTTTTTACAATGCTAAATCTATCTTAATTTAAAGTCCTAAAATATCAATGAAACAGCCTGTATAAAATAGGTAAACAAATTCATTCATCATGTAAGTAGGTACCTGTTAAACTGGCTAAGCAGCATCGCCGCAAAGGCGCCGCCGATTTACGTTAAAAATTGTTTATTGGAAATGTATCGATTACAGAATATATATTCAAGCTACCGGTATTAAACCGATCTCTAAAATCAGTTAATGCGATTCTGCATATGTGTTTTAAATTAATGTCATTAATGCTCCCATAGTAGAAGCTCTGCTTAGTTTGGGGCTCTGCTAGATAGCGCTGGGTGAAATGTCCAGCAACATTTATTATAATACACATGGATGCGATATAGACGTGACTGCACTTTCACATTTATTAATCGAGCGAAGCGAGATTAGATGATTTAGAGAAATCAACTTGGGCAAATCGGTGTTATATGTATACATATGTTCACAAGGCGCGCATTGTCAATGCTGCTGTGCGTGATTGCGGATTTGAAGAAATCAATCATCCACCCTACGGCCCGGACCTAGCCCCTAGTGATTACTTTCTGTTCCCAAATCTCAAAAAAGAACTTCGAGGCAAGCATTTTTCCGACGATGAAGAGTTAAAGGCAGCAATTAACTATCATTTTTCAGACCAGGAAGAAAAATATTTTTGGAGAGAATTGAAAAGTTATTTTCCAGGACAAATAAGTGTGTTTAGATCCTAGGGGACTACATTGAAAAATAAATTTTATTCAGAATTTTCTGCTTATTCTTTCATGCCTATACCGAGAATACATTGAACTCCCCTCGTATGTATGTTTATCCGAGAATAACTTTCGAAGCGTTGATCCGGTTATCGTGAAATTTGATACATAGGTGGCACAATTTTGGTGTAACTAAATGAGCTAAAAATGTTGGGGGGTTGTTGAGATATTGGGGTACAAGAGTAAAAAAATGAACATGAGCCTATTAGGTCAAGTGGTACATTTCAACCCCGTTATTATTTTTAATTTAATTTTGAAGTTTTTAAGTTATTAGCCATTATGACAAAATTTACAGTATACACCAGTGACCCCACAGTGGTGAAATTTGGTATTCGTGAAGCTTTAGTGACACAAATATAGGGAAAAGTGTGAAATCCAGAATAATTAGTATGTTTGACGCAAAGTATTGCAAATTACAACCTGCGTGAAACACGAAAACAATTAATCACGAAACAGTTAAACGAGACAATAAACTTGTATTGAGTTTGACCACAACCACAGAATAAACAGTTAAGTACAACAGTCCGAAACTTTCGGTCAGTGCGTTGATTGTTTTCCGAAATGCGGTCTTTGCGGTCGGACACTTTCCGTAACATTTCCCAAATTCAATTCACCCGTGACTACTTGACTCTAACCCTTATGCTTTAGTAATAAGACAGGGTTTCGATTGAGAGAAGTCAAATGACCTCGAAAATACGAAAACTCCCGAACATTGCCGAATGAAACCGCAATGCAAAGTTTAGTTTACAAAACAACTGTTGCTAACTTGCTGAAGTTGGATATCTGGTTGATAATTGTGCGATTTTACAGTTGGTTGAACTATAAAAGTGGTATAGTGGAGTCAAGCGGGATATGTTCCTGTTAAAGGAGTTAATTTTTAGTTTAATAGAGCTGGTTTAGAACTATAGTAGCTAACTTATTTTTTATTTTATTTTTTTTATTTTGTTACAAATCTTTTGATACACCTGAATTTTAGTAGCGATAAGACCACCCATTGTACCGTTATTTCCTTTGTTACCGAATTTTTTGTGTGCAAAAAAGAGTATATCAATCAATCCATCAAAAGATTTCAAAAACATGCAAATTATTACATAAGTACATAAAGAATTATTACATAAAGACTGCCTCCGTGGCGCAGTGGGCGTATAGCCGGCTGAGACGCAGGAGGAAGCGGGTTCGATTCCCGCCACGGAACAAATGTTTGCATGATCTACAGATATTTGTTCCAGGTCTGGTTGTTTTTCTATATATTATAAGTATGTATTTACAAAAAAAAGTATATAAGTATTCTATCAGTTATCTGGTTCCCATAGTACAAGCTCTGCTTAGTTTGGGGCTAGATAGTGCTGTGTGAAATGTCCAGCAATATTTATTTATTTATTTATTAAATACAGGTTTTACTTTAAACAATTGTTTTTTTTTTGTTTTTACCCCTTTTACTCTTCTACTGTTCACACAGATCCTGTCCATCCAATGGTTGCCTAGAAGAGATCGCTTTTAGCGATAAGGCCGACCATTGTACCTTTGATTTAATTGTGTATTCTCTTTTGTTTGTTGTATTTTTAATGGTGTGCAACAAAGACATTATCTAATCTACTCTTATGTTGCGGTCACTCTTCTGTACACTGCAGTAATAGAGTGCATCTCAGCATTTCTACTTTCGTGTCAATTCGCATTGTTTTATATTAGGGTTGAATAGAACCTGGCCAAGTCTATTGCATTTATGGTAGCCTTATTAAGATCGTTCCTTGTGCAGGTCGTAGGGCACAAAGGACAGTAAATCAGGTGGGGCATAGTCTGGATGGGGTGCCCACAATCACAGCTGGTTAGCGAAGGCTCTGCCCCCCCCCCCCCCCCCCACCCTCATCTACGATGATGTTATAATATAAATTGAAATAAAAAGTACAAATTAAACAATTTATTTAAATGACAACATGTTGCAAACTTGCAACACACATTCATTAAAATCTTATTTTTATTACTAGCAACCCTTCCAAGGGAAAAGTTCACGACATAAAGTAAACGGAAGGGACTTGCAAAGCTTTTTTGAAGTGAAAACTTCTTTATGCGCGTTTTGAAATGGGAAAAAACCGTTGAACTCTCGACACTGTTACCGTTACCATAACCGACACCTCTGTATATGAAGTGAAAACTTCTTTAGGCGCGTTGGGCATTTTTTGAGATGGGAAAAAACATATGAACTCGCGACACTGTTACCGTTACCGTTACCAACACCTGTGTATATAAGTATCTCGTTATAGTGATCTCTCGAAGTGCCACTTTTTGATGTGAAACATCTATAGCCGCACGTAAAACAGATTTCTGGCGTGGCGACGCATCGCCACGCTATATGATGGTATATATACAGTCTATATGCAGTAGTGTGTACGGTGTGGCGACGATTAATTATATTATTATTATTTATTTATTTAGTTATTATTAATATTTAATTATTATTACAATTTTTTTTTTATTTAATTTTTTTTTATGTGAAACATCTATAGTCGCACGTAAAACCGATTTCTGGCGTGCGGCCGTGGCGACGCGTCGCCACGGCGACGATACTACTTACACTTACACGGCGATATTACTTTTACAAAATAATGTCGATATTTCACATCTGCCAGGCGTCCCGTGACGGCTCACATTTTTTTTTTATAAATTTTAAGCTATGACTTGACTATGATCTCACCTGATGGTAAGCGATGATGCATTCTACGATGGAAATTGCTTGCTTAGAAGAAACCTGTTCACTCGCGACTTGAAGACCTCTAATCTAATGGGTCGTAACGTATATGACAGGTGTCAAAATACTACCAACGAACAACAAAACCAAATTATACAACATTGAAATATTTTACACATCATCCTGTCGAAATATTGATCCAGGATTAACTAGCGTTTCACATTATCCTAGTGTATGGATAACATAATAATTATTTGGCATTATATGCTTGATTTTTCGATTGCTTGTGTAGACGTTCGAACAAAGTTATCGCGGCATGCAAAATGATACACGTCAAATCGTACCGATTAGATTTTCTTTAGTGTAGGTTTCAGTTGAGCGTCGCGGAATGTGCCCATGCGGTGGACTGATCAAATAAAAACTGCAGTGGCAGCGGCAAACTGCATGAATGCAAGAGAATCAACAGAGACAAATAGCGAGATATCGTGAGGCGTGTAACATCTGCCCCCAAAAATAATGCTACAACATGACGACCACGACCGTCAAGAGCGTTACGATTGAGAAAAAGGTTGTATTTATCAGGAAACACAGACTGAGGCAAGGCGTCCCACTCTTGGGCGGACTCTCTTACATATTACATGTTTTGTGATTTAAAGGTGCTAATAAAATTCAGGGATTATATGGAAGATTATATGTTTCTTTATTCTTTCAACTTCTGTTTTAATTTATTTTTATCATACGACTCTAAGCCTGTAATTTCCAAAGCAGGGAAAAAAAATCCCTCCATTTGTCTTACCTTGTGGGACTTATATGTAAATATTTCAATTCTCATCTTATTCGATAAATTTATTTATTTATGTTAATCTTTTTTAACTTACGCGATTACTACGAGTATACTTAACTATTGATTTAAACACAGCAACACAGTCGTACACCGCAATAACAAATAAAAAAGGTACATACGCGATAAATACCCATTTATATTTATATATAAACAAATATTTTGATCAACATTATTTTACTAATTATCTCGGTTAATAAAAAGTTAACTAGCACATTTAAAAAGTTAAAGACAGTAAAATTGGATTATTGAACAAAAGGTCGTGCAAAAAAAATAATAGGTATTAAACAAAATTTTATAAAAAACGAGCTGACCCACCCGCGGCTTCGCACGCTTGAAATTTCCCGTTCCCGTGGGGAACTTCGGGATAAAAACTATATACTTAAAATACTCTTGTCAAAGTTACGCAACACTTAATGAAAATTACTTCACGTTTATGAACGACGTGTAAATTATATGGAAATTGTTTAAACCAAAATATTAAAATCGCGATTAAAAAATGGGGGGTAGGAGTAGGAGGTTGAAAATACTTTACGACCTCACCTACAAAGTATACAAAAAAAAATTCATTAAAATCGGTTGACCCGTTTCGGAGGAGTGCGACCACTAAAATCGTGACATGAGATTTTTATATATTCTGAATATATAAAACAAAGTCGGGTTTGTTTTGACTGCCTCTGTGGCGCAG
This sequence comes from Philereme transversata, assembly GCA_963924445.1. NCBI lineage: Eukaryota > Metazoa > Arthropoda > Insecta > Lepidoptera > Geometridae > Philereme > Philereme transversata. The sequence goes on from OZ004347.1 coordinate 13,275,859, forward strand.
TGGGAGTATAGCCGGCTGAGACGCAGGTTCGATTCCCGCCGCGGAACAAATGTTTGCATGATCTACAGATATTTGTTCCGTGTCTGGGTGTTTTTCTATATAGGTATTATAAGTATGTAAATATTTACAAAAAAAAAGTATGTATATAAGTATTCAATCAGTTATATGGTTCCCACAGTACAAGCTCTGCTTAGTTTGGGGCTAGATAGCGCTGTGTGAAAAGTCCAGCGATATTTATATCTACATATTTATTTATTTAGTTATTTTTATTTTGTTCGAACACTATAACTCGAGAACAGCTGGACCGGTTTTGATGATCTTTGATTTGTTGGATTTGTCTCCACCCGAATACCAGAATAACTATTAAAATATCGGAAAATTAACGGAAAAATAAATTATGAAAAAAATTCATTTCCTCATACATTGATGCAGATAATGATGGCCAACGTTTAATTGACAGCCCGCGTCATATGCATGTAACGGCGGTACGAAGTTCGCCGGGTCAACTAGTTAGATAATATTTTAGAGTGATGACGATGATAGAGCGGATAAGTTTAAGACCCTATAAATTATATTAAAAAAACCAACCACAAATGTTAGGGTTAAGAAATCCAATTGTTACTGAAAGTATAGCCGCTCTCGGCACCCGTCATGTAATTTTAGATCGGTGCTGCCCGCGATGTATTTGACACAAACAAACAGTTTTACCCTAACCAGGGGTGACAGGCGGTGATTAATGAGATGACCGACCGAACAATTATATCTTAATTGACGAGTAAACGAAATTTAGCGAGTAATATGTGAGTATATGTTCTCGAGTGAAGACCACTGGAAAACTGATTGGAAAGTCGACCCAATAAAGGTTGCTGGGAGTCGTTGGGTGCCGGCGTTGGACATCCTATAGCTAATAATAGGTTGGGGAAAAGTCTTTTCGCATTATAGTATGTATGAACTTGTAATAAAATCTATTTGGCTATACTATTTGTATCTGGCTGGTTTTGGTATCATTCAAAGTTTAAATTTTAAAGAAGATAATTCCAAATTCAAATTGGGAAAATGTGTGATTTTTATTTGTTTTTCGTACTGTAAAGATGAGTGAATCTAATGAAGAAATTCGATACATTTTAAAATTTTACTAGATGTGTGAGGTCTAGCGTAGACCTCACACATCTTTAGCCACTCAGCAAAAATTAAGAGAGTTTGGATGGGAGGTGTTAATGCATCCGTCGTATAGTCCTGACCTTGCACCTTCAGATTTCCACCTGTTTCGGTCTCTTCAGAATTCTTTAGGCAGTGTCAGGTTAACATCACGAGAGGACTGCCAAAACCACTTGTCGCGGTATTTTGATCAGAAGCCCCAAAATTTCTATAGCAATGGGATCATGTCCCTACCTACAATTTGGCAAAAAGTTATCGAACAAAATGATAGCTACATACTTTATTTAAATGTAAATCAACTATATTAAAAAATGTTTTGAATTTTCTTAAAAAATGCGAAGAAACTTTTTCCCCAACCTAATATGATAACATTCTTATAACGTGTTTAACGAGATCTTTTAAGGAGTATAGTTTCCAAAACATGAACTGAGTTGCATCCTTTCCATTTCATGAAGTCACGAAATTAAACCAAAATCTAATTATGATAAAGGAAAATTAAATGAACATCACATAAAATACATTTTTTACACTACAGGAAATCTGATAGCTCCGATTGGACGTCTACTTAAGAAACTGAAAAATCAACCACATAATGCCAAATATTTATTGAATTATTCTTAATACCAATGAGTAGGTATATACAATAAGTTTTTACCGAGTTTCACTTTATATTGAAAACTAGCTCCTTTTGGTCGGGTAAAAAGTAGCCTATGTCCTTCCCCAGAATATAATCTATCTCCTTGCCAAATTTCATAACGATCCGTTCAGCCTTTCAGTTATGAAAAGGTAACATACTAACAAACACACAGTTACTTTCGCAGTTATGTATGTATTATACATATAAACCTTCTTCTTGAATCACTCTATCTATTGCTGAAAACTACATTTAAAACCGTTGAGTAGTTTAAAAGATCTAAGGCTCGGACTATATGGCACCCGGGTCTCCCCGATCCTGCAAATCCGGAGCATGTCCTGGTGGTTTCCAGGCATAAATCGGAGTCGGATGGCCTCGGATCGTGTGTAGTCGATGCAGGAAAAATTAAAATGTTTGGTTGTGCGACGGATTGGTCAGAGGCCGTTAAAAAACGGTCCCTGACAAACCCGGACGTCATATAGTCCGAGCCTAAGGTAACAGATAGCGGAAGCGACTACATTTTATACTCTGTAAAGATTACACTCAAAAATATTAGTTTATTCTGGAGCAATGTTTCGACAGGACGATATTCCAACGTTGTAGCATTTGTTTCTGTTGTTTGTTGGTAGTATTTTGAAACCTATCAAATTCAGCCCATAAGATTTCCACGAGTAAGTTTGCAGTCGCAAAAAATACAAAAAAAAATATAATTTTATTGAGAAAAGTAATAAGAGACGCATCAGTATAAAATTCTCAGAACTCGAATACTGGAACTGTTGGCATAAAATTAGTCACAGCAAAATAAGCAATAAACTTGGCCCTTGAGCTATTCGCGATCTAGTCGTAAAACTGTATGCTGTCTCTATCACACAAACATGTTTTACCCGGGCACGAAAGGGACGGGCGATGCAACATTGTAACAATGTCGATACCGGAATAAGAATTGCAATGTGGTACAACGTGGGACATTTGCGTTTTAATTGTGCCGCAGCGGAAATTTAGAGCAAATAATTTGTATGTAGATGATCGATTAGGAATGTTTAAATGTAAGTTTAACTTGTTTACCTGTTACTAGTTTCTTGCATTTATTACAAGACTAGATATTGCTGTGCTATGGAGCAGTTCTGGTCATACTTAGGTAACACTAAAAGTTTCCGGAATTGACCACTTACATAAACAATATTTATAAAGTTATTACTACATTTGAAAATGGAACTCTTTAGCCGTACAATAAAATTTGTTTCATCTGGTTGTCAATTGGTTTCATATTGTGGCGTCATTTTAAAAATTCGCGATTACAATAAAATGGATTTAACACGGGAAAATTTTCGTTGCTGATTTTTTACGATTTTAGGTGTAATTTGACAGCTCAGGAGAGCGTCGTTCGGCTTCAGTCTGCTTTTGGCGAAGGAGCACCATGCAAAACAACTATTTATAGCTGGTTTGCAGAATTCAAACGCGGTCGTGTCAATCTCCATGATAAAATTCGTGAAGGTCGCCCGTGCACCGCTGTGAAAAACAAAAACATTGATGCTGTGCTCCGTATGATCGAAACAGACAGGCATGTGACCTACCATGAGATCCGGACATCTTTGGACATAGGCATGAGTCAAATACAGTCAATCCTACACAAACGTTTAGGTGTGAGAAAGCTGTGTTCTCGATGGATCCCACACAATTTGACTGATGCTCAAAAAACGGACCGGTATGAATTGTTTCTCAAAATATAAATTATTACAATAAATTCATTTTTGACCATTAATAGTATTTTTTTATTATTGATTCCTGAAACTTTTAGTGTGCCCCTCGTATAGCGAGAGATTTTCATTCGTTGCTAGTGTTTTGCAACACTTAATTATACAATCCTAGCTTCATAAAAACAAAGGGGATTTGAAAAATTTTGACATAGTCCCCGACCCTCCATTTTTTTTCAATGTCGCGTAATATGTTCAATTTTGAAATATGACATAAAATGACATATAATGATGACATAAAATGACATATCATATATGTCAATGGCCTAAAGTGTCACTATATGGAGTTTAAAGATTGTAAAGTGATGACCTGTGAATCCTTTCAATCTTTATGTCCAATTATCTTCATAACGTGACATGACACTTATGGACATTATATGTTAGTAATATTTTTTTTCGTCTATACCTAATGTCCGCAATCCAAATATACAGTTTTAATTGTGAGAGGAGATATTAAAAAAAGTGGACCGGGGACTATGCCAGCCTTTAAACAAATTTTGTTAAACCCTTTTGGAGTAAAATTGGTAAACTAAAAATTCTGCGAAGAAACTGAATGTGCCAACAAAAGATAGATAGATGATATGTATATATATATATTGTATAGTCGAATCGCTAATCAGAGAGAGTTAATAGCACACCATAGGTTAAGACGGGGAGAATGCACGTCCATTAATTTTTCATTTTAGCGACAGTGGAAAATCTGGACACTTCATTAGATCTCCCATGGCCCAATAGCTCCTTCAGGCATTTACAATTCGCGGAGCGATTTCTTTGTCTTGCCTGGGCTCGAAGGAGACTATTTGGCCAAGGTAGATGTAATCCCTGATGTAAAGCAATTCTTCCCTGTCTACCCTGACTCTAGTTTTTACACTGTTGATCATGAACTTCGTCTTTGCTCTGTTCATTTTCAGTCCAATCTCAAGGCTTGCAAAGCTTAGGTTATCAAGCATGTTCTGTAGCTTCGAAGAACACTGAAAACCAGCGCCGCTTACTATCCTCGGATGGTTAGCAGCAACACGCTGAGACGGGGCCTGTTTGACCCACACAGCACGGAAGACCATATTATTTGTAATTACCTACCTATATTATATGTACTTAATTTTTATCTTGTGTAGGAAACACACAAGTTTCTTTGTATAATTTTTTTTTGTTAATAAAATCTGTTTGTAAGTAGGTATGTTCGTTCTGTATATGTTCTGTTTTCAATAGTCTGTCCTGTGTGTGTGTCAAATAAACGTATTTTCTTTCTTTTTTTCTTTTCTTTTTAGAATAGGATAATGTCATCGGGGAACCCTCTCCCTCTCATCTAGCCGCCAGCTTCTTAAACACCCCGTCTAGGTACTCGTAAAAGTTTAGGAGAAAGTGGATCACCCTGCTTTACGCCTTTAGTAATCTTATAAGTTGGGTCTAGAGTCCAGTTTTGTTGCTGCTTTACTTATAGTGTAAATATTGAGGATTAAGTGAATGTAGGTTGGTTAGATGTGTTGATTATGAAGAGCGTCAAAAAAAAGTTTTTTTTTGACTTAGCAGTGCGAGTATTATGTCATCGTACTTTTTGAGGACGAGATACAGAGACGACGACGTAGAGTAAAGTTATATGACCGCAAGAAGAATGACAGCAAATGACTACAAACCATTTTTGGGGTAAACGAGAAAAAACTTGATATAGACAAAATTGCTCGTGTCACGCGTGACATAATCTTACGGCGCGCATGTTAGCCAGCAGGTTTCGTTTTTACAAGCTTTTTATTAAGTTGCAATGTATGTATGTTTGTCCGGGTGGAATCTTGCAACTGAACTTTAAACCCGTTCCCTTCAACCGATTGAGCTGAAATTTGGAATGCATATGTAACTTCAATGCAATAATATGGTACCATGGAGGTGGTTTCATGATAGAGACGGATGGTAGACAACGGAACCTCTGAATGGATTATAGTAGGCTACTAGTGTTTGGGCTCATTTGAATCTGCTTGCGGTTTCGATTATGAACTTTATAAAAGCTTGTTATGGAAATGTTATTTTTCAAAAAAAAAATTATAACCTTTTTGGTCTGGAAATTTACTAATGTGTAAATTCAAAAAATTAGGGTACGATTATCGCTATAGAATTGAAATTCGTCTGGTTCGTAATTTAAAACATGTTTTTTTATATTATAGGTATTCTATTGAAATAAACACATTATCCATAGGTACTAATATTATAAACTGGGAAATACATCTGTGACTGCCTGTTTCTCTGTTACGCTTTCACGACTAAACGGTTAGACCGATTTCGATGAAAATTGCTATACAGACAGATTATGACCGGGATTGGGATATAGGCTATTTTTTAACTGACTGCACAGAAGGAGGATAGTGTTTTATTGACAAACCACACGTGCGTAGCCGCAGGCGGATCAGCTTGTATATATTGTTCTGAAATGTGTCGACTGTGATTTCATACTAGTCATTCCAGTGCATAATAATCATTTTGTAAACGAGGTTTATCAGAGGTCAGTGATAACAGGAATTAACTACTTAATTACTGATTAAATGAAATAAAATGTACACGTGTCGACGACTTCACTTTATGTACGAGTGAAATGGCACTCAGGTCCAAACGATACGAGTATGAAAAAGATATTGTAAAATTTCTGTATCTTTCCCCTTATTTGTATTTTCAGCTGAATCTTATTTCAATGGAATAAAGCTCATTTTAGAATAAAATCTATTTAGGGTAACGTGGACCTGATACGTTCAAACCCGCCTATGCGGACCTACCGCAGTGTAACCAATAAAAACTCAAATAAACTGAGCGTCTAGTATATTTCTAACATACGGGGATACGGGTAATCTATCCTGTGGTTATAAAAAATATTATAATGTTGCTACCACTGTTTCTATTGGTGGAAACCACCTACAGTTTTATGGTAATGATAGTAAAGATAGGGTGGCAAGCGTCAAAAGTGGCTTTACAACCCCGAGTAAAAAAACAGCTTTACATTCGTAAAAAAATTATGTTCTAAATTTAGAATGTCCTCGTCCGCAGGTTAAACATGTTCACGAAATACTAGCACAATTTCAGTTACATTTATTCGGAAACAATACATATTTATGTGTCGGAACATTTGCTATTGTAAAAAATATACAATAAAATCATAAAAAAATAATAATTAAGATTACAATGTATATATTTACATGCAGTACCTACAGCTTTGTGACCTGAAATATAATTATCGGAAGTTAATTTGGTTGCTAATTTCAAAGTTTTTCCTGGTTTGTAGGTATCAAACTTTACTTTTCACATTAAGTTACAAAATAAATAAGTGTTTTAGAGTATCAGTTTCACTTTTGCCGCGTCACTTATTGGCATTGATCCAATTTTGAATCCGATCAAACATGAAAAATTAACAAAATATAGTGTTATTATTTCAAGGTCTATTAATAGTCCTGCAAGAGTTTAAATAACATGCTTTTGATGCTTTAAGTGTCCAGCTGGCAGTCATAATGTGAATATACTAAATAATTAAGAAGACACGATAAAAAAGCGTTTTAACCTGTCATGCCGTACAAACTATTGACTCAGTTTTAATTGGATATAAATACCTTATGTTACTGTTAAGGTGCGTTAATATGTAATTAGTGCTAAGGGATTTTATATCACTCATTTGGGTTGTATAACTACTTTTAACCGCGACTGTACCTGTACGTGGGTTTGTATAGATTTTTACGAGCGAATAGTAATTTATATATAGTTTATGTTTACGTCGTGGAATGTGCTATTTACGTGCTTAGTTAGGTAAATGTCATTTTGGTTGTTAACGAAACATTGTAACTAGGGTTGCAAGAGAACTATTTTTTCATTTTATAAAATATTAGCTGACCTGCCGAGCTTCGTACCGCCTTGACATGCATATCACGCGGGCTGCCAATGTCACCCTATGTATGAGAAAATGAATTTTGTTCATAACTTCTTTTTGTGTGAATTTTTCAGATATTTTAATAGTCATTCTGCTATTCTGTAGATATGCATGCTATGTATATTTGACTGCCTCCGTGGCGCAGTGGGCTGAGACGCAGGAGGTGGCGGGTTCAATTCCCGCCGCGGAACAAATGGTTGCATGATCTACAGATAATTGTTCCGTGTCTGGGTGTTTTTCTATTAATTATAAGTATGTATGTATTTACAAAAAAAAAGTATATAAGTATCCTATCAGTTATCTGGTTCCCATAGTACAAGCTCTGCTTAGTTTGAGGCTAGATAGCGCTGTGTGAAATGTCCTGCAATATTTTTTTTTTTTTATTCGGGGCGGAGACAAATCCAACAAATCAAAAATCACCAAAATCGGTCCAGCCGTTCTTGATGTAACTAATAATTATGGTAACATAAATGGTGTAACTAGCCCAACTATGTTTTATATATAGGTATAGATTTTCTCTATATTAGACTGGGGTCTAGTTTTAGTCAACCCTACGTCACAAATTACGGACGGTACCAGCTCCAGAATAAACTTAAAGAAGCCTTAAAAACTGGATTGTCATTGCCGCTTGCCATCTCAAATACGATTCGATAAAGCTAATTAGAAAAAAAACTTGTTCTACTTTGCACCGTCGTTGGATAAATTAAAATAAAAGGTCTGAAATAAAAGAAAAGGTATGACGTAATTAGGCATAATATGTACCTATGGAATTTCGTTTTCCATATAGATATCTATCTGAAGATAGGATTCAGAATAATTTCCCAACGTTTAAATCAGGACTACTTGTATATACGAAATTTAACAGAAGTACCAACATAAGTATAATTATTATTTTTATAGTTCCCAGAATGCAACGTATAAATACAAATTTGCCTTCAGATCAGGTCCGGCTGGAAGGACGAAATCATTTGGAGGTTTGTGTCAGATAACCACAGGGATGAAATAATCGCAACAACAATAACCTGAAACATTTTTTTCAACATAAGTAACTAAGTACGACGCGAAACGCAGTACAGAGTGGATTGCACTCACCCTGATGAAGATTCACGAATTTAACTGAAAAATTCGGTCGTATCGCCAATAAAAGTGTACGTTTTCATTTCCAACGTTTATAAAAGTTCTTTACATAATAATACATTGTATACTGGGTACCAGTAGTAATACTTCAGTAGTAAACCTTTCCAATATTTTAAGCCAGCCTTATTCAGGCCTTCGACCTAATAATATAAATTATATGAGTTAAAAATATAATAATAAATAAGTAATTGATATAAATAGTAATTAGTGATATTAATTAATACTAAGTGTGTTTTGTTTAAAAAAAATTAAAGTTTGATTATTTTAAGTCTACTTATAATTTTTTGTTCATTAAAAGTTTATTTTAGAGAACTATTCTCCCAATGTCGAATAATACTAGCTATTATTCGGTATTCGACGAATAACAAAAAAGTCGAGTAATAACGAATAATAGCGAGTATTCGCGGCATCTCTAAAATACAGACCCACAATAACCTTCTCACCCCCACCCTCCTAGAGCCGACTCTGCCACAGCTCATTACTCCTTTTACAACGTTCGCCATTACAGGATTTCATTTAGCATTTTTACAGTCCCTAATTGCAGATTATAAAAGTGTAAACGACTCGCCGTTATGGCCGGTCTTAGGGGCACGAATGAAATATTTTAAATGGAAAAGTAGTAAAAACTGTTTTTATAGTAGCAGAAATAAATAAATTGTTGAAAAACTGACGGATTCCGGTTTGCAGTACTTTGAAAAGCTGTTCTACGTCAGTACTCAGAATGTCAATTCCCGTAAATAAAAATTCTAGTATGATCCATTTTTTCCAGATTTGACATCTGAAATATGGATGCTGATTGTGCAAGGACACCGAAAGTTAACCCTTTTAAATTTTACGTCCCTATACTTATGGTAATTAATATTCGCGAACCTATTCTGTAGTGGTTTTCGTCCATAGTTTCTCTGACAAACGTGTCCTGCCCAGTCCCACTTCAATTTTGCGGATGTCAGAGCCACGTCAGCTATCTGCGTTTACACCACTACAGAATGGGTTCCAAACGGGCGGCGGCCGCGTGGTAGGCCCAGGCGGAGATGGAGGGATGACCTGAAGGCATACCATAAAGAGTGGCCCCAATCAACCAATAACCAGGATTCGTGGAAAGAGAGAAGGGTAGGCCTTTGCCCTGCAGTGGGACTCGACGGACTAAATAATAATAATAATCGCGAGGTTTCATTTTAACCTGCCGGATGCTATGCATTTTGGCAAATAAAACGTGGGGCATTTTTTTGTAAGTGTTTGATCCATTGTATAATTATTTTTGATTACAGAAGAGTTCTTTTCAGATTGATCAGTACTCTACTTTCTGTCTTTATACCTTCTCAAGTAATGTATAGAAACTCCAACTACTGGTTGTAGTGACGTGCAATTAATTTATCGATTAATTCCATTTTAATCGTCAAACATAAGGGCGGTCAACATGAAAATTGAATATTCATATTATTTTTTTATTTACAATGTACACTATTACAAAAAATGAAGTTGTAATTTTTATGAATGGTTATTTATAAAAATTACAATTAAATGTCCCTATAATTAAAGGTTATATGTATTTAGTTGTAATTTTTATGAATAGTTCCTCAGAGTTATTATTCGGATAATGGGTTTGAGGTAATTCAGGATAACTTGGGGTCTGAGGAATATATTGAAAAATAAAAAAAGGATAAGGACGAATGTCGAATAATAATTTATAACTTTGTTATATTTAAATGATATACGTAAATATACATTTGTGTTTATTTTTCGGTTAAAGAATTTACTTGTAAAATTATGGGTATATCAGGATTCCTCGATTATTTCATTTTAATTAATTCCGTTTACAGTTTGTTCGTAACATAAAACCGCAATAATCTTTTAATGGAATTCTACCTAATTACGTAGTTACAATATAAGCTTGCAAGTTACAACGTATATAAATATAATAGTGTCGATCCAACGTACATTCCGAGAAGTGGTCGTAAAATGGTACCATCGCATAGCAAATTGTGTTATTTCATAAGTAGCATTTTATGTTTTGTAGATGGTACCATAAAATGATATTCATGCTCTCAAGTCTTGTGAACAGTACAGCGAAGATTCCCGTTGAACGTTCACGTTGTTTAAGTGTAAAGCTCCGTTACTAATTTAAACATTTTTATTTAACTGCAGGTAAATAAATTGGTTCGTTAATTTAAAGTCAACAGGACCTAAAAAGGAATAGACTTATAACAATAATTGAAATAAATCACGAAACTTTTCTAAGCAAAATAAAAGTCTTATTAACTAGGACTCACCATTGTATCCGATGAAGTAAAACTGTTCGTCCATAGTCGTTCGCAACACACAGCAGCGCACAGCAAGCGTCCACACACAACACGGCACTTGTAAAACTAAGTATCATTCGCAAAATAACTTCATCGACGAGGATAGTACATTACTTATATTATTAATGTTATTAATTTCCAGCATTTTCCTACAAAAAAGAAAAACACTAAATAAAATAAACATCGATAGCACACTATCACATCACTATTGCCGTTTGACTCGAAATTCGAACGTCACTTTTAAATTTCGAATTTCACCACCTTCGTCCGGTCACTGCAAAGTGGAAATCACTACTGTTAGTGTTTACGAATGATTCCGCTGACCACTTTTATCGATTGTGTAACAATTTTGTTGTGTTTTGTATGTGTGTGTTGAAGCTGAATTTGCAACAATGTGGTACAATAACTGTGAGGATAGCAATTAAGTTGCGGCTTTTGGATTCTCATTATTTTAGTACTGAGTAGACTGATCAATAGATCAGTCTGCTCAGTATTTCGGTTAATCGAACGTGCGTTTACTTAGTCACTGGTACTAACACATGCATAATTTGATTTAGTTTTTACTACCCGAGGCAAAAAGAGGGCGTTATAAGTTTGAAGTGTCTGTGTATCCGTCCGCTTGGCTATCTGTTTGACCGGGGCGTCAGTCGTAGCTTTAGCTTTTTAAGTTTGTTTGAGGGCGAACGAGGTTATCCGAGAGAGAACCAAGTTAGTCGAAACAGCTTAGAGGAACAGCAAGCTGAAGTGGCTGGTCTAGGTTGATTTGAGATGGCACGGTTTCGCGAGATGCTTAAGTCCGATAGAAATTGATGCAACCAACTCAAAGATACATTCCATGTCTAAATCAACTTGTTCTATAAAATATGTTAGTATACAGTAAAAAACACTGTTTTAAGTTATTTTCCCATCATTTCGAATAATGGTCTACCATATAATATTTAATTATAGATCAAGTAATGAGTAGTTAGGGTAATAGCTATGACTGCGGTCCCACGTTGACAGGTCAATAGCAGGTCACTGACGGACAGGATTAAAGGTAATGAAGCCTCGAAACGAGAGTTAAAAGTAAAAACAATATAAAAAAACTTTGTAATAATACAATGTTAGATATACCTACTACGTGTTTTGTTGTGTACGACTTTAAATGAAAACACGGGTAGGGCTAATTGGCTAGCACTTTTGTGAGTTGTTTTTTTTTTCAAACTCATTAGGTTACTTTTTACCTGACTGCGCAGGAGTGTTTATTGACAAACAACGCGTGCGAAGCCGCGGGGGGTCAGCTAGTTGTTATATATGTAACACCATGAAGGCCTGAAGACGGAAGGTGACGCGACGTCGGGGTCGGCAGAAAAAGCTTTGGCGGGACTATCTCGACACCTTCGAAAGAGGGTGGTGGGAGGTTTCGACGGACAGGATTGCTTGGAATAACTTGGGGGAAACCTTTGCCCAGCAGTGGCAAGAGATAGGTTAAACCAAATTGTTTACATAAATCCTGCCCATCCAAAGGTTGCCTAGAAGAGATCGCTTTTAGCGATAAGGCCGCCCATTGTATCTTAGCTTCAAAAGTGTATTTTTTTAATATATTATTTTTATTGGTGTGCAATAAAGACATTATCTATCTAGTTTATTGGTAACGTTAGACATCGTGTCGCTAATTTCATAGCTTCACTCAACAGCACTAACGGTTTCATTACCACCGTAATTATGCAATTGGGGTTAAACTAGGTTTTTATGCCGTACAACTTCAGTTTGGGAACATACCAATCTCTTTTAACTAAAAAGTCTTTTATAAGCATAATAGCTGTTGTTAGAGTTTTCACCCAAAAAATAACTGTGTAGACGGGAATCAAATCCTTATTCATTGTCATAGTGCAACAAGTTTAACAATACGGATTTTGCATTTTCGTCCAGAACCCTACGTTAACTAGCTACAATTGCGGGGAACCCATCCAAAGATGCCCCATGTGCTCGCTGGTGCCCTTTATGCCCTACCACCTGCACAAACGGCAGCCCAGACACTAACAGCGTAATAGAAGTGGCTAATTTTATTCATATTTATTATAATTAAACTAATAATAGTAATACCTTATAAATAATGTTATATTCAGGGCGCATTTACATGAAATTACCGGTTGACCTTTTTTTATTATTATGTTTTTTTTATTATATGTAATGATAAGATTTTGCACGCCTTGACGAGCCAGAATTTATAGCTTTATGGATATTTAATTTTACTACATTCTAATTACTGAATGTACTTTTATACCTATATTCTTGCGAATAAATTATTATGAATGAATTAAAGTGAATCATTGTCTTGAATCATTGAATCATCATTGACTTGAAAGAAGACCTCGTTCAAAAGCCTTTAATATGGCTTAACTACGACGATACTTGGTGAGTGAGACGGTGGTGGGGTAGGAGCCGACCGTGTGATGACCGGGGGAACACTAGAGGCCGTGACTAATGGCCCGTTAGTCGGACGATAGAGGCCGTAAAAGGTAAGAGACCTGGATACGAATATGTGCTATAATTAATGAATTAATCATTGACTTGAAAGAAGAAGACCTCGTCCAAAAGCCTTTAATATGGTTTAACAACGACGACACTTGGCAAAGAACGATGGTGGTGTAAGGAGCTGGCCGTGTGGTGACCGAGAAAACACTAGAGGCCGTGACTAATGGCCCGTTGGGCAGACGGGCGTGAAGAAACAGTTGAATCATCTAAAGACCGGTGCAAACGATCTATAGCTACCTCAACTGCGCCAGATCACTACCAGGCGGAAGTGTCCACAAGATACTAGCTGCATTGCCCTGCTGAATCGCAACGCTTATGCGTTGACTGGATAATCACCAGGTCTCGGATCACACGTCGCTTCGACCAGACGCCCAGAAAGAACTTAGAACACGCGATGGGTCTTGGTACCCCATGGACCCAGGGCGAGAACCCAAATGGCTCAAACACGTAAGCTCTGTCGAGACATCCATATTTGCGCCGCTTGAGCTCTTCGGCTGAATTTGCCGCCGCACCAGACCTAACCGCGGTACCAGACAGATAAGATGGCTCAAGGACGCACGTGCGTGGCTAATAAAATAATAAACTTGTGTGGGATCCCCAAGTATATTATTTTCGATCTAATATCGATGCTGAAAGGTTATGCCACGGTTATGCTGGCTCTATTGACGACCTCTAGGGCGCAGTGGACCAGCTGAGCCAACTGAGACGCAGGAGGTTGCGGGATCTATTTTTTTATGTAAATATCAAATCATTAAGTAAATTCGGGTACTGAGTACTGGATAGTGGAGACCGACATCTACACGTGTCCTTTAGAATTGAAATGTTTGTACGTGTTTAAACTGTAAGTTGTAAATATAGATTACAATGCTATTGTAAATTTACTAAATGAATGCAGTATCCTAACAGTAGAATAGTTATCATTTTGCTCTTAAACAGGATTGTCACTACTGTAAATAACTAAAAACTATTTACTGTATACTATATATTATACTGTATATTACAGTATACATTATGTTTATATCGGTAGCAGTATCGGGTAATTTTACAAATGCGGACCAAGCAACATAAGGTGATAAATAATCTTGAAGACTTTTACTTAAATTTCATGACACTGGCTTACTTGAGAAGGGTCCATTTTAAGTTTTTTAACGTGTGTCATCATTTATCCTAGCGCGACTTTCAGAACTTCAGGAGTCAATTGGTTGAGCGTCTCTCATACTAGTGGAGAGCTTGCACCAGAAAGCGCAGCGTAGGCCGGCTCCTCACTACGATATGATAAAATAATCTAATAAACGTTGGTACCTTGCACCTAACGGCAGTTAACGGCACCCCGTTAGGCTAGCCGATATGGTGATGATAAATCTTTCATTGAGAATTCTAATATAAGCGTCGTTAGATCAACATTTCGCGAAACATCCTATATATTAGCTGTATAATATTAAGTAACCAATGTAGTACAATACAATATTTACAATGGACATTCTCAGAAATTTGGCGCACGCGACTTTGTGGCTTTGACACCTTAATCCAGCGTTGGAGTGTTGCCAGATGCGCGCGCTTAAAGAGGAATTTTCTTGAGTACAGTTGACATTTCCCTTAATATTATTATAATTTATACTTTCTGTCAACAGTTCAGTGCAAGAACATTACGTCAATTTGTCTAGTAACAGTATGGTAGAGAGTTCCCTTTACAGTAAGAATTTACGACGTTTTTATTTGGTTTTGAGTATTGATAGCCACATTGTTGCAATTTCAGCTTCTTTATATGTTAGCATAATGTCTCGTAATTTTTCTTTTCATTGCAAACAAAACAGCAAATTAAAAATGGTATAAGTAGGTAATTAAAACATTAAAATAAATGTACCTACACTTATTTAATAAATCCATTATTGAAATTTAATTTGCCGATGTCTGGGGGTTTGCTTGCAATACAAAGATTTTTAGTATTTAGTAAACTTAATACACCATTATTACCATTCATGCAAGAATATCAGTATTTATTAGTTTTTTTGATATTGAGAGACGTGGAATTAATTCGTTATAGCTATTAATGCTACAGAAATGAAAATATATATATATCATAGAATGGAAGGTGGAGGGAATGCGAGGAAGAGAAAGACCAAGAGTTTTTAACTGGATAGATCTTCGTTTGACTACAATCTCATCTAATGGTAAGCGATGATGAGGCTTAGATGAAGCGCGAAGATCTAGAAGAAACCTATTTACTCTTACCTTAAAGAGGCCCGGGTTGTATGCCGGGGGAAAGGAAAGTAAAACCTCTCGAATAGGAAAGTAAAGGCATCGTTGCACTGCCAAGAGCTAAGCTCTTAAATAATCTGACAGCCATTGATGCACATTAATGAATTTTAGTAATTTTAATATAATTGATTATGATAGATGTGAGTTTAAATAATAAAATTATATAATAGTGATTATGTATCTACAGTAATGTTTTATCAAAGACGAGATAATTGATTGAGATTGCTTTGGAAAGATGAAGTTATTTGGCACATTAGGAAGAAATTATCATTAATAATGAAGTATAAGTAATAAGTATAAGTAATAATAATAAGTAGTATAAGTCAGCAATCAAATTGGTGCTGATTAAAACTAGCCCGCAAACACGCCATCTTAGTAAAAATTACTTAATTTTAGAAATGTCACTTTAAATGTCATTCCAATTTGATCTTTAGCGTAAACAAAATAAGACCGTTCATATTTTACACAATTTTAGTTAGTCAGTTTAGTTAGTTAACTTGTTTTGTTATAGAGAAAATTTTAAGGAAATTTGAAGATGAGGATTTAGCATCATTATGGTCTTAATACATCTATAAAAGATGATTTAAGTGACGTCAGTATGGTAGCCTGTAAGGCACTTTCGTAAATGACTGAAAAGGCATCTAATAATACTGATAACATTTTTGAAAGTCAAAGACAATTGACAAATCGTAAAATGCATAACTTCTCATTGTGTCTCATGCAACTGATGTTTGAGTCCTCATTTGTTTTTCGTTTGTTACATCCGAATGATTTATTTAGTTTTTTTAATGTTAATAATAGAGTTGGGAGTTGGGAACTTAATCGATAACAACCCTTCAGGTATCACAACTAAATAAAGTTTTCATTACGAGTTAAATATATATTTAAAAAAATGAAATAATCGTGCGTTTGTTGGAGCCAATTACTTTAAAGCTATGAAATTAATAAAATAAATGGTTATTGTTCGGTTTGCGTTTCTACAGGGTGCTTTGAAATATTATGTTAATACGAAAATTAGAAGGCAACCAATAAAATGAAATAATTAAAAACAAAAAAACATTTTTAGATAAATAAATATAACCATACCTAGCCTGCCTTCAAATAAGCTGTTTCTTAGACCGTGTGACCCCAGTAAGATGTTTGACTACGGGTGTCGCCAATCGGCCTATACCTAAGCCAAATAAATGAATGTCAAGTAGTACTGGCTGTCAAAGTCAGAAGATGGAGGGAGTTGCTTTTTTTCGGCAGACAAGGTGGTTGGCTTTTGAAGAAAATAAATGAGAAAATTCCACAACGGATTCTCATCTAAAACAACTAATAATTATACTGAATTTACCCTAAAACCGCGAATTTTACCAATTAAAAATATTAAAAAGTCGTAGAACAAACAATGTCCTTGTAACAGCAACCTTTTTGAGTTAACGTATACATTTCGAAGCATCCTGTATTTTTTATAATACACATATTATACTATATATATATATATATATATATTATATTATATTATATTATATTATATTATATTATATTATATTATATTATATTATATTATATTATATTATATTATATTATATTATATTATATTATATTATATTTATTTATAATTTTTTATAAGGCACCTAGTGCAGCTGCATGTTAGTAAATAAGTATTTCATTTTTTATTTATTCATTATTTGACATGTGTTTTAATTTATTTTATTTTGATTTTAAATTTGATTTGTAATTTGTTTTGATTTAGTTATTATTATTATTTTGTCTTTTATCCTTATTTATTTTATATTTGCATTACTAACATAGTTTGTAAACAAATGTAGTACTAACAATATATGGACTTAATATGTCTGAAATAAATTATTGAATTGAATTGAATAATATGTATATAAGTGTCAAAATGTTTGTACTAGAATTGTTTCCAATTTTTGAGACCTAACAATTTATAAGATAATAATAGTTTTACGCATGTTGTGTACATGTTTGTGTACCTTGTGATTTGTTAGTTTTATGAATGGCAATATTGATTCAATTTAAATTATTTTTTCTGCAATTACTAGTTTTATATCTACCGGTCAGAACGTCATTTGCGATTGCGATAAATACAATATTAATATTAAAATTAAATTATTATTAAAATCTCAAAATTATATTGAACGCGTCATACCGGCCGTTTCTTCGATATTTTGTCCTTTAAATTAGTAAAAGTTCTAAAACAAGAGTTTTTCAATCATGTATCAAATTTTACAAAAAAAAATTACAACCTATTAGCACGAATTGTATAATCATTTGCCATCGTAAATGACATTCCATTCTGTACAACAATGAAATAAAACTTGCTATCTCTGGTCCCCGAATCAATATCTTCATTCAATCAGGTTAGTGTTCACTGCACCGCACGAACGAAAAAGTGGTGTTTTGTTCGTAAAGTGTTTTTTTGGTAAACTATTATTACTATTAAAGTCCGTACTGGCGTGTCGAGTTCCTTAGCTCGGCACCGTCGAAGACATTCAAGTTGTGCTTCCTCGCGTACTCGTTGATAATCATTTTCCCTGTGGACAAGTCGCAAAAGTTACATTCGCTGGGCAGTATAGAAACAAGACAAATTATGACATGAAAATTCCATGTTAGTGATGGACGTGAGTGATCCCAGCACGATCGAAACTATATTATTATATTATATATATTATATAGTTATTATAGATATTAGTTTTAACAATCTCGCTTACGCTTACAAATGAGAATAACTGAATCAATTTTAACAGAAAACCCGTATACACAAAATGAAATTGAGACTGACGCATATATGTCCACATTTTTGACAGTTTGTTAAATGTAGATCTTAGTTTGACCATAATCCCACCTGATGGTAAGCGATGGTGTGGTCTAAGAGTTGTCTAAGAGGTTGGAGCACAAAGATCTAAAAGACATCTATTCACTTTTACGTACGCTTTCTGTTATCCGATATTAATATATCCTGTAACACACATCTTGAAGTTATGTCTGTTGGTTCCAAATGCTTGCTATTGTTAGTACTCAGAACTGTTTTGAAATACCTAGAAGATTTTTCTTTCATCTTCTTTCAAGAATTTTTAATCTGGCTCCTACTTTCCGTAATGTATCCGTGCCGATTTCTGACCAACTCGAGCTTCTTGGTATCTCGTTAACACCGACTCTCAATTTCTGCTCCTACATTGAGTCGAAAGCCCAGCTGGCCGCTAAAAAGCTTACTATACATGCAAAGGTGAGGCCGGAACCTTCACACCGGGACAGTTGCTCAACTTATACCAAGCACAAGTCCGATCATGTCTGGAGTACTGTTCTCAACTCTGGGATGGATCAGCGAAATACCAAGAATTAAGAGAAGAACCAAGAAGCTCATTTGCAATGACGAGCTAGCAGATGCAAGGCTCCACAGCCTCGAGCATCGTCGAAAGGTTGCAAGCCTCTCGGTTTTTTATCGGATACATTTCGGAGAGTGTGCTGCGGAGCTTTTGAACCTGATCCCACCATCCCCATTCTATCATCGGACAACCAGACGCTCCGCGATGCGCCACGGTACTCTTCCACCTTTATTATGCGCACCGCCAAGGAGTGGAACGCCTTGCCTGAGTCTGTGTTTCCTGATAGCTACAACCTAGGGGTCTTCAAGTCGCGAGTGAATAGGTTTCTTCTAGGCAAGCGTGTACCATCGTAGACTGCATCATTGCTTAACATCAGGCAAGATCGTGGTCAAAAGCTGGCCCATTAATAATAAAAAAAAAATCTTGGTAAATGGTAAGTTTTTTATCGGTGTGTCAAATTCGTTTACTACCAAACTCGTCATTCTTATAGTTTGTACCTTTTATCTGCTGGTCTATTTGTTTTAAAGAGTATCAAAATAAGGATTTAAGCGTAAAAAACTATTTGCGCCTAGTGCCAACAACGCAACTATTTCGCGAACATTTGACATACCAATATTATGCAATGTAATGAAATTGTGAATAAATGAATACTGAACGTCCCCTTGCAAATATGGTTAAGCGCCCAGACGAAGTAAGATTGTATGCCTACTACGCAATGAACCGAACTTACGCACTCCTTGTTGCAGAATTTGCTGGGGCCGCTAAAACCCAAAAGGGCACGTGGTCCCTTCACCTTAAAGAGGCCTGGATCGTAGTTTAGGTTGATAGATCGGAAGACACAAGATCGTACCTGTACAAAATTTCTAAATGTCGGAATTTTGGGGAAGTTGTCGGGAGAAATATCTTTTTTAATAATTTTTTTTTTCTAAATGAAGAGCCTTAACATTATTAGATTATAATTTATTTGCATATGTATTTTATTTTTACGTTGCCAAATGTATTGGATTTAGTATAGACGATTGTGTATAGAAATTTACGATAAGTTTGTAAGGAGATTTTGTATTTTGTCAGGAGTCGGGACATCATATGGATCAGACGAATCCCGACCATCGGGCAACCCTAATTATAGTCTTCAATCTAGTAGTATTTAGTTTATGTTATATGAGAACAAAACAATAAAAAACACAGTACCTAGGTACAATAAAAGCTTAAAATATTTACATAACAAATTGTCAAAAAATCTACGCTTGAGTCCCTATTATTGCTTGAATTCTATTATACGGTTCTTAATGCCCTACTTCTAAAACTTAAAACTTCTAAACTAGTCTTTTCAAGTCTGACAAATTTTGTGCAATGCTAAAACTCATCAGCGTCTATCTCCATTTGCAAGCGTCATTGAGAGATTTTCTGTGGCACTGACAAAAACCAGGGGTCCAATTCTACTTAACTAATCGCTTTACTAATGACAATGGTATCGTCGCAAAATGGTCGATATAGATACAGTTTAGTATTCGATTAACACAATCTTTTTTCTGGTATGTATTTACAAAAAAAAGTATATAAGTAAGTATTCTATCAGTTATCTGGTTCCCATAGTACAAGCTCTGCTTAGTTTGGGGCTATAGTGCGCTGTGCGAAATGTCCACCAATATATTTATTTATTTTTTATTAAACTTGCAAACACACAAGCTGACGGGCCTCCTGATGTTAAGTGGTCACCGCCGCCTATAAACTCCTGCATCAATCGAGATACTGCAGTCGCGTTGCCTAGCACTTAAAACCCTGTTTACACCTCTCTTGAAGGCGTTCATTTTGAAGCCCACTGGAAAAACCTCCGGAGGAAGGTCTTTCCACATCTTGCAGGTGCGTGTAAGAAACGAGCGGGTGAAACGCACCGTGTGAGACTTCCACGCATCTACAATATGTGAGTGAGCTCGTTGCCGGTTGCTGGAGGTACGATGGTAGAAGTGGGAAGCAGAGATTAAATTGAACAGCTCTTCAGAACATTCAAATATATTTATTATTCAGAATATTTATTTAATGACCGCTGTTGCTATGACAACACCATTGACATTTCCTAAGAAGTTATGACAGGAACAGCAATCATAATTGTTAAATAATGGTATGGTTTTTCTTATAAATTAGCAGAATTGGGTCCCTGATAGGTATATTTTGTAAAGGTGCGATATGGTCCAACACTAGAATTTTCAATAACAATTTTTTGACAACAATAAAAGATGTTATGAGAAATGTATGTGTGCATTATTGTGTCGAGTCGGTAGCCCCTTTGTTTGTTAAGAAGTTTATTAAAAGCTTTTTAAGTAGGATAATTACAATAACTGCATTAATTTGTAGTTTTAGCCGTCACAGAACGTGAACACATAAACATGAATTGCTGAATAAAATTATTATTTTTAATTTGTATTTGTTTCTACACTTATAATAAAGAAAATAAAAATCTTCTACTTGATTTGGTTTACATTAAATGAGTAAATAAGGTATTTTTTATGATTGCTTTTTTCGGTTGTCGCTTAACATGTTTACTGATTATTTGAAGTAAAATGAGAATATTTAAACTCATTTGAAGGTAGCTCTACATCTACATAGAGCTACCTAAAGAGCATAAAACCCCAATATTACGTCAAGCATAAGATGTTTAACTTCTGAAGGTCAATTCCCGTAAATAAATCTAGTCAAATTTCTATCTCGATACCTTTTCGGTCGCTAAGTCGCAGCTGACAATATTATGACTACCGAGGACTTAGTGACCAAAACGTCATCGGTAACAATGTCAAGAGAAGATATTTGACGTAACTGAAAGCTTGACTTAATTTAAAATTACGAGAGTTGTAGTTTTCACACTTGGCATTGGTATAAATTACTTAATTAATAATCAATGAGTCTGTAACATGTATAATACATTAAGTAACAAGTTCGGTGAGAAAACGGTTTCGCATTAACATACGGAATATATTACTTTTTGTTAGTTCTTTTGTCTTTGATATATTAATTAACGCAAACTACATAACACGAACATCCAATTTTCCAAGGTCTAAGCCGAGACTTCTAAGCTGGTTAAGATATACCTTAAAAATTAGAATTTAAACAAAAATGTATATAACTTCATAACAAAGTTTAGTTACACACTCAAAGATTTGAAATATTATCATAATGTAAAAAATTACAAGGCAGAATTTTTTAAAGTGCTTTTTTGTGCAGATTTAGAGTATTCTTCAACATCATCTGCACATACTTAGATCCATGTAAAATTGTGATATCTAGGTATAGGTATTTATATCAATTTGACACTGCCTTGTGATTTGTTATAAGTTAAGTTAACTTATCATCTGTAGCATATCTGTACGGAAAATAACATTTGTAATTAAATTATCCGTATGTAAACTGCCCGTTGACATTTAATATCAATTTCCCGCCTATCAAAACGAAGTTAATAATCCATTTAAAAGGGTAAATTTTTAAAAACGTATATCTTTAAAGTTTTATTCCGATACATGATGGTAGAGACAAAAAGGTTAACGGTTCGAAGTTGCTTTGCGATGGTTCTTACATTCGAACGAATGGTAGAGTTTGGCCAAAAAATATTCCATGAAACACATTAATCCCGATTAACTTAAAGAAATATATAACGATGAAGAATAATAACCAGTATCATAAATACGGGATTTATAACGTACCGTTTTATCGGTGTTTCGACCGACAATGTTTCGGTTCAATTCGTTAACCTTGCCGAACGTGAACCGCTCACACTCACCCTGATGAAGGTTCACGAATGAACCGAAACACTGTCGAAACACCGATAAAACAGTATGTGATAAATCCCGTATTAAAATAATGATTGAAATTAATCACGAATGCTTCAAAAGTAAAAAAAAAACGTGGCACTCCGGGAGTGCCGACAGAAGTGAAAACTTGAATAAAAGCCGACTCAGTCAATGACAGGTGTTGATAAGGCCGCGGCCCCATGTCCACGGCGCGGCGCCGGCCGCCGTGTGACGTTGCGGCGCCGCCGCCGTAACACGGCACGACGTCGTGCCGCAGCACGGTGCCGCGGACGGCGTGCCGCGAGGGAGAATTCTCAGTCGATATTTGGCAGTTGGTGTGCTCGAACGTGTTTATTTGGAAATGGATCGCGAAAAAAGAGTTGTTCTCCTCTTGTTACTAAGACGAATGAAAAAAAACAGAAACAGAGGAAATGGGTAAATCCATATATTTTAAAAATGAACCAAGACGGAACTCATTTCAGAAGAAAATATGCAGCGCTAAAAATGTGTGGGAATGAGAAATTTTTTGAATATTTTAGAATGACCATTACCAGTTTTGAAGAACTACTTACCAAGATAGCACCTCGTTTACAAAAACAATATGTGTTCAGAAAACCTGTTGATCCTATGGAGATGCTTGGTTTAACTATCAGGTAAGAAATAAAACGAACTTATCAAAATATTATTATTTATTATGTAATCAAATGTTTTATCAAAAGATACAGGAGTCCAAATATGATTTTGCCCCTCCGGACTCGTGGTCCCTCTGCGATGTTCTTAAATCATGTAACTAGATTTAAGTAAAATCGTATTCGGAGTCCTGTGTGTTTGATAAGATATCGCTTAAATTATTTGATAAGTCTTCTGTGGATGGATTTGGCGAAGTCTGGCCATGGATACTTGTAGATGATAGATTACGAGTTGTTTGATAAGTCGCTGTAGCTTCTTGTGATCTTTGGTAGCTACTTTGAAATGCTGTTTGGTAGCCGCTGTATGACGGTTGATTGTATTGATATGTGGGTTGATTGAAATCTGTCAATATTTGCATTACACGACTTTGATAGGTCAATGTTTGGTTGTCGTCTAGTTTTTCCAGAAATGGTAAAATTGATTTAAAAAAAGATACATGTCTGTTTTCTGCAGTTTTCAAAGTTTCGACAATTTGTCTCTCAAAATCATCTTCACCGTATTTTCTTTTACGCGAAGTTGTAGCATAAGGTTGGTACCGTGACCTTTTATTTTCACTTGTCTTTGGATCTTCAGACTCTTCTTCCAATATACTACAGTCTGTTAAATTTGGTGCGTTTTTTTTCAAAAACATCAGCTGTTTGTACAAATGATATTCTTTTAAATTCTTTGCAGCAGCTCCAGATTTGTTTGCAAGCTCTTTCTTTTTCATGTATTTCATGTAGTTGTCTTTGATGTTTGTCCATTTTTTAATTATGTCATTTCCTGAAACAAAAGTTAGATTAATATTTTAATGAATACATGTACAGTAGGTACGACCGGCGAAAGGTGGCGAGAGTGAAGTTAGCCTCTAGCAACTTTCGCGCTTGTGTATTCATAAAAAAATAAGTGGTTTACAAAAATAAATGCCAATAACCGTTGATTACAGCATTGAAAATAGCAAATGGAACTTATTTTGTTAAATTGTTTATTTTCTTAAGAGTATTAAAGCGCTAAAGTTGCTAGAGCCTAACCTCACTCTCGCCACCTTTCGCCGGTCGTGAAAGAGGCCCTTATAGCCAAATGTATATTTTATGTTATTCAAGGCAATTCAAAAATTGAGTTGAGTGAACTGTTTGTAACGCGTTCTTAGGACGGAGCGGTAACTCCGCTCCGTCCTAAGAAACTAGTAAATATATTATTTTTTCTTTTCAGGTTTTTGGCAACTGGGAATTCATTTAGAGATATGGAATTCACAGATTATCGAGGAAAAAGTACAAGCAGTAGAATAGTGCGAGAAGTATGTCGTGCTATATGGGACATTCTTTTATCAGAATGTATATCGACAATAAGCGAAGACCTCATTGAACACATAGCGGAAGACTTTGACAAAAAAACCAATTTCCCAAATTGCATGGGGGCCTTAGACGGGAAGCACATTCGCATTTGCAGTCCCGCCCACAGTGGATCTCTTTTTTTCAACTATAAAAACTATAATTCTATCGTGTTGCTGGCACTAGTCGATTCTAAATACAGATTTATATATGTCGATATAGGAGCATATGGAAAAGAATGCGATTCGACAATATTTCAGAACACAAAACTATACGAATTATTATTACAACATCGATTTCCCATACCAGCTCCAAAGCCTTTGCCAGGCCTTCAAAAACCAGTTCCGTATGTCTTTATTGCAGATGAAGGCCTACCGTTAATGAGCAATCTAATGCGTCCATACTCAGGGAAAAATTTGAATATAGATCAAAGAGTTTTTAATTATCGTTTGAGTCGGGCCAGACGAAATGTTGAGTGTGCTTTTGGCATACTTGCAAATAAATGGCGTATATTTCACAGGCCTTTAAACGTAAAATATGATTTTGCAACAGACATTATTAAAGCATGCTGTGTATTGCACAACTTTGTTGTATCTCGAGATGGAAATAAAATGGAAGAACTGTTTATCGATGACTCCCTTTTGGACTTGCAACTAACTATGGATAACGTTTCTTTATCACATCCAGTAAATATAAGAGACGAATTCTCTAAATATTTTAATAGCGATGTCGGCGCGCTCAGTTGGCAATTAAGCAAAATATAACCCGAAACCTTTCACGAAACCAAAAGACTACCTGGCTTCTATTTATCAAAAGTGGATTCTTGCGGGGAAGAGATGACGTCAATATAAAATATCACTGTGTGCGAGACAGACAAGTAAACACGGGCGGCCATTACACGGTTCTCTTTCTTAGTTAGATATACGGAATAACTATAGTTTGTGGTTTGAAAAGATGTTCCTTCGTAATTTTTCTGAAAAGTTCGTAGTTATTGTGTTCTATTCTATTTCTCGATAAAAATATATCTCGATGAGACCACTGTAGCACTCGATTATCATTAAAACATTAAAGACAAATAAATGTTAGTACTCACCCAGTTTAGTTTTTTCTTTAATATCCTTGTCATCAAATGATTCAAAAATGGTTCGGCAAACGTCTTTCCATCCTTCTGTTTTTACATGTTTGTCCTTATAATTGTCATTTGTCTTATCCCAGAGCACTGGACGTGCCTCCACTAACGAAATAAAGAAATCTAAATCGATATTTTCCACCATTTTGATTAACACGCATGCTTGCACACCAACTGCCAAATGTCGACTGAGAATTCGCCCCCGCCCGCGCACGCCGTCCGCGGCACCGTGCTGCGGCACGACGTCGTGCCGTGTTACGGCGGCGGCGCTGCAACGTCACACGGCGGCCGGCGCCGCGCCGTGGACATGGGGCCGCGGCCTAACAGTCGCGAATTCAATGGTTTTTTCCCATCTCAAAAAATGCTCAACGCACCTAAAGAAGTTTTCACTTCAAAAATACTTTGTACGTTGTAATACTTGTCGGCCAAACTTTGATTAGTCACAGTTAACACATCAATAAAACCTTTTCTATGTTGTTTTTTGGAAACCAACCTTAGTGTTATACACATAATTTACAAATGTCATCAGGCATTGATAGTTTTTAAAAGGTTTTGAAAATGAGCTGAGGCTGTTAGCTCGTCTAATAGAAATGGAACGATGAAACATAGTCTCTAATTATTCGAGCGATCAATAAAATGTACCATTAAAGTATTTTCAACAGAACATTGTGTATATTACACTTTACATAATAGTACTTTTTCCAAAATTCAAGTAAATCCTGCAATAATTATAGCTAAATAGATTTGTAGTATTAACTTAGGTACAGTTAATAGGTAAGTTTGTATAAAACATTGGTCTGGTTACGTTTTAAGGCCACTCGAAGGGTTTAAAAATGGAGTTAAAGTGTTTGGTCATATCTTTTTGATATAATACGATCACCGTTCCATTCTATAGCTCCAATAGAAACCTGTGACAAATTATGGAATTAAACAACTGTTTGTATACAGCGCATGCGCCATATGATAAAATGACCGATATGCAAAATAGGTATTAACTCTTTTATTCCAGGGCGCGTAGCCAAATTACATTACGCTACGAATCTATTCCGATTTCTACATACATTTGTTGTCGCTGTTGTTAGATTCGCAGCGAATAAAATTTGGCTACGGGCCCTGGTCCTTTTTAAGTAGGTAGTTATATATATATTTATTTTTAGCCAAATTGTAAGAGTTTTGGTGCTTTACTGTTATGGTACTATTTAAATGAAAATAAATTATATTTATATTTTGTCACGAGCTTCTCAGGTGTATCAGTTATCTCAAAAGAAATCGCTACGCCAATCGCCTGGGCCCATAACCTACCTTCATCAATCTTTCGCGACGCCTCGTCCAGATCGCTCCCCGCGTAGTTCAGGATAACCAGCACTAGCGGCATCATCTCCCAGGAGTAGTGGAACTTCTCCAGGAGTTTATTACAGTTCTCCACCAGGGTCTCGAGGGATACCGCTGAAACAATACAAAGGAGTATTAGCCTTTTATTGTTATTAGTGGTATTACTTAATATGTGCAAATGGGGATTCGGGGACCCTAACTTGACGCAGTGCGACTGCGGTGATCCCACGCAGTCAATGCAGCACTTGCTAATGTGCCCTTTATGTCCGAACACATGCACGATGGAGGACCTAATGGCCGCCTCGCCTGATGCCATTGCTGTGGCCAAACACCTGTCCAACATACTATGAATGGAAACGTAGAACTCTTGATACGCTAACAAGAAGAAAATGGTTATTAGTACTTTATGATGGAAAGTATATATTAATTTAAACCTACGCAAACATTTACGCATTCTCCAAATATTTGATGGTACACGTGGTTTTGATACCTGCAATATAGGGAACTAGCTAACACGCCCGCGGCTTCGCACGTCTAGTTTTACAATAAAAACATTACCCAGTAAAAAGTAGTCTATGTCCCGATGTATCCGATATGTAATCCTGGTCATAATCTATCTGTAAATCTTGGCTTCCGGCCAAGTTACATATTATATATGGGTTTCGTTATAATGTTTTCCTTCACCGTTGTAACTGAGAACGTGTTTTTGCTCATATTTTTTTCGAATCTTAGAAAGTTAAGGTAGATGACTTGTTTTAGAATAAAAAAGACGGTCTTGGCTTTTGTGTTAAAATACAAAAGGAACATTTGAGCCAATTGAGTTGTCTGTTTCTTACGTATTCACGACTAAACGGCTGAACCGATTTCGATGAATAGTATATAATAGATAGATTATGAACTTGTTTGAGACATGGCTACTTTTAATTGACAAAACACGCTAAGCCGTGAACGGAAGATAGTAAAGTATATATTAATATGGGGCTTCTACTTATTTTTGATTATATTAGTTGCCTGAAATATAGATAGATAGATAGACAGATATAGACATTTCGACACAAGTAACAAACACACAGAAACTACATATAGGTACAGTGGATAAGTGAAGACAGACAATTAAATAAACACAATAAAATACAGACAATTTAAAAAACATTACTTAAGCAAAAAATAATAAATAGTACTAAAAATACGTATCCAGTCACTATGAGCCCTGTGCCGAAAAAGGGGAATGGCTCAGCATTATACTGAACAATACACCTATTGCTCAGCGCTGGTTTACAGCCATTAAACCTGCATTGGCGTCACGGACGTCAGTCAAAAGTTAAAACTTAGCAGTGCCCTATTTGAAAAAGATAAGAAAATAAAAAAATAAAAGAATATTAGTAAAAGAATAATTACAAGTTGCCTGCCCACCCAATTGTACCTACCTATCTAAGATGTCGAGTAAAACACAGCTAATAATAAAGTTAATCATAAAAATAATACAAAAATATATATATATAAATATATAAATATGGTTATTATTATGCGTCATTTATCTTCGGTTTTGTTTATAAGTTCCTACAAATTAGGATCGTGGGATAAAGCTCCAAATAACTCTTATTTCCAGGTATCGATAGAGCTAAATATTTATACGCGGTGCTTATGTCAAGTGACACGGTTAGTCTGACGACAGTCGGTTCAGACTTAACAATAATAAAACAAAGTTAACAGGTTCTATGAATAGGCCGAATATCTTTTATTGAAAGGAAATCAGATAGAGCCGGGGTATAACTAGCGGGTTTCTTTTTTATTCTACTTGAAGATTGTAAAAATAAAGTCAAATATTTTTATTCATTACAATCACAAGGATCACTTTTAAACGTCAATATTACTGCCTGTTCCTTCCTACTGGCAGTGTGTAATAAAAGTATCATAGTACTTGAGCAATAGGATTTCTTCTTTTTGAGATTTAAGTCCGAACAGAATAGTATTTGTTAATCTGTAATTGTTAATTCAAAGTCAAAGTCAAATATTTTTATTCATTAAAATCACAAGAATCACTTTAAAACGTCAATTTTATTACCTGTTCCTTCGCGACCAAGCCAGGAAAGAAAGGCAAGAAACAAGGCTGGTTGTTTTTTTAATGATCCTTTTAGAATACATAACAATACAGAAAATAAATTACGTCTAAATTGTAACATTTTAAACGAGTTGGAGTAATTTCAATCCCAAGCTTCTCTATCATTTAAATAATCCGATATTTTATAGTAGGCTTTTTTATAAAGATTTTGTTTAATTACATTTTTAAAATTGTTAATTGTCAATTTTTGTACATCCCTTGAGAGTTTGTTATAAAAGCCTACACGTGGCAACAGCGAGTTTATCTTCATTTCTAGTATTAAAATTATGATTATCGCTATTTTTCTTAAACAAATACCTACTATTTTTGTGAACATACATCATATTTTCATAGATGTATTGACAAGGGAATGCCATAATATTTATTTCTTGAAACTTATTACGTAATGATTTTCTGAGGCCCATATTATAAATTGCACGAACAGCCCTCTTCTGCAGCACAAAAACGGTGTTTATATCTGCAGCACTCCCCCACAGCAGTATACCGTATGACATAATGCTGTGGAAGTAGCTGAAGTAAACTAGTCTAGCTGTGTCTACGTCTGTAAAAAGACGGACCTTTTTGACTGAGTATGCCGCAGAACTAAGTCTTTTCGATTCCCGCTGCGGAACAAATGTTTGCATGATCTACATATGTTTGTTTCGGGTCTGGATGTTTTTCTATATATTATAAGTATGCATTTACAAAAAAAAAGTATATAAGTATTCTATCAGTTATCTGGTTCCCATAGTACAAGTTCTGCTTAGTTTGGGGCTAGATAGCGCTGTGTGAAATGTCCAGCAATATTTATTATTATTTATTATTATTTTCGACAACTTATCAACATATAGACAACTTATGTACAAGCATATGGCCTTGATGCTATGTGGTAACCATCGCCTATAGCAAAGTATTGCCTAGGTCACGCACCTTAGAAACGTGTACTACGTACGATGCACTGCCCTGCGTCCATCAACTTGAGGAATACAGGTGTAAAGCCTCATATACCGGTAATTTCACCGGAAACCATAACCTTTATATCGAAACAACAATGCTGCTTGGCGGCAGAATTAGGTTTGGTGGTAGTACTTCTCTGAGCGAGCCCTTTCACAAATAACTCTACTACTCTTGGGAACTTAGACTTGAGTTTATTTTTTAACTTTGAGAATGGATTTGCCTCTAGGTTTCCGATTTTGAGAAAACAACAAAATGCTTATAAAAAAAACTTATGTGACTCAATGCCTCAAGATCAGGAAACAGATGAAAAAATCCACTATCGTTTTCTATCACCTACAAAATTAGTTATTAACCTGTAGGAAGGCAAATTCTCATACAAAACAGAATACAATAGAAAACCTTCGTTTAACTCTCAATATACCTATAAAATATAGATAACACAGTCACTTAAATGTAGCCAAAATAAAGTTGACTTAAGATAAAATAAGAATAATTGTGGTAGCAGATATGATGATAACTTTTCTTTCATTTGAAAACTAAGAACCATTTTTACAGCCGCTTGACAGAAATAGACAATGAAGCACAATCGTCACTACCCATAAAAAGGATTAGTATGGCACAATCACACAACACTAGCCATCATAAAGGCACAACACTAGCTGCCATAAAGGCCAGCACTAGCCATAAAGCGAGTTGCAGGTGCAGGACACTTAGGTTTTACGAGAGACGTCCCTTTGTGAAGGCAGAGCGTCGACAATAAAATACCTATTCGGAATATGTAGGGAATAGGGTGGTCAACGAATTTGTCCGAAACTAAAGACCGAAATATTTGCAATTTATTTATCTGTTTAAGAGATTTTGTTAGCAGCTCTGAATCTATAAACGGATCCTGTGACTACGTAGCTATATGTATAGGCCTTATCTACTAGGAATAGGTATTATTCGTTTTTTCAGCGTTTTTTACGTAGTTATAACCTAGTATTTTCCTTGCAAATGTAGTCTTCGAAAGATTTCATGCATACTAAAAACTTTTTATTTTTGTTTAAGGACTTCGGAGCTGGCTCGAGTAAAGAATTCAGGCCTAATGGGCACTAGCCAGCCTGGCTGCGGTAATATATGCTCTTAGGAGCCGCGCACTAGACTGCCAAGTCTATTTATATTTTTGGCTATCTCACGATCTAGTATAAGCCGTGCGAAGCCAGAAAACCGCCCACTTCGGACTGTCGCGTTTTAGCGTCGCCGCGCACGATCCAAGCGATAGTCACAAAACGCCACCACCGAGCTGCGGATTGCATTTAGCGCTGGTGGCCGCTATATGCCTCGAGATACCACTTCCCGCTTCGTGTAGTCGTGTGGCCGCCACCAACCGAAAATTCAGAATAAAAGCGGTTGTCGAGCGATTCCGCTACCAAATACCCGCTTCCAGCTTCAAGTGGTGGCGGCGTCTTATGGCTGTGTGTGGCGTGTGGCTCGTGTGCGGCGAGGTTTAGTGGCGGCGTCTTATGACTGTGTGTGGCGTGCGGCTCATGTGCGGCGAGGTTTAGAATTACCTACCGATTTTCGGCACAACTCTAGCAAGGACATAGATTTACACACCTCGTCACGCCTCAACGTGCCATAGAATGGTGTTCAAATTGCGTAGAGAGGTAGTCTATAGCCTTTACACTTCGTTTATTTTAGTTTCTACTGCGCATACTATTAGGTTGTGAACAGTTATTGCCTTTTACTATTTGACGATCTGGAAATGGTAGATACTCTTTAACGGTTTATTTCAAATACAATTTGCTGATGGGTGAAAGAACGAATTCTTTCATAATCATCGACCTTATCCAAAAGATTGTTGATCTCAAAAATTGACACATCTTCATGTCGAAATATCTGACGGAACACACAACTCAGAGAGTTGGTTATGAGATCAGCGATAAGACAATTTGTTGCCAGAGCTTTGAGCGGTAAAGCATCCAACTAATTTCGGATTGGACAAAAAATAAGCCCGTGGCGAAATTGACATCTCGTCTCTGTATCAAGATAAGGTTGCGGGTTCAAATCGTTATTTTTGAGATGGTTTAAACTAGTGGTTCGCCCTGAACTGAGATCTCGCGAGTCTCGATTAAAACAAAAAAATATTATTTGTAATATTTTTTTTCAAACTTTCGCGATTACTGTACATAATTGTTGATTAAAACGGGTATTTATCGCGTGTGTACCTTTTTTATTTATTATCCCGACGTTTCGGCTGTGTTGCAACAGGCGTGGTCACGGGTTGACTAGAGCACTTGGTGTTACCGACGAGAAGTGTGGGAAGCTGCAGCGACTACCCTCACTTGGTCTTCATAATTAGAAATGATTTGTAATCTTTGACTATCAAAATAGTGCCATGAAATAAAAAAAACACTCACACTAGTTACTCTTTTTTGGGGTACAAATAGCAGTTATTCTGGATTTCAGACTCTTGCCTAGATATATTTGTGTTATTTAAGCTACACGCATACCAAACTACAGCACTGTAGGGTCAATGGTGTACCCTGTGAATTTTGTCAAAGATCAGTTTTTAGTATGGCTAATAACTCAAAAACTATAAGGACTTTACATAAAATAAAAACGGAGTCTAAATGTACTAATGAAGACCACGTCCCACGTGACCTAATAGTCCCATTTTCATTTTATTTACCCCTCTTGAACCCCAATATCTCAACAACCCCCTCACATTTTTAGCTCATTTAGTCACACCAAAATTGTACCATCATTACCTACTTATGTATCAAATTTTACGATGATCGGATCAACGCTTCGAAAGTTATCCTCGAACAAACATACATACATATACATACATACAACGCCGATTTGCCCAAGTTGATTTAGAGATCTCGCTTCACTCGATTTAAAATTACGAGCGGTTGCTACACATAAAAAAAACTATGTATACCTAGTATGCCACCCAGAATGCGTTCATTTAAAAAAAACCTAAGAATGACCATAGACGTTACTTGGTAGCATATAAAATACTTATCACAGAAAACACAATGCAGCATTTGCAAGTTAAATGTATTTATTTTACAAATGGAACACTTGAATCTTTGAATGTTTATCGGCTGGTCCGTATTACCATTTAAACATTTTAAACTAAACATGTATTTAAGTATTCTATCAGTTCTCCGGTTCCCATAGAATCTTTGCTTAAGTTTGGAGCGGAGCTAGATAGAACTGTGTGTTCATTTATTATTTAGTCATTCTAAATATTGAGTGAATATAGAACCACATAAAAGAGTAGTTGATTTACTTGTGAAACGGCTCGTCCGGGGAAGTACTACCACCATACCTATTTCTGCCGCCAAGCAGCATTACTGTTTCGATATAAAGGGTATGGTTTCCGGTGAAATTACAGGCACATGAGGCTTTTCACCATGCCTCAAATTGATGGACCCAGGACATCGTAGGGCGCGTTTTTAAGGTGCGTGACCAGAGGCAGTACTTTGCTATAGGCGATGGTTGCCATTTCGCATCAGGTGGGCCATATGCTTATTCCAACTTCAGGTAGGTAATACAAAAATCAGAAAAAAACATATGCATTTTAATGTAATTTAATATGAAAAGACACTGACTCCTGACATACCTAAAGCTCACGCTAGTCCAGGAGCCAGAGCTTCAACCAGAATTGTAAAAAATTATTGATTTACAAATATAACAAATAGAAGACTAATTATTATTCAGTGGTGGAGTGGGCGAATAGCCTTTGAAAATGCCTTTGAAGAGTTTGTTGCCTCCCGTCCAGCTGATTTTTACAAGAAGGGCATCAATAAACTGCCAATGCGTTCGCAAAGATGCGTCGATTGCATGAGTGATTACTTTGAATACTTAACAGAAATAAAAAAGTTTAAAAAAATAAGTACTTTCACTTATTCAATACAAAACGGCAATTTCATAGGTAAAGACCTAATATTTGGTATGCACGTAGATTATAACCTGGATAATATAATACAGGCTGGATATAACATAGGCTACGTTTTGTTGACATACAACGCGTTCGAAGCCGCTGGCGGAAGCTGGTTATTACATAAAATCGTTAGTACCCCCATTAAATCTCTAAAATTAATGAAGTTCCTACCAAAGGAGCACTGCGCATAAACTTAATTAAGTAATTCCGCCATCTTTGTCACAATAAACCACATTGGAAAGCTATAGCCGTAAAGATGGCTATAAAACGTGCCGGTTGCTGCAATGCGACAAGAGAACTTGAGAACCAAATCACAGAGCAAATACACAAAGAACAGAAGTTTCACTCCTACATCACTTTAAGTAAGTCGGTATAACTTATATTAAAGAGTATACAACCTGTTCTGTTATGTACGACATTAATTTAAAACAACATCGTATTAACTGATGAATGATAATACTTACATGATGAATGAATATGATTTGTTTATCTATTTTATACAGGCTGTTTCATTGATATTAAGGTTGTTTTATAATTTTTATAAAGTCTTTGACTATAAAAATAGTGCTACGAAATAAATAACCAACTTACTTGGCCTACAGATTCATTCAAATTACAGGTAACAGGAGTTCATGTTATTTGCTTATACTTTTTTTGGGTGCAGATTGCAGTTATTCTGGGTTTCAGACTGTTGCCTATTTATTTGTGTCACTTAAGCTACACGCGTACCAAATTACAGCACTGTGGTGTATACACTGTGAACTTTGACAAAATTCAGTTTTTATTATGGCCAATAATTCAAAAACTATAAAGACTTTACTAATAATAAAAACGCGAGTCTAAATGTACTAATGAATACCTTTCATTTGACGTCCCACTTGACCTAATAGTCTTATTTTCATTTTTAGCTCATTTAGGCACACCAAAATTGTGCCATCACTACTTATGTATCAAATTTTACGATGATCAGATCAACGCTTCGAAAGTTATGCTCGAACAAACAAACATACATACATACAACGCCGATTTGCCCAAATTGATTTAGAGATCTCATTTCGCTCGGTCCCTAACCGTGTTTTCATTTAATGTCGTACATAACAAAACACGTCTTGGAACCAGCAATATTAGAAGATGTTTTTACATGTAAGATGATAATCTAGTCCAGCTAGTTCATTAGCTAGATAAGCTACCATGCTGTATAAATCATCTATAATTGATAGAATGTAAAAGCCTCAGTTACTGTCTGCTTTAGTAGTACGACCGCCCTACAAAAGTTTACGGAAGGATACAGTAAATAAGATGGAGAGTAGACTTTTTTTATACCACCTGAAGATGGAATCATCATATGACCCACCTGAACTCTCTCTACGCTATAATGAAACTTTACTGTATTCTTTCATAGATAGATCATTTTCTAGGGCGAGCTAGCAAGTTCTGCTTGATACTAGGGCAGAGAAGGAGCCCTAACGAAATACTTCACAATTAAAGATAGAGAAGCGTTTGAAAAAACCGGCTGCTGTTAGATACACAGATGTGAAATAACAATAATGTTAACTTAGGACTATGCTAACAAAGGCGTCGATTTTATACAGCATAATCTCAATAAGTTTCAAGCCTAGACATAATTTTTTTGAGATGGTTTTAAAATCTTGGAATTTTCCGTAAGTGTTCGGATAACACTATAAAAATAAAAATACTATTTATACGACGACCTCTGTGGTGCAGTGGACGAATAGCGGGTTCGATCACCACCGCGGAACAAATATTTGCATAATCTACAGATATTTGTTCCGGGTCTGGTTGTTTCTCTATATACTATAAGTATGTATTTACAAAAAAAGTGTATAAATAAATAAATAAATATTATTGGACATTTCACACAACGCTATCTAGCCCCAAACTAAGCAGAGCTTGTACTATGGGAACCAGATAACTGATAGAATACTTATATATGTACTTTTTTTTTGTAAATACATACTTATAATATATATTAAAACATCCAGACCCGGAACAAATATCTTTAGATCATGCAAACATTTGTTCCGCAGCGGGAATCGAACCCGCGTCCTCCTGCGTCTCAGCCGGCTATTCGCCCACTGCGCCACGGATATAAGTATTCTATCAGTTATCTGGTTCCCATTGTACAAGCTCTGCTTAGTTTGGGGCTAGATAGCGCTGTGTGAAATGTCTAGTAATATTTATTAATTTATTTATACCACCACATTTTATTGATATACAGATTGTTCTAAAGTTAAACTTAAAGATAAAGACAAATTTATTGCTTGAACCTAATCTATGCTAATGCATAGGTCACTCTAAAAGTTTCCGGAATTGGCCACTTACTTAAACAATATTTAAAAAGTAATTACTAAATTTGAAATTGGAACAAATTGGAAAAATGGAATAAAATTTGTTTCATCTGATTATCAATTGTTTTTACATTGTGGCGTCATTTTAAAAATTGCGTCATTACAATAAGATGGATTTAACTCGGGAAAATTTTCGTTGCATGATTTTTTATGATTTTAAATGCTTGCCAGATACAACGGAGGGGCTTCCGATTTGGTGTGGCACATAGTAACAGGTGATGAAACATGGATTTATAACTATGATCCCAAAACAAAGCATCAATCGAGCGTATGGGTCTTTCGAGATGAGCCGAAACCAACCAAAGTGGCACGCGTGATAAGTGCCTCGAAGCGGATGATTGATTCTTTTTTTAATCAAACTGGACACGTGGCTACTGTTGTTTTAGAAAATCGTCGTACCGTGAATAGTGACTGGTACGCGACCATTTTTTTACCGAAAATTATTGACAAACTCCGTGAAAATAACGGTAAACGCCGTATCATCTTGCACCACGACAATGCAAGTTCCCACATGGCCAGACAGACAAAAGGTACCTTACCTGGCATGCAAATCACAATAATTTAACGGTAATGCACTTTAAATTGGCATGGATATCTTTATTGAAGACTAAAATAATCCTTAGTGCAGTAAACTTTAGTTTTGCTCTAAAAAATACCCCACAAAACCTCTTAAATAGGGTTTTTCAAACTTTCGGCTCCACGCACCCCTGTTAAGGTTTTCAGGTGACAGCGAACCCCTTAACTAACTAGTTAAATCTCCCCTCCCCCAAAGAAAACAATAAAATTGACTGTTGAAGAAAATAAGGTTGTTATGTCAATATTTAATATTAATGTGATGGGTGTGCTTGTTTCTTGTCGCAAATGGAGTCAATTTTAGGAGTAATTTTGGACAATTTTAACCTTAATTCTGACTCGGTATCAAGTCGAGAGAGAGCGAGCGACGAATTCAGTGGCGCGCGC
This sequence comes from Philereme transversata, assembly GCA_963924445.1. NCBI lineage: Eukaryota > Metazoa > Arthropoda > Insecta > Lepidoptera > Geometridae > Philereme > Philereme transversata. The sequence goes on from OZ004347.1 coordinate 13,313,415, forward strand.
GCCACGCCACCATGTGTGCCGCACGTGCCTGCCAGTCATCAAGCCACCATTACGTAAATCTTGTCGCAAAGCCCCTGCCGTCGAATGGCGAACCCCTAGGGGTTCGCGTACCCCCCTTTGAGAAACCCTGCTCTAAAACAATGGTTTGCTTAAGCCCCCTTTTGTAACTTAATCTGAATCAAGATTTGATTAATACCAATAAAGTTGCAGACAGGCACATAGCCCACCTGATGTTAACCGGTACCGTAACTTGAATATTTGTAACACAAAAGGCACCATTTTCCGGACTCTTTATAAAATTTACAAGATGAAATACTGATGGATTCCTACAAAATCAACTGACTTTTGATTAAATTAAATGATGCATGAAAATACACATCGACCCTATTGCAGAACTCTATATATACCCATAGTCCAGTCCAGGCAATGGAGTGTTCTGACTTACAAAAGGTCAAGGAGAGTTCTAATTTGGCAGAATTATACAGTTGGGTGTCCTATTTAATATTCCGAATTTGCGACCTTGAGTGACCGTCGTTCGCGTCGCCATATTGGAACAATGGTACCGATAACCAGTTTTTCAAGAATATATTCTCTCCAGCACCAGCTCTCTACGAAGCGCGAATCAAAAAACGTAGAATTTTTGACATTATCCATGACAAAACTGTCAAAAATCTATGTTGACTTTTAATTCAGTTTAGAATTTGGAATACTTCGATTTTTCCCACCTGACCAATGCTGATTTGGAGTGACATGGCCCTGACGAAATCCAAGATTGGCGCACAATCTCAGTTGAAGAACTACTTTTGAATTCGATGCACTTTTCAAAAGAAGCAGGTACCAATTTCTTGTTCAATCTGGAAAACGATTTTGCCGATTGGACACTTTTATTGCGTACACTTTTTGGCCGCTTGTTTGGAATCGAAATCTAAAATGGAACTTGGATTTTGCGACATTTCTCACACAAGATTATAAAGCTTTACGAATGGAGTACATTGCTAGATAGACTGAACATTAAACTTTTCATTTTTTTCAATTTTTGGGATTAAAATCTGGGCAACATAAATTATTTCTTGATTGGTACATGAAGATTAAAATACTATGATATCGTATACGATTTGGAAAAGTAATTTAAGCCCTAACCTCATTGTTGTAATTTTACTTCGACAACTTTTGTGATTTATTTCAATCATTATTATAAATACGGGATAAAACGATACGTGTAAATCCCGTGTTGTTTCGGTCGCATTACGATCCATAGAGGTACCTTGCAGTTAAGTTAAATGTTATATTAATAAAGAGACTACATTAAACTTGACTTAGACTAGATTTAAAAACAGAAATAACAAGTTCATGGATGATAACTAACCAAAGAAGTAGTTTCCTTCATTAATTTATTATTCGATTAGTGATGTTAGTTATATAACAACATCTTATTGGATGTTAAAGTATTTTTCATTATAACTTATGTAAGTTTTTGTTCGATAAATGTACAATACTATTGAACTAATCGGTAGAATATCAAAGTCTATAATTAATACGTACTGACATCTCTATACATGTATTTCATGCAATAAATATGCTTTGATTTGAACAGAAACCCTATCACCAAATTCCCATCTTCTAGCCATAAACAAGTATTGAAGTGTTTAGTGGAATGACTTATTTTTATTGGATTTAGTTAGATTACTGATATATTACAGCTATAGACTCTCAGCGTCCTGGAACCCGGTGATTACTAGGTGTGCGCGTCGTAATCGGTCGTCTCAGTGCGTAGATACGGTTAGTGTAGTGTGTCGTAATATGAACGAGGACATTTCTAATTCTGAAGACCATGTGAGGGTAGTTGCAGCTGCCATCACTTCTCGACGGTAGCTCCAAGTACTCCAATCCACCCGTGACGGCTGTTGTAACACAGCCAAAACGTCGGGATAACAAATAAAAAAGGTACATGCGTTTTAATCAGTAATTTAGTTGGATAAATGATTTTGTCTAACATCGAAAACGTAAAACAGTAGGTAATACTTTTATCGAGTCTAGAAATAAATATTTCCTTAAATACTTTTTCCTACAGTACGCACAGAACTATTTTCCTGCAGTAAAAGGTACCGTTAATCTGTCCCTTACACATAAAAATACAACAAAGTAAATAGCTTCCTGTCAGCTAAACAAAAACAATGAGTTATTTTATTGCTAACATTAGATATGTGGGTTTGTAACACAGCTTTACATACCCCTATTGCAACAATGATAGGTTTTTTTTATATATATTTACTAGGTAGGTACATAAAGGCATGAAGGGCTCTGCGGTTGTAGAAACTGAAACCACCTGTGTGTGGTCTATTATTTTAAAAAGTTAGACAGATGGATAGTTCAGTCATCCAACTAATAAAAATACAGAAAAATAGAGGTAAGTACAATGGGCGGTTTTAACCCTAAAAGCGATTTCTTCCAGACTTTAAACAAATAGGGACAGAACGACTGACGACGGCGGTGGACGAGGAACGGTTATTTACGCAGAACTTGAGGCAGCAAGATGGACGATGGTCAAAGTCGCGGACCTTGGATGGGTGAGACTAGAGATCGTGGTATTACAATATTATTTAACAAGTGGTTCGCCCCGAACTGAGATCTCGCGTAATCTTTGACTATGAAAATAGTGCCACGAAATAAATAACCAAATTACTTGAGCTACAGTTTCATTCAAATTACAGGTAACGGGAGTTCATGTTATCTGGTTATGCTTTTTGGGGTACAAATTGCAGTTATTCTGGATTTCCGACTTTTGCCTATATTTGTGTCATTTAAGCTACACGCATACCAAATTACAGCACTGTGGAGTGACTGGTGTACCCTTGAATTTTGTCAAAGTTCAGTTTTTATTATGGCTAATTACTCAAAACCTATAAAGACTTCACTAAAAATAAAAACAGAATCTAAATGTACTAACAAAGACCTTTCGTTTTACGTCCCATTTGACGTAAGTCTCGTTTTCATTTTTTTTACCCCTCTTGAACCCCAATATCTCAACAACCCCCCACATTTTAAGCTCATTTAGTCACACCAAAATTGTGCCATCACTACCTACCTATACGTATATCAAATTTCACGATGATCGAATCAACGCTTCTAAAATTATCCTCGGAGAAACAAACATACAAACAACGCCGATTGGTCCCAGTTGGTTTAGAGATCTCGCTTCGCTCGATCAAAAAACAAAATAACAAGGAAAAACAGAAATAATTTACCCGAAATACAGTGACGGAATGAAAAGGTTCGTCACCTTAGAGCCGGTTTTCGCTTACACCAGTAGGTAATGCAAGAACCAATTATTTCTTTTTGACAAGGTAAATAGTCAAACAACTTTGATCTGAATAATTTCGAACTTTATTAACTAACAGTTAAACATTATTTTCTCTAACTCAGTCTATTCTGTAACAAAGTTTCAAAAGGTAATATGTACTCGCGATACGTTGAACGAATCAATTTGAAAATTGACGAACCTTTTCAATCCGTCACTGTACATATATGCTATGCCACGGTAACCAGTTCGCGAGTGCGTCTGAGTTTGTGTGTTGGTGTATGGGTGTGATGTGTGAGAGTTTTTGTGATGTTTGCGGATTTATAACAAAATGCCACGAGACACCGCGGCGCCACTTCTCACGTCGTGTGGTAGTGTGGCCACCACCGACCGCGCGCTTCCGCTAGCCACTTTTTATTTCACAAAAGTGGCTAGCGGAAGCGTGAGAAAGTGATGGAAGTATCACTTACTCGCGCTTCCGCTACTAAGTTGCGCTACATGTAGCGGCGACTTGTGGCTGTAGCACGGAAGCCCTTATTTAAAATGCGCAATTTTTATAGTTATAAAAAACTAGTATTAATGTGTACAGTTATTACTTATTATCAAAGAAGTGTAACATAACATTACTGACTCGTAAAAACTTTATTTAGAATATAAAAACACCTGTAAATTGAATATAAAAGGGAAAGAATATTATAAATAACTTTCATGTAGGTCAAGTCAAGGCGTGTATTAGATGTAAACACTAATTGGCAATTTGTTATGTCCCTATTATTAGGTATTCGTTCGTTATTAAGAGAAAATAATAGGAAACCATGTTATTAGGGTTCCTGATCAAAATGGCAAAAACAGTGCGACTTTGTCCGTCCGTCTGTCACAGCTGATTATCTCAGCAACTACCGAAGCTGTTGACTTTTTTGAACAATTATAAATAGCACTGATCCATTTGGATTGCCAAAGGGGCCAAACGAAAAGGAGGGGGGGTCAAAATTCAAAAACTAGTGTCTTACTTCAAAACAGCTTTTTTATATTTTGTTTAATTAAAAAAGTTTTAAATAATACCATAATAGGGTTCAGCTGGGTTGAAAAGTATAAAAAACTTTTTTTTCTATGGCAGTATCAGCATAGTAGAATTTTTAGTGACTTCATATCTCTTCGGAATTATTCCAGACCAACAAGTAATAAGTACATTTCAAGTATTAAAATCATATAATCTTTATGGTAATATCAACGTAAAAATGATCATAAAATTGTAATTTAAATTAATTACTTAGCTAATTAAGTAGGTAATTTTCAATATTCTTTTTCGCTTGCTAATTCTTTATGCAAATACCACATTAAAAGTGGTCATAAAATTATAAAGTAAACAGGACGGTTCCACCGCCTGCCGCACAGTCGCGCACACAACGCTTACCAAATAGCCGAGTGACGTTTCGAGAAAAGCGCTAAACCGTTACCTCCATGTTATAGCATTATAATTGTCTGATTCATCAGTTGCCGCGGAATAGCGGCGCGGGCGGCCAATCGCGTTGCACCGCCACGCCTACCGCGCACACTATTGGTCGATGATTCAACTTTGAATATAGAACCGCTTTTTTCTCTAACGCCTACGTTTACGTAAGCTTGTAAGCTCATAGACAGTTTCCTTCGCGAATGTGGATACAGATTCTGGAGAAGTGGGAATGGTTTTGTTACTTTTATAGGAGCTTTTTTAAGTCTTTTTTAAGCGCATGTCATACCGAACGAATCTAACATTCGTTAATTTCGTTCCATACAGTTTATTGTTTTGTAACGTAATTCAATATGGAGTTACCTATTTATCAGTACTAAGCAGAGCAGTTAGACCGTAATATTTTTTTCATTTATTTATTTGCCATCGTTTCTCCTTCTTAGGTATAAAATATAACATAATATGCTTAAAAAGGGGTACAAAATTCTCTTCACTTACCATTTAATATTAATATAAAGACACCATCACTTAAGTTTCAAGACACAAGGAAGATAAAGCAGCCTTACACTTACGACTATAGCTCTACTATAACATACGCTCCAAAGTGCACCAGTTTCCAGTGAACAGAGGTACCATAAAGCAATTGAAGTTTTATGGGGCCCAGCTGCGTGCACTCACCGTATTGAATATTTCATCCTATATCCATCCGCACCTATTCCGTTATAAAATATAGTTTCATAAAATCATAACATAATTACTTCATTAGATAAGGTTTACATTTATACATATTATATTTATATTTACAAAGTTTAAATGTTTATAAACCTTATTTATTAGGTGAAATATATTCACTTGAAATCTTACAAGTATTTTTTTTTAGTATTGGTGTACAATAAAGCATTATTCTATTCTATTCTATTATATTCTTACAATGAAATGCTGATAAAATAAAATATGTTCCGGTTCTACACTAACAATTAAATTAAACATAACATAAAACTTTACAAACACTATATCATAATAATTTATGATACTTACCTACCCGTTTATTTATTTTTTCTTTTATCGCTTTAGTGTATAAGATGTACCTACACCAACCTATTTTTGTTTAATAAAATTTTAATTAATTTTGCTTAGATTAGATAATACATTATTGCACACCATAAACAACAAAAACAATTAGAAGTAGCAATTGTATACAATTGGCGGTCTTATCGCTAAGTTACAGTTTACTAGTGTTTTTACAGATCACTGTATAAGAGGGGACTCTTCTAACACAGGTTTTTTTTAACTAAAAAAAAGAGCTCCCAGCCCTAGTATTTGAGTATTTGGTATACAACCTGGAGATGGATCAAGTATATGTCCCACCTGATGTTAAGTGGTAACCATCGCCTATAACAGTATGGCCTAGTAGGTCACGCTCCTTAGAAACGTGCTCTACGACGCACTGCCCTGCGTCCATAAACTTGAGACATACAGGTGTGAAGCCTGGCGGCAGAAATAGGTATGATGGTGGTACTTCCCCGAGCGAGCCCTAAGGTTACTGCCTTGCGTTCTCCAGAAATCTCCTGCCAGTCAGATTGGAACCCATCCAGATCGTCACGCCAACGTATTCGTGGTCTGCCTCGTTGCCGTCGACTTGTAGACTGCCAGTCGGTGGAGATCCTACTCCACCTTTCAGGGTGCATTCGCGAGACCTATGCCCAGTACTGGGACCGTATAGGTTAATAAAAAAAACGACTGTTTTATCTTTCATGACTTTTTTATAATATTTGTGTTGGTATTCATTTAAAATCCCTTGTATTAAACTGTGCTGATGTCTAAATAAAGAATGTACTTTCTTTGGTAATACAGTAACATTCAGAACCGCTGTACAACTCCATCTACGTCTAGACAAAGTCTGACTAATGAACAACACATAACAATTTTAAGTGGCATAAGGAACACAAAAGACTGAAGCGTCTGTCCAACCAGGTGTAAAACAAACTTAGTGTAAATTTTATTTATTTACCGTGAAACACATTTTAAGTGCTTTGTCGTTAGTAATGTGTCCTTGTGTCCGTTTATGTTATTTTATGGGTTTTTCATGGCACCCATAATTCTTTAGTTAATTATGTACACAATGTAGAGAATTGGCTAGGCACGCTTTTTTGTTGAAAGCCAGTTAGAAATTACATTATTATTACATTAAGCTCACATTATAATTATCAGATTATAAATAAAATATAAAATAAATATCGCTGGACATTTCACACAGCGCTATCTAGCCCCAAATTAAGCAGAGATTGTACTATGGGAACCAGATAACTGATAGAATAATTATATACTTTTTTTTGTAAATACATACTTATAATATATAGAAAAACACCCAGACACAGAACACATATCTGTAGATCATGCAAACATTTGTTCCGCGGCGGGAATCGAACCCGCTACCTCCTGCGTCTCAGCCGGCTATACGCCCACTGCGCCACGGAGGCAGTCAAGTTGGAGGATTGATTGATTGAAAATACTTTATTGCACTTGTTTAACTAGTACAAAGGCGAAATTAATGCTAAAGAGATGCTCTTCTAGATAATTACATTCTTTTAGATCTTGACCAAATTTATGTAAGATCTTTGTGCCTTTCTAACAAAAAAGAATCATCGAAATCGTACCTGGATGGTTCTTAGTCCGAATATAACTAAGAACTATCTAGGTGACACTACCTACATTAAAAAAAAAACATCAAAATCGGTCACGCGAGAAGAATTACGAACACACGCACACCGAAAACAACCCATTAGTTTTGATTTCCTCCGTCGATTTAGATATCTCATCGGCTAATGAGACTATCAATCTAACCAGCTCTAAATCTTGGCTTTGAATTGCTGTCACCATCTTGCTACATTCAGGTCTATTACTAACAGTAATAGAGCTGCAAGTAGCAGTTGTTAGCACTAAATTAGTGCCATTTAGTGCTAACAAGTGCTAACAAATCGCGACTCGTTTCTCGTGATATAATTCAATATTACCTTGACGAAAATCACAGATACGGACTTGCAAAATAAAAACATATACTTAAACTTATAAAAAAAGTACATAAGTATTCTATCAGTTATCTGGTTCCCATAGTACAAGCTCTGCTTAGTTTGGGGCTAGATAGCGCTGTGTGAAATGTCCAGCGATATTTATTTATTTATTTATTTAAACTAGCTTCCGACAGCGGCTTCCCACGCGTTGATTGTCAACAAAGAGTAGCCTATGCGTTAATCCAGGTTATAATCTACGTACATACCAAATTTCATCGAAATCGGTTCAGCCGTTACGACGTGCTTGACTAACAAACAAACATCCAAATATTATAATATTAGTGTGATACTCAACCCCGGAAATCTGTAGACCATGCAAACGTTTATCTCACAGCGAGAATCGAATCCGCAACTACCAGCGTCACAGCCAGCTATTAGCCCACTGAGGTTTTTTGTAGTAACAAGGAAGGTAGGCAACAACATAAACTACATTTTCAGTATGTGGAAACTTCTAGAAAATCGGACGATGCCAGACTATTAGGCTTTGTTTACACCATCTACCCCGATTTCCTTATCGGCTTCTTGCGTGCGGTACGCGCAGTCACGTCTGCTATTCACAATGTATGCGTTAACGATTGTTCGCTCAATGGGGCGTTGTTCGTCGTATCGGACCGGACGCGTGAGACATTAGCTTTATCGTTTCTAATGAGGCCCTTGATTGGATGTGGTGTGGATGATGGATAGGTCACGTAGATTGTTGCTATTTGGACTGAATGAAGTTTCTTAGTTCTAAATTCGACTACAGACAGCGGCGGCGCTTACTGGTAAGTGGGCGTCCATTAATTACGTGAGGTGTTCAGGGGGGGTCAAGCCGAATCTCGCCGAATCTCACGTTGGAGAGAGGGGGGTCTCGGCAAATATCATTTAATTCTAGATTACGAGAGAAGCAATCTTTAAAAATAATGAAGCCAATTGTGTTTTTTATAATTCCAACGCGTTTACTTGATGAAACCAAACTTTGAAAAATCTCACGTCAGATAAGAGGGGGGGGGGGGGGGGGCAGGACATTAAAACTTGTAAATGGTTGATTTTAAAAAAGTTTGTTTACTAAGATAATGATTTTATCTATAGTCACGAAGTGCACTAAATCTTGCTTTATACTTTATACATGCAGAGGGTTACCAGTTAGCAACGCTGTCTGTACGATTAAGTTGAAAACGTGAGGCATTCGTGATTGACATATCCATAAAATGAAACTTGGCCTCTTTCATTCTAACCTCCGATGGGCTTTAACTACAATCTCGTGGTATTGGAGAAGAATGTAAAAGATAATCTGTACAGAAAAGGTGACAAAGGAAGATATTAAAAAGAGTGATCGAGGATGTATTGTGTATTTCACAATTGTATTTTATTTATATTTACTTCTAATTGCATATATAAATAAATACTATTGCTAGACATTTCACACAGCGCTATCTAGCCCCAAACTAAGCAGATCTTGTACTATGGGAACCAGATAACTGAAAGAATACTTACACAATTTTTTTTTTGTAAATTCATACATATAATATACAGAAACTACCAAACCCAAAACAAATATCTGTAGACCATGCAAACATTTGTTCCGCGCCGGGAATCGAGCCCGCTAACTCCTGCGTCTCAGCCGGCTATTCGCCCACTGCACCACGGAGGTCGTCAATATACATATACACAGTAATTAATTGGCCTTATTTATATAAAATTAATGCATTTTTTATTCTACTTGATAGCTGGGGGATAGCAGGGAAGCACAGCTGCCTATCATACAGGCTTTTCAGCCTAGTTTAGGCAACTGAGGCTCATACATAATTGTTGTCCCATATTCATCTTAATTAATGTTACATTACCTACCGAATAATTATGTATTGTATTTTTGTATTTGTATTGTATTTGCTTTGTATTTGTATTGACTTATTTAAAAAAACACAATTGGCTTCGTTATTTCAAGATTGCTTCTCTCGTAATCGTTTACACTGTTAAATAAAAAAAAATTGCGTGATATAAGCCGAGACCCCCCTCTCCCCCACGTGACATTGGGTGAGATTCGGCTAGGACTCCCTCTCCCCAGTCCCCCACATAATTAATGAACGGCCCATATGTAATATATCTATTTACTGTAATTAAAATAAATGTAGAGAATAGTATCAGTTGCTATCAGTTGCAATGAAATGTGTACTAAATGTGGTAGAAGAGCTACAATCAAGTCACAAGGAAACCGGTAACACTGAAGTTGATTACTGAATAACCAGTAAGAAATACCATTTAAAATGTTCATTTAACTCGTAACTGCAAATGCAAAGTACAAACACGTGTAAAAGTAAGCCGTAAAACCGTAAAGAAGGCGTGACTGTTGCGAATTCAAAATGGCGTCCGAAGTAATTAAAAAAAAGAATAAATTTAACGTTAATTTTCCGTCACGATGGACTTTTATATGGCAATAAAATGCATAATGAGCCAGGTTTCATGACTACGTGAGGCTTTCAAGTCGTTTATCTGTTTAGTTTCGTGTTATATAAATGTGAATTTGTTGTACGCCGCCATAAATATGGTCGTATCTTTAAGCACTTCATTTCATTCCAAGGTAATATGAAATGTTTGACAATAAAGTTGAATGAATGGGTCATTCAATGTGTTTCTATTGAGCGGAAACGTGATTGATTGGTTTTCGTAAGGTTTGTTTGTTTATGATCAGGTGGTACTGAATAGAAGCTAGTGATCATTTAAGTATTCGCTACTGTACACTAAACACTACCATGTAAGGCCGGTCATACACAGTAGGATTTCCGTTTCTGAATATCGAATCGGAATTTCGAAAGCAACAAATCCATACAAAATTAAGGGCCTTATCACATATGTATCTCCTGATGTTTAGTGGCCATCGCCATAACAAAGTATGGCCTCGTAGGTCACCCAACCTTAGATACACGCGATGCGCTGCTCTGCGTCCATCAACTTGAGGCATACAGATATAAAGACTAAGCAATTTTTCATACGCCGCATAACGCCCCGCATTTTCGTCAACGAGGTAGCACTCTTACTTTAGGTGTAAAAAAATACCCTCATTTTACACCTATAGTAAGACTAACTCAAAAAAAAACTCTCAGACTGTGTGAAAAAATCAGTTTTATGTTACTCCTGTAAAATTTGCCCATATGAACTTACAAATTCTGTTAATTAGGCCGACGATATGTTTGTATTTGCGCATATGACGCCGCGGGCACCAGCTGGGCTAACATGCGTGCCGTAAGATTATGTCACACGCACGTGACACGAGAAATTTTGTACATATCGAGTTATTTCTTGTTTACCCTAACATGAACGCCAATAGAGAAGTTTGTCCTCACTCGCTGTCATTCTTCTTGCGGTCATATAACTTCACTCTACGCCGTATCTCGGTGTCTTGTCCTCAAAAGTCCTTGGTACTTTCGAGATTTAATTATCTGGATACCGTGGTTGGCCCTCGGCTACTTGCCCGGACAACACGTTTAATTTAACGGGTCCAGAACGCTTGCGCGCGTTTTTGTTTCAAGATACCACCAAGGACTTATGTCACACCTTATTTAAATCAACATTTCATCTTGAAAATGAAGTCGAGGCTGAAGTTACACCTGGCTTGTCTGCTTTTTAGTGTGCTTAAATACCAAACGCCGAAATACCTGTACGCTAGACTAAGTTGGGTTTCTCAGACTAGGACGCTGCGAAAGTGCTCGAAACAGCTAGGCATCCAACGGCATCACACAGCAGCATTCAGAGGCAGTTTCCACCATGCTGCAACTAAATGCTGGAACAATATTCCACCGCCGAATCGGGACTTGCGTAGCGTCCATGGTTTCAGAGCTAAACTGAGATTGTTCCTCATTGACTTCCAAAAGTCTCACGAACTCCTCAAAAACGAAATTTCAATATTGTAGTTTTTCCATTTTTATTCACTCCTTTATATATCCTAATATCTCACTTCTGGCAGCCTGATTATTTAGCAGTTTGGCCTTAGCAGTGGGACTGATTAATGCACATTCTCGCCTAGTTTTCCCCAATCATCTACATTTTAGTTTTTTTGTTGTAACTTAATATAGCTATTATTTATTATTTTCTTAGTGTGGTAACTTATATTTATCTATGAATTCATATTTTTTGTAATTGTAGTACTGTGCGGGCATCCGTGATATCTTCATTTTTAAATGTTTCCAACGGAAGATCAGCGATGTGCCAAAAGCACAACAAATGCTGAGTTGGACGCCTTTTTGTGACGTCGGTCGTTTAGATATAGGTAATTGTGAGACACACATTTGTTAGGTATTGCTGTTCTTGTGTGCATGAATATGTTCTCTTGTGTGCTATGTGTGTTTTGTACCGTCACAAATAAATGTTTTTTCTTTCTTGCTTCTCTTTCTTTCAAAAGTTCGACGTCAAAATACTCGCGCTGGAGTGTCAAATTTGTATTAATTATTGTGCGAATATTGGTATATTTTTATGTCTACCTGAGACCAAAAAGATATCTACTTTTATGGTCACAATAAATATATTTCTATTTCTATCTCTATTTCGCACGAGAAAAAAGTCGAGAAAATTTTGTCACGTTACGAGGTCGCACGTATCGTCTCGTTTCACACGCGGTCTCTCAATGAACTAAGAATCGCGTGGCGCACCGCGCGACACGACGCATCACGCAATGCATAACGCAGGGCGTCTCCATAAACGTGCCCTAATGGATACCAGCATTGAGTAAAAGTAGGCTAGAACCTACCTACTTACCTGCTTGCATGCTGAGCTACGCAAGCCTTGCACAAGCTTAGAACTTTAATAAATTCTTCCCACAAAGGCTCACAAAGAAATTGTTGATGTGTTTATAACAAATTCCCAAGTGATGTACAAAAATTGACAATTAACAAATTTAAAAACGTAATTAAACAAAATCTTTATAAAAATGTCTACTATTATATATCGGATTATTTAGATGATAGAAAAGCTTGGAATTGAAATTGCTCCAACTCGTTCAAAAATGTTACAATTTGGATTCAACTTATTTTCTTTATTGCGTGTATTCTAAAAGGATCATTAAAAAGAACAACCAGCCTTGTTTTCTTGCCTGGCTCGGTCGCAAAGGAACAGGCAGTAAACTCAAAGTGATCCTTGTGATTTAACTGAATAAAATGATTTCGATTTTGATTTTGACTAGACTTAGAATTTTTCTGATGTTATCTCTTCTGAAGTTTAAAAAATATTTTGATTTAACTTGAGTGAATATTATTCAGAAGAAACTTTGTTTTATAGGAACTCATTCATCATCATCACCATTTTCATAGACTTCTTTTGGTTTATGCACTCGAGGCCCACTCGTGGTTCCCTTAGTATTTCAGTCTTCTTCCTGCCCTTTTCCCACATTAGGTGGGGTCGGCACAACACGTATTTTTCTTCCATACCTCTCTATTAGCCGTCATCTGCGTTGTCACTTCTTTCTTATCCATACCATTCTTCACACAGTCCGTCCATCTCTTCTTCGACCTTCCTCTACTTCTATATCCATCCACATTCATACATAACACTATTTTATGACATGATTTTCTTCCCTCCGCATGACATGCCAATACCACGTCAGCCTCCTCTACTTTTTTATCACTGACGCTACTTTCAAACTTCCTCTAATATACTCATTCCCTATCTTATCCATTTCAACATTCGCATTTCCGCCGCGTGCACTCTTCTATCATCCGTTTCTTTCGTGGCCCAACACTCAGAGCCATACATAACGACAGGTCTTATGATCGTCCATTACCAAGACGAACAAATAAGGGCTTGGTGCAAGCCTAAAATACTCCAGCCTCGGACCGAACGTTTCTGCTGACTCTTCCATACATAGCTTCAATGCGCTGTAAATACTTTCCAGCCACTTTTTTCTCTTTTAAAGCCCACCACAGATCCTTCTCTTTCTTTCAGTATTAAGATTTAATAATTTTTATTTAATAATCATTTTTGTAAGAAGTCTAATAAAAGCTCGCCTTCCAATAAATCAACCAAGAAATACTAATTATTCACTATTATTATTAATTATTTAATTCAGATAAAATACATCCATAAATTACACGATCCTTAAAAGCACAAAATCTTAAAATTTCAATTAACAAATAAAATAAAATTGAAATAATAAATTAAATTAAAATGTCACATTAAGCTTAGCCCTGCTTGCACAACGATCCCTAAATGTATTTAGTGACTAAACATGTTTAAATTTGACGTATTTGTATGATTTGACCACTCTCTAAATCATATTTAGCTACTAAATACGTTTAGCCATCGTTGCGCAAGTCGCCCATAATATTTACTAACTTAAAGCATATACACAATGTGATAAACTACAAAAGTGACTTATGTACGAGACTGTACAGTCAGAATCATTAATCTTGTCAAGAATAGACCCCTCCCATTTGCGCAGTTACATTACGCTGGTTACAAGACGGCTATGCTAACATTTTGAACCTTATTCACTTGCATTAAGAGTTTGAGGAAGAGGTGATTTAGTGCAAGGTTTAATAGTCCATGACGTTCCGCCTCTCGTGATGATAAATGATAGACTTATTCTTTTACAATTGGATAACCAATAGTGTTTAAAAATGTATTGGACGTTGAACAATGAGTTGGACAAGTACTCTAAGAATATTATTGTAACGACTTTAGAGATTAGTTTTCTTATGACAGTACCTATCTAGAGGATTGGAGAGGTTTCTTTTTTTATGACATTTATGTTTATGACAGTATGAGGGTTCTTCAAAAGATCCGTCGCCAACGCGCGAGTTAGATATTTTGTGTTATTAAGGTTCATAGGTAACCAGTGTAACCATTTACCATCAGTAGGCCTAGCACAGTAACTTTAGAGAAGGGATTAGCCACGAGTCATTTTTCGGAACAAACAAGACACTTTGTCGACTGTCTTGAGTACGGCGATTGCGAGAGTGAACGGGAAGAAACGTTGTTGACACTTCCTCAACAGTAGACTACAACGCCGAGCACGATAGCCATCATTTTCTCTATCTTTGACGTTCAAGGATAGACAACTTTTTTCTGAAATTGTCTAGGTCTTGCGATGCCTAGACAACACTGTCTTCTCAAGTTGTCTTTATCGCACTCTTCTCAAGCGCGCGCCATCAAATTTCGGTTAGATATTTAATTAATGATATATACAACGTACGTTGCTTATGGACAGAGTATCCTTTTTTTGTCTAGGATGAAAACTTATTAAGCCTGCTCGTGACAAAGACAATTTTGGAAGAGTCGACAGAGAATGGAATAATGCTTTATTGTGCAACACACTCAAAATTAAAAACAACATTAAAAAACAAATAACAATACACGCAGAAATACAAGTTGCTGTCAGAGCATTGTCGATTCTTCAAAGAGTAGACAAGGAAATCACTGTGCTAGCCCTACAGGTGGGCCGTACGATTGTTTGCCACCAAACTATTTTTTTATTGTTGATAGCCAAGCGCTTGACCACTACCTCACCTGATGGTAAGTGATGGTGTAATCGTAGATGGAGCACACTTCCCTAAAAAGAACCTCTACACTCTGAACTTGAAGACTCCGAGACTATACTGGTTCGGAAAAACATATAACGGAACATGTTTTAACAAGTGCTAACAAGAAAAGTTGGAAGCAATATACTCCTGAATGTGAATAAAGGATTTGTCAAATCATACGAATACGTTAAATTTATATATGTTTAGTCGCTAAATACGTTTAGGAATCGTTGTGCAAGCCAGGCTTATTAGTGTACTACCTAAGTTACCGCTAACTATGAGCAGCTATTTTATGTTCCATATTTACGAACGCGATTGTTTATCTAATACTATAATCTAGATTAGTTAATAATCAAAGGGTATTTAGGTTTGCTAGGCAATAACTAGACACTAATTTCCGGACTTGCCTTGTTTTATTGACTTATCATGGAATTTAGTACTCATAAATATTATTTATTTAACGTGGTAAACGGCAGAGAAATTGCACTCAAATTAAATTAGTTTATTTTATTTGTCAGATTCGTTATGTACTCAATTCGTTATGAATTTATTTCAATCTTTCAACAAGTACTTAAAAGTCAAAGTCAAATATTTTATTCATTAAAATCACAAGAATCACTTTGATACGTCAATTTTGCTGCCCGTTCCTTCGCGACCAAGCCAGAAAAGAAAGGCAAGAAACAAGGCTGGTTGTTTTTTTAATTATCCTCTTAGAATACATAACAATACAGAAAATAAACAACGTCTAAATTGTAACATTTTAAACGAGTTGGAGCAATTTCAATCCCAAGCTTCTCTATCATTTAAATAATCCGATATTTTATAGTAGGCTTTTTTATAAAGATTTTGTTTAATTACGTTTTTAAATTTATTAATTGTAAATTTTTGTACATCCCT
The DNA here is from genome assembly GCA_963924445.1 of Philereme transversata. NCBI lineage: Eukaryota > Metazoa > Arthropoda > Insecta > Lepidoptera > Geometridae > Philereme > Philereme transversata. Next base: position 13,329,621 of record OZ004347.1, read on the forward strand.
TGGGAGTTTGTTATAAAAGCGTACACCTTGCCCTTTAAAAGATTTACGAACTTTATGGAGTCTACAAGTGGCAACATCGAGTTTATCTTTATTTCTAGTATTAAAATTATGACTATCGCTATTTTTCTGAAACAAATTAATATTTTTGTGAACATACATCAGATTTTCATAGATGTATACTTGATTCTTCTACTTCTTCTTCGAGTCAACGATTCACTTTTCAATCACAATAAGGATGAGTTTTGTTTGCCTTGTCAACGTTGCGATTGTTTTTGTTGGTGAATCAAGCCCATCACAGACGTAGCTATAATATATGCAATGTACAGTGCTATACTGTGCTTTATTGTATATTATAGCAAGCTGAGACGATGTAATAATATATAGATTACCTTCATTTCACGATGGTCGGCCTAGGTTATGCACGCGTTTTGATATAAAGGTTGTTCATGGATTCTACGATTATATTGTTATTGGATATAATTGATAGTTTTTCAGAGGACGAATCCGATGCTGCTTATATGTTAGTTGCTCTATCAATGATATACTATGCCATGCAATAATATAAATTACAGTATAGCTTGGTGACGTCATAGAAATATAAATTATAGCTGCGTGTGTGGTCACTCGAAAATTTGTACAGAAGATATATCGCGCTATGCCGTGATGTGATTCATATACTATATATTATAGCTACGTCTGTGATGGGCTTCATTGTGTTGAAAGAATTAGCCACTGCGTTACCGTGTCCTAGCTGTTTTCGAGATGCGCAGCGAGGAGGCTTCTTTTCTTGATGAAAGATGAAATTAAGTAAAGTACTTAATGAAAGATTGAAATAAAAACTTCTAGAAGGGTGATTTCAAAAAAGTTTGTTAAAATATAGATTTTATCTAAACACACGACTTGTGTACTATATCTATCTTCAAAGGTTTGCTGGAAGAAAACTCTTTAGGGTTAAGCTCGCCTTTGTACATGTCCATTTATTAAGCTGTTTTGTCTGTAATCTATTTGTGTACGGTCGGGTTAGTAACACCATTATAACTCAAGAAGGGCTGGACCGATTTTGATTATCTTTGATTAGTTTCCGCCCCGAATAGAAAAATAACTATTAGTATATCGAAAAAATTGACGCAAAAACAATATGAAGGTAATTCATTTTCTCATCGGCGACGTACTGCCAGTGTACATTGGCAGCCTGTGTCATATGTATGTCAAGGCGGTACGAAGTTCGGCGGGTTAGCTAGTAAAGAATAATAAAAACTTATTGGGAATCATGCCGCACAAGTTTTTATTTCAATTTTTAACATGCAGGGGGTAACTAGTAGGGGACGCGGACACTGCCTGTACGTTCATGTCCGATGAGCAAGCGTTGTAAAATTTTACGTTGTATTTATTCGCGACATAGTACTCTTTTCTTCTTCCGCCGCAGAACTTGGAACCATGCTCAATGACCTGAACACCACTAGCCTCGAGGTTGGGCTCAGCATGAACATGTCAAAGACAAAACTTATGACGAACACCACACAACACAGGTTGGAGGTAAGCGGTGGGGAGATTGCATACGTCAGTGAGTATTTATACCTAGGCCAAATAGTATCCTTCCAGAGCAGGCAAGATGCTGAAGTTACAAGACGCACAGAAAACGCCTGGAAGGGCTATTGGGCCATGAACAATATGATGAAGGGTAACCTTCCTCTCACACTTAAACGCAAGCTCATGGACGCGCGCATTCTCCCCATCCTTACCTATGGCGCTCAAACCTGGTCTTTGACGGATCAACAAAAGTCCAAACTCGGGGTTTGTCAGCGAGCCATGGAGCGCAGTATCCTAGGAGTCAAGCTGACAGACCGCATTAGAAACAGTGAACTGCGCTCCCAAACACAAATCGCGGACGTTGGGCACCAAGTAGGCAAGTTAAAGTGGGATTGGGCGGGACACGTCTGCCGTATGTCGGAGGAGTTATGGGCAAAATCCACCACCGAGTGAATCCCAAAAGACAGAAAACGACCACGTGGCAGACCGCGACGCCGATGGAAAGACGAACTCGACTCGTATATGGAAGACTGGACTACACAAGCGTATGATAGAGTGGAGTGGAAGGAAGAAAGGGAGGCCTTTGCCCTGCAGTGGGACAGTACAGGCTCCAAATAATAATAAATAATTTATTCGCGTAAAACTAGTTCGATTGAAAGTTATACGTAATTGTTAATAATAATAATTAAGAATATTCTTAGGGGTGATAGCTAACTCCTGCGGACTAAGAGTAGAAATAGTTACTTTTTGATAAAAGTGTATTCTCGTTCCTTTAATTAGATAGTTTCTTAAACAAGGCCCCCAGACTTTCTATAGGTAATGCAAACAGAGTTTTATTGATTATCGATCTAAGTTTACGCTGCTGTAAGCCACCTTGCAGGCACTTTGAGTTGGCAGCAGTAAAACCGAGATAAACTCCAGTTTAAGTTAAACCCCCGCTAAAGTTGACGGGGGCCAATGAAAACTTTTTATTGCTGCTATGAAAGTGGGCGAGCGGTGGCCCGTACTATGTTTGCTACGATCGAGAATAAATCTTCATAATTAGTAAACAGTGAAACGTTTACTTTCGACTATTCCACTACATTAATAAGACATAATTTGATTGATAACTCTTTATTGTTACACCAAATTTAAATTACTCAATCTTTTACCCAAAAAGCCTATTCTATCGATTACTAAGTCAAAACACTGGATGCTTCCATACTAATATTATAAATGCGAAACTTTGGATGTTTGTTTATTTATTTGTTTGTTTGTTACTCAATCATCGTAACGGCTGAACCGAATTCGATGAAATTTAGTATGTACGTAGATTATAACCTGGAATAACACATAGGCTACTTTTTATCCCATAAATCAGGTCCCATGGGTTTTAGATCTGGGTGTTGCTATACATAGGTACTGTCAGCGACATAAATTGATTAATTTGAGATTTAAAAATATATTTACACTTATAAAACTTTCGTGATTTATTTCAATTATTATTATAATCGGTCGAAACACTGATAAAACGGTACGTGATAAATCCCTTATTTATAATAATGTTTTAAGTGTATTAGAAAAATATATTTTTTCCACACATCAATAAAAGGCTAAAGTGTATCTACAATTACTGTGAAAACATTTTGTTGAAATAATGCCTCGTTTCAGATTTAATTAGATTTTAAAAACTAAATTGTTAACCAATTTATGTTGCTGACAGTACTCATTATTCCTGTAACCTACCACGACACGGACTATGGGTTCAGGACTATGTAGGTATGTAACTGTGGGGCTATTTTTTATTTGATTGCTAAACCATACGATTTTGTTTTGTTGGATCGACTTTCACGTGACTTAGTTAAATGTGGATTATGGTAGGGCCCGCATAGAAACGGAAGCGAATAAGTGTGTTGTGGTTAGTATGCACACACGGAAAATTGTGTCAGTTTCCTTGTTATGTTACTTTTAGACACTAGAACAAGCCCCAATTTTGAAAACTTATAAGTAAAACCATTATGGAGCTATACCATTATAATAATAAATATCGCTGGACATTTTACACAGCGCTATCTAGCCCCAAACTAAGCAGAGCTTGTACTATGGGAACCAGATAACTGATAGAATACTGATATACTTTTTTTTTGTAAATACATACTTATAATATATAGAAAAACACCCAGACATGGAACAAATATCTGTACATCATACAAACATTTGTTCCGCGGCGGGAATCGAACCCACTACCTCCTGCGTCTCAGCCGGCTATACGCTCACTGTGCCACGGATTATGTAACGATTATAATTGTTGTCCAAAAACCATTATAATAATATATATTTTTTATATAAATAAATATTGCTGGACATTTCGAACAGCGCTATCTAGCCCCAAACTAAGCAGAGCTAACTATGGATGGCTCAACTATGGGAACCTCAGACCCGGAACAAATATAATATATGTAGATCATGCAAACATTTATTCCGCGGTGGGAATCGAATCCGCTACCTCCTGCGTCTCAGCCAGCAATTCGCCCACTGCGCCACGGAATTCTTCTAAACTACTTCTCAGGTAGCAAACAAGCATACGACCCACCTGATGGTGAGTGGTTACCGTAGATATTCACTCGCGCGTTGCCCTTTCAAAATTTTAAAACGCCCGTTTTGAAGAAGCCTTTACTAGTCACTTGGGAAAACCTCGGCAGGGAGACCATGCCACAAGTGATTAATTCCATTAATTAATTAATTCCACATTTAATTCAGTCAACAATAAAATAGTAGATTGCTTCCTACAGGGAAGTGAATAACTTAATCTACAGCCCATAAAGATATAACCTTAGCCTAAAATACATCTAAATATATCTATATTATATATATAATAATATTATTATATATACTATAATATTTGTCTTCGCCCAGAATAGCAGAATAATTATTAAAATATCGGAAAAATTCACGCTAAAAAAAATTATGATGAAAGTTCATTTTCTCATACATAGATGCAGCTAATGATAGTCGATTGACATTGGCGTTGTGTACATTGGAAGCCCGCGTCATATGCATACCAAGGCGGTACGAAGTTCGGCGGGACAGCTAGTATTATAATAAAAACTTCTATTTATTTACTACATAAACACTGCAATTTTAGAAGTGAGTTCTCGGTGTTTGGTATCAGTCCTCGGAAATGACGAAATACGACCTTCAGCCAAAAATCTTCCTTCATGAAGGTCGGCAGATGTTGTGTCGGCAACCGCACCACACACGAATTAAAATTAAATATGTAATTAAATGATGGAGCCATACCATTATGTAACAATTATGATTGTGGTTCCTGTCATAAGCTGCCAAATTTTCAATTGTGTTGTCATAGCAATGGCGATCATTGAAAAAAGATTATGTAAGTAGAATACCAAAAGGTATCATGGCTATTTTGCGGGAATACCATTGTCATAGTGAAGCGATTAGTTTAATAGAACTGGGTCCCTGGAGGTTTCAAATTCTAAGTTTTTTTAAATACTAGTAGTTCATGTTAGGTTCCAAAGGAATATCCTTGAACCTGTATACCAAATTTCATCGAAATCGATCAAGCCATATAGCAAGCCACACAATCTCCTGTAAACGAAACAAACATACAGACAGAGTTAATATTATTAGTATGATGTATAGATTATATCTCTCGTAGTATTAGGTAATTGTTTAAATGACAGTAATTGTTTTCATACAAAACATTAATTACAATACGCGATGACACATCGACTAGTACTGTTTGTAAATATTACCACTTGGGTAGTATTGTAGTAATCGTTCAGTTTCTACTAAACAATGAGGAATTTCATTTGATTTACATCATCATTTGTGATTAATTTTCATTAAAAGAATGAGTACAATTTAACTTTGTAACGTAAAATCTTTTTCACACCACCTGCTCGACAATGTCAAATTACATGTCATGCAAAACTCACCGAACGAGGTGAGTTTTAAGAGAAAGAGACTCATTATTCCCTCGCAGGCATAATGACATTGAAATTAGGAACCTTGTCTGTATTAAAATTTGAACCACAGACCTACACAATAAGAACTTATTCGTAAATCGAACTAACCTCTACACATAATGCACCAACCTAGATTTGGTTTTTATTGTCTCGCAGAAAGTGTGAAAAGTAGAGTATTGTCTCGTGGATAAAGCTGTCTGCATCTTGGGGGTGTTTATATCCCTCTCTGCATTCAGGATTCTAGTAACTCCCTCGCTCTGCTCGTGAGTTCTATAATCCTTCGTTACGTTCGGGATACAATATAGCGCCCGTGACGCAAGACACTGCTTTATCCCCTCGTTTAATAATCTACTATTATCAACTAACAACTTATGTCGTACAATCTACATGATCGAAATTAGTTGATTGGTACCTATTAGGATACTATTTTACAAATCGATACAAAACCGTACACGGAGGGTGTTAGATTGAACTGTGTTACGACAGGGTAAATCATTCAGATTTTCATTTACACTGGTTGCACACAGATAAGATCAAATAATACATAAACAGAGTAGTAATCATCATCATCATTTATCATTATTTTCAGTCCAACCCGTGTTAACCCACTCCTGGGCATCCTATGTCGGTCTGACTGAACCAATACGAACGTAAATTAATATTGACATTTGATGGATATTGAACACATATGATGAAATTAAGACGCAATAAAAATATTTCAAAGTTATGGACCTACCCTAAAATTGTATCGACAGAAAATTCCAAAGATTTATCCAAAACTTACAATAAATCCATGGTATCAAACTTTACCTAGTTAGTTATATGACGCAAATGCTTTAAGATTATATTATTTTCATTAACAAACAGTTTTGCTTAAATTTATTATTATAAGATAAAATGTTTTTTGCTCTCGCGCCTCGATTTATGAATTAATCAATCCAAATAGCTCTTATCTTTATAAAATTTGCCTATTTTAGCATTCAACCTTAGAATTGAACCTTACATTCAATTCACGGTCGAAACGTAGGGCACAACACAACGAATGTGTTCCCGTGTTTTACATTCGCCAACATGCACACAAGCACACGAGTAATTCAGCAAACGGATGGACATTTTCACCTCACAATCCGTCATATTTTTTATTTTTCCAAGAGCCACACTCACTACCGTACTACCTGACTCGTAAAACACACACAGCACGGACGTCGTTTGAAGCCATATATCACATATATGGCTCCAATTTGATGGCCTATTTTTAAACGACTGTACTTTTTGTATTTGTAGTTATTCTAAGCCTTCAATCGTTATCTTCAGAAGTCTACCTGTTAACACCTACCGCGTCGGAACCCATATAAATTCCGTACGCAAAATATATTAATATTCGCGTCTCGTCATCTATTAGAGCGTATGTATATGCGCGCAAACACTTCAATTATCATGCTAAATATTCTGAGAAATTAGTCGTGCTAGACTCCATGATGCCACCTTGATGTAAGTTAGCCGCTTCTTAACCCCCCACGTAAAAATCATGTTTGATTGTACAGCGCGTCACACACAATGAAGATGCTATAATATTTTATGTTATGAAAGAGATTAAAGACGTTATGTTATGGAGGGATGAACTGGATGCATACCAGAAAGAGTGGCCCCAATTAGCCAATAACCGGGATTCGTGGAAGGAGGAAGGGAGGCCTTTGCCCTGCAGTAGGACTCTACGGGCTAATAATAATAAATAATAAAAAAATAAAGATTAAATATCGCTCGCCATACAATCCAATGGACCATCACACACGGCGAGGATAAATATATTTTAATCTTACATTGAATTGTATGGTGAGCGATATTTCATCATCATCAGCCCACATTAGTCCACTGCTGGACATAGGCCTCTCCCAATATGCGCCACTGAGCCCGGCCTTCGGCTCTTCTTATCCAATTTCTAGCGATATTTATATTAACATAAATATAATAATAATAATAAATATTGCTGGACATTTCACACAGCTATCTAGCCCCAAACTAAGCAGAGCTTGTACTATGGGAACCAGATAACTGATAGAATACTTATACACATTTTTTTGTAAATACACACTTATAATACACAGAGAAACGACCAGACCCGGAACAAATATCTGTAGATTTTGCAAACATTTGATCTGCGGCGGGAATCGAACCCGCTACCTCCTGCGTCTCAGCCGGCTATTCGCCCATTACACCATGGAGGTAGTAAAAAAAAATATTATAGCATCTTCAACGTTTGTGACGCGATTTATGTCTACGGCTCAATTTACATAGCCGCAGAATGCAATGTAAACGATTTTTTGTAACAAAATTGTACATAGCATAATGAACTTTGAACTTTATGTCAATATTGTAACGTGTATTTATACTGAATACTTAATTTTTTATTAAACTTATTTGTATTAAAATTAAATTAAATAAGTACTAAAAGCTTATGCGTTCTCACTCGCTCGTATGCCAAACTATCTCGAGTGTAATTGTTCGCTTAAACCCAAGAATATAACACGTAACTTTTCATCACGAATGGGAAATTAGGAAATTAAAATCATATTATTTTCATAACAACTTGTTGATCGAAGAATTTGTTACTAAATAAAATGCCCGGTTGCTCTTTAAAAAAAAAAACGGAATGGACAGTTGTTTTTCAAATAGGAATTTTTCATGGATATACTATTTCATTATAGCATATTATAAATGTAATGAGCCTCGTTCTATTTTTCTTAGCCGTAAATAGCATTTACGGAGCAGTTTTCGAAATAACTATAACCTACTTTCTGAGCATGGTGGTGTTGTTTATTTATCTGTTTGTTACTCAATCACGTCGTAACGGCTGAACCGATTTCGATAAAATTTACGTAGATTATAACCTGGATTAACACATAGGCTACTTTTTATCCCATAAATCAGGTTCCATTTAATAAAAATGTGGTGTCAAGTTGCAACAGCAAGTTAAGTTTCATTTCTAGGTTACCTACACATTTAGTAGTGTAACGCGTACAAAGTCCCAGGCAACAGCTAGTAATTGATAATTCATACGATAATAAACTGACACTGTTTGTTTGTTAGACAGAATCCATTCATTATTTTCATTCCTTTGAGTACAAACCTCTGCCAAAAAGCAATTTAACATTGCTTTTTGGCAGACGCATTGTTTCTCTTTTTGTCAATTAAAATTGCGTACAAGAAATCTAATTATATTAATTAGATAACATCCGAACGCAATGATATTACCTCATATAATTGTACGATTGCAAAAATACAACACCGACAGCAAATTGCCACAAAATTAGCCCAACTTCAGGAATCAGAATTATGACAAAAGCTCCGTTTCTATATACATTTTGGATTGGAAACAGTTAATTTATACTAGTGGTTCGCCCCGAACTGAGATCTCGCGAGTCTCCTATAAAAACAAAAAAAATATTATTCGTAATCTTTGGCTATCAAAATAGTGCCATTGGAGTTATTCGGGATTTCACACTTTTGCCTATATTTGTGTCACTAAAGCTACACGCACACCAAATTTCAGCACTGGTGGGTTTAGTTTATATTAAGGCTAATAACTTAAAAACTACAAGGTTTAAACTAAAAATAAAAACGGGGTCGAAATGTACTAACAAAGACCTTTTATTAGTGGCACTTGATCGGATAGTCCCATTTTGTTTTTTTTACCTTCTTGAACCCCAATATCTCAACAACCCCCCCACATTTTTAGCTCATTGAGTCACACTAAAATTGTGACATTACTACCTACCTATATAACAAATTTCATGATGATCGGATATACACTTCAAAAGTTATCCTCGGACAAACAAACATACATACATACATTCATTCAACGCCGATTTGCCCAAATTCATTTGGAGATCTCACTTCGTTCGATCAAATATATTTTTTTATTAAAGCAATTATTAACAATTATTAAAGCTCAAGGACAGACGCATAAAGTTGCAGGAGTTAATTTAGAAAAAAAATGTTTTTCCATGGGCATGCACGTGGCATGCTCACGTGTATCAAATCCGCAAAATCTTTGTTTTGGCATACTATGGGAAAACAAAAAACGTAGTTTATAAAAAAGTACTTAAATAAACTCATAATAATACTAACCTTATGTACTTAAATAATTTAATAAGGTCTTTGCAGTAAAACACTGCAAATACCTCATTAAAGTATTTATACGTATGTGTCTTATTTGTAAAATAATTAGCCTAAATAATTAAAAATGGTACCCAAAGACACTATTCCACGCGGACGAAGTCGCGGGCACAGCTAGTGATTTACATATATTTATTACTAGAAAAAATCCGGGATCCCTACCAAAACTTTAATTCCTGCTGCAATTGCTGGAGCACTGAAAATGGCGGGTCTTCGTTTTCAACCACTTCCTGCAAACTTCTGAATTCCTGGTACATACTTTTAAAATATAAATTCACACGTACTTGATACTTTTCTTTTTTAGAAGTACCAGGCGCTCATAACCGCACAGGAGGTAAAAGAAAAAAATATTTCGAAGTTAATAATCAGACTGCTTTCCTACTGCAATTGGTGTAAAAAAAATTGTCGTAAAAAATGTTTAAAAATTAAATGTCTACCCGTGCGAAGACGGGACGGGCTGCTAGTCACACTAATATTATAAATGCAAAAGTTTGTATGTTTGTTTGTTATTCAATCACGTCGTAACGGCTACACCGATTTTGATGAAATTTAGTATGTAGATTATAACCTGGATTAACACATAGGCTACTTTTTATCCCATGAATAAGGTCCCATGGGATAAAAATGGTCAAATTGCAACAGCGAGTTTAACTTTATTTCTAGGTTACCTACACGTTTAGTAGTATTACGCGTACGAAGTCGCGGGCAACAGCTAGTAGGAAAATAAAAGCCTGGCCTAAGTACCTCTATTTTAAAGTAGCCGTATTGTCTCATGCGCCTACATCACGATTCAGTCCGATTGCAGCTGTCATAGAGGGCAAGGCGTACTAATGGGTTGCTGTTGAATTTAGTTAGACAATACTGTACCCTTAATTATCATCTCATTTTCAATCTCAAGTTTCAGCATTTGTTGTCGATTGTACAAATTGTTCCAGATTAAATTCCCGCAAATCTTTATCTCGCAGTAAATAAGTTTTTTTAGTTGGTCTGCTTGAGATGGAGGGAATTAGATGTCAATTGTGAATGGAATTCCAGAAATAGGATCGCAGATTCTTAATACGATTGCAAATCTGATTAATAAAATCAATGTTAGGTTGATTCGAACAGGTGGACCGATTTAAAAAATTATTTCACCATTAGAATGCTACATTATCTCTGAGTAAATTATGCGTTTATTACGAATGAGTTTATTACTAAAAAAATCCGTGATCCCTACCAAAACTTTAATTCCTGCTGCAATTGCTGGAAAATGGCGGGTCTTCGTTTTCAACCACTTCCTGCAAACTTTTGAATTCCTGGTACATACTTTTAAAATATAAATCCACACGTACTTCTGATACTTTTCTTTATTAGAAGTACCAGGCGCTCATAACCGCACAGGAGGTTATTGAAAAAAATATTTCGAAGTTGGCAATCAGACCGCTTTCCTGCTGCAATTGGTGTAAAAAAAATTGTCAAAAAAAATGTTTAAAAATTAAATGTCTACCCGTGCGACCGGGCTGCCAGTGTTTTTAAATGATTAAAAGCTTCAACACAAAATGCATTTTTCCTATAATTCGACCCTCCACTGAAATTTCTTAAACTTTCTGGCCCCCCATTAAGAAAGTTTGCCCACCACTGGACTAGATAGTGCTGTGTGAAATGTCCGGCATTATTTTTTATAACTTGGTTGCGTAGTTTACGGACAGACATTTAATTTGGCGTCCTCCTTCAGAAATTCAAAGCATGCAAGACGAGGGCGGATGCCTCTTTGCAAAGGATATGAAAATTACTAGCATGCCAACTTAGGAGCATTATTAGTGCATTGTCTGTCTTTAATTGTACTATTATCACGAAATAAATTGTATGTATTCCGCACAGAAGGCTTAGGGTCTATGCATACGACGTGTTTTAAACGCTCAGTCGGCCGACGCGCACGACGTGCGCTAACGCACAGCAAACGAGATTTTTAACTTTTTTAACCGATTTCAAAAAAAAAAGGAGGATGTTCTCAATTCGTCGGAATATATATATATTTTTTATTTATGTTCCCCGATTACTCAAAGACGCCTGCACTGATTCGAGAAATTCTTTTTTTGTTTAAAAGGGTATACTTTCCAGGTGGTCCCATTGGCACCAATCCAGGATCTGATGATGGGATTCCAAAAAACTTGAGGGCAACCCTCAAATTTTATAGGGACGTTATTCGATTTTATGTTTTTACTTCAGAACTCCGTCATTAATCAATAGATTTAGAAATTTCTCAGAAATTTCATCAAAACCAGTTAAGTAGTTTTATTAAGTCGGTTATATTTTTGTTAAAGGGTTACTTGTCATTACCCACTTTTTTATTAAAAATATTGCTCTTGCGCAATCGAGTAACAAGTAGCGTGCCCGGTCATAATGTATTTGTATAACCAATTTTATCGATACGATCCAGCCGTTTATTCGTCAAAGCGTAACAAACATACATACAGGCAAGAGTTACTTTCGAATCTATATTAGTTAGTAATGCATGATTTTATGGTAATCTACCGCGCCGTAATCGCGCGTTCTAAAAGCACGCGTCGTCTGTGCGTTTAAAAATTCTTTATGTGCATAGGCCCTTAGTAGTGGGCTGTGTGAAATGTAAGCGATATTGAATCATAAGTCAGGGTGTGACAGTTCGTTGTTCTTTCAACAAGAGACCATTCCCGCCGGTAGGCCTCAAGTATATTGATTCTAAAGACTACGTGAAAAGGTTTATTATTCTCTGAGATCCGATTATAATAATAAATTGTCGTTTGTCCATCCGTCTGTTTGTCTGTCCTTGTATCCGGTGTCGAATTCGCGTTATAGTTCTTGAGAAACGCTCGAGTGTTTAAGTTGAAATTGTACTGCTTTGAATAGGAATAAGCTGTTTAAATAAATTATTTAGTTCTTGGTAGAGATCCATAATCGATTTTTGTCTTCAGCTCACGAGACGTGTTGAAAGACGTGCAAAACATGTTTTTTGTTTATTATTAAAGGCACGATCGATTTTTTGAGCACTTGATAGTTATATAACTTGTTGGCAATGCAATAATATGGTTCCATGGAGGTGGTCTCATGATGAGCTCGTCCATGATGGTTCTGTTTCCTTTTGTGAAAGGGCTCGTCCGGGGAAGTACTACCATCATTACTGTGTTTCGGTTTGAAGGGTATGGTTGCCGGTGAAATTACAGGCACATGAGGCTTTACACCTGTAAGCCTCAAGTTGATGGACGCAGGGCAGTGCATCGTAGGGCATGTTTCTGGTGCGGTTGCCTCATAGGCAATACTTTGTTATAAGCAATGGTTACCACTTAACAGGTGGGCCATAGGCTTGATAAATGTCCAGTAACCAAAAAAACGGAGACGGATGCTAGAGAACGGAATTTCTGAATGTATTACAGTAGGCTACTAATGTTTTGGCTCTTTTGAATCTGCTTGCGATTCCGATTTATGAATTTTACAAAAGCTTCTTTTGACAAAGTTTATTTTTTTTAAACCACTTATTCTCCCATCAATCATCTGAGACAGTAATATTTTGTTATTTGTATCATTTAAATATATTCATTTATATATTCAAAGAAGATCCCACAATGCTTGAAAACCCGTCTGTATAACCAATGTGTCCTGCCAACAATGACTTACGGTGCCGAAACATGGGAACTCACTAAGAAAACTGTGTACAAAGTACGAGTTGCACAGAGAGCCATGGAGCGCGCCATGCTTGGCATCAACCTGCTGGATCGAGTTCCCAATACCGAAATCCGACGCCAGACAAAAGTCCAAGACGTCGGAACAAGGGTGGTGGAACTCAAGTGGAACTGGGCAGGACACTTGGCTAGACGAGGTGATGGCAGGTGGAGTAAATCTTTGACCGAATGGTGGCCAAGAACAGACCTAAGAAGTCCAGGACGTCCGACGGCGCGGTGGGTCGACGATATAAAGAAAGTCGCGGGTAACTCCTGGATGCGCAAAGCACAGGACCGGGAAGGGTGGCGTTTACAAAGGGAGGCCTACACCCAGCAGTGGGTACTTATGGGCTGTAGATGATGATGATGATGATCATTTATATTAAGCACGCGTGGTTTATCAATAAAAAGCAGCCTGTCTCAATCTTGGCCATAATCTATAAGATACCAAATTTCATCACGATTGGTCCAGCCGTTTCGTCGTGAAAACGTAACAGACAGAGCTACTTTCGTATAAATAATATATGTATGGATAGTTGTCACAAACCGCAAACTGAACGTACACTCGTCTAATTAAATCCTTCGTTTATTAACCTGAGTTAACAGCGTACGCTTTACAATATAATAACATATTACGCTTAGATTGGTCTAGTTATGGTATCCATGACGTTGGAATAACAATAATTCAACGTCGCAAAATGCACAGCTTATAATAATGAATAGCTAGTTCATTCTGGTTTCATCACTGGTTATATCTTAAATTGCATTATTTTTCTGCATTAGGTATCGTGATGTGAGTAAGGTGACTCAGAAACTAGTTAAACCAGTATTGGGAAAGGATTCAGGTAAAAGCTTTTCGTCACATCAAGATCTTTCTTTTGATACCCCCCTTTCTTTGATATCCTTTTCATTTGGAACAAGATCATCATCATTTTGATTTAAGACTTGCACAAGCTGCACAACGATCGCTAAACGTATTTAGCGACTAAGCATGTTTAAATTAACCACTATGGGTGATTTGTGCAACGACGGTTTTTTTAAATTATAAATTCTTTGAATACCCTGAGCGTCCCGTGACGGCCACATTTTTTATATAATATTAATCATCATTGAGCTATAGGACCTCCACTGCTGAACTTCCCTTCTCCATAGACTTCTAGAGCGACTAATCTATTGCGACCTGCACCCAACGGCTCCCAGCAACCTTTATCAGGTCGTTTTTAACGTCCTACGCTGCGCTTTCCAGTGCATGGTCTCCACTCTAATGTATAATACATATATTTTTTTCTCTATTTTTGTTGATAAATATATTGTACCGATACATCAACCAAAAATTATAATTTTAGCTCCGTGGCGCAGCGGGCGAATAGCCGGCTGAGACGCAGTAGGTAGCGGGTTCGATTCCCGCCACGGAACAAATGTTTGCATGATCTACAGATTCCGATTCTAGAGTTTCGGGTCTGGATATTTTTCTATATATTATACGAATATATTTACAAAAAAAAGTATATAAGTATTCTATCAGTTATCTGGTTCCCATAGTTCAAGATCTGCTTAGTTTGGGGCTAGACAGCTGTGTAAAATGTCCTGCAATATTTATTATTATTATTATATTTATGTTAATATAAATATCGCTAGAAATTGGATAAGAGGAGCCGAAGGCCGGGCTCAGTGGCGCATATTGGGAGAAGCCTATGCCCAGCAGTGGACTAATGTGGGCTGATGATGATGAAATATCTGGTTCCCATAGTTCAAGATCTGCTTAGTTTGGGGCTTGATAGCGCTGTGTGAAATGTCCAGCAATATTTATTGATATAACTCGATTGTAGTTTATCAGTATACCTACTAAAAACGTTTATAAGCGAATACAAAGGTATCTGTGTTCAAAAGATCGTGTGTCCACAGATTACCCCAACTAATTACTAACTTTACGAGGTACATTGAGACGTCCTACAAAGTGAATGATAGTACAACATTTACTGTTTATTACAGCGCCATTTTGGATTTGTTTCGTCCGCGGTCAGGGATAATTTTGTTGGAATTATTCGCTAATTAGGTTTATAGAATTTTGTTCGGATAGAATGTGTTTATTTTACCTGGATGGAGACATCTTCTGTCTTTCTTTCCTGATAAATGGGTGTTCTTGGAGACGGTTGTATTTAGACGTAGAGTAGTTATCTTACGCTATTTATCCGCATTCTTTAGGGCATCCCGGAACTAGTATTTAAAGCATGAACGGGGTGATTTCCTTGAAAATTAAAAACTTTTCGTAGAAAATAATATAATTTAAAACTAGGTAGGCCTTTGGTGTGGGACGCCACGTGCGTAGATACCCTTGCGCCATCTCAACTGTTTGGTACAGCAGTTGGAGCCGGTGCGGCGGCAAATTCAGCCGAAGATCTCAAGCGGCGCAAATATGGAAGTCTCGATAGAGTTAACGTATTTGAGCCATTTGTGGTCGAGACCCTGGGTCCATGGGGTACCGGGGCCCATCGCGTTTTTAACATTCTTTCTGGGCGTTTGGTCGAAGCGACATGTGATCCGAGAGCTGGCGCTTATCTGGGTCAACACATACCTAAGCATTGCAATTCAGCGGTGCGATGCAGCCAGTGTCTTGGGGATACTTCCACCTGGTAGTGATCTGGAGCAGTTGAGCTATCTATAGATCGTTTGCAATGGTCTTTAGATGATTCAACTGTTTCTCCTGTATTACAGTCTTGTAAATAGTTTTATATTCTTTCTGTTATTAAGTTTATTAAAGTTTCTTATTTATATAATTTAAACTATTTATCTAGGATCAGCCCTTTGGCTATAAGCAGATATTATATGCATATGATATGCCACATTTGGAGAAACTAGTTTCTGTCGATAATAGTCTTATATTATCCATTAAAAGTTGTTATTGGTAAGTGGTAAGTGCACATGAGACATGATATTGTAGTTGTATTTTTATCTTTTTGCCGTTTAGTGGTGGTTCGGATAAAAATATTTTTTTTTTCAATAAAAGACAATTGGTTGTCAGAGACATGTGGAAATCGTATCGTATAAGTAATCAAAACGTCATAATCTGCATTCAAAGAAACCGTATTTGAATAAAAGGTCGATTTGATCTCATTCCGTTTTTACGAGCGCACCGTGAGCAAAGATAATCGGGAAGGATCAAACTCGATTAGTGTGTTGCCACTTACCAGATTGTAAAGGTTTTGTGGCTACATTTGTCATGATGCGCGAATAACCACATCTTTTCACAAATGTTACCATTTTAAGAAACCCAACAAAAATGATTACGTTAATAATCCCGGAATATCACACAAAAAATAAGTTGTTTTTAACACTTGACGATTGTTGTTAATTTGTTTATTGATAATTGTTTGATAATTTAATATTGATCTATTTGAGCCTCCGTAACTGCAGATTTTTTCAATATTTATACCAGAACGCTGGATATTAAATGTTTTGCCATTACATAAAGTAAATAAGTACTAGTAGCCAGATAATCCACACTTGATAGCACTGCTTTTAAACATGGCATTTGTACAAAAAACCAACGACCAGCCTGGTGGCAAAATGCAGAATTAGCAGGATAATGTAAGCTACCGGCTGAATTTATTCTAAGTTGATATTCTTTGCAATGGCAACCCTAGACAAGATGTAGCGAGAATGGATTAGTTTGATGCAACCGCGATAGTTCCACCCCACAGTTTATCGCGCAGTTAAATGGCCCGGCAACTTTTTTGCTCGAACAGTTTTTATTTCACGCGAATTTTACGATCACCAACAATATTTAACGACTTATGACTGTATCGCAATGGGCTGCATCGTTTTATAAACTTTAATTTCACCGCCAGAAAACCATAAAAATATGCAAATGGCGTATAAAAGTCGTTCGCGAGGCGACAATAAAAACCATTAATCCAAAAGCAGGGCAGATTACTTGTAGATATCGAAGCGGCACTTAAAAATAATAATAAAAGCTATTTATGTTTGTTTAATTATTAAAATTAATTATTATATTTATGACAATGTTCTATGTATTCTCGTTATAAAAACCTACGGAATATTAACTTGGGTAATTTGTGTTTTATTGTCACACCAAAACTAATAAAATGGTGAGAACGGAGAAATTAATAACTAATTAAATATGAGGTGGCAGTTTTTATTGAAAGTCTACTGCCTTCGTTTAAAAATGGATTTAATATACCTAGTACAGAATTTATTTGTATTTCAAGTAATAAGTATTCATTACTTGATCCTATAAAGCTAAGCAAAAATCTTTAATGGACTCGCGGTGTAGTTAGATCTGCATGTATTGACCATGTTGTTGTATTGACAGTATTGAACTATTTGTTCTGGTGGCAGTTTTTATTGAAAGTCTACTGCCTTCGTTTAAAAATGGATTTAATATACCTAGTGCAGAATGTATTTGTCTTTCAAGTAATAAGTATTAATTACTTGATCCTATAAGCAAAACATCTTGATGGAACCCGCGGTGTAGTTAGATCTGTATGTATTGACCATGTTGTTTTATTGACAGTATTGAACTGTTTGTTCTGTTTGTACTATTGGTGTTGTTATTAATAAATGTTTTTGATTTGATATCTCTCCTATAAATGAGTTAAGCTTCGTCTTCTTCTTAGCGTGTCGATGCTTTATAAAACTCAGAGAACTGTTTGATAATATATAGGTATAATATACCTATATCGCACTGTTTGTGCTACCGTTAAGGTCTTTCCTCGTACAGGCGTTTGGCCACAAAGGGAATCTTTATATAACAAATGTATTGCAATCTAAAAAAAATAATGATCTACAAATATCAACACAGATACAATCTACAAATAATGACGGAGTATATTTTTAAGACCATAAATAACTAGTGGTTCGCCGAACTGAGATCTCGCGAGTCTCCGATTAAAACAATAAAATATTATTTGTAATCTTTTACTATCAAAATATGTAGTGCCACGAAATAAATACCCAACTTACTTGACCTACAGTTTCATTCTAATTACAGGTAACGGGAGTTCATTTTATGTGGTTAAACTTCATTGGGGTACAAATAGCCGTTATTCTGGATTTCAGGCTTTTGCCTATATTTGTGTCACTTAAGCTACAGTATACCAAATTACAGCACTGTGGGGTCACTGGTGAACCCTGTGGAATTTGGCAAAGTTCAGTTTTTATTATGACTAATAACTCAAAATCTATAAGAATTTTACTAAAAATAAAAACGGAGTTTTAATGTACTAATAAAGAACTTTCATTTGACGTCCTACTTGACCGAATAGTCTCATTTTATATTTTTTCTACCCCTCTTGAACCCCAATATCTCAACAACCCCCTAACATTTTTAGCTCATTTAGTAACACCAAAATTGTGCCATTACTATGTATCACCTATGTACACAGTGTCTCGCCATACATCATCTATGTATCAAATTTCACAATGATCGGATCAACGCTTCGAATGTTATCCTCGGACAAACATACATACATACAACGCCGATTTAGCCCAAGTTGACCTAGAGATCTCGCTTTGCTCGATCAATAAATAAATACTTAATGTTTTTTTTTAAATCTACAACACCTATTTTTTAGTTTTTGTGCCTAACATGTAGGTACTTACCGCCCTGCCATGCGCACTATACGCGCTCTGTTGACTGGTTGGATGCATTGATCGAACCAGGTTATTGACTGAGCGAGGTCATTGAACTAGCGGGAGCGTTGAATGGTTCGTAGTAACTATTAATAATCTGTGTCATCGTACATTACGCTAGTTCTCAACATTTCGTTGAGCAGCATTTTATCGATTTTCTCGAGATTGTAATACTAAAACATTTTATATACTTTTATTTTTTGTGTAGAAACCGTCCTTTCAATATAATTAGTTTAAATTGCAACACCTTATATATTACCTTATGTATTAGAAAACTTTGTATCCCTTTTTAAGCTTATTGCACGCAAGGTGTGTATGATTTGTCGTAGTTAAAGTTTAAATGGAGAAGGTGAGGCAAATACTAAAATTAAGCTAAAAATAATGAGTTACGGTCGAATTTTGACCACTGTGCGGGCAACTATTTTCATTGCTATTTTGCACAGCACTTAAACCTACCTATGTACACTTTTAATACTAAACATTTTATAGTAAGTACAATTCTAAATGCATTTATTTTAAAATTGCAAAAATACATTGCAATCCATCTGCAGAAATAAAAGAAGTCTCATTTTATTGAACGCTATTCAAGATGGGAAATTTGTTGTAATTTGGTTGTCGTAATTGCAATGTCCTGGTTTGTGGGGCTAAATTACTTGAAATGCACCTGCGTTGTCATTTCTACCATATTTTAGTCTTTCAAAAGTATCAAACAGTACGTAATTTATTTTCAAAATATGTATTGTATTAGTATTTTTATTTTAAAGTGTTATCCGACATGTACTGTTAACTCTTTTATCTCTTGTCAATGTACTGAACAGTAAAGTTGGTAGTAAAACCCCTATTTTTCTTTGGCTGTTAAAAATTGAGAAGCTAAGCTAAGAACCAACCCGCAACGAACCGCATCTGAATCGGTCCATCCGTTCGGGAACTATGATGCCACAGACAGACAGACAGACACATTGGGGACAGACCATTTTTATTATTGGGGGTCTAAAACAAAGAACTACTTAAATAACAATAAAAAAACCAAATTTAAGGAAATGTATCGTTTTAAGCGGTCGTTAAATAAATCTTAATAAAGTCGGCAAAAAGATTGTATTTTTACGACTTTAGAATGGCAAAGACCTACCGCTTACAGCTGCTACATTTCAGATATTTTTAGACATAATAAAAATCTTGTTCTAAAATATAATACACTTAATAAAATATGCATTTAGGTAAGTACGTTGATTAGAATTTAGATGCACTAGATAGAGTACGAATATACGATTTTTACGTGAGGTTACGGATGTAGGTAGGTAGGTACGTTAAAAAAGATAGAACAAATAACGAATTTTTATGTAACGAATATTTTGTGTAACAATAAAGTAGGTAAGTAATTACTCTTTTTTAAAATCGATATTCACATCATTATCATCATCATCATCAGCCCACATTAGTCCATTGCTGGGCATAGGCCTCTCCCAATACGCGCCACTGAGCCCGGTCTACGGCTCTTCTCATCCAGTTTCTGTCCGCCACCTTTCTTACGAGTATGTCATCGCTCCACCTAGCCGGGGGGCGCCCCACACTACGCTTTCCGAGACGCGGTGTCCACTCAAGAACTTGTTTTACCCCAACGGTTGTCGGTTCTCCGGCATATAAGGCCAGTCCACTGCCACTTCAGTTTGCTAATCCGCTGAGCTATGTCGGTGACCTTAGTTCTCTGTCGGATAACCTCGTTACGGATTTTATCCTTCAGAGAAACTGCAAGCATAGCCCGTTCCATAGCTCGCTGCGCAACCTTAAATTGGTGGACTAGTCCTAACCGTGAGCGTCCACGTCTCAGCGCCGTAGGGCATTACATGTGAATTTCATTTTCGTAATGAAATTCACATGAAACATACTTATTCGGAACAAGGAAATAAACTATTTATAGGATATGGCCACCAACCGAAATTGCATTTTTTTGTATTATCCTTAGTTTTTTAGGGTTCTGTACCTTCAAAGGTAAAGAAAGGAACCCTTATAAGATCACTCTCTTCTCCGTCTGTCTGTCCGTGTGACACCACCGATTTTCTCAAGAACAGGTGAACCTAGCAAGTTGATCAAGGTCCTGAGTCAACACGATAAAAATATATGGGCAAATTTAGATTTTCGCGAAAACTTGTAAGTACCAAAATTTACCATTTTCTACTTTTTTATTTTTCGGAATTTTTCCTTTACTTGTGTTGACCTTGCTTTTAACCAAAATTGACAATTACCCTTTGGAAAATTGGAAGTACCCTATAGGTTTTGGGTCGAAACCCTATAATGGTAGTTCCCGTTGACCTAGAATCACGAAATTTGGCAAAAAGCAAGGTCTTACAGCACAAATAAAGGAAAAAATCCCATAAATAAACAAGCTGAAAATTAAAGGGTGTCGCCATAGTTAACGCCAATTACGATAGTCCTCCGAGTTGTATGGGCGCTCATACAATTTATTATAAATAATGGTACGGAACCCTTCATGCGTGAGTCACCATAGATTTCCAGAGCGTCCGATCTTGTGCGGCATACACCCAACGGCACCTTTATCAGGTCATCTTCCATCTAGTGGAGAACCGTCCTACGCTGCGCTTTACGGTGCACGGTCTCCACTCTAGAAACTTTCTGCCCTAACGGCCGTCAGTCAGTTCTTCAAGCTGTGCCCCGCCCACTGCCACGTCAGATTGCTAATCCTCCTGGCTATGTCTGTGACCTTGGTTTGTCCACGGATCTCCTTATTTCTGATTCTATTTCGTAGAGAAACACCAAGCATAGCCCTCTTCATAGCACGCTGAGCGACCTTGAGACTTATGAGGCCCATTATGAGAGACCACGTTTCAGTACCATACATATGTCATCACTATCTTCAGACACTTACAAAATCTTTATATAAGAGCCTACTATAAAATATCTGATTATTTAGATGATAGAGAAGCTTGGGATTGAAATTGCTCCAACTCGTTCAAAATGTTACAATTTAGACGTAATTTCTTTTGTGTATTATGTATTGTAAAAGGATCATTAAAAAAAACAACCAGCCTTGTTTTCTTGTCTTTCTTTCTTGGCTTGGTCGCGAAGGAACAGGCAGTAAAATTGACGTTTCAAAGTGATCCTTGTGATTTTAATGAATAAAAATATTTGAATTTTGAATTTTTTTTTTGACTCAGGTATTTTGGACGAGAAAACGTCACGTAGTTACTCGAACGTTGTCCAAGTCCAACCGAGCGAATTTAAGTGAAACGATTGGTTTAGTAGATATGGGCCCCAGGATATATTTTTTTTAACATTGAAACCATTTTATTCATTGTAAATGTGGATACAGATCCTGAGATACAGCGATACAGAGCCAGAGATACAGATATTAATTAAAAAAAAAAAAATACCAACGTTTACTCCTCAGAGTAAGATTACAACCTTTTAAATTCATTTTTTTTATTTTATTAAAATTTCTGTTGGCCCTTTGTGCCGCAGAAATGTCACCCTGGCTTTACTTTTTTTTTTATAAACACTCCTTGGCTTCCTTGAAATAAACTGGGATACAGAGATTTCGCGATAATAAGGAAACTCTAATATTTATAGAACACACTCGAGGTGGAAAATCGAGGACTAAAAATTTGCCAGTTAACAAGCTTTCCTGCAAAATATAGCAACAACGGGAACTCGAATGTTATGAAAAGCTTTTGTATTTCAAACTTGTCTAACTAATAATTTTTCGTAACGTAACGTAGATAGTTTCGTTACGTAGTATCATTATCATCATCATCAGCCCATATTAGTCCACTGCTGGACATAGGCCTCTCCCAATACGCGCCACTGAGCCCGGTCTTTGGCTCTTCTCATCAAGTTTCTGTCCGCCACCTTAACCTTAACCTAACGTAGTGTAAATGTTTTTTATTATACACAAATTGAAAAAACGAATAGGTTGAATTCCATAATGTTGATTCCATTTAAGTTGCGTTAACTTAATATTATGTTTAATCAACTATTATAGTACTTTTATTTGTACAAAAATTAAATTGTTAAAAATTAATAGGTTAAACCAACCACTAAAAGAGGTTATTACAACACAACATTTTTGGTATATTTGAATCTAAGTAAGTCTAACTGATAATTTAGTAAAAGTCAACATGTTAACGAAGTTGAGTCAACAAAATAACTAAGTTAAATATATATAATCAGGTCAAATTTACCTTTATAGTTCAACTATTTTTATTTTGTTAATTCAACCAATCATGTCGGTAGGTGCAAAAATCAACCTAAAATATAGGTTGAAAAAAGGTTAAAACAACTTATTATTTATTTCAGTGCAGTATTTCAGAATATGTCTGTTAACCCGAAACGAAGTCATTGTGCTCAGAATGTATCATATAACGACTTTAAAATAAATCAAATTTTTGCAACAAGGTTCATGTTTTCTTGATGACAAAAATCCTCACTGTTCAAAGGTTGTCTGGAAGAAATCGCTTCAAAGCGTTAAGACCGCCCATAGTACTATTTGCTTTGTGTCTTCTATTTTGTTTGTAATTTTTATGGTGTACAATCAAGAGTATTTTTTTAAATGGTTTCCACCATTTAAAAAAAATACTATGTATATAGGTACAATCTAATCTGACAGTAAGTGATGGTGTGATCGCAGATGGAGCACGCTTACCTAGAAGGAACCTATTCACTTTGGACTTGAAGACAGCGAGAATATAATGGTCACGATAAATAGTCGCCGGAGTTCCATTTCTTACTAACAAAGGTATTCTTTTGTAATTTTTTTTTTCGTAATTATCTTTATGAATGTTGTTCAAATGGAATCACTCCTTCGGCTCCGAAGCAGCTTGTGTGTATAGCAAAGTCAAATATTTTTATTCATTAAAATCACAAGGATCACTTTGAAACGTCAATTTTACTGATTGTTCCTTCGCAACCAAGCCAGAAAAGAAAGGCAAGAATAATAATAATAATAATATAATAATAATATGGCTGGACATTTCACACAGCGCTATCTAGCCCCAAACTAAGCAGAGCTTGTACTATGGGAACCAGATAACTGATAGAATACTTATATACGTTTTTTTTTGTAAATACATACTTATAATATATAGAAAAACATCCAGACCCGGAACAAATATCTGTAAATCATACAAACATTTGTACCGCGGTGGGAATCGAACCCGCTACCTCCTGCGTCTCAGCCGGCTATTCACCCACTGCGCCACGGAGGTCGTCAAGAAACAAGGCTGGTTGTTTTTTTTAACGATCCTTTTACAATACATGATACAGAAAATAAATTACGTCTAAATTGTAACATTTTGAACGAGTTGGAGCAATTTCAATCCCAAGCTTCTCTATCATCTAAATAATCTGATATTCTATAGTAGGCTTTTTTATAAAGATTTAGTGTAATTACGTTTTTAAATTTATTAATTGTCAATTTTTGTACATCCCTTGGGAGTTTGTTATAAAAGCGTACACCTTGCCCTTTAAACGATTTACTAACTTTATGGAGTCTACAAGTGGCAACAGCGAGATTATCTTTATTTCTAGTATTAAAATTATGATTATCGCTATTTTTCTTAACCCTTAAATGCATTTTGACGTAAAACTGCAACATACCACTAACACGGCTACCAAATCATTAATATGAGCGCAACGCATACTGTTATCATAAATCATATATTTATCATGAATTTAATCATGCATTTAAGGGTTAAACAAATTAATATTCATGTGAACATACATCAGATTTTCATAGATGTATTGACAAGGGAATGTCATAACATTTATTTCTTTAAACTTATTGTGTAATGATTCTCTGGGGCCCATATTATAAATTGCACGAACAGCTCTTTTCTGCAGCACAAAAACGGTGTTTATATCTGCAGCACTCCCCCACAGCAGTATACCGTATGACATAATGCTGTGAAAGTAGCTGAAGTAAACTAGTCTAGCTGTGTCTACGTCTGTAAAGAGACGGATCTTTTTGACTGCGTATGCCGCAGAGCTAAGTCTCTTCGACAACTTATCAATGTGAGGGCCCCATTGAAGCTTATAATCTAGGGTTTTACCTAAGAATACGGTGGTGTCCGCGGGGAAGACGAATGCATAACCTCCACTTTTTCGACCTTAGAAAAAAAGCAGTTATGAACTGACTGGATCTATTGTTACCGCAGATTACAAACAAAATAAAAAACAGATTTCGTCTTATATACAAAGAAATAGGAATTTTGGCTCGTCGATTTTAAGGCTTATTTTCACATACGCAGACATAGCACGGGGCATGGGCAGTCCCTACGCAATTATTGCCTGACCCAATGTCGCCACTAACCTATTTTGAAGGAAATTGAGTTTGACAATTCCATCAAAATTTGCGGCACACTCTTGCATTGTAAAGCAGGTGGCCTATGCAATGAGACTGGCTAGTCCAACCTAGGCCGTAAGTAGATTTACAAATCACTAGTGATTGAGGGCTTGAACTCCGGAACATGATTTGGGATACAATCAAGGTCTAAAAGTTGATAATTATACTAGTGGTTCGCCCCGAACTGAGATCTCGCGAGTCTCCCAAAACACAAAAAAGAATATTCTTAGAGCGACTCGTGCAACGATGCCTAAACGTATTTAGTGGCTAAATATGATTTAAGGAGTTGTCAAATCATAGAAATACGTAAAATTTAAACATGTTCAGTCGCTAAATACGTTTAGGGATCGTTGTACAAGCCGGCTTTAATCTTTGATTAATAAAACAATACCACGAAATGCGCAACCAACTTGACCTACAGTATCATTCGAAATACAGGCAACGGGAGTTAATTTAATTTGGTTTCAGTTTTTGGGGTTCAAATTGCAGTTATTAAGATTTCAGACTTTTGCCTATGTTGTGTCTCTAAAGCTACATGCATACCAAGTGTCAGCATTGTGGGGTCACTGGTGTACCCTGTGAATTTTGTCAAAGTTTCGTTTTTAAAGTGAAACTTTTATTACATCGTCTCAAACTTTTTCGTCTGTGTGTTGCATGTCGCGTGACGGTCGGCCGCGGAGTAGGGATAAAGGGAAAGGCACTCGTCAGAGCAGCCGATAGTTCGCATCAGCTGACCGTGTAGTGTATAGACTATTACTCATTTGTGCCAACGAAAATTTTTAGTAAAATGTCTATAATGTGAAACAAAGTTTCACTTTTACCGTGGTTTCATAAAACCACACAATCTTTTATTATAGCTAATAATTTAAAAACTACAAGGTTTAAACTAAAAATAAAAACGGGGTCGAAATGTACTCACAAAAACCTTTTATTAAACGTGCCAGTTGACCGGGACCAGAGTCCCATTTTTTTTTTTTACCACTTTTGGAGCCCAATATCTCAACCCCCCCCCCCCCCATATTTTTAGCTCATTTCGTACACCAAAATTGTGTACGCTTCGTAAGTTAACCTCGGACAAACAAACATACATAATAATAATACAATGCCGATTTGCCCAAGTTGATTTAGAGATCTCGCTTCGCACGTTCAATAAAATCAATAAAATTAAACTTCGGCATATGCAATTTGTCAGGTCGGTCTCGCTATCTTTAGTTAGACAGTTGAGGTTTAGGGATTGAACTCGGTTTTTGCATATGCAATGGGATAGTTGGTCGAACTAACTAGCAAGACTATTTACGGTATTGCTATCTATTTAGACAGTTTTAGATCTTAGGTCAAACCAAACTTGATACTGAACTGTGACTTTATCATTGAGTTTTGACAGCTTTTTTTAAGCGTAGTTTAATTTAGAAGTTGTCAAAAACAAAACAGGCTAAGTTCATGTGCTCCAGAACTCTGGTAATGGTATAATTTTAACCAACTTCAAAATAGGAGGAGGTTCTCAATTCAAATATTTTTTTTGTATGTACGAGTATGTTATCCGATTTTTTTATTGATAATAGCCAAGCGCTTGACTACTACCGCCGAACCTTAGCTAGTATGCCCAGCTTCATAGCAGTAATTTTGGCCCTAGAGATTACTTGAAGACGCCTGGACCGATTCGAGAAATTCATTTTTTGTTTAAAAGGGTATACTTTCCAGAGGGCTTAGCCAAATTACATTCGATTAGCGATGACGCTAGTCGATAAGTCCGAAAATGTATGTGATTTGACACATGCTATGAATATATCACGTGATATATCGACAACAAACCTACGTAGAAATCGAATCGATTCGAAGCGAATGTAACTAGGCCCTGGTGGTCCCATTGGCACCAAGTCTCCTGACCACCATCTCTGATGATGGGATTCCAAAAAAATCGAGAGCAACCTTCAAATTTTATAGGGATGCATAATGTGTTTTATATATTTTTTGTAAGTAATATACATTCAGATTGGTCACAGAAATTTCATCGAATCGGTTCAGTAGATTGATTTTTTCCCGTTATCTGAAGTCGGTTATATTTTTGTTAAAAAATTACTTGTGTATGTAATGGTTGTCTGAAAGATTTCGCTCCTAGCGATACGACCGCACTTTGTACTTCGCAATTAATTTGTTACTGTTATTCTGAACTTGAATGACAACAGGCTGAATGCGGTGATTTACAGAAAACTTAATAAGTTTTCGTATTATTATAAGCTGGGTTAGTTTTCTTTCCTGCCCAAATTTAACATTAATTAAAGTAGGTACATACACTAAATAATCAAACCAAATGCATTTTATAACACTGCACTCTTTTCAACGTAGCGAAACTCCGGAACTCCAGACAACTCCGAAGTTAGAATGCTAAGCATCCAAACCCAACTCCTGAGCTGAAAAATAATCCAGTTGCGATCCGTTTTATGTGAAAACTTTTCAATAACATTCCTTTGTTTTATTGTAATAAAAAAAAATGATTTTAATTCTAACAATTTTAACAATTGCAATAAAATGAAAAACATTATTTGTTCACCAGAGTCCAGTAAAGTTTCGCAATAAATTATAATACCATATTAAAAACCCCCCGTGACAATAGTAATACCAGAATTCGACCACCAGCCAAAAGTGCAAACCGCATTCGAGAGTGGCCCTTTTGTGGCAAAATTAATACGTGCGCGTACGTATGACCCTAGGGGACAATTCAGACCATTTGCCAAAATTTCCATACATTGTGTCCGACCTGACTTTAATATTGCATATTACTATGCCTTTAGGTCAACTTTAGCCCCTTTTGTCCGTGAAACGACAGTTAAGTTCACGATTTCGTAAAGGTATTGTTGTAGACCGAGAGGGTACTGTAGATAAACCTTACCTCATCGAGGTACCGAGTAAGTAGGTATTCCACATAGGGCACCATACTAAATGGGTTCATTGGTGGTTTGGGTTAGTGCCAATTAAAAAAACTTCCACAAAGGGCAGTTACAGTACCTATTATGTATTAAAAGGTAATATTATGTTATATTTTATCTATCCGTTTTGGAGCTACGATGTCACAGCAGACAGAGCTGTCAAGTTACACATTTTCTGTGACTTAAATCTAGAGTCGACCTTTACGACATATGTTAACGGCGGCATGGTTATTGGATCATAGTTTTACTTCAAAAAAATACATAAAAAATACTAAACATAACTGTTTACTCTACAATAACCTTGTCTAAGCTTTTGCCTGCTATCTATAATGTTTGTTAATAGGTTCATCCCAATGCACCTACCTATTTCATGCAAATAATGAAAAAAGAAATAATATTATATTCTACAAGTACTTCCTAAGACTGGCCCACGTGGTGCGAAGTACAAAATTTCAATATAACGGATCTGCAGAGTCATCACGAGTGCTATAAAACGTTTATAGATGACGACGGACGGCGATAAATACACCAGGAGGCCCGACAGATTGTGTGCCCAACAGTATATCAAAAAAAACTCCGGGAGTGCCGACAAAAGTGAAAACTTGAACAATTACGAGATGCTTATATACAGAGGTGTCGGTAACAGTAACAGTGTTGCGAGTTCAATGGTTTTTCCCCCATCTCAAAAAATGCCCAACGCGCTTAAAGAAGTTTTTTGAAGTTTTCACTTCAAAAATATGTCTTCAGTTTTGCAGGTACACCAATTTGTGCCGACGATGTTATCTGGACTCGATGAGGTATGGTGACTTGCTGTGCCCACTCGGTCTACACTTTTATGGAGATAATTTTTCATTTATGCATTTCGAGGCACGATCCACGTTGTGTTGGAAGCATTATATTTGATTAAAAGCTTCCTATGAAGGACTTGACTTGCCATTTGAGATACAGAGCAATCGCATTGATAACCTCCTTTTTTAAAGTTGGTAAAAGGCGGCAGATAGCTTTTCTTACCACGTCCTTGCATTGGCCTTATTTATAATAATAATAATAAATATTGCTGGACATTTCACACAGCGCTATCTAGCCCCAAACTTAGCAGTGCTTGTACTATCGGAACCAGATAACTGATAGAATACTTACATACATTTTTTTTGTAAATACATACTTTTAATACTTAGAGAAACAACCAGACCCGGAACAAATATCTGTAGATCATGCAAACATTTGCACCAATGGAATGTGTTAGATGACCAAATGATGATCAATGATCAGTCTTGGACGATGTGTGATGTAGGTAATACTGGTTGTTACATACATTAGTCTTTTAATTTGAGGGTCAAGCTAGAACCCGCCGTAGAGTCCAATGTGTGGCTGCAGCATCTGAATGAAGATCCCCGATTTAATCCCTCGCGGTAGTGAAGACCCTATCTGAGATAATTTTATTGCAAGGTACTTAGGTGCTCGTATAGGACACATAAATCTGGTATGATATCTGTAGAGAGAATCTTCGGTAGATTAGGTCGAAGATTTCTGACCTGGTGATGACGTCCAGTTTTTATCCAGTTTTAAGTTTGACGCCTGTCTATATGTGTGTGTGTGACTGGCACCGGATGGACCGATACGGACGTGGTTTTTTTAATAGAAATCTAGTTCAACAGGTTTGGTTCTTAGCTATGTCAGTTTTAAGTCACTAATTGAAAATGACAGAGCCGAGGGATTTTTAAATTATTAATTTTACTTGTGAATTTTGACCACCGGTCCAGATAAGTTGGTGACACGGAGCTGCTGCCTTCATCATTTTTGATGTTGAAATTACAGGACTGGGCGCTAACTTGTTTAAAAATAAGGGCTTATTAGATACGTGCGTAAATTGTACTGAAGTACAAGTTTTACAGAAGAAAGAAAATAAATTTATACGCATCACAAAAGAACAAGAAGATACAACCTTAACAATTAAATTAATTAAATTTGACGACCTCCGTGGCGCAGTGGGCGAATAGCCGGCTGAGACGCAGGAGGTAGCGGGTTCGATTCCCACCGCGGAACAAATGTTTGTATGATTTACAGATGTTTGTTCCGATAAGTATTCTATCAGTTATCTGGTTCCAATAGTACAAGCTCTGCTTAGTTTGGGGCTAGATAGCGCTGTGTGAAATGTCCAGGCATATTTATTATTACTATTAAACTAAACTTATTCAAATTAAATCTAAACTACCATTACAAAGGTACGTTTAACACAATATGGTCCAGTGTGATCAAGTTAGCGTGCCTAGGTATTTGATATCAATAGGTTTAAGTTAAATTATATGTTTAAGACTAGCTGACCCGCCCTCGGATTCGCACGGGTGATTTTACAATAAAACATTACCCTCATTGTGCGCAGTTGGCTAAAAAGCAGCCTATGTCCTTTCCCAGGATATAAACTATCTCATTGGAAAATTTCATTACTATCCGTTCGGCCGTTTAGTCGTGTAAAGGTAACAAATAAACTAACAAACAAACCGAGTTATATATGTATTATACATACAGGGTGTCAGGTAATATACTGACGATATTCAAGTGACGGTTTCTCAAAACATAAAACAGACTTCTCGAAAAAAACACTACTAGTAATATTATCAAAATTTAAAGAAAATCGACTAAGTTTAGGTGATTATTCGATGTAAAACTTACTGCCTACTCTTGCGAACGACATCCAAAAAGAAAGGCCGATTTGATATCTCTTTCGGAAATGGCTGCGGGTTTTGGGTTAGAAAAGAACAACAAGAGATATCTCGAGACGTCACCAATACAGTATCTGTGGTTAGATGGCAAGCATTATGCAATAGCACAACATAAGTTTAATAGTGTTTGTTAATACATTCCAAAATAAATTTCACATTTCTAAGGTAAACATTTCACAAATTTATTTATTATGCTCATCAAAATAACCCCATTCATTTTTGTGCGTATATTATCAAAGACCCTATATAAACCTTCCTCTTGAATCACTCTATTGCTGAAAACTGCATTAAAATCCGTTGAGTAGTTTATAAGGCCTAAGCGAACAGACAGCGGAAGCGATTTCATTTTATACTATGTAATAAAGATTATCGTCGTGTTTTTGTTACAAAATGTCCGTGTGTCGCTTTGTTCGAAAAGAAAAAAATAATTTACGGGTAGAATATTATGATGAGTCAATGATCATAACCAATTTAAAAACCCATAATTTGGCCGATAATTTCGCATATTGTGCGGTTCACTGAGCTTCCACCATATGTCCGATCTTTCTGGCTTTTCATTTTATGAGAACAATATGATTTTAAACGGTCATTGCCGCAGTTTTTTCATTTAAAATGAACCGCGAATGAAACACGCTACGTTCAGCGGTACTCAAAGTGTGAGCTGCCACATTTTAAAGCACTTCCATGGGATGATGTAACTTTGTTGCAATGGTTTCAATCAGTTGTCATACAACCCGACCAATTTACAGAGTACTATTCGATGACCTTCGTGGCGCAGTGGATGAATAGCCGGCTGAGATGCAGGAGGTCGCGGGTTCGATTCCCACTTCGGAACAAATGTTTGCATGATCTACAGATATTTTTTCTGTGTCTGGTTCTTTCTCTATTATTATAAGTAATGTGTTCACAAAAATATGTATATATGTATCAGTTATCTGGTTCCCATAGTACAAGCTTTGCTTAGTTTGAGGCTAGATAGCGCTGTGTGAAACAATATTATTACTATTGTAGAAGAAACCGTGTATAAATATACAAACTATTTTTAATGCCTTATTATCCGTTTTCAAATTTAAATCGTAAGTTATGAGATTGCTGACCGTAGCTTACTAGCTGGTACATCCTCACAGTCGATAACGTCAGTTTTCGAAATGCAGGCATGCGGTGAATGAAGTAATCTTGGTTCAGGTATTTAAAAATTAGAGTAGAAGCTTAACATTTCAATTTTAAACGCAATAGGCCGATTCCCGTAAACAAATCTAGTCTTATAAGTTTCGTAACAATTACAA
The DNA here is from genome assembly GCA_963924445.1 of Philereme transversata. Taxonomy (NCBI): domain Eukaryota; kingdom Metazoa; phylum Arthropoda; class Insecta; order Lepidoptera; family Geometridae; genus Philereme; species Philereme transversata. Next base: position 13,361,915 of record OZ004347.1, read on the forward strand.
AGCTTGTCTAATGTAACATTTAAATGAAAGGTGATGATGCACTATTGTAATTTGAGTAAAAGTTGACTCAAGTTGAAATTATGACAATCATAGTCGGGTATTTATCACGTATGTACCTTGTTATTTTTTATCCCGACGTTAAAGTGAGGGTAGTTGCTGCAGCTGCCATCATTTCTCGTCGGTAGCTCCGAGTACTCCAGCCTGCCCATTTGTGATCTGTGGACGATTGTTGTAGCACTATCGAAATATCCGTCAGGATAATAAATAAAAAGGTACATACGCGATAAATACCGATAAATGTATAGAGATCGCGAAAGTAGAAAAAAATCATTTAGTTCCAAAATGTAGAGTCACAAACTAAAGTTTCAATGATATCAACTAAGCTAACCTAACCGTTACGTTGACTTTCTATCTAGTTGGGAGGAAACCGCAAAGAATTAGTTGACGTCCTACGGCTGATATAGGTAATCATCATTGATAGAGCGAAGCGATATCTCTAAATCAACTCGGGCAAATCGGCGTTGTATGTATGTATGTTTGTTTGTCCGAGGATAACTTTCGAAGCGTTGATCCGATCACCGTGAAATTTTATACATAGGTAGGTAGTGATGACACAACTTTGGTGTGATTAAATGAGCTAAAAATGTTGGGGGGTTGTTGAGATATTGGGGTTCAAGAGGGGTAAAAAAATATGAAAATGTGATTATAAGGTCAAGTGGGACGTCAAATTAAATATCGTTATTAATGCATTTCAACCCTGTTTTTATGTTTAGTTTGTTCTTTATAGTTTTTGAGTTATTAGCCATAATAAAAACAAAACTGTAACAAAATTCACAGGGTACACCAGTGACCCCACAACGCTGAAATTTGGTATTCGTATAGCTTTACTAACACAAATATAGGCAAAAGTCTGAAATCCAGAATAACTGCATTTTGTACCCCAAAAAAGAGAAACCACTTAATATGAACTCCCGTTACCTGTAATATGAATGAAACTGTAGGTCAAGTCAGTTGGTTATTATTTCGTGGCACAATTTTGATAGTCAAAGATTACGAATAATATATTTTTGTTTTTATGGGAGTCTCGCGAGATCTCAGTTCGGGGCGAACCACAAGTAATGATGAAGATTATAATAGTGCACATAAAAAAAACTTTTAAAATGTACCTAGGGGTTAAAAAAGCAGTAGATAAAGTTGGGATGAGTTAGTTAAATTAGATAGAGATCTTAATCCAAAAAAGTTTAAGCATCTCTGTGTTGCCTATTATTCTATCTGTAAGATCTATAAATAAACTACATAATATATAACTCCAATGTCCCGGGGTGTCAAAATAATTTAACAAAATATATTGCAGGAGATCAACATGTCAAGAGTCATTTTCGTTGCAATTGAAACGAGGATTGACCTTTTCGGCTTTACCCGCAGGCTATAGGGGCCTATCAATATCGTCTTATGCAATAATTATGTTACAGTCAAAACTTTTTTGACTGCGACAATTTGACTCCGACAATTTGTCGTCGGTCAAAACATAATTTAGACGAAATCCGCTTTGAATGCCGGAAGGGGATTATTAGATACGATAAAGTGGAGAATTAGAATTAGAAACCTTAAGGAAATATAAATTAAAAAAAATACCTTACGGCCAGTGTATCTGGATGGCAGTAGTTCGTTTAGGGATAAGACCGCCCATTATAAATAAATAAATAAATATGACTGGACATTTCACACAGCGCTATCTAGCCCCAAACTAAGCAGAGCTTGTACTATGGGAACTAGATAACTGATAGAATACTTATATACTTTTTTTTCTAAATACATACTTATAATATATAGAAAAACATCCAAACCCGGAACAAATATCTGTAGATTATACAAACATTTGTTCCGCGGCGGGATTCGAACCCGCTACCTCCTGCGTCTCAGCCTCAGGCTGTTCGCCCACTGCACCACGGAGGTCGTCGAGGAGGATTATCCTTGCATTTATTTTTTTATAGCGAAATAGTATAATTTAGGTTGCTTAAAATGCTTAAAGAGAGGTGTTCAAATGCCTGTCTCAGGCAATACAGCGGTCGTGTCCTTTACCAAGTTGGTACTGCGACATGCTACCCCAGGGGCTAAATCATCTTCATTTGATTTAAAGGTCACAGTTTGTGTGAATATACATACAGCATCATACCTGCGAAAGGGCGTTAAATGCTGAACATAGGCCTCTCCCATAGTTTTCTAGAGTAACCGATCTCGTGCGCGATCACCCAATATATCCCAAAAACCTCATTATAATATCAGCCACTTTCTTCTTATTGAAGGAATCTTATTGGTTAACAATTACAATATAAATAATTTTTTAACAGAAATAATATTAACATGTTTTTTTAAATATTTACCAGATAGAAGTGTCCTCAAGACACTGACTGCATTGCCCCGCTAAAGTAGGTTATCAATAGTTACGATAACTCAAATTGTAGTCTTCAAATCTGAACTCCAAAACAATACGGGTAAAGACTATTCTAGAACTGCGGCACGTGAGTTGAGTGCGTCATTTTGGCCTTGCATATAATTTTAATGATAAAATGAAGAGCAAAAAAGAATTTTGACTATAATGAACTAGATTTGTCTTTATAAATCCTTTTAATTATTGGTTCGCCCCGAACTGAGATTTCGCGAGTCTCCGATTAAAACAAAACAATATTATTTATAATCTTTGACTGTCAAAACAGTGCCACGAAATAATTAACCAACTAACTTGACCTACAGTTTCATTCAAATTACACGTAACGGGAGTTCATGTTAACTGGTTACACTTTTTTGGGGTACAAATTGCAGTTTTGCTGGATTTCAGACCTTTGCCTATATTTGTGTCAATAAAGCAACACGAATACCAAATTTCAGCATTGTATGGTCACTGGTGTACCCTGTGAATTTTGTCAAAATTTTGTTTTTATTATGGCTAATAACTCAAAACCTCAAAAATTAACTAAAAATAAAAACGGGGTTCAAATGTCCTAATATAGGTCTTTACCTTTCACTTGACGTCCTATTCGACCTAATAGTCTCATTTTCATTTTTTTTACCCCTCTTGAACCCCAATATCTCAACAACCCTCCAACATTTTTAGCTCATTTACTCACACCAAAGTTGTGCCATCACCTATGTATCAAATTTCAAATCAACGCTTCGAAAGTTATCCTCGGACAAACAAACATACATACATTCGTACATATATTATGTATATACATACAATGCCGATTTGCCCAAGTTGAGTTGGAGATCTCGCTTCGCTCGATCAATAAAAAGCCGCTAAATCTGTCCATATTCAAGTTTCTATCTCACCTCTTTTTTATTTCTAGTGTGCAGTACTAAAAGACACCCTAGTAATATAACTACAATCTAGCCATGTTTATGCTAGAAAGTTCTTTGATTTTTGCCTAGGTTTTTAGTATAAGAAGTAAGAATGTGTCCAATAACACTTTTCTTACCGTCTCTAGATAAAAAGACGGTTTGTTCCTTCAAGGTAGCACTTACAATTTCACTATACGCAACACTAACTCAAAAGACTTATTTCTTTTATGCAGATTTAGAAAGAATCACCTTTTACTGACAAAGTCCCAAGGATTAGCAAGAGTGGCAGTGAGAGGAACATTTTGCTCGAAGAACTAACGGCAGTTGCGATAAAAAGGTTCTCGAGAAGACCAGGCACTGGAAAGGCAGAGTAGGAGGCCGCCTACTCAATGAAAAGAGGCCTGATAAAGGTTGCTGGGAGACGTTGGGGGCAGGTCGCACAAGATCAGTACTCTGGAAATGGAGAAGGCTTTTCAATATCCGTCTTATGGATGATATGACGACGATGGTGATGAAAATTACGAGATTTGGGGCACGATGAGTCTCAGTTTTTATAAATGCGACGGGAGAGGATTTGCACCAGACAAGGAGGTCTTATTGGTCCAATATAGGTGGGTAGATGCAATAGCCATTGACGCGAAAGATATATTTAAGCAATCGCTTCAATAACTCAATATTATTGACAATACTTAGTATTTCAAAGCAGAAGAAAAAACAATTAATCACAAGGTTATCTCCTAGGGCTGGGGTCACTAATTGAATAATAACCATAAATAAACACTAATGAGAAAAGATAGGAGGCGCCAATGAACTGCGCAACAATGTATGTTTATTTATTTCACCTTAATTATAACATTGGGGGAGGCCTTTGCCCAGCAGTGGGAAAATGTAGGCTAGTAAATAGTACATTATGATATAAGTGGGGTAAATAGAAAATTACAGCCGAGGCGATATTGCTTGACTACAAGAAAGCAGAGGCCGTAATTATCAAAGCGCACGTATGTCATACGTTTTATAACATATTTGCGAGGCAACAAATAAAAATTGGACTTTCTTAAACGAATAAACCTTTAATCACTTGTTAAAGTATTTAGAAAAATTTTAACAATTAGCGATGCGCGTGCATCAGCACTTTTTTTAAGGCAAAGGCACAAAAACAGCCAGTATTACAATAAAGTAATTAATATTTTTTTGTTTTTGTTACAGATAAATGGCTGTAATTTAGTGTCAAAATTAATTATATTATAGAATGAAATGTTTATTTTTCATATTTTATCTCCCAAAGTTAATTTTATTCATAAAATGTTGACCACTTTTCTGACATAAAAACTCTTTGCTAAGATTTAAAAAAGTACCAATCGTTTTAGACGGAGCATCTTGATAAACAGGACATTTTACCTTATTAAAAAGAAACTCGTGCGTTTTACATTACAATAACGCACAAGTACGTAATGACATACATTACGATATTGAAATTGGTGAAATAAGAGACCCTTTACGAGCAAATGTGTTATAAAAAAAATTATAACATTGGTTGTTACAGGCATGTCAATTTTACATTGTTTCACAATTCTAGGTAGGTTCTAGGTACATTAAATACATAGTTACATCATACTAATAATATAAATGTGAAAGTTTGGACGTTTGTTTATTTTTTTGTTATTAAATCACGTTGTAATGGCTGTACCGATTTCGATAAAATTTGGTGTATTGTTAGATAATGATCTGGATTCAAACATAGGCTACTTTTTGTGGACAAAAAACGCGTGTGAAGCCTAGTTTATAATAAGTATAATAATTAAATGAAAGAATAATTTAAGCAAAATTTAATATAACTAAAAATATTTTTTTTTTTTGTTTTACGGGTCATATTACTAGATGGCGCTGATAATTAACATAAATAAACCTACCTAATCTAGATTCGCAACCCTCGGTGCGCGAGTCCTACTAGTACTTGACCGGTATTTTTTCTTTCGAGTTACGGAAACGGACAGTTCTATACTAATACAGTTTTCAGTATTCATTATGTATCGAAAAAACGAGCCAAATAGGTACACTCAAAATATCATTATCTCGTTGACGTTACAACGACCGATAAGATAAATTACTCACTTTTTTAAAATCGATAGGTCAAGAAACATGATTACGAATTTACACCGAGAGAGCAAAAATTCTGAAAGAAAAGATAAATTGATTGCGATGTCTAGGTCATGATTCTTCGCTGTTATCATTTTCTACTTTTTATATTGTTTAATAATATATATTATCATTACAAAAGTAGCGGAATGTGCCCCTTTTATTACTGTTACGCCGAGGCTGTTACAGAATAGGTAATAGTCGGCATCTCGAAGTTATACCTACTGTGTCACAGAATAGATAACTAGGTGTGGTATATATCTATTACGTTTTTACCTACAGTTACACAGAATAATAAAGAGTAGTCCTGTCGAAATACCTATAGGATTCTAGTTGCTAGTGGAACCTTCTAGAGCGTTCGCGAAGGCGTGTAGTGGCTGCGTGCGGTATAAATAGAGCGTAGAGAAGCCCGGTCAGTCAGTGTGCCATTCAGATCATCCAAAATCGCTTCTTGCGAAAAGCCTCAGGCTCGCCCTGGTACTTTCGCAATAACGATCTACACCCCGATATGAAATTAGATTCAATAGCCAAGTTCATGAAGCTCGCTTCCAAGCGGTATTATGAACTTGCCTGCCATCATCCGAACCCTTTGGTACACACCATTCCGGTCTACCCGTTGGATCCGCCCGCCAACAAAATGCTCTGTCGTCCGAGACACGTTCTCGGAGACCCGGATGACGAAATCACCTCCGCTAATGCGGAAGCTGAGTCATCTATATCAGACAGAGCAAACACTTCACAGAAACACCGACCTCGTCGGCGAGGTCGACGAGTCCCTTCAGTCGCCGCCTATACGAGGTACAGACATGTACCCGGGCGTTTCTCTCCTATCCCCACCCCGGCAACTGCCCAAGCCGGGGCTCGTACCTAAGTGGTGCCCTTGCGCTAGTTGCCTAAATAACTTACTGGGCTGAGCGCCATCTGCGCTCGCCAAAAGTTCGTTTAAGCTGTCACGGCCTCAGAGGCCAACAGCGAGTTAAGTCCATTAGAAAAAAAAGTCAGTCAGTCTGGTTTTGGCGATACGTGCGAATATTTCGGTGACTTTCAGTGGTTTATTGTACAACAGTGGTGTGAATTAGTGTGTTGTGTTTACTTGTGCTTAAGATCATGTATTTATCATTTTAGTGTTGAATAAAAAAGTTATTTTGATTAGATTGATCCTCATTATTTTATCCCGAACCCTCAGCTCGTAACATTACGATAAGTAACATTTTTTTTTGAGTATAAATCAGGCCGTTCTAGACATCGAAACATATCAATACTAATATAATAAATGCTAATATCTAGCCCCAAAATAAATAAAAACGCACGTACGAGTATCTAGGATATAAGATAAAGAGGTAAAAATGATTTTGCATTGATGTAGGGGGTAAGCTGCGGAACTACTTATTTCTCTGTTCTCTATTTCTTATTTCACTAATATGAAGCTATGTTATCCCTGAGGGCTATATTTATTTTGATAAAAATCCATGTGAAGCTTGGATAAGTCAGCTAGTTTATTATATCCTAAATGGTGCCATACTGGTGGTGGTGGTGGTGTGTGAAGAGGCCTATTTTTAACCAATATCAAAAAAAGAGGAGGTTCTCAATTCGAGTGTAGGTTTTTTTTTTGTTAATTTTTATCTCAGACCTTCGTCCTTTAACAACCGATTTTGAAAATTCTTTTTTTATTTGAAATAGATATTTTATACTAGCTTCCGCCAGCGGCTTCGCACGCATTATTTATCAACAAAAAGTAGCTTATGACATGTTAATTCAGGTTATATTCTACGTTCATTCATACCAAATTTCATCGAAACCGCCCGCGGCCTTGCACGCGTGTTTTGCCAATAAAAACATTACTCTCCTTCTGTGCAGTCGGGTAAAAAGAAGCCTATGTCCCAACCCGGGTCATAATCTATCTGTATACCAAATTTCATCGAAATCGGTCCAGCCGTTTAGTCGCGAAAACGTAGCAAACAGACAGACGGACAAACTTTCGAATTTATTATACTAGTAGTTCGCCCCTATTTATTGTATACATTGACAATCAAAATAGTGCCATGAAATTCATAACTATTTAACTTGGCCTACAGTTTCATTTATACTACAGGTAACGACAGTTCATGTTAATTTTTTGGGGTACACATGGAGTTATTATAGATTTCAGACTTTTGCCTATGGTTGTCACTAAAGCTGCACTCATACCAAATTACAGCACTGTGGTGTCACTGGTGTACCCTGTGAATTTTCTCAAAGTTTTGTTTTTATTATGGCTAATAACTCAAAAACTCCAAAAATTAAACTAAAAATAAAACGGGGTTCAAATGTCCTAATAAAGGTCTTCACCTTTCACTTGACGTCCTATTTGACCTAATAGTCTCATTTTCATTTTTATTTACCCCTCTTGAACACCAATATCTCAAGAACCCCCCAGCATTTTTAGCTCATTTAGTCACACCAAAAATGTGCCATCACTACCTACCTATGTATCAAATTTCACGATGATCGGATCAACGCTTCGAAAGTTATCCTCGGACAAACAAACATACATACATACAACGCCGATTTGCCCAAGTTGATTTAGAGATCTCGCTTCGCTCGATCAATTACGTATTAAATAATGGAAGCGTTCCAAAAAAGCACAGCGTGAATCAATAGTCAATAATATGCAGATCAGTCGTAATTTTAAAATGTGGTCGCATTTTTTGTAGGTCTTCCGCTTGAACACAATCATGTAGTTTCATTGTAATACCATACTTTACCTACTAATCAAAAAGTGGTAGTTAATCGAACACGCCACACGCAATTTGCAAAACAATCAGTGTTCTGGACTAATTGCGAGCACGGCTATTAAAAAAATAATTACCTCAGTTTAATTAGCATTGTGATATAATGTTGCAAATGCTTTTGATCAAGCTATTAATCAAAAATATTAAAACAATAATATTAATTGGTAGTTGCAAGTAAATAACCACGCTTAATAATTGCGTTAATGTGAAATAACCACCTAAACTCGTAATTTTATGCACCTATCGCTATCAAAACTTACGACTCCAGAAATTGTGCCATATTCGCTACGGTTTAAAATTTAATCAACTGAATTGTGTAAATAATAGCGCTTCATCATTTTAAAATATCTGTCTGATCAAATAGATACAGGACCTTTTATTGATAAGACATGAAAACTAATCAACATACCCTTCACTAATCCTAATGTTAACAATGCATATTCGATAAACTTTAATTTCTTTAATGTTTACGTCCATGTTTAACTGCCAATAAATCTCAGTTCAAAACCACTCGCTTAGAGCTAAAATCTAATGACACACAATACAATCGTAAGAGCAAACAAAACTTGGAAGCTTGAAACACAATATTGGGGGGGTCAGGCAGGGCTGCAATTAGAACACAGAAACTCAGGGTACCCCCTTTTGGAATCAAGCTAAAATATGAGCTCAAACAAAACCCAGATGTTACCAGTAATAAATGTCGAGCACGTTCGGCTTGTTTTGCAATTATCATCTGCTTTTCTCGCGAAATAAGACGACGCCGTAAAAAGTACTGTTGACGTGATTATTGGGTTTGAACTCGAGTTAAATTATAAGTCATCAGGTATGACGTGCGTGTGTTTTGTCATTGACCACCTTGTTTTTGGCAGATTTAATGTGAGCGAGTGACAGACGGCGAACGAATACACGATCCTTGTGATTTAAACGAATGAAAGTACAACTTAGATTCTGAATTATACTTAAGTCTTAGAGCAAAGATCCCTTGCTCCTCTAATATAAATCCCTAGTTACATTCCTGTTTACAGGCTTTGTGTGGAAGGGAGGGACGGTCATTCCGCGAACACCGAGTTATAGCCCAACAAAACGTCAGGCGAATCATCAATGTTTAAATCGTTATATATTGAAGAATTTCGCAATTATCATATTTCATACTTATTTACGACGTCTAGGCTCCCAACTGACGTCTATCCACGATCCTGGGAGGTCATAAAATGAATAAACCAGAGTAATAAACGTGTTTTATTCCTTGTGTAATTATATGACTTATTTGTAATGGTTGCTTTTTGCCTCTGAACTGCATTGTCTGCTGGACAAAGAAGACTTAGTTCGAGAAGTTCTCTTTGAAAATCTCTCGCAGTAACTGTAGATCTTAATGTAGTTGGAAATTATCTATAATAGATAGCCCAACTGATCAGTGTTTGTACAAGTAGCTACCTAATTGACATGCGGATAGAAATAAGACAGTGTCTAGATAAACCGCACTTATAACCTTGACTACCACGTAAATACCCTTTCTTGCTCGTGTTAATACTAGTAGTAACGCGATATTCCCGCTCGTCCCCACGCCTTGTCCCGATAGAGACCAGTGGGGTACGGGTCTGCAAGGGGGCATCCTCATCCTCCACCAACACCGCACTACGGGCAATACTTTCCCGTATTACTACCGACAGGCCTACTAGTAAGACGGGCAGTTCTAGTAACACGGCCACGGGCATACAACGTAGTCGATATTCTTTTATGTCGATGACGGTGCCTAAAGAGCATCGCTGCACATCCAAAACAGAATAATCTGAATCGTAAAAACATTTAATGTGTTTGAATGATTGCAAAATTAATTGAACACGAGTAAGCTAAGGACACACAATGATATTCTGAACGACAGTTATTACTACAAAGAGTGGCATCAATGAGTTTTATCACAACACGAAACGGCCTTAAAATGAGAAGTTTTATTGAAGATGAGTCTCATTTAAAAGCGTTCAGTCATAAAAGGTGGAAAGCCAAGTAATTACTCGACGGATAGGCTATTGTTGTGGCTGGGAAAACAAATTAAATGCCACAAAGATGACTTCGTTACCTGAAGCTCTGCACGATTGGTATAGATATACAGAAGAGATGAGATCGTGGACGTTTGTTTCAGTAAAAATTGGAGCAATTAATAAAGATTGTTGGATTATGCAGTTATTTAGACAATTAAGATGTTTCCCACAGCTAAGAATTGAAGCTCAGAAGCTCACTATAACGTGCTCTGCCTTGAGAAAATTTATTCCCATATTTTACGCAATATTTTCTGAAAAGATGTAATGGTAAAAAACAAAAATATAACAGACTTCAGAAAACAGAAAATCGAAACCAGTTATTTTGATTTAAAAACCTAACTACTGAACCGATTTGGATGAAATTTTATTACTGCTCCTTTGATTATAATGCCTCCTAACTTATTCAAATGCGCGATTTCAGAATGAGCGCAATGCAGTAATGCACAAGGGTATCCATATTAATTACCTTGCAAAGTATAATGACATGTTTTAACTGATATGGATTTAAAATAACCTACTATTTTTTTTTTAATTCTTTATAACATTGTGATAGAGTATTACCACTGTTCACATCGGCGGCCTGTATAGACCATACTCTTTGCAAAACACCTCAAAAGTATCTTCCACTATAAAATTTATGTTCCTCGTCTATTTATACATTTGCGATTCGCAGACATTTTTAATTACCACAGGGTATCTATAAGTCTACCCCGAACCCTTTTAGCCGGATGGGTATTATCCCGGCCCATAAACCCCGTTTATGGCCTATAAAACCAAGTGGAGATACACATACAACGCTCCGAGGGTTCCGTATTACTTGTTGCACTTTTATAACCGATATATTTCGGTTTGATTTGCAACTTCTGGACAGCAGACACTTTTTACTCTATTTTCTACTCTCAGTTTATTTAAGTGCTAAGAATACTGATTTACTGTTTGCAAATGAAAAGGTTTATATTTATGTTCGGGGATGGAATGGAGTTAAGATTATTGTTGCAGCAAAATTGCATAGTTCACAATTTATGACCGAGTTTACTCAAAAGATGTATAAAATCATGCAATGGAAATCAAGTAAAGTCACATAAACGAGATTCTGCAGATTTCATTTATTCAGAGTTAGGCTTTGTTTATCAGCATACTCAGTTTTAGGTTGTCAAACTATCCGTGACCAGCACGCTCGTAATTTTAACTTTAATCAACTTTTGGTCGCACGCATTAAGTATACTGTCTATAGAAGCATCATAACTTTGATTAGCAATTTGATGTTTGTCAATCTATACTAATATTATAAATAGGAAAGATTTGATTGTCTGTTTGTTTGTTTGCATTGAATAGGCTCCGAAACTACTGGACCGATTTAAAAAATTCTTTCACCGCTGGGAAGCTACAATATCCCCGGATGACATAGGCTACTTTATACCCAACTGCGCAGAAGGAGGGTAATGTTTTTATTGAAAAACTGCGAAGCGCGGATTGGTCAGCTAGTAGTCAATACTTTGAAATACTAATGGAAACTTTAATTTCTCTAGATTTGATTACGAGAAGCCTTCAAATCAAGTGCACGTTATATGGTTTGTGTTCGGATATTATTAAACAACTGGTCAAAAAATTCTTTGAAGGCATCTTTTATTCGGACGGACGGGACCTACACTAAAAACATTGACATACTGCAAATTGGCTTAAAACTCAGCCCTTTCTAGGGCGGAAACATCCGTACAAGTCCTGAACCATTAAAATATCTCTCCAACTCCAAGGGCCTTGCAATTATCTAATTAAAACGATGATCCACAATTGCTTCGGCTATAACATATAACCATTAATCAGACTTTAACCTTTTTGCTTTTCAAAGAATGGTTTTACGGTTTTCAAATTGTTCAGTTAAATGGTAAAAGATTGCGAGGCGCATTTACAAAATTAATGTTGAGTGAAAAGGATTTGCTTTTCACTTGTTAACACAAGTCAACTTAAACTGACCGTAAATCAAGCATATTTTTAAATTTTGGTCAATATTAGGGGCATTTTTTGGGTTGTATTTTGGGTCTTTTGATTTTCACCATCGTAGATATTATTTGGGACTACGCTTATAGTAGGTAGGTATACCATCTACCATTAATATACTACACATCCGCAGCGAGTGGTATCGGCTCGATAATACTACCAGGCCTAGAGCTTGGCTCCCTTGGGATTAAATTAGTGGGGTGGGCGTATCTCTTATTTACGTAGTAATAGCATTATTTGCCTGCAGGGTCCACGGTTATGACAGGTGGAGCAGGGTGCTGACTGAGTGGTGGCCCCGAGATGGAACCAAGAACGCAGGTCGTCTGCCGGCAAGATGGGTCGACAACATTATAAAAATCACAGGTCGTATGTGGGTTAGAACAGCGCAAGACAGGCGAATGGCGTCAACGAAGAGAGGCCTATACCCAGCAGTGGGATGAGAAGGGATTACGATGATGCTGATGATGATGCAGGGTCCGTCTGGTCTAATACTAGTGGTTCGCCCCAAATTGAGATCTTGCAAGTCTCCCAAAACACAATAATATATATATTTTTAGGGCGACTTGTGCAACGGTGCCTGAACGTATTTAGTGGCTAAATATGATTTAAGAAGTTGTCAAATCATACAAATACGTTAAATTAAACATGTTTAGTCGCTAAATACGTTTAAGGATCGTTGTGCAAGCCGGTCTTAATCTTTGACTAATAAAATAGTGCCACGAAATCAATAACCAACTTAATTGACCTACAGTTACATCCAAATTACAGGAAACGGGAGTTCATGTCATATGGTTGCTCTTTTTTGGGGTAGGGATTGCAGTTATTCTAGATTTCAGACTTTTGCCTATATTTGTGTCACTAAAGCTACACGCATACCAAATTTCAGCACTGTAGGGTCACTGATGTACCCTGTGAATTTTGTCAAAGTTTTGTTTTTATTATGACTAATAACTCAAAAACTACAAGGATTAAACTAAAAATAAAAACTGGTTTCAAATGAACTAATAAAGACCTTTTATTTGACGTCCCATTTGACCTAATAGTCTCATTTTCATTTTTTTTTACCCCTCTTGAACCTCAATATCTCAACAATCCCCCAATATTTTTAGCTCATTTAGTCACACCAAAATTGTGCCATCACTACCTATCTATGTATCAAATCTATGTATCTGACTGCCTCCGTGGCGCAGTGGGCATATAGCCGACTGAGACGCAGGAGGTAGCAGGTTCGATTCCCGCCGCGGAACAAATGTTTGCATGATCTACAGACATTTGTTCCATGTCTGGGTGTTTTCCTATATATTATAAGTATGTATTTACAAAAAAAAAACGTATATAAGTATTCTATCAGTTATCTGGTTCCCATAGTACAAGCTCTGCTTAGTTTGGGGCTAGATAGCGCTATGTGAAATGTGCAGCAATATTTATTTATTTATTTAAATTTCACGATGATCGGATCAACGCTTCGAATGTTATCCTCGGACAAACAAACATACATACAAACAACGCCGATTTGTCCAAGTTGATTTAGAGATCTCGCTTCGCTCGATCAACAAATAAGATGTTATCATATATAAAATTTCAGGTCAAAAAGTTCGCAGTTTGCACTCAATTTTTCGGTTGACAACCTGATAGTTATAATAAAATATTCCACAATAGAGGCTCTTACAATATAACAATGACATAAGACTTAGTTTTACACGTGTTCAACCTTTGATGCAATTATAATAAGAACATGGTATAATGCATTTTGACACAGAATAACCGTAGGATTTGATTGACTTAATTATAAGTTAGGTTACACGAGGTGTTTTCTTAATAATAGTCTAAACATTGTAGTCACAATACTTGCATTTTATTCAGTAAAATATATATACTAGTGGTTCGCCCCGAACTGAGATCTCGCGAGTCTTCGATTAAAATAAAAATATATTATTTGTAATATTTGACGATCAAAATAATGCCACGCAATAAATAACCAAATTGCTTGACCTAAAGTTTCATTCAAATTACAGGTAACGGGAGTTCATGTATCTGGTTGTGCTTTTTTGGGGTACAAATTGCAGTTATTCTGGATTTCAGACTTTTGCCTATATTTGTGTCACTTAAGCTACACGCATACCAAATCACAGCACTGTGGGGTCACTGATGTACCCTGTGAATTATATCAAAGTTTTGTTTTTATTATGGCTAATAACTCAAAAACTACAAAAATTAAACTAAAAATAAAAACTGGGTTGAAATGTACTAATAAAGACCTTTCATTTGACGTCCCACTTGATCTAAAAGTCTCATTTTTATTTTTTTTTACCCTCTTGAACCCCAATATCTCAACAACCCCCAACATTTTTAGCTCATTTAGTCACACCAAAATTGTGCCATCACTATATACCAAATTTCACGATGATCGGATAAACGCTTCGAAAGTTATCCTCGGACAAACAAATATATATACATACATACAACGCCGATTTGCCGAAGTTGATTTGGAGATCTCGCTTCGCTCGATCAATAAATATTGCTGGACATTTCACACAGCGCTATCTAACCCCAAACTAAGCAGAGCTTGTACTATATGGGAACCAGATAACTGATAGAATAGGAATAGATATAACCTACTTATATACATTTTTTCCTTATAATATATAGAAAAACACCTGACAAACAGACCCTGGACAAATATCTGTAGATCATGCAAACATTTTTCCGCGACGGGAATCGAACCCGCTACCTCCAGTGTCACAGCCGGCTAAACACCCACTGCGCCACGGAGTCGTCAGTCAAATGTAACCTAACTGGGTTAATAACTTAATTATATTGTTAAGTTCCTCTGTTAATATGACTTGGATTTAAACTTAGGCTACTTTTTGCTTCCGAAGCAGCGGGCGATATCTATCTGACTTTACTCAGTCCGTGATTGATTTCTCCTAATTTAGTATGAAAGTATTCAAATAGACAAATTACCTATTCTGTACTGATAAACGACTGTCTTCTAACGCAACTAACAAATTAACAGACTTATTATGGAGATATTCCGGTTTATTTCACTTTCAGTGTCTAGGTAATAAACTGAAAATGTATCTTTAGTGCAAAAAGGATTAACTACTCAAACGCCACGTGCAATTTTTAAATCAATTTCTAAGACACTAACGTGCACAATAGCAAAAAAACTGTTATTACATATGACATTTTGGTATGATGAAGAAGTGGCAATTGGCAACATGCCAGATGAAGCAGAATCCACACTTTATAGCAAAATATGCTTTCTAAAGTAAGTTCTGTAACAAGCATCTTACATTGAGTGTATTCATCCGATTTAATTTGTGAGATCAAACAGGTTTGCGTCAGAGATGGGGAATGACGCTGAAGTGATCACTCTTGTGTTTGAGGATATGTAGAATTTGACTCACACTCAGTAAAAATAAGGTGTTTCAAATCAACACTGTATGTATAATTTTGGTCCCACACAGACTCCCCTGTGTCCGTGGGTAGGTTTGTAAATCGTACTTTATAATAAAATATCTTACGTTATTTTACATCTTTATCTTTTTGAATAGCTTTATGAATCAAAGTCAAAGTCAAATATTTTATTCATTAAAATCACAAGGATCACTTTGAAACGTCAATTTTACTGCCTGTTCCTTCGCGACCGAGCCAGGAAAGAAAGGCAAGAAACAAGGCTGGTTGTTTTTTTATGATCCTTTTAGAATACACAATACAGAACATAAATTACGTCTAAATTGTAACATTTTGAACGAGTTGAAGCAATTTCAATCCCAAGCATCTCTATCATCTAAATAATCCGATATTTTATAGTAGGTTCTTTTATAAAGATTTTGTTTAATTACGAGTTTAAATTTATTAATTGTAAATCTTATTTAATACTAATTTAAAAATGTTATCTCTTTGAATAGCCTTATGAATGTTTTTTTATAAAATGCAATGGTCCCTTCAAAACACAGAGCCACAAACTGTAACACGATTAAAACGACGTTAAGTTCAGATGAATTAACAGCGCTGTTCAGTTCTAGAGTGTACAATTTTGTAAATAACATAGTTACTTTATGCGACTGTACCCCCTTGATCCTATCCCTGGTCCTGATCCCCTGGGTACCAGGAGCTACGGTACCTGCGTATAGATGTTTTATCTCACGAAGGCGGGTTGATCTTTAACTATGTGTGTTTAACCACCCCCACCACCTACCAACGAGAAGCCGGAGCAGGTCAAATCTTATACACATTTACTTATGGAGCCCACACAATAATACGAACACCGCCGTAAAGTTGCAAGCCTATGGATATTTTACAGAATACGTTTCGGGGAATGTGCCCAGGAACTATACGATCTGATTCCGACATCTCCCTTCCATCAAAGGACAAGCAGGCGCACGGCTCAGTACCATCCGTACCTAGTTGATATACCACCCATTCGCATGCACCGTTTTGGTTCTATGTTCTTGATGTGTACAGCTAAGGTATGGAACATTTTGTCGTCGTCTGCTTTTCCTAAAGAATACAATCTAGGACTCTTTAAGGTAAGAGTGAATATGTTTCTTCTAGATCTTCGTGCTTCATCTTAGACCACATCGTCGCTTACCATCAGGTGAGATTGTGGTCAAACAAAGATCTATCCAGTACAAAAAAGTCAACGATTTCTATGCGCAAGCCTCTGTGAGCAGAATTTGTTAAAATTTCTAGGCTTAATCAAGGTTTGCGCAAAGAATTCTTTGACGTGTGTGGTCTCCATAAGGTTGTGATTGACATAAAGTGACGCACACAAGTTCGCATGTCTATACACCGCAAAACAACAAGTACCTATAGCTCACCCGCCTTCGTGAGTTAAAACAACTAAACCAAACTCAGACCCTGCACAAATATTTGCAGATCATGCAAACATTTATCAACTATAGTATAGGTAGCTAGTTAACAAATCCGCAGCTTCGCACGCGTAGTTTTTCAATAAAAACATTACCCTCCTGCGCAGTTGGGTAAAAAGTAGCATGTCACCCGGGGATAGTGTAGCTTCCCAACGGTGAAAGAATCTTTTAAATCGGTTCAGTAGTTTCGAAGCCTATTCAATGCAAACAAACAATCAAATCTTTCCTCTTTATAATATTAGTATAAATGAAAAGCCTGTTACATTATTAATTGAAGATGATTGCGGCTGATGCCAATCACGAACTGAATATAAAGACCCGCGGCGTGTGAAAACCCGCGGCCTAGTTAGCTTTGCAGGTATTGATCATGTCTAGGTATTATGGTATCTCGAAAATAGAGAGATTTGTAAAACGACGCAGACTATGCAAAACAGGTAATACCAAAGATACTTTCAGAATATTGACCAAAGAAAATTCAATCACATTAAGATTTCAGTATTGAAAAGGATTGTAAACTAACAGTAAACTTACGTATTTGCGTAAGGATAGTTGGGTTCCAGCAACGAAAAAGGATATGGTTTGGCAGCCAGCGAAGCTATTTTGAAGGGTTTTAAGTTTTCTATGAAGTGGTGACCGATATATGATATTACGGATTAGCAAACTGAAGTGGCAGTGGGCTATAAGATGCAGTAACTTAAATTTGACTAATTTAAGTACGGGAATTGGCCTTTACATGATGGTTATTGCTCGACAAGCTGAAAGCTGTTAATGCAGAAAGGTTTTAAGTAAAGGCCTTAGCGTAGGACGGCTCCTAGATAGAAAGACGACCTAATATCTAAAGATAGCTGGGACTCGTTGGTGCACAAGATCAATCGCTCTCGAAATCTATGAGGGATGTCTGAGTTCAGCAGTGGTACTTTCTTGGTCAGCCTGCATAGTGAGTAATAGAGAGGTTGTGGTATGCCTTTTTTACCCCTCTAGAACCCCAATATCTCAACAACCCCCGAACATTTTTAAATTATTAGTCACACCAGGATTGTGCCATCACTACCTACCGAAAATTTCACGATGATCGGATCAACGCTTCGAAAGTTATCCTCAAACAAACAAACAAACATACATACATAAAACGACGATTTACCCAAGTCGATTTGGAGAGTTTTGACAGAAAGAGGTTTTGGTTGATATAATGGTCACCTAGGGAGAATTAATCAACGCTACCGCAATTGATGGCAAATATCACCTCAATTATACGTAATATCAGTCAAACTATATTACGTCAGTAACATGACTGTCTCCGTTTTTCAGGAACAAAAACTGAGTTATTGGCACAAATTAAGTATAAACGAAGGAAATGTGGGGAGAAAATTGAAGTCGAATGGAGCAAACAAATCTCGGCTGTAAATTCAGCGATATGTGCAGGGTACGCTCAAACAGCACTAGTGCATAAAAACTGATTACATCATTAATTTTCAAAAGAATATACTTGGCCAGTCTTGTTCTTATAGAGCTCGAGCGACATAAAACAACTAAGTGACAGGAATGTACAAGCCTACTCTACCCTTTTGCAGCTATAATATACAATGCTTAAAGTGTATTTTCAACTAAGAATATAAAATAATATTATTTTAGACTTATGTAGTGACAACAAAAATTAGATATCTTCTACATTATCAGATCACATGTATCTCAAGTTGCATTTAATGTAGCGAACATCCTTCCTACTGATAATTAAGCCTTCACCAAACATATAAACATCTTGATAAAATGATAACAAATGCATTATCTCAAGTGCACCTTATGTAACTGACTGATTATATGAATAGAACGGACCTTATATCATAATTGATCGAGCGAAGCGTGGTCTTCAAATCAACTTGGGTAAATAGGAGTTGTATGTATGTATGTATGTTTGTTTGTCCGAGGATAAAATTCGAAGCGTTGATCCGATCATTGTGATATTTTCGGTAGGTAGTTATGGCACAATCCTGGTGTGACCGAGTTAAAAATGTTCGGGGGTTGTTGAGATATTGGGGTTCATTGAGAGGCAAAAAAATGACTCTATTAGGTCGTGTGGGACGTTTAATGAAAGATCTTCATTCGTAAATTTCGAAGCCTTTTTAATTTTAGTTTTATCCTTGTAGTTTTTGAGTTATTAACCATAAAAAGTGAACTTTGACGACATTCACAGGGTACACCAGTGACCCCACAGCGTGATACAATGTACTATGTACTCGTAATTCTAAAGTTGTGAAATTAACTTAATGCAACATCTTAATACAATAAGAAAAGATCGCCAAAGAAAAAATCAAGTAATGAGGTCACACGCAGCATTGAAGTATTGGAACAATATCCCCCCGCGTCGATCAGGAACCTGCAGAGTAGCTACGAGTTTAGGAAAAAACTTAAATTATATATTTTTGACTAGTAAAAAATGCAGGAAAGCCTTTTACATGATACAAGTGATATACATATAAATAACTAGTGGTTTGCCCCGAACTGAGATCTCGCGAGTCCCCTTATAAACAAAAAAATATTATTATACGTAATCTTTGACTATCAAGATAATGCCACAAAATGATTAACCAATTTACTTGACCTACAGATTCATTCAAATTACAGGTTATAGACATTGCAATTATTCTGGATTTCAGACTTTTGCCTATATTTGTGTCACTAAAGCTACACGCATACCAAATTTCAGCACTGTGGGGTCACTGGTGTACCCTGTGAATTTTGTCAAAGTTCAGTTTCTATTATGGCTCATAACTTAAAAACTACAAGATTTAAACTAAAAATAAAAACGGGGTCGAAATGTACTCACAAGAGCTTTTATTAGACGTGCCATTTGACCAGATAGTTCCATTTTGGTTGTTATACCCCTCTTGAACCCCAGTATCTCAACAACCCCTCCATATTTTTAGCTCATTGAGTCACACCAAAATTGTGCCATCACTATGTATATCAAATTTCATGATGATCGGATAAACGCTTTGAAAGTTATCCTCGGACAAACCAACATACATACATACATACAACGCCGATTTGCCCAAGTTACTAAATAATAAATAAAATAAATAAATATGGCTGGACATTTCACACAGCGCTCTCTAGCCCCAAATTAAGCAGAGCTTGTACTATGGGAACCAGATAACTGATAGAATACTTATATACTTTTTTTTTGTAAATACATACTTATAATATATAGAAAAACATCCAGACCCGGAACAAATATCTATCAGATCATACAAACATTTGTTCCGCGGTGGGAATCGAACCCGCTACCTCCTGCGTCTCAGTCGGCTATTCGCCCACTGTACCACGGAGGTCGTCAAGTTGATTTGGAGAACTCGCTTCGCTCGATCAAAAATATAAGTAATGTAATATAGTATTTATATTTAGGGTGATACACCCTAATAATATGAGAAAATATTTACCACATTATCACCATATTGATTTTGCCTACATCATAGGTGTAAAATCTATATTTAGTACTCATCTCTTTAGTGGGTGTTCGAGCGAGAGGTGCACTGCCCGACGAGATACAGTCTCAAACTAGTTCGGAGTGCAGTGTCTTATCGAGCTTGTCACTTCATGCATGTAACTAATCTGATTAATACAGAAATTCAAATTATAAATCATAAAATTTAAGCACAACGGTTTAAGTTCTGTTAAATAAATTATTCTTAAATCTATACTAGCTCGAGTTGATTGTAAGTGTGTATATGACGACCTCCATGGTGCAGTGGGCGAATAGCCGGCTGAGACGCAGGAGGTAGCGGGTTCGATTCCCGCCGCCGAACAAATGTTTGCATGATCTACAGATATTTGTTTCAGGTCTGGTTATTTCTCTATATATTATAATAATGTGTTTACAAAAAAAAAATGGATATAAGTATTCTATCAGTTATCTGGTTCTCATAGTACAAGCTCTGCTTAGTTTGGGGCTAGATAGCGCTGTGTAAAATATCCAGCAATATTTATTTGTTTATATTTTTGTTGTAAGAAATTTAATTTTTTATACTTTAATAATAATAATAATAAACATTTATTTCAGACCAGACAGATCCATAATTTTTGTTAGTAACACAGAAAAATCTTACTTAAATAATGTTGTTAGTAGGTACACAAAAAGACAAGATAAAAACAAATGCAGTAATATTGGAACATGAGCGCATCTACTGAGACACCAGGCATGTGATTGGCTTAAGCAAAGCCATCCAGCGCCTTATGATATATGAGCTCATGTTCCCGGCAACAATGGTCATGAGGCTGTTGATGCTTCCACGCATGCGGCTCACCAGGGATGCGGTTCTTTTTCGAATGATCGCGTAGAAATCATCGGTACGCGCAAACATCCCTGATGCGCTACAGAACCTTGGCAGCCCCAACAACCTCCTGAACTGAACTTTACTTTTAATATATTTTACATATTTATGATTATAAATATTGTGTCACGCTTTGAAATATTAATTTTTAATTTTATTTTATTGTTTGTTATAGTCCGCAAATCAGATTCGGTCCTAACGGAAGAGCAGCGTGGGTTGTTATACTCGTATTACAACCCGCATTATGCCGAGTTAGGGTCCATTTTGCAACTTATATTGTATTGTAGATTTAGTTTCAAGTTATATTTTGTACCTTTATCTTTTTTTTTGTGTACTGTAATGTTGCAAGTAAATTTTTATTCTATTCTATTCTAAATCTAGTAGGTATTAAATTTTTTTTCATACTATATGGAGATGTAACAAGTTTAAGGCCCACCTGATGTTAAGTGGTAACCGTCGCCTATAACAGAGAATTCATTCTTATAATTTTTATTCTCTTGATTTATCATCCCCGAAACTCAATCCAAAAATCGAGGAATCAAATAAATCTAGAGCGGAGGAACTACACGTGAGCAACAACAAAATTATGTTAAAAAAAATCGAATAAAAAAGACTATAACATATAACTCACACTACAAACTCAATTAGCAAATTAATACATAATTAATTGTATTTTGTCCATCATTATTTATTTTAAACCATAGGGATTTTAGAACACTTACTTACGTCAACTTCATTACATAAAAAATGTTAGGAAATCATTTATCTAACATAATATCATATAATAATATTTTAGTTGCGGCAGTATTGTATACTGGCTTTGTCAGAAGCCCAATATTATATTATTATTATTATCAGCCACTCATGTCCCACTGCTGGGCAAAGACCTCCCCCCATTCTTTCCAGACTTCGCGGTCCTGAGCTGATTGTGGCCAATCCGTTAGGAATTTATCCAGCTCGTCCCGCCATCTACGTTTCGATCTGCCGCGTCGCCTTCTCGCTGAGTCAGGACGCCACTCGGTGGCTATCCTTGCCTACAGCTCACTTGGCATGCGACAGACATGCCCAGCCCAGTTCCACTTCTGAGAAACTTTGGTGGCTACGTCAACAATTTTGGTCTTTGAGCGCAGTTCCGTGTTCCGGACTCTGTCCGTTCGCTTGACACCCAGGATGCTGCGTTCCATCGCACGCTGACAAACTTTGAGCTTGGACTTTAAAATGTTTGTCAGTGACCATTTCTGCGCACCATATGTCAAAACGGGAAGGATGCATACGTCCAATATTATAATAACAAAATTATTATACTTTAATGTATGTATATTTACTTTAGTGTATGTAAAGAGGCCTTTTCATGAACAAATATACACTTAAAAACTATTAGATGGGATAAAAATTACTCTAACGTTATTTTCAATCCATTCCAAAGGTTGACTGAAAGAAAACGATTTAGCGATAATACAGCCCATTGTAACACCACTAATTAATTTTATTGTTATTGTTATAATAACGAGTTATCTATTCTTAAAGATTTTTGTGAGCGAACAAAAATTTTGTATGTCTTATTGGTATTAAAGTACGAACGTTGGAATTCATAAAAAAAAACATCATTCTCACCGTTCTGCAAACTTTGCGTGGGTTATTCAAGCGGTGTACATAGCACATATGCATAATTACTTACTTTTGTGAAAATTTGTAATTTTGTACATACATTGTAATGTAGTTTTTCCGCGTGCAAAATCATGTGCGCACGCCGGAAACCAGGATTGTTTATGACTACCTGCATTCATTATAATATTGCCTTTACTTTATTACTTATTAATTATAGTTCATAAATATGTCAGGTTGCCCGTGAGGTCATCACTTACCTCAGCAGAAGACCAGCGCTGCAGTATGGCAGCATGCTGAGCTGTAGGTTATAATTTTAGTAAATAAGTAATAGTGTTTTTTTTTTGTATTTTTTTTCTTGTTGTGGTATGAATAAATGTTTTTTCTTTCATTTTTTTCTCTCTAGTTGTGACGGTAGTTGTGCAACTGAGAAGAAAATTATACGCCTAAAACTTATAATGAAGTGCGTGAAAAACACACATTTATAGATGATTAAACGAACTTCACAAGTGAAATTCTATCACTATTATATGAATAGCTCCATTCGAAGATATAGTAATTTTACTAGGTAGTGCCTTGTCCTACAAGGTAGCATCGCACGTTTTTTAGATCGATTACATCGATATAACTCGATTCAATTTAATCGATACCAACAAGTGTCACGTCACTACAGCTCGTCTAACTTCTCATTCTTTTTAGAGTTTAAGTATCCAAAAATTTTATAGGGTTGCGGAGGGCGGGTTCCTATATCTTCGAATGGAGCTATTCATATAATAGTGAGAGAATTTCACTTGTGAAGTTCGTTTAATCATCTATTATATTTTCATAGCTCCATTCTTCAGATATAGTAATTTTACTAGGTAGATGTTTAGAGACCTACCTACCAGTAAAAGTTTTTGGTAAGGACCTACATTACTATGATCAGGTTTAATGCAAATGAAACATGTAACTAAATACATATAACTTTAACTTTTATTAAGTTGAGTATAAATTTAAGTATAATACTTAAATGATTAATTACAGTGGTACATTAAATAATGTCCATTAAGTTATTTAATAATCAATAATACAAAGCTTTCTCATACAATTGGACGGTTGCAAAGGTTTGTGAATTCGCTGTCCAGCCGGCTGCCTTGCGGATAGCATCAACGGAGAGGCCGGCTGCGTGCGCGCTCGAGGTGGCGGCGTGCCGCGTGCTGTGCGCGCTAAATGTCGCCAAGTCGATGCCACTCGCCGCTAACACATCCTTTATTCATCGACTGATGGATTGTGCGGTGGCACGCTTATGTGGACGTTTATGAGTTACAAACATGTAACTGATTTCATTTCGATTCTTTGACTGATTCATATTTTTAATTGACAAATAATCATCTAACATTTTGCTAGACAAATACTGAGTTTATCGATAAAATAAGGTAGAATCAAAGTAGGCTGCTCGCGACCTGCAATTGATTTTTAATGAGATCTGAGATATTAATTACTATTTGACTGTCAGAAAACACCATATCTGTCAATTTTATGACTGAAAGGGTTTGTACGCGGTGACCCATTGATAATGCAAGCAGCATTGCTAACTTTTTAGTAATTTGATCGAGGGACAAACTATCATTGGGGTACCAATCGTAAATGTCGACAAGTACTATTTGAGGGTTCCATATGAAACTATATTTAGGTATACTCGGCTTCTATTTATAAGCTCTTTTGAACAGGCGTGAAATTTGTTCATTAGCACCTATTTTGTTACCTACATATTAACAACGAGAGGGCTGAGCGATGACAGTTTAAAGAACTTTATGAAGCTCCTTTTGAAATTGTTCTTTCTAGAACGAAATAACAGTCGTTATTGGAGCTTTCAAATAATCAGTATTATTATTACGGCAGTAACTCCACCATAACTTATAAGCAGTGTTATACTGCTTTAAAGTACTCGCCGATAGAGAAGCAATCATCTGATCTAATGCTTGTTCGGCGTGTGATCGCTTGCCTGAGACAGTCGTGGCTCTCAGAGTTATCTCTCGGGTAGATGGACACTGTAACGAGGCCGTAACGCATCGTTAAAGAATATAACCTCTGACACTAACAACCGGACTAGCAGAGGGAACCATGCCTGTGAAGGCCAATAGGGAAATACAATGATTCCCGTTGATTGTTCGGTAACAATCTTGTGTAGGCATTGAAAAATCATTGATATTGGTGGAAAACAATAGAAATAATATGGATGCCATGAAAAGATAAAAGCATCTACTGTGATGGCATCGGGATCAGGCTCCCATGAAACGTAAATGTCACATTTGGCGTTGGTTCGAGATGCAAAGAGGCTTATGTCAGGTTGACCAAACTGGTCAACCATAGAGTAGAAAGCATTTGAGCAGAGTGCCAATTCAGTGTCAGGATTAACACTTCTCGATTCCTCATCTGCTTCTATATTATTTCGTTTTAATATTGGATGCGAACATCCACATTTTGCACTACTCGCACTACTGCCAAATGGATCTAGCTAGATCATTTAAACGAAGAAACTGTATGTCCCCCATTCTATTGATGTAGCTGATGGTTGTCGTGTTATCGATACGTATCAATATAGCGCAATCAAACTTATTTTGATCAAAGCATTTTAGACCTAAGAAGGCAGCCTGGAGTTCCAAAGATTAATGTGGAACTTCAGTTCATTTTCCTTTCATTGTCTATTTGCCCGCATACTATTACAGACGGCTCCCCAACCAGGCCTTGAGGCATCTGTAAAAATTTCTAGAGCGTATGTTGTAGGAACTATTGTTTTCTTACTCACTAAAATATTAGCTTCCCATCAATATGAATCTGGTAATATTACTCGAGACAGATTTATCTTTGCGTCGTAATTGGCGTAGTTTTGAAGAGCAAGACATTTTTCCCTTTCAAAAATCTTGGTATATAACCAGCCGTATCGTACAGCTGGGCAAGCAGCAGTCAGTATGCCGATAAACTGTGAAAATTCTCGAAGGGTGCATCGTGGTAATTTTAAATATTTATGAGTCAGTTGTACCTAATATGGTATTACGTTTGTCGGCAGGTAAAGATATAGACATATCCACTGTATTAAATTCAAAACCTAGAAACTTGAATTTTTGTTTTGGGCTTTAACATAGTTAAATTTTTTCGTAGTTAATTACAAATCCTAAACATTCGAGAAGTTTAACAGTTTCTTTGATATTCTGAAGGCATTCTTCATAGCTGTTTCCTAAGCAAAGGGTATCGTCGAGATATGAGACTGAACTAAAGCCTTGCCTTCAGATAAGAAAAAAATTCTTTCATTATTTTAGTAATGTTCTAGGTGCGCTAGATTAGTCATAGCACATAGCATTATATTCGTAAAATATATTTTGTCCGGTACTATCCTCGAACTGAAACCACAAATATTTTTTATCTTCTAAATGAATAGGTACTAACAAGACAAAACCATTTGCTGGTAATAGGTTACAGGCAGTCTTGTAATCCTCCATTTTGAAGTGCTATTTCCGCACAAATTTGTTAAATGATTTTAAGTTTAAAATAACCCTATCTTTACCGTTAGGCTTAGGCGTTAAAAATATTGGTGTTACGTATTGCGATTCTTCATTCTTGCAGATTGCTATAGCGCCTAGATCTATTAAATTATATATAACCAGCCTTATATATGTACCTGCATTTCATTTTTATCTATAGATGTATTATTAGATGGTATATAGGACTGATATATTTTACTAGTTATCGGGATACGATAACCATTCAATACACAATCTAATACAAACTTGTTTTTAGTTATATCTAGCCAGCAATTATAAAAATAGTGTAACCTTCCTGCATGTACCTGGGTTGCTGCTATTGTCGTGTCGGTACACGTTGACGGGTCGTGGCCTGTTTGGGCTGTGACACCGGCGCTGGCGGAAGCGGTGGCGGTGGCGCTTGAGTTTAATACCTCCTGTAGGTTGAACTCTGTGCGAACCGGCTCGCAGTATAACCACCTCGCCCCCCCTGTTCGCCGACGTGAAGTACCGAAGATGGGCTGTCCAGTTTCCCACCTGCCGTCTCGCTGGTGTATGTGGCTGAACTGAAAACTTAGTAGCAACGATGGTGCATTTCGTTTTATCTGTAGACCTTGTTTTTCAATGACCTTTGCAGATTTTATTTTTTCGGTTCTTCATCATGTATGATGTTCAAAACCGACTTATTTACACATGTTTGACATGGCGTTATAAGCTTAGATCATGTTTGGCTTTCTGTAAAATGCAGCTCTGCCAAAATGTTACAACCCTCCGAGAGAAGTTTGATAACTTCGACTTTCATTCCATCACCAAGCAACAAATACATTGCTTTAAATATGGCAGTAATTTCTATGCCTAACTGGCCCTGTTTTGTCTTTAACTTTTTGTCTCTAGAGTGAACTATTTCAGCAACCACTGCAGCGATTTCGGGATTCAAGCTTAGGGCTTTTAAAAGCCTGCAGTTGCCCGGAACACTATGTTCTTTTAATAATTTCTCCTTCACATCTTTTATCAACCCTTTACGTAGTATATGAAACCAACGGGTTGCTATATCTTTATGAATATTTTCACCATAAGCTGGAAGTTCTTCAGCTGGGTCTCCTAACGCAAGGCGCATTTCAGGATTTATCTCTGACACTTCAGGTACAGCTTCGAGGGAAGATGGATTTTCCGTCAGCAACGAATCGATTATCGTTTCATCAGGTGACTTTTCCGTGGACGCTAGGCCACCATCAATCATCAAATTGGTCCCCGTCAACTCGTTATTTAATGGGGTTTCGATTTCTAAACCGAAAGAAATAACCTTTGATAAAAATATCAAATAACACTTTGCGGGTAGTTGCAAAAAAGTTTTGCCAACAAATAATTAATGACAAAATTATTTGGAAAATTCATTATTAGCATAATTTAATTATGCATATTTAGAATGACCTTCGTGTATGACCCTCGGTCAACCTCCAGGTTTTTATCGCATCATGTCTAGCCTTCGTGTATAACCCGCAGTTAACCGCCCGGCAGACTT
The DNA here is from genome assembly GCA_963924445.1 of Philereme transversata. Classification (NCBI taxonomy): domain Eukaryota; kingdom Metazoa; phylum Arthropoda; class Insecta; order Lepidoptera; family Geometridae; genus Philereme; species Philereme transversata. The sequence goes on from OZ004347.1 coordinate 13,390,030, forward strand.
ATAGATGGTGTAATAACGAGTGTAAAATTTGGTATGAAATACTGATATGAACACGAAGTAACGTGTAAACTTACCTTCATTTTCCGAATCTGATTCTGAATAAAAAGAAATAACAATTCGTTGGCGTCGACCAGCCTGTTGTTTTTCAAGCTTTTTAATTTTTGCTTGATACTGTTGGATTAACTGGTCTTCATTTTTCCGTTTAGACATTTTCACAAAATTCACTTTTAATATCTATAACGGAACTTGGATGAGCTTGTTGACGCGTGCGTTTACTACCTCGCACGGAAAAAGAATGAGAAGTTAGACGAGCTGTAGTGACGTGACACTTGTTGGTATCGATTAAATTGAATCGAGTTATATCGATGTAATCGATCTAAAAAACGTGCGATGCTACCTTGTAGGACAAGGCACTACCTAGTAAAATTACTATATCTGAAGAATGGAGCTATGAAAATATAATTACAATAAACCTCTCTATCGCAAGTTTGTTTGGCGTCTGAAGCGCCGACGGCCACTGAAATGTTTTCCTATATCTGTTCCTATTAACTTGATTTTTAGGGTTCCGAAATTAAAAAGGAAAAAAGGAACCCTTAGACTCGGACTGTATGGCATCCGGGCTTGTCAGGGACCGTTTTTTAACGGCCCTTGACCAATCCGTCGCACAACCAAACATTGAATTTTTCCTGCATCGACGACTACACACGGATCCGAGGCCATCCTACTCCGATTTTTACCTGGAATCAACCGGGACATGCTCCGGATTCGCAGGATCGGGGAGACCCGGATGCCATATAGTCCGAGCCTTATAGGATCACTCAGTTGTCCGTCTGCCTGTCAACTCTTTTTTGCTGGAACGCGTTGAGGTACCAAGTTGAAATTATTATCAAAACCTTAAATCTACGGTCCCTTGGAGCTATAAAAAAAATCAAGGTTCTAAAAGACAACGCAAAAAAAACATACGGAGATTTCTGCCGCATATTTGACACTCGCGCATAAATCAAATATTAAGGGTACTTTGTAATATGACTCACTTTTTTATTTAGATTATGATCTTGATATTCACTTTATCTAATGTAAATACTTACATAGGAAGATAGATTCTGTGTTTCCTTTTACCATACTTTAACATTTTCACCATTATTTTGGTCAGAAAACTCTAAATTCGTTCTAAAACCCTTCAAATACCCCTCATTACATTTTTATATGGGTGGAATTTTCTCGTCACAAGAGTATAAATTATGCTATATTTATTTTAACTTTTTAGGACCAGAAACACAAAAATAAACAGACCTGACATGGGTACTGACATGACATTTTAGACATATATTTATTTACTTTTAATTCTTGGAAAAACCGTAAGGTTTTACATAGGACCTCTGCATTTGAGGTAAGGCTGTACTGGCCGCTAACTATAATTTTGTAACAGGTCCGAATGACACTGAGAGCATCCTTGAAAAATACAGTCTGCACTTGGGAACAGCCGGAGAAAGGTCTTAGAGAGAAACGCTTTAAACAGTCTCATTTTATCAATTAGGCAGCGCAGCCCGGTAACAGTTTGTTCTTGACGGCGAAGCCCTACCGGCTTGAGTCTGGGAGTCTGACCCCCTCGAGGTTGGAGTCCTCACGTCTCCCTCTTGGGACCCTCGAGGCCGGAGACCTTTACTCAATACAGACTTAAGGGATGGAGATCTAGCCTGCTACATCGATGGTGGCCTAATCTTGGAATCGCCAACCGTATTTACTACTATACTAACATCCTGATCTTACTCCAACCAGAACACGGTGGAGGTGCTTCGTCCTCTCGGCCTCTCGTCGACGTTGGATAGAGGCTTCACTAGCCCTTAACCAGCGCGCATTCTACCGGTCCTGCAAACTCCGGGACTTACCAATAGTGCACACCATAGTGGGACAATAAGTGTTTCGTATTCATAGTCATTGTATAAATCGTTGTATTAAAATAATTCATAAGTCGTTGTAAAATCTCTCTTTTTTTTCAAATCGTTAGGTAGGTCTAAATTCAACTTGGCTTACAGCTCTCTTCATATAAGTTGTAACGCTACAACTTCCCATTGGCCTGTATTTAGTTGTCTGTATTTACTTATCCACCATATGTTTCTGTGTTTTTGTTACTTGTGTCGAAATAAATGTCTATATCTATCTATCTAATCATAAAATGGCAAGAAGCAACGTCCAGCACAAGTAAAAGAAAAAATGCGAAAATTGTTAAATTGTTCTAAGTTATATCCCAAAAAAAATGTTTACGGAACCCTCGGTGCGTGAGTCAGATTCGCACTTGTACGTATTTAGAGCAATTAAACTTTTGAAGAAATCTAAACAAAATGTCCAATGATATAAACGATATAGATTTATATTGTACTAGCTGACCCGCCCGCGGGTTGGCATGCGTGGTATTTCAATAAAAACATTGCCCTCCTTTTGCGCACTCGGGTAAAAAGTAGCTTATGTCTTTCCCCAGGATATAATATATCTCTTTGCCAAATTTCATTACGATCCGTTCAGCCGTTTAGTTATGAAAAGGTAACAAACGGTTACTTTCGCAGTTACTATGTACGTATTATGCATATAAACCTTCCTCTTGAATCACTCTACCTATTGCTGAAAATTGTATTAAAATCCGTTGATAGTTTAAAAGATCTAAGCGAACAGACAGCGGAAGCGACTTCATTTTCTACTATGTAAAGATAACACCTCGTCAACACTCGTCGAAAATCGGTGTAAACCCCTATTATTTTGAATTTTACTATGCGATACCTCTAAGTCTTTGATAAAAGGTATACAAACCGAATCTTAGCGCTAAACAAAACCAATGTTCGCATTATAGTCAGAGCCCTAACTGTACGTACACTGTCGACTTAACAAGCACATGTTCAAGCTAGGACCATGCGATACACAAACCTGCAGATTCTGTAATGAGGCACCAGAATCGCGCCTACATTTGTTAGGCGAGTGTGGTCCACTAATGCACAAACGTAGCATTCATCAGGGCAAACACATTCTTAGCCCGGAGGAGCTAACAACCCTAAAAATATCCTACAGTTTTTAACAACTGTAGGGCTTAGTGGTGAACTTTGAACGCCCCCATAAACTAGGGCCGACATGTACCTACACAAGTGGCGACTACAATAGGCCACGTGGCCGCGGTGAAATTAAAGCCGCAAAAGGAAATAAAAACAAAATAAGAGATAACTTTCGTGATTTATTTCAATCATTATTATAAACTAGCTGTTGCCTGCGACTTCGTACGTGTTACACTACTAAATGTGTAGGTAACATAGAAATAAAGCTAAACTCGCTGTTGCAACTTGACACCCCATTTTTATCCCATGGGAACTGATTTATGAGATCAAAGGTAGCCTATGTAGTAATCCAGGTTATAATCTACGAAATATAATCAAATCAACAGACAAAAATCATCCAAACTTTCACAATTTATAATATTAGTGTGATACGATAGATCACGTACCGTTTTTTCAACTGACATCGTGCGAATAACAATCACACTGATGACACAATGAAGGTCCACGAATTTACCCATAACTTTCCAATCCGTATTTATTAACCCCAAATGCAAACAGGAGTGTAATAAGTTTGAAGCCTAAGTCTGTCTGTGTGCCTGTCTGAGGCACCGTAGTTCCCAAAAGGATCAACCGATTAGGATGCGGTTTTTAGGGTTCCGTACCTCAAAAGGTAATAAAGGAACCCTTATAAGATCACTCTCTTGTCCGTCTGTCCATGTGTCACCACCGATTTTCTCAGGAACGGGGGGGCCTAGCAAATTGAAATTTATACCAGATAGTGCCTATTAGCTGTATAAAAATCAAGGTCCTGAGTCAACACGATAAAAAGATATGGGCAAATTTAGATTTTCGCGAAAACTTGTAGGTAAGTAGGTAACAAAATTTAACTTAATTTTCAACTTTTTTATTTTTCGGAATGTTTCCTTTACTTGTGTTGACCTTGCTTTTAACCAAAATTGACAATTCTAGGTCAACCGGAAGTACCCTATAGGTTTTGGATCGAAAACCTGTATGGTAGTTCCCGTTGACCTAGAATCACGAAATTTGGCAAAAAGCAAAGCAGCACAAATAAAGGAATAATTCCAAAAAATAAAAAAAGTTGAAAATTAAAGGGTGTCCCCATACATACATAGTTGACGCCAATTAAGATACTTGTGATTTGCATGGGCGTTCATACAATTTAGAGGACTAGCTTAATCGGCACCAACCTCAAATAAAATAAATAAATAAAATTGTGCTATTTAGGTGGGGCTCCCATACAACAGACATGATTTTTTTGCCGTTTTTATAGATAATTGTACGAAACCCTTCGTGTGCGAGTCACACTCGCACTTGGCCGGTTTTTTTTATTTTAAATAGAAAGCTAGTATGAGCTGATTCTTAGCTATGTAAGTTTTACGGGTTTTACGGGTTTTGTCGTTTTTAATTTGACTTGCATTAATTATACATTGAATTTTCTTAAAATAATGTCTACAAACCTAAGTAGCCGGTAAACAAGCCTTATTTTTCCGGTAAAGTAAGAAGCTCGTCTAAAATGAAGAAGGTTTAAGAAGGGCCGTAACCTTCCTAATAGAAAATGCAAATTGAACTGAAGACGGGAGCTAAAAGTGACAGTCGCGTCTCGCATCTCGTCTAGTAAAGTTTTTTGTATAGTCTGACCTAAAAATGAAGGATTTTTGTATGGACAAACATAATTAGGTATTTACTATTGACGTAAATACGTTTTTAAAATTGCTTCCATAGTGGGAAGCAATTCAAAAAATGAATGATAACAAAATCGGGGGATATAGTTTGGTGTTGTAGCTACATAATATATTTATCATCTCCATCCAAAATGTAAACGCCGCCATTCGCCATTGAGGTCATTATACTGCGTTTCGAGATTGTCATTTAGGAATGTTTTCATTTGAAAATTTATATTGACCCGAAGGACTACCTAGTGTTCAAACATACATTTTTTTTTATTTATTTAATATTTTAACAGAGATTACAGTTTCAGTTTAGAAAATAGCATCTAAAACCACTGAGGTTTGAGCTGGTGCTATCGTGGGTTTACACTAGGTGTTTTTTACTTAGAAAGTATATAAAATATAAGTAGGTAGGTAAGCAGGAACCAGGTAAGTACTTTTGTTAATGGTTTAGATTAGTAATGTTAAGAATGTGCCAAGAAAATTAGACTCATAAAGTAGATCCTTAGTTTAAATTTCATATTTTTAAGTGTCAAATTATCACGTACGTCAGAGGGTAGGGTGTTGATAAGCCGAGGAACAAGGTAGCTGGCCGTCTCCGTCCGCCGTAGGCATTGTTAGCGCGCGACGTACAAAGCCGATTCCTAGAAATAGCTCGAGTGTATACATATAATAACGTATTTTATATTTTGTATATAAAATATTACCTGTTACATACACGTAGTCATGTACAACCCACCGGCCACACCCCATTTTTAGGGTTCCGTACCTCAAAAGGTAAAAAGGGAACCCTTACAAGATCACTTTCTTGTCCGTCTGTCCGTGTGTCACCACCGATTTTCTCAGGAACGGGTGGACCTAGCAGGTTGAAATTTATACCAGATACTGAGGTCTATAGTCCCTATTAGATGTGTAAAAATCAAGGTCCTAAGTCAACACGATAAAAAGATATGGGCAATTTTAGATTTTCGCGAAAACTTGTAGGTAAGTATGTAACAAAATTTACCTTAATTTTCAACTTTTTTTATTTTTCAGAATTGTTCTTTACTTGTGCTTGACCTTGCTATTAACCAAAATTGACAAGTCTAGGTCAACCGGGAGTACCCTATAGGTTTTGGGTCGAAAACCTATATGGTATTTCCCGTTGATCTAGAATCATGAAATTTGGCTAAAAGCAAGGTAGCATAAATAAGAGAAAAATTCCAAAAAATAAAAAGTTTAAATTAAAGGATGTACCCATACATACATAGTTGACGCCAATTAAGATAGTCCTCGTGAGTTGTATGGGCGCTCATACAATTTAGAGGACAATGAGTAGGTACGGAACACTCGGCGCACTAGTTCGACTCGCACTTGACCGGTTTTATTTTTATTAGTTTGTGGATCCGTCCGTTTTATGAATACCACCACTTAATCCAAATGAATGGAGGAATAATATTTGTACCTTTGTCAAAAAGCCTAGAATAGAAGATTTATTCTTTTGATGCAAAAAGTTTTGAGTTTTTGTAAGCTTTGAGTCTAAGGCCGGCTTGCACAACGATGCCTAAACGTGTTTAGTGGCCAAGTACGCCAGTCTGCCCGTGACCATGGCTGTTGCAACACAGCCGAAACGTCAGGATAACAAATAAAAAAAGGTACATGCGCGATAATTACCCGTTTAAATCAGTAATTATATAAGTACAGTGATCGCGAAAGTTTGAAAAATACTAGTTTGATTAATATTCAGCTGACTGTACCGACCAACGTTGAAACTTTTAATGTTAAATTTTGCGACCTTGCCCGAGCGATCCACTGCCCGAAATACGGAGCGTAAATTGTTAACCCTATCGTAGGGCTGTCAATCAATCTAACAGTTTTCACTTTAGGTATATGTTAAAACAAGTTATTTTTTATAACTTTTGAAAAATATTATTTCATTAGCTTCCGCCCGCGCTCAACCTACCGCTCCCCGCTCGCGTTGTTTTTAATAAGAAATAGCCTATGTTACAATCCAAATCATAATCTATGTATTTACCAAATCATTGAAATTGGTTCAGCCGTTACGACGCGATTGAGTAACAAACAAAAGACTTCCAAACATTCGCATTAATAATATTAGTGTGATTAAATCATGGTAAACATCCAATTTCAGTGGAAATAAAGTATTTTTTGTACATTGCAGGTAGGTTAGGTATGTTTAAGTTAGTTCTTTTTTTCGTATTTGTTGTCAGGCCATCGACAAAGAAAAAACAATTTAGAAAATGTTGTTAAGATCTTTTTCTTCGAAATACTGTGGTTTCGAATTTCGTATTCGAACGCAAACTCCGCTTTATGCATTCAGTGCATTAAATTCGAACAGACTAAATCCAGCATTGTCCCTACCTAATGTAAAATAATATATTTTTACGAAAAACCAAAAACCGACTTCAAAGTTACACCCTTACCTTACTTAAGTTACCTTGAATATTTACACTGAAACCTCAGAAATTAAGAGCAAGTGTTGATGCGCCAAAAAAATCGACTTAAATAATACATGACTCATACGAATATACGGCATTAATAGTCAGAATATAATTTCATGACGTTTCAAAGTGATCCTTGCGATTTTAATGAATAAAAAAAGTTTGCATAAACCAAAAAATTTTCTGGGTATATATTTTGTTTTTGTTGATTTTCTTAAAAAGCGCTAAATAAATTTCGATAAAATTTATATGGGACCACACGGAAAGCACCAGCTTTCAAATAAAACAAGAAAGTCGAAATTTCTGAGGAAACAAACATAAAAAAATACAGTCGAATTCAGAACGTCCTCCTTTTTTGAAGTCGGTTAATTAGTCCTTGTTACCACAAAAAAAAGCCTCAAAAGTTTGCTGGAAGAAAACTCTTCTTAGGGTTAAGCTCGCCTTTGTAGGTGCATGTCCTCTATCTCTGTACTTTTTATTGTATTTTCTTGTGTACAATAAAGAATAAAGAAAAAAGATAAACACTGATTGAAGCGTGTATAAAAAAATTCTTACCAATTTTAGTATAGATTTTTTTTAAACAGTGTTTAGTTGGTATTTAACTTTTTTGTTGTTAGACGCACTGTGTCTAACTGGCTAAGTATTACACTTGTATGAATTCGGGGTTTTTCATTTGAGATGCAGGAGGTTGCTGGTTCGATACCCGCTGTGGGACAAATGTTTGCATGGTCTACATATATTATTCCAGATTTTCGTATTTTTATATATATTATAAGTATGTATTTACAAAAAAAATGTATATAAGTATTCTATCATTTATCTCGTTCCCATTGTACAATAGTTGCTTAGTTTGGGTCTAGATGGCGCTGTGTGAAATGTCCAGCATTATTTATTTTGTATCTCTGAATATTGTAAAGTGTAAAGGGGTTTTTAAATACATCTTGTGTAAGAACCAGATTGAACTGGTTTCACCAATGTAATCATTGTAATAATATTTAATCAGTGAATCTTAGTCATAACTGAAGAGACTAAGACAATACGGAAATAGATGTACGTACAGTCAGTTTAAGAGATAAGGAACCAGGTTGGAGGTGTTATTTTATTTTTCATTACAAACATCCATTGATTTTTTTTGCGAATAATTTTTTAGTATCGTTTTGATTTAAAAGTCGATGAAACGAAAAAGCGACAGTTTAGTTACCATAGTTAACATAACTTTTTACCATAGTTACCATAAGCCTCTTGTATCATTTATCGAAAATGTAGCTCCGAGTCTGAATAAATCTATGATATCTACGAATAAAATATAAAATAAATCGACTGCCTCCGTGGCGCAGTGGGCGTATAGCCGGCTGAGACGCAGGAGGTAGCGGGTTCGATTCCCGCCGCGAAACAAATGTTTGCATGATCTACAGATATTTGTTCCGTGTCTGGGAGTTTTTCTATATGTTATAAGTATGCATTTACAAAAAAAAAGTATATATAAGTATTCTATCAGTTATCTGGTTCCCATAGTACAAGCTCTGCTTAGTTTGGGGCTAGATAGCGCTGTGTGAAATGTCCAGCAATATTTAATTATTTATTAAGAAAAATATATATATCTAACTTTGCATCACTATGATCATTAGTAAAACCTAGAATAATAATCTTCCCGAAATTTTACATTCGTCTCATTATCTTGAAACCAAAATTTTTGAAGGTTTCAATTCTACCACATGTGAATTCCATACATACTTTTTTTTTACATACATACTTATAAAAATAATACACTTATTAAAGCTTAGTAGGTTTGTCCTAAGTGCAACTTAAACATTCCTCTTCATCTTACATATAACTATTTGTATACATGTACGAAATTCTTATAAATATGTTTGTGTTCCGTACGTCGTATGTGGCCAGCCGTGCGCCGGCTCAGATTCCATCGTTATCTGTCCTAACATATAGGTTGTTCCAAAATGGCAAACTTTATGGAACAATTATTCAATTAGCAGTTCAGTGGTTATAAATGGATAAAATATTATACGACACTATATAACATACTTACTTCAATATATTATATTTTATTTTATTGATCGAGCGAAGCGAGATCTCCAAATCAACTTGGGCAAATCGGTGTTGTATGTATGTATGTTTGTTTGTCCGAGGATAACTTTCGAAGCGTTGATCCGATCATCGTGAAATTTGATACATAGGTAGTGATGGCACAATTTTGATGTGACTAAATGAGCACAAAATGTTGGGGGGTTGTTGAGATATTGGGGTTCAAGAGGGGAAAAAAATGAAAATTAGACTATTAGGTCAAATGGGACGTCAAATGAAAGATCTTCATTAGTACATTTAGACTCATTATTAACCATAATAAATACTGAACTTGGACAAAATTCACAGGGTGCACCAGTAACCCCACAGTGCTGTAATTTGGTATGCTTGTAGCTTATGTGATACAAATATAGGCAAAAGTCTGAAATCCAGAGTAACTGCAATTTGTACTCCAAAAAAGTGTAACCAAATTACATGAACTCCCGTTACCTGTAATTTGAATGAAACTGTAGGTCAAGTTAGTTGGTTATGCATTTCGTGGCACTATTTTGAGTCAATAATTACAAATAATATTGTTTTGTTTTAATCGGAGACTCGCGAGATCTCAGTTCGGGGCGAACCACTAGTATAGTTATAAAAACTATAGTATAATAGTCACAAAATTATACACCTACATAAATATGATGTAATGTTATTATATATATTTGTGAATGGTATAGTATAGTGCAATATTATTAGTAATCTATTTTTTTGTTATTATCTTATTTTTGAAAATGTTTTTGAGTATGTTTTTTATATTTGTATGGTTATTTTTATCTCTCAGTTCCATTGAAATGCTATTATAACTATGGATTTCGCACCAACCGCCCGGCCGCGGCTTACCTCTCCGAAACTTTCTAAAACGCGTCGGTGCATCCGTCACTTGGTAGCTGTCGAGGTGTCAACATAACAAAATGTGCATTGAAAAATTTGCCTCAACGTTTTAGTGTAGAGTCGCTATTTGTTTGAATAGCCATAAGCGAACGCAGTAATTACCATGAAATCTGTAATCTTATGCCACTTTATTTGCAGTACATGATGCGGAATGCTATATCCTTAGTTATAACAAATCAATGCAAGAATCGAATAAACTTAGCCACCGTCGAATTCGCCGATCTATTTACAATGTTTTATTTTCGAGTCTAGTCACATATTTATTAATCTGACTGTACAAGGGACACGTGGAGATATAACTACTTTTGTAGGTATTACAATTTAAGCAATAAAGATTATAATTAATTAATTACGAGTTCTCAAGTGCAATTAAAATAATAATCGAGAATAAAGGCTGTCTAACAGCTGTTTCCGAAACCTTATTTAAATGGGAATTGCAATCACGTTTTTAGATATAAAAAGCCCTCCCAACCAGAACACTTCCTAGCTTCCGCACGCGGCTTCGAACGAGTGATTTGTCAGTAAAAAGCTCTCAATCCCGGTCATAATCTATCTATGTACCAAATTTCATCAAAATCAGACAAGCCGTTTAGTCTTGAAAGCGTAACAATCAAACAATTAAATAAACACACTCAGTTTCGCATTTATAATTTTAAGCCCAGCATGCAAGACGAATCTTTCTGCCCCTACGGCCTCAGTTCTTTGAAGATGTTGTATGGGCATCGTAACCATTAACATCAGATAAGCCAAAGTTGTACCTTCTAAAAAATGGAGTATCTACTGGTATGACCAAGAAATAACCAGTGACAAAGATTAAGTACAATTGGGGCTGCAAGTTTAGCAGAGACATTAAATGTCGGACGTTTGGCAACCCTAGCGTTTCCTCCCGAAATAGGGAAGTTTAATGACAAGCGGAGACTCGTAAAACATCAAACGTTTCAGGGATGTCAACTTTATATAAATTAAATATTTAATTCAACTTCGTATTTTATGGGCGAGATTTTATGATGATTTCGCGGTAAAACTGGTTTTGATTCCAAAAGGGGGTCTAAGTTTGTAATTTATGAGCTAGACTATTAAAATATTATTACTTATGAATTAACCATTTCAAATTTTATAGCTTAACCGTATCTAGGTTAACTAAGTGTTTACAATCGCTATCAAGTAAATATTGCATTTAATTATGTCTTAAATAAAGATGACCTATATGATATTATATGCAGCTACAACTGTATGCTATTTAGTAGAAAGACCCCACACATTTTTTAGCTTATAATTTTATAACATCAACGTAGCATATTTAAAGCGCCAACCCTAAAACCAACCCTGAACAAAACATCCCATCTTCGCTAAGCAGCTCCAATCACACAAAAATAATCCTTATCCCAGCGATATAAGACACAAAAAGAGATCAGACAGGAAGCAACCTTGTTTTCTACTAGGTTACCTTCAAATCTTAGAAATTCAAACTTTACTCATTCTAGAAAGCTCTAGAACTGCTGAAACCGGTTCGAGTCAGTTTTGATGGATGGATCGGAATTGGACAAGTTTAGGGATCAGAGGGGTCGATAAAAGCTACGAATTTGAAGAGATTCTATCCTTTACTATCCGAAAAGGTTCCTTGAAAATGAGGCTAATAAGATTTTGTTTCAAACGTTTTGAAATAAAACAAGTGAATTTTTCCGTAAATATGAAAACCCCCACCCCCCTCTCTTTTTGCGTAGGGTTTATGACTGACAAAGCTAAGAACCATTCCAGTTAAACTAGCTTTCTATTAAAAAAAACCGCGATCGTAGACAGACGGACCAGACAAAGGTGTCAATCTTATAAGACCGAAAAATACGCGTTTTAGATACCAAAACAAACGTTTTTTTTAATGCGTCAAAAAACTGGTATGCCTCAGTATGATAATATGCTAAACAACTTGGCTCAAATGGTTCACAAACTTATCAAATTGAATAATGGAAGTAAATAAAAATTATGTTATTGATACAATTTAAGTAAAGAAAAAGCTACCTTTTTGGTTTATAAGACAGCTTACAGATTTTGATTCAGGTTATAAAATGTCACTGTACCTTTACCTCTTATCACGTTTCAGTCACACTATCACACTATAAATAAAAATGTGAAAGTTTTGATGTTTGTTTATTTATTTGTTTGATTGTTTGTTTGTTTCTCAATCACGTCGTAATTGCTGAACCAATTTCGATGAAATTTGGTATAATAAATAAATAAATAAATCCCATAAATCAGTTCCCATGGGATAAAAATGGGGTGTCAAGTCAAGTTGCAATAGCGGGTTTAGCTTTATTTACAAGTTACCTACACATTTAGTAGTCTAACGCGTACGAAGTCGCGGGCAACAGCTAGTAATATTATATATGTGAAAATTTGGATGTTTGTTTGTTTGTTACTCAATCACGTCGTAATGGCGGAACCGATTTCGATGAAATTTGGTGTGTTGATAGATTATGACCTGGATTCTAACATAGGCTACTTTTTATTGACAAACAACGCGTGCGAAGCAGCTGGCGGAAGCTAGTACTTATATATTTTTTTTTTTCATTTAAATGCGTCAAGAATGTGTAGACTGTGCAGAATGTATTCGTTTATGGTCTATTTTGGGAAGCCAGATTTTTTACCATCCGTTACCAACCCTGTCATTTTCAAAGGATCCTAGCCACCCCTACGGTAACAAAAATTATATACGAATAAAATCAGAGCAACGCAGGTAGAACAGCCCCCACCCGTAGTTAAGTAAACAGGGTATTACAGAGGTCCCAAAAGCACCCCTACGTGTACATATTTACATAGCCCCGCCCCGTAGGCTTAATGTTTTTATCGCACCCCACCCTACCAACCTATCGCATAACTCTACACTAGAGAACGAGACAGCTGTATAAGCCGTTAACGATTATCTCGTCTTTAAGTCTTAGAATAAACGTTCGAAATAACGATTTTGAAAAATTAGAACGTGACATAATAAATAAATAATGCTGGACATTTCACACAGTGCTGTCTAGCCCCAAATTAAGCAAAGCGTATACTACGGGAATCAGATAACTGATAAAATACACATAATAAATTTTGTAAATGCATACTTACATACTTATAGAACCACCCAGATCCGAAACAAATATCTGTAGATTATGCAAACATTTGTTCCGCGCTGGGAATCGAACCCGCAACCACCTGCGTCTCAGACGGTTATTCGCCCACTGCGCCACGGTGGTCGTCAAAACGAAAAACATGACGATTTTAGACATGAAGGAGGCAATCCTCTTTCTTTGGATCGCATTGAAAGAGTCAACCCTGGCCTCTGCGTACATTTCCGAAGTGCTACAAAAGCGTCTCAGCCCCATCAAGGGTCTGATGACGTCAGTTATTGTAAGCCACTCGTATACCGACTTCTTAGTATAATCGGTCCAGAGCTGACTTCTGTAGAACCTTAGAACAACTGGCAGAAGAATCTGAAGTGTGTTATTTTTACGTCAGGCGATGACTTATAGAATTTTTTTTTCAAGTCACATTGTCTTACAATCATTATCATACGGGATTTATCATACCGTTTTATCGGTGTTTCGGCCGACAATGTTCCGGTTTAATTCGTGAACCTTCATCAGGGTGAGTGCGATCCGCTCCGAACTACGTCTCGCCTCGCACTACGCGTCGCAGCCCTCTGCGCTCAAGTAGGGCGCGGTGGTGAGGATTGTGTCAACGGTCGCCCATCGTGTTGACAGGCTGTCAGTGATCGTACGTGGTACATGGTAAATCTCGTAATTATAATAATGATTTAAATAAATCACGAGTTTTTTAAGTAAAAACTGTCATATTATATTTTTTACTGAATTTAAATCGAAAACCCCCATAACAAATTATCATTTTACAGCTGACATCCCTTCAAAGGAAATCATAAATCATAATCATTTATTGCCAGAATATACATAGGTTATACAGAAAGATGTAATATTTAATATAAAATAGTTTCACTATACTCTACCCCACTCAGGGGCGTGCAATAAGCTTGTAAAGCTTTCATATTTGTATTGAAAAGTACTGATAACCTTCGGATCGGCAGATCTGATCATTATCTCATCGCATATATTATCGTATCTGAATCTGTCCATCCGTTTAGGAACTATGCTACCACAGACAGACAAGAGGCGTCAAAACTTATTACCCCTCTTTTTGCGCTCTGTATAACATACAACCATAGTGTTTGAATGAATGAAAATTCTTTATTATATACCTTATTATTTATTATTATACCGGACAAGCTAGACACAACAGATATAAGAATAAAGAGAAAACAAATAAATGTAAGCATAATGGACGGTCTTATCGCTTAACAAAGCGATCTCTTCCAGACAACATTTGGATGGAGAGGATCATTGTGCTTAATGGAAGAATGGCCGAGGTGTAAAAAGAATAAATTTAATAATAGAAAAAGAAAAATTACTTAGCCTTAAAGACTATTAGGTACATACCCAAATAAATTGATGTTTGTCACTGTCGTGGCTATATCTTCTAATGCAAGCATATTTTTGCTGAAACGGAGATACCTAACCGTGAATGTACTACCTATAAGTTACCGAATGAAACAATTTTACTAATTTATTATTTACTAGCGGTTCGTCCCGGCTTCGCACTGGTGGACATTTAGTTTTTAAACGGTTTATATGGCAGTTTTTTGAAGTAAAAACTTCTTTAGGCGCGTTGGACATTTTTTGAGATGGGATAAAACCATTGAACTCGCAACACTGTTACCGTTACTGACACCTCTGTATATAAGTATCTCGTAATTGTTCAAGTTTTCACTTCTGTCGGCATTCCCGGAGTGCCACTTTTTTTTACACCTTGGGTTACATTATTGGAGTTTTTAAGGATCCCTAATTTTATCTAGTAATAAATATAGCCTATGTTACTCAGGGATAATGTAACATTCTAATTGTGAAAGAATTTTTGAAATCGTACAATTAGTTTTTGAGTTTATTCGCTACAAACATACAAATCTTTCCTTTTTATATTACTAGCTTCGCTAGTCCGCAGCTTCGCGCGCGTGGTTCGTCAATAAAAAGTAGCATATGTGTTAATCCAGGTCATAATCTGCGTACACACCAAATTTCATCGAAATCGGTTCAGCCGTTACGACGTGAAAGAGTAACAAACATCCACACATACAGCCATTTCGCGAAGTGGGATATAGTATAGATTATATAGCGACAGGGTTTAAAAATCAGCAGCAACGAACATGATTGGTAAATATCTTATCTACAGCATTAAATTGCAACAGATAAAAGCAATAGGTCATACAAGTTACATTGAATTCAGTTAGCAACGAACTAAATAGACCAAATGTAGATCACTAATAGATTTCCACAATCAACGTCAAACTTAAAAATAACTACAAGGAGATTCGTAATGCAATATGATTAAATATAAACATACCTACGTTACCGTTATCAACTCTGTTGACATAACTGTTATCAGTGCAACTTTGATTATATGCAAGAGGCAGACCGCAAAGATAACGAGGCAATTTATACTGTTGCTAGTCTAATAGACTGAAACTGTCTGTATCTACGATATCGGAAAAGAAAACTTTCACAAACACACAAAATTACAACAGATTTATCGCTGATTTATCTCTGATTTTTCTAGCTGACCCGCCCGCGACTTTGCTCGCGTGGTTTGTCAACAAAAACATTACCCCCCTTCTGCGCAGTCTCTGCAAGTCTTCTGCAAGAGGCAGACCGCAAAGCTAACGAAGCCATTTATACTGTTGCTAGTCTAATAGACTGAAACTGTCTGTATCTACGATATTGGAAAAGAAAACTTTCACAAACACACAAAATTACAACAGATTTATGTCTCTTTTATCTCATTTATCATTTATCTCTGATTTTTCTAGCTGACCCGCCCGCGGCTTTGCTCGCGTTGTTTGTTAATAAAAACATTACCCCCCTTCTGCGCAGCCGGGTAAAAAGTAGTATATGTGTCGATTCCGATCATTATATATTTATATACTAAATTTCATAGAAATCTTCGAAGTTCTTGAGTGATAAATGGTGTAACGAACTCGAACTTGTTTTATATATATATATACCTATATATTATGCATTAATTAGCATAGATAAGCTGTGTTGATTACAAAGTATTTTTTAAAATTTTATATCTTTTCCAATATTAATTATTATAAATAGGTACAGGATTTATCACGTAGCGTTTTATTTGTGTTATGATATGACTGTATGACCGATAATGTTTCGGTTTAATTCGTGAATCTTCATCAGGGTGATGGCGATCCGCTCTGCACTGCATCTCACCGCATTTCGCGTCAAATGTAACACTGATAAAATAGTACGTGATAAATTCCGTACCTAATATTCATTTTTAAAACAATGTTATTATTTTTTTATTATATTAATATTTATATTATATCTTTAGACACGCAAACTGACGAGCCCGTGATGTTAAGTGGTCTCCGTCGCCTATAAACTCCTGCAGGACTCGAGGTACTGCAGTCACGTTGCCTAAATCTTAACGCCTTATTTGTTTTTGCATTTGATTTGAACATTTTGTGTACAAAATTAAGGGTGTGTTTTTAAACTCAATTACAGATTTAAGCTGGTCGACCACTGCTTTTGTAGTAGACTAAAAACTAGTATATTATGGAAACGGCACTTGCTATGCACTTGTAGACAAAGTAGTCATGTAAAGAAAGTAATTATATTAAACTGAATTATATTGTACCATCTGTTGCCCACGATTCGTACGCGTTAGACTACTAAATGTGTAGGTAACCTAGAAATAAAGCTAAACTCGCTGTGCAACTTGACTTGACACCCCATTTTTATCCCATGGGAACTGATTTATGGGATAAAAGGTAGCCTATGTGGTAATCCAGGTTATAATCTAAGTATATACCAAATTTCATCGAAATCGGTTCAGCCGTTACGACGTGATTGAGTAACAAACAAACATCCAAACTTTCACATTTATAATATTAGTGTAATAGTGTGATATTCCAGAGCGGACAGGTTCTTTTTAGGCAAAAGTGCTTCATCTTCGATCACACCATGACTTACCATCAGGATCAAGCACTTGACAATCATCAATAGAAAAATACTAGCTGACGCGTCCCGGCTTAGCCCGGATTACTAGCTGACGCGTCCCGGCTTAGCCCGGATTTTTATCAAAATAAAATATAGCACTCACTTTCTATCAGTGAAATATTTTCAAATAAATATTCATTTGTTTCGGAGACTACCCATCACAACAAACAACCCCCCAAATTTTATCTCTTTATAATATTAGTATTATTATTATAACATATCATTAACATATCTGATCAGTACTTCTTACTTTTCACTCAATTAAGCAATTAAGTTGCGGTTTAAATCCTTTAGTAAGCGTACAAAAGTGTTCGATATTTAACAAGTAATGTTTTTTTTCTGAAAGTAATCTCTCAGCTCTCTTATTTGTGGTTTTGGCGCTTTCCGGCTAAACTTCTACGCGTTCGCTTTTTTGTGTTCCATTTAAAGGTTCAAAGTAGAAATATTATTCAATGAAACTCTACAATGAATACGTGAAGAGAAAACGTACCCCTTTTTGTGGAGTGTAAGAAGGTGTAGTTAAAGTTTATATAGAGAAGGAAAAATTAAGTTACAAAAAGTTATGGTCGAATTTCAAGCACTGTGCACTGTCACAACTGTAAATTAATAATGATGGATATTTCACACAGTGCTATCTAGCCTCAAACTAAGCAAATCTATGGGAACCAGATAACTGATAGAATAATTATATAGGTACACTACATTTTTTTGTAAATACATTCTTTTAATATACAGAAAAATACCCAAAGTCGGAACAAATGTCTGTAGACCATGCAAACATTTGCCCCGCAGCGGGAATCGAACCTATTACCTGCTGCGTCCTAGCCAGCTATTGGCCCACTGCGCCACAGAGACTTGTAACTAGTTCTGATTACTGTCTATATTGCCACCTTTGTTTTGGACTGTCTTGTTTTAGAAATAATCTTTCTGCATAAGTTATTTTTTGGGAACTTCCAAAATAAACTACGCTTAAAAAAGCTGTCAAAACTCCATGCTAAAGTCACAATTCAGTATCAAGTTTGGTTTGGTATACGAGCCTAAGATATATGCAATCTAAATGAAGTTAACTTGTGGTTTGCGACGTGTTCCTTACATAGCACCTACCGGGCGTTGCCATGCCATAGCCTGGAGTCAAATTACAGTACAATCAGCGACAGAAGTCAGTGTCAACTTAAAATATAAATCATTTTTTTGTTATTATTTTGTTATCAACTAGACGTTACGCGAAACGATACAAGGATATACAATTATTATTATTATGTTCTGTATTTTATTTTGGTGTACAATAAAGAGTTATCTTATCTTATACATATTATAAATTGATAATGCTAGACATTTTCACACAGCGCTATCTAGCCTCAAAACAAGCAAAGCTTAAGCTTAATATGGGAACTAGATAACTGATAGAATACTTATACATATGTATATATATATATATATACATATATATATGTATATATATAAATATGATCCACATGGCGGTGGATCATGTTGTAAAGTGGTAACCATCGCCTATAACAAAGCATTGCCTGGTAGAGTATACACTACCCTGCGTCCATCAACTTGAGGCATACAGGTGTAAAGCCTCATGTACCTGTAATTTCACCAGCAACCATAACCCTTCAAAACGTAACACATCAATGCTACTTAGCGGCAGAAATAGGTATGGTAGTATTTCCCCGGGCGAGCCCTTTCAAGGAACTCTACTACTCTTAGGGCAACTTACGCAACGATGCATAAACGTATTTAGTGGCTAAATATGATTTAGATAGTTGTCAAATTATACAAAAACGTCTAATTTAAACATGTTTAGTCGGTAAATACGTTTAGGGATCGTTGTGCAAGCCGAGCTTAAAATAGTTATTTATTTTTTTATGCATTGACAGTACCTACTAACGTTTGCGTTAAAACCGCCACCGCGCCGTCAACTCGGATACTCGTCACGCAAGTTCAAACGTATACCGATGACGCCCGCAGCCGAATAAGTATGACAGTTTTAGTAAATCGGACTGTCCGTCTTAATCAGCCGGAAAATAAGGCGACTGTATTTCAGGAGCGTTAGAACAAAAAGGAGCAAATCCATTTCACGCATTTTTGGCTCCCTAAAATTTGTAAGAAATTACAATTCAAATACAAATTCGTTGTTCTTTTTCGTTAGAACAAGCACGTTCCAAGTCCAAAAATGATAGAGGACACATCACTAAAAAAGCTACCCCTTTAGGCAATCATTTGATATTGAATCAAGTAAAGTCTAAAAAGCCGGATAATCCTTGAAAAGCCGGATTATCACCACTAGAACGATAAACGTGTAAACATGGAACTAAATCCTGAATTAAATTTGCTCGGAAGTTCACAAAAGGTTCGCGAATCCGCCCCGTCCAAAGACAATGTAAATGTAGAGTAAATCGCTTTTTATGCTCGTATCTTTCAATCTAAAGGAGAACCAGTCTGGGATCTGCTAAATTAAAATGGACAAGTGCGAAGTTAAGTCTTGAGAACTTTTATCCCGCGGCTTTGCACGCATGGTTTGTCAATACAAAAAAATCCACCCAACATAATAATAGTACATAAGCAATAAATAGCGGACAAAAACGGCTTTTGCACTCAGATATCGAAGAGCAAAAATACTCTTTCCGAGATGGGGGGATGAAAAATATATTACACGCAGTGTTTAACTTAAAATCATAATGATAATTAGAATAAACATTTACTTTAAATCGACTCGTTTTAAGCGGGAACGTTGCTCGGTTCGGTTTTGGAAGAGGGCGCTGACACTGCTACTCAGTTTTTTTAACTGTTGCAATTGTCAACGTTTTCATTTGTCTATTGTACTTTGTTTATGTTTGAAATAAATAATTTTGAATTTTTTAATCAAATAAAGCAAAAAAAAGTAGCATGTAGTAAAAAAAGTAGTCAATTTCATCGAGGGCGGTTAGCCGTTTTGTCATGAAAAACATAACAATCATGCGTGAGTTAGTTTCGAATTTATAATGTTAGACAATATATGTATAGATGTATGATATGTATATATATATGTATGATATGTATGTATGATATGTATATATATATATATCATATATATATATATGTATATATATATGAATAGATTTACAGATGAAGACAAATTTTTTTAATTAAATTTCTCTAATTTTAATTTATCTGTATTCTATTGAGCTTTGGCTTTGCATGTGTCTATTAAGTGTTTTAATTTTTAGATTGAGAATTTGTTCTTCTTTCTGCTCTTTTCCCACATTACGCGGGATCGGCACAACATGTATTTCTCCTCCACATCTCTCTATCAGCCGTTATCTCCGTAGTCACTTCCTTCATACCCATATCATTCTTCACACAGTCCATCCATCTCTTCTTTGGCCTTCCTCTACTTCTATATCCATTCACACTCATATCTAACACTCTTTTAGTCATATGATTTTCTTCCCTACGCATGACATGCCCATACCACGCTAGCCTCTTACTCCTCAATTTTTATATCACTGGCGCTACTTTTAAACTTCCTCTAATGTACTCATTCCTTATCTTATCCATTCTCGTTACCCCACACATCCATCTCAACATTCGCATTTCCGCCGCGTGCACTCATCTTTCATCCAACACTCAGAACCTTACATTACGACAGGTCTTATGATCGTCTTGTAAATTTTCCCCTTAAGTTTAAGGGACATACGCGGATCGCACGATGTTCCTGTAACCTGTCGCCATTTCATCCATCCCGCATTTATTCTATTTTTATTTGACGACCTCCGTGGTGCAGTGGGCGAATAGCCGGCTGAGACGCAGGAGGGTTCGATTCCCGCCGCGGAACAAATGTTTGCATGATACAGTTACAGATATTTGTTCCGTGTCTGGTTGTTTCTCTATACATTATATGTATGTATTTACAAAAAAAATGTATATAAGTATTCTATCAGTTATCTGGTTCCCATAGTACAAGCTCTGCTTAGTTTGGGGCTAGATAGCGCTGTGTGAAATGTCCAGCAATTTTTTTATTTATTTTTATTATTATTTTATATTGAGATTGACCATTTGAATGCACAAAATAAATGTACATAGACAAACTTAATGCAAGAGAGCATTCTCTTCAATTTAGCTTGCTTAGCAGCTTACCTTTAAAAGCAAATAAAATAAACCAGTTTTTGCAGACATCAATACACATTTTCTTGATGAATGCGTTTACGTTCGTATCCATCTAAAAGAACATCCATCTTAGATGTTTTTTTGGATGGATATGTAGGTAGGTATCCTTTCCTTAAATTATTTTGTGACAGATAAACTCTTATCTGCTTTGAATTAATTATGCGTAAATAATAGCGTGCATTTTGTGTGTAGATGTAAGTGCGGCACGGTATAGCAATCAATCATACTTTCAATTTGTATACGATCGTATATAATATGCCTTAAGAACGTGATGTCTCATTTTGTTTTCAATCTCAGTCTAGTTTAGTATCTTTTACATAATGTTAAGTACTTGTTATTTAATAATTTGCTTTATTTGGTAGGTATTTGTAATATGTATGTTTGTACGTCAAAATGGCAGAAACAAGTACATACCTACTATAATTAGTTAATATATTTTATGCTCAACCATAAACTTGATGTCCTAGGATGGTCTAAGTCTGTGACCTAGGATCACACAGACAAGAATTATGAATATTTAAAATTCATAAGATCGTTAGAAAATTTAATATTAACAGGTGGTAGATACCAACTTACTTAACAAAATTATTTTAAAAATAACAACCAAACTGTTTCACAGGATATCTAAGTTATATATATATATATATATAAAGAGCCCGTTCTTAGAAACAAATATTCAAATGATAAAATTAAATACCTAATCGGACAGGCACCACAATCATATAATGTATGTATCTATTGGCTTCCTTGACGGGTTAAACAAGTAGGTACATAAGTATACCTTATTAATATTTATACTTAATAATGTTATGCAGTGTAGGTATAAGATTTAACTGTGCATAATCTCCTAAGCGTGCTTAGGCCTAATTAGATTAACCCCTTCGTGTCTTTCTGTTTGTATGATCTATAGATATTTGTTCCGTGTTCGATGTTTTTCTATATGTAAGATACTTATTATAAGTATTTACAAAAAAAAGTATACAAGTAGGTATTCTATCAATTATCTGGTTCCCATAGTACAAGCTCTTCTTAGTTTGGGGCTAGATAGCGCTGTGTGAATTGTCCAGCAATATTTATTTACTTATTTTGTTTCTTGTTTCACAGACATCGACACCAAGGACTAAATTCTTAAACAATAACAACATTGCAACTTTGTAACGTTATAGGTGTTTTTATTTACAACATTTCTAAATTTTTCATTTATAATAATCACAATACCTAAATACGATATGAGACATAATTACCTTTGTAACAAATAGTTAGTCCTAAGAAAAATTACATACCTAGGTAGGTACCTAGTTGAACTAGGATACAAATAGGTAGTTCGCACCGGCTTTTTTTTGTCAATGCCTACTGGACTAACAAGCATTCCCTAGCAGGTTTACAAAGGACAAAATGAGTATGAATGATGGGAAGTCATTGACATTGAAAAACCAAGTTGGTAGAGTCCCTGACCCCCTTTCGATCTTACTTTAAAATTCGTATCAAAATAAAAAGGCTATGCAAAGTGGAATCGAGTGAGTAACATATCACTGAATAGCGGGATATAATTTATTCGGAAGAGACGACAAGATCGAAGACTTCACGGTCATATTTCGCATCACTATAGGAACACTTTGGTAGGCAATTTTTTCCATGTGAATCATTTGGTAAAATTGCTTTTGACGGTTGCCATCTGTCCAGACACTTTCAGAGCGTTACGTTTTAAATATAACACTTATGGATGGGAAAACTGTGTAAGAGCACTTTTTGGGCTACTTTGTAGACTTACCAGGTTGCTGAGGCGGCAGAAGCGGCGGCATAGTCGGCGGCGGAGGCGCGGACGGCGGCAGCGATGCGAACGGCGACACTCCCGGCGACTCCGGCACAGAGTCCAGGCTCGGGGAGCCGCCGAGACTACGCGGCGGCGGCACCAGCGGGCTCCGCGGCGCCTTCACCACCGGCGGCTCCGGACGGTCCAGCTCCACCCCCGGCGCCGGCAAGTCGTGCGCCCGCGCACGCGCCTCGTCCTGCGCCTGCGCTCGCCTCAGAGCCGTCTGCAGCGCCATCACCCTCTGCCTGTCAGCCGTGAGACGGCACTTTTCGCACGTGCAGTACCGGTATTTGCAGTAGCGCTTGTGCCCTTTCAGCTCGACTTTGAGCCGGTGGTTCCTGCATCGGGCGCAGTTGGGCGGCGCGCGCGGGACGGCTGAGCTGGAGGCGCCAGGCTCGGATCTCTCGTCGCAGTCATCGGGCACGCGGTGCCTCCACCTGTCGCCCATCGACACCATATCTTCGTGGTCGGCCGTGGTCGCGGTTGTCTCGCGCGTCAGGAACGCACGGCGCGTCGCGCGGTCACGATGCGACTGACTGAGCGCCGCCGCCCGCCCGCTAGCCCCGCAGCCGCACCACGCCGCCGCCCCGCGTCTCTCCTGCCGCTACTGCACTTTATTGCTGTGCACTTTTGCAACTATGCCGCAGATAAAATAATAGTATCTATGTGCCGCGAATTTACACAAGAGCGAAATATCACAGCTGTTGCCAACAGTTTTTGTGATACTTTCATAGGCTCTAACGAAATAATATTTTATTACATTTAAAAATTAACCGATGTTGGTTGATGAATAATTAATACTCAATACTGAATCATTTATTGTATTCCACAATGTAATAATAGGTGGTAATTACTTTTATAACTTATTCTCGGTTTTACTTTATCCCTGGCACAGTAAGTGATGCACGGAATAGTAGCGTCTGAATAGGTAATGCTAAGTAGCCTATGCTCTGCTCTACCTACATGGAGAAAGAAAAACGTTTTTGCGTGTTATAATTTCGACAAATAAAGATGTATTTAAAAACATAAAACTGATATCGAAAGTATAATTAAATAAAATTGCATATATTTAATTTCAATAAGTATCACCTACCTAATACATATTGAATGCACGTTGTGCCGACATAATATGGGAAGGGCAGGAAGAAGATTAAGAAGAAGTATCTCCTACTTACAGGTTGTACCTAAACATTTTACCCAAAGCTCTCTGATTGTCATGTGGTATCGCTCTATATTGTTGATAAGTGGATAGGTAGGTTGGCCCTTTTGCTTGTTTGTTTGCCTTGTGATTGGAAATTGAATTGTTATAAGTGAACAAAATTCTTCAATTGAAGTAAATGCTGATAATCCTCGAGACGGTTGACCTGGTCTTCATCACCCCCCCCCCCTCCCTCCCCCCCTCCCTCCCCCCCTCCCCCTTTTTTATATGATATTTATAAGGATGAGGTTGATTAGGAAAGGCGAAGAAGAGTTTTCACATCTTATGTTGTTTTATTTTCTTGAACCTCTCCCGATACTAAAACCCAATTGTGTGTGGTGCATATATCGCGTGCACCGGCCACACACATGCACTTTTCTCGTAATCTTCACTCATCCGTGTGTGCGTGTTGATGTTTAGTAGAAGCAAGAAGTACGGTCTGTGCCGTACCTATATGATTTTCATGCGTCTAACTTATAATGCCCCTATTTTTGCGTCGGGCTTACAAACCGCGGTACCCACGATGCACAGCAACAAATGCCCCGACTGCGTGTGGTGCATACTTCGCGTGCACCGTCCACACACGTGCACTTTTCTCGTAATCTTCACTTATCTGTGTGTGCGTGCTGATCTGAGCAGTAGCAAAATACGGTCTGTGCCGTGTGCGATTTTCACGATTTTTTTTCTTGAATACTTTTTTATATATTTAGGTGGGCCAGGTCATATAAAAAAATAGTTATTGACTTATAAAGTTTCACAGTTTCGTTAGTAGTAAGTAAAGTACCAATATAAGTCACCATCATCGTCATCATTGGCGGACTAAATGATAGCACTCTGTTGGGCATAAGCCCTCTTTCAAACCTTTATAAAAAGTATCTTACTCATAATTAATTACGCTAAATCTACTTAAAAAATACCTATAATTCAAAACTGTATAACTCGTTCTTTTTCAGTAAAAATGGCATATATACCATGATTTGTGAGTTTTTGAGTATCCCGATTGCCAATAACCATCCACTCGCAAATCTCGCAATTAGGTAATCGCAAAGACTTGAATTTATCCGTGATCATGGCGCATGCAACTGCGTCCAAATATCCAAAAACTCACAAATTAAGGTACGTTTTTAGTGAATATAGTGTTCGTAACCATGAAAGTTTCAAAAGTTATATCTCCTTCTTTTTCAAAGTTGGTTAAAAAGGGCATTAACACTAGAAGGCAATGCATACCAAAATCGTGATCAACTTTGACTTTCGCGTGCTTTCGTGGTTAGGCCGCAGAATGAATAAAAGTTTCAATAAAACCGCGAATGAATTTAACCGACTTCAAATAACAAGAGGTTATTAATTCGGACATTTTTACGGTTCTATAGTAGAACCCCTATGTTTCGTTATGTCCGTCTGTCTGATTGTCGTCAGTACCGTAAAGCTGAAATTTGGCATGATGGTATACACATATTATCACTGAAAAAATAAAAAGATTAAAAAAGTAAGTACATGTCCAAAAAAAACTGTTTCTATTTTCGGCTTAAACTGATTTTTATTTACTTGCGTACTCCATTCTATGGAGTATCGTTGAATAGGTCTTAAATTTACGCCAGTAGTCTGTAGTTGGGTTTGAAAACATGTAATCAGACCGGTCAAGGATGAGTGAGACTCGCGCACCGAGGGTTCCATACCTACCAATTAGATGGCGCTGCTAAATTAACATAAATATAGTACCCACTTTTACTCGACCAAATTTAATTTCATACAGCCGTAGCCGAATTGACTACAGAAGCCTTCACAGGGCATGGTTTGACACGCACTTAATCAATCTATACCTACTAATATTATAAATTCGAATGTAGCTCTGTATATGTCTGTCTGTTTGTTACGTTTTCATGAGTGACGGCTGGACCAATTTCGATGAAATTTGATATACAGATAGATCATAACCGGGGTTGGAACATAGGCTACTTTTTATCTGACTGCTCAGAAGGAGAGTAATGTTTTTATTGACAAACCACGAGTGCGAAGCCGCGGGTGGCAGCTACTTAACTAATATTTTGTTGCCGTGATGGGTGGTCCGTTTTGAATTGCTTTGCAGTGTATGAAATGATAGGTTTTGAAGACCGATAAATTAGTTAGGGCCCGAAATATTACGTTTTAAAATCTGATTAAGCGGTCACTCAATACTCAATCTATACATATACCAACTACGTGTTTTGTTATGTACGACATTAAATGAAAACACAGGTAGGGTACGGCTAAAGGCTAGTATTGTTGTTGGATCTTTGCTCATTAAAAATATAAGGTAGATGAATTCTGTTTGTCATCCGCTTTTTCTGCGTCTACCGTAGTTTTGAAAACGTTAGAAGGCGGGTCGGCGAACTGCCTTGCCTCGCCCCGCGCGCCCCTCCGCGCCGCTCACTGGCAGCGCGGGCGCCGTTCAGTTAACTTGCACGACCGCACCTTGCTGGTCGCGGTCTTACCCCCTGTAGAAACTATTCCGTGGAAAGACAATTTTAACTCTATTTTGTAACTGCTGTGCTCGAGACGTTTCTCGTGAAGTGCTTGCATTTTTTCAATTGTGCCTCTGAAGATATTTCCATCATCAGGACACCCGTGCTGAACAAGTCCACGTCTAGAAACGTGCGGTTTGAAGTAATTAAGGTGGGTGGCATGCTTTTTTCGTCTACTTTATATGATTGAGCCAAAATTCTTCTCTGAGAGCATACCTACTCCCATATTATTCCATACTTATTATTTAAATTTAAAGGTCCTTCGAAATTACTAAATCTCCATTACCAGCGCTCTATATTCATCCCCAACAGTTGTAAATTAATTGTAATTCATGTATTAAATTAATTTTTTTCCCTAAGTTTTTTGTTGTAAAATTACTTTTTCAAAACAAGATTTTATAAAATTCATAATCAGAACCGCAAGCAGATTCAAATGAGCCCAAACACTAGTAGCCTACTATAATCCAATTAGAAGTTCCGTTGTCTAGCATCCGTCTCCATCATGAGACCACATCTATGGTACCATATTATTGCATTGTCACCGAAGTTACATATGTATTCCAAATTTCAGCTTAATCGGTTGAGGAGAACGGGCTTAAAATTCAGTTACAAGATTCCACCCGGACAAACATACATACATTGCAAGTTAATAAAAAGCTTGTAACTTGTAAATAGCTTTTTTTAACACATTACCCAAGAAAATTAAAAAAATTCAAACAACAAGTCCTAAAATACTAATGAAACAGCCTGTATAAAATGGGTAAACAAATGTGTTAAACTAACAGGTGTTAAACTGACTAAGCGTCGCTGATTTACGTTAAAAATTGTTTATTGCAAAACTATCGATTACTGGATAATATTCAAGCTACCGGTAATACCTCTGAATCAGTTAATACGATGCCGGACGTGTGTTTTAAGTTAATGTCGTACATAACAAAACAGGATGTATAAATAAAAATCAGTAGCCGTGCGTTAGTCTGGCATTTAAAGGGTCGGCAACGCGCGAGTTACCTTTGGTGTTACAAACGTCCATAGGCTACGGTAACCGCTTATCATCTGGTGGGCCGTATGCTTGTTTGCTACCTTAGTGGTATAAAATAAAATTCATAACAATCTTAAGTTTCTTTGGGCAATCCGAAGAGGCGTCAAGGTTGTTGTGCTATCTCCTTGGCCGACCTCACCTTTTTGTAAAAATACTCGAATAAAAAAATTGTGGTTTGTTAATCCTTATGATGGGATGGACGTCCAGATCTTTAACTCAGTAAGCACGAAACCCGTCTTCTTCTTTCGAGTCAATGGTTGTTTGACTTCTAAGTTTTATTAGCCCAATACAGAGCAACTTCCACGTACACCCGTGAAGATATCGCACTAAGGCAAGTCCAAACATAACGTTTGATACATTCCCACTTTATGCAAAACGATAAAATTTCTCAAAACTAAAAACATTTAATACTAGTGGTTCCCCGAACTGAGTTCTCGCGAGTCTTCTATTAAAATAAAAAAATATTATTTATAATCTTTGACTATCAAAATAATGCCACGAAATAAATATCCAAATAACTTGACCTACAGTTTCATTCAAATTACAGGTAACGGGAGTTCATGTTATCTAGTTACGCTTTTTTGGGGTACAAATTGCAGCTCTTCTGGATTTCAGACTTTTGCCTATATTTGTGACATTTAAGCTACACGCACACCAAATTACAGCACTGTGGGGTCACTGGTGTACCCTGTGAATTTTGTCAAAGTTTTGTTTTTATTATGGCTAATAACGCAAAAACTACAAAAATTAAACTAAAAATAAAAACAGGGCTGAAATGTACTAATGAAGACCTTTCGTTTGACGTCTCACTTGACCTTAAAGTCTCATTTTCATTTTTTTTTACCTCTCTTTAACCCCAATATCTCAACAACCCCCCAACATTTTTAGCTCACTTAGTCACACCAAAATGGTGCCATCACTATCTACCTATATACTAAATTTCACGATGATCGGATAAATGCTTCGCAAGTTATCCTCGGACAAACAAACATACATACATACAATGCCGATTTGCCCAAGTTGACTTAGAGATCTCGCTTAGCTCGATTAAAAAACTACAAACAAAACTGTTGTGTGCAATTTATAATAAAAAAAAAACATTTTCATGAATTATTATGGATCATCTTAAGGTAGAGGAGTAAACCTTCGGAAATTGAGAGCACAGCCAACAAAAAGTCAAAATTTCCAAAACACCTGTTTTTTCAGATCTCGAATCGATAAAATGTCAGAATTATCATCGTACAGACACTCGATTAACATCGAAAACAATCGGACATCTAAATAAAAAGCGTCGTCCATTTTGCAGCGGCGATTTCATCAAAGGACGCCGTAGTTCTTCTGGCTTTCATTATAAAACAATTTCAGTAAAGTACTAAAAAGTGACATGAGTCAATGGGAAGTGCTTTGCGAGCGGGATTTGTGGCAAAAAAGTGTTGTAAGGGCATTTGTCCACCGCCGCCGTCACTGGGACGTCACCGAGAAACGAGATTATTCGAACCGAACGCGACGTGTCGGTGCCGGCGTGCGATGGACTCGCGGCCATAGTAAATGTATGTATCGTTACTGCGGCGCCGTTATCTCGTTCTCGGTGTCGTCCCAGTGACGACGTGCGGTGGACACGCGGCCATAGTATCGCTACTACGGTGCCGTCATCTCGTTCTCGGTGTCGGCTCAGTGACGGCGTGCGGTGGACACGCGGCCATAGTAAATGTATGTATCGCTACATCAGCGCCGTCATCTCGTTCTCGGTGACGTCTCGGTGACAGCGCGCGGTGGACACGCGACCATAGTAAATGTATGTATCGGCGCCCTAAGGCCTATTCAGTTCTTCAGTGTGACCAAGTTTATCTATGCAGATAGAATCTTCTGTATACGGAAGAATAGATTAAAATGACATTTTCGTTTAGGGACTAGAAATATTACGACCATACTAAAGCTTCTACTCTCTACGGCCGCAGCGTAGAGAGTAGAAACCTAATATGGTTGTAAAAAAGTAATAATTTAGTTATATGACATTTAAGCGTACAGTACAATCATATATTGCTAAATAAAATGACTTAAACTCAATTCTTCCGAAATATTTTTTTCAATGACAGTCACGGTGCCCCAGCTTGTGTTTTTTTTGAAAGACACATAACTCACATAAGACATACATTTAAAACACACAACCCAAATTAACTTGTAAGTTGTTCGTCCTAATATAAGGTCGCATGGTCTGAGAAAAAGCAGTTTTAAAGATGTAGGAAAAAAAATCCTGGAGATTTCTTTTTCAAATATTTTTTTAATTTATGAACTCCGAACTTTCGAGCTTGGCGTGTTTTTGCGGAAAATACAAGTTTTTTTTTTATTATTTTTAAACTGGATAGATCTTCGTTTGACCACAATCTTACCTGATAGTAAGCGATGATGTGGTCTAAGATGAAGCACGAAGATCTAGAAGAAACCTATTCACTCTTAGCTTAAAGAGGCCCGGATTTTATTCTTTAGGAAAAACAAGTCATTAATGACCTGTAATGCACCCAAATTAATAGTAATAATTCTAAAAAATATCCTCGATTATGCAAATATATGGTGAGCGCAAATCTTAATAGGTATATAAAACAAAGTCGGGTTAGTTACATCATTTATAACCCAAGAACGGCTAGACTGAATTCTATGAAATTTGGTGTATAGATAGATTATGATTGGGGTTGAGACATAGGCTACTTTTTACTCGACTGTGCAGAAGGAAGGTAATGTTTTTATTGACAAACGCGTGCGAAGTCGGGGGCGGGTCAGTTTGTATTATATAAAAATAAAAGTGACACATAAAACACCCGCTTGGTATTGACAAATTGGACAGTTACTTGCAAAAACCACTATGAAGAGTTGTAGTGTAAATTTAGAACTTAAACGCAAACGTGTTTGCACCCGATATATACAAATGGAATTGTACAATAGTGGAATAAGTAATCACGATTTAAATTATAGACACATAAAAAAAAACTAAACAAAAAAAATTGCCCGTGTACCTTAAAATGTATCATCATCATATCAACCACAGGACGTCCACTGCTTTTTAGGGCTCCGTACCTCAAAAGGTAAAAAAGGAACCCTTAGAAGATAATTCTCTTGTCCGTCTGTCTGTCCGTCTGTCACCACCGATTTTCTCAGGAACGGTTTGACCTAGCAAGTTGAAATTTATACCAGATACTGAGGTCTATAATGCTTATTAGGTGTATAAAAATCAAGATCCTAAGTCAACACGGTAAAAAGATATGGCCAAATTTATATTTTCGCGAAAACTTGTAAGTACCTACGAAAATTTACCTTAATGTTCAACTTTTTTATTTTTCGGAATTTTCCCTTTACTTGTGCTTTTAAGCAAAATTGACAATTTTAGGTCAACCGGATGTACCCTATAGGTTTCGGGACTAAAACCTATATGGTAGTTCCTGTTGACTTAAAAATCGAAAATTGGCAAAAAGCAAGAGCAACACTTCCAGCACAAATAAAGGAAAAATTCCAAAAAATAAAAAAAGGTGAAAATTAAAGGGTGCCCCTATAAATACATAGTTGACGCCAGTTAAGATAGTCCTTGGAGTTGTATGGGCGCTCATACAATTTAGTGGACTAGCTTAATCGGCGCCAACCTCAAATCAGGTAAATAAATAAAATTGTGCTATTGTGTGAGACAAAATAAAAGAAAATATTTATTATAGATAATGGTACGGAACCCTTCGTGCGCGAGTCCGAACCCCACTTGGCCGGTTTTTTAATACATTATAGGCTTGAGTTTGACCACGACCTTGCCTGATGGTAAGGGATGCAGTCTACGATGGTACACGCTTGCCTGGAAGAAACCTGTTCACTCGCGACTTGAAGATCTGCCCCATACATTTCCAGAGCGATGTTATACTTAACAATTTATTAAATAAACTGTGGTTGCCCGCGACTTCGTACGCGTTATACTACTAAATATGTAATATAGTTAACCTAGAAATAAATCTAAACTCGCTGTTGCAACTTGACTTGACACCCCATTTTTATCCCAGGGGACTTGATATTATGAGATAAAAAGTAGCCTATGTGTTAGTCCAGGTTATAATCGACGTAAATACTAAATTTCATCGAAATCGGTTCAGCCGTTACGACGTGATTGAGTAACAAACAAACATATAAACAAACAAACATCCAAACTTTATAATTTATAATATTAGTGTGATGTTCATCCATTATTAACTGTAAGTTTTACCTGTATTTCTTTATAAGAAGAATTCTAAGAGCTGGTGAATTTTGTATGAAAAAAAGAAAAACAAAAACAATTGTACAAGTTGATGTAGGTTATACACGAGTTGTTTACCGGTGGCCTCAGATTATACAAACAAACAGATAGAGCGCGCCGAACGTGCGAGTGAAGCCACACAAGCGAATACAAATTTAAAAGCGAATACAATCTCGCGGCAGTGCTAAAGATAGCGTCGTACTGCTTGAACGTCTCGAGTGATTCATTATTTTCTGTCAAAAATGCCGTCTTGTGTTATTAAACAGTATAAAAGTTGTTCCCAAAAACAAAAAAAGTGGATGGAATATCATTTCACAAGTAACTATAAATTATTTAATTGATTTTATTATTTATTCACCCAATAATTAAACGGTTGTCTCGAAACACAAAACCTCGACATTAGTTCGACTGTGTTGCCAGTTTTCGATAAAATGTTTTCCCTTCAATTGGGGAAACTACCTGTTGATCTAGGCGTTAGCTAGCCTGACTGTTAAATGTACGGACGTGGGTTCGATTCCCACGCGTAATCTCACGCCTAAATTGTTATTCCGAATTTGGATGTATTTCTATAATTATGTTATTGCCGTTTACTGTGATTCGGTGATTAATATCTTATGCGGGATTTTAAATATAATTGTATATGTATAACAATTTAGTTCGGTATGCATATATGTAATGTATATACATTACATATATGCATATTACATATATATATATATGTGTAGGTATATGTATATGTAATGTATATACATTACATATACCTACACATATATAATAAATGGTATATATAGAGAAGTAATAGCGATTCGCCCTCGCTTCGCTTCGGGAAAAATATCCTACCAGAACATTTTACCGGGATAAAAATATCCTATATGTTAATCCAGATCATATTCAATAAGTATGTGCAAAATTTCACAGAGTGAATCTGATGAAGTTGTTGATAGAAAAGTATTTAATGGTGCGATTGCACTATATAGCAAAATAAGAAACTAATTCTCGAAATGTAAAAGCCAAACGGCAATATTACAAGAAATTAGTGCAAAATAAAGGTGGTTAATTTTTTTGGCAATATAATTATTTATGATTTTAATAAATATTTTGGATTCATATGTATGTTTTTTTTTATCAGTCTAATGAAATGAATATGATACTACAGAAAAAACTAAAGTAATATTAAGTAGTAATACTAAAGTAATAAAATAAAGTCCATTTTTCCAAAAAGTGTTATTGTAATTTTTCAAGTTCTAATAACAGTCCGGAGTCAGGAATATATCCTGCGTTGTTGGCTAGTCTCTTGCGAGATGGCCGCCGTAGCCGTAATTCGGCCAGGAGGACATTAAAGTCCATGTAAACCTCAATAAACACCGGACGGACCGCTAGTTATAAAAATCTTCACATATTATTTCTTCTGTAATTTTACAATGCGTTTACAATGGTACATGAAATATTTAAGTGTTTAATAAACTAGTTAATTAAACAATTGTTCAATCCTAATACTCACACAAATTTGTATTCAATTAGTAACAAATTCATGTATCCAAATAATATTTTAGAACCTGTTGTCGTTAAAGGACATTAAAAAAATACAGGAAGTTTTTTTCTTTTTCTGGTATCATTACACGCACACTGATGCACGTGTCCCTACAGAGCTATTTCTAATCGCCACGCACACATGAATGATAAGTGGCGTCATACTGTTTGTTGCGTACACTCCATCTGTTTGTTTGTATAATCTGAGCCGGTGGCCCTTATTTTGTATATCCTTTTATGTCATGTAAACGTTGAAATTCAGCTAAAAATAAAATAATATTTATTTGAGTTATTACCTCCATATTTGTGGCTTTTCATGGCCTATCATGTATAACTTCGGTATACGTGTAACACGCCGATAGAGGTCAGACTTATAGTTCTCAAGGTCAACTGGAAGAATGCTATGTAGCAGAAGTTCGCCTGTGTACAGATGATTTTTATTTGTGAAATAAAGAATTTCATTATTCATTATCACGTGTTCATTCACATACGAGAACAATGTTTTTTATTTCAAATTTCAATATTTTTTATTCATGACGTCCACTGCTGAACACAGGCCTTCTAGTCTAGTCAACATGTGCCTTTTAGGTCTAAGTTTTTAGCTCGCCTCGGAAAATTATGATCGAGGTGTCATTCGATTCGTCATCGCATTTAGAAACTTTTCGAAAAATTTGAAGTTTTGATTGCAAAAATTACAAAAGTTATAAACCATTTAGTAAAAAAAAAAGGGTGGTTTTGTTTTTTGCAAATATCTCAAAAAGTATTCAAAATTTTCGAAATTTGAAAAAAGATCCATAAAGAAGAAGAAATTTCCTAAAAAAAGTCATACCTCCCGGAACTCTAGAACTAATATTTATAATTTTTCTAGAGGGTTGAAAATACGGCCGAAAACGGCAACTCTCGCTTGAGTAAGCTCCGCCCACTTTGGACCTTTAATGAATAAATATTATTTAAACTTACTAAATATGAAAATTAAGAAATTAAAAAATTCAGGCACCTATAGGATAGATCAATGAACAATAATCCGGCGATCAAAAGTTTTTATCGCGATTTTTCAATTAATTATCCATTAATTAATTAACAATTTTTTGTAGCACGAACATCAACATTGAAAGTACGATAGTTGTTAAACTATTAACCTGGGAGTTTTTTCCTTTTATAGAGCTATCATACAAAGGCTATAGAAAAGATTCCCGTTGGAAAAATTAAAAAATTGTTAATTTTCATTTTGTTATTAACTATTTACTTAAGTTAAAAATTATCAACCTCGATTAAACATTGAAAAAAATATTTTTTTTATAATAATGCTATTGGTCCGTTTTCTTATGATCATAAGCTACTTAAAAATGATTTTTAATAATTTTTATCCCATATTGTTTAAAAAATTGTTATAAACAAATGCGTTGTTTATAAAATAATCATAAATTTTTTTTTTGATAACATAATCTTTGATGGAAATTATGATTTAAAAAAAAACCGTTCCTTAAAAAAAATTTTATTGCTTAAAAACGCATTTGTTAATTAACTATTTTTTTTAACCACTTGTTATGAAAATTAAGGAATGATTTTGTTTTTTTTAATAATTATTTATCTTGTTCTTCGATATCTGATTTTATTTTTTATTTTTATTCAAATTTTAATTGTTTATGCAATAAACAATTTGTTATAAACAATAAATTTTTTTATTATTTTTTTTTAACTCTAAAAAATACCGTAAAAACAGCCCAGTATCCGTTTTTGGGAAAAAAATGATTTTTCGATTTTTTATTTAATTTCAAGTTCTCTCGTATACTTAAACTTACCTTTCGCGCCTGCTTTTCTTTAGTTATTATTATGTTACTTATAAACTATTGCAGATACAACAAATTCTTTAAACTTTTTTTTTCCAAATTACTTACTCAACAAATTTATTAGAAAACTAGTGCTCAAACTTTATTATTTCAATAAATTTTTAGTGATAATTTTTAAAAATTAAAGGAAAAAGTTTTTTTTTTTTGCTTTTAACATCGAAATATCTCGTTAACTATAACAGATACGACAAAAGTTACTCTACATTAACAAATTTTTTTTTAAGGAACGGTTTTTTTAAAAAAATCATAATTTCCATCAAAGATTATGTTATCAAAAAAAATTTTACGATTATTTTATAAACAACGCATTTGTTTATAACAATGTTTTAAACAATATGGGATAAAAATTATTAAAAATCTGTTTTAAGTAGCTTATGATCATAAGAAAACGGACCAATAGCATTATTATAAAAAAAATTTTTTTCAATGTTTAATCGAGGTTGATAATTTTTAACTTAAGTAAATAGTTAATAACAAAATGAAAATTAACAATTTTTTAATTTTTCCAACGGGAATCTATTCTATAGCCTTTGTATGAAAGAAGAAAGAAAAAGAAAGAAAGAAAGAAAATACATTTATTTGACACACACACAGGACAGACTATTGAAAACGGAACATATACAGAACGAACATACCTACTTACAAACAGATTTTATTAACAAAGAAAAATTATACAAAGAAACAGGAAACACACAAGATAAAAATTAAGTACATATAATATAGGTAGGTAATTACAAATAATATGGTCTTCCGTGCTGTGTGGGTCAAACAGGCCCCGTCTCAGCGTGTTGCTGCTAACCATCCGAGGATAGTAAGCGGCGCTGGTTTTCAGATGGGACCCATGGGTAGCCTCACGAACGCAGAAAAATGAATAGAAAAGTAAACAGATACATACACATACACAGATACATACATACACATACATAGCTACATATACTTAAAAAATAAACTTTGAGAGTTTGAGATAAAAACAAAGTGTTATGTGGGTAAAGATTGCGCTAGGGAAGTAAAGATCAATTACTGTGACTAAGTTGCGATGTATAGCAAGGAAGGACATGAGACAATGAAGAGGAGGAGGAGGAGGAGGAGGAGGAGATAAAAAGATATGAATGATTTCCAGAAAGATTTGTCTAAAGACCTAAAGAAAAGAGAGTGTGGAGTAGTGTTTGTGGGCAGTGTAACAAGAAGGAGAAAAATACTAGACGGTTTCCTGCGTGACAGAAAGCCGCGATGGCTCCTGTGTCGCAGCATCTTTGTATGATAGCTCCATAAAAGGAAAAAAATCCCAGGATAATAGTTTAACAACTATCGTACTTTCAATGTTGATGTTCGTGCTACAAAAAATTGTTAATTAATTAATGGATAATTAATTGAAAAATCGCGATAAAAATGTTTGATCGCCGGATTATTGTTCATTGATCTATCCTATAGGTGCCTGAATTTTTTGATTTCTTAATTTTCATATTTAGTAAGTTTAAATAATATTTATTCATTAAAGGTCCAAAGTGGGCGGAGCTTACTCAAGCGAGAGTTGCCGTTTTCGGCCGTATTTTCAACCCTCTAGAAAAATTATAAATATTAGTCCTAGAGTTCCGGGAGGTATGACTTTTTTTTAGGAAATTTCTTCTTCTTTATGGGTCTTTTTTCAAATTTCGAAAACTTTGAATACTTTTTGAGATATTCGCAAAAAACAAAACCACCCTTTTTTTTTACTAAATTGTTTATAATTTTTGTAATTTTTGCAATCAAAACTTCAAATTTTTCGAAAAGTTTCTAAATGCGATGACGAATCGAATGACACATCGATCATAATTTTCCGAGGCGAGCTAAAAACTTAGACCTAAAAGGCACATGTTGACTAGACTATTCCCTGTGCAGCCTGCACCCAACGGCGCAACCTTTATCAGGGTGCTGGGAGTCGTCTTTCTATCTAGGCGGTCTTCCTACGCTGCGCTTTCCAGCGCGTGGTCTCTACTCTAGAACCTTTCTACCCCAACGGCCGTCAGTTCTTCGAGTTACGTGCCCCGCCCGCTGCCACTCCAGCTTGCTAATCCTCTCTGTGTCTTTCACCTTTAGTTGTCTACAAATCTCATTTCAAATTCGATCTCATAATAATCAAACGGTTTATTTTTTATTTTAAAGTGTTATCCCAAACTTACGGAAAAAATTAAGATTTTTAAAATCATGGTTTTAAAAATATTACGTAGATAGATAGATTTATTGTATATCACACTTAAATCAACAAACATTATCAAAACTAATACACACACGATTGCAGATTGAAAACACGATTGAAAACAGAGAGAGTGTATTCATATACACTTATTCATGAAATAAATTAATCTAATCTAATCTAAAATAACTACACACGTGAAAAAGAACACAAGTAGCGGTCTTTTCGCTAAAATTGATCTCTTCCATATAACATTTGGATGAACTGGATTTCGTGAGAGAGTTATAGGATGATAAAATAAAACTACTTTTAATAAAATAACTGAATATTGACAGAGTGACAAAATCTTGTACAGTTCAGATAGAAGAGACAAAATTGTAATGCCGATCAAATACTGCGTGTCACTGTATTTACGATATTAATTTAAATCATGGGTAGGGCTGAGGGCTAGACGTATTGTTGTGAAATAGTTTTTTTTCGTTTATTAGTTAATTTCAAGTCCTAAAATATCAATGAATAAAATATGTCTATATAAAATAGGTAAACAAATCATATTCATTCATCATATAAGTAGGTACCTGCTAAGCTGACTAAGCGGTATCGGCGCTAAGGCGCCGCCGATTTACGTTAAAAATTGTTTATTGAAAATGTATCGATTACTGGATAAATATTGAAGCTACCGGTATTAATAATGTAATCTCTAAAATCAGTTAATAAGTACGATTCTGCATGTGTTTTAAATTAATGTCGTGATTGCGGTGACAGGCTGTATATGATTCACCAAAGGTGAGGAATATGTATTATAAATAAATAAATAATGCATAATATTATCATCATATTTTTTTGTAAATAAATACTTGTAATGTATACTAATATGCATATTTATCATATATATTATATTTACAACATCATCATTATCGTCGCTGTCAGTTCATAAGGTTGTATATTAAGACATTAGGTTTTAGGAAACACCAAAACCTGTATATTTTAAAATTTGGATTCATAGACTAACAATATTCAGGGACAAGCTTTTAATTAAAAACAACACACAAATTTGTAAGGTGTCTGGTAACAAATTTCGCTAGAACATGATTTTCGGGACTATACATACGTCCTCATGGAAAAAAAGGAATTTTGGCATACGTCCTTTTGAACTGACAGCGACGATATATAGTCTATATGTATGTTACGATATACATATACATATATATATATATAATATATGTTACGGGTCAAATAATCATCTGCGTCAAAGTTGTCGTGTGCAACGATTCTGTTTAATTAAGGCACATGTTAAAATATTTATAATAGAATGGTTCTGGACATGCAAAGCTATTTAGAGTTCACATCGTTATCGGTTGTCTATTTAGTTTTAATTTTAAGAGTAAACTAAAATGTAGGTTAACCTAACCTTTTTTTTTTTACGTGGAGGAATCCTCATGGATACCGCTCTGAACCCAGGGAGCGGTATGTCGGACTCCTACCGGCTAAACCTCCACGGCGTTTCTCCGCTCGCTATATGCCGGGGACACGGGAACAGAGAACATTAGAAAGACAATAGAAAGAAATGATAAACATTTGATAAAAATAACCTGTTAAATATTTCGAAGAAAAATAGAAGAAAAACGCAAACGGAGATTGAAAACTTTACCGTATTACCACAAAAAAGGTAAACACTATGTTTAAAAAATTCCTTACCAATTGTTGTTCAGGGTTTTTTAAACAGGATTTAGCGGGTGTTTAACTTTTTTGTGGTAAGGCCCATAGTTTTCAGGCATTGTGGTATAGGCAAAGAAAAAAATGAAACCAAATTTCCTAAATGCTGCCCAGCCCAACTGAATCCTCCTCTTCGCCTCCATCTCGAAGTTGTGTCTACCCAATTACACTATCAGGACGAGGCATTACGTAGTCGTGAAAAACTTCGAGTGGTTAGTCTTTTACGACGACTGGTTGCGGATTTATGTGATCATTAAATATATTATATTTTAACCTTGATTTTGTCCTTATTCATCCGTAAGCCAATTCGTTGGGAGGAGACAGCTAGGCCGTCCAGCGTATCCTGCTGCTCCTGCAGCGACTTCGCCATCAGGACTCGTCATCTGGGAATAGCAAGTGTGAGATGTGTTCGCCGCTTATATTAATGCCCATATTTTTCCAGTCCAGGGTCTTAAACAACGCGTTGGTGAACAGTTTCGAGGATATGACATCCTCTTGTCGCAGTCCTCTGCGCAACTGGATGGGATTAGACTGCTGGTCCTGTACTGGGATACTCGTGATGGCTGATTTGTAGAGGCATCATAGGACTTCGATTTAACTATAGTCTACTTGACATCGCTGCAGATATTCGAGAACAGCCCAGGTTTCGACGGAGTCAAAGGCCACCTCGTAGTCCAGTTTCCTTGTTAAGTGTCATCAAAGTCGGGAAAACTGAACAAACAGACAGACAGAGAGACAGGGACAGACAGAGAGACAGAGTTAATTTCGAATTTATAAATTAGTATTGAGGAATTATGTATATTGGATATGGAGTTAGCACTTCTTTCTTTAAAGAGAAAGCTGATGCGAAGGTTCCATATACTTGCCTTTGAATACTGAACCTTTAAACAATCATACAATGCAGCACGTGTAAGCTTCAACAATACCCGGTATAACCTTGTACGAATGTCGACTGAAATGTAATTAGTGCAGGAAATTATAGCAATCACGACAAATGCTTGTATGAAGTTGATACCAACAAGTGTGTTGTCTCTTAGTTACATGTCTTTATTAATGTCATTTATTAATAACAAAAAGTTACATGTCTTTCTTTTACATTGTTGAAAATTGAATACATAATTAAGTAAAAATATTAAATGCAGTGTATTTAATACACTAGTGGTTCGCCCCGAACTGAGATCTCGCGAGTCTACCATAAAAAAAAAATATTATTCGTAATCTTTGACTATCAAAATAGTGCCCCGAAATAAGGAACTAACTTACTTGACCTAAAGTTTCATTCAAATTACAGGTAACGGGAGTTCATGTTAATTGGTTACTCTTTTTTGGAGTACAAATTGCAGTTATTCTAGATTTCAGACTTTTCCCTATATTTGTGATACATAAGCTACACGTGTACCAAATTACAGTACTGTAGGATCACTGGTGTACCCTGTGAATTTTGTCAAAGTTTAGTTTTTATTATGACTAATAACTCAAAAACTACAAAAACTTTACTAAAAAAAACGGGGTCGAAATGTACTAATGACGACCTTTCATTTGACGTCTCAGTTGACCTAATAGTCTCATTTTCATTATTTTTTACCCCTCTTGAACCCCAATATCTCAACAACTTCCCAAAATGTTTAGCTCATTGACTCACACCAAAATTGTACCATCATTACCTACCTATATACCAAATTTCACGATGATCGGATAGACGCTTCGAAAGTTATCCTCGGACAAACAAACATACATACATACAACGCCTATTTGCCCAAGTTGATTTGGAGATCTCGCTTTGCTCGATCAATTAAATGCAGTATATTAAATACATTAAATAGAATCGTATTATATGACTCCAAAAAGTCATCAATCTTATAATCCTATAATAATTTACGCATAAGGGATTGCGTTGATTGTGCATTAATAATATCCATTGGTAAGCGATTGTAGACGGCGGGCCCCAACACATGTACCAGCTTCAACGTTTCGGTAAGGTGCCTTGGCATAGCCCTCAACTTTTGGGCATTCAGTGTCATAGGTGTCCTATGACAATCACCGAGTCTCAAGTACTTGCTCAAGTGGTTACGTGCATAGGCACGGAAGATGACAAAGGCTGGGACTGTCATGATCCTTATCAAACGAAACTAACTATACTAAGGTCCCGCCAGTATTAGCGATGAATCGCTTTAAAATAAATGTTTCCTATTAATAAGTAATAACACTATTTGATTTGATTATTTCCGGCACACAGTTTGCCTATTTACTAGCACAGCAAAGCTTAATGTTGATTAGTCACCCTTATAATCCTGTCACATGACAATAGCAACCGCGTTCTTTACCCAACTAGTGCTTCTACTTGCCAACAAGCTCTGTATAAATTATCTTCATTTGATTTAAGTAAAGGCCTCCGTTTTTAGTTACACACAATGAAGAATACTCCTTGGTGGATAGACTATAGACGGCAGCAGTACAAGCCCAGACTGACCATGTCTATCGGAACTATTTTGAGAAAGAGTTTTATCCAGGTTGTGAAGGAGTATGCAAGTAATTGCTCTGTGGCGGGAGTAAAGAAGATGACGGATACTAACATTGGGTGGAAACGAAGGTAAGTATTATTATTGATTACAATTCAAACAGAGACCTTAACCTGCTTACAACCATCATCTTTCGTTACAGACAATATTATCGATCCACCAGCTATCGCCACAAAGACAAGAAATAAGTTATAAAAGTTGCCATTCCATTTTAAATTTCCAAGCAAAATATCAGACACTCACTTTATCATTAATAAACATCTTTAACAAAAATTACCCTAATATTAAACCTTGCGGTACTCACCAGGTGTCTGTGGGCGATGATATTTTTCACACTATTTGGCCTGGTCTGCTACTTCTTTATCTTCACTTGGGTAACGACGCTGGCCAACCCTCTCATCCTCATGCCTCAGTACTCAACCTACTCGATTGCTGAAATTGATTACCCTGCTGTAGCCCTTTGCAATGTCAACAGAATCAGTATGAAGGCTTTGAAAGTTCTAGCTTTATTATTGTAAGTAGAAATTCAGTTAATTATTATTGTACCAATTTTTTGATCCTAAATTGAAAAATAATATGGACAAGAATATTCGATGTTATTTCTTGTTTTTAAAC
This sequence comes from Philereme transversata, assembly GCA_963924445.1. Taxonomy (NCBI): domain Eukaryota; kingdom Metazoa; phylum Arthropoda; class Insecta; order Lepidoptera; family Geometridae; genus Philereme; species Philereme transversata. The sequence continues at coordinate 13,432,664 of OZ004347.1, forward strand.
AACTTCAAACAAATTGAGGTTCTCACTTGTCGGAATCTTTTTTTGATGTATTTTCCCCGATTACCAGAAGACGCCTGGACCTTTGGTTTAAAAGGGATGCTAATGGAACCACCGGAAAGTATATTTCAGGTGGTTCCATTGGCACCAAGTCAGGATCTAATGATGGGAGCCCAAAAAAATCGAGGGCAACCCTTAAATTTTTTTTAATATCTCTGTTATATTTCGCTAAAAAATATTATGTTTCTACTTGTATCAGATATAAACAAAAACAGTTTGGAAACGTATCTCTAGAGATCATCCAGGAGTTCCTGATGAACTCCGGAAGGATGCTGAACTTCAACTACGTAGAGGATTGGGGTCCTCCTTTCTCGGAGATGGAGTTGTTTTCGAACCAAAGGCGGGACTATGATTCACAAAAGATCGTGGACGCTATGAAAGAGGTACGCCATATTCTTCCAAAGCGTTTTGTATCGCTTTGATATGTCAATAGTTGTGAAGAATTATAAAATCACTGATGATAATACTAAGCTGTATCTTCAAAATCATCTATTGACTAACGTTTGATAAGCAAAAAGTCTAAGAACTGTTCAAAGTTACTTTCAAGAAATGGTGAAGTGACCTTGTAAAATCTCTGTGACCAATTCGGGTTGAGTGACTTTTAAACTAGAGAATAGAGGGGCAGATAATAGTTAAAGTAATTCTTCAATGAATGAGAGTAGACTAATACCAGCACCAGGTATGAATAATTTATTTTGACAGTTAGCACCAAAGTGTGAAGAGATGTTGTTAAGATGTTCCTGGGCAGGGGAGCCAATAGACTGCTCTAAGATATTCACCATGCGACGCACGGCCAAGGGACACTGCTGCGCCTTCAACTATATCCTGGATTTTGATGCAACTGGACAGTAAGTAGCCAAGATACTTGGAACACAGTGCAGGAGAATGTTTTACAGTTTGCATTAGTCTGAGTGAACCAGGTTAGTCTCCTCCATTCTGAAATAAGTTTCTGAAGAAGAAGAGCCAACGGAAGTAACAAACATGTTGCTCCAGACACTGCTGTTGATAACACGTGAGCTTTCACTTCGCTTGTCATTAATTTGCTCTATAGCTAAATCCCGTATTTATAATAAAGTTTTTACTTGGTATGCTCAGGTACTACTGTTGTTGTGTCATTAATTCAGCCAATGCTGCAACTTCCCACGAGACGCTCTGTATAAATCATCTTTAAGCGATAGATGTAAAGGCTTCAGTTTTTGGTTCCAGTCCAAACAAATCCCTGAAGGCGGTGCGGCAGGAAGTACCTGGCTTCATGCACGGCCTCAACGTGATCTTGGATCCTATGCTGGATGACTACGCGTACCCCTTGAATGTCGTGCATGGATTTGACGTAAGAAAATAGTGGTAGACTTCAAACTTTATTCTTTATTGTACACAAATAGACTACAGACAAAAACCACTTACAAAATGTACATGTACAAAGGCAAGCTTAACCCTAATAAGAGTTCTCTTCCAGCAAACTATTGAAGATAGAGTTATCCAAAATTCTGTTAAAAGGAACGAAACGTAAAAATACGTGTTGGCGTATAGTGGGATTCAGACCACGATCCGGTTATTTCGAATTCATGAACTAATGGATTTTCTACTCGAAGAACAAATTGCTCAAAACTGTGAAGGAAAACATCGTAAGAAAACTGGATTATCCAAGAACCAAAAATTGGAAGGCGTTTGCCATCGATTAATAATTTAATAAAAGGCGATGGGCTTGCGACCTGTCACGTTTACAAGTATAGAATAAATAAATATTGCTAAACATTTCACACAGCGCTATCTAGCCCCAAACCTAAGCAGAGCTTGTACTATGGGAACCAGATAACTGGTAGATTGCTATCTATTATGTCTGCCTGCATTTGCGTTAAAAGTATTTTTTATATGATCTGGAACAAGCCACATGATGTTAAATGGTAGCCATCCTTTAAAGTGGATTGAAAGTGGATTCCAAATGACAATAAAAGTAGGTATATAGGCAACAGTTGATACAAAAATATCATTGACATTTGATTCACGATATCGCGTGAGTACCCCACATTACCACCAAAGCTTTTAGTACAAACGATTAGTTTAGCTGAACCGGGGCTGTTGTTGACATTCGTCAATGTACATTGTCGGAATAGGTACATCAGATTCTAGAGAGTTATACGAAGTGCATTTTGTATTATGGGTGCTTAGCGAAAGTGCTGACTGCCACAAACAAACACAAATATTTTATTTCGTGACATTTCAGGTTGCCATTACATGAGAACTTGTGGAATAGAGTTATTTCACTAACAAATAAGATGTCCTGTTGCCATGCAAACTTAATTACACTTGACTTATATACCCCAACTAATTACAAACTAACAAATATTGATAAATTTGGGAACAATTTTTGAGAACCTTTTGCCCAACAGTGGGACGGAATAATCATCATCAGCAGCCAATAGGTACTCACAGCTGAGTATAGGCCTCCTTGTAAATAAAAAAGGAATATTTAGGTCCAATCTAATATAATAAAATTAGCCAACATTGAATTTTTATTTCACGAGCCTGGTATTTTATTCATGTATTTTTTTACTAATAGAAGGTATTTTAGGTATTGCTGTTCGACCCGACTAACTTCGCAGACCCGAGTGCCGGGCGAGTGGTCCATCGTCTCGCAGAACCCAACAAATTAGAGTTCCTTGAGCTGAAGTCCATCAAGCAGACAGCGTCGCCAGAAGTACGGAAATTTCCGGTATCTACTGTGAGTAAATAGAAGAACAGAAAACACGGTATTGCATCACTTGAAAGTAATGTCCGGTTTCTATATTCAAAATACGAGGCGTTTTTACTTCGGATGGTAGAAAAAGTAACGGAGCGTTCCCATAAAATTTAAAATCTACCGACAAATGATGGTTACCAATGGATTGTCGAATTTAAATCCAAATATTGGGATATTATTCCTCACGATATTTGGATTTAAATTTGACGAGTTCGACAGTTTTCCTTTTTCACCGTTAAATTAGAGTTTTCTGAGAATTTATACATGTGCATGCAAGATCGCAGCATTGCAAAAGTTTTGATATTTCTATACTGCGATTCGTCCCATTTAATTTATGCCTGAAAACTATCTAGTACAATCAGTAAGAAAAGTGAATTCGAGCGTTAAATATTTTAGGAAATCAAATATTAACTAAAAATAAGTTAAAGTCAATCCTAAAATGTTATGGTAACATAACAACTTATTATTTTATGTTCAATAGAAACCGGCAAAACTCTACTAGTCGCTAAAGGCTGGTCCATCAACATAGACCCATATTTTTTTAAAGATTGCGAGGATATTAACGGGAATAATATATATCCTTAAGAATATCCTTAATATTAAGATTAAGATCTTTAAATACTCTAATAGATTAAAATAGATTACTTATCTCTATACACACACGTGCATTTCTAGAAATACATTGCAATGATTTGAAATATTGGTTAGTTTAATTTTTTTTATACGACCTGGAGATGGTGTAAGCTTATGGCCCACCTGACAAAGCATGGGCTTGTAGGTCACGCACCTTGATACGTGCCCTACGACGCACTGCTCTGCGTCCATCAACTTGAGGCATATAGATGTAAAGGCGGATGTGCTTGTAATTTACCCATACCCTTCAAACTGAAACACAGAAATGCTGCTTGGCGGCAGAAATAGGTATGGTGGTAGTACTTCCACGGGTGAGCCCGTTCAAAAGGTTCTACGACTCGTATGCACTACTCACCTAGACAGCAAAGTGCTTCTCTTTTTAACACGCTTTTATTGGATAGGTATGTATGTATGTAACGGAAACTTTGAACTTGATTTTAACCACCTCAAAACATCGAATTAAAATGAAGTTTTGTACACTTATCAAGGACCAATGACAATACATAATACAATAAAAAAATAACCCTTTTGTTGTTAGCCGAACTAAAAAATAGAAAATAAATAATAGTTGAAAAAACTAAAAGTAGAAAATTATTTTCAATAAATTAAAATTAAGAATAGTGTGATTAACGAAAAAAAATTTTAAGTGTAAAAAAATCGTGGGGTCCTTTTTAAGATATTTTCAAAATGACTGATATTTATAACAATTGACATCAAGCACCCCACGCTTTTTACAATAAAATATTTATTTTGTTAATTACACTATTCCTAATTTAAAGTTATTGAAAATTATTTTCTACTTTTTAGTTCGGTTATCTACAAAAGCGTGTTTTTTTAACTATTATTCATTATTGTTTGCGTAAATATCGTCACTGCTACGCCAATGCTACGCGTGCTGCTACGACACGCGTTGATATCTTTTGTATGGGCAACTATGTAATTACGTTGTCTGAAATGGCGATAAAAGTCATCTCAAACAGTTAAAATGCTAGAACTAAATAATTAACAGGGTATTATTGAAATGTGCAAATAAGAAAACGATTCACTCTCTTTCGCCCAACATCTTTAAACTAAGATTCTTAAAACCATCTCAAAAACTTTCGAACCGGATGGTACTTGAATCCGCAACCTTCCTCTTGATAGGATATGCCAATTTTGCTACAGCCCTTGTCACCATTGATTTTTGCGATTTTTTGATTTCCACGTGCTGTGAGATGCTTTTAAAAATCTTAGGACTTCTCATGTCAAATAACACTATAAAAATAAAAATACCATCTCAAAACTACACCTTTAAAACCCTCGGTAGATACTTTAACTATGGAAATCTATGGGGATATCTATGATAGTAGACACTGCAGCTGGTACCAGGCTGTGAAATTATTTAACACCTTACCGGTACATTATAAATGAGACTGATAACTTAAATAAATTTAAATCGGAATTGAGAAAACTTTTGCTGGAGGAATGCTTCTACTCAATCGATGACTTTTTAAATAATACAATTTAATTGCAGGCTATAGGATTATTTTGACATTTATGAAATATCAATATTATTTTTGACATTTTAGACTTTATTTATATTCAGACATTTTTTGGATTAATTGTATTATTTGCTATTTAGTATTGTGGAATTTAATTTAAATAATATTTGTTTTATTATTGTATTTTGTTGTTAGTTATCAGCATATCAGTTCAAACATGATTTTTATAAATTGTTTACGAATAAAATAATTATTAATTATGTAGGTATCTACATAAATACTTGCAGTGCCCGTTCATCCAAATAACTCGGAGACCATTCTCGATCAATTAGAAAGAAAGAAAAGTTTATTTGACACACGCTCTTTAATACATCATAAAACACAAATTACACATAAAGCACTACAGTAAAGTTACCAACGAGTACTTATATACTCAAATTATATAATCGATGGAAACAAACGGCCCATAACTTGCTTAACCCTTAACTTGGTTTTGAAACAAAAAAACAACTAATTTTGTTTCAGTGATCATCATTATAAATTGGTGCTGACAATCTACGTACCTACTTCATGTTAAGTATAGGCTGTTTGTTAACAAACATTCTAAATCGAATTTGGCTGAGGTATAGTAATTACGACGACCCTGTGGCGCAGTGGGCGAATAGCCGGCTGAGACAAAATTCCTACTTCGAGACAAATGTTTGTATGGTCTACAGTTATCTGTTCCCAGTTTGGGTATTTTTCTATATATTATAATTATGCTATCAGGTATCTGGTTTCCACAGTGCAAGCTTTGCTATAGTTTAGGGCTAGATAACGCCGTGTTAAATGTCTATAATTATTTATGTACTATTTATTCATTTAATTACTGCCCTTTTTAGAGACAATGCATCTTCCAAGACGAGAAAATCGAAGATTACCACAACCTGTATTCCTACAGTGCTTGCATCATCCGATGCAGAGTTAAGTCTGTGCTATCTCTGTGTCAATGCACGCCTTATTTCCTTCCAATGGGGAGGGACGAAGGCCCAGTGTGTTTGCTGAGTGATTTGCAATGTCTTAACAAGTATAAAGGTAGAAGTAATTAGAATTACTAGTAATTTTTTTACTAAAATATAACCGACTTCAGAAAACAGAACGGAAATGAAACTCTAAAATTATAACTGAAATTATTATGAAATTATGACTGCCTCCGTGGCGCAGTGGGCGTATAGCCGGCTGAGACGCAGGAGGTAGCGGGTTCGATTCCCGCCACGGAACAAATGTTTGCATGATCTACAGATATTTGTTCCGGGTCTGGTTGTTTTTCTATATATTATAAGTATGTATTTACAAAAAAAAAGTATATAAGTATTCTATCAGTTACCTGGTTCCCATAGTACAAGCTCTGCTTAGTTTGGGGCTAGATAGCGCTGTGTGAAATGTCCAGCAATATTATATTATATTATATTATAAGTGTTTAACTTTCACTACCACACACTGGGTTGCAAGCAAAATTTTTACTTATTGAGAACCTCCTCCTTTTTTGAAGTCTGTTAAAAATCTTACTTGAAGTTTACTTACAGGGTGTGCTCTTAAACGAGCAACATTTGATTTACTTATCCTACCTAGCGCTAACTTCACGCACATTACAATTACCATTCCATGATGTGGCTACCCGCCCAGCAATTTAATAAAATAGACGTTACCGGTTCATTGGTGTAAGTAGATCCTTAGAGATAACAGTAAAATATAAACAACTAGCTGTTTCCCGCGACTTCGTACACGCTATACTACTAAATGTGTAGTAAACCTAGAAATAAAGCTAAACTCGCTGTTGCAACTTGACACCCCATTTTTATCATATAGTACCTGATTTATGGGATAAAAAGTAGCATATGTGGTAATCCAAGTTATAATCTACGTACGTACTAAATTTCATCGAAATTGGTTCAGCCGTTACGACGTTATTGAGTAACAAACAAACAAATAAATAAACAAACATCCAAGCTTTCGCTTTTATAATATTAGTGTGATGGGCGGCCTTATCAAACTTCGTTGTTTCAGAAAAACTCAGCCACTTACGTCCGTTAGACTCGCACCCTGGAGATGTGGAACTAGAGGATTCTCTCCACTGCTCCGACTGCTTCCCCGACTGCGAACACACCCGCCACGTCACCAAGTCCTACAAAACATCTTTGAACATGTTCTCTATAGACAAATACTTCGCTTACGGATTCGCGTATGTTTAATGCCTGGTAACAGACTGCAGCCCGGATCTGGGAGGGTGGGGGGGGGGGGGGGGGGGATCGGGGCGCTAAGCAGAGCTTGTACTATGGGAACCAGATAACTGATAGAATACTTATATGTATTTTTTGTTTTGGTAAATACATACTTATAATATATAGAGAAACAACAAGACCCGGATCAAATATCTATAGATCATGCTAACATTTGCTCCGCGGCGGGAATCGAATCCGCTACCTCCTGCGTCTCAGCCGGCTGTTCGCCCACTGCACCACGGAGGTCGTCCTAAATGGGTAAGATAAGATAAGGTAATAATATCTTTAATTGACGACCTCCGTGGCGCAGTGGGTGTATAGCTGGCTGAGACGCAGGAAGTAGCGGGTTCGATTCCCGCCACGGAACAAATGTTTGCATGATCTACAGATATTTGTTCCGTGTCTGGGTGTTTTTCTATATATTATAAGTATGTATTTACAAAAAAAAAGTATATAAGTATTCTATCAGTTATCTGGTTCCCATAGTACAAGCTCTGCTTAGTTTGGGGATAGATAGCGCTGTGTGAAATGTCCAGCAATATTTATTTATTATTATTCCACACATTTTTTACTTAACACAGGCTTTGGGCCTGGACCTTTACTAAGGCATTACCGGGGCCGAAGCCAACGTGTAAGAGACCTGTTTTTTTTATAAAATTCACTATGATAAGGTGGGAGGTGAGTCAGATGGTAGTATTATTGCAACACATGGATTAGAGTTCGGACTATTGTTAGAGTAATGCTTATGAAATAGAGTATGGGTTATCAGAGAAATGAGATACGGCACCTGCCAATCCTGTAATATTAAGAATGATTGAGGCAGGTGGTGACTAGCCGTCCACTAAACGGCCCCCATAAGTGCCGCCAATAGAAAGCAGCGTAAGGGGCAACGTTGGTGTGGGCGGTTAAAGGGTTTTGAGAGGTGTGCTGCAGTTTCACTAAGCGCTACTCCCGGCTTTATGCCTTTAAAACTTCAACCCTTGGAGCATAGGTTCCGCTCTTGCACCTCCACCCTTGACCGGCCAACCAAGGCAAACCAAGAGTCAGGGGTTTCTGTCAACCCCAGGGATTAATGGGGCTCCGCGGTGTCGCCACGCACCCGACGCTCGCCACAAGCGTGCCCTGTGGGATTATTATTATTATTGCACAGCAATAAAAATAAACAAATACTTAAATGAAAATACACTTTTAAATCATAGGTACAATGAGCTTTTGGTGTCAACGCTGGATTTCGATCTAATTTTTTATTGTTTTCATAGGCAGGGCATCAATTTGACTGATAAATGCGTGCTGAGCATCTATTATCCAGGTCCCGGTGGTGATTTAGAACGTCTGGACGTGGTATCGTATTGGTACCAGATCATTAGTGAGTATTGGCATTGATAATTAATATAATAATAATAGCTGACTCCGCGAACTTCGTACCGCCTTAGAATTAACCTAGTTTTTTTTGACTACCCACTATAGGCAACTATCTCTATCTTCAAAGGTTTGCTGATCAGTAATCGACCGTTGAGAGTAGAAAGTTATTAAAGTACCTACTAATATCGCTATTAAAAAATAGGGGTTGGTGGTAGAAAAGTGAAAATTTAGGGTTATATGTATTTTTTTTTTGCCAAATCATAAAAAAATAAAAACAAAAAATGTTGTCTAGTAAATAAAAAATAAATTAAGGGGTGGACCATCCTTAACATTTGGGGGTATGAAAAATAGATGTTGACCGATTCTCAGACTTACCCGATATGCACACAAAATTTCATGAAAATCGATCGAGCCATTTCGGAGGAGTTTGGCAACAAACACCGTGACACGAGAATTTTATATATTAGATAGAAGTACCCTACATACAAATTCCAAATTATTTATTTGTAAACACAGGTTTAAAAAGTTGTTACAATTTGGTATAAAGAATGGATTTTTTGAGCTATACGTGGAGTGAAAGTAGGTACTCTAAACACTGCAGATAGCAATTTTTACTCAAATGATCCTTTATTTATAAAAAGAAGCAATACTGCATTCTAGTGGTGAGAGATTTGATCCATAAGATTGACCCTAACGATTGGTGCCATAAAAGTAGGTGCATTCTAGTGGTGAGAGATTTGATCCATAAGATTGACCCTGACGATTGGTGCCATAAAAGTAGGTAGGTATAGGGTGTTATTTTGTTGAATAAGTGTCGGTTCGATTTCCAGGTGTGGCAAACGTATTTTACAATTCTCTGAGTGCAGTTTTGCTTCATTAAAAAAATAAAGGAATGTTTCCTTTAAATTTGTTAATTCTAGGCCTTTATTTCTTGAGTCACCCAACAGTGTATTTGCCGTAATGCATAGATACTTCTAATACATAAATGATTAATATTTATCACCTGTTGTTAACCATGTAGGTAAAAGGTTTATGACGTAATTACCTTATTTATTACCAAACACACACACATGCACACACGCACACACACACGCACACACACACACGCACACACTCACACACACACACTCACAAATACATCCACCCACACAGATCCTTCTGGTCTGTTGGAGAATAACTAGTATTTTTAGTTTAGTTTTATGATAATGTACCATTTACCTGATTGGAACTCATAGATATATAGGAGGAGGGCGTTGGTGTCTGTAACACAGTTTTCATACTAATACAGGCATCATCGTTTTAAACTGTACACATGACTGTATATTTGTTGTTCCTTAATAAATGCTTTTATTATTATTTTTTTATTAATTTAATGCTGTCACTAGCAATCCGTACATTGTTTGTTGATACTGGCTAACCTCTTGTTGATTATTTTAAATAATAATGGATATAATAATAATGGATATAATGGATATTTTTTTTCAGGTAGCATCGGTGGATTCGGTGGTGTTTTAATCGGGATTTCGGTGTTTAGTTTGGTGGAAATTGTATACTTTCTGATAATACGTTACTCACAAGTCGTTTATAAAAACTACATCGAATATCACTAAAAACTACAAAAGTACCTAGAACATACAGTATCTCAATAGTTAACATTTTAATAAGACTTATAGGTACTAGATCAATTTAATAAGCACTAAAAATTACCTATCATAACTTTCTTGTATGTACTTAGACTTGAATGTATGGAGTAAAGTAAATAAAACATACAAGTACATAAAACTATACAAAATATCCAAATTTAATTCCCCATACATATTCCCGCCAGAAAGTTATTTCCTTAGACAGGCTAGAGTCCTACTTACCATACCGCCTCCACAGAACACAAATATCCTAACACACTATCTCGCCTGACGTAATCGTTGAAAGAGGACTCTAGAGGGTACAGAGTATATTCTGTGGTCGGGTTTTCTACAGTGTCGGCAGTTTACGAAGATCGTTATCAATATGCTACTGGAACTGGAATAAAAAATTAAGTAACATGTTTAGTTGTAATGTTAAATGTCGGTTAGTAGTTAAAAGATAGAGACTTATTATATCAAACTTAGGTATCAATCTTTTACTAGCTATAATTAGTACAACGCGTCACGTAATTTACCTAACAATGGACTTTGGTCTTTGCAAAAATCTAAAACGCAAAACTGTTTCTGAGAATGCACGTTATAATGTCAAAAAGCCTGTATCTGTGTCGAAATTGGACAAAGATTTCGAGTCGTAATTTATTTATTTTACGCAAAATGTCCGCAAATTCGCCGCCAGGGAAAAGTAATGGTAAGAAAAAGAAGGTATAAATGTGAATACCGGTTAGTAGGTATTATTTTGTTGAATACATTAAAGGTTTTTTCTAGGTGATGAACCTGGGAAAAAATCTTCAGTTGTCCCGCCAAATGAGTCTGAGACTGAAAGCTTCAGCTCCAGGTTCAAAGACTGGGATGTGGACTCTTGCAGAATGTATTTGGCTCGAAAACTGGGTATCTACGAGCCTCCAGAGCCGGCGCCGCCCTCTGAAAAAGTTTTGGAGGATGTAAACATTGAGGGTATTGTGAAATGGATCCAAAGCGAGAGGTGTAAGAACATAATAACATTGTCTGGAGCAGGAATATCTACGTGTAAGTATGATTAGAGCGGAATATTTACTTGGTAGCTGAAAAAATACTAGGTAATTATATATTTTTTTTTTCATGATAATTCGCTGTCCTGATTGCTGCTCTACTCATCCTATGATTTTCTTAAAAACCATCAACGTATACAATGTAATTTAATTATACAAAGTGTGTAATCTATCATGTGGAAAATTTTGTGTTAAGATTACCATATCAAGTTTGTTAAAGTGTTGTGGATGGAATATTGTCTTTGTTTATATATTTAAGTGCTACATAAATTATAACAATGCATTTTAATGGTGGGCCAAAATAAATATGACGATTACAATGCTGGAAGTCTTTTGGTGTAGGCTGCACAAGATCGGTCACTTGAAATTTATGGGGGAGGCAAATGTTCAACAGTGGACTTCTACAGCTAATATGAAGATGAAGAGCTAGGTACAATGTAGACTATACATGCACTTAAAGAGCCTGTTGCTAAAGCTAATTCAGATAGATCAATTTTTGGGTATACGAGGCATGCCTTTTAAGTTTTGTCGTTTGAAGAATAAAACACATCTAGAACCTTATAGTACTTTTTATTGTTTTTCAAAGTATTCACAACGTAGCTTAAAACACTTTTCCATTCGCTCAAACCAGTTATTATAACATTTATTCCACTCTAAAGTGGGGTGTTCAAAATGGCTGTCTTGAAAGCGTCGACTGCTTCTTCACCGGACTGGAACCTTTGACCACGAAGACTTTTCTTAATTTTAGGAAATGTAAAGAAATCGTTAGGGCTTAGGTCAGGACTGTATGGAGGATGGTCAAGAATTTCTACTTTTTCCTGCTTCAAATACTCAATCGTTTGACGAGCGCTGTGTGAGCTTGCGTTGTCGTGGTGCAGGATGATGCGTCGCTTTGAGTTAGATTTTCGAAGTTCGGCGATGACTTGTGGTAAACAAACTGTAGTATACCACTCTGCGTTAACCGTTCTACGATCTGCAAGTGCAATAGTCGCAACATGGCCGGTTTTTCCAACGAACGTGGCCACTATCTTCTTTGAAGTGCTTCGAGAACGAACAACTTTAGTCGGCTTTGGCTCGTCTTGAAAGACCCAGATTGTAGATTGTTGTTTGGTATCAGGATCGTAGGCATAGATCCAAGATTCGTCACCACTTATGATGTCGTAGACGTGATTTGACTCCCCTCGGTTGAACCTTTGCAGAGTTTTCTTACACCATCTGACGCGGGCCGCCTTGTGATCGTCGGAAAGCAGATGCGGTATCTAACGGCAAACTAGCTTTCTCACACCAAGCGCTTCATGCAAGATCTTCTGAATGGTTGTCCCTGAGATGCCTAATAGAGCCTCTATCTCTCGATACGTCACATGACGATCTTCGAGAATTAGTTGTCTCACAGCAATGATGTTATCTTCAGTGAAGGCGGATTTTGGGCGTCCTTCGCGAAATCTGTCACTAACACTAGTATGTCCACGCTGGAATTCTAAATACCAGCGTTCGACAGTCCGCAGACATGGGGCTACATCACTGAACACAGATGTTAGCTCTTCTAAACACTGAAGCCGTGTCAGGCCTCTTCTAAAGTTGTAGAAAATTGTTGCACGAACATTTTCCTTAGAAAGATTCATTTTCGTACGTGACCTGACAGATTCAAATCGAAACTGTGACTAAACAATAGCATTAATCCTAATACTTTCAACTGTTTTGAGATTCAAAATGTAAACACATTCGAATATAAAACAGTTCCAAATTCAAAATTGCCGGAAAATATGGAAACGACAGAACTTAAAAGGCATGCCTCGTATTTTTATTGAAGCCCCTTTAGTAGCATAAAAGGATATGGCTAGAATAGTAATGATAAATAAGTCATAAAATAAATGTTACTTATTTAAAAGTTAAACCACTGCAGCACTGTGACATGGTTGGACACTGGCTCAAATAGACTGCAAATCATCATAAAAAATCTCTAAAGGTTGGTTGGTGTATTTCACTTTTATTATCCAGAATGGAACCCTAAGTAGGTAGATAGATAGAAAATACACATTGACATAGTAAATAGGGGAACTTAATGCTAATTACCATTTTCTTCCAGCTAACCTTTGTGTTGTGTGGAATCTTCTCTGTAGAATAAGTGGTATTGCTATCTAAAAAAATAAATTAAGAAACTACTAAATATCTACCACATGTATTTAAAATGCAAGGCAATACTTTGTTATAGATTATGGTTACCACTTAACATCGTGGACACATAGAGATATAGAGCACGTTTTTTTTACATCATTTCAGCTGCTGGAATCCCAGACTTCAGGAGCCCTGAAACAGGTCTTTACCACAACCTACAAAAGTACAATCTTCCAGAGCCACAAGCGATATTCGAAATCAACTTCTTCAGACAAAATCCAAAGCCATTCTTTATGCTAGCCAGGGAGCTGTACCCAGGAAGCTTTAAGCCAACCATATCACATTATTTTATCAGATTGCTTCATGAAAAAGGTACGAAAATACTAAGAAAATCATTATTTAATAAATATAAATTTATAATTTTATTTTTTGTCACATTGTATCACATGTAAATAATATCAATACAGGCAAATAGTATTAACTTATTGAAAGCCCAAGTATTTTAAATGGTGAAGTTTCTTCAGTCTAAACTAGAATTAACTTATTAATGCTGTTATTAATAAATTATTTATTATGCACAATTTTGTCCCATTTCTTTAAAAAGAAAGAAATAGTTTTTGAATACATAAATTGAAATCAATTAGCAAGCTGAAGTGGCAGTGGTCAGGGCACAAAGCTCGAAAATCTGACTGCTGTTGGGGCAGAAAGGTTATCATGTGGAGACCACACACTGGAAAGCGCAGCGTAGGATGGCCTCCCACTTGATCGAAAGCCCTGATAAAGGTTTCCGGGAGTTGTTGTGTACAAGATTGGTTGCTCTGGAAATCTATGGGGGAGGCCTTTGTTCAGCTATGGCTGTTAAGATGAAAATATTTATTTGACACTGCATATGGACAAAATAAAACATAAAAGAAGATGGTGACATAGAATAATGACAGAACTTGACTTTTGGCTCTAAGGCTGCCTGTCCATTGACGCGGAGAGAGGCAGCGGAGCGGAGAAACGAAGAAATATTAACCAATAGGATTGCATGAATAGAATTTCATGCAATCAAATATTAACCAAAAGGATTGCATGAATAGAATTTCATGCAATCCTATTGGTTAATATTTCTTCGTTTCTCCGCTCCGCTGCCTCTCTCCGCGTCAATGGACAGGCAGCCTTAGAGCCAGAAGTCAAGTTCTGTCATTATTCTATGTCACCATCTTCTTTTATGTTTTATTTTACTTCATTTCTCCACTCCGCTGCCTCTCTCCGCGTCAATGGACAGGCAGCCTAAGAAGTAGGTAGATGTAAATAGAAGGATAAGTAGGTACAAAAATTCCAGAAGCCAAAGATTACAAGGTAATACAAAAATACAGGAATATCTCACGCAACTTCCATGATAAATACAAAGTTCATAGTCAAGCCAAAATCGTGTCAGCACAGCATGTGCTAAGTAGGTAGGCATGATGAGATTGAAATCACAAAGGAACGTGAGGCTCATTAAAAAGTTTGTGATTCTATTAATACATACTTAATATATTATTATTAATTAATACATAATTTCGAAAGTAACTCTGTCTCTCTGTCTATCTGGGACTAAACGGCTGGATGGATTTCAATGAAATTTGGTATATGTATAGATAGATTATGACCAGGGTTGAGAGTACTTTTTACCCGACTGTACAGAAGGAGGGTAATGTTTTTATTGACAAACCGAGTGCGAAGCCGCGGCCTATCCAGGAAGCCGCGGCCTATCCAGGTCATAATCTATCTATATACAAAATATCATCGCAATCGGTTAAGCCATTGAATAACAAACAAACATCTAAACAATCGCGTGTAATTAATAAATTAGTATAATAATAGTAATAATTAGTAAATTAGTAATGTGATTTTTGGTGTTTCAGGATTACTACTTCGTCACTACACCCAGAACATAGACACGCTGGAGAGAGTGGCTAACATTCCCGAGGAGAAGATTGTCGAAGCACATGGAACATTCTACACATCACATTGCTTGGAATGCCGCAAACAGTATAATCTTGAGTTTGTTAAAGGTAATTAATATTTTTAATCTTTGGTAATAATAATAGTATCACACAGTTAGAGGGTATATTGGTTGATTTTCCAATAACCCATGACATTATCAAGTCCGTGACGTGATCGTTAGTCTGGCTCAGTATCTGGGCCATACCATGTCTATATGACTATATGGAATTCTACCAAACCAATCGCTTCACTGTGACAATGGTATTGTTGCAAAATGGCAACTATAGATACCTTTTGGTATTATACACAATCTTTTTTCAAAGACTACCATTGCTATGAAAACATTGAAAATTTGGCAGCTAATGACAGAACAACAATCATAATCGTTTTTCTTATATTTTAGCAGAAATTGGGCCCCTGAACGTATAATGCCATGTTGACACTGTCAAAGTTACCGGTTGACACTAACATAGTTCACTTGGATGATATTCTTTTAAGTTTTTAAGTTTAGAGCTTTTAAGGTTGTTAGTGCTTAGGTTAGATTTTATTGTTGTTCTGTTTTATTTTTCTTTATTACTGTGTGGGGTCTAAATAAAATGTTTTCATTCTTTCTTTCTTTATTTTTTCAAGCAGGCAAAATAGATTTTGCACTTGACGCTATTTTGTTTTGTCAATTGACATCCAAGTAGCTATGAAAAGTAGAACGCGGTCCAAGTCTACTTTGGATGCTGCCGTCCAACTGAGCTTTGCATCCAAGTAGTCATCAAAATTGTTTTGACAAAGCATACTTTGAATATGTCAACTCGGCTTTAGTGTCAACCGGTATCAAAGTGAACTTTAACCACAACTACTTTGCCAAATCTTTGACAAAGCGTACTTTGAGCATGTCAACGCGGTTTTAGTGTCAACTGGTATCAAAGTGAACTTTGACCAAAACTACTTTGATAAAGCTTAGTTTGAACATGTCAACGCGGCTTTATTATCAACCGGTATCAAAGTGAACTTTAACCACAACTACTTTGCCAAATCTTTGACAAAGCGTACTTTGAACATGTCAACGCGGTTTTAGTGTCAACCGGTATCAAAGTGAACTTTGACCAAAACTACTTCGATAAAGCGTAGTTTGAACATGTCAACGCAGCTTTATTGTCAACCGGTATCAAAGCGAACTTTGACCAAAACTACTTTGCCAAATCTACTTTGACAAAGCGTACTTTGAACATTTCAACGCGGCTTTAGTGTCAACTGGTATCAAAGTGAACTTTGACCAAAACCACTGCCAAATCTGCTTTGACAAGCGTACCAAGTCAACGCGGCTTAAAGAAAAATATCTATGCCCAGCATAGGGTCATGAACTGAGAATGATGATGAACCACTGACTTCAGTTTATCTTTTAATCATAGCACATGCAATTGTCCCGAAATGTCGCCACAGTTAAAAGCTCACAAATTATAGTAAATATCCAGTTTTTGTGAGGAAGTAATCCACCTTGTGGATCGAATACCAAACGTTAAGATTCGGCGTATGCATATCGAATTAGTTACGTCTTATTATCAAATCAAATCAATAAAATTTATGTATTCATCATTTTAACTTATGTATTTGAAATGATATGAAAAAAATTGTATGGGATTTTTAGGAGATATTATGCCTTTTATGAACCTTTACACATAAGAAGACGCAAATAAAAAGTCACGTGATTTGAAACGTTATTCCTTTTATTCCAGAGCGCATTTTCGCAGACCAGATTCCTATCTGCACAGAATGCCCCGGCGTAGTGAAACCAGACATAGTGTTCTTTGGAGAGAGTCTACCCGAGAGGTTCCAAGAGTGCCTTCAAGAGGACTTCCAGCATTGCGACTTGCTTATAATCATGGGCTCCTCGCTGGAAGTACAACCGTTTGCTTCACTTATCGATATGTAAGTTACTCTTTATTATTAGCCGTTTGAAGACATTGGTGACTCGGCGGTTTGATTTAGAAAGATAACATTTCATTTTGAGTCCATGGTGAAGAGACGATTGCAGATAAATTTATAACATTTAATTTTGAGACCATGGTTGAAGAGACGATTGCAGATAAACTTATAACATTTAATTTTGAGTTCATGGTTGAAGAGATGATTGCAGATAAATTTATAACATTTAATTTTGAGTCTATAGTTGAAGAGACGATTGCAGATAAATTTATAACATTTAATTTGGAGTCCATGGTTGAATAGATAGATAGATAGATAGATAACTCTTTATTGAATTACCACACAAACAGAAATAATACAAAAATAAATATAAGGCTAGAATAAATAAGGCAATACAATGGGCGGCCTTATCGCTGAAAGCGATCTCTTCCAGGCAACCTTTGGATGGAGCGAAATTTACAATATGGAGTGCGGTGTAATTTGTAGGATATATTTAAGTACACAAATATTCTTAAGTATAATAAAAAAAATATGATAATGTTCCAATCCTAATACTTAAAATACTTATAAAATAGACTAATATATAGATATATGCAAATAGCTAAGTAAACTAACAGATAAAATGTTTATATAGTAAATAAATAACGCTAGGAAGATGACATCGTTAGGTAATGTTGCTTCACCTTCAGCTTGAATGTGTGTAAGGAGGATGACCGTCTTATTTCTTCGGGCAGAGCATTCCACAGCCGAACAGCCTGGACAGTAAAAGAAGCGCTGTAAAAGGAAGTGCTGTGCGAAGGAGTTCTGAGTATCAAGTTTTCTGATGACCTAAGAGTGTAGTTGTTTGAAGAATGAATAAATAGAAATCTATCTTTCAGATAGTGAGGAGTGAAAGGATTGAAAAGAATAGAATAGAGAAGAGAGAGGATATGCGTATTCCGACGAAGACGAATTGGAAGCCACTTAAGCTTTGAACGGAAGGGAGACACATGATCATATTTTCGGAGGCCAAATATGAATCTGATACAAAAATTTTGTAGGCGCTCGAGCTTGTTAAGCTGTTCTTCAGTGAGGTCCAGATAACAAGCATCGGCATAATCTAAAACGGGATGTAAAAGCGATTGTGCAAGCGCAGTCTTGGTGGACGTGGGCAAAAAGTTGCGTAGTCTTCTTAGTGAACCGGCTGACGCAAACAACTTCCGGCTGGTTAATTCAAGCTGAGCCTTCCATGAAAAGTTGCGGTCAATGATGATACCTAAATTCTTAACGCTTTCGCTGTATGGGATTGCTATTCCGTCAAAAACCACTTGTGGGAGGGTGGACCAGTCAATTTTGCTAAGCGTTCTTGAACTACCTACAATAATGGTTTGCGTTTTGGTAGGATTCACTTTCAAACCGTGGAGCTTACTCCACTCTGCAATACGGCGTAAATCACAGTTGGTAACGTCAACAGCATCAGCAATATTACTGAGCGTAGCCTGATTATAAATCTGAAGATCGTCTGCGTAGAGGTGAAAGGACGAAGAAAGATTGAGAGAAATAGAGTTTATGAAGATTGCAAAAAGAAGAGGAGATAAAACGCCACCTTGAGGTACACCAGCAGACGTATTACACCACGAAGAGAGAGACTCCTCAAGTCGAACACGCTGACGGCGCCCGTGCAAGTAATTGAAAAACCAACCAACCACCGCTGGAGATACGTTAAGGGAGCTAAGTATTGCCAGGAGAATATCAAAATCAACGGTGTTGAACGCATTACTGAAATCGAGTAAAGTCAGCACGGTAAGTTGCCCATTTTCCATGCCCATACGTATGTCGTCCGTGATTTTGACTAGAGCAGTGACAGTACTGTGGCCTTTACGAAAGCCAGACTGCAGAGGATTAAGGATACTGTAGGAGGAAAAAAAGGAGTTTAATTGATTATGGACCAAGCGTTCGAGAACTTTGGAGAGAAAAGGAAGGATAGAAATCGGACGATATTCAGAAAAGGATTTGGGATTAGGTTTCTTTGGCAGAGGAATTATTTGGGCTTCCTTCCAAATGGAAGGGAAGGTACCGTTCATTAGGGAGTGGTTCAGGAGATGGCAGAGGGTAGGTAGTATGATATCAAGGATAGGGATAAGCATATTGCGGCTGATACCGTCAAGCCCAACAGCATTGGATGTAATGGACAATATACTTTTCTTAACGTCAGCAACGGTGATTTGGCTAAATAGAAAAGGAGGATGATCAGGAGTTGGTAACGAAGAGAGAAAATGAATTGAACTGATTTTATCAGCATCAGCAATGTAAGAAGATGAAGAAAAATGTTGATTAAGGGAGTCAATGTTTAAATCGCTTGGAATTGAATCCTGGCGAGATTTACCAACACCTAACGATCTCAGAAACTTCCAGACTTTAGCTGGATCTTCATCGGAAACGGATTCATGGATATGGCGACGTTGTGCGTCCCTACACACTCTATTGCAGCGATTTCGAGAATTGTAATACTTGTTTTTGTTGTACTCACTTGAAACTATTTTGTACTTCGTTTTAGCAACCGATTTTTTATGAATAAGAGTTTTAATTTCATTAGTGAGCCAGGGAGCCGGATGATGTTTCAACTTAATGGCACGAAATGGTGCATGGATATCAAATAGTTGCGTAACTAAAGTATTGAAAATAGCAATTTTGTCATCTATGGAGTCTGCATTAAAAACGGATGACCAATCAATCTTCTCAGCATCAACAAGAAACTTCTCTTTATCCATGCTCCCAAAACTACGCTGCAAGATGACCTTTGGCTTAGCCTTAGGAGGACGTATTTTATAAGATAGGAATATTGCATCATGATAGGAGAAAATATCCGCTGCACACTGACCGTGCTTATCAACGTGATTTAGAGAGGATACGATGATAAGGTCGAGAAGCGACGGCTGTGTATTAGGGAAATGATGAGTAGCAGAAAGGGGAAGCGTATGCAAATTACATGACTTAACAATAGATTGGAAGGTTAAAGAGCGGGTGTTTTTGGATAGAAGACAAGTGTTAAAATCACCCATAATTATAGAATGACTGTAAGAGGGGACAAGGTTTTCTAGGATATTTTCAAAAGATGAGAAGTAATTAACACGGTTAGAATGAGAATAATATACTCCTAAAAGGATTTTAGTATGAGAAAGAGTGACTTCAAGAAATAGGTGCTCACCGGCCTGGAGTGGCGGGGGCTGTGCAGACATATTAATAACAGAAAAGGGGATGTGAGCACGGAGATATATAGCTACACCGCCACCACGACTACCAGTCCTGTCATTGCGAATAATGCGAAAACCAGGTAGGGAGTAAGAAGTAGAAGGAAGGCAAGGCTTTAGCCAAGATTCAGAAATGAGAATAGCATGAATTTTTTTGACGTCAAACGATGACAACATTTCCGAAAAATGGGCCGGAATACTTTGTGCATTAATGTGTATTACATTGAAGTTCTTAGGTACATCAGAGAACTGGAGAGTAAGTTGTTCAGAAAGAGACGGTAAACTGAAGAAACTATCATCACTGTCGGGATCGGTCGAAGAGGCAAAAGATTTGTAATCATCACTGTCATCACTAACGGTATTATCCAAAGCGACGTTGAGCATAGCTTTAAAATAATAAAATAAATATATATAAATATGTAAAAAAATAATAAATATGTACTTACTAAATAAAATAATAATAAGCTAATTATGTACTAAAACTCCAATCGACAATCTAATCAAAATATGTCAATTAACAGCTCGTTTTCTCCACCTGCCGGTTGTGTTGTAAAGAGATTACTTTAATTTTACAAGAATAATCTAAGCAACACATAACAATCATAAATAGTTCCTTAAGAGCTGTACATACGTAAGCAATTATTTAACGTGAAACGAAACGTAGCATGATGTAAGAAAAATCAATTTACTAATGTGTCACTGTCTTAGTAGTGATTGTTGACTGACATTCTTGACTTGACATTTCTAAATAAACATTATTGACAGTTAATTTTATTCACTTTAAATACCCACAACAAAATAAATATAAAATAGTTTATACGGACCAGAAAGGGAGGGTAATAAGTCCTTTGAGATTATGAGGCTGCAAAAACAAGAAGAAATCACTTTTTGGTGGCTACGCCAACCCGCCTGCTCTTTGAGGAAGTTGCAGCCGGCTGCTGTGGCTCCTTGACGACTGCCGCCGGCTTGGCGGGTGCGTCTTGGGTTTGGATTTTATCAAGCTCCTGCTGACTATGGATGCGACGGCGCGTTCCATCCACTCCGATGACAAACACGGAGCCGTCTTGGGTCCAACATTTCGTCACGCCAAATCGCTGCCTTGCTGCCATAAAGGTTTCATGACGTGACTTCGTTAAAAACTCCGACATAGTGATCCCAGTGTTTTTGAGGCTAGTTTTTGCAGACCACATCTTGCCTCGCAGTGCTAAATCATGGAGTTTAAACAAAATAGGCCTAGGTTTATCACTTGACGTTAAGCGACCCATCCTGTGACAGCGGCTAATGGCAGCTAGAGTGAAACCGTTGAGACGCAGCTTCTGCGTCACCGTCTTTACAAGGACCTCAGCTGTATCCTCCTTTGCACCCTCTGGAACACCATGCAGCAACAATATCTTGCGTCGGCTTCGCATTTCCAGGCTATCTACCTCATTGCAGATGACTTGAAGTTGGTCCTGTAGTAACTGAAGTGCACCCATGACAAATGTCCTGAACGAAGAGAGGTCCGTAGCCAGGCTGGTGATGGTTGCACTGGGTGGTGATGTTTTTTCGATCCGATCCTTCAACTGATCCATCTCCTGCCTGAACATGCTCTTCAATTGTTCCATTGATTTGGCCATAACATCCAAAACTTGCTGTGACATCTTCAGTGATATTCTCCACTATAGTGCTTAGAAATTTATGAAAACACTACCAGACAGGTATTGTAACTTAATCTATATCTTGAAGCATAAATAAGTTGTAAAAGTTAATTTTAAATATTAATTAAAGGAATTAAGAAGCAGGAGTTTTTAATTTAAATGTCAATCGTACAACTACCCGCATTGAACCTGCAAATAGACAATTGCAGATAAATTTAATTTGTAGACAATATTTTTTTATTATTTCAATTACCACCTATATTATATTTAACGATTGAGTATTGAATGATTTGAATAATTAAAATATTTCACTTCATCTCTTTTAACTGCTTCTAATTTTCAAAACTGGTCAATCTGTGTCGCAATCATGTTTGCGGTTAACATAACCTGAAATTAAAATAAATTAATAGTAAAAAAACATTTTTAAATACAAGCTAAGTAATATAATAATAAGTGCTTTATGCGTATATAAAAATTAGTTTCTGTGCTATTGGCTGTTGAGAAGTTCCCTCTTCGGAAGCTAACTCTGACTGCAGCAGCCAAAACAGAGTAGAACTTGGCTATCATAATTAAATGCGTATACAAAATTTCGTTTCTGTGCTATTGGCTATTGTCGAATCAGGTTATGCCTACCATAAAAATGCATTGACATCATAACTGAACCATGTCAAATTTAAACTCCGTAGCATGAGAGGAAGTAGTTCTAATTCAGCTCGCAAGATTATACCCAAATTGGTTTGGGTCTAACAAACAAACATTGCAATGTGAATAAAAACTTGTAAACAAACTTTATAGGGTTCCGGACTGGTGTCCCCGACTGCTAATAAACCGTGAAAAGGCCGGCGTACGTTCGCCCATTATGCGCGTGCTCGGCATGGGCGGCGGACTTCAGCTGGAGGAAGCGGTGCGGGACGTGGCGCGCCTCGGCGACTGCGACGCCGGCTGCCGCGACCTGGCGCGCCGGCTCGGCTGGGCGGTTAGTCATATCTCATTCTAACCTTCTTCTTCCTACCCTTTTCCCACATTACTCGGGGTCGGCACAACATGTATTCGTCCTCCACATCTCTCTATCAGCCGTTATCTCCATTGTCACTTCCTTCTTACCCATATCATTCTTCACACAATCCATCCATGTCTTCTCCGGCCTTCCTCTACTTCTATCTCCATCCACACACTAACACTCTTTTAGTCACATGATTTTCTTCCTTACGCATGATATGCCCATACCACTATCTTCTTCTTGCTAACCGTCTTCTTCTTTCGTGTCAATGGCTGTTTGACTTCTAAATTTTATTAGCCCAATAGAGAGCACCGCACCCCTCTCTATTGCCTGGTACAAGTCTTCTCGTGTGCAGGTGGATGGGCATAGAGGACATGAGAGCAGGTGCGAACAGACATGACAATGAAACTCGACATAATCTCTGCTAGCGTTGATTATGATAACGCTTTGTTGTACCTCACACTTAAATTAAACAAAAAAGCAATATAAAAACAAATAACAAGTTACGCGGAAATACAAGTGGCGGTTTTATCGCTAAAAGCGGATGGACTTTGGATGGACTGGATTTCACAAGAACTAATAATTAATAGCCACATTATATAAAATATAATAAGTAGGTACATATAATTTAGATTACGCCGACGTCAGCTATCTCGACCTTTCTGAAGTCCAATTGAGCAAACTTGAGCGCCTTCAAAATCTTTGTATTCGGTTCGTATTTGGCTTGCGCAAATATGACTATGTTTCAGAATTTCGCGCAAAACTCAAGTGGCTCCCTATCCGTCTTCGCCGGAATGCACATATTCTGTCCCTTCTTTTTAACATTCTTTTCAATCCTTCTTCACCATCCTATCTAAAGGAGCGTTTTGTGTTCTTTCTTGCACCAGGCGCATGATCGAAATGTACGCTCATCTGAAGCTCTAAGTCTCCAAACCCCTGTCCACAGTTCTCAATTTTATGGTGACTCCTTTACAGTTCAAGCTGTGCGAATGTGGAACGCTTTACCTTTCTCTATTAGATCATCTAAATCTCTTCCTATCTTCAAAGCTAAGGTATACAACCATTTCCTTTCTTTGTCTACGCACTGCTAGTTTATCGTTATGTTTATCTCCTTTATTGTAGTTTATATATAAGTATATATTATTATATTTGTAAGTATATATATTTAGTTTATTAGTAAGTGTAGGTAGTTTATGTAAGTTTATGAATATACTCGTATTTACACCGCCGTATTTTTGATTTTGTTTTGTCCTGTCCATCCAAAGGTTGTCTGGAAGAGATCGTTTTTAGCGATAAGACCGCCCGTTGTACTTACCTTAATTTTTGTGTATTTTTATTGTATTTTAATTTTGTTGGTGTGCAATAAAGAGTATTCTATTCTATAATAGACAGGTGAAATAAAACCAAGAGTAACGATAACGTAACGATAGACGAGAAAACGAAAACTCAGCTTTATAGTGCAGACAAATAATGTTTAAATAGAACTGTCTTAAAGATGGGTAGGGATTTGGCAGTTCTAATGTGAGGAGGAAGAGAGTTCCATAGACGGATAGCTTGTACAGTTAAGGAGATATCGTAGAAGTTAGAAGAGTGTACTGGTGTTTTAAGTTGCAAGATCTCAGTGGAGCGCAATGCTTGAGTATTTGAGAGGTGGAGATACTCAAAGCGCTCTCTGAAATAAGAAGGACCTACCTCATGACAGTTCGAGTGCTGTCAAGGATTCGGAACGCTCATGAAACGAACAGTCAGTTTTTCTATATAATTTCATAAGCAAGTCCAACAATAAAACCTATAAAGACCGATTGACAATTGATTTAACTTAGGTACTGAAATCTCTTCGATCATTTATATAATCAAAGTGAAATCTATTCTCTGGATTATTATTTGCACGTAGGTTTTGATAGAAATACAAACGGCATTAGTCTGAAAATGGTACATTGTCAACGGGCTGGTACTTTCTATCTCACAATAAACGCTGATTCTGAGTCCGACATGGAGCCTGCCGGTGATCCATCTAGTTTTATTTCATTTATTTTCCACTGTAGGTACACTATAGAAGTTACGTCATATTCAGTATTTATCAATTACAATTGTAATAAAATTAACATTATAGTATCTCAAACAGACAGGTATCGAGACTAATTTTGTTATTAATTATTAAGTTCGCCTTTGTACTAGTTTTATAAGTGCAATAAAGTATTTTCAATCAATCAATCACAAAGATGGTCAACTAAAAATAATAAAAATATGTAACACAAAAATTACCATTACACATCAACATTAAAAACACAGAACAAAACAATGTCAAAAAAGTCAATCAATAACTGACGGAGAGAATGCCTAATTAAATATAATGCACATGGGTTCAAACGTAATTTTAGGTAAGTTGTAAAATTTGTACTAAATGAAAACTAATCGAATGAGTACCTATATTATTTTTGTAAGATTCAAGTATTAGTACTTAACCTTCCGAGTCGAGTAACCTAAAAGGTAACAAATGTAACCTTCTGGCAACGCTGCAGCCCATAGGTAAAAAAAACATCAACAGATAACCAGCTGTCATGTCACTTTAGACAGTGAGGCTCACGGTAATTTCGGTTTGGGGCATGGACATTGTTAACGCAAAATGGCGGATGTAATGACGTCATCTATGACGATTCACGGGGCATCGTTGTCGCGCTCACGGTGACTTGGAACGCTTGTTAGCGCGATGATATCGATTTTAGTGTGTTCAACTTCAACTATTGGTAGAATGGCCTCTGTGGCTAGTTGTTGCCACAATTATGCCAATGTCAAGTCGACAGGTATAAAACGGTAAAACGATGGAGTTCCGAGTATTGAAATGGTTGGCCAGTGTTTATAGAGGGAGACTCAACCTGAATTTTGACTACAAGGTGATTTATTATACCTAAAAGCAAAGAAACAACACAATTGACATACACAACACAAATCAAACATATACACAACACAAATATAGCACATAAAGGCATAGAATTAGTAGGTGTACATATTTACAGTTTAATTTTATTTACATTAATATATTTACATAGAAGCGCTATGAAAGGGGAGAACACTAGGTGTGTTTCGGGATGCACTACTAACTAGCTAGTGTCATTGACACTCAGCTAGTGACATTGACCCTCAGCTAGTAACACTGACCCTCAGCTATTGACATTTCCGCCTAGCTAGTGACATTGAGCCATGCTAGTGTTGTAGACCCCTCGAGTAAAAGTTACGTCTACCTCTGTCTGACTTCCACTTCTCTACAATGATTGATCTGATTTCGATGCAGTCTTCTATATAAAAGCTAATATGTATAATATTATAAGTAATATGTTCTTTTTAACTTATTTTTCGAACTTTCGCGATCACTGTACATAATTACTAATTTAAACGGGTATTTCTTTTGTGTTCGAAAACAATCGAAACGTCGGGATAAAAAATAAAAAAGGTGCATACGCGATAAATACCCGTTTAAATCAGTATTTATATTCTTAGATGTTGGTGAAAGTTAGTGCAGATTATTAAACTACTTACTTGTTTCAGGATGAACTTAACGCTTTATTAGCGAGTGAACACGAGCGCTTAGAACGAGAAGGTGTTCCCGGACCACCGACTGACCTTCCCGGCGGCAGCGGCAGCAACTCTGACGCTATCGACCCTAAACTAGGGTAAAGGTATCTTTAATAACAGCTAAGATGCCCTAGGCCCCTAACCTTAACCTGCCAAGAACCCAGGGGCCCCTTCTACTAATTCATAAGAAACTATTATGGATAAATAATGTACTATTATCCATTATTTAACGATTATGATTGTAATTCCTGTCATAAGCTGTCAAATTTTCAATGGTGTTGTCGTAGCAACGGCGGTCATTGAAAAAAGATTTTGTTTAGTAGAATATGAAACGTTAAATAGTGGCCATTTTGCGACGATACCATTGTCAAAGTGAAGGGATTGTTTAGTAGAATTGGGCCCCAGGATTAAAACACAATCGATTTTTAATTGTTATGTCTGTATATCCGATCAGATGGACGTCCTTTAAAGCGGCTTATTTTATACGCTAAGACTTGTGGCAGACGGGGTCTTCCTTTTCAGTACAATTACTGGTAATTGTGTTATCGATAGGTACGCGGTGCATCACTAGCGGCTCCCGTAAGGGCTGCAAGAGCGAGCGAGATAGCAATATCATCGTCGCTTGTCACACGTTTTATGACTCCGTCTGCCAGGAGCGTTAGCGTCTCGTAAAGTTTTTCCCTTCGGAAAAGTAGAGAAAAGTGTCATTTTGGCGTAGTGTGTAGAAACATTTTGTAGTCTTGCGTAGAAACGTTTTCACTCTATGCTAAATGTCCTTTAAGTCTTTTCTTCCGAAAAGAGAAACTTTTCTATGGTGAGAAGACCTACCCCTATTTAAACTCAGGCATTTTAGCCATGACTAAAATAATTAAGAAGACCTCAAAAATAGGTGAGGTAGACGTAGGTCGACCTCAGGGTAGGCCAATTTCAGATTATGTTATCTCTAGCTAAAAGACTCCAAGTCAAGGAAACTTAAGTTGACCGCAGTTTAGGATCTAGACCTCGGTGAATACCAGGTCAAAGTAGCACTAAGTTAGAATACTCCCAAGATAAGTTAGGTCAACCTCAAATTAGTTATAGTTAGTTTAGATCTAGGTCAACATCACATCACGTTATCGCTAGCTAGAAGACGTAGATCGACCTCAGAATAGATTAGTGTCTAAATCTAGGTCAACACCAGGGTAGGTTAAAAACCTAGGTCAACACTAGATATCACTAGCTAGAAGATCTAGATCGGCCTCAGGGTTAGAGCTAGATTTTAACCTACTCTGATCTAGTGATACCTACCTAGGTCAACAGCAGGGTAGGTTAAAGACCTAGGTCAACCCTTGATATCCAGGTGATTTGCTTGCACGCCTTTTTAATACACGGTATATCGAGATAATTATTATTAATGAAGCGACAGGACAAATCTAATATTCAACCTTTTTTTATAAGATGCCGTACACCAATGGATTTAGTATTTTTCAAACTTCTGCGATAACTGCACATAATTACTGATTTAAACGGGTATTTATCGCGTATGTACCTTTTTCATTATGGTTCCGTACCCAAAGGGTAAAACGGGTCCCTATTACTACTCTACTACTATTAGTACTCCGCAGTCTGTCTGTCTGTCCGTCTGGCTATCTGTCTGTCCGTCTGTCACCAGGCTGTGTATCTCATGAACCGTGATAGTTAGACAGTTGAAATTTTCACAGGTGATGTATTTCTGTTGCCGCTATAACAACAAATACTAAAAACAGAATAAAATAAATATTTAAGGGGGCTCCCATACAACAAACGTGATTTTTTTGCAGTTTTTATAGATAATGGAATGGAACCCTTCGTGCGCGAGTCCGACTCGCACTTGGCCGGTTTTTTTGTTAACCTGACGTTTGAACTGGTGCAACAGCCGTGGCCGCGGACGGATTTTAACGAAAAAAGAGTCGAAACGTCGGGATAATAAATAAAAAAGGTACATACGCGATAAATACCAGTTTACATCAGTAACTAATAGACTTCTCTAGTCGAAATTTTTTAAGATGGTTTTAAAAATGTTGGTTAATTCTTGTCTCTACATTAGTATTAATTGCCTTGATGCAAATTAAAGAACCAGTAACGAAGCTTTATAAAATGCATTTTATAAATTATTATATTATAATCTAATAAATATTTTACTTTCATATATTAACAAACATTACATTTTATACTCATGATCAATGGCAATGCTTTGTTATAGGCCATAGTTGCCACTTGGCATCGGATGGGCCATAAGCTTGTTTCATCTATAAGTCGTTTAAAAAAAAGGAATATTCATCATCATATCATGCTGACCATACGCCACGCTGTTTTGTCCTAATCTTGATTCATCGCGTAAAGGCCTCTGAACGCCAAAGCCGTCGGCACAACTAGTTAGAGCTTTGGTGTGTAGAGATCATTAAGCCATGTATTCATTGAGAAACAATGCTGTTACACAGATACACAGTTTCTGAAACATCACCTAGATGTTTCCAGGATCAATGTTTCGGAAACTGTGACGTCCACATCATCAGTTGTCCCACGCGTCATTTATTTTGTAATTTGTAGATGAGCAATCCCATAATATGCGCTTTGTTTCAAAAAATTCGATTATTTAAAAAGACATCGTCTTCCCACACTATATCCATGTTTCATAAACAAGTAAAACAGGCGTCCACACTCGTACACATCCGTTGCGAAACTGATTTGTTGTAAATTGCTTACTGGTTCTCTAATCATACCGTATGGTTAATGTATAGCAATAAAATATACAAGTATTTATGCATTTGTAATGAAATTATTCTTTTATAGATGAAATCTGATGGACGCAAGCCTACTCTCGTCTAGCGAGAGTGAAATACGAATTCTTAGCCTAGAGGTTTCCAATAGTGTTCTTAAATACAAAATTAACTCGCCTCGCAATAATTAGGCTTAGAACTTCTTCGCGATCTCTGGATAACTTAGGCATTAAATCATTCGGTCTCGTTCCGTTTTCACGTCAAAGAGAGAGAGGGGTATACCAACAAGAAGAAAGAGAAAGATAGAAGGGACAAACCTTTTCACCGTGACAAACAAAGCAAATAAACATGTTTGTTTCCTTTTAAATAAATTAGTGGTATCGATAGGTACTCGGCACATTACTAGCAGCTCCCGTAAGGGCTGCAATAGCGAGCGAGATAGCAATATCATCGTCGCTTGTCCCACGTTTTATGACCCCGTCTGCCAGGAGCGTTGGCGTAAAGTTATCTAAAGATGGTGGAAGAGATGCTTAGAAATATTAAAAATGGTTGTTCTAGGGAAGTGATAGAAAATGTATCATATTATTGCAATGGTATAGTAAAACTACATTTTTTTTGTTTTAAATACGGTACTGATTACGAATCGGTGTTACATCCCGCAATGGTACGTTATCAATCCCGTAGTAAATCACGAAAATTTCATTACATATTATTTTGGAAATATTCGTTAATTTTTTTTTTAGTTTACCCGTCGCACAATGGAAAATCTTAAGATTTTTTTTAATCATCCCTGAAGTTACGAACCAAACGGGATTTGAACCACAAAATAGATGATAAATAAGTTAGGTTTAGTACCACGAGCGATAACAGGCACGTTCGGGCGTGCGCCTGTTGTACTAAACTTCTGTGCCTACCTATTTTGTGCCGAAACCTTTAGACGTATTCGCTAAGTATACCAGAGGACTTAGCCAAGTTACATTCGATTAGCGATGACGCTAGTTGATAAATACGAATATTTATGGGATTTGACACGTGCTATGGAAATATCACGTGATATATCGACAATAAACCTATGTAGAAATCGAATCGATTCGAAGCGAATGTAATTTGGCTACAGGCCCAGTTTCGCTAAGGAGAAGGTTGCAGGCTCAAATCCCGTCTGAGTAAAAAAAATCTTGACATTTTGATAATTTTAAATACGTTTTATTATAACTCTTGAGCTTAGTTGTGAAAGTATATGATCTTCCAATTTTTACCTTTGCAGTTAAGAAATTAAATTTTTTTTATATGTTAAATATTTTATCTTTGCACTTTTCTTCATCAATATATTTCTTGGCTTTAGTAAGTAATTAGTAATTATTGTAGATTAGTTTTTTATTTATGAAATAATTTATTTAGCTCTAGATTTATTTGGGAATTAATTTAATGTTTATTTAAAATGATTTTGTTTGTGTGTGGAAATAGTATAATCACGTGATAAACCCCTTGTGACTATCACTGGATAAAGATTATAATAATGATTGAAATAAATCACGGAAGTTTTCTTAGTATAATCTGGTTTCAAATTGGTTTCTAATAATAAAATTGTTACTTTCGATGATTTCTTTACTATTATTAAATTAACACATTGTATGGGTGGTGATTCTGTTGTTTACAAACTAAAATTTCGTAAAATACAAACGTTTTTGTTTAGTTCACGCTAGATATCATAAATCATTTATTTTCTTTCGACAAAAGGTTTACAACTATCACTTATATATAAGGGTGATTATGCTGAAGTACAACTGAGGGCTTAGCCAAGTTGCATTTGATTAGCGATGACGCTAATCGATAAGTCCGAAAATGTATGGGATTTGACACAAGCTATGGAAATATCACGTGATATATCGACAACACCCCTATGTAGACATCGAATCGATTCGAAGCGAATGTAACTTGGCTAAGCCCTCTGTGTTGCCTGTGATAAGTTTATAAAGCCAGTGATACAAGTGACCCCACTCCGCTGGCTAACTTACATTTATTTGTCTATTCTACAGTGATGTGTGCGAGTACAATAAGCATGGCATTTAAAGTGACATTTCTTATTATTCATTTATTTTTAAACCATGGGTACATAGAGAATACTTTGTTACGTCAACTTCACTGGTATATAAAACAATGATAAGTTTATTAATGTCATAGGTATGTAGTAAAGGTTCAATATTGTTTCAGTTGCAGTTGTTTACTGGCTTTGTCAGTTATATTGAGTTATTTTAATTTAATCGGCGTGAATGCGGGTAGTATAGTTTATACTCTTTATACCGATATTTCTTACAGACATGTAGACTTATAACTTATAATGAATTACCAATTGTGCTAACATAGGTTTTATTTTTTAATAACAAATCATGGATGTATTATCTGAATATTAAATAAATTGAAAATTGATTAAATACTACTCCGCAAACACGCCAATTAATTAAACTAACTTAATTTTAGAAATGTCATCCTAATTTAGTCTGTAAACTAAATAAGAACGTTCGTATTTTACGAAATTTTAGTAGTCTATACAACAAAATCGCCACCGCTATCAAACAAATGTCTTGCAAGAATTTCGTATACGAGATGAACATGACATCTGGACATGTTGCGAGATAACTCGTACATGACATTTCTCAAGCATCACTCCCCGATACATGAATGATACAGTTAAGAATATTATTGACATGTCTTATGAATAATGTTTATTTCGAAATATACTTAAACATAGACATTAGGACATCATTATATCGTAGCGTATTTTTGTATGTCGACTTTTGCATAGTAGATATAACCGAACCATTTTGCCTTATAATGTTCCAGACAGAGTGAGATACCAATAGATTTCACGCGTGTGAGAAAGAGCACGCACGATACGTTGAGAATTAATATTGTAAAACCCGCAATATATGCCTATCTCTATGCTTCTTTGTTATTTTAATCGCGTTATTTTAACGACTAGTTTATATCTAGCTTATCGTGGTATAATAATTGGCGTTTTCTCTTTTCTTCCTCAAATGTCAAACAAGCTGAAAGTTGAACTTCAGGTATACCAAAGTGTTAGATAAACTGGCTTTTAGAATAACAAGGGAAGGGTTAAGTCAAACATTACGTTTGTTTAAGGGAAGGCGCAAAGTCTGAAAAACAGCTGATTTATATTTAACTAAAATGTTCAAGAAAATTATCCAAAAATATGTTGTTTTTTAAAAGTGTTTATTCTCTTCGTTGGAATCACCCCGATCAGACTTAAAATACTAGTTCCGAGACAACCTAGTATACCTATATATCGATGGAAGAAAGCGATTTTGTCGTATCTCAAAATATCTAATTGTACACCAGAGCCAAAAAACTATTTTAAAAAATCATAACTCGTACATTAATAAAGATAGAACGTTGAAATTTGGAAAATATTTTTATCAATCTAAGTTTTATTTGATACAGTTAATTGGAATGCCCTAAAGTTACTGCTTCATTGATTTTTAACTAGTTATAGCAATTGATGTTTCAATATCGAACAGCGGAACTTTTGAGATACGCCATTTCCGCTTTCTGCCGTCGATATAGTACGCTTATAAGTATATTTGTTACCAATAATATCCTAAATCACCTACTCTTATTCTAAATGTCTAAAGGTAGCTTCAAATTGCAATTTCAAACAATTTAATTAG
Source organism: Philereme transversata (assembly GCA_963924445.1). Taxonomy (NCBI): domain Eukaryota; kingdom Metazoa; phylum Arthropoda; class Insecta; order Lepidoptera; family Geometridae; genus Philereme; species Philereme transversata. The sequence goes on from OZ004347.1 coordinate 13,465,739, forward strand.
GACCAATTTGTTACTTGTAAGTTATTTTCGGTGTTAAAAGCACCATAATTTTGTTAGGTTTTATCAATCGAGTTGAAAATGTAAAAGGTCGGAACTGGTTCACGTTGCTGTATTTAGCTTTATTTCGATCTACTTAAAAGCTTTTTTCGTATGAAGTAATGAATCAAAGTGCAAGGTCTGGTTTTTAGAAAGTAATGAGGATTTTTTCATATCCATGTTAAAATAACTTATGTAGTTGTTAACGTTTTCATTTGTGTTCTACTATATTTATGTTTCAAATAAATAATTTTGATTTTTTTTAAAACAATCGGACATCGAGGGTTCCGTATCTACTTATATTCAAGTTAGTTTTGCAGCGCCATTTAGTGACTTAGAAACTTTAAGCAGATTTCTAACACTTTTCTAGAGACTTCGTTTTTGCTAACTAATAACAATAACTAAAAGCGTCGTTAGCAATACGTAAAACTTTTTAAAACTTTTATTGCACCTACTTATATTGCAAATTCAAAAATGTAACTTATTGTAGACACCAAAGAGAATATTCTCATTACACGCACTTTGATTCTTTCACGTCAAACAGTAAGGGTCCACAAAAAAATTAAACACTGTTAAGCAAATGTTTAAAAAAATCCAATACAAAAATTGGTAAGAAATTATTTAAACACTCGTTGAACAGTTATTTACTTTTTTGTGGTAGCAAGGTAATTTGTTATCGTCGGGGTTCTTAGATTAAGTTAAGAAGTTGCACTCGAAATTAGTTTGTAAGATCGAAAACATGATCGAACGAAGCGAAAATATGTAATTATCGAATTTGGAGTGCAAATAATGTATTTTATACTTTTACAGACCTTTCTTACAGTCATGTCGAAGGCTTATTCCAAAAGTTACAACTAACGATTGATTCCTAGCATGGGAAACAGTAGTGCTTACATTAAATAAATACTGCTGGACATTTCACACTGCGCTATCTAGCTCCAAACTAAGCAGAGCTTGTAATATGGGAACCAGATAACCGAGAACACTTATAAACATGTTACATTGTTTTATCATATTGGCCGGTTATCGTTTGCGATACTCTAAATTTATATCCAAATATTTGCAATATTCCTAAAGTTGTGAAATTAACTTATTCTTATTCCATATATTATATATTAACCCAAGCGCAGTTTTTGTTGAAAAATAATTACTGTCAAATGAGGGTATATACGACAAAATTATCTCACCCGACGTCGCAGGTATTTGGTGGCGAATGTTTAACTAAAATTTCGTAAAATGCGAAGGAAATACGTTAGTGTTTTACGAAATTTTAGTCTGTTAACAATAGAATCGTCACCATTTGGCAGAATTTGCGAATGTGAGTTACAAAAACTACTATTGTACCTAAATATCACGTTTTTAGTGTATATGAAATTGTTAGTGTCTAATAAACAGCCACTTTATTGCACAGACTCAGTAGCGAATACGGAGGAGGGGGGGGGGGGGGGTAAGGGGCTCCATTTTCGAAGTTTGTCTCATTATCTCTTTGTGATAAAGCCTCCTACCCTCAGATGTGTCAAGCCCCTCCCAAATCCCAAACCAAAATCCTGGATCCGCCGCTGCACAAACTGGCCCGTTCGACAAAATATGAAATAAGAGTAAGTGCTAAAGCTGCATAATTGGACTAGGCCCTAGTGAGGTCGTCAAGGGCCAGATTCGTTTATTGTTTTCTTTGTACCCCTTAGTTAAGTTGATACTTTTGTGAATTTGTATGACATGGTGTGTGAGAAAGGCCTTTTAGTCGCTAAAATATGAAATCATTGTGAAGTTTCGATCTCCCTCGCGACTCCATATTATATCTTGTGAGAGAGATCTCGACTAAGCAGACCAAAATAAAAGCAATACTTAAATTAAATTGACAATAGATCTCATTTATTGATGTTACCGATTTGCTGTTGAGATATAAATAAGTATGTTTAAATTGTACCCAAATGCCTATATTTTATCAATAAATAAAACGCGTATTGTATTAATCACGTGTTTTTATTGTTTACATGCCTACTTTATATACAAATTTAAAAAGAATTAATAAAAAAATATACAGTTTTACGTTAATAGGCTGTTCGTCTAGCGACAAGGTTAGAATCAGAATTCGATTCGTCGAATAACATAAAAAATACTCAAAACTTCGAAATTCATGTCAATCGTAAATCAGAAAATTCTTATTATTCTTGTTACTAAAAACATATATAATAGTAAACGGGCGAAAAATTGGCGCCTGAGTTATAATAAGTTAACCTTTATAGACGTCTTTATTTCAAGCCAGTCGGCACGATCTGCGGGGCTATTTTATAACGTCAGAAAGCTGTATCCGAAAATAAGCTGTCGGACCTATCCGATAGCTTACTACTTTTTATAATATCCCCACTGGATCGAAACGAGATCGGTCGTAGGCCGACGCCAGCGCTGTAGTAGTTCTAAAGCAGGCTTTACACTTTGCAATATTTAATGCACTAAATTCAGCATGTCAACTCTAGATGTAGTTAGTGTGTCTAAAGGTAGTATTCGGATCTAGGCAGAGCGACCGTGGTCGCACCGCACCGCTTTATAGGGATTTATATGCAACGGTTTCCGACGCAAGCGACCGTGCAGCGCGGCCGCGGGGCGTAGCCTGCGCGCGACCTCGGCAGCGCTGCTCCGGAGGCAGTATGGTCGCGTTGCCCGCTCGCGGTGGTTGACGAAATGGCGAGTATTTAATCATCCTCTATCAGTCTATTCACGAGTTCTCGCTATATACTCGACCGGAACGCACAACTGTTCGCACTGACTACTGCGCGTCGCGGACGCTGCTATCCGAAAGCTTCTGGCAGCGCCGCACAGCAGTGACAATGGGTCGCGGCAGCTGGTCGTAACTAGGGTTACTAGATGAAAAAATCAAAGTCGGAGAAAAGGCCTGATTTCCATTGAAAATCCTGAGATTTTTTACAGTTTGAAACCATCATGGGGGCTCAATGGTCGAATGAAAGAAACCGACTAACGGAGTCTCCAGTTCGAGCTATACTTTTAATTCAATATAATTTTAAGAGTTTAACATGTGGGGCAGTTCACACAACAAGCAAGAAAATTAAACCGATGAAGAAAAGTAAATTTAAACTATCAAACAAAACCCAGAATTTATTAGAAAAAAGACTCGAGACCGACATTGGGTCACAAGACTATAGAAATATAGACAAAGAGGTTAAGCGCAGCATCAGAAACGATGCAAGAAACTAACACCTACAGAATTAAAATAGCACTAGAGAATAATAGATCGCTCAGAATAGCAAAACAGGGTGTCTCTAAGGGTAAAACATGGATTAATTGCTTACAAGATAGTACCGGAAATAAATATAATAATAGAGGCAAAATATTGGAAATATGCACAGAATTCTACAAAAATCTTTACTCCGATTCTTCAAAGATGACAACAACTATAGAATATGTTCGATCAGATGCTGTACCATTCATAACAGGGCGCGAAGTCCATGATGTCTTAAAAGCCATGCATTATTATAAGAGCCCCGGAGAGGACGGTGTCACGACCGAGGTTTTAAAAACTGGAGCCACTGTTTTACTACCCCATATTACAAATCTCTTCAACACCATTCTAGATACAGATCAGCTACCAGTGGAGATGTGCCACTCAAACATAATTCTTCTTCACAAGAAAGGAGACAAAAGTAACATGAATAATTACCGTCCTATCAGTTTAGTGTCACATCTCTACAAAGCCTTTATTAAAATTATTCAGAAGCGCATAGAAGGTATACTGGACCAGCACCAACCACCGGAACAAGCCGGATTCCGACCTCATTTTTTCCACCACAGACCATCTCCATACGCTAAATCAGGTTATAGAAAAATTTAATGAATTCCACAATCCAGTATATCTGGCTTTTGTGGATTACACAAAAGCTTTCGATAGCATCAACCACTCAACAATCTTCTTGGCTTTAGAGAAACAAAATGTTGAAAAAACCTATATAGACCTAATTAAAAGCATTTACAGCAATAGCTACGCTAACATTAAATTAAATACATTAGGAGCAAAGTTTTTAATAGAAAAGGGAGTCAAACAGGGTGACCCGCTCTCTCCCAAATTGTTTACGAGCACTCTAGAAGAGGTTTTTAGACAATTGCCAGCCTCATGGACAAATGGAGGCATTGAAATCGGCGACCAAAAACTTACAAACCTTAGGTTCGCTGACGACATAGTTCTCTTTGCCACCAGTGCCCCCCAATTAGAACAAATGCTCCAAGACCTGAGCAAGGCAAGCCCCGAGGTTGGACTGATGATGAACCAGTCAAAGACCCAAGTTATGACCAATAGCAAGAAACGTAGGGTCAAGGTAGATGGGCAAGAAATACACTATGTCGATGAGTATATTTATCTGGGCCAGATAGTCTCTTTCAAGAACAGACAAGATCGAGAAGTAGACCGTCGTGTCGATAACGCTTGGAAGAGCTACTGGTCCATGAAAGAGCTAATGAAGGGCAACCTTCCACTGACACTTAAGCGAAAACTCATCGACATGTGTATCTTACCTATCCTAACCTACGGTGCTCAGACTTGGTCATTGACGGACTCACAAAAGTTCAAACTCGGGGTATGCCAACGAGCGATGGAGCGTAGCATTTTAGGTGTTAAGCGAACCGATAGAATCCGCAACACTACTCTTCGCTCTATGACCGGAATCATCGATGTGGGGCACAAGGCTGCAAGACTCAAATGGGACTGGGTGGGTCATGTCACTCGAATGCACCCTGAAAGGTGGACTAAGATCTCCACCGACTGGCAACCTACAGGACGACGGCAACGAGGCAGACCGCGAAAACGTTGGCGCGACGATCTGGATGGGTTCCATTCTGACTGGCAGGAGATTTCTGGAGAGCGCAAGGAATGGAAGGAAATGGGGGAGACCTTTGCCCAGCAGTGGGACAGTATAGGTTATTAAAAAAACATGTGGGGCATTTTAAAATCAATAATTAAAGAAAAAACCTTACTTAAAAAGGTATCTTCAGATATTAAGTATGATAAATATTTGGATAAATAAGTTTTGATTTTAATTGTGCAATTATTACCAAAGGAAGATTATTTTTAGTTTGTTTAACTTTTTATTAAATTAGATTTCATGAGATTTGCAAAATGCAGCCGCAATCCTGAAAAGAGTCCAAAAATCCTGAAATCTCAGGACAAATCCTGAGATATGGTAACCCTAGTCACAAGTGCCAGGTCGCGACTGCCTAGATCCGAATGCTATCTTAAGTATCTTTACACTTGTTTGAATCTGAGTCTTTTTCACTCTGTCTAAAAATTACAATATGAAGCCAGCTTTAGGCTCTTGAATTCGTCTGGTAACATAAAAAATATATTTTTTGTCTATACACAAGTTGAACACTATCGTACACTATACTAATTATTCACTCCTTGGCGTCTGTAATTCCGTCGCTACTGATGGCGAACATAGCTTCGGTCTCCGGTAAACAAGGACTGTCGTAGATCTTGCAAACCCTACAACAACAAATACAATTAATATTTTATCAACCGACTCCGGACTCAGGTTGGGCGGTGCAGGAAAAACCTCTGTAGGTGGGGAATGCGAGGTCCTTCACTAACCAGCTGTGATTGTGGGCACCCCCCTCCAGACCATGCCTCACTTGCTTATCCTCTATGCCCTATGACCTGCACAAAGGACGACTTTAACAAGGCTACCAACACTGGAATAGACGTGGCCAGGTTCTACTCAATGTCAGTTTAGTTTCAAACCTATAAATAATTATGAAAAAACCATTGACACGATAGAAGAAGATTTTACAAACTTTCGCGATCGCTACATAATTACTGATTAAAACGGGTATTTATCGCGTGTATACCTTTTTTATTTGTTATCCCGTTTTGACTGTGTTGCAACAGACGTGGTCAGGCAGACTGGAATAACTGATAAATACTCTTTATGTACTAAAAACGGGATATTTATTACCATGATTTATAGGTTTTATAGGGATAATAAAAACTGAACTTTGACAAAATTCACAGGGTACACCAGTAACCCCACAGTGCTAGCAGTGTGAGCGTGTAGCCTAAGTAACACCAATATAAGCAAAAGTCTGAAATCCAGAATAACTGCAATTTCTACTCCAAAAATGTATAACCAAAACCATGAACTCCTCTGTTACCTGTTACCTGAATAAAACTGTAGGTCAAGCAAAGTGGTATTCGTGTAGCTTTAGTGACACAAATATAGGCAAAAGTCTGAAATCCAGAATAACTGCAATTTGTACCCCCCCCCCCCCCCCCCCAAAAAAAAAGTAACCAATTAACATGAACCGCCGTTACCTGTAATTTAAATTAAACTGTAGGTCAAGTTAGTTTGTTATTTGTTTCGTGGCACTATTTTGATAGTTAAAGATTACAAATAATATTTTTTTGTTTTTATGGGAGACTCGCGAGACCTCAGTTCGGGGCGAACCACTAGATATATATATATCTATATAGATTATTAATACCTGTTATCCCCCCTTCCTTTCCGGAGGTACAGTCGAGTGGTAGAAGCGTGTGCCATGATATGACCGCCAATTGGCTTCTTGGTGTCAGCATTGAACACGCCCACGGAATCCACATTTGCTACCACTTGATTCGTTATTATTACTGCCACGCCAAACTGAAAAATATAAGAACACTAGCTGTTGCCCGCGACTTCGTACGCGTTACACTACTAAATGTGTATGTAACCTTGTAATAAAGCTAAACTCACTGTTGCAACTTGAATTAACAGACCATTTTTATTTGGGCCATTATACAATCTTGGAATATAAAACCTGTTTTTTTTTCTTAAAAAACTTTCGAGATTTTTTTCACTCATTATTATAAATTATGGTATTTATACCGTTTTATCGGTGTTCCGATGATGAAGGCTAACGAATTGAACCGAAACATTGTCGTAACACCGATAAAACGGTACGTGATAAATCTCGTATTTATAATAATGATTAAAACAGGTTTTAAATCAAGTAACTTTTTAACAAAAATTTAACGCATTTCAGAAAACAAAAAAAAACAAACTACTGAACCGATTTTGATGGAATTTCTAAGGAAACAAGCTGAAACAATATCCTTTTAAAAACAAATAATAATTTTCCAAATCGGTTTATAAATAACAGAGTTCTGAGGTTAATAAACATAAAAATTTTAAAAAAATACAACGGAATTGAATATCCTCTTTTTTTGGAAGGGTGTTAAAAATACATCTTTAGGAGACTGTTTTTTCTATAGCTAAACCCAGGCAGCAGGAAAAAGTAGAATACAAACCTCATCAGCTAATCGCAGCAACATCCGCATAAACCTGCCCAGATGGAGCTGTCGGGAGTTCAGCTCCCCGCGCCCTGAATAGTCGGTCCTGTACAATGCTGTTGCACTGTCCACTATTATAAGAGAGTACCTAAAAATAATAAGAAATTTGCTTTTAACCTAATAGACTATAGACCTCAGTGTCTGGTAAAAATTTCAACTTGCTAGGTCCACCCGTTCCTGAGAAAATCGGTTGTGACACACGGACAATCTTATAAGGGTTTCTTTTTTACCTTTCGATGTAAGGAATCTTACAAAGATGGCGTAGTGTCTCTTTATACGATTATCTTAGCCTGCTGTATTTACGTATATGAACTTGGAATCGACACGGCGGCGCGTGCGAGTTTGTGGCATAGTATATTAACGAGATATGGATGGATAAATCTTACAAGGTCACAAATAAATGTACAAAACATTAAACAAATATAATTTAATATCGTTAGTAACTTTTTGCAATACAAATTTATGTAAACTTATAACATCATTTGTCAACAAATGAAATTATCCGTCAGCCGCCAGAAATATAGATTTTTATCCCTTTTTTTATTATTATTATTTATCTTCTTAGGCAGAAATAACAATTGTATTCCTAGCTCAAGTTTTTCTATCATCCACGCCCCGTAAACGTTAGCAACTCAACCATTACAGCACACACACACACACACGCACACACGCATACTTAAAACTTTGCCACCAATAAAAATGATACCAATTTTATTATGGCGGTATAATGGGTAGGTACGGAACTCGGAATAAAGAATGTTCATTCATTCATATATTTCCTGGGACAAAGTAAGCTTAGCCGGGAGTTTTAGTCACACCAGAACTGTGCCATCACTACCTAACTATATACCAAATTTCACGATGATCGGATCAACGCTTCGAAAGATATCCTCGGACAAACAAACAAACATACATATACAGACCAGTATAATTTAATAGACTGTCCATAGAACAAATCAAAACCCGCAAAAAGCTCAAAATCCCGGATTATGCCTAGATGGCGCTGTCTCATATGCCTGAATACCTGAAAACTTTCATAGCGGCAATTGCAACCGAGATTTTAAAACATTTTTTTTACTAAAACACACCAAAATATATTATTTTTATTATAATTTAGAATAAGTAATATTGTCCATAAAATGAGATTATTAATTTTTTTTAAATATGACGACCACCGTGGCGCAGTGGCCGAATAGCCGACTGAGACGCAGGAGATGGTGGGTTCGATTCCCACCGCGGAACAAATGTTTGCATGTTCTACAGATATTTGTTCCGGGTCTGGATGTTTTTCTATATATCGTAAGTATGTATTTACATAAAAAAGAGTATATAAGTATTCTATCAGTTATCTGGTTCCCATAGTACAAGCTCTGCTTAGTTTAGGGCTAGATAGCGCTGTGTGAAATGTCCAGCAATATTTATTTATTTATTTATTTAACGATTTTATTTTAATAATGTCCGCTCACTAATTTCCGAGCGGACTGGACCATCATAGCGCCTGGAAGAAGTGTCTGGAAAGAATGGGTGGGGGAGGTCTTTGCCCAGCAGTGGGACACAGTGGGCTGATAATAATAATAATTAATTATTTACCACTTTCATATGCTTAATCACAGCTTAACGATTCATAACTCCTAGCGACATCTCGCGTCCTAGTAGGTAATCAGATATCTAGTTACGATATTTTGTAGGACATTGTCAGTCCATTAAATGATACTGGTCTATGATACATACAACGTCGATTCGTCCATGTTGATTTGGAGATCTGACTTCGCTCGATCGATTACCTAGATTCTGCCATCATAGCGCAAGCGTGCACCAGCAGCTGCGTCTGGTGGTCGGTGTTGTAGGCGCGCGCGTACGCCACGTTGTCCAGCACCGCGGACCCCTCCATGCCGTAGCGCTGCGCCACGCACAGCAGCCGCTCCGGCCGGAACGTGCCTTCAGTGTCAATGTACATGCACTTCCCTTCACCACCTGACTGCTCGATTGGTAACTGGTATAGTGGGATTTTAAAATAAACATTTTGAAACTTTTTAATAAAAGGTTAATTCAATATTTAATTACTGATTTAAACGGGTATTTATCGCGTATGTACCTTTTTTATTTGTAAGCCCGACATTTCTACAGTTTTTTTTATGCTACATGGAGTTGGATCAAGCTAACAGAGAACTGCCTCGTAGGTGACGCACCTTTGAAATGTGACCTACGTTACACTATCTTGCGTCCATCAATTTGAGGCATACTTGTGTAAAGCCTCATGTGCCTATTTCACCGGCAACCGTACCCTTCAAACCGAAACACAGCAATGCTGCTTGGCTATATAGGTATGGTGGTAGTACTTCCCCGGACGAGCCCTTTCACAAGGAACTACTACTCTTGACTGTGTCTGCCCGTGACCACAGCAGTTGCAATACAGTCAAAACATCGGGATAACAAATAAAAAAGGTACACACGCGATAAATACCCCTTTAAATCAGTAATTATTACGCGTGTGTTTTATTTGTTATCCCGACGTTTTGACTGTATTGCAACTGCTGTGGTCACGGGCAGACACAGTCAAGAGTAGTAGTTATGTCCAGTAATCGCGTAAGTTTGAAAAATATTAATTCAATATTATAAAACAGGATATTTACCATGATTTGTAAGTTTTTCAGTATCGCGATATTAATTGAAAAAGTCATGGTAAATATCCGTTTATAGTGAAAATGATGTTCATAACCATGATAGTTTCTAAAGTGCATTCCATATTCACTGGAAACAAAAGTTGCAATGCGGGGTGGAAACATCAAACAAAAACACAAAAAAAAGCTCTAGCTACAAATATTAGAAGTCAAATTCAACTTTAACTGTATAAGAGGACTTCCAAAAATCGAGAAATAAAACACTAGTAAAGGAAACCCTTAGTAGGTTCAACTAGTAGATAGATATATACAGGGTGATTTTTTGAGAAGGGCGGTGATGGCCAAGTCTGAAACCAAGAGAGTTAGAGAAAAGTCGTGAAAGGAGTCATGCCCTCGATTTATAAGAAAACAATAACTTCATATTTAGTATTTTCTAAATCTTTTACATTTGACGGAAAATCGACCCGAAAGATTTGAAAAAACAGCCCTGTATTATTGAACCAATGGATTCCGTAGCTGTTATGGATCAATCTTTGCAAAGAAATGTATCACTAAAACTGAAAGGAAATAGCAAATTTTCACTATTTTAATATTTTTACACGGAAGAAAACTCATCTAATCAAAGTTTTTACACATTGTTTATTTTTACATATTTAGTTTTTTAACTAAATATGCAGTTATTGTTTTCTTATAAACTCCTTTCACGACTTTTCTCTAACTCCCGTGATTTCGGACTTGGCCATCACTGCCTTTCTCAAAAAACCACCCTGTATATTTCTTTTGATGCAAAACAGTTTGTTTTGAAACTACTAAATACCTGTATTTTTTGTCCAATTCACAGCAGTACTGAAGAGTTTTCATGTATGGAAATTGCTTATAAGTTTACCTGACAAGTGACAGCCAAAGTATGACAAAGCTGTGTCTTCCCCGTGCGGAACTCTCCAAATATTTCAGTGATTGAACCTGTTTCTATGCCTCCACCCAGCAATCTGTCAAGCTCCTTGGAACCTGTGGTGAGCTGGATTATCTCTGCCCTGAAATGTCACCTTAATTTAAATTTCCCTCCTGGATTGAATGTGACTGTGGAGCACCCATTCAGTCGTCTCATCTGCTCTCCTGTCCCTTGTGCCCTACCACCTGCACAAGGGATGACCTCAACAAAGTCATGCCCAACGCTATAGAAGTGGCAAAGTATTACTCTAAAATAATTTAGCTTACCATTGACACGAACGAAGGAGAAGAATTTTAACTTAAAGATTTTATTATTATTTTTTATTTATTCAACAAAAAGAGACATACTAATAGTAAAACATAAAGCACTGTAAAACCTTAATTTATCTCGGTGCTAGACACTCGAGCCACTACACATTATTTTAGATACTTAAAAAACAGTCACCTTTACCTAAACTTAATTGTATAAGATAAGATAAGATAAGATAAGATAACTCTTTATTGTACACCAAAGTAAAATACAGAACATAATTTTTACTAATAAATTTAGTACAATGGGCGGTCTTATCGCTAAAAGCGATCTCTTCCAGACAACCTTAGTATGGACAGGATTATAATATATCACATGACGGCGGTGCATCTATATAAAATTAAAAACATACCTACATACTATAATATATGTATATATATATATATGTATAGTTACACAATCACACACAACCGACCTACCCACCTAAATTAGCATCTATAATCTATGCCTATCTATATATTATATATCTATCTATATTATAAGCCTGATAGACAAACCAAAGTCACTATTACAGCCCCGAGGCTTAGCAAGCTGAAGTGGCAGTGGGCTGGGCACATAGGTCGAAGAACTGACAGCCTTTGGGACCGAAAGGTTCTCCAGTAGAATATATACTGGAAAGTACAGCATAGGATGGCTCCCCTACTAGATGGAAAGAAAACCTAACTAAGGTTGCTGGAAGCCTTTGGGAGCAGCCCACACCAAATTGAAGATGTGGGCTGATGTGATCATGAAGCATGCTTCCCACTGCAGTTCCCTACTTCCATAGGTACCCATTTTGGGTCAATCCTTATCAAATGAGTATAGCTCATTATGCCTTGCCGTCTGGCCTTCCATGTGGCCTCAGTGCATTAGGGACAAATTAGGAGTAATTAATTTATTTTTATTTCAACATTATTGAATAATGTTGACTATTTTCTTACCGATTTTTCCAAACAACTATTGAAGCGGCATTGAAAAAGAAAAAATATGTTAAACTAATATGTTATGAAACTGTCTTGCCAATAAAAAATAAACTCCTAGCAGTGCATAAAGATTGAATAGTTATGGATAGAGTTCTATCACAATTAACATTGTTTTAACATAGACCAATGGATATCAATGTAACCATTCCATACTATTTAATGCTATAAATTCAAAAGTATTTCTTTCTGTCTGTTTGTGACATATTCACGGCGGCTAAATGGGTGAACCAATTTCGATGATATTTGGTATATAAACAGATTAGACACTCAATCCAGATTCTAAGAATAAATATATTATTTATATATATTCTATCCTCTATAGCATAATAGCTAGTTCACTTATATTTTACCTTTTCTGATGAAACTCTGTAGCAGTTGTGAATCCCATAGGCACAAGCTTTGAAGCTTCTGCCAATATTTTGTCAGCTTTAGCTTCTGAAATACCTTTGATTGTGATTAGCCATTTCTTGGGGGCATAGGCCACTGACTCAACAGTATGGTATCCAGCCTCTTCCAGCTTTTTAATGTCGCCAGAAGTGATTCCATTACCCTGTAGAAATTATTTTGTGAATAAGTATGCTATCGGTAAAAATAAAGGCATCTGGTACTTTCATAGTGTTGGGGGAGAGATGTTAATAGCTTTCTTGAGGATACAAAGGTTGGATCAACAATTATACTCATTACCTGATCACTTGTACTTATACTCTTTAGTAGCTAAGATAGAGGCACTTCTGACTACCTTTTCCCTAAATAAGTATATGTCTTTAAGCAACATTTTGGGCAAAAACAGGTTTGTTTACTTCCAGACCCAAGGATACACTTTTTACAACAATCATGCATAGAAAGGTAAAGAATAATACCTACCTCAAGCTTCCCAATGAGCTGTGGTCCACACTCGTCCAAATCTTCACCAACAGAAGCTGTAACTGCGGAGGCTGTGGCCGTCATTTTCTTTTAATATACCTTAAAGAAGTCCCTTCCCTCCCTATATCACCGAAACATCTGATTGGGTTGACTCACTTAGTTGACTCGCTAGTCGATTTAAAATTTGTGGTTACAACTTTCGTGAGGTTGTCTTCCTGATGAACGATTCCTACGATGAACTTGTTTGTAGATTTTCGACTAAATTTGAGTTAGATGATTACTTAAAGTTTTTCAAGAAACATGAAGTATCTTCCGTCCGTCCGACAAAGTACCTACAAACAAAACATAAAAATAATCTAACTGACACAATCAATGGCTGGATGGATCAGTATTGCCAGATGAGCTATCGTACCCAGGGTTGGATTCAGACTCTCCGAAAATGATTGTACATGGAAGTTAAAATTATACTACAAAATCCAACTCTGATGATACGCGAGTAAGGAAAAAAACGTATTCCGTATAAACGCGTCACAAACGATGAAGATGTTATTATAAAGTAGAATGTAAAATTTCCCTCCAATTTTGCTTCCCATACTCCCACAGACTACACACTCCCTATCCTAGGTGCGTCGATCGAATGTACTACGACCCCGGGACAACGAGGGCTTTTCATCCTCGATTAAAAAAAAAAGGTGTTATGGGTCCGCGAGACGATCAAGTGCACTTGACAAGTCTACGTTCTTGACGATTTCACTTGACGAGGGACTTGACGCGACTTGAAGGTGCCATCAAGTCCACATGTCGCAGTCGTCCACCGCCCTGTGCTCAGAGAAGTGGTCGTCGCAAAATTTAATAATGGTTTCCAACGCAGACAAGGCATTCCTTGCTATAACTCTAGCGATATCTATCACAGAAAAAGAGAAAAGAAAGAGGTGATGTTGTAAGGAATGGTATAAAATGAGATATCGATTCACGCATGAACATTTGCAAAGAACTCTTCAAGCAACTGAGCCCGACGATTATATTTTTTTTTTTAAGTTTTGTTTTTATCCGCATACTCCTTACTTTTAATTTTCCACAATGCAGGATAATCTCTGTAGAGAGATATTAATAATATCACAAAATCACGCTCGGGAATTAGGTCGGCGCTTGCCGCCAAAGCCACGTCTCGGTCCGGTTCGTCGTCCGCAATCTTCGATGTTCCGGTCGCAAATGAATAAAACTTGTCAAGTCGCGTCAAGTCGCATCAAGCGCAAGGTGGTTCAAGTGCCGTCAATCAAAATTTTTGTCAAGTATGGTCCAGCCCGTAGATAAATACTTGACGGGACTTGTCAAGTCAACGCTGTAAACGATCAATATTCACTTCAAGCACGTAGACTTGTCAAGTGCACTTGATCGTCTCGCGGACCCATTACAACTAGCCTATTAGATGGTGCCGTTTAAACAAGCACCCGAGACATGCTCCGCTAAAAAATATATTTCTAAACTTGCCAAACTGTCAAAGTTGCAAAGACAACATCAAAATTTCTAGAGAACATGCTCACTCACGCCGTTTTTGTTTCGTCTTGGGTGTGGCAATCAATGTTCGTTTGTTATCGTATTATTTTTTTGATCTATGGAATCTTACTAATCGATATACTGTATCTTGAATGTTGTTCTGGAGAAGCTTTGTTCCTTATGAACATTGAAGTTAAAGCAGTTTTTCTTTAATATTCTTCTAGCAGTATCTTTTAAAAAATGATATATTTTATAAGGAAAACTGACAAGTACATAAGTACCTAATCCACACCAACTAACTTTTATGTGCCTAGGTAGATAAGTACGTGAAATATCGCTAAAATAACTTATGAGATTAAAATAACTTTATGAGGAAAACTGACAAGTACATAAGTACCCACCTAATCAACAAAAACTAACTTTTATGTGCTTAGGTAGATAAGTACGTAAAATATCGCTAAAATAACTTACGGCAATTATTCCAATATGATGGCGTCACCGATAAATCAGATACCTACACGAAAGTGAGCTGAATATATTAGAGAAGACTTCAATATGTATGAACTAGGGTTTACATGTTTAATTACCTACTTGTACCTATTCATTTCGTTTTGCGAACTCCATCCTTAGGAAGTCGGTGTCTGCCGTTGTTTTCGCAATAGAAGACAACGCATAGTTTAGTCATCTCTTCTAATCCCCTCCTGTTTATATAGGTACCCTCCTGTTTGTAAGCAATTATAAATGATTTTGTTTTAATTCAAGTTTTGATTGATACGGCAATTGACATTTGACATTGACCATTCACTTTCTTTTGGACACAAACAAAACACACAAGTGCATGATAGGCATGGAAATGATTGCTATTTTTACATCGTTTTCATTATCATGATCAAATGATTATTTTTATCACTGCTATTTCACATGTAAAAAATCTCAGACAATAATTTTTCATTATAATGCCGTAATGTCAAACTTGTTATTCTTGCTAGTGCTATTGTACATGTGAAAAATCAGGGGCAACGTGAAAACGGCAATGTGAAAAACCTGATAAATTCCGAAGAAATGCAAACGACTGTGATTTGTAGCAGACCCGAATGACAAAAACCGATAAACGATGAATAGGTACTGAAAATGATTTAATTTGAATGAGTTTTAACAGGTTATGCGAAGGAAAATAACAGGTGTGACATATGATTTTTCACAAGCTACTCGTGAATCGTTCCATCCCTAGTGCTTGGAGTAGCGCCATCTATTAGCAGTTATAAAAACATGGCCTTGAAACCCCTCATTGCCGCCACATAAAGGGGCATGCCCACTCTCCCTTGTAAAAAATGCTGTCACTGCACACACTTGAAACTAATTGCTAATGATTCTAGGCTTAGTTAGTAATAAAAGAGCTAAGAAGTTAGTTATAAAAAAGTTTACTATAAAGAGAAAAATCAGTTTTTATTTTTCACAAACAACCAGTTTTACATCACTGTATTCAACTACAACTTAAATAGTTTATTATTGTAATTATAACGATTCCTAGATAAATTATGATATTGATAATTACTATCAATTTAATCGTTTAAGCTTTAAGTCAGCAAACAAACAAAAATACGCGAGAAAACAAACGAAACGGCCACAGACACAGATCACAGGAAACGGCTAGTCTAACTTTTTATTAGCTGCAGTAAAATGACGTTTCTAAATGTCATTCCGTAAAATAATGTTGACAGCCTAATCTCAATAGGGATGTGATTCAGTTCACAAAAGTTTACAGAATATCTAATCGTTCCATAGCTGACTCATAATGATCATACTAAATTCTATTTAATATTAATGTAAATAAAAGGCTGTATAAACGTTGATCCTTTTAGACATATACAAGGTAACACTCAAGAAAACGCTCTCTCAAGCTGGTAGTACTGGTTTTTGGTTACGGTGCTACGATGACGCTTGACCGCCATTTTGTTTCGCTTGTCATTCGCTCATTCGGCTTCATACTTCTGTTTTGAGTGCATGAATAACTTTGATTTGCCCACTGCGCGTTGTTTTTGTTATCATTATTGTTAAACTTATGTTACGTTGTGTTTGTTTTTCATTACCTGTTTTCGTTACTTGTGTTAGTTTTTTTTTGTTTGATACATTGAAGACATGGATGCTCTGCCGAGCACATCGCAAGATGGAGACACATTTTTATCTCCTAAGAAAAAAAGGCCACGTGTAGCTCTAAGTGCAACTGAAAAACTTTGGGTCCAAAACGTTTACAAATATGTGTTTGAAGTGAAATCTTTAGAATCAAACATTGAAGTTCCAAAAACAAGTGAATGCGTTAACAAGGTGGCTGAAGTCTTGGGAATATCCGTCCGCACAGTTTATTCAGTTTTAAAGGAGCACAAGGAGAACGACAGCGAATCACCAAAACCTCCCGAAAAAACGGGCCCAAAACATACATTTAAAGATAAACTTGATTTCACATTCACTGCTCTTAGACGAATTGTACATCAGTTCTTTCATAGAAAT
The DNA here is from genome assembly GCA_963924445.1 of Philereme transversata. Lineage (NCBI taxonomy): Eukaryota > Metazoa > Arthropoda > Insecta > Lepidoptera > Geometridae > Philereme > Philereme transversata. Next base: position 13,482,818 of record OZ004347.1, read on the forward strand.
GAAATACCCACCATCGCAAAAGTTAGTTTACACATGTCGTCACTCATCTTTTTATTATACGTTATGTAAGTATGTTTTCTCCCATCCCAATCTATCTATGTATGATGATGATGATGTATGTAATCTTAACCAATTAGGTAATAACTTTAATCATTTTTAGGTGCTGCAAGTTGTAAATGATGACCCAGGATTGCCCAACTTCTCGAAAGAGACATTGAGAAAAATTATGAAGCATCTTAATTTCGAATTCGCTACTCGATCACGCAAGAGTGTGCTTATTGATAGACAAGATATCATATCATGGCGCCAGCGCTACCTGCGTTTAATTAAACAATATCGTAGGGAGGGAAAATACATATATTAAGACGAGACCTGGGTCAACGCTGGTACGTGTCAACTCTTAGTTTCTTCTATTTGTTCCCTTTTTGTTTTGATGTCGAAACTTATGATTCTTTTTTGTTCGACAGCGATTTCGAAAAAGATTAATTAAATAACATTATTATGACGTTTTTGTTTCATTTTGAATGTACCTCCCTATACTCCCACTAAAAAAGATCAATCCTTTAGTATAGTAATAATAATAGGTAAAAAAAATACATTACAACTTAATATTAAATCTCAAAAAAAGAAACCAAACTGATTATTCATATATGATTCACTCATTTAGCTACATCCCTATTTATTTTTCTTCAAAAACCGGCAACCCACAAAACGTCATTTTACTGCAGCTAATAAAAAGTTAGACCAGTCATAGGGATTGGCATATCGACCATCGACTATTATCCGAAATATCGATTTATCGGCGCAAAATAATCGGTCAAATCGAGCAATCGATTATATTTAATCTCAAGGCGCGCGCACACAGAAGTGCCATTTTTGACATCGCGCTCCTGTACAATCAACAGACGAGGGCAATTATTCCAGTAAATCAAAATTCAATATTTTAATGCAAAGAAATAATAATCATCTGATTCTGTTGAGTAAATGTTGAATCGAAGTAAAATTGAGTTTATTTCGATTCAACACGAGCGCCACAGATAAATACAAAAATATACCTACCTATTTACTTCTGAAAATCAGATATTTAGTGTGTCAGGGGTAGTAATAAGGTAATAAAATGTACGAAAAATATAAGTACCAATTGTACCCAAGAGAAAAAAAAAATGTACTTATTTGTCTTTGGAGATGTTTAATAGAATTCATTATGTATTTCTGTGTTGATTTTGTAAACTTGGATTGAATAGGTAGTCGATATCGACTATCGTTTGAGTTAGTTCTTAATTCGATGATTTGGGAGGAATAACGAGTGATAGGTGCCTAACTAAAAAATATCTCATGTCTGTGTCATTAACTCGTCTCTGCATGGCCTTATGCAAAAATCGTGCGAAGCTTTAACCTCTCATCTGTTGATCGAATTAAAATCGAGATAATGCTACAGATAAGCCGAGTTATTTTTTTTTTCCGCTTTTTTTCTCTCCACTGGTTAATCCTAAAGCCATCTAGAAGGTGGCGCTGAGATCAACGGCCCGCCGATTATGATCAAGGTTAGCTGAGAGCGAGAGGATTTAGATCAATTGCGGTGCGTCAACAGCTGAGCGCAAATTCAGCGCGCACTGCGATTGGCTGAGATTATCTCGCTCGGGCGCTCGCTACCAGCGCGAGTCAAGCATAATACCACCCCCGGGTTAATTAAAGAGAAAAAAAAAAGATTTACAAAACGCTCATTGGGAAACAAATATCGTTTTGGTTTCTTACTTCTGAAATCGGTGACCGATTTTTCGTGTCAGTGAAAATACAGTCAAATAAATCGATTGTTTTATTTATGGTCCTTTATCAACAATCGATTATTGTCTCAGAACAACTCTGGCTCAACACTAATGTTTGCAACTGGAGGCAATTTGCTACCATTTCATTTCCTGTCGTTTTCATATTCATTATTATTTTAAAATATTGTAGGATACTTTTCGTGTTAATCGATTGATACGTAGAATAACGAAAAAATGTAACATATTTTTTGGATGAACGCAATTTTTTGTGCAGTTGACAGCATTATATGGGCATGCCCCTTTCAATGCCATTACTCCGCTGCATACGGCCACCTGACAGTCCATATTCCCTAGCGTTAATTTTAACCCGCGAGCTCTTGGGCTCGCCAGACTCTTCGTAGGTCATGCAAGAAACGCTAAACCACCGTGAAAACCACCTTAAGCCAAGAAATTGACCTCGTAATCCTAATTCTGATAAGTCAAACTGTAAGCCAGGATGGCATTCTGGGCCTGAGCTCCAGGCACACCCATGACTCTGAGGTAGTTGCATCTGAAGTAGAAGTCAGGCAGGTTATGAACGCAAGTCCGACCTTTACCTACACCACCCATACCCAGATGGTCGAGGAGACAAAGACCCATAATACCCTGCCTAGTGTATTGGGGTGTGTTGGTGTAGTACTAACAACTTAGCGCTTTCTGCGGTGGATCTAGCGTTTTTTTTTTGGTCTACCACGCGTTCTAGCTCTAAATCTAGCGGTAACAGTAGGTACTGTAGGTACCAAATAATAAATTGTACATAAAAACTTCAAATGATTTTTTAGCCTTTCTTTTAAACCTGATTTAGGCAAATCTAGCTTTTTTTATCTTAAAAGTAGCCTCCTTTTTATATAGTGAGGTGACAGCATTGACAACGCTGACCATCAGTGCTGTCAATTGCGGGGAATTTTCTCGATTTGCGGGGAATCGGTAGATAGCGCGGGGAGAGCGCAAGGAATGACTAAAATCGTGGAATTTCGGGGGAATCGAGACCGACTGCTTTTTGCACCGTAGAAGCCTCCATCCATTGTTACCATCCATTGTAGCTTTATAGCATACCAAACAAGGGATAGTCAAAACGGGGCGACTGATAAAATTCATACTAAGTATGTAAAATTCTATTTAAGCAAGATCATACAACAACAAGCGAACGGGAGGTAAAAAAAATGTTTGAAGTATATACCTACCCAAATTGTATAAGATTTTTTTAGATTTTCAGCAATCATTCCAATAATAATAATTTTTGTTGATGATAAATGATAACACAAAACTTTGTATGAAACAGTGTTTAATTCTATAAAATAATATAGCGGGGAGTTTCAAGGAATCAAGCTTACTTTTGCCGGGAATCAATAAATTTATATTGGAATGGAAGCACTGCTGACTGACCGCGCACGCAGCATGTACGTACGGCACGCGATAATTTTAGCGGAAAATGTTTATTCTTAGTTTTATTTATGTTTTCTCCAGGAAATTTAGTTTCTACCATCACATAATACGCTAGGACCTCAATATTACTTATTATACCACTATAACTACAAGAACAATGGAAGAAATAGCAGAAATTCGTTTGCACATAGGGTGCCAAATTTTTCTTGTTAAAAAGGAACTCCTGTGCGAACATAGTGATTATTTTCGCGCTATGTTCAATGGAAATTACGTAGAAAAAAAACAACATGATATTACTATAGACGTGAGTATCGCTTTTACCACCAGTAAGAGAAAAAATATAGATAAAAAATGTGAATAAAAATTGTTAAGGCGCAACTGAAATCATAATAATTTTCAGGTAGATGCAGTTGATGCTAACTATTTCCATGTAATTTTACGATACATGGAAATAGGACTTATAGACCTGTCTGAATATGAACTCCCAGTCGTCGGCATTCTGGCTATGGCAGCCAATTTCCTACAAATAACTGAACTCGTAAAACAGATTGAATACTGTTTAGATCTTCAGCTGTCTCCCACTAACTGGATAGAAACTATGACAATTGCACAAAATGCTGCATACTCTAAACTTGAACAGACATCAGCTGCCTTTGGTCTGCTTTCTTTCAAAACCATGAAGATTGAGTGCATTCCAACAATGGATAAACTTTACTGGTACCTTTCTCATCCTTATATAGACACTAGCAATGAACTTGATGTATTCCAATTTGGATTGCAATGGGTTCTTTCTAAAGAAACAGGGGCAGATGCATTACTAATTATTATCAGCTGTCTAGATATATTAAGACTCACAGTTAAAGACTTGGAAGAAATTAAAAAGAATTTAACAGTGAGAGGTTTTGCTAAAAGCTTAGCTGAAAAGGTTTTGGAATGCCTTATAAAGATACATGAAGATACTGAAGATATATCCGAAGCAATTGTGATTTCCAAGAAGGAGACTTTATGTGATTTATTCTCTGAGAGAGTTTGTGTAGAAGTTTTGAACTTAGTGAGAGATAGTAAAGAGAGAAAACTGGTCTATACACCGGTGGTACCCGTATGGATGTTGAAGGATTCGAAGCTGGATTTTGCACCTCACTTTATGTATAAGTTTTCTGAAGAAAAGGGCTTTGAAAGGTGGTTGGAAGTAGCTGATAAGAACCTATGGGGATGGACGGTTGTGTCATGGGGAGCTAACAAGCTTGTTGTAGTTGGGGGTGAGCACGGCAGAGGTACAGGCTGTTTCATGAGAGATGTGAAAATATATGATACAATGAAACACGAGTGGATATGCCACGGTGTACAATTACCACAGCGGAGACATGGGGGTGTAACTATATTAGGAGATAACCTATTTGTGATTGGAGGTGTGGGAGAATTCAGGTTTGTTACTTTCCATCATTATCTCAACTTGGAAATAATCACTGCCTGTGTGTCTTGCTCATAAGTTATGAATGTGTATATGCAGTATGAATAGTTACTGAAGTTGGTTCATCTACACAAGCATTTCATTGGCAAGCGCCAATAAATAAATGCTGCATATGAAATCACCAAGTAGCTTCAGCTCTTCAACTTAGCTAAGAAAGCTACACTATCCCTAAGTGTTTTCACCAAGGCAAAAGCCAGGCAGGGCAGTTAATTCAATATAAAAACATTATTAACTTTCAGAGTGACACTCGATTCAGCAATAATTTACGATATGAAGCAGAGGTCATTTAGAAAAATTGCAAATCTACCGGATGCAATACAGTGCCCTGCAATTTGCACTCATAAAGGACAAGTGTTTGCTGCTGGCCATAACATAATTCACAAATATGAGGATGATATTGGAGGCATCGACAAATGGGCAACAGCGATCTCATTAGAAATGCGAATAAACCGTATGACATCATTTAAAAACTACATTTACTGTGCCCAAAACTACTTTAGTTCTATGTACAGATTCAAGCCCGGTGTTTATACAAGGATGGAGCTTATAACTAATTATAGTTATCCTCCAGCTGCAATATGCAATTTTAGTAAGTTGACTAAGTTTTGAATGCATGACTACTACCTACTTCAATATTATGGGAATTTCAAAAGCTAAATTCTTATATAATAGACTAGCTTCCACCAGCGGCTTCACACGCGTTGTTTCTCAATATAGTGTTTGTATTGTTAGTATGTAGTATGTTTGAATCCAGGTCATAATCTATAAACACGATTTCAAATAACAACTTCATCGAAATCGGTTCAGCCGTTACGAAGTCATTGAGTAACAAACATCCAAATTTTCACATTTATTATATATGTGTGATTACTAACTTACTAGCTACCGCAGGGGGCTTCGCACGTTTAGATTGTCAATAAAAAGTAGGTTGCCTATGGTTCATTCAATCCAGGTCATAATCTATCTACATAAATACCAAATAGTATATAATTGATAAATATCAAATTTGGTTCAGCCGTTACGACATTATTGAATAAAAAACAAGCATCCAAACTTTTGCATTTAAATATTACAAGCTTCCGCCCGCTGGCGCTGCATCGAACGCGTGGTGTCAATAAAAAAAACATTACCTCCTGTGCAGTCAGGTAAATCTTTTCTTCTATATAGGTACCAAATTTCATCGAAATTGGTTTAGCCTTTTAGTCGTGAAAAAGTAACGTCAGTTGCTTACTTTCGAATTTATAACATTATAGTAGGTCCTACCTTTATAGAGTATGATGTAGTAATACCATTTTAAAATAACTAGTGGTTCGCCCCGAACTGAGAACTCGCGAGTCTCCAATAAAAATAAAAAAAAATATTATTCGTAATCTTCGACTATCAAAATGGTGCCACGAAATCAATAACCACGTAACTTGACCTACAGTTTCATTCAAATTAAAGGTAATGGGAGTTCATGTTAATTGATTATACTTTTTTGGGGTAGAAATTGCAGTTATTCTGGATTTCAGACTTTTGCCTATATTTGTGTCACTAAAGCTACACGCATACCAAATTTCAGCACTATGGGGTCACTGGTGTACCCTGTGAATTTTGTCAAAGTTCAGTTTTTGTTATGGCTAATAACTTAAAAACTACAAGGTTTAAACTAAAAATAAAAACGGCGTCAAAATGTACTCACAAATACCTTTTATCAGTCGTGCCATTTGACTGGATAGTCCCATTTTGTTTTTTTTTTTACCCCTCTTGAACCCCAATATCCCAACAACCCTCCCTCATTTTTAGCTGATTTAGTCACACCAAAATTGTGCCATCACCCTCCTCCTCGGACAAACATACATACATACAACGCCGATTTGCTCAAGTTGATTTAGAGATCTCGCTTCGCTCGATCAATTATGTTATGTAGGTATGTAAGTACTAGTTTTTAAAATTCAAATTGTACTTTTTCCAGATGATCGCCTCATAGTGTTCACACGGCCAATGTGTAGTCAGTCCGAATGTATATCGGTAGAAGAACATCGACTAGAAACCGACAAGAAGCCAAAGATACTGCTGACGACAACACAGTCCCAGTTCACAATCAATGATGTGGCAGGATGCTGTACACTTGTTGTTAACATTCCGCCTGTACATAATTATGTATCTCCTTATCTCCAAAAGTATTTATCTAGATACTCTCATGTTTAATATCACTCCTAAATAAATGTGATTATAAATGTTATTATGTACCAAAATTGTTTTTATTCCATTGAGACTTACCATTAATAGTCCTTTTTAATTATTTTAACATGCCATAAGCAGCAAACGCACTGCGACAATCTCCCTGATATAATCTATGAGCAAAACTAGCAATTCATTCAAGTTTTCTCATTTATTTCAATATGATATCACAATATGTAATAAAATCAACTTCCTACATAATTCGATACAAAAAATAAATATAGCAAACTACCTAATCTAAAATCACCACCATATCTACTTATTTTGTGGTTGTCGCCGTCTTAATTTCATCAGTGCTTCTTGTCTTTTCTTCTGAATCAATAGTTTGAGATATTCTGGATTATTTTGGCTACCATTTATCATTGGAATATGATTATGGTTATTACTGGCAAGAGGAACATTAGTTGAGGCAACTTTTGGCTGAAACTGCGTTTTTTTTTGCAAAACTGACACATTAAGTTGTGTGGATGAAAATGTAGATTGTGGTGGTGATGTAAATGGCAAGAGCCGTTTTGCCAGGAGTTTTTCTCTGGCAAGTTTGTGCTTCTTTTTTATCTCATCCTGGGTACATCTTATGGGTGAATCTTCTGTCCCTGAAAAAATAAAACAGCATATTAATTGAAATAAAACAATCATCAAAGGAAAATAAGGAAGAGAAAGCCACAGATATGATACATGAGCCAGATAAATGAGAAGATCACTGTAATGTTGTTAGGAGGAAAAGAGATAAATGGAGGGTATTGCATCAGTTAAATGTAATGTTAATAATTATAGCAATCTGAATGGCAATTATAAAAGTACTTGAATGTAGTTACCATTATTATCTGGTTGGTTATCAAAAGGCATAGAGTTATATCTTCCAAAAGCCATTCCACTGCTAGAAGGTTTATTATTATCTGGTACAGAAGGTGACTCTGGCATAGAACTGTGCCGCCCAAACAGTGCAGATGGACTCCCGCCATGTACTACTAATTCCTTTATAGTCCAGTCCTTGCTCCGTGTTTTAGATATGTCTGATTTAATTGGCATCTGTGTCAATTGGTCCAAAGTTCTATCATTTAAGTTTCCAACTAAATTGTCAAATGAATCATTGTTCATGCAAGGAGATTCATATTTCTTAACTTTGCTGACAACTGGAGATTCTAACTTTATGCTGTTTAATATTGTATCCATTGAGTCATGGTCCATTTTGAAGTTTATATCAGAATTGTAATTAAATCTGGTGCTTTGTCTTGTCCGTTTAGCTGGAGTTGGTTCAAACTTTAATATTTTCTCTTCAACAATTTGACTAGCTTTTATCAAACACTCATTCATAGAATCGTCAGATTCTAATGCTGCATCAGGATCAGGGCGACTAAAATTTGAACTTAACACATTTTTTCTTAGACATATAGAGCTGCTTCTTGGAACACATTTTGGTGAGCATTCTTGACTCTCATCGAACAAGTCATCCTCACTTCCTGACCGTGGTTTTTCAGGTAAACTGGTTTGTTTCTTAGTTATCAGTTCATTCAAATTTCTGTTTAATTCTAATAAGTCTTGAAATAGCTCAGTGTTTCTCTGTGAAATCTTTGGGGCTCGCCGTTTGGGCAGTTGTTTTTCTATAACCTTAGGTTTGAATGATCTTTTTATTTTATGGCTTAGTGGTGTGGTGTTTTTGACCCGTGATGTTGCCGTGTTCCCAGACTTGGGAGTGTAGAAATTCCAGACAACGTCCGTTTCGCCTTCGTTTCCATCTTGTGTGCAAAGAAACGGGACGGGACTGGCGGCTTCAGAATCACTATCCCTTGATGGTGAGTCTGCTTGGTGCTCTGGTGTCGAGCAAGATAACACTGTAAATACATTTATTTGTAATTAGATTTACAAATGTAGACAATTACTGCAGTACAGAAGCCAAAGGCAGCCAAAACGCTGAATAGTACCTTTATGTTTATTTTTCGTAGCCACCATTTCTTTCGAACGATTTTTCTTGTACATAAGTAAATACTAAATAGTGAATAATGCAAAGAGATATTAGTTACTAAACGATGCAGTCCATATGTAGAGTTGAAAAACAGCAAATTAAGTTATGACCAACTTTTATTTATTACAGGAAAATACTGCGATTGGGTATTTTTATTTTCATTCCGTTGCTGACATTCATTGTTGCCAACTGTACCCTAAACTTTGTAGCTAGACCTCTTGCGAAAAGTTGCCAGAAATCTAATTTTAGATATCCTAAAAAGTTGCTAGAATTAGCTACAGTTAAGAACAAAAATAGGATCATAATTGTTTGCGCAAAAACTACATTTTAAGCAAATAAAAACTTTATTTTAATGGAGATTATGAACGAGTTACCACGAATAATCAGAGGTGCATACAAACATCGATCACTTATTCATGTGTGATTAAAAATTTGCAAGAACATCTTGTTTCAGACCATCTTCTTGTTAAAAGTAGGTATGTAGCTTTTCAAACACACGGGATTGTTAGTCCAAAACAGTGTGTTTTTCGTGTATCTGGCATTTTCAAAATAATTTAACAATAAAAAGAACCTTACAACAACAATAACAGTCACAAGAATTCGTAGAAATAAATGACATAAAAATAATTGTTTCAAATAATAAACGATTTTTCTCTACGTGATCTATATCCCTACCTACGCCAACAAAAGAATAACTGTAAAAAACTTAATACATAATATTAATAACTTAATAACTTAGTACCTAAAACTTTATATAGGTACACTTGCATACTTTACTTAAGTACACTTGCATTCTACTAGAAAATTACCACTACTAATTCCCTTTAAATGAATAACAAAAGAAAGTGAATTGTCAATGTCAACGAGGGCTTTCATTATAGATTTAAAAAGAAAAAAACTAGTTCCAACGAGCGTAATAGATGGCGCTGTCTGGAGATACGCTGCCAAAAAATATGGTTTATATACCAAAATCTCAAAGACACAATATAAAAATAAGTCTAAACCAATCCCACTTTGTCAGATAAACAAACACAAATATTTTTTTTGTTTCATGTCCCTCAGAAAATAACGTTAACAGGGCTGAGATGCAGGGGGTAGCGGGTTCGATTCCCACTGCGGAACAAATGTTTGCATGATCTACAGATATTTGTTCCGAGTCTGGATGTTTTTCTATGTATTATAAGTATATATTTACAAAAAAAAGTATATTAGTATTCTATCAGTTAACTGGTTCCTATAGTCCAAGCTCTGGTTAGTTTGGGGGTAAATAGCGCTGTGTGAAATGTCCAGCAGTATTTATTTATTTATTTATAATTAACATTGAAAAATCACTTTTCTTTTTTAATAAGAGCATGACAGAACAACGCCATCTGTTAGCAGTTATAAAAACATGGCCATGAAAACCCCTCATTCGGATTCGCCAGTGCGCGAAATACAAAGTGCTCATTAGATCTCTATTTTTTATTTTAATTTAGGTTAGGTCATGTATGGTCTGGTCTTGCATGACAATTCTGCTGACAGTGTCAATGTCAAAGCGTCTCATACAGTCACACAAAACTTTTGCTGAACTTTCTGAACGCACGCATAATTTTTTATTTATAGAAAAATATGTTAGGTTGTAAAGTTGCTAAAAAGTCCAGCTACAAATTTTCTAAATACCTACTGATGGGTATACAAAAATTGCTAGATCTAGCTACAAAGTTACTAAGTTGGCATCAGTGCTGACATTGCTGTAGGTAGGTAGGAGGGACGTGACTGACATTGACAACACAATAACGTTTGGAATAATGGATGGATGTATGAAACCAACAACGGGTAGTTTCCGAGGAACTTGAAATAAAAAAAAAAATAAGTTGTGTTTGTTCATCTGACGAAGTGATATTATTTTTGTTATGGTGTCTTTGAGATTTAGGCATTTCCACCATATTTTTTGCTGGTGTATCTTCAGACAGCGCCACCTAGTACACTAGTTGGAACTAGTTTTCTCTTTAGAAAAATAAGATGACATTACATCACTACAATCAATCTTCTGACATTGATTGATTGCGAAATGGCATTGACATTTTGTTATGTCAAAAAAAACAAAAAATATTTTGGATCCCGAACGGGCTTGTTTGGGTCTTGTTTGATATTGTAATTTTTTGGATTTGTTCCATTGTTTTCAAGAACACAATTTAATCTGTCTGACCAACACCTCAAGAAATAACTATCAGCAGATTAAATTAACTCGCCAACTTTGATTATCCTTATCTTACTGTTACGATTCAGACTTAACTACTTGAGGTATTATTTTAGGTATTATTATCTTGTGTTGAAAAATGTATGCGTGCATATGCGTATGGTTTTCCTAATCGCTTAATTGTATCGGCGCTCGCGTCATTCTGACCTACTGATCCGCCCGCATACCGCATATCGCATCCATTAGTTCCATCCATCCAACTGAAAGAGAACTTGTCTGTCAAAGTTCAGTTGGTTGTCTGCCGTCTTGTACTACGGACGAGCGCACGTTGTTTACTAGTCCTCTCGCCCGCGATGTGCCTTCGGTAGTGACAATACTGTGTAAAGTGAACTAAAACTATTAAAAATGTTAGCGGACGGGGAAGTTGTTGGGGACGGGTCATGGAACCTCACGATCTACGTTACCGACCTAAACGACAAGCGGACCATGGTCGTAAAAGGCGACATGCACATTGGCGGGGTTATGCTGAAACTGACAGAGAGCTTCGGTGAGTACTGCCCTTAAGATAAGTTGTAATCAGTGTTTTTAATGCTATCACTATTTTGATATAGCTTGGTGAAGTATAAGATATTATATTTATCTATGTTAGGTAAATGCAGTAAAGTTATTAGATATACTATTTGGAAATTAACTACATACTCATGAATTATTATTCACTATTAAAAAGGGCCTAAGGCAATGCAAAAAAGGCTTATTATTTCCAATATTGTTTCTAGCGTGAAGAATGTACCTGTGTTCAATTTTGAGGTTTGAGACTGATTATGAGTCATCTTAACGTGAAGATTCCATAAAGCAAGATTCATTTGCAATATTACTAAGCCATTAACATTCATCGATTGTAGATGATTTATTTAAATCTGGTCAAGTTTTTTGGTAGGGTAGACTTGCAAGTAAATAAGTTTACAAGAAAACAAAATTTTACAGAAAAATAAGAATACTTCTGGTTGGATATCACATTGGTGAAATGTGTCACCATACAAAAATGAATTGGCATGATCCTTGACAGATTCTTGACTGGTGCATTTTTTTTTTGATTATATATAAATGATTGGTTAGCCTTCAGTCAGGTTTGATGTGAGTATTCAGGCTTTTTAAAGAAGTATTCTACTGAACAATTATTTTTGTAGGATGAGACCAAAAAGTTAACATGATTTCCTATCTGTTAGTGCAGACCAAAAAGTTTGCACAAGATCGGTTGGTAGAGTTCAAAAAGAGTTAGTAAGATTTAAATTGAATACTGCAGCTGGTATCTTAAATTTGACCTATTTACTAGGTTATATAGAAGCAGAATTCTCTATCACCCTAAATTGTATGTTCTAGTGATCATACCAAAAAAGGACATGGATAAAAAAAAATACAATGACAGTAGTTTCGTTTTCAACTCTATACTTTTATACTTTTAGAAACTACCATTATGATTACTGCGAGATTTTGGCCACTACTAGGTTACAGGCCTCTTTTAATTTATATCATCCACCACAATCCTCAATCACTCCCTGTGTCAAAATGGTTCAGTCTGGTCAGAACTTTGCAAACACATACTGCCATCTGTGGTCTGCTGTGCTGTCTTCGGGCCATGTCAGGGCTCTGTGGTTCACTCTGTGGTATGCTTGACCTACTAGTATAACTGTAAACCACAGAAATGTTAATTTCAGTATAATTCATACAAAATAATTAACCTAGAGCACAAATTAGCGGTGTTAGCCATAGCCAAGAGCAATGTTTACAAGGTCAATGTTTTTGGGAATTAGATAAAAACTGACACCACTGCTACCGTTAAACACTATTCAACATACTTACTGCATTTGAGGAAAAACATAATCTTGTTCAAAAAACACATATATATGAAACAATATATATTATGAGGAAAAAACGCTAACTAACTTAAGTTCGCCTATGTAGGTATTAGTTTGAAATAAATAATTTTTCATTCAATACCTACTCTACATTGATACCAATCCTAAGTTCTATGCTTCGACCAAGTAAGAGTTACAACAAAGTATACAAGTAGCTAGACTGTCACAAATATGTCATAAGATTAACTTGCAAAATTTACATCAATTAATATTCACAATATAATGCCCCACAAGCCAGTTTCGCTTTTAACTGGTTCTGGATTAAAGCAATACCTGCTCGATTAATAGAGGCGAGCGAAAGAAATAACGCCATTTGTGCGAAAGGGACGCACGGATGCGCGTACGCAGGCATGCGTCCTTCGCGGCCGATTATACCGGACTTTTTGCCTACAAATGTACAGGTGAACTACCGATCAGAAATGCTGACAGTCGTAAAAAGGGACCTTTAACTTGGAGTTTTATGGAAAGTTGCCGAAATATATTGGAACAGGAGGATATCCCTCCTCAGCATAGCAAGAGCATAGAACTCACCTTTACCTAATTACGTATATTCTTCTTTCGTGTCATTAATTGGTAAAATGAACACATACCTACCTACCTACTATGGGTACAGGCAGCATCGTTATTTCAATCTTTATGCATACAGGTGTTACCAGTTAGTGATGCTGTTTGTACATGTGATGTTCAAGTGGTGATATTTTATAGGCTGCTATAGAAAAATAAAAATGCTCATTCTATGTAGGTAATGGCAAGTTACGTTTTGAAATGAATGGATACTAAACGGCATAGATAGTCATGTAAACAATTTTGAGGTTCTCACCTACGCGAATCGGCCGATAACTTTCAAAATGGCCGACAATATTTCGCCCACTTACACCCAAAACTTGTCTCAATTTATGTATTATTCAAACACCACGCTCCTGTATGATTACCAAATGTATACAGTATGACACAATAACAACATTTGCGTAGCAAGCAAATTTGACAATCCGTAAGCCTATAGGTACACGTTCAGTAAAAAAAACAAAACACACGCAGCAATCTCTCGCCAGAGATTAACAATACAAAAGGCGGACAAGGTAGGTAAAAATCTAAAATGAAAATAAGTAATTAAGTAGGTGTAGCATAGTTCCTCCGTCAAAAATACGCAGTTAAACTACAATTTCTTATCCACCAGGGAGTCAAAAAAGACGAGAAAATAAATTGATCTCGATCGAACGATTGATCAAAGTATGAATTTCTTTAGGGTATAACCTCAATTTAAACTAAAGCAGAAGCTAATATTATTTACGCAGGGACAAACAATCCCAAACAAAAATAGAAAATAGTAGAGATAGATGCTTACAAAATACAAATATCATCAAAAAAAGAACCTTTTGTAAAATTATACAAAGTTCAAAAGAAAAAACAAAAACCCTTAATAAAGCAGAAAGGAAGGTGAATACGAAGGAAAGCTTTTGAGATGTGTGACGTCAATAGACTCCATTACTCATTCTTAAAACCAGACATGTTGAAAAAACTCGTTTAACATTTATAACCAACTTTTTGGATGAGGGGAATTATTTACGCTCATAAATTTTACTAGTGAAAGTCGCAAAGTAATTTGCAGAATGCTATTTTGCGACAAAGTTACGGTATAATATCAAGATCCAACCGAAGAGATGACTGGAAATTTACATTCTTAATCATTTTGCTAAATCTTAAATTCTTCTTTATGCTTTTGTGCTACTACGTGCGTGCCTCATAAAAGATAGAGATAGATATCTCTCTGTCAACGTATATTGTTAGGAGCAACCAGCCTCTATACATCCTATAATTTAACAATTACGAAATCTTCCATTTAGATAGCTTCCAAGACTTTTAATACATACTGCACTGATAAGCAAAGACTACCCAGTTCTGCCAGTTATCTTGTGCACCCTATAAATATCTATCTAAATTTCTTCATCCACATTGTTACATGCTATTTAAAAAAAAACGCACGTCTTTATTCAAGGAAATTACAGAGTACGACATACCTATATGTTTAGCAACTTGTTAATACGTTGGTCAATTTTCAGTAGCTAAGTACTAGGCAGACCACCAGCCCGATACACGATGGTCGGACGACATCGTCGTCGGTCATCGGATGAGGCAGGGCCGGAGAGAGTGGCGTTATAGAGGAGGCCTATTTCCAGCAGTGGGTGCCAACAAATACAATATAACGGAATAGATAAGTACAAGCTACTTAAAAACTTCCTACTTTAAAAAATGGTTCCCTCAAGTTATTTTAGATAAAAATACATAGATGTATTCTGTATTGCACACCAAACAAAATTACAATACCAAAGATACATCAATCCTGTGCAAATTTTCTTTTTTACCTTTTCTGTGCACTACCTACACATCTTTGTCTACAATACACAAAGGTTATCTGGAAGAGAATGCTCTTTAGCATTAAGTTCGCCTTTGTACTAGTTTTATAAGTGCAATAAAGTATTTTCAATCAATCAATCAATAAAGGTAAGTACAATGGGTGGTCTAATCTCAAAAAGCGATCTCTTTAGTTAAATTTTAAATGTGCTAAAATACAGGATGTTTGGTAATATACTGACGATATTCAAGTGACGGTTTCTCAAAACATAAAATAAGACTTCTCGAAAAAAAAAAACTAGTTATATTATTGTATTTTAAAGAAAATCGACTAAGTTTAGGTGAATAATTCGATATAAAACTTACTGCCTACTCTTGGAATCGACATCCAAAAATAAAGGTTTGAAAGGGACAACAGGATATCTCGAGACGTCACCAATACAGTATCTGTGGTTAGATGGCAAGCATTATGCAAAAGCACCACATAAGTTTAATAAAGTGTTTGTTTTTACAGTCCAAAATAAATTTCACATTTCACAAATTTATTTATTATGCTCATCACAAAAATGAAAAGGGTTATTTTTGTGCGTATATTATCAAACAGCCTATATAATCTGTACGTGAAAAAGAGCAAACAACGTACATTGAACGTCCATTATTCGTCTTCTAAGTGTACGTTTGCATTATAAAATACTTACACGTTCGCTGATTAGATAGTTTACAATTACATAAACGAAATAAATTCTTTAGATTACCCAATCATTTTGGAATGAAGGTTACTGAATTTGTAAGTACAAATTGCACAACGTTTAAATTAACTGATACTAAAGACAATATTCCGTGATCTGGCTTCAAAATTCCACTGCCAGTCTTCTTTCTCTCGAGTACTAGTCTCACGGCATTCTGATGGCGTGCCCGATTCTGAGAACTGTGGAATCTTATCTGAAGTCTGAGTTGCGAATTCCATTTACATTCGCTGACACTGCTAATAAACAACGGGATCACAAGTACGGTACGATTAGTTGGTATATCTATGAGATATGTATTCAAGTGGCATATAATTAGAGACCTCGATAATGCCGCTAAATACAATAGAAGCAATAAGCCAAAAATTACCACTGCAGCCGAGGTCATACATAGCACATAATTTGATCAATTTGCGAACGGTGTATACATGTCGTAGTACACGTGTACCTTGCACATTAAAGATATTTTAAAGTTTGTGCTCTGGCTTTGGATTTAGAAATAGACAATTGAGGACATAGGTAACTGTACAATTGGCAAAAAGCTGATCTTGTTTGTTTTCTTAGTCTCCGAGACGGATGCTCGTACGCACGTTCTGAGAAGCCGGTCGAGCAACTTCCGGCGCCCCCTCCCTGTCTCCAACAAGCCTGTGCCACTCGAAATCGACACTCACCGTGAAGTTAACTTTACCACACTTACAATACATTTCATATTGTCCGGATGCCCATAATCTCCAGTCTGTGACTTGTTAAATAAATGCGCTGTTACAAGCTGATTTTAAGTATCAATATCGGTCGCATGCGTGACATAGATTCCTTAAATATCTGTTAACATTGCTAGGAGTGAAATCTATGTATGTTCGTACTATTATCATCTTCTGCGTTGCCGGCATAGATAACGCCTTATCATCCGCTCATTGTTCCTATGCACACGGAGTACTTGACCAATAGCTCGGTAGCTGAGGACGTTGACTTCTGTTATGCATAAACATTTATAAAAATTATTTAACATTCGGAGAAGAATAACCAATTAGGCACGTAGAAAATGTGAGGTGCATCAAGTAAGTCGATACGAAGCCGAGGTGTCGGTTGATTCCAAATCCGATAGATAGAAGCAATGGGATGTACCTGTACTATAACGAAACACAATCACGAAACATGATGCTCCAACTTTTAATCACTGTTAAAAAAGTTATAGCGTGCTACTTACCTAAACCTACAATACAAAACCATGCAGCACTTGCTAATGTGCCCTTTATGCCCGAATACCTGCACGATGGAGGACCTAATAACCGCCTCACCTAATGCTATTGTTGTGGCCAACACCTGTCCAACATAGTATAAATTAAGACGTAGCACTCTTGACACGCTGAAGAAAAAGACTAAGACCATGGCATTTTTGACTTTATAGGTAAAGCTTCTGTACAGTTGCAAAAAATATTCTATTGGACAGGGTTTTTTACAGCCGCTTTAATTTTAATATTTTTCTAAGGTTTTTTATTTTTTCTCTCGTTTTAGTACTAGTGGTTCGCCCCGAACTGAGATCTCGCGAGTCTTCGATTAAAACAAAAAAATATTATTCCTATTAAAAATAGTGCCACGAAATGCATACCAAATTTCAGCACTGTGGGGTGGCTGGTGTACCCTGTGAATTTTGTCAAAGTTTTGTTTTTATTAAGGCTAATAACTCAAAAACTACCAAGATTAAACTAAAAATAAAAACGGGGTCGAAATGTACTCACAGAGAACTTTTATTAAACGTGCCACTTGACCAGGTAGTCCCATTTTGTTTTTTTTTACCCCTCTTGAACCCTAATATCACAACAACCCCCCCCACATTTTTAGCTCATTGAGATACACCAAAATTGTGCCATCACTACCTAACTAGATACCAAATTTCATGATGATCGGATAAACGCTTCGAAAGTTATCCTCGGACAAACAAACATACATACATACAACGATACAACGCCGATTTGGAGATCTCGCTTCGTTCGATCAATTATTTGACAAAACCCGTATACTGCATCTCTCACTTTGTTACACGTTATTACCATTTAATTTTTTTTAACTAAGTAAGTGTTTATGTGATCCTAAAGTTATTCAATCTATTTCTAAACAAAACTAGTGTCTATAATAAACTTGAATTTACCATCGTATTAGGTATTACCAAGCTTTAATTGTGTTCCATAATTAGGCACGAGTATCTTATACGGAAAATCGCGTGCATTGTATGGCACCAGGATATTTTAAGTAAATTCTACCGAATAACGACTTGGGTAAATTCCATTAGGTAGGTAATTATCTGAGAACATTTTATTGTTATCAGGAGGGCCGGAGGGGCAGCTATCTGGTAGATAAATGTGACATCCTAGCTGGCACAATAATGCTCTTGTGTCGAGTCCTGTTGATATGCCCGCCCGCATCACTATTAAAAGGGCCATTGTCAAGTTTAGTGATATTCTGCGAGTTTTTTAAAGACTAGGGTGGTAATCGGGTGCTCTATCAGCTGTTCTGCTTCAGAGATCCCATAGAAACTGTTCCTACATTTGATAAATAGAATATTAAAGGCTCTCACTTTGAAAACAATAAAGTGCTCCGGTGTTTGCTTTGTATTTTGCATTAATTTGTAGTTTATATTCAGTTAACGCTACCTCTATTGCTTTTGACCTTCATTATTTTCAAGCTCAATGGAATTGTGAAGTTGGATCGCAATGCACTTGTAATAGAAAACGTATTAAAACGAAATGGGAGAGTATAAGAGAACTGCCAAATCATGTACCTAAATTCTCGCGAAGTGTCGTACAAATCATAGTGTTCTGCGTCAATGAACTCTACAAATCATACCCGATCTAAATGCCATCAATGCATAGGATCGGGATGGTGACATGAAGGAGTGTCTCCAACTATGGACGCCAAGACAGCCGGACGCTAACGGTCGCGCGCATTCCGCCACTGACCACAGCCCATTGGCTAATTGAGGTATTGCCGCGACACTTGTACTTGCATCATTGCTTATTGATCAGGACATCTTCAATTTACAAGCAAATTAGAATTGCCAATACGTTGCCGTCGGCACTTTTTACTAACTGCAGTATCCTGCCAAACGAACTAAAATTCAAAATACATGCATGTTTCAGCTGTATTAAACATGAAAGATGGATGAAACTACAATTATTAAGAGAAAAAGAGATGCCTAGCCTACTAAAATAAAATATCGGAAAAATTCACGCAAAAAAATAAAATTATGAAGAAAATGAATTTTCTCATACATAATGATGGCAGGTTGACAATTCTACCGGGGTATGGCGTCCATTGTCAGCCCGCGCCATGAATGTGAAGGCGGCCGTACGAAGTTCGACGGATCTGCTGGTAATTACAATAAAAAAACATTTAATCAATACAGACAGTGTCTCAGAATTATCGCTAGAAAGTCCTTCTATTCAAACAAATCACAGTCCGGGTTGGTCTCGTGCTCAGATCTCGTGTAAAGATTGTGATAGAGTGAAATAAAAGAGCTGAGGAACTCTACCTGACTCTTAGTACTTCAATTCAACATACATGCCATATTAGCAACTTGCGAAGCCACTTATGCAATAGGTCAATGTATTGTTCCAAAGTTTCAATGCTTATGGTAATCTTCGTCCTTTTAAAGCTCTGTCTTATTGACACTTGAAATTGCAACACCAACCCAACATACATGTATATATTTGCAATTTAAAACGAGTAGCAAGCAGTACATTCAATCAGCTGAGAAGTTGGTTTATGCTGGTATTCAATAGACGCAAGTATTCAAATCAAGTCTTACCGTGCCATTCCTCTTGATATAATGAAGTTCATTTAGGACTCAACGGTTCGGAAAGTATGTCGAAACGGTCCACTTGTATAACCATCAGCGTCTATGACTACTAATGGCTAATGGTAGCTGTTAGGAAAAGGCACAGATTGTGCATTTACAATTTTACACATATGATAATATTGAAACGCCTATGTGTAATGTGTTTGACCAAGTTCAACCCGTGTACGCATCTAAGCACCGACAGATCGCAATGGCCGAAGCAAAAACAAGACACACAACTTACACGATATGGATACTTGTAAAATTGTAAATGGATAAAACTGCTGGAACTAAGCAAACATTAGCTGATTGCGTCCAGTTACTATGAACGAGCTCGGAGATATTTGAACAGTGCTAATATATAACTAAAGTATTTATTCTAGAAAACATTTAAAAAAGATAGAACTAGAAAAGAAGACAAATGTAAAGGCAAGTACTTTATATAGATTCATCATACTCATATCAGCCATAGGACGTCCACTGCTGAAGAGGCGTATCTATCAGAGACTTTTCACCGAGTGGGGGGCCGTCCTGCTTAAATATATAGAGACTACTTGCAGAATCCTTGGGGCTAGACAAAGATGGCACTTTAGGCAGAAGAGTGTACACTCCGCGGTTGAATCCAACCGGGAGCCCGTGACCCTGTCAGGTGCTAGTGCGGCATCGACTCACTCATCTCAAAATGGGCGGTTCGATGATGCACTGGCACTGAGGTGATTGAAGGAATATCGGTGGATTTTTAGTCGGTATGCCGTTGGTTGCTCTACGGAGAGTCCGACAGACCCCTTCAGCTCTCCCCGAGTTGGAGGACATGCGTAAAGCATTTTCCCATCGTAAAAAAAAGGAGAGTGTACACAGTAAGAAGAAAACATTATTATGAAATATGTAAATATACCCAATAATATCTTGATTACAACACGTGATTATAATAATAATGTTTATACTATCCCCAAGTCCTGATCTCATCTGTATTAAATAGAGATGGATTATTGATCATCTTAATTAAATATAATATATTATGGTGGGGTAACACCAGGGCAAAAATAAAGAACGTCAGTCAGTGCCGTTTGTATCACTTCTAGAATAGACTGTTTGACTGACTGTTGATTGATTTGTAAGCAAACACTGTGTAGTTTCAATAAATGTCAAATCCACAATTCATGTTTTGCTATTTTCGGTAACACGAATCGGCGAAACGGAACTGGGAGCTCTTTGTTTGCCATTGTTATGCAAAACTGACACGCGCTCTGTAGTTTACTCGTCAATTCAATATGACACATAATATAATCTACTGCGACGCCGCCCCAGGAATGCCAAGTAGCCTAGACAAAAGAGTGATTATCTTGTATTCGAAGTGTCCATCTGTTCATACGTACAGCTAAAAATATTTAGAATAATAGATAGCTGTTACTTTTAAAAGTACAAATCTTGGTTTCAATAAAATGCAATTTGCTCATAACAGTTGCAAATACGAGTTATATTAAGCCATTGGCCAAATCAAAATGAATATGACATACCACTTCGCCAGTTCGTTGCCAATGTGATTCAAGATGTTGGATGACTACAGCTGCGGTCATGCATGATTCGAACCGGTTTTTCTGCGGTACGTGACGTCACCTCAAGGAATATCGAGAGAGCAGACACTTATAAGGCAATAAGTACTGCCTGTTGGTACCTACCTACTGTTTAATTTCTCAATGTCTTAATGGAACTTAAACAACGTTTAACTACCAATACTGTAAAAGAAAAAATGTAGAACAACATGACACAGAAACGTGAATGAATGTTCTTAATGTAAATGGCATCTATTATGCTGGTATCTAACCTACTCGAGTCATAGTTTGAAACTTTGCAGACGTAGACGTAATACATTCATATTTTGTCAGGGTCAATAGACTGTTTGAATGGTATGTTACTTAGATTCTGTCTCAATATTTGTCTAGCTAGCGAAACCGTATTTGGCAATTGAAATCTTTGCTACTTACAACTTAACTCTGACAAATATTGTCAATAACTCTGTTACTTGTCAAAGTCACTTTAGCCAATAGTTTCAATTTGTTGTACCATTTGTTGGTCTAGTAACGTTCCCTTTACTTTCAGTTTTATTTAGCGCGTATTGAGGCCATAAATTTCAAACCACGCTATAAAATTAAACACCGATTCTCATTTCATATTGTATTTCTATTTATAATGGTCTCTGATGGATGTTTTGTTGGATGGTTTCTGAGTATGTTGGAGATATAACAGGCGAGGTTTTCGCCTTCACGCATTGCTTCTGTTGATATTTTGCCAAAGCTTATGGTATAGCATAACGTTTTCCAGCCGTAGTATTCTTTTGCTGTCATTGCCCAATGTACAATGGAACGGTTCATTGAGCTGCAGTTTCTGGTCCGTAGGTCGCTTGAAAACTAGTATCATAGCAATAGTCATCCACCAAAGTAGAGGAAAACCTAGAGTTTTGTACCGATTTCGATAATGGAATCTAAAAGTAGAGGAGTTTCCTTTTTTCGCGGACAACGTGTATTATCTCAGGGAGAGCAAGAAACTCAATGAGCTCAACATAATCCATTATGTGAAATCTCAATTTGAATCGATGAACTTGACGTGTCGTTTAATGTCACGATGAGGTGATCATAGATTCATATTCATGTTTTTTATATACTTTAAGTTTACGCAGTTGAAAATTATATCGCCTATCCTAATTTTTCTATCTTTTGCATCGTATGCGACTTATAAACGCGAGGAACCATAATATCAGGGTACCCCCCCATAATCCATTTGTATATTTCATAGACCACAAAATTCAATAAAACTAAAATAGTGTCTCTGGAGTTTTAAGATAGGCTCTATTTCTACATCTGCTGCTCTATGATACTATTTTTTTTGAAAGGTGGGCGTCTTACTATTTTCAGTTGTTTATGTGAGCCATATGAACACTATTAAAATGTGGTTTGACAGATGTGACATAAGCACATTAATTTGTTCTCTAACTTCATCAGGTCAAGGTCTGGTGACGAGTGCGACGCCGCTCCTTCATTTACAGTTCCATTAGGCTCATGTTTTTGCTTCCTTTGCTTTTCAAATGCTTGTGTAGAACAAAGGTGGCCGCTTCATTATATTTGCTACCTGTTTTGTGCTCCTGAAATAACTTGTTTTTTGCGAGATTCGATTACTACTATAAGTAAATTTTACTTAATATTGATCGATCGATCGTTATCATCCATTGTTTCGTTAAATTCGTTAAACATATTCCTTCAAAGGATAAGCACTTTGCTTCTACTATTTCATTATTAAACTAGCTTTTGTTTTTGTCTTATTTATCGATTTAAATACAACCTAATTAACCAATAATACGGTTCATTTGTTAGCTAACGATTAACAAATTTGTTTTGTATATCTAAACTATTTATTGCTCCCCTTCCCCAGTTTCTACATAATTTATCTTTATTACAAATAAGGATACATTGTGTGTGGCTTTATTATATTATTATTATACGTATATTTTATTTTATACCGTGATGTGTTTTACCATCGCGTATGTACATAATACATACAATACCATGCTCTGACGTTATTGCGGTAAATATACGCACGTGACCTTATGTTTTACAATTTAGAGTTTTAATAAATGACATCATTTCTCGTGTTAGGTCGTTCTGGGCCAAGGGTACTAGCAGCGGTTCTGTGAATTTAGTTTACTGTTATGCTTGGTAGTACAATCTTAACCAATTTGTACTTGGTATTACTTACCAATTAGTGCTTATCGATATACATAATTAGATACTTTGCTCCTAGTTTAAGTTATGAAAGATTATCATAGTTATGGCCCGTTAAGTGGCTAAGAAGACATTAAAAATCTCAGTGTGGGATAGCTAAAATAGTTGTTTTATAATGTGACTTTAGGGGTTTTTCCTCCAGTCTAATCATCGGATGATGATTAAATTCGGACAAAGGGTTAGTTATGTATTTAATATGATTAATATTTCGTTTTTCTGGTATATAATTTTTTTTTACTAGCCAGTACTGTCCCACTGCTGGGCAAAGGCATCCCCCTCTTCCTTCCAATTATCACGGTCTAGACTAGTCTAGAGCCAGATCCCGCCAGTCTCTTTGGAAGACGTCCAAGTCATCGCTCTAGCGCTATTTAGGCCTTTCTCGACGTCGCTTTCCGTCTTTAGGAGTCTATATGCTTGTCTTCTTGGCCCACCTATCGGGTTTCATACGGTAGACAAGACCCGCCCAGTCCCATTTCAGCTTTGCAGCCTTGATGCCCACGTCAGCAATGCCGGTCTTCCAGTGCAGCCAGGAGTTTGGAACCCGGTCGATCCGCTTTACACCCAAAATGCTGCGCTCCATCGCTCTTTGGAAAACTCGTAGTTTGAACGTCTGAGACTCGGTCAGTGACCAAAGACTGAGCACCGTAGGTTAGGACAGGCAGAATACGCATGTCAATGAGTTGGCGTTTTAGCGATAAGGGAAGGTCCTTCATAAGTTCCTTCATGGACCAGTAGCTTTTCCAG
Source organism: Philereme transversata (assembly GCA_963924445.1). NCBI lineage: Eukaryota > Metazoa > Arthropoda > Insecta > Lepidoptera > Geometridae > Philereme > Philereme transversata. The sequence goes on from OZ004347.1 coordinate 13,507,214, forward strand.
GCGTTGTCGACGCGACTGTCGACTTCTTTGTCCTGCCTATTGTCGAAGGAAGCTAACTGACTTAAGTAAATGTACTTATTGGCATAGTGTATTTCTTGCTCGTCTACCACTACCCTACGTTTCGATTCATCATAAATAAAAAAATCAAAAGTCAATACTTCGATGAAAAACAGGAAAAAACAACGAATTGTACTGAGCAACTGTGGTGATTCATTGACGTTAGTTTGTAAAGAACCTACGTACCTACGTATGGTAGATTATTTAGCAATAAAACAACACGAGGTAAGAAACCATTGTATAACCTTTATTTCATTAATTATTCCATACTAACTAACCCGCCCGCAGCTTGGCATACGTGGTTTTTTTTTTTAATTAGCCTACATTTTCCCACTGCTGGGCAAAGGCCTCCCTCAACTCCTTCCACTTATCACGATCCTTGGCAGATTCCCACCATTCCTTCTCGAATCCATTGATATCGTCACGCCAACGCTTTCGCGGCCGACCCCGACGTCGCTGTCCATCTTCCGGTACCCAATCTGTTACAATGTTGGCCCATTTCTCCGGAAGCATTCGACTCACGTGCCCGGCCCAATCCCACTTGAGCTTCGCGGTTTTGGCTCCCACATCAGCAATGCCAGTCAATGAACGAAGCGTGGTATTCCTCACCCGATCGGCTCTCCGGAATCCTAGAACGCTGCGTTCCATACGTGGTTTATCAATTAAAAATATTACCCTCCTTCTACGCAGTCGAGTGGATCGTATTTTGTAAAAACATAATATTCCTAACAGACGACCGACCCTTATGTCTCTTCGTAAACCAAACAGTTGCATGTTACAAGTATTGAAGTTATTTTGATAGTTGCGTAACTTGCAGGGAGCTTCTAACGCACCGCAACTAAAGCGTATTTAAATAATGTAAAGCACCAAACAGCAGTTGCCAAGTTGCCAGACTATTCCAAGCATCGTAAAGTTGCAAGAATCGCAGTTACTCTAATGGTTGCAAGGTGTTTTCAAACGGATCCATAGCCGATCGAATTATGGGGCACGGTTGTGTAAGCCAGTTTCCAGATGTGATGATTAAATTAGACTGTGGCTACTGAAATGTTTACGGTGGCTAGTAATGACACAGATTACGAAATGGCGAATGCCTGAAAGTAACGGTATTGGCGTGGTCAGGTTACGCGGCTAATTTGGGAAACCATTGTTGGTTGAGGGAATGAAACTGGTTAAAAGTAATGTTCGCTTATTTAGATGAAAGTGAACCTGATAGTGATGAGAGGCTTAGAGCTGCGCTGTGCAATGCTAGGAAAATGAAGTACATAATTATAATGTTTGATCATTTCCTCGCTCACCGCTCAGTTCCCTCACAGTTTTGGGTAAAAGCCACGAATTCCGCCAGTTCCATCATATTTTCTCCACCACTCTTCCGAATCAGTTCGTCTATAATCTGAATGAATAAATATATAAATTGTATTTTTTAACCTGTGTCATCCCATCCCATTGCTGGGCAAAGGTCTCCTATCTAAATTCATTTACGACCTCAAAACTTGTAATAGTTATTTTGGTTTATTTCCTGTGAAGTGTTTGTCTGAAATACAATGTATGCGGGATGTTTTGCGTTAAGTGTTATTGGAAACGTGTGGTCGTTTACGACTTCGTTGTTGGCTGCTTGCTAAATATTTAAATGAAATCTTTTGAAGTCTGTTCTTTGGCTGTCCTCAACTTTCATTTGGTTAATGGTTTCCGCACCTCCCATTGTTTGTCATTTTCTTTAGCAACCTCAGTTATGAGTATGACCGAATATTTTCTTAGCAGTTTATTGTTACCTATTAAATTAATTATGATCACAAATTGAATTAACACGAGTAAATAATTTTGCAGGAGTAAAGAAAGTTAATTTATGTAAGAATAAATTAAAGCATTCGCTTAAGATTCGGAGACATTTAAAGTTAACTAAACCTCTGGCTAGTATAAAATCCAATTCGTATTGAATGATTATTTTTACACTTTTGTGTCTTTAATTGCCTTTTCCAGAAATTTTACAGTGGATGCATAATGAGCAGCTTAAAAGGGCATCGGCACTAAAGGGCGTGCTCAAAGGAGCCGCCCGCCCTGACCAGACGAAACCAAACCAATGCAACTACGAAATCATTTCGAAATACATATGTACATTCACTCATAAATTCACAGAAACAAAAAGTGATTGGAAAACTTGTCTTTCTTTACATTTTCAACAGAAATAAAATATTCCAGTTCATGATAGGAAAAAAATAAAGCCCGAGAAGTTGTGACTGCTTACAATATTATTTAAATTACTGACATTGTTGCCGATTTCAGACGTTTAAATCTTTTTTAAATCAAAATTAGTTTACATTGAAATAAGATGTACGAGTATTTTAAAATATATTGGTCTTATCTCCATATTAACTCTGTTTACTGCAAATTTACAAACATGTTACTCATTTTATCTGAAACATGTGGTTGAATTCAAGAGTTCATTTGGTTTTACAAATCCTCGTGAGATTTCATCTCACTTCATTTGATTTATTTATGCTGAATGAACTATTAACCTTGCTCTTATTTTTTTATTCTTGACTTTGCCCTTCTGAGTTTCGTGTAGCGTACATACTCATATGGACTTAAGGAGCTACTTGCATTACTTTATACTATCATCTAAATTCTTCCACAAACGACTTTTCAATTAAAAGGTCGTATATTTCATAGGTATACTACATATACGTACGTTTTACTTTCATAAGTTCTTATTCCAGAATATGTTTTACATGAATCATTATTGTGTCTGCAAAGTTATTTACGGGAGAGAATTCACATCGATAGGCATTAGACGTTTGATAGAATTTATAGACGGATTATAGCAATTCTGATAGGTACTTTATCAGCAACGGGTTTAAATCCAAAGAGACAGAAACGCTGATCATGTCTGTTTTACGATCAGACGACAAAGAGTTTATTGTTGAAATTGAATCGAGATTAACCCTATTACAGACCACCCGCATACAAGACTCATTGTTATGAATGTTACAATCATTTAAACGACCGTGACTTAAAAAAATTTAACGTATGGGATACCTTATACGCCGACTTCAATACTAATTACCTGTATAGAGGTCTCTAGTCAAATATTGAATTACGGGTATCGCTCCCAAAGCTGGCAGCATAACATTTAACCTCTGGGTGGTCCACCCATTGAGGTTAAGCCATTAAATTATAGCCTAACCTCACGATCGTCAAATAATTTATGTATTTTTCCTATTTTTACCGAAAAGTAAACAAGATCTTCTCCGAAAACGAAAGTTTTAAGACCCGTAGTTTACAGACAGCAGACGTGCTAAAATTTGTCTCTGGGAAAAGCTACTGACGTTGACGCTCGTCAAGTCTAGCAAGATGCATCGAACTTGAAATTCTGCTTCCAATTTTAGACTTTCGAGACTTGTAAATAAGGGTGGTTGGATCTGGCATATTTGTCGAGAGTTTTAATGTTTGGTTCCCACGCGAAAAGTACTGAGTGGTGGCAAGTGGCGAGATAAATATGTATTTGTAAACTCTGAGCGTGAGTCCCTGACTTTGCTACGCAAGTACACACAGACCGAAACAATATTTATTTACTTTTCTTTAATTAACATAAATCTTATGGTAATTTTCACATTCTCAGATGTCATACGTGTTCGTGAGTAATATAAAACGTTTTGGTTTAAAAAACTATAAAATAAATTCTGCCTACTCAGAACTATCCCAAAACTGTGTCACCATAGAACCGATGTGATTCGCCTCTGACACCGATGACTCAATCACGAGCTTTCTTCGTCACTTTTATGATTCAACATGGCCCTCAAAACCCAAAGGGCCTTTCGATGACTCGATATGCGAAGAATTTTATTATTTTGAACAGGCTGAGTCCCAGACTACGGCGTCGGGGCACATGGCGGGCGCCTGGGTGCTCTGCCCCGACTAAAATAGACTATCGGCTATTTATATTGTACGTATCCGCTCTGCGCACGCGCACGCGTCACTCCACAGAATAATCTAGCAGTGCGTATTTACCACAGCTTAAATCACAACTAGTGAGTAAATTAAATACATTCCGGCAATGGAAGCTATGGTATGAATATGGCGCCGGCGATAGCTTTCGAGAGGTCTTTAATATTAATGATCTGTACGCACTTCCGTCGGTCTGTGCATTATCGAAGAGTAGAAAGCATAGTGTGATACTTTTAATAGGTATACCTAGTTGGTTTGTTCACTTTAATAATGCAGGAAGTTCTAACATTTAAAATTTACATAACATGAGCGAAGATTTTAAGAAATAAAATAAGCTACTGAAGCTACTACTATTAGGTAATCTTTTAAACCACTGCGTGAACGTATTCCCCCTCCCTACTTACACGTACTTACCTACTTCACAGCAAAATAACTTTTGAAACTATTTATTTAATAAAAAATGGCCCTCCGTGAGTGCCGACAGAAGTGAAAACTTGAATAAAAGCAGACTACACTACAGTTACTTATATCCAGAGGTGTCGGTAACGGTAACAGTGTCGCGAGTTCAATGGTTTTTTCCCATCGCAAAAAATGCCCAACGCGCCTAAAGAAGTTTTCACTTCAACATTTGTCATTAAAAACTTGCAAATAATTTTAAATTATCACTTTTGTAGTCAAAATAAACTCTCGCTTACATGGAAACTAGTGTGGTTTCTATCCAACAAGGTAGGAGTTTATAGGTCAAACATCCACTATTCCATACATAATAAGTAAATAAATGATGCTAAGGAAGGAGTTCGCTTAAACCGGTAATAGCTCATCAATCACTATTGAGCTAAAAGCTGCTAGCAGTAAATGGGTGCGACCTGATATGGTTTGTATGCAAAGTCAAAACTTACTAGTGATCGATAAACTAAGCAATGTTGAAACATTTTCCAGGTAACAATACGGCTTGACAAAAATATTAAAACAGGATAAAATATGGGCCTATTATTTGAGATCAAATGACAAAATATATTTATCTTAAAAACATGGATAAATAGATATAAACATTGATAAAACCAGTGCGTCCTGTGATGACCTATGCAGCCGAAACGTGAACACTTACGGTGGGACTGGTCCACAAATTGAAAGTCGCTCAGCGAGCTGTGGAAAGGGCTATGCTCGGAATTTCTCTGAAGGATAGAATCGGAAACGAGGTTATCCTACAGAGAACCAAGGTGATCGACATAGCTCAGAGGGTCGGCAAGCTGAAGTGGCAGTGGGCCGGTCATATCTGCTGCAGAAGTATATCTGATAACCGTTGGGGTAAACATGTTCTGGAGACCACGTCCAGGCTAGCGAAGTGTAGGACGCCCTCCGGCTAGATGGTAACGATTTGTGCGCTGTGGCTGGCAAGGATTGGATGAGAAGAGCTGAGGATCGGGCTCAATGGCGCACCTATAATCTTCAAAAGAGAATTTGTTGTGAGAATTGAAAAGAGAGTTTGAGAAAATCCAGATACGTCTCGTGCCTATCAGGGATTCTGACAAAAAACATTATGTCTGAAGAAATCAAGAACATGACTTTGTCTCAGATTCAGTTAAGTACAAATAGCCCAAGTGTCCGTGATCCGAACCGGACCATATAGATCACCACACCACACAGATGAAAAATAACATCTCATTGGAAACCAATGTTATTAAATATGTTTAAAATATCGACGACTCAACTACACGCAAGTCGCACCCAGTCCAAATGATGTAACTAAATGACGCTATCGCATCGCATCTATTTATAAAGTCGAACTTACCATACCATACAGTGATGACATTGACTGTACTTGATATCGAAAAGAGATGATTTGTTTATATTTGTGGAGTAAACACAAGACTATATTGGATCGTTTGAATTCAAAACAAGATAGTATTATGTAAAAGCAATGATATCTTTCTGTACATCCTCATGGAAGCGTACCTCCATAAATAAATACAAAGAAATTAACTGCATTAAATTTGCATAAGTAGGTCATTACCTAAAATTAAACTAGTGAAACTTAACGAAAATATATTCAGTATATACATATTCAGGTATGACGGATATTAGGTATTTAATATCCTTCCTTATGTATAGGTATACAGTACGTACTATGGATATTTTTGCACAAGTCGTTTCCTCTTACTTTTCCTCTGACATGTAAATGAGCACATTCTCTATCATCTCCACAAATATAACGTTTTGTCGGTCACGGCATCATCACGCGAAGGTTGAATCATTAAAAACAATCGTCCATACTCGAAAATAACCTTTGAACATTTTTTTATCATAATGTATCCTTGTAGCTTTTAAATAGTTCTTCTTTCGTGTTAATAGCTTACAGGGCTATTACAAAGCGATTATATTAGGGTTGAGTAGACCCTGGCCACGTCTATTGCATTTATGGTAGCTTTAATGAGATCGTCCTTTGTGCAGGTCGTAGTCACCGAGGACAGTTAAGGTCTGAGGCATGGTCTGGATGGGGTGCCCACAATCACAGCTGGTTAGCGAATGGCTTAAAATAGTTTAAATTTAAGAATGCTGAACAAACAAATTATTAGACACATAAACTTGAGAGCAAAAAAATCGCACATTCATGATTTTTTGACATAACTAAAAAAAAAACAAAAAATATTATGTTTCTGTAATGCAGATTCATAGTCTATTTTAATACCTATCCAGTGGTATCTGATTTGTCTTTCAATCATTACATAAAAATGCTTTTGTGGATCAATAACAAAAATGCATGTTTAGTAAAAAATTCTTTATTCAAGTATTGGTGTCAAAGTTATGAAATTAAAAGATAAAATTAATTTAAAGTTTGTTATTAATACCGAGTGTTCCCTCCCCTAGCCTGAATCACTGACTCCATCCGTGTTTTCATTGATGTTACTAGACTTTTGATAAAGTCTTGAGGAATAGCCTCCCATTCCTCTGCGATCGCCTGTTGCAGCTCCTGTAGAGTCGATGGAGGAGCATCTCGGCCTCGAACTCTTCTTTTCAGCTCGTCCCATAGATGTTCGATGGGATTGAGGTCTGGGCTTCGAGCTGGCCACTCCATAACGGTCACATCCACCTCTTGAAGGTACTCGATCACTATGCCAGCAGTATGCGGTCTTGCATTATCTTGCATAAACAGAAAGTTTTCGCCGATAAACCCAGCAAAAGGTACGACGTGGCTCTCGAGTACTTCCTCAATGTATCGTATGGAAGTCAATCCTCTTGATTGGCGACCAGTATTCGGTCCGGTGATGAAGGCAAGCTCGGTTTTTGCTTCCATAGACATGCCTCCCCAAAACATGATTGATCCACCGCCATAGGCGACACGTTCTGTTATGCAGCATTGGGCAAATCGCTCTCCCGATCTTCTATACACCTTCCCCCGTCCGTCGTTGCCATGCAAGCACATCCTGCACTCATCAGAGAACAGGACTGCACTCCACTGCTCTTCGGTCCAATGTGCGGATGTGCGATTTTATTGCTCTCAAGTGTAGAAAGCAACAAGTGACTTATTCAATGGTCTCCAAATCAACTTGGGCAAATCGGCGTTGTATGTATGTTTGTTTGTCCGAGGGTAACTTTCGAAGCGTTGATCCGATCATCGTGAAATTTGATATATAGGTAGGTAGAGATGGCACAATTTTGGTGTGACTAAATGATCTAAAAATAATAGGGGGTGTTGAGATATTGGGGTTCAAGAGGGGTAAAAAAAAATTAAATCGAAACTATAAGGTCAAATGGGGCGTCAAATAAAAGGTCTTCATTAGTACATTTCGGTCCCGTTTTTATTTTTAGTAAAGTTCTTGTAGTTTTCGAGTTATTAGCCATAATAAAAACTGAACATTGACAAAATTCACAGGGTACACCAGTGACCCCACAATGCTGAATTTTAGTATTCGTGTAGCTTTAGTGACACAAATATAGGCAAAAGTCTGACATCCAGAATAACTGCATTTTGTACCCTAAAAAAGAATAACATGAACTCCCATTACCTGTAATTTGAATGAAACTGTAGGTCAAGTAAGTTAGTTGTTTATTTCGTGGCACTATTTTGATAGTCAAAGATTACGAATATGTATATATTTTTGTTCTTATGGGAGACTCGCGAGATCTCAGTTCGAGGCGAACCACTAGTATTATAAAGTTTAGTTAAAATTAAGGCTAAAAACTATAATTTGAATGAGATATAACATATACGTTCTCGTATGGCATATTATGTTGTTCTTTACCAGTTTAAACGTGTCTAATAAGTTAAGCTGCTTCGAATTTAAACTGCACAATCGTTGACACCTATTTCGGGAGATAAAGAATCTTGCACAACGCAACACACGGCAAACAGTAAAGTCGCTCGTAAATATTTCAGCCAAGATAAAGTTAAGTGGGACAATGGTCGTAAATGAAACCAGTTTAGGTAGTGAAGGTAGGTACTAGGATGAGCGCTGCGAATTATCTTCTCTTTATTTTCGTAGATTATTTGGCGTTCTTGAAATCTCTTCTTCCTGCCCTTTTCCCACATTACGTGGGGTCGGCACAACATGTATTTTTCTTCCATACCTCTCTTGAAATCTCTATCTTGGGAAAATTGCTGTCGTCTACAGGCAAAAAACAAGGCTGGTTATACATATATCATAGATGTTATATTGTGTTTGTTTATGCCACTATTTAGTTAACAATAATGATCCGTTATTTCGGGCATAAGCAATCAATTTACGACCGTCCATTGTGGAATCGGTATCTTCTCAATGACAATGCATCCGACACGCTCCAATTGTTGAACTGTTCGGAATGTAATTGCTTTGAGTTGATGGATTGTTATTGGTATTTGGTAAAGTGGTAAAGAGAGTTCCGAGGGCTATAGGAGTCCCACTAACAAACCCAAAAAGATCTTTTAATTCAAATATCCTGACATATAGATCAATAATGTGCAATTTAACATTTTAACCTTACGATGTTAAGTACGCGGGCACACGGGTCTTTTAAAAGGAATAAATCTTATTAGAGGAAACTTTAATGTCCTTCAACCATAAAACAAACTTATATGAAGAAACCTTCTTGATCGTGTCATGATGTGTACGTGTAACAAAGAAAGCGTGACCTCTATGATAAGGTCACACACAGCGTATTCATGTCGCGCAAAAGACAACTGCGAAGTGTCTTCTCGTAAACCTTAGCCTGTCAAATGACCAGTTTCTCTACCATGTCAACGTGCTGTACCATTTCTATTTTCTATTCCATTATGGCTGTGACAAGGGACGACGTCGCAAATGAAAATCTTTTCACCATTTAACTAAGCTGAGAAAGCTGACACTAATAGAAACAGAAATCTATTGCTAATTGCTAGCACTTTGCGGTACTAAATTTCAATCTAGTATATTAATATTAAAATCACGAATCTGCAAATCGTTACTGTTTACTGGTTGGTCGTTTACTGCCTTCTTACCATAGACAAACATCAACATTTTACAACAAGCTTTATAAATAACGTGGCTTTGACATCCGCAAAATTGAAGTGGGACTGGGCAGGACACGTTTGTCGTATGCCAGAGGAACTATGACCGAAAGCCACTACAGAATGGGGTCCAAACGGGCGGCGGCCTTGTGGTAGACCCAGGCGGAGATGGAGGGATGAACTGGATGCATACCAGAAAGATTGGCCCCAATAAGCCAATAACCGGGATTCGTGGAAGGAGGGAAGGGAGGCCTTTGCCCTGCAGTGGGACTCTACGGGCTAATAATAATGTATAAATAAAATAAATAACTAGTGGTTCGCCCCGAACTGAGATCTCGCGAGTCTCCCTTAGAAACAAAAAAAATTGTAATCTTTGACTATCAAAATAGTGCCACGAAATAAATAACCAACTCACTTGACCTACAGTTTCATTCAAATTACAGGTAACGGGAGTTCATATAAATTGGTTACTCATTTTTGGGGTACAAATGGCAGTTATTCTGGATTTCAGACTTTTGCCTATATTTGTGTCACTAAAGCTACACGAATACCAAATTTAAGCATTGTGGGGTCACTGGTGTACCCTGTGAATTTTGTTAAAGTTTTGTTATTATTATGGCTAATAACTCAAAAACTACAAAGATTAAACTAAAAATAAAAACAGGGTTGAAATGTACTAATGAAGACCTTTCATTTGACGTCCACTTGACCTTATAGTCTCATTTTAATTTTTTTTACCCCTCTTGAACCCCAATATCTCAATCCCTCAACATTTTTAGCTCATTAAGTCACACCAAAACTGTGCCATCACTACCTACCTATATACCAAATTTCCCGATGATCGGATAAACGCCTCGAAAGTTATCCTTGGACAAACAAACATACATACATACAACGCCGATTTGCCCAAGTTGATTTGGAGATCGCTTCGCTCGATTAATAAATAAATAAATGTTGCTGGACATTTTACACGGCGCTATCTAGCCCCAAACTAAGCAGAGCTTGTACTATGGGAATGGATATAATTAGCGATAAGACCGCCAATTGTATCCATAGATTTACGTAGTTGTTTTTTATATGTATTTGTTTCGTGGTGTGAATAAAGTATTATCTATCTATCTATATATCTATGGGAACCAGATAACTGATAGAATATGTACTTATAAACATTTTTTTTTGTAAATACTTTCTTATAATATATAGAGAAGCAACCAGACCCGGAACAAATATCTGTAGATCATGCAAACATTTGTTTCGCGGCGGGAATCGAACCCGCTACCTCCTGCATCTCACCCGGCTATTCGCCCACTGCACCACGGAGGTCGTCAAATGGGATCAATATGGGATACATAAATTGATTTGAACGAACGTTTACGTATTTTAATAACATTTTATTGAATGCGAAAGTCGAGTCCAATGTTTAGCGTACTTACTTACGTTACTTACGAACGTAGCGTTTTTGTATTTCACTTCTTGGATAATCTCTTATCCCTGCCCGTTAAGTAACGCCCAAAGTCAGTTAATGGCAACACTCGATGCATTCATGAGATACAAACGTTCGCTTCATTCGGCGCCTGCGTCTAATAATTAATTTGCGTAAGCGCAGGGAATCACAATAGCAGATGGGTGAACAGCTGGCGGCCATATTGGATTTTGTAGTGCAAGTGTGACGTCAAAAGTTTTGGTTACTTACTAATAAGTGTACAGGATAATGCTGACGACCTCCGTGGCGCAGTGGACGAATAGCCGGCTGAGACACAGGAGGTAGCGGGTTCGATTCGGAACAGATGTTTGTATGATTTACAGATATTTGTTCCAGGTCTGGATGTTTTTCTATGTATTATAAGTATATATTTACAAAAAAAAGTCTATAAGTATTCTATCAGTTATCTGGTTCTCATAATACAAGCTCTGCTTAGTTTGGGACTAGATGGCGCTGTGTGAAATGTCCAGCCATATTTATTATTATTATTATTTATTATTATGCTCCAACAAATGTCATGTCGTCTTTCTATGTAATGTTAAAGAAGGCAACGCACCCTTTATGGACAAGATGTGCCCAATCAAATCGGATGTTAATGACGCGTACAGTACAAAGGGTCTCTGTTATTTTGTTCAGTTTTGTGGCGGTGATCAATTCTCAGCCACAAAGCCAATGTACCTACCTAGTACCTACAGTATCCAAAGGTTAACGACTTGATTGGCCAAGCAAGATGGCTATTCGCGGACGTGCTAAGTGGATGATGACAGCTCGCTTAGCCCCCGTCTGCTTGTATTTTATTTAGGAGCTCACCGACTATTACTCACATACATTGTCCTTTTTCTTTGACGTGTTACCTACTAGTTCCTTGTTGGTACCTGACTACTTAAAATTGGTAAGTTGTTAAGTATGGGGTTCCTTAAGAGGAAATCCGGGAAGCAAGACATTTGGATAATAGGTATTTAACAAATCTATTGCTGTCGCGATGTGTCCTATATGCCCTATGTGCGTGCGATAGAAACAACTGCAGGTCGGACTGATTATACCTATTTAAAATAGACGAAATCACTGTTTCGTAGTCCCCTGTTTCCTTCTCCAAAACTGTATCGATTTTCATTTTTCAAATGTGTAATAAAAAGGGCTTTGGCTATGTTTGTACGTTTCATTTTTTTTATTTATATTCGTCAAATTTGTTTGCTGGATGTCTGAAAAGGGGCAGTAAAAATTAGCAATTTCTGTGACTTTAGAAGGATCCTAGTTCTTACAATAATTAATTTGTGGAGAAAAACTAAACGTAGGTACATGACCGTGGTACTTGTAGATTGTATGGTAAAAAAATATTTGCTCTAGTATCACTATCCAGAGAGGAAACAGGGGACTACGTTTGTATGGGCGAAACGCACAGCCCAGATTTCTTCTTAAGAACTTGGTGTCTGGTGGGGGAAGTCTGGGTAACTAACCAAGCCACTATACTGTTATTATTGCTCATATCAATTTAGTCGGTCGTGAGAAAACTCTTGTCGAACTATTATGAAGATAGAGATAAGATATACCATCTAATGACTGTGTACTTCTTTCCATCCACACCCACGCTAAACGTTTTATTGTCTGTCAATGTCATAAACTGAAAACATTTGAATTTACAAAGAAGAGAGATAAAGAGAGGTTTGTTCTTTAAATTAGCAACATGGCTCATAATTATAGCTACCAATAAATATACTAGTAGTTCGCCTCGAACTGAGATCTCGCGAGTCTGCCATGAAAACAAAAAATATTATTTGTAATCTTTGAATCTCAAAATAGTGCCATGAAATGATAATCTAACTTGACCTATAGTTTCATTCAAATTACAGGTAACGGGAGTTCATGTAAATTGGTTTTCTTTTTTGGGGGTAGTAATTTCAGTTATTCTAGATTTCAGAGTTTTGCCTATATTTGTGATACTTAAGCTAAAGCTAAAATTACAGCACTGTGGGGTCACTGCTGTACCCTGTGAATTATGTCAAAGTTCAGTTTTTATTATGGCTAATAACTTAAAAACTACAAAGTTAAAACTAAAAATAAAAACGGGGTCGAAATGTACTCACAAATACCTTTTATTAGACGTGCCACTTGACTGGATAGTCCCATTTTGGATTTTTTACCCCTCTTGAACCCCAATATCCCAACAACCCTCCCTCATTTTTAGCTGATTTAGTCACACCAAAATTGTGCCATCACCCTCCTCCTCGGACAAACATACATACATACATCTCAACAACCCCTCAAGTCACACCAAAATTGTGCCATCACTACCTATATACCAAATTTCACGATGATCGGATAAACGCTTCGAAAGTTATCCTCGGAGAAACAAGCATACATATATACTCCGACGGACGACCTCCGTGGTGCAGTGGGCGAATAGCCGGCTGAGACGCAGGAGGTAGCGGGTTCGATTCCCGCCGCGGAAGAAATGTTTGCATGTTCTACAGATATTTGTTTCGGGTATGGTTGTTTCTCTATATATTATAAGTATGTATTTACAACAAAAAAAGTATATAAGTATTCTATCAGTTATCTAGTTATGTACAAGCTCTGCTTAGTTTGGGGCTAGATAGCGCTGTGTGAAATGTCCAGCAATATTTATTTATTTTATTTATTTATTTATACTTGCATACATACAACGCCGATTTGCCCAAGTTGCCAAAATAATCGATTCTTATTAGGTATATTTAGCTATAATAGCTGTGTTATTTCATTATTCTTGCATCTGAAAATGTTAGCCAGCATAAAGAAGCTTTGTTTGTAATATTAGCCATATCGCAGATTATTTAGCCACCTTTCGCTAATAGCATGACTTTAATTGTTTTAGAAACGCTAATTGTTCCTGTTCAATTCATGCCACTGCTCGACCAGGCCTAGACGTGTTAATGGCGAAATTTATCGACTCCAAGCGCAATGTTGATACCATGGCACATCGTGGACTAGTGGGAAATATTCAGCATAATTTGCAATCTACTGTTTTCTCTTTCACACTCTTAAAACATACGGTTGCATCTGGTACTAATAACTGGTATTAACAGCGATAGCGCTAAAGTAAAGGGGTCTCAGATACATGCCGATGGGCCATAGAAATAGTCTGGAACTATACGGTTGCTGCTACCGAGAATGTAGAGCGTATAATGATAGGCTATCTATATTGACAGATTGTTCTTAATATCAGCAAGCGGGTCCAATTACTCTTCATTTCTGCTATCGGTTCACAGTGTATCATTCTATTCTGGTTCGACTTGTTTGTATTCGCTTGCTGTATTTGTCATGGTAGATATATCTGCATTTAGCGTCTTTATAACTTAATTGTTTATACAGTTATCATTTGCAATTTATAACTCCCAATTCATACGTCTAGTTTTATCTATACTAGTGGTTTGCCCCGAACTGAGATCTCGCGAGTCTACCATAAAAACAACAAAAAAATATTATTCGTAATCTTTGACTATCCAAATAGCGCCACGAAATAAATATCCAAAGAACTTGACCCACAGTTTCATTCAAATTACAGGTAACGGGAGTTCATGTTAATTGGTTACATTTTTTTGGGGTACAATTGCATTTATTCTAGATTTCAGACTTTTGCCTATATTTGTGATACTTAAGCTATACGCATAACAAATTACAGCACTGTGGGTTCACTGGTGTACCCTGTGAATTTTGTCAAAGTTTAGTTTTTATTATGGCTAATAACTCAAAAACTACAAAAACTTTACTAAAAATAAAAACGGGGTCAAAATGTACTAATGAAGACCTTTCATTTGACATCTCACTTGACCTCATTTTCATTTTTTTACCCCTCTTGAACCCCAATATCTCAACAATCCCCCAAAATTTTTAGCTCATTGAGTCACACGAAAATTGTGCTATCATTACCTAACTATATACCAAATTTCACGATGATCGGATAAACGCTTCGAAAGTTATCCTCGGACATACATACATACATACATACATATGTACATACAACGCCGATTTGCCCAAGTTGATTTGGAGTTCAATAAAGATAAAGAAAGTTGTAATAAATCGATTATTTCAAATGCTCATCAAATACTTCTTTCACTCTTAAGCACTTTCACTAAACGCCACAAGTTATTCTTAAAAGGTGATAGGGAAAGTTTATGCAAATCAAAGTTATTTTCTTACCAAATTGAAACTTCCTGTGTCAGTACTGTTTCTAATGATCTTTCTTTTCTTTCAGGTAAAGGTGAGTTTGAAGACAGTCTAAAATACCGGGTTTATCAACAACTGGAAAGGTAACTAAATAAGCGGTAGCTATTAGAGGTTAATAGTTTCCATTAGGTCATTTATTATTAGATAAAGCAATTTGCTTTAATTGAATTGTATGATAAACTAATCAAACATGTTCGACATAGTGGAAACAAATAGTCTAGTTAGTTAATCGTTACCTATTTAAATGTTTATGAGTGAAGATAAATAATTATATTGTTGAAGTTTAGTCACCATATACAAGCAATGAAACAAAATCATGCGTGAAATATTGCATCAAGAAACGATAACTTGTACCAGATTGTAAAGCTGGATTTCTTGTTTCATATTAACTCGATGTATCTTACCAGTGTTCCAGAAAATTTGATCTTCACCAACGTTGAATTTTTGCTCTTAAAAGAAAGCTTTCTCTCGGCAACTGCAGCTTCCCACTCGTTCATAAATTTTCGATCTACGGATCATTTCGTTTTCTACTGTCCACGTATCTTACAAATGGAGATGCAATAGAAGTTGAACCGAATTTGGGATTATGCGTTCAAGTTACAGTACAAAGGGAAGTATCGATGAGCCATTCAAAAGTAAATAATACTTATCTAATCTTGAATAGTGTGTTCTGAAACTACTACTAAATCTACAAATACAGCTGTGGTTGGTCAATGAATCAATGAATGGGCATTCCTTTCGGCCCTCGTGATATACCGTGTGGGTTCTTTATTTTTTTGTTGTAGGCATCAAACCCACGCAATCTCTATGCCATCTATTCACAGATTGTCATACAGCTAAGCGTTATAATATTCAAAATTGTTTTATAAACACTGTTTTCTCAATAAACAATATTTTAATGTAATTATCCTTTGATGATGACATGCCGTGTCATAGAGTCACTACATCATGTTATAGTCGCACGATGTGTTGCATTCCCCAGACAGATGTAACCTGATCACGCAAAGATCCAATAACGGCCTCTGTTATTTCAGACGACTTTCCTGCCATCTCTAACGACTATGATTATGTATTTGTTATTCTATTGCGATTGCGACACACACCACGTGTTCGATTTTTCTTACTTCTCATGGTTTCGTAATCTTTTTTATTTCACGCTTTCTTCCTTAGTTCACATTATTGATCGAGCGAAGCGAGATCTCTAAATCAACTTGGGCAAATCAGCATTGTATGTAGTATGTATGTTTGTTTGTTTGTCCGAGGATAACTTTCGAAGCGTTGATCCGATCATAGTGAAATTTGATACATAGATATGTAGTGATGGCACAATTTAGGTGTGACTAAATGAGTCAAAAATATGGGGGGGGGGTTGTTAGATATTGGGGTTCAAAAGGGATAAAAAAATGAAAATGAGACTATTAGGTCAAGTAAGGCGTCAAATGAAAGGTCTTCATTAGTACATTTAGACTCCGTTTTTATTTTTGGTAAAGTGCTTATAGTTTTTGAGTTATTAGCCATAATAGAAACTGAACATTGACAAAATTCACAGGGTACACCAGTGACCCCACAGAGCTGTAATTTGGTATGCGTGTAGGTTAAGTGACACAAATATAGACAAAAGTCTGAAATCCAGAATAACTGCCAGTTGTACCCCAAAAAAGAATAACCAATTTACGTGAACTGCCGTTGCCTGTAATTTGAATAAGACTGTAGGCCAAGTAAGCTTGTATATGCATTTCGTGGCACTATTTTGATTGTCAAAGATTACAAATGATATTTTTTTGTTTTAATCGAAGACTCGCAAGATCTCAGTTCGGGGCGAACCGTTAGTTATGTTACACTTTTGATGTATTTTCTGTAAAGAATCATCATCATCATTCTCAGCCCGTGTCGACCCACTGCTGGGCATAGGCCTCTCCTTGTTTCTGCCACTCTTCCCGACCCTGTGCCAGTCTGAACCACGTACGACCCACGGTCTTATGGATGTCGTCGACCCATCTCGCTGGTGGACGTCCCCTATTTCGATGGCCAGTTCTCGGCCTCCACTCTGTTAGTGCCTTAGTCCACCTTTCGTCACTACGTCTGGCCAAGTGTCCTGCCCAACTCCACTTGAGCCCCAATATTCGCTTGCTGACGTCTTGTACTTTGCAAGTTGAATACGCCCGGTGACTTCCTTTATTTGATACTCTTTGCCAAAAGATAAAATATGGCCAAGATAAACGTATGAGTCTACCATATGTAAAGAATGCATTAATCAGTTACAAAAATTCGATGTGGGCTGAACTGCCAAATTTTTGACTCACAGTAGAAATAGGGTCAAATTGTTACAAAAAAGTAAATTGGCAGTATAACAGTCGGTACTTGCAAGGTTTTTTCCTTTTGTTTAACCTTCTAAATGAGACAATTGACCTGGTATCGGAGTAATAAAACTGGAAGTTTATTAATTTGATTACATGAAGTACCTACCTACCAATCACCTTCAAGTTCAATTTGTGCCTTAACCACCTCAAGATAGGATCTCTTACAAACGTAACCTTCTACGTCTTTTGGATTACCATAAACGGGCATTTGTTTTAGTAAGCAGTAGGTATGTGTTTTGGTTTTTCCAGAGATTAACATTCCATGCCTACAGGATGTATGGTATTTATCTATGGTATTTTAATGAGTGTACAGCTATACAGGAAGTATTATTATCCACAATGACTATTTTATGTAATCTAGTAATTTATATGTCAAATATCAATATGTCAGCTGTTTATTTCTATACCAGAAGAGAACTTCAACCGAACTTAAATTTGAGCGTGTCGTTGCGTCCCAGATCTCTCGCTTTGATCTTAAGTTGTTAGTAGAACTGCTTATGACTGGAGCAATAACTTATCATTTGTGGAATTTAAATTACCATATTTCTTAGGACTATGATTATGTGCAGTTTATATATATATATATATATACTGTGTAAGTATTATCAACAAACATATAGAGAGGCTACGGAGTTTATTATTCGCAAGGAAACACGGATTGCAGTATATTATTGTATTGTAACGATAAATAAATTCTACTATTCTTGTATTGTATTCAACTGACGAAGGTTCGCCTTATCTAATAGCAACAATGAGTAATGAGAGGAAACGATGTGTGGTATGAAGATTGACGCAAACTAGTCGTTCGCTACAGACGACTTGCGTCACAGTTTTTAAGTAACGATATGGACGCAATTTTTGTGAAATTAGTTGGTATAGAAAGAAAGTAAGAAAATACATTTATTTGCAGACATAACAAAACAAAGACATACACAGTTACAAAAATAACACGACAATAAGTATAACATACAAAAAATGAAAATGAAAATATAGAATATACATAGGTAGTAGGTACATCCAGGTTATGAGCGTCCGCAAACTGGGATCAGCATTATGCGCCACGCACTAATAAATACGAGTACCTACGCAGCGCGCTGATCTTCCACCGGTTCCTAAATTCAGTACCGGATAATCTGACTTTATTAAAAAAAACAAAATTATATGAACTAAAGAATTTGAAATATGGGGACATTGAATCTATAAGTATGTATGTTGGCAAGTCGTTATATAGTATAGTCATTATAAATTGAGGCAATGTGGGTATTTATATGTATAGTGTAATAGTTGTTAGTGAAGATATGTGAAGTGGGGTTTCCGCTAGCAGGCCATTTGCATAGACAGAAGATGTATTTTGAGTTTGCATTTAAACGTATGTTTAGAAATAGGTTGACGCAAAGGTGGTGGTATATTATTCCAGCACTTGGTGGCTTGGTAGCGGAAACTACCCCTGAACTATAGCGAGACCTACAGATGTTTTTAATCCTAGCGCTTACATCGTAATTATCTGTAACATCCAGACTTTTTTCCATAGCTACGCTATTATTATTAGGATTCTAATATATTTGCTCTCCCAAGTCATTTGATATGTTTACACTGTTCTCAATTCCGTTTCGTGTTGCAATACATTCAATTATAAATAATGAAATCGAACGTATTAGTGTTGGTTAACTCTCATTGTAAACAACCATGTTGGTTTCATCAATCAATCACATCGTAGCAATCAACGTCCATATCAATTGCACACATCGAGAATATGCTACTCTACCACCTATCATAATTGAAGCCTTGAATAGAATCAAGATGTTCAAACTTATGCATTTATATTTCCTTATATCTGGGCGTTGCGGTAACTAGTACGCAGATACTCGTAGTTCCTGATACTCACTATTCAGAGAATCCTAGTGTAATAAGGGCTATCTATGTCTATTTTGGGTGTTTACTTATGTACCATGATCATCTTAATTACTGATACGGGTATTTATCGCGCATGTACCTTCTTTATTTGTTAGTCAGCGCGTGACCACGGCTGTTGCATAGCCAAAACGTTGGGATAACAAATAAAAAAGGTATATACGCTGTGGAATTTTCTCATTTATTTTCTCCAAAAACCAACCCCCTTGTCCGCCGAAAAAAAGCAACTCCCCCCCTCTTCTGACTTTCACAGCCAGTCCTACTTGACATTGATTCATTTGGCTTGGGTATAGGCCCGTTTAAATCAGTAATTATAGACAGTGATCGCGAAAGTTTGAAAAATACATAAACATCTTAACCTGGTACCGACACGTATTGTTGATTATGAGACAGTGAAGGCTAGAACCTTTAATATGGTTAATGGTTTATGCTAACGCTCCTGGCAGACGGGGCCATAAAACAATTAGGAGCTATGGTTGTGCACGGGCGTAGGCACTACCGATAGTTATCAATAGGTATGGCGCATCACTAACAGCTCCCGTAAAGCCTGCAAGAACAAGCGATGTAGCATTATTGTCGTCGCTTGTCCCACGTTTTATGCCCCCGATAGTTAGCTTGCATACGCATCACGCACGCGTCTCTTATCCAGAACAAACCAAAGTTATTGGGTCCTATACCTATCCTATTGCTCCAAGGGTTGTAATTTTGTTATTGTCATATTCTAAGTTTGTTTCGAATTGTAATTCGTTATTCAATCGTGTGCATTATTGTGGCAACTAGACTATGCGAACATGCCATTGTATGGGTTTAAATGGGGTCTTTAGCAAAACTATTGCTTCACAACGATCAGGTGCTGTAATTCCGCCTCCGCGACGGAAGCGGTGGGCGGCGACCTGGGGCGTGCGCCTACACACCGATGATTATGTCACCTATACCACTTCATCAAATAAGGATCGCCGAGCCGTGCGGATTCCAAAGATCCTTTGTAGGAAACCGCCATCACCATTCTTCTGTATTTCCGCATAGCCGCATACCACCTAATTCCATTTTCTCTGAAGGAGTTCAACGACATAGGTTAAAACTTGATTTATGTTTAAAAATTTTATCGTTTACGAGAATACAAGAAAATATGCTTAATGACCGCCGAATATGTTCCTCTTTAGGTCAAAATGATTTATTTTGCAATAAAGTATGTAATCGTCAAAGGAATCTTGAATTGCTTTACCTTCTGTCTGACTTGAAGACACGTGATTTCCACGAGGGACCGCTCGGCTATTTATATGCATGGGGCGAATGATGCAGCGCTTCATCCATTAACCAACAGTAGCTGTACTCACCAGTAGTGTAATTTTGTTGTAATATACACCATATTTGGCTTTTAATAAAGCTTTTGATACGGTAAATGAATTTATAAATTTTCGTATACGATTTCGTCTTTTCTTTTCACCTCTAGTGAATGAGATGAATACAGATCATCACATTTATCACGGTTGTTATCTCAAAGTGGATCTGTTATACACCGACATCAAAAGGTGTACCGCAAGGGTTCTACCTTGTTTCTCTACTGTATTTTGTTACAGACCACCTTGACCGTTAGATTGTATCTGTACACATTCTTACTAAGACAGTTAATTAAACATTGCTGGACAGTAAGAGACGCATCACAGAAGTTTTATCACGCACACAGTTCTCGTCTTTTGTGACAGCACAACACCGTGGAGATTGCCATCTTTGTCTATCGTGGTGTCGTCGGCCGTCGTATTTGTATGTTAAGTAAACAAAATAACGTGCCATTTCTTCACTGGATGGAATTGTAGTATAACTAAATGTTTGCTCATTGAATACTTTACACATTTGTACGCTTAAGATATTATCGGTAAAGTAAATCTTTCAATATAAACACAGCGATGAGCACATACGCGACCGCATTTGCCCTTGTTTGTTTTAAAAGGCTCTTCTTTAAGCTACACTTCCGATCAACTCAATAGTGCACGTAGCTGACGCGCGTGTTTGTCGTTGCGTTAGTGCAGGTCTATTTTCTGATCCCTCGAAGAAATCTGAATTCAGAATTTGTTATTTTATTTATTTATATGGTATTTTCTAAATCACAAGTGTCAGTTGTCAATAAGCAAATGCCACTATTGCCCAACAAACCGCGTGTTCGTAACGTGCATTATTGAGCTGATCGGAAATCTACCTTCAAGATTTATACTATTAGCTTGGATAACGGGGGCTTTAATTGCTTTGCCTGCTTTATGTTTGTTCTTTATGTGTGCGTTAACTACTAGCTCAATAATTTCAAGGCATTTTAATGTTACCTATGATCCATAATATTCAACGATGCTCTTGTTAGACTGCATGCTTATTTGCACACTTCCTCTGAGGTTTAGTCCATTAAGTACACCGGTCAGCTCAGCTATGCACATTATACAAAAGTACGTTCTAAATAGGTCAGCCCACATGCATTTGCCGATTGACAATGCCGGCACAGAATTTGCGCAGTTACTTCCAGTCAATTGCCTTTGTTCAATCGCCTAAAGTACTTTAATTCGCCGACAATTTAATGAATGAATTCTCTGTATCGATGTGCAATTTATACTAGGTACTCTTGTGTTTGAGATAAGCTATCATGCATGATGTTACATCACTCGGCCGACGCTCAACCAATTTGTTTTGAAAATAGTCGATTTACCGGGTCAGGTAAAACAAAATATGGTTTACGCAGATATAAATTGTATACTGCCTGGGAGGGTATATTGAACCGGCTTTATATTTTGTACTGCCTGGAGGGTATTTTGAAAGCCATTTAAGCAAACCAAGCGAGTAATAAAATTGGCGAGACGCCCCACATTCATAATTCATAAATTAAGCGCAGTGTTCCAGTTTCTGAACGAGATTTAAATTTAATTTTAGTAATTTCGTGTCTGTTTAAGAGTTTTATCAATAATTGAACTATACGCGGAAAATTATCATGAGCGGCGTTAGGCGTGCCGTGCAGTTATCCGTAGTTATTTCTCTACTGTTCAGCGCGTTTGTTTCGTTATCGATATCCTCTTGTCTGAGAGTCTGATACTGATATTGCTAGCCAGTTGCTGTTTCCGAAGCGTCTATGACCATATTCGACGAATAACTTGGATAGACGCGTTTGGACACCGCTGCTTTCGCGAGTTTACAACCCACATCACGTATCGCGATTTCTAGTAAAGAGGACTACCACAGCTTCTAAAATACCATTGTTGGAAACTATGGTCTTGTAAAGGGCCGCAGCACCGAAGCAGCTACAAACAAGAAGAACGAATATTTTAAGTGGAAATCATTATGCAGTTAATTCAGGCCACGATAAACCCCGACGACTGAACAAAAAAGGTTAAAAATAACGAACTGATCTTGCCCCGTTATTATGACAAAATATTTTAATGATCACTCACTTAATCGTATTCAGCTGTCGAGGTCTTAAAGAATAATTTATTCCTCTAGATTCTAGAACCAACACTGCTCCTTATATGGTCGATTGTGGCCAATGTCGAGGCGCCAGTGGTGTAATTTTATACTGTGGTTTAATTGATTTAGTACTGTAAATCGATTCATAGCGATAGAGACGATAAGGCGAAACATTCTGGGAAAATTACCTAAGCGAGGATAGCTGGACATGTTCATAGATTTTTTAGGGGAAGAAATGTTTTCTTTTAAGTAGAATTTGCAGTGCTCGCTCATTCTTCTGTATCAGAGTTTTTTAGGGTTCCGTACCTTTCAGGAACGGGTTGACCTAGCAAGTTGAAATTTATACCAGATACTGAGGTGTATAGTCCCTATTAGGTGTATAAAAATCAAGATCCTAAGTCAACACGATAAAAAGATATGGGCAAATTTATTTTTCCGAATTTTCCGTTTACTTATGCTGTAAGACTTTGCTTTTAACTAAAATTGACAATACTAGGTCAACCGGAAGTATCCTATAGCTTTTGGATCGAAAACCTATATGGTAGTTCCCGTTGACCTAGAATCATGAAAAAATTAAAGGGTGTCCACGTACATACATAGTTGACGCCAATTAAGATATAGTACTGAGTAGTATGGGCGCTCATACAATTTGGAGGACTAGCTTAATCGGCACCAACCTCAAATAAGGTAAATAAATAAAATTGTGCTATTATAATGGGTAGGTACGGAAACCTCGGTGCACGAGTTCGACTCGCACTTGACTGGTTTTTTATTCTACCTAGGGATGAACAAGGCCCACCTGATGTTAAGTGGTAACCAACCATCGCCTATAACGAACTATGCCTCGTAGGTCACGCACGTACCTTACGATGCCCTACGGTGCACTGCCCTGTGTCCATCTGCTTGAGGCATACATGTGTAAAGTCTCATGTGTCTGTCACCGGAAACCATACCCTTCAAAACGAAACACAACAATGTGCTAGGCGACAGAAATTGGTATAATTGGTATGGTGGTAGTACTTCCCCGGACGAGCCCTTTCACAAGGGACTCCACTACTGTTGACTTTCAGATATACTTTGTTTTCTACCGTGTACACCTATAAAGGTATTTATTATTAATAAGACTTTACTTAGCCTTAAAAGAAGAAGTAAGCGACATAAAAAAGCGGAGATGAACTTTGGCAAAGTGGTAGCCTTAGATTCGTCCTCATCAAAGTATCTATGATCACTTGTAGGTATCAAAAAAAGAAGAAGAAAGCGACGTAAAAAAGCGGAGAGGAACTTTGGCAAAGTGGTAGCCTTAGATTCGTCCGAATCATAGTATCTATGATCACTTGTAGGTATCAAAAAAAGACGTAAAGCGGAGATGAACTTTGGCAAAGTGGTAGCCTTAGATTCGTCCGCATCAAAGTATATATGATCACTTGTAGGTATCAAAAAAGAAGAAGAAAGCGACGTAAAAAAGCGGAGAGGAACTTTGGCAAAGTGGTAGCCTTAGATTCGTCCGCATCAAAGTATCTATGATCACTTGTAGGTATCAAAAAAAGAAGAAAGCGACGTAAAAAAGCGGAGAGGAACTTTGGCAAAGTGGTAGCCTTAGATTCGTCCGAATCATAGTATCTATGATCACTTGTAGGTATCAAAAAAAGACATAAAAAGCGGAGATGAACTTTGGCAAAGTGGTAGCCTTAGATTCGTCCGCATCAAAGTATCTATGATCACTTGTAGGTATCAAAAAAATAAGAAGAAAGCGACGTAAAAAAGCGGAGAGGAACTTTGGCAAAGTGGTAGCCTTAGATTCGTCCGCATCAAAGTATCTATGATCACTTGTAGGTATCAAGGTATTATTCCTCTCCTCCCCGCTCTGTAGTTTTCGGGTTATTATGAAATCTAATACGGTTTTACATGAGACGGTTCTCCAAGACAACATTGTTTCGCAAGTGTCTTTCTAGTAGTAGTCAAGAGTTATTCTCATATATTCTGGCTTTATCGACAGTTATGTGGGACAGTTTTGTTTATTTCTGGCGGCAGACGGCGCCATCCACACTGTCGAGACCAGACGATAATATCATTTGTTGACAACTCAGCTACTAATGTTATATGTTTACATATATTTGTATTGCAAAAAGTTGCGGACGCAAAGATTAAATTATATTTGTTTAATGTTTTGTACATTTATTTGTGACCTTGTAAGATCTATCCATCCATATCTCGTTAATATAAGTACTATGCCACAAACTCGCACGCGCCGCCCCGTGTCGATTCCAAGTTCATATACGTACATACAGCAAACTAAGATACTCGTATAAAGAGACACTACGCCATCTTTTCCGTACCTCAAAAGTTAAAAAAAGGAACCCTTATAAGATATGATGTCCGTCTGTCCGATTTTCGCCGAATTTCTCAGGAACAGGTGGACCTAGCAAGTTGAAATTTATACCAGATACTGAGGTGTTTAGCCTCTATTAGGTGTATAAAAATCAAGGTCCTGAGTCAACACGATAAAAGATATGGGCAAATTTAGACTCGCGAAAACTTGTAAGTACCAAAACTTACCTTAATTTTCAACTTTTTTTATTTTCGGAATTTTCCCTTCACTTGTGCTGTAAGACCTTGCTTTTAACCAAAATTGACAATTCTAGGTCAACCGGAAGTATAGGTTTTGGGTCGAAAACCTATATGGTAGTTCCCGTTGACCTAGAATCACGAAATTTGGCAAAAAGCAAGGTACAACACAAATAAAGAAAAAATTCCATAAAATAAAAAAGTTGAAAATTAAATGGTGTCCCCATACATACATAGTTGACGCCAATTAAGATAGTCTTCTGAGTTGATAATGGTACGGAACCATTCGTGCGCGGGTCCGACACGCACTTGGCCGGGTTTTTTTCTTAAAAACTACAGTCTGGTTCTCATTAAGGTAAGAGAATAGGTGTCTTCTGGATGTACCATTAGG
The DNA here is from genome assembly GCA_963924445.1 of Philereme transversata. Taxonomy (NCBI): domain Eukaryota; kingdom Metazoa; phylum Arthropoda; class Insecta; order Lepidoptera; family Geometridae; genus Philereme; species Philereme transversata. The sequence continues at coordinate 13,533,031 of OZ004347.1, forward strand.
TGAGATTGTGCTTATGTTATTTTATGAATGTCATTTCTAATAAAAGAGACATGATCAACACAATAACATCTGCTTTAATCCATAAATATGAGATTAGTGACGATACTTAAATAACTGTGGCTATAATTGGTGCAAGGGTTAACAGCTAAGAAAGATTCATTAGAGCAGGTGTTAAGTCAAACGATGCTATGGCAATTTAGCTCGATTATGATCATCATTTTAACCCAATGGAGTCGATTCTGTTGCATTATTTCTAACTAAACTTAAGCTATAAAATCTTGTTCTTTTTCCTTTTAGGCTATATTATTATATTATCATTTCATATACGTTTACGTGAACAAAATGGTGTAAAACTATTTTTGATTTGTCAGGGTTTGTTGATCACTAATGTCTATATACATTTGGTAATTTGCGCTTTCGTGTCGCTCGCTATCGATATCCAATTGTCTAGAGTCAGGTATATACATTGTAGAGTTGAGCTTTGCGATAATGATAAGGAATGCAATCTTAAGTTATGATCATGGCACATTCATTTGAAATTCAAATTGCAGTGGTCTGATTGATTTACGTTGAATTATTTCCTTGTTTTCTACGCCTCTATTCCTAGATAATCGCGATTGTTCCATGTTTGTAATAATTTATTGAATATATTGATAAGCTTCCAATGCCCATTTACACTAACTAACCTATCCTTGGATTGTGGTTAAACTTATGCATAAAGTTGTTAGCAAAGAAAAACTCAATGGGGCTTTTTGTGAACAACCATCTTATTTTTGTTTAATATGTGGTGATACGAGTTTAAGCGGTTAGAGGGCGTCCATTTATTACGTGAGCTGTTTTTGACGACACCCCCCCCCCCCCCCTTTACTCACGTGAGAATTTACAATAATTTTATTCATAGAGTAAATGCGTTGGACTTATTTAAAAAAACACAATTGGCTTCATTATTTCAAGATTGCTTTTCTCGTAATCTAGAGTTTGGTTTATAAAATTAAAAAAAAATACGTGATATTAGGCGAGACCCCTGTCTTCCTCACGTAATTAATGGACGGCCCCTTATTACTGTTGTAACAGTTGAACTAAAGCTTTCGTCTAAGACTTGCACTAATGATTTTGTATTGCGCCTGTCAGCGTCACCCTGATGAGACATACTGCTGAAAAGTGTCATGTGCCCGTTTTTCACCAGCACACAAACCTTTTAAACCGAAATTAGTGTAAACTGAATAAAGTACACCTCATTTTCTTTGATCTAGCTAGATGAGAAGAAGCACACATTATTGTATTGTAAAAGGTCTTGGAGACCAATTCATAAACAAACTTCGTGTTATGCCAACCTTGAAAACAATTTTTATTTCGAAACAGCTGCCCGAAAATTGTCTGGCCTCTGCGATAAATTTACAGATGCAATGCAACCACATTTTAGTGAATGAGTCATACGTGTAAAGTGAATCCACAAGATCGATGAGATGACGTCATTTTCACCTTCAGTGGTCCTTTATGCATTTTTGTGTTCAATAAATCTTATGCATCTGGAAATTTAGTATTTTTTTCGTATTTTCGTACATTGTTTTATGTGACAGTGAAACGTCTACCATTAAAAGAGAAACCGATTATAAATGCTGCACTCGTGCACCTAAATCTAAATTCAGTTCATTGAAATGTTGAATATTTTTAACATCCAAGATTTGGAACCATAGATGGCGTTTATGAGTAACAAAATGTGGGTTACGAGTTCTGTACTTAACTTCGATCCTACTAAATGTTAGTGGTTGTCCAATGTTTTTATTATTGTGAAAGTGCAGGCTTGCGTTTGTTTATTTTGTGTATCATGTGTCAGCGTCAACGTTATCTTATGGACTCTTAGCTGTAGGTACTTCTTTAACTTGTGTGTAAGTTACTTCATAAGTATTAACACAAATTATTGATCGAGCGAAGCATGATCTCGAAATCAACTTGGGCAAATCGGCGTTGTATGTATGTATGTATGTTTGTTTGTCCGAGGATAATTTTCGAAGCGTTTATCCGATCATCGTGTGGTACATAGGTAGGTAATGATGGCACAATTTTGGTGTGACTCAATGAGCTAAAAATTTTGGGGGTTGTTGAGATATTGGGGCTCAAGAGAGGTAAAAAAAAATGAAAATGAGGCTATTAGGTCAAGTGGGACGTAAAATGAAAGGTCTTCATTAGTACATTTGAACCCCGTTTTTATTTTTAGTTTGATTTTTGTAGTTTTTGAGTTATTACCCAAAATAAAAACTAAACTTCAACAAAATTCACAGGGTACACCAGTGACCCCACAGTGCTGTAATTTGGTATGCGTGTAGCTTTATGTATCACAAATATAGGCAAAAGAAATCTAGAATAACTGCAATTTGTACCCCAAAAAAGAGTAACCAATTAACATGAACTCCCGTTACCTGTAATTTGAATGAAACTCCGGGTCAAGTTAGTTGGTTTTTATTTCGTGGCCCTATTTTGATAGTCAAAGATTACGAATAATTTTTTTTTGTTGGTAGACTCGCGAGATCTCAGTTCGGGGCGAACCACTAGTATACAATTTTTATACCTAATATATTACCATTAACTGATAAAGTCTGCGCATGAACATTTATAATGAAATAATGGGACTAAAATGACCCAGCTAATTCATCTTAAAACCACAACAATTCTTTGAAAACAGGAAAACTGGACTAAACTTCGTCATTCATTGACGATGACCGTCCCGATTAATCATTATGTTATTAATAGTATTTCATCACGTTGTACTCTTGCTAACTCAACAATATTTTTCTAGCGATAGCCTACCTACCAGTGAGTCATAGTAATTAGATGTTACAGTTTGTTCTAAGTACAACACTCCTCAAACTAGCTTACCGTGAGTCACGCTCACGACGCCTCGGGAGCAAAACAAATGATCACGACTTCAGATAACCACTTTAACTTGAACCTTAAAGCTTCCCATACACATTGAAAACCAGGGTCGAATAGAAGCTATGTGATCGCGTTCACGTAGAAGACAGGTGGCCGTTGCTTACCTGTTAGTCTACCGGTCAGCTATGTATTTACATTTATAATGCCTGAATTAAAGAAGTTAGGTTGAACAAAAAGACCCTGAAAGAGCCTGCGGAGCACCCTGAAAGAAACAGATAGGCAAGGCTCAAATCCGTATGCCCTAATGGTTCTCTAATATGTTTTATGGTAGCTACCATGTTACTCGTAGATATATATGGGTAATTATGTGCCTCTAGTGTGGAATCTATGGCAAGTATATTATTATGTTGTCTGTGTGTGTTTTATCCACGGCCACAGTACACTTTTGACAGACAGACAAAACAGCGCCAGCTCCCAGCTTTCTACTTACATAGAGCTCATCCATTAGTTAGAGCAAATCGTGTGCAAAGCTATCAATGACGTCACAATTTTAATAACTTAATTTTTGTAATGACACCGCCGCACCGGTTGAATGATGACTTTTTGCTTCACCCGCCCAAAACACCTGTTCTATTGTAATTGGTGAATGTAAGGTGATCAGGACTGCGTGGCTTGACGGGTGTGCTTAATGATAAACATATCTCATTATAATAATAATATATAACTAGTGGTTGCCCCGAACTGAGATCTCGCGAGTTTACCATAAAAACAAAAAAAAAAATTTATTCGTAATCTTTGACTATCAAAATAGTGCCAGGAAATAAATAACCAACTAACTTGTCCTACAGTTTAATTCAAATTACAGGTAACGGGAGTTCATGTTAATTGGATACTCTTCTTTGGGGTATAAATTGCAGTTATTCTGGATTTCCGACTTTTGCCTATATTTTTGATACTTAAGCTACACGCATACCAAATAATAACACTGTGGGGTCACTGGTGTACCCTGTGAATTTTGTCAAAATTCAGTTTTTATCATGGCTAATAAAAAATATAAAAAAAAAAATATAAAATGTTACAAGAACTTTACTAAAAATAAAAACGGGACCGAAATGTACTAATGAAGACATTTCATCTGACGTCTCCCTTGACCTAATAGTCTCATTTCACAAAATGATCTCAATATCTCAATCCCCCAACATTTTTAGCTCATTAAGTCACACCAAAATTGTGCCATCACTACCTATATAGCAAATTTCACGATGATCGGATAAACCCAATTTGCCCAAGTTGATTTAGAGATCTCGCTTCGCTCGATCAATAGTCGGCAGTAGACTGCCCGTACACCAATATTGCTGTCACAGGCATGCTCTCAAAAACCCTGGTTCATATAAGTTTTATTTAATATACCTTTTGTGTTGTGTCCTTCCCTATATGAGCTACATAATTGCTTGAAATAAATGTATTTTCTTTATTTATTAATATTCTTTATAGTGGTAGAGCACAATACTGACTTAACTAATTTCTCTTCCAGAGTTCAAAAAGGATTGGTCAGATCACGCCCTCTGGTGGCCGACCCGCAACAAATGGCTCTCGCGCCCGAAACACACCCTGGACCAGTACGGCGTGCACGCGGATGCGGCTCTCTACTTCACACCGATGCACAAACCCCTTAGGATACAGCTACCTGACCTGAGATATATTGACTGCAAGATTGACTTCTCCATTGACACATTCAGCGCTGTGGTTCAGCTTTGTAAAAGCCTTGGTGAGTAGATTATGCTTCTTCTTTTTGTATTATTAACTTTTCTACTAATATAAATTGGACAGCGTGTACCTACGACAGGTGGTTAATGTATTTTCTACGACAAGGGTGCGACAGGTCAGTCTTCGGAAGATTTGGTATATCGCTACCAGACAAAATGGGATTCATTTGCAAGTCAAGTTAGGTTAAAATTTGGGTTAATTAGGCTGATGCTGACATGTCGTTGACGGATATAAAGGCTGAGCAAAATCTTCTACACATTTTGTAACTACAACAATCGAGTTGTGTAGTGCCGTGTTGGTACGCGATAGATACAGTCTGGCACTAGTCCCAGTATCCCATCCTTCACGATATCTTAACGATTTGAAATCTGTATGGTTATACCTTCTACTCGTATCAATTTTATTGGCAGTTCACTTAATGCAAAATGTCTCTGTTAAAGTTAAGCTTTAGTGCCTCTTCAAACTTCTTGTGGTATTGTATTCTTTGAGTCAGCAAGCATCCAGAAACGTTCCCACTGTAATGACTACTGCATGGGATTTTTCTCTAGTTCAATTCAAAATTCAAATATTTTTATTCATTAAAATCACAAGGATCACTTTGAAACGTCAATTTTACTGCCTGTTCCTTCGCGACCAAGCCAGGAAAGAAAGGCAAGAAACAAGGCTGGTGGTTTTTTTTAATGATCCTTTTACAATACATAATACAGAACATAAATTACGTCTAAATTGTAACATTTTGAACGAGTTGGAGCAATTTCAATCCCAAGCTTCTCTATCATCTAAATAATCCGATATTTTATAGTAGGCTCCTTAATAAAGATTTTGTTTAATTACGTTTTTAAATTTGTCATTGTGTGGTTTTCCCCAACTGAAAAGTGTACGAGTATCAAAGTAAATCAATCTAAAAACACTCCTATTTACTAACGCTTTTTCTCCTTAGGCATCAGACATCCCGAAGAGCTGTCACTCTGTTACCCCCTCGAACAATCTCACCTCAAACAGAACTACCAGAACTTGAAAGAAGCTAAGCGGATAAAGCCGAATCAGGGTCCGGATACGAACACCTTTATAGGAGCTACCAGGGGTTCTTCAAATAGCTTGGACCGGTCAAATGGATGTCCAGCTACTCCGCCGCCTCCTAGGTCACTGTCTGCTACTCCTGTGGCTTCACAACAAGTAAGGAACTTCAGTTATTACAGGATATAAAAACCTAAATCGGGAATTTGATGAGATCCTTCAAATAATATTAACGGTTTGTAAAGTTAAGTTGGAAAAGAGTTTCACGCTAAACACCGTTGCGCGTTGTAATGTCATATCATTACGTTGTAATTCCATATTGTGGGAGAATAAACATGGATATGAGTTGATATGAGTTTTCGTAACGCATTTCTTGGATTTGCATCAAAGTAAGACTTGCATCCTGTGTTTGCTTGAACAATGTGTTGTTTCAGTCTCTGTTATGATTGAAAGCACGTCTGCTTCGTGCGAGTAACGTAACTAGGCTAGACTTATTTGAGAATAGTGTAGATATTTGTAACCCAATGCGGCGTTGGAAGTACAAGTATTGTAAGATAGATTTCAGCGTCAGTAGTAAATACCGAGATCCATGCGTTTTATGTTTCTTGCCAGACAGTTCATCGGCATCGTATCCAAATAAACCGATACGAAATGTGATATCTGACGACGAGATAGTCGTTTTATTTCTTCTAACTAATACAAGGTATTACTGTGCACCGTAAAGCGCATTGTTGAAAAAAAAGGGAATCCCTCAATTGAATAATGAAATTTTCCTCCTGCGGCTGGAATCGGCTTTAAAATCATAGTGACATTATTACAAGATACAAGATATTTATTTGATATTTTATTCCATTTCCAGAATGGCACACTCCGCCGATATGGACACCAGATCTACAGCACACAGAGTGATGGCTCCAGTGACGGCGGTTACTGCGGTACCCCTCCTCGCGCTGTCTCCATGGACGCTTTGGACTCGCTCGCTGAGCTGTCCTTGGCTGATACACCTCTATTGCTGGACAGCCAGTCGAAGGAGTCTCTTCTCACACCCAAGTCGCTGATGGAACGCGCTAGGATGAATGTTGGGTGGGTTCTATAGAAAAATATATTTTGAACCAAAAGATTTAAACTAGCTATCCTTAGATTTTCTAGTAAAACTACAAAGCTAATCAAGCGAGTTGCTGACCCCAAATTGGTGATGCAACGCGCTAGAAAGGAAGTTATGTTTGGTTAAATCAACGAGCCACGTGCCGATGACTACTTTAGATAGATAGAGACATACTCTTTATTGCACACCAAAAAAAAAATATAAAAAGAAATAAAAAAAATATAGGTAAGTACAATTGGCGGTCTTATCGCTAAAAGTGATCTCTTCCAGGCAACCTTTAGATTTTCCATCGAAAGCTAGAGCTTTCGGAGTAGACTCCGTATTGAAAGAGTTGATTGGGGTATGTTTCAAATATTCTAGGGCACTAAAACTACAATCTTCATGTAGTTTCCTGAACTAATACTTATTTCTTCTCTTGTTTACTAAGGCCATAGCCCAGACATCTCATCTTCCCTGTATGTTCGAACGTCAATTAAAGGGGCACCATGTCTTTATCTCGTCCTAGCCTAAGGGCCGGTCCAAAGCAGAGAGGGGAGGAAATGCTTAAATCTAGCCAACAGAATCACGTCATCTATGTTACTACGAGGCATGCCTTTTAAGTTCTGTCGTTTCCATATTTTCCGGCAATTTTGAATTTGGAACTGTTCTATATTCGAATGTGTTTACATTTTGAATCTCAAAACAGTTGAAAGTATTAGGATTAATGCTATTGTTTAGTCACAGTTTCGATTTGAATCTGTCAGGTCACGTACGAAAATGAATCTTTCTAAGGAAAATGTTCGTGCAATAATTTTCTACAACTTTAGAAGAGGCCTGACACGGCTTCAGTGTTTAGAAGAGCTAACATCTGTGTTCAGTGATGTAGCCCCATGTCTGCGGACTGTCGAACGCTGGTATTTAGAATTCCAGCGTGGACATACTAGTGTTAGTGACAGATTTCGCGAAGGACGCCCAAAATCCGCCTTCACTGAAGATAACATCATTGCTGTGAGACAACTAATTCTCGAAGATCGTCATGTGACGTATCGAGAGATAGAGGCTCTATTAGGCATCTCAGGGACAACCATTCAGAAGATCTTGCATGAAGCGCTTGGTGTGAGAAAGCTAGTTTGCCGTTGGATACCGCATCTGCTTTCCGACGATCACAAGGCGGCCCGCGTCAGATGGTGTAAGAAAACTCTACAAAGGTTCAACCGAGGGGAGTCAAATCACGTCTACGACATCATAAGTGGTGACGAATCTTGGATCTATGCCTACGATCCTGATTCCAAACAACAATCTACAATCTGGGTCTTTCAAGACGAGCCAAAGCCGACTAAAGTTGTTCGTTCTCGAAGCACTTCAAAGAAGATGGTGGCCACGTTCGTTGGAAAAACCGGCCATGTTGCGACTATTGCACTTGAAGATCGTAGAACGGTTAACGCAGAGTGGTCTACTACAGTTTGTTTACCACAAGTCATCGCCGAACTTCGAAAATCTAACTCAAAGCGACGCATCATCCTGCACCACGACAACGCAAGCTCACACAGCGCTCGTCAAACGATTGAGTATTTGAAGCAGGAAAAAGTATAAATTCTTGACCATCCTCCATACAGTCCTGACCTAAGCCCTAACGATTTCTTTACATTTCCTAAAATTAAGAAAAGTCTTCGTGGTCAAAGGTTCCAGTCCGGTGAAGAAGCAGTCGACGCTTTCAAGTCAGCCATTTTGAACACCCCCACTTTAGAGTGGAATAAATGTTATAATAACTGGTTTGAACGAATGGAAAAGTGTATTAAGCTACGCGGTGAATACTTTGAAAAACAATAAAAAGTACTATAAGGTTCTAGTTGTGTTTTTTTCTTCAAACGACAAAACTTAAAAGGCATGCCTCGTATTGGTTAATTTCACTCATCTCCCCCTCGCTCCGCTTTGGTGGAAACCAAAAGAAAATTCGTTTGGTGGCCTTTACGCCTAGTCTAGCCTGTACCGAGCATTCCATGGTGTTTATTTGTGATATTCTATCCTCAGGTGGTTGGACTCCTCCCTCTCTATAATGGAGCAGTACGTCCGCGAATGGGATACTCTTCAGCTCCGCTTCAAGTTCTACTCATTCTTCGATCTGACTCCAAGGGCGCAGGACGCGTCTCGCCTCAACCAGCTGTACCAGCAGGCACGCTGGCAGATCCTGAACCAGGAGGTGCATTGCACTGAGGAGGAGATGCTTTTGTTCGCTGCTCTACAGGTAAGACCCGTAGAACCATCAGCCTATGTTCAGCAGTGGACTTCCTACGACTGATATGATTATGGTGATAAATATATTTAAACAGGATATTAAAAGAATAAAGTATAAATATCAGTATAATAGTATCAGGGGACCTTTAAATTTTTATATATCTTCCCAAAAATCACGAACTAAACGGTATTTGAACCTGGTATTTGAAATACTGCAACTAACCGCTGATGATGATGATGATCTATGTTGTATAATGTATGGTTCGTTGTCTCCACAGCTTCAAATAGAGCTGCAGACCCTGGCCGGTGGCAGTATCGAGGCGGCTGACGGCGGCGCCAGCGCCAGCGCGGGTATGGCGCCCGAGGACGAGATCGACGCGGCGCTGTGCGAGCTGCAGGCGCAGTTGGAGGGCGGCCCGCCGGCGCGCAAGGACATCACGCACGTGCCGGAACTCGCTGGCTACCTGAAATACTTTAGGTACGTCTTCAACCCCTATGAGTACATTCGAGGAAGTTTGAAAGTAGCGCCAGTGGTGGAAAAGTTGAGGAGCAATAGGTATTTTTTTATTTGTTTATTTGACTTGGTGATGGAGCAAGTTTATGGCCCGCCTGATGTTAAGTAGTAACCATCGCCTATAACAGAGAATTGCCTCGTAGGTCACGCACCTTAGGAACGTGCGCTAAGATGCACTGCCCTGAATCAATTAAAAGCATACATGTGTAAAGCCTCTTGTGCCTGCAATTTCACCGGCAACCATACCCTTCAAACCGAAACACGGCAATGCTACTTGACGGCAAAATAGTATGGTGGTAGCATTTCCACAGGCGAGCCCTTTCACAAGAAACTCTACTTCTCTTAAAAAGTTCTCTCTACTCTTAAGCTATCATGATACGGGCATGTCATGTGTATGTCATGAATAAAAGAGTTTTAGATATTAATCTGGCTAGATATAGAAGTAGAGGAAGGCCAAAGAAGATATAGATAGACTGTGTAGGATCATATGGGTAAGAAGGAAGTGACAGCTGATAACAATTATAAACCTTTACAGAGCTTTGTATGTTAATTCATATAATATTTTAATATATTTAAATCACTGGCTTTAATATATGTAAGTCTACGTACTATATTGTTTTTAATTACATGTAATGTATACCATCATTTAACATATATTTTTCTTCCATCCTCCGGTTGGCGTTCAGCAAATGTAACAACGAAATCTGCTATATTGCGTAAGACTCTCTGTTTACCCTGCGTTTATGCAAAAATGTAGTTTATGGTAACTTATAACATTTGAAACTTTCACACTATTTTCACTAAAAACGGGATATTTACCATGACCGCCAAAGAGTGGAACGCCTTGCCTGAGTCTGTGTTTCCTGATAACTATAACCTGGGTATCTTCAAATCGCAAGTGAATAGGTTTCTTCTAAGCAAGCGTGTACCATCGTTTACCATCAGGCGATATAACGCAAGCCTATAATGTATTAAAAAAAAGTTTGAATTATTGAGTTTCCCAATATTTTGGTGCAGTTGGGGATGCACCATGATAACATAACTAGTTGTTCGCCCCGAACTGAGATCTCGCTTGACTCCGATTAAAACAAAAAAATATTATTTGTAATCTTTGACTATCAAAATAGTGCCACGAAATAGATTATCAAATTACTTGACCTACAGTTTCATTCAAGTTACAGGTAACGGAGGTTCATGTTATTTGGTTACACTTTTTGGGGTACAAATTGCAGTTATTCTGGGTTTCAGACTTCTGCCTAAATTTGTGTCACTTAAGCTACACGCATACCTTACAGCACTATGGGGTCACTGGTGTACCCTGTGAATTTTGTCAAAGTTCAGTTTTTATTATGGCTAATAACTCAAAAACTACAAATACTTTGCGATAAATAAAAACAAGTCTAAATGTACTAATCTCTCATAGTCTCATTTTCATTTTTTTACCCTCTTGGACCCCAATATCTCAACAACCCCCAAACATTTTTAACTCATTTAGTCACACCAAAATTGTGCCATCACTACCTATGTATCAAATTTCACGATGATCGGATCAACGCTTCGAAAGTTATCCTCGGACAAACAAACATACATACATACAACGCCGATTTGCCCAAGTTGATTTAGAGATCTCGCTTCGCTCAATCATTAATTATTTGGCATTACTTGGTTGATTTTTCGATTTCTTGTGTAGACTATAGACGTTCGCACAAAACTGATTGAAGATTTCCTTTAGTTTAGTAACTCACGGAGTTTATCCGTGATCATGGTGCATGCAACTGTACCGAAATACCAGGAAAATCAAAACTCACCAAACATGGTAAATATCTGGTTTTTAGGGTAAATAGTATTCTTAACTAGATCACTCCTGTAATAAATTGTATAGATCACGTCTTTAACATAATCACTTGGAGTTCCAAGAAACACATCTAAATTTTAAATCTAATCGAGCAAGTATGTATCATAATGTAGTTTAACAACCAACATTAATAAATTAGAAACCTAGTGATTTCTATAATTATTATTATAAATCCCGTATTTATAATAATGATTAATTAATTATTTATCTTCCGTAAAATAACCCACAATGTTTGTACTGACAAAGTTAATATCAAGTTATATTGGCATGATACATAGACTGAGATACAGTTGCTACCTAGCCAGTAGCCAGTACTCATACAACTATATGGTTTGATTTGTATTTTTTTTTATTATACTACTTGGCTGGACAAGCAAATGGGCAACCTAATGTTAAGTGGTAACCATCGCTTAAAGTAAAGTATTGCCTAGTATGTCACGCACTTTAGAAACGTGCCCTACGATGCATCTGTAGAGTCTGAGTATGCCTGAGTGTTATATATTATAAATGCGTAAGTTTGGATGTTTGTTTATTTATTTATTTGTTTGTTACTCAATCACGTTGTAACGACTGAACCGATTTCGATCAAATTTAGTATGTACGTAGATTATAACCTGCATTACACATATGCTACTTTTTATAACATAAATAAGTTCCCATGGGCTAAAAATGGGTTATCAAGTCAAGTTGCAACAACGAATTTAGATTTATTTCTAGGTTACCTACACAATTAGTAGTGTAATGCGTACGAAGTTGCGGGAAACAGCTAGTAGGCTATATTTTATTTTGATATAAATCCGTGCGAACCTACTGATCTGCTAGTGTGTAATAAATAACAGACTTGCTAAGCATATGCTATATACATATTCGTTTTATATATGATTATGTAAAATTATAATCTCTTGAAAGTTTTTAAAGTCCAATACTTTCATATTTCAACTTGGTATCAATTGAGTGAGTACATAAATTCAACACCCATTCATTCCTTTGTATGATATATTTGACCCCAATACTGTATACCATATTGTACCACTCCTTAGCTATTAATCATTTATGTATTGTAATCAATAATAATTTAACGATGGTATTAATTTATTTATAAACGTATATTCCATCATAACGAAAATTTATTTTTGCATTATACTTATTGATTTATTATTGAATGTAAATTATATATGTAGTTGCAATATTTATATTAACTTTCTTTGAGGTTCTACTTACACTCCTAGGGAAAATTTGATTTAAAACCATCAACAAAACACAATACTTTGTACCAAGACTGGTTCAAGAGGCAATTGAGATTACCAAACACAATAATTTCAATCGTGAAGATGGTTTTCAACTATCTGGAGCCTGGAATCCTGTGGTGAGAATGTGTAAGAACCGAAGAAGTGTAGTGTCAATTACGCGCCCTGATACCGTGAGTGTTGTGTGTCGGAATAGAGTTATGTTCGAGAATGAAACCGGTAGTAGTGATAGTATTACTGAATTCATTCCTAGCAAGAGACTAAGAAAGAGGGTAGATCGTTATATCTGCCAATAACTATCCACTCGCAAAGACTTCAGTTTACCCGTGATCATGGCGCATGCAACTGTGTCGAAATATCGGGACACTCAAGAACTCACAAATCATGGTAAATATCCCGTTTTTAGTACAAATACAATACTTTGTGTCTAAATCTTGTCTAAATAAACATTCAAAATGTTTGACATGTGTAAATAAACATTATTAATTGTACGGTTGTTCAAGAGCGGGGTCTTCTGACACAAGTATATAATATACTTAAAAGAAAATCCCAATAACCTTGATAAAGTTCTATATTTTACAGAAATAAAAACATTTTGATTTTTTGATTTGATTGCCATTAAAAAAAAAAGTAGAGCGTAAAATTTTAAATACAGACGTTGAATGATTACCGGAATGACCACCTCCGTGGTGCAGTGGGCGAATAGCCGGCTGAGACGTAGGAGGTAGCGGGTTTGATTTCCGCCGCGGAACAAATGTTTGCATGATCTACATAATATTTGTTCCGGGTCTGAATATTTTTCTATTTATAATAAGTATGTATTCACAAAAAAAAGTATATAAGTATCTATCAGTTATCTGGTTCCCATAGTACAAGCACTGCTTAGTTTGGGGCTAGATAGCGCTGTGTGACATGTCCAACATTATTATTTTTATTTATGATTTTTATCAACTCGGCTCAGAAAGGCCAGAGAATAACTGAGGTGCACCGGCCTAAGCCAAGTACCCCTCAGTGGTTCGGGTGGTATCATTTTGAACCGTTGTACATGGTAGTGTAGATGATAATTCGGTGGATAGGGCAGTCTGTAAGAACTTTCTTACAATCCTGCAAGTATTTAAAATTACTGCCTTCTGCAATAAGGCAAAGATATGTTTTGGGAGATCCAGAAGTGAGAGGGACTGAAACAGTTGATTTGGGATGACACCTGTAGAGGATAAAACTATTGGGACTATTGATAGATAGATAATTCTTTATTGAATTACCACACAAACAGAAATAATACAAAAATAAGTATAAGGCTAGAATAAATAAGGCAATTCAATGGGCGGCCTTATCGCTGAAAGCGATCTCTTCCAGGCAACCTTTGGATGGAGCGAAATTTACAATATGGAGTGCGGTGTACTTTGTAGGATATATTTACACAAATATTCTTAGGTATACTAAAAATATGATAAAGTTCCAATCCTAATACTTAAAATACTTATAAAATAGACTAATATATAGGTATATGCAAATAGCTAACTATACTAACAGATAAAATGTTTAAATAGTAAATAAATAACGCTAGGAAGATGACATCGTCAGGTAATGTTGCTTCACCTTCAGCTTGAATGTGTGTAAGGAGGATGACCGTCTTATTTCTTCGGGCAGAGCATTCCACAGCCATTTATATTGATACTTTTATACTTTATTATTATTATTATTAATTTCCTAGAATCAAAAATGAAACGCATGTTATTATTATTAGTACGTATTGTAATACGCATCGATGGGCTTGAACCTGTCACTTGAATGCTAATGTTAACTACTATGTTAAGAGTGGGCCAGTATCAAATGTTTGATAAAGTTGTTAATTTATTATTATTTTCCAGGCCGAAGCGTTTAACCCTGAAGTCATACAAAAAGGCATGGATCTCCTGCCGCGATGGAATCCTGCGCATACATTCTTCACAAGATGCTGCCTCAAGAGGCGACGCTCCTTCTTACTCCGTGGAGCTGAGGGGAGCAGAGGTACGTAACATATTAAGACCCGAATCAAGACTCAAGAGTTGAGCCACTGCTGGATATAGCCTCTTCCAATATGCGACACTGAGCCCGGCATTCGGCACTACTCATCTCTCTCCCTGCCACCCTTATTAAGACATTGCTCCTCCTATCCTTATTTTGGGACGCCCCAGGTTGAGTCTTGTGGGTGTTCAGTATTAATATTATTATTAATTTATTTTATTATTTTTTTCTAACTTGTACTGTCCCACTGCTGGGCAAAGGTCTCCCCCAATTCTTTCCACTCCTTCCGATACCCGGCCAACTCTACCCAATCCCTGTTAAAGATATCTAGGTCATGGTGCCAGCGTTTTCTCTGGCGACCACGTCGCTGCCGTCTAGGGGTATCTATCCATCCTGTGATTTCTTTAGCTCACAATGCTGGACATTTCAGACAACGCTATCTAGCCCTAAACTAAGCAAATCTTGTACTTTGGGAACCAGTTAACTGATATAATACTTACAGTCCGTCTAAAAAGAGTAGACAAAAAATGAGGGCGCCACTGTCGTTTAACTGGTATACCCCATACTATACAATAACTGGTTTTGATACTTGCTAATTATTTATTGTATTATTAGCATTTATATTCTAAGCTAACTTAGTACTTCACATAACCACTTTACATCACAAGTTGTGGTTAAATTCTACGAATACATATTATTATAAATACGGAAGATTGGGAGGATGGATGGAACCTGGCACAGGAATAGATTATTACCTGGAATAACTAGAGGGCGCAGCTAGTAAAATAATAAAATAAGAGTTAAGTGTTATTAATAAAATATTTATTCATATAATTAGTCGTCCAACATATCAAAATCTAAATATTCGACACCAGACATGTTGTCATCTATTACCCCAGGAGAATCTTGCCGAGAAGTACTAGGCAGACAGGAATCTTCTGATTCTGCTTCAGACTCACTGCTGCTGCTGCTATCCTCACCAACTCTTATAATTAATTCTTCTATATTTTGATACAGCCTGGGGCCTCTTTCAATGTACTCCATTTAAATTTTTTTGACATGGTCACAACATGATTTCCAATCTACTGGAGTTATAGAAGCAAAAGCCTCTTCGGTTAATTGTTTTATATCCCTGGATCCAACATTTTGTGCTGCCACTTTTCTTTTTGCCAAAGACCATATAAGTTCAATCGGGTTCAGGTCGCAGTGATAGGGTGGCAGCCTTACGACTGTATGTCCATGCTCGCTCAGTACGTCAATTTCATAAACTGGTGTTGGTTTATTTTTTTTTCACCAAATCATAAAGCATAGGTTTTCGTAGGGTCGGATCAAAATTAATATTATTCTCTTCGAGCTATAATTTAATTTCAGCAATCGTGCTGGATGTTGTGGAAGCCTTATTTTTCACAATCGAGTGATATGGGGCGTTGTCCATTACAATAATGGAAGGATATTCAAGGTTTGGGATGAGCTTTTCGGTTACCCACTTATTAAAGTTTGTTCTATTCATTTCAGAATGATAGTCTTCCTGTTTGTTATTTCCTCTAAAAATAAGAAGAGAGTTCGGTACAAATCCTTTTTCACTTCCTGCATTGATGAGAATCCATCTTTTCCCTTTTAAGATATCTTGAATAACTCCTTCGGTTTCAATAGATTGCCAGCATTTTTTTAATTTGTATGATGAGTGAATATAACTTTCATCTTGATATATCATATATTTTTGCAACTCTTCAGGTAAGTTACGGTTGTCCATAATAACTTTTAAATATTTTTGCCTTTTAATACAAATATTAATATTTTCCATTAAAGCTTTTCTGTTTGATTTACATTTTTTGTATTTAAAACCAATAGATTTTAAAATTTTGTGTAAATGGGCTCGACTTTCATTGAAACCAAGGTCTTCCCTTACCATGGTTCGTATTTTATTAAGTGTAGGGACTTCTTTTTTTACACTATAGAAATAATGCACTTTTTGTCGGATTGCACACTGGTCAAAATCGTCTAATTCTTTTCTTGGTCGCCCCTTTCTATGTTTAGCAGGAGTACTGAATTTTCCTTTAGTTTTGGATCCTTCCGAAACTATTCGTCGCACTGTACTCTCGGATTTACCTGAAAATAATAAATTATATTGTTAAGTATCAAAACCAGTCACACGCACTATAAATATGTGTTTTATTTTAATAACCTCAACTGTACATATAAAAGTAAATATTTCATGATGAGACCACTCTTGGATATGACATTACTATTTAAAGGAGTGTAAAGTGACTAAAAGTACTACATTAATTCATAACTTACCAGTCAGATCCGCTGTTCGTTTATAATCGTGTTCCATCTGCGTGAGCAATCTGCCGGCTTGGAATTCGGCTAAACATCGCATAAACACTTTGTATATCACTTCACGAGTGCCGCTGCGGATTGTTTTATTCATTTTTCAAATGTTTATAATACGAGGCATGCCTTTTAAGTTTTGTCGTTTGAAGAAAAAAACACATCTAGAACCTTATAGTACTTTTTATTGTTTTTCAAAGTATTCACAACGTAGCTTAAAACACTTTTCCATTCGCTCAAACCAGTTATTATAACATTTATTCCACTCTAAAGTGGGGTGTTCAAAATGGCTGTCTTGAAAGCGTCGACTGCTTCTTCACCGGACTGGAACCTTTGACCACGAAGACTTTTCTTAATTTTAGGAAATGTAAAGAAATCGTTAGGGCTTAGGTCAGGACTGTATGGAGGATGGTCAAGAATTTCTACTTTTTCCTGCTTCAAATACTCAATCGTTTGACGAGCGCTGTGTGAGCTTGCGTTGTCGTGGTGCAGGATGATGCGTCGCTTTGAGTTAGATTTTCGAAGTTCGGCGATGACTTGTGGTAAACAAACTGTAGTATACCACTCTGCGTTAACCGTTCTACGATCTTCAAGTGCAATAGTCGCAACATGGCCGGTTTTTCCAACGAACGTGGCCACCATCTTCTTTGAAGTGCTTCGAGAACGAACAACTTTAGTCGGCTTTGGCTCGTCTTGAAAGACCCAGATTGTAGATTGTTGTTTGGTATCAGGATCGTAGGCATAGATCCAAGATTCGTCACCACTTATGATGTCGTAGACGTGATTTGACTCCCCTCGGTTGAACCTTTGCAGAGTTTTCTTACACCATCTGACGCGGGCCGCCTTGTGATCGTCGGAAAGCAGATGCGGTATCCAACGGCAAACTAGCTTTCTCACACCAAGCGCTTCATGCAAGATCTTCTGAATGGTTGTCCCTGAGATGCCTAATAGAGCCTCTATCTCTCGATACGTCACATGACGATCTTCGAGAATTAGTTGTCTCACAGCAATGATGTTATCTTCAGTGAAGGCGGATTTTGGGCGTCCTTCGCGAAATCTGTCACTAACACTAGTATGTCCACGCTGGAATTCTAAATACCAGCGTTCGACAGTCCGCAGACATGGGGCTACATCACTGAACACAGATGTTAGCTCTTCTAAACACTGAAGCCGTGTCAGGCCTCTTCTAAAGTTGTAGAAAATTATTGCACGAACATTTTCCTTAGAAAGATTCATTTTCGTACGTGACCTGACAGATTCAAATCGAAACTGTGACTAAACAATAGCATTAATCCTAATACTTTCAACTGTTTTGAGATTCAAAATGTAAACACATTCGAATATAGAACAGTTCCAAATTCAAAATTGCCGGTAAATATGGAAACGACAGAACTTAAAAGGCATGCCTCGTAAGTTTTTGGATAAAAACTAGAATTGAAGCAAGAATTCAAATGAAAGCAAACAATGTTTACATTAAAATGACAAGCAAGTGACAAGATTGACTGTTAATGAAGTGTTGCCAGCCACAGAATATAGTTAGTTCCTTAAACATTAATTTCTACTCTTTTTAGACGGACTGTATATACCTTTTTTTTGTAAATACGTACTTATAATATATAAGGTGTTTGATAATATACGCACATAAATGAAAGGGGTTATTTTGATGAGCATAATAAATAAATTTGTGAAATATTTACCATAGAAATATGAAATTTATTTTGGCTTGTCAAAACAAACACATTATTAAACGTATGTTGTGCTATTGCATAATGCTTGGCATCTAACCACAGATACTGTATTGGTGACATCTCGTGATATCTCTTGTTGTCCCTTTCTAAACCCAAAACCCGCAGCCATTTCCGAAAGAGATATCAAATCGGCCTTTATTTTTGGATGTCGATTGCAAGAGTGGGTAGTAAGTTTTACATCGAATTAATCACCTAAACTTAGTAGTTTTTTTATTTGATAATATAACTAGTAGTTTTTTTTTCGAAAGTCTTTTTTATGTTTTGAGAAACCGCCACTTGAATATCGTCAGCAAATTTCCAAACACCCTGTATAGAGGAACATTGAATGTTGAATGTAGATTGTAAAAGTAGATTTTGTGTTTCAGGTGACCCCGGACGCGCACCCGGCTTCGGGTCGGTACAGCATCAAACTGGAGGTGCCCGCTGAAGACGCTATGCACGAGATGTGGCTCAAATGCGATAACGTAAGTTATAATATCCTTGGGTTTACCCGATTACGCCGTATACCATCATTTGTTGGGTATCGGCTTGGCGTGTACGTACTAAATATATAAATTTTACCGCAATAACCTTTTTATTATCTCGAAAAAAATGACCTAACTAAATTATTGGTTTAAAATTAAAATTTAATATTATTGTGAAGGAAAAATCATCTACAAAATACAATATTTTGTGTCTAAATATTGTCTAAATAAACATACAATTTTTTTACTTATTTTGTAGATAAAATAACAAAAATATGTGCGTAAACCTGTAAAGGCAAACATCGAAAGGTTACTAGAATGTCCTAGAATAAAAAATCTAACGCATGTTCCATTATGGTAGTTCATTCAGTGAAATGTTTACGGTAATTTCTTAAGTACAAATAGTTTAATAACGATACAGAGGAATACCCTTAGGACAAATCTTCTAAAGTTTTTTTAAGTGTATTTATTTTATAAGTATGTGTTACTTTAAGACTAATAATTAAAAAAATGGGGGGTGGCTGTGTCACGGACACGGCTCTGTGTTGTACGTGAATACGTGTACGTAACAGATAATATTTTCTATGTAAAATACGCTATTTTGTATATGTATGTTATAATCATGTTTGAACATTAAGAAGTCCTTCGGGTCATACTAAATGGAAATCTCGAGACGCAGCAAAATGACCTCAAAATGGCGATGCTTTCCCTCCACCGCGCGCGATGCGTCACAGTCCTCACTTAACGAAATCTTTGATCTTTTAGCTATCCAGTGGTGATTAAAATTTTGGATGGAGATGATAACAGCAACACCAAACTGTATCCCCCGATTTTGTTATTATTCGTGTTTTACCTTCTTTTCTTCCTGCCCTTTTCCCATATTAAGTGAGATCGGCACGTATTTTTCTTCCATATCTCTCTATCAGCCGTCATATCTGTTGTCACTTCTTTACTACCCATATCATTCTTCACACAGTCTACCCATCTTTTCTTCAGCCTTCCTCTACTTCTATATCCATCCACTCTCAATTAGTCACGTGATTTTCTTCCCTTCGCATGACATGCCCATACCACGCTAGCCTCTTACTCCTCATCATTTCTATTACTGGCGCTACTTTCAAACTTCCTCTAATATACTCATTCCTTATCTTATCCATCCTCGTTACCCCACCACATCCATCTCAACATTCACATATCCACCGCGTGCATTCTTTTTTCATCCTTCAACTATAGAAACAATTTTATAAAAACGTATTCACGTCAAAATACAAGACAAGGTGGAGAGATGTAGTGTCAAAAGACATGAGAGAGTGCCAAGTTTCTGATGACGACGTCGAGGATAAAGCGAAGTGGAGAAGAACGACCAGGAAAACTACTCCACCATCATGTGGGATATATAGCTTGGAAGAGAGAGAAAGAGATATTCACGTCAAAATACAAACTCGCTTATTAACATCGTGATTTATGATAGGAGGATCAATACGCGGAGTGGGTGTCGGCGTGCCGGCTGGGCTCGCGCGGGCGCTCGCTGGCCGACGCGGCCTTCCATACGGAGGCGGCCGCCGTGCGCAGCCTGCTCGCGCTGCAGAAGCCGCAGCCGCAAGCCGCCAACCACACGCTGCCGCATCTTGACCATCTCGCGCCAGACAACTACCTCGCACCGAGGTTCCTCAAGAAACTCAAGAGCAAGGTAACATTACTACATACAGAAGGTCTTTCATTATATTTTTATACTATAGGTTGTCTGGGCCAGCTAGTCTCCTTCAAAAACCGGCACGACACAGAAATCGCTATCAATGGTATACCACATACATATCTACCATACATACTTTAAAATATATATACAACTAGCTGGTCCGGCACATTTCGTACCGCCTTGACATTCATATGACGCGGGCTGCCAATCTACGTCGGCGGTAGAATTGTCAATCGGCCATCATTAGCTGTATCTATGTATAAGAAAATGAATTAAATAAATAAATAAATATTGTTAGACATTTCACACAGCGCTATCTAGCCCCAAACTAAGCAAAGCTTGTACTATGGGAACCAGATAACTGATAGAATACACTTTCGTTTTTTTTTTTTGTAAATACATACTTATAATATATAGAAAAATATCATGCAAATATTTGTTCCGCGGCGGGAATCGAACCCGCTACCTCCTGCGTCTCAGCCGGCTATACGCCTACTGCGCCACGGAGGCAGTCATTTTCTTCATAATATTTCTTTTTGCGTGAATTTTTTCAATATTTTAATAGTTATTTTGTTATTCGGAGTGGAGACAAATCCAACAAATCAAAGATCATCAAAATCGGTTATAAATGGTATAACTAACCCGACTTTGTTTTATATATACATATAGATAATATACCTAGGTATATTATTTATCATGGTATGTATGTACATACAAATACAAAAAGATATATTCTAAATATAAGAATTTATGTTCATATAAATAAATACCCGTTTAAATCAGTAATTATGTACAGTGATTGCGAAAGTTTGAAAAATACTACTTATTCGTATTTCAGTTCACCCAGCGAGTTCTGGAAAGCCACGCGAACGTGAAGGACCTCCCTCTGCTGGAAGCTAAACTCCAGTACATCAAGACCTGGCAGAACCTGCCGGACTATGGGCAGACGCTGTTCGTGGTGCGCTTCATGGGGCACAGGAAGGACGAGATCATCAGCATAGCCAACAACAGGATCATGCGGCTCGACCCCGCCACTGGCGACCATATGAAGACTTGGCGGTTTAGCACTATGAAGGTAAGCACTGCACTGCACTGCCTATATACTATAGCAACACAATATCATTGTTGATTGGAAATGTATCGATTACCGGATAAATATTCAAGCTTCCGGTATTAAACCCACCTCTAAAATCAGTTAATACAATTCCGGATGTGTGTTTTAAGTTAATGTCGTATATGTCGCATGATCGAAATCTACGCTCATCTGAAGCTCTAAGTCTCCAAACCCCTGTCCACAGTTCTCAATTTTATGGTGACTCCTTTACAGTTCAAGCTGTGCGGCTGTGGAACGCTTTACCTTTCTCTATTAGATCATCTAAATCTCTTCCTATCTTCAAAGCTAAGGTATACAACCATTTCCTTTCTTTGTCTACGCACTGCTAGTTTATCGTTATGTTTATCTCCTTTATTGTAGTTTATATATAAGTATATATTATTATATTTGTAAGTATATATATTTAGTTTATTAGTAAGTATAGGTAGTTTATGTAAGTTTATGAATATACCCGTATTTACACCGCCGTCTTTTTGATTTTGTTTTGTCCTGTCCATCCAAAGGTTGTCTAGAAGAGATCGCTTTTAGCGATAAGACCGCCCATTGTACTTACCTTAATTTTTGTGTATTTTTATTGTATTTTAATCTTGTTGGTGTGCAATAAAGAGTATTCTATTCTATAACAATACAGGGCTGCAAGTTCTTGAAAAAAGGTGCTTAAGACGGCTCTTTTCAATCATATTACAAAAATAGGGACCAAACTAGCTTCATATCCACCGGGAAGAAAAGCGTTCTGGTCTCTAGCTAAGTCGGCTGAAGCGAACTTTCGTCGCCCTTCTTAACCGTCCCTGCTAAAGCCAGACGGATCGCTGGCCCACACCACTTGAAGAAAAAGCAAACTTGTTTGCATCTCTCTTCGCAGAGTCTTCATGTCTTGCTACCACTGATGAGATATTTCCTTCGTTTCCCTGCTGTGAGGCAGTTATGCCTGAGTTCCGTTATAGCAAAAGGAGGTACTCAAAGTGCTGCCATCGCTTGACGTGAATAAAGCCAGTGGTCCTGATGGAATACCTGAGCTTACAGCTCCTGTGCTTACACGCTCGTTCCGCTTCTCTTTAGATACCGGTAAAGTACCAACATCCTGGAAGCTTGCAAATGTTCAACCAGTTCCGAAAAAAGGTAGTAGAGCTGACTCCACTAACTACCGGCCAATCTCTATCACCTCCATTCTCTTCAAAACAATGGAGCATGTCCTTAACTGCAAACTCCTTTCATACGTAGAAGATAACGTCCTCCTTAGTGATCGACAGTACGGCTTTCATCGTAAAGGATCCACTGGACCCTTTACACTGACACTGGATGGACTGGACTGGTAAAGGCACGGAGAAGCTGTTGTAATTTCGCTTGACATTTCAAACGCTTTCGATATTTAGAGTTTGCTACAACGGTCTCATTAGCAAGCTTTCCTCGTATGGGTTACCGTCCAACCTGCTAAAGTGGATAACAGATTTCTTGAGGGAACGATCAATTCCAGTAGTCATTGGTGGATGCTCGTCTGATCTAGTGGCTATCAATGCCGGGGTACCTCAAGGGTCTGTCCTTTCAGCAACTCTATTTCTCCTGCACATCAACGAACTGTTGAAACCCGGTATCTATGGGTATGCGGATGACAGTACAGTTGTTGAAAGGTATTTCTCTAGTCCACGTGCGGGTGCTGACGAAATCCGCAATCTACGTACGAATATGGTGGAACGTTTGAACCTTGAGCTGAAGTTTGTGTCAATGTGGGGTGACGCAAATCTGGTCAGGTTCAACGCCACTAAAACTCAGGCGTGTGTGTTTTCCGCAAAACGGTCTCCCTTTCAGTGCATTGAGGGCGTTGAGTCACGTCCAACCTGAACTTCGGCTCGCACATCGAATCCAGGGCCAAAATTGCTGCCATGCAGCTGGGCATCCTAGCTAAGGTTCGGCGGCACTTCTCACCGGGACAGCTGCTCAGTCTCTACAAAGCACAAGTCCGCTCATATTTGGAGTACTGCTTCCATCTCTGGGATGGCTCGGCCAAGTATCAGATTGAAGCCCTTGATTCGATTGACCGACGTGCTGCTAGACTCATTGGCGATGATTCCCTAGTGGAAGCCAATTTACAAAGTCTAGAGCACAGACGCCGAATAGCCAGACTCAGTTTTTTACAAGATTCATTTTGGTGAATGTGCGCAAGATCTTCATGACCTTATCCGTCCTTCCCCCTTCCACCACCGGACAAGCAGACGCACCAAGAAGTACCACCCATACCTGGTCGGCGTACCACCTTGCCGTGCCAAACGATTTGCTTCAACTTTTCTTGTTAGCACACGTAAGGAGTGGAACTCACTTCCGTATGTTTTTCCGAACCAGTATAATCTCGGAGTCTTCAAGTTCAGAGTGAATAGGTTCTTTATAGGCAAGCGTGCTCCATCTTCGATCACATCATCACTTACCATCACGTGAGGTCATCAAGCGCTTGGCAATCATAAACTTAAAAAGAAATGGGGTAGGCCTATGTTTAGCAGTGGACGTCGTTTAGCTGATATGATGATGATCGAAGTGAGGATGGTGATTCTAAACAACAAATTCAAGAAATTAATATACTTCAGCCAAATTCGATGTCAAATCACCAAATAGATAGGAACAGAGGTCAAGCATACTTAACTTCTGTTCCTATTCTGTGGTAGAATTGTAAATCACTAAAATATTTTAATTGAATTCTAGGCTTGGAACGTAAACTGGGAGATCAAGCATATGATGGTGCAGTTCGAGGAAGGCAACATCATATTCTCTGTTCAGTCTGCCGACTGCAAGGTCGTCCACGAGTTCATCGGCGGCTACATCTTCCTCTCCATGCGCTCCAAGGACGCTAACCAGACCCTGGACGAAGAGATGTTCCATAAGTTAACTGGGGGCTGGACGTAACGGATACGATACGAGGATTTGTATGCATCGAATGCGTAATGCGCTAATCAAAAACGGTAGTAAAACAGACGAGATTTGAGGCCTTTATTAGGTTTGTCTTCGGTGTGTGCATTACCTAATACTGTATTTATAATTTAAGTATAGGCTGTTTTCTCAATAGCACAACGGATTATTATAACTAATTTAAGAGTACAGTTTCTGATGATATTCCACCCACCTTAAAATTTTCTAATTGTCATAAACGTCCGGTCTTTTGTGACAAAGTGAATTATACCGTAAAAGTGCCTAAGTATACAATTTCTATGAAGTTCCCACTTCGATTTTTAGGAATAAGTTTTTATGTATTTTTTTTAATTAGACAATTTTTTCAAGGCAATAATGAAGCATAAATGTAATACTTATATTCTGGCGAAACTTGTGACTTGTGGAAGTAACGGCAATTTTAATTTAGATTTAATTCTTAGTGCTTACTTCAGATTTAAATAAATGTAAATGCCAATGATAAATGCTTTCATGAATTTCTACATCACCTGTTGTAGTTTTAAGTTTAATGATAATGAGCTTTTAATTGTTAATATTTTATTTTTATGCCGTTACAATAACAATCCTTTATAAAGTGCCATCACATTTGGTGCTCGTTTGAATGAAATAGATTAATAAAACTATAGAATTATTGAGTGGCCTTATCATAGAGATTAATATTATATTTTTTAATCATTGTAAATAACATTTTGATAGCATATAATTGTAAGTTGTATTAGTACACCATTGTCAAGATGATCATTGGTGGCGATTATCTTGTTTACGCTAACTAAAATTGTGTAAAATACGAACTGTCTTATTTTGCTCACACTAAAGATCAAATTAGAATGATATTTATAGTGACATTTCTAAATTTAAGTATTTTTAAATAAGAAGGCGTGTTTGCGGGCTAGTTTTAGTCAACACCAATTTTATTACTCACTAAAACTAGCCCGCGAACATGACATCATAACAAAAATTACTTAATTTTAAAAATATCACTTTAAATTTCAATCTAATTTGATCTTTAGTGTGAATAAAATAAGACCTTTTGTATTTTACACAATTTTAGTTAGCGTAAACAACAGAATTGCCACCATTGTATACCTAAAATCAAAATCTGTATTTTATTGTTGACTACTAGTCCAATTTGAGATCGCATAAAATGCTATCACATTATTTAAGTTTTAGTATGAGTATTAACAATTTGCCTTATTTTTACTTTAATTAATGTACAAATTGTATGTACACAATTAATTTAGTATGTTTGTAAATGAATGTTTAAATAAAGGTAAATCGATAACCAATTATCTTGTTTGATTTGTTATTGATCCTCAATTAGAATAATCAGAAAAAAAATGTTTATGACCTTAATTTTTTATTTGACATTGCATATATTGAAATGATACTTCATTATAGCCTATAATTAACACTCGTGATTCGGAGAATTTTAATAATACCTCATTTATCTAAATCCGTCAAGTGGTTTAGTCCACAGCAGGGATTCATAAACGTAACTAAAGTATGTGTACACATACGTGCAATGAATGTCGACTCCAACAGTTCTGCAGTGACGGAACATGCCCTAGATTCTGATTCGACGCACCACGTTTCGACAAGCCCCGGGTCTTAGCGAGAAAGAAGTTCTTCGTTCCTCGCAAGATCCGAGAGGCGATAGAATTAAGTCGTGTGCCAAACTTTAATAGAGATAGAGGATGGGTTCTACCGCCAACCTGGAGGCCATATCTTCATGATGCAAGCGACAGAAGAGTGAGTGAACCTGGTAGAGACATAGTGTTGTGTGTTTGCCTGTACCGAGAACTACCGAAAAGAGTAACAGTGATGATAATGATGTGGACTGTATTTGATATAAATGAAACCTTCGATTTCTTCTTCACTTGTTAATATTTATTGAACTGTTCTAAACGAAGTCTTAACGCTGAATACTTTTGAGGGCGGGCGCCGCTGCCTTTATAGGCCGGTATCTGCAATATAATATTGCTGATCCGATAGTGTGGGAGAGGGACGGGTTGCGCCCTCTCGCTCGCACACTATAAATATTATACTGCCGATCCGATAAGTGTGGGAGAGGGACGGGTTGCGCCCTCTCGCTCGCACACTATAAATATACAAAACGGCGGCGCCCGGCTGCCACGCCCAGTTCAGCGGCAGCAACCCTACCGTTCGCCTCTAATCTCTATACCAGGGGTCGGCAACCTTATGCTATAGCCGGGCCACATATGTTGCCAGAGTATCAGTGCGGGCCGCACTTATATTTATATGTTCGGGCATGTATTTTTAATATTTGAAATAAAACGCATATATATTCATACAATTATCTCTTTTTTAATTGAACTACTATACTAGCATAAAAGTAAGAACTAGTGAGATTTTTGAGGCTGCATTTGACTTGCAAGTTTTTTAACGTCTGCTTTCATTTTAGTAGTAGACACGCGCAGTATCGCGTCTAAATGTTCATCCGTTAACCGCGAACAATTCTTATTTTTGCGGTAGTTGAGAATTGAAAAAGTCTGCTCACACAAATATGTACTACCAAACATAGTTATTATCTGCTGAGCAAACTTTTTCAATTCTTTGAAGTTTTCAGAACTCAAACCTCCGTAGAACTGTATCAAGTCAGTGCTTTCCTTAAATGCCGTTTTAAGTGTGCTATTACTTTGCAAATCTACTATGTTCATTTGCAAATTGCTTGGTATCTCACTAATATCAATTGCAAAAGGGTTTTGGAATATTTCCATGTTAAGGGAGCTCTTTTTAAAGTCGGTGAATCGATTTACAAACTCAGTTTGTAGTTGTGTTAACACGTTTCTCATTGTAATATTTTGCCACACAAAATTATCTCCAGCTTCTTCCACGGCTTTCTTGCAATTAGGAAAATGGTCAAGCTTTTTTTCATCAATATGCTTGATAAACAGTTTCAGTTTCATTTCAAATGACTTTACATCTGTATACATATCGCAAATCAATTTATTTTTTCCCTGCAAGCGTTTGTTGAGCTGATTCAGGTCCTTAGTCAAATCAGTCAAAAAACCAAGATCGATAATCCACTGTTTGTTAGTAAGCTCTTCTACTGGCTTTCCTTTCATCTCCATGAAGTTGCCAATTTCTTTCCTCAAATCAAAAAACCGTTCCAAAACGGCACCTCGACTGAGCCACCTCACTTCACAGTAGTAAACCACGTCACCATGTTCAGCTTCCAGATCTTCCAAAAACTTTTGGAACTGACGGTGTGTGAGCCCATTTCTTCTTATAAAATTAACAGTGGATGTTACAGTATCCATTATTTCTTTCCAGGATATAACTTTGGAGCACAATGCCTCTTGATGGACAATACAGTGAAAAATCAATGGCACAGTAGATCCAGAATCTTTCACTTTGCTGATGATTCTCCCAACAACACCTTTGTTTTGACCGCTCATGTTCTTGCCTCCATCGGTAGTGACACTTGTTAACTTTTCCCAGCTTAATTGCAATGAATCCAGAGCTTGTTCCACATGGTGAAATAAATCTTCTCCCGTAGTTGTACCTTTCAAACTGCACATTTTCACAAGCTCTTCGTAAACAGTAAAGTTTTCGTCAATGCCGCGTACAAATATGAGTAACTGTGCTGTATCCGACACGTCCGTACTTTCATCCATCGCTAAAGAGAAGCAGTCGAAAGACTGCGCCTTATCCCTGAGTTGTTCACACAAATTAGCACCCAAGTCTTCAGTACGTCGGGTGCAAGTTCTTGCAGAGAGACTAAGACTTTCAAACATTTTTTTCTGCTCTGGGCATATTTCTTCTGCGATAGCTAAGACACACTCTTTTACTAATTCACTATCGGTAAACGGACGTCCACTTTTTGCAAGAATCTCTGCTACCCTGTAACTGGCCCGAACATTCGATTCACTGTTGTCTGCCACAACCTTAAATATGTTTTGTTGATTTTGTAATGACGATTTCAAAGTGGAAATTTTCCTTTTCCGTATTTCTCCTTCAAGACAGTCAAATTTAGCTTTGTGCTCGGTGTCGTAATGTCGCTTCAGGTTATATTCCTTTACTACAGAAATACTCTTTTGACAAATCAAGCATAACGGTTTTCCTTTAAACTCGATAAAAAAGTATAATTCTGTCCATAATTCGTTAAAAACTCTTTTTTCTTCTTCTATCTTCCTTTTTCTTGAAGCCATGTTTATATAATTATTCTGTAACAATAATGAAAAAAATTAAATTCGTTGTAAAATTATATGTTCCAGTTAGCACCTACAAATTCAACTCCACATTCAAATAATAATTAAAACATGACACACTCGTAACTAACTTCATGTCATGTAACTACTATCCCCGTCCTTATAACATTTACCCATCAATCTGAAGGTTCACATTAACAAGCAGTAAATAAAATAAAACAAAATGCTCGCGAGTGCATACAACTTACCTCATACGTCGTGCGTGAGAAGCTATCAGCGAAGGGAAGAAAGGTGAAACGTGGTGAGGCTCGGCGCCGACATAAGTCGATAAATGCCAGCACGCGGGCTGACGCTCTGACTAGGGTCTCGTATTTGGAGAAGCGTGCGGGATCTGGCAGCCACTCCCCTGCTTTGTTTTCTTCCGTAACATGCAGGATCACTTCTTCCTCGCCATCTTCGCTCGACGTCGTTTCTGTCGGCCACTGATTCTCGGGGCGGAGCAAGAATTCTGGGCCCTGGAACCAGCGGTCTTCTATGGAGATTGGTGTGCTCGCGAATCTCGTCGCATCGTCGGCTATGTTCTCCCTGGTGGGCACCCATCGCCATTCTTCCTTGTGAGTGAGCTCTGCTAGCTCACCCAAGCGATGGGCGACGAACGGAGTGTACCGTCTCGCGTCGTGCCGCACCCAGTGAATCACCGTCATTGAATCGGTCCAGTACACTGTTCTCTTGACTTGGACTCGATGTTCTTTCTTGATGGTGTCAGCCAGTCTGGCACCGATGACAGCCGCCTGCAGTTCCAGGCGGGGAATGGTCTGCGCGCGTTTCGGAGCCACTTTTGACTTGGCGGCCACGAGACTCAGTCTGACGCTTCCGTCGGGTCGCATGTCGCGCCAGTATGCCACAGCAGAGTAGGCCTGTTCGCTGGCGTCACACAGAACGTGCAGCTCCAAGTTTTGGTCGTCTTCCATCGCGTAGCGTCGTTCCAGTCGCAGACCCGAAAGATCGGCGAGGTGTCCCAGCCATGTGGCGAAAAGGTCGTTCTCCTCATCAGGGATAGGCTCGTCCCAGGAGATGTTCAAGCGCCACAGGCTCTGCAGGATGATCTTTGCGCGTATGGTGCAGTGGCTCAGCAGTCCAAGATGGTCGTATATGGACATGACCGCGCTGAGTGCTTCTCTCTTGATAGGCGCGCGACTTCGTGCACGCACTTCGGCGGGGACTCTGTTCATTGAAGTGTTAAACCCCAATTCATCTCGCTCGGCGTTCCAGTACAGCCCGAGTATCTTGTTCTCTGGCCCGTTTCTTCCAAGTTGAGTCGGTGTGGTCGCTCGCAGTTCTTCGGGTACGTCTCGCAGTACGCTATTGTTGCTAGCGCTCCAGCCTCGCAGTGTGAACCCTGCCGCCGCGTGAACTGCTTGTACTTCAGTAATCACGCGGTGGGCTTCCTGTTCATCCTCGTAGCTCGCTACCAAGTCATCCATGTAGTGATCTCGAGTGATGGCTTCGTAGGCGAGAGGGTGAGTTTGAGCGTGTTTCTTCGCATTGTGGTTGCGTACGTAATGCGCCATGAAGGGAGAGCTCGCGGCGCCGAATATCATGCTCGTCATCTTGAAGTGATGAGGTGGTTTCTCTCTGTCGGCGCCTCTCCATAAGAACTGTTGTGCCGGTTGATCTTCCCGACGAATCTTCACTTGGAGAAACATCTCCTGTACATCTGCCGTGACTGCGATGCGTTTCTCCCGGAATCGAAACAGGATGCCTGGTAGTGACATCAGTAGGTCCAGCCCTTCCAGGAGATGGTCGTTCAGGCTGACTCCGCGACTTTTCGCTGCCGCGTCGAAGACAAGCCTCTGTTTCCCCGGTTTGTTGACGTTCTGTACCGCGAAGTGTGGCAGGTACCAACAGACCGGACTTGTCTTCTCAGTGCCGTCGCATGGTTCAGCGTATCCTTTCTGCAGTAGGTTCTCTATCTGCTCGGTGTATTTTCTAGCGAAGTCTGAGTCAGCGTCCATCTTCACTTCAATTTTGTGGAGGCGACGGAGCGCTCCACTATAGCTCGGAGGCAATGTCATGCCGTCCGCCTTCCAGGGCAGTCCGATCTCGTAGCCCTTGTCCGTCTTCTTTATAGTTCGCTCGATTATTCTAGCGGCTCGCTGATCCGCGTCACTCACATGTGGCTTATGAGTGATGCCGAGCGCTTCGATGCTGAAGTGGTGTTCCACCAAGTTGTGGAGATGATTGTCCTGCTGCTCTCTCGCCTCCACTCTTCGTTCCGGAGTGTAGACGTGCAGAACGCTGTTTCGATCTTCGATGATGGTGCGTGGCACAGTCCCGTGCACCACCCATCCTAGTCGAGTTCGGGATGCGGCCGGTTGGTTCCGTTTACCGACGCGCAGTTCTTGTGTTACGATGTATTCCCAGTGGTCTGCTCCCACCAGTATTCCAGGCCGTACGGTATCGTAGCACACTTCCTCTTGCGATAGATCTCGGAGATGTTCGTACTCCAGAAGCGTGCTCGGTATGGATTGCCGAATCAACTTCATGCCTTTGATAGTTCTTGCTTGAAATTTGTGCAGCTCTCTGTCTGTTCCCCTCAAATGTATGGTGACCAGCTTGCTATTATTTTCTTCCTGAGTCACGTTGACTCCTTGCATCCGTAGCGGTAGCAGCGATCCCTTGGCACCGATGTTCTGCGCCAACTCCTCATCGATCAGCGAGATTGTAGCCCCTTCATCCAGGAGGGCGTGTGTGCGGATCTCCCCCCGTGGTCCCACGACAGTGACTGGACACATCTTCAGCAGCACTGTCCTCTTGCTGGTGGCGGTCGGTGTTGCCATGGTCAGGACAGATTCTGCGGTGCCTGCTTCGGACCTTAGGTTTTCGGGACGTTCCTCCGGCTTTTCTTGCTGATGCAGACTCGTGTGATGAGGTCGTAGGCATTGTCCTATGCTGCACCGCTTGGCCCTGCAGTGGAGGCGCATGTGTCTCTTGGCAATACATTTGAAGCAAAGCTTGTTCTTGCGCACAAGCTCCCACCGTTCGTCTACGGATAGCGCTGCGTATTTCGGGCAGTCCGGTAGCTTGTGCGGCTTCTCACACATCGGGCATTTGTCTAGCTGTTCGTCTTCGGCTACATTGTACACGGCGTTCGGTTTCCTTTTCGGCCTGGCATCGGTGATGGTCGGCCTGGGTTCTCTCTTGGCAGCGGTTGCTATTGCAGATGGAGCGTAACTATATCGGAGCGCTCTGTCTGCCTCTCGCATGAGGAAGCGAGATAGCACGACGATTTCTGGGTCCACTGTTCCTTCTTGCTCGTTTGCGTAGTCGCACCACCGGGCCGTGATGTGAGGGCTCAGCTTTTCCAATACTTCTCGGGCCAGCATGGGGTTAAAAAGGTACCCCTCGCGGTTGATGCCCTTGATTACGCAAACCACGTTCTGAAGCTTAACAGCGAACACGTTCAGTTCTACCGCTGATGATCCTGGCTTCGGCAGCCTCTTGAGGTCATCTAAGGCTCGGTCGATGATGGCCTCAGGTCGCCCGAAGCATTGTTCAAGTGTCTTCAGGATGACCTCCGGATTGCTTGCAGTGCACAGCAGGGCAGACACCAGTTCCCTAGCTTCTCCTTTCAGGCAGCTCCTTAGCCGCTGCAGATTTTCTGCCGGTGTCAGCCGGTATATCGTCGTCGAATCTTGAAAGGCGGCCTTAAATGCCAACCACTCATTTGAAGCTCCGGAGAATGGTTGCAAGTCAGGACACTTGATCCTCGGTCTGGCCAGCTTTTCCATAGCCTCGGTCAAGGCGTCGACATTACTTCTTGATCTGACGGGGGTGGTTGATCTGTCCCTCACGTTGAACCTCAGGTGTCGGTCGTCCTTGGTTCCGGACCTCGGCACGTCCCGTCGTTCCCTTCGTGCATCAAGGGTGTTCGATTGGAGCCAGGCGTCAACCTTCTGATGATGATCGGTTCCGTTATCACCGTGAAGGCTTTCCTGGTCATCCTGAATGACTGCTAGGCTCACAGCCAACCGCTTCCTAATAAGGTCTGCCTCGATCTGAAGCTCCTTTCTTCGCAGGGCGGCTAGCTTTTCTTCAGCCTCCAGCTCCACCATCCGTGTCCTCGTGGCTGTGCTTGCGGTCGATCGTACCGATTGTGCGGGGGACCGGGGTCTGGCACCCCCCGCACCGTCATCGGCGGCCACGTTCGTTGGCCTTGGTTCGATCGCGACACCGCCTCGTGGGTTTGGTGACGCAGGTGGATCCAGCGATAGTCTTCGTCTTCGTTCTCGTTCGATGGCCTGAAGATCGGCTCCGGCTTCTCCCTGCAGCTCGCTTTCCAGTTCGCGACGTTCCGTGTCGCGACGCTCCTGGTCTGCGGCGTCTGCTTGGCTCCGGGTTACCACCATGGTAACGTCGTCGATTTTTCAATCCGTCGAATTTTCTGTTCTGATCCGGCTTCTGAAGGACCAAACTGTTGTGGACTGTATTTGATATAAATGAAACCTTCGATTTCTTCTTCACTTGTTAATATTTATTGAACTGTTCTAAACGAAGTCTTAACGCTGAATACTTTTGAGGGCGGGCGCCGCTGCCTTTATAGGCCGGTATCTGCAATATAATATTGCTGATCCGATAGTGTGGGAGAGGGACGGGTCGCGCCCTCTCGCTCGCACACTATAAATATTATACTGCCGATCCGATAAGTGTGGGAGAGGGACGGGTTGCGCCCTCTCGCTCGCACACTATAAATATACAAAACGGCGGCGCCCGGCTGCCACGCCCAGTTCAGCGGCAGCAACCCTACCGTTCGCCTCTAATCTCTATACCAGGGGTCGGCAACCTTATGCTATAGCCGGGCCACATATGTTGCCAGAGTATCAGTGCGGGCCGCACTTATATTTATATGTTCGGGCATGTATTTTTAATATTTGAAATAAAACGCATATATATTCATACAATTATCTCTTTTTTAATTGAACTACTATACTAGCATAAAAGTAAGAACTAGTGAGATTTTTGAGGCTGCATTTGACTTGCAAGTTTTTTAACGTCTGCTTTCATTTTAGTAGTAGACACGCGCAGTATCGCGTCTAAATGTTCATCCGTTAACCGCGAACAATTCTTATTTTTGCGGTAGTTGAGAATTGAAAAAGTCTGCTCACACAAATATGTACTACCAAACATAGTTATTATCTGCTGAGCAAACTTTTTCAATTCTTTGAAGTTTTCAGAACTCAAACCTCCGTAGAACTGTATCAAGTCAGTGCTTTCCTTAAATGCCGTTTTAAGTGTGCTATTACTTTGCAAATCTACTATGTTCATTTGCAAATTGCTTGGTATCTCACTAATATCAATTGCAAAAGGGTTTTGGAATATTTCCATGTTAAGGGAGCTCTTTTTAAAGTCGGTGAATCGATTTACAAACTCAGTTTGTAGTTGTGTTAACACGTTTCTCATTGTAATATTTTGCCACACAAAATTATCTCCAGCTTCTTCCACGGCTTTCTTGCAATTAGGAAAATGGTCAAGCTTTTTTCCATCAATATGCTTGATAAACAGTTTCAGTTTCATTTCAAATGACTTTACATCTGTATACATATCGCAAATCAATTTATTTTTTCCCTGCAAGCGTTTGTTGAGCTGATTCAGGTCCTTAGTCAAATCAGTCAAAAAACCAAGATCGATAATCCACTGTTTGTTAGTAAGCTCTTCTACTGGCTTTCCTTTCATCTCCATGAAGTTGCCAATTTCTTTCCTCAAATCAAAAAACCGTTCCAAAACGGCACCTCGACTGAGCCACCTCACTTCACAGTAGTAAACCACGTCACCATGTTCAGCTTCCAGATCTTCCAAAAACTTTTGGAACTGACGGTGTGTGAGCCCATTTCTTCTTATAAAATTAACAGTGGATGTTACAGTATCCATTATTTCTTTCCAGGATATAACTTTGGAGCACAATGCCTCTTGATGGACAATACAGTGAAAAATCAATGGCACAGTAGATCCAGAATCTTTCACTTTGCTGATGATTCTCCCAACAACACCTTTGTTTTGACCGCTCATGTTCTTGCCTCCATCGGTAGTGACACTTGTTAACTTTTCCCAGCTTAATTGCAATGAATCCAGAGCTTGTTCCACATGGTGAAATAAATCTTCTCCCGTAGTTGTACCTTTCAAACTGCACATTTTCACAAGCTCTTCGTAAACAGTAAAGTTTTCGTCAATGCCGCGTACAAATATGAGTAACTGTGCTGTATCCGACACGTCCGTACTTTCATCCATCGCTAAAGAGAAGCAGTCGAAAGACTGCGCCTTATCCCTGAGTTGTTCACACAAATTAGCACCCAAGTCTTCAGTACGTCGGGTGCAAGTTCTTGCAGAGAGACTAAGACTTTCAAACATTTTTTTCTGCTCTGGGCATATTTCTTCTGCGATAGCTAAGACACACTCTTTTACTAATTCACTATCGGTAAACGGACGTCCACTTTTTGCAAGAATCTCTGCTACCCTGTAACTGGCCCGAACATTCGATTCGCTGTTGTCTGCCACAACCTTAAATATGTTTTGTTGATTTTGTAATGACGATTTCAAAGTGGAAATTTTCCTTTTCCGTATTTCTCCTTCAAGACAGTCAAATTTAGCTTTGTGCTCGGTGTCGTAATGTCGCTTCAGGTTATATTCCTTTACTACAGAAATACTCTTTTGACAAATCAAGCATAACGGTTTTCCTTTAAACTCGATAAAAAAGTATAATTCTGTCCATAATTCGTTAAAAACTCTTTTTTCTTCTTCTATCTTCCTTTTTCTTGAAGCCATGTTTATATAATTATTCTGTAACAATAATGAAAAAAATTAAATTCGTTGTAAAATTATATGTTCCAGTTAGCACCTACAAATTCAACTCCACATTCAAATAATAATTAAAACATGACACACTCGTAACTAACTTCATGTCATGTAACTACTATCCCCGTCCTTATAACATTTACCCATCAATCTGAAGGTTCACATTAACAAGCAGTAAATAAAATAAAACAAAATGCTCGCGAGTGCATACAACTTACCTCATACGTCGTGCGTGAGAAGCTATCAGCGAAGGGAAGAAAGGTGAAACGTGGTGAGGCTCGGCGCCGACATAAGTCGATAAATGCCAGCACGCGGGCTGACGCTCTGACTAGGGTCTCGTATTTGGAGAAGCGTGCGGGATCTGGCAGCCACTCCCCTGCTTTGTTTTCTTCCGTAACATGCAGGATCACTTCTTCCTCGCCATCTTCGCTCGACGTCGTTTCTGTCGGCCACTGATTCTCGGGGCGGAGCAAGAATTCTGGGCCCTGGAACCAGCGGTCTTCTATGGAGATTGGTGTGCTCGCGAATCTCGTCGCATCGTCGGCTATGTTCTCCCTGGTGGGCACCCATCGCCATTCTTCCTTGTGAGTGAGCTCTGCTAGCTCACCCAAGCGATGGGCGACGAACGGAGTGTACCGTCTCGCGTCGTGCCGCACCCAGTGAATCACCGTCATTGAATCGGTCCAGTACACTGTTCTCTTGACTTGGACTCGATGTTCTTTCTTGATGGTGTCAGCCAGTCTGGCACCGATGACAGCCGCCTGCAGTTCCAGGCGGGGAATGGTCTGCGCGCGTTTCGGAGCCACTTTTGACTTGGCGGCCACGAGACTCAGTCTGACGCTTCCGTCGGGTCGCATGTCGCGCCAGTATGCCACAGCAGAGTAGGCCTGTTCGCTGGCGTCACACAGAACGTGCAGCTCCAAGTTTTGGTCGTCTTCCATCGCGTAGCGTCGTTCCAGTCGCAGACCCGAAAGATCGGCGAGGTGTCCCAGCCATGTGGCGAAAAGGTCGTTCTCCTCATCAGGGATAGGCTCGTCCCAGGAGATGTTCAAGCGCCACAGGCTCTGCAGGATGAT
The DNA here is from genome assembly GCA_963924445.1 of Philereme transversata. Taxonomy (NCBI): domain Eukaryota; kingdom Metazoa; phylum Arthropoda; class Insecta; order Lepidoptera; family Geometridae; genus Philereme; species Philereme transversata. Next base: position 13,570,015 of record OZ004347.1, read on the forward strand.
CTTTGCGCGTATGGTGCAGTGGCTCAGCAGTCCAAGATGGTCGTATATGGACATGACCGCGCTGAGTGCTTCTCTCTTGATAGGCGCGCGACTTCGTGCACGCACTTCGGCGGGGACTCTGTTCATTGAAGTGTTAAACCCCAATTCATCTCGCTCGGCGTTCCAGTACAGCCCGAGTATCTTGTTCTCTGGCCCGTTTCTTCCAAGTTGAGTCGGTGTGGTCGCTCGCAGTTCTTCGGGTACGTCTCGCAGTACGCTATTGTTGCTAGCGCTCCAGCCTCGCAGTGTGAACCCTGCCGCCGCGTGAACTGCTTGTACTTCAGTAATCACGCGGTGGGCTTCCTGTTCATCCTCGTAGCTCGCTACCAAGTCATCCATGTAGTGATCTCGAGTGATGGCTTCGTAGGCGAGAGGGTGAGTTTGAGCGTGTTCCTTCGCATTGTGGTTGCGTACGTAATGCGCCATGAAGGGAGAGCTCGCGGCGCCGAATATCATGCTCGTCATCTTGAAGTGATGAGGTGGTTTCTCTCTGTCGGCGCCTCTCCATAAGAACTGTTGTGCCGGTTGATCTTCCCGACGAATCTTCACTTGGAGAAACATCTCCTGTACATCTGCCGTGACTGCGATGCGTTTCTCCCGGAATCGAAACAGGATGCCTGGTAGTGACATCAGTAGGTCCAGCCCTTCCAGGAGATGGTCGTTCAGGCTGACTCCGCGACTTTTCGCTGCCGCGTCGAAGACAAGCCTCTGTTTCCCCGGTTTGTTGACGTTCTGTACCGCGAAGTGTGGCAGGTACCAACAGACCGGACTTGTCTTCTCAGTGCCGTCGCATGGTTCAGCGTATCCTTTCTGCAGTAGGTTCTCTATCTGCTCGGTGTATTTTCTAGCGAAGTCTGAGTCAGCGTCCATCTTCACTTCAATTTTGTGGAGGCGACGGAGCGCTCCACTATAGCTCGGAGGCAATGTCATGCCGTCCGCCTTCCAGGGCAGTCCGATCTCGTAGCCCTTGTCCGTCTTCTTTATAGTTCGCTCGATTATTCTAGCGGCTCGCTGATCCGCGTCACTCACATGTGGCTTATGAGTGATGCCGAGCGCTTCGATGCTGAAGTGGTGTTCCACCAAGTTGTGGAGATGATTGTCCTGCTGCTCTCTCGCCTCCACTCTTCGTTCCGGAGTGTAGACGTGCAGAACGCTGTTTCGATCTTCGATGATGGTGCGTGGCACAGTCCCGTGCACCACCCATCCTAGTCGAGTTCGGGATGCGGCCGGTTGGTTCCGTTTACCGACGCGCAGTTCTTGTGTTACGATGTATTCCCAGTGGTCTGCTCCCACCAGTATTCCAGGCCGTACGGTATCGTAGCACACTTCCTCTTGCGATAGATCTCGGAGATGTTCGTACTCCAGAAGCGTGCTCGGTATGGATTGCCGAATCAACTTCATGCCTTTGATAGTTCTTGCTTGAAATTTGTGCAGCTCTCTGTCTGTTCCCCTCAAATGTATGGTGACCAGCTTGCTATTATTTTCTTCTTGAGTCACGTTGACTCCTTGCATCCGTAGCGGTAGCAGCGATCCCTTGGCACCGATGTTCTGCGCCAACTCCTCATCGATCAGCGAGATTGTAGCCCCTTCATCCAGGAGGGCGTGTGTGCGGATCTCCCCCCGTGGTCCCACGACAGTGACTGGACACATCTTCAGCAGCACTGTCCTCTTGCTGGTGGCGGTCGGTGTTGCCATGGTCAGGACAGATTCTGCGGTGCCTGCTTCGGACCTTGGGTTTTCGGGACGTTCCTCCGGCTTTTCTTGCTGATGCAGACTCGTGTGATGAGGTCGTAGGCATTGTCCTATGCTGCACCGCTTGGCCCTGCAGTGGAGGCGCATGTGTCTCTTGGCAATACATTTGAAGCAAAGCTTGTTCTTGCGCACAAGCTCCCACCGTTCGTCTACGGATAGCGCTGCGTATTTCGGGCAGTCCGGTAGCTTGTGCGGCTTCTCACACATCGGGCATTTGTCTAGCTGTTCGTCTTCGGCTACATTGTACACGGCGTTCGGTTTCCTTTTCGGCCTGGCATCGGTGATGGTCGGCCTGGGTTCTCTCTTGGCAGCGGTTGCTATTGCAGATGGAGCGTAACTATATCGGAGCGCTCTGTCTGCCTCTCGCATGAGGAAGCGAGATAGCACGACGATTTCTGGGTCCACTGTTCCTTCTTGCTCGTTTGCGTAGTCGCACCACCGGGCCGTGATGTGAGGGCTCAGCTTTTCCAATACTTCTCGGGCCAGCATGGGGTTAAAAAGGTACCCCTCGCGGTTGATGCCCTTGATTACGCAAACCACGTTCTGAAGCTTAACAGCGAACACGTTCAGTTCTACCGCTGATGATCCTGGCTTCGGCAGCCTCTTGAGGTCATCTAAGGCTCGGTCGATGATGGCCTCAGGTCGCCCGAAGCATTGTTCAAGTGTCTTCAGGATGACCTCCGGGTTGCTTGCAGTGCACAGCAGGGCAGACACCAGTTCCCTAGCTTCTCCTTTCAGGCAGCTCCTTAGCCGCTGCAGATTTTCTGCCGGTGTCAGCCGGTATATCGTCGTCGAATCTTGAAAGGCGGCCTTAAATGCCAACCACTCATTTGAAGCTCCGGAGAATGGTTGCAAGTCAGGACACTTGATCCTCGGTCTGGCCAGCTTTTCCATAGCCTCGGTCAAGGCGTCGACATTACTTCTTGATCTGACGGGGGTGGTTGATCTGTCCCTCACGTTGAACCTCAGGTGTCGGTCGTCCTTGGTTCCGGACCTCGGCACGTCCCGTCGTTCCCTTCGTGCATCAAGGGTGTTCGATTGGAGCCAGGCGTCAACCTTCTGATGATGATCGGTTCCGTTATCACCGTGAAGGCTTTCCTGGTCATCCTGAATGACTGCTAGGCTCACAGCCAACCACTTCCTAATAAGGTCTGCCTCGATCTGAAGCTCCTTTCTTCGCAGGGCGGCTAGCTTTTCTTCAGCCTCCAGCTCCACCATCCGTGTCCTCGTGGCTGTGCTTGCGGTCGATCGTACCGATTGTGCGGGGGACCGGGGTCTGGCACCCCCCGCACCGTCATCGGCGGCCACGTTCGTTGGCCTTGGTTCGATCGCGACACCGCCTCGTGGGTTTGGTGACGCAGGTGGATCCAGCGATAGTCTTCGTCTTCGTTCTCGTTCGATGGCCTGAAGATCGGCTCCGGCTTCTCCCTGCAGCTCGCTTTCCAGTTCGCGACGTTCCGTGTCGCGACGCTCCTGGTCTGCGGCGTCTGCTTGGCTCCGGGTTACCACCATGGTAACGTCGTCGATTTTTCAATCCGTCGAATTTTCTGTTCTGATCCGTGTTCTGATCCGGCTTCTGATCCGTGTTCTGATCCGTGTTCTGATCCGGCTTCTGAAGGACCAAACTGTTGTGGACTGTATTTGATATAAATGAAACCTTCGATTTCTTCTTCACTTGTTAATATTTATTGAACTGTTCTAAACGAAGTCTTAACGCTGAATACTTTTGAGGGCGGGCGCCGCTGCCTTTATAGGCCGGTATCTGCAATATAATATTGCTGATCCGATAGTGTGGGAGAGGGACGGGTCGCGCCCTCTCGCTCGCACACTATAAATATTATACTGCCGATCCGATAAGTGTGGGAGAGGGACGGGTTGCGCCCTCTCGCTCGCACACTATAAATATACAAAACGGCGGCGCCCGGCTGCCATTGAAATCCTCCGTCGTCCGAGACACGTTCTCGGAGACCCGGATGACGAAATCACCTCCGCTAATGCGGAAGGTGAGTCATCTACATCAGACAGAGTAAACACTTCACAGAAACACCGATCTCGCCGGCGAGGTCGACGAATCCCTTCAGTCGCCGCCTATACGAGGTACAAACATGTACCCGGGCGTTTCTCTCCTATCCCCATCCCGGCAACAGCCCAAGCCGAGGTTCGTACCTAAGTGGTGCCCTTGCGCTAGTTGCCTTTAAAAACTTACTGGGCTGAGCGCCATCTGCGCTCGCCAAAAGTTCGGTTAAGCTGTCACGGCCTCAGAGGCCAACAGCGAGATTAGTCCATTCGAAAAAAAAAAAAAAAAAAAAAAACCCGGCTGCCACGCCCAGTTCAGCGGCAGCAACCCTACCGTTCGCCTCTAATCTCTATACTATACAAGGTAATCAAACATAACAATTTTCCTAACTTATTCTATAGCTCGGCGTCCGCTACAAATGATGATGATGCAGCTTGTCAACGCGTTGGGCCATCGTTGACTCAATCCTCACCACCGCGCCCGTCTACTCGTGCGCAGAGGGTTGCAACGCGCATTGCGAGGCGAGACGTTATTCGGAGCGGATTACACTCACCCTGATCAAGGTTCACGATAAGACGGTTACGTGATAAATTCCGTATTTATACGTAAAAATACTTAAGTAGGTTATTATAAAAAAAAAACATTTAAATGTCAAAGTAAAGATAAAAAAATATATATACATATGTCAACCCCTGGGAAACCGATTTTAACCCCAATGGGTTGACAGGACAGGGTGGTCTACAGGATGCGCCAAAAGAAAAAATATATTAATTGAACTCAAGCTACTTATCGCGGTTGAAGCGATATTTGGCGTTGACTGTACTGCTTGTACTAGTTTAGTAACAAGAAAGCAAAGGTAGGAGCCATGTATAATTACCATCGCCGCGGTAGCGGTATTATCCGAAAAATAATATGCCTATAATTGTCAATTTTGACATTTAAAATAAAAATGACAGTGAGGCAGCTGACGTTAGTATGTTATGTGACAGTGACATTTTATCCCCAATAACTGATGACATAACATTGGATTTGACAAATTAAATTAGGTATATTTTGCTTGCTTTTTGTAATTCAATCAAAAAAATACGACGAAAAAAAAGTACCTAATAGCAAAATAGTGACGAAAAATATCTAAATCAGAATACATTGTGTCAAAAGTTCGAAAACCATATAAACCCTACGTAAGCAGCTGTGAGTTTCACTTTCTAATTCATAAATTTTACTAGAATGGCTCTAAGTTACATACGCCAAATCGCCCGAGCAACCTACACGGTTGGAGTCAAAGTTTCGAATACGCAGAGACAGCTATGTACCAGCGAAACTCTAAGAATAGGTATGATTCCTATCGTCGTGGAGCAAACAGGAAGAGGAGAACGCGCGTACGATATTTACTCCAGACTACTCCGCGAACGAATTATCTGTCTCATGGGTCCTATCAACGATGAAATCAGCTCCTTGGTAGTTGCTCAACTACTCTTCCTCCAGTCAGAGTCGAGCAAAAAGCCTGTCCACTTATATATAAACTCTCCTGGCGGGAATGTGACAGCCGGACTTGGTATCTACGATACAATGCAATATATCACACCGCCCGTCGCTACTTGGTGCGTTGGACAAGCTTGTAGTATGGGGTCTTTGCTACTAGCGGCTGGAGCTCCAGGTATGAGACATGCGCTTCCTAACTCTCGAATAATGATCCACCAGCCATCCGGAGGTGTGAGAGGCCAAGCCACTGATATACAGATCCAGGCAGAAGAGATTCTTAAACTAAAGGCTCAGATAAACGGTCTGTACGTAAAGCATACAGGATTAGGTATTGAGAAAGTACAAAGTTCAATGGAGCGGGATTATTTCATGTCTCCAGTGGAAGCAAAGAATTTTGGTTTGATTGACAATGTGCTGGAGCACCCACCCTCACATGCAATGGAGAAGGAATGTGCTGCAGCCAGTACTACTACTTCCACTCCTGCAAGCTCTTGATCTTATTTGGTGATACCTAGTAAAACTGTTCTTATTGTTATTGTAGGTTATAAATTATATTTTTACAGTTAAGAGCCTCTTATTTCTTGACTAGAAAAATGTATTAACACAGATTTGAATAAAATACATGATGTAAGATATTATTTAAATACTAAGCAAAAACCAAACAGCGTATTCAACAAATATACACATAGCATATTCAAACTTGCTTCACCACCCTTTAGCCCTGTAAGTCCTGCGTTGAGAAATGCAATAAAAAGAAGATGCCTGATGAAGGTAAATATCACACTGTGCGATGGTTGTTTTATATTACATCCATGAACACAGTGTGCAGCTGTTGACAAGATCCTCTGGTTCAAAATTGTGGCTCCGTAGGTCCAATTTGTTTTGCAAATTGCATCCAAGAAAACCGAGTGGGGCTTGTATAATTGCCTCCTACCACGAAACCCTCCATTGGTTTTCGTTGTACATTTAGTGTTTTGCGATAGAAATGTGACGAGCAACACACATTTGACTATGTTGGTCATATTATCAACCTAAAGATTGAAGTAGGTATTTTAAGACTGGCATTAATTTTCTTAACGGCCTTGCCGTTACATGAGGATGTTTGGTTAGACATTAAACTTCGGGCGTCAGTCGGTCGGTCGATATGTTTTGTTGACAACTAGCATCTGCGCGCGGCTTTGTATGGTTCTGGGATAAAATAAGCCCAGCTTGCACAACGGTCTCTAAACGTATTTAGCGACTAAACATGTTTAAATTTGACATTGTTGTTATTTCCCGGCTAGATTGACACAATATTTGCCGATATAAGAGAATGTCTAATTGTGGGCAACAAAATAAAAGTAATTAATCACTAGCAATAATTGAACTACACAATGCATGGGAATAGCAATGTTAGAGGACATTAGATTGAGCATAATATGATGCCGGGCAGTGGTGTTGGACATTGCCGGCCGCACATTGCCGTGAAAAGATTACTCGTTTAGGACACCTTCAGATAGATCATAAACTTCGGTAAATGATGTACTATGTTTGCTGGATTACCGCAGGAATCGAGCACATAGCGTTTTGCGTCTCTGTCGGCTACACACTAACCACGTCTTAGACGTCGTCTTGATCTAACAATATAAACACCGTTTTTGTGCTGCAAAAGAGGGCTGTTCCTGCAATTTATAATATGGGCCCTAGAGAATCATTACGCAATAAGTTTAAAGAAATAATTATGACATTCCCTTGTCAATACATCTATGAAAATCTAATGTAGGTATGTTCACAAAAATATTTGGTTTAAGAAAAAAGCGATAATCATAATTTTAATACTAGAAATAAAGATATGTAGGCAATGTGTAGGTACGCTTTTATAACAAACTCCCAAGTGATGTAAACAAACGTAATTAAACAAAATCATTATAAAAAGCCTACTATAAAATATCGGATTATTTAGATGATAGAGAAGCTTGTTATTGAAATTGCTCCAACTCGTTCAAAATGTTACAATTTAGACGTAATTTATTTTCTGTATTGTTGTGTATTCTAAAAGGATCATTAAAAAAAACAACCAGCCTTGTTTCTTGCTTTTCTTTCCTGGCTTGGTCGCGAAGGAGCAGGCAGAAAATTACAATTCAAAGTGTTCCTTGTGATTGTAATGAGTAAAAGATTTTTGACTTTTGACTTTTAACAATAATCTTGTGAAAACAATGTTATCCGAAACAATGTACGAGTATGACTCAAGTAATGATTTAGAATTGCACACTGAACGACTGCTGTTTTACGTTTTAATAGTACGCCCACGGTAAGTAACAATGATAGATTTACTTATAAAACTTTTAGATGGAAATATTTTCCAATATTTTTCACCAAAACGTTTACAATTTTTAAAATTCCGTACCTCGTAACGCTAAAAAGGTGCCTTTGTAGAATCACTTCATTGTCAGTCTGTTTGTTTGTCTGTCTGTCAAGACCCTTTTTCTCTGAAACGCGTGGAGGTATCATGTTGAAATTAAAATTGTATACTTAGGTACCTTTACGGTTCCTTGGAGCTATTAAAAATATTGACATCAGAATGTTAGGCCCCGCTCGCTAGGGATCTGGTTTCCATGTCAACTTATAGGTAAGAATTTGTAGTTCCCGAAAATCATATTCCATGAATTTGTAGTTCAACAGTTCAGAAGTTATGAGCATTTATCTAGGTCCGTACAGTCAGAAATTAGGCTGTACCGCCCGGCTGGATCTCGGAAACTAAGGATCTGAGAGAATCAGTCAAAAGCTAAAGTTTTTGTAGTTAATTACTTTTTTTCGATTGGCTCGTATTCCGAAATAAATGGGGTTGAATCAAAGTGACATCAGGCTGTACCGCCCGTCTATATCCCAGCATCTGGACACCTTGGAGAATCCTCAATAGCTCTGCCTTTTGCAGTTGTTTGGTTACGAATTTGTAGTGGATTTTTGAAGTGAAAACTTCTTTAGCATCGTTGTGATTTGAAAGTCGATGAAACGAAAAAGCGACGGTAAAAAGAGACCGACACATAAATTCATAAGAAAGGTTGAAAGGTGGTTGGTTGGGGGGTTGGTTATTTGAAGGTTTCTCTTCTACCACGTGTGAATTGCACACATGCTTTTTGAAGTGAAAACTTCTTTAGCATCGTTGTGATTTGAAAGTCGATGAAACGAAAAAGCGACCGTAAAAAGAGACAGACACATAAATTCATAAGATTTAACGTGCGAGAAAATGAGATAGGAAGCATTATACAGTGTTTCTTATGTTCGTGGTTCTCTTTGTGCTTTGCTTCGTACTCCCTCCACTCGTGTTACTAATGTTACGAGCTGAGGGTTCGGGATAAAATAATGGGAATCGATTTCACCAAAATAACACTTTTATTCAGCACTAAACGATGAATACACGAACTCGGTCACACGTTATCACAACACACTAATTCACACCACTGTTGCACCACTTAAAGTCACCGAAATGATCGCACGTATAGCTTAATCCAGACTGACTCGGGAGCAACTACTGTTCACGCGAGACCCTTCCCACGTCAGTCCTCCAGGGCCTCGCTGAGACTCACTCACTCACTTAGACTCGAGACTGACTGTCCGGCCATCTCTCCGGCCTATTTATATCGCACACATTTCGATTGTTCGAGAACGATGTCGATCCTTCCAGGAAAGGGTCGGTCCCTCGACACAATGGCCACTCCCCATTCTGCGAAACCACAAACAATAGCAACAATAACACAGCAAGACAAAAGCGTTCGAGAAGGTTCGATTATTACTCATTGTTTAACAGCCTCGGCGTAACACTGCCCCCTCCTAAAACATGCTCGTCCCGAGCATTCTTAGCCCCATATCGCGGCAGCCGATCAACATGAACAATTTCAGGCGCACCTCGCGCTGAAGATGTAGCAACTAGAGGAGCCACATTGCCGTCTCCAGTACTTCAGGACACCCAGAGTCCCTTTCTCATCAGCGATCCCAATTCCAGCCTCCAAAACACGGCTCTCATGATTTCTATCTGTTCTTTCACTTCCTGGAATTCCTTTCCAGATGAACCGAACGATTCCCTCATCAGTCGAGCACGCTCTTATGGCCAACGTCGCTGATCTTCCTATTGACGACGCTGCTCTTCTTTATCCTGACGTCGCTGTTCCTCTTGCAACCGAGTCTGCTCCACCTGTTCACGTCGCTGTTCCTTCTGCAACCGAGCCTGCTCTTCCTGCTGACGACGCTTCTCTTCTTTATGCTGACGGCGTTCTTCCTCCTGCAACCAAGCCTGCTCTTCTTGCTGACGACGCTGCTCTTCCTTATCCTGACGTCACTGTTCTGCCTGCAACCGAGCCTGCTCTTCTTGCTGACGACGCTGCTCTTCCTTATCCTGACGTCGCTGTTCTTCCTGCAACCGAGCCTGCTCTTCTTCCTGACGTCGCTGTTCTTCCTGCCAACGTCACTGCTCTTCTTGTTGACGACAAAGCATGGCCATAATAGCAGCAAGATCGCCTGTCACAGGAGCTTGCCCCACGGATGATGATGATGATGATGATGCTCCAAATGATTCGGTGGCGGCTGATTCCATCTCCATCGACTGACGACTCTGCCGAGCTTCTTGAACCGGAGACTCCCTAAACCGCCGTTCATCCATTTCCTGTTGTCGTTGACCTCTCGTCCTGACACCGTCCACGTTATCCTTTGGCAGAACCGGCATTATTTTATCCCACTTCTGACACCAAATTGTTACGAGCTGAGGGTTCGGGATAAAATAATGGGAATCGATTTCACCAAAATAACACTTTTATTCAGCACTAAACGATGAATACACGAACTCGGTCACACGTTATCACAACACACTAATTCACACCACTGTTGCACCACTTAAAGTCACCGAAATGATCGCACGTATAGCTTAATCCAGACTGACTCGGGAGCAACTACTGTTCACGCGAGACCCTTCCCACGTCAGTCCTCCAGGGCCTCGCTGAGACTCACTCACTCACTTAGACTCGAGACTGACTGTCCGGCCATCTCTCCGGCCTATTTATATCGCACACATTTCGATTGTTCGAGAACGATGTCGATCCTTCCAGGAAAGGGTCGGTCCCTCGACACAATGGCCACTCCCCATTCTGCGAAACCACAAACAATAGCAACAATAACACAGCAAGACAAAAGCGTTCGAGAAGGTTCGATTATTACTCATTGTTTAACAGCCTCGGCGTAACACTGCCCCCTCCTAAAACATGCTCGTCCCGAGCATTCTTAGCCCCATATCGCGGCAGCCGATCAACATGAACAATTTCAGGCGCACCTCGCGCTGAAGATGTAGCAACTAGAGGAGCCACATTGCCGTCTCCAGTACTTCAGGACACCCAGAGTCCCTTTCTCATCAGCGATCCCAATTCCAGCCTCCAAAACACGGCTCTCATGATTTCTATCTGTTCTTTCACTTCCTGGAATTCTTTTCCAGATGAACCGAACGATTCCCTCATCAGTCGAGCACGCTCTTATGGCCAACGTCGCTGATTTTCCTATTGACGACGCTGCTCTTCTTTATCCTGACGTCGCTGTTCCTCTTGCAACCGAGTCTGCTCCACCTGTTCACGTCGCTGTTCCTTCTGCAACCGAGCCTGCTCTTCCTGCTGACGACGCTTCTCTTCTTTATGCTGACGGCGTTCTTCCTCCTGCAACCAAGCCTGCTCTTCTTGCTGACGACGCTGCTCTTCCTTATCCTGACGTCACTGTTCTGCCTGCAACCGAGCCTGCTCTTCTTGCTGACGACGCTGCTCTTCCTTATCCTGACGTCGCTGTTCTTCCTGCAACCGAGCCTGCTCTTCTTCCTGACGTCGCTGTTCTTCCTGCCAACGTCGCTGCTCTTCTTGTTGACGACAAAGCATGGCCATAATAGCAGCAAGATCGCCTGTCACAGGAGCTTGGCCCACGGGTGATGATGATGAAGCTCCAAATGGTTCAGTGGCGGCTGATTCCATCTCCATCGGCTGACGACTCTGCCGAGCTTCTTGAACCGGAGACTCCCCAAACCGCCTTTCATCCATTTCCTGTTGTCGTTGACCTCTCGTCCTGACACCGTCCACGTTATCCTTTGGCAGAACCGGCATTATTTTATCCCACTTCTGACACCAAATTGTTACGAGCTGAGGGTTCGGGATAAAATAATGGGAATCGATTTCACCAAAATAACACTTTTATTCAGCACTAAACGATGAATACACGAACTCGGTCACACGTTATCACAACACACTAATTCACACCACTGTTGCACCACTTAAAGTCACCGAAATGATCGCACGTATAGCTTAATCCAGACTGACTCGGGAGCAACTACTGTTCACGCGAGACCCTTCCCACGTCAGTCCTCCAGGGCCTCGCTGAGACTCACTCACTCACTTAGACTCGAGACTGACTGTCCGGCCATCTCTCCGGCCTATTTATATCGCACACATTTCGATTGTTCGAGAACGATGTCGATCCTTCCAGGAAAGGGTCGGTCCCTCGACACAATGGCCACTCCCCATTCTGCGAAACCACAAACAATAGCAACAATAACACAGCAAGACAAAAGCGTTCGAGAAGGTTCGATTATTACTCATTGTTTAACAGCCTCGGCGTAACACTAATTATCTAACTTTGCATCATTAGGAGCATTACTAAAACCTACAATTATCATCTTCCCGAAATTTTACGTTCGTCTCATTATCTTGAAACCAAAATTTTTGTAGGTTTCACATCTACCACGTGTGAATTGCACACATGCTTGTTTTTAATGTAATGGCTTCAGAAATAAATGGATTTTAGTCAAAATGGAAGTATGTATCACTTATATCTCCACCACGAAGAAATCTGGAAGAACCGTACAAAGCTCAAAATACTGCCGTAGTCGAGGAAAAGTTAATTCCAAAGTTTTACTGAAATCGGTTCAGTAGTTTATGAGATAATTGGATCGAAAGAAAAACTCAAATTAGCGTCTTATCTTCTATATATCCAATCCATATCCAGATAGACATAGATCCAGATCCAATTCCTTTATCAGGTTCGGTGACGGTGGGAGCCTCCGGTATTTGAAAATGTGGCTCTGAATTTAAGAATAAAAGATTGTAAAGTTATGGTTAATTTTGGTTTGTTTTAATTCTTTATTGCACAAACTGAAAAATTTACAAATGGAAGAGCTAATGCTAAATGCGTTTTCTACCAGTCAACCGTGACGGGTAAAAAACTTAGGTTGGCGTGCTTAAATAGGAACTTGAAATTTTTGACTGTAATCTACTTAAAATGTATCGTTTAAACTGGAAGAGATGCCTTCGTAATCCAAAACTGTGGGTTTCGTTTACGAACGGATATACACCCTAGAGATTTTCGTCCTTCATCACATCACTCATGTTAAATTGACTTTTAACCCTTCGATGTGCAAGTAGTATTACCACATAGTGTATCCCGTTTAATACTAAGCAATGCTTTTAGCTAGGCCATTTAGCGCTGCGGTGGCGTCCATTGTAGCTATAACAAGGTCATGGTGACCAAGACTCCGGATGGCGTTCACAACAATACCCATGTCTTTCAAGAGGCTATATTGTGGCGGAGACACACTCGTGCCAAATTCAAACAAATGAGCGACTATGACTGGCTTGCCAAGTTCGTTTGGCGGAGTCGTCATCGGTCGCCGGTTTGTTTCTTTGCGATTGAATAGGGTGCTTGTTGAACTTGGCAAACGTTGGCGTTCCCACTTGTATTCATTTCCTGCAATATTTGGACTAGCCTAGCAACTTGTCATGAGTGTGTATCCAGCATTTTATGAAGAGGCTGTGCTGAATGGTGTATTCGCGCATGCGCGTGGCACAGGTCGATATCAATGACGTCAGCAGGAGTCAGGCCTCAGTCAGCGGCCGGCGGCCACAGTGCGAACATGTGGTTAAAATGCTTGGCCGTGTCGGTGCTGATAGCTGTAGCCGCGTCCCGAGAGGTCTTCACCAACTCATTCCTGGTGCGGTTCAAGAGGTCGGTGCCTCATGCGGAGGCCCATCAGGTGGCTCTGCGCCACGGCTTCGACAACCTGGGTCCGGTGAGTAGTCTTCGGGCCACGTGATATACGTAAACATAGCAGACGCGATTCGCGGCTGCTTTAACATAACTTGATTTACGCTTTTCGCTGATCGCGGTATGTTCAATTTTCCAACTAATTGGTTTTTATTTAAGGATGGCCAAACATCTCATAATTTATTACTTTGGAAACTTTGTTGTATTGGTTATAGTTGTTTTTTTATTGTGTTATAACCGTACCTATGCCTACTAGGTACCTGCAGCCTACATATCATGAAGTTCTACACTATATAGTAGCTGGGTGACATGGCCTGACATGTGTGCTTTTCCACCGCGCCAACTCTACAACACCACGCTACGCTACTTTCTATTGAATTTTACTTAGAAAACTTTCGTGATTTATTTCAATCTTAATTATCAATACGAATATTCGTTCTATTGAATATTTGTTATTAGAATCATGTTTCTAGGTTAGACACACTTGTCATTAAAGGGGGCATCAACGGTACTTTTATCGCTTATTCCGTAAAATCATAACCACTCCAGCAGTCGGGTGATGACGCTTTATAGAAGTCTCATAACGTAGGTTTTTGAAGGAAAAGCATTTAAATAATTACATTTTGTCTAAATAACTATTTTCGCCGTTGTGCTCCATAATTTACTTTATAAATTGGCTTCAATAATCAGCACAACCAGTACGAGCAAGTGGCATTTAGATATGACCCCAGTAGATGCGATAGTACGCGAGTAAAAGAAAATCACTTTCATTTTAGGTGTAGGGGAGGTAGAGTTACCCTAAAAAAGTTTCTTCAGTTGATATTCCATAACTTATTAGGCGTCACAAGATCTGCAGCAGTACGAGTAACTACGGACAGACAGACAGACAGACATGGCGAAACTGTAACACCAATATCTTTAGTCGGTAACTGGACCTTTTCATTAAGCCGAACATCCCTCGGCAAATTTCCTCAAATGAGTGGTACGTCTCGACCTACCTTGAACACTCCTCAAAACCACGTCTTCTGTTTATTTGTGATACGATGGCTTTTCAAAACAGTTCTGAAGAATTTATTGATTACATTTACGAGGGTTATGAGTAGACAACTGAACCCTAAAAACGGACTAACGTACTAGATGACCGCAAACCACCTATATATAAAAGAGGTCCAAATTAAAATATTAGTATTTTTAGAGCCCTTCACTGATTTTTTTACCAACACCGATTTTTTTACAAGCTATTTATTAACTTGCAATATAGGTATGTATGTTTGTCCGGGTGGAATCTTGCAATTGAATTTTAAAGCCGTTCCCCTCAACCGATTGAGCTGAAATTTGGAATACATATGTAACTTCGGTGACAATGCAATAATATGGTACCATGGAGGTGGTTTCATGATGGAGACGGATCCTAGACAACGGAACTTCTGAATGGATTATGGCTACTAGTGTTTTGGCTCGTTTGAATCTGCTTGCAGTTCTGATTATGAATTTTATAAAAGCTGGTTTTGAAATTTTTCAACAAAAAATTATTAATCAGTATGTTACTTTAGAATGGGCCGTCACGCCAGCTTAATATATTTTTTCATCTGTCACCGTAGAAAATGGCATTCGTTTGTACATTTTCCTCTTTGTACATAATAGAGTAAAATATTATGTTTTCTAGCACCTTAATTCGTTAAAAAATACGGGAATGCTGTTGTAATACCTTCATCCGAAATCATAACCATTGTCGCAGTTTGAAAACCAATATAACAACACCTAAATTGTCTCTCCACAATCGACTACATTGCGCGTAGGTTTGATATCACGAAGTATGCATCTATTTGATACGTTATCTTCGCCCACAGTAGTCCAATCGAATGTGTTGTTAACGTAACTTGCTTTTCTCAGGCCGAAAAAAGCTAAAATAAACTGTCCTTATACTTAATATATACTAAAAACTTTTTAAGAGATACCTATGCAACTAGTGGTTCTCTCCGAACTGAGATCTCGCGAGTCTCCCATAATAACAAAAAAATATTATTCGTAATCTTTGACTATCAAAATAATGCCACGAAATGCATAACCACTTTACTTGGTCTACAATTTTATTCAAAGTACAGGTAACAGAGGAGTTCATGTTTTTGGTTATACTTTTTTGGGGTAGAAATTGCAGTTATTCTGGCTTTCAGGCTTTTGCCTATATTTGTGTCACTAAAGCTACACGCATACTAAATGTTAGCACTGTGAGGTCACTGGTGTACCCTGTGAATTATGTCAAAATTCATTTTTTATTATGGCTAATAACTTAAAAACTACAAGGTTTAAACTAAAAATAAAACCGGATCGAAATTTACTTACAAAAACCTTTTATTAGACGTGTCATTTGACCCCATTTTGTTTTTTTTACCCCTCTTGAACCTCAATATCTCAACAATCCACATTTTTAGCTCATTCTGTCACACCAAAATTGCCCCATCACTACCTACCTATATACCAAATTTCATGATGATCGGATAAACGCTTCGAAAGTTATCCTCGGACAAACAAACATACATACAGCACTGATTTGCCGAATCTCGCTTCGCTCTATCAAATATTTGTATGTTATTTCTGTACCTAAATAAATATACTCTTTGAAATGAACCTTATAATAGCCAGATATAAGTAAAACTAATTTAAATCCGGGCCAGTCGTGTGAAGCCGTGGAAAAGCTAAACTTTAACCTCTATACCGAAGAAAAACGTTAGCTCGTAATTTTTACATATAGTTTTTGTATGGTTGCGTTGACTAATTAAAGACTGGCCTTGTGGTTTGACCATTTATAGAGCGTCGGAGAAAACTTGTATCTATGGTATGGCTAAAATCTACATACGAATCGAGGTTTTACTTCACTATGGCTCGCTGTGCTCTACCATTTTTTTATTACGACATTTTTATTCGACAACCTCCGTGGTGCAGTGGGCGAATAGCCGGCTGAGACGCAGGAGGTAGCGGGTTCGATCCCCGCTGCGGAACAAATGTTTGCATGATCTACAGATATTTGTTCCGGGTCTGGTTGTTTCTCTATATATTAGAAGTATGTACATATTTACAAAAAAAAATGTATATAAGTATTCTATCAGTTATCTGGTTCCCATAGTACAAGCTCTGCTTAATTTGGGCTAGATAGCGCTGTGTGAAATGTCCAGCGATATTTATTTATTATATTATTATTATTTATATTATCTCCCAGGCGATGTATACTGATATCATCTTCAATTATTAAATCTAAATATCCGTTTTGAGTCACCACTTCCTGATCTTATCTCACATTAGGTACCTCGGGTCGGCGCAGCATGCTGTCTACCTTATGCCTCCATCAGCCGTCATTTCAATGCTCACTCCTTATTTTACCCATATCAGCTTTTACACAATCTCTTCTTTGGGCTACTCACTCACCTATATATAATAGTATAGGCCTCCTCATTTGCATGCCATTCTTCCCGATCCTGTGTCAATCAAATACAGTGACATCCCACCCTTTTCACGTATGAACTTAATAAACTAGTGGTTCGCCCTGAACTGAGAACTCGCGAGTCTACCGTAACAATAGTAAAAATATTATTCGTAATCTTTGACTATCAAAATAGTGCCACGAAATAAATAACCAACTAACTTTAGGCGAGATAGTGATCAAACGCTAGCCTATACTTTATATAAAAAAAAAACTTGACCTACAGTTTCATTCAAATTACATGTAACGGGAGTTCATGTTAATTGGTTACTCTTTTTTGGGATACAAATTGCAGTTATTGGAGATTTCAGACTTGCCTATATTTGTGATACATAAGCTACACGCATACCAAATTACAGCACTGTGGGGTCACTGGTGTACCCTGTGAATTTTGTCAAAGTTTAGTTTTTATTATGGCTAATAACTCAAAAACTACAATAACTTTACTAAAAGTAAAAACGGTCGAAATTTACTAATGAATACCTTTCATTTGACGTCTCGCTTGACCTAATAGTCTCATTTTCTTTTTTTTATTCCTCTTTAACCCCAATATCTCAACAACCCCCCAAAATTTTTAGCTCATTGAGTCACACCAAAATTGTGCCATTATTACCTACCTATATACCAAATTTCACGATGATCGGATAAACGCTTCGAAAATTATCCTCGGACAAACATACATACATGCAACGACGATTTGCCCAAGGCGATACTTAGGTATTACTTATTCTATAGAAACAGAAAGCCTATAACATAGGTACCTACCTAAGTATGTATGAGGCAATGATGTTGGGTGATTATCACAATTGAGCTCATTATACCACTCAGTTAGTTCACATCGTTCTATCATTGGCACGTGTATCGATTACTGGAATGGAAGGGACCGTATATAAGAATTTCGTGTTGGTACTTTCTTACAACATGAAATTTAGTGGATAGACTTTACTAATGAGGAACATTTTTAACTTGGCGGTTAGCAGGAAAATCGTTTAAACCAGTTCTCAGTATTCAGTATTTTATTGCGTTCATACAAAGTGGATTAAAATGTTACATGTCAGGTCTTATTGACTAGTCAAGAGTCCAGCACTTCATATGTACCCTGCAAGTAAAGGTGTAGCAATATTAAAAGCTAACTAGGCAGGTCTAGTGGAATCAACGTTGACCGATTATATGTTTTGAATTTTATTGCTTAGTAAAATCATTACATATTGTAGAAAATTATTTACATGTCTTGTCGTTAAAAAAATCACCTAATGTGTAGTAACTCTTTTCCATTAGTATAGTTTTCAATCTATCTTCAAAAATGTTGTCGTTATTTTGTGCTTTAATTTGTTCTGGTATTTGTTATATATTTTTACTGCCATTACATTCGGACCCGATTGAGGTTAAAGTCTGTATTTTAAGTTAAAAAAATATGGCTTACAGCTTTCTGTTACCTTTATATTGGCCAAGAATATTCTATATATATATATATATATATATATAATGCTTATTTCCAATACTTAATGCCAAATTTCTAATAATGCTTATTCATCAAATATATCTGCATACATAATTCAATATCTGATAGGTAGTCTAAGCTACTTGTAGAGTCGTACAAATACATTTGTACGGTATCTAATGCAGTATCAAATCGGTATAATTATTACGAAAGCACAAAAAACACTTTTGAATCCTGAATATCAGAGCACTGGCAAATAATTCCTAGGCAATCCATACTAATTGATCGAGCGAAGCGAGATCTCCAAATCAACTTGGGCAAATCGGCGTTGTATGTATGTATGTATGTTTGTTTGTCCGAGGATAACTTTCGAAGCGTTTATCCGATCATCGTGAAATTTGGTATATACTCAATGAGCTAAAGATCGGGGGGTTATCGAGATATTGGGGTTCAGGAGGGGTAAAAAAAAAATGAGACTATTAGGTCAAGTGAGACGTCAATGAAAGGTCTTCATTAGTACATTTCGACCCCGTTTTTACTTTTAGTAAAGTTTTTCTAGTTTTTGAGTTATTAGCCATAATAAAAACTAAACTTTGACAAAATTCACAGGGTACACCAGTGACCCCACAGTGCTGTAATTTGGTATGCGTTTAGCTTATGTATCACAAATATAGGCAAAAGTCTGAAATCTAAAATAACTGCAATTTGTATCCCAAAAAAGGAAAACCATATAACATGAACTCCCGTTACCTGTAATTTGAATGAAACTGTAGGTCAAGTAATGTGGCTTTTATTTCGTGGCACTATTTTGATAGTCAAAGATTACGAATAATATTTTTTTTTATTTTTATGGTAGACTCGCGAGATCTTAGTTCGGGGCGAACCACTAGTATTATAAATGCGAAAGTAACTCTGTTTGTTTGTTTGTTACCTTTTCACGACTAAATGGCTGAATGGATCGTAATGAAATTTGACAAGGAGATAGATTATATCCTCGAGAAAGATATAGGATATATCTTTTGTCTTAAAAAATAATTTTGAAGGGGGTTAATTAGAGGTTGAAAGTTTGTATGGGTAATTCATAATTCCTTAAGTTAGGGATTTGAAAATTCATATTTAGTCTTTTGGTAAGAAATAAAGAAATACATGTTTCAACTTATTTGCAAAATCGTCCCTAAAGGGGTGGGAGGGGGATAAAGTAAGGTGTTAAAGTTATGAAGTATTTTTTAGATGCACTCCCTTTGTACCGTTGGTATATAGATAGATTGTGGCCGGGATTGGGACATAGGCTACTTTTTAGCAGAAGGAGGGTAATGTTTTTATTGACAAACAACGCGTGCGAAGTCGCGGGCGGGCTCAGTTAGTTTGTAATAAATTATCCTCCCATTCAATCCACGATATATAATTACGTAACAATTTCCTAAAAGTAAGCACCAAGGGATGAAGGTTATAAAGTTTATAACGCCATAGCTTAGAAGCCTTATGTGGAATGAGTACTTAAGATCCAAGGAGACGATAAAAAGGGGTAGGGTGTTGTTTGATCACATCCGCACTTAGATAGGTACCTATCGGTTCTAAAGGTCGAGGCTATCGTAAATGTTCTAAAATGAATGTTAACATATAATACATCAGTGAATGTTGACTTACGCTGGTAAATAATAGAGGTTGCAAGATTGCACGGTTATAGTAATTCATCATCATATCGTGATGAAAAAAGGTCGACCAAGATCGTTCCGCAATCAACGCGGCACCGGTACGGTACCGGCTGAGTCAACGACACTGCATGCAGTGGAGCCGACCATCAAGATCTACCTCTCCCCAATAGATGAGAGTACCTCAGGAGATAATCTACTCCGATTCGTGAGGGAGAAGACGCATGGTCGGATTACAGGCACGCACGTTCCGAATGACTCTCCAGCGACTGGAGTCCAGTGAGACAACTGACTTCAAGTCCTACACTCTCCAGATTCTGGCGAAGCATAAAAATGTGCTACTTGATCCGGATTTCTGGCAGTCGGCATCATTTATAAAATATAATAATAAATATGTAAATATAATAATATGATAATAAATAAAAGTGTTAGTTTCAAGTTTATTGTTTTATGTATGTTAGTCTTTAAGGTATTTATAGATATGGGCCTTGTCATCATATTTTGTATGTGCACATTGTTACCTGAAATGTACGTTAGGTATATTATTATTATATCAGCCAGAGGATGTCCATTGAACATAAGCCTCCCCCATTAATTTCCAGAGCAACGTAGCAGCGTAAGCGTCCTAAGCTGCGCTTTCCAGAGCGTGGTCTTCACTCGAGTCACGCGTGGTCTTCGTCAGTTCTTCGAGCTATGTGCACTGCTCACAGTTACTTCAGCTTGCTAATCCTTTGTGCTATGTAATAAGTTAAAAGAACACACAGGTATGATTATGGAAATGCGCGTGATTAATGTTACTGGAAGCAGTTGGGGTGTAGGCCGGCAATGTAGGTATAATGTAAGGACAGCCCATGTCTAGCAGTGGCCTTCCAAAGGCTGATATGATGAAGAAAATAAAAAAAGTAGCACTCCTGGAGTGCTGACGCTAGTGAAAACTTGATTAAAAGCAGACTACACTACAGATACTTATATACAGAGGAGTCAGTAACAGTCAGTGTCAGTAGTCAGTGACAGGTGTCGGTAACAGTGTCGCGAGTTCAATGGTTGTTTCCTATCTCAAAAAATTATCAACGCACCTAAAGAAGTTTTCACTTCAATAATTATCAAGTAATTATTCTACATAATATGTTCCAGCGGATATCCAAAACATAATTACTTGATCAGAACAATATTGAGTCGACGAATGTTATAATTTTTTTCAGAGGACTTTTAAATTTTAACTGATCCTTCAAAGACGAATTAAGAAGGTACCTACCTAGATCAAGATCGATAACGAAGTAGAATCATACCTACTTACTGGTTTTATATAAAATCATGCGGGTTGGTTCAATGAACTTAAGAACGAAACACAGTTGATGTAACAAGTATGTAACATCATCATCATCAAATCAGGCATCCAGAGTGTCCGATCTTGTGCGATCTGCTCCCAATCGCTCCCATCAACCTTTAAGAGCTCTTCTTTCCATCCAGTGGAGGACCATCCTACGCTGCTCTTTCCAGTGACTAGTCTCCATAACTCTCTAATATATGACTGTTTATCTTCCGAATAAAATAAAAAATAAGAAAAATAGTGTTTCGGGTGCAATTAACAAATTCAACATCCCTTTTTCACAATGGACAACTTTTTTTTATATCTAAACAAAACTAATTAAGCAACAAATTAAAGATAAATGAAAGCATTCATAGCCTCAGAGACAAATTGCGGCTTTTATTGAAGACATAATAGGGACCCCAATTCAGGTCTTATCTGCGTCAAACCTCAAAGGAAATGCCAAGCATTTGATTGCTAAGACCACAAAATGACCGTGAAATAATAAAATCGTAGAAAGTGGTAGTCAATTGTAATGTGCACTTAACTCTGACTATCCCCTAGTGGGAGCTGATCTTCAGGAGTCTGCGTACTGAATAAAAGATCTGAGAATACGCTAAGCATAGCTCTCACGATAGCTCGCTAGCCGAACTTGAGCCTTTATAAGAGAGGGCCCACTTCTCTGTGCAATGTCATTACTCAGACTTTCGTATAAGACTGCAAGCCTGATAAGCTTAATTTATAATCACACTAATATTATACATTCACGTTGTAACGGCTGAACCGATTATGATAAAATTTGGTACATATATAGATATCATATGACCTGTATTTAAACATAAGCTACTTTTTATACTTTTTATCGAAAGAACAAGCGTGCGAAGCCGCGGGCGGAAGCTAGTTTATAATAAAAAGGAACTTCCACCCATGGCATTCGCACGCGTTGGTTATCAACATAAAGTAACCTATGTGTTAATCCAGGTTATTAATTAACATTATAATAATATCGTATAGAATCCAAAGCATACAGGATTATTCTACCGAATTATACAAAATTGTATAGCGTATTATATATTATTTATTGTATTGTATTAGCAAAATTTATATTCGTTAATGTTTCGTAGACAGTGCTACGAAACATCTACGAATACGTCGTTACGTGCTACGCGATGTAGCAGCACTAATGGTCAGGTTTTCAGATTTCGTTTGAATTATTATGTAAATGTAACTCGGCTAAATATACTTTCGTACGCCCGTTCTACGCACAACACTAAGAAGGGTTAGATTAGATAATGCTGTATTTGAATTCCCAAAGTGCCCTTTGTATGTAGTTTTAGCTAGTTTCAATATTTTATTACCTTTTAGAAACTAGTTGAATAAAACAAAAATAACAGAAAAAATTTACAATAGGAGTCATTAAAAGATTATTAATAATAGTCAACTTAAATATATTAACACAAATAAATACACAATTACATATCTAAGTAATTATACTAGTTGTTCGCCCCGAACTGAGATCTCGAGAGTCTCCAATTAAAACAAAAATATTATTTATAATCTTTGACTATCAAAATAGTGTCACAAAATGCATAACCACTTAACTTGACCTACAGTTTCAATCAAATTACAAGTAACGGGAGTTCACGTTACTCTTTTTTGGGGTACAAATGGTAGTTATTCGGGATTTTAGACTTTTGCCTATGTTTGTGTCACTTAAGCTACATGCATACCAAATTATAGCACTGTGGGGTCACTGGTGTACCCTGTAAATTTTGTCAAAGTTCAGTTTTTATTATGGCTAATAACTCAAAAACTATAATGACTTTCCTAAAAATAAAAACAGAGTCTAAATTTACTAATGAAGACCTTTCATTTGACGTCCCACTTGACCTAAAAGTCTTAATTTTTTCTCTTGAACCCCAATATCTCAACAACCCCCTAACATTTTTAGCTCATTTAGTCACACCAAAATTGTGCTATCACTAAGTATCTATGTATCGAATTTCACGATGATCGGATCAACGCTTCGAAAGTTATCCTTGGACAAACAAACATACATACACACAACGCCGAGTTGCCCAAGTTGATTTAGAGATCTCGCTTCGCTTGATCAATAAATACAAAAAAACGAAAAAATCATATGAATGTTTGACACTTCTAAACATAGCAGTTTTTTGTAATTTTAACTAAGGATTGTAACTAAGGATTGTACCTTAATAGCCACTATATACCGTCCCCCTTTATTTCTAGCTTTAGTGGACTAACAGCCTTAGAACTTGAAAATAAATTCGGCTGTTCATTTAAGAAGGTCAATGTCAGAAGAGATATTGATTATCCGGCCTGATGAACTTGTGATCCCCGAAAATAAATTGATGTAAGATCAAGTTAACACGATCTCTTGTAAATAATAACGAGTATTGTTACTAAGGCGATTTCTGGTCCCACTAGACCGAAAGACAACTTAATAAAGATGGCTGGGAGCCGCTGGGTGCCGCACAAAATCAGTCACTGTTCAGCAGTGGGCTTCCTCTGACTTATATGATAATGATGATGATGATCCTTCGAAGAAAATTGATGTTAAATCGAGTTGTAATAAAGAAGATTAAGAGTTACCATTTCCCTAGAAACTAATAAAACAATGTTATTTTATTAGAACGTTATCAAAACTCTGCACAAAGTTTCAATTTTAATAACAAAGTATTTTCAAAGCCTGGTTCTAATAACTTGCGTAGGCATTTGTGGGATGATTTTAGGAAAGCAATTATATCAATGGAAAGCATGATCGAAATCTACGCTCATCTGAAGCTCTAAGTCTCCAAACCCCTGTCCACAGTTCTCAATTTTATGGTGACTTCTTTACAGTTCAAGCTGTGCGGCTGTGGAACGTTTTACCTTTCTCTATTAGATCATCTAAATCTCTTCCTATCTTTAAAGCTAAGGTATACAACCATTTCCATTCTTTGTCTACGCACTGCTAGTTTATCGTTATGTTTATCTCCTTTATTGTAGTTTATATATAAGTATATGTTATTATATTTGTAAGTATATATATTTAGTTTATTAGTAAGTATAGGTAGTTTATGTAGGTTTATGAACATACTCGTAGATACACCGCCGTCTTTTTGATTTTGTTTTGTCCTGTCCATCCAATAAAGAGTATTCTATTCTATACTCGTAATCTTTGTATATGTCGTTATATAGGTTAGGGAAAAAGTTTCTTCGCTCTTTTTAAGAAAATTCAAAACATTTTTTAATATACTTTATTTACATTTAACTAAAGTATGTAGGTACTATTTTGTTCTATAACTTTTTGCCATCTTGAAGATAGGGACATGATCCCATTGCTATAGAAATTTTGGGGCTTCTGATCAAAATACCGCGACAAGTGGTTTTGGCAGTCCTCTCGTGATGTTGACACTGCCTAAAGAATTCTGAAGAGACCAAAACAGGTGGAAATCTGAAGGTGCAAGGTCAGGACTATACGGCGGATGCATTAACACCTCCCAGCCAAACTCTCTTAATTTTTGCTGAGTGGCTAAAGATGTGTGAGGTCTAGCGTTATCGTGATGAAAAATCACACCCCTTCTGTTGATTAATTCCGGCCGCTTTCTCTCAACTTCTTGCTTTAATCTCATCAGTTGTTCGTAGTAGAGTTCAGAATCAATGGTCCTGCCTAGTGGTAACAGCTCATAATGAATAATGCCCTTCCAATCCCACCACACACACAGCATCACCTTGTTGCGAGTTAACCCGGGTTTCGCCACAGTCTGTGAAGCCTGACCGGCCTTTGACCACGACCTTTTTCGCACGTTCTTGTCGTACGTGATCCACTTTTCATCACCAGTTATCAGCTTCTTCAAAAATGGTTCGGTTTCATTACGTCGTAATAAATAATCACAAATGAGTACACGGTTCATTAGGTTTCTTTCAGTGAGCTTGTGGGGTACCCAAATATCGAGCTTTTTTGTGTACCCAGTTTTTTCAAATGCGCCAAAACTGTTTTGTGGTCAATTCCCAGTTTTTCAGCTACGTCTTAACTACTGATATGCCGATCTTGCTCCACTTTTTCAAAAATGGCATCAATTTTATCCGTAATAGGGCGACCAGAGCGACGTGCATCTTTGATATCAAAATTTCCGGATTGAAAACGCTTAAACCAAATTTGTGCTACTTTCACAGATACTGCACTAGGTCCATAAACATCACAAATTTTTTTCGCGGCTTGCATTGCATTTTTACCTTTTTTGTAGTAAAATTTTAAAATGTATCGAATTTCTTCATTAAAATATATATAATAGAATACTTATATACTTTTTATTTGTAAATACATACTTATTATATACAGAAAAACACCCAGACACGGAACAAATATCTGTAGATCATGAAAACATTTGCTCCGTGGCGGGAATCGAACCCACTACTTCCTGCGTCTCAGCCGGCTATACGCCCACTGCGCCACGGAGGTCGTCAAATAAAGTGTTTTGTATTCTTTTCAATCAAAATTGTTCTATACAATAAATAAATAATAAATAACTTCCCAGTTCTTACCTTTAGACCTTCTTTTGTCGTGGATTTACGTAGCAATATCCAGGCCAACTAGACTAAGTAAAAATTTCTACATACATACTTTCTTGTGATTTTCTTATCGAAGCCTTCCAATATATTTGATTCGTGAAGCACTCATGTCATTTCACGTCTAGACATCTATCTCGCTAATCAAAAAATCTTACATGATACCACAGAGAAAAAATATACTATGATGTTCGAGACCGTCTAATCTAAAACTGAACGCCCCTCCTACTTCATTACGTAAAAGCGAAATGTTCTTTATTCACTGTAACCACAAGGCCTATTTTGAAAGGACTTGATGTGCGTCAACTTATTTATTTATTATATACAATATATATATATATATTAATTTATTTATTTTACTATTAAAATTTTCGTGATCTATTTCAATCATTATTATAAATACGGGATTTATCACGTACCGTCTTATCGGTGTTTCGACCGACGATGTTTCGGTTCAATTTGTGAACCTTCATCAGGGTGAGTGATGAACCGAAACATTGTCGGTCGAAACACCGATAAGACAGTACGTGATAAATCCCGTATTTATAATAATGATATTAATTTATGTTATCTATTTATGTGTTATATTTGTGTATTTTATTATTTTTTATAATTATATTGTATTTGTGAGTATTATAATATTAGGTTGGGGAAAAAGTTTCTTCGCATTTTTTAAGAAAATTCAAAACATTTTTAATATAGTTTATTTACATTTAACTAAAGTATGCAGGTACCAGTTTGTTCGATAACTTTTTGCCATTTTGTATGTAGAGACATGATCCCATTGCTATATAAATTTTGGGGCTTCTGATCAAAATACCGCGACAAGTGGTTTTGGCAGTCCTCTCGTGATGTTAACCTGACACTGCCTAAAAAATTCTGAAGAGACCGAAACAGGTGGAAATCTGAAGGTGCAAGGTCAGGACTATACGGCGGATGCATTAACACCTCCCAGCCAAACTCTCTTAATTTTTGCTGAGTGGCTAAAGATGTGTGAGGTCTAGCGTTATCATGATGAAAAACCACACCCCTTCTGTTGTAAAATTTAAACTTTGAATGATAATAAAACCAGCCAGATACAAATAGTATAGCCAAATATATTTTATTGCAAGTTCATACATACTATAATGCGAAAAGACTTTTTCCCCAACCTATTATTTATGTAGGCACTTAGGTAGTTAGTAGTTTTTTATTTCTATTTGTATTTTTTTTTGTTAGATCCTAGTTAAGCACACCAACCTAAGATTTTTTACCTGTCACGGTTGGCTTGTAGAAAATGCTTTTAGCATTAAGTCTTTCAAATTTCCAGTGAACAAGAGCAGGGGCCTTCAGTTTTAGATTAGTCGGCTTTCATACCTATTTATTACAGTTGCACTTAGGATAAACTTAAGGAATTTGCACAAATTTAACTAGATTCCAGGTTGGCGACAAGGAGGAGTTATGCGCAAGGTAACATCGAGTTTGACTAACAACAATGTTCCACTAGCGTAAAATGTACTTAACTATAATTAAACTAGCTTCCGCCCGCGGCTTCGCATGTCTTCTATCAATAAAAAATAGCCTATATTTTAATCCAGGTCATATTCTGTCAATATACCAAATTTTATCGAAATCGATTCAGCCGGTACGACGTGATTGAGTAACCGAAAAACAGCCAAATTTTCGGATTTATGATATTAGTGTGAAATTAAATTTATTTTTTAATAATTTAAATTTGATTAAAACGGGTATTTATCGCGTATGTACCTATTCTATTTATAATCCCAACGTTTCGGCTGTGTTGCAACAGTCCACCCGTGACCACGGCTGCTGCAACACAGCCGTGGTCTATGTTCTAGTCCTTACTATTTCAAATTTCGAACTCTAAGTCCTTATGAGGCCGTGTCCTAAAAGTGCATAACCTTTTTAAGCTTAGAAACCTTCAAATGAGGTACGGTGACTTTCAAGACATTCCAATTTTGAAGAGTATTTGCATAAGTTTTTATGTGAGTTCAACCTTTTTTGAATAAAATCGGATTGAGTTTTTAAATATGTGTCAAAATAAAATGTAATATGAATCAAAAGCACTAAGGAGTATATATCTTTCTACCCCGTTTTAGCCCGTCTTCCATCAATTCTGTTAAAAAAGGGTTATGCAAAATTCGAAGTAGATTGGACCAAGGAATCACGTTGTCCCATACAAACTTTACCCACCTTTCTCACCCCCTTAGGGGTAGAATTTCGGAAAATCCTTCTTATTGAATGCCTACGTCATACAAAGAACACACCCTCCAAGTTTCAGGTCACTACGATCAGCCGTTTAGGCTGTGCGTTGATCCGTCAGTCAGTCATTCAGGACTAAGCATTTTATATGTCTATACATAACCAGCCAAACTCTCTGCCCATCTTACGTGCCTAGAATATCAATTGTTTTTAGATTTTTAGGAAAGTCTGCTATCAATCAATTTGGAATACGAATTTGATTGAAATCCCAAAGAACTCGAAATTGCTTCAAAAAAATAATTCAATTTTTCTTCGCCATCGGAATTTGCGTCCACTTTGATTTCTTTTTCAATCAAAATACCTACAATACTTTTAAAAGGTAGTTGGTGCGTATAATTACTTCTGTTAGCGAATCTCGAGGGAACAAGAGTTGTCAACTTGATATTTTAGCCGGTCTGATTTAGCTGTACGCTATTTTATTTGTAGGTTTCTATTGCTTTGCATCTAGTTTTATACGGGCTTAGTTATACTGTTTTAGATAACTTAGAATCTTCCCTGGAAAGGTTCTGCCTAGGGTAGACATCAACAAAATTCTGTAGGTTAAAATTATATTTTTAAATGTTAAAAAGATTATAAAATGGTAATTATTGTATAATTGTTTTCTATTATTAAGTATATTCTTTTTACACCTCGACCAATCTTCCATTAAGCAATATATAATCCTCTCCATCCAAAAGTTGTCTAGAAGAGATCGCTTTGTTAGGCGATAAGACCGCGCATTATGCTTACATTTATTAAATAGAGAAGAATTCATTAAGAATTTTCATTAGTTCATTATTGAAATGGAGTAATAAATAAAACAATGATTAGTATTATGTATGGGCTGTGTTGTGGGAATCAATAGGCGATGGCGCAATGGTGTTGTAAAAAGAAAACAAAAAATCACTGCATGATTCACTTTCAAATCACTTTCAACATCAAATCATGCATCATCATCAAATCAAAACAAACATTTGTCGGGTTTTCCGGCTTTCGAGTTGCGTGATGCCATCTCTAAGGAGGGCTGCGGAGTTAATTTTATTTTTCCTGAATATTTCAACAGACTTTTACTTTAATTTTATTCTTTTTTATTTTACTTATTTTAAACGGCATGATGAAAAGGTAACTTTTAGAACGTTTTTACCTGGTAAGTATGTACTCACTAAAAAAAAATACTCTGTTAGAATTTGGTTACTGAAATATGTCAAACGGATCAACCAATTCTGCTAAAATTCAGTATTTTATTTATTCATATTTTTCATATACTTACTAACTGACCCCGCAAACGTTGTTCGGCCATATAAACTATCAAAGAAATCAAATAAAGAATGAAATGTCAAAGTGACGCGACACTTCATATAAATGACTTCGCGTCAATGAACGACGGTTAAATTATATGGATACTTTTCGTACAAAAATACTAAACTCGCGATTAATAAATCGGGTTGGAGGTAGGAGGGTATAAAATACTTTACGGCCTATTCTCATATCTACCGAATATACACAAAAAAGTTCACAAGTTCGGTCATGCCATTTCGGAGGAGTTTTGCTACAAACACTGTGACACGAGAATTTTATATATTAGAAGATATTATAAAGAGGTAAAACGCGTGAGTATGTTTAGATGTAATGGCAAATCGCGAAAGTACCGATTTTTAAAATTCTGTCGCTGATAGAAAGCGACACTATACCTGAGTGCTATAGGCTATATTTTATTTTGATAAAAATCCGTGCGAATCCGGGGCAGATCAGCTAGTATGTTATGAAATATGAAACTGAAATAGAAAGTACCATACCTAATAGTTTGCTAATCGAGCGGAGGCCTATACCAATATAAATACTTGTTAAAATAGACAGAACTTTTAAACTATGAGCGTTACTAAGTATTTGGTTTCAATGTATTTTTTTCTGCCATCTTAAAATTGCGAAGTGAGTAGTTGTGTAGTTGTGGGTAGGACGTCCTAAAATACGAAGTGGGTGTATTGACGCGAGTAAACAAGTTGTCATCTCGGATAAGCCATGAATGAACCCATGGGTGACGTCACTAGCCCACGTATGATTGGGATAATGAAATGAGTAGGGGATATTTATGAGAATCTATAAATGGCAAGGTTACGAGGGCATTGGGTACGAAGGTAGGTCAACAGGTCGTGACATAGGGGATAACGTAGACCGTTTAAAGCTTACTTATCAGTAAGCTTAAAAGTATCAGCTTGAAGCCCTTGATTCGATTGAGCGACGTGCTGCTAGACTCATTGGTGATGACTCCCTAGTGGAAGCCAATTTACAAAGTCTAGAGCACAGAAGCCGGGTGAATGTGCGCAAAATCTTCATGATCTTATCCCTCCTTCCCCCTTCCACCACCGGACAAGCAGACGTACCGAAAAGTACCACACATACCTGGTCGGCATACCACCTTGCCGTACCAAACGATTTGCTTCAACTTTTCTTGTTAGCGCAAGTAAGGAGTGGAATTTACTTCTGGCGTATGTTTTTCCGAACCAGTATAATCTCGGAGTCTTCAAGTCCAGAGTGAATAGGTTCTTTCTAAAGCGTGCTCCATCTTCGATCCCACCATCACTTACCACCAGATGAGTTAGTGGCCAAGCGCTTGACTATCATCAATAAAAAAAAACTTACTTTCGGAGAAAAATATAATTCGTTTCCTCAGCATAACAAGGTTATGGAACTTTATGAAAGAGACTAAATTGTCAAAGGTTAATTCATAGCTTGCAGGTTGTCATGCTGGGAGACCGTGTTAAAATGTTTACTGAACATAGCTCCACTTGTATGATTTTTATAAGTACCTACGGATAAGTACGGTTCCAAAAATTGTAGCTATTATTTATTTGAAACTCACTGGAGGTCATAAAAATACTAGGGACCGGTTTTTTTTAATGCTACTTTGAGATGGGATAAGCTTATGACTCAGCTGATGTTAAGTGGAAACCATCGCCTATAACACAGAATTGCCTCGTAGGTCATGCACGTTAGAAACGTGCTCTACGATGAACTACCCTGCGTCCATCATAGGCATAGAGGTGTAAAGCCTCATGTGCCTGTAATTTCACCGGCAACCATACCCTTCAAACTGAAACATAGAGATGCTGCTTTGCTGTATAAGTAGGTATGGTGATAGTACTTCCCCGGGCGAGCACTTTCACAAGGATAAGATAAGATAAAGATAAAAATGTTTATTGCCAATAGAAAAATACATAATTTGTCACATTTTTTAAAACCAGATACAATATTTTTTAAGATCTCGACAGCGAGACCCAAACTAAGCATAGAGCTTGTGTCTTGGGCTTCTAGAGTGCAGTTAACAAAGTATGTAAGTTTATAAGATATTGCTATTAGGTTATACATCACAAATTTATCAAAATATTAGGTAAGGACTCATATGACACTGAACAAGGGACGAAGGTTAGGAGGAGGGAAGGGGGGGGATTGTGTGTGTGTGTGATTATGGACGTGTGTTGAAGGGTGTTGGTGTATAGAGTGTGCTGGTGTGTAGTATGTGATGCATGTGGGTGTAAAGAATGTATGAAAGGATGTAGCAGTGTAGGAACTTTTCTCTGTCTCTCTCTTCATGTGTGAAAGGAACTCTACTACTCTTAAACTGGTTCTAACTAAATTGTTTTCTTTTTTCGCTCTCGTCCGACCGGCTTTAGCAACTCATTTCAATAGACCACAACCATTTTTCAATTAACAAAAGCAACGCAGCTTAAGTAGAGTACGGGACGCAACAGCATTCTGATGACTATGGCTGAGGTGGACACCTCTCGGGAAATGTCTTGTACGAAGGTTTATTATTGAAGGAACCTACAAATATTTCCTCAGTTAGATATCTTTTGCAAAAAGGTGGCTAATATTTTTCATTCAGTCTCATTTTAATAAATAAATAATGCTGGACATGTTCACACAACGCCATCTAGCCCCAAACTAAGTAAAATTTGTACTATGAGAACCAGATAACAGATTGAATAATTTTATACGTTTTTTTGTAAATACATACTTATAATATATAGAGAAACAACCAGACCCGGAACAAATATCTGTAGATCATGTAAACATTTGTTCCGCGGCGGGAATCAAACCCGGAGGTTGCCTCCTGCATCTCAGTCGGCTATTCGCCCACTGCGCCATGGGGGTCGTCAATATTTTGTTGATTGTTTTGGGCTTATACGGATTATACAGACATTATCCAACTAACTTTTCTGATCCCACTAACTTATCTGATATCACAGTCTGTCACCGCATTCACGACATTAATTTAAAACACACGCAGAATCGTATAAACTGATTTTAGAGATTGGTTTAATACTGGTAGCTTGAATATTTATCCAGTAATCGATACATTTCGCCTTTGTGCCGATGCCGCTTAGTCAATTTAACAGGTAACTACCTACTTACATGATGAATGAATATTATTTGTTTACCTATTTTATACAGGCTGTTTCATTGATATTTTAGGACTTGAAATTAAGGTAGATTGATAATTATGAAGATTTCATGGTAATGAATTTGAAAAAAACTATTTTACAACAATACTAGCCATCAGCACTACCCGTGATTTAAATTAATGTCGTAAATGCGGTGACACGCAGTATACGATCTCGAGAATCATGAATCATTATTAATACTTACATGGTTGTCTAAGTGATATTTTTTTATAATATTATTTAATGCTTTCATTTCGCAAAAACAATGTTTAATGAAGTGTCTGATCTGTTTTTGGAAGGTTGTTTACAAAAAATAAGAGCCACTTAGCCTTTGTAGCCTTATTTTGAAAGGTAATTTTCGGAGGCTCAAGTATTTTTGTGTTATTTTTCTTTTACGCAAGTTGGTACTTGTTCTTATTCAAATTTATTTAGGTGTACTGGGACAACAGAGTGTAAGGTGTAATAATTTTATAGAAGTAAGTATAATATTTTATTTTGAACTTTTTGTGCAGAATTTGGTCTGTCAATATCCTTTTTATGATTATTTTATTTATGGGTTAAAATCAAAAGCTTTTTTCTAACTCACCTTAAACACTAAGCACCACGAGAGTAATATATTTTTTTGTTAATATACCGCCTTTGAGAGGGACTGGCAAACTGTGGCACAAAACTGTTGTGTATGGCGGAAATGGGGGGGAGGTCTTTGCCTAACAATGGGACAACATGGGCGATACCTACCTTAAAGAATAGAATAGAATAGAATATTCTTTATTGCACACCAACAAAGTTAAAAATACAATAAAAATACACAAAAAGTAAGGTAAGTACATTGGGCGGTCTTATCGCTAAAAGCGATCTCTTCCAGACAACCTTTGGATGGGCAAGACAAAACAAAATCAAGAAGACGGCGGTGTATCTTCGAGTATGTTCATAAACCTACATAAACAACCTATACTTACTAATAAACTAAATATATATACTTACAAATATAATAATATATACTTATATATAAGCTACAATAAAGGAGATAAACATAACGATAAACTAGCAGTGCGTAGACAAAGAAAGGAAATGGTTGTATACCTTAGCTTTAAAGATAGGAAGAGATTTAAATGATCTAATAGAGAAAGGTAAAGCGTTCCGCATCATTATTTTTATTATCAAGTTCTTTATAATAAATTACTTTTACAAAACAAGCTTTTATAAAATTCATTATCGGAACCGCAAGAATATTCAAATGAGCCCAAACACTAGTAGCCTACTATAATCCATTCAGAAATTCCATTGTCTAGCAACCGACTCCATCAGAGACCACCTCCAAGGTACTTATTGCATTGATTTGCATTAATTGCAGTTATTGCATTGTCACCGAAGTTACATATGTATTTCAAATTCCAGCTCAATCGGTTGAGGGGAACGGGTTTAAAATTCAATTGCAAGATTCCACCCGGCCAAACATACATTGCAAGTTAATAAAAAGCTACTAAAATACGAAATGACCCTTCCCCAAATTGCAAAAATATAATAATAATAAATAATAAATATTGCTGGACATTTCACACAGCGCTATCTAGCCCCAAACTAAGCAGAACTTGTACTATGGGAACCAGATAACTGATAGAATACTTATATACTTTTTTTTGTAAATACATACTTATAATATATAGAAAAACATCCAGACCCGGAACAAATATCTGTAGATCATGCAAACATTTGTTCCGTGGCGGGAAGCGAACCCGCAACCTCCTGCGTCTCAGCCGGCTATTCGCCCACTGCACCACGGAGGTCGTCATAATGCCAAAGAAGTCTCTACATGAAACTGTAGAAGTTCAAACTTGTTACAACGTTATTTCGTCAGCGTTTCCGTAATTGTAATACTCCGATCCCAAAGGGTTTGGCCTGGGTATGCTGACTCCGCTAAGGTTTCATAAAAGGTTCGCAAAATGTAAACTCTACTTACATATAATGAAACGTGATTACATTTACATCAGCTTCGTTATATGTACGGTTTAATAACTTTTCTAATATCGATTACATGGCTCCTGTTTCATTATCAAAGGTCAAAGCTACACCCATAAAAGTTGGATAACCAAAATGCTTTTGTTCAAGGCTTACTGAAACATTCATTGTGTGCCACACCTTTATTGAGAATGTATTACGTAATATATAAGTACGGGATTTAACAAATTGTTGGTAGTCAAATGTTTAATTTGAAAACAAGAAGATTGTTTCTGAACGAAAATTTTGCCGAAATTGCTTAATGAGTAATTATTTTGTTTACAGCATTATCCAATTTGATAACAACAACCTACGTTACCGAACATAATACTAGTAATTTAATTGGGAATTTTGACTTCCAATTTACATATTTCAATGGCGTTTCAGTGCTTTGTTAGTATATAAAGAGCTTTTTGTTGGTAAGAAGTCAAGTTTCATAAAAGAGTTACTAAGTCATTGTATTGTTACGCTGTTACACAATAAGAAATAGCCGAAATTTCTCGAAGGCTTTTGTCTTACCTGCTGTGTTATTGTCTGCAGTTGCGCAGGATGGGGATTGGTCATTCTGTCGAAACACCGACCCTTTCCTGGAACGTTCGAAATCGTTCTAGTGTAGTGAATTGTGTGCGATATAAATAGGCCGGAGAGATGGCCGGACAGTGAGTCTAGATTTTGCTATACGTGCGAACATTTCGGTGACTTTAAGTGGTGCAACAGTGGTGTGAATTAGTGTGTTGTGATTACGTGTGACCAAGTTCGTGTATTCATCGTTTAGTGCTGAATAAAAGTGTTATTTTCGTGAGATCGATTCCCATTATTTTATCCCGAACTCCTCAGCTTGTAACAGTATAGTTAGATTGGTTTTTATACCTAGAATACCTGCTAACATTTTTTTAACACAAATAGATCCTTGTTTGACCACAATCTCACCTGATAGTATGATATGGTCTATGATGGAGCACAAAAATCCTATTTAACTTATAGAAACCCGGATCATAGTCTTCAGAAAAAATGGACAAAAAACTTCAGCGCCGTAGAAATCGCCGCAATTTTTATAAAATCCGAAAATTATAAATCCACTCGGTTTCAACGAGCTTTGTTTTTTTTAAAATATAATTATATTTATCAAACATTTATTGGTCTATAAACCGCTTTTGACTATTCATCATTATTGTATTGTATTTTGAGTTAACAACTAGTATTTGTACGTAGACATGTTGGCTTACCACACTGACATTTCGATGCAGCATTCGGATTCAGACGCCACAATGCTGCGGTGCATCTAAATAATGTTTACTCTGCAGTAAAACCGCAGAGCGTGCTCGTTAATATACATATAATGAAAGACTTGCGATCGAGCGCAGTTTCAGTCGCTTTTTTAAACTAAATCCTTCGCTTTGAGTTTGAATGGTAACTTATAGAGGACCGGATATACTACACTAAGCTTCGTCGACCTTCTACGACTGATAACGTAGAGGTCTGCTACGGAATCTCTACATTAAGGGGCCAATGCATGTAATACAATTTAAAAACCACTGCAGTTGAATTGAATATATTTTGGCATGTTGATCCACTAATATTACAATATTATCCTGGTATATTTTAATCTATAATCACATGACAATCAACTCATAGCATTGTATTGTCATTACGTGAATACCGTTTATAATATTTACCATATCGAGACTAGATCAAAGCTTGAATTTTACTAATTTAAGTTACGTGAATTGACTGACCTTCAGGACTTTGGAAATCCATTCTGACTGTCTGTTTGTTACGTTTACACGGCTAAACGACCGATTTCTATGAAATTTGGCAGATAAATGATGAACTAGTATTGAGACTTAAGCTACTTTTTATTAAATAACCGTGGGCGTACATGAATACAATTTATTACCGTGGTACTCGTCACTCGTCTTGCTCGCGAGTGGTGACCACGAATGTTTAAAAGTAGTATAACAAAGTTAAAACATTATGTTAAAATCAACTTGTACTCATTATATTTTTTTTGTAAAGCTTTTGTAAGTATTATTAGCGCGCTTAACTATTAGCACAGAGTACCTAATTACGATCTGCGCCTTGTAAGTGGTAGAGACTGAAAGAGAGCCGAAGATCGGCTTACGTTCAGTAGTGAACTTAATAAATAAATAAATGTTGCTGGACCTGTCACACAGCGCTATATAGCCCCAAACTAAGCCGAGCTTGTACTATGGGAACCAGATAACTAAATACTTACAAATATACTTTTTTTTAAATACATACCTACTAATCGTATATAGAAAAACATCCAGACCCGGAACAAATATCTGTAGATCATGCAAACATTTGTTCCGCGGCGGGAATCGAAGACCCGGAACAAATATCTGTAGATCATGCAAACATTTGTTCCGCGGCGGGAATCGAACCCGCTACCTCCTGCGTGCCGGCTATTCGCCCATTGCGCAACGGAGATAGTCAGTATGATGATGAAATACTACGCGCAAGAATTAATTACTTTTAAATTATACATACATAGGTCGGTATCGTTAAGCTTAGCGACGTGCTTCACCCACCACAAACGAAATAACAATTTTGTGTTTTGCGTAAACTATGTAGAATAATTCGTTATGCTGTTTGCAAAAACGTGACAAAACAACGAATATGGTCACGTTTTGAACGGATGTACCCAATTCAATAAACATCCATTTTAATTTGTCAGTTTGATGGACATTGCAAACACGATCTAAACGAGTTGTTTGCATTGTATTCTGTGTGTTTATTTACTGTATGTTTGTATCATAATTGTAATTCAATAGGTCCTCTGCTTTGCGCGTTCTAAAACATTTTAACCTTTAAATGTATTCATAAAACGAAAAAATGTAATGCACCAAAGTGCTTCAAAATCTACTAAAGGAGAGCTAATGAAAAAGGTATTTTTTACCGTTTTATTGTAAAAAATGGCTTACTAGACTTTCTTATTAATACTGTCTATAAAACCTTTTTTTTTTTCTCAGCTCTCCTTAGATAGGATCTGAAGCGCTTTGGGTTACTGACTAGTTTATCTCGGTTTTTTATCGATTACATTTTGAAGAGTGTGCGGTGGAACTTTTCAACATGATCCCCATATCCATATCCATCGGACAACCAGCCGCTCTGCGGTGCGTCACCGCTATATGGTTGAAAAACCTCCCATATGCAGAAAGCTGTTCTGTTTCACCTTTATTATGCGCACCGCCAAAGAGTGAAACGCCTTGCCTGAGTCTGTGTTTCCTCTCTACTACAACCTGGGTGTCTTCAAGTCGCGAGTGAATAGGTTTCTTCTAGGCAAGCGTGATTCATAGACTGCATCATCGCTCACCATCAGACGAGATCGTGGCCTATAATGTATGAAAAAATAAATGTGATCCTTCTGGGCAGCACTTAATCCAAATCCTATACAAGGATTGGCATTGCCTGTATAACATTTTATTTTCTAAAAGTTATCCATGAATGGTTCAGACCGACAAACGTACCGGATGAACTTTTTTGCGTTTATCAGTCTACAGAACCCTTAAAAGTAGAAACTCGCGTGTTCCGGATGGTGGTTAGGGTAAAACCTATGAAAAGTTTTTAGATTATCGAGACTTATCGGCGGGGCATTATGATAAGATCTATTAAATAGACATTATAAGCTTCACGTGCATGTATGGAGCTGATAACAAACATTTATTGCATAAAACAAATACTTAAACACATAAACAACAACCTACATAGGTAGGTACATTTATGACGCATTTAAGAGAACTGTGACGCGGTTTTCTTTAATGCGTCATAAACGCTTTTTGAAGGGTAAACCTCTTTAGGCGCGTTGGGCATTATTTTAGATGGGAAAAAACCATTGAACTCGCGACACTGTTACCGACACCTCTGTATATAATTTGAGATGGGAAAAAACCATATATATGTTTTTTTTTGTTTGTGGAGGGGTTTCATGTTTATGCGACATCCATCATGATCGTTTTGCAACATCCAATTTATTTTTTATTTTAGTTTGTGGAGAGGCATAAGACAACTTTCTTAGTAAATTTTGATGCTTATGCGATATCCATCGGTCATTTTGCAACATCCAAATTTTTTTTGAAGTGAAAATTTCTCAGCACATTGGGCACTTTTGAGATGGGGAAAAACTATTGAACTCGCGACACTGTTACTGTTACCGTTACCGAGACCGTTCCGGAAGATTAAAAAAATACACATGTAATTGGTCAAATTTTCACTTCTGTCGGCACTCCCGGAGTGCCACTTTTTTATTATTTGATTTTAAAGTATGTTCTATGAATAATCAAAACGCAAATATAATCTGCTGTTAAAATAAAAATTATACTTTAGAGATTTCTCGGACAGGCTGAGGTTTCTGTCAATCGATACACAAGTAGATCTACCAACGAGCAACAAGCTCTACTTCCCAATTGCTGTAGCAAAATGATTATGAAAAACGTATATATTGCGATCATTTTAGGAGCAAAAGTTTAATACCTCAGAACTTGAAATACATTGAAAATCTGCCCCGGTTTAGGGTACACAAGCGTGTTTTAGTTTTGAGTCCTATCCACAAAAACGTGGTCTGGAAGAGATTATTTTTACCTAAAATTCCTTATACACTAATGTATTGTGTTCTAGCTTCAAATTGCGGCTTCACACACGTGTTTTGACAACAAAAAAGTGTGTGTGTTAGCTCCGACGGACGACTGGAGTTTACTCGTTACGAACGATAATAAAATATATAGATTAGTAAATGAGAGTAACTGAACGCATTTTTTGCATTTATGAAAGCATGCATAATACATTTATTTATATTATTATATAATTTATATTCATCAAAATACATTATATAGTCATGGAAACATAAAAAAAAACTGTTACCATGCAGCCGAGAGTACTCTGTGCTGGGAGCTGCGCAAGATAAGTTGCGCACGAACATAACGCATAAAGTAACAGAGAAAGTTTGATTTCATACCTTGTAAATTTTCATACCGTAGCGGGTTCGATTCACAGATATTTGTTCCGGGTTCGGATGTTTTTCTATATATAACGTATTTACCAAAAAAAGTATATAAGTATTCTATCAGTTATCTGGTTCCCATAGTACAAGCTCTGCTTAGTTTGGGGCTAGATAGCGCTGTGTGAAATGTCCAGCAATATTTATTTTATTTTATACCCCGGGCTTATATATGAAAATCGATTCTTAAGGAGTAAACTCTAATAAACTCCAAAAAGTAACCTATGTCTCAATCTAGACTATTATATATACCAAATTTCATCAAAATTGGTTCAGCCATTAGGATGCGAAAGCGTAACAAACAAAAAAACTCACTTTCGCATTTATAATGTTAGCTTTGTCATTGAATTTTTGATGTGCAATTAAAAGTATTTATCTATCATAGTTCAAGAAAAATGCCTTAATCAAAATTAATTACCATTTGGCTAAAACATTAGCAGAGTGGAACGCAAGTAAAAGAATAATTCGTGAATGTTATGTTGGCTGTACGTATAACCCACGTCATGGCAAAGCTTGCCCGGGGCATGTCATAATACATCGTAGGTCCTATTTGGCCCAAGGGAATGGAGACATATCTATCTTTGTTTGGGTTACAAAAATACTCAAAAAGAAAGGATTTTTATGAAAATCAGGGTCGCTCATACCATTGAATTTCTTTTTATGTGTGTTTGTGTTAATTTAAAACTGTTATCTATTATTTGTACTTGTCAAAACCTCTTGGTTATGTTATTCAGAAATTGTAATATTTATTGTTTTTTCCAAGTCTACGAGTACCTACAGTTGTATCGAAATGGAATAAATGAATGTGAATCTGACGAATGTTCGTAAAGTTCTGGCCGGACGCTTTAGCTTAAAAAAAAACAATTTAATTTATTTATTATTAGCTTTCGCCGGCTTTGTATCATAAAAAGTAGCCTGTCTCAATCTATGCACCAAATTTGATCGAAATCAGAGGCAGAGTTACTTTCGAATCACACTAATATATTAAATGCGAAAGTTTGGATGTTTGTTTGTTACTCAATCACGTCGTAACGGCTTAACCGATTTCGATGAAATTTAGTATGTACGTAAATTATAAACTGGGTTAACATAGGCTACTTATATAAATCAGGTCCGATGGGATAAAAATAGGGTGTCAAGTCAAGTTGCAACAGCGAGTTTAAATTTATTTCTAGGTTACCTTCATTTAGTAGTGTAACGCGTACAAAGTCGCGGGCAACAGCTCGTTGATAATATTCTCTTTCTTGGGATGTTTAAATTTTTTACTCACAATCATTCTCAGCATTTAACAACAAGTATGTAAGCAAGTAGCTAATTCGGAGATCTAAAAATTCGTGTTGAATTTCATCCTCATCATTCATTCAGGCATCGGTTATTTTGCGCAAAGCTGCGAAGAGCCTCAGTATTGTATAAATTATTCCCCCTCAAACAAAAGTTTGCCTTTTCAGCATTAAATTAAACCAAGCATCGGACAATAAGCGCTGAAAAATGCCCAATTTCGTTGTAGCAATAACCATGAGGCCCGGTACGCTTCTCGCATAATTTATATTGATTAACGGCGCAACTTTACCCATTAGTTATTGCCACTTTGTACGGACTTCAATTCGTTTTAAATTACATTTTTTATCTAATATATAAAAATCTCGTGTTACAGTGTGTTTCGTTCGCATAGTTGTCGTCAAAAAACGTATGTCTTATGCGTTGGTATTAAGGTTGTTTTTCCTGTAACATGGGCAACATTTTTCTTGTCCTATGCGTGCGGTAGATTCACAACAAGTCAACCCTCACCTAAATTGAGCTGGCCCATAACGGTCAGATAAAGTTTACTCGGCTGCCTCACCTCGAACGAGTGACAGCGCAACGTATATCATTACCGAAATAACCCATCCAAAATCGGTCAAAATCATTCCAAATTCGTCTATCGTGTGTGGATTTATTCAGGCTATCTTTGTGAAAATCTTTTAAAAAACAATCAAGTCCACCGGTCGGTGTGCGTGTGATAAATGCCGCGAGCATTACCCAGCAACAGACAGCAAGCAAGCGCGCGTTGGGGAAGGTGATATTCTGTTAGTGTTCTAGGTACATATGTGCGCATTATATTGTTACCTGGAGGATACTTTTTATCATACATAAGCCTACGCGGCGATTGCTATCTAGGTACATATCAAAGGTAAACGACCCAGCGTGATCCAGGCCAAGCTTGTACGCCACAAAGTGTTTGTAACATAACTCCTCCGAAACGGCTTGACAGATTCTTATGAAATTTTTTGTGTATATTCGGTAGGTCTGCGAATAGGACGTTAACTATTTTTCGTACTTCTATGTGATAAGGGTGATCCGCCCCAAATTATTATTTTTTATTTTTGGACTTAAATTTTTCTTTTTTTATTATTTGGCTATAAAAAAATCATACAACCATCAATTTTCACCCTTCTACCACCAACCCCTATCTCAGCTTAGCAACCAAAAACATAATTGATTCTAAGACGGTACGATGTTTGCGGGGTCAGCTAGTATACATATGTATATATATATATTAGGTTGGGGAAAAAGTTTCTTCGAATTTTTTAAGAAAATTCAAAACATTTTTTAATATAGTTTATTTACATTTAACTAAAGTATGTAGGTACCATTTTGTTCGATACCTTTTTGCCATCTTGTAGGTAGGGACATGATCCCATTGTTATAGAAATTTTGGGGCTTCTGATCGAAACAAAGCGACAAGTGGTTTTGGCAGTCCTCTCGTGATGTTAACCTGACACTGCCTAAAAAATTCTGAAGAGACCGAAACAGGTGGAAATCTGAAGGTGCAAGGTCAGGACTATACGGCGGATGCATTAACACCTCCCAGCCAAACTCTCTTAATTTTTGCTGAGTGGCTAAAGATATTGTATGAGGTCTAGCGTTATCATAATGAAAAACCACACCCCTTTTGTTGATTAATTCCGGCCGCTTTCTCTCAACTTCTTGCTTTAATCTCATCAGTTGTTCGCAGTAGAGTTCATAACCGATGGTCCTGCCTGGTGGTAACAACTCATAATGAATAATGCCCTTCCAATCCCACCCCACACAGCATCACCTTGTTGCGAGTTAACCCGGGTTTCACCACAGTCTGTGAAGCCTGATCGGCCTTTGACCACGACCTTTTTCGCACGTTCTTGTCGTACGCGATCCACTTTTCATCACCAGTTATCAGCTTTTTCAAAAATGGTTCGGTTTCATTACGTAGTAATAAAGAATCACAAATGAGTACACGGTTTATTAGGTTTCTTTCAGTGAGCTCGTGGGGTACCCAAATATCGAGCTTTTTTGTGTACCCAGTTTTTTTCAAATGCGCCAAAACTGTTTTGTGGTCAGCGCCTCTGACGCGCACCATGCACACGCTAGACGAAAAAAAAAAGAAGAACATACAAAGTCAAAGTCAAATATTTTTATTCATTAAAATCACAAGGATCCCTGTGAAACGTCAATTTTACTGCCTGTTCCTTCGCGACCAAGCCAGGAAAGAAAGGCAAGAAAACAAGGCTGGTTGTTTTTTTTAATGATCCTTTTAGAATACATAACAATGCAGAAAATAAATTACGTCTAAATTGTAACATTTTGAACGTGTTGGAGCAATTTCAATCCCAGGCTTCTCTATCATCTAAATAATCCGATATTTTATAGTAGGCTCTTTTATAAAGATTTTTTTACGTTTTTAAATTTGATAATTGTCAATTTTTGTACATCCCTTGGGAGTTTGTTATAAAAGCGTACACCTTGCCCTTTAAACGATTTACCAACTTTATGGAGTCTACAAGTGGCAACAGCGAGTTTATCTTTATTTCTAGTATTAAAGTTATGATTTTTATGATTAAAGTTTTGATGTTTATTTTTTGTTATTAAATAAAGTGTAGTAAATTAATTAATTGAAGTTTGAGTAAAATAGGTTACGTAATTAAGTTAGAAATTAAGTTAAACATTATTGTATTAGGTTTAGGCCTAATACAATAATGTAGTAAAAAGTAGCCTAAGTCTCAATACCAGTCACAATCTTTTTATATACCAAATTTCATCGAAATCTGTCCTGCCGTTTAGTCGTGAAAACGTAACAACCAGACAGGTACACAGAGGCAGTGAGACATTGAATGAATAAATAATGAAAATTATTTATTGCACAAAATAAAAATAATCTGTACATAGGCGAACCTAATGATAGATAGCATTCTCTTCCAGTTAACCTTTGTGTAATGCGGACAAATAGTTATAGTAGATAGAGGGAGAAGTTTCATTTAAATTCCAAGACACATAGATATAACTAAACTTAGACAAACACATGGTATTTGAATAAACCTACTTTCTAATACTTAAACATCAATAAACCCTAGTAATACAATTCATAAAGTAATAAATATCGTTATAATATATATACTACATAGACTTAAACATTGGTACCATATATATACACTTGAGAGCAATAAAATCGCACATCCGCACATTTTTACTTAAAAGTTGAATTTTTTTTTATTTGGAGCTTACAGCAAATTAAAATCAAATTAAATTAAAGTGCATAATCTAGGCATTCGCAGAACTGATAAAGGGTTGACATTTACCTTTAAAAACAACTCATTAGCAACAAAACAATAGACCCCCTTATGTCGCTCGATCCAGGTAAGGCCGGCGGCGGGATTTATCGCAGGTATAAAAGAGTGCATATTGAGGGAATGGTCATCATTTCGGCTGAGCGCCATCTGCGCTCGCCAAAAGTTCGGTTAAGCTGTCACGGCCTCAGAGGCCAACAGCGAGATTAGTCCATTCGAAAAAAAAAAAAAAAAAATGGTCATCATTTAAAATCCTCCGTCGTCCGAGACACGTTCTCGGAGACCCGGATGACGAAATC
The DNA here is from genome assembly GCA_963924445.1 of Philereme transversata. Lineage (NCBI taxonomy): Eukaryota > Metazoa > Arthropoda > Insecta > Lepidoptera > Geometridae > Philereme > Philereme transversata. The sequence continues at coordinate 13,614,374 of OZ004347.1, forward strand.
ACCTCTGCTAATGCGGAAGGTGAGTCATCTATATCAGACAGAGCAAACACTTCACAGAAACACCGACCTCGCCGGCGAGGTCGACGAGTCCCTTCAGTCGCCGCTTACACGAGGTACAGACATGTACCCGGGCGTTTCTCTCCAATCCCCATCCCGGCAACAGCCCAAGCCGAGGTTCGTACCTAAGTGGTGCCCTTGCGCTAGTTGCCTAAAAAACTTACTGGGCTGAGCGCCATCTGCGCTCGCCAAAAGTTCGGTTAAGCTGTCACGGCCTCAGAGGCCAACAGCGAGATTAGTCCATTCGAAAAAAAAAAAAAAATGGTCATCATTTGCATACCAACGTACAGTGTGAAAGGTTCTCTATTGATATTGGCTTCAAACGGAACACGAAAATGGATACTACACCAGAAGTAGCCGCTCAAGTGGTTGCCCTTGTTGAATCGGGGCTTAAGCAAAGTCAAGTGGCTCGACAATTGAGTTTGAGCCGATTTACCGTTCGGCGTGTATACCAGAGGTATCAAGAGACTGGTGGCTACCAACGGCGACAAGGATCGGGCCGTCCCCGTGCTACAACAGAGCGTGATAACCGCTTTCTTATAACGACATCTTTAAGAAATCGTCGTTTGAACGCAGTTCAACTGGGCCAACGACTTCAAGAAGTTCGTGAAGTAGAAGTTAGCCGGTGGACAGTCAGAAGACGATTGAGAGAAGGTGGCCTGACTGCACACAGGCCAGCAAACGGGCCGAAATTGACCCCAGCCCACCGAGAAGCCCGCCTTCAGTTCGCTCGAGACCATTTGAATTGGACCGAAGAGCAGTGGAGTGCAGTCCTGTTCTCTGATGAGTGCAGGATGTGCTTGCATGGCAACGACGGACAGGGGAAGGTGTATAGAAGATCGGGAGAGCGATTTGCCCAATGCTGCATAACAGAACGTGTCGCCTATGGCGGTGGATCAATCATGTTTTGGGGAGGCATGTCTATGGAAGCAAAAACCGAGCTTGCCTTCATCACCGGACCGAATACTGGTCGCCAATCAAGAGGATTGACTTCCATACGATATATTGAGGAAGTACTCGAGAGCCACGTCGTACCTTTTGCTGGGTTTATCGGCGAAAACTTTCTGTTTATGCAAGATAATGCAAGACCGCATACTGCTGGCATAGTGATCGAGTACCTTCAAGAGGTGGATGTGACCGTTATGGAGTGGCCAGCTCGAAGCCCAGACCTCAATCCCATCGAACATCTATGGGACGAGCTGAAAAGAAGAGTTCGAGGCCGAGATGCTCCTCCATCGACTCTACAGGAGCTGCAACAGGCGATCGCAGAGGAATGGGAGGCTATTCCTCAAGACTTTATCAAAAGTCTAGTAACATCAATGAAAACACGGATGGAGTCAGTGATTCAGGCTAGGGGAGGGAACACTCGGTATTAATAACAAACTTTAAATTAATTTTATCTTTTAATTTCATAACTTTGACACCAATACTTGAATAAAGAATTTTTTACTAAACATGCATTTTTGTTATTGATCCACAAAAGCATTTTTATGTAATGATTGAAAGACAAATCAGATACCACTGGATAGGTATTAAAATAGACTATGAATCTGCATTACAGAAACATAATATTTTTTGTTTTTTTTTAGTTATGTCAAAAAATCATGAATGTGCGATTTTTTTGCTCTCAAGTTTATATATATAGCGTATAATAAATATAGCAGAGTATTTACAGGATACCGCTCATTTTGTACGACTACGAAATCGTTCATTTTGTAATATCCGCAGCTTATCGTATGAAACTTTCACATAGAAGTTTGGAGGTAGATTGGAAACCCAGTTTTCAATGTTCCAATACCTACTTTGTGTTTAAGCTCCCATTATACTGTATCAACTGTTTTCAAACTAAATTCGTAAACTAATTATTCAAATAGGATGTGTATAAACTTGTTCAAGCATATTTTAAGCGCGTCTAATAAGGTTCAAAATGTTTACTGTAAGTTACTAACTCATAACAAGATGTAAATTATGTAATAACTTCTTAATAGTACATTTTCTACAAGAGCTGTAAGCGATCTATTGTACACCGAGATATTTAGATGTACGAGTGAGCGAATGCGAGCGAGGATGCTAATTGAGGGTGTTATTATTAGGGGTTTCTCTGCATTGGCGCCTCCCAGCGCCAAAACACAATTCCTGCAGGAGATTATTATTTATTACTAACTTTCGGATCACACTAATATTATAAATGTGTAAGTTTGGATGTTTGTTTATTAATTTATTTGTTTGTTACCAATCATGTCGTTATAATAAGAAAACTTTTTTTTTTTACGTGGGGAAAACCTCATGGATACAGCTCTGGATACTACCCAGGGAGCGGTATGTCGGACTCCTACCGGCCAAAACTCCACGGCGTTCCTCCGCTCGCTGTATACCGGGGACACGGGAACAGAGAACATTCTTCCGTGACCCCGGTGGCGTTGGTCCGCTCTTGCGGGCCCCATCTCTCAGGGACGTAGATTATAACCTAGATTAACACGTAGGTTACTTTTTATCCCATAAATCAGGTCTCATGGGATAAAAAGGGGTGTCAGGTCAAGTTGCAACAGCGAATTTAGCTTCATTTCTAGGTAACCTACACATTTAGTGTTATAACGCGTACGAAGTCGCGTATGTTAATATTGAATATATTAATATTGAAATGGAGGCCAAATAGACTTTTCATGTTATACTTGGTCCACTCGAGATGACTCAGTCCTTATAAAAAACGATATAGGTAGGTAATCTAAAATTACGTTATTCTGGTATCTAATGGAAACCTCATGGGGTGCATAGCGCTCGTTTACATTAACATGTAGTGACTAAAATATGACTTTGCTACTAGAATTTATGAGGCTATGGTTATTTCTCCACTATACCTTGTTGTTAATGCGCTTTACTGGTATTTATTCTGAATTTATTAAGCAGGTAGTTTATAACAATATGAACAAAGGACTAGATATTATTTCTTACTAGCTGTTGCTCACGATTTCGTACGCGTTACACTACTAAATGTCTAGGTAACCTAGAAATAAAGCTAAACTCGCTGTTGCGATTTGACTTGGCACCCCATTTTTATCCCATGGGAACTGAAATATGGAATAAATGGTAGCCTATGTGGTGTTCCAGGTTATAATCTACATATATACCAAATTTCATCGAAATTGGTTCAGCCGTTGCGGCGTGATTGAGTAACAAATAAACAAACAATCAAACAAACATCCAAACTTTCGCAATTATAATATTAGTGTGATGTGATTAATTATTTTTCAACATGTATTAATCATTGTTAGACCTACATGGATAGTACCTAAGTACCTACCAACTTATACAGGGTGTTTGGTAATATACTGACGATATTCAAGTGACGGTTTCTTAAACATAAAAACGGACTTCTCGAAAAAAAATCACTAGTTATATTATCAAATTTTAAAGAAAATTGACTAAATTTAGGTGATTTATTCGATATAAAACTTACTGCCTACTCTTGCAATCGACATCCAAAAATAAAGGCTGATTAGATATCTCTTTCGACAATGGGTTTTGGGTAAGAAAGGGACAACATTAGTGACATCTCGAGATGTCACTAATACAGTATCTGTGGTTAGATGGCCAGCATTATGCAATAGCAGAACATACGTTTAATAAAGTGTTTGTTTTTACATACCAAAATCAATTACACATTTCTATGGTAAACATTTCACAAATCTTTTTATTATGTTTATCAAAATAACCCCTTTCATTTTTGTGCGTATATTATCAAACACCCTATATTTTTGTAGTAAAGATGTTGATAAAGACTTCGAGATAGAGTTTAAGAGAGATAGTATTTAATGTTTGTCTATTTATGAATAGATGGAATAGTAAGTGCCGCTTCTGTATCTTTTGATTATTAATAGACCGATGGATGGATCGTCGCTAGCCGCTGTTTGTGTGTTCATGTGAAAACTAATAAGAGAAAATCGATAGCCCAAACGTAACTTCAGATACTTAAAGTAAACGTTTCTTTCAACATTATTTCGAATAACCGAGGCTTCAGGTAATAATCAAACAAGTTAAGTATCAGCTTTCAGATTTTTACATACATTATACACACCTCCCACGCTTGTATTTTCACACTAAGCATTGTTCTAGAAAATAGGCCTAAGACAACTCAATGGTACATAAAATTTAAATTTTTGACATGCTTGTACAATTTGAACATTTTAACTTCGGAAAATAAATAGATAACTACATACTAATATTTTATTACCACTAACTGTTTAAAACGTAGGCGAACTTAATGCTATGTAGCATTTTATTCCAGCTGACCAATAAAATAAATCTTTTTAAGTTTGGATCAACCTCTATGTGATGGAGTCTCATGTCATATTTTCTCGCCGACAAGACAAAATGGCGGCGGCAAATGCGTGTCACATTATTATGACATCCAGCCCAGAGATTCAGCCCTGAACTTGACATCAATGGACGGTGGATAGAGGGTGCCTTTTTGAAGGAAAGTTTTTCATGTTAATTGGTTACCTACTCTTTTTAGGGGTAGAAATTGCAGTTATTTTGGATTTCAGATTTTTCCCTACATTTGTGTCACTAAAGCTACACGAATACCCAATTCCAGTGTGGGGTCACTGGTATTCCCTGTGAATTTCGTCAAAGTTCAGTTTTTTTCATAACATATTTAGGTTATCTAAAAATGTTATGAAAAAAACTTTTAGATAAACCTAAAGTAATGACTAATAAATAAAGATTCGTTGCCTTCTTGATATATTTAATTAATAAGGTTTTTTTTTCTGAAAAATCTACGGAAGCTGTTTGTTTTCGGTGTTCTACGTATTTTATTTTTTATGATAAGTCAATTTATGAGGGATCTCATTACTTTCTTGCATCTAGGGGTCCCTAAATAAAGAAAAGAGGGCCAAAAAAAAAAAATAAAGAGGCCAAAATTATATCCTGAATAAAGCGCTAATTACGTTTCCGGGATAATGAGATAAGATAAATACAAAAAAAAAATTACATAATGTAGGCTAGGTACATTTTGGTAGGTGTTAATGAGTCAAAGAAGAGGTCGAGTAGATTACAACTGGAAACTAAGTTAGGGTACTTTTGAACAACATTTGAACATACTGTTATGCTGTTACACAATAAGAAATAGTCGAAATTTCTCGATAGCTCTCGACTACCTACTGTGTCACGGAATACGTAATACTTGGTAAATAATATACCTGCATGCTGTGTTTTTGCCTGCGGTTGCGCAGAATGGGGAGTGGTCATTCTGTCGAAACACCTACCCTGGAACGATCGAGATCGTTCTAGTGTAGTGAATTGTGTGCGATATAAATAGGCCGGAGAGATGGCCGGACAGTCAGTCTGGATTTTGCTATACGTGCGAACATTTCGGTAACTTTAAGTGGTGCAACAGTGGTGTGAATTAGTGTGTTGTGATTACGTGTGACCAAGTTCGTGTATTCATCGTTTTAGTGTTGAATAAAAGTGTTAGATCGATTCTCATTATTTTATCCCGAACCCTCAGCTCGTAACAATACGAAGTAATATTTTCAGGAGTTCTGATTATGTAGTAGAGAAGTGATGTAAAATAATTTTTCACACCACCTGCTCGACAATTTCAAATTATATGTCATGTAAACGTCACCGAAAGCAGGTGATTATATCTGGCTGAGCCAGGAGTAAAGTTGTACTGAATTTGGTTATACCCTCGCGGGCATAATGTGATTTGAATTTGGAACCTCATCTGTATTAAAATTTGAACCAAAGAGACTTACACAATAAGAACTTATTCGTAAATCGAACTAACCTCTGCACATAAAGCACCAACCTAGATTTTGTTTTTCTTGTCTCGCAGAAAGTGTGAATAGTAGAATATTATCCTTGTGGATAAAGCTGTCTGCATCTTGGGCGTGCTTATATCCTTCTCTGCACTCAGGATTCTAGTAACTCCCTCGCTCCGCTCGTGAGTTAACTCTAGAATCCTTCGTTACGTTCGGAATTTAATATAGAGCCCGTGACGCAAGACACTGCTTTATAAGAGTTCCTGCTTGCAGAATGACTTTCCAATCTCCTCATTTGATAATCATGTCCTCATTTGATGATCAACTAAGAAATGATATAGATATTGATCGAGCGAAGCGAGATCTCCAAATCAAATTGAGCAAATCGGCGTTGTATGTATGTATGTATGTATGTTTGTTTGTCCGAGGATAACTTTCGAAGCGTTTATCCGATCATCGTGAAATTTAGTATATATGTAGGTAATGATCAATTTTGGTGTGACTCAATGAGCTAAAAATTTTGCGGGGTTGTTGAGATATTGGGGTACAAAAGGGGTAAAAAAAATGAAAATGAGACTATTAGGTCAAATGAGACGTCGAATGAAAGGTCTTCATTATTACATTTCGACCCCATTTTTACTTTTAGTAAAGTTTTTGTAGTTTTTGAGTTATTAGCCATAATAAAAACTAAACTTTGACAAAATTCACAGGGTACACCAGTGATCCCACAGAGCTGTAATTTGGTATGCGTGTAGCTTATGTATCACAAATATAGGCAAAAGTCTGAAATCTAGAATAACTGCAATTTGTACCCCAAAAAGGGGAACCAATTAATATGAACTCCCGTTACCTGTAATTTGAATGAAACTGTAGGTCAAGTTATTTGGTTATTTATTTCGTGGCACTATTTTGATAGTCAAAGATTACGAATACTTTTTTTTTTGTTTTTATGGTAGACTCGCGAGATCTCAGTTCGGGGCGAACCACTAGTACTAGTATGGAATCAAAAGTTATCTGATAATTGCTAAAATGATCCCCTCATGTAGGTTAGGTCTCCAGTGTGTTGTAATATCGTGATAAATTGACTTGCCCTTTGACCTAAGTTAGGAAAATGAACTAATAACTATAGGATAAATATGTATATAAGATGAAATTTACGATTACTTTTTTCAAATTATTCTTTATAATTGAAAGTTTCAATCAATCGAAGTATAAAAAAATGTATTAAAAAAATGTAAACCTGTATTTACACTTAATTGTAAAAATTTGTAAAATGGGCGGTTATATCACTGGAAGTGATTTATTTAAGGCGACCTTTGTATAGAAAGTAATCAGCGAAACAGTAGCCGTCTAGGTATGGTGTTTTACAGTTTAGGTATCACTGGTCAAGTTATTTCTTCTTGAGCAAACTACAAACATCTGCCGCAATTACGTCTACGTGTTTCGCATTTATTCTTATTAATAACAGATAGTATGGTAGTGTTGTATCTGTTTACGTAGGTAGCCTTATCCATTGCCTTTGGGGAAACCCCTATATGTCAAACCAAATTACTTGTGGTTAGACCCTTCAGCCACGATTCTGCGCCGTTTGCCTTTCCATTTTCCTTATTAGCCGTTTCAGTTTTTAATTAAACTTTAAGATAAGATAACTTTTTATTGCACCAAAATAAAATACAGAACATAATTTTGACAAATAGATTCTGTAAAATGGCGGTCTTATCGCTAAAAGCGATCTCTCCCAGACAACCTTTGTATCGACAGGATAAAAATTGATCACATTACGACAGTGTATCTACTATAAACCTAAAATAATGATAATAATACAAATTTAATATTAGCACACATAAAATTGGTTATGATGAATTAACAAGTAACATTAAAAAAATAAACTGACTTAACCAAACCACGGAACTGATTTTGACGAAATTTCTGAAAGACCAATATGAAAGTATATCCTTTCAAATAAAAAAAGAGTTTTCCAAATCGGTTGATAAATGACGGAGTTCTGATGTGAAAACATAAAACAATTAATAAAATTTGAGGGTTGCTCTCGATTTGACGACCTCCGTCGTGCAGTGGGCTAATAGCCGTCTGAGACGCAGGAGGTAGTGGGTTCGATTCCCGCCGCGGAACAAATGTTTGCATGATCTACATATATTTGTTTCGGGTCTGGTTGTTTCTCTATATATTATAAGTATGTATTTACAAAAAGAAAAGTATATAAGTATTCTATCAGTTATCTGGTTCCCATAGTACAAGCTCTGCTTAGTATGGAGCTAGATAGCGCTGTGTGAAATGTCCAGCAATATTTTTTTTTTGGGATCCCATCATCAGATCCTCACTTGGTGCCAATGGGACTTCCTGGAAAGTATACCCTTTTAAACAAAAAAAGCATTTCTCTAATCTCTCCAGGCGTCTTCGAGTAATCAGGGAACATTCATAAAAAACAAAAGCTTCCGACGAATTGAGAACCTCCTTATTTTGAAGTCAGTTCAAAATCAGTTACAACTTCAACACAGGGACAGATAATGGGTGTGTACTTGTGTTTTAAAATTACTGTTACGCCGAGGCTGTTAAACAATGAGTAATAATCGAACCTTCTCGAACGCTTTTGTCTTGCTGTGTTATTGTTGCTATTGTTTGTGGTTTCGCAGAATGGGGAATGGCCATTGTGTCGAGGGACCGACCCTTTCCTGGAAGGATCGACATCGTTCTCGAACAATCGAAATGTGTGCGATATAAATAGGCCGGAGAGATGGCCGGACAGTCAGTCTCCAGTCTCGAGTCAGTTGAGTGAGTTAGTCTCAGCGAGGCCCTGGAGGACTGACGTGGGAAGGGTCTCGCGTGAACAGTAGTTGCTCCCGAGTCAGTCTGGATTAAGCTAAACGTGCGATCATTTCGGTGACTTTAAGTGGTGCAACAGTGGTGTGAATTAGTGTGTGGTGATTACGTGTGACCAAGTTCGTGTATTCATCGTTTAGTGCTGAATAAAAGTGTTATTTTGGTTAGATCGATTCCCATTATTTTATCCCGAACCCTCAGCTCGTAACATTACTAATAGTTTATTTGTTACACCATAAATTCCGGCATTATATTCTCAAAAAATATCTCCATTTGTTCAGTTTTGTGTGCAAGCTCCAGGCACTCCGATAAATGTAAATACGTATTCCATATTTTTCGTTTCAGCCGTGTTCGCTAAATATGGAAATGTGACCTTTAAACTTTTTGCGAGTACTTGAGAGATTTTCGCTTGGAAAGTTAATTTGTAGGCTTGTAAATAGTTATGGACTAATCATTACTCGGGGTCGGCGCAACATGTATTTCTCCTCCACACCTCTCTATCAGCCGTCATCTCCATTGTCACTTCCTTCCTACCCATATCATATAGATAAACTTGAGCGCTTGCAAAACTTTGGCAACCGGTTTATCTTCGGCTTGTGGAAGTATGACCATGTGTCCGAATTTCGCAGTAAGCTCAAGTGGTTACCCATACGCCTTCGCCGGGATACTCACATCCTTCAGCATTTATATAACACCCTGTTCAACCCTTCCTCACCTTCCTATCTTAAAGAACGCTTCCATTTCCTCCATCAATCCAACCCTCGATCCTTGCGTTCATTTGACACAATCCAACTCAGGACACCTGTACACTCCTCCTTTGATGTCTTTTACTGTGTAGGCTGTCCGGCTATGGAACACGCTGCCGGTAGCTATTAGATGTGCCAAGTCACTTGCCATTTTTAAACGTATGCTCAGAGAACACTATGTGAGTATTTGTCGCTAAATATATATGTATTTATTATTAATTATTTGTTTCTTAAATAAGTTTAAGTAGGTATATATAAATTGTTATGAGTAGAGTTATTCTAGTTATTATTTAGGTTCATTCATGTTATTTTCATTTATGTAAGTTTTATATATTTTTTAAATACCTAATTAGTATTAGTATGTATGTACATGTAGTATGTTAGGTAAACCATTACACCCCAGGTAATGCCCACACAGTCCATTCCATCCAGAGGTTATCTGGTAGAGATCGCTATTTAGCGATAAGACCGCCAATTGTATCCATAGATTTACGTAGTTGTTTTTTATATGTATTTGATTGCAATAGTTTTATATAATCTAATCTATCATTCTTTACACAGTCCATCCATCTCTTATTCTGCCTTTCTCTACTTCTATATCCATCCACACTCATATCTGACACTCTTTTAGTCACATGATTTTCTTCCCTACGCATGACATGTCCATACCACGCTAGCCTCTAACTCCACAATTTTTCTATCACTGGCGCTACTTTTAAACTTCCTCTAATATACTCATTCCATATCTTATCCATTCTCGTTACTCCACACATCCATCTCAACATTCGCATTTCCGCCGCGTGCACTCATCTTTCATCCGTCCCTTTCGTGGCCCAACACTCAGAACCATACAACTGGTCTTATGATCGTCTTGTAAATTTTTCTTTTAAGTTTAAGGTTAAATAGTTATAGACTAATATTACACCTTAAATTAACACGAATAGTACTTGCTAACTTAATTATAATCGATCACTAATAAACAAAACTATTCAAACCAATACAGAATTCGATTTGATTGGTTTAACTTTAGTAATTACATAACTAGAAGCGAGCAAACCACGTTGGGAGCAACTCTTGACTTTGTTAATTTAAATTCTTCTCAGCCATCACGTGTCGTGCATAAAGGTCGTATTTAATGTTTATATATGTAGATTAGTTTCAGTCTGAAAATGAATATTAATTGGCTCTATAAATAAATAATGCTGAACATTTGACACAGCGCTATCTAGCCCCAAAACTAACCAAAGCTTGTACTATGTGAACTAGTTAACTGATAGAATACGTAAATACTTTTTATTTTTGTAAATGCCAAAGACACAAGGCCTAAGAAGCGTTGGCGCGATGATTTGGAAGCTTTTTATAGGGACTGGTGGGATTTGGTACAGGATCGAGATAAGTGGAGAGGTGAGGAGGCCTTTGCCCAGCATAGGTCAGCATAGGCTAGATAAAAAAAACATACTTATAATATACTAGCTGACCCGCCCGCAGCTTCGCACTGGTGGTTTTTCAATAAACCATTACCCTCATTTTGCGCAGTTGGCTAAAAAGTAGCCTATGCCCTTTCCCAGGATATAAAATTTCATTACGATCCGTTCAGCCGTTTAGTCGTGTAAAGGTAACAAACAAACAGAGTTATGTATGTTTTATACATATAAACCTTCCTCTTGAATTACTCTATCTATTGCTGAAAATTGCATTAAAATCTGTTGAGTAGTTTAAAAGATCTAAGCGAACAGACAGCGGAAGTGACTTCATTTTTTACTACGTAAAGATAGAAAAATACCCAAAACCGGATCCGACCCGGATCGAACACGCTACCACGTGTTTACGTGTTACGTGTTAGCCAGCTATTCGCCCACTGCGCAACAGAGGTCATAGTATGTTGGGCGCATAGCTAAGTTTTATTTAACTTTGTAAATGATAATATTTGTAGAGAATTTTGCCAACAGAACTTCGCTTCCACAAGCGCCGAAAAACGTAAAAACCAAGTGAAACGGGAACGGGTTCACTGTTAAGTCCGTCGCAACTTCCGGTCGGGGATGATGTTCATTTCGCTCAGTATTTAAGGTACTGAAATGGTCATAAAACTTCACATTTCGACAGGCTTTATATAATTCTCTACTATTTTCGTAGAAATTACAATATTTGCAGTTTTGGAACCATTTTCGTTGGTTTGTGATCCTATTAAAATTTTCCTTTGTCCTATATTGCACAAAGGAAAAGTTTTATGCAAATGACGAAAGTTCAGGAAATGAACTAGGTTACATTACAAAATTAGTGTCTGATCTGATCCACTTATGAATGAATGAGAAATTCATATTATACACCTTATCACACTATCACACCAATATTATAAATGTGAAAGTTTTGAAGTTTATTTATTTGTTTGTTACTCAATCACGTCGTAATGGCTGAACCGATTTCGATGAAATTTGGTGTGTTTATAGATTATGACTTAGATTCAAATATACGACTGCCTTCGTGGCGCAGTGTGCGTATAACCGGCTGAGACGCAGGAGGTAGCGGGTTCGATTCCCGCCGCGGAACAAATGTTTGCATGATCTACAGATATTTGTTCCGTGTCTGGGTGTTTTTCTATATATTATAAGTATGTATTTAAAAAAAAAAAGTATATACGTATTCTATCAGTTATCTGGTTCCCATAGTACAAGCTCTGCTTAGTTTGGGGCTAGATAGCGCTGTGGGAAATGTCCAGCGATATTTATATTTTATATTTATATTTATAGGCTACTTTTTGCTGACAAACAACGCGTGTGAAGCTGCTGGCGTAAGCTAGTTAAATATATATTAATAGCGAACTTAAAAGAAATAATTAAATATTAACACAATGGGTGGTCTTATCGCTAGTAAAACACAGACGAGCTGTGAGAATTGTTGATGTTCCTATTCTCACAAGCGGTATTGAGTTCTTAAGTCTCAGGAGAGATTTTGCCTCCCTGTGTGTGTTCTACCGCTTGTTTAATGGGTTGTGTTCTGAGGAGTTGTTTGACATGGTGCCTGTAGGTTCCTTTTATCATCGCACCGCTCGCCATCGGCAGGGAATCCATCCACATACCTTGGAGACGATGTGGTCGCGTACCATGAGTGTCCAGAGGAATTTTTTCCCGCGAACACTTCGCTTGTGAAATGGTCTCCCTGCCGAGGTTTTCCCCAAGGACAACAGTACTTCTTCAAAGAGAGCGTTTTGAAAATTTTAATTCGTCGTCAACGCGCGAGTGATCTTTGGTGTTATAAACGTCCATAGGCTACGGTAACCGATTACCATCAGGTGGGCCGTATGCTTGTTTGCTACCTTAGTAGTATTAAAAAATAAAAAAGCGATCTTTTTCAGACTTACTCTGCACGATCACCTTTTTACATGATTTTACATGATCATCACCAGCTAGAAGCTATTTTCATTATTAGATATTCATTATTATTATATTATTCATTATTATTATTTAGATTCAATTGAGAGAATAGCCAAGAAGCTCATTTGCAATGACGAATTAGCAAATGCAAGGCTCCACAGCCTTGAGCATCGTCGAAAGGTTGCAAGCCTCTCGGTTTTTTATCGGATACATGTCGGAGAGTGTGCTGCGGAGCTTTTCAACCTGATCCCACCATCCCCATTCTATAATCGGACAACCAGACGCTCCGCGATGCGCCACCGCTACATGGTAGACATACCTCCCATACGCACAAAGCGGTACTCTTCCACCTTTATTATGCGCACCGCGAAGGAGTGGAACACCTTGCCTGAGTCTGTGTTTCCTGATAACTAAGTCATGAGTGAATAGGTTTCTTCTAGGCAAGCGTGTACCATCGTAGACTGCATCATCGCTTACCATCAGGCGAGATAGTGGTCAAACGCTAGCCTAAAATTTATAAAAAAAAAATGTAATAACCAAAAAATTTTTTACAATAAACTGCTCATTACGTGCTTTTGCTTTATCAACTAAATGTGTATCTAAGAATAAGGTACTTAAAACCTCTTGAGCACCTTTTAGGAGACCATCCATTTTGCAATTTGACTACCAAATAGGGCTCTTGAATTTGAATGAGCGTTTACTTTGAACCCCTGAATTTCTGCGACCTTTTAATAGAATGAAAAACAGTGATGTTCTTAATTAGTCTGTAATGCAATTATTTTAGCGTAAGGAATTCAGCTTTAACTTTTATTGGACTTCCTTCCTTCGACCAAGATTAAATAAGCTATAAATAAAAGCGGTATACATAATCGTATTATCCAGAAGAAATATCGGTGTACTTACTACCAGGTCTTTTAATCTTATTTTAAGTAAATAAACATACCTACTTTTCAAATTCTCCACAATTATACGCACTAATTTCGGTTCTCTTTAAAGGTGTTTGTCTGTACGAGTATGTCATCGTATATCCCAAACAAATCAAACCGCTTTCTTCTGTTTGGAATATAAACAATATAATAAATGTTGGTATACGCATATGTTTGGTGAAAACCGGTGCATGTTAAATCTTAAATTGAGAAATTGAGAGAGGACTTGAATCCGAATCCTTCCACTTACGAGAATGCGATACCAATTTCGCCAAAGGCTATCTACTTACTTGTCAGGCTCGTAATTTATGTGATGATTTAAAAAATCTTGAGATTTTCTTGTGTTGGTGAATAAGAATATTGCTAACTGTGCCTAGATACAGTCTCTCAGTTTCTATTGTGAGCGTGTCTACCTGGCCGACTGCTGACTAGATAATGAAGAAAGGCGTGGGTGGTTCAGATCGCATTATGGTATAGGTACTCGTTTTAAATGTTGAAATCTAGATCTAGATGGTAAGGGGTACAGTGCAGGCGAGAAAGAGAGAAGCTTAATTATTAGACAAAATAGTTGACAGTTTTAATTAAGACAATATCATCACCTCACAGCCACATGACGTTTACTTACCTAGACGTTACGTTTACCCCCATCGATTTCCCAGAGCAACTGGTCTTGTGCGCCATGCACCTAACATTTAGCAATCTTTATTAGGTCAGTTTTTCATCTAGTACAACCAGAACAAAACGACACAGTTATTTTTAGTTTAGTATCTATACAGGGTGTTTGGTAATATACTGACGGTAGTCAAGTGACGGTTTCTCAAAAAAAAAATACTTCTCAAAAAAAAACTGCTAGTTATATTATCAAATTTTAAAATAATCGACTAACTTTAGGTGATTAATTCGATATAAAACTTACTGCCTACTCTTGCAATCGACATCCAAAAATAAAGGCTGATTTGATATCTCTTTCGGAAATGGCTGTGGGTTTTGGGTTAGAAAGGAACAACAAGAGATATCTTGAGACGTCACCAATATCTGTGGTAAGATGGCAAGCGTTATGCAATAGCACAACATAAGTTTAATAAAGTGTTTGTTTTTACATGCCAAAATAAATTTTACATTTCTATGCTAAACATTTTACAAATTTATTTATTGTGCTCATCAAAATAACCCCTTTCATTGTTGTGCGCATATTTAACAAACACCCTATATACTATGAGTCAGAGAAACCATTCTCAACATCTGCTTTAGCCAAGTAAGCCTTATTGGATGTAATTATTGTCCACCACTTGCGCTGATTATTATATGTATCTACTAGCATTCGCCCGCAGCTTCGCACGTGTGGTTTGTTAATAAAAAGTAGCCTGTGTTAATCCAGGTTATAACCTACGTTCATACCAAATTTCATCGAAATCGGTTCAGCTTACGACGTGATTGAGTAACAAACAAACAAGTAAATAAACAAACATCCCAACTTTCGCATTTATAATATTAGAGTGATTTAGGAAACAACAATGGCTATTGGTTTATTGTTACAACTAGAAGGCTGGTTGTGAGTTGGGACACAATTTCAAGTTAACATTTGAAACGTATGGACCGTATGTAGTAACTCTTTGTGATAGATATCCAATTATCTATATGGTTGGTAGGTATTTACTGATAGAGCCTTCAGAGGACTACAATAACCAATATAAAATAACTTGTCTGCATGTTTTTCACATGACAAATGACATGGATAACCAGTGCTATAGAACCAGTTTGGTTTATAGAAAACTATAGAAAAGTTTTAGTTTGTGGTTTGTTTTAAGTTTTCTGTTTAAACTAGTGGTTCGCCCCGAACTGAGATCTCGCGAGTCTCCCATAAAAACAAAAAAAATATTATTAGTAATCTTTGACTATCAAAATCATGCAACGAAATGATTAACCAACTTACTTGACCCACAGTTTCATTCAAATTACAGGTAACGGGATTTCATGTTAATTGGATATACTTTTATGGGTTAGAAATTGCAGTTGTTCTGGATTTCAGACTTTTGCCTATATTTGTGTCACTAAAGCTACACGCATACAAAATTTCAGTATTGTGGGGTCACTGGTGTACCCTGTGAATGTTGTCAAATTTCAGTTTTTATTATGGCTACTAACTTATATACTACAAAGTTTAAAGTAATAATAAAAACGGGGTCGAAATGTACTCACAAAGACCTTTTATTAAATTTACCACTTGACCAGATAGTCCCATTTTGTTTTTTTTTACCCCTCTTGAACCCCTATATCTCAACAACCCCGCAACATTTTTAGCTCATTGAGTCGCACCAAAATTGTGCCATCACTACCTTCCTATACCAAATTTCACGATGATCGGATAAATGCTTCGAAAGTTATCCTCGAACAAACAAACATACATACAACGCCGATTTGCCCAAGTTGATTTGGAGATCTCGCTTCGCTCGAGCAATTAATTCAGAGAAACGATAATCTATTGTAACAGTAGAATTTCCAACAAGCGGAGTTCCACACGAATTCGGTACCGAGCGAACATTGTTATGTCTATTATAATCAACAAGTTAGTAGATTATCCGCATAACACGCACACGCAATTTATCCTGAGTTTCCAGAGAAAAGCAGTTTTTGCGTGGATTTGTACACAAGAAAAAAGTTATTGAAAAATGAGGGCTAGGACTGACTTTTCCCCACTTACGAGTACGTATGTTTTATTCTAGAGCTTGAAGACATATGTAGTGTGTCCTACAGTCGAGGGTGTGGATATTTTGCTATGTCTCTTCAACTTTTGTATCATTGAAATATAATGATACAAAAGTTGAAGAGACATAGGAAAAAGTGGTTTTCATTTCAATTCAATGTAATAATTATTTTAGTCTCCTATTCAATAAACTTATATCATCATTCTTTTTCGAGAAAATGTGTTGAAACTGTTTAAATTCTCACGTTCTCATGTTACTTTGGAGGGAAAATTTCTCGTAGAAAGTAGAGTCGATTGAGTAAAACTAAATTTATTCGACGTATAACATGTCGCCTTTAACCATAATTCAATAGTATATGCAGCATTTAATAGCAAAGGGCTGGTTGTTATTCCAAATTATTAACTTCGCGAGCAAACTGTATCACAATTTGTGTCGGTAGATTGTGAAGTTGGGTGGTAAACTACCCTTATTATGTTAGCCTGAGGGGTAAGTTGGTAAACTTAAATGAACCGAAACATCGGTTGCTGTTACAATAACATAGCTGTCCTTTTGGGTAAGGGTTGGTGGAGAATTTTCCACCATCATGAAATGTTCACAACTGTTTTGTTTTGATTTCCGGTAAAGCAAATAAACGAACTACGAGCATGATCAAACAAGTAACTTTTAACAAAAATATGACACTACCGAACCAATTTTGATGAAATTACTATAGGATCAATGAAATATGTTTTTTCGCCATTTTTAACCCTTGACGCGTGTTATGTTTCGTTACGTCGTTAGTTCGACGGTTACGTCTGTTTGAGGCACCGTAGCTACCAAACGGATGGACCGATTCGGACGCGGTTTTTTAATAGAAAGCTAGTTTGACGGGGGTGGATCTTTTTTTTTGACCTACGGCGCAGAAAGAGGAACTCGTGGATTTTTGA
The DNA here is from genome assembly GCA_963924445.1 of Philereme transversata. Classification (NCBI taxonomy): domain Eukaryota; kingdom Metazoa; phylum Arthropoda; class Insecta; order Lepidoptera; family Geometridae; genus Philereme; species Philereme transversata. The sequence goes on from OZ004347.1 coordinate 13,631,708, forward strand.
AATTTTGTAACATTTCACATCTTTATAAAGTACCTACTTAGTCTAAGTTCTTATTTCCTACCACAGCACACACGGACACAATACATTATAAAGATAATATTATAAATAAATAAAATAAATATTGATGGCCATTACACACAGAGCTATCTAGCCCTAAACTAAGCAGAGCTTGTACTATGGGAACCAGATAACTGATAGAATACTTATACTCTTTTTTTTTTTGTAAATACATACTTATAATATATAAAAATAAATCCAGACCCGGAACAAATATTTGTAGATCATGCAAACATTTGTCCCGCGGTGGGAATCGAATATCTATACGCCCACTGCGCCACGGAGGTCGTCGATTAACATTAATTAAACAAAAGCACAAAATAAAGTAAGAGAAAACAGATTTACAAACAACAATTTTTTTTTCTATTTATTATAAGTATGTATTTACAAAAAAAAAGTATATAAGTATTCTATCAGTTATCTGGTTCCCATAGTACAAGCTCTGCTTAGTTTGGGGCTAGAAAGCGCTGTGTGAAATGTCCAGTAATATTTATTTATTTATTTACAAACATAGGAACAATAGAACAAAACAAGTAGCACTCCGGGAGTGCCGACAGAAGTGAAAACTTGATGATACTAATATACAGAGGTGTCGGTAACGGTAACGGTAAGTGTCGCGAGTTCAATGTTTTTCCCATCTTAAAAAATGCCAAACGCGCCAGAAGTTTTCTCTTCAATAATAATTATAAGAGAAAAATTGACAACTGGTAAATAGATATGTATGTGCTACAGCAGCAAATGGGTTTCTACTCAGCATTATGCCTCGCTGTGCATTATGCCGGGGCGCTGTTATTCTGCCGATACCTTCATTAGGCAAGTCATTAGATCCTGTAAGAACTATTGAGGCACTAACATTGTAACATGCATAACGCAGGTATTCAGTTAAAACGCTTCCTAAGATCAACTTTATAATGTTTTCTGTCGACTTCTTCAGCACTTGTACGTTTAGAGACTGACTGTACACTGTCTTTAGTAAAATTAAAACGAAACTACAAAGTATAAAATAGCTTTCTAAATATTATATTTTGAAATTATAAAGAGCAAAAGTCAGAATCTATACATATAAAATGGTTTGTCCTGAATGACTGACTGACGGATCAACGCACAGCCTAAACCGCTGATCGTAGATACCTCAAACTTGGGGGGTGTGTTCTTTGTATGACGTAGGCATCCGATAAGAAAAGATTTTCCGAAACTCTACCCCTAAGGGGGTGAAAAGGGGGGCAAAGTTTGTAGTGGGCATAGTGTTTCCTTGGTCCAATCTACTTCAAATTTTGCATAAACCTTTTTTAACAGAATTGATGGAAGACGTGTTTCGTATGTTACTGAAATTCTTCCCCTACCGGGGTTAAAAAGGGGTAGAAAGTTATTTTGGCGGTGATTTGCTTTGAAGTTGATATCAATACTCCTAAGTGTTTTTGATTTAAATTACATTTTATTTTGACACATGTTTGAAAACTCAATCCGATTTTATTCAAAAAAGGTGGAACTCACTTAAAAACATAAGCAAATACTCTTTAAAATTGGAATGTCTCGAAAGTCACTGTACTATATTAGTACCTCATTTGAAGGTTTCTAAGCTTAAAGAGGTTATGCACTTTTAGGATACGGCCTCATAGGGACGTAGAGTTTGAAATTTGAAATGGTAAGGACTAGAACATTTTGGTCAGAAGAAAATAGTTTTCTTATAGTTTGTCTTAGAAGTTTAATTTAGTGTATATTGTTTTTCGCAATTTATTTACATGTTACTATTATGATAAATGTGAAAGTTTGGATGTTTGTTTATTTGTTTGTTTGTTACTCAATCACGTCGTAACGGTTGAACCGATTTCGATTAAATTTGGTATATACGTAGGTTATAACCTGGATTACCACATAGGTTACTTTTTATCCCATAAATAAGTTCCCATGGGATAAAAATGGGGTGTCAAGTCAAGTTGCGACAGCGAGTTTAGCTTTATTTCTAGGTTACCTACACATTTAGAAGTGTAATGCATACGAAGTCACGGGCAACAGCTAGTGTTAAATAAAGTAAAACATTTTTCATGTTTTTCTAGAAGCAAATTTGGTGCGAAATATTATTTTATAAGCTATTTACTGTAAACCTTAGTTCACAAGTTAATTGGCGGAGCATTAGCTTAGTCCTAAAAGGTTTTAGAGTTCCGTTCTTAAAAGCTTAAATTTGCATATTTATATGTTTTAGTAAAACTTTGTAAAGTTGTAATTATGTAAGTTATGAAGTCAAGAATAAAAAAAATGATTAGGGTCCTATTAGGTCAATTGGTGAGTGATATTTTTTCTTGCTTACCCCATCGTGTTGGATATCGATGAATAGATCTTTTAAAACATTATGAGGCTTCACCGACCCATGGGTACATAAGTCTGTTATAAAGCAAAATATAAAGCTTCAAAATGGCCATTTTCATAATCATCATCATCAACATATCAGCCAAAGGATTTTTGTAATAATCGTATGTAATCTATGTCTGTAGTTGAGTTTGTATAATGGCTATACAAAATGACCACAGAATCCTTTACCGTGGTTCGCCACGCGCGTGACAAATTTATTGATCGAGCGAAGCGAGATCTCTAAATTAACTTGGGTAAATCGGCGTTGTATGTATGTATGTATGTATATTTGTTTGTCCGAGGATAACTTTCGAAGCGTTGATCCAAACATCGTGAAATTTGATACATAGGTGATGGCACAATTTTGGTGTGACTAAATAAGCTAAAAATGTTGGGGGGTTGTTGAGATATTGGGGTTCAAGAGGGTAAAAAAAATGAATATGAGACTATTAGATCAAGTGAGACCTCAAATGAAAGGTCTTTATTGGTACATTTTGACCACGTTTTTATTTTTAGTAAAGTTTTTGTTGTATTTGAGCCATTAGCCATGATAAAAAATAAATTTTGATAAAATTCACAGGGTACACCAGTGACCCCACAGTGCTGTTATTTGGTATGCGTGTAGCTTAAGTATCACAAATATAGACAAAAGTCTGAAATCCAGAATATCTGCAATTTGTACCCCAAAAAAGAGTATCCAATTTACATGAACTCCCGTTGCCTGTAATTTGAATGAAACTGTCGGTCAAGTTAATTGGTTCCTTATTTCGTGGCACTATTTTGATAGTCAAAGATTACGAATATTTTTTTTGTTTTTATGTATACTCGCGAGATCACAGTTCGGGGCAAACCACTAGTTACTTTAACTTTATGGACCTATCTACTTTTCTATGTTCCTGTATAAGATTCTGATAAACCTAAAAAAAAGTAATAGTCAGCGTGTAGTTTTGCTTTTTGAATTTTTCGAGGAAGTGCTAAAAAAACATTTTCAGTGATAATTAGTTTAAATTAGGTATACGGTTTTTGATATATGGAATGCGTACAGATTTGTATTGAATATAGATCAATCGACACGCATTTGGGCTTTTTTTAATGAATTATGGTACATTAGAAATCACTACAAAACAAGGTGCTTTGGCGTTGATACCTGCTTCTCGTTTGAGAGAGTGGAAGCTAGAAATACAAAAGTGGGACTTTCAATCATCTTAGGATTGAAATTACGTTTGTAAGCGACGTGTGGGCGGTTTGAAGTAGGTCGTGACTGTAGCAAAATGGGCTACGGAAGTGACCTACTTGTGAGCAGTCGATTCCGGAAGTTACTATGCGTTGCTTTACGTTGACCTTATGTCGTATACTTATCATCAACATCTTAAAAAAGTACAGATCATCTTCATCCAAAGGTTGTCTAAATAAGATCGCTTTCTTTAGCCATAAGATCGCCCATTACTGTGGTTGTATCTAGCTGGTCAGGTATAAAAATAATTTTCATTAATTTATTTTATTCATTATATCAGCCAACCTTTATCAGGTCGCCTTTCCATCTAGTGGAGGCCTACGCTGTGCTTTCCATTGCGTTATCTCCATTCGAGAATCTTTATGCCCCAACGGCCATATTCAATTCTTCGACTCATCACACTAATATTATAAATGCGAAAGTTTGGATGTTTGTTTATTTATTTGTTTGTTTGTTTGTTACTCTATCACGTCGTAACGGCCAAACCGATTTCGATGAAATTTTGTATGTACGTAGATAGACCTGGATTAACACATAGGCTACTTTTTATCGCATAAATCCCATGGAATAAAAATTGGGTGTTAAGTCAAGTTGCAACAGCGAGTTTAGCTTTATTGCTAGGTTACTTACACATATAATAGTGTAACCTGTACAAAGTCGAGGGCAACTGCTAGTCAATAATAATTGTATTTTTAAGGTAACTAATATATACTATCATACTATCACAAGTTGCGTTATTTAGCAATAGGTTAAAATTCGTGTGATTACATAATACGAGTGTTAAGAAGATTAATTAGAAAAGTGTTGGAAACCGTCGCAGTTCTGTTAAGATTTCTACGTATTAAAACATTCGTACTTAAACAGATAGTACTAACGTAGGATCTTTCCTAAAACACCAGTATTATAACGCGGTCACATTATCGGGATTTAGAGAATGTTTTTGTTGCATGTTTCTGTCTATTTATATAATTCGTCACAGAAAGATACACCGCACGAATATTTTCCGTAGTCTTAATGTGGCCGTAATTAAAGTAAACCAGTCAAAGATTCGTCAAAAGATAACAGCGATACCAAAAACAAGGATGTAGTTCGCAACTCGTTTCATTATGATACAAGGTTAAAGTGAAGTAAATTGAGATAACTTCCTGAATCGCATGACTGATACTTTTCTAACAAGTAGGTTGTTAGGCTTCTTTGTCGTTTTTGTAGTTTACTTAGTTGTTTTAATTAGTGCAATAAAAATATAAAAGATAATTTTTGTTAAGTTTTTATCGACTATCATAAGTAAGCGAATATGTAGCAAAATTTTAGCATAAAATAGTTCATTTAACCATACGTGATGTAGATTTAGCGTGGTCGGAATATTTAGATTCCATTTATTATTTGACGACCTCCGTGGTGCAGTGGGCGAATAGCCGGCTGAGACGCAGGAGGTAGCGGGTTCGATTCCCGCCGCGGAACAAATGTTTGCATGATCTACAGATATTTGTTCCGGGTCTGGTTGTTTCTCTATTTATTATAAGTATGTATTTACAAAAAAAAATGTATATAAGTATTCTATCAGTTATCTGGTTCCCATAGTACAAGCTCTGCTTAATTTGGGGCTAGATAGCGCTGTGTGAAATGTCCAGCAATATTTATTTATTTATTTTATTTATTTATTATCTACTAGCTGTTGCCAGCGACTTCGTACGCGTTACTCTATTAAATGTGTAGGTAACCTAGAAATAAAGATAAACTCGCTGTTGCAATTTAACTTAACACCCCATTTGAAATGATTTATGGGATAAAAGGTATGTGATAATCCTGGTTATAATCTACGTATATACCAAATTTCATCGAAATCAGTTCAGCCGTTACGACGTGATTGAGTAACATACAAACAGCTATACAAACATCCAAACTTTCACATTTATAATATTATAGTGTGATCTCATCATCAGGTGTTCGAAGATTATAATCTCAGAAGAAGGATTTTATTTATTTGGGAACAAAAAAATACAATATATGTATGTATCTAGGTACAGCTTATGTAATCATAAAATATATAGGTATAGAAAAGTAAAGTTCAGGCCGATTTTAATTACCTTACCCTCAGCGATAAGGTCGCCCATTGTATGTATGCCATGGTGCCTTTTTTACGTAACTACGGCAAAATCAAAAGGATGGGTTATGTTTTTAGCAGTCTATGTCTACCTATCTTTCACCGTAGCACCTAAACTACTCATCTTATTTTGATGAACGAGGTTTAAATCGATTCGTTATCAGAGTGCGGGAGGCATAGGCTAAATTTTTATCCAACTACGGCAAAGTCTAAAGGAAGGGTGCTGCTTTAAGCAGCCTATGGATGTATGTTCCACCGTAGCGCCTAAACTACTCGTCAGATTTTGATGAATGAGGTTTAAATCGATTCGTTATTAGAGTGCGGGAGGCATAGGCTAAATTTTTACCCAACTACGGCAAAGTCTAAAGGAAGGGTACTGCTTTAAGCAGCCTATGGATGTATGTTCCACCGTAGCGCCTAAACTACTCGTCAGATTTTGATGAATGAGGTTTAAATCGATTCGTTATTAGAGTGCGGGAGGCATAGGCTAAATTTTACCCAACTACGGCAAAGTCTAAAGGAAGGGTACTGCTTCAAGCAGCCTATGTACGTATGTTCCACCGTAGCGCCTAAACTACTCGTCAGATTTTGATGAATGAGGTTTAAATCGATTCGTTATTAGAGTGCGGGAGGCATAGGCTAAATTTTACCCAACTACGGCAAAGTCTAAAGGAAGGGTACTGCTTTAAGCAGCCTATGGATGTATGTTCCACCGTAGCGCCTAAACTACTCGTCAGATTTTGATAAATGAGGTTTAAATCGATTCGTTATTATGGTCCGGGTGACATAGGCTAGGCTACCATCGACGGGTATTACGTACTACGTAGTTGGGTTTCAGTTTTTACATAGCTTGTTTTATTCTAGCTTAATACTTATTTGTGTATTATTTCTGTTTTTTTTTGTAAAGATTTATCTATTAACACCGAGAGTAGCGCTAGGGTTGGTGCCTACACTAATCTACAACCAAATACACAACAATTTTGATACGGACGTTTATTTATTGTCACGTAAATTATCACAAGTAAATTCACCGCTAACAAATTATATCGCACAAAACATGATTTACACCTCGCGGTGCTCGCGGCTAGCGTTCGGCCGACTTGATGAGAGAGCCTACGCGCGCGTCGAAGCCTGCGTGCACTTGATAACACTCGTTGTACTAAACTCAACTTCTGTACCAATCTATTTTGTGGTGCTAGTAACTACATCCTTATTCGTAACTTTCCAGTTTCGTAAGCCTCATGTCATATCTACCCAAAAGTAGTGTTTCGTAAACATTTTTATGTCTTCATTCGTACCTACATTGTAAATCATTCGTTTCAGTATAAATTGGCTTCAGGCTTATCCAATATCAGCTTCACTCAGTTATCTTCATTCGTATCCGGGTCGTAAATTCGTTGTTGGCAGTAACTTTTACAGCTATTCGGAAATAAAATGAACCGTTTCCGACTCACGCTATAGCGCCTGTTGCCTGTCGAATGGTTTAACTGTGTGCATGGTTCCTTTGTGAATCAATCTATCCGTACCTATTTCTGCCGCCAAGTATTGCTGTATTCCTGTTTCTAGGGTATGGTTGCCGGTAATATTACAGATACATATGTAACGGACGATCAAAGACGGGGCAGGATCGAATCTAGATTTAAAATGTATTAGGTAGTTATAAGATCGAATCAGATTCAAATGTTAATAGGTAGCTAAACTTGTAACGGTTTAAACTTGCAAAGGTCAAAAGAGTGAGATAGCTACATGTAAGTCCCCGTCTAACTTTGCTGGAAACTTCGATGTATTAAGAATTGTATAACATGATTTGTGAAAGCGTGAATTACGATCCCCGCAACATGGCTAGGGCGAGGAGTATTATTATTATATTATATAAAGCTCGATTACCACTGACTGACTGACTGACTGACTCATTGACATGTTTGTTCTCCCAGATGCCCCCTCGTAGGGTGAAAATGTTTGGTGCCATCGTATAGAGGGAGTTCCGATGAGTTGGGAATAAATCCTAAAGTACCCCTTTTGTCCCCCATTCGCTCCCATCGACATCGTATCTCGGAAAGTATAGGTCTTACAGCGTTGGTGCAAAAACTAATGTTGCTGAGGACATTTTTTTACATCCGGATCCATGAAAAAAAAATTGTCTTTCATACAAAAAAAAAATTGTCCCATACAAAATATTTCTGTATGAATACCGTAAACCGTATATTTCGTTTGCCGTAATTTTCATACTGCTTTTGTAGGGAGCCCACGGCTTGTGTGTACTATAAAATTACTGTAAATTTGCTTGATTCTATATAATGGTGGTGGAGGGACATGAGATAACTTTCATAGTTTTTGCAAAGGTCATCATCATCATTTTGGAACATCCAATTTTTTTTTTTTTTTTAGTATGCAACGTTCATAATGTTTATTTTGGAACATCCACATTTTTTTAATTATGCCTCATCCACAATGATCACTTTGGAACGTCAATTTTTTTTTTTTATATGCAACATCCGCTGTGATATTTTGGTACATCATTTTTTTAAATTATGCCTCATCCACAATGATCACTTTGGAACGTCAATTATTATTATTTTTTTTTATTATGCAACATCCACTATGATCATTTTGGTACATAATTTTTTTAATTACGCCTCATCCACAATGATCACTTTGGAACGTCAATTATTTTTTATTTTTTTATTATGAATCATCCACTGTGATCATTTTGGAACATCATTTTTTTTACAATTATGCTTCATCCACTATGATCACTTTGGAACGTCACTGTTTTTTTTTTTTTTATTATGCCACATCCACTGTGATATTTTGGTACATCATTTTTTTTTAATTATGCCTCATCCACAATGATCACTTTGGAACGTCAATTTTTTTTTATTATGCAACATCCACTACGATCATTTTGGTACATCATTTTTTTAATTACGCCTCATCCACTATGATCACTTTGAAACGTCATTTTTTTTTTTATTATGCAACATCCACCCTGATATTTTGGTACATCATTTTTTTTAATTATGCCTCATCCAAATGATCACTTTGGAACGTCAATTATTATTTTTTTTTTATTATGCAACATCCATTATGATCATTTTGGTACATCATTTTTTTAATTACGCCTCATCCACAATGATCACTTTGGAACGTCAATTATTTTTTATTTTTTTATTATGCATCATCCACTGTGATCATTTTGGAACATCATTTTTTTTTCAATTATGCCTCATCCACATGATCATTTTGGAACGTCAATTTTTTTTTATCCTATCCTCTTTTTATATATCCTCTTTAATTGTTTCTATAACATCGAAATCCTCTTTGATGGCATTTTTACTTCAATATACTTTTGAATTGCTTTTTTCTATTTTTATATTTTCTTCAATTACTTCTCTTACTTCAATATCGACTCTACAAAATTATGGGTTTTAATACAAATCTTAAATCGCTCGTATCTTCTAAACGGGAAGAGTTACCCCCAGCAAACTTTTACAAAATATTGGTACTAATTTTTGGTGGAATAGTTTTTTTAATACCATCATTGCCCTTGAGATCCTTTTTGAATGCTTCTCTTACTTCGTCTTCCGCTTTGAATGCTTCTTTCACCTCGATATCCTCTATTTTTGCTTCTTCCACTTTGATATCCTTTTTAATTGCTTTTTCTACTTATATATTTTCTTAATTGCTTCTTTTACTACAATTCCCACTCTATAAAATTATGGGTTTTAATACAAATCTTAAATCGCTCGTATCTTCTAAACGGGAAGAGTTACGCCTAGCAAACTTTTACAAAATATTGGTACAAATTTTTGGTGGAATAGTTTTTTTAATACCATCATTGCCCTTGACATCCGTTTTGAATGCTTCTCTTACTTCGTCTTCCACTTTAAATGCTTCTTTCACCTCGATATCCTCTATTTTTGCTTTTTCCACGTTGATATCCTTTTTAATTGCTTTATCTACTTATATATTTTCTTCAATTGCTTCTCTTACTTCAATTCCCACTCTACAAAATTATGGGTTTTAATACGAATCTTAAATCGCTCGTATCTTCTAAACGGGAACAGTTACGCCTAGCAAACTTTTACAAAATATTGGTACAAATTTTTGGTCGAATATTTTTTTTATTACCATCATTGATCTTGACATCCTTTTTGAATGCTTCTTTCCCTTCGATATCCTCTATTTTTGCTTCTTCCACTTTGATATCCTTTTTAATTGCTTTTTCTACTTATATATTTTCTTAATTGCTTCTTTTACTACAATTTCCGCTCTACAAAATTATGGGTTTTAATACAAATCTTAAATCGCTCGTATCTTCTAAACAGGAACAGTTACGCCTAGCAAACTTTTACAAAATATTGGTTCAAATTTTTGGTCGAATAGTTTTTTTATTACTATCATTGCTCTTGACATCCTTTTTGAATGCTTCTTTCACCTCGATATCCTCTATTTTTGCTTCTTCCACTTTGATATCCTTTTTAATGTCTTTTTCTACTTATATGTCTTCTTCAATTGCTTCTTTTACTTCAATTTCCACTCCACAAAATTATGGGGTTTCATACAAAACTTAAATCGCTCGTATCTTTTAAACGGGAAGAGATAGCTCGAGGAAACTTTTACAAAATATAAGTATAAGTTTTTGGTGAAACCGTTTTTTATTTTTATCCTTGTCCTCGACGTCTTTTACTCAATTTCAATTTCCTCTTTAATTGTTTCTGCTACTTCGATATCCTATTTGATTGCTTCTTTCACTTCAATATCCTCTTTGATTGCTTCTTCCACTTCGATATCATCTTTGATTGCTGCTTCCACTTGGATATCCTCTTTGATTTGATTGCTTCTTCCATTTCGGTCGTCTTTGACTGCTTTCTTACACATGGATATCCTCTTCGATAACTTTAAACAGCTCGATATCCTCTTTGATTGCTTCTTCCACTTTGATATCCTCTTTTATTGCTTCTACCAATTTGATATCATCTTCGATTTCCTTTTGATTGCTTCTTGCACAGCAATATTCTCTTTGATTGCGTCTTCATCTTGGATATCGTTTTTGATAGCATTTTCACTTCGATATCCTCTGTGATGGCTTCTTCCACTTCGATACCCTCTTTGACTGTTTCTTCCACTTCGATATCGTCTTTGATTGCTTTTTTCACTTCGTCATCCTCTTAGAACGCTTCTACCACCTCGGTATCCTCTTTGATTGCGCACTCAACTTTATTTTCCTCTTTGATTGTTTCTGCTACTTCGATATCCTATTTGATTGCTTCTTTCACTTCAATATCCTCTTTGATTGCTCCTTCCTCTTCGATATCGTTTTTGACTGTATCTTCCACTTCGATATCGTCTTTGATTGCTTTTTTTACTACGTCATCCTCTTAGAATGCTCTTACCACCTCGGTATCCTCTTTCATTGCTTACTCAACTTTAATTTCCTCTTTGATTGTTTCTGCTGCTTCGATATCCTATTTGATTGCTTCTTTCACTTCAATATCCTCTTTAATTGCTGCTTCCACTTGGAAATCCTCTTTGATTTGATTACTTCTTCCATTTCGATATCGTCTTTGACTGCTTCTTACACATGGATATCCTCTTTGATGGCTTTTAACAGCTCGATATCCTCTTTAATTACTTCTTCGACTAAAAGAAAAACACGCGAGCTGCGAGCAGCTCGCGCACAACGCAACCTCTAGTTATATTATATAAAGCTCGATTACCACTGACTCACTGACTGATTGACATCATTGTTCTCCCAGATGCCACCTCGTAGGGGGGAAATGTTTGGTGGGATCGTATAGAGGGAGTTCCGGTGAGTTGGGAATAAATCCTAAAGTACCCCTTTTGTCCCCCATTCGCTCCCATCCACCTCGTATCTCGGAAAGTATAGGTCTTAGAGCGTTGGTGCAAAAACTAATGTTGCTGAGGACATTTTTTTATATCCGGATCCATGAAAAAAAAAATGTCTTTCATACAAAAAAAAAATTGTCCCATACAAAATATTTCTGTATGAATACCGTAAACCGTATATTTCGTTTGCCGTAATTTTCATTCTGTTTTTGTAGGGAGCCCATGGCTTGTGTGTACTATAAAATTACTGTAAATTTGCTTGATTCTATATAATGGTGGTGGAGGGGCATGAGACAACTTTCATAGTTTTTGCAAAGGTCATCATCATCATTTTGGAACATCCAATTTTTTTTTTTTTAGTATGCAACGTTCATCATGTTTATTTTAGAACATCCACATTTTTTTAATTATGCCTCATCCACAATGATCACTTTGGAACGTCAATTTTTTTTTTATTATGCAACAGCCACTGTGATCATTTTGGTACATAATTTTTTTTAATTATGCCTCATCCACAATGATCACTTTGGAACGTCAATTTTTTTTTTATTATGCAAAATCCTTTGTGATCATTTTGGAAAATCAATTTTTTTTCAATTATGCTTCATCCACTATGATCACTTTGGAACGTCAATTTTTTTTTTTTTTTTATTATGCAACATCCACTGTGATATTTTGGTACATCATTTTTTTTAATTATACCTCATCCACAATGATCACTTTGGAACGTCAATTTTTTTTTATTATGCATCATCCACTGTGATCATTTTTGAACATAATTTTTTTTTCAATTATGCTTCATCCACTATGATCACTTTGGAACGTCAATTTTTTATTTTTTTTTTATTATGCAACATCCACTGTGATATTTTGGTACATCATTTTTTTTAATTATGCCTCATCCACAATGATCACTTTGGAACGTCAATTATTATTATTTTTTTAATTATGCCTCATCCACAATGATCACTTTGGAACGTCAATTATTATTATTTTTTTTGTATTATGCAACATCCACTGTGATCATTTTGGTACATCATTTTTTTTAATTATGCCTCATCCACAATGATCACTTTGGAACGTCAATTATTTTTTTTTTATTACGCAACATCCACTGTGATCATTTTGGAACATCATTTTTTTAATTATGCCTCATCCACAATGATCACTTTGGAACGTCAATTTTTTTTTTTATTATGCAACATCCACTGTGATCATTTTGGAACATCATTTTTTTTAATTATGCCTCATCCACAATGATCACTTTGGAACGTCAATTATTATTAATTTTTTTGTATTATGCAACATCCACTGTGATCATTTTGGTACATCATTTTTTTAACTACGCCTCATCCACAATGATCACTTTGGAACGTCAATTATTATTATTTTTTTTGTATTATGCAACATCCACTGTGATCATTTTGGTACATCATTTTTTTAAATTATGCCTCATCCACATGATCATTTTGGAACGTCAATTTTTTTTATTATGCAACATCCACTGTGATCATTTTGGAAAATCAATTTTTTTTTGTAGCACAAATTTTTGGTGGAATCGTTATTTTACGGTCATCATCGCCCTTGCCATAATTTTGAATTCTTCTCTCACTTCCTTTTCGTTTTCGAATGTTTCTTCCACATTGATATCCTCTTTAATTGTTTCTATAACTTCGAAATCCTCTTTGATGGCATTTTTACTTCAATATACTTTTGAATTGTTTTTTCTATTTTTCTATTTTCTTCAATTACTTCTCTTACTTCAATATCGACTCTACAAAATTATGGGTTTTAATACAAATCTTAAATCGCTCGTATCTTCTAAACGGGAACAGTTACGCCTAGCAAACTTTTACAAAATATGGGTACAAATTTTTGGTCGAATAGTTTTTTTATTACCATCATTGCTCTTGACATCCTTTTTGAATGCTTCTCTCACTTGGTCTTCCTCCTTGAATGCTTCTTTCACCTCGATATCCTCTATTTTTGCTTCTTCCACTTTGATATCCTTTTTAATGTCTTTTTCTACTTATATGTCTTCTTCAATTGCTTCTTTTACTTCAATTTCCACTCCACAAAATTATGGGTTTTCATACAAAACTTAAATCGCTCGTATCTTTTAAACGGGAAGAGATAGCTCGAGGAAACTTTTACAAAATATTAGTATAAGTTTTTGATGAAACTGTTTTTTATTTTTATCATTGCCCTCGACGTCTTTTACTCAATTTCAATTTCCTCTTTAATTGTTTCTGCTACTTCGATATCCTATTTGATTGCTTCTTTCACTTCAATATCCTCTTTGATTGCTTCTTCCACTTCGATATCATCTTTGATTGCTGCTTCCACTTGGATATCCTCTTTGATTTGATTGCTTCTTCCATTTCGATCGTCTTTGACTGCTTCTTACACATGGATATCCTCTTCGATAATTTTAAACAGCTCGATATCCTCTTTGATTGCTTCTTCCACTTTGAAATCCTCTTTTATTGTTTCTACCAATTCGATATCATCTTCGATTTCCTTTTGATTGCTTCTTGCACTGCAATATTCTCTTTGATTGCGTCTTCATCTTCGATATCATTTTTGATAGCATTTTCACTTCGATATCCTCTGTGATTGCTTCTTCCATTTCGATATCGTCTTTGACTGCTTCTTACACATGGATATCCTGTTCGATGGCTTTTAACAGCTCGATATCCTCTTTAATTACTTCTTCGACTAAAAGAAAAACACGCGAGCTGCGAGCAGCTCGCGCACAACGCAACCTCTAGTTATATTATATAAAGCTCGATTACCACTGACTGACTGACTGATTGACTCATTGACATGTTTGTTCTCCCAGATGCCCCCTCGTAGGGTGAAAATGTTTGGTGGGATCGTATAGAGGGAGTTCCGATGAGTTGGGAATAAATCCTAAAGTACCCCTTTTGTCCCCCATTCGCTCACATCGACCTCGTATCTCGGAAAGTATAGGTCTTAGAGAGTTGGTGCAAAAACTAATGTTGCAGAGGACATTTTTTTATATCGGGTTCCATGAAAAAAAAATTGTCTTTCATACAAAAAAAAAATTGTCCCATACAAAATATTTCTGTATGAATACCGTAAACCGTATATTTCGTTTGCCGTAATTTTCATACTGTTTTTGCAGGGAGCCCATGGCTTGTGTGTACTATAAAATTACTGTAAATTTGCTTGATTCTATATAATGGTGGTGGAGGGGCATGAGACAACTTTCATAGTTTTTGCAAAGGTCATCATCATCATTTTGGAACATCCAATTTTTTTTTTTTTTTTTAGTATGCAACGTTCATCATGTTTATTTTGGAACATCCACATTTTTTTAATTATGCCTCATCCACAATGATCACTTTGGAACGTCAATTATTTTTTTTTTATTATGCAACATCCACTGTGATCATTTTGGTACATCATTTTTTTAATTACGCCTCATCCACAATGATCACTTTGGAACGTCAATTATTTTTTTTATTATGCAACATCCACTGTGATCATTTTGGTACATCATTTTTTTAATCAAGCCTCATCCACAATGATCACTTTGGAACGTCAATTATTATTTTTTTTATTATGCATCATCCACTGTGATCATTTTGGAACATCATCTTTTTTAAATATTCCTCATCCACATTGATCACTTTGGAACGTCAATTATTATTATTTTTTTTGTATTATGCAACATCCACTGTGATCATTTTGGTACATCATTTTTTTAAATTATGCCTCATCCACAATGATCACTTTGGAACGTCAATTATTTTTTTTTATTATGCAACATCCACTGTAATCATTTTGGTACATAATTTTTTTTAATTATGCCTCATCCACAATGATCACTTTGGAACGTCAATTATTTTTTTTTTATTATGCAACATCCACTGTGATCATTTTGGAATATCATTTTTTTTAATTATGCCTCATCCACAATGATCACTTTGGAACCTCAATTATTATTATTTTTTTTGTATTATGCAACATCCACTGTGATCATTTTGGTACATCATTTTTTTAACTACGCCTCATCCACAATGATCACTTTGGAACGTCAATTATTATTATTTTTTTTTATTATGCAACATCCACTGTGATCATTTTGGAACATCATTTTTTTTAATTATGCCTCATCCACAATGATCACTTTGGAACGTCAATTATTATTATTTTTTTTGTATTATGCAACTTCCCCTGTGATCATTTTGGTACATCATTTTTTTAACTACGCCTCATCCACAATGATCACTTTGGAACGTCAATTATTATTATTATTTTTTGTATTATGCAACATCCACTGTGATCATTTTGGTACATCATTTTTTTAAATTATGCCTCATCCACATGATCATTTTGGAACGTCAATTTTTTTTTATTATGCAACATCCACTGTGATCATTTTGGAAAATCAATTTTTTTTTGTAGCACAAATTTTTGGTGGAATCGTTATTTTACGGTCATCATCGCCCTTGCCATCATTTTGAATTCTTCTCTCACTTCCTTTTCGTTTTCGAATGTTTCTTCCACATTGATATCCTCTTTAATTGTTTCTATAACTTCGAAATCCTCTTTGATGGCATTTTTACTTCAATATACTTTTGAATTGTTTTTTCTATTTTTCTATTTTCTTCAATTACTTCTCTTACTTCAATATCGACTCTACAAAATTATGGGTTTTAATACAAATCTTAAATCGCTCGTATCTTCTAAACGGGAAGAGTTACCCCCAGCAAACTTTTACAAAATATTGGTACTAATTTTTGGTGGAATAGTTTTTTTAATACCATTATTGCCCTTGAGATCCTTTTTGAATGCTTCTCTTACTTCGTCTTCCGCTTTGAATGCTTCTTTCACCTCGATATCCTCTATTTTTGCTTCTTCCACTTTGATATCCTTTTTAATTGCTTTTTTACTTATATATTTTCTTCAATTGCTTCTTTTACTACAATTTCCACTCTACAAAATTATGGGTTTTAATACAAATCTTAAATCGCTCGTATCTTCTAAACGGGAAGAGTTACGCCTAGCAAACTTTTACAAAATATTGGTACAAATTTTTAGTGGAATAGTTTTTTTAATACCATCATTGCCCTTGACATCCGTTTTGAATGCTTCTCTTACTTCGTCTTCCACTTTAAATGCTTCTTTCACTTCGATATCCTCTATTTTTGCTTCTTCCACTTTGATATCCTTTTTAATTGCTTTTTCTACTTATATGTTTTCTTCAATTGCTTCTTTTACTACAATTTCCACTCTACAAAATTATGGGTTTTAATACAAATCTTAAATCGCTCGTATCTTCTAAACGGGAAGAGTTACGCCTAGCAAACTTTTACAAAATATTGGTACAAATTTTTGGTGGAATAGTTTTTTTAATACCATCATTGCCCTTGACATCCGTTTTGAATGCTTCTCTTACTTCGTCTTCCACTTTAAATGCTTCTTTCATTTTGCTTCTTCCACTTTGATATCCTTTTTAATTGCTTTTTCTACTTATATGTTTTCTTCAATTGCTTCTTTTACTTCAATTCCCACTCTACAAAATTATGGGTTTTAATACAAATCTTAAATCGCTCGTATCTTCTAAACGGGAACAGTTACGCCTAGCAAACTTTTACAAAATATTGGTACAAATTTTTGGTCGAATAGTTTTTTTATTACCATCATTGCTCTTTACATCCTTTTTGAATGCTTCTCTCACTTGGTCTTCCTCCTTGAATGCTTCTTTCACCTCGATATCCTCTATTTTTGCTTCTTCCACTTTGATATCCTTTTTAATGTCTTTTTCTACTTATATGTCTTCTTCAATTGCTTCTTTTACTTCAATTTTCACTCCACAAAATTATGGGTTTTCATACAAAACTTAAATCGCTCGTATCTTTTAAACGGGAAGAGATAGCTCTAGGAAACTTTTACAAAATATTAGTATAAGTTTTTGGTGAAACCGTTTTTTATTTTTATCATTGTCCTCGACGTCTTTTACTCAATTTCAATTTCCTCTTTAATTGTTTCTGCTACTTCGATATCCTATTTGATTGCTTCTTTCACTTCAATATCCTCTTTGATTGCTTCTTCCACTTCGATATCATCTTTGATTGCTGCTTCCACTTGGATGTCCTCTTTGACTTGATTGCTTCTTCCATTTCGATCGTCTTTGACTGCTTTTTACACATGGATATCCTCTTCGATAACTTTAAACAGCTCGATATCCTTTTTGATTGCTTCTTCCACTTTGATATCCTCTTTTATTGCTTCTACCAATTCGATATCATCTTCGATTTCCTTTTGATTGCTTCTTGCACTGCAATATTCTCTTTGATTGCGTCTTCATCTTCGATATCGTTTTTGATAGCATTTTCACTACGATATCCTCTGTGATGGCTTCTTACACTTCGATATCTTCTTTGATTGCTTCTTCCACTTCGATATCCTCTAAGATTGCTTCTTCCTTTTCGATATCGTCTTCGACTATTTGTTTCACTTCGATATCGTCTTTGATTGCTTTTTCACTTCGTCATCCTCTTTGAATACTTCTACCATCTCGGTTTCCTCTTTGATTCCTTAGTCAACTTCAATTTCCTCTTAGATTGTTTTTCCTACTTCGATATCCTATTTGATTGCTTGTTCCACTTCAATATCCTCTTTGATTACTCCTTCCACTTCGATGTCATCTTCAATTTCCTTTTGATTGCTTCTTGCACTGCAATATTCTCTTTGATTGCGTCTTGGTCTTCGATATCGGCTTTGACAGCATTTTCACTTCGATATCCTCTGTGATGGCTTCTTCCACTTCGATACCCTCTTTGATTGCTTCTTCCACTTCGATATCCTCTTGATTGCTTCTTCCACTTCGATATCCTCTTTGATTGCTTCTTCCACTTCGATATCGTCTTTGACTGTTTCTTCCACTTCGATATCGTCTTTGATTGCTTTTTTTACTTCGTCATCCTCTTAGAACGCTTCTACCACCTCGGTATCCTCTTTGATTGCTTACTCAACTTTAATTTCCTCTTTGATTGTTTCTGCTACTTTGATATCCTATTTGATTGCTCCTTTCACTTCAATATCCTCTTTAATTGCTGCTCCCACTTGGAAATCCTCTTTGATTTGATTGCTTCTTCCAGTTCGATATCGTCTTTGACTGCTTCTTACACATGGATATCCTCTTTGATGGCTTTTAACAGCTCGATATCCTCTTTAATTACTTCTTCGACTAAAAGAAAAACACGCGAGCTGCGAGCAGCTCGCGCACAACGCAACCTCTAGTTATATTATATAAAGCTCGATTACCACTGACTGACTGACTGATTGACTCATTGACATGTTTGTTCTCCCAGATGCCCCCTCGTAGGGTGAAAATGTTTGGTGGGATCGTATAGAGGGAGTTCCGATGAGTTGGGAATAAATCCTAAAGTACCCCTTTTGTCCCCCATTCGCTCATATCTCGGAAAGTATAGGTCTTAGAGAGTTGGTGCAAAAACTAATGTTGCAGAGGACATTTTTTTATATCCGGTTCCATGAAAAAAAAAATGTCTTTCATACAAAAAAAAAATTGTCCCATACAAAATATTTCTGTATGAATACCGTAAACCGTATATTTCGTTTGCCGTAATTTTCATACTGTTTTTGCAGGGAGCCCATGGCTTGTGTGTACTATAAAATTACTGTAAATTTGCTTGATTCTATATAATGGTGGTGGAGGGGCATGAGACAACTTTCATAGTTTTTGCAAAGGTCATCATCATCATTTTGGAACATCCAATTTTTTTTTTTTTTTTAGTATGCAACGTCCATCATGTTTATTTTGGAACATCCACATTTTTTTAATTATGCCTCATCCACAATGATCACTTTGGAACGTCAATTATTTTTTTTTATTATGCAACAGCCACTGTGATCATTTTGGTACATATTTTTTTTAAATTATGCCTCATCCACAATGATAACTTTGGAACGTCAATTTTTTTTTTATTATGCATCATCCACTGTGATCATTTTGGAACATCATTTTTTTTTCAATTATGCCTCATCCACTATGATCACTTTGGAACGTCAATTATTTTTTTTATTATGCAACATCCACTGTAATAATTTTGGTACATCATTTTTTTAATTACGCCTCATCCACAATGATCACTTTGGAACGTCAATTATTTTTTTTTTATCATGCAACACATAATTTTTTTTAATTATGCCTCATCCACAATGATCACTTTGGAACGTCAATTATTTTTTTTATTATGCATCATCCACTGTGATCATTTTGGAACATAATTTTTTTAATTATGCCTCATCCACAATGATCACTTTGGAACGTCAATTATTATTATTTTTTTTGTATTATGCAACATCCACTATGATCATTTTGGTACATAATTTTTTTTATTATGCCTCATCCACAATGATCACTTTGGAACGTCAATTATTTTTTTTTTATTATGCAACATCCACTGTGATCATTTTGGTACATCATTTTTTTTAATTATGCCTCATCCACAATGATCACTTTGGAACGTCAATTATTATTATTTTTTTTGTATTATGCAACATCCACTGTGATCATTATGGTACATAATTTTTTTTATTATGCCTCATCCACAATGATCACTTTGGAACGTCAATTATTTTTTTTATCATGCAACATCCACTGTAATCATTTTGGTACATCATTTTTTTAATTACGCCTCATCCACAATGATCACTTTGGAACGTCAATTATTTTTTTTTATTATGCAACACATAATTTTTTTTAATTATGCCTCATCCACAATGATCACTTTGGAACGTTAATTATTTTTTTTTATTATGCATCATCCACTGTGATCATTTTGGAACATCATTTTTTTTAATTATGCCTCATCCACAATGATCACTTTGGAACGTCAATTATTATTATTTTTTTGTATTATGCAACATCCACTGTGATCATTTTGGTACATCATTTTTTTAATTACGCCTCATCCACAATGATCACTTTGGAACGTCAATTTTTTTTTATTATGCATCATCCACTGTGATCATTTTGGAACATAATTTTTTTTAATTTTGCCTCATCCACATGATCATTTTGGAACGTCAATTATTTTTTTTTTTTGTATTATGCAACATCCACTGTGATCATTTTGGTACATAATTTTTTTTATTATGCCTCATCCACAATGATCACTTTGGAACGTCAATTATTTTTTTTATTATGCAACATCCACTGTAATCATTTTGGTACATCATTTTTTTAATTATGCCTCATCCACAATGATCACTTTGGAACGTCAATTATTTTTTTTTTTTGTATTATGCAACATCCACTGTGATCATTTTGGTACATAATTTTTTTTATTATGCCTCATCCACAATGATCACTTTGGAACGTCAATTATTTTTTTTATTATGCAACATCCACTGTAATCATTTTGGTACATCATTTTTTTAATTATGCCTCATCCACAATGATCACTTTGGAACATAATTTTTTTTTTTATTATGCATCATCCACTGTGATCATTTTGGTACATAATTTTTTTTATTATGCCTCATCCACAATGATCACTTTGGAACGTCAATTATTTTTTTTTTTTGTATTATGCAACATCCACTGTGATCATTTTGGTACATAATTTTTTTTATTATGCCTCATCCACAATGATCACTTTGGAACGTCAATTATTTTTTTTATTATGCAACATCCACTGTAATCATTTTGGTACATCATTTTTTTAATTATGCCTCATCCACAATGATCACTTTGGAACGTCAATTATTATTTTTTTTTTTTTGTATTATGCAACATCCACTGTGATCATTTTGGTACATAATTTTTTTTATTATGCCTCATCCACAATGATCACTTTGGAACGTCAATTATTTTTTTTATTATGCAACATCCACTGTAATCATTTTGGTACATCATTTTTTTAATTATGCATCATCCACTGTGATCATTTTGGAACATATTTTTTTTTTAATTTTGCCTCATCCACATGATCATTTTGGAACGTCAATTATTTTTTTTTTTTTTTGTATTATGCAACATCCACTGTGATCATTTTGGTACATAATTTTTTTTATTATGCCTCATCCACAATGATCACTTTGGAACGTCAATTATTTTTTTTATTATGCAACATCCACTGTAATCATTTTGGTACATCATTTTTTTAATTAAGCCTCATCCACAATGATCACTTTGGAACGTCAATTATTTTTTTTTTTTTTGTATTATGCAACATCCACTGTGATCATTTTGGTACATAATTTTTTTTATTATGCCTCATCCACAATGATCACTTTGGAACGTCAATTATTTTTTTTATTATGCAACATCCACTGTAATCATTTTGGTACATCATTTTTTTAATTATGCCTCATCCACAATGATCACTTTGGAACATAATTTTTTTTTTATTATGCATCATCCACTGTGATCATTTTGGAACATCATTTTTTTTAATTATGCCTCATCCACAATGATCACTTTGGAACGTCAATTATTATTATTTTTTTGTATTATGCAACATCCACTGTGATCATTTTGGTACATCATTTTTTTAATTACGCCTCATCCACAATGATCACTTTGGAACGTCAATTTTTTTTATTATGCATCATCCACTGTGATCATTTTGGAACATAATTTTTTTTTAATTTTGCCTCATCCGCATGATCATTTTGGAACGTCAATTTTTTTTTATTATGCAACATCCACTGTCATCATTTTGGAAAATTAATTTTTTTTGTATCACAAATTTTTGGTGGAATCGTTATTTTACGGTCATCATCGCCCTTGCCATTATTTTGAATTCTTCTCTCACTTCCTTTTCGTTTTTGAATGTTTCTTCCACATTGATATCCTCTTTAATTGTTTCTATAACTTCGAAATCCTCTTTGATGGCATTTTTACTTCAATATACTTTTGAATTGTTTTTTCTATTTTTATATTTTCTTCAATTACTTCTCTTACTTCAATATCGACTCTTCAAAATTATGGGTTTTAATACATATCTTAAATCGCTCGTATCCTCTAAACGGGAAGAGTTACGCGTAGCAAACTTTTACAAAATATTGGTACTAATTTTTGGTGGAATGGTTTTTTTAATACCATCATTGCGCTTGACATCCTTTTTGAATGCTTCTCTCACTTGGTCTTCCTCCTTGAATGCTTCTTTAACCTCGATATCCTCTATTTTTGCTTCTTTCACATTGATATCCTTTTTAATTGCTTTTTCTACTTATATATTTTCTTCAATTGCTTCTTTTACTTCAATTCCCACTCTACAAAATTATGGGTTTTAATACAAATCTTAAATCGCTCGTATCTTCTAAACGGGAAGAGTTACGCGTAGCAAACTTTTACAAAATATTGGTACTAATTTTTGGTGGAGTAGTTTTTTTAATACCACATTGCCCTTGACATCCTTTTTAAATGCTTCTTTCACTTCGTCTTCCACTTTGAATGATTCTTTCAACTCGATATCCTCTATTTTTGCTTCTTCCACTTTGATATCCTTTTTAATTGCTTTTTCTACTTATATATTTTCTTCAATTGCTTCTGTTACTTCAATTTCCACTCTACAAAATACAAATCTTAAATCGCTCGTATCTTCTAAACGGGAAGAGTTACGTGTAGCAAACTTTTACAAAATATTGGTACAAATTTTTGTTGGAATAGTTTTTTTAATACCATCATTGCCCTTGACATCCTTTTTAAATGCTTCTTTCACTTCGTCTTCCACTTTGAATGATTCTTTCAACTCGATATCCTCTATTTTTGCTTCTTCCACTTTGATATCCTTTTTAATTGCTTTTTCTACTTATATATTTTCTTCAATTGCTTCTTTTACTTCAATTCCCACTCTACAAAATTATGGGTTTTAATACAAATCTTAAATCGCTCGTATCTTCTAAACGGGAAGAGTTACGCGTAGCAAACTTGTACAAAATATTGGTACTAATTTTTGGTGGAGTAGTTTTTTTAATACCACATTGCCCTTGACATCCTTTTTAAATGCTTCTTTCACTTCGTCTTCCACTTTGAATGATTCTTTCAACTCGATATCCTCTATTTTTGCTTCTTCCACTTTGATATCCTTTTTAATTGCTTTTTCTACTTATATATTTTCTTCAATTGCTTCTGTTACTTCAATTTCCACTCTACAAAATACAAATCTTAAATCGCTCGTATCTTCTAAACGGGAAGAGTTACGTGTAGCAAACTTTTACAAAATATTGGTACAAATTTTTGTTGGAATAGTTTTTTTAATACCATCATTGCCCTTGACATCCTTTCTGAATGCTTCTCTTACTTCGTCTTCCTCTTTAAATGCTTATTTCACCACGATATCCTCTATTTTTGCTTCTTCCGCTTTGATATCCTTTTTAATTGCTTTTTCTACTTATATATTTTCTTCAATTGCTTCTTTTACTTCAATTTCCACTCTACAAAATTATGGGTTTTAATACAAATCTTAAATCGCTCGTATCTTCTAAACGGGAAGAGTTACGCCTACCAAACTTTTACAAAATATTGGTACAAATTTTTGATGGAATAGTTTTTTTAATACCATCATTGCCCTTGACATCCTTTTTAAATACTTCTCTCACTTGGTCTTCCTCCTTGAATGCTTCTTTCACCTCGATATCCTCTATTTTTGCTTCTTCCACTTTGATATCCTTTTTAATTGCTTTTTCTACTTATATGTTTTCTTCAATTGCTTCTTTTACTTCAATTTCCACTCTACAAAATTATGGGGTTTCATACAAAACTTAAATCGCTCGTATCTTTTAAACGGGAAGAGATAGCTCGAGGAAACTTTTACAAAATATTGGTATAAGTTTTTGGTGGAACCGTTTTTTTATTTTTATCATTGTCCTCGACGTCTTTTACTCAATTTCAATTTCCTCTTTGATTGTTTCTGCTACTTCGATATCCTATTTGATTGCTTCTTCCACTTCGATATCATCTTTGAATGCTGCGTCCACTTGGAAATCCTCTATGATTTCATTGCTTCTTCCATTTAGATATCGTCTTTGACTGCTTCTTACACATGGATATCCTCTTCGATAGCTTTTAACAGCTCGATATCCTCTTTGATTGCTTCTTCCACTTTGATATCCTCTTTTATTGCTTCTACCAATTCGATATCATCTTCGATTTCCTTTTGATTGCTTCTTGCACTGCAATATTCTCTTTGATTGCGTCTTTATCTTCGATATGGTTTTTGATAGCATTTTCACTTCAATATCCTCTGTGATGGCTTCTTACACTTCGATATCTTCTTTGATTGCTTCTTCCACTTCGATATCCTCTAAGATTGCTTCTTCCACTTCGATACCTTCTTTGATTGCTTCTTCCACTTCGATATCGTCTTTGATTGCTTTTTTCACTTCGTCATTTTAGAATGCTTCTACCACCTCGGTATCCTCTTTGATTGCTTACTCAACTTCAATTTCCTCTTTAATAGTTTCTGCTAATTCGATATCCTATTTGATTGCTGCTTTCACTTCAATATCCTGTTTGATTGCTTCTTGCACTTCGAAATCATATTTGATTGCTGCTTCCATTTGGATATCTTCTTTGATTTGATTGCTTCTTCCATTTCGATATCGTCTTTGACTGCTTCTTACACATGGATATCCTTTTTGATCGCTTTTAACAGCTCGAAATCCTCTTTGATTGCTTCTTCGACAAAAACAATAACACGCGAGTTGCGTGCAACTCGCGCACTACGCAACCTCTAGTTATATTATATAAAGCTCGATTACCACTGACTGACTGACTGACTCATTGACATGTTTGTTCTCCCAGATGCCACCTCGTAGGGTAAAAATGTTTGGTAGGATCGTATAGAGGGAGTTCTGATGAGTTGGGAATAAATCCTAAAGTCCCCCTTTTGTCCCCCATTCGCTCCCATCCACCTCGTATCTCGGAAAGTATAGGTCTTAGAGCGTTGGTGCAAAAACTAATGTTGCAGAGGACATTTTTTTATATCCGGTTCCATGAAAAAAAAATTGTCTTTCATACAAAAAAAAAATTGTCCCATACAAAATATTTCTGTATGAATACCGTAAACCGTATATTTCGTTTGCCGTAATTTTCATACTGTTTTTGTAGGGAGCCCATGGCTTGTGTGTACTATAAAATTACTGTAAATTTGCTTGATTCTGTAAAATGTTGGTGGAGGGGCATGAGACAACTTTCATAGTTTTTGCAAAGGTCATCATCATCATTTTGGAACATCCAATTTTTTTTTTTTTTAGTATGCAACGTTCATCATGTTTATTTAGGAACATCAGTTTTTTTTAATTATGCCTCATCCACAATGATCACTTTTGGAACGTCAATTTTTTTTTTATTATGCAAAATCCTTTGTGATCATTTTGGAAAATCAATTTTTTTTAATTATGCCTCATCCACAATGATCACTTTTGAAACGTCAATTTTTTTTTTTTTTTTATTATGCAAAATCCTTTGTGATCATTTTGGAAAATCAATTTTTTTTAATTATGCCTCATCCACAATGATCACTTTTGGAACGTCAATTTTTTTTTTTTTTTATTATGCAAAATATTTTGTGATCATTTTGGAAAATCATTTTTTTTTAATTATGCCTCATCCACAATGATCATTTTGGAACGTCAATTTTTTTTTTTTTATTATGCAAAATCCACTGTGATCATTTTGGAACATCATTTTTTTTTAATTATGCCTCATCCACAATGATCACTTTTGGAACGTCAATTTTTTTTTATTATGCTAAATCCTTTGTGATCATTTTGGAAAATCAATTTTTTTTTAATTATGCCTCATCCACAATGATCACTTTTGGAACGTCAATTTTTTTTTACTATGCAAAATCCTTTGTGATCATTTTGGAACATCATTTTGTTTTAAATTATGCCTCATCCACAATGATCACTTTTGGAACGTCATTTTTTTTTATTATGCAAAATCCTTTGTGATCATTTTGGAAAATCATTTTTTTTAAATTATGCCTCATCCACAATGATCATTTTGGAACGTCAATTTTTTTTTATTATGCGACATCCACTATTGGAATATTCTCTTTGATTGCTTGTTACACTTCGTCATCCTCTTTTATTGTTTCTTCCGCCTCCACATCTTCTATTTTTGCATGTTCCACTTCGTTATCCTTTTAAAATGCTTCTTCTACTCGTACTTCATATCCTCTTTAATTGCTTCAGTTACTTCATTATGCGCTCTACAAAATTGTGGTGTTTCATACAAAACTTCAATCGCTCATATCTTCTAAACGGGAAGAGATAGCCCTAGCAAACTTGTACAAAATATTGGTATAAATTTTTGGTGGAACTGTTTTTTTATTGTCACCCTTGACATCCTTTTTGAATGCTTCTCTCACTTCGTCATCTTCTTTGAATGTTTTTTCCACTTCGACATCATCTTTGACTGCTTCTTTAACTTCGATATCCTCTTTGATTGCTTCTTCCACATTGATATCCTATTTGATTGCTTCTTTAACTTTGATATCCTCTACGATTGCTTGTTCCACTTCGATATCCTCTTTTATTCCTTCTTCATCTTCAATATCCATTGGATTGCTTCTTCATCTTTGATATCCTCTTTGATGGCATTTTCACTTCGGTATCCTGTGTAAGGGCTCCTTCCTCTTTGATTTCCGTTTGATTGCTTCTTGCACTGCAATATTTTCTTTGATTGCGTCTTCATATTCGATATCGTTTTTTATTGCATTTTTACTTCGATATCCTGTGATGGCTTCTTCCACTTTGATATCCTCTTTGATTGCTTCTTCCACTTCGATATCCGCTTTGATTGCTTGTTCCATTTTGATATCGTCTTTGACTATTTCTTTCACTTCGATATCGTCTTTGTTTGCTTTTTTCACTTCGTCATCCTCTTTGAATACTTCTACCAACTCGGTATCCTCTTTGATTCCTTAGTCAACTTCAATTTCCTCTTTGATTGTTTTTGCTACTTCGATATCCTCTTTGTTTACTCCTTCCACTTCGATATCATCTTCGATTTCCTTTTGATTGCTTCTTGCACTGCATTATTCTCTTTGATTGCGTCTTCATCTTCGATATCGTCTTTGATAGCATTTTCACTTCGATATCCTCTGTGATGGCTTCTTCCACTTCGATACCCTCTTTGATTGCTTCTTCCACTTCGATATCCTCTTTGATTGTTTCTTCCGCCTCGACATCTTCTATTTTTGCATGTTCCACTTCGTTATCCCTTTAAAATGCTTCTTCTACTTTCATATCCTCTTTAATTGCTTCAGTTACTTCATTAACGTCCTCTACCACGGAGTCTCCACTATACTCTGTGTTTACTCAAAGATCGAAAGAACTTGAAATCTTGTCGGACTCAGCATCAAAACGCGTTAAAAGAAAATTTGAAGGAATGGATACAAATGAAAAAAACACGATCATCGCCGAAATGCGCACACTCTTCAGTAACTTCACGGATGAGCAAGATAAGAAACTTGCTACTCTACAGACGTCTATTGAAAAATCCGTTCAAGACACTATCTCTGCGCTGAGCACGGATCTTGCGGAACTTGCAAAGTCTTTTGATTTCCTCTATGCGAAACACGAAGAAACGGTAAAAAATATAAGGAGACTTGAAACTGAGCGTGAAGATGACAAGGAATATATTCTTTCCTTGGAGCGATCAGTTGAATACCTTGAGCGCAAAGCGCGTAGCTCTTGCCTGGAAATACGAAATATGCCGAAAAGTGACGAGTCCAGCAACCTCATTGAGTCTAAGGCTCAGCTCCGGGATATAATTGTTAACCTGGGAAAAACTCTCAACACTGAAATCGATATAGCTGAGATAAAAGATGTCTTCAGGCTACAGTCCAAAAAGGACCTAGTGAAGCCTATCACTGTTGAATTCACCTCAGTCCTGAAAAAAGAGGCCGTTTTGAGCTCTATTAAAAAATTCAATAAGGACAGAAGAGGCAGTGACAAATTAAATACAAGTCATCTGCACCTAAAAGGGCCCGCCAAGCCGATATTCGTTTCGGAATCCCTCACATTTAGATCGAAGCAACTTTTTCGATTAGCACGTGAATTCAAAGCGTCACATGAATACCAGCACTGCTGGTCTGCGAACGGCGTTATCTACCTACGAAGGAAAGATGGCCTGCCACACATACGTATCAACAACGAATCGGACATCAAAAAACTTGAAAATCCTAAGTGACTGACAGTGGCTGCGTCGCTCTGCTATCATGTAAACTGGCTATTTTTATGTGCATGTCTAGGATATTATGTAATTTTATCTTCCAGTCTTAGTAATTTTAGGTATTTTATGGAACAACTTGTTGCACCACACACCACACCTTCCCACAATAGCCCACACAATAATCGTAATGGTAGTTGTATTTTATGGTACAAGGTAGATCGAGGTTTTTTGTGTTTACACATTTTAGACTTGCCTGACTACGTAGAGCGCTTTGCAGGTATCCTCGAAATATGCATTCCTAGTAGTAAATCATGCAGTGTAGCTTATCTTTTGGGTACTACATACACTTACAGTCTATGTAGTGAACTTTCAACTTTTGGTCCTGCTTGTAAATTCCGTTCATATAATGATTAACACAATTTCAGACATAGAGCGACAAATAGATGATTTAAGCGTGTCCACTTCATTTAAATGTATACCAGAAGACTGCAAAATTTTACTGACAGAACCCAAATCAAATAGCTTAAATATCCTAGTGCAAAACATCCGTAGCATTGCCCATAACATTGATGGTTTCTATACTTTGCTCAGTAGAATCATGGTAGAGCAGGATATTATTGTCCTTACAGAGTCATGGCTATCACGTGGTCAGGTGATTCCTAGAATTAATAGCTTTAGCTCTACTGTCTCTACCAAACTTTTTAACCAAAATGATGGATTGGTAATTTTCACAAAGACAGACCTTGACTGCAATATTCAGGAACCTGACTTCTCCGATGCAAACTGTATAATTATCACACTCAAGAAGGACATAGCAGTAATAGCCATTTACAGACCTCCTTCTTTTGACAAAATTGATAATTTCTTGCAATCATTAGATGTGGCCCTCAAATCTCTATCAGCTTTCAAGACTATAGCAATCGTGGGTGATATAAATATAGATATAAAACCTGACTCTAAAGACCGACATGCTCCTGACTACTTGAATCTCACAGCATCGTATGGACTCTTACCAGCACATAATCTAACAACTCGCTACTCCACTTGCCTCGATCATGCGATGCTTCTGTCTAGATTTTCAGCTAAGACCCTTGTGATCGAGAATAGTCTCACTGACCACTATACTCTTTTACTTTCACTTAATATAAAGAAAACTACGCTACGGTGCCCAAGCATTGGTCCGACTAAAATCGATTACCGTAACATTCATAATGAATTGAATATAGTTGATTTCCACTATATTTTAAACTGTACTGACTGCGATATGGCAGCGGAGATGTTGACAAGTAGAGTCTCTGGTATCATAAAATCTAACACTTCACTAGCAAAGTTACCTAAACGCAAAACTCCAATTAAACCCTGGATAACTCCGGGATTAATCCGCTGCATGAAAAATAGAGATAACTTGCACAAAAAATTGAGAAAATCACCTGATAATAAAACCATAAAGTTAACTTACACTAGATATCGTAACTTTTTAACTCGCTTATTACGGAAAGTAAAACTTCACTTTGAACGCTCGCAAATTCAGCAAGCTGATACTATCAAAAAGATGTGGCAAGTAATAAACAACATGACTAACTTAAAACCTCAGAAATCACGCTCCTCGGAACTTCTATCAGGTGAATTCAGTCCTCAGGATGCCGTAAATAATGCTAATTCCTATTTTGTTAGTGTTGGTGAAAATATAGCGAGTAGTATGAAATATGTTCTGCCAATACCCCAGTCTGATTTACAGCCGGACCACTCAATTCCAAATATACCTCCCTCCGGCTCGTTCTCGTTGCTAGAAACAGATCTCTCTGAAGTCATCATGATCATAAATTCCCTCAAGAATACTGTATCTGCTGGTTTCGATGGCATTTCGACACGTATACTCAAAGAGAATAAATTTATTCTGGCAGGACTGCTAACACATATATGCAACCTTGCCATTAACCAAGGACGTTTCCCTAAAGTGTTTAAAAAAGCAATTATAATCCCTGTTTACAAGAATGGATCAAAGGACGATATTAGTAACTATCGGCCTATTTCCATTCTTCCCACTTTCTCAAAAATACTGGAACGAATTCTTAATAAGAGATTAGTGTGCTACCTTGAGAAGCACGAGTTGATCTCTGCCAACCAGTATGGATTCCGTCAAAATAAATCTACGTCTGATGCAGTTTGTGACCTGACAGACTATATTGCTAGAAGCTTGGACTCTGGTGGCAAGTGCTTGGCGATCTTTCTTGATTTAGCCAAAGCATTTGACACTGTGTCAACTCCACATCTATTGCAAAGACTAGAGTTCATGGGAGTACGTGGACTACCTTTACAACTCTTCAGAGACTATCTCGCGGATAGAACACAGAGTGTAAAAATTAATGACTATATTAGTGCAGCTGTCTCAGTGTACCACGGAGTTCCACAGGGTAGTATTCTTGGTCCAACTCTCTTCCTTGCGTATATAAATGAACTTTGCAATCTGAAAATACCTAATGGGAATATTTTCACCTACGCTGATGACACGGCTCTGGTTTTTGGGGGTGATAGTTGGAAATCCGTCTTTGATAATGCTCAGGCTGGTATAAACGATACAATAAGCTGGCTAACAAAGAGTCTCCTTAAGTTAAACGCCTCCAAAACAAAGCTCATGACATTTTCTATTCGCAAAAATACCCAACCATCTAATAACTTCACTATTGTTGCACACACGAACACAACTGACCCCAAAGCATGTGCTCACAATTCATGTAATTGTGGTACATTAGAGAGAACTGCTTGTCTGCGCTATCTAGGCGTGACCCTAGACTCAAACTTATCCTTTGAACAACACATTTCATCACTAAGTAATAGAGTGCGAAAGTTGATTGCTGTATTCAAAAATATTCGTCACGTCACTGACAAAGGCACAATTCGAACCATCTATTTTTCTCTTTGCCAGAGTCTTATAATGTACTGTGTTGAAGCTTGGGGTGGCGCGGCTAAAACTACTTTGCTTTCACTTGAGCGGGCACAGCGTGCCGTGCTCAAAGTTAGTAACTTCTTACCATATAAATTCCCAACCTCGGCACTTTTTAAGGAAGCTAATGTGCTGTCCGTACGTCAACTATTCATACTCAGACTATTGATAAAACAGCACAAGATCCGCCCACTGCAACAGGATAAGAGGCGCACTGACAAAGTATTTGATAGCATCAGATTTAATACGAATTTCACTAATCGTTTTCCCTGTTTTTTAGGTGGGTATCTCTATAACAAGCTTTCTGTTGAGGATTGTCTATGTCATCTCAAGCCTTATGAATTTAAAAAGTGCCTCACACAAATTCTTTTAAGTTACTCGTACGATGAAACTGAGCACCTACTTAATGTTTTGAAGTAATCGTGTAATAAACCTAATAATTACCTACAATTATTGTAACAACTTACCCTCCCTCATGGATCATACAAACTCATACTTAGGCACCCACATAACACAACACTCAACAATCACACACACACACACACCCTCGCTCACACAAACATACCCACACACACTCATATCCACACTCGCACACACTCGGACCGTAACACCGACCTAAATCATGTTCCTATTATTGTAAAAATTTCAAACACTATACAGCACAATTGTATTTTAATTTATATTAATGTACTTCTAATTGCATATATACATATACACAATAATGATTGGTCTTATTTATATAAAATTAATGTATTGTTATTTTTTATTCCACTTGATATTAAGCAGGGGGAGCACAGCTGCCTATCATACAGGCTTTTCAGTCTAGTTTAGGCAACTGAGGCTCATACATAATTATTGTCACATAATAATCATCTTGATTTTTGTTACATGTACCTATCTAATAATTATGTATTGTATTTTTGTACTTGTACATTGTGTCAAAATAAAATTTTATTATTATTATTATAAAGAAGAAAGAAAGAAGATTATGCTCTCTACAAAATTGTGGTCTTTCATACAAAACTTCAATCGCTCGTATCTTCTAAACGGGAAGAGATAGCCCTAGCAAACTTGTACAAAATATTGGTATAAATTTTTGGTGCAACTGTTTTTTTATTGTCATCCTTGACATCCTTTTTGAATGCTTCTCTCACTTCGTCATCTTCTTTGAATGTTTTTTCCACTTCGACATCATCTTTGACTGCTTCTTTAACTTCGATATCCTCTTTGATTGCTTCTCCCACTTCGATATCGTCTTTGACTGCTTCTTCCATTTCGATATCGTCTTTGATTGCTTTTTTCACTTCGTCATCTTCTTTGAATGCTTCTACCACCTCGGTATCCTCTTTGATTGCTTACTCAACTTCAATTTCCTTTTTGATTGTTTCTCCCTCTTCGATATCGTCTTTGACTGCTTCTTCCATTTCGATATCGTCTTTGATTGCTTTTTTCACTTCGTCATCTTCTTTGAATGCTTCTACCGCCTCGGTATCCTCTTTGATTGCTTACTCAACTTCAATTTCCTCTTTGATTGTTTCTGCCACTTCGATATCCTATTTGATTGCTTCTTCCACTTCAACATTCTCTTTGATAGTTTCTTCCACTTCGATATCCAATCAACAAATTTATGATTTTTCTTACAAAACTTTAATCGCTCGTATCTTCTAAACGGGAAGAGATAGCACTAGCAAACTTTGACGAAATATTAGTACAAATTTTTGATCATTATCATTTTGCAACATACATTTATATTATGCAACGTCAATCATGATCATTTTGGAACGTCCAGATTTTTTTTTATGCAACGTTCATCATGATCTTTTTTGCAACGTTCAATTTTTTTTTATACAACCATTATCATGATCATTTTGGAACATCCAATTTTTTTCTCTTTGATTGCTTGTTCCACTTCGATATCCTCTTTGATTGCTTCTTCCACATTGGTATCCTCTTTGATTGCTTCTTTAACTTTGATATCCTCTACTATTGCTTGTTCCGCTTCGATATCCTCTTTTATTCATTCTTCATCTTCAATATCCATTGGATTGCTTCTTCCACTTCGATATCGTCTTTGATTGCTTTTTTTACTTCGTCATCCTCTTAGAATGCTTCTACCACCTTGGTATCCTCTTTGATTTCTTCCTCAACTTTAATTTCCTCTTTGATTGTTTCTGCTACTTCGATATCCTATTTGATTGCTTCTTTCACTTCAATATCCTCTTTGATTGCTTCTTCCACTTCGATATCATCTTTGATTGCTGCTTCCACTTGGAAATCCTCTTTGATTTGATTGCTTCTTCCATTTCGATATCGTCTTTGACTGCTTCTTACACATGGATATCCTCTTTGATGGCTTTTAACAGCTCGATATCCTCTTTAATTACTTCTTCGACTAAAAGAAAAACACGCGAGCTGCGAGCAGCTCGCGCACAACGCAACCTCTAGTTATATTATATAAAGCTCGATTACCACTGACTGACTGACTCATTGACATGTTTGTTCTCCCAGATGCCCCCTCGTAGGGTAAAAATGTTTGGTGGGATCGTATAGAAGGAGTTCCGATGAGTTGGGAATAAATCCTAAAGTACCCCTTTTGTCCCCCATTCGCTCCCATCCACCTCGTATCTCGGAAAGTATAGGTCTTACAGCGTTGGCGCAAAAACTAATGTTGCAGAGGACATTTTTTTATATCCGGTTCCATGAAAAAAAAATGGTCTTTCATACAAAAAAAAAATTGTCCCATACAAAATATTTCTGTATGAATACCGTAAACCGTAAATTTCGTTTGCCGTAATTTTCATACTGTTTTTGTAGGGAGCCCACGGCTTGTGTGTACTATAAAATTACTGTAAATTTGCTTGATTCTATATAATGGTGGTGGAGGGACATGAGATAACTTTCATAGTTTTTGCAAAGGTCATCATCATCATTTTGGAACATCCAAATTTTTTTTTTTTTTTTTAGTATGCAACGTTCATCATGTTTATTTTGGAACATCCACATTTTTTTAATTATGCCTCATCCACAATGATCACTTTGGAACGTCAATTATTTTTTTTTATTATGCAACATCCACTGTGTTCATTTTGGTACATCATTTTTTTTAATTATGCCTCATCCACAATGATCACTTTGGAACGTCATTTTTTTTTTATTATGCATCATCCACTGTGATCATTTTGGAACATCATTTTTTTTTCAATTATGCCTCATCCACTATGATCACTTTGGAACGTCAATTTTTTTTTTATTATGCAACATCCACTGTGATATTTTGGTACATCATTTTTTTTAATTATGCCTCATCCACAATGATCACTTTGGAACGACAACTATTTTTTTTTATTATGCAACATCCACTGTGATCATTTTGGTACATCATTTTTTTAATAACGCCTCATCCACAATGATCACTTTGGAACGTCAATTTTTTTTTTTAT
This sequence comes from Philereme transversata, assembly GCA_963924445.1. Classification (NCBI taxonomy): domain Eukaryota; kingdom Metazoa; phylum Arthropoda; class Insecta; order Lepidoptera; family Geometridae; genus Philereme; species Philereme transversata. The sequence continues at coordinate 13,666,877 of OZ004347.1, forward strand.
TATGCAACATCCACTGTGATCATTTTGGTACATATTTTTTTTTAAATATGCCTCATCCACAATGATCACTTTGGAACGTCAATTATTTTTTTTATGCAACATCCACTGTGATGATTTTGGTACATCATTTTTTTTAATTACGCCTCATCCACAATGATCACTTTGGAACGTCAATTTTTTTTTTATTATGCATCAGCCACTGTGATCATTTTGGAACATCATTTTTTTTTAAATTATGCCTCATCCACATGATCATTTTGGAACGTCAATTTTTTTTTATTATGCAACATCCACTGTGATTATTTTGGAACATCATTTTTTTTTTAAATTATGCCTTATCCACAATGATCACTTTTGGAACGTCAATTTTTTTTTTATTATTATGCAAAATCCTTTGAGATCATTTTGGAAAATCAATTTTTTTTTAAATTATGCCTCATCCACATGATCATTTTGGAACGTCAATTTTTTTTTATTATGCAACATCCACTGTGATCATTTTGTAAAATCAATTTTTTTTATTATGCCTCGTCCACAATGATCATTTTGGAACGTCATTTTTTTTTCATGCTATATCCTTTGTGATCATTTTGGAACATCAATTTTTTTTTAATTATGCCTCATCCACAATGATCATTTTGGAACGTCAATTTTTTTTTATTATGCAACATCCTTTGTGATAATTTTGGAAAATCATTTTTTTTTAATTATGCCTCATCCACAATGATCATTTTGAAACGTCATTTTTTTTTTAATTATGCATCATCCACAATGATCATTTTGGAACATTAAATTTTTTTCTCTTTGATTGGTTGTTCCACTTCGATATCCTCTTTTATTGCTTCTTACACTTTGATATCAACTTTGATTGCTTCTTCCACTTCGATATCCTCATTTATTGCTTCTACCAATTCGATGTCATCTTCGATTTCATTTTGATTGCTTCTTGCAATGCAATATTCTCTTTGATTGCGTCTTCATCTTCGATATCGTCTTTGATAGCATTTTCACTACGATATCGTCTGTGATGGCTTCTTACACTTTGATATCTTCATTGATTGCTTCTTCCACTTCGATATCCTCTAAGATTGCTTCTTCCTTTTCGATATCGTCTTTAATTGCTTATATTTAATACTTCTACTACTTCGGTATCCTCTACTATTAACACGAGTACTTCGGTATCATCGTCTGTGATGGCTTCTTACACTTTGATATCTTCTTTGATTGCTTCTTCCACTTCGATATCCTCTAAGATTGTTTCTTCCTTTTCGATATCGTCTTTAATTGCTTATATTTAATACTTCTACTACTTCGGTATCCTCTTTGATTCCTTAGTCAACTTCAATTTCCTCTTTGATTGTTTTTGCTACTTCGATATCCTATTTGATTGCTTCTTCCACTTCGATATCCTCTTTTATTGCTTCTACCAATTCGATGTCATCTTCGATTTCAGTTTGATTGCTTCTTGCACTGCATTATTCTCTTTGATTGCGTCTTCTTCTTCGATACCCTCTTTGATTGCTTCTTCCACTTCGATACCTTCTTTGATTGCTTCTTCCACTTCGATAACCTCTTTGATTGCTTGTTCCACTTCGATATCGTCTTTGATTGCTTTTTTCACTTCGTTATCCTCTTAGAATGCTTCTACCACCTCGGTATCCTCTTTGATTGCTTACTCAACTTCAATTTCCTCTTTAATAGTTTCTGCTAATTCGATATCCTATTTGATTGCTGCTTTCACTTCAATATCCTGTTTGATTGCTTCTTGCACTTCGAAATCATATTTGATTGCTGCTTCCATTTGGATATCTTCTTTGATTTGATTACTTCTTCCATTTCGATATCGTCTTTGACTGCTTCTTACACATGGATATCCTTTTTGATCGCTTTTAACAGCTCGAAATCCTCTTTGATTGCTTCTTCGACAAAAACAAAAACACGCGAGTTGCGTGCAACTCGCGCACTACGCAACCTCTAGTTATATTATATAAAGCTCGATTACCACTGACTGACTCACTGACTCATTGACATCATTGTTCTCCCAGATGCCACCTCGTAGGGGGGAAGTGTTTGGTGGGATCGTATAGAGGGAGTTCCGGTGAGTTGGGAATAAATCCTAAAGTACCCCTTTTGTCCCCCATTCGCTCCCATCGACCTCGTATCTCGGAAAGTATAGGTCTTAGAGGGTTGGTGCAAAAACTAATGTTGCAGAGGACATTTTTTTATATCCGGTTCCATGAAAAAAAAATTGTCTTTCATACAAAAAAAAATTGTCCCATACAAAATATTTCTGTATGAATACCGTAAACCGTATATTTCGTTTGCCGTAATTTTCATACTGTTTTTGTAGGGAGCCCATGGCTTGTGTGTACTATAAAATTACTGTAAATTTGCTTGATTCTATATAATGGTGGTGGAGGGACATGAGATAACTTTCATAGTTTTTGCAAAGGTCATCATCATCATTTTGGAACATCCAATTTTTTTTTTTTTTTTTAGTGTGCAACGTTCATCATGTTTATTTTGGAACATCCACATTTTTTTAATTATGCCTCATCTACAATGATCACTTTGGAACGTCATTTTTTTTTTATTATGCAACATCCACTGTGATCATTTTGGTACATCATTTTTTTAATTATGCCTCATCCACAATGATCACTTTGGAACGTCAATTATTATTTTTTTTTATTATGCATCATCCACTGTGATCATTTTGTAACATCATTTTTTTCAATTATGCCTCATCCACTATGATCACTTTGGAACGTCAATTTTTTTTTTATTATGCAACATCCACTGTGATCATTTTGGTACATAATTTTTTTTAATTATGCCTCATCCACAATGATCACTTTGGAACGTCCATTATTTTTTTTTTTATTATGCAACATCCACTGTGATCATTTTGGTACATCATTTTTTTAATTACGCCTCATCCACAATGATCACTTTGGAACGTCAATTATTTTTTTTTATTATGCAACATCCACTGTGATCATTTTGGTACATCATTTTTTTAATCAAGCCTCATCCACAATGATCACTTTGGAACGTCAATTATTATTTTTTTTATTATGCATCATCCACTGTGATCATTTTGGAACATCATCTTTTTTAAATATTCCTCATCCACAATGATCACTTTGGAACGTCAATTATTATTATTTTTTTGTATTATGCAACATCCACTGTGATCATTTTGGTACATCATTTTTTTAAATTATGCCTCATCCACAATGATCACTTTGGAACGTCAATTTTTTTTTTATTATGCAACATCCACTGTAATCATTTTGGTACATAAATTTTTTTAATTATGCCTCATCCACAATGATCACTTTGGAACGTCAATTTTTTTTTTTTTATTATGCAACATCCACTGTGATCATTTTGGAACATCATTTTTTTTAATTATGCCTCATCCACAATGATCACTTTGGAACGTCAATTATTATTATTTTTTTTTGTATTATGCAACATCCACTGTGATCATTTTGGTACATCATTTTTTTAACTACGCCTCATCCACAATGATCACTTTGGAACGTCAATTTTTTTTTATTTTTTTATTATGCAACATCCACTGTGATCATTTTGGAACATCATTTTTTTTAATTATGCCTCATCCACAATGATCACTTTGGAACGTCAATTATTATTATTTTTTTTGTATTATGCAACATCCACTGTGATCATTTTGGTACATCATTTTTTTAACTACGCCTCATCCACAATGATCACTTTGGAACGTCAATTATTATTATTTTTTTTGTATTATGCAACATCCACTGTGATCATTTTGGTACATCATTTTTTTAAATTATGCCTCATCCACATGATCATTTTGGAACGTCAATTTTTTTTTATTATGCAACATCCACTGTGATCATTTTGGTACATAATTTTTTTTAAATATGCCTCATCCACAATGATCACTTTGGAACGTCATTTTTTTTTTTTTATGCAACATCCATTGTGATCATTTTGGTACATCATTTTTTTAATTACGCCTTATCCACAATGATCACTTTGGAACGTCAATTTTTTTTTTTTTATTATGTAACATCCACTGTGATATTTTGGTACATCATTTTTTTTAATTATGCCTCATCCACAATGATCACTTTGGAACGTCAATTTTTATTTTTTTATTATGCATCATCCACTGTGATCATTTTGGAACATCATTTTTTTTTAATTATGCCTCATCCACAATGATCATTTTGGAAAGTCAATTTTTTTTCCCTGTTTTTTTATAATGCAACGTTTATCATGTTCATTTGGGAACATCAATTTCCACTCCACAAAATTATGGGTTTTCATACTAAACTTAAATCGCTCGTATCTTTTAAACGGGAAGAGATAGCTCGAGGAAACTTTTACAAAATATTAGTATAAGTTTTTGGTGAAACCGTTTTTTATTTTTATCATTGTCCTCGGCGTCTTTTACTCAATTTCAATTTCCTCTTTAATTGTTTCTGCTACTTCGATATCCTATTTGATTGCTTCTTTCACTTCAATATCCTCTTTGATTGCTTCTTCCACTTCGATATCATCTTTGATTGCTGCTTCCACTTGGATATCCTCTTTGATTTGATTGCTTCTTCCATTTCGATCGTCTTTGACTGCTTCTTACACATGGATATCCTCTTCGATAACCTTAAACAGCTCGATATCCTCTTTGATTGCTTCTTCCACTTTGATGTCCTCTTTTATTGCTTCTACCAATTCGATATCATCTTCGATTTCCTTTTGATTGCTTCTTGCACTGCAATATTCTCTTTGATTGCGTCTTCATCTTCGATATCGTTTTTGATAGCATTTTCACTTCGATATCCTCTGTGATGGCTTCTTTCACTTCGATACCCTCTTTGATTGCTTCTTCCACTTCGATATCCTCTTTGATTGCTTCTTCCACTTCGATATCCTCTTTGATTGCTTCTTCCACTTCGATATCGTCTTTGACTGTTTCTTCCACTTCGATATCGTCTTTGATTGCTTTTTTCACTTCGTCATCCTCTTAGAACGCTTCTACCTCGGTATCCTCTTTGATTGCTTACTCAACTTTAATTTCCTCTTTAATTGTTTCTGCTACTTCGATATCCTATTTCGTTGCTTCTTTCACTTCAATATCCTCTTTGATTGCTTCTTCCACTTCGATATCATCTTTGATTGCTGCTTCCACTTGGATATCCTCTTTGATTTGATTGCTTCTTCCATGTTGATCGTCTTTGACTGCTTCTTACACATGAATATCCTCTTCGATAACTTTAAACAGCTCGATATCCTCTTTGATTGCTTCTTCCACTTTGATATCCTCTTTTATTGCTTCTACCAATTCGATATCGTCTTTGACTGTTTCTTCCACTTCGATATCGTCTTTGATTGCTTTTTTCACTTCGTCATCCTCTTAGAACGCTTCTACCACCTCGGTACCCTCTTTGATTGCTTACTCAACTTTAATTTCCTCTTTAATTGTGTCTGCTACTTCGATATCCTATTTCGTTGCTTCTTTCACTTCAATATCCTCTTTGATTGCTTCTTCCACTTCGATATCATCTTTGATTGCTGCTTCCACTTGGATATCCTCTTTGATTTGATTGCTTCTTCCATTTCGATCGTCTTTGACTGCTTCTTACACATGGATATCCTCTTCGATAACTTTAAACAGCTCGATATCCTCTTTGATTGCTTCTTCCACTTTGATATCCTCTTTTATTGCTTCTACCAATTCGATATCGTCTTTGACTGTTTCTTCCACTTCGATATCGTCTTTGATTGCTTTTTTCACTTCGTCATCCTCTTAGAACGCTTCTACCACCTCGGTATCCTCTTTGATTGCTTACTCAACTTTAATTTTCTCTTTGATTGTTTCTGCTACTTCGATATCTTATTTGATTGCTTCTTTCACTTCAATATCCTCTTTAATTGCTGCTTCCACTTGGAAATCCTCTTTGATTTGATTGCTTCTTCCATTTCGATATCGTCTTTGACTGCTTCTTACACATGGATATCCTCTTTGATGGCTTTTAACAGCTCGATATCCTCTTTAATTACTTCTTCGACTAAAAGAAAAACACGCGAGCTGCGAGCAGCTCGCGCACAACGCAACCTCTAGTTTTTGTATAAAGGTAAACCGTTTTTAACCAGAAATTTGTGATCATTCCAGAAAGCGATTTATACCTTGTAAACTAGCAACTAAGAAGAAAAGTAAATACAGTCCACTTTTGCACAGTACCGAGTCTATCATTGAAGCCTGGGTAGGACCTCTACACATAAATTAAATCATATCAAATAACATTTTGTGCTATGAATGCTCACTGTATATCGATGGGATTTCACTTGCTGTATCTTTGAAATAATATATTTGGCTGGGAAAGAGAAAAAGGGTATACGTAAAACTCGGGGTTTCCATGCATGGTGATGATGCACGTGGTGAAAGTATTTCTTCTGGGTCCCAGCCAGTTGAGTTGATGATTTCGGTGGAGGGCACTGAGAAATAGTTGATGATGCTGATAATGATGCACTTTGATCACTTGTTTGCTGATTTAGATGAGTTTCCGGATATAATTTTCGGCTGCGTCTTCTTGACTCGAAGGCAAACGTCAGAAGATAGCAGTGTTGTAGCAATCCCCAGGTATTAAGGAAAAGGTGACAGGTAGAAAAATTAGGAACTGAGGGTAAATAAAATACATAGATAATGAGGAAATGAGTTTCGTTAAGAAACTGCTATTTGTACGAAACAGTTTTGGTTAAGGTTTTACGAGTTTTTAGTATGGGAATTAGACCATAAGACGAACTGACGTTACATAACCATATTAAGCCTGCAGTGGAGTACTTTGTGTTGAGGTTTTCTAATATCAACTGTCTGCCCAACCAGTTACAACCAGTTTTACTCGAAAACTATTGCTGCTATGAAGCTAAAATAGGTAATTATGATACGTTTTAGTAAACCTTTAAAATCATGATATACATGTAACTCAATTTTGGCTCCTGCATTGAGTCGAAAGCCCAGTTGACTGCTAAAAAGCTTGGTATACTCGCAAAGGTGAGGCACTACTTCACACCGGGACAGTTGCTCAACTTGTACCAAGCTCAAGTCCGATCGTGTTTGGAGTACTGTTCTCACCTCTGGGACGGATCAGCGAAGTACCAACTTGAAGCTCTGGAATCAATTAAGAGAAGAGCCAAGAAGCTCATAGGCAATGATGAGCTAGTTGATGCAAGGCTCCTCAGCCTGGAGCATCGACGAAAGGTTGCTAGCGTCTCGGTTTTTTATCGAGTACATATCGGGGTGTGTGCGGCGGAACTTTTCAACCTAATTCCACCATCTCCATTCTATCATCGGACAACCAGACGCTCTGCGGTGCGTCACCGCTATATGGTAGAAATACTTCCCATTCACACAAAGCGGTTATCTTCGATCTTTATATACGCATCGCCAAAGAGTAAAACGCATTGCCAGAGTCAGTGTTTCCTGATAGGTACAACCTGGGTATCTGTAAGTCGCGAGTGAATAGGTTTCTTCTTCAAGCGTACCATCATACACAAGTACCTCGTACACTGCATCATCGCTTACCATCAGGCGAGATCATGGTAAAACGCAAGCCATAATGTATAAAAAAAAAAATTGTTAACAGAAATATAACCAAGCTACTGAACCGATTTTGTTGAAATTTCTATATAATCAATCTGAAAGTATATCCTGCCCAATAAAAATAAATTTCCAAAGCGGTTGACATATGACGGAGTTCTAACGTAAGCAACATTTAAATAAAATACAACTGAATTGAGAACCATTTTTTTTATGTCATCTAAAAAACTAAAAATAAACTTGGTTGTTTATGGTATCTTTTTTATATTAAATGAATTTGAATTTGAATATAATTTTTGTTTCAGGTGTTAGGCTCTGACACAGAATGGCACTTCGCGCACCGAGGGCTGCCACACGCTCGTCCTCGGCGCTCCATCGTACACACTCGACTGCTCAAGCAAAATCCACTTGTAAGTACCCACTCATTATTATAAATACGGGATTTATTACGTATAGGTGTTTCGAATGACTGTTTCGAACTTTAAGAGAGATAGAGATTGGGTTCTCCAGCCTGTTAACAAACATATAAAATAATCAACGTTATTTGTTTAATAGATTATTTTAAAATTAATTTCAAACTGATAAACACATTATTTAGTCACACAAACTTCAACCCCCTTTTATCCCTGAAATCCTTCCATTTGTCGGAAATAAAATACCATGAATGTTAATCCATAGTATAATTTATGATCAAACCAAATTTTATCAAAATCCATCCAGTAGTCCAGTAGACTCAGCCCGGTTACATTTTTTATGTATTATTATTATTTTTTATGTGAAGAGCCAATTGGATAGATAGTAAAAAAGGTTTCGTTTTATGAACCAACTGATAAAACATGTTTTTTCATTGCAAAAATAATGCAAAACTTGCAAACGGTCTAAAGATAGCTTATCTAAAATATGGTAGAGATTGATAATCACCACGAGGTTCGTAGAGTGTGCTACGAACTTTTCTTAGAGGGAATGTAGCTACAATGTTTTCATTTTAGGATTATTCTCGAAATCCCCAACGCTACATCCCCATTAGTGCGTAGAATTGGGGATAGGTCATGTTTTTATTAATCACCAAACACAATACATTTCTGAAATCATAACTAAATACGTATGGTAGTTACCCAGTTACTTCATATTTCCAAACATGAATTAAGGTTTTAGTCAAAAATATTTTACCATAGAACATGTTTACTACGCCTAACGTTTTATTATACGATGATTGAGGCCATTAGTAGGCAAATATATAATTATGTATTAAGTCTGGATACCACGGTAAACGTGGTTTAAGCATAGAAATGGGACATTTTTTTCCGAACTCCAAGTTACATTGTTATAAAAATGACAAACATGGTGAAACGTTTTAGAAAAGTTCAGATCAGTTCAATTTCAAAGGAGTGCAATAGTAACAAGACTACGTCACCGATACACAGGTTTCAATTGTAATCCCCCCCCCCACCTTTCAATTGAAATCTAATCTCTACAAAGGCGCTGCTTCTTGAATGTGAATGAGTTTCTTTGAAGTGGATCAGTTTGTAGAATACCTTCGTTGTACTAATATATATATTTATAAACATTTTGGAAATGGAACAAGCGAATGATCCACCTGATATTTGAAAGCCTAGTGTGCCATTGGCAAATAACCTACTATGATAATACGGATGTATATTTACCTAAAGTTCAAAGTTGGCTGGTATGGATAGCACTTTTTTATCGAAAAAATTCCGTAATTCCAGGATCAACAAATTTTTTTTTAACCTATACTTTCCCACTGCTGGGCAAAGGTCTCCCTCATAAAAAAAATAATAAATAAATAAAAAAAAATAGTAAAATAAATTAACAAATAACTAAATCAATAAATTTATCATGTGTTAATATTTTTATTTATTTATCTACTTAACCTAGACATCTCTTAAAGCTGCATAGGTTTTTATGGTGTCATTCATCCCTCATATAGTTAAAGAAATTCACATTTTATGAAAAACCGCACACTTTGGTACATAGGTATATTAGGTATACATAATGCCTTGTTACAACGTAATATGGTTGTTTTTCCCTACTTTTACTATCAGTAATTTTTGACAAAGCGAAAACAACCTTGTAACAAGTGTCAGATCGGGTCTGTTTAGACCTTAGGGAATATAAGCATTTAGTAAGTACGTGAGTGAGATGGCAAATTCTACCTGCTTAATATTTAATGTTGAATTAATATGCATCCAATCCCGGGATCCAGGGATTTTATTTTTTAATAAAAATAAAGCCTCTTTCATAACTTTTTAGCCATAAATACACTTTAGGTAAATATGCATCCGAATATCCGATCACTAATGATATGTATTGTGTTTTATCTATGTTCGGTGTATTATTGTATTTATGTTATTTAGTTGCGGGTTCAAATTACGTCTAGGCTTGACATTTTTGAGATGGTTCTAAAAATATTGGAATTTTCTGTATGTGTTCAGATAACACTATAAAAATACTTTAAGAAACAAGCAACACGACATCTCTTGTCAATTAACTAAACTGCAACGTTTCGCATTTGGCATTCAAAAAACTGTATAAGTTTTCCTGTAGATGGAGCTAACGGCACTTTAGGCGTAATCTGACATGGCCTGGTGGCACAATTGGATAGTGCGTCCTCGTATCAAGAGAAAGGTTGCGGGTTCAAGCCTCGTCTAGGCTTAAAATTTTTGATATGGTTTACAAATTTAAAGTTATTGTACATTAAATATTTTGTTTGTTTCGTAAGTGGTAACCATCGCTTGTAACAAAGCAATGCCTAAGAACCTAAGAACTGTGCCCATAGTAGGCATACAGGTATAAAGCCTCATGTACCTATCATTTTCCGGCACCCATAACCTTCAAACTGAAACACACGCACGCAGCATTGCTGCTGCTTGCAAATTTACATTCATCCGTTGTTTTCGTAATAAATAATTTAGTTATGCGTTAATTCTGTTGTGGTTTAATTACCTCATTGGAACATTGGGTGCTACGATTTTGCCTCTACGAAATTAATTTGGGTGGGTAGGTCGGTCGAGTTTGATTGTGAAACTATAAAATCATGTTTAGGTAAAGGTGACGGGGTTTTAAGAGGAAATTTGGGCTGCATTTCGCCCATACAAACGTAGTCCCCTGTTTCCTCTCTTGATAGTTTTTTTTATCAAACAATCTGCAAGTACACGGTCATGTCCCTACGTTTAGTTTTTCTCCATAAATTAATTATTATAAGAACTAGGAACCTTCTAAAGTAACGGAAATTGCTAATTTTTACTGCCCCTTTTCAGACATCCAGCAAACAAATTTGACGAATATAAATAAAAAAACGAAACGTACAAACATAGCCAAAGCCCTTTTTATTACATATTTGAAAAAAAAATTAAGTTCGGTCCAGTTTTGGAGGAGGAAACAGGGGACTACGAAACAGTGATTTCGTCTATTTTGAATAGGTATAATCAGTCCGACCTGTAGTTGTCTCTATCGCACGCAGATAGGGCATATAGAGCACAGCGCGACAGCAATAGATTTGTTAAATACCTATTTTCCAAATGTCTTGCTTCCCGGATTTCCTCTTAAGTATTTAAATAATGTGTAGCGGTTTGAGCTTTATGTATATAACTACTACTTTATGTATTTTGTGCTATTAATATGTAGCTTTTTATCGAATAAATAAAATAAAAAGTTCTAATAGAAATAAATACATAGAGGATAACGTTTATAAAGTGAGTAAAACCATAAACTATTGTTTAATAAGAAAACTGCAATTGATAATTATAGGCGCAGACGGGATAAGAAAACTTTTATAATAAAAACCAACCGCCATCTTTTACTTATGAATAAATGAATAATGCATTCAGCTTACTCTTATAAATCTGTATCTCAAAGAACTTTCTCTGACGCCTTTCTATTAGAACTGCTGAAGATACCGAGATTTAATGTTTAACTTAACAGATGTATGTACCTATATGTATACAAGTAAGTACGGATTGGAATTGAAGCTGAATCATTTGAAACAAGTTTACTAAGTTAAATGATTTTCAAAATCGGTTAAGCAGTTCCGGAGATTACCTACCACATACAAAAACTTACAAATTATACCTTATTATGATGGTAACCGTATAAACAACTAGCTGACCCGCCCGCAGCTTCGCACGCTTGAAATTTCCCGTTGCCGTCGGAACTTCGGGTTAAAAATTACATAAAACACTCTTGTCAAAGTGACGCGACACATCATGTAAATGAATTCACGTCAATGAACGACGGTTAAATTATATGGATATGTTAATACAAAAATTGCGATTAAAAAATAATGGGGTAAAAATACTTTACAACCTATTCTCATACCTACCAAATATACAAAAAAAAAATATGAAAATCTGTCGACCCGTTTCGGAGAAGTGCAACCATAAACACCGTGACACGAGACTTTTATATATTAGATTAATAAGTGAATAGAAGAAAGACAATACTCAAATACCACACAGATTGTAGATACGTAATTTTACCACGAAATGTTACAGAATTAATAAAAAACATTACAAAATACAGAAGAACTGCCGAGCCATCCAAATACCGCTGCAAACGATCTATGGATAGCTCAATTGCTCCATATCACTGCCAGGCCAGTGTCCCCTGACACTTGCTGTATTGCTATGCCTAATCGCTCAGACTTCACAATTATACAAAAATGTATTGCCGTGTTCTTTGACGCGTGAAAAGATAACGCGTCGCATCATAAAATTTAAAAAGTTTGGGAAATCTATTGGGATATCTTCTTGGGTCTTAATACTGAGTAAGAGATGAAGACAATTTATTTAGGGAAACTCCTGAGCCTATTATTAAATTATTTATTTAATAGGTACGCAAACAATAATATGTATGTATGTATTTTATATTTATTTATGTAAGCATATGTAGGTATATTTTAGGTTTAGGTATTTATTTATTCTTATCCTACATAAATAAATAAATAAATATTGCTGGACATTTCACACAGCGCTATCTAGACCCAAACTAAGCAGAGCTTATACTATGGGAACCTAATAACTGATAGAATACTTATACAATTTTTTTTTGTAAATATGTATACATATAATATAAAGAGAAACAACCAAACCTGGAACAAATATCTGTAGATCATGCAAACATTTGTTCCGCGGCGGGAATTGAACCCGCTAACTCCTGCATTTCAGCCGGCTATTCGCCCACTGCACCAAGGAGGTCGTCAACAGGTATTTATTGTAACACAGCCTCCTCACACGTTTTTTCAATACAGTCGATCCAAAATTTGCCTAGAAGAGATCGTTTTGAGCGATAAGGCCGCCCATTGTACCACCATGTATTAGTCTTTAAGTTTTCTAGGTTAAGTTATTGTAATTTGGTGTAACAATAAAGAATTATCTATCTATCTAATATCGCATACCTTTCCTTCAAATATTCATTTCACGGTTCAAGTGGTATGATACCAAACACAGAATAATAATTGCGACGGATCCCTGGGCAGATTAGGAGGAAGGATGACAGAGGATCCATCACTCGGTAATCCCCGACAGCCTACCGCCTGGCCTGTACATTATTGATTGTTGCCGAGATTACAGTACCTACATATTCCTTATATTTATACACCTGTTAGCCTCCACCAGTGCTAAGATTAATGTTACTACGACCTATAGTTAGTGTTGATAAGCCTACTTAATAATGTACTTGACAGCTGGTACGTGGGCGTTGCATTGGATGGTGGCTCATTGCAGTCCTGGGGTATGAAGTTCATGGTGCAGGGTACTCAGGCAAACCAGTAAAATTCAGTAAGCTTTCTCTTATTTTAGGGTTTCAGCTTGGCAGGTACAATTTGATAGCTAGGTAGATAGGTTGGACGAGACAGTTTCGATGCTCTGTGAAGGTGTTTTCGTACCGGCGCTCCAAAGAAAAGTGAAGTGCCCAGCAATCGACTCTGTCCTCGAGAGGTGGCCAGGAAGCGATTCCCGCCCACCACTCTGCGTTCAACGTAACTTTTACAAAAAAGAAACAACTACCAATCAGAGAGTAGATACGCAACTACAGGTTCTACGAAGTCAAGAGACTTCTTAATTTTAAACTAGGTACGCTTAGTACTACGACATACTTATTAAATGTAGCCGATCAAAATTCTGCAAGATTTTCGACCCTCTTTTTGTTTATGAGTCAATATCGTAATTTTTCTGCTTAAATGTGACTTTTTTACCAAATACGTTATACCGTAAAAACTTTTGCCAAGACCGATTACGGTAAAATCACTCGATCACTAACTCTTTGACAGTATTGTGACACTTTTTGATACATTCTATAGTGACTTTGTGCAGCTGATAGTTGCTTTAACTGTTAATCGTAGGTCACTGCTCACAGCAAATTTTATATACCTACCTACTAACTAGCTAACCCTGCGAACTTCGTACCGCCCTAGAATCAATAAATTTTGTGTTGCTTAGCAGAGATAATTTTTTTTTTCAATTTCGTTTCTGTGCACGTACCCACTATCTCGACCATCTATCGATATGTCGACCTCCGTGGTGCAGTGGGCGAATAGCCGGCTGACACGCAGGAGGTTGCGGGTTCGATTCCCGCTACGGAACAAATGTTTACATGATCTGCAGATATTTGTTCCGGGTCTGGATGTTTTTCTATATATTACAAGTATGTATTTACAAAAAAAAGTATATGAGTATTCTATCAGTTATCTGGTTTCCACAGTACAAGCTCAGCTTAGTTTGGGGCTAGATAGCGCTGTGTGAAATGTCCAGCAATATTTATTATTTTATTTATTATTTATCTCTATATTCAAAGTAGAAAAATATTAAAGTACTAATATGGCTATTAAAAAATAGGGGTTGGTGGTAGAAGGATGAAAATTTATGGTTGTATGTATTTTTTATTGCCGAATCATAAAAAAATAAAAATATTTTTTTTTGCCAAAAATTAAATATAAAAAAATTTAGGGTGGACCAACTTTATCATGTAGGGGTATGAAAAATGATTTACTTCCTATTCTCAGACCTACCAAATATACAAAAGTTTCATACTAGACTACCTCCGTGGCGTAGTGGGCGAACAGCCGTCTGAGACGCAGGAGTTAGCGGGTTGTATTCCCGCCGCGGAACAAATATTTGCATGATCTACAGATATTTGTTCCGGGTCTGGATGTTTTTCTATATATGATAAATAATAAATAAATAAATAAATATTAAAAATAAATATTGCTGGGCATTTCACACAGCGCTATCTAGTCCCAAACTAAGCAGAGCTTGTACTATGGGAACCAGATAACTGATAGAATACTTATACACTTTTTTTTGTAAATACATACTTATAATATATAGAAAAACACCCAGACACGGAACAAATATCTGTAGATCATGTAAACATTTGTTGCGCGGCGGGAATCGAACCCGCTACCTACTGCGTCTCAGCCGGCTATACGCCCACTGCGCCACGGAGGCAGTCAGTAATAATAAGTATGTATTTACAAAAAAAAGGTATATAAGTATTCTATCAGTTACGAGTATCTGGTTCCCATAGTAAGGATCTGCTTAGTTTGTGGCTAGATAGCGCTGTGTGAAATGTCCAGCAATATTTATTTATATGAATCGGTTAAGCCGTTTCGGAGGAAATTTGTTATAAACACTGCGACACAGGAATTTTATATATTAGAAGATACAGGGTCACTGCTACGGACAACTGCGTGGCCACTGGATTATTTCAGGATACAGAATAAGGACTGATGATAGACGAAAAAGCGTAAAAACTTCCTGTATCTGGCTACCACCTTGTCGTATTAAATTTATTAATAAAGTAAATATTGGCATTCGTTTCCACGTCTTTCCACACCACGATAAATATAATAAGTTCAGAGCAAATATATTCGTTCTAGGAAAGTGTGCTTCATCTCAGACCACCATTCGCCTACAGTGAGGATACGTGACGTGACTGTTTTGTAAACACACATGTTTATTTGGCTGGTTTATTAATTTGTTTAAGAAAAATAGAGGTAATCATAATTTTAATACTAGAAATATAGATAAACTCGCTGTTGCCACTTGTAGACTCCATAAAGTTAGTAATTCGTTTAAAGGGCAAGGTGTACGCTTTTATAACAAACTCCCAAGAGATGTACAAAAATTGACAATAAACAAATTTAAAAACGTAATCAAACAAAATCATTATAAAAAAGCTTACAATAAAATATCGAACTATTTAGATGATAGAGAAACTTGGGATTGAAATTGTTCCAACTCGTTCAAAATGTTACAATTTAAACGTAATTTATTTTCTGTATTGTTATGTATCCTAAAAGGATCATTAAAAAAAACAACCAGCCTTGTTTTTTGTCTTTCTTTTCTGACTTGGTCGCGAAGGAACAGGTAGTAAAATAGACGTTTCAAAGTGATCCTTGTGATTTGAATGAATAAACTTTTTTGACTTTGGTGGTTTTAACTGAGTCAAGGCTATTTAATTTGGTAAGGTTGGTCGGTAATAATTTTCCAGACATATTACCCTAACGGCCTTATTTTCCATCATTTCTAAGGCTTTGAGATATCGTAATAACATACACATGTATTATGTTTTCATCGGAATCATATTATTTTGCTGTCAAGAGCTTACAACTCGATTCAATTTCGATCAACTTGATAACTGTAATCTATCGAATGGAAAAAGATGACGTGCTTTGTATTTTAAGATCGACGTCAACAATATCAGTTTTCCGCGCTCAACTGCAAAAGCCCGAGATCAGAAAGCGTCGAAATGTGCTTTATAACATGATCTTACATGATACTCAATGGCCCAACTACCTCAAAGAACGATTAAGTCCTTTGTATACTGAAGACCGTCTTGTACGTTCCTCTCAACATCTTTAACTCATGACTCCCCAGCACAATACAACTTGCTACACCAATTCATTCACCATCACTGCTATCAGACTACGGAATAGTATTACGCAAGAGTTCCGGTATGTTTCCTCCGTTGAGGTCTTCAGATCTAAAGTGTACAAGCAGTACCTCACTCTCATGAACGAAGCCTACAAAATGAGCGGTATCCTGTAATACTCTGTTATATATTTTATACTTTATATATCTATATGGTTTCAATGTATAGGTCTATGTAGTATATATATATAATCTAATATAATATAATAATAAATAAATAAATAAATATTGCTGGACATTTCACACAGCGCTATCTAGCCCCAAACTAAGCAGAGCTTGTACTATGGGAACCAGTTATCTGATATAATACTTATATACTTCTGAACTTTAACAAAATTCACAGGGTACACCAGTTACTCCATAGTGCTGAAATTTGGTATGCGTGTAGCTTTAGTGGCATAAATATAGACAAAAGTCTGAAATCCAGAATAACTGCAATTTCTACCCCAAAAAGAGTAACCAATTAACATGAACCTCCGTTACCTGTAATTTGAATGAAACTGTAGGTCAAGTGATATGGTTGTAATTTCGTTGCACTATTTTATTAGTCAAAGATTAAGGCCGGCTTGCACAACCCTCCCTAAACGTATTTAGCGACTTAACGTGTTTAAATTTTACGTATTTGTATGATTTGACAACTCCTTAAATCATATTTATTAATATTCATAATCATATTAATATGAATATTTAGCCACTAAATACGTCTAGGCATCGTTGCGCGAGTCACCCTAAGAATATTTTTTTGGGTGTTTATGGAGACTCGCGAGATGTCAGATATATTTATTACTTTATGAACTGTATTACCTAGGGTTTATTGATGTTTAAATATTACAAAGTAGGTTTATTGAAATACCATGTATTTGTCTAGGATTAGTTATATTTATTTGTTTATATCTATGTATGTGTCTAGGAATTTAACTTAAACCTCTCCCTTTACCTATCTAATATTATAATAACTGTTTGTCCGCATTACACAAAGGTTAACTGGAAGAGAATGCTATTTAGCATTAAGTTCGCCTATGCACAGATTATTTTTATTTTGTGCAATAAAGAATTTTTCATTAATTCATATGATATACATGTATATCGAATATAGCTAATATAACTTTTAAACTACGCAATCATCAAGCAATTTTAAGCAGAGTTTTGTTTGCGTCAAAAATACTAAAAAAAAAAAAAACTCACAAATCATGGTAAGTATCTCGTGTATGTACAAATAGACTTTTCTTTGTCTAAAATACCGAATGATTTGGTGAAACTTTCGAAGCAACTAGAACTTAGAACTTAGAACATCTTCAACCTAAATTGTGTAAATGTCTTACTTAGAAATGTATGAACTTTGAACTCTTAACCTCTGACATCTCTTGAAATTAACTAACTTAATTAACTTTCAAAGAAAACATACGAGCTTTACTCGCTATAAAAACATGATTTTCTACCCTCTGTATTTTATAAACATGACATTGGACTAAATGGAACTTGTCCGAGGCAACATTCTCTTGTTGGAAAGTCAAATGGGTAACGTATTATAATTCTATGTATTATACACCTACACGATAATAGAGCCGAGCTTTTCCAAACATGTCATAGGTTTAATAGCATAGGAATGCTATTCTAACGCTATTTCTAGGGATTCTAACGCTATTGGAGATGAATTTTGTTTAATATATATACTTAACAGCAAATATTATATTTTATCGTCAAAATTATTATGTTAACAGGTTTAACAAATTATAAATTCCCACTGCAGTTATACATGATTCGCTTATACTCTTCATGCCTATTTGGAAAACCAAAATCACTTGCGAGCAAAAATTGTACCTAGCGGCTGTCATTTAAATTTTTACTCGTTTTGACATATTTTAGTGTTCCGGACCAAACTGGTAAAAACGGAACCCTGTGACTTTGTCCGTCCGTCCGTCTGTCTGTTAAAGTTAATTATCTCAGCAAATACGAAACTTAACAGCTTGAATATCACAAAGTCGAAGTCAATAAAATCACAAGGATCACTTTGAAACGTCAATTTTACTGCCTGTTCCTTCGCGACCAAGCCAGGAAAGAAGGGCTGGTTGTTTTTTTAATGATCCTTTTAGAATAAATAACAATAAAGAAAATAAATTACGTCTAAAATGTAACATTTTGAATGAGTTGGAGCAATTTCAATCCCAAGCTGCTCTAACATCTAAATAATCCGATATTTTATAGTAAGCTCTTTTATAAAGATTTTGTTTAATTAGGTTTTTAAATTTGTTAATTGTCAATTTTTGTACATCCCTTGGGAGTTTGTTACAAAAACGTACACCTTGCCTTTTAAACAATTTACTAACTTTATGGAGTCTACAAGTGGCAACAGCGAGTTTATCTTTATTTCTAGTATTAAAATTATGATTATCGCTGTTTTTCTTAAACAAATTAATATTTTTGTGAACGTACATCAGATTTTTGTAGATGTATTGACAAGGGAATGTTATAATATTTATTTTTTTAAACTTATTGCGTAATGATTCTCTAGGGCCCATATTATAAATTGCACGAACAGCCCTCTTCTGCAGCACAAAAACGGTGTTTTTATCTGCAGCACTCCCCCACAGCAGTATACCATAAGACATAATGCTGTGGAAGTAGCTGAAGTAAACTAGTCTAGCTGTATCTATGTCTGTAAAAAGACGGATCTTTTTGACTGCGTATGCCGCAGAACTAAGTCTCTTCGACAACTTATCAATGTGAGGGCCCCATTGAAGCTTATGATCTAGGGTTATACTTAAGAATACGGTGGTGTCCACAAGAGCCAACTCCTCATCTTTGATTTTTATATCTGCTTTAACTTGTGTAACATTAGGTAGTATAAATCTAATACATTTTGTTTTCTTTTCATTAAGAAATAGATTGTTTACATTGAACCATTTTACCACCTTAGAGATTGCATTGTTTACATCGTCAAAATCGGTTTGTCGTCGCTTTAATTTAAACAAAAGTGACGTGGCATCTGCAAACAATGTTAGAAATGATTTCTAATCCTAACTAAATAAAACAATAAGGCATGTAATCCGTGACAAGGACAAAAAACCAATACTGGTAATAATGGCTCGCTCACTTATTCCTAAATGTTTCATTGTGGTCACTGCACACACACACATAGCTTTTACACGTGCCTGACCTTTTAAATAAAATAATATAACATTAAATGTTACATTCAGCTTTCAGTCGGTTCCCAGAAGGCCGGCGACACATTAATATTCGTAGTTCATCCGTTAACCCTACTTACGGTTTAAATCTGGATGTTACTCGAGAGAGTTTTGACCAAAATAAACGAAATAAAAAAGCCTATTTAACCATAGGTAGAAGGGTTTTACTAAGCCGATGTGGATGTAAAGATGGAAATAGTACATTATAAATAAATAAATATGGCTGGACATTTCACATAGCGCTATCCAGCCCTAAACTAAGCAGAGCTTGTACTATGGGAACCAGATAACTGATAGAATACTTATATACTTTTTTATAAATACATACTTATTATATATAGAAAAACATCCAGACCCGGAACAAATATCTGTAGATCATGCAAACATTTGTTCCGCGGCGGCAATCGAACCCGCCACCTCCTGCGTCAGCCGGCTATTCGCCCACTACGCCACGGAGGTCGTCAAACAATAAGGACTGTTAACGATCTATTGCATCCGAGATACACCCTCGACTCATTAGCATCCTCGCTCGTATTTGCTACTATCTCGGGTGTAATCGATCGAATTATTCATTGTCATTTAATGAATCACTCGTTATTTTATACACAGCCCAATTATGAATAGAGACCCTGTTACACAAATATAGTTTTTTTCACACCACCAGCAGGGCACAGCGATCAGATCCTTGTCGTCTCTTCGAAGAGAAGACAAGGATCTGACCGCAACTTGTATTTCTAAATGTAATGTTATTTGTTTTTTTGTATTGTTTTTAAATTTGAGTGTGATGTACAATAAAGCGTTATTCTATTCCATTCTCTATCGATTCTTCCGAAATTGTCTTTGCCACGAGCAGGCTCAATAAATTTTATTCCTAGACAAGAGAAAGATACTCTGTCTATAGCAATGTACGTTGTATATATAATTAATTAAATATCTAACCAAAAATTGTTGCCAAGCGCGTGATTGAGAAGAGTTCGAAAGAGATAACTTGAGAAGACAGTGTAGTCTAGGCATCGTTAGGCCTAGACAGTTTCAGAAGAAAGATGTCTATCCTTAAATGACAAAGATAGAGAAAATGATGGCTATCGTGCTCGGCGTTTTAGAAAACTGTCGAGAAAGTGTCGACAACGTTACTTTCCGTTCACTCTCGCAATCGCCGTGCTGGAAACGGTCGACAAGTGTCTTCTTTGTTTCGATAAATGACTCATGACTAAATCTTTTTCTACAGTTACTGTGCTAGGCCCTGCTCGTCAATGTCAAATTGTATATCATGTAAACCTCACCGAAAGCAGGTGAATAAATCCCTACGGTTGAGCCGGGAGTAAGTGATTTGAATTTGGAACCTCATCTGTATTAAAATTTGAACCAAAGAGACACACACAATAAGAATTTATTCGTAAATCGAACTAACCTCTGTACAAAATGCACCAACTTAGATTTGGTTTTTATTGTCTCGCAGAAAGTGTGAAAAGTAGAGTATTCTCCTCGTGAATAAAGTTGTCTGCATCTTGGGCATGCTTATATCCCTCTCTACACTCAGGATTATAGTAACTCCCTCGCTCCGCTCGTGAGTTAACTCTAGAATCCTTAGTTACGTTCGGGATTCAATATACTCGTAGCGCCCGTGACGCAAGACACTGCTTTATCCCATCGTTTAATAATCTAAAATCTAATCTATTAATTATATTGTATACAGTAGGTAAATAAACATCAAGTGGTAGGCAATACACTCATGATTGGAGTGCTTGATGCGGTCTAAGGTGAAGAGTACCTTATAAAGTAAACATGTGTTATTCATATGGAGGGAAATTGAATAAAGGTAGGTGCTTTAATCCCTCCCACCACATTTTTCAGATTAATCCTTACTGCAAATCATTGTAAAGTTTCTTAGAAGTTCTTTTTTGCATTTGCACTATATTAACATACTTTGCTATACTAATATGTTAATGTAAAAATAAAATAAAATAAAATATAATTCTTTTTCATCACTCAACCTCTGAAAGTTGATCATTGTAAACTCGATAACGCGGAGCCGTTTTATGGCCCTAGGGCCGTAAGTAAATTTGTAAATAGACTTAGGCTCATTGCATTTGCCTGAAATACAAACTCCATAACAAATCCTTATTTCTATCTTAAAATTAAACCGGTCATCTTATTAATCTATTATATAAATATATAAAACAAAGACGGGTTAGTTACAACATTTATACTCGTAACTCAAGAACGGTTAAATTGCTTTCTATGATATTTAGAATATAAATAGATTATAATCGGGATTAAAATATAGGATACTTTAATTCTTCTTCTTTAACTGACTTCTTTAATTTCCTCGCATTCTCATGATAACCTATTAGGAATATATATACTATTAGTTTAACTATGACTATGCTTATCCGAAGGGGCAGATGACGTTTTCGGACGTATGCAATTTGACGACCTCCGTGGCGAAGTGGGCGTATAGCCGGCTGTGACGCAGGAGGTAGCGGGTTCGATTCCCGCCGCGGGACAAATGTTTGCATGATCTACAAATATTTATTCCGGGTCTGGATATTTATCTATATATTATAAGTATGTTTTTACAAAAAAGAAAGAAAAGTATATATGTATTCTATCAGTTATTTGGTTCCCATAGTACAAGCTCTGCTTAGTTTGTGGCTAGATAGCGCTGTGTGAAATGTCCACCAATATTTATTTGTTTATTATTTTCGATAATTAGCGGTGTTATCATTTATAACAATAATTTAAGTCCACGCAAACGAAGTCGTTGATGAACAGCTCGTAAGTACTTTTTTAGAGATTTTGTTTGTCAGTCTCGTCAAAATGTCTTGATTGAACTCAAGTTGCCCTATAGAGCAGGAAATTAGCAACAGCTAACGTGATTTGCGCCCTATCCGGTTTGCGCGGCTAGCCAATTAGAATCTCATCTCGTTGCTAATATAGATTATATTTGGTAAGTATCTATCTATATCTAGTAAATGGTTTGGATCAATTACGGTCAGTTGCTCGAACGCAGATTAGGTAACAATACCTAGTCAAGGCAATCAATTTGGATATGCCCTATTAGACAGTTTTAACGATTGAGACAGAGACTAAGACCTAGTTAGTTAGTTCTAAGACCTAGCTTATGCTGCGATTTGTCACAAGGCGCAGGTATACGAGTACATTATATGACGACCTCTATAAAAAATTAAATCTTTCAACGTCCGAGGAACTGTCTGTAAGAAAACCAATTTGGACCTTCAATAATAAATAAACATCGCTGGAAATTTCACACAGCGCTATCTAGCCCCATACTAAGCAGAGCTTGTACTATGGGAACAAGATAACTGATAAAATACTCTTAACTTTAATAACTCCCCATCATACCTCAGTATTTTATAGTTCCTCTTTTACTTTGCAGGCTACCAGGCTCTGGAATGCCCTACCTGTCTCAATTCGTCACGCTAAATCTCTCATTATCTTTAAAAACTTGGTCAGACAACACCATCTGTCATCCATCGCTCACTAGGCCACTTATTAATTATTACATTTTTATACATATATAAATATATATGTAAGTATGACAATATATATTTTATGTATTATAATATTAATATTTATGTAATTTTATGATTATATTATACATTATAATTATGCATTTTATTTTATATTATCTATATTTTTAATAAATATACGTGTACTATATCGGATTTACGCCGCCGTCTTTATTTTGTTCACATAGATCCTGTCCATCCAAAGGTTGCCTGGAAGAGATCGCTTTTAGCGATAAGGCCGCCCATTGTACCTATTATTTAAGTGTATTTTCTTATAAATGTTTGTATTTAAATGGTGTGCAATAAAGAAATTATCTATCTATCTAACTTTTTTTTTCATACATACTTATAATATATAGAAAACAGCCAGACACGGAACAAATATCTGTAGATCATGTAAACATTTGTTCCGCGGCGGGAATAGAACCCGCTACCTCCTGCGTCTCAGCCGGCTATACGCCCACTGCGCCACGGAGGTTGTCAAATTCGTCGTATTGTTTTTGTTTTGTACGCGTGTAACGGAAGAAATTACGGGCCTTACCACAAAAAAGTAAAACCTCCGTTAAACACGTGTTTAAAAAAACCCTAACCAAACTGGAATTTTTTAAACAAGTGTTCAAAGGATGTTCAACTTTTTTGTGGTAAGGTCCTAAATGTTTCCTTAAAATGAATTAAATCTTTCAACATCCGAGGAACTGGCTGCAAGAAAACCAATTTGAACCTTCGATGGAAAACAAATTGAATTGAGCGGTCGATCTGCATAGTGGTTTCCATCCCTTCATTTCCCTATTTGTCCTAGATTCTAGGCATTAATCATCTAGTTAATGTTGTTAGTGACCACTTGTGGTTGAGTGGTTGATGCGAACTAGTACATACGAGTAGGTACATAAAATCAAGAATCTACTTCATAAGGAGTTGAAGGGTTCTCACAATCGTATAGCAACATTATGTTCAGCTTTATTTAGGAAGTGAATGTAGGCACTTATTATTGAATAGGATCACATACATGTTGTATGTACTGTAAATCAAAGCAAATATATTTATTTCAGTATACTTAATCTAGGATACATTGCATGGGTTTGGGACCCTCTTTTAAGTATAAAATACCTGTGTTAGAGGGTCTCGCTCTTCCGTTAATTCGTTTATTCTGATTAAGTAAAATAAGACAAACAAATATCAATATTGACAAATAAAAGAATTTAAGGTAAGTGAAAGTAAGTTCATGGAGTTAAGTTAAATTAATGTAGGAAAAAATTAAATTAATGTAGTTCAAGGTCGATTATTCCTGTTTAGGATAAATTAAAGTAAGTAAATATGTACATACAATTTTTGATTATGCATTTATGTGTGTAGTGTAAATTAAAGTATTACCTGACAATCTACACTACACAAAGGTGAGCTGGAAGAAATGCTTATTAGCATTAAATTCGCACACGTATTATTTTAGTAGCGCAATGAAGAATTTTCTATCTTTGTGTGTTTTATCAAAAATGTGAAAGAAAACAGCTTAGAAAAATATATACTTTATTTATACTATTTATATTATAGATGGAGCATCACCAAAATGAGCTTGCCAATGAAAACCACAACCTTCAGTAGATTAAAGAGGGCATCCCCTCAAAACCTCTTAAAGCACATAAACGGAAGATGGAAGTGCCACTGGGCTTATTCCATACATGCCCAACGCGAACTATTCACCAAACTCTAGCTCAATGCCCTGATGTGCCCATCAGGAAAACATTTCAAGAAAAGAAAGAGACAAAAAAAAACAAACAATTATACTATTAAAAAGTACATAGTGTTGGTACTGAATAATATATTTCGCAGGCAGGTGCGAGTAATAACTGTTCCAGCTTACCACTAAGAAATATACTACTTTGCCACATCATTATAAACGTTTTAGCATTACATAATGTAGATTCAAGGGTTTTTAAAATGGAAAATTTTACTTGTTTTCCAAGTATTTAAATCGTTTCTTTTTGTCCCCAGGTGCACACAGCAGTCCAGCAGACTGGTTTCAAGCGCGTCAAGCGAGGGTACCGCCCCTTTAGGTTATCAAACGCCTTTCCGGCAGCGATCAAGCGAGGGTTCCGTCCCCTCAGCCTGCCGGAGACTAGACTTCTGGCTGAACCTCGCGACCCCTACTTTCCACTACAATGGTACTTGAAGAACACCGGCCAGAATGGAGGGAAGCCAAAGCTAGATCTGAATGTTGAGGCTGCTTGGGCGCAAGGGTATACTGGCGTGAATGTCACCACTGCTATCATGGATGATGGTAAATATACTAACAACAGTCAGATTGCTATAATTTACACGGTAGTTACCGAAGCATATTCAAAATAAAATAACAAAGCATCTTTTGTATATGCCCAGTCCCGGATCTAGGGAGGTGCAGCCCAGGGCACTTGCCCTGGGCTGCAATTTCAGAGGGCGCCAAATTCACGTTTGAATAAAAACCTTGTTTCACAAAGCACTTAGCTAGCATCCAGCGCACAACGTACTTCAACAATTATTCATTTGATTTGAACCCCCAAAACCCCCCTCTGGCTATGCCCGATATCGGTGTAAATATGTAGTCCAGTCAAATATCCCCAAAATTACATAAAATATGTCCAAGAAAATGAAACTTCGATAGAAAGTAAAAGTGTGTGTCTCCTATTAATAATACCCCCTACCCATCCCCACCCCCTCTAGTCTCTCAAACCGAGGAGGGCGCCACATCAAGTTTCTGCCTCAGTTCGGAAAAATCGTAGATCCGGGGCTGTATATGACAGTACGAACACAGTACGAACAAAAGAGACACACTTAAGAAACATAAAAAACGAAAATGTTGTTTTTGCACCCGTGTGTGTCGCATCAAATACTGCACAAAAAATTTCATTAAGTATTTATATTTACTAGTTGCCAGAGCACAGTAGTCGAATTTCAACCAATTTCATTTGGTTTTGATCGAGCGAAGCGAGATCTCCAAATCAACCTGGGCAATCAATCGGCGTTGTATGTATGTATGTTTGTTTGTCCGAGGATAACTTTCGAAGCGTTGATCCGATCATCGTGAAATTTGATACTAAGGTAGGTAGTGATGTCACAATTTTGGTGTGACTAAATGAACTAAAAATTTTGGGGGGTTGTTGAGATATTGGGGTTCAAGAGGGGTAAAGAAAAACCAGAATAGAATTTCCGGTCAAATGGCACGTCTAATAAAAGGTCTTTGTAAGTACATTTTGACTCCGTTTTTATTTTTACTTTAAACTTTGTAGTTTTTAAGTTATTATAAACTGAACTTTGACAAAATTCACAGGGTACACCAGTAACCCCACAGTGTTGTAATTTGGTATTCGTGTAGCTTTAGTGACACAAATATAGGCACAAGTCTGAAATCCAATATAACTACAATTTCTACCCCAAAAAAGTTAATCCAATTTAGATGAACTCCCGTAACCTGTAATTTGAATGAAACTGTAGGTCAAGTTATGTGGTTACTTATTTCGTGGCACTATTTTGATAGTCGAAGATTACGAATAGTATTTTTTGATTATATTGGAGACTCGCGAGATCTTAATTCGGAGCGAAACACTAATTTAGTTAATTTTAGGTTTCACCCCTCTTTCTCCATATAAACTTTAATCATACCAAACCTCACTCTGCGCGCGCAATAAGCTTAAAAATGGGTACAAAGTTTCCTCTTCACGTATTTATGTATAACTAGATTCCGCCAGCGGCTTGCACGCGTTGTTTGTCTACAAAAAAGTAGTCTATGTGGTAATTCAGGTTATAATTTACGTACATACCAAATTTCATCAAAATCGGTTCAGCCGTTACGACGTGATTGAGTAACAAACAAACATCCAAACTTTCACATTTATAATACTAGTTGTTGCCCGCGACTTCATACGTGTTACACTACTAAACGTGTAGGTAACCTAGAAATAAATCAAATCAGTTTATTGCGTTATTATCAGTTAATAAAGCTAAACTCGTTGCAGTTTGACTTGACAACCCATTTTTAACTCATTGGAACTAATTTATGGGATAAAAGGTAACCTATGTGGTAAACCAGCTTATAATTTACGTATATACCAAATTTCATCAGAATCAGTTCAGCCATTACGACGTGATTGAGTAACAAACAAACAAATAAATAAACAAACATCCAAACTTTCACATTTATAATATTAGTGTGATGATACCGATGATGAGGCAAAAGTGTTCAAATGTCAGACTAAAGGAAACGATTGAAGCTGATAAGGCTGACATAACCTTCAACAGAAAAAGAAAATCATAAATAAAAGTTGTGCTAAACTTATAAAAACATATCTATACAATTTCAAACTGTTTTATTACTACGATGGGGAATGCGAGAGCCTTCGCTAACCAGCTTGATTGTCCCCATCCAGACTATGCTCCACCTGCTTAAGACGATATGTAAAATAATTTGAGCCGCTAAGTAACTATCGTATTCAATAACGAAAAATGGTACTGACTTCATATTTATGCAATATTTACTTGAGGATATAAACTACATAAATGAAAGTCAGAAACGCAATTGGTGAAACTTTTCTCGATACAGTTATTTGTCAAAATCGGCTCTTCTAAAACACTAATATCGTACATTCTCAGACTCTAGAAAATATTTAAAGTATTTTTTTACATAGTTATGTAGATAGTTATATTACCTAAATTAATGGACAAGCATTTTTTTTAATTTGGTGGTTCTCATGCAATTCGAGATTTTATCTTTTGTCGCTTACGTCATTTACTTCTGCGACGATGCGGCGCGGCTATGATACATGTTTGTCTCGTTCTTCACCTAAGCAAGTAAATAGCACTATCACTTTTTTGCATTTCCGGATGCTCTGTCCAATCGTCACCGAAATTAAATTAGTATATCGTCTTAACTGTCCTTTGTGCCCTACGACCTGTACAAGAGACGACCTCAGTAAGGCTTCCATAAATGTAGTAGACGTGGCCAGGTTCTACTCAACCCTAATATAAAAAATTGCGAATTAAAATATGTTGTAAGCGTACACGAAAGAAGAATTACTATAAAAAATATTTATTTATGAAGTTCAGTAAGTTATCGGATTAAAAATTGTTACAAGCATATTCATTTGGCAACGACGGTAAATTTACTGAAATTTCAGTTCTGGCTAAAAATGTAGACTGTTTGGCAACCGCAATAATAATTTGAGGAATTTTGTATCCCGCATTTAATATGTTCAAGGCTCTCCAACATTTTCATTAATCTCTCCTCGGAGATTACATTAGCAAATTAAAATAATTTCATCAAACGAGGTAATAGTATTAATTTTGAATTGTGCTTAATTAGTTGAGATGTTCTTGACTACCATCAAGAGCCTTCATTCCCCTTGAAGAACAGCTTCCACCAGGGCACGAGCTGCCGTGGCCAGTGTGGAAGTCATTAAATAGGCTTCGCACACAGGTTGGTCGCTGCACAGTCAATATGTGCAAATGGGGGTTCAGGGATCCCAGCCAAACGCAATGCGACTGTGGTGATCCTGCACAGTCGATGAAACACCTGCTAATGTGCCCTTTGTGCCCGAACACCTGCACAATGGAAGACTTAAAAATGGCTTCTCCTGACGCCATCAATGTAGCCAAGTACCTATCTAACACAATATAAGTAGAGCTATTGACACGCTAAGAAGAAGATAAATCCTCCGTCGTCCGAGACACGTTCTCGGAGACCCGGATGACGAAATCACCTCCGCTAACGCGGAAGGTGAGTCATCTACATCAGACAGAGCAAACACTTCACAGAAACACCGATCTCGCCGGCGAGGTCGACGAATCCCTTCAGTCGCCGCCTATACGAGGTACAAACATGTACCCGGGCGTTTCTCTCCTATCCCCATCCCGGCAACAGCCCAAGCCGAGGTTCGTACCTAAGTGGAGCCCTTGCGCTAGTTGCCTAAAAAACTTACTGGGCTGAGCGCCATGTGCGCTCGCCAAAAGTTCGGTTAAGCTGTCACGGCCTCAGAGGCCAACAGCGAATTTAGTCCATTCGAAGAAAAAAAAAAATAAGAAGAAGATCAAGAGCCTGCCTTTCTATTATTTTTAACTTCAAAAAAGGATGAGGTTCTCGTTGGTTTTCAGTTTAATGTTTGTTACCTCAGAACTCCTTCATTCATGAACCGATTTGGAAAATTCTTCTATTTGAAAGGATGTACTTTCAGATAGGTCCAATAGAAATTTCATCAAAATTGGTTCTGTAGTCGTTGTTGGTCTTGTAAGTCGGTTATATGTTTGTTAAATTACTTGCTAGAATTAGCAGTTCTTTCTTTTTTTCCGAAAAGATTTGACGGTAGATGCCCTTGTCTGACATGATGATTACCAAGAGGTAATAAGTACCATCATCATTACCTCACTGTTTCGTCCAATAGTCTTAGGGTCATAGAATTGGATTGCACCCGTCTATTTTATCTTAGGTAATTTGAAGAACGATGAATGTATCCAATTTCACATTACTGTATTTCCTATAGAAGAAAAAAAATGTGTGCTCAGCAAAGTATTGAGTTGCATTTACTTCCCCCAGCAGGAAAAGTGTCTAGTTCCCGTAATTATGGCACCCTATCTAGTTTCTATTGAACAATGAGTTAACAATTACGGAGAAAAGGTCAGTCCTGGCACTAGAAACCACAAAAGAAAATTACAAAAGACTTTCAATCTAAATGGTTATTACCTAGGTACTTGCTCCAGTAGAACAAAGATGTGGTTTAATACTTTTATACAGCAGCGAGACAAAAGTTAATAATCATTTAAGAATTTTAAAATGATATCTACAAGTGGAATAACAGAAGAAAACTTTCGTGATTTATTTCAATCATTATTATAAATTCGGGATTTAGCACGTATAAGTAGCGGCACGTAAGTCTAGCGCTGAGTGATACGCGGAGGGGATAGCTGCGCACGCAATACAATTATAACTTTAATTAATTATTAGCTAAATAATGTTACTGACATTATTTTAATGTAAAGTCAAATAGTAAGTCTAGCGCTGAACGAAATGTGGTGGCTAGCTGCGCATGAGTACTCTCGCGCACGCAAATAATATTACCTACACTTTAATAAATAGTTTATCTCCAATTCCAATGTCCAAAGATTTATAGTAGGTACCGAAGACATAATTAACATGATGTGTTGAAGTTAATTTAGCAAACAAATTAAAATAACAGCAATAACAATACAAATAAGAACGCGATTGTACACTGGATGTGCGCGGGGCATCGTGTCAGTGCGGGGAACGGAATGCGATTGGAGAGCTAATCGGCGCTACGCACGCCCGCCCTTCATCCCGCTAGCCCCCCTCAGGTACCTCAATTTTAACTTCTGCGAAATAATGGTTTCAGCGCTAAAGTTTCGTGCCGGTACTATACCGTTGATTTATCAGTGTGAGGCGAGACGCAGTGCGGAGCGAATCGCACTCCCGTATTTATAATAATGATGGAATAACAGAAGATTTAGATTGTAATTACCTCGTATTATGCCTAAAGATTTGTAGGTTAATTTAGCAGCGTCATCTAGTTCTGTGAAGGGTAAAGTACTTATAATACCGAACTTGACCTAATAGTTTTATATGCAATATGCAAGCATTATTTTATAACTGTTCCAAATTTCAAGTCGATAGCAGTAGTTGCTGAGATTAACAGCTGTAACAAACGGATGGACGGACAAGGTCGTGTTACATTGTTACCCCTTTGGTGGCCTTTTGTGGTACTTAAAACATTACATTTTAACCTATATCTACCTAGCACCTACGTAATTCTATGTATTACTATTTACAACAGGATATTTACCATGATTTGATTTTACTGCCTCTGTATTTACAAAAAAAAGTATATAAGTATTCTATCAGTTATCTGGTTCCCATAGTACAAGCTCTGCTTAGTTTGGGCCTAGATAGCGCTGTGTGAAATGCCCAGCAATATTTATTTATTTATTTGTGAGTTTTTGAGTATCCCGATATTTCAACGCAGTTGCATGCGCCATGATCACGGGTAAACAGTTAGCAAGAGACAGAATGAGGGTAGATCGATATATCTGCGAATAACGATCCACTCGCAAAGACTTACACCTGATCATGGCGCATGCAACTGTGTTGAAATATCGGTATACTCCAAACTCACTAATCATGGTAAATATCCCGTTTTTTGTGAAAATAGTATTCATAACCATGATACTTTCAATAGTTCTATGTATTATACTAGAATGCAGGTATTTTTAGTCCCCTATAAGCTTCGCGTGGGAGAGGCTGATATTGATGTGTTGACATGAGATTGTTTCTTTTGCAGGAGTGGACTACATGCACCCGGACCTGAAGTTCAATTACGTAAGCCTTTTGTTTTACTCGTTTGTATACTTCAAATGCACACAACTGTATTTACAATGGGGGCAGTTCTGTTGTACAAATTAACCTAATTTAATTAAACTAAATTATTACTGTCTTTGCATTCATCTTAGTGCTGTCAAATCTAAATCTAAATTTAATTTGTTTTTGCCAATAGAATTACCCACGTGATTTTGAAATTAAAATTAATGAGGCTTGTAAATGTATATAAATGGTTATGGGAATAATAAAAGGCCTAAAAAAAAATGGATGGATTGTAAGATGGAGTGAAAGAAGTTTTTTTATACGCCCTGAGGATGGAACAAGGTTATGACCTACCTGATGCTTCAGTAAAGGAAATAAAACATATGTGTAATTATGCCAACTACTAATAACATCAGAAAGAAGAAAGAAAGAAATATATTTTTTTGCAGACATAACAAAACAAAGACATACACAGTTACAAAAATAACACGACAATAGGATTAAATACAAAAAATATAAATAAAAATAGAAAACATAAAACATAAAATATACATAGGCAATACGTCCAGGTTCTACGACCTCCGTAGTGCAGTGGGCGGATAGCCGGCTGAGAGGCAGGAGGTAGCGGGTTCGATTTCCGCCGCGGAACAAATGTTTGCATGATCTACAGATATTTGATCTGGGTCTGGTTGTTTCTCTACACTGAAAAAACGAATAGGTTGAATTCCATAATGTTGATACCATTTAAGTTGCGTTAACTTAATATTATTTTTAATCAACTATTATAGTACATTTATTTCTACAAAAATTAAATTGTTAAAAATTAATAGGTTAAACCAACCACTAAAAGAGTTGTTACAACACACCATTTTTGGTTTATTCGAATCTAAGTAAGTCTAACTGATAGTTTAGTAAAAGTCAACATGGTAACGAAGTTGAGTCAACAAAATAGCTAAGTTAAATATATATAATTAGGTCAAATTTATCTTTATAGTTCAACTATTTTTATATTGTTAATTCAACAAATCATGTCGGTAGGTGCAAAAATCAACCTAAAATATAGGTTGAAAAAAGGTTAATACAACTTATTATTTATTTCAGTGTATATAAGTATGTATTTACAAACAAATATATAGTTATATAAGTATTCTATCAGTTAACTGGTTCCCACAGTACAAGCTCTGCTTAGTTTAGGGCTAGGTAGCGCTGTGTGAAATGTCCAGCAATATTTATTTATTTTATTTATATTTATGAGCGTCCGCAAACTAGAATCCACCACATCACTAATAATCGATAAAACGGTACGTGATTAATCCCGTTAATAAGTAATGACATAACAAAAAATACAGTAATACAATAAATAAAATAGATATCAGTTATTAGTAGCCGCCACAAAAAGGTTCCAACTCAGCATTTTGCTATGTCACAGCAAGGTAATACAGCGCTGGACCCGTAGCCAAATTAAATTAGCGATGACGCTAGTCGATAAGTCCGAAAATGTATGGGATTTGACACATGCTATAGAAATACCACGTGATACGGCGACAATAAATGTATGTAGAAATCGAATAGATTCGCAGCGAATGTAATTTGGCTACGGGCCCTGGCATCGTGTAACTTTTTTCTGTTCCCAAAAATCAAGAACCAATTACGCGATCAAAGGTTTTCATCACCAGAAGAGGCTGTCGAAGAGTATGTAAACATGTATCTGACGTCACCACGGAGGAGTGGCACAAATGTTTTCAAAATTGGTTCAATCGTATGAAAAAGTGCATTGACGCAAAGGGAGAATATTTTGAGAAATAATAAATTCATTTTTGACCATTAATAGTATTTTTTATTATTGATTCCGGAAACTTATAGTGTGCCCCTCGTAGCAGGAAAGGGATGAAGCTTGTTTAAGTGGAACATATACCCCTAACCTAAAGCAAACATATAAAAATAAAAACGAGTAGAACGTTCTTTTCTTAAAAAGTGAAGTGGAAAGCACACATAGTTAACCTCCCTCCATGTTTATTTTCCGGCAAAAAAGAAAATGCCAGACATAATACTCGCTAATCTGGTTGCTCAGCTCGTAATTTCAAAAGGCTGGCATAAAATTAAGGTTCAGAATAAAATTAAAAAGGTTCCGTGACCGCCATAAAGGAGTTTGTTTTATCACCTCATTTCACTGGGATTTGTTTCGCTTGAATTTTAAATAAGAATGCTTTTTTCACGGAAGGTGAACGATGGAGATTTTCTATTATTTGGTAGAAAATTCTGAACAAATTCCTTGAACATATAACAAAGAAAATACAATGAAAAAATCAGGCAAACTCTTTTGAATTCAAACCATACAATAACAACTTACTTTACAGCTTTGATATAATATTTGTAGCTCCTTTAACTTTGGCAAATAAGTTCTTACACATACAAGTATTTTTATATCGTAACATACATAGAAAATTCTCGATAAATTTATTGTTACTTCCATACTTCCATTTTAATATTATACATTCTATAGGAACTTTGGTCTCTCTGTTTGATACGCTGATTTAGGGCAACTTACGCAACGATGCCTAAACGTATCTAGTGGTTAAATATGATTTAAGAAGTTGTCAAATCAAATACGTCAAATTTAAACATTTGTAGTCGCTAAATACGTTTTGGAATCGTTATTCAAGCCGGCCATTGTGTTATAATTTGATTATGATTTATATAAATGATTTTTGAAATTTATGAAGTAATTGAATATGCTTTTTTATTACCTACTAATTTTAATATATACATTTGTATGCCTGCTAAAATGCGAAACATAGCTGACCTGACTACCATAACCTGTGAGCCTAACATATATGTCGAACAAATAATTAAATTTGTGTTTGTAAACGTGTCAAACAGACAAATCTAGTATATCAGTAGTAGTAGTATCCAGACTGTTTGGCGATATTCGAGTGACGGTTTCTCAGTGTTTCTCAGTCACTAGGTGATTAATTCGATATAAAACTTTCTGCCTACTCTTGCAATCGACATCCAAAAATAAAGGCCGATTTGATATCTCTTTCGGAACAACAAGAGATATCTCGAGACGTCACCAATAGAGTATCTTTGGTTAGATGACAAGCGTTATGCAATAGCACAACATAAGTTTAATAAAGTGTATGTTTTTACATGCCAAAATAAATTTCACATTTCTATGGTAAACATTTCACAAATTTATTTATTATGGTCATCAAAATAACCCGTTTCATTCGTTCATCAAACAGCCTATGGAAAGATTGTGATCTGGCCGCAACGTATAATTTCTGTTTTGCAGTAATTTTCTATAACTTCTATACAAATAAACAGTTATAAATAAATTTCGTTATACACCAACGTAGACCTTCCAATCAAAAATGTTGCGACCCTGATCGTGTTGGTACACTTTTAAGTTCATTTGGAATTTGTTTTAAAATGGTCTTTAGCTTGCAATAAATTAAGGTTATTTGTCTTTTGAATGAAATAGTAGGGGGCGCAATTTCAATGCATTTAAGTAATAGAGCTCTATGTGAGAGAGCTCGCCCGGGGAAGTACTTTAACGATACCCATTTTTGCCGCCAAGCGGCATTGCTGTTTCAGTTTGAAGGCTTTACATATAATATGTATGCCTCAAGTTTATGGACACAGGGTTAGGCATGTCTGATTTGCTTGGTAATGTTTTGTTATAGTCTATGGTTACCACTTAACATCAGGTGGGCCATGTGCTTGTTCCATCTCTACGTTCTATAAAACAAACTATTGAACTCGTCGAATATTCTAGATGGCTGGACGTAAAAGGCCGTAATTCTTTGAATTTTCTAACTCATTGATTTGTATTTCAGAATGCGGAGGCATCGTACGACTTTAGTAGCAACGATCCATTCCCTTATCCGAGATACACAGACGATTGGTTTAACAGGTAAGCAAAGCAACCCCTAATAAATTTCAAGTACCTGGCATACTGTGTGGTTACGGCCGCAGCCATTGCCAATCCAATAACCGTGAGATTACAACATGTGGCTATTTATACGGCTAGTTGACTATTTCCGAATTCGCGATGCGTAATAAGTTACGTATGAAAAAGGGTATTTCTACTCATGAAACTGTATTATAATCAAGATCTGAGCTGGCCTTCTCTACCATTTTATTTTGTGCAATTACCTCTTTTGGGGTTAAAATACATAAATCTAAAGCAACCTGAATATACTACCTAGACGTAGTAGGCACGACAGCAAAGTATGCGGGGTCCTTTACTTAATCAATGCTGGGTCCTGAAGAAAATTGTTAAATGACCTGCTTAGGAATTGTAACGGTACATTAATGTTTATAGCGGTCTTTTGTAGGCCTTATGGGCCTAAAAGTAAAGTAAACTGAGACAACTTTTATTTTTGTGAAGACGGTTGAATAAAACTATGCTATTTTTTTAGTTTTTTATTTTTTTAACCAGTTTATTTAAAACTTAAAGAGGACAATTATTTATAATAAAATACAGAAGAAACAGTTGAATCATCTATAGACCGTTGGAAACGATCTATCGATATCTATCTATCTATATTTACGAAATTGCTTAGAATACTATACAATATAATAATATACTATGCTTTGCTTTCGCCAGCAGTGTAGCGTGTGTGCCTCTCCGTTTCCTTCTATATTAGATTAGATTAGATAATTTCTTTATTGCACACCATTAAAAATAAAACAAACAAACTACACAATCCTTTTTTTTACTAGCTACTAGTTTATATAATACTAGCTGTTGCCCACGACTTTGTACGTGTTACACTAATAAATGTGTAGGTAACCTAGAAATAAATCTTAACTCGCTGTTGCAACTTGAGTTGACACCCCATTTTTATCCCATGGGAACTGATTTATGAGATAAAAGGTAGTCTATGTGGTAATCCAGGTTATAATCTACGTATATACCAAATTTCCTCGAAATCGATTTAGCCGTTACTATGTGATTGAGTAACAAACAAACAAACATCCAAACTTTGACATTTATAATATTAGTGAGATTGTTTTTTTTTACTAGTATTAACGCTTTGGTTTTTTATAAACAACTTTTATAAATGTTATTTCTTGAGTACCCAATATAGTTTTTGAATTTTTAGATCTTATTCAAACGTTAGCCTATAATCTATAATCTATTAAAAAAACTATTTATATCGTGACCAAGTCTTAAACTGTTTAATTGTACGATACCCGCTAAGGGATACGTGTTTCCATAATCTACAAATATTTGTTCTGAGACTTGATGTTGTGGTACCGTACTTTATAATACCCACGATGTGCGTTTATTGAGTATTATTAATATTAAAAAAATATTTGTTATCAGCCATGGCACGAGGTGCGCCGGCGAGGTGGCGGCAGCTCGAGATAACGGCGTGTGCGGCGTGGGCGTCGCGTACCACTCTAAAGTAGCTGGTAAGTTCATAGAAAATGCCTACTTTATAAAGCTAAGAACAAACCTAAGAGGAAAAATTTCACGATTTCAATTACCCCTAGCTAGTCAACAAATCTGTGTGGATCATGCGGAAATTTCGCTTCAGTTCCTTGGCGGAAGCGTAGCGGTACGGTCTACATAAGTTAAATAGTAATCACTTTGTTACTTTGAAAACTTTCATAGTTTATTTCAATCATTATTATAAATACGGGATTTATCACGTACCGTTTTATCGGTGACACAACCCCCACCACCGCGCCCGTCTACTCGCATGCGGAGGGCTGCGTGCGGCGCGTAGTGCGAGGCGAGACGTAGTTCGGAATGGATTGCACTCACCCTGATGAAGGTTAACGAATTTAACCGGAACATTGTCGGTCGAAACACCTTTAAAACGGTAAGTTATCACTTTGTTTTTCATCACAGTATGGCTAGAAAATATCCAATGGTACAACTAACTAACCAGAATAAATCGTTGTCGTCTTAGTAGCTATTATTTTCTGCTACATTAATGCTCCAAAAACCAATATTTTGTTCAACAATGTTGGAATGTTTAGTTGGAATGTGTGGTTCTAACCACACATTCCAACTAAACATTAAAGCTGAATGCTCGAACCGTTGTCATTTGTTATACAACTGCCAAAGTCTTTGTTCTTCAAATTTCATTATTAAGTAGATTGGTACTCCAGAGAATTGTTAAATATCTAACTCAAATTTAGGCATTCAGGCCAATTTCACTGACTGACAGCTTGCTGAATAATGAACAAACTCTTTGCTATATTCTGGAAAAATAAACTAGGAGTTGGTCTCTGGGCTCGGAACTAGGAGTTGCTCGCAACATCTTTAACCGCCGACGCAAAAAGAAGTCCGTTTTAAAATTGAAAGCTAGTTCAACTTGACTGGTTCTTAGTTATGTGTGATAATGAATCAATGAAAATACTAAACATAAATAAAAAAAATACAAACAAAATAGATAACACAAAGCAAATAGTACAATGGGTGGTCTTATCGCTTTGAAGCGATCTCTTCCAGATAACCTTTGATAAGATCACGTCAATCTTTGCGATGATAATCTTATCATAATTTTTCCTTGTGGAACCGTAAAATGGAAATTGATTACAGGTGTTCAGGCCTTACAGGTTTTTAGGTCTCGAAGATTTTTACATTTTAAATTTATATTATATTTAGCTTATTTATTATGATTTATTTGGAATGTGGCTTACATTCCAAAACTATTTACTCCTTTCGAACCCCTTCCGGCCAAAAAATTTAATCAGACAAAAAAATACGGTTGCTGGGAGCCCTTGGGTGCAGGCTGCTCTGGAGATCTACAGAATACTGATATGATAATGATGAAACAAAACACAATAATATAAAGGTACCTATACAATACATATGATATAATAAATGTTGCCGCATGGAAGTGATCGTTCTCAGCAATAAGGCCGGCCATTGTATTGCCTTTTTATCCTAGCTTAGTAGGTATTATTTTTGTATGGTACCTACTTCAATAGAATTAATTAACACAATTGTAATTTCTAAGTGAATTTGTAATTTTTCGTTTGGTCAATTATTGACGAATCATGAATTATTTATTAATGAAATCGGTCCAAAACTGAAATGATAATAAATTAATTCAGCATTCAAATGAAGCTTTATCTAAAGACACAGATTTGGGCTTCTAATTGAATTAATAATTGGATTGTAAATTCTTTCAAGGTTACGGCTGGGACAGGAAGGTCTCAAAAGCGGGTTGAGAAAGTTATGGATTTTATTATTTATTTGAGCCTAAAAGTACTTACTTAGTTAAACAAGTTACATAAAATTTGCAAGTACAATAACGAAAACCCTTTCACAACCCCCGTGGTTGTGAAAGGGTTTTCGTTATTTGAGATTAAAACTGATTAAATAAATGAATTTAAGGTATTAGAACTGTGGCGTTCATAAAATATACTATAAGCCACAACTACAATGAGTGGTTTTACCGCATAAAAGCGATTTCTTAAAGACAACATTTAGATGGAGAGGATTTTTTATATATAACAGTAATTGTCGGGGGTGTAAAATCACACTAATATTATAAATGCGAAAGTTTGGATGTTTGTTTATTTATCTATTTGTTTGTTTGTTACTCAATCACGTCATAACGGCTGAACCGATTTCGATGAAATATATTATGTACCTACGTAGTTTATAGCCTGGATTACCACATAGGCTACTTTTTATCCCATAAATCAGGTTCCATGGGATAAAAATGGGGTGTCAAGTCAAGTTGCAACAGCGAGTTTGGTAGGTTACCTAACATTTAGTAGTGTAGTCGCGGGCAACAGCTAATTATTCATATTTTAGTAAAACTAGTGAGAATGAACCTGAACAGTTGGTTCTAACATTCGCAAGTGTATTTAAAAGCTAATATCCTCTAATCTCCTTTAAAGCTCGCTCCAGTGAACTGCGGAATTGGTACATTTCGAAAAACTCATCACAACGCTTATTTGAAATAATTTTGAAGACATTTTGATTTCTAAAATTTCGTTTCACTAGCGTAAAACGTGCCACGTACTCTTACTTTAC
Organism: Philereme transversata; assembly: GCA_963924445.1. Taxonomy (NCBI): domain Eukaryota; kingdom Metazoa; phylum Arthropoda; class Insecta; order Lepidoptera; family Geometridae; genus Philereme; species Philereme transversata. The sequence goes on from OZ004347.1 coordinate 13,706,483, forward strand.
ATTCGCATTTCATCTGTTTATCTCTTCTTGTCAAAAAATAATTTATACAATCACACTACAAGTAATATCATCAATGCGAAAGTTTGTTTGTTACTCAATCACGCCGTAACGGCTGAACTGATTTCGATGAAATTTGTTATATTTGTACATTATAACCCGGATCACCACATAGGCTATCATTTATACCATAAATCAGTTTCCATGGGATAAAAATGGGGTATCAAAGTTTCTATACAAAAATGATTTTGGTCTTTGTTACCCCTTCACACCAAAACTACTAAACGGGTTGGGCTCAAACTTTGCAAATGTTTAGTTCTAGACCTAGATTACTTTGACTTATTTTGTTCACATAGATCCTGTCCATCCAAAGGTTGCCTGGAAGAGATCGCTTTTAGCGATAAGGCCGCCCATTGTACCTATTGTATAAGAGTGTATTTTCTTATAAATGATTGTATTTAAATGGTGTGCAATAAAGAAATTATCTATCTATCTATCTATCTATCTAGAATAACATATAAGCTACTTTTTGCCTCATAAATCAGTTTCCATCAGAAAAGAAAATATATTTTGTTATTTGTTACCCGTTCACGCCAAAACGAAGTAGCGACCACAGCCCACTCTCTTCATGTTAGATATAGGCGCAATGATGAGTCGTAAAAAATCCGCAGATAAGATATTTCAAAATGATTACTTTTACCAGTATCTGTCATTAAAATATTTATAATCATTAACATCAAGCACCCCACGGTTTTTTACAATAAAAGACATGTTTTTTGTTAATCACACTACCTATTCATAATTTTAATTTATTGAAAATTATTTTCTACTTTTTCATTCGGTATCTGCAAAAGCGTGTTTTTTTAGGTTTTTAAACTATTATTTACTATTGAAAAACTACCGTGCGAAGCCGCGGGCGGAAGTTAGAATTATAAAGGCGAAAGATTGATTATTTATTTAGTTGTTTGTTATTATCCCATGGGACCTGATTTATGGGATAAAAGGTAGCCTATGTGGTAATCCAGGTTATAATCTACGTACCTACATACTACATTTTATCGAAATTGGTTCCGCCGTTTTGACGTGATTGAGTAACAAACAAACATCCAAACTTTAAAATAAATAGATTAAATCGCTAGTTGGCCTGTTTGTTTTGATTTGAATTACAGATATTGTAATTGTTTACTGGAACTAATCTCTTGAATAACCTATAAATAAATCTTTATTAATATATAACCTATATCACTCAAGGATAGTGTAGCTTTCAATGAGTAAAATAATTTTCTTAATCGGTTCAGTAGTTCCGGAGATTACCGAAAACATACAAACTTACAAACAAATTGTACTTTTTTATAATATGTATAGATTTAACTAACAACTAGAAAGGTAGGTACAAAAATGCGGTGCTAATTGGTGCCCCCACATAAGTAAAAAATATAATGTTTAGATGATAAATATTTGGTTAATCTAACTAGCCCGTGTGATCCCACTGCAGTGCAAAGGCCTGCATGGAAAAGGGGAGTTTTTCCATTCCATGCGATCTTGAGATTCCACCTGGCCAGGATACCTAAAACGTGTCAAGTTCGTCGCGCCATCTCCGCCTGGGCCGACCACGTGATCGCGGTCCTTGTGGCACCCACTTATTGGTGATTTTAGGCCAAAAGTAGTCCGCCATGCGGCACACATGCCCGGCCATTTAACCAGTACCATTTTAATGGTTAATTAATCTTTTTGGAATATATTCCTTCACATTTTTTATTCCAATCTTCAAACCTATCAGGGAGCTACAAATTAGTTACACTGGCTTCGAATACAAATGTCTTGAAATCATCGTAGGTTTTGACTTGGACGTTTGGTTCTCGATTTTTATGGGTAAGTTAGTTTCGATTTACTTTTTGGGGTAGAAATTGCGCAGTTATTCTTGATTTCAGACTTTTCCTTATATTTGTATCACTAAAGCTACACGCATACCAAATTTCAGCACTGTAGGGTCACTGGTGTACCCTTTGAATTTTGTCAAATTTCAGGTTTTATTATTACTTAAAAACTACAGAGTTCAAACTAAAAATAAAAACGGGGTCGAAATGTACACACAAACACCTTTTATTAAACGCGACACTTAACCGGATAGACTCATTTTGTCATTTTGTTTTTACCCTTCTTGAACCCCAATATCTCAATACCCCCCCGCCCCTACATTTTAAGCTCATTTAGTCACACCAAAATTATGTTATCACTACCTACCTATATACTAAATTTCATGATCATCGTATAAACGCTTCAAAAGTTATCCTCGGACAAACAAACATACATACAGACAACGCCGATTTGCCCAAGTTGATTTAGAGAAACAGCTGGGTTTCTATAACTCATCAAAAGCCAAAACCAATAGTTTATTTTACCAATTGAACGAATATCTACATGTATCGTATAATCTAGGTTCGACTGAGTAGGTATTGCCGAAGCGAAGATCTCAGAAAATATACCGCGCCCTTGCGACAAGAACGTGTTATCTCCGAAAACCACTTTTTTCAGAAATCGACTTTGAAGGAATTCGTTCAAAGTCTATTTCTGAAAAAAGTGGTTTTCGGAGATAACACGTTCTTGTCGCAAGGGCGCGACGTTCTTTTATCCCGATGGCGTGTGCTTAGCTTCTTATTCAACCACTGAATTGTATGTTTCTATTCAAGGATCAAATAGTGTGAAGTTATTCGTATAAAGGATGTCGAAGTGAATAAGACTGGGATGCGATGCTTCTTATGTAAGCTCTACTGAATTGAAATGTTTAGTTTGGTTTCGGATTTCAATAGTTTATATAATACTAGCTGTTGCCCGTACGCGTTACACTACTAAGTGTGTAGGTAACCTAGAAATACAGCTAAACTCGCTGTTCAACTTGACTTGACACCCCATTTTTATCCCCTGGGACCTGCTTTATGAGATAAAAACTAGCCTATGTGTTAATCCAGATAATAATCTATGTACATACTAAATGTCATAGAAGTCGGTTCAGCCGTTACAACGTGATTAACAAACAAATAAATAAATAAATAAGCAACCAAAGTTTCGCATTTATATTATTACTGTGATTTAATTATTTATTTATTCACATAACATTGGATCCATTTTGTTCATTATACCAACTTTTTTCCACAAAATGTCTCAATCAAGTTATAGTAAGAACAAGTTAGAGTAGAAGAATAAGAGTAGTAGAAGAATTCTATTTCTGCCGCCAAGCAGCATTGCTGCATTTCGGTTTGAAGGGTATGGTTGTTGGCGAAATTTGGCACATGGCACATGAGGCTTTACACCTGTATGCCTTAAGTTTTTTTTTAGACATTTCACACAACACTACATTTTTTTGTAAATACATACTTATAATATATAGAGAAACAACTAGACACGGAACAAATATCTGTAGATCATGCAAACCTTTGTTCCGCGGCGGGAATTGAACCCACTACCTCCTGCGTCTCAGCCGGCTATTCGCCCACTACGCCACGGAGGTCGTCAATATATCTATAGATAGATAGTTTTATCTATCTATAGATCGTTTGCAGTGATCTTTAGATGATTCAACTGTTTCTTAAGTATGTTAAAGTCATGGAAATAGTTGTTTATATGATCCTCAATCACATATATTGTAATTTGATATCTTATTATAATGTGTTTCTATTTGTTAAGCTTTTTAGCCATTCCTATTTAATAGCACCATCTGTCTTGTACAATTTACCCTTGTTTCATGCAAATAAATATCTTGTATCTATTTTCCTATAAATTGGTATACAATTATTTAAATTTAACACAAAAATAAACTTACTAACGAATAAACATTCTATTTCACCAGAAAATTATTTCTATTTTATCTGTCGAGCGAGAGTTACGAGTATAAATATCTAATATTTTTCTTTGATTTTATCGTCAAAATTTAATTAAAGAACAAAAAATTTTTGTAAATACGTACTTATAATATATAGAGAAACAACCAGACCTGGAACAAATATCTGTAGATCATGCAAACATTTGTTCCGCGGCGAGAATCGAACCCGCTACCTCCTGCGTCTCAGCCGGCTTTTCGCCCACTGCACCACGGAGGTTGTTAGAAGTGGAAGGCCTTAATTATTGATTAAAATGGGTATTTATCGCGTATGTACCTTTTAATTTGTTATCCCGACGTTACGGCTGTGTTGTAACAGGCGTGGTCACGGGTTGTTTGGAGTACTTCGAGCTACCGTCGAGAAGTGATGGCAGCTGCAGCAACTACCCTCACTTGGTATTCAGAATTAGAAATTTCTTCGTTCATATTACGACACACTACACTTCTTCTTGTTCTTAGCGTGTCAAGAGTTCTACAATCCATTCATAATATGTTGGACAGATGTTTGGCCACAGCAATGGCATCAGGCGAGGCGGCCATTAGGTCCTCCATCGTGCATGTGTTCGGACATAAAGGGCACATTAGCAAGTGCTGCATTGACTGCATGGGATCACCGCAGTCGCACTGCGTCAAGTTAGGGTCCTGCATCCCCATTTGCACACATTAAGTCTGCAGCGGCCAACCTGGGTGCGGAGCCTGTTTAAGGACTTCCAGACTGGCCACTGCAGATCATGCCCGGGTGGTAACTGTTCCTGTGGGGTGGTAAAATCAGGCGGTGGGGAATTTCTTTTTATCCACACTACACTAACCGTATCTACGCACTGATACGACCGATCACGACGCGCACACAAAGCAATCATCGGGTTCCAGGATGCTGAGAGTCTATAGCCATCTTCCCGATTGAAATTTCGAAATTTCTTGATTTCAATCGCTTCACGCTCTTGTAATAATGGCGTTCACTAGAGAGAACCTTAGGTTCATGAAGTTCAATCCAATGATTCGATCCCGAATCTACCAGATTCTCTGCTATCGCTGACTTGTTTACCTGGCGATTTTTGACAGCCAAGAAGAGTAGTGGAGTTTCTTGTGAAAGGGCTCGCCCGGGGAAGTGCTACCACCATACCTATTTCTGCCGCCAAATATCATCTGTAGGCGGGCAAGCAGCAGCTGTGTTTCGGTTTGAAGGGAATGGTTGCCGGTGAAATTACAGGCACATGAGGCTTTACACCTGTATGCCTCAAGTTGATGGACGCAGGGAAGTGCATCGTAGGGCACATTTCTAAGGAGCGTGACCTATGAAGCAATCTTTGTTATAGGCGATGGTTACCACTTAACATTAGGTGGGCCATAGGCTTGTTCCATCTCCATAGAAGTAAAAAAAAAACCTATGCTCTTTGATACTATGGTACATTTGGTTTGCCCGATATAAGAGCGGCCACAGCTACAGTCTATCTTATAAATCTATCTTATAAACACCATATAAATATAACCATGACCAACATATCGTCATATTGCCCTGTCTGCCGTCAAGTCACTGCCCCAAAATATTTTATTTTTTTAATTTTATGTCTAGATTATTAAAGCAGGTACGATTGAAGTCAGATCTTTTTTTCTCTCTCGAGACTCTTTGGTGCTAATTGATTTTGTGTTTGTTATTAATAAGGTAAAATAATTTAAAGAGGGATTTTACCTAAAACTGTGCTGCTATGTTAGGGGCTCGAGCGAAACTTGCGTGTTTATTTCACCCTGACCTTTATGACAAATTCGTCAGACTTTGCTTCGTTATGAGCGAAATACGAGCCTGACTAAGCTGGGACATCTTTTCATTAATCAAGCACAATTGGAGTTATTAGACGGTTTTTTATCTCGTATTCTATCCTATTAAGTATAATTGTATTTTTCAAAACTAACAATCAACTTGTTACCGTACGTTTGGATTGTAAGTTAGATTATTTTTTGTTTTTTTAGGGTTCCATAGTCTAACTCCGAACCCATATAGTTTCACCATGTCCGTCTGTCTGTCCATCCGACTCTTTATAGCCGTTTTACTTGTCAACTCCTAGGGTGATTTGCGCAACTATGCCTAAACGTATTTAGTGTCTATATATAATTTAAAGAGTTCTCAAATCATACAAATAGGTCAAATTTAAACATATTTAGTAGCTAAATACGTTTAGCGATCGTTGTGCAAGCCAGGCTTAGTGATTTAAAGCTGAAATTTAGCATGATGATAAGTTTTAGATCGCCTAAAATGTTTTGAAATGACAATATATTATATCTTAGATAAAAATCTTGTTTTTTCAGGGTACCTCACCTATACTAAAGTGGGAGATAATTTCTTTTTTACACACGCACCCTATAGTAAAAATTAAAAAAATTGGTCACATTGATTTTTTTTAATCTTAGTTGTTAGGGGTGTAAGTAAGATTGTATGTAATAGGTAATTTCCGTAACAACAGAACCGATTTTTAAAATTCTTTCACTGATAGAAAGCTTATTCTATCCTTTGCTATCCTTGAGTATCACTTGTAGACTCCATGAAGTTAGTGAATCGGTTAAAGGTTAAGGTGTACGCTTTTGTATCAATCTTCCAAGTGTTGTTTAAAAAATGACAATTAACAAATTTAAAAACGTAATTAAACAAAATCTTTATAAAAAATCCTACAATCTCATATCGGGTTATTCAGATGATAGAAAAGCTTGGTATTGAAATTGCTCCAACTCGGTCATAAATGTTACAATTTAGACGTAATTTATTTTCATTATTGTTATGTATTCTAAAAGGATAATTAAAAATAACAACCAGCCTTGTTTCTTGCCTTTCTTTCTTGGCTTGGTCGCGAAGGAACGGCAGTAAAATTGACGTGTCACAGTGATCCTTGTGATTTTAACGAATAAAATCATATTTTATATTTTATTTTTACAACAATCCGTGCAAAACCGGGGCCCGTCAGCTAGTCACATCACACTAATATTATAAATGCGAAAGTTTAGATGTTTAATTGTTACTCAATCACGGCGTAACGGCTGAACTGATTTCGATTAAATTTGGTATACAATATGTAACAAAAACCCCGTCGGATCCATGAAGAGCGTATTCCGTCATAAAAATTAAAGTCGGGCAGATGTATAAAAACATATGTATCAAATAACTTGAAAGTTATTTCATTTTTAATTTCAAGAATTATCTGAATTTTACCCCCTAAATAGGCAAATTTTACCGAGTTGTCAACTCTCGATATTCAGCTGTGGACCGAGCGAGAATGAAGTAAACACTTATAGTAACTGTAGTAAACAGTTAGAGAATGAACAAAAGTAAGTAGTTGATAACTAGCTTTATGACACGTGCAATGTGCATTGTCTTTGCGTTCGGTACGCATTGAGGATTATTGTACCGTTTCTTTCTTTTTGAACTAAACTACGAAATTAAAACTACCTATCTATAAAAATTTATAACTCTTGTAATTATGATTGCCGCCGCCGACTTACTATGTTTGCAAGAGAAGAGAAACGGTGTTTTTAACTCGCACAATGAACACGTTTGGGCAATGGAAAATCCGTTTGCTATTAAACCTGATGCAAACAACAAGATGGTTAGTTCAGAACTGACACTTTATTCAAATAACAAGCCTACCCACATTATGTTTAGAAGGTAACAAATCCAGTACAAAACCAAGCCATTTCCAACATCGTTGGCGTATTAACGTGTGGGCCGGTATACTCGGAGATCGAATCATTGGTCCGTATTTTTTAAATCGTTTTATGAGCGGTACGAACTACTTGGCGTTTTTGCGCGAAGAGCTTAGTGAAGAGTTGGACGATTTAAACGTGGCTTTCCATCGTTCAATGTGGTTCCAGCACGATGGCGCCCCGCTTCATTTTTTGCGTGCAGTTCGCGATTACTTAAATGAACAGTTTCCACAGCAATGGATAGGCAGGGGGGGGACCTATTCCATGGCCTCCACGATCTCCCGACCTCACGCCATTAGACTTTTATTTGTGGGGGCACGTCAAACAAGTTGTGTTTAATAAGCTGTGTGACTCGGAAGCGGAAATGCGAACTCGAATCGTCGCGGCTTTTGAGTCAATAAAATCTGATACAAGTGTTAGCTTGCCTAAAAATTATCTCTTTGATTTATATAAATATTTAATGGTTTTATTTATTATTTGATTGCAATTTATTAATTTAGTCGTTCATGATCAATGCAATATTGACGGAAGTCAGTTATAATTAAATTTGACATTTATGTACCTTGTTTAAAATAATTGTGATAGCGATTATTTGTAATTACGTACTAAATTGTAGTTTTATTATTTGAGCAATATTTACTAGTTTAATATTCATTTTTAAACAAAAGTCACGCCACCATCGCGTGACTATTTAAGCATTGACGCCTATTCGTAAGGGCTCATTCATCTATATCAGACAGAGCAAACACTTCACAGAAACACCGACCTCGCCGGCGAGGTCGACGAGTCCCTTCAGTCGCCGCTTATACGAGGTACAGACATGTACCCGGGCGTTTCTCTCCTATCCCCATCCCGGCAACAGCCCAAGCCGAGGTTCGTACCTAAGTGGTGCCCTTGCGCTAGTTGCCTTTAAAACTTACTGGGCTGAGCGCCATCTGCGCTCGCCAAAAGTTCGGTTAAGCTGTCACGGCCTCAGAGGCCAACAGCGAGATTAGTCCATTCGAAAAAAAAAAAAAAAAAAACGTAAGGGCTCATTCGTTCTCGAGCTACGAAGCGTAACGGTCACCTAAAAGTGTATAATGTGTGTGTAGTAATGATTGAAGTATTTGTCATAAAGGAATAAATGAATAAACGAAGACTTGTAAAGCATCGTGGTGTTTTTCTACTAAGCTCGCTTTCAATTTCGGAAGTGGAACAACGCACGCCTTGGAAAATGAAGTTAAGTACTTATTATTTATTTATCATGGGTTTCAACTTATTTTGCAAACGTAATAATTTAACAAAGAACTTTCCTTGAATTATAACGTTACATAAGTGATTGTTACAAAAGTACTAAAATATATAGGTAGGCACTTACCTTGCCTAAACTAAGCAAATAGACAATCCGTGGCAGAATAATCTGAATCTGGATTGTTGTCTGACAATGATTTATGGAAGCATCATATCGAATGGTGTTTCTTTTACTGGATAATGCAATAATGGATAAATAGTCAATAAATAATGTAGGTTCGTATAAACTGCGAGTAGAAGTTAATCCTGATGTTGGGATCTTGCTTAGGTCACTATAGCTTGATTTATTTTAAGCACACTGTTTCAATAAACGGTGTTTCACTTTGTGTTTGCATAATTATTAATCTGAAATAAAAAAAATGGAAGTGCCATGAATTCAATGCAGTGGTATGGTCTATCTACCTAGTTGCCATTTTGGAATACTAAAAAAGTTTTTCAATACAATAGCGATGTAGAATTTTTAACCGTGTGTGCATATGCGTGATCAACCATTTACGACTATCACGGCGTCACCTGCCACATGACCAGACGGGTTGCTAAGTATGGGTTCGATTCCCAACTTCGAGATTAAAGTTTGGTTGATGTGCAACTGGTTGTAAAAGTTAATAAACTGTATCAATACAGTTTCTAATGGTTGATACAGTTTCGTCAGTCGGGATTATTTACTGTGTTTATGCATGCAGGCAGTTTTAACAGGCAGGCATTATATTATGGGCGCCACGTGTGGCTATATTTTTCTTGTAATATTCTTTAAACTATGAATATCTTTTATACAGTTGGAATATATTTTTTGTAGTCTATAGTATAAAATCGGTATTCTACCCCTAATTTCACCTGTGCACGCAATTTTTAAAATCCAAAGAAGTTCATGAACTGGTGTTCTCTTTCTATGTTCCATTATTTTACCAGCTTATTGTATACTTACGCTTTTCGTTGTTCTTTATATGGATCCACCCACACTATGTAGTATGACATCCTTTGATATAATGTAGTGTGATATAATGTATAATAAATCTGTGTTTTATGATGACCATTCATATAGGAAAACAGTTTTTCAGTTTGTTGATTTTTTATTTCAAGGAGCATGTAACACTAAAGAGATGCAACACGTATCGGCTCTCCTGAGTACGAGTAGCCACGGTGAAACCAGCAGTCCTGCAAACGTGGGCATACTACAAAGCGTGGCCGCAGGAGTCAAGGACGCGCTTGCCGTGGTGCAGGTCGCAGTCAAGATCACCTTGAAGGGCGCGGTCGGAGCCGTGGCTGCGGCCGTCACTGAAATCGCAGCCGGGGGGACTACACGGGATCGCAGCTGGAGGCCTGAACGAGGTCGCAGCCCTGGTTTCTTACAGCGTGGTCGTAAGATATTTAGGCCTAATAATGTGCCGTTTGCATGTTCTCATAGTAAAAACACGAGGTAGCGGTACGGATCTCATTGCGTGACCTAAAGTAATAGGGTAGTCAAGAAGACAGACACTCTTAAAACGAGTTCTGTTCATTCGAAGTCAAATGTCTAATTAAGTCCGTTCCGGCACTTTTATGTAGCTATGATATCACGAATGTCTGAATGTCGAGTGGCCCGTTCAAAATCAATAGGCTTTGTTTGTCAAGGGCAATTCTCCATTTATTCCGGAGCAACCGATCTTATGTGGCCTGTATCCGGTAGCTCCTAGTGATCTTTGTCTTTACGATACATAGTCTCCACTCTAGAACCTTTCTGTCTCAACGGCCGTCGGTTCTTCGAGCCGTGTGCCCTGCCCACTGCCACTTCAACTTGCTGATCCTTTTGGCTATGTCTGTGACCTTGATTTGTCTACGGATCTCCTCATTCTGATTTGATCTCGTGGGGAAGCACCGAGCATGGCCCTCTTCATGGCGCATTGAGCGATCTTGAGCCTTGCATGGGGCCCATAGCGAGGGACCGCGTTTCTGTTCGAGAAGACGTTACGTAGCTTCCTGAACGCTGCCCAACCGAATTGGATTCGTCGACTGGCCTCTTTCTCGAGGTTATACCTGCCTAACTGTGATAGATAGTACCTAAATCCACCATAGTGCCTGATTCGCTAGGCAGTGAGGATTATTGTGCTGGTTTTTCATTCAATAATGGAGTTTACGAAAAATAATAATAATAATAAGAGTATGTTATAACTTTAGTATTTACAATTTGCAATTGCTGGCGCCTACTTACTATGTTTGCGTACATACTTTTGGCAACAAGTTATAGACGGTAATTTGGGTGGATACATCGGTTGGAATTGTTGTAACTTATGTAAAGGTAAAGGTAACGGGTCTTAGAGTAGGTAAGTATCTAAATAATGTGTAGCGGCTTAAGTGTCTCTAAGCACCGAGACAAATCTCTAAGGTTGTTCTGCAGTGCTTTATGTAAATACTGTTAGTATGTAACTTTTATCGAATAAATAATTACGATATAAAACGGAACTGGTTGTCCTCGTCGACGAAATTCCAGACTTGAGTTCCCAACTGACAGCTAGGGTGGGCACCGCATGGACGCCCTCTGGGTGTGCTGCAGATGTTGCTGGGTAGGCAGAGAATGTCTTTACTTCAAGTTCTTGGTAATATTGGCTCCATCTATTGTTGAAAACCTTCGTTGCATGGCAATAGCTGTCCATCTTTACTTCAGATGCATTTATCAAAATGCCAAAGGTTAATAAGCCAAAGGATATCTATTCATTAAAATCACAAGGATCACATTGAAATGTCCAAGCTGAAAAGTAAGGCAGGAAACAAGGCCGGTTGTTGTTTTTGATAATCCTTTTACAAAACCATAGGTACATATAAAAGATAAGTTACGTCTAAACTGTAACTTTGATCAACAACCGCGGGTTTATCCTAATTTCCAGTATTAAAGTTGTGGTTGTCGCTGTTTTTCTTAAACATATGAATATTTTGTGAACATAAATCGGCTTCTCATAGATGTACTGACAAACGAATGTCATTATAGATACATAGATATTTACTTAGTTGCACACCATAAACCACAAAACAATTAAAATTAACATTATTCAAATTAATGTATACAATTGGCAATCTTGTCGCTAAGTAGCGATCTTTACCAGACAACCTTTGGATGGAATAGATCATGTGAATTTTACCTAAGGTATCAATGGTGAACCACATACATAGGTACTTACATGCTTTAAATTATTTATGCTGTAATATACCTACGATAGGTAATGTTTACATTAAATACATATAAATACAAAAAAATAGTCATAATATGAAAAGAATAAGCAATAGCTAACGACAAGTAGTCAAGTAATGTTCCTTGACCATAAGTTTGAAAATAGTGGGTGGTTTAACACGTCTGATAGCCACTGGTAGCGCGTTCCCTAAACGGATAGCCTCCACCGTAAAGAAGTCATCGTAGTATTATATTTAATTCTTAAAACTATTGGCATAGTGATTCTCTGGGACATTTATTAGGTCTCTTCTACAGCTTATAAATGTGAGGGCCCCATTGAAGCATGATATCCGGGGTGATACCCAAGATAAATACATTATACTTATTAACAATAATACATGTTAAAATTTGTGTAACATTAGGTTGTATAAACCTTACATATTTGGTTTTCTTTTCATTTAGTAAAAATGATCTTTGGGAAATCAGACAAAATGTCTACATTCCTAAGTGTTATGTTTTCTTTAGTGAGAACATGTAATTTAATGCATATATTAGTAATCAAGTTTTTCTATAGATTATAGTAACGTCAACAATGTTTCTTTTATTTTGATACTGGGATACAATGCTGAAAAGTAAGTTCTTCCCATTGGATGACTTTGCAATTCTTGAAAATTTAAGAACGGATGAAATCAATCTAGATGCTAGTCGATGGCTTTTGTATAATTATATTATTGGATGTTCAGGTTTCTTCTTATAGCATGAATTTGCATTGGCAGAACCTTGTCTTGTAGAAAAGTATTGGTTGTACCCTCTTTGTACTACTATACTATGCCCATGTCACGGATGGATTAAGTATTTAGCCTACGAACTCCTTGATGGGCGATAGCTGTTTCTTCTATAGTTCCCCGCCATTATGTCTTAATTCATCTGCGAGTATGAAATGGTTATGTGAAAAAAATATCAAAGTTCAAAATCATAATAAACATTGGTCGGGTTAATATTTAAATTAATCCATGTATATTTAGAGTAAATTAAAGAGTGGTGTATCATGAAATAGTTAGAACGCTATATTATATCTACGGTCACTCGGTTTGGTCATTATTGATCTAGTATAACAGTCTACAGCTGGACGTAAGACTCTCCCAAGAGATAATACTCCTTCACGACTTCGAGAAGAGAAGAGTTGCAACGGCAGTCGGCTCTGTGGTAGTCGGATAAGGACTTTGGTTTTATCTATGTTCATTCCCAGGTCGTTGGTTGTCTAGAAGTAGCAGCTCGTTTTGGTAATCTCAATCAATTAAATCTTATTGCTAATGGATTATTTGAATGACGTTATTATGTTTATTCCTGTAGCAGTATTTAAGTGTCCAGGAGAGTGTCTTAAAGTATTTTAGTTGGCAACTATTAACGGCCAAAACTTGAGATTGTGTTATAGATTTAGAGTCTATAATTATTCTTTTTCGAAAATTCACGTAGATTATCGTATCACAGATATTTTGACGTATGAAATATTAAAGAAAAACCACAGGTTCACTATGGCATGTACTTTCAAATGATTGTGTACCTTTTAAGATGTTTTGACAATGTTACTTTGGCACTTTATTTTTATTTTGCATATACGATACCTCGTGGAAAATCTACGAGACCTAATCAAGAGATCAAGAGAAGGCGTGCAGTGGCCACGTGGCCTGTGTGCACCAGCTATTCAGCCAGCGTGCAGTTACCATGTGGCCTGCGTGCATCATTCGTGAGATCTGCGCGCATCTGCCGTGCAGCCCGATTGCATCTCCGGCGCAACCTACGCAATCCTGTAGTGCAGCCTGCACGCGTCTGCTGCGCGTCTTCCACCGTGCAATTATCATAAAATTACCATGAGTAAAGTGAATGAAGTGAAATAATGAAGTGCAAAGTGAATTATACTGTTATGAGCATATATCCGCTATGATCAAAGTGAATGACGTGAAGTGATGAAGTGCAAAGTGAACCATACGGCTATGAGCGTACACTGCCGGCCAAAAGTTTGAGACCACTGTAAAAATCTTTGTCACCAACAAAATATTTCAAAGTACACATATGATAATGAGCTAATTTGAACACCTGCGTATTCTATTATTATTAAAGAATTTCTAAGAGTCATTATTTATGTTGTTGTTTAAGTTATCATCCTAAAAAGGTCTATTGTTTCAAAACATCAATGAGCGCCGCGCAAGGACCAGGTCATCAGGTCAGGTCAGAGTCATTGTAATATTTTTATGATCTGCTCATTACTTATTGTTTTGGGTTTGTTTTGCGTTAACCGATATCAGGGATTATGTTAGCTTCCTAAAACATATTTAGTACCTAAGTTTTTATGGAGTAAATTATTTTCTACCTTATTAGTCTGAGCTCGTCGTTGTTACAGTGAAGACATCTTAAAATGGGAAAAGTTCGCGAAATTAGCAGTGAAACTCGCTCTGCCATAGTTGTTTTATACGGCGAAGGCAAATCTGAACGTGCGATTGCCTCTGAACTTAAGTTGTCGAAAACTTGTGTTCATAACACAATAACCCGATACAAGGAGACTGGCAGTAATCAAGATCGTTCGCGTTCGGGAAGGCCGAGAACTACCACTTCTCGCGAGGATCACTTCATCGTCACTACCAGCAAGCGGAATAGACGCCTAACAGCACCAGAAATCCGCGTAGAAGTGAACAAATCCCGATCAGAACCTGTATCATTGACTACAGTAAAAAGACGTTTGAGAGATGCTAAGTTATTTGGTCGCGTCGCCGTTCGAAAACCACTACTAAGGCCACAAAACAAAAAGAAACGGATGCAGTGGGCCCTTACCCATCGAGACTGGACTGAAGAAGACTTTAAACAAGTTCTTTGGTCAGATGAATCCAAATTTGAAATATTTGGTTCAAAACGACGAATTTTTGTTCGACGTAACGTCGAGGAAAAGATGATGCCAGACTGTGTGGTGCCAACAGTCAAGCATGGTGGTGGTTCCATTATGGTCTGGGGATGCTTCTCGGGCCATGGAACCGGAGATTTGGTACGAGTCGAAGGAATCATGAAAAAGGAGCAATATAAACGAATACTACAGCAAAATGCCATTCCGTCTGGTTCAAGAATAATTGGAGATGGATTTTTTTTCCAATAAGATAATGACCCAAAACATAGTTCAAAATTATGCAGGGGTTATTTAGAACACAAAGAAACAGAAGGGGTTTTAAAAAACATGGTGTGGCCCCCTCAGAGTCCGGATCTCAACCCGATTGAGCTTTTGTGGGAAGAGCTTGATAGAAATGTGCGCAGTTGTTGTCCCACTTCGCAAGAAGACATGTGGAAGGCTTTACAAGAAAGCTGGAACAATATATCACAAGATACAATCGACAAATTGATTGCTCGTATGCCAAGAATAGTGAAAGTAGTAATAAAATGCAAGGGAGGGTTTTTCGACGAAAAATCTGTATAAAATATGAGCGACATTTTTAAAGTAAATGGTTGATTTTTCTTGATTTTTTTGTTTTCTTCATAATGTATGTGTATTAGGAAATAAGTATTTTAATTCATAATTAAACCTCTTGCTTTGTATTTTGAGTTTTATTTCATTTTCCTACTTTGATGTAGGTGGTCTCAAACTTTTGGCCGGCAGTGTATATCTGCTATGAGCGTACCGATACATGGCTATGATCGTATCAATTTGTGGCTATGAGCGTATACAAGTTGTGGCTATGAGCGTATACAATTTGTGGCTATGAGCGTATACAATTTGTGGCTATGAGCGTATACAATTTGTGGCTATGAGCGTATACAATTTGTGGCTATGAGCGTATACAATGTATGGCTATGAGCGTATACAATGTATGGCTATGAGCATGTACAATGTATGGCTATGAGCATGTACAATGTATGGCTATGAGCGTATACAATGGCTATGAGCGTATACAATGTATGGCTATGAGCGTATACAATTTAGAAATGCAACGTGCACAATCGCAAGCGGGGATTATAGTTGATATGATGATGCTTAAATTGCGGTGTTTTCAAAATTTATTACAATAGTCCCCGTCTGTTCAGAAATATATTTATAAATCTATAATGGTATAATGTTAGTTTTACACAATAAAATATTTTGTATTATTATAAAATATTTCACACGATTGAAAAGTAAAATGTGCACAATTGCAAGCGGGGACTTCAATTGATTTGATACTAAATGTGCGGTATTGTTAATGTTGATTACAATGGTCCCCGTCTGTTTAGAAATATATTTATACATTCCAATTCATATCGAGCCCGATGAGATGTTAGTTTTACAAAGTAAAATCTTTTGTATTTGCATTTTCTTGTTTATGTGAATGCTGTAACATACGTACACCTGTACTTATTATGTATGTGAAAAGTTTAATATTTTATTATTGTTGTTCAAATTATTTTTTTTGTTTCTCTTTGTTTATCTGTGATAGATATATCATTTTAAGTCCGCGAGGACGCGAACCATTGTCAGGATGGACGAATTGTTAGCTTGCCTAAAAATTATCTCTTTGATTTATATAAATATTTAATGGTTTTATTTATTATTTGATTGCAATTTATTAATTTAGTCGTTCATGATCAATGCAATATTGACGGAAGTCAGTTATAATTAAATTTGACATTTATGTACCTTGTTTAAAATAATTGTGATAGCGATTATTTGTAATTACGTACTAAATTGTAGTTTTATTATTTGAGCAATATTTACTAGTTTAATATTCATTTTTAAACAAAAGTCACGCCACCATCGCGTGACTATTTAAGCATTGACGCCTATTCGTAAGGGCTCATTCGTTCTCGAGCTACGAAGCGTAACGGTCACCTAAAAGTGTATAATGTGTGTGTAGTAATGATTGAAGTATTTGTCATAAAGGAATAAATGAATAAACGAAGACTTGTAAAGCATCGTGGTGTTTTTCTACTAAGCTCGCTTTCACAAGTGTGCTGCGAAAAGTGCCTGCCAACGTTATAAAACGGTGTCGAAGGTGCATTGAAGTTGGAGGTCGACACGTGGAATACGACCGCCGAAGTCTTGATCAAGTTGACGTGCTTCTACACAACTAGCAATACCTACCTAAGCTCTTGCTAGAGCTAACTCCAAGTTCTTTTCAGAGCTAAACCCAAGTTCTTTTCAGAGCTGCAATAAACTTATTGTTTCTTGACTACAATCGCCAACAAAAAAACAAAAGACACGTGCGCAGGCACGTGTCTTCGTCGTCTAAAGGGCGGTCACCGTCTCCGGTGTTGCCAGATGTAAGTTTTAATTTTTGAGCGCCAAATAATGAAATTTAGTCGGGTATTTTTTTTTCTGTAATAGAATTACATGATTGTGACCAAATATCGATACTATATCACACCCTTAAAAATCCGACAGGGTTTTTGTTACATATTGTAGATTATAACATGGATTAACGCATAGGCTACTTTTTGTTGACAACGCGTGCGAAGTCGCTGGCGGAATATAGATACATAGATTATAAAATTATAAAACAATATAAAAACAAACACAATATATGCAGATATACAAGTGGCGGTCTTATCGTTAAAAGCGATCTCTTCCAGACAACCTTTGGATGGACTGGATTTCACGAGAACGTTATAGGACGGTAACTTTTAATAAAAAATAATTAATTATTGAATAAACAGTGTACTTCCAATAAAACGAAAACAAATAAATAGTCAACAATAAAACAAAAACAATTTGTTTCAATAAAGAACAATAGAAAGTAGTAAAAATCACTTTTATCTTCAACTTTACACTCGAAGAACATTTTATTGTGATATTTACTGCCAACAACTCCAATATCGCTATTTGACGTTCATTTCACTGTCTGGTGAGCTGCTGGAAATACCTATAGAGCGTGCGATTAAATATTGATGTCTTTTTTACAAATGTAATCTTGGTTTATATTGAGAAAATGCTTTAAGTAAAAATCTAACTCCTTTTGAAAATATATTTTAAACCGTTTTTGTGGTTAACTAGCTAAAGTATCAGTTGGCAGGGCATATAGCTCGAAGAACTGACGTCACCAAGGTTCTCGAGTGGAGACTACACACACAGGACGGCCCCGCATTAGTTGGAAAGCCAGATAAAGGCTGGGAGCCGTGCATGACTTTATAACGCGCGCAAACGCCACGCAGGCGTAGGCGGTCTGACATCGTCCTTGAATTTCATACATTACAATAGCTGCGTGCACACTCACGTCACGCGCACGCACTCGGTTTGCACAGGCCTTTGACTACCACAAATACGACGCAAAACATACAAAGAAGATGAGACGCAGGTGCGACGCTTCTATACATTTTGTATGAAAGTATATTAATGGGGCGCCACACCTTAGCTTCCTTAGCCTTACCGTCACTTGAATATCATCAGTGTTAATATACTGACGATACTCAAGTGACAGTTTCTCATAAATAATTATATAGGGTGTTTGGGAATATAACCACCCTATATAATCATTTATTGCAAACCGTAAAACAATAACATTATTAAGAACAACGCAAATCTAAATAACCTCTACCATAGAAATACAGTTTTTTTAATTAGTTCTGGAGCCTATGGATTCAAATTTGACTATGTCATACTTAATTATGTCAATAAATAAATTTTTACTTTTTTTTTACTTTACTTTACTATAACTTTCGGATGAAATGAACTCCGTGGACATTACCTAGGGTAGATAATACTTACCTACGCACTTTATAATAATAATCATTAAAAACACTCGTATATGTATACATTTACCCGTGGGCTTCGGCCTTGGTAATATCTATAAAGGTCTAAGCCTAAAACCTGAGTTAAGGAATAAATGTGTAGAACAATAATAATAATTCCTTTACATACTGCAGACAGCATTAGATATTTACATTTGTGGCCCTAGTACAATATATAAAAACTTTAAAATATATCACTCACACCCTATATGTTATTGTATGGTTGTGGTGCCTGAACGATAAATTTAGTGTACACGTAATGATGACATGACTTTGTCTCACCAGGTATAAGAATGTTGGACCAGCCTTACATGACTGACTTGATCGAGGCAAACTCCATGGGGCACGAGCCACACAAGATTCACATCTACAGCGCTTCATGGGGTCCTACAGACGACGGCCGGACCGTTGACGGACCTAGGAATGCAACTATGCGGGCCATAGTTCGAGGAGTGAATGAGGTAAGACTGTTAGCCCATATTATCCCGCTTACCATCGCCAGGGAATCCATCCGCACACCTTAGAGACGATGTGGTCGCGCACCATGAGGTTCCAGAGGAAATTTCTCCAGCGAACATTTCGCTTGTCGAATGGTCTGCCGAGGTTTTCCCTAGTGACTACAGTATGGGGTTCTTCAAAACGGGCGTTTTAAAATGTTTAATGGGTTGGCAACGCGCGAGTGAGGCTACGGTAACCGCTTACCATCAGGTGGGCCGTATGCTTGTACCTTAGGCAGTATAAAAAAAATATTATCACATTATTGGGCCAATTTTATGCCACCCATTCTCAGTTCTTCTGAAACCTGTGAAAGATGTGCAGTTTGTTTCGCCACCTTTTGCGTGGTCTACCACGTCGCCGCCTCACTGTCTCACCTTTTAAGACCCGGTGCTTTGTGCAAATTACTACAGATGAAACCTTAAAAAGCTAAGTTAAAAGCTTAGTTAGTAGTGATAGATTTATTGGATTAAAATAGTAGGTATTTAATTGTGTTATGTATGTATTTAATAGGATTTGTGGTATTTAATGTGAGTAAGTATTTAATGTAAGTATTTAATAACGATAGTTGTGTTTTCTTATAAAAACTACCCTTGATCAAGATGAACGTGAGGTAACCTAAACTGGAGTCAGCGGAAGACCAGCGCTGCGGCATATTAACATGCCGTAGCATCATGCTGAGCTGAGTACCAACTCATCCCCACACAGAGCTCTTTAATTTGTTAGTGTGTTAGTGCTTAGTTTCGATTTTATTGTTGTTGTGTTTATTTTTTTTCTTTATGACTGTGTGGATTTATGAATAAAATGTTTTCTTTCTTTCTTTCTTTCTTTAAAAGCGATAGACTCACGACTTATTTTTTCTTAATTTTCAACAAGAAATGCGTAAATTTTAAAAACTGAGGAAACTTTGTAATCTATCAAAAATTATAGTTACCGGCTAAAACATTAAAGAATTGTTTAAGATTTTTTTTAATGATAATTATTATGAACCTTTTAATCACTTGAACCTACATAAAAAAATTAGGCTTATTTGTTTTTAAAATGTTTGCCTTATATCCTCCATGAATTATAAATAGTGATCGGATATTCGGATGCATATTTACCTAAAGTTGATTTTTGGCTAACAAATTATGGAAGCGGCTTCTTAGAATATTTCTATTAAAAATAAAATCCCGGCATCCCGGGATTGGATTTATATTAATTTAACGTTAAATATTAAGCCGCAGCATCTTGGGTGTCAAGCGAACGGACAGAGTCCGGAACACTGAACTGCGCTCAAAGACCAAAATTGTTGACGTAGCCACCAAAGCCGCTCGGCTGAAGTGGAACTGGGCTGGGCATGTCTGTCGCATGCCAAGTGAGCTGTGGGCAAGGATAGCCACCGAGTGGCGTCCTGACCCAGCGAGAAGGCGACGCGGTAGACCGAAAATAGATGCAGGGACGAACTGGATAAATTCCTAACGGATTGGCCACAATCGGCTCAGGACCGCGAAGTCTGGAAAGAATGGGGGGAGGCCTTTGCCCAGCAGTGGGGCACGAATGGCTGATAATAATAATAATTAAGCCGTTAGAATTTGCCATCTCACTCGCACACTTACAAAATGCTTATACCTATTCCTTGAGGTCTAATAGGCAATATCTGACACATATTACAAGGTTGTTTTGTTGATCTCGGAATCACGGAATTCATTTCGATAAAAAAGTGCTATCCATACTAGCCAATTTTTAACTTTAGGTAAATATGCATCCGTTATCCGATCTCTAGTTATAAATTAAGCTTTCCAAGAAATGTGACTTAAATTAGAAACGAGCTGTTTATACTGTAGCCGAGATAAATAGACATTAACTTAACTCGTACTCATGATTAAAAGTATTCTTGTGACCTGTGACATGAGTGGTAGAGACGGATAATAAGCACTATTGCGTGTTAAGTAACGTATATTTTCATAGGCTGGATATTTTTGTATGAAGACCCGGTTAGCTAATCCGGATTTGCCTCGTCGACCGTCTTTCCGGTGCTATATTCTTTATTTACGGACTGACCTACCGCTGACTGCTAGAGGCGGATCTAAGAAAGTAGGTATAAAAACAAAATATTCCTTTGCGTGTTTTTCGAATATAAATACAATTATAAGCAAAAATTAAGCTCCTACTACGTCTAATTTTAGTTTAGATCCACAGTAAGATTCATATTGACTCTCATTTTACATTATTTACGACATATTACATGTAGGCTTTTTTTTTACATGTAGGAGTATTCCGTACATGTTACTAAGAAAATTATTTCAAATCAAGTAAACTTACATAATAGAATAATAACATAAAACACAGTTTAATCGACAAAGCAATTTTAGTTTGGAATTCTTTCCGAACATTTTAGTAGACCTTTCAACTTATTATCAAATACCTATTGTTAATCAAACAGTTATATATATAGATATATATTTGGGACACCCTGTATATAACTTGTTATATATATATAACAAGTCATATATAAGTATATAGTTATATAATAACAATTATATGAAATTATAAAAATATGAAATATCTTTTTCTGTTATAACAGGGCCACAATAAAAAACTGTTTAGATGGATTCGGTTTCGTGTTCTAATCCTCTACCTACCGAGTTTGTAACTTTAGTTAAGTCTCGTTTATCCTCATAATCCTGCCCTAAGCAAAGGCCTCTGTTTGTGAAGAAATCTTAAAGATGATCTTCAATAATAGAATTTATAATTTATATTCTGGGTAGACCTTTATAACTTTCAAAGTCGAAAGTCGCGTGGGATTAGACCAAGTTTATTATTCGTATTTTGAAGAATTCCCATTTGTCATTATTATTATACGGGTTTTATCACTAATTAGTGATTTTATTTGGTCCCGCTAGATATGTTATTTGGATCGCTTCTCCACTCAGTTGATCGAATGTAATGCTGGTTTTACGTTTCCAAAATACATCTATAGCTAGCTGTTGAAACAACGTGTTTTTAGAAATAACGCAAAACCAGAAAATAGTTAGATTAAATCAAGAGTAGTATCGATGTAAATGCATTATAGGGTAGATCAATATAAAACAAAAAAAAAGGATTGTGTGGTTTTATGAAACCACGGTAAAAGTGAAACTTTGTTTCACATTGTAGACATTTAACTAAAAATTTTCGTTGGCACAAATGAGTAATAGTCTATACACTACACGGTCAGCTGATGCAAACTATAGGCGCCGCCATATTGGCCTCGGCTGCTCTGACGAGCGCCTTTCACTTTATCCCTACTCCGCGGCCGACCGTCACGCGACATGCAACACACAGACGAAAAAGTTTGAGACGCTGTAATAAACGTTTCCCTTTAAAAATTAATAACTCCGTGTCTAAATATTAGGTACACACATGGTACACATACAGTACATACCTATACAATGAATTTACTTGCATAGCTCAGGTGATGTAGTGACGCTTTCCGTCACTTCCGGCAATTCTTTCGTCACAATAAGGTTCGTAGAGTTTTAAAGCAATCAGAGGGCGTAGCCTAAAAATCTACAATAATTATTAACTAAAGCAAATAATTCATTTACATACAATGTCTTACAATAAAAATCTGCAAGAAGGAAGGACTTGGGGGAGACCTTTGCTCAGCGGTGGGACGG
This sequence comes from Philereme transversata, assembly GCA_963924445.1. Taxonomy (NCBI): domain Eukaryota; kingdom Metazoa; phylum Arthropoda; class Insecta; order Lepidoptera; family Geometridae; genus Philereme; species Philereme transversata. The sequence goes on from OZ004347.1 coordinate 13,729,356, forward strand.
GCAAGCTGTGTGGTTATTTCATTTTATTTCATGAAAATTAACAAAAAAGGGACAATGTTGTTTTTATCTTCTACAATCATTTTATAGGACGCCTTGTTTTCGAACTATATAAATCCATCAAAAAGAAAATTTCCATCAGAGATAAAAATCAGTTTTCCATTAACTCCATTCCGAGATACGAATAGATTCCGAAGGTGTGTCAGAAATATATTGATGTGAAATTGGGTGGGTAGTTCTATCTGGTGCCACCCAACTCACCCCTGTCACCCTTTCGTAAGTACTTATCCGTCCAATCTGCTCTTTGAAAGTTATTTTCGTCGACGGATTTTATGGTGAAGATATTTCCATCAGAAATTAGAGTTATTTTTGCAGGGATTTGGGCGTATCATATCAGATTAGCTAAAAAACAAGATGGAAATTCTCGTACAAAGACTAAAATATCACACTAATATTATAAATATGAAAATTTGGATGTTTATTTATTTGTTTGTTTGTTTGTTACTCAAACACGCCGTAACGGCTGAACCGATTTCGATGAAATTTGGTAGATACGTAGATTATAACCTTGATCACCATATAGACTATACCATTTATCCCATAAATCAGTTCCCATGGGATAAAAATGAGGTATTAAAGTATACGAAAATGATTTTGGTCTTTGTTACCCTTCACACCAAAACTACTTAAAGGATTGGGCTCAAACTTTGCAGAAGTTTAGTTCTAGACTTAGAATAACATATAGGCTACTTTTTACCTCATAAATCAGTTCCCATGAGATAAGACTGATTCATTAATGTTTCTATAGAAAATATATTTTGTTCTTTGTTATCCCTTCACTCCAAAACCACTGAAGGGATTGGGCACAAACTTTGCAAAAGTTTAGTTCTACACCTAAAATAACATATAAGCTACTTTTTATCTCATAAATCAGTTGTCATAAGATAAGACTGAGTTGTCAAAGTTTCTATAGAATATATAGGTTTAGTTCTTTGTTACCCCTTCACGCCAAAGCGACGTAGCGACCGCAGCCCACTGTCTTCATATTAGATATAGTCGTTATGATGAGTCATAAAAAATCCAAATGCAGCTAACATAGCAACCGCAGCGCACTTTCTTCATGTTATATCTTATAAATTAGGCACAATGATGAGTCATATAAAAAACACCGCAGCAATCCGCAGCCCACTCCCTTTATGCTTAATGTTGTCGCAATGACGAGCCATACAAAATGCAGCAACCGTAGCGACCCCAGCCCACTCTCTTCATGTTAGACATAAAAACACAATGAGTAAAAAAAAAATTTAGCTGACCCGGCCGCGGCTTCACCCGCGGTACCGTTATATGCAGCTGATTTTGAGATCTAGAAAAATGGGCTGAAGAACGCCCCGGTAGTTTCAAATTTATTATGACTCATCATTGCAATATTTGTCTTAAAATCTCAAAAAGATTGGACTGGAGGATGCTGCGTTAGCTGAATTGTTTTTATAACTCATCGTTGCGGTCTTATTTATCTTACAGAAAGCGGGCTGGAGGATGCTGGGGTAGCTACAGTTTTTATATGACTACCTAAAACTATATGACTTGAAGAGAGCGAATATATATTGGTCTTTACTAATATTATACATAGGTAAAATTTGTTTGTAAGTTCGTTTGTAATGGATAATCTCCGGAAGTACTGAACCGACTGATAATTATTTTACTGTTAAAAAGCTCAACATTTCTGAGTGCTTTAGGCTATATTTAATTATGATAAATATCCGTGCGAAGCCGGGGTGGGTCAGCTAGTAATAATAAATAAATAAGGCTATTGTTCGAAATCGTCTCTAATACCACTACAAGCAGGCTTTATCTACATGATATTCTAAGCGGTAACCGAGTTGAAAGCAGCTGCCAGCGAAGCGTGAACACAATGGATGCGTGCTAGCATTCCAGTCACGTGACTCTTTGGAGTTTCTCTTCTGTTAGCTCTGTGTACTGTGCCGGAATGCCTGATATTTGCTGAAAATAATTTCGGCAATTTTAGATGCCTCACATTTCTAAAGGTAAAGAGGAAAGTAATTTAGATAGAGGTCGGGAAAGACACGTGGATACTGAAGACGCTGAAATTGCGGTAGGAAATAATATTCTTTTGATTAATTTTACATGCGAGGAATATATAACATTAACAATTTTATTGTGTTCCTAATCTATAAATTGCCGGTTAATACATTAGGACTGCATTAGATATGACCATAAAATTATTAGATCTATCTATATTAGATAATCTAGATATAACAAATTGAATTGAAATTGAACCAAGAAAATTTCTAGTCTTCTTCTTCTTCGCGGTGTCATAATGGTCGGTCTTATCGCTTAAAGCGATATCTTCCAGGCTACCTTTGGATGGACTGAATAGAACCTAAGAGGAGGCGTTGTTACAATAAGTATTAAAGATAAAATGAATAATATTTTTATTAGATACTGACGTGGGATTATTTCTGTTGTATTTTTATTATTATTTTCAATAAATAAATAAATATTTCTGGGCATTCCACTCAGTGCTATCTAGCCCCAAACTAAGCAGAGCTTGTACTATGGAACCAGATAACTGATAGAATACTTATATACTTTTTTTTTGTAAATACATACTTATAATATATAGAAAAACACCCAGACACGGAACAAATATCTGTAGATCATGCAAACATGTGTTGCGCGGTTGGAATCGAACCCGCTGCCTCCTGCGTCTCAGCCGGCTATACGCCCACTGCGCCACGGAGGCAGTCAGTCAGTTTTAAAATAGGTATGAGATTTATGTATCTCAATTTCATTTCTACAAAAAGATTATTTATCTTCCCTCTTTCCACTTGGCTAGACTTGGCGATGTCGTGTCGACGAGTTCCTGACGAGCGCTCACGTGATTTCCGTCTGAGCTCAAAGCTGAAAGTTCTGGAGCGCTCCAATTAAACTAGAGAGAGCTTTAAAACACTTCCTTTTGTATTTCCTGTTGGAAGTGAGACCTTGAGCGACATAATGCTTGTAGAAAAAGATTAGGAAACGAGTATACATACGTTATTTATGACGCAGAACAATTTTGTTTTTCTTATGAGAGGTCGATGACTCATTTTGCGCTAGTATAATTATATAAATGAATTGATTTGTTTTTCTGATAGATAGATACATAGATGAGCTTCATAACTTTACCGTTTAACTCGGCATGCAAAAAAAAATTTAATAAAATAGTTAACAAATCACTCAAAAAATTAAAATTTCTGCATTTTGAATATTAAACAGTATACAGAAACAAAGGGAAAACGGTGATACCCGCAGAAGTAAATACTGTGTCGCAGTCATCAACGCCGTCCTCTATAAACCTTATCGAAGAAAGAGTTCTACATTAACCAGAATATAGAGAAGCTAAATTTAAATTTAATTTTAAACAGACGTATCATTATAAAAATATAATAACTTAATACAAATTATTGACTAAAACGTGTATTTACCGCGTATGTACCTTTTTTATTTATTATCCCGACGTTTCGGCTGTGTTGCAACAGGCGTGGTCACGGGTTGACAGTCAACCTGCAACATTGGTTGCATGTTGCAACATTGGTCACAATGAGAAGTGGACAATGGTCCACCCTACTTGTAGCGCAGTAGTATCTTTTCAATTTTATTGGTTTTTATCTTATTTTTCCTTGATTATTAATTTTAAATTGTTGATCTGAAACATAATTATTTAATTAATTTAATATGAATTACCAACTGAACTAACATAGTTTTAAAATTTCATTTTCTCACACATGCTTGGAAATTGCTGTACTGGCCAAATACATGCGAGCAGCGGCCGGCAAAAGTTGTATGAAAATCCATATCTATCGTGTAATTTAAAAATGGTACAATCTTTTACTCCGAAAGATGGCAACCAAGAAGGTAACTTATCAAGGGTTTTATTTAAATTTTGAGCTGGCTTGCAAATAGAAAGCAGAAAAAAAACAAATTAACACTTTAACTCGGGAAAAATTATTGTTGTCCGTTGTTCGTCATTGATTTTGAAAAGTAATTGCATATTTTATTTTATTTTATAATTTCTGCGCATTATTTGAGAAATGTACTATACAAGCCTTGGTCACAACTAGGAATTGATGGACTTACTATACGTTCGTGTGCCTCGGCTTCGCCCGACCCACATTTACAGTTTCGTCTATTTTGCTGGCCGCTGCAGTAATTTCTATTTTTACTAATATATCATGGATGTAACAACTGAAATAAATAATTTTTTGAATTATTGATACAGGCCGGTCAAATTAATACATTTATCAATTTGACTGACGCTCTTGGTCATTATTTATAATGATCGGTCCATATTAATACTGCCCGGTTAATCAAGTTGACCGGGATATGATCGGGATTGAGAGATAGGCATTTTTTACTCGACTGCGCAATATGAGGGTAATGTTTTTATTGACAAATGACGTGCAAAGCCGCAGTCGGAGCTTGTTTAATATACCTATAACTACAGCGTGACGTCGTCATCGCGAAATTATGCGTCTGGGCTATAAAAGTCGTCAATTTATGTCGGACACATTCGGATAGCTTGATAACTCATTTGACACACATACTTAGAAGACATTATATATACGTTTCTGTACTTATATGGTTTGATGTCTTTATGAGCTGTTTACCCGCGACCTCGTTCGCGTGGACTTAAATTATAACAGCGTTAATTATCGAAAATCGCATACGTCCGAAAACGTCATCTGCCCATTCGAGTAAACATAGTCATAGTTAAACCAAAAACCGAACTCTTTGGTTAAATCTGAGTGGTTTTGGTTATTTTGGTTAAACTACATCCAATCTGATCTTTGTATTAAACCTTTTTACCGGACGCAACGATGTGTAAACTTCTATTTTCATAGATGTGAAAATATCTATGAAAGAATCTATGCCGCAGTCCAAATGTAATTGAATATTTTTAAATATATATATATCAGGCAAAATATCTTAAATTTCTTAAAACAAACTATCTTATGTCCTTTCTCATGATCAGTGATCGGAGTAGGCAGATTGATTTTATGTACGTAAGCAGATGATAATAAATCATGATAATAACATAAAAAAGGATTGTGTGGTTTTATGAAGCCACGGTAAAAGTGAAACTTTGTTTCACATTATAGACATTTAACTAAAAATTTTCGTTGGCACAAATGAGTAATAGTCTATACACTACACGGTCAGCTGATGCGAACTATAGGCGCCGCCATATTGGCCTCGGCTGCTCTGACGAGCGCCTTTCAATTTATCCCTACTCCGCGGCCGACCGTCACGCGACATGCGTGTTTGTTGTGTGTTGTGTGCACATGCAACACACAGACGAAAAAGTTTGAGACGATGTAATAAAAGTTTAACTTTAACATGGACATGCCTTTTTTCTTGGAAAATTCCGTTATTTACGGGATTGAATTAAATATTAAACTAGTGGTTTAATAACTTCTATATTGGAAATTTAAAGAAAACTATAGTAACAAATATTAAATAGATTTTTATTTATCTGTCGAATAATAAAATGAATGCTTGTGGTTTGTTTTCTCATTGTGCGTTCCCATAAAATTCATCCGATTGAGTCGAAGCTTTGGTGAGTTTCTGCGTGCAAATTAGTAAAGATCGTCTTTTATCGAAAAAAACACGTTTTCTACGAGAAAATACTTTAATGTAAGCTTATGAAACACTCAAAAAATCATATGTAGTGACATCTATTGCCACATGGCAATACTTGACCATCAAAATAACCTACAGAGCAAGCGTCAACATGATACTGAGACGGCGACATCTAACAGCAAATGAAATAACTACCTATACTAAATCCTGGAGCGTGTGCTGTGTCATACTGGCTACCTTAATGTGTGTCTCATCGTACCCACATCATCAGAAAAATAATTAAGTAATTCTGGACATTTCGCATAACGTTATCTAACCCCAAACTAAGCAAAACTAAAAGCACAGCTTGGTGTTTCTAAGCTTCTAATTGATAATAGACATAGACATACATTTATTTGCTTCTATAGCACACACAAATTCACACAATACATTCAAAAGGTATAACATCAAAGAGAAAGCACAAGTAGGAGAAAACAGAAAATTACATACAACAAATGTAGGAACAATAGAATGAAATAATAAATATACAATGTAATCAGGAAAAAACTAAAAAGAGGTAAGTAGGTATGTGCTACTGCAACAAATGGGTTTCAGCTCAGCATTAGCTCGCCACTGATCGACAGCTCGGCGCTGTTATTCTGCCGAAACCTTTAGTAGGCAAGTCATTAGAACTCGTAAGAACGAATAGGCACTAATTGGTGTTTGCATACAATTATGATAGATAGAAGTAATAAATATATTATGTAAGGAATAATAATAATGATGAGAAGTGTTAGAAAATAAATTGTAATAATACGAATAAATATACTAGAAACCTTTGCATCAGCTAGTGAACGGCGCACTGTAACAACTTGTACCAGACAACCCAGTTAACACCAAGCATAGCCCTCTCCATAGCACGCACTGTAATTGTATAAAATTGTCACCAGGGTCGCAACGGCTTGGGAAATATCTACGTATGGGCAAGCGGTGACGGTGGTGAAGATGACGATTGCAATTGCGACGGCTACGCAGCTTCTATGTGGACTGTGTCCATCAACAGGTGAGAATACAAGAGACTTTCTTTAACTATCAAGGTTTCTGTAAACTTAAGAAACTTATAGTACAAAATAAAAGATCATCTGAACGGAAGAGATCGCATTTCAGCGATAAGACCACTCATTATGATTTTAGTGTTAATTCTATGTGTTAAACTATGAAGACCCGCAGATTTTATTGTTGTATTGTTGGACCTACGTAAATGACGTACTTCATTTTAGACACCGATGACTCATTTATGCAAAACTCAAATTAATATTATTTAAACTTAATTAGCTAGTAGAATTTTAGGAAAACCGATATAATCTGTACTTGAAACTCGATTTAGGCTTGAACTACTTAGTGAAGGTAATTCCCCTTATCCTAATGGGCTTGACCAATTTTGATGATTGTGTGTGTATTAGCAGGCAGGTGACGCTGTTGTGGAGATTCAGTTTTTTTAAATATCCGACCAAATTTTTGAACTATAACTACGAACAATCCTGGCAATAGCATAGCCCAAAAAAACCGTTCAGGGGAAAAGACTTGCAAACACTCATTATAAATACGGAATTTATCACGTACGATTTATAATCGGTCGTAACACAGATTTAAAGAGTACATATGAAGTGCTGGACTCTTGACTAGTCAATAAGATCTGAAATATAACATTGTCATATTTAATCCACTTTGTATGAACGCACTAAAATACTGAACACTGAAAGGTACGTGATAATGCTAATTATCTTCCAGCGCAATCAACGACGGTCAAAATGCACACTACGATGAGTCCTGTTCCTCCACACTGGCATCCACCTTCAGCAACGGCGCTCGGGACCCGAGCACAGGCGTGGCTACCACAGATCTGTATGGCAAATGTACGGCTACTCATTCTGGCACGTCTGCTGCAGCCCCGGAAGCCGCAGGAGTCTTCGCTTTGGCTCTTCACGCTAAGTAAGAATACTTGTTTTTATAGTGCTTTTTTTAAACTAGTTTGGTCCTCGTTTGACCACAATCGCACCTCATGGCAAGCGTTGATGTATACCTAAGATGAAGCACGAAGATCTAGAAGAAACTTTTTAAGTACCTCAAAGAACATTGAAAAAAAAAAGAATTTGTGGCAGAATAATTTATACATCTGAAACTCTTATTTTATTAAGTATCTAACTAGTATGTATTGCATTACTAAGTATTTGTCGGATCAGCGAACCTCACACTATGCCTAGGGGGTCTTCTTTTAATCACGTGAGGTTTGAACACGCGGGAGGGGTTTAGAATAACATCACGATTGATCACGATGAGGGGGGGGGGGATGTTGTGACAATCACGTGTATATTTTCCGTACGACCACGTGAACTCCTGAGTGAGCTTATTTATGTCTAAAAATTAACATAACAACAAAATTTAGCGTTCTGCAAACTGTCTGACCTTGTCCGACACGTGATGTTGGGTGTGGGTGGCTGCGGCCGAAGTAGTCTAAAACAAGAAGGGGTAAAAAAGTGTCCGAAAAAAACCTCAAGTGATTAAAGGACCATAGCCTGCATCATAAGGATCAACATTGTTAGGGCTAGCTATAGTTGCTTACTTAGGCGTAGCCCAGCTTGAACGCGTAGCGTTGACTCTACGTACGTAGTGCCTCTACGAGCGTAGTAAACATGTTACGCTGAGATAACTATGAGGATAGTGTAATGAGTAACTGTTTTTAGACTTATCTATTTTAGTGTTTGGGCATTTGGGACTTTAAGAATGAAGTTGTTAAGACTGGACTGTGATGCTTTTATTATTGTTCCAGCCCCAGCTTGACATGGAGAGACATTCAACATCTTACCGTACTGACTTCAAAGAGGAACTCTCTTTATGACGCGAAGGTGAGTAAGCTAGCTTCTAAAAAGATGACTTATCCAACAAATAACACTACACAGCAGTTTTCACCTTATTTTCAATATACTTAGACGGCTAAAAATTAGGCGTAGAATTGACCAAGGCGTAGACAGATAGATAGAAAACTTCAGCTTGTGCTATGACTTCGGTTCGTTGACAAATCTCTTCATTTCAGATTCGATCTCGTAGAGAAACACCAAGCATAGCACTCACAATAGCTTGTTGAGCGACCGGTTCAATATTTATCATTACAAAAGTTTGACAATGTCACAACTTTGACATAAAAAAAAGGTTAACTTTGAAATTTCTTTCAAATTCTTTATCCTTTTCTTACCTCTTACCGGTACGGTAAAAGTCAGTAAGTAAGCCACCAGTAAAGTTATTTCTTCGCAAACAAAAATGCCCTTTGTGCATTTCCAAGAATTGAAACCATTTCATTAGTAGAAAAGTCCTGAAGTTTCTCATTCTTAGAAAAGTTGCGGGATCTTTAAGTCTATAAAGTTTGAACAGGTTTGTCTCAAACGTCGCAAACACTGTTCCATTCGGTTTTGAAACTTTAAGCCATAGTAACTTCTGCATTGTCTGATGAGTTTGGTTTATTTAATTTGAAAGTTTTAAAAGGTTTTGTGTGCTAAGAAGTGGCTACGAATTAGCTAGTTTCTGAAATAAATAAATAAATATCGCTGGACATTTCACACAGCGCTATCTAGCCCCGAACTAAGCAAAGCTTGTACTATGGGAACCAGATAACTGATAGAATACTTATATACTTTTTTTTGTAAATACGTACTTATAATATATAGAAAAACACCCAGACACGGAACAAATATCTGTAGATCATGCAAGCATTTGTTCCGCGGCGGGAATCGAACCCGCTACCTCCTGCGTCTCAGCCGGCTACACGCCCACTGCGCCACGGAGGCAGTCAAATCAAACTGTTTATCTTCTTCTATCTTTAATATATAAAAATCTCGTGTTACGGTGTTAGTGTGTTTTGGTGGAGTGCGACACTCCTCCAAAACGGGTCGACCGATTTTATTGATTTTTTTTTATATTTGGTAGGTATGAGAGTCAGTTGTAAAGTATTTTTCATCCTCCTACCCCCACCCCCCATTTATAATCACGATTTTTGTATGAACAAATACCCATATAATTTAACCGTCATCCATTGACGTGAAGTCATTTACGTGAAGTGTCGCGTCACTTTGACATGAGTGTTTTTTATCCCGAAGTTCCCACGGAAACGGGAAATTTCAAGCATGCTGCGAAGCGGCGGGCGGGTCAGCTAGTTTCTTTAACTACCTGGAGATGGAACAAGAAAAATTATGGCCCACCTGATGTTAGGTGGTAACCATTGCCTATAACAAAGTATAGGTGTCCTACGATGCACTGCCCTGCGTCCATTAACTTGAGGCATACAGGTGTAAAGCCTCATGTGCCTGTAACTTCACCGGAAACCTTTTACCCTTCAAACCGAAACACAGGAATGCTGCTTGGCGGCAGAAATAGGTATGGTGGTAGTACTTCTCCGGACGAGTTCTTTCGCAAGAAACTACTACTTTTTACTAATTAGGATCATAGGTACAATTGTGTTAATTATTATTTTAAATTAATAATTTTAATTTAATTACAGTTATAATTTAAATTCCTTAAATAAACTATGTCGTACCATTCCCGCTAAACACTGTTTAGAAATAATCCTATACAAAAATACATAAGGATTTTTTTAAACACGCGTTAAACAGGGTTTAACGTTTTTTGTGGTAACAAGGCTAATGTCAGTAGGCATATCTAAAACCTACAACTAAGCTAAGTATTTTTTGTTTGCCAGTTTATGTACCATGCAGCAATGTGAAACATTATATTAGTATTTTACTATTAGGTACGTTTAGAAGTCGTAATAGTGACTCTGCGAAGGGTCTCGTCGTAAAACCCGTAAGTTGAATATATCCCGTGCGTCGGTTGATGGTGAAATTACAGACGCATGAGACTTGCAATCTGTATTTTTAGGACGACGCCGTCGGGCGCAATGCTATCTAGGCCAAGTTTTAGTTATACCAGAGACCAGTAATATAAATAGACTGTCAAGTCCATTGAAAAAAACGTAATCCGCAAAAAGCTCAAAATCCCGTATTATTTCTAGATGGCGCTGTCTCATAGCCTGGAAACTTTCATAGCGGCCATTGCAACCTACCAAATTAAAATAAATTTTCACTACAACACACCAAAATTTTTCTGGTTTTTTTAGAATAAGTAATATTGTCCATACAACAAGATTTACCGATTTTATTTCATATTGATTATTTACCACTTTCGTATGCTTAATCACAGATGGCGTAGGAATAGGATGAAAGGTAGCATACAAAAAAACGCATTGTTTTTTACCTAGATGGCGCTTGACACAAAATTAAATGGCAGATTTTTTTACTTCTAAGGGTATCGTCGCCTAAAAAACAATGCAATGGTAGGTACTTAGCCATTATATACTCACTACAGCAAAAATCCTACGCTGCAGGATTTTTAAGTTGGCGAGTCTATCGCTATAAATAGGTACCTACCTATTTATTGGAGACATATTAATTCAAACTGTTTTGTTCTAGTTTAGAGCATAAAGGTTTTAATTACTATGCTTTCTTTCACCATCAGAGCTCTACGGACCAAGCCAATACGATTCTAAACCTAATGATGCGGATTTCCTAGTGCTCGATTTAAAAATTAAACAATATTCAATAAATAATATAAAATAATCAAACTTTTTATTATTAAATAATCAAAAAGATTTAAGTTTATTTTTGATTATTGGCAAAGAATATTATTAAAGCTTGACTTTGAGTTAAGAAGAAGATTTAAGTTTGATTTAATTTGCAATAAAAACTCATATTGTTATAGTATTGTGTATTATTATTTAAATAAAATAACACCATGTCATTCAAATCAAAACATCACCTTACCAAATCGCTAGTGAAACCTTCCCTTTCCTTCTTTTTATCAAATTACTTGCTCACAAGTGGATATGTAAGCTTTTAATTAATTTAGAATACATAACTAGTGGTTCGCCCCGAACTGAGATTCACGAGTCTAGCATAAAACCAAAAAATATTGTTCGTAATCTTTGACTATCAAAATAGTGCCACGAAATAAAAACAAATTAACTTGACCTATAGTTTCATTCAAATTACAGGTAACGGGAGTTCATGTAAATTGGTTACTATTTTTGGGGTACAAATTGCAGTTATTCTGGATTTCAGACTTTTGCCTATATTTGTGATACATAAGCTACACGCATACCAAATTACAGCACTGTGGGGTCACTGGTGTACCCTGTGAATTTTGTCAAAGTTTAGTTTTTATTATGGCTAATAACTCAAAAACTACAAAAACTTTACTAAAAATAAAAAAAGGGTTTAAATATACTAATGAAGACCTTTCATTTGACGTCTCATTTGACCTAATAGTCTCATTTTTATTTTTTTTACCCCTCTTGAACCCCAATATCTCAACAACCCTCCAAAATTTTTAACTCATTGGTCACACCAAAATTGTGCTATCATTACCTACCTATATACCAAATTTCACGATGATCGGATAAACGCTTCGAAAGTTATCCTCGGACAAACAAACATACATACATACATACAACGCCGATTTGTTGATTTGGAGATCTCGCTTCGCTCGATCAATAACTAGTGGTTCGCCCCGAACTGAGATCTCGCGAGTGTACAATAAAAACGAAAAAAAATCATAATCTTAGTAGGCAAGCAGAATTATTGTACTGAGAAATCCAAACGCAAAGAAATTCACCCGAAAGCCGAAAACAAAACAATTAGCCACAAGAAAATGAGCGGAAACGAGTGGGAACCATGAACTGACTGACATTGAATTTCAGCCAGCAAGCAAGCAAACAGCCACGCTGTTTGCATCTAATTTGTTGCATGCTGTGTTGCCAAACCTCACTTCTCAAAAGTCACGACTAAGTCTAAGAAATTTTGTTGCACTTATTATATGTAGTGTACTTATGTAATTAAGTTTATTATTTTAGTAAATAACGTATTATCTTGTAGTATGCATTTGCCGGGTACTTACAAATGAATTTTATTTTGTTTCAAAAAGTCTTCTACATATCTGTACATATCACTACAAATACGTATTTTACAAATAGGTATTTCCGCATTTAGGTGATAATGGTACGATCATAGACCTAAGTAATGAATTAAATATATCTATTTATTATTGCACCAGCAAGGCTTTCCTTTCCTAAAAAAACCCTATTTTGACGGAAACTTTCATGTTCTGGCAATTCCGATAAAATTGTGCGCAAGTCTCAAAAAATACTAAAGACTGAAGTTTTAACGAAACTGAAGACCGGCAACATCGCATACCGTGCAAACTGACAACGTCGCATTAATACTATCGCGCACGTTAAATTGTAAATAGCGCCATCTATTTTTTATCGTTTTTTTCGTGAGCGGTAGTAAGCTAGATGTTGGCTAGAGGTCACATAAATATAATGATTTGGAACTCCTAGCGACGTCTCGCGTCCTAACAGGTAATCAAATATCGAGTTACATTAATTTGTTCGAGACTGGCAGTCTATTTATATTACTGGTCTCTGGTTATACATAGCATTTGTTGTTAGCCGCTTAACATCAGGTGGTGTATTTTTAGGTTTCATTAACTAAGAAGCTTGATTTTTACAGCTCCAAGCGACCACAGACAATAAAATAAATAAATAATAAAAATCCTTTTTATTTCCTTACTAAAACGAATGGTGTTACAGATATAAAAAAATATATTATTAATCATTTATATAAATTTTAGTTAAGGCCCCTTTCAAGTATAGGCCTCCTCCAAATTGTTCCAAAGCTTCCTATCTTGCGGAAAGAGCGCAATCCAGCTTGTGCCGGCGGCTTTTCTAATTTCGTCAACCCAGCGTTCTTGCGGGCGTCCTTTGGTTCTCTTTCCCGTCGGCCTTGTCCATTTCATTATGCTTTATGTCCATCTTTTGTCTTTAAGATGTGCCAGATGTCCCGCCCATTTCCACATTAGTCTTTATGTGTGAGACAGTGCATCTATGACTTTGGTTTTCTCTAGAATGACGTCACTTCTTTGTTTGTCTTTTAACTTGATGTTAAGTATGCTTCGTTTTATTGAGCGTTGTGTTTTTTGTATTCTACCACAGACATTCGTATTTGAAACTAATACAACGAAGTGATCCTTGTAATTCCTTTTTTCCTTTTGAGGAAAAACTACGGAACCCTAAAATGAATTAAAAAAAAACCCTTTCCTTCCTTCCAGATTCTTTAACAAGTATGTTTTGATTTCCAGGGTCGTTTCCATTGGACAATGAACGGAGTAGGACTTGAGTTTAACCATCTCTTTGGCTTCGGAGTTCTGGACGCTGGAGCTATGACAGCACTTGCAGCCAATTGGAGATCGGTACCGCCGCGGTATCATTGCGAAGCCGGTGCTGTTAATACTCACACGTGAGTACGGAACATACCTCAGTCATTATCAAGTACCTAATAGAATGCTAGAAGTAGATTTAGTATGACTATTGTAAAAAACAAGAAGTTTCATCAAAAGTCATAGAAGACTGGATTAAAAAATTTAGCAGAAATCTCTCCATACTAGCTAGTACAAAATTATCACATGCATATTTAACGAATGTGCATTTAATATGAACGACGACCTCTTTGGCGCAGTGGGCGAATAGCCAGCTGAGATGCAGGAGGTTGCAGGTTCGATTCCCGCTACAGAAGAAATGTTTGCATGGTCTACAGATATTTGTTCCGGGTTTGGGTGTTTTTTTCTGCATATTAAAAGTATGTATTTACAAAAAAATGTGTATAAGTATTATATCAGTTATCTGGTTCCCATAGCTTTGCTTAGTTTGGGGCTAGATAGCGCTGTCTAATGTCTAGCATTATTTATTTATAACTACCTTCCGCCGGCGGCTTCACACGCGTTGTTTGTCAATAAAAAGCAGTCTATGATATATTGAATCCAGGTCATAATCTATCAACACACCAAATTTCATTAAAATTGGTTCAGCCGTTAAAACATGATTGAGTAACAAACAAACAAACATCCAAACTTTCACATCACACTAATATTATAAACACGAAAGTTTGGATAATTGTTTATTTATTTGTTTGTTACTCAATCATGTCGTAACGGCTGAACCGATTCCGATGAATTTTAGTATGTACGTAGATTATAACCTGGATTAACACATAAGCTACTTTTTATTCCATAAATCAAGTCCCCATGGGTTAAAAATGGGGTATCAAGTCAAATTGCCACAGCGAGTTTAGCTTTATTCCTAGGTTATCTATACATTTAGTAGTGTAACGCGTACGAAGCCGCAGACAAAAGCTAGTTTATAATATAAGTGTTTATTTCCACTTTATTTCCAGTGAGGTCCCAACAGATGGTACAATAAAGCTAACCATTGATACAAGTGCGTGTGCGGGCACGCCCAGTGAAGTCCGGTATCTGGAGCACGTCCAAGCTGTGGTTAGCGCTAACGCATCTCGGCGGGGAGACCTGGAACTCTTCCTCACTAGCCCTATGGGCACGAAGTAAGACTTTTCTTAGTAGTACAGGTTACATGAAAAATTCAGAGCAATGCTGTGCACGGGTGTAGCCCCCTCCCCAAAATATTAAAATATTATTGAAATATGGATAGGCGAGGAGTATAAATTAATACATTATTATTTAGGCAAACATTTTTATCGCTTTTATTTTTTACATGTTTTTGGGGTTCCGTACCTCAAAAGGTAAAAAGGAACCCTTATAAGATCACTCTTTTGTCCGTCTGCCTGTCCGTGTGTCACCACCGATTTTCTCAGGAACGGGTGGACCTAGCAAGTTGAAATTTATACCAGATACTGAAGTCTATAGTCCCTATTAGGAGTATAAAAATCAAGGTTGTGAGTCAACATGATAAAAAGATTTGGGCAAATTTAGATTTTTGCGAAAACTTGTAAGTACCACAATTTACCTTATTTTTTTTTTGTCAACCTATATTGTCCCACTGCTGGGCAAAGGTGGAGACCTTTGCCATCCCAAGTCTCTCCATCCATCTCTGTCCTGTGCGACACTCTACCACTCCTGATCGAAGGCAACAAGATCGTCTAGCCAACGCTTTCTTGGCCGACCCCGACCGCGTCTTCCATCAGGGCTCCAGGTTGTAGCTAGATTAGGGCACCTATCGGGGTGCATTCTGCTAATGTGTCCCGTCCAATCCCACTTGAGCCTAACTGTTTTTTCTCCAACATCGGCCATGCCTGTCAACGAATGCAGCGTGGTGTTTCTCACTCGATCAATCCGTTTGAATCCGAGAACGCTGTGTTCCATTGCCCTCTGGCAAATCTTGAGTTTGGACTTCTGTGACTCTGTCAGCGACCATGTCTGCGCACCGTAGGTTAGGACGGGCAGGATACACATGTCGACGAGCTGGCGCTTAAGTGTAAGAGGAAGGTCACCCTTCATGTGCTCCTTCATGGACCAGTAGCTTTTCCAGGCGTTTTCGATGCGGCGATCAATCTCCCTGTCCTACCTGTTTTCGAAGCTTGCTAACTGGCCGAAGTAGATATATTCATCGACATAGTGTATTGATTGCCTTTGTTTTGTTTATATATAAGAATAAAAAACCAGTGCAGTATTTGTATTTATTTATTCGACAAAATGTTACATACTAACTACACATAAAGCACTGTAAATTCCTTACCAACTTTTGTTTAAAATACATAACCACTTAACTTGACCTACAGTTTCATTTAAATTACATGTATCGAGAGTTCATGTATTTTGGTTATTCGTTTTTGGAGTATAAAATGCAGTTATTCTGGATTTCAGACTTTTGCCTATGTTTTAGAAAATTAAACTCACAAAGACCTCTTGAACCCCAATATCTCAACAACCCCCCCCCCCCCCCCTCCTTACATTTTTAGATCATTTATCACACCAAAAATTGTGCTATCACCGCCTACCTATATACCAAATTTCAGAATGATCGAATAAACGCTTCGAAAGTTATCCTCGGACAAACAAACATACATACATACAACGCCGATTTGCTCATGTTGATTTGGAGATCTAGCTTCGCTCGATCAATAAGTTATGTTTAATTTACAGGTCAATGATTCTAAGCAGACGTGCAAACGACGATGATTCTCGCGATGGTTTTACCAAGTGGCCTTTCATGACTACTCACACGTGGGGCGAGTACCCTCAGGGCACCTGGTCTTTAGAGGTAAAACTAATATTGATAAGCCTAACACAATATTATAGTCATATTTCACTTTAATGTCTCAGAGTGGCGGGCGTAAGCCATGTACATTCTACGGCCATGTAGATAATAAAGTAATTGAAATAAAGTAAAAAAGAAGTCTATAATCGACAGAGAAGCTATCGAAGTCCATAGATCGAAAAGATGAAATCACTCGAATGTGCCGATTGCAAAAAGTAACAATAATCCCAACAGTTTTAGTCCCTCTTACTGCTGTATCTCACGATCTTCCAAGTCTCTTCAACATACCTTTGCCTTATTGCAGAAAGCAGTAAAATAGAATACTTACAGGATTGTAAGAAAGTTCTCGCAGACTGACATACCCACAGAGTGGTCATCTGCACTACCATCATGTACGTACAACGGTTCAAAACGGTACCACCCGAACCACTGAGGCACATTTCCAGGTTTTAATAATAGATAAGGCTTAGATAGATTTAACTTGTAAGGTAATGGAATTGTTATATTTGGTAACTGCCTAACATCATGTGTGTCAAAAGCTTGTCCTGATTGACTAATTTGTATGTGTTATGCACAGATGATTTGTCCTCCATACTTATTTGTATCCCATCTTCCAGGCGCGTTACAACGGCGGCCAGAACCCCGACTCGTGGACCGGTTTCATCCGCGGCTGGTCACTTGTCCTCCACGGCACTCGAGCCCCTCCCTACGCCCAGCTCCAACCGATGGACCCTCACTCCAAGCTGGCTGTGGTGAAGAAAGCACACGAAGACAACGCGGGCACCAAGTAGACGACAATCGCGACGGTTAAAGTTTTCCTTCTACAAAATATCTACAAAACACCCATGTTAGTGTTTCTAGTGACCAAGCAATGAATGAAATTTGAAACTTCTAATTGGAAGTCTGTGAAGGAAAACTTTAATTGGAGTTGTATTTTAGAAAGGGCGATGAATTTATAATTTTAACTGTATCAAAAGAACAAATAAATACATAACCTCATCTTCAAGGTTTTTAAATTTATCTACCTTTCTAAAACGGTACGGGTAATCACGTAATGCATGCGAACATTTCTGGATTGTTATAAAAGATTTTATTTTTGTATCTCTGTTTATCGCCTGAATTTATTTGTAAGCTTTTGCAATGTCGATAAATAAAAGCTTATTAATCTTGAAATATATATTTAGAAAATTATGAAAGGTATAACTATTTAACCTATAAAACAGAGAGTAGGCAAAATATACGAAAAATCATAAAACTGACACCAAAATGTGAAAGAGTGAAACTCACGTTTTTAATATTTCGCGCAGTTCTCGATTATTGTTGTGTTTTGTTTATTGAGCAGGAATTAATGGGTTGGATTGATTCCTAGCGCATTTTTCAGCTTGTCTAAATAAATCTACAAAAAAATTTAATAAAAAAAATTACTATAAGACAGTCAAAGAAAATAAAATGATAACGATGTATTTATAGTTTTATTTTTATTTTTAAAGGATTGTTAACATTTTTTTCTTCGACTGAACACGAAATCAAGAAAATTATATATATTTTTGGGTCTATATATATATATGCTTATATTTTTACAAAATATTGATTTTTGCTATTTCTGAGTCATCAGACCAAGCTTTGTTTAAAACTAAATAGAACGACGAGGTACTTGTTATGCGTGTTGAATTAAAGTTGTTGTTCAGTCGAATATAATTAATCTATCGAGCGAATAATTCTATAAATTGTATGGTAAACCTATTTTATTATTGATAAAGCTATTCTAGTCATGAATGCATTTAAGACATTAGATAAGTGGTTTATCATATATGAAAGAAAGTCAAATGCAGCACATGTCAATGTAATGTATTTTAAAAGTAATTTTTACAAAGCTTTATAAATTTATAAAAATGTACGTTCTTACTATATATAGACAACATATCAGTTTAAATGTGAACGCAACAATCATTTTATTAAAAAGATGCGCTTATCATTCCTGCTAAATTAGCTATTGCATAGAAATAAATGATTTAAAGAAATGATTATAAAAACATTACTGAACTTTGCAGTGACGGGATCACCGCAAGTTAAAAATCAAATATTTTATTAAATTATATAATTTTATTATCATTGTTATTTTGTTCCATATTTTTTTCTTTCTAAATGATCTTCATTTATCCCAGCTAAGTGACGCTCATTTAGATGTGTTTATGTAAATGATTGTGTACTACGTATCGAGCTAGGAGCAAATAATGCAGTATATTAGAGATATTTACAAAGAATATATTAGAAAATTGACGATAAGATTTAATAAATGTTTCTATATATTAACAAATTAAAGATCTTCCTTTAGGGCCCAGTGGCAGTTAATATTGTATTTATTACATCGGCTCTTTTGTCTATTTTCATATTAAGAAATTATTATTAAATACACTACTGCATACAAAATTTAACGTATTATTAATCACATTATAATATATGATATCATATTAAAATATAGCTGTGTAGAGAAATGGGTATCCATAGATTTCTACAACCAATGCTAATAGATTATATTCGTAAAAATCATTATACAGATATATTATGTACTAACCTACTTATTAATATTATAGAAAATATAATGTGATTTGGTGTTGTATTTGAATTAAATGACGTTTTTGTAATTACTGCTCCTTTCCCTTTAATCATTAGAATATACCTGAATAATTAAACTTCAGTTTAAATATAAAGTTATATTATATTACATAACAAAGAATACGAGATTTACAAACAAGATTATGGTATTTAGATAGTAGATACATTTATGTCAAATAAGGCTGACATAGAAAAAACTATATGTACAATTAGTGAACTGAAATATTTTTTTAGCAGAATTATAATATTAAACCATTTAATTCATGTCCGGTTTAAATTATTCCAGTAGCATTCCAGTCTAACGATCGAATTCCGCCGTGAATACCGTCCAAAATACTGGACTAGCTGTCTACTTTTTAAAATGACTGGAATAGTGTAGAGTGTAGAATACATCATCCATTCTAGTCCAGCGCTGGATTAATTTACTACTGGACTGGAATAATGTAAACCGGCCATCTTATAAAACAATTTAGGATGAATTAAGTAAAATGACAAGATTTTGAGTTATCGCCTTTTGCCACTTAACGTCACATACGAAGGTTTCTAAAACTAGAAATTGTCTTTATTTACACTGGCTTTAAAAAACCGGGAAAATACAATTGTTGTATGATCCTCAGGGTATTCCGCTGGATGGGGTTTAAACACCCATTTCGTTGTATGTTCTTCCGTTAGTGCCGACATCGACAGCTCGTTCCGAAATCCCGTTGACGCCATTCGTGTGCCCACGGGAGCTTAACTGTCAGAGATCTAAGGAGAAAAGTATACCATTATAGTACATGCTAACACAATAGAAAAATAAACCGACACGGAAATATCTGAAGTATTTAAATCATACCAAAAGTTAATGTATTAAGCTGGAACAGCCTCTTTTTTACAAAATAGAGTTAATTAACAAGTAAAGTACCCATAGTTTCTTGCTGTAGCTCAAGTTTGTACGCTGGATTATCGTAGGGCGGCAGCGAAGACTCTCGCGGGGCCGTTGGGACAGCTGTAAAATATATATTATTTTTTAACTTCGTGAATACTCTTGAGAATGATCAGAAAGTATGCTTCAACGCCAATCTAGAAGATAGAAGTGGAGTCAAATTGACTTACGTACGTGTCATATTTTCAGAATAATGACAAATTCGGTCAGAGCAATTGCAAGATAAAAGTTAAGTTAACGTCAGAATGAGATCAAAGTTAGAATCAAGTTAAAATCAGAGTTAGATCAAAATCAGAGTTAGGTCTAAGTCAGAGTCAGGTCAAAATCAGAGTCAGGTCAAAATCAGAGGTAGGTTTAATTCAGAGTCAGGTGAAAATCAGAGTTAGGTCTAATTTAGAGTCAGGTCAAAGTAAGAGTCAGGTTAAATTAAGTCCGAGTCCGGTCTAAAGTCAGAGTCCGATCTAAAATCACAGTCCAGTCTAAAATCAGAGTCCGGTCTAAAGTCAGAGTCCGGTCTAAAGTCAGAGTCCGGTCGAAAGTCAGAGTCCGGTCTAAAGTCAGAGTCCGGTCTATAATCAGAGTCCGGTATAAAGTCAGAGTCCGGTCTAAAGTAAGAGTCAGGCAGGTAATTTATGTTAGCTTACGTGTGATGTTGGCGGAGCGCGGACGATGCCTGCGTACCACGACCAGTAACAGCAGCAGTGAGGTGAGCGCGCCGAGCGCCGCCACCACGCCCACGCCGACCAGCGCCGAGTAGTAGTCGCCGCGAGATCTGCTGTTACCGCTGGATATTGACGACGCTGATATCTCATCTGAAATATTGTTGTAAGTCAGCCTGGCATATAAGGAGAAACATACAGGTCGCCCATTTTCATTGACCTATACCTCAGATATAGGTTCTTGAGTGGATACTACGCATTGAAAAGTGTAGTGTAGTAGAACGGCTCATCACTACATGGAAAGACGGTCTTATAAAGGTTGATGAGAGCCATTGGATTTGATTTAATTAGAGACAACGTTGCATGGGTGCCGTTGTGATGCAACTATGGTGGCACATTTTTTATACGCTACAAGCGCTTTCTCGCGGCTCGAATTTGAGCTCATAACTATTTTCTCAAACGATACAGTTACAACAATTCTGAACAATCAAGAAAACATTCCCAGTCTCTTTATGGTAGGAGTGAATATGTGTCTTCTAAATTTCGTGCTCCATCTTGAAACACATCATCGCTTACCATCAGGTGAGATTGTGCTCAAATAAAGATCAAAACAGACGCGCGTCAAGCTGGCAACGTCCGTGCTAGTGATACGTTACCTTGCCGAATGAATATGTGCTTGTTTAGTTTGAAATAATTTTTGTTTCAATTAATGAACTTACTATCAATAGGATTATCAGTATCCAGTGATTTGGTGTTGACCTCGAGAACGTTGCTAGTCTTCACCTTGCCGTTCGTCAAGAACAGCTCTAGCCACACTCTACACCTGGAACCAAAAAAAAAATCTTAGCTACGTCTACTAGACGCCAACGCTCCTGGCAGACGGGGTCATAAAACGTAAGACAAGCGACGATGATATTGCTATCTTGCTCGCTCTTGCAGCTTTACGGGAGTTGTTAGTGATGCGCCGAGTATCTTTCGATAATAATAATAACCAGTTATTGTATTGAAAATAAAACAAACATGTTCATTGGTGCATGAGTTTTGGCGTATACTATAGTTTACATAATAAAACATACAGCAGGGAGCCAGAGTATTATTTGGAAGAGAGCGATATAATATCTCTTTCTATAGCTCAGTAAGGATTTGATACGACGATAGGATGAAACCCATACGACTCTTGGTCTAGTAAAGCTTAGGTCGAGCGCTTGATGATATGTTCGTACCAACCATGTACTCACCCAAGAGCCTCGCTACTGCACTCGTTACGGTAGCCATAAATTTAGAGTACACGATGACTTAGTTTCAACTCGGCCGAGACCGTACAGATGTTTTGAGTTTCGGTTCACAATTGAGCTATTTTTTCCAGCAGCCTTACCTAGAGTTAGGCTCCAGCCCGTTGAGCACGACAGCAGGCAACTGGTCCCGTGCCGCCAGCTTGAACAGGTCGTGTTCCTTAGCGGCGGGCTGGTCGCCGCACGCGTGCGCCGCGCGGTACACTCGCACCCAGCGCTCCGCGGGCGAGGGCACCCCGCTCCAAGCGAGGGAAACCGCTTCGGAACCGACTGTACGGACTTCTATTGTAACCGACCAGTTATATGGATCTGGGGAAGAAAATGGTATTTTTATAATTCTTCATCATCATCCACTGCTGAACCATAGATTCCATAGATTTCCAGAGTGACCGATCTTGTGCGGCCTGCACCTAACGACTCCCAGGACCCTTTATCAGGTCGTCTTTCCATATAGTCTCTACTAAGCTGCGCTTTTGAATGAATGGTTTCTTCGAGAACTTTCTGCTCCAACGGCTATCAGTTCTTCGAGCTACGAGCTATTTTTAAAATTACTCCAGATACTTTCGCTGTTACGGAGACGTAAGTAGAGATGAGTCCAGAAAGTCCCACTCGTAGCATGCCCAGTAGAATTCCGGATATTTTTTAAAATAAATCAGAAGTTAGGAACAGTGACGGATTACTGTTATAATTATATTTTTATTCGTATTCAATCTCGTGCTTGAGATGATACATCGTTTTGTCATGTCTGACTTTTATCTGTTTACGAAGCAGAATCATGTGCATGAAACGTAAACACATTTGATATGATAGTTTTCATCCAATGGACCTTCGAATGTGTCCTAACATCAACCTTCATAGCAGTTGGGAAAAATAGCGTACAAACAGCCACGTAGGCAGATCCTTACAATATCATGAAAGTGGACAGACAGAAGACGATCTACGTAACAGCTGAGGTCTTCTAGCAGACAAAGATGATAAAACTCTTTCTAAAAGATACGGTCAGGTAGTTTGCAGCTAAAATGGTTTGTAGCGGTTTGCTAATTATGAATACACATGCATGCAATAGAATTCAATCTTACCATTATACGGAGCCGTGGTAAACTCCACTATTTCAGGATCGTTCAGCTCAGTGGTGGCTCTAGGGGGAGGTACGAGGACCAGCGAGGCTTCATATCGGCTACCAGGTCTAAGGTCATGGAGTTCCGCAGCCGAACGGCTGTGGTGGAGGAGCTCAGTCATGCTGTAGATTGGTGTGCCGACTGGTCGGTATCTGTGAGAATAAATAGACAATTACTTTTTCATCTGATAGTAACTGTGGTGATCCTACTCAGGTTAATGTATCATTTGACGACCTCCATGGTGCACTGGGCGAATAAGCAAATGATACGCAGGAGGTTTGCGGGTTGAATTTCCGTCGTGGAAGAAATGTTTGCATAACTTGCAGATATTTGTTAACCGGTGATTGGGTGGTTTTCTGTAGGTATGTATACTATACTTTTTTATGTGTATGTACAAAAAAATATATAAATAAAAAAGTATATAAGCATTCTATCAGTTATCTGGTTCCCATTGCACAAGCTTTGCTGAGTTTGGTACTAGATAGCGCTGTGTGAAATGTCCAACATTATTTATATGTTATTATGGTATGTGCCCCTTGTATCCAAATACAGAGGCAGATCTGAATAATGATCTACACCCAAATGTTATTTTCATCTCTTCTATCAATTGAGGACTGTGCCGCGGAGGCAAATCGATACAAGACGTTGTGGGTTCAATTCTCGGTCCGAGACAAAAGTATGCATGATCTGCAAATTCTTCCAGGTTATCTGGGTGTAGTGGTAAGCATGTACTCGTAGTACCCAGTGTGGGTTCAGGATTATGTACTTAATGGTAATGTTTAAACATTTTTCGGGTTGTCATGCTAAGCCTGATGACCTGATTGATGTTTACCTGACTTGTATGCCATCAATGAACTGCAGCTCGTCCTCAGTGAAGTGCCTCCAGCTGACAAGTGCGCTGGTATCGTTAACATCCATCACTACCAATCTGCTGTCGATCTCTCTTCGCTTTTCTTCTGCTGGAACCACCTGGGAAAAGAACATCAAAGTTTGTATGAGCTTTTGATGAAACATGGCTAGACCTCGTAGTGACGACAAGCGTTAGGTGGAGGCCGAGAACTGGAAACAGAAATAGGAAATATCCACGAAACAGGAAACCAACATCAAGACCGCGGATCGAACCTGGTTCAGACTGGCACAGGATCGGGATAAATGGTGTAAACAAAGAAAGCCCAACGATCTTGGGATACGTCCAACTAGGTTTACTCCGTTTATGACTGAATCATTACGAACAAGCTTTTTTCATTTTTTTTATCACCGATATGTCTTCGTTTGTTTGAGAAGAATATCCACAATCCCAACTGATAGTAAGCGATGATGCGGTTTAAGATGAAGCACCTTTGCTAGAAGACATCTATGTATTCCCTCTTACCTTAAATGAGATCCAGATTATATAGGCTTTAGTTAAAAAAGACGGCGGTAGATTGTTCTAAACCTTAACGAACCGTAATGTAGAACCGTAACGGTGAGTGCAAATGGGTGGTACATTTAAAACCTGCTTTTGATATCAAGAAACATACCACTGGCAGATCCTGAGTCTTCACGCTGTAGACCTCACTAGCAGGTGCCACTGGTAGATTGTGGAGGAACAGTTTCCCTCTGATCTTGTACGTGGTAGAAGGCTTCAGGCCAGTCAGGCGGAACTCCAGGCGGGGAGTGGTCAGGATTTCATCGGCAGGTGCGAAAACTTGCGAGTACCAGTTGGAAACGTCCTCGTCTCTGGAATGAGATGAAGTTGTATTTTTTAAGTTGCTTAGCATTTAGGGTACCCAGCACTGGGTGAAGTCAGGCTGTGAATGATTATGATGAGCCTTTAGGGGTTTCAACATGAACGTGAATATGATTCAACTAACAACACTGATCTATTGCCGCTGTTGAAGGGCAATCAGAGCAATTTGAATGTCCAAGTCCTTTTAAATTGCTTTGGCGGGAGTATAGTCAGCCAGTAATTCAATATTATAGTAAGTGTTTGCAATCCCGTCAGTTTAGATGTTCGTATATAAATGTAGATCAGAGACGAATGGAAGATATAGTAAATAAGGCCAAGACTATGTATTTGATCAACCGTAATTTACTAGGTAAAACTCATAGGACCACTTACGCGGTATCTGTGTATCTCAAGTCCACGCTGCCTCTAAGTCCGACCAAGACTGACGGTAGACCCAGCAACATCGTCACACTAGTCGGCGAGTCCGACTCAACAGAGATCACTGACAACTTTTTATTCATCTCTCCGAAGCTCGGTGGTACTTGTAGACCAGGGGGTAACCCTGATATCCCACCATCAGGGCGGTGGATATTGTTCTGATCATAGTTAGGGTTTTCATCTTCTGGGAAGTGAAGCTCTGGTTGTACTGTGGGGAGGAATGAGGGGGGTTGGAGTTTGTGAGGAAAATCTGATTGGCCATGTCCTGGAACATAGATTACACTTATCACGTAAAATCCTTCAACAAACATAATATGTCAATCTAGGTAAAAATTATTTGACGCTGAATCGATTCGCTGAAATGGGACAGGAGTTGCTTACCTTTAGCTGTCCCTTTCTCATAACATAACACCTTGAAAAAATAGGTAGACAAAAAGCTAGATCTACGTTGTATTAGTACAGTGATGATGTAGGTAAGGTAAGTAAATATGTTAGCGAAAGTTACACAGTCAGATGAAAATGAAGCTCACTAAGGTCAGTCAGTCAAGATATTGAACACAGTAAGGTATAAACATAGTTGGCCACAAAAGAGACAACAATAGCAAGGGTCAAGCTGGAGTCACAGACAACTGGATAGATTCAGAAGGGTCACACCAGGTCACTGACCTATCATGGCTTCTTGATTCTTGTCCGCCGACCTTCCAAGGTTTCTAGTCACTTCAGATGCCCCTTCCGTCTGACTAAGTAAATGTTCTAAGTTTAAGAGCGAATTCATCTTCTGGGCTTTATATGGGTTTAATTTTGGATTAGAATTTTTTATAGGACTTGGAATAACTCGTCGCAGGACAGTTTCGTAAGGATTAAGTTGTTTGGATAAGATGTGGGTTTTTGAGTCTTGGCTCAACAAGCGGTCGTCATCGTACATTTTTGTAGTGGGCTTATTTAGATCTTTGGACTTCAATACAGTGACATGCTTTCCCAAGGAGTTAGTGCGGTCTCTGACAACAATGTTGTCCAACAGGTAATTTGTTCTATTGTTAATTACGGGTTGAAATAAGGAGATTTTGGTCGGCTCTGATACACCTAAAAGCGGAGTTTCAGAAAAGTGAGGATTGTGGACTTCAGAATATATCCTCTTCTCATTAGACGGAAGGAACAAATTTAAATTATCTATTGATGGAATTGGAATTTTCCGGATAGAATCGTGTGATGGAGCAAAAGACATATCATGAAATGACTGAGGATGTGGACCAACCTGTTTTTGATAATAATTTGACTGTGGGTTTAGGGTGACCTGTTTTTGAGAAAAAACATCATGGGGTTTGCTGTCTGTAAGTGGGAGGTTTATTCGCTTTTCTGGATGAGAATGTGAAACATGACTTAAACTAGTATGATGTTTAGGCGTTTTGGTAAAGTTTGGGGATTTTGGTTTTGGATTTTGTAACGCCCATTGATCACGTTGAGACATTAAAGGAGGTTCCGGATGAATTGTTTTGAATGGAGCGTCAACATCTTCTAGAGTAAATACTGTTATGTTATCTCCAAGACCGTAGTCGGGTTCGTGTTTAGTAATGCTGTTTGAGGGTGCAGGGGTTACGGTTTTGTGTATCTTTGGGAAGGATTTGACGGGACTGAGATGTTTGTAAAAGTCTACAGAGTCTGCGAGTGGGGTCGGTAGTACTTGTGTGGTGATGGAAGAGACGGGTGGTAGTAGCGTGACGAAGTTTATGGGTTCACCCAGAACTGGCATGCGATATGTTTGGTGTGATGATCCCTGGTTTTCTGCTGGAAGCAATAATGTGAATGAATTGCATGCAAATGATGAGCATATTCTATAGCAATTGATAGCTGCAACGGTCTGAAAATAAACACATACATGATCCATCTCCAGGTGGTACAAAACAAAACTGTTATGGATGATAAATTTAGAAATACTGTTTTGATTCATGCATGAGCCGTGAATAGATGAAATTACATTTATTCCACCACCAATTTCCTAGTTTGTTATAATTTTAGAGTTGACCTAAAATATTTTGGTCGGAGCGTTGCCGAAATAATGTCACCCATTTCACATTCCTAGAAACTTGGATGTCCGGTACTTTTTTAGTGAGACAATTCGTTGTTCCTCTATTTACTTGCGCTGAAAATGTTGTGCCAGTTTTCTTACCACTGGGTACACATCCCCACTGCTTGCAGCAATCCTCATCAGATATATTGACCGGTGCTGGACGGTGCATGGGTGGACACCGCATGCTCTGTGGTGGTACTGGAGGAAGTGGACTGCAGACCTCCTGGCAATCTAACTCGCCGTTCTCACAGAAACAACGCTGTTCACAGCCGGTTAGGGTTATGGGAACTTCGGTCCAGTTTGGCACCCTGGAATGTTAAGATGAAACAAGTGGTAGTGACTCTTGGTAGGGTTAAGCGCTTCTGCTTCAAAGTCTTTTTTGAAGTTCTATGAAAGTTCAGGGGTTTGATAAAAAACTAACTCAGGTACTACATTGTAATGACGATTGTACAGTTGATCATTTTCAGAAGGATTGCATACACCAGAATATTTACCACCAGTGGAAAATTATGAATAGGAAATACTTACGGAACTCCATTGTAATGACAAGTGCCATCGCTCAAACATCTTGCAGACCTAGGGCAGCAGTTGGGAGGTTGCGCGGGCGGGCTGGGCGCCCATCGCACGCAGCCCTTGGACATCAGCTCTAGGCCCACGTGGTTAGGGCATACAAGAGCAGCGCATTCTTTTCTGTCGGGACCAGTGCATTCACAGAGTTCTGAGCAACCGATGTGGAATTCTTCACCTGGAAGAAAGAGTCTAATTAGCTTATATAAACCTTATTATCTTCAGTTTTCGTGTTCAACGTAATCTGACAGACACGAATGTAGTAGTTCCAACATAAAATTTAAAACAATGTGAAGATGGAACTATTTTTTAACACATTAATAGGTTTACTACTTTTATATTTGGACCAATTGGAGGCTGAATAGCCTGTATGATATTCCTTGTATATTCAACAAAATGTTATGACTTACCAACGTCATAAAATGTTCCATCTTCCCAGCAGCCAACCTTAGTTCCATTTCCTGCTTCTTCCGTCGGCACCTCATTGGCTCCATCATCAGTTGCAGTTATCGTGAAATTGAACTTAGTTCCGGTCTCTTTGGTTTTCAGAATATAATCTTTACCACCATTAAGATTAAGTATCAGATTAGAATACTTCAGTTCAACGTCTTCGAAGTTTTTTCCTCCGTCACTGCTCAGGAGAAGATGGATTGGGTCTTCAGAGTTGTTTAAATGTATGAGGTTCACTTGAACTGTATTGTTTTGAAGTACTTTAACTGAGCCTATAGGTTCTGTTAAGACTAGAGGGCGGGAACTAGACCGTCCATCATTTAAGCCTCCGAGTTCGTAGAGTGACATCTGCAATGAAGAGGATACTTTAAAAATGTTAACAGTCTTGCTCAAAGTTTGTATGTGACTTTAAATGAAAAAGATATACAATTTAGGCTCTTTGATAAGCTATCATTAAAGATGCTTGAGCTTCAACAACTTCCAACAACCTTTACGGTTTTAAGCTAAAAGAAAACTGTCCCATTTAATTCTAAGCATACGCTGGATGGATACATACTTATTTGTAATCTACAGTCTGTCACCGCATTCACGACATTAATTTAAAACAAATATGCAGAACCGTATTAACTATTAACTGATTTTAGAGATTGGTTTAATACCGGTAGCTTGAATATTTATCCAGAAATCGATACATTTCCAATAAACAGTTTTTAACGTAAATCGGCAGTCAGTTTGAGAGGTACCTACTTACATGATAAATTAATATGGTTTATTTATCTATTTTATACAGGCTATTTCATTGATATTTTAGGACTTGAAATTAAGGTAATAAAGCTCATCCACATATTATCGACAATTGGGTATCGCGCACCACACGCTTCACGCGATCTTTTCTACCCCATACTTGCAAGATGTGGAATGAGCTACCATCTGAGATTTTCTCGTTAGGCTACGACATGGCACGCTTCAAGAGAAAATGTTAAAGATTTCTACAGGGTAGGGAACGCATCGACAATACCCCGGGTGTTGCCGGTGTCAATAGGCGACGGGGACCGCTTACCATCAGGTGGGCCGTATGCCTGTTCCCCAACAAATTACAGAAAAAAAACAAGGTAGTTTGAAAATTAAAAAAAAATCCTTGGTAATTAATTAAAAAAAACGTTTAACAACAATATACAGTGTGTCCCTGGATAAAGTGCAACCCCGAAAGGGGGTGAAACTAGATCAAAAATTATCGACAAAAAAATAGAAAAAAAAAAATTAAAAAAATTTAGTATATACTTTATTGATGAATTAAAATTTTTATTGCTCACTAATGACTCTATTTAATAAAAAAATGATTTCTTCCAAAGTAGTAGGTCTATTTTGTTAAAATAAAAACCATAATCATGTCAGATATGTGACGATGACGATAAAATAACAAATAACTCACAAACAAGTGGCTATCGTGACTTAAAGTTTAATTTTTAAAAAGACTATTTTCTGTGGGGTGTTATGAAACAAAGAGTCTACAGAACGACCGTAGACACCGAGGCAGAGTTACAAGATCAAATCATGCGATGTGCCGATGAGATAAGAAGTGACCCAGAGATGGTGCTTAGAGCCACACAACAAATCGCTCTTCGTGCGGCAATGTGCCTACAACAACAAGGAAGCCATTTTGAGCATTTAATGCATTAAACAAAACCCTTATTTCAACTTACATGTAATAAGTTAAATAAAAATGTTGTAACCAAAATTTGATTCTTAATACTACCTGAGCAGCAAAAAAAAACGTGTCTCTACCTGAGTGGTGACGTAATCAGTGGTCAACTTTAAAAGCTCCTAGCCAGCACATTTTTTATGTTAGAACGTAGGTTTTTTTTTATTTAAAAGCTATTATGATAGACAATAATAAAAAGTCATAAAAATTTCTAGTATTATAGGCTTAATTTTAAGATTTTTGGAGTTTATTGGAAAAAAACAGCCTAAAAAATGTAATTTTAATACAAAAATTAAACTTTAAGTCACGATAGCCACTCGTTTGTGAGTTATTTGTTATTTTATCGTCATCGTCATATATCTGACATGATTATGGTTTTTATTTTAACAAAATAGACCTACTACTTTGGAAGAAATAATTTTTTTATTAAATAGAGTAATTAGTGAGTAATAAAAATTTTAATACATCAATAAAGTATATACGAATTTTTTTTTAATTTTTTTTTCTATTTTTTTGTCGATAATTTTTGATCTAGTTTCACCTCCTTTCGGGGTTGCACTTTATCCAGGGACACACTGTATATACTATATTACAATATATATATATTATTTTAAATCACGGGGGGCTATAGCCATTAGCCCCCCGTGATTTAAATCAATATCGTAAATGCGTTGACACGCAGTATATTATTAACTAAGTAAAATTCTGTGCATTATCAATCCTCTCCATCCAAAGGTTTTCTAGAAGAAATTGCTTCTAAGCGAAAAGACCGTCCATTGTGATTGTGACTTTGTGTATTTTTATATTTATGGTGTACAACCTTTGTTGTTTGTGTTTTGATTCATTCATTCAAGCAAGCGAGAAAACGCAGTTTTATAAACCTGTACCTTGCTTGTTCATTGTTTTTTAGCAGAACTATTTACTTCTGACAAAGAACCTTCATACCGATGTGAGGCAAATGAAAGGTAAACTTACAAGACTGGTGGCAGCTGTTGTAGTAGTTGTTGCATTGTCTGTCAACTCGTGTACATCCTGAGATACATCGCATACTTGTACTTCGCAGCACGCGTCGTTAGGATCTTGCACGTTGATACACTTGTCTGAGGGCACTAGCGGTTTGCATCTGTAAAAAATTTACTACATCTATCAATTGAAGATGATTTATACAGCGCCAGTTGCAGCACTAACTGTGTGAAGACCGCAATTGAAGATAATTTATACAGCGCCAGTTGCAGCACTAACTGGGCGAAGACCGCAATTGAAGATAATTTATACAGCGCCAGTTGCAGCACTAACTAGGTGAAGAGCGCAATTGAAGATAATTTATACAGCGCCAGTTGCAGCACTAATTGGGTGAAGACCGCAATTGAAGATAGTTTATACAGCGCCAGTTGCAGTATTAACTATGTGAAGACCGCAATTGAAGATAATTTATACAGCGCCAGTTGCAGCACTAACTGGGTGAAGACCGCAATTGAAGATAATTTATGCAGCGCCAGTTGCAGCACTAACTGTGTGAAGACCGCAATTGAAGATAATTTGTACAGCGTCAGTTGCAGCACTAACTGTGTGAAGACCGCAATTGAAGATCATTTATACAGCACCAGTTGCAGCACTAACTATGTGAAGACCGCAATTGAAGATAATTTATACAGCGCCAGTTGCAGCACTAACTGGGTGAAGACCACAATTGAAGATAATTTATACAGCGCCAGTTGCAGCACTAACTGTGTGAAGACCGCAATTGAAGATAATTTATACAGCGCTAGTTGCAGTACTAACTGTGTGAAGACCGCAATTGAAGATAATTTATACAGCGCTAGTTGCAGTACTAACTGTGTGAAGACCGCAATTGAAGATAATTTATACAGCGCTAGTTGCAGTACTAACTGTGTGAAGACCGCAATTGAAGATAATTGATACAGCGCCAGTTGCAGCACTAACTGGATGAAGACCGCAATTGAAGATAATTTATACAGCGCTAGTTGCAGTACTAACTGTGTGAAGACCGCAATTGAAGATAATTTATACAGCGCTAGTTGCAGTACTAACTGTGTGAAGACCGCAATTGAAGATAATTGATACAGCGCCAGTTGCAGCACTAACTGGATGAAGACCGCAATTGAAGATAATTTATACAGCGCTAGTTGCAGTACTAACTGTGTGAAGACCGCAATTGAAGATAATTTATACAGCGCTAGTTGCAGTACTAACTGTGTGAAGACCGCAATTGAAGATAATTGATACAGCGCCAGTTGCAGCACTAACTGGATGAAGACCGCAATTGAAGATAATTGATACAGCGCCAGTTGCAGCACTAACTGGATGAAGACCGCAATTGAAGATAATTTATGCAGCGCTAGTTGCAGTACTAACTGTGTGAAGACCGCAATTGAAGATAATTTATACAGCGCCAGTTGCAGCACTAACTATGTGAAGACCGCAATTGAAGATAATTTATACAGCGCCAGTTGCAGCACTAACTGTGTGAAGACCGCAATTGAAGATAATTTATACAGCGCTAGTTGCAGTACTAACTGTGTGAAGACCGCAATTGAAGATAATTTATACAGCGCTAGTTGCAGCACTAACTGCGTGAAGACCGCAATTGAAGATAATTGATACAGCGCCAGTTGCAGCACTAACTGGATGAAGACCGCAATTGAAGATAATTGATACAGCGCCAGTTGCAGCACTAACTGGATGAAGACCGCAATTGCTGTATATAATAATAATATAACGCAACAATGTGCATATTATACAAAATATGATCACTAATACCTTAACTAAATAATACATAATGGTAACACTTTGATTTATTTGAGTATATAGAGCCGTTGCATTTAACTAAGCTGCTGATTGTCTTGCAGATCATGCAAATATTTTTCCTGCGGTGGTAATCGCTTCTCTTTCGTAACTGCATGCTACAGAAGTACCTATACATTCTTCATTATAAAAATGTTTGTCTCTCATTATTTCAAAACTGCATAAAAAAACGTAGAACCCAAAGGAGTCGATAAAGGCGCTGTCGCCCATAACCAAGCCTGGCTTGATAATTTGTCTCAAAAGCATATTTTAAGACACCAACTTGTTTTAAAATGCACTGAGCACTACAGGAACCTGCAAATATGCTGTCTTTCTATCAGGATGTATAAGCAACTAGCGGTCGTCCCGGCTTCGCGTGGGTAGACATTTATTTTTTAACATTTTTTATGGCTATTTCTATACACCTTGGTTCTATACACCATTGTTGAAGTTTTAGTAGGGATCCCTAATTTTTTCTAGTAATAAATACAATCTATATTACTCAGCAGCAATGTAGCATTCTAATGGTGAGTTTATTCGTTACAAACATACTAAAATACAAATTTTCCTCTTTATAAGATTAGTGCATATAAGATTAGAACGTAAGTGCCTACGTACCTGGCAACTGGAATCTATTAATCATATCTCGGAGACAGAGCCCAATGATGATGAGGAAGTCGATACCTAAGAATTAAACTTGACGATTACTACGCACCTGGGCATGCACGTGATGATGGAGTTAGTTTCACAGGAGCAGGTTTGTTCGCAGCCGATATGCCACGTAGCACCGACTGGGTATGTGTCGTTGCTGTAGCGGCAAACATCTAATTTTGCTGTTTTTACTTCTGAAAAATAATAAATTCTGATCAGAAGATACACCTGAATTTGTTATATCTCAAATATTAAGATTTTTCCGAGTACTACATCTCTTGTTGGTCTAGCAGAAGAAACTCTGTCAATACTTGACATGCGAATGAAAACGACTGTCGGGTGGGTAAACAGATTGTCTTACCTAGCTGAAGTAGGGTTACCTTGCCTATCCGGTCTACTTATATTAATAGGGTTGTTACTCTGCAATAGTCCGCACCGTCTACAAAGTGATGTGTAGAAGTGGTTTTATCATCATCAGCCTAATAATGGTCCACCGGTGGACGTTGATATTTTTTTTATTGAGTAAAGTTAAACGTTTTACCCCTACCACACCCAAGAACTGTGCGGTCGAAGATGGTGCACGTTTGATAAGAAAGAATCTGTTCACTCTGCACTTGAAAATTGTCTCTCAAGGTGCACTCAGGCAGACATAAAAATCAAAGACGAGGAGTTGGCTCTTGTGGACACCACCGTATTCTTAGGTATAACCCTAGATAAGCTTCAATAGGGCCCTCACATTGATGGGTTGTCGAAGAGACTTAGTTCTGCGGCATACGCAGTCAAAAAGATCCGTCTTTTTACAGACGTAGACACAGCTAGACTAGTTTACTTCAGCTACTTCCACAGCATTATGTCATACGGTATACTGCTGTGGGGGAGTGCTGCAGATATAAACACCGTTTTTGTGCTGCAGAAGAGGGCTGTTCGTGCAATTTATAATATGGGCCCCAGAGAATCATTACGCAATAAGTTTAAAGAAATAAATATTATGACATTCCCTTGTCAATACATCTATGAAAATCTAATGTATGTTCACAAAAATGTTAATTTGTTTAAGAAAAATAGCGATAATCATAATTTTAATACTAGAAATAAAGATAAACTCACTGTTGCCACTTGTAGACTCCATAAAGTTAGTAAATCGTTTAAAGGGCAAGGTGTACGCTTTTATAACAAACTCCCAAGGGATGTACCAAAATTGACAATTAACAAATTTAAAAACGTAATTAAACAATATCTTTATAAAAGAGCCTACTATAAAATATCGGATTATTTAGACAATAGAGAAGCTTGGGATTGAAATTGCTCCAACTCGTTCAAAATGTTACAATTTAGACGTAATTTATTTTCTTTATTGTTATGTATTCTAAAAGGATCATTAAAAAACAACCAGCCTTGTTTCTTGCCTTTCTTTCCTGGCTTGATCGCGAAGGAATAGGCAGTAAAATTGACGTTTCAAAGTTATCCTTGTGATTTTAATGAATAAAAATATTTGACTTTGACTTTGGTGCGTCACTGAGTCTGATCCTAGGGTATTCTCATCCAGTCTCCTAAAGTCCTCAGCTAAAGCGCGCCACCATTGTGAGTGGCCACGTTTCGGCAGCATAGATTGATCTATGGCGGTTAAAATATATAGAATCTCTCTCTTCCTCGTGTGAGTTGTGCACACAAACGAATTTCACAGCGAAGTAAGCAATGTTCCCATGAATGTCGAAATATTAATGACTACCATTCAATTGGTTGGACTGATGTTTTTATCAATATTTTTACAAGGTAATTATGCGATTCCCACAACATTTTGCAAGCTCATTCAAAACCTATGAACATTGCTGTGATAAGTTTGTTTGTTCATTGTTTTGAGAATTTTATGTACAAAAATGCAACACAATTAACGAGGTAGGTAATTAAAAGGTTAAGGTTACTCGTTTAGGTAATTATATCTTATGAAATAAGAAGGTACTTACTATTATTACGTTGCGAGGAACCGTGGGTTTTTGAATGAGCGTAATCTTGAGAATATTGTTTGAGTTACCTTGTAGTACAAAAGGGTCTCGAAATGATCGTGGCTTCGCGTTGTTGCAATAAATCACCAAAGGTTATCTTACTTAGACAAATTCTATTAACATTGCGAAGGATTTCAGATTGTTTCCTTTGGACCAGATGAGACGCAACATAAGAATTATTTATTTATTTTGGAAATGCTGTTTTGAAATTTTTATCGGTCTCCTAAACTCTCGTGCTGTGAATAATCATCTTCGCTGTGGATATATCACGCGTTGTCTACCTGTCTTCCTATAGTATACAACCCTCACCTCGTTACCAGATTTCCAGACATTTCCACACGTCCTACTCCGCGAATAACACGTTTTTTCAATCCAGTCCATCCAAAGGTTGCCTGGAAGAGATCGCTTTGAGCGATAAGGCCGCCCATTGTACCACCATGTATTAGCCTTTAAGTTTTCTAGGTTAAGTTATTGTAATTTGGTGTAACAATAAAGAATTATCTATCTAATGTACGGATACACCACTTTCATTGTAGCACATTATTACTGCCTGCGAGTCTCACCTCCGTTGCCAGTAGCGCAGGCGATGATAGAGCAGCACTCGTCAACCGGTGACTCAAAGCACAGCGGGTCGTTGAGCCTTCTTCCTCTGCGGATGTACGGATGCTTGCAGCGAGGAGTGCAGTCGAGGGTCCCGCCGGACGTGCATTCACAGGTCTCTTCACAGCCGCGGACTAACTTTTCCCCCACCTAGATCGTGACCACAATTTGAATATAATTTGAAAAAATGTTTCCACTGATCCTCATCATATAAGTCATCATATCATATGACGTCCAATGCCGAACATAGATCTCTCCCATTGATTTCCAGACCGTTCTTGTGCGGCCTATACCCAACGGCTTTCCCGTGTGGTCCCATTTCAATTTGGTTCAGTTCTGACAAGGGCATCCATGAGAAAACCATATGAGTCTTAAATTTGTTTAATTTATATGTTATGTTATGTTTGTTAGCTCAGAACTCCGTTATATAATAGGTATTTACCTATGAAATTGCCGTTCTTCAGTACTGGTAATTTCAAATAGAAAAAAAGTTTGCAATGGCTTTGTATTCTAAATTCAAATTAATTTTGTTATAAAAACATGACATTCTTTTTACAAACTCAGTCTTTTGTTTATTGATTAGCATTGTATTTTCATTACATTTGAACATTTTTCGTCGTAATGGATACTTTAAAAATTCGTGTAATTATGGAATATGAGTTCCGTCGTGGCACCAACGCGACACAAACGGCACGTAACATCAAAAACGTTTACGGAGAGAACTGTACAAACGAACGCACAACCCGTTATTGGTTTTCCCGGTTCCGTTCTTGAAATTTTGGCTTGAAAAATGAAGCTCGGGGTCGTCCGGAGACTTTGGTCAACAATGATGAATTAAAGGCGATTGTGGAAGCTGACGAAACTCAATCTACAGCTGAGCTAGCAGCAGCTTTTGATGTTAGCATCAAAACAATTTTGATCCATTTGCGACAAATAAGCAAGGTAAAAAAATTTGATAGATGAGTGCCCCAAGAACTTAACGATCGCCAGCGCAACGTACGCGTCGAGACCTGCCTCGCGCTGCTCAATAGGCAAAGAAATGAAGGAATTTTGAACCGAATTGTTACGTGCGATGAAAAATGGATTCTGTTCGACAATCGAAAGTGCTCAGCAAGTTGGTTAGATCCTGGTTCAGCACCAAAGCAATGCCCAAAACCAAAAATGACCCCTAAAAAGGTGATGGTCACTGTTTGGTAATCTAGTGCGGGTGTGATTCACCACAGCTTTTTACAAAACGGAATGAGAATTACTGCAGATGTGTACTGTGAAGAACTGGAGACAATGATGGAGAAGCTTGCACATCGGCAACCAGCTTTGGTCAATCGGTCGTCCCCACTGCTCCTTCACGACAACGCGCGACCCCATACTGTACAACAGACAGTCTCCAAGCTGCAAGAGCTGGCGTTGGAAGCTCTCCCTCATCCGCCATACTCACCAGACCTTGCACCTACCGACTATTACTTTTTCCAAAAGTTAGACAACTTTTTAGTGGGTAAAAAATTCAATTCCCGAGAGGCAGTACAAAATGCCTTTAAAGAGTTTGTTGCCTCCCGTCAAGCTGATTTTTACAAGAAGGGCATCAATAAATTGCAAATGCGTTGGCAAAGATGCGTCGATTGCATGGGTGGTTAATTTGAATAACAGAAATAAAAAAGTTTAAAAAAATAAGTACTCTCACTTATTCCATACAAAACGGCAATTTCATAGGTAAAGACCTAATATAAACCGATTTGGAAAATTAGTTTTTTATTTGAAAGGATATACTTTTAGATTGATCCCATGGAAATTTCATAAAAATTTATAGAGTAGTTTGGTTTTTACTGTTATCTGAAGTCGGTTATCTTTTTGTTTAAAAGTTACTTGTTTATATTATGTTTTGAAATTACTGAACTAACCTTGTAAGTAATTTCATTCTCCTTACACGTCTCGACTTCTTCAGACCCTCCTCGTTCTGGCGCCATCATATGATGGAACGGAGCTTGCAGATTTGAATAGAACTTATCAGGCATACTTTTAATATTTCCATGTGGCCTTTGAGGCTCATCATCCTCATCATCCAGGTTAACATCACTCAGATCTGCCAAAACGTTCTTCTTATCGGCTCTGGTTTGGTTGTGTAGCGCATTTGCGAAGTTCTGTAGTTCAGCTTCATTTAGATTTATAAGTCTTGGTTTAGGTTTGATGTCTTCAATTGTTGGTGTAGATTTTATTGTTGTAGGTTCATTTGTTTTGTTTATGCTTATTTCTATTTTTGGTGTAGAGCGTGTTGGTTCGTTAGTTGTACTTGTAGTAATTGGTTCTATTGTCTTCACATTTTCTTCATCTTCGATTATTTTACCTGAAATAAAGAAATTATTTGAATCAAACAAATAAGACGGTTATCAACTACATGGGCCGATAATAAAGGTAATGGGTTGTACGTGGTTCAGCCTGGCAGAGGATTGAGACGAATGATATAAATATACCCAGTTAGCATATCCAGCAGTGGTTAGATTACGTAAGTTCTGACAATTATGTTGGTAATGAAAGAAGTTAAATCAAATACCTGTCAAATATTTTATACGTATGAAAGGGATGGTAACAGAGAGATACTCGATGATTTTAACCCCTTAGTACACAAGGCTATGCAAATCTTCGATACTCGACGATTTTAGTCTCCAAGCGACTACCGCCATACAAACCCATTGAGGTTCGTACACGACTCGCGTCGCGCCAGTCGCGCGCTACCTGCAGGACAAGATCGTCGCTACTTACCTAAGTCGCAGCGATTTCCAAGATGGCGGCGCATTTATTAAATATTAAATTTGTTTCTGAGGTGGAGACATATCTTTTTTTATATAATTATAAATTGAATATTCACAAAAGGAGATTACAGAAAAACCTTGGCTAGCAGTAGGAAAGGCCATTAATTTAACAGGTTGGTATCTTTTTATAGTGTTTTTTTGGCAGTACAATTTTTATTTAATTATTAAACTTTTATTTTACGCACATACACGATATTTTTAGTACGCATTTAATCGTGTCGAAGGGGCTAAGAGAGACTTGCACAACGATCCCTAAACGTATTTAGAGTCTGAACATGTTTAAATTTGAAGTATTTGCATGACTTGACAACTCTCTTAAACATAATTAGGCACTAAATACTGCATTGTTGCGCAAGTCGCCCTTAATCTAATAGGCATTGCATTGCGTCTAAGGAATGATTTCGCTATCTCTTGACAAATTGCAACGATGTTCAGATATAGCAGATAGCCCAAAAGTCTTGGCGGAAAAAATATATACATATCTCCGAATAAAGGTACTATTTTGCGTTTTTCCGAAACCAATTTTTTGGACTAGAACTTAGGTCATCAACCTTAACCCACAGACGAGTAAACGAGATAAGTAGAGCACGGTCAGTAGGCGAAATCTACTCACCTTAATGCAAGACATACCATGACGCTCTTAACTTAAAGGCATAAGATCTATAATCGATTACTATCAGAAATTGCTTTGACCAGCGAAATCAATATAACTGTCAACGGTCTATCGATTGAAAAGGAGATAAATTCTTTTGTACTAGCAATTATGGACTTTACTCATTTGCAATAAGGTTTGCGTATGATGGAAAAATAAAGTCAGCGCTCCACGTACTGAATGGCCAATATCGATTTTGAGACGTGAGAAAGCAATTGTGATTATGAGTGTTTGGTTTGATGCAGCCAATAATGGATTCATTTTCTCTTACACACCTAATTTTGTCTATGTACGGCGTCATATAAACACCAACACTAGAGTACCAATACTAGACCCCAAAACTCCTGGCAGACGGGGTCATGAAACGTGGGACAAGCTTCGATGATATTGCTATCTAACTCGCTCTTGCAGCCTGTTAGTGATAAGCCGAGTATCTATGGATAACACTAATTACCAGTAATTATATTGAAAAGGAAACAAATATGTTTATTAGTTGTCATGACTTTGGAACCATTTGTAGATGACAGTGAATGCTTTGCCACTTATGTCAAAATACTCCAGTGCAGGATAGTCAGGCTGTCCCGGCCCCACTACTGTGAGGTTTAAGAATACTCGTGTTCTGAAAGCTGATCATTGTTAACTCCGAAAATGTGATTTAGGGTCTTAGTGATTTAGGGGATTTAGGCTGTAAGTAAATTTGAAAATGGGATAAGGTTGCTTGCATTCATAATCGCAAGGACAAATCCCTATTTATATTTAAAAATGAAAGAGGCCACAGTCCGGTTATAAAATGGACACCGGGAACGCAAAATTTATTCTACTTAGCAACAAACTATTATAAATGTTTTTTTTTAAGCTAAAACTTCTTAATGCGTTTGGGCATTTTTTGAGATGGGGAAAAAACTAGGGATGCATCCGATACCGATACCGATGCCGATATATCGGCGATACCCGAAGTTTGTCAATATATCGGCATCGGCGATATGTTTATGACCGATTCAACGATACTTTTCATATTTCGCGCGTTAAAAATGTAATGTAAGCGCGCGTGTATCGAGAGGCGCAGATCCGTTCGTTTTCTGGCGCAATGACGTTTTATATCCAAACTTGAAAAAAATGGCACAGAGTTTAGTTTCCAAATGAGTTCAATCGCATCTGAGATACTATATTTCACCGCAGGTCTTATTGAAACAGATTAGCGAAATCGCCTTTCTCCGCATAACTTAAGAATACTTTGTTTTTAAACACTCTCTATCGATATCGGGGTATTGGTATCGGTTACGCCGATATTTTTATAAGACCATCGGTATCGTATCGGCAAAAAGGCGTATCGATAAGGCGTATACGCCTTTTTGCCGATACGATACCGATGGTCTTATAAAAATATCGGCGTAACCGATACCAATACGCTTATTGAATTAAAAAATGAAGGTAAAATAAATAAAACACAAGTCAAGTTATTTTTTTTTTATTTATGTAAAAATTACAAATAACAGGACTAACTAAATAAAACCGTTTAAAAGGCATCCCTAGAAAAAACCATTTAACTCGCGACACTGTTACCGTTCCCGGGTTTGTATGTAAGTATCTGTAGTGTAGTCTGCTTTTATTCAAGTTTTCACTCCAATCGGCACTCCTGGAGTGCCACTTTTTTAAAATTCCTCGCATTCGGTATGAAAAGTTATGTGTTATACTATTTTTATTTTATTTGATTCTATAGGTACCTTTGTGTGTATGTAATTAAAATTATACTTAAGCGTGCGAGTACTCACGACTCGAGACCCTTGGCCCAAGTTTGTTACATGGTACGGTACGTTCACACGGAGACACGATTTGCCGAATCTTATTTTCATCGGATCTGGAAAAACCGAATGTTGTATTCACACAGCACATCTTGCTTGGCCGTATCGGGATCTCGTGTGAACTCACCATCCGGCATTTTTCGTCGTCATAGCGAGCGGTCAGTCAAAGCGGGCGAAAAGAACTGGCGACTGGCAAGCGCACGTGCAGTGTGTCCCTCCCGCCCACCCCTCCTTCCCAGCTTGTGCGACGCATTCGGTTTCAAGAACCGACAAAAAACCGAATCTACCCCTGCGTGTATCGTATGAACGCATGTATTGAATGCCCTATACCACTGCATCGGATCTGCATTTTGCAGTATCGCCGGATCGGTTTGTAGTCGCAAAATCGGATGTCAACTTCAGCAAGATTCGGTTTTTTTGTCGTGTCTTGAAACCGAATGCATGTGTGAACTCCTTCATTGAAATACTTGTGCCACTAAACCGAATCCTGCAAAAAACCGATTCGGTAGAGAAACACTCGACGCCGTGTGAACGTACCGGTACCTGCTTGTTTGCAGAACTAACGGTATTACTTTTAATCATAGTAACTACGCGATTAACGTAAGCCAAGTTAGCAAAGCTAGGACATAAAATTTGCATAAGACATGGAGTAATAAGTACTTATAACATTGAATAGCTAAAGTATCCATCATTTGTGGAGGTCAAGCGACGCATAATCAATGAGCTTACTTTTCGCAGAATTTAAAACGTTTTGTAGACAACATAAGATTAACTGTCGTTACCAAATGAGGTAAAATTAATTTTAAAAATTAAAATTAATGTAATGAAAATTAAAAAAGTTGAAACTCACTTTTACTATAAATCAAACACCACAGACACTCCGAAACTGAGCTACGTACGATCATTTTTGATTTTGAAATTAGAATCGTGTTTTCTTTTTTTTAATTATATAACCGGGACACTTCCGCCTGGTGGTAGTGATCTGGAGCAGTTGAGCTATCTATAGATCGTTTGCAATGGTCTTTAGATGATTCAAATGTTTCTTCTGAATTGTAGTCATTTAAATATTTATTGTTATTTAAGGCATATTGACCCAAAAAAAATAACTTAACCAACATCCTGCCAGCAACACTTTACAATTTGTTTTCATTGTGTATTTCGCACCAGTGATTAAGTAGATTGTAGTTCTCTCTGACAATTTTTGTGGCTTCCTGAAGTCTCGTAAGTCAATAATCTCGTTAAAAGTTATGTCCACGATGTTTCTACATAGGAAGTAGAGTACCGGTCTACTGGATTTGTACCGGTATATTGATATCCATTAAAATATAGCTACACTTCCAACGCACGTGTGCGGAAATCCTTATTACAAATGATGGCCTGTAAGTAGTTAATAGTCAAAATACTTAAAACCAATTATTCCTGATTTAAGCTTTTACGCACCAATACTTTCACTTTTACTTAGCATTTTTGTTAGCTTTTATTATGTTCGGTTGCGAAATATGTAGCTGCTTAGGTATTTATCTCTAGTGTAGCCCAAAAAATTATAATTTATGTTCAACGAGCTGTATAACCGCGACCTCTTTCGCGGGTACTTAAATTATTATCATAAATTATAGCAGCGCCAATCATCGAAAATCGCATACGTACGAAAACGTCGTCTGCCCGTTCGGGTAGGCATTGTTAAACCAAAAAGTTTTTACTATAGAAACTCTTTAGTAAAATCGACAATGAGAAGGTTTTACCTCTAAAACATTAAAACCTGTTTTACTTATAACTACGACGATTTGTTAACTTACTAATCTATGGCACAGTGTTTGATGAATTTTTAATATTCTATTTCAAAAAAATCTTTAATTTTTCCACAAAATAAACTATCCTGTGTCCTTTCTCATGATACACAGTTTTACCTTCATCAGTTTTATCAAGAGCGGTCCAGCCATTTAGTCGTGAAAACGTAACAGACAGAGAGAGTTACTTTTTATCACTATTGTACAAACCTATGTATGTAAAATAATGTTTCCTTCAGGACGGATTGCTTCATAAAACTCCATATACATATTAACCTCTCATTACTGCCTCCGTGGCGCAGTGAGCATATAGCCGGCTGAGACGCAGGAGGTAGCGGGTTCGATTCCCGCCGCGGAACAAATGTTTGGATGATCTACAGATATTTGTTCCGTGTCTGGGTGTTTTTCTATATATTATAAGTATGTATTTACAAAAAATAAAGTATATAAGTATTCTATCAGTTATCTGGTTCCCATAGTACAAGCTCTGCTTAGTTTGGGGCTAGATAGCTCTGTGTGAAATGTCCAGCAATATTTATTTATTTATTTATTTATTATTAATTATTTTTATGTATTCCATACTATAAACAATCATAAATAGTTTCTAAGCAAAAATAGTTTGCCCCCAAAACTCATAAGTGTTTCTATTTTTAAGTCCGATGACATCCGTCAAACAAAACATATTTATTTTTTAATCTATCAGATAAAATAGGCATGGCAATGCGTGCGTATTCTACCATCGAATTACGATGATGAAAATATAACTGCTTGTATGTATTTATGATATCGTTAGTGCATGTATTTACACCGGAACATACGGCTAACGTTATGGATTCTAAGCAATGT
Organism: Philereme transversata; assembly: GCA_963924445.1. Lineage (NCBI taxonomy): Eukaryota > Metazoa > Arthropoda > Insecta > Lepidoptera > Geometridae > Philereme > Philereme transversata. Next base: position 13,773,638 of record OZ004347.1, read on the forward strand.
AGGTTAGTTCCGAGGCATGAGGTTAGCAAAGGACAAACTGACGGGACCTGTTCCTGCCTGGGTAAGGGGTTATAAATTGCATGGGATGGATTGATGTGGGTGAAATCCGTCTGTATTTCTAAATTATATGTTTAATTGCAAACTACGGTTTACAACTACCAAAATACTAAAAATAACACGTCATGTGTTCAGATAAAATCTATATTTGAAGAAAAAACATAAAAAATGGTACTCCGGGAGTGCCGACCGAAGTGAAAACTTGAACAATTACGAGATACTTATATACAGAGGTGTCGGTAACGGTAACAGTGTCGCGAGTCCAATGATTTTTTCCCATCTCAAAAAATATCCAACGCGCCTAAAGAAGTTTTCACGTCAAATAATTTTTGGATATCATCCTTCTACAAGTTTTTATTTTAATCTTTAAATATGCAAGAGGTTTCCAGTTAGCGATGTGATGCTGCCTGTACCTAATATTGTGCGAGAAAGTTTGTGGTTTGGTTTGGCACTATAAAACATAATTTACTTACCTAGGAACTTTATTCTAGTGCTAATAAAATTAATATGCAACTTAGGAAACGTAGAACACTACGTGACCCATTTTCTACATTTTTACCCCCCTCCAGCCCCTCGGTGACCATCCTTAGTATATGCCGAGACCCCCGTCCCGTCCCCCTCTAGTTTTCACGTAGTAATTCATAAATACGGTTTTAAATCATTTTTTGTTTAAACAGAAAATTAAGAATATAATAATGTGACTCCTATTTGTCTTTATTAATAAGGCGCTTGCCGCGTGACGCCAAAAGCGCGACAATGCCTAGAGGATATTCACTACGTAACGAAAACCTAAGCTTAAGGTCTTCAAAATACCACGTGGGGGAGGCCCCGCTATTTTGAAGACCTCCCCCCCCCTACCCCCTTAATAGGTCACGTAGTATGGGTACGTTCTCTTAGGTCGCAAATATCCTTGAAAACAGATCCTCAAACACTTTTGGAATCCGGGGCGGTTATTACCTAAGCCAAATTGCTGTTGCTTCGCTATCGCTAGTCAGGCCATCCCTTTCACACGTGAGGTTCGTACTGTACATGTGAAAGGGATGGCCTGAGTAGCGATAGCGAAGCGACAGCAATTTGGCTTAGGTAATACGGGCGCGGGTGTATCGTCTTGTAGCTAAACAGCATTAAGATTCAAAACAGATGCCTTACGACGCATTCGTTCCAGAGTGTTTAGAACCGTTATTTTGCAGGGGTTTTTACTCTTTTCTTGTGCTACCTAAATTTAAATATGTAAATCTACGTGTCTTAATAACTCTTCGCGCGTTAGATGCTTATATAACACAACAGGCACAAGTTTAAGTTCATTGTTTTATGTATATCATAAGTATGTTGTATCTTATGTATGTTTGTATATGCACATTGTTGCCTGAAATAAACGTTATATTTTATTTTATTATATCTAGCTGAGCCCGCAAACGTTGTTCTGCCATATAAATTATCAAAGAAATCAAATGCAGAATGAAATGTCAAAGTGGCGCGACACTTCATGTAAGTAAATGACTTCACGTCAATGAACGACCGACAAATTATATGGATATTGTTCGTACAAAAATACTAAAATCGCGATTAATAAATGGGTGGTGGGGGTAGGAAGGTGAAAAATACTTTACGACCTATTCTCATACCTACCGAATATACACAAAAAATTTCATAAGAATCAGTCAAGCCGTTTCGGAGGAGTTTTGTTACAAACACTGTGACACGAGAATTTTATTAGATTAGTATAAAAATAGTCCTAAACCCATGCTAGGGTTCCCAGTATGGTGTACATCTGAAACTAAAAGTATCATGTTACCATAACACCTAGATAGATAGATAGAAGACAGAAAACGCTTTATTGTAAATCACACTTAAAATAAAAAACTATATAAATAAACAAACAATACACACAGAAATACAAGTGGCGGTCTTATCGCTAAAAGTGATCTCTTCCAGACAACCTTTGGTTGGATGGACTGGATAGATACGGAACCAATAATTGGTTTCGGTTTCGTGCCCCCACTGCTTGGTTCCACTAGTGGGACCAAGAGGTTTTTCAAGTACTTATGTTCCCATTTAGATGGTGGAGCCAACGATCTTTGTTTTAATAAGTAAATATTTGGGCTTGTGGCCCTACTGACTAATGTTGACAGAAACCTCTTTAGTAAAAAAAAAGTAAACAAATGCAGATTGTAGATCGTGTATGCTCAGAATAGATAAAACACCCGAAGACACATTCAGCTGTGATTACAAGCCGTGCGCTGTGTCCAATAAACAAAGCCCGCGTCCCGCGCCCACCTCACTCCCATCCGCGTAATGTTGCTAGCTTACTCATTATATCCCCGTTTTAGGGTAAATATTAATTAAGTATAATTTTCATTGTTTATTTTTTATTTTTCTGTCTCTTTCGACTATTTATTAGATACTCTGGAATGTCAATGTCTCCTTAGTCATAAGGTCGGGCATTGGAAAGTGCGACACAGTTTTAACTATTGCACTTTTCAGTGTTTCATCTACGTATAAAGCTATCCTGTGTGTATTTATGTTCAAAATAAATGATTGATTGATTGATTGATTGATTGAAATGTTTTTGGTAAGAAACAACTAATAAAAGAAAAAACTAATAAAAATAAATATTAAGATCGGTTTGCAAAACGATCCCTAAACGTATTTAGCGACGAAACATGTTTAAATTTGCCATATTTGTATTATTTGAGAACTCCTTAAATCATATTTAGCCACTAAATACGTTTAGGCATTGTTGCGCAAATCGCCCTAAAAAAATTTTATTTGTTTTTTGGGAGATTTGCGAGATCGTGAACGGATCTCGTTCGGGGTGAACCACTAGTATAATTTAAAACTACAGCTTAATGTTTTTAATCTCAGAATTCTAGCGTATGGAAAATAATAACACACGATATTTGGCAACACCAGCAAAATGGAGGGATCATTATTTACGACAATAACAAACCGAACTATTTATTCAATAAATAAATAACTCAACATCTAAATGCACTACTTACGTATGAAATGTAATCCCATCTTGTTTTTTTTTTTGAGCCCAGCTGTATTTTTAAACGTTGGGACGACACAAGAAGGCATATCTTAATTAAATTGAACACTGTAAAACACGCAACGTGTGTCGACGGTCACAGAGTAACTAATGGCGTTCGCGTTAACATCTACTCTATTTAGACGCTTCAGTATTAGTCGCGTTAACTTCTTCTGGTGTTTTATCTATTCTGTGTATGTATGTAAACATTTGTTCCGGGGAAATCGAACCTCAACTTCTTACGCTACTACGCCACATACGCGCCACAATAGACCGTAAGAATTTAGTTTTATTGATGTCCGAACTCTTTGGTAAGACGTTGCGTAAAAACTACCTATTATGCTACCCGGTTGAATGGGTGCGCGCACACGTCACCGCTCGCGGATCTACTCATCCGGTGTATTAAGGAAGTCCGATATGGCACAGTTGGATGCCGATCTCGGCTACCAGATTACGTGGACAGGTGGCTTAGTTTTAGGACAGGATATGATCAGTCCATTGCGTCAGACACACACACACACACACACACTCCACTATTCATTTTAAGTTACACTGCGCTGTTTTAAGCCACTGGCACCTGAAACACAGTTTTGTATCTAGTTATTTTTTATTTATTCGACAAAAAGTTAGTAATAGTATTACATAAAGTACTGTAAAACATTAACGGCCTTATTCCAAAAAAGTACATTAGTCTAGGTTTAAACCAGAACTAAGAAGTCTAGGTTTGTTTCGGTATTAACGTTGGTACCAGGATTAAAATGCGTTCATATTACAAAACGTAGATCAACCAAAGATCACTTAGTACCAGAAATGGTCCATGGTTTAACTAAATCCATAGATTATATTATAAATATTGATAATGAATCATTCATTCATTCTGCAACCATTCGATGCAACGTTCCGTTTCAATAAATGTGATATTTTCTTTAAGATATAAAAGGATAAGAAATATGTTTAATGATAGATTATTAATCTATTTGTTACTAAAATATGTTATAATCTCTCAAATATGGGCGATTTATTGTTTAAAAGATTTTCTTAAAAGAGTTGTTATCATTTCTTGAATAACTCATGCGTGTAATGGAGTGAAGTTTCATCATGCACGCAAAATTCGAGACCATCAGTCAGGCCATGTCAATCAAAACAATATTTGTGATGGAGCTTTGTTTTGTTGAGAAACCACTTGAAAGTTTTGAAGACTTCTTCAACACTCAAGGGAATCCTAGGCGATTCACCTTGAGCCTGAACAAATATACCAATATATCCATTTATACATAATTGACCTGAGTTGAGATCGTGTTGGTGTAAAAAAATGGAACAAATGATGGAACTTTAAAGGGGTGAAAACAGGAGTTTTGAAGAAAGTCTTGTGAGTACCATTAGATACCTAATAAGTAATAAATAGAAAAATCCTAATATTACTTTGTTTCCCTTCATACGTTTTTAACTAGATAATGAAATTTCATACAATGTTTTTTATTGTTTTACAGAACTGAAGAAATGCGGCAGCATATCTCAAAGGGATTAAAAAAAAACAGAATTGCTGGAAATAATGTATAATGACGAATAATTTTTTTTATTATCAATAAATGACTATTATTATGACACCATCATTAAAAAATTTACCTAAAATTTACCATATATAGAATAAAAATAAAATACATATTTATTTAAGACATTACATACATTAAAAATGAGTTTCAATAAACTGGATTCTCCTAGTATTCCCCTGTACTGTGTTATGAAGATACCTTGGTATCGGCATGGGTTCCCTTGAAAAAGTCAGCTCACTGCTATCCTCCTCACCAGGAAAACAGGTCTTCTTTCATGTCAGTGGCAATAGTGTGAAGGACAACGGAACTGTTGCTTCGATAGACCAAAACATCTTTCCATTGTGTTCCGGGTACGGATATGGCACCTATTGTTGTTTTCATCGTTGGGACTTCTGGGATTCAGCAATGGTAAATAAATACACACAATGGTAAATAAGTACATGGATAACCACTGTCTCCCTGTAATATTTCAAAGAATGCACCAGCCTCAAATCTCTTAATTTAATCTGCATTCCCGGAATATTCTTGAGTCATACATGCTACCTGGTCACCATTTTCATAGTTTTAGATCAGCATCACAAACTACCTGAAAAGTTAACACTTTTTAGTATAATCTAACCATAACACTTTTATTATATTTAGAATAGAAAAGAATAGACCGCTGTATACTGATGATAATCATCAATATTATAACATGTTTAAGATTAGACAATAACAAACTAAAATCAAAATACTTGTATAATAATTACCTGTACATTAATAGAAGAAAATCCTTTTCTATTAATATACAGCTGACCTCCATCAGCATTACCTTTTTTCACTCTTATGTGAGTGCAGTCAATTGCACCAATAACTGTTGGAAAATTCGCTATTGTTCGGAATTTTCTTATGGTCTCCTGTTGCTGGTCCAAAGTGGCAGGCATTTTTATAAATCTTTGGGACATCCGTGCAAGAATCTCTGCAACTTTTTTGCATGCTTTGCTGACAACTGGTTGAGATACACCATGTAAATCAGCCGTATCGTCTTGAATCTAGAATTAACAATAATAATGTATTAGAAAATTGATTATTTGTTTTCTTACAACTTATGCATTAAAAGGTCATAAACACTTACTTCATGGCGAGCCCAGTTGCGAAGCGCGCAAACCACTTGGATTTCGGGGCTTAAGGGGTATCCTTGAGGATCGTGAGACAAATCTTCACGCAATAAATCCATTATTTTTTGCCTAAACGTTTTGTGAATCTATACGTACTTATATCTAAAATCTTCATCACACAATTCAAAAGGATTCACTCGATAACGACGTCTATCCGATCGCCGGGACGTCTCCAGCACATCTACTATATCATCTAAATCCATCAAGGCAATCATATTAATGTCCATTTTGGTAATATTTGTATAAAAAGTAACACAAAAATTAAAATCAACACTACTCAAAGTATGAAATTTGACGTTTATGAACTTAGACCAAAGATAAACTAGGTGTCTCGGGGGTTTATCTTTAGACCATAGACGATCCATGGTTTTAGTGATAAACTTCGTTTTGTAATAAAGTTTATTTTAGTCCCTGGTTTAAATCTGGTTTAAACCCAGTACTATTTTTAGTCTGCGTTTTGGAATAAGGCCGTAAAGGTTTATCTCCGTGCTTAGAGACACTCGAGCAACTACACATTATTTAAATACGTACTTAAAAAACCCGCCATTTTTACCTAAACATGATTATATAGTTACACAATCACACATAACCGATCTACCCAAATTATCGTCTACAATCTATTACCGAAAGGGTATGTATTCAAAATAACTAGTGGTTCGCCCCGAACTGAGATCTCGCGAGTCTCGAATAAAAAGAAAAAAAAAATCTTTGACTACCAAAATAGTGCCACGAAATGCATAACCACTTTACTTGACCTACAGTTTCATTCAAATTACAGGTAATGGGAGTTAATGTTAATTGGTTCCACTTTTTTGGGGTAGAAATTGCAGTTGTTCTGGATTTCAGACTTTTGCCTATATTTGTGTCACTAAAGCTACACGCATGCCAAATTCAGCACTGTGGGGTCACTGGTGTACCCTGTGAATATTGTCAAAGTTCAGTTTTTATGATGGTGACGAACTTTACGGCGGTGTTGAAGACTTTGGGTCTTAGTCTCCGCCATATATTGCTCACCTATAAGCCTAAAAGCTCTACGTTCTATCGAGTCTAAAGTAGCGAGCTGATGTTTGGCCGAACAATCCCAAAGATGGCAGCAGTAGCCTGCATCTTTGTATCATTGTTTATCCCTATCAAAAAATATAAAATTTTTATTTCTTGATGTTTACCGTTAGGTAAATGCGATAAAACTGATAAATTGCATGACGATGATAAACCTTTATGATAGCTATTACATAATCAATTAATGGTTTTGTTGATAGATATTTAATCAACATCTCTTCAATTATAATTTAATTGAGTAAATAACGGTCATTGTTCATTTCCGCATAACGCCGCTGCTTCTACAGTAGTCACACTTTAAGGAAGCGTGTAGGGTAGTGACTATCCCGATAGATAAAAGCATGAAGTTAGCATGAAGATTTTTTATATAGGACTTTTTTTTAGTTTTATTTAATACTGCTTTTTCAGATGGATCATGCTTGCGTAGAAGAAACCTGTTCACTCATGACATAAAGACACCCAGGACATAATGCTGGTGCGCGCTCAGATGCGCTTCTCAAGGATTCTATGACTTATTTGGGTCACACTTCTGGAAACAAATGATACCAGTTTTGCAATAAAATCACAATCTTTATTTACTTGTTTTGTTTATAATTTAATTTGACTAATTCAATAATCATTCGAGTGCTTAATAAAAATTATAAAAAGTGGCACTCCGGGAGTGCCGACAGAAGTGAAAACTTGAACAATTACGAGATACTTATATACAGAGGTATCGGTAACGGTAACGGTAACAGTGTCGCGAGTTCAATGGTTTTTTCCTATCTCAAAAAATGCCCAACGCCTAAAGAAGTTTTCACTTCAAAAAACTGATGCCTTTACATTGTACAAACTAAAGTTAATTCACACAACGTGAAATGAAGAAGGCAGTGCCTGAGATAGAATTTTGGAATTTTGGAATCGCTTGGTATGTCCACCAAAATATCGAAATACTTACAACATGTTATTGTCCTACAGATAATCAAATAAATCAATCAGCTCCTATGATTATCGAATGGATCACCTGTCAAAACTAAGCAGCCTCTAGGATAGAGTGGGCCATGGTCATCCACTTTCACTAGATGAGTTTGTCCCAGCTGTGGTCCTAAGCAGCACAAGGTCGGCTTACAATAGGGCCTGCGATTTATCGTAATAGTACTTGAACTGTGATTTTGATGGTGACTCAGCATAAACTAGTGGTTCGCCCCGAACTGAGATCTTGCGAGTCTCCCATAAAAACAAAAAATAATATTCATAATCGTTGACCATCAAAATAGTGTCACGAAATGGATAACAAACCTACTTGACCTACATAGTTCATGTTAATTGGTTTTTTTTCAGGTAGAAATTGCAGTTATTCTGGATTTCAGACTTTTGCCTATATTTGTGTCACTAAAGCTACACGCATACCAAATTTCAGCACTGTGGGGTCACTGGTGTACCCTGTGAATTTTGTCAAAGTTCAGTTTATGTTATTGCTAATAACTTAAAAACTACATGGTTTAAACTAAGTATAAAAACGGGGTCGAAATGTACTCACAAATACCTGTTATTAAACATGCGATTTGACCGGATAGTCACGTTTCGAATTTTTTTAACCCTCTAGAACCTCAATATCTCAACAACCCCCCCAACATTTTTAGCTTATTGAGTCACACCAAAATTGTGCCATCACTACCTACCTATATAACAAATTTGACGATGATCGGATAAACGCTTTGAAAGTTATCTTCGGACAAACAAACAAACATACATACATACGTACAACGCTGATTTGGTCAAATTGATTTAGAGATCTCGCTTCACTCGATCAAAAATACATTTACTCTGTTTTTTATATTTATATACAAAAATATTTATGAATTGCAAACTTCTTCAAGCGCCTTGGGCATTTTTTGAGATGGGGACAAACCATTAAACTCGCGACACTGTTACCGTTACCGTCACCTCTGTATATAAGTACATATCTCGTAATTGTTCAAGTTTTCACTTCTGTCGGCACTCCCGAGTGCCTTTTTTAGATTGAAACCGGTTGATAATAAACTCTTAGATAAAATAGAATATAAATATATTTTTTGTATTGAACTATTACTATTCATATTCAAATTTTTCAAAAGTAAGTTTATTAATTACATCATCATTATCATCATCATCCACAGCCAGACTTTATCCACCATTTATTAATTACTTAGGTATTCTTATTTACTCTGACACTACTGACTACTGACACAGTTTTCATAAGAAGTCTTAAACACAAAAAAATACAAGCAAAACAATAACAATGTACAGCCCCCTCCATTATTGTAATATTTAAAAACCCTCTCTATCTAACGGTTGCCTGGAAGAAATCGCTTCTAAGCGATAAGACTTTTTGCTGTGTGAATTTTTATTTTTATATCTATTGTGATTTTCCAAGACATTTAGCCTAAACAATTTCTCTTTGATAGTTGCTTTAACTCTTATCGTGGATGATACCTACAACAGCTATTATAACATTGGTTCTCAGCGTAAAACGAGCGACAACTACTAGATTCTCTTTATAGCATTCCGTTTACACAATTTAAACCGGATTTCGTATAAAAAAGCTGGAAATTCAAAAGTAACCGTCCAGCTGAGTAAACATCGAATAAGACTGTTGACTAATGAACGCCTACTGCGAGTGGCACAAATTGTGGAGAAAACGCAGATGACGCCGCACCTACACTTCCGAGAAGAGGAAGTTATAAATATATAACACAGAATATATGTACAAGTTAAGAAGTTACAAACGATTGCAATCAAATTATTAGTATAACGAACGATTACAGGCGATCGTATCATAGACGCGTGCGTACGGGGATCTCGGTTAATTAATAATTATGTAGTTCTAAGTTCTCGGTTAGGAGACACAGTGACGTTCTATCCCTATCGCGCTAATGCGATTTCATATGTCATCTCAGTGTTCCTTTCTCCCTCACACCTGCATTGAACCAGTTAAGAAAAAAAGGTCGATTATAAAATTCCTAATTATAGGAAATACCTGAAGGGTTAAAAGGGTAAAATGCTGGTTCAAAAACAAGGATTGGCGATATTTAGGTAAAGTTTCCTGGAACAAAGGCATATGCAGGTTAGTCCTGACTTTGACCTACCTAATCCTGTCTGTTTTATGGAAATATTAGCATTTAGATATCCGACGAAATCATTACGAGTCCGCGCGCAAACAGCCGCCCAACAGGCCAAAATTGGTTAAAATATTGTTGTGCCTTATGACATCCAAAGGTAGTCTGGAAGAGATCGCTTTTAGCGACTTATCGAGGTCTTGACCGCCAATTTTACAATTGCGTATTATTATGTTTTAAATATGATTTGTTAATTTATGTGTAACAATAAAGCGTTTTCTATTCTATTCTTGCTAGTTTTTTGTGTGTATCGGGATTATGTAGATTAGATTCATGGAAGCTATGATGACAATGTCCTCTCCTGAACTCTATTGTCATATCAATAAGATGGAAAGTGAAGTTCCGACAGGTATTGTGTGCTAATATCTATGACGCAATCTGTTTTGAAAAGCTGCGAACTACTTTTACTGATACTACGTCACACACAACGCTAAAAAGTTTATTAAATTATATTTGGGCAATTTTTATTTAAATATATTATCCGACACTTACGAAGCTTTTTGCCGTAAATTAAGAATCGCATCAATTTCGCGCCTGACGAGCCCATACTAAAACTGGCATCGCATCCTCGTATCAAGAGGAAGTTGCGGGTTCATGTCTCGTTCGGCTTGTTAATTTTGAATGAATTCAAAATCGTAATATCTGTAGGTACGCAGGGTTCAAAAACGAACCACTTCACTTCTGATGCTGATGTTGCGCTAATTTCTATGCACAAATGGAAACTCTGAGTTTAACATAAATATACTAAACCGATTTTGATGAAATTTCTATAAGATTAATCTGAAAATATATCTTATCAAATAAAAAAAACATCCAAATCTGTTGACAAATGGAGGAGTTCTGAGGTAACAAACATAAACACTTTTTTAGTTGGTTAAAAATCAATACAAGTTATAGTCATGATGGACCACATCCACGCAATCAAGCAACTGATGGAGAGGTGTCGAGAGTACGACAGGCCCATGTGTTATGCCTTTGTTGACTATGAAAAGGCTTTCGATAGTGTCGAGCATTGGGCTGTATTTCACTCTCTTTATCGTTGTAACGTTGAGAAGCGATATGTGGATATCCTTCGGAAACTATACCAGAACGCCACTTTTCAAGTCCCTATGCATAGACTTTCTGACTTAGTGTCCATCCAGCGATGCGTACGGCAAGGATACCATCTCACACAAATTGTTTACCAGCGTGCTCGAAGACATAATGAAGACTCTCGACTGGCGTGAGATGAGTATCAACATCGACGGCCGCAAAATATCACATCTACGCTTTGCTGACGACCTTATCCTCATAGCAGAGAACATTGAAGATCTCCAGGGAATGCTCGCAGACCTTCAGCAAGCTTCAACGAAGGTGGTTCTTAGGAAGAACATGTCCAAAACCAAGATTATGATCAATCTTGCTGGTCCAAAACCTAACATAATCGTAGGTAACTGCCCAATAGAGGCAGTGGGCAACTAAATACATTTATCTTGGACACTGTTTATCCTTTGGCTCACTTTCCTAGAAACAAGAGATCTCGAGACGAGTCCAGCTAGGATGGACCGCCTTTAGTAAGTTAGAAGACGTCCTAAAGTATAAAATCTCTAAATGCCTCAAGACCAAGGTGCTTAACCAATGTGTCCTGCCCATTCTTATTTACGGTTCCGAGACATGGCCGCTCATAAAGGAATACATACATAAGAAAATAGTAGCTCAACGGGCAATGGAGTGTGCCATGCTCGGTATATCACTCTTGGACCACATACCCAATGTCGAAATCCGACGTCGCACAAAGGTTGTGGACGTGGGTATGAGGATCGCAGTTCTCAGGCTCAAGTGGAGATGGGCTGGACACTTGGCTAGGAGAGATGACGGTTGGACGAAGGCCATTACAGAGTGGTGGCCAAGGGATGCTCATAGACCAAGAGGCAGACCATCCGCCGGATGGTCGAATGACATTGAAAGCGTAGCTGGGTGTCAATGTATGAGAATCGCAAGGGACCGGAAAGAATGGCGTAATAAAGAGGAGGCCTATACCCAACAGTGGGTGCAGGCGGGCTAAGATGATGATGATAGTCATTAATAAATGACTATCAATATATATATAATGATATTAATACGAACCGCCAACCGCATATATGATGAGTAATGCAGATTTCCACACACAACGTATTTTGTTTTTATTGGTATTCCAATAAAAACAAAATACGTTGTGTGTGGAAATCTGCATTACTTATCATATATGCGGTTGGCGGTTCGTATCTTTATTGTCTATTGGGGTCAGTCGGTAGTCATATGCAAGTCCAAATAATGTATTGGCACATGTCCATCCACACTAAATTAACATTAAAATCATGACACCCTCTGGCGAGGCACACGATTAGCGTGTTCAATTCTCACTGGCGGCAGTTCAAACTTATGCATGATATGCAAGTTTTGAGTATTGGGTGCTTGAGTATTTTCAAGTAAGCTGGTAGGTACTTGCACTTTTATTATATCGAAAAATATACTATCTATTAAGTCGAACCCCCTTCTTTGATTGATCTGCAATAGCCGGTGTACCATTGAACGCTTCTAAGCATGTAAGAAATTACCAATCGTGTATTAATGACAACAATTTACAACAAACATTGCAGCATGTTATTATAATCGCAACTTTCCCGTTGAACAATGAGACAGCACATCACAGAATATTAAGCACTTCGGGCAGCGCATGCGCACGTTTTTGCGCATGACAGTAGCGCCGGTTATGTCAATGCATTACGTGATGCGCTTCCGACTAGTTCTGACGGCCTCATTAGTGGTTTCTAGATAATTTAATGAAAGTTCATCACAATGATTACGAAAGAAATATATTGCGAACAGATTATACCGGGTTTAGCTGAACATTGTCTGTCTTCAGCTTAAAAAATACACTTTAAAAAAAATACTTAGGGCGACTTGCGCGAAAATGCCTAAATGTATTTAGTGGCTAAATATGATTTAGAGAGTTGTCAATCATACCAATACGTCAACATTCAACATATTTAGTCGCTAAATATGTTTAGGGATCGTTGTGGAAGCCGAAATAAAATAATAATGATATCCATATGTCATTAATTAAAATAGATCAAGACTAATATAAAAAATCATGTCTAGTTGTTACGTTTTCACGACTAAACCGTTTTCGACGAAATTTGGTATAAAGATAAATGACTAGGATTGATACATAAGCTACATTTTACCTGACTCTAGGAAGTAAATAAATGTTTTTATTGATAACCCGCGCGTGCGAAGCCGCTGGCAGCAGCAAGTATGCGATAAATGAGTTTCTGGATGCTGTGTCATGGTGAATGGTTGGTATAATATGTTTTTTTATAGTAAATACTAGCTGACGCCACTGGCTTAGCACGGATTCGATACTTTCTAACCGAGCAAGAATTTTTAAAATTATTTGATTAGTTTCACATTATAGTTTGACATACTCGTAGTACTCTTTTCTTCTTCCGCCGCAGAACTTGGAACCATGCTCAATGACCTGAATACCGCTAGCCTCGAGGTTGGGCTCAGCATGAACATGTCAAAGACAAAACTTATGACGAACACCACACAACACAGGTTGGAGGTTAGGAGGTGGGGAGATTGCATACGTCAGTGAGTATTTATACCTAGGCCAAATAGTATCTTTCCAGAGCACGCAAGATGCTGAAGTTAGAAGACGCCCAGAAAACGCCTGGAAGGGCTATTGGGCCATTAAAAATACGATGAAAGGTAACCTTCCACTCACACTTAAACGCAACCTCATGGACGCGTGCATCCTCCCTATCCTTACCTATGGCGCTCAAACCTGGTCTTTGACGGATCAACAAAAGTCCAAACTCGGGGTTTGTCCGCGAGCCATGGAGCCCAGTATCCTAGAAGTCAAACTATCAGACCGCATTAGAAACAGTGAACTGCGCTCCCAAACACAAATCGCGGACGTTGGGCACCAAGTAGGCAAGTTAAAGTGGGACTGGACGGGACACTTCTGCCGCATGTCGGAGGAGTTATGGGCAAAATCCACCACCGAGTGGATCCCAAAAGACAGAAAACGATCATGTGGCAGACCACGACGCCGATGGAAAGACGAACTCGACTCGTATATGGAAGACTGGACTACACAAGTGTATGATAGAGTGGAGTGGAAGGAAGGGAGGCCTTTGCCCTGCAGTGGGACAGTACAGGCTCCTAATAAATAATAATAATAAATATAATAATAATTTGATTAGTTTCTGAGATAAACATACAAACAACCAGCTTTACCTCTTCATAATAATAATTAAAGATGCACTGCACGGCCACTAGTAACGCTCTTAGCTAATCGTACAAACTCTGCTTAGATTGGGGCTGGATAGCGCTGTATTTTTTTATTTTTGATTATCAGACCGAGCTCGGTCTGATAATCTAAAATAAAAAATAAAAATATTGATGGATATTTCACACAGCGCTATCTAGCCCCAATCTAAGCAGAGTTTGTACTATGGGAACCGGATAGAATACTTACTTAGTATTAATAGTAAGTTACTACTAGTACTTCGATAGTATTCTAAAGAATAGTAGATGGAATAGTTAAATACTTTTTTTTATTAATGAAAACGGTACAAGCTAATAATTGAAATTTGGCATAGTTTTAAATGGCGTCACCGCTGTGGTGTCATCATCTGAGCCCTATACGGACTACAGAGTAGATACCATTATAATGGGAAACTTCGTTATAAATCACGATGATTTGATCGAAGACATTACATGGCGAATGATAACTCCATCGCAATGGTGGATCACGATTCACAACTATAAATTGGATAAAACATGCCTTGTGCCTATAAAACTGGACAAATGCTTGTAAATAAATGACTTAGATAGCCTTGATAATAATGACTTGAATAATAAATGGCTAAGATAACTCTGGTAGAGGTTTCAGGCCGCACTAAGTCCTCCGGTATGGATTTTTGATTTTAATAGCCAGCAAGATCTCGCACAATGTCTCGATTAACTTTATTTGACAAGCGTCAAAATCTCTTTAGTTCAATCATGACGATTTTTTTTTTAATATTATGTAAAAAAAATTAAAATCTTTTTATTCATTAAAATCACAAGGACCACTTTGAAACGTTAATTTTATCGGGAGATATATATTTTTTGTGTTGAATAGCGTGATTTCGAGGTGATGAAACAGGTACTTCTTATGCTTTTTACTTATGTCATCCCCTAAAACTATAATTTAACATTACCTGTGTTTCATGCTTAAGTATATTGAATAACTTTAAAGTATTTTAGTGGATAACATAATGTTACGCCGAGGCTGTTAAACAATGAGTAATAATCGTAACTTCTCGAACGCTTTTGTCTTGCTGCGTTATTGTTGTTATTGTCTGCGGTTGCGCACAATGGAGTGGCCATTGTGTCAAGGGACCGACCCTTTCCTGGAAGGATCGACATCGTTCTCGAACAATCGAAATGTGTGCGATATAAATAGGCCGGAGAGATGGCCGGACAGTCAGTCTGAGTTAGTTAGTGAGTGAGTCTCAGCGAGGCCCTGGAAGACTGACGTGGGAAGGGTCTCGCGTGAACAGTAGTTGCTCCCGAGTCAGTCTGGATTTAGCTATACGTGCGAACATTTCGGTGACTTTAAGTGGTGCACCAGTGGTGTGAATTGGTGTGTTGTGATTACGTGTGACCAAGTTCGTGTATTCATCGTTTAGTGCTGAATAAAAGTGTTATTTTGGTTAAATCGATTCCCATTATTTTATCCCGAACCCTCAGCTCGTAACAATTTGGTGTCAGAAGTGGGATAAAATAATGCCGGTTCTGCCAAAGGATAACGTGGACGGTGTCAGGACGAGAGGTCAACGACAACAGGAAATGGATGAAAGGCGGTTTGGAGATTCTCCGGTTCAAGAAGCTCGGCAGAGTCGTCAGCCGATGGAGATGGAATCAGCCGCCGCCGAATCATTTGGAGCACCATCATCATCATCCGTGGGCAAGCTCCTGTGACAGGCGATCTTGCTGCTATTATGGCAATGCTTTGTCGTCAAGAAGAACAGCGTCGTCAGGATAAAGAAGAGCAGCGTCGTCAACAGGAAGAGCAGGCTCAGTTGCAGGAGGAACAACGCCGTCAGCTTAAAGAAGAGAAGCGTCGTCAACAGGAAGAGCAGGCTCGGTTGCAGGAGGAACAACGCCGTCAGCATTAAGAAGAGAAGCGTCGTCAGCAGGAAGAGCAGGCTCGGTTGCAGAAGGAACAGCGACATGAACAGGTGGAGCAGACTCGGTTGCAAGAGGAACAGCGACGTCAGGATAAAGAAGAGCAGCGTCGTCAACAGGAAGATTAGCGACGTTGGCCATAAGAGCGTGCTCGACTGATGAGGGAATCGTTCGGTTCATCTGGAAAGGAATTCCAGGAAGTGAAAGAACAGATAGAAATCAAGAGAGCCGTGTTTTGGAGGCTGGAATTGGGCTCGACTGATGAGGGAATCGTTCGGTTTATCTGGAAAGTAATTCCAGGAAGTGAAAGAACAGATAGAAATCATGAGAGCCGTGTTTTGGAGGCTGGAATTGGGATCGCTGATGAGAAAGGGACTCTGGGTGTCCTGAAGTACTGGAGACGGCAATGTGGCTCCTCTAGTTGCTACATCTTCAGCGCGAGGTGCGCCTAAAATTGTTCGTGTTGATCGGCTGCCGCGATATGAGGCTAAGAATGCTCGGGACGAGCATGTTTTAGGAGGGGGCAGTGTTACGCCGAGGCTGTTAAACAATGAGTAATAATCGTAACTTCTCGAACGCTTTTGTCTTGCTGCGTTATTGTTGTTATTGTCTGCGGTTGCGCACAATGGAGTGGCCATTGTGTCAAGGGACCGACCCTTTCCTGGAAGGATCGACATCGTTCTCGAACAATCGAAATGTGTGCGATATAAATAGGCCGGAGAGATGGCCGGACAGTCAGTCTGAGTTAGTTAGTGAGTGAGTCTCAGCGAGGCCCTGGAAGACTGACGTGGGAAGGGTCTCGCGTGAACAGTAGTTGCTCCCGAGTCAGTCTGGATTTAGCTATACGTGCGAACATTTCGGTGACTTTAAGTGGTGCACCAGTGGTGTGAATTGGTGTGTTGTGATTACGTGTGACCAAGTTCGTGTATTCATCGTTTAGTGCTGAATAAAAGTGTTATTTTGGTTAAATCGATTCCCATTATTTTATCCCGAACCCTCAGCTCGTAACAATAAGTTAAAAAGCTTAAGAATGTTTTACTTTACAAAACATAACAACTCATTGACCATGAAACGACACGACTTTGCTTTTTGTAAAAAACACCGGCCTAAAAATGTTGTGATGTTCCGTTGCCAATAAAAAACTGTAAAAAATATACTGGTTTATTTATAAAACTGGCACCTTCACAGATAACTAAACCTGACGATGTGTTTGTCTTAAGGCAGGTAGGTTTATTAGTATTAATAGTGGCATTTAGTAGAGTTTTTTTTTATGATAGTGCTCGCCCGAGAAGTTTTACCTACCCCGGGTCATGTTCCTAAGGTGCGTGACCTATGAGACAATGTTTTGTTACAGGCGATGATTATACTCAACAACCGACGGGCTATTTGATTGTTCCATCGCGATGTAAATAAAAAACAAGCTAGCTAATGATTAAAAGTAAAAATTGTGGTTGTAAGACTCATAAATAAACAATAATTTGACATTCACTGGATAACTTAACAGCATAAATGTCTAAACATATGCGTATTGAATTAGATACGTCTTATTATTCCCGAAAAATTAATAAAATTACACACTTTCATTCATAAATATCTAAATATTCATATTTTTAATTTAATTTAATGTCATTAATCAAGTGATTTTTTCGAATAATCATATCTTTAAAATAATTGTTTATTTTTTATTTATTTAATATAAAATATGTAAAACAAATAGTACAAGGGCGGTCTTATCGTAAGTAGAAGTAAATATGATTTTAAAGTTTTTTGAGGATAGTTTTCATTTAGGCATATGCTAGTTAAACACCAATTTGATATTGTCCGCAAGCGCGTTGAAGTCTTTTGTATCAAAGATCGTAGTAAGATTTTTAGAATGATTTAGAATTTCCTTATTTCTATAAAAATTTAACAGATAATTAATCATTAAAAATCATTATTACCCATGTTGGGCTATGAGTCCTATTAGGCAAGATTTGGAAGTAGGTCACAATGTAACTTTGAGGATGAGTTTTTTTTTTGGTTTTTTGTATTGCATAATTTTTCTAGCAAAGGACTCAAAGATTAGTTTCCATTAAATTTTACCCGACTGCCCAGAATATGGGTTATACTTTTAGAGTGTATTGTGTCTGTTTATTTTGCGTATCCTGTTGACAAATTTTCGATAATAACAAGCTAAATGCAAGATAAAGATAGTTTTTAATGAATTAACCGACAAAAATATATCCGCGAGTGTAATGTAATTTTTAATGTTAAATACCACAAAAAAACAGTTCAACACTAAACTAAAACTAAAAAGACAAAACAATAGGCGGTCTTTTCGCTGAGATCGATTTTCTTCAGATAGCCTTTGGAGCGTTTAGATCCTAAGCAAGTCTAATATTCTTCCTTCACGCTTAAAATGTGAATTTTCTTGAGATGATTCAGTCGCAATCATCATTCCACAAAACTCATCGTAAGCATCCAGACAAAAAGGCGAAAACAAGAACTTAGAGAACTTCCGAAAAAAGCGAGGCGAGTCACGACGCGCCGGCCGCTTCATCGTATTTTGGTCTCGCTGATGCCGTGTAATGCGTAACCACTTTATTTATTTATTTTGTTTGCTAGCTGTTGTCCGCTACTTTGTATGCGTATAAATGTGTAGATAACCTAGAAATAAAGCTAAACTCGCTGTTGCAACTTGATTTGACACCCCATATTTATCCCATGGGAAATGATTTATGGGATAAAAGGTAGTTTATGTGGTAATCCAAGTTATAATGTACGTATATACCAAATTATATTGAAATCGGTTGAAACGTTATAACGTGATTGAGTAACAAACAAATAAATAAACAAACATCCAAACTTTCACTTTTATAATATTAGTGTGATAGACGAGCAGAATTATTGCTGATATGTCTAAATCACACAGTACTGAAAGTCTCCTAATATGCACTTTTGTAGCAATGTCTTATTAATTCATACCCAGTTATCGAGTTTATTTTGTATTAGTTTATTAAAGTAGCAGAAACAACTGTTTCTGGTAGGAATTTCCAATTGAGGACCACCCTATTACTGAGGAAATTATATCCAACTAGCTGACCCGCCCGCGGCTTCGCACGCACGGTTTGTCAAAAAAAACTCTTACTCTTCTTCAGCGCAATTTTAACCCCTTACTTTATCCCCCCCCCCCCCCTTAGACATGATTTTGCAAAATAATTGAAACACGTATTTCTTTATTTCTTACCAAAAGTCTAAATATTAATTTTCAGATACCTAACTTAAGAAATTATGGATTGGCCATACACATTTTAAACCCCTATTTCACCCCCTTCAAGATTATTTTTAAAGACAAAAGATAGCCTATGTCTTTCTCAAGGATATAATCTATCTCCTGAAACAAAAAGAGTTACTTTCACATTTATACTATTAGTATGGATCAGTGTGTAACAAGAAGCACAAGAAGCACGATTGAATTTAAGTTGGTGTCCTCGGGAAGATTGTAGATACAAGTAATAATCTCGTAAGTAAGGAAATGATAAGAATAAATCCACAAATTCTACTAAACTAAATATTTAGAACAAGCTAGCCCCCCCCCCGCCCCCCCCCGCACGCGTCATTTGTCGATAAAAACATTATCCTCCTTCTGCGCTGGTACCAAATTTCATCGAAATCTGTCCCGCTGTTTTGTGGTGAAAAAACAGACAGAGTTACTTTCGAATTTATGATTTTGGTACGCATGTTTACCTACTATCTAATAATTATGCTTATTACAGGGTTCAATACAAGTACAATACCTGTAATTGATCAGTGTGTGACGTATGGAACGTACAGAAACGTGGTCTTCACTATGGGCCTCATAAAAAGGCTCAAGGTTGCTCAGAGTGCTAACGAGCGAGAGGAATATGCTTAGGTGTTTCGCTACGAGATCGAATCAAAAATGAGGAGATTCGTAAAATAAACAAAGCCAGCGATATAGCACAAAGGATTGATAAGCTGAAGTGACAGTGGGCAAGGCACATAGCTCGAAGAACTGATGGCCGTTGGGGTAGATAGAGCGGTTCTCGAGTGAAGACCACGCACTGGAAAGCACAGCGTTGAGCGAACCCTCACTATAGTTCGTGCGGGCTAAGTTGGCAATTAAACAATTAAAATTAAAATAAGAGGTAATTCACCTACCTTCACCACGATATCGAAAAATGATACAGATGTATCGCTATTTCTGTCACTACCATACAAACTATCCCAAAACTGCTATCGCTAGAATCTCGTAGTACAAGGCCTACAAGAAGTCAACTGGGCAAACAATACAACTTAAAAATTATCAAAATCGGGGAAAATCACTGCATAAAATGATATGTTTTCAATGTCCTATATTTTATATTTTAATATAGTTTAAGCGAGTCATTTTATATTGCATTTATGAATAATATTACGGTTACGAGTGTCAAATTACATGCACATGTTTGATAAAATTGACTATTAGACGGAAAGGCGATTGATAAACGTCGCTGGGAGCCATTGGGTACAGGCCGCACAATATCGGTCGCCTTTGTTTAGCAGTAGACGTTCTATGGCTGATATGATCATGATGTAAGTAAACAATCGACATGGGAAGCGGCTGCTTAAGTGAGATATACGATGAACCTTACGTTAACATTTAAGTGCAAAGATCAAGCATGTAATAGATTAACACAGAATTGGAAATATCAAACATAACTTTATGCTTTACGGAGATGTAACTTAACCTAGATAACTATTAATGTAATAATTTTATTACAATTTGAAGCTTTAATCCCACTTCACCTTATTATCTAAAGGAACGTTTCGAGTTTTTGTATCAGGCACACTCTCGAAACCTTCGTTCTTCCGAAGCTCTACAGCTTCGTACTCCCGTCCATAGTTCACAATTTTATGGTGACTCCTTCACAGTACAAGCTGTGCGCCTGTGGAACGCCTTACCTTTGTCCATAAGGTCGTCCCAATCTCTTCCTATTTTCAAAGTCAAGGTATACAACCATTTTCTTTCGTTGTCTCGTAACTGCTAGCTAGTGTTTATGTTATTTATCCTCCATATTATATAGTGTAGTTTATTTATATATTATTTGTATGTGTTTATGTTTATTATTATACATAATCAATATGTAGGTATATATTATTTTATGGGTTCTGTTTACGTATGTTTATGCTTAAAGGTACTCTTACACCGCCGTCTTTTGATTTTTGTTTATTCTGTCCATCCAAAGGTTGTCTGGAAGAGATCGCTTTTAGCGATAAGACCGCCCATTGTACCGTTATTTATTGTTTATTTCCTTTGTTACTGTATTTTTGTTTGGTGTGCAATAAAGAGTATTTCATTCATTCATTCTTTAAATACAAACCTGTGTATTTTATGAAGACTAAAACTTTAAAGGGTCGGCAACGCGAGAGTAATACCTTTGGTGTTACAAACGTCCATAGGCTACGGTAACCACTTACCATCAGGTGGGCCGTATGCTTGTTTGCCACCTTAGTGGTATAAAAAAAATACTACAATCCGGATCTCTGTAAGGTACGAGTGAATAGGAATCTTCTAGATCATCGTGGCTCATCTTAGACCACAAAATCGCTGACCATCAGATGAGATTCTGTTCAAACGAAGATTTATTCATGCTAAAAACATATTTGTTAGGATTAAATTAAAAAGATACTGACTTTTGTTTTTGTCTTATCCTGTCCATTCCAAGGTTGTCTAGAAGATATCGCTTTTTGTGCACTACCTTTTGCTCCCGGTTTCAGCTGAAAATCAGCGTTGGATGCACAACATCCAACATTATGCTGAGCTGAACGCCATTTTGGTACGCAGACACATGAGTCGAACTGTCTTAATGGATTCAACTGTTCCTTATTATTGTTTCATGTGTCATTTTGTGTGTGCCAAATAAATGATTATTCTATTCTATATTCTATTCTATTCTATTCTATAATTCTTTATTGTTACGCCAAATTACAATAACTTAACCTAGAAAACTTAAATACTAAACCGTATAATATGGTACTATTAAGGTGGTCTCATGATGCAGACGGATGCTAGACAACGGGACTTAAAAGGTTTGAATCTACTTGCGGTTCTGATTCTGAATTTTGTAAAACCAATTTTTCATCGAAAACTTTTTACAAAAAAGGTCCTATTTGACCTAATAGTCTCATTTTCATTTTTTTTACCCCCCTTGAACCTCAATATCTCAACAACCCCCTAACATTTTTAGCTCATTTAGTCACATCAAAATTGTGCTATCACTACCTACCTATGTATCAAAAATCATGATGATCGGATCAACGCTTCGAAAGTTATCCTCGGACAAACAAACATACATACATACATACAACGCCGATGTGCCCAAGTTGATTTGGAGATCTCGCTTCGCTCGATTAACTATGAATTACGCATCAACCGTGCGGCTGCGGATCACCACAAACACTCCACAAAAGTCGCCTCCAAAATGCACCGGTGCATACACTCGATAGGTAACGAGGTAACAACATGACAAACTGTTCATTTTAAAAATTATCTCAACGTATAACATTAAATATAGAGTCGCTATTTGTTTGAATAGCCTTAAGCGAAAGTGGTAATTACTATGTAATGTAGCATCATGTGACTTTTTTCGCAGTGCTTAGTACGGCGGCGTGCTATATCCTTAGTTATAATAAATCAATGGCTGATATAATAATGAGGTATGAACAGAGCGTTTAGTGGTATATAAAACTCTCATTAACTCTATAGTCAAGAGAATACATCTCTAATCTCTCAAACTAAAGGCCCAAGATGATTTAAATTGCGGTTCTAAATGGCTGATGAGGAGATAAAGCGGTTTTGTAATTAAATATTAGAGCTATTTTACAATTGTTGAACACAAAAGAGCTGTTTTGTTACGTTTGTTGAGCGTTTGTTTAGCTTCTTTGGAGATAATTTTCGTGACGATTATTTTTAAGAAGTGATCTAATTTTTTTTTGTAGTTTCACCCTTTTATACAATTACGTGAAGAGAAAACTTTGTACCCATTTTTAGCTTATTGCGCGCACGTGGGATGTGAGATTTGGCTTAGTTAAAGTTAATATGGAGTGGGTAATAAGAGTGGCAAATCTACGCTAAATCAGACGCGGTTTTTTTATAGAAAGGAGGGTTTATTTAACCCTCGACGCAAAATAGGGGTTTTTCAATTTTGTGAAAATTCACTTGTCTGCATTAGAATTTATTCAGTCTCAGCAGGATGCCTTCTGGGCCGTGGACTAACGTCAGCGCTGGAAGGATGATCATTGCTAAAAACAGACAAGTGGAAGGAGTTGGGGAGACCCAATAGTGGCACTCAAAAGGTTAGAATTTATATTTCTTCAATTCTACGGCTTTGTTATTTCCAATTAGTACCTACATATAAACATAATCACAGATTTTAAAAAGTCGAACATGTAGCTCTTTTGTAGCTTTAGCAACGCGTTGAAGTATGAACGTTTTAAACATTTTTTGCCATTTAAAGTTTTATATGCCTGTAATTTTACCAGCGATTATACCCTTTAAATAAAAACACAGCAATGCTCCTTGGCGGCAGAAATACGTATGGTGGTAGTGCATAGGAACTCTTCAACGTAAAGTATATACTCACTCATCTCTTTATCGCAGTCGGTGTACTCATGGTTGCAGTCGACGGTGTAGGCGGCGGCAGCACTGATGGCCACCACCAGAGCGCACCACAGCGCGAGTGCGCGCGCGCACATGGCGATCACCGTAGCGCCATCTATTGGACAACAAATACGTTTCAATTTGATGAAGTCGTAACAATTAACATTTTATTGTGTTTTAATCGTCGTCATCATCATAGGCCATCCACATAGATTTCCAGAGTGGCCCAATAACTTCTAGTAAATTTATTAGGCCGTCCTTCCATGTAATGGGGGTCGTCCTACGCTGCATTTTATCTACCTTACGGTACCTACTTATGTAAAAATCTTTAGACTATGTCATCATCGTCATCATATCCGTCAGAAGTCGTCCATTGCTAAACATAGGCCTCCCCCATAGATTTGCAGAGCGACCGATCTTGTGCGCCCTGCACCCAACGGCTCACAACAACCTTGATCAGGTTTTCTTACTATGTAACTAATAAATAAATATTGTATAAATATTGCTGGACATTTCACACAGTGCTATCTAGCCCCAAACTAAGCAGAGCTTGTACTATGGGAACCAGATAACTGATAGAATACTTATATACTTTTTTTTTGTAAATAAATTAAAATAAAATTTACATACTTATAATATATAGAAAAACAACCAGACCCGGAACAAATATCTGTAGATCATGCAAACATTTGTTCCGCGGCGGGAATCGAACCCACTACCTCCTGAGTCTCAGCCGGCTATTCGCCCACTGCGCCACGGAGGTCATCAGTCATAACTCAACACAAAAAGCATTAACCATTTTTATTGAATAGTAATTGTATAAGTATTGCAAGAGGTATCCATTACAAGTTCTCATCACATCAGCCATTGGTAAATATTTCGATAGAAATCATAATGAACATTGTTTTGAGATCCAATGATAATAACTCAGTACCTGCTCTGTACAAAGTAATCATTTATTTATGAACGCAAAATAAATGATAATATTCCAAATAAATATAACGCTGGAAAGCGCAGGATAGAACGGCTTTCCACTGAATGGAAAAACGACCCGATAAAGGTTACTGGGAGCTGTTAGGTGTAGGCTGCACAAGATCGTTCTGGAGGCGCTTTCAACAAACAACGTGCCGTTTAGTCGTGAAAACGTAATAAACAGAGTTACTTTCGAATTTATAAATAAAAATAGATGATCGGGCTTGAGGCATAGGCTTCTTTTTACCCAACCGCGCAGTAGGGTAATGTTTTATGGACTAACCACGCGTGCGAAGCCACGGTAGCATGTAGCTTTATATTTTCAACATCATTATCTTTCTCGGCCCGTATCGACCCACTGCTGGGCATAGGCCTCTCTTTGTTTCTGCTATTCTACCCGATCCTGTGCTAGTTTGAACCACTTAAGACCCACGGACTTATTGATGTCGTTGACCCATCTTGCTGGTGGACGTCCCCTATTTCGATGCCCAGTTCTCGGCCTTCACTCTGTTAGTGCCTTAGTCTACCTGTCGTCACTACGTCTGGCAAAGAGTCCTGCCTAACTTCACTTGAGCCCCAATATTCGCTTGCTGACGTCTTGTACTTTAGTCTGCTTTCGAATTTCGATCTAAGAGTGTGATGCCGAGCATGTTTTATCTTTCGGCAAGGAGTATCAGATGAAGGAAGTCACCAGGCGTGTTTAACTTGGATGGGCAGCTTTCGGTAAACTAGATGACATACTAAAATCCACGCGTAATATGTCGGTTCAAGCCATAACTTATGGTGCCGAGACATGGAGGCTCACGAAGGAGGCTGAGCACAAAATAAGTGTAGCACAAAGAGCTTTATATTTTAACATCGAATAAACTAAGATACCATCGTGTTGCTGATCTCTGATAACTTATTATTATTATTTTCAAGTCTGGCCAACGTAAGTAGGTAATAGGTCGATTATCGCCCCTATCATTACACTAAATAATCGCAACTCCATACCTGATAATAAAGTGTCATCATCATTATAAGACCGGTATATTGCGGTATCGTAAATTTATTTTATCTGTGGTGTTGGAAGTTACGCAGTTATTTTCGACAAGCTTGATTGTAACTATGTCCATTAAAGATGAGGTACTTATACAGGGTGCTTCAAATGTATGGTAAGGTTAATTGTCCACACTTACAATCAACAAAATCTAAAATTAAAAAAATATTTATTTGCAACCAAAAACCCTATCTATTAAATTATCTTGGCGACAATTCACAAAAAAAAACTTAATATATTACATTTCAAAGTTAAGATAAGATAACGTTTATTTGCTAGATCATAGAAAATGTACATCAGTGGGTAAGACTTTATTGCGACATCAATTTGGTGAACAGTTAATTTCCCGCTTCGGACTGGTGAATTGACCGCCTAGATCTTGTGATATCACACCTCTAGACTTTTTTCTTTGGGGCTATGTAAAGTCCAAAATTTACATGGATAATCCGGGTACGATTGAAGAACTGGAATCCAAAATTACTAGTGTTATTCGCCAAATACCACCCAAAATGGTGGTGGCTCGGACGCTTCATTGAAAATTGGAACTTCAGAGAGGACCATAACCACAATTTACGGCCCGTATTTGAAAGAACTATCTTAAAAAATAAAATGTAAAGAATGGTTCTATTGTTTGATATAAAAGATAAAAAAGATAACACGAAAAAAATGTTTTTTTTTACTTATGAATGTACCTACCTCTAATGAATCACCCATTACTCAGTAAGCGCTCTCTCTCCTTTAATTTAGTTTTTTTAATGTGCACCCTATTAAGGTTGTCTGGAAGAAATTGCAGAAATTGAAGAAACCGCCCATAATGTTTGTGGCTTTCTGTTCTGTATATTTGTTTTTTTTTTTTTGTGGTGTATACAAAAGTATCTTTATTTTATTCAATATTTAATCAATTTTTAAATTTAATGTTTTTTATTGAACGAACAGTTGGCCCGGTTTACATAACTACCCCAAAACGTAATAACGACTAAACATGTTTAAATTTGACGTATTTATATGATTTTATCGCAACGTAACGCAAGTCGCATTTAGAACTTAAAACCTAGTTATTTTGGGAGAACATTCAATATATCAGCTTTTTAAGTTACAAAACTCGAAGTCAAACAACATTTACGTTTAAGTAAGTAGGTACTTTTACGTCCTACGGCACACGCTCCAAGAAACACCTGATTAGAAGGCAGTTCATAAATTAATAACTTGGATAAAAATAATTTATTTATATAAAAAGTTGTTTAGTTTCATGGTAGAATCATCCCTATTTGGGATAATTATTATTACGAAACACCCTGTATGGTTTGCGGTATTTTGGCACTCAAGTTTTACATCAAGTTTCTTAACCAGAGCCGTGACCGAATGTATAGAATGCGAAGTGCGTACTTACTCGCCTTTTCGAGGAAATTGTTACTTTACGAGTCTGGAATTCGTCAACGGTTTGTTTTGGTGTTTGTGCGTTGGTGCAGGTGGATTTTTAAGGTTCTGTAGTCGAACTCGAAACCCTTATAGTTTCACCATGTCCGTCCGTCTGTCTGCTCGTCTGTCGTACAAGTTACAGCTGTTTTACACGTAGACTACAAATACAAATATTTTTATTTTCTAAATAAGAATTAACATATGTATTTATGTACATAATGAGCTCCGCACTAAGTGTAACGCCTAGATCGCGGATGCCCTGAATGGATTTGCAAAAGTTAAACAGATTATATGCGAGACCAAACCGATTAAGTATACATTTTAGACAATTATGAGAACAGCAAAACAAAAAACAATTTTAAGTTAAACTAGTGGTTCGCCCCAAACTGAGATCTCGCGTAATCTTTGACTATCAAAATAGTGCCACGAAATAAATTACCAAATTACTTGACCTACAGTTTCATTCAATTTACAGGTAACGGCAGTTAATGTAAATTAGTAACCTTTTTTGGGGTACAAATTGCAGTTATTCTGGATTTCAGACTTTTGCCTATATTTGTGTCACTTAAGCTACACGCATACCAAATTACAGAACTGTGGGGTGACTGGTGTACCCTGTGAATTTTGTCAAAGTTCAGTTTTTATTAAGGCTAATAACTCAAAAACTGTAAAGACTTTACTAAAAATAAAAAAGGAGTCTAAATGTACTAATGAAGACCTTTAATTTGACGTTACATTTGACCTAATACTCTTATATTCATTTTTTTTACCCCTCTTGAACCCCAATATCTCGACAACCCCCCAACATTTTTAGCTCATTTAGTCACACCAAAATTATGCCATACTACCTACCTATGTATCAAATTTCACGATGATCGGGTCAACGCTTCGAAAGTTATCCTCGGACAAACAAACATACACACATACATGCATACCTACATACATACAACAACAACCGATACAACGCCGATTTGCCCAGGTTGATTTAGAGATCTCGCTTCGCTCGATCAATAAAGCTAAAGATAAAAATATAAGCAGTAATATTATCATCATCATCATCATCAACCTATAGCAGTCCACTGCTGGACGTAGGTCTCTCCCAGGGTGCGCCATTGAGCCCGATCCTCAGCTCTTCTCATCCAATCCTTGCCAGCCACAGCGCGCAAATCTTCACTCCATCTAGCCGGAGGGCGTCCTACACTTCGCTTGCCTAGACGTGGTCTCCACTCCAGAACACGTTTACCCCAACGGTTATCGGTTCTGCGGCAGATATGACCGGCCCACTGCCACTTCAGCTTGCTGACCCTCTGAGCTAAGTCGATCACCTTGGTTCTCTGTCGGATAACCTCGTTTCTGATTCTATCCTTCAGAGAAATTCCGAGCATAGCCCTTTCCATAGCTCGCTGAGCGACTTTCAGTTTGTGGACCAGTCCCACCGTAAGTGTCCACGTTTCGGCTGCGTAAGTCATCACAGGTAGGACGCACTGGTTAAATACTTTTGTTTTTAGGCATTGTGGGATGGGTGACGAGAAGACCTGACGAAGTTTCCCAAACGCTGCCCAGCCCAGCTGAATTCGCCGGTTTACTTCTTTCTCGAGGTTGTATCTACCCAATCGCAGAATCTGCCCAAGATAGACATACTCATTCACAACCTCGAGAAGAGTTCCAGCGACTGCAATCGGCTCTGGGGTAACACGATCATTGATCATGATTTTCGTTTTGTCTAAGTTCATTCCCAGGCCGATGCATCTAGAAGCAGCAGCTAGGTTATTCAGCATCATAATCAATAATCATAATTAAGTAATATTATAAGATTACAAAATTAATAAGACAAAAAAATTGGGGACTCGTGTAAGATGCATTTGAGTTTGTGGGAGCGTGTGTGTGTGTGGGTTTATGTGTGTTTGAGATGGTATATTTGAACGTGTGTGTGAGTGTGTGTGTATTGTGTGGGTGTGTGAGGGGGGCGGGGATGCGCAACTATTAGTGATGTGAAGCTTAAATTTTGCAAATCCACCCAATAAGTTATGAAAATAAATAATATACTAGTTTTTTCAAGGGACCTCCCCAACCTCCCCTTTTCAAGGATGTTTTTTTATTACTTTCACTTTTATCATAAATAATCCGTTTACGAAATATAATGAAAGTATCTCGGAGACAAACTCACCATCACCATCATCAATAGATATATATCACTGCTGGACGTCTTTGCTGAATAATATTAAACAAGGCGTCAAGCTAGTATAATAATATTTAGGGATGCTCGTAGATCAACAGGTAGACCGCCCGCCTGATGATCGAAAGATATTGTCAAAAGTAGCTGGGAATCAATGGAAGAGACTCCTGGAAGACGGGGAACATAGCGTAATAATGAGAAAGTTTATACCCAACAGTCAGATATAATGATCTTGAGAGAGAAAGCTACCAATTCAAATCTACACAACATACATCTAGATACCTACAGTTTTTTCAGTGAAAACATCTAAATCTGTTACAAATTAACATTTTTATTCAAAAGATACAGAATTGAGCACAATTGACCATAAATCAGCTATTAAGGTGAAAGAAAGTAACAATTCACAAGTCATAAAACACCTTTGTACAGCCGCCAAACAATAAAATGCTTTTTTTACAAATTGACCATTTGAATTGTTTGAGCATCAATTTTCTGATGACGATTATCAATGGCGAGAATCGAATGTTTAGCGTTGTTTGTAGAAAGACAATTGAGATTGCTGTTTTGATAGTGTTGAGTAATTGTTTCTTCAAATAAGAATAACTGTTTCTGGTGGAAGTATGCGTTTTGGCATTTAATTTTATTGAGACAATCAATACTCGCAACGTGGCGTGAGTGAAAAACTTATGGATATGAGATAACGCCATTATTTTGGCCTTCCGAATCATCTACCTCAGGCTTATCTACCTGATATTTAGGGAGACTTACCGCCCGCGTAAATTGAATGAATCATCAATCTCTATTTAGGTAATTAATAGACTTCGATCCTATTCATCCCACACATTTTAACCAATAAAGTAATACGACTTAACATATTAGAATACATGCATTTAATTTTGTAATCTATGCCTCATCTAATCACAAAAATCAAAACACAAAAACCCACATCGTGCAAAAGCTACGTGGTACAGATGTGTAACTAGGATTTATGTAGGAGCTGTTTGGAGCAATTGAATGTGCATTGCAAATGTTCTTCTTATGTATGAAGGGGCTGACTGAGCTGTCGTGATTTTTATAAAACATTACGCCCCTACCAGCCCCCAAAAATTTTGACGACCTCCGTGGTGCAGTGGGTGAATACCCGGCTGAGACGCAGGAGGTAGCAGGTTCGATTCCCGCCGCGGAACAAATGTTTGCATGATCTTAAGATATTTGTTTGGGGTCTGGATGTTTTTCTATATATTATAAGTATGTATTTACAAAAAAAAGTATATAAGTATTCTATCAGTTATCTGGTTCCCATAGTACAAGCTCTGCTTAGTTTGGGGCTAGATAGCATTGTGTGAAATGTTCAGTAATATTTATTTAAAAAAAAAGAATCAGACAGTGTCCTGCTTACATATTAGTTAATAAAAATGATACCTAGTAAGTATGATTTTACGGGATAATTCCATTAAGAAAAGATTTCACTGAATACAGAGATGTCCTTTTAGAAATCACAAGTTTTTTTTAATAACTTTCCTTTGCAATTGCTCCCCCTGTCTTCTGGATATCTACCCCTAGCTACATCCCTGCAAACCCGTGAGAGACTCTTGCGCAATTTTCATGTAACGTCCCATTGCGTGCACATCATTGCACCAAGTACTTATGGTACTTACTGGGACCTAGATTGCAGCTGATGTGTTCCGTAGAATGGAATTGGATGGCTGGATACGCAATTTGGCTGTTGCAACGTTTTCTCAGCGTTTATCGTGGAACTACATAATACTAGACTAAATCGTAATTTATATTCTTTCGGTCACTACTCACATACCATTGGAACACTAGGGGAGAAAAGTTTATTTTTTGCTAGGAGATCGTTATTATGATCCATTTACTAACGTATACCTATTTCCTTTTTTTGTTTTTAAGGGTGCTTAGCTGTGCTTAGAAGCTAAAAGAAAAATTTTAAAATAGCATGGCTGGGTTATTGATTGAAAATATTTTATTGCACTTATAAAACTAGTAAAAAGCGAACTTAATGCTAAAGAGCATTATCTTCCAGATAACCAAATAAGATAGTTATTATAGGCAAATTAAGCAATCCCGTTTATGAGTTTAACAGACATCTTTAGCTTAGATAGCTCATCTCTGGTTTAAAGGCAGCCTAATGATATGCAACAAAGATATTAGGTATCTATCTACACTTCCCGACATGGAACTTTAAAAGTAAAGTTAAACCTGGGTGAATTCTTAAAACACATTGACATCCACTCGTACAACACTCAAAACGCGGGCAAGCTGGCGACCGTGCCCCGGTCTCTGGCGAAGTCCTCCAGGCTGAGTCACGTCATGGGTCCAACATTATATAATAAACTCCCAGAATATATAAAATCAGCGAACAGTTTGCCTGGTTTCAAGTCCAGACTAAAACGTTGGCTAATCGAGCTGACTTTCTATAGCATACACGAATTTTTGATGAGTAGATACTTAGAGTACTCAGATGTTTTTAATGACTAGATGTTGTTATAAATGATTTTATTGTATTTATTTTGGAATCACAATATTTTATAGCCTAATGAGTAATTTCATTTTGATCTAGTTTTTTAGTATAATTATAAACTAAGAACGTGTCCAATAGTTAAAAGGAAGACACTTTGTTCATGTAGGCAAGAAAGAATGAAAGAAAATGCATTTATTTGACACACACACAGGGCCCCAATTCTACTAAACCAATCGCTTCACTATGACTATGATATCGTCAAAAAATCGCCACTATAGATTACCTTTTGGTATTCTACTAACACAATCTTTTTTCAATGACCGCCGTTGCTATGACACCCCCATTGAACATTTGGTAGCATATGACAGGAATATCAATCATAATCGTTTAATAATGGTATGGCTCCATAATAGTATTTCTTATAAATTAGCAGAATTGGGCCCCAGGACTGACCATTCAGAACATCACTTTCACTAATTTATACTATTATTCATTTACACTACACTAACTCAAAAGGCTTAGTTCACTAGTGTGTTCTCACTATGTCCGTGTTGTCGAGGAGCTGGATAGCCTCAACGATCACATGGTGATGAAGTCTATGCTCATGAGCTTCTGCATATTTTTTGATAGTTTTGTTGACAACCTTTATGTTAAGGTCCCGGTGCAGGTCATCATTTCCTACGTACCAAGGCACATTAACTATTTCCCTCATAGATACACATAACACAGATGTATGGAATGTGGAAGTAATGAATGAACATTACAACAATATCGATTCAACCCAGTTTACACGTTAGAAATCAACGTAAATAGCCCGATTTCTTCATATCTTCCCATATTATTATGGTGTCATGTGACTGCCATTGTCTGCATTTAGGTAGATATTCTAAGTATGTGAGAGTAGAACGTACTCGTTAGTATGTAAATCTTTTGGAATTTACATCATAGATAATTTCGCTGTAACTGAGCGTAAATGAGGGCGTGAATGGCTATTGGTTATTGTAATTTGATGATCTCCGTAGCGGGCGAATAGCCGGCCGAGACGCAGGAGGTAGCGGGTTCAATTCCCATCGCGGAACAAATGTTTGCATGATCTACAGATATTTTTTCCGGGACTGGATGTTTTTCTATATATAGGGTTATTGTATTCTAGGGTGGGAGCTAGTGATCTTGTATTGTACTCTATTCCTTCGTTAAGATATCTGCTAACTGTATGTAACATTTTATTGTATTGATTGTTAATGTTTCAATAAAAACTTTCAAACTGTCAAACTTTAATATATTAAAAGTATTTACAAAAAAAAAAAAAAAAGTATATAAGTATTCTATCAGTTATCTGGTTCCCATAGTAGTTCTGCTTAGTTTGAGGCTAGATAGCGCTGTGTGAAATGTCCAGCAATATTTATATTTATTTTATATTTAATGTTTACCGTCATTCTTGTTTTTTTTTGTAGAAAACCATCTATCGGCAAAAAATGTTCAGCGTAATGTTGAGTTATACTCCAAATTCAAATTGTATTTCTTGCGTAATTAGGGTAATAACAAGGTGTAGGTACAGTCATATTCAGTGTTTATTGCATGTAATGTTAAAGCTACATTCATTTAATTTTTACGTTTTTAAATCTAAGCACAATGTCAGGGTTATTTATTTATAATAATTACAATTATTTTTGCAGCTCATACCTCATATAAAATTTAAAACAATAAAAAAGTACTAATAGTAAAAAAAAAGTAAAAAACAACTTAAAATAAAAAATAAAATTATAATTGGTAAATCAAAATTATCATCGGCTAGGTAATCATTAACACTATTGTATGTTTTTCTATCAACAGCTTTTACAATTTCAACTTAAATAAATTTAAACTAGGAGCATCTAGCACACTCTTCGGGAAATTATTGTACAAACGCACAGCCATGCAGATTACACTTTTATAAAGCCAAGACGGCGTTTCGGGGGAAACAAATTATATTGTTGTCTTTTACTTAAACGGGTTATACTCCTCTTTTGGTAACGGGTTCAGGGCCCATTTATTTTAATTTTCAAGTTCGTTCGACCTTCTATTTAATTTATTGCCATTCACTATACACTTGTAGAGTAAATCGCAATCTTGATTCCCGTAGGTGGTCTAGTTTGTAGCCAAATGGTTTGATATCAACGATTCTATGGGCAATAATTGTTGTCAGCCTTGCAAGGCAGTCGGCGCGACCGACGCCGACGGCCACAAATGATAATATTATGCATTTATTAGACCTACCTAACTACTATTTCACCGTTAGGAAGTTTACACAACCTTTGACTGCACTTACTATTTGGATTCCGTACCTCAAACAGTACCTCGGTTCCCAGATCAAAAAATTGAAATTCCAGAGAAAATTCCTGACATTTGATAAAAATTTCTGACTTTCTTGTAAATATAACATTAATATCGTTAGCATCGTGCCTGTGAATGAAATAAGCAAAATGTTTCGTTTATTTTATGTTTTATTTTACTCGTTACCTACTTAAATTGTATAAATTGTATTATGTATATGTATAAATTGTAGAATTTCCGGACGGTTTAGGATACCCCGCATTCCTAACAAAGATTTATATTACCGGACATGTCCGAAAATTCCGGACGTATGGCAACCCTACTCGTACCTCACTTCGTTATCTGTCTGTCTTTCTGTCAATACCCTTTTTCTGAGGAACGCGTCGAGGTCTCAAGTTGAAATTAATATGAAGAACTTAGGTGTACGGTCCCATGCTGTAAATAAAGCTTCTAAGTAAAAGCAATCAAAAAATACGGCCATTTAAGCCGTATACTTTGACACTCGCAAATAAATCCTGTTGCCTCCCTGAGTGTGTTTTACCGCTTGTATAATGGGTTGTGTTCTGAGGAGTTGTTTAATATGGTGCAGGTTCCTTTTATCGTCGCACCGCTAGCCGGCAGCGAATCCATCCACACACCTTGGAGACGATTTGGTCGCGTACCGTGAGGGTCCAGAGGAATTTCCTCCCGCGAACACTTCGCTTGTGGAATGGTCTGCCTGCCGAGGTTTTCCCCAGGGGCCAGGGTTCGGCAACGCGCGAGTTACCTTTGGTGTTACAAACGTCCATAGGTTACGGTAACCGCTTACCATCAGGTGGGCCGGATGCTTGTTTGCTGCCTTAGTGGTATAAAAAAAAACAACAAAACAAGAGATATTTCCCGTTGACCTAAAATCATAAAGTTTGGCAAGACCAACTGACAGCACAAGTAAAGGAAAAAATCTGAAAATCGTTATATCTTAAATAAGTTAAAAAAACATTTTATTGAACTCTCGGTGCGAAAGTCAGAGTCGCATTTGTCCGGTTTTATTTTCGTTGATTTGTGTGAGTCTTAAGGTACATTTCTAAGGTAACATTTTCCAAGAAACATCCGATTTTGAGCCAACCTTGTTCATTTACCGCCCCAATAGAGCAAAATTTAATCATTTTCCTCTCTAAATTATAGCGTGTATCAACCCAGGCTAGTATGTGACCGAGTTACCCAACCTATGTGTACTTACTTGCCCATTTAGTCAAACGTTCTAAGCATCTATATAATTAGCCCCACAGAATAACCTACAGTTTCTATATAATCACAGAACAACCATAGAATAATCAGCAGTTTCACGTCCTCCGTGGAGCAGTCGTCGACTAGTCGGCTGAGACGCAGGAGATGGCTGGTTCTGTACCCGCCGGGGAACAAATGTTTGCATGATCTACAGATATTTGTTCCGGGTCTGGATATTTTTCTGTATACTACATATTGTATATTTACAAAAAAAATGTATATAAGTATTCTATCAGTTACCTTCGTTCGACTACCTCCGTGGCGCAGTGGGCGAATAGCCGGCTGAGATGCAGGAGGTAGCGGGTTCAATTCCCGCCGCGGAACAAATGTTTGCATGATCTACAGATATTTGATCCAGGTCTGGATGTTTTTTATGATATTAGTTATCTGGTTCCCATAATACAAACTCTGCTTAGTTTGGGGCTAGATAGCGCTATGTGACATGTCCAGCAATATTTATATTTATTATTATTTATTATCTGGTTCCCATAGCACAATATACACATACACACATAGCTTCGCTTAGTTTGGTGCTAGATAGCGCTATGTGAAATGTCCAGCACTATTTATTTAAAATCCATATAATTACCCCCACAGAATAACCTACAGTTTCTACGTAATCACAGAACGACCATAGATTAATCAGTAGTTATTAAAGACAAAGTATTGAAGTTTACACATTCGCGCTAATGACGAGACGCGTTGCGCTGGCGAAGTAAATAGCGAACACGCATGTAAGAACGATAATTCGCGTCGCACGACAATGCTCCCAGCAAAGAATCGAAAAACAACAACACCCTGTTAAAAATGGAACGCAAAGATTGATGGTGGGAAACATCATAGGATACTGCGAACTCGACCATCACCTCTAAAGAGCGGGGCCACAGACACTAGCCAACTAGGCTTTCTCACGAATGTCTTCAAGAAGAAGACAGTGGAGCACATAATACTTCACTGTACATCTGCAAGCGATGCCAGATAGGTCTACAGGGGCTCATCGAGTAATCGTCCCCCAACTCCACAACATCCACGGTGATCCTGGAAAAATACTGCATTAAATCAAAGTTCTACTTCTTTATTTGCACGTGTTATGATGGTTAGGGTCAGTTTAGAAGTGGGGTAATACACAATACACCTCAATGCGGGACTTCAGGTCAGATCATACACCCCTATCATATAGATATGCTAATAGAATAACAATTAGATATGCTCATCAATCGTAAAACGGTCGCGTATTTTTGCCGCCAAGCAGCATTGCTGTTTGGGTTTCAAGAGTATGGTTGCCGGTAAAATTACATGCACTAAGGCCACGTAGAATTAAAAAAAACGAGTGACGAAGGCGAATGTTTACACACCGTATTAACAATTATACAAGAATTCGTTTTGCTAAATGTAATCAAGTACATTGCAATTCTCAGTCTGTTTATCTCTTAGTTGCTTGTTTCTACATAGAAGAATTAGCTCTGAATGTTAGTAGGGTTGTCTAATGGTCGTTATTAAGATATTTAAGGTTTAACGTAATTAGCGACTAAACATGTATGTATGATTTGACAACTCTCTAAATCATATTTAGCCACTAAATACGTTTAGGCATCGTTGCACAACTAGCCCCTACATAAAAAATCATAACATGCTTAATAATGCTAGAGCTAAACTCGAAATCTTGAGTTTAGTTCTGGCATATGAAGATTGATCAAACAATTTGCGACAGATTTGTCCGCGTTGGTACAATTCACGCTTGAGCAGTTCGTTATGCAATTTCAGAGGATACGAATTAACTTACAAATATTTACACTACACGGTATTTAGGGACCCTCAACCCTAAATTTAGGGTAGTTTAGGTTTTAAGAGTTAGAGAGTAAGGAGCCCGATAATTTGGACAAGGCTCTTCCATCCTTTATTCAGAGTCAGTAAATACCGTGTGGTGTGATAAGCCTTTTAGATAGATAGATATTTCTTTATTGTTACGCCAAATTACAATAACTTAAATACTAATGCGTGGTGGTACAATGGGCGGCATTATCGCTTAAAGCGATCTCTTCCAGGCAACCTTTGGATGGACTGGAATTTAAAAACGGGAGAGGAGGCGGTGTTACAATAAATACCTATTTAAGTTGGATAAAAAATAAATAAATACCTAAAATTTACCTACATATACTTACAAACATAAATATTATATAATAACATAATATTTACATATATGTAAAATATATTGATATTGAAAGGAAATACAACGGTTACTCTAAAGAAGTTGATAAGTACAATTTGTAGACCTCATTTTAAAAATCAAGCCTTTAAGCTTTCGTAGGTTTCAGGTATTAGTACCTTCCTACCTACAAAATGCGATAGAGTTGTAGAGCAAAGCCGGGGCGGACCTCTAGTTCTAGATATGTTACACGATTGAAATTCTTGATAAGTCACATGATTTATTGATTACGGGCGATATAAAATTCCAGTCTCA
This sequence comes from Philereme transversata, assembly GCA_963924445.1. Classification (NCBI taxonomy): domain Eukaryota; kingdom Metazoa; phylum Arthropoda; class Insecta; order Lepidoptera; family Geometridae; genus Philereme; species Philereme transversata. The sequence continues at coordinate 13,811,600 of OZ004347.1, forward strand.
GTACTAGCAACAATCGGCAACCCTGAATCGGCACAGTTCTCACGACCTAACAATCGTCGCTTTAGTCTTACGAGGTTTTTCGCTCCTAATCGGTCGCGGCTTTCGTAACTTATTGTGTGTTACGAGTAGGCAAGTTCGTATTGTTTTCATGATTACATCGATTTGTTAGAAGCCTGCGATAAATTTGTGAGATAACTGCACTAACTGGAGATAGAAAAACATTTGGCCCACCTGGTCTTAAGTGGTAATCATCGCCTATAACAAAGTATTGCCTCGTACGTCACGCATCTTAGAAACGTGCCCTACGATGCACTGCCCTGCGTACATAACCTTCGTACCAAAACACAGCAATGCTTGGCGACTGTAATAGGTATGGTGGTAGTACTTTTCCGGGCGAGCCCTTTTACAACGAACTCTAAGGTAGGTAGGTATTTGGTGGGTGTATTCCACTTTGTTCACCTGGGTAAACAAAGTGGAATCCTGTGTGTCATATAACCTCGAAATCATTTTACCCAGGTGAAACCAAGATGAAATAATTCGATATATTTGGTGCGATTATGAAATCAAAATTATGAGGTTTAAAATTCATATTTACATACCATAATATTGGATAACTTTTCATAAAAGTAATTTAAACAATAGACTCTCAGTTTCTCAGTCTGCCATTTTTGTGGCGAGCCGTCAAAATCGTCAAGATTGAGATATCTCTATTGAGCGTCGCAATTGGACCGCAAACGCCAACTGCTCCGTTGTTTGCGAAACCATCTTAAAGAATTGTATGGTTTGTTTTTCTTGGAGTTACGACAATAAATCTAAGTTTATTTACATAAAATGTTGGTTAAATAAGCCGCATTACACACTTGGTTAGTTTCTGATAAGTCCTCTTTCTGTTAATAAGACGGACAGAGAAAGTGGGAAGTAAAATAATTGTATCAAAGGACTGAAGAGAAGGTTTAGGACTGATAAACATGAGGTAAACAAGAGGAGGACAAACATGAGATATACATACATAACATAGGATGACAGGTTCGCACTGATGAAACGGTACGTGATAAATCCCAGGTTCCACAGGTGTGTGCGTTTACCCCTAAAAACCCCATTTACTGTAGGTCCGCAATTCCAGAACACACCCTTAACTATCTCTAAGAGCATTGGGATCTTGGGTGTCGACATCTCCAGTGACGTGCAGTTCCGGAGTCACTTAGAAGACAAGCCAAAGTTGGCATCCAAAAAGCTCGGTATGCTCAACAGGGCAAAACAGTACTTCAGTGCGGGGCAAAGACTGCTTCTATATAAGGCGCAAATCTGGCCCCACATGGAGTATTGCTGTCATTTATGGGCAGGTGCACCTGGATATCAACTAGGGCCACTTGACTCTGTTCAAAGACGAGCTATGAGATATGTTGACGATCCCATTCTCACAAGCGGTATTGAGCTCTTAAGGCTCAGGAGAGATTTTGCCTCCCTCCTTTGTGTGTTCTATCGCTTGTATAATGGGTTGTGTTCTGAGGAGTTGTTTGCTATGGTGCCTGCAAGTACGTTCTATCATCGCACCGCTCGCCATCGGCAGGGAATCCATCCACACGCCTTGGAGACGATCTGGTAGCGTACCGTGAGGTTCCAGAGGGATTTCCACCCGCGAACACTTCGCTTGTGGAATGGTCTCCCTGCCGAGGTTTTCCCTAGGGACTACAGTATGGGGTTCTTCAAAAAGGGCGTTTTGAAAAATTTAAAGGGTCGGCAACGCGCGAGTAATACCTTTGGTGTTACAAACGTCCATAGGCTACGGTAACTGCTTACCATCAGGTGGGTCGTATGCTTGTTTGCCACCTTAGTGGTATATAAAAAAATCCCGTATTTATAATAATGATAGAGAAAAACGCTAAAAGGAATCATTAGCTCAATTTTAAAGACAACAAAACTGATTTTTTATTTAGTTAATCCTATGGCTGATATGATTATAAATAAGTTAAGCACGTGTCGAACCGGTGAAGACTTGCGTAGGCAGCCAGGCTGTATCTTAGTCATTGCTCCAACTCATCAAACACTATGTACTATGTTGTATACTTTACTATGGAAGTTCAAAAAGTTAATGTTTTAATATGTTGTTATATGTTTTTAATCCAATCTTCTATGGTTTTACAACCAGTGCTTTAGATTGCTAAAACTATTTGGATTTTGTGTTACAGTAGTCAGAAAAAACTTATCACTACTACGTACCTACTTGCAGACAATTACTGACGAGCGATATATAGGTCAATTTAGATAACTTTACTCCAAAAACATGATTTCGTGCGTAATGTGATGTAGAACAAATATAAAAAAGGAAAAAATAACTGAACTACTTTTTTACTATTTGTTACACATTATTTGAAATACATTTTAATTTAAATAAGTACCTGTGAAATATTAGTGCATTTCAGTGAATGCATCTTTTTCTAACACCTGGGTTTGACTGGTAGAAAATGAGTAAGCATTAAGCCCACCTATTCCTATTTCAATTTTGTTTGCTTTAAAATTGAGGGCATCGCATTAAGCGTTTTTAGGGTTCCGTACCTCAAAAGGTAAAAAAAGTAATCCTTATAAGATCATTATCTTATCCGTCTGTCTGTCTGATGTCCACCGATTTTCTCAGGAACGAGTGGACCTAGCAAGTTGAAATTTATACCAGATATACTGAGGTCTATAGTCCCCATTAGATATTTTTCGGAATTTTCCCTTGTGTTGCTTTTAACCAAAATTGACAATTCTAGGTCAACCGGAAGTACCCTATAGGTTTTAGGTCGAAAACCTATATGGTAGTTCCCGTTGACCTAGAATCACGAAATTTGGCAAAAAGCAAGGTCTTTACAGAACAAATAAAGGAAACATTCTAAAAAATAAAACAAGTTGAAAATTAAAGGGTGTCCCCATACATACATAGTTGGCGCCAATTAAGATAGTCCTCTGAGTTGTATGGGCTCATACAATTTATTATAGATAAATGGTATGGAACCCTTCGTGCGCGAGTCCAACTCGCACTTGGCCGGTTTTTATCTATGATCTGTTTAGAATCTCTCCAAACAGGCTAGAAAAAAACATTTAAAGCAGCTAAGTTTTTGTAGCACGCTAACTATCTTTTCTACCGCCATGGGTTTAACTGGTAGAAAATATGATACGACTTATCAAAATAGCCACATTAATATGTGTAGACTCCCAGGTGTATTAAGAAAGTTCGTGGCGGATGTTTTGATTACCCCAATGATGTAAACAAAACATTGATTTACGACTCTTTCACTAATTAATTGACTGGCAGTTAAAAAGAAACGCTTATATAATGATCAATAACTTCATACGACTATTGTAATGAAATTATAAGTGGTAAATTTAATATTTATTTTTATTTACTTATTTAATACCAGTGGTTCGCCTCGAACTGAGATTTCGCGAGTCTCCAATCAACAAAAATATATATTTATAATCTTTGACTATCAATATCAATATCAATATATTTTTATTTGGTACATAAAACCGTGTACAGAAACAAAATGGGAACGGTGATACCCGCAGGAGTAAAAATACTGTGTCGCAGGCATCAACGCCCTCCTTAATTATCCATATATTTAATTATATAATAATTATAATTATTAATATAAAATGATTATTTAAATACGTGAGAATACTTGAAGATTTTTGTACACCTATTTAGTTACCCATTCAAGTTATTTAAACCCAAGTACCCATCGTCTTGCATAAGCCGACCTTGCGAGTTCAAGCTGGGGCAGGCCTCAGGCTCTAAAATTCATTAATATTTCATTGTTATAAATTAAAAGTAAACCTGTTCCCGAACAAACATGTTTCATGACGTGTGGTTTCTAGATTTTTGAAGTGAAAATTTCTTTAGGCACGTTGGACATTTTGAGATGAGAAAAAACCATTGAACTCTCAACATCGTTACCGTTACTGACACCTCATTATATGAAGTAAAAACTTCTTTAGGCGCGTTGAGCATTTTTTGAGATGGGAAAAAACCATTGAACTCGCGACATTCTTACCGTTCCCGTTACCGACACCTCTGTATATGAAGTGATAACTTCTTTAGGCGCGTTGGGCATTTTGAGATGGGAAAAAACCACTGAACTCGCGACATTCTTACCATTCCCGTTACCGACACCTCTGTATATGAAGTGATAACTTCTTAAGGCGCGTTGGGCATTTTGAGATGGGAAAACCATTGAACTCGCGACATTCTTATCGCTCCCGTTACCGACACCTCTGTATATGAAGTGATAACTTCTTTAGGCGCGTTGGGCATTTTGAGATGGGAAAAAACCATTGAACTCGCGACATTCTTATCGTTCCCGTTACCGACACCTCTGTATATGAAGTGATAACTTCTTTAGCCGCGTTGGGCATTTTGAGATGGGAAAAAACCATTGAACTCGCGACATTCTTACCGTTCCCGTTACCGACACCTCTGTATATGAAGTGATAACTTCTTTAGGCGCGTTGAGCATTTTTTGAGATGGGAAAAAACCATTGAACTCGCGACATTCTTACCGTTCCCGTTACCGACACCTCTATATATGAAGTGATAACTTCTTTAGGCGCGTTGGGCATTTTAAGATGGGGAAAAAACCATTGAACTCGCGACACTGTTACACTGTCGCTGACTCTTACGCTGACACTGTGTTTGAATTGGATGTATTTTGTTAGTATGTTACTCAATCGCGTCGTAACGGCTGAACCGATTTCGATTAAATTTAGTATGTACGTAGATTACCACATAGGCTACTTTTTATCCCATAGATTAGTTCCCATGGGATAAAAATAGGGTGTCAAGTTGCAACAGCGAGTTTAGCTTTATTTCTAGGATACGTACACATTTAGTAGTGTAACGTGTACGAAATCGCGGGCAACAGCTAGTATTCATATGTAATGCAACTTGCAAGTTTTATGGAAGCATGAGGTTTGCCTCTAATTACCTCATACCTAAATTTTATGCACCATAATGCGTCTGATAAACTGTCCCGCCACCCAAATTTATCAATATTCAATCATTATCAACCTATTATCAATATTCAACCATCAGATCTTGATCAAATTTATGTGGCATTCCTGAGGTACCTTTCATACAAATGAATCAATGAAATCGGACAGCGTATTATATAATTATCACTGAACATGCATTAAACTGACAAATTGAGACTTTCTCCTTCTTTTGAACTTGGTTAAAAATGATCTCAAAGCAATACATTTAGATCACATTTACATGTAACAAGGTGGTGTTACAGCTGCAGATATTGGAATATCCATAAGGTTTTGTCACCTATTGATATGCAAAATCATTTCTTTACAAACATGTCCTCTTTACTACACCTATATATACCTACCACATAACTAACCAAACAAATACATAAATACATATTACGATTAGTGTTACAGTCGGGAAAAATATTCACATAGGTACCCAAGATATGCTTAGATACACAAGATGTGCTTAGGTCTCACGTAATTAATGGACGCCCTCTAAGGTACCTTTAATTACGTGAGACGTTTTTGACGATTTTTTTACCCCCGCCGCCCCGTGAGATGTCGCGAGATTTGTTTCGACGAACCCCCCCCCCCCCCATAATGGGAGGGACCCGTTATCTCACGCGAGATTTTTCAAAATTCGTATTCATAGAGTAAATGCGTTGCGACTTATTTAAAAAAACACAATTGGCTTCTTTATTTCAAGATGGCTTCTTTCGTAATCTAGATTTACAGTGATAAAATACAAATAAAAAATTACGTGATATTAGCCGAGACCACCCCTCCTCTCCCCCTGAACACCTCACGTAATTAATGGACGGCCCCTTAGGTCTAGCTAGAGTGAATAAGTTCTGTTTTAGGCAAGCGTGTTTCATCTTCAGCCACACCATCACTTAACCACACACCGTTAAGGTGTTTTTATTGTTATAGACAAGCTTTGGCTACAAAACAATTATCTAACCAAATCAAATCCAAAATATAGTTATTCATTAAAATCACAAGGATCACTTTGAAACGCCATTTTTACTGCCTGTTCCTTCGCAACCAAGCCAGGAAAGAAAAACAAGAAACAAAGCTAGTTGTTCTTTTTAATGATCCTTTTAGAATACTTATCAAGAAAGAAAATAAATTATGTCTAAATTGTAACACTTTAGACCGAGTTGGAGCAATTTAAATCCCAAGCTTAAATAATCCGATAAATACAGTGGGCTTTTTTAAAAAGAATTTGTCCAAACCAATTTATAAAACTTATTGTCTGATAGAAGCAAGAGTTGGTTGGTAAAAGCACGGAATTGTTAGAGAACTGCTGCTCTAGTTGAATGAAAACAATTTACGTAGGAGAGAACGAACATACTGTTACGAGCTGAGGATTCGGGATAAAATAATGATAATCAGTCTAACCAAAATAACACTTTTATTCAACACTAAACGATGAATACACGAACTTGGTCACACGTAATCACAACACACTAATTCACACCACTGTTGCACCACTTAAAGTCACCGAAATGTTCGCACGTATAGCAAAATCCAGACTGACTGTCCGGCCATCTCTCCGGCCTATTTATATCGCACACAATTCACTACACTAGAACGATCTCGAACGTTCCAGGAAAAGGGTCGGTGTTTCGACAGAATGACCAATCCCCATCCTGCGCAACCGCAAACAATAACACAGCAGGTAAGACCAAAGCGTTCGAGAAATTTCGGCTATTTCTTATTGTGTAACAGCGTAACACTACGATATAATACAGCTTATCTAATAGAAGTTTTTTTTTTATTAAAGGCTCGCGTATGATTACATCTTGCCCGATGGTAAGAGATGATGCAGCCTACGATGGGCAACGCTTGCCTACAAGAAACCTGTTCACTCACGACTTGAAGACACCCAGCTTACAAGATTGGACTCAATTCATTATATTCGATACCAGTTAAGAATAAGTTTGACACAAATGAATTTTATATTTTCGAAAGCTAATCCAAATGACATCATCTTCCTCGTTCTGTAAACAATACACCGTTTCACAGTTCTTTGATATTCAAATATCCTTTTGGCTATATTTCCATGTATGGCCAGAGTGGTTTAGCCTTTACATTTCTATTTTTTATTCTAAACTTTATCGTAGAGTTATAAGGTTGAAAATGCAGGTACAGCATTGATAGAGCATCTATGTGCTTCCAGTCTTTATGCTTTTTCTACTCTGTCACGAAGAACTATGGTTTAAAAACAGTTAAATTTTGAGCTGGAAATCATTTTTGCGCCTACATTAACATTTGCATGTAAAATCGCAACGTTGATGGCTCGCGCAGGGAACCACTTTGGGACCGCTCGTCTTGAATGTGCATGGATTTTACACATACATTTACTTTAAGTAAAGTTTTTTATCAATAACTATAAACAGCTATATATAAACGTTTGCACATGAAACCAGTTATCGAAAAAATCTATTTATCATATAAATTACTACTTTCTACCTAGTTTCTAATGTATAAATACTTTTACTTAGATACTACAAAACTCTCACATTCGGTTATAATAAGTATTTGATAATTTATTGCACAAGTAAACAAGATATTTAAATAAGCGTGAAAATCACGAAATATCATTATTTTACTAAAGGCGAGTACACAGGCGCTCGGCGAGCGTTAGTAGCGTACATACAGCGCGCTTAGCACGGCGTTTAACGAGTATTACCAAGGTGTCCGGATACTACTAGCTCAGTTCGTAAATAAACGTCGAAGTGATTGCTTGTGTGTGGTAACGGTTTATATTTTCCAAATTGTCTTCACAATCCACTATCTCCTCCCAATTTTTTTTTTATATTTTATTTTTATAATCAAGGCTTTCCACGTCCTATATAGATGAACGCTTTTGAATTTCATCGATATATAAATCTGTATAGAAGTGCTCGATCTAAATTTTGATGAGTACACCCTACACAAAAATGCGCGATCAAATATACGGCAAAATGGCGGTGGATGTATCTACAAGCGCGCAACTCTCGCTCGTGCAACGCGCGTTCGAACGAAAATCTGAAAGCGCGCGTCTGATGCGAGTTTGATCAGAAGCGCGCGCTTGCATGTGTACACCCTCAACCAACGCGCGTTACCAAAGCGCGCGCTTCAAAACGCCTAATGTGTACTCGCTCTTAAGTCTCACGTCAGCGTCGTCACGTCACTATTCGAGAAACAGCAGTTATAAGGGCTTCTATTGACAGTTAACCTTTGACTAAAAAATATGTGAATATGAAGAAAACTTTATGTTTCTTGAGAAATCGAGAAGTGTTAGTAAAAGTGATGACGCAGATAGATTTTTTATTTGTAACATAATTTTCTAAAAGAATTAGCATTCACATAATATGAGAACTTAAAACTGATAATTAACGAGCGTACTAAATAAACAATATTATTAAGTAGGTACATTAATAGTGACTTTCAATATTTTTGATCGAGCGTAGCGAGATTTCTAAATCAACTTGGGAAAATCGGCGTTGTATGTATATATGTATGTTTGTTTGTCCGAGGATAACTTTTGAAGCGTTTATATCATCATGAATTTTGGTATACCTATAGGTAATTAGTGATGGCACAATTTTGGTGTGACTAAATAAGCAAAAAATGTTAGGGAGTTGTTGAGATATTAAGCTACAAGCATACCAAATTTCAGCACTGTGGTGGGGTCACTAGTGTACCCTGAGAATTTTGTCAAAGTTTTGTTTTTATTATGACTGATAACTTAAAAAGTACAAGGTTTAAACTAAGAACTTTTATAAGACGTGCCACTTGATGGATAGTTCCATTTTGTTTTTTTTTACCACTCTTGGACCCAAATATCTCAACAACCCCTCGACATTTTTAGCTCATTTAGTCACACCAAGATTATGCCATCACTACCTAACTATATACAAAATTTCACGATGATCGGATAAACGCTTCGAAAGTTATCCTCGGACAAACAAACATACATACCTACAACGCCGATACGCCCAAATTTATTTGGAGATCTCGCTTCACTTGATCAACAATACTTTGGGAGAGGTAATAAAGAATATCATTATCTTACCATTAACCCATTAATAGATTCCTGGGTTAATGGTTCGATACTGTCTACGTCATTTATTCTCACAGATATCCGATACTGTAATGACAACCCGGATGGACAAATTACTTGACATTCAACATAGCTTAAAACATGTTTAGCTACAGAAAAATACCAGAGTCGTAAATATCAAACTTCTATAGCTATAAACAAATAAATAGATAGGGTATAAACACATTGGAAATAATGTGATTATTATCTCTCCATTCGTTGTTAATGTAAAATCCTGTTGTGATGATCGTTCAAACGATTTGCAGAATGGTGCTTATAAGTAGTGATTTTGGCAGATGTTTCAAACTAAAACAGGATCTTTAGTACCAGGACGGATACAAACATCTAGATCAGATATATAAGACAAGACATAGGTAATATTTATCAAACTTTCGCGATCACCATACATAATTACTATTTTAAACGAGTATTTATCGCGTATGTACCTTTTTATTTTAACGTCGTTAATAAAAAAAGGTACATACACGATAAATACTCGTTTAAATCATTAATTAAGTATTTGTGTGATTAACTAATATGGTGGTGTAGGTGGTGACCCTCCCTTGACTGAACCAGTGTGCACTACCCAGAAAATATCGGCAATTAGATAATGTATTACAACTCTTTAAGCTATAGATAGCTTTTTAGAAGAACTAACTCATCCATTCGAACTTTAAAGATCCTCCACACGCGATTGAAGATTTAATAAAATGTTAGCGCGTTGGTAAACAGCAACCTTTGGATTTGACCCCTTGACTTATTTTTATGAGTCACGAAATTATGGTGCCTTTGCTGAGCCATTGCAAAACCACTCAGAATATGGTAATAAGGCCATGGATTGCATTCAAACTAAAAGTAGTTGGCTATACGGGGTGTTTGGTAATATACTGATGATATTCAAGTGATGGTTTCTCAAAATATAAAAAAGGACTTCTCGAAAAAAAAACTACTGGTTATATTATCAAATTTTAAAGAAAATCGACTAAGTTTAGGTGATTAATTCGATATAAAACTTATTGCCTACTCTCATCAAAAATCGCAATCGACATCAAAAATAAAGGCCGATTTGATATCTCTTTCGGGAATGGCTGCGGGTTTTGGGTTAGAAAGGGACAACATGAGATATCTCGAGACGTCACCAATAAAGTATCTGTGGTTAGATGGCAAGCATTATGCAATAGCATAACTTAAGTTTAATAAAATATTTGTTTTTAAATGCCAAAATAAATTTGACATATCTATGGTAAACATTTCACAAATTTATTTATTATGCTCATCAAAATAGCCCCTTTCATTTTTGTGCGTATATTATCAAACACCCTATAGGTATTTACGAGAGGTGTATTTATTTGTTGATCTACTGTTGGGTAGAAGTTTAGGCAGAATCGCCCATACTTTTATATTACCCTGAGCTATTCAAACTATTCCAATATTTCCGAAGAAGTCCCACTTCATCCAAACAATTCGTGGTGGTATGCTAAATGCCCATCTTCATTCAAGAAGCGGTCTCGTTGAACTCTATTGTATGTAGAGAAGCTATTGTAGAAGTTAGGGGCGTCTTTAGAAAATAAAACAGCTTAGAAACACGCGTGTTTATGGTTTTAACGGTTTTTAGTGTTATTTTTTTAAGTTTATTTTTGGCTTGAATAGGTCGAAATTATTTGTGGTTTTGCACCGTTTTTTTATTGAGTTCTCTTGAAGCTGCTTTGTTAAGTTCCATTGCGGTGGTTACAAACTGTTTTTATAAAATAAAAAAGTAGAGCAGTAATGACTTCAGGCTCTAAGCCTCTAGCATACATTCTCGGTCTACGAACTTAAGAAAGCTTTGACTGAAATGGCATTATCATACGAAATTCAGAGATTCTCTCTCGAAGCTTCATTTCTCGATGCCGAATTTCTAAGACATGCGAAGAGATACAGGCATCCCTAATACCGCTATTATACCTTAACATCAAACATACCGGTAGACTGTAGAAACACACTCCAACAGGTAGATGCACTTTCTAACAAAAAAAACGAAACCGCTCGCTCACATACACTGATTTGTTCACACACACACTACACTAAAATTACAAGTTCAACACATCAAATCCTAGCTGTAGTTGTACGTACTTGATGATTTGTTTGTATGTTTTGGAGTTGACACGGAAAAGTTTATATGGTAGAGCGTGAAATACGTGTTTCTTGGTTGGCGCGTCGCGCGGTACTGCCAGTGGTTCAGACGAGTTTTGAGATTTCTCCCCGTGCATCGAAAGCGAGCCTTCAACCTTTCTTCGTGCTGTACTAGTTGGTACTTGCTGTTCTCGAATGAAGTTGTAGCGCGAAGTCTTGGCAGTATGTAGTGGAAAACTTAATGGTACGAGTATATAACTGTTTTATGATTTGACCAGACATCAGTCTAGTTCGCAATCTTATTTTTAATACATCCCGCGATTTCATACGCGTTATACTACTAAATGTGTAGGTAACCTAAAAATAAAGCTAAACTCGCTGTTGCAACTTGACTTGACACCCCATTTTTATCCCATGGGACCTGATTTATAGAATAAAAAGTAGCATATGTGTTAATCCAGGTTATAATCTACGTACATACTAAATTTCATCGAAATCGGTTCAGCCGTTACGACGTGATTGAGTAACAAACAAATAAATAAATTATAATAATAGTGTAATTTATTGTATTTTCAAATCGTTAAAGGTCCTTTTCATAATTTAAGCTAGCATATTTTTTATGTTGGTGTGTTGTGTACCCGTCGTGGTCATACCCGTGTGTTAAGGTAACTTAAGATCCCCCCCCCCCCCACCCCCCACCAACTATTTTGTAACACCACCAATTGTTTCACAAATTGAATCAAATATTAATAATTTATTTCATTAATTTATTTTATTCATGAAATTCGACCTATGACGTGTAAATATTATTTTTATTAATAAATTCGTGTATTCTATAATATAGAATAGAATACTCTTTATTGCACACCAACAAAATTAAAAATAACATACAATAAAAATACAAAAAAGTAAGGTAAGTAGGTACAAGGGGCGGTCTTATTGACGACCTCCGTGGCGCAGTGGGCGAATTTTGGGGCTAGATAGCGCTGTGTGAAATGTCCAGCCATATTTATATTTATTTATCGGTAAAAACGATCTCTTCCAGACAACCTATATAATAATATATATATATGTATATATATAATATATTATATCAACTTTTGATATCGTAACATAAAATATTATAGCATCTTCGTATTTATTTATTAGATAGAGTTAACTGCCTCTTTGGCACCAAATATTTTCTCGCAAATAACTCGAAAGCTTTAAAGCTGAATTCATATGGTAGGGGTTGTTTTGAGGCTTTCATTCCAAACGTTCGATGACGTGTTAGTATAGTAGGATGCAGTGAATCGGTCAAGGCGCTACATACGTAGTAGGTATCTATGACTCAAATACAGGACCGTCTTTGACACACATATCATTATGGAAGTCGTATGGTTGCACAATGTAGATCCTATTCGACTTGGTGATCATTACGATACGGAAGGAATTTTAAAGAATTCCTGAGCGATCAGGTCTTAGAGCAATCAATCATCTTTTTATCGCTTGGCTAACGGTTGAGTTGGAGCGAGAGTCGATATCATTGGGCAAAATAATAGCTGTCTTGTAGGAAATGTAGTACCTTCTAAATTAAGAAACACTTCTGCCTGATTGAGCTATATCATTAGCGATAAGACCGCCACTTGTATTTCTGCGTCTCTAGTTGTATATGTTTTTTATCACTCATGCTATAAAGTTAGTCATTGTAAACTCGATTTACGCCCCTAGTGCCGTAAGTAATTTTTAAGTTACATTACAATCTCCATGACAAATCCTTATTTCTATTTTAAAATATTAAAAGGTTACATTCATATGCGAAAATTAAATACAATCTCGATGACATATCCTTATTTCTATTTTAAAATAAGATAGAAAATAGATTTATTTTAAAAAACTAAAAATTGGATACCGGAAACGCAAATTTTCTTTTTGAAATGTTTTATAAATACTTTTTTAATTTCCTCGCATTCGTGATGAAAATTAATGTGATCTACTCGGGTGTACTCGAATGCTCGCTTTCGCTCACTCATACGCCAAAATATCTCGGGATGTACAATAGATTGCTTACAGCCCTTGTAAAACAATGTACTATTAGTTTTATTAGTTGTAAGTGTGATGTACTTTTTTATTGAAAATACTTAATTGCATTTACAAAAACAGAACAAATGCTAACTTAACGCTAACGAGCATTTTCTTCCAGATAATCTTTGGTATTGATTTTTATATTATTTCCCTAAATTTTACCATAGTTGAGCATGCAAGTTATCTGATTGCTGGATAACATATTGTTTATCGAGCAAGCGTTTTAGAAAACTAATAGAATTTAAAATTTCATTGACTTAGAACAAAACTTACAAACAGATTACAGATAGAACGATGAAAATGCAAAAACTATAAAAATTGTGGAGCAGCTTGATTGTGCATAGATATGTATGAATGTAGCGAATTTAGCATATTTCATAAACAGCAAACACGATTTGAATACAATTGCTGGTTATTTGTTGGCATCAGAGGTTTACGTGTTTAGAAAACTTCATCGCTGAAATTCCCCCCAAGATAATCTAAGGAATCCGAGGCAATAAACAAACTTACAAGACAGTAATAGGTGTATATAGTAGTATATCAATCATCATATCAGTCACAGGACGTCCACTGTTGAACATAGGCCTCCACCAGATTGCCAGAGCGACCGATCATGTGTGGCCTGCATCCAACGGCTCCCAGCAACCTTTCATCAGGTCGTCTTTCCATCTAGTGGGGGGTTGTACACCAAGTAGGGTACACTACGCTTTCCAATGTGGCCCTTTTTGCCCCAACGGCCGTCAGTTTTTCGAGCTATGTGCCCCGCCCAGCTTGCTAATACCAAATCAATACTACGTTGTAATCATACTTTCTGTGTCAACGAATGAATGGCTCTAAATAAACTCTTCGCGATTGTACTTAATAATCAGAAAATTAAACAGAAATCGTAGCAGAAAAAGCTACAACTGTTCTCAATTTAAACGCGGCCGAGTTAGCAAATGGAAATATTGATTATTTTTAATTCGTCATCTCGCACGTTCGGCTAAATTACCTTAGGGCAGGTTGCACGAGTGACAGCGACTCGAAAAGTTCGATGCTACCAACTTTACCTTGGATTTACCTGCGATTAATGTACATATTGTATTTGTATTTATTTTTTCGATATAAAATTACATACTCTAGATCTCGCGCAATCTATAACTATCAAAATAGTACCACGAAATGCTTAACCATTTAACTTTACCTACAGTTTCATTCAAATTACAGGTCACAGAAGTTCATGTTAATTGTATACTCTTTTTTGGGGTACGAATTGCAGTTATTCTGGATTTCAGACTTTTGCCAATATGTGTGTCACTAAATCTACACGTATACCAAATTTCAGCACTGTGGGGTCACTGGTGTACCCTGTGAATTTCGCCAAAATTCAGTTTTTATTAAGACTAATAACTCAAAAACCGCAAGGACTAAACTAAAAATAAAAATGGGGTCGAAATATACTAACGAAGATCTTTTATTTGACGTCCCATTTGACCTAATAGTCTCATTTTTATTTTTTTAACACCAATATTTCACTAACCCCCAAACATTTTTGCTCATTTAGAATTGTGCCATCACTACCTACTTCTGTATCAAACAAATAAATATACATACATACATACATACAACGCCGATTTGCCCAAATTTATTTGGAGATCTCGCTTCGCTCGATCAATAAAGCACTGTAAAACCTTGAAGGTTAATTTATAACGTTTATAAGTTTTTATTTATAACGGCCCATTAGGACTAGAAATAAAAATCAAAATAATACTATTAAGTCAAGTGGTATGTCTAATAAAATTCTTTATTAGTACATTTCGAACCCGTTTTTATTTTTAGTTGTATCCTTGTAGTTTTGGAGTGATTAGCCAAAACAAAAACTAAACATTAACAAAATTCTCAGGGTATACCAGTGACCCCACAATGCTGAAATTTGGTATGCGTGTAGCTTTAGTGACACAAATATAGGGAAAAGTCTGAAATCCATAATAACTGCAATTTCTACCCCTAATAAGAGTAACCAATTAACATGAATCCCCGTTACTTGTAATTTGAATGATATTGTACGTCAAGTAAGTTGGTTGTGCATTTCGTGACACCCCGTCACCGAACTGTGACCTCTGCGGTGTACCGGATGACTTAATGCATGTCTTGATGGAGTGTGGCCTTAACGAGGCATATCGATCTAATAATTGTAAACAATTTCTGAAAGAATCTGCTGATTGCAACATTATATTGCCAAATCCACTTTCAGATAAAATTAAATATTTAGTTATGCTTTATGAGTTGAAGTTCAACTCAGATCATTGATGGTCTCAGTTGAGCTTTAATTCAATAGATTATCTACCTACATATTTGTTTCGTTAGTAATGTATTTTTGTTGTAACAACTGAGCGACATAATTGCCATTGTGATTAAGCTCATTATAAAGAAAAAAAAACAAAAAAAAAATTTCGTGACACTATTTTATTAGTCAAAGATTTTGAATAATATTTTTTTTGCTTTTTTGGAGACTCGCGAGATCTCAGTTCGGGGCGAAACACTAGTTATTGTGTTTATATTTAGTCATTTAGACTCTGTTTTTATTATTAGTGTTTAACCTTTTTCCTGTGTCACGCCTCGCCTTCTTTTAGCACGACCAGGATGACTGGTAGATAATGCTATTAGCATTAAGTCCTCCTAGCACTATTCTGTTTTGTGTGATAGTATTAAATAAATAAACACACAGGGCGTGTCTGTGGCATTGAACGTATTAAGTGGCACAAAAGTTAACTAAGTATGGGATATATTAAGCCGGTGTACTTATTTGTAGAGTAGGAAAAAAACTAAATCATTTCTTTTTTAATAAATATTTACTTTATTCAGAGATCTACTCTTCTCAATGTTACTGGATTATACACTTAATAATTTTAAAACAACGACAGTAAAAACCAGTCTTTTTTAACGAGTCATAGTTATGTCAATACAGTTTACACCTAATTTATATAAGAAAATAATATATATAAGGCACCTTATTTCGTTGTCATTATTTCCACGCACGCAACTCCTTAAATTGAGTATTATTCTGTAATGAAAGAAAAGTAATGTTATGGGCGAAATTACTTATATGTAATTTAACTATATTATATACTTCAATGCAAAATAGTAGATTATTAAACGAGGGAATAAAGCAGTGTCTTACGTCACGGGCGTAAGAGGGATATAAGCACGCCCAAGATGCAGACAGCTTTATCCACGAGGAGAATACTCTACTTTTCACACTTCAGGTGAAGGTTCACTTTACGAGGTTAGTTCGATTTACGAATAAGCACTTATTGTGTGGGTCTCTTTGGTTCAAATTTTAATACAGAAGAGGTTCCAAATTCAAATGGCATTATGCCCACGAGGGCACAATGAAATTCAGTACAACTTTACTCCCGGCTTAGCCGTAGGGATTTAATCACCTGCTTTCGGTGAGGTTTACATGACATATAATTTGACATTGTCGAGCATGTGGTGTGAAAAAACATCCTGATTTTAATCCTTTTTAAAATAACATCCTGATAAGTACGAACTAATTTCCAATATACTAGTTTTAATATACAACCTGTTTTGTTATGTACGACATTAATTTAAAACACATCCGGAATCCTATTAACTGACGTTAGAGGTGGGGTTAGTACCGGCAGCTTCAATATTTTTCCAGTAATCGATACATTTATAACAGCCAATTTTTTACGTAAATCGGCGGCGCTTTTGCCACGATGCCGCTTAGACAGTTTAACAGGCTCCTACTTACATGAATGAATATGATTTGTTTACCTAACCAATACAAGCTATTTCATTGATATTTTAGGACTTGATATGAAGGTAGTTTGAAAATTTAAAATTTTCCATGGTTATCAATTTGTAAAAACCCTATTTTACAACAATACTAGCCAATAGCCCTAGTCAACCCTACCCGTGTTTTCATTAAACGTCGTAGATAACAAAACACATAGTATAATATAGGTGAGGTATGATGTTAAAAGCCTTTGTCTCAATCCAGACCCCATAATCTATCTACCAAATTTCATCAAAATCGGTACTGTTGTTACGACGTGATAGCGTAACAAACGAACAAACTCACTTTCTTATTAAAATACTGTGATTAGTCAGGATTTTAATTATTTATATTAAGTTATTGATAAGGTATCTCACCTTAGAAGGTTTCAAGTCGCCATTGTCTTGATCATTTGGGAAAAAGTAGTTTTTCTTCTTTTTAATATACGTCACGTCATGTTGACCTCTGAAAGAAAATAATAGAAATAATTTACAATTTGATGGTTATTAACTTAATAGTACATATTTGTTTAAGAAAAAATACAGGGTGTTTGGTAATATACTGACGATATTCAAGTAACGGTTTCTCAAAACATAAAAAAGACTTATCGAAAAAAAAAACTACTAGTTATATTATCTAACTTTAAAGAAAATCGACTAAATTTAGGTGATTAATTCGATATAAAACTTACTGCCTACTCTTGCAGTCGACATAAATAAATAAATAAATATTGCTGGACATTTCACACAGCGCTATCTAGCCCCAAAGTAAGCAGAGCTTGCACTATGGAAACCAGATTACTGATAGAATACTTATATACATTTTTTTGTTTTTGTAAATACATACTTATAATATACATGTATAATGTAATAATATAATGTATAGAGAAACAACCAGACCCGGAACAAATATCTGTAGATCATGCAAACATTTGTCCCGCAGCGGGGATCGAACCCGCTGCCTCCTGCGTCTCAGCCGGCTATTCGCCCACTGCACCACGGAGGTCGTCAAATATAAATAATAAATATAAGTAGATAATTACAAAAAATATGTGCTGGTTCCCATTGTAGGTACAAGGTTTGCTTAGAAAACGCTGTGGCGCGAGCAAATAGCCGGTTAAGACGTAGGAGGCTGCGGGTTCGATTCCCGCTACGGGACAAATGGGTTCGGATATTAGCCTCCCAAGTTTGTGCCGTTGACCCCTATCCTGCGCTTTCTACAAAGTTTAAGTTTAAAGTTAGTTTTTGATAGCAAAATTCTTGGTTTATTTACATATTTATTCCGACTTGTAGCTAAAGTAGTCTACCTATATTCTACATTCTTACCATAAAGTTAGTTTGAGAAAAGCGTTGAAAGGTTGTATTATCAACTTCCAACGTGTGTTGGAAATCAATAGAGCTGATACAACGTTTAAAGTTATTTAAATACGCTCTTAAGTAAACTTCAAAGATTGTCTAAACATTATTTTATTACTTCTATGCAAGACATAGTTCCGCATAGCAACTTCTATAGCTAAATGTTAATGGTGGCCATGAAACTATTCTATTTCAAACGAAATAAAGTCTATTTTTCTATGAAAACTATGAACATCAAAAAACTCAGTACTTATCTACAATGCTTTGCAGAACTATGCACTTACATAGTATCAGTGGTTTTTTTATAGCTTTCTTCCTCTTAAATATGTTCCAAATTCCGGATATGTTTTTATAATACGAGTACTTGTCGGATCGCCTTCGAAAGAACGAGAAACATTAAATGTAGAAATATTTTATATCTCTAATTTCAATCGTCATGTTTAAGATCGGATAAACGGATGCATATTTAACTAACATAAAGTTAAAAGTTGGCTAGTATGGATAGCACTTTTTATCGAAAAAATTCCGTGATTCCGGGATCAACAAATTTAACATGTGATAATTTTTATTAATTACTTATCTACTAAACCTAGACATCCCTTAAAACTACATAGGTTTTTATCGTATGTCATTCATCCCTCATTATAGTCTAAATAAATTCACATTCTATGAAAAAACACACACTTTGGCACATAGGTATACATAATGCCTTGTTACAACGTAATATGGTTGCTTTTCCCTACTTTTACTGTCCGTAATTTTTGACGAGGCGAAAACAACCTTGTAACAAGTGTCAGATCGGGCCTATTAGACCTCAGGGAATATGCTTGGGAACTGCTTAAAATTTAACGTTAAATTAATATGCATCCAATCCCGGGATTCCGGGATTTTATTTTTAATAAAAATATTCCATGAAGCTGCTTCCATAATTTGTTATACATAAATCAACTTTAGGTAAATATGCATCCGAATATCCGATCACTAGTCATGTTCCACCAAATCATAAAGGTGGGAGGTAAAAGGGATTATTTAAAACAGTTATTTTCAATAAAAAACGGGATTTTTAGGTTGATTTGTGAGTTTTTGTGCCCCGATATGTCGGCACAGGTTGTATACGCAATGATCACGAGGTAAACTGAAGTCGTAATGTGACACTCAAAACTCTCAAATCATAGTAAATATTCATCAGTTTTAGCGAGAATAATGCCAATAACAATGATAGCTTCAAAAGTTATATTCTAACAGATGGTACACACTTCGCTCCGCTTTGCTAGACTAGTCCAAAACTTGAGAAAATTAAAGCATTCTTTACAAGTTTCAGAAGTTTTAACCACCGTCAACTTTGTCAAAATCGACTGTAATTTATCCCAGTTTGCTAGCACATTTGAAGGGTGCCATTATTATTTAAAATTGTTAAAAAATCTTCGAAATAGTAACAATTTCGTCTCAAAACATTTTCGAATCCGATACATAAGTAGGCGCATAGTCTGCAAGCATAAAAAAACCGAAAATAACCTGTTTCATCATAAACTTGACGATGTTCGCGATGACATTGTATTTTGCCGCGTCCATGCCATATTCCAAGATATTATTCGCGCAGTACGAAGACATTGGCGCTACACAAGTATTATACAGAAGCAATGCGAACATCCAGGACTGAGTGACCTTTCTTTTAGGACGTGTAGTTATTTTTCTCGAAAGCTTAGTTGGGTCGCTTTTCGTATCGCTAATTTCGTTTGATGTTTCGAATCTAAAGAATTGCTTGATAAATAATTAGTATAGATAGAAGGTAACATTGATATACAAAAGGAGGCAACTTACCGATTGTCGAAGTAAGTGTTGGATAGCGGTGGTGTGTCGAGAGTTTGCTCCGTGCTCGATGAAGGCTGGAAGCAAAAATATTTTATTAGATTTACGCAGAACAAGATCCTGCTAATGCCTCATGGTTCACAAGGAGATCCATGAGTGCCTAGAAGTTCCGACAGTTGATCAGGAAATAAACTTTAGAAGGAAATGAATGATACATGGATTGCCTAAAGAACCACGCAAATCTGTTAGAAAGGCACGAAGGGGTAGACAACCTGCTTGAAAACAAGGGAAGGGCTAATGTGGCTGCATCATTAACGACAAAAATCAGCCAAACCAAAGGCAAAAAAAATAATTAAATCCATCATGCTACATGTACATTTAAATCGGATCGGATAGCGGTTCGCTCATCGAAAAGGGACCGTTCAAGGATTACGTAAGCACTATAGAGATGGTGGGGGGGTCTATGCTTTGCTTATTTTTGATGACATGGGGGGGGGGTCTAGATGGTGATTACGTCAGCAGTAATTATTTACTTTTTTACACATATGGCAACCCACACATTGTCTATGCTTGAAAACGAAACGCATATTCGGGGTTGCATAACCGTTAGTTATAAAGTTGTAAACCACTGTTTACGTAAGCATGGGGGGGGAGAGAGCTTTGCTTACTTTTGCTGACAAGGGGAGGGGGGGTAAATAATTGTAATAAATCTGCTTACGTAATACTTGAACGGCCCCAAAAAGTTGTAAAGGATTCTTCGCATTATTTTATAAAATTAATATTGCAGTCTCTTTCTTTTAATTAATAGATGAGCGTTAGTGTATGTAGATAATAATGATTCCTAAAATATTAAGGACATGATTGATCAAGCATTGGGGACGGCAGTCTAGTCTATTTCAGCTACCATACTTCATTAGATATATGGTCACTGACCAATGGCAAGCACATACAAACACTTGCGCATCCCTTCTTCATATTCACAAGCTGCAGATTCCATACTGATTCTTTGACTATAGTATACACCAAGACCCGTGGCAGACGGGGCCAACCAATAAACATGTTTGTTTCCTTTTCAACCAGTCCTCGGCCCATCACTAGCAGCTCCCGTAAGGGCTGCAAGAGCAAGCGAGATAGCAATATCATCGTTGCTTGTCCCACGTTTTATGATCGTCTGCCAGGGGCGTTGGCGTTTAGTATAGGCGTTTTAACGCAACCATACTTCAAGGTTACACAGCAGAGTCACTAAAGAATGCGATCTAGAACTCCTCCAGAACTTCAAGCTTCTGCTTTTCATTTGAAATCGTCATAAAAACTGTGCTCAGTATCGATTCTGTTTGCCTAACTCTATAATTTTTAATTTTTTTTCCTTATTATGGTTGATATACCTGGCATAGGCACTAAGCGGGGTCTCCCACGCATATTATGCACATTGCTAAAGAGTGGAAAGCCTTACTCCGAGTCTGTGGTTCCTGATAGTTACCTAGTGTGGTGGTTTTAAGTCGCGAGTGATCAGGTTTCTTCTAGGCAAGCGTGTTCCATCGTAGACTGCATCATCGCTTACCATAAGGCGAAGTTATGTTCAAACACGAGCCTATGTTTAATTGTCAAAAACTAATACTCACATTATTTTCCTTATCTTCGCTATCAGAAGACAGTCGTCTATTCTTGCAGAGTTCGCTCTGGCACCTGCAAGCCCTGCTGCAGCCCTTCTCAGTCTTTACACAGCCGCAGATCTTAGTGGAGCAGCTTCCTCGGCACATACAGTGCGGGGACCCGTCTGAGGAGCGCTTCGGAGCCCGAGATATATCCGCATCGTTCATCGTGAAGTTCATTGTTAGGCGGGAAGAACGCTGGCCCTGGAAAAATAATCAAAGTCAAAACATTTATTGCGTACATGTTGTTTTACCGCTACTACATCAACATCCACGGGGACCCACCAACCCAAAGTCCTACTCCTTTACTTCAAAGAGTTAGGATGGCTGGGGTTAGGTTAGAAGGGGGGTAATGCACAATACACCCCAATGCGGGGCGTCAGTGCAGATCTCTTATTCCTCTCAGCCTAGAATTAGATGTTGTTTTACATCGGTCTACGTATTTCTGAAATGTTTCGCTACGTGGCGAAGTGTCTTCTTAGACAATAGATAAGTAGGTAGTTACAAACTTCCAAAAATCCTATACACCTAATAGATAAAAAGTCTGTGATCTGCTACGGCCACAATAACAGCCGTACCTCGGAAACTAGACGTTCTAGGCTAGTGGTGTCTCGGGACAAATGGTAGGTATCAATGAGATCTGCATTTCTGAACAGTTGTCATTAACATATTATAGGTGCCGTTCGTGGAAACGTTTGAATAATTTTAGTTATTTTTGAGACAAGAGATAGCATATGTCCTTCCCACGTCCTTCCTCAGGATATAATCTCGTTTCCAAATTTCATTACGATCCGTTCAGCCGTTTAGTCGTGAAAATGTAACAAACAAACAAGCTAACACACAAAACTTTCGCGTTTATAATATTAATATGGATTCAAAGTCCTAACTCATTAAATAAATAAATATTAAATATTGCTGGACATTTCACACGGCGCTATTTCATCTAGCCCCAAAGTCAAAGATTTTTATTCATTAAAATCACAAGGATCACTTTGAAACGTCAATTTTACTGCCTGTTCCTTCGCGACCAAGCCAGGAAAGAAAGGCAAGAAACAAGGCTGGTTATTTTTTTAATGATCCTTTTAGAATACATAATGCAGAAAATAAATTACGTCTAAAGTGTAACATTTTGAACGAGTTGGAGCAATTTCAATCCCAAGCTTCTCTATCATCTAAATAATCCGATATTTTATAGTAGGCTGTTTTATAAAGATTTTGTTTAATTGCGTTTTTAAATATGTTAATTGTCAATTTTTGTACATCCCTTGGGAGTTTGTTATAAAAGCGTACACCTTGCCCTTTAAACGATTTACTAACTTTGTGGAGTCTACAAGTGGCAACAGTGAGTTTATCTTTATTTCTAGTATTAAAATTATGATTATCGCTATTTTTCTTAAACAAATTAATAGTTTTGTGAACATACATTAGATTTTCATAGATGTATTGACAAGGGAATTTCATAATATTTATTTCTTTAAACTTATTGCGTAATGATGCTCTGGGGCCCATATTATAAATTGCACGAACAACCCTCTTCTGCAGCACAAAAACGGTGTTTATACCTGCAGCACTCCCCCACAGCAGTATACCATATGACATAATGTTGTGGAAGTAGCTGAAGTAAACTAGTCTAGCTGTGTCTACGTCTGTAAAAATACGGATCTTTTTGACTGCGTATGCCGCAGAACTAAGTCTCTTCGACAACCTATCAATGTGAGGGCCCCATTGAAGCTTATTATCTAGGGTTATACCTAAGAATACGGTGGTGTCCACAAGAACCAACTCCTCGTCTGTGATTTTTATATCTGCTTTAACTTGTGTAACATTAGGTAGTATAAATCTAATAAACTTTGTTTTCTTTTCATTTAGAAGTAGATTGTTTACGTTGAACCATTTTACCACTTTAGAAATTGCATTGTTTACAGCGTCAAAATCGGTTTGTAGTCGCTTTAATTTAAATAAAAGTAACGTGTCATCTGCAAACAATACAACTTCATGATCGTCCCTTACAAGATGGGGAAGATCATTAATATATACTAAAAACCAAAATGGTCCCAGAATTGATCCCTGTGGTACACCCATTTTAACCAGAGACCCCGGAGAACGCTTCCCATTCCCAAACTTAGCAAATCTTGATACGATGGGAACCAGATAACTGATAGAATACATATATACTTATTTTTTTGTAAATACATACCTATAAAAAATAGAAAAATATCCAAATCAGCAAAAAATATCAAAAATCGAACCCTCAACCTCCTGCGTCTCAGCCGGCTATTCGCCCACTGCGCCACAGAAGTCGTCATTGATATAAAGACAACGTACAGCTTAAATAATAAATATTATTATTAAGCTTTTGATATTATAAAATCTGTTTAACATTTTCCCTAACTTTTATGTACATACCTCTGAAATAAACAATTTATTTATAACTAGCTGACCAATCCGCAGTTTCGCACGCGTAGTCTTTCAATAAAAATATTAACCTACTTCTGCGCAGTTGGGTAAAAAGTAGCCTATGTCACTCAGGGATAATGTAGCATTCTAATAGTGAAAGAAGTTTTGAAATCGGACCAGTAGTTTTTGAGTTTATTCGCTACAAACATACAATAATACAAATCTTTCCTCTTTATAATATCATTAGTATAAATATAAATAAACTAGCTGACCCACCTGCGGCTTTGCTCGCGTCATGTGTTAAATAATTATTTTCATATTTTCTAAACCCTGAAAGATATCGAAATGGAACATGCACGAAAATGTATGTTAATATTCCTGTTTTAATCTCTAAACTTTTCATTTAAATCTGTTGAGCCGTTTCGGAGCCTATTCGAGACAAACTTTCAGACGGACAAACAGACAAAAACTAGAAAAATAGTAATTTATGATTAGGCGTCGTAGTAGTTTTCACTAATATTTTGTCATTTATTTGAAATCACAAACAGACACAATTTTATTTTTGGTACAGATTAGATTAACGCACCCGTATACGTTTGAAAAGCGGAGTTTTCATCCAATCAGGGTCTTTCGAATCATCTTCCTCGCAAGTATCTTCTTCCTCGTCAGTAGGCTCAACATACTGCAATTCTTTCTTTGGTTTCTTATTCTTCGCGTTCTTGCCAGCAGCGCGAAGTTGTTCTAGCTCGTTAACTAATTTTTTCTGTAAGAAAAAAAATATTGTACAAAAAGTTATGCCCCGGGTGAGGATCGAACTCACGACCTTAAGATTATGAGACTTACGCGCTGCCTACTGCGCCACCGAGGCTATGACGTGGCACGCGAAAATACTTTACAGCAAGATCTACTGACGGATATTGAAAGATATTGTATTTGATAAATTATATGTACCTACAGTTTGCATGTAGAACTAGGTATTGATAGCCCAGATACACTCTGTAAAGTCAGTTAATATTTTGCTAGTTTTTCTAATAGTTTACTTCGAACATTAAAAAATGACCTCAAAATGACCACTATTCTTATTAGCTGTGTTTTTTTCTCCAACCTATCTCGTCCCACTGCTGGGCAAAGGCCTCTAAGCATCTCTATCCATCGATCCATTATTCATTATCTCCTACTATCCACTTTGGAAGATGTCGAAATCGTCCCGCCAACGCTTTCTCGGCCGACGACGTCGCCTTCCGTCTTCAGGCGTCCATGGCGTTACAATATGGGCCCATTTCTCGGAGTGCATTCGGGCAACGTGGCCCGCCCGTGGAAGAGATCGGCTGGACTTAAGTGGGGCTCACTAAGTCCAGCCGATCTCTTCCCTACATTTGCAATGTCGGTACTACGTAATTATTTTAAATCAAAACAATTGATATACTCTACACTCACATTGGTACAAAAAAACTTTGTGGTTTGTAATAGTCACAATAAAATCGCTAGTTTTTGGAAGCTGATATAAAATACTTCTTACTTTAAATTCTAAGGGCCTCTTTCACGACCTCCGAGTAACTTTAATTGACGGGTAAAAATCATTCTCTCTATATCTGTTTCCATGTGAAAACCAAAGACGTATATATTTTTTATCCATTGAATAGCGTAACTCAGAAGTGGTGAAATAAGCACTAATTAGTTTTCCCCCTCTAGTTACATGTTGTGTTGACGTTGAAGCTGCACATTATGTACTACTAGTAAATAAATCAATTTGAAATGTTCTTACATTTTCTTCCTCAACCTGGTCCAATTTGTCTTGTTGAATCTGCAGTACGTTTTGAAGGTGCTTGCACGCTTCGTTGCTGTCACCGCGGCCCATCACACCGCGTTGCAGAGCCACAAGCGATGCCAACTGCACACAGAAAACAATTATATGTTCACTAAATAATAATACTAGATTATTAAACGAGGGGATAAAGCAGTGTCTTGCGTCACGGACGCTATATTGTATCCCGAAGGTAACGAAGGATTCTACAGTTAACTCACGAGCAGAGCGAGGGAGTTAGTAGAATACTGAGTGCAGAGAGGGACATATGCAAGCCTAAGATACAGACAGCTTTATCCACGAGAAGAATACTCTACTTTTCACACTTTCTGTGAGACAATAAAAACCAAATCTAGGTTGGTGCATTTTGTGCAGAGGTCAGTTAGATTTACAAATAAGTACTTAGTGTGTGTGTCTCTTTGGTTCCAATTTTAATACAGATGTGGTTCCAAATTCAAATGACATTAAGCCCACTAGGGCATTTTGTTCACTGCAGCTTAACAAGAACCAATTGCCTCTCAAACTGTGACTTGCATGATGTATTAGAAAAGAAAATAGGTGTACCTTTTGTTCACTCTGCAGCTTAACGAGAGCGAATTGCCTCTCATAATGTGACTTGCAGTTGTCAAACTCCATGAGCAGTCTGTCGTGAGCCTCCTTCACCTCCTCGTATCTCGCCTGGTATCCCTTCTCGCTTTGACTCTGGCGCTCGCGTTTGGACTCCACGAGGAGCTCGAACAGGCACTTCAGGGCAACCTTGGCTTCGAGCATGGATTGGATGTTGTCCCATTGTGTGCGGGATTTGTTCTCTGTGGACCAAATGATAACACTAATTATTATAAATTCAAAAGTAACTCTTCTCTCGGTCAGTTTGTTACGATTTCACGTACAAATAGCTGGACTGTTTTTGCTGAAATTTGGTATATGGATAGATTATGACCTAGATTGAAACATAGGTAACTTTTTATTGTAAAACCACGAGCGAAGCCGCGGGTGGAAGCTTGTTTGTAAAAAATCACACAACATTCATGAGATAAGTTTTCTCTGTGGAAAAATAACAGTCAAACATATAAGCATAGAATGCAGAAACATTTGTACAATCCCGCGTAGACCTTACTACTATGATGTTGGTCGCTCATACGAAGAACTTTACGCATTCATTTCAAGTTAGAACCCCCTGCTCGCTCATGTCCAAAGCGACCAATGTTGTTGCCTGCACCCAACAGCTCCCAGCAACCTTTATCAGCTCATCTTTCCATCTAATGGGGCCCGTCCTACGCCCAAAGGATGAGCAAGGTGAAGTGGCAGTGGGCGAGGCACATAACTCGTAGAACTGTCAGCCATTATGGCAGATAGGTTTTCGGTCGAAGACCGCGCGCTGGAAAGTGCAGCTAATTTAATACCTTGATCAGCAGTTAATATTTTCTGCTGCAAATCGGATATCTGCGCCTTACGAAGTGCGAGATCATTTTCCAGTTCGGCTATCTTCTTCCTGTTGGTCTGGTTATCGGTGCTGTTGCGTAAGCTCTCAATCTGTTCCGTTATGTACGCTCTGAAACATTTCAAAAGATAATTTTAATTAAGACAAAAAATAGGAAAAAAACGGGGTGTTGCTGTGTCATGGACACGACCGTGTGTCGTACGTGAACGTAGTGCGTAACAGGTAATATTTGCTATACAAAATATAAAATACGCTATTTTATGTATGTTATAATCATGTTTGAACACTAAGAAGTCCTTCGAGTCATACTAAATGGAAATCTCGAAACGCAGCAAAATGACCTCAAAATGGCGGCGTCACAAAATAGTGTACCCCCGATGGTGTTATCATTCGTTTTTCGAATTGTCTCCCACTATGAAAGCTATTCTAAAAACGTATTCACGTCAAAAATGTTTGCTGAAAGAAAACTCTTGTTACGGTTAGGCTCGCCTTTGTACATGACCTCTTTATAAGTTTTCATGTCTGTCATCTATTTGTGTACAGTAAAGAACAAGATGTGCATGGTCGAAATAACGCACTAGAACGGTCGCTTGGTCGATATTCATCGATGTTCAGTAATGGATGTCATAGCTGATGTGACGATCATAGCGATGTTTTATTATGTGCAAATTGTCAATTAACTAATTTGAAATCTTATAACAGCCCTTTTTTGCGGCGGGGACGAATAAAGTTTCGACCGACAATGTTTCCGTTCAATTCGTGAACCTTCATCAGGGTGGGGTGAGTGCGATCCGCTCCGAACTGCGTCTCCCCTCGCACTACGTGCCGCAGCCTTCTGCGCGCCAGTAGACGGGCGCGGTGGTGATAAATCTCGTATTTATAATAATGATGGTTTTACCTGTACTCCATCAGCTCATAAAGCGACTTCTCAGCTTCTACAATACTGAGATGTACTTCCAGCTCCTGTTCGATGTATTGCTGTATCGCGTCCGTCTTCACATTACCCTTGGCGTTGCGTTTCATGTGCGTCTGCTTTTGGCGGTCCAATGCCTCCTGTTCACACAAAACGAACCAACATTGAGAAATACCGTCACAATACCGTACACTTTACCGCTCATTACTTTCCATCCAAAGGTTGGCTGGAACAAATGGCTTTTAGCGATAAGGCCACCCATTGTACTATATTTAGCATAAACTAGTTTTTAAGTATTCCTGGTGTACAATAAAACATTATTATATTATATTCTATTCTAAAGTGGCGATATTAGAATACAATGTCATACTGGGTTCGTAAAACACAACAGAAAGTATTTCTAAATCCATTAGTAAAAACATCACAAAACTGTATGTGGCGCAGTTAAAGACGCAGGAGGTTGCGGGTTCGATACGAAAAATGTTTGCAATGGTCTACAGATATTTGTTCCTGGTTTGGGTATTTTTCTATATATTATAAGTATGTATTTACAAAAGTAAATGTATGTACGTAATGTATTCTATCAGTTATTTGGTTCTCATAGTCCAAACTTTGCTTAGTTTGAGGCCAGATAGCGTTATGTGAAATGTCCAGCATTATTTATTTATTTATTACACTTTGCAAGTTAATTACGAGAAAATGGGCACACTTGTCCATTACAACATTGCGTTTGTTCTTAAGTCGCGCGTTGAATAAATCAGGTAGGTAGATATCATAGGAAAGTTGGTATACTACACATTCATTTAAACTTAGCATAAAATTGAACATATTTCTGAAACATTAAGAGGCAAGTTGAAGTATAATAAATAATTAATCGATTGAAGCAAGATCTCCAAATGAACTTGGGCAAATCGGCGTTGTATGTATGTACGTTTGTTTTTTATTTGGTCCGTGTTGTATGTATCACATCCATATTCACCTCCTTAAAAACTAACAGTGTTTACGACGCCACCCTCTATATAAATAACTAGCTGACCCACCCATCTTCGCACGGGTTTATATTAAAATAAAACATAGCTTATAGCACTCAGGCATATTGTAGCTTCCTATTAGTGAAAGAATTTGCAAAATCGGCTAAGTAATTCTGGATTTTACATACGAATTTTACCTCTTTTTTTCTGACGGACTAACTCGCTGTTGGCCTCGCAGGCAGCTTAACCGAACTTTTGGCGAGCACAGATGGCGCTCAGCCCAGTAAGTTTTGATGAGGCAACTAGCGCAAGGGCACCACTTAGGTATATGTTCACGAACCTCGGCTTGGGCCGTTGCTAGCATATGGATAGAAGAGAAACGCCCAGGTACATCTGTACCTTGTGTAGGTCGCTCTGGAAATCTATGGGGGAGGCCTATGTTCAGCAGTGCCTATAGTTGTTTATATAATATACTAGCTGACCCGCCCGCGGCTTCGTACGCGTGGTTTGTCAATAAAACGTTACCCTCCTTCTGTGCAGTCGCGTAAAGTGTATCCTATGTCTCAAGTCCATTCATAATCTATCTAGGTATATAAGTACCAAATTCCATCGAAATCCGTCGAGAGTAAGTCGTGAAAAGGTAACAAACAGACAGAGAGACAGAGTTACTTTCAAATCGGTATGTAAGTAGATTATAACCTGGATTAACACATAGGGTACTTTTTGTTGACAAACACTGCGTGCGAAGCCGCTGGCGGAAGCCAGTTATACATAAAAATACCCGTGTACCTTCCTCTTGAACCACTCTATCTAATTCTGAAAACAGCATTAAAATCTGTTGAGTAGTTTAAAAGATCTAAGGTAACGACAGCGGAAGCGACTTCATTTTATGCTATGTAAAGAAGAAGTATAGATTTGTACTTTGAGTCTCTTATTAACAGCCACAGCCTCCTCCATCTTGCGTTTGAGCACATTCTGCTGCTTAGCGTGCAGCGACTCCATCTTGGCCATGGCGGTGACGCGCTTGCGATCCTCGTTCTTGAGGCGGAGCATCGCGCGCTCGTTGTCAGCCTTCCACTTGCGGAACTTCTCACTTTCTACGCGCATTTGCTTTATT
The DNA here is from genome assembly GCA_963924445.1 of Philereme transversata. Taxonomy (NCBI): domain Eukaryota; kingdom Metazoa; phylum Arthropoda; class Insecta; order Lepidoptera; family Geometridae; genus Philereme; species Philereme transversata. Next base: position 13,842,119 of record OZ004347.1, read on the forward strand.
ATTTTCACCTGAAACCATTACACATTAATATCATATCAGAGAGCCACAACTCCCAATTACATAACTTTCGTCGTAATCGGTTTTAATTTATAACCGGAGACGACCTCCGTGGCGCAGTGGCCGAAAAGCCGGCTAAGACGCAGGAGGTAGTGGATTCGATTCCCGCCGCGGAACAAGTGTTTGCATGATCTATAGATATTTGTTCCAGGTCTGGATGTTTTTCTTTAAATTATAAGTATGAATATACAAAAAAAAAAGAAAGTATGTAAGTATTCTATCAGTTATCTGGTACCCATAATACAAGCTCTGCTTGGTTTAGGGCTAGATAGCGCTGTATGAAATGTCCAGGAATATTTATTTATTTATATGGATAATACGACTGATTAAAATTAGTTAGTACGTTTATAGATGGTTCCTACTATAATAATAATTTTTAAATTGGTAGTGTAACGGACGATCAAAGACGGGGCAGGATCGAATCTAGATTTAAATGTATTGGGGTAGTTATAAGATCGAATCAGATTCAAATGTATAGGTAGCTAAGATTGTAACGGTCAAAAAGAGTGAGATAGCTATAGGTAAGTCCCCGTCTAACTTTGCTGGAAACTTCGATGTAGTAGGAATTGTATGCGATGATTTGTGAAAATGTGAATTACGATCCCCGCACCATGGCTAGGGCGAGAACTATTTTTGCATAAGTATAAACCGATTTGAACGGAAAAATTGTGATCATTAAGTACGCGATTTATACCTTGTAAACTAGTAACTAAGAAGAAAGTAAATACAGTCCACTTTTGCTAAGTACCGAGCCTATCATTTTGAAGCCTGGGTAGGGTGAAATTCAGCAAGGCGATACACTTATATCTGGAGCAATTGAGCTATCTATAGATCGTTTGTAATGGTCTTTAGATGACTAAATTGTTTCTATTCCAGTCTGCCCGCGACCACGGCTGTTGCAACACAGTCGAATTGTCGGGATAACAAATACAATAGGTACATACCAGATAAATACCCGTTTAAATCAGTAATTATGTTTCTTTTCCACTTTTTATTGCTATGTAAATACGTGTATATTAAAACGCCACTCTCACTGAACTTAAAACATTACAAATTATTGGTTTTGTATAACAGCTGGTGGGTATTTTTGGCTTTATGTTTTTCTTACCTTAGTGACTTTCATGGCTTGCAACTCAGCATTCAATGATGCGATCTTAGCTTCGTTCTTTTCCTTCATCTTGATGATATTAGCTTGTGTTTGGCATCGTTTCTTCAGGTCGGTGATTTCAGATTCCAGAGTGGAAACCTTCGTGCGACGCTCTTCATGTGATGGGTCCTTTGTCTGCGATAACATTTTTTTTATATTTATTTATTAGAAAGAAAGAAAGAAAAAACATTCATTTGTGACGGTACAAAACACACACAGAACACAAGTAAGGTACACACAAGACAACATATTCATGCACACAAGAACAGCAATATCTAACAAATGTGTGTCTCACAATTACCTATATCTAAACGACCGATCAGTCACAAAAAGGCGTCCAACTCAGCATTTGTTGTGTTTTTGGCACAACGCTGATCTTCCGTTGGAACCATTTAAAAATGAAGTTATCACGGATGCCCGCACAGTACTACAATTACAAAAAATATGAATATATAGATAAATATAAGTTACCACACTAAGAAAATAATAAATTAATAATAAATAATAGATATATTAGGTTACAATAAAAAAACAAAAATGTAGATGATTGGGGAGAACTAAACGAGAATGTGCATCAGTACAACATTACAAGTACATTATAACATTAATATTATACCCTAAAAACCGCGCAAGGTTTGTCTGGGTACTCACACTCGTCCAGAACATAACTTTTATACATTAGCATCACTCCAACATAAGCAAGACATGGAACACCAAATTTTATTTTGGTGACCTGCGTGGCGCGGTTGATGAATAGCCGGCTCGGACGCAGGGGGTTCGATTCCCACCGCGGAAATGTTTGCATGGTCTACAGATATTCGTACCAGGACTGGTTGTTTCTCTATATATTACTAGTGGTTCGCCCCGAACTGAGATCACGCGAGTCTCCCATAAAAACAAAAAAAAAATTGTAATCTTTGACTATCAAAATAGTGCCACGAAATACATAACCAACTTACTTGACCTACAGTTTCATTCAAATTACAGGTAACGGGAGTTTATATAAAGTGGTTACTCTTTTTTGGGGTACAAAATGCAGTTATTCTAGATTTCAGACTTTCGCCTATATTTGTGTCACTAAAGCTACACGAATACCAAATTTCAGCACTGTGGGGTCACTGGAATTTTGTCAAAGTTTTGTTTTATTATGGCTAATAACTCAAAACCTACAAAGGTTAAACTAAAAATAAAAACAGGGTTGAAATGTACTAATGAAGACCTTTGACGTCCGACTTGACCTTATAGTCTCATTTTAATTTCTTTTTCACCCCTCTTGAACCCCAATATCCCAACAATCCCCCAACATTTTTAGCTCATTGAGTCACACCAAAATTATGCCATCACTACCTACCTGTATACCAAATTTCACGATGATCGGATAATTGCTTCGAAAGTTATTCTCGGACAAACAAACATACATACATACATACATACAACGCCGATTTGCCCAAGTTGTTTTGGAGATCTCGCTTCGCTCGATCAATAAGTATGTATTTACAAAAAATAGAGTTTATAAGTATTCTATCAGCTATCTGATTCCCATAGTACAAGGTTTGCTTAGTTTGGGGCTAGATGGCGCTGCATGAAATATCCAGCATTATTTATTTAAATACAACCCAAAAACGTTAATCATGCGGGACTTTAAATCATCGCATATAACCGGCAACGCTTTATAATTTAACCTTGGATCGAGTGATGCTGGCTTTCAAATTGTTGGGTACAAATTAGTTATTTGGTAAAAATGATAAACCTGAGGGTGTGGTATAATTTGAAATAATCACACTAATATTATAAATGTGAAAGTTTGGATGTTTGTTTATTTATTTATTTGTTTGTTACTCAATCACGTAGTAACGGCTGAACCAATTTCGATGAAATTTGGTGTATACGTAGATTATAACCTGGATTACCACATAGGCTACTTTTTATCAAATAAATCAGATCCCATGGGATAAAAATGGGGTGTCAAGCCAAGTTGCAACAGCGAGTATAGCTTTATTTCTAGGTTACCTACACATTTAGTAGTATAACTCGTACGAAGTCGCGGGCAACAGCTAGTGAAATAATAAAACATGAAATATCTTGAAATACTACAGAAAATTCGTTGTCAAAGAAAGGTTCTTGAGAACAAACAGATTACTGGTGGAATGATATGACTGAAAAATTATAAATAAAATTGAGTTTCAACAAAAAAGCTCGTCGCGTAGCATCTTATGTGAGCTGACCCTAAAATCAAATAGGTACTGCCACAAACCTTCGTCTGTTTCAGCTGCTGCAACAGTTCATCTCTTTCCTTCTCCAGATGCGAGATTTTGTCCTCATTGTCCCGCAGGTTGTTGTGCACATCAAGTATCTCCTTATTGCTAGCGAGGATGGCTTGGACGACAGACGCTTTGATGGCCATTGCACGGTTCAGCTCTTGAAGCTCTTGGTTCAGAGCCACCTGAGAAACCATTTATTTATTAAAATCATTAACAAAGAAAAAACGTCCTTAAACTTAAGGGGGATATTTACAAGACGATCATAAGACAGGCGTAATGTATGGTTTTGAGTGTTGGGCCACGAATGGGACGGATGAAAGAATAGTGCACGCTGTGAAAATGCGAATGTTGAGATGGGTGTGTGGGATAACGAGAATGGATAAGATAAGGAATGCCTATATTAGAGGAAGTTTAAAAGTAGCGCCCGTGATAGAAAAGCTGAGGAGTAATGGGCTAGCGTGGTACGGGCATGTCAAGCGGAGGGAAGAAAATCATGTGACTGAAAGAGATATGAATGTGGATGGATATAGAAACAGAGGAAGGCCGAAGAAGAGATTGATGGACTGTGTGAAGAAATGTTAAGGGTAAGAAAGAAGTGACAATGGAGATATGGGCAGATAGAGAGGTATGGAAGAAAAATATATGTTATGCCGACCCCACGTAATGTGGGAAAAGGGCAGGAAGAAGAATATTAACAAAGAAAAAACGTCTGTGATAGACGGACAGACGCATGAGAGTGATTTTTTAAGAGTTCCGTTTCTTTCCCGGTAACTTCAATAAAATCAATCTAAGTCTAACAACAAAATCAATATGCATTCAAATCAGAAGGATTATTTTGTTAAAATAAAAATTATTATGTGTAAAATGGAGGAGTTAATGTCCAAATAAAAATTATAATGTGTAAAATGGAGGAGATAATGTAAAAATAAAAATTATTATGTGTAAAATGGAGGAGACAATGTCAAAATAAAAATGATTATGTGTAAAATGGGGGAGTTAATGTCAAAATAAAAATTATTATGTGTAAAATGGAGGAGTTAATGTCAAACTAAAAATATGTATGTGTAAAATCATTACCTGTCCCATAGCCCTCTTCTCTTCCTCCAAAACTGCTTGGTCCTCGCTCAAGACCACATCATCATTAACTTTATCAGGATCATTGTCATCCTTCACAAACGATAACTTAATCTCATGATCAATCAACTCCTCATTCGTCTTCAGATTCACAGACTGTAAATCTTCAAGTTTAGTTTTAATTTCTCTTAGATAATCAACGGCGCATGTCCTTTGGTGTTCATCGTCCGTTTTCTCCGTCATGTTAAGGTTCTCAATCGTTTGGTTGCATTGTTCAGTTAGCTCGTTTAGTTTCCGTTCGATTTTATCCTTTGCTGCTTCGGCTAAGAGTGCTTTTTCGCATAGATTAGTATTTTCGATAAGCATGTTCCCGAGATGTTCTGTAAGTTGTTTGTGTTTCTTGAGGAGTTCTGAGTATTTGGCGCGTTCTTTATCGAGGTCTTCTTGAAGTTGCTCGTTGGTTTGTTCGCTGGCTGACGGGATTTTGCCGATTAGTTGCAGGCGGAGCTCATTTACTAAGTTATTTAGCCTGGAAGGTTTATTTTAGGTCAGAAATTATATTAAGCATTGGAAAACAATGCTTTTTTTGTATACGATCAGAGGCCCAATTCTCGTAACTTAAAATAGTAAAAGTCAAGTATCGATATAATCTCGATATATTAAATGTCCTAAACGGTATTCACATATCTGATAATACAATGGTATGAGTTGACTAGCATGCGATTATACACTTTATTTATATCAAGCTAATATTGCAATATTAATGGAGCAAAATGCCAAAATATTTTCAACTCTTAATCCAATCTCATTTGGGTCAACTTTCGTTCTTTTTAAAATTGTATTACATGAATTGGCCCCCTATAGATGGAACTAGCATATGGGCCACCTGATGTTAAGTGGTAACCATCGCCTATAACAAAGTATTGCCTCGTAGGTCACGCACCTTGGAAACGTGCCCTACGATGCACTCCCCTGCGTACATTAACTTGAGTCGTACATGTGTAAAGCCTCATGTGCAATTTCACCGACAACCATACCATTCAAATGGCCACAGCAATGCTGCTTAACGTTATAAACAGGTATGGTGGTAGTATTTCTTCGGGCGAGCCCTTTCACAAGTCACTACTACTCTTAAAAAGTACTCTCTCCTCGTATAACTCACAAAACGAAAATGGCATTAAGCTTTGTTTCACTAGGCGACAAATATCATCTGTAGGCGGGCAAGCAGCATTGCTGTTTCGGTTTGAAGGGTATGGTTGCCTCAAGTTGATGGACGCCGGGCAGTGCAATGTAGGGCACGTATCTAAGGTGCGTGACCTACGAGACAATTCTCTGCTATAGGACGATGGTTACCACTTAACATCAGGTGGGCCATAAGCTTGTTCCATCTTAGTAGCATAAAAAAATGGCTGTGTCATGGACACGGCCGTGTGTTGTACTTGAATACGTGTACGTAACAAGTAATATTTGCTATACAAAAAATAAAATACGCTATTTTATGTATGTTATAATCATGTTTGAACACTAAGAAGTCCTTCGAGTCATAAAATGAAAATCTAAATGTAATTAAATGTAAATGTAAAGTCTAAATGGAAATCTCGAGACGCAGCAAAATGACGTCAAAATGGCTGCGCTTTCCCCTCCACCGCGCGCGTTGTTTCAGGCCTCACTTAGCGTAACGAATTATTTGATCCTTTAGCTATCCAGTGGTGTAGTTATATTTTGGACGGATATGATACATATGTAGCTACAACATCAACTGCATCCCCCGATTTATTTATGATTTTTGAATTGCTTCCAACTATGGAAGCAATTTTAAAAACGTATTCACGTCAAACAGTCTATCGCCAACATAATATAATGTTAAGTAACCTGAGAATCTCAGCAGCCCTGGCGTCCTGGTTGATGATCGGCTTGTTGCGAATGCGTCGCGCGCGGTCGGCGTAACGCAGAGTCGACACCGTCTCATCCAAGTTGTAGTCCGCCGGACTCACGCACGCGACCATCAGCGTCAGCGAGTTGCCCCCGAGACTGTCTGTAATACATCATATTCATTAATACGCTATATAAATATTATTGGTTCGCCCCGAACTGAGAGCACGCGAGTCTCCAGATAAAAAAAAAATTGTAATTTTTGACTATCAAAACAGTGCCACGAAATGCTTGACCGACAGTTTCATTCAAATTACAGGTACACGTTTTTGGGGTAGAAATTGCAGTTATTCTGGATTTCAAACTTTCCCTATATTTTCAAATTTCAGCACTGTGGGGTCACTGGTATACACTGTGAATTTCGTCAAATTTCAGCTTTTATTATGCCTACTAACTTATAATCTACACGATTTAAACTAAAAATAAAAACGGGATCGAAATGTACCTTTAGTCTCTTGAACCCCAATATCTCAACAACCCCCATACATTTTTAGCTCATTTAGTCACACCATGATTGTGCCATCACTACCTACCTATATACCAAATTTCACGATGATCGAATCAACGCTTCGAAAGTTATCCTCGGACAAAAATACATACATACAACGCTGATTTACCGAAGTTGATTTGGAGATCTCACTTCGCAAAAGCTATGATATATTTACCTTGAAGAAGCCTAGTCAGCTTGCTGTCTCTATAGCTGATAAAACTTCTATTGGTGCCGTCTCCAAGCGCAGATATCACGTTCCCCAAGGCCAGGAGACCCTGGTTGATCTTCACGCCTTCTTTGAGCCGCTCGCCACTCGCCTTCGTCTTCTTAATGCGTTCTGAACCAGCTAAGTCCACCAGGTGGAACTTAGATGTTGTTGCTAGGTTCCTGAAAAATAATTACTATTTACACAACAAAATTTATATACATTTAGCTGGCTTGCACAACGATTCCTAAACGTAATTAGCGATTAAACATGTTTAAATTTGACGTATTTGTATGATTTTGCAACTCTCTAAATCATATGTAGGCATTAAATACGTTTAGACATCGTTGCGCAAGTCGCCCTAATTGTGTAACAAATAGTACAATGTTATACAAGGGTTGTAAATGATGTTTTGTACACCCGAGATATTTTGGCGCTAATTTAGGATGTTGTAGATCGTTTACACTCGAGTATAACACATAACTTTTCATCATGAACGCAAAGAAATTAAAAAAAAAACTATTTATAAAACAGTTTGTAGCTAAAAAGAAAAGTTTCGAGTTAAGTTTTTTTATTAATTTTATTTCATACTAGCTGATCCGCCCGCGGCTTTGCACGCGTTTTTGTCAATAAAACCATTACCCTACTTCTGCGCAGTTGAGTAAAAAGTAGCCTATCTCTCAATCCCGGTTATAATTTATCTATCTACCAAATTTATAAGTCTAAATTTTTAAATTTTTCAACTGTTTTTATGGGTTTTCCTCATTTTTTCCACCCCTGTATTAGAGCGAACAAAACAAATAAAATATTATAATCAGTCAAACCGTTTTTGAGTCTAACGAACAGCAATTGGTTTTTATATACAGGGTGTTTGGTAATATACTGACAATATTCAAGTGACGGTTTCTCAAGACATAAAAAAAGACTACTGATTATATTATCAAATTTTAAAGAAAATCGACTAAGTTTAGGTGATTAATTCGATATAAAACTTACTGCCTACCCTTGCAATCGACAACCAAAAATAAAGGCCGATTTTATATCTTTTTCGGAAATGGCTGCAGGTTTTGGGTTAGAAAAAGACTAAAAGTGATATGTCGAGATTGGTGACATCTCGAGATATCACTTTTAGTCCTTTTTACATTAAGTATCTGTGGTTAGAAAACAAGCATTATGCAATAGCACAACATAAGTTTAATAAAGTGTTTGTTTTTACATGCCAAATTAAATTTCACATTTCTATGGTAAAAACATTTCACAAATTTATTTATTATGCTCATCAAAATAACCCCTTCAATTTTTGTGCGTATATTATCAAACACCCTTTAATAAGATAAGATAAATATCAGAAGGTTTGAAGGGAAATGCGTTCCAGTCCAATTCGAACACTGATTTTAAGGGTCAAAAGAACTATCTTACTTATCAGCGCGGCTTTCTTTAGCGATGATGATTGTGAAGACCGCGTGGCTTCTACTCGACGCCTGGTTCATAGCCGTGGAGCCGGTCACACGCCCTGACGAGCCTCGCTCTAATACCGTCATAGTTTCTACTGTGGAGGCCACTGGTAGCTCAGTAATACCTGCATTTGGAAAGAAGCCTTTAAACAAACTTTGTACTTCATAAAGAATTTTAAAAACAGTTTTTTTATTGATGATAGTCAAGTGCTTGACGACTACCTCACCTGATGGTAAGTGATGGTGAGATCGAAGATAGAGCACGCTTGCCTAGAAAGAACCTATTCTGGACTTGAAAACTCCGAGATTATACTGGCTCGGAAAAACATACGCTGGAAGCGAGTTCCACTCCTTACTTGTGCTAACATGAAAAGTTGAAGCAAATTGTTTGGTCGTCACGGGACGCCCGGCGGATGCTAAGTTGATCTAGAGTGATGGCGTAGAGGGGGTATGACGGCATGCGAGTTGATTTTAAGCCAAAGCCAATGCTCTTAAGATTGAGATAAACCAAGTATACATTACAAAAAAACCCGATCCCCTCTTTTTGCCTCGTTAAAAACTGACATAACTAAGAACCACTCCAGTTAAATTAGCTTCCTATTAAAAAAACCGCGTCCTAATCAGTCAATCCGTTTGGGTTAAGGTTTCCTGGAAGAGATCGCTATCACCGATAAGGCCACCGATATTGCCTTTTTTTATTCTACCTTAGTATTTATTTTTGTATTATTTCTGTGTGAGGTAATTCAATAATGAGTTATTTATCTATATATTTTGGTTCCCATACCTGGCAGAATAACTCCTTTGTTGATGTCCTCTCTTATCTCTATAATACTGTGCCCCCTTTCTTTCCCCGACAACAAATCGAAGCATTGCTCCTGATACAACTCCATGAATGAGACATGTACTTTGAATATAAACTCGTCTTCATGGGTTTCTATAAAGTCAAATATATCTGCTACTGCTTGGGGGATCACACCTGAAATAGAAAGCAAATATGTCAATAAAAACTAGCCTGTCTCAATGCAGGTCATAATCTAACTAGTTTTTCGCCCTGAACTGAGATCTCGCTAGTCTTTGACTATAAAAATATTGCCACGAAATGCATAACATCTTACTTGACCTTCAGTTTCATTCAAATTACAAGTAACCATCAATCAAGTAATCATGTAAATTGGTTCCACTTTTTTGGGGTAGAAATTGCTGTTATTCTGAATTTCAGATTTTTCCCTATAGTGTTCAAAGTCTCTTTTAGACTCCACCTCAGATAGCTTCATATGATCCTATATTTCTACCAGTAATACTGCATCATTTACTTGTAATCAATATATATAAAAGTTGAGGATATAAGTTAAAGACAATGTGTAGCGAAAACACGATTCCTTAAAATTTTCTTAATAGAAAATAATTCCAAAGTGACATCCAAAACTTACAATAAACACGAATTATAAATGATTTCGTGAAACTTTACATACCTACTTATCGGTATTTATATGGCGAATAGCACCTGTGTTTAGATTTTTCACTCTTACTAATAATTTTGTTATTATATGTATAATATATTATATTGCTGGACATTTCACATAGCGCTATCTAGCCCCAAACTAAGCAGAGCTTGTACTATAGGAATCAGATAACTGATAAAATAATTATACTTTTTTTTTGTAAATACATACTTATAATACATAGAAAAACATCCAGACCCGAACAAATATAAATCATGCACACATTTTTTCGCGGCGGGAATCGAACCCGCTACCTCCTGCGTCTCAGCTGGCTATGCTCCCACTGCGCCACGGAGGTCGTCATACCTAAATCATTTTCCAATCACACCTTTATGCAATTTAATTTAGTTTTCCCTCCCGCGCCTTGGATTGTCTTTCTCGCACTGTGGGTATTTTCGCATGGAGTAACTGAGACAGTTGCACATGGTATAGTCGACTCTTATTGTTCATTTTTCGTAGCTGTTTATTAAAGTAGCAGAAACAACCGTCTGGTAGTGTTATGTACATTCAGTGTTATAAGGAGCATGATTTAAGTTGGTGTGGTGTATCAATTTGTACATACCTAGTTGAGAGGAATCTCCTTCTGAACCAGAATAATTGGTTCCCATTGTATAAGTCTTGCCAGAGCCTGTTTGTCCATAGGCTAAGATGGTTACATTGTATCCTGGAAATAGATAAATATATATATAATAACTGACCTCCCGCAGCTTCAGATGCAACATTACCTTCCTTCTATGCAGTCAGGTAAAAAGTAACCTATGTCTGCATCCCAATCATAATCTATCTATGTACCAAATTTCATTCAAATCAATCCAGCCGTTTAGTTGTGAAAATGTAACAATCAGACAGAGAGACAGACAGGGTTACTTTTGAATTTATAATATTAGTATGGATTACTATTTATTTACAAGAACATATTATACAAACTTCAGCTCATGACTTTGCTTGTCTCTATACCTACATATAAAAATATTGGGATAAATTAAGTAAGTGGCCTATGTTCAGCAGTGGACCTTTTATGGCTGATGTGGTGATGATATATAATATCTATTTTCTAGTGTAGGTATTATAATTTTGCCACACCCTATAGGGAGGTATATTCTGAATTATTACAGAAAAATAAAATTGATCTTGGGGATAAGTAGCTAGCTTTTATATTATATTTCAGTTCCAATCCTTTAATTTCTTTTTCCTAACAATAAAAGCTCGCAAAGTGATTGAGATATTAAAGCTCATCATTCAAATGCCAGACTGGACAAATCCAGTAGAAAGGCTCGTATAGTGAATGGTGTTTTGCTTCACATTTATCATAGATCGATTCATGATCAAAATTTCATCAAAATCGGTTCAACTGTTACAACAAGATTGAGTGTAATGTATGTCAATATAACAAATAATATAGGAGCATAAAACAATATTATCCGCATAAACATGCTAATTCACCTAAAGTACCCTATTACTTAAGACCCCTGGGCAGAAGTTTACTATGTTTTCCTCTTCTTGACACTTTCATAATGGAACTCAAATTTTACGTCTGTTTTATTAACCAATTTTGAACCTAACTATCAGACACATTAATCAAAGATTGATTCACACGTAGTTATAATGATGCAACACATTACATTAGTGTAATTATGGTCAATATGGGGCCATGGATTTAAACTATGTAGTCAGATTGAGATTCATTTAGGGAAAAAGGAAGTACTTGGTTTTGTCAATAAAATAATTTAATTGTCCTACATACCTTGAAAAAGTCTTCCAATCAGACCCTTCACAGCTGTATCGTAAAACTCCTGCTGGTTGATATGTTGCGGAAACACATGGTTGTATGTAAATGCAAGGTCTTTAATCTGGACTTGTGGTTGTCCAGGCACCACATCAATGCACTCTTCACAGCCCCGGTCAATCTCATTCTTCATAAGTGGCCTAATCCGAAGAGACACTTGGACAGTGTCTATTGTACCTTTGTTTTCCAATTCCATTTTGGTGCTTTTGTTACTTTACAAATTACACCAATTCGATCCAGAAATCACTAAACGTAAAACCTATTTCATTTTTCTTTTACTGGTATTCCTGTTCAGAGAACAGGGATGGGGGCAGCTCAGCTGTCAACTTTTATTTTTCTTTGCAAATGGCAGTTAATCTTTTAATTTGTCACTGGTAAAAAGTCCTGGAATTAAAAAGGTGAGTATTTAAAGTTATAAAATCATGAATTACACTAAAGTTTTGAAGCAACACACAAACTACAAATTTATATCTAGAGACTCACTTTGTTGTTACTGATGTGTTTTTAATTAAATATTCTTACTAGATGGATTTGTTTTGGCACCAACTATCTTCAAAATTTTTATAAATGGAATAAAACACTGCAAACGAAACTTTCAATTCAATTCAAAATGAAATCAATCAAACATTTTCAAAATTCAACGACTCACTTGCTCAGTTGGTGCTACCGCCGTTTTTTTTATTGTCTTGGCTTGGATTCTAGTCTTTTCGCCATGTCCCGATGTTGGTGCCCATTTGCCAGCCGATGCTTTATTTTTCAACCCTGATACTTTTTTTCAACAGTTTCGATGGTATAGTTATACCAGATTTCATCATACCAATTTTATATTGATTTTTATTCCAGAGTTGTCCCGCGTAAGCGTTTTACGTCGCTTGGGTCTAGTGAGTGTCGCCCTGGCTCACTGATGGGTATGGGTATCAATGGGTATGCTGTCGTACCTGCATACTGGCTAAGCTGTAGAGCTCCCGAAGTATATTGATGATGTCATCCAGGCCGATTTCGGGTACGGTGATATTGTTTCTGCTATGTTACGTTTGTGCACTCTAAGATGACTTGTGTAGCCAATTTTGTGCCAAACCTAGAGTGTAAGTCAGAACGCCTTAATATAATGGTATAGTATGTTTGCAGGCGGTTTACACCGAATTGGTCACATCTTTTAACCAGTTCGCGTCTGCGTTCATCTTCAAAACTGTAGACATTTTGCTGCACTAGTCTTCTCCATTTTTGCCTATTTTCTGCCAGCAATTCCCAACGAGAGGGCTTAATTGAGCACTTTTTCAAGCTTCTCTTTTGAGCGTCTTTGTGTCGGAGGAGTTGTCCGCCACTTTTCCGCTTTCTATATAAAAGCTCCGAGTAGAAAATGCGCTTCGCAACCGCCTTCATGACTATTGGGCTGAGCGCCATCTGCGCTCGCCAAAAGTTCGGTTAAGCTGTCACGGCCTCAGAGGCCAACAGCAATAGTCCATCCGAAAAAAAAAATGCGCTTCGCCACTCTCTCGTTGGACATAGGTAAGCGATATATGCCTGTACCACAGCATCTGACGGTGCATCAGGTACCTCTAGTTATTCCAGGTAATAATCTATTCCTGTGCCAAGTTCCATCCATCCTCCCAATCTTCCGTATTGATAATAATATGTATTAGTCGAATTTAACCACAACTTGTGATGTAAAGTGGTTATGTGAAGTACTAAGTTAGCTTAGAATCATAAAATATTAATGCCAATAATACAATAAATAATTAGCAAGTATCAAAACCAGTTATTGTATAGTATGGGGTATACCAGTTAAACGACAGTGGCGCCCTCATTTTTTGTCTACTCTTTTTAGACGGACTGTACGCTTACATTTCGCAAACATTAGCACGTCGGAGAACATTAGTATTTCTAACACGATCCGACCAATGAATTTTCATAATGTCGCGGAGACACTTGAGATGAAACCTGTCAAGGGTTTTTATGTGCCTGCGGTACAGGCACCACGATCCTGCACAGTATCAAATATTCGGTTAGACGATCGCCATGTACACCTTGATTTTTGTGCTCAGCTTGATAGGATGGAACTTTGACTCAAAGTTTTCCAAAAGCAGCGAAGGCAGCACCGATTCTATAGTTAATTTCAGAGTCAAGATCGGTTATAGATGTGATGGAGCTACCTAAATACTTAAATTTGGATTTCAGCAACAAACCACAGGTCGTCAGCTTAATAACTCAGTGATTATATCGTATGAGACCTTGGTGTGGGCCTTGAGACTGGTTAAGTTAAATATGTTGTCAGTGCAAAACCGTATCCCGGTATGTTAGCGAATGCTTTTTCGTAATCTAGAAAAGCCTTGTTTATGGGCCAGTTGTACTCATGACTCTTCTCCATCACCTGCTTCACCACGTAAATTTGGTTTAGGGTAGAAAAACCAATCCGGAAGCCAGCTTGATATCACACTGATAGTAAAAGTAGTCATCCCACCTGATTATTTCTATCTGTCACCCTGCTCCTTGTCTCCTTAGGGGGACGGTTGGGAGAAAAAAGTTAGATCTGTCCCCCTTTTTGCAGCTACATAAAATAGTTAAATGATATAGTAATATGGATGTATAAACTTGATCTGAAAATGCTGGCAACCCTACCACATACCCAGAAAAAAGTGTAGAGCGCCACGGTTCGCGTTTCAATAGGTACGTAGAATGCTAGCCACTGCCTTGCAAAATTGTTTTGATTGTCAATGTCAGTGTCACAGTACTTCACACATCATGTGTCACAACTTCATGGTAATTATTTACTATGCAGGGCTGCCAATCGTACGAGATTCATCGTACAAATACGAGATTTGTGGTTTTCTGTACGAGGTATTCGCTCGCCGGTCCTCGCACCGGCAACACGTCTGCTCCGCTCCGCTCGCGCGCTCCCGCCGGCCCACGTGCCGCCCCGCGCCCCGCGCCCCGCGCCTTGCGCCTCGCGCCGCGCGCCCCGCGCCCCGTGCTGCACTTGGCATCCGCCATTTGCTCTGTTGTGTGCGCTCGCTTGCGAGTACACCTCAGAAGAGTCCTTTATTGGACTTTGTCCTTTTCAGGGCAAACTCTTGTTTCTACACATTAAGCGTCCAAATCCACGTTTAGTGGTCGGTCTGGTGGATACCTTGCGGTGTTAACACAAACCAGACTGGGCGTGGACCCGGAACGCCAGCTTTCCTCTCCTGAGGAACGCTACATCCGGCTGGGCTTGGTACCACCGGCCTTGGGGGCTTCCCTCGCCGACACCAAGTATCGGTTAGGACACACCCCTCATACCCCGTAAGAGCGGTAAAGGGACACACTTTAGGTAGGACACTTAGGCCTCACCCCTCCTGTCTATCCCGACGGGAGGATCACGCACCCCCTCACCTCTCCGGGTGTTCCCCCCCGGAGAGTTATGATGGACATCGCCGGGGACGACCTCGTTCAGTTGCCGGGTTCCGTAATCCGGTTGCTGCTCGAGAACGTTCCCGACAATGTCCGACAACGTATTATGAGGGAGCAACAATCGGTTGCCTCCCTCCCGCGTCTAATGGACGTCGTCACGTCCACTCCGGCCCCTCTGGCCAAAAATGTGGCTCGGAAGCCCGTGCCGGCCCCTCTGGCCTCCCCAGCGGCTCGAAAGCCATCCCCGGCCCCTCAGGCCACTAACGAGGCCCGGAAGCCTCTGAAAGCCCCTCTGGCACCCCCGGCGGCCCGCATGCCTGCCCTGGCCCCTCAGGCCACTAACGAGGTTCGGAAGCCTCAACAAGCCCCTCAGGCACCACCGGCGGCTCGTAAGCCTGCCCCCTCCCCTCAACCTCCTGCCTCAGCGCCTCCCTCGTCATCAAAAAAGCCCGACTCTCGAGAGGCCTCACCTCGCAGAGTCTTTTTAGACTCTCCGGAATCTCCGGACCCACCCTCCCCCGAGGACGATATGGAAATCGACCTCCTTCTACGCCCCGCGTCTTCCGCAGAGGCATCAAACTCCTCTTCCTCCGACTCGGAGGAAGAATTCACCCTCGTCACGGGTGGTAAAAGGAAGAAGCCCTCTTCGAAGAAGACCTCTTCGTCGAAGAAGGTTTCCTCCGTTTTCCCCCCAGCCAAAAAGGCAACCCCTCCCTCGGCCTCGCAGCCTGCCCGCCCCGCCTCACCTCCCACGGCTTCCACTGCCGCGAGGAAGGAAAGGCCTCCCCCGCCTCTTTTCATCCGCGAAAAAGGCAAGTGGGATGGAGTTTCGTATCTGTGTAATGAGCATAAGATCTCATTCACAAACGCCCGCAATACTAAGGACGCTATTAAAGTCCTACTCCCCACTTCTGACGACCATCGTCGCCTCACGTCCCTCCTTCGTCAAGAGCACATAGGCTATCACACCTATGCTCTCGAAGACGAAAGGCTTCTTCGAGTTGTGATCCGCGGCCTCCCTACGGAGCACACCACTGACTCCATAAAGTCAGATTTACTGGCTCAGTCCTTCCCGGTCAAGGAGGTCCACCGTATGCATAACGGTAAGACCACCTATAATCTAGTACTTGTAGTACTAGAGCTGTCACCGGCAGGGAAGGCCATCTTCAACCTGAAGATGGTCAACAACCTCTCCGGCCTCCGGGTTGAACCCCCCCACCGAAATGGCACTCCTAGTCAGTGCCATAGATGTCAGCTGTACGGCCACTCGGCCAAAAACTGCCACGCCCGCCCCCGTTGCGTCAAGTGCCTGGGTGACCATGGCACCTCTGACTGCAACCGCACAAAAGACACCATAGAGCCGCCAAGCTGCGTGCTTTGTGGTGCCGTGGGATACACCGCAAATTATCGTGGTTGTCCTTCGGCGCCCAAAGTCAGCAGGGTGGTGGCTCGTAGGAGTCAACCCCGACCTTCTCCGCAGTATACCAAATCAACTCCAAAGTTGACCATGGTACCCTCGCAGGAGGCGCAACCTCCCAAAGACTCAGCATGGGCCAAGCCCTTGCCATACTCGAGCCTAGCCCTTAAGGCAACGGCCCCCCCTCCGCGCTCTTCTGAGCCAGCCCCCCCTTCTAAAATGGGCAAGTCGGACTTTGCTGCCGACTTGGCTCTCATCATGGAGTTCTCCTCCATCGACCTTGCCGAGGTTCGCGTGCTTGCACAAAAACTTAGGCAAGCGAACTCCACCCTCGAAAAGCTGATTGCCCTCGAGGCGCACCCAGCTCTTCTCGCCGCTGTTAAGGCAGCTTCGTCCTCCTCCAAACCCTTTTAGACCCCAAAATGGTTGTACAAAAGGAAAGGAAAAAACCGAGTTCGTTATCACTAGCGTTCTTCAACGCTGACGGTCTTTCAAGGCAGCGTTCTATTATCGAAGATTTCCTGAATAGGCACCAACTTGACATCTTGCTAGTGCAAGAGACTAATTTAAAGCCCGGTCATCGGGACCCTAAAATCCCTAACTATCAAATTATTCGCAATGACAGACTGCTAGCTCAAAAGGGCGGCACTGTCATTTACTACAAGAAGGCGCTACATTGCATGCCTCTTGATCCCCCTTCTCTGTTTTACATAGAAGCCTCCGTCTGCAGGCTAGCAATGACCGGGCATTCCTCGGTCATTATTGCATCCTGCTATGTCCCTCCCGGCAAGCCTCGCTCACCTCAATTCGAGAGTGACCTGCAAGCCCTTTTCAGTCTAGGAAGCTCCGTCATATTGGCGGGTGACTTCAATTCCAAAAACGTCATGTGGAATAGCACCACGACGAACTCTAAAGGCAAACAACTAGAAAGCCTAGTTGAACCCCTTAATTTCGACATCATTGCCCCTAGGGGCATGACTCACTTCCCTACTTCCACTCCCCCCGAGCTCCTTGACATTGCACTTCTCAAAAACGTAGCCCTTCGGCTACGCTTAATCGAAGTTATTCATGAGCTCGATTCCGATCATCGTCCGGTAATGCTCTTACTCGGCCCTCCCACTGACCAGCCCCCTGCCACCAAGACTGTGGTAGAGTGGCATAAACTTGAGAAAGCCCTCAAGTCTGCGCACTCGACTGACCTAGATAGGATCCCTTCTGTCATTCGGACATCTGGTGATATTACGGTAGCGGTTGACGCCCTTACCACACATATCACAAACTCAGTCAGAGACTCATCAAAGCAGGTGCCCGTAGTGGATGACCACCGGGGCCCCCTGCCAGATGATATCAGACGGCTGATGACTGAAGCTAACGCCGCAGTTAGACTTCATAGTCGCTGCCCCACTAACGACAATCGAGTCTTGATGCGTTCCCTACACCGTGAGGTGAGAGAGCGCATCAAAGAACATCGCAATCGTGAGTGGGAGAGCCTGCTCTCGGGGATCGAGCCTAGCCATCTGGCCTACTGGAGGTTAGCTCGCTCCATGAAAGCGGACGCTCTCGCTCCGATGCCTCCCCTTATCCGACCCAATCACCCTCCAGCATTCGAAGACGAGGAAAAAGCCGATTTCCTGGCTGAAACCCTCGAATCTCAATGCTCGCCCAGTCTCGAACCCGTCGACCCTGTTTACCTCCATACGGTGAACAGTGAGGTTGACCGCTTAGCCTCCCGACCCCCTACTTCTCCACTTGATCCGATTGAGCCCTCTGAAGTCTTTGACACTATCAAGGCCCTACACCCAAAGAAAGCCTCCGGCCCCGACGGCATTTCCAACAGAGTACTCAAACAGTTCTCTGTTCCCCTTATCCATATCCTAGTCTGCATCTTCAATGCGGCCATGGAAACTTGCACCTTGCCTGATGCTTGGAAGGAAGCCAACGTCATTGGCATCCGAAAACCCAGCAAACAGGCAAACGATCCAACTAGTTATCGTCCCATTAGTCTACTTAATAGTCTAGGCAAGATATATGAGCGTCTTCTAATGAAGCGCCTCTGGGCTCATGTCAATGAGTTCAAACTCCTTCCCAACGAGCAGTTTGGCTTCCGTGCCCAACACTCATGCCCACAACAGGTGCTCCGCATAACGGAGCATGTCCTCTCCAATTGGCAAAGTACCTGGCCTTCAGATACTGGTGCCGTCTTCCTCGATGTAGCGAAAGCTTTCGACAAAGTCTGGCACAACGGCTTGATCTACAAGCTTTTCAAACTCGGAGTCCCAGACAGACTCGTGCTCATCATACGAGACTACCTACAAGGTCGCAGCTTTCGCTACACCGTGGAAGGCACTCTCTCTAGTCCTAGACCAGTCAGAGCAGGAGTCCCTCAAGGCTCCGTTCTCGGCCCCCTCCTGTTCACGCTGTACACCAGCGATATCCCCCGCACTCCTCAAGTGGAAATAGCCCTATACGCAGACGACACAGCCTTGTACACATCCAATCGGAATCCTGATCGGGTGGGTATAAGGCTGCAGGCTGCCCTTCACTCATTAGCCACTTGGTTCCGCAAGTGGCGGATCGAGGTAAACCCGTCGAAAAGTACAGCAGTGTACTTCTCACGGAGAAACCTCACTCCCAAACCGATCTCTCTATTTGGCCAGCCCATTCGCTGGGCCCCATCAGCCAAATATCTGGGTGTCATCCTCGATAGGCGTCTTTCCTTTAGGTTGCACATCACTAAGAGGTGCAACCAAGCAAAGTTCACCCTAGGACGATTGTCCTCACTTCTAGGCGCGAAAAGTAAAATGTCCCTTAAAAATAAGATGACTCTTTACAAAGCGTGCATTCGCCCCATTATGACATACTCATCTGTAGTATTTGCCCACTCTCCTAAAGTTGGTGCCATTCAGGTTATTCAAAATCGCTTCTTGCGAAAAGCCTCAGGCTCGCCCTGGTACTTTCGCAATAACGACCTACATCGCGATATGAAATTAGAATCAATAGCCAGGTTCATGAAGCTCGCTTCCAAGCGGTTTTATGAACTTGCCTCTAATCATCCGAACCCTTTGGTACACACCATTCCGGTCTACCCGTTGGATCCGCCCGCCAACAAAATCCTCCGTCGTCCGAGACACGTTCTCGGAGACCCGGATGACGAAATCACCTCTGCTAATGCGGAAGGTGAGTCATCTATATCAGACAGAGCAAACACTTCACAGAAACACCGACCTCGCCGGCGAGGTCGACGAGTCCCTTCAGTCGCCGCCTATACGAGGTACAGACATGTACCCGGGCGTTTCTCTCCTATCCCCACCCCGGCAACAGCCCAAGCCGAGGCTCGTACCTTAGTGGTGCCCTTGCGCTAGTTGCCTAAAAAACTTACTGGGCTGAGCGCCATCTGCGCTCGCCAAAAGTTTGGTTAAGCTGTCACGGCCTCAGAGGCCAACAGCGAGATTAGTCCATTCGAAAAAAAAAAAAAAAAAATCTGTACGAGGTATGTACGAGACGCTGTCAACTTCGTACCTACAGGTATGTACGAGATTTTGACATAGCTGCATAGGGCATATTTTTGTTTCCATGAGAAGTAATAAACATACACCATCACCGTGAAATTAAAAGACATTGATAAGGAAAAGTGTAGAATGACGGGACCTTTTATTTAGCTCATTCGTCCTTTTGCCTTCCGAAAAATACCAATTTACTGTGTAAATACTAGGACCCATAGCAGGACTCCATTTTAACCTTACGATTGAAAGCTACCAGGTTAAGTAAAATCGTACAAATTTGAAATATTTTTTATGATCCAAGAAACGAGATTTTTTGCTGCTTTTGTACGAGAAAAAAAGTTGTACGGTTGGCAGCCTCCTTACCTCTCTGAGCGTGTTTGTAAACATAACCTCACCTCACATCAATTCATAAATTTTTTCTTGATTCCATTATTTAACAGACTACCTACATTGAATATTCAAAGTGAACATTCATTGAGAGTAGCTAATAGCTATATCTCATATTGTATAATGAGTAGCAGCGAAGATAGCGATAACAATTCGACAGCTAAGGAAGAACATGATGATGAAAGAGTAAGTGCTTAACAGGTTAATAGATTAGTTTCATTCAAATTACAGGTTACGGGAGTTCATGTTAAGTTTTTACATTTGTTTGTGGTACAAATTGCAGTTATTCTGGATTTCAGACTTTTGCCTATATTTGTGTCACTTATGCTACACGCATACCAAATTACAGCACTGTGGGGTCACTGATGTACCCTGTGAATTTTGTCAAAGTAAAAACTATAAAAACTTTACTAAAAATAAGAACGGAGTCTAAATGTACTAATGAAAACCTTTCATTTGACTCCCCATTTGACCGACAAGTCTCATTTTTTTTTACCCCCCTTGAACCCTCTATATCTCAACAAACCCCCACCATTTTTTGCTCATTTAGTCACACCAAAATTGCACCATTACTACCAATTTTCACGATGATCGGATAAACGATTTGAAAGTTATCCTCGGACAAACAAACATACATATATACAACACCGATTTGCCCAAGTTGATTTGGAGATCTCGCTTCACTCGATCAATAACTCAAAACTACAAGGATTAAACTAAAACTATCAACGGGGTCATAATCCCACATGACCTTATCATCTCATTTTTATTTTTATTTAACTCTCGAACCTTAATATCTCAACAACCCCCCCCAGTATTTTTAGCTCATTTAGTCACACCACATCAGGATTGGGCCATTAACGCTTTGAAAGTTATCCTCGGATAAACAAACATACATACAATGCCCATTTGTCTAAGTTGATTTGGAGACCTTGCTTCGCTTGATCAATAAAAATAAAAAAACATATAATTGGGTTAACCAATTTTATTTCGAAATTTGAAACCATTCAACTAACTAAATACTGAGAATGTTTTTGAAAAGTTGTATGATTATTATCCCTTAGGATTGATTGAAAATTTTGATGACCTCCGTGGTGCAGTGGGCGAACAGCTGGCTGAGACGCAGGAGGTAGCGGGTTCGATCCCTGCTGCGGAACAAATGTTTGCATGATCTACATATATTTGTTTCAGGTCTGGATGTTTTTCTATATATTATAAGTATGCATTTACAAAAAAAAAAATATAAGTACCTATTCTATCAGTTATCTGGTTCCCATAGTACAAGTTCTGCTTAGTTTGGGGCTAGATAGCGCTGTGTGAAATGTCCAGTAATATTTATTTATCATTATTGTTATTTTAAAATACTTTGTTCCACTTATAAAACTAGTATAAAGGCGAACTTAGTGCTAAAGCGCATTCTCTTCCAGATAACCTTTGTGTATTGTAGATGAAGACGTATTTGTAGGATAGGCTAGTATCGTAACGTATATGATGTAATTGTGTACTGATAATCTGTCTTTTGAATATATGATATTATTATCGTGATTTATGTGGTGTTGTATGTACGGTGGTGCAATCAGTAATCTGTCTTTTGAATATATGATATTATTATCGTGATTTATGTTGTGTTGTATGTACGGTGGTGCAATCAATGCAATAAATAGAATTTAATTACATTTCATCTAAATTGTTCGTTTTGTTGTTTGCAGCCAAATATGATGTTGGAGGGATAGGGCTGAGGGTGGCCTATAAACATCAGAATTTGGGCCTCATACAATTCTGTTCCACGATGACAGAATATACTAACAAAATTATTTGTATTATGTGTTTAAGTGTGTATGTTTGTGATTCCAGCAAGCTATTCGGTCCCAACTATCTTCACTATCATTTGAAGAACTACTAAAGTTAAAAGAGAAAGTTGGAGCGAAAGTGTACAAGGAGGCTCTATTTGGCGTCAAGGAAAAGAAAAATGAAAGAAAAGTATTTAAAAGAGAAAACAAGAATAGGCCTCGAGAGATGAGCACCAAGAAACCAGTACCAATGGTGCCGAAGCAGACTTTAGTTAAGAGAAAGGAAATTAGAGATCCAAGGTATGTAGTTATTAGAAACAACCAATTTGAACTAATTTTACATCAGTACTTTATTTTAGAATTAACTTGTACATCAAAATCACATTAAGGAATATAGATGCCCATAGAAAATTATATAGAAAGATCTGTGCGAGACCCTTGCCTAGATGAATAAGTTAGAAAGATATACCTTTATTGAATGGATAAATGCCGGGTTCCTATATCCGTCGGTAACCAGCTACGCCTCGTTTCTCCTTGAAAACGTGTCAAAAGTTTGTTATTTTTTCAAGGGGATACGAGTCGTAGTCGGTTACTGACGGATATAGGAACCCGCTATAAGCCATGTCAGAGACCTTCAGGTAGCTTCTATACTTCGACACCAAAATTGTCCAGAAGCTCATACTGAACTCTACTTCAATGGCTCATTGAAATTTGGCCATCGCATGGGTGAATTGCCGCGCGCTCTTTTGCCCTCAAACTTCCCCTGCACCACCATGCGTTCAATGGGAGCTCTCCGCGTTGCGAAACATGTATGTAAATTAGTAATGGACCATTTAAATCCACTTGTAGGTTTGATCCTCTCTGCGGCGAGTTTGACAAGAAACAATTCTCTGAAAACTACAACTTCCTATCTGACATCCATATCAAAGACATCAAATCAATCCGGGCTGAACTTAAAGAGACCACAGACCCTGAAAAACAAGTTAAACTGCGAAGACTATTGCAACGCCTGAATGACCAACACAAGGAGGGTAGAAAGGGCAAGGAAGAGAAAGAAAAGAGAGAGAAACAGAGAGAACAGATTGTACAAGAGTACAGGGAAGGAAGACAACCACACTTTAGGAATAAATGTAAGTAACCATACAAAAAGGGTTACGACCATACAAAAAAGCATTGGCGTCATGCTTGTTAAGTTTTGCAATTAGTTGGTGGGTAACTCTTTTTTTTTCTGTTTTATAGGGTACTAGCAATGCACAATACACCCCTATGCGGGATGTCAATACAGATCTAATTCCCCCCCACCTAAGAATTAAAATGTTAATGTCAATTCCATATTATCTACTTACATTACTACATACATTAATGGTTTATATACGCACCAGGTTATAACTATGTGGACCGGTAGATGTTAACCGCGTCTGATGTTTATTCAGCATACATACTCTTAAACAGGCCCACATCTTATGTATAAAAATTCAGCTTCCTTATGTATGTTTGTGTCCGCAAAACTAGAAAAGCAGTTTCTGGATTGACTTGAACTTTTTATTCAATGTTGCGTATCATGTATAAGAGTGTTTTCACACCACTTGTAGGCCTAGCACAGCAACTGCAGAGAAGGATTTAGTCAGATTTTGATTTAGTTATTTTTCGGAACAAAGGAGACACTTGTCGTACCATCTCGAGCACGGCGATTGCGAGAGTGAACGTGAAAAAACGTTGTCGATACTTCCTCGACAGTAGTCTACAACGCCGAGCACGATATCCATAATTTTCTCTATCTTTGCCATAAGGATAGACTTTCTGCGTCTTGCGATGCCTAGACAACACTGTAATCTCAAGTTGTCTCTTTCGCACTCTTCTCAATCGCGCGCTTGCCAACAATTTTTGGTTAGATTTTTAATTAATTATATATACAACGTACGTTGCTATAGACAGAGTATCCTTCTCTTGTCTAGGAAGAAAACTTATTGAGCTTGCTCGGGGCAAAGACAATTTCGGAAGAATCAACAGAGAATGGAATAGAATAACACTTTATTGTACATTACACTCAAATTTAAAAACTATATGATAAAATAAATAACAATACACGCAGAAATACAAGTTGCGGTCAGAGCCTTGTCGTCTCTTCGAAGAGTAGACAAGGAAATCGCTGTGCTAGCCTGCTGCTCGACAATGTCAAATTATTTGTCATGTAAACTTCACCGAAAGCAGGTGATTAAATCCCTACGGCTGAGCCGGAAGCCGTTGTACTGAATTTGCCCACGAGGCCATAATGAAAATTGAATTTATAACCTCATCTATATTAAAATTTAAACCAAAGAGACCCACACAATAAGAACTTATTCGTAAATCGAACTACCCTCTGCACAGAATGCACCATGCATTCTGTGCAGAGGTTAGTTCTATTTGGTTTTTCCTAGATTTTGTTTTTATCGTCTCGCAGAAAGTCTGAAAAGTATAGTATTATCCTCGTGGATAAAGCTATCTGCATCTTGGGCGTGCTTACATCCCTCTCTGCACTCAGGATTCTAGTAACTTCCTCGCTCCGCTTGTGAGTTAACTCTGGAATCCTTCTTTACGTTCGGGATTCAATATAACGCCCGTGACGCAAGACACTGCTTTATCCCCTTGTTTAATAATCTACTAAGTTAATAATTTGTATACTTTTCATCCCGAACAACCGGGATTTGGAAATTTCCTCGCGTGCCAGGTCTCTCGTTTTCTCTTGTCTCATTTTTAACAAATTTTACAGTCTTTGCTTAGTTTGGGGCTAGATAGCACTGTGTAAATTGTTCAGAATTATTTATTTTATGCATAGAGATCCTACACCTAGAGATTGTAAATATAATTCACCTGACAGGCAATAACATTTATTTTTTATTTTTACAGCGGAAATGAAGGTAGAAGCCCTAGTGAAGCAGTATGAGGACTTAAAGAAAGAAGGTGCTGGTCGCGTTCAACGCCATCTTAAACGAAGACAGCAGAAGATAAAGAAGAAATCCTTTAAAGCACCCACCGGCCCGGAATAGTATAAGGTTTTTAATAAAATTTGTACTTTATACAGATCTTTTTATAGCAACATTTCATTTAGTTTGCCGAGTATGAGAGCCTTTCATTTTTGGTAAAAAAAAACTAGTTCCAATTAGCGTAAAAGATGGCGCTGTTTGGAGATAAGCCCCCAAAAAAGATGGATGGAGAATGATGGAAGATGGAGAAGCCAAACTGTCAAAGTCTCAAAGATACAATATAAAAATTTGCCTAAAACAATCTTTTAATACAAATGTTTTTTTATTAAGTTCCTTGAAAAAGCATGTTGACATGGCAATTGACATTTCACTTTATTTGGATAACAACTTATAATAGAGCAGCGTCATCTGTTAGTAGTTCTAAAAACGTGACCGTGAAAATCCCATTATTGGCTTAGGGTCGTAAACTTGTAACTCAAACGAATACGGCAATGAAAAATCTTTAAAAAATTGTATGGCTATTGAAGAGCGGGGTCTTCTGACACAAGTATAATATGCTTAAAAGGAGATCCCAACAACCTATTAAAGTTCTATAATTTACAGAAATAAAAACATTTCGACATTTGATTTTTTTTTAATAAAGCCACAAGCGCGGGACTCATACTTTTGTGCTCTACTTATAGTTAGTTTGTTTTAGTTTTATAGTTTTTCTGTTTTTAGGGTTCCGTACCTCAAAAGGTAAAAAAAGGAACCCTTATTAGATCACTCTCTTGTCCGTGTGTCACAACCGATTTTCTCAGGAACGGGTGGACCTAGCAAGTTGCAATTTATACCAGATACTGAGGTCTATAGTGCCTATTAGGTGTATAAAAATCAAGGTCCTGAGTCAACACGATAAAAAGATATGGGCAAATTTAGATTTTCGCGAAAACTTGTAAGTTCCAAAATTTACCTTAATTTTCAATTTTCATTTATATTTCGGAATTTTCTCTTTACTTGTGCTGCCTTGCTTTTAACCAAAATTGACAATTCTAGGTTAACCGGAAGTACCCTGGGTCGAAAACCCAGTTCCCATTGATCTAGAATCACGAAATTTGGCGAAAAACAAGCTTACAGCACAATTAAAGGACAAATTCCAAAAAATAACAAAAGTTTAAATGAAAGGGTGTCCCTATACAAACATAGTTGACGCCAATTAAGAGAATCCTCTGAGTTGTATAGGCGCTCATACATTTAGAGGACTAGCTTAATCGGCACCAACCGTAAATAAGGTAAATAAATAAAATTGTGCTATTATAATGGGTGGGTACGGAACCCTCGGCGTATGAGTTCGACTCGCACTTGATCGTTTTTTTTTTTGCTAATGAATGTATAATATGCTCGTAATAATAATAAAATAGTAGTAGTAGCAATAGTCTAGCTACTTTTTTTTTATAAATTATAGGCTAGCGTTTGACCACTATCTCGCCTGATGGCGCGCGATGATGCAGTCATCGCATACTTTTTCGATTCTACCTACCTATATTATCTGTAGTCAATTAAACCTACGTTGTCATGCCCATTCTTTGCTGATCACTTCCAACTAAGACTTGGCCTTCTTGGCATTGCATTATGCCCGTCCCTGACAGATACCGGTGAAAATAATTAATAAAACAATTAATATGAAATTTTTATTTGCATTAGACATTGATTAACAATAAGGTATGACCTTAAATGCACTCCTCATTAGCCCGCACTATTTATTTTAGACAAACGTTACTAGATAAGTCTAAATTATTTTCTGCTAGATTAGTCTCCAATCAGCAAGCGATGAGCCACGGTGTGTCGACGTAGTATATATGCATGGTGAGGGCACCGGGCTTATTATCAGCCAGGTTATACAAGCACTCGGGGCCTTTGGGGACAATCATCTGGAACGAAACATATAGATTGTTAGAAGCTAGATAGAAAACGCTTTATTGTGAATCACACTTAAAATAAAAAAAACAATATAAAAAACAAATTACAATACACGCAGAAACACAAGTGGCGGTCGGTATTGGTAATAATTTGTAATTTATTTATTGTGAACTTTCTACATGTACCTAACTAAAACAAAGTGAAAACTGGAAACTGCATTAGTAAAATACTGTGTTGCAGTTTCCAGTGCCCGTACATACAACTAAATGAGTTTGACGTTCCTTCCTGATTACGTAAGTATACCAATTAACCTAATTACAAAATTGATTTAAAAAAAGTAAAATATGATTTAAAAAAAGTAAAGTAAAAAAAGTAAAAAAGTAATATATAAGAAAACTTCAATAAATAAATATGCTATGCCATGGTAACACAGCTTTTAGTTTAAGGGAGTGGGTTTGTGTCCGTGAGGGTGTAAATGTGTGTAGTAGTGTGTATGCAGGGGTCTGCGTTTGTGAGGGTTCGAAAGTGTGTGAGTTTGTGGTAGTGTGCCAATGAGTGTGTGGTGGCGTGTGTATGTGTAAGGGGGGTGGTAGTGTGCGTATGTGTAAGGGTTAGTGTTTGTGTGGGTATGTCTGGTTGGTAAGGGTGTACTTGCGAGCGTATAACAGTGATCTAATGATATAGAGGGAAATTTATTATTTTACTTGTATGATTTCTTCGTACCTATGTAAGTGTAGCATTTTTTTAACTTTGTCTCTACATTTTTTGTGTGTTAAAGGATAGATATTAAGGTTTTTATTAATTCTGTTATATAAAATGGGGCTTAAAAATGGAAGGATTAAGAAATAGAATTACACTTATAATTGGTAAACATATAATTTCCATAGAAAGAACCAAAATTAACTTCGAGCAGCATTATTGCTGATATGTCTGCATCACACAATGCTGAAAAACTCGTAGCCAGTTATCGAATTTGTTTTTAAATTAATTTATTGAACTTTTGAAACTATCATGGTTATGAATACTTTATAATTGATCATGGCGCATGCTACTGCGTCGATATATCAGGATACACAAAAACTCATAACCCCTAAATAATGCTAGTACAAATATGTACAAAGCAAATACTTGCAAAATAGTTACATAATCTGATAATGATGATGATATACATCCTTGCCGATCTCGGCCACGGCGACTGCATTCATCTTGGACAGGCATATTTAACTCTGTTATAGGGGACGACAATACAATTTTCAATGAGGACCTCGCTGGTCCGCCCTTTGATGCGCCCTATCGCGTGGCTTACATAACTGATTTTGTTAGTAAAGGTCCGACCGCATTTACGCTAAGTCAAAACCCTGCCGATGTAGTTATATGAGATAGCCGCTGGTGGTCGGGCCTTAAGATCGTCCCGCTTTTTATCGAGGTCGAGCCGACGCTCTTCTTCATACTCGTTTACCAGTAGGTGGATTCGCCGCCTCCACTCATTACGCTGTACTGCATTCTCCTCCCAATGAGAGAGCTCAATTCTGCATCGCTTCATGTGTTTTTTCAGAACATCCTTATACCTCAAGTATTGACCACCGCTTTTACGCTTACCGTACTGAAGTTCTGAAAACAAAACGCGCTTCGCCACTCTGCTCTCTGACATGCGAGACACGTGCCCACACCTGCGAAGCTGTCGCCTCATCAAATACACCTCAATGCCTCCAATATTTGCGCGTCTCAGTACATTCGTGTTCCTGACACGGTCTGGCCATCTGATATTCATGATATCTCAGAACCCACGTCTCAGAAGAGTATACGAGGTTAGGTAGTACTACTTAGATAATCTACCTAATACGTGACCCCTTTCAAACAATGATGTTAAAATAGCTAGTACTCACCCTGACTGTCGCTGCGTCTGGTCTTTCAAACCAGTCCCTCTGTTCAGAGACGGGCAGGGTCCCGAAGGTTATGAACCCACTTGAGGTGATCTGTCCATCCATGGTCATTGGGAACCAGGGGTACATGTTCTCAGCGTCACAAGGGGTTGAGCTCGTCATGTTGTAGTAGAAGTGTTTCCCTGAAACAATATTTCATGATTACATTTTTAGCAATGTCTAAATTATCTCTAAACATTGATTAAGATTGCTGATCCATAAAAATACAGAGTGTATTTGTGTCTATTAGTGTCACTTGGTTCTAATCACTCGGTCACAACGACTTAAAAAGGTCCCGATAGTTATTTCTAATGTGAATATCGCTAGGAGAATAGATAAGTCCAAAAACATGACATTTGGGACCATTGCTTTCCCGCTTTTCTAGTAAGCCTAGCTTCTTTAGACGGAACTTTAATGTTTAGAATCAAGCACCCATGAAATTGACTGATATGAAACTAACCCATCCAAGGTAAGCAGGCCTGCTCCGTGAATAAATTCTGTTTAATAATGTCTTCCTCGCTGGACGGCACTTTCAGCAGTTCTCCGTCGATCCCCGTCAGCCAGATTGCATTCTCTTGTAACAAGCGTGTAGGGTCACGTGTTGCTAGGCGCTCCTCTTTACTCAGCTGCAGGTATTCTGAAATAATTCACAATTTTATCAAAATTTACAATCTTGATCCTACCAACATTTGAATTCCGTTACACATCTGTGATGGGCGAGTAGCTGGATGAAACTTTTTATATTTATTATACTACGGTAGCAAACAAGAATACGGCCCACATAATGGTAAGCGGTTACTGTAACACCAAAGGTATCGCTAGCGCGTTGCGGTCCCATTAAAAAATTTAAAACGCTCATTTTGAAGAATCCTATACTGTAGTCATTGGGGAAAACCTCCGCAGGTAGACCATTCCACAAACGAAGTTTTCGCGGAAATAAATTCCTCTGGAACCTCACGGTGCGCGACCACATTGTCTCCTAGGTGTGTGGATAGAATTCCCTGGCGATGGCGAGCGGTGCGATGATAAAAGGAACCTGCAGGCACCATTTCGAACAATTCCTCAAAACAACCCATACAAGCGGTAGATATAGGAAACTAGCTAACCCGCCCCGGTTTGCAGGGGTTTTGCAAAACAAAGTATAGTATACTACTCAAGTTTAGTGTAGCTTTCAATTAATGACAGACCTTCAGAATCAGTAGTTACGGAGATTACCTAAAACATGCAAAAAATATTTACATCTTTTTATTATTAAACTACTAACGCCCATATGTTAAATCCTATCGTTCCTTTTCTTATAACATCCCTCTTTTGACTGAATTCTGCACACACTCAAACATACATACACACATCTCTGACCAGTCTCTCACCAAACAGGTTTATAATTAGTCCTTACAAAGAATTTGTTGTACTTATTTTATGAACCTTTTGTGAAGAGAAAATAATGTTAGTTTTATTTATTTATTATTATTATTGATTTAGCCGATTAGCCGAGTTGATAAAAATCATAAATAATGCTCAGATAA
Organism: Philereme transversata; assembly: GCA_963924445.1. NCBI lineage: Eukaryota > Metazoa > Arthropoda > Insecta > Lepidoptera > Geometridae > Philereme > Philereme transversata. The sequence goes on from OZ004347.1 coordinate 13,872,827, forward strand.
GCTGGGAAATAACTGAAGAGCACGGGCCTAAGCTAAGAGTCCCTCAGTGGTTCGGGTGGAATTGATCTGTGGTACATGTTAGTGCAGGTGACATTCAGTGGATAGGGCAGTTTGCAAGAACTTTCTTACAATCCTGCAAGTATTCAAAATTACTGCCTTCTGCAATAAGGGAAAGGTATATTTTGGGAGATCCAAAAGTGAGAGGGACTGAAACAGTTGATTAGGGATGACGCCTGTGGAGGATAAAACTGTTGGGACTGGGTATTGATACTTTTTGCAGTTGTCACATTCGAGTGATTTAATACGACTTTTTTTGACATATTTTAGGTATAAGTACATTTGTTTTGTTTTATTTAATATTTTTGACATGTATGTGATTATTTTAAATATTGTAATTTATAAATACGATGTTATTTCATTTTAAATAAATAAATGAAATGAAAATGAAATTGTAGACTGCATATAATGGGTATTTGGGATGGCGATTTCAATAATAAGTGCGGTTTATTATTAGTTTATCTGTTTTATTTATTATTACTACTAGTGGTTCGCCCCGAACTGAGATCTCGCGAGTCTCCCATAAAAACAAAAATATATTATTCGTAATTTTTGACCATTCAAATAGTGCCACGAAATAAACAACCACCTTAAATGCCCTACAGTTTCATTCAAATTATAGGTAACGGGAGTTGATGTTAATTGGTTACTCTTTTTTGGGGTACAAAATGCAGTTCTTCTGGATTTCAGACTTGCATATATTTGTGTAACTAAAGCTACACGCATACCAAATTTCAGCATTGTGGGGTCACTGTTGTACCCTGTGAATTTTGTCAAAGTTTTGTTTTTATTATGGCTAATAACTCAAAAACTATAAGGATTAAACTGAAAATAAAAACAGGACTGAAATGTACTAATAACTTGACCTTTTAGTATTTTCATTTTTTTTTACCCCTCTTGAATCCCAATATCTCAACAACCCCTCAACATTTTTAGCTCATTTAGTCACACCAAAATTGTGCCATCACTACCTACCTATGTATTAAATTTCACGATGATCGGATCAATGCTTCGAAAGTTATCCTCGGACAAACAAACATACATACATTCATACATACAACGCCGATTTGCCCAAGTTCTCGCTTCGCTCGATCAATTATTAGTATGAATAATACTCTACAAGGAGCTTATAGGTATTAAATATTAAGAATAGAACGTACCTGCCGAAACGTAGAATTGTTCAGTGACATATTGAGTGGTGCACTGTCCGTTAATAGCCGTGTTCCACTCCCTGAACCCTCGCTTCGCCCAGTCGAAAACGTTGTTGGTGAACGCGTTTTTGGGTAGCTGATGAACAAAGTAATATATTTTTATATTAACGCGGCTTCGCACGCTTGAAATTTCCCGTTCCCGTGGGAACTTCGGAATAAAAACTATATAAAACACTTGTCAAAGTGACGCGACACTTCATGTAAATGACTTAAATTACAAAAGTTATGAAATTATATCGGATAGGTAATTGAATACTAGATGATTTACAATTTGTTCCAACTTCTTCTGTCCTAAGGCTCTGTCTGATGTATGTCTGTTCATATTAATCGGCGATCTTAAACCCCTTTTCGCTTATAGGTACCAGAATCCTAGATCCTTCTCCAATCTAGGATATCTCGCCTATACCACATGCTTTCGGTGCCACTCGGTCAACTCAGCTAGTTCTCGTATACGCTAGACGTCATCATCGTCATCATATCAGCCATAGGATGACCACTGCTGAACTTAGTTCTCCTCCGTAGATTTCCAGAGCGATCGATCTTGTGCGGTCACCCAACGGATCCCAGCAATCTTTATCGATGTAGTAAATAAATGTAAGTTTCTATTATAATATGTATTTTAGTCTAAGTTACTAGGGGTGATCCAAAAGTAGTGATAATCAGTTATTTCTAGTGCACACAAAAATACAAAAAAATATCAGTCACTTGCTCAGTTACCCACTTGTTCAGGAAAAAAAAATCATATAAATAGGCCACGATTCCCGGGAGCTACATTCATTTGAATACGGACTGTCAAGGAGTGAACATAAAAATGGAAAAACACGAAATAAGAGCTGTCATTAAATACCTCTGCTTGAAAAAAATGTGTACCAAAGACATACACAGCGACTTGGTGGAAACATTAAGGGACTCTTCTCCTCCATATTCCACAGTTGCGCGCTGGGCTAAGGAGTTTAAGCTGGGAAGAACATCGACAGAAGACGAACACCGCGAAGGACGCCCATCGACGTCCCTCACTGAAGAAAACGTGAAAAAAGTTGAAGAAGTTGTATTGGAAGATCGAAGAGTGACTATCAGGCATGTAGCTGAGGTCACAGGGATCTCATATGGCAGCATTTAAAGAATCCTTGCGAACGAATTGCATATGAGAAAGGTCTCCGCGCGTTGGGTACCGAAAATGTTAAACGACGAGCAAAAGAAGAAACGAGTCGACATGTCAAGAGCAAATCTCGAAAAGTTTCAGGCAAACAAAGATAATTTTTGTCACGTTTTGTGACCATGGACGAGACCTGGGTCCACCATTTTGATCCTGAAACAAAACAACAATCGATGACATGGAAACGATCCGATGAACCGACGCCGAAGAAATTCAAAGTGTCAAGCTCAGCAGGGAAGGTTATGGCGTCTGTTTTTTGGGACGCTAAAGGAATAATCATGGTGGACTACTTGGAAAAGGGGGCCACTATTACAGGCTCCTACTATGCAGAACAAATAAGAAGATTGCGGGAGGCTATTAAGGAGAAAAGGCGAGGCAAACTGCGGGCTGGAGTGCTGTTCCATCAAGACAACGCACCGGTTCACAAAGCTGCAATTGCCATGGCTGCCATTCAGGAAGCGGGCTTCGAGCTGGTGGAACACCCCCCCTATTCACCAGATCTAGCCCCCAGTGACTTCTATCTCTTTCCACGACTCAAGGAACACCTCCGAGGCAAGAAATTTGACGATGATAGCGACGTGATGGCCGCGGTTGAGGACTTTTTTGAGAGTCAAGATAAAGATTTTTTTTCTAAGAGAATTTTAGGTTTAGAAAAGAGATGGACTAAATGTATAGACTTGCTAGGAGACTAGGTTGAGAAATAAATTTATTTTTTTATTTTATTCATTGTGTTTATTATTGATTATCATTACTTTTGGATCACCCCTCGTGTATCTTTATGGGCCGTAGAAGTGGGAGGGTCGTCCTACGCTGCACTTTCCACTGCGTGGTCTCCGCTCTAGAACCTTTCTGCCTCAAAGGCCGTTAGTTCTTCGACCTATGTGTACTATAGAGAGGGCTATGCTTAGTGTTTCTCTACGAGATCGAATCAGAAATGAGCAGATCCGTAAACAAGACCAAGAGGATTAGCAAGCTGAAGTGGCAGTGGGGATATATCACCCTAGAAGTACTTACACTAATCTGCAAGCCAGCGACATGCTCGGTATCGTCATAGAGGGGACAGAGGACCTTGTCCTTCCCACAGTACATCTCTAGCCCAGATAGAGGACCTGCCGGACGACGGGTCTTACGCCAACCGTCCGCCTTGGCATCAGCGACGGTGATAGGCACGTTGAAGAAGTAGTCGGTACCCGCACTGGGGTCAGTGCCCATGTCAAACTTAACTAAAAAATGCAAACATTACTTAAAAATTTTACAAAAATAAGATTAAAAAAAGTAGCTATACGTATTCTATCAGTTATCTGGTTCCCATACTACAAGCTTTGCTTAGTTTGGGGCTAGATAGCGCTGTGTGAAATGTTTAATTATTTAATTAATTAAATGTGAACGAATCTCTACCTACCTTCAAGAACTTAGCGTGAGTATAAATTGCCGCGTCAACATTATTTTCCGAAAGACTTGAAATACGAAAAAAATATTTTTGTTCGTTTAACTGTCGAAGTTAATTATTTTAGAAAATTTTAAAAATGTGTGTTTGATAAGATAAGATGAACAGCTCTTGTTTCGTTCGCATAGTTATCGTCAGGAAACGTGTGTCTTATGTATTGGTATCAAGGTTGTATTTCCTGTAACATGGGCAACATTTTTCTTGTCCTATGCGTGCGGTAGATTCACAACAAGTCAACCCTCACCAAAATTGAGCTGACCCATAACGGTCAGATGAAGTTTACTCGGCTGCCTCACCTCGAACGAGTGACAGCGCAACGCATATCATTACCGAAACAACCCATCCAAAATCGGTCAAAAGCATTCCAAATTCGTGTATCGTGTGTGGATTTATTCAGACTATCTTTGTGTAAATCTATTAACAAATAATCAAGTTCCACCGGCCGGTGTGCGTGTGATAAGTGCCGCCAGCATTGCCCAGCAACAGACAGCAAGCAAGCGCGCGTTGGGGAAGGTGATCTTCTGTTGGTGTTCTAGATATGTGCGCATTATATTGTTACCTGGAGGATACTTTTTATCATACATAAGACCACACGGCGATTGCTATCTACATATCAAATGTAATCGACCTAGTGTGATCCAGGCCAAGCCTGTACGTCGAAGCCCTCGTTATTGACATAAATTTTGAATTAATTATAAAATATGTAAGGTCTCTAAAAAAAGAAAGTATTATTAGCTAGTGTCGAAAGAGTTTCGATTTGTATTTTATTGATTAATTTGTATTTTAATTAACTCAAAGCATGTGTTTTGCCCAGCTCTGCTCATAACTTACCTTTAAGCCCCGGTCTCAGTGACCCTGAAACAAATAATAGAATTAATTATGGTTAATTTATTATCAGGTTAACAATGAGGGGTTTTCACGGTCATGTTTATATAACTGCTAACAGTTGTGCGGAACCAAGCTAAAGGCGTATGGTTCTTGTTGAGTTAGGTATAAGTATTGTCAATGTTGGAATTTTTTAGAGTTATGCCTGGGATACACGAGGCTAGTTTTTCAAGCTAGTGTCAGTAAGCTAGCAAGCTAGTACTTGTGGCTTCGTGTAGACAAAACTAGCTTCATTTATAAGCTAGTAAACTAGTAAGCTAGTTGACAAGCCAGGACAGTTTTAAATAGGATGGAGTTCTATTTTTTAGGCTAGTAGCGCCCCCCACCACTGATTTTACTATCCTGGCTTGTGTACTAGCTTCATGTGGCCGGCGAAGCTAGTTTTCAGTTGACTCGTAAGCAGTAACCACGTGTTTTGTTTGTTTTTCTCCGCGACGTGTTTTTGAGATTTTAAGATGCCCAAACTAAGTACGGAGATTAATAACACACCCGTTTCTGTAATTCTTCTTCTAGTTCGTCTAGTGCGCATTGGCACAGTTTTTGAAGTAACTATTTCAGTCGAATAGTGTTTTTTTTCGCGTGCAGTTCATTTTGGACGTGTGGTCACCTCGGTCACAGCAATAATACGAGGCATGCCTTTTAAGTTTTGTCGTTTGAAGAAAAAAACACATCTAGAACCTTATAGTACTTTTTATTGTTTTTCAAAGTATTCACAACGTAGCTTAAAACACTTTTCCATTCGCTCAAACCAGTTATTATAACATTTATTCCACTCTAAAGTGGGGTGTTCAAAATGGCTGTCTTGAAAGCGTCGACTGCTTCTTCACCGGACTGGAACCTTTGACCACGAAGACTTTTCTTAATTTTAGGAAATGTAAAGAAATCGTTAGGGCTTAGGTCAGGACTGTATGGAGGATGGTCAAGAATTTCTACTTTTTCCTGCTTCAAATACTCAATCGTTTGACGAGCGCTGTGTGAGCTTGCGTTGTCGTGGTGCAGGATGATGCGTCGCTTTGAGTTAGATTTTCGAAGTTCGGCGATGACTTGTGGTAAACAAACTGTAGTATACCACTCTGCGTTAACCGTTCTACGATCTTCAAGTGCAATAGTCGCAACATGGCCGGTTTTTCCAACGAACGTGGCCACCATCTTCTTTGAAGTGCTTCGAGAACGAACAACTTTAGTCGGCTTTGGCTCGTCTTGAAAGACCCAGATTGTAGATTGTTGTTTGGTATCAGGATCGTAGGCATAGATCCAAGATTCGTCACCACTTATGATGTCGTAGACGTGATTTGACTCCCCTCGGTTGAACCTTTGCAGAGTTTTCTTACACCATCTGACGCGGGCCGCCTTGTGATCGTCGGAAAGCAGATGCGGTATCCAACGGCAAACTAGCTTTCTCACACCAAGCGCTTCATGCAAGATCTTCTGAATGGTTGTCCCTGAGATGCCTAATAGAGCCTCTATCTCTCGATACGTCACATGACGATCTTCGAGAATTAGTTGTCTCACAGCAATGATGTTATCTTCAGTGAAGGCGGATTTTGGGCGTCCTTCGCGAAATCTGTCACTAACACTAGTATGTCCACGCTGGAATTCTAAATACCAGCGTTCGACAGTCCGCAGACATGGGGCTACATCACTGAACACAGATGTTAGCTCTTCTAAACACTGAAGCCGTGTCAGGCCTCTTCTAAAGTTGTAGAAAATTATTGCACGAACATTTTCCTTAGAAAGATTCATTTTCGTACGTGACCTGACAGATTCAAATCGAAACTGTGACTAAACAATAGCATTAATCCTAATACTTTCAACTGTTTTGAGATTCAAAATGTAAACACATTCGAATATAGAACAGTTCCAAATTCAAAATTGCCGGAAAATATGGAAACGACAGAACTTAAAAGGCATGCCTCGTACTAGCTTAAAATAATATAGCCTCATGTAAACAGAACTAGCATATTCCAAGCCAGGTCAGCTAGCCAAGACAGTTTCAAAGAGAACTAGCTTGCTATCCTAGCTTGAAAAACTAGCCTCGTGTATCCCAGGCATTAAGTCTTAACCCAAAAGAAGCCAAATTGATTTATAGTTTTGTTGATCCGCCAGGAATGAAGAATGGATGCAGGTGCGCACTTTTCGATAGGTACATCGAAGGGTGCGCGCTTGCATTTGTTTTGCGAACTGTTTAAGTATAAGTTATTATTTTATTGATCGAGCGAAGCGAGATCTTCAAATCAACTTGGGCAAATCGGTTTTGTATGTATCTATGTATGTTTGTTTGTCCGAGGATAACTTTCGAAGCGTTTATCCGATCATCGTGAAATTTGGTATTAGGTGTGCCACAATTTTGGTGTGACTAAATGCGCTAAAGATGTGGGGGGGGGGGGGGGGAATGTCACGTCTAATAATAAGGGTCTTTATGAGTACATTTCGACCCCGTTTTTATTTATAGCTTAAACCTTGTAGTTTTTAAGTTATTAGCCATAATAAAAACTAAACTGAAAAAAGTACCGAACCAATTAATATGAACTCCCGTTACCTGTAATTTGAATGAAACTGTAGGTCAAGTAGGTTGGTTATGTGTTTATTGGCACGATTTTGATAATCAAAGATTACAAATAATATTTTTTTGTTTTTATGGGAGACTCACAAGATCTCAGTTCGGGGCGAACCACTAGTTGTAATGAGTTATTTTTTTGGTTAAATTTATCATTTTGTTATTATATGGCTGACGTAGACATATTGTTTAAAACTCCTTATATAAAAGAAAAAATAACTGCTAACTGCTCTGTCATTTTCTGATTTACGAAGGAAAGTGAATTGTCAATGTCAATTGGCGTATCAACATTATTTTCCGAGGAACTTGACAGAATAACAAACATTTGTGTTTATTTAACTGACGAGATGAGATTGTTTTAGACAAATTTAGACATTGTGTCTTTGAGATTTTGGAATATAAACCATATTTTTCGCGGTGCATCTCCAGACAGCGCCATTTAGTTGAGACTAGTTTTTTCTTTTTAAATCGAAAAAGCCCTCATTGTCACAAAAACAGCTATCTATTTGTGATGTAGTCCCACTTAGGGCCTCTAAGGCGCGCCGTGTGCACAGGCCCTTACTTATTATTAGGTAGGTACCTACTATTAAACATGTTCTGCTACATTGATGATCGCCTAAATCCTCCGTCGTCCGAGACACGTTCTCGGAGACCCGGATGACGAAATCACCTCCGCTAATGCGGAAGGTGAGTCATCTATATCAGACAGAGCAAACACTTCACAGAAACACCGATCTCGCCGGCGAGGTCGACGAATCCCTTCAGTCGCCGCCTATACGAGGTACAAACATGTACCCGGGCGTTTCTCTCCTATCCCCATCCCGGCAACAGCCCAAGCCGAGGTTCGTACCTAAGTGGTGCCCTTGCGCTAGTTGCCTAAATAACGTACTGGGCTGAGCGCCATCTGCGCTCGCCAAAAGTTAGGTTAAGCTGTCACGGCCTCAGAGGCCAACAGCGAGTTAGTCCTTAAGAAAAAAAAAAAAGATGATCGCCAAACAATTCCAATTCGGCAACTAATCTCCAATATAGTCCCGTTTACTCATTATTAAGTACCTCGTCGGCCACATTCGCAACAGCGATGATCGCCAAACAATACCACATAGGCAACTAATCAATCATTTCATTTTTTCATTTATTTATTTATTCATTAACAATCAGGTAATTGTGTTTGAAATTACATCATATTTATAAATTACAATATTTAAAATTATCACATACATATAATCTCCAATGTAGTCCCACTTACTCATTATTGCGTACTATAAACAGGTTAAAATACATACCATAGGCTACATTTGCAACAGCGATGATCGCCAAACAATACCACAGAAACAACTAATCTCCAATGTAGTCCCACTTACTCATTATTTGGTACTAAAGAGGTTAAAATACATACCTTCTTTCTGCTATATTTGCAACAGCAATGATCGCCAAACAATACCACATAGACAACAACCTTGTTAGGTAGGTAGGTACCACAAAAAAGTTAAGCGCGTGTATAAAAATCCTATGCAATAATTTATAAGGAATCAGTTAAACACGCGCTAAACAGTGTTTGATTTTTTTTGTGATAAGATCCATCTCCAATGTTGTCCCACTTACTCATTATTGGTCTATAAAGTCTATAACTAGGTCAAAATACATACCTTCTGCTACATTTGCAACAACGATAATCGCCAAACAAGCGAGTAAACCCTTCATGATTGAAGTTTCTTCAACTAATAATTGAAACTGCGAATTCCCTTTATTTATATAAAAATACTATCTGAGCTGCCCGCAGCTTCGCTCGCGTGATTTTTTTTTCATTAAAAACATTACCCTTCTGCGCAGTCTTGTAAAAATATAGCCTATATCCCAATCCTGGTCATAATCTATCTGTACTAAACGTTTTATCGGAATTTGTTCAGCCGTTTAGTCGTAAATACATTACAAACAGACAAGACAGAGATACAGTTACATTCGAATTTATATTATTAGTATGGATATGCACTATCTTTCTTAAGGTCTTAACAATAGGATTAAAAATTATCTAATAGATAATCCTTAGCCGATGGGCCCATACAATCGTCATGTAACCATATCTCCTGATTTTAGATAAGACTTATTATTTACGAAACCGTAATTTTTGCGAATTGATTTTGGCGAACGTCTCAGAACGTTGGACCAACCTAGACCACTTAACTAAAAATCACTCTACGTTATTAAAATATGTTTTTTGATGTTTTGTGGTTTTATTTAGGCACTTAAAACAGCTTGTTGCTAAAATGAAAATTTGAATTCCCCAGTATCCATTATTTTTTTACTACTAAACTATGGCCTCTTTCATTTTTAAATATGTACCTATAAGGACTAGAGGTTTTTCAAAGAGACAATCAAAGAGGATATCGAAGTAGGAGAACAGTAAAAGAGGATATCGAAGAGAAAGAAGCAATCAAAGAGGATATAGAAGTTGAAGAAGTAATCCAAAAGAATATCGAAGTGAAAAAAGCAGGTGTTGGATACTAATGATCAGGATGGACATTGCAGATTTTTAATAAAAGTTGGTTTTTGCACATTCATCATGATGGACGTACCTACCATATAAAAAAAAACAAAAAACACAACTAGGATGTTAGAAAACGATTATAATGGAAAACGAAAAAAAAACTGGATGTTGCATTAAAAAAACACTAAAAGATATTTCACAATGATCATGACAGATGTCACATAAATATAAAAATATACTAAGAAAGTTATTTCATGCCCCTCCACCACCTATAATCCACCACCAATAAATAGAATGAAGCCAATTATACGGTAGTTTTAATTTTATTACACAAGCCGTGTGGCGCCCTACAAATACCGTATGAAAAGTACGGTAAACGAAATATACGGTATACGGTATTCGCACAGAAATATTTTATATGAAGGACTATTTTTTATATGGATCAAGATTAAAAAAAATGTTAGGAACGTGAGTTTTGGCGCCAACGTTGTAAGGCTCGTACTTTCTAAAATACTAGGGGAATGGGACAAATGAGGGGCGGGAGGGGGGATTTTAGGGTTTATTTCCAACTCATCGGAACTCCCTCTATACGATCCCACCAAACATTTCCACCCTACGAGGGGGCATCTGGGAAAACAAACATGTCAATGAGTCAGTCAGTCAGTCAGTGGTAATGTATTTATTCTAATAAAAAATAATTTGTCATGGCATGGAGGTTGTATTGGGTACCTACCTACATTATTTACATTAAAGCATGCCAATTGTGAATGTGGCCTCTTTCATTTTAAAATACAAATAAGGCTTTGTTATGGAGTTTCCATTTAATTTTAGCATTTAAGTATGAATGTAACCTCTTTTAGTTTTAAAGTAATTAATAGGTTGGGGGGAAAAGTCTTTTCGCATTATAGTATGTATGAACTTGTTATAAAATATCTTTGGCTATACTATTTGTATCTGGCTGGTTTTGGTATCATTCAAAGTTTAAATTTTAAAGAAGATAATTCCAAATTCAAGTAAGGAATATGTGTGATTTTTATTTGTTTTTCGTACTGTAAAGATGAGTGAATCTAATGAAGAAATTCGATAAATTTTAAAATTTTACTACAAAAAAGGTAAAAATGCAACGCAAGACGCGAAAAAAATTTGCGATGTTTATCGCAAATTTAGTGCAGTGTCTGTGAGAGTAGCACAAATTTGGTTTAAGCGTTTTCAATGCAGAAATTTTGATGTCAAAGATGCACGTCGCTCTGGTCGCCCTATTACGGATAAAATTGATGCCATTTTTGAAAAATTGGAGCAAGATCGGCATATACGACGTAGCTGAAGAACTGGGAATTGACCACAAAACAGTTCTGGCGCATTTGAAAAAACTGTTCACAAAAAAGCTCGATATTTGGATACCCCACGAGCTCACTGAAAGAAACCTAATGAACCGTGTACTCATTTATGATTCTTTATTACGACGTAATGAAACCGAACCATTTTTGAAGAAGCTGATAACTGGTGATGAAAAGTGGATCACGTACGACAAGAACGTGCGAAAAAGGTCGTGGTCAAAGACAGGTCAGGCTTCACAGACTGTGGCGAAACCCGAGTTAACTCGCAACAAGGTGATGCTGTGTATGTGGTGGGATTGGAAGGGCATTATTCATTATGAGCTGTTACCACCAGGCAGTACCATCGATTCTGAACTCTACTGCGAATAACTGATGAGATTAAAGCAAGAAGTTGAGAGAAAGCGGCCGGAATTAATCAACAGAAGGGGTGTGGTTTTTCATCATGATAACGCTAGACCTCACACATCTATAGCCACTCAGCAAAAATTAAGAGAGTTTGGCTGGGAGGTGTTAATGCATCCGCCCTATAGTCCTGACCTTGCACCTTCAGATTTCCACCTGTTTCGGTCTCTTCAGAATTCCTTAGGCAGTGTCAGGTTAACATCACAAAAGGACTGCCAAAACCACTTGTCGCGGTATTTTGATCAGAAGCCCCAAAATTTCTATAGCAATGGGATCATGTCCCTACCTACAAGATGGCAAAAACTTATCAAACAAAATGGTATCTATATACTTTAGTTAAATGTAAATAAATTATATTAAAAAATGTTTTGAATTTTCTTAAAAAATGCGAAGAAACTTTTTCCCCAACCTAATATGTAACAATGCCCATGACAAACCCATATCTATTAAACCGAACCGAGCCGAGCCGAATTAACCCGAATACAATAATTTTATGTATTGTTGCGATTTGCGAATAATAACTGAATATAAAATGAATATACATTGTACTATATATTACATGGATCCACTTTCGCAATTTTCTTTCTGGATCTGACAGATATTACCAAAAATTGCTGAGTACTTGTTGTTTCCGCTACAGCATGACACACGAATTTTCGGTGACAAGCAGAAATAGAAACACACCTACATAAATCCTTTTGGACCGATTAGCGCTGACAAGCAATAATAATATGCCCTTTTGGAGGTTTGGAGCGATAACAGACTATCGATTATCATAGTTTTAGAGTCAGTCAAACACGTTTTGTTGTTTTCAGGTGTTCAGTCTATAGCTTCATTTGTCTCAATGATCTGCTTAACCTGTCAAAACCCAGGATTAAAACACAGTACGTTTTAATTTGATTAGGTACATTTTCTTTAGTCAACTATAGGTATCTTGTGCAACTGTCTCAATCACTCCAAGCGAAAATACCCTCTATGCGAAAGACTAATTCGAGGCTCGAGAGCGAAAACAAATCAAAATTGAATAAAATAATATGATTTAGGTACTAGCTGACCCGCCCGCGGCTTCGCACGCGAAATTTCCAGTTCCCGTGGGAACTTCGGGATAAAAACTTCTCAAAGTGACGCGACACTTCATGTAAATTACTTCACGTCAATGAACGACTCGTCGTAAATCAACATATCATACTCTTTTAATAGGTCTTTACATACGTATGTAATTGGAGATTCTATAACTAGCATTTTCAGATTTCATTATCTGTGGATTGGCGCGCAATTCGAAATTCAAATAAATTTTTTTCGAAAGCCGTGTTATTTTAATTTCAAATTCAGTCATTTGTTTTTGTGAAATAGTGGTAGTTTTTGGCGCCATGGATAAACTGAAAATTCGTACAATTTCGACGTGTACGGGCCTAACAGTGCTTGCATAAACACGGTCCATTGTTGGTTCAATCGTTTGAAATCTGGAAATTTTGAGTTGAAGAACGAGTCTCGCGGTCGGCCGGCGGAATTGAAGGCGATAGTGAAAGCGGATCCAACTCAATCTACGGCTGAGCTTGCTGCGGGCCTTGGAGTTAGAGTCAAAACAACATTGAAGCACTTGCGTCAAATCGGAAAGATAAAAAAGCTATATAAGTGGGTGCCACACGAACTAAGCGACCAACAGCGAGACTTACGCGTCGAAGCTTGCATAGCACTGCACGGCATAGAAACGAGGGAATCCTAAATCGAATTATTACCTGCGATGAAAAGTGGATCCTGTACGATTATTATACCGTAAGCGTTCGTCTCAGTGGGTGGACCCGGGTACAGCACCTAATCAGTGCGCTAAAAAAACATTACTCATAGGAAGATGATGGTGACCGTCTGGTGGGCCAGTGCCGGACTTGTACATCGCAGCTTCTTACCGAATGGTACAGCAGTGACGACAGATGTCTATTGCCAAGAATTGCAAACAATGATGAAGAAACTCGCAATTCAACAACCAAGACTGGTCAATCGCTCTTCCCCATTGCGACAACGCGCGAGCTCACACTTCACGACAGACCATCCCAAAGCTACAAGAGCTGGAAGCTCTCCGTAACCCATCGTACTCACCGGACCTTGCCCCAACAGATTTCTACTTTTTTCAAAATGTAGGCAACTTTTTAAGTGGAAAAAAATTCAATACCCGAGAGGCAGTACAAAACGCTTTCGCTGACTTCTTCGTCTCCCGTCCGGCAGACATTTACAGTAAAGGGATACCTACACAAACTGCCATCAAAATGGCAAAATTGTATAGATAATTTGGGCCAGTAGTTTGATTAGCTAAAATAAAAAGAATACCGAAATTTTTATATTATAAAATTTTCATACAAATCTCCAATTTCATAGGTAAAGACCTAATACTAACATACTATTAGACAAGGTTTTGTCCGTTTACTGTGAATAGAAAACGAAATATTCGTATTTAAGTAAGTATATAATTTTTCTTATTAATTTCTTTCTCTTCTTTAATGCCGTATTAAACGGATATTTTTAGACTAAACTATTGCTTTTATCGGTGATATTAAAAACACAACCTAATTCCGCGTTATTCAGAAGTTATCGGCAATTCAGCTGCTTACGTCAGGGTTGTTCACCTTCCTGACCTATATTTTCACCCGGTTCAAGAAAAAACTTATACTACTTATTTTTTCTTCGTTCCGAAGGACTACATTTTGATCGTTGTCGTGGTCATCAGACGTATGATCATCCATTTGAAGATTTTGTTCACCGACAGGTTTCAGCTGATATAGGTACTGCTGCTATTGGCAATGGAATATTTTGTTTGAAGTAGAGTTGTCGTCTAGTACAGGACTTCCCAACCGGTGGGGCACGCCCCCTTAGGGGGAGGGGAGAGATCCTAAGGGGGGCATATTGTGTTCGAACATTTTAATCTATCTACTCATTAATGTTCGTGTTTTAACACTAATACACATTTAGTCGCACCACCTATTTAAAGTTTACTGCAAATTATGTAAACAAAGAAATGTCAATTTTAAGCAAGAGCGAGGGCGAGGACAATCATTCCCTCCCTCTTGCACTCATGGAAAAGTGACATTTCTTTGTTTACATAATTTGCAGTGAACTTTAATATAGAGTATAGTTCCAATCGCGCGAACTAACATCATGGAGTCGCCATGATGCATTACTCCCGTTTCTCTATGCTACATGTAATTAAATGGGGATTTAGCAGTTGCCTTACGAGGGTGGACTCTTTCCCATATCACATGTAGCATTCAAAGGTAGCATTTCATCGAATTTCTATAGATCCAGCGTGATATGCGTGCAAAGGGATAGCCAAACCGACAAAAATTAAAACAAATGTCTTTTTGGCCTCTAGTATTTTCGGGTGAGTTTGAGGTGACAACCCTATTATTTATTATTATTATTCACACATATTTATTTTAAAACTCGTTTATAAAAAATACATTTTTCACTACAAAGTATCTTACAAAAAAACAAATTATTATATTATTATTATTATTATTATTATTATTATTAATTATTATTATTATTATTATGTGGAGCCTGTACTGTCCCACTGCAGGGCAAAGGCCTCTCTTCCTTCCTTCCACTCCACTCTATCATGCGCGTGTAGTCCAGTCTTCCATATACGAGTCGAATTCGTCTTTCCATCGGCGTCGCGGTCTGGCACGTGATCGTTTTCTGTCTTTTGGGATCCACTCGGTGGTGGATTTTGCCTATAACTCCTCCGGCATGCGGCAGACGTGTCCCGCCCAGTCCCACTTTAACTTCCCTACTTAGTTGACAACCCTAGGGCCAAAAAAATCCGGGTACAACAAAAATTCCATATACCTTCTGAATAACGCGGAATTAGATTGTGGTTTTAATTAGCGATAAAGGCATAAGCAATAGTTTAGTTTAGAAATCTCCATATAATATGGCGTTATAGTGGAAAAAAAACTATAAAGAAAAATTGTAAAAATATTAATATTTCGTTTTTATTTAGTAAATTGACAAAAACCACCATAAGACAAGTTTAATTATGTGTTAATATAATTATGTATGATAATTTGATATGAATGAGAGTATTTTAAGTAGTCTAGTTTTATAATATTTTTTTTGTGATTTTCGAGGTTTGTATGGGCCAACTTTTTTTTTTTTTATTTGAACTATTTGTTCTTCATAACATAAGTTGGGCTTCATAACACTGTGCGATGGTTAAAGACAAAAATAGCGATTATAAAATTGGGGTGGGGGGGGGGGGGGGGCAGGAGGGTGAAAAATACTTTACGACCTATTCTCATACCTACCTAATAGACAAAAAAAATCATTAAAATCGGAGGAGTTTCGGAGGAGTGCGACCACGAACACCGTGACATGAGATTTTTATTAAATGATAACAAAACTATTGGTTATTATGAAAAATCTAAACGGCACTTTCGTTTAGATTTTTCATGCATCATATAAATATTAGATTAGATTAGAAAATTCTTTATTGCACTAAAAAAATAATACATATGCGAACTTAATGCTAATTAGCATTTTCTACCAGCCAACTTTTGTGTAGTTTGGAGAAAGTGGTAGTGCCAGAAAATAGAGATAGAATAGAAAATAGAGAGGTAAAACAACTTTAGCTTAGGTTTCAAAAAAAAAGGTTAAACTTACAAAAATTAATAATAATAATAATACACTTCCATAAACGAAATACATAAAATACCTACATAAAGTGCTCAATTTTGTAAATATCGATAAATATGTAAAGTTTCACGAACTCGTTTATAGTATGTATTGAATACTACGCGTTTATTGTGAGGTTCGAACGTGACTTAAGAATTATTTTCTATCAAGTTATAGTACAAGCTCTGCTTAGTTTGGGGCTAGATAGCGCTGTGTGAAATGTCAAGCAATATAATATATTATACATACTATAATAACAAAATTATTGGTAAGAGTGAAAAATCTAAACACAGGTGCTATGCGCCATATAAATATCGATAAGTAGGTATGTAAAGTTTCACGAAATCATTTATAATTCGTGTTTATTGTAAGTTTTGGATGTTACTTTGGAATTATTTTCTATTAAGATAATTTTAAGGAATCGTGTTTTCGCTACACATTGTCTTTAACTTATATCCTCAACTTTTACATAATTACAAAGTAAATGATACAGTATTACTGGTTAAAATATACTTAAGCTGTAGATAATTAGGTTGACTACCAGCCATTCAGATTAAATCGTAATAACGGTGAGATGTCACTGGATTCGGTTGGCGCAGGATCAAAGAGAATGCTGTTCTAATGAGGAGACCTAATTATCTAGGGTGGAGGTAAACTGATGAGATACATGGATGGATTTCTTAATGCTCGATGTCGAGTCAGTCGGGGTAAAAATAAAACAATAACTTTGAACATTATGTATTTAAAAGCTACCCTGAAATAAGCTTTTGGAACTGGTCTCCGATCTGGTTCGCGTATCGGTACCCGCTAAGCGCCAGTCGATCCATCACCGGCGCTGGGTCGATGGAGTCTCCAGATCTGTGCAATAAAACCAGGACTTAATTATTAAAGCCTAAGTTTTTGACCTTTTTCAGAGTAAAACAGGCGAAACAAACAAAACAAGCCTAAAGCCTAGACTTAGCTCTGGCTTATATTCTTTAGCTCTACGCTCAATTATTAAAGATACGCTAGCATATGCGTATTCTATGATGATTGTTCCACCAGCTCTAGTTTTACATGCTGTTATAAGAGCACGTAAACCGTCCTTGTTAATTTTGCGCCATCATTATTTTACGCCAGTCATTTAAATGATCAGCATTTGGGCGACTCATTATCATATCATAATTAATTGGTTTCTTATCAATGTACGTATCAGGTAATTTTTATTTTCTGGTTTTACTGATAAGGTTTCTATCAACTACTACCAGGGTTTGCGAAATCAAGAGTTGTAGCTATCATAAATAGTCCTATACTTTGGACGAGGAGAAGAGTGTCACGAACGATGAAGATTCTATAATATTTTATAAAATAGCGGTCACCATACAATCCAATGTAAGATGAAAATATATATTACTAGCTGACCCGCCCGCGGCTTCGTACGCGTGGTTTGTCATTAAAACATTGCCCTCCTTCTGTGCAGTCGCGTAAAGTGTATCCTATGTCTCAAGTCCATTCATAAACTATCTAGGTATATATGTACCAAATTCCACCGAAATCGTTCGAGCAGTTAAGTCGTGAAAAGGTAACAAACAGACAGAGAGACAGAGTTACTTTCAAATCGGTATGTACGTAGATTATAACCTGGATTAACATATAGGCTAATTTTTGTTGATGAACAACGCGTGCAAAGCCGTTGGCGGAAGCTAGTTACACATAGTAACCTTCCTCTTGAATCACTCTATCTAGTACTGAAAACTATATTAAAATCCGTTGAGTAGTTTAAAAGATCTATGGTAACAGACAGCGGAAGCGACTTCATTTTATATGTACTATGTAAAGATACTGCGCCACGGAGGTTGTCATACAATGTATCATACTTACAAGATATTCTTTTTCTTAGCGTAGGTATTAGCTGTAACACTCAAACTGTAACCATTTTGATCTGAATATTCCGTTTAATCCACTTTTAATCAATAAGTGTCAATTAACATATTTTCATTATTAATTTAGGATGAACACTTACTCGCATTTAATGTTCCAGGGCTCATTTATGTAGTAGATGTGTATAGAAAGAATTCCGTAGGTTTCAAAGAGGTTTACATAGCACTCCGGCGCACGAGGCACTGCTATCTGCATAGAATAAAACCCACATTATTAGATTGGCTGTGCGCGGGTGAAATTACAGGCGCATGAGACTTTTCATAGATAGAATCAGAAATGAGGAGATTCGTAGACGAACCAAAGACAACGACATAGCACAAAGGATTAGCAAGCTGAAGTGGCAGTAGGCAGGGCACATTGCTTGAAGAACTAACAACCGTTGGCAGAAAGGTTCTCAAGTGGAGACCACGCACTGAAAAGCGCAGTGTAGGACGCCCCCTGTCAAAGGTTGCTGGGAGCCGTTGGGTGCTGACTGCACTAGATCGGTCGCTCTGTAAATCTATGGGGGAGGCCTATGTTCAGCAGTGGACTACCAGTAGCTGATATAATGCAGATGATGAGACTTTTCACCTAAGTATATGTCTCAGGGTACCTATAAGTCGCAATGCAATGCCATGTAGGTCAAGTAGGTCTTAGTTAAACGTAACCGGTGGGGTTTTACAATTGGTAGTGGCAGTCAGTGGTAACCGCTTAACGTAAGGTGGGCCATGGCCTTTTTTCGGTGAATGGCGGATTCTGGAATAGGCAGATTATTTAAATGGCAAATTCTGGCAATGGCGGATTCTTAAAACGGCAGATGTTACAGTCAGCTATAAAATAGGTCGGAAATGGTATGTACCAAGTATGCGTTTTATCAACCTGCTTTCAGCCAATTGCTGCAATGGCCAAACCTTTCGTACAATTAATGCTAATGAAGGCTGGCATCGCCAAATTAACGGTTTGATACTTTAAAAGCCAACTCTCTATTTTATTATTCAGTTCCTAAAAAGGAAGCACATACTCAAGATGTAAAATTGATGAAAAATGACATTTTCGCGAAGGGAAAAAACGTAGGAGAATAGAACTAGAAAAAGATCAGAAGATTGAAAAGATTATACAAATTACATTACAAAGCGAAATTTCAACAATAGTGTTTAAAAAGATTATGTAAATAATTAAATTATGTTTTGTAGAATACGCGTAAAAGTAAAAGTTATGTTTGTTTTGTTAAAAAATAAAAGTTTGTTGTAAGTAGGTAAGTTATGTTAATTTATCTATTAAATTCAAAATTAACTGTCAAGAACGGAATTAAACTTATTATTGAACTGTCCATCTGCCGTTTTAAGAATCCGCCATTGCCAGAATCTGCCATTTAAATAATCTGCCATTTCCAGAATCCGCCATTCACCGAAAAAGGGGGGCATGGGCTTATGCCGACATCCTACATCTTATAAAAAAATATATTGAGTTTTTATTTGTGTCTCGAGCCGTCACTTCACAGAATAGATCTTACGTAATTACGATGGTCAAACAGCTGGTCTCTGAACCTGCCTCTTCCATTTCAGTGGAGGCGACCAAAGAAAAATGTAGGTATCTAGTCTGAATGTGACTCAATAGAAACGTTCCACAGTAACGTGCGAAGACCACAAAGAAAGGAAGAATAAAGGAAAACAATTGATTATCTTGTTGACTCAATACCAGAGCAGATCGTCTCCCTTGGGCCACGTCTTCGAACCACTGCCGGTTCTTAGTCTTCGGCTGTCGTCCGAAGGTCTGGAACCCGACGCCAAGTACCTCCCCCTTGGTCACCATCACAAACCACGGCATGGTGGTCTCGCATTGGAATTCTTTCGTCACGTTGTAGTAATAGTGGATACCTGATTTCAACAAAGTAATTAGCAGTAGTGAGATGTGCATATTTAAGGAACCTAATCATCTAGACTGAGGCAATGATACGCGATCTCATAAGCTTTATCTTGTTTATAGGGTGGATTGTAGAGCTTTATTGAAATAGTAGGATGCTCTCCGGAGGTTTAAAGGTTGAATCATTAGGCCATGTGTTTAGGTTTACGACCGCACTTACATTACTAAACTATGTATAACTAATCTTGTGTGAGAGGGCAGCATGCTCGTCCGCACTCCTAAGTAAACTCACCCATATTAGGAATACAGTTTTGTTTCTTGAATAGCGTGTTATTAATGTCTCCTTCCTTTAGAGGGATCTTCATCAGTTTACCGTTGACTCCGTTGACCCACACTCCACCGTCTTGCAATGTAGCCCCGTTCTCCGCGGTGGGACCAGCGCCGGCTTTGAGAGACTCTAAAAGTAGATATTGCCAATACTGATTTTAAAACTCAGTGCGTTTGGTTTCGCTTAGTTTATCCTTTTCTATAGTATTATGTATGTATGTATACTCGCTTAAACCCAATTATTTGTCGCTTTTCATAGATTTATTCCTTTGACTGACGATACTACAAAACCATACAAGAACTCACAGCTGACGGTTCTACTGTAAAATAATCAAAAAACCTCCAGTCTTGAATTATGATAACTTTAAAATATTTATTTGGTGGTTTTGTATAAGTATATGTCCTCTTTGTATTTTTTTTTTGTCTGTATACGTAAAATAAAAAAAAAGACATCACACTGACCAGTCGACACGAAGTACTGAGCGGCAGTCCAATAGTCCCTCGATGGCTCGCCCTCGGAAGCAGGCGGGGTCCACTTCACGAATGTCTTCTCGGGCTTCAAATCGGAATCCATTGAATCATCTGGAATCTAAGAACAGGCCTGAATGAATCCACAAGATGTCATTTTTCATGACGGTTTTCATCCTTTATCTCAAGTATTTTTCATGAAAAAAATCGTTTGAAACTTTTCAACTATTGTTCTAAAATTCGGTAGACATGAATCATACATAGTTTTTGACTAGTTTATGGTATCACTACGTACCTACCTACTGGTGTATGAAGGAGGCTACGGGACATATTAAAACAATAGTAAACGGTTTTACAAATTGCTCAGTCAATGCTCGGGCAATTTCTATAAATAGTGCTTACCTAAGTATAGAATTAAGTTCTTACTCATGTTGGATCACGTTGCTAAAACGATCTAAGTAGATAACTTAAGAACACGTAAGCATAAGCCATAAGTCATTTATTCTTTGCTGCTAGTTACAAAATAAGGTCTTCAAATTAAATATGATAGTACTTAAATATATTATCTGCCGGTTAGGGCTTGCAAAGTTGTACAAATTCTTGCCAATTCTAATTAATTTCAAATAATATTC
This sequence comes from Philereme transversata, assembly GCA_963924445.1. NCBI lineage: Eukaryota > Metazoa > Arthropoda > Insecta > Lepidoptera > Geometridae > Philereme > Philereme transversata. The sequence continues at coordinate 13,894,218 of OZ004347.1, forward strand.
AAATAATCATAAATTCAAAAATAACTGACTCAGATTGTGGAATGTTGGCTCTAAAATAAGCTTTAAGGTAAACATCAGGGGTGAGGCTTAATTTATCTACGTGACATTTCTAAAATGTTTGGATCTTTGTTTTTTCTTAATAGGATTTATAAGGCATGCTTATAAATTCGAGTGGAAGAATGCAATGGTCAGCACAGCATCTAAGAAGCGATCCCTAGGGTGAAATCCCAACAGCTACCTGCAACTCATTGCAGGGAGGCTGGGCTTTGACTGTCACTTCATGGAACACTGGACGAGAGCGCACACTGTGCACATTTAGTGTCTCCACAGTCCAATGTCGACTTGGCTGTTATTTTTGATCGAGCGAAGCGAGATCTCTAAATCAATTTGAGCAAATCGGCATTGTATGCATGTAGGTATGTATGTTTGTTTGTCCGAGGATAACTTTCGAAGCGTTGATCCGATCATCGTGAAATTTGATACATAGGTAGGTTGTGATGGCACAATTTTAGTGAGACTAAATGAGCAAAAATGTTGGGGTGTTGTTGAGATATTGGGGTTCAAGAGTGATAAAAAAAAATGAAGTGAGACTATTAGGTCAAATAGGACGTCAAATGAAAGGTATTCATTAGTACATTTAGACTCCATTTTATCTTTAGGAAAGTCCTTATAGTTTTTGTTTATTAGCCATAATAAAAACTGAACTTTGACAAAATTCACAGGGTACACCAGTGACCCCACAGTGCTGTATGCGTGTAGCTTTAGTGACACAAATATAGGCAAAAGTCTGAAATCCAGAATAACTGCAATTTGTATCTCAAAAAAGTTGAACCAAATTACATGAACTCCCGTTACCTGTAATTTGAATGAAACTGTAGGTCAAGTTACTTGGTTAATATTTCGTGGCACTATTTTGATAGTCAAAGATATACATTTAATATTTTTTTGTTTTAATCGGAGACTCACGAGATCTCAGTTCGGGGCAAACCACTAGTTATGTTTATATTATGTTATTTTTGTGTACCACATATTTACTTATTTTGTTGTATACTGGCTGACCCACCCGCGGCTTCGCACGGGTGGTTTTTCAATAAAACATTACCCTCATTTTGCGCAGTTGGCTAAAAAGTAGCCTCGGTCCTTTCCCAGGATATAATTTATCTCCTTGCAAAATTTCATTACGAATCGTTCAGCCATTTAGTCGTGTAACTGAAAACTGAAAGCTGAAAACTGAATTAAAATTCGTTGAGCAGTTTAAAAGATCTAAGGGAACAGACAGCGGAAGCGACTTCATTTTATAGTATTGTTACGAGCTGAGGGTTCGGGATAAAATAATGAAAATCAATCTAACCAAAATAACACTTTTATTCAACACTAAAATAATGAATACACTAACTTAATCACAAGTAATCACAACACACTAATTCACACCACTGTTGCACAATAAACCACTAAAAGTCACCGAAATATTCGCACGTATCGCCAAAACCAGACTGACTGACCGGGCGTCTCTACGGCCTATTTCTACCACGCAGAGTACATAACTCTCGAACGTTCTCGATCGTTCCACTGGCAACCAGAAAGGTTTTGGTATTTCACAGGACTCCTCATTCTTATTCAGTGCAACTGTAGGTAAACACGTAGTAGGTATTTAACACACTAATTATTGCCTATTCTGTGGCACAGTAGGTATAACTTCTACAAGCCGACTATTACCTATTCTGTAACAGCCTTGGACGTAACACTATGTAAAGATTATTATATTGTACTTATTATTGACTATGTACCTGCCTTATATTAGTGCTTAGTTAGTGCTAGATTGAAATAAAAAAATGAATTGAAATCTATTTAATTGAGTTGAACTTTCTAGAAATGTCCCCACGATCACGCATCCGATGACCCTGCAGCGTCCATTCAAATAAATTAGATAAACGGCGGCAATGGCCTGCGACGACAATGGGCCGTACGAGGAAGTCTTTTCACGTGCAGAAATTACTTTAACTGTGTGCAGTTAAGTTATTATGAGCCACCCTGATGTTGGAGTTTATACCGACCAAAGACTCTTACTATGGACTTCATATAACAGCTCGCTCAGCGTGCTATGGCGACTATACCTATCTACGAGAGCAAATCAGAAGTAAAAAGTAACGTATATTCTGGGCTAAGTTACTTATAGGATTAAAAAGCTGAAGTGGCAGTGGACGGGGCATATAGCTCGAAGTATTGACGGCCATTAGTACAAAAAGGTACTCGAGAGAAGACCACGCACTGGAATTTGCAAGATGCCCCCCCCCCCCCCCCCCCCACTAGATAGAAAAACGACCTAATAAAGGTTGCTGGGAACCGTTGTATGCTGGCCGCACAAGATGGGTTGCTCTAGAATTCTATGGGGAAAGTCTATGTTCAACAGTGGACTATAGCCGATGGCTATGGCTGATATGATGATGTACCCGAAAAATATTCGGTTAGCACGAAACAGTAGTTAGTGCTAATAACAGGCAGATACACCCTTCAAACTAATAACCGCGTCGAATTTTATTTGCGAAAGGTTATTAGAATTTGCTAATCAGCAATTTCTTTGATCATCAGTTGGAAGAAATCCACATAGACATTCCAGATAAATTCATCGATTTTTGACTTTGTTAGTAGTTGCAAGTCCCTTACCGCTATTTGCAGTCCAGCAATAAACCCAGCAGTGTCATACAAGGGACACATCGTCCGGCCCGGTGGGCAGTACATCCTCAGCTCTTTCATAGGTCCTTTGGGTCGTTCTGTGCGTATCCACCCCTCGGCTTCCACCTCACGGATGGTGCGAGGGATGGAGAAGAAGTATTTTATGTCAGCCAGCGCGTCCGACCACCCGAAGGTAACTAGAAAAGACAGTCATTTAGAGTCCATGATCTCCTCGTTTAGTACTCTTGTCCTATCCTTTCCCCATTGATTACTTTACTGGGCCTTTTTAGGTGAGTCCTATGACTTACCTCTAAGTCCATTATAATTTATACCTGAAACAAAAGCAACTCGTTAAATACGTATATTTCCTAGGAATGCTTGCTTTAGAAATGAGGAGATTCGTAGACGAATCAAAGTCATCGAGCATAGCACAAAAGATTAGCAAGTTGGAGTGGCTTTGGGTAGGGCACATAGCTCGAATCAGTTGGGGCACAAAGGTTTTCGAGCGGAGACCACGCACTGGAAAGCGCAGCGTAGGACGGCCTCCTACTAGATAGAAGGAGGACTTGATAAAGGTTGTTGGGAGTTGTTGGGTGCAGGCCACATAAGAACGGTCGCTCTGGAAATCTATGGGGGAGGCCTATGTTCAGCAGTGTCTATAGTTGTTTATATAATATACTAGCTGACCCGCCCGCGGCTTCGTACGCGTGGTTTGTCAATAAAACATTACCCTCCTTCTGTGCAGTCGCGTAAAGTGTATCCTATGTCTCAAGTCCATCCATAATCTATCTAGGTATATAGCTACCAAATTCCATAGATATCAGTCGAGCCGTTAAGTCATGAAAAGGTAACAAACAGACAGAGAGACAGAGTTACTTTCAAATCGGTATGTACGTAGATTATAACCTGGATTAACACACAGGCTACTTTTTGTTGACAAACAACGCGTGCGAAGCTGGCGGAAGCTAGTTATACGTATGAACCTTCCTCTTGAATCCCTATCTATTGCTGAAAACTGCATTAAAACCCGTTGAGTAGTTTAAAAGATCTAAGGTAACAGACAGCTGAAGCGACTTCATTTTATATTTACTATGTAAAGATGAACACAAAACAACCTAATCAAGTCATACGCCTCATTCTTAAGTAAGTAAAAACATTTTTTCAGCATACTTTCTGATAACACCTGATAAAACTAACGAGTTTCAGTCAAAGAATGCCTACCTACGTAGCTTAATTTGTTTGAAAGCAAGAAAAAATATTTTCCTGGGTCATTTTATCGATAGGTAGAAGCTGGCTGGCACTCATCGATAATAATTATGAATAGGTAGGAATCTTAAGACAGTTAACTGAGCAAATGTGATTCATTCACTGACAATTGGTAACATATTTAACTTTACTACCCAATATGTCAGATTCAGACTATTCATTGTTGTTTTACCAAATCAAATCATAATCAAAATGTCTTTATTCATTAAAATGACAAGGATCACTTTAAAACGTCAATTTTACTGCCTGTTCCTTTGCGAACAAGCCAGAAAAAAAGGCAAGAAACAAGTCTGGTTGTTCGTTATAATGATCCTTTATACTAACTACAAAAAATACGACTAAATTGTAACATTTTTGACGGAGTTCGAGCAATTTAAATCCCAAGCTTCTCTATCATCTAAATAAAACGATATGTTATGAAAGATTTTGTTTAATTACGTTTCTCGAGAAATAATCCTCGTGGAGAGGATATTCAGAGGATCGAGTTCAGTGATCATGTTTTTCCTGCGGATGAGGTAGGCAATGTCGTTTAGATGAATGCAGGGCAAGGCCATCTAAAAATCCTGTGCAGACATTACATCGATCACGTCCTTTAGTTCGGTGATGAGAAATAAATTAGATTAGATAATTCTTTATTGCATACCTAATAACAATACAAATGCAAAGAACACCGTAAAACTATGCGATACAATTGGCGGTCTTATCGCTGAATAGCGATCTCTACCAGACAACCTTTGGATGGAATGGAATGTGTAGACATTACTTGGGGTATAATGGTTTACCTAACATACTAAACATACTTATACTTAAGATATAAAAAATAACATAAATGAATGAACCTAAATAATAACTACTTATTTAAGAAACAAATTAATTAATTGATCGAGCGAAGCGAGATCTCCAAATCAACTTGGGCAAATCGGCGTTGTATGTATGTTAGGGTGTCCCTTATATACGTGAAATTTTTTTTTTTCGGATATCGAAATGCATTCCCCGTAATTCTTTTTAAACTACCCAGATCTACTTAAATACAAAATTTTATCTTCCTTTGTCAACATTAACCCGTGCAGACAAGGCCGTAAAGATTTTGAAAATAGCTGCCTTTGACCCTTTTCGATATTCAACTAAACAAAATGAAATATTTATATTTTATAAAAACAATAATAAAAATTTAGTAAGAAAATAGGTATTTCTTTATTAAAAGAACATAAAATTACAGATTAGCAAGGATATTTTCTTTTAAGGGTCTCTTTGTTACAGTCTGGATAAAGATTTCTGTGCTCTTGTACACAGCGTAGTAAAAATTGTTTCTGTTCTTCCTTTGCAGTAATTAAACCATCTTGCATAAGTTTTTCAGCTCTTTCAGCTGTATCATTCACTGCCCTTAAAGAAAAAACCTTTCTTTTTGCCTGTAAATAGGCAACATCTTCTTCCCACGTAGAAACAGGTTTCTCCAAGAAGTTATCATCAATTTTTAAACGAGAAAATAATTTTCTGCTCTTGATAGACACAAAATCACTCAATGATTTTCCTGTAACAATAGACAAGACAGTATTATTATCAGTTTATTAAAACAATTTAAGACATAGTAAAGTAAGCTTAGCGTTAGATCCTTTTACATGTTTTTTTTTTAATTAATGATTAATAGCTAACTTTAACATAAAATTAAGTATTCCCACTTACCATGCAAATAATCAGACATATCTTCCTTCGATGGAATGTATCTCTTCCCAGAATCATACAAACTCTCTCTTTGTAAGTTCTCTACGATACTTCTCTTGGTTGCTTCATCAACTTCATCATCAAAGAGTGACAAAACAGTAATTTCTTCTGACAAGTACCAAAGATGTTGACTAAACTTTTTCAAAGCTGCTTGGGAGATCTCTTTGTTAATAGTTTCGTATTCCTTAAGCCTTTTTAAAAAGGACAAATCTTGATTTGGTGCCTTCACCGCCAGACTACATCCCAGCCATGATTTCACATATACAACTGCAATGAATAAACAAATGTCTTGGAGTGCTCGTTTATCTTTGGCGCTAATTTTGAATTGAGATTGCAGCAAACATATTTTCAAACAGTAAATAGCTCTTACCATCCACCTTGCTTGATGCATTGCTCCAGGAGGTCTTATTTTAATTTTTTTCTCACTATCGCCTCCTAAGAAAATAATAGACAGTTCAATCAGTTCTCGATAATCGTCACGTACAATAGATTTTTGGAGTTCTTCATTATAAAATGTCAACAGTTCTTTAATTTTTGTATTACAAAAATGTTGTGTGACGATGTGGCTGTGTGTTTCAATAGCAGCAGAATTAATAGTATTCCAGCTGTCTCTAAACTTTTTAAACATCGGGATATCAGGGCTATTTGTTATTTGGTGGATTTTTGTTTCAAATACACACTTTAAAACCAGTTCGTAAACGTGATGGCGGCAAGCAAAGAGTAATAATTCCCTGTCTAGCTTTTGTTCCAAAAGTACACAAGCTCCTTTCAATCGCCCTGTATTAGATGCAGTTGTATCACAGCACATTATTTGTACTTTGTCCTCGAGGTTCCAGTCATAAAGTGCGTTTAACACAGCTTTAGCTTGATCTTGACCAGAAGAGCTCTCCAGCTTAGGCACAGCCAAAAGTTGTTCCTTTTCTTCAAATGATATAAGGATTGGCATGCGTTCTTCTTTAGAACTTCTTACGTCCAGTCCAGGTAATAATTTTCCATCCCAATGAACGGTCACACTTTCAGGTAAATTATTCTGAAAATCTGATTTTATAGATTCCGCTCTATCTTTTCTAGTCTTTGTACGAATGCGTTGAATAGACGACTTGTTTATCGGGAAATCATCACTACTAAGATCTAGGGCTTCCACTACAGCCTGAAGTATATATACGGAATCTCTTATGCTTAATTGACATCTATCCAAAGCTGCAACTAATTTAGGAGTGATGAAATCTTTCCTTCCCCTTTTTGTAATACTTCCAGAACTTACCGTTTGAGATGTCGACGGTAAGGGTTCGTCGATGCTTTCATCAGAGCTGGTAGGTTGATCGGGATATCCTGGTGTCTCAATAAGATCTTGTGTAGTTAAAGATAAAGATAAACTCTCGGAACAGATTTGATCATGTCTTTTTTTCTCTTCTTTTAATTTTCTCTGTCTGGATCTTTCTTCTTTCTCAGCTAACTTTTTATCTACACCGGCTAAACATCCTGGATGCCCTGGTTCTCTTTGCTTTTGTAAAAAGATTTTATCTTCTTCTATTTTCATCCATTCCAAAGCATTAGCGTGTGCTATGTCGAATAAATTATCTAAATTGTTTTGAAAGTCCTTCTCACGGTGCTTGTAAATATCTTGTGTTTTTTTGGAATTTTTTTGCAACTCTCTCCAAGCATGGTGAAGATCCACAAGTTTCTTTACGCAGTTAGGAATAGCTCTGGTAGGGATTCTAGCTTTTTCCCAGAATATATGTAATACACTCTCGAACGACGAGATTTGCGCTTTCACTAACACTCAATTTAACTTCACGAATGTTAAAAAAGAGGACTGCAAGAACTTGACGGTTAGACGGTAACTTTGCTCCAGTTATTTGATAGTTCAAGTCACCTACTAATAAAATACTTTTTTTATTGCTTCTTAATTCCACTGCCATTTTTTAACGTAAAACAATATGTGTTCATCACGAGATTAACTAATAACAAATGACAAATACGGCGAGTACACGCCGCTATTTCCGCGTAACTTGTATGAACATGATTCGATGCAAGTCGGCACGGGTTTCCGTTCTCCAAATAAGGTAAAAATTAATTCCCGAGTGTTTTAGGTACTAATGAACAAAACTAAGACCTATGCGTTAAAAAATATAAACTTTGAAAAATAAGGGACACTATGTATGTATGTTTGTTTGTCCGAGGATAACTTTCGAAGCGTTTATCCGATCATCGTGAAATTTGGTATATATGTAGGTAGGTAATGATGTCACAATTTTGGTGTGACTCAATGAGCTAAACATTTTGGGGGGTTGTTGAGATATTGGGGTTCAAAAGGGCTAAAAAAAATGACAATGAGATTATTAGGTCAAGTGAGACGTCAAATGAAAGGTCTTCATTAGTACATTTCGACCCCGTTTTTACTTTTAGTAAAGTTTTTGTAGTTTTTGAGTTATTAGCCATAAAAAAACTAAACTTTGACAAAATTCACAGGGTACACCAGTGACCCCATAGTGCTGTAACTTGGTATGCGTATAGCTTATGTATCACAAATATAGGCAAAAATCTGAAAACCAGAGTAACTACATTTTGTACCCCAAAAAAGAAAACCAATTAACAACTCCCGTTACCGTTACCTGTAATTTGAATGAAATTATAGGTCAAGTAAGTAGGTTATTTATTTCCTTGCCTATTTCGATAGTCAAAGATTACAAATAATATTTTTTTGTTTTACTCGGAGACTCGCGAGATCTCAGTTCGGGTCGAACTACTAGTAATAAATACATGGATATTTAACGAAAAATACTCAAATAAAACACCAGTATTAAACCACCAGAAAGAAATACCAGTAGTTAACTAATGTAAAGGATATCAGATTAGATTAGATAATTCCTTTATTGCACACCATTAAATACAAACATATAAAAGAAAATACACTTTTAAATCATAGATATAGATATATTTGGATCGATCGAGTAATAACATGTTGTTGACTTCAGTCATCGTACCCTCGGATGTAATGTTTATAAAGACATACTTTGGTCAATGATGTGGGGATTGTCGGACAAACAATTGATTAAAAAATTGCTTACCACTGACAGCCACAGCCGAAAGTAAGCAGAGAACTGCTCGCATCGTCTTGTCTTTAATTTTTTTAACTTCTGTATTTGCACAGTGGGCACTGGGCACACAGCTGAGGCCGTCCGGCCACACAATACCAAGTTTATAAAGGACTGAATGTTTGTTGGTGTTCAGTTCACATGTGACGCATTACTGAGTTACTGCGATATAGGGCTGGCACTTTGAATTGCCTCATTTTAATCCAACGCCTTATGCAAAGTGTGCGTGTTGCTCACGTTACTGAACTGGAAAAAACCGAAGATTAGATACTACTGTTTTTGTCCGGGATGTAGGCCAGCTGAGCCGCAGCTAAAACCACAATTATCAGGAAGAATTAAATAGAATAGAATAATGCTTTATTATACACCACTAATACTTAAAAAAACTAATTAATGGTAAATATAGTACAATGGGCGGTCTTATCGCTGAAAGCGATTTCTTCAAGGCAATCTTTGGATGGAGAGTAATGGACAGCGGTGCACAGAGTATAATTACAAATGAAGAGAAATAATGTCTAGTAAAAAAATTTACTTATAATCTTAATACACAAATAAACACCTAAAGACCATATACCCAACTAATAACCTAAATCAATTATTGATCGAGTGAAGCGAGATCTCCAAATCAACTTGGGCAAATCGGCGTTGTATGTATGTATGTATGTTTGTTTGTCCGAGGATAACTTTCGAAGCGTTTATCCGATCATCGTGAAATTGGTATATAGGTAGGTAATGATGGCACAATTTTGGGGGGTTGTTGAGATATTGGGGTTCACGAGGGGTAAAAAAAATGAAAATGAGACTATTAGCTCAAATGAGACATCAAATGAAAGGTCTTCATTAGTACATTTCAATTCTGTTTTTATTTTTAGTTTAATCCTTGTAGTTTTTGAATAGCCATAATAAAAACAAAACTTTGACAAAATTCACAGAGTACATCAGTGACCCCATAGTGCTGTAATTTGGTATGCGTGTATGTCAATTTATGATTTTATTTCGGAAAGTGTATACCTACCTATACCAATCAGACTACGCCTTTACGAGACGACCCAGTAGACACCAGATTCGACCTCCAAGGACAAAGGGAACGTGAGGAGGTCTACTGTTCTCACAGAACCACTAGTTCTTTATTTGTGCTCGTATCAACCTAACTACTACTGCTTTGAGAGAAATGATGTAAAAAAAAAACATTAAAGGCGGACGTACAACACAGTGGAACGTGCACGCTCTGTTGTATGAGACTATTGGGCACGGTAAACGGTCACGCAACCAGTTTACCGTCCCATACATCACAACGCAGTAAATCCTGTGGAACGCACGTACACGAGCACGTCTAGGCAAGCGTACGCTTTCGGTGTGCAGCGGCCTCATATCCTACAGAGTTACATAATGAAACGAAAAAAATCTTGCCATATGGGTATTGAAATTAAGATCTGGATGAGACGATTTCAAAATGTTTATTTTATTGGCTATTGCTACAGTTAGGTACTCTTTTCCCAATCCTTAGGTATTCGGTACAATTAAAGGACCCCAATTAGCAAGAACTCAAAATTCTGTTATTCATTATCTGCTTCATGATAATATAATACATGAAGTATGTAATAATTACTTAATTAAGATGTAAGCGGGTTTATTTTTTTGCACGCCGCCGTCGTCGTCGTCGCCGTGTTTTCAATTATTTTTGTGTAGACCTATTCAACGAAACAAAAGCTACGGGGTGCGTGAGTAAAAAAACCCTTCACTTCCACATACCCCTGTATGGAAGTGGGGGTATTTTTTTACTTGTTATTTTTTTAGGTAGTTACCCTAAAACAAGTTTATTTAGTTTTTATTTCATAAAATTCTAAGCTCTACAGCATTTAAACTCTACTTCGCGTAAAACGGTTGTGACTGGTTTTATAGACAGACATGGCGAACCTATAAGGGTTTTAAGTTCAACTATATAATTGATTGAGCGAAGCGAGATCTCCAAATCAATTTGGGCAAATCGGCGTTGTATGTATGTATGTATTTGAGATACAGGTTCTCCTAGTTCAGGCAATGTATAAAGTGTTACCTATAAGTAGATCTCTAATGTTAATCTTAGCAATATGAAAAATGAATAAAGATTTATTTATTTATTTATGTAGTTTTGTATGTATGTTTATTTGTTCGAGGATAACTTTCGAAGCGTTGATCCGACCATCGTGAAATTTGATACATAGATAGGTAGTGATAGCACAATTTTGGTCTCACTAAATCAGCTAAAAATGTTGGGGGGTTGTTGAGATATTGGAGTTCAAGAGGGGTAAGAAAAATGAAATGAGACTATTAGGTCAAGTGGGACGTCAAATAAAAGGTCTTCATTAGTACATTTCAACCCTGTTTTTATTTTTAGTTTAATCCTTGTAGTTTTTAAATAATTAGCCATAATAAAAACTAAACTTTGACAAAACTCACAGGGTACACCAGTGACCCCACAATGCTGAAATTTGGTATTCGTGTAGCTTTAGTGACACAAATATAGGCACTAGTCTGAAATCCAGAATAACTGCATTTTGTAGCCTAAAAAAAATTAACCAATTTAAATGAACTGCCGTTACCTGTAATTTGAATGAAACTGTAGGTCAAGTAATGTGGTGTGTTTTTTGTGGCACTATTTTGATAGTCAAAGATTACGAATAATATATTTTTGTTTTTATGGGAGACACGCGAGATCTCAGTTCGGGGCGAACCACTAGTTACGAATATATTTAAAAATACAATATACATATTTATAAATTATGTAAATAAATTCCAAGCTATATTACGAGTCTACTGTTGTTTAAAATTGTGTTGACATTATCCTTAATTATTTGACTTATACCATTCTAATTTTGTATACCAATATACCTATTATGTATTTTGTAAACATATCTGACATCTAAGTATATGAACTATTTTTTACAATAATTGGTTTTATGATTTATCTATTTTTTAACTACGGAACCCTTAAAACTCACACTTGAGCATAGTTCCAGAATACGAGAATACTTTTTGGAACTCTTTGAAAAGTGCCTGCAGCAGATAAGTTAGCAAAGTGGTATCATTGAAAAGTACAGGCGGCGAGAAGGCGTTGCCATTTACCATTTCGATCTTTTGGCATCTGGCCCGAGTAGTAGGTACCTTCGTACCTACAACTGCATTGCAATCTAGATAACAAAGCTTAGGTAAACAGAGAAAATATTCGGTGCCAAGTACTAAGAAAATCATAATTTTAAGAGATGGATTAGCGTTGTAGAAGTCTTTTGCAAATGAGAAAACTGAAAGTTATTCATGAAAGTGGTCATATTTTGGGGGGGGGGGAGGGGGGGCAAGTTAGTTGGATCCGCCACAGGACGTCCACTGCTGAACATAAGCTTCCCCCATAGATTAACAAAGCGACCGATCTTATGCGGCCTCCACCCAACGGCTCACTGGAACCTTTATCAGGTTGTCATTTCATCTAGTAGGGGGCCGTCCTACGCTTCGTTTGCCAGTGCATGGTCTCTACTTGAGAATCTTTTAGCCCCAACGGCCGTCAGTTCTTCGAGCTATTTGCCTGCCCACTGCCACTTCAGCTTGGCCTTGTGCTATTTCAGTGACTTTGGTTCGAATCTTCTCATTTCTGATTCGATTTCGTAGAGAAACACCAAGCATAACCCTCTCCATAGCACGCTGAGCGACCTTGTGCCTTCATATTCCCACACTCACAAATACATTCACTGATCATTCCATTATGAACCATAGTCCGGAGGGAGGTAGGTATAGGTATGCCATCATACAGGTCAATCCTAGTTTGGGTACATATGTTTTCCATCCTGAATTGTACCTAGTCAGGTCATAAATTCTGTCACATGTTTGATATAAAATAATTGAAACAAGTTTATTCATTATGTAACCATTTATATACCAAAATGAACTTAACAAAACATAGATTCTTATGACACTAAAGTTTATTCAAAATGACCTCCGTGATTTTGAATACAGGCCTTCAATCTGCGCGGCCAGTCGTCTATCGCAGCACGAACGAGGCCCATGTCAATATCGGCGGCTGCCTTAATCAAGGATGTCTTGAGTGACTCCAAATTGGGATAAGGCTTTGAGCACGCCTTTTCCTCCAAGTGTTGCCATATCTTGTAATCTAACGGATTCAAATCTGGACTGGAGGAGGGCCAGTCTTCGTGCCGGATGAAGTCGATTTCACGCGCCGCCAGCCAGTCTTGTGTGCTCTTCGCTCTATGAGCTGGCGCCGAATCTTGTTGGAATACCCAGTGCCTGTTATTGAACATGGTATGAGAAACAGGTTCCACAAGGTTCGTCAGGACTGTATTTTGATACACAACTGCATTCGTTTTACACCTTTCTCACAAAAATGTACCTCTGTTAAGCCCCAATAAGAAACTCCCAACCATACCATGAGCGAGGATGGAAAATGACCTCGTTGGACACGCGGAATACGGTTGCTCGCTTCTTCACTACTGTGTGCGTACACCTTATCATTTTGCTTGTTGTAGCTCTCTTCTACGGTAAAAAATTTTTCATCCGAAAAAAGAATTTCCCGATATTTTTTTCCCGCGTACCGCTTCAACAAAGCGCGGCATCTCTTCAGTCTCAGGTCCATTAGACGAGCATTCAAACGATGTCCTGTTCTTCTTCGATATGCCCGAAGCCCTAAGTCTTCATTTAACACCCTTTTCACCGTGGTTCTGCTTAACCCCATCTGAAGGGCCAACAGTTTCTGCTTACGTTTGGGATTTCTTTGAGTTCGCGCCTTCACAGCTTTTATCACTGCTGGAGTCCTAACAGACCGAGGGCGACCACTTCTTGACCTGTCATCTACACCAGAGTCTTCATTGTATCGTTTGATGGTGCGATAAACGAATCTTTTGGTTATATTCAAATTTTTCAGTATGTCAAAAATTTGAATTGGCGCGTAACCGCAACGATGCAACGCAATAACTGCAACACGGTCTTCTTTAAGCGTCCACTCCATATTTAAAAATGAGTAAAATTCTAAAAAGTATACATTTTTATTTTCATGAACAATTCGAAATTCGAATTCTATAAACTTTTTTGTGGCCAGCATTCTAAAAGAAAAGTTTTTACTGTGTGACAATACTTATGACCTGACTAGGTATTATACCTAGTAAACCATTGTAATTTTTTGTTTGTGAAATTTTGAAGTTTGTTGTTGAATAAATAATTTATTTTAATTTATTTTGTTGAATACATAATTTTATTTTATTTATTTATTTATTTATATGAGGCCAGTTCTGGGAAACATCCTCTTTCAAGAAACTAACGGATGCACAATGCTGTATGCTGTATTTGATTATTTAGATAGATAGATATAGACATTTATTTTGACACAAGTAACAAACACACAGAAACTACTTACAGTGAATAAGTAAAGACAGACAATTAAATAAAGACTATGAAATACAGACAGTTAAAAAACACGTTACTTAAACCAAAAGTAATACTAAAGATACGAGTACATACCCAGTCACTATAAGCCCTGTGTCGAAAAAGGGGAATGGGTCAGCATTAACAATAAACTTATTGCTCAGCGCTGGTTTACAGCCATTAAACCTGCATTGGCAACACGGACGTCAGTTAAAGGTTAAAAGTGCTTTATTTGAAAAGAAATACTAAATAAATATTAATTCGTAAAAGAATAATTACAAGTTGCTACCTAAGGTGTCGAGTAGATATAGTATATGCTAAGAGTGCAGTAAAACGCAGCTAACAATAATATAAATAATAAAAATAATACATAAATAAAAACAAGTAATAAGTACACATAGGGTACCTTCATACACTCGGATATTTGTATTGGTATGTTATCATACTCAGCACTCTTTTTATCTTTGAGCATTCCTTCTATACTTATTATTTTAAACTAGCCGTCCCGCCGAACTTCGTACCGCCTTCACATGCATATGACGCGGGCTGTCAATGTACGTCACCCGCTGCATCTATGTATGAGAAAATGAATTATCTTCATTATTTCTTTTTGCGTGAATTTTTCCGATATTTTATTAGGGGCGGAGACCAATCCAACAAATCAAAAACCATCAAAATCGGTCCAGCTGTTCTCGAGTTATAAGTGTTCGAACAAACCCGACTTTGTTTGATATATTAAGATTGGAGGTAAAAAAACACTTTGTTGGCATACAGATTTATTTAGTATTTTTCAAACTTTCGCGATCACTATACATAATTACAGATTTAAACGGATATTTATCGCGTAGTACCTTTTTTATTTATATGCCGACGTTTCGACTCTGTGGTTCGACCAACACTCGTGGTCGCGGGCAGACTACAGTACTTGGAGCTACCCTCGAGACTGCTCTTCAGAATTAGAAATGTCCTCGTTCTCTTTCGTTCAGACAGAGAACAAGGATATTATTTATGAGATATTTAACCTGTACTGTACGTACCTTTTCCTTTCAAAATGCGTTTACCCTATACCCGTATTGATAGAGGTTATGAATCGAAATGCAAACACAGGATTCCAAGGACCTTTGAAACCCACTGAAAAAGTATATGAAAGAAGAGATGGATGGACTGTGTGAAGGATGATATGGGTAGGAAGCAAGTGACAACGGAGATGACGGCTGATTGAGAGATGTGGAGGAGGAATACATGTTGTGCCGACCCCACGTAGTGTGGGGAAAGGGCAGGAAGAAGAAGAATCATCTTATCTTATCATACCTCAATGAAACTTAAATTGCTACCATTACTGAGCCGCCTGAATAGCCGGCTCAGACGCAGGAGGTAGTGGGTTCGATTCCCGCCGCAGAACAAAATGTTTGCATGATTTACAGATATTTGTTCCGGGTCTAGTTGTTTCTCTATATATTATAAGTATGTATTTACAAAAAAAATTTATATAAGTATTCTATCAGTTATTTGGTTCCCATAGTACAAGCTCTGTTTAGATTGGGGCTAGATAGCGCTGTGGGAAAAGTCCAGCAATATTTATTATTTATTATTATTGTTACTAACGTTCAATTACTAACATTCGAGCTTACCAATAAAAAAGTATAATCAAAATTGGGACAGTCGCAACAGCATCCTTAGTGTTGGACATCTCCGCTCTGGAAGTGCCGCGTGTGAAGGGTGATAAATGGGCTATTTCCTAAATTAGCCATCTTTTGCACAAATAGTGGCTTCTTTTTTTACATCCAGTTCCTATTTCAATTTTAATTGCTTTGTATTTGCCATGACATCGGCTATTTGTTGTATAAAATAAAATATTTGTATTATAGCTGCTCCAGAAGATATTCTAAATTCCAATGTCTACCAATGAGTTACTTCTACTTATCGAATTTCACAATCTTGTTTTACGAAACATCGGTCTGATTCAACGAAGGCCCTGAATTTGTATACAACACGGACCTATCCTATTGAAATTTACATTGAAATAGCTAAGTCGGTTGACTTAGGGGAAAACCCAACATCTTTCACAACACAAGACGTAGCTTACCTTTGGTTATTAACTGTCAATGCGCATTTGGTTAGTTTTTTGATTTGATTTGATTACACAAAAATACAAATTAAATGTACAAAAGGTGGTCTTAATGCTAATAGAATCATCCACTAAACTTGCTAACTTAAAAACAATATTAACTTATTAGTTATTGGTACTTAAAACAAAAACAATAGAAACACAAACAAGAAACTCCGATCACAGTAAGAATAAATATATAATCCTACTTAATATAATAACAATATATAGAATATATATACATATATACAGGGTGTCCCAGAACTATAAACATAAAAATATATGGATGAGACTCGCAAGGGACCGGAAAGAATGGCGTAATAAAGAGGAGGCCAACAGTGGGTGCAGGCGGGCTGAGATGATGATGCGATGATAAAAACAAATACAAATGAAAAAATAAATTTAAAAAAATACACATACTAAATTTTCATATATTTAAACAGCTAGTGGAGGACTTCAGCAAGAAATGACTGTAGACTAGTCTCTATACTAATCCTACATATAAAAAGGTATAGATTACCTTCGCGTGATACCAAACAATTGACGCACTTTTGACTTAGGCTAACACTTAAATAATACTAAGTAGTAAGTTACTTCATTACTTTCCATCAAAAGGTTGCCTGGAAGAAGTCACTTTCGACGATAAGGCCGCTCATTGTATTGCGGGTCGTCGGAAGGGGCGTTAGCGAAGCTCGATTGCTCGTCCGTTACGAGGAGTTTCTTCGAAATAATATCGCAGGCGTGTAGACCAATGTGGATTTATTCCGTTGTATAACAAATCACATTGAAATACACATATATATATATATTTAATATAAATTATAGGCTAGCGTTTGACCACGATCTCGCCTGATGGAGCGCGATGATGCAGTCTACGATGGTACACGCTTGCCTAGAAGAAACCTATTCACTCGCGACTTAAAGACCCCTAGGTTGTAAGGTTTGTAGTTCATCAGGAAACACAGACTCAGGCAAGGCGTTCCACTCCTTGGCGGTGCGCATAATAAAGGTGGATATTTAGCATTAACTAGCTTTCGAAATATTTGTGGTGTATAATAAAGCATTATTCTATTCTAAGATAAGAAGAAGGGCAAAAGTTTGTGAGTTTGTTTGAATGTGTGCGGGGTAATCTCCAGAAATACCGAATTTTAAAATCGGCTACATAGATTACATACAAACAACAAACTTGACTTCTTTATATTATTACTAGCTGACTCGCCCCGGCTTCACACGTATTTTTATCAAAATAAAATATAGCCTACTCATGGATAATATAGCATGTATCAGTAAAATAATTTTTCACACCACCTGCTCGACAATGTCAAATCATGTAAACCTCACCGAAAGCAGGAGTCCTAAATCTCTACGGCTACGCTGGGAGTAAAGTTGTAATGAATTTCATTATGCCCTCGTGGGCATAATGTAATTTGAATTTGGAAACTCATTTGTATAAAAATTTGAACTAAAGTGACCCAAAAATAAGAGTTTATTCATAAATCGAACTAACCTCTGCACAGAATGCACTAACCTAGATTTGGTTTTTATTGTCTCGCAGAAAGTGTGAAAAGTAGAGTATTCGCCTCGTGGATAAAGCTGTCTGCATCTTGGGCGTGCACTCATCCCTGCACTCAGGATTCTAGTAACTCCCTCGCTCATCTCGTGAGTTAAGAGGAAATCCGGGAAGCAAGACATTTGAAAAATAGGTATGTATTTAACAAATCTATTGCTGTCGCGCTGTGCCCTATATGCCCTATGTGCGTGCGATAGAGACAACTGCAGGTTGGACTGATTATATTTATTTAAAATAGACGAAATCACTGTTTCGTAGTCCCCTGTTTCCTCCTCCAAAACTGGACCGATTTTAATTTTTTTTTCAAATATGTAATAAAAAAGGCTTTGGCTATGTTTGTACGTTTCGTTTTTTTTATTTATATTCGTTAAATTTGTTTGCTGGATGTCTGAAAAGGGGCAGTAAAAATTAGCAATTTCTGTGACTTTAGAAGGTTTCTAGTTCTTATAATAATTAATTTATGGGGAAAAACTAAACGTAGGGGCATGACCGTGGTACTTGTAGATTGTATGGTAAAAAAATATTTGCTCTAGTATCACTATCTAGAGAGGAAACAGAGGACTACGTTTGTATGGGCGAAACGCAGCCCAGATTTCCTCTTAACTCTAGAATTGTTTGTTACGTTCGAGATTCAATATAGCGCCCGTGTCGTAAGACGCTGCATCGGAATCGTATCTCAGTTAAATAAATTAGGACCTCATACATCCCTGTAACAATCAATGTTATAATTATAGTAAAATAAATAAATCGAAAAAAAAAACAAAATTTAAATCAGACAGAGGGATAGAGTTACTTTCGATAATATTAGTATGAATGGATAGATTACAAGTAACTTTTTAACAAAAAAAACCTACTTCAGATAACATTATAACATTAAAATATCTGATAATTTTTTTAGATAAAAAAAAAAATGTGAAAAACATTGTACGTGTCTTTGTGAGGGTTTCCCTCGATTTCCCCGGACTCCACCATCAGATCCTGACTTGGTTCCAATGGGACCACCTCGGAAGTGCACTCTTTCAAATAAAAAAAGAATTTTGAAAATCGGTCCGCAATTGACGGAGAAATCGATGAACATACATTAAAAAAATATACAGTCGAACATAGAACTTCCTCCTATTTTGAAGTCGGTTATATACATCGAAACCAATGCCGTTTGAATCAGCTTGGGAAGCCCAACGACGTTATTCACGCAAGGTCTCGTTGGCACCGATTACAAATCCAGCGCACCTGACTACTCTACCAATTACGTAACATTCGTCCACATAATTAATATTATTATACATTGCTATTATTATTGTATTTAGTATTTAATTATAAAGTGGTATTATTATAATGTGCCCCAGAATTTGGAACTCTGAATTGCCTACAAAGAGGTCATTGTACGTAGGCTTTTGTTCTTTGTAAAAATAAACACCAACCTGGGTTCAAATAGTTCGGGCTTATCCTACATGTTTTTGGACCTTGTATAATACTTAATTAGGTATGGTAAGTAGGTAAGATGAAGATGCTATAGATATGTTAAGATAAAATATCGCTCGCCATCAATGATGTTTCCCCTTTTGAAGCATCATTGCTCACCATACAATCCAATAAACCATCACACACGGCGAAGATAATATAGATTGTATAGCGAGCGATATTTATCTAAACACTAGCTGACCCGCCCGCGGCTTCGCACGCTTGAAATTTCCCGTTCCCGTGGGAACTACGGGATAAAGACTATATAAAACACTCTTGTCAAAGTGACACGTCACTTCATGGAAATGAATACACGTCAATGAATGACGGTTAAATTATATGGATATTGTTCATACAAAAATCGCGATAAAAAATGGGAGGGGGTAGGAGGGTGAAAAATACTTTATGACTTACTGAATAAACTAAAATAAAAACCGGCCAAGTGCGAGTCGGACTCGCGCACGAAGGGTTCCCTCCCATTATCTATAAAAACAAAAAAATCATGCCTGTTGTATGGGAGCCCTACTTAAATATTTAATTTATTCTGGTTTTAGTATTTGTTATTATAGCGGCAATAGAAATACATTATCTGTGAAAATTTCAACTGTCTAACTATCACAGTTCATGAGATACAGCCTGGTGACAGACAGACAGACGGACAGACAGAAGGCGGAGTCTTAGTAATAGGATCCCGTTTTACCCTTTGGGTACGGAACCCTAAACATCATTAAATCGGTCTACCCGTTTCGGAGGAGTGCCACCACAAGCACCATGCCACGAGATTGTTATATAGGTATAAAAGGATAAAATATTAAAGCATCTTTGTCGTTCGTGACTTATGTATTGTAATGTAACAGTTGTATAAAGAGTTTTAAAGGTTCTGTATTGTCCGATCACGGATGTAAATAAATATTTTATTATTATTATTTATTAATTACTCAATTGTAACACGTATACTAATTAAATAAACGTATGGTAGGTTGGTTTGTGACCTTTTTATCTGAGATTAAAGGTCATCAAAGTTTTCAGTTGATGTCAGTGGCGTAGCCACCGGAGGGCTAGACGGGGCAGTGCCCCGGGGCCCCAAGCTCAGGGGACTTATAAACTATAAATTGAACTAGTGAAAATTTCTCCCACATTCGGAATATATACGTATAGTCGGTCAAGAAAGTGGTTTAAAAATCTCTACTTAAAGATTCCGTACCCAAAGAGTACTCAACGGAACCCTATTAACGTGCCTCCGCTGTCTGTGTGTCTGTCACAGGACTGTATTTTTTGAACGGTAACAGGTAAGTAGATATTTTATTATATTTTCATGAAATAGTTTTAATTTGTTCATTAAAATAAGTTACAATTTGTATTTGGTTTTTTATTTTATTATGGAGTCGACTGTATTACGACGAATCTGGATTACGACTAATCTGGAGTACGTCGAATTCGGAACACGACGAATAAGGAATAAACTATTTTAAATAGTTTAGTTGGGACCGTTGTTTATTTTTTGCCCCAGGGCCTTTGGTTACCTAGCTACGCCACTGGTTGATGCAATACTTTATACAACCTATGTCCGACATTAATTTAAAACACACATCCAGAATCGTATTAACTGAATTTAAAAGTGGGTTTATACCGGTAGCTTGATTATTTATCCAGTAATCGATACATTTCCAATAAACAATTTTGAACGTAAATCGGCGGTGCCTTTGCGTCGATGCCGCTTAGTCAGTTTAACTACCTACTTACATGATGTATGAATATTATTTTTTTACCTATTTGACACAGGCTGTTTCATTGATATTTTAGGACTTGATATTATGGTTGTTTGAAAATTTAAAATTATCTATAGTAATTAATTTGAAAATACATATTTTACAACAATACTAGAAATTAGCCCTACCCGTGTTTTAATTTAATGTCGTACATAATAAAACACGTAGTATATACAGTGAAAACTAAAAGTGTCTACATAGATATTTTGGTGAATTTTCTTTACCTCAATGTACCTTCAAAAATATGTGACCACAATTAAACTTAAATGGGTCTACCTTGGAGCTATATTGAACCCACCATACTAATAATCATTCAAATCGGTTCATATAAAAGAAGGTACTTCCGACTTTGTTTAATATCGATTAAAAATTACGATTACAACCCATTAGACAATGAAGTAAGATCTCTTATATTATTTGCAGAAAGCAGAAATGGATTATAAAATGGGAATATTCAAACGAGAGGGTTGAACACTTCGCCTCGTTTCACTAAATGAAAGGCAAAGGTAGGTGAGGCAATTATATCGGCCTTAAGCGATGACTCGGCACCTCCGGGACTGAACCCGCGACCTTGCGGAGCGGAACATCGCTTAGTGTAAGTGGGGAAAATGTTATTTGTTAGAAATTCGCTCAAGTTTTTTGCCTTTTAGTACGAGGTCATCGTCATCATCAACATATCAGCCAAAGAAATATAGGCCTTCCTCATAAATTTCAGAGTGCCAATCTTGTACAGCCTGCACCCAACGGCTCCCAGCAACCTTTATCAGTACGTGGTACTCGAGAAACTTTCTGTCCCAACGGCCGTCACTTCCCTGCCTACTGCCACTTCAACTTGCTAATCCTTTGTGCTACGTCGGTGACTTTGGTTTGTCCGAGGTAGGTATTTAATTGATCGAGCGAAGCGAGATCTCAAAATCAACTTGGGCAAATCGGCGTTGTATGTATGTATGTATGTTTGTTTGTCCGAGGATAACTTTCGAAGCGTTTAGCGTTTATCCGATCATCGTGAAATTTGGTATGTAGGTAGGAAGTAATGGCACAATTTTGGTGTGACTAAATGAGCTGAAATAGGGGCGGGGAGGGGGTTGTTGAGATATTGGGGTTCAAGAGGGAGGAAAAAAAACAAAAATGAGACTATCCTGTCAAGTGGCACGTCTAATAAAAGGTCTTTATAAGTTCATTTCGACCCCGTTTTTATTTTTAGTTTAAATTTTGTAGTTTTTAAGTTATTAGCCATAATAAAAACTGAAATTTGACAAAATTCACAGGGTACACCAGTGTCCCCACAGTGCTGAAATTTGGTATGCGTGTAGCTTTAGTGACACAAATATAGGGAAAAGTCTGAAATCCGGAACATCTGCAATTTCTATCCCAAAAAAGAGTAACCAAATAAAATGAACTCCCGTTGCCAGTAATTTGAAAGAAACTGTAGGTCAAGTTGGTTGGTTATGCATTTCGTGGCACTATTTTGATAGTCAAAGATTACAAATAATATTGTTTGTTGTCATGGAAGACTAGCGAGATTTAAGTTTGGGGCGAACCACTAGTTTTATATGAACTAGTTCCCAGTGCACAGTTTTCGAAATGACCTTAATTCATTCATTATTATTTTTAAGGTTATTTTAGCATTCGCCTCTCCTTCTTCATATAAACTTTAATGAAATAAGCAGATTTGTCTTCACGTATCAGTATATACATTATACAGGGTGTTGGGTAATATCCTGACGATATTCAAGTGACGGTTTCTCATAACATAAAAAAATCTTCTCGAAAAAAAAACTAGTAATATTATCAAACTTTAAAGAAAATCGACTAAGTTTAGGCGATTAATTCGATTTAAAGCTTACTGTCTACTCTTGCAATCGACATCCAAGTATAAAAACCGACGATATCTCTTTCAAAAATGGCTGCGGGTTTTGGGTTAGAAAGGGACAACAAGAGATATCTCAAGACGTCACCAATACAGTATGTGTGGTTAGAAGCAAGCATTATGCAATAGCACAACATAAGTTTAATAAAGTGTTTGTTTTTACATGCCAAAATAAATTTCACATTTCTATGGTAAAGATTTCACAAATAACCCTCAATCTCTCAAAATAAGCTCATTAAAATAACCCCTTTCATTTTTGTGAGTATTATCAAACACCCTATATAGGTAGATGCTTATGGTAAAAACATACAATTTAACAAATTTTTTGATTGCTTTGGATACAGAAATAAAACTTTTTGGTTATTGCTGTTTTTAAACTTTTTATTGCCGTTTTTAACTATGAAATTTACGCCGTAAGTAACAACACTCCGGTAATAAAATTGCCCTTATCTATACGAGTAAGCTCATAAATTGTCCAAGCGTGAGTGACCTCACTCCATCACTGGAACTCTTCAATCTGAGACTTATCAAAAATTCCATGATTAGACCTTACTCGGGTTTTATTGCTGGTGGGCAAAAGGCTTGGCTTAAACCCCGTTTTCACTAAGGGGCAAACATCTCTGGACACTGTCACCACCAGATATGTCCAGCCCCCCTATTTTGTGTCCTAAAAGTCACTTAACTTCTTATTTATAGCTACTATAACTAGGTGTTGTAGTAAAAGTCACCCAGGAAGTTGATCACTGAGTGATTTGTCAATGCTTGAAAGTAACTTTGAGCAGTGTAAAACCGATCACAGTTTTTCTTATTTTTCATCTGGAGATGGAACAAGCATATGCCTGTAACACAGTATTGCCTCGTAAGGCACGTTCCTAAGGTGAGTGACCTTCGAGGTCTGCGTCCATTAACTTGAGGCATACAGGTGTGAATCCTCATTTGCCTGTAATTTCACCTGCAACCATACAATTAAAACCGAAACACAGCAAAGCTGCTTGACGGAAGAAATTGGTAGTTCTTCCCCGGGTAAGCCCTTTCACAAAGTACTCTAGTAGAGTTCCTAAGAGTACCAGAGATACTTGTCTGTAGCTTTTAATGCGGTTTTTTGTCTGGTGACAAGTCTGGCAACACCTCACAATGTCTCTGAGTGGAAGTGGAGTCGAACACCGCCGTAAAGTTGCAAGCCTATCGATCTCTTACAGAATACATTTTGGGGAATGTGCCCAGGAACTATACGATCTGATCCCGCCATCTCCTTTCCATCAAAGGACAAGCAGGCGCACGGCTCAGTACCACCCGTACCTAGCCATTCGCCCATTCGCTCATTCGTTAATATACCACCCATTCGCACACACCGTTTTGGTTCTACGTTCTTGATGCGTACAGCTAAGGTATGGAACACTTTGCCGTCGTCTGTTTTTCCTAAAGAATACAATCCGGGCCTCTTTAAGGTGAGAGTAAATAGGTTTCTTCTAGATCTTCGTGCTACATCTTAGACCACATCATCACTTACCATCAGGTGAGATTATGGTCAAACGAAGTTCTATCCAATTTAAAAAAAAAAAAAAAAAAAGTGACCCAGGTCATTTAGCCCCTTGTGAATACGGGGCTTTATTTTATTAGGTTTTTATTGGCAACATACTTTTCGCTTTGACGATCGCCAATTCGGCATCGAGTCGAACCGATTGAACTGCTTATAGGTTTTTGATGGTGAAAATAGCGAGAATCCATTTCCCCAGTTTTATTATTTCTAGTTTTAATTAACTTTTTAATGGATTTATATAGCAGTAGTTAAAAATCATGTTCTACGGTGTTGATAAATGATTAACATACGACAAAAATACTTAAAAAGTCTGACCGCAGCTTCATCTCCTATACCTACATACCTATAAAACTTGAAAAAGTATTTGTAAAGAAATAACAGTATGTACGTAAAATAACTAGTGTAGCAAAAAAAGGTTTAGTCAATCTAAACCTTTCCAGCTTCATCATCATCACTGCTGAACATAGGCCTCCCCCATGTAGATTACCAGCGCGATCGATCATGATCCAGCATTCTGCTCTCAGTAACCATTACTAGGTAATTTTTATATCTAGTGCGGGAGATACAATACAGCCAAACCCAATAACATACCCTCTAGAATACAAACATTTGAAAAAAACCTACATTATTATGTATTACTAGCTTCTGCCCGGTTGGCATATCAATAAAAGCATTATTACCCTCCTTCTGCGCAGTTGGCTAAAAACTAGCCGCATATATCCCAATCCCGGTCATGATCTATCTATATACCAAATTTTAATAAAATCGGTCCATTTACTTTCAAATTTATGATATTAGTAGGTAGGTATATGGATATTTGTTTAGGGATTACTAAGCGAGTAGGTACATAAGACTGTTACTAGAACTGATGTACCTGCTCAAGAACACGTGGTTTCAAAATGATAATTTTGAAACTTCAGTTACTACCCGATCCTCCCTCTTGTAAGGAACCTAAGTACCAACCTTCGCTTGTAATTCTCTCCTCTCTATACTTGGATTAGATTGAGCCGTGATGGATTACCATGCCTGTGAATCCGTATTCAAGCTGACGAGGGTCATATGAGACTCTCGTCGTTTGTTCGGCACAGGGCTCATAGTGACTGGGTACGTATTTTTAGTACTATTTATTATTTTTTGCTTAAGTAATGTTTTTTTAATTGTCTGTATTTTATTGTGTTTACTTAATTGTCTGTCTTCACTTATCCACTGTATGTAGTTTTTGTGTGTTTGTTACTTGTGTCGAAAAAAAAAAAAACTTTAAAATTATCGCAAGGTATCCATCCATACTTAATATTACTAGTGGTTCGCCCCGAACTGAGATCTCGTGAGTCTCATTAAAAACAAAAAAATACTATTTATAATCTTTGACGATCAAAATAGTGCCAAGAAATGCATAACCAACTAACTTTTTTGTGGTAGAAATTGCAGTTATTCTGGATTTCAGACTTATCCCTATATTTGTGTCACTAAAGCTAAGCGCATACCAAATTTCAGCACTGTGGGGTCACTGGTATACCCTGTGAATTTTTATTATGGCTAACAACTTAAAAAATACAAAGCTTAAGCTAAAAATAAAAACGAGGTCGAAATGTACTCACAAAGACCTTTTATTAGACGTGCCACTTCACCGGTTAGTCCCATTTGGTTTATTTTTACCCCTCTTGAACCACAATATCTCAACAACCCCCCCCCCCCCCCCCCACACACATTTTAAGCTCCTTTAGTCACACCAAAATTGTGCTATCATTACCTACCTACATACCAAAGTTCACGATGATCAGATAAACGCTTCAAAAGTTATCCTCGGACAAACAAACATACCTACAGACATACAACGCCGATTTGCCCAAGTTGATTTGGAGATCTCGCTTCGCTCAATCAATAAATTCGAAAGTAACTCTGTTTCTCTGTCTGTTCGTTCCGTTTTGACGACTAAACGGGTGAACCGATTTCGATGAAATACTCGTATTGTATACAAGATGGATTAAAACCAGGATTGGGACATAGGCTACTACACAGTTCAGAAATCTCTCTAAATAATAAGTAAATTATGTGCATGTAGATTAGTCATTCATAGTTCAGCTGCAACATACTCAGTGCCTTCGTTGATATGGAACTAGGAAATTGCAGCAATGGTTTTTAGAACGTGAAAAGCGTAATTTGATTATAAGTGAACATTAAACTATAACTCGATATCCGCGTTCGGTAAACCCGGTCATAAGCGAACTGGATTCACGCTTCAGAGATTCTGTCAGTGTTGTGCATGAAAAGAGCTGCCATACTGGTTCTTTTACCATAAGACTATGCATTCTGAAAACATGGTCTGCTTTCATGTTGTTATACCCTGCCTGGGTTCATATGTGAAACTATACCTGTGACAACTTTGTCACCATGTGAATGTATCATCATTATCATCATCGTCAGCCCTTCTCATCCCACTGCTGGGCATAGGCCTCATTTCGTTGTCGCCATTCATCTCTGTCCTGCGCTGTTCTAACCCACATATTGTGACTTGCGATTTTTATAATGTCGTCGACCCATCTTGCCAGTGGACGACCTGCGTTCCTGGTTCCATCTCGGGGCCACCACAGTCAGTACCCCGCTCCACATGTCATCGCCTGGACACATGGCCTGCCCAAATCCATTTGAGTCCCAATATACGCTTGCTAACGTCTTGAACTTTAGTACGGTTGCGATTTTCGGTATTGGGGACTCGGTCTAGCAGTGTGATGCCGAGCTTGGCGCATTCGATTGCTCTCTGTGCGTACATAATTAGTAATATTAAATGGGTGTTTATTGCGTATTTACCTTTTTATTTTTATCCCAAACTAGCTGACCCGACAGACATTGTCCTGTCTTTAGCTGTCTGCTAAATTCCCTTTCATCAAACGCGCGAACTGTCAAACTCGCGAAGTTAAAATAGCCGTTAACTTTTCTGAAATTATCCAATTTTCTCCATTCTTTCCTTAGATTCCAAAAACTACAAAGTATTATAAAACTTAAAAAAAAAAAGATGAATGAAATCGGTAAAATCGTTCTCAAGTTATTTCGTGACCGTTTCCCTTGGTCACGAAAAACTATGAAGAAAAATCATTTTCTCATACATAGATGCAGCTAATGATGGCCGATTGAAAATTCTACCGGCGACGTACATTGGCAGCCCGCATGTTGTATGCATGTCAAGGCGGTACGAAGTTCGCCGGGTCAGCTAGTGAGAAATAAAGATTTTTTAAACTGAATCTGCCTCAAGGACCCTATAAACTTCAATGACAGTGACAATTTCAACAATTTCCACCTAGCAGCTGACAGATCATTTCACTCACTCACACAATTCCAAGAGTCCTTCATTAATCAGCTCTATCGAGACTCGAGCGAGGGTGATCGATTATGCAAACACTTTACTCCGGGTTTTCGATCTCACTATACGTCTGAAACTTGATGCGTTCTACTCATCAATTCATTTACTTTTTTTATATTACTTGGAGATGGAACTACATATATGCTAGTTCCATCTCCGAGTAGTATAAAAAAAAACTAGGCCCACCTGATGTCATGTGGTAACCATCGCCTATAGCAAAGTATTGCCTCGTAGGTCACGCACTTAAGAAACGTGCCCTACAATGCATTACCCTGCGTTCAGCAACTTGGGGCATATAGGTGTAAAGCCTCATGTGCCTGCATTTAACGGGAAACTATACCCTTGATACCAAAACACAGCAATGCTGCTTGGCAGCAGAAATAGGTAGGGTGGTAGTACTTCACCGGGCGAGCCCTTACACAGGAATCTCTACTACTCATAAAACTCAAATCTTATTACTTAAAGATCGCTATCCTATTACAATCGCATATCCATTCTTTACAAGCTTCCGCCGACAAAAGGAAGCCTATGTCATAATCTAGCTGCGTTAACATGCGCGCCGTAATATTGAACGAATAGATATTACTGCGACTCGTACCATAGCCTTACGGCCCATTTGGTCCGAATCGCATTTTTGCAAAATTTTTAATATTTCGATACTGAGATTCGTCCCATTTCACTTTTGTGTGAAATTTATGGCGAAAAAACATCAAGTACAATCAGTAAGAAAAGTGAATTCGTGCGTTATTTGCCCACTTTTTGCATAGTCGATGCCTAGTGAGCATTCGCGTGACAGATAAACTGATCAAAGCGGTACTTCATGGCGGGGCAGCGTCTGTGCAAAGCGCAAATCCGGCCTCACATGGAGTACTGTTCTCACATCTGGAACGGTGCACCGAAATACCAACTGCAGCCCCTAGACTCCTTACAACGCAGAGCCGTTCGTATCGTCGACGACCCAGTAGGATCTAAGAATCTGGAGCCGCTGAGTCTGCGCCGTGACATCGGAGCGCTCAGCGTTTTCTATAAAATATATAACGGCTAATGTTCTGAAGGAATGTTCCGCAACCGGAAACGAGCTTATATTATTATTAGCGAGCTATATTGTAGATGCGTGGAAGTGTCACACGGTGCGTTTCACCCGCTCGTTTTTCCACGCACCTGCAAGATGTGGAATGACCTTCCTCCGGAGGTTTTTCCAGTAGGCTTCAAAATGAACGCCTTCAAGAGAGGTGTAAATATGGTTTTAAGTGCTAGGCAACGCGACTGCAGTACCTCGAGAGCTGCAGGAATCTATAGGCGGCGGTGACCACTTAACATCAGGAGGCCCGTCAGCTTGTGTGTCTGCAAGTTTAATAAAAAAAAAAATGATTGTCAGCACATTGCCGCTTATTAAAGAAAAAAAGAAAAAATAAGAAGGAAAAAACAATATCAAAACCATTCATCATCATAATTATCACAGTATCACAAAGTAAAAAATTATAAAGTATGTATGTATGTATGTTTGTTTGTCCGAGGATAACTTTCGAAGCATTGATCCGATTATCGTGAAATTTGATACACAGGTAGGTAGTGATGGCACAATTTTGGTGTGACTAAATGAGCTAAAAATGTTGGGGGGTTGTTGAGATATTGGGGTTCAAGAGGGGTAAAAAAGATGAAAATGAGATTATTAGGTTAAATGGGACGTCAAAAGAAAGTTCTTTATTAGTAGCATTTCAGCCATAATAAAAACAAGATTTTGACAAATTCACAGGGTACATCAGGTAACCCCCACAGTTCTGTAATTTAGTATACGTGTAGCCTAAGTGACACAAATAAAGGCAAAAGTCTGAAATCCAGAATAACTGCATTTTGTACCCCAAAAAAGGGGACCAATTAATATGAACTCCCGTTACCTGTAGTTTGAATGAAACTATGGGTCAAGTTAGGTGGTTTTTTTGGCACTATTTTTATAGTCAAAGATTACGAATAATATATTTTTGTTTTTATGGGAGACTCGCGAGATCTCAGTTCGGGCGAACAAATAGTATTATCAATGCGAAAGTTTTGATGTTTGTTTATTTATTTGTTTGTTACTCAATCACGTCTTCACTGAACCGATTTCGATGAAATTTAGTATGTACATACTTTATAAACTTGATGACCACACAAGCTATTTTTTATCCCATAAATCAGGTCCCATGGGATCAAAATTATCTATCAAGTCAAGTTGCAACAGCGAGTTTAGCTTTATTTCTAGGTTACCTACACATTTAGTAGTGTAACGCGTACGAAGTTGCGGGCAACAGCTAGCAAAAAAATAAACTCTTGCTATCATATTTAGAAGTAAAACTTATTATATCATCATCATTCTCAGCCCGTGTCGACCCACTGCTGGGCATAGGCCTCTCCTTGTTTCTGCCACTCTTCCCGATCCTGTGCCAGTCTGAACCACGTACGACACACGGTCTTATGGATGTCATCGACCCATCTCGCTGGTGGACGTCCCCTACTTCGATGGCCAAATTCGATGGAAAATGTATTATATATTCGAGAAATAATCGTAGCTAGAGTGTATGCGCCTAGAGATTTCTCGAATAGCAATCTTGTTACCACCTAGCAGAAGGAGATATATTAGTTTAAAGAACGATGCTCTTTGAAATTAATATTAAAATAGCCTAAACCTTGACCTATACTTAGTATCTGGTTTACTTACCTACATGAAGTGCTTACGGAGTAAAAGCTTGCAATTCGAGCTTGCAACTTTTATCATGGTCTAAAAATTTATCATCAAAAAAAATGCTCGGTACAAATTTCTTAGTTAAATCATCAATATAGTCAGCTATGCACACTATGCACTACAGCTTCTATCAATCTACGGAACTTCGTATATTCTAACTAAGCTATGGATATAAAGTGTTCTCCACGGATCAGATAGTCCACAAGAGCGATGAGTTGATCCACCCACGTCACGAGCAGTCACAATAGCTCATCTGTGACGCTGAGTGGCCGTTGACCTCGCTAGATGCCGGAGAAAATAAGACAAGACGAATATTTTCAGAGTGAATAGTCAAAAGTAATGGGTTCTGTCTGGGATTATAAGTTGGATTTGTGGGATTTTTTGTTGAGGCATTTTTTTTAAAATAGCTTTGTTAAACTCAACGATAATTACCCGAAACAAAGATTTTTACCGCAATAGTAAACAAACCCGATCCTTTTCTGACATTCGGGTCATCGCTCACCACGTCACACGGATCGTCCAATTTCGATAATCAAGATCGATAATTTGCGGTCGAAAAGGTTGGATTAGGGGCCTTATAGGCTATAGGATCACTTCGTTGTATGTCTGTATGTCTGTCAAGGACCTTTTTCTCAGGATCGCGTGGAGGTGCAAGTTAAAATTAATAGCAAATACTTAGGCAGGTCCATTGGAGCTGTAAAAAAATCTAGCTTCGGTCAACACAATAAAAAAATACGGCCATTTATGCCGCATATTTTGAAACTCGCAAATAAAAAACCAATAGGGTACTTCCCGTTGACTTAGAATCATGAAATTTGGCATAAAGCAAGGTCTCACAGCAGTTCACAGCACAAGTAAAGGAAGAATCCGAAAATCGTTAATATGCAGTTATATCGCAAAAAATCCTCCCCTTTAATGCCGGGGTGAGTTTAATTATACTCACGCCCATCTTGTGGGGTTTCGTTGAATATGTCTTTCTATAAGGTTGTATACAGGGTGTTTGGTAATATACTGACGATATTCAAGTGACGGTTTCTCAAAACATAAAAAACGAATTCTTGAACAAAAAAAAACTACCAGTTATATTATCAAATTATAAAGAAAATCGACTAAGTTTAGGTGATTAATTCGAAATAAAACTTACTGCCTACCCTTGCAATCGACATCTAAAAATAAAGGCTGATCTCTCTAGGAAATGATCTCTCTTTCTGCGGGTTTTGGGTTAGAAAGGGACAACAAGAGATATCTCGAGATGTCACTAATACAGTATCTGTGGTTAGATGGCAAGCATTATGCAATAGCACAACATAAGTTTAATAAGTGGTTTTTACATGCTGAAATAAATTTCACATTTCTGTGGTAATCATTTCACAAATTGATTTATTATACTCATCAAAATAACCCCTTTCATTTTTGTGCGATTATTATCAAACACCCTTTAAAGAGCTACACACGCCGGCAAAATTAGGGGAACAAAGGTAAAAAATCGAATTTCCCATTTTTTTTAAAATTCTTTTTTATTTGTTGTTTCTTTAATTAAAATTATGAATATGAGGTATAAAAAAAACATGATTTCAGATTGATTGTCCTTTAATTTAAGGAAAAATTTAATAAAATTAAAGAAATAACACATTTACGAAATTAGGCTTAACAAATTAAATGCAGTTTTTTTTTTCAAAAGTCGTCCATATAAAAAAAATTAATAGCGCGTATTGCTTCCACGGGCTCTTATGAGAGCCTGAATGCGTTTTCCCATTCCTCCAATGATGCCATCAATCATTTCTTGAGACAAATTCTCCCACTCTTCGACAAGGGCCAATTTGAGCTCTTCGACGTTCCTAGGAGCTGGGGTTCTTCCATGTACCCTTCTTCCGAGGACGTCCCAAACATGCTCTATGGGGTTCATGTCTGGAGAACGTGCTGGCCAGTTCATTTGGGTGATGGCAACCTCATTAAGATAATCGCGCACAACGCGCGCTGTGTGGGGCCGAGCGTTATCGTGCATAAACACGAAATTATCGCCAATAAATGGGGCAAATGGCATTACATGGGGCTCTAGGATCTCTGAGATGTAACGCAGTGCAGTTAGGGATCCATTTTCAATGACCACCAGCTCTGTACGGGCTCCAAAAGATATGCCACCCCACACCATAACGCAGCCCCCACCATAAGCCACTGTTTCGGTGAAACTCGTTGGATTATAGCGTTCTCCTCGATACCGCCACATCTTCTCCCTCCCATCAATGAAATTTACACAAAAACGGCTTTCGTCAGTAAATAAAACTCGCCTCCACTCGTCTGTCCAATCACGGTGCTGACGAGCAAATGCCAATCTGGCTACTCGATGGCTCACCTCGAGTTTTGGCGCTTTGGCGGGAACTCGTGACTGCAAACCAACTTCATTTAATCGTCTTCTCACTGTTCGTTCACTTACACGGGTGTTACGGACTTCTTCTAACAAATTTCGTGTCTGAACAGCAGTTTGACGACGGTTTCTCAGAGTTTGCACCCTTATAAAACGGTCATCTAATGCATCAGTTGCCCGATTTCTTCCTTGTCCACGCCGACGCACGTAAGACCCCGTTTGTCTGTACCGTTGAACATTGCGATAGACGACAGATACCGACACACCCAACACTCTACTCACTGAACGGTAGGTGTGACCTTCCTCGATCATTGTTACGGCTCTGGCAACTTCAGGTGCCGGCAAATCACTCATTTTGTATTCAATACAATGTATACTCTTCAAAGATTAACAGTAGAATGAGCTAAAATCAGTTTAAAACACGTTAGCATTTTTTTGATAAATAGCACTTATGACCGTAGAATTGTCAACAAACACTCAAGTGGGTATAATTTAAGTTTTAAACATCGAATAACAGGATTCTTTTTTTGTCCATCATTCCAAAGAGGTTAGGAATACAAAAAAATAATCCACTTACAAAAATACCCAAAAAGTTAAAAAAAAAATAAGGATTCTTGCCTGTTCCCCTAATTTTGCCGGTGTGTGTATTTTCCTACAGCCAACATGCTATTCGTATATGCCTAAAAGTATTCCCAATTCCATATGCTGTAGTTATAAGAAGATTGAAAGCAACTCATTTATCAATTTAGCTGTACGTAACTTTCTAAGTTCACACATTGCATCTAAATACAAATGATAAATTATAGGACATAACATAAACATTTCTCGGCCCAGTAAATTAAAGTTGATTTAATACTTGCTTCAGTCCGCGGTGACAAAAAGTAGATGTATGTCTCAATCCAGGTCATCTATTTATATACCAAATGTCATCAAAATCGGTCTTGCCGTTTAGTCGTGAAAACGTAACAAACAGACAAAGAGACAGAGTCATTTTCGAATTTGTACTATTAGTTTGAATCTGTGAAAATTAACACCTCTAATTGGGAATACTGTTAATTACCAATTGAATAAACCTCATTAAACTTTATTACGGTCTGAAGCCAAGAGAGGTTTTACATAAATATCATAAAAGGGAATGTCTATTAGAAACCATTATTGCGTTTTGACAAAGGAATTTGAAAGGATACAGTTCTCGACTGCTGCGGTGGCAGATATAGAAATCGTCAAGTCTTCTTCATAGTCGGGCACTCTTGGCGGAGTGGTCGTGGTTATGCCAGAGGGCTTAGCCAAGTTACAGTCGATTAGCGATGACGCTAGTCGATAAGTCCGAAAATGTATGGGATTTGACACATGCTACAGAAATACTTACCACGTGATACAGCGACAACAAATGTATGTAGAAATCGAATAGATTCGTAGCGAATGTAATTTGGCTACGGGCCCAGGTCTTGGCTCTTGAGTGGTAGCTCTAGCGATGCGTCTCCATTCAGCTCTATTGAAGGAATTGCGAGAACATTCAGTCATGGGTGTGTGATTGGACTTGATGAGGTCTGACCATCTCATTGGAGAGAGATGCGGTCTCTTGTCATCCTCTCTGCCTGGCAGAGTACCTACTCGACAATATAATAAATATAAAAAAACAGAATTCGTAAACTGTCAACAAATTTTGAGGAGTTTCTCTATCCGTAATATATAACCATAATCTGAATTTATTTCAATTCATTGGCGGCGTATTTACCTACACAGTACGATTCGTATGGAACAGTAGATTTCAACTTCAGTGTTGGATTTAAATAAACGCAGATATTTGATAAGCCATTCTTTAAAATCGGTGCTTTTCGCACCCAAAATTTTTTTTTCAGGCATGATTATGGCCCACCTGATGTTAAGTGTTAAATTATTTCCAACAGGGACTTTACTAGGTTTTGAAGTTCAAGAAAATACGCCGAAGTTAAATAGGGGAACTTCCAAAAATTTTGAAAGGCCTTCTCGACTTCTCAAACTTTTTTGGAATTAGGATGTTGCAAGAAAGGACATTGAAACAATTTGCCTTCTGAATTCTTGGATTTTCGCGATTAAAACTTGAAAACTGTATTTAAACTTTTAATTAAAATGGTAGCGACGTTAAAGGGTGTTAATTAAGCAAAACTCTTTCAATTATCTTTTATCTTTCCAATTGTTAATTTGAAAACGCCGACTTACTCTAATTAGTTGTCAGTGCACAATGACCGAATTCGACCGTAATTAATTATTTTAGCTTATATTTTGATTTTGTCTCTCCTTCGCCATATGAACTTTAACTATGCCAAATCTCACATTCCTCCGTGCACGCAATAAGCTTAAAAAGAGGTACAGACAGTACCGTCTTTACCATAAGGACACACGAGGCCCGTGCCTAGGGCCTCTATCTTCACGGGGGCCCCGAAAGGCCGATATATTCACTTACACTACCTATATATTTTTTTCTATTTCAGAATGGAGCTGAATAACTTTTTATTATTGTTCACCACACTAAAAAACCGGCCAAGTGCGAGTCGAACTCGTGCGCCGAGGGTTCCGTACCTACCCATTATACCGCCATAATAAAATTGGTATTTCTTTTTGCCGAATTTCGTGCTTCTAGGTCAACGGGGACTATCATGACCTAGAATTGTCAATTTTGGCTAAAACCAAGGTAAAGGGAAAATTCCGAAAAATAAAAAAGTTGGAAATTAAGGTAATTTTGGTACTTACAAGTTTTCGCGATAATCTAAATTTGCCCACATCTTTTTATCGTGTTGTCTCAAGACCTTGATTTTTAAACACCTAATAGGGACTTAGATACCTCAGTATCTGGTATAAATATAAATTTCAACTTGCTAGGTCCACCCGTTCCTGAGAAAATCAGAGGTGAAACACGGACAGACGGACAAGAGAGTGATCATAAAAGGGTTCCTTTTTACCTTTTGTGGTACGGAACCCTAAAAATGAACAAACAATATAAGGAAAAATACGAGACACGAATAAATACAATCATCCATCTACGAATGAATTTTTTTAATAATACAGCTACAAACATTGCAAATTTTTTCATTTAGCCCTATTCGAAGAAAAACTCTGTACTGGTTACCGAAATTTTCAATCAGCAAAATCTCCACGTCTATAGATTCTCATTTACAATTCTGCATTATTTACCACTTTGCTCGCGCCGGCTGGATCTTCCTAGTTTTTAATTCAGCACTCCAGCTAGAGTGATATAAGTTCAAATCATTTTACCCGACTACGGCAAAGCCGAAGAATGGTTTTGTTTTTAGCAGTCTATGTATGTATGTTTGTTTAATTTGTTTATGTTTACCTATGTTTCACAGTAGCTCCTAAGCTACATACGATTTTGATGAATAAGGTGTCAATTGATTCGTTATTAAGTTCCGGGTTACATATGTTACATTTTTGCCTGATTACGTCAAAGTCAAA
This sequence comes from Philereme transversata, assembly GCA_963924445.1. Classification (NCBI taxonomy): domain Eukaryota; kingdom Metazoa; phylum Arthropoda; class Insecta; order Lepidoptera; family Geometridae; genus Philereme; species Philereme transversata. The sequence goes on from OZ004347.1 coordinate 13,930,598, forward strand.
AGGAAGGGTTATGTTTTTAGTAGTATATGAATGTTCCACCGTAGCGCCTAAACTACTGATCCAATTTTGATAAATGAGATACGTTTTTGGTTGATAAATTACTTTTTCAAAACAAGCTTTTATAAAATTGATAATCGGAACCGCAAGCAGTTTCAAATGAGCCCAAATACTAGTAGCCTACTATAATCCATTCAGTAGTTCCATTGTCTAGCATCCGTCTCCATCATGAGGCCACCTCCATGGTACCATATTATTGCATTGTCACCGAAGTAACATTATGTATTCCAAATTTCAGCTCAATCTGTTGACCCCTCAACCGATTGAGGACTTAAGAGGAAATCTGGGCTGCGTTTCGCCCGTACAAACGTAGTCCCCTGTTTCCTCTCTGGATAGTGATACTGGAGCAAATATTTTTTACCATACAATCTACAAGTACCACGGTCATGTCCCTACGTTTAGTTTTTCTCCATAAATTAATTATTATAAGAACTAGGAACCTTCTAAAGTCACAGAAATTGCAAATTTTTACTGCCCCTTTTTTCCAGCAAACACATTTGGCGAATATAAATAAAAAAAACGAAACGTACAAACATAGCCAAAGCCCTTTTTATTACATATTTTATATACCTGTATATTTTATATATTTATATATATTATGTTAAATACCTATTTTCCAAATGTCTTGCTTCCCGGATTTCCTCTTAAAAAGTTTCAAGATTCCACCCGGACAAACATACATACATTGCAAGTTAATAAAAAGCTTGTAATAAATGAGGTGTCAATCGATGGTGTGGGTGACATAGGTTACCATCGACATAGGTATTAAGCAGTCGGGTTTCAGTTTTTAAACTTATGTAGCTTGTGGTATAACATGACAGAATACAGTAGCGAGGTAAGAATCATAAGGAATCTTTGCCAGAAAAGTACTCTATCTCCTTTGTATTACAACCACTACATCTCACAGAAGTCTCAGGTTTCAGTTTTGTGATAATGTCGATTGCAAGATGGAGAAGCATTTGCCCGGAAAAGTTATTTGGTGAGTAGGTAACGTTCCTGGTTCACCCTTTGTTAGCTATTAAAAAAGCGAAAGTTTGTGTGAGTAAATGTTTGTTACTTTATCATGCCTACGAGTATTAAATAATTGCGTGATTAGAAATAATAATTAATAATAATTAATTCAGGTATCATCTGAGAGAAGTCTTGAACTGAAGCTAGTATAACATAATTACACTTAGGTATATGAAAGCTCTCCCGACTCGCGCAGCATTCATAAATCACGGCGGGAAATTAAGCCAACAGCGATTTATTAAGGTTTTTGTTTGGTTTCCATTATTCAATATCTCCGAGAATTCAAAGGTTTAATCTCGGCGAGACAGCGTTTTGAACTTTTTCTTTAGATTCGGCGCCGCAACCTGTTATTTCACTTTCGTCTCTTCATTGACCAAAAGCAAATCATCTCGGTGACTCAGAGTAAGTATCAATTTTTTGGGTGCTTTCTCTCCCACCTGCCCGAAAGGGGCACGGATCACGGATACGAACACTTTCTATGGGGGAAATGGGAGCAGCGTTTTGCATGGCCTTGATTTCAGCGGAGGCAGCTCGCGCGGTCGCTCCGCTCGCCAACCCGCCACTTCGCCAGTCTTTGTCAGACGTTCGAGCATCGACTACGCACTGCCTGCGAGCCAGTGTGCCAGTAAATCGTTCGCGAGTGATAGTGCAGTGATTTTTTTGGAATAAACTGTGGATTTACATCGCAAATCTGGAGCGGCAAAGGATTTTCTCGAGGTACGTACACTTTATTTTGGATATAAACTTTTTCGCGCGCCGTTTTTGTTTGTTTTGTGAATGAACGCCATGAATGGGCTAGACGGTAGGTATTGGTAAAAGTTTTTTTTCTTTCGCGCTTTGGTAGAATGCTGTTGCATTCGCGTTGTTTGCCGAGACGGTCCGTGCACGCAAAAATGTGAAAGTTATTTGACGAGCGGTTTCGAACGCGAGTCGAGTCGAGATCGAGTTATCGCGATGAACACGGCAATTGCATAAAACTACAATTTTCTAAATATTTCTGTAATTAATTTTAAGTTGAAATTAATTTCGACATGATCAAGATTACCTTAACTTATTATTTTGGCCACATAACTCTTGTGCTAATGTTTAATTTCCACGCGAACAGTTCGATGTTGGAATGGAGTTTAATTAAATCGAAATACCTGGCTAATCTAATTAGGTTTCAGCTTTCTAACTTACCTAGGTACGAACATGCACGTTCGCTCAGACCTTACACTTTAAAATTCCGGGGTAAGTATTTTTATGCAAAGGTATGTAGGTATCCGTGGTAAAATAATTTAGGTAGGTATTCAGTCTATGCTGGGTGGTACTACAAATGTACTAAGTTTGAAAATTCGAATTATCTATCAACAATTACCATTTATATAAAAACTTCTTATACCGAGTTAGGTATTTTATTATTATCTTCTAGCTCAAACTGTAAATCTATTAATATAAGGACGTAAATGACTGTTCGTGCTTTAAGTTGCTATTTAGATAGGATAAGTTTAGACATTATTACTACTCATAAACGTACCTATAAGAACAATAACCGAAGGATTAACAAAGTTGGCAACAACACCCAAGTCCGGGAACAACTTTAGATCATTGTTTGCACTAGTTTAATCCTATGTTAGTTGGCTGAGCACTTAAATGAAGTTCAGAGCTAACTTTGTGGCCACAGTTATTGATATAGACGACCTCTGTGGTGCAGTGGGTGAATAGCCGGCTGTGACGCAGGAAGTTCTGGGTTCGATTCCCGCCGCGGAACAAATGTTTGCATGATCTACAGATATTTGTTTCCGCTCTGGATGTTTTTCTATATTTAAGTATTCTATAAGTTATCTGGTTCTTATAGTACAAGCTCTGCTTAATTTGAGGCTAGATAGCGCTGTGTGAAATGGCCAGGAATATTTATTTATTTAATTTATTTATATTGACTCTTACTAAAACATGGAAGTAATCGGTTAAAAACTCAACCTATGACTTATAGGGATATAAATACTAAAAGACCTTTCTTTTGATACCAATCGCTCATTTTTGTGGGAGAAAAATGAATGATCTAGATTACCTACTTTTACGGGTACCGGCCGATAAAATAGTTATTTTGACACATATAATAAAATAAATCAATAAGCCTTTATTTCTATTGCTATTTAAACATTAAATAACTTAACACTCCAACTCTTATTTACATAATTAATACTATTGTGATCATAATTATCTATCTCTTCAGCAATAGTCGCCTCCAAGGCGCAGGCTTCTCCTAAATCCCTCCATACATGCCTCTGTCTGTCCACATCCATACCGGTACATTGGTCTTCCAGTGGGATCCACTCTGTCCTCCTATCGTTTTCTAATATACAGATGTCTCCTACCCACCGCTGTAATAAGTCTTGTTCCCTAGAGTTCTATTTCTTATTTGATCAGATATTTTTAGTCCTAACATGTTCCTCTTAAATTTTCTCTAGCAAGTGACAGTTTTCTTTGCCAGTGACACTTCATATATCCTGCGTTTATTTTTATTCTATTCTATTCGTTTTTCTTCAAGATTAGTCTACCATTTCTGTAACATGCGTGACTTCTGGGACTTAATATTCCTTTTAGTCATAATGACATCCCATTCATTTAAATCAATAGCCATTTGAATTATAGCTAAAATAATGTCACATACTCACATGTACTTGCTTAAGCCTTCACAGTTGGGCAATTATAAAGAGGACATCAAAGAATGTCGGCTACCCCCCAACGGAACTCGTCGGTATTCAGAGAGGTCTGAGGCAAGAAGCCCTTTGACCTCATGCAGGTAGGTATTCCTTTGTCTACAACCTTTTGCATAAGTCGTTCAACTTTTATACAAAATCTTTATCCAGCATCAACAGTTTTATAGAAGAAAACTATTTTTAGGGTAAAGCTCGCATTCGTCTTTTGTTGCATACAAATAAATAAATAAATTATATACATCTAGAAATAGAAATACAATGTTGTGTAAAAATTTAAAGTCAATCCATAGACTAATTTTCGAGTTTTGCAGACATAAATATACGGAAGCTGAATTTTTAAGATATTGTTACGAGCTGAGGGTTCGGAATAAAATAATGATAATCAGTCTATCCAAAATAACACTTTTATTTAACACTAAAACGATGAATACTCAACACACTAATTCACACCACTATTGCACCACTTAAAGTCACCGAAATGTTCGCACGTATAGCAAAATCCAGACTGACTGTCCGGCCATCTCTCCAGCCTATTTATATCGCGCACAATTTACTACACTAGAACGATCTCGATCGTTCCAGGAAAAGGTCGGTGTTTCGACAGAATGACCACTCCCCATTCTGCGCAACCGCAGGCAAAAACACAGCATGCTGGTATATTCTATACCAAGTATTACGTATTCCGTGACACAGCAGGTAAGTCGAGAGCCATCGAGAAACTTCGACTATTTCTTATTGTGTAACAGCGTAACAATCGGTCTCAGTATTTGCCATACTGCCATTAGCAAGCTACTACAGGCAATAGAGATGCTTTCCCTTACACGCACGAATTTTACGTCTAGTATAGGTAAGTATCTATACAAAACTTTTCTGCCTAGCACCATCTCACCACAATAAGTTACATGAACTTGGAGTGTGAAACGCCAATAAATTGGTGTGTAATCGACTATCGAATGGATATTTTGTTACATCTCGATATCTTTGGAGTAGCAGCGGCGTGATAAAAACGGTTTTATTCGTATTTCGGGACGCTTTATTAATTTTATCTATTATCGAACGAAATTGACTATACAGTGGCTTCTGAAACCTAATCTTTTAACACAGTGAAATTTTTTTAAATTGATTTTCTGTGTTAAAAAATTAGGTCCAAAAATCCAGAATTAGGTAGAAGGCCAGAAAATGGTAAGAAATTCCTTTTTTCGCACGGATCTCTTATTTTTCATTATTTCCCTATGATTCGAGCATTACACAGATGTTACCTTTTTTACTATAAAGATAAATTTATTTCGGTAACAAACTTCACAACACTAGGGTAGGTACATCAGATTTAGTATTTAAGTTAAATATTAAAACCTATACAAATAAAAAAGAACGAACTATAACTACTTATAAACTATAAATCACAAAACGATTTTTAGGGTCATCATAATTCTTAACCGCTGATATACTCGTTTTTAAAGTAGACTAACCAAAAAATAAAAAAACAAAAAAAACTGTCCTCGAGAAAGAAGTAAACCGGCGAATTCAGCTGGGCTGGGCAGCGGTTGGGAAACTTCGTCAGGTCTTCTCGTCACCCATCCCACAATGCCTAAAAACAAAAGTATTTAACCAGTGTATTCTACCTATGATGACCTATGTAGCCGAAACGTGGGCACTTACGGTGGGACTGGTCCACAAACTGAAAGTCGCTCAGCGAGCTATGAAAAGGGAATTCGGAATTTCTCCGAAGGATAGAATCAGAAACGAGGTTATCCGACAAAGAACCAAGGTGATCGACATAGCTCAAAGGGTCAGCAAGCTGAAGTGGCAGTGGGCCGGTCATATCTGCCGCAGAACCGATAACCGTTGGGGTAAACGTGTTCTGGAGTGGAGACCACGTCTAGGCAAGCGAAGTGTAGGACGCCCTCCGGCTAGATGGAGTGATGAGTTGCGCGCAGTAGCTGGCAAGGATTGGATGAGAAGAACTGAGGATTGGGCTCAATGGCGCACCCTGGGAGAGACCTACTTCCAGCAGTGGACTGCTATAGGTTGATGATGATGATGAACCAAAAAATAACAATTGACATAAATAAATTTTTCGTTAGACATCAAATATTCTATTAAATAAATGTCGCCACTAATGGTTTCTTCCCTCAAATCTGAACCCATCAATCTCGTCCCGCTAAATGGTTCCAATAAAACGTGTCCTATTCCCGACGATTCCCTATTGTGTAATGACATTTTCCTTGCAAAGGAACTCGGGGGATTTGTCAGACTTGTAAAAACCCTTGGAAGTATCTACTGCTGAAACCATTCACTTTTGAAGCTCATGCTGAGTTTTTTAAATAAGAGAATCTGTTTTGATGTGAGACGAGATCTAAACTCTAAAGTGCTTTGTCTTTACTATTTAGAGGAATGAAGTACAGTAGTAGGATAGTATTTTATGTTTTTAGAGTGCTATCCGACACTTACGGAATTTTTCTAAATTCTAACATTTTTAGGACGCTTTGAGTCGTAAACTGAATCATCTCACTAATTTCGACCCTGACGTGACAAGAGCCTGCATAATTGCTAGTGCATCCTCGTACTCGTATCAAGAAGAAGGTTCCGGGTTCAAGTCCCGTCCGGCTCGAAAGTATTGAATGGTTTTAAAAATCTTAACATATATTATAATGTTGGGAATGTACATTACAACTTTAAACAGCTCGTTTCAATGGATCACTATTTGTTAAAACGTAGATCTTTATATGTACCTACGTACATTATGTATATATTTTTTTATATCAGCAAAGAACAGAGCATAAAAACAAGTCATAAAGGTTAATAACTCTTTATTGCAGACACAATGATCCAACTTATTAAATGCATAAAAAAAATTTCAACAATATATATAAAAAAATCTTAAAAAATGCAGGACAAACACGCCTACTATCTATTTAATTCATATTGGTAAACTGCATAACTACTTTATGACTAAAAGACGCTAAAACAAAGTCTTATTATCATCATCTTATCAGCCTTAGGACGTCCACTGCTGAACATAGGCCTCCCCCTTAAATTTCCAGAGCAACCTATCGTGTGCGACTTGCACTCAACGGCTCTCGGTAACCTTTATCAGGTCCTTTTTTCGGGGGCCGTCCTTCGCTGCGTTTTCTAGTGTAGTTCCACTCTAAAACCTTGTCAGTTCTTTGAGCTATGTGCCCGCCCATTGCCACTTCAGCTTGCTAATCCTCTTGCCTAAGACTAAGATGTCTGTGACCTTGGTTTGTCTACGGGTCTCCTCATTTCTGAAACACAAATACCAATCATATCCCTCTCCAAACAAGCACTATCACAACTTATTTACCAGTGGTTCTGTGAGAACAGTAGACCTCGCGTCCCAATTCCGAAAGTAATTTGTGCAATAAAATTAAAAAAGAAAGTCCAATTTTAAATCGAATTTCAGGTGCTTGAATTTTCCAATAGGCTTACCTATGTAGACTTTTGAGCAAAATATGTGTATAAGTTTTAGCGATTACTCGCGTTCCCTTGGTCCTAGGAGATCTAATCTGGTGTCTACGGGTTTGTCTCATGAAGGCGGAGAGGACTGCGTAGTCTGATTCCCCCCTTTTCCCCCCTATTTGACTTCAATCAAAAACCACGATCAACTAAAAAAATTTAATAAATTAGCAATTTAATAACTTGTGTGTCATGTTTTGTCAAAATTGGTAGAAAAATGCGACCTGTAAGCGAGAACAGTCAGACAGATATATAGCCGGACAAAAGCATTTTTTGGCCAATCTCGAAAGTGAGACGCTTCGCTCGCTCGGCCAATTATTCAAATTTCGAGATGAGACCCATCGGGAACCTTATCTGTTGATAAGCTGATTAACAATTCTAGAGGGTCTAAGATCAACTCCTTCCTCCATAGACTACAACCCAAGCGTAAGCCGATTATATCAATCTTAAGGATCTTATACAGACACTTACTTCCTGACTAGCAACCCTTCGGTCTTAAACCTTGCAATCCCTTAAATTGCGAGGGAAAGCAAATCAGAAGTAAACAATTTAAGGTTCTGTAGCACACCGGATTTGTTTGTGCAATAACGCCATAAATATAATTTAATACAACCCTATATGACAGCTAATAAGAATTTAGCTGGGTTACTGTGACTACTACAAATGAATGTCACACTTATTTTGTCTCAGCTATCAGTATCGAGAAGGGCCCTGATTTTGTAGTAACTATAATAATATGACTACGTATGTATAAATGATACAATATGTATATATCATATCCATTCATTACTTTTCAGTTTTAGGTTCTTAGGCTACTCAATCCAAACATCAGGACTAAGGATAAGGTTCCCAGATTAAAAAATCGAAATTCCGGACTAAATTCCTGACATCTGATGAAAACTCCTGACTTTCTTGTATATTAATTCTTGTATATTGTATATTATAACATTAATGTCGTTAGCATCGTGCATGTGAATGAACGAAGCAAATTCTCGAATTTTGGGACCAATAAATATCATTAATGATCAAAATGACAAAAATCATAAGTTGCTTGTTTTTGAATTTATTTGTATTAAAAATATTTGGTTTATTTTATGTTTTTTTTTACTCGTTACCTACTTAAATTGTAGAAATTCCGGACGGTTTAGGATTTCCCCGCATTCTGGACAAAGACTTATATTACCGGACATGCCCGGAAAATTCCGGACGTATGGCAACCCTAACTAAGGACCACCTAGCTCTTAGTTTATGTTGCTAGAAATTCCAGGATTTGGCCCATAAAATACTGCTACTAAATGATTTTCTTTTACTAATTAGAATGGGGTTCCTTAATCCTGGCGTACATTAGAGATTTACACAAAGAAGTAGGTGAGTACAAAGAAAAGTGAAGGAGCATTTGAAGTTATTATTCAACTTAGAAAGACCACTGCATATACTGCAGTAGCCTTTGCCCCCAGCAAGGTCTAATTCAGTATATGCTGTGACTGAGTTGATAAGTAGATCAGTATGAGAAACTGGGCCCGTTGCCACGCCTGTTGTCTCCAGCCTTTGTTATAGAATAGTTCTCGCAATGTAACCAGACAATAAATAATGATTCGGTAAATCCAGTTTATTTTTTGCATTTCTCTGCATCTGGATCTGGACCTGGTCTAAGAACTAAATATTCTACAATTGATAATATACACTTCCCGATAACCACACTTCGTGCTAGGGAGCGAAAATATTATTGCAATCCGTTTTCCAATTAAAATAGCGTTTACTTTGCACGAATACCATCATCAATTTTATTAACGCTTTACCTGAGTTTGGATTTCAAGTGTGCTTTCGTACTTCAATTTGCGGGGAATTAAACATTTTCTAATTAGCAAAGTGCAGTTAGTGGAACCTTAAGTGTTTATTTGCTTACATTGGCTTGTGCGACTGAGAGGCAAGATAAGCTAGCAGCATAGGGCCTGAACAAAATAAGCGTAAATAAATATCTCACAGAAAAAAGTAATGGAGAACACACATATAAAATTAAATAGGATTCTCTGGCATTAACGTGATTAGGACTTAATTTTTGCTTAGACAAATCTTGAAAAACATGAGGACTTTAGGCAGTGTCTGGAATATAATTTTGGATAGGACTAAAGTTTCCTATCCAGCACTATACAATTCTCAGTATACGCAGCCTTAATTCACTGAACTGATGGTCAATAAATGTAGAGCTAAGAATCTCGAATCTAGAATTCCCCTTTATTTTGTACCATGGAGATAACCCGGCAACTAACGCAAAAGTTACTTCAAGAAATGTTATTATGGCCTCAAGAATTGTCAAATCACAGTAAGAAACTCTTGCTGCGTGACTGTCAGATTCTTTTAAAACTGTCATGTCGATCCATTATAGTTTAGGTCTATATTTATTTATTTATCTGTATCCTGACTGAATTTATTTCTTTGTTATGTATTTGTTATAATAAGTCTCTCAGTTCAGTGTGCCTCATGGGCAAAGGCCTCCTCCAGCATTTTCCATTGGGATCTGTCTCGGGCATGCCTAAAAGCTATGGAAAGAAGGATGACAAACTCAAAAAAAACAGGACAGTGAGTAGTTCATACATCAGAGCCAGAACCAAAGTGACAGACATGATAGCAGACTAGGCAAGCCAAATGGAACAAATTGTCACCAATTGGTATCCACGAAATGGCAAGAGGAGCCGAGGTGGACATACCGAAGATGGGAAGATGAGATCAAACTCACAGCGGGCCCCAACTGGAGAAGGGTTGCCCGAGGTCTATATTTAAGAGAGAACAAATACATGTGTTTTCTTTCTTTCTATTTTGATAAAAGAAATATAAAAGATCTCAAAAACTGACGGAACAAAGTCGGAAAAGAATCCCTGTAGCTTCCAGATTACGTTCTTGGTATAAGTTGCTCATGATTTCTCTCAGGGCAAATTATGAAGCAATTATCTTTTTTTGGTGTTTACATGTTAGCTACCTTTTTATTTGCCCATTAGTCGGAGCCATTAGCATTTACTGGCCAATATTCTGTTTCTTGGGCGTCTCAGCTGTTTTATGATAAAAGGTCTTTATTTTATTATCATAATTGCCCATTTAGTGGTTTTAAAAGTTGCATTAAATTACTGGCATCATGGTTGATGGTTATTTGATAAGGCTTCGTCTGAATATTGAAAATTATTAAGTTTTAATAGAAAATATTAACTAGTTGGAAAACATTCTGATTTTACAAGATTTTAGATGTTTAAGGGAACAATTTTATGTATAAAATTAGGTCTTATTAACATTGATGCGTTTTTGTATAACGGTCCTTTTGGGACTTAATTTATGTAGGTCATTCTCATTTACTGATAGGCAAATATTAAATCTGTCTCTTAATAGTAGTAGTAAGACTTTTCTATTATGACATATTATGTAGCATGTTAAATCACATTACGTTTTTTGACAGTGTGCCAAAAACACACAATGTGGAGTCCCAGGGAAGCTATTTAATTTTTAAATGTTTTTTACTCGCCTGTGGAGGTCGTGTGGAGCAAGACAAGTAGATACAAAGCTATTGTCATTTATTTCCCAGTTTCTTGTTGTTCTTTCATCAATGGGAGCAAGAAACAATGGTGCGGCAGCAAGGCTTTGTGCTCTATTTTTGAAGCACGCGATGGCTACTTTCCTGTCTGTTCTTTTCTTAATGTATTCTTCCCTATATACCTATATGATACAAACATGTAATAAACGGAGAAGCAGTACCAATAACTGCAAAGTACAATACAGAGGTGTCGGGAACGGTAACGGTAACAGTGTCGCGAGTTCATTGATTTTTCCCATCTCAAAAAATGCCCAACGCCTAAAGAAGTTTTCACTTCAAAAAATACAATTTTACCAAAGACGGTGTGCGTCCTTCTAGAAGTACTTCTAATTAAAACAATAATAAAGCACTTTATGCTTTACATAACTCTTTCTACCCATACTTATACCTAACTAAATAATAACCTAAGTTACTAAACTGGACTTAAATTGAGTTACTGTTTTTTATCTTTCAATCAAGTTTAAAATAGTCTGTCAGTGGAAAAGATAAACAATTGTATAAATATTAGTAGGTAATGGCTATATTTATTAGTAACAGCACAGTATAATGAGACTGGCCAAGGATGTGCTGGATAGTACCAATCTACCTACTCAGAGAGGTATATACCCAATACAGTATTCATTTATTCACCATTTCATTACATTGCATAATTTACATTGCAGTTAATAGAAATAGATCAAATGTATAGTAAATAAAATAGAAATAAATAAAAATAAACAAATTACATTTATGCAGAGCATTGGAAAAAAGAATTGGTTACAGAAGTAATACTCATGCAGATGAGAAAATGAATAGCTCATGTATTCATTTAAGTGATAAAATGCAACAATAGTGGTGGGTGAAGGCAGGCTGGGGGTAATGTTTTTTTTTTATTCCTTGACTAGTTGACACGCCAAACTTTGTACCGCCTCGAAATGCATATGACGCGGGCTGCCAATGTATTGTCAATCGGCCATCATTAGCTGCATCTATGTGTGAGAAAATTAATTTTCTTCATAATTTTTTTTTTGCGTGAAATATTCAAATATTTTAATAGTTATTTTGCTATTCAGGGCGGAGACAAATCTAACAAATCAAAGATCATCAAAATCGGTCCAGCCGTTCTTGAGTTCTATGTAACTAACCCGATTTTGTTTTATATATATTCGTCCGCAATTTTCTGGATCTCGACAACAGCGACACCTACCGGGTCCAATTGTGAATCTAAACCATCCAGGGACCCACATAAAACATACAAAAAAATCATTCAAATCGGTCCAGCCGTTTAGGAGGAGTTTAGTGACATACACACGTACAGTAGAAATAGTAGAATTATATATATAAAGATATGTACATATATAGTTATAGGCTTTGTCGCATATGCGATTATTCCACTCCGGTAGATAATCATAATCATTATAATATAAGCTTGTTAATGATGATATTATGTTTAATACAAAATCGGATGTTATCTTCTGATTGTTCTGAACTCCCATTCCTAAGTTTAAATGGATTTCCAATATCTTATCGACGGGCAATCATAAAATTAATCATCGTCGTATCAACAACTTGGAAATCCTATATGGGCACTAAATACGTGCTTGTAATGTAATGGGTTATGGGTTATCGAGTCGACACAATGCAACGTCAATGCCATGGACCGGCATACCATGCCATTGTCCATGTTGACGATTGGAATCTGACGACCCGCTACGGGCAAAACATATGCAACTAATATATATATATATATATATTTTTTTAAATTGGATAGAACTTCGTTTGACCACAATCTCACCTGATGGTAAGTGATGATGTGGTCTAAGATGAAGCACGAAGATCTAGAAGAAACCTATTTACTCTCACCTTAAAGAGGCCCGGATTGTATTCTTTAGGAAAAACAGACGACGGCAAAGTGTTCCATACCTTAGCTGTAGGTACGCATCAAGAACGTAGAACCAAAACGGTGTGTGCGAATGGGTGGTATATTGACTAGGTACGGGTGGTACTGAGCCGTGCGCCTGCTTGTCCTTTGATGGAAAGGAATTTTTAATTTAATATTTAATATATTTTAATTTTAATATTTTAAAATTTTACATAGATGTGACGCTTTTGATCAGGGGGACAACCTCAATCTCTTATAGCAATATTAAAATAATATTACACTGACATTTCGTACCATAACCCTCAATTAATAAGCTTATTTTATTATTGTGAAAGCGAAACAGTTTTGCTGACGTCACCATAAATCGTTCACTCAAAACGTTTCATATTAGAGCTTCGTAAAGCGTAAAATTCTCCTAAAAAGTAAGTACCGAAATCGTGTTTATTTTCGCAATGTTTTATACTGAACGTGGTGTAATCAGTAGAAAGCACTAAATATACAACATTATTAAGAGTATAACAGTAATGTTTAAAAGTTTTGTGGTTCAAATCGAAGTAATGTTGCTACAAGTTTGAAACAAAACGCTCCTGAAACTTGATGGATTTCTAAATGATTGTGGTCGCCCCAATTCTACAAAACCAATCGCTTCACTATGACAATGGTATCGTCGAAAAATCGCCACTATAGATACCTTTTGGTATTCTACTAACACAATCTTTTTAATGACCGCCGTTGCTATGACAACCCCATTGAACATTTGGTAGCATATGACAGGAATAACAATCATAATCGTTTAATAATGGTATGGCTCTATAATAGTTTTTCTTATAAATTAGCAGAATTGGGCCCCAGGAAGGCTGACGACGGTAACCAAGCGACGAGAAATCGTAGTCAATAGTCAATCGTTTATTGCTCAAAATATGTTGTTTGCAATAGGTTATACAAAAACATTCTATCGAATGGAGTATTAAACATACAATACACCCTGTAAGGGCACAGCAAAAAATACATCTTGACGACCTCCGTGGCGCAGTGGGCGTATAACAGGCTGAGACGCAAGAGGTAGCGGGTTCGATTCCCGCCACGGAACAAATGTTTGCATGATCTACAGATATTTGTTCCGTGTCTGGGTGTTTTTCTATATATTATAAGTATGTATTTACAAAAAAAAAAGTATTTAAGTATTCTATCAGTTATTTGGTTCCCATAGTACAAGCTCTGCTTAGTTTGGGGCTAGATAGCGCTGTGTGAAATGTCCAGCAATATTTATTTATTTATTATTATTTATCTAACTAGGTGGCTATATTTAACCTATACCCTTATTACCACAAAAAAGTTAAACAACAGAACTGTTTAACACGTGTTTAAAAAATCCTTACCAGTTTTTGTATAGGATTTCACGCTCTAAACAGAGTTTAATTTTTTTTATGGTAAGACCCAAGTTTAGTAGGTGAGATTAGCGCCCTGAAACATAAGATAACGATCGGGCTAACAGCTGCCGATGCCGGGCGGCCACTGAGGGACGCTCGCGTTCTTTTCTATTCTAAATTAAAGTTGTATTTCTTATTTGAACAATCCTTCATCCATATTAGTGACGCTGAAATTTCCATTGTATATGATCTAACTAAAGTTACTAAATTAAAATATATGTTGTCTGTGGTGCTAACAAATTAATGTCAAATGAATAAAAATATGTAGTTACTTACTTTGAAACAAACTCTCAGTCGGTCCACGTCGTGAGGCTTCGCGTCGGTGAATATTTTATAGACTAGCGAATCTGAGCGTTACCAATATTTTATACTCCCTTTTTAAAACTGCCCTGAGGTGGGTCCCGAATTTGGCAGTTTTTGTTAGGTGGGCCCAATCAAGTTTGGAAACCACTGTTTTAGAGGTTTTAACGTCATCGGCGTCGCCGCGTCGTTGGAATCGCTAGGGTTTCAAAGCAGCCTATATGCGTATGATCGAATGCCAGTGATGAGATACTCTTGCTAGAAATTACGCATTGTTACTATACTGTAAGATCGTTAAACTTCCTTGTTATAGCTTTCGCATACCAATATTATTAATTAGCCCTATAATTAGCCATAAAATGCTCACAGATACCATGAATAGAATTGATAATGTTTTAAATTTTAAGCTATTGCATAGCTTCTATCGCGGGCCTTGAGTGTGGAGACCGAATCCAGAAATTCCGTAACGAAAAAACCTAACACTCCGACCGGCACAGCGGTGATACTTTTTAGTTTTGCCATCTATCGATGAATAGCAGAACTTTTAATGACTTTTTGAAATATCACGCTTGTCTCTTTTTATTATTATGTTTTATTTAAAAGCTATTGCGGTTATTTCTATTAGAAAAATCTATCTTTTTATCACCGATTACTTAACAATATTTCTTGACGGTATAAAAGTTCGGGAACGGACAAATAAAGAGGCCAGGTGCAATAATAGAGGTTGTAATGTATTTCCGTAGAGAAATCTAGTGCCCCGTATATAAACATTGCTCGCTAACAGCCAAGATGTGAGCACACTGCCTATACAATTACGGCCACTTAGTTACGTCATGTGAAGAGCCTCTCTGGGACTCGATATAAAAACTAACGCGACTCCAAATTATCGGCCTGGGACGCATTACGGGTTACGCTACACCTCTATAACGCGAATCATTCCTGTTTGTCATTTTAACCACGTACACAAAAAGAGAGGTGTTATAAGTTACTCGTAGATACACCGCCGACTTTTTGATTTTGTTTTGTCCTGTCCATCCAAAGGTTGTCTGGAAGAGATCGCTTTTAGCGATAAGACCGCCCATTGTACTTACCTTAATTTTGATGTATTTTTATTGTATTTTTAATTTTTTTGGTGTGCAATAAAGAGTATTCTATTCTATAAGTTTGACGCCCATTTCGGTCTGTGACAACGTAGTTTCCAAACGGACTGATTCAGGCTCGGTTTTTTTAATAGAAAGCTAGCTTTACTGGAGTGGTTCTTAGCTATGTGTCATGAAAATCAGGCCGATTTCCGAAAACCTCCGAAGATCTCCGAAGATATTAGATTTTTTTTTTGCGGGAGGGATCTCAGCTGTAAAATGGTAATTTAATACAGGTTTTTTAGGTGTCGGGTAATTTATACTTGTTTTATGCAGCTTGAAACGCTAAATGGCGATGACAGCAGCTAGATAAACGCTTCTGTAGATACTGTCATGTAAACTAAAGCATTTTTTGAAGTAAACACTTCTTTAGGCGCATTGGGCATTTGAGATGGGGAAAAAACCATTGAACTCGCGACACTGTTACCGACACCTCTGTATATAATTTGTTTTTTTTTAGTTTGTGGAAAAGCATAAGATAACTTTCTTAGTAAATTTTCATGTTTATGCGACATCCATCATGATCATTTTGCAACATCCAAATGTTTTTTTAAGTGAAAACTTCTATAAGCGCTTTGGACATTTTTTGAGATAGGAAAAAACCATTGAACTCGTGACACTGTTACCTTTACCATTACCGACACCGTTTCTGACAGAAAAATATTTCCTGACGATTAAAAAAATACATACGTAATTGTTCAAGTTTTCACTTCTGCCGGCACTCCGGGAGTGCCACTTTTTTATATTTAGAATTGTTTCTTTTTTTTATTTTTTTTACCTTTAGTACAGACGTTTTTTAGCTCACCGGTTAAGAGAAGGCTAGGGTTGCCTTGCTGAGCTTTATGGATACAAATTAAATGTCCACTGCCTCAAGGTATCTGGCGATCGTCTGTCATCTACATGTTACCTATAAAATATCGTTTATCATAGGGCTGCTCCCGCCCGACATGGACACACCCAATTCACCAGATTTAAAAACAACGTACTAAAGTAGCTTATGACAGCCAGCACGTCCTATTAAGGTAGTTATTTGTCGAGCGAAATTCAGGCCTTACAGACGGAAAATTGCTAAACAGATATAGGTGCCAAGGGACATTACAGGGACTACAAGGTCTCTGAAAATGTCAACTCAAAGTGAAAAAGTTTCAGTTCATGGCTTCGACACGAACATTGGATTTTTTTTGGTTATTTGCACGCGGTACAGAGAATGAATCAGCTGTTATGTTCATGCCTTTACAAAACGATGGTGAAATTAAAATAAATCTATTCTATATCATAATTATAGACTATACAAGTTTCTCATTGACTGTACTTTTTTGTAAGTATATTCAGATTTGAATTTCTCCAAAATCGAGTTGCAAATACTGTGATATTTAAAAGAACCATTGTGGTGAATAACAGGTTTGTATCTGTAGCTGATTTATCAATAAAAGCGGGAAAATGGCGAGAAATTGGAATAGTCCAATCGCGTGATCTAGTTACATCAGTGCACCCCTCAATTGTGCTAGCGTTATGGCTATGGGTATTCAATGGCAATCAATTTTGACTAACTACGCAATGCTCATTACCTTCTAAAACTCTACCATCCTGTCTATAAACTGCAATCGTGTGAACAGGTGTCTTCTAGATTTTTGTGCTTCATCTACACTACTTCTTTACATACCAGTTGAGAGTGTGGTCTAACGAAGACATATTTGTGGTAACAATATATAAAATTCTAGCTAGATTCGAACGGATTGTTATTAAAATAAAATATAACTTAAACACATTTAGGAACAGCGCAGCTTTGAATCAGTAAAAGATGTTTCTGTAGTTGTAGAAGTATGTAAAATATGTAAAAGTAGTACCGGAGATTACACATTACATCCAAACAAACTTGCAAATTTTATCTCTTTATAATACCTATTAGTATAGAAAACTTATAATCGAAGAACGCTTAGGGCACCAATTTCAAAAACTACCGAGGATATCTTTTCTTTCCCGACTGGATGGAAATTTTAATTGAAAGTGGTCCGGCCTAAAGGAGGACGAAACGTTTCCCGTCTCTTTAAAAGTTTTCAGTTATGTTTAATTTGATAAAATGCATTGCCATCGAATCTATTTCTATGACCATTAGTGGAGTTAGGTGGCTATTAGGCGAGTTTAGCGATATTACCGACCGCATTCTGGTAACAGCTTTTTGCAAAACAAATTGATTTATGAGGCACGGCAGAATAGAATATAATAATTTTAATGTACAACTGGATACAGATTTTAGTAGCCAAATAACAATGGCAGCAGCACCCACTGTATTTTCATTTAAAAGTTTTGGTAGAATAAAATGGAAACCGCGAGAATAAAAGCAGAGATGAAAATGTGTTTTTATATGAGAAGATATGTGTTTGTTATTCTACCATCCAAAACTTTATTAAAATATGTTACCACTATGAAGGTAATGTCGAAATATATTACCATTCTAAGGTTTTCTGGAAAAATTGCTGTAAGCGTGCATTTGTTTTTTATTTTGTAACTCTCACAAAGAGTTATAATTACCTATATATAAGAAGTCTAGAATTTCTACTCCAAGGTATTTATTTGAGAGGTTCCAGAGGATTATTTTATAACTAGCTGTTGTCCGCAACTTCGTACGCGTTGAACCACTAAATGTGTAGGTAACCTAGAAATAAAGCTAAACTCGCTGTTGCAACTTGACTTGACACTCCATTTTAATCCCATGGGAACTGATTTATGGGATAAAAGGTAGCCTATGTGGTAATCCAGGTTTATACCAAATTTCATCGAAATCGCTTCAGCCGCTACGACGTGATTGAGTAACAAACAAACAAACAATCAAACAAACAAATAAATAAACAAACATCCAAACGCATTTGTAATATTATTCTTAATATAATGAAATGCTTAAAAAGACTAATAAAGAAAATCAAAAATACTTGTAAGTACGTAAATAAAATTAAACGTAACAAGGGATTTTTCGGTTCAAATTCCCTCTTTACTTGATTTTTGGCTGCAAGGTGGAAAACGAAACCTAAAGTTTCAAAATTCCTAAGGTAGATTAATCTAAATAAATACAAAACAACAATGGGTGGGACTAATCCAAAAACTTAAGGCAGAAAAGTTAAAAAATATATACAATCACTAGCTGCTTTTGTAACCCGCTAAACTAAATCCGATAAAATCAACTTCCGCAAAAGCCCAAGAAAGGTTAGAAGTGATCACAATTAAAAGGCACGATGGCAAAGGTCGCCTCCACAACATTGCGTGACTGTGGGCAAAGTTGTTCTGTAATCAAATGAAGGAGAGAGATAAAATACTTCTTCACTCTTATCATAGAGACGCCAACGCTTCTTATACGATTTCAAGTAATTTCAACTAGAGATATTTCCAAATCAAAATTGCTAGCTCCTCTACCACCTATCCAGGTATGCTTAAAAAAATACCAGTGGTTCGCCCCGAACTGAAATCTCGCGAGTCTTCGATATTATTTGTAACTTTTGACTATCAAAATAGTGCCACGAAATGCATAACCATCTCACTTGACCTACAGGTTCATTCAAATTACAGGTAACGGGAGTTCATTATAGATGGTAATTTTTTTGGGGTACAATTGCAGTTATTCTGGATTTTAGACTTTTGCCTATATTTGTGTCACTTAAGCTACACGCATACCAAATTACAGCACTGTGGGGTCACTGGTGTACCCTGTGAATTTTGTCAAAGTTCAGTTTTTATTATGGCTAATAACTCAAAAACTGTGAATTTTTTATTAAAAAATTAAACGGAGTCTAAATGTACTAATGAAGACCTTTCATTTGATTTTCCATTTGACAAAAAAGTATCATTTTCATTTTTTTTTACCCCTCTGAACCCGAATATCTCAACAACCCCCCCACATTTTAGCTCATTTTACCTATGTATCAAATTTCACGATGATCGGATCAACGCTTCGAAAGTTATCCTCGGACAAACAAACATATATACATACAACGCCGATTTGCCCAAGTTGATTAGAAGATCTCGCTTCGCTCGATCAATAAATTACAACTAAGTACAGATACAGCTAACGTTTTGCATCTTTCCACCAAGTCTACTCACCGTAAGACGTTTCAAAGTTGATAGGGTCAACAAAACATGTACTTATACATGTTTTATGTACTATCTGGCATAAAAACGTTCTGATTTCAGCACGACATGACATCACACGCACACTTAATACCTAAAACATTTTTAGAAAGTTTTGCCATATCTACGCGAGCGTAGGAAGAAGCTTTCGTTATTCTGAGTTCCGTGAAACCGTTGCAGGTAAAACTTCCTCGTTCAACTCTATCGTGAACCTACGAGCGTAGTAACGCCATTTTGTATTATTTTAGTTGGCAGTTTATTGAGTTACGGCACAAAACTTGGATTTACTAAGACGCGGGAACCGTCGTATGAAGATTTTAATAGGTACATTTTTAAAATTATTTCTGTGCGTCGCGTCTGTCTGAAGTGACGTGTGATCTGGCATTGTAATCAGCGGGGCAATACTGCAGCTTGTTTGAGCAGAGCAGTTGAGCTATCTATAGATTGTTTGCAACGGTTTTTAGATGATTAATCTCTTTAATTTGATTATTTTTATACCCATATCTATATTCCTACTAATATTATAAGTGAATTTATTGCTAAACTAGATTTAAACCTACCTAAAGTCCTAAAAATCTAAATAGACAAGTGGGAAATATTTGTACGAGCCGAAACCGCCCATGCCATCATAATATCAAATAGCCCTATGTCATTTGCAAGCCATTGCTGATTGTCGCGTGTGCGGCTGTTGCCCGTCGTAATATAACGGTGACGGATTTTAAGGAACTCAAGGTTTAATTTAATAGAATGCCTTGCGCCTCTACATAAACTACGTTTTCATAAACATGATTTAATCGTTGCCTGTATTATAACTAAAGTTTTAGCTTAAAACTTTGTACTTATACACTTGATGTATCCTTGGAATTGTTAACATGGTATTTTGGTTGCTAGATTTTCAGGCAGAATCAAACACGATCAAAAAAGTATGATGATATAGGTACATTACAGTATGATGACGAGTATGATGCACAGATCATAAAAACCATACAATCAATTAATTTTCGTCACACGAAACGTATAACCAAATACTGTTAGACAAGTAATAATCGCGTATGTAAATACCTACCTTTTTATTTAAAACCCAAATTTCGACTGTGTTGACGGTGCCGTGGTCGCGGTCTACAACTTTTTATATTATGTACGACATTAAATGAAAACACGGGCAGGGCTATTGGCTAGTATGGTTGTAAAATAAGTTTTTACAAATTCGTTTTACATAAAATTTGTGTTTTAAAAATTCCTAAAAAAATCAATAAATAAATATAAAATATTGCTGGACATTACACACAGCGCTATCTAGCCCCAAACTAAGCAGAGCTTGTACTACGGGAACCAAATAACTGATATAATACTTATATACATTTTTTTTTGTAAATACATACTTATAATATACAGAGAAACAACCAGACCCGGAACAAATATCTGAAAATCATGCAAACATTTTTTTCCGCGGCGGGAATCGAACCCGCTACCTCCTGCGTCTCAGGCTATTCGCCCACTGCACCACGGAGGTCGTCAAATCAATGAAACAGCCTGTATAAAATAGGTAAACAAATCATATTATTCATTCACATCATGTAGGTAGGTGTGTAGGTAGGTACCTGTTAAAAGGATAGGCGCCGCCGCCGATTTGATGTTAATTAAGTTTATTGGAAATCTATCGACTACTGGTTAAATATTCAAGATAATCTTAAAAAATATATCGATAAGTACGAGTATATTCAATGTATCGGGTTTCGGTATTCAATACATCGGATCCCAGCATCGATATTTATCAATCGCTTGAAAACATCGATAGTTTTTCAATATCGAATACTTTTCACAAAAGTTTAATATTATCTTTTTCCAGTCAAACGCAGAAAGTTTGCTGCCCTTGATTTCGTATGAGTGAATGTAGAATCAGAGACCTGAGTAACATAGCTATACTAAAGTGTATTATTAGTGATTTTCTATGAGTGAACCCGCAAAATCTACATACTACATCGAGAGTGAACGGTCGATCGATCTAACAGGATAGATAATTTAGCTACTCACTCACAGAAGTCACTACCTACCTAAAATTGAAATCATCAAGTAGAGTTAAAATTTACTTTTGTTTTTATTGTAATCATTAGTCAGAGTTAGTTTTTTTTAATAGACTCGACAAATAAATAAAAAACAAAGATTCGATGTTTCTATACCTAAATAAATACATCGATATATCGAATAGAATAAATATTTGTCAAAACACCGAAACAGTTCGATATATCGTATGATAAACATCGAGTAAATTCGATATATCGATGTTAAGTGAATATCCCAAATTCAAGATACCTACTGTTATTAAATCCCCCGATAAAATCTATAAATACGATACCGGATGTGTGTTTTAAATTAATGTCGTACATAAAATTACAGGTTGTGTATAAATATCGTGACAATAAATAAAAAGGTACCTACGTGATAAATATCCGTTTAGCATCGCGAGTAATGATCGCAAAAGTTTAAAAATAACCATGTATAACCTATAACCACCTAGGTTATCTCTTCCACCACATTCTGGCATCGGGAGCACTGGGGCGGAACCTGACCCGTTTCCATTCAGCTGGATACATTACACGACTGTCATTGGAATCCGTCCGTAGAAAACACAGATAAATTTGCTAAACAATATGTGCGCTTGATAAAGTATCCGATATTGATGTCGGAAGTGAAAAAAATACGGAATTAATAAAAAAAAATTACACTCTGTAGAGGCTGGTTATATCTCTGTAGAGGCCAATCCAAGCTCATTTATATTCACCAGTGATTGGCTCCAGTTTGTTACCATTTTACTAAGTAAAGTTTTATAACTTAGACAATCATTTTTAGGGGTCCGTACCCAAAGGCTAAAACGGGACCCTATTACTAAGACTCCGCTGTCTGTCTGTCTCTCTGTTTGTCTGTCCGTCTGTCACCAGGCTGTATCTCATGAACCGTGATAGTTAGACAGTTGAAATTTTCACAGTTGATGTTTTTTCTGTTGCTGCTATAACAACAAATACTAAAAAACAGAATAATATTATATTTAAGTGGGGCTCCCAACCAACATACATGATTTTTTTGCCGTTTTTATAGATAATGGTACGGAACCCTTCGTGCATCCACTCGCACTTGTCCGGTTTTTTCACTACATTAGCGTAATACAATTACATTTTGAAACTGAGAAAAGTAAGTAAATAGTAGAGATGAATAACATAAACAAAAGAGAACCAGGATATTGTTATCAGGGGCTCAATTCTAATAAACAGATTGATTCACTATGATAATGGTATAGTCGCAAAATTGCTACTTATAGTATTCTACTACCATAATCTTTTTTCAATGACCGCCGCTATGGCAACTCCATTGAAAAATTGGCAACTTAAGACAGGAACAAGAATAGATAATGGTAATAAACTAATAATCCATAATTGTTTTTCTTATCAATTAGCAGAATTGGGCCCAGGTTAGTTGTATCAGTTTGTTTTTCTCTTAGGTTTTATAGTTCTCATAACCATTCGATTGCTTCCGAAGTAAATAGGTACTCTTGAAACAAGATATGAAACACCCATATGGTTTCAATAATCGCGCCATAACTTCACGCACACAAATGTCCGCAGGGTAAATCCTTTCAAAGGACTATATCGTTCCTATACCCTTTACAATATATTCCCAAGAGCTGAATAAATAGAAATATGAGAATTTACATAGGGTCGACTACAATCGGCTTACGTTTGCTCCACCGCTATCGTTTGTTGGTTTTACGTATTAGGACCCTAATTTATTAAAATACATACCTAATGATAGCGGCTTACTCAACCTTTTTTACAAGTATGCCTTTCAGACAAATATCAAAGGTCAGCCAAAAAAATTAAGTAAAATCTAGGCGTTTTATTTATTTATTACAAAGGATAATAATATATCAGAAAGTGTAGGTTCACATAGAGAACTTGGAGAATCACATTGGTTAAAAATATGTATCACTAGCTTCCGCCAGCGGCTTCGCGCGCGTTGTTTGTCAACAGAAAGTAGCCTATGTGTTAACCCAGGTTGATCTACGTACGTACAAATTTCATTAAAATCGGTTCAGCCGTTACGACGTGATTGAGTAACAAACAAACAAACAAACATCTGTGAATGTCTAGTGATTTTTTTATTAGATTTCCAAATATAAATTGACGACCTCCGTGGCACAGTGGGTGTATAGCCGGCTGAGACGCAGGAGGTAGTGGGTTCGATTCCCGCCACGGAACAAATGTTTGCATGATTTACAGATATTTGTTCCGTGTCTGGGTGTTTTTCTATATATTATAAGTATGTATTTACAAAAAATAAAGTATATAAGTATTCTATCAGTTACCTGGTACCCATAGTACAAGCTCTGCTTAGTGTGGGGCTAGATAGCGCTGTGTGAAATGTCCAGCAATATTTATTTATTTATTTTAATTAATTAATAAAGTCAACATTTCATAAGATACATTATAGGTATAATAATTTTATCAACTTTCTACCCTTGTTCAGGGGCAAACGGTTGATATGTTTATCAGCGCCGTAAATGGCGATGTAGTGGATAATCCGGCTACTCTCACGATAATATTATGTATCTGAACCAGTTTGTATTAATTTAATGGCCCAGCGGTCAGTGGGCCATGCGGAAGTCGACCGACCGGTTCTAACGCGAAGAAAGGGCTTTTCAATAATATTGGCGTATTGAAATTTCCAATGGCACTACAAGTTGAGCCATGCAGTTTAGTCATGCGGGAATTAACGCATCAAACGTGGTTTTATGCTGAACTCTTGTACTCGCTTAAATTTTTTTTTCCTACCCCATGTCTCACTGGTGGACATTCTCTCTTCCTTCCACTTTTCTCGGTCCTGTGCAAAATTCTGCCTTCTGGAAAGACATCCAAATAAAAAAAAATAAGTGAAAATTCATAATTCTTCTGAAGAGCCAAGAAGCTCATTTGCAATGACGAGTTAGCAGATGCAAGGCTGTGGAAGCCTCGAACATCGTCGAAAGGTTGCAAGCCTCTCGGTTTTTTATCGGATACATTTCGGAGAGTATGCTGCGGAGCTTTTCAATCTAATTCCATCATCCCCATTCTATCATCGGACAACCAGACGCTCCGCGATGCACCACCGCTACATGGAAGACATACCTCCCATACGCACAAAGCGGTACTCCTGTATTATGCGCACAAGAAGTGAAACGCCTTGCCTGAGTCTGTGTTTCCTGATACAACCTAGGAGTATTCAAGTGAATAGATTTGCTCTAGGCAAGCGTGTACCATCGTAGACTGCATCATCGCTTACCATCAGGAGAGATCGTGGTCAAACGCTAGGCTACAATTAAAAAAAATTTTTTGAGTATTTTGGTACCAAATATGGCTGGCCCTCGCCAAGTCGACAAGTCATCGCGCCAGTGTTTTTTTGGCCTGACGCCTGCGTCGTTTTCCGTCTTTGAGGTTCTAATCTGTCGTGAACTTGGCCCATCTCTCAGTTTAAATATAATATACTTTATTTCAAGTTGCAATATAATATATACTATTCTGTGGCCTATAAAAATAGGTTTATACTTAAAAGTAACATACATCAAATAATATTACACGTAAATCGGCGACGTGTGACGTAAATGCGCTAAGTCACGTTGCAGACGATTTTAGACAA
Organism: Philereme transversata; assembly: GCA_963924445.1. NCBI lineage: Eukaryota > Metazoa > Arthropoda > Insecta > Lepidoptera > Geometridae > Philereme > Philereme transversata. Next base: position 13,955,941 of record OZ004347.1, read on the forward strand.
TATGTCGATCTCGAGATGTTTTGTGCATTGTTCTGTCAGTGATTGATCTTGTATACATTTTTTGCTTGTGATTCACCTTCGGTAGCCATGTCGAGGTCATCATGTTGTATCGTTATTTTGGGGGCTGTTATACGATATCTTATCATTTGATCCTCTTGGTGGTCATTCTGGTGAATTCATGCAGTTTGCTGGCCACTGTAGGTTTGATCTGATCGGTCCACCGCTTGTGCGACCCACGCCAGTTTTTCTTTGGTTCTCCACAAATAAAATAAACAAACTACACCTAACATACATAGTTCGAACCCCAAACCAATTATGATTACTAGCCACACTAGGATTTCCTGTAACTACGATTGCCATAATAATTCTATTAAGATCATGCAAATATGTCTTGCAGTAGAAATCGATCTATTAACCTTTCGTCACAGTCTTCTGTACCACATGAAGAAACATCCTTACCACCTTCTATCTTCTGATCATTCTAAGACCCGCCTCGACTGTTCCTACCTGCTGTAAGCTCCGTGTGCCACAGATATTGTGATTGAGAGGGCCACACTATACTCTACTTTTTTTTTGTTTTTTCAACCACTGTTGTTTCACTGCTGGGCAAAGGTCTCCCCCAAGTCTTTCCTGCTGTCTCTATTCTGTGCGATACTCCACCACTCCTGCTCGAAAGTATCAAGATCGTCTCGCCAACGCTTTCTTGGCTGACCCCGACCGCGTCTTCTTCCCTCGGCCCACTAAAATAATTGCAAAAAAAATATAAGTATTTACAAAAAAATATATATATGTAAGTATTCTATCAGTTATCTGGTTCCCATAGTACAAGCTCTGCTTAGTTTGGGGCTAGATAGCGCTGTGTGAAATGTCCAGCAATATTTATTTATCATTATTTATTCATGTTTTTTAACAAAGTGGAATTTTTAGAACTAACGAGTGTTTCCCTCTTTTTCACTCTACTTAATATATGATACTATTTTGTGTGAATTGTACGTATTGAATATGAGTCAAGTATTACTTGATTCAAACAAATAAAAAATTATCTCGTAGCAAATAGAAGCGAGATGAAAGAATCCAGGGTCTTTTGCAGAAGCTCCTTTTATTTCCATAAGCTCTCGATCTCAAAAACGAATTCTTTTCGCTACTTTCTATCATGTTGTGTATATCCTTTGATAATATATTCACTGGCTGCCATCCAAGGCTGTTCTTGTGTCCAGACATTGCACGGAATATGTGACTTGACATACAGTCGCCCCAAATGGGAATATTATTGAACCGATACAAAGAGCAATTTATAAACATACATCAGCTTTGTCTCGCTGCTTCGATTTCGTATTCAAAGGTTTGTACTTGAAATATTAAAAGAGATCTTGTAGAGTTGTAGCTTCTAGTGTAGCTTGCTTAGAACGAGCTACTTTACAAAAGTACAACCGACTTCAGAACACAGAAAATCTAAAAAAATCAGAACTGAAACTTTAAAATGAAAAGTGGTTAATGAAAAATTAATTCTTTCTCCATTAGATTGCTACATTATTCCCGAGTAACATAGGCTATATTTATTACTAAAAAAAAATAGGGATCCCTACTAAAACTTCAATAATGTAACCTAAGGTGTAAAAATTAGCCATTATAAATGTTTAAAAAATGTTCACCCGTACGAAGCCGGGACGGGCCGCTAGTATATGTATATTACACATTCGACATTATGCACCTAAGCAGTTTTTTAATACCGACACTGAGTTTAGTCACTAGCTGATTCGAAGTTACTTTTTAAGAATTATGGAATTTTATATATGGCAAATTCAACAAAAATGTAGATTGAGCAGACAATCGAGTAGACTATGTTGCATTAAACTGAAGTTTAAAAGGACTTACAGGACTGTACATCACACTAGACACTAATATTATAAATGCGAAAATTTGGATGTTTGTTTATTTATTTGTTTGTTTGTTACTCAATCACGTCGTAACGGGTGAACCGATTTCGTTAAAGTTTGGTATGCACATGTAGATTAAAACCTGAATTAACACATAGGCTAATATTTATTGACAAACCATGCGAAGACGCGGTCGGAAGCTAGTGCTTCCGTAGTTTTATTAGAATGAAAGGTAAGTATACCAAAATGTTTACTGTCGTAAGATTTAATATCGATAAAGAAAACTTTAGGGGATTTTGGATTTGATCCAGTAAATTGATTAAGGCCATTTTTTGTCACTTATCATGCCAAGTGCTAAGGTAGGACTGGCTTGCAATCGGGTCGATGGGCAACCTATGAAATGGCTCTTTATCAACCCTGCACTACTATCGAGTTAGGGGTTTATGAAAATGGATGGTTGTCGGGAACAATACCTTTATTTAATGTTAATAAAAAGTATTTCTTTAGATTAAATGGTTAAAAATTTAACCATAAAACTGTTCTGAGATTGGTTACTGCAATCTGATCTGCCTAAGTTTTGTTTTTTTCCGTTTTGCAGTTGCATTATCAGATAAGCTCGTTGCACCTAGTGTATTGACATCGGAACTTTACGGGTAAAAAAGTGGGATTTTAAAGGTCTAGTAACTGACTGGTCAGTGACAGATAGCTACTGGCTTTTGAACACCATACACGTCAATGATTTCTTTGCACAAGCCTTGCGCAAGTCTGGAAATAAGAACAAATTCTTCCAAAGAAACTTGCGCAAGCCCAGACTTGCCATGACTGATTTATTGGCTCCGTGATGACACCTATGGAGTCAGTTCAAACTTTCAAATTTGAAAAACAGTATTGAACAACTGACCTGTCAGTTACTGGGCTTTAAAAGGCACAGAACAAGGCAAGCTAGCTTTTATCTAATACCTAACTGTGACCTAGGACTTATTCTACCTAGGGTATGTGACGCGTGAGAGTATCAAGCTGCGTAAAACGGCCGTAAACGTGACATCATAAAATATGTACCTCGTAGAGATAAAACTGCGCAGGAAATTTTAACAATTGGGTCAACGTATACATTTTATGGTGCTCTTAAACGAACAGCATTTTCACGGCAATGTATTGCCAGAATTTATTATAGGCAACACATTTAGAGCAGGCAGTTATGTTTGTAATGCTCGACAATAATGTAATTTCCCGGCCATTTTGACATAATATTGGCGATAAAATAGAATGTCAAATCGTGGGCAACATTAATAATATCATCATTATATCGGCCACAAGACATCCACTGCTGAACATAGGCCATAGATTTCCAGAGCAGCCGATCCTGCGCGGCCTGCACCCTACAGCACCCAGGAACCTTTATCGGGTCGCCTTACCATCTAGTGGGGGGGCTCTCCTACTCTGCGCTTTTCAGTAGCAATATTAGATGCCAAATGAATACCAGCAATCGCACAGCAACTATTGGGCAATCGATTTGACGACCTCTGTGGCGCAGTGGGCTGTCACGCAGGAGGTAGCGGGTTCGATTCCCGTCGCGGGACAAATGTTTGCATGATCTACAAATATTTGTTCTGGGTCTAGATGTTTTTCTATATATTATAAGTATGTATTCACAAAAAAAGTATATAAGTATTCTATCAGTTATCTGGTTCTCATAGTACAAGCTCTGCTTAGTTTGGGGCTAGATAGCGCTGTGTGAAATGTCCACCAATATTTATATTTATTTATTTATCGATTGAGCATGTAATGCCAGACAGAGATGTTGGGTATTGCCGACTATACATGACCGTAAAAAGATTGCTCGTTTAGAAGTACCTTTACTTCGCTTTCCCTTTGGTTCGCTGCATTTTTAAAATTCAACGCCAAAAAGGTGCTGACTCTGTCGTAAAAAATTTGTGGTATATAGTAGGTATTTTGAACAGTTCTTGCTTTCAGTTTCAACCATAAAACGCAAGTAAGCGTTTATTTTCAGAACACTTTTTGGTGTACTTAAATTTTGTTTTGATACTTATCTGCCCCTTGCCAATAAGCATTTTGCACACTTTAAAGAGGTCGAAATATATGTAACCTGACCGTAATTTTTTTTTAGCTTCGCCTCTTCTACAAGATGATTGACGAGAGCAAGATAATTGATATGATTGGATTGTACACGGAAAAAGAGGGATTTATGCAAATTTTTTACTCGTGGTAGATGATGTTTTTTGTACATGTATTTTTACTATTGTGTTGATAAATATCAAAGTTATCTATATAAAAGTGTCCTGCTCAACATTTTTATATTCTTACTGTAAGTAAATGGTAGAAAAACTAATTTTACAGAATAGCGCATTGCGCTGCCGCTTCGTTTAAACTATTCGTTAGTACTTGAGCGTAAATGTATAAACTTTTATGCAACGTTTGTTTATGCTATGCTCTATAAAGTTTTTGAAAAAGAGTTGCGGCCGATTCAAAGCGTTGATGGAAGTAAGTAAAAAAAAGCTTTTGGACATTTATAATAGTTATTGCACTCCATTATAAGAAAACATCAAACGAATACAATGGGCGACTTTATCTCGACCTCCGTGGTGCAGTGGGCGAATAGCCGGCTGAGATGCAGGAGGTAGCGGGTTCGATCCCCACCGCGGAACAAATGTTTGCATGATCTACAGATATTTGTTCCGGGTCTGGTTGTTTCTCTATATATTGTTACGAGCTGAGGGTTCGGGATAAAATAATGGGAATCGGTCTGACCAAAATAACACTTTTATTCAGCACTAAACGATGAATACACGAACTTGGTCACACGTAATCACAACACACTAATTCACACCACAGTTGCACCACTTAAAGTCACCGAAATGTTCGCACGTATAGCTAAATCCAGACTGACTCGGGAGCAACTACTGTTCACGCGAGACCCTCCTCCACGTCAGTCCTACAGGGCCTCGCTGAGACTCACTCACTCACTGACTCACTCAGACTGACTCACAACTGACTGTCCGGCCATCTCTCCGGCCTATTTATATCGCACACATTTCGATTGTTCGAGAACGATGTCGATCCTTCCAAGAAAGGGTCGGTCCCTCGACACAATGGCCACTCCCCTTTCTGCGAAACCACAAACAATAGCAGCAATAACACAGCAAGACAAAAGCGTTCGAGAAGGTTCGATTATTACTCATTGTTTAACAGCCTCGGCGTAACACTGCCCCCTCCTAAAACATGCTCGTCCCGAGCATTCTTAGCCCCATATCGCGGCAGCCGATCAACACGAACAATTTTAGGCGCACCTCGCGCTGAAGATGTAGCAACTAGAGGAGCCACATTGCCGTCTCCAGTACTTCAGGACACCCAGAGTCCCTTTCTCATCAGCGATCCCAATTCCAGCCTCCAAAACACGGCTCTCATGATTTCTATCTGTTCTTTCACTTCCTGGAATTCCTTTCCAGATGAACCGAACGATTCCCTCATCAGTCGAGCACGTTCTTATGGCCAACGTCGCTGATCTTCCTATTGACGACGCTGCTCTTCTTTATCCTGACGTCGCTGTTCCTCTTGCAACCGAGTCTGCTCCACCTGTTCATGTCGCTGTTCCTTCTGCAACCGAGCCTGCTCTTCCTGCTGACGACGCTTCTCTTCTTTATGCTGACGGCGTTCTTCCTCCTGCAACCAAGCCTGCTCTTCTTGCTGACGACGCTGCTCTTCCTTATCCTGACGTCACTGTTCTGCCTGCAACTGAGCCTGCTCTTCTTGCTGACGACGCTGCTCTTCCTTATCCTGACGTCGCTGTTCGTCCTGCCAACGTCGCTGCTCTTCTTGTTGACGACAAAGCATGGCCATAATAGCAGCAAGATCGCCTGTCACAGGAGCTTGCCCCACAGATGATGATGCTCCAAATGATTCCGTGGCGGCTGATTCCATCTCCATCGACTGACGACTCTGCCGAGCTTCTTGAACCGGAGAATCTCCAAACCGCCTTTCATCCATTTCCTGTTGTCGTTGACCTCTCGTCCTGACACCGTCCACGTTATCCATTGGTAGAACCGGCATTATTTTATCCCACTTCTGACACCAAATTGTTACGAGCTGAGGGTTCGGGATAAAATAATGGGAATCGGTCTGACCAAAATAACACTTTTATTCAGCACTAAACGATGAATACACGAACTTGGTCACACGTAATCACAACACACTAATTCACACCACAGTTGCACCACTTAAAGTCACCGAAATGTTCGCACGTATAGCTAAATCCAGACTGACTCGGGAGCAACTACTGTTCACGCGAGACCCTCCTCCACGTCAGTCCTACAGGGCCTCGCTGAGACTCACTCACTCACTGACTCACTCAGACTGACTCACAACTGACTGTCCGGCCATCTCTCCGGCCTATTTATATCGCACACATTTCGATTGTTCGAGAACGATGTCGATCCTTCCAAGAAAGGGTCGGTCCCTCGACACAATGGCCACTCCCCTTTCTGCGAAACCACAAACAATAGCAGCAATAACACAGCAAGACAAAAGCGTTCGAGAAGGTTCGATTATTACTCATTGTTTAACAGCCTCGGCGTAACAATATTATAAGTACGTATTTACAAAAAAAAATGTATATAAGTATTCTATCATCTGGTTCCCATGGTATATACAAGCTCTGCTTAGTTTGGGGCTAGATAGCGTTGTGTGAAATGTCCAGCAATATTTATTTATCTCTGAAAGCGATTTTCTAGACAAACTTTATTAAAAACCCCCAGCTATAATATAATAACAATGAAGACGTTGGAAAAAATATCAGTGGAAAATAAAATCGAGCATCGAGTAAACATCAATACAGCTCACTTTTGTTAATTTTAGCATTTTTATAGAATATCGTTCAAGACAAAGCCAGGATTTGTGAGGGATATTTTCCCTGGGGAATAAAATACTTTCGAAATGATATATTATTTGGAGATCGTAAAGATGCGTTCACTGAAGCAGCGGTAATTTTATGAAATACTAGCTTCCGCCAATGGATACGCACGCGTGTATTGTCAATAAAAAGTGTAGCTTGTCTCAATCTAGGTCATAATCTATCTAGTAGGTAGTTAATTAATTTCCTCGAACTCTTAGCGTCCTCGCTTGCATTCGATCGCTCGTATGCCAAAATATCCTGGGTGTAATTGATCGCAGTCTTTGTATACCTACCTACTTCATAGTATTTGTTCATTCAAAATGACTGGCAAATGAAAGCGTGCAATACAACAATTGATTGCCTTTGCGTTTAATTTTAATTATTAACGCAGGGAGGTGCCTATTAAGTAATTATAGGAAATACAACAATCGCGATCATTCATATTTCCTTTATAACGCAAACAAACGATTTATTTCAATAATTGCTCTACTTACCGAAACATTATTTTAACTCTACAACTTACTCGCCTGTTTTAAGTTTAAACTTTTTTTACATATCTATCAATTGAAGAAGGCACATCTTTCGCTTTTACATAAAGATAATCTCAAAAGGTTGTCTGGAAAATACCTCTTTCTTTAGCGATAAGATGACCTGTTATACATACTAATGTTATAAATTAATATAATATAATAATATTGCTGGACATTTCACACAGCGCTCTCGAGCCCCAAATTAAGCAGAGCTTGTACTATGGGAACCAGATAACTGATAGAATACTTATATACATTTTTTTTGTAAATACATACTTATAACATATAGAGACACAACCAGACCCGGAACAAATATCTGTAGATCATGCAAACATTTGTTCCGCGGTGGGAATCAAACCCGCTACCTCCTGCGTCTCAGCCGGCTATTCGCCCATTGCGCCACGGAGGTCGACATCAAAATTCGAAAGTAACTTTGACTCTCTGTCTGTATGTTACCTTTTCGCGATTAATGGCGGGTTGCTATACACGTCGGTAACCAGCTACAACTCGTTTCTCCTTGAAAACGTGTCAAAAGTTTGACACTTTTTCAAGGAGATACGAGTCGTAGTCGGTTACCGACGGATATAGGAACCTGCCATAAACGGCTGAACTAATAATAAATAAATATTGCTGAACATTTCACACAGCACTATCTAGCCTCAAATTAAGCAGAGCTTATACTATGGGAACCAGATAACTGATAAGAACACTTATATACTTTTTTTTGTAAATACATACTTATAAATCTTATAATATATAGAAAAACATCCAGACCCGGAACAAATATCCGTAAAAACATTTGTTTCGCAGCGGGAATCGAATCCACTACCTCCTGCGTCTCAGCCGGCTATTCGCCTACTGCTACACGGAGGTCGCCTTATCTGTCTTATCTGTATGCAATTAATATTTGTATTGAGATATAGACTACTTTTAACTGTGAAACGTCGCGCGCGAAGTTACGGGCGGAAGCTTGTAAAACATAAAAGACAGATGTAAGTCTTTCATTACGATTATTGCCTAATAGTCGGTTATTTCATTGATTACGATCGACGGGCCATGACGTCGTAACCTATTCATTAGTTTCACGGTACCGGTAAAGGACCGGTTCACTCTTGGTACTAATAAACTAGTATAACTTTAAACTTTATTTTCTTTAACCTACATTGTCCCACTGCTGGGCAAAGGTCTCCCCCAGTTCCTTCCACTTGTTCCTGTAAACTTAACTTTTAACTACCAATGGGTCTGGATGTTTTTCTATATATTATACGTATATATATATATATATATACAAAAAAAAGTATATAAGTATTTTATTAGTTATCTGGTTCCCATAATACTAGCTTCATTTATTGATCGAGAGAAGCGAGATCTCTAAATTAACTTGGGCAAATCGGCGTTGTATGTATGTATGTTTGTTTGTCCGAAGATAATTTTCGGAGCGTTTATCCGGTCATCGCGAAATTTGGTATATAGGTAAGTATTGATAGGACAATTTTGGTGTGACTAAATGAGCTAAAAATGTGGGGGGGTTGTTGAGATATTGGGGTTCAAGAGGGGTAAAAAAAACAAAATGGGAAATGGGTCAAATGGCACGTCTAATAAAAGGTATTTGTGAGTACATTTTGTTTCCGTTTTTATTTTTAGTTTAAACCTTGTAGTTTTTAAGTTATTAGACATAATAAAAACTGAAATCTGACAAAATTCACAGGGTACACCAGTGAGCCCACAGTGCTGAAATTTGGTATGCGTGTAGCTTTAGTGACACAAATATAGGTAAACTTCTGAAATCCAGAATAACTGCTATTTCAACCCAAAAAAAAGGTAGCCGATTTACATGAACTCCCGTTACCTGTAATTTGAATGAAACTGTAGGTCAAGTTATTTGGTTATGAATTTCGTGGCACTATTCTGATAGTCAAAGATTACAAATAATATTTTTTTTGTTTTTATGGGAGACACGCGAGATCTCAGTTCGGGGCGAACCACTAGTTTATTTATACTGAAATAAACTCCTCGTCTTACATTTTGTACCACCAGTAACGGGATGCGCCGATGCAATGGAATAACCACACGAAATCGTGCTAACTGCAATAGAGTGGTTTTATAGTTCGCAATAATATAAATTACATACGCTCGTTACGAATCCAATAATAGCAGTTAGGAATGTTTAACTCACGTAATTCCGTTAGGAAATATATATTATCAGCATTTTCTATTAAGGAAAAGCAAACCCTTGGCCATACTTAGAACTAGTAGATTTTTTTTAATTGTGTCATCATCATCAAGCTATAGCAGTCCACTGCTCAAATTCAAATTCAAATTAGTTTATTACTCCATAAATAACATAAAAATTTACAAAAACCAAAGCGTTATTACTAGTACATAAAACAATATGATAAAATATTTAAAAAAAAATTGATCGAGCGAAGCGAGATCTCCAAATCAACTTGGGCAAATCGGCGTTGTATGTATGTATGTATGTTTGTTTGTCCGAGGATAACTTTCGAAGCTTATATCCGATCATCGTAAAATTTGGTATATAGGTAGGTAATGATGGCAAAATTTTGGTGTGACTCAATGAGCTAAAAATTTTGGAGGGTTCAAGAGGGGTAAAAAAAAAAAAAATGAGACTATTTTGACCCCGTTTTTAATTTTAGTAAAGTTTTTGTAGTTTTTTAATTATTAGCCATAATAAAAACTAAACTTTGACAAAATTCACAGGGTACACCAGTGACCCCACAGTGCTGTAATTTGGTATGCGTGTAGCTTAAGTGACACTAATATAGGCAAAAGTCTGAAATCTAGAATAACTGCAATTTGTACCCCAAAAAAGAATAACCAATTAACATGAACTCTCGTTTACCTGTAATTTGAATGAAACTGTAGGTCAAGTTGTTTGGTTATTTATTTCGTGGCACTATTTTGATAGTCAAAGATTACGAATAACATATTTTTTTGTTTTTATGGGAGACTCGCGAGATTTAAGGGGCGAACCACTAGTTAGATAGAGGTTAGTACTAATCTAATCCCTCGCAGTATTCTAGGCATACTTGCGCCAACTTCGGTATAAGATCCGCAAATACATCGGCTTCAGGATGCAACTTGAGCAGTGCGTTAAGTTGGCGTAGATCTCTCCCAGAGTGCGCTATTGCCCGATCTTCAGCTTTTCTTATCTTATTTTTGCCAGCTGTAGTGCGCAAATCGTCACTCCACCTAGTCGGAGTTTGAGCCGGAGTAATTAGACTAGATTGTAATTCTTACTTCTTAGTAATTTTCAACAATTTTAATTAATACATAGATGAACATAATGCTAATTAGCAAGTGTAGTCATGGGAGTGCTTATTTTGTTTTACATGTAGGTAAAATAAATAAATAAAACTCAAAGCTATTTTAATATAATGATGTTGATGTACTTATTAAGTAATCATACTTATCTGATTTATATTGCTTGTTTCAGGTACGTGGTCACTTGTTATCAAGAGTCCTTATCATCTTCAATTACGTAAGAAAATAACATGAGTGACCTCTAGCTTAAACTATATCATCTATAGGTATTTATCTACAGTCAGCAACACATGGGCATTGTGTTGTCGTAGAAACAATACCATACTATTGAATAGGGTAGGTCCCTTAAATTCTAATTCTTATCGTCGTTTTAGATTTATTAGTATGAAGATCATAATTTGTCATAGGCAAATTATCAGTCATAGAACGTCCCAGGTTGTCTTTCCATCTAGTGGGGGGGGGGGGGGGGGGGGCATTCTAAGCTGCGCTTTCCTCGAGAACCTTTCTGCCTCAATGGCCGTTCTTCGTGCTATGTGCCCCGCCCACTAAAACTTCACCTTGCTAATCCTCTGGGCTATGTCAGTGACGTTAGTTTGTCTACGATCCTCTTCATTAAATAAATAAATAAATAAATAAATATTGCTGGACATTTCACACAGCGCTATCTAGCCCCAAACTAAGCAGAGCTTGTACTATGGGAACCAGATAACTGATAGAATACTTATACACATATATTTTTTTGTAAATACATACTTCATGCAAACATTTGTTCCGCGGCGGGAATCGAACCCGCTACCTCCTGCGTCTCAGCCGGGTATTCGCCCACTGTACCACGGAGGTCGTCATTGCTGATGCGATCTCGCGGAGAAACACCAGCGAAAATATTGACATGTTATTTTACGTCTGAAAGGGCCGGCTCCACCTAGTTTACCCAATTCAAATTGTTCAGCGTCTAAATCAAAATATTATGTTTGCAATTAGCAATTTGCAGATTGTTGAACAACAAATCAATTGGACTTACTATGGTCGGATCATTTATATGCGACGGTAATCGAACATTTACGCGCTCTCATGTTCTTTAATCATCATCAACCTATAGCAGTCCACTTCTGGACTTAGGTCTCTCTCGGGGTGCACCATTGAGCCCGATCCTCAGCTCTTCTCATCCAATCTTTGCCAGCCACAGCGCTCAAATCGTCACTTCATCTAGCCGGAGGGCGTCCTACACTTCGCTTGCATAGACGTGGTCTCCACTCCAGAACACGTTTACCCCAACGGTTATCGGTTTTGCGGCAATATGATCGGCCCACTGCCACTCCAGTTTGCTGACACTTTGAGATATGTTGATCACCTTGGTTCTCTGTCGGACAATGCAATAATATAGTACCATGGAGGTGATCTCATGATGGAGGCGGATGCTAGACAATGGAACATCTGAATAGATTGTAGTGGGCTACTAGTGTTTGGGCTCATTTGAATCTGCTTGCGGTTCTAATTAAGAATTATATGAAAGCTTGTTTAGAAAAAGTAATTTTTAAACAAAAAACTTATTTAATTTATATATATATATATATATATTTCTTGTATTTAATCTTTATGTAATGTACCTATTATTTAAGTAGACACTTCGCCACCTAGCGAATAATTGCAGTGCCTTTCAGGTTTGAAACAGAAACACTTCGAATAAGATCTATGTAAAAGTCTTTGAAAATTTGTTTTGAATCTGACCATAAACTATTAATTAAGTGTAATTTCTAGCTACAATTCCTTGTCTCAGATTATCGACAGTCGGGCTAACCCGTTAGGTAGTGCAACTGTGCGCGAGCGCAGCTACGTTCAGTGACCTACTCGTACACACGGATCTTGGTGGGAAATTCTCTCGTTAAGTTAGTAAAAACGAGGAAAAACTGATAACTGTTGCGTGCGTTTCGAAATAGATTTCTAGGAAAAAGCATCTGCTTTTGTTAGTTCAAAATGTAGGTGTGCTTCGTTAAGTGGATTCGTTTATCATGTCAGTAATTCTGTTGATGAGGTAACTTGTTGTTTCCTAGATGCAGCAGTATGCTTTATTAGTATTAGAATAAACTAGTGGTTCTCCCAGAACTGAGATCTCGCGAGTCTCCCATAAAAACAAAAATATATTATTCGTAATCTTTGACTATCAAAATAGAGCGACGAAACCTTACTTGACCTACAGTTTCGTTCAAACTACAGGTAACGAGAGTTCACATTAAGTGGTACCGCTTTTTTGTGGCACAAAATGCAGATATTCTGGATTTCAGACTTTTGTTTATATTTGTGTCACTAAAGCTACATGAATACCAAATTTTAGCATTGTGGGGTCACTGGTGTTTCCTGTGGAATTGATCAAAATTTTGTTTTTATTATGGCTAATAACTTAAAAACTACAAATAAAAATGGAGTCAAAATTTACTCACCTTTTATTAAACGTGCCATTTGACCAGATAGTCCCATTTTGTTTGTTTTTTTCCCCTCTTGAACCCCAATATAACAACAACCCCTCCATAGTTTTAGATCATTTAGTCACACCAAAATTGTGCCATACCTATGTATGTATCAAATTTCACGATGATCGGATAAACGCTTCGAAAGTTATCCTTGGACAAACTAACATACATACATACAACGCCGATTTGCCCAAGTTGATTTGGAGATTTCGCTTCGCTCGATCAACTAACAACGTCGTGGTCGTCTTTGTTAGAAAAAGAGTGCATCTGATTTTTTAGCAAAATTGAGTTAAATGCTATTTGGAATCAACATGAGAACGCACATCTGTATAAGTAGGAATATTATTTATAATTCTACGGGGAATATGTTTCCTGAGACATGTTAAGAAAAAATGACGGTAGACAAACGGTAACCATGGTTTCCTATCGTCGAAAAAGAATGTCATGACCTATTTTGTTAATTTAAAAAGATTCAATTAATCGCATGCGTCTATAAGACTTTGATTGTCATAATTTGATGTCTTGGAATTAATGTAGTTAACTTTTTCTTTTATAGTTTTTTTATTCAGTTACTCTCAGCACTTACCTACAGCATAAACTAACCCGTAGAATAGAAACACTTAAATAGTGGTATTTTTCAACTAAACAGGCATAGTTTTAGAAGTTTACTATTCGTTTAATTTGAAGTGTCGGATCGGTCATAGAAAACCAAGCCATTTAGGGCCCGACACGGCTTGTCCAAGGTTGACCTGACTTATACGAACTTACAAATGACATAAGTCAAAACTAAAGTGCTTTTCAAGTGTTATCGACGTAAATATTATTCCATTTTAACCAAACTGAAGAGTCTTTATAAAGGTAAACAACGTCTCAAAACACTGATCTCATGCCTATTCGAAAGAGCGTAATGTTGAGTCACATACATACATAACAAAAGCAGTAGTATTTCTAAGTCTAAAAAAATAAAAGCTGTGACGTAGAAGTGCTACAGTGTGCCGCCACAGCCACAAAATGCTGCCACCGAGCTTCGGACTGCATTTTTCTTTAATTTTACTTGAACTCTATACATACATACAGTTGACGCCAGTACACTACACTCCACGAGACGTTGCCGCTTCTAGCTTCGTGTGGTCGTGTGGCCGCCACCGACCGAAGGTCAAGGAAATAATTTAAAATGTGCCTGTCGTGCTCTTCTGCTACTAAGTGGCTGCTTCTAGCTTCATGTGGCGGGGTTTTGTGGCCGTGGCGCAAGGCTCGTGTGCTACTAAGTAATGTCTTTTATTTTCTTCGACTTACAAATATATTTTGTTACAAATAACTTTTGTTATGTATGTGACTCGTGTACACACGTGTTTTAAGTTTTTATATTAAACTAATTATGTAAATTTTTACCTGAATGTTTGCCCACTGCAAGGTAAAAATAACCTTTAAACTAATCCCACCATTGTTTTCAAAATGATAAATTAATTATTAATCTAAATAAATAAAAATTAAATTCTGTTCGTTGGTAAGCTCATCACTTGAAATCGGCTGTACCGATTTGCCAATTTTTATGTGATAATTTCCGAATAAGGTATTTAGGAAAAAAAATTGGAAAGTGGGCAGAAACATTTGAAAATTCAGATAAAACTGAAAGTGCTTTTTTCTATGGGGTTTTTGTATGAACTGAAGACCATATTTCGGCTATATTTTATATTGAAATCTATGTAGCCGGGGCCGGTCAGCTAGTTTATTATAAATAAATAAAACTTACCTGCAGGGCTTCTGGCCCTCTTGGCAGAAGTGTCAACAACCTTAAATACCCCTAAATATAATCAGCCTGCATGCTGTATGGTATTGAAATTAAAATACACGATACTCAATGTATAAGTAACAGAAATAATGATCTATTTCCGCAAACTATATTTGTGATAATATCTCTAGCTGTTGCTTTGGCGTAAATCTTGTGGCGCGTGCGGGGTGAAGTGGGGATGAAAACTGAAATCTGCGCGACAATATGGGCCTTAACAGGCGCGTTTCACAAGCGATTACATGTAGTTTCGCTCCGCTTTATTAGATACTGGTCCTAATCGGAAACAGTGTTTCATTCCTTTGATTGCTCATAAAAGTTGGTGCAGTGGGTAAAATGAGCGGATTTGGCAGCCTACATTCGAGGTTATTGCGATTCTCACGCCATTGTTATAAATTGCAGGTTAAACTGTCTATAACTTCAAGGTTTTTTACATTTATTTAAATTAATTGTAAACCAGGACAAGTTGTAAATCGCATGTACGGAGCCGATATCAAGTTTACAAGTATTTTCAGAGCATGAAAAATAATGTATTGTATCTACACCACCATAAATGAATGTCAATGTACATCACAAAAGAAACAAACGTAAATATTAGATCGAGCGAAGCAAGATCTCCAAATCAACTTGGGCAAATCGGCATTGTATGTATGTATGTTTGTTTGTCCGAGGATAACTTTCGAAGCGTTGATCCGATCATCGTGAAATTTGATACATAGATAGGTAGTGATTGCACAATTTTGGTGTGACTAATTCAGCTAAAAATGTGGGGGGTTGTTGAGATATTGGGGTTCAAGAGGGGTAATAAAAATGAAAATGAGACTATTAGGTCAAATAAGACGTTAAATGAAAGGTCTTAATTAGTACATTTCGACCCCGTTTTTATTTTTAGTAAAGTTTTTGTAGTTTTTGAGTTATTTGAGCCATAATAAAAACCTAAACTTTGACAAAATTCATAGGGTACACCAGTGACCCTACAGTGCTGTAATTTGGTATGCGTGTAGCTTAAATATCATAAATATAGGCAAAAGTCTGAAATACCAAAAAAAACTACAATTTGTACCGCAAAAAAGAGTAATCAATTTACATGAACTCCCGTTACGTGTAATTTGAATTAAACTGTAGGTCAAGTAGGTTGGTTATATATTTCGTGGCACTTTTTTATTAGTCAAAGTTTAAGGCCTGCTTGCACAACAATCCCTAAACGTATTTAGCGACTAAACATGTTTAAATTTTACGTATTTGTATGATTTGACAATTCTTTAAATTATATTTAACCACTAAATACGTTCAGGCATCGTTGCGCGAGTCGCCCTTAGAATATTTGTTTTTGTGTTTTGGGAGACTCGCGAGATCTCCGTTCGGGGCGAACCACTAGTTATTATTAATAATTCTTCCAAACAACCTTTGGATTGAGAGAATATTTTCTATTACAATGTCCAATAGTTTTTTTTCAATAGTGTTTTTTTATGAATTCGTAGTTTTTGTTTAGACCATTTTTTAGTTTTTAACTCTGGAACTCAATTCTGCTAATTTATAAGAAAAATGATCATGATTGTTGTTAAGATTTTTAAAACCATCACAAAAAATTTAATCCTAGACGGGACTTGAACCCGCAACCTTCCTCTTGATACGAGGATGCACAATCCAACTGTGCTAGAAGGCTAATGATTGTTGTTTTTAAATTTTCAAAGGTGATATCATAATAACGGCGGTCATTGAAATTAATAGAATACCAAAATGCGATTTTGCGACGATACCATTGTCATAGTGAAGCGATTGATTTAATAGAATAGCGCCCCAGGGTTTCGAGCTAGAACTCATATCATAGATGATATGTGATAGAGACTAGTCGTGAATTGGCTCATCTCTTTCTACATAACGGATTTGTACCGGAATGGTGTGTGCAATGTCGTTCATCGAATAGGACCCCTGACCTAGGTTCTAGCGCGTATCGTTTACATATTCCGTAATGCACTTGGTATTCTAAGGACCACGTTGCCGTTAAGCCTTTTACTTATTCATGAAAATAGATAGTTTCTAAGTCCGTAACCACGAACAATATGGAGTAAGGAAGTTGCGCCTTCATAGAATCCCACGAGGCTCCGCTATGCATACAGCAACACGCCAGAGAGGTACCTAGTACAAGAGCTGGGGCACGATTGCAAACATGCATAAAAAATACCTATCACCAGAAAAAACAAAGAAAACTATTAATAAACTAGTTATATAATAACTTTCATAATATGTCTGCAGCGGTGTAGCGTTTTGCAAACACTTCATTATCATCATAATATCAACACAGATTGTCCACTGCTGAACATAGGCCTCCCCTATAGATTTCCAGAGCGATCGATCTCTACTCCCAGCAATTCAAATTAGCTCGTCTTTCCATCTAGTGGGGGTCCGTCCTAAGTTGCGCAGTCCGTGGTCTCTACTCGATTTGCATACACGATAGTCACACTAATATTATAGATGTGAACGTTTGGATGTTTGTTTATTTATTTATTTGTTTGTTTGTTTGTTACTCAATCATGTCGTAATGGCTGAACCGATTTTGATGAAATTTGATATATACGTAGAATATAAATTGGATTACCATATAGGCTACCTTTTATCCCATAAATCAGTTCCCTAGGGATAAAAATGGGGTGTCAAGTTAAGTCGTAACAGCAAGTTTAGCTTTATTTCTAGGTTACATACACATTTAGTAGCTAGTATGCAATACGCGTGAAACTACTAAAACTACAGAAAAATCATTGTAGCTTGCTTGGAACTTTGAAACTAAAAAATCAACTTCCGCTATAATTGTTCCTATAATTTTTCAATTTGCAATCACCTTAACTAACAACTTTACAACAAATTCTGGACACGCCCATTCAAGGTCACCTATACCACCACCATATACCACTACTTTTAAGTTACATATAAGAGCTCTGTTAAAAAAATATGTATTTACATTTATTTTAACTTTTCTACTCATATAAAGTAGAACCAACTAGTAGGACTTTCTGTTGTTTGTGAATTAGAAATAATAATGTCTAGTGATAAATACAGTTCTAATCAAAAGGATACGAGTACTTATAAGGATAATAAATAATTATAATAAAAGTCTTTATTTCTGTATTACAGTGTTTTCTTAATTTTGAAATTATTAATCACATTATTTATTATAAAATTCACTTGGAACAGTTTGTTTTTCGACATGGATTTCTCTAATTTTTTACACATTATTTTTTTTTATTGATGATAGCCAAGCGCTTGATCACTACCTCACCTGATGGTAAGTGATGGTGTAATCGAAGATGGAGCACGCTTGCCTAGAAAGAACCTATTCACTCTAAACTTGAAGACTACGAGGTTTTACAGGTTCAATTAATTATACTGGTTTTTATAAAAGTATATAAGTATTCTATCAGTTATCTGGTTCCCATAGTACAAGCTCTGCTTAGTTTGGGGTTAGATTTTATTTCTATCAATTGGTACCCTTCTCCATTAAATTATTTTTATTCAGAAATATTTTCTGTTACTTTCTTAATGTACTAGGATCGAACAAAATTCAAAATCATCTTTATTTGGAAAAATTTAACAAGGGTGTAATAACAAAAATGGAAACGATGATACGTGCATGAGTAATACTGTATCGCAGATAACAACGCCTTCCTCCGTGGCATGATAAGAATAAGAATTACATTAGGTATATAACATACAATAGAAGCGGCAATAAATAACAGTTACCTACTGAAATAATACGTATTGAATTGCCGTATAATGTTGATTATCATTAAATAACTATTATGACTAATATTAATTACGTATATGTACCATTAACCTACGGTGCTGAGACATGGACGCTCACGAAGGAGACTGTGCACAGGATTAGAGTCGCACAGAGAGCCATGGAGCGCGCCATGCTCGGCATCACACTGCTAGACCGAGTCCCCAATACCGAAATTCACAAGGGGACTAAAGTTCAAGACGTTAGCAAACGTATATTGGGGCTCAAATGGAGTTGGACAGGACATGTGGCCAGGCGCGGTGATGACAGGTCGAGCAGGGTGCTGACTGAGTGGTGGCCCCGAGATGGAACCAGGAACGCAGGTCGCCTACCGGCAAGATGGGTCGACGACATTATAAAAATCGCAGGTCGTATGTGGGTTAGAACAGCGCAGGACAGAGTCGAATGGCGACAACGAAGAGAGGCCTATGCCCAGCAGTGGGATGAGAAGGGCTGACGATGATGATGATGATGATGACGTATATGTAGCACCTCGTGTGTGGGGGTACGTGTGTGCGTATTTGAGTGCATAAATGAAAACTGTTGGTTAATATCACACCAAATTATCTGTCAGTCGCCACTTAGTCCAGCCCTGAAGCCGGCCACGTTAGGAGTACACGAGCAATCGAGTCACGTCGCGTTTCGAGATCGTCTAGATATCGTATTTCTACTAACAACTTATTTTGTAAATACTTGATATAAATTGGATGCACGCTTTTCTTACATCGTTTCACACTTGGAAGGAATTGGGGCATGTAATCAAATATTATTTATTGATCGAGCGAAGAGATCTCCAAATCAACTTGGGCAAATCGGCGTTGTATGTATGTATGTTTGTTTGTCCGAGGATAACTTTCGAAGCGTTGATGCGATCATCGTGAACTTTGATACATAGGTAGATAGTGATGTCACAATTTTGGTGTGACTAAATGAGCTAAAAATGTTGGAGGGTTGTTGAGATATTGGGGTTCAACAGGGGTAAAAAACTGAAAATGACATTATTAGGTCAAGCGGGACGTCAAATGAAAGGTCTTCATTAGTATATTTAAACCCTGTTTTTATTTTTAGTTTAATCCTTGTAGTTTTTGAGTTATTAGCCATAAGAAAAACTAAACTTTGACAAAATTCACAGGGTACACCAGTGACCCCACAATGCTGAAATTTAGCATTCGTGTTGCTTAAGTGACACAAATATAGGCAAAGGTTTGAAATCCAAAATATCTGCATTTTGTACCTCTAAAAGAGGAACCAATTTATATGAACTCCCGTTACCTGTAATTTGAATGAAGCTGTAGGTTAAGTATTGTGGCTGTGTATTTATATTAGTTAGTTATTTAGTGGCACTATGTTGATAGTCAAAGATTCCGAATACATATATATTTTTGTTTTTCTGGGAGACTCGTGAGATCTCAGTTCGGGGTCAACCACTAGTTATTTAGTTTTAACCTGTATTGTCCCACTTCAGGGCAAAGGCCTCCCTCCCTGTAATCAAGTAGGTAGATGAAAATAATCCAAGAAAAAAAGAAACAATTGTAACAGAAAATAATTTACAGTATACAGTACACAGTCTCCTATAATTGAGTCTTTGTTTTTTTAATGTACACTCCCCTCAACTGTTGTTATTAATAAATAAACAAATAAATATTGCTGGACATTTTACACAGCGCTATCTAACCCCAAACTAAGCAGAACTTGTATTATGGGAACCAGATAACGGATAGAATACTTATATACTTTTTTTGGAAATATATGCCTAAATAAAATATATAGAAAAACCTCCAGACCCGGAACAAATATCTGTAGATCATACAACATTTGTTCCGCGGCGGAAATCGAACCCAATACCTCCTGGGTCTCAGCCGGCTATTCGCCCACTGCGCCACGGAGGTCACCATTACAAAGTCTTTATGTAGTAAAATAAGTTTTTATTTAATATGTATGTGTTTTAGTCTAAGGTATATCTTTATGTGCCGTAGAATAAATAAATTAAGAGGAAATCTTGGCTGCGTTTCGCCCATACAAACGTAGTCCCCTGTTTCCTCTCTGGATAGTGATACTAGAGCAAATATTTTTTACCATACAATCTACAAGTACCACGGTCATGTCCCTACGTTTAGTTTTTCTCCATAAATTAATTATTATAAGAACTAGGAACCTTCTAAAGTCACAGAAATTGCTAATTTTTACTGCCCCTTTTCAGACATCCAGCAAACAAATTTGACGAATATAAATAAAAAAACGAAACCTACAAACATAGCCAAAGCCCTTTTCATTACATATTTGAAAAAATAAATTAAAATCGGTCCAGTTTTGTAGGAGGAAACAGGCGATTACGAAACAGTGATTTCGTCTATTTTAAATAGGAATAATCAGTCCGACCTGCAGTTGTCTCTATCGCACGCACATAGGGCATATAGGGCACAGCCCGACAGCAATAGATTTGTTAAATACCTATTTTCCAAATGTCTTGCTTCCCGGATTTTCTCTTAAACCTTTGAATCAGTGTCTGAAACATATCCGAGCTACCGATGGTCAATCCGTAATTCTAGAGATATATCGGATTCGACATCGAATCCGAGAAAAACGCAGGTTTCCGATCCAATAGCATTCCGACGTTTTAAAATAGCCCCGCTCCCATTAAACCGTTAATATTCCCATTGTTGGAATTGGACCAAAAACATCTAAACCATAAATTATACATAGGCAACTAGACAAGATGTTGGTCTGAGTCCAGAACATGACGCTGTTACATAAGCTATAAGCAGTGCACGAAGTCTAGCGCTGAGCGATACGCGGAGGGGATAGCTGCGCATGGGTACTGTCGCGCACGCAATACAATTATAACTTTAATGAATTATTAGCTAAATAACGTTAATGACATTATTTTAATGTAATGTCAAATAGTAAGTCTAGCGCTGAGCGACGAACGAAATGTGGAGGATAGCTGTGCATGAGTACTCTCGCGCACGCAAATAATATTACCTATACTTTAATAAATAGTTTATCTCCAATTCCAATATCCAAAGATTTATAGTAGGTACCTAAGACATAATTAACATGATGTGTTGAAGTTAATTTAGCAAACAAATTCAAATAACAGCAATAACAATTAATAAATAGGTAACAAATAAGAACGCGACTGTACACTGGATGTGCGCGGGGCATCGTATCAGTGCGGGGAACGGAATGCGACTAGAGAGCCAATCGGCGCTACGCACGCCCGCCCTTCATCCCGCTAGCCCCCCTCAGGTACCTTAATTTTAACTTCTGCGCAATAACGGTCAGCGCTAAAGTTTCGTGCCGGTACTTATACATTTACATTAAAATGTAGTTATTTTATTATCCGATTTCAAAAAAAAGGCGAAGTTTCTCCGCCTTACATAAAACAATACTTTCTACGGGTATTTTAATGAATATTTTTTTATGTTTACGCATATTAAACTATTTACGCATGTTATACTAACCTTAGATTAACTCTCTCTTACATTCTTATAAAAAACTATTTGTACTGTTTGCATTAATTAGATGAATAAATAAATAAAAGGCATTTATTTACACACACACCTATTATGCTAACAGAAGTAGGTAGGTACAATAAGTACTAAATAAAGCTAGGTAAGTTTAACAGTAGGCCTAATTCTAAGAAACATTAGTACATTATTGTAGGTAGCACTAAGGTGGTGGTAAATAGGTCGAGGGCTCCGCTACGCTGGTTTTCAGCCTCGCCTTGGCAGAAACATCTGCTGCTGCCGCCACCACAGATAGAGTTCTAGGGAACTGTCAGCTTTATGCACTGAATTAACAAGTAGACAAGTAGAAGTAGAAGAAAGAACTAGACAATTACCTAAAACACATCACGTAAATACTTAAATCAGAGAAATTCCACACAGACAATACATAGGCAAACTAAAAACTTTATCTATTAACTAACTTATGCTACTGACCGTACAAGTAACATTTTCTCTCCCGGATATTGCTGTAGACGGATATCCTCGCTACAGAATCTTACACAATGATACATCGGATTGCGCACGTTTTGTGTACCGTACGATTTCTTCATCTCAATGACATCACATTTCATTGATATTTGCATTTGAGCCGTCTCCGAGGTTCTTTGGTGAGGAAATAAGATTCATTTCATTACAAACGACCGTTTTGTTGGCACACAATCACCGCTCAGCTTTGGTCGATACTTTCCTTTCTCTATAGCTACCATATTATAGTCCATGTATTTTATTTATTTGAGTAACGTTACTAAAATACGGACATTATTTACTTTTCATCATCATCATCCTCAGCCTAACATCATCCACTGCTCTGTAGCACTGCCACTGCCTAGTCTGTAACATCCCTGTTGCGAATATGCGATATGTTGCCAAATCGATGCGGAAGTTCCGCATCGATTTGGACATCTGCATCCGCAATAATCGATGCAGATGCAGCGCAGGTAACGACAAGAAAGAAATTGAGTGGCGCGTGCCGTAGGGCGTGCTGATTGGCCAGTAGGAGCGAAGATTTTGGTGGCAAGATCCAACGCGTTTGTTATTGTTTATAATGCTTATCTCGTAAATCAATCTTAATGTGTTTACTTGCGCAAGTTGCGCATAACGTGTAAACATTGCAGTTTTGAGTGCTATTGTAAGTATACTGAGTATTGTATGTTAGGCGACTTTTCTGCAGTTAATAGTTTATATTTTTGTTTCATTTCTACACCAAAACGACATTTCTAAAAAAAAATTAAGGTCCGGATCCGCATCTGCATACTCTGATCCGCATCCGCATTTGCATCCGTGGATATAAAAAAATCTGCATCCGCAACCTCCCTGGTCTGAAATACTGACCGACGCCGACGCAACGCCGACGCAACCTTGACTATATCGCGGGCAAAATATCTTATACTTCTTACCTACGATACCATTTTTTTAAACCAATCTATCATAGAACCTACTTAGAACTTACGGATGCCGAAACATGTTCACTTACGGTTGTGGAAGCTATGAAAAGAGCTAGGACCTATTGCTCGGAGTTTCTCTTAATAATATGATCCGCCAGAGAACAATCAATATCTGACAGAGAACAAAGGTGGTCAACAAAAAGGGGTATCATCTCATAGAGTCAGCAAGTTGAAGTGGCAGTGGGCCGGTCATTTCTTGCAAACAACCTATACCCGCCGCGTTATAGAGTGGGGACCACGCTTCGGTAAGCGTAGTTTTATTTAATTTGGAACTGGCATATGGCCCACCTGATTTTAAGTGGTAACCATCGCCTATAACGAGAAGCCCCAGGAATGTGCGTAGTGCGTAGTGAATGACGCCCGGCGCGGCGGCGTCTAGATGGAGTGACGATTTGCGCGCTGTAGCTGGTAGAGTTTGGATGAGAAGAGCTGATAATTGCGCTCTTTGCGACCGATGATGCGATGATGATGATGTCTTGGAACTTGCACTCCCTTAAAATTCATGGTAATTTGCAATATCTAAATAATTAGCAATTTAGTGATACTCGTAACCAAGTATCTACATTTTATTTTAAAAATTCACAAAGATAAGAGGATGCGAAGTAAGCAAGTTGAGACTGCACGCAACTTTCCTATATCTCATGTCGCGAGCGGAAAGCGCTGTTTCCTGAAGCCGGACAGACATATTAATAGTATATTGCGTTTCGTACAAAGCTGGACTAATAGCGAGTATAATACCTAAAATAATGGATTACGGATGTAATCAAACATGATCACAAGTAGTGACAAATGATCTGTCATTTTATTGCATCTGTGATTTTATTGAAACGATAATCGAAATACTAACAATTTCTTTGCACGAGCCTCTGTGGGAAGACTTAGTTAAAATTTCTAGGCTTGCTTTAAGAAATCGTTGACGTATATGGGACCCATAAGAACTGTTTTTTTATCCAACTTTTTGTTAGACCGATAAAATAAATCTACTAACAAGCATCTACAATTAGCATAGATGTGCCAACCAAAAAAAATTGCTTTATTTCGAACCATCAAAAATTACAAATAGAAAAACATTGACGATTTTACCACTAAAAGCCAATGTTTAGATGTAAAGTAACAAGCATTAATGTAGTGTACATAAAAATCTAAATACACAAACTTCTTTCTAACTTGTCAAGTTCATACCTACTCCTAAGTCTCAGAATATTTTGAAGCAGTCGGCTCCTGTTTCAAGCTACGCATGACCACAGGTGCAACGTGATAGCTAATTAACTTGTCAAATGACATGTGATCCATACTAATAGCCGAAGCACTTTCTCTCGCCTGAGTCATGCCTTGTGGCAGTGAAACCGCGGCCACAGACTATTGCTACTTAGCACGTCCAACTTAGGAGTAAAAGTAAGTGCTAGCCAGGCCCTGTGACAACGGCTGCGAACGGACTAACAAGAAATCAGTTTAAAAAACTAAAGTTAAGTATTGCTATCGGATTAAATTGTTTTTTGAATGAACCACACTTGATACCATATTTATATTCATATTTTATGATTAGTTATTGTAGTTCGATTTGCGCGCTGTTGCTGGCAAACATTGGATGAGAAGGACTGAGGATCGGGCTCAATGGCGCACCCTGGGAGAGACCTACGTCCAGCAGTGGACTGTTATAGGTTGATGATGATGATTATGAAAAATATTATAAATAAATAAATATAAATATCGCTGGACATTTCACACAGCACTATCTAGCCGCAAACTAAGCAGAGCTTGTACTATGGGAACCAGATAACCGATAGAATACTTATATACTTGTTTTTTGTAAATACATACTTATATTATACAGAAAAACATCCAGACACAGAACAAATATCTGTAGATCATGCAAACATTTATTCTGCGGCGGGAATAGAACCCGCTACCTCCTGCGTCTCAGCCGGCTATACGCCCACTGCGCCACGGAAGCAGTCAAATATTTATAGGTATTCGGAAGAAGAAGTTTACATACGAACTTACTAACGCCCTGGTGTAAGAGTTAAGTTTGAGTTTTGTTTTTTTTGTCTTTCATGTTTTTCATCCTTGAGTTTTTGTGTAGAGTTGAATTCTCTTCAAGTTTTATCCCATCCGGCTTTAGGTGTCCTGTCCTAAGCCTATTCTTAAGATGCATACCGAAGTATTCAAATCACATCTTTCAACTGCCTTTAGGCCGTAATTAATGTTCTTCAGAACCGATTTATGTAAAGAAATAAATTACTTTAGTTCAAAACAACTTAGGTGCTTTATGTGGTGTTGTAACTTTGCCCATTACTCCCGTAAGGTTGATATTGTCACGATTTTTATAAAGTTTTCAAAGTTAGGAAAAAATCAAACAAGAATTACGAAGTTGTTTTAACTTTTTAGATTGTATTTCAAGGAAATGGATAAATGAAAATGTATGGGCAAAACTGAAAAGTACCATTGCTAAATGTACCTATTATAGGCACTTGTCTCACCGCCGGCGAGTAAGCGATTAGCTATCAACTGTTTTCGCGCTCAAGAAACGAACAAAAGATATAGATTCCGTGTCAGTAAAAGAGACACGTAATGAATAGTTGATCGCTGGCCGTTCACACTGCCGGCTAGAACTCGCGTTCCACTGTTTTGAACACTTGCTCAGCGATACGCGCTCAGCGATGCTCGTTTGGCGGTCAGAACACACGCCGTCCATCACAACGCACCGGCCGCCGCACTCGCTTACTCGCTTTATAGCCTAGCGAGACAACTATGACCAAAACTGTACTTGCTTCAAAACAATTTAGTAATCAACCTGTTATATAACAAAATTAATAGAAAATTAAACATGTATATACAATGTCCTACTTTCAATGGAAAAATGCAAGATAATGGTCGCAGGGCAGTGAATCGTAGGGCACATTGTTAACGTACGTGACCTAAGAGGCAATTCTCTGTTATAGGCGATGGTTACCACTTAACATCAGGTGGGCCATAAGTTTGTTTCATCTCCATGTAGTATAAAAAAAGGTATCTATGATGGCGATTTTGCGACGATACCAATGTCATAGTGAAGCGATTGGTTTAGTAGAATTGGGCGCCAGGTGGGACGTAGGCTTGTACCACCGCCAATGCAAATATAAAAAAAAAATCATTTTGATAAAAACTCCCCGTATCTAACTGTGGGTTTGATTTTCACAGACGTTTTAGCCATTTTGCTACTGTTTTCATTATAATAAACTTACTAGCAGATACACTGGCTGTAATGTTCAACCCACTTCAGCTGTTGGGCTGAAGTGGGTTGAACATTACAGCCAGTGGTAGGTATATAGTAAGCTATACAGGGTGTTTGGTAATATACTGACGATATTCAAGTGACGGTTTCTCAAAACATAAAAAAGACTTCTCGGAAAAAAAACTACTATGTATGTAGTTATATTATCAAAATTTAAAGAGAATCGACTAAGTTTTTGTTACCTTTTTGTTACCTCTGAGGTTGGCAGGTAGAAAATGCTATCAGCATTAAGCCCACCTTTTGTACATGTAATTTGTATAAAGTATTAAAATAAATAAATAAATTAGTTTAGGTGATTAATTAGATATAGAACTTACTGCCTACTTTTGCAATCGACATTCAAAAATAAAGGCCGATTTGATATCTCTTTCGGAAATGGCCGCGATTTTGGGTTAGAAAGGGACAACAAGAGATATCTCGGGATGTCACCAATACAATATCTGTGGTTAGATGGCAAGCACTATGCAATAGCACAACATAAGTTTAATAAAGTGTTTGTTTTTACATGCCAAAATAAATATCACATTTCTATGGTAAACATTTCACAAATTTATTTATTATGCTCATCAAAATAACCCCTTTCATTTTTGTGCGTTTATCAAACACCCTATATTCAAAACGTCTTGGAAATGTCCTATTGTATTTAATAACAATAATCTTGTGGGTTGCAAATGGGACTTACCAGTCGACTTACTTTTACTTTTGTCAGCTTCCATTGTCATATTAAAAATTAAAGTCAATTGTATTCTAAATCAAGATCTATGGAATTAGTCAACACAAATCTAGTTTGTGTTGAGATTAGTTGAGATGGAAATGAGATTGCCTGAGATTATTTGCGTGCTCAGCGTTCTATAATAAGCTTTGCTTGTTTTGTTCGTCTGTTTATTCTAGAATGATTTACATAACGTGTTCTTTCTCTTTTCTTACTCAAACGTAAGACGGAGCGAAAGAAAATTAAACCAAACGAAGGTATCGTTTTTTAACGTTAAGATAAATAATAATAAATATTGCTGGACATTTCACACAGCGCTATCTAGCCCCAAACTAAGCAGAGCTTGTACTATATGGGAACCAGATAACTGATAGAATACTTATATACATTTTTTATTTGTAAATACATATTTATAATATATATAGAAACAACCAGACCCGGAACAAATATCTGTAGATCATGCAAACATTTGTCCCGCGGCGGGAATCGAACCCGCTACCTCCTGCGTCTCAGCCGGCTATTCGCCCACTGCAAATATTTTGGCCTTCGTTACCACTTAACACATAGTTTACATTTCACACGGGTTTATCTTTATTTCTAGGTTACCTACACATTTAGTAGAGTAATGCGTATGAAGTCACGGGCAACAGCTAGTTTATAATATTAGTGTGATGTAGGTACTAGCCGCACTTACCTTACACTCGCACGGCAGAGTATAGTATATTCGAGTAGTGTCTTTCTTCTCTCGGCCATTGTGTCAATAAAGAAAGTCCACTGAATTGTGCAGCGTAGGATGACCCTGCAAAAGGAAAGACGACCTAACAAGTGGCTGGGACCCGTTGGGTACAAATTGCACTAGATCGGATGCTCTAGAATTATTTGGAAGAGTCTTATGCTCAGAAGTGAATGACCTACGACTAAAATTATAATAATGACAGCTGACCAGCCGCCGGCTTCGCACGCTTGAAATTTCCTGTGCCCGTGGGAACTTCGGGATAAAAACTATTTAAAACACTCTTGTCTAAGTGACGTGACACTTCATGAAGATGACTTCACGTCAATGAACGACGGTTAAATTATATTATTGTTCATACAAAAACACTAAAAAGGGGGGGGGGGGGGGTAGGAGGGTAAAAAATACTTTACGACCTATTCTCATACCTACAGATTTATAAAAATATCATTAAAATCGGTCGACCCGTTTCGGAGGAGTGCGACCACACCGTGACACGAGATTTTTATATATTAGATGTACCTAATGATAATCGAAATATCGAGTCGATTATTGAATTCCACTGAATAGGCTTAGTTTATTCTTGTTCCATCGAATCCCGATTTTAAGGAAAAGTAACGACAATTAACATAAAATGCATGTGTGTTCTTCTTACGCACGTAAGTTAAACTTCTTTGGCGTAAATAAAGTTTTATGTCATTTGCGAACCACTTGAATAATGTCATGGTATGTTACATCGGCGCGCGCAACTTCTGTCAATAATGAAAATACTGATATTTATTTTATTTCGCTAAAGAGAAATATAAACTACAAAAATATTTTTATAACCAAAACGTGTTGTAGAAAGTGAAACGGGTCTCGAATGCAAACGATGACAAATAGCTGTCGTGATAAATTTCTCTCCTCGTGCGCAGTTTCTTTATTGAGCTGTTATTCACGTAGATTAGGTTTGGACAATACTGTTATCTAAGTGGATTACCTATTTTTTATTCATTGTCAGTTTATTCTAATAAATAAATTGCTTTATGTTGGGAAGTTTCTGGCTGGACGATATTTTTGCGTCAAAGCTTGTCAAAGTTTATCAGAGTCATAAGTTATACGAAGTGTTTGGCATAAACAATATTACATAAACAATATTTGACCTATATCCTAGTTATAAATACGTTTAACGTTACCTTTCGTTTATCTTAATTACTAGCTGTTGCCCGCGACTTCATACGCGTTACACTACTAAATGTGTAGGTAACCTAGCTAAACTCGCTGTTGCAATTTGACTTGACATCCAATTTTTATCCCATGGGACCTGATTTATGGGATAAAATGTAGCCTATGTGTTAATCCAGGTTATAATCTACGTACATACTAAATCGTCTTAATTACTTCATCGAAATCGGTTCAGCCGTTACGACGTAATTGAGTAATAAACAAACAAACATCCAAACTTTCACATTTATAGTATTAGTGTGATTAATAAAAGTATCTAAGACAGTCGGCTTTTTTGAATATCTATAAAAAAGGCCTGGTATATAGGGCGGCCAAGAAAACCGAGACAAACGTCACCTTTAGCCTCTTTTCTTGTATCCGTTTTCATAAAATAACTTTTGAATGATATTGAGTAAACATTCCATTGTTTAATTTCATCACATTTGAGTAAGCATCGAGCCCTTTATATTTCCTAAACTCAACAATGCTTTATTTCATCGCAACTTTGACTTGTGTTTCCTATTTCAAGTACGTTTATTCTACTGGGTCTTTTCATTCATAAATACCATGAATGAAGTTGACAATTGAGTAAATATCTCTTTGTTTTTATTGTAACACCTGAGTAAGTTTAAACAACCGGTTTGCTAGCTATTATGAGATTGCGCTGTGACGATTAGACCGTGTGAGGAAATCGGTCTGGGTGTAATGTTAGTTGTCGGTATTAACCAGGTTCTTATGGTACATACATAAAGTAAAATCAAATTTACAAATCCAAAACAAAATGCATTTACTACCTGATCCTCCACGAGCAAGCCAGGAAAGAAAGGCAAGAAACAAAACTGTTTTGGAATTGTAACATTTTTGACCGAGTCGGAGCAATTTAAATCCCAAGCTTCTCTATTATCTAATTAATGCAATACGTTATAGTAGACTTTTTTAAAAAGATTTTCTTTGACTACGTTTTTAAATTTGTTAATTGTCAATTTTTGTATATCACTCGGGAGTTTGTTATAAAACCGTACACTTATTAACTTATGGAGTCTAAAAGTGGCAACAGCAAGTTTATCTTAAGAGGAAATCCGGGAAACAAGACATTTGGAAAATAGGTATTTAACAAATCTATTGCTGTCGCGCTGTGCCCTATATGCCCTATGTGCGTGCGATAGAGACAACTGCAGGTTGGACTGATTATACCTATTTAAAATAGACGAAATCACTGTTTCGTAGTCCCCTGTTTCCTCCTCTAAAACTGTACCGATTTTAATTTTTTTTTCAAATATGTAATAAAAAGGGCTTTGGCTATGTTTGTACGTTTCGTTTTTTTTATTTATATTCGTCAAATTTGTTTGCTGGATGTCTGAAAAGGGGCAGTAAAAATTAGCAATTTCTGTGACTTTAGAAGGTTCCTAGTTCTTATAATAATTTATTTATGGAGAAAAACAAAACGTAGAGACATGACCGTGGTACTTGTAGATTGTATAGTAAAAAAATATTTGCTCTAATATCACTATCCAGAGAGGAAACAGGGGACTACGTTTGTATGGGCGAAACGCAGCCCAGATTTCCTCTTATTTTCTAGAATTAAAATTATGATTATCGGTATTTTTTCAAACAAATTAATATTTATGTGAACATTCATCCGATTTTTATAGATGTATTGACAAGGGATAATGTCATAGTATTTATTTCTTTAAACTTATGGTAGACCAAGTTACCAACATATCAGCCATAAAACATCCACTGCTGAACCGATCTTTTTCAGCCTGCGCCCAACCGCTCCCAAAAACCTTTATCAGGTCGTTTCCATTTAGTGCGAGGCCGTCGTATGCTGCAGTTTCCTCCACTCGAGAGCCTTTCAAATAGGTTTATTGGAAGTTTATCTACTTCGCTACTTATCTTAACATTACTTACCATCGATGGTAAGGTAGTTGTCGAAGCGATGACATGAAAAAAATTAGGTACATTTATATCAAAGATATGGTAAAGTTTAAAAAATGCCCCCGTTGTAGTTTTATCTCTGTTTGGACTCGAAACTTTGCGGCTCGCATTTCGTAGAAGGAACATGTACTATTTATATTTTCTAAGTACCTACATTGCCTGCGAAGTTTTTAATGTGTTTTTTTATATGTCTATCTAATTTATAAGTTTAATATAGAGACTATAGACAAAACAGACTGGACTTTTTCTTGCAGTGATTTAATTTTTAGGGTTCCGTACTTCAAAAGGTAAAAAAGGAACCATTATATGATCACTCTCTTTTCCATCTGTCTGTCCGTGTGTCACCACCAATTTTCTCAGGAACGAATGGACCAAGCAAGTTGAAATTTATACCAGATACTGAGGTATATAGTTCCTATTAGGTATATAAAAATCAAGGTCCTGAGTCAACACGATAAAAAGATATGGGCAAATTTAGATTTTCGCGAAAACTTGTAAGTACCAAAATTTACCTTAATTTTCACCTTTTTTTATTTTTCGGAATTTTCTCTTTACTTGTGCTATAAGACCTTGCTTTTAACCAAAATTGACAATTCTAGGTCAATCGGAAGTACCCTATATTTTGTTTTGGTTTTGGGTCGAAAACTTATAATCCCGTTCCCGTTCCCGTTGACCTAGAATCACAAAATTTGGCAAAAATCAAGGTCTTAAAAGCAAACATAAAGGAAAAATTATAAAAAAAATAGTTTAAAATTAAAGAGTGTCCCCATACATACATAGTTGACACCAATTAAGATAGTCATCTGAGTTGTATGGGCGCTCATACAATTTATTGTAAATAATGGTACGGAACCCTTCGTACGAGAGTCCGACTCGCACTTAACCGGTTTTTTTATTGTGACTAAGTTAGCAAAGTGCAATCAGTAAAGCGCGTCACACACGATGAAGATGTTATACATGGACAGATACATATATATCGATGTTGAATTGTATTGCGAGTGATATTTATATTAACATAAAATATATAGCATCTAGCCAACCTTTTGTACAGAGCCCGCATATTTTAAACGCCTTTCTCCTCACCCGTCACGCCGACGCGGCGGTTGCATCACCGAGTGCGTTCACGTCATTGAGTTCACTCACTCCTAACTTGAGGCTGGGTACTTGAGAAGTTGCGACTTGATACAGCAAAGCAAGCCATAATTACCAAGTTCACTCACTCCAAACTTGAGAGGGAACTCGTATTTGGATACTGCATAGAAACGCTTTCGTATGAGTGGTCCCTAAAAGATCGCTTATGCTTCGGATCAAAGAGTTCTGAAAAATAAAAATTGTTCCTATTTCTATGCTTCGGTCACCTTCGGGACTTGTCTAGGTCTTATTTAAACCATTTTATTAAGTAGTTAATAAAACCGAACGACTACAGTAGGTACTATGCAATTATATTTTATTACATGAACTGTGGTTAAATTGCAAAATATATATGGCCTTCATCATCATCATCATTATCATTGTCAACCTATAGCAATCCACTGCTCGACGTAGGTCTCTCCCAGGGTGCGCCATTGAGCCCGATCCTCAGCTCTTCTCATCCAATCCTTGTCAGCCACAGCGCGCAAATCGTAACTCCATCTAGCCAGAGGGCGTCCGACACTTCGCTTGCATAGACGTGGTCTCCACTCCAGAACACGTTTACCCCAATGGTTATCGGTTCTGCGGCAGATATGGCCTTACCACAAACAAATTTAATACGCGTTGAACACCAATTTAAAAAAATCCAGTTTTTAATTTTGTGTTTTAACCCATACATTTTACTTTAGGTCCAACACAATTCGCTTAAACCAAGCTTGCAATTTAAATTATATTTGAATTTATAATAATTACAATGTCGTATAGAAGTAGATTATAAAAAATTAAGAATGTCATTAAATAATTGTATCATGTCAATACAGTATAATCATATCGCGTGTTATTATAGTCTCATAACTATTTCACATCATGCCCAAAAAACTCATATACTCGTAACTACCCTCTTGTTAATTTAAGAAATGGTCAATGAGGTATTTGACAGCAAAAATAATAGTTTGTTGGAGAAGCTCACATGAATGCAGGTTTAAATATATTTACAAGTAAACTAATTTAAACGAATAAGGTATTGTCTATATTACATTTTTTCTATATATAAAAATGTTAATTAAGTTTCCTGGGAGTCGTTATGTGCAGGTAGCACAAAATCGGTGGATGTTTAAATCTATGGGGAAATGGGCTTCCCCATAGATTTACACATCCACCGATCCACCGGGAAGCCCATTTGATTATGTTCAGCAGTGGAAGTCATTTCTACAAGTATTCCAACATATTGTCATATTTAACGATAGCCTTAGTTCTATTTATTTGTCTCTTAGGGTATATTAAAGTTTAATATAAGTTTTTTATTTATGTGTTAATTTTAAGGCAGTTTGCGCTTTGTTTAAAACTGCATGTCACTGTTTAATTTAATAAATAAATCTTATATCTTAAAAAAGGTTGACATAATGATGATCATATCATATCAGACATTGGAAGTCTATTGCTGAAGATAGGATACCCCATGGATTTTCAGAAAGACCAATCTTATGAGGTCTGCGCCTAACGGCCCTCAGCAACATTTATCAGATCGTCTTTCCTACATGATTATGATATACTAGCTGTTGCCCGCGATTTCGTACGCGTTACACTACTAAATGTGGTACCTAGAAATAAAGCTAAGCTCGCTGTTGCAACTTGACTTGACACCCCGTTTTTATCCCATGGGATATGATTTATGGGATAAAAGGTAGCCTATATGGTAATACAGGTTATAATCTATGTATTATATATCATATACACCAAATTTCATCGAAATCGGTTCAGTCGTTACGACGTGATTGAGTAATAAACAAATAAATAAACCAATATCCAAACTTTTACATTTATAATATTAGTGTGATGTGATTCAAATATGTACTTTTATTTTACACTTTCTGGGTTTCTTTTTATCGAAATTGTTTCAGCGGTTTCGCCGAACAAAACATCCAAACATCACACTCTACCTCTAACAAAGTTGAGAGCTCAGGTGGCAAAGTGCTTCTGCCATCAAACTACTATAAGTTAGACACACTTGGCAGTCTCAATAAAGTTGAGACATGCATAACGTTGCACTCACCAATAGCAAACGCAGCAAACTTTCATTTCAACGGTAAAGGATTAAAGTAGTATATTTACAGGGTGCTTGGAATGTAAATATTGTTGGACCGAATCTTTAAGTTTTTTATAGATTGTTTTAAAAAACTTAAAGGCTGTGGCGCAATTGGCAGCGCATCCTCGTATCAAGAGCAAGGTTACGGACTCAAGTCCCGTCAGGATCAGACATTTTTGGAGATTTATTTTTTCGTAATATTTTAATTTATGAGTTTTATTACAAAAACACATTACGAATTATTTAAACAGGTAATTAAACAAATCTAGAAATCAACAACCTTGAGTTAAAGTTCAATTGAGACCAGTTAATGATCTGAGTTGACTCATAAAGTATATTTAAACATTTTACTGGTCCAAAAGTTGATTTGACAATATAATGTTGCAATCAGCAGATTTTTTATTTTTTTACAATTATTAGATCGATAGGCCTGATTTTAAAATATTAGGGGTAAGTGTCTGATAATGATAACACTTTAAAAATATAAAGTGTTCATCATGTTTTGACGGAGTGTGTTCGGAATGAGTCACAAAGACAAGATGTTACATTTAGGTTTGGTTATGGTGTAGGTACGAGTATCTGCAATAGCATATTAGCCTCCCCGCTTTCCGAGGAAGCAGAGATGCTGGTCAAACTGTATCTGCACTGCCTGCATATATAGTTTGACTAGCATCTAAAAAGCGAAACATGTTCATTCTGGTGTCGGATTTTTTTTTTACTATAAATGTATCATTTTTGTACGGGGGTGCCATAGTCACTGTGTGACAAAACCGCTCATTAAAAATAAAGATAAAAAAATATATAAAGACTAATGTATATTTATTACTGCAGTTTTTGGCAAGAAAACAGCAGGAAAAAAGCAAGAAAACAGTTTTGTACCCGACTTCCGGTTCGGAGATTGTTTCGATTCCCGGCCGTGCACCTATAAATCTTTCTACTCGTATTAGTATAGATACATAAATATATTCCAAATCAACCTGTATTATTATTTACTCTGTGGTAGAAGTATCATGCTGGGAAATAATTTGATCGCGTAGAAACTCCCAAGTTTCGGAAACCTTAATCGATGAATCGCTTTGGTTAGTTTTAGCTTTATGTTTCAAAACGTGTTTAGAATATTGGCCTAGTTAGATAAGTTAGATATAGTACTAGTTGATATAAGTAGTAGGTACAGTCGCCTTAAAATCTTGTTAACCGCTGAATTAGGTAGGCGAGAAGCTGACTGAGATAAGAGGTTCGATTCTTGCTACGAGACACTTGTAGTTAAGTAGATTTTTAATGTCATTGACCAAGAAACACGCTAGAGCCTTACTAATCGGTGAAAGTAATAAACACACGGAAGACGAACATAATATTACATCACCAATTAGCATATTTAAATCATCTGGTACACACGGCTACACATCAAGCTATACATTTCCAGTTTATGCTGACTTTTCATTGTACGGAAACCTAGACAATGCGAGGTCAGCTTATACTGGAAATGTATAGCTTGAGGTGTAGCCGTGTGTACCGTCGCACGTTGGAGAATGCAGGAAAAGTGACAACTGCATTTGTTACTTTTATGTCATGTTATAACAATTTTTTTTACGTGAGGAAATCCACCATGGATACCTTCCGCCTTGGGGTTGTGATGGCGGAGGTTATGTCAGACTCTTACTGATTAAAACCTCACGGGGTTCCTTCTGAACACCTTTGGTCGAGGCTGTGGGTACGCTTTGCATTCTTCCATTGTTATGTTATAACCATAGCATAACATAACACAGATTTACAATCTGGCTTGCATTTTGATGCACCGCTATGTAGGTATGACGTTACAACTGAAAATCATGTAAGCGCGTGTAACTATTTTAGGGCTTCGTACCTCAAAAGGTAAAAAGGAACCCTTACAAGGTCATGTCGTTGCCTGTCTGTCTGGACGTCTGTCAAGAGAACCCTTTTCTCTGGAACGCGTGGAGGTATCAAGTTGAAATTAATATCAAATACATATGTTTTCAATTCTAAGTCAAAGCAATTATAAAGTAAGGCCATTTTTGCCCCATTTTCGCTCGCAAATAAATCAAAACCTATAGGGTACTTCCCGTTGATTTAATCTCATGAAATTTGGCATGAAGCAAGGTCTCACAGCACAAGTAATGGACAAAATCCAAAAATCTTTAATTTGTAGTTATATCACATATATATTTTTACTAGAGCCTAACGGCAAATGGTAGGTTCTCTAGCTAAAGCACAAATAAAGATGATTTAGAAATATTCAGGACATGGGAACCAAGTAGGTATAATTATTTTAATATAGGCATAAATATTAGTATTTTATGATTTGAATATAAGGTCGTTTTCAGAAAATATACGTTAATAATTGTTTTTATGTAATGAGTTCGGATTCGCCCGCACGCACTGCACATAACCGCGAAGTAGAGCAAGGACGTGTGCATGCGTACATAACGCAAAACGCAAATTGAATTCGTCAAACACGTTTCAGGCATTATTTAATATCGAAATAAATAACCTTACATAACATTTTATTTTTTTAAATGGAGAAAAATACCTTTAATAATAGACAGAATAAACAATTATTTACATGACCAATTACAGAAGAAACAGTTGAACAACAACATTACATTACATTATTAATAGTTACATTATACTATTATGCATCATACTTATTTTATATGTATATACATATATATTATTATTAGTCACACTGGCAGCCTGTGGTTCACGTGCATTCTAAAGTCCGTCAACACACTTCGCGTCCAATACCATGCCATGCCTTCAGGATGTTGTTGAGCATCCCGCGGTTCTGTAGCGCCTCGGGTATGTTCGCGGAGGCGCGCACGGATTGGTTCGCCGCCTGTATGAGGAAAAAGGCAGCCTTGTTGCTTACAAGTGTACGCGGGAGTACCAACACCATTCTGAGGACAATAGCGGACAAGTATGACGACCCTCTCTTTATACACTGCGTAGGGGTTCTGTGTAGGTAACCCATATACCTACCTAAACTTTGTGACACGCTACAACTTAATTTTAATTTTAACTATTTGCTAACATAGTTTATAAGAACCTTTATTTATCATCATTGATATGGATCTTGAATATTTGAATTAAATGACTATTTAATTATTTAGTATCAGTATATGAAAGTTAAACAAAATAGCTGCAGTCCTACGCTGCGCTTTTTATTGCTAGGTCTCCCTCCACTCAATAACCTTAGAAAGACGACTCAGGTTGATGCTGTTTGGTGCAGGCTAAAATTTGTTTCGGTTTTTCGATGCTTTGGAAGTCATGAAGGTGGATTGATTTTCATTTTTTCCTACCACCAAGTTTTAAAGACAAATATTTTGGGTGTCTGTAGTACCGTGGTTCCCAAACGGATGGACCGATTCCGACGCGGTTTTTTTTAATAGAAAGCTAGTTTAACTTGGATGGTTCTTAGCTATGTGTGATGAAGGTCTGGTCAGACGATTCAAAGATTATCAGCACTTTTCGTTTTTGGTAAAGGGATCTCAGCAATAAAATGGACATTTATCACAATATTTTTGTGTCAAGAGTTTTATTTTTTTGTTTTATGCAGTATGCATTGCAATGTTCGCAGGTCAGGTCTCCAATCTAATTAGTATTATTTGTGCGTGTGTTTGCAGCAACCGATTTGTTTACCACAAGGCTGAGGGCCATGTTCGGCTAAGAAACAATTTGTATGACTCACGCGTTAACGTCTGAGTTGCCAAATGACTGGGTTTTATTGATGAGATTTTCACACGTTGCTTCATAAAACCGACACCAACTATGTTTATTAACACTGGGATGTTGTGTTTAGTCATTTTGATCCAAGCTGTCGCTGTCACCTGTCACTTTACTCTCATTTACAACATATCATAAAAAATATTGATACAATTTGTTACCTGTTAACTAGTATATATGCGACGAGTGTAGGGTTGCCATACGTCCGAAATTTTTCGGACATGTCCGGTAATATAGGTATTTGTCCGGAATCCTAAACCATCCCGAATTTCTACAATTTAAGTAGGTAACAAGTAAATAAAACATAAAATAAACCAAATATTTTTATTACAAATAAATTAACAATCAACTATGCTATTTGTCATCTTGATCATTACAGATATTTATTGCTCCCAAAAGTTGATAAAAATTGGAATTGACATTAATGTTATATTTACAGTCATTCTGGGTAACTTTGGACCACTTATTAGAAAAATTCCGGTAGTCAGTCTATAAAATGTATAGGCTTACTCCAGAGTAATAATTGTGATTTAGGTAATCTTTTGATGTGGATAACTACACTAAAACATTTACAAATTATGTGTGAACCCTGAGAGAGAGACAGAAATAGTTGTGGTCCAAAGTTACATTGATTTTAAGGTAACATTAGACCAACATTTTTTCTCATCCTATAAACCCATTTTAACGCATTTTTTACATTCTGAGTAATATTTGACCATGTCAAATGCTCATAAGATCGAAAAGCTAACATTTCGAACGAAGTTTTATTATGTACCACATATGTAAAAAATCATACTAACGAACTCGAAACGAAAGGCCCCCATGTTATTAAACAGATAAAAAATACAGAAACAGATTAAAAATACGTGAAAAGTGTTTGTTCAGGGTATGGTCCAATGATATATAGCGGGTCCATTTTCACCCAAAATGACTGTACAAGAAAGTCCGGAATTTTCATCAAATGTCAGGAATTTACTCCGGAATTTAGATTTTTTGATCTGGGAACCCTAGACGAGTGATTCGAGTCGAGAGCTGGCGCTTATCTGGTTCAACGCATAAGCATTGCAATTCAGCGGTGCAGTGCCTGGTAATAGTGATCTGGAGCAGTTGAGCAATCTATAGATCGTTTGCGTCTGTAGTTGATTAGACTATTTCTCTAGTATTTATGAAGAAATAACGTAAACATTCTTACTGTTATTAAATGTATTTAGTGATAGTAATTCTGTTTGATTCAAGATTTTAGTTGTTTTTTACTACTGCTTCTTCAATTCTTGCTCTAGTTTTTCTGGGAGTAAGTATACTTGCATAGAAATGTTCTTATTTTTATTTGTTTGTTTCAGAGGTCGTGTGTGTGATGCAGCGATGGGGGGTGCTGTGGTTAGGACGGCGCTTCTGTGCGCGATAATGCTTTTGCCTCATGGTAAGTACACAATCTTCCTTTATGTGAAGGCTTTTACAATGTAAATAGTTAATTGGCTAATATTTGACGTTTTTTATTGATTATTTAATTGTATTGCCTTTTTAGTTTATTTTAGTGAAAATGGTTACAATAAAGATCTTAACTTATCTTATTTCACTCTTGACATACCTAGGTCATTGTAATTTTCTAACATTGTAATTTTATTTCTTAACATGTGTTTTTTAACATTGATTTGTATGTTTTTTTATCCCATGGGAACCGATTTATGGGATAAAAAGTAGCCTATGTGGTAATCCAGGTTATAATCTACGTGCATACTAAATTTCATCGAAATCGGTCTAGCCGTTACGACGTGAAAGAGTAACAAATAAATAAATAAACAAACATCAAAACTTTCTCATTTATAATATCAGCACCGGATCTAGAATTTTTCCTAACTGGGGCAGAACTTATATAACAGAATGTGGTACCCCCTCTCCTCCAGCATTAAGATGGGGGGGGGTTAAAGTTTGAAGCGTTCCAAAATAAATGAACAGCCAGATGAACTATGTAGGTGGACCACGGGCAGGGAGTGGAATAATCGATAGCACAACGTGCGCTGGATGCCAAGCGCTTTTTGAAACAATTTTTTTTTCACTATATTTTTATTGAAGAATTTGGCCCCCGCGTAAATTACCGCCCGGGGCAGCTGCTCCGGTTTGCCCTTCCGTAGATCCGGGCCTGTATAATATTAGTGTGATATTTGAATCCCGGAAGGGGAATGTGAGCCCCTCTAATATTATTTTATAAGATCTATGTAACTAAACCACATTGAATCAAATAAAATTAATTATAAAAAATATACAGTCTAAAAAGTTAAGAATTAACTAGGGGAATCATCAACAGTACATTTTATATTATACATTCGAAAGTACTCTAGCCTATATGTCTACACTTCGTACTTTTAAAGCCAAACGATAACAACGAAACGATGGCAACGGAGCGTGGCCTCTCAAAGCATTACAACGAAATACTTGTGCGATGAGCCAGCTTTGGTACCTACGTAAGGTTGTATTACGTATGTGATTACGAAATATGCACCTACGTAGGTAAGGTACTATAACGCCCGAGTTCTATGATACATACCCACTCATTTCAATTTCATTTTCTCTTTAATAAATATAATAAGAAATAATGCTGGAGATTTTCACAAAGCGCTATCTAGCCTCAAACTAAGCAAAGCTTGTGCTATGGGAACCAGATAACTGATAGAATACTTAGAATATTCTCTAATATATAAAAATCTCGTGTCACGGTTTTTGGTAAGTATATTTGGTAGGTATTAGAATAGGTTGTTAAGTATTTTTCCCCCTCCTACCTCCACCCCCTTTTTTTACTCGCGATTTTAGTATTTTCGTATGATTCATATCCATAATTATAATTTAATCGTCGTTCGTTGACGTGAAGTCATTTACATGAAGTGTCGCGTCACTTTGACGTTGAGTGTTTTATACATAAGTTTTTACCCCGAAGTTCCCACGGGAACGGAAATTTTCAGGGTGCGAAGCCGCGGGTGGGTCAGCTAGTAATATATAGAAAATAGAAAAATACCCAAACCTGGAACATCTGTAGACCGTGCAAACATTTGTCCCGTAGCGGGAATCGAACCCTAGGCGAATAGCCGGCTATTTGCACACTGCGCCCCAAAGGTTTTTTGTTTGTTATTCAATTTGTTAAAATTTGATTTAGTGTCCAACTTGGTTTAATATTTGCATTGCTTGATTGTATATTATATTTTTGTATTAGGTAATATTAAGTGCTGTTAATATATCTCCGACGATATAAAATTTTTAGGCATAAGTTTAGATATTTGCGTATTTTCACTTTCTGATGATGTATGGGATATTATTTTGGGGTACTGCGGCTGATTCAAACAGAATACATATTAATATTTCAAAAACGAGCAGTAAGATAGGTATACAGGGTGTTTGGTAATATACTGACGATATTCAAGTGACGGTTTCTCAAAACATAAAAAAAGACTTCTCGAAAAAAAAACTACTAGTTATATTATCAAATATTAAAGAAAATCGTCTAAGTTTAGATGATTAATTCGATACAAAACTTACTGCCTACATACTCTTGCAATCGACATCCAAAAATAAAGGCCGATTTGATATCTCTTTCGGAAATAGCTGCGGGTTTTGGGTTTAAAGGGACAACAAGAGATATCTCGAGACGTCACCAATACAGTATCTGTGGTTAGATGGCAAGCATTATGCAATAGCACAACATAAGTTTAATAAAGTGTTTGTTTTTACATGCCAAATCAATTTTACATTTAAACATTTATCAAATTTATTTATTATGCTCATCAAAATAACCCCTTTCATTTTTGTGCGTATATTATCAAACACCCTATATATTAAAACAGATGGACTCCTGCAGGCAGGGTTTTAGAGAACTTGGCATTATGACGATGATTGGTAAATTCTTCTTTCAAAGTTTAGTGTATGTTAGAGAACATTTATGTAATATTAGGACTAAGAAAGACATACACAATGTTAACACTAGGAACAAGGATCGCCTGGTTGTCCCTATGACACGGATTACAAAAGTATCAAAAATTCAAAAAGGATGGGGATAGGAGAGAAACGCCCGGGTACATGTTTGTACCTCGTATAGGCGGCAACTGAAGGGATTCGTCGACCTCGCCGGCGAGATCGGTGTTTCTGTGAAGTGTTTGCTCTGTCTGATATAGATGACTCACCTTCCGCATTAGCGGAGGTGATTTCGTCATCCGGGTCTCCGAGAACGTGTCTCGGACGACGGAGGATTTGCGATCACAATTTTTCCGTTCAAATCGGTTTATACTTATGCAAAAATAGACCTCACCCTAGCCATGGTGCGGGAATCGTAATTTACACTTTCACAAATCATCTTCTACAATTCTTACTACATCGAAGTTTCCAGAAAAGTTAGACGGGGACTTACATATAGCTATCTCACTCTTTTTGACCGTTACATCTTATAGCTACCTATACATTTGAATCTGATTCGATCCTATAACTACCTACTACATTTAAATCTAGATTCGATCCTGTCCCGTCTTTGATCGTCCGTTACAAATTGATTGTGACATAATTAGTTTATCAGTTAGGCTGAATATA
Source organism: Philereme transversata (assembly GCA_963924445.1). NCBI lineage: Eukaryota > Metazoa > Arthropoda > Insecta > Lepidoptera > Geometridae > Philereme > Philereme transversata. Next base: position 13,998,918 of record OZ004347.1, read on the forward strand.
ATATTCAATTATTACGACATTCAATTGGAAATACGATTTATTACTTTAATCAATTTAATTATTTATATTTAGGTATGCAATCTGACAATGCTTTTGCTGCAACCGATTAATTAATTTTATATATATGTACTTAATATTGTTATTATGTTAAGTAATAATTTATTAATTTTGATCATTTATAATTCTGTTGATATGACTAGTCTAAGTCAGTACTTGTGAATATGTCTATAGATGAATAAAAACAATAAAATACATTAAGTAAAACGTATTGGTATTGTACTGTAAAGTTGTACACTATTTTATAATAATAAACGCGCTAAACTGTGCTAAAGCGTGAATCTAAGCTCATGGATAACTCATGCAATATCCGTCAAAACTCTTTGCTCGAATGAAGATTAAGTTTGAGTTTTTTTTTCTGGAACTAGCTGACCTGGCGAAGTTCGTACCGCCTTGGCATGCATATGACGCGGGCTGCCAATGTACGTCGCCGGTAGAATTTTCAATTGGCCATCATTAGCTGCGTGAATTTTTCCGATATTTTAATAGTTATTCTGTAATTCGGGGTGGAGACAAATCCAACAAATCAAAAATCATCGAAATCGGTTCAGCCGTTCTTGAGTTATAAATGGTGTAACTAACCCGACTTTGTTTTATACTATATATGAACCTAAGTTACACAACTATCTAGATACCATTACACACGTTGATGTCTTTAGTAAGATTCACCAATAACATCGCGACTTGATGACGTGATGACATTTTGATACTTCCTATTGGTTGAATTTAAATACCTCTCGCTCCTTTTGGGGTGCAAAAACACTGGTGCTTTTCCTCGGTCACGGCCCTTTATAAGGGTTATCATAACGCTACGACATACAACCATAGTAGAAACACAAAAGTAGAACGAGAGAGAGAGAGAGGTTGATAAAGGTCCTAATCAAAAAGTGCAGAAGCTTTATCAGTGATGTGGTTCTGAAAATCGTGTAGCAAAAATGCTAAGTTGCTCGGAAGGTCTAGGATTACGGTCTGAAAAATTACGGCGAAAGTGGTACTTTATACGTAGCGTTAGTTAGTGCTCTTTTATGAAAATACTGGAAAGGGATAAGGCCTTTGCAATCAATAGTATTACAAGATTGTGAATGTTGAATCATTTAGATTCTTATAGATATAGATTCTATATAGATATTTTCTTCAATTTTAGCAATTGCTGAGCTTCAAGGTCGATGTCCAGCTGAGGAGAGTTCCTGCCCAGCGCGGGCCGCACCATGCAATTCTGATGATGAGTGTGGGGAGCAGATATGTTGCAGATCTACATGTGGCCGTGTCTGTATAGACCCTTTATTCACTGGTAAGAAATCTCCTAAAATGCACCTACCAATACTTTGCAACTTTACTAAATACCAATAAACTTTACAGTCGTCTTGATTTCAATTTCATTTTTAATGTTTCTCTGAAGGAATACAAAAAAAATATCCATTAAAAATTGACACCTATATTTGTAAAGAATGTGCCAAAAAAAGAATTCCTTCTTACTTTGCGTCTAACTAGTCAAAAACATCATTTTCAGGGTTAATGCTTGCTGGCCAACTAACGCGGTCTAAAGTCTCCAAGCTAACGTGTTTAAATTGAGTTAAAAAGCTTTACACTTTGCTTAACTTTCAAAAAGAATATTAATTTAATAACAAGAGAAAAAGAGAGCAAATAGTTATAAAATAATTTGTCCTTCAGGTTGTGAAAACATCAAGATGTCAACCGAGCGGATCTCCCGTGCCTTAGCCGCAGAGAACAGCCGCGGTGGTCGGGGCAAGCTGTCGTCCACTAGGAGTCCTCGGTGCAGGGTCACTGATGGAGAGTTCGAGGAGGTTCAGTGTGACAACGAGATTGTCAGCTCTTGCTGGTGCGTTGACCAAGCTGGATATGAGGTGAGATACAAAGATACAAGGAAAGTTTATTTAAAACTATAATTATTAAGTGATTACGTTACAGATTATTCGCTTACTTGCTAACATGTTTACCTAACGGAACCCGGTCTTCTCCCTTCTCAGTCAGCCACTTGTCCGGCTCAAAGAACCGTTGAATGTAGATGCTTGTTTATCATTTTGTAAGTCAGGTAACCTGTACCCTCATTTTCTCAGGTTCCCGGCACAAGAGCCCCAGCAGCAGGTCTAGTGAACTGCACTCGGTCAGCGCCTTGCGCCGCACACACATGCCGAATGCTCTGCCCTCTCGGTTTTGAGCTGGACTCTCGAGGCTGTCCACTGTGCAAGTGCAGAGACCCGTGCGTGGGAATCACCTGTCCCGGTCAGCTGTCCTGCCAGCTGGAGGAAACGCCTTGTCTACGGCCGCCGTGCCCACCTGTTCCTACTTGTAAGTTCCTAGAACAATCCTTAGAACTCAATAGTAGACCTAGTGGAATGCTCTGCCCACTAGGCTTTGAACTGCTTTAAAAATTTGATGGCGTCATTGATTTTTTTAACGTGTCTTAGCATGGCTATTTAGTCTAAGTTGCGTACTTTAGAATTGCAAACTTTTATGCTCAATTACCTACTTGGAAATAAATTGAGTGACTGAGTATTTTCCGCGTAGAAAATCTCAACAAATTGCGTAGCTGATGCGAGATTGCCGCAATTCCAGAGCCGACGACCCATCATCACGATTACCTACATAAGCTGCAGTGATTAGAATTACGCAGCACAATCACAGCTTGTTTCATTTTCATGCCTCATTTAGCTGCCTCGTACCATGCAGAGATATCCACATAATCGTGCTGGCAAATCTTACACCATTAAACGTCATAATAGTCGTAAACGTCGACCCAATTTACCTAATTACCATCTAAATCTCATGTAACGCTGCCATATAATGCATTACCTTCACGCAACTCAGGAATTTTGCCATCATGCCACTTAAATCACTTCCTTTAGGGCATATTGTTTTGTATCAGTAGGTACACGGCTTAGCGTGTCTTAGCATGAAATTGGCAACTGTTTCTGATTACCAATGAACCTACTTTAACTGAGAGAAGGCTTTAGTCACATTTCACGTTAAAATTATGATACTTTGTAGGTAAACGAGGTAGAAGTCTGTCCAACATCTGCCCTGTTGGAGAACCACTACTGATCTCCGAAACTTCACGACCATTCCTCTGCGGGACAGATCCTGGAAAACCCAACTGCCCACCGCTTTACAGATGTCTTGTGGAGTCAGGTAAGAACTTTTATTCTGATTAGTCTCGGATAGGACTATTTTCAGCGGGGAAGACGTACACTGTGGCCATGTACGACCTTTAGCGGTCACGTATATTTAATGCGTAACGCTCTTCCAGTTATTAAATTGAACATCACATAAATCAACTAACTGTATACTAAGTAATAGTTTCCTGCCACTTCGATTCCAAATCATAGATTCATCCCACAGGGTTTTATAGTGTTACTTGGAAAACTTTCCTGATTTATTTTAATCATTATTAGAAATACGGGATTTATCACGTACATTGTCGGTCGTAACACCGATAAAACGTGACAAAGCCCATATTTATAATAATTATTTTTATAGTTTTGGTAGTTTGTTAAAACGTTCATAAACATTGCTGAACATTATTTCTCAGGAAACGACTATGGAGTCTGCTGTCCAGCGTCTCTCGAACTCCAAAAAGCCGGTACCTGCCCCGCAGCCACCTCCGACTGCGGTACACCCTGCGCCCACGACCTCGAATGTCCCTCAATGCAGAAGTGTTGCGACGGTGGAGAGTGTGGAAGACATTGCATTTTGCCTAACAACGTGACGATGTGCACGCAGCAGAAGATGCTGGCTGAGCTGTTGGTGGTTAGCGAGAGGGAAGGAAAAGGTTATGTACCGCAGTGTGCGGGTGATGGAGCGTTTGTTTCAAGGCAGTGCTCCAGGAATGGATTAGTTTGCTGGTAAGTTATGTATAGCTGTATGTCTTCTTAAGGTGGAATTTGTCCTATTAGCTATTAGCTCGTTCCCAAGTTGCAGGTTCCCTTGATTTCTATATATTGTTTTATCTAGACTTAAACGCAATCGCGTGTCATTGAATACGGTTGCTAAGGGTCAGTGAGAAAACCCCTTAACTCAAGTTGAATCAACTGCCATACTTTTGATAAATCTTATATTATGATCAATTATTAAAATTACCATAGCAACTTGTCGTAAACAATCGTGCATTTTCGCAACCAGCCTTCCAATCATGCAAATTGCAATGTAAGGTATTATAATTGAAGCAAGGTGTAAGACATTAATTAGTCATCACTAACTTCAAATACTCTTCTCCAGGTGCGTGGACTCAGATGGAAACAAACTCCGCGGCTCCATGGGCCCGTCCTCCTCCGTCCACTGCTCGCCCTCCCCCCTGCCCGCCCGCAGTGGCGCCCGCTCCCTCACCTCCTGTTCCCGAGCCCTTTGCGCCGGTATCTGCGAGTACGGGTATAAGACCGGTACCGACGGCTGTCCCACGTGTGAATGCGATGATCCTTGCGCGGGATATCCGTGTAAGGATGGCGAGGAGTGTGTGAGGGTTAAAGACGCGGAGTGTACAGGCGAGCTTTGTACTGGATATCCTGTGTGTAAGTATACTATACTTTTTTATCACAAATCTTCGTTATAAGGATTTCAAAGCTTCAAATTCATTTGACTGAAACCGATGCTTACCAATACTTTAGTTTTGCATAATTATTTGAAAACCCCAGTGCAGGTAGTGAAACTGGCTGAGATGCAAATGTTTGCATGAACTGCGTACATTTGTTAATGCAACACATGAAATGTCTTCCTGAAATCTATGAATCAAGGAATCCTAAGTCAGGATTCTATTGTAGTAGTGATAATCAGAAAAGTATTGTCTAAGTGTACTTCTTGGTGTTAATTGGCTAATCCATTATCTCTATTTAGGTCGTCCAAGAGTCTCCTACGAAAATCCATGTGAAGTTGGAACTCCCGCTACAGACGAGAGTGGAACCTTAGTGGCTTGTGGAGCTAACAGCGATTGCCCTGCGGAACACGTTTGTACGTTGACTCGCCGAAGCAGTGCTGCCCTATGCTGTCCGGATACCAGTGACAACTCTACTGAAGAAGTTTTGGAGGTAGGTCTTTACCAAAACTGGTTGAACCGATAGAATCATTCTATACCATTCTAGCAATCACGGATTTATGGTCATACAACCAAGCCTTTTAAGATAGTCGTATATCTTGTGTTACAAAATACAGTCTTTCTCTTCCTCGCAACAGAAGTTTGACTTTCGGTGTTGATCCATACAAATATTAAAAAATGTATCTGTCTGTTTATTACGTTTTCACGACTAAACGGCTTGATTATTTTGGTACACAGATAGATTATAACCAGGATTGGGGCATAGACTACTTTTTACCCGACTGCGCAAAAAGAGGGTTATGTTACGTAGTTATTTATAAATTGAAATAGGTAACTATTTGTATTTTAAGATCCCTATTTTTAAGATACACCTGAGTAACGTACTGTTCCCATCTACGTTATTAGGTATTCATTTTGTCAGCGTTTTATTTACGTTTTTTATTTCGTGAAACGATTACCACTCTACGGTGCCATAGATTCGGTAACAGTTTAGCAAAGTATGTAACAACTAAGACATTCTCTCTTCCAGATAAGTTTCGAGTCGTGTGGATCGGAAGCCGAAGCACTTTGCGGCCTCAATTCCACCACCAGCTGCCCTGAGGGAGAATGCGACAACGACCTGCTTTGCTGTTCCACTGCTGACTGCGGCCCTGTCTGCATAGACCCGGCCAAGATGAAACTGCAAACGGACAGGGTCGATGATACTCCTACAAGTAAGAACATTTTTTTAGAGTGACGCACTAACTTATATTTTCTTGATCATTTCTCGCTCAGATGCGGTAACCTGACCCAACTCCCAACTCCTTAAAGTAGCGGAGTAGGAATTTGGGTTGATGTCAGCAGTTTTCTTATGCACAATACTCGCCTATGCGGGACGACAGTGCAGATATTATTCCCTCCACCGACCACCTTAGAATTAGATGCTCTGCTAGTATCTTATTTGGGTCTGGATTTTGTGGTCATGGTCAACATTTACTGATACTTATTCGTATTTATATTACTTTGCAATATCCTAATAGTGCGTCTGGCTTATAAACATAATTAAAAAAACTGAGATTGCCATATTATTTTCGGCTATCCATCTTCAAACCTCAAATCTTTAAAGATATCTTTACCATCAGACGCTAGTAGATGTTACGATCTAAATCTACTGTGATTTACATAATTTCTATGTTTTAAAGGGATCTTTATTTCCAGTGTGCGAATACCTACGGGACTTTGACGAGAAGATGGAAGGAACTGTGGACGGCATGAAGCTTGCCCTCCCCGCGCCGACCTGCAACCAGGACGGCACCTTTACGTCCCAGCAGTGCGCTAATGGAAGATGCTGGTGTGTGGACACATTCGGTACTGAAATACCAGAGACCAGTACGAAGAACGCATCAACTGTGGATTGTGATAAGTATGTATATCTAATATATATAAAATTCTCGTGTCACAGTGTTTGTAACAAAACTCCTCCGAAACCGCTTGACCGATTCTTATGAATTTTTTTGTGTATATTCGGTAGCTCTGAGAATAGGTCATAAAGTATTTTTGACCCTCCTAACCCCACCCCCAATTTTTTTATTGTGATTTTAGTATTTTTGTATGAACAATATCCATATAATTTAACCGTCGTTCAATGACGTGAAGTCATTTACATGAAGTGTCGCGTCACTTTGACATTTCATTCTGCATTTGATTTCTTTGTTAATTTATATGGCAGAACAACGTTTGCGGAGTCATCAGCTAATATATATATTATGATAAGTTGACTTTTCTCTACCATTGTTTTAGCAACTTTAAAGTGTAGTTTGCGTCTAGTTGCTTCGTTAGTGCGCGCGTGGGCTACCCGACGTGCTGTTGCCTCAGTTACAAAGGTCACTAACCGTTATAAGTCCATCATTCTCGTAGTATCGAGTGTGAAGATTTATATCGTTGATTCATAATTCATTGTATTTTCTTCTAGGTGGTTTTGTTACATAGATCTCATAAAATAATATTAGATTTGCAATTACTAGCGTTTCAGTAACACAGTTTCGGCAAATATAAAAGTAAATGTAATGTCCATAGAATATACAAAACATAAAATTCATAATTACAAATACAAATTAAGCCTACATCAAATTAAAAACATACAAAATAATAATAATTCAATCAATTCAAAATTCTAAAGTAAAATGCTAAATACAGAACATGTCCACGCAAGACCTTATACATTTAGTTATGCCTATTCGATTCGATTCGAACCATATCCATTCATTCTGAATGGAAGCCAGCCAACTAATTCCGATGTATTATTGAAAATGAAAAAAAAAAATGAAAATGAAAACATTTATTTGACACGACACACTACAAAATATAACACAAAAGAAGATGGTGACATTCAAGTAATGTCGAATCTTGAGTTCTGGCTCTAAGAGTGGGTGTAAATATCCAAGAGGTCACTGAATCTAACTCACAACTTTATAAAAAAATATATGATATCATTTCAGGGTTCGAAGTGACCTCTCCTGCCTAGATCTAACCTGCCGGATGGGCTGTGACTACGGCTTTGAGCTGGGCGCAGAACGATGCCCGACTTGCCGCTGCCGCGACCCTTGCGCCGGCGTCACCTGCCCTACAGGGCGCGCATGCGCTACTGTTGATGTGGCTTGCGACGCCGATTACTGCCCTCCTGTACCTGCTTGTAAGTTTCTGTTGTACTGTTTTGGAAAATCTATAGGCTATCTAGCTGACCCGCAAGTGGCTACGCAAGTTCGCACGCGTGGTTTTTAAATAAAAACATCAACCTCCTCGGGTAAAAAGTAGCCTATGTCCCAATCATGATCATAATCTGTATCTGTATACCACATTTCATCTAAATCGGTAGTCGTGAAAACGTAACAAACAGGCATACAGATAGAGTTAATTTCGAATAAAAATGTTAGTGATGATGTTACAAATCTTTGGTGTTTGCAGGTCTACCAAAGAAAGCCGGTCAATGCCCATACCTAGTGCCGTCGAGCGGGTCGTGTGAGTTCGCGTGTCGGTCGGACGGCGAGTGCGGCGCGGGCGAGCGCTGCTGCGCGACCGGCTGCGGCACCGCCTGCACGCCCACTATGCACCACACTGCCTGTCAGCAGAGGAGGTAAACTGTCATTGGCGTTGGCGACAATATCAAGCGTACATTGTTATCTAACGGTACTCATTTAGCATCTGCTCAGACGGCCCACAATCACATAACAGCAACAAAAATGTGTCCGGGCAGTAGCTAGTATGAATGGGAACCTGAAGTGCGTGAAGTTGCAATGTGGCCGCAATGGCGTCGGTATTGACCACACGTTCACGATACAGTTGAACGCGACTGCAAAATGTGGTACGTGTGAATGGAATTCTACGTTTTCATACGATTTTGTGGATGGCCACATTTTTGTCGGTGTGGTTGACGCCCGTCTAAACAGACGCTTAGACGGAAAAGGTTTTAATACACAAACGGTTCACAGACCTTTTAAAAGTTCTTCTCACCTAGTAAATCCAGTAACACAAATTTGTTACTGGTTGCGAGATGTTGTTGTACTTTTTGTCTATATTTTACTGTGTTTTAAATGAAATGTTGTCTTTCCTTCTTTTCTATTTTTGAAAATATTTACTTAGCAATCGGCGTATATTTCAACGGAAGCTTTCGGATCGTCGCCGATTCAATCTAAGTAGCGATGAAATTTTTAACCCACAATGGAGTTACCATTTTAGCAAAAATAAAATCCGCCCGTTCTTATAATTCCCGATTGAATAGGGGTACAAAACTTGAGTGTGCCGGCCTATCTATCTAAAGAAATCTTTATTGTTTAGGTACATTTTCGAACAAAAGACATCATCGTGCTCAGTGCCTCTACATATTACGAGTATACTCTATAGTTCTACGGAACAGACTAAAACATTCCATTCCTGATTTATTCTGAGCTGGTATTAAATTATCGTCCGGCAGCGAGATGGGTGGACGACATCGTTAAAGTCGCGGGCCGTCAATGAGTGAGACTAGCGCAGGATGGTGGCAGATGGCACAAACTTGGGGAGGCCGATACCCAGCAGTGGGTGAAGTCGGGCTTGTGGATGATGATGATGAAGATGGTACTTAATTATTTTCAGAGCCCTAGCGCTTCATACAGCAGCGGAAAGTGGGAATCCCCCGGCCTGGACGTGGGTGCCGAAATGCAAGGATGATGGTGCCTTTGAAACCGTACAGTGTCGTGGTTCGGACAAGACTTGCTGGTGCGTCGATGCAGTGGGCAATGAGGTTAGTTTTTCATTTATCTAATAATAAATGAAGTACATTGACTGATCACAAAAAAAAGATAACAGACTCTATACAATTTGGATGGATGCTAAGTTGTAAATTACATAATCCAAGTGGGACGATACTTCTCAAACCCAATTTTGCAACACTCGCGCCGACCATGGGCATTGCGTGGCGTGACAGCATCAGAGGAGCACCGTTTATTACCGGAATTACAGACACAACGATCAACATTAGTGCTTCATTAATCGTCGCGTTCATTTTTTCATTACGTCCATTAGGTTTGTGTGAAATGTCGCCCCACCGCACCTCTTTCATCATCAAGCCACATTGAGGTATCTATTATCGAGCGAGCTAAAAATTCTTCACTTGGCCACTATCCTAGACTAACTGTCTACTTTATGCCAATAAACTATCATCATCATATCAAAGGACGTCCACTGGTGAACATAGGCCTTCCCATAGATTTCCAGGGAGACTCCCGATTATCTCCCTTAGTGAGGGCCGTCCTACGCTGCACTTTCCAGTGCGTGGTCACCACTCGAGAATCTTTCTGCCCCAACGACCGTCAATTCTTCGAGCTATGTGCAATAAACTATAACCTAATGTCTTCAGATGCCAGGAACCCGCGCCACGAACTCCACCCCGAACTGCGAGACACCATCTCAATGCCCCGAGCCGGGCTGCAATGAGGAAGTGATCTGTCCCCACGGCAGAGAGCTGGACGAGGCGGGGTGCCTCACTTGTGACTGCAAGGAGCCCTGCGCGGACGCCGAGTGCAAGCCTGACGAAACGTGTGAGCTGGTGCCTTTGGATTGTGAGGTAATTATCTACATTCATATATTGGGGTCAACTTTTTTTTCACCTGATGTGAAAAGATTAAAAGTATTGTCTCGTAGGTGACGCACCTTAGGAACGTATCCTACGATGCACTGTCCTGTGTCCATCAACTTGAGGCACACAGGTGTAAAGTGCCTGTAATACTCCTAAACCGAAACACAGCAATGCTGTTGGCGACTGCTAAGCCGATAATCCAACCACCAATATTCTAAAGTCTTAAAATTGTGACAATCGAAGAACGGAAGCTCATAGAGAACCTTGTGTTGGGTCAGAACTCTGCATAAAATAGACTGTAAAATAATATTTGGCATCCCGCATAAATGCATTTTGGCGTTGGCATTTCGCGTATTTGGACGTCATTGAAATTTAATGTATTTGTCATTATGCGTTAGGTTCTAGGGTTGTACTATTGTTTTCAGGGTGAAACTTGTCCCCCTCTCGCGCGCTGCTCTCCAGCTCCTCAATGTCCGGATGGAGTGGAACCGCTCCAGGCTCCCGACGCATCTGGGCCGCTAGTGTGTGGCCCCAGTGCCGCCGCCTGTCCTTCTACACACGCGTGTCGCTTCGCCCCGCACGACTCTAGGCCTTCGGTCTGCTGTCCTAAGCCACGTAAGTACCAAAACTACTTACTTTCTTCAGTGGAAAGACAAAACATGTGTCCGCTTCTTTCGGGCAATGGTAGATAGCAATCGAAAAATTCAATTTCAAATTTTGTTTATGTGCTAATAAATCTATAAAGCCTTAATTGTGACTACACCTAAACCGGATCCAAATGTTTGGTGTTTTAGTTCCCAAGTCAAGATCGGACTCCATTTCAGATCGGAAATTTAGTCAGATTTTTGTCAATCGAAAAACAATTATATTGTTTAGTCCTCACGATAATCAAACTACAGTGAAATTTGGTTTATGTATGTGAAACAAATTATGACGCCTTTGTTTAAAAACAGTCTAATCCCTTCCATACTTGCTTTGTTTGTCAGTACTATCCTTAGATACATATTAACATTTCCACCTCTTTATATGAAAAATAGTACATTTCGACTTCTCATAGTGGGTATGAGAAGTCGAAATCATTCATACCCTCTATAAATAAGACAACTGTCATGTTAACCTGCCTATTTGGGGAAACTGGGTAAATGAAAAGCCTCTAAGTGGTAAAAAATATATGTAGGTCCCTTCAGTTCCCACTTATCCAGGTTTCACTGTATATCTACCGATTTCTGAAAGCATATTTTCAACAAAGAAGCTTATTTCCCCCCCCCCCCCCCCCCAGGTACCGTCTGCTTCGAAAGTAAAGACGAAGGCACCTGCTCATCCGGCGAGCTCCTCAACACGACGCGATGGCATTTCAACCATGAGAAGAACCGCTGCGAGCGCTTCCACTACCACGGCTGTTCCGGGAACCACAACAACTTTAGGAGCAAGGACGAGTGCAATGCAGTTTGTCCTGGTAAGTTATTATCGCTTATTTAAACATTTAAAGATTTATTTATTAAATTAAACAGTTGCTTACATTGAAAGTCGCTCAGCGAGCTGTGGTAAGGCCTACGCTCGGAATTTCTCTGAAGGATAGAATCCGAAACGAAGTTATCCGACAGAGAACCAAGGTGATCGACATAGCTCAGAGGTCCAGCAAGCTGAAGTGTCAGTGGGCCGGTCATATCTGCCGCAGAACCGATAACCGTTGGGGTAAACGTGTTCTGGAGTGGAGACCACGTTTAGGCAAGTGAAGTGTAGGACGCCTTCCGGCTAGATGAAGTGACGATTTGCGCGCTGTGGCTCAATGGCGCACCCTGGGAGAGACCTACGTCTAGCAGTGGACTGTTATAGTTTGAGGATGATGATGATGATTACAGTTTTAACCGATGCGCAAACTGCGTTAAATTTAACACAAAACCAAAAAACGAATACATATAAAACTTAAAACGTACGTGTTTGGTTATGTACGACATTAAATGAAAACACTGGTAGGGCTAATGGCTAGTATTGTTGTAAAATAGGTTTTTTATTATTGATTGAGCGAAGCGAGATCTCCAAATATATATGTATGTATTAGGGTGTCCCTTACCTCTAGAGTGCTTTCACGCTCCCGGGAGGCAAGCCGTTTTTTTCCCTTGGTTGCTCAACGACCACCCAGGAGCATGCGCAATGCGCGGTAATATTATGATTTTTCATTTCAAACTGACTCAACCGATTCCTTTCATTCTTTCTGTGTGTCATTCTCCATAGAGCAGGCTTGATAATGGCGGCGATAACAAAATGTCATACGTCTGAAAATTTGGCAGCAATCAAAATATAAAATTTATTTACGTTTGGCGCCATTTTTACCGGCCATCTTGTGTTTACATCAAATTGATGGTTTGTTACTGTTTTCATGTGACGTAATTTTATGGTAGTATTTGTATTTGCCGTGTAGCTACACGGATGTAGTTTATGGAATAAGTATTTCCAACAGAAAGAAAGTTAATAGTTTTGGTATGTTATTACTTTTTTTTTCGTGTATTTTTTTGACCGTGTTTTTCGCCGCGGCTGCATTGTTTTGATTTTAATTAGTTCAAATTATGAATCCTTATCTTATTTTGTATTTTATTAGGCTTAATAAAACCATAATAAAAATAAATAAAAAATAAAAAAATCTCTACTATAAACCATACACCTACAATAATTATTTAAAAAGGTCATGCGTTTTTACCGTGAATTGGGACTGGATGCAGATAAAAGTTATTTATTTTCTATTTATTACAATTTTTATTTATTTATTTCTTATTAAATCTTATAAATAATGTATTAGGCTATAATAATAAATAACTTTAATCCATATAAATATATAAAATTTCTCCATTTAATGAGGTACTTTCCCAACCCAACAAAAGACGTGACGTCATTGCTTTGTAAAATAATTACTCTCATATTTACAAACAAAACCGTCCTGAATGAGTTGTTATAAAAAGCTACAATGTTTAAGCTATTTAAAAACAGAAGTATTAATCGATTTCGATCCATCAACACTCGACGATTTATCAACAAGTGTTCCCGGGCGGTCTGCTTTTTGTTGACATTTTACGATGCGCAGATTTAGGGTTCAATATTTATAAGTAAGGGTTCTTTCTGTCTAATTTTTTGATTAAACCTTGTAAATAATGTATTAAGCTATAAAAACAAATAACATTTACATAGATAACTGTTATATTTTTGAAATCATAAGCATTTTAATCTGAGATTCGGGAACAAATGCGTAAAATTTTAGTTTTGAACCTGTGATTTTGATTACAATTTACTAATAAAATGGCATAAAAGTTATACCTCTAGAAAGCCTATTTCACCTAGATTCTAGTACAATAAGATTTTAATACATTGTTAATTGAAAATAATTGAGAAAACTTAGTCCAAACGCAGCGCGGTAATTTTTTGGCGCGAAAATTTTTTTAATTGCTAATCTCAAAGCAACTGTTATAAAAAAATGTTTTGCGATTAAAGCCAGTGAGAGCACTCCTCTGGTTATATACGTGAAAAATTTTTTTTTTCGGATATCGAAATGCATACCCCGTAATTCTTTTTAAACTACCCAGATCTACTTAAATACAAAATTTTATCTTCCTATGTCAACATTAACCCGTGCCGACAAGGCCGTAAAGATTTTGAAAATAGCTGCCTTTGACCCTTTTCGATATTCAACTAAACAAAATGAAATATTTATATTTTATAAAAACAATAATAAAAATTTAGTAAGAAAATAGGTATTTATTTATTAAAAGAACATAAAATTACAGATTAGCAAGGATATTTTCTTTTAAGGGTCTCTTTGTTACAGTCTGGATAAAGATTTCTGTGCTCTTGTACACAGCGTAGTAAAAATTGTTTCTGTTCTTCCTTTGCAGTAATTAAACCATGAAAATCTTGCATAAGTTTTACAGCTCTTTCAGCTGTATCATTCACTGCCCTTTCTTTTTGCCTGTAAATAGGCAACATCTTCTTCCCACGTAGAAACAGGTTTCTCCAAGAAGTTATCATCAATTTTTAAACGAGAAAATAATTTTCTGCTCTTGATAGACACAAAATCACTCAATGATTTTCCAGTAACAATAGACAAGATAGTATTATTATCAGTTTATTAAAACAATTTAAGACATAGTAAAGTAAGCTTAGCGTTAGATCCTTTTACATGTTTTTTTTAATTAATGATTAATAGCTAACTTTAACATAAAATTAAGTATTCCCACTTACCATGCAAATAATCAGACATATCTTCCTTCGATGGAATGTATCTCTTCCCAGAATCATACAAACTCTCTCTTTGTAAGTTCTCTACGATACTTCTCTTGGTTGCTTCATCAACTTCATCGTCAAAGAGTGACAAAACAGTAATTTCTTCTGACAAGTACCAAAGATGTTGACTAAACTTTTTCAAAGCTGCTTGGGAGATATGTATCTTTGTTAATAGTTTCGTATTCCTTAAGCCTTTTTAAAAAGGACAAATCTTGATTTGGTGCCTTCACCGCCAGACTACATCCCAGCCATGATTTCACATATACAACTGCAATGAATAAACAAATGTCTTGGAGTGCTCGTTTATCTTTGGCGCTAATTTTGAATTGAGATTGCAGCAAACATATTTTCAAACAGTAAATAGCTCTTGCCATCCACCTTGCTTGATGCATTGCTCCAGGAGGTCTTATTTTAATGTTTTTCTCACTATCGCCTCCTAAGAAAATAATAGACAGTTCAATCAGTTCTCGATAATCGTCACGTACAATATGTCAACAGTTCTTTAATTTTTGTATTACAAAAATGTTGTGTGACGATGTGGCTGTGTGTTTCAATAGCAGCAGAATTAATAGTATTCCAGCTGTCTCTAAACTTTTTAAACATCGGGATATCAGGGCTATTTGTTATTTGGTGGATTTTTGTTTCAAATACACACTTTAAAACCAGTTCGTAAACGTGATGGCGGCAAGCAAAGAGTAATAATTCCCTGTCTAGCTTTTGTTCCAAAAGTACACAAGCTCCTTTCAATCGCCCTGTATTAGATGCAGTTGTATCACAGCACATTATTTGTACTTTGTCCTCGAGGTTCCAGTCATAAAGTGCGTTTAACACAGCTTTAGCTTGATCTTGACCAGAAGAGCTCTCCAGCTTAGGCACAGCCAAAAGTTGTTCTTTTTCTTCAAATAATATAAGGATTGGCAGGCGTTCTTCTTTAGAACTTCTTACGTCCAGTCCAGGTAATAATTTTCCATCCCAATGAACGGTCACACTTTCAGGTAAATCATTCTGAAAATCTGATTTTATAGATTCCGCTCTATCTTTTCTAGTCTTTGTACGAATGCGTTGAATAGGCGACTTGTTTATCTGGAAATCATCACTACTAAGATCTAGGGCTTCCACTACAGCCTGAAGTATATATACGGAATCTCTTATGCTTAATTGACATCTATCCAAAGCTGCAACTAATTTAGGAGTGATGAAATCTTTCCTTCCCCTTTTTGTAATACTTCCAGAACTTACCGTTCGAGATGTTGACGGTAAGGGTTCGTCGATGCTTTCATCAGAGCTGGTAGGTTGATCGGGATATCCTGGTGTCTCAATAAGATCTTGTGTAGTTAAAGATAAAGATAAACTCTCGGAACAGATTTGATCATGTCTTTTTTTCTCTTCTTTTAATTTTCTCTGTCTGGATCTTTCTTCTTTCTCAGCTAACTTTTTATCTACACCGGCTAAACATCCTGGACGCCCTGGTTCTCTTTGCTTTTGTAAAAAGATTTTATCTTCTTCTATTTTCATCCATTCCAAAGCATTAGCGTGTGCTATGTCGAATAAATTATCTAAATTGTTTTGAAAGTCCTTCTCACGGTGCTTGTAAATATCTTGTGTTTTTTTGGAATTTTTTTGCAACTCTCTCCAAGCATGGTGAAGATCCACAAGTTTCTTTACGCAGTTAGGAATAGCTCTGGTAGGGATTCTAGCTTTTTCCCAGAATATAATACACTCTCGAACGACGAGATTTGCGCTTTCACTAACACTCAATTTAACTTCACGAATGTTAAAAAAGAGGACTGCAAGAACTTGACGGTTAGACGGTAACTTTGCCCCAGTTATATGATAGTTCAAGTCACCTACTAAGAAAATACTTTTTTTATTGCTTCTTAATTCCACTGCCATTTTTTAACGTAAAACAATATGTGTTCATCACGAGATTAACTAATAACAAATGACAAATACGGCGAGTACGCGCCGCTATTTCCGCGTAACTTGTATGAACATGATTCGATGCAAGTCGGCACGGGTTTCCGTTCTCCAAATAAGGTAAAAATTAATTCCCGAGTGTTTTAGGTACTAATGAACAAAACTAAGAACTATGCGTTAAAAAATATAAACTTTGAAAAATAAGGGACACCCTAGTATGTATGTATGTATGTTTGTTTGTCCGAGGATAACTTTCGTAGCGTTTATCCGATAATCATGAAATTTGGTATATAGGTAGGTGATGGCACAATTTTGGTGTGACTCAATGAGTTAAAAATATTGGAGGGTTGTTGAGATATTGAGGTTCAAGAGCGGTAAAAAAAAATTAAAATGAGACTATTAGATCAAGTGGGACGTCAAATGAAAGGTCTTCATTAGTACATTTGAACCCCGTTTTTATTTTTAGTTTAATTTTTGTAGTTTTTGAGTTATTAGCCATAATAAAATCAAAACTTTGACAAAATTCACAGGGTACACCAGTGACCCCACAATGCTGAAATTTGGTATTTATGTAGCTTTAGTAGTATAGGTAAAAGTCTAAAATCCAGAATAACTGCCATTTGTACCCCAAATAAATATAACCAATTAACAAGAACCCCCGTTACATCTAATTTGAATGAAACTCAAGTAGGTTGGTTAAACATTTCGTGGCACCAATTTATTAGTCAAAATTAAAGCCGGCATGCACAAAGATCACTAAACGTATTTAGCGACTAAACATGTTTAAATTTGAAGTTTTTGTATGATTTGACAACTTCTTAAATCATATTTAGCCACTAAATACGTTTAGGCATCGTTGTGCAAGTCGCCCTACGAATAATATTTATTTTGGGAGATACGCGAGATCTCAGTTCGGGGCGAACCACTAGTTAATTGCCATCGAAAATTTTAAATTATTAGTTTCTAATATATGAATGAAACAGCTTGTATAAAAAGTTAAACGAAACATATTCATTCATAATGTATGTAGGTATCTAATAGTACCTAGTACCTACGTATACCTACTGACTAAGCGGTATCGTCGCAAAGGCGCCGCCGATTTACATACGTTAAAAATAGTTTATTGGAAATGTATCGATTACTGAATAAATATTCATGCCGTCATGTGATATGTTATAAGCCTGTCCATACTAAGGTTGTCTGGAAGAGATCGCTTTTAGCGATAAAACCGCCCATTGTACTAAATTTGTTAGTAAAAATTATGTTCTGTATTTTACTTTGGTGTACAATAAAGAGTTATCTTATCTTATCTTATTCAAGCTACCGGTATTAAACCTACTTCTTCCGGATGTATGTTTTATATTAATGTCGTACGTAACAAAACAGGTAGGGACACATAAATACAACTAAGACTAACGTTAAATATGTCAACATGTTGGAACTCTTGTAGAAAGTAATTTACCTTAACTTGCTAATAGTCGTATCCTAGCAGATTCGAATTATCCCGCCAAAACCCAGTATAATAATAGAATGTGTTATAAATTTTCAAATGCCAAAGAGTGGAACGCTTTGTCTGAGTCTGTGTTTCCTGATAATCACAACCTGGGGGTCTTCAAGTCCCGAGTGAAAAGGTTTCTTCTAGGCAAGCATGATCCATCGTAGACTGCATGATCGCTTTCCATCAGGCAAGATCGTGGTAAAGCACGCTTCATCTGGCCTGTCTTTTTTTTGGTGTCTTAAACTACAGAACGTCTATACACCTATACGGCAAGCTAATTTGGATGACTAGTCGAAGAGACTGTGTAAGTAGGCAGTGCTCCAAGCAACTGCTACTCAACGTCACCGATCAGAAAATTCAGGGGTAGTTTCTAATATGAGGCTTCCAAGTGTTGCAACAATTTGCCACCTCCAATTAGAAATGCCAAAAGTGACAACAGCTTTAGAAAAAAACTAAAAATATTTCTAATGGAAGCCCAAATACAACATGCTAACATCAATGTCGACCTCTCTTTGATCTAGTCATCCAATTACTCTTCTTACATACATATATATATATCTAAATCAATATATTTTAAATAGTTTCTCATGTTTATTTATATATAACCATTTACTTTCATAACCTTTGGATTCATAAGTAAGATACATAAGTCATATATATATATATAATATTATATTAGAAAAGTATGTTCATAAAATGTATATCTACATTTTAATAAAACTGCACACACCTTTTATTTACTCACATCTTTATTTATTTTTATTTTACTTGCACTACCTTTTGCTTCTGGTTTCAGCTGAAAATCAGCGTTGGATGCATAACATCCAACATTATGCTGAGCTGAACGCCATTTTGGTACGCAGACATGAGTCGAACTGTCATAATGGATTCAATTGTATCTACTATTCCTTAAAATTGTTTCTTGTGTCATTTTGTGTGTACCAAATAAATGATTATTCTATTTTATTCTATTTTAAAGCGCGAGAAATAATGTTTAAAAAATATTGTAACATATTGCTCAATCCTAAAGAGATCAAGTCCAAGGTCAGCAGTTAGTTCTAGTTACTGCCATTTTTAAACTTCCATGAGCTAGAGATAATTTTAAGATGTCTCAAGTCGTCAAGCTACGACACCAGGGGTTGGCCATGCTCATCAAATTTTTCTTATTATAGGAATTAGTGTATTATCTACTAGATTCGACTGCCAGCCTTCTAACGTATCTATATTATAAAATAACACTGATGGAAGCCGAAAGATAAATTGAGGATTTGGATCTTGTCCAAATCCATCTGGTATCTTAATGTAAGGACTATTCCATATTATTATTATGAGATCATACATATTTCATCATTGACATCACACAATTATAATTTTGCTCTCACAGGGTCTGGTGGGTGATTAAGCGGTCTCGGCAGAATAACAGCGTCAACTACTAACCCAGTTGACATAATGCTGAGTCGAGGCCCTTTTGCTGCTATAGCACACAACATACCTACCTAATATTTCAAATTAATTATTTATTACACCTATTGTTTGTTTATGTCTTACATGTTTTCATCTTTTACATTTTAAATCATGTTTTGTAAATGTATTATGTGTGCTATTTAGCAAATAAATTATTGTCTATGTCTATGTCTATCATTGGATCCCACCGCAGAAAAACACCTTTCATCTTTTCCACTCCGCGTGGTCCAAAGCTGTTGTTTGCCGTCACTACAATAAGAATCAAGGTCGTGCCGCCACCGATCGACGCCGGGCTCTGCCGCGACGCCGTCTAACGTTTAGTGGGGTTCAGTCGGTAGTCGTGTAAGCCATCAATATAAGGATAGTACTAATTACAAATTCATTTGAAACAGCCCCAGGTGGAACTGCCAAATTGTCCCAAAAGAAGACTGAACAGAAGATCAAAGATGAAGGCATGTCGCAGTGTTACAAGTATTCTGTGTCTTATTGGGTCATACATTTTTGGGTTTTTATATCTGGTCACTATAAAAAAATATAGAGATGACCAGTTTTAACATCACAAAATCTAAATTGCACCTTTGTTCTAATCGCATATTGAATCGCATGGTGGTACAATTTAAGATATTCCACAACTAATAAGAGCTGTGGAATGATACTTAGCAGTCCAAATAGTTGTTAATTAGTAGACAAATGTCGAACGCGATATTTATCTGTAGGACGATACTGCTAAGAATTTTTATGACTTAAAAGTTAAAAAACTTTAATTTATCCATTGTCAAGTAAACACTTGTACTCGTACTGCAAAACGGATAGAGAAAAGTTGCGTTTGACATTTGTCTATTAACGCGGGAAAAAGTCTTGGACTGAACGCTTCCTTTGTGATTTGCAGGGATAATGTTGCTAGAACTAAATGTTGAACTTTCTACATTTTTCTGGTAGGTACTTTTAACTTGACTGTTTTCTTATCTTTCAGTATTGAGCCCGTGCGAAAGACTTCGTGAGAAGAACGAATTAGCAGCACAGAAGTACGGCAAGGGTACGTTCATACCGGTGTGCGACGCGAGTGGGGCCTGGGAATCTGTACAGTGCATGTCACATATCGGTAAGCACATAACATATCCTACAATATTCTATAGTTTTGTGAGAACTACTCTGCTTCCGTTTGAGAATAATGGCGAGGTGGGGGAAGAAGTCGCTCATTGCTGAGTGCGCGACCCGAACGCGGGCAGATGCAATCGTGAATGGGAGAGCCTGCTCTCGGGGATCGAGCCTAGCCATCTGGCCTACTGGAGGTTAGCTCGCTCCATGAAAGCGGACGCTCTCGCTCCGATGCCTCCCCTTATCCGACCCAATCACCCTCCAGCATTCGAAGACGTGGAAAAAGCCGACTTCCTGGCTGAAACCCTCGAATCCCAATGCTCGCCCAGTCTCGAACCCGTCGACCCTGTTCACCTCCATACGGTGAACAGCGAGGTTGACCGCTTAGCCTCCCGACCCCCTACTTCCCCACTTGATCCGATTGAGCCCTCTGAAGTCTTTGACACTATCAAGGCCCTGCACCCAAAGAAAGCCTCCGGCCCTGACGGCATTTCCAACAGAGTACTCAAGCAGTTCTCTGTACCCCTTATCCATATCCTAGTCTGCATCTTCAATGCGGCCATGGAAACTTGCACCTTCCCTGATGCTTGGAAGGAAGCCAATGTTATTGGCATCCGAAAGCCCAGTAAACAGGCAAACGACCCAACTAGCTATCGTCCCATTAGTCTACTCAATAGTCTAGGTAAGATATATGAGCGTCTTCTAATGAAGCGTCTCTGGGCTCATGTCAATGAGTTCAAACTCCTTCCCGATGAGCAGTTTGGCTTCCGTGCCCAACACTCATGCCCACAACAGGTGCTCCGCATAACGGAGCATGTCCTCTCCAATTGGCAAAGTACCTGGCCTGCAGATACTGGTGCCGTCTTCCTCGATGTAGCGAAAGCTTTCGACAAAGTCTGGCACAATGGCTTGATCTACAAGCTTTTTAAATTCGGAGTCCCAGATAGACTCGTGCTCATCTTACGAGACTACCTGCAAGGGCGCAGCTTTCGCTACACCGTGGAAGGCACTCTCTCTAGTCCTAGACCAGTCAGAGCGGGAGTCCCTCAAGGCTCCGTTCTCGGCCCCCTCCTGTTCACGCTGTACACCAGCGATATCCCCCGCACTCCTCAAGTGGAAATAGCCCTATACGCAGACGACACGGCCTTGTACACATCCAATCGGAATCCTGATCGGGTGGGTATAAGGCTGCAGGCTGCCCTTCATTCATTAGCCACTTGGTTCCGCAAGTGGCGGATCGAGGTAAACCCGTCGAAGAGCACAGCAGTGTTCTTCTCACGGAGAAACCTCACTCCCAAACCGATCTCCTTATTTGGCAAGCCCATTCGCTGGGCCCCATCAGCCAAATACTTGGGTGTCATCCTCGATAGGCGTCTCTCCTTTAGGTTGCACATCACTAAGAGGTGCAATCAGGCAAAGTTCACCCTAGGACGACTGTCCTCACTACTAGGCGCGAAAAGTAAAATGTCCCTTAAAAATAAGGTGACCCTTTACAAAGCGTGCATTCGCCCCATCATGACATACTCCTCTGTAGTATTTGCCCACTCTCCTAAAGTTGGTGCCATTCAGGTTATTCAAAATCGCTTCTTGCGAAAAGCCTCAGGCTCGCCCTGGTACTTTCGCAATAACGATCTACATCGCGATATGAAATTAGAATCAATAGCCAGGTTCATGAAGCTCGCTTCCAAGCGGTTTTATGAACATGCCTCTAATCATCCGAACCCTTTGGTGCACACCATTCCGGTCTACCCGTTGGATTCGCCCGCCAACAAAATCCTCCGTCGTCCGAGACACGTTCTCGGAGACCCGGATGACGAAATCACCTCCGCTAATGCGGAAGGTGAGTCATCTACATCAGACAGAGTAAACACTTCACAGAAACACCGATCTCGCCGGCGAGGTCGACGAATCCCTTCAGTCGCCGCCTATACGAGGTACAAACATGTACCCGGGCGTTTCTCTCCTATCCCCATCCCGGCAACAGCCCAAGCCGAGGTTCGTACCTAAGTGGTGCTCTTGCGCTAGTTGCCTAAAAAAACTTACTGGGCTGAGCGCCATCTGCGCTCGCCAAAAGTTCGGTTAAGCTGTCACGGCCTCAGAGGCCAACAGCGAGATTAGTCCATTCGAAAAAAAAAAAAAAAGAAAACGCGGGCAGATGGGTGAGGGCAGACGTCATTGACGGTCGTGTCCGTTCTGCGATGAGATCAGTAAGTACATTACTCAATATAGAACAAGGGTCTCTCAAAGTAATTATGTCTGTCTGTTACGCCTTCACAAGTAGACTTCAGAACCAATTTTGGTATAAAGATAGATATTGAAAAGATAATAAGTTACTCGAAGTACTTACTAATCCTGCGCAGACAAGTCGCGGTTACCAGCTAGTATGAATATAAATACCTATAAACTGTCTTCCACTAGGTACTCGTACTAAAACTACACTAGGCGCCAAATACATAAATATAGTTCTACTTTTCCGTAATTAACTATAATATTTAGGTATACCTTTACCTATGATACCTACTTTAGTGAATAATAGAACTTTGTTTAGGTGTGTACTTTGGTCCTTTTGTAGAGACTAACTAAACAGGATTGGCTCCAAAGACCAATTAAGCAAAAGACCTTAGGACGTGTGACGACCCTCGTTTTGGCACTTTTTATGTCTTCCATCATTATCTTGCTGCTTCTTGAAAGCTATCACCACCTATTCTGCCGCCTATTTCTGCCGCCAAGTAGCATTGCTGTGTTTCTGTTTGAAGGGTATGGTTGCCGGTGAAATTACAGGCACACGAGGCTTTACACCTGTATGCCTCACGTTAATGGACTTGGATGATTCGTAGGGCACGTTTCTAAGGTGCGTGACCTATAGATACTTTGTTATAGGGGATTCCATCTCCAGGTCGTATAATTACGTGAGAAAGTCTTTAAAAGTTTAAGAGATCGCTTTTAGCGATAAGAGCGCCCATTGTACCTACTTACCTTTATTTTTGTGAATTTCTTGGTATATTTAATTTCGATTGGAGTGCAATAAAGAGTACATCTATCTATTAATTTATACGCAGATGTGTGTTGGTGCGTGAGCGCTCGAGGCGAACCGCTGAAGGGGTCGCTGGTGCGCGGCGCCAAGCCGGCCTGCAACTTCAGGCAGGCGAGGAAGTGGGTGCGCAGGGAGCCGCTAGACGAAAACTCCAAGGCTGATGAAGGTATTGTACTAACACCAGTTTATGACTTGCCACTTTAACCGACTTCAAAAAAGGAGCTTCTGAATTCGTCTGAATCTTTTTGTTTTAATGACTCGAAGACGCCTGGACCGATTCAAGAAATTCTCTTTTTCTTCTCAGGTAGTCTCATTGGCACCAAGTCAGGATCCAATTAAAATCGAGGACAACCCTCAAATTTTATAGGAACGCATAATGTGTTTTTTATATTTTCTATAAAAAAAACTATTCTACGGCTACGGCCATGAGCTGCACTAAGCTTGTTACTTATGAGCTGGCAGGTGAAAGTGAAACTAGTTGGAGGACAGTCTTAGAAATACGAATACGTATTACGTTTTCTCACCTCTATAATATGCCGATCTCGGAAAATGTTGTGCATTTTTTTTATAAGTATGTTAGGTATATAGAAAGACCTTGGATTTATGAGAAGGTTCTTTAAGTCATAGATCGGTGCTTATAAGAATTTAACGACCTCCGTGGTGCAATGGGCGAATAGCCGGCTGAGACGCAGGAGGTAGTGGGTTCGATTCCCGCCGCGGATCAAATGTTTGCATGATCTACATATATTCGTGCCGGGTCTGGTTGTTTCTCTATATATTATAAGTATATCAGTTATCTGGTTCCCATAGTACAAGCTCTACTTAGTTTGGGGCTAGATAGCGTTGTGTGAAATGCCCAGCAATATTTATTTTATTTTATTTATTCCTCTAGGCATATGCTAGCGACTCCCAAAATCAGAACCGAACGTTACTAGCCCTCTAACCTCAATGCTATCCAGCATTGAGGTTAGTAATACGCCGCCGGTCTCGGGGCTTTTAACTCTAGGGGGAATAAGATCTCCACTGACGTCCCGCATAGGCGTGTATTTTGCATTCTCCCCCCCCCCCCCCCCCCTTCTAACTATGCTGTACAACTTTATTGTATCAATTAATCTTTTGTGTTTATTTAATTCTAATTAAAATGTAATTAATATTTTAATGTATTATAAGATTATGTGTGGATCTAAGTCTGATTAAAATACTTGCATTTTAGTTTATATTTAACATTTAATCCATTATTATTATATTTCTATTTCAGTTTTAGAAGAACTGATCAGGCAGATGACGGCGTACAGGATAGACGAATTTGAAAGCGATGATGAAGAGGAAGAGCCCGAAGGTCGAGACTCCAAGAAGATCCAACACGTGCTCGTCACGGAGGTGGTGGAACCTAAATCGGCGGATACCACGAGACGGGAGGACAAATTGGAGGTTCATGTCGAGAAGGTGGAATTTAAAACCAAGTGTCAGTTGATGCAGGAGGAGATTGAGAATGGTTAGTTTTTCTAATATTTTAAGTTATAATAAGTGATGATAACTAACACTTCCACAAAATAGATAACAACAGAAGTTAAGTTTAGTATTTACAGCGAGCGGAAACAGTAGCAGGAACACATAGACGCGCGCGTACTCTCTACTGGCGAAGGCGTGATTTGAATCTGCAACCTTCGCCTTGATACGGAAATGTGATATCAATTTTGACACTTCCCTTTTTAGTGTTTGTTGGTTTGATGGTTTGATTGATGGACCTGTTTTTAGTATTTGTTGTTATAGCGGCAACAGAAATACATCATCTGTGACAGCGAAGCCTTAGTAATAGGGTCCCGTTTTACCCTTCGGGTAAAACGGGACCCTATTACGGTACGTGGTAGGTGTACGGAACCTTAAAAAGCGAAAAGTACGTTATGATAATGATCAATTAATGTTTTACATTTAATTGATCTTTGCATTAAATATCTAGCTAATGAGGAACTAAGAAAAGAGGGCAAGGTATTCAAGCTCTGAACTAAACGAAATCAGTCAAATCAATAATCATTAAAAACAGTAATAAAATCTACGTTCAAGTCAAGATTGTTTTTCTGGTAGTGTCCGATTCTGCCACAATATATGTTTACATCATAAAATTACTTCCTTGAAACATCTATCTTTTTCTTGGCGTCAAATAAAAAATCCAAAATCTAAAATCCAAAATCTATTCGAGGAAAAGCTACCTATTGACCACCCATCTTGTTGGAACCTAACGAACTTTTTGACATTCTTTTTAAAATTTGTAAGGAGATATTACATTTTTGTTTTTAGGTTAGCAACTCAAACTCAAACTTTATGTACAACCCAGTCTCATTATCTCGAGACCTGGCGTCGATGACGTCACGTCGCGTCGGCGCTCTGATATGGTGCGCAAAACAAGCATCCTCTAGTAGGATATTATTATAAACAATAAGATTTCCAACAAAACAAATATTGTGTGTGTGTGTTAATTAATTTAATGTAGGTAATATTATTATAATGATATGATTAAACTGATGAAAAATAAAAGAAACAATCTTGGTTAAGTGGGTACAAGAAGTGTTTATTAATCAAAACTACATATAAGGTACTAAAAATCTTCTTCAGAATATATGATTGGCTCGATGCCAATCATATATTCTGTCCAAACTAAAATGTACAAACTTAACAAAAATGTCCTACGTTGCAACAAAAACAATATTTTAACGTAACAGGAATAACAATAAAAGTCCAAACGTAACAATGAAATGTTTAAAAATATACCACGAAAACAAGGCGACGCGTATCGGCAACGAAAGTGCTAACCGTACTGACGCGCCGTGGCGAGCGCGGGGCGGTGAAAGGAGAACGGGGCGGGAGGATCGCATTCCAGCGAGGTCTCGAGATAATGTGACCGGATTGTAAGTAGATAACTGCTTATCACTATCATAGAGCTGAAAGCATTGAATTTCTAAATCAAAAAAGTGTTTTTTTATCTAGAAAGAATCAATACGCAGCTATACAATATAATATATTACCAAATGACACGTTGTTGGTAGGTGTCCGACAAGAAAAAGGGGAATGCTCCCTCCATTAACCCTCCTTACACGGGCGTAGCCAGGAAAAGCGAGGAGTATTAATTTTATCGCTTGCCGACTTATGACTTGGCTTATGAACACTTATCAATCTTCTGTTATTTTTTACTTTTTTATATATTTTTTCATATGTTTCTTAAGATACCTACCTACTAAATTCTGGCTACCCCCGTGCCAGTTGTATGTTAGCGACAAATGTATAAATTACTTTTTTCTGTCTACAGGAGCCGAAGGTCACCGACCTCGGTGTTTAGCTGACGGATCGTTCTCGCCGCGTCAGTGCGCCCGCGGGCGCTGCTGGTGCGTCGACGCCGCGGGAATGCGGCGGCAGCATGCAGCGCCGGTTTCAGACGCACCCGGCCCTGATCCTTGCGGTATGAAGAGCACATCATCATTAATTATGACTTAATGTTTTTTTGTGAATATGTCACGATTATTATGAATTCTCCAGAACAAACACGAATCGAATCAGCAATCCTCGAGCTGAACATGGTAGGAGCGGACAGTGCAACAGCAGAACGTGCCCGTGGAGACCTAGCATCACGACTGGCTGCGCTTGGTGCAAGGGTGCCCGTGGCTGCAACACGGGACTCTAGAGCTGTGAGGCTTCGGGCAGCCTTACTCGGCCCTGGGGCTGTGGATGTCGTCTACCATATTGAGAACTTAGTAAGTACCTACCTGTTTAATATATTTAAAAAAAGGTGGTCAATTTGTCACGGCCTTGTAGCGTGCAGAGTAGGTAGTTTGCTTATGGCGGGTTCTTATTACCATCGGTAACCAAATCTTATTTTTATAACAAAGTGTCAAACTTTTGACACGTTTTCAAAGAGAAACGAATCGTAGCTGGTTACCGACAGATATAGAAACCCGCCATTAAAGCGCACTCATCATTTGGATAGATTACCGCTAACATTTACAACTATGCGTAATTATTGATAAAAACGGGTATTTATCGCGTATGTACCTTTTTTATTTCTTATCCCGACGTTTCGGCTGTGTTGCAACAGTCGTGGTCACGGTTTAAGATAAGATAAGATAACTCTTTATTGTACACCAAAGTAAAATACAGAACATAATTTTTACTAACAAATTTAGTACAATGGGCGGTCTTATCGCTAAAAGCGATCTCTTCCAGACAACCTTAGTATGGACATGATTATAACATATCACATGACGGCGGTGCATCTATATAAAATTAAAAACATACCTACATACTATAAACCTAAAATACTAATAAGTAATAACTCAAATTTAATTATAATAAAACAAGCAACTATAAAAATGGTTATGATGAATTAACAAGCAGCGACAACTTCAACGCAGGGACAGATAATGCGTGTGTACTTTTGTTTTAAAATTACTAATAGACTGGATGTTGGTTTAACTGGAGTACTTGGAGCTACCGTGGAGAAGTGTGGGTAACATACGCGATAAATACCCGTTTTATTCAATAATTATGTATAGTGATCGCGAAAGTTTGAAAAATACTACAACTAAGCGCTTTAAAATTTTTAAGGGAGTGAGCGTTAGGATATTGTATTAATAATTATTATGTACTATACAGGCATTACCTGAGTCATGTTATAGCTATTGGGTGGTTACTTATCAAGGTTAGTTGCTTGTAATAATTCATTCTGTTTTAGATTAAAAAGGAGAAATTAGCTGGCAGCAAGTCGGAATCTGGATTGCTAGAAGCAGATGTGATTCGCAGCGAATACAGGCTGGCTCCGCCTCCTGCGCCTGCTCTTCAGCAGAGGGAAATCCTCAGTGAGTCCACGGTAAGTTCCTGGCAAGATCCAATAATTAATCCAAAACTTTGTATACATACTTGTCAAATTCTAACGACATTAATTAAACAATAGTATGGCAGATAAACTGTACCTTACAATGGAGACTGATAGGGTATTTATCGATAAAAAATAGTAAAATGGTAGTGTAAAGGATCATTTTGATCAGCTCGCAGACAGATTACTATTTCAGCAGCATGGCCAGTCCGGAAGTCAATGAACAGGCTCCGGACCCAAATTGGCCGCTGCAGCAAAGCCTGTGTAAATGGGGTATAAGAGACTCCTTCCGGACTGATGCGACTGCGGAGCACCCATTCAGTCCATGTCTCATCTGCTCTCCTGTCCCCTGTACCCTAACACCTGCACAAGGGATGTATTCAGCAAAGCCACGCCCAACGCTATAGAAGTGGCAAAGTACTAAGTACTCTAAAATAGTTTAGCTTACCATCGACACGAAAGAAGAAGCATCAACATTTATCAGGGGAGAGAAATGATAAAGTTGTTGTTTATTTCCAGGTTTCAGCTGCAACGTCTTACCACACAGCATTAATAGTCCTGGCTGCAACGTCAGCGTTCATCATCAGCGTACTCTGCGTACTCGTGATGCTCTACCGAGCGCGGTTACAGCGCGAGCCGCAGAAGGCAGAACGGTTCCTTCCTCCCGCGCCACCGGTCTACGTGCTCTCTGCCGATGAGAAGGCGGAACTAGCGAGGGTGTTACACGCGCCACCGCCCCCAGTACTTCCACAGAACGCAGGTGACCACACACGAGTTTGAATAACCGAATAACTGTAACCCAATTCTCGTTATTTTAACTTTCATGTCAACTTTCAGTCGATATACAGAGACAACTTTCCGAGCGTCAAACGTTGCAGTGATATGCTTTGAGATTAGTATATCAAAAATTTAATTTGATTAGAGTTAATTAGGTACATACGGGAATTGGTTTTTTAGTTACATTGGTTATTACATGGTCGATAAAAAGTATTGTTAGAGTATACGTTTGTGTTTCTCAAACTTTCGCGATCACTGTACATAATTATTGATTAAAACACTTCAATCAACAATACAACTAGATTACGGGTCATAAACAAAATCAAAGCTAAATGCTGTCCGCGTAAACATATAAATATATAGCTACATTCGTTTACCAATAGAATGAGACAAAAGATTTAAATTCAACCTAATCACAACCACAGCACCTTGTAATAAAGTCAGAAATCCTTTAAATGTTACGATCATTCGTCTCAAAAAACAAACCAAGTAATAAATTACACCTGTCACTTGAAAATGAAAAGACGTAGGTTATATAACATTTATTGTGAAATCAACCTTACGAAGCAATAAATAAAGTAATTTTTCCTGTTATTGTCTTGCGAGCTACATCGTTTTATTTAGTTTCTGTTTGTTATTGGCGTCTATTGGCCCAACGCTATATCACACGTTTGACGTTGGCCACACATTCTTAGCGGTGGTTTAAAATGCGCAATATTGTTAAAACATTGATATTAATCGTCAGTTTAATGCTTAAAATATAACTTATTTCACATGTAGTTACCGAAAACAAGACACTCCGGCTGATAAATTGCTTTTCCGGGCATTATTTATGCCTCTTTTAAATGCGCATTGAGGCATTGTAGTACGTGTTGACGTTGGCTGTGTTTCAACCTGACTAAACAAAATAAGAGCTCACGCCGCAAGTGAGCTGTTATTTACCGAGACGGATTTTTTGCGCCGATCCTTTATCTAGGCGTATTGTTGATCGAACTTAAAACGGGTATTTATCGCGTACCTATGCATATTTGAGTCCACCCGTGACCACTTCAATCAACAATACAACTAAATTACGGGTCTTATACAAAATCAAAGCTAAATGCTGTCCGCGTAAACATATAATTATACAGCTCTTCGATCAACAAGCTATATTCGTTTACCAACAGACTGTGACTAAAGATTTAAATTCAACCTAATCACAACCACAGCACCTTGTAATAAAGTCACAAATCCTTTAAATGTTACGATCATTCGTCTCAAAAAACAAACAAGGTAATAAATTATACCTGTCACTTAAATATTAAGAGACGTGAGTTATATAACATTTATTGTGAAATCAACCTTACAAGCAACAAATAAAGTACTTTTCCCGTTAGTCTTGCGAGCTACATCGTTTTATTTCGTTTCTGTTTGCTTCTTCAAATTTTACGCGTCTATTGGCCCAACGCTATATCATACTTTTGACGTTGGTCAAACATTCTTAGCGGTGGTTTTAAATAGGCAATTTTGTTAAAAAATTGATATTAATCGTCAGTTTATAGCTTTATAACTTATTCCGTACCGAAAGTAAGACACTCCGGCTGATAAATTGCTTTTCCGGGCATTATTTTTACAACTTTTGAATGCGCATTGAGGCATTGCGTTACGTGTTGACGTTGGCTGTGTTTCAACCAGACTAATCAAAATAAGAGCTCACGCCGCGAGTGACCTGTTATTCACCGAGACGGATTTTTTGCGCCGACCCTTTATCTAGGTGTATTGTTGATCGAAGCGTGACCACGACTGTTGCAACACAGCCGAAACGTCGGGATAACAAATAAAAAAGGTACATACGCGATAATTGCCCGTTTTAATCAATAATTATATACGTTTGTGTATACATGATTTTAGAGTGTTTAGGTATGACCAATGTTCAAAAAATTATTTCCTTAGCTTTATCTATCTTTAACTCGGGCAGGAATGAAGAGACCAAAATATGTACTGAACTGTCATTTACATTACCCCTTTGGATGTTGTGAAATTTAGTACTTAAAGGTATAACTTAAATCTAAATAGGGTCCAAAGTATTATTGGGTAGAGTAATAGTAGGTATCTAAATTGAAACAAATAAGTACTGTCTTCTAGCTGCATCTTAGTAAAACAGAACTGAAGGTGCATCTAATCTTTGGGACTCATGTTGGCTATTTAATTAGGTATTTAAATTAAAAGTATTGTTGTAAGTATTTTATTCCTTAGTTCTTCCAACTTAGTGTAAATAGGTGGGATGACTTTTTATTCCTAGTTTTTATCAAAGAGAAGCTAGATCATAGTATCACCATTTACCACCTTCTAAATTCGAACGATTCTTAAAAGTATTAACATTAGTTATGTAGCTTTATTAATGTTCGCAATACTGATGGTTTTTTAGAAGGTTGTAGATAAAGTTTTTTTTTACTTTAATTTTAAGTTTCTTAGTGATTGTAAGTACTTTGAGTAAGCGCAATGTGCGTGCATAGACGCGCGCTATTTCGCTCCTTTAGTTCCTTGCGTTGAGTTAAACCCGTGAGAGCGATGAGGTTGTGTTGTAGAATGTCCGCGAGCGTGGCTCAACGTAGAACTAATCTAGTCTTTTTCTTATTCGTACATTATGAATCTGTTACATTTATCATTCATGCATCACATTATTTTATTATGTTTTTTATCTATTTACATTGTAAATACGTGTTGATCATACCTACGATGTCTTGTATTTTAAGTGCAAATATTAATTACCTATTCCAGAACACGCTAATTAATGTTAAGAAATTTTGCATCTAAGAATATCCTTAGATTATAATAATAATGAATTTATTCGCATCTACCATATTTTATTTTACTAAATAAAATGAAAGTTTTAAATATACGTTGTAATTTTTTTTTTTTACTTTTAGAACCATTTTCCTTTCACGTGGGTAACACCGCGGCTCCACATTGGCTTTATTCTCACCTAAAATTGGGTATAATATAAATTGTACAGTCGCTTCAGATATGTACCTAAAAAGACGCTCTACGACTACGCTCCATAAGTTCCCAAGTGTGGTATTTTACTCGATTATTAGAAGCCCTCGTAGCGTAATGTTTAACCGGGTCTATCAAAAATTAAATGTCCCCCACCTTTAATTTTTAAACATTTTTTACAGCAATTTTTTTACACCAACTGCAGCAGGAAAGCAGTCTGATTGTTAACTTCGAATTATTTTTAACAATAACCTCCTGTGCGGTTATGAGCGCCTGGTACTTCTAAAAAAAAAGAAAAGTATCAGAAGTACGTATGGATTTATATTTTAAAAGTATGTACCAGGAATTCAGAAGTTTGCAGGAAGTGGTTGAAAACGAAGACCCGCCATTTTCAGTGCTCCAGCAATTGTAGCAGAAATTAAAGTTTTAGTAGGGATCCCGGATTTTTTCTAGTAATAAATATACAGCATAATTTACTCAGCGATAATGTAGCATTCTAATGGTGAAATAATTTTTAAAATCGGACCAGCACTTCGAATCAACCTAACATTGATCTTACTAATCAGATTTGCAATCGTATTAGGAATTCGCGATCCTATTTCTTGAATTCCATTCACAATTCATCTAATGCCCTCGCTCTCAAGCAGACAAACTAAAAAAACTAATTTACTGGGAGATAAAGATTTGCGGGAATTTAATCTGGAACAATTTGTACAATCGACAACAAATGCTGAAACTTGAGATTAAAAATGAGATGATATTTAGGGGTACAGTATTGTCTAAATTCAACAGCAACAGGCAACTGAATCGTAATGTACCTAGGCGCATAAGACAGGGCGATGTGAGACAATACAATATTGTATAGTACGTAAACTTATACCTGCCTATGTTTGCACTTAGTTTTTTAGTTATTTTTTTCATTGTGTAAATAGATTCTAAGTTTTGTTAATTTGAGCATTCATAAGTTACCCCAGTTTAGCCTTTTTCGCCTGAGATACAGGTTCTCCTAGTTCAGGCAATGTATAAAGTGTTACCTATAAGTAGATATTAATCACTAATGTTAATCTTAGCAACATGAAAAATTAATAAAGATTTATTTATTTATTATTTTATTATTTATCCCATAAATCAGGTCCCATGGGATAAAAATGGTCAAATTGCAACAGCGAGTTTAGCTTTATTTCTAGGTTACCTACACGTTTAGTAGTGTTATGCGTACGAAGTCGCGGGCAACAACTAGTAAGAAATAAAACAGCATCTATGAAATGCCGTTGAAATTGACAAAATAATGTTTTTATTGCATAAAAACATAATTTACGGAAAAAACTGCCAGTATTTATTTATTTGTTTATCAAAGAGGTTGACTATTTTAAAGAAGGTTTAATATTCCGTGAAAGTTTAAAACGGAGTAAAAAAAATACTAAAAAAGTTATGACTTAGACTTTTTTGATGTGAATATTTTCTTCTGACCAAAATGTTCTACTCGTAGTCCTTACCATTTTAAATTTCAAACTCTACGTCCCTATGAGGCCGTGTCCTAAAAGTGCATAACCTCTTTATGCTTACAACCCTTCAAATGATGTACTCATATAATACGGTGACTTTCGAGAAATTCCAATTTTAAAGAGTATTTGCATAAGTTTTTAAGTGAGTTCAACCTTTTTTGAATAAAATCGGATTGAGTTTTCAAACATGTGTCAAAATAAATAGTAATTTAAATCAAAAACACTAAGGAGTATTGATATCAATCTCGAAGCAAATGTCCGCCAAAATAACTTTCTAACCCTTTTTAACCCCATTAGGGGATGAATTTGAATAAAATACGAAACACGTCTTCCAGTAATTCTGTTAAAAAAGATTTATGCAAAATTTGAAGTAGATTGGACCAAGGAATCACGTTGTCCCATACAAACTTTGCCCCCCTTTTTCACACCCTTACGGGTAGAATTTCGGAAAATCCTTTCTTATCGGATGCCTACGTCATACAAAGAATACACCCTCCAAGTTTCAGGTCTCTACGATCAGCGGTTTAGGCTGTGCGTTGATACGTCAATCAGTCATTCAGGGCAAAGCCTTTTATATGTATACATTAGCCATAATAATAAGCGCACAGCTCAGTACCATCCGTACCTAGTCAATATACCACCCATTCGCACACACCGTTTTGGTTCTACGTTCTTGATGCGTTACAGCTAAGGTATGGAACACTTTGCCGTCGTCCGTTGTTGTCCTCTTTAAGGTACGAGTAAATAGGTTTCTTCTAGATCTTCGTGCTTCATCTTAGACCACATCCATCACTTACCATCAGGTGAGATTGTGGTCAAACGAAGTTCTATCCAATTAAAAAAAATAATAATAAACTGAACTTTGACAAAATTCACAGGGTACACCAGTGACCCCACAGTGCTGAAATTTGGTATTCGTGTAGCTTTAATGATACAAATATAGGCAAAAGTCTGAAATCTAGAATAACTGCAATTTCTACCCCAAAAAAATATCCCCAATTTACATGAACTCCCGTTACCTGTAATTTGATTGAAATTGTAGGTCAAGTTATTTGGTTTGTATTTCGTTGCACTATTTTGATAGTCAAAGATTATTAATAATATTTTTTTGTTTTTATGGGAGACTCGCGAGATCTTAGTTCGGGGTCAACTACTAGTATATTATAACAATGTATATACAAAAAAAAGTGTATGTATTATCAATTTATCTGGTTCCCATAGTACAAGCTTTGCTAAGTTTGGGACTAGATAGCGTTGTGTAAAATGTCCAGCATTATTATAAAAAGTAGCCTCACTTATTTACAAATTTACTTTCGGTCCTAGGGCCGGTAATCGAATTTTCGGAGCAGTTTCGAGTACGAGAGCATGAGTGATAAAAAATAAATCGTCAGTATCAACAAAACATCTTTATTAAAAACAGTCAAACTAGAAAATTAAACAAAAAACCAATTTAAAATCCATTACATACAAGTACCGCAGTATAAAGGGACTAACTATAGCAGAAAACGCAACAATATTATCAATTATAGTTCCAATTATTATCTTATAATCAAAATTGTATTATTTACATTTCTATACTAAGGGCGACTTCCGCAATGATGCCTAAACGTATTTAGAGGCCGCCGTATACGACGACCGCCGTGGTACAGTGGGCAAATAGCCGCCTGAGACGCAGGAGGTAGCGGGTTCGATTCCCGCCGCGGAACCAATGTTTGTATGATTAAAATGGTTTATAATGTTATTCTATACAATTAGTTATTATATACAATTATAATGATATTTCAATGTATTGGAATAAGTGAATGTTTTATCGCATATTTCACAGGCATACGGCTTTTCACCGGTGTGCGTTCTCATATGACTTTTCAAATACTGGTTCATGTTGAATGTTTTATCGCATATTTCACAGGCATACGGCTTTTCACCCGTGTGCGCCCTCATATGCTTTTTTAAATTACAGTTCTGATTAAATGTTTTATCGCATATTTCAGGCATACGGCTTTTCACCGGTGTGAGTTCTCATGTGACTTTTCAAACTACCGTTCTCATTAAATGTTTTACCGCATAATTCACAGGCATACGGATTTTCACCCGTGTGCGTACGCATATGACTTTTCAAAGCACTGTTCTGATTAAATGTTTTATCGCATATTTCGCAGGCATACGGCTTTTCACCCGTGTGCGTTCGCATATGACTTTTCAAAGCACTGTTCTGGTTAAATGTTTTATCGCATATTTCGCAGGCATACGGCTTTTCACCCGTGTGCGTTCTCAAGTGATATTTTAAATGACCGTTCCGTCGGAATGTTTTATTGCATATTTCGCAGGCATACGGCTTTTCACCGGTGTGCGTCCTCATATGCTTTTTTAAATCAGAGTTCTGATTAAATGTTTTATCGCATATTTCGCAGGCATAC
Source organism: Philereme transversata (assembly GCA_963924445.1). Taxonomy (NCBI): domain Eukaryota; kingdom Metazoa; phylum Arthropoda; class Insecta; order Lepidoptera; family Geometridae; genus Philereme; species Philereme transversata. The sequence goes on from OZ004347.1 coordinate 14,034,936, forward strand.
GGCTTTTCACCCGTGTGCGTTCTCATATGCTTTTTTAAATTACAGTTATCATTGAATGTTTTATCGCATATTTCACAGGCATACGGCTTTTCACCGGTGTGCGCCCTCGTATGCTTTTTTAAATTACAGTTCTGATTAAATGTTTTATCGCATATTTCACAGGCATACGGCTTTTCACCGGTGTGCGTCCTCATATGCATTTTTAAAGTTGGCAATAAATCGTACCGTAGCTTGCATACGTCACATGCATATGCCCGTTCAGGATCGTGGAACCTGAGATGTTTTTGCAGATCTTGCTTTGTTATAAATTTCTTATTGCAATAATGACAATAGATGTAAAAATCCGCTGCATTGTTCGGTCCATGGCTCGCTTTCGTCTCTTCTCCACCTAGATTTGTTTTTTTATTTTCCGATATCTTAATATTAGGAGTGTTTGGTTTGACTATAGTTGTTTCAATAGCAGCTTTTATGGTTCTCGTGTTTTTGCTTTCGTTATTGTCCTTGGTTTTTATCTTTTTAGGTGCTGCAAATGTTATGGACCTTTTCTTATTGGTAACATTACTTGTAGGCTCGATATGTTCGTCTGTTTGTGAAGTAAGTACTACTTGTTTATTCTGCGCTTCGGCTGTCAAATCGGTAGTTTCGGTGGTTAGCGGTTTATGTTTCTTAGCGATGGGTGCACCTGTATAATAAATAAAATAATTTATTAACACACAATATTCACATATATACCTACGATACATCGTATTTACGTACACCCGGTGAAAATACCGTGGTAATACCGCAACGCCGTATCTCTCACGCATAATGCTGCGACGTACCGGTAAATTTGTAAAGAGTCGACGAATTTTGAGAAACGGTTCTGCCCGTACTTAATCGAATAATCTGTGTTCATTTCATTTCAAATATTTCAATAATGAAGTTGTTAATCTACCTTCTCATAGATTGCGGACGGCACTGACTTGAGACAATGCACAATTATAATATATGTATTTATTAACCAAACTGAAAATTGCTTAGCTTGCACACTTTAATAATTGGGGACTTCACTAGTGTCATCACATCACAGAGTGAGCGCATATTTGGGTCCCAAAAAAGGTAGTCGTACCGACCCGACAAACCACCGCCCTATCTGACACCTCCTTACTGTGTAAATGTATGGAGCGTGTGCTGAATAGGAAGCTCCTGGCACACCTTGAAGACGACGGCCTCCTCAGCGACCGTTGATATGGGTTTCGGCATATCGGTTTACTAGGACTCTTCTTGCGTATGCTACACACGTTTGGAGTGTGGCCATCGATAAGTATGGTGAAGCAAAGTCCATTCACTAGACATCTCGCAGCCGCCAGCCTTTTTTTTTTGAAGTGAAAACTTCTTTAGGCGCGTTGGGCATTTTTTGAGACAGAAAAAAACCATTGAACTTGCGACACTGTTACCGTTACCGACACCTCTGTATATAAGTATTTGTAGTGTAGTCTGCTTTTATTAAGAGCTTTTATAAGTTGGCACTTCGGAGTGGACATACTTTTTTTTTATTAATTACAGAATCAACAGCACTTGATATCAATGTAAACAAACTCTTATAGCTAATGCTTAATGCCAATAACAGACTCAGTTTATAAACATTACTTTTAAGGAATTAGTCACCTGGAGAGAATTATTAAAAACACAAAATAATATTAAATTTTTTAAGGAATTTTGTAGGAACGTTTCCTTTATACGGCTTCCAGCCCAATTCTGCTTTTGTCTTGCAGACTTTTTGTGAGAACCACCTATTCGGGTAGTCATTGATGCCCGTTCATTGGGGTACCTCAGGGGTCAGTTCTCTCTGCCACGCTGCGTATCAATGATCTCCTCATGCCCGGTATCATTGGGTACGCAGACGACAGTTAAGATGCTGTAGCTTCTGAATTTGACACTCAAGGCCGTCTCCGACTGGGGCGATGCCAATCTCAGAATTCACTACCTCAAAAACGCAAGCTTGTCTCTTCTCGGCGAAAAAGAATCAGTTTCTAAACGTTCCCATTTTCCATCTTAGAACACAACACCAACATCGCTTACCATTAAATTAGATTGTGGTCAACAAAGATCCATTCGTGTTAAAAAAAAACAGATTAACGTTATGGATATAATAGAGCCGTTCTTTTTTGTCAATGTTAAGAAATTCACCTTGTATACATGAAGGTGATTTCTATAGCACCTATATAAAAAAGGGGTAAAGTTTTTTTTTGTTATTTATACTTTCTCGATTTGGAACAAACATATATGGCCCACTTGGTGTTAAGTGGTAACATTGTACAAAGTATTGCCACTGCCCGACGTTCAGCAACTTTAGGCATACAAGTGAAAAGCCATGTGCCTGTAATTTCACCGGCAACCATACTCTTCAAACCGAAACACAGCAATGCTGTTTGGTTGCAGAAATAGGTATGGTGATAATTGTACTCCGGGCGAGCCCTTTGTCAAGGAACTACTACTCTTGTAGATGTATCAATGCTGAGCCAAGAGTTGTTACGGCGGAGGCTTTCTAATTCTAGGGTGGGGGGAATAAGAATTTTTCACTGATGTCCCGCATTGGGATGTATTGTGCATTACCCCCTTCCTAACCTAACTCCAGCCATCTTAACTCCTTAAACATTACTGGACATTTCACACAACGCTATCTAGCCCCAAACTAAGCAGAGCTTGTAAAACTCCTTGAACCCCTTGAAGTAGAGGAAAAGGATTTTGGGTTGGTGGCAGCTTTCCAGGGACCCCGTGGATGTTAATGTAGTAGCGGTGTTGGTGGAGGATGAGGATTCGATGTCCCCTTGCAGAGCCGTGCTCAGTCTGGCATCATTTGTGGCAGTGCAGTGAAGTATCAAGAAGAAGGCACTCGGGACAAAGCCCACTGTCCGTGGCTCCGGTCTTCAGGAGGTGATGGTTAAGTTCACAGTAGCCCGTGATTCCCATCATCATCCTTAGATCTTTAACAAGGTGTTTGTTGTTTTTCTGTGTTTTGCCGGAAGCATTGTCTTTGCCGGCTTGCAGTCGGCTCTACGTTCCCAGTCTTTCTGGTGCTCCTTTTCGGAATTCATCTCAGTCTGTTTTTAATTTCCGCAGGTGGATTGAAGAGATTAATATCATTTGTGTGTAGTGTTAGCTTGGCTCCTTCTTTGCTAGGGCTGTACGGAGCAGGCTTGTTGACCAAGTAGAGACGTGTGCTTACCGTATTTCTGTGCGTATCCGGGCGGTGAGTTGTAGTTGCTGAGGTCGACGTCCAGCTCGCACGCGAACTCGCTGCCGTAGAACACAAGCAGCTCCGTAAAACGAGGTATTATTTTGATCGTTCTGAAACATAATCATCAAAAAAATCTTACAAGTCTCATTTATCACTGTATAAGTTTTCCTGTAGATGGAGCTAACGGCGCTTTGAGTCGTAATCTGAATCATTTCACTAATTTCGACCCTGACGTGACAAGAGCCTGTACAATTAGCAGCGACCCTCGTATTAAGAAGGTTGCGGGTTCAAGTCCCGTCTAGGCTTGAAAGGTTTTGAGGTGGTTTTAAAAATCTTAAGTCTCATGTCTCATGCCTTCAAAGAGGCTAAACTAATTGGAACAAACATTATAGGCCGGGAGATGGTGACACAAAATGTCAGGTCATTTGTACCAGGATGACGACCCTTCAGGGGTTTAATTACGTAATGACAAAAAGGAAAATGATGGTCATAAGGATGGTACCGGCGACCCAGTCGCGTGGGTGTTAATCGAACGTGTCGGATAAATTACGAAAGTCGAATGATTTGTTCCACAAAACTTCTTGTATTTTCCTATAATCGATAAAAAAAGAAGTAGGCAGCGTAATGCCATACTTCTCTGGTGGGGCTTACAGCCCGCCATACCAACGAGAACACATTAATTTTTAAAAAACAATTCAACCATTTGTACCAGGCTAATTTTTGCACAGCTAATCATCGTCGAGTTCCAAATGGCCGCCATACCGCCGCAAAGGAGTGATTTTTTTTGCAAAACGGTTCATCATCTCCCGGCCGATTATGTAATTTGAGATCTTGTAACTTACTCTATTTAAGTGTCTTAATAAATTTATCATCTAATTATTTAGCAATTAACCCTGAATGTCTCTTAATCTCTTGATGGATTGTGTCAAGAACAGGACAGATAGAGAATCACAAGTGTATATTAGTATACCTGTATGTGGATGGATATAGAAGTAGAGGAAGGCCGAAGTAGAGATGGATGGACTGTGTGAAGAATGATATGGGTAAGAAAGAAGTAACAACGGAGATGACGGCTGATAGACAGATATGGAAGAAAAATACATGTTGTACCGCCCCCACGTAACGTAACGGGAAAAGGGCAGGAAGAAGAAGTACCTGTAGTAGAGTTTTCCTTGGTACTGGTACGCCACCAGATTCTGCTCACACCAGTGCCGCGCGCAGTTCACGTACCGCATCCAGTTGGATTTGTTCGCGTCCGCCGCGTCTACACAGTGTAGCGGCTTGCGCTCCTTGTCGTATATCTACAAAGAAAGAAGAAGAAAAATATTTATTTGTCCCCACAGAAAGTTTATAATATTGAGGATTATCATCATTATTTGAAGCTTTACTGATAGCCCATTGCTGGGTAAACGCCTGTGTTATTCGTATACCCCCTGGGTCAAACGTAACATAAAGTAGTAAAATTCGAGTATCGATCTATAATCGTTATGTTAAATATGTCCTAAATGGTAGGTATTTACGTAATTGACAATAAAATGGTGTGAGTTGACTGACATGCGATTATACACTTTATTTATATCAAGCTAATGTTAGTGGAGCAGAATGCCAAAATATATTCTATTCATAATCCAATCTCATTTGGGTCAACTGTCAATATGTTTCTTTAATATTTTATTATCTACGTGAATTGGCCCCCGGTCTAACCCATATTGAGGGTACTAAAATAATCAATAAAAAATAAAAACTAGCTCCCGGCCGCGGCTTCACAAATTCAAATTGTTACACTTATATATACACAAAACACACTAATAACATTTTTATTAAAAAAAACTAAATAAGTAAAACAGAATTAAATATAAAAATAAAATACAATACATTATGTATGTAACCGAATACAAATAAAAATGTACCTAATTTAGTCTTTCACAATAGAGCAAGCCTGATCTCTATTGTGGCCATCTGTCCGAAAAGAAAATTGTGCGTGTGAAGCGGTGAGGGCGTTGAGGTGGCGTTGGGAGCGACAGATTGGGCATTGCTGGCGCGCCAGGGTCCGCGCGGCCATCACCGCGAATAGCGGCACTCTTCCCTGTCGAAACCTAATTCGATTTTCCGGGACATACAGTAGACTAGCCTCACACAGTAACTCAGGACAGTTTAGAGGTTGCTTTTCCGACAAGGCCCGAAGTACGAATTGAGGACACGTATACCTAATAGTAAACTTAAGACGATATATATATAGGGGTGATTTATTATATCTGGATCAAACTATTTGGGATGGTAGGTGCATCCCAGTGTGCATCGATTAGACCCCCATGCATGTTCTACCATTTTGGACAGTTTAGGTGAAAAAAACAGTCGTCCACGTTTGTTAAATGTAAATAATAAAAATGTTTTTTGTCATGGTTATAGGAGTATATGGATTGAAAAAAAAATATAGATTATCAGCTGACCCGCCCGCGGCTTCGCACGCGTGGTTTGTCAATAAAAACATTAAACTCCTTCTGCGCATCGGGTAAAAGTAGCCTATGACTCAATCCCGGTTATAATCTATCTATATATTTCTTTATTTATTTTAAATAAGTACTAGGTACGAGTACAAAATTTTATCGAAATCATCGATCCAGCCGTTTAGTCGTAAAACGTAACAAACAGATAAGACAGAGTTACTTTTGTATTTATAAAATTAGTGGAATTTGCCCGACTTGCACAATGATCCCTAAACGTATTAGTGACTAGAACTGTTTATGTTTGACGTATTTGTATAATTTGACAACTCTCTTAAACATATTGAAACACTAAATACTTACGATTAGGTATCGTTGGGAAAGTCACCCTTAGAATATTATTATCAATCACACTGGCGATTTACGAGTGTTTACAGAGGGGCGATCACTCACCTCACCGCGGTGAGCTCGCAAACTTGTTTACAAATCGTCTGCGTTGGAAACACGTTCGCAAATCGCCAGTGTGATAACGCCCTTACCTGCCAACAGTATGAAGAATCGCCGGCCCCATCAGTGAGTTCTCCGCAGTAAGGCCCGAAGCGCACTCCAGAAGGAAGGGTCATCGATGAAAACACGCCGAGACCGGCACCTTGTTACAATCAATAACAATAGTGGTTCAAACTGAGATCTCGCCATTTTCTACTACCTTTGTCCAACGATAACTTCCCAATGATTGATCTGTAGCCTTATTATGTCGGTGGTAAAGCCGTTCCTTTCTAACAGTACGTATCTCACGTGTGTAAGGATAGGCCTAACAAGCGCGAGCGACGCAACAGCAATTGGCTTACGTAATATAGCTGCGGATCTTTTATTTTTGACCTTTCAAATGGTCTTTTATAGTCAACTCAGCCCCTCCAGTCCGCGGGATCAGTCACTTTAACCGCACGTGACCTTTTTTTTAGCTTTTTTGCTCCAAATATCTCAAAAACAATCAAATACTATAATTGGTATATTATTATTAGCTACTTCTGTCCCACTGCTGGGCAAAGGCCTCCCCCACTCCTTCCAGACATCTCGATCCAGTGCCAAATCTGCCCAGTCCTCCAGGAATGTGTGTAACTCGTCCCGCCATCAATAATAATCGTCTATAAGTTGTTCATCTAAATTTCATGAAGATTGAATCAATTTGGATCTGTCGTCCGGTATAGCACAAAGGATTAGCAAGCTAAAGTGGCAGTGAGCAGGGCACATAGCTCGTGGAACTGACGGTTGTTGGGGCAGAGGTTCTCGAGTGGAGACCACTGGAAAGCGCAGCGTAGGACGGCCCCCCACTAGATAGAAAGACGACCTGTTAAAGGTTGTTGGGAGCCGTTGGATGCAAGCTTCACAAGATCGGTCGCTTATGTAATCTATGGGGGAGGCGTATGTTCAGCAGTGGGCGTCCTGTAGCTGATATGATGATTTTTGAACATTCTTAAGTAGGTACAAACAGTGCTGTTTCGTCCAATTTCATATAACTAGTGGTTCGCTCCGAACTGAGATCTCGCGAGTCTACCATAAATACAAAAAAAAATATTATTTGTAATCTTTGACTATAAAAATAGTGCCACAAAATAAAAACCAACTAATTTGACCTACAGTTTCATTCAAATTACAGGTAACGGGAGTTCATGTTAATTGGTTAGGTACTCTTTTTTTGGGTACAAATTGTAGTTATTCTAGATTTCAGATTTTTCCCTATATTTGTGATACATAAGCTACACGCATACCAAATTACAGCACTGTGGGATCACTGGTGTACCTACCCTGTGAGTTAAAAAGTTTAGTTTTTATAATGGCTAATAACTCAAAAACTACAAAAACTTTACTAAAAGTAAAAAAGGGGTCAAAATGTACTAATGAAGACCTTTCATTTGACGTCTCACTTAATCTAATAGTCTCATTTTCATTTTTTTTTTACCCCTCTTGAACACCAATATCTCAACAAACCCCCCAAATTTTTAGCTCATCACAATGAATGACACATCACATCAATATTGTGCCATCATTTCCTACCTATATACCAAATTTCACGATGATCGGATAAACGCTTCGAAAGTTATCCTCGGACAAACAAACATACATACATACAACGCCGATCTGCCCAAATTGATTTGGAGATCTCGCTTCGCTCGATCAATTATAGACAATAAGGCACATATTTTAAAAAGTTACCTGTAAATCACTTATCTAGGATGTGTGTAAGATAGGTTAGGAAAGGAATACGGATGGATTCAAACCTGGTATAATGGAATAGGAGATATGCAGGAACACGTGGGGAATGGTGAGCGCCGCGCGAGGCACAAACGATGGGACGTTTGGTTTGGGGTGGACCTATGACATTAATGACGTTAATAATCAAGTTAGGTCAAGTGTGTGTCTGACCACGCTCAGTGAAGGGTTCCGTAGTCAGTACGACTGTATCTTAGTCATTTTAAAATACAAAGATAACTTTGCAGTTCCGTTTAGCCGTTTCGTATGCAGATTATTTGAACTGTTTACAAACCCTACTACAGACTTATGTTGGTCGACTACCACTCTTAAACTAGGAGTCTTTTCAGCTTTGATATTTCTTCTTACAATTACAATATAATATGTGCTTTTATTGTGGATACTTTATAGTTACACAAAAATAGCGGCTGACTGGGGGGGACACGACTTATTACATAAATGCCAACTTTGAATCTTTATACTTCATAATCTCTTGTATCAAAAAAGTGTTGAGGAAACCTTAATATGTTTTCAAAATACCTATTCAACGATACCCCATACGATGGTGAGCGTTGCCCCCTACTTGCATATAATTATGTAGGGGAGGTACCCTAAACAAGTTTTGTCGGATGGACAGACAGACAAGTTGAATCTATGAGGGTTCCTAGTTCGACTACAGAACCCCTACCTATTTATTCTAGGGCATAGTAACTGACTGGTCAGTTTGTCAGTACCATTTAATAAAACTAGACATAACAAGACCGGTTGAAACTACCTTGTTGTCCTCATGAGCCAGTCCTAACTGTTCTTCACCAGTCAGCCTTTGAAAGCTAGGCTTAAGTTTAGTATGTCTGCCATTTAATTAGTGAGCTGTATCACAGGTACCTATGAGTGACCTGACCTGTAATACAGGTTTCTATGAGTGACCTACTACTTCAGGCATCAGTCTCTCATAAAGTCTGTTTTTAATAAAATAATCTTGCCATTGTTGTTACACTTAAGCTGGTGATACTACATTGTGAAACCTAAAGGCTGAAGGTAGTAACAGTTCTTAGGTAATTGTTGAAAACATGGTAGTTCAGTTATCAGGTGCGTGGTAAACTCAGCAAAAGGCTTTTATCCAGCACTGTATAGGTACAGTAACCACTATACTTGTTGATAACTCACTGTTCCATCCACTGCTGGATAAAAACCTTATGCTGAGTTTACTACTTTACACCCATAGGTGGGCCTATGGGTGATCGTCTGCTGTAACATTACTTTCACCTGGTGGTAAGCGATATTGTGGTTGAAGATGGATTATTCATTAGCAGCTTTGTAGGCAAATCATGTTGTATTTTTTAACATTCATTAGATGAATAGGAAACAAAAAATTTGATATCTAAATCATTTTGAGAACTTTTATTGCTAGGAAAGAAAAAAATATATGTAGTTTATGGCTTACCATCAGGTGGGCATATGCAAGGAAACTCCCTTATTTGCCACCATAATTTTATAAATTTATTGGAACTGAATTGTAAACACTAAAAGTAGAAACTATTGAGCCTCTGGTTTTTCATAAGTTAGGTAACTGTACATTCTATTTGAAATTATTTTATTTATTCTATTTTAATGTTTACCTTATCATCTGGTATTACTAACAGCGGTCCATGTATGGAGCAGTACTCGTACACATAGTCTTCGCATTTTTCACAGACTGAAACGGTTATATGTCAATGTTAACAAGGCCCACTGTAGAAACAAAGGCATGGTAAATAATCCCTATTGTTTGGTTTGAGCTATTGGGATTATTGCCGGTTTTGTGACATAACTCATACCTAGTAAAAATAACTAACTAAGCAAGTAAGTAATTATAAAATTTTAATTGAAACAATGCTAATACGAATTTGTATAGGTGCATAAAAATGTATCTACTTAGTTCTAATAAATAAATGCAAGTTGCTAGCTCAATCAATTTGGATGATATATATTAGGTAGGTAAGTAAGCTAGGGATCTCAATAAGGTCATGTTCAAAATCAAACTTTGTACTCACACACATATTCATCTAAATCAGGTTCCTCAGGTTCGAAGTAGCATAATCGCGGCATCTGCCGCAAATAGCGTCGAGACATTGTTCTGAAAGAAATCAGGAATTTAGAAGCAAGAGCTTATTCACAAAACACTGTTTAAACACATATACACTAGCTTGGCTTGCTTGCTAGCAAAGAAGAAGCAACAAAGTCAGCGTCTGGATTTGTTTCACGGTTCTGGAATAGGATAGGAAAATAAAGAAAGTAAAGTACCAATCTTGAGAGGAACTATCTAGATTAGATTTGAGGAACTGCCGCCGTTTTGCACTTTACCGCCTCCCGCAGCCGTAGTTTCGACTTCCGTTTCCCGCTCTTTTTGTTTGAAGGAATTTATGAATCCGGCAATAAAAATCACATTTAGGGAGGAATAAATCTAAAGTTTATATTCCAGAACTCTTGAAAAAACTTCATACCACATACTTAACAACGTGAATAAACAAACACAATTTAACACAAATGTTTTAAAAAAATTCAGGTTCTTCTGAAAATACCAATAACACCGGCAATCACAGACATATGAGTGTTGCCGTTTTGTATATAGAAAAAATGCTAGACATTGGCGGCGATTCAGCTAGATCACACTATAATATGCTAAAAAAATGCCAACTCTTGGTAGTCTTCTCTAAGTGTAAATGCAAATGATTGTAAGTAGGTAGGGTAATTATAAATGCAGTGCTATTTTTAAGTAAATTTAATCATTTATCTCAATGAAATAATATTTGTAGATCATCAATATCAGCTTAGTCTTATGCTTGTGATGTTAATGAGCCATGTTCCGAATCAAGTCATCGGCATCACAAGAGACTCTACAACCACTCTAATCTGTTTTATTATATCTTCGGGAACGACGAATGACAACATTTTCCTGTTATGCGCTGGTCTGTCATACGCTGAATATGAAAGGAGCAAGACAGTAACATTTAAAATGCTGTTATTAATTTTTATATATTGCAACTTCAATGTCAATAGAGCTGTAATTTCCGGCAACGTAATGGTTACAACAGCCTTTATTTAGCAGTATTTTTCGGGGTAATAGACACGAATTCAAATAAAAATAATGTTTAAATATAAGATTTTAATTTCAATTGTATCTTATTTTTATGAGCGACATTTGTTTTTTGAGATTGTCAATAAAAGTCCTTCAAGTGACCCTTGCACTGACTGAGTGAGACTGACTGTCACGTTGGATGACATTTCTTTCAGTTGACTTGACTGACAATTGTAAGGGCCGGCCCTTCGTTGGACCGGAGAAAATAATTCAGCAGAATGAATCAGGGAGGCGGACTTACTTGCTGCGCGGTTTGTAATCAGAAAAGTCCCTTGAGATGCGCGCGATGTCTCAATGTGTATTATTGTAATACGGAACATCAGCGACAAGACTGGAGAAGACACAAAAGTGAATGCTCACCCAAGTCACCAAAGGATCCGAAGATCAAAGACTTTGGTGAACCTAGAACAGGTAGCCAAGAACGTCCTGGTAAAGGTGAAGACAGGAAATCTGATTCCGTAGACGTTTCAAAACAGGAAACAGTGAACGAAGCCAGTGAAAGTGCAATAAGACGATCCAAAAAATCTGGTTCAAAATCCAGAGAAAAAGTAAAAGAGGGTAGTGCAGATGGTGATAATAAAAATAACTCGAGCGAGAACGTTAAACAAAGCGTGAGCAGTAAAGCAGCAGGGCTTATTGACAGTAGTGTTATCTCTAGGGTAGTGTATACCAATAAAGACTTGTCTGGAGAAAGTGCCATTACTTATGAGGGATCTTCAGAACAGGAAATATTGAACGAGACTGCACAGCAGTTGAGTACTGTGGAGTTTGGTTCTGGAGCATCTAATGTGTTGAGGGCAGTGAATAGGACTGAAGCAGAAATGCCTGTGTTACCTGTGTATAGTACGGAGCCTACATCCAGGGTGAAGGAGTACCCTGAGGCTTCGTTGAAGGGTAGTGCAGCACCATTCAACTACAGTCCTAACAGTTACTACATGGACCCGAGTGACCCGTGCTACAAGTTGTGTCAGCAAGTGATTAGAGACATGACGCAGTATGGTGTGTGTGTATTAAATAATTTCCTTGGCAGAGAGAGAGGACAGTTAGTGTTAAATGAAGTTTTAGAAATGTACAGATCTGGAATATTCTCAGTAAGTACTTAAACAAGTAAAGTGGTTCAAAGAAAAAGTAAACATTACATATGTAAACAATTAGCTTTTCAAAGAAATACTTTTAACCATAATGCTGGTTAAGTAGTAGTGCCAGTAGTTAAACAATTAACTAATTGTTTCTGTCTTACCATTAATTCTTTAAAAAAAAATAGATATTGCTAACATTAAAGTAAACATTATCAATGTTGTAGGGGATATGTTGCTACCCCTATGCAATACGTTTGCTATGATAGTTGATGGGACTGGGTTTGTATGATTAACATGACCATATGCGAACGATGTGAGTTTGCAACTGTTTTATTGAGTGATGATTAGTCCAATAAGAAACCCATATAAAATAGCTTAGTTTGTTTCTTCATCATCATGAATAGACTTACAAATATAAAACAAAACAACTTTCTAAAACAATCTCATAATATTGCCAACTTTTTGCATGCAAATTATAGTGTGCTATGGTTAGAGTAGGGAAAACAAACAGTCTAATCTAAAGCCTGTAAGATCCCACTGTCCCACTGTTAGGCAAAGGTCTACTTTCCCTATGTTCTTTTTCATCAGAATTTAAAATGAAAGTGTATCTATTTATTCTTATTAGTTTAGAATAAAAATGGGGTTCATAAACTGAAAAAAATGCATTTTGCATTTGCCTCACCTTCTTATCTAGCAGTGATAATGTTATTAGCATTACTCCTCCTAGCACTACTTCTGTGTGAAAATAAATGAATAATATAGGTTATATTAAAATATTCAAAAACTTGATTTTTTCCATGTTCCCCAAATAAAGTACCTACATGATGAATTTGTAATCAGCCGAGGTTTATTTAAGAAAAGTCTCTGACTTTATTTATAGTTGAATTGAAATGAACTCTATTTTTACTTTTCTAATTAATCTTCCATTAAGCAATTATCCTCTCCATCCATAGGTTGTCTGGAAGAGATAGTTTTGTTTAGCGATAAGACTGCCCATTATACCATTATTTGTTTTTGGTTTTTTACTGTTGTTGTGTCTAAGTTTTTATGTTATAATAAAGAATTTTCATTAATTATGTGTTCATTACAGTTAAGTAACTTCAATTCAATAATGAAGTTGAAAATACGTCTTTATAATCACTGCAGCATGTTTAGAAAGACTAGACTTTCACCCTTTGCAAGTTCAACTGACCTTTCTAGAGAAATTATTATAAAATATTAATCAACTAGCTGACACGCGCGCGGCTACGCTCGGGTGGTTTTTCAATGAAACATTACCCTCATTTTGCACAGTTGGCTAAAAAGTAGCTTATGTCCTTTTCCAGAATATAATCTATCTCCTTGCAAAATTTCATTATGATCCGTTCAGCTGTTTAGTCATATAAAGGTAACAGAGTTATGTATGTATTATACATATAAGACTTCCTCTTGAATCACTCTATCTATTGCTGAAAACTGCATTAAAATCCGTTGATAAGTTTAAAAGATCTAAGCGAACAGACAGCGGGAGTGACTTCTTTTTATACTATGTAAAGATGTCTAATTTTTTTGTTGTATTACCTATATTTTTATATCAGACACCCTTACAATGACTAGCATACTCTAGATATTTAGGTAATAAACCTTATCTGACATGGGTATTCCCAAAATAACATGTAAAATAAAGTAAATAATTTAATATGTAAGTTAACGGGCAGGCACCCCAACCCAGCGAGAAGACAACATGGTAGACGGAGGTGCCGAAACGAATTACACAAATTCCTGGAGGACTGGCCAGATTCAGCAGGGGCTCTAGATGTCTGGAAGGAATGGGTGGAGGCCTTTGCCCAGCAGTGGGACAGAAGTGGCTCATAATAATACTAATAAATAAATATAAAGTTAAAATGTTATATTTTGTTTAGTTACTTTATTAATGTTTTAACAGAAAGGGCAGCTAGTATCGAATCCAGCTAGTACAGAAGCGCAGACGATACGGAGTGACCTCATCACATGGATTGATGGCAAGGAATCCCACTGTTACTACATCAGGCAGTTAATAAGCCAAGTGAGTATTCATAACTTTATTCTAAGGCATATTTAAACTACAAGAGCTCATCAACCCTAATAGCATGACCACCCTAGAAAAGTTTCTACAGAAGAATAGCGTAAGTCTATGCTAAAATTTTATTTTTCTCTATTCTTCCGTAAAGATAAACTTTTCTAGGGCGATTCTAGCCCGTCAGATCATTTTCATTACAGCAATACCCTACGAATTATAAAAACCTAAAGAGTTTCTTTGTATCTTGAAGGATGGTTGGGGTCCAGTTAGAATGTCCAAAACTGATGCAGAAACCCCCCCTAGAAATTAAACTAGGGCGCATTCATATAGCCGTTTGGTACCTCCAGTCTGTTGTGTAAACTTGTGTACTAATTAAGTGTCTATTGGGTATTTTTTGTTTAGGTCAGGTAGGACCGCATCCTGCAATATGCAATGCAGTTCAAAAACTATTCAGTACGTAAAATGTTTATTCGCCATTTTTCCCCTCTGATTTAAGTGTTGCATGCATTAAGCTCACAACAGTCACTTGTTTTTTTACACAATTCATAATATTTTACTTTGCGAAACATGGGTGATAAAAAAGATGACATAAAGGTCTACCAAAATGTAACAAAAAATCAAAATGTCAACATATTATATAACAGTAATTCTAGTCAAAATAATAATATATATTTAAATGTCAAAAGTAGAGTTATCGCGAATATTCGCTATTATTCTGTATTCGGCATTACTCGACATTTTTTTTATATTCGTCGAATACCGAATAATAGCTAGTATTATTAGCCATTCGGCGAATAGTCGTCTAAAATAAACTTATAACGAACAAAAAAACGAATGAGTTAAAAATAATCATTTTTTATTATTTTCCTTAATAAAACAATACACAGTATCAATTATTATCTGTAATATGTGCCTATCATATTCATGAAATCAAATTAGTTAGGCTTTTTAATTAATATTTAAAATTTAACAGAGGCAGATTATGGTGCAAAAAAACTATTTTTTCTGCACGTTCGGGAGCAAGTCGGTTTTGCTTTTTCTCATAAATTAAACCTGCCTCGGAAAATAGTCTTTCTGAATAAACAGAGCTTGCTGGTGTGATTAAGTATCGTTTAGTAAGCTTACTTAAAATAGGAAATCTATTCTTATTGGTACTCAAAGCCCACCATTCATATGGGTTTATTTTTCTGTCAGCCTTTGCTAATGCGATGTAGTGGGCGATTTCTTCTGCAGTGGCATTCTTGGTGAAAAATTAAATTACTACATTACATGCATGTAGGTATGTATAACATGAAACAGATTTCTTTAACTTTATTGTTTTCTTTTCTTTAGAAGAAATTAGAAATATTTTTAATGTGCCTTATTTATGTCGAGTTATTCGACTATTCGCCAAAGTGGATGGCGATTAATCGGTATTCGACTATTCGCTATAACAACTATTCGCGGCAACTCTAGTCAAAAGTTACATAAACAAATTAACTATTACCATTTACTAAAAATTGTCAGATAGATATTCAGATTATTCAGTCACACTATAAAAGGCTTTTGCGTATAATAATTCCTTTTATTTTATTTTTAAAAATACCTAAATCATTGGAAGTTATTTCTAAAATGTCAATAGGTACTTATATGATTATGAATCCGCGGTGCCATACATAAAACACTGTTGTTTAACATTGTAGTACTGCTAGATGTCTTACTTTATTGTAATTTCCATGGGAATTTACGTTTCCAGTAGGAAACTCATAAGCGTATCGTATTTCGGTGTACATGGCCACGAACACGTGTGAGCTTCACGCCCTTCACGTTAATTTGACACGCGCCCTGTGACCTTTAGTAGGTTAAGTAGTGTGTACAAGCATGGCAAAAATCGATTACTATTACCTACTATTAGCCCATATTGTCCCATTGTTGGGCAAAGGCCACCCCGCATTTCCGCCACTCACAACGGTACAGTGCCACCGCATGCCAGTCCCTCTCAAAGGCGTCCAGCTCGTTCCACCACCTCCGGCGTATCTGAGGAGCTGATGAAGGGCGACCTTCCAATAGTACTGAAGCGCAAACTCATAGACATGTCAATCCTTCCCGTTCTAACATATGGCTCGCAAACTTGGTCTTAACTAATATCCAAAAATCCAAACTCAAGGTTTGCCAAAGGGCGATGGAGCGCTCCAAAACCAAAATCACCGATGTAGGGGAGAAGGCCGCCAGGCTGAAGTGGGACTGGGCCGGTCACGTCTGCCGCATGCCTGACGAGCGGTGGGCCAAAACTACCACGAACTGAGATAACAAAGCGGTGCCGCGGCAGACCACGCCAGAGGTGGCGGGACGAGCAAAAATCTATAAATCAATTATGAAGGTCTACACGCTCATGTCAAGTACACCAAACACGGTACTTGTATAATTAAGTTTACTAAGTACATATAGAAATAACAAGAAAAAACCCAGACTAGTGCTAGTGTGACTCGCGAACCGAGGTTTCCATAAAGTATATTTTTTATATATTGTTACGAGCTGAGGGTTCGGGATAAAATAATGGGAATCGATCCAACCAAAATAACACTTTTATTCAACACTAAACGATGAATACACGAACTTGGTCACACGTAATCACAACACACTAATTCACACTATTGTTGCACCACTTAAAGTCACCGAAATGTTCGCACGTATAGCTAAATCCAGACTCACTCGCGAGCAACTACTGTTCACGCGAGACCCTTCTCCACGTCAGTCCTCCAGGGCCTCGCTGAGACTCACTCGCGCACTCACTGAGACTCACTCAGACTGACTGTCCGGCCATCTCTCCGGCCTATTTATATCGCACACATTTCGATTGTTCGAGAACGATGTCGATCCTTCCAGGAAAGGGTCGGTCCCTCGACACAATGGCCATTCCCCATTCTGCGAAACCACAAACAATAGCAACAATAACACAGCAAGACAAAACCGTTCGAGAAGGTTCGATGATTACTCATTGTTTAACAGCCTCGGCGTAACACTGCCCCCTCCTAAAACATGCTCGTCCCGAGCATTCTTAGTCCCATATCACGGCAGCCGATCAACACGAACATTTTAGGCGCACCTCGCGCTGAAGATGTAGCAACTAGAGGAGCCACATTGCCGTCTCCAGTACTTCAGGACACCCAGAGTCCCTTTCTCATCAGCGATCCCAATTCCAGCCTCCAAAACACGGCTCTCATGATTTCTATCTGTTCTTTCACTTCCTGGAATTCCTTTCCAGATGAACCGAACGATTCCCTCATCAGTCGAGCACGCTCTTATGGCCAACGTCGCTGATCTTCCTGTTGACGACGCTGCTCTTCTTTATCCTGACGTCGCTGTTCCTCTTGCAACCGAGTCTGCTCCACCTGTTCATGTCGCTGTTCCTTCTGCAATCGAGCCTGCTCTTCCTGCTGAGGACGCTTCTCTTCTTAATGCTGACGGCGTTGTTCCTCCTGCAACCGAGCCTGCTCTTCTTGCTGACGACGCTGCTCTTCCTTATCCTGCCGTCACTGTTCTGCCTGTAACCGAGCCTGCTCTTCTTACTGACGACGCTGCTCTTCCTTATCCTGACGTCGCTGTTTTTCCTGCAACCGAGCCTGCTCTTCTTCCTGACGTCGCTGTTCTTCCTGCCAACGTCGCTGCTCTTCTTGTTGACGACAAAGCATGGCCATAATAGCAGCAAGATCGCCTGTCACAGGAGCTTGGCCCACGGGTGATGATGATGAAGCTCCAAATGGTTCAGTGGCGGCTGATTCCATCTCCATCGGCTGACGACTCTGCCGAGCTTCTTGAACCGGAGACTCCCCAAACCACCTTTCATCCATTTCCTGTTGTCGTTGACCTCTCGTCCTGACACCGTCCACGTTATCCTTTGGTAGAACCGGCATTATTTTATCCCACTTCTGACACCAAATTGTTACGAGCTGAGGGTTCGGGATAAAATAATGGGAATCGATCCAACCAAAATAACACTTTTATTCAACACTAAACGATGAATACACGAACTTGGTCACACGTAATCACAACACACTAATTCACACTACTGTTGCACCACTTAAAGTCACCGAAATGTTCGCACGTATAGCTAAATCCAGACTCACTCGCGAGCAACTACTGTTCACGCGAGACCCTTCTCCACGTCAGTCCTCCAGGGCCTCGCTGAGACTCACTCGCGCACTCACTGAGACTCACTCAGACTGACTGTCCGGCCATCTCTCCGGCCTATTTATATCGCACACATTTCGATTGTTCGAGAACGATGTCGATCCTTCCAGGAAAGAGTCGGTCCCTCGACACAATGGCCACTCCCCATTCTGCGAAACCACAAACAATAGGAGCACAGCAAGACAAAAGCGTTCGAGAAGGTTCGATTATTACTCATTGTTTAACAGCCTCGGCGTAACAATATTATAACTAGGTACAAAATAACGAGATTTTTGTCGTTACTTGTGCTGTGAGACCTTGCTTCTTGCTAAATTTCATGATTGAATTCATGAATTTCATGATATAAGCTAGTAGGTACATTATGCATTGGCCAGATTGCAGGTAAATAAAATAACAAAGAGATAACATGAATGGTTTGTTGCAAATCTAATAATATCTAACCGATAAGCTGATATGGATTACGGTGGCGCCATTGATAGCCAGCGTTATCAATTTGGCGCGACTTAATGCACTTAAAACATACCTACTCACGTCATAAAACAAAGAGCCTCATGTGTAGCGGTAAATATTGGACAATATCAGTCAAGTAAACGTTGCCAATACGCAAACATAGGTTTATAACCTGTCATTGTAAGCCCATTATTGTTCAATTGTCAGGAATAGAACTAAGAGTTACACTAATTTTAATAGGTTTTTGGGAAAGTATTGAATTGACTTACGTATTCGGTGGTCACTGAATTTGAATTCTGGCGACCTGAAACGTGGAGCCTATTTACACAGGCCACTCTTACTTACACACTTTTACTTACTCTGCTGCACAGGCCAACGCCAATAAACTTAACAATTAACAAAAACTCGAAGACTCGTCCATTAGAAAAATGATTTTTAGGGTATACCAGTGACCCCACAATGCTGAAATTTGGTATGAATGTAGCTTAAGTGACACAAATATACCTAGGCAAAAGTCTGAAATCCAGAATAATTGCATTTTGTACCCCAAAAACGATTAACCACATTACATGAACTCCCGTTACCTGTAATTTGAATGAAACTGTAAGTCAAGTTAGTGGTTTTTATATTTCGTGGCACTATTTTGATAGTCAAAGATTACAATTAATATTTTTTTGTTTTAATCGGAGTCTCGCGAGATCTCAGTTCGGGGCGAACCACTAGTTTATTTTGTAATCGTAGTAAGAGTAGAAAAACGTCGCTACCACAACAAAAGTGAGTCATATTTTATTCCTGCGCGTGTGAAGTCAATGCAGTAGAACCAATTTAATATCCGCCTAGATAGTGCAGGTTACTTACGCATTGGCTTTGCAACTTGCAAGACTGTTTGAAGGAAAGCCTTCAAGTTTTCCTTAAAATCTGCGCGATAGGTAAACATATTAATGATCGACCTATTATATTTATATGATCAGTGGGTGCTGTGCTGAGGTGATAATGAAAGACAATGAAGTTGGTGGATATTTCATTCGTTTGAGCTACGCCATAATTGCGACTCAGTTCAAAAACTACTCATTATTATTCAGCTCTTTTTTACTGTATATTTTCTAAATTATATGCATGTCTCGATTTTTAAGAAGATATTATTAACTTGTGCCTTTAAAAGGAAATAGAAAGCGAACGAATGTATTAGTTATCGAATTATGTATCGTTATATTAGACATCGAAATCGGTTCAGCCGTTACGACGTAATTGAGTAACAAACAAATATCCAAACTTTCGCATTTATAATACTAGCTTCCTCTAGCGGCTTCGCACGCGTGGTTTGTTAACAAAAAGTAGCCTATGTGTTAATCCAGGTTATAATCTACGTATGTACATACATACCAAATTTCATCGAAATCGGTTCAGCCGTTACGACGTGACGTCGTACGACGTTACGAAGTAACAAAAATTCACACATACATAAATAAATAAATATAAAATAAATATTGCTGGACATTTCACACAGCGCTGTCTAGCCCCAAACTAAGCAGAGCTTGTACTATGGGAACCAGATAACTGATAGAATACTTATATACATTTTTTTTTGTAAATACATACTCATAATATATAGAGAAACAACCAGACCCGGAACAAATATCTGTCGATCATGCAAACATTTGTTCCGCGGCGGGAATCGAACCTGCTACCTCCTGCGTCTCAGCCGGCTATTCGCCCACTGGGCCACGGAGGTCGTCAAACAAAACATCCATACAAACTTTCGCGTTTATAATATTAGTGTGATACGTGCACCATACATGCAGAGTCCATTCTTCATGATTTTGATCCATTACGTTGCCTGTTCTCTGCGGTTTGATCCTGATCCTGATTCTGATATACCCCTTTGCTTCATTCACACTCATCATACTCTTCATACAGTCCTTTTCAATGTAGGGTACTAAAGTGTAAATCAATCATCAATCCGGGTCGTGTAGAGCCTGTTTTGCGTAGTAGTATGCATGGTGTGTTGGACACACAGCTGTTGCGTTAGAGCTGCAGGTAAGAGCCTCAGGTGTGTAGCTTATCGCCCTGGCATCTACTCACGGAGACTAATATCTCCGGGTATCTAGGCTCAGCCCAATCATAATTTGTTGATTCTATTCCATCTTTTGAACTTTTTTTATTACTAGCTGCTGCCCCCGGCTTTGTACGCCTTCTTTCCATCTCATGGGAACTGTTTTATGGGATACAAAGTAGCCTATATCCAATTCCAGGTCATCATAAACCAATTTACAGAAATTTTGTTATATCGGTTCAGTAGTTTTGGCGTTAGAGAAGAACAAACCTCATCATAAAATCTAAACTTTTGCATTTATAATGTTTGTATTAGTGGAACTTGTGATTGTTGATAATACTTTATTCAGTTTGAAGGATTTCTTCAAAGAACTTTAAATTATCGTTATATTTCTTTGTACCCCAATTAAATATGCATTAGTTAAGGTTATTTTGGTAAGTCTGTGTTAAGTCGCAATAAATAAAACACAATTAATAATGTCTATTTTCAGGTTGACAACATTATACTGCGGGCGAACAAAATGGCCAGTAATGGAAAGATGGGGGACTACATCATCAATGGCAGAACGAAGGTAAAACAACAGTTGTATTATTAGCCGTTTGTATCCCACAGTTAAGATTATTTTTATGAAGCATCGACACGATAAGATGCTGGCATTTCCCAGCTCTATTAGGAGCCAAAAGCCCAGAATATTTAATAGTCAGCTCTGTTGTCCCCTGTGCCCTACCACCTGCAAAAGATGACCTCAACAAGGCCACTCCCACGCTTTAGATGTGGCAAAACACTGTTCAAAAATAGATTAGGTTTGTCCAATGACACGTCAGAAGAAAATATCTATAATATATAGATATGCGTGAGCGCACTAGCTCTAAATCAATAATATTTAATAGACTTTATATACTAGTGGTTCGCCCCGAACTGAGATCTCGCGAATCTCTCAAAATTAATATTATTCTTAAGGCGACTTGCACAACGATGCCTAGACGTATTTAGTGGCTAAATATGATTTAAGGAGTTGTCAAATCATACAAATACTTCAAATTTAAACATGTTTAGTCGCTAAATAAGTTTAGTGATCTTTGTGCGTGCCGGCTTTAATCTTTGACTAATAAATTGGTGCCACGAAATAAATAACCAACTTACTTGACCTACAGTTTCATTCAAATTAGATGGAACGGGGGTTCTTGTTAATTTTTTTTTGGGATACAAATGGCAGTTGTTCTGGATTTCTAGATTCTGGACTTTTGCCTATATTTGTGTCACTAAAGCTACACGAATACCAAATTTCAGCATTGTGGGGTCACTGGTGTGCCCTGTGAATTTTGTCAAAGTTTTGTTTTTATTATGTCTAGTAACTCAAAAACTACAAAAATTAATCTAATAATAAAAACGGGATTCAAATGTACTAATGAAGACCTTTCATTTGACGTCCCATTTGACCTAATAGTCTCATTTTCATTTTTTTTTATCCCTCTTGAACCCCAATACCTCAGCAACCCCTCAATATTTTTAGCTCATTGAGTTACACCAAAATTGTGCCATCACTACCTACCTATACTTATACCAAATTTCATGATAATCGGATAAACGCTACGAAAGTTATCCTCGGACAAACAAACATACATACATACATACGCCGATTTGCCCAAGTTGATTTGGAGATCTCGCTTCGCTCTATCAATTATTGATTTAGAGCTCGTAAATTGTTGCATAGCTATTCTTGATAAACATTACTGATAAAATCAATTAAAGAAACACACTCGTGATAAAATTATAGGATCAATCAGATTAATCTACAGTTGAAACAAAATCTCTATCGCCTTGCACAAATAGATTACTAGCTGCCTCCCGCGGCTTCCCATCGCGGTTTGTTCTGCGCAGTTGGGTAAAAAGTAGCCTATGTCCCAACCCCGGTCATAATTTATCTATATACCAAAATTTCAGCGAAATCGGTTCTGTCGTAAAATCGTAGTAAACAGAGAGAGTTACTTTCAAATTTATAATATTAGGTACCTAGGTATGGAAATGACGTTTTCTTAGACGGCCTAAAACTCCTAAAATTAATTATCCAGTCAATAATGTAGTTTTTCTGATTCTCACGAGCAAATTTCACTGTCTTGTAGTTGACGCATCGTAATATTATGATATTACGAATACGAACTAACAACTCGGCTCGTTACTGATAATGGTAGGTAGGTACCTGGAATTTGGCCTACAAAGTTTTCAATACCGTTGCATACGCACTTACAAAGTGACAACACTCATTCATAAAATTTCGAAGACCCTGTTATAACTGTTAACTTTACTGTGGCTCTTCGAAAGTTAACTCTATTACGGAGAACAGCTGACGGTGTTTTAAAATGCGGTTTGTCGGAGCGGAATAAGATTAGTTTCTATGAAAAATGTTTCAAGGTGCATGAAATTGCATTTATGAAGAAAAAATGTGAAGGTGATTGTTGCTTATAATTTTCATCAACTTTATATTCTATAAAAATGTTTGCATAAAATATTAATATATACTCCTCGCCTCATTAATGTAATATTTTGAATATTACATTTATATTTTTATATTAATATTACACCAAGCTACGGCCGTTCAAACCAGATACACAAATATTACACATTTTATAAACCGTTTGGTGTTCTAGTGATTATCGCGCTCATATCTTACAAAATAAATAAGGAAGCAGATGGCCCGCCATATTTTGTTGCATCTGTCCCAATGCTAGCACAGCCTACAAATGTCTTGGATTTTGCTGGTATGGTCGAACACACTGTTGAGATTTTTGTTTTAATTTCTCTGCTAGCTGACCCGCCCGCGGCATCGCACACGTGGTTTGTCAATAAAAACATTACCCTCCTTCTGCGTAGTCGGGTAAAAAGTTGCCCAATCCCGGACATAATCTATTTATATATCAAATTTCATCGTAATCCGTCCAGCTGCTTAGTTGTGAAAACGTAGCAGAGAGACAAGAGTTACTTTCGAATTTATAATATTAGTACTAATCGATAGATTTCCATATGTCATTTGAACGGAAAAACCACTCGATAGCTCAAATATGTTTATCAAATGGTTACTATTTAGGGCCGAATAAACGTATGAAAATTGGCTACAAACATTTTACTCGCAGAATAACTTCGTGTACGGCAAATAGCCGGCTGAAAAGTGAAGAGAAAACTTTGTATCTCTAATTGCGCACACGTAGGAGTATGATTTGCCATAGTTAAAGTTTATATGGAAGAGGGCCGAATACCAAAATTAAACTAAAAAAAATACTGTCGAATTTCGACACTGTCAACTAGTCTATGTGAATGCCTCAGTACTCACAGTACTGTAGGTGTATTCGCTATCACTTAAAAGTTTGTTTATAAATAGAAGTAAGGTACGGGTTGAACATTTTGTTATCAGTGTAAATGTCCGTATCTTCTACATTCCATTCATGATTAATTTGCGAGCCCATTAGCAGTTAGATTATTATATGGGTGGTCTACAATTGTTTACAAAGGAGATAGGTATAAATAGTTTTCACAAAACTTCGAGGACACAAGCTTGTTCTTTTATTGTATAGGGTAGGAGACAATATTTGGATCTGTCTTTAGACTGATCAAATGCTCAGAATTGTACGACGGGCTGTGCATTTTGATGTGCATAATTAGCTAAGTACTGTTAGTAAATATTAGGGAATGCATAGTTAAACACTCACAGATAAGTCAATCCCCCAAACTTATCGGCCACGTTCCATTTAATATTGTTATTAGCCTGAAACATCCGATAGAAATCAGCAAACTAACCGATACCGATAGTGTTATCATTAGCGAAAGAATATCAACAGAAATCGCTAGTTTCTGCGATAAAAACCAAAATAAACGAGACGGCCCTAGCGCATGCGCGGTGGCGGCTCTGCGTACGTGACTTGAGGCATGGCGAACGCCGCCCAGGTGGTGGGGGGACGCCGATGTAAACAGTTGTAAGATACGTACACAAACGGCCGTCCCGCTCTAACGCTAGCAGATAGAGCGAGAGCGAAGATATACTAGATATCTCTGTATACGGAAACCCAAGCTGGCATCCCTATTGCTTACAAACGCATAAAAACAGTATATCTGTCCAATTCGCATGGATCTTCACTCTTCCGGTCCTTGGATTTAGCTGATCTGAAGGTGAATTGGCTTTGAAATACGGCAGTTAAACACTGGAGATCATGCGAACAAAACAGAATTTGTTATTTGTATAAAGTAAATAATATTGCCATTAAAATGTTTTAGGTATGTATTTTGACTAACTTTTAATTGGCTTTTGAAAACAACTCAAAATTAACATATTTCGTCCTCATTACTGAATCTTTCATCATGAGCCACTACTCTTCGCCATCAAATTTTAAGGGTTGGAAACGCGCGAATAATACCTAGTGTTGTAAAGGTCTATAGGCTACGGCTAACCACTTACCATCAGGTGGGCCGTATGCTTGACGCCAACTTAGAGATATCAAAAAGAAATATCCCTGTCATCCACGAACCATGATTAACCACTGCTGGGTTTTGTAGCAGGCCTCCCTTTGTAAATGGCCGTGTCCGGCCATGTCCTGCGCACATCTAGGAACAGCCTTCTTATGTCGTCGACGCATAGTCCATACCTCCAGCTAATTACTAATCAAAAGTGTTAGTTCCATAGAACTAGTAACATAACAAAGAGGTTAGAATAGATTAACGAATAACTTAAGCATTCGATTCTACTAATATTTGCATTTTTATTACATTGGCACAACCAAACGAAACTCTAGGTGGATAAAATACCTCTTAATATTTAAATGTTATCTGAATGACTAGCAATTTCTTGCTATTTTTATTGAGATATGCCCTACTTTGAATTAGATATCGTGGACATTTCCAGGGCATTAAAAACCACTGTTGGTTTGACTTTATGGAAAACTAAGCTAGATAAATTCCAATAGTTCAAATTTTGTATTATAGCTTTAATTATTGCCGAAATAATTGAAATAGCACTATGATTTCTCGCTTGTTATTACTCCAAAATACGCTAAATGGAGTAACAAATTCAATATTTATTGATCGAGCGAAGCGAGATCTCTAAATCAACTTGCGCAAACCTCGGAAATGCTGTAGTGCCTGAGCCTGACGTAGGATGAAGTAAGCAATTTAGATGGATTAAGCATGCCATTCCTAGTTCAGGCTGTTTCTCTCTAGTGCCAGCCAGATCCACAGATCTTCTGCTGCCTTCACAATGTCAATCCACCACACTGATGTGAGACCTGCTTCAAGTCTACTTCGTATTCTTGGCGTTCATTAGTAGACTACTTAGTCCTTATTGGTGACTTTACCACTAGGTCCTACCTATTGTTAAACCCATCTTTATTTTAGGCAGATCTAAATAAACTATATTATTTTGTAGGTATTAAACATTTCAGTATAGTATTTACACTATTTACATTTCCTATTTATATATATATTCCTATTTACATATTTACATTCCACGATTTCTACGAACGTTACCGCAAACCGGAAAAGTCAATTAATTTAGCCATAAACCCGGCAAGTTCAAACGCTTAGTAATGACTAAATAAATAAATTAATAGCCCAGTTAAAACGATACGACTGATAGCAGCACTATGCGTAATTAAAGAACCAGCGAATGAATTTTGATATTAGATTGATGTCAAGATAAGATAACATTTTTTTCTAGAAAATTGTCTGTGTGATGGAATCAGAAGTGAGGAAAGAAGACAAACTTTTGCTACCGAACAGAGATTAACAAGTAGAAGTGGCGGTGACAAGGCACATACGTGGGTCACACACAAAGTTTTTAGAAAATAGAAAACGGAATGATGTAGAAGACTGTTAATATTTTTATTGCTTTTCGAAGCAGTCTCCGTTCCTTTCGTCGCATGCAATGGAACCATTAACTGAAACAGTGGGCCCACTCTTCTTTAGGGATCTCTTCCACGCCTTTTTCAATCGCAGCCACGAAACCTTCAGGGTTCATAAAACGTATTCCTCTAAGTTCAGCTTTTATTTTTAGAAATAAATAAAAGTCACAAGGTGCCAGGTTAGGACTGTAAGGGTGATGACTCACTAACTCCACACCTTCGATAGACAAATATGTATTCGATAGTCCGTCTTGCGGAGTGAGCTGGAGCGTTATCGTGGTGGAGGTGGATCCTGCTTCTTGGGCGCTGCTGTCTAACATTTTCCAAGACAACTGGTAAACAATGACTGACATACCAATCTGCAGTAACAGTCCTTTTATCTTCTAGGACAATTGTTGCGAAATGACCCGTCCGTTCAAAGAATGAGGCAATCATTTTTTTCCCTTGACTTTTGCCCTTCTTTGCTGTTGTCGGCAAATCTATAAATTGAAACATCCATTGCGCAGATTGTCTTCGAGAGTTTGGTTTCGGGTTCGTAACAATATATCCAACTTTCATCACCTGTGACGATGCGATATACAGCATTCGAGTCACGTCCGTCATACTTTTCAAGCATTGAGCGGCACCAATCCAAACGACGACGTTTTTGATCTTCCGTCAAATTATGAGTTAGCAAAATTATTCTTCTTTCTAACTTTCTAACGCCTAAGTGTTCATGTAAAACTTTTTGTACTTGACGAATAGTAATGCCTAAAGCTGCCCGAATCTGTTGATATGTCACCCTTCTATCAGCTTCTATCATTAGCCGCACAGCACTCACGTTATCTTCAGTAGTTGCCGTAGTAGAAGGACGTCCTTCTCGCGAACATGAGTGAGTTTGCTTCGATCACGTTTAAACTCATTAAAACAGTTGTAAACAGTGGCAAGGATGGGACTTCGCCATGAAAGGCTAATCGAAGTCTATCGCAACATTGTTGTTGAGTAAGACCGCAACGAAATTCGTAATAAATCATTGAGCTAAAATTTTCTCTAGTCAGATCCATTTCGACGCACGACAGACACTTTTTAAATTGCCGTCAATTTGTAAAACCAAATGACATGTGAATTCATTACACATCTACAGATTCCCAAAAGTTCCTAATTCGAAATTTAAATAAAAATTTCATCGGCTGCTTTTCTTGCTGGCCTACTCTAAAAACTTTCAGTGTGACCCCCGTATATAATTAAGAACTTGGTGACCGTTGAGCAGAAAGGTTTCCATGTGGATACCATGAACAAGAAAACGTAGCGTAGGACGGTCCCCCACCAGATGGAAAGTAAACCTAATAAAAGTTGCTGAAGTCGTTGGCCATACGAGGCATGCCTTTT
Organism: Philereme transversata; assembly: GCA_963924445.1. Classification (NCBI taxonomy): domain Eukaryota; kingdom Metazoa; phylum Arthropoda; class Insecta; order Lepidoptera; family Geometridae; genus Philereme; species Philereme transversata. The sequence continues at coordinate 14,063,011 of OZ004347.1, forward strand.
AAGTTCTGTCGTTTCCATATTTTCCGGCAATTTTGAATTTGGAACTGTTCTATATTCGAATGTGTTTACATTTTGAATCTCAAAACAGTTGAAAGTATTAGGATTAATGCTATTGTTTAGTCACAGTTTCGATTTGAATCTGTCAGGTCACGTACGAAAATGAATCTTTCTAAGGAAAATGTTCGTGCAATAATTTTCTACAACTTTAGAAGAGGCCTGACACGGCTTCAGTGTTTAGAAGAGCTAACATCTGTGTTCAGTGATGTAGCCCCATGTCTGCGGACTGTCGAACGCTGGTATTTAGAATTCCAGCGTGGACATACTAGTGTTAGTGACAGATTTCGCGAAGGACGCCCAAAATCCGCCTTCACTGAAGATAACATCATTGCTGTGAGACAACTAATTCTCGAAGATCGTCATGTGACGTATCGAGAGATAGAGGCTCTATTAGGCATCTCAGGGACAACCATTCAGAAGATCTTGCATGAAGCGCTTGGTGTGAGAAAGCTAGTTTGCCGTTGGATACCGCATCTGCTTTCCGACGATCACAAGGCGGCCCGCGTCAGATGGTGTAAGAAAACTCTGCAAAGGTTCAACCGAGGGGAGTCAAATCACGTCTACGACATCATAAGTGGTGACGAATCTTGGAACTATGCCTACGATCCTGATTCCAAACAACAATCTACAATCTGGGTGTAACGGACGATCAAAGACGGGGAAGGATCGAATCTAGATTTGAAATGTATATTAGGTAGTTTTAAGATCGAATCAGATTCAAATGTTAACAGGTAGCTAAGATTGTAACAGTTTAAACTTGTAAAGGTCAAAAGAGTGAGATAGCTACATGTAAGTCCCCGTCTAACTTTGCTGGAAGCTTCGATGTATTAGGAATTATATAAAACGATTTGTGAATGCGTGAATTACGATCCCCGCACCATGGCTAGGGCGAGGAGTAGATTTGTATAAAGATAGACCGTTTTCAAGCAGAAATTTGTGATCATTCAAGAACGCGATTTATACCTTGTAAACTAGCAACTAAGAAGAAAAATAAATACAGTCCACTTTTGCACCGAGTCTATCAATGAAGCCTGGGTAGGACCTCTACAAGTTTTGGTCCTCCGACCCGGATAAGCCGTTCCTGCGACGACCGGACCAGTTGTTCCTGCGGAGCCGAGAAGACCCGCTCCACTGGGTTTCAAGAAACAGTTACATCGTATAACCACTGAAGAGACGGCGCGGGCTTGAAGATCACCCAACGGTGCGACGAGCATCGTTGTCAAGACCGGCGCAAGGGCACGGGGTGCCTGAAGATCACCCAACGGTGCGACGTGCGACGTTGTCAAGACCGGCGCAAGGGCACGGGGTGCCTGAAGATAAGCCCGCGTCCGTTGAAGACAACTGAACGAGGACGTCACCCGAAGAGTGAAGACCCCCCACCCCCTCACGTGGCTGGTCCACGGCCCGTTTATTCCGGCCACCTAACGGTGCCAAACGGTCGGAATAGCGGGTAAACGCCTTAGGGCGGTTTTTAGTGTTAGTGTTAGGGACCGCTAGGTAGGTAGGGGCATCAAGTGCTGAAGAAGATGACCACCAGGAGCCCACCAGTGACGAGGGGGAAGAAGGCTGCACTTCGCGTCTACGAAGACTACCCCGCGTCCCCGTCCGAACCCGCGCTTCCGAATGCTCCCGTTGAGCCGCGACCCGCCGAAGCGGGACCCTCCTCCGCTCGCGTAGCGTCAGAGACGACCGCGCCCGCGCCCGCGACCGAGGTAGCACCGCGAGTGACCGCACACGCCGAGCCCGAACGCCGGCGTGCCCCGTCCGTCCGCTCGCAACGCTCCAGCGCCAGCGCGATAGCAAGGATACGGCAAATTGAATTTGAAGCTGAAGAACGACTTGCCGAGATTAAGAGGCAAGAGCTCCATATTCAAGCGGAACTTATAAGGAAGAGGTTGATTGCCGAAGTCGCTACAATACGGGAAGAAGATGAACAAGAAAGCATCCAGGGCACGGGTGCACGGAACGGGGCCCTAGACACAGAACACAGAATAGAGGACTGGCTCCAACGCCATCATAAACGGGGGGAGCCAGAACAACTGCGAGACAGATCACTCACGCCGGACCGAACGCGAGACAGAGGGATTGATCGATTAACGGAAGCCATAGAGAAGATGGCTCACCGTAGACCACCTCCGAGACAGACGTACGACCTACCTGTATTCGGAGGTGCTGCGGGGGATTGGCTACCGTTCAAGGCAGCCATGAAGGAATCGACGACCATCCACAAGATCTCATCGGCTGAGAATCTAGCGAGGCTTAGAACGTGCCTGAAAGGCGAAGCCCGTCAAGCAGTGTCGGCTTTGTTATACACTGCAACCGAACCGGCAGTTATAATGAAGACTTTGGAGCAGTGTTACGGTCGCCCAGAGATGATTATAGACAACGCGTTAGAAGAGATTAAGAAGCTACCGCGACTGGGCGCGACCGCAGGCGAATTAAACGCTTTCGCCATCAAACTACAGAACGTAGTAACCGCCATCTCTTGTATGGACCAACGCGGCTACCTGCAGAACCCGATGTTTGCGCGACAGGTAGCCGAGAAGTTGACACCGCACATCCGATCGAAATGGTGCGACTATGCAGAGGAATTTGGCAGCATCAATGAACCAGAAATATTGACGCTGTCCCAGTTCCTGATGAGAGAGGCAGATCGCGCAATGCGATACGCGTATACAGCTACGCCTTCGCAGAGCACCTCAAAGGCCCGACCTACAGAGCAGCGACCCAGGGTGAACGAACGAAATCGTGGGTCGGTGTACGCTACACAGAACGCGGCATCGGAGGAGGAAGCCTCAACGAGACGGAACGCAGCAACGGACAAGAACGAGTGCCATTGCTGCGGGGGCGACCATAGAACCGTCGAGTGTAGAAAGCTCACGGCGATGCCAGTAGACAAGAGATGGGAATGGGCCAAAGAGACAGGCATATGTTTTCGCTGTCTGAGCAGCAAACATAGACGCTTTATGTGCAAAAGCAAGCGATGCGGAGTGGGTGAATGCACACGTCCGCATCACGCACTGTTACATGCGCCGAAAATAAGGAACGAGGGTGCCAGTGAGCAGGGCCAGACCGAAGAATCAGCCATCACTGCATCTGCGCATGTAACAGCAAGGAATCAAGTCCTACTGAAGGTGTGTCCAGTCGTGATTAAGGGCAGTAACGGCATGGAAATGAATACGTATGCGTTACTGGACGAAGGATCAACGATAACTCTGATCGATGAAGAGATCGCCGCGATGATCGGAACGGAAGGCCCGACAAAAGCCTTGAACATCGTGGGGGCTACGACTAGTCAGAGGGAACCCGAGAGCCGGGTAGTGGATATCGTAATCCGAGGACACAAGTCGGACGCACATCGGATCACAGCGCGTACTGTGAAGAACCTGACCTTAGGAAATCAACTCGTCAGTACCGATGTGTTAAAATACGCGCACTTAAGGAAACTCCGTCCAGAAGCCGTGTGCTATGCATCAGCGAAGCCACGCATACTCATCGGGGCCGACAACTGGCATCTTATTGTGACGAGGAAGCTTCTGACAGGGAAGAGAAACCAGCCAGCTGCATCACTAACGCAGCTGGGATGGGTTATCCATGGATCAATCCCCAGGAGCACAATAAGACAGCAGGAGACGGTACTACACGTCCATACGTGCCAAGGTGTCCAGAACGGACATACTTTGAACGACCAAGACGAGGAATTAAGCAAGCTCGTGAAAGCACACTTTGAGATAGATGCTTTGGGCGTTTCAATTAAAAGAAAGTCAAACGCAAAGGATGAGCGGGCTCAAAGCATTTTCGACAGAACAGCGAGACGAGTGAACGGTCGTTTTGAAGTGGGACTACCTTGGGCCAGCGATGAGGTGAAGATGCCGCCCAGCTACGACATGGCCATACGACGCTTACATGGGATCGAACGTAAGATGGACAGATCGCCGGAGTTTAGAAGTGCATACACCGCGCAAGTGGAGAAGCTGCTAGAAAAGGGATATGCAGAAAAGAGCGAGGAGGACCAGAGTCAGAACGAACGTCTCTGGTTTCTCCCTCACTTCGCGGTGACAAACCCCAACAAGCCGGGGAAGTTTAGAATGGTTTTTGATGCAGCCGCGCGCGCTAATGGAACATGTCTCAATGACGCGCTGCTGGACGGACCAGATCTACTACAGACATTACATGGCGTCTTGTTTCGCTTCAGAACGAAGCCGATCGCGGTCACTGCAGACATTCGGGACATGTTCCTGAGGGTGACCATAAGACAAGAGGACCGTACAGCCCAACACTTTCTATGGCGCGGCGACAACCGAACAGATCCACCGCAGAAGTACATGATGAAGTCCATGATATTCGGAGCGAGAAGTTCTCCATTTCTGGCTCATAGCGTCAGGAACAGGAACGCGAAAGATCACGAGCGGACACACCCGCTAGCGTTTGACGCTATAACTCGGAACCACTACATGGACGACTGGGTGGACAGCTTTGAAACGGAAGAGATAGCCGCCAGAGCTATAGCACAAGTGCAAGAGGTGCATCAACAAGCGGGGTTTGAACTTGCAAGCTGGAGCGCAAACCGTGAAGGCTTACTAGATAGTATTACCCCGGAGAACCGAGCGCATGCACCAAAAGAGCTAGCGGCCAATGCACATGTATATGGCAAGACATTGGGTATTCTTTGGATTACCGACACGGATGAACTCACCTTTAACACTGCCATGCCTCGCGTACCTGAAGATGTTAAGAATGTGGCACGAACGCCAACGAAGCGGGAGGCATTGGGTGCAGTTATGTCGTTGTTCGACCCACTAGGCCTGCTGAGTCCATACACGATTACGGCGAAGATCATGTTACAAGAGTTGTGGAAAAAGAACGTGGATTGGGATGAACCTTTGCCAGCCGAGGAGGCGGCGACATTTTTTGAATGGCAAAATAATTTACGCTACGTCGCCGACCTAAGACTGCCGCGATGTTACGACGCAAGACCAGACATAATACAGCGACAACTTCATGTTTTCTGTGACGCCAGCGAGCAGGCGTTCGCTGCGGTCGCGTTTTGGCGAAATGTCAGCCAAGACGGCGTGAGCATCGCTATAGTAGCAGGAAAGGCAAAGGTTGCGCCACTCAAGGCACAGAGCATACCACGAATGGAGCTGCAGGCTAGCTTAATCGCCGCTAGACTTGCCGCGGAGATTGTCAAAAGCCACGACTTAGAAACAAATGTAACATTTTGGAGCGACTCAAAGACGGTGCTACATTGGATTAGGAACGACGAAACGAGATTCACTCCGTACGTGGCGCACCGACTCGGGGAGATAGCAGAGTTAACTCGCCCAGAACAATGGCGGTGGGTGCCCACAGCGCTCAACGTAGCAGACGACGCAACGCGATCGGGGAACACTCAGCTACGGAGCGACGATAGATGGTTTACGGGACCGGCGTTTCTATTTGAAGACGAAGAACGTTGGCCTGTAGAGGTTTCATCGCCACCAGAACAAGACGAAGAGAGAACATGTGCAGCGCACGTGAGCCAGGGATCAACGCTCATCGACATGAGCAGGTTCTCATCCCACGAACGGTTAGTTCGCACGCTGGCCCACGCGCTCACATTTTTAAAGAAATGTCGACGACGCGGTGGGCAGCTTGGGATGGGAGAACTGCGGGAGGCAGAACGCCTGCTCATCAGAGACTCGCAGCGAGCATGTTTCCCTGACGAAGTCCAGCGCCTGAAGAAAGGGATGAGCGTCGATCGAACGAGCAGGCTGTACCAACTCGACCCTAAGTACGGTGACGATGAAATAATAAGGCTGAGCGGTAGGATCAACGCCGCTACAGTACCGGATCGCATGAAGGATCCACCCATTCTGGACGGAGCGCACCGCTTATCACGTCTACTGATCAGGCGGGAACATGAGAAGAATAAGCACGCGGGCAGAGAACAGATCGTGAACAATCTGCGCCAGCGATTTTGGATACTGCGGTTGCGTCCGGCGGTCAGAACGGTTCTGAACGATTGTACGCTGTGTAAGATAAGGAGAGCGAACCCAAAGAAGCCAGTAAAGGGCGACTTGCCGAGGATGCGCCTAGAGATGAACACGAGGCCGTTCACTAACTGCGGCATCGATTGTTTCGGCCCTATGTGGGTAGCGATCGGGCGGCGCCGTGAGAAGCGATGGGGTATGCTCTTTACGTGTTTGGTAACGAGAGCTATACACGTGGAGCTTATAGCGAGTCTCAGCACCGACTCGGCTATTATGGCTATCAGGCGAATGGCTGCCCGACGGGGGACTCCTAGTGCAATCGTATCAGACAATGGAACGAACTTCCACGGATCGGAAGTGGAACTAAGAAAGGCGTACGAAGAATGGCTCCCAGGCCTAAAAGAGTACGCACTCAAACAGCGGATCGAGTGGCGGTACATCGACCCTGGTGCGCCAAACCAGGGGGGAGCCTGGGAGCGAATGATAAAAACGGTGAAGAGAGCCCTAGCCATCACCTTAAATGAACGTGCCCCGCGAGAAGAGGTATTGAGTACGTTAATAACAGAAATCGAGCACACCGTAAACTCGCGGCCTTTAACGCATGTACCCGTGGACCCAGAGGAAAAGGAAGCTTTAACGCCGAACCACTTTTTATTGGGGACGGCAGTAGGTTTGCCATATGTGGGAGACTGCGACGTAGCCGACAGAAGGACGTGGCGCGCCGCACAAGCTCTGGCAAACTCTTTTTGGAAGCGCTGGATCGACGAGTACTTGCCTACGTTGGCGCCGCGAGGCGACGTCAGAAGACAGCAAGAGAACATCAAAGAAGGGGACGTCGTCATAATCGCGGACGGTTTGCTACCTCGGAACGTATGGCCGCGGGGCCAGATCGAGCGCGTGATTACGGGTCCGGACGGAGTAGTCCGGAGCGCTGAGGTGCGGACGCGGGGAGGCGTTTTCCGGAGGCCAGTGAGAAGGTTGATCGTCCTCCCGATTGAATAAGAAGGCTGCGAGGATCTGCGCCGGGGGGAGACTGTAACGGACGATCAAAGACGGGGAAGGATCGAATCTAGATTTGAAATGTATATTAGGTAGTTTTAAGATCGAATCAGATTCAAATGTTAACAGGTAGCTAAGATTGTAACAGTTTAAACTTGTAAAGGTCAAAAGAGTGAGATAGCTACATGTAAGTCCCCGTCTAACTTTGCTGGAAGCTTCGATGTATTAGGAATTATATAAAACGATTTGTGAATGCGTGAATTACGATCCCCGCACCATGGCTAGGGCGAGGAGTAGATTTGTATAAAGATAGACCGTTTTCAAGCAGAAATTTGTGATCATTCAAGAACGCGATTTATACCTTGTAAACTAGCAACTAAGAAGAAAAATAAATACAGTCCACTTTTGCACCGAGTCTATCAATGAAGCCTGGGTAGGACCTCTACACTGGGTCTTTCAAGACGAGCCAAAGCCGACTAAAGTTGTTCGTTCTCGAAGCACTTCAAAGAAGATGGTGGCCACGTTCGTTGGAAAAACCGGCCATGTTGCGACTATTGCACTTGAAGATCGTAGAACGGTTAACGCAGAGTGGTATACTACAGTTTGTTTACCACAAGTCATCGCCGAACTTCGAAAATCTAACTCAAAGCGACGCATCATCCTGCACCACGACAACGCAAGCTCACACAGCGCTCGTCACCCGTTTTCCGTTCGCGCACCCGCACCGGTCGGTCACACTCGCGAACACCGCACAGCACGTTACGCTAAAAACCGATTTATGATGTCGAAATCGACGCTTAAATCGCTTGAAAACTTACTCGTACAGTTTATCACACCGATCGATCAAAAGTTCGCGACCGTGATGAAAGAATTAAAGAAACTAGAAGAAAAAATCGACAAACTCGAGGCAAAAAAGCATCTATCATCCAACATTGAGGGTAGCAGTCGCAACTCCCCGGCAACATCGCTCGCTAAACCAACGACGGTGAACACGACCACAGCTGATCGCAAGCAGCGTACCTTGCAGAAGCGGCCCACGCACACATCGACAACTCCTACCATAGTCGCCAATCAGAACCGCGCCGCTCACCAGACGCAGCCTGCGCCTGCACCGAGCACCGCCGCTACACCCGTCCCAGTGCCACCCATCAGTCAGCGGGCCACCGCGCCCGTGGTCACTCCACTGTACAGGCCCCCGCCGGCTAGACCGCTCGCACCTGCTTTCTCGAGATCGTATGCAAATAAACCCCAGCAAAATGACGACGACGACGAGTGGAACGTCGTAAATTATAAAAACAAACGCCCGCCTCGACGGCGCGTAGTTGTCATGGGTAAGGGATCGACCGATAACGACTTACAAATCGTTGAGCGAGTGAAAAAAATTCACGCTTGCTTTTTCAAGCCTGATACAACGCCGGAATCGATCATAGCCTATATGCATAAAAAGAACCCGAACAGTAAATATCACGTAGACAAACTGAAACTGTCACACACTTATTACTCATCGTTCGCAATTACCGTCCCATGCAGTCAATTTGAGTTTTTCACATCAGCCGAAAACTGGCCCCAAGGCACAGAGATAAGTGAGTGGTTTCGGCTTGGCAGCGGACGCGCGAGAGGCACGTCCACCAAGGCAGCATCTAGGCGCAAGCACAGCTTTAGTGCCGCCGCCCGGCCCCAGGACGACTTTGCTGCCGTCAGCCCGCTCCGCGCTGCCGCCCCCTCAGCGGCCCCAGTCGTCCTCGCGAACAGCACGCGCTAAGAGCCACCTTACCGTCTGCCACCAGAACATTAGATGTCTACCTAATAAGACTAGGAAGTTGGAAGTGCTCTTGACAAAGGATCTGTCCTGCGACGTGTTAGTGATAACGGAACATTGGCTAAGAAACCACGAACTAGCGTCAGTTACACTTAATAATTTTGACCTAATATCTAGTTATTGCAGACCTAAAATTTCTCATGGTGGAAGTTGTATATATGTTCGCATCGGCACAAAGGTGACTAATAGACAGGATTTTTGTGATTTATCACAAGAACAGGTGTTTGACGTGTGTGCCGTGCAGCTTGTTGTAGAAAATATACTTGTAGTAGGAATATACCATTCTAATCAAACTGACGACTATGTGTACTTAAAACTATTCGAGAACCTCCTTACAAAGATATGCTATGAAGACGCTATCATAATGGGAGATGTTAATATAAATTTTCTAAAAAATACAAGAGTAAAAAAAGAGTTAGTAGATATTTTATCTAGACATAACTTTGTCCAGCTTGTCGATACGGCCACTAGGACAGACGGGGACACCTCTACACTACTCGACCACGTATACACGAACCTCTCCGTGGAGCGCATCGTGAGCTGCGCCGGCGTCGCCACGAACCTCAGCGACCACGACGCTCAGTGTCTTCGCGTGTCCCGCGCCCCCGCCACCCCGCCACAGTCTGTTGCAAGACGTTCGATGACGGCAGCTAACAAATTAAATTTTGGTAGGGCTCTCGAATCGATTGACTGGGCCTCGGTGGTGGGGCGGTCGGATGACTGTCACGCACTCGCTAAGACTCTAATGGCGTTTGTTGTTGATAAGTTCGAAATATGTTTCCCGGTCAAAAAACAACCCTTCATCCCTAAACACAATACCTGGGTAGATAGCGAAGTTCACAATTTAAAAAACTTAATTTTTGATTTAATTACCCTAAAAAATAAATTCCCCAGTAATACTGACCTTACAGAAGTTACCGACCGTTACACAACCAAATATAATTTGCTAATTAAAAGAAAACGCCAAGACTTCTATTCCAAAATAATTCATGACCACCCGAATAAGGCAAAGAGTATGTGGAGCGTCATAAATACCGAACTCGGACGGGGAATCCGGGAAAAAATTGACTATACTGACCTCGTGAAAGACTCTGCCGGGGTGCCCTACAGCACAAAGCAGCAGCTGGTTAACGAGCTTAACCTGGAGTTTACGACAGCCGCCAGCAAGTGCGGCGCCCCGTCGGCCGACATCACGAGTGCCTGTACGAGTCTGAGCGCGAACGCAACAGCACGTGACTCCTCGCTGCGACTTACATTTTTCACCGCGGACGAGATCGGAAAAATTGTGAAGCTACACATAGCTCCAAAAAATAGCACGGATTTATACGGAATATCGTCGGATCTGCTCCGTACCGTCGCTACATCGCTTGTTCACGTTGTTGCCTACCTTTTCAACGCCTGCATCCGCGAGGGGGCGTATCCAGAAACTCTTAAGCGGGTTAAAATATCTCCATTATATAAAGGTAAAGGTAAGAAGTCGGAAATGAAGTCCTACCGACCTATATCACTGGTACCTGCAATTAGTAAGATATTTGAGGTGGGACTCTATAAAAGACTTTTATCCTTTATAGGAGACGGTAACTTAATGTCTGACAGGCAGTACGCATACAGGGCCGGGCGTGCAACAACAGACCTGGTGCGAGAAGTGTTATGGCGCGTGCTGAGCGCGCGCGAGGCGGGCCAGCACGTTGCTTTGCTGTGCTGTGACCTCTCGCGCGCGTTCGACACTGCCGACCACCACCTGATCGCCAACAAACTCCATTTCTATGGCATTCGCGGCCCGGCGCTGTCCTTGCTGACTTCCTTTATGTCGCATCGTACGCAAACAGTAGTTGGCGATCAAGGGCGTTTACGGTCAGTGGAGCTGGAGAACACTATGGGGGTACCACAGGGTTCCTGCCTCTCGAACACATTGTTCAGCCTACTGCTCAACGACCTACCCGAGTCCGTGAGCGACGCGCAAGTCTACATGTATGCCGACGACGTGGCGGCCATTGTGACTGCGCCGTCGACACTTGAACTAGAGCGTAGGCTGAACAATGTAGTTCGAAGGCTTGAACATTGGTTTAAATCAAACGGTTTAGCCCTCAATAGTGAAAAGACCTGCTTCATGACCTTTCATCCTCCACATTCCACCTCATTCCAGACATTTCGCCTCAATGGCAGAACATCGCCACCCTGTACCGTGATTGCCGGGAGCACCACACTGCGGATGGTCGACAATACAAAACTTTTAGGGTTTTACATTGACAGCGGACTCACTTGGGAGTCACATATAGAGGACCTCTGCTCCAAGTTAGGTCGTACCTGTTTTGCACTGAGACGGCTCGCTAACACCGCGTCTCGTAGCGTAGTACTGTCGTGTTACTTTGCGACCGTCCACAGCATTCTCACCTACGGTGTGGAGCTGTGGGCGCGAGCCGCGGATGTCGAGCGGGTTTTCGTCATGCAAAAGCGGGCCGTGCGCGCGATCGTCGGCGTGGATGACGATGTGTCGTGTAGAGACTTCTTTAAAGAGCTGAATATCATGCCTCTTCCCTGTGAACTTATATATCAAGTAGCCCTTTTCACTCATAACAACATCGATGAGTTCCAGAGGAGAGGTGTGAACACCGGCCGCGCTCTGCGCAGTAACAGGCTCGCTCACGTCCTCGTCACGCCCGCGCACAAGCTGTGCAAGTCGGAGAGGTCCGTATACATAATGGGTCCATCGGTCTACAACAGGCTGCCGGACACGATTAAAAAGGATGCAACTTCCACCATAATATTTAAAAATAGATTAAAAAAATGGCTCATAGAGAGTTCTTTTTACTCCGTAGACGAGTTCTACACATTGCCTGTTATTTAATTTTGATATAAATGAATTTAATATAATTACAATTAATAAATTATGTTACCATTGGATATATTTATTAATACTCAATATTGAATTTATTACTTTTGTATTTGACTTGTAACTTGGCGTTATAAATAAATAATTGTATTGTATTGTATTGTCAAACGATTGAGTATTTGAAGCAGGAAAAAGTAGAAATTCTTGACCATCCTCCATACAGTCCTGACCTAAGCCCTAACGATTTCTTTACATTTCCTAAAATTAAGAAAAGTCTTCGTGGTCAAAGGTTCCAGTCCGGTGAAGAAGCAGTCGACGCTTTCAAGTCAGCCATTTTGAACACCCCCACTTTAGAGTGGAATAAATGTTATAATAACTGGTTTGAGCGAATGGAAAAGTGTATTAAGCTACGCGGTGAATACTTTGAAAAACAATAAAAAGTACTATAAGGTTCTAGTTGTGTTTTTTTCTTCAAACGACAAAACTTAAAAGGCATGCCTCGTACAAGATCAGATGATCTTGAAATCTACGAAGGTGATCTATATTCAGCACGTTCCACTCGCACAAATATTATAAATGCGAAAGTTTGGATGTTTGTTTGTTACTCAATCACGTCATAACGGCTGAACCTATTTCGAACAAAGAAGAACAGTTACTGCCCATAGGAAATTTACCCAGGCCCGACGCAAAATGTATGTATCTCAGTTATTTTGTTATATTAAATATAATTATATCTATACATATAAAATGATTTGTCCTGAATGACTGACTAATGGATCAACGCACAACCTAAACCGCTGATCGTAGAGACCTGGAAACTTGGAGGGTGTGTTCTTTGTATGACCTAGGCGTCCGATAAGAAAGGATTTTCCGAAATTCTATCCCTAAGGGGGTGAAAAAGGGGGGCAAAGTTTGTTGACAACGTGATTCCTTGGTCCAATCTACTTCAACTTTTGCATAAACCTTTTTTAAAAGAATTGATGGAAGACGTGTTTCGTATTTTATTGAAATTCATCCCCTGACGGGGTTAAAAAGGGGTAGAATGTTAGTTTGACGGAGATTTGCTTCGAAGTTGATATCAATATTCCTTAGTCTTTAGATTTAAAATACATTTTATTTTGACACATGTTTGAAAACTCAATCTGATTTTATTTAAAAAAGGTTGAACTCACTTAAAAACATAAGCAAATACTCTTAAAATTGGAATGTCTCGAAAGTCACCGTACTATATTAGTACCTCATTTGAAGGTTTCTAAGCATAAAGAGGTTACGCACTTTTAGGACACGGCCTCATAGGGACGTAGAGTTTGAAATTTGAAATGGTAAGGACTACAAAAATTTGATCAGAAGAAAATAGTTTTCTTTTAATTTGTCTTAGAAGTTTAATTATTTAGTGTGTATTGTTTTTCGCAATTTTTTTACATTTCACTAATATGATAAACTAGCTGTTGCCTGCGACTTCGTACGCGTTACACTTCTAAATGTGTAGGTAACCTAGAAATAAAGCTAAAAACGCTGTGGCAACTTGAATTGACACCCCATTTTTATCCCATGGGAACTGATTTATTAGTAAGTACCTTTTTGCTCCAATAGAGCTAAAATATTCCTAGCGGAACACTATTACGGAAGTGGATGATGATGAAATAACATCATCATCCTCAAGCTCCACAGCCCATAAGTACCTACTGCTGGGTGTAGGCCTTCCTTAGTAAACGCCACCCTAGTCCGGAGTCTTATTTAGTGCTTTTATTTTAAGTTACGTTTTTATAATCTCACAAACGGCACTAAAATGGAGTTAATATTGATAAGCTCAAACTCAGTGTGCTTAGAACCTAGCTACCAAAATATTCCACTATGTATTCAGCTTCTTAATGATACCCTAATCTCTGAGCTGCATGAATCAACAACGATCATCGACGATTTTCGTGAACCCTTATTTGATTGCTACACTAGAAGTTTAAAAATTACATAATCCAGCTCCATCACCAGGTCACCTGGATAATCCTATATTTATTGTATCGTCATTGAGTTATAAACAATTATGAATTTTGTAGGTAAATGTATCGCCTGAACAAAAACATAAGGCAATATTTTGGTGTTAGCCAATGATTTCGAATATAAAAAAATATATATATTATAGCTACTTATATTTAAGATTACCAAAATCTGAGATATTTCCATTTCGTGTCGGGTCTGGGTCACAATGACCGTTCTTTGGAATACGTAGGTACACGTAGATTATAACCTGAATTAACACATAGGCTTCTTTTTGTTGACAAACAACAACGCGTGCGAAGCCGCTGGCGGAAACTAGTAGCTAATAAACTTATGATTACTGGAAAATCACAGTCACATGCAAGTCTCATAGGCCCACGAATAAGCCTTTATGCTCTAAAGTAGTTTAAGCAATGCAATACTCACTGTACCATATAGATCACGTCCTAGATGGTATTAAAGATTTCGTCACATTAAGAAATCTTTTGAAAATGAACAAAAGTACGTTACTTGTAGAAAAAAACTTAGAAAAATTGTTCAGGGTCGAATTCCGTAAAGGATAACCGTAATTTTTGTGGAATGAAAAACGAATTGTCTTGAGTAGGTCATGCACGTGTCGATTGTGATGTCGAATGTGTGTTATGTTGAGATCCAATGTAGCCATGCATTGGAAATTTGGAATGCGTTGATAGTATTTTGGCAATTATGATTAACTTACTGTATTCGTAAGGATCGTAAGTGTAATATTTTTAGAGAAATAATGTAGACTTGAGATGTAGAGATATTATGATTATGTGAAATGCCCCTCTAATTCTAATTCTAGGGTGGGGGGAATAAGATCTGCACTGACGTCCCGCATTGGGGTGCATTGTGCATTACCCCCCTTCTAACCTGACCCCAGCCATCCTAGCTCCTTGAAGTAACGGAGCAGGATTTTGGTTGATGGATGCAGCTTTCCAAGATCCCCGTGGATGCCGTTGTGTTAGCGGATGAGGATTCGATGAGCTTTTGCAGACCCGTCCTCAGCCTGATGTCGCTCGTGGCCGTACAGTGAAGCATCACGTGCTCCACCGTCTCTTCCTCCTGAAGACATGCGCGACAAAGCCCACTGTCCGTGGCCCCGGTCTTCAAGAGGTGATGGTTAAGTTCGTAGTGTCCTGTGATGATTCCCACCATCATCCTTAGATCCTCGCGTTTCATTTATAACAGGGTACTTGTTCTTTTTTCGATTCTTTGCAGGGAACATTGTTTTTGTTTGCTTGCAGTCGGTTCTCCGTTCCCAGACTCTCTGGTGCTCGTTTTCGGAGTTCATCCTCAGTCTATTTTTGATTTCCACCGGCGGCGGATTGGAGAGGTTGTTATCATTTGTGAAATGTCCCTATTACCTATGTAGATTCATTGAGACATCGTATATATTCTATTACATATATGCAGAGGAGCTACGGCCTTATGATACCTATTGTATCTCACGATACATTATCGCCCAAATTTAATTATCCGTTTGATATGCTCTATCTCTTCTCTAGAAGTAATTCTGCCACTTTAGTTAGTGATCGAGCGAAGCGAGATCTCTAAGTCAACTTGGGCAAATCGGCGTTGTATGTATGTATATACTATGTATGTTTGTTTGTCCGAGGATAACTTTCAAAGCGTTTATCCGATCATCGTGAAATTTGGTATATAGGTAGATAGTGATGCCACAATTTTGGTGTGACGTAAATACGGTCAGCAAAAAAAAGTACTAGGATTGAAAAAATACAATTTTAAAATAAAGAAAATAATAAGCTTAAAATATTGACGATAATCTTTTCTTTTAATTGATCGAGCGAAGCGAGATCTCCAAATCAACTTGGGCAAATCAGCGTTATATGTATGTTTGTTTGTCCGAGGATAACTTTCGAAGTGTTTATCCGATCATCGTGATATTTGGTATATAGGTAGGTAAATATGGCACAATTTTGGTGTGACTCAATGAGCTAAATATGTTGAGGGGTTGTTGAGATATTGGGGTTCAAGAGGGGTAAAAAAAAATGAAAATGAGACTTTTAGGTCAAGTGGGACGTCAAATTAAAGGTCTACATTAGTACATTTCAACCCTGTTTTTATTATTAGTTTAGGCTTTGTAGTTTTTGAGTTATTAGCCATAATAAAAACAAAACTGTGACAAAATTCACAGGGTACACCTGTGACCCCACAGTGCTTTAATTTTGTATGCGTGTAGCTTAAGTAACACAAATATAGGTAAAAGTCTAAAATCCAGAATAACTGCAATTTGTACCCCAAAAAAACGTAACCAGATAACATAAACTTCCGTTACCTGTAATTTGAATGAAACTGTAGGTCAAGTTATTTGGCTATTTATTTGGTGGCATTATTTTGATAGTCAAATATTACAAATAATATTTATTTATTTTAATCGAAGACTCGCGAGATCTCAGTTCGGGGCGAACTACTAGTATTTTATATTGTAAATCTCTAAGCCGCATGCTACTAGCAAAATGTATGATTTCACAATAGATTTTCCTTATGGGTCAACTTTACTGCAATCTGTCTTAACAATTCTGCATGATCGTTTGAAAGTATGCCATCATGTTACGATTTGCGTTTTACGTCTTAGGTAAACTTTAAGAGGGAAATACAAATGCTATTATGATTCACAAATGTGTATAAGAACCCCAGCCTCAGTATTGAATTTCTAGGGTGCGGCTTCAAAAAAGGCAATGGTAGGTCTTAAAACACAATACAAAAATATCGTCCGTTTGAAATTTGTATGCGTAAGAAATCCGATAGTATCTGTGATTTTTAAAATGTGTTGCTCTAATGTGCGGAAATCCTGAACGGAATTAGATCGTATCTTGAATCATACAAATTGCTACCTTGTGATTGTGAGCGATCGCCATGGAATCATTAGTCAGTTATTGATGGTACTGTACCATTTTTTTTCCGTTCTTATAATATTCGTTTTTTTTACGTGTTTTTTCTCGGTTGGGTTTTACTAGGTGTTTGAGGACATCCGTAAAAGCCCCAGCAATTGTTACTTTGAAGAGTATAGCGATAACCACTATGATGTCTTGCTAGCTTTATTTGTTTAATCATGCGTTTTCACACGTAGGCTGATCGGATTTTTCAAGGATTTCTAATTATACTTGTTCTAGAGCAGCTCACACATTGAAGGGAAAAACAGCAGGATAAAACTTCAATACTTAAAAAGAAAATTTTAATTATCAACTAGCATATTTTACCATCCACAGCTCAATTTCGTCCACTGCTGGGTATAGGCCTCTAATAGCGTGTGAAAAGTTCTACTTTTTGTTTTATACTATGTTGGACAGGTGTTTGGCCATTTTGTTTTATACTATGTTGGACAGGTGTTTGGCCACAACAATAGCATTAGGTGAGGCGGTTATTAGGTCCTCCATCGTGCAGTTGTACGATTTCTTTGCGCCAGACGTTCTACGTTTCGATAACCACATTTACACCATTTATTTTACATTAAAAGCACTGGTGGTGAAGTGGCCAGCAAATCCAGCAACCCTGCCTTTCGATCCGTAGATCGCTTGTCAAAAGTCCTTTTAAAGACCATCACACCTTGACCAGATGAATAACCCAACGCCTTTTAAGAGTTGCGGTTAAGAAAGAACGTCCTCCTTTCAGTGCAGTCGTACTTATAAGATTTCTAAGAAATCTTAGGTGTAAATCATTTAACACTTCAGAATCAAAGATAATAATATTTATATTGCAATACTCTTATTGCTTATCAAACATACGTGACTGGATGGTACGTTTGTCTTCTGTCAACTCAAGTGACTTATCTGTTTGGAAAGGCTTGGGTTTATTAAGAATCTTTGTTTGAAGTTACTTTTGTTCTCATGGGAATCGTCTTTCGCTCAGAAGGCCGATTCTCGTAATTATACATTTTGTCGAATTCTAGTTTTTGATCTAAATTCGATGCCTATAAATATGTGAAAAAACTTAATGATAATACTGCCTCTAATCATACAGGATTAGAGAATAGATCCTAGGACGTCCCCCACCAGATGGAAAGGCATAGGCCTGTATCATTTCCAGCATTCCAGTTCAGCATTGTTTAGATCTCGCTGACTGTTTCTTATCTGATAATTAAGACGAAAATATTGGCAAGATAATTTACATCACCCCGCTGTTATGATTACTAAATAGGAACAGTTTTGAAAAATGAAAAATCTATTTTTCAACAAACGTGTAGGTATCTTTTGAAATGACATCATAACCACTGATGACGGAATACAATAAACAGAAGCACAATAAGCAATTATGTTTTATCTTGCAATGGCCTTATTAATTTCCTAATAAATCAGTCAACGGCCCGGACATGCATTTCATAGGTCACTTATTACCTATCAGTGACGATGGTATCTCTAGTAAAGTTTCTTGTGAAAGGGCTCGCCCAGAAAAGTTCTAAGCCCATTTCTATTTCTGTCGCCAAGCAGCATTACTGTGTTTTGGTTTGAAGGGAATAGTTGCCGGTGAAATTACAGGCACATGAGCCTTTACACCTGTATGCCTAAGTTAATGGACGCAGGGCAGAGCATCGTAGGGCACGTTTCTAAGGTGCGTGACCTACGAGGCAATAAGTACTGTAGGCGACTGTTACCACTTAACATCAGAAGGGGCACATAATGCTTATTCCATCTCTAGGTCGTATATAATAAATGTTACAACAGACTTGTTTAGTTTTATCACTGGAATGCTGCTCCAAGACATCAGTAGTGTACTTATGTACCTAGTTATAAATTAAAATCGGTTCGTCCATTTGAGAGCTGTGATGCCACAGACAGACAAATTATTCTAACTTATGACGCCTTTTATTCGAGGGTTAATTCAATTCCATTCAATTT
Source organism: Philereme transversata (assembly GCA_963924445.1). NCBI lineage: Eukaryota > Metazoa > Arthropoda > Insecta > Lepidoptera > Geometridae > Philereme > Philereme transversata. The sequence continues at coordinate 14,081,563 of OZ004347.1, forward strand.
TATTTCAGATATTAGGTACATCCATAATTTACGTACATAAGTAAAAAAAAAAATCTTACAACTATGTTAGTACATTTCAATTGGTAATTAATTTAATAATTAGGGACCAAACAATCAACAATTTAAAATTTATAATTAAGGAATAAAACAAATAAAAACTAATACAATTTAAAAGATAAAACACTATTGCGCTACAAGTTGGGTTAAAAAGCAAATAAAACACGGAGTTTTTTTTAATTATATATGAATATCGTAGTCAAAGACTGAGGAAAAGGGTAGATCTATTTATCTGTCGATAACTCAATCAATTATGACTACCCACTCGCAGACTTCTGTTTATCCCGTGATCATTGAACCGCATCGAGACATTCAAACGCTTACAAATCCTCGTAAATGGCTCCGATTTCAGTTAAAATAAGCCACCGTCTGTTGTTTATTTCTTTAGCTGTATGTAACGAACTTACTACTACATATATGTATTTAGCAATTTGACCGAGAAGTAAACAGTGATTGGTGAATCACCTAATGTAAGACCAGACCACCCACATTGGCACGCGTGCATTGTTTTATATCGTAAACTGATTAGAAATCTATGTACCTACTTAGGTTGGACTTGTGAATAAACGATAGTTTGTAGAATTTCGTGGCTCTTATTTCTATCCCTGAAAGATTTATGAAGCGTCAGCATCATCATCGCCCATGTGCGCATCTACACGTTCTCAAAACGATGAGTAGGATCGTGAGGAGACTGGCATGTCCTAGAACCAAAAGTTCGAAGTCATCGGTTTAGTATTCTGATATGGCGATAGGCTTGCGACCCGTCACGTGAATGCCTAACTACTATGCAAAAAGTGGGCATGTATTAAGCTTAATGTTTGGACTTGACTCTGACTAACCCCCTTGTGGGATATGCGGGTCTGCGTACTTACTGTAAGAGTTCTGAGGATGCTCATCATGGGGATTATTATAGTCGTGAGTCATAGGCACAACCATTGTACATTTCTAACATAACAGCTGACATTCATATATTAACTTAATTTTAGGGTAGGGTGAATAAGAGATCTGCACTGACGCATTGGGGTGTATTGTGCATTACCCTCCTTCTAACCTAACCCCAGCCATCCTAACTCCTTGAAGTAACGGAGTAGGACTTTGGATTGATGGCAGCAGCTTTCCGGGGTCCCCGTGGGCGTTGATGTAGTAGCGGTGTTGGTGGAGGATGAGGATTCATGCATAGCTAGTCCTGTCTTATATTCCCTATGTCGTATATGTATCAAGAACTACGAACACTTAAGTATCATAATACTGCCGGAACAGAAACTTGCAGATCATCCAAAGATTCGTTATGCGATAGGAAAGGAATGCTCACATCTCAGGTGGTTGACCCTCTATCTGTACAACATCCAGCATCCACTGCATTGCATCTCTATTACGCCAATCTAATCGGTTTTGAGAAAGTCTGATACATTGCTGTCCAACTTTCGCCTCGAGATTGTCAAACCATTAAGTGTCAGTGGTCTACCCTTGACCCTCTACGCCATGGAAATCGTTAGGCCTATTTTCATATAGTTACCTACATAAATATTGCGATCTGGGTTAGTCTATTTTTATTTTGAAACCACGCAAATAGAAGCTAGTATACAATAATGAAAAGACAAATGTTTGTTTAACATGGCAAGCCAGTTGAAGCTATTTATTCTTCGTCTTTGAACTCGGCGCGCGGTACAACGGAATTCCTACTTCGTAAAAACATGTCAACATCTGATTCTGTTTAATGATTTCAAAGGGAAAATTCAATGTTCAATGCAATGCTTGACGTCGATCAGGTCATGGCAGTAATCCAGTTTAATAAGCTAACCTAATGAACCTGGTTTACTTTTCGCAAATATAGCAATCGAAATGGTGTTAAGTATCATCTATCTTTTGTCAAAAAGACGTAGGCACTTCATTTTGTACTAAACTTTTTGATCTCAGAGGCACTGAATGAAGCCAAACCAATAATGGCAGGTTCCTATATCCGTCGATAACCAACTACGACTCGTTTCTCCTTGAAAATGTATCAAATGTTTGACATTAGTTTGACACTTTTTCAAGGAGATACGAGTCGTAGCCGGTTACTGACGGATATAGGAACCCGCCATAAGACAATGTTAAAGCCAGCCTCATATTCCAGCCGTGGTGCGATCAGCAGTAATTTGAAGATAACATCACAATAAAGATTTCACCAACAGGCTCACGATTAGCCTTCTCTGCTAATAGTTGACAAAGTTCTCTACACTACTCCACGTCTCAAACAGTAGAAATGCTGCTTTAGTCTATATTTATTTTCTCTACCGTTGCCAAAACCTTTTCTAGACTAGCTAGTCGGATTCCTGACCAGACATCATCATCATATCAGCTAGAAGACGTCAATTTCCAATGCGACCGATCTTGTGCGGCCTGCAGCCAACGGCTCCCAGCAAACTTTATCAGGTCATCTTTCTATCTAGAGGGAGGCCGTCCTATATGCTGCGCTTTACAGTCAGTTCGACGACTGTCAGTTCTTTGAGCTATATGCCCCGCCACTGCCACTTTAATTTGCTAATCCTCTGGGCTATACATATCGAAGACCAAATAATATTATATCCCCTCCATCATTGTCCCTAATTTAAAGCCAGATCAATATCATCTCAGCTTTTCATTCTCTTCCACAGGCGATGGTTGCGTGCTATCCTGGTTCTGGAAGTCACTACGTGAAACATGTGGACAACCCGAACAAGGATGGCCGATGTATCACCGCGATATACTATCTGAATCTCGACTGGGACGTCAAACGTTGCGGAGGACTGCTCAGGTAAAGTGAAATCCATCCTCTAGTCACTACATCATCATACTGTCGGAGCCAGGATGTTGTTTCATTCTATTTGCCAAAGATTTTACTGGCAGACCAAGTGTGCTTTTGTTCCAACTTATTGTACCGGCTCAGCGTGGCCCAACATATTGAACCAGCTCAGCGGGGCTATTTTAAAACGTCGAAAAACTGTCGGATCGGTAACCCAGTTTTTGTCAAAACCGAATCCAAAATGCTATTTTAAAACTTTCTGATTCACCATAAAGCTCTGATACCTTTCCGATACGCATCAAAGGTCAAAGGAAACGGATTGGGGATAGAAAAGGTTTTAGGAATGAGTTGCCTTACATAGTCAAAAGATGGCGTTATCACCCTTCAAACTGAAACTCATCAATGCTGCAGAAATAAGCACGGTGGTAATACTTCCCTGGAAGTGGCCTTTTGCAAATAATTGTACTACTACTGAATTAGTGATATGGTGTACCCTAATTGGTTGGTGATTTTCTTCAAACAATTTTTTCGTGTAAGAGTATTTGTGCATGTCAGTAAAACTTGTGCTTGTAGTGAAAGGGGCCAATAACTACGAGGCTATAATGAAACTAATCACAATTTTCAGGGTTTTCCCGGAAGGCACGAACCAGGTGGCCGACATTGAACCTATTTTCGATCGGATGCTGTTCTTCTGGTCGGATAGACGGAACCCTCACGAAGTGCAGCCGGCTTATGACACAAGGTTACTACGTTTCTATAAGTGTTTTGTTATGTATGACATTAAATGAAAACACGGGCAGTGCTAATGAATAGTAATGTTTTAAATTAGGCATTTTTTAAATTAATTGCCATAAAATTATTTTTCAATTTCAAACAACCTTAAAAGAGCCCGGTTTCGAAAATTCTTTCACCATTACAATGCTACATTATCCCAGAGTAACATAGGCTATATTTATTACTAGAAAAAATAGGGATCCCTCCTAAAACTTCAATAATGTAACCCAAAGTGTAAAATTTTTTGCCATAAATTAAAAAAAAAAGTCAGCCCGTGCGAAGTCGGGACGGGCCGCTAGTTTTAATATAAAAGAAGATATTGTTGTACTAAACTGTGTTCAGCTTTAATACGTCGTAAACATTTATGTTGAATAAAAACCTTTTAAAAACAAAACAGGGATAGTGTAGCTATCTATCAGTAAAATAATTTACAAAATTGGTTCAGTAGTAAGTATATACGTTTCCCGTCCATACTAATATCACAATTTCGATTGTCTCTCTGTTTGTTTATTAAGTTTACACGGCTTAGCGGTAGGACCGATTTCGATGAAATTTGAATAATGACCTGGGATGGGACATGGGCTACTTTTACCCGACTAATTTACTACGCAGGCGGGTTATGTTTTTAATTTTATGAACAAACTACGCGCGAGCCGCGGGCGGCAGCTCGTTACCTTTATACAAACTTTCATATAAATTTTACCACTTTATAATATAAGGAAAGAAGATTGAGCATGACGTATGTGTGTTTCCCGTACTTTGACTTATCGAATACTTTTAATTAATTTCAGATACGCTATCACCTTATGGTACTTCGACGCTCAGGAAAGGAAAGAGGCGCTCAGAAATTATAGTGAGTTTTATTTTATTTTACAATTTTAATTATCAAACAAGCAACCTTGTTAAAACCCGCGTGTAACGGGGTTTCTCACACTGTTACAGACCTTTTTAATTTCCTCGTGATGAAAAGTTATGTGTTATACTCGGGTGTAAGCGATCAATAGTACTCTCGACTCATAAAGATAAAAGATAATGATTCATTTATTTGCGGTACATGAGTTACATCAGTTGGTAATAAAATAATCTAGGTACAGCCATGACCAGCATACAAGCATGCAAAATTATTTAACAAATATTTTACATTAATTATCAGTTCAATATAAGTAAATTAAAAATATGTCAAGTCATTGGAATTTGTCTATTAAATATTCATCTACAGTGTAGTAAGCCTTCTGTGTGAGTACTTTTTTAGTTTTTAATTTAAAATTATGAATTTGGTCAATTTCTAATATATATTTGGGTAGGTGATTGAATATCCTAGGTGCCATACAGAAGACACTCATTAGCGTCCTCTACGCTTTCGTTCGTACGCCAAAATATCTTGGGTGCAATTGATCACTTACACCCCTTCTATAACAGTGTACTATTTATTTTCAGAAGAGCAACGCGTAAAACCTTCGAGCAAGTGATACACCATGGCCAGCCTGTGGAGTTATCCCAGGCTAGTGCGTACACCACTATAGACTCTATTACTATGACGCGAGGGTCCATTTCACGGCCCATAGTTCATATGACTTTACCACTATCGAAGTTCAAAACTGAGATAGTGTTGTATAAAAACAGTATTTTTGACGAGAAGAGGCAAAATACTATACAGATTGCTTGTATGAACTTAGATACTAGATAGTGAACATAGCATGCAACTAAGTTGTTTTGCGAGCCTTGTGTATTTTACCACTCAGAAAGTGACATGGATATAAAGGGTGTCCCAGATACGGTGATAGGGAAGTTCAATTTCGAGTAGTTAAAAAAATAGGCCATTTACTTCCGCTCATTTGTAGAACTACTATTTTAAGATAGACCTCTTATACCATGTTTAAAAGTACTTGTTAATCTCTTAACACTGGTTTTCTAATAACAGTATAAGAGAAATTTAGGTGTATGGTAATAAAAAAGGACATAACTATCTTAGATAGACGGACGGACGTTGCATTTGCTATATGTAGAGCCTCTATCGTGTCTTCCACATGAGGCTTTACACCTGTATGCCTCTAGTTGATGGACGCAGGGATGTGCATCGTAGGGCACATTTCTAAGGAGCGTGACCTACGAGGCAAACTTTGTTATAGGCGATGGTTACCACTTAACATCAGGTGGGCCATAGACTTGTTCCATCTCCATAGTATAAAAAAAATCTATAAATCCTGTTCATCGAGTTTTTATAAGAAATTTCGATATTTAAAGAAAATTATGAATTTGTTCTATTTTAGTCTGAACAATTTCTTTTAAGTCCAACAATGGAAAATAGAGCTGTCCCTTTTTGCTACTGTGCGCTAAGTTAATTATATACATATGTACCTAATAGGGCCAGATATTATAATCTACTAAACAACACGTTTTTGAATAGGAAAATTTAATTATTATTACTATTTAATTACTGCAAATCTATTACTTAATATTGTTTTAATGGTTTAACCCCTTTTGCGCTTAAAGCACTTGTTCCACCGCCGACGAGGAAACGACTGGCTATCGACTATTTTCTCGTTCAAGAAACGTAAAATTGATGTGTTAATAGTTGATCGGTGACTGTTTACACTGCCTGTTAGCGAGAACTCTCTCTCCACTAGTTTGTCGCAGCAACAAGAGCTATTTATGAAAAAAATGCTCGTTAAATAGATAACGAATATAGCGTCGCTGTCAGTTCAAAAGGTATGATAAAACAGTAGGTTTTCCGTAGACACAAAAACTAAACTTATTATTCAGGGTATTCAGGGACAAGCTTTAAATCAAACTGTGGATTTGTAAGGTGCCTGGTAACAAATTCCGCTTGAAACATGAAAAAAAAAGGAATTTTGACATACGTCCTTTTGAACTGACAGCGACGATAGGGCGCGTGCACGCTGCGAGCAAATGTCGGTGCGGACGGGTCGTTTGATGCTCTTTAACTGTGTTCTCAGTATTTGATTTAACGTTGACCTGGCTTATTTATTGGACTGTTTCCTGTTCACCTCGTGACTTTGTATCTTGGACTGATTCAGTTCTACGATGGCTTCTACACCAGCGAAGCTAATCACTAAAAGGCGGCAGCGCCCTTTTTCGTCTTATATTTTTCAGCTCAACTCGCTTCTCGCTAATCGTCGATGGTGGGACAAGTGCGTTAACGTTGTTCGCTTTAGTTATCACGAATAAGCCTTTTGCACGTGACTGTACAACGAAAATAATTGAAATCTTTATGCTCCTAAAATAGAATTCAAATTGTTTATTATGAAATGTTATTTAGGTATATTAGTGCACTATCAAATTTGATGCATAAAAACATAACTTTTTGAATCAGAAAATTAAAAAAAGACTGGCTCTTGCTAAATTCCTAAAAAGTGTGTACTGATTACGTTTTTATCATGTATAAACATAATCTGTATTATTATAATAAATTAATAATGTACATAGTTTTATGATCACTACTTAACCAGAATACTGGGTGTCCTAAAAGCGACAAGAAAACACAAAACAAGAGATGGGCTTTTAAAATAATCTCTTCGGGTAATTCTACCTTAGCTAATTCCTGGGCACCCTGTATTAGGTCGATAATTGAACAGTGAGAATGGTTCAAGACTGAAATAGACTATTCGAATTGTATAAATATGAGATTGTAACATAATTTTATTTATTAAAATTAGTTAGGTTACAGTTACCATGTAAGTCCCAGTAGTTGTACTAAGCGAAATCTAATAGGTCCGATTTGACGCCTATCCAAACAATTATGATAAGATAAGATAACTCTCTATTGTACACCAAAGTAAAATACAGAACATAATTTTTACAAATAGATTCAGTACAATGGGCAGTAGACTCAGATTCAGGGGTAGATTCAGTATGATGTTAGCCATACACTATAACAATGATGATGATCTCCGTGAGCGAATAGCCGGGTGAGACGCAGAAGGTAGCGGGTTCAATTCCCGTCGCGGAACAAATATTTGTATGGTCTACAGATATTTGTTTCAGGTCTGGATGTTTTTCTATATATTATAAGTATTATATCAGTTATCTACTTCCCATAGTACAAGCCTAGTTTGGGGCTAGATAGCGCTGTTGAAATATCCACCAATACTTATTTAATGAGTATAATTAATATTGAAAAATTACATTCTGAAACACTAGTTAATTATAGGTTAATCTTTTAGAGGATGATTTTCCAATGTTGTATCATTTGGTTTTTCTGTTCGTGCCAAATCCAATCTATTAGATTTCCCCGAGTAGAAACTAACACCAGCCAGGCTAGCATTGACCGCCCTAGAAAATATACTTTATAGAATTAAATGAAATGTTATTTAAGCTTATAAGCTCACGAAGGCCTGATGTGTTAACTGTAATGTCAGCTTAACGTGCCCTCCGAAGCATAAAAGCGCTCAGCTGTAGATATAAAAATAATTGAAACAGGTGACATTTTTGAGGTCCGTGAACTGCTCTGTCCGTAATCCAAAACAATAATCTGTGTTAATGATTAATCATCGAGGTTTAAAATTTTCGGACGGTATCTAATTTAATATATTAATTAACGGGTGCCAGTGAGACACAGACTAATATTAAAATAAAATAAATACAAAAATTTATAAATTAATAAATGCATTAGACAGTACAACCATTTGGTTCGAAAAAAGGAGGTTACCTGGAAAGTTTTCCGGAAGTTTTGAAAAAGGGTAATTTTATAGATTTCGATGTGCTCTTTCCGAATTTCAACTTTGCCACCTCTTAGTATTGTCGCTCGCGCCGCCATATTGAAAAATGGCGCCTATTAGGAGTTTTTGATAACATTTCCTTTCACACTCATTTTACGATAAAAAGAGTAAAGACTAATACAAAATTAAACTAGAAAATAATTCCTACAATTTATGTGAAACAATTTGTTTTGTAAAATCTTTAGTTTTGACGTACGAGCGTCGCAAAGTGTACTGCAACATGCTCGAAAACCTCAACAATCGCTCGATCCCAGCAGCAAGTTCTGAAATACCGTTTTTCATCGATAATTTACGTACACTATACACAACATTATGATTGCACAAGTGCGTCTGTTTTGCTATAAACTCTGCTGTTATCTCTAAAGCGCACAAAAAACAATGATCCCTGAATGAGTATATTGGGTGCGTGGATCGCAGTTGTGGTTGAGAAGTCGTAACATCGCTTCCTCTAAAGCAATGATGCAGCAATTAATTTCTCATTATTGTATCATTTTCGACATATATCGTGAACATCAATCGTAGTCCCTCCAAAAGTTTGTGTAGATGAATAATCGTTTGCGGCACTCGTGTACGCCTAAACTATTGACTTAACAAAAAAAAATTGTTAGAACATAAATTGTAGGAAATTTTCTTTTGTTTAATTTTGTATTCATGTTTTCATCGTAAAATGAGTCGGAAAGGATATTGCCAAAAAACTGTTATTGGGCACCATTTTTTCAATATAGCGGCGCGAGCGGCAAAGATACGAGGTGGTAAAGTTAACATTCGGAAAGAGCACATCGAAATGTATAAAATTACACATTTTCAAAACTCTCTGAAAAGTTTCCAGGTAAAAGTACTAAATGGTTGCACTAAATAGCGTAAAAGCAAATATTCTAATGAATTGTATTGTATTTGTTATTATGTTATGAATATACATTTATGACTTCAACGTTTCAATATGGTTACAGAAAGTATTAAAAGATTTAACTTACATTTTAAATAATAATTAAATACCGGTCAAACTCTTGATGCAATATATCCTCCAATAGCAGGAGCGTATAGAGCTTCTCTCTTGTCGGTGCAATAGATGAAACTCCCACCATTTGTCTTCAAGGTAGTTTCTTATAACTGTTTTTCTTCGTTTTTGTTCTTATAAAGCTGTCATTTCGTATAAGATGACCTTCCCATCTATTCTTTTGCCTTATATGGTTCGCATTAGAATTTTCATTAAGAGTTTGAGGCAACATAATGATTAAAATAATTGTCGACGCAGATTATAGCATTAAGGGCAGAGCTGTTCTTCACAAATAAAATGCACCGCATTATTAAAACACGAAGGATTATTATTTTATTTGTAAATATAAATGAATACCGAACAGCGGCGAGTGAAAAGTATTGAATTTTATACAGATTAGATGAATTCTTTAAGATATCTTTCCTATTATAACATAGTCATAGGTTATATTAACACAGTGTGATGTTATTTGTTATATTAGTTAGAGTATATTTTAATGCTGTATCGAGTTTGATGCTATTTCTAATGCAAGATAGTGACACAATACCTATTTTAACGTGGTTAATTACCGAAACTAATCTAAAATGGCGTCGAAAATTATTACCTCTCACATTATCGGATGCAATAGCGTGCGAGTGAGAGGTAATGATTTTTGACGCCATTCTAGATTTGTTTTTATAATTAACCAGGGGCCCAATTCTGCTAATTTATAAGTAAAACGATTATGGAGCCATACCATTATTCAACGATTATGATTGCTGTTCCTGTCATAAGCTGCTAAATTTTCAATGGCGTTGTCATAGCAACAGCGGACATTGGTAAAAGATTGTGTTAGTAGAATACCAAAAGGTATCTATAGTGGCCATTTTCCAACGATACCATTATCATAGTGAAGCGATTGGTTTAGTAGAATTGGGCACCAGGTTACCAGCTGTTTTGTTCGTATTCATATCGCTTAGCTATTAGTGTCAGTTTCAACTATTTAAACATACTCATGTTCAAATTTGTGTCCAAGTAAAATTGTCGTGGTAGGACGCTTTCAAATTATTTTTAGTTTTAATAATATGGCTTGTTTTCCAAAAAGCTAGTAACTGCCTGGTTAGTTGGATAGTAAACGCCTGTCACTGTCTGCCAGCTGGGCATATTGAAACCAAACTTGACCTTGAAACTGGCTCCATAGTCCTTCATAGACTGGCCAGTCCTGGGTCCTCTGCAAACCTGGCTTTTTGTCATACATTTACAGAAAACGTATTTCAAGAGATTTAGAAATTAATTGTATTCAGATGTTAATTAAAAAAGATAACTGCTTACATATAATCATAGGTTGTGTCGTGTCCCTATCGTGTCAGCCGAATAAAGTCATTTTGTATAAGCATCCTCAAACCAAACGACTTGTACTGATTAAGTCATAAATTATTTTGTGGACTGAGTCTGGTATTAAAATTTTACATAAGAAATGTATCTTTTATTTAAAAAAGATGTCACATGTTTAAACTTAAACACTTAAAATTATTTGTTCGAAAACATTAGGGGATGCCTCAGTCTTTGAAATTAACAAACATTATTTTGATAGGAATAGGTAGGTATGTATGTAACATAAATGACCGTGGTTTAACAGTCTTATGGAAATCTAGCTGACTCGGCAAACTTCGTACCGCCTTGACATGCATATGACGCGGGCTGCCAATGTACGTCGCTGGTAGAATTGTCAATCGGCATCATTAGCTGCATCTATGTATGAGAAAATGAATTCTTCATTATTTTTTTTTTGGGCAAAATTTTCCGATATTTTAATAGTTATTCTGCTATTCAGGGCGGAGACAGATGAAACAAATCAAAGATCATCAAAATCCGTCCAGCCGTTCTTGAGTTATAAATGGTGTAACTAACCCGACTTTGTTTTATTGATCGAGCAAGGCGAGATATCCAAAACAACTTGGGCAAATCGGCGCTGTATGTATGTAAGTATGTATGTTCGTTTGTCCGAGATAACTTTCGAAGCGTTGATCCGATCATCGTGTAATTTGATACATAGGTAGGTAGTGATAGCACAATTTTGGTCTGACTAAATGAGCAAAAAATGTTGGGGGTTGTTGAGATATTGGGGTTTAAGAGGGTAAAAAAAAATGAAAATGAGACTATTAGGTCAAGTGGGACGTCAAATGAAAGGTCTTTATTGGTACATTTCAACCCTGTTTTTATTTTTAGTTTAGTCCTTGTACTTTTTGAGTTATTAGCCATAATACAAATAAAACTTGACAAAATTCACAGGGTACACTAGTGGACCCCACAATGCTGAAATTTGGTATGCATGTAGCTTTAGTGACACAAATAAGGATAACCAATTCACATGAACCCCCGTTACCTGTAATTTGAATGAAACTAGGTCAAGTCAGGTGGTTAAACATTTCGTGGCACTATTTTGTTAGTCAAAGGTTACAAGTAATATTTTTTTTGTTTTTATGGGAGACCCGCGATATCTCAGTTCGGGGCGAACTACTAGTATATTTAAATAGGCACATTTCTTGTAGGTCTGGTTTCTACAGGGACATAAGCTTAGTTAAGCTCGGTAACATTTATTTTTAAGCTTTTTCTCACGTTGAGTTACTGAAAGAAGGTTTGTGTCCTAATTGACAACCTCTACCTTCGTATGTCAATTAAATTTTGACATTTGTTTTGAGTCACAATACCCATTCAACAATTTTCCACGTAGCTGTTGTTTTCTAGATTTTATCGTTATTTATTTTCTCATAAGTATGTTACTTTAACTTGTGAAAATGTCGAAGACGAATTCAGCGTCCGACCAGTCGGGGTTAAAGCCCCGCGGTAGGACTGGAAACATTTTCAAGGAGAACTGGGGAGATAACATATCCAGACAGAGCACGAGGCTTAGAACTAAGGTGCAACTTGAAGCTGTGTTAATTGTAATACTGATTATGAGGTCTTAAGACACGTTGCGCGGTCAACTCGAGCATGACCATGTTTAATAGTAATAATTTTTTTTTATTAACCTACATTTTCCCACTGCTGGGCAAAGGCCTCCCTCAACTCCTTCCACCTATCACAATCCTTGGCAGATTCCCACCATTCCTTCTCGAATCCATTGATGTCGTCACGCCAACGCTTTCGCGGCCGACCCCGACGTCGCTGTCCATCCTCCGGTACCCGATCTGTTACAATGTTGGCCCATTTCTCCGGAAGCATTCGACTCACGTGCCCGGCCCAATCCCACTTGAACTTCGCTGTTTTGGCTCCCACATCGGCAATGCCAGTCAATGAACGAAGCGTGGTATTCCTCACCCGATCGGTTCTCCGGAATCCTAGAACGCTGCGTTCCATCGCCCTTTGGCAAATCTTGAGCTTGGACTTCTGCAGCTCGGTCAAATAATAATAAATCATTTAATTCGGCAACAATAAATAGTTTACCGACAAAACATAAAATATACAATAATGAGAGCACGAAAGCGAACATGTCGAATTACCTTTTTTTTTCTTGGTGTGAGCTGGTCCTAAGGCATGACGGAAATGCATAGACAAATACTAATAGACGGTAAAGAGATGAGACGCCTAATTAATGTACTTGCGTCCCGTGTTATATGTCTTGCGTCACGATGCTCCTATACATTTTGTATGAAAGTACCTACCTACCTAAATATAACCTTTTCTATGTAGGCACTTTCATACAAACACCACGTCTTCGCGGCGTCCTCGTCTTACGTCTCTTCTATGTGGCCTGCACTTTATAAAATCAAAAAAAAATATATTGATGTTTTCAGGACTTCGTTTTTGAGAATGTGGATGCAACCCCGGATCCTAACAGGTTTGTCTTTATCAAATGATTCATTGATCGAGCGAAGAGAGATCTCCAAATCGGCGTTGTATGTATGTTTGTTTGTCCAAGGATAACTTTAGAAGTGTTGATCCGATCATCGTGAAATTTGATACATATGTAGGTAGTGATGGCACAACTTTGGTGTGACTAAATGAGCTAAAAATATTGGGGGGTTGTTGAGATATTGGGGTTCAAGAGGAGTAAAAAAAAATGAAAATGAGACTATTAGGTCAAGTAGTACGCCAAATGAAAGATCTTCATTAGTACATTTCAACCCTGTTTTTATTTTTAGTTTAATCTTTGTCGTTTTTGAGTTATTAGCCATGATAAAAACTCAACTTTTACAAAATTCACAGGGTACACCAGTAACTCCACAGTGCTGAAATTTGGTATGCATGTAGCTTTAGTGACATAAATATAGGTAAAAGTCTGAAATCCAGAATACTTGCAATTTCTACCTCAAAAAAGTATAACCAATTAACATGAACTCCCATTACCTGTAATTTGAATGAAACTGTAGGTCAAGTTATATGGATTAGTTTTTCGTGGAACTATTTATATAGTCAAAGATTACAAAAAATATTTTTGTGTTTTTATGGGAGACTCGCGAGATCTCAGTTCGGGGCGAACCACTAGTTTTAATATGTATTTATTTAGTTTTATTTTATGAGTTAATATTTTTTTTACTTATACTATTAAATTAAACTTCCCTCAAAGGTATACATTTTTAGATAACTGTAGGTAGGTATAATGCGTTTCTGAAGACGATTCTTTGGACTCAAGATAAGTTTCTGCTATGGATAGTGGAATGCTAAAGATAAAGGATTTGTTTTGAAATCATCATTATCATATCAGCCACAGGAAGTCACACGACAGATTCATTGACGACCTCCGTGGTGCAGAGGGCGAATAGCCGGGTGAGACGCAGGAGGTAGCGGATTCGATTCCCACCGCGGAACAAATGTTTTGCATGATATACAGATATTTGTTTCGGGTCTGGATGTTTTTCTATATATTATAAGTATGTATTGACAAAAAAAAATGTACCTACATAAGTATTCTATCAGTTATCTGGTTCCCATAGTACAAGCTCTGCTTAGTTTGGGGCTACACACTTCATATGTACCCTGCAAGTAAGGGTGTAGCAATATTTAAACTAAATTGGCAGGTCTAGTGGAATCAAAGTTGACTGATTTTATTTTTTGAATTGGATTGCTTAGTGAAATCATTACTGTAGAAAATTATTTACATGTCTTGTCGATACTGTAGCTTTATACCAGTGATATAATTTTCAATATCGATTCAGTAGTTTCTGCGATTACAACAAACTACCTTTCTCTAGTATAGATCAGCTTAATCCGTCGATAATAAAGATACAACCTGTGTTGGCACTCATGGAACAGGTTCAAGAAGGCATCCGTTTGGAATCGATCTTATCTGCCAATTTGCCTACTGTTATGAAATTCAGTGTGTTTTTGCAGCTTATTCTATTTCAAGACTTTGATGTTCGCTTCAGTTTTAGAAGACACTATAACGGAAATACGTATTTTATGTGAGTTTGTTGAACTAGCTACTACTCCACATACATGTTCCACTCCTATCTGTTGGGAGCGTGTATCGTAAAATATTGATTGAATATTCGAAGGACGACATATCAACCTATACAATTCCAGTATAAGCTGAACTGTCATTAGACGGAAAACCTACATAATGCGAGGTCAGCTTATGCACACTGTTACATTTGACCCAGAGCTATTTCGCTGTCTTTTGTATCCATTTTGATTTTGTATTTGTGTTTAACTTTTATACAGCAATATGGCTGTTAAACATAATTCCTGTTAATGCTGAAATAAATTGAGATATGCTGTAAATGTATAGATTGACTACAGGTCACGTGTTCTAATATCTAGCGGAATGCAACAACGAACTCCGAATCCTGAAGGCACAGACTGACATGGGGCTCCTACTTGCCCATAAGTACAGCGTCGTGCAGCCAAAAGTACTGGACGAACTAGCCGGCATTGATGCGAAGACCGTGCACAAGGAAGAATATAAATTGGAAAAGTTGGCCACCGATAGGTAAGTTTTATTATCTTAAAGTTTTTGAGTTTTGTGGTCCAAAGAAAGTTAGTTGCAGCATTACTCTTTTTTTAAATTAGGTGTAGGCTTGCATATCCACCACGACCTCGTCTGATGGTAAGCGATGTTACACGCTTGCCTAGAAACCTATTCACTCGCGACTTGAAGACCCCTAGGATTGTAGTTATCAGGAAACACAGACTCGGGCAAGGTTTTCCATTCTTTGGCGGAACACCTTGCTTGCCCATTTTAATTATTAACTCTATGGTTAAGGTGAGGAACTTGAAGTTGGATCCACAATAACAAAAAAATCCAGGACGCATCGATAGATGGCGCTGGATCTGGTGGTCTAGCACCTATTAGCAATACAGAAACCTTAATTCAAGGCGGTCTTGAAAGTCGATTATTGCTAAGGGCAATGTCTACTCCAAGTTCTCTCATTAATTTCTTCTGAATGGTTAATCCGTGACTGCTTTAATGTTCCGTATTTCCATGGGCATTAAATTTATTTGTTTTTGTTTGTATAGGAAGGCGCACTGACTAATCTCAAGATCCTTTACCTTGCCCTTAAGGGTCTTTATAATATATCATTTTATAAAAAAAGAAACACAATTATCCAGTCAAGTTTTTAAAACTAACACCACCGTAGAAAGCGTAGAAGGTTGGTAAGACGTCGTCCTAAAAATTAATAAATTTGTCGGTTTTCTTGCAGAAAATATCTCTTCAAAACTCTCCTAGACACCTACTCGGACCTGTCGCTATCCAGGAATTACAAATCCCTGTTGGATCGCATCGCGGTGGTGGTGGAAAGGGAGAACCAACACGCGTTTCTGCTGGAAGACGAGGCTAAAAATAAAAAGTTAGTTTTACCTCTTATAAAGGTTAAAGCATATAGATTTTTTTGACTACCTCCGTGGCGCAGTGGTCGAATAGCTGGCTGAGACGCAGGAGGTAGCAGAGGTAGCGGTCGATTCCCGCCGCGAAACAAATGTTTGCATGATCTACAGATGTTTGTACCGGGTCTGGATGTTTTTCTATTTATGATAAGTATGTATTTACAAAAAAAGTATATAAGTATTCTATCAGTTATCTGGTTTCCATAGTACAAGCTCTGCTTAGTTTGGGGCTAGATAGCGCTGTGTGACATGTCCAGCAATATTTATTTATATAAATAATTTTATTTTATTCCTTGGTGTTCTGCGAAAGACACAGAAACTTAATCTTCTCATCATAACATTTTCGCGCACCGTATGGATTCAGAAGAATTTCCTCCCGCGAACACTTCGCTTGTGGAATGATTTCCCTGCGGAGGTTTTCTCCAGTGAGTATTGGGTTCATCGAAAAGGGCTGTTTAACATTTTTAAAAGGTCGGCAACGGGCGAGTGATACTGTATGCTTATTTGCAATCTTAGTGGAATTTAAATGGTAAATTCTGAAGACCCTCTATAGATTTTCAGAGCATCTTGTGCGGCCTGTGCCCAAAGGCTCCCAGCAACCTTAATTGGGTCGTCTTTATATCTTGTAAGCCATCCTACGCTGCGCATTCCAGTGGGTAGTTCCAGATAATTCTGCGACCTATGTGCCTCGCTCACTGCCTGCCACATGCTATTTTTATTTTTACTTTTCTGTTACATTTTGCATGCCGTAAAGTAGAACATGGCTGTACTCGATTCATACCTTTTTGTCATCTTTTTTATTACCTATGTTTCGCAGAATAAAATTTTATGAATTATGAAATTATGCTAATGTCGGTGACTTTATTGTCTTCTGATGACACGAGACACGACTTGAGAAACGTATAGTCCAGCATAGCCCTCTCCATGTCTCGTTGAGCTACCTTGGGCCTTCTTGATGAGGCCCAGTGAGGAACCACTTCTTTGTGTCGTATGTCTTTCACTAGTAACACAAATGTCAACTTGTAATGTAAATGACAAAATGACGACCTCCGTGGTGCAGTGGGCGAATAGCCGGCTGAGACGCAGGAGGTAGCGGGTTCGATTCCCGCCGAAGAACAAATGTTTGCATGATATACAGATATTTGTTTCTGGTCTGGACGTTTTTCTATGTATTATAAGTATGTATTTACAAAAAAAATGTATATAAGTATTCTATCAGTTATCTGGTTCCCATAGTACAAGCTCTGCTTAGTTTGGGGCTAGATAGCGCTGTGTGAAATGTCCAGCAATATTTATTTATTTATTTAAATAAATAATTGTGCATGCGTAAATAATTACCATATAATGGACGCACTGCGCAACGCACTACGCATCGAACAAATTTCTTGAACAATAATTATCTACTTGCAATATTGCGTTGCAAAATTTATAACGCAGTGCCAACTTTCCCTGTCATTCAGCTGGTTTGTGGAGCACACTATTTAGAAACAATTGAGCAATGATAGCTTAGTGGGAAGATACCTTCGCGTTGTAGATATCTGTATTGATTGAAATTTTTGATAAATTCCAGCACCCGGCGAGAGCTAGCTAAACAGCTGCGACTACAGAGGAACCACGTCAAGTCTGTTAACTACGACACGGATCTGTCGATAGAAAATCTAAAAACTCAAGTTGAGGTGAGTATTTAGGTAGGTACTTGCCCGGTCAGAGATTATAGGGGGGTTTTCAATTTGGCCCAATAAAACTAGCCCCATTATTTTCATCAAAGTTTTGAGCCAGTTTTGGCTCATGTTACACCAATTTTTTGGTAAAATCATACGAGTATTAAAATTAAAAGAGTTAAAAGATTAGTTTTAAAACCGGCCAAGTGCGAGTCGGGCTCGCGCACGAAGGGTTCCTTACCATTAACTATAAAAACGACAAAAAAATCATGTCTGTTGTATGGGATTAAGTGGGGCACTTAAATATTTATTTTATTCTGTTTTTGTATTTAGTATTTGTTGTTATAGCGGCAACAGAAAAACATCATCTGTGAAAATTTCAACTGTCTAACTATCACGGTTTATGAGATACAGCCTGGTGACAGACGGACAGACAGACAGCGGAGTCTTAGTAATAGGGTCCCGTTTTACCCTTTGGGAACGGAACCCTAAAAAGTTTCAAAGGTAGGTAGGTAATCAATTTAAGTAGGAATATCTTGAACTATACGTACATCTATAATATCAAGGTTGTCTGGAAGAAATCGCTTCAAAGCGATAAGACCACCCAGTGTACTATTTGCTTTGTGACTTCTATTTTGTCTAAAATTGTTATTTTTTAAGGGGTACAATAGTGTTTTTATTCATTCATTCATCTTATCGTACCCCTAACCGTTATAGAGTAAACTTTGTATCCCTTTTTAGACATATTGCGCGCACGGAGGAGTGTGAGTTTTTTTATACCTTCCATCTGGAGATGGAACAAGCATTATGGTCCACCTTATATTAAGTGGTAACCATCGCCTATAACAAAGTATTGCCTCATAGGTCACGCACCTTAGAAACGTGCCCTATGATGCACTGCCTTGCGTTCATCATCTTAATTGCGGCTGCCTCATAAGGCTTATTATCATAATAATGTAATCATTACATTAAAAGCAATGGATTATGCTATTTAGCGATAATAGCGTAATCATAGATTTACGTAGTTGTTTTTTATATGTATTTGTTTCGTGGTGTGCAATAAAGAATTCATCTAATCTTAGTCTATTATGGTCAAAGTATAAAATAAATACAATAAAATAACTAGTGGTTCGCTCCGAACTGAGATTTTGCAAATCTTCGATTAAACAAAAAAATATTATTTGTAATCTTTGACTAGTGCCATGAAATAAAAACCAACTAAATTGACCTACAGTTTCATTCAAATTACAGGTAACGGGAGTTTATGTATGTGGTTTACTTTTTTGGGGTACAAATTGTAGTTATTCTAGATTTCAGACTTTTGCCTATATTTGTGTCACTTAAGCTACAAGCATACCAAATTACAGCACTGTGGGGTAACTGGTGTACCCTGTGAATTTGGTCAAAGTTCAGTTTTTATTATGGCTATACTCAAAAACTATAAGGACTTTACAAAACTTAAAAACGGAGTCTAAATGTACTAATGAAGATCATTCATTTGACGTCCCATTTGACTTAACAGTCTAATTTTAATTTTTTTTTGAATGTAATATCTCAACAACCCCACAACATTTTTAGCTCATTTAGTCACATCAAAATTGTGCCATCACTACCTATGTATCAAATTTCACGATGATCGGATCAACGCTTCGAAAGTTATCCTCGGACAAACAAATATACATATGTACATACAACGCCGATTTGCCCAAGTTGACTTAGCGATCTCGCGAATCAATAAATAATCTAGTCATCTGAATACTCTAAGTACACGTGTATACTATAGAAAGTCTGCTCGATTACCAACATTTTAGTTTGGATTTGAAAAGTTGAAAACAGGCAAACTGCTAGCTGATTTTATATATTCTAGGAGTTTATTATATACCTACTGATGGAGCCATGACGTGACTCAGTGTTGTACGAGTTACAAGAGTTTACCTGTTACAGCTGTGTGCATCAATGAGGCATACAGGTGTAAAACCTGTAATTTCGCCGGCAACCATACCCTTCAAACCGAATTACAGCAACGCTGCTTAGTGATTTGGCATAATTAAAATGTATATGGAGTAATGATGGCAAAGCATAAAAAAAATATAATGAATTACGTAGGACATATTGTGCAGGCAACTATTTATATACCTAATGTTGTCTTCAGGATGCGGTACTGACAACTGAGATCCAAAGCCGCTACATCCACAACTGGCAGGTGGCCCGCACGGAGCAGCACCACCAAGCCATCAAGGACAAGGAGTCGCGCCCGCTCGAGAACATCGAGCTGTACAAGATGAAGACTGACCATGAACAGAGGGTGCATACAGAAGTGGAGCTGCTCATCAACATTGCTATCAATGTAAGTTTCAACTTATTAAATTTCTAAAACTCAATTCGGTGACTATTTAATTGTTGATTTTTTAAAGATAATAATTATGTTTTTGGTACATATTTTATATGTATATATAATATTGTTACGAGCTGAGGGTTCGGGATAAAATAATGGGAATCGATCCAACCAAAATAACACTTTTATTCAGCACTAAACGATGAATACACGAACTTGGTCACACGAAATCACAACACACTAATTCACACCACTGTTGCACCACTTAAAGTCACCGAAATGATCGCACGTATAGCTTAATCCAGACTGACTCGCGAGCAACTACTGTTCACGCGAGACCCTTCTCCAAGTCAGTCCTCCAGGGCCTCGCTGAGACTCACTCACTAACTGAGACTGACTCGAGACTCACTCACTCAGACTCGAGACTAACTGACTGTCCGGCCATCTCTCCGGCCTATTTATATCCACACATTTCGATTGTTCGAGAAGGATCTCGATCGTTCCAGGAAAAAGGTCGGTCCCTCGACACAATGGCCACTCCATTGTGCGCAACCGCAGACAATAACAACAATAACGCAGCAAGACAAAAGCGTTCGAGAAGTTACGATTATTACTCATTGTTTAACAGCCTCGGCGTAACACTATGTATTGACATACCACGCGTGGGTAGCCGCGGGCGAAAGCTTGTATGTTATAAAGGACTAGTACGGCGGCGGGGGACTTTTATAAAATAATAAAATAAAAACCTATTAACGAATTAGACTTTTGCCATAATATTACAGGAAAAACTAGAACAAGTGGAGAGCTGGATGGACAAGTATGACAAGGACATTGAGAAGATGGACCTCAAGATTCAGATCAAGAAGAACGACCTCACAAACCAACTGGAGAAGCGTATCCAACTTGAAGATACGGTAATCCACTAATATTACTTATAAATGCGAAAGTTTGGATATTTGTTTATTTATTTGTTTGTTTGTTTGTTACTCAACCACGTCGTAACGTAGATTATAACCTGGATTAACACATAGGCTACTTTGAATTGGCAAACCACGCGCGCGAAGCCGCGGGCGGCAGCTAGTGTTATATAATCGTTTACTTTGGATGATTTACACCTAACGCTTTGTGATTTTATTGAGGGCTTTTTATTCTTGTTTTTTTTAACTAGTAAGTACCAACTAGCGCTATAGATGTATTAACTTTTATATTTATACACAACTTTGCATTTCTATTTAAAACTGTTTTTATATAGTTTTTATCCCGAAGTTGCCACGGGAACGGGAAATTCCAAGCGTGCGAAGCTGCGGGCGGGTCAACCAGTTAGGTATAGAATAAACCCTGAAACTCAAACATTTACTGGGCTTTTGTCCGATCCTCAGTTCGCAAAACACGAGAAGCTGATGAAAGACTGGATACACTTCAAAGACGAGCGTGAGAAGGCTCGGCTGTATCGCGAGAAAATGACCAATGCGGCCACCGTCGTCCAATCCTGGTGGCGAGGCCTGCTCGTGCGAATGCAACTAGGGCCATATAAACCCGTCAAGAAACCTAGGGGGGCTAAGAAGAAGAAATAGGGGGGGGTTTCATACAAATATAGTTCATTTTGGAATGTTTTTAGTTTTATTGTAAGACACTACCTTAGGGCGTGGACCCATGTCTACGGTGCGGTACCGGTCACCGTGTAACGGCACGGCGCCGCCACCGTGAGAAAGCGCGGCGCCGCGCCGGTACCATTTCTTTCTTTTTCTTATTCAAAATTTGTTCTTCAAAACATAAAATTCTTTTATTTCTTACCTTATGGTTAAACCTAGCATTTCCATAGGCTCAATAAGTTTTCTGAACATGTATTGCTTTTGTATACGAGGTGCTATCTTGGTTAGTAGTTCTTCAAAACTTCTATTTATTTGATTTTTTTGACATTCTAAAATATTCGTAAAATTTGTCATCACCACATATTTTCAGCGCTTCATATTTCTTCATAAAATGACCTCCATCATGATTAATTATAGAAAGGTATGGATTCACCCAATTTACTAACCTTGGTTTAAAGAAATTTTTGACATTTTAGTTCGACTAACAACCTCTTTTTTGAAACCGCCGCCAAATTTTTCGGTCTTGTCATCTGTCATGTCAGTGTTTCTGTCAGGCTACCAATCAAAATTATTGAACTAGAGCTTGCAGCATCCTTACAATCGATACTATTTTCATTGGTCCTTTGCATATTGCAACGAACATAATTCCACAAATAATATGGTTGCTGGTCGTGGACTTTTATCTACTAATGTCGGGTTCCTATATCCATCCGGCAGCGGGATGATTGACCATTGATTTATTAGGTATACTTATTAACCAGCTGCACGGCCGTGGCTTACCTAAAACGCGTCAGTACACTCGATAGCTGTCGAGGTGTCAACATGACAAAGTGACAATTTTTTTATGACATGACAAAGATTGCCATAGAACCCAATGAACCATCACAAACGGTGACAATAATATATAAGTATATTTGCATCTCACAGTAGCTAGGATACCGAGTGATATAGATATTTCTCATAATATACGAAATAATAATATATTGTAAGATATGAAAGATTCGTATACAGGTTTGTTACAGACTTTCTAGTGAATTTATTTAGAGGTTTTCATGCAGCTATTAACCCATATTTAGCCATGTGTAAATCAATATAATTTAATAATTTAAGATATCGTCATATAAAATTTTATAGCATCTTACCGCGTGTAAATTATAGCACTTTATTATTGTGCCCTGAGTAGGGGGATCAGTTATACTAGTCCTGTTTAGGCTTGAAACTTTTATGATGGTTTTAAAATCTCAGTTGTACTAGTTAGAATAAAAAGACACGGAGGATTAAGACATATTCTATCTACATATGTTTTATTCGATTTTATATTTCGATTCCGTAACGGACTCGACTGTGACGTTACATCACTGTCCATGCATGCAACGTCAATCAATGAGATCACGTGACGAAATTGGCCAATGAGGAGGGAGAATCCTCTGCGCTATTTGACAACTCGAAAATGTAAACTGTCCATGCGAATGTACAAATTAGTTTTAACCGTAAAATAATTTATAATTCTAATTATTCATGCCAATTATAGAAAAGGTGAGTTTTGGAAGATTTCGAAAAAAATCTGTGCTATAAACTTGATAAAACAGTTCAATCGAATGGTGAAAAACAGTTGTCGGCATTTTACCACTCACTCGGACGGTCGTGCTATGCCATGTCAGTTGGCTATGTACTCGATTCTGCATAATTTACGTGTGTAAAGTCGTAGGTAGCTCGTTTTTGAAACCGACTGGACCATCGGTGGTGACTGAGTTTTAGTGCAAGCCGTTGTTCGCAGGAGGCGATGAAGACCAAAGTTGATAAAAACAAGAATGGCGACGACGAAACCGAGGTAAGTTTCTAATGTAATTACAGATTGTAGAATCTACGTACTGATAATCTTGCTATCTCCCAGCGCTGCCTTGTGTGCCGATTGATATTTACGAAATGTTTTGCCAGCGCAGGGACTTTCATCTGCAGCAACTTTACTCTAAACAATAAAGTTAAGAAAATCTATGTAGTTAAAATGTAGCAAGAAGTTCTGCCTAACTACTTCCGGCCTTTCAACCAGTCAACAACCATCCTCAGCTGTTTTAATTCAGTTTTTTCTGCAAGAATGTCAAGCGGGAGAGGTAGCGTAAATTACGTACCTATTTGAATTAACAATTTGTGATTTTAGAATTGCAATTTGTAAACAAATATCATAAAAATTGTGTTTTTGACAGAACACGTTAAAAAGTCCTATTTTTTGTCCTGGGATCACAAGGGGATGCTATTTCTCATGGTCCTAATGCAATCTACCCCCTACCTTCCTTGTTTTTGTGAGTACCACTTTTTGTTGTTTGTTATACTTAGTTTGTTATATAAAGGAGGTAAATCTCAGAAACTACTCAGCTGATTTTGATAATTCCTTCACGGATGAAAAGTTATACCACACTAAAATTCTCAGTTTCAGTTTAGAAGTTTCCAAGTTTATCCCTTACAAACTTGCAAACAAAAAGCTTTATTTTCTGTTACTTTTCAATCTGTGCTAGCTCCATTTCGGACGTGTTCAGCATTTTGTGCTGCAAAAAACACAAATTTATCACAATGGGTCACGAAAATATCTGGTATTCTCACCCTCCTAAATACAGACAGGGATCCTGGTCATGCTGGGCCTGCTGCAACAAGCTTGGACTTATCTGCAGACAGTGGTTCAGAGAGTAGGTAGGTAGGTACGCTAACAGGTAGGTTCAAGATTCTAAACTAAATTATTTAAATAAACTTATTTTGACTGCCTCCGTGGCGCGGTGGGCGTATAGCCGGCTGAGACGCAGTAGGTAGCGGGTTCGATTCCCGCCGCGGAACAAATGTTTACATGATCTACAGATATTTGTTCCGTGTCTGGGTGTTTTTCTATATATTATAAGTATGTATTTAAAAAAAAATGTATAAGTATTCTATCAGTTATCTGGTTCCCATAGTACAAACTCTGCTAAGTTTGGGGCTAGATAGCGCTGTGTGAAATGTCCAGCGATATTTATATTTATTTTATTTATTTATTTATCTCTTTTCAAGGTGAGCTCTTACCTCCTTAAACAACATCATCATTATCATTTCAGCCATAACACGCCCACTGCTGATCATAAGCCTCTATGTTCCTCCTCTCCTCTTGTAAATTTCCAGAGTGACCAATCTTGTGCGGCCTGTACCCTACGGCTCCCAGCGACCTTTATCAGGTTGTCTTTCATTATTTTCAGTGCGTGGTCTCCACTCAACTGCCTTTTTGCCCCAACGGCCGTCAGTTATTCGAGCTCTGTGCCCCATCCACTGCCATTACAACATACTAATCCTCTGGGCTATGTCAGTGACCTTCTTTTGTCTTCGAAATTCCGCATTTCTGATTCAATCACGTAAAAAAACAATATTACAGCAACCATTTCAGCATCTAGCATAGCTTATTTGCTAATGAATTTAATTATGCCAATTTAAAAACTTTTAATTTTATATTAATAAAAAATAACCTGATAATAATAATAATATATATACCTTAAGAGGCTTTCGGAAGTTGGATCAAGGGTCAGATACAGAAGGCGGTACTCCTGGACTCGGCACGCATAGTCAGGAGGTTCCTCTCTCTGCAGCCCTAGCCACCAATAGCTTGGGCCTTGCTTCGCGGTCGGTGGTTTACCGTTTTTATAAATATATTTTTTACTATAATGTTTGTTTTTTGTAAGATACTTTGTAGTGAAAAAATTATTTTTTATAAACGAGATTTAAAATAAATACAATGTGTGAATAACAATAGTAATATATTTTTTACTATAATGTTTGTTTTTTGTAAGATACTTTGTAGTGAAAAATATATATTTTATAAACGAGTATTAAAATAAATATGTGTAAATAATAATAAATAATAAAAGAAATCTATACTAATATTATAAATTCGAAAGTAACTGTCTCTGTCTGTTTGTTACGTTTTCACGACTAAATGCCTGGATCGATTTCTATGAAATTTGGTATATCGATAGATTATTAACGGGATTGAGACGTGTGCTATTTGTTATCCATGTAAGATAACTCTTTATTGTCCACCAAATTAAAATACAGAACATAATTTTTACAACTAGATTTGGTACATTGGGCGGTCTTATCGCTAAAAGATATTTCTAAAGCACTACGTACCGTTTGTACCAATGTTTTTATTGACGAACCACGCGTGCGAAGCCGCGGGCTGAAGATTGTAATTAAATAAATTAACTCCCAGGCTGAAATCTTAAACAGAACATAAAGTTATTGTGAACCTTATTACTACCAGCATAGGAATACGAATCACTTAATTATCCGCTTGTTTTGGTTCTTAGAGTGTGATATGATTCTTATCTAAAAGTAAATATCACATATTCTTGCTTCATATCTAGATTTTGGTGTTCTTAGTTCTTCAGAGTGCACACCTGTGTTTTGTGTTTGAATATTTCAAGAGTTTGTTAATAGTGTTGCGATCATATTATTGGTATATCATAGCTAGGGTTATAGCATTTAAAGTGTATGAAAAAGTTATATTACTACCCCCAACAAAAGTCAAG
The DNA here is from genome assembly GCA_963924445.1 of Philereme transversata. NCBI lineage: Eukaryota > Metazoa > Arthropoda > Insecta > Lepidoptera > Geometridae > Philereme > Philereme transversata. The sequence goes on from OZ004347.1 coordinate 14,107,833, forward strand.
TAGGTAGGTACTTACTTTTCCGTTACTTCAAAAAGTTTTGGGGTCGGTTGAGAAGGGGAGTGATGCACATTTCTGTCGCCAAGCAGCATTGCTGTGTTTCGGTTTGAAGAGTATGGTTGCCGGTGATATCAAATTGGCACATCAGGCACTTGAGGCTTTACACCTGTATGCCTCAAGTAGGATGCGGAGCAGTGCATTGTAAAGCACGTTCCTAAGGTGCATGACCTATGAGGCAATACATTGTTCTATGCGATGGTTACTACTTGATATCAGGTGGGCTATACATAAGCGTGCTCCATGTCCAGGGCGTATAAAAAAAATGCAGGAATGCAGTTTTCCTCTTATACTATACTAGTAGTTCGCCCCGAACTGAGATCTCACGAGCCTCCCATAAAAACAAAAAAAAATTATTTGTAATTTTTTACCATCAAAATAGTGCCACGAAATATATAACCAACTAAAACTAACTTGACCTACAGTTTCATTTAAATTACAGGTAACGGGCGTTGATGTTAATTGTTTAATTTTTTTAGTAGTAGACAATGCAGTTATTCTAAATTTCAGACTTTTGTCAATACATATTTGTATCACTAAATCTACACGTATACCAAATTTCAGCACTGTGAGGTTACTGGTGTACCCTGTAAATTTTGTCAAAGTTTAGTTTTTATTATGGTTAATAACTTAAAAACTACACGGTTAAAACTAAAAATAAAAACAGGGTCGAAATGTATTGATAAGACCTTTCATTAGACGTCCCATTTGACCTGATAGTCTCATTTTGATTTTTTTTACCCCTCTTGTACCCCAATAACTCAACAACCCTCGCACATTTTTAGCTCATTTAGTCACACAAAAATTGTGCCATCACTACCTACCTATATACCAAATTTCACGATGATCGGACCAACCTCCTCAAAAAGTTATCCTTAAAAGTTATCCTCGGACAAACAACCATACATATATACATACATACAACGCCGATTTGCCCAAGTTGATTTGGAGTTCTCGCTTCGTTCGATTAATAAATAAAATATACTAGAACCAAGTCTACCTCTATAAATTAGTTAAGCGGGTAGGTACACATAATTTCGACCTCAAAACCAACTCTCCTACATTAATCTGGTTTTAAGATTGCTCGAATGTACTTATCATAGATTTTTGACGTTCAAAAAGCGTTAAAAAGATAACTAAAACAATAGTAGATGTAAAAGTAATAGTCGAGGGTGCTATTGATCGCTTACACACGAGTATAACACATAACTTTTCATCACGAATGCGAGGAAATTAAAATACTTTTATAACAATTTGTTGCTACAAAGAAAATTTGCGTCATATTGCATTTTTAAATAGATTATGGATTTATAATGAAGGTTGTATTTAATTTCAGCATTTATGAATGTAACCTCTTTTATTTAAAATTTACTTACGGCCCTAGGGGCGTAAATCACATTTGCGTATCAGGTATATTTTGAGCCAAAAAACATATTTTAGGTATCGAGCTAACAATGACCAACTTTCAGTGCATGAGTGATGAAAATATAATTTGATTTGATTTGTGATACCTGTACCTATTTTATATGAAATATCAGATAGTGAAAGTGGCTGAATGAATGTTGTGGTCTCGTGAGCAGTGGAAAATGTATGAATAACCAATCCACAGGCAGATTATCATAATTCGAACTGATCACGCATCGTATTGGGCGCACCGGACTGTCTGACACACTTTTATTGTGCGAATTTTTGTAGACAATGTTCCTTCGTTTGCAAATTTTAGTAGTTCGCTAGTTTTATGGTTTTAATTATTCCTTTTCTGTGATATGCAAGCATAGTATAACCTGATACTACGTAGTACTACGTTCAAGGTCGATCGACAAGTTATGTACTTGCACATATGTAGGGAATAAGCATTTGTTGCCTTTTCTATCCAGTCTCTTGGATCTCAAAGTTCAAACGCCTCGCTTTCTTCCCATATTTGCGAAAGAATAAATAAATAAAATAAATATAAATCATAATGCCGACCTCCGTGCTGCAGTGGGCGAATAGCCGGCTGAGACGCAGGAGGTAGCGGGTTCGATCCCCGCCGCGGATCAAATGTTTGCATGATCTTTAGATATTTGTTCCGTGCTGGGTGTTTCTCTATATATTATAAGTATGTATTTACAAAAAAAATATATATATATATAAGTATTCTATCAGTTATCTGGTTCCCATAGTACAAGCTCTGCTTAGTTTGGGGCTAGATAGCGCTGTGTGAAATGTTCAGCAATATTTATTTATATTTATTGATCGAGCGAAGCGAAATCTCTAAGTTCACTTGGGCAAATCGGCATTGTATGTTGGTTTGTCCGAGGATAACTTTCGAAGCGTTTATCCGATCACCGATCACATGAAATTTGGTATATAGGTAGGTAGTGATAGCACAATTTTGGTGTGACTCAATGAGCTAAAAATATTGCGGGGTTGTTGAGATATTGGGGTTCAAGAGGGTTAATACTATAATTTAATACTGATTTTAAGATTACTAAACTGTACATGCATGACGAGAAACTGATGACAGTTATCTATGTTAATTAAGTTTAACAGAAGCTAATGTGTTTTTCATTTTTAATAAATATTTCAAGTCAGAACATCGAAAAAACATACATAGATCTCTTAAAAATTATTTATAACATTAGTTCAGCAAATATAAAACTAAATTCTTCTGGTATCCCGTTTCTAATAGAGAGGGGTGTTAAACAGGGTGACCCGCTCTCTCCCAAACTATTCACCAGCACTCTACAAGAGATATTTAAAAAACTGGATGTCTCGTGGTGCGCAAGGGGCATTTTAGTTGGTGATAAGCGGCTTACGAACCTGCGATTTGCCGACGACATTGTCCTTTTCGCTCAAAGTGCACCCGAGCTACAAATATTGCTACAAGACCTCAGCACAGCAAGCCAAGAGGTTGGTCTTCTGATGAATCAGTCGAAGACACAGCTCATGACCAATAGCACGAGACGTAGGGTCGAGGTAGACGGACAGCAGATACACTATGTCGATGAGTACATTTACTTGGGTCAGTTAGCATCCTTCGAAAACAGGCAAGATAAGGAAGTCGGCCGCCGTGTCGATAATGCCTGGAAGAGCTACTGGTCCATGAAAGCGCTGATGAAGGGCGACCTTCCATTGTCTCTGAAGCGTAAACTCGTCGATATGTGTATCCTACCTGTCCTGACCTACGGTGCTCAAACGTGGTCGCTGACGGAATCACAAAAGACCAAGCTCGGGGTTTGCCAGAGAGCGATGGAGCGCAGCATTTTGGGTATTAAGAGAACAGACCAAGTTAGAAATACCACGCTGCGCTCGAAGACTGGTATCGCTGATGTAGGTCGCAAGGCAGCCAAGCTTAAATGGGAGTGGGCGGGCCACGTGACCCGCATGGAACAAGATAGATGGGCAAAGGAAATCACAGGATGGATACCCGTAGACGGCAAAAGACGACGCGGTCGCCCGAGAAAACGCTGGCGCGATGACCTAGATGTCTTCAACAGTGATTGGGTAGAGTTGGCCAGGGATCGAGAGGGGTGGAAAGAATTGGGGGATACCTTTGCCCAGCAGTGGGACAGTACAGGTTAGGAAAAAAAAAAATAAAAAAAAAAAAAAATATTTCATTTCATCAGATTAGCGCCTACAAACATCAAACGTATCCATCTAGTAGTTATTATGTATTAGGTAACCACATGATCTCTTTATCGTTCACACTCGTTCAACTTCTCAATTGACTTCAATCACAGCTCTACCTTCGTTCCAAGGTCATCTTTAAAGATGCCAAGGCTACGAATCGGCCACCTATAAAATCGGTGAATATCTCCAATCAAATTATAATTTCTAATTCATTGCGTGGTCGTATAAACACGTAAAATGCTAATGATATGACAATAAACGTCAGACTCGAAAAAATATTTACGAACCGTATCCCGTGTTCTAATTCTAGGTCGCTGATCTTTCGCAGGTTGACCAAGAAATAACAAGTAATATGACGAAGAAGCCGTAAAAGACTAGCTCGGGTTATGGTTTACAGGTCGAATCTGATCGAATGCGATCGTTTATTTTATACCTCTATCTCATTTTGTCATTCAGAAACGTGTCGTTCGCAAGAACTAGACATCGCACTCTTTTGGTGGACAGAGTGCGGGCGCATAAAGAGTATGATAGTAGAGTTAATCCTCTATTAGGGCACGTTTATAAAGCGATACTCGAGCCGCATATCCATGAACGTGCCCTTAGAGTTAAAGTACAACTAAGTTTCTTTCGGAATCAACACTTTACAAAAGGGTTTTTATACGAAAAAGAAATCTATATTTTTGCCTCGAGAACACTTTTCATTTTCAAGATGATCATAAGACCTGTCGTAATGTATGATTCTGAGTCACGAAAGGGACGAAAGAAGAGCACGCTGCGAAAATGCGAATGTTGAGATGGATGTGTGGGGTAACAAGAATGGATAAGATAAGGAATGAATATATTAGAGGAAGTTTGAAATTAGCGCCAGTGATAGAAAAGATGAGGAGTAAGAGGCTAGCGTGGTATGGGCATGTCATGCGAAGGGAAGAAATTCAGGTGACTAAAAGAGTGTTAGATATGAGTGTGGATGGATATAGAAGTAGAGGAAGACCGAAGAAGAGGTGACTGGTCTGTGTGAATAATATGGGTAGGAAAGAAGTGACAGCGGAGATGACGACTGATAGAGAGATATGGAAGAAAAATACATGTGCCGACCCCGCGTAATGCGGGAAAAGGGCAGGAAGAAGAAAAAAAACTTTTCATTTCTCATAGACACTAAATTCTTGCTTCTTAAAACCGAAGCAAACTAGATAACTAGACTCGCTTCGCTCGATCAAATATATACCTACCTATAGGTATATATTTGATCGAGCGAAGCGAGATCTCCAAATCAACTTGAGCAAATCGGCGTTGTATGTATGTATGTAAGTATGTATGCATGTATGTTTGTTTGTCCGAGGATAACTTTCGAAGCGTTTATCCGATCATCGTGAAATTTGGTATATAGGTGGGAGTGATGGCATAATTTTGGTGTGACTAAATCAGCTAAAAATGTTGAGATATTGGGGTTCAAGAGGGGTAAAAAAAAAAAACAAAATAGGACTATTCGGTCACGTGGTACGTCTAATAAAAGGTCTTTGTGTGTAAATTTCGACCTCGTTTTTATTTTTACTTTAAACTGTGTAGTTTTTAAGTTATTACCCATAGTATAAACTGAACTTTGACAAAATTCACAGGGTACACCAGTGACCTCACAATGCTGAAATTTGGCATGCGTGTAGCTTTAGTGACACAAATATAGGCAAAAGTCTGAAATCCAGAATTACTGCAATTTCTACCCCAAAAAAGAGTAACCAAATAACATGGACCCCGTTGCGTATAATTTGAATGAAACTGTATGTCAAGTTAATTGGTTATTCATTTCGTGGCACTATTTTGATAGTCGAAGATTACGAATAATATTTTTTTGGTTTCATTGAAGACTCGAAATCGTGAGATTCGGGGCGAACCACTAGTTTATTGACAAGGTCATTCTTGGAAAAGTAAATCAAAGGCTAACCCGTCTATCTAGCACGTGTTAGCTGGGTAAATTCCCCGTTACTTAACTCAAGATTAATGGTTGCTATCAATTACCAATATTCCACACTTCCTGGTGTTTGCTAGGTTAATGGTTCTCAATTACCATTAACAGTGTCCCGCTGTGCGTTCTTATAAACATCAATAGTGATCTATGGTGTGACCTGCAAACATCTACAACAATAAATGTGCTACGATTGGCCACGAAAAATAATTGAGCACTCTGAAAAGTCAAATTAGTCGTCGCGTCGTCTCTAATAGTGTTTTAAAAAAGAACATTTTACACCCTCGATTATCGTCTTCGCTCGTTCATACACCTAACTAGTGGTTCACCCCGAACTGAGAGCCTCTCGCGAGTCTCCCATAAAAACAATAAAATATTATTAGTAATCTTTGACTATCAAAATAGTGCCACGAAGTTGTAACCAACTTACTTGACCTACAGTTTCATTCAAATTACAGGTAACGGGAGTTCATGTTAGTTTGCTTATTTGTGTTGGGGTAGAAATTGCAGTTATTCTGCATTTCAGACTTTTCCCTATATTTGTGTTACTAAAGCTACACGCATACCAAATTTCAGCACTGTGGGGTCACTGGTGTACCCTGTGAATTTTGTCAAAGTTTAGTTTTTATTATGGGTAATAACTTTAAAACTACAAGGTTAAAACTAAAAATAAAAACGGGGTCGAAATGTACTCACAAAGACCTTTTATTAGACGTGCTACTTGACCGGATAGTCCCATTTTGATATTTTTTACCCCTCTTGAACCCAATATCTCAACAACACCCATATTTTTAGCTCATAAACGATTCGAAAGTTATCCTTGGACAAACAAACATATATACATACAACGCCGATTTGCCCAAGTTGATTTGAAAATCTCGCTTCGCTCGATCAAATATCTCGGGTGTAAATTAGATCGCTTACAGCTTACAGCCTTAGTTTAACAATGTATATTACAATGATCACGTCGTTAAAAACATTACTAATTAGTCACGCACGCAGCGCAGGCTGCGCAGGTAAATAACTAATTTATTTCGTGTATTCTAAGATAACATAAACATAAACAATAATTGGTAAGGAATTTTTTAAACTAATATTCAACGCTTGTTTAACTTTTTCGTAGTAAGGCCCTAAGGTCTTAAATTAAGTTTAAGTTCAATGTTCTGCCATGTATTTGGAACTTAGTATTTCAGGACGGTCGGAGCGTGGGTTTCGTGGCCCGATACTTTTTAATCCATCTATTTCTGTCCCTGTTCGAACGTGACAATCAATTGATCAAATAAAGCCTCTATACACAACTATAGGCTTATTTTGCACTCTGACATCATCTTTCAAAATAGAAGCATTCCACTGTTTCTGCTAAACGAAAAACCATTCTTTCCCCCAATTATATTATCTTCGACTGGTTTTTCTCTGTTGATACAATATTATGGCGTTATCGTGTACGGTTTGTGAAGAGGTTTCTAATTGCTTATTTATCGTTAATAAGCCGTGGAATAAAACACAATGCAGTGTGCGTTTGAATACTCATTGTGTCGACTATTGCTGCCACCTTGTAGGTACTTATTTCCATTTTCCGGTTGTGACAGTAAAGATAAAGAATTTACTGGTCTGGTTGTTGCAACCGGTTAAAATCCATCGTAGGGTTCGCGATTTGAAGATTAATTTATTGCACACTAGCTGTTGCCCGCGACTTCGTACGCGTTACACTCCTAAATGTGTAGGTAACCTAGAAATAAAGCTAAACTCGCTGTTGCAACTTGACACCCCATTTTTATCCCATGGGAACTGATTTATGGGATAAAAGGCAATCCTATGTGTATACTATATATAATCTACGTTTATACCAAATTTCATCGAAATCGGTTCAGCGGTTACGATTTGATACAAACAAATAAACATCCAAACTTTCACATTTATAATATTAGCCTGATTAGTGTGACTAGCTGACTCGGATACGCGGATATTTACCAAAATATAATATAGCACTCGGGACTCTTAGCTTTTTCCTTCCCGTCGAGTTCTAACCCTCGTTCCTCGTTCAGTGTCATATGAGTCCTTACCTAATTATAAGAATAATTTATTTAACAGAACTTAAAAACAGTTAACAGTGCTTAAATGCTAAGTTTTAAATAATAAACATAAGATTTGTTGATGGTAGATTTGCATTACGTACTAAAACCATTCTTACGTACTTCCCGCGGTAGTTGTAAACTGATAGCAATATTACATCTTATAAACTTACCTTCTTTTATTAACTGCACTCTAGAAGCACAAGATACAAGCTCGATGATCAGTTATCGCTGTCAAAGTCTTAAAAAAATTTTGTAAGTCTTACCTGGATTATGTAATCTGGCGTCAATGATGTATTTTTCTTTAGGCAATAAACATGTTTATCTTATCTTCTACCATTGAAATATTTTTAGAATCGGTCAGTAGTTTGAGATAACCCCCTGCAAACATTAAACTTTACCTTTTTATATATGTACCTAATATTATAAATATGATCTTTAAAATTCTGACTCGAAGCCATTTGCATGCACCTTGCCGGTTCTTTAACCAACTATCAAACAACTAAAGTCTCTTCATCAATCACAACACTTCTTGAAGATCACACAAAAGTAAATCAAAATCAAACATTGATCATGAACTAAATCTACCGGTGACGTAAAATAACGTTCGTCCTTTCTATCCTTACGAAATCCGTACAAGTAGCCAGTAAATTTCACGTCAAAGCTACGTGGAAATTTTTTCAAGCTGCATTTGTTGCATTTCTTATTTTGCCCAACCCAAAACAACTTTCTCAAGCGGTGACAACTTTTGAATGAAAGTATTCATCCGTAGGCCATTGAATTGTAAAATTTTGATTATTTTTAACAACTGATGGAGTTTAGGCAACATAATCATTATCCACATCCTGAATTCACCAACTTGCTGCGTATAGGTCTCTCTTAGTTTGTGCCATCTACCGCTGTCCTGAGCCAGTCTCATCCTGGTATGGTCCGCGACTTTGACCTATGTCGTCGACTTACCTCACCGCCTGGACTCCTGGTATTATCCAGAAACCCAGAAGCTATAATAAATATAAGCTGAACTGCAACTTGGTCTTATTTATCATCTGCCACGTAAATATTCTGAATAAATAGACGCTCGCTCATAATTGTTTGCGTGCGCTTACGTGGGCGCCCATCGCTCATTCCCACCAGTTTACTGCCTTGATCTAGCTTTTTATAAACATACAAATCGTGAAAATATTATCATTCTCGAATCTGTAAAGTTTCAGTGTAATCCGTGGTCTTGAACGTGTGAGTCTTGAGTATTAATTTCCAGTAGAGTGTGACTCTTTGGCAGAAGATGTCAACATAATATTAGTGCGGGTCCAAAGATACGAGGGTACATACAGCCACGAACACGATATACTACCTGGAAAAGTGCCTGGGAATCATTTGATGCCCTTTGGAAATTCCCAATGCTATAAAGATAAGATCGTAGATTTTTTCTCCAATCCATGTTTGGTGCAAATGGAACTTTCTCAATTGTCTTAACTCAAGTCAGTGTTCAATGATCATTGTGCAAATTTGTTTTCGTGAAACACACCGAAGAAAAGCTTTTAAGCCGGAGTTGGCATGGCAATTTGGAGACGCAATGGAAAACAAACGGAATAAGATTAGGCGTTACAAGAACTTGAATGAAGGCCATGTTGTGATATATTTTATTGCTTATATTTGTCAAATCTGATTGTTTAGTTCCTGGAAGTAACCATGATATGGCTGTCAATAATAATACATCTTCCTTCTGACTCCTCTGATGAAGAATAAAGTCACAATAACGAGCTCCACTTCCATAACAATTACAAAAACAAGAATCAACCGATACAGTATGTCAGATTTAAAACGGAAAGAAAATGAATCGTAATTGTTTTTATCAAACTAAACGACTAATTATTAATTACTGTTGACTGTTGAATACTCGATGATTTATGCAACAAGGCCAAACGTTTGTTAATAACAACGTAACCTGCCGCCGCAATTAACCGTTTAATTGTAGGAAACCACTGTAATTCAACAATACCATTTAGAAATCCGATTCCTGCGTTGTCAGGTAGTTGACTATCGATTTTCGTACAAATACCACGTCAGTATAACAAGTGCCACCGTACTTTTGTTTACCTTCCACTGGATTTATCTTCTGATCTAAAAGTAAACAGATGTGTTCAACGGTGATATAACTGTACCATATTTTAATTTTAGTTTGTTTAACGCCAGTGATGTCAGTGATGTCAAGATTTTGGAGACGCATGCTCGCGATTATCTCAGAAACGAGTAAACTATGTCAGTAAAAGTTTATTAAAAATTCAAAGTCAGTAGGTTAGCGTATGAGGCAGTTTCAATCGTTCACGGGCGCGTCGCTTCTACATCGGTCCAATATGGTTCAGCATTAGTGCAATCAATTTGAATTATCGAATCAGAGTTGTCTTAACGGATATGTTTTTAAATTTTGCAATCTATTTTTATTCCGCTGTCTGCAGCCGTGTGTGAAATACTGGATTTTATTCTTTCGTCCCAAATAATCTCGAGATATTGACTGTATTTCGATATTCGTATAAATCAGTGTCGTTTACAGATAGAGAAAGTTCGCCGCATGTTTTGCCCAAACAGAGAAGTGATAGGTGAACTGTTTCCCGCGAAATATCGCCCGAGTGCCCTCTCCGTGAAACTTTTGATGAGGCGTTATAGTTAAAGTTTATTGTTTCTGACTTTCATTACGTACCGTCTGTCTAATGTGCCAGTCCTCTGTGCTTTTGTGCTAAAATTTAGGTGCAATTAAAACTTTTACTGTAGTTTTCCACCAAATTTGTGTAGAACAAAGTGAAGTAGTGAAACATTTTCAGTTTTTTTGATGTAAAGTGCTTTGTGGAAAATGCTAGTGTCCGCGGCGACCTCAGCCAACATGGCCACTCAATCATTGTCGTCAATGTTCCGGAGACGAAGAAATCGTTCACCGGTTACGGTAAGTTTCTTACTGAAAGACTGATTATTCGATAAGTGAATTTGCTGCGACTGGTTGGTTTTCTTTGATAAACATGTATTATTTAAATGGTTTACTTAAACACAACACAAACGTATCGGATTCACACTTTCAGCAAATCTAGATATCTATAAAGTTAATGCAGTATAAACTTCTGAAAGTTTTCATTTACTTTCCTTTCGAAGTTTCCATGTCACATTTACTAAGTCTGATGATTCAAACCTCTATAACATAACTCAGAACCTGTTCGCATCAAGTGTTACATGACGATTGACGATTGAAGATACAAGTCCGAGGTAACGGTCGCGCGCGCGCCATCCGCAAGTCTAGGCCGGCCGCGTCCATTCGCTTTACATACCCAACGGCACACACGCTCCCATTATGCTATTATTTTTTATCGGCTGTGAGATTAATCTATTGTGCCTTCGTTGTTTAATTTTCCTTCTATGTGGTCTGGCGAAATTTTTAATATGTTATTTTGCACGAATTTGTTAATAAATGTAGCTCTAGAAAAAACACAGCGAGAAATGTTCTCACAATAAAAAAGAACTGTTTTATAAAGTTACTTTACCATGCTACAGGCATAAAAAACAAATACATTTCAAAGCAAATCCGTTGAGTAATAATCAATTCTATGCCAAGCCTGGGAGACAGCCTTGGAAAACAAATTATCAATGTCTAAGCCGGAATCCCTAAAAGTATTATTTTACCAGGCAGCCAAACCAATGTGGTCCTGTGATCCATCTTTGTATTATACCTGAATCAAATTCTCATTGCTCTGCATAATGGATGACACCATTCCCTCTCGTAATCTCTGACGATCATAACCCGACGAGAAGGAGCTCATGGCCAGGCTTAGCGAGAGTCTAAATTTATTTTACGTAAAACAAACACAAGAAACTTTTCCAGTCTGTTTTCGTATGTTTGTTTGCAAAAATTCTTCTCGCCGATCTCTTTAAACTGAAATCTCTACTTGCTTTTATAAATATTGTCCTATGATTTCTTGAACAATATTAATCGATCAGCTATTTTTACTACGCGTAGCAAATATGCCTGTTAAGTGTACCTGTACTATGTATTTACTTTCAACGTCACTTACGTCCAAGCAGAGTTTTCTTCATTTTCCACATCAATCATTGTTCGTTCAGCAAGGGCATTCCATTTAGCCACGAGTTCGTTGGCCATTCGTACAAATAAATCACGTTACACGCATAGCTTTGCGTCCTTCACGCATTCGATATTATTAACATACGTTTGTACACAAATGCTGGAAATAATGCCGCGCTGGAAAGGGTAATTGCAATGTTTTTAACCTGACGCTACGATTTCATAATTTTATTGAATCGAGAATTCAAGATGCTGTATCGATTTCGTCGTATATTCCCTGCAAAATCTTGCGTTGCTCTGTATCTCACGGGACGAATTCGTTTGTACATTATTAATTTTTGCATCTATTTAATTAATCAAATAATTAAATATTGCTGGACATTTCACACAGCGCTATCTAGCCCCAAACTAAGCAGAGCTTCTACTATGGAAACCAGATAACTGATAGAATACTTATATACATTTTTTGCTGTAAATACATAGTTATAATATATAGAGAAACATCCAGACACGGAACAAATATTTGTAGATCATGCAAACATTTGATCCGCGGCGGGGATCGAACCCGCTACCTCCTGCGTCTCAGCCGGCTATTCGCCCACTGCACCACGGAGGTCGTCAATTGTATTTGTACTGTACTCATCTTCTATACATAAGATCGAAGAACATGACAAAGGAAATAAAAATACTATATTTTTTATTGGGAAATTGGCGAGAGTTCCCCTTCGGCTTTCAAAATTGAATCAGTTTCAACTGCTCTTCGAAACTGAGGGCCCTTCGCTCACTTTATTACTTTTATCTATTCGATATTCGTATTTTCCTGTCCTTGGATTTATTTGATCGAATTTGTTAACCTTAAAGCATAGTTTCGCTAAAAAGATCCTTTTAGTAAAAATATCCCTTTTAAAAAAAAAGGGCATTATTGTGGGACAAACTTACTCTCATATTGTCATATACATATACATACATAGTTTGCTAAATGCAACATTTTCTTTTATACTTATTTCATGATCTCTTCTGAGACAGAGATTGCACTGAATCAATAAAACTCGGTACATCACTGAACCGTAATCGAATTGTAGCGTCTTCGTACATGATCAGATAAGACATGATTGGTTTGGTACCTGGATCTTGAATACCTTCATCATTTATATCCGTTTGTAGGGTTGGCAGTCGGCTTGGCGATCAAGGCTTAGTTTTATCTTGACAGCGTCTATTCTTAACTAGATTACTAAGAAAAGGTCAAGAAATATTTAGCCGGCCAACCTTAAGCTTTTCCATGAATGCTTCAGACTATTTCTGTCTTGTATAAGGTAAAAAATTCTAAACTTACGATAAAATTATGTGATATGCGTGCGCACCTACATACTTGGCAATCAATTTGAGGTAATTTTATTGTATTCTTGAAAAGACTGCTGAAAAAATAACCTTTACAGACGAGAAGGTACGCGTGGATATGTCTGCGTTGTCATTGTGTTAATTTATTTAGTGGCTTTGTTTGTACATACGTAACCAAGGGCTGTAAAGGTTAAGTAAAATATGCTTTAGGTTAGGTTAGCTTACGTTGTACTAATTAGACTAGAACACCTACTAGCTGACTAGAATGTGAATTACCCCTCGCAAGTATTATCACCACGAAAAAAACAAAATATTTTATACCACAATTAACTAGTGGTTCGCTCTGAACTGAGACCTCGCGAGTCTCCCATATTATTTGTAGTCTTTGACTATCAAAATAAAGCCACAAAATAAATAACCAAGTTACTTGACTTACAGTTTCATACAAATAATAGGTAACGGGAGTTCATGTTAATTGGTTTCTATATTTTGGAGTAGAAATTTCAGTTATTCTGGATTTCAGACTTTTCCCTATATTTGTGTCACTAAAGCTACACGTATAACAAATTTCAGCACTGTGGGGTCCCTATGAATTTCGGCAAAGCTCACTTTTTATTATGGCTAATAACTTATAAACAGTTTTTATTTTTAGTATAAACCTTGTAGTTTATACTAAAAATAAAAACGGGGTCGAAATGTACTGATGTAGACCTTTCATTAGACGTGCCACTTGACCGGATAGTCCCATTTTGTTTTCTTATACCCCTCTTGGACCCCAATATCCTAACAACTCCCCCACATTTTTTGCTCATTTAATCATACCAGGATTGTACCATCACTACCTATATACCAAATTTCACTATGATCGGATCAACACTTTGAAAGTTATCCTCGGACAAACAAACATACATGGAAAGCCGATTTGCCAAAGTTGATTTGGAAATTTCGCTTCGCTCGATCAATAAACATGCTTAACAATCAATATTTTATATGCCTATTACCTTCCGTACATAAAGTTATGTTAATGTCATGCATAGGTCATTCAGGTCGATGGTTTTTTCAACTGTGTTTTATCTTATATTGTTCGAAGAAAAAATATGACACAAGGTGAATTTCCACTAGGTCTTATGAAACAGGAACCAAGAACTGCCTTATACAAAATAGACACTTAAATATCAGTATCGTATCGATCATACAGCTCCACTTACAATACCTAAGAAATCCTAAACCTTGACATTCGAGGCTCGTTTGATTCATTATTCAATACTTCTATCCATGTTGAGCGATCGATATTCTGCCACGAACGTACTGAGAATCAATGTTATTTGTACATCACAAGAATCAATATACAATAATACTTGGTAGACACGACAGCAGAATTGATGATACTAGTGTGACCCTGCATAAAGTTGAACGTAGAAATAGCCATCGGCGGAAGTATTAAACTAGAAGATTCTACGTTCGTATTCTTTGACGCGGAAAATACCAGGACGTTACACAAATTTCGTCAAGAGTTGGTTCATCAAATTGACAATTCGATCAAAATATACTACCACCAGTCCCATCTCTATCGATGTGTAGAATCTGTGTTTGCTATTGATACACTGATAAATAAAAAAACACCTGTATTCTTTATTCCCTGGCTATTACTCTTGCAAAAAGTTGTGATCAAATCAAAGGAGTATCTAGTCGTGGATATGTATTTTTGTCTGTTTTGTCTTATGATACCACTGAAATCCATAAACAGACTGATTCAACTTAAATTCGGTGATCTCTCTGATCTGACCTCCAAATCAACTTGGGAAAATTGGCGTTGTATGTATGTATGTATGTATATTTGTTTGTCCGAAGATAACTTTCGAGGCGTTCATCCGATCATCGTGAAATTTGATATATGAGTGATGGCACAATTTTGGTGTGACTAAATAAGCTAAAAATGTGTGGGGGTTGTTGAGATATTGGGGTTCAAGAGGGGTAAAAAAATGAAAATGAGACTATTAGGTCAAGAGAGACGTCAAATGAAAGGTCTTCATTAGCACATTTTGACCCCGTTTTTACGTTTAGTAAAGTTTTTGTAGTTTTTAAGTTATTAGCCATAATAAAAACTAAACTTTGACAAAATTCACAGGGTACCCCACAGTGCTGTAATTTGGTATGAGTGTAGCTCATACCAAATTTAATTAAAATTAAAATTTAAATGTATCGTAAATATAGGTAAAAGTCTGAAATCTAGAATAACTGCAATTTGTACCCCAAAAAAGGATAACCAATTAACATGAACTACCGTTACCTGTAATTTGAATGAAACTGTAGGTCAAGTTGGTTGGTTATTTATTTCGTGGCACTATTTTGATAGTCAAAGATTACAAATAATATTTTTTTGTTATTATGGGAGACTGGCGAGATTTCAGTTCGGGGTGAACCACTAATTAGCTTAGCCTACTACGGTGTACGTTACTATGTAAATTTGTACTTGGATTTGGATTAAAATATAATTGACGAAGGGAAGCATGACCTACTACGTTACGTACATAGTCTACCTGGCTATCCAATGACGCACAACACCACTCAGCCCAATCTTCGGCTCTTCCACTTAGATTGCGCAGATCACCAGTCGCTCCATCTAGCGGCTACACAGCTAAGCAAATACTAAACTCTAGCCAAAGGTTCTTTACTCCGGTTTGCATGGATTTACTCCAGGAAGCAAAATGGTCTGCGATCGTTAAAGCTGATCACATACCAGTAACCACCGGGGTAAACAACTACTGTAACCGCAATGATTGTAATTTTACACGGTTTTACGAGCTTTACTGCATCCCAACAATTGATGACACGTATATTTAACAAGCGCATACAAATGAGTTCATTCTGCTGCCATCGTTGTCCATAGACCTTGACTCGACTTCCCACATAGAGTTCCTGGTGATTGTTCTCGATGCAATATGAAATGTCACTTGGAAAATGGAGCTTGATAGATGAATAAAGTTTTTCTCGCTTATTATACGGGTCAAAGTTTAGTTTTGCAGAAGGTAATTGTTTTAACCTTGTTCTAATTCTGTCCGATAAATACATACTTTAGCAACTATAATAGAACTTTGCAGTTACTTAAATCAAAAAATATATATCGGTGACCCCTTTTTCGCTTCTATGTTTTTCACGAGACCGCAAACTATTTGTAAAGTTACATCATGCTTTTTAACCTGAGCTCTGCTCGAGCGAGACGTGAGGTGAAAGGTCATGTTTTCCTGTAATTTTTACCGTTTTCAAACCGAAATGGTAAACCACTTGTATCTTATAAATAACTAGTTGACCCGGCGAACCGTACCGCCTTGACATGCATATGACTCGGGCTGCCAATGTACGACGCCGGTAGAATTGTCAATCGGCCATCATTAGCTGCATCTATGTATGAGAAAATGAATTTTCTTCATTACAGTTTTATGCGTGAATTTTCCTATATATAAATAAATATAAATAAATATTGCTGGACATTTCACACAGCGCTATCTAGCCCCAAACTAAGCAGAGCTTGTACTATGGGAACCAGATAACTGATAGAATACTTATATGTACATTTTTTTTGTAAATACATACTTGTAATATATAGAAAAACATCCAGACCCGGAACAAATATCTGTAGATCATGTAAACGTTTGTTCCGCAGCGGGAATCGAACCCTCCTGTGTGTCAGCCGGCTATTCGCCCACTGCACCACATACATAGGTCGACAATTATTTTATAGTTATGCTGCTATTCGGGGCGAAGACAAATCCAACAAATCAGAGATCATCAAAATCGGTCCAGCCCTTCTTGAGTTATAAATGGTGTAACTTACCCGACTTTGTTTTATATTTAACTATAAATAATAGCAGAATACATAGTTAAGAAACTTACGAACCATAATATCTTATCCTACATTTGGGAATCAAATAAACCCAGGCAAATGGTCTCAACGTTTCTCAACTTCATTGGATCTCTGTGTAATGTGTGCTGGCATGTGCTGTGCCATAAATAGCAAACCTTTTGATCCCGTTCTCAAAATATTTCCCTTTTCATGTGCAAATAATGTCATGCATGTAATTTTCTCGTCATTCCTGGCCTGCACTACTTCTAATCTTTATAAGGTAATCAGTGTATGGTATGATAATTTAAAAATACGTCGATATTAAATAACCTACTTGTAGATTCTTATCATTACGACGATACATACAAAGTTGTACAAAAGCGCATAAAATGAAACCCCTTTATGGAATCTATTGCACATAAATTGATGTAAAATTAGATGGGCACAAAGATTCTACATTTTCTACCAGCCAGACCCATTTAGTACTAGTAATCTTGATTTGTTTCTTCTTGTTCCAGAGTCGTCCAGAAAAGCAGCTTCCATCTCTAGCAGCAGGCGCTCCGCCCCCCACCGCTATCATCCCCCGGGCATCCGAGAGCCCCTGCCCGCCTGGATGGAACGGCCATCCTAAGAAGCATGGATCCAGCAGGTTCAACGTGCACAACCAAAACCAGGAGCTTGTGAAGCTGCCTCCTATCAAAGGTGAGACCTTTTACTATCATCCTCCAGGGAATACATACATATAACCACTGCCCGCCTATGTGGAAAGGTCAGTCTAATCTAAGAGGCATGGCATCAGCAGATTCAACTTGTTCCCTATGATAGTAGTGGGGAATCATTATTAGGATCTTTAAGGCTGGCACATCTTTGGACCGTTGGAAAACATAGAAACGATTTTTCTTATGTGACTTCATTAACAGAGGACTTGGATCTATCTATAAAGATACAAAATTACTATTAAAAAAAAGCTTTTAATAGTGGATGACGTAGTGTCTCCGTCATTCCTTAGCCTTGGTGTTCACGCAATATTTGTGTTTTACTGCTATTCGATGTTTTCCTTACTTTAGAACTTTGCTTGTGGTTCTGTTTCATCTTTTATTTGTATTCTAGAAGATTTTTATTTCCGAACTATTCAACCAGATCAGAGGTTTCATACGCAAGTCGTTCGCTATTTCAAGAAATGGAAATTCATCAATGCCTAAAATTTATAGGTACTACAATTACTCCATTTCTTTCGAGCTTTTCGTTCCCAGTTCTGTCTATAAAAATAAACAGTGATTACTTGCGGATTGGCCTTGCCCTTCGGCCGGCGAATAGTCCATCTTTCTCGGATACGTACTACGGTACGTACGACTGATGGATCGGTATTCGGCTGCCATTTCGCAGACGCAAACTATCCTTTGCCTTTATTTTGATACACAAGTGATTCATCTTCGTTAGATCGGGCTCTGACACTGCCCACGCATTCTAGAAAAATACGAAATAGATATATTGCGCTATTGGACAGGTACCCAGTTATCTCGGCTTTCTATATTTTACAAATATTGACTCTACAAGTAAAATTTTATATTTCAGTGTCAACCCAAAACACAAACAAGCCTATACAAACCTAATTTATGAAAATCAGTATGTAGAATCGAATATTCAGGCAATATGTTTAAAATAACGTAATAACACACTCCAATAAGGCAATATCTAGCCCTCGATCGAAAGCTATTTACGTAGGGAAATGGTTCTGCCGCGTAGGGATAATCCAATTCGACCGCACACGGCATACCCTTTTGCTTGTAGGAAGTAGGAATATGAAATCTGCGAATGAAATGGGCTGTATTTTACATATTATATTGTTAACTAGACACACAGTTTTCTTCCCTTTTCACAAGGGCTTTATGTGTCAGTCTATCGAATACTATAATCCTCAGAATGAGAATTCCGATATAGAAATTTCGCTGTCAAGCTCCAATACAAAGATTTAAGGATGTATATAGCAGTATCACCTAGACACAGAAAACTGTGATGAAACTTCTCGATGGTTCTGAATGTTTTAGACTTAAACCTCATTTGGATAGGGGCAGAAAACTAATTTAATAAAAATACACTACTTTTTCTCCGCAAAGAAAAATTCCAAGAAAAAAATTGCCTATAGTGCAAGTGATATGTTGACATTTTTTCCACAATTTTACACTTACTACGATACTTCGCGAACGTTAACAGAATAAATTATAGTTAGTTCGCCAACACGATTTCCATCGCAAAAAGTAAACGATTCTCACAGATGATGTCGGAATAAGATGGAAACATGATAGCGAACATACTAGACTGGTTATTTTCCTTTTAGAAATTTTGTCAAATTCTTAAGTTAGTTCCGTATGGAAATGTTGTGTTACTACATTTGTCACATCTTCGAATATTTTACAAGCTTCTTATTAACTTGCAATGTATGTTTGTCCGGGTGGAATCTTGCAACTGAATTTTAAACCCGTCCCCCTCAACCGATTGAGCTGAAATTTGGAATACATATGTAACTTTGGTGACAATGCAATAATATGGTACCATGGAGTTTGGTCTCATGATGGAGACGGACGCTAGACAACGGCACTTCTGAATGGATTATAGAAGGCTACTAGTGTTTAGGCTCATTTGAATCTGCTTGCGGTTCCGACTATGAATTTTATAAAAACTTGTTTTGAAAAAGTAATTGTTTAACAAAAAACTTATTTATATTAATATTTAGATACAAGCTTACGGGCTATCTGATGTTATATACGTGATAACGTGATACACATAGCGTCGCCGGTTTATGTAGCATTCCTTGAGAATGTTTTAAAGGCGTCAATGTTGAAATCGATATGTTGATCATTCAACTATAATGATGAGTGTTTGTGTACATGATTAAAGTTAAACTTACAGTGCCTGTCACATAACTATTGATTTAGAGTTCCCTGGTGCTAGTAAACTATTGGGCTTCTTTAAATTTTACCACTAATTATCATTGTATAACTGGTACATCTGTCTTGTTAGACCTACTGCCTGAAGAAGCCTGTAAAAGGTGTCATGTTAAGGTAATGCGTTTAGTTTCGTACATCTAGTGCTTGTATATCTCAAAATACACACTCAACACTCAGAATCCTTATGTTACTTTCTTAGAGCCTAGAAGTTCTAGTTACCCTACACGAATGTGGTTTTATGTAAGCCTCTAAAATGAGATCTTGCTAATTAGACTAATGTGTTCTCTACACTGACACGGCCAGGCGCTAATGAAGGTTGAACAGTGATGTAATAATATCGTTTGAGTCTAACAGCATTGCTAAACAATGCAGAAACCGTATAAAAGGGAAGAAATTAGATTTTTATTGGAATTGAACGCGCGTAATGATGGAGAAATAATTGGATAAGTGCGCAAAAGGATCGCAAGAAATAGAAGTTGAAAAATTGAAACGTGAATTTTAAATGAGCAAGGCAATATATCAATTCTGTCTGCACAACGCGGGTGACAACGGAAATTTAAAACTTAAAAATCAATGAATAAAGCGCTTTTGAATCAATTTTCCGCACTATAAACCAAAAAGGACCTCTTGTTCTGTATTTACAAATGTATTTTCTTGCGTGCAATAAAGAATAAAGAAAGGAGGAGGTAACCTTTCTTCAATCGAGTCCAACACTTTCGCTTAAAGTTTATTTAATTTGATAGCATTTTTACATTGTATAAAATGAAGTCGCTTCCGCTGTCTGTTCGCTTAGATTTTTTAAACTACTCAACGGATGTTATTGCAGTTTTCAGCAATAAATAGAGTGATTCAAGAGGAAGGTTTATATGTAAAATACACACATACTAACTGCGAAAGTAACTGTTTGTTTGTTACCTTTTCATAACTAAACGGCTGAACGAATCGTAATGAAATTTGGCAAGGAGATAGATTATATCCTGGGGAATGCGCAAAAGGAGGGTAATGTTTTTATTGAAATACCACGCATGCAAAGCCGCGGGCGGGTCAGCTAGTAGAATATAAAAGCTTGCAAACCTAAGTTTCCGGAAGACGAAGGTTATCTTCTATCATTTAGTTATAAAAAGTAGTAAATAGCGTTGGCTGGTTTATTGCTGATGTGACGAGTATAATTGTTTAGTTTTTTCTATCTTAGAGATAATAGCGCAATCTTCATGAGATCAATTGTGATTTGATAATAGCGTAATAATAATCGATAACGCTTTTATTAGATAAGTTTGTCTATTATGTTGGTACTATTTTTATGTTCTATTTAAATGAGTACCAGACTTGAACGGACAGTAATATAAATACAACTAGGTGTGCAAATTGTATCTAAATGTGTATAATATTAGCATTGTACTCACGATCCAAGTAAACTGAGAGTAAACCAGATACCATTGTAGCTTCCATAATAGCATTTAACACATCACATGACATCCAAACAACCATTTCCTACGTCAATTACTACGATAAGTGAACTGATTCTGCGAGAAAATGATTTGAGTCTCAGTGCTAATAAACACACCCTACATTAAACCAGTATAAGTCTGGCGTAAATTAGTTTAAATCTAACCAAAGAATTTAGTACACCACATATTCTTTTAATTATCAATCTCCGAAAGTGACAATTGCAGAGTTGTATTTTGTAGAATATAAGCGGGACTTGTAACTACCCCTAGCGCCACTTGGTGAAACTGCCCCCGTCATCAAGAAACATCAATGGTTCAAAAGATGGCAGCACTAATACAGAATACGCGACAATAATTCTCCACTGTGTACCATTCAATCTCTTGTAAGGCTTCTCGTCAAAAATGGTCACCGAGTATACCACTTTACTTATAGATGTTTTTTATCTTCAATAGGGTACTTCCATTCCGGCTTACTGATCAAAAGGTCAGTAGGGGTGAGGTTTCACGCGCCATATTAATCCTTTTAGATTCGAGAGTCATCCTGCTTTAGTAATAATAATTGATAACTAGGCTAGTTCAAAAAGGCCGATCTTCATAGTTTCTAAATAGCCTCATTCCACATTAAAGAAAGCCAACTTCAAAGAGCCGTAGGCACAGTAGGCACTGCGGCTGCTGAACGCCGTAAAGTGGCATGTGTCCGCCTCCGCTCTTTGCCTCGTCCCCTTTGTGTGGCGTGCCGTTTCCGCCCCCTTTCAGAGCTCCAAGCCTTATTTGTGTACTGTACTGATACTGACTGGCCAAGGAAATTATCAAAGGATAGACAATACAATCTGTCTTAACAATAATATTGCACTGCAAGTAAATTCTAAAATTCTACGAACTCTTAGAAAAGTTTTCTAAGAAGTAGGCGAACTTTCATCTCGTTCAGCGAAGCGGACAAATCCAATAAGTACGTCAATTTACGTTTAGAATTTCTTGTCTTCAAATTGGGTCTACCGTTTCATTCGTTGATCGAAGGACACTAATGTTCATTTATTTATTTAATACTTTCACACAAAACAGAACAGTGCTAGGATGACTTAATGTTAATAGCATTATCTACCAGTCATCCTGATCGTTAATGTTTTCACAGTAAAGTATTTTATTGCGATACTTTGTGTCGCACATGTTCTGAATTTCTACCGTCCCGTTTCAAATACGAAACAACTATGACGTATGCATTCCGACTTTCGGCGTTCAGTGCCCGATTCTCTGCATGAATTTCCCCTCAGACGTCACAGTACACACTTAACTGAACTCGTCCTACTTCTCGACTTTCAGCTCGTATCTTATTCATAGGTGCCGTGTGCCCTATTTACTGTAAATCTGTGAAGCACCTTGAAGCTTTTGCTAGAATCCAAAATACTCCCCTGTTTAAGAGTAGCTGTTTAGTGAATTAAACCTATCAATTGCATTGAGGCGATATATTTGTTAATTAAACCAAATGCTTGGATTGAAATTAAATATAATTTCCCACGAAGCACTTACGCTAGTTGGCGAACTTTGACATATTGAAGCGTAATTAACGTGTGGGCAACATATGTTTGCCTCTACTGTACAGAGAGCTTAGCCAAGTTATATTCGATTAGCGATGACGCTAGTCGATAAGTCCGAAAATGTATGGGATATGACACATGCTATGGAAATATCACGTGATATATCGATAACAAACCTATGTAGAAAACCGACCTAAATAAATAAATAAATATTGCTGGACATTTCACACAGCGCTATCTAGCCCCAAACTAAGCAGAGCTTGTACTATCGGAACCAGATAACTGATAGAATACTCATATACTTTGTTTTGTAAATACATATGTACTTATAATATATAGAAAAACGACCAGACCCGGAACAAATATCTGTAGATCATGCAAACACTTGTTCCGCGGCGAGAATCGAACCCACTACCTCCTGAGTCTCAGCCGGCTATTCGCCCACTGCGCCACTGAGGTCGTCCAATAATAGTCGTAATGATATAGATAACTAGACATTATTTCACTCAGTTGTCAAAACTTTAGAGGTGTAGATAATCCGAAACTGCACAGTAAAGTGGTAAAAAGTGACTGTGCACATGGCCGGCCACGTACATTCAGTTTTTAAAGGAAAATAAATAGATTTGCATTACAAAAGTGACGTGCGGAACGAGGTCAAATAGGGATGCCACAAAACACCCACACCGTAGAATGAATATTCTGGTGTATAAAAAATTCACTCCAATGTTGGTGATAGATTGTGTTTTATTGTATGATCCGTTCTTTTCTCGGGAAATGTCACTGACCTAAGACATTTCCAAAGAAAAGAAAGTCATTATGTAATGAAGAAAGGATCTATGCTGGCTGTAACGGGACTTCGTATGGTTCTATTCATGCACATAACCGGTATAAATCAGTAGCGCACACTCAAGCTTTACGTAACATTTAGGAATATGACATCTACCCTCAAGTGCTGGTGAGTTGGTTTTTGTTTCTTGACCGGTATGCATTGCTAAACTAAGCTTTATAAAGCTCGAAGTAGAGTTCAATTTACATTGAAAGTCGTTCTGGTGTGACACAGAAGACTAAACCGCACTCGTATACAGGGGGGATGAATTATGAATGTCGGGAACTCACGGAATTACGACTCAAACCTTCTTATTTTAGCCGCTTTATTAAATTCTCCTGCTCTATAATTTTTTGATTTATTTACCAAAATGCTGTAGTTTTTTTATGACTCATGACTAATTTTTCGTCATCGCAAATAGATTTATCGCATAATGTTATGTGCCATTAAAACCACATCACATGTGTTATGTGTAGTCTAGCTAAGCGATATTGTGTTGAGGTATTGACGTAATAGTGGACTGGAAAGTCACGTTCCCGTCCAACTCGAAATACCGACCCATTCGCGCCAGTTTTAATTGAAAAATATTTGTTAAATTTATATACGCTAGCAACAACAAATGGGTCAGCGTGTGTTCAATTTCGATAGAATACACTTCGTTATATAACGTAGACTGATAAAAACATAAACAGGGTAAATATTCGTCTGATGGATTTAGGTCGATGTGACGCATATACAATACAAACATGTTTTGTTATGTATGACATTAATATAAAACACACTTCCGGAATCGCATTAAGTGATTTTTGGAGGTGGGTTTAACACCGGTAGCTTTAATATTTATCCAGTAATCGATACATTTCCAAACAAATTTAAACGTAAATCGGCGGCGCCTTTGCGACGATACCGCTTAGTTTAAATGGTACTTATCTACTTCATGATGAATGAATATGATTTGTTTACAGGCTGTTACATTGATATTTTAGAACTTGATATTTAGGTTGTTTGAATATTTAAAATTATTTATGCTAATTAATTTTAAATTAACCTATTTTACAACAATACTTGCCATTGTTTTCATTCAATGTCGTACAAAACATAACAAAACACGTAGCCTAAAATACATTTGTTTTTAACTAGCCCACATTTTCCCACTGCTGGGCAAAGGCCTCCCTCAACTCCTTTCTCCTATCACGATCCTTGGCAGATTCCCACCATTCCTTCTCGAATCCATTGATGTCGTCACGCCAACGCTTTCGCGGCCGACCCCGACGTCGCTGTCCATCCTCCGGTACCCGATCTGTTACAATGTTGGCCCATTTCTCCGGAAGCATTCCCCTCAACCATGAAAATACATTATTATAATAAAATCTTGAAGTTATTTACTACATAAACTGCAATTTTAGACGTGAGTTCTCGGTGTTCGGTATAAAGTACACTGAAAAAAAAAACATAGTGTAAATATTCGTCTGATCGATTTAGGTCGATGTGACGCATATATAACGTACGTTGTTTGACCCGAAATCCTTCGTTCATTCCAATTCAATAAAACCACTTAATACTGTATTTGATGTGGTGGGCGTGCCTGTTCAATGACGTTGCAATTGCCGTTTTTGCGATAAGCTTCTTTTGTCTCGTGTCGATGCTGATTATAAACTCTGACGTCATTTCTTAGATCCGGTTGAATCCTTGAAATTATAGCTTGAAATGTAGATAGATTATATCATTATTGCATACCATTAAAATGTAAATAAACAAACAGAACAAAAAATAATGTTTAAATCATAATGTAAAGAAAGAAAGAAAATACATTTGTTTGCAGACATAACAAAACAAAGACATACACAGTTACAAAAATAACACGACAATAAGTATAACATACAAAAAATTGAAATGAAAATATAAAATAGACATAGGTAGAAGGTATGTCCAGGTTATGAGCGTCCGCAAACTAGGATCCGGCTCAGCATTATGCGCCACGCACTAGTAAATACGAGTACGCAGCAGCACGCTGATCTTCCGCCGGTTCCTAAATTCAGTACCGGATAATCTGACCTTATTAAAAAAAAACAAAATTATATAAACTAAAGAATTTGAAATATAGGGACATTGATTCTATAAGTAATGTACAATCGGCCTTATCGCTAAAAGCGATCTCTTCCAGGCAACTTTGGATGGACAGGATCTATGTGAACAAATGAGGACGGCGGCGTTAATTGATCGAGCGAAGCGAGATCTCTAAATCAACTTGGGCAAATCGGCGTTGTATGTATGTATATATAAATGTTTGTTTGTCCGAGGATAACTTTCGATTCGAAGTGTTGATCCGATCATCGTGAAATTCAATTACATAGGTACATTTTTGCTGTGACTAAATGAGCTAAAAATATTGGGGGGTTGTTGAGATATTAGGGTTCAAGAGGGGTATAAAAAAAATGAAAATGAGACTATTGTGTCAAGTGGGACGTCAAATGAAAGGTTATTGGTTATTATAGTAGGTATATAAACTATTTATTAGTTTTTGAGTTATTAGCCATGATAAAAACTGAACTTTGACAAAATTCACAGGGTACACCAGTCACCCCACAGTGCTATAAATTGGTATGCGTGTAGCTTAAGTGACACAAATATAGGCAAGAGGCTGAAATCCAGTAAAAGTGCAATTTGTACCCCAAAAAAGTGTAACCACAATACATAAACTCCCGTTACCTGTAATTTGAATGAAACTATAGGTCAAGTTAGTTGGTTATTTATTTCGTGGCACTATTCTGATAGTCGAAGATTACAAATAATATTTTTTTGTTTTAATCGGAGTCTCGCGAGATCTCAGTTCGGGGCGAACCACCAGTAAAATAGTTCTAACCTAACAGATCTTAAGTATATAACAGATTTACATGAACGATATAATACACTTATGGGTACCTAAAACAAACATACATACATAATATTGATATAAATAGTAAATTACATACATATTATTATACAAATTTTGTTATGACAAATAATGTTGATAAAGCATATTTTTAAAAATAGGGAGATAGCATGTGGAATTGAGACAGGTAGAGCATTCCATAGTCTGGTAGCCTGCAGAGTAAAAGAGTGGGTATAAAATACAGATGTATGTATGTATGTATGGAATGTAGTGTAGTTTAAAGAAAATACTATCTGTGTACACGATATCCTAATGTTCAGACGACGCTTTCTAATTCTGGCTATCAGCCAAGTGCTTTGCACATTTTTCTTAGAAATACACCAGCTAAAGTGGCCTTTGTAGGGCTAATGCATTGACTCCGAAGCTGTTCTAACTGAAGCTGATTGTGTTCCAAAACACTAACTTTCATTAACTTTGTCTGCGAG
The DNA here is from genome assembly GCA_963924445.1 of Philereme transversata. Taxonomy (NCBI): domain Eukaryota; kingdom Metazoa; phylum Arthropoda; class Insecta; order Lepidoptera; family Geometridae; genus Philereme; species Philereme transversata. Next base: position 14,134,890 of record OZ004347.1, read on the forward strand.
CCAACTGCACTAACACAGCTGCACGGAATTGCATTTGTGTGGAGCGATATTCGTACCTACTTACTGTATCCTGTATGAGTCTTGACGATCAGTTTATATTACTTGACATTCGAATTCAACTACGAAGACTCAATGGTATAATTAACTAGCTGATGCAACTCGGCTTTTCGCGGATTTTTATCAACATATATTTTAGCCTATATCACTTAAGGATAGTGTAGCTTCCTATTAGTGGATGAATTTTCAATTTTCATTTCTTTTGTTTTATACGACTGGAGGTGAAACAAGCACATAGCCCACCTGATGTTAAATGGTAAACATCGCCTATAACAAAGATTTGCTTCATAGGTCACGCAATCAATCAACTTGAGGCATACAGGTCTAAAGCCTCATGTGCCTGTAATTTCACCAGCAATCAATTTCAATCTGAAATAGCAATGCTGCTTGGCGGCTGAAATAGATATGGTGGTAGTACTTCCCCAGGCGAACACTTTCACAAGGAATTCCCTTACTCTTAAGCTCGGACTAAATGGCATCCGGGTTTCCCCGATCCTATGAATCCGGAGCATGTCCTGGTTGCTTCCAGATAAAATCGGAGTCTGATGGCCTCGGATCGTGTGTAGTCGATGCAGGAAAAATTCAAATGTTTGGTTGTGCGACGGATTGGTTCGGGGCCGTTAAAAAACGGTATCTGACAAGGCCGGATGCCATATAGTCCGAGCCTTAGATTAAATCAGTAGTTAACGGAGATTACTCATCCAAACAAACAAACTCACAAGCTTTGCCTCTTTATAATATTAGTGTAGATAGACTGGTCTCACTAGACACATTCAAAAACAAAGTCACTGGTTTTATAGATTCACCAACGCAAAAAAGTAATAAAGCGTTCAGAGATATTATTTTAGACGAGCTAGACTGCAAATGACTTTAGAAAATATGCACCCCTGCAAAATATGGGCTAATTTGCACCAGATCTTTCTGGTCATTCGTATCGCAAAACTAATCAGCTAAGACGGTAAATTTGTGATCAGGACGACAAGTTTTGAGAAACTGGTTAGCCAATTTAATTAGAAAACTTTCGTGAATGATTTCAATCATTATTATAAATACACTGTCGGTCGAAACACCGTTAAGACGGTACGTGATAAATCCCTTATTTATAATTTTGAAGAACGCAAGTACGTATATTAGACGTTTTAAAATAAATGCAGTGATAAAATATACAGATAATGCCTAATAGCTAATTACTTTGCAAAGATATCCAGAACCACAGATGAATTAAAGAAACAAAACATTATTTATATGTGTGCTCAGAGATCTTTCAATATTTTGCATTTGAGATTTATTTAGGTATGTATATGAGTATAGGTGGGATAAAGATGATAAGTAAGCAATGCTTTATAGTTTACATCATTTTTCCAACTCCAGTTAAACATTCTTACATATTTTTGTATCAGACAAAATATTTTACAAAAAATTTGTTCATAAATCACCCATTTATCATATACTTACCTCATTTTAACAGAGTATCACGGATAAATAAAATAAGATGTGACGATAAGAGACGACGATGTGTATAATAATGATTGCTTAGCCATTATTCTGGTTTACGGGAAAAACAGTTTCTCAGAACTGTCTGTTTGTTTACCTATGATATATATTAATCCAATATTGTTTTTACTTATGTGTAGGATTGGTGATATAATAAATACAAAAATATATGAAATACAAAAGTACATAATATTATACATAATTCGAAAGAAACTCTCGCCCTTCTGTCTCTCTGTCTGTTTGTTACGTTTTCCCGACTAAGGGCTTGATCGATTTCGATGAAATTTGGTATATAAATAGATTATGACCGGGATTGAGACAGGCTAATTTTTATCTGACTGTGCAGAAGGAGGGTAATGTTGACAAACCACGCGGGCGGGTCAGCTTGGTGTATGAAAATAAAAATGTTCCATACAAACCTAGTTTAAAGACGCCGCAATGAGAATGAGAACGCGTATGAGAAGGTGGTATTTCTACTCCCAAGTATCAGAATTTTTAACAGACTTTAAAAAAGGAAGCCCTCAATTCGTCGGTTTTTGGCAGCGATAATTCTTTACCACTTTGTCCGATTACAATGATTACTTTTTGTTAGAAAGAGGGTACTTCGTATAAATTTGGTCAAGATCTAATCTGATGGAAACCAGGAGAAAATCATCAAATTCTTTGATTTGCAGTGGCACGACATATGGGCGATTAATTCTTTCGTCGTAAAAAGTTCCTAGTGTTCGAATTCCTCCGTCATAACGTTTTCTATCGCCACATCAATAATCCCCTAATCCCTATGTTAATTAGACCTTGAATTAGTTTATCAGCATCTTAGTCGAATTTCACCGAAGCTTAGCACGGAAACGTTCTTGACATTTAAAAACCCCGTAATTTGATTAGCTGTTCGGAATGGTGGACGGACACCTGTTGGGTTAAGGTAATCCTATTCAACTAATCATAAATTAAAGTGCTGTGGATGTTTGTTGCGAAAGCGTCCGTAACGGAACAAGTGATTTAGGCGGCATGATAAGTAGCCTATGCCTCAATCTAGGTCATAATCTATATACATACATACCATATTTCATCGAAATTGGTTTAGCCGTTACGATGTGAAAGCGTAACAAACAAACAAACAAACTCACTTTCACATTTATAATATTATTATGATTGACCGGGCTAAATTGTGGACTACGGTTTTTTGGATGAAAATTACCGCTGAGTATAGCTTACTCAAGATAATGCTAAGTTATGCTTTCGGCATAAGGATTCCTTCCTTTATTGATAACTAACTTAATAAACTAACCGCAGACTCTCATATTGTCCTGGTTCTAATAAGTAAGTTGTTTGTTCCGAATAAATGTTTTATTCTATTCTGAGACTTTCAGAGCTGGAGCTTCTGAAGGCAAATGTTTCTCTTTCTTTCTCAAACATAACTTGCCATACATGAAATCGCTACTATCTGATTATACCCTGGAAAGTGAATAAGCTGACTTATATTCGTCGTAATCTCTAGTACGTAGCGTCAACCCAATGCTCGAGCGTGTAACTCAGGTCTTAGGCTCGTATTAGCACTACTGAGGAATTAAATAACAATGTAGCTTGTATAGGCAGTTATGCATATCTGTGTATGCTGTGTTATTTCATGCGTTAAGGGCTCGCCCGGGGACTACCATCATACCTATTTTGCCGCCAAGCAGCATTGCTGTGTTTCGATTTGAAGGGTGCGGTTGCCGGTGAAATTAAAGGTACATGAGGCTTTACACTTGTATGCCTCAAGTTGATGGACGCAGGGCACGTTTCTAATGTGCGTGACCTAGGAGGCAATAGGTACTTAGTAACTGGTGGGCCATGTTGGCAGAAATTGGGGCAGGAATTATATTTGTTTAAAATAACTAGTTTCGGTTTTTATTCATTCACTAGCTTACCACTTACAAAAAACAAGCTAACCAACTAGTGACGGAAAATTTTGTGAAGCAGTCTGTCTCCCAAAAATATATCCACAATATGATAACGTTTCATTTAGATATTCCGCTCTTAAAACCCAAATTATTTCATGAACAAAGTTTGCTTGATAATTTGATATTAATGTAACGCCCTAAATATGTATATGATTATAGATTGGATCAAAATATGTTGATTATATTCCTGTGATTATCAAAACGTGCACGCTTGTTTACCTCATTTAAAGTTCGTGTTGCAGTCAGGTTTTATGTTCTTAAAAACTCTCTTATATTTAGGATCTATTTTGTTTTCATCTGGTTTGTTTAATAATAACTCTAATTACTAGGGGTCAGCATAGGTAGTGCTATTTTGGGTCAATGAACCCGAATGATAAGTTAATATGGATATGCCCCGGGATTTATTCCCCGAATCCCGGGGATATTTTTCTGAATGTCGATGTAAATGAAGTTTAACTGTTTAAGATACCATGAGTACGCACGACGACATATCAGACTACTAATAAAACGAGTCCTCACCTCACCCGCGGTAAGCTACAAAAGCGTGAGGGAAAGGGATGACTTTAGTGACTAATACAACATGTATTTGCATAAAGCTGAATACTTACTATGTAAAATACGAATTCCGAAATACTAAAAGAACCTGTTAAATAAAATAAAAATATATTTCCCGGGATTTAGAAGGTACATCCACGTTAAGTTAACGGTCACTAATTCCCGTGAATGGCACTAGCTATGCCGACCAGTACTAATTATCTTATCAGTTGATAAAGTGATAGTGAAAACTGATAACGGAGCATAGATTACCGCAAGGCTTGAGAGTATAATAAATAAACGTATCATATTGCGGTATAGCGGTTTCATCTTCTATACCAAATACTAACTCGATTCACTTCAGAAATATTAGTCGGTTAAAGTCATATTTAATTAATGAATTTGGATCATCCTGAAGTGAAGACACCCTCCGGTGACGTCATCATCGTCAATCCCAGAAAGTGAAACAGACAATTTGATGTCAATTATCCGATCGATGGTGCAGGGGGAATTTGGAATGCGTCTGGCATCACGCGCCCCGTCGCAAGGGCTGACAGTACCAGTCCCCCAAGGAAGCACCCAAACAAACTAACCTCCAGCCGACCCCTCAGTCTTTTGTTTTCTTACAATTTCCCAGAATCGCCACCGTTGCCGCATGCCATTGAACGATTTACGATTTTATATGTCTGGCTTGCTATTCCGACAAGTGGGTTAACACATGGCCACACCGACTTGTTTTATCTTCGCAAATATGGCAGCAATTCAACTCGCTGATGGAACAAGTACGGCTCAATCTAAAACAATAAAGATACAATCGTCACAATATCAACTGATCAGCGTTTTCTTTTGTTTACAACTGGGTATTATGAAACGTTACGTATTTGCTTATCTCGCAGTACGTACGTACGGTGGCTATTCGCAATTCATTACCCGGCGACGCACGTTGTCGACCTCTGACCCAGCCAAATTGAGAAACAGTGGCATATTACAAGAACACGACTTCATTGCGGCTCTTAAAACCGGTGCCAGTCGAGTCCTCGCTCGTAGAAGACGTTTGCGATACGAAGCTTAAATGTTTGGGATCGCAGAAAGTGTAGAAAGCTGATAGTATGCATTATAATGTAAATTTCGTAATTCGGAAAGACGTGGTAACCCTAGAGGAGGTTGTATAGAGCGGCGCGAGACGGCAGCGGGGGGTGGTTGTATGCGCGCGCACGCGGAGCGTCGCGAGTGTTTCACTAGGCGCGTGGCAGTCCGGCCGCCCCCGCAGCTCGCACGGGTCCCGGAGCCGCCGCCGGGCTCAGCTCGGATGCCGCTGCCGGCCGCCGCCTGCGATGGTCCACGCAGGGCCGGCCGCGCGCGCGCCCTCTCGCGCGATGTTCACCGCCGCTGAGACGAAGCCGCGTCGCGTCGTCTCACCGCTGGGTATCCCTAAGTCTCCGTCGTTCCACTCGGGCCTCGACCTCGTCGCGTCGCAGGCCGCCACCAAGCGCTCCGAGAGTGTGTCGGACGTCGCGCGCGCTTTCCGCTTCGCGCTGTTCACCGGTGACGCTGGCATGGAGGGCCCGGCTCCGCCGCAGAAGGCGCCGTCGCCACCGGACGCGCGCAGCCCGCCGCCCCCCGCCGCCGCGCCCGTCCCGGACTCCGAGCGCCCTCAACCGATCCCCAATAACGATAAGGAGAGCTTGATGGAACAGCTCCCCCTACTCAAAGGTGTGTCGGTTCGGTACCCACTCTATTCTCCGTACGAGCTAGTAACCACGATAACCCCGGCGCTGAAACCGCACTGTTTACAAACCGACTCCGATGTTTGTCTTACTTTCGATATCTGCATGCGAAATAGCCGCATCTATTTTCGGCATATCGAAGCTGTTGAATAAATCGAAAAGTTCGCTGATCGTTTGATGAAAACGATTCTTGTCGTTATCTCTCGAAACACATGATAACCGCTAGGAGCCTTTAAATCGTCCACACGGCTAGTGTCTGGCAACCTTGAAGAGGCACGGTTATGTACACACATACTTGAAACAATATTGTAACGATGAAACTAATGAACATCAAACAAACCAGTACATCTAGGTAGCCGGTTCCGTATGGCTACAATGGCGAAAACGCCGCAGAAATAGTATCGACCCATCGGCATCGCCGGCCACTGGTCGGCCCACTATACGTGCTTTGCTATGGGAAGTGGAATGCGACGTCCTTGTCCTGCAGTAAATTTCCCATTGACATTATTCATGCAACGCTTTAAGGAATCTGGCTTATTTCGCCTTCGGCATTTTTTGTTAAGCTTTTACGAGTAGATTCCGTAGCGAGGTCGTTTGCCTGTTTACATTAACGTGGCTTAGACTTGTGTTGATAATCACCCGTCGGCATTGTTTAGGTTTTAGCGGTGCCCATCACTTGTAAAATGTTTCTTATCTCGGATATAAGATGACCTGTGTTTATTTACACTGTCGAGTTGCGGTTTTACGACTACTGTTGCTTTTTCATTCTAACCACATTTTACTAGACGCAAAACTCTTTGCGATGTAGGAATATTTTAGCCTGTATATATGAACAATTTTCAATCAATATTGTTGTAAAATTGGCTAAAGTGGGACAAATTAACTGTTTGACGTGATGATATCAGACCTGATATTTATTTTCAAAGTATTTATTGATAAAATAATTATCAAAACTAATTATATCTTCCAAATTACTAAAGCGAAGCAATCAAAGCTAGTGTGTTCTAATTCTAATCAATATAGTGATATGATGTCATAAAAGATGACAATGGCTGATAACAAAACATTACTCCACCTAATCCACCCACACTACATTTTGTATCGTAAAAATATAATGTAGTTTCAAAGCGTTTTAAAGACAAAGTAGTAGGTAATTATTGACAATCATCATTAGATTTAAACACCGCTTCAAACAGCCATTAATTATAAACTGCCAAGAACAACGAACAACGTGAAATAAATCTACATAAAAAATGTAGGCTTGGCAGATATCTTATCGGCATCACTTCGCAGCCTTGTGTCTACTGTCGCGTCTGTCTTGGCTACCCAATCTCTGTAACCAACAACAGATAAAAAAGTTGATGACTTGGTAACGCCTGCCAGCGCAGCCAGAGACTAATAATTGGTCCACCGTTAGGGGACGTATTTGTAGGGACAAATCACATTGTCTCAAGACGCCGCACGTAATATACGAGACTGTATTATTGTACTGGATTACGGGCCGTTCCTGAAAATGTGTTTATCTAAAGTTACTATAGCGACTTGTACGGAACGGTGTTCGAGGCACAGATAAGGTTATGGATAGGTTTTCAAAGAAAAGTTTAAGATCTATCGCCGAAAACAATTAATCCATCTTCTTCGTCTTCTTTCGTGTCAATGGCTGTTTAACTTCTAAATTTTATCAGCCCAATAGAGAGCAGATTCCACACTCTTCTCGTGTGCAGGTGGTTGGGCACAGAGGACATGAGAGCAGGTGGGCCATTGTTTGTATGGTGGCCATACAAACTTCCAAATTGGCCACTTCAGCTTGTAGCCGGAAGGAAGATGCTCCGCTGGTGAAATGTAATCAGGAGGGGCAGTGTGATGGGAGGACCATTAATATCCATAACTGAAGAAGTATTTCTAGTAGAGTATAATATCTAGTGCCAAATCCACGAAACCTTTTTGTCACAGAACCAATGGCTTTGTTGCCCAAGCACGTATTTGGGACAACTCATCGCCTTATAGGGGGTGAAGCACCCTGATTTATTGCGAACGGAATTCGACTGGAGTAACTTGTCCCGTAAATGGGTGGAAAACTGGAAACAGCCAGGCCCCGTTCTGTATTTTATTGTTTTTATTATAGTCAGCTTTAATTTTAGATATAGGGGAGACAAAAATTCTATGCGGGATTAATAAATAGCTTCATTATTTGTTGAGAATCTCGGCAGAAAATATTTTATGTGGAAATGGTGCACGTTAATTATCGACGGTGCATGATGAATACATGTTGTTAAGTATAGTATTAATATTGTAATCCCTAAACTGTTACAATACAAGTAAGTATATGTACTATTTGTACTAAAAACGGGATATTTACCATGATTTGAGAGTTCTTGAGTGTCCCGACAATTGTTACTTACATTAATTGTTAGTTGACGCAATTCCTACTTATCATACTATAGCAGCAGTCAGTTGTAATAAAATGGTAGAGAATCAAATGCAGAAAATAAATATTACGTACTAGTACAAATAGTGTTAACCATGATAGTTTCAAAAGTTATAAGTATATGTACTAGTACGTAATATTTATTTTCTGCATTTGATTCTCTACCATTTTATTACAACTGACTGCTGCTATAGTATGATAAGTAGGAATTGCGTACACAGTCAGGAAATTGAGGTTACAGGCGATGTGGTCGTAGTCGAAAATATCTGACTTCATCGTTTTTAGACCTTTTTCGTATTCATCATCATTCCTCCACAAGTTTGTGCCATCCGCCACGATCCTGCGCTAGTCTCGCCCATCGACGGCCCGTGACTTTAACGATGTCGTCCACCCATCTCGCTGCCGGACGTCATACCCAGCCATTCCTCGGCCACTCCACCGGTCGCTACCCTGCTCCACCGGTCATCACAACGTCTTGCCAAGTGTCCCGCCCAAGACCATTTGAGTTCTCAATCCCCAACGTCATGTAACTTCGTTCGTCTACGGATCTCGACGTTTAGAACTCGATCTAAGAGTTTTTCGCATTATGTGGGGTCAATATTTCTTTGGGCATTGCAAGTGATGTTTCTATTACTCCAAATACTACATAAGAATACTTCGATAACGTATAAAATCACACTAGTTCCTTTATTGGTTTAGGCATACTATTACTTCTGCACCACTTTCGGGTTATTTCATGTTTCCTCGCCTACGTTAAATATGACAAGTCACTCACTCCACTCATTGTTTCTGAATCCAGTATAAATATATCACGATTGGCGGTTCCGCGAGGGTTGCTGCAGGTGTTGCACTATCACATCATATCTATTCTTACTTGTAAATCGATATAATTGCAGATCGATATAACTGCTGTTATGCCGCAGCATATTAAATATTTAGATGGCTTGGTTTGGTTGTTCTACACACCTTTTCATTTCCACTTTGTTTCTTGTAGGTATATATGAAAAATTCTATTAATAGTTGAAAGAAAAAACAAATAACTATTTTAAATACTCTATATTATAAAATCTCTAATATTATAAAAATTTAAAAATAGAAAAATTTCAAGCCTAGACGGGACTTAAACCCGCAACCAACTCAAACTAAATTTTGGGGATGGTTTTAAAAATCTTGGAATTTTTCCGTATGTGTTCGGGTAACAATAAAAATACTAATTGCAATCTATGTATATAAAACAAAGTCAGGTTAGTTACACCATTTATAACTCAAGGCTACGGATGGACCAATTTTGATGATCTTTGATTTGTTGGATTTGTCTCCGCCCAGAATAGCAGAATAACTATTAAAATATCGGAAACGTTCACGCAAAAAGAAATCATGAAGAATATTCATTTTCTCATACATAGATGCCGCTAATGATGGCCGATTGACAATTCTACCGGGGCTACTTATGTACCTTGGCAGCCCGCGTCATATGCATGTCAAGGCGGTACGAAGTTCGGCGGGTCAGCTAGTAGTGTATAAATGAAGAATGACAATAGACCTTCCTTCCTTAGTAAAATATAAAATCTATATAAAATTGGGTGTGACTTTTTTTCACAACTGATTTAAAAGATAAGCACAGCTTGAACTGGCATTATCTCAGCTTCTATCCGCCTTTGTAATTACTCCGTCGGGCTCTATAAAGGCCACTCAGTGATAAAATAGTTCTAGCTGAGTTCCTCAGAGCTTCATTTGGAATTCATTTTGTAGGAGCTTCTGCGAGAGAATTACATGGATAACTTGCAAGGCACGTAGATGGAATGAAACTCGTTTGCAGGCAATAGGTAACAAGCTATATTATCAGATGATGTCCCATTGTGAAACCCGAATTAGAAAAGAAACTTTAAAACACTCTAAAGTCTAGAGTTAGGTAATCTTGATGCAATTCTTTCTGTTGCGTGGTGAACAGTTCCCAAATATTGAGAAACGGTTCTGGATTACGGGCATCCAGTCCTAAAAAATAATATCTTTACGGAAGAATAGAGTTTTACTCTACTAGAAACATTTCTCTGTTCTTCTGTAGAGATCGACAATTCTATAGTGGTCTAGCCCAGCAGAATAATAATATGTGTGCATTTCGATTTAAATAGAAGTTTAAATCCACCTATTTATATATTGCCGCATCTTTCAACAATGAGGTTTGTATTAAATGGCGGATTTTTAACTTCAACATTGAACCACTCTGGATTACGGGCATAGCCATTTCCCAAAATTTGTCTACAGTTTACCAATTCACCCGGCGTATGTCTGTTATTTGGAAAAGAACGTACTGCCCACCTACTAGTTAACTGGGTAGATATAAAACGTAGACGAATCCGCAGGAGAAGCTATTTACATTAGTGTAACTTTCAAGGCACGTGCGCGCTTACCTAGAACGAAACTTTAGCACGGCATTCGCTGAAGATAAAACAGCATCGTTGGGAAAAAGCTGTCTCGCTTTTCTTACATCTCTTCAGATCTGTAAACATCTCGTGTCGTGATTAGATTGTAACCTGACCTTATGAGTTTTCTAAACGACCGACGCGACTCTGCGTCTTCCAAGTTCGTCGGTTATGATTGGAATTGTAGATTGAGTTTAATTTTGTATTTGATTTCTTCGGCTAAATTACTTTATAATCATATTTTCTTGTCAGCAATGTTTGTGCTTAAGCTTCTGGAATAGTGTAGGAAGGTATGCCCCAGAAACAGAAATTTGAAGGCATGTGCCATCGATCGGTGTTCTAATAATCGGCGGTGGATTTGGAAAACCAGTCTCATATTAAACGTTATGCTTTGCAAAAAGTGCACACGTTATGTCGAGACTTGTCTCTGACTGCCTCTTAAATGGATATCTTTACGGGTCTATATGTAAATAAATACTTAGTTATATATCTGAGGATATCCGTCTTTGGATTAATAAATTGATTATTATGTTTGAACTGTTGTTCCCAACGCGAAAAACCCGTTGTGTAAAACAAAAGCTAATCTCGGATTTCCACTTATTTCTTATCTTATCAGGGCCTCTTAACAGATTTCTTTAAAGATTGTTATTTATTTATAACTAGCTGTCCCGCTGAACTTCATACCGCCTTGCCATGCATAATGACGCGGGCTGTCAATGTACGTCACCCGCTGCATCTATGTATGGGAAAATGAATTATCTTCATTGTTTCTTTTTGCGTGAATTTTTACGATATTTTAATAGTTATTCTGCTATTCGGGGCGGAGACAAATCCAACAAATCCTAAACCACCATAATCGGTCCAGCCGTTTATGTATTAAGATTTTATCTATTTTCCGTAGATGCACCAGCCGCGGAACGTGAGCAGCTGTTTGTCCAGAAACTACGGCAATGCTGTTTGCTCTTCGACTTCGCCGACGAGCCGCTGTCGGACCTCAAATGGAAAGAAGTCAAGAGAGCAGCATTGCTGGAGATGGTGGAGTACGTCACCTCACAGCGGGGCGTTATCACCGAGGCGATCTATCCGGAAGCCGTCAGTATGGTAAGAAATAATTAATAACATGTAGTAGAATGGGCTGAACATTATTGAAACAACTATTGTTAAAATCAAACTAAAATATACATAACAATATAACAATATAATTTAGTGTAAATCATCTTATTAGATAAATTCAATAGGGCAGTATAAGATGGAGGTATAAGATGAAGTGAAGTGAGACCCAATGAATGCTACGAGGAAATGTACCTTCATTACCTTGTAGCATGAGGGGTCTCACCTCACCTCTTAAGAAAAGAAAATCAGTTCAAACAAATCTCAATAGATGGCACTGCAGGTATCGATCTGTTATTCACGTTTTATAAGAAATAAACAAAATCAGGACAAAAACTTGACCTTAATTTAAAAAATCTCCAGCCAATTAATTATTTGGCATTGAGGTGAAACGATTCCTATACAAATAATCATTTGACATTAACTAGATAACTGAACAGCAGAAATGTCTAAACATATGCGTATCGAATTAGTTACGTCTTATTATTTCCGCAAAATCAAAATAATTGCACACTTTCATTCATAAATATCGAAATATTCATAATTATTATTTGAGATGTCATTAAAAAAGTTTTTTTATTGATGAAAGCCAAGCGCTTGACCACTGCGCTTAACCTCACCTGGTGGTAAGTGATGTTGTGATCGAAGATGGAGCACGTTGGCCTAGAAAGAACCTATTCACTCTGGACTTGAAGACTCCGAGATCATACTGGTTTCGGAAAAACATAGGCGGGAGGTAAGTTCCACTCCTTACGTGTGCCAACAAGAAAAGTTGAAGCAAATCGTTTGGTACGGCAAGGTGGTATGCCGACCAGGTATGGTACTTCTCGGTACGTCTGCTTGTGGTTTGTCTGGTGGTGGAAGGGGGAAGGAGGGTCAAGGTCATGAAGATCTTGCGCACATTCACCAAGATGGATCTTGTCTGGCTTACTACTCGGCGTCTGTGCTCTAGTCTTTGTAAATTGGCTTCCACTTGGGAGTCATCACCAATGAGTCTAGCAGCACGTCGCTCAATCGAATCAAGTGATTTTTTTCGTATTATTATGATTTTTATGTATAAAAGTGTGCAATTTTATTGATTTTGCGGGAATAATAAGACGTAACTAATTCGATACTGTTATGTTTAGACGTTTCAGCTATTCGGTTATCTAGTTAATCGCAACGTTTGTATAGGAAAGGAATCGTACTACCACGAGTGGTTGATTTTTCTACTTCTTGTGTAGATATTCGTAGAAAGTTATCACGGCATGTTATCATCAAGTTATTCCGTAACCCCGCAACCTTTATAGTATCCTTGAAGAAGAAGAAGAAATACATTTCCTTATACAGAAACAATGTTTCATTTAATAATCTTCTCCCTCGAACGTGCCGTCTATATAACAAGCTGGTTGCTTTACATGATGTGGATATCTTTAATACCCGTAGGTTTAAACGGTACATTCCTGCTTCTTTACTATAGCAAAAATATGTAATGTTGTTTAATTGTCGGAATGCTCTTTAATTAATTATGTATTGTCTAAATTTGCGATTACTAGTTTTAGGGTAATTTAATTTTAATACTTTTTTATCGTATTAACATATTTGATTACAATCTAGATGTAAAATTATGTTTGGTTTAATTAGTGCTAAGTGAATTGTAATCAGTTTTGTGAATTAAAAAATAAAATTAAATAAAACTAATGGTTCGCCCCGAACTGAGATCTCGCGAGTCTCCGATTAAAACAAAAAAAATGTTATTCTTAATCTTTGACTATCAAAATAGTGCCACGAAATAAATAACCAAATAACTTGACATACAGTTTTTTTCAAATTACAGGTATCGGGGGTTCATGTTCGGGGGTTATACTTTTTTGGGGTACTAATTGCAGTTATTCTGGATTTCAGACTCATGTCTATATTTGTGTTACTTAAGCTACACGCATACCAATTTATAGCACTGTGGGGTAAATGGTATACCCTGTGAATTTTGGCAAAGTTTAGTTTTTATTATGGCTAATAACTCAAAAGGTACAAAAACTTTACTCAAAGTAAAAACGGGGTCGAAATGTACTAATGAAGACCTTTCATTTGACGTGTCAGTTGACCTAATAGTCTCATTTTCATTTTTTGATACCCCTCTTGAACCCCAATATCTCAACAACCCCCCAAAATTTTTTGTTCATTGAGTCACACCAAAATTGTGCCATCATTCTATGCCTAAGTATCAAATTTGACGATGATAGGATCAACGCTTCGAAAGTTATCCTCGGACAAACAAACATACTTACAACGCCGATTTGCCCAAGTTGATTTGGAAATCTCGCTTCGCTCGATCAATAAATGCAAAATGATAGACGTGAAATCGGACTTACTAGAATTACCTTAGTATAAAAGTATTATACTAGTGGTTAGTATTACAGGTAACGGGAGTGCATGTTATTTGGTTATCCTTTTTTGGGGTACAAATTGCAGTTATTCTAGATTTCAGACTTTTGCCTCTATTTGTGATACTTAAGCTGTAATATCTCAACAACCCCCCAAAATTTTTAGCTCATTGAGTCACCAAAATTGTGCCATCATTGGCTACCTATATTCTACCAAATTTCACGATGATCGGATAAACGCTTCGAAAGTTATCCTCGAACAAACAAACATACATTCCATATAATTTATTTATTATAATTATAATATTATAACATATACTTTGAGTATAGTTCATATTCGTTTTGGGTATATATATATTTATTTATGTTTTTGTACACTCACCTACCTTTAAAATCATTTCTCTCTCTAGCCTCAAAGGTTTGCTGGAAGAAAACTCTTCTTAGGGTTAAGCTCGCCTTTGTACATGACCTCTTTTTCTATATTTACAAATGTATTTTCTTGTGTGCAATAATGAATAAGAATAAGAATACATACAACGCCGATTTGCTCAAGTTGATTTGGAGATCTCGCTTCGCTCGATCAATTATCTGTGCTCATAGTGAGATGCATTTACATTTACAAGTTGTTGCACGGTAGATAAGTGAAAAGAAGGGCGAGGGTCCGTGTGTTCGCAGCCTCATAATGACTGTTATGCAATCAGTCTTCATAACATGATTCACGCATATAACATCACGTTATCACGTATATAACATCAGATAGCCCGTAAGCTTGTATCTAAATATTAATATAAATAAGTTTTATGTTAAAAAAATATTTTTTCTAAACAAGCTTTTATAAAATTCATAATCGGAACCGTAAACAGATTCAAATGAGCTCAAACACTAGTAACCTACTATAATCCATTCAGAAGTTCCGTTGCTTAGCATCCGTCTCCATCATGAGACCACCTCCATGGTACCATATTATTGCATTGTCACCGAAGTTACATATGTATTCCAAATTTCAGCTCAATCGGTTGAGGGGAAAAGGTTTAAAATTTAATTGCAAGATTCCACCCGGACAAACATACATACATTGCAAGTTAATAAAAAGCTTGTAAAAAATACCAAATTCTTTAGAAATACCACATATGATACTTGACCTATCAATCACCATTACAATGATAAATTCGTATCCATATCCTATATTCTTTCAACCATACCATATCTCTATCCCATAGCAAGCATAAAATATCAATAAAAATAGTACGTGCTCAATCGGCCGTAAATAGTAATTTTCACGGAGCACGGATTGACATTATCAAACCTTTAAGTGAAAACTAGTAAAAACCACCTTGTAACCGGTTAGTTTTCATTACCTGCAGATGCCTGAAGTCATTGTTGATTGCATTATGCTGGTATTCTCCGTAGTTTTCCGCATTTGGTTTCCAAGTTCTCACTTTAGGCAGTTCATCGACCACGTGGACCTTCTGAGACGACGTCTTATTTTATGAGTAATTGAACTTGCAATTATGCCGTTTTTATTATTTTCAGATTGATTACACTTCACTGTTCATCAGATTTGTTTTACATTAACGAAATTTCGCCGTTTCTGGATCTAGAATCATCGCCGCAATCAACGCGAAACCTTTACGCGGAAAATAATGTAATCTAGCTAACTCTAACACTTGCGATCTTGAAAAATATCTGTTCTTTGTCCGTAGTTTTCAACAAACCTCTTCCGGACGCTACCGCCATCATCCAACCCCAACGGTGCGGAGTTCGACCCGGAAGAGGACGAACCCACGCTGGAAGCGGCGTGGCCGCACCTACAGCTGGTCTACGAGCTGTTCCTGCGACTGCTGGAGTCCCCTGACTTCCAGCCAAATATAGCCAAGAAGTATATTGATCAGAAGTTTGTGCTTTCGGTGAGTTGACTCAATAGCGATAATCATAATTTTAATACTAGAAATAAAGATAAACTCGCTGTTGCCACTTGTAGACTCCATAAAATTAGTAAATCGTTTAAAGGGCAAGGTGTACGCTTTTATAACAAACTCCCAAGGGATGTACAAAAATTGACAATTAACAAATTTAAAAACGTAATTTATAAAATCTTTATAAAAGAGCCTACTATAAAATATCGGATTATTTAGATGATAGAGAAGCTTGAGATTGAAATTGCTCCAACTCGTTCAAAATGTTACAATTTAGACGTAATTTATGTTCTGTATTATGTAGGTATTGTAAAAGGATCATTAAAAAAAACAACCAGCCTTGTTTCTTGCCTTTCTTTCCTGGCTTGGTCGCGAAGGAACAGGCAGTAAAATTGACGTTTCAAAGTGATCATTGTGATTTTAATGAATAAAAATATTTGAATTTTGAATTTTTTTTTTTAATTTTGAATAGACGCAGCATTTTATTCCTCAACAGACGGTTCGTTCGATCAGTGATCACATTCAGGTGGTGAGGTAAAAAAGCCTAAAGGTACTAAAAGAAACAGTAAGGATTCAGTGCATTCTGGAGTCAGTAAAACAATGATGCCAAAAATAAAAACGCACAATTAGAACTAATGTAGTGATCCCACGCCATGTTTTCTTGTGTTGACAGTCGACAGTCGAATGCTGATCTTTTTTAGCCAGCCAAAGCGTGGGATGTTGTATGTCATGTGTTTACCAACACGTGTAGATTTTGGCAAATATTTCACTAAAAATCTCAAATGCATTTAGGAATTTCATCAGTACTTTCATATGTGTGGGCGCTAGTCCAACTGCCGATCAGCACTCAGTTACGATATTTTCAAAATATAGCTTCAATAACGCAATCGACAGCTCTGGGGCGTCACAGTTCTAATAGCGTCTTAGATCGACGTAAGTTTCTTTGTAGCGGGTAGGGACTGAAAATGCAAGTTTATTTAAGAAATTTACGCTCTCTGTCTGCCGCCGTTTCAAATAAGAGTGATCTTGAACAAGCAAAGGCACTTGGAAAATTCTCATCGTCTTTTCACTAACATTACCAACTGAATATTTTAAGAAATATTTAGAACGCTTTCTTCAACGAAGTGCTTTAGATTATATTAAACAAGTTGTGATAAAAAAAAATAAACTGCCAAGTTTACGCGATAACTAGGCTACTTTTGGTCCACAAGCTGGTATTTTAAAATCATAGATCACACTAGGCCACCTGTTTGTCAATTCGGGGAAGCGAGCGACGCTCCAGCCCGCCCTTGACCGCTGCGTGAATAATTGATAACCAAACTTGCCGAATACGCCGATAGATTTATAACACTGTTGATTCGGTACTCTTTTACGTGATCTGGTATTAGTAGACTAAGAAGAAACGGATTGATGAGATGAGCAGCAAGTGTAGGTATTCGGTTCTTTCTTGGTTAGTTAGCATCAGGTAGAATGGTCCTTGTGATTTAAAAAACACCAGATACTTCTTCAAAAATGCCAAAGCGTGGAAATAATATATATTATGTAGATTACAAGGATCTGTTTAAGAGGAATAGTATAGAGAGCACCAATTGCACATTCTGGCAAAACATAGGTAGCTGTTATGATCACCTAGCCTAGCCTACGGGTGGCCAAACTTTAGAGTATGCGGTCCACATTATGACCGCGGTCGACAGCTTTGCCACCTCTGCTCTAAACTAAATTGATGTTGCTGGTTGACAGCAATATCTTCAGGCGGACAGAACGCCTTCCCAATGATAATTTCCTTTGAAATGAACCAAATGTTGTCTGAAAGAGATCGCTTTGTTAAGCGATAAGACCGTCCATTATGCTTACATTTATTTGTTTTATTTTTATTTTCATATCTGTTGTGTCTAGTTTGTAAGGTATAATAAAGAATTTTCATTCATTCATTCATTCATGGCACAAAAAGTGTCTGATGAAACATTAAAATCAAAATTCAAGAATGGACTTTGAATGAAACATCACAGTAATGGGCTAATCAAATGACGTGTCAATAACGTCATTTCACTAATTGTTCAATTAGAATTAGAAATCGATTGCGATCTGTGAATAGTTCGTACCCCAGATTTAAAAATATAAAAATGACAGCTACCGGTGATTGTCAGTCCACCAGTGCAATGCGATGCGAGGAAGCCAATCATGAGTAACTTAGGAGGGAACGCAACAACAAAGGAGATATCCTACGGAACCAAAAGGTCCAAAGAGCCGACAACTGCAATACAGGCAGGCATACACGATCTGAGTCTAGTTATAGGGAGGGTCGTAGTCTACTCCTTCTCATTCAGTGACTTCGGACATTGGTGGAAAGACATCCCACACTTTGTATTCAAACAACAAGCCTTGGACACAAAGACGTGGTCGTCTACACCACCGGCGCCACTTTAAATGTTAATGTATTCATCTGTTTATCTATTATTGTACTTCAATTCAACGTCTCCTTCGCTGTTCAGGGTTTTGATTTATGGTGTTTTTCCGCGTTTACGTCGAAAACGAATGGTTCATTAGTATCACCCGGCGCGCCTTTGCTCGTAAACTATATTTAACTACTGGGGTGTAATTTATAGGGATCTGTTCAGGTGAATTATATAGAGCGGCAGATATTGTAGGTACAATCATTGAAACCATAGGTAGCTTCATGTGATTCATGGTTCCATCAGTTTTTAAGGACTATGAAAACGGCGTATTTTATACGCGCGTTTACGGCGCAGGTCCCAAAAAGTCCCAAATAGTTTAAAAACATAATTTACTGAAAAAAAAACTGCCAGTAGTTATTTGTTTATCAAAGAGGTTGACTATTCAAAGAAGGTTTGATAGTCCATGAAAGTTTAAAACGAAGTAAAAAAATAATAGTAAAAAAGTTGTGTTGCTTAGACTTTTTTAATATGTATAGTAGGTACAGTTAAATTTTGACTAGGTTAAAGGCGGTCTCAACAAACAACCAGGAAACAGCATTTTACAGTTTAATTATAACTAGTTGCCAATGCATAGTGGTTGAAATTTGACCGTAATTCATTAATATATTTTTTTAGCTTTATTTTTGTATTCCTTTAAAATATCCATATAAGCCAAATCTCACACTGCTCCGTGCGTGCAATAAGCTAAAAAAGTATATAATGTTATCTTTTCACGTATTAATATAATAGATATCGCATATGTAAGCCAATCTTCAGCCATCAAATTAATTAAGGCACTATCGAATTTGCCGATATATTTGAGTATGATTCAATATAGATACATAAATAACTCTTTATTGTTACACCAAAACAAAATCACATGGTAAACTAATGCGCGGTGGTACAATGGGCGGCCTTATCTCTAAAAGCGATATCCTCCAGGCAATCTTTGAATGGACTGAATTTACATTGAAAATGTACGTTTCCGAGTTTGGTCTCAATTTCTTCATCGCACATAAATAGTTGCAAAATGAAATAAAATGGCACAGAAATGTGGTCGCTCACCACGGGCCTCATAAGAAGGCTCACGATCGCTCAGCGTGCTATGGAAAGGGCTATGCTTGGTGTTTATATATAAGATCGAATCAGAAATGAGGAGGTCCATGGCCAAACCAAGGTCACAGCCATAGCCAAGAGGATTAGCAAGCTGAAGTCTCAGTGGGCAGGGCACATAGCTCAAAGAACTGACGGCCGTTGGGTCAGAAAGGTTCTCGAGTGGAGACCACGCACGGGAAAGCGCAGCATAGGATGACGCCCTACTAGTTGGCAAGACTACCTGATAAAGGTTGCTGGGAGCCGTTGGGTGCAGGCCGCATTAGATCGCTTGTTCTGGTAATGCATGGTAGAGGCCTTTGCTCAGCAGTGGAGGTCCTGTTGCTGATGTGATGATGACATCAATTGTTAGCTTATACGAAGTTATTTAAGTATTTTATAAGATGCTCGCTGTGGGACTGGGCTGGTCATTTATGCTGTATGTCGTGTGATCAGTGGGCTAAGCTCACCACCGAGTGGAACCCCGACATAGCCCGTGGCTTTCGTGGCAGACCAAAGAAGAGAGGGAGGGACGAGCTAGCGCATGAAAGAAGTGTCTGGAAAGAGTGGGGGGGGAGGCCTTTGCCCAGCAGTGGGACGCAGTGTGCTAATAATAATAATAATAATCCCGCAGGGCACGCTTGTGGCGAGCGTTCGGTGTGTGGAGACACCGCGGAGCCCCATTACTCCCTGGGGTTGACAGAAACCCCTGACCCTTGGTTTGCCTTAGTTGGCCGGTCAAAGGTGGAGGCGCAAGAGCGGAACCTATGCTCCAAGGGTTGAAGTGTTAAAGGCATAAAGCCGGGAGTAGTGCTTACTGAAACTGCAGCACACCTCTCAAAACTCTTTAACCGCCCACACCAACGTTGCCCACACTGCCTTCTATTGGCGACACTTATGGGGGCCCGTTTAGTGGACGGCTAGTCACCACCTGCCTCAATCATTCTTAATATTTCAGGATTGGCAGGTGCCGTATCTCATTTCTCTGATAACCTATTCTCTATTTCATAAGCATTACTCCTAACAATAGCCCGAACTCTAATCCATGTCTTGCAATAGTACTACCATCTGTCTCACCTTCATCTTGTCATAATGTGTTTTTATAAAAACAAACAGGCCTCTTACTCGTTTGCTTCGGTCCCGGTAATGCCTTGGTAAAGGTCCAGGCCTAAAGCCTGTGTTAAGCAATAAATGTGTGGAATAATAATAATAAGATGCTCATGTAGATGCTCTCGATCTCAGCGAATGGCAATTTATCTGCCCGACGATGGATGGCAGCAAATTAGAAATATTGGCCGTGATGCATTGGATACACGCCATTCACGTCAATTAGTTAGGTCGGTGTTGCTATTATTGGATCCATAAATAGTTACTATTTTGAATCGATACTATTTTGTTATTTTTGTTTCAGTTACTAGACTTGTTCGACTCGGAAGACCCGCGCGAACGTGACTTCCTAAAGACGACATTGCACAGGATATATGGAAAGTTTTTAGTGTTACGCGCCTACATTAGAAAACAAATCAACAATGTGTTTTATAAGTGAGTATAATTCTGCAACTTCACACTGAAGATATCATTGACGACCTACACGACTAGTGGACGAATAGCCTGCTGAGACGCAGGTTGCTGGTTTGATTCCTCCCACGGAATCGTTGTTTGCGTGATCTAGAAATATTTGTTCCGGAAATGGTTGTTTCTTTATACAATCTGTTTTGTTATGTACGACATTAATTTAAAACACACACCCGTATTAACTGATTTTAGAGCACCCAGCTCTAAAATCAGTTAAACCGGTAGCTAGAATATTTATCCAGTAATCGATACATTTCTAATAAACAATTTCTAACTATAATTAAAACGGCGTCGCTTTTGCGACGATGCCGCTTTGGTAGTTACTTACATGATGAACGAATATATTTTTTTACTTATTTTATACAGGCTGTTTCATTGATATTTTATGTAATAAACATCGTTCAATCGGTCCGAATCAGATTATCTTTTAGTTCCTTGGTCAGCTGTTGCTAATAACCCTGTGTAAGTTACACAAATAGACACAGGAAAATGTGTACAATGACCAATTACAGACGGCAATTAATGACGCGATCCCTTTCTGACAATACAGATTCATGTTGCCCAAGCTTCAGCAAGCGGCTTCGCACGCGTGGGTTGTCAATAAAAAATTTACCCTTCTGCGCAGTCGGTTAAAAGTAGCCTATGCCTCAACCCATATTGTAATTCATTAGTATAAATACGGGATTTATCACGTACCGTTTTATCGGTTATTTGACCGTTTACAATTTATATATATATATATATATATATATATATAAATAAATATAGATGGACATTTCACACAGCGCTACCTAGCCCCATACTAAGCAGAGCTTGTACTATGGGAACCAGATAACTGATACTTATATACTTTTTTTTTGTAAATACATACTTATAATATAATTATTATAGAAAAACACCCAGACACGAAACAAATATCTGTAGATCATGCAAACATTTGTTCCGTGGCGGGAATCGAACCCGCTACCTCCTGCTTCTCAGCCGGTTATACGCCCACTGCGCCACGGAGGTCGTTCGTAAGGATATATCCGGTCCAAACGTTTAGTCGTCCAAACGTAAAAAACAGACGTAGAGACTTTTTAATTTATAGTAGTACTGTTGCCCGTGACTTCGTACGCGTTAGACTACTAAATGTGTAGGTAATCTAGAAATAAAGCTAAACTCTTGTAAAGTGTAAACTATGTGTGAAGTGGCAACGAAGGCCAAAATAATTTGTCTATAGAAACTTGACCCCCATATTTTTATCCCATAGGACCTGATTTGTGGGATAATAAGTAGCCCATGTGTTAATCCAAGTTATAATCGGTTCAGCCGTTACGACGTGATTGAGTAATAAATAAATAAATAAACAAACATCCCAACTTTCGTATTTATAATATTAGTGTGATGAATTAATATTGTTTAGTGGTAGAGCTTGTGTAAGATTTGTCCGGGGAATTACTACCATAGAACCTATTTCTGCCCCCAAGCAGTAGCTAGCATTGCTTAGGTCCAGTTTGAAGGGGAGTGAAATTACAAGCACGCGAGTCCTTTCACCTGTATGTCTTGGGCTAAGGAGAGGCTCCCAATATCGTATGACTAGCTTCCACCAGCGGCTTCGCACGCGTGGTTTGTCATCAAAAAGTATCGTATGTGTTAATCCAGGTTATTATCTACGTACATACCAAATTTCATCGAAATCGGCTTAGCCATTAAGACGTGAAAGAGTAACAAACATCCGCACATACATCCATACAAACTTTCGCGTTTCTAATAATAGTGGAAGGTGGGATTCCAATCGAAAATTTGTCGAGTCAAGCACTTGTCTCATCAATGTAAAAAGTAATTTTATCTATTCATCATGATGACGATGTCCACTCCTAAATATAGGCCTCCGCCGTAGATTTCCAGAGTGACCTATCTTGTCCGGCCTGCGCCCAACGGCCCCCAGCAACCTTTATCAGGTCTTCTTTCCATCTAGTGGAGGGGCCGTACTACGCTGAGCTTTCCAGTGCGTGGTCTCCACTCGAGAACCTTTCTGCCCCAACGGCCCCACTGCCACTTCAGCGAGCTAATCCTTTGTGCTATGTCAATGAAAATGTTTCCTACGTTTTCCTAATAATTTGTTGATGTTTCTTCGCTATCTGATGCTTTCTTTTTATAGTTAATTATCTAATCGTTTGAGGGGCCGTTTCCTGTGTGTTGTCTATTATCTCTCGCTGAATAGAGGTAAATACGACAAAAGTAGTACAAGTGGGTTAGGTTATAGAAATAGTGATAAAATATTGTCCAAATAATGGATTGCAAGCGAAATTCGAAAAGTCTAAGTCAATTACAGGAAATAAAATTCTTACTCTTAGGTTTTATAAAGATATATTTCTTCACACGCGTGGTATATCCAAAAAAAGTTACCTTAGGTTAAAAAAGTACCTATGTCTCAATCCAGATTTGAATCTGTATACCAAATTTCATGGAAATCTGTCCAGCCGTTTAGTCGTGAAAAAGTAACAAACAGAAAGAGACGCAGACTTTTTTTGGAACTTTTAATATTAGTATGCGTGCATACATGTAATAGATGAATTCTTTGCAGATTTATATACGAGACAGAACACCATAATGGCATAGCGGAACTGCTGGAGATCCTCGGGTCCATCATCAACGGGTTCGCGTTGCCGCTCAAAGAGGAACACAAAATGTTCCTACTTAAGGTAATATTTTTTTACTGAAAGTAATCATAGTCAAATAAATAATAATAATAAATATTGCTGGACATTTCACACAGCGCTATCTAGCCCCAAACTAAGCAGAGCTTGTACTATGGGAACCAAATAACTGATAGATTACTTATATACTTTTTTTTTGTAAATACATACTTATAATATATAGAAAAACACCCAGACATGGAACAAATATATAAATATGCAACTAGTTTTGTTAAGTACGACATTAATTTAAAACACACATCCGGAATCGTATTCACTGATTTAAGAGGTGGATTTGATATCAGTAGCAGTAATCGATACATTTCCAATTAATTTTTGAACATCAGATCGGCGGCGCCTATGCGACGATGCCGCTTAGTCAGCTTACTTACATGATGAATGAATATGGTTTGTTTGTCTATTTTACATACAGGATGTTTCATTGATATTTTAGGACTTGATATTAAGGTTGTTTGAAAATTTAAAATATTTAATGGCAATGAATTAGAAAAAAAGCTATTTACAACACTACCTACTAGCCATTAGCCCTACCCGTGTTTTCAGTTAATCTCTTACATAACAAAACGCGTAGTAGGTACATAGATGTTCTAAGCTAAAAAGTTGCCTCTTCTGCGTCTACCTAGTTGAAGTTTATTCACAATAAGACATTTCAAAATGATCCTTATAATTACAATTATACTTAAATTTAATAAACCTGGGAGCGGTTGGGTGTGGCCTCAAAATCGGTCGCTATGTTCAGCTATGGCTGATAATAATGTGATTAATAAATAATAAAGATAGATTTATTTTGAATAAGATTCTTTGGCTTTAACATAATGATGAAGAGGGCAGGAAATTCAAATGAGGGAAAATCAATAAATTAATAATTTTGGTAAATAAAATTGTAAGTCTGCATTAGAATGTTATGTTCTGTCAACGGATCTCCTCGTTTCTAATTCGTAGATAAACTCCGAAGCATAGCCTTCTCCATAGCACGCTTAGCTACGTTAAGCCTTCTAATGAGGCCTTTTGGTGAGGAAACACGTTCCATTATTCTGTATATTATAACAGCGCCTATTAACTAAAATCGCATACGACCGAAAACGTAGACAACGCCCATAGTTAAACAATTTTTTTTATTTTCCGTACTCTTTTGGTAAACCTGAGCGACTCCCACACACGGGCGCGACCATCAAAAACTGTAATATAAAAACCTTTTTTGTTATAACATGTAACAGCTATCACCACTATGAATATCCTTCAGTTTTAGCAGCTGTAGGCCTAGCACAGTAACTATAGAGAAGATTTTAGTCATGAGTCATTTATCGGAACAAAGAAGACACTTGTCGACCGTCTCGAGAAGGGTGATTGCGAGAGTGAACGGGAAGAAACGTTGTCGACACTTCCTCGACAGTAGTCTACAACGCCGAGCACGATAGCCATCATTTTATCTATCTTTGACATTTAAATATAGACAACTTTCTTCTGAAATTGTCTAGGTCTTACGATGCCTAGACTACACTGTCTTCTCAAGTTGTATCTTTCGCACTCTTCTGAATCATGCGCTTGCCAACAATTTTTGGTTAAATATTTAATTTATTTAATATACAACGCACGTTGCTATAGACAGAGTATCTTTCTCTTGTCTAGGAATAAAACTTATTGAGCCTGCAAAATTTCGGAAGAATGGACAGAGAATGGAATAGAATAACGCTTTATTGTACATCACACTCAAATTTAAAAACGATATAAAAAACAAATAACAATACACGCAGAAATACAAGTTGCGGTCAGAGCCTTGTCGTCTCTTCGAAGAGTAGACAAGGAAATGTGCTAGCCCTGCTGTGTAGGGCTTAGTGGTGAACTTTGAACGCCCCCATGAACTAGGGGCGACATAAACACAAGTGGCATCACAATAGGCATTGTGGCCGGCAGTGAGTCGCAAAAGCAAATAAAAAAAACTAAAGGCGCTTATCCATTATGTATATGTATGCTTAAACTACACATATACGCTACAAATTGAGTTTAATTTATGTTTGTTATTTTCAGGTTTTATTGCCTTTGCATAAGGCAAAGTCCCTTTCGGTGTACCATCCACAGCTGGCGTATTGCATCGTGCAGTTCCTTGAAAAGGATCCCTCACTGACGCATCCTGTAGTTAGGTAAGAAAATATTAAAATAGTTCGATATGTCTATACCAGCGAGTAAAATGCAACAGCTTGTATTAAGCAGGATTATATTATATTTCAGATTTTAGACTAGACCCTTTTTTTTATACCTAATGATGACATACTTATTCGCTAATGGCAAATACACAAAATTGTGTGGCGCCAAAAAAATTTAATTTATTATATTGCCGATGTTGGAAAAAAGACAGCCAGGCTCGAATGGGATTGGGCGGGACACATTAGCATAATGTACCCCGATAGGTGGGCTAATATAGCTACAACCTGACGCCTGCCGCGGTCGGGGTCAGCCAAGAAAGCACTAGCGAGATGATCTTGTTGCCTTCGAGCAGGAGTGGCGGAGTATCGCACAGGATAGAGACAGCTGGACTTCGGGGAGACTTTTGTCCAGCAGTGGGACTCGACTACAATTGCAGCGCCCTGCATGGTAGGGCGCACACGTATTAAAAATAAAATAAATAATAAAAATATTTTATTTCAGGCAACTTAATAAAGTTCATAATTAAAACACACAGAAAATAAAATAAGAACAATTATAAAGAATAATTATAAGTATTACTATACTCCGACAAATGATTCAATTTATATATTTGACGATTATTAAATGTCAAAACGCGAAACAATATATAATAATACTCACCACAGCCAACCACTAGTGTTGGTACAGCACAGTTTTTTAACAAAAGAGTGATTCGATTCAGCTCAATTACAGTCAAATTTTCTTTAAATTAATAATAATAATAGTAATATCTTTATCTGTCATTACATCCAGGATTGGTAGTATAAAGTCTCAGCACTTTTAATTCTCATCAAATCAACTGGATGAGCTAATGATTCGTCGTTACTGTTAATTTTTACATAACTATTTGTTTTTCCTCTAAAAGCGGGAACGTCAAAAATTTTTTTAGCTTAGGTGTAACTAACTTTTAACCTTTAGTATGCTTGGGTTCCAGATCTGTATTTCAGTGTACCAAAGGTTAAAAGCGGAGTATGTGTTGGGATGAAATGGCACTCAGCTCAGCTCATGATCAAGTTATATTCGTTTGCTTGCAGGGCATTATTAAAATACTGGCCGAAGACCCATTCGCCTAAGGAAGTGATGTTCCTGAACGAGATGGAGGAGATCCTGGACGTGATCGAGCCGGCAGAGTTCCAGAAGATCATGGACCCGCTCTTCAAGCAGCTCGCCAAGTGCGTGTCGAGCCCACACTTCCAGGTAAACACTCTTGTACATATGTATGTGGTACACCATTGATACCCTAGGTAAAACTCACACGATCCATTCCATCCGAAGGTCTGGTAGAGATCGCTACTTAGCGATAAGACCGCTATTTGTATACATTCATTTGAAAACAGTTATAACTCCGTCAACTTAACTCGG
This sequence comes from Philereme transversata, assembly GCA_963924445.1. Lineage (NCBI taxonomy): Eukaryota > Metazoa > Arthropoda > Insecta > Lepidoptera > Geometridae > Philereme > Philereme transversata. Next base: position 14,162,235 of record OZ004347.1, read on the forward strand.
TACCTGGCTCGAAACGCGACCCCCCCTCCCGTTCCTCATGCTTCACTCCCGCCAGTAGCGTTGGCGTACTTGTTAGCGATACACGCGTCCAGTTTCAGTTCACTTCCGAGTTTATTCTTTTGCTGGTTTTTGTTACGTTTGGAATTTGTTATTATTTATAACGAGTCGAAGAGCGAATTTGAGGACGACAATGGCAGTGATACTATGTCGGGGGTAGAACCTATGAACCAAAGTAGTGATGATTCTTTTTAACTAGTGGTTCGCCCTGAACTCCTGATCTCGCGAGTCTATAATAAAAACAAAAAAAATATTCGATCTATAAATATTATCTTTGACTATCAATAGTGCTACGAAATAAATAACCAACTAACTTGACCTACAGTTTCATTCAAATTACGGGTAACGGGAGTTCATGTTAATTGGTTACCTTTTTATGGGGTAAAAAATGCAGTTATTCTAGATTTCAAACTTTTGCCTATATTTGTGATACATAAGCTACACGCTAAAGTTTAGTTTTTATCATGGCTAATAACTCAGAAACTACAAAAACTTTACTAAAAATAAAAACGGGGTCGAAATGTACTAATGAAGACCTTTCATTTGACGTCTCACTTGACCTAATAGTCTCATTTAATTTTTTTTTTACCCTTCTTGAACCCCAATATCTCAACAAACCCCCCAACATTTTTAGTTCATTGAGTCACACCAAAATTGTGCCATATTTACCTACCTATATACCAAATATCACGATGATCGGATAAACACTTCGAAAGTTATCCTCGGACAAACAAACATACATATAACGCCGATTTGCCCAAGTTGATTTGGAGATCTCGCTTCGCGCGATCAATTAAAATAAAAAATTATCGTCAATATTTTAAGCTTATTTTTTTCATTATTTTAAAATTGTATTTTTTCAATCTTAGTACTTTTTTTTGCTGACCGTATTTAACAGAACCAGGTACCGAGTTAAGTTGACGGAGTTATACTTTTAATTGTTTTGTTTTTTTGCTGGTTATGGTGTGCAATAAAGTAGGTATTATCTAATTTAATTTTGAGACGCTTAATATTTTTTATTATACTTCAATAAACTAATTAACAAACTCGATAACTGGCTACGAATTGATAAGACATTGCTACAAAAGTGAACATTAAAGGACTTTCAGCGCTTTGTGATTTAGACATATCATCAATAATGCTGTTTGTTTATAAACAGTAGTAAAAATTACCAATCACAGCCTTTCCAATGTCGAATCCTACCCACACCTTAATAAATAATGCTGGACATTTTACACATCCGTATCTAACCCCATACTAAGTAAAGCTTGTACGATGGGAATCAGATAACTGATAGAATACTTGTATACATATTGTTTTGTTGTAAATACGTATTTATAAAATAAAGAGAAACAACCAGACTCGGAAGGAATATCTGTAGATCATGTAAACATTTGTTCCGCGGTGGGAATCCTCCTGCGTCTCACGCAGGAGCCATTCGCCCACTTCGCCACGGAGGTCCTCTGAATAAAATGGTTATTCATCTAAACATTGCTTATCGACATAACTTTTGAAACTATAATGGTTATGAACACTATTTGTACAATATATTTTAATTCAAATAGGTTTGTTTATGCTAATTTTAATTTGCATGTAATAATAGCCAATACCTAGTACATACGCACATACTCATGTAAATTTAAAGGATGAGCCTAATCTATATATATATAAAACAAAGTCGGGTCAGTTACACCATTTATAACTCCAGAACGGCTTTGATTTGTTAGATTTGTTTCCGCCCTGAATAGCAGAACATAGATGCAGCTAATGATGGCCGATTGACAATTCTACCGGTGACGTACATTGGCAGCCCGCGTCATATGTATGCCAAGGCGGTACAAAGTTCGGCGGGTCAGCTAGTAAATAAATAAAAACGGGATGTTTACCATAATTTGTGAGTTTTTATCGAGAATCACGATAAATGTCCCGTTTTTAGTACAAATATTGCTCATTGACCCTTCAAAATAATCAAGTCCTCAACTTAGGTCTGTAGTAAACAAACTGCCAACTCCCGTTTACTATTTGGTAGATTGGCTCGCGCTAATACAGTTCACTGCATACGGACCAACTACATAAAGGATGTTTGGAACGATGCCAGATCTCATCCGAAGCGAATACTTGACGGGTTACACTGTAGGTTATAGCGATGGAAATTATTACCGAGGTTAATGCTAATATTGATCATGATAAAGTTCATTTATTTATACTGGAAATGTTTATACCGTATAGGTCAATTAGTCGAAGTTTCCGGCCAGTATAATCAGAGTCTTCAAGTCCAGAATAGGTTCTTTCTAGGCAAGCGTACTCCATCTTCGACCTCACCTTAACTTACCATCAGGTGAGGTATTGCTCAAGCGCGTGACTATCACCAATAAAAAAAGTTCATTATTTATGAATGAACAGGCAAAACACGTTTTTTCACATTTTGCTATTAAACTGAGTCCACCCTATGGTAGATAGATATGGGCTGATTAGGCAGATAAAACAAAGACCTTTGTAATAATAAATAAATAATGCTGGACAATTAACACAGCGCTATCTAGCCCCAAACTAAGCAAAGCTTGTACTATGGGAACCAGATAACTGATATAAAACTCATATTTATTATGAGACTTTATCTGACGACCCCCGTGGCGCAGTGGGCGAATAGCCAGCTGAGCCGGAGGTTGCGGCTTCGATTCTCGCTGCGTAACAAATTTGCATGATCTTCAGATATTGATTGATTGAAAGTTCTCTTTTTTTTTCTTTTGTTTATTCACTGCTGGGCTTCCCCACTGTCTTCCAGGACTTTAGCTCGCCTGCCAAATCCCACCAATCCATATCGAAGGCATCGAGATCATCACGCCAGCGTCTACTAGGCCTTCCTCGGCGCCTGTGGTCGCTGTGGTCTTCGGGAACCGTTGCGTGACAATCGTTGCCCATCTGTCCGGGTGCATGCGTCTTACATGGCCCGCCCGATTCCATTTTAGCTTGGCATCCTTATTTCCTGCGAAAATTCTTTATTGTACAAAAATTAATATATCTGTACATAAGCGAACTTAATGCTAGCAAGCATTCTCTTCCAATTAACCTTTGCAAATGATATTGTTTAGGGTCTAGGTGTTTTTCTATATATAATAACCAGCTGACCCGCCCTGAGCTGTTTATAGTGATTCAAATAAATGACGAAGGTTTTGTAAGTAAAATATTGTTTGAAGGTGGCAGAGCGCGCGCTGTATTACTGGAACAACGAGTACATAATGTCCCTGATCTCGGACAACGCGACGCACATTCTGCCGATAATGTTCCCGTCGCTGTACCGCAACACCAAGAGCCACTGGAACAAGACGATCCACGGGCTCGTCTACAACGCGCTCAAGCTCTTCATGGAGATGAACCAGAAGCTCTTCGACGAGTGCACGCAGCACTACAAGCAAGAGAAGCAGAGGTGAGTTTTCCGGCTAAAGCTGTGTCTAGGTCTAAAACTGAAGCGTGTAGCATAACACAATTGTCGTATATAATATTACGTGTTTTGTTATATACGACATTAAATGAAAACACTGGTACGACTAATGGCTAGTATTGTTGTAAAATAGGGGTTTTCAAACCCATCACCACAGAAAATTTTTAACTTTCAAACAGCCTTCATATCAAGTCTTAAAATGTCAATGATACAGCCTGTATAAAATAGGTACCTGTTAAACTGACTAAGCGGCATCGTCGAAAAGGCGCCACCGGTTTACGTTAAAAATTATTTATCGGAAATGTATTGATTAATGGATAAACATTCAGGATACCAGTATTAGAGCCACCTCTAAAATCAGTTAATACGATTCCGGATGTGTGTTTTAAATGAATGTCGTTCATAACAAAACAGGTTGTATAAAAATTAATTGCAGTTCGTTACTCTCGCTAAAACTCAAAAAGAGATAACTGTTTATGATTAAATTTTTCGTGTGTATTTGAATGGGTCTCTGGATGGTTTAGAATGACAGTTGGATGCGGTAGGTGGCGCTGTTGTAGAGATACAGAAAATTGCTATATATATTATTTTGCTATTGATAGTTATTATTTATTTTTTATACGACCTGAAGATGGAGCAAGTATATGACCCACCTAATGTTAGGTATCCATCGCCTATAACAAAGTATTGTCTCGTAGGTCACGCATTTTATTTTATCAATTGACAAGTATCTATGAAAATGCATGCCGTGATAACTTTGTACGAATTGTCTACAAAAGAAATCGAATAATCAACCACATCATTATTATGTAACCCATACACTATACGGAAAGGTTTCGATGAAGTAAGGGTACATAAATAGATAATAATTAAAATGCTGAACATTTCATACAGCGCTATCTAGCCCCAAACTAAGCAAAGCTTGTACTATGGGAACCAGATAACAGATAGAATACTTATATACATTTTTTTTTGTAAATAATACTTAAATTATTTTATATAGAAATATACCCAAACCTGGAACAAATATCTGTAAACCAGGCAAACATTTGTTCCGCGGCGGGAATTGAACCCTCCTGCGTCTCAGCCGGCTATTCGCCCACTGTGCCACGGAGGTCTACTACTTTTACCCAACTTTCTACCGACCGGGAAGGAGGGTAACGTTTTTATTGAAACCACGTGTGCGAAGCCGTGGGCGTATCAGTTAGTCCCACTAATATTATAAACGCGAAAGTTTGTATGGATGTGTGTGCGGATGTTTGTTGCTCAATCACGTCGTAACGGCTGAGCCGATCTCAATAAATTTGATAGATTATAGCCTGGATTAACACATAGGCTACTTTTTGTTGACTAACAACGCGCGAAGCCGCTGACGGAAGCTAGTAGCAAATAAAAAGAGTAATTTAATGTTTCAGAGAGCGCGAACGGCTGCAGCAGCGCGAAGAGATCTGGCAGCGACTGGAGGCGCGCGCCGCCGCCTGCCCCGCGCCCCCCGCCGCGCCCGCAGCCGCCGCGCCCGCAGCCGAGCCCGACCTCAACTACCAGCAGATAGAACGCGCCGCGCAAGAGGTAACCACTCCACTTTTTTTGACCAGAATACATTTTTAAAATTGCTTCCATAGTGGGAGGCAATCCACAAAATCAGGGGATACAGTTTGGTGTTGCAGCTTGGAGCTATAATCTCCATCCAAAATGGATACCACCACTGGATAGCTAATAGATAAAAGAATTCGTCACGCTAAATAAAGACTGTGACGCATCGCGCGTGGAGGAGGAGGAGCGCCGCCATTTTGAGGTCATTTTGCTGCGTTTCGTGATTTCCATTTGACCCGAAGGACTTCTTAGTGTTCAATCATAGCACAATAGCATATTTATATTTTGTGTAGAAAATATTACTACCTGTTACATTCACCTACAACACACGATCGTGCCCATGACATAGCTACAACCCATTTTTTTAGGCGGAACCCAAGTACATGGAAATGGAATAAGCATGTGGCCCACCTAATAAGTGGTTAAGTGGTAACCATCGCCTAAAACAGAGAATTGCCTCGTAGGTCACGCATGTTAGAAATGAGGACTATGATGCACTGCCCTGCGTCCATCATCGGAATAAATGTTTGCATGATCTACTGATATTTGTTCCGGGTCTGATTGTTTCTCTATAATAATATTACAAGTATGTATTACAAAAATAAATTTTATTAGTATTCTATCAGTTATCTGGTTCCCACAATACAAGCTTTGCTTAGTTTGGAGCTAGATAGCGCTGTGTGAAATGTCCAACACTATTTATTTATTGAATGTACGGTAACTCCGCAGGTACGGAAACAAGGGTACAACGCCAACAAGCCACTCCTGCGCAAGAAGTCCGACCTGCCCACGGACTCGTCCACGGTGAAGGCTCTCATCGAGCACAAGCGCGCCGACCCTTACCTGCCGACTCCGCCGGACGCGAACCAGTGCTAGCGCGCGCGCCGGCGCTGCGCCGCGCCACGCCACGCCACGCCGTCCAGGTACACACGCGGGTGTACACGCACGTGCACACTGCTAATCCATGCGTTGAACGCCGCACGACCCGTACAGTGACCGTTAGTCTGAGGACGTACATCGCAAGAGACCAGAGGCTTTAGCCTGAGTTTTAAGAGTTGCTAATTATAACACTCGTGAACGTGACGTGCCTTTCTATAGAAATGTAAATGCCTCTAGCGGACGTATCGGGAAACTCATCTATAAATACACTAGTAGGTACGGTCACGAGTAATAACTAACAGTTTAGTATTAAAGTTGACTTATTCTATGAGCAAGTAACGTCAGTAACGGATATTGAAGTGACGTGGTTCGAAACTGTTTAAATATTATTGTTCGCGACTGTACTCGCTCACGTGTTGAGCGCTTCACGAAACTCAGACTAGGGCTTCTGAAGAGTCGATCGAGGCATAAGGGAGTGACGATTATCTCAAAACGCAGGGTTTGTACAAAGAGCACGGAAGACCAAAGAGAAAAATTATAAAGCACCTTTCGAATACACCGAAATCAAACCAAATTTGGAAGACGAGTACAATCCTGGTGATAAAAGAAAGGCTCCTGAAGACCTTCATCGAAATGTACAGCCTAAAATGGAAGTGGATGCCTCAAACTAGTTCCCAACTTTGTATATCGAATGAAGCAATACAAGTGTCAAAATGCGGCGGAAAATGTGTAAAGTGTCGGTGATGTGACGGTAGGATACTGAATCCGTGGATCAGTGCTTAATTACAAACAGGGAATTGACTAACACTCTATTTATGGTGACTTCGTAACCATGGAATAACTTGGTACTCGGTGATTAGTGGACATTTGGACGTTAAAAGTGCAAAATTAAAGTGACTATACTCGGCTGTTACTACTATTAATTAGTGTGTTCCTCATTATATAGCGTCTCCAAAAATGCTTTAAAAGTACGAAAACAAGAAGAAAATTGCGGAGCGCCACAAAAAATTTTCAGCCCGTTTTAAGTTTTAACAAAGTGCCCGTTTACTTGATTTAACGCGCGAAAGGACGCTCTAAACTATGCAAATAAAAATAATTGTTCTATATTATTATGGGAACTAGTTAGTACACATAATTATTAAAACTTTGTAGTGAATTTTGTTGATGTTATCCACCACAATCTGTCATTTGCAATAAACAATAGTCTAAGCTGGACTTGAATACAGTAAGGTAGGATTATAAACTATGCCTTATTTAATAACTGTTAAAACTAATTGGTAAATAGTGTTTAACATAATTTGTTCAATATGTATATGGATAAAGTTGTTGCATGGTTATTAGATAATGTTAATATATATGGCTGATATCTGTGGTCAGTAACGTGGCACGATTATTGAACATTCGGATAACATTGCACGAAGCATCATTTAGAGACGACATCGATTCTCGAAATACTTATTAAGTTGGTTCGATTCATATAAAACAATCAGTGCACATTCATTAGATAACTGAATAGCACAAATGTCTAAACATATGTATCGAATTAGTTAAGTTTAAATGGCTTTAATAACAGAAAGAATATAAAATTATTTACAAGACTAATACAGGCGAAACAGTTGAATTATCTAAAGACCTTTGCAAACTATCTATAGATAGCTCAACTGCTCCAGATCACCACCAGGCGGAAGTATCCCTAAGACACTGGCTGCATTGCCCTGCTGAATTGCAATGCTAAGTCTGTGATATCCGCAAAACCAATAAAATTGCACACTTTAATTCATAAATCATTTTTCAACACACTTGCTCGTAAAGCAAGCTTTATTACATCGTTCTTAGGACTATAAATCGAACTATAACACACACGTGCATAATAATATTTCGCACTAGTGCATAATAGAATTATCCCTACAAAGTTATGTTAGTACCGAACTGCAAATTATATGCGAGTAAACAGAGCATTTTCAATTTAACCGGATAATACAGTTTTGAACTGTGAACTATCTAACAACAAAGAGGTTTTATGGCGCTGAAAATCCATTTACATTTTTGGAATAAATAAATGTATCCCTAATTAGGATGAGAAAACATTTATTATTATCAAATTATTTATAATTCACAACAATTTGTTATAAAATATTTGCATTTTATCACTAAAATTATAATTTTGAAGTAGGCTGTATGGCTATATGTAATCAATCACCTTACATTTGGCGCGTGCAACAATATCGTTATGAAAATTGTACATTCACTAATTGTTTTAATAATTTTATGCTTAACGATTTATGCAATACATGTTTGTTTTTTCCTCGCAAGTGTGTTGAAAAAGTGCGTATGAAACTCGTGAGCAACTTGCTCTTGCAACTCGGCTGATTTACGCAACCCACAGCCTCATGTGCAATGAGCTACTTAACTCACTTTCAACGTAATATACTATTCTCTTCTTTTAAATGTCATTAGAAAAGTATTTTTTTCGAAATATTATGTACAATTTTGTTGATTTTGCGACAATAATAAAACGTAACTAATTAAATACGCATTAGTTTAGACATTTCTGGTATTCAATTATGTAGTGAATCGCCACTTAATTTTTGTATAGGAATCAGCTTAACTTTTACTTACTTATCAATTTTCAAATGTTATTTTTGTATTCTTATTGTTTGTTTTTCGGTTTAAGTTTGTTGGATGTCGTCTCTGGTTTCGAGAGTTTGAATAGAATTTTGGATTAATGTTTCTACGGCTTTACTTGTCTTCTTTTGAAGATTTGTATTGTGAAATAGTGTTTGAAAACGATTGGATGTATCTTAGTGATGAATGCTAGTTTGCTGATAGCAAGGAAACAAAGATTTATCATTAAAATATTCCCATTTCACTGATAAATAACTTTTTTACTTAACTTTAAAATATGCTTAGGCTTACTTATAATAAAGGTTTTAAAAAGGGTTGATGCATGTAATAAAATAAAATAATAAACGCTGTTGGACTTGCCAGATAAATTATAATTTTAAGCACCATTCCAATAAGACCACCAGCGATATACAATTATAGTTATAGAAATCACTGTATTAATTTAATACCTAATATTGCGTAGGTCATATTAAAAATATGTTTATACTGCGTGTCACCGCACTTACGACATTAATTTAAATCACGGGTAGTGCTGATATCTAGTATTGTTCTAAAATAGTTATTTTTCAAATCTACCTTAATTTCAATTCCTAAAATATCAATGAAACATCCTGTATAAAACAGGTAAACAAATCATTACATCCATCATGTAAGCAGGTACCTGTTAAACTGACTAAGCGGCATCGTCGCAAAAGCCCCGCTGGTTTACGTTAAAAATTGTTTATTGGAAAGGTATCGATTACTGGATTCAAGCTACCGGTATTAAACCAATCTCTAAAATCAGTTAATAGGATTCTGCATATGTGTTTTAAATTAATGTCGTGAAAGCGGTGACAGACTGTATACGAGAGCCATAACATCAAAACTAAGATATCGTTAATTTATTTTGTTTAACCAAATGCAGGAAGGGAGTTGAAATTATGCGCAGTGTAAATTGGAAGATATTGCATGGTATTTATTAAATTGTAGACTCTGTTTTCACTGACTAAGGTGGTTTTTCGAGTTAAGACAGAGACCGAAGACAAGTGGTCTTGCGTATTAGCACAAAATAGATAGGTACAGAAGTAAAGTTAGGGCAGATTTTAATTACCAATTAAAATAAATATACAAATAAAGCTTGAGCGTAGCGCTAGGGCTTTGTACCTACAATATTGGCATTTTAACATAAATTATCAAAAGTAAAATTCACAACTTCAAATCCAAAATAAAACGTTGGGCTAATCGAGCAGACTTTCTACAGTAAAGACGATTTATGACTAGTACTTAGTGTACTGAGATGTTTTTATGGACTAAATTATTTATTAATTATTTTATTGTATTTGTTTTGACATATTATTATTTATTTATTTTAATTTGACCCTAATAGACTATTCTATTCCTTTTGAGTGTAACAATAATTTTAATAAGACATATAACAGAATGTATGTATGTCTTGTAAAAAAATTAATAATAAATGTTTATGAGCAAACAAATTATGTCAAACAAAACATGATTTACGTCTCGCCAAAGCGCGGCGCTCGCGGCTGGCGTTCGACTGGACCGAGGTCCTTGTGCGCTTCTTATCGCTATGGAATAAGCTTAACTTCTGTACCTATCTATTTTGTGGTCTGTCTTCAGCATTGGTCCACCCTAACTTGGGGCATCCTACGAATTTGTAAGTCACAGTTTTTGCTGTAGACTCGCTAGCTTTCATAGATTTGTAGGATGCCAAAGTTAATAGTTACGAAAACAATCTTCTGATCTACGGAGCTAACTTTTAAATTTTTATTTAATCAAATTATATTAAAAGAGACACTTGAAACGCAGTGTGTCTTTAGTCCACTAGATTCAAAGAAATTATGGTTATTTTTACGAGGTAAGGCACATCGCATTTTTAATTTAGCGTTTATTTTCTTAGAGATAGAGTGGTAAATGGTCTCACAACTATTCTAGTATCTGATTGTTAGTAAAGTGCACCCAATGCGGGTAAATAATGTTCATTTACTATGTATCCATCTACTTTACAGGTGGGGCATAATTTTACATCATTGAGGGCCTTACCTTTTCTGTTTTAGTGCGACAGTTTTGTTCTTAAGAAACTAAGTTTATTTTGAAGAAAACGCAAAAGTCAAAGTAGAAATCTTTTATTCATTAAAATCACAAGGATCACTTTGAAACGTCAATTTTACGTCTAAATTGTAACATTTTGAACGAGTTGGAGAAATTTCAATCCCAAGCTTCTCTATCGTCTAAATAATCCGATATTTTATAGTATAGATAGATAGATAGATAGATAACTCTTTATTGAATTACCACACAAACAGAAATAATACAAAAATAAATATAAGGCTAGAATAAATAAGGCAATACAATGGGCGGCCTTATCGCTGAAAGCGATCTCTTCCAGGCAATCTTAGTATATGTCGGATCTAAAAAAAATTACAATCCAGAAAATTACAACTGTCAAAAAAAACAAGTGGGTTTCAATCGACTATTTCTCAACCTCAAGTAACAAATAAAATCGTAAGATATTGAAAAAATAAAAAAAAAGGTTTTAGACAAGTCATTTTCTAGACTGACCGTAAATTTCATAAACGCGAAAGTGAGATTGTTTTTGTCTTCCAAACAAACCTATACTTTCCTAAGAACAAAACTTTATAACTACAAGAGAAAAGGTAGCCCTCAATGAGGTAACAATTTGCCCTTAGTTATAGCATTTTATTGTTTTAAATGTCCTGTTAGACCGCGACTGAACTGCAAACTTTATATTCCTATGATCAGATATGTACATAATCACGGACAAAACTAAGTATTTCATCTCTAAGTCTTGGTAATATTAAGTATATATTTTGATATATCGGTGTGATTTCCCAGCAGATTATATTTCCTGTAAAAACAATCTAATCTTTATTTGGACTGCGTATGAACATGTCTGATTATTTCAACAGAACTTAAGCCACTGCTTGGAAATGTCGATATTAAATCCTCATAGCTCTTTAGGAGCTCTCCGTAATGCAAGGCGGAAAAAGAGTATTAGAGAATTAAAGTTAACCTGTCAGGCTAACATGCGCCCCGAGACAAAAATTTTGTAATTAAGAAACGAATCTAAGATGGCGCCGAAAACCATTACTGCTTGCAGTATGTTCCATGCATTCGTGTGCAAGTGAGGTAATGATTTTCGGCGCCATTTTAGATTCGTTTCTTAAATAAGGTTATAATGCAACAATTTCCTCTGAAACTATTAAGACTACCAAGTCAAAGGGTTCTAGACTTTATAGCATTAAAATAAATCGTAATATTCTTTGGAAACCACTGCTTTTGCTTATTTTTGTAGACCTCCAAGCGTGGAAGATTTAGCATAATGTTGGCGAAGAGCTATATATGGATAAAGATTTTGTATAAATATTTGTAACGATAATGTAACTGTTGAGAAACAAATAATTGTAACAGATGACATATTATAAGGTGCTTATGATTATCGTTATAATACAAAGTTGTGCATAACAAGTGGTTTTATTTCCTTCCTAATTATTGAAGTTATACTTCTTCCTCCCCGTTCTTGATTATGCTGACGCCAGCTATCTTGACCTTACGGAGGACCAACTAAACAAGCTTGAGCGTCTGCAAAATTTCTGCATTCGATTTATTTTTGGACTCCGTAAATTTGATCACATCTCCGAATTTCGTCTCAAACTCAAGTGGTTACCTATTCGTCTTCGCCGGAATGCTCATATCCTTTCTCTTTTGTACAACATCCTCCAAAATCCCTTAACCCCCTCCTACTTGAAGGAACGATTTGAGTTCCTTCACTGTTCTAATCCTCACTCGCTCCGATCATCTGAAAATTTGATGCTGAAAACCCCAGTGCATAGAACTAGATTCTATGATGATTCCTTTACAGTTCAAGCAACACGTCTTTGGAACACATTACCGGTCTCAATACGGCAAGCTCCATCATTAGCCACATTTAAAACAAGAGTGAAAATATTTTATCTCTCAGAAACGTCGTAGTGTCGCTATATATATATATATATGTATGTGTGTTTATGTATATTTTTATTTAATTTTATTTATCGTAGGTATATATTGTCAATATTTATTTAAGTATATTGTTTTATTTTATTGTAAATGATCAGCGTTCTGTTAGTATATACCCCCCTCCATTATTGTAATGTTACAAAAATCCTCTCCATCCAAAGGTTGTCTGGAAGAAATCGCTTCTAAGCGATAAGACCGCCCATTGTACTTGTTGCTTTGTGAATTTTTATATTTTTTGTTTGTTTCTTGTGTGGTGTACAATAAAGTATTTTCATTCATTCATTCATTCATTCTTTTGGCGCGTTTAAAAAAAATATGAGAGTAAAATTTTTACGATGCGTGCGCACACCGACAGCCAAAAAGCGACATGATGAAGTTAGCTAATAACTGTCTCATGCGAGCGCACACCGACAGCCAAAAAGCGACATGATGAAGTTAGCTGATAGCTGTCTCATGCGAGCGCACACCGACAGCCAAAAAGCGACAGGATGAAGTTAGCTGATAACTGTGTCAAGTTTCCGTAAAAACACATAACTATATTTAAAGTAGTTTCCCAAATATTCATAAATGTACAACACGTTGGTATAAAGGTAAATTTGGTATAAAGGTAGGTAGTGATGGCACAATTTTGGTGTGACTCAAACTAGAGTGGAGTGGAGCTAAAAATGTTGGGGGGTTGTTGAGATATTCGGGTTCAAGAGGGGTAAAAAAAATTAAAATGAGACTAAGGTCAAGTGGGACGTCAAATGAAAGGTCTTCATTAGTACATTTCAACCCTGTTTTTATGTGTCTCAGCCCGTATAGTTGCGGCATTGTTTCAGCCTTGACGCCTGACGACTATTGTAATCGCGGCACGATAAGTTTCAAACAATTGCTTTGTAAGTACAATCGGTGAATGACATTATTTTTAGTTTAATCTTGTAGTTTTTGAGTTATTAGCCATAATAAAAACAAAACTTTCACAAAATTCACAGGATACACCAGTGACCCCACAATGCTGAAATTTGGTATTCGTGCTTTAGTAACACAAATATAGGCAAAATTCTAAAATCCAGAATAACTGCATTTTGTACCCAAAAAAAGAGTAACCACTTTATATGAACTCCCTTTACATGTAATTTGAATGAAACTGTAGGTTAAGTTAGTAGATTATTTATTTCGTGGCACTATTCTGTCAAGATAGTCAAAGATTAAAAAAAAAATTATGGGAGACTCGCTAGATCTCAGTTTGGGGCGAACCACTAGTTTATCAGTGGAGATAAAAAATATATTTATTCATAAATATACATGTGTATATAAGAGAGAGCGAGAGTTTAAGTTATTATATGATTCTATGGCCATTGTAAAAAATCATCTTAGCTACTTTTTGTTCTGTCACGCCAAAGAACTAACTTCTTACATGCGTTCATAAGTACCTACATATACACGTTTTTTGTATTATATGAGTTCATTGTGAAATGGTTCACCCGAGGAAGTACTATTTCTGGCGCCAAGCAACATTGCTATTTCGGTTGAAGGATATGGTTGCCGCTGAAATTACAGGCACATGAGGCTTTACAATTGAATACCTCAAGTTAATGGACGCTGAGCATCGTAGGGCACGTTTCTAAGGTGCGGATCAGGTGAATCATAAGCTTGCTCCATTTCCACATCGTATAAAAAAGCGTGGTGTGCGGGAGTGGCAGACTGAGCAAGAGGTGCGGGCTCATTCCCGGTGTGGAACAATGAAATTGTTTGCATGTTCTAACCAATATGGTTAAAGAACGTTTATGTTCTTAAAAGAAATTTACATTTCTCTTATATGAGAAACTAATTTTAGTGCTTCGAAACAGTCCAAAAATTTTAATAGTAGGTCATTCGAATAAATAACACACAAGAATTACATACCTCAACATTTTATGAATACCCGCAAAGAAATATTCAGTCGAGTGTCACCAGCAGTAAGTACCTACAATGCAAGTTTGTTGTGTGATACAGTGTGAGTAATCCAGTAAATCCATTTCAGATCACATTGTTCAGTATCCTAATCATTATTATTTGTTCCTTATCCGAGGATGTTGCGAATATTCGCATCCGCAAATGCGGAGCCTCTGCTTCGATTTGGACATCTGCATTCGCAATAACCAATGCGGATGTTCATGCAGATGCAGCGCAGGTCGCGACAAGAAAGAAATTGGGTGGTACTTGCGAGTGGCGCGTGCTGATTGACCAATAGGAGAGGAGCGAAGATTTCCGTGACAAGATCCGATGCGTTTGTTATTGTATAACATTTGTGTCTCGTAAATCAGTCATAAGTTCATAACGTGTTTACTTACGCTTTTTGTATGAACATTGCTGTTTTTCAGTTTTATTGTGAGTATACAGTGAGTATTGGATGTTAAGCAAGTTTTCTGCCTTTAATAGTTTATATTTTACTTTTATTTCTGCACCAAAACTTTAAAAAAATGTTTCGAAAAAAAAAATCTTAAGATTCGCCTCCGCGAATCCGCGCCTTCAAAAATTCGCATCCGCATCCGTGGATGTCAAAAAATCTGTATCCGCAACATCCCTGGTTTGTCCCTGGTACCATGGTACTTGTGTGGTCCTAAACCCCACGATACAGATAATCCTAAAATTTTGCAAAAAAACTGTAAGTATTATCCTGTTTTTAACCTACCATTTTGACGCGACTTTTTAATTTGAGCTACAGGTAGTTAAAAGTTGCGTGGAATGTTCCTGTTATCTAAGTAGGTACAATAATTAAAATGTATGACTCCTTGCATTGTATCTTCTTTTTACGTACAAATTAACGTTATTAGCCTAGGTCTAGTATCCATCTGTTAATGTGTTCCCTATGTACCTATGTCATGTCGTGTCAAATAAATATTTTAATTTTTTTCCTAATATCGGCCTGATCCCTGTGCATAGTCCTCAAACTATTAATGTTGAGTTTTATTACCAGCACGTAAATAATAGAAAGGAAATTCCATTCCACGCATTTAAATTATCAGTATTATGTTGTAATACCTATAGGTACACTCATGGACAAATTTAGAGGAACGCAACATAAAAAAGACAAATTAGCATAAAAATCGTGGTGTTTGTGTTTATTTGACTCTGATCAATAAAATGAAAATTTTTAATCAAAACTAAAACTATCTCGATAAAAAAAAACAATTTAGTGACAATTATCTTATTGCAGTAGTTGTAAGGAAAATTAACACTTGTATCCTATCATATCGCAAATTGAATAGTGTTCAAACGGATGATTACTTTTTTTATGTGTGGCACACTCAGTATTCAGTGTTACCTCCTCTTGCTGTCAAAGCTGCCTGCATACGTCTGGGCATACTTTTTATTAAATCGTCAATAGAAGTTTGTGGGATGAGTATCCATTTTTTTTTTTTTATAAATTATAGGCTAGCGTTTGACCACTATTTCGCCTGATGGTAAGCGATGATGCAGTCTACGATGGTACACGCTTGCCTAGAAGAAACCTATTCACTCGTGACTTGAAACACAGACTCAGGCAAGGCGTTCCACTCCATTCTTCTACCAATGCGGTTTTGAGATCTCAAAAGTTAGCTGGTGCTGGAGTTCTCTGTTTAACTTGTCTTTTCAGCTTATCCCAAACGTGTTCTATCGGGTTTAGGTCTGGCGAGCGGGCTGGCCACCCCAAAACTTCAATTTCCACCTCTCTTAGATACTCCAAAACTATCGCTGCAGTGTGGGGCCGTGCATTATCGTGCATCAAAAGATCAAAGATCAAAAAATTATCTCGACATATGGAGCAAAAAGCATCACAATTGGTTCCAAGATGTCCGTTACGTATCTTGAAGCAGTCAGGGATCCGTTTTTCACGATGTGTAGCTCCGTACGAGCCCCTATACAAATGCCACTCCAAACCATTACGGACCCTCCACCATAAGACTCTCTTACGACTGAGCGATCTTTCTCCAGGTCGTCTCCATACTTTGACCCTTCCATCATCTGGCTTAAGACAAAACCGGGATTCCTCAGTGAACAATACCTTACTCCAAGCATCATCATCCCAGTTTCGGTGTGAACGAGCAAAGTTGGTCCGAGCTACTCGATGACCTGTGGTTAGTAATGGGCCCCTGGCAGGCAAGTATGCCCCTATTCCTGCCGCATTAAGTCTCCTTCTTATGGTTTTGGTGCTAACTGCTACTTGCCGTACATCCTGGAGCTTAGTTTTGACCTCTGAAGAAGTCGAAGTGCGATTTCTTAGCACACTGCTGACAATAAACCTGTCGTCTCTCGCAGTTGTTACTTTTTTACGACCTTGTCCTTTGCGTCTCGTATACTCTCCAGTCTGGCGGTATCGTTTCACAATTCGAAAAATTACAGACTTGGATACTCGTAACGTTTGAGCCACGTGATTGTAAGTGTTCCCATTTTCAATCAAAGTCACGGCTCTAGAGACTTGAGCCACGCTGAGATCCGGCATTATAACTTAATTCATTTAAATGAAGTGTACATAAGACGACCACAAAGTTTTTTTGATAAAAAAGTTAATAACAAACTATAATTTGTTAAAAAACACAAACGCGGAGAAAAATTCTTGCAGTACAAATCAATGAAATTAACAATAAGCCGAAAAAAACAAATGCAACTCTGAAACGAAAGACAATAAAAATCCTTCTTTTTTTAAATTACATGCACCTGTATATGTGGCCAGTGCGTTATATGAACATAATAAAAAAAAACAAAAACTTTGTTGCGTTCCTCTAAATTTGTCCATGAGTGTATTAGTACCTACTCTCCTTCTATGCCCTTTGCGAAAATCACGTACAATGCTTCCCCCCCCCCTTGCCCCGACACTAGCTCACTCCTCAATCGATCCCCACCCCCGTCCCCGCCCTCTTCCACACCTAGCACAGTTGTTTACATAAGTTATATCTTGTAATATTAAATAATTTGTCTAGTATGTAATGTATGTATGTATACACCTCCAGGTGTATGTAACGCCCGGTTTTTTAAACTTTGAGTTAATATTTACTATATTCGTACACGGTTTCCACGATACAGGCCCCGAACCTAGTGTGAGATTGCCATATAACCGGTCACTAATTACTATTAATGTGGTTTATCTTTGTTGGTTTTTAACTGTATTTGTGTATTGAAAAACTTCTGGAAATAGGCTACTTATAAAGTTCTCTAACAAAAACACAAGTTAAAAACTAGAGATAATTTATTTTTCTTAAAAATTACAGATAATATTGTATACAAATTTTATTACATACATAACTTTACATAGGTACTTATTTTTGTATGAATACAAAATCGTTTACAATACAACTGATTTTTTTTATAACATGATTTGTAAATAAAAAACTTTTAGACGACAATATACCTACTGTAGCTGCTTTTTTATAATAAAGTTCTACTTTCAAAACAAGCCCATACTTTTATACAGGGTGGTTTTGTTATCGTACACAATCGTGATTCTAACACATGGGACACCCTGTATATGTGAATGTGATAGCTTAATTTGTACTCAATTTGGAATAACATTTTCAATTATAAGTTTTGAATCTATCATGGTTATGAACACTTCACTAAAAACCCGAACATGGCGCACGCAACTCGAAATATCGGATCACTCAAAAATTCACAAATCATGGAAAATGTAAATATCCCGTTATCAGTGAAAATAGTGTTCAACGTTTTCAGTTATGTATTTAAATACATACAATCACTAGCCAATGAAGATCATTTTTACTAAGAAAACCCGTTATTTGCTTCAATCATTTTTATAAATACGGGATCACGTACCGTTTTATCGGTGTTCGACCGACAAAGTTTTGGTTCAATTCGTGAACCTTCATATGCGTGAGTGCGATGCGCTCCGCATTGCGTCTCTCGCTATTCAAAGGTCGCGTCATGTAAAAAGAACGCTGGAAGAATGTGGAGGTGTGTTTGCGCGTGGGTACACTCGCGCACGAAAGTACTAGGCCAATAGCCGAC
The DNA here is from genome assembly GCA_963924445.1 of Philereme transversata. Lineage (NCBI taxonomy): Eukaryota > Metazoa > Arthropoda > Insecta > Lepidoptera > Geometridae > Philereme > Philereme transversata. Next base: position 14,180,815 of record OZ004347.1, read on the forward strand.
TGACGAACCAATAGCGCACGTGTGGCATGTGGCGCGTCACCCGCCCGCCCCGCGCCGCACCTCATACCACTAAACAGACTGATAAATCGCCTAATGCGCAGCTTGACCGTCAGCGTTCTTTTTACATGATCTAGCCCGTATACAGGGTTAATTGTTAATGCGCAAAATAGTTACGGTACCAACTGGTACCTACAAAACATTCGCGATCACTATACATGAGATTACAAATAAGAACGGGTTATAGCGTAAGACCTTTTTATTTATCATACCGACTGACGTTTTGTTGCAACAGCCGTGGTCGCGGGTCGCGAGTCTCCGCGATAAATACCCGTTATATACTAAAATCATGGTTCAAAACAGTAAATAACTTTGCTGTATTTTTATTTTAAAATTACGTATATATTATTTGTTATTTCTCCATTTAAAAGTTAAGATGTCTCTAGCTTCTTAAGCTACTCTTCATCATTAGACGATGTCGAGGAGGCGAGTGCGACGTTGCCGTTCCGCACCGTCAGCAATCTTTGTTAATGTTTTGTGAAACCAATTTAAGGAACATTTAAAGCATTTGCTTATATTATTATTACCTTCTCGTTAACCAGTTACAAATAACCCGCATACAATAATGAAGGAAGATCATAAAGGGAATTTATCTTATTTTAGGCCTCTTGTCCTGCCTTAGGAATGCGACGACTAGACTTAACAATTTTATATCACGCAGTCAGAAACGAATTAAAAATGTGTGGAGGTATACTTTAATTACCTTACAAAATCAGCTTGATAAAAAAATTAAAAATATTTGTATTCATTAAAATGACAAGGATCACTTAGAAACGTCCATTTTAGTGCCTGTTCCTTTGCGACCAAGCCAGGATAACATTTTACAAGTAATCTTACGTTATACGAGTACATACATTAGTAATCCTGTCAAAATTTTGAAGAACAACTCTGCTCATCTAGAACAATTTATATCAATCTAATATTGAAGTTAAAGTACGTTGTAATGTATGGGAAGATAGATATTGGCAGAGTTGTCGTAAAGGCGATGGTTTCAGATACACCTTGTGATTAATTTTCGTAGCGTTTCGATTTTTATTTCCTAGCCTAGGTATTAAACATGATAAGGCATGAGTTAGTGACATAAGTCCTAAATAACATAACTTATATCTGTTAACTTAATTGTTCCATCTAGTGGGAAAGGCGACCTGTTAAAGGTTGCTGGGAGCCGTTGGGTGCAGATCGTACACGATCGGTCGTTCTGTATATCTATGGGGAGGCGTATATTCAGCAGTTGACGTCCTGTGGTACGATGATGATGATCTCAATTATTTCTTCCTCGTGCTGAGCTGATGTTTAAGATGCTGTATCTCGTCGTGTTGCCTCGTCAGCTGCTCGTTGAGTCCGGCGACGTGCTCCGTCAGCACTGACATCTGCTCTTCGTAGTTATGGGACGTGGAATGGAGCTCTTCTTCCTGGAATTAAAAATACAAGTTAATTTAATTTATGAAAAAAAGCTTCTACCAAATCATTTAATTTTATTCATTAAGAAATAACAAACAACTCCAATATACAACCTGTTTTGTTACGTACGTCATTAATTTAAAACACACATCCGGTATCGTATTAACTGATTACGGTATCGCTTAACACCGGTAACTTCAATATTTATCCAGTAATCGATACATTTCCAATAAACAATTGTTATGTTTAGTTTGCAGTCTCTATAACTTTTACATTAAAACCCGTTTAAGACGATTTCACAGGGACCCAACCAAAAACACGTCTTAAGCGAGAAAGCGTATTTATGCGGGATATATAAAATAAAAAATACTGTTGTATTTTTCGAACTTTCGCGATCACTGTAAATAATTATTGACTAAAACGGGTATCGGCTGTGTTACAACTAGCGTGGTCACGGGTTGTTTCAACCCGTGACCACGCCTGTTGCAACACAGCCGAAACGTCGGGATAACAAATAAAATAGGTACATACGCGATAAATACCCGTTTTAATCAAAACGTAGTATTATTTTTTAAAACAGAAGATAGAGGTATCTTCTTTGTACTCATGTTTCATTTGAATTTGTATGATATAGTATAGTGGCAGGTGACTCACCAATCGGCTAATAGTGTCGTGTTTCTCCTGCAGCGTGCTCTCGCCCGACTCTCTATCCCGCTCCATTTCCTCGAGTCGCAGCCGCAGCATGTCGCACTGGGACACAAATATAACTTAAACAAATAATGGACGGACAGTTCTATCATAGATAGATAGATAAACTCTTTATTGAATAACCAACAAACCAAAATAAGTACTAGGCTGGAATAAATAATACAATACAATAAAATAATACTTTAGTTTAATTTGTTTCTCAATCATAACCAATAAATCAATCTTAATCCTTTTTGTTTCGCCGTAGTCGAGTATAAAGGCATAAAATTAAAATGTGGTAGCACCATATATAGTTTTGATTTTATATAACTACTACATAACCCGCACTTGTGGTTTGTCAATGAAAACATGACTCCCCTTGTGTGCAGTGGTAAAGAGTAGCCTATGCCTCAATCCCGGTGGTAGTCTATCTATACACCGATTTTCATCGAATTCGGTCCAGCCGTGTCGTAAAAACGTAACAAACAAAGAGAGACTGAGTTACTTTCGAATTTATAATGTTAGTATGGATGTAGAACTCACCTCTACAATATAATGTTCAGCCATGCTGTTCAGGTCATCTTTCTCAGATTTCAGATCCCTAATCTTATTCCTAAAGTATGTCTTCATCCGCTCCTCTCGGGATTGCACCTCGTGGTTCAACAGAAATGGCACTTCTACGCTTCCTAGTAGACCGGTCACTCTGCCTTCGCCATCTGAACAACAAATTAAAACGTTTTAAATAAAGTAATTCACCTAGATGAAATATAGTTATCCTCTGGATGGATTGATGACTGGATGGAATAAAGTAATACACTGGATGGATTTATGACTGGATGGAAACGTAATCCACTGGCTGGAACAAAGTAATCCAGTGAATGGATTGATAACTGAATAGAATAAAGTAATCCTCTGTATGGGTTCATGACTGGATGGAACAAAGTAATTCACTGGATGAATGTAATCTTTTTTTATTATAATTGTAAAACCAACATGAAACAATAAATATTTATGACAAATAGAGATGCCACAGCCAAACTTATAATACATCTATTTTTGCGTCGTGGGTAAAAACAATAGCTATACAAGGTTCATCATCATCATATCAGCCATTGGACGTCTACCGCTGAATATAGCCCCCCCCCCCTCCCATATATATTTTAAGTTTTTTTAAATTGTTTTATAAAAAATGTTAAAACTATACCTATAGAAGTTTCATTAAACACATTAAAATCTCCAGAGTCGTGTTCGCCTCGCCTCCGCTGCGACGCCGATACGTGCTTGGCAACTTCCAGTGTTAGGCTCTCGTTCTCCAACTGAAGCATGCCGTATTCCATTCGGAGCTTCTGATTATCCTGTAAAATATTATCCAGTAAAATTGGGACAGCATAAGGCTAGATTATTAAAAAGTTGCAAATGAGTTCAGTCAAAATTATTTTTTTGTTAATAACGAAATGGGTAATACAGTTTAATATTAGATAGATCATATCTTTATTGCACACCGTTAAAATATAAATAAACAAAAAGAACAAGAAAGTAATGTTTAGATCATAGGTACAATGGCCGACCTTATCGCTAAAATAGATCTCTTCCAGGCAACCTTTGGATGGACAAGATCTATGTGAACAAATGAGGGCGGTGGCGTTGGTAAAATAGTTCTAACCTAACAGAATCTAAAATATATAACAGATTTGCATGAAGTTATATTAAATGTGAAGAGAATTCTATTTTAGACATAGACAATCATTTGGCACTCAATACATTTACACATAAAGGCATGATGAGACATAGGAAACATGATTAAAATTAGTAATTGAAAAAAAAGTACATGCAAAATAGAAACAAGTTAATTATGTTTAATCTTGAAGTAGGTATGTTGTGTGCAGCAAAAGGGCATTAAAAAGTTGCCCCTTTTTAAGCTTATTGAATGTGAATGTTTTACCTGTTCTAAGCTAAGTGCCTTCATACTAAGTTGCTCGTTCACGTTCAGATCGTCCACGGAACTGAGTGCATCTTCACTACCAAGCTAAAACAAAACAAATGCTTGAAACACACACTTGACTCATTATTTACTTAGCCACCTAGCCTAGCTCATAAGCATGTAAATCGTATTTTAAATTATTTAGATACTGTGTTTTTTTTGTTGCAATATTAATAAAAAAATTAAATGGATGATGATGGTGTGAGTTTACAACTCTTCATTTTGCAATGGTCTGGAAGAATCGAATGACATTATCACTACCCTGTTATCACCACATTTTGACCTTGAGCCTTAAGTACGAGTTTTCAAATACGCAAACGTCACAGTTTTCGTAAGCTCGCTGATGGACGCTGCAAGAAAAACGATTATAACTATTGACGTTTGCTTTTATGACAACTAGTACTAAGTTATGAATATTATTGTAAATGCTTTTGTTAATGCATTTTTTGGGTGGTTATATGTATGTATTTAAACAAACAAGTATATAAGTATTCTATCAGTTATCTGGTTCGCATAGTACAAGCTTTGCTTAGTTTAGGACTAGATAGCGTTGTGAGAAACATCCAGCATTATTTATTTATTTTATACAACTCAGAGGATGAAACATGTAAATGCCCCACCTGATGTTAAGTAGTAACCATCGCCTATAACAAAGAATTGCCTCATAGGTCAATCCTCACCTTGAAAACATACCCTAAAATCTTATTTCATTGGCACCCATACTCTTTAAGCCGAAACATGCTTACCAAACTACCACCTTCAGATAAAAAGTCTCCATTACAACTAGGCGCCTGACTGCCCAGATGTACTTTACTAGGAGTTCCACCAAGCCGTTCCTTCCTCGCTTCTTCTAAAGTAAGTTGCAACTCCTGGTTTTTATTCCGTAGCTTCGCTATCTCACATTTATATTTACTATCACTCTCATTTATGTGTTTCTGGTAGTCCTCTATAGATGCTGTCAGCTGGGAGACCTCAAATGCTCTATCTGATAGCTGCAACAATTTGTAAAATATCTTATACAATCTATATTATTACAGTAGAGGTATAATTTGTTAGTTTGGGTAATCTCAGAAACTACTGAACCTATTGAATATTATTTCACTGATAGAAAGCTATCCCCGAGTGATATAGGCTATGTTTTGTTTTGATAAAAATCCGTGCAAAACGGGGGCGACTCAGCTAGTTTTAATCATAAAAACCCAATCTTCATCATTATCAATCGTATTGTTCAGAGTTAGCAGTGCCCCCATACAATCATTATCATCCTATAGATCAGCGCAAGGGCCCTCTACTGAGTATACTGAGTAGAGTACCTTTTTCTATTGACCTCAACAGGTCTGCTGTTATATGAACTTACTATGATGATGATGTCATCCAGGCCGATTTCGGCTCCGGCGACATTGTTCCTGCTTGTTTTCGTTGATGCGCTCTTTGGTGACTAGCATATCCAATTTTGGCCTTAAATGTGCGCGCACATAATGTGCATGTCAAAACGCCATTTACGTAATTATAGTGAATGTTGGCAGGTGGTTTATTTTTAAGGTGGTCACGTTTATTATCTAGATCACACCTGCGCTCATCTTCTAAGTTGAAGACACTTTGTTGAACCAATCGTCTCCACTCTGGCCGATTTTCTGCCAATGATTCCCACTCAGAGGGCTCAATCTTGCACTTTTTCATGAACTTACTATATTAATATAATTACTAGCAAGAAAATGTAATTAAATATTTACAATTAAAAACGTAGGGTGTGTTAATTTAGATGATTTAAAACATGGCTAAACCACGTTGCACAACATAAACAGTTATCATCCTAGGAAGTATGTACTCAGTTATTTATAGTGTCACTCCTAAACTAATGTTACTGAGGTGAGTCACGCCTGAATATTTATCATGATAACCCAGGAATAGTTAACCACTGGAAGCCATACTGGAGGTGACCTATAAACTCTCTCTCTAACACTGGATTTGGCCACAACTCATACAAACTTGGACTTATGAACAAAGACTATGGTTTATTTAATATGAGAGATGAAAGTCTCTTTTTATTTACTTTTGTAGTCTTATTAGGTTGTAGATAGTTATCGAGATAAAATGAATACATTTCTGTTGTACATAACCATTGTCTGTCCGGGAAACATCTTTGATGTATTACACAAATAAAGAAATTAAAATTTAGCTTAAGTATCATTTTGGTTTTCCTAGACCACTCAAGCAGGTTTACTAATATAATTCTACCTCTGAGACCTAGTTTATCTTCTTATCCCAAATATCACCTATCATGAAAATCCTTAAAGCATTTCTTATTTGTGGAATAGTTAATAATTAAAAATGATGTAATACTAGTTGACAAGCCGAACTTCGTATCACCAGTAGCCTTGACCATGCATATGACGCGGGGTGCCAATGTATAGTCAATCGGCCATCATTAGCTGCGTCTATGTATGAGAAAATGAATTTTCGTCATCATTTTTATTAGTGTGAACTTTTGCAATATTTTGATAGTTATTCTGCTATTTGGGGTGAAGACAAATCCAACAATTCAAAGATCATCAAAATCGGTCCCGCCGTTCTTGGGTAATAAATGGTGTAACTAACCCGACTTTGTTTTATATAATTATAAAGATTATGAATAAAAATTACATAGAACAAAGACACTTATCTAATATCTAAATTTATCTTTAAAGCCATTTTAAAAACATATATAACAACTGATAACAGCATAATTGCTACAATTATTCCATTATATTTCAGTGTGTTAGGTGAACAAACATCTGACATAGCTATTATGCTCTTCTGGTCTTCATATGACCTCAAAATATAGACCAACTCAACATCTCTAAAAATTATATTAATACCTGAGAAGCAAATTGGGCATTTTCAATAATCTTTTTCTGTAGTTCTTCCTGCAGCAACCCTGAGTCCAGGGGCCCTGCGTTACTGGTGGTAGCTTGTTTTTCATCATTTTTACTCTTTGATTTCTTTGTTGATTTCAACTAGAAAAATGTATAAACATCAGTAAAACAAGACTGTTATTATTTGATCAACTTTAGCAGTTAGTCTAGGAGGTAATCATTGTAAAATTATTTATACAGATAGAATTACACATTATTAGCTTTGTAGCTTTGTATTGGAAGAGTGACTGATCTATGATTCCAATAAAATAAAAGCAGAAGATTAATTAACAGAATAAAAACAGAACAATAGAAAAAAAATAACAATGTATAGCAATGACCTGGTGCGCCTCAAGTTCATCCTGAAGAACGGAAACTCGACGCGTCAGCTGCTGGTTCCTAAACGTAAGAGAGTCTATCTCTAACTCCCCTTTTCTAAGCGTCTTTTCCCGCTCTTTCAGCGTCTCTCGCAGCTCGTTAGACTTGGCCTGCTCGTCTAAAACACCTTTCTTCAATACCTTTACATGAACTCGCAGCTAAAACAACGGAAACACCAAATTACCGATCGTGTTTCACCGCATTAAAACATTTGGACTGTTATAAACTCACTTTAGAGTACTCCGACGCCAACTTCTGATATTTTGCCGGTATATCACCCGAAGGCAATCCCTCCATCGTGGTTATTCAAGGAGTCATAACTGTTTTTACAGTAATTAGCTGCCTTTTTGCAAAAAATCTTTTGTATCAAACATGAAAAAAAACTGAAACACCCACTTTGCGAAGTTCGCTATATAAAATGAAAATGACAGAAAAGAAAAATGACGTAATTGATTGATGTTTGATGACTGACATTTCATTTGTTCCAATGGCAAGACCAAAACAGCTGGCATCGTTGCAAACTAATCGACTAAAGTTGCGTAACGCCAAACTGACACATCACTACGAAAAGAGAAAGAAGAGGGAAATCTTTTTTTTTGGCAACACTGGCTCTGTTGATGTGTCGTCGCGATTGTCTTGTGAAAATATCAATATTTTGGATTTTTATAAAAGAAAAGCAGTTATTCTCTACAAATTACCTTGATTAATGAGCCTCCCAATCTATCCTTTCCAATTATAACAAAGCCATGGACGACAGGTAAGCGATTTTTCCACAATTCGTTACTTTGCCCCGTAACAGGTAAAACTTAGTTTTAACAATGTAAACTGCGACTTTCTTGTTTAATTTTTGCAGGAACATGGATACTAGCTGCTCAGGGTATAATGAAAACGACAGCGAGCACTCCAGAAGTATAATTCACATGGACGTTGACTGTTTTTATGCTCAAGTGGAGATGCTTCGAAAGCCCGAACTCCGCAATGTTCCACTTGGTATTCAACAGAAAAACATCGTCGTCACCAGCAATTATGAAGCCAGGAAGTATGGAGTTCAAAAGTGCATGCTTATATCGGATGCATTGAAAGTTTGCCCGAATTTAGCTTTGGCGAATGGAGAGGACTTACATGAATACAGAAAAGCATCTAATAAGATCTTCATGGTACTGCAGGGCTGGAAGTGTCCAGTAGAAAAACTGGGTATGGATGAAAACTTTATTGATGTTACAAGTTTAGTTCAGGAACAGTTAAAAACTATGAGTGATAAGAGTGTAGCACTCTCCGGCCACATTTACAATGAACCAAGCATAGAATGCCCTTGTGGCTGCCACCACAGACTGAGGATAGCATCACAAATAGCCAGTGAAATGAGAAAGAAAATATATGATGAATTAGGTTTCACAACTTGTACTGGTATTGCACACAACAAGTTGTTAGCAAAACTTATCTGTCCATTACACAAGCCTAATGACCAAACTACTATATTCCCGGAGCATGCAACCTGCTTTATGTCAAGTCTTACAAGTGTCCGTTCCATTCCAAGCATTGGCTCTAAAACAACTGAAGCTCTCATCTCTCAGAAAATCATCACAGTAAAGGATCTTCAAGAGGCATCAACAGAGAAGTTGAAGAAGCATTTTAGCAGTGACATGGCAGTTAGATTGAAGACCCTAAGTTTGGGAGAGGACAACACGCCAGTAAAACAGTCAGGGAAGCCACAAAGCATTGGTTTAGAAGACAGTTTCAAGACAGTCAGTGTGAAAAGTGAAGTTGAAGACAAGTTCTCTGCTTTGCTTCAAAGATTGCTTGTCTTAGTCAGGGAAGACGGACGCATTCCAGTTTCTCTGAGGGTCACACTGCGGAAGAAAGATGCCAAGCGGCTCAGCAGCCACAGAGAGTCAAGACAAAGTCAAATATCACCATCAATATTTTCACTGAGCAATGGTGTGCTATCAGTGACTGATGCTGGCCAACAGAAACTCCTAGCGATTGTAATGAAATTATTCAACAAGCTGATTGATTTAACTAAACCATTCCATTTAACTCTAGTGGGTCTGGCATTCACGAAGTTTCAAGAGCGCATGACAGGAAGAAGTTGTATAGTGAACTATCTGATGAATGATATTTCCGTCCAATCAGTACTTAATTTATCAAATGACTGTGACACGTCAGCTTCGTCCATGGATTACTCGGCGGTGTCGCCGAGCAGCAGTACGACAACCGATCACTCCGACGCCGAAGTCGAACCATCCCCGAAAAAGCCTAAAAAGGTCAACTGGATAGCTAAAAGAAGGTGCCTGGCGAAAGAGGAAGTCGCGTCGCCGAGTAAGCTGAAAGTCGGCGAACTCAGACTAAATTCTAAGGAGTTAGAAAAAGTTTCCGAGTTGAGGTTAAATTCCCGCGACCGGTCGTTGACCCCTCGCGCCAGCCCGGCCCGAGACAACATGTCTGACGCGTCAGACACTATGAAGGATGTGGTGGAAGATGGAGCCTGCAATGACTGTCCCAGCTATGTGGATAAAGAAGTGTTCAGTGCACTGCCAGATGACATGCAACAGGAGCTCAAAGCCATGTGGAAGAACCCATCCAGCTCAGCTGGAGTGACCAGAAGTAGCCCGCGAAACGCGAACAAACCTAAATCGAACACAATTCTGAAGTACTTTGTTCCACACAAATAGTAGTAAGATTTATAACTTGATAATTTTAAGTGATAAGTGGATGGTTTCTATTTTTTCAAATCATACAAGTTTTATTCAGCTGATCAAAATACATGTTTATGTTGAATACTGTTTTTTACTTATTCAATAAGAAAACGCATTCTGTAGATAAGTTGCTATATCATTTAATATCTATATTTTTAACAGCTTCCGTTACCATAGTAGATAACTCTGTATATTTCTGAACACTATTCACGTTGATTCTCAGTAATTGTATCAGCTTGCCGTAGAAGATGACATCCACATTCAGTTGAAGTCTGATCTTATCTCCGTCCGTAGCGCCAGCAGAGTCGCTGCTCTGCTGCGACATTTCTCTAATCTGTTTCAGTCTTCTCAAGGATTCCTCAGTTTTGTGCACTGAGGTCAAAACATCTTCTACATATTTGTAGTATCTAGAAAAAATTACACCAAATTAGACTTGACCTCATTTAATAGATAAGATGTCAATATGTTACGAAGTTACTTACGAAATGGTCATAACGTTGAACAAGGCCTTGAGGAGTTCTAGTACGAACGCGTTGTCCAGTCTTCTAGATGCATCCTCGCTGAATTCTTTCAGTGCATTCGTAACTACTTCTATGTAAGTGCAAGGTCTCGTGGGTATGCTCCGGTTCGTCTTCCTGTACAATCTTGGTATATCACTGACTTGTTTCAATTGAACATTGAAGTAATCAAACAGCTCATTCACAATGCATTCCTTTACGCATTTCTTCGTGCCTTGTAATGTCTCTTTAGAAGATTGCAAGCTCTTATTCAGTAAATCTACGTTAGTGGTGAATTTGCTTTGTACAAGTTCTTGGAAGGTCGGTAATCGATGAATGAGGGCTTGCACGTCGACGTAAATGCTAATACTGTTCTCGACAAGGATTTTATTTACATTTGTCGGTTCGTATTTCGGTGGAGAAGTTCTCTGAAACAATAGTCATTGATGACACATTTGTTATCCACTGTTTCAGGATTTTTAGGGGAATCCCTTAAAAATCTAGGGTAGTGCTTACAACAGCACTAGTGCTTGCAACAAAGTCACAAACATTTACCGATATATCAAAATGAGCGATTTTAAAGTTGAAGTCTGTTTGTGGCATCTACTTCCAAGCGGATGGACTGATTCCAATGCTGATTATAATTGAAAAATGATGTTTGTGTGTTTATTTTTGGGGGGAATTGGTGACACCGTTTTCAGCTTAAAAGGGGCTCACTGGTATACCTGTGTACAGTACGCGCTGGCCCACGTAGCATACCGCGCCAGAACTTGCAGAGACAGCTTCCAGAACTTGTGACCTAGGGCGTCGATGTAGATGCCGTCCGCCCAGCACTCTTGCAGGGTTTGCCAACACCGCTGGCTCTCTTTTAGGAGGAAACCATCGTGGGGTTCTATCGTAGGGGTCTTCTGAAGGGCGGATTCGTAGCTTCCTGTCGAATAACATTTATTTACTCGTGATTTTAAGTTTATGATGAAGTTCTTGTAGATTCTATGATCGTTTAGTGACCTACTTTTCGATATGATTTGTCTACCTACGTGATTAAAGTCATGAAGTTGTATTACCTATAGATAGAGTACCTTATTTATTCTAATCATTTACCCTAACGAGAGTTTAGAATATCGGCTATTTAAATACCGGCGGCATTCTTAAAAGTCTGAACTTAGGTGACTTTAAAGATCTATTATCTAATTGAGCTGGTAAATAGATGCTACGAGATTAGTAAAAATAAACTTCTCCGTGTGAGCTTAAAGGTCTTAAAGTAACTTAAGCCTTTCAGAATACTAAAGCTTTGCTAAGGTAGAAATCGCGTAAGCTAAGGCGCGTGCGCAGCGAGTAAAGGATAAAATTAAACTCGCAATACTACGAATAGTATGACTCAACAGCATAGTACACTTTAAGGCCAATTTAGACGGTGAAGGTTCTTGCCTTCAACTGTATTGCGTGTTTGTACAAAAGCCTCTTGTTTTCCTCTTTATAATCTCTAATCAATATATCATTTCTAAGTAATTCGGCATCAGCGTAGTTTGCATATCATATAAGAATCAAAGTCCTGACTGACTGACAGACAACGCACAGCCTAAACCGCTGGTCGTAGAAACTTGAAATTTAGAGGGCATGTTGGTCTCGATGCGTAGGGGTGTACTAAGAAAGGATTTTTTGAAATTCAACCCCTAAGGGGGTTAAAAGAGGGTTTTACGTTTGTATAAATAAATAAATATAAATATCACTCGACATTTCACATAGCGCTATCTAGCCCCAAACTAAGAGGAGCTTGTACTATGGGAACCAGATAACTGATAGAATACTTATATAAGTACTTCTTTTTTTGTAAATACATACTTATACAGAAAAACACCCACCCAGACAAGGAACAAATATCTGTAGATCATGCAAACATTAGTTCCGCGGCGGGAATCGAACCCGCTACCTCCTGCGTCTCAGCCGGCTATACGCCCACTGCACCACGGAGGCAGTCAAAACATGAAAATAACATCATGAAAAACAGTGGTTTCTGGATTTATAAACTTGAAACTTGGCAAATATATTTTTTAACAAAAATAAGAGAAATGGTATTTTTTTGGTTTTCAAAAATCATCCCCTGGGTGGGTGAAAAAGGGTGTTGAACTTTTTATGGTAAAACATTATTCCTGAGGTTAATAAACGTAAAACTTTGCATAAATACTTAACAAGGAAGATGGCATAGTTACTTTTTTTTTAAATCACCTCCTAGGGTTGAAAAGGGATGTTGTAGTTTGTTCTAAAACAATTTTAATTGCAATTACGAACGTATAACTTTGCATAAATGCTTTTTATAGGTAATTAATGAAACATTTTATCATGGCAAGACCACCAGGGTCTGATGATGGAGCCAGGAGAGAATCTACAGAACTCATTAATGGATAACAGTAGATGTATCGTGTTTGGGTTCTATTAAATTGTTTTTACGAGACGTTTCACGATACAATTGACTACCAGCGTCTGAAGATGGAAAAATCGACCGATTTTAATGAATGAATGAAATACTCTTTACTGCACGCACATCAAACAAAAATACAGTAACAAAGGAAATAAACAATAAATAACGGTACAATGGGTGGCTTAATCAACAATATTATCATCAACATATTAAATAATCTGCGGGTTCTGACAGACTGACTGAAAATCAACGCACAGCGTAAACCGCTGATCTTAGAGACTTGAAATATGGAGTAGTAGTAGTGTAACGCGCACGAAGTTGTGGGCAACAGCTAGTAATAAATATAATAACATATATCAGTGATATTCTTAATTTAATTCAAACCTCACACTTTACGGTATAATTAGGCAGGTACTCACAAAAACCCTAACAAACTAACTTTCCTAATTAGGTAGGAGGAAGGAAAGCTAGTCTATTATCATATTACGAGTATAACGCACTAGGCAAGTAAACAGGGGCCGACCGACAGTTTACCTTGAATAAGCGCCCAATACTATTTTGAATAAGGCGTACACATTATTTTGGGCCTGGATGACTCACAATCAGTCAGGAATCTGTTACCCCTGTGCGTCGGAGCCGTAAAGATGGCAGCAACTAATCAACACTGTAGCAATGGTACGTTCATGACGTCATCACCCTTGACTCGGTTTACAGATGATAATGCTAATGAATGAGCTGTGTTGAGATGAATGTGATATCAGCTATTGTTTATTTATCTTACTGACTAAGTTTAGTTAGCTGATAAGCTAACATGGTATGTAATGGGCAGTCCATTAACATTGCAACTAGGTATGTGGGGTATAATTAATTTATTATGAGGAATGTTTACCAAACATTTTGCATGTAAATGTACAGGAAGGGTTAAAGTTTTTCATCCATATCATGCCATAATTTGACCTTTATGATTCTATTAATATTTACAGTAAAGAACTCAGGCTTATTTAATTACATTTTTTTTCAAATTGAGAACCCATAAATTTAAATACATATATTAAAAATATTTAATGAAAAGAAAACCCTATATTTTTTTACATTATAAAATCATTGATATTGAATCATATTTAAGGATAGTAAATTGTGTACATTGGTTAGCAAACCAGTGAAATAAGGTGAAACTACTCTAAATTCGAAAAAGTGAACTTACATAAAAACAATGGAAGAGGTTCTTTTAATGCACTTTTAGTATTTTGAAATTTTAAGTCCTACCACTACTGTTAAATCAATTTAAATATTATCAATTTATTCTTTGCCATTTCAAGAGCATTGCACTGATAGTTTTAAAGAAGAATCAATGCTTCAGGTCTTTTAAAAGGGAATTTGGCCTCATTAGTGTTCTCCACCATACATTATATTACATACAACTTCTTTATATAAAACTAGCTGACCCGCCCGCAGCTTTGCACCTTGGAATTTTGCGTTCCCATGGGAACTTTGGGATAAAAAGTATATACAAACAATCTTATATACAAATGCAATGTTGGTGTAAGGATTTAAATAAATAAATAAATATTGCTGGATATTTCACACAGCACTATTTAGCCCCAAACTAAGCAGAGCTTGTACTATGGGAACCAGATAACTGATAGAATACTTATATACATTTTTTTTTGTAAGTACATACTTATAATATATAGAGAAACAATCAGACCCAGAACAAATATCTGTAGATCATGCAAACATTTGTTCCGCAGCGGGAATCGAACCCGCTACCTCCTGCGTCTCAGCCGGCTATTCACCCACTGCACCACAGAGGTCATCATTTAAAGTCAATCCATCAACAACTTTTCTATTGACAGACACAAACATACATTCATTTTTATAATTAACACTTTCACTCCTACTGACTTGATATCAAGCTCATAACAATTAAATATCTATTGTGTTTTATTTCCTGGTATTCAGATACTTAAGATGACTTACCAGCAATTTCCTGGAATCGTATCTGGAAGTACACTGGCAGGTTCCATCTTTTCTGAAAGCTCTTGTATTCAACAGTTGCTCGCAGTAACTTCACAGTCCCTTCATCTGGACAAAACTCCTCTATCATCCTCATAAATTGCATGCTTTCATTATATCTTCTATAGAATATTTGGGGGTTGCCAGGAGCAAAAATTGACGATAAATTCACCTCTAATCTACTATCTACTTCACACCAAAAGCAGTTTACTAGAAATCTATATTTTTTTACAAGAAATGTCAATTTGGAATGTTGTGTTACCACAAGTAGTAATTTTAGTTTTGTACTTAGTAAAGACAATGTCCTTTCATAG
Source organism: Philereme transversata (assembly GCA_963924445.1). Lineage (NCBI taxonomy): Eukaryota > Metazoa > Arthropoda > Insecta > Lepidoptera > Geometridae > Philereme > Philereme transversata. Next base: position 14,196,155 of record OZ004347.1, read on the forward strand.
ATTCCTTCTAGCCCATCTTTACTTCTTTGTAGTGCAGGCTCATTTATTATATCTTGTAGTAATGGACCAACAGCTTGTTTACGTATAAGTAGCTCTGTTTCGGAAACCCGGTCTAATGTTGCCAGTGTAATAAGTGTTTTGAGAAGGTTTTCTTCATCGCTGTCATTCCAGAATTGGAATAGTAATTGATTTAATGTTTGTATAAGCTTTTGGCCAAGTTCCTTGAACTGAGTCTTTTGGTCAGGTTTTATCAAGTTCTCACACTTAGCTATTGAGAACTTAAGTTGGTTGTATTGCATACTAGCACGGTCTGCTAATGCTACCCTGTCATCTGCTTTCTTATCAGCAATGTTGCTCAAAATGCTTTCTAGTGTTTTGAGGCTGTTGAAAGTTTGGCTGTAATATTTTAAATGCTGTTTCTTTTTCTGAAGTGTGTGTCTTTGGCTCATCCACATTGATAACTCCTTCATTGCATCGTCTAAACATTGTTTGACACTCTGAAATCAATAAACCAATAACATAAAAACAACTTTGTTACCAACAAGGTTGACAGGTAGAAAATACTATTAGCATTAAGCCCATCTTTTGTATATTTAATGTGTATTTTTGTATATAATAAAGTATTAAACAGAATAAATAAAAATGTTTATCTGTGAGACCATTTCCTGTTATTGTTCTCACATTGATTGGATTCCAGTAATTTCACAAAAATAATAACAGAATTTGTAGACAGCTAGAATTATGGTGGTAATCTGGGTATTTTTAATTAATGAATTAGAATGGTTAACTTACAAAAACTTCTTCATTCAAGTGTCCCAGAGGCACCTGGATTTTAGAAATTGCTTTATCGAATCCAATGAGAGTAGCGCAAAGATTGACGAAATTCGCGTAATCCTTGTTTATGAGCTCAATCATAGCCAGGCGCAGGACTTTCAAATAGACCCCTAGGTCATCACGCATCGACTCCAAAGAAACTACATTTTGATGGTCCGCCAAGAAGTTATCCACGGAGAAATTAGACTGAAATCACAACAGATATATTCATAATGCAATAACCACATGAAATAATTAGAGAAATGCGAATTTATGAGAAATTGCCGACTAATACCTTTACGAAGTCATTTCGATCGAAGCACAGGCCCCGAGGGGCCGGCGGTAACGTGAACTCAATTATATCCTGCTCCATTTTCCTAAGCCGTTATTATTGCACTAGAAATGCACCATTATTAAGAGGAATTGTTTAAATTTATAAAAAATTGGTGGCCCTCGATCTGCTTACGGCGATCATTGTTTGACATTAGTGACGTTTCTTTAATTGACGTAAGTACCTATCCGACAGCGACACATCATACGTCAAAAAACATGCTCGGATACTACCTACATAATGCTTCTCTTTTCAGATATTTGGCATCAGACCCTACTAGCGTAAGTACAAGAAACTATTAGCACAGTTGCATCGTAGACGGGCTGAAGCCTTTACAAGTTTTGATGTCCCAAACACACTGTAATTTTTTTCATCGAAAAAGCACCCTAATTTCTTTCTGAGAAAATTTACCCTAATAATGTATGTTTTTTATACCATCAGAAAGTAGAGATTTCACCGAACAAAAAGCCCACCGACTTTTTTAAAAAAGCTGACATTTTGACCGGTGAATTTACGATTGAAAATTAGGGTGCTTTTTCGATATTATGTCAAAATAAGGTGAAAAAATAAATACATATATTAAATCAAAAAAAAAATACAGTGTGTTTGGGTGTAAAGGTAAGTTTTCACTAATTTTTTTTTTTGTAATAATAAATTTTTTTGTACTAATTTGTAATAATAAAAATAAAAAACCAAAAACCAAATGCAAAATTTATTTGAATTTTCACATAAATTTTGGGGTTATGTGAAAAAAAGTGTTGATACAAAAGTTGTAGATATATTTATTACCTACAACTTTGCAATTTAACTTTTTTCCATAAGAATTGCAGTTTTTCCGGAAATCGACATAAACGTGTGTGATAAACGTCGAGTGACGGTGACGGTGAAGGTTTAAGGGGGGTGACCCCTTCCACTTCCTGACCTCAGATCGCACGTAAATTATTTTTCCTTTCATTTTTGTTATACTTATTCTCCTTATACCTTTTCCAATGGGTTTCATCCACTATAATTTTTTTTGGTTTCAAAAATTACCGACCCTGGTCTAATAACCCTGCGACACAGTATTTTTACTCTGTTTTATGTACCAAATAAAAAATTTTAATTTTTGATTTTTTGATTTTGATTAATAATAGGTATAGTCAGGTAGTGACGAAATCCCCGTAGCCTTAAATGCTTCGCATTTTGATTGAAAAAACCTGTAGCAACATTTTTCGGTTTGTGATGTTTGCGATGATGAATACGATAGAAAGCGGAAACGGATATAGGTAGGTAACATAGATGACATGGAAAGAAAAAGTTAGTAACACAGGGGAACTGTTGATTGAAGAGGTTCATTAATTTTATGTTAACAACCGTGCGCAGTTTTATTTAACGTTATAGCACGGAAAACAAAATAAAATATCTTAACGGTTATAGTCAAATCAAATATAACTAGGTACTTTAATGTACCTAATTAAGTAGGTACCTACCTACCACGATATTTATTTACGTCTACTCTACCTAGTTATCCAATTAACGTTAACCCTTTCCCATTACGTTAATTTGTTTTGAATTAGTTAGATAAGTAGCAAAATAACGGACGTAAATGACCTATTTTATATAAAACAGTAATTTTCTTAGGTTATTCAGTCATCATTACGCTATTAGACTGATTAAGTGGACAAACAAGAACCGTTTAGGAAAATTATTCCTTCAGTCATTACATTACATATAGTTTAGAGCCCTTCTGAAGGGATTTAATCATGTCTTACGATTGTGAAAACCTATTTCTCAATAGAGCGAAATTGGTGATGAAAATTTTGGGGATATGGGTGCCTCCTGACAACGAGAGCTTCATCCGAAAATTCCATAGGATTTCTATGATATTCTTGCAATATCTGTTTTTGCTGTTCCAAACTATTTATATAGTTAACGTTTGGGGTGACCTTGATGCTGTATCTCAGGCTTCATACCTACTTTTTACGCAGGCTTGCCTCTGTTTCAAAGTATCCGTTTTATTGGTGAACATGGACATGCTGAAGGAACTATTGAAGCAGATGGGTTCGGAGACTTTTCAACCACAATCGGAAACTCATGAGAAGTATTAAAAAAACCCTTTCGATACGATGTTTTTTTATAGTTGAGAATTTGCTAAGGTTTCTTTGAAGTATCTTGAAATTCCAGGCGACTCGGATCAAGAGATTTCTCCTGGCGTTCATGATAAGCTCTCAGCTGACGTGTGGCATGTGGGCGCTGAAGCCTCTCTTCGACGATCCCGGCAGCCGGAAGTTTCCTTTCGATATGTGGTAAGTGTGGCATACACACACATGCCAGCTAGGCTGTAAGTTAGGTACAGAAGTACCATACGTACCCATAGATAAATTAGTGTCCAGTCTAAAAATGAAATTTATGAATTCTACGGGATCTAAAATTTGAACGTATTAAAACTATAAACTACTCTGCTAGCTCCAGGCTGTCTCTTCATCTGACTGTTCCAACATATTTCAAATGTTACATTTCGAAAAATTGCTGAATAATAGGTAGGTATCTTCTGGATGTTTGATTTCTTTTTAGGAAGATAACAAGGTTCTCTATCCCAGGATGCCAATAACTCCTGAGAAGTCACCGCACTACCACATCGGCTACGCGTTCCAGCTGCTCACCATCTGCATGAGCGCTTATATGTACTTCGCTGTGGACAGCATCGCCCTGTCGTCTGTCATCTTCGGCTGCGCGCAGATAGACATCATTAAAGATAAGATTTTAAGCGTCAGTTGACTATAATCTGATAACTAATTTTCCTACCCGACGATCCGCACCGAGCAGAAGTTTATATACTAATCTAATTTCATTAAACTAGATTAACTAACTGTTTATAATTTAAATGAATTACCTATATGATCCCACTGTATGGCAAAGGGGAGACCTATGTTGTTCCATTCTTCACTATGTGACGATTCTTCGGGCCAGGATACCTACCAAACAGGCGTTAAGGCATCATACAGCTTTAAAGGAGGGGCTCTTAAGCAATAATGTTTGCACTGTATAGTGTATAGTTTGACGACCTCCGTGGTGCAGTGGGCGAGCAGCCGGCTGAGACGCAGGAGGTAGCGGGTTCGATTCCCGCTGCGGAACAAATGTTTGAATGATCTACATATATTTGTTCCGGGTCTGGATGTTTTTCTATGTATTATAAGTACCTATGTATTTACAAAAAAAGTATATATGTATTCTATCAGTTATCTGGTTCCCATAGTACAAGCTCTGCTTCGTTTGGGGCTAGATAGCGCTGAGTGAAATGTCCAGCAATATTTTTTTTTATAGTATACGTGGAAAGTCTAGTGACACAATTGCATGTGGCGAATAAACGCGCCACAATATAATATTGCCACCTGGCAATACGAGTGGAGAAAACAGAATTCAGTCGTTCGTTCGACCACCCCTCTGGTATATTCGTGACCTCACTCACTCACTCACACACAACTCACGCCAGCCCGTCGCGCGCGCATCTCTCGTTTTATTTAATTTATTGGATTGTAATTGTTGTACTTATAATGGTTGTAAGGGCTCATTAAATGGTGTCATATTGAATTGAAGTTTTTGGATTCTACACCACCCATCAACCAAACGCACAAAGAAAAACTTTTCTTGACTGTTTACCTGGTAATCTTCTTTCAGATTGAAGCTGTACGGGGAAACAAGCGAAAAGAAATAGAAGACATTTTAGACAAAAACTACAATAAACTAATGGAATGTATCAAGCAGCATCAGGCTGTTGTGACGTAAGTAGGGTTGCCATACGTCCGGATGTTTCCGGACTCCGTCTTTGTCCGGAATGCGGGGGGAATCCTAAACCGTCCGGAATGACTACAATTTAAGTAGGTAACGAGTAAAATAAAACTTAAAATAAACCAAATATTTTGCTTCGTTCATTCACATGCACTATGCTAACAACATCAATGTTATATTTACAAGAAAGTCAGGAATTTCTATTTTTTAATCTTTGAACCCTAGGCGAAAGCACATTAGCTACACATATTATTTTATATCACTCATGCTCTGATACCCTGATGCGTAAATGCGATTTCGCCCCTAGGGGCGTAAATAATTTTGAAAATACAATGAGTCTCTTGCATTCATAGTATCCTAACATTAATACTTTGGTAAAAGGTCTTACTGAAAAACTTATTGTTCTAGGTTTAATCAGCTCGTGGAAGATGCATACCACACCTATCTGTTATTTCAACTGACGGGGAGTGTTGGCTTGATTTGCATGTCAGCATTACGGATTTTAGTCGTAAGTTTTACTCCTTATCATTTCACAAGGCGTCCTCTGCTCTAGAAATGATTTATTTCCAGAGCGTGGTATACACTCGATAACCTTTTTGCCCCAACGGCCGTCAGTTTCTGCCTGACTACTGACTTACTTACCTACTACTACTTACTACCCGAAGCCGGAGCTGGTCATCTAGTCAAGGATAAGGACGAAATTCGTCGTAAAAACAAGGCCATCATGACCTATCTTCTTCTACCTACTTGAATACTTAGATTCTATCTCATTATTTTCTAGGTGGACTGGAAGAGTATGCAGTTTTTCTCTATACTGAGCTACCTGTCAGTGATGATTAGCCAACTCTTCGTGTGCTGTTGGTGTGGACATGAACTTACTGCTACGGTACGTAACTAAATTATTTAGATTCTTTGTGTATAGAACTTTTTGCTGTATTGGTGCCGAACCCGGTACCAACATGGCTACCACGTTGGGCGCCAAAATAATGTCCAACCAATATCTATCAGAAATTATATAAAATTCTAAAAACTCCCTTTCCTTTAAAAAAGCGTACCTTATAAATTCCTTAAAAAAATAAAAATTATATATTTTTTTTAATTATTCTCTCTATGTGACTAATTTCTAAAAAGTTATGTCAAGAAAATGTGAATCTGTTAGTGGCATTCAGCATTTGTTATAAGAGTTTGTATACATTTATATCAAGTGCTGTTGATTCTGTACTGAATTAAATAAAAATAAATTTAAAAAAATGCCCGACCCAGATGGCAGACAGTGAGAGAGAAAGTTAAGCCATAATACATAATTACATAATATAAACCTAAATTACATAATATTTCACCTAACAACTTAGCACTGTAAAGACTATCTGATTTATTTTTTGACTTTCTGAATGTAAAAATCACGGACTTTACCTACCAATTTATTTTTGTGTGAAATAAAAGGCACATATTATGATACATTTTTAAAACATAAACATGGTCTGCCTTCGTGTTGCTATACCCTGCCAGGGTTCATATGTGAAACTATGTATCTACTTATAAAAACTTTGCGTACGTGAAAGCAATATATGAATATAATAATATATATAAATGTATTGAGTATTTTTTCTTCACATAAAGTTCGTTTATTTGTAGAGTGAAGACCTCCACACAGTGCTTTATGAGTGTGTTTGGTACGAGCAGAGTCTGAAGTTCAAGCGGGACCTAGTGTTCGCCATGATGCGCACACGCAGGCCCCTGGTGTTGAAGGCTGGCCATTACATCCCACTTCTGAGGCAGACTTTTGTTTCGGTTGGTATTCTTTGAAATTTGTTTATATTTCAATTTAATTCAATAAAAATAATGTACAACTTTACAGTACAATACCAATACGTTACCTACGCATACTACAAACAAAAATTAAAAAATAAAACATGCAGTTATACTTAGGTACGTAAATAAAAACGGACAAGAAAAAAGTAACACAAACAAGACAATACAAATAATATAATAAAAAATAACAATTAAAATACAATCAAAGTTTATTTTATTTATTTAAATTTAATTTTACACACCAGTAACACCAAAGCGACAGTGAAAACCCTTAATGTTTAATACTTATAAACTACTTATTTTTACGCGTGATTACTGGAGTGAAGGTGGATTGGAGCGGGGGGGGGGGGGGGGGGTATTCAATTTGAGATTTATTGTTTAACACTGCGTCACCTTAAACTAGATAGATCCTACTTAGAAAATGCAAGAAATCTGTGAATTTCGCCAAGGTCATATTGAAAATATCAACATCTTCGGCTAGACATAAGCTGTTGATAACCCGAAGGGCTTGCTTCGCTTCGCTCAGGAGATTAGTCCTTGCCCGCGGGATCGCGAGCAGCCTAGGTCGACTATAAACGTAATTATCAGGTAGGTATGTACAAACCCACAAAAATCATAAACATACGCACTCGCGGATTGTGCACCTCTCAGTAGGCGAAAGATGTATCGCACAAAAATATAACACAAAATTGATCAATATAGTAAAATATCTATGCAGTATTTTAATTTTACAATAACGTAATTATACCATAGATAATAAAAAAAATCAAGATTCTAGGTAATTTATCAAGCGTCTAGGTAGGTATCTGCTATGAAAATATGACGTGCGGGCGCGGCTCCCGGTTACTTCGGCAATATTTACGTTTTGAGAAACTTGTTTTGAGTGAAGACCACGCACTGGAAAGCACAGCGTAGGATGGCCCCCCATAGATGGAAAGAAATCGCTCTGGAAATCTATGGGGGAAGCCTATGTTTAGCAGTGGAATGAATGTTGTAAGGCAAAAGTTTTAATGTAATGGCCCAGTTTACGCATTTAAACCCTGTATTGTTTTTTACTTAACGTATCATTCTTTTTGGTTGATTTTTATTCTTTTCAGATAATTCGAACATCTTACTCCTATTTTGCCGTGTTGAATCAAACAACGTAATAACACGCTAGAATGCAGATCCTATGAGCAATGAGCACGTGAGTAGATTATGCACGCGTCGATTACCTACAACCCCTCTCAATGAAACTTGAGAGAAATTATTTTTTTTTACTCTACAATGTTGTAAATACTAAAAAACTCAATTTTTTTTAAGTATCTCTTTCTGTTCTAAATAAAGATCGCTTTTGGTTTGTACTGTTGTTTGTTTAAATTAGTCAGGAGAGGGGAATATAAGAAATTTCTCTGAAATAAAATGAACACATTTTAAGGCATAAGTTTATCTAACCCACCATTAAAATAAGAAATTAGTTTCATTAAATGTTTCTTTATTAATGAACACCTTGACTGCAATAGTCTGCGATAAAGTTTACACTTTCAAAGTTTCCTTTAATGTACGATGGTTGTAGGCTTGCATACAGAGTGTCCAGACACGCAAACCTCATGTCCCCTGGCATGTCAGAGGTATGGAATTAATTCTACTACGAGTATGACCTGCTAATTGATCAGCAGTCAGCAGTCCTGTTGTCAAGCAATTCAATTGCTTAGAAGTATCTAGGTACCTGTCATTACCTTTAAATGTTAAAAAAAAATTTAACCTTTGTTTATTTCAATCCATTTTGAAAGTTGCAAATTTACCGTTCTATACAATTACAAACCCCACTGTCTAGAAACGCCGGAATGTAAGCCTCATGATAAGGATGGCTTCCAAATCAGACTTGGTCATACTGGTAGTAAACTATATATATATATATATATAGATAGATAGATAATACTTTATTGCACACCACGAAACAAATACATATAAAAAAAAAACAACTACGTAAATCTATGCATACAATTGGCGGTCTTATCGCTAATTATATAGTAAGTAGTTACTTAGTAGAAGCATCATCAGCATCACAGTAGTATAAGTATGTCACTTAAAATTTCGATTCACGAAACAGTTTTCTCAGGAACACCCTGACAATACTTAATTACACCTTAGAAAACTTTAACTTTGATTTAATTGACTGTATAAAAGCTACCACTATTTTCCACACTCAACTCTAGGTGTCGAATAGGCAGTCAACGTTCGCCATGGCTAGCAAACGCAATACTATGATGTTCATAAGTTTTCCTAAAAAATGCCTAACTGTTTTGGGAGTGTGGACACTCCCACACCGAAATATACTCTATAAAAATTACACTATCATTGTAACAACCCTAATGTTGAGTTTCTTGGCTTTCAATATTATCTACATAACCGAAGTATGGGGTGATATAGATCAAATGTTGGAAGGGTCTTATTTCCTGTTCGCTCACACATCAACTTGTTTTAAGACTTTGAATTTCCTGTTAAGAAAAAGTACGTTTCAAAAGTTGGTGGAGGATATGGATTCTGGGATATTTTCATCGACGTGTCAGAAGCACGATGAGTGAGTAAATCTTTTTTTTATATAAATTATAGGCTAGCGTTTGACCGCTATCTCGCCTGATGGTAAGCGATGATGCAGTCTACGATGGTACACGCTTGCCTAGAAGAAACCTATTCACTCGCGACTTGAAGATCCCTAGGTTGTAGTTACCAGGAAACACAGACTCAGGCAAGGCGTTCCACTCCTTGGCGGTGCGCATAATAAAGGTGGAAGAATACCGCTTTGTGCGTATGGGAGGTGTCTACCATGTAGCGGTGGCGCATCGCGGAGCGTCTGGTTGTCCGATGATAGAATGGGGATGGTGGGATCAGGTCTTTCAAATCTTTCTAAGTCCAGTGTTATTGTTAATGTGATAAATCAGAGGCTACAAATTTATAGTATCGACAAGTCCCATGGTTGTGGACGGTTTCATAATTATTTTGTAAATTTTCAGGATTCTTTTCCTGCACTCGAACAGAGTAAGAAAGATATATACAATCGTAGCGATTGTCACCTTTCTTAACTGTTTGCTATGGGGCATCATTCCTCTTATGGATACGTCTCATAGATTCCTGCCGTTTGATATTTGGTAAGTTTAATAAGTCTATTAAAATACTATCACCACATTGGTTACTAAAAACATTTATATCGTACAAAGAGAATTAAGAATTAGTGTAACATGAGAAGAGTAAAGAATAAATCACAAGATAAAAGATAAAATAATATGGCAGATTACAATACCTACTGCTAGGAAGTGGAGACTTGAGACAGTGAGGCATCGGAGGTGACGAGACGAGCTGAACGCCTTTGAGAGGCACTGGTAAAAAGGACCACAAGATTTTACTGAATGGCGAAATTGGAGGAAGGCTTTTTCGAGAGAGTGAATCTCTAAATCAGAAATTAATAGGCAACGAATGATGTTTGTTACAATAGCGTTTGTATAAGTTTCATAAATATTTCAGGATGCCGGGTGATGTACAGGTTTCTCCAAACTACGAGCTAGGATACATTTACCAGGTGTTTGTGTTAGGGGGCAGCGCTCAGATATTCGTGGCGATCGACCTACTGTTCCTCATTATAATCATGTTCTCTTGTGCTCAGATCGAGATCATCATGGCTAATACAAAAAAGGTAACTCTCCTCCTACTAAGTACTAAGCCTGATGCACCCTAAGGACTGTGGCTGAGTGTTGGACATATCCCCTCTAGAAGTGCGAAGGGTGGAAATAACATTCTTAGTTAGACATCCTTAACACAAATGGTGGCCTCTATTTTATGATACAGTCCCCCATTTAAAAATTTAAGAGCGTATTTTTCCTGTTTGTTTAAATACTGTTGTTTAATATAAATATTGTTTGTATAAATGGATTATAGGCTTATTTATTACTCACATGCTTCGACTCCGAAAAGATTTTTATCAAAATATAAATAGCCTGAAAATTCTTCAGAGTTTCTGAGATACAAACAACATACATACAAATAACAAACTTTACATCTTTATAATATTAGTATAGTATATTTATTAAGTAGGCTGGCTGTGGTATAATCAAATCTGATTGCAAATACTAAGGCCTTAAACAATAAAAAATAGCTTTCGTCTTTTAATAACCCTTGCGGTTGTATTGTTTGCAGATGACACGTCACTTTTATTTAAATTAAAGCGACGACAAACTGATTTTGACGATGTAAACAATGCAATCTCTAAGGTGGTAAAATGGTTCAATGTAAACAATCTACTTCTAAATGAAAAGAAAACTAAATGTATTAAATTTATACTACCTAATGTTACACAAGTTAAAGCAGATATAAAAATCAAAGACGAGGAGTTGGCTCTTGTGGACACCACCGTATTCTTAGGTATAACCCTAGATAATAAGCTTCAATGGGGCCTCACATTGATAAGTTGTCGAAGAGACTTAGCTCTGCGGCATACGCAGTCAAAAAGATCCGTCTTTTTACAGACGTAGACACATCTAGACTAGTTTACTTCAGCTACTTCCACAGCATTATGCCATACGGTATACTGCTGTGGGGCACTCCCCCAGCAGATATAAACACCGTTTTTGTGCTGCAGAAGAGGGCTGTTCAATTTATAATATGGACCCTAGAGAATCATTACGCAATAAGTTTAAAGAAATAAATGTTATGACATTCCCTTGTCAATATATCTATGAAAATCTGATATATGTTCACAAGAATATTAATTTCTTAAGAAAAATAGCGATAATCATAATTTTAATACTAGAAATAAAGATAAACTCGCTGTTGCCACTTGTAGACTCCATAAAGTTAGTAATTCATTTAAAGGGCAAGGTGTACGCTTTTATAACAAACTCCCAAGGGATGTACAAAAATTGACAATTAATAAATTTAAAAACGTAATTAAATTAAATCTTTCTCAAAAAGTCTACTATAAAATATCGGATTATTTAGATGATAGAGAAGCTTGGGATTGAAATTGCTCCAACTCGTTCAAAATGTTACAATTTAGACGTAATTTATTTTCTGTATTATTTAAAAGGATCATTAAAAAAACAACCAGCCTTGTTTCTTGCCTTTCTTTCCTGGCTTGGTCGCGAAGGAACAGGCAGTAAAATTGACGTTTCAAAGTGATCCTTGTGATTTTAATGAATAAAAATATTTGACTTTGACTTTGAGTTCGCAAATCCATATCAATGGAAATCCTACTAGGAGTCATTTAGAAGAAATTCTCTGTATAATTTTCAGATTCTAAACGTACCAACCTATAGTTTAAGTCCAAATGACAAGAAGGAACTGATCAAACTTAACAATAAGCTGCTGGCAGAATGTATCAGACACCACCAAGCTGTTATCAGGTGAGATCTAGGAAAATTCTGAAGGAACTGGGGCGATCAGACCCATAATGGTCACTTTATCATGAATCCATGAATTCTTATTTTTTTTTTATTTGTAAGATCACGACATCATCCACGGATTCATTAAAGAAGTGAACATTATTAATTATTGTACCAACTATATATGAATAAAGTGCAGAATAAGTGGGTAGTGGGTACATTATACCCACTATCAGATAATAAAGGAAAGATTAGGATACACCATATGTAGGTCATCAATATAAGTTATCCTCGAAGGGCCCCGATATTTCTATAATCTCATCTGCCTTTAGTAAGCCACCTTGAAATATAATAGTTTTTTCCAAGAAAACAAAAGAATGAGGTGAAAGACACATTCTCGTAAGGTAAATGACAATTTAAAAGAATTCTTTGTTGCAGGTTTTTAGCACAAGTGAAGAATATGTTCCACATTCCCATATTCCTTCAATTGATTGGAACCATCTTCATTTTCTGCGTGTTGGGAACCCGAATCACTGCCGTACGTAGGCTCTTGCTAACATAGTGCACTTATATAGAATAAGTAAGGAGTGGAACTCACTTCCAGCAAATGTTTTTCCGAACCAGTATAATCTCGGAGTCTTCAAGTCCAGAGTGAATAGGTTATTTCTAGGCGAGCGTGCTCCATCTTCGATTTCACCATCACTTACCACCAGGTGAGGTAGGGGTCAAGCGCTTGACTAACATCAATAAAAAAAAAGTGGTATCTAATAAATAATGCTTTCAGGAGACACCAGACAGCGTGCATTTTTACTCAACTCTGAACTATCTCGCGATGATGCTGTCACAATTATACCTTTATTGCTGGTGTGGAAACGAACTTACCATCCGGGTGAGTAAAGCATAACGAGAGCCGTTCAAGGACCCTTACGAGACACGCTCAATTCTTTTATCCTCATCACAATCGTGATCCGTCACTAAAGTAGCGATACAAACAAATGAAGATTATATCGGAAAAACTACGAATCAGTTCTAAGAATTTTGTTCATTGGTGATATTAATACTTTGTGTCTTTTCAACTCAAAAGTTAGATCTCGATAGTTCCAATCTGTGACTTGTGTCTCCTATTGGAAAGGGGTAAGGAATCACCCCAGATAATAGGTACATATGACTTATAACCAAAGAATGATCAAGACCGAAACAACATGTTATTAGTAGGTGCTATATTGAAATTAAGTAATTTCGAACAATTATATGTCCCTGGCGAAAACAACGGAAATCAGTGTTTAGCATTATTTATTCAAGGATATGCCCTACGCTGGCTATAGTGGATATAACGTACACTTGTCTTGGAGACTATATTATTTGATTGACAAAGAATCCTAAGTTTAAGAGTATACAAGCATCTAGTAGGTATGGTAGAGAAAACAGTCCAGCACACTACGTCTGTGTACAAAATGTGTTTATTTCGAACTATTCCAGAGTGAGAAACTCCGAGACAGTTTCTATATTTGCCCCTGGTACGATCACGATAAGAAGTTTAGTCTGACCTTGTGGTTCGTCATGGAGTACTTGCGACGTCCACTGATCTTCACAGCTGGTCACTATATAGAACTTTCGAGACCAACCTTCGTTGCGGTAAGATGCAATCGTTTGTTTAGTGAAATATTTAGAAACGCTCAAATTGTTTTATCGACAATGAATAAAAATGTGTCCACCAAGAAACAGGGGAGATCTTCCACTGCGACTTTTGACTATAGGTCCTAGGCTCGAGCCTATCATAAGCTCAGATTCCTAGATCACAACGTTTGCGTGGTCCTAGAGGATAGGTAGTTATTTTATTTGCAGTTAGCCGCCAGCGCCGGCACCGTCTCTATGTCATATTTACCCATTCATGTTCTTAAAATTTACAATTTGTTGCAGATTCTTCGGTGTTCTTATTCGTACTTCGCAGTTTTGAATCAAGCACAGAACGAATAAGAAGCTTTGTATGCGACAAATACAATTTTATTGCGGTGGTAGGTAGATACATAATTCACTGCATTCGCACTATAGCAAACTTTTGTCATTGCTAGTATTTGCTAGTTTCTAGAAAGGTTGATTAAAATTAGTTTTCAGTGATTTCATTCAGGTCTCTACTAATGCTGTAGGCACTAAATAAATTAGATTTTCAAATTTCCGTATCTTGTTTTATTCTTTGGTTGTGCTACAATAACTTAGGTACTTACCTACTCTGAGTAAAAACGATTTAGAGCCGAATGAATTTGTAAACAGTAATTAGGGAAAATGCTTGCGTTCCGCAATAGTTATAGCAAACATTTTACCAAATTTTCTCACTCCCTTTTTAGTTGCCCTTAGCAAGACGTCTCACATAATTTTTCTTACACCAGATCCTGAATTCTTAGATGGAAAGCCATGACTGAATCACATCCAACATTGTTCTTAAGCCGACCCCGAAAGATCCTAACCTTCTTTGGAATATGGCTGTTGTCGACAAAGAACATTCTATGGCATATCTATATGGTCTTTATTATGATCACCCAATATTCTTTTGTGGTGTTTGAAATCATATACATTGCAGGCGTTTGGGGAGATATAGGGGAAGTTTCAGAAGCATCGTATTTGCTATTTACTCAGGCGTCCATGTGTTATAAAGCCATGGCATTTTTAGTAAAAGAAAATTGTCTGGTAACACTATTAAATTTTATGGAGAGTGAGGTGTTTGAAGCTCAGTCTAAACAGCATGAAAGGTAAGAGTTTGTTACTTTCTAAAAATTGGTTAATGCGTGTCTATGCAGTAACTAATTTTATTTGTCTTAGGATTCTGTTTCTGCTCTCACGGAGGATAAACAGGCTTTGCTTGTTTTTCCTGGCGAGTGCTTCCACAACATGCACTCTCTGGGCCATGATACCGCTATTTGATGATGCTGGCACGAGGTCCTTCCCTTTTAGGATATGGTAAGTGGCTTGAATCTTGGAACCTAGTATGGTATTTTACTGCCTGTTCCTCCGTGAGTCCGTGACTCAGGAGAGAATTTAACCAAAAACAAGGCTGGTTGCTCTTTTTATGATCCGTTTACAAAAAGGAAGCTCCTATACCTATACATATATATATATATATATATAGAAACCAGGCTCTCAAATACTGGGAGCACGTCTTGATAGTCTGTGAAACCCAATAGCACTGTATTCATAGCACGATATTCGCCTAAGTACAGAAACTAGGAAGATATCCCAGACCAATCATGTAGTAATTCACCTGTATTAATTCTTGTCTAGGATGCCGGTAACACCGGAAACGTTGACTGGCTACGTGATTGGATATCTGTACCAGATGAGTGCTATCTACATCAGTGCCTTTCTCTGTATCGCCATCGACAGTGTTCCACTCGGTATGATCATGTATGGATGTGGACAGCTGGAGATCGTGATGGCTAAATTGGAGGAGGTGCAATCAGTTCCAGCACCATCTGTCAAAAATCGGATGATGCGAAATGAATTGCTGAAGAGCAACAATGAGTTATTTACTGAATGCGTGCGAAGACACCAGGCTGTAGTCGGGTAATAACATGATTTTTACTGTTGTAACTTAAAGCTAGAGCACTGGTTGGAGGTAGGTAATGTATTTTTAACGCAAAAACTTATTTTCATTAGAGTTCTGGACCAAAATGGTAAAAACGGAACATTTACCTATGATGCGACTTTGTCCGACTCTCCATCCCGCCCGTGCAATTACCTACTGAAGTTATGGACTTGAAATTTAGAACAGTTATTTAAAAACAATACTTACTTGCCCACATTTCTGCGAGTCAAAAAATTATTTTTCAAAAATATTTTAATTTTGATTGCTAAGTGTCAGAATTTCAAATTAGGCAAACTTGACGTAGGGTAATTTTTTTTGTAAGTAGACTACTTTGGTAGGTTACAAATTACTTACTTTTTTTACGTTTAGCTACTTACTAACAATATTATATTTTAATAACAAAATAATTACCTTTACAGCTTCATAGAAATAGTGGAGGATACGTTCCACACCAATATTTTCTTTCAGCTGATGGGCACAGTTGCTATTATTTGCAATATCGGTCTCCGTTTATCTATGGTGAGATTTAAGAGATTTGACTTTTGCATTGAATCGTAGTAGGTACATATAAGTGGTATGTGCATTGAATGCATGGATAGACCTCAGAAGTAGGTACTAGTAGACTGGAAAACTTCAAACACAAATATTTTATTACGTGGTCGGTTATCTCATGTGAGTTTTTTTTGTTTTTACTCCTGATGTCATTTAACGTATAAAAACACCTGTCTTTGTAAAAAGGTAGCCATATTGGATTTCAATCTTACCCGTTGTGTTTGCTCTAAATTCAATATGGCGACTGATATCACGCATTATCTTGAGAATGAAAGCAAAAGCAATTGCTTCGCTTTTTGTGTTCAGAAGAGCATATAACATTGGAATGTAATCAGATGATATATTTGTTTGGTGACTAATGAATGAAACACTATTTGCTCCGCTTTGTGTCAGAATTGACTTTTTTTTTACATTGTTTTCAGGTTGAGCATGACAGCGTTCAATTTTTTTCCATGTTGAATTATATGGTGACTATGCTATCGCAATTGTTGCTCTACTGCTGGACTGGACATGAACTCACTATAAGGGTGAGAAGATAGGTCAAACTGACCTCTCGTTCTTACTATAGAAACCGGGTGGTTTTTATGATAAGTATAAGAATTATTCTGATGTATGGTCTTTCAGAGCGAAGTTCTCAGAGATTGTCTGTACCAATGCCCGTGGTATGAGCAGGATACCAAGTACAGGCGTGCGATGTGGATCGCTTTGGAGCGGATGAAGAAACCCATCATTTTCAAGGCAGGACATTATGTGCCGCTGTCTAGACCCACGTTTGTTTCAGTAAGATTATAATTTTATTAAAATTATCTGGCGTGCCACCTTCTAAGCTATATGTATTCTAATCTAAGCGACTCAAGTTTAGGCTGATTCTTTTAACTTTTTTGACAGTTTTCATTAGTAACCATTATAAAGGGTGTTTGATAATATATGCACAAAAATGAAAGGGGTTATTTTGATGAGCGTAATAAATACATTCGTGAAATGTTTAGGTACCTTAATGTAAATGTTTAATGAATAATGTTAATAAATAATAATGTTTAATGTTTAAATGTGAAATTTAATTTGGCATGTAAAAACAAACACTTTATTAAACTTATGTTGTGCTATTGCATAATGCTTGCCATCTAACCATAGACACTATTGGTGACGTCTCGAAATATGTCTTGTTGTCCCTTTCTAACTCAAAACCCGTAGACATTTCAGAAAGAGACATCAAATCGGCCTTTATTTTTGAATGTCGATTGCAAGAGTAGGCAGTAAGTTTTATATCGAATTAAACACCTAACTGGAAACTGGATGAGAAGAGCCGAAGACCGGGCTCAGTGGCGCGTTTTGGGAGAGGCCTATGTCCAGCAGTGGACTAATGTGGGCTGATGATGATGATGATGAAACACCTAAACTTAGTCGATTTTCTTTAAAATTTGATAATATACCTACCTAGTAGTTTTTTTTTCGAGAAGTCTATTTTATGTTTTGAGAAACCGTCACTTAAATATCGTCAGTATATTACCAAACACTCTGTATATGTCCAAGGCCTGATTCAGCTTGTGATTACTCAAGTGGGGAGATAAACAAAAGTGGTAAAATATGATTAAATTTTTCATTACAAATTTCAACTTTTAGATATAAGTTTTTAATTAAATGTTTTCATTTCAGGTATTACGATGTTCCTACTCGTACTTCGCAGTACTAAACCGAACAGAAAAATAAAACAGACAAATCACAAATTGATCATTTATTTATGAATTGTGCAGATATTATCTCATTCTGTGATGTTATCATATTACACGTAGTGACGACAATACAATTATTTTATTTTAATTCGAAAGTTATTAATACGCAACATAATTACATATGAGGGCAGAATGATAAGTAAAATAGCCTAGCAATAAAATAAAACTTATATCTATCGACACAAAATATTTTGCATTTTTTGGCATAGTCTACAAATAGCTATAGATATGCACTTGGTCCATCGATGTTCGAAGCCTTTTTGCCATCCTCGTAATGATTTTCGTCGAGGTCTGAAAAAACGCCATCGTACGTAGACCGAATGATCTCAACGGTTTCAAATTTTTGTCCTCCTAAAAAAATTTTCAGTTTAGGGAATAGGTGAAAGTCTGACGGTGCCAGATCTGGCGAATATCTTTGCATTCGCTATATCTACGGCCTACGAAAATATGATCATGTCTCGGTATTTCGTCAGCAGCTAAAATGGCTTGACATCAGAGCTCGTCGAGATGCGCACATGCTATCCCTCTTATATAATATTCTTCGCAACCCTCTATCTCCCAGCTACCTCAGAGAGCGATTTGCATCCGTATCAACTGAGGACAGACCTGTGCGATCGTCTCGTCGTTTCCAACTAATTACTCCACAGCATAACACGGCTACTTACTCTGACTCTTACACCATAACCGCTACTCGTCTCTGGAATAATATGCCACCAAACTATTTCGAGGCTACTTCAGTAGAAGCATTCAGATTGAGAATCTATAGGCACCTTCTCGGTCAAACCGACCAAAAATGAGCAACTTAATATTTCCATAACACTTCTTCTACTGTTATGTATGTATTTTTATTCGATATTGGTATAGTTTAGTCTATCATATAAAGTATTTAAGTAGGTTTATTTATGTTGTATGTACCTATATTATGCTATATTTATTAGTCCTGTGCAAATTTTCTTTTTACCTTTTCTGTGCACTACCTACACATCTTTGTCTACAATACACAAAGGTTATCTGGAAGAGAATGCTCTTTAGCATTAAGTTCGCCTTTGTACTAGTTTTATAAGTGCAATAAAGTATTTTCAATCAATCAATCAATCAATAAGGAGGATGCAGAAACAGCTCGTAATGAAATTCTTTTGATTTCGCTATAGCAGTGGTGCACGTTAAACCCGAGCATTGTCTTGGTGAAAGATGATTTTTTCTGATCGACCATGGTCTTTTTTTCACGAATATGCTCTTGTAATTTGTCCATGAGATTAGCGTAATATTCTCCGCTTATAGTTTGGTCTTTTGGAAGCGAATCAATTATCAAAATTTCTTTCGCATTCCAAAAGACTGATGCCATCACTTTGTCAGCAGATTTCACGACCCTTGCCTCCTTTAGAGCCGAAGTACCTGCTTATGTCGACTCTTTTGTTTCTGGCGTGTAATAGTGAACCCATGTCTCATTGATAGTTATAAATCGACGCATAAAATCAGTCGTATCCTTCTTAAAACAATCCAAACATTCTTGTGACAATTGCATTCGAATTAGTTTTTGATCAACCGTGAGCAAACGCGGCACCCACTTCGCCAATAATTTTTTCATCTTCAATTCTTCACTCCAGATGTGATGCGTCCGTTCTTTAGGAATGCTTAGCGTACCAGCTATCTCAAATAAAGTTAGAAGCCTGTCTGATAAAACCATATCATGCACTTTTGTGATCATTTCCGATGTCGTGACACTTTTTGGACGAGCGGAGCAATGTTTATCTTGGACGCTTGTGCGGCCCCTTTTAAACTCTGTCCATTCCATTGTTTTTTACCATTGCATAAGAAGGAGCACTATCCCCCAAATCATTTCTCATTTCTTAAAAAATCTGAGAACTCTTCATTCCTTTCATATTCAGAAACTTAAACAGTGTTCTTTGTTCGGTTTTATCAATTTTTAAAAAAATCATGAGACGTTTTTACTAAATTAAAATATTCGCGTGACTCACTTGATTTTTTATATATGTAGGTAGAAAACAAATATATTGATAAGTATTTGTACTAAAAGCGGGATATTTACCATGATTTGTGGGTTTTTGAGTATCCCGATATTTCGACGCAGTTGCAGGCGCCATGATCACGGGTAAAGTGAAGTCTCTGCGAGTGGGTGGTTATTAGCAGATATAACGATCTACCCTCTTTCTTAGTCTCTTCTAGGAATCAATTCACTAATAGGTACTATTACTACCACCGGTTTCATTCTCGATCATATCTCGATTCCGACACACAACACTCACGGTATCAGGACGCGTAATTGACACTTCACTTCTTCAGTTCTTACACATTCTCACCACAGGATTCCAGGCTCCAGATAGTTGAAAAACCATCTTCACGATTGAAATTCTTGTGTCTCAATCTCAATTGCCTGTTGAACAAATCTTGGGATGTAATGTCGCTCAGTTGAGATTACTGGTGCGTTGTGTAGCTCGATCCAGTGGTTTGAGCCTGATTCCAGCAGATGTTCCGCTATGGCAGACTTTTTTCTGTCAACATTCTTCACCGCCCTGATTATGTTCCTTCACCCAAGCTATTGTGCATTAGGTTTGACCAATATAAGAAATGTCGGGATACTCAAAAACTCACAAATCATGGTAAATATCCCGTTTTTAGTACAAATAGTGTTCATAATCATGATAGTTTCAAAAGTTATATGATAAGTATGACATATTTTTAGCCAATCGAACAATTACAAGTGTGGTAGGTTTACTATGTACATATCAACCCGCCTACGTAAAGCAGACCATCGCGAGATCCCAGTTCGGGCCGAACTACCTACTACTTAATATTTATTGAATTAATGAATGAAAATTCTTTATTATACCTTACAAGCTAAACACAACTATATAAAAAAAACTATATAAAATAAAAATAAAAAAAGACGTGTGGCACTCGGAGACTGCCGCGGTAAAGCTATTGCATAGCTGTTTTTATCAACTTATGCAATTATAAATACGATACGAGGGGGATTACGCATGCGCAGTAACGCCGATACAACCAATGCCACCTAGAGGCGAGTTGCTGAACTAAAGAGACAAGCGTGATATTTCAAAAAGTCATTAAAAGTTCTGTTGTTCATCGATAGATGGCAAAACTAAAAAGTATCTTCCCTGTGCCGGTCGGAGTGGGTGGTGTTAGGTTATTTTCGTTACGGAATTTCTGGATTCGGTCTCCACGCTCAAGGCCCGCGATAGAAGCTATGCAATAGCTTAAAAATAAAACAAATAAATGTAAGCATAATGAGCGGTCTTATCGCTTAACAAAGCGATCTTTGGATGGAGAGGATCATTGCTTAATGGAAGATTGGCGGAGGTGTAAAAAGAATAATAAAAGAAACTTAATAATAGAAAAAGAAAAATTACTTAACCTTAAATACATAAATAATAGGTACATACATAATTTTAAATAAGTAAATATTATATATAAAATAAATAAAGATGTACTTTCATACATACATATATTTATATACAATAAAAATAAAAAAAATAATAATAATTAGATGAATAATCACGACTCTTCATGGAGATAAAAGTTTTTGTGTCTAGCTTTAAATACGGAAGGTGAGGGGGATTCCCTAATGGAGACCGGCAAGGCATTCAACAATCCATTTTTTTTTTTATTGGATAGAACTTCGTTTGACCACAATCTCACCTGATGGTAAGTGATGATGTGGTCTAAGATGAAGCACGAAGATCTAGAAGAAACCTATTTACTCTTACCTTAAAGAGGCCCGGATTGTATTCTTTAGGAAAAACAGACGACGGCAAAGCGTTCCATACCTTAGCTGTACGCATCAAGAACGTAGAACCAAAACGGTGTGTGCGAATGGGTTCCACAAAAATGATACCTATAAGTATATATACATATGTTGTATAAAATTGATAGACTTTGAAACTTTAGGCATTAGCTAGTTTTATTCTTGGTTGTGCCACAATACTTTACTTAAGTACCTTCTCCGATTAAAAACGATTTAGGGCCGAATGAATTTATAAACAGTAGGTAATTAACTAGGGAAAATGATTGAGTTCCGTAACTTATGCAAGCAATAATCCTCACTCCCCTTTTAGTTTTCTTTAGTAACACCAGCTCCTTAGTTATACCTGCATCAGATCCTGATTTCCTAGTGGGAAAGTCATGACACAGGAAACACATGCAACATTATTCTTAGGCCGACCCCGAAAGATCCTAACCTTCTTCGGAATATGGCTGTGGTCGAAAAAGAATATTCTATGGCAGATCTACATGATTTTTATCATGATCACCCAATATTCTTTTGTTGTATTTGAAATCGTTTATATTACTGGTGTTTGGGGGGATATAGGGGCCGTTTCAGAAGCTTCGTATTTGCTATTTACTCAGGCGTCCCTGTGTTATAAAACCACGGCTTTTTTAGCGAATGAAAATTATTTGGTAACACTATTGGATATTATGGAGAGTGAGGTGTTCGATGCTCAATCTAAAGAGCATGAAAGGTAAGCAGAAATTACTTTTATTTAAAAAAATGAGGATGTGTGAAATCTTGGCTTTATATAAAAAGTAGTGATTGATTTCAATTGTGTTTGCCTTAGGATTCTATTTCTGCTCTCACGGAGGATAAACAGGCTATGTTTGTTTTTTCTGACGAGTGCTACCACTACATGCACTCTCTGGGCCATGATACCGATGTTAGATGATGCTGGCACGAGGGCCTTCCCATTTAGGATATGGTAAGTTTCTTAAAAACAGAAGTACAAATCAAAAAACGTAGTCTTTACCTGTACGTATTTTGATAAAGTTCATCTAAATAATCCGTTATTACAAGAAATATTGTATCCTATAAAATGTCTATATTAGATAGTTAGATATATTAGATAGACCATTTTTTAAGTATATTTCGATAAATTAGGTATAACAGCCATGAACAA
The DNA here is from genome assembly GCA_963924445.1 of Philereme transversata. Classification (NCBI taxonomy): domain Eukaryota; kingdom Metazoa; phylum Arthropoda; class Insecta; order Lepidoptera; family Geometridae; genus Philereme; species Philereme transversata. Next base: position 14,219,032 of record OZ004347.1, read on the forward strand.
AAAACTTTAATCATTAGAAAATGTTTGCGGCGTGCTTGGTTAGGTTTAAAACCACCGGGAAAATAATAATTTTGAGTGGTAACCGGGATAAGAGTAACATTACAGATAAATCCAAATCGTTTCCCTAATACACAAGAATTAATAAAATAAACTTAAAAAAACTAGCACAGATAAAAAACGACAAAACAATTAAACATTAGAAAAACAATCACACGGTACTTAGTTATAAAAAAGTGCATCACTATTAATACCACAATAGCAACTAAAAATATACAATACATGTCTCCATGTACCTACCTACTTATATTCTAATTGTTCACAGCAAACAAAATATTTCTTTAACTGGCTATCTATCTGTAAAAATATCGAGTTGTGTGTGCGAAGCGGTGAGGGCATTAAGTTGACGTTGGGCACGATAGATTGGAGATTGTTGACGTGCTATGCGCGTGGGCATTACCGCGAACAGTGGTACTCGTCCCGGGCGGAATCTTATCCGGTTTTCCAGAACATAAAGACGATTAGCCTCATACAGCAGCAGGGCAGTTTAGTAATCCACGTAGTATGTGGCATTTTTTTTTTAATTGGATAGAACTTATTTTGACCACAATCTCACCTGATGGTAAGTGATGATGTGGTCTAAGATGAAGCACGAAGATCTAGAAGAAACCTATTTACTCTTACCTTAAAGAGGCCCGGATTGTATTCTTTAGGAAAAACAGACGACGGCAAAGTGTTCCATACCTTTTAGCTGTACGCATCAAGAACGTAGAACCAAAACGGTGTGTGCGAATGGGTGGTATATTGACTAGGTACGGATGGTACTGAGCCGTGCGCCTGCTTGTCCTTTGATGGAAGGGAGATGGCGGGATCAGATCGTATAGTTCCTGGGCACATTCCCCAAAATGTATTCTGTAAAAGATCGATAGGCTTGCAACTTTAAGGCGGTGTTCGAGACTTTGGGTCTTAGTCTCCGCCATATATTGCTCACCTATAAGCCTAAAAGCCCTACGTTCTATCGAGTCTAAGGTAGCGAGCTGGTATTTGTAAGCATGTAAGCATTTGGTCAAATATTTCGGCGCGTTTCTAAAGAATTAAAACCTAGCGTACCCTGGAGGTATTGGGTAGGGTACAGGAACGGATAGTAGCCATATACTTTTAGGTACAAAAAGCGGAGAAATCTTTTTGTACCTTTTCAAGCATTAAGCTGTAAGTTACTTAATTGATGGGGGAACCAAGGCGGTGTAAAGGCATTTGATGGCGTTGACGTTAGTAAATTATCTGCAGTTCCTTGTGACAAACCCCCATTTTTTAAAACAACCTACTATTAATTTTGTAATTGGTCATGGAAGGTTAGCTCAGAGTCAGATATTACGCCTAAATCTTTAACAGTTAGTCCCAGACAGTGCGTGCTTTTCTTATCTCTTAAACCAACGACGTATCAACTGAAAATGGAGACGCGTCTCAATACCGCTCTCTCTCGTGACATTATTCATATGTGGAAGGCTTTGGTTTCCAAAACATGTAGGTACCAGACAAATCATCGATTAGTTTTTCATTGATTCTTGTCTAGGATGCCAGTGACTCCAGAAACATCGCCTAGCTACGAGCTAGGTTACCTATACCAAATGAGTGCTATCTACATCAGCGCCTTTCTTTTCATCGCGGTGGACAGTGTTGCACTCGGAATGATCATGTATGGATGTGCACAGCTGGAGATAGTAATGGACAAATTGGAGCAGGTACCTATCCATATTGGCTTCATCTTAAGCGAGAAACCGCGGTTACTGAAAAAAACAGTATGAGACGAGCTTAAAGGTTTCCCACATGTGATTGTAATAAGGCATCACACAAAATGAGATCTTACGTTAAATTCCCGACAATCACAATGCCTTGACATCGTGCCATTTGGGCTCACATCTTGCCAGACCCTGTTGCGTAACAGTAGACTGCAATAGACTGGAATATTAAACTTATGCATATCAGCTTGAATGATGCCCAGAACAGTACCAGGTTACCAAGGCGAATTTGCCAGCGTGAATTCGTAAAGCAAATTAAAAAGTTTTAATTTTTATTAAGTTTACTTCTGGTCACTTTCTTAGGTGCAAACAGTCCCAGCACCAACTGTCACGGATCGGAGAATGCGAGAACAAATGTTGCAGAGCAACAATGAGTTATTTACTGAATGCGTGCGACGCCACCAAGCTGTAGTCGGGTAATGAATGAATGATTTCCTAATCTTATAATTTGGGTAGGTACTGCGCAGCAGTTGTAGGGTTATTTTTAATCAATTAAGTTAGGTATGTTTGGTTTTTAAGCCACGTCCAACTCGCTAAAGTAAAGTTTGTACGAAAATTCGATACTATCAAACATTCCAGACATTGGTTAAAATAATCACAATGTTTCAGATTCATAGAAATAGTGGAAAATGCATTCCACGCCAACATCTTCTTTCAGCTGATGGGCACAGTCGCCATTATTTGCAATATCGGTCTTCGTATAACTATGGTGAGTTTTTAATTAGTTAAAATTAGAATAAATTTATTAAACAAAATATAATTAATGTACGTTGCCTAAATAACAGAAGTTCGACGGCGCTTATAGATGTTTTTTTTAAATATAAAGTTAATTGATAAAACTGGTTGTTTATTAGGATACCGCCTTTTAGGGTCGAGGTAACTGTCTTACATACTTACTTGTGTAGCCATAGTGGATTTACATCCTTCCAACTCTATGGTGTTGACTCTAGATCCAATATGGCGATCTCGCTATTTCGCAGTATTTTGTTAATTAAAGGCCATTTCGGATTTAAATCTTACCCTTATACTTGATCTAGGCTCTAGATTTAATATGGCAACTGATGCACCACTAATGCGTACTATCTTTAGAATATAAGCAATTATGGGACCCTAACGGCCAGACCCGATTTCAGGTTGAGCATGACAGCGTCCAATTCTTTTCCATGTTGAATTACATGGTGACCATGCTATCGCAACTGTTTCTCTATTGCTGGACTGGACATGAACTCACTAAAAGGGTAAGCTGGTAACTTTGTAAGTGGTCTTGGGTAAGGTAACCTAAGTTGGTAACTTGGTACCGCGTGGTTTTCAAGTTATTGAATCTTCGGAAAGTTGTTGATGATGATGATGAATCTTCGGATGTGTATTTCAGAGTGAAGTGCTCAGAGATTGTCTGTACCAATGTCCGTGGTACGAGCAGGATATAAAGTACAGGCGTGCGATGTGGATCGCTTTGGAGCGGATGAAGAAACCCATCATTTTCAAGGCAGGACATTATGTGCCGCTGTCAAGACCGACTTTTGTTTCAGTAAGACTTAATTATGAGCACTCTTTTAAGCTGAGATTAAAGCAGCATTACCTTAATGCCTAGCTTTCTTGTCATTTGAGTTACCTATTTATTTATTATTTTATTTTATTGTCCTCATTTTAGTATATCTGTAACATTTGGGTTATTATTTGGGTATACGAGGCATGCCTTTTAAGTTTTGTCGTTTGAAGAAAAAAACACAACTAGAACCTTATAGTACTTTTTATTGTTTTTCAAAGTATTCACCGCGTAGCTTAATACACTTTTCCATTCGCTCAAACCAGTTATTATAACATTTATTCCACTCTAAAGTGGGGTGTTCAAAATGGCTGTCTTGAAAGCGTCGACTGCTTCTTCACCGGACTGGAACCTTTGACCACGAAGACTTTTCTTAATTTTAGGAAATGTAAAGAAATCGTTAGAGCTTAGGTCAGGACTGTATGGAGGATGGTCAAGAATTTATACTTTTTCCTGCTTCAAATACTCAATCGTTTGACGAGCGCTGTGTGAGCTTGCGTTGTCGTGGTGCAGGATGATGCGTCGCTTTGAGTTAGATTTTCGAAGTTCGGCGATGACTTGTGGTAAACAAACTGTAGTATACCACTCTGCGTTAACCGTTCTACGATCTTCAAGTGCAATAGTCGCAACATGGCCGGTTTTTCCAACGAACGTGGCCACCATCTTCTTTGAAGTGCTTCGAGAACGAACAACTTTAGTCGGCTTTGGCTCGTCTTGAAAGACCCAGATTGTAGATTGTTGTTTGGTATCAGGATCGTAGGCATAGATCCAAGATTCGTCACCACTTATGATGTCGTAGACGTGATTTGACTCCCCTCGGTTGAACCTTTGCAGAGTTTTCTTACACCATCTGACGCGGGCCGCCTTGTGATCGTCGGAAAGCAGATGCGGTATCCAACGGCAAACTAGCTTTCTCACACCAAGCGCTTCATGCAAGATCTTCTGAATGGTTGTCCCTGAGATGCCTAATAGAGCCTCTATCTCTCGATACGTCACATGACGATCTTCGAGAATTAGTTGTCTCACAGCAATGATGTTATCTTCAGTGAAGGCGGATTTTGGGCGTCCTTCGCGAAATCTGTCACTAACACTAGTATGTCCACGCTGGAATTCTAAATACCAGCGTTCGACAGTCCGCAGACATGGGGCTACATCACTGAACACAGATGTTAGCTCTTCTAAACACTGAAGCCGTGTCAGGCCTCTTCTAAAGTTGTAGAAAATTATTGCATGAACATTTTCCTTAGAAAGATTCATTTTCGTACGTGACCTGACAGATTCAAATCGAAACTGTGACTAAACAATAGCATTAATCCTAATACTTTCAACTGTTTTGAGATTCAAAATGTAAACACATTCGAATATAGAACAGTTCCAAATTCAAAATTGCCGGAAAATATGGAAACGACAGAACTTAAAAGGCATGCCTCGTATATTAGTCTATCTTTAGGTATTTATTTATGTATTAGGATTATAAGTACCTACAGTTTTTATTTGATATAATGTTTATATAGATTATTTCATTAGTTTGTAATATACTCTGTGCACCGCTGCCCATTACTGCTTCGTTATTTACTTTCCATCCAAAGGTTGCCTGGAAGAAATCACTTTCAGCGATAAGGCCGCCCATTGTACTTTATTTAGCTTAAATTAGTTTTTTAAAGTATTCCTACTGTACAATAAAAAATTATTCTATTCTATTCTATGATGAGTTACCTGCTAATTTCTTTAGTGTCAAATCAAATCTATATCTTTATAGGACCTGCATCCCTCTATTGCCTGGTTCAAGTCCAGGGGGCCAACCTCAATCTCTTATAGCAATATTAAAATATTAATTCACTGATATTTCGTACCATTACCCCCAATTAGTAAGCTTAGGTACTTTATTATTGTAAAGACGAAGCAGTTTTGGTGACGTCGCAAAACATTTCACATTAGGAGCTCAAATAATGCGTAAAATTATTCTAAAAAGTAAGTAAATCGTGTTTATTTAGGTACGCAATGTTCTATGCTGAACGTGGCGTAATCACTACAAAGCACTAAATATACAAAATGATTAGGATTATAGCAGTAATGTTTAAAAAGTTTTGTTGTTCAAATGGAAGTAATGTTACTAGGTACAAGCTGGAAACAACACTCCTGAAACATTATGGTTTTCTAAAAGATTGTATTTGGCGCCCTGAAGAGTTGCATTATGAATCAAGTACACAAAATATAGGTTTATTATTAGGCGCGTAGTGAGATTCAAACCTCCCGCTTGCTGCATAGGCTGTTTGTATTTTGCACCAGTTCTCATTGAAATTCCTCATTAAATTAGTAAAGTGTACATCTCCAAAGAATGTTTCGTGTTGGACTGTGAAGCAATTTGTTACCTTAATTTTATTATTCACAACAGACAAAACACTTGTGTAAGACGACCTTAAATAATATTTTTGAACGCGCGTAATAGTACATTATGATATAAGTGCGGTAAGTTGAAAATTACAGCCGAGGCGATATTGCTAGCCCGAGCCGTAGGCGAGGGCTACAAGAAAGCAAAGGCTGTAATTATCAAAGCGCACGTATGTCATACGACGTTTTATAACATATTTGCGAGGAAATAAATAAAACTCAGACTTTCTCGGAAGAAAAAGCGCGCGGAATAATTTTTACTAGTTCACAAATTAGCGATGCGCGCGCATCAACGCTTTTTTTTAAAGTAAATGCATAAAAACACCCAGTATTACTAATACGGTAAATTAATATTTTTTTGTTTTTGTTACTGATAAATGGTTGTAATTTATTGTCAAAGTTAATTAAATTAAAGAATTTAACGTTTATTTTTTATATCCCAAAGTTAATTTTATTCATAAAATGGTGACCACTTTTCTGACATAAAAACTCTGCTGATTTAAAAAAGTACCGTTCGATTTAGACGGAGCATCTTGATAAACCGTACGTTTTACCTTATTAAAAAGACACTCGTGCGTTTTACATTACAATAACGCACAAGTACGTAATGCCATACATTACGATATTGAAATTGGTGAAATAAAAGACCCTTTACGAGCAAATGTGTTATAAAAATATTTTCGGAAAAACTCCCTCTATTAAATTCATTCAATTGATTTTATAAAGATGTTATTTTCATTTCAGATTCTACGATGTTCCTACTCGTACTTCGCGGTACTAAACCGGACAAAATAAAACAGTAAAATCACAAATTGATCATTTATTTATAAATCGTGTATCACATTACGCGTAGTGAACATTCACGACGACATTAGGCAGAAGTGTGCTTAGTTATGAAAACCATGAAAAAAAAATACACTTTTATACAATCCAACACTCAATAATGAGACCTTAACTTATAATTTAGAAAGTCTATAAATTCGTGCGATTAAAATAACAATAATTTAGTCATTTAGTTTTTTAATGTTATATATATTTTTAGGGACAAAAGGCTTATTTACAAGAAAATTACGAGAATATTTCATAAGAAATAAGGTTAAAGAAGCATAGGTTAAGTAAAAAACTCGGCCACATGTCTCTGCGTTTTTTTATTCTACAACAGTAAATAGGCCATCTGCACGTCATGTACAAAACTAACAAACTTGAATTCAAGTATTATTTCAAGACTAAGAGATAAGCACCGTTGTTTTATTTTTAATTAATGAAGTTTTGTACACGATTGTCCCAAAGATTATATTAATTAAGCATAATAAAGCGATCAACACATCCCTGATGTTTCATTTAAATGTCCCTTTTAAATAATATCAAAACACTTAAAATACTTGGAATTATGAATTATTTTATTAGGATACACTCAGTCGCAGCTATTCATTGTTATAAAGCTCATTTTTTGATTACAATCATTCTTTTTACGTGTGATATGATGAAGATAGGTTTTTAAAAAATTAAAAATAAATCATTGCATCATTGCTAAAATGAAAATAGATGTCGTTCCAGTCTATACTTGCGCACCCCTTCTCTTTAATTAAAGTTTCAAAATGATCCTTATGCTTGCAATCAATAAAGATTTTTTGATAGAGACGTAGCGATTACCTCACTATGCGTAAAACAAGTGATCAATTACAAAATGTCCTAGACGTAATAACTTAAGTACTTTTTAATCATTATTATAAATACGGGATTTATCGTGTACCGTTTTATCGGTGTTTCGACCGACTACCCCCTATTTATAATAATGATTGAAATAAATCACGTTTTCTAAGTAAAAAAGACTTACTTTTTATTCTAGGGCGCGCAATTTCAAACTGGAATATCTGTTAAAAAAATCATTGGATTTAACTTATTTGGTTAAGTCACACAGAGTTTATGAGCATAAAATTAATTAATTAAAATAAAAACCTTAAAAGCAAGGTTGAAACATACGTTATGAGTGTATGAAGCAAATAAAGCACCTGTCAGGATCGTATTAATTATAAATTTATAACTTTTCGGGAAAAGCTTAATGCAAATTCTTTTTTAAATTTTAATTACCCACACGATAACATTCAACTGAAAAATTTCAAACTTCAACAATCAAGAGAAACGATCAAAAATGTCTCAAAAAAACCACAACCAAACAATTGAAAACAATTTATAAAATCACAACTTCATTACCTAACCTTTTCATAGCACACTTGCCTTACGATTTCTCTACTTAATGGCGCAAAACAGAGAAGCGACACGGACGTGGCACAGGCTAAAAACACGGACGTAGCGCGGGCTGTGAAGGGCAAGAATAGTGGCATACGTCCGCGCCATGTCCGTGCTACGTACGCGCCATTTCTGTGTTTTGCGCCAACGTACCGCGTCAAGCCATCATACACTACCAGACCACCCTACATTTAATTACCAAGTATCAAATTGATAACAACTTTTTTCTTTCTCTGATATCTCGTATCAAAGTACCCAATCGAATTTTATAAAATTCCGCAAAAACAAGTTTTTACAAATTCTCTAAAAATATTCCGCTGTGATCTATTATAAATCTTAGTCATCGTTCAGACTTCAATTACTATTAAACATAGTTGTCACTTGAGATCCAAGAACAGCGTTTTAATTTAAACATCAATGCCAATGGGGAGAACCACTCGGGTTAATTCAAATACGTTCGGCGGAGGGTTCAAAATGATTTTTACTTTTCTAAAACTACAATCCAACCCCTCGAATAAATAATCAAATCGGACGTGAATGTGATTCCCAGTTCCAAACAACACATGTCCTTGCAAGCCTCCTACATCATTCGTGAATTAATGCTCCGAAGCCGTTAAAGATGTGGCAACGTCAAAATCGCTATTAATCTTTGACATCCACACGATAGAAGACTGCCTGCTGAGTTTTTGTCTTCTGTAGATAGTTTCAAGTCAGTGGTTGTTTTACTCATTTCCCAAGTTAGGCATTTCAATTTGTGCCGCTCTTTAATCCAACAATTTAGTTAAAATTGCACAAGAAATAGTTTTTGGGTATATTTCTGAGCTAAACAAAGCTCAATCATGTACGACTAATAAGGCGTGGTAATGAAGATATGATACAGGTCGATGCCGCGAACTGGGTGTTTTACCATAGAATAAAGACTTGGTACCGTTACTTGAATGTAAATACAATGAAAGGGAAGAGGGAAAAGAGTGTCGAAAAGATGGCTTGTAAACTTCTTTCTGTAAAACATCAAAACACTGTCTTACAGAAATCTCTAAAAAAACGGCCCCAAAATTTGCCGCCCTAGGCTCAAGCCTAATCAGCTGATAAATCCGCCACTGTTTCAAGTGTTATGCCACATCTATAGCGTTGGGTGAGACCTTGTTCAGGTCATCAGTTGTGCAGGTGGTAGGACACAGGGGACAGACAACCAGAGCATGGACTAAGTGGGAGCTCCGAAGTCGCATTCAGTCCTGGAGGAGTCACGCATTCCCCATTTGCAGAAACTTTGTCTGCAGCGGCCGTCTTGGTGTTTTTTGTCGCATAATTCTATTCCACCGCTCCACTGTGCCGTATAATGCCGACCTCACTATTATGTAGAGCACGTCTATAACAGTCCACAGGGTGTCCCAGAACTAATATGTTATCCCGAGAGGGGGCGCTTCTCGACACTTACGAAAACAATAAATGTTCTACGACTTTTGTGAATTCAATGATTTTCATTGGGTAAACAGCAGCTGAATTCGGTTAAAATTCCGTTTATCAGCTGTTTTAGGTTTTGACCTTAAGTATAACATTACGTTTGTATAAGGTAAGTTCTAATGAAATCGCAAAGACTAAAAAAACAGCTGATTTAAAGCCAAAATAAAAAGTTCATGATATTTATCCTGAAATATAAAATAATGGTAAAATATGTTTTTTTCAATTAAAAATTGATAACTTTCTTAGTTCCGGGACATAGCAAGCATTATCGAAGACCTTCGGACTACTTTTGACACCAGATATGATCATTAGCTCATACAACTTCGCTATGATAATTTTGACTCCATTATTCTCCTACACATCGACCACAATACACTAAAATCTGGTAGTGTATGGCGAGCTTCAGGATTTAACTACTTAGGGAGCAATAACTCAAGTCCTACAGAATATGACATTGGCGTATCTACAGGCAAATGTTGAGACTTAGCCTTGAAACTTATTGATCGAGCTATGCAAGATATCTAATTGCGGGTTCCTATATCCGTCGGTTACCAGCTACGACTCGTTTCTCCTTCTGTTAACTTTCTAGTAAATTTTTCTGGTTCACTAGAACCTTCTAGTGAACCAGCCTAGCGGCGTTCAGTTCTCTTGTAATACGTACTAAGTTCTTATTTATGATCAAAGCCTAATTCTCATCGGAAAGCAACAGCGCACACAAAGTGATTATCAGTTTCAAAACCAAATCGCAACATATTTAGCATTATATATGCCATCTACAAAACTTGGATTATAAATTGCAATTACGAGTGATAAACTACAGCTCATTAACTACACTAAATCGCTGATATAAGAAAAATCTGTTTTTTTTTTCAATCTATTTCATAATATTATGATTTCTAAGCTTTAGGATACGCGGTCTTCAAACTACATCTTACAAATTCAAAAAATATTTAGTTTGATCTATGAACACTATTGTATTCAACCATTTTTGTTAAACGTAAAAGTTAAATTGGTTACCGGTATTTGTCGCGTTTAAAATACGCGATACGCCAATTTAAATAAATTAACTAAATTTTAGAAATGTCAGTTAAATGTATGCTAATTTGGTCTTTAGCGTTAACGAAATAAGAATGTTAGTATTTTACGAAATTTTAGTTAGAATTAAACCTTTTATGGTATGTGTTGGTGCACATGCGCCTTAGAATGTACCGCTGATCTAATCGATGTTTTAAACCTTAATCAGTAAAAATAATACATAATTGGTTACACTTTTGCTGCCGATATTACAGTTTAAAGACCGCATATTCCTAAATGGCACATTATTCAACTTAAGAAAATATGGTCTGGCACTATTTGCAATTAAACATTATATCGTATGGTTCTGTATGATATATCTGCAATAACATTATAATATAGAAGTTAGTTTCCGGCTATTGCAATGGCACTTCGTGAAGTGCGATATTTGAATATTTCGTAAAATTCGATTCTATACGATGTGCTATTACAACCGGAAACTTTACATAAATCTATAATGAAAAAATATATTCTTATCTCATGCTCAAAACTGATCCAATTTTGAGCAAACAATTTCAATCGGAAGTGACAGCTACCCGTTTCTATCGGACACACTCAGTCTCAATTAACTCAAATTTTCATTTAATTCCATACAAAATAGATCGAATCGAGGCGTTGCATGAAGCAAGGAAGTATGAAATGGATCCTTATTCAAAAACACATTTTTTAAAATAAATTTAACACTCCCTTAACTTTAAGCAACTACTATGAGTGCGGCCGTTAGTCATTAAAGTTGACGTCTCTATGTAGCGACATTGTTCTTTAATTGTAAGTGTTCATAAGACCCGCAGCATTTTTAGAAGCAACATTAAAATTACCAAGTTTATAATTCAATAAAAATTAATAATCAACATAATTAAAATAAGTACATTTGCCAACAATTATTATTAATGAAATTTGCGTTACATCGCTGTTTTCGACTACACTTCGAAAACATCACTATTTCTAAGCATTAAAATTTCATAACTATACTAATATAAATAAAATGAGTTGCTACACTAATTACTATACAAAAACAAATATAAATCGACAACCCTAATAAGTATAATAAAACCATGTTTAGCTTATTGGTATACGTGAGTGCGATTATTTTACATTAGATAAGTCTATTTTTTGGCCTAAAATCTAACCCACAGGTTATTAAATTAATATTTACTGTCCTCATTTGACAACTCTGTCCTATAGGGACTTGCTTAAGGGCTCAGATAGGACAATATAATCCCATTTGTTCCATATCTAATAAAAATCTAGAAATCTATTAAAATATTTATGGAACTTATAACACGCGCGACTTAACTGTGCACTTGAATGCGACCCCACTCCCGCTTCCCCGCGCGGCGCTCCGCGTTTGCCTCACGCGCTCAGTAACTATTGAATCACTGTGACGGTGACGTCACAGTGCGAGGTGCACAGTTAAGTCGCGCGTGTTATAGGTAATTTTAAATTAGGGTCGTCGAAATAAAATAAATATTAACTAAATTATTTAGCTACATTACAATTAATGTTAACTGATGATGAGGTAATTATAAAACGGTAAACACATAATTTGTACAACGATTTCATTCCTTTGTTTATATTGGTTTGTATTATAAGATCCTTCAAAACGTTTATTATATCTGGAATATGTTAAACGAAATTGCGCATTAATTTATTTCAGTGTATTTTGAACGCAACGTATTATTAATAATAAGTTAATCAAGTTTACCAATGTTATTTGGGTTAATAAATTTTACCATAACATACATATGTTCCTAAATGTTTAAGCGTATTTAGAAGTAAAGTTTACTAATTTAAATAGGATTTATAAATTTTATCATTACTTACATTTGTGTTCAAAAATATCTCGAGCTTCTTTTGAACGTATAAAATTAAGTTTATCAAGTTTACATAAAGTTTATCAATGTCAATAGGGTTTACAAACTTTAGCATTACTTAAATTGTGTTCAAAAATGTCATAGCGTCTTTTGAACGATAATGTTTATCAACTTTACCATGATATTTAACGATTGCATAAATTACATTTTCAATGTTGCTACTAAGAATTTCGTTACATTTACATATCTATTTTGAAGAATCTTATCCAGATTTCCTATAATAAAAGGTTAGTAAATTGTGAAGATTGCGTCTTGTGTAAATAGCAAAACTTATGATAATATAACAAGCTCAAATATGAGCAATTATCATTAAATATTTCGTCGTTATTCTTAAGAGATTAAGATTAATTGTGAATAGCATTTTTGATAGAAGACAAGGATTTTTAAAATCAAAATGTGAAGTATTTTGTTTTTAAATACATAAATAAAACATTTAAGGTATGTATTGTGGAGTCAGTGCGTAAATTTTAAAATAATAATACTTATTATCAAAAGAAGCTTTAGAAATTTGTTTATCCTCTGAAACATAAGTCTTATACCACGAGCGCAGAGTCCATATTCTAATAACATTTTATTTGTCTTAGGACGGGACTTTCTCTATCAAAAACTTGGTTTAACGATGGAGCGATTAGCAAAAGCACTGACAGTTATATTTAACATCGAAAGCGGCTCCATAGTTGAACCACGTTGTATTTATGGCTAGGACATTATTTTTAATTAAAAGTCGAATTTAACAGACAAAAAGTATGATCACCAAAACTTTCGTGATTGATTCATTATTAAAAATACGGGAGTTATCGCGTACCGTTTTGCTATCAGCTGTAGAACCGATAAAACGGTACGTGATAACCCCCGTATTTTTAATCATGATTGTGATGTTGAGAAAGTGTTTTTTGGATTTTAAGGTTATATACCTCTATATTTCATTCCTAAAAAGTAATGGCATAAAGTTGTATACTCAGGCGCAAACTTATCTGGCCCGAAGACGTTGCTAGTGTCTATAAAACAGCTATATTTAGGTATAGATTTGTACCTTTAGCGCTTTGTTCCAATTTTGGTCGACTGAGCTAGATAAGTGGCACTTTAGGGGCACATCTGGCAAGATAACGGTATTTAAAAGGACAGTCATTATTATAACATGATGTTTTGTGGCGTTTCATTATAACATTTTAATTCGAATCTTCCATGTACCGTTTACGGACAGTCAAGAATAACTATGACTAGATGGGCATTTATCCGTATTAACAGGATCATTAAAATTAACACAATAAAAGTAAATAATAACATGACAACTACACTAAATGCATTGGAATTAAATTGGGAATACATATTGGATTGAGATTCATTAAAATTTGAGCGATTATAAATATGAATTGTATCATTATTACAAACCGTCTTTCCTTTTCTTGACTTTCACGTCGTATCTGACGCAACTTCTTGTAAAATTAATTTACCAATACCTAGAAGAAAAAATGTTTTTAGAACATATCATAGCGGAGAAAAGGTTTGTATATGCTACAGATTTTTGTTCCGGATCTGGGTGGTCGATATTGGCTTTAAAAAGAGAAAGAACCTGAATAAAAAAAAAAAATATGGATTTTGGTGGACACCAACGTTATGGTACGGTTACGTTTAATTACCCCTATAGTCCTGACATTATAGTACCGTTACATTTAATTACCCCTGTAGTCCTGACATTATGATACAGTAACATTTAATTACCTCTTTAGTCCTGACATTATGGTACTGTTAAATTTAATTACCCCTATAGTCCTGACATTATGGTACCGTTACATTTAATTACCCCTATCGTCCTGACATTATGGTACCGTAACATTTAATTACCCCTATAGCCCTGACATTATGGTACCGTAACATTTAATTACCCCTTTAGTCTTGACATTATGGTAACGTAACATTTAATTACCCCTATTGTCCTGACATTATGGTACCGTTACATTTAGTTACCTACCTGTATAGTCTTCTCTTCAGAGTCCGAGATCTCCATACTGCATGGACCACTTCTCGTAAGCCACTAGGCTACTCGGCGATACCGAGGGTCGGATGCGTTTGAGCGCTTCCATGAAGTCTTGGAAGGTGATGGGCCGGACCAGGGATAGGTCAAGGCATTTCACTTCTTCGGGGTCCAATTCTAGAGTAAAAAGGTGTTTTTTAAGCATGGCATTTACCTTTGTAATTGTTGCTTGTTTTAGTGTTATTACTACAAGTTTTAAATGCAATCAAGCTATCAAAATACAATAGACAAGTCCAGACTAACCGCGCCGCCTCGCAAGGCATGCTTTGATTTTGATCTGCTTCAATCTAGGTCATAATCTATTAATGTACCAAATTTCATCAAGATTGGTCACGAAGAAGTTGTTGTACGCGTAAGTTATACAAGTGAGTGAAGCGAGCTCCGTTCACGTCACCGGTCAATGCATTCGGATTATAAGGAGATACACACAACGGACGCGGTTTGAGGCGCAGGGCGGCAGCGGTTACCGCGTCTGCCATGTCTTGTATGAGTCTATGTGCGACAACATACCGGACGCGGCGCGGGGCGATCCACGCCGAGTGACATGACCAATGAATGGACTGCGTATGTGAGTTGAGCTCGTAAAGTGAGCAAAGCAAGCCACGCAATTTTCTGGCTGTGGGTGAGTACCAAAGTAAAATTCTCCAAAAGAGCAGAGTCTATTAAGAAAATATTGTTTTTTTTTTCCTTTGGCCAACTAATATTGCATGTAGTTCCGTGTAGGACGGGTAGAAGTAGAGCTGACCTCTGATGGGCTGCAGCGCGGCGTCGCGGCACAGCGCCGTGAGGTCGCTGCCGGAGTAGCCGTCGGTGAGCGCCGCCAGCCGCGCCAGCTCCGCGTCGCTGAGCGTTGCCGCCGCCGCACCGCGCGCCAGCACGCGCCGCACCAGCGACATACGCGTGTGCGCGTGCGGCAGAGACACGTAAACCCGCTTCGGGAACCGTCTGCGGAATCAATACATGGTACGTCACTAGTGTTGCCAGGAGTCCCGATTTTCAGGGGTCTGGTAACACGTCCCGATTCATCCTTTATCGGGGCGATATTAATGTCCTGATTTTTCATTAACCTCCTTAGTTTGTATTTATTCTATGCACCTAACTAAATTGTTGGATATGTTTGTGAGGGGAAAATAAATACCTACTACTTAAATTGAATACATTTCTTAACAGAAGTCAAGTGTGCTCCATCTTCGATCACCCCTTCACTTACCATCAGGTGAGGTAGTGGTCAAGCGAATGGCAATAAAAAAAACAGAAATAATATACAATTATTTACGTCTATTAAAAAAAACTAACTACCCGATAAAAATACATGATACATAAAAATACATAAAAAACAGAAATAATATACAATTATTTACGTCTATTAAAAAAAAAACTAACTACCCGATAAAAATACATGATGATTCACAAAAACCTGTTTTTTTAGCTATTTGTAGCTATTTTAGCTGGCTCGATTTGAAAATCAATATCCCTATAGGGGATAGGTGACCATTGACACCGGTCAAACGGTCACATATTCTTGATACGTATGATGTGTCCTGAATGTAGGAGCTGGCGTAAGATCAGCGTGCTGTGCATTCGTACCTTAGAAGGTACTCTAATTTAGACACTCCTAACCTAGACGTACTATGTAGCCACTTTTTTATGTTTTCTAATTTTATTATTATTTTAGTTTCTTATATTACCGTGCTGTCTTTGCTACCTACGAGTATGTTATACTGTGTATGTCTCTGTTTTGTTGTGTCTGCAAATTTCTTTCTTTCTTTCTTTCGACTGCCTCCGTGGCGCAGTAGGCGTATAGTCGGCTGAGACGCAGGAAGTAGCGGGTTCGATTCCCGCCGCGAAACAAATGTTTGCATGATCTACAGATATTTGTTCTGTGTCTGGGTGTTTTTCTATATATTCTAAGTATCTATTTACAAAAAAATGTATATAAGTATTCTATCAGTTATCTGGTTCCCATTGTACAAGCTCTGCTTAGTTTGGGACTAGATAGCGCTGTGTGAAATGTCCAGCGATATTTATTTATTTTTATTTACTTTATTTATTTATATGTGAAGCAAACTTTGGGAGAAAACAAAGCGAACGCTATCAAGTCAGACTTCACGTATATCTAATAGTTTTGCATATAACGATTACGCAATAGAATCGATAGAAATTTCGGGTGGCTTACAAATTTTCATTACCTACCTACTTAGTCAAATCAGCTGTTCCAGTGTTATTTAGGCACAAGCTTCCACCCGCGGCTTAGCACGAAATCCTCCGTCGTCCGAGACACGTTCTCGGAGACCCGGATGACGAAATCACCTCTGCTAATGCGGAAGGTGAGTCATCTATATCAGACAGAGCAAACACTTCACAGAAACACCGACCTCGCCGGCGAGGTCGACGAGTCCCTTCAGTCGCCGCTTATACGAGGTACAGACATGTACCCGGGCGTTTCTCTCCTATCCCCATCCCGGCAACAGCCCAAGCCGAGGTTCGTACCTAAGTGGTGCCCTTGCGCTAGTTGCTTAAATAAAACTTACTGGGCTGAGCGCCATCTGCGCTCGCCAAAAGTTCGGTTAAGCTGTCACGGCCTCAGAGGCCAACAGCGAGATTAGTCCATTCGAAAAAAAAAAAAAAAAAGCGGCTTAGCACGCATGGTATGCCAATAAAAAGTAGCCTATGTCTCAAATATCGGTCGTGACCTATCTCCATACCAAATTTCATCGAAATCGGTCCAGCCGTTTAGTTGTGAAAACGTAACAAACAGACAGACTGACAAACAGAGAGACACAGTTACATTCCAATATATAATATTAGTTTATAGATTTAGTATTAAAAATAAAATAAAATAAACTTTTTATTGGAACCACAAAAAATGTCATAAACAATTTTTAAGTATTATTTTTAAGTTTTAAGTATTGGTTCCATACATAAAGTTATTCTGTCACAGAATAAGCAATAGTAGGCATGACCAAATAAACAAACGCGTCGAGCGTTGACCGGACTGAACCCGAATGTTCAAGAACATTTGCGCGCGGATTACGCGCGGTGAATAAATTGGGCATCGGGAGGCTCGGATATGTCAGTCCTTAATTAACTAAGAGTTCAAGGTACTTTTAGTGGGTTTAAAGTATTTTATTGTGTATAATGTATTAGATTTGTATAATAAAGTTTGTGTTTTGTGATTTATATTCATTATTTTCATAAAATTTATATTTTGGTTACCTTGGTGTTAATTATTTTATCCCGAACCCCCAGCTTGAAACATTAAGTACTTTCACTCTCCGTAGATTTCGAGAAAAGTTTTTTTCGAGTGTAGTCTTGTTATCGTCGGCCTTATTATCAGAATTCGTAAGTCCATTATGGGCAAATTATACAGGAGCAACAAAAATCTCATTTTCTCACAGAGTTTGAGAGACTTTTATTGGGTCACTCTTACTTTCGAATCTGACGATACATTACCTTAGAGCAGCCTCATCAAGCTCTTGCGGTCGATTGGTCGCTGCCAGCACTATGAGCCGATCAGCCCCCGCCGCCGGCAGCCCGTCAAACTCCACCAGGAACTCCGTCTTAAGACGTCGTGACGCCTCGTGTTCCCCGGACGAACGCTCGCAGAGGAGCGAGTCTACTTCGTCTACGAAGATTATCGCTGGCTGCAATTTAAATGGTTCTTGAATGAAATTTAAGAGTTTGAAGAACTCCGTGGTGCGGTGGGCGAATGTGGCGGTTTCGATTCCCACAAATACAAATATTTGTTCTGGGTCTGTTTGTTTCTCTATATATTACAAATAAGTATTTACAAAAATAAGTGTATATAATAAAAATAATATATAGTTCCATTAGTACAAACTTTGTTCAGATTGGGGCTAAATGGCGCTCTGTGAAATGTCCAGCATTATTGATCGCGCGAAGCGAGATCTCTAAATCAACTTGGGCTAGTCGGCCTTATGTATGTTTGTTTGTTTGTTTGTCTGAGGATAACTTTCGAAGCGTTTATCCGATCATCGTGAAATTCGGTATATAGGTAAAGAGTAATGGCACAATTTTGGTGTGGCTCAATGAGCTAAAAATATTGGGGGGGTTGTTGAGATATTTGTGTTCAAGAAGGGTAGGCACGTCTAATAAAAGGTCTTTATGAGTACATTTCGACCCCGTTTTTATTTTTAGTTTAAACCTTGTAATAACTAGTCAGGTCATAAGTATTGTCCCACAGTAAAAACTTTTCTTTTAGAATGCTGGCCACAAAAAAGTTTATAGAATTCGAATTTCGAATTATTCATGAAAATAAAAATGTATACTTTTTAGAATTTTACTCATTTTTAAATATGGAGTGGACGCTTAAAGAAGACCGTGTTGCAGTTATTGTGTTGCATCGTTGCGGTTACGCGCAAATTCAAATTTTTGACATACTGAAAAATTTGAATATAACCAAAAGATTCGTTTATCGCACCATCAAATGATACAATGAAGACTCTAGTGTAGATGACAGGTCAAGAAGTGGTCGCCCTCTGTCTGTTAGGACCCCAGCAATGATAAAAGCTGTGAAGGCGCGAATTCAAAGAAATCCCAAACGTAAGCAAAAACTGTTGGCCCTTCAGATGGGGTTAAGCAGAACCACGGTGAAAAGGGTGTTAAATGAAGACTTAGGGCTTCGGGCATATCGAAGAAAAACAGGACATCGTTTGAATGCTCGTCTAATGGACCTGAGACTGAAGAGATACCGCGCTTTGTTGAAGCGGTACGCGGGAAAAAATATCGGGAAATTCTTTTTTCGGATGAAAAAATTTTACCGTAGAAGAGAGCTACAACAAACAAAATGATAAGGTGTACGCACACAGTAGTGAAGAAGCGAGCAACCGTATTCCGCGTGTCCAACGAGGTCATTTTCCATCCTCGCTCATGGTATGGTTGGGAGTTAGATGGTTGGGATATTGGGGCTTAACAGAGGTACATTTTTGTGAGAAAGGTGTAAAAACGAATGCAGTTGTGTATCAAAATACAGTCCTGACGAACCTTGTGGATCCTGTTTCTCATACCATGTTCAATAACAGGCACTGGGTATTCCAACAAGATTCGGCGCCAGCTCATAGAGCGAAGAGCACACAAGACTGGCTGGCGGCGCGTGAAATCGACTTCATCCGGCACGAAGACTGGCCCTCCTCCAGTCCAGATTTGAATCCGTTAGATTACAAGATATGGCAACACTTGGAGGAAAAGGCGTGCTCAAAGCCTCATCCCAATTTGGAGTCACTCAAGACATCCTTGATTAAGGCAGCCGCCGATATTGACATGGACCTCGTTCGTGCTGCGATAGACGACTGGCCGCGCAGATTGAAGGCCTGTATTCAAAATCACGGAGGTCATTTTGAATAAACTTTAGTGTCATAAGAATCTATGTTTTGTTAAGTTTATTTTGGTATATAAGTGGTTACATAATGAATAAACTTGTTTCAATTATTTTATATTAAACATGTGACAGAATTTATGACCTGACTAGGTATTTAAGTTATTAGCCATAAAACTAAACTTTAACAAAATTCAAAGGGTACACCAGTGACCCCACAGTGCTGAATTTGGTATGCGTGTAGCTTTAGTGACACAAATATAGGGGAAAATCTGAAATCCAGAATAACTGCAATTTCTACCCCTAAAAATTGTAACCAATAAACATGAACTCCCATTACCTGTAATTTGAATGAAACTGTAGGTCAAGTTTTCTGGTTATGTATTTCTGGTTATTTTGGTATTCAAAGATTAGGTACAAATAATTTTTTTTTGGAGTCTCGCGAGATATCAGTTCAGTTCGAACCACTAGTTTATTTAACTTTAGGGATAGTCGGATCATAGTCGACCACTGTGCACTGATAACTAATATAAGTAATTATTTAATTAGTTACAATACCTGCAATTCCCTGGCAACTTGAAAGAGAGCGCGCACCATCTTCTCTCCCTCTCCCACGTATTTGCTAGTGAGAGTCGCCGCTGAGATTGAGAAGAATGTAGCTGAACATTCCGCAGCCACGCACCGCGCTAGCAGCGTTTTACCTGCAATTTATGAGTGTATTTTGTTTAAGGTCATTGATACCCTAGGTAAAACTTACACGATCCATTCCATCCAAAGGTTAACGTCACAAAAAACAAGCTATTTAGGGCACATTTAAGCATTACGTAACACAATTTTTGAAGAGTTTTGACCCTCCCTCTCCCACATGTAACACGCCGTAATGTTTTTCTGTACCCCTTCCTAAACGTTACGCAAGACCCAAGTGACCATTTTTACCTAAAAGTCACAATTATGTAGTGCAAAGTACCGGAAAGTCGCTAAAATACCTTTGTTATTATTTTTATCGCCTTTGCGGTAATAATAAATTAACAAGCGGTAACAACAAAAAAATATTCTGACTGCCTCCATGGCGCAGCCGGCTATACGCCGGCTGAGACGCAGGAGGTAGCGGGTTCGATTCCCGCCGCGGAACAAATGTTTGCCTGATCTACAGATATTTGTTCCGTGTCTGGGTGTTTTTCTATCTATTATAAGTATGTATTTACAAAAAAAAAAGTATATAAGTATTCTATCAGTTATCTGGTTCCCATAGTAAAGGGTGATTTTTTTGCTGGTATCTTTTTGGCAACACTGTTTTTGACAGATCACGCGTGAATTGTGTCTTGTGTCATTGTCAAACTTGTTCAGTTTGGTCTATAATTTAACCATGAATCGACTTACGAACGAACAACGCTTGCAAATTATTGAATTTTACTATCAAAATGCATGCTCGGTTAAGAGAGTGCATCGCGCACTTCTTCCAATTTATGGGCAGTTTGGTCGGCCTACTGAGGCAGCTATTCGGAAGCTTGTGACTAAATTTCGAACCCAGTTTATATTATTGGACATTAAACCACGAACACGCATACGTAGAGTGAGGACCGAAGAAAATATTGCGGCTGTATCCGCCAGTATTAGTGATGACCGTGAAATGTCGATTCGCCGCCGTTCGCAGCAATTGGGCCTCTGTTACTCCACTACGTGGAAATTTTTGCGAAAGGATTTGGGTGTAAAACCTTACAAGATACAACTGGTGCAAGAATTGAAGCCACACCACCTCCCACAACGTCTAACATTTGGTGAATGGGCATTGGCAAAGTTGGAGGAAGATCCACTTTTTTATCGAAAAATTGTGTTCAGCGACGAAGCTCATTTCTGGTTAAATGGATATGTCAATAAGGATAATTGCCGCATCTGGAGTGAAGACCAGCCAGAAGCATTGCAAGAGCTACCACTGCATCCCGAAAAATGTACTGTTTGGTGTGGATTATGGGCCGGTGGCATCATCGGGCCGTACTTTTTCAAAGACGACAATGGCCGAAACGTTACTGTGAATGGCGAGCGCTACCGTGTGATGATTGGCGATTTTTTTTGGCCAAAAATGGAAGAATTGGACATGCCTGACATGTGGTTTCAACAAGACGGTGCCACATGCCACACGGCACGCGAAACAATGGCCCAATTGAGAGCCGCCTTCGGTGAACAGTTTATCTCACGTTTTGGGCCCGTCAATTGGCCTCCTAGATCGTGTGATCTAACGCCTTTGGACTATTTCTTGTGGGGCCATGTTAAGGCTCATGTCTACAGGGATAAACCAGCAACGATTGACGCACTGGGAGCCAATATTGAAGCATTTATTCGTGATATACCGGCCGATATGTTGGAGAGAGTGTGCCGAAATTGGGCCTTGCGAATGGGCCATCTAAACCGGAGCCGCGGCCAGCATTTGCATGAAATTATCTTCAAACATTAAATTATATTGATCGTTCTATCGATTCCAATAAAGATTTCATCAAATTTTTCAAATTTTTTGTGTTTTTTTTTTAAATCAAATCCTATACCTCTTAAAAATCACCCGTTATAAGATCTGCTTAGTTTGGGGCTAGATAGCGATGTGTGAAATGTCCAGCAATATTTATATGTATTTATTTATTTATATTTGAATAAAAAAACAATGCTACGTAATGCGTTGTTCGAACCCCCCCTGCCCCCAAATTGCGTTGAAAATACTTGAACGCCCCCTTAAATGAATTGTGAGTTTTTGAATAAACTCACAATCATGGTAATTATTCCGTTTTCAGTGAAAATTGTGTTTATAACCATGATGGTTTCAAAAGCTACATTCAAAAGTTATCTGGTAGAGATCTCTACTTAGGGGTAAGACCACCATTTCTATAAATTCATTTAAATTATGTGAAACTTCAAACATACTTTAAATAAGATTTTTCTTACCATTCCCCGGCGGTCCGAAGAGAAGTAAGCCTTTGGCTGGCGACCGCAACCCGGTGAAGAGTTCTGGCCTTAGTGAAGGAAGCACAACCATTTCTTGCAACGCTTGTTTTGCTGCCTAAAAATACAAGTTGATTAGTTTTTGTAACTTAAGAACTAAATGACTGATTAATAACGACCTCTGTGGTGCGGTGGGCGGAGATGCAGGAGGTAGCGGGTTCGATCCCCGCCGCGGAATAAATGTTTGCATGATCTACAGATATTTGTTCCGGGTCTGGTTGTCTCTCTATATCTCTATATGTATATTATAAGTATGTATTTACAAAAAAAATGTATATAAGTATTCTATCAGTTATCTGGTTCCCATAGTCCAAGCTCTGCTTAGTTTGGGGCTAGATAGCGGTTGTGTGAAATGTCCAACAATATTTATTTATTATTATTTATAAATAGAGATGGCAACAATGGCCAAAGGCCAGCCAATGGTAAAACCTCATTTCAAATTAGTTTTTTAATTGTAGTTTTAGTATTGGTTCTAGAAAACAAAAGGAGTTTGGAAGTGTTCATAAATCTTTTTAATATGTGATTAGCACCGATATCACAATATAATTTTTGTTTGTTTGTTTTTTATGTGGTGCATTATTAGGCCTTTGCCCTGCAGTGGAACAGTACAGGCTTCAAATAATAATAAATAATAATAATTATAAATATAGGGGGCAATCCTGTTGCCAAAAACTAAAATAAATTTAGGATTGCATTAAAATGATTGCCATCCCTTTTTGTTTCATTCGGACAGTGTGACAGTTGTTATTTTAATACTATCAAACCTTTTATTTTGTGTTAACAGAACTGCCACTATTATCTTACTATAATATAAATTGTAACAGGCAGAATGCAAAGAACGAACATACCCTAGACTTTTCCTCGAAGGCCCTTTTGTTATTTTCTTTATTGCACACAAGAAAATATATTTCATAATACAGAATGTACAAATGACAAATGATGAGGACATGTACAAAGGCGAGCTTAACCCTAAGAGTTTTCTTTCCACAAACCTTTGAGATTAGAGAGAGAGAGAGATGATTTTGCAGGTAGATGAGTCTACAAGAACATAAATAAATATATATATATATTAGGTTGGGGAAAAAGTTTCTTCGCATTTTTTAAGAAAATTCAAAACATTTTTTAATATAGTTTATTTACATTTAACTAAAGCATGTAGGTACCATTTTGTTCGATAACTTTTTGCCATCTTATAGGTAGGGACATGATCCCATTGCTATAGAAATTTTGGGGCTTCTGATCAAAACACCGCGACAAGTGGTTTTGGCAGTCCTCTCGTGATGTTAACCTGACACTGCCTAAAGAATTCTGAAGAGACCGAAACAGGTGGAAATCTGAAGGTTCAAGGTTAGGACTACACGGCGGATGCATTAACACCTCCCAGCCAAACCCTCTTAATTTTTGCTGAGTGGCTAAAGATGTGTGAGGTCTAGCGTTATCATGATGAAAAACCAAACCCCTTCTGTTGATTAATTCGTGCCGTTTTCTCTCAACTTCTTGCTTTAATCTCATCAGTTGTTCGTAGTAGAGTTCAGAATCGATGGTCCTGCCTGTTGGTAACAGCTCATAATGAATAACGCCCTTCCAATCCCACCACACACACAGTATCACCTTATTGCGAGTTAACCCGGGTTTCGCCACAGTCTGTGAAGCCTGACCTGCCTTTGACCACGACCTTTTTCGCACGTTCTTGTCGTACGTGATCCACTTTTCATCACCAGTTATCAGCTTCTTCAAAAATGGTTCGGTTTCATTACGTCGTAATAAAGAATCACAAATGAGTACACGGTTCATTAGATTTCTTTCAGTGAGCTCGTGGGGTACCCAAATATCAGGTTTTTTTGTGTACCCAGTTTTTTTCAAATGCGCCAAAACTATTTTGTGGTCAATTCCCAGTTTTTCAGCTACGTCGTAACTACTGATATGCCGATCTTGCTCCACTTTTTCAAAAATGGCATCAATTTTATCCGTAATAGGGCGGACCAGAGCGACGTGCATCTTTGACATCAAAATTTCCGGATTGAAAACGCTTAAACCAAATTTGTGCTACTCTCACAGACACTGCACTAGGTCCATAAATATCGCAAATTTTTTTTGCGGCATTTTTATCTTTTTTGTAGTAAAATTTTAAAATGTATCTAATTTCTCCATTAGAAAAATTCAAATATTTTATTCATTAAAATCACAAGGATCACTTTGAAACGTCAATTTTACTGCCTGTTCCTTCGCGACCAAGCCAGGAAAGAAAGGCAAGAAACCAGGCTGGTTGTTTTTTTTTAATGATCCTTTTACAATACATAATACAGAACATAAATTACGTCTAAATTGTAACATTTTGAACGAGTTGGAGCAATTTCAATCCCAAGCTTCTCTATCATCTAAATAATCCGATATTTTATAGTAGGCTCTTTTATAAAGATTTTGTTTAATTACGTTTTTAAATTTGTTAATTGTCAATTTTTGTACATCCCTTGGGAGTTTGTTATAAAAGCGTAAACCTTGCCCTTTAAACGATTTACTAACTTTATGGAGTCTACAAGTGCCAACAGCGAGTTTATCTTTATTTCTGGTATTAAAATTATGATTATCGCTATTTTTCTTAAACAAATTAATATTTTTGTGAACATACATCAGAATTTCATAGAAGTATTGACAAGGGAATGTCATAATATTTATTTCTTTACACTTATTGCGTAATGATTCTCTGTACAAGTAGAGTAGAAAAAGAAGAGTATAAGTCATAAAGTTTAATAAAATAATATACAAAACACTCACGTCTTGTCCAGCGATATCGTCCCAATGCACCTTCGGACCGCCCTCCACAATCTCGTCCAGTATAAGTTGGACCAGCTTCGGATCCACTCCCCGCACTGACAGCGTCGGCTGCGGAGTTCTACTCCTGGTGGGCGTGCCTCGCTGGGAGCCGCCGCCGACCGCTCGCCGGACAGGAGAGCCGTTCACGGGGACCTGGTATGCGCCCTGATGTGAGCGATATTGGTGATGGTTAATGGAGTGGGATGGTTAGTCAGTGCAGTTTTGATGTGTTAGCAATGTGTGATTGATGGTGGAATGGTCAACAGCCTGATAAGTAATTACGTGTTTCGATTGAAAGTGCAATTGTACAGCCTATTATTCATATTCAAAATTATTTTTGGGCGTCTGGTCGAAGCGACGAGTGATCCAAGAGCTGGCGCTTATCTGCGTCAACGAATAAGCATTGTAATTCAGCGGGGAATGCAGTCAGTGGCTTGGGGACAGACACTTCTGCTTGGTAGTGATCTGGAGCAGTTGAGCTAACTATAGATCGTCTGTAACGCTCTTCAGATGATTAAATTCTTATTTATTTTATAGGCATGTAAATCATTAAATATTATTTCTATTGCTATTCAGTTATGTGAATCATGTGTATTTTTAGAGTTGAATTTAGAGTGCTTAAAAATGAACCAAAAAGTTTATCACTGTATACATCTCTTTTAGCATAACATTGATTTTGGTCTGGCTGTCTTTTATTTTATCACTAACCATTTTGAAGTAGTCTCTTTCTAGGTCAGAAAGTGATTTGTAACAGATGATTAAATAAATTCTGATAAAAGAATTACAAGTTCAACGTCCTAAATCTTATCAATACTTAAAGATAAACAATGTTCTAATTTTCTAGTTTTGACAAATCTAGAGCATTTATTTTTATCGTATCTTGCGATCCGTATCAGACAGTGCAGACTTGATTTTAGGAAACCCAATTTGAGTTTAACTATTTGTTTACCTATATCACACCAATCAATAGATTAAAGCAAGGGTCTCCAAGATATGGGCCAGCCAGCAATTTGACCCGGGCCGATATACCTGTTACCCAGCCCGCTATAATTTATTTTGGTTACATCCATAATAATCCTAGTGGTTCGCCCCGAACTGAGATCTCGCGAGTCTATCATAAAAACAAAAAAATATTATTCGTAATCTTTGACCATCAAAATAGTGCCACGAAATAAAAACCATGTAACTTGACCTACAGTTTTACTCAAATTAAAGGTAACGGAAGTTCATGTAAATTGGTTACCCTTTTTTGGGGTACAAATTGCAGTTATTCTAGATTTCAGACTTTTCCCTTTATTTCTTTTACTAAACCTACATGTATACCAAGTTTTAGCACTGTGGCGTCATTGGTGTCTCCTGTAAATTTTGTCAAAGTTCAGTTTTTATTATGGCTAATAACTAAAAAACAACAAAGTTAAAACAACAAAGTTGCCTATATTTCTGATACATAAGCTACACGCATAACAAATTACAGCACTGTGGGGTCACTGGTGTACCCTGTGAATTTTGTCAAAGTTTAATATTTATTATGGCTAATAACTCAAAAACTACAAAAACTTTACTAAAAGTAAAAACGGGGTCGAAATGTACTAATGAAGACCTTTCATTTGACGTCTCTGTTGACCTAATAGTCTCATTTTAATTTCTTTTACCCCTCTTGAACCCCATTATCTCAACAACCCCCTTAAAATTTTTAGCTCATCGAGTCACACCAAAATTGTGCCATCATTACCTACCTATATACCAAATTTCACGATGATCAGATAAATGCTTCGAAAGTTATCCTCGGACAAAACAACATACATACATACTTACAACGCCGATTTGCCCAAGTTGATTTGGAGTTCTCGCTTCGCTCGATCAATTACAAATTCGAAAGTAACTCTAGTCTCTCTGTTTGTTTGTTACCTATTCACGACTAAACCAAAGCTGGATCGATCTTGATGAAACTTCACAAGAGGATAGCGTTATTCAGAGGTGAAACAGGCACTTAAAGAAAGATTAGCACTCACACTAACTCTCTTGGTTTTTCATTTCCGCAGATAGTGCCTGAATTAATCTATCGTAGGAAAGGGAAATAGAACGCGTCTAGACAGATTTATTAACGATCACATCACGTTCTACCCGCACCATTGACATTTTAATTAGTAGCTTAATTAATTAGGAACTTAGGAAGCTTCTTCAGTATACTTCTGCAACTTGAGTATAAGAAAGATTATTAAAATTTTACATTATATATTTTTATCGAATTTGACGATATAATTTATTGCTATTATTTGAATTGTTTGTTATTTATTTATGACAAGCTGACCGGTCTTTCTGAGATTATCCCCCACAAAAATACAAACAACAAACTTTACCTTTTTATAATATTAGCATAGAGTTTATTCAATGTATTTTATAGTAATTTATACAATAACTAACCACCCGCGGCGGTAGATGGAACAAGCATGTGGCCCACCTAATGATAAATGGTAACCATCGCCTATAACGGAGTATCACCTCATAGGTCACGCACCTTAGAAACGTGACCTATGCACTGCTCTGCGTGGTCTGGGGTAGAATTACCACGATACTCAAAGTACAATCGAACCTACGATACCTAGGGAATCTTAGTGTATGGTCATGACTATGTATGTACCTGTTAATATGTTTCATTTACTTGTAATTTACACTTACAGATAGCTGCCTCTTCACCGCTGGGGGCGTTGAAGCTGGTTTCACTGGATATCTACTGTAGTTTCCATTTGAACTGAAATAAAAGAAAATTATTAACAGAGTTGAGGACAATTGAAATAATTTGTAGAATACCATAACTAAAAGTGTGGTGAATTCACGAACAATGAAGAACTAGACATACATTGATTGCGTTAAGTTTTTCTTCGCCGATCCAGGAGAAATTTACTGTTTATTTTTATGCCTGTGTATCGTGGTATTATTTTTCCTTGTGGTCAAATCGAAAAGAACAATTGGTCTTGGTTTAGACAAAGTTAAAAGCTACACATTAGCCGCCACTAGCAGACTCCGCAAGGAGAGGCAAAACTGTACTCCGCACACTCATGTTTGTCAATATTCAAACCCTCCGTCGACCGAGACACGTTCTCGGTGATCCAGATTAACTCCTCACCTCACGCGGAAGATATTTCAGAGTCATCTACATTAGACGGAGAAAACACTTGACAGATACACCGACCTCACCGGCGAGGTCGACGAGTCCCTGCCTTCAGTTGCCGTCTAGACAAGGTACAGACATGTACCTGGGCGTTTCTCTCCTATCCCCCCTGGCAACGACCCAAGCCGAGGTCCGCACCTGGTGCCCTTCCGCTAATTGCCTTATAAAAACATTCTGGGCTGAGAGCCCTCTGCGCTTGCCAAAAGTTATATTAAGCTGCATCGGCCTGAGAGGCCAACAGCAAGTTAGTCCTTCGGAATGTTTTTTATCAAATTCAATTTATGTCTGTCAATGTGTAAGGCCGCTGCACACCGATGCGTACGCGTAAACGTGCACGGTCTACTGCGTTGGAATGTGTGGGACGGTAAACCGGTTGCGGTACGACGCATCTCGTGTGCAGCGGTCTTTTAGAGATCATAAACTCCGTACCTGCTATTGGGTTGTGACGACGATCTGCCCATAGACCTGGGCAAGGTCTGGGATTTCATAAGTGGGCCGCCACCACTACCGGTGACCCTTCGGCCAGGAGTCGTGAGCTTGCGACCTGCGACTGATGAAGAAAATATAGTCATCATACGTAGATAGGACTAAGGACTAAGGTTAAGTAGTGGGTCCAGCAAGTTATACCGAACTATATTTAATCCAAATTCGATGTACCCAAACTTAACCTAAAATCACTTAGTTGAGCTTAGATATTTAACAGATCTATTTATATATTTTTTTATAAGGGAGTGATCACAAATAATTAAATAAAGTAAATTCTATATAGAAATCTAAGTGACTCGTAGGTTAAGTAAGAAGTTATTGTTTACAAAAATCACAAGAAATTTGGCTGAAGTATAGGGGCACAATGTGTTTAGTTGAAAGCGGTTTATCGGGTTTAATCAAGTCAAAACTGGTATGCTCAAGCGACCAACAAAGAAAGAAAAGAGACGCAGCGCTAAATGAAAAAGCACCATTATTATGCAGTCTGTGCGTGAACCACGTATAGTACTAGTTGGGTGCCTCACTTGATTAGTGGCTGACGCCGAGCCTACATTGATTATTTATCAAGTTTTTATTTAAGTAATTTTTCAATAAGAACTGTCTAAATATCAATGCTAGAATCGCGATATTTGCGATTAATTCCATCTTCAAAATTGTCATGCCGTTCGATTGACAAAACATTGGGCGCAAAATTTGTATATAAATTATCCATTCGATTCCATTTGCACACGATTTACATTGCAGATGAATCGATGACGTCCAATTGCATTGCAACACAGATGCATCTCTAGTCGAAGCTAAAGTCGCGTATGTATACATGAGAATAAATGAGGACCTAAGTTTGTATGAGCTAGATTTAAACAGTATGGGTGAACCTTAACATCATTGTATGGGTGTATAGGATGCGAGTGAAATTGCAAGTATATAGGCTTTACACATGT
Organism: Philereme transversata; assembly: GCA_963924445.1. NCBI lineage: Eukaryota > Metazoa > Arthropoda > Insecta > Lepidoptera > Geometridae > Philereme > Philereme transversata. Next base: position 14,249,198 of record OZ004347.1, read on the forward strand.
AGAGTAGTAGAGTTCTTTGTGTAAAGACTCTGTAGGGACACACTACAGGAACTTATCCGATGTCGTGTATGTGTGTGTGTATTGATATCTATATTTCCTATATCTAATTTTTTTTTCTCAATTTAGGTGTCGTCTACCTTACGTCTTTATATATTGCCTATTCATCTCCTAACTTACTTGCGGAGACTTTTAATTGGCCTTCTTGTAATAAGTAGCATTTACTGTTGTTTATTTCCTACTCAAATACCTTTTCTGTAACCTAGCTGTAAATTTTCCAAAAATTCAAAAAATAAAATATTATAAACACATATAGAATAGCTGACTCGCGTAAGTTGCACCTAAGTAGATGTTCGCTGTTGTAGTGTGCCCAGGAGCCCAATTCTGCTAATTTATAAGAAAAACGATTATGGAGCCATACCATCATTTAACGATTGTGATTGTTGTTCCTGTCATAAGCTGTCAAATTTTCAATGGCGTTGTCATAGCAACGGCTGTCATTTGTAAAAGATTGTGTTAGTAGAATACCAAAAGGTATCTATAGTGGCCATTTTCCAACGATCCCATTGTCATAGTGATGCGATTGGTTTAGTAGAATTGGGCACCAGGCCAGTCGTCTCTCCCCGCTCATTCAGTAATTACATGTACAGTACAGTTGTAGAAATATAAATTGGTGATTGGAAGATGCATCTACTCATTCCAACCTCCTCACGAAGAAAGTATTAATCAGTACATTAGGGGTTGCATCATTATGATAATAACCAAACCTCTAGACTCGCCAATGGAAGTTCTACCACGATACCTATTTCTTACGCCAAGCAGCATTGCTGTGTTTCGGTTTAAAGGGTATGATTGCCGGTGAAATTTTAGGTACAAGAGGCTTTACACCGCCTCAAGATGATGGACGCAGGTTACTACATCGTTAAGCACGTTTCTAAGGTGCACCTACGAGGTAATGCTTTGTTATAGGCGATGGTTACCACTTAACATCAGGTGGCCCAACAAGCAAATGCTTGTTTCATTCCAATGTTGTATAAAAAGCCAAGCGTTAAGAACCACTACGCAAGCTGCATTCAGAACCCTTCTATCAGTAAACAAAATCGATACTTTGAACCTGTCTACAAAGTTCTTCAATCGAACAAGCTCCAAATCAATTGTACATATGTGGTATGAATGATAAGGTCATACAAGTCAGTCTTTATGATCGAAAAGCACGCATTTGAAACAAGGCCAGTGAAGTACGAGTACCACGCACCGCGGGTTCCGAACCTAGATAAGATAGATTTATTTATGTTAAATAAGCAGCGCCATCTAATTATGTGACCGGTAAACCAAGAAAACTTTTAAGACAAATATCTAAATAACTGTTCTAGATAGTGAATCGTTCTAATCTTCATATAATCTTTGCACATATATCTATCAATCATATTAATTTCAGATTTATCACTTCGCTAACTTCAGAGATAAGGGGGGCAGACGGTATTTTTTTTTTGACATTTTTCATCATAACTTTAAAACTGTATAAAGTACAATAAAAATTAAAACATATAAAAAGAATGGTTTTGGAATGTGTAAATCAATCACTTTGGTATGATACTCCACTTGACCTAGTAATCCTATTTTGATGTAACTGGTTTCGATTTACTGATTTCTGAAGTCGCTTTTACTTTTGTTAAAAAGTTACTTGTAACTATAATATATTGGTTCGCTTATCCCTAAGAGTAACTTATGCTTAAAGTAAATTCTCTAATATATAAAAATCTCGAATCACGAGGTCGCGGTCCTCCGAAACGGGAAGATCGATTTTAATGATTTTTTTTTGTATATTTGGTAGGTATGAGAATAGGTCGTAAAGTATTTTTCACCCTCCTACCCCCCCCCCCCCATATTTTAATTGCGATTTTAGTATTTTTGTATAAACAATATCCATATAATTTAGCCGTCGTTCATTGTCGTGAAGTCATTTACATGAAGTGTCGCAAAGTCAAAGTCAAAAATCAATCCTTACTAATAATATAATATGTGAAAGTAACTCTATTCCTCTGTCTGTTACGTTTTCACGACCAAACGGCTGGACCGATTTCGATGAAATTTTATATACATATAGGTTGTGGCCGGGATTTTAACTTTTTACTACTTTTTGACCAACTGCGCGGGAGGGTAATGTTTTTAATGACAAACCACGCGTGCGAAGCCGCGGACGGGTCAGCTAGTAATATTTTTCTTCACACATACTAGTAAAATGTGTCTAACAAAATTAGCATACAAACGCGGGAAATTTTCCGGCTCAATGGGTTTAATTCATAAAGTTTAAAATGCCTCCTGACAATGGCTGGTACTCAATGGTAATGTACATAAAGGATGTCGCCTATTCAACTGAGACGTGAAAATTCAAGTCAATTGGAAAGAACGTGCATTACCGTGCGTTACGCATCAGTGATGTTACCATGAGTGGGTAACGTCAGTGACATAAGTTACAATTTAAACTTTTGAATTAATTTTGTTCTGAGAACATCCCTGGTAATGGAGTTGTTGGCACGGTGATACAAATTGAGAGTTAAATTCATTTTTCTAGGCGTATAACAGCATAATGGAGTTTTTGGCACGTTGTTACAAAGATCTATTCTATACTAGCTTCCGTCAGCGGCATCACATGCGTTGTTTGTCAACATAAGGTAGCCTATGTTTGAATCCAGGTCATCTATCAACACACCAAATTTCAACGAAATCGGTTCAGCTATTTCGACGTGATTGAGTAACAAATAAACAAACATCTAAACTTTCACATTTATAATATGAGTGTGATGATGTGTATCTTAAAAAACTGCCAGTTAGGCAATTAAGATTTGGAAGGATTGAAACTTGCATGTTTATTTTCACTAATAATGTTTACCTATTTACTATGATTTGTGCGATATTGAGTGTTTTGATATTTTTTTATTAACTGGATAGTTCTTCGTTTGACCACAATCTCACCTGATGGTAAGCGATGATGTGGTCTAAGATGAAGCACGAAGATCTAGAAGAAAAAGTGCAAAGTGGGTAAAGTGTTCCATACCTTAGCTGTACCGTACAGCTAAGGTATGGAACACTGCCGTCATCTGTTTTTTTAAATAATACAATCCGGGTCTTTTTAAGGTAAGAGTGAATAGGTTTCTTCTGCTGTACGCATCAAGAACGTAGAACCAAAACGGTCTGTGCGAATGGGTGGTATATCGACTAAGTACGGATGGTACTGAGCCGTGCGCCTGCTTGTCCTTTGATGGAAGGGAGATGGCGGGATCAGATTGTATAGTTCCTGGGCACATTCCCCGAAATGTATTCTGGAAAAGATCGACAGGCTTGCAACTTTACGGCGGTGTTCGAGACTTTGGGTCTTAGTCTCCGCCATATACGAGGCATGCCTTTTAAGTTCTGTCGTTTCCATATTTTCCGGCAATTTTGAATTTGGAACTGTTCTATATTCGAATGTGTTTACATTTTGAATCTCAAAACAGTTGAAAGTATTAGGATTAATGCTATTGTTTAGTCACAGTTTCGATTTGAATCTGTCAGGTCACGTACGAAAATGAATCTTTCTAAGGAAAATGTTCGTGCAATAATTTTCTACAACTTTAGAAGAGGCCTGACACGGCTTCAGTGTTTAGAAGAGCTAACATCTGTGTTCAGTGATGTAGCCCCATGTCTGCGGACTGTCGAACGCTGGTATTTAGAATTCCAGCGTGGACATACTAGTGTTAGTGACAGATTTCGCGAAGGACGCCCAAAATCCGCCTTCACTGAAGATAACATCATTGCTGTGAGACAACTAATTCTCGAAGATCGTCATGTGACGTATCGAGAGATAGAGGCTCTATTAGGCATCTCAGGGACAACCATTCAGAAGATCTTGCATGAAGCGCTTGGTGTGAGAAAGCTAGTTTGCCGTTGGATACCGCATCTGCTTTCCGACGATCACAAGGCGGCCCGCGTCAGATGGTGTAAGAAAACTCTGCAAAGGTTCAACCGAGGGGAGTCAAATCACGTCTACGACATCATAAGTGGTGACGAATCTTGGATCTATGCCTACGATCCTGATTCCAAACAACAATCTACAATCTGGGTCTTTCAAGACGAGCCAAAGCCGACTAAAGTTGTTCGTTCTCGAAGCACTTCAAAGAAGATGGTGGCCACGTTCGTTGGAAAACCCGGCTATGTTGCGACTATTGCACTTGAAGATCGTAGAACGGTTAACGCAGAGTGGTATACTACAGTTTGTTTACCACAAGTCATCGCCGAACTTCGAAAATCTAACTCAAAGCGACGCATCATCCTGCACCACGACAACGCAAGCTCACACAGCGCTCGTCAAACGATTGAGTATTTGAAGCAGGAAAAAGTAGAAATTCTTGACCATCCTCCATACAGTCCTGACCTAAGCCCTAACGATTTCTTTACATTTCCTAAAATTAAGAAAAGTCTTCGTGGTCAAAGGTTCCAGTCCGGTGAAGAAGCAGTCGACGCTTTCAAGTCAGCCATTTTGAACACCCCCACTTTAGAGTGGAATAAATGTTATAATAACTGGTTTGAGCGAATGGAAAAGTGTATTAAGCTACGCGGTGAATACTTTGAAAAACAATAAAAAGTACTATAAGGTTCTAGTTGTGTTTTTTTCTTCAAACGACAAAACTTAAAAGGCATGCCTCGTATTGCTCACCTATAAGCCTAAAAGCCCTACGTTCTATTGTATTCCAATACATTGTACAGTAGTCTGTTGTATTTCAGCACAAATGATGTACCCGTTTTTGTGAAAAGATTTTTGATCGAGCGAAGCGTGATCTCTAAATCAACTTGGGCAAATCGGCGTTGTATGTATGTATGTTTGTTTGTCCAAGGATAACTTTCGAATCGTGAAATTTGATACATAATGATGGCACAACTTTGGTGTGACTAAATGAGCTTAAACTGTTCGGTGGGGTTCAAGAGGGGTAAAAAAAATGAAAATGAGTCTATTAGGTCAAGTGGGACGCCACATGAAGGCTCTTCATTAGTACATTTAGACTCCTTTTTTATTTTTAGTAAAGTCCTTTATATAGTTTTTGAGTTATTAGCCATAATAAAAACTGAACTTTGACAAAACTCACAGTGTACACCGGTGACCCCACAGTGCTGTAATTTGGTATGCGTGTAGCTTTAGTGACACAAATATAGGCAAAAGTCTGAAATCTAGAATAACTGCAATTTGTACCCCAAAAAAGTGTAACCACATACATGAACTCCCGTTACCTGTAATTTCAATAAAAATTTAGGTCAAGTTAGTAGGTTATTTATTTCGTGGCACTATTTTGATCGTCAAAGATTACAAAAAAAAAAAGACGTGTTGTACTCGGAGACTGCCGCGGTAAAGCTATTGCATAGCTGTTTTTATCAACTTATGCAATTATAAATACGATACGAGGGAGATTACGCATGCGCAGTAACGCCCATACAACCAATGCCACCTAGAGGCGAGTTGCTGAACTAAACAGACAAGCGTGATATTTCAAAAAGTCATTAAAAGTTCTGCTATTCATCGATAGATGGCAAAACTAAAAAGTATCACCGCTGTGCCGGTCGGAGTGGGGGGTGTTAGGTTATTTTCGTTACGGAATTTCTGAATTCGGTCTCCACGCTCAAGGCTCGCGATAGAAGCTATGCAATAGCTTAATAATTTTTTTTTTTTGTTTTAATCGGAGACCCGCAAAATCTCAGTTCGGGGTGAACCACTAGTTAAGGACTTAATTCAAATTGTTTATAAGTTAGACTTACGCCGTTAAGTGTACATCTGGTGATAATAAGTATGACAGACATGTACCTACTTGCTACCCACTGAACACTCATTGAGTAATCTACCTAGTTTAGATACCTACAATAAGTAGCTAAGTACAGGAAACATTAGCTCTGGTTAATGTGAGAATTGTATGTCAGCTACCTGTTTCAGTTCTAAATACAATTAAATAAATAAATATTGCAGGACATTTCACACAGCGCTATCTAGCCCCAAACTAAGCAGTGCTTGTACTAAGGGAACCAGATATGATACTTACATACTATTTTTGTAAATACTTATAATATACTACCTTCCGCCCGCGTAACGTCCAAACTTTAGCATCACACTTATGTTTATAAAAGCGAAAGTTTGGCTGTTTGTTTTTTTATTTGTTTGTAATTTAGTATGTACTTAGATTGTAACCTAGATTTACATATAGGCTACGTTTTATCCCATAAATCAAGTCCCATGGCACAAAAATGGGGTGTCAAGTTGCAACAGCGAGTTTAGCTTTATTTCTATGTTACCCACACATTTACTAGTGTAACACGTACAAAGTCGCGGGCAACAGCTAGTTTATAATATTAATCTGATAGAGAAACAACCAGACCCGGAAAAAGTATATGTAGCTCATGCAAACATTTGTTCTGCGGTGGTAATCGAACCCGATACCTCTTGCATCTCAGCCGGCTATTCGGCCACTGAGCCACGGTGGTCGTAAACAACAATTGTTTTAACCCTCGACGCATAACGAGAGGTGTTATAAGTCTGGCTGTGGCACCGTAATTCCCAAACGGATAGACCGATTCGCACGCGGTTATTTTAATAGAAAGCTAGTTCAACTGAAGTGGTTCTTAGCTGTCAGTGTTTAAACCCCAACGCAAAATGATGGGGTTCCCTAAATTTTCCAAAAATTTTCTATTTATACCTATTTAGGTTAAGTCTTAATTAACTTGCCAGTACGTACGTGGCCTTATCTTGCATGACAATTTTAAACCAGTTTTCGTTAAGTTCTAAATTTGCCAACCTGTTAAGTAACCGGTGATAGATGAAAGTTTGCGAGCTGATAATGATTGATAACAGTGATACACCAATACAATGAAAGTTTTCGCTTTTTGTTTAAAGATCACACACTGTTTCGCGCGACTTCGTACGCGTTACACTACTATATGTGTCCCTAGAAATAAAGCTAAACTTTGACGACCTCCGTGGTGCAGTGGGCGAATAGCTGGCTGAGACGCAGGAGGTAGTGGGTTCGATTCCCGCCGCGGAACAAATGTTTGCATGATCTACATATATTTCTTCCGGGTCTGGTTGCTTCTACATATATATTATAAGAATGTATTTACAAAAAAAGTGTATATAAGTATTCTATCAGTTATCTGGTTCCTATAGTACAAGCTCTGCTTAGTTTGGGGCTAGATAACGTTGTGTGAAATGTCCAGCAATATTTATTTATTATTATTTAAACTCAACTTGACACCCCACTTTTATCATGGGAACTTATTTATGGGATAAATGATAGCCTATGTGCTAATCCAGGTTATAATTTATATACCAAGTTTCATCGAAATCGGTTCAGCCGTTACGACGTGATTGATTAACAAACAAACAAATAAAAAAACATACAAACTTTCACATTCATAATATTAGTGTGATAACGATGTAAATAAATTGAGAAAACGAGATGTAAAATGACAATGTTATTATTTAGTTCAATTTTATTGCTATTATTTTTTTATTTTGTATTTAAGGAAAACGTCACCAGCGAGATGGGTCGACGACATCCATAAGACCGTGGGTCGTACGTGGTTTAGACTGGCACGGGATCGGGAAGAGTGGCAGAAACAATGAGAGGCCTATGCCCAGCGGTCGACACGGGCTGAGAATGATGATGATGATTTAAGGAAAAATACATTAATATTGTTTAATTTTGAATGCTATTATTAGTTTTACTTTTATTTCTTTAAGGAATAGCCTTGACAATGAAGGCAGTCTAAGCTTAGAGGATGATATCACCTCATCCTAATTATTGATTAAAACGGGTATTTATCGCGTATGTACCTTTTTTATTTGTTATGACGTTTCGGCTGTGTTGCAACAGTCGTGGTCACGGGTTGACTGGAGTACTTGGAGCTACCGTCGAGAAGTGATGGCAGCTGCAGCAACTACCCTCACTTGGTCTTCAGAATTAGAAATGTCCTCGTTCATATTACGACACACTACACAACCGTATCTACGCACTGAGACGACCGATCACGACGCGTACACCTAGTAATCACCGGGTTCCAGGACGCTGAGTCTATAGCCATCTTCCCGATTGAAATTTGGAAATTTCTTGATTTCAATCGCTTCACGAACCATTCTCTTGTAATAATGGCGTTCACTAGAGAGAACCTTAGGATCATAAAGTGAGAGGAGTGTGCTGCGGAGTTTTTCAACCTGATCCCACCGTCCCCATTCTATGATAGGACAACCAGACGCTCCGCGATGCGCCACCGCTACATGGTAGACATACCTCCCATACGCACAAAGCGGTACTCTTCCACCTTTATTATGCGCACCGCCAAGGAGTGGAACGCCTTGCCTGAGTCTGTGTTTCCTGGTAACTACAACCTAGGGATCTTCAAGTCACGAGTGAATAGGTTTCTTCTAGGCAAGCGTGTACCATCGTAGACTGCATCATCGCTTACCATCAGGCGAGATAGTGGTCAAACGCTAGCCTATAATTTATATTTAAAAAAAAAGTTCAATGTAAGTAGGTATGTTTGTTCTGTATTTGTTCTGTTTTGAATAGTCTGTCCTGTGTGTGTGTCAAATAAATGTATTTTCTTTCTTTCTTCTTTCAATCCAATAATTCGGTCCCGAGTCTACCAGATGCTATCGCTGACTTGTTTACCTGGCGATTATTGAAAGCTGCGATATGCTCTTTGACACGCTCGGCTATGGTACGTTTGGTTTGCCCGTTCACCTCATCCTCTCAGCTTAATTTGCCTTAATTCGCAGAAGGACATGACCAACACATATAGAGCTAATTAAGACGGGAGTTTCCTCGATATTTTGCTTCACTTTTTTGATAATGTACACTACATTTTTAAGTAGAAAAATCCGTTGATGCACGTTTCGAACCCATAACTTCCAAATCCGAAGTCGGGCCCCACTAGGCCAATACGTCTTTCATAATAACAGCGTAAATTACTGAGGCCAACTTTAACACCAGTTAAAAAGTTACGATCGTTACAGCTAAAACGATTAAGTATTATTAGCTTGAATATTTCAGTACGGTTGAATAAAATTACGTTGGAATTGGAACTTTCAAGGTACCTACTCTGTAGTTTTATTATACTTTTCAGACGGGAGTGGATTGGACCCGTGCGCTAGACAATTTATTATGCAATGCTCAGTGGCTAGACTCGAAGCATACCTACCTAAACCCAAAACAGTATATATAGCTCACATACTTACCCTAATTTTACTGAAATATTATGTAACAAAACTTAGATAGTTCGACATTTTTGGCGTAGCGGATAGCTGACTGAGGCGAGATATTTCCATAGTCTGCAAATATTTGTTGCGAGTCTCTGTTGGTACTAGGTACTTATTCGAAGTTCCTGATACCGACCTATACTATAAAGGGAATCTTAGTATGGGATCAGTTTCGAGTCGATTGTTGATTCGTTTTGTCTATTATGATCCTGTGACGAGCCGGTTGGTATAGCGAGTTTGTCTTCTCTTCAAATAGTAGACTAAGATTCTTCTACGTACTACTCGACATACAAAGTTGCATGATCATAATAGCATATTTATCTTTTATACAGTTGAGAAAATTTTTGTCTGGAGGAGCCATGCTAAGGTTGAGATATGATGGCTCTTAAACTTCTTGATAAGGAAGAAAGAACTAGAATGGGGCAGAAAGGTTCTCGAGCGGAGACCACCACGCACTGAAAAACGTAGCGTAAAACTACGAGAGACGACTTTGGTAAAAGTTGATGGGATTCAGAAGCAAGCCATACAAAATTAGTCGTTATGGAAATCTAAGGTCTAAGTTCAGTATTGGACGTCGCTATTATGATGATGATAATTCAGTATAAATCGAATGCAAAAATAACGTGTTCGATTCAATAAGATAGCAATGCCACTGCTAGTGCCCTAGTTAGCAAAACACTATTTTCGTGCGCTAAAATATCCGCATACAAAAAGGTTACATACATGAGCGTAATCGCACACGCGAGGATTTCGATCGGCTATTTTGATCCGTACGTCTTCAATTTTAAGGTTAGTTTTGTGCATGATGTGCGTTGAAGTATTCAATGAAATCGTTTTTGTACACAATGTATAATGTATGTTATTACCATTGGAACGGTAAAATGTAGATTTTATGTTGTCGCTAAAACCATTGTGGGAATGTTACTAATGTTTGTATGAGCTAGGAGTTTATAGACCATTTTGAAAACCGTCGAGACGTCGCGTCGACTCGACTAGGCGGCTAAACAGACAGCTTAATGGACCTCCGAAGGACTTTTGTCTTCAACTGTATGTATATTTAACAACCTTCAAAAAAAGGAGGTTCTCAATTCGACGCGTAGGTACGTATATAGGGTGTTTGATATAATATCGCACAAAAATGAAAAGGATTATTTTGATGAGCATAATAAATAAATTTGTAAAATGTTTACCATAGAAATGTGAAATCTATTTTCGCATGTAAAAACAAACACTTTATTAAACTTATGTTGTGCTATTGCATAATGCTTGCCATCTAACTACTATATTGGTGACCCACAGCCATTTCCGAAAGAGATATTAAATCGGCCTTTATTTTTAGATGTCGATTGTATATCGCAAGATCGCAAGAGTAGGCAGTAAATTTTATATCGAATTAATCACCTAAACTTAGTCGATTTTCTTTAAACTTTGATAATATAACTATTAGTTTTTTTTTGAGAAGTATTTTTTTATGTTTGGAGAAACCGTCACGTGAATATAGTCAGTATATTACCAAACACCCTGTATACTTATATTATTTGTGTATGGTGCTATTAATCCCATAAAATCTGGTGAAGATCTGATGAAGATCTTTGGACCTGGAGAATGAAACTTATCAGCAGATACATATACACGCAATAAAATGGGTTTACTTTTTTTAAATTTACATTGTCTGTTTAGAAGACTTAATACGCCAAGAGCGTTTCGTGGGCATTGTACTGAATTAATAGGACACGTCGTCGTGTAAATTACAGAAAATTAATGATTCCACACAACACACAGTATGTAGGTGGATAGGTAAGATGGATATGTAGGCGCGTAAAGATATCAATAGAAATATTACGAGTAGGTAGTAAAAAATATGGTTGCACGAATTATGATATTAGCAAATGACAAAATTATTAGCGATAAAAAAGCATGTAGAAAGCTGACACACAACATAACTACTTTAACATAGGCTGGTGTATGGTGATGCAGTCCAAAGCACAGTAGACCCACATGCAAAGTTTGCCAATTATAAAAAAGAAACAATTTTGTATGTGTATCTCAACATGTTCATTCCACGTTAGGTAAGATAAATGGTTACCGTGACCCTTATGCCGCAGCCACACTTTGGACCCAAGATTATATACCAAATTTTGAATCTAACTTTTGCACTTCATATTGTCCAAGACCGATCACATCCACATGTTACGGGCATTGGCCTCAACACATTATATTGGTGCAAATATGGCCAATGAACGGCCGCGGCATAAAAAGAACCAATATGGTGAAAGGAAGACCCTTTCCTGTGTAGTTTTAGTATGTTAGATTCACTCGATATTAAACTTTATAATTTGCTGTAGGTTACAGTCACAAGCTAAGCAGTGATCTACCTTCTGTCGGTGGCTTCATTTGACCACTGTTACTGTCAACTAACAAAGTAGTCTTGGACTTCTCTAATGGCCTTCTGATTTTAAGTGGAGACTCGTTAGGCTTTTTGTCACTCCGCTCTGCCTCACTCTCCACGCCCAACTTACTGAGCGCGACTAGGTTTGCTATTGAGGACAACACTTAAATTAAACTTTATTGTACAATAATAGAGTTGAAAATGTACTGTGTAAGATAAAATAAGCTAGCATGCAAATACACAGCCATTATAAAAAAAACTAACAGGCTTTTTTACAATTGAATAGCTGTAGCTAGAGTGGACATGATATATCTTTAGGATTACAAGGCAGGTTGCAGGTCAGTTCAGTAAGCCAGTAAGGTTTCATCTCTTGTTAACTAAACTGTCTTCATTATTTTGAGACAGGGACTCATTTGGTCTCACTTAACATAGTAGTTAAAACATTGTCTTTCCTATTTTGTTGCAATTTCATGTAACAATAAATCTATTTACTTTTTCTCTCCATCATAAAATATTTTAAATAGATATTAGCCAGCTTCTGAACTGACGTGCAAACTGACGTAGTGTACAGAGTACTTTAATTTTAATATAATAAAGCAGATTCATACCGAGGAAGTGTAAACGGTCCTTTGCCATGCCTAGATTGGTTTTCATCTTATCGTGTAATCTCTGGGCTCTCTGCCAGGCATCCCCGCGGCCGCCCCAACAATCTACTGCGATGCCTCGTTCCAACTCATATATTCCCTTCTTGTATAGCTCTATTGCTAACTCTTTTTGACCTGTTTTGTAAGCATTAAAAATTTATAAATAGAAAACATTGACATACTATAACAGAACTGTCATGTTTAATTTGGTCCCATGATGCTACAATAACTATTGATTTATCAGAAGATTCTTCTTTTATACTGTCAGATGAGGAGATACATAGTCTACTTCAATTAGTTAGGAAGTATCATAAATAATTTTTAAAGAGCTTTTCTCAATGTTTTTTTTGTAATAAAATAATATATTTTAATTTCTGTTGGGACCCAACAGAACATGAGAATTATAATGGCTTTGCCTAAAAAGCTTTGAGAAGCAAGTATCTGTCTTCACTAAATGGGATTCATCTACTGAGACTACGAACAAAGCTTTCTATCCACTGGATCAATAGATGACTCATAACAAAAGATCTAAATTAGCTACAGTGGTGAAGTCCTTACCCTCATTCTCCTCATCAATTTTCAGAGCTTTAGAGATGTATTCAAATGCTTTTCTGTGATGGTGCTTCTGTTTAGCCAGTAGCGGGTCCCCCGGACCTACAGTGTGGACATGAGACATCTCCTCACTTGTTGCTAACTCCGTACAAACTATTCCGTCTTTCACTACCACCTCTAGGTTGCACTCGCCGTTCTTACGAGGCTTCTGCATCAACCGATGAGACGCACTGTACAAATACTTGAAAATTATAAATAACTGATACAACACTGATCTAAGTAGGTTGAACAGAATAATGATTGGGAAAGACACGACGTATAGGTTCCTTTTATGGACCGAAGGTTGCGATTCATTTCGCAACGCTGATCCTTTCGCTATATCAGCATCTGTCTTCTTGGACTTGCGGTTCGGGGACCTCGTAGTTTTCCGCGACAAACGACCACCATTTGAATCGTCGCCGGACACCATCAAGAACAATGTTCCACCGACTTTACGCAACACTAATGTTCCATACAATAATTGGGACAAAGGCGCGCTCTTGTTACTCGATTTTTAGAAAAATAACGCGACTAAACGCGACAACGAAACGAATCAATCAAGACAAAAAATTCACCACGAAATAATGACAGACAAATGTGACGTTTCTCTAGAAATGACTTTTCGATGACATAAGCACAGACAATAGAGTCTACGGAGCTATGGAGAAAGTAGTAGTTATAGGATTGGAACTATTATAATTTGTGACTCACTTCCAGCCATTCAACCATATGTCATGTTGACTGACATTTTGAAAGATGCGTTCCAGAAATCTTTCAATCTTTTATAGAATACTAATATCTTTATCTTTTTTACTGTCCATGTAAAAAGAGAGAGATAGATAACAATGGGTGACTTACTTGTGACAGCTAAAATCTTTGAAACATAGCTGTGTAGATTCAGCTTTTGCTTTCGATTTTTTTAGTAAAATTATAAATTGTATCAGCCTAGTCGCTGCTAAATAAAACTGTAGATATATTCACCTAGAAACGGTGATTGCAGAGCTTATTAAGGTATTTCCAATGTAAGTACTATTTACATTTTTTAAAGTAGTTAAATATAACCAAACAGCAGACTTGCCGGGGCTATTAAACTAACTACATATCGGCATTTACGAAATTTTCGTGATATTTTTGAAAGGATTAATATGCTATTACCCGTGAACAAACGAGGATAGATACCTAACTTTGTTAGGAAACCTCATGCCGGTAACGCTTTGTTGTCACCATCAACATGCCGTATCAGCTGTTTCACAATAACTTCAATTCTACTGACTGATGTAACTATATCTTAGAGTTAGCATAATAAACGTTGCCCAAATATTAAACTGGACAGGTGCCTAATTTTAGGGCTGCTTAGCTTAGAGGCATCTGTGAACTATAAGGGGCTTAAGTTTTGCATGTATTCTTAAACTTATGCTTATTATCTTACAGATACATTTACAATGGCAGAAGCCCAGCTGAAAAGTCTTACAGTGGCAGACAAGGACGAAGAAGATTTTGTTGACCCATGGACTGTAACAGGCAAATCGGAAACTGGCATTGATTATGATAAATTGATACGTAAGTACGCACTTTTAACCCCCCTGTATATTACTAGGCAGTAAATCTATGTATACTCATTACATTAATATTATAAATGCGAATGTTTGGATGTTTGTTTGTTACTCAATCATGCTGTAAGGGCTGAACCGATTTCAATTAAATTTGCTATATACGTAGATTATAACTAGGATCACCACATAGGCTACCATTTATCCCATAAATTAGTTCCCATGGGATAAAAATGGGGTATCAAAATTTCTACACAAAAATGATTTTGGTCTTTGTTACCCTTCACACGAAAACTACCGGATTAGGCTCAAACTTGCAGAAATTTAGTTCTAGACCTAGAATAACATAAAGGCTACTTTTTATCTCATAAATCAGTTCCCATGAGAAACGAAAATATATTTTGTTATTTGTTGCCCCTTCATGCCAAAACGACGTAGCGACCGTAGCCCACTCTCTTCATGTTAGATATAGGCGCAACGATGAGTCATAAAAAAATCCGCAGATAAGATATTTTCAAGATGATTACTTTTACCAGTATCTGCCAATAAAATATTTATAACAATTGACATCACCCCACGGTTTTTTACAATAAAATACATGTATTTTTGTTAATCACACTATTCATGATTTTAATTCATTGAAAATTACTATCTACTTTTTAATTCGGTATCCACAAAAGCGTGTTTTTTAGGTTTTTGAAACTATTATTTACTAGTGACAAACTACGCGTGCGAAGCCGCGGATGGAAGCTAGTACTATTATAAAGATGTAAAGTTTGTATGTATGTAGGGGGTAATCTCAGAAACTACTGAACTGATTCTGATAATTATTTCTCTGATATAAAGCTACATTATCCCTGAGTGCTATATTTTGATGTAAATCTGTGCAATTCAACGGTAGGTTGGCTAATACAGAAAGTAGCTTAAGCTGAATATAATAAGCTGAAGACAGTCTTTGGTTCTTTCTAATTTATACAGTGCAACACCATAAATAATATGTGAACTTGTTGATGGATATTATTCATGGGACATCACAGTATCGGGACCTAAGAGTAGTAGGTTCTTTGTGAAAGGCCTCACCTGGGGTAGTAAACCACCTTATCTATTTCTGCCGCAGCATTGCTGTGTTTCGGCTTGAAGGGTATGGTGTCTGGTGAAATTATAGGCACATGAGGCTTTATACCTGTATGCCTCAAGGTGATGGATGAAGGGCAGTGCATCGTAGGGCACATTTCTAATGTGCGTGACTTAGCAGGCTATTCTCTGTTATAGGCGAATGTTACCACTTAACATTAGGTTGTTCAATCTCCATGTAGGTAGTGTAAAAAAGTCTCATTATAGATTTCTAGAGTGAACAATCGTTATTAATTCATATTTCAATAACATTGCATCCATTCGAAGTTACTCATCATCATTAAATCTTGTTGTACTCTGTAATAAAGAAGTATTTATTGAAATATTTGAATATATTGAATATATGAACTGTTTTTTTTACAGAAAGGTTCGGAAGTCAAAAAATTGATACAGAACTGATAGAGAGATTTGAAAAAGTTACTGGCAAGAAAGGTGAGTTTTTTTGAGAAACAATTACTAAGTACCTAAGTTACTATATAGAATTAAAACAGTGAACAATAATTGAAAATACATTGTGGAACAAAAAAATATTTTGTACTTAATATGGGGCATATGTATTGTAATCATTTGTAAAAATCCATAAAATTGATTACTAGGCCTTAGTACACAAGTATAAATTTAAAAAACTCCCCCTGACCCCCTCGTTTTGCTTCAGAGGTTAAAAACTGACATGGCTCAAAAACATCATAGTTAAAACTAAAATTATTCCATTAAAAAAAACCGCGGCTGAATCGGATTCCGACGGGAACTACGATGCCACAGACAGAGATATAGATGTAACACTTTTTTGTGTCGGGGATTAAAAACTATTTTTATAGATTCATCTCCTTTTCTGAATCTATAGTTAATACTGACATCTCTGTACAATGTACATGTACTTCATGCAATAAATATTAATTGATTTGAATCATTAAAACTAATAGTAAGAAAGAAAAAACATTTATTTGTGATGGTACAAAACACACACAGCACACAAGTAAGGTACACACAAGAGAACATATTCATGCACACAAGAACAGCAATACCTAACAAATGTGTGTCTCACAATTACCTATATCTAAACGACCGACGTCACAAAAAGGCGTCCAACTCAGCATTTAATAATAATCTAAAGGCTAAGTTGGGTTTAATTTCCGTAGGTAATGTAGTTTATTATATTTTATATTATTTGTTGTATGTATATTATTGTCTGTTAGGGTATACTCAAGTGGAACTGGGCAGGACACTTGGCTAGATGAGGTGATGGCAGGTGGAGTAAATCTTTGACCGAATGGTGGCCAAGAACAGACCTAAGAAGTCCAGGACGTCCGACGGCGCGGTGGGTCGACGATATAAAGAAAGTCGCGGGCAACTCCTGGATGCGCAAAGCACAGGACCGGGAAGGGTGGCGTTTACAAAGGGAGGCCTACACCCAGCAGTGGGTACTTATGGGCTGTAGATGATGATGATGATGAGGGTATATTTACTTATGTATATTGTTTTTGTTTTATTGTATGTTAGCGCTCACCTAAAATTTAGTTTTTGAATTGTTAATGTACACCCCTCTCCATTATTGTAATATGATAACAATCTCCATCCAAAGGTTGTCTGGAAGAAATAGCTTGTAATCGATAAGACAAGATAGATAGTGTACTTGTTGCTTTGTGAATCTTTATTTTTATGTGTGTACAATAAAGAGTTTTCATTCATTTATTATTTCAGCTCATCACTTCCTAAGACGTGGCATATTCTTCTCCCACCGAGATTTCCACAGCATCCTCAACTTGCACGAGCAAGGGAAGAAGTTCTACTTGTACACAGGAAGAGGTCCTTCATCGGAGAGTATGCACATTGGACATCTTATTCCATTCTTATTTACAAAGTAAGGGTTGCATAAACTCATAAAACTTACTGCTGAAACTCGTTCTAAGAACTGGACAGAAATAAATTGTACAGCTTGGGCGAATAGCCGGCTGTGACGCCGAAGGTGGCGGGTTCGATTACCGCCGTGGAACAAATGGTTAAATGCTCTACAGATATTTGTTTCAGGTCTGGATGTTTTTCTATATATGATAAGTATGTATTTAAAAAAAAAAGTCCTGCTAGTAGAAGAAAGTAGAAAAACCTCTGCTTTATTTGAGGCTAGATAGCGCTGTGTGAAATGTGTGTAGGTAGATTATACAAAACTTATTGTAAACGACATTTTATTTGTTTAGGTGGCTCCAAGAAGTATTTGATGTGCCCCTAGTAATCCAACTGACTGATGATGAGAAAGTTCTGTGGAGGGATATCAAAATAGAGGATGCGCGGGCGATGGCTTTTAACAACGCTAAGGATATCATTGCTGTGGGCTTTGACGTGGACAGGACTTTTATATTCAACGATTTGGACTTTGTTGGGTAAGTGTTGGGGTTGAAATTTGTTTGATACATTTAGAATGTTTTGGAAAACACTGGCCTGCTTGAGCGAGTGTTTATTCATATAATAATTGAAATGGCTAGAATGTTGGAGATTCAGAATAAAACCACATTTATATGAGACTGACTTTATTGATGACTAAACGCTGACCCGTCCGCGGCTTCGCATTCGCACGCGTGGTTTGTCAATAAAAACATTACCCTCTTTCTGCGCAGTCGGGTAAAACGTAGCCTGTCTCAAGCCCGATCATTATCTATATACAAAATTTCATCGAAATCGGTCCAGCCGTTTAGTCGTGGAAACGTAACAAACAGACTGACACACACATGATGGACCTATTTTGACATACATTTTGATCAATTAGCGTGAAAGTTAAAGATGTAAAGTGAAATGATATAAAAGCAAATTTTAAAACTATACGTAAAAATTGATAAATATGGACTTGTTTGAATTAAGGCTTTTGCACACCATATCGGCTCAACATCAACTTCACTTCAACTTTCAATTCAGATGTATGACGCACTACGTATACGACGCATGGGCAACGCGTCGTAAACTACTTTTGAATTAAGTCTTTACTTTTCATCTCGCAATATAATTCTATGAAAATGAAATAAAAAAAAATGAAATGAAATGAAAATATTTATTTGACACGACATGACATACACAGGAAACACAATAACAGATGGTGGGATTCTCACATTTAAATGTTTTGCTTCGAGTCGAGTCTGCGGGGAGTTGATATGGTTTGCAATGACCGTTAAACATTAATTTTCATAGAGTAATTATGTACAGTATTTTTCAAAGTTTCGCGAGTTCTAAAAATACAAGTTAAAATAATATGTAATTAATTTCAGACAATGCCCAGCATTCTACCAGAACATGGTTCGGATACAGAAGTGCGTGACGTTTAACCAAGTGAAGGGCATATTCGGGTTCGGAGACTCTGACATCATCGGCAAGATTACGTTCCCGTCTATCGAAGCGGCGCCCGCTTTTTCAACATCCTTCCCCTTCATATTTGATAAGAAAATTGTAAGTTTATTTATCTACTAGGTACAAAGAATAATTACAAGATATTGATTAGAACCTATTTTATCAGTTCTAATGATTTTTATTTTATTTGTTTAGATATTCCAATTTCTTAGTTTGTTATAAATAACTAGTGGTTCGCCCCGAACTGAGATCTCGCGAGTCTCCCATAAAAACAAAAAAATATTGTTCGTAATCTTTGACTATTCAAGTGATGCCACGAAATGACTAACAATATAACTTGACCTACAGTTTCATTCAAATTACAGGCAACGGGAGTTCATCTAAATTGGTTACCCTTTTTTTGGGGTAGTAATAGCAGATATATCTGGATTTCAGACTTTTTCCTTTATTTCCGTCACTAAACCTGCACGTATACCAAGTTTCAGCACTGTGGCGTCATTGGTGTCTCCTGTAAATTTTGTCAAAGTTCAGTTTTTATCATGGCTAAAAACTAAAAAACAACAAAGTTAAAACTAAAAGTAAAAATGGAGTCGAAATATACTCACAAAGACCTTTTATTAGACGTGCCACTTGACCAGATAGACCAATTTTGTTTTTTTACCTCTTTAGAACCCCAATATCTCAATAGCCCCCCCCCCCCACATTTTTAGCTCATTTAATCACACCAAAATTGTGCCATCACTACCTACCTATACACCGACGACATTGATACCGCGATAAACGAAAGTTATCCTCGGACAAACAAACAAACATACATACATACAACGCCGATTTGCCCAAATTGATTTGGAGATCTTGTTTCGCTCGATCAACTATTGATTTTTTAATAATATCTCAAGCCCTTTCATCAAAAAAGCTTTCAAAGTAGCGCCAGTGATAGAAAAATTGAGGAGTAAGAGGCTAGCTTGGTATGAGAGTGTCATGCGGAGGGAAGAAACTCATGTGACTAAAAGAGTGTTAGATATGAGTGTGGATGGATATTATAGGGTGTTTGATAATATACGCACAAAAATAAAAGGGGTTATTTTGATGATCATAGAATCGTAGAAATCATAGAAATGTAAAATTTATTTTGGCATGTAAAAACAAACACTTTATTAAACTTATGTTGTGCTATTGCATAATGCTTACTATCTAACCACAGATACTGTATTGGTGACGTCTCGAGATATCTCTTGTTGTCCCTTTCTAATCTAAAATCCGCAGCCATTTCCGAAAGAGATATCAAATCGGCCTTTATTTTTGGATGTCGATTGCAAGAGTAGGCAGTAAGTTTTCGAATTAATCACCTAAACCTAGTCGATTTTCTATAAAATTTGATAATATAACTAGTAGTTTTTTTTTCGAGAAGTATTTTTTTATCTTTTGAGAAACCGTCACTTGAATATCGTCAGTATAATACCAAAAACCCTGTAGAAGTAGAGGAAGGCCGAAAAAGAGATGGATGGACTGTGTGAAGAATGATATGCGTAGGAAGGAAGTGTCGGAAGATGACGGCTGTTAGAGAGATGTGGAGGAGAAATACATGTTGTGCCGACCTAGCGTAATGTGGGAAAAGGGCAGGAAGAAGATCCCAAGCCCTTTCATCATTCAGATAGTCATTAACTGTGTGCACGCTTCATAAGATTATTCGTTACAGTTCGTTTAAACTTGTTTTCTGATAGTGTAAGGATGTGTTTCGGAAATTTGTTTAAAGATTTACTGGTTCGAGGACTGGTAAGAATAATAAATGTTTTTTTCCGCAGCTACCTTGCCTAGTTCCGTGCGCGATCGACCAAGATCCGTACTTCCGTATGACTCGAGACGTGGCGGCGCGACTGAAGTTCCCCAAGCCCTCGCTCATACACTCCACCTTCTTACCGGCGCTGCAAGGGGCGCAGTTAAAAATGTCCGCTAGCGACGCGAACGCTTCCATATTCTTGAATGATACGCCTAAGCAGATCAAAAATAAAGTAAGTCTAATTTTTAATGAGCGGTTTTCACGGCCATGTTTTTATAACTGCTAACAGATTTTACACAATTGACAGATAAGAGATAGGACAACCAACCGCACAGACAATACTTATAACACTAACCATAACAGACAAACACACATTATACAAGTAACTTTTTAACAAAAATATAACCGAATTAACCAAACAAATCAAAATCAGTTTAGTAAACTGATTTTGATGAAATTTCTATGAGACGAATATGAAAGTATCCTTTAATATAAAAAAAATATTTTCCAATTAGGTTGTAAATAAAGGAGTTCTGAGGTAAAAACAAACATGAAACCGAATTGCGTCCTTGTAAAATTTGAGGGTTGCCCTCGATTTTTTTGGGATCCCATCATCAGATCCTGAGTTGGTGCCAATGGGACCACCTGGGAAGTATATCCTTTTAAACAAAAAAAGAATTTCTCCAATCGGTCCAGGCGTCTTCGAGTAATCGGGGAACATACATAAAAGATTCCGACGAATTGAGAACCTCTTCCTTTTTTTGAAGTCGGTTAATAAATAGACATACCAAACCAAATTTAACACTATTAACAATTAGATTACAATTAACTTTACTTTAAGTTCTAACACAATCTTCTTGTACTTGATCTGCACAATACAGGGAAACCTAGTGTGGAGGTCAAAGTTAACGCAAAACATTGTTATTCAATTATTAATTAACCTGATTTATATAATTTCTAAATTACTAAGATGGCGTTGCTCTGTCATGCTCCGAATAACAGGAAAAAGAATTTTCAATGTCAATTGTCGTGTTAAAAACATTATTTTCTGAGAAACTTAAAATAAAAAAATTAAAAATTGTGTTTGTTTATAAGGGAATTCTTATGAACTGACGTGTTCACGGGGATCCGCTGGGGGATCAGGCTAGGGAATCCTGATGGCCGATATGCCATTTAATCTGGTTATGTGCCACTGCGGGGCCACTTTACAAACAATGGCCCACCTGCTCTAATGCCCTCTCTGCCCAATCACACGAGAAGACTTATACCAGGCAACAGAAAGGGGTGTGGTAGTTGCTCTATATTGGGCTAATAAAGTTTAGACGTCACCCATTTTTTTTTGTTCCTAGTATCCAATTCGAACTATACCCTAGTAATATTATTACAATCTAACCTTGTGTAGGCTAATAAGTAATTTCATTTTGAGCTAATTTTTTAGCATAACTTAAACTAAGAACTAAGAATGTGTCTAATAGCACTTTTCTTACTGTCTCTAGTTAAGGGGAAGACACTGTGCATTTGTTCTTTATAGAGCACTAACACTTTTACTACGCACACACTATTATTAATTAATGTACACTACACTAACTCAAAAGGCTCAGTTATCTTGAGTCTTGTCACTATGTCCGTGTAGGCTAGGAGATGGATAGCCTCAACGTTCACATGGTGCACACAAACAGCCGTTGAATGAATGAATGAATGAAACATTTTTTATTGCACAAAATACAACTTGGGTGTCTTCAAGTCGCGAGTGAATAGGTTTCTTCTAGGTGTGATCCACCTAGAAGAAACCGTGAGTAAGCGTGATCCATCGTAGACTGCATCATCGCTGGTAAGCGATGGTAATCAGGCGAGATCGTGGTCAAACGCAAGACTATAAAGTATTAAAAAAAATCTGTACATAGCCGAAATTAATGCTATGAAAAAGAATCATGTTATGCTAGAGTTTATTTTTAGTGAAATGTGTTTACAGATAAACAAATACGCGTTCTCCGGAGGCCAGCCCACCGTGGAGGAACACAGGGAGAAGGGGGGTAACACCAGCGTCGATATATCATTCAAGTACTTGGAGTTTTTCCTGGAAGACGATGAAGCTCTGGCTAATGTAAGTTGCTGTTATTATGTCTGTCCTTTTCCCTCATTACGTGGGGTTGGCACAACATGTGTTTTTTTCCATACGTCTATATCCATCCACATTCATATCTAACACTCTTTTAGTCACATGATTCTTCCCTCCGCATGACATATCCATACCACGCTAGCATCTTATTCCTCAACTTTTCTATCACTGGCACTACTTTCAAACTTCTAATATACTCATCCCTTATCATATCGATTCTCGTTACCCCACACATCCAACTCAGCATTTGCTTTTCCGCCGCGTGCACTCTGCTTTCATCCGTCCCTTTCGTGGTCCAACAGAACCATACATTACGACTGGTCTTGTGATCGTCTTGTAAATTTTCCCCTTAAGTTTAAGGGGCATTCGTGGATCGCACGTGGTTTGATGTAGTGTGTGGTAGCGTCGTGGTTGCTGTTACATAAATACTTTTGTTTTTTTATATATCAAGGAAACCAACTTAAATGAGCAAAAAAATAAAATAAAACATTTATTTGAAAGTACGAAAAAAAAAAAACACAAAAGAAGATAGTGAAAAAGAGGTAGGTATCTTGAATTCTGGCGAAGTATTATTATGACAGTATTTGTAATATTTCACAGGGTGAAGTAAACAGTCGACAAATTTTGAAAACTAATCTGCCCGTTATCTGATTTATATAAAGCAATAATTATATAAATTATGCTGGACATTTCATACAGCGCTATCTAGCCCGAAACTAAGTAAAGCTTGCACTATGGAAATCAGATAACTGCGATAGAAACTATCTATATTTTTTTATTTTATCTACTTATTAGAGGAACATCCAAACGCGGAACCAATATCTGTAGATCATGCAAACTTCTGTTCCTTGGCGGCAATCGAATCTAAAACCTCTTGCGTCTCCGCCGGCGCCGGCAATTTGCCCATTGCGCCACGGAGATCGTCTTCATATTCAGTAGTGGATTCAGAGAGGCGGGGCTCAAGCTTCCCCCCCCCCCCCCCCAAATTGTAAAAAACAACTGATTTTAGGTCGCGATTTCGAAATTGGTCCCATTATAAAAGTGATAAAGTCTACCCTTAGCTGCGTCAAGCTCCTCCCAAACCAAAATCCTGGATCCGCCGCTGTTTATATCTATATAAGTGTAGAAAACAATTTGTACCCCTTTTAAGGTTATTGCGCCCACGGAGGAGTATGATTTGGCATAGTTAAAGTTTATATTGAGAAGGGGTGAATGCTAAAATTAAGCTTAAAAAAAACAAGAATTACGGTCGAATTCGATCACTGCACTGGCAACTAGTAAAACTAAATGTTCCCCAACAGGTAAAGAAACAGTACGAAAGTGGCGAGATGCTGACGGGAGATCTGAAGAAGCTAGCCATTCAGACCATCACTCCATTCATTCAGGAGTACCAGAAACGAAGGGCAGACGTCTCTGAAGAAGTCCTACAATCCTTCTTCAAGATACGCCAAATTAAACTCTAATGATACGGTGCATAGAGTAATCAGTTTTTGTATACTCTTTTCTGTAAGCCCAAAAAATTAATGAATTAAATTTTCTAATGAGAGAAGGCCTCATTAGTGCGTTTCGTTGCGTCGTCACAGCGTCAACGATGCGTCGTTTTACATATATTTTTTAGTAACATACCACATGCGTTGCGTTATCGCACGTAACGTTTCAACAGATCGGCGGACAAGAGACGAAGCGGGGGAAGGGGTGATACGCTGCGGTGTCGGTGTGACGACGAACACTCACTATTTCGTAATACTATCAAAGGACATTTCCAGAATCTTTTATTGTTTCTACATTTGTTTCGGCGGTGGCGTAACAAAAGTAATAATAGTTGCTTTTGTTACGCAATAAAACACGTTTGTTCCGATCCATTGTAGAATGAAGACTGAAATCCACACTGAGACGCAGCGCTGCGATGGCGTGCGTCACCCTCTTGCGTTGCGACGTCATGCGTCGACGCAACGTATGTGTGGCATACAATGCGTTGATCCATTGCGACCACGCAACGCATCGCACTAATGAGGCTTCTCTCTTACTTGGTGGGATCCTACTCTACGCCTTCCAGTATGTTGTTTCCACTCGAAAACTTTACGAATACTTTGACAGGTTTACTAAAAAGCTAAAAAATATGAATGTTACAAAATAAATTGGGCTTACAGATATTTAAGTGTTTAATTGTTGAGCTATATTTTAGTTACGAAGTACTAAATGTAAGTAAAAGTGAGTTATTTAAACTGAAGAATACTTCATTGTATTGACTGATGCATTTATAACATAAAATCATTTCTGTAATAAAGTACAATCATTTTGTTAAAGTCTACAAAAGGGTTAACTTACATGTTTTTAAAGATAATATTAGTTTATTTTGAAATTTAAAATAATTACTGCTCCTTTAAAGTAAGAAGTGGTACTCTTATCTCTCTAGTGTTAGTAGATACTGAGTTTCAGTTTGAAGGTTGCCGGTGAAATTACAGTCACATGAGGCTTTAACTATGTCTCAAGTTGATGGACGCAGTGCGTCGTAGGGCACGTATCTAAGGTGCGTGACCTATGAGGCAATTCTCTGTTATAGGCGATAGTTACCACTTAACATCAGATGTGTCATAAGCTTGTTCCATCTCAAAGTCGTATAAAAAAAATAACTGAACTTTAGATAGTTTTGAGTTTCAATAGTCCGGTTGGTACCGAACTATCAATACGCTTTAGCAGCAATAGTTCGGTTAGTAATGTAAAAAAAATCTAACGACCTACTGCTAACTGGCACAATGGTCATTATGCCAGTTAGGTTAGGGGTTTTTTTGTAACAACCGGACTATTGACACCGAAAAGTCAGTAGTTCGGTCAACCAGACTAACAACCGAACTTCTGATACTAGAGGCTTTTGGTTTTTTACGCGAGTATTTACTTCATGGCTAGCTAGATTCAGATTTGTGTTAAGACTAAATTACTTAATTGTATTGATATGTTTAGCCTTTAAATACACATCAGCCGGGCTTGTGAGACCGCCATAGAAAATGTTATCTATGGAATAGAGTAAAATGACATTTAGCGTAGAGAGTAAAAAAAAGAAATGTTTCTAAATTATACATTATAGAATAACTGTAGAGGTCCTACCCAGGCTTCAATGATAGACTCGGTACTGTGCAAAAGTGGACTGTATTTACTTTTCTTCTTAGTTGCTAGTTTACAAGGTATAAATAGCGTTCTTGAATGATCACAAATTTCTGGTTAAAAACGGTTTACCTTTATACAAAACTACTCCTCGCCCTAGCCATGGTGCGGGGATCGTAATTCACGCTTTCACAAATCATGTTATACAATTCTTAATACATCGAAGTTTCCAGCAAAGTTAGACGGGGACTTACATGTAGCTATCTCACTCTTTTGACCTTTACAAGTTTAAACCGTTACAAGTTTAGCTACCTATTAACATTTGAATCTGATTCGATCTTATAACTACCTAATACATTTTAAATCTAGATTCGATCCTGCCCCGTCTTTGATCGTCCGTTACAATAACTACACATAGAACAGAAGCTTCGAACTTTCCGTTCGAAACGTAGGCCACTAAAAAGTCTCACGCGCATAATGCAGTAAACGATGGCAATTTTCGCCGAATAAACCGTCATATTTATTATTTTTTCGAGAACCGCACTCACCTGGCTCACAATTTCACAGCTCCAACGTCGTTTGGAGCCATATATGGCTCCAATTTAATTGGCCTATTTTTCGCGCGTGCACTTTGTTGTTTGCAGTTATTTTAAAATTATACTTTATTCTTCCATTGAGATATACTTTTCTAGGGCGGTCATACTAACCCGTAAAGCGTAAATTCGCAAAGCGTAGCCTGTTTCCTTTACAAAATTGTGCTTTGAGCATACAGTTCTATTTATTTTTTTATTTATAAACGCAATAAAAGATTTTCATTATAATTACTTTGTTTTAATTCTAGCCTAAATAATGTAGGTATGTAAGTATGTAGGTTTGTACTTCGATCGAATGTTATTCGAAGTCAACCCGAAATGTTCACTAAACTTCGAGCACATCGATACTTGCTCATCAAGCATGAATATACGGATTTATAGCCCACGAATAAATAAAGATTTTTTTTATGATGATAGTCAAGCGCTTAACCACCTCACCTGATGGTAAGTGATGGTGAGATCGAGGATGGAGCACGCTTGTCTAGAAAGAACCTATTCACTCTGGACTTGATAGATGGTAACTAAATTTGTGTAATATTTTAAGACCCATACATAAGGATGTATCGCAATTTTACTATTTTGAGTTCCAGAGATCGGATTTTTTTCTAGTAGCTAGGGAAGGTGTAGCGTAACCATGCTGGTGCATTATCATTGGAATAGTTGTGCATCGTGTTTTGTCTCATGCATTGACGAGAACATTCTTATCCAATCAAAAGAGACGAAAGATATTTAACATGGATAGAAACTAAACGTATAATCAAGAGAATAGGGTTACAGTGACTTAGGAACCTTACTATTCTACTCAACAGACAATCCAATGAAACTTATGAATACAACATAGTATCAATCGTACAACAAAAGGCCCCAAGACAAAGCCAGCCCTCGGTGAAAACTAAAAACGCCAGCCACTTGTGTACACAACACACCGACATTTTGATCCAATATACATGACAAAAGAGCTGAAATTTCTGTGACACAGTCCTTATTCGAAACAGGTAGTGACCACACGTAGTGGAAATAATTAGAGTGGGTTTTAAAACATATGTGTGGATAAAAACATAAAAACAAGAGAATTACTCAACATGTATCAAAGTTATGACGATGAAGCGCCAATACCATTGATAGCAAGTTCACAATACACGGTGCTGAAAGATGATGAGGGAAGGAAAGATCCAGAGGAACGCGTAATCCTAGAAATAGGAAGGCCGGATGATAAACCGAAAGAGGAACATACCTTTTCCCATAAGAAGTACGATAAGACGATATCGCACCATCGATCGTATGTGCTGGAGGATTATGAACCTAAACGGATCAGCTTTAGACCTCATCAGATTGAGCAACATAGCCAAGATGGTAAGATGTTGACATTTAATACTTTTACTACTTAGTCACTATTACAAGCCAAGCCATTTATTAACCCAGGCACTATGTAGGTACAGCAATTAATAGACGTAAATAAAGAATTTATAAACACTGATGGTTAATCATAGTCAGGTATTGGTAGCGACATAGCATGTAGATATGTCAAAATTTAAAATAGGTATCTACATAACTTGCGTATTGTAAACGTCACTCGATTAGTCACCAGGTACTAAGAATGTTGACATCAGAACATTGGGCCCCGTTGGGAGTTTTCTTTCGATCCAATTATCTCATAAAATACTGAACCGATTTCGGTGAAACTTTGTATTTAACTTTTCCTCGACTACGGCAGTATTTTGAGCTTTGTACGGTTCTTCTAGATTTCTTCGTGGTGGAGATATAAGTGATACTTCCATTTTGACTAAAATCCATTTATTTCTGAATAGAAGCAATTACATAAAAAAAATCCACTACACCAAACAACTGCAAAAGGCTGAGCTATTGACGGATTCTCCAAAGTGTCCAGGTGCTGGGATCCAGCCGGGCGGTACAGCCTGATTGCTGATTGTACGGACCTAGATACCTAAATGCGCATAACTTCTGAACTGTTGAACTACAAGTTCAGGAATATGACTTTCGGGAACTACAAATTCTTAGGTATAAGTTGACATGGAAACCAGATCCCTAGCGAGCAGGGCCCAACGCTCTGATGTCAATCTAAGAATACCGCAGTAAACTTAATGAGACTGAGATAGGTTACTTCTGTTAGATATATCATAACCTTTTTTGTAAAAATAAGGTACCTACCTATATGCAAGCAATACTCACGATTTGGAAATTTTGAACGGCTAGTGCGTGTGTGGATGTGTCTTTTCACCTCATCAGTACTTCATCTATCTACGGTCTCTTTTTCTGGTCGTGAGGTCACGCTAACAGGCTCAGTCTGAAAACCAGCGTTGGTCTGCGCTTAGCGCTCATAGTGTTCCTTCTTAATTTGTGGTTTTTATCTGTCCTTCTGTGTTTTTTATAGGTGCCTTTCATTTTCATATTCAGTGATGTTTTTAATGACTTTTTTCAATGTATGTTTTAATTTATTACCTTCTGTTTGTCTGTGCTGCATTGTCGTTCCACTAAATGGTTTTTACATAAACGCGGTAGAGATGGACAAAGAATCTCCATCTATCCCTACAAGTAGGGAAAAGAGGAGAAAAAATCCATGTATGCATATACCAGTGGGGATAGTTTGGTAAGGGCAGATAGAGCAGGAGGAAAATAATTGTAGAGCACAATAGTAGATTATTAAACGAGGGGATAAAGCAGTGTCTTGCGTCACGGGCGCTATATTGATTCCCGAACGTAACGAAGGATTCTAGAGTTATTAGAATCCTGAGTGCAGAGAGGGATATAAGCGCGCCCAAGGCTCAGACAGCTTTACCCACGAGGAGAATACTCCCCTTTTCACAATTTCTGCGAGACAATAAAAACCAAATCTAGGTTGGTGCATTCTGTGCAGAGGTTAGTTCGATTTACGAATAAGTTATTATTGTGTGGGTCTCTTTGGTTTAAATTTTAATACAGATGAGGTTCCAAATTCAAATCACGTTATGCCCGCGAGGGCATAAATAAATCAGTACAACTTTTAATCCCTACGGCTGAGCCGGGTGGGCTCAGCCGTAGGGATTTAATCACCTGCTTTCGGTTACATGACATATAATTTGACATTGTCGAGCAAGTGGTGTGAAAAATAAGTTTAGGTAGTCTTAGGGATACTTATGCGTTCGTCATCACAATCTCTATATAAATAAGAAGACCTGATTGGGATGACTATATAGTAATTCCTCAGGTCCGCGATACTACGAGCAAGAGTACAGAGAGACACCAGGGCCTGTCCCTGAGACGGCTACCTCAGAGTGTTCGCTGGACTTCTCCCACGAGTCACAGGACAAGTTCCTTGAGGAGACCGGACATGATGTTGTACACTGGAAGGAACGAGCGTTACAACTGGAGAAAGGTAAATAGAGTGTAGAGAAAGGTGAAAAAAATGCGGGAAAATTTTGCCATTAATATTGTTTAATTTTACAATCCACGCTGAGCTTTCCAGTGCGTGGTCTCAACTCGAGAACCTTTCTGCCCCAACTGCCATCAGTTCTTCGAGCTATGTGCAGAACCAAAGATATCTATTCTATAGTAGGTAGTCCCAGGCTTCAATGTAAGGAAAAGAGGTGTTTCTTTTACTTAAACTGGACGACCACAGTGACTATGACATTTTTTGTACAAAATGATTCCAATTAGTTCAACTTTCATGTTATATAATAATAGGTTGCTGGGAGCCGTTGGGTTCAGGCCGCTCTAATAATCTATTGGGCAGGCCTATGTTCAGCAGTGGAAGTCCCTGGTATAATGATGATGGTATCTGATTCCAGAATACAAGAAGACCGCGTGTGATCGAGAACGCACAAGAATGAGGGACATGAACCGTGCCTTCGACCTGCTTCGCTCCAAGCTGCCCGTCACCAAACCATCGAAGAAGAAACATTCAAAGATTGAGTGTCTGAGGTGAGTTCAAAAAAGTCACTTTGGATACATAAATCATGTTGCATTTTACTTTCAATAGAGCAAATTCTATAATAATGCTGGATATTTCACACAGCGCTATCTAACCCCGAACTAAGCAAAGCGTGTATCTAGAATAGAATAGAATAATGCTTTATTGTACACCAGGAATACTTTAAAAAACTAATGAATTCTAAACATAGTACAATGGGCGGCCATATCGCTGAAAGCGATTTCTTCCAGGCAACCTTTGGATGGAAAGTAATGAGCGAAGCAGCGCTGCACAAAGTATAATTACAAATGAAGAGTATTACAGAAATAAATACCTAAAGATAGACTAATGTATAACCAACTAATAAACCTATATCATTATACTTACAAATCTTCTAAAATGGAGTCATTTAAAATAAATAAATAAGTAGGTAACACAAATGACAAGAAAGCTACTACGGAATCCAGGTAAAATAATGAATAAATAAATAATGTTAGACATTTCACAAAGCGCAATCTAACCCTAAACTAAGCAAAGCTTGTACTATGGGAACCAACTGATAGAATACTTATATTAGGTCTTTACCTATGAAATTGCCGTTTTGTATGGAAGTACTTATTTTTTTTAACTTTTTTATTTCTGTTATTCAAAGTAATCACCCATGTAATCGACGCATCTTTGCCAACGCATTGGCAGTTTATTGATGCCTTCTTGTAAAAATCAGCTGGACGGGAGGCAACAAACTCTTCAAAGGCATTTTGTTCTGCCTCTCGGGAATTGAATTTTTTACCCACTAAAGTTGTCTAAATTTTGGAAAAAGTAATAGTCGGTAGGTGCAAGGTCTGGTGAGTATGGCGGATGAGGGAGAGCTTCCAACCCCAGCTCTTGCAGCTTGGAGACTGTCTGTTGTGCAGTATGGGGTCGCGCGTTGTCGTCAAGGAGCAGTGGGGACGACCGATTGACCAAAGCTGGTTGCCGATGTGCAACCTTCTCCATCATTATCTCCAGTTCTTCACAGTACACATCTGCAGTAATGCTCATACCGTTTTGTAAAAAGCTGTGGTGAATCACACCCGCACTAGACCACCAAACAGTGACCATCACCTTTTTAGGGGTCATTTTTGATGTAGGGATGAATCAGGATCTAACCAACTTGCTCAGCGCTTTCGATTGTCGAACAGAATCCATTTTTCATCGCACGTAACAATTCGGTTCAATATTCCTTCATTTCTTTACCAATTGAGCAGCGCGAGGCAGGTCTCGACGCGTACGTTGCGCTGGCGATCGTTAAGTTCGTGGGGAACCTATCCTAATCTATCTAATTTATAAAAATTTTTTACCTTGCCTATTTGTCGCAAATGGATCAAAATTGTTTTGATGCTAACATCAAAAGCTGCTGCTAGCTCAGCTGTAGATTGAGTTTCGTCAGCTTCCACAATCGCCTTTAATTCATCATTGTTGACCAAAGTCTCTGGACGACCACGAGCTTCATTTTTCAAGTCAAAATTTCCAGAACGGAACCGGTAAAACCAATAACGGTTTGTACCTACGTTCGTTTGTACAGTTCTCTCCGTAAACGTTTTTGATGTTACGTGCCGTTTGTGTCGCGTTGGTGCCACGACGGAACTCATATTCCATAATTACACGAATTTTTAAAGTATCCACTATGACGAAAAATGTTCAAATGTAATGAAAATACAACGCTAATCAGTAAACAAAAAACTGAGTTTGTAAAAAGAATGCCATGTTTTTAAAACAAAATTAATTTGAATTTAGAATACAAAGCCATTCCAAACTTTTTTTCTATTTGAAATTACCAGTACTGAAGAACGGCAATTTCATAGGTAAAGACCTATTTTATATTTTTTTGTAAATACATACCTACTTATAATTTATAGAAAAATACTTAAACCCCGAACAAATATTTTTAGACCGCGCAAACTTTGTCCCACAGCGGGAATCGAACCCGCAACCTGCTGCGTCTCAGCCGGCTATTGCGCCACAAGAGATCGTCAATTAAAAATTGATAGAATACTTTATACACTTTTTTATAAATACATACTTAAAAACACAGGATGACTTTTTCTAGCAAATGTGGCGAGGATTCTGAATTATAACAGAAGCAAGGTCAATTTAACTAAGATAACTTCTAGCAACTTATGATTGTCGCGATCGTACTCAAAAGCTAGCTTAGCTATTAAAAAAAACTGCTGACCCGCCCGCGGCTTCGCACGGGTGGTTTTTCAATAAAACAAACAGTTATATATGTGTTATACATATAAACCTTTCTCTTGAATCACTCTATCTATACTATATTGCTGAAAACTGCATTAAAATCCGTTGAGTAGTTTAAATGACCTAAGCGAACAGACAGCGGAAGCGACTTCATTTTATACTATGTAAAGATGACATGAATTTGTTCATAATGTAGGCCTATAGAAACCTCTGTAATCTCGTGATAAAAACATTATGATTTACATAAAGTGGGCCCTCTGTAGTTGTAGGTTCTCATTAGACCCTCTGCACTTTCCCAATACTGCTACCAACAGTAAGTGTTGTATATTCTACCCGTTATAATGAGACATACAGAGAAATGAGTAACAGAAGAAAACACTTTTTTTTCTCATGTTGGCACCCACCACTATAATCAGCTATCTCTATCCTCAAAGGTTTGCTGTTTTGCAGGAAGCTCGCCTTTGTGCATGTCCTCTTTGTAAATTTTTATGTCTGTAATCTATTTGTGTACCATCCATACTGTTACGAGCTGAGGGTTCGGGATAAAATAATGAAAATCAATCTAACCAAAATAACACATTTATTCAACACTGAAATGATAAATCCACGATCTTAATCACAAGTAATCACAACACACTAATTAACTAACCACTGTTGCACAATAAACCACTAAAAGTCACCGAAATGTTCGCACGTACCTATAGCCAAAACCAGACTGACTCTTTGGGCGTCTCTACGGCCTATTTATACCGCGCACAGTACATAACCCTCGAACGTTCTCGATCGTTCCACTAGCAACTAGAAATATGTAGGTATTTCGACAGGATAACTATTTCTTATTCTGCGCAATTGTAGGTAAAAACATAGTAGGTAGGTATATTCCACACCAAGTATTACCTATTCTGTGACACAGTAGGTATAACTTCGAGTTAGGCCGTCTATTACTTATTCTGTAACAGCCTCGGCGTAACAATGCTAATATTATAAATTCGAAAGTAGCTCTGCCCCGTTGTCTCTGTCTATCTGTCTATGTGTCTGTCTGTTTGTTACGCATTGGTATATAAATAGATTATGATCGGGATTGAGACAAGCTACTTTTTACCCGACTGCGCAGAAGGAGGGTAATGTTTTTATTGATAAACAAAGCGTGCGATACCGCGGACGGGTCAGCTAATAAATAAATAAATAAATATTGGTGTACATTTCACACAGCGCTATCTAGCCCCAAACTAAGCAGAGCTTGTACTATGGGAACCAGATAGAATATTTACATATAATACATACATATATATATATTTTTTGTAAATACGTACTTATAATATATAGAGAAACAACCAGACCCGGAACAAATATCTGTAGATCATGTAAACATTTGTTCCGCGGCGGGAATCGAATCCGCTACCTCCTGCGTCTCAGCC
The DNA here is from genome assembly GCA_963924445.1 of Philereme transversata. Taxonomy (NCBI): domain Eukaryota; kingdom Metazoa; phylum Arthropoda; class Insecta; order Lepidoptera; family Geometridae; genus Philereme; species Philereme transversata. The sequence continues at coordinate 14,283,264 of OZ004347.1, forward strand.
GGCTATTCGCCCAATGCACCACGGAGGTTGTCAAACTAATAACTAAAAAACAGATAAAGAATAAAGAGTAACAATGGTGTATCTCCGTGTTTCAGGATAGCAATCTGCTACATCAGGCACTTGGAGTACATGCTGGCAGGAGGCATTCCTGATGAAAACCCCGCCTTCTTCGAGGTACACGCCGCTGACTTAAGAAGACGGCAGGCCAGATACTAAACTATACGACTACTTACTTATGAGCCTATTTGCACTGGTATTTTTCTGATGTTTTGAATAGTTCGCGCAGTTCCAAAAAGCTCGGTGTGCTCAACAGGGCAAAGCAGTATACTTCAGTGCGGGGCAAAGACTGCTTCTATATAAGGCACAAATCCGGCCGCACATGGAGTATTGCTGTCATTTATGGGCAGGTGCACCTGGAAATCAACTAGGGCCACTTGACTCTGTTCAAAGACGAGCTGTGAGAATTGTTGACGATCCCATTCTCACAAGCGGTATTGAGCACTTAAGTCTCAGAAGAGATTTTGCCTCCCTGTGTGTGTTCTACCGCTTGTATAATGGGTTGTGTTCTGAGGAGTTGTTTGCTATGGTGCCCGCAAGTACGTTCTATCATCGCACCGTTCGCCATCGGCAGGGAATCCATCCACACACCTTGGGAGACGATCTGGTCGCGTACCGTGAGGTTCCAAAGGAATTTCCCCCCGCGAACACTTCGCTTGTGGAATGGTCTCCCTGCCGAGGTTTTCCCTAGGGACTACAGTATGGGGTTCTTCAAAAAGGGCGTTATGAAAATTTTAAAAAGTCGGCAACGCGCGAGTATTGCATTTGGTGTTACAAACGTCCATAGTCTACGGTAACCGTTTACCATCAGGTGGGCCGTATGCTTGTTTGCCACCTTAGTATTATAAAAAAAAAGTGTACCTAATTTACGTGGCAGTTATGCGTAGGGAGTCTGTGTAGCTAAACGTCTGATAAAATCCTACATTCTGTATACGCACGGCGTCTTTACAACGCAACGTTTATATGTACGCGGCGCCTACGCAGCGTCTACGAAGCAACAACAAACATAGCATCTATGCTGCGTCTACGAGATATCAACGATGCGTCTACGAGATATCTATGCGGCGGTGCCTTCGTAACACCTTCGCTGCATCTACGAGACATTACGCGGCGCCTTCGTAACATCTACGATGCGTCTACGAGGCATCAATGCTGAGTCTACGAGACATCTAAGAGATGCCTACATAACTTCTACGGCACGTCTACGAGACATCTACGCTGCGTCTACGAGGCATCGACGCGGCGCACCTACGTAAAAGCTACGCCACATCTACGAGACATCAACGGGGCGCCTACATTACATCTACGCTACATCTACGAAGCTCTAACGCTTCGTATACGTACGACGTACGCCTACGCTAGAAAAATGCCAGTGCATATTGGGCTATAGTGATAAGTAAATTCAAAGAGAAGATACATAAAAGTTACTCAGCCCAAGCTCATAATACTATTAAATAAATATCGAATCATACGTTGTAGATTGGAAAAAGTATTATTCATTAGCATGTGCAAAGTAACGCCAATTTGTTTTAGTCAAGTTATTTTTAATTAGATTTAAGCGCGTCACAAGCTATGGAGATGCTATATCTTATGATAAAATATTATAGCATTTTCATCGTGTGTGACGCGCTCTTATATGTAGAAAGAAGAACAGCGGGTTCAAAACTCCCTCGTTTGTTTTGGGAGGACTTTAAAATAAAATAAAAGTGCAATAGAACATCTAAAAGATATACTTTTATAGCAAATAAATGTTTAAAAACAGCACTTGCATTTTGTTCATGAATTACAAACACTGCACTCCAAATTTATCTAAACACTTGCACTAATAAACAAATAATATTATAATGGTATACGCCAAGACTCGTGGCCAACCAATGGCTCACCCTGAGTGAATAAAAAAATGATTCACTCAGGGTGAGCCGATTCGCAAGAACTACTCATACATTTGCAATTCTCGCGTTAATTGGCACCATGAGACAGTATCACAATTTATCAAACGCACACATATCACATATATATATAGGCGTATGCCTCTAGGATTTTTTTAAAACAACAAAGTAAACACTTTGATTGTATTTTATTAAGACCACAAAAGACCCAAAAAAAAGATTTGAAGCAGCGTTTGTCTTCAAGACAAACGTTGCTGCAAATCTTTTTTTTTGAACACGCACTTCTCGAGCCTCATCCAGCTTGCCCTCTAAGCCACAGGGTTAATACGAGTATCAAATCGTACTTTGAATAGCTATATTTTCCTTACATTTTACTTAAAAAAGCGGTCCTAACAGTTTTAAATGGAGGTAAAATTGACGTTTCAAAGTGATCCTTGTGATTTTATTAATATTTTTATAAATTTTATCATTTGAAGGACTTTTTGAGACATTTTAATTTTTACCCTTTACGTGTGGTGGTCTAAATAAAACATAAATTTCAAAACCTATGTTTTTCTCGTAATTTAAAACCATTTTACGTAACAAATCCAAGAATACCTGCGACTTTTAACTGTTTCAGAAGATATTTTGCCTTTTTTATGTTTTGTTTTTGACGTTGAGATCAGATGCTTTTTAATCTTTTACTATCCTTTTCTTCGGATTTTTCTTTCAATGACTTCCTGTTCGTGCTTTTTCTCTAATGCTTCGAGGTAATCAAAGTAGGCGCATTTTAAAAGCAGTGGCACTTTTACAACACCTGAAACAAAAACATAGCAATGATTGATACAATTTTGGGGCTGTTGTGGTGTACTGCAGGGCGCTTCTAAATAGTAATTTCTATGGTTCGGGAAGTGTTTTTGAAACTAAGTCGTATGTGTATTTTGCTATATAACCAACAATCTATGAGATGTTTTTTACTTAATACCTGTCGGTTATATTCAATTACCCGAAAAACACGTAGTAACGCAGCTTTTGTAGAAAGCATACAGAGGCGCAAGTAGACTCTCGCTTCTTTCACTTTTCTGCAAATATAATACGTAGAGATAAGTTTAATAAGTATTTTTAACACAATATTTTATACAAGCTATTTTTGTGGGCCTAATCATAACGGAGACGCGACGCCGCAACGCGTTTTGCTACTATTTATTGGTACCATATCTCCAAATCAACTTGGGCAAATCGGAGTTGTACGTATGTATGTATGTATGTTTGTTCGTCTGAGGATAACTTTCGAAGCGTTTATCGGATCATCGTGAAATTTGGTATATAGGTAGGTAGCGATGGTACAATTTTGGTATGACTAAATGAGCTAAAAATGTTGGGGGGTTTTTGAGATATTGGGTTCAAGAGCGGTAAAAAAATAAAAAAATAGGACTATGTGGTCAAATGGCACCTCTAATAAAAGATCTTTGTGAGTATATTTCGACCCCGTTTTCATTTTAAATTATTAGCCATGATAAAAACTGAACTTTGACAAAATTCACAGGGTACACCAGTGACCCCACAGTGCTGAAATTTTGTATGCGCATAGCTTTAGGGACACAAATACAGGGAAAAGTCTAAAATCTAGAATAACTGCAATTTCAACCCCAAAAAAGTCCATCCAATTTACATGAACTCCCGTTACCTGTAATTTGAATGAAACTGTAGGTCAAGTTAGTTGGTTATGCATTTTGTGGCACGAATATGGTGGCAGTCAAAGATTACAAAAAATGTTTTTTTGTTTTTATGGGAGACTCGCGAGATCTCAGTTCGGGGCGAACCACTAGTTTAGGCTAGTTTGTACATTAATAATACTGATGATTAATACTTTGGAATACTCTGGAATAGAAAAAAGTGTTATTTTCACTAAAACGGGATATTTACCATGATTTGTGAGTCTATGAGTTTTTCAATATTTCGGAACTTTGCATGCGCCATGATCGCGGATAAATTCAAGCCTTTATCGTTGGATGGTTATTGGCAGACATGTTGAAAAAGGTGTATGAAATCATGGTAGTTTCAAAAGTTTTATTATTTTATACTAGTGGTTCGCCCCGAACTGAGATCTCGCGAGTCTCCAATAAAAACAAAAAAATATTATTCGTAATCTATGACTATCAAAATAGTGCCACGAAATACATAACCAATGTACTTGACCTACAGTTTCATTTAAATTACAGGTAACGGGAGTTCATGTTAATTGGTTATCCTTTTTTGGGGTAGAAATTGCAGTTATTTTAGATTTCAGACTTTTGCCTATATTTGTGTCACTAACGCTACACGCATACCAAATTTAAGCACTGTGGGGTCACTGGTGTACCCTGTGAATAAGACAAAGTTTAGTTTTTATTATGGCGAATAACTTAAAAACTACAGAGTTTAAACTAAAAATAAAAACGGGGTCGAAACGTATTCACAAAGAACCTTTTAATAATTGATTTTATCATTTAATTTGACCGGATAGTCCCATTTTGTTTTTTTTTACCCCTCTTGAACCCCAATATCTCAACAACCCCCGCACATTTTTAGCTGATTTAGTCACACCAAATTGTGCCATTACTCTTTACCTATATACCAAGTTTCACGGTGATCGGATAAACGCTTCGAAAGTTATCCTCGGACGAACAAAATTACGTACATACATACTTACATTCATACATACAACGCCGATTTGCCCAAGTTCATTTGGAGATCTCGCTTCGCTCGATCAATTACAAAAAATTGTGGGTAGCGTTATGTATAAAGGTACTTGAAAATGGTGACAAATTGAGATGGGGCACAAAGGGTAGCTAGCAAATAATCATATGAGCCTAACCCTAACTTAACTACTGGACTCGATTATTTTCCAAAATCTATAAATGCATTATAGATTTTGGAAAATAATCGAGTCCACGAGAAAAGCTACCAGATCTATTTTCATGCCATTCGATTATGTTATTGTTATGAAACAAAAAGTACGACCACCACTATAATCAACTATCTCTATCTTCAAAGGTTTGCTGGAAGAAAACTCTTATTAGGGTTAAGCTCGCCTTTGTACGTGCCCATTTTCTAAGCTTTTTCTGTCTGTAAATCTATTTGTGTACAATAAAGAATTAAAAAAAGCATTCAACGAATCAACAGGTTAGGGTAGACTTCTATTTATAGGACATGGAAGTTTCGTTTAACTAATATCAGATGGCGGTGTCTTTTTGCATAAATACTTGGTCATATTAATTAACCATCACCCTGGCAAGATCCGGATTATTTAATATGCATATCCTATGTTAGTATTACAGCCATGAAATTAATCAAATCATTGCAAATTCATCCTTGTAACGTAACATTGTCACCAGCGTGACCCCATTTGTACCAGGCTGTTATCAGTGCGTAGGAGGTTTCCTGTGAATATTACGTTTCACAATGTAATATGGTATCAAGTGTTGCCAACGGTAGATATCAATTTAGTACGTAACTCAACTTTAGAGATAAAGTTCTAATTTCAAAGTATGATTTCAAAAGGTGATTGTCATGTTAAGCAATATAATATGACTTTATATAATTGCTATGACTTTAAAAAGCATGTTTTTTATTTTATTTTTGATGTGTAACATCTTTTCTCTGGGTTTGTGGGAGTGATTTTAGCAAAAGGGGCGGAAATGTTTAACAGGAAACCAGGGAAGCGCGTGTTGTGGTCAGATGTTACACATCATATGCGACTACTGTAAGGCTCGTAGTGTTTTATTAGCTTTTGCCGCTTAGTGTCACTGCGGCCACGAGGCCTATTGTGATCGCCACTTGTTTTTGTGTCGCCCCTAGGTTATGGAGGCGTTTAAAGTTCACCACTAAGTCCTACAGCTGCTAAAAACTGTAGCATATTCTTAGGGGTGATAACTGTTAGCTTCTCCGGGCTAAGAATATGTTTGCTACGTTTGCGCATTAGTGGACCACACTCGCCTAACAGATGTAATGGCGATTCTGCCGCCTCTTTATAGAATCTGGTGGTTTGTGTATCGCATAGCCGTAGCTTGAACATGACTGTGCTTATTAAGGCGACAGTGTCCAGTCAGGCCTCTGACTATAATGCGGAGATTGTTTCTGTTTAGCGCTAAGATTCGGTTTGTATACCGTTTATCAAAGGCTGGATCAAAGGCTGGTTTATCAAAGTATCAGTCAGTGTTTTGGAATGGTTCATGCCTGAAGAATGAATCCAAGGTATGGACGATTCTTCGAAGCAGTAGTTCATAAGGGTTATTCGTGCCAGGCTAACTTTGTTACATTTGCCCCAGCTCGCGCAAGCTCGTTGGCACATTCGTTATCGTCGATACCTGCGTGTCCCGGAACCCTAAAAAGCATGTTACGAAAATGTTAAAGATTTAATATTGGTTGGCTTTGTAGGTCCTATATAAGGCGTGTTACCCGCAGCAAAACGGTTTTAGTCCAGAGCCGTCATATTTTATCATTATCATCATCATCTCAGCCCGTCTGCATCCACTGTTGGGTATAGGCCTCCTCTTTATTACGCCATTCTTTCCGGTCCCTTGCGAGTCTCATCCATTGACACTCAGCTACGCTTTTTCAATGTCATTCGACCATCAGACGGGTGGTCTGCCTCTTGGTCTACGAGCATCCCTTGGCCACCACTTGGTCATATTTTATATCGTCAAATAAAAACTAACACACCTTGTTTGTTTAGGGCACCTCCTCTAATAGAAGTGGGGAAAAAATAAATATGCTCACATGCACCCCATACTGTTATTCTATCGTTGAATAGGTCTTCCAAAAATACTAGTTACAAGGTTTTCTGAACACTATTTTACAATTATAGTCATGTGATCCCCCCATTTTATTATGTTAATCAATATTACCACTAAAACTGCAAAAAAAGATGTAATGGCAGCACTGACCGTTTCAAATCAGCACAGAAGTGGCATAAAATATCCCTGTTTCCGCCCAAAAGAAGGGAATAAGGCCACGTTAGAGCGAGACGATGATATAACACACGTTGTGAACGGGTATTCTCTTTCAGCGCGACTTTGGCCTTTTAGGTTTTGATAAAGGAATTCACAACACGATAATAACCTACTATGTATTTTTATTTAATTATCTTTTGTGGATTTTTCACGGGAAGTCCTAATGACTCCCGAAGTTGTCACGCTGTCAAAGGCTCTACCAAAGGTTGGCTAAATTACACTTTTTTTATTGCCTTTAAAATTGTTTATAGTGGTAATATATCGTAAAAACGGTGCTTCGCTTTGCGATGATAGTTAATTAGTGGGTTATACACAGGTTTGGTGACGTCACACGTCAGCGTTAGCGTTTAGGAATAGATTAAACTAGTGATTCGCCCCGAACTGAGATCTCGCGAGTCTCTCATAAAAACAAAAAAAAATTGTAATCTTTGACTATAAAAATAGTGCCCCGAAATAAATAACCAACTACTTTGACCTACAGTTTCATTCTAAATGATAAATGAAAAATATTTATTTGCAACAAAATCAAACAATTTAGTTTAGTCCTATCAGTTATTATTATTACATTAAAACATGATATCCTTATAATAATGACATTTCAAATATCTGAAAATGATGAATAATTAGATATTACGAATAAAGTGTGCAATTTTATTGATTTTGCGGCAATAATAAGACGTAACTAATTCGAAACCTACGGATAATGTTTAGACATTTCTGCTGATCAGTTATGTATTGAATGTCAAATGATTGTTTCTATAGGAATTGTAGAGCGTTCTGTTGTAAATACCACTGATGATTACCCATTCAAGTTGTGGCCGCATGGTTGTATTATAGCGTAGCTGATATGAAAGCTACAAGCAACAAGCACAGGTTACGACAGTCCAGTATTTTGTCAGCTAGATTAATTTAAAAATTGCATTTATTCCCTGTTTATTAAACTTTTACTTTATCATCAAACAGCTGGTTTATCGTGAGAATTTTGACAATCACAACATATCTGATAAGTCTGATAAACATTATTTGCATAGTTGTAAGTTGTATATACTTAAATAAACATACGTAATCATATTTATATTTGCATGAAAGTTAACAATGTCATAAATAAATCGTTTTAAGTAAGCGGTAGCGATAGATGGAATTCATTCATGTCTGAGAAAGGAACGGATGAACGCGAGAGGAACGCGTCCCTCGTATGCGGGTAACGTACAGCTACCAGGCTCACATAACCCACGGTAAGATGTACACGAATTCCTACACGTCCTCAAGGCAGACGAACAGCGCACTACTAAGCGCGCACTAGCGCCATTGTCCCGTAGCAGCGGCACAAAATCACCAGGCGAGCATACCTAGTGCGCAGGTCCAAATAAATTCACATAAACTCCAAACATTTCCTTTGCCACTTGACTGACAAACCAATCGGCGGAAAGCCTTCTATGCGAGTGGACGCTTCGCAAATCGAGACATTTCCCGATTCAAATGTCTCGCGAATCTCAGATTTTAGTCTTGAACACTAGGGTGGCAGAAATGGTTAAGAGTAAGCTAAGTATTTTGTGAGGTAACATTTCAGAGGTCAAAGGTCGGAGTAACTTTCACAAGCAAATATAAGTACACCTAGATTCGGCTGTATTTAATAAAACGTGTAATGTAGAGCAGATTTTATTAGAATTGTTAAACCTCTCGTGTAACTCTCTCTACATTAAAATCTGATCATGACTTTAAATTAGTAAAAGTAGATATAATGTAGTACTTTTAAAAATAATTCCTACGTTATATAGGTCTATACAACTTTTAATCAGCTAAGCAAAGCTGTCATTTTTATTCAACGGAACAGAGGAAAAAGTCGACGAATAAACAAAACGGAAACGGTTATCAACTAAACTAGCATCAATATTATTGACGTTCCCATGCCGCCGTGTCACGACCGCCCGCCGGCCAGCTAGTGACGTACGTTACCATTTCTACCAGGACCACATAACTCTACAACAGGTAGCCTACGCTTACATGCGCAGGACCAACCGTAGCCGTAGCACATCGTAGTCAACACACTAACATGCGCTACGAACGAATTTCAAACTTGTGATAATACTATTAGAGTTGAATTTAGGATTGATACTCACAATGACTTTACCACACTGATCGAAAGTGGGCGGTCGCCGCGTGTTGATGCTCCGAACGTACTCCTGCCATCGACGAATGCATTCATTGACATCTTGCTGATCGTCCCAAACCCCTTGCGTGTACGTAAAGTAGACAGCGCCTACCAGGATGCCAGCCTGCGGAAGAGTTATGCAAAACAGTTGAGATTACTAACGGCGGTGAAATATAAAGGAGGTAAACTTTACTTCCTAATTCGTTTAATATACAAGTTACTGACTAGGTTGAGTAACTTTGTCCAATCGAGATCTAACTAAAGTTACGTTGGACGTAGTATTATTTTAAAATTTATAAATCGAACAATAATATCCTGGAAAATTATTTAAATAAAATAAGTGATCTAGTCATTCTCTCGGTCACAGTGTAGGTACTGTATTCTGTTTTAGTATTAATTAAAAATGTAGTTACATTTGAAGTAAATTTGCTTTAGACATAATATTGTAGAGTAGACAAAGTATTGCCATATTTTATGTTATTTCTCAAGATATTACGGTTGCCCCAATATACAGACTCGGTGACAGAAAGACAGAAAGACCAACACGTCACCCTAGTAATAGAGCTGTAACCGTTAAAAGAACAGCCTTGGGATTTGGGACACTAAAAATGTGAAGACTTACTTTGACCGCGTACATAAGTTTTCCGTGCGCATAGTACGGAATTCTAGGCGCTAACACTTTAGCGCCTTTCCTGATCTTGTACTCCTCTTTAGTGCAAACTTTGATGCATGTCGGGTTCAGAGGAAGCTCTGAAACAGGCAGAAAATACATCCCGAATGAAATAAAACAAATTTTTAAATTTGTCACCTCCGAAATCTGAATTTCAGGGTAAAATCTTTTGAACTGAACCTAAATCTACTGTAACTTTGTACTCATTCAGACAACGTTGTATAGGTATGTATATGTTGTTGTATATTTAGGAAAAATATTGTTTATTCAACTCGACACGTGGCTGCCACCTTGCGGCCATCAAAGTTGAATAATCTCGGCCGAAACAAATTACCAGGCGTGCATAGAACGAAGAAGGTCAACGTGGATTCGCGCAATAGAGAATCAAAGGTAGAGTTTGCATAACCGGACGGCACGCGGACGTGTGTGTCCATAACAGTGGGGCAATATTACCGACCATCAAAGTTGAATAATCTCAGCAGAAACTACCAGGCGTGCATAGATGGAAGATGTTCTTTGTACACCGTGTCGTTAAAGAAAGCCTTTTGCCGACTTTTGCCTTTTTGTAGAGCTGACTCGACTTTGCATTCACTCATAAAGCTTAGTCTAAATACTGAATAATAAATTGGATAAGCAATTGTTTCTATGTTTTATTTACAAACCAAACTGCATATCAGATACCTACGTCAGTCTTCAAAATCGTTTACTAAGTATATACATCAGATCATAGGTACTAAAATGTAAGAAAAAGTTTTTTCCAATTTCTGTGACTATAGCACACCAATCGCTCCTGTTCCTTAAATACCATTGGTTCTTATCAGTAAGATAATCTAACGGCACGAATGTTTTTTTGTAAAATTGTCAAAGTATTCAAATACGGTACTATTTTGACGACCTTCGTGGCACAGTGGGTGAATAGCCAGCTGAGACGCAGTAGGTTGCGGGTTCGATTCCAGCTGCCGGAAAAATGTTTGCATGGTCTACAGATATTTGTTCCAGGTGTGGGTATTTTTCTATAAATTATAAGTACCTATGTATTTACAAAAAAAATGTGTATACGTATTCTATCAGTTATCTGGTTCCCATAGTACACGCTTTACATAGTTTGGCTGGGATAGATGGGGCTGTGTGAAATGTCCAATATTATTTATTTATTTATTTATATATAGTGGTTTACCTGTTAGGGGATAGGAACACGTGTTTCGTAAATGGATTCATGTTTCGAAAGTGTTTTAACATCGTAGCGTTACTGAACGAATAAAAATACCTTCATATTACATGCCACCCCAATTTTATTTCATAACCGCCAGATTTTTACGAGTATAATGTCTGAGACTTCAGTTGGACAGAGTGCAAAAACAAATTATAGGCTTACCATGGTACCCTTTGGTCAAAAAACGGAACCCTAAAAAGTATACGTACAATTTTTGAACTTTTTTGAAAACCAAAGTAATACCGCTTGGCTAGAAGTGGTGATGACAAATGGAGCAGGGCAGTGACTGGATGGTGGCCGTGGAGCGGGTATAGAAGAGTAGGACGTCCGGCAGCGAGATGGGTGGACGACATCGTAAAGGTCGCGGGCCGTCAGTGGGTGAGACTAGCGCAGGATCGTGGTGGATGGCACAAACTTGGGGAGGCCTATACCCAACAATGGGTGAAGTCAGGCTGTGGATGATGATGAGGTAACCTAGATTATAAAATGTGTGAACGAATAAATGAGTATGACAATAAATAATAAATAAATAAATACGGCTGGACATTTTCACACAGCGCTATGTAGCCCCAAACTAAGCAGAGCTTGTACTATGGGAACCAGATAACTGATAGAATACTTATATACATTTTTTTTGTAAGTACATACTTATAATATATAGAAAAACATCCAGACCCGGAACAAATATCTATCAGATCATACAAACATTTGTTCCGCGGTGGGAATCGAACCCTCCTGCGTCTCAGTTGGCCATTCGCCCAATGTACCACGGAGGACGTCAAACAATGATTTGACCCGACTGAGTACGGAGATTCCCAACGTTTTTGATTACAATTTTATGGGTTCGTAGATTCGCTAAATAGTTTCGATTAAATATAATCAACTGTAGCTATTTTCATCAGTAGTCACAATGAGAACGTTTAAGCCAGTGCTTCTCAAATATAGAGATCTTCATTTTCTCAAGATATTTTGCAGATTTGATTACGTAAATATAATTTTAGTACTGGTCTCTATGTAATAAATTAGTGTCATTACAGTATCGCCCGACAGGGAGGATATGAATATCACTGTAAATTATACTGAGTAGGCATTGAGACTGACCTTTGCAAGCACTTTTAATCAGAATTCTAGACCTACCACAGTACCATTCACAATTATCCATACTAAAATTATGAATTCGAAAGTTACTCTGTCCCTTTGCATCTCTGTCTGTCCGTCTATCTATTTGTTACGTTTTCACGCCTAATCGGCTAGACCGATTTCGATGAAATTTGGTATATGGATAGTTTATGACCAGGATTGAGACATAGGCTACTTTTTATCCGACTGTCCAAAAGGAGGGCAATGTTTTAATTGACTAAAACGCGCGGGCGGTAGCTAGTTACCTCGGTACAAAAACATAAAAGTTCGATAATTATTTTTTTAGCAACAAACTGCTATAAAAATAAGTACTTTTTTAATTTCTTCGCATCGTGATGAAAAGTTATGTGTTACCACGCGAGTATTCACTATAAGCGATCAATAATACTCGATAACGCTCGCATTTGCTCGCGGCTAATATGTCGGATGTACGACAGATCACTTACATAAATGTATAAATGTACTAATTGAATCAACGACATGGTTAGAATTATATTTGTCCTAGTAAGTCGACCTTAGGAGGCATTACATAATTGTGTAAAACCTACCAGGAGGTAAGAGACTGCAAGGAGGTATGTGTAAAATGTAGGGCAATGTTACAACACGCCTCATTCATGGAAGTGAGACAGGTATAACATACTATCAGTTATGTAATTATAGCATATCTCTCTCTAACGCAGTATCAAACGTACCACAATAATTTAATATCACATTCTGCAAACATGGAAGTCTTATTGAACCCCGTATTAAAAAGAGAAGTATTATAGACTAGTAACGTTTATCGTGAACCAATTAATATTTAAATTTTTGCTAGATGCTGTTGAACAGGCATTTTTTTATTAATAAAAATAACTATCTGACATCTAGCAATTAAAACTTAGCAATAGGCCATCGTAAAGTTGTGATCCACACGACAAGACACGGTCAGCAAAGGCATTGCCCTCTGCGACATAAACTTATCATATTTCATAACATTATCTAAGATCTACTTTTTTACTCATTTATAACTTGTTACATTACAGATAAACTAGTTTGTTACAGGTTAAAAAAACTCTATTTCAACTTTGTAACAAAACTGACAAAATAACAACCACATGGAAAAATGTTTACAATGAAACGCACTCTACCAGGCGGTCATAAACAAAAGAAGTCATCGCGATTCTATGCAAATATTTCACATTCACATGCTGTTTTGCATTGATGTAGCAAAGAAAATAAGTCACTGACTTGCTATCTGGGGCTAGATTTACACAGAAAGCAGATTGTCGCGAGCTGTCTGGCTAAAACCTGTTTGTATCTATACGTGGAGATCTACTCGTAAGTCACAGCAAACAATTTTTAATCACCGCAATCATAAAGATCATTTTGAAAAGTTGTACTATAAACTTCGAGATGAGACATAGGGAAGTGTGTGAAATATATCGTATAACTCTATAACGTGCCTGAAAAACTGTTTTATGCGTACTGCAAAAGGACATTCAAAAACTATGTGATACTCGTAGTCATGTTCTCTCTAAACATCAGGTACTAGCCATATAGGTGCATTATTTTGTGCTGCATTATCTTTGTCTCTGGTATAGGTTGAAAATCAGCGTTGGGTGGTATTGTTACGCCGAGGCTGTTAAACAATGAGTAATAATCGAAGCTTCTCGAACGCTATTGTCTTGCTGTGTTATTGTTGTTATTGTCTGCTGTTACGCACAATGGGGATTGGTCGTTCTGTCGAAACACCGACCCTTTCCTGGAAGGATCGAGATCGTTCTCGAACAATCGAAATGTGTGCGATATAAATAGGCCGGAGAGATGGCCGGACAGTCAGTCTCAGTCAGTCTGAGTGAGTCAGTCTCAGTCAGTCAGTGAGTTAGTCTCAGCGAGGCCCTGGAGGACTGACGTGGGAAGAGTCTCGCGTGAACAGTAATTGCTCCCGAGTCAGTCTGGATTAAGATATACGTGCGATCATTTCGGTGACTTTAAGTGGTGCAACAGTGGTGTGAATTAGTGTGTTGTGATTACGTGTGACCAAGTTCGTGTATTCATCGTTTAGTGCTGAATAAAAGTGTTGAACCCTCAGCTCGTAACAGTATTATGCCCCGTTTTCATTATTTCAGTTCAGCGAGCGAATCCAGCGCTGGATTGCAACTGGAAAAATGTAAATCGGCAGTGGAATGCACTGGATTACTCACTGGATCCAGTGCATTCCAGTGCCGGTTTACATTTTTCCAGTCGCAATCCAAAGAAAATCCAAGAAACTGGATTGGCACTCATTCCAGCGCAACTGGAATCATGTAGACGGCCGATCTAGTACCGTTCCAGTGCTGACAAAACAATTGTACAGGTTTTTTATATAATCATTGTTTCGCCTGTTTTCGGCAACCTGCCTCATTACTAAATGCTGTCAAATCTAAATTAGAATCACGTTATTGTATACTTTGTAGGTAGTTATGTATTGTAGTGATTCATCATCGGCCGTCATAGCAGATCCATCGAATCGTCGCTCGCCTCAATTAAACTGGACATAAGAAAACGAGATGTGTGTTATATTTTTATCGAGATAGGATTGTTTAGTGGAGATTAACATTTATAGGGTATGGATGCCGTTGAAATTATAGGCACTTGAATATTCACGCCTCAAGTTGATGGACGCAGGGCAGTGCGACGAAGGGCACGTTCCTTACGAGGCAATGCTATCATAACTCATAAAATCATTTATTGCTCTGTTATAGGCGGTGGTTATAAAATCAGGGGTTGTCAATTTGTAACAAGATGGTAAAAAAACTAACGGTTCGTTGTCCATCTTCATTTATAATGCTAGTGACCCCTGGCTTTGCACGCTTAGGGATATATAGTTTCACCTTGACCGTCGCAGTAAGTATTAGTATTAGAGCTGTAGAGCTGGGGCATGTGGCATGACGACCTCCGTGGCACAGTGGCCGAATAGCTGACTGAGACGCAGGGGGTTGCGGGTTCGATTCCCGCTGCGGAACAAATGTTTGCATGAACTACAGATATTTGTTCCGGGTCTGGATGTTTTTCTATATATTATAGTACCTATGTATTTACAAAAAAAAGTATATACATATGTATTCTTTTAGTTATCTGGTTCCCATAGTACAAGCTCTGCTTAGTTTGGGGCTAGATAGCGCTGTGTGACTAACGAGCAATATTTGATCGAGCGAAGCGAGATCTCCAAATCAACTTGGGCAAATCGGCGTTGTACGTATGTATGTATGTATGTTTGTTTGTCCAAGGATAACTTTCGAAGCGTTTATCCGATCATCGTGAAATTTGGTATATAGGTAGGTAATGATGCCACAATTTTGGTGTGACTCAATGAGCTAAAAATTTGGGGGGGTTGTTGAGGTATTGGGGTTCAAGAGGGGTAAAAAAAAATGAAAATGAGACTATTAGGTCAAGTGAGACGTCAAATGAAAGGTCTTCATTAGTACATTTCGGCCCTGTTTTTACTTTTAGTAAAGTTTTTGAGTTATTAGCCATAATAAAAACTAAACTTTGACAAAATTCACAGGGTACACCAGTGACCCCACAGTGCTGTAATTTGGTATGCGTGTAGCTTATGTATCACCAATATTTGCAAAAGTATGAAATCTAGAATAACTGCAATTTGTACCCCAAAAAAGGATAACCAATAAACATAAACTCCCGTTACCTGTAATTTGAATGAAATTGTAGGGCAAGTTATTTGGTTTTTTTTTCGTGACACTATTTTGATAGTCAAAGATTACGAATAATATTTTTTTGTTTTATGGTAGACTGGCGAGATCTCAGTTCGGAGCGAACCACTAGTTATTTATTTTATTTATGTCCTTTTCAGTTTTGGTATCTTTGGACGCCTAGTAAGATAAGAAGTAAAAATAATCTTTTTTTCTTCCAGACAACCTTTGGATAAACAGTATTAACCAGGAATTAATAAACCAAATACGTAGTTAGGTACAAAGATTTAAATTTTGAACCGTTTTTTAACTTTCATTGAAAACTGTATAAATCTACGCATGATTCTCCAATAATGCTTGTGCAATGTGCATGGTTCTAGAATTACTCAATTTGGAAAAACAGAATACTTAGGCACAATTTACATAGCTGCGGAATGGAATGAAAGCAAGAATTTTTTTATCAAAATCGTAATGAGCATAATGAACTTTATGTCAATTGTGTAACACAAACTAGATGCGAGTCAAAAACGGGCAAGTCAAAAATAATTCTCCGAGACGCGCGATCTGTTATTTGGTTCGTCTTCAGGCTGGAACAAAATTTTACCTCATTGATTTTAGCTATCTTTTCTTTTGTAGTTAAGAAGGTTTTGTTCTTAGGAAACTATTATTATTTTTAAGTAAAAAATAAACGCTTCTTCAGATAAAAAAAAATAATAACATTCACCTTAAAAAATGGCAATTGTTAAAATAAACAAGTTGGTCTCATTCGACTCTATTCCCTATCAAGAACACTTTTCCCAATAAAATTGAACTTACTAAATAAAATCCTAAGATTTTTTGAAAATTCAAAAAATTGTGTCCTAGACATTTTCTATCTACCTCAAAAAAGGTAGCTGCCCTCAATGAGTTAAAAAACAAGTGGCACTCTGGGAGTGCCGACAGAAGTGAAAAATTTAGCGCTCAATGTTTAGGTATTCAAAATTTAAAAGCAGACTACACTACAGATTACTTATACAGGTGTCGGTAACGGTAACAGTGTCGCGAGTTCAATGTTTTTTTCCCATCTCAGAAAATACCCAACGCGTCTAAAGAAGTTTTCACTTCAAAAATTTGCCCCACCCCGTAGTTTGCAACTTACATAATTGTCATATAGTTCATTGTGCTATGAACAACTTATTCCCTTCCATTCCGTTCCGCGGTAATGTAAATTGAGCCTTAGGTTAGTTGTAGTTACCAAGCGCTGTTTTAGATCTACCTGTCTAAATAAGTCTTGAACTCTGAAATCTAGGTCCTCACGTAGGTAGCGATGCACGAGTAGACACAACGCAGACTACCCAAAAATATTTCAAATAAACCAACAGAGTTTCAATCGAAACTGTTAGGTACATCCCGTTAAATCTAGGGCAAATAAATAGACCCAACTTTTGTCAGAAGCTGGTTTTAGTGTTCGATAAACACTTGTAAATCACGGGTAAGTATGGTTGGAAGTATTTTTCGCAAAAAGTATAGTTTTTGGATGACGAAAACTATATTGAAATAGCATTCTAAAACAGTGTTTTGCGAGCGATGTTTTCAAAGCTATACCTTGCTTGCACAACGATCCCAAAACGTATTTAGGGGCTGGGCAAGTCGCCCTTGGTATTATTTGTATAAGTTTTTCTTTTAAATAAGATACTATACTAATAGGATGAGAATACTAATAAGATGAGATTGTGGTAGTCGCAGTAGCGAACTAACGTTTATTTAACTGTCTTTGAACATAAACATTATTGCCTATTTACGTCGTTAATCTATAAGTATTTAAATTATAAAATGTAAATCCTTTATTGGTTGTAAGTTTTATCATAAGTTACATTGTTATTATACTAAGTACTCTGGATTTTGATTGAAATAAAAAATAATACAATCTATTATTATATATAAAAGTACTATAAAAAACTATATAAAAGTTTAAGTGTTACCGCTGTTTTATGAGCTAATACCGGTACCATTTAAAGAATCAGGAATCACAACTGTGCGGATATCATGGTACCAAATTAAAGGTCATTTATTCATCTCTACGGGTAACGAATAAAAATTGTATAGTTCTATACAACATTTTCTCTTAAATACGATTTTAACATCGCAAGAATCGCAGAACATGACAAAAAAATGGGTCATAATCGGTACAATTACAGCTAAATCCGTGGTAGGTATTTTTAATAAAAAAATTAATTGATCGAGCGAAGCGAAATCTCCAAATCAACTTGGGCAAATCGGCGTTGTATGTATGTATGTATGTTTGTCCGAGGATAACTTTCGTAGCGTTTATTCGATCATCATGGAATTTGGTATATAGGTAGGTAGTGATGACACAATTTTGTGTGTGACTCAATGAGCTAAAAATATTCGGGGGTTGTTGAGATATTGGGGTTCAAGAGGGGTAAAAACAAATGAAAATGAGACTATTAGGTCAAGTGGGACGTCAAATGAAAGGTCTTTATTAGTACATTTAAACCCCGTTTTTATTTTTAGTTTAATTTTTGTAGTTTTTGAGTTATTAGCCATAATAAAAACAAAACTTTGACAAAATTCACAGGGTACACCAGTGACCCCACAATGCTGAAATTTGGTATTCGTGTAGCTTTAGTGACACAAATATAGGCAACAGTCTGAAATCCAGAATAACTGTCATTTGTACCCCAAAAAAAACCAATTAACAAGAATCCCCGTTACATCTAATTTGAATGAAACTGTAGGTCAAGTAGGTTGATTATGCATTTCGTGGCACCAATTTATTAGTCAAAGATTAAAGTCGGCATGCACAAAGATCACTAAACGTATTTAGCGACTAAACATGTTTAAATTTGAAGTATTTGTGTGATTTGACAACTCCTTAAATCATATTTCGCCACTAAATACGTTTAGGCATCGTTGTGCAAGTCGCCCTAAGAATAATATTTATTTTGGGAGATTCGCGAGATCTCAGTTCGGGGCGAACCACTAGTAATAAATAAAGTTAATTTAATAAAAAATTGTGGCTTGTATTTTGTATTATAGTCCTCTACAAGGCTAGTTGATTATTTTGTTCCCGTATCAATTAATTTTTCATTTACGACAACGAATATGAACGCACAATAATTTTCCCATACATTTTTCGCTGCATAAATCAATTGACCGGTTTCTAGAACTGAGTTTATCATCGTTATATCAGGAAATCAACGGCTGAACACAAACCTTCCAGAGCAACCGATTTTGTGCGTCCATGCACTCAACGGCTCCCAGCAACCTTTGTAAGGTCGTCTGCCCATGTAGTGCAGGGCTGTTCTAAACTGCGCTTCCCAGTTCGTGTTCTCCACCCAATAACCTTTTTCCCAACTGCCAACCGTGGTTGTCAGAACTGAGTTCACTGATAATTGGAAATGTATGTGCTGAAGGGAAATCAAGTCTTCCATTTTCCATGATATTTCCATGTCACATCATCGAACATAATATATGCTACAACTAATCAGGTTACTCCAATAGACTTGGATTCGAAATGGTTTTAGTAAAACAAGATCCAACTTGTTGACTTACCTTGTCAATGCAACCTGCAGAATCTACACGTGAACAAAAATAGATCCAAGTGAATCTTGGGTCTGGTTTGCACAAGACCCAGGATAACCGATACATACTGCTACTCATCATCACCATCAACCTATAGCAGTCCACTGCTGGACGTAGGTCTCCCCCAGGATGTGCCATTGAGCCCGATCTTGAGCTCTTCAAATCCAATCTTTGCCAGCTACAGCGCACCAATCATTGCTCCATCTAGCCGGAGGGTGTTCTACACTTCGCTTGCATAAACGTGGTCTCCACTTCAGAAAACGAAATACACTATATTGCTTTTATCATTAAGTTAAGTTCTCTTAGCACTACTATATTTTGTGTGTTGTATTAAATAAGAAAGACCGTCCAATTTTTAAGGGTTCTTACGTGTACAGGCAGGACAATCTATTTTCTCCGCTGGACTGCACTTGTCATACATCTGCATGTCAGGGTTTGGCTTTACATGCTTGGCCAGGTTGATGGTGCGGCAAACGTCGCACCGCACGCGACTCGTGTTCAGATTCTCGCACATTTTGACTACACTGAAGAATTTAGAAAAAAATAAAAACTGGAATTTGGAGATCAGCAATCAGCCAGAAATTTGACAAAAGTGTCAGATAAAGAACTTCGGTGGCCAGGGCGAAGACTGCGTAGAGATTGTCCAATTATAAATGGAAAAAGTTTTAATCTAAAGAGTTTTTATGCACCCACATTTTTTTTTTTTTTTTTTAGCTTTCCTACACCACAGTTTCATTTTCAATATAGATAATCCTCTCTATATTAGAAGTCAGAATCCTTTCGTATTGTATTCATATAAAATGTACGTCTTCTTTACGAATAGAAACAGCAATGTGATCTGCTTACGAAGCTACTGAGGAATTGTTTATCATTCATACATAGGATCGTAGGACTCGTAGGTAAGATTTTATCCTCACATTTTCCAAGAAAACAGTGAACTTCATTAATTTCGTGATTCACATAATAATTGAACGCTGTAGTTTCATCGCGCGGGTCGTTGGCGGATGTCAGCAAGCGATATGCCCACGCGCTGGCTTCCGTTCGATTGCCAGCGCTTCCGTGGTCTCCTATCCTAGATAAGGTGTTGCGAAATTCGCCAAAATTCGCTGGCCCTTTTCGTTGCCGTCTATCATGTCTGAGGCTCCGTAGGGAGGTTATATCCTATTCTAGTACCTACTAGTGTAAAATATCCAGAGAGCGACCAACCCAATAACTGAGACGAATGAAATAAGTTTATCGCAGCTACGTTTAGGCGCTAATTTTTTTACCACTTTATCACAGTATACTATTATAGTAAAAATAGCCTTTTGCACATTCACCTATTTACCACACCTGTATGCCTCATGTTGATGGACGCAGGGTAATGCATCGTAGGGCACGTTTCTATTGACCGTGACCTAAGAGGCAATACTTTGTTAATGGCAATGGTTACCATTTATCACCAGGACAAAAATAAAATACCTAATAATAGGTTCTTTCTAGGCAAGCGTGCTCCATCTTCGATCACACCATCACTTACCATCAAGTGAGGTAGTGGTCAAGCTCTAGGCGAAAAACAATTAAAAAAAAATTGTAACTTAAGTTTTGTTCTACGTAAATTCCAAGTAAAACCTTACGGTTTTACTAAGAATTAAAAGTAAATAATATTTATATGTCTAAAACATTATCTCAGTACTATTGTCATGTCTGTTTATTGTTGCGTTTCTAGTCCTAAAAAATAAACATAGCATCATTTATACTCCTGTGACGAGAAAATTCTGCTGTTTCCACCCATATAAAAATGTAATAATGGGCATTTTAAGCTTTCGAGAATGATTTAGAGTTTTCAGACCAAAATAATGATGAAAATGTATATATATGTATGTATATGTAGTATGGTACAAGGAAACAGATAATCTATCTCCCTATGTAAGTTAGATAGTATAGTTAGATGTATTTAAGTTAGATAACGTGAATATCACGATCAAAATTTAGATATTACATTACCCCGGATCCTACTCTTCATGGCCTAGCTACGTCATGGATCTTCGCTTGATATTTAAAGCTCTCCATCAAAAGCTTTCTACAAAAATGCGCCAGAGCCGAGAATAGCATAAGTCGAGAAATTAATCGCCAGTTAGTTGCGCAATATCATAGTTCCCCTTATTAGTTACAAGTGGGACAGTGCGTTTTCTTCATTTTTCTTTTATAGGGTCAAAGTGGAAGGACAAACAGACATAACTTGTGTTTCCTTTAGTTTTGAGGAGCACTAGATAGATGCATGATTTTGAATTTCTATTTTTTGACTTCTAGCAGTTTGTTTTATCTTGTGTTTTTCTTCAGTTTTTTTGTTGGAGCAAACATGTGGCCCATCTGGTGTTAAGTGGTAACCATCACCTATAACAATATATTGCCTCGGGTCCCGTACCCTAGAAACGTGCCATACGACGCACTACCCTGTGTCCATTAACTTGTGGCATACCTACAGGTGTAAAGCCTCGTGTGCCTGTAATTTCACCGGCAACCCTTCAAACCGAAACACAGTAATGCAGCTTGGCGGTACAAATAGGTATGATGGTAGTATTTCCCCGACTGAGTCCTTTCACAAGGAATTATACTACTCTTAAAAACGTGTCTGTGCTAGACCACCTCCGTGGCGCAGTGGGCGAATAGCCGACTGAGACGCAGGAGGTAGCGGGTTCGATTCCCGCCGCGGAACAAATGTTTGCATGATCTACAGATATTTGTTCCGGGTCTGGATGTTTTCTATATTGTATTTACAAAAAAAAGTATATAAGTATCTATCAGTTATCTGCAACGATCAATAAAATACTATGAGATTATAATTTCTTTGGTTATCTGGTTCCCATAGTACAAGCTCTGCTTAGTTTGGGGCTAGATAGCGCTGTGTGACATGTCCAGCATAAAAAAAAAGTCAAGGTATTCCACCATCTGCTATTGAATTTCATTCTGTAAGTTTTGTGAAATAAATGTTTTTCGTTGCATTTAATTTCATAGATTTCACCCAATGTTTTGATTTTTATATGACTTATCTTTCGCTAGTAATCCATTAAATCCATCCATAATCCACACTTTTCATTACTTACATCCTTGAATTAATAGCCATCGTGATTAGATCAAAATAGTAATTTTACTAGATTTAATACTAGATAGATTTATAGTCATGCCTTATAGAAAATATGAAATATATATAATATAAATAAAAGGCATTATAGAAATGCCTTTCGATTTTGCTATTTTAGGCTGCCACCTCCAAAATTGCCACAACAGCTGGGCGGTCACTGAAAAACGCATGATTCGGGTTTTTCCTGATTTAATATACTATGACTGTAAACGCTTATCTTGGTATCTATGGTTAACCCAGGCTAACCTTTCACCCCCCAATTAAATTAGCAAAGTGATCATCAAGATACATTTTGAATACCTAAGGGCGACTAGGGGCGGCTTGTGCAGCGATGCCTAATCATATTTGTATAGTGGCTAAATATGATTTAGAGCAGCGGTTGGTCATACTTTTTTGGTCAAGGGCCACATAGGACAATGTGAGATAGTACTGAGGGCCACACACTTGTGAATTTCATTTGTAAACTAGCAACGCAGGTGCAAGTTAATGTAAATAAAAATGTTTATTTGTGAATGAATGAATGAAAATTCTTTATTATACCTTACAAGCTAAACACAACAGATATAAAAATAAAAAAATAAATGTGAGCCGTCACGGGACGCCTGGCAGATGTGAAACATCGACATTATTTTGTAAAAGTAATATGCAGAAAAGAACATATTGTGATAGGAACTAAATATGTCATAATGATAAAATAAAATATTACGATTTTTTTTTCCAGATAACGATGACTATTTATTAAATAAACATTTATTTTCATTAAATACAAAAATTTACTGTAGACTGTAATATATACCATCATATAGCGTGGCGACGCGTCGCCACGGCATGCGTCGCCACGCCAGAAATCGGTTTTACGTGCGGCTATAGATGTTTCACATCAAAAAATAAAACAAATAAATATAAGCATAATGGGCGGTCTTATCGCTTAACAAAGCGATCTCTTCCAGACAACCTTTGGATGGAAAAGATCATTGCTTAATGGAAGATTGGCCTAGGTGTAAAAAGAATAATCTTAATAATAGAAAAAGAAAAATTACCTTATATACATAAACATTAGGTACATAAATAAAATAAATATGTACTTACATACATACATATATTAATAATATTATAGATCAGATGAATGAATCACACTCTTCATGGAGATAAAAGTTTTTGAGTCTAGCTTTAAATACGGAAGGTGAGGGGGATTTCCTAATGGAGACCGGCAAGGCATGCCATAATCAGACAGCTTGGACGGAAAAGGAGTTTACATAGAACTGGTTCTATGCATCGGTGTTTTGAGAAGGAGGTTTTCAGAGGATCGGAGTGTTCGGGAATTTGTGCAATGAAGGAACTCGAAGCGTTCCTTCAGATAACAAGGCATGGAAGGATTACAAAGGATGTTGAATAGGAGGGATAGGATGTGAGTATTCCGGCGAAGTTGAATGGGGAGCCATTGGAGTTTATTACGAAATTCGGAGATGTGGTCGTATTACCGGAGTCCCATAATTTTTTTAAAAAAATTTTAAGACGCTCAAGCTTATTGAGCTGTTTCTCCATGAGGTCAAGATAGCAGGAATTAGCGTAATCTAAAATTGGGAGAAGAAGAGATTGTGCAAGCGCAATTTTAGTAGCTATTGGAAGAAAGTTTCGCAGTCTCCTGAGCGAACCAGCAGAGGCAAATAGCTTCCGGCTCACAGATTCGAGTTGAGGACCCCACGACATACAGCTATCCATAAAGATGCCCAAATTTTACACAACCTTTGAGTAGGGAACTGTTGTGATTTTTATTATCGATTTTTATATATTACTAGCTGACCCGCCGAACTTCGTACCGCCTTGACATTCATAATTATGACGCGGGCTGTCAATGTGCATACGTATTGAATTATCAATCGGCCATCATGAGCTACATCTATGTATGAGAAAATAAATTTTAGTCATAATTTTTTTTCGTGAATTTTTCCAATATTTTCCATGGTTGTTCTGCTATTCAGGGCGGAGTAAAATCTACTGAGAAGCAGGAGGTAGCTGGTTCGATTCTCGCCGCGGAACAAATATTTGCACGATCTACAGGTATTTGTTCCGGGTCTGGTTGTTTCTCTATATATTATAAATATGTATTTAAAAAAGTATATAAGTATTTTATCAGTTATCTGGTTCCCATAGTACAAGCTCTGCTTAGTTTGGGGCTAAATAGCACTGTGTGATATGTCCGGCAATATTTATATTTATTTATTTATTTGTCAAAGATTATGAGTAATATTTTTTTGATTTTTTGGGAGACTCGCGAAATTTCACTGCGGGGCGAACCACTAGTAATAGTAAATCGTTTATTGCAAGTAGATATTAATAGATAAGTTAATAAAATAAAATTATTATTTATTTAAAAACGTATTCCACGATTTGTAGGCTCCTTAAAACTGCCCATTTTTTGATTTATAAATACATATATACAGTCCACTGCAACGTTGTCTGTTAGAGATATTTTTCGCGATAAGACCGCCATTTTTATCACATAGCTTTACTTTGTTTTTTTTTTAATGTTTATTATCTGCAATAAAGTTTTTTTTATAATTAATGTTCTCATTATTTATCAAGGAAATTTTAAAACTAGACTAGAATAACCCGAACTCTACTAGAATCAAAAGCTCCAAAGTTTATCCATTGAACGATTCATGAATGGCGAGTGGTGGGGGTTAGGATGAGCAACACACCCGGCAGAATCCATTCCCTACAGGCTGCGTGTGCGCAGTCCAGTGTAGCTCCTCTGTGCGGCCCGCTCCACTCGTTGCAGGCGCGCCTGCGTGAACCGTGTCACCGGGAATTTCAAATTTAGAACTTTTTTCTTTTTGGACTTAGTGCCTGACTTTTGCTGTGTTTGTTCAGTGGTTTTCGAGGAATTTCGGGCATGCTGCAATAGTTATGACGCCATTTAACTTAAGGTAAGCCTTTTAGGGAACTAAGTTAATTTTTTTTTAAATATTTTTTCAGTTTCCTAAATTCTTAAAAACCTACGAAATTTGTCGGAACAGAATTTGACGCAAAAACTACCCCCATATTAATTATTTCCATACCCGTAAAGCGTATTTGATTTTATTATTTAATTTTAAACTTTTTTTACCAACACTGCAAATTTTTAATTTCAAAATCGTTCACACATAATAAATTCCGGTACTTACTTCCAAGCTGATGTACCCAGCTTGTTAGTTTAAAGCACCATTAAATCCAGCTAGCTCTTCCATTAATTTGTACCTGTCTGGTCTAGTCCCAGGATGGATTGCAGACGGTAATCTACCAGGCGTTTCTAAGCTTTCGATCCGGCTTTTCGACCTTCGAGCCGGTTCCTTCTAATTAATAGGTGTCAGAAGGATCGTTAGGATGAAAGTGCCTACTTAGTTGATTTAAGGGTCGAATTGAGAACCTCTTTTATGATTAAAGTTAGTTAAAAAATAATAGTTGGTTAGTTCTGTAAGAAATTAAACATGGTGTCTTTCGTAATGTTTTTTTCTATTTTGGTTTTAACAAAAGTTTTCTATAGAAACTTTTTCTTATACATTTAATTGTAATTAAATAGATTGACGTTTTATGGTACACCGTATATTGTCCTACTGCTGGGCAAAAGTCTCCCCATCTCCCCTCCATCCATCACGGTCCATAGCTAAAACTGACTAATCTGGTTTGAAGGCACCCAGGTCGTCTCTGCATCTCTTTTTGGGCCTACCACGGCTGCGTCGTCCGTTCGGTATCCACTGGGTGACTAGATTCGCCCATCGTTCTGGATGCATTCGAACCACATGGCCTGCCCAATCCCATTTTAAGCATTTTATGCTTGATATATTAATGCTTAATAACAAACTTAATAAAAAGCATTTAATCTCTAACTCTGGCGGGACCTAGTATGGAAGCCTTCATAAAGAAGAATTTACACTTCAAAAATACAGTATTAGTCTTCATATAGTGCACTTATGAAATTGGGTGAAACAAGACTAAAATTAGGTCTTACAATGAAAAAATTTTATTGAATTAATAAATTATTTTTTCATTTTTATGACATTATGTGAATTATTAGGAGTAAATTTGTATTACGTTGTCATTGCCTGTTGTTTAGTACATGTTTTTATTTTAACATAAATATACCACTTGGTTCAAAAAAATATGTTTTCTGTACAAAGGTACAGGTTTCTGCGAAAGTTTGGATGTTTGTTTATTTGTTTGTTTGTTACTCAATCACGTCGTAACGGCTGAACCGATTTCAATGAAATTTGGTATATACGTAGATTATAACCTGGATTACCTTTATCCCATAAACAGTTCCCATGGGATAAAAATGTGGTGTCCAGTCAAGTTGCAACAGCGAGTTTAGATTTATTTCTAGGTTATCTATACATTTAGTATTGTAACGCGTACGAAGTCGCGGGCAACAGCTAGTAAGAATATAATTATAAGTAATTATCATTTTTTTTGTGGAGAAAATTGGGTCTAGTTTCACTTAATTTAATCTGGGCACTTTATGAAGTCACACTGGATATGTTCCACTGGCATTGGATTGCCGCAAAGGGCTCGAAAATAAATAACATTTTTGTAAGCTTGCCCTATTTATATATGACTTAGAAATTTCCTTTAAAGTTTGCCATTATATAACTGATTTTAACAAATAACTTTCTTTAAATTATCTGTAACTAAGGGTATCCCTATTATTTATATTTTTAAAACGGTCACTGATAACAAAAACTAAACCAGTTTCAAAATTGACTATCATTAAAATTCTCGCTCAAAACGATTACGTCAGTATAAAGAAACAAGGTGTCAATGAACTCATACTTAAAAAAACTCAAATTATATATAATTTACAAATAAACGGTATATTACAAGTCGGCGCCAGGGAGAGTGGATCCCAAACTTACGCCGATCAAAATCACACTCATTTTGGTACATGTCAGTGAGACTGGCGAATCGCAAACCCGGACTTATAGGGTTGCCAGTTTAAATTAAATAAGAGTTAAAATTAGCAATAGCTGTCAATTTTTTTTTAATTTATTTTTCATAAAAAGAATCTGAAGATAATAATTCAATTTTCAATCGTGGTACACAGTTTAAACAATAAATAAAGTTACAAAATGTAAGAAACAAATGATTGCATGATCTACAGATCTACCTGGTTTCCATAGTACAAGCTTGGCTTAGTTTGGGGCTAGATAGCGCAGTGTGAAATGTCTTGATTTTTTGATGTGTAACATCTTTCCTCTCGGTTTGTGAGAGTGATTTTGGCAAAAGGGACGGAAATGTGTAACAGGAAACCGGGGAAGCGCGCGCTATTTGATTTGACCAATGAGCGCGCGCTGTGGTCAGTTGTTTTGTTACACATCATATGCGACTACTGTAAGGCTTGTAGTTTTTTAGTTATTCTTATTTCTAACTTTTGTTTCTGTGTAAACACGATTTACTCTCATACAACCTACCTACCTTATTTTATTATTTAAATTTACATTAAGTTATGTAACTTGTAGGAGACAGTATCTTAAATATTTTAAATAAAATGTCCACTTTTGTAAGTAATAAGAAATTTTATAGGATACAATAATTTAGGCCGAGGTATATTTAAATCATCTCAGCCGTAGGAGATCCAATACTAAACGTAAGCGTAGGTACCCCATAGATTTAATAAATTCGATCGAGCCGATCTCAAGCGCCGCAAATATGGAAGTCTCGACAGAGCTTACGTATTTGAACCATTTAGAGTCGAGTCCCTGGGTCCATGGGGTACCGGGGCCCATCGCGTTTAAAAATTCTTTCTGGGCGTCTTTGTCGAAGCGACGTGTCCGAGAGCTGGCGCTTATCTGGGCCAACGCAGAAGCATTGCAATTGCGTGTCTTGGGGACACTTCCGTCTGGTCTGAAACAGTTGATTTAACTGTTTCTTCTGTATTTTATTGTAAATAGTTGTATAGGTATTCTGACGGTTATTAAAATTCGAAATAAAATAAATTCGAATAATTAACTATACTCTGTTTTTTAATTCGAGTACTTTTACGTAACCAAAGAAATAACAATTTTCATGAGAGCGGTGGAATTAATGATTATCCTCTCGCATAAATTGACATTTCTTTGGTTATATAAAATATCTCGAAGTAAAAATCAGAGTATAGGTAATTCGTGTCAATAGTAAATTTGAATTATTATAATAATAGTGGCACCGTTATTTGTCTCTTTTTATAGACTTTAAAGATGCCTGTCAAAGCAAAAGAAAAAAAATTGTGTTGCTATTCCAATGGTAACCCTAGTTCATTTGTAACATGGTGAAGTGTCACCAAGAATTTAACTTTTATAAATAAGAAAATATCCTTTACTTTGTGCAGTAGTTTGACTTATTATAGCTCTTTAAACGTGACACAGAATTCAATTCAAACTAAAATAAACATCCCATCCTCTTTCCAAACATGTATTACAATCCTACCCCGTCTTGTCAATCCCCACAAGTATCACTCGACAACCCTACCCTCGTCGTAAATCCTCACAGGAACTCGATCCGGGAGTCGAGACGAAGAAAAAACAAAAAGACGAAGATTAAAACTAAAACTATTGTTCCTTTTATCCAGAGAAATTCTCTGTCGCTTCATGCATAAATTCATTGCCGGCAAGCTGAAGCCTCGTATAATTAAAAGAGATTTAGATAATTTTTTCACGCCACTTTAAATCCTATCTCACAGTTATTAAGGCTTTATATTGAAGCTAAAGGTTCTTGCGAACAGTAGTCGGTTTTGCACGCAACTTCGAAATTTCACTCTCGTTGCTTTTTGTTTCGGTCTCGTAATACTTTGATCTTTTGTTTGGATGACACTTGAATATAAGTGATTTGGAAAAGAACCTCCTGTATTTTGTTATGTATTGTCGAAAGTTCTGGAAACAAAAAACTAACATTCATAGTCATTCATTTATTCTTTAATATATTAAAATAATACGTGAATAACTTCGTACACTTTTAAGCTCATAGCTAGCATGGAGAAATGTGTGATGTGATTATAGTTAAAGTTTATATGGAAAAGGAGGGAGTGAATACTAAAATTAAGCAATAAAACATAAAAATTTTGAATTACGGTTGAATTTCGACCACTGTGCACTGGCAATTAGTTCAACTGATAAGTACTGAAGGTAGGTACTGAAGGTACTTGCGTTGTACCTAGTGACAAATAAATAAAATTATAGGTGAGCGATATATGGCGCAGACTTGAATGTGTTTTGCGTCGTTTAGCACCTGCTCACACCCATCTTGTTTTTAGTTATTTGGAGTAAAATAATGGATCGCATTAATGGTGCTGATTTTACGGATATTGGCAATGGAAAACGCGGCTTTCAAGACCAAAACGCTGTGGCTGGAGTTTAAGACCCAAAGTCTTGAACACCGCCGTAAAGTTAGCCTATCGATCTATTACAAAATACATTTCGGGGAATGAGCCCAGGAACTATACGATCTGATCCCGCCATCTCCCTTCCATCAAAGGACAAGCAAGCGCACGGCTTAATACCATCCGTACCTACCATCCACGTTAATATGCCACCCATTTGCACACACCGTTTTGGTTCTACAATCTTGATGCGTACAGCTAAGGTATGGAACACTTTGCCGTCGTCTGTTTTTCCTAAAGAATACAATCCGGGTAGGTTTCTTCTAGATCTTCATGCTTCATCTTAGATCACATCATCGCTTACCATCAGGTGAGATTGTGGTCAAACGAAGTTCTATCCAGAAAAATAATTATTACATTTGCCATAACCATCCACTTGCATAGAGTTTCATCCATGATCATGGCGCATCAGTTGCATACCGAAATATCGGGTCACTCAAAAATAGTGTTATTAAATAAATAATAGGTACCTACCTAAATAGTTTCTATAATAGTTTAAAAATTTTATAAGTAGTTGCCAGTCTTTCTCCATTCCATATAAACTTTAACTAGACAAATCTTACACTCCTGTGCGCGCGCATACAAAGTTTTTCTTATTATACCTATTCCCTAATAAAAGTCGCAGTACACCACAGTATTATTTTTATATCATAAAGTATCATACAGATGTTTAAGTTTAATCCTTCTTGAACAAACATACAAACATAATTTATGAATAGATGAAAACTTATTTTGTTATCGATGAAATCCGTAATTAAATACTGTTCCCTAGTACAGGGCTTCCCGAACTATGCGTCGCGACGCCCTGGGGCGTTGCTTTCAGCAGAAACAGCAGAAACAGGCTATTCTGCAGTTGCAGTAATAAAGAACAAGTACAGGTCAAAAATAGACGTAGAGAAAGAAATGAGAGTGGCAACTTCCAAACTGGAGCCCCGTTTTGAGAAGCTATGCTCAGAAAAGCAAGCACATCCTTCTCATTAGCAGCCAGCCATCACCAACACTGGCTGGGTTGAGGGGTGTCTTAAAAAAATGGTAAATTCTCAAGGGCGTCACAGTACAAGTTTGGGAAGCCCTGCCCTAGTATATGGTTAGATAAAAACTGTTCTCGAATTTGGCTAATAATATTTCGACTCACTGGGTCAGCAGTTACTAATTTAACCCCTACTCTAATTGCTAAAAACAATTCCAGTGTACTAAACAGCTTCCAAACATCAAAGTCAGATGTTAGTAATGGATTTTATAGGTAGACAGTCCACGCTAAGTCTGCACAACGCTAGGAGTGATAGATTAAGAAAAAAACTACCGGTGTTTCCAACTCACAGGCGCCACAGAAAACTAGTGCTACAGCAGTTAGTGCAGTTGCTAATACTCCGAAGGCTATCCATCCAAAGGTAATCTGGCAGAGATCGACTTTTTACCTGTTTTTCATTTTGTTGTATCTAGCTTGTATAATAATACAATTTTCTTTCATTCATTCGTGAGCTATCCCTTGCAAACGATCTTTGAAACCATTATGTTCGTCATTCATCATCACAATTAATTCTCAGCTTATCTCAGCCTCCTCAATTTTGTGCCATGTGATTCTGTCTTGGGCAAATCGCTTCGGTCTTATTAGCGATACTTTTGTCATTTTTAATAAAATCACATGGATCACTTTGAAACAAAATCTCTTTTATGTCAGCGTTTTTTGCCGTCACCATGTCTTGCCAAGTGCCCGGCCAAAATTGTCAAGTTATTTTTTTTAATGTTACGGCCAATTATTCTAAGCGTTCTGCAGACTTAGCGGGGGTAGACTAGTAATATGTTAGTACTTAGTACAGCATGTACTGCACTTTCATAAGATTTCATACGAGGTAAATGGGACAAGTGAGTTTACAACGCGGCAACGTCAAGTTTCGAAACAAACAGTAGATTCCGTTAAAATAGTACTGTGACTGATTTCATGTTTGTATTTGCTTTTCTGGAAATCTTTATCGACTTTTTCGACAAATATTTATCCGAAAGCTGTTATAAGTTTGCAATCGTTGCTTGCCTTTTTCTTAAATACCAAATAGGTTTAACATAAGGGTACCAAATGTCACTTTAGATTCCCCCAGAAGATCTTCGGCCTTATAAGTTCCGACGCCCCATCATTGTTATTATTTTTACATTTTGACCTTAATTAAATTAAATTGTAGGAATGTTTTTAATAGACTAGGTGACAGCGACGGAATGAAAAGCTTCGTCATCTTAGAGTTTTCGCTTGCACCAGTAATGCAAGAATCAATTAATTCTTTTTGACAAGATAAATAGTCAAACAACTTTGAACTGAATAATTTTGAACTTTATGAACGAAGAGTTATTTTCTATAACTCAGTCTATTCTGTAACAAAGTTTCAAAAGGTAATATGTACTCGCGATACGTTGAACGAATCAATTTGAAAATTGACGAACCTTTTTATTCCATCACTGTACATTAACTGCATTTGCATGCAAACATCTATGGCAAAACATCCCTGGAACTTATATTATTATTATTTAAGTTTGAAAATGAGTAAATGAGTTATGATCCCGTCGTTGGTCACTACCTACCTTAGACAAACTTTTATTTCTCTGAAAACTTAGATTTTGAATCTACCTACTTTAATGTTTGTACGCTAGATAAAATAAAAAAAAAACCTTTTTGCATCTAACAACCAGGCGTCTTATAGTATTGGAAACCAATGTAAGTAGGTAGGTAACATAAAAGGGGAAAACAATAATAAATATGATAAAAAAGCTGGTATATTTACACAGCGCTAATTAGTCCCAGACTAAGCAAAGCTTGTATTGTACAATGGAAAACAGATACTGATACATTATTATTTTTTTTGTTATAATATACTTGTAACATAGAGAGGAAAACCCAGACCCGGAACAAATATCTGCAGATCGAGCAAACATTTATTCCGCGGCGGGAATCGCACCCGTTAGCTCCTGTGTCCCAGCGGGCTATTCGCCCACAGCACCACAGAGGTCGCCATAATCGTTGATTTAACAATAGACTAAAAATAAAACTAAACCTAATTGAAATCACACACACACACACACACACAGCCGTGAATCATGAATGAGCTAATACGTACACGCATAACTCCAGACACAGTCATACGTGTGTGCAAAATCTAGTACTTAGAACGCTCCTTGAGGCTATGCTCTCCTGGTACTTCTAGGTACAAACTTGACTGAAATGTCTGAGTTAGGTCTTGAAATCAGTCTAGTCTAGTCTAGACGCCTAGGCTCACATTGCTTACGTCACCCAATGCCTAGATTTATTGTAGCTAGTAATCGTAGTAACGAGTCTAGATAACCTGATTTAGTAGAACTAACTTTCTTGCATGAGCATTGAGCAAAGATTATGAAGGTTTTGTGGAAATTGATAAATGCTGGGAGCCGTTGGGTGCCGGCCACACAAGATCGGTCTTTCTAGAAATCTATGGGGGATACCTATGTTTAACAGTGGAGGTCCTATAGCTGATATGATGATGAAGATGCTATTTTTTTAATACTTAAAACATGGCACCAAATATTTTAAAACTTTTTGTGCTCTTACACGAGCTTTACGCAAAAACGTTCTCTATCATATCAAACAGACGTATGCGTTTTTTTTCTTCCAGACAAATATTTATAATCTACTAAGTAGACAATAAAATCAAGTCGACGTCTCTGGTTATCTTAAAGTGGATCAAAGTTATCCCGAGTTGTTCCTGGTAGCAATTTAATGTTCCTAGAAGTCGCCAGTTGTGCGGTAAATATGTTCGGATTCCGAATAATGCGCGGTTGAATAAACTACTTTACAGTATTTTGAGGAAGGCAGAATATCTGGTTCGCTCGTAGG
This sequence comes from Philereme transversata, assembly GCA_963924445.1. Lineage (NCBI taxonomy): Eukaryota > Metazoa > Arthropoda > Insecta > Lepidoptera > Geometridae > Philereme > Philereme transversata. The sequence continues at coordinate 14,316,984 of OZ004347.1, forward strand.
TGTTGGATGCCTAGGTTGGAGTAAGATGGTCATGAAAAAGTCCTTGTGAGTGATGGTGATAGGACACCACAATGAAATCTATATATTAATACGTGAAGTGAAAACTTTTTAGTCTAAGATTAAACCATCTCAAAAGCTTTCTAGCCGGACGGGACCTGAACCGGGTACCTTCCACTCAAATGCTACAAAGGCTAAAAAATTAATTACGGTCAAGTTTCGGCCACTGTGCACTGGGTGTCTATAAACTGCGGTGTGGTACTAAAACATTTGAATGAAACGTTGTAGCTACCATTCCAAAGGTATCGGGTTCGATTCCTGCCGCTGAACAAATGTTTGCATGATCTACAGATATTTGTTCCGTTGTTTTCTATATATATGTATGTATTTACAAAAAATAAAAATCTAGGAGCCTTACAGTAATCGCATATGATGTGTATCATCTGACCACAGCGCGCGCTCATTGGTCAAATCAAATAGCGCCAGCTTCCCCGGATTCCTGTTACAGATTTCACAAAATCACTCCCACAAACCGAGAGGAAAGATGTTACACATCAAAAGTAAGTATATAGGAATTCAATCAGTTATCTAGGTCCCATAGTAGGTACAAGCTCTGCTTAGTTTGGGGCTAGATAGCGCTGTGTAAAATATCCATCAATATTTATTTATTTATTATATGATTCTTTATTTATCTATACCTACTTATAATAAAAATTCGAACGTAATTCTGTCGCTCTGTCTGTCTGTTTGTTACGTTTTCACCACTCATCGGCAGGACTGATTTCGATGCAATTTGTTATACCTACAGATATATTACCTGGAGACATCTGCTGCTTTTTATGGATATTCCACGCTTGTAAAGTGGCGGGCGGAAGCTTGTTTTGTTATATATTAGCCAACACTTTTGACACGTAATATAAATCGTAAGCCTCACTAGCTAAAAGTATTATGATTATTATAAAAGAGGTTTAAACCTCTCTAAGGTTTTTAATAAATTGATTTAAACCTCACTCAATTATCTGAACTATTTTCACTGCATCAGTTTATTTAATATAATTAAACATTCATACATAAGTAGGTTCAATATTAGTGCGGACCTTCAAGAAATACTTTACCGAACTCTTCGCGGACGAGAAATGCAATAGTGGGCAGGTAATGTCAAGAACCTCTCAGAAACCTGTCGGGTATCAAATCGGTCAAGGTTGCGGCCGGACAATATTGATGTATTGAACTACAAGGGGGGAAAGTAAATGGAGAGAAGTTTATAGAATAGGGTTGTCAAAAAAATTCAACATTGTGTCGTTTTTCATCTTAACTTTTTGACTTTATGAGTTAGCAAAACAATTTTTCAATTCACTATTCTGATTGTTTTGTTTTGCTATTTAAAAAAAATAACTATGTGTTCACATATCACATTCGCAAATCATACTTATACTTGTTAATGTGTATTAGCGTTCTGATATTTTTTATTTTTTTGACGACCTCCGTGGCGCAGTGGGCGAAAAGCCGGCTGAGTCGCAGGAGGTAGTGTGTTCGATTCCCGCCGCGGAACAAATGTTTGCATGATCTACATATATTTGTTCCGGGTCTGGTTGTTTTTCTATATATTATAAGTATGTATTTACAAAAAAAGTATATAAGTATTATATCAGTTATCTGGTTCCCATAGTACAAGCTCTGCTTAGTTTGGGGCTAGATAGCGCTGTGTGAAATGTCCAGCAATATTTATTTATTTTTATTTTATTTGTGAAACAAATATTTGATATTTATTTTATTTCACAGTAAAAATTAAATAAAGTAATAATTTAAGTAAAAATTTTAACGTAATATTATAAATGCAAAAGCAACTATCGCTCTCTCTGCCTGTCTGGTCGTTACTTTGTCACGAGTAAACGGTTGGACCGATTTCGATGACGATATAGACCTGGATGACACATTAGCCTACTTTCTATTGACATGAAACGCGTGTGAATCCGCGAGCGGAAGCTTATATATAGAAGTAATACATAACCAGCAAAGTTTCCTCCTTTAAATACCAAGAGCAAACCACACTGAAGATTATAACTAAAATTATGCAAAATTAAGCCTGCCCTTTCTGTCAACGTCAAAAAAGGAACAAAGCTTGCTCCAAATACTTTCATCCCTACGTTGTTGGTAGCACGAACACATTTAACAAGCATATCCGTGTAAAGTCGTAAGCGTTAGAAATAGCACTGTTTCGAGTTTCCGCGTACCAACATGCATTATCCGACAAACTGTTTAGTGTTGACAGATGGCGAGAATGTAATTTGACACTTGACATTTTTATGCAGGGGGTCAATCGTTTTACATTGAAGACGAGAATACGAGAAATAGATACCTACATAACTAATGAAAGATATTTGGGTTGCATAGCCAGTTTTCCAATTAAGCGGTTCTCTTCGACCTTTATTATGCGAACCGCCAAAGAGTGGAACGCCTTGCCTGAGTCTGTGTTTCTAAATAACTACAGCCTGGGTGTCTTCATGTTCGTGGTGCAGTGGGCGAATAGCCGGCTGAGACGCAGGAGGTAGTGGGTTCGATTCCCGCCGCGGAACAAATGTTTGCATGATCTACAGATATTTGTTTCGGGTCTGGATGTTTTTCTATATATTATAAGTATGTATTTACAAAAAAAAGTATATAAGTATTCTACCAGTTATCTGGTTCCCATAGTACAAGTTCTGCTTAGTTTGGGGCTAGATAGCGCTGTGTGAAATGTCCAGCAATATTTATTTATTTATTTAAGTCGCGCGTGGATAGGTTTCTTCTAGGCAAGCGTGGTCCATTGTAGATTGCATCATCGCTTACCATCAGGCGAGATCGTGGTCTAATGTATAAAAAAAAACAATCTTATATACTTAATCAAAGTCAAGTCAAAGTTAATCAAAGTTACAATAGTTACATAATCAAAGAGTATAATTATCCTTATAAAAGTTATTGACTAGTGGTTCGCCCCGAACTGAGATCTCGCAAGTCTACCATAAAAACAAAAAAAAAATATTATTTGTAATCTCTGACTATAAAAATAGTGCTACGAAATAAAAACCCACTAACTTGACCTACAGTTTCATTCAAATTACAGGTAACCGGAGTTCATGTTAATTGGTTCCTCTTTTTTGGGGTACATATGCAGTTATTCTAGATTTAAGACTTTTGCCTATATTTGTGATACATAAGCTACACGCATACCAAATTACAGCACTGTGGGGTCACTGGTGTACCCTGTGAATTTTGTCAAAGTTTAGTTTTTATTGGGGCTAATAATTCAAAAACTACAAAAGCTTTACTAAAAGTAAAACGGGGTCGAAATGAAGTAATGAATACCTCTCATTTGACGTCTCATTTGACCCAATAGTCTCATTTTCATTTTTTTTACCCCTCTTGAACCCCAATATCTCAACAACCCCCCAAAATTTTTAGCTCATTGAGTCACACAATAATTGTGCCATCATTACCTACCTATATACCAAATTTCACGATGATCGGATAAACGCTTCGAAAATTATCCTCGGGCAAACAAACATACATACATAGATACATACATACAACACCGATTTGCCCAAGTTGATTTGGGGATCTCGCTTCGCTCGATCAATTAAGTATTTATTAGGTTTTTAATGCATTACTACCCGAAACTACGTAATTTTTTTTCAACTTTATTAGCTATTAAACACGAAAGAAGAAGACTTATTTTTCTTTTTATACAATGGCTTGAATATTGTACCTACTCATAATAGTATATTCACAAAATTCTAATCTATTTCGACGAATTCAAAATTCTAGTAAGTCAAAATTCTAAATTATTTCAATAGGTAGGGTATGCATTTTACGATGATGTCAACAGGGATCATTTGTGTCAAAATTAGCACATTTAATAATTAGCGTTTATGCACTTATTGTACTGTCGTTATGTTAGCAATACCATATTATTACGATAATGTACACATGACTGCAATAAATTGGTAATTAAAGTAAATTACCAAATGGAGTCCTAGACATGGGAGCGTCCTGTTTCGTCTATGCGCAGCCGGGGAGCACATGTGTCAAACTGACATTACAGGGTTGACATATGCACTTGTCACGAGTGTCAGGGCTGCCACTTCCTAATATTAATTGAGCTTTATGACCTACTAGCTGTTCTGGCGAACTTTGTATCACCTTGACATGCATATTTGCTTGACCTCCACCAATCCAAAAAACCTCCACCAATCCAAAAAATCCAGAGCTGGAAAAAATTTAAATTATCGTGTAAAAAATGGTTGCTGGACAAACAGAAATCTTCTTGTTGTTGGACGGTTCTACCAAAACAATATTAGATCAAAACCAAGATTATTATTATTAAAATAAATATATGCTTTTAAACATTGATTCGGGTCATTGATTCTTAATATAGACTTCTTCTTAATATAATTATTAGACTAAATTGTACACCTATTTTGAAATTTAATACCTACTTATTTGCTTGTTTGGATTTTAATGTTTACATACTATATCTACCTACCTCTTTTTATTTGTTACTTACCTAAAACAGTGTTAACCTCCATATCGAAAATCTTATCATAAACCAATGGTTTAAGTTTATATACATATCTATTCTTGTGTTAGTTACTAGCTATTATTTATTAGAATAAATACTTAAGTGTCTGAACTGGTTAATCTACACTGCACTAAGGTTAGCTGAAATAAAATGCTAATTAGCGTTAAATTTGCCTATGTATTGTGTGTGTGTGGAATTTATCTGATTTAAGTATTTATGCCCTGGGTTTTCGGTAATTGTCAAGTTCTTTCTTCAATTACTACTTGTTAATTCGGTGTATAAAGCTGACAGTTCCCGAGAACCTTATCTATGGCGGCGGCAGCAGCAGATGTTTCTGCCAAGGCGAGGCTGAAAACCAGCGTAGCTGAGCCCTCGACCTATTTACCACCACCCTCTACCTTAGAGCTACCTACGATAATGTACTAATGTTACTTATAATTAGGCCTACTATTAAATTTCCTAGCTTTATTTAGTACTTATTGTACCTACCAACTTCTGTTAGCATAAGAGGTGTGTGTGTAAATAAATGCCCTTTTATTTTATTTTATTTTTATATGACGCGGGCTGCCAATGTACGTCGCCGGGAGAACTATCAATCGGCCATCATTAGCTGCATCTTTGTATGAGAAAATGAATTTTCTTCATTTTTTTTTACGTGAATTTTTCCGATATTTTAATAGTTATTCTACTATTCGGGGTGGAGACAAATCCAAGAAATAAAAGATCATCAAAATCGGTCAAGTAATAAAATATGAAAAAAATTAACCTATAAATTGTGTAACTAATCCGACTTTGTTTTATATACCGTGTTTGATAATATACGCACAAAAATCAAAGGGGTTATTTTGATGAGCTTAATAAATAAATTTGTGAAATGTTTACCATAAAAATGTGAAATTTATTTTGGCATGTAAAAACAATCACTTTATTAAACTTGTGTTGTGCTATTCCATAATGCTTGCCATCTAACCACAGATACTGTATTGATGACGTCTATAGATATCTCTTGTTGTCCCTTTCTAACCAAAAACCCGCAGCCATTTCCGAAAGAGATATCAATTCGGCCTTTACTTTTGGATGTCGATTACAAGAGTAGGCTGTAAGTTTTATATCGAATTAATCACATAATATAACTAGTAGTTTTTTTTCGAGAAGTCTTTTTTTATGTTTTGAGAAACCGTCACTTGAATATCGTCAGTATATTACCAAACACCCTGTATATATAGAAGAAGATTGGATGAGAAGAGCTGAGGGTCGGGCTCAATAGCGCACTCTAGGAGATACCTACGTCCAGCAGTGGACTGTTACAGGTTGATGATGATTATAATCATGGCAACGATGGTATTCAAATGTATAACAACAAAGTTAATTGTTATGTTGATTGAAATAAGGTATAGGTATCTAATAAATAAATTGAATGTCCGAAATAAATAGTTTAATATCCCATATTGTTATTAATTTTAAAGTGATAAAAACAATGATTTAGAAGCAATACCACTTTAATTAACTACCGGATAACAGCTATTTTGTTAGATAAGTTAGTAGTTTTTCATTGGTTGCAAGTAAATATAACTTGCAACCAATGGTTTATGCTATACAATCATTAAATTAATCTTATCACGAATAACCTCCATTATATTAGAAATTAAGTAATAAATCAAAACAGTCTAACAAACTGTAAACACTTTTATCGGTGTAATCACGGCAACCGTTACTTAATAAATTAATCATATTGACAGCCCTATCGTATTCACAATGCAAGCAAATCACCCGCAGAGTCGATGTTTGACACGCCACGACGTTTTATGACAACACATTGACGCCTTCCTGGAGTTCGAGCAAAGAGTTCGAGTACACTTTATTATTTTTAAGGTGCATCTCTTCTATAGTTCTGCAACCCTGGTAGTTTCGTGGAGTTACGTAGTTTGGCGCATATTTGCGGCTGTGGAATTCGGAAACCTCGGCGCGTTTTACTTATAACTCAAATTAAAACTAGCTGATCAATCCGCAACTTCGCACGCGTAGTTTATCAATAAAAATATTACTCTTCTTCTGCGCAGTTGGGAAAAAGTAGTCTGTCTCAATCCCGGTCATAACCTATCTATATTTATTTATATACCAAATTTCATCGAAATCGGTCCGGCCGTTTAGTCGTGAAAACGTAACAAACAGACAAAGAGACAGAGTTTCTTCCGAATTTATAATACCTACTAGTTGGCCCGGCGAACTTCGTACCGCATTGACATGCATATGACGCGGGCTGACAATGTACGTCACCCGCTGCATCTATGTATGAAAAAATGAATTATCTTCATTATTTCTTTTTGCGTGTATTTTTCGATTTTTTAATAGTTATTCTGCTATTCGGGGCGGAGACAAATCCAACAAATCAAAAAAAACAAAACAAAAAAAAAAACCATCAACATCGGTTATAAGTGTTCGAACAAACCCGACTTTGTTTTATATAATAAGAAGATTAGTTTTCGCAGCGCATGCGATGAATGACATTTTATGGGTAATTTTTTTACACCTTGGATTATATTATTGGAGTTTTAGTAAGGATCCCTAATTTTTTCCAGTAATAAATATAACCTATGTTACTCAGGGATAATGTAGCATTCTAGCGGTGAAAGAATTTTTGAAATCGGACCAGAGGGCTTAGCCAAGTTACAGTCGATTAGCGATGACGCTAGTCGATACGTCCGAAAATGTATGGGATTTGACACATGCTATAGAAATACCACGTGATTCAGCGACAACAAATGTGTGTAGAAATCGAAATAGTTCGCGACCGTGATGAAAGAATTAAAGAAACTAGAAGAAAAAATCGACAAACTCGAGGCAAAAAAGCATCTATCATCCAACATTGAGGGTAGCAGTCGCAACTCCCCGGCAACATCGCTCGCTAAACCAACGACGGTGAACACGACCACAGCTGATCGCAAGCAGCGTACCTTGCAGAAGCGGCCCACGCACACATCGACAACTCCTACCATAGTCGCCAATCAGAACCGCGCCGCTCACCAGACGCAGCCTGCGCCTGCGCCGAGCACCGCCGCTACACCCGTCCCAGTGCCACCCATCAGTCAGCGGGCCACCGCGCCCGTGGTCACTCCACTGTACAGGCCCCCGCCGGCTAGACCGCTCGCACCTGCTTTCTCGAGATCGTATGCAAATAAACCCCAGCAAAATGACGACGACGACGAGTGGAACGTCGTAAATTATAAAAACAAACGCCCGCCTCGACGGCGCGTAGTTGTCATGGGTAAGGGATCGACCGATAACGACTTACAAATCGTTGAGCGAGTGAAAAAAATTCACGCTTGCTTTTTCAAGCCCGATACAACGCCGGAATCGATCATAGCCTATATGCATAAAAAGAACCCGAACAGTAAATATCACGTAGACAAACTGAAACTGTCACACACTTATTACTCATCGTTCGCAATTACCGTCCCATGCAGTCAATTTGAGTTTTTCACATCAGCCGAAAACTGGCCCCAAGGCACAGAGATAAGTGAGTGGTTTCGGCTTGGCAGCGGACGCGCGAGAGGCACGTCCACCAAGGCAGCATCTAGGCGCAAGCACAGCTTTAGTGCCGCCGCCCGGCCCCAGGACGACTTTGCTGCCGTCAGCCCGCTCCGCGCTGCCGCCCCCTCAGCGGCCCCAGTCGTCCTCGCGAACAGCACGCGCTAAGAGCCACCTTACCGTCTGCCACCAGAACATTAGATGTCTACCTAATAAGACTAGGAAGTTGGAAGTGCTCTTGACAAAGGATCTGTCCTGCGACGTGTTAGTGATAACGGAACATTGGCTAAGAAACCACGAACTAGCGTCAGTTACACTTAATAATTTTGACCTAATATCTAGTTATTGCAGACCTAAAATTTCTCATGGTGGAAGTTGTATATATGTTCGCATCGGCACAAAGGTGACTAATAGACAGGATTTTTGTGATTTATCACAAGAACAGGTGTTTGACGTGTGTGCCGTGCAGCTTGTTGTAGAAAATATACTTGTAGTAGGAATATACCATTCTAATCAAACTGACGACTATGTGTACTTAAAATTATTCGAGAACCTCCTTACAAAGATATGCTATGAAGACGCTATCATAATGGGAGATGTTAATATAAATTTTCTAAAAAATACAAGAGTAAAAAAAGAGTTAGTAGATATTTTATCTAGACATAACTTTGTCCAGCTTGTCGATACGGCCACTAGGACAGACGGGGACACCTCTACACTACTCGACCACGTATACACGAACCTCTCCGTGGAGCGCATCGTGAGCTGCGCCGGCGTCGCCACGAACCTCAGCGACCACGACGCTCAGTGTCTTCGCGTGTCCCGCGCCCCCGCCACCCCGCCACAGTCTGTTGCAAGACGTTCGATGACGGCAGCTAACAAATTAAATTTTGGTAGGGCTCTCGAATCGATTGACTGGGCCTCGGTGGTGGGGCGGTCGGATGACTGTCACGCACTCGCTAAGACTCTAATGGCGTTTGTTGTTGATAAGTTCGAAATATGTTTCCCGGTCAAAAAACAACCCTTCATCCCTAAACACAATACCTGGGTAGATAGCGAAGTTCACAATTTAAAAAACTTAATTTTTGATTTAATTACCCTAAAACATAAATTCCCCAGTAATACTGACCTTACAGAAGTTACCGACCGTTACACAACCAAATATAATTTGCTAATTAAAAGAAAACGCCAAGACTTCTATTCCAAAATAATTCATGACCACCCGAATAAGGCAAAGAGTATGTGGAGCGTCATAAATACCGAACTCGGACGGGGAATCCGGGAAAAAATTGACTATACTGACCTCGTGAAAGACTCTGCCGGGGTGCCCTACAGCACAAAGCAGCAGCTGGTTAACGAGCTTAACCTGGAGTTTACGACAGCCGCCAGCAAGTGCGGCGCCCCGTCGGCCGACATCACGAGTGCCTGTACGAGTCTGAGCGCGAACGCAACAGCACGTGACTCCTCGCTGCGACTTACATTTTTCACCGCGGACGAGATCGGAAAAATTGTGAAGCTACACATAGCTCCAAAAAATAGCACGGATTTATACGGAATATCGTCGGATCTGCTCCGTACCGTCGCTACATCGCTTGTTCACGTTGTTGCCTACCTTTTCAACGCCTGCATCCGCGAGGGGGTGTATCCAGAAACTCTTAAGCGGGTTAAAATATCTCCATTATATAAAGGTAAAGGTAAGAAGTCGGAAATGAAGTCCTACCGACCTATATCACTGGTACCTGCAATTAGTAAGATATTTGAGGTGGGACTCAATAAAAGACTTTTATCCTTTATAGGAGACGGTAACTTAATGTCTGACAGGCAGTACGCATACAGGGCCGGGCGTGCAACAACAGACCTGGTGCGAGAAGTGTTATGGCGCGTGCTGAGCGCGCGCGAGGCGGGCCAGCACGTTGCTTTGCTGTGCTGTGACCTCTCGCGCGCGTTCGACACTGCCGACCACCACCTGATCGCCAACAAACTCCATTTCTATGGCATTCGCGGCCCGGCGCTGTCCTTGCTGACTTCCTTTATGTCGCACCGTACGCAAACAGTAGTTGGCGATCAAGGGCGTTTACGGTCAGTGGAGCTGGAGAACACTATGGGGGTACCACAGGGTTCCTGCCTCTCGAACACATTGTTCAGCCTACTGCTCAACGACCTACCCGAGTCCGTGAGCGACGCGCAAGTCTACATGTATGCCGACGACGTGGCGGCCATTGTGACTGCGCCGTCGACACTTGAACTAGAGCGTAGGCTGAACAATGTAGTTCGAAGGCTTGAAAATTGGTTTAAATCAAACGGTTTAGCCCTCAATAGTGAAAAGACCTGCTTCATGACCTTTCGCCTCAATGGCAGAACATCGCCACCCTGTACCGTGATTGCCGGGAGCACCACACTGCGGATGGTCGACAATACAAAACTTTTAGGGTTTTACATTGACAGCGGACTCACTTGGGAGTCACATATAGAGGACCTCTGCTCCAAGTTAGGTCGTACCTGTTTTGCACTGAGACGGCTCGCTAACACCGCGTCTCGTAGCGTAGTACTGTCGTGTTACTTTGCGACCGTCCACAGCATTCTCACCTACGGTGTGGAGCTGTGGGCGCGAGCCGCGGATGTCGAGCGGGTTTTCGTCATGCAAAAGCGGGCCGTGCGCGCGATCGTCGGCGTGGATGACGATGTGTCGTGTAGAGACTTCTTTAAAGAGCTGAATATCATGCCTCTTCCCTGTGAACTTATATATCAAGTAGCCCTTTTCACTCATAACAACATCGATGAGTTCCAGAGGAGAGGTGTGAACACCGGCCGCGCTCTGCGCAGTAACAAGCTCGCTCACGTCCTCGTCACGCCCGCGCACAAGCTGTGCAAGTCGGAGAGGTCCGTATACATAATGGGTCCATCGGTCTACAACAGGCTGCCGGACACGATTAAAAAGGATGCAACTTCCACCATAATATTTAAAAATAGATTAAAAAAATGGCTCATAGAGAGTTCTTTTTACTCCGTAGACGAGTTCTACACATTGCCTGTTATTTAATTTTGATATAAATGAATTTAATATAATTACAATTAATAAATTATGTTACCATTAGATATATTTATTAATACTCAATATTGAATTTATTACTTTTGTATTTGACTTGTAACTTGGCGTTATAAATAAATAATTGTATTGTATTGTATTGTATTGAATAGATTTGTGGCGAATGTAATTTGGCTACGGGCCCAGTAGTTTTTGAGTCTTTTCGTTACAAACATACAAAAAAACTAATCTTTCCTCTTTAAAATATTAGTGTAGTTAGATAAAATATGTTGTCCTCCTTATTCACAGTAATAAAACTTCAGTTTTCTCTGTACTATGTACAATAGGACAATAGCAGTTAGTCGTTTTTTTGACAATGCAATAAAATTCCGACCTACAAACCACCACCACCTTTTCCTTCCTTCCTCTCCAATAAATAAATACCAACCTACTTGCCTGATAAAAAAATAATAAAAAGCACGAAGGCTGTATCTTGTTCGTGTTAAACGTGTATCGCTTCATCACCATCGCAGATCGCTCGGAAAATAGATCGAGCGGGCACTATAGGTATATCTACCTCATCGAGTAAATGGATGAAACATACAAGGAGTAAAAAGGGATATAAAATAACAGAGATAATGACTTGTGGCTGGCATGTTGTGGGTGACAAACCATATGTTTAGAGCCTTAGTTCTAGAGCTACTTAATAAGTTTAGTTCATGTAATTGTTCATGGAAATAGGTTTTCCAAACATCCATTTGGTTTAAAATCGCTTCTAGGGTGGTGACTTGGCAGTTCTAGTTTTTAAAATGTAAACTTGAGACACAGAAATAAAAGTTCCATACATCCATTACTAAGGCGTAAAGTCCAAAGAAGCCTGTCATCAGTCTTATTTCTTTTCAGTGTGACCTTATTTTCTTGATTAAACTAAACTGCGTTATTTGTTTCCACAGCTTTATTTAAGGTTTTCCGAGTTCCAAAGACTGTCTAGCGTAATTTACGACATTTTTTTCTGTAATTGACAAAAAGTTTAATTAAATTGAAATTTTCAGGGCCTTATCACACCGGCCTCGCAAACCGCGAAATCGCGGCTAAACGACGAAATTTAAACACATACATAAATTATCATTGATATAATTTTTTATTGATTTGATATTTACCTTAACTTTCCACTTTATATTTATTTTGGTACTCAACTAGGTAGAGTCACCTACACCGCTCTCCCGTTCTAAAAGATACCTAAACGTTGAACATTCAACCGCCGGCCGGCCGACCAGAGACAATAGATTATATCGCCTCACGTACACCTGGTTATTTACTTTTGTTTTAAACATTGTCCAGATATTTCCGCGTTGTACTTTCGCTATCTCGTTTGCTGTCGTAAATTTTCCCGCCCAGGCTATAACTTACGATGTTCTCCCGCCATTACTGAGCGCACCAACATAACGTAATAATAGGCTCTTTTTACCTGACTACGTTACAGCCGAACGGAATTGTTATGTTTTTAGCAGTTTATATACATATGTAAGTACACACATCAAAAAAGTCTAAGCAACACATAATTTTTAATCAATCAATAATTTCGTTTTAAACTTTCATGAAATATCAAACCTTCTTTAAATAGTCAACCTCTTTGATAAACAATATATACTGGCAGTTTTTTTTCAGTAAATTAGGTTTTTAAACAATAAAAACATTGTTTTGAATGGACGTTGAAATGGACAAAACAATGATGTGTTTTTGGTTTGTGAGATGTGGTTTTATTTCTTATTCAACGATAAAAAATTAGTAACCGCAGTAATCATTGGTGTGTGTTGCGAATTGTGTCCACGAGATTTTACTGTGTAATGGAGCGTCGTCATCTTACCACGGGAGAGATGCAAAGAGCTGTAGGGATGCTAGAAATTGAAAACAGTCAAGCCTATGTTGCCCGGCATTTTGGTGTTCATCGAAGCGTAATTTGCCAACTCTGGAGGCATTATTGTGACACAGATGATCCATCACTCCAGAGAAGGGTCCTGAAAGATCTTGATCGGGTTTTAACAGAACACCAGCTAAAAAACCTGCTAAGTTCCACTGCTAAGTCCCCAGAAGGAAATCAATAAACTAACTGACTCGATGCAGAATCGTTGACGACAAGGTTTAAACAACCGAGGAGGAAACACGCTGTATTAGATTTAATTTAAATGCCCAAAACAAGGTTATAATTTAACGCAGAAGTCATATTTTTGTTCATTTTTACCATTATTTTAAATTACCAAATTGCACCCAGATTCACAGCAAACAATTATTTTTAAATAAACAATTTTTGAAAGTTTATCGAGTTTAATATATAAATACAACATAGAAATATCATTTAATTTAGAAAATAAATTTTAAGGGTATGTGTGCCGATGGAATTACAGACACAGACTTTACACATGTATGCCTCAAGTTGTTGGACGCAGAAATTTATAACCACACTTGCCAATTATATGAAAATTAAATGAAAGAGCAGTCATGTAACGAGTAAAATAATCCGGTTACATACGATCAAAAGTTTTTTTTCTGCCATTACATTTATTTACGCTGCCTTTAATTTAACTCCGCCGATGCGAGTTAAAAATAAAAGTTTAACTGCAAAGGGCAAAGTCAAATGAGTTTAATTTTCTTTATCTCGTGTAGAACCTTTTTGTGTGCACGTATCCACCACTATAATCTGTTATCCTCTAAGTTTTGCTGGCCGAAAATTCTTGTTATGGATAAGCTCGCGTTTGCAGTTGTCCTCTGTAAGTTTATTAATTGTAAACTTGTGAACGATGAGGAAATAAAGAGAAATAAAATAGTCAATCAAACTTACCCCTGTAAGTGATGTTCAACCGGAATTATGCCAAGTGTTGTCTGGTCCGAAGATGATGAGTCCTACCCAACCCTTTAATCTAATAATTAGATGTACCCTTGAAGTAAAATCAAAATAACTAGTGGTTCGCCCCGAAGTGAGATCTCGCGAGCCTCCCATAAAATCAAAAAAATAAAAATTGTTATCTTTGACTATAAAAAGAACGCCGAAATAAAAATCAAAGTGCCACGAAATAAAAAACAACTTACTTGATCCTCAGTTTCATTCAAATTACAGGTAACAGGAGTTCATATAAAGTGGTTACTCTTTTTTGGGGTACAAAGTTATTCTGGATTTCGGACTTTTGCCTATATTTGTGTCACTAAAGCTACACGAATACCAAATTTCAGCATTGTGGGGTCACTGGTGTACCCTGTGAATTTTGTCAAAGTTTTGTTGCTAATAACTCAAAAACTACAAAGATTAAACTAAAAATAAAAACAGGACCCAAATGTACTAATGAAGACATTTGACGTCCTATTTGACCTTATAGTCTCATTTTTTTTTTACCCCTCTTGAACCCTAATATCTCAACAACCCCCCAATATTTTTAGCTCATTGAGTCACACCAAAATTGTGCCATCACCAAATTATCACCAAACCTATATACCAAATTTCACGATGATCAGATAAACGATTCGAAAGTTATCCTCGGACAAACAAACATACATACATACATACAACGTCGATTTGCCCAAGTTGATTTGGAGATCTCGCTTCGCTCGATCAATTAAGCCTTAGTGATTCTGTAAACTTAATGAAGTTCGTTCCAGAAGATGAGAGCAATGGGGCTATACGTTCCGTTTTCACTATTTTTTAAACAAATGTACGAGTAAGTGACTTCAGGAGAATAAACTGGACTATGTACATAGTAATATCATATTCATCATCGAGGACCAGTCAACATGAAGTTGTTTTAGACAAAAAAGTTGTTTTTGAAGTTGTTTGTTTTGACAACACGAAGTTGCATGAATCTTGTTTTAGGTCTGTGTTCTCTTAATTTGAAACTTCTGACAACTTCCAATGAGAGTTTTAAGTTTAGTTCTGGCCTAAGTAGGAACCTACTTACCTTGGCTATCTAGTATTTGGAGAAACCATATTTTAAACACTAAATATAACGTAATGTAGAGACTGCAGGTAGATAACAACAGGGAAAAAGTCACCTAATTCATAGGAACAAGGTCTCCCTCGATATCAGTAGATAAAAAGCGCACCACCGCTTTACATTATTTGTACAATTGGCTTAGGTTTCTCCCTCGAATGTAACTCAGAGTACTCCCTAGCTGTTCATGCGACCCTAGTACATTTTACACGCTGTTTACAAGGTCCTTAGGGAGTTACGGGATCGTTGTCATAGCAACGCGCGGTTGTAACCCTGAACTTGGCACGGCTCAAATATGAGGGGTTGGAGGGTAGCGTAAGGAATTATTGAAATTACACAAAAAGTACGGATTGAAAATCACACTAATAAATATTATAAATGCGAATGTTTGAATGGTTGTTTATTTATTTATTTGTTTATTTGTTACTCAATCACGTCGTACCGGCTGAACTGATTTCGATGAAATTTAGTATGTACGTAGATTATAACCTGGATTAATACATAGGCTACATTTTATCCCATAAATCAGGTCCCATAGTATAAAAACGGGGTGGTAAGTCAAGTTGCAACAGCGAACTTAGCTTTATTTCTAGGTTACCTACACATTTAGTAGTGTTCGCGTACGAGGTCGCGGGTAACAGCTAGTATACTATAGTTTATACTACCCTCGTAATTTTTAAGCACGGGGGGAAAGCTAATTAAGAATTGAGGTGCATGCTTTTTTTTAAACTAAATGCTAAGACGGACGAATATAAAAGAATACCTAATAATAAAATTTAATAAACAAATTAAAAAAAAGCTTAGGTATAAAAAAACCGTTGCGACTTGAACTTGGATCTTGAATCTTGAATCTTGGCTAGACCTTGACTTAGCGGACGGCACAAACAAGTTTTATAAAGAAAGAGACAGTGAAATGATAAGCTATTGCACGTGTATTGACGAGTTTTTGTTTTATAAAGCGGTTATAAATAAATAATCACTTCGGAGATCAATAATAATTAATAAAACAGTAATAATTAGTATATTTAATCATTTAAATCGAGCGAAGTGAGCGTTTAATTGGGACTGGTTTTAAAATAAAATGTGTAAAATGAATAGTTTTCAACTATCGCCTTTTGGGCTATGAACCAAACTATAAAAAAGGTACTTTGCTTAGTTATTTTTTGTGTTTTTAATATAATGTTATACCGGATACCTCAAACATAATATTGCGAGACCTCAGTTCAGGGCAAATTATGTACTGTAAAAATTATTATCAAGTTATAGATATACTTATAAACTTATCTATCGGTGTAGAGTTACGTCATATACAATGTAATAGGACATTGTACCTACGTGTATTTTTTTAGGCGGACAAAGGAAATCATTATTCAGCTAGTCAGTCGGACAACCACTGAATTTAAGCGACGGTACATTAATTTCACATTAAATGCATTACTGTGAGTGGCATAAAGCTCTCTGTATTCTAAGTATGAGTCATTTTATACAGTTTATTTTTATTTTGCATTATTCTATTAATTATTCTTGTTTAATTAGACATTTACCCAAAATAGGAATTGATCCTTTTTAGACTACGAGTATTATCTCTCGTAATTAGTATTATTTTCAATCATCAACTCATCGAATCATTTTTATATTAAATTTAGTTGTACGTATGAACCACTTTACTATAATAATGCTTTCTAAAGATCCGCAGAGGTTTTAAGTTCTATATTAGTTTTTTTTTTTGAGTGATTTTTTTTTATATTTATCTATGGTAGTGTAACATTTATCGCAAAAAACCTATTAATGAATTCTCCAAAAAATTTAACTTAATTTTGACGATTGCAGTAACGAATTTTTAGAACGTTACTGTTTTTACGACAGTTTTCATAGAAAAACTAAGAAAAATGGTCTCACTTTTAACGTCCCATTTAACAACCCTACTAAACGTAAACAAGAAATCACAAGTAACATTCGCTAAGATGAATGACCGAATACACAAATCAATAATACTAGCGTGACGTTTACAACTTCATTCATAATTCCTATTTCCTCGCCCCTAACATTTTCCACCTCCCGCTGCTGTTTATTGATCCATATCCCATCACTTTCGCACGGTTAGCACCCGTCTGGTATTTGTTAGTTGATATAAGTCACCTCTTTAATAGTTCTGCTCGCCTGGTAGTTGCCGGGCGATAGAGCGCCGCACGCCCTCACCGCGCACACATGCGCACTCACCTTTGTCAGATCGTCTATTTTACTATCCTGTCTCTTTCAATGTATGAAGTATGAACCCACAAAACGTATGTGGTTGTTAGTTTACGATCTCCGAAGAAAATAAGGATATAGTTGAAAAAAGTAACGGTCGATAAGTATACACTTAGAAATATGGCCAGCTAGGGCTGAAAAAAAATAAAACTAGTTTGTACCTAGTGGAAAATATGAAAGAGGTTGGACTTCTTTATTAGGTGCATAGCCGAAAGGAAATATTCCACTAATCAAGTAATTTGTATATTTCCAACTCAATGAAGCGTGAATGTCGCCTATGAAAAACTAAATACCATCAAAAGCCACAAAAACTAAACCGTTATGAACAAACAGAAACCGACATTGTGGTTTCTAGTTTCTGCACTAATTAAACCACATATTTTTTACCTCGATAGTTTTTTGTTTTGTGGTTCGGGCTGAAGTTTCGTTCAAATGCCATCCCAAAAGTTTAGTTAGACATTTAACATCTCATCTAACTCCTCTATGTCAATGTTTTCCTGGTACTTCTGGTGACATTTTTTTGTATTTTTGTTACAAATACAAACTCTAACTTGACGGAAATAGAGTCTGTAAGCAAATCGAATGAACCTAAAGTCGAATTCGTAAAGGACCAGTATTGATTTTCTTTAAAAAGTACCACATTAAAATTGGAAGCTCGATCGGTTTGACGGGTTCTATAGAATGAACAAAACAAATGCACAAATTACGATCAATTTATACAATGCATTCTAACTCCACTAACAGTCGGATGCGTATCGATAGTGTTTTCTGAATCTATTATAACTTTTAGCGAGTACCTTATATGGCAGGGGACTTCGACCTATAGAGCTTTTTAGAAAATGCCCGATTTTTCAACGTTAGAATAAAATAAGTTGTGAATTTTGCAAATTAATTTGGAAAGATTTTTAGTTCTACAAAATATTACTATAGCGATTTTAAAAAGTATATCTTTTAAATAATTTTTGATGAGCTTTGTTTGCACTATCTTAATATTTTTCGACAAATTTTCGTGACTCGTTTAATTCAATAATTTTAATGGCAGTAACGTCTTAAAACCCATGAAATAAATCGAGTTCTATTTCCGAGATATAAAGCTATTGATCGATCTTTATCTGTCTTAGCAAGAAACCCTACACCCGGTAAAGAACTAGGCGAATGTATTTTCGAGTTTGCGTAACATGTCAGTTATGGCGTTTGTTTTGACAGATGCACTATAAAAATTGTGTGTGTGAGTTATGGGACTATAAAGGGTTGCTGGCAGTTCTTGTGAAACGTTGGAATTTGCAGATGTCACAATTGACCGGCCGTTTTTGGGTTATGTTTATGTGAGCTGGCGTCAAATTAGGCAATTTCAGCAGTAAAACACTACTAAAATTGGTGCATTCTAAATCATATTCTACATATTATGTAATAGCTTTAGGTGTTGGCGGCTTAAAGTGGTCAGATTCCTATACAAACGTTCCGTGGCGATTCACTAGATAACTGAACAGCAGAAATGCCTAAACATATGTATGCGTATCGAATTAGTTACGTCTTAATATTGTCGTAAAATCAATAAAATGACACTTTCATTCATAAATATCTAAGTATTCATAATTTTCACTTATTTGAAATGTCATTAAAAAAGTGTTTTATTTTTTTTCGAAATATTATGTCTTTTATGAATGAAAGTGTGCAATTTTAATATTATACATGGCAATTTTGCATTACCCGAAAAGGGTAAATATGCCAGAATGTTTTCATATCTGGATTTGCTAAATTTCTGGATTTGTAAACGGGACCCCAAATAATTTTACATTGTATTATCTACTTCGCGATTTCATCTTGCAAAAACTACGATATTTCTGTGTCAATATTATGCAAAAAACAAAGCAACTATGTAGGTACCTATATAACAGCGGCAGTGATCATTAGTTTTTTGGCGGAAATACAAACATGGCACAATGGTCCTTGTTCATCTGGTAATGGAGTTCATAGTCACATAATGAATATTTAAAGTGTAGGTAGTATCGCCTCAGGATGTGACACATAGTAACAGTAAACTACAATCACACAATAATGATTTAAAAAAATGGGCCAACTTCGATACAGGGTTAGCCAACTTTGATGAAGCAATTGAGGGAATTTGTAAATAGTCGCCGTAATTCAAAGGAACGTCTGTGCCCATAACCGTAATCTGATATACATATGTAGGTATATGTATATTTTTTAATTTCTAAAACATTTCTCACAGCCAGCTCCATCTAGCCCCATAAAATAGAATATAATAGAAAACGCTTTATTGTATACCACACTTAAATTAATAAATCATATTTTAAATCATATTTTGATGACCTCCGTGGTGTAGTGGGCGAATAGCCGGCTGAGACGCAGGAGGTAGCGGGTTCGATTCCCACCACGGAACACAATGTTTGCATGACTTACAGATATTTGCTCCGGGTCTGGTTGTTTCTCTATATATTATAAGTATGTATTTACAAAAAAAATGTTTACAAGTATTCTATCTATATATTTGAGGCTAGATAGCGCTGTGTGAATTGTCCAGCAATATTTATTTTATTTATTTATTTTATTTAAACATATAACTAGATAAGCGATTGAACAATTGGCGGTCTTATCGCTAAAAGCGATGTCTTCAACCCTATTTAAAACCTTTGTAGGACTGGATTTTACGAGAACGTTAAAGGACCTATAGGCAAAGCTTTTATTATGGTAACCAGATTATACCAGATTTAATAGGTAGGTACCTAAGTACTTTTTTGTTACAAATTTAATAGTATTTATTATTAAACTAAACCCAATATTGTAAGTTAGAAAATTGCAAGAATAAATATAAATAAATAAATAAATATAAATATTGCTAGACATTTCACACAGCGCTATCTAGCCCCAAACTAAGCAGAGCTTGTACTATGGGAACTAGATAACTGATAGAATACTTATATACATTTTTTTTGTAAATACATACTTATAATATATAGAGAAACAACCAGACCCGGAACAAATATCTGTAGATCATGCAAACATTTGTTCCACGGCGGGGATCGAACCCGCTACCTCCTGCGTCTCAGCCGGCTATACGCCCACTGCGCCACGGAGGCAGTCCTTTTAGAGAGGAGGAGAATAAATAATATCACGAAAGTATTTTTATATTCAGCTGAAAATTTTACATATTTACATACATTTTTTTTCATACATGATATGAAAAAAATATTACATATGTAATCATACCTCGTTATCCTCGTTATGCCAGCCCCGTGCAATTTACAACTTATCTTACCCAGTTGCAGCTTCCGTCAGAATATTTTCATTATAAATGCGCAGCTTTGTAGTTTGATTGCTCCCAAAATAAGTCTTCCGTATTCGTAGGAAGCGGTGGCCGCAACGAACAAATTATTACTTAGAAATTTATTTACGTAGCATGCGCAAGCGCACATTGGACATGATATAAGGACTATATCGCGAATAAAAAGACACAAGATACAAACTTCGGGGGGTTGAAAAAGGAAAAAAAAACAATAAGCGCCAAATATACAACGCTCAATTGTATTTCAGAATGTATTAATAGGTGGTAATTAGACTATTTCGTGTCAGTAGCTTACAAAATATTTTAACTCGCTTTTTGATCGCGAGATCTCCAAATCAACTTGGGCAAATCAGCGTTGTATGTATGTATGTATGTATATGTATATATGTTTGTTTGTCCGAGAATAAATTTCAAAGCGTTTTTTTTCGAAGCGTTGATCCGATCATTGTGAAATTTGATACATAGATAGGTAGTGATAGCACAATTTTGGTGGGACTAAATCAGCTAAAAATGTTGGGGGGTTGTTGAGATATTGGGGTTCAAGGGGGGTAAAAAAAAATGAAATTGAGACTATTAGGTCAAATGAGACGTCAAATGAAAGGTCTTCGTTAGTGCATTTCGACCCCGTTTTTATTTTTAGTAAAGTTTTTATAGTTTTTGCGTTATTAGCCATACTAAAAACTAAACTTTGACAAAATTCACAGGGTACACCAGTGATCCCACAGTACTGTTATTTGGTATGCGTGTAGCTTAAATATCACAAATATAGGCAAAAGTCTGAAATACAGAAAAACTGAAATTTGTACCCTAAAAAAGAGTAACCAATTTATTTGAACTCCCGTTACCTGTAATTTGAATGAAACTGTAGGTCAAGTTAATTGGCTATTTATTTTTTGGCACTATTTTATTAGTCAAAGGTTAAAGCCGGCTTGCAAAACAATCCCTAAACGTATTTAGCGACTAAACATGTTTAAATTTTACGTATTTGTATGATTTGATAACTCTTTAAATCATATTTAGCCACTAAATACGTTTAGGCATAGTTGCGCGTGTCGCACTAAGAATATTTGTTTTTGTGTTATGGGAGACTCGCGAGATAACAGTTCGGGGCGAACCACTAGTTAAATTAGGGTTGAGTAGAACCTGGCCACGTGTATTGCATCTATGCTAGCTTTATTGAGATCGTCCCTTGTGCAGGTCGTAGGGCACAAAGGACAGATAAGCAGGTGGGGTCTAGTCTGGATGGGGTGCCCACAATCACAGCTGGTTAGCGAAAGCTTGCGCGTTCCCCATCTACAGACGTTTCATTAGGTAGGTACAAATGCACGATAATTAAGGACTCTTTTGTGTACATCATTAACGAGGAGAGATAATTTTATAAGAAACAGCAGATCTTTTTGCCGTGCTTATTGAGTTGGTCCTTTATTAAAATTTTTCGGGGGTAGTTTTATACACTCTAAATATTTTAAGGTGAAACTTTTATTACATCGTCTCAAACTTTTACGTCTGTGTGTTGCATGTCGCGTGACGGTCGGCCGCGAAGTAGGGATAAAGTGAAAGGCGCTCGTCAGAGCGGCCGAGGCCAATATGGCGGCGCCTATAGTTCGAATCAGCTGACCGTGTAGTGTATAGACTCATTTGTGCCAACGAAAATTTTTAGTTAAATGTCATTAATATGAAACAAAGTTTCACTTTTACCGTGGTTTCATAAAATCACACAATCCTTTTTTTATTTTAAAAAAGGATCATTATGAAACGAAAAGGTAATTTTTAGGCGCAAAACTGAAGTTTTTAAACGGATTGGAAGGTCTATACTAAATGAAAACATTTTCTGGTCTAGAGCAGAACATGAGACTACATTTTCTTAATAGGCATTTTCCTAGCTAGGCTTAGTTTTCATTTAGTAACAATTCTGCAAGGATAAAGACAACGACTGCAATTTCAATAAACAAATAAAGTCAATATCCCATTTACAAGTCTAAAGCGGTCCAAATTATGGCAACTTGCTTCAAAATAACGTTTATTAGCGCCTAAATTGCGGCAATTCTCGCAAATGCGTCCCAGTTTCTTAAGAAATTGATATTTAACAAGGTGTGAATGCTGAACAGATTATTGCTTTATTAAAATGCAACGTAAGGTTATTAAGATCGCATATTTGTTACTCAGCCGGCAAAGTGACTATTTTGGGAACCAGGAGGGTTTCAAATCTAAAATACATACATATGAGTAGGTACTTAATACGTATGTAGAGATAAAGATAGATGTTACCTACTTAATTACATCAAAGTTAAGCAATCTTTATTTATCGCAATCATAAGGATCATATCAAAACGTCTTGAAAGTAAATTTCAAATAGGCGCGGTAGAGACGCACAATTGTGAGATAACCAGCCAATCTCCTTTATGATGCGCCAAGGTGGCTATTCTTAGACCCTTAGCTCTATTGTTCGCAGAAACTTGACTATTTTTTTTTAATAATACAGTAGAACCTCGATAAGTTAAAGTCCAAGGGAAACACAAAATATTTTAAGTTATAGAGGTTTTAAGTTATCAAGGGTCTATGTTAGGTAAAGGTTAATATAGAGGTATGTACATGTTTCTATGTACCCTTGCTCCCATTTTTACTCGAATGCATCAGAAGGATGGGTTCAATAAAATACTGAAAATTAAATATGTAATCATATTTATTCACATTACTTACATTACATAAAAATAAAACAACAACTAAAGGTTTAGTCTACTTAAAAAAATCTGTGATTTTCTTTTGTTTTAAAAAATTCACTGTTTCTAAATCGATTTGATTTTCAATGACAAATAGAGAGGAGAATACATTATCTTTTATGTTGCTACACTGCTCTATAAATGATCGTACAGTTGTTAAAGCTCTTTTTGCTTCGTTGATTGATACACTTGTAGATGAAGTTTGTGGCTCGTCGTTAAAATCATCGTCTTTATCACTTTCAATGCAATTGTTTACTGATTCCAATATTTCTTCCTCTGTCAACGTCCCTGCTGTGGCTACGTCATCATCGCAAGTAACGAAGTCTTCAAAAGTAATGTTTGACCCAGACATGTGCTTACTCCATTCTTCAGGTACATTATTATCTTCCTCTTCAATGATTTCTTGAGGTTCTGAAGAAAAACCACAGGTTCTAAAGCAGTTTTTTACTGCAAGGGGTGTTACGTTTCGCCAAGCTTTGTCCGCCCTCCTCATTGCTTGAAGAACATTGATAGAAGAAATCGTATTTTGCTCCATATCAGCTATCATTTTTCTAACAACTTCTTTTCTGTATAATGTTTTAAAATTATACGTGCAAGCAATAAATACCGAAACCATTTGTTTTGACACTCTTTCAAAATGACTCATTCACAAACAATTTTATGTTATAGAGGTTGTGGAAACATTTCTTTTAGTTACTGAGGGCCTATACAGAGATTATTTATTCAAGTTATAGAGGTTGCGTATTTTAAGTTATAGAGATTTTGGGCTCTGATGGGAAGGGAACATAGTATTTTTTGAAGTAACAGAGGTTTTTATGTTACCGAGGTTTAAGTTATCGAGGTTCTACTGTACTTAGGATGGGATCATAAAGTCATCGACGTTCGCGTTCTTCTTGTAAATATTGCGGTTTAAGAAACTTTATTCTTAAAATAATTTACATTCACTTATTATGAGTAAAACCAAATAATTAAAACTATGATAGTTTTCAAGCGTGATCATATTATAAATGCGAATGTTTATTTGTTTGTTGCTCAATCACATCGTAACGACTGAACTGATTTCGATGAAATTTGGTATATTAATAAACTATGAACTAGATTGAAATATAGGCGACTTTTTATTGACATACTACGCGTGCGAAGCCTTGGGCGGAAGCTAGTAAATCTATAAATTTGTAAGCAAGTTTGTGAACAAACTATGTGAAGCCAGGGCGAATCGACCAGTAAAAGATAAAATTATGTGAATCTTCATTCAATCTTTTTTATGAGGTATGTAGTTTAGTATTAACAATATTTTATGAACAAATTATTTTGTAATGAAAGATTCTAGTAAGTATCTAGTTAAAGCCAAAGCTACACACAGAATGATTGACTTAAATTAAGCCTGAATTAAACATACATTTGTCTCAGTGCATCTGCTTTGATGGAAAGTAGGACAGGAGAGATTCTCACGGCTGTTGGTCTCATGAGTATACCAACCTACCTATTTATTATTTAGTCGATAGATACAATCTATAGTTCGGCCACGCTTAGTCTGCATTATAATGATACATTTTCAAAAAAAATTTCAAAAGCCGTTTTATTGCGTAATGTTAAGATTCGTTACTAAAAAGCTCACTGTATGTGTTATATCTGTAAGGTGCCTAGCAACATGTAATAATGTGTCAAAATAAACTAAACATGAACACTTGACGGAAGTCAAGCCTGAGCCTTGAGTCGCAGTTACGTCATACACTATAATGCAAATTCCAAGTGAGTAATGCTTACATCATTAACTAACAGATATAAACAGTAGACCAAATGTTAGACCTTGTCTAGACCAATTTATTCAATGGTGTTGAGTGCAGAATTAAACAACGCTATTCATCTTTAAAATAAGGAATTTTCACGGCAGTCTTGACGCTTTCTGTGTTTAAGATATACTCGTCTCAAGTTTTTTTTTGTTTTATACGTTCTGAAGATGGTGAAAGTTTATGGCCCACCTGTTGTTAAGTGGTAAACATCGCCTCATCATCATCATCATCATCATCAACCTATAGCAGTCCACTGCTGGACGTAGGTCTCTCCCAGGGTGCGCCATTGAGCCCGATCCTCAGCTCTTCTCATCCAATCCTTGCCACCCACAGCGCGCAAATCGTCACTCCATCTAGCCGGAGGGCGTCCTACACTTCGCTTGCCTAGACGTGGTCTCCACTCCAGAACACGTTTACCCCAACGGTTATCGGTTCTGCGGCAGATATGACCGGCCCACTGCCACTTCAGCTTGCTGACCCTTTGAGCTATGTCGATCACCTTGGTTCTCTGTCGGATGACCTCGTTTCTGATTCTATCCTTCAGAGAAATTCCGAGCATAGCCCTTTCCATAGCTCGCTGAGCGACTTTCAGTTTGTGGACCAGTCCCACCGTACCACGTTTCGGCTGCGTAAGTCATCACAGGTAGGACGCACTGGTTAAATACTTTTGTTTTTAGGCATTGTGGGATGGGTGACGAGAAGACCTGACGAAGTTTCCCAAACGCTGCCCAGCCCAGCTGAATTCGCCGGTTTACTTCTTTCTCGAGGTTGTATCTACCCAATCGCAGAGTCTGCCTAAACATCGCCTAATACAAAATTATACTTGGCTAATTTCACTACACTTAATTCAAACACTAACTTCAGAGTTAATTTCAGTACACAATTCACTGTCCAATTAGTGTGTACAACAGGCTAAGTATTTTTACACTTGTCTGAATTCAGTCTCTTTCATGTTCACTGAATTTAGCCAATTATAAATTAGCATTCTACATTAGCCATCTGCTTTAATTACGAAACGATATTTTTTTTACAGTGAAACTTTTATTACATCGTCTCAAACTTTTTCGTCTGTGTGTTGCATGTCGCGTGACGGTCGGCCGCGGAGTAGGGATAAAGTGAAAGGCGCTCGCCAGAGCAGTCGAGGCCAATATGGCGGCGCCTATAGTTCGCATCAGCTGGCCGTGTAGTGTATAGACTATTACTCATTTGTGCCAACGAAAATTTTTAGTTAAATGTTTATAATGTGAAACAAAGTTTGCCTCCGTGGCGCAGTGGGCGTATAGCCGGCTAAGACGCAGGAGGTAGCGGGTTCGATTCCCGCCGCGGAACAAATGTTTGCATGATCTACAGATATTTGTTCCGCGTCTGGGTATTTTTCTATATATTATAAGTATATATATTATTTACAAAAAAAAGTATACAAGTATTCTATCAGTTATCTGGTTCCCATAGTACAAGCTCTGCTTAGTTTGGGGCTAGATAGCGCTGTGTGAAATGTACAGCGATATTTATTTATTTATTTTTTATTTATTTACTTTTACCGTGGTTTCATAAAACCACACAATCCTCTTTTTTCAATATTGTACAATTTCATTTTGGGAATAATTCTTTATGGTGCAACATTCAAGTAATTTTAAAAACAAATTTAACACCCAGCTATAGAATGACATACAAAGAACTTGCAACTCGACTATCTTACTTGGCATAGGTCAAAGTGTAAGCCATTACTTACATGAAATGTCACGTGTTCCCAGTAATTGCTAACATGCAGTTATTTGTAAGTAAGATTATCACATGGATTATCGTTATTTCATCCTAACCGATAAATGAAACGACAGACCGTGGGACCATCAGTGACTTGAAATGAAGTATAATTTGGCTATTATATTTATTTACAAGAAAAATTGTACAAAGGAGGACAGCGGAACAGTATTTTCTACCAGTCATCCGTGACTGGATGAAAAAACGAGTAAGCGTGCGTGCTTAAACAAAAACGATAAAAGACAAAGAAAAAATATAGGATAATTATATTTACTACTTTTGGCGCGTTAGGAGAACCGATTAGAGTGTATTTTCAGCATGTTATACGGAAACATGTAACGCTATGAAGTTCGTTTATCGATCTGAAGTTATCCCAACGGTGCACAAATGTTTACGCCAAAGAATTATAACTTAAGTACAGAGACAGGTTTTTTCGACTTACCTCTTTCTATGTGCCTGTACTAGCATATGGAAGCATCTACTCCTGATGCTGTTTATTTTAATTGTTTAGCCTTCAATAAGTGAGCCAGCTATTAAAATATATTGACTCATAGCTTTAAAGGCGAATGGTTGATGGAATTTAGAGATAATGGTTTCGGATTCTTTCACACAGCTCTTATATATTTATATTTTACTTTCTTTGCGACGTAAAATTTACAGAAAAATATTGTCCAGCATACGGTGCTGATTATCTGTGAGGAAATATCGAAAATCATTACTGACATTTAAAATCTAAGTTCTTAGCGTTATGCAAACTTATCGTATTAACAATTTTTTTCATTCAAGCCCTAAACTAAAAAGAATATGAAGATATTTTTTGAATTTTTGTATTTAATTTAATTTATTATTCTATTTAAATTTACTTGCAGCCCTAGGGCCGTAAGTCGCATTGACGGAGCCGTTATCGAGTTTACAATGACCAACTTTCAGAGCATGAGTGATGAAAAGTATATAATTCTACAACTTTAATTTGTTTCTTATCCACGCAACGGGAACCTCTTTCCAAGTAGTTACACGACCCTACGACCTAGGTAATAAAAACCAGTTTGGGCTGTATCGAATTCCAGACCGTTACATCATGGTGAGACCACCACGACTTTCCATCTCACTGAGCCGCGATG
Source organism: Philereme transversata (assembly GCA_963924445.1). Lineage (NCBI taxonomy): Eukaryota > Metazoa > Arthropoda > Insecta > Lepidoptera > Geometridae > Philereme > Philereme transversata. The sequence goes on from OZ004347.1 coordinate 14,345,024, forward strand.
CTTCCTTGGTTAGACGAGACGGGACGGGACTACACTGGATCTCACTAGAATTCTTAAATAGGCCATACCGCAGATTAATAATATAATGTAATATTGCTGGATATTTCACACAACGCTATCTAGCCCCAAACTAAGCAAAGCTACTATGGGAATCAGGTAATTGATACAATACTTTCTTTTTGTAAATACAGTTATAATATACTTACTACGTGTTTTTTTCATAGACCGCTCTCAGCGATAAGACCGCCCGTTGTATTCCCTTTTTGTTTAGTCTAGTGTTATATTGTATCTGTGTGGTAATTACAATAAGGAGTTATCTTAAAGGTAAAAATCAACGATCATTATCATCATATCAGCCATAGGATGTCTATAGGTCTCTCCCATAGATTTCCAGAGCGATCGATCTTGATTCTTATGCGGCTTGCACCCAACGGCTCCTAGCGACCTTAGCAGGTTGTCTTTCCATTTTTTGGGGGATCCATCCTACGCTGCGATTTCCAGTGCCTTCCTCTCAAGAACATTCTGCCCCAACGGCCGTGAGTTCAACGCGCACTGCCACTTCAGCTAATCCTAAATCTATGTCAGTGATTTTGGTTTGTCTAAGAATCACCTTCAATATTTTAACGACCTCCGTGGCGCAGTGGGTGAATAGCCGGCTGAGACGCAGGAGGTAGCGGATTAAATTCCCACAGCGGAACAAATGTTTGTACGATTTACAGATATTTGTTCCGGGTCTGGTTGTTTTTAATAAGTATGTATTTACAAAAAAAAAAGTATATAAGTATTCAATCAGTTATCTGGTTCCCATAGTACAAGCTCTGCTTAGTTTGGGGCTAGATAGCGCTCTGTGAAATGTCCAGCCATATTTATTTTATTTATAATATTAACGATAACGGTTATATAATTCCGTCCATAACGCTAATAGCCTTTCTTTGATCCTCCGTATAATATCAGTTTAATAAGTGCAGCGTGGGAGAAGATGCGCAGGCGCATTTAAAAGTGCATCAACGCGTAGCAAACTTACGACACAGTTACCTTAATTTACAACCTTATCTCAGGGCAATAAGACTAATATTTATTTTAACCATTAGATAAAATGTGGGGTATGTTTTTTGTATGTTTTAAAATGTGTTTTATTAAAAGACGTTGTTCAACAATTCCCGTTCACGACGACTTATAGTCAGTACCGTGTTGATATTCCTTATGGGAGTAGACAGATGCAAGTCTAAACATTAGGCGTCTTATTCGAAGGGTGTAAAGCTTTCGATAAACGGTATTACAAACCGAATCTTAGCGCTAAACAGAAACTATTATCGCATTATAGTCAGAGCCTTAACCGGACACTATCGACTTAAGCACATCTTCAAGCTAGGGCTATGCGATACACAAACCGCGCCCTTGCGACAACCGACAAGTAAAAAAGTGGTTTTCGGAGATAACACTTTCTTGTCGCAAGGGCGCGAAACCTATAGATTCTGTAATGAGGCAGCAGAATCGCCCCTAAATCTGTTTGGCGAGTGTGGTCCACTATTGCGCAAACGTAGCATTCATCTGGGAAAACACATTCTTAGCCAAGAGGAGCTAACAGTTCACCCCCCCTGAGAATATCCTACAGTTTCTAACAGCTGCAGGGCGTAGTGGTGAACTTTGCCTCCATGAACTAGGGGCGACATAAACACAAGTGGAGATCGCAATAGGCCTCGTAGCCGCAGTGATATAGCCGACAAGCAAATAAAAAAAATCACACAAATATTATAAATGTTAGTAGTAAAATGGATGTTTGTTTATTTATTTGTTTGTTACTCAATCACGTCGTAACGGCTGAACCGATTTCGATGAAATTTGGTAGGTATATACGTAGATTATAACCTGGATTACCACATAGGCTACCTTTTATCCCATAAATCAGTTCCAATGGGATAAAAATGGGGTATCAAGTCAAGTTGCAACATCGAGTTTAGTTTTATTTCTAGGTTACCTACACGTTTAGTGGTGTATCGCGTACGAAGTCGCGGCCAACAGCTAGTTAAAAATAAATATTGATTGCAAACCCATCGCCGTTTATTAAATAAATAAATAAATATTTGATCTACAGATATTTGTTCCTTGTCTGGGTGTTTTTTTATATATTATAAGTATGTATTTACAAAAAAAAGTATGTAAGTATTCTATCAGTTATCTGGTTCCCATAGTACAAGCTTTGCTTAGTTTGGGGCTAGATAGCGCTGTGTGAAATGTCCTGCAATATTTATTTATTATTTATTTATTTGTAGATGCAGAATCACCATAAAATAAACAAATACAATGCTAATACATACTTTAAATGTATAGAAAACACCCAGACCCGGAATAAATATCTGTAGATCATACAAACATTTGTTCCCCGGTAATCGAACCCGCAGCCTTCTGCATCTCAGCCGGCTATTCACCCGCTGCAGCTCGGGGTTCTTCAAAATATATTTAAATATTTTGTGGCAACACCTTTCTTACGGTCAAATGTTGCATTATCGAGATTAAATCGGCAAATTAATCGGCCAGATTTAAAGGCATGAACTTTGGCACTGCCATAAATTGCCTAAAGTGGTCGTAAAAGTTGTCGGATAATGACCAATTCAATTGCTCGTGTAAAACTAACTTGAATGCGATTATTGAACACTGCACTATTCTTAGACACTTATAATACGAATAAGGGTAATAGTGTTTTAAATTGGCCTCACACCCCTTAATTTTATGGCATCTCCATAATCGGCCGGCTAACAAGATAGCACGCACGCGCAAGAACTTTTACGGTACGATAAAATAAAATACTTTTGCTAACCTAACCTCGCACTTTGAAAAAGCATAGCGAAAGCTTCTTTCGATATAGATGGCAACCAACCGGCAATCTCGTAATTGAATCATTCGTTTCAATCTAACCTTATGTTAAATGTCTGGCAATAAAAAAAGTATGTCAGGTAGACTTATTTAAAAACAAAAAATTAAAAATTACGCCTTTTAAAATGGTTTTAAAATCCAGGATTATTACCTGGACAGGTAGGATGCGCACTAATGAACGCAACCGCTACCGCCAGCCAGATAGCCCAGACTCTAACCGAAAGTGCAAGAAGGACGACATATCACAAACTCAGCTGACCTAAAATTCTTACTTTTCAAACGTTGCTAGCTCCCGTACCATTAATGGCATGCCCAACATACTATTATGCATTATTTTTGTTAACTTTATGGCCCATATTTTATGTCCCAATAACCATTGGTTAGAAGGGGGGTAATGCACAATACACCCCTATGCGGGACGTCAGTGCAGATCTTATTCCCCCCACCCCATCTTAGAATTAGAATCACCACTGCGTCTCCTTTTGCAGTTTTTGATTTTTGGCCTAGTTTATCGTTTAACGTAACTGACAACTGGCAATTTATAATGTGGACCCCAGAGAATCATTACGCAATAAGTTTAAACAAATAAATATTATGACATTCCCTTGTCAATACATCTATGAAAATCTAATGTATCTTCACAAAAATATTAATTTGTTTAAGAAAAATAGCGATAATCATAATTTTAATACTAGAAAGAAAGATAAACTCGCTGTTGCCACTTGTAGACTCCATAAAGTTATTAAATTGTTTAAAGGGCATGGTGTACGCTTTTATAACAAACTCCTAAGGGATGTACAAAAATTGACAATTAACAAGTTTAAAAACGTAATTAAACAAAATCTTTATAAAAGAGCCTACTATAAAATATTGGATTATTTAGTTAGATGATAGAGAAGCTTGGGATTGAAATTGCTCCAACTCGTTCAAAATGTTACAATTTAGACGTTATTTATTTTCTGTATTATGTATTGTAAAAGGATCATTAAAAAAAACAACCAGCCTTGTTTCTTGCCTTTCTTTCCTGGCTTGGTCGCGAAGGAACAGGCAGTAAAATTGACGTTTCAAAGTGATCCTTGTGATTTTAATGAATAAAAATATTTGACTTTGACTTTGAAAGGACTGTTTGCTATTATTAAAAGGGGAAGGACTTATTGATTTTTCTTCGATAATGTATCAAAATAAGATTTCGTTAAAATTTGCCCTTGTTGGTATTCTCTAATCAAATCAAATAGGTCTAAGGCGCTGCTCAAATGTAGACACTTTTGAGTTTTGCGTCAGATACAACCTACTACTGAATATATTATTTTCATACAATGATTATGAAATTAACCACCAGTTCTTTGCACTTGATTCACACGGATTGCCACGAATAAACACGGTTTTCTGTGATGGGGCATCACAACAAATACTCTGTTAAAAATAAAACGCGAGGATCTAAGGATGATGGTGGGAATTATCACAGGACACTGTGAACTTAACCATCACCTCTTGAAGATCGGGGCCACGGAAAGTGGGCTTTGTCGCGCTTGTCTTCAGGTTGAAGATACTGTGGAGCACGTGATGCTTTACTGTATGGCCACGGGCGATATCAGGCTGAGGACGGGTCTGCAGGAGCTCATTGAATCCTCATCCGTTAACACTACAACAACATCCACGGGGATCTTGGAAAGCTGCATTCATCAACCCAAAATCCTGCTCTTTTACTTCAAGGAGCTAGGAGTCAGGTTAGAAGGGGGGGCAATGCACAATACACTCCAATGCGGGACGTTAGTGCAGTTCTTATTCCCCCCAATCTAGAATTAAAATTAGAAGCTACACCAAGTCGTCAAAACACACGCGATGCTTTTTCGCAGTCTTACCCAATGTTCAAGATCAGTTCACGACGGTCCTTTCATGAAGAATGCTTATTTGGACACCTTTTTATGGACTTATTTATTGCTTCGAAGGTACGTCTGCTAGCCGCTACCAATCAGTTTTATAACCCAGGGTATGATGCACTTCCATTTATCATTGCTATATTCCGCTGGGTAGACATTCATCACGCTATACGGACGGTATGTTTTAAAATAATGATTTAACATTTATTTGATACCTACCGTGAACACTTAGAGGCCTTATACCTGCAATTAATTCTTATTTGGTTTGGTACATAATACTGGATGGCCCTCACAGACCAGAAGAATTAACTCGTAGGCGTCACGGCGTCATCTTCGCCGTGAAGCCAGTGTAACAGTTTTTCAAAATATTACTGCTGAAAAATTCACTCGCTAAATTTTTAAAACTTTATTTTGACATTGCTTGCTACACAGTTTTTTAAAATTTTGCAGTACCAACGTTTTCATTTGTTTTTTGATACTATGCCGTAAGTAAATTATTCTTTCCAATAAATAATTTTTGTAACACATTTGCTCGTAAAGGGTCTCTTATTTCCCCAATGTCAATATCGTAATGTATGTCATTACGTACTTGTGCGTTATTGTAATGTAAAACGCACGAGTTTCTTTTTAATAAGGTAAAACGTACGATTTATCATGATGCTCCGTCTAAAACGAAAGGTACATTTTAAATCTTAGCAAAGAGTTTTTATGTCAGAAAAGTGGTCAACATTTTATGAACTTTGGGAGATAAAATATATAAAATAAACATTTAATTCTTTAATTTATTTAATTTTGACACTAAATTACAACTTGATCTGTAACCAAAACAAAAATATATTAATTTACTTTATTTGTAATACTGGCTGTTTTTGTGCCTTTGCCTTCATTTATTTCCTCGCAAATATGTTATAAAACGTCGTATGACATACGTGCGCTTTGATAATTACAGCCGAGGCGATATTGCTAGCAGAGGCTCTTTTTATACACTTTCAACTTACCGCACTTATATCATAATGTACTATTAATTTAAAACTTATGAGTTCTCGGATATCAAAAATTAGTTAGGTAAAGTTAGTTAATTAGTTTAGTAAAGTAAAAAACCCTAATCTAAACTAAAGCAGACCGATTTCGAAGAACTTACTAATTATATTAGTAAGTTAAATAGCATCTTTTCAGATTACGACTGGGTCTTTCAAGGATTTGATATGGCTAGTGATGGGATTATGTGACAACGAATTTTATCGACTTTAATTTTTACAATAGTTTACAATTCAAGTATTTTTTTTTTTCAGTTTATCATTGTGAATTAAATTCTCGTATGCGTGTGTTCGTAATTCTTCTCCTCCTAAACGGCTTGACCGATTTCGATGTTTTTTGTACTTATGGGGCCACCTGGATGGTTCTTAGCTATATTTGGACTCGGTAAGTGGCGCTGTTGTCGAGATCCAGAAAATTTGCCGACGAAGTCGCGGGCATTGAACTAGTTTTTTACTAAAAACATACTGTTATTTGTATAATTTATTTAAAAATATACCTAATATTCTATTATTTTTCTAGGCATTTGTGTTCCACTGTTAACCAAGGCCTCCTTTCCAGACATATCAATCCAGTCCCACCATTATCATATTTAATTAATACATTATCTTAATATTGAACTTATTCTTTTTCGATAGTTTTCTTACAGCTATAACCACTGCACTAACGACCCTTTCATCAGACCCGAACGCTTTTTGTGAGACTCATCACAGAAGTTCACCGCCCTAACCAATTTAAAACTTATTACTATTGATTTATGGGACAGCATCGGCTATTGACTATTATTTGCGACAGTGTGTGGTCTTTTCACTTATATTTACCTCAATTGAGATTAAAAGCGATTAAACTAATTTGGATTCTATTTACCAAGCAATTTTGATCACAGCGTTTTTTCTTTCAATAAAAGCTATCTTGTCTGGCACTTATTTCTATTATAAGTAATATCGATACGATACCGACGCCATGATAATCGACCAATTAGTGGCCGCTGTAATGGACCATAATCATTACTCACAACACTAGTCGATAAAAATACTCTTCTTGTGCAACTCTACTTTAATTTGAATACGGATTGCATTCATTTACCTGTCAGATAGAGACAGTGGGTCTAACCCCACAAAAATAGGACGAAATACAACGATTGCTACTAATAAAGTTAATTTTGATAGTCAGTAACTCGTTCCATTTAAAAAATGACTGAAGGATGAGTTACTGAATCTACAAACATATTTTTAGGGTTCCGTTCCTCAAAAGGTAAAAAAGGAACCCTTATAAGATCACTCTCTTGTCCGTCTGTCTGTCTGTCCGTGTGTCACCACCAATTTTCTCAGGAACGGGTAAACCTAGCAAGTTGAAATTTATACTAGATATTGAGGTTTATAGTTTCTATTAGGTTTATAAAAATCAAGATCCAGAGTCAACACGATAAAAATTATGGGCAAATATAGATTTTCGGGAAAACTTGTAAGTACCAAATTTTACCTTCATCATCATCATCATTGTCAGCCTTTCTCATCCCACTGCTGGGCATAGGCCTCTCTTCGTTGTCGCCATTCACCTCTGTCCTGCGCTGTTCTAACACACATACGACCTGCGATTTTTATAATGTCGTCGACCCATCTTGCCGGTGGACGACCTGCGTTCCTAGTTCCATCTCGGGGCCACCACTCAGTCAGCACCCTGCTCCACCTGTCATCACCGCGCCTTAAATTTTACCATAATTTTGATTTTTTTTTTATTTTTCGGAATTTTCCCTTTACTTGTTTGTGCCTTGCTTTTAACCAAAATTGACAGTTCTAGGTCAACTGGAAGTACCCTATAGGTTTTGGGTCGAAAACCTATATGGTAGTTCCCGTTTACTAGAATCACGCAATTTGGCAAAAAGCAAGTCCTTACAGCACAAATAAAGGAAATACATACATAGTTGACGCCAATTAAGATAGTCCTCTGAGTTGTATAGGTGCTCATACAATTTATTATAGATAATGGTACGGAACCCTTCTTGCGCGAGTCCGACTCGCACTTGGCCGGTTTTTTTCAGATTGTAAATACAGTAATCAGTTTAGATTCAACCTTGAAATATTACATAGTATGAGCTCACTCCACAGACTAAACTAACCTGTTTAAAATCCGGGAGTGTTTTAAAAATAATGCAAATAAACAAAGTGGTAATGTTAGGTTAATGTAAACATGTCTACTCTTAAATCGGGTTATACATGCGCTGTTTTATGTTATTTTCGGGATTTTGCATGTATCTGTCTTCTAAGGCCATGTGCTAACTTTAATGCAATGGTTGCTACCGAATTTGCGTATACATCCAATCAATCAATCCATCATTTATTTGCTTCAAATAAAGGTTACGTCCTATTTTATTCCTGGTTTTGCGTAAAGAATCGTGAAATCCGGCACCCTTGCACGACCATCCTGTTCAACTTCAAGTCTTTAAACACCTGTACATTTTTGTATGGTTGTGGTGCCGGACCGATTTAAATAAGTTAATTGTTGCTGTTAATCTTTATTTTGTTTGCTTTGTTTGTATCTTTGATTCAATTAACTTGTACATACGATAGGACCGACATGTATCCTTATAAAGGTCCTTATAATAAATTGGAATAAAAAAAAAAGTCTTTAAATTTATGTAGGTACCTATTTCACGGACTGATTTACTAACTTTTTCCTTCCCCTATTAAAGCAACATTGTAGTCAGTGAAATATTTATGGTGTTGCCAGGTGTCCCGATTTGCGCGGGACCTCCCGATTTTCAGGGGTCTGGTGTCACGTCCCGATTCAACCTTGATCGGGACGCCGAATGTCCTGATTTTTCACTAACCTCCTTGGTCTGTATTTATTTATTCTATGTACGTACCTAAATTGTTGGATAGGTCTGTGGAGGGGAGGGGGGAGAAATACCTACTTTTTATAAGGGATACATTTATTAACAGAAATAATATTATAAAAAGCTGACCACCGATAAAAATAAATGTTGATTCACAAAAACCTGCTTTTTTGTAGCCATTGCCCCGATTTTAAAACCAGAATCCTAATTATTATAACCTTTTGTTCCGAAATTTGAATGGCTGGACCTGGCAACACTAAATATTGGCATCTACATCAGTTTAAACCGATTCTCAGGTCAAATAATGGTTTCAACCCAATTTCCTGTATTTAATGTTGACTTTAGAAACGATCTTGTTCAATTCCTGGAAATTACTCTGTAGACGGGAACCATGTGTCTGATGAATCACGGCAGACAACAATGCTTACCTTAGCAATTTGCAATGAAATTGAGCACTTTTTGCAGGAAGAGATTGCTTACACATAATATAAATAAATAAATAAATATTGCTGGACATTTCACACAGCGCTATCTGGCCCCAAACTAAGCAGAGCTTGTACTATGGGAACCAGATAACTGATAGAATACTTATGTATATGCATTTTTTTTTAAATACATACTTATAATATACAGAGAAACAACCAGACCCGGAACAAATATCTGTAGATCATGCAAACATTTGTTCCGCGGCGGGAATCGAACCCGCTACCTCCTGCGTCTCAGCCGGCTATTCGCCCACTGCACCACGGAGGTCGTCAATCTCTATCTATCTATACCAATATCTATGTCTTCAGCACTTTCGTGTGTTTGAGGTATCTACCTACCGCTTTAATTTCATGAAATTGACGAACTGCAACTATAACAGTGCTATATATATAGATATATTATGATGACTTATTGATCGAGCGAAGAGAGATCTCCAAATCAACTTGGGCAAATCGGCGTTGTATGTATGTATGTATGTTTGTTTGTCCGAGGATAACTTTTGAAGCGTTGATCCGATCATCGTGAAATTTGATACATAGGTAGATAGCACAATTTTTTTGTGACTAAATCAGCTAAAAATTTGGGGGGGGAGGGGGATTGTTGAGATATTAGGGTTCAAGAGAGGTAAAAAAAAATTGAGACTATTAGGTCAAATGAAAGATCTTCATTAGTATATTTCGATCCCGTTATATTTTTAGTAAAGTTCTTGTAGTTTTTGAGTTATTAGCCATGATAAAAACTAAACTTTGACAAAATTCACAGGGTACACCAGTGACTCCACATTACTGTAATTTGGTAGGAGTGTAGCTTAAGTATCACAAATATAGGCAAAAGTCTGAAATACAGAAAAACTGCAATTTATACCCCAAAAAAGAGTAACCAATTTACATGTCCCTCCCGTTACCTGTAATTTGAATGAAACTCTAGGTCAAGTATGTTGGTCTATAGACGAAATATATTCGTGGCACTATTTTATTAGTCAAAGATTAAGGCCGGCTTGCACAACAATTCCTAAACGTATTTAGCGACTAAACATGTTTAAATTTTACGTACTTGAATGATTTGACAATTCTTTAAATCATATTTAGCTACTGAATACGTTTAGGCATCGTTGCGCGAGTCGCCCTTAGAATATTTTGTTTTTGTGTTTTGGGAGACTCGCGAGATCTCAGTTCGGGGCGAACCACTAGTTATATTAAAACATCAAAAACCAGTCGTTGAGACAGAAAATAAATTCCAGTGTTTACTACCATTATAAATTATACGCTTATAGTATACTGTTTAGACACCCGCAAGGTGGGTGGTTCACCCCCATTTCACCCTCCGCATAACGACGCCAGCACCGTGACGTAACTGTGACGTAACGATTTTCACTCAGTTGTACCAGGCAACCATAACAACTCAAGTGTTCGCGTAGCAATATTGATATCACAAATAACAGCACAGTTGGCTAAATAAGGTTCTATTCTGTATATCACGCTCTGCCTCACTTGAGTTATTTTTGGTCTAGTTATTAATTACATTAATATTCTACCCCAAGGGAGGTTAAAATGCTCATTAATCAATGCTAACCAGTTTCGACAGACGGGGGTATAGAAAGGGATAGTGAATTCCTACGGGATCAGACCAACATTTCTGTAGAAAGGGAGTTTGTTTTCTTATTATAACCCGCTTATTTAAACCACGTAATCTTTGTTTTTTTTCTTTGATAAATAGTTACAAAGGGTGAGATTATTGAATCTATAGGTGATACACTTTGAAGATAAGATAGAAGTCATTTATTTAACCATGTGCTTTATTTTGACCAACTATTAATGTTAGAAATCTTGAGGAGCCGCGTCGTGTCTAACGGTAAGTTCGCAACTACCACTCCCTCTGTGTAAAACAATTATCAAGCCGGTCTGCATCCTTCAAACTTGTCTCTATTAACAAAACATATAAAAATCGCCAACAGATGGCGTGACATGTATCGGAATGCAACAAAATAAAATACAATAACAGCGTGTGTCGTCTACAATCCACCCTCTTAGTGCTGAACTGAGCCGACAAACATATTAGAAATCAAATGAATACAAAAAGTGTCAGATCAGCACTAACATTCCGTTGGTGCAAGTAGTGCGACACGCGTTACCGGGCGGCGCACCAAACCAGTGCGGGTGCGCACGTCCACCATTCGCACGCGACCATCATCACCCGCATGGGTCGCACTCACCACTCCGTGCCGCCAACATCCACGATCTAAATTAGGTTCCATTATTAGAACATAGTCCCCATCTCGCAATGCTCTCTGATCCCTAAACCATTTCTGCCTCGGAATTAAAGTAGGGAGATATTCTTTAACCCATCGCGCCCAAAACATATCGGTCAACCTTTGCGCTAGGCGCCATTGTTTTCGCAGACATAGATCGTCGTTATCATACCTACCAAACACGGGACCGTTCGATGACTTACCTAACAAAAAGTGATTAGGCGTTAAAGCTTCAGGGTAATTAGCGTCACATGAAACATGTGTAATAGGGCGACTATTAACTAGGGCTTCTACTTCAGCGAATAAAGTAGACAGCGTCTCAGGGTGTGGAGCGCGTTCCTTAAGAACGACTTTCAAGGCCGTTTTCACCGTGCGTATCATACGTTCCCAGGCACCACCTTTCTCAGGGGCCCCAGGGGGTATGAACCTCCACTCGATACCTCTTACGGTACCGTCTTCACGGAGTTTACTCTCATTGAGTTCGGATAGACTCCGCTTTAACTCGTTATCTGCGCCGCGCAGGTTCGTCCCGTTATCTGAGTAGATAACGCTGGGCGTACCGCGGCGAGCTATCATACGTCTGAGCGCCATGATGGTGGAGTCTGTACTCAGACTCTCACTAATTTCCAAATGAATGGCGCGTACCGTTAGGCACGTAAACATTACGCCGTACCTTTTTACTCTTTTTCGTCCGATAGTGACCTCCATCGGTCCGAAAAAATCCACCCCCGTGAACGTGAATGGGTGTCGATTGTGCTGCAGACGAGCAGCTGGCAGGTCCGCCATACGCTGTGGCTGCGGTGTCGCGCGCCGGTATCGGCAGAACAGGCAGCGCGCTGCGACCGTGCGTACGGTAGGACGCAGCTTCAAAATCCAGTAGCGTTGTCTTAACTCGTTAACTACAAGTTCGTGGGCACCATGCATAGCTTTCTTATGATAGTATTCGACTAATAGACGAGTTATTTTGTGACGACCATCGAGTATGGTGGGTCTCATAGTCAAGTGGGATACACCTTCGACTTTATCGATTCGACCGGCTACTCGTAACACATTAGTGTCGTCTAAATAGGGTGTCAATGTTAACAAACGACTGTTTGATAACAAAGGCTTATTTTGCTTGATAAGCTCAATGTCTTGTGCGAACGAATCCTGTTGAGATTTACTCAGCAGAAGAAGTTCAGCTTCGTTCATGAGTTCAACATTCAAACAAGTATCAATTCGTCGACATCGTCTGATAAACAATAAAATTCGAGCGGTTACTCGGACGAGTCGTAACCAAGACGAGTAGTCATTTTCGTTAGGTAAGGAATATTCAACGACCTGAGTCGTGACCACATTCAAGCTCCTTTGTTCGAAGACTACATCTGGTGATGGCTTCTTTGTGGACTTACAATCCTTAGGCCATGCATCTTCAGGTTGCCGTAAGAATTGTGGTCCTAGAAACCATACGCTATCGTATGTCAGAGGCGGCGTGTCGTCTTTGGTAGCTATGTCAGCTACATTCAACTTAGTTGGGACGTATCGCCACTCTGATAACGTCGTGAGCTCATCAATTTCACCTAAGCGATGAGCTACGTACGGCTTATAGCTTCTTGGATCGCTACGGATCCATTGTAAAACCGTTTGTGAATCAGTCCAAAAGTACCGTTTATCAGCCTTCATATTTTTATGTTCCCGCTGCAGTGAGTTCGCGAGGCGTGCGGCTATGAGCGCGCCTTGCAGCTCCAGTCGAGGAACTGACACAGGCCGCAGTGGGGTCACTCGGCTCTTACTGGCGGCTAGACAAACCAATACATTCCCGTCTGCTCGAGTAAAACGCCAATAAATAACTGCGGCGTAAGCTTTAATAGAAGCGTCACAAAATATGTGCAGTTGTTTATTTACAATAGACTCGGCACTTCTATCTATACCTATCTCTAACTGATAGCACTGAGTCCAACTATCAGTATTGTTATACCACCTAGGTATACGTAGGGATTCTAAAAGTTTTAATTCATCGAGCCACTTCACCCATTTGGTGTGCTCATCAGAATGGATGCGGCATTTCCAATCAACTTTAGATCTGTGCACGTCTTGAAAAATGATTTTACTTTTTATAACAAATGGCGACAAAAATCCGTGTATGTCGTAAAGAGACATAATAATGCTAAGCATGTTAGCTTTCGTAGGTGGCGTAGAACCATTTAAAATATCACTAGGAATTCTGTCAAGCGAAATCTGAAACCCAAATGAGTCGTCCGCAGGATGCCATATCAAACCTAAAGTGCGCTCACTCGTATTCATGGCTCCATGCTTAAACTGCACAGCTGTGTGCGCGAGCGCTTCCGTAGGAATTGAATCTAAAACCGGTTTGCTATTACTCGACCAACCTCTTATTTCAAAGCCACCTTTAGCGTGAATAAAAGTTATGTCTTTTATTAATTGAATAGCCGTACTCTCATCACACGTAGAATAACAACAATCATCCATGTAGTGGCTATTCACAATTACATCTACAGCCTCAGGATTTATATCCTCGTATTTCAAGGCATTTTTATTTTTGACATATTGGGCAATGAAAGGCGAGCATGTTGCACCGAAAATTAAACTTTGCATAAGACAAACTTTAATCGGACCATTCGATTCTTGCCACAAGAACCGAAGAACATGCTGGTCTTCAGGGCGAATTTTAATTCTGAGAAACATATCACGAATATCCCCAATAATTACAATTTTATTCTCCCGAAATCTTAGCATAATTCCGTATAATGAATTATACAAGTCCGGTCCGGTTAATAAATAATCATTTAGGCACACACCGTCTACCTTAGCGGCGGCGTCAAACACTAACCGTAACTTATCTGGTTTATTAGGATTCTGAACACCAAAATGTGGCAAATACCAAACATGATCAGCTGAGAGGCTGTTATCAGTTAGTTCTCGAGCGTAACCATTATCTATCAATTTAGATATTTCTTTCTTATACCTATCAGCGTAGTCAGCATTCTTATGGAATTTCCGTAACAATAACTGCTGACGCGAGTAGGCATTGTTGTATGAGTCAGGCATCATAAAATCATCCTTTTTGAACGGTAAACCTACTTCCCATTGATTACCTACCTGACGGGCTGTGCTATCTAAAATATCAATAGCGCGAATATGATCTGTATTTTCACGAGATACGGGTGAAATACCAGTCAAATCAAAATTAAAGGAATTCTTAATCAGGTCATTAAGTTCGCTGAGTTCAGACATATCATTATCACGAGAGTGTGCGAGATGAAACACATTTTGTTCACTTACTCTGGACTTGGTGGAGGAGTGAGTGCGGCCACGGTGGAAACCGTGGATGGTCCATCCCAACCGACATCGTGATGCGTACAGCGAGTCCCTGTCTCCATGTATAACCTCGAGAGGAGCTATTAGGAAATAATTATCCTCACCAATTAACATTTTTGGCTTTGCACTTGCATTGGTGCAAATCATATGTTTGATATGCGATAAGTGCGTGCTATTTACACTATTCAAGATAGACAAATTTTGTGAACACAATTTTAACTGAGCACATCTACGTAACTTACAGTCATAACTAATATTGTCCTGTCCCGTTATTTTTACTCTTACACTAGGCACTTCTGATTGGTACACTGACAAACCGAATGCATCAGTAAACTTTATAGGACGCGCACTAACACACTCTAAGCCTAGGGTATCTGCCAGCTCGGCATCGATCACTGACACTTCAGCACCATCGTCCAGAAGTGCGTAGGTATTCACTACACCTTTAGGGCCACGTAATTGAACCGCGATCACTTTCAACAGTGCGAATTCATCCGGGGCGATGCTCGCGTCGTCACTATCTCGAGCGAAATGCATCATAGACGCATCGGGTGCAGTTACAGGTACAGGTTCCGGGTTTACGGTCATCTTATCAGTCGATTGTGACGTCATCTCGGGTTTCGTCCAGTGTAGCAGGCGGTGGTGTGCCATGCCACAGTTATCGACGTCACACATTGGTGCGGGGCACGTATCTTTATTGTGTCGAGTTAGTAGACAACAATAACATAGGCCGCGCGTTTTTACAAATCGCCATTTATCTCTTCGCATTGCTCGTTTGAATATGCGACACTCTGGTAGGGTATGAGTGCCCTTCTGGCAGAATCTACATACATTATTATCAGCTGTTGCAGCGACAGAAGATGTGTAGACAGTACGATGACGATACTTGTCTTCAGTGCGCTTTGTAGGAGCGTCCATCGGCTTCTTGTCTCGCGGAGGTATACATCCGACGACTGATAACATTTCAGCTTCTATCTTTAAGAACATAGCTAGTAGTTCGAGCTTCGATCTGCCTTCGCGTAGACGATTGTAGGCAAACTCCGTCCATCTACCTATCAGGGTGCTCGGCAATTTTGATATTATGGCTGCAGCGAGCTCTGGACTTCGTAGGTAGTCATTCTGGTGTAGTGCGCGTATTGTAGCCACGCAATTGTTGACTTTGACGGACAAGTTTATCAAGTCATGTTGATAACAAGTAGGTAACGAAGGTAGCTTTTTCAATTGCATCGTTATGTTGCTAATAATAATATCAGCTCGGCCAAACCTTAGTTCAAGTGCTTCTATAACTGCTGACGGCGGAGTGTTGCCGATCAGCAAGTCAGTCACTGCTTCCTTGGCTTCACCTCGTAGAGATTTACGGAGTCTCCACAGGTTCTCACTATCACTGAATCTACACACTCGTGACGAATCATCATAGGCACTTTTAAAATGTAGCCACTCAATACAGTCACCACTGAAGATAGGTAGCTCTCGTGGCGTGGCAAGGCGGCTCAAAAGTTTATCTTCGTGCTTTGATGAAGACTGGGTCATCAGATCCTTCAACGTGTTAGCTAGTTGTTGGATACTGTTGTTGTGCTGGACTGGTGATGCACAGTTCGTGTCCAGCCATTTCTCCACGTTATCGTGCACTTCATTCTCGCTGGGGAGGGATGAACAATAGGTACCAACTTTTTCATCTGGAGCTACATCAGTGCCGACATGATGAGCTTTTTCACTCTCCTGGTCGACTTTGGCAAGGTCAGCTTGTAACTTCTTGTCAATTAACTCCATCTGAATCTTGGCTTTTGCTTCCGCAGCTTCTAACTCGAGTTGTTTACGACGTGCAACTGATGACGTAGTAGATTTCTTAGTCTGAATAGTCGTTTTTGAAGCACATTTCGAATGCTGCTCAGTGTCACGCGCTGACATCTTGCACGGTACTGGCGTCGATACGTGTCCTTCCCGCGACGATAAGAGATCATTGGTGCCGCTAGGAAGAATCAACTTCTTCAACTCTTTCTTCATAGGTGTGCCTTCCAACTTGTTGGTTTTCATATGTTCCTGGCGTTGACGGCGAGTAAGAACCTTCGATAATGGCGTCACGCCCGACAAGATGATATTTCGCAGTTCACTGATTTTAAATCTGGCTCTGAAGGACCATATTATAGGTGATACACTTTGAAGATAAGATAGAAGTCATTTATTTAACCATGTGCTTTATTTTGACCAACTATTAATGTTAGAAATCTTGAGGAGCCGCGTCGTGTCTAACGGTAAGTTCGCAACTACCACTCCCTCTGTGTAAAACAATTATCAAGCCGGTCTGCATCCTTCAAACTTGTCTCTATTAACAAAACATATAAAAATCGCCAACAGATGGCGTGACATGTATCGGAATGCAACAAAATAAAATACAATAACAGCGTGTGTCGTCTACAGAATCTCAACAAGGTTTTATTGGGTTTGGTGATTGAGTTAAAATTACTATAATCTAAATTTATTTTAAATTTAATTAAATTCTATGAGTTTGTGTTATTTTTATTGCTAGTTAAACTTTACGGTTGGAGCATAGACACCTTATTTTTTCAATTAGATGATCAATCACTTGTTTAGATGACAAGCTAAACTTACATTAAATTGAAACTAATGCATCTATTAACGCTTAAATCTCAGTGTTCATTAAATGGTCACTGTTGGTCAATTTGATATCTCGTTTGACAGTTAAGTCAATAGAAGCACGCGCATACTGAATAAATAAACATACATTTTGTCACGTGCAATCAATAATGTACACAGAGCGGAATAAAAACCCTAAAATTGGTAGTTGTTGATATTTCACGGTGAAACGCTAATTTATGCATTTTGTCTGAAGTGACCACCGATTTGAGATTACGATTTGGCCAACCGAACCGCCGCCCCGTCAAAACGAAAAATCGACATTCTTACTGCTATACGTTTTTGGTGGATGGTCTGGAACTCAGCCAAATCATGAGTTCTTAAGTCAGGGTGCCAAGTACTTATTGGTTGACTCTAGAAACCGAGTGCCTCGATCATTTTCTAGATGTTGGATATTCTCATTAAGCTAGATGGGTGGGTACCGTACCCTCGTTCAGTATACAGTTATATTTTACCCTGACACATTTCGTTAATACAGCAATCGAACTGCTAATGCGATTCAAATTGAACTATTGATTTGTTTGCATAAAAAACGACAAGCATAATCACTTGAATTTCACGGTTGGACGACCAACCGGTCCCATTTAGTTCATAATGTGAGCGCTCATGCGAACGACTGTCATTGGTTGCTTGACCTGGGTCATATGATTGTAATTTTGAGGATTAAGTGCAATAATTTGTGAAAGATGATGTTATTGCCTATCGAAATAATAGATGACCGCTTACTACCAAGCTTATAATAAAGTCGTTTTGATTACTTACTAAGCAGGGTAGGTACTTTATCATTAGACAAACAAATATTTATAAGTTACGCAAACAAGGTCACTGTGCTGAAAAATATTCAGACACAGTAGCGAAAGAAAGCGAGTATATAATTCAATACGTAAGCATTCCCTCAGCCAGACCTATTTTCCTCAAGCCTACAGTAGCACGTATGAGGTTGAACTTGATTTAGATTAATCCCTCAAACCGCCACAACATTCCCACACCCCAGCGCCCTTTTTTATCGAGTTTTGTCCTAAAATGGAAAACAACTACCAGGGTAACATACAATAGGAACAGTAAACGAACTTTCACCCTTGGAATAACCTCAAGACTCAGACTCGTCTTGATTGTCTCCGCAATCCGCTGCTCATAACTAACTCTTTCTAACGCTAGTGGAACCGTGTAGCTTTCGATCTCTTTCGCTCTTGCTTAGAGGGTAGTGTTCTATATACAGATGTGCCTCTGTGAATTTAGGTGAGGGGGCCGTTGGACGCCCGACAACCCCTTCGCGATGCGTGTGTGGCTATGGCGTGTGTTATATCTCACACGGAGGCATACGTGTGAATACTTCCTTGTAGCTTCTGCTTGCCTGGTAGCGGAGTATGTGGAGAGATTAGAATTTGCTAAGCAAACGCTGTTTTTTCTAACGCTTGGTCACATGTGTGACTAAGCAATAGAATTCTATGCTCGTAATGGGCCATAGAAGTGGGTCCGTTATTCAGATGAGTGTCTAAGCTCGTGCAGTATGTAACGTAAATTTTCACACGAGTGCTTTGAGTTAGAATGTGAGAGGAAGATATATTGTTGTTCCATTCTTACATACAGGCTTAGAGGGAACTCACACGTGGAACAGCTAAGCGACAATACGAAAATAATTATGTTCATTTGACACGGGAAATCTTCTAACACAATACTAGCCTTTTCATTAGACCGTTATAAAAATATAATTAGCAAATAGATTGTTTGATCAATACATTTTACAACATTGTGAAATTAGTGTTTTCACGTCTCAATCTTAGTTGTTATTATATATAAGAAATATGTAATAATTATATAATATATAAATATTAAAAAATATAATAATAAAAGACAAAAATCTTCTACGTGTTCCATGCAAAAGTTCATGCTAGAAAATCAAAATATTTAACTAAACAAGAACATTCCTTTGTTTACAGATAACATTGCTTTAAAGATTTAGCTAGTGTGTGTAGACTTAACTTGTAAGTTACGTCTAAATGTTCTAACAATATTCCTTGTCTTTTCAGGTATGTTTCTCACCGGGTTATGGTCGGGATTGCCGTACTCCAGGATTAAAGGCGTAAATCACATCTAATCCTGCTCCGTGTGCGGTGAGCTATAATATTTGGGAGCCGCAGCTTTTATTGTACGTTAATAGATTGTTCACCTCGCTTTTATGAGGGTAATTTCATCTAAGTTGGAGGCGGAGTCTTACTAAAAGCGGTTTGTTTGTCAAAGTATGTAAATTACTAAGTGCGTTTAAAGAAATATTATTTTTTGAACTTATTGGAGAACCTGTATTAGACACTAAGTTCAGTACTTCACAAGACTCATTTTAATCTGTCACTCGGATTACGAATAAACAATCAGATCGAAAGTTATCAGTCTCAATAATCATATTTTAAAAATCATTATTTCGTACTTTTTATGGCATATTGTGGGACGAGTTAACTATTTAACCAGTTATTTTATATATACATATGTCTAAAAAGTTTCGTCAAAGGCATATGCTAGAACTGAACTCAAAACTCAAGCACATTTATTGATAAACGAAAAAACTGAAATCGATATTTAGTGTTCTTTGGTTATGAAATAAATATAACAATGGATATTGGTTCAACTAATAGATTGATAAATTCCAACACCGTTCGAACGATTACCATGAAAGTTGGTACATCTGAGTGTTTTTCATAAAGGTTTTTGTGTTTTAATGGCAAACCACGCGTGCAAACCCGCGGGCGCAAGCTAGTATTACATAAAAACTACTAAAAATACTTGTCATTCTCTGACAGCTAATTTCAATAATAAAAGACTAATACAAGCGTGGCCGAGCCACTTCCTTCTCAGAAGCCCTTCAAAAGGATATAAAAAGATATCCTCCAGTAGCTCTCATCCAAGGATGATATGAGACTTTTTTGATGTCACATCCGTTTAAATTTATAAAAAAGTTGGAGCTATATTTAAAAAAAGAAAGTTCGTGGTCAACGCTGGTGTTTAGGCCGTTCGAAATCGTCCGACATGGCATAACGATGTTTCTCTAACATCTTAACGAGCCTTCTAAAACGCAAAGTGCTTAGGTGGTACTGCCACTAGCGGTCACCCATCCCATCCGCACGGAAACGTGTTTAACTTCCTTGATCTGTTAAGAATGGCTAAGCAATCTTTCTTCGATCACTTTTACAAAATACTTACACCGTATTTCTGCCCTTCTAGGTCTTAATAACATAATAAATAAATATTGCTGGACATTTCACACAGCGTTATCTAGCCCCAAACTAAGCAAAGCTTGTACTATGGGAACCAGATAACTTATAGAATACTTATATACATTTTTTTTTGTAAATACATATAATTATAATATATAGAGAAACAACCAGACCCGGAACATATATCTGTAGATCTTGCAAACATTTGTTCCGCGGCGGGGATCGAACCCGCTACCTCCTGCGTCTCAGCCGGCTATTCGCCCACTGCACCACGGAGGTCGTCGTATAACTATGTAAGGGTACTTTAGACTTGTTTGCCCTTTACGAGCATCGCAAGCTACTGATTACTGAGGGCGTTTTTAATATTAGAAATAAAATCCACAACATAAGAAAACAATAAAAATACAATACACAAACACAGTCACGTACACAAATTTATTACACCCCTCTTTTTATAGGATACGATCACCGTTTACCATCAGATCTTACCCACCTAATGGTACCCCCCCCCCCCCACCCCCCAACTAGATGGAAAGAAGTCATGATAAAGGTTGGCCGCTCCGGACATCTATGGGGGAAGCCGATGTTCAGTGGTGGGCGTCCTTCAGCTTACTTCATGGCGCGATGGCAGGTTTACTTCATGCCAATATCATTGCAGTGACTACATTGCGGTGTGCAAAACTAAAATGTTATATTATTTAAGACGTTTTCTCAAAATTAATCATTTTTGAACGAGTCATTCAAGGAAAGCCAAAACGAGTTTACGTGTATAATGTTTTCTAAGAACTCGAAAATTATGAGAATGTACAATTATGAAAACATGTCGGCTAAATAAACTACGTTAAAACAAATAATGGTATAGCGAGTTTACTTTTGGCAAACATAATTGCTGAGCTTTGTATAAATATACCCACTTACTTCATTATTATTCACTGAGGATATGGCCACTATCAATATCATCCCTAGTAGAGATACTTCTTTGAAGTGGGGGCTGAGAGGCTCGGCAAGAATGAAAATATTGCTACTAAAGAAAATCTGATAGGTCCGATTTGACTTCTATCATTTTGCATGCCGTGATAACTTTGTACGATCGACGAATTATTCTTCTTCTTCTTAGCGTGTCAAGTGTTCTACGTTTTAATTTATAGTATGTTGGAGAGGTGTTTGGCCGCAACAATAGCATTAGGTGAGGCGGTTATAAGGTTCTTCATTGTGCAGGTGTTCGGTCACAACACTGCGCGAGATCACCGCAGTCGCACTGCGTCAAGTTAGGGTCCCTGAATCCCCATTTGTATATATTAAGTCTGCAGCGGCCAACCTGGGTTTGGAGCCTGTTTAAGGACTTCCAGACTGGCGACAGCAGATCGCGCCCGGGTGGTAACTGTTCCTGTGGGGTGGTAAAATCAGGCGGTGGGGAGTTACTTTTTATCCACAGTATGCGTCTAGCGGCAGCCGGGTCATCGCTCGTTGCCCTATTAATTATTATGTTATCCATACGCTATAACAATGAGTATAATTAATAAGAAAAAAGTTTCACTTTATATTGCAAAATTAAAGTCAAATACACCAGTTACTCCTGGATCAATATTACGACAGGACGATATTCCAATGTCTCATTTGGTTCTGTTGTTTGTTGGTAGTTCAGCATAGAAAATGGGTTGGTTGAAGATGGAGCACGCTTGCTTAAAAAGAACCTGTTTACTCTGGACTTGGGGACTTTGAGATTAGATTAGATAATTCTTTATTGCATACCACATAACGTACAACTAAAAAGAACACCGTAAAACTATGTGATACAATTGGCGGTTTTATCGCTGAATAGCGATTCCAGAAAACCTTTGGATGTAATGGACTGTGTGGACATTACCTGGGGTGTAATATAACCTAACATACTACATATACATACTTATGATATAAAAAAATAAAAATAATATAAATGAATGAACCTAAATAATAACTACTTATATAAAAAACATATTAATTAATAATATTATAATTACATCTTTCCTTTACGCGGCGGAACATCGATGAGCCTACCAACAAACTTTGACGACCTCCGTGGTGCAGTGGGCGAATAGCCGGCTGAGACGCAGGAGGTAGCGGGTTCGATTCCCGCTGCGGAACAAATGTTTGCATGATTTACAGATATTTGTTCCGGGTCTGGTTGTTTCTCTATATATTATAAGTATGTATTTACAAAAAAAATGTATATAAGTATTCTATCAGTTATCTGGTTCCCATAGTACAAGCTCTGCTTAGTTTGGGGCTAGAAAGCGCTGTGTGAAATGTCCAGCAATATTTATTTATTTATTTAACTAAGCTAGTTACAGTACGCTTCAATAAGAACAAGTATTTTTAAAAACCCCCGAGCCACTTTTTTACACCTGGGGTTAAAATCGACATACCTAAGAACTACCCCGGTTAAACTAGCTTTCTATTAAAAAAACCGAGTCCAAATCGGTCTATCCGATTGGGAACTTCGATGCCACAGACAAATAAACATACACACAGAAATAGGCGTCAAACTGAAACCCTTCTTTTTGTGTGAGGGGTTAAAAATAGACATTAAATTGTTGTATTTATATAGCTTCACTTTGCCTAATGAGAAATCTCCAGTAAGATACTCTACCTAATGAGAATCTACTTTAAATCTGTCGTCATACCATACAACCCCTTTCCTTTAAGTTAAGGTCTCCTAAAATAGCGGAGACCTTTTTATGTAGTTTTCTTCTCACACAAGAGAACGATCCACGATTTTTCGATAATGCGATGTTTCATAGAAGAAAAACATGTTAAAATTGTCTGGATCAGGGAAAATTCGGTATCTGTTTTACGCTAGGTAACGGTAAACTGTTTTAGGGTAGCTGTTTAGTGGTAGGTGTATAATCTAAAGTCAAATATCTTGTACGATTAAAATAAGTATTAATCTTTTGTCAGTGGGGAGCTGCCATCTTAATTTGCATTTCAGTTATTTTTGCGTTTTACGAACTAAAATAGGTTATCAATGCTCAAAATAGCATCTTGTCAGTTTATTAAGGTCAACGTAGACAAAAAGTCCAATAAGCTGCATTGATACAAAGTTTAAAGCCTTGATATTTTATAAATTACTTGATATTTGGCCGCGACTTCGTATGCGTTACACTACTTAACGTGGAAATAAAGCTAAACTCGCTGTTGTAACTTGACACCCCACTTTTATCCTAACTTAACTATGTGATAATCCAGGTTAAATTCTACGTACATTATATACCAAACTTCATCGAAATCGGTTCAGCTGTTACGACGTGATTGAGTAACAAACAAACAAACATCCAAACTGCTGCATTTATAATATTGGTGTTGATTAAACTTTTAATAGTTTGTATGTAAAAATCACCTCCATTCAAGTCAACATTTAACGGTTGTCACGAAGCGGCCACCGCTAGCTTAACAAATGTTACTAAGCAAATAAAGACAACAATTATTTGTTAGAAAAATATCGTCCATTTATTTCAATAACACTTCTCTAATTAGTTTCTTTACAGTTCTATTTTAGCTTCAAAAGGACGAGAAAGGATAACCGCCCGAGTGGATTTAAACCTTTTTTGACATTTGATACTAAGATTTAAGTAGCTGGCTGCTTTTAGACTGAGAGATTTTATTATGGGACAGGACAAGTCACGCGAAGAATTAACTTATAGATAAAAGGTAACATTAGGAAATTAGAGTCTCTTTTTTTATAGGCCTGTTATAAGTTTGACGCCAAAGTATGTTTGTGTGTCTGGGTCTTATTTATATTTTCTACTAGTTGACCTGCCCGCGGCTTCGCACGCTTGAAATTTCCCGTTCCCGCGGATCTTAGGGATAAAAACTATATAAAACACTCTTGTCAAAGTGACGCGACACTTCATGTAAATGAATTCACGTCAATGAACGACGGTTAAATTATATGGATACATAAAAAGTTTCCGCGCACTTCACGAATTCACAAACACAAATTATAAAGAAGATATCCAAGGATTCACCAATATTTGACAACAAACATATATGTCACATTTGTCTGTGGTCAAATATTTATAGTGTGTTCAGAAATTAAATAATAAAAATAACGTTTTGATAACATATGAAATAAACGCATCCAGTTTGACAGGTACGAACAGTTTCTATGGGAAAATAAAATAGTTACTTACTACTTTTTTTACTACTTTCATTGCAATTTCTTTATTTTTTCTCACCTTTTAAACCTTCCTTGGATTTCTACAAATATTTCAAAACCAAAATTAGGCCAATCGGTTCAGCCGTTTATGAGTTTTAGTGAGACTAACGAACAGCAATTGATTTTTATATATATAGAATAGATAGATAGATTGTATTGTGTGTGCTCATCATCATGGGCCTTTACATCTATGGAAGATGATTTAAATAAGCGTCAGGTTGGATAGTTTAGGCACTTTCATGGCTAAAGAGGCATATTTTGGAGCGGCAGCCACGACCACACTTTTCACATGTAAATACGACCCCTGTAGATGGTCCAGGGTTTGCGGCACGTTTGCGGTCTTAGTGCCCGCTTATGCGCTAGACAGTTGAGCCAGGCATTGTCATGAGCGACTACTCCGCTGGCAATAAATCCTTAGTGGTCTACCCATTACTTATAGAAAGGTAAGTAAAAGATTTAAGAAGCACTTGCTGATGTAGCACACTGTGAATTTATTTGATTGATTTTTG
This sequence comes from Philereme transversata, assembly GCA_963924445.1. Taxonomy (NCBI): domain Eukaryota; kingdom Metazoa; phylum Arthropoda; class Insecta; order Lepidoptera; family Geometridae; genus Philereme; species Philereme transversata. The sequence goes on from OZ004347.1 coordinate 14,370,269, forward strand.
TGTTTAATTAAGTCATTTGTTTTTGCTACCCTTTTTTTAAGTTTGTACGACGTACCTACTCAGTTTATTGTTAGTTTAAACTATGTTTATTAATTTTATTTTTATTATTGTTGCGTTACCGAAATTGTTATAATAAAGAAATATTGACTTTTCCATGTGGACACTTTCTGTGTGGCATAAATAAACCTGAATCTGAAAATCTGAATCTTAGGGCGACTTGTGCAACGATACCTAAGTGATTTAAGGAGTTGCCAAATTTAAACATGTTTAGTCACTATATAAATATGAATCGTTGTCCAAGCCGGCCTTAGTATATGTTATTTTGACACTGCGGTTTCTTCTTGTTACATTTAGAGGCTATTCCACCATCTCTGTGTAACGCTATCCAACGGCTGAAAAATATATACGTCTTTTGTTTTCACATGAAAACAGATAAAGAAAGAATGGTTTTTATCCGGCAATTAAAGTTACCCGGAGGTCATGAAATAGGCATTAATTGTCATGTGGTTTTACCCAGCGGTTTTCTACCACTTTAGGTGTCTTTGTACGGTTCTTTGATAAAATTATGGCATATAAATAAAATCTACAAAGTAAAAGGACATCTTGATATGTCAGCAGTTAATTTACATAAATATCATTCCAAATAGGTTTATGGAAATTTCTATGAGATGCCTTTTTAGGAGCGTGTGGGTTTTTAACTATTGTTTTTTTCTTGAATTTGACTAAAATGGATGTAGAAAATATGGGTCGATAACATCATAGTCTTATGTTTTATGGTTCTAGACCACATCAAAGTTCTATCGGTCATAAAAAGAAGCCTTTGTCTTCATGGACCCAAACTTTATTGAAATTGGCCCAGCAGTTGTGAAAACGTAAAAACAGAGTTACTTTCGAAATGAATACATAATATTAGTATGTATGGTTCTATGACTCATGTATGGTTGTTTAACCCTAGAGTGGTCGCGTGGATTACCTATGTAATCCACACTTACGGAATTGTAAAATTCTCAAAAACCGCTAACGTAAATTACGAGCGCTTCTAGGTACTTTAAGTTAAATAATTGATAAACGCACTCAGTGCTGCGCGCGAGATTTTCTTGTAATTATCCAGAAACCACAGCGACAACGTCAGCACAGACACCAACTCGATCCATAGATCGCTGCCACAACTGCGGAAGAAGCCGCAATAAAAGCACTCGAAAACTATGCAACACGTGCAAAAAGTTTATTTGTGGCGATCATTCGAAGGTTGTTTGCCTGTCTTGTTTAGAAAACATTAATTAGTATTTTTGATTTTTTGTGCCATTTTAGAGGTTTTTTTTGTTTTGTTGATTTTTTTATATTCAGAGGTTGTGATTCGTTTTTATTGATTGCTTTTAATACGACAATACTTAATAACACTATTACAATAAGAATTAAACATAGTTGAAGCTCAAATGTATTTTTATTTGAATTTATAAATGGCATACAATAGTACTCCACGCGACCAATCAGGTCAGGTTTTAGTACGCGACCACTGTAGGGTTAACTCCATAGACAAACCATAGACGATGGTAGGTTTTTTTTTCTATTTCTGTACTGAACGTACGTAGACCAAAATAACTAAGTATAGAATAGCTGAATGTCATTTAAAGAAACGATGCTTCGGAATTATAAATGGTAACGGAGAGGAATCATTGTCCATCGAGAATAATATATATTGTACTAGCTGTGGCCAGCGGCTTCGCCTGCGTTGTTCTGGGGTGCAAAAATACATATATAAACTTTGACTTCCCATTTTTCTCCTATGGGAACTGATTTATGGGATAAAAAGTAGCCTATATGGTAATCCAGGTTATAATCTACGTATATACCAAATTTCATCGAAATCGGTTCCGCCGTCACGACGTGAAAGAGTAACAAACATCCACACATACATACAAACATTCGCGTTTATAATATTAGTAGGATAGGATAAAGAGGGGCTGGACCCTTGACTGGTCAATAAGATCTGACATGTAATATTTTAATCCACTTTGTATGTACGTAATAAAGTTAGTGACCGACCGAAAGTTCGGCCAGTTTCGGCCAAGAAATCTAGTTACGGCCTTAGTTTCGGTTTGGGCCAAAAATGGCCGAAACTTGCTGCCGCACCGAAACTTGAATTCTTTCGTGAATAATCGTGCGTCGTTCGGCGAACTTCGCGGCTAACTCGTGCTCGCCCGCCGCGGTAAATAGAAATCTCAAAAATAAATATTATATTAATCTTAAAAATATTATGAACACATTAATTAAAATATTCAATTGAGAGTCTATACTTATGTAGTATATGTCTAAGTCGAACTGAATGTTGTTTTTTGAAAAGTTGATTTCATTACATAGAAGAATAAAACATATGTTTGTTACGTGATTAAATTATTGATTTTTTTATTTTTATTTAACACTATTTAACTGTCTGCATAAATAGTGTTAAATACAAAAAAACTATTATTAATTACTAACTGTATTGAATACCTCATGTTAATGTTTTAATTTTAAAAATAAGTACCTAAGAATTTTGAAATTATTTGTATGTAAGAAATAAAAGGCTTTTTTATTTTTATTTTATTTATAACTGTCCGCATGTATAATATACATTGTATTGTATATGCTAATGAATGTGTGAAAAATTCACTAGATTTCAGTATACAATAGAAATTTTAAGTATGTTTAAGTAAGTTTCGGTTTCGGTTTCGACCGAAAGTGAGAGCAAGGCCGAAGGTTGGGTCTCGGTTTCGGTTTCGGCTGAAAAACCTGTTTCGGTCGGACACTAAATAAAATACCAAATACTAAAAATAAATCTGGCACCACACCAACCACCTAAAACCGACAAAACCTGGAAAAATAAAACAATTCACCATCTCAAAAGACACATCGGTCTTTTGAGATGGTGAATTGTTTTATGTTGTACATACTACTAAAGTCTGTTGCAATAAAACCAACAAAAACTTTATAGAGCTTCAGTACGAAGCTTTTCAATATGTCCGAAGGCTTTCGCGTCATCCCTTTTATTGTCCCGAGGGCATTGACCTGGCTTCGCGCTTCGGGTATTTCAGCATGAAGGTAATCTGCTGTAGACCCGCCCCGTCATTACTCGAGGACAATGCAAAATTACTGTGGTATTTTTATCTTGCATATTATGAAGTTCGTACTTATTCCCCTAATTAGACCTAGCAAGCTTAATTTTAGACGCTAGCGAGATTATTATTTATTAAAACATGATCTACAGATATTTGTTCCGGTTTGGGTATTTTTCTATACATATATTATAAGTAGGTATGTATTTACAAAAAAAGGTTAACTGGTTCCCATAGTAAAAGTTTTGTTTAGTTTGAATAGCGCTGTCTGAAATGTCCAGCGTTATTTATTATTTTATATGTATAAAAGCCAAAGATAACATTCGTGACATATAAAAAAGCTATTTCATCGCTAGCGTATTTTTTTGATATCGAAGATTTATTGACCATCCAGCATCATATATATTATGAATTAGAAAAGAGAGTTTGTTTGATTTTTTGTTTGTTTTTTACGCTTTTACGTCATAACGGCTGAAGCGATTTCGATAAAATATGGTATCTATGTACATAGATTATGATGACCTGGATTGAAACAGGCTGCTTTTTATTGATAACCCATGCGTGCGAAGTCGCGGGCAAAAGTCTTTGACTTTAACACAACATGACGTTAAACAGTACGTATTGAATGTAACAAAAAATGCACTTAAAAAGTCCTAACACATTCAGATACCTGTCTTAAACTTTACAAATATCATTCGATCCACAAAATACACAACCTGTCATGGGGGAAGCCACGTGCCAAATGAAATAACGAAAGGTGCGAACCCTTAGCGCACGCGTCAGGTATCCCCCTCACTAATATAACTAGACCTTCCATCTTAACATTTCAACCCAAGCTTCGACCAGCCGCATGGCTCTGTACAAACTGGGCGGCAGGTAACCCCACCACCAACATAATCAGAGCTTTCACAGTGGTCCCCCTAGTAATAGTTTATGGATCTTGTTAAATTGGTGGGTAAAACAGGTAGGGCAGGTGGACGCATGCGTCAGGTAAGTTAACTCCTAGTGGCTTCTGGTATCCTGGTAGCAGGCTGGCAATCTGCCACAGGTACGGTTCCCAAAACCCAGGTGAAGGCTCTCACGGGTACAGGTGATGACCCTACCTTTCCCATAATAAGGATAAATAGAACCGGAAGAAAGGCGAAAGGTACAACGCGATTTTGAACTCTATTGCATTCCTTCATGAAACAGAAAGATTTACAACCAGTTTTCAAGTGATCCTTACTAATATTATAAGTATGACTCTCTGTCTGTCTATTTGTTACATTTTCACGACTAAACGTCTTGACTGATTTTGATGAAATTTAGTATAAAGATAGATTATGTCCGGAATTGATATAGGCTATTGTTTACTCATGTGCGCAGGAGGGTAATATTTTTATTGACAAACGCGAGTAAAGCCGCGGGTGGGTCAGCTAGTATAAAATAATATTGAAGGAAGTACGAAGGGGCAACATTTGCGTCGTTATTTTGAACTCTATTGCAATGGTTTAAGAAACTGTTTTTCAAACATGTTTTCATAGGAAATATTGCGACACGAGAACAGTAAAGTTTAATCATGACGAGTAGGTAGGCATTCTGTACTAGTTTTTCATGAAAAAGACTTAAACGCGCACGGTTCGTAAGTTTTATTAACTTAACTTTATGAAATTTAAGCTAGGTAAATGTAACGTTGTGACCTAGCTATAGGTACTCATGGAAATCTGGTCTAGGTCTGTTTTGTCATGTGTCAAAATACGACCAAATGATACAACATTTTTGTTGTATCATTTGTTTTTTTTTCCGCGTTTTATTTAACTTTTATCATTGAAATATCGACTTGTCGTTGAGTAGTGGTTTTGGGTGTAAGTTTTCAATATTAAGCCAAACTTAATGCATAATTATTAATTTTATAGACATTTTATAGCAGTATAGTGTAGTTATACTTTGAGACGTCAATTTTACTGCTTATTGAATCTTGTATCGTAGGAATAAAGGTCAAAATTATAATTAAGGGCAATTAATAGGTCTATTATATTGCATGCCGTAATAAGTTTGTGTTCGTACAAACAGAAGAAATGGAAAAATAATTATTAAGTTATCTATACATATTTTAATCGATTGTTCTGTATAGATAAACTTTTCTAGGGTAGTCTCTACTAGTGCAGATGATTAATTCTCCTCCTATTTTCTCTTTAATTTCCTCTGCTATCGGTACATAAAGCTTTACTAATTTAGGCGGCCCCTGTGATATTTATAATTGTTAGAAGGCGTTCATTATTGTTTTGCTTTCATTTGCCGACACGTAGGATAGGGATAACAGGCCACTGGAACCTCAGGTTATGGGTAATAGACTATACTGGAAGTCCAGAGAATGTGGAATAGACCACACACTCCAGAGGAATGATAATGAAAGTCACAACTTACGTAATAAGGGCATTTTGTAGAGAAAGGCGATTTAATAGTGACCAAATGTGGGATCGTTAAAATAGTGATGGTTTAAAAATAATTATTATGTTATCTATACCAACTACCTGACGACCCCCGTGTCGCAGTGGGCGAACAGCCGGCTGAGACGCAGGAGGTAGTGGGTTCGATTTCCGCCGCGGAGCAAATGTTTGCATGATCTACAGATATTTGTTCCTGGTCTGGTTGTTTTTCTAAATATGATAAGTATGTATTTACAAAAAAATTTATTTAAGTATTCTATCAGTTATCTGGTTCTCATAGTACAAGCTCTGCTTAGTTTGGGGCTAGATAGAGTAATGTGACATGTCCAGCAATATTTATTTATTTTATCATTTTTTGTGTAGATTTTCATACAAAGTTATTACGGCATACAATATAATAGACCTATTAGATTGTCTTTAATTATAATTTTGACCTTTATTCCCAAGATACAAGATTCAATAAGCAGTAAAATTGGCGTCTCAAAGTGATCCTTGTTATTTTATTTATAAATGAATATCGAATTTGAATTTTTGATTTGCCAATTGTTAACGGAAAAGTTTTCAATACTTTTTAACCGCAAGACAATTTTCCAGTACATCACGAACTTGATGTTGCAGAACAAATAAGCAATTCTATGCATCATTTAATATCTAAGTATCTCCTAGTTCAAAGACCTCTAGAACAATAAGTAATACTGTGACATTCCTGAAAAGTTCATTGAACGACTCCGACACTAATTGATTACTACCTATCTTAGCATGATGATCTAGCCTTCATTTCGGGACCGCTTTATTCGACTGACTATTCAATCGATCCATACCTATAAAATGTTTAGTTTAATTAGTGCTGAGTGGATTTTTATCTGTTTTGTTGATTAAAAAATACGATAATAATATGAATGTGAAAGTTACCCTGATTGATTGAAAATTCTTTATTGTACAAAAAATAATATATCTGTACTGTACACAGGCAAACTTAATGCTAGCAAGCACTGTCTCTCTGTCTGTTTGTTACGTTTTCACGACTAAACAGCTAAATTTCATTAAAATCGGTCCAGCCATTTAGTCGTGAAAACGAAACAAATAGACAGAGAGATACAGATACTTTAGAATTTATAATTACTAGCCGTTGCCCGCGACTTCGTACGCGTTACACTACTAAATTTGTAGGTAACCTAGAAATAAAGCTAAACTCGCTGTTGCAACTTGACTTGACACTCCATTTTTATCCCATGGGAACTGTTTTATGGAGATAAAAAGTAGCCTCTGTGGTAATCCAGGTTATAATCTATATATATACCAAATTTCATCGAAATTAGTTCAGCCGTTACTACGTGATTGAGTAACAAACAAACAAACATTTAAACTTTCACATTTATAATATTAGTGTGATTAGTTTAGAAAATCACTTTTAACTGTAAATTTGGTCAAACTCAAATATTTTTATTCATTAAAATCACAAGTATCACTATGAAACGTCAACTTTACAGCCTGTTCCTTCGCGACCAAGCCAGGAAAGAAAGGCAAGAAACAAGGCTGGTTGTTTTTTTAATGACCCTTTTACGATACATAACATACAGAAAATAAATTACGTCTAAATTATAACACTTTGAACGAGTTGGAGCAATTTCAATCCCAAGTTTCTCTATCATCTATTAAATCGCCTTTCCCTACAAAACGCCCTTATACGTAGACTGTGACCTCTGGATTGTGTGGTCGATTCCACATTCTCTGGATTTCCAGTGTGGTCTATTACCCATAACCTGAGCTTCCAGTGGCCTGTTATCCCTGTCCTACGTGTCGGCAAATAAAAGCAAAACAATAATGAACGCCTTCTAACAATTATAAATATCACAGGACCCGCCTAAATTAGTAAAGCTTTACGTACCGATGGCAGAAGAAATTAAAGAGAAAATAGGATCACTGTATTTTGACCACGCAGGGCTTTTAGAAGTATATTAAAAAAAAAATCATCTGCACTAGTAGCGACTGCCCTAGAAAAGTTTATCTATACAGAAGAATCAATTAAAATGGCATATGACCGAATCCTAGGGATGGCTTTCTATGACCTATGCGAGAGTTGGTCACTGACTGATTTTACAATTCTTTAAAGTTCTTAAAAGTATTTTTGAACAGTTTTTATGCGTACTTCACAAACGTTAGTCATAAGGGCTGGTTTACATTAAATTATTAACACTAACAAATTAGTAATTTTTTTTAATTCCTTAGGTTATGACATTCTAATTTTATTTCCAATTAGGCTATTTTTCTACTTCACGTTTTGTCGTAGGTACATTTTTGAAGTATTTTTTTAGCGTTATAAAAAGTGTTATCGGGTGAGACGAACGGAGGTTGAGAGGAAGATATAAGTTAGTGAAGATAGAAAGAGAGAGTTACGTTTCGTATATTACTGTAGGGGCAAGAGAGAGAGGTGCTAAAGAAGTTTTACTTCAGTCGTGTGATCTCGTTTTTTTCTCATTGTTTTTTCTCAGTCATACGTTTATTTCTGTTGCTGACCGTAGTCTGGTCTTAAACCAATTTATTAGTGCTTTTAGGAAGCATTTCACGAGACCTACTTCCCATAGTTTAATAAAGCCTAAACGACAATTAAAATGTTATGAGTTAAATTACTAAATTGGGACATTGACAGTTTTGTCTAACGAATTAATTCGCCCTAGATATACGATTGACACTAAATTGTTAACAATATGCCATACTTACAAGTACTTGAAAAGAATTGTCAAATGTCAAATGTTTTCAAGAATTATTGTCAAATGAGATCACTTCACGTGATTTTCAAGATAAAAAAACTTGTCAGAAACTAGGCCCGGCTTACACAACGATCCCTAAACGTCACTAAACATGTTTAAATTTCACGTATTTGTATGATTAGACAACTTGTTAAATAAAATTTAGCCAGTAAATACGTTTAAGCATCGATACGCAAGTCGCCCTAGGTGTATTAAATATCTATCTTATTTTTATTATATCAGATATAGTTTTTCAATAAAAACATTACCCTCCGCGCCGTAAAAAATAGCCTATGTTACTCAGGGATAATATAACATTCTAATAGTGAAAGAATTTTTGAAATCGGACCAGTTGTTTTTGAGTTTATTTGTTACAAACATATAAAAATACAAATCTATCCTTTTTATAATATTAGTATAGATAATTATATTATTAGATTAGTATAGATTAGTCTCTTTGTAATCTCTCTGTAGATCTATGTATTTATTTTAGTATATAACATACATATATACATTTTTTACATTGTGTCTATACCTATAGACGCGATGTTGTTGCTGGCGTTCCGCAGGGTGGAATCCTGTCCCTTCTTCTCTTTTCTGTCTTCATAAATACCTTGGTCTCTGGTCTCCGTTCCTCTTCATCTCACCTATATGCTGATGATGTACACCTCTACCTTTCTTTCAGTCCCGATGACATTCATGATGCCATACACCTCCTGACTGAGGATTTTTTCTTGGTCACATAAATTTGGTCTACAGATCAACACTAGTAAAACCCAAGTGATGATTACTGGCAGCCGGGTCTTTATTTCTAGGTTTGATCTAAACTCTCTCCCTTCTGTTACGTATAACGATGTCCCCTTAGCTTACTGCTCTGAAGTAAAGAATCTTGGCCTAATCATCACTGAAAGCTTATCATGGGAACAGCACATCACTGAAGTCAGCAGGAAGATGTACATATGCACGCTCTAAAGCGCATGCAAAACTTCCTTCCTTCTTCGGCTAAAATTACTCTTATAAATTCCATTCTACTCCCTATCCTAGATTATGCAGATGTGTGCTATCCCGACGCTACCGAGGAGCAACTTAATGAGCTGGAGCGTTTGTTAAACCTCTGCATCAGGTATGTATACAGGCTACGCAAGTACGATCACATCTCACAGTACCGCTCGCAGTTAAAGTGGCTCAGAATCCAGTTTCGTCGGGATACTCACATACTCTGCCTTCTTTATAACATCCTTCAAAATCCTCTGTCTCCATGCTATCTTAAAGAATGTTTTTCTCTTCTTTTTCCACCTGATCGTCCTTCTCGTTCTTCTCAACATCTTTTACTCAAGACGCCTGAGCATAAAACTTCTTTCTTCACTAACTCTTTCACTGTGACGGCTATCCGCTTGTGGAACTCTCTTCCAGTGGAAATCCGCAGGGCAGCCTCTATGGGAGTCTTCAATTCCAAACTCTTTAAACACTTCATCTCTCTTCAAGATACCCAAACAAATTGAGCACTTTATGTAGGTATTTTATGTATTTCGTTTATGTAAGTGTATTATTACTATTATTAATTTTTGTAAGTTTTTTTTTGAAACCTAAGCTAAAGTTGTTTTACCTCTCTATTTTCTATTCTATCTCTATTTTCTGGAACTACCACTTTCTCCACACTACACAAAGGTTAGCTGGTAGAAAATACTAATTAGCATTAAGTTCGCCTATGTATTATTTTTTTAGTGCAATAAAGAATTTTCTAATATAATCTAAACTATAGATAATATAAAGGCACTTTCTATTAGTAAAAGGCAACAAATAATGTTTCTGTATCTATAATTTTTAGAACTTAGTTTTATTTAATGCGGATTTTACTGTTGTAAAGTCTGTCGTAAAGTCTGCCGTAAGTTACTGTCGTATTGAGGAAGGTTTCTCAAAACATGTGGGTTGTTTTTCAAGTGATCTAAAGATATTAGTTCCAGATCTAGATGTTCCTAAAGATATTAGAAGTACCTATGTATTAACAAACAAAACAGTATAACCATTATATGTCAGTTATCTCATTCACATAGTATACGCTTTGCTTAGTTTTGGGCTAGATAGCCCTGTGTGAAATGTTTGTTTTTCAAGTTTCTAGTCTATGATAAGAATCTACATATCCGTAGCATCAGTTTATAAGCATGTTGCAAAAGCTTTCGCAAATACAAATCGTAAATGTCATCGAGGCGAACTTTAGAACATGTATGTTCAAAAAAATGCAAGAAATTGCAGAATTCAGTTCCAATTGCAAAACTTATAACTGAGGAACATTTTAGGACACTCGATAATAACTTCTAATAATTATTATTAATTACTTGACTACAAAATAACTAAGCATTCTATATCACGTATCTAAAAACAAAAGCAGTTTTTTGTCTAGTTTTGAGAATCTAAATAAAACGGCTTAATTAACTTCAGACCGGAAAACTAACTTCGTAACTATATATTATATACTACTTATATATAATATATAGTTGAGAAGATATATAGTAGAAGGGTTGTCTGGAAGAGACCGCTATTAGCGATAAGACCGCCCATTGTACCGTTAGAATAAAGAGTATTTCATTCATTCATTCATTATATATATTCCGATATACTTCCCAATAGCATGCAGAAAATACACTCTCCATATATATTCCGATATACTTCCCAATAGCATGCAGAAAATACACTCTCCAAAAGTAGTTTTCACTAAAAAAAAGCATTTTAGGTACATTTAAAGATAATAGTTTCGGGTTAATGAATGAATGAATGAAAACACTTTATTGTACACATTAAAAAATAAAAATTACAGACAAAATAGAAGACACAAAGCAAACAGTACAATGGGCAGTATTATCGCTTTGAAGCGATTTCTTCCAGGCAACCTTTGGATGGAGAGGATTAAGTAATGTCAAAGATATGGTCGGGGAGCACTTACGATATGGATGAAGGGAGTGTAACTAGGTTAACTAGGTAGGTGCATTCATTTCCTCACTTAGCTCAACGAATCCAGATTTATTATATTTAGTGATAGTTACTTTTACAATGTAAACTAAATGTAACCTGCACTACCTATTTTGTAGTTGAAAACTTCCACGAGAAGTTGCCACCCGGATTTTGCAAATGACGAATTGTCCTAGTGTGGTCCTAGCCCACACGTTCAAGATTATACGATACAATCGATTTGTGAGTTGAACACTCAACTAGAAAGTTCTAGAGATCTCAACAATACATACAACATACATACAATATATTCAATATTGTATGTATGTATGTTAGTATGTGTAAATGCATACTCAACCTTCAAGTCTTTTTAAGATTAGACCTAGCAAAGTTTTGCACGATTTACCAAAGTAACATAATCTAAATTGAATATATGTCAAGAGATAACTATATATTATTTCATTATTATATTACTAGGTAGCCCGCCCGGGTTCCGCACGGATTTTTATCACAATAAAGTATAGCTTTTAGCAATCAGGGATAATATAGTAATTTTCAGGATGGATTCAGTAGTTTCTGACCCCCTACAAAAGCACAAACTTACTAATAACAAACTTTACCTCTTGATTGAGCGATCGTAAAATACAACAGTACAGGTTGTTGAAACAAGTTTAAGAACCAAATCTTGGGCTTAAAGTCACTTTGCTCTATCTAAACAGAAGGGCCATGTGACAGCTGGACAAAGCCTTTCGCTCGCAAACGTTATAAATCAGTGCAGTTAAGACGTTTATAGACCTTGGACTTTACGACTTTTCCTCAGTTCATTGTCAAGTGTAAGTGTGCGTCCACACTGCGAGCCTAGCGCGGTTGCGACGACGGGCGCGAAGTATTAAACATATGAAAAGCGCCTTTGCGTCCATACTGTAGTGACTAAGGCGGAAGCCTAGTGCGACGGGACCGAGCGAGACAGAGCGCGTAGTTTTCAAACGTTCCTGTCCGCGCGTTCTGTTCTTTCGCCCCCGCTCGCCGCACTAGCATTAGGCCCTAGTCGCCGCGCATTTAGTGTGGACGCAGCCTAAGAGATGCATGCCCCTTTCAAATATACTAGTAGTTCGCCCCGAACTGAGATCTCGCGAGTCTCCTATAAAAACAAAAAAATGTTATTTGTAATTTTTACCATCAAAATAGTGCCACGAAATGCATAACTAACTAACAACACCCCCACATTTTTAGCTCATTTAGTTACACCAAAATTGTGCCATCACTACCTACCTATATACCAAATTTCACGATGATCGGATAAGCGTTTCGAAAATTATCTTCGGACAAACAAACATACATACATACAATGCCGATTTGCCCAAGTTGATTTAGAGTACGTAAGTATTTACAAAAAGTAAATAATTTAAATAATGGGTCGAGTTCCATTTGCTGCTGTAGCACAAACTTTTTTGTTTATGGCCAAAATTCCTTCTTGATTTTGTATTCATGTTTTAAATTTCTATGCCTCTATAGACAGTGGGTCTTACCACAAAAAGTTAAAGACACGCTTAACACAGTTTAAAAAAATCCTGAACAGTAAGGGATTTTATAAACACGCGTTAAATGGTATTTAACTTTTTTGTGGTAACAAAAGTTTGATTGTAAAAAAAAAACAAAATTGAGTCCAGCGTTTGCATATTTTTGCATTGTGGGCAATCTTATCAGATCTTCCGGTTTAGAGCACTTGTTGTATCGGAGACAGTTGCTCAATCCACTGTCAAGTGCAAACAAAGCATATCTCTCCCAACCACAGACCATTTATCAAGATTTACGAGCATAGCTTTGGATTGATTAATGGGCGTGAAATGACTAATTGATCTGTGTTTACATTTTGGGACAATTAAACTGGTCATCTGTACCTACATATAAGCTTATTGCGCGCACGGATGAGTGTAATTGACATAGTTGAAGTTTATATAGAGAAGATGAGAGAAATGATTAAAATAGGTAGAAAAACAACACCGGTGAAGTAGGAGTAGGACCCGCGTATCGAGGGTTCTGAACTTTCCTAGATTTAATTTAACTTAGCAGCGCCATCTAGTTACGTAAGTGATTAACCAAGAAAACTTAGGCAGATATCTTAAATTTGTTCTAGATAGCATTCGTTTTCATTTTCCTGTAATTTCCTGTACATGTCCATCGATCATATTAATTTCACATTTTTCACTTTCCAACTTCGGACATACTTAAGGGGAACGGTATTTATTTTAGACATTTTTCATTATAACTCCAAAACTATACAACACAAAAAAATGCTTACTCTTTATATGATACTGATACCTCATTTGACCTAGTAAATCCGTTTTGAAATGTTGGCCCCATCATTTTGGCTCCTATGGCAATTATTTTTTTTTTACTTATAATAGAAGTGGTTCAGTATTATTTATAACAATTCTAAATTTCAAGTCGATAGCTTCAGTAATTGCTGAGATAATCAGCTGTGGCAGACTGACGACGGACGGACGGACAAAGTCGCACGATAAGGGTTCCTATTTTAACTTTAGTTAACCGTTTAGTTATTATAAATACGGGATTTATCACTTACACATTTATCACTTATACGGGTTTAATATAGATTAAACTAAATCACTAAAGTTTTCATAGTAAAATAAGCTGGTGTTTCTGACATAGAAGCTTATCTTTGGTGTTTCACAGAATGAACATAATTATTTTTTATTTTTATATTTTATTTATTCGACAAAAAGTTGGTAATAGTATTACATTAAACATTGTAAAACCCGCTGCGTATAGACACTCAAGCCGCCACACATTATTTAAATATTTAAAAAACCAGTCACCTTTACTTTACATACGATTTTATAGTTACACAATAAATAAAATAATAGTTACACATAACCGACCTACCCACCCAAATTACCGTTTAAATTACACTTTTACCAAAAGATAACTTTTTGTGAAATTTCTTATTGCCTTTATGGTTTTAGAACAATGACAATGATGATTGAAATAAAACACGAAAATTTTTTTGGTAAAAAGCCTATAAAGAATAATGCCTACGAATTGCAAACCGCAGTGAATGAGACCTAAGTAAAATATTGAATGATTTCGTCGTGATCTCTCAAATCGTAAACTCCCAAACGGTGATGTTATTCATTCTTTGAGCTTATTTTCAATATACCTACGAGTCCTACGTCTACTATTAACATATCTATTGCAAAGTAAAAAGCACACAAACCGTAAAAAACTGTTTGCTTAAATACCGTTCTAACGTAAAATTGTCTATAAAATATCGTTATATAGTATCGTAAAATTTTGCATAACAAACAGAATTCAACCGTCGGAAATACAGCTGAGATTTTATAGTTTTCGTAACAATAACAAAATTGTTAGTTCACTGACTTCTGGAATATCGCTTACTCACCTGTTTTTTTTAATTCTATCCCACTAAGTCAACCGTCTTTCTGCAACATTTAACTAGGTAGTAGGTGAGTTAGGCAATTTATCTAATTATGCGTGACTTATCTGTCTGCTATTGTATTGTCTTTGGCTATCATAAATTTAACTATTGATATTTAAATTGGGCCCAAATTCGTCAGGGGCAATATTCTCATACAGCCATGACGATATTCTTACCTACTTATTTTTCGCAGGTCGTTGACCTCAGTAGGCGTGCGTAGAAACACTTAAAGTGTGCTAAAAGGCTGGATACATCATCAATCATCTTAAATCGGTGTACTCAGACTCAGTAGTGAGTGATACATCGAGACTGAAAAAACATTTTGTATGATCGCTGATTTATAAACCCGATGATAAAGTAATAAAAAACTATAAGTAAGTGGTATCATTTAAATACGGAAATGTGTTGTACAACTGGCATATGGGGCACTGGATAAAGTCCGTCTAAGTTTGTTTAAAGCTAAAATAGAAGATTAAAAAAATGTGGTTCAGTATGAACCACTGAATGAATTTATTTTTAATTACTGAAGCGTAAAATTTAACTAGCGCTACAGAAACGTTAACATTGCACACAGTTAAGTGATCTTCTGTTATGAAGTCACTTTAATGAATTTTGAAAGAATGAAAAAAAATACATTAAAATACACACAAGATACTCAGGTCGTTTTTCTATTCTATTCTATATGCATGTCAAGGCGGTACGAGGTTCAGCAGGTCAGCTAGTAATAATATAATTATTGAATCACAAGCTGGGCGACTGGCGGGTGTTTTAAATCCCAGCAGCCAATGATGCCGGAATTAAAATTAAAATTATCTGCCACAACGGCCAGCATCCTGGTAGAGCTGTCTCGGATAAGGATAAAGAAAAAGAGAGGATAAGATAACGAGAGAAAGATATTTATCCGTCGATAAAGTTACTAGGAGGTCGTGAAATAGGCACTAAATGTCATTGTAAGATTGTATAATAGCCATAAAAAAATACCTTGACGTATACATACCTAATTCTCTGCTCCATTTTGGAATCAATGGGTTGACCATTTGCATTGTCAAATGGTCGCTATCAAAAATTGTTTTGATAGCGTCTGACAATTTCTTGACTTTGATCCTATTTCTTTCTATTATTTCTATTTTTTTTTCTATCTCTAAGAATAGAGACGAGTTTATTAAAGAAACATAGGTTCATCTTGTAATTGTAACATTAAAAATGTTACATCATCTTGTCGAGATAAACTATGGTCTAGACAGATACAATTTAGAATTTAAAGTGACCTAAAAAGACCAAATTCAAATTGCTGATTGGCAAATGGCGATTATGGAGATTAATTAGCGGATTCCGCTGCAGTTATCAACGCCAATTGCCAATTGTCTATAACTAATTGTGATAGAATGTCTGTCTGAGGCTTTGTTACAGCTAGGCAGCAAGTAGTTAATCTGTGTGGAAGAAATGAATAACTATGACCTCCGTGGCACAGTGGACGAATGGCTGACACGCAGGAGCTTGCGGGTTCAATTCCCGCCGTAATAAGTTATTAACATTCCGTTAGACAGTAGACCCGCAGTTATCCGTCAAACGTTTTAAAAGGTGGTGTCGGATTATCGAATTTGTCGGACTATAGAGTACTTACCTACTATAGTTTATAGTCCCCTTGTAGTCAGGAACCTTTATGAAACGGGTACCTTGTATTCTGACCAATACTCATACTCATATATTCAAACCGTATGGACACAATAGAACACTTGGTTACGTCAATAATAGTACTTAACTAATTACATAGGCTTTATCTAAATAGTTTCATTGCACCATAACTTTGGAGGTGCTAGAAAATGACAAGTATTTCATATTCATTTACATTTAAGCATCTAAACACAGATTAAAATAAGTATGTATTAATCAGCATTGTCAATGCATGATGTACAGCATGAGCAGTAAGTATTGTCAAAGAATGTATTATAATACCTATTTTGAGTTCTAAATTGGTATGGATATTGTGGGGAAGGGGGGGGGGGGGGGGGTTACTGTCAGTATTTAGTATTAGTTGACCCGCTCACGTCTTCGTACGCGTAGTTTGATAATTAAAACATTACAATACCTCAATACCGGTCATAATCTACGTACAAATGTGATCGAAAACGGTCCAGCCGTTCAATCGTGAAAACGTAACAAAAAGAGAAACAGAGTTACTTTAGGATTTATAATATTAGTAAGGAAAATTGAGGCAATTTTTACAAGCTTTTTATTAACTTGCAATGTATGTATGTTTGTCCGGGTGGAATCTTGCATCTGAATTTTAAACCCGTTCCCCTCAACCGATTGAGCTGAAATTTGGAATACATATATAACTTCGGTGACAATGCAATAATATGGTACCATGGAGGTGGTCTTATGATGGAGACGGATGTTAAACAACGGCACTTCTGAATGGATTGTAGTAGGCTACTAGTGTTCGGGCTCATTTGAATCTGCTTGCGGTTCCGATTATGAATTTTATAAAAGCTAGTTTCGAAAAAGTATTTTTTCAACAAATACTTATTAAATAGTGAACCTTATTTAATCTATGAAAATAATGTTTGCAGTGTAAATGTTTAGAATTTTACAAACAGACTAAAATACACTGAACTAAGAACTATGTTTGTTTTCCAGAGTCAAGAATTAAAACCGGACTAACAAGAATTAAAACAAAAAACCCCTTTGGCAATATAAATAATAATATTACTTTATGCAATGTGAACATTGTTTGTGTAAATATGTAACGAGAAATTATGGTAAAAGGCGCGCCGATTTTGCTATCAAATACTATGCGCGCGCGCAGCTTCCGATGTCGGTCATGCGAACCGCGTATCGGTTAGGGGTGTCATAATTGAATAAGAGATTTAAAAAAAATTGTTACATGTAACCCTTCTGCGCAGTCTGGTAAAAAGTAGCCTATGTCCCAATCACGGTTATAATTTATCTATTCTAAATTTTATTGAAATTGATCCAGCCGTTTAGTTGTGAAAACGTAACAAACCGACAGACAGAGAGAAATACTGACACAGTTACTTTCGAATTCTTAAAATTAGTCATCTATTTAATTTGTGATATTTTTATTGTAATTTAGACCATTTTTAATTAATATTTTATTGAAATTATTACTTATTGTATTTGATTTTTGTTATCATTTTGTGTAATTTTCTTTTTGTACAATTTAAAATGTTTTTTTTAATCAGTACATGAACTTGTTCCGAAATAAATAAATTAATAATTTTTAGTGGGTAGACAATCGTTTGGTAATGGATTATTGAGCGAGCATCAGCTTTATCTTACGGTAAGTGTCGGTGTGGTCAAAGATGATCACGCTTGTCCAGAAAGAACCTATTCACTCTAGACTTGAAGATTCCAAAGTGATAACAGGTCTGGAAAAAAAATCTTTGTAACTACTGAAGATAAAATAACATAAGGATGAAAAAATAATACTATTAGTCTTCATACATTCAGTTTTATTGAGCGTACAGTGAATAGATTTACTATTTAAGACGATATACAAATTTAATTTCGTTGACGATTGGGCGGAGCATATAGATATTTGCCCCGCGCGCAAAAAAATGACAGTGCTATTTACTTGTCTAGGTGAAGAACGAGACAAACATATATCATAGGCACGCCGCATTGTCGCCGGTGATACTCAATCAATAATGGCTGAACCGATTTCACTGAAATTTAGTATGTTCGTAGATTATAACCTGGATTACCACATAGGCTACTTTTTATCCCATAAATCAGATTCCATGGGATGGAAATGGGGTCTCAAGTCAAGTTGCACCAGCTAGTTTAGCTTTATTTCTAGGTTACCTACACATTTAGTAGTTTAACGCGTACGAAGTCGCGGGCAACAGCTAGTTGATAATAAATGTTAAGAGATAGCCTTAATAATTCCCCGCCCGCGTAGTAGTCGCCGACGCGTCTGCGCAGGCCGATTAGCATTCACAACGTGCCATAAATAACTGTCAGTAGGTACATGTAGCTATATATATAGCAAGATTGTACTCATTGATTCATTCGATCTAAAGTTCGCTGCGGATGTTTTCAATATTTTATCTCTCATCAAATACTTGTTTGAACTCTTCAATGCGTTCAATACATTTAGTACGTCTCTCCTTAAAACTGGCTAATTGAGAGAAAATGCGCACAGGATCGGAATTAATGACATAAACATAGGTCTATGCCCAGCAGTGGGTGGACACGGGTCAGGTCTAAAAATATATCACATAAAAAATAAAAATAATAACATAATATACAGCGCATACCTAATTGATTGAAATCAACCCAAATTATTAATTCTCCTACAGGCAAGGCTGTTACTCATCAGTCGTAGACAGTTTACAAATCCACGTCCTATTTAAATTTTGTCTATTTAAAATATAATATACTAGCTGTTGCCCGCGACTTTATACGCGTTACACTACTAAATGTGTAGGTAACCTAGAAATAAAGAAATATAAATAGAATAGAAATATAATACGTATATTATATATAAAATATGTAATAGAATATATATAAAATAATACTCGCTATTGCAACTTGACTCGACACTATATTTTTATCTCATGGGAATTGATTTATGAGATAAAAGATAACCTATGTGATAATCCAGTATAGGTACTCTACGTATAGGTATACCAAATTTCATCGAAATCGGTTCAGCCGTTACGTCGTAATTGAGAAACAAACAAATAAATAAACGCATCCAAACTTTCACATTTATAATATTAGTGCTTAATGACTGCGAATGTTCTGAAGAGCTGTTCAATCTAATCCCTGCTTCCCACTTCTAGCATAGAACCTCCCGCAACCGGCAACGAGCACACGATACGTTTCACTCGCTCATTTCTTCCTGCACACCTGCAAGATTTGGAAAGAAAAAAAAAGTCGGGGGAATCCTCCCCCGAGTTTTTTCCGGCTTCAAAATAACGCCTTCAAGAGAGGTGTAAATATGGTATTAAGTGTTAGGCAACGCGACTGCAGCACCACGAGTGCTGCAGGAGTTTATAGGCGGCGGTGACCACATAATATCAGGAGGCCCGTCAGCTTGTCTGTCTACAAGTTTAATATAAAAAGAAAAAAGTTTACTGTTTGCAAGTTTCTATATATTTTGTCTTATTTTTTGTACGAAATATATATATATTTATATATCAAGTCGAAGAAAAATGCGCTGCGCTTGCGAGCGGGCCAGCTATGTAGTATATTATATAATACTTTTATAACAAACTCCCAAGGGATGTACAAAAATTGACAATTAACAAATTTATAAACGTAATTAAACAAAATCTTTATAAAAGAGCCTACTATAAAATATCGGGTTATTTAGATAACAGAGAAGCTTGGGATTGAAATTGCTCCAACTCGTTCAAAATGTTACAATTTAGACGTAATTTATTTTCTGTATTATGTAAAAGGATCATTAAAAAAACAACCAGCCTTATTTCTTGCCTTTCTTTCTTGGCTTGGTCGCGAAGGAACAGGCAGTAAAATTGACGTTTCAAAGTGATCCTTGTGATTTTAATGAATAAAAATATTTGACTTTGACTTTGATTTTACTCTAGAATCAGTAATTGATAAGTCTACGCCAACTGTACTCTTTCGTCAAAGGAGCAGGACAAGACCCTCAGTATGCAGCCAGCGATGCACCATAACATTTCTATGATATCATGACACCTATTAATAACATCAAATCCATCGTCTGCAGCTCCGCCTGAATACTAAGCACTAATTACTCACTCATTGTTTTGTGAGTTGGACAAATATTTGAATATCTTCGTACGGGACGTGGATTTGTATGGGCTGGTAATGTAAGCACGATTTGATGGTATCATAGAACCGATTAAGCTTGTGTTATAAGAAGCGGTTATTTGAACATTGCCTACTTCATGCTAGGTACCTACTTCATGTTTGCCATAGGACGTCGCTCCCCCCATTAATTTCCAAAGACTTATGCCCCGTTTCTATAAACTTAAAAAAATTCAAATTTTGGTTAGTATAAAAAGCATAACACTTTTTCAAATAGCAACGCGACGATGGCCGTTACCGACTATTATAGAAACCGGCCTACCTAAAGATTTGCCACTAGCGGTCACCCATCAATGTAACGAAGCGTACTTTTAGGAACTATTAAGCAAGCTATTAAGTGCTACACTTAGTTATTTAGATAAACGGATTTTTTTGGATTTAATAATTGTATTACGTAAATTTTTACAAAATTTAATAACTCTTGTGCCTCGTTTTTGCTTCTGGCTTTAAAAACCTGACATAGCTAAGAACCATCCCAGTTAAACTAGCTTTCTAATAAATAAAACCGGCCAAGTGCGACTCGGACTCGCGCACGAAGGGTTCCGTACCATTATCTATAATAAATTGTATGAGCGCCCATGCAACTCAGAGGACTATCTTAATTGGCGTCAACAATGTTTGTATGGGGACACCTTTTAATTTCCAATTTTTTTTTTAATTTTTTGGAATTTTTCCTTTACCTTGCTTTTTGCCAAGTTTCGTGATTCTAGGTCAAGGGAAACTACCATATAGGTTTTCGACCCAAAACCTATAGGGTATTTTCGGTTGACCTAAAATTGTCAATTTTGATAAAAGCAAGGTAAAACACAAGTAGAACACAGCACAAGTAATGGGAAAATTCCGTAAAATAAAAAATTAATATAAGAAAATTAAGGTTAATTTTGGTAATTTAAGTTTAATTTAGGTAATTTTGGTTTTCGCGAAAATCTAAATTTGCCCATATCATTTTATCGTGTTGACTCAGGATCTTGATTTTTATACACCTAATAGGGACTATAGACCTCAGTATCTGGTATAAATTTCAACTTACTAGGTTCACCCGTTCCTGAGAAAATCAGAAAATCGATGGTGACACACGGACAGACAGACGGACAGACGGACAAGAGAGTGATCTTATAAGGGTTCCTTTTTTTGCTTTTGAGGTACGGAACCCTAAAAAACCGCACCCGATTTGGTCCATCCGCCCGTCCATACCACAGACAGACAGACACACACACACAGACAGGCATGCTTCAAACTTATAACACGTCTCTTTTTGCGTCGGAGTTAAAAAGACTTAAATTTAAGAACAAAGGAGTTCTCTGTTTATCTCACACTTAGCTTTTCCGTCAAGAAATCAATGAGACGCTTCAAAGTGTAACGATAAATTGTATCCTGAAGACCAAAATAAAAGTGGTTCATCCGTCCATCGTGTGTAATTGACAGCAGCAAACGTAGGGCTCATTACTGACGGACGGAGTCGGGTTTACATCCTCAGACCATCCTGTAGGGTTTAGTTTCATTCATATTAATATAATGTAATTTAATTGTATCTGGGTAATTTGTAATGGTATTTGGATCTATATCATTTGGGTGGGTAAGTCGATTGTAATTGTACTATAAAATTAGGTATGTTTATGTAAATGTGACGGATGTTTAGATAAGTATCTAAATATCTCGTAAGTATTTCGAGTGTCTCTAAGCACCGAGACAAACTAGGGTCAAAATTAGTCGCCAATTTATTTAGAAAAACCAACAGTAATTACAATAACAATATTTATGTAAACCATCATATTAGAATAATACAAACATTTGTTTTGAACGAACATAAAATCACAAAATGGTTAGAAATTATATTCCATCTCTCGGTTTATCAACTATAGTCTGTGTGCCGCAAAGATTGAAGTGTTTGTCGAAAGACGCAAGCATATTTACAAATCGTCAAGTTGTGGTTTAGTGTTTGCTCAGAGCTATTTCTAGACTTTGATCTCCAAAATTTGCATGCCAAAATACCTCAAATGGTAAGTCCGAACATATACGTGCGTACTTGTTCGGTATTTTTGCTTCCAATCGAGCAAGATCGAACTTTAGACCGATAAAACTTATGACTAGGGTGAATTGCGCAACGAATGATTTAGAGAGTTGTCAAATCATACAAATATGTCAAATTTAATTTCCCAATAAATGATATATAATTAGAATTTGAGTATTCTTATTTATTTTCAATTATTATCAATTATTAAGTACGATGTGTGACAACCAGACAGCATCCGAACGGATTCCTTATAAATAGGGATCTCAATCTTACCCATAGATTCACCAACCTATAATATAATTTCTAACACCACTGACTGTACACACGCTCAGGGCTACTATCCACCGAAGCTGAGCGAAAAGATTGGGAAATAAACTAATAATTTACGTCGACCCATCATTTTGATTCTATTGGTTGATACTATCTCCTCTCCTAGCTTTAGTGGTTACTAGCCTTAACTAAATGCTAAACTCTTGGATGGGCTCCCAACGAGTCACACCTCAATAGCCAAGTTCATGAAGCTCGCTTCCCAGCGACATTATGAACTTGCCACCCATCATCCGAATCCTTTGGAGGCATATTCTGTGTGTTAAAAACTAACAATGAAATAAAATTCATTTGGTTATCAAAAGAATGAAAGTGATGAAAAAAAATCGATTAAAGTTAATTTAATTAAAAATAGCCATGAGCACTTTTAGATAGGCAAGTATAATTATAGGCATATTTGTTTATACATTATATTTGATAAAAAATATGTCTCATCTGGTTATCAGATCGGTGAAGGTCGATCTTCCACGTCTCCTCTACTATGAGTTTGTTTATTCGTCAGTTATTCGCAATGTTCAAAGCACCGCTCCCTTTTAACTGTTTCACTGTGTGCCTACTGGGTATATAAATACTCATTCCTAGCATTTGTTTACGTAGTGAATCTATTTATCAACATTTTTGCTGTTGCTATGGATAAACTAATAAACTGAACTGAAATAATGATGGATTCTTAAATTCTCGAATGGTAAAATTAATCTGAAGATTACAGGTATTAAGGATTTCCAGTTTTAAATTATTTTTATAATAATTCAGGACCTCTTGTCTTTATTTAGGTATACCAATATAATTAAAAAAAAATAATACAAAAATAATGTAGATACCCAGTAGGATAAGATATCCTAATCATGTATTTAAATAATAACACATCCGCTCATCTTAAAGGACCTAAGTCCAAACGAAGCTCATCAAGGCCGATCAATACAATCTACACTGATTTGATAAACAATGGATCATGCACTTAACTGCAGTAACACTGTTTGAGCCTCGATTTCCTGTCGAACCAAAGCTTAATTTAATTTAATTAGGAGATGTTTTGAATAATAGTCGGTAATTAGTGTTTGGGTTGAATACAAATTAGAAAGATTAATAATTATATTAAAATAATTTAAACTTACAAGCTAGATCAAACAAATGAAAAACTAATAAATGTATCTATAGTTAACAGATATCTAATCTTTGGAAGGAAGATGTCACACTCCCAGTCTAAGCGTTTTTTGGGAGTCAAATGATGATACGTGTAGATATACCAAAATCACTCCCAGCTAAAATGGAATTGGGCCGGCCTAGTCTGCCGCATGTCTGAGGAACTGTGGGCTAAGACAACCACTGAGTACCAAGACGATATCCACGGAGATGGCGGGATGACGTACGTGGATGCCCACTTTCTAGATGGGTCCACTGCAGAAAAGGACAGAAATAATTAAAAGGACGGAAGGGAGGGCTTTGCCCTGCAGGGGGCTTAAAAATAGACTATCGTTTGAACATATACCTCTTAACCACAAAAAAAATTAAACACTGTATAACGCGTGTTTAAAAAATTCCTTACCAATATTTGTATGGGATTTTTTAAACACGCTATTACTTACGTGATACGATTACACAGTGAATATTTTTTTTTGTGGTAAAGAATCTTTATGTTTATTTTATCATCTGCTGCAAATGAAATGAAACACTACCTCACCTGACACTGACAGTAAATGATGGTATGGTCGAAGATCTAACTCACTTGTCTAGAAGGAATCTAATTGCTCTAAATTTGAACACTCCAAGATTATAATAGTTTAGTAATTTTCACGATCCAATAATTCAAAATAGTTTCAAAAGTTGATGAAAATGCTAATTAAAATTAAGTTCGCAGATGTATTATTTTATTAGTGCAATAAAGAATTTTCTAATCTAATCATCAAAATTGGCACAGGAATATTTTCTACATTACGTACTTAATTTACACGCATGTACATCATAAGTACTGATTTTGTATCATGCTTTTACATGTAACTATTTTAGGTAACAAATAAACGAATAATAATAATAAATATTACTGGACATTTCACACAGCGCTATCTAGCCCCAAACTAAGCAGAGCTTGTACTATGGGAACCAGATAACTGATAGAATACTTATATACTTTTTTTTTGTAAATACATACTTATAATATATAGAAACACATCCAAACCCGGAACAAATATCTGTAGATCATGCAAAAATTTGTTCCGCAGCGGGAATCGAACCCGCTACCTCCTGCGTCTCAGCCGGCTATGCGCCCACTGCGCCACGGAGGTCGTCAATTAATTTTATTTAAATAAAAAAAAAACTGTCAAAACATTGTCCTGAAAAACAGATCCAGAGATTAATTTTATTGGGCATTAAGTTTTCTTAAAGATTTCTTACTATACACAAACAAATTGTGATGATAGCTTTTCTCTAAACAACCTTTTAATTACTTTCGAGTTCATCAGAGGCTGTAATCAAAATGAGTAATCGAGTTAGCTTGTATCGAGTCACGGTATAATTATGTAGGTACAGTTACCGGCCGGCGTTCTGGTACATACATAGTCTCTGATTTTTAGATTACTGAGATATTTTATGTATTGCAATGCAAATGGCAATTGCGCTAATTTTTTTATTGTTTTTTGTTATTTGTTTGACTGATGTCACGCGTGTTAGGAAACAAAATGTGCATAACGTAACGTTTTTCTTTTGGTTTTACTTATTAGATTAACATTTTATGTTTTTTTTAGGTTATACTAATTTTGAACGATAATACCAAAACAAAAACTTTATGTTAACCGTTCCGCGCTGACACGCGTGATATCAGCCAAACCATCGTGAGTTCCAACGTTAGACACGTTCAAAATTAGCGCGATTGCCCCCCTGGGAAATATCAATTTTACGTGAGAGCGAGGGAGATGAAAAACTTTCCCGCCCCCTCGCACTCATGAATGAGATATTTCAATTTTTACTTAAAATATCTCGAATAAAAAATCAGAGTATAGTCATTTCCACAAAACATCGCCGCACTTCTCCACGTGTTGAACTTGACATTCTCTCGCGAACATTAGGAGCGTTATGTTAAGAAAGACGGCAGTTAAAACTTTAGTCTGACAACACTGTCCTTTTCTTTCTTCTTCATCGAATCAGGATTAAGTTGTGTATTTTTGTTAGTGGTTTAAATACACCAAATATTGAGAATCGGCTGGATCATGATCTAGAACAAATATCTGCGTTTCTTTCAATCCATTATTGAACTTACGTATCCAACTTCTCATAAGCACTATCTATAGAGGCAGCAACGTTTAAGTAGGTGAAGTCTATCTTTAAATAGACACAGATTAATGTTATGGATTACGGGTAGAGCCGTTATTCGGACCTTGCTTGCGTTAGTCCACGATGTGCCACAGTAATAGCAGCAAACTGTACATAGAGAGGCAGGGTAGGTACCTACTCTTATCGAATGGTCCTTTGTACGAGAACTGATGTCCCGTGAGACTGCCTTCTTAGTTCGGTGTGGGGCAAGTTGAATTGTGGGATTTCTTGGTTCTTAGGCACCTAAGCAATTTCATTTGAATTCCATAACGAAAGCTGTAAGAAATAATTAGTAATTTTATTAATATTCATTCAATTTAATAATTTTTGCATACCTTTCATTTAGATGACAGGTTTATTCATAGGCAAACGTTTCTGTTTTAAACCGACTTCAAAAAAAGAAATCTTTTGTATGTTCCCCGTTTACTCGAAGACGCCTTGATCGATTCAAAAAAATCTTTTTCTGTTTAAAAGAATTTTCCCATTGGTACCACGTCAGGATCTGATGATGGCATCCTAAAAAAATCAAGGGCAACCGTCTAATTTTATAAGGACGCAATTCGGTTTTATATTTGTTATTACCTCAGAACTCCGTCATTTATCAACCGATTTGGAAAATTCTTTTTTTATTTGAAAGGATATAATTTCATATTAGTCATAGAAATTTCATCAAAATCAGTTCCGTAGTTTGGTTAAGTTGGTGATATTTTTGTTAAAGTTACTTTTTTATTAAAAGCTCGAAGTTCGGAAGTGCTTACTTGTGCCACTAAACAACTGAAATATCGGAGCGAGTAACTAGAGACGCCTATTTAGCTACCTTATAGCTATCTGCTACCGGGGTCTGGTATCTTAGAGCGTGGTTTGCTTACCAAGCAAGCTACCACAAGTGCTTTTGTAACTTTAATAAAACTATTATAAACTAGGTAACCCGCCCTGGCTTTGCACGGATTATTATCAAAATATATTATAGCCTTTAGCACTCAGGGACAGTGAAGCTTTCTATCAATGAAATAGTTCCCAAATCGGTTCAGTAGTATGTGGATATTACCCACATACAAACTTACATAAAGAAAAAACCCAGATGAATCTAATAACGCCATAGCTACTCCAAGCCTATATACACTAAATGAACAGACACATATTGTACATATATAGGTACACATACAACCTAAAAACGGACCCTCCTGGGTTCTTGAGTAAAAAGCTTGTAACTTATAACCAAGGCCCAAATAGAGATGTTATCATCTGAAAGGGTTTACAGTTAGCTGCGTGAGTCCTTTATCAGCCCATCGCTTTCATAGTGTCCGAGTTGAGATTATTACCAGCTGATTACACTGTATTTACATACCATTCGGATTACCACTTGTAATTTGGTTTCAAATGTGTTGGAATTGGGTGATCAGAATGATACATTTATTGTGTGGGAATAAATTGTTTTTTTGTACACTCGTAACCTACACCAACAAGTTTACCTAATGAGAAACAAAACGTTAATGTATAGAAACAATAACGAAATAAATAAGTTTTTTGTTGAAAAATTACTTTTTCAAAACAAGCTTTTATAAAATTCATGATCGGAACCGCAAGCAGATTCAAATGAGCCCAAACACTAGTAGCCTACTATAATCCATTCAGAAGTTCCGTTGTCTAGCATCCGTCTCCATCATGAGACCACCTTCATGGCACCATAATATTGCATTGTCACCGAAGTTACATATGTATTCCAAATTTCAGCTCAATCGGTTAAGGGGGAGTTGCAAGATTCCACCCGGACAAACATACTGTTACGCCGAGGCTGTTAAACAATAAGTAATAATCGAACCTTCTCGAACGCTTTTGTCTTGCTGTGTTATTGTTGCTATTGTTTGTGGTTTCGCACAATGGGGATGGGTCGTTCTGTCGAAACACCGACCCTTTCCTGGAAGGATCGACATCGTTCTCGAACAATCGAAATGTGTGCGATATAAATAGGCCGGAGAGATGGCCGGACAGTCAGTCTCGAATCAGTCTCGAGTCTGAGTGAGTGAGTCTCAGCGAGGCCCTGGAGGACTGACGTGGGAAGGGTCTCGCGTGAACAGTAGTTGCTCCCGAGTCAGTCTGGATTTAGCTATACGTGCGAACATTTCGGTGACTTTAAGTGGTGCACCAGTGGTGTGAATTGGTGTGTTGTGATTACGTGTGACCAAGTTCGTGTATTCATCGTTTAGTGCTGAATAAAAGTGTTATTTTGGTTAAATCGATTCCCATTATTTTATCCCGAACCCTCAGCTCGTAACAATACATACATTGCAAGTTAATAAAAACTTGTAAAATAGAAGCAAAACAAAAACTGGAGCGTAGACCACGTCTAGATAAGCGAAGTGTAGGACGCTCTCCGGCCAGATGGAGTGACGATTTGCTGCAAGGATTGGATGAGAAGAGCTAAAGATCTACGTCCAGCAGACCTACGTCCAGCAGTGGACTGCTATAGGTTGATGATGATGATGAAACAAAACAAACAATTAAGCTACGTACCTAAAGACTATTGCAAACGATCTATAAATTCCAACTGCTTTATATCAGGCAGAAGTGTCGCCAAGACACTGACTTCATTATCCCGCTGAATTGCAATGCTTGAAATGATTATGCGTTTAGTACTCGTTGACTCAGACTAACCAATTTTTCTTTTATTTTCAGATCGCTGCTACTGGCAGCCATCTTTTTAAGTAATTGTATATCATGGACAACGTCAAAGCACCATTACACACATAATGTAAGCATAACATACTTATACAGTAATATATTATATACACGAAAGAAGAGCTTATAAGTACGACAACAAGGACCAAAGCCGTCTCGTCATGCTAAGCAAGAATATAATAACAAATATTCACAAGATGCGTTGTAACTTGCTTGCTGCGGGACAAATGTATAGGTACATTTTCTACTGATATTTGTTCTTCGTATTTTTTCTATATACGAGTATAGGGTGTTTGATAATATATGCACTAAAATGAAAGGGGTTGTTTTGAAGAGCATAATAAATAAATTTGTGAAATGTTTACCATAGAAATGTGAAACTTATTTTGGCATGCAAACACAAACAATTTATTAAACTTATGTTGTGCTATTGCATAATGCTTGCCATCTAATCACAGATAGGTACTGTATTGATGACGTCTCGAGATAACTCTTGTTGTCCCTTTCTAACCCAAAACCCGCAGCCATTTCCGAAAGAGATATCAAATCGGCCTTTATTTTTGGATGTCGATTGCATGAGTAGACAGTAAGTTTTATATCGAATTAATCACCTAAACTAAGTTGATTTTCTTTAAAATTTTTAGTAGCTTTTTCGAGAAGTCTTTTTTTATGTTTTGAGAAACCGTCACTTGAATATCGTCAGTATATTACCAAACACTCTGTATTATATAAGTATGAATTTACAAAAAAAAAATAAGTATTCTATCAGTTATCTGGTTTCCATAGCTTTGCTTAGTTTAGGGCTAGATAGCGCTGAGTGAAATGTCCAGCATTATTTATTTATTTAAGTAGTGAGTAAGTAGTGAGCCGAGCTTGAGAAAGCTAGCACTCGAGCACGAAGTTCCTTCGGTGAAGTGTGATTGCGGTCCACCTAGGTGGACTCAATTGCAAAATCACGGGAAAGTATACAGACATTTTGTTCCTATGTCCTCGTTCCTTATTGTTTTACATAAAAAGTATCTAATAGTGTCCATTAGTAGAAGCAAAAGGATATACCAGGTCCTACCGGTAGAAACTTAAGGACATATTGGTCCTTGTGCTCCAGTAGGAGAACCCAGTAGGAGATTACAGAAACGGTCTCTTTTTAGGTATAAAATCACAGTGCAAGCACCTCACCTTGAAACTGATAGAGCAATGACCGCTATACTAGGTATATAAAGCAAACAAATAGACATTAATTGCAGAAGCTAGTTAAATTACTTAAAGCATTATTTCTGATTCGGACAATGTAATGAATCCACGATGATTTGCAATTGTCACAAATATATCAAATAGGTGCTAGAATATAAATTGAAATAATCAATTACTTAGAGCTTAATCAAATTCAATGGTCATATTAACTTATCATTTGAAACTTTAATTAATTAATCTGCTTGAATTCAAAGAGAGTTCTGTTTATTTTTTTTTTTTTTATGTTCACATGCTCTTAAAGGCTCGCGGTCGCTCAGCAACAATGGCTTGCAGTGGCTATGCTTGGTGTTTCTCTACGAGATCGAATCAGAAATGAGGAGATTCGTAGACGAACCAACGTCGAAATAGTAAAGAGAATTAGGTTGTAACTGAGAGAGAAAGAGAGAAAGACGGACATGGTTCAGCTATGGAACCTTAGAAATGATTAATCATTGTTAGAGCTGGGCAAAATACATGCTTTGCGTAAGTTAAAATACAAATTACTATCTCGCATGTATTTAAAATATGAAATACAAAATATTTTTAAGCCGTGTATTTGAAATATCAAATACAAAATACAGTATTTTAATTTTTTTATTTAAAATACAAATTACAAAACACAGTCCGGTGTTATGTATTTGACAATTTGACGTATAGTACAGGTGCAGTGTTTCCAACTTAAAAGTTTGACATAATTAGCGGTCGATATTTTGCTTACGAATAGTTACGAAAACTATCGAGCGCTATTTTCTGTAGTATTTATGTTCAGATGTATTTTGAAGCCATAAGTTTTTTAAATACTAACTACAAAATACCTCAGCGTCAGGTGTTTGAAATACCAATTACAAATTACATTTTTACGAAGTAATTGAATTACAAATACAAAATACGTATTTATGTTTCAATAACGTATTTTAATTACTTACAAGTAATTAAAATACTGCCCACCCCTGATTATTGTCTACAACAAACAATGTTTACATTTCTAAACGTATAGCATGAGTAGTCATACATTAGCTTACCTTATGATCATATAAAAACTTGTAAGTTGGTTGTAAAACGATTTATTGTAAATAACTTTCGGGTTGTTTTGTTTACTTTCGATTTCAACCCTGCATTGGACGAGTGAGGACGAAACGAGCTCCCAGCGTGAGATCTTGTAACACTTGTAATATTGAATTTTATTTTATAGGGTTGTCAACGGAGCTAATCGATTTCCATAAAAATCATTCAAAAAGTTTATATTGGGTAATTGTACCCAAAATATAAAAATCTCGTGTCATGGTTTTAGCGGTCCCACTCCTCCGGAGTGGGACCGCTAAAACGGGTCGACCGACTTAATGTTTTTTTTTATATATTTGGTAGGTATGTGAACAAGTCGTATAAAGTATTTTTCACCCTCCTACCCCCCATTTTTTAATCGCAAATTTGGTAATTTTGTATGAACAATATCCATAGAATTTAACCGTCATTAATTGACGTGAAGTCCCCCGGGAACGAGAAACTTTAAGCGTGCGAAGCCGCGCGGGCGGGTCAACTAGTATACTATAAAAAAGGCGACTTGCGCAAATATGCCTAAACGTATTTAGTGGCTAAATATGATTTAAGGAATTGTTACATCATACAAATACGTAAATTGAAATATATTTCATATTCCATACACATATTCGCTAAATATGTTTAGGGGTCGTTGTGCAAGCTGTTATGCAGATAACGCGCGTTTTGAACTATAGCATTTGTATAGATTCAAACACATGTATGTTTGTACGTGAGTTTGAATCTATTAAAACGCTGCAATCTACTTCTTGGGCCTATACAGCGCTGTAAACTGACGATAAGGGCCTATGTCCGCTGGCAATATGGGTCGACGACATTATAAAAATCGCAGGTCGTATGTGGGTTAGAACAGCGCAGGCGAATGACGACAAGGAAAAGAGGTCTATGCCCAGCAGTGGGATGAGAAGGGCTGACGATTATGATGAGTTATGTATATGTACATAAATTTTGACATTAATGCCTTTAAAACTAAAATGAACGTTGACAACCCTAGTATAAGTAATAGGCGAGTGATTCGAGTCATAAATCTAATAAAGGATGGCGCCGCTGATGTGATGGGTGCGTTGCCATCTCAACTGTACGATGTTCTCTATGACACACGCACGCAACATTTGATCACAGCGATATTTTTCTCAATTCTAATTTACTTTACAATCTATGTTCATTTTAATTTAATCGGAGTTACTTATCTGTGTGTAGGTACTTGTTGGAGAATATTTAATGGCCTTGTTACCACTAGTGGTTCGCCCCGGACTGAGATCTCGCGAGTCTCCGATTAAACAAAAAAATATTATTTGAAATCTTTGACTATAAATATACTACCACGAAATAACTAACCAAAAACTTAAGCTACAGTTTCATTCAAATTACAGGTAACGGAAGTTCATGTAATGTGATTATATATTTTTGAGGTACAAATTGCAGTTATTTCGGATTTCAGACTATTGCCTATATTTGTGTCACTAAAGCTACACGCATATCAAATTACAGCACTGTGGGGTCACTGGTGTACCCTGTGAATTTTTTCAATGTTCGGTTTTATTATGGCTAATAATTCAAATCTATTAAGACTTTACTAAAAATAAAAACGGAGTCTGAATGTACTAATAAATACCTTTCATTTGATGTCCCACTTGACCTAATAGTCTCATTTTCATTTTTTTTTACCCTTCTTGAACCCCAATATTTCAACAACCTCGCCCCCTACTACCTACTACCTACCTATGTATTAAATTTCACGATGATCGGATCAACGCTTCGAAAGTTATCCTCGCACAAACAAACATACATACATACAACGCCGATTTGCCCAAGTTGATTTAGAGATCTCGCTTCGATCGATCAATAAAAAGTTAAACACCCGTTTAACGCGTGTTTAAAAAATGCTTACCAATTATTACATAAGAATTTAAGACCCTACGTTTACTTACTTACGTTGCATATTTTCCGACTTATTAAAACCGAGTGTGTTACCTAAATACCCAGGACATGCCTTTAACAGTTCATAGGCTAGATAAGTTTAATCAAACTTGATTTGTCACAAGCTGATCCACCCGCGGCTTAGCACGCGTGGTTTATCAATAAAAACATTACCCTTCTTCTACGTAATCGGATAAAAAACATATGTCCCAATCCGAATCATAATCTATCTGTTTACCAAACTTAATCGAAATCGGTCAAGCCGTTTTGTTGTGAAAACATAAGAAACAGGCAGACAGAAGCAGAGAGACAGATTTAATTTCGCATTTATAATATTACCTAGTATAGATAGATAAAATAAAAATATCTTGCTCTGTTCTTGGACATTCAGTACCATTTATTACTCATAATCTATTTCTGTTATGACTTTATGAGCAACTAGCTGCCGCCCGCGGCTCGTGGTTTGCCAATAAAAACATTACCCTTCTTCTACTAAGTAGCTTATGTCCCAATCCCGGTCATAATCTATCTGTAATTATATTTACCAAATTTCATCGAAATCGGTCAAGCCGTTTAGTTGTGAAAACATAACAAACAGGCAGACAGAGAGGTAGAGAGACAGAGATGACAGACCTTCGAATTTATAATAATAGTGAATGAAAGTTTTTACGATTTTGATCTACCGTTTCGAGGTGTTTTGAAAGATAGGAAATTGATGTTGTTATTGATAAATCAGTATTAAGTAATAGTTCCAATATTTTACTACTAGTATCAGTAGTTAATAATATAGTAATTATTAGTGAGTCTGTGACGGCGTGTTGAATTTTATGACCACCCGTATTTTGGTCATTCGTTCGGTCCGTGTGAACGAAGCATTGGAAATGCGTCTACGTTTAAGTTCTGTCTACACTAAAGTGTATTGTTTTTATTGATCGAGCGAAGCGAGATCTCCAAATCAACTTGGACAAATCGGCGTTGTATGTATGTATGTATGTTTGTTTGTCCAAGGATAACTTTCGTAGCGTTTATCCGATCATTATGAAATTTGGTATGTAGGTAGGTAGTGATGGCACAATTTTGGTGTGACTAAATGACCTAAAAATATTGGGGGGTTGTTGAGATATTGGGGTTCAAGAGGGGTAAAAAAAAATGAAAATGAGACTATTAGGTCAAGTGGGAAAGAGAAGGTTTTCTGAAATAGTACATTTGAACCCCGTTTTTATTTTTAGTTTAACTTTTGTAGTTTTTGAGTTATTAGCCATAATAAAAACAAAACTTTGACAAAATTCACAGAGTACACCAGTGACCCCACAATACTGAAATTTGGTATTCGTGTAGCTTTAGTGACACAAATATAGGCAAAAGTCTGAAATCTAGAATAACTGCCATTTGTACCCCGAAAAAATATAACCAATTCACAAGAACCGCCGTTACATCTAATTTGAATGAAACTGTAGGTCAAGTAGTTTGGTTATGCATTTTGTGGCACCAATTTATTAGTCAAAGATTAAAGTCGGCATGTACAAAGATCACTAAACGTATTTAACGACTAAACATGTTTCAATTTGAAATATTTGTAAGATTTGACAACTCCTTAAATCATATTTAGCCACTAAATACGTTTAGGCATCGTTGTGCAAGTCGACCTAAGAATAATATTTATTTTGGGAGATTCGCGAGATCTCAGTTCGGGGCGAACCACTAGTTTATATTTAAATTACAAACAAATAGTCATAATAGTAATTTATTGATAAAAATCATTTTACGTCAACATATTTTTTGTACGTACATACAATTGTAAATAAAATTCAAATAAAATAGAATCAGCCCATTATTAAATAAAAACAACAATAATAACAATTAATTTATACAAAATAAATAATCAATTATTTATGAACTCGTAGTTATAAAAATTTTGCTCAAGAAGCCAGCGTAATATTCTTTTTTTGAAAATAATTAAGCTAAGAGCATGCGTGACTGTATCGGGAAGCTTGGAAATTACGAGACATTTGTTCTAGTGTATAATTTGCATACAATTGTCCACATAAAGGATGCCTTGACTTAGTTATTGCGCGTGAAGTGTAATAGAGTGGTGCTATTTTAGAGAACCCATATTTCACAAAAACCTTGCGAGCTCCACTCTAATTCTTTTCACCACACTTTCAGTTTTTATACTAAGTTTATTTCTACAATTTATTAGATAAGTACTTTATTTTATAATCCTAGTGTGAAGAGAGCTTAAACTCTTCACCGCGGGAATGATGCGATTTGACATAATGTTATGATGATAAACAAATCGTCGACGCATCGGACATCAGAGTGTTGCAATGTCTGGACTTGAACCCACGCTCTTGAGAGCACAGGGCCGAATTAAGGCATATGCAACACCAATATTTTCGAAAAGCAGGTTTAATCTATTAATATGAAAAGTGGTTACTTTTCGGTATTTTGTGGTTCACAATTTCGTGACTGCAGCGATCAGTAAGGGTCTTAACCACAGATCTCAACAAACAATAAAGAAATACGAACAAATACCGATAATAATTTGATCAGCTGTTTAAATATTCTAAAACCTTTTAATTTAATTGATGTATTTTAAAACCTCAATGCCTGATAATTTAATTTGTTATATTTCCAAATGTGGCTCTGCATAGTAATGTAGTTTTATCGTCAATACAAGCAAGTATTGATTAAGTGAAGCTAGAGAGAGTATTTTTATTTCCAATAGTGCACCTGTCTACAGATGGCAATCAGGAAGCTGTTACTCAAACTTTATGATGGAAATACATTCAAATAAATTGAAATCTGTGTAGATAGACTTCCACGAGATTGTAGATATAAAACTAGTCTTTCAAATATGAAGAGTTCAAATTAGGTAACTCTTTCTCTCTCTCTACATAACTATCATCATCCAAATTTGGCTTTACAAGCCACATTCGGGCACATATATCTAGCCCCAAACTAAGCAGACCTTGTACTATGGGAACCAAATAACTGATAGATCACTTATATACACTTATAATATATAGAGAAATAACGAGACCGGGAACAAATATCTGTAGATCATGTAAACATTTGTTCCGCGGCGGAAATCGAACCCGATACCTCTTGCGTCTCAGCCGGCTATTCGACCACTGCACTACGGAGGTCGTTTGTTTATTTATTTGTTTGTTTGTTTGTTACTCGTATATACGTAGATTACAACCTGGATTACCACATAGGCTACCTTTTATCCCATAAATCAGTTCCCATGGGATAAAAATAGGGTGTCAGATCACGTTGCAATAGCGCGAGCTTAGCTTTATTTCTAGGTTACCTACACATTTAGTAGTGTAACGCGTACGAAGTCGCGGGCAACAGCTAGTATATATATAACGATTATCATCATGATCGGTCTTTATGTCTATGAATGTTTATTAAAATATATTTTCCCTGATGGCTGTACAGTCCATGCGGGAACGAGTAGAACGATTACCTACTTACAATAATTTATCTACAAGTACCAGTCTATAATTTTTCATAAACATTCTAATCTTCTCGTTTTTGTCATGGAATCTACTGGTTCCTACGTGGCTGCCTTTTTGTGCCTAATAAGTCGTACTAAATTAATAAAGTAATATATTTTGTTCTTCGCAGGTCAATGGACATCGAAGTCGACACAGACGACAGGGCGCGGGACTGTTTCTATCAGCATCATACGTCCTTCCTGGAGGAGAGGGAAGTGGCTGGGGCGAGTGGGGGGAAATCTCCCCCTGCTCGCGCACCTGCGGCGGGGGAGTCGCCAGTCAGAAGAGGATATGTCTGCAAATAGGGTACGTAGCTGCGGAAAAATTACTGGAATTTTCAGAAAACATCTCATGCTCGAGAGAACCCTCGGATGTAAGCCTGTTTTTACTGCCTATAAAAATTACATTACACAGGCTACGTCCAACTTGGCCTAAGTGGCACTGCAATGCGCCCGTCACCCTGAGACATACAGGTGCAAAATCTCATGTGCTCTCATATCAGCATCATATCTCCTTCCCTGAAAAGAATGGAGGGGAATGGTCAGCACAGACTGTTCGAAGAACAGAAGAAGCAGAAAGATGTGTTCTTCATGTCAGAAGGTCTAAAGGCTTTTAGGAAGTTAATTTATTGTGTCTTTCAGGCCTGACGGTCAGCCGCAGTGTTCAGGGGGTGACACCAAGTACTTCTCGTGTCAGACGCAGGACTGCCCCGCTGGCTCCAAGGACTTCAGGGCAGAACAGTGTTCGGAGTACGACGACCAGCTCTTCAGGGATATCAAGTATAAGTGAGTGCTGGAACATCAATAGTATTTTACATAATTATGCTTCGAAAAAACAAAGATTTTATACCTAATCCAAAAGGCGAAATAACACTGTGCTTTGAAGAGTCTAATCCTAGAAGCATCACACTACAGACTAGGCTAACATACTCCAATCTCATATCCAATCTCCAATCTCTCTCCATCTTTTGATTTTAGGGGGTTTTACCTCTACCTACCTCCTGAAAACTAGTTCCTTCGTAAGTCACTAGACTATTTTTAGAAGTATATATAACTCAGCCCCCACCCAAGGACCAACAAAATGCTTTTCCTTTCATTTTGTTTTCTTTTCTCATAAACATGTGTAATTTGTTACCCAGATGGGTGCCATATACGAAGGCTCCAAACCCTTGCGAGCTGAACTGCATGCCTCATGCAGAGAGGTTCTACTACCGACACAAAGCCAAGGTCATCGATGGCACCCGATGCAGCGATGACTCCTTCGACGTCTGTGTGAATGGAACTTGCCAGGTAAGACTTTGTGTTATTGGTAGTCTTAAAGCATTTCAAATTAAAACGATTAATCTTCTAAAGTTCTGCATTGTTGATTTTCTTCATAATAAAAAACCCATATAAACAAAACTCATGGAACACCTGTTGGTAAATACATGCAACAATAAATAATTATTATTATGAAATACTAGCTGACCCGCCCGCAGCTACGCACGGGTGGTTTTTCAATAAAACATTACCCTCATTTTGTGCAGTTGGCTAAAAAGTAGCATGCCCTTTCCCAGGATATATGTAATCTATCTCCTTGCAAAATTTCATTACGATCCGTTCAGCCGTTTAGTCGTGTAAAGATTAAACAAAC
The DNA here is from genome assembly GCA_963924445.1 of Philereme transversata. Lineage (NCBI taxonomy): Eukaryota > Metazoa > Arthropoda > Insecta > Lepidoptera > Geometridae > Philereme > Philereme transversata. The sequence continues at coordinate 14,408,442 of OZ004347.1, forward strand.
TTACAAACAAACAGAGTTATGTACGTATTATACATATAAACATTCCTCTTGAATTACTCTATCTATTGCTGAAAACTGCATTAAAATCCGTTGAGTAGTTTAAAAGATCTAAGCGAACAGACAGAGAAGGCGACTTCATTTTATACTATGTAAAGAATATGTTGAATGGGTGTATTGTTTGGCAGCCCGTTGGTTGTGACATGATGCTGGGCTCCAACGCCAAGGAAGATAACTGCCGGGAGTGCCGAGGAAACAACGCCAACTGCCGTACCACATCTGGCATTTATGATGCTGTGGACCTTAGGAAAGGTAAGTCCTTGTGATTTTTCCTTGCACATTCCCAAATTTTACGCAGAATGTATATCCATACTTAAGGGTTATATTTTAGAGGATGGTGATTACTTGCCTATAAAATGGGAGATGTTGCCCATAAAATGGGTAAATAAAGACGTCCGCTGCTGGCAATAGGTCTGAATATTTTATGTATGTTTCAGGATACAACGACATACTTTTAATTCCGGAAGGTTCGACCACCATCGTGTTAGCGGAAGTAGCCCCTTCAAACAACTATTTAGGTAAGACCCTATCCCCAAATAGTTTTCACTATTTAAACATACCTACCTTTATTCACTTCTTAACTAATGTTCTGACCTGTACTGACGCTACTGTGGGTACAAAGTCAATCTCCTAATTTGCGCCTAGCTTCTGACCGTTTATAGCATTATAATAATCGGTCAGCAGCTCTTGCAACCCTGTTTAGTTGCAATTTCCATCTTTTGAAGCTGTAAATAGTAAGTCTAGCTCCACTGTATTCAGTGTAGAAATTCCTTCTTATCTACCAACTAATTTGCATAATAACATGAATGGTATTTCAGCTCTTCGCGCAAAGAACGGCACGTTTTACCTGAACGGAGACTACCACATCGACTTCCCGCGGACTTTGTACATAGCTGGCGTGCTGTGGACCTACGAGCGTAGCCAGCAAGGCTTCGCGGCGCCGGACAAACTGCGCTGCCAGGGACCTACAAATGAGCCACTTTTTGTATCTGTAAGAACATTCACATACACTCATCATAGCCAACTCATGTATAAGATAATGCCATTATTTTTCCCAGGGGAAACTGAGCTGGATTAACTAGACGGAATAGGTAGTCAAACCTAGGATAACAACCAGGATTTTATAATAGATTCCCATATTTTTGTTAAGAGTCAACTTTAACCGATGAATGATTAATGCAGATTAGTATATTAATAATGCAATTGATTGAAACTTCAAGTTTCTCCTAAATTTATAATTCTTTTTCCACAGCTCCTCCTGCAAGATGAGAACGTCGGAATAGAATATCAGTACAGTCTGCCCACCGATATGGCACCACGACAAGACAAGCGGTACAACTGGGTTCATGAAGAATATACACCTTGCAGCGCGTCTTGTGGAGGAGGTGAGCCGAGTGCATCATTGTTACCTTCACTCAAGGCCCCCCAACTCTTGATTTTGCCGACCATATTTACGTTCAGTACTTAGTGTACATACCTAGGTGATGGTGATGAAGTTTACAAATCTGTTACATGTGTCTATATCGCCTAGTGTTATATAAATACCTCCCCAGGCTTACATTTCAGCATACCAGGGAATTGAAGAGATCTTCCCGCTTATTCTGTCCTTATACCGTTTTCTGTCAGATCTTTACAAATATCTGTAAAATCGACAGGTTTCCAAACACGCAGTGTATCCTGCCGTTCTCGCGAAGAGTTAGAAGTAGTGGACGAAGGTCTTTGCGACGAAGGTCTGCGGCCGCCTACCAACCAGACCTGCAACACCCAGGCTTGTGACCCGCAGTGGGTGCCAGGCGCCTGGAGTCAGTGTTCCAAGCGCTGTGGCAAAGGAGGCACCAGGTCTCGAGAGGTTACTTGCCAGAAGATCATTAGCAATGGGTAAGTGGCGTGTTCAGTAAAAACCCCTACTTAAGTAAAAAAAAAACCGTTGTCAAATCTTTTGCGATCCCACTTGAGGTCATTTTCGGTTTCGCTACCCTTCAAAAGTCAAGAATGGAGCAACTAAACAAAGAAAACCAGTTTATTTGTCGATGTAGTGTCGAAGTTCTTCTGAAATTAATTAATGATACAAGGAATTTTACTGTAAGAAAAGACTTTTGGATGATATTCATTAGGTATTTGATATTTCAGATATCCATCCATAGTGGAAGATAAGGAATGCTTCGACCAGCTCGGTCCCAAGCAGGAGCTGTTCCAATCGTGCAACGAAAATGCCACCTGTCCCACTTGGTTTACTGGACCTTGGAGAGCAGTACGTGAATCTTCATTGCTGTACATTTTCTATTTTTTAACAACTTACTACTTCTACTTAATTTTAATCACAAAAAAATAGTAATTTCAAAGTAAACTAAACGATGAGAATTGTGTATTTTTATATAAATTTTATACGACTTGGAGATGGAACAAGTTTAATGTCCCATCTGATGCTAACTGGTAACCATCCGCCTCTAACAAAGTATTGCTTCGTAGGTCACGCATCTTAGATACGTGCCCGTATCGTATATGCATCATATGCACTGCTTTGCATCCATTAACTAGAGGCATACAGTGACATAAAGTTTTATCAAACCTAAGAATTTACAAAGTAGGTATCTATGAGACCCATGAGTATTCTATTTCTCATAAGAAATAAAATATGTTTTGGAGCACGTATGTGTGTTATTATGTGTCTTGAGAATTGTGTACTCACATTTTCAAAATAGTTTGTATGTTTTGGGTGCTTTTATATAAGGAGTTAAGTTTAGTTAGAAAAGAGCATGCGTTAAAATAACACATCGTTATGGGCACCCCTTCTGTAAAAAAGGACAACAATGGTTTGTCTAGAAAACCTTCCAAGCTGGGCCTAGGTATCCACATAGCCTATAAATAACTCTGAATTACCTAATATGTAATTTGTACCTACTGTTTTCTCGCAGTGCGACATGCTTTGCGGCGAAGGCAAGCAAAAGCGACAAGTAGTCTGCTACCAGCAGAATGGAAAAAGGAGGGCAGTTCTTGGAGATTCAGATTGTCAAGAGGAGAAACCGGCAGTGGAACAGACTTGCATGCTGGAACCTTGTGAAGGTGTCGACTGGGTCGTGTCTCCTTGGATTGGGGTAAGACCTTGTTCAGTTAGAAAATGATATCCTTACTTACAACTACACGTTACTGTGGTGTACTGAACCCTTTATTCTGGTCACTGGCCTTATGCAGTGAAATAACGAACGAAGCATATTAGGCTAGGAGTCTGTACCCATCCAAGAATTATTTGGTGTTTTGTTGTAGTCCCGCTCGACAGAGAAACCTGTATCTATGAAGTTAATTAAAACTTGAATGGAACATCTTGCTGGTGACTTATTTACTACATTATATTCCAGTGTGACACTTGCCTGTCTACTGACCGCACCAGAACGGCCGTATGTGCCACAAAGGACCACGTGGTGGTTGACAACAAATTCTGCAACTATCACCCCACACCATCCATTAAGGAGAAATGCGATCCGAAAAAGCTGCCGGCTTGCGAGGTGCAGTGGTATGCCAGCAAGTGGAGTGAAGTAAGTTTCATTATGTTATTCATTATGTTTAGTTACAAAGCAGTTTTATTAGAAAATTCCTGATTACTGAGACGTATCTCTTCTTCTCAAAACACCTCAACACACTTCTAGCCGCTATGGTGGCTCCTTCACCGTTTATGCGGTAAAAATTTGGAATGCCCTTCCTCATGAAGTTCGCGCTAGCCCATCACTCAACATTTTCAAACGGAAAGTTAAAGAACACTACCTTTCTCTGTAATTTTATGTTATTATATATAGGTATATATTTATATTAGGTTGGTATATATTATTATTCCATATAATTTATTTATTATAATTATAATATTATAACATACTTTGAGTATAGTTCATATTAGTTTTAGGTATATGTATTTATTTATGTTTTTGTACACTCACCTACCTTTAAAATCATTTCTCTCTCTAGCCTCAAAGGTTTGCTGGAAGAAAACTCTTCTTAGGGTTAAGCTCGCCTTTGTACATGACCTCTATTTCTGTATTTTCAAATGTATTTTCTTGTGTGCAATAAAGAATAAACGAATAAACGTATGTTGATTAATAACAAATAATAATAAATCTTTATTTCAGGCAGCAATATAAAAGTGCAAAATGTTTAAACTTAGTTCTACGGCCCATATAAATATATACCTTAACTGGCTGACCCGACAGACTTTGTCCTGTCCTGATGTCAAAAATTGTCAGGGAATGTAATGTATCCAGACGATGTTTTAACGGGAAAAACACTTGTCTACTAAATTCACTGGAAATTGTGACCGTTTAAAGTCGAATGGCATGCTGCCAGTTATTTCAAACAATTGACAGTTATGTCAAACTACTGACAGTTAGGTAAAACTAATATTGTCGTTAATTTTCTTAAATTTTCTAATGCTCAACTTCCTTATTTTTTTCTTTCATAAGAACCTTCTCCTGACAATAATAAACACAACAAAAAAAAGCATTAGCGAAATTGTTCCATCCTTTCACGCGTGATGTGATGACCAAGGGAAATAGAGATTCATTTATATATATATAAAATGATATTTCAGTATGCATCAAATTTACTACATAAATTTTGAATTTAGCTACTTATTTATAAATTTGGGACGCCAATAGATAATTACATTATTGGTTTGGTTTTGTTCTAATACTTGTTCTATTGTTTGTATAAAACACACGGTATTTTTCTCCCCAGTGCTCAGTACAGTGCGGCAAAGGCGAGCAAACCCGCAAGGTGTTCTGCGGTCGGTTCGACGGAAAATCTGTCGAAGTGGTGCAAGAGACACTCTGCGATGGCCAGCCAAAGTACAATGCCAGCAAGCCTTGCGAGATCCCGAAGGAAGATTGCCCGTGGCAATGGTATTCTGGACCTTGGACTGCGGTAAGATCAAGGTTTTATTATCCAGCAGAATGATAAGTCTATTGTCTCCTATTCGAGCCGAGAAAATGAAAAAAAATGTGTACATTATCAAACTTTTGTATTCAAACCACTGTCCTAAATATGTATTCAATGTCGTAGCGTAGCCCAGCCGGCCTAGTCTACCCTTCTAACATGATAATCGGTTTTATGAACTTTCATTTGTTAATAATATCGGGTTAAATTCATAAGCCACATAGGGAATCTCATTCTGAGAAATAAATAAATAAATAAATATCGCTGGACATTTCACACAGCGCTATCTAGCCCCAAACTAAGCAGAGCTTGTGCAATGGGAACCAGATAACTGATAGAATACTTATATACATTTTTTTTATAAACAAATAAACAATAAATAATTAAAAATAAATAATGAATAAACAGTCTGCACACTTTGACATGATACGTGAGTTTAAAATACGGTCCTCAAAGGGCCTTGAGGGGATTGAGCCGGTAAGCAAATCAAATACGCCTAGTAGCTTTGAAAGCCAGCTGACATCTTAATTTTTTTATAGATACGCTGCTAACTCTCATTTTCATACATTTTGGCTACGAGACGAAGCCGGTAGACCCTCCCATCCGTTATTCGTCAGATTCATCCGTTACTATTGTCGGTAGATTTTAAATTTTATAGGAACGCTTTTGACATCCGTTATTTTTTCTACCTTCCGTAGCGAAAACGCTCCGTATTTTGAATATAGAAACCGGGCACTGTTTGGCTTCATGAGGAAACCGTTTGGACCGTCTACTCTACTTTCAGTGCAGCAAGACATGCGACGGCGGTGACAAGTTCCGCCGCGTGTGGTGTCTGCGAGGCCAGGAGATGGACAACAACAAGTGTGATCAGGTTAACGTGCCTGACTCCATCGAAAGCTGCAACACCGAACCTTGTTCTATCGACGGTAATTATATCCTCTCTTAATACCTACTTCTCGCAATACCTACACAATATTAACAGTGGCGGATTTACACATTTCCCAAGTACCTATAAGCTGTTCAATTTTTACAGTCACAATTGTCAGATCATTGATTATTTTTAGACTCCAACAATTTGGTTAAAAATAGCACAAGAAATTGTTTTTGGGTATATTTCTGAGCTATTCAAAGCATGTACAACTACGAGTATTATGGCAGTAGTGAACGCTACTGATTGTGGGCCGTAAACTAGAATATAGAGGTTTGCGGTACCGTTGAATTTAAAATGAAAGAGAAGAGTGAAAAGTCAGCTGAAAGATATCGTGTAGACTTTTTTTTGCAAAACGGTCCCGTAATTTACCGCCCCTAAAATCTGCCGCCTTAGCCACAAGCCTACTCAGTCTGCTGGTAAATCCGCCACTGAATATGAATGTAAAATCAATGAGAGAGAGTTTCTGCTTGTAAGACCATTATAAAAACTTGGCGCTGTTCTGAGCCGACTTAAAAGAATTGGCTACACTAGGAATAACCAGAATCCAAATTGGGTAATTATTACTTCTATGCGTTACTAAAGTCCACTGTCTGGTTTTTCTAGTTTCAAGAGCTTTGCGTTGATATGTCAGTAAATCAGGAGTTCTTTCTTTCTTCAAATAGGTTATATACAAAATATATAGTTTAAGTTGCTTGAGCTTCCGCATGAAGCGACTGCTCAATTCTACCGAGGTAGTTTATTATATTGTGATGTTCTCGAATTCGAAAGCAACTCTGTCTCTCTGTCTATCAGTTGTTACGTTTTCACGATTTCGATGAAGTGTGGTGTAGAGAAATTCGGTCTGATGATTGTGACCAGGTGTGGGTCAACACATTACATTACTTTTTAGCTGACTGTGCAGAAGGAGGGCTTTGTTATAATGACAAACCACGCGTACGAAGCTGCGGACGGAGCAGCTAGTATATAATCCGTACTAATGTATAAACTCGAATGTAACCTGTCTGTTTGTTAAGTTTTCACGACTAAACAGCTGGGTCGATTTCGATGAATTTTTGATATATAGACAGATTATGGCTGGGTTTGAGACCTAAGCTACTTTTTACGCAATTGCGCAAAAGGAGAGTAATATTTTGCGAAGCCGAGAGCGGGTGATCTAGAATTGTATATTATTTGGTGCAGGCGAGTTGCTGACAACGAGCGGTACCACTCCAAGCCTGGATGATTACGAGGACTGCGAGGATGACTCGATGCTCTACGACGAGCTCGGCCTGGATGACGGTGACGTCGCAATAACGGTACATAAACCTATGTATAAGGAGTAAATCGCTTTCGCGAAAAAATCATACCTTATATATACACCTTATATATGTATATATACCTTATATTATACTTATGCACTGAAAAGTGAATAAAATCACCCCCTTTCGGGACATTATATGATGTACAGACAACGTTGCTAACCGGTAACCCCCTGCATGTTTTAAATTAAAAAAAAACTTAAAGAACGATTATTTAAAAAAAATTTGTTTATAAAAATATAGATTTTATTTAAATACACGACCTGTAATAAAAACTTGTTGGAAACATCCCTCTAGAAGCTTATATTTCAATCTTTAAACTTGCAGTGGGTTAGTATTCTAGGCTAGATCACCTTATATTATAGTTTTTAATAATAAAATTCATATTGGTTGCAGCCTGGTGACGTAATGTTCAGCGATACGCCTGATGCAGGTAAAGTACATTTGTTACTAATTATTTATCAAAATACGCTGTTGAAAATAAACGTAGGAGAATCTCAGCCTTCGATTGAGCGGTCGTCGATAGACTCTCTCGAAAATCCCGAAATAACGAAATTGTTTCTCATGATTGTCTCTCATACATATTAAAAGTTAAAACTAAATATATGCATACATTATCTTTGTTTATCTAACTTCAAAATACTTAATGTATACCTAAATCTTTACATATTATAAAATGAAGTTGCTTCCGCTGTCTGTTCACTTAGATCGTTTAAACTACTCAACGGATTTTAATGCAGTTTTTAGCATTAAAATATCTATAGAGTGATTCAAGAGGAAGGTTTATATGTATAATACATATATAAATACCTCCGTGGTGCAGTGGGCGAATAGCCGGCTGAGACGCAGGAGGTAGCAGGTTCGATTCCCGCCGCGGAACAAATGTTTGCATGATCTACAGATATTTGTTCCGGGTCTGGTTGTTTCTATATATATTATAAGTATGTATTTACAAATAAAAAATGTATATAAATATTCTATCAGTTATCTGGTTCCCATAGTGCAAGCTCTGTTTAGTTTGTTGCTAGATAGCGCTGTGTTTTAAAAAAAACTTTGTTTGTTTGTTACCTTTACACGACTAAACGGCTGAACGGATCGTAATGAAATTTTGCAAGGAGATGATTATATCCTGGGAAAGGACATAGGCTACTTTTTAGCCAACTGCGCAAAATGAGGGTAATTAAAAATTCTAGTTTTATTGAAAAACCACCCGTGTGAAGCCGCGGGCGGGTCAGCTAGTATATCAATAAACAATGAATTTCCTTTTTCAGATGGATCAGGCATGACGACATTTGCTGAACTTGAGTCTTCCTTTAGTTCGACTGACTCAGGTGGGCTGAATTTTTATTTACTTAGTCAAAGCAAAATGCATCAATGTGTATTAGACAAGTTACTCGCATTTAAAATAAAGTTACGACGGCGCTTTTCGATTTAAAAAGAAAAAATGTATTCCAACTAGCGTAATAGATGGCGCTGTCTGGAGATGTGCCGTCAAAAAATATGGTTTATAAGACAAAATCTCAAAGAAATAATATCAAAATTTGTCTAAAACAATCTCACTTCGTCAGATAAACAAACACAAATGTTTGTTTTTTTTATTTCAGTTACTCGAAAAATAATGTAGACACGGCAATTGACATTGACAATTCACTTGCTTTTGTTAATCGGAGCGTGACAGAGCAACGCCATCTGTTAGCAGTTAAAAAAACATGGCCGTGAAAACCCCTCATTGGCGTTGCCAATTTTATTTAATTACCTAAACTAGTAAATCTACCAGATGTCCATTTTATCATTACAAGTAGGTTAAATTTAAATAGGTGCTCCTAAACGATCAACATTTTCATGGCATTGCGTTGCCGGTCAGTAATGTCGGCAATGTTACAGTAATATGTGGGCAATACTAGATAGCAATTAGTTACCATCAATAATTGCACTACTTAATATACACGGCAATTAAAGTGGAAAGTAGATTGAGCATGTGATGCTGGACAGTGATGTTGGGCACACATTGCCGTGAAATTATTTCCGTTTAAGAGCACCTTTAGCCACTAGTATTTACCTATTTATCTTTATTCTCAGACTTCTCTTCGTCCTCTGATGAGTTCACCACCGTGGAAAGTTCAGGCACTGGCTCCACCGAGACCGAATTCACGGATGATTTGACCACGAACACAGGCTTGGGATCAGGCTTTGGAAGCACTTCTGAGATAGGTCAGTTGGGCCACGAAATTCATATTTATTTTTGATTCTTATGAAAACTAACTATACTATATACCACTGATGACCATTTTTACAAACTTTTTATTATCTTGCAATGTATGTATGTTTGTCCGGGTGGAATCTTGCAACTGAATTTTAAATCAGTTATCTTTAACCGATTGAGCTGAAACTTAATATACACGCTTATTTTGGATGAGTATGCATGCTTAGCTATGTGACGTCAATGTAATTCCAATATGGCGGATCATCCAAGATGGCGGACTAGTTATTTTTTCTGCACTACCACAGTATGGGTATCAAATGAAATGGCTTGCTGAGGAGAACACGAAAACTAATACAACGTCACATTATTACAAGCTTTTATTTAGCTTGCAATGTTTGTTTGTTAGTCCACTTCCTCTTATCCTACGGAGTTGAAATTTGATATGTTCAGTTCTGATGACAATGCAGTTTTATGGTATCCATGACCTGATTTTACACCCTGGATTGGCTCCAGACGAAGGAACGCCTCTACGTTCAACATCAGAGACACAAAATTTTGTATACGCATTTAATTATGATTGTTAAAAGTTCCACCATGGCATGGCTGCTGCACTCAGAGTTGGCTCCCAAGGAGGAACTCCTTAACGGTCAACAGTACAGACATTAAATTTTGTTTATGCATTAAACTTTGGAATAACTTCGGTGACAATGCAATAATTTGGTAGGGATGGAGTTGGGCGATGGAGACGGATGTTAGATAACGGAACTTCCGAATGGATTGTAGTGTGCTACTAGTGTTCGGGCTCATTTGAATCTGATTGCGGTTTTGATTATGAATTTTATAAAGGCCTGTATTGAAAAAGTAATTTTTCAACAAAAAACTTATTAAGTTGCTTGTTTTGAGGCAGAGACCAGCGAGAAAAGATTCAGACTACCTAGTCAGAAATAAAAACAGAAAAACTCTTTAGGTATATAAAATAACAACTATAAAGGAACTTCAGACCAGCGATTTGTTCATATATTTTTAACTAGATGAACTTCGTACTACCTTGACGCGGGCTGCCAATGCGTCGCCCCGGTAAAATTGTCAATGGGCCATCATTAGCTGCATCTATTTATGAGAAAATGAATTTTCTTCATAATTTCGTGAATTTTTTCGATGTTTTAGTACAACAAATCAAAGATCATCAAAATCGGTCCAGCTGTTCGTGATGGTGTAAATAACCTGACTTTGTTTTATATATATATAGATTTTAGACGGTTTAGACACGAAAAGATCGAGTTCGGGGACGTAAACCAGGTTGTTAAATGCAATTAGCGCCCAATTACTATAGAGAGAGTTTTGTCTGTAATTGGTGGAGCAAAATTTATTTGTACCTTTATTTAGTCTACGGAGGGTTTTAATAGACTGTAAGAGCCTCCGTAAAGTAAACAAGCAGAAGAAGAAGAGGTATACTCTAAAAAAACCAATTAATGCTAAACTGAACGACTTACTGACCGAGTTTTTTGTTTTTAAAAGGTCGTTATTAAACATAAATGTTATAAACAGTTTAGTATAATAATATCTTGATTTAGAATAACTCAGCAGGCTATAGCACCTTTATAAGTGTTTTGATAAAATTACTATTTATAATAAAGTTGCACTTTGTGAATCAATTTTCTTAATTTTATGTACTTATCAAACATAATACAGAAGTAATTACTTATTAAAAAGTTCATATGAGCACTTTGTATAGCGCGCATTTTTAATGTCAAGAAATCAAGCTTAATCTACCTGTTTACAAGTAATAGTCCTAACTATTTTTAGGTAGACAAGCCTACCTACTGACCGAGTGGAAGCACAATGGGTTTTAAGTTAACAGGCTGTTCTACAGCTCCATTTCAAAAGAGAATTCTTAGTAATTAATTGAAGTAGAGCAGAGAATTGTAAAACTTATTGAATGAATTATTTCACAGATACATCTGTGACAAGCGCCAGTGAAGGCTCAACTGCTGAAGAGACCGCATCAACTCCTGAAGATACTGCCTCAACTCCTGAAGATACCGCCTCAACTCCTGAAGATACTGCCTCAACTCCTGAAAATACCGCCTCATCTCTTGAGGATACCGCCTCCACATCCTCAACAGATCTATCAAGCCTGTCTTCAGAAAGCTCTTCAGACTCCTCAACATCAGAAGGCTCTTCTACCACTGATGACGTGACTCTGTCTACGATAACAGGGGATATTGATACGACAGTTGCTAGTAAGTTTATGCATTTTATTTCATCTATACGTGGTCTAATAGAAAGGATCAATCAGACCGTATTACACAGATTCGCATTGGCAGATTCACAATACAACCTTAAATTTCGATTTGATAATTTTTTTTAGTTAAATAATTTGAATTACGTCTCTAGTATAGTATATATATCAGAAGGATAAAACGAGCTTGTTTTTAGGGTTCCGTACCTCAAAAGGTAAAAAAAGAAACCCTTATAAGTTCACTCTCTTGCCCGTCTGCCTGTCCGTGTGTCACCACCGATTTTCTCAGGAACGGGTGAATCTACCAAGTTGAAATTTATACCAGATACTGAGGTCTATAGTCCCTATTAGATGTATAAAAATCAAGGTACTGAGTCAACACGATAAAAAGATATGGCCAAATTTAGGTTTTCGCGAAAACTTGTAAGTACCAAAATTTACCTTAATTTTCAACTTTTTTTATTTTTCGGAATTTTCCCTTTACTTGTGCTGTAAAAGACCTTACTTTTAACTAAAATTGACAAATCTAGGTCAACCGGAAGTACTCTATAGTTTTGGGTCGAGGTTCCCGTTGACCTAGAATCACGAAATTTGGCAAAAAGCAAGGTCTTTAGCACAAATAAAGGAAAAATTCCAGAAAATAAAAAAGTTGAAAATTAAAACGTGTCCCCATACATAATCCATGATAGTTGACGCCAATTAAGATACTCCTCTGAGTTGTATGGGCGCTCATACAATTTAGAGGACTAGCTTAATCGGCACCAATCTCAAATAAGGTAAATAAATAAAATTGTGCTATTATAATGGGTAGGTAAGGAAACCTCGGTGCACGAGTTCAACTCGCACTTGACCAGTTTTTATTATTATTATTATTTTGCAATTCAGTGGGGCAAGTTGCCAGTGTCTTGGTAACACTTCCGCTTGGTAGTGATCTGGTTTCTTCTGCATTTGATAGTCTTGTAAACAATTGTATATTATTTCTGGTAACAAATGTGTTTATATTTACTAATTTCCCCTTTCCAGCAACAACAACGGAATTGCCCAAACACAAATCCACTCCTAGAGCTACGCTGTCACTGCGTAAGTACAAAATAATTCGTTCTTTCACATCATCAAAATGCAAGCCAAGGCCGGTCCCTGATCTAAGGCAAGGTAATCGAGAAACATCCAGTTTTTTGACTATGAAAATGGGTTTCAAAAACAGATAACAACTCGTTGCTTTAAAAATAAAATATAACTTTAAAACATTAATCCAATATGCTAGATCTTAACCTACTAAAAGAAAAAATAATACAAAATATATTATTAATTTATCGTCAATCATTTTCTGTTCGGGGTTTAACCACTCTGTACCTATATTTTGGAGTGGACGCGACTACACTCGTAGCGTCCACTCCAAAACGCCATGAAACATAAATAACGACTGACAAATTAGCGTAAAAAAATCACACAGGTAAGATTGACAGAGACGACGCTCTACAAAGCCGAAACTAGCCGATTGTCCCTTTCTAAAGCTCGATCGGAATTATTTTTGTATCGTACATACAGCTATTATTAAAAAAAAAACTAAAAAGCTCATGAGTAGGTACTTACGTAACGATCTAAAATTTGTGCGAGTTTATATTTTCACAAGATTAACCATTAGCAACTAACAGTTTTTTGGTTAAAATGCAATCAAAACATCTTATTGCATGTCATGCGAACAATTATTATCCTGTACATACAAAGGTTGTTTGGAAGAGATCACTTTTAGCGATAAGAACGCTCATTGTACATACATATATTTGTAAAAATTATGTTCCGTATTTTATTTTGGTGTACCTACAATAAAGAGTTATCTTATCTTATCTTATTTCTTTCAGTCGAAGACGACGAGCTTATTTTAACTACTAAAATACCATCTGGAACCGGCTCAACTGAAACCACGGAAACAGGATCAACCGAAAACACGGAAACGGGTTCAACGGAAACAACTGAAATCACTGAAACTGGATCAACTGAAACCACTGAAAAGGGGTCAACTGAAACCACGGAAGCAGGATCAACCGAAACCACAGAAACAGGATCAACTGAAACTACAGAAACAGGATCAACCGAAACCACGGAAACGGGTTCAACGGAAACAACTGAAACTGGATCAACTGAAACCGCTGAAACGAGATCAACTGAAACCACGGAAACAGGATCAACCGAAACCCCGGAAACGGGTTCAACGGAAACAACTGAAACTGGCTCAACTGAAACAACTGAAACGGGATCAACTGAAACCACAGAAGTAGGATCAACCGAAACCACAGAAACGGGGTCAACTGAAACCACGGTAACGGGTTCAACGGAAACAACTGAAACTGGAGCAACTGAAACCACTGAAACGGGGTCAACTGAAACCACGGAAACGGGTTCAACGGAAACAACTGAAACTGGATCAACTGAAACCACTGAAACTGGATCATCTGAAACCACTGAAACGGGGTCAACTGAATCCACAGAAACGGGTTCAACGGAAACAACTGGAACTGGATCATCTGAAACCCCTGAAACGGGCTCAACTGAAACCACGGAAACGGGTTCAACGGAAACAACTGAAACTGGATCAACTGAAACCACAGAAACTGGCTCGACTGAAACAAGTGAAACAACTGAAGCTGGATCAACGGAAACCAGCGTAACCACTGCGTCTGGATCTACAGAAACCAGCGAAACCACCGAAGCTGGATCTACGGAAACCAGCGTAAGCACTGAGTCTGAATCTACAGACACCACCGAATCCACATCAGAATTGTCTTCTGACACAGGTGAGTAGTACATTATATAAAATAACTATTTAAATATTATATAATTTACCCACGTACACTATTTTCTTATTTTTCAGATTTAGACTGGTCTACCACCGAAGCTGGAGGCCTAAGTATGTATAAATAGACCATTGTATTTTATTTTTAAAGCTTTGAGTTACATTAAATATTTTGTTTGGTTTTATAGCAAGTTCGGCGGTGGACTGGATCACGCCGAAGAAAAGGATGTGCAGACCGAGGTTATGCCACTCTGTGTTTGGATGCTGTCCAGACAAGAAGACTCCTGCCGGCGGGCCCTTTGACGAAGGTATTGTAAATAAAAGGAAACTATAATAACTGAAAATGTAGCCGATAATAGTTCAAAACAATAGTATAAAGTTATAAACATATAGATCAAAACAATAGTATGACAACATAAAAAATATTTTTCATCAATCATGCCGGTGAAAGTTGGTCATTGTAAACTTGATAAAGCCCCGTAAATGCGATTTACGACCCTAGGTAAATAAGGAAATATGAAAATAGAAATAAAATTAAATTAAAGTTATTTGTTAGAAGCATGATTCAGGAGGCTCATTGCATGCATAGAATGAAATACAATCACAATGACAAATCCTTATTTATATTTAAAACGAGGCCACGTAGTGAAAAAAAAACAATGGATACCGATAACACAAATTTTCTTTCAGCAACAAACTGTTATAAAAAGTATTTTTTAATTTCCTCATTTTTGTGATGAAAAGTTTTGTGTTATACTCGGGTGTACGCGATCAATAACACCCTCGCTCGACTCATTAGCGTCCTCGCTTACATTCGCTCACTCATACGTCAAAATATCTCAAGTGTAATGGATCGCTTCGAATAAGAATTTATATATTTATAATTTTCAGGATGCCCCAAACGAAATATTGTGTGCAAGGATACTAAATACGGCTGCTGTCCTGATGAAGCATCAGCAGCTCTCGGACCGAAGTTCAAAGGTTGTCCAGAGCCTGACTGCAATGAAACACTTTTCGGTTGCTGTCTGTCAGACAACAAAACCGCTGCCGAAGGAAATGACCAGGAAGGCTGCCCGCCACCACCCCCTGCTTGCAAATCATCTAAGTGAGTTCTATTAAGTTGTACTAAGGAAACATATCAGTTCATTACATCATTATAAATGTTTCAAAGGATTACAGCTTTCAATTGTTATGCTTATAAAGAAGTATTCTTTGGGTAGTGAAGTAGTGATACAAAAACGAAGAAGACAAGTAAACTAAAATGTATTCTTTTAGATTCGGATGCTGCAAAGATGAAGAAACTGAAGCCACTGGACCAGCAAAGGAAGGATGCCCAGAAACAACTGGTAAGCTACAGCAATTCAACAACATTTTAGATTTTTCATGTTGATAACTCTTCAGCTAAGATCTAAGAGCTTTCTAAGATTATAGAATCGAAAACTCTAGATAAGACGAGCAAGAAAGTTCCAGTAAGGTGTACATCAAGTTAGTTACACGTGCATTTAGTAGATACGTTGCACTGGAAAGTTTACTTGGGACTTTTATTATAGTCAAAGATTATAGATACAATTTTTATTTTAGTTTTTATAGGTGACTCGTGAGATTCGAGGCGAACCACTAGTTTTTACGAGTTATTAATGTATGTTTTTACTACTTTTGTTTTTTGGTTAAGGTCACTCAAGAACCTATCACAGTATTTTTCACAGTTCCTGAAACAGAGCCGTACAGTACAACGACACCTGTATACGAAGGATGTGAGAAATTTAAATTCGGTTGCTGCTTTGACAACGCGACCGAGGCCACTGGACCAGACCAGCAAGGATGCTCGTGTGATACTACTGAATTTGGCTGCTGTCTTGATGGTGTTTCTCCAGGTATACTGTCATTGACTACGCCAACTATCTTTACAGTTGTAATTTCAGCAGAAACATCTACCCTCAGTCGCCAAGTTATATAGTGTGAAGGTGGAATCAATCGTTCAAAGGTTGCCTAATTGCCTTAGTTATTCTTTACCACATAAATATGCTGATGCACTGCTCTGAAAAAGTGGGCTTAGTTTAATTCATCGTGAAGTTTAATTCATAATGTTTAAAAACATAGTATGATCGTTTTCAATTCACAGC
Organism: Philereme transversata; assembly: GCA_963924445.1. NCBI lineage: Eukaryota > Metazoa > Arthropoda > Insecta > Lepidoptera > Geometridae > Philereme > Philereme transversata. The sequence continues at coordinate 14,425,010 of OZ004347.1, forward strand.
TCAAGGTCCAGCATATGATGGATGTTTGAAAAACTGCAACTCATCCGCTTACGGATGCTGTCCTGATGAAAAGTCTCCAGCTCATGGTCCCAACAAAGAGGGGTGCTGCTTGCGTTCTGCTTTCGGTTGCTGTCCAGACAATTACAACTATGCCAGAGGACCACATCTTGAAGGTAACCAGTAACACTGCTTTTAAGGGGTAGCATCAAGTGGCATGCTAATAGACATTGGCACATCACGACTATTGTCCTATGCAACCTTGTGCGTGATTAATGATAGTTTTGAAAGAATCTCAAGTGGCAAGTGGCTGTTGCTGTTTTTTGGAGTTTAGTACTACTGAATGTTTACAAAATTTATTTTTATCACTAGGTTGTGGATGTCAGTATTCTCCGTACGGTTGCTGTCCTGACAATGCCACCAGCGCCAGCGGATATAACAATGAAGGTTGTGGCTGCTCCTACTCCCCATATGGATGCTGCCCCGATGGGTACGTTCTTTTGTTATTTTAACTTAAATATCTTTAGCATACTGTCTATTACAATTTATCTGAATAATTCGAGTGGGAAAATTAAGAAAGAGCAATTGCAAATTAGCTTGGCAAAAGGATATTTATTTAAATATTAAAATAAATAAATATTGCTGGACATTTCACACAGCGCTATCTAGCCTCAAACTAAGCAGAGCTTGTACTATGGGAACCAGATAACTGATAGAATACTTATATACTTTTTTGTAAATAAATACATACTTATAATATATATAGAGAAACAATCAGACCCGAAACAAATATCTCTAGATCATGCAAACATTTGTTCCGCGGCGGGAATCGAACCCGCTACCTCCTGCATCTCAATGATCAATGTGGAGGATGACATGATGACGATGGTATTTATAATTACCATCATCATCATCCACAGTCAGACTTCACCCTCTGCTGTATACTGTATACCTACCTACAGGCCTCCCTAAGTTCGTGGTATCCATATCCGTATGATAAACGACTTCATGGATTAAAATAAAATTACAAACAATTGTATAAAAATACAATAAATGACACATGAATGGTGTACTGATCAAAAAACGAAGGTTCTGTAATGCATTATTACCTAATAATTCCGTTCCAGCCACACCGAATCTACAGGACCTGAGTTTGAAGGTTGCGCGTGCCACACTTACCAGTTCGGCTGCTGCCCTGACGGTGTTACGATCGCCCGCGGGCCTGACGGCCAGGGCTGCCACTGCTTGCAATCTGAGTTCAAGTGCTGCGGAGATGGAGAGACCCACGCCACTGGGCCGAACAATGAGGGCTGTGACTGTTCTTCTAGCAAGCACGGCTGCTGCCCTGATGGCCAGACTGATGCGACTGGACCTAAGTTCCAAGGATGCACGGATGCACCTGAGGATAAGCAAGGTATCATAGCTTATTTCTGTAATTTGCCTGTAAAAGTAAAATAGAACAAGCTAGAAGAGTTAGAAGAGCCGAGATAAAATAAAACGATTATCATTGTTGCCTCTTATTAAAAATGCATTGGTTTGCTAATCCATCTCTTTTTTCAGCTGCTTGCAGTTTGAAGTTCGCTCGTGGTCCTTGCCGTAACTACTCGGTTTACTGGTACTTCGATACGGAATACGGTGGTTGTTCGCGGTTCTGGTATGGAGGTTGTGAAGGCAACGGCAACAGGTTCGCTACCAAGGAAGATTGTGATGACACTTGCGTCAGCCCACCACCTAAAAGTAAGATTTAATCAGGAAATCAACTCTTCTCATACTTCATAGTCAGTGCAATGACGTGGAAGTTTACTGCTGTTCAGCGTGCGTCCAATGAGATTTCTCAATTTAGTAATTATTTTTTCACGTGTTCGCTCTATTGATGATAGCTCATGAATGTATGTTTGTTTAGATGCTTGCAATCTCCCATCATCGAAGGGCGCTTGCCTTGCCCACAATATACGTTGGTACTACGACTCGGAGCGTGAAACTTGCAACAACTTCGTGTACGGAGGTTGTCTCGGCAACAACAACAATTTCGAGACGAGGGATCTTTGTCAGAAGCAGTGTGAGCCTGAAAAGTCTACAGGTAGGAAGAACATGCCTTGTAATTTCTGCCCCAACAGAAGCCTTTTTTTCTTATTTATTATAATGATGTATTTATGTATTTATGATGTTCCATTTTAGAGCAATGCAGCCTACCCATTGAACGGGGTTCGTGCGCCGGTAATTTCCCGCGATGGGGATTCAACCAGGAGACCAAGAAGTGCGAGCAGTTCACGTGGGGCGGCTGTGAAGGCAATCCCAATAGGTTCAGCAGTGAGGCTGCTTGTACTCTGCGATGCAACCCGCCTGGTCAACCCAAACGTAAGAGTGAAAACCGGTTGTATTATTGTTTTTGGGATTTTACTAAAGCGCTTCTTATTTTGATGGGGCGTGATGGGTTGCTCTGGTTTAATTATCTATATATTTATATTTTCCATTGCGTTCTCAAAAAGCAAAAATGTAGACATAACTTAGATTGATTCTGCTATACTGTTGTGTAGCAATAATAGCTTCCTTTATTGCATGATTTTTGTCATTAACGATTGTTGTAGTTAGATGAGTGTGCTCTGTTTTAAAATACTTGAACTTTAATTTTCTGTTTTTGTACTAATCCTTTCTTCATTGACCACGACCACCTTAACAAAAGACTTAAAATACCCAGTGCCAGTTTTGAATGAAGCAATCTAACAGTCATTTTCAAATCAATATCAGCTCATCGGTCAGACAACGTTGTTGTTTTCCATAAAAAATAACAGCGTGGACATGTCTTATCTCGGATCAGACGAGTACATGAATAAAATATTGATAGTGGAAACAAAGCTGGTTTGTCACTTAATGTTGGTCAAAACCAAGGTCAGGTCAATGTTGAAAGACGACTAACCCTGGGTTGCACGCACAGCTGAATGCACACAGCCGCAAGAGGCTGGCAACTGCTCGGAGATCGAGGCAGACTGGTCCTTCAGTCAGTCGGAGAACCGGTGTGTGCCTTTCTACTACACTGGATGTGGTGGCAATGAGAACAGATTCACCTCGAAGGAAGCTTGCGAGGGTAGTTGTCCCAGCGCTTACGGTAAGTTGATCTAAGAGACTGAATTTAAAACCCAATCAGATGTTATAATTTAGGTTGCTGAAATGGCGAGTTACTTATAGTGCGGTGAACATTTATCACGATGAACGTAATCTGTTTCAACTAAAGTACGTACATATATACTTTTTTACGTGGTTTGAGTAACATTTGGGTGGGGCTTGGACGTGGTGTTTGATGCATGTAACTTTATTCTCCAAGTGTTAAACATATTCTTTTAATATTTCCTTTTTTGGTCGCAATATAATTAAAATAATGTCCACCCAGGGTGTTCACATTGTTCTCAATAATTCTGACACTTTCCAGTACCTGACAAGTGCACATTACCTTATGAAACTGGTAACTGCGCGAACTACAGAGAGAAGTGGTATTTCGACACCAAAGATCAGAGGTGAGTTTTTCTGTGCAAAATCTGAATGCACAAGTAGTAGAGTAATCCCGTCTTCCGATACAAATGGCGTGGTCAAATCCCAGTTTTGTATGTATCAGTAATTTTTTCCACTTGATGACTGTATTATGAGCAAGGAGGATTATTTCACAAAGACAATAAATTGACCTTAAACTAGTGACCAAAATAGAACCAGTGGGACAAAGCTAATCTTTTTTATGGAAAATAATAACATTATTCGCCCCAATTTTACCCCATTTAGTATTAGTTTAATATACTAAGAACAAAAATAGACAGCTACAATCAAACTCATATATAAATTTTCACAAAAGAAGACATACATTTTGGATGTCTGAAATTTTGTTACGAGAATAAGCAATTATGTAATCTCTATTATTATAACAATGATCGTCCCTATCTTCAGATGCCGACAATTCTATTACGGAGGCTGCGGTGGCAATGCCAACAATTATGTTTCCGAAGCGGAGTGCCAGAGGGAATGTCAGCCGATACCGACCACGACGACTGCGCAGCCAACCATGCCACAGCCGACTACTCAGGCGCAGCAGCAGGCGAGGGTACCGTACGATAGACAAGGTATGCCTATCTGTTTGATACACTTTCACAACTGACCTACTGAACTGATTTCAATGAAATAAGGCAAGGAGATTACTTTCATTCTGGAAATGGACGTTTGGTAGATATAAAATAATTCCAGAGTGGAATCAAGAATTTTTTAATTCCAAATCAACTTGGGCAAATCGGAGTTGTGTGTATGTATGTATGTTTGTTGGTCCGAGGATAACTTTCGAAGCGCTGATCCGATTATCGTGAAATTTGATACATAAGTAGGTAGTGATGGCACAAATTTTGGTGTGACTAAATAAGCTAAAATTGTCAGGGGGTTGTAGAGATATTGAAGTTCAAGAGGGGTACAAAAAAATGAAAATGAGAATATTAGGTCAAATCGGACGTCAAACGAAAGGTCTTCATTCATCCCTGTTTTTATTTTTAGTTTATTCATAGTAGTTTTAAGTTATTCGCCATAATAAAAAAAAAACTTTGACAAAATTCACAGAGTTACACCAGTGACCCCACAATGCTGAAATTTGGTATTCGTGTAGCATTAGTAACACAAATAGAGACAAAAGTCTGAAATCCAGAATAATTGCAGTTTGTACCCCAAAAAATATTAACCACTTAATATGAACTCCCGTTACCTGTAATTTGGAAGGAAACTGTAGGTCAAGTAATGTGGTTGTTTATTTCGGGGCACTATTTTGATAGTCAAAGATCACGAATAATATATTTTTGTTTTTATGGGAGACTCGCGATATCTCAGTTCGGGGCGAACCACTAGTTATATGACAGTACTATAATAGCAGATTGTCGTTACTTGTTCCTCTTCAAAAAACAAGTCTCAAGTCTGATAAAGGGTTTTAGTTATATTATTTTCTGTTCAGACTTCTGCTACCTCGCGATGGATACGGGTCCCTGCACTAACATCACGATCGCCTGGGCGTATGACTACAAGACGGGCCGCTGCACTACCTTCCAATATGGAGGCTGTGGGGGAAACAGGAACAACTTCCCCGACGAAGAGTACTGCACGTATTACTGCAAAGCTACGCAAGGTGACTTGCGAACTCCTATTATGCAGGATGAATTTGTAAACAGTCACCAAAATAAGAAACGGTGATCCCCGTAATACAAAACCAATCATACCTCAATATTTGTCGTCTGGTTACAAAATCATCGTTTATATTCTTAACTAAAATATTAGAGATTTAATAGGCCACCAAACATCAACCAGGCACACAATGTAAACAAAATCATTTTTGTATTCGCGCCGATCTAGCCACTGACGATATGAAGGAAAAAAATAACTATTAACACGCACGACCGACGTAAGGACTTATCAACGATTGCTTTCAGATATCTGCCAACTGCCAATGCAGTCGGGGCCGTGTGACGACTCACAGATGAAATGGTTCTACGACGCAGCAACCGACACCTGCAGTCAGTTTACTTACGGTGGCTGTGAGGGCAACGAAAATCGGTAAACAACATTTATATTTAATCCTGCAAATCTACAATCCTATCAATATCGTTAATACGAAAGATTGTGTTGATTGGTATTAAGATGTTTAAAGCGCCAAAAACCCTAACTGTTGAACCGATTTTGTTGGTTGTTGAACGATCATCATCATCATATCAGCCAAAGAACGTCCACTGCTGAACACAGGCCTCCCCCATAGATTTCCAGAGCGTTCGATCTTGTGCGGCCTTCACCCAACGGCTCCCAGAAACCTATATCAGGTCGTCTTTCCATCCAGTGGGAGGCTGTCCTACACTGCGCTTTCCAGTGCATGGTCTCCACTCGAAAACCTTGTCCCAATGGCCGTCAGTTCTTCGAGCTATGTGCCCCGCCCACTGCCACTTCTGATTACTTGTCCTCTTGGCTAGGTAGAATACAATAAAATAATCATTTATTTGGTATACACACAAAATAGCACATGAGCTTTGGTTTGTCCACGGTCCTCCTCTGATTCGATCTCGTAGAGAAACACCAAGCATAACCCTCTCCATAGCACGCTGAGCACCTTGAGTGTTCTTATGAGACCCATAGTGAGAGACCACGTTTCTGCGCCAATGTCATTGCTCATAAAGACTTAACACACTCTGATCAAACACTTTTAGTTAGGCGTAATTTATTAATCATTTTGAATTTTTTTGTCCAGATTCGAAAGCCGAGACGAATGTGAGAATAGATGTAAGACTGGACCAGTTGCTCAGCAAACTACCACAGCGGCGACCACTACCGTAAGTTTCACGTTACTTATCTTAGTTACAATTGTTGGATTACGTAATATGATTTTAATGAATGAACGATCCAGACAATGTAGGTATTCGAAGTTATTAATAAATTTATCTGACAGGTGGAGCCTAGACGCGAGGAACTTCCTCCAGGCTGTGCAGTCTCCCCAACCCTCGAAGCCTGCAGTAGTGAGCAGGCCGGTGAAGTCTGGTACCTGGACCCTCAAACCCGGGTGTGCATACCTCATGAAAACCTCGGCGATGGCGCTAGCTGTAGGACCACTGGCGTGTTCAGGTCACAGGAAGGCTGCGAACGCAGCTGTGGAGCGTTTAGAGGAATCGGTAAATGCAGTTGAGATTACATACAACATTTAACTTACTTACCTTGTTATATGTAAAGTTGCTTCCAAAATAGAGTAAAGGGTATTATAGTTAAGGATTGTAATAACGGAACCCAAAAAAAGTTCTTCACTTTCAATCGATAATTTTGTTATTTTTTTAGCAAACGTGTGTGTGTACCCGCTTGACGCTGGAAGCTGCAACTCGTACGAGTCGAAGTACTTCTTCAACTCGAGCTCAAGTCGCTGTGAGGAGTTCGCGTACAGCGGCTGTTTAGGGGGACCCAATCGATTCTCCTCGCAGGCGGAGTGTTCGGACATCTGCAACCCTACTGCCGGTATGTTACAGATGTGTCCGGATTGATATGCATTATATAGGATCAAAATATGAGATTTTTCTGTCAATTTCGGAAGCATGTTGTCCGATGAGTCAAATTTGATGTATTAGACATAGACAGACATTTATTTGCTACTATAACAATTACTCGTACACAATACATTCAAAAGGTATAACATCAAAGAGAAAGTACAAGTAGGAGAAAACAGAAAATTACATACAACAAATATAGGAACAATAGAATGAAATAATAAATATACAATGTAATCAGGGGAAAACTAAAAAGAGGTAAGTAGGTATGTATGTGGTACTGCAGCAAATGGGTTTATGGTATTGTCCATTAAAAGAACTGATTTGCTTGATCAACTGTTTAATTACTACGCGAGCAAGGCAGCAGGTGATAGAATATAAATTACCGTTATCTTCGCGGGTCGTTTGCGTGCGGGCAACAACGACATAGGTCCGGCGCGGGAGTGTTGGTACGGCAGACTGGCGTGCCGGGCGGATACTGGGAACCGGTTTTACGGCTGTGCCCTTCACGCCTCATCCCGCGCACCCGCCAGTACCTGGATGGGTTTTATTGCTGGTGTTGTACCGCCACATCACCCCCCTCGGAGATTGAAAGACCTGCGGAAAAATAATCCGGAAACCTAACTTGACGACCGGACCTTGTGGTTTTTACCGGTCGCTGACCATCAGGGTTTTCAATCACCGGTTTTGGTGCAGCATCAACGTTCTCTGGTTCGACTAAGATGTAAGCAGGTTTCACCCGATCAATTGAGACTGTCACTGGTCCTCTGGTTGATTCCACAGTGATCGTCTTGTCTGTTCTTTTCTGTACTCGGTACGGGCCTGTATATGGCGGCTCTAAAGCTCCACGAAGAGCATCTTTGCGTATGAAGACATGTTGACTAGATTTCAAGTCTTTATGGATGAAAACTGATTTTGTAGTATGCCTTGATGCTGTCTGAGGTCTTAGCTGTGACATGTATTGTCTGAGTTCTGAAACGAAATCCGGTGCTGTGAGTTGTTTGCTTCGAGATGTCTGAATAAACTCACCGGGTACTCGCAATGTTTCGCCATATACCATCTCGGCTACGGAGCATTGTAGGTCCTCTTTCCAAGAGGTTCTTATACCGAGCATAATTACTGGTAATACATCCGTCCATCTAGGCTCGCCGTGGGCTATTATTGCAGCCTTCAGAGTGCGGTGAAACCTCTCAACCATGCCGTTTGCCGCAGGGTGATAAGCAGTCGTATGGCGTAGCTGAACGCCGCAAAGATCCGTAAGTGTTTTAAAAAGTTTGCTTGTAAATTGGCGTCCCTGGTCAGTCGTCAGGGTATGTGGACACCCAAAACGCGAAATCCACATCTCATAAAACGCTCTTGCCACGGTTTCAGCTGTTATGTCTTGAAGTGGTTGCGCTTCTGGCCAGCGGGTAAATCTGTCGATTGCTGTTAAACAGTACTTGAAGTCATTGGATGATGGAAGCGGGCCAATCAAGTCGATGTGCACGTGGCTAAATCGTGCTCTTGGTATTTGAAAAGTTCCCAACGGTGATGAAGTATGGCGGTGTACTTTCGATTTCTGGCAGGCTTCGCACGTTTTGACCCAGGCACGACAATCTTTCCGAACTGAGGGCCAAACGTATCGATCGGTTACCATCTTTAATGAAGACTTCGCTCCAGGGTGACTCATTGAATGCATAGTATTGAAAATCTGCCAACGCAGCTCCTTAGGTACAAAAGGACGAGGCCTCGACAGAGAAACATCACAATATAAAGTTATGTTGGTACCTGGTACAGGTACTAGTTCCAGCTTCAATGATGATGATTGATTGGTTATTAGGTTTTGAAGTTCAACGTCGTCTTTCTGGGCAGTAGCTAATTGTTCTAATTCCGGAGATGCTGCTACAGCTTCAATGCGGGATAATGTGTCGGCGGTTATGTTGTACTTTCCTGATATATGCCTTATATCCGTGGTAAATTGAGACACAAAGTCAAAATGGTTGAACTGCCGAGGTGAGCATTTTTGTTTGTTCTGCTGGAATCCATATGTGATTGGCTTGTGATCTGTATAAATGACGAAATGTCTACCTTCAATCATGTGGCGGAAATGTTTTACGCTTTCGTATATCGCGAGAAGTTCTCGATCGTAGGCGCTATACAACTGCTGCGACTTGTTCAACTTCTTCGAAAAGAAAGCTAAAGGCTGCCATTCATCTTCGACCAGCTGCTGTAGTACCGCGCCCAAGGCTGAGTTAGAAGCGTCAGTCACGAGAGCGAGCGGTGCGTTCGTCACGGGGTGTGCTAGAAGAGTACAACGGATAATACTTTCCTTGCAGCTGTCGAATGCCTTTAGAAGTTCTGTCGTCCAGGTCAACGGTTGTGTACCTTTGACTTTTGGTCCCGATAACATGTCATGTAGCGGTGCTTGGTCAGCAGCTGCGTGTGGTACGAAACGCCGATAAAAATTTAACATTCCAAGGAATCTTCGTAAGCCGTTCACGGTCTTGGGAGGCGGGAACTCCTGGATAGCTTTTATTTTGTCCTCTAGTGGACGCGTGCCAAGCTGGGAAATGTGAAATCCAAGGAATGTTACTTCGCTTTGGCCAAATTCACACTTGCCTTCGTTAATAAGTAGTCCATAGCTTTGTAGTCTTTTGAACACGTTCTCCAGGTGTTCCAGGTGCTCGGATTTACTTCTGGAAAATATCAATATGTCGTCGATATATGAAAAACAACAATCCATGCCTCGTAAGACCTCATCCAGGAACCTCTGGAAGGTCTGCGCCGAGTTCCTTAAACCGAAACACATGAATGGGAACTCGAAAAGGCCAAAAGGAGTACAAATCGACGTCTTAGGTATGTCCTCCGCTGCTACAGGTATTTGATTATACGCCTTTATTAGGTCAATCTTAGAAAATACCGAACATCCTGCCAGTCTGTGTGCAAAATCTTCTATGTGAGGGATGGGGTACCTGTCTGGTGTAGTGCGTGCATTTAGTGCGCGGTAATCCCCACAGGGTCTCCAACCATTTTTCTTCGGCGCCAGGTGCAGTGCAGAAGCCCATGGTGAGTCTGAAGGGCGCGCTGTGCCATCACGAACCATGTCATCAAATTGTTCTTTGGCTATCTTAAGGCGGTCAGGAGCCAAACGTCGAGGTCTGCAAAATACTGGGGGACCAGGCGTTGTATGTATGTAATGAACTGTTGAGTGTTTTACTTCGCGAAACACCCCAGAAGGCTTAATCAGATCAGGAAATTTATATAACAATTGATGAAATTCAGTGTTACCTGATATTGTTTTAATACTGTATTGGTCGCATTTCTTCAGAGTTCCAGGTGAAAACAGGGTAGTTATGCCGTCAAGTATGCGCCCATTTTTGCAATCTACCAGTAGCCCATAGTGTGCTATGAAATCAGCTCCTATAATAGGCCTGTCTACGCTTGCTACAACAAAATTCCAGGTGAAGTCACGTCTCAACCCAAGGTCCAGGTGCAACGTTGTGGTCCCGTAGGTATTAATGACGCTACCATTTGCCGCGGTAAGGTTGTAGTCTGCAGGCTGTCTAGGCTGGCGCAGGAATTGGCGGGGCAGTACACATAGGTCGGATCCGGTATCTATCAAGTACTGCACCTTCGTCTTCCTGTCGGTGATGAAAAGGCGACTAGTGACACCCTGACAGTCGTCCGCCGCTTCTACGAACTGCCGCTGGCGTTTCCCGTCTTGTAGCTGCATGGTGACGTACACTTCTTGGCTTTGTCACCAAAGATGTCGTGGTACCAGCATACACCTGGAGTTCGGTTCCGGCTCTGGGATCTCGATCGGTTTCTGCGCCGCGTATAAGAGTGCGAGCGGCCACGCGAGTTAGTCGTAAGTTGCGAGATTTGATGACTTAGTTCCGTCTGAATACGTGTAGCAATCATGTCATCTATGCGCTTTAGCAAACCGTCGAAATTACTGGAAACGGCACTTGTACTCGCTACCTGAACCGGCAATGGTGTTACCTCGTAAATTTTGTCCGCTAGTTCGGCGATCTCTTCAATGGTTCCGGATTGTGATACGATAATTGCCTGTACGTGAGGTGGCAAACGGTTTGACCACAAACTGCGCAAAAAAATCATCCGTCACTCCATCTGCCGCTAAGGTTTTAAGATGGCGTAAAAACTGCGAAGGTTTTCTGTCTCCAATTTCTTCGTGAGAGAGCAACTGAGTAATTTGATGTTGGCGGGAAATCGACAGTCGCTTTGTCAATTCCTGTTTTAGTTTTTCGTATTTACCGGACGCCGGCGGGTTCTTCACTATGTCCTTTATTTCCCGAATGTACTTTTGATCCAACTGTGAGATCACATGATAAAACTTTGTAGTGTCCTCTTTAACGCAAGAGATTTGAAATTGAGCCTCAGCTTGTGCGAACCACACTTCCGGGTCTTCTGGCCAAAAGGGCGGAAGTCGCACGGCCACGCGTCCAACGACCGGGCCCGTAGCGTCCACGAAATCTTTGCTGTCATCCTTGGCCGTAGTTGCGTCTTCGTTCGGCATACTGACCGAACTCGGGGTCACCAATATGGTATTGTCCATTAAAAGAACTGATTTGCTTGATCAACTGTTTAATTACTACGCGAGCAAGGCAGCAGGTGATAGAATATAAATTACCGTTATCTTCGCGGGTCGTTTGCGTGCGGGCAACAACGACATAGGTCCGGCGCGGGAGTGTTGGTACGGCAGACTGGCGTGCCGGGCGGATACTGGGCACCGGTTTTACGGCTGTGCCCTTCACGCCTCATCCCGCGCACCCGCCAGTACCTGGATGGGTTTTATTGCTGGTGTTGTACCGCCACAGGTTTCAGCTCAGCATTATGCCTCGCCACCGATCGACAGCTCGGCGCTGTTATTCTGCCGAAACCTTTAGTAGGCAAGTCATTAGAACTCGTAAGAACGAATAGGCACTAATTGGTGTTTGCATACAATTATGATAGATAGAAGTAATAAATATATTATGTAAGGAATAATAATAATGATGAGAAGTGTTAGAAAATAAATTATAATAATACGAATAAATATACTAGAAACCTTTGCATCAGAAAGTGAACGGCGCACTGTAACAACTTGTACCAGACAACCCAGTTTTTGGTTTTTCAATTAAATGCTTCATATAATGTTTTTTAAATGTAAATTTAGATTTTAGTAGCCGAAAAGGTGGTGGTATGTTATTCCAACACTTAATTGCCTGTTTCAGTTCAATTCAGTTTTGGAAACTATACATAACAATATGCACTTAGGTATACCTACTTTTAAATTTCGTCTAAAGTGCCTCCAAATGAAGTCTTTTTTTTACATACGAAATCTATAGGCCCGTCCTGATTTAAGATGTGTGATAATTTAAATGTGTTTACACAAGTTATAAATTTCTGTAAACACATGAAGTATAGGTACCAGAGAAAAGGTTCATAAAAGTTCTTGGTGAACATCTAGTTCCCTCGAAGATTTTCTAAATGAATAGGAGCACTACCTAGGTACTACAATATATATGGATGACACTAATTGTTATATGATTCACTCACCACTTGCTTTTCATCATCAGATCCATGCAAACAGCAACCTGAGCCTGGCAATTGCCTGGCGCGGTACGAAATGTGGTACTACGACGAAGACAGAAATCAGTGCGGCCAATTCAGCTATGGAGGCTGCGGAGGAAATAATAACAGGTGAGAACAAACATTTCTTTTATGTATATTATTCGTAAAAATCAAAAATTAAAATCAATATGTTTTTATTCATTAAAATCCCAGGGGTCACTTTGAAACGTCAGTTTTACTGCCTGTTCCTTCGCGACAAAGCCATGGAAGAAAGGCAAAAAAACAAGGCTGGTTGTTCCTTTTAATGATCCTTTTAGAATACATAACAATAAAGAAAATAAATTACGTCTAAATTAAATAAATAAATATGGCTGGACATTTCACACAGCGCTATCTAGCACCAAACTAAGCAGAGCTACTATGGGAACCAGATAACTGATAGAATACTTATATACTCAAATTTTTTTTGTAAATACATACATACTTATAATACACAGAAAAACATCCAGACCCAGAACAAATATCTGTAAATCATACAAACATTTGTTCCGCGGTGGGAATTGAACCCGCTACCTCCTGCGTCTCAGCCTGCGTGAATTATATTATTTTTCACCGAGTAGGAGCAATTTCAATCCCAAGCTTCATCTAAATAACACGATGTGTAGGTTCTTTTATAAAGATTCTGTTTAATTACGTTTTTAAATTTTTTAATTGTCAATTTTTGTATATCCCTTGGGAGTTTGTTATAAAAGCGTTCACCTTGCCCTTTAAGCGATTTACTAACTTTATGGAGTTATCCTTAAGACTTCCTTACGTCCTGATGACATTTTGGATGTGCAATCGAGCTAGTGTTTTGTCAAAAAAAAAAAAACACAAGGTGATTGCTTTATTTATTTAATATTTTTTTGCACCAAATAGTAAAGTAAGTAAAAGTAAAAAACGTTTATTTTGCATCACACACACATTTAACATACCTAATAGGTACAGAAAACAATATTAATGTGAAAGCTAAAAGGGTTGCCACTCAGCATTATGCTGTAGTAGCATAAAATTGCCACCACTACAACGCTGGTCTTCCATGGTGCCATTGCCGTGCGTGCAGGCAGCAACTGTGGCAACACATCAGTTGTGCGTATTAGTAGGTACATAAGAACTAGTAAATAATAACAAACAAACATAACTTATAAACAAAATAAAATACTAATATAAAACAACAGTTAACTTTGAAAATGAAGCAGGTAACTTAAATTTACATGAGCAATTATAATTCTTATTAACCGGGCCCATAGATACAATATAATAATACAAACAAATACACATTAAATGTACAACAGCTGGGCTTAATGCTAAAAGCATTTTCTACCTGCCAACCTCAGAGGTTACGAAAAAAGGTTGGCGTGCTAGCCAATTTAAAAAAAAAAACAATATTAACTTACTGGTAATTAAAATTAACAAAAAAATACAAATGGCAATAAAATCCGATCACAGTAAGAATAAATACATAAACCCACTTGATATAATAATAATACATAGAATATACAGGACGTTTGGTATTATACTGACGATACGTTGGTGACGGTTTCTCAAAACATAAAGAAAAACTTCTCGAAAAAAAACTACTAGTTATATTATCAAATTTTAAAGAAACTCGACTAAGTTTAGGTGATTAATTCGATATAAAAGTTACTGCCACCTCTTGCAATCGACATCTAAAAATAGAAGTGCGATTTGATATCTCTTTCGGAAATGGCTGCGGGTTTTGGGTTAGAAAGGGACAATAAGAGTTATCTCGAGACGTCACCAATACAGTATCTGTGGTTAAATGGCAAGCATTATGCAATAGCACAACATAAGTTTATTAAAGACGTGTTTGTTTTTACATGCCAAAATAAATTTCACATTTTTATGGTAAACATTTCACAAATTTATTTATTATGCTTATCAAAATAACCCCATTTTGTGCGTATATTATCAAACACCCTATATATAATATAAATATGTAAAATAACATAAAAGCTATTTCTTATATATAAATAAATATGCATACTAAGTAAGTTTCAATATGTTTTACCAGCTAGTGGAAGGCTTCAGCAAGAAATGATTATTGTTATCCAATATTAAGATTACACTAACTAAACTGAATTTCTCAAATATATTTTCTATTAACTATGCTAAAGATTAACCGGTTTACTAGGCGCCTTTGTAATATGAGTAGGGAGAGAATTCCATAAGCCGACAGCTACCACCTCAAAAGAATTGCCTGGGAAGAACGTTGCATGTTTTTTGTTTCAAGAGATGCGCTGGTTGTCCTATGCAGTAGGAGTTAACCTACCACGTATTCAACTCTGATCCTCTTTGTCATTAGGTTCGAGTCGCGAGAGGAATGTGAGGGTCGTTGCAAACAGGAGGAAAGCGCTACCACAACGACAACACAAGCACCCATCCAGGTAAGAAAATATATATTTTTATTCCATATTCTTTTTTATAACCGAAAAAAACAACAGAATACCAAGAAGTCTGGTTAGAAAAAACAAGATGAACGATAAAGATTAACCCTACTAACCTCAAACCACTATTAATTCTCTTTTAGTAGTTTTAATGAAAATAGTCAAAACAAGTCATCCCGTGATACAGGCTTAGACCTAGTGCGGGAACCATTAGCAACTTAAGTATAAAACTTTTTGGTAAAATAAATTTGTATTTAAATGTATTTGTTTGCCATAGGCCTTGTGCCTAAGGCGGCCTATGTATTCACTATCTCATACGATATAACTTTATGCAGCCAGCGGTGGCAGAATGCACCACTCCGGACTCTTTGGAGCCTTGCGGCGCCAACGAGACTGTGTTCTACTACGACGCGAGCACCAGCACCTGCCGAATTTCAGGGATCGGCGGCTGCAGGCATCCCAACAGCTACGGCTCGGAGGAAGAGTGCGAGCGACACTGCGGAGCCTTTAGAGGACTTGGTGAGCCATATACCGACATCTTTATTCTTTATTTACACAGAAATAGAGGACATATTGTACAGACGGCGCCGGCGTCGCTAACTGGTAATGCAGTAACGCTAACATGCAAGGGGCACGTTTAAAGATTCAAATATTATCTTGTAGATGAATGATTTCCAAACAGTTTATTATAAACGTCGTGTGTTTAGATAAAACATATTTTTGGAAATCATTCTACAAGTTTTTTTTAGGTTACCAGTTAAAGACACTGTCTGTGCAAAGGCGAGCATAACCATAATAAGAGTTTTCTTTAATTATCACGCCTTTAGTTATGTACCTATTGAACATAATATAAACAGCTTTTGGTAACAAGTCGGTAATCCTAGTTGGATGAGTGGATGCAGCTGCAGTAGTGCCTGGAAGAGGTTAAAGAAGACGACCTCCGTGGTGCAGTGGGCGAATAGCCGGCTGAGACGCAGGAGGTAGCGGGTTCGATTCCCGCCGCGGAACAAATGTTTGCACGATCTACAGATATTTGTTCCGGGTCTGGTTGTTTCTATTGTATTATAAGTATGTATTTACAAAAAAACGTATATAAGTAGGTATTCTATCAGTTATCTGGTTCCCATAGTACAAGCTCTGCTTAGTTTGGGGCTAGATAGCGCTGTGTGAAATGCCGAGCAATATTTATTTATTTAAAGATAGAGCCAGTTTGTCCTTTACCAGTTCCCACTTATTAGCTAGGTCAGCTTAATCCATACCAAAGACATCGCCAATTACAATGCGCACATATTTCCATGCATGGCTCTATTCGTAGGACTTAATTTACTTGTCAAATTCATCTAATTCTCGATCTGTAGAGCTGTACCGTATGCCGGTTGTCTTCTGCGGCAATCGCACTCTTTATTGCATATACTCGTAAAGCAATTACTGCGACTCATTTTTTACATTGAACGCAGCGGCAATCGCTACGTGAAACGCAATGCGCAAAGCGCACATAAAAAATAACTTATGTTCATAATGATGTATGATCCTTGTTTATTGCGTGATCGGTTGTCACTTGCGTATTGCGCTGCCATATACGTGTTGTTTAAAAAAGTGTGAGTGCGTGCGTAAAAATGTGTGCATCGCAAAAAAACAAAACTACCTCTTCGCGACGCAGCGCAGGTGCGGCAAACGGAGAGTGCGTTTGCCGCAGAAAACAACCGCGCGCTTTATACTAGTCATTTACTGACCTTTTTACAACAGATGTCTGTAGAGCGCAAATGGACCCAGGACCATGCAGAGCAGCCTTTACCAAGTACTTCTTCGACGCCGCAACAGGATCTTGCAAAGAGTTCACGTACGGAGGCTGCCAGGGCGGCCCCAACCGATTTTCCACCATTGATGAGTGTGAAGACAACTGCAAAGAAAGTGGACCAGGTAATATTTATCCTTATCCTTACTCTCAGGGTGCAGGGTAATTTTTGTTGTTTTCTATAACAGATTATCAGATTTTACTGGATTTTACCAACTATAAAATAAACGCTAGTATCAGACTAAGCTAAGCATGAGCTTATGACTATTTATCCAGCATAAACAGAGCCTGGCAAATAGAACTTACTCACACATAATGTAATCTAAACATCTATCTGCGATTTCCGTAACACAAAAGTTATAGACATATTTCTTCTTCTGTAACAAGAAAAAACTTCTGCGGTTATTATTATTGGGTTGGTAACTTGGGTTTCGCGTCTGGAGTGACTAACAAAGGGTTGGGGCGTAGCGTCGGCGTGTCTCCAGGAGGTGTCGAGCGGCGATGCATGTGAGACGCCGCCCACGCGCCGCTGGTACTACGACCGCGCCCGCGGCGACTGCCTCGTCTTCGCGTACCAGGGCTGCGGTGGCACCGACAACAAGTTCCTCTCCTACCAAGAGTGCGCCGATCTCTGCAACGTCTACCGACCCGGTACTGCCCTATTACGAAAGTTCAACTGAAATACAAATAACTTGCGCTTGATCCTGCTCTTTCTCAGAAGTGCATGATCGATGTGTAAATTATTTTCATTTCGGTTGGTAACTATATAAAATGGTCGCTTTGTCTCGATGTCGTCGTCGGTTCGATGTCTTTGTCAACAGCTTGTGGCGCCGTTCGTCGTCCGCTTGGTCAATTCGTTGTTATATTTCAGTTACAAGTCTAATCTAAAAATGCTTACTTATCTTGCCTTGCACGCACTCTTGCATGTACCAACCCGGCACACAAACACTTTACTAACATTTTTTGTCAGCAGGTAAGTTCAGTGTAGTGTTTCTCTGTTTATAAGTATAAATTTTCTTGTAGATGTATGAAAACCATTACAGCTTTTCTAATAGGTAATATTTAAAAAAAATAAAATCTCCAAGAACAACTCTTTTAGTGGTCACTTTTATTAGATTAATGTCCGGCTTGCATAGCGATCCCTAAACGAGATTAGCAACTAAACATGTTTAAATTTGACGTATTATACTGAACAAGATAAGGGATCGTTACGCAAGTCGCTCTAAGTGGATTAGTATATAACAGTTTCCAAAATAACATGAATAATAATTGTAATTACACTGCAGATACAGAAGTCCAAGCCGCTCTGTGCGACAGTTACAGCGAAGAGTGCGAAGCCCTGGAGAGAAGCGAGACCTGCGCTTACGGAATAAAAATCACCGTGGCCTCTGAAGGCTGCCAGCGCTGCGCGTGCGAGGAGCCCCCGGGCTGCGAGCGCGAGGAGCAAGAGTGCCAGCAGATCCGATGCCAGTACGGCGTTGAGCGAACCAAGGAAGCTAATGGCTGCGAAAGGTATTGTAGGAGATTTTAGAAACAGGCCGACAAATCGACAAATCAGTATTTAAATATTTGAATGTGATGTTTTAGTTTTTAACTTACGGCATTATTCTAGATAGCATTTTTGTTGAGGTTTAATATCCTGGGACTTTTGTTGCTTAATCACTCTAACCTGGAAACACCTACTTTTGATTCTTGGACCACGCGAACAAATACAGTTTCCCTTTTGTTCCATAGGTGCAAATGCTCCGAAGACCCATGTGCCAGAGCTAACTGCTCGGCGAATGAGAGGTGTGAGACTTCAGCATACAAGGATCCTGCTACGGAGAGTGTGCAGTACACTGCTCACTGCGTTAGAGGTAAATTTCCGTCTACTCTTGAAGATAAAAAAGTGGGTGGTTTCATTATCCACAGCCTGTCTTTACTCACTGCTGGGTAAAGGCTTTCCTTAGTTTATATCATTCATCACGATCCTGAGCTAGTCTCATCCATGTGCGGCCCACGACTTGAACCACGTCGTCGACACACCTCGCCGCTGGAGGACATCTGGTCTTCCGTCCGCAAGAATGTATCAATTATGAATTTAGCAGGTAGGCTGAGGATTTACATCATTGTTGGCTAGTGGTGGCTAGTGGTGGCTAGTGGGGATTCCACTGCTAGAACCCCCTTGAATAACGGACAGCTGTGAACTAAGCAGCAGGACATGTGAAGGCAGTAATAATTCACTGCGCGAGTTTAATAAATGTTATACGAGTATACTCATGTTACAAATATTAAGAAAGCCTAACTATATCTCTGACTCATCAGAAATTTTATGGAATTTGAGCTATAATATGACCTGCCGGTCATAAGTTAGGTCAGGTTCCACAGGAGAGCATTAGGAGAATGGTGGGTGGGAGCCTTCAACGCAAACAATACGCCGCAATTGATATCGATTTGACTTGTAATCTAATTTAAAAGTGGCACAATAGAAGAAGCTCTGACTCCAAACGTCACCTTATCGTAAGAACATTATAAATATAAACATTATTTCAGATGAAGACAACGAGGTGCTACCCTCAGAATGCGAACAGCTCCAAGAGCACTGTGCTCAGCTGTCGTGCAAGTACGGCGTGCAGAGAACCACGACGTCGCGCGGCTGCGTGCGCTGCGCCTGCGTGCAGGAGGAGGTCAACTGCACGATTCTGCACGAGGAGTGCGACAACCTCAGGTGCAACTACGGCATGGAACGCCTGCGAGGGGTCGATGGATGCGATAGGTAATGTACCTTACCTTTTATAATGACTTTGAAAAACCCATTTATTGAAAGGTTACGATAATTGATATCGTCATCTTACTAATTGCTTTATTTCACACTAGCTGTTGCCCGCGACTTCGTACGCGTTACACTACTAAATGTGTAGATAATCTAGAAATAAAGCTAAACTCGCTGTTGCAACTATTCATGGGATAAAAAGTAGCCTAATATATGTTAATCCAGGTTATATCTATGTACATACTAAATTTCACCAAAATCGGTTCAGCCGTTACGACGTGATTGAGTAACCAACATACAAATAAATAAAGAAACATCCAAACTTTCGCATTTATAAAATTAGTGTGATTTTCATATTGTTATAAATTTTGTTATGAGCACTCACTGCTTTTTGTCCAAATCTTTCACACAAGCATGAATCAGTGGCCCATCCTCTAGTTCTGGTGAGGTAGGTACTCATGGTGTTCATATCTATCGGTGCAGATGCAAGTGCGAGGCGCACCCGTGCGCGAACAAGCAGTGCCCGGATAGACAGCGCTGCGTGCTCACTCCATACCGCCACGCCGTCTCCAGGGAGAACCGATACCTCGCTGATTGCAGAAATAGTACGTACACACAGTATAATCACTGAACCTCGTATCATCTAAATCAATTTTTTTTATTTATGTTAATCACAAGGATCACTTTGAAACGTCAATATTACTGCCTGTTTCTACGCGACCAAGCTAGGATAGAAAAGCAAGAAACAAGGCTGGTTGTTGTTTTTAATAAACCTTTTAGAATACAATAAAAAAAAATTACGTCTAAATTGTAACATTTTTACAGTCGGAGGTATTTAAATCCCAAGCTTCTCTTTATTCTAAATAATCCGATATGTAATAGGCTTTTTTATAAAGATTTGATTTAAATACATACGTTTTTAAATTTGATAATTGTCTATTTTTGTATATCATTTAATTTCAATTTATATAGTGGTATACAAAAATGTACAATTAAATTGACTACCTCCGTGGTGCAGTGGGCGAATACCCGGCCGTGACGCAGGAGGTTGCGGGTTCGATTCCTGCCGCGGGACAAATGTTTGCGTGATCTACAGATGTTTGTTCTGCATCTGGATGTTTTCTGTGTGTTATAAGTATGTATTTACAAACAAAAAGTATATAAGTACTCTACCAGTTGTCTGGTTCCCATAGTACAAGCTCTGCTTAGTTTAGGGCTAGATAGCGCTGTGTGAAATGTCCGGCAATATTTATTTATTAACCGCCGCGGAACAAATGTTTGCATGATCTACAGATATTTGTTCCGTGTCTGAGTGTTTATCTATATATTATAAGTATGTATTTACAAAAAAAAAGGTATATAAGTATTCTATCAGTTATCTGGTTCCCATAGTACATGCTCTGCTTAGTTTGGGGCTAGATAGCGCTGTGTGAAATGTCCAGCAATATTTATTATTATTATTATTAAAATGTCTTACAAAAAACTGTAGTAATCGTGAAGAATTTTAACCTAAACCGTGTTGCTAATCAACTAGTAATTATCATTGGAATATTTACACCGTATTTTAACGCACAAAGAGGCTGTTATTGGATGCCTTGGTCTTGTCTGGAGGCTCGTACGTAGGTCTCGCAATTCTGTTTTATTTGAAAAGTGTTCTTTGCTAAGTTTAGTTTAGTTAATCTTTGAAAAAAAAAATTACAGACGGATTTTTTTCATTTAACGCGTATTTCGAAATCCGATAAGATAAAGAGCCAAAACAGTGTTACTATTCAATAAATTTAGTAAATTGTTTAAAGGGCAAGCGTTTATAACAAATTCCCTAAGAGATAGTTGTGCAAAAAAATTTTTTTTTAATTTTTTAAAATCGTTTGTTTACGTGCAGTTGAAAAGCCCGGGTACTGCCCGGTAGACCACTCTCCCACCACGGAAGGGGCGTGTCGTTCGGAATGCCATGACGACGCAGACTGTCGCGGCGTCGGCAAGTGCTGCCCTCGAGGCTGCTCGCATCTCTGCCTAGTCCCTGAAGACCCTACGCCAGCGCCGACCACGACCATCGCACCGGTCACACAACATATTACTACTTACAGACCAGGTAACATACAAACAAATTTTATCCAAAAAGCAATCAGGCATCATCAATAGATGAAAGTGAAAGCAACTTGGGCAAATCGGCGCTGAATGTATGTATGTTTGTTTGTTTGTCCGAGGATAACTTTCGAAGCGTTTATCCGATCATCGTTAAATTTGGTATATAGGTAGATAGTGATGGCACAATTTCGGTGTGATTAAAATGAGCTAAAAATGTGGGGGGGAGGGGGGTGTTGTTGAGATATTAGGGTTCAAGTGGCGCAAAAAATAACAAAATGCGCCTATTCGGTCAAGTGGCACGTCTAATAAAAGGTCTTTGTTTCATATTTCGACCCCGTTTTTATTTTTAGTTTAAACCTTGTAGTTTTTAAAGTTATTAGCCATAATAAAAACTAAACTTTGACAAAATTCACAGGGTAGCTTCAAGGAAACAGCGTGTAGCTTTAGTGACACAATTATAAGGAAAAGTCTGAAATCCAGAATAACTGCAATTTCTCCAAAAAAGAGTAACCAATTAAGATGAACTCCTGTTACCTGTAATTTGAATGAAACTGTAGGTCAAGTTATTTGGTTAATCATTTCGTAGCACTATTTTGATAGTCAATTATTAGGTACATACAAATGATATTTTTTTGTTTTTATGGGAGACTCGTATGATCTCGGTTCGGGGTGAACCACTAGTTTAAGATGTTTTTGTTTATAGACGCACCACAAGCTCCACGAGCGAGCACGGAGACAGAGCCCGAAGTGGCAGTAGCAGAGGGCGGCATAGCTACATTGAAATGCATCTTCCACGGCAACCCGCCGCCGAAGGTCAGCTGGCACTTCGGACAAATCATGGTATGAATCTCCATCCCACTAGTTTGGTTTTAGTTTACTTTGTAGCGACATTTATCGCCTCAAGGAAGAAGTAGAGTCAACATGACACTGAGACATCTAACGGGAAATGAAGAACTATCTTAGATCGCGTTAACGAAACATCTGAGAACTGAAACATAAGTAATACTTCTCAACAAGATCTGTTGGTCTTATGACCCAAAGCCAAAAGTCGTAAGGAGGAAGATCTCCCCTTTTCCTTGGCAAACACCTTTCAGCCTGTCGACTGCCAAGATTTTGACAATAATACCTAATACAATTTTTGAATTTTTTTTTAACAACAAAGTTTGATTCAACAGTAGTATGGTAAAGACGACAGATGTTGATAAGAACTGAGAGGTGCGCTGGTTATGAGGAACAAATGTCCATTATCTGCTAATATTATCTTTACCGGGTTAAAATGTTGTACTTGCTAATGCTCAATACTGTTTAGTCTATCGTTGGTTCCGACTTTCTGGTAAGTCAGCGACTAGACGCAACCGGAATTTCTGTCTTCTAATCTTTATATCGAAATAGATCGACGGAGACCACGACCGGTACAGGCTGTTGTCCAACGGAGCGCTGGAGATAGTGTCTCTGTTCCGCAATGACTCCGGCGTGTACATCTGCATTGCCGAAAACAACCTCGGCACCGCACAGCAAGAGATTCGTCTTCAGGTCAACGGTGAGTGAGCAAGGGACCTTATAACTGATACAGTCTACTTGCATCATGGAATAAATTCGAATAAATTACAACATATACAAAATCAAATACTAATTTAAAATCTTCTTCATGCAAATTTTTCATTTAATTGAGATTTTAACTATGAATTGTAATAATTCGAGTTTACATCTGTAGGTACTAGTAAAATCGCATTAGAATGATTAGATTAGAAGGTTCAGAGTTAACCCTAGTTATCTTTTTGCAAGGTTTTCATTAATATATAAGATTGAGTAGTTAATTGTATCTTGATTCTCTGTATTTTACATCTAATTGATTGACTCTGATTGCATTTTTTCTTTCTATCTTAACTTTCTTTTTCCTTTTTATAATACGAACCAAAGTTTTTCAAGTACAACAAATTATCATTCAATTAAGCCTCTTTAAATACATGAAAAACTTTTGTTTCGAACTCTAAGTACTAACATGGAAGGACAGCACATCTCGTGGTTAAACATAAACAACATTCGCTAATTGTACGTAGTATACAAACGGAAAACGGAATTTAAAACGACAAACAAGTTTATCACTGCGCATTTACAGTGTCAATGGCCAGTGATAAGTTGCAGGAAATTTTGGCAAAGTATGCGAGTACATATTTATACAAGGTTAGGTATATGTATGTAAAATGTGCGAACTACACATTTTTGTAGTTTAAGATGTAGTTTAGGCACGAGACGGTTACAGTATCTTGACGGTTTAAGAATACCTTAATGCGATTGATTCCAAAAAGTACATTTAACCGCTATAATAACAACTAGCTGTATCCGGCAACTACGTGCGTGTAAAACTACCTCAGTACCTACAGTAGCCGAAGTTTTTAACCAACTGCTAAAAAACAATCTTTTCACCCACCCAGGGAGCTAGTTAAACAAAAAATAACATTTCTCAACTTGAAAAATAGTTTTGCCAAGTTTCAAACGTAAAAACCCCTTTTTCACCATTTTAGGGGATGAATTTTGAAAAATTAGAAATGATAAATAAAATTCTTAGTTACACCCTATCAAGAATACGTCTACCCTACAAATCTCAAGTCGGTCAGGACTTTGATTCTTATATATTAGATAATGTTGCTCTATTTTCAAAGGTTAAACGATTGTACGAATAGATCTTACCCGAATCTTAGTACTTGACCCGAAGGTCTTCTAAAATAGGACTGTATTCGTCTAATTAATTAATCGTAAACCAAATAACCTATTGATTGACACAGATAGGAGTGCATAAAAAGTTAATGTATTTTCTTTCTTTGGTAAAAATCGTATTGGCTGGTTCAAAACAATAACTCGTCCTGTCAAATATCCTTATTACAAACAATCTAACTAGCCAGCTTTGAGCTAACATTATCCAGTGAGTTGTAATGTTCATTTAAAATTATTATATCAAGCCGATGGAAATATCAGTATCGCGGCAAAATTTAGTCGATAGTGAGACGTAGAGGGGCTGGCATCCTGATACTAAACATAATATAGATTATTGTAGATGGACTGGCTGGCCACAATGATCAGACGTTGTTCAGCTACCATGAAGTGCGGTCGTGTATTAATTATTCTCGCAGCGATGCTGTGCGCGTGTGCGGCGCAGTACGATGAAGGTTGACGGATACCCTTATCTCTTCTCATTTGGGCTTTCCTGGAATCTCGCAAAACGACCAAATTGTGCCTTAACAGTTCATTGTTCGGATTTATCCAGAACTCCGATAAGTCATTTCATATCATTCATAGTTCAACAAACGCTTCGTTATCGCGACTTTCAGAAACGCCCACGTCATTCTCATTCCGTACCTACTGTCCTTCCATCAATTAAATTTTCGCTTAGTAGGTAATTAACAACGGGTTTGTGAATGTAATGAATAACAGGTAGGTATGGTGGTTCACATTCACAAGCTCGGGTAGAATAGTGACTAACAAGCGGGTGTGGGGATGGTTAGATCCTGTGGACGGGCCGGCGTACATCGCGGGAGAGGCCAACGCGGTGATCATAGGCGAGCTGGACCGGCCGCTGGAAGTGCGCTGTCGGGCGTACGGATACCCGCCGCCTTCCATGTACTGGTACAGAGGCCTGAACGGACCTATGGTGCCTTATTCTAACGCGCTCTACGAAGCCCGAGGCCAAGTATTGACTATCAGAAGACTATCGTACGATACGCTCGGAGAGTACGCTTGTTTGGCGTACAACGGGCATGGCAAGGCGGCGACGTGGGTGGTGACGGTGCAAGCTTACCAACCGGACGACAACGCGATCGGCAGCCGATACCTCGTGCCGCACGAGCGTGTGGTGGCGGTCACGCCGCGCGAGCGCACCACCGACACCACCACTACAACCACCACGACGCAAGCGCCGGAGGTCGCAACCCCGCTCTATATCGGTAAGATGGAACCTGCGCTTTGAGTGTCAACCACAAGATGACCCATATTATAAGTATCGTCTCCATTACGAGCAGTTTTGTTTTGGAACGATACCCTATAATATGGGAATATAACGTTGGGGGCACATGAACACATTGCAGTAATTGGCAATGTTGGTCGTGTGACTCCGGACAAGTGCGCAAAACGCTTATCGTTTGAGTCGGTTTAGTGCATGCCGCATGCGGTGATTTGTGTTTAGTGCATGCATGACCTCTTAGATAACGCTTTTATAATAAGCATTGGATTCAGTATCATTACTTGATTGTTTAACTTTATCACGATAAACAAAACAAATTGCAGTATACCGGTAAAGTATATTTACAGAACTTTTGTATTTAGGTGATGGATGTTTGTGGATTGATGCAACTTAGATTTCCAATGTGGAATAAAGTGTGCGAATTAATATTATTTTAACTATTCTAAGACTCGGACTATATGGCATCTGGCTTGTCAGGGGCCGTTTTTTAACGGCCCCTGACCAATCAGTCGCACAACCAAACATTTGAATTTTTCCTGCATCGACTACACACGAGCCGAGGTCATCCGACTCCGATATTTACCTTGAAGCAACCGGGACATGCTCCGGATTCGCAAGATCGGGGAGACTTGGATGCCATATAGTCCGAGCCTAAGAGTCTGATTGTCTGTTGTTCAACCGCGTTATCTTTGAACCTAAATGTGAAAGCCAGTAAACGTTTATGACTTCACTCAGATAACTGTTCCAATGTAATGTACATTGGAACAGTTATCTTAAGTGTTTTGAATAGTGGTCACCGATGGTAGATTTACACATTTCTCAAGTATAGGCTGTTAAATTTTTGCCACCTTTCAATCCAATTTAGTTGAAATTGCACAAGAAATAGTTTTTGGTTAGGTTCCTATATTTCTGACCTTATCAACGCTCAGTCATGTACGATAAGGGTGGGTAATGTAGGTATGCTACCAGTTGGGTGGGAGCCACGAACTGGATGTTTTACCATTTAATAATATAGAAGTTTGTTTTACCGTTGCGCGTTGCTTAAATGTACAATGAAAGGGAAAAGGAAAAGAAAAAATAAAAACGTTTCCCAAATTTACCGCCCCTAAAATCTGCCGCCCTAGGCAGCCTGCTGGTAAATTCTCCACTAGTGGTCACACATGTCATAAAGACGTTAGTACCTACTATGTGTGTCCGTGAAGACTTTTAAATTACTTTCTGATGATATAGTAAACAATTCTAAAGTAACGTACTATTTTAGTACTTTTGGAGCTTTTTGACTCCAATCCATATAATAATCTATAATATCTCTACAACTCTTTTACACAGATAAAGACATCTGCATTGTAGGATTTGTCGGGGATTTTTTTGAAAAAATAACGCTAAATTCCTTCGTATTGTACAGTGGAAGTACAGACACAATTGCTGCCAGCATCGACCACAATATCAGCCGGAAGTGAACTCAGCCTGCCGTGTAACGTGGATGGATACCCCGAGCCAAGAGTCACGTGGACCAGGGACGGCGCGCAACTGTCCCCCTCGGAGACAATGTGGATCACAGGTAAGCAACTAATGTAGTTTTTCCCTATAATGTCTGGGGGTTATAACATATACGGCATCAGAGAAAATGTTACCGCGGGGTTTCTGGACCGCAACATTTCACATTGTTGATCGACATATATTTACGAGCGGGGCGAGGAAGTTACTAGAATCCTGAGTGCAGAGAGGGATATAAGCACGCCCAAGACGCAGACAGCTTTATCCACGAGGAGGATACTCTACTTTTCACACTTTCTGCGAGACAAATTTTGTTTCGTTTCGCAGCATTTGCTTTATAAGATACGTAAGACATAAAAACAAATAGAAGGACATAAGAAAACTTAAGAAGACACAAGGAGACACAAGAAGACCTAAAATGACTTAAGAAAACCTAAGAAGACCTCAGATTATACAAACAAACAGATAGAGCGCGCCGAACGTGCGAGTGAAGCCACACAAGCGAATACAAATTTAAAAGCGAATACAATCTCGCGGCAGTTGTATCCTCCGTCGTCCGAGACACGTGCTCGGAGACCCGGATGACGAAATCACCTCCGCTAATGCGGAAGGTGAGTCATCTACATCAGACAGAGCAAACACTTCACAGAAACACCGATCTCGCCGGCGAGGTCGACGAATCCCTTCAGTCGCCGCCTATACGAGGTACAAACATGTACCCGGGCGTTTCTCTCCTATCCCCACCCCGGCAACAGCCCAAGCCGAGGTTCGTACCTAAGTGGTGCCCTTGAGCTAGTTGCCTAAAAAACTTACTGGGCTGAGCGCCATCTGCGCTCGCCAAAAGTTCGGTTAAGCTGTCACAGCCTCAGAGGTCAACAGCGAGATTAGTCCATTCGAAAAAAAAAAAATCTCGCGGCAGTGCTAAAGATAGCGTCGCACTGCTTGAACGTCTCGAGTGATTCATTATTTTCTGTCAAAAATGCCGTCTTGTGTTATTATACAGTGTAAAAGTTGTTCCCAAAAACAAAAAAAAGTGGATGGAATATCATTTCACAAGTAACTATAAATTATTTAATTGATTTTATTATTTATTCACCCAATAATTAAACGGTGGTCTCGAAACACAAAACCTCGACATTAGTTCGACTGTGTTGCCAGTTTTCGGCAAAATGTTTTCCCTTCAATTGGGGAAACTACCTGTTGATCTAGGCGTTAGCTAGCCTGACTGTTAAATGTACGGACGTGGGTTCGATTCCCACGCGTAATCTCACGCCTAAATTGTTATTCCGAATTTGTATGTATTTCTATAATTATGTTATTGCCGTTTACTGTGATTCGGTGATTAATATCTTATGCGGGATTTTAAATATAATTGTATATGTATAACAATTTAGTTCCGTATGTATGTAATGTATATACATTACATATACATATACACATATACAGTGTGTCCCTGGATAAAGTGCAACCCCGAAAGGGGGTGAAACTAGATCAAAAATTATCGACAAAAAAATAGAAAAAAAAATTAAAAAAAAAATCGTATATACTTTATTGATGTATTAAAATTTTTATTACTCACTAATTACTCTATTTAATAAAAAAATTATTTCTTCCAAAGTAGTAGGTCTATTTTGTTAAAATAAAAACCATAATCATGTCAGATATGTGACGATGACGATAAAATAACAAATAACTCACAAACGAGTGGCTATCGTGACTTAAAGTTTAATTTTTGTATTAAAATTACATTTTTTAGGCTGTTTTTTTCCAATAAACTCCAAAAATCTTAAAATTAAGCCTATAATACTAGAAATTTTTATGACTTTTTATTATTGTCTATCATAATAGCTTTTAAATAAAAAAAAACCTACGTTCTAACATAAAAAATGTGCTGGCTAGGAGCTTTTAAAGTTGACCACTGATTACGTCACCACTCAGGTAAAGACACGTTTTTTTTTGCTGCTCAGGTAGTATTAAAAATCAAATTTTAGTTACAACATTTTTATTTAACTTATTACATGTAAGTATGAAATAAGGGTTTTGTTTAATGCATTAAATGCTCAAAATGGCTTCCTTGTTGTTGTAGGCACATTGCCGCACGAAGAGCGATTTGTTGTGTGGCTCTAAGCACCATCTCTGGGTCACTTCTTATCTCATCGGCACATCGCATGATTTGATCTTGTAACTCTGCCTCGGTGTCTACGGTCGTTCTGTAGACTCTTTGTTTCATAACACCCCACAGAAAATAGTCTAGGGGTGTCAGGTCAGGTGAACGTGCCGGCCACCCGACTGGTCCATCCCGGCCGATCCACCTATTAGCGTAGTTTTCGTTTAAAAAACTTCGCACATTGCGCCCGTAGTGCGCAGGGCATCCGTCCATCTGCAAATACATCTGTTGCCTTGTAGCCAGCGGAACATCTTCCAGCAGTAGTGGCAGATCGTCTCTTAATAAGTTTAAAAAACTTTCGGCATTTAATGTTGCGGGTAAAATAACTGGCCCAATCAGCGTGTCGTCTATTAGAGCTGCCCATACATTAACTGAAAATTGCACTTGAAAAGTAGACGCCCTCTTTAGGTGTGGATTTTCCTCGGACCATACATGTAAGTTTCTGCAATTTGTGATTCCATTCCGGGTGAATTTCGCTTCATCCATCCATAAAATTTTTTTTAGGAATTGTGGATTATTTCTAATTTTTTATTGAATCCACGTAGACATTACGCATCTTGCACGATTGTCTACATTTTCATGCAAATGCTGTACTCGCTGATAATGGTATGGATGCAATCCCTTCTTTTTCAAAATTCGCCATACGGATGTTTTTGATATACCGTGACGCAAAGCTAAGCGTCTAATGCTGGTTGTGGGATCAGCAAACAAATCGTTTAAAACGGCCTCTTCTATGGAATGGTCAATAATGGTAGCTTGTTGCTCACGGCGATCTCTTGCTAATCCAAGTCCGATGTTGGATAACTTTCGGTGAACTTCTTGGAAATTTCGTGCTGACGGTATAAGTCTGCTCGGAAACGCATTTATGTATGCAGAACGAGCGACTGTTGTGTGTCCACGTGACATACCATAATAATAATGGATGTCAGCGATTTCTCGCGGAGAGAACTCAGTCAATCGCGGCATCTCCACAACACAACAAAGTACAGTCAAAAACGTAACAAAAAGTCAAAAACAAAACAAAAGCAAAACAACGTAACAAAAACTTGAAGGCGCAGTAAGGTACGGTAGGCGGTAGCAGCGGCGAGAATATCGGAGCGACTGGCGTGCCTTGTTGTGAGTCCTGTTTCGATCCCCACCCTTCATCTTTCATAGAACAGGCCCAGCGACCATAATCTACAACAATATAAGTTAAAAAAGGGTCTCTACCTGAGTGGTGACGTAATCAGTGGTCAACTTTAAATGCTCCTAGCCAGCACATTTTTTATGTTAGAACGTAAGTTTTTATTTTATTTAAAAGCTATTATGATAGACAATAATAAAAAGTCATAAAAATTTCTAGTATTATAGGCTTAATTTTAAGATTTTTGGAGTTTATTGGAAAAAAACAGCCTAAAAAATGTAATTTTAATACAAAAATTAAACTTTAAGTCACGATAGCCACTTGTTTGTGAGTTATTTGTTATTTTATCGTCATCGTCACATATCTGACATGATTATGGTTTTTATTTTAACAAAATAGACCTACTACTTTGGAAGAAATCATTTTTTTATTAAATAGAGTCATTAGTGAGCAATAAAAATTTTAATTCATCAATAAAGTATATACTAAATTTTTTTAATTTTTTTTTTCTATTTTTTTGTCGATAATTTTTGATCTAGTTTCACCCCCTTTCGGGGTTGCACTTTATCCAGGGACACACTGTATAATAAATGATATATATAGAGAAGTAATAGCGATCCGCCCTCGCTTCGCTTCGGGAAAAATATCCTACCAGAACATTTTACCGGGATAAAAATATCCTATATGTTAATCCAGATCATATTCAATATGTGCAAAATTTCACAGAGTGAATCTGGTGAAGTTGTTGATAGAAAAATATTTAATGGTGCGATTGCTCTATATAGCAAAATTAGAAACTAATTCTCGACATGTAGAAGCCAAACGGCAATATTACAAGAAATTAGTGCAAAATTAAGGTGGTTAATTTTTTTTGCAATATATTAATTATGATTTTAATAAATATTTTGGAATCATATGTATGTTTTTTTTATCAGTCTAATGAAATTAATATACTATATAATAATAATAATATATAATACTATACTATATATATACTATATAATAATTACTACAGAAAAAACTAAAGTATTATTATAAAGTCCATTTTTCCAAAAAGTGTTATTGTAATTTTTCAAATTCTAATAACAGTCCGGAGTCAGGAATATATCCTGCGTTGTTGGCTAGTCTCTTGCGAGATGGCCGCCGTAGCCGTAATTCGGCCAGGAGGACATTAAAGTCCATGTAAACCTCAATAAACACCGGACGGACCGCTAGTTATAAAAATCTTCACATATTATTTCTTCTGTAATTTTACAATGCGTTTACAATGGTACATGAAATATTTAAGTGTTTAATAAACTAGTTAATTAAACAATTGTTCAATCCTAATACTCACACAAATTTGTATTCAATTAGTAACAAATTCATGTATCCAAATAAAATTTTAGAACCTGTTGTCGTAAAAGGACATTAAAAAAATACAGGGAGTTTTTTTCTTTTTCTGGTATAGTGGTACACGCACACTGATGCACGTGTCCCTACAGAGCTATTTCTAATCGCCACGCACACATGAATGATAAGTGGCGTCATACTGTTTGTTGCGTACACTCCATCGGTTTCTTTGTATAATCTGAAAAGAAGACCATAATACATAATTTTGCGTTCTGTAAAGAAAGGCTAGTTCCATTAACGAATAAATTCTTATTGTGTGGGTCTCTTAGTTCAAATTTTAATATAAATGAGGTTCCAAATTCAAATCATGCCCTAGTGTGCAGAATGAAATACAGTACAAATTTACTCCCGGCTCAGCCTTCGGGATTTAATCACCTGCTTTCGGTGAGGTTTACATGACATATAATTAGACATTGTCGAGCAGGTGGTGTGAAAAGATATTATCTATCTATCCATCCACACCACGCGCGTTCACGACCCTTTAAAAAAAATTAAAACGCTGTTTTTGAAGGACCTCACACAGTAGAGATTGCAAACTTTTACATTGTTTTATCAGGAACGAGGCTGACGATACCTCGGGCGACTGTCAGCGATAGTGGTGTTTACGGATGCCACGCATCCAACCAATACAGCACGCACTCGTCTACGGTGCAGATCAACGTGCAAGGTAATATACACAATCTTTTTAAACTCTGACGAGTCATAAGTCATAATTCATTTATTCTACTGATAACACATATCTGATATATAAGATATTACCTACTGCCGGTTAGAATGTTTTGGATGATAGAAAATTGAATCCAGACCGAAACTAAAAATGTTGGCTACACCTATGTATGTTATATAAAACTAGCTGACCCGCCCGCGGCTTCGCACGATTGAAATTTCCCGTTTCGGTGGGAACTTCGGGATAAAAACTATATTAAACACTCTTGAATCCTTCCTTAGTGGATGCGTACGTTATAAGAGGAATATGTGTGCGAAATTTTAAGTTTCTAGCCCTAAGGGTTTGACCTGTGCGTTTTTTTAAAACTTTCATCCCCTATTTTACCCTCTTAGGGGTTGAACTATGGAAAACGCTGAAATACGTATAAGGAATAAAAAGTTTCATACAAACTTTTATCCCGTATTTCACCTCCTTGGGAGTTGAATTTTGAAAAATCCTTCCTTAGTGGATGCCTACGTCATAAGAGGAATACGTGTGCGAAATTTTAAGTCTAGCCCTAAGGTTCTAAGCCTAGGTTTGGCCTGTGCGTTGATACATCAGTCAATCACTCATTATTATAAATAGGTACAGGATTTATCACGCACCGTTTTATCGGTGTTTCGACCGACAGTGTTTTGGTTCGTGAACATTTACCAGGGTAAGTGTGATCCACTCCGAACTACACTGTAGGTACGTCTTGCCTCGCACTAACGGTGGAAACACCGATAAGACGGTACGTGATAAATCCCATATTTATAATAATGATTGAAATAAAATCACGAAAGTTTTCTGAGTAAAATAACTTTTACTGTTAAAGAGCAAAATAAAATTAAATCACCACAAAATGAAGACACATTTTATTCACATCCATGATATATTAATGCCCAATCTCAGAATTAAGTTTAAAGTGGTGGCGATGGACTCGGACAGTTTTTTTATGATTATTATTTTTATCATTACTAAAAACACGGGATTTATCTCGTACCGTTTTATCGGTGTTACGACCGACAATGTTTCGGTTGAATTCGTGAACCTTCATCAGGGTGAATGCAATCCGCTTCGCACTGCGTCTCGCCTCGAGATTCTTTGAGTAACTCTGAGTAAATGCGTGATAAATCCCGTATTTATAATAATGATTGAAATAAATCACGAAAGTTTTCTAAGTAAAATGTTACTTTTATGTTGGCAACTACAAAATCGTTTTTTTTTGTTTTGTGTTTACAGAAATTGAGATCCCATCGAAATGTACAGACAGTCCTTACTTCGCGAACTGCGCACTTATTGTACAGAGCAGGTTCTGTCGGCACACATACTACTCGAGGTAAGTCGCTTGTATTGTAGGCAGAGGCCGGTACCATCTGACTTACGTTTTTACATTCAATGGTGGGCAAGCGTCGTATGTACTGTTACGCCGAGGCTGTTAAACAATGAGTAATAATCGAAACTTCTCGAACGCTTTTGTCTTGCTGTGTTTTTGTTGTTATTGTCTGCGGTTGCGCACAATGGGGATTGGTCGTTCTGTCGAAACACCGACCCCTTTCCTGGAACGATCGAGATCGTTCTCGAACAATCGAAATGTGCGCGATATAAATAGGCCGGAGAGATGGCCGGGGAGTTAGTCTCAGCGAGGCCCTGGAGGACTGACGTGGAGAAGGGTCTCGCGTGAACAGTAATTGCTCGCGAGTCAGTCTGGATTTGGCTATACGTGCGAACATTTCGGTGACTTAAGTGGTGCAACCGTGGTGTGAATTAGTGTGTTGTGATTACGTGTGACCAAGTTCGTGTATTCATCGTTTAGTGCTGAATAAAAGTGTTATTTTGGTTAGACCGATTCTCATTATTTTATCCCGAACCCTCAGCTCGTAACAGTACTATAACAGTATTGAAATAAATGCGATAGCTGTTAATAAAATATGCTTAGAGTCATTCGGGGTATAAGGACGCATTGGGTAAAAGTTCGCACTGCCACTTTCTCGAAAGCGGGGGAGTGGACGGGGAAGCTTGTCCTGCGAAACTGAGTGAGTTCGAGCCGCCATTTTGTGTCAACGTCAATTGAGCGGTGCATGGCGTGCTGTGTGAGTTACAAAGAAAACAATCAAATTAACGTTTAATTTTGTGTTTTGTGAAGTAAAAGAAAAGTGTCTTGTTCCTAAGATTGATTTTTTTACGAGGTAAGTGGCTTTAATTGATTTAATGTAGCTTTTGGGCATTCGTTTAGCCATAAATATGTTAACCTAACCTAAATTCTTTCTAAACTAAATGTAGATTATTTCAATTACCGGCTGAACGGGGTAAAATGACGGGGGTAATAGTTCGCACGCGTACTTTTACCCATATTTTAATCTACATAATTTCGATTACTTTTTGAAGTTTTGATGTGTTGTTGTTTCAGAATGCATAAAAATGCCGAGGCGTTACACAAAAAAAACACCAGGTAGAACATTCATCTCCGAAGAACTAATTATAGCAGCAAAAAAGCTAATTGACAAAGGAAAAAGTAAAAGATTTGCAGCGGACTCTGTGGGCATTAATGAAGCTACCCTCAGAAAGAGGTTGAAATTGGGCCATGTACCGACCACTTTGGGCCGGTTTAAACCGACTTTTACAAAAGACCAAGAAGCAGAATTTGCGGTACATTGTGAAGCTATGGATGACAGATTTTTCGGCGTTACGATCAATGATTTAAGACGTTTAGCATATGAGTTTGCCGAGGCTAACAAAATTCAACACCGCTTTGATAAATCCTCACAGATGGCTGGTCGTGACTCGGTGGAGAGTTTCCTTAAACGAAACGAACACCTTGGTTTACGACAATCAGCACCAGTCAGCTTGGCTAGAGCGATTGGGTTTAATAAAGTGCAGGTGGGAAAATTTTACAAGAACCTCAAAGAGGTGTATGAGAAGTATAAATTTCAACCGCACCGAATCTATAACATGGACGAAACCGGGATGAGTACAGTACCTAAAAAAACACCTGAAGTTGTAGCGCGTAAAGGCAAAAAAGTAGTAGGTAAAATAGTATCAGCTGAAAGAGGTATGACCATAACTGCAGTAATGTGCATGAGTGCAACTGGACACTTTGTACCTCCAGCTATGATTTATCCACGGAAAAGGCCAAAGGCAGAGCTGTTGGATGATGGTCCAACGGGATCAGTTTGCATGGTATCTGACAGTGGATTTATCAATACAAACTTTTTTGTGAATTGGTTGAGTCACTTGAAAGATTTTGTGCATCCAACTGAAGAAGATCCCGTGCTGCTTATAATGGATAATCATGCTTCACACATAAGTCTAGACGCATTAAATTATGCCAAAGAACACCACATTGTAATGCTTACTATCCCACCTCATGGTAGCCACAAAATACAACCACTAGATGTAGCCGTTCACAGCCCGTTAAAAACTAAATATTCAGTGGAGTGTGAAAAATGGATGAATCGGCATCCTGGAAGAGGTATAACACAGTACCAAGTGGCAGGTCTCTTTAATAATGCGTACAAGTATGTTCCAACCATGACTAATGCTGAATCTGGCTTTAGAGTAACTGGGATATATCCATACGCTGACGATTTATTTGACGAAACCGATTTCGCACCATCTTTAGTTACGGACCGCAGTCAATCAAATTTGAACGCAACATTGATTGATGATGAAAGCAACATACCTGCACCTACCAGCAATTTGTTTTCAAGCTATAGTGAAAGTCAAATAGTCCAATATACTATCCAAAATACTGAAAACTTGGCCCAATCAACTGAGAACGAAAACAGATATGAATATGCATCGGATGAAGATAGAGAACTTGGAAGCCCTTCGTTAATTGAACCACTATCCACAAATCAAGAAAAAAACGACGTGGATTCCGATGCAATAACAATAGAAGACGATGTTGACAGGCGTGAAATGATCCAAGAAGATAACAAAACTGTACCTGTTGCACCAAGAGGTTATTTACCAGAGAAAGAGAATACTGAAATTGTTACGGTCGCTGAACTATGCCCACTTCCACGCATGATTGAAAAGAAGAAAAGATCAAAAATAAATATGAGGTCAGAAATTATAACATCCAGTCCTTACAAGAAAAAGCTAGAAGAAAAGAAAAAAATAGAAGAAGAAAAGATACTTAAAAAACACAAGAAAGTAAACTTTGACAAAGTATTACGTACCCAAAAGAAACAACAGCAACTCAAGTCCTTTGCCAGTGAACCTCAGCCAGGGCCATCAGGTGCACAAAAGAAAATAAAGCAACTCAATCGTGTGATCACAGAAACTCAGCCAAGGATGTCAGGTGCAACAGCAAACAAAGAAAATAGAATAAAAACCAAAAAAGGGCAAAAAACTGATCATTTTTGTCCAATTTGTGATGAGAAATATGAAGACCCACCAACCGAGGACTGGATTGAATGTTCTTTATGCAAAAGATGGTTCCATGAAGATTGCACGGCTTACGAAATGGGCATATTCTTTAGATGTGATTTTTGTAACGAGTAGAATGTTATTGTTATTAGATATTTAGTTTTATTAGTTTTACGATCTCTTCACATTTCAGATAATGTTTGATAAGACTGATTTAATAAATTCCAAAGAAACATAAACATAACATTATTCTAGACATGATTTTGTTTATTATTTCTTTTAGCCCATACGTGTATTATTTGTTCATTTACTTAAACTATACCCGATTGCGCACTTTTAACCTACATGCGAACTTTTACCCAAACGACTGCGTATTTTTACCCACTTTAAGGGTTAAAAGTACGCACTCCGACCAATTAACAGTTTTCTTCACATAAAAAAAAACTGTTTTAGTTATCGCCAAAAACTTTATGCACTTTAGAAGTATAATAAATGTGTTATATGAAACACATAAATGTGTTCCTAATAGCATGGTAGTTTAAGTGTTATCAACGAAAGAAAACAAAAGTGCGGCTTTTTGCCCCGAATGACTCTACCATTTATCTTCTGTATGAAAGGTTGGTGCCAATAATTAGATTATCAGCCGTTCACCCCCTTAAGTACCTACGTGTGTGAAACGCCACGACGTTTTAAGTCAGGTTTTCCAGATATTAAATAATAATCTTTCTGAAATAGAAAAAAAAATGATGATTACTAGTTGCTAGTACAATACAATTACCTACTAGTTTCAGTGGTCAAAATGCAACTGATTTGTTGAAGTGAAAACTTCACACGCGCGATACATTTACCGTTACCGTTACCGACACCTCTGTATATAAGTAGTGAAAGTTTTTTAGGCGCGTTGAACATTTTTTGAGATGGGGAAAAACCATTGCACTCGTGACACTGTTACCGTTACCGTTATCGACACCTCTGTATATAAGTATCTCGTAATTGTTTAAGTTTTTACTTCTGTCGGCTTTCCCGGAGTGCCAAGTTTTTTTTTTATTAATTATAGCATTCGCCCTTCTCCAATTTCACACTCAGTGCGCGCAATGAGCTTAAGGCTCGGACTATATGGCATCCGGGCTTGTCAGGGACCGTTTTTTAACGGCCCCTGACCAATCCGTCGCACAACCAAACATTTGAATTTTTCCTGCATCGACTACACACGATCCGAGGCCATCCGACTCCGATTTTTACCTGGAAGCAGCCGGGACATGCTCCGGATATGCAGGATCGGGGAGACCCGGATGCCATATAGTCCGAGCCTAAAAAGGGGTACCTACAAAGTTTTCTCTTTATGTATAGTTTGTTAATGTGTAGGATTATAAAAGTAGAAGTGGACAACAGGTAGACCAAAAACGATATATAAAAATATGGATTATTTAAAAGCTGATATAGGTAAGGAGTGAGCACTGAGAAAAGTGCTAATAGAGGGATATGGATGAAAACTTGTGTCGACCCCACGTTTCACGACAAAGACAGTAAACTGAAGTGTGATAGTAAAGTAGTGATAATATTATTTTAAGTGAGATAGTAAACTTTAAACTTAGTATAAAGTGGAAAAGTATAATTTTAATCATAGAATAGAATATAATAATCATTTAGTTGGTACACACAAAATGACACATGAAACAATATTAAGGAACAATAGATACAATTAAATCCATTATGACAGTTCGACTCGTGTGTCTGCGTACCAAAATGGCGTTCAGCTCAGCATAATGTTGGATGTTGTGCATCCAACGCTGATTTTCAGCTGAAACCAGAAGCAAAAGGTAGTGCAGCAGCGACGAAGTAAAATAAAAATAAGATACGAATGTATCTTACCTTATTTTAAAAGCAAATCATTTTTACAGATTCTGCTGCAAATCCTGCGTAGAGGCAGGCCAGTTGGACCCCAGCGACGTCAATATGCAATCCGACGAGCCCTACAGGAAGAAGTAATCTCGTAGTGACCCTACGACGTAGATACCTCCGTGACCGACACATCTAACGTAACTTAACGTAAACTACTTAGTCTAATCGGAACGTTTACGAAAAACGAACGTTGAATATTTTGAGTGTGGAGAAATTTTAGTTCAGTGTTCTAAGTAAACTTCTAATCTTCTAAGTGATTATGTATTTATGACTAAACAATTTTGGTAATTAATTTTATTAGAATAAGCAGTTGTGTTCCAAATAGAAGGTAGTCCGTATTTTTAAAGTCTGCTTGTTTCAGAAATATTAGATAAAACTTGCATATTTAAATCTAAGGCCGCCGTTTAATAGCCTGTTATTACGCTTGGCGTAACCGGAATATAAACAGCTCTTTGTTTTTAGTACTGACAGTTTCAAACTTAATCAAGAGACGAAACACGGTGTTAACCATGGGACAAAACTATCCCATGAGTTACGATAAGATTAGGTAAGTTAGTGTCTAGATTAAAATAGTAAAATTAGACAGGTGTTTTAATTATAGGGATCCTTAACGTACACATACGACTAAGTGTGTCAGGATCCTATACCAATACAGATCAGTTTAATTGTTGCCATTTCGTAACTTTCTTGTCATTTACCATGCAAACGAATAGGACAAAGCTATCGATTTGAATTAGTCTCTTGATACATAATCAACCCTTTCACTTGTGCAATAATAAAATCCTTGATTCACGGACGGTCACGAGGTAGAGAATGTTATTGTGCCATATATGGAAGTATTACAATTTAGTTGATGGATGTCTAAACTATTAGATAATCCAGTGTGCACTTTCAAGGGACATACCACTAGATGTTAGCGTAGTGTAGATAGAGAATCGATCTATGTGTAAATATATAATTGTTACTTTGTCACAACTCCATATGTGATGGATCCGTTAAGATGTTCAGGTAAAAATTCGTTTTCAAACAATTTTCAGACGTTTTTGTAAACGAATTTTTGCATCTAAAGATATAAGCAATAAATTATTTATATTTTAAGGTGTCTAGATGAAATGTAGTTTCAGTGTTGATGTAGACTAGGATAGAATGCTAGAAGTGAACTCATAATAATTTGTCTAAGTTAGTTTTTTATATTGTGACAATGTAAATAGAAAGGACAATAAAAATTATATTATTGAAATCACAGAGTTTTTCTTTTATTGACACCTAGAAAAGTACACCATACCTATTTCTGCCGCCAAGAAGCATTGCTGTTTTGGTTTGA
Organism: Philereme transversata; assembly: GCA_963924445.1. NCBI lineage: Eukaryota > Metazoa > Arthropoda > Insecta > Lepidoptera > Geometridae > Philereme > Philereme transversata. Next base: position 14,465,098 of record OZ004347.1, read on the forward strand.
ATAGTATACCAGTGAAGTTAAAGGCACATGAGGCTTTACACCTGTGTGCCTTAAGTTGATGGATGCAGATAGTGCATCGTACCACTTAACAACAGATGGGCCATAAGCTTGTTCTATCTCGATGTGCCATAAAAAACACCTAGGTACCAGTTCATAGTTCTTTCATTTTTAGCCTTTATTATTTACTAGTTGTTGCCCGCGACTTCGTACGCGTTACACTCTTAAATGTGTAGGTAACCTAGAAATAAATCTAAACTCGCTCTTGCAACTTGACACCCCATTTTTATCCCATGGGAAATGATTTATGGGATAAAAGGTAGCATACGTGGTAATCCAGGTTATAATCTACGTATATACCAAATTTCATCGAAATCGGTTCAGCCGTTACGACGTGATTGAGTATAATATTAGTGTGACGGGAGATGATAAGCGATGTCAGTTGTTAGGTAGCTGTACTTTTGTTCATAGCCTAAGGGCATATGCACACGTCTCATTTTAACGCAGGCGACGCGCGTTTAAAACACGTCGCTGTGCTCAGGCCCTTATAATCAGAATCATTTATTTCTCAACACAAATCGTGATGATAGGTTACATAAACCTAACCCTAAATGGGGGGCTTCATACGGCTAAAATTGTAGACAGCTACGACCGTATTATTTGCAGGTAAATGTCCCGTAGTTGGCAAATGAACAATTGATTTGTCATTTACTATTTAAAAAAAAACCGGTTATGTGCGAGTCGGACTCGCGCACGAAGGGTTCCGTACCATTATCTATAATAAATTGTATGAGCGCCCATACAACTCAGAGGACTATCTTAATTGGCGTCAACTACATATGTATGTATGTGGACACCCTTTAATTTTCAACTTTATTTTTTGGAATTTCGTGATTCTAGGTCAACGGAAACTACCATATATAGGTACCATATATATAGGTTTTCGACCCATAACCTGTAGTTGGCCTAGAATTGTCAAATTAAGGTCTTACAGCACAAGTAAAGGGAAAATTCCGAAAATAAAAGTTAAAAATTAAGGTAAATTTTGGTACATATAAATTTTCGCGAAAATCTAAATTTGCCCATATCTTTTTATCGTGTTGACTCAGAACCTTGATTTTTATACACCTAATAGGGACTATATAGACCTCAGTATCTGGTACAAATTTCAACTTGCTAGGTCCACCCGTTCCTGAGAAAATAGGTGGTGACACACGACAGACAGACAGACAAGAGAGTGATCATATAAGGGTTCCTTTTTTTACCTTTTGAGGTACGGGACCCTAAAAACAAGAAATAAAACAAAGGTGTGTGTATGCGATAACATAAATTTGTATTTACAATCCGAAAGTCACAGTTAATATAACAATATACTTGAAACTCGCCTCGCAATGAAAGTACTGAGCGGAGCCGCACCGTCCTACCTACTACTACCGATCATTTATATATACATACAACTCGCATTCATTGAAATTTCATCATCTCACTATTACCCATCTCGATGTGCGCGGAGCACCGAAAACTAAACCTTATTGTCATCAAAATAAAACTGAAAATGGCTAGGCCTGTACATAACTTACTAAGTGCGTTCAATTATATCATAATTTTAAAATCGGCTATAACACGCCATCGCCTACTCTTTGAGAGCAATATGTATCGCTTTAAATATACTTAATACAAAATGTTAACGTTAATATATACAAATAATAATTTATAATCGCTGCTTAGAGAAGTACTCGCAAATAATATTGGCTTCTAAAGACCGCTGGTGATGTGGTTCGAATGGGAAGTGAGGTTGTACATCGGAGGCCTCCCCACGCCTCGGTGCGCCACACGAGTAGCGTCCTCGTACGAATATCTTAAATAGCTTACCGGGCGCGCGAGCCCATTTTAGTATCACAATACTTGTTAAACTAAAAGCTCCCACTAAACACTACATGCCTAGTAAACAAAAAAATAGACTATAAAAACACAAATTCTAAAATAAAATACATTTACCAAGTCCGCGGTTTGAGCGGTATTAGCGCAAATTACAGTAATAATACAGTAGCGGCGTCACTGCGGTAACTGATATTTGAATGCCAGCTTTATAATATTACAATGACGCAGCTGGTGACATTCGACAGGAGATCTCACGGCCCTACCACTAATCGTTACTCTATACTCGTAATATCATCGAAAGGTTACAACTTTACACAAACTTACACTAAGGTAATATGGCGCGGCCTAGTACCGCGTACGGGGCGCGTCGAACATCGAATACGTATACACATTAATAACACAACACAGATGCGTATTCTAAGTACATTATGTTAAATGCTGGCTGCGCGTCCGCTGTACTTCCAGTGCGTCGGCGCACTCACTCGCACTTTGTACATATACATATATATATATATATATAGATATCCGAGATACAACATTACTACAAGCCGGTAAGTGTCCGTGTCCGCGCGCTACGTGTACGTGTACGTGTATCGCTCCTAACGTTGTATTAGTAGGAGCACGCGGACATCGTAGGAACCACCGATGCTGTGCTACGAATAACTAAGCTCGCCAGTCGTCTCGATACGAGTGACGCGGCAAACTCGAACGGAACTGAAACTTTCTCCAACGGGCGGGAGTGGAGAAAGTGGCAGTCGTTTCGAAGAGTCGCCGCGCCACGGAGCCGGGCCGGGGCGGAGGACGGGGCGCGGGGCGCGGCACCCTCCGATCAGTCAAGGACCTGCAAGACAAAACTATCCGTTAGGTAAGTAATAAATAATGCTGGACATTTCTTTAGAAAATTCTACTTTATGGTATCAAAATGTCGCCGACTGTACATTAGTAAGATTATCCTGTTCTAGCCGAGCGTGGCAAAACGAAACGCGCCTTAGCAATGGTCGCATCAGGACAGCCAGATATTTAACGAACAGGACTCCTGGACATTTAATAAGACGGACCTTGGTCAATACCTGCGAGACGATCTTCTCCATGTCGTGGTCGATGTCGTCGCTGGTGGACGTGTCGGGCGGCGGGACGGGTGCGGGGGGAGCCGGGTGCGCGGGTGGCGCGGGCGGAGGGGACGGACACAGCGGCAGCGTGAACGGCTCGTCCAGGTCCTCGAGGCCGGCCGGACAGGACAGCTTGCCCAGCTCTTCTTGAAGTTTAACGTAGTGCCGCTGTCGAGGAAAACGAAGATTAACACATAGTCTAAAAAACCCATTAAAACCTAAGGACATAATTGATAAGCAAAGCAACCTCAATCTTTTTAGTCGAAATCAGAATCATCTCACTAATTTCGACCCTGACGTGACAAGAGCCTGTAGCACAATTGGCAGTGCATCCTCGTATCAAGAGGAAGGTTGCGTGTTCAAGTCCTGTCAAGGATTGAAAATTTTTGAAATGGTTTTAAAATCTTGGTTCGAACATCAACCTTGTACATTTCTGTGACTACTATTTTGGTGAACCAAAGGCGCCCAGAACTATCTTTCAATAAAATTTCTTTATTTTTTATCCTAAACCTGTCTTTAGGGTGCCTTTCCACAAGAGCTGTGAGGAGGCTTCAGCAATAGGATTGCTCCATTCGTCGAGCCTAGTACAGCACAGTTACTATTGGTGGATTTGACACTATCCGTAGCTTAGCTGGCGAGTAAGCGATTAGCTATTAACTATTTTCTCGCTCAAGAAACAAGATATAGATTCCGTGTCAGTAAAAGAGACACGTATATTAACAGTTGATCGCTGGCCGTTCACACTGCCGGCGAGAACTCGCTCTCCACTATTTTGTCGCAGCGACTACAACACTCGCTCAGCGATGCTCGCTTGGCGGTCAGATCACACGCCGTGAGATGAGTATCGGCCGCCGCACTCGCTCACTCGCTTTATAGCCCAGCGAGACAACTATAGGAGCTACACACTTGCTTCTCGCTGCTCGGCAACTCGTTTCTAGCTTCTCGTTCATCGCCGGCGGTGACAACTGCCTAAGACAGAAGATTGGTCGAAAGTTAAACTGCGCAGTTCTTTAGCGAGTAGTGGTAGACAGCCAGCCTCCGAACTACTGTTGTGAATACCTTGAGCGCCATCAGGTTGAGCTGAATGCTGCGTTGCGTGCGCTCGTCTCCGCTTTGCCCCTCCAACTCCGCGATCCAACCGCTCACCGTTTGGATTATCTCGTTGCGTTTCAACCAGAAGTGTGTCTGGATTACCTGCAGAGTAAAATACAACTGTTTAACAATTGGGCAAGGTAGTGAGTTGCAGTAAGGACAGTTTTGATCCAGACCAAAGTGAATAATCGTAACAGAATCATGAACTCAACGTTGAACTTTAGTTTGCTTAGTTGCTTTTAACAGATTAGCTATGTACGACCACAGATATAAGAATACTTCACTATGGTACATTTGCTTCATCCCAGACAACGAAACTCCTGTTTTTCGGGCTACTTGGATAATATTGTTGGCTTGCAGTGGCGCTAGATGCCGCTCTTATCATTAATAGCTTTTACCGTAAATCTAGATTTATGTGGTTGCGCTATCTATTAATACCGCAAGAAGAAAGAGCTAATTAAATTTATTAAATACATATTTTAATTTGATCTGTGAGTCCATTATTTGACTTACCAGTGCTACAGATTTTTTTTTGAAACTTTTATTTTTGGACGTTAAGATGACATTTAGATGTCGGCCCGGGCTTTAGATCGTCAAGCCACGTCAGATGCCTTCTTTCTCTCACCCACGAACTAAACACTGTTGCTCGGATAGTGGTATTTTTACTATAAGGTCAACTTGATTTTAGGATCTTATGATACGGAAAACTTTAAGTTAAGTAGCTATCTATATACATATCTATATATAAGTAGCTAAGTATATAGTCTACGGTCTCTATTTTGACAAACACCAGTTAAAAATAATATGAGTGCAAGTGTAAGTGACCTCCTTGAAGCAAGGCTGCGGGTTGCGCAGATGGTCAAGCATGGCCCAGCGCACGCAGGCCTGGTAGATGTTGGAGTTGTACTCGGTGGAGGCCGCCGCGCCCACGCGCGTGCCGCGGCTGCGCTCGTACCCGGGCTCGTTGAAGTACGGCTCGGGGACCAGGATCAGGGACTGAATCGATACCAGCACCTGCAACCAAAATACACTTTACTACTGCTTCGCCCCAAACTGAGATCCCGCTATCTATCAATTAATATTTCATAGTAGTTGTATGCCCGCAACTTCGGCCGCACATTTTTGGATCTCGACAACAGCGCCACCTACCGGATGCAATTGTCATTCTAAACCATCCAGAGACCCATTCAAACACACACGAGAAATTTAATCAAAATCAGTCACCCCGTTTTTAAGTTTTAGGGAGACTAATGAACAGCAATTGATTTTTGATCGAGAGAAGCGAGATCTCCACATCAACTTGGGCAAATCGGCGTTCTATGTATGTATGTTTGTTTGTCCGGATAACTTTCGAAGCGTTTATCCGATCATCGTGAAATTTGGTATGTATGTAATGATGGCACAATTTTGGTGTGGCTCAATTAGCTAAAAATGTTGGGGGTTGTTGAGATATTGGGGGTCAAGAGGGGTAAAAAACAAACAAAATGGGACTATCCGGTCAAATGGCACGTCTAATAAAAGGTATTTGTCAGTACATTTAGACCCCGTTTTTATTTTTAGTTTAAACCTCTTAGTTTTTAAGTTATTAGTCATAATATAAACTGAACTTTGACAAAATTCGTAGGGTACACCAGTGACCCCACGATGCTGAAATTTGGTATGCATGTAGCTTTAGTGACACAAATATAGGCAAAAGTCTGAAATCCAGAACAACTGCAATTTCTACCCCAAAAAAGTGTAACCAATAACATAAACTCCCGTTACCTGTAATTTGAATGAAACTGTAGGTCAAGTTAGTTGGTTATGCATTTCGTGGCACTATTTTGATAGTCAAGATTACGAATAATATTTTTTTGTTTTTATAGGAGACTCGCGAGATCTCAATTCGAGGCGAACCACTAGTTTATATAGATAAGATATAAGGAGGTACATTCATCCTGTATGGGCACTGCAACTAAACCTATTAACTCCCCCTATATTTATATTCTTACTTCAGAAATCTAGAAAATTGATGGGACCTATTTATTCGCACTTTATGAGACAATTTTTGATAGGGTTCTAATTATACTTATAAAACATATTCAAGGGGAAACAAAACTCAAAACACTTCGATAGCGGGATCTAGCTTTTCGATAAAATTAGCAGTGACATCTAGTTGTAATTCTATTTAGTACTAGTTCTAGTTGTGATCTTTAAAACTTTCCCGATCAAAAATAATTCCAAAGTCACCTTCCAATAAACTTGTAGTAGTCTTCAAATTCTATAGTTGAGATCTTGAAACTTTACAAAGTTATTGATATTTATACGACGCAGATGCGAAGTGATTTGAATGTTTAAAATAAACTGCAGGTTTCTTTTAACATGATTGGTTTATATAATTCACTATGATAATAGATATTGCAAGACAGATGGTAGTACTATTGCAAAAAATGGATTTGAGTTCGGGCTATTGTTAGAGTAATAATAATAATCACACTAATATTATAAATGCGAAAGTTTGGATGTTTGTTTATTTGTTTGTTACTCAATCACTGAACAGGTTTCGATGAAATTTAGTATGTACGTAGATTATAACCTGGATTAACACATAAGCTACTTTTTATTCCATAAATCAGGTCACATGGGATAAAAATGGGGTGTCAAGTAGCAACAGCGAGTTTAGCTTTATTTCTAGGTTACCTACATATTTAGTGGTGTAACGAAGTCGCGGGCAACAGCTAGTATAATATAAATCTTTATTTCAGGCAACAATAGAAAAATACATGATGTTAAAACTTAATTCTACAGGCAATATAAATATATACCTTACATGTCTGTCTAACAAATACTTAAAATACTTAATGTGTAATAAAATACTTAAAACTATTTGCTGACACGTGTTGTCTGCGACATGTGACGTACTTGCGCTGTGTCGTGTAGTCGCCCGATCATGCAATGGGTTATAACAAACAGCATACCTGTAGGAAACTGGATGTATGCGCGTTCCACTTCTCCTCAGGACGTCCGTGCCACGTGTTGAGCACGGAGAGGCAGACCTTGCCGTCGTTGTACAGGTTCGGGTTGAACCGCACCGAGTGGCGACCCGTCGTCTCCAAGTTAATGAGCATCGGGACTGACGGGTACTCCGCGGGGAAATACACGTCGAGGATGAAGCAGCCGTTGGCGTAGGGCGTGTCCGACGGACCGGTTATCAGGACCTGCCCACAAATAAACAAAATGTTACATTATTAGATGCCGCCTAGAGTCCTTTTTTACTCGACGGCACAGCCAAAAGGAAGGGTCATGTTTTTGGTATTCTATGTATGTATGTTTAGGCGCTACACCGTAGCGCCTAAACATACATACATGCTACTTATCCGATTTTGATGAATGAGGTGTCAATCGATTCGATATTAAAGTGCGGGTGTCATAGGCTACCATAATAGGTAATACGTAGTTGGGTTTCAGTTTTTATACTTATACAACTTGTTTAAATTCGATAAATAAGCGTCAAGCCGAACCAGTGCATCAGTTAGCACCTAACCTTCATGACGTCAAGTCGATCCATATCAGTCCGCACGAAGACAGATGATGAATAGGAGAGTGGTAACGAGGTAGCTAGCGTGGACGCCTCTTGCGCCAATCGCTTCATGCGCGTGGGATGGGCTCGTTCGCCCGCCGCGCGCACCGTGCCTTCGAAGTGGTAAGGGACCGTGAATCGGAACCCGCTCTCAGCGCATTCTGCTATCATTTCGAAGGTTTCTGTAAAGAATACAAATTATATTAGCATCTATAGGATCGATCGACTGAAAAATTGGGTGATCACATTCAAAATAACGCCCGCAAAAACTTGGGCAAGTTAGCGTTTCATTTAATAAAATCCCGTATAACCCCCTCTACTTTCATGGCCAAAAGGCTGATCACATTTACATTTAGTGGAGAGCTAGCTAGATTATAACTTGCTTCACACACTTAGTTTTGGGTGACCACGAACAAAGAAAGCTGTATGGGCTTAGTACATGTACTATTACGACGTAAACATATTCCTACCTATATTAACACTTAGTTTATTTACAGATTTTAACTTTATTAATTTGACTATTAATAAGTGTAACTGTTAGCCTTTTTCGCCTGAGACACAGGTTTTCCTAGTTCAGGCCAGGGATGTTGCGAATATTCGCAACCGCAAATGCGTAGCTTCCGCAACGATTTGTACATATCATCATCATCATCATTCTCAGCCCGTGTCGACCCACTGCTGGGCATAGGCCTCTCCTTGTTTCTGCCACTCTTCCCGATCCTGTGCCAGTCTGAACCACGTACGACCCACGGTCTTATGGATGTCGTCGACCCATCTCTCTGGTGGACGTCCCCTATTTCGATGGCCAGTACATATGCATCCGCAATAATCGATGCGGATGTTCATGCGGATGCAGATGTAGCGCAGGTCGTGACAAGAAAGAAATTGGGTGGGGCGTGCGAGTGGCGCGTGCGTAGGCACGTGCTGATTGACCAATAGGAATAAAAATTATGGTGACAAGATCCGACGCGTTTTATCATTTGTATCTCGTAAATCAATCATAATGTGTTGCGCTTATCGTAGGATCATTGCAATTATTGACTGTTATTTTGAGTATACAAGGAGTATTGTATGTTCAGAGAGTTTTCTGCCATTAATAGTTATATTTTTGTTTTATTTCTGCACCGAAACGTAGTTTCTTAAAAAATCTTAAGATCCGCATCCGCAGAAATCTTCTAAAATTCGAATCCGCATCCGCTTATGTAAAAAATCTGCATCCGTAACATCCCTGGTTCAAGCATAGGGTAAATTGTTATTAATCCGTCATGTTAATAGAACAAAGACAATGAATAAAGATGTTTTTATTATTATATTTATTATGAATCCTTTATTATTCCTGACCTCCTTCAAGAGAGTTGTAAATAAGGCATTAAGTGCTATGCAACGCGACTGCAGTACCACGAGCGCTGCAGGAGTTTATAGGCAACGGTGACCACTAAACATCAGGACGCTCGTCAGAGTATGTCTACAAGGTTATCATAAAAAATACAAAATAACGTCGCTTGTATAGGGTGTCTCAATAAGAGTGCACTTTTTAAATGTTGTGTTATTTTTTTTTCGTGTATGTGGCAACTCTGAAAATTGACAGCTGTCACCTATAATTATTCCGATTAATAAAAATGGAGCGTTACACAAAAGAAGAACTTGTTATCATTGTGAAAACTCATTACAAAAAATGGAGAAAATTACTGCTTGCAAACTTCGCGGATTTTTTGGTCGAGAAAGTGCACTTAATGTGTCCACAATTCGAAAAATCGGCGTTCGCTTCACTTTGCTCTATTGCCCATTGAAGGAATTGCTGACGCTTTACATAGTTTACTGGTTTGAGCTCCTGAGTAAGCTGAATCTTGTACGGGTGAAGGTGGAGATTTTTCTTCAAAATTCGCTGCGACAACGCGCGGCACTAGCTTCGTGAAATTTGAAGTTGCTGAGCACGATGCCGAATATATGTTTTCGGGTTTTCGGCCACACTCTCGTTTACAGCAGCTATATTTTCAAGAGATCTACCGGTACGTCGACGCAGAGGAGACTTAATGTCCAAAACAGACCCAGTTTCTTCAAATTTTTTGACTACTCTTCTAATTGTCTCAGCGTAACTTTCCCCATTTTAATATTAAGTTTTCACGTTGATAACACGTTCTTCTTTTGTGTAACGCCCCATTTTTATTAATCGCACCAACACAAGTACATTTTTTTTATACATTAACATGCAATTCATTATATTCACTATATTCATTATATTCATAATTTTAACATGCTATTCATTATATTCACATGGCGTATACATTCAACATTAGATTGACATTAACATTAAATAAATTCAATATTATTATTATTACAATTGGATTCCATTCATAATCTGTGAAAAAATGTTTGGATGATGATTTTGTTTACGAAAAACGACATAAACATTTACATAGTTATTCGGTGTCAGTGTGTCTTTGCAACACGAAGGCCTTCTCCAGCTCTTTCCACTCTGCTCTTGTTTGAGTTATTCTGTGCCATATTGGACCCGCATGCATTCTCAATTCATCAGACTAACGTTTCCTTTGTCTTCCTCGTTTCCTCTTTGTTTGGAATCTAGGGGTCCATTCTGTTATGTCTTTCGTCCATTTATTTGTATTATCTCTCATATGCCCTACCCACCTCCATTTGAGTTTTTTTGTTTTGACTATAACATCTTCAATCTTTGTGATTTGTCTTAAATCTACAGCTCTCTTTCTGTCTCTTTTTGTGTAACCTAGTATACTCCTCTCCATGGCTCTTTGGCATGTAATCAGTTTTTGGTTTTGTTTTTGTGTGTTTGCCCATGTCTGACACCCATAGCTGAGAAGTGGTAATATGCATGTATTGTATATTTTCCTTTTCATTGCAAAATTATAATGATTACTTTTTAGCATTTCTTTGAGGGGCCAAAATCTTTTCCAGGCATTGGCTACCCTTGAATCCATTTGGTTGGTTTGTCAAATTCGACAATCACTCATAACAACTGTCTAATTTCAGAGTTGCCACATACACGAAAAAAAAATTACACAATATTTAAAAAGTGCACTCTTATTGAGACACCCCATATATCGCCTATTAAACACTTACCAAACTGCATAGTCCGCATGAGCTCGATGTACCTCTGGTCGCGTGTGGCGCCCGCCGGCATACAGCGCAAGTTACTCTCCGAATCTAGTTCCTCGCGGCACATGAGCGCAGACGTCGCTTGTATATCGCCTATTAAAGTCGCGAGTCCTTCGTCCTCTTCCGATAACTCTGAATTACTTGAGGTATTAAATCTTTGGCTATATGTCATCTTTCCGAATATGTTCTTTTTGCTCATTCTGAAAACGAAAATAAAACCATTGTTATGAATGTCATTTTGAATTTGTGTGTGGTGTTCAATACAATATTAAGGGTCGACTGCTATTATCTACGTATTTTGATGCCTCAACAAACTTTATTATTTTTTTAAACACTTCCCACAACTTACTAAAATTCTTGATAATTTTATCACCACCAAAACACTAAATTACTTAGATCTAACTTTAAAGTGTGGTAAATATTTGCAGACAGGTCTCAACTAGCAACACACCAACGGTGGTCGTCTAAACATTGAAAAAAGTAACTTGAAGGGGTATCGGACAGGGGAGGTTATACACAATACGCCCAAAATGCTGGACGTCAGTGCTCATCTTATTTTCCCTACACTGGAGGTAGAAGTCACTTGCAAGCAGACTTTGTGTGCAATGCATATGTTATGGTATGTTAGGATACCTGAGTTTGGCCGCATACGAGTTGGTGGTGGTGGTCATCATGGCCAGCAGCCGCGGCACCGGGCGCAGCGCGGCGGCGAGGCGCGGCGAGCGCAGCGCGTGCAGCGCGCGGGCCACGCGCAGCACGCACACGTACAGCGGGATGTGCCGGGACATGTCCAATACTGACGACAAACATATACCATATTCCACACTCACAATATTATGACAAGGACTCCATTCATAAAATGATCGGGGAAAAAATGTTTGGATGATGATTTTGTTTACGAAAAACGACATTGTTCAGGTCACAGGCCATAGCTGAATGAGATGGCTCAGAGGACTTAGCCAAGTTACAGTCGATTAGCGATGACGCTAGTCGATACGTCCAAAAATGTATGGGATTTGACACATGCCAAAGAAATACCACGTGATTCAGCGACAACAAATGTATGTAGAAATCGAATAGATTCGTGGCGAATGTAATTTGGCTACGGGCACAGGATCGTGGTAGATGGCACACATTTAGCGAAGCTTGACTTCATACATTGCTTCGTACTAACCCAGCAGTCAGGTAGCCAGGTAGTCAGGCTGGTGACGAGAATAATGATTACCTGAATCGTTCCTAAGATAGGAGCATATCGCGGGCACCAGTGAGCTGCCAGCCACCAGATCTAGGAATTCCTGAGGAAGGTCAGCACTCGGGTCTTCTTCCGTATCTTCAGCTGGCGCCGGCGCATCCGTCTCTTGGCCCTCCTCTTCGGGAGTGCTTTCTTCTGGAGGCCATACCTCTCCAGGGTTCATGTAGGTTGCTAGTACCTAGAATCAGAAAAAAAAATACTTTCACTAGATTAAATGAAATGATACCAGACAAGGTTTACCCAGCCATCTGACAGAGACGTATTTAAAGAGGTATTGATTGAATCGATTGATTGAAAATACTTTATTGCACTTATAAAACTAGTACAAAGGCAAACTTAATGCTAAAGAGCATTCTCTTCCAGATAACCTTTGTGTATTGTAGATAAAGATGTGTTGGTATGTGTGCATTCCAGACTGCTATCATTTCCACACTCACACCCTTCACACACAAACACTCACCACACATCCTCGCATACACACTCACACAACCAACATACTCCTACACACACATACATTCACTAAACATTAGATTATGAACCATAGTCCGGAGAGAGGTATAGGTATGCCATCATACAGGTCAATCCTTGTTTGGGTACTTATGTTTTCCATCCTGAATTGTATTATACCTAGTAAACAATTGTAATTGTTGAAGAGAAACTTCTAATGCGACTTCCAACAAGGTTGCGTTTAACGTTTAACGCTATCATGGAGGAGGTATAAAAGCACTGTTGCGTTAAACGTTCAACGCTCCTGGGGAGGGGGAATAGAAAGAGACAGAGCGAGAGTGAATGCGTGGCACTCGAACGCATGTGCGTAGTATACCTGTTACAGGCTAGCGCGAGCGTTAGCAACGAATAGCGTCCAATATTCCAACGCAAGAGGGAGAGAGAAAGAAAGATACACAAAGGTAGAATGTAGGAGAGAAAGAGAGTCAGTCGGTAGATCCCAATCACATGCGCGTGGTATTTGAAGGTTTCACTTCTACCACGTGTGAATTGTACACATGCTTTTTATTTGTTTGTGAAATATTGAAATTTGTTGTTGAATAAATAAATAAATAATTATTATTATTTCATCCTGTTAATCATCAACACACACACTCACACATACCGTGGATCGGAGAAAATATTGGAAATGGCAGGGAACCAAGGTTAATTCTTGCCTGACCACTACGCTAATTTACAAATATGATTTTCAAAGAACGATGATCGATCATTATAAGTCTAAGCCTATATCTAATTGTAAACATACCTGTAATAAGACCGTAACATGCTCTTCCTCGGTGCGTTGCCGGTGTAACGCTTGCTCCACATTCCACGACTGTTGTGTGGAGCCGGTGCCGAAGCCGGTGCCTTTAGCCCAGTACAGCTGGCTCTTCTCTTCAGACTTGCCCGTGGAACCGTTGGACGCTTGACTGTTCTATAAACCGGATAGGTTGCTATTGAGTGATGAAACCAGCAGACGGTAGATCTTTTGGTGTATTAGTGTCACGACAATACAGTTCGGGCAATTAGAGCCACGCAGAGCCCTGATTGGACTGGAAAACGAGTGAGTTGAAGTCGGTCCGCGAATGACGATTATTACCTGAATCGTTTCTCAGGAGCATATCGCATCCGCTTCCTCTTCCTACATCACATCACCTCTTGACCCTCATCTATCTATAGGTTCATATTAGGATTGGCTTCTTAGTCTTTTTTCTATTTCCCAGGCAGTATTTACATCTAATTCTAAGTCTAGGGTGGGGGAATTAGACCTGCGCTGACGTCCTACATTGGTGTGTATTATGCATTACCTCCCTTCTAACCTGACTCCAGCTATCCTAATTCTTTGAAATAACGGAGTAGTAGTTTGGGTTGATGGCTGCAGCCTTTCAGGATCTCTGTGGATGTTGTTTTAGTGGTTCGCTCTCAGGTAGTACTTACATCGTTGGAGTTGGGTCGGTGGTGCGTGAAGACGGCGAGGCAGGCGAGCAGCAGCCGCGCGGCGCCGCAGTGCAGCAGCGAGGCGCGCAGGGCGGCGCCGGCCGCTGTCGCGCGCGGGGCCCGCTCCAGCAGCACACACACCACGCGGAACGGCAACGTGCCGAGCGACCACGCGGGCGCGCCGCCGCTGCCGCCGCCGCTTACAGCGATGCTGCCTGAAATACGTACACAGCTGTAAAACCTTGCATAATGTACACTTGAACACGACTTCAAATATCTACAAAATTATATACTTCTAAAATTACTATCACACATAAAGATGCGAGTCGGAATCGTCAAAAATTTACTTTGTGCTACTTGACGCAATTTACTATTTCTAATCAATAATAATTAATAATTCTATTTTAATTTACTATTTTATATTTAATATACTATTAGATCTACAGATATTTGTTCCGGGTCTGGTTGTTTCTCTATATATTATAAGTATGTATTTACAAAAAAAAATGTACCTAGTCAGGTCATAAGTATTGTCACACAGTAAAAACTTTTCTTTTAGAATGCTGGCCACAAAAAAGTTTATAGAATTCGAATTTCGAATTGTTCATGAAAATAAAAATGTATACTTTTTAGAATTTTACTCATTTTTAAATATGGAGTGGACGCTTAAAGAAGACCGTGTTGCAGTTATTGCGTTGCATTGTTGCGGTTACGCGCCAATTCAAATTTTTGACATACTGAAAAATTTGAATATAACCAAAAGATTCGTTTATCGCACCATCAAACGATACAATGAAGACTCTAGTGTAGTGACAGGTCAAGAAGTGGTCGCCCTCGGTCTGTTAGGACTCCAGCAGTGATAAAAGCTGTGAAGACGCGAATTCAAAGAAATCCCAAACGTAAGCAGAAACTGTTGGCCCTTCAGATGGGGTTAAGCAGAACCACGGTGAAAAGGGTGTTAAATGAAGACTTAGGGTTTCGGGCATATCGAAGAAAAACAGGACATCGTTTGAATGCTCGTCTAATGGACCTGAGACTGAAGAGATGCCGCGCTTTGTTGAAGCGGTACGCGGGAAAAAAATATCGGGAAATTCTTTTTTCGGATGAAAAAATTTTTACCGTAGAAGAGAGCTACAACAAACAAAATGATAAGGTGTACGCACACAGTAGTGAAGAAGCGAGCAACCGTATTCCGCGTGTCCAACGAGTTCATTTTCCATCCTCGCTCATGGTATGGTTGGGCGTTTCTTATTGGGGCTTAACAGAGGTACATTTTTGTGAGAAAGGTGTAAAAACGAATGCAGTTGTGTATCAAAATACAGTCCTGACGAACCTTGTGGAACCTGTTTCTCATACCATGTTCAATAACAGGCACTGGGTATTCCAACAAGATTCGGCGCCAGCTCATAGAGCGAAGAGCACACAAGACTGGCTGGCGGCGCGTGAAATCGACTTCATCCGGCACGAAGACTGGCCCTCCTCCAGTCCAGACTTGAATCCATTAGATTACAAGATATGGCAACATTTGGAGGAAAAGGCGTGCTCAAAGCCTCATCCCAATTTGGAGTCACTCAAGACATCCTTGATTAAGGCAGCCGCCGATATTGACATGGACCTCGTTCGTGCTGCGATAGACGACTGGCCGCGCAGATTGAAGGCCTGTATTCAAAATCACGGAGGTCATTTTGAATAAACTTTAGTGTCATAAGAATCTATGTTTTGTTAAGTTCATTTTGGTATATAAATGGTTACATAATGAATAAACTTGTTTCAATTATTTTATATTAAACATGTGACAGAATTTATGACCTGACTAGGTATATAAGTATTCTATCAGTTATCTGGTTCCCATAGTACAAGCTCTTCTTAGTTTGGGGCTAGATAGCGCTGTGTGAAATGTCCAGCAATATTTATTTATATCTTTAAATTGTATTAGAGACAAGTGTTTAACTTTAACTGTGTGCAATCCTAACCGAACATTCATTTCAGTGAGTTAAAAATATTTCGAAGCATTACTATACAGAACAGAAATACCAAAAGCTAATTCAACCAGTAGATTCTCACAGAAGAGTTCACCCCTAATTTTTCTTCAAATAGATTTTTAGTTATTGTATGGAGATTCAGTGAACTGCATTGTTACTTTTTACAGTGTAATATTACTTACGTCCATCTTCAGTATGCGCGACCCCCAATAACAGCCTCAATAGATGCACAGCCCTGGCTCCTTCGTCCAACAAGGCCGCGGCATAGCCAGGTAGCTTCAACAGCAGCCCCAAGGCCACCAGGGCATGGGCCGGGATACCCGCCTGAGCGCCTTCTTCGGAATTACTGGTCGCCGTGCTAGCGCCGAGTTCGACAACCTCCTTGAAGCCCAGAAAAGCCTAATAGATTATTTCATTCAGTGATTCTTATAATTATCGAAGTTTGTCTGAATGGGTGGTATTCGATTTAGTGTCAACAAAGTTACAAGTAAGAGTTTGGCAGGTATTCGGAGGTCAATTCGTTTTCTGATCCAAAGGGGATCAAAGAAGATTTCAAACTTTTGCAAAAGTCAAAGTCAAATATTTTTATTCATTAAAATCACAAGGATCACTTTGAAACGTCAATTTTACTGCCTCTTCCTTCGCGATCAAGCCAGGAAAGAAAGGCAAGAAACAAGGCTGGTTGTTTTTTTAATGATTCTTAAACAATACATAATACAGAAAATAAATTACGTCTAAATTGTAACATTTTGAACGAGTTGGAGCAATTTCAATCCCATTTCCAATACATTTCAATAGTAGGCTCTTTTATAAAGATTTTGTTTCATTACGTTTTTAAATTTGTTAAATGTCAATTTTTGTACGTCCCTTGGGAGTTTGTTATAAAAGCGTACCTTGCCCTTTAAACGATTTACTAACTTTATGGAGTCTACAAGTGGCAACAGCGAGTTTATCTTTATTTCTAGTATTAAAATTATGATTATCGCTATTTTACTTAAACAAATTAATATGTTTGTGAACATACATTAGATTTTCCTAGATGTATTGACAAGGGAATGTCATAATATTTATTTCTTTAAACTTATTGCGTAATGATTCTCTGGGGCCCATATTATAAATTGCACGAACAGCCCTCTTCTGCAGCACATAAACGGTGTTTATATCTGCAGCACTACTCCACAGCAGTATACCGTATGACATAATGCTGTGGGTAAGCATAAGGAAACATCGCCCATAACGCGATGAGCGTTATCGCCCACTGAATTTTTATTTCAAACGTTTTTATTGCTTTAATTACCACCCTAAAGTATTGTATTAAAGAAATTAATCAAGAATATAATATTTTATTAAAAATATAATTAAATGATATCTTCGCGAGTACTGAGTAAAAAATCAGAGGATGTCAACCACAGGGATTATTTAAAGTCGTGAACCTATTAATTTTTCATGATTGAAATAAATCGAATTCAACTGCTGCACTGGTTTTTCCACACGTCGGATCAGACATGAGAAAATCTGAAGATAAACTAAGCCCATATAGGACACATAGCTCGAAGAGCTGGACGGGCGTTGGGATAGAAAGATTCTAAAGTGGAGACCACGTAATGGATAGCACTGCGTAGGACCCCACTACATAGAAAGATAACCTAATAATTACTGCTGCTAAAAGAATGCTTAGAGCCAGTGGGCACCCAATGATACAATATTGTTCGCTCTATACATCAATGGGGTTG
The DNA here is from genome assembly GCA_963924445.1 of Philereme transversata. NCBI lineage: Eukaryota > Metazoa > Arthropoda > Insecta > Lepidoptera > Geometridae > Philereme > Philereme transversata. The sequence continues at coordinate 14,482,755 of OZ004347.1, forward strand.
GCTTTTGTTCAGCATTTTAATTCGCTGTTGTCCTCTGAGGTCGATGCAGCTTAACCGAACTTTTGGCGAGCACAGAGGGCGCACAGCCCTATAAGTTTTGTTGAGGCAACTAGCGCAAGGGGCACCATTTAGATATGAACCTCGGCTTGGACCGTTGGCAGGATAGGGCAATTAAAGGGACTCGTCGACCTCGCCGGCGAGGTCGGTGTATCTGTGAATTGTTTGCTCTGTCTAATGTAGAATGACTCTATGATTTCATTATCTTCTTTGACTGCCTCCGTGGTGCAGTGGGCGTATAGCCGGCTGAGACGCAGGAGGTAGCGGGTTCGATTCCCGCCGCGGAACAAATGTTTGCATGATCTACAGATATTTGTTCCGTGTCTGGGTGTTTTTCTATCTATTATAAGTATGTATTTACAAAAAAAAAATATATATATATATATAAGTATTCTATCAGTTATCTGGTTCCCATAGTGCAAGCTCTGCTTAGTTTGGGGCTAGATAGCGCTGTGTGAAATGTCCAGCGATATTTATTTTATTTATTTATTTATTATCTGGATCGCCGAGAGCGTGACTCGGTCGACAGAAGGTTCCTATATTCAGCAGTAGACGTCCCATGACTAATATGATAAACTTCGTTGACAATAAACGGAACACAACCCATTCAGAGCCTCTAACTACAGTTGTAATACCGACCTCGTAGGGATCATCCAACTTCACCCAGTCTAGATCGTGATGGTGGTGATGCGCTTGCGGCGGGTCGGGCGCCGGCGCGTGCGGACGCGGCAGCCGTGCGGCCACGAGCGCCAGGCCGCCACAAGCACCGAACTCCCGGAGCACCCCACACCCGCCTTCGTACTGGGGAGGGGCTTCCGGGTCGCCTTCGTAGTTTTCTGTGTTACCGGCGGTTGTCGGTCGCCACCACTCGGCTGGAAGAAATTATCACGATTACATCTGCCACCAGGAAATTAAAGTACATTGGAGAGGATAGACGTCAGTGGTACTAAACTATTCTGGCCTGAGATAATTATTGTGATAACATCAGCTTTACTTTGTTTATTAAATAAATATAATTTTATTTATAACAAATAAATAAATATTGCTGGACATTTCACACAGCGCTATCTAGCCCCAAACTAAGCAGAGCTTATACTATGGGAACCAGATAACTGATGAAATACTCACATACTTTTTTTTTGTAAATACATACATATAATATATAAAAAAACAACCAGACCCAGAACAAATATCTGTAGATTATGCAAACATTTGATCCGCGGCGGGAATCGAACCCACTACCTCCTGCGTCTCAGCCGGCTATTCGCCCAATGCGCCACGGAGGTCGTCAAATAAATAATTTAATATAATAAATATAATTTAGTATCTAATTTAACCATATTTCATGCAATATTTTTTCATCTAAATTAATTATTCAACCGTGTTGTCATTGGTCTCTTTTTGGTCAATGACCCAAAATAGAAATCCTAAGAACGGTTTTGGAATGTATGATGCTACAACTACTATTAAGTATTAAGTAAAAAATCCTAGACACGAAATAACTACACGAAACGGAGAGATTACAATTGAATTACATACAACACAAATATTTACAGATCACTTACTTGGATTATCCGTGGTGTCGATATGCAGATGAAGCGTAAGATGGGGTCCAAACACATGCGGTACCGCGGCGCAGAGCTGCGCGAAGTTAGTGGCTCCCTTGATGTTGCCGTCCAATCCTTCCACTTGTACGCGCACTGGGGACTCGAGGAGATCTGGAATATACAAAACCATTCTTATTGTAAGGTTTGTTTGAAGAGAGTTTTAAACAGAGTTGCGCTATTTGCGTTTAACTCTATTACTAGTGGTTCGCCCCGAACTGAGATGTCGCGAGTCTCCAACAAAAACAATAAAAAATATTAATCTTTGACTATCAAAATAGTGCCACTAAATAAATAACCACTTTACTTGACCTACAGTTTCATTCAAATTACAGGTAACTGGAGTTCATGTTATTATTGGTTATACTTTTTGGGGTAGAAATTGCAGTTATTCTGGATTTCAGACTTTTGCCTATATTTGTGTCACTAAAGCTACATGAATACCAAATTTCAGCACTGTGGGGACACTGGTGTACCCTGTGAATTTTGTCAAAGTTTAGTTTTTATTATGCTAATAACATAAAATCTACAAAGTTTAAACTAAAAATAAAAACGGGGTCGAAATGTACTCACAGACCTTTTATTAGACGTGCCACTTGACCAGATAGTCTAATTTTGGTTTTTTTTTACCCCTCTTGAATCCTAATATCTCAACAACCCTCCCCCCACATTTTTAGCTCATTGAGTCACACCAAAATTGTGCCATCACTACCTACCTATATACCAAATTTCATGCTGATCGGATACACGCTTCGAAAGTTATCCTCGGACAAACAATCATACATACATACAACGCCAATTTGCCAAAGTTTATTTGGAGATCTCGCTTCGCTCGATCAATTATAGAGTAGCAAAGAATCCATCTTCTAACGGGCGATTCTATATAATAGTGATGATGATTGTTACCTATTACAACTGTTTAATATGTCTGTACTTGTTTAAGTTTTATCAGTTATAATGGTAGAATCTGCAATTAATTTATTAGTTGACCTACATTCTAAAGATTATTTTAACCGTAAAAGTTTGTGTCATATAATTACTTACTTTACCATAAGTGGCACCTAATACGTAACACATTTTAATTTTATTTTCAAATATTGTAGTAATTTGAGTGTGTGTGTCTTAGAAACTTATACACCGAGCTTGGTGTATGAGTTTTTAAGCCGTCCGAATGCCTCTGTCATTGCTAAAACGATTAATAGCTGGAACCAACTGTCAGCTGTTGTGTCTGAAGCACATTAATTTGAGACAATCACTTAACTAACTTGACTCCACCATTACTATCCTACTCACCGTCTAGCTTTATTTCAGAGGAACTTAAGCCGTCAGTCTTGGACGTCCGTTTCTTGATGTTCTGTTGTTTGAGCGACGTGTTCTTGACGTCCTTGATGCGTTTGTCCTTGGAGGCGCTGGCGGCGGCCAGACTCAGCTCCCAGGCGCCGACTACAGTGGAGATGGCGGTGTCGGATGCGCTGCGGAGCACGGACGCGGTCCCGGAGTGGGATGGCGAAGTGTCCATTGACAGTTTCGTCGCGTCGTCGATCATTGGCACTGATGGATAATGTCTTGAGGATAATGACATATTCGACACACAGTAATAAGATAGATAAGGGACAGCATAGATAGAGGAACTAAGTGAAACTTTTCTGGGTATAACTAGAGGCAAACTGAGCCATTGTGAGTTTCAAGAGTGTGTAAACTGAAGGATATGTTATCTGAGGCAATCCAAACATTGACATCACAGCATTGACAACATTAATATCATAAATAAAATGTAATGCTCCTATGAGCTATTTGACTTACCCATTAACAGACAAAAAAAATTCAACGCTGCTTGCTAAACCATTATTTAGTTTATTTAGATTTGACTGAAATTATAAATTAATTTCCTTTTGAAGTGAAAACTTCTTTAGCATCGTTGTGATTTGAAAGTCGATGAAACGAAAAAGCGACTGTAAAAAGAGACAGACTCATAAATTTATAAGCTTTAACGTGGGAGAAAATGAGATAGGAAGCATTATACATTAGCGTTTTACATTCGAAATTCGAAATTTTACATTCGTCTCATTACCCTGAAACCAACATTTTTGAAGGTTTCCCTTCTACCACGTATGAATTGCACATATGCTTTTTTTTATTATTTTTAAACTTTTGACCTTAAATAAAATGGAATTGTGGAAATGTTTTTAATAGACTAGGTATATTAACTGCCAACTTATATGGTAAAACATGTCTGGAACCTACATTACTAATATTTATCACCTGTTGTTATACATATTTACCGATGTTTGCGAATGAATGAAATGATTTATGATTTTTAAATCCAGCTGTCTTCTAAAAAATTTAAAAATAGGCACGTTCAGACGTTGATAATGAGGTACTGACATGGCGGCAGATGGTCGTTGAGCATCATGCGGACGGTGGTGTGTATCGGCAGCGTGAGCAGGCCGTGGCAGGCGAGTCCGGGGTGCGGGGGCGCGGCGCCCGCGCCCGCCTCGCTGTCGCTCTCGGTGCCGGCGCCGGCCCAGCGCAGAGCCACGTGCACGCGCTCCGAGGACAGCACTAGCCGGAGGATCAGTGCACGTGTGAAACCAGATATGCCCTCTATGTCTGAAACAAAACATATTTTAAATTAGTATCAAGCAAAGAATTTCTGGGACCCAATAGTAATGCTTGTATTTACATATCAGAGCTTGATAGACATAGGTCATAGGTGGATAGGTACTTGAGCTTACATGATAAACTTCAAGATGAGTCTGAGAATAGCTGGACGCAATGAAAAAAAAGCGTAAATTTTTTGACGGATGCAACGTGTTGCAACGTCCATACGGTACGGTAACCGCTTTCCATTAGGTAAGACATTTGCTTGTCGGACGTATGATGGAAGCGGTTACGAGATCGACTGGGGTGACCCTTGGGATGTTAAGCGGTTATCCCGCCCATCATTAATAAAATACCTCGTACTTCACTGAGAGCACGTCACATACGATTTCACTACACCCGCCAGTGACTTGCTGTAATTGTATCATCAAGAAGATAATCAGTAAGAGAATAGTTACCAGAAGTCTGGGACTCCAGTATGCCATGCAGGGTAGTCGCAAACAGCTTCTGATTAGGCGGGTGGCACACGGTCAGCTCGGCGAACAGTCTTATAGTCTTCTCCTCCAGTTTTGCGAACAGCGCCATCTCTTGCCAAGGACATGACCTGCGAAAGTGAGCGTGTATAAAAATTATGCTCATACATTCGCCTTTCGGGATATTTGAAAATGATTATCCTTAAACAAAACGCTGAAACTTATAATACAACTAAGTTTACCATCACAGTCTTAAGTGAAAATGGGTCAACAAAGATTTTGACAAACTAGCTACCTCTTGATTACGTGGAATGTTGCTTTACCCACATCATTTGGTAAGAAAGAGTAAGCAAGCTTCACTATGAACGCATAAAATCGCTGTTATAATTGTTTTATCTGTCACAAAAGTAGAAAAACACTTTATTAAACATCACATACATGGAAATCAAAGAATAAACCGCAAAGTACAACCAGTAGTTTGATCTCTTCCAGAGCAACATGTCATGTCAAGATGATATAGTATCAGTTAATGTTAGGTGGTAATTACCCCTCGGGTCGCAGGGGATGGCACAGCAGCCGCAGCAGCGGGCGCCAGAAGCCGGCGCCGGCGCCGCCCGCCCACTGCTTCACGCGGCGGTCGGCGCACACCATGCGCACCCACTCCACCAGCGTGCACGCGTGCTCCATGCCGCTCACATCTGACAATACACTAACATATTAAATGGGGCATTCGTGTCTTTAAACCGAATAAATAATGCATGTATTATTTTATTATTTACCACGGGTGGTTTTTCAATAAAATATTACCCTCATTTTGCGCAGTTGCCTAAACCGTAGCCTATGCCCTTTCCCAGGATATAATCTAACTCCTTGCAAAATTTCATTACGATCCGTTCAACCGTTTAGTCGTGTAAGGTAACAAACAAACTAACAAACAAACAGAGTATGTATTATACATACAAACCTTCCTCTTGAATCTCTCTAATCTATTGCAGAAAACTGCATTAAAATCCGTTGAGTGGTTTAAAAGATCTTAAGGGAACAAACAGCGGAAGCGACTTCATTTTGAACTGTGTAAAGATTATCTTATTTGGAGCCTGTACTATCCCACTGCAGTGCAAAGGCCTCGACGAACTCGACTCGTACATGGAAGACTGGACACACACTTTGCACACTGGACCGCCTTTGCCCCCAATACATGTATAGTCACAAACAATACTTTGATTTTTTTATCTAGCCTATGCTGCCACTGCTGGGCAAAGGCCTCCCCCCCTCCCTCCCATCCCTCCATTTATCTCGATCCTGCGCCAAAACCCCCCAGCCCCTGTAAAAAGCGTCCAAATCATCGCGTCAACGCTTCTTAGGTCTTCCACTTTGTAAATAATGGAGAAAAAACGCAGCATAAATGTACTGAATAGTTCATGAACCGCATCATTTGTCCAGGTCGTCATGCCATCGTTATCTACGATTTGGTCTAGCGGTCGCATTCTCGCTTCGTAATAAAAATGCTTTTCTAAGCAATTAAAATGTTTCAGGACAAAAAGTAATTTTTTGAGCGCGACTTAGCGAGTTCTTGTGTCTTTGTTATTAAAGTAAAGTGAGTCGGGACATCTAGTCAGAACATTGAGTCAACCAGTGTAAACATTTAGGAAGGTATCAGATAAAGTGTCTAATAATGGCTAATATGTAAAATGAATGGTTGTAAAATGAGTTATTTCACACTAACCTTTACCGGTCATTTGCACATCTTCTTGATTGCCTTGCTTCAGAGCCGCCAGCTTGGCTTCGCAGAATTCTACAAATAAAGATTAAATTAAATTCATATATTATTTAAGACAAATAGTAGGTTTACAAGTCCATTTGTGTTAGTAGGTATAAAAACTTAAATATCTAGGTTAGTACTTAATGTAACTTAGAAAACTTTCGTGATTGGTTTCAATCATTATTATAAATACTGGATTTAACATGTACCGTTTTATCGGTGAGACGTTATTCGGAGCGGATCACACTCACCCTGATAAGACGGTACGTGATAAATCCCGTATTTATATTTTTATTATATGTATTTTTGTTAAAAGTTTCATTTGCTTCCGACCCAATAGTCATAAGGCTATTTGATCAGGAATAAACTTTAATTCGGAATGATGTTGTTATGAGATGTGTACAGTCCAGTTAGCCTGTACACTATTAAAAGTTATAAGTTCAGTTGTTGAGTGCGTAGTTGAGTTGAAAAACTGACACCAATTTTAAGTTCAATAATAATGTTACGCCGAGGCTGTTACAGAAAAAGTAATAGTCCGCATATCTCGAAGTTGTACATACTGTGCCACAGAATAGGTAATACTTGGTGTGATATATACCTATTACGATTTTACCTACAGTTGCACAAAATAATAAATAGTAGTCCTGTGAAATACCTACACTTTTCTGGTTGCCAGTGGAACCCTCGAGAACGTTCTAGTGTTATGTACTGCTCGGTATAAATATGCCAGAGAGACGCCCGAAGGAGTCAGTCTGATTTTGGCGATACGTGCGAATATTTCGGTGACTTTTAGTGGTTTATTGTGCAACAGTGGTGTGAATTAGTGTGTTGTGATTACTTGTGATTAAGATCGTGTTTTTATTATTTTAGTGTTGAATAAAAGTGTTATTTTGGTTAGATTATTTTATTCCGAACCCACAGCTCGTAACAATAAGTTACAATAAACATGCATGCATGCTTGTATTGTAATATGTATTTACTTAGTTATAATAAACTGTAGATAGGTATTTCGTGTATCAATGGAAAAATGTATGAGTAGCTTTATTCCGTTTGCTAACTTATAATAGATATATTTATTATTTATCATTTTTATACGTATAGACACATTTAGTACATAATATATATTTAATTTACACAAATATAGTATGTATATATAGTACTTAGTTATTTTGTTTAATTAAAATACATACTCATATCTTGATGTACTCATTGACTTTACTTAATTCACAATCACTATATTATATATAAATTATCAGTGTCATACGTTAATTGTAGGAACTATCACTGTATTACTTCGAGAGACCTTTAATTGGCTGTATTATCGTAAATATATAATTTTAAAACTGGTATATTTTTTTAGCTGTTGGTCTTTTGAATAAAAAATAATAATAAAAAAATAACCGACTTAACAGATGGCGTTTCGATCCGCATTCAAGTTTGCACTGTTATAAATTATCGAGGCTGCGCAAGAGGTAGATTCAGCAATCTTGTCTACTAAAATAGTATATCGCCGTATAATATAAGTTAAAGCATAGTTGCTATTTTAGGAGTGTGGTTTTATAAATATATAAAGTAGCCTCTTTTGTAACAATTTATAAAGTTGACAGGGCTATCAACAATATTTCTATAAAACATCACTAAAAATACATCTTTTGCTCTGAATTAACTTCTTCTCTAATGGCCATAAGAAATTGATGTCTTAGCAAAATTTGTGGAGTAAACTTGTAACATGGTCGCGTTAAAACAAGCGAAAAGGTCAATATTTTCTATGAATAAAATAATGTTTCGTTAGCCGTACATACCTGCGATAGCAGAAGAGACAGCTGCTGGCAATCGCGAGTGCAGCAGAGCCAGTGTGGTGGCAGGCGACATGGCAGCACGAGCCGCTGTGAACAGCCGCTGTGCCGGGATGCGCCACGCGACGTGAGCGTCCGAAGGCCCTTCCTCGAGCCGAGGGGAACTGTGCACTTTGGTATCATCTGTTAGGCCTTCCATACTGAAATAACAACTATACACTTACTAAATTTGCTATTGTTTATTATTCCAAATCGTAAGTATCTAAATTACTGTAATAAATTAAGTATTAACTAACGCTGACGAGTAAACAATAGAATCGCCACCACAACATTTACAAAATTGTAATTAGTCATAACTAAAATTTAAGGAAACTAACACAAAAAAAATTACCTTTCATCTTGATCCATTGGTATTTCTAAGTATTCCAATAAAACTCTGAACAGTTCGGGACGTATGTAACACATTGAGCATAATACTGAAACGTAAAAAAAATATACAATTAGCTTCATCTACGTTAGTATCCCAATCGAGTACCCAGTATTGCAGACAAATATTTTGAGCACAAAAGAAGACCCGCGCTTAATTGAAGAACAAACAGTTATTGAAAATGAAAGAGATGAAAATAAAATTGAAGTTAATGTTTTCAATCCACAGAGATCCAATAAACATATTTGTTTCCTTTTCAATACAATTATTGATAATTAGTGTTATCGATAGGTACTCGGCGCATCACTAGCGGCTCCCGTAAGGGCTGCTGGAGCGAGCGAGATAGCAATATTATCGTCACTTGTTCCACGTTTTATGACCTCGTGCCAGAAACCTTGGCGTCTAGTATAGTATCCAAAAAACCATCTTTTGTAGAACATGCTCTAGCAATAACAAGATTTTTTAGGCTCGTGATCCATTTATATTTTGCCGATCTCCATGGCGCAGTGGGCGAATAGCCAGCTGAAATGCAGGTTGCGGGTTCAATTCCCGCCGCAGAACAAATGTCTATTTATCTAGTAAATTTTCTGTTGACTTACTGGCATCGAGAGCTTTCTTGAGTAGACTAGATTCGGGCACCATGTTCACCCAGAGGTAGACAAGCTCGAACAGATCGTCAGTGATCAGTTCATGGAGATTCTCCATCGTTTGCTTGGATTGCAGTATCCATAGCACCTGTAAGCAAGTATGTTATAATGAATTAATGAAAAATTCTTTATTGCATAAAATAAAACTAATCCGTACATAGGCGAACTTAATTCTAGATAGCATTATCTTCCAGTTAATCTTTGTGTAATGCGGACAAACAGTTATTGTATGCAGAAGTATGTTATACCCATGATTACGTGCTTCAAATCTATCAATAATAATCATAAAGTATTTGTTTTGCACAAAATGAACATAATTGATGATTTTTAAACAACTTCAAAAACAGGAGGTGGTTCTCAGTTCAACAGATTTTTTTTTTGTATGAATGTTCCCTTATAACTTCTTTGTTTATAAACCGATTTGAATCATTCTGTATGCGTTGGGTTCAGTACAGCTCCATTTAAGTTTTATTGAGGTCCAAGAATTTTGAAGGTACTTTCCTTCGAAGTAAAGAGGGTATGAAAAGATATTTCTGCTTGGATCGTAGTGTGTGTGGTATTGTTGGAAAGCTCTTTAAAAACAAAAAAGTCATTTTATTAGTGTATATTTAATTTTGTTCTGGAGATCGGTTGCCACGGTACCCATGATGACTATGTATGTAATGTAACTGTTGATGCATGATATATACTGACCGCTGCAAGCGTATGAACGAGCGCCGGGTCGGGCTCCTGCGCGGGCGGCGCCCCGCCCTCCAGCCACTGCAGGTAGGTGCGCACGGACACCTCGGGGCAGCGCCGGCACAGCGCGCGCACCAGGCAGCAGATGGCGACCACGCCGCCATTGCCGCCGTGAGCGTCGCGACGGTTCGGACTTATTTGGAATGCTGCAACGTAGTTTTATCATATCGTATGAGTTTTATAATTGGCAAAATTATTAATAGCAAAAAGAAATTAACAAAAGTGATTGAGACATTAGGGGAAGCTTACGCTTTTGTCTGATCAAGGTGGTGGTCCGAATTCTCGGATAAATCGTTAGTTTTTGTACAAAGATAGATATATTACCGTGTGCATAGGCATGGTTGTCCATGTGCAGCAGCGCGCGTAGTATCTGCGCGCGATGGTGCGGCAACGCCTTCGCCGCGGCGAGCAGCGCGCGATGCGCGGGCGGCGCGGACTGCCCGCCGGCCGCCACGCATGCGCACAGCGCCGCCACGGCACCCGCGCCGCACACCGCGTTCCACCGCTCGGGGGACACGAGGGACCCGCCACGGGTGCAGCACGCGACCACGCTCGCCCAGTTGTTGCTGTGGATTTTGCGTACACATACAAATTCTCACACATATATATTACATTTCAGAGGACTCATACAACCATGTCCCTAAGGAGCTAAGTACAATTAGTATTACTTACGTAGGTGGAGAGGGTACGACGACGGCTGCAGAGAACGCCGGCGCGGCGAGTAACCGCAGCTGCAGCAATCCCATGTTGGAAGAGTCACGTGGTTTGTACAGTCGCAGTTGGACCGTGGTCGCGACGACCGGTCGCGCGATCACTAGCCGGATGAACGTCATGCCGGATGTGTCTTGGGGAGCGCCTAGTGGGGCGAGGGTACCCCCGCAGCCCGCTTCAACGCCCACCGCGCCGGGGCAAGCTAAAACAATTTATTCTTAAAGCTTTATTTCGAACAACAATTATTCTAACAAAATTGGGTTATTTTCTTTTCTTCCGGATAAATCTTCATATCTTGACAAATGAATGAGTTCGAGAGCGGACGGGGTCGTCAAAAAAAAATCTGCGTTTATTTACTTTATAAATCAAATCACGATTGCTATGTTCGCCGATACAAAACGATATAAACAATGCATTAAGTTCGCCTATGTATTATATTTTTTTTATGTATTATTTCTTCAATACTGAATGTCAGTCCTACGAGTCGCTCGCGCGGAGAAAATCTCTGTCGTCCGTCAAATTGTAGTGTGTATGTGTGTATGCGTGTGTGTGTGCAGTGTGTGTGGTACTCACTTGCAAGACTCGTGAGATGAGGCTGCAGTTGCACTTCGTGCAACCTCACAGCGTAGGGCAGTGTCAGCGTGAGCGTCAGGCTCGCGTCATCGGCGCTGAAGAAGTGATAACTCCAAGCAGCCGCGCGGACCCTGCGAGCGGCACACGCGCCGCGTCCGCTAGTGGCGGTGCCACCGCCTTCGAGGAGGACGTCCGCTGCCTGCGCGGTCGGATTACCGCATGAAATGGTACCTGTAACATTCGATTTACCACAATTGACCAGATTCGGTGATGGCAGATGATGTAAGGCCCTGACCGAGTGCTGGCCGATAGAGAGCACAGGAGACCGTGGCAGACCATCGACTGGATGCGATTGGCATATGCTTGATTGGAGTAGCAGTTTGAGAGTGGAAGCACCCAGCGGTGGACTGCTGATAATGATGATGATAACGTAATTGCAGAAGATTGTAAAATACTTACAAAGCGGGGCAATATTGAAAAGGCCATTGACAGTCTCTACGATAGCCGGTTGTGTTTTCTTCCCGGCAGGGGTCGACATGTTGATCAGTTGAGGCGGCAGCTTCAGATAGTTCATCAGTGATGACACAAGGCCCTGTTTGTGGCTCGGCCCGGACTGAAAATAATAGCCAACGAGTTTTAAAAACACTTCTAAAATACTCCTTTAATTCTAGGTGTTCACGACGAAACCGTAGTTTTAAGCTAGTTCGTAAGATTGCGATTTTGTTCATAAAGAAAATATAATTAAGTTAGCATAAGTATGACTAAATGTTCATTATAGTTTAAGTTTAAGAAATAAACGTTAGACATAATGTATTTTTACTGATAGAAAGCCTTCAGCTAAATAGGTAGGTTAGAAACATGTAACTAGGCTCCTCTGGCATGTATGTTATGGATAAGTCCCTCAGACAAACATACAGAAATAAGGCTAGGTACTTAGACAGGCTCTTCAGGCGTGCCTAGGTTTTGTAGTAAGCATAGATGTCTAGGTAACAGAAGTAGGTAAACTACACTAGCCCTTAGAGGAGTAGGTCAGAGGTCATTCCAGAGCCATACTGGTGGCTGCTACCTAAGGCTCTCACCTGCTCAGGCTGAGAGAAGTTGAATGCCTAGACATCTATAAATGTGTTTTCAACACACTTGCTCGTAAAGTGAGCCTTACATCGTTCTTAGGGTCATAAACCGAACTATAACACACACGTGCATAATAATATTACGCACTAGTGCATAATAGAATTATCCCTACAAAGTTAAGTTAGTACCTAACTGCAAATTATATGCGAATAAATGGAGCATTTTCAATTTAACCGGGTAATACAGTTTTATAACAACAAAGAGGTTTTATGCCGCTGAAAATCCATTCACATTTTTGAATAAATAAGTGTAACCCTAATTAGGACGAAAAAATATTTATTATAATCAAATTATTTATAATTCACAATAATTTGTAATAAAATATTTGCATTTTATCACTAAAACGATAATTTTGAAGTAGACTGTATGGCTATATGTAATCAATAACCTTACATTTGGCGCGTGCAACAATATTGTTCTGAAAATTGTAAATTCATCAATTGTTTTTATAATTTTATGCTTAACGATTTATATAATAGATACATGTTTGTTTTTTCCTCGCAAGTGTGTTGAAAAAGTGCGTATGAAACTCCTGAGCAACTTGCTCACTAGACACTCCGCTGATTTACGCAACACACAGCTTCGTGTATAATGAGCAACTTAGCTCACTTGTATCACAATCTTCGATCAATAAAATACTAGATATACGATCGGCCCGTCAAGGACGTCCACGCTGGAGAGTGCTTAAACGAAACTTAAGCACTCTCGGCTCTTAGTCGCGCGCTTGCCGTCGAAGTGACAACATGCCCAAGTGCTCCGTCAAAAGTTGCAAAAACAACACTTTAACTACATTAAAAAAAGATGGAATTTCGTATTTCCGGTGAGTATTACCTTAAAGTTTGATAATTTGATGAATTTGATTTTGAATTAGTCTATAATATGCTTTAAAACAATATTTTACGGAAATATTTGTAACTACAGACACACGACTACGTTACGCTACTGTCCCTTTCCCTCGCGTTGCATCGTTCATTTATCAGTAAGTGACCGAAGACCAATGAACCGGACTACATTAAATTTCGAATGAATGGAGTCGCATACTAAAAACATTTTAACAAGTTTAAAAAACAATTTTATTAGTAAACATTATATACTAATCAGATGCGGCCAATTCTAAAACTACCTTCATGAAACAAACAACTCTTGTGTTTTATTTTTATCAAAATCATTAAAAAAACACGCGGTAGCCTACCCTACCGTTAAATTTTGGGCAACGAGATAAATTTTCGGTACTAAAAATACAGTCATTTTTATATTCAATTTTGTAAAGTTTATTAATTCTTAGTTGCCTTATTCAGTAAACAAAATAATAACCTAATTTTTTTGAAGAATTTTTGAGAAATTGAAACTCTTAGCTAGGCTTACAGCACTCTATATCTTTGTCCTACTTCTTGCAATATTTACTTTTTGCTGATTTCTGCCTATACTGTTAAAGTTCTAGTACTAAACATGGTTCTGCAATATTGTATACAATACAAAATTCGATTTTATTCAAAACTAGAGGTTGCCCGGGAACTTCGTACGCGAGGATGAAAATGTTATGACCCTCCTTTTTGCATCATTGACCTCGGTCTCATACATTGAAGGGAGATTTACGATTTTATTATTGTAGAGAAGAGAATTCATCTAGGTCCCGAGTAGTCGGCAAGACAAATTAATCGAGCCCAAAAACTCGATGAGGTGGCATCGTTTAATCACAGTTCCCATAGCCATCTTCTGTCTCCATCATCAGACCCTGGATATCATCTGGGTAAAGAATACTCTTTAACACTAATCGAACGAGCCCACACTCGATGTAACTATGCCATTTTATTACAGAGTTCCCAAAGCCTGGCTCCGTCATTAAACCCTGACCTGGATATCATTTAGGATCCGAATACTAGTTAAGACAGATCAAATGAACCTAAAGTTGATGTTGGTGTGTAGTTTAGTTTAAGCATCTGATGATGCACCATCTTACTGCATCATGAGATCAGCTTCATGTCGCATATGCATGCAAAATTTCAACTCAAATCAGAAACCGGGCAGGTCTAATATCGCAATATTTTATTACCTATAAACGATAGACAAGACAACGAGACACATTAAACTGAATAGGAGCCTGTAAAAATAAAAGATTTTATCAAACTATCCGATTATTAAAAAATCCGACTTTTGAATTTGGTTAACAAATGATTTATCCCTACGTAATAGATTCGAAATTTCATTTCTCAACAAAAAAATATTGTGTACGTTTCTACTCCTCCACACTTCTGTTCCGAACGGAGTAATTTTACGATCTTCAAACAGCACATTTTGAATCCGACCTTATTGCCATACCGTTAAAGTCAACAGTTTTTTAAAGGACAAAAGAAGGCAATAAATTTTTACGACTTAACAGCTGCTTCATTTCATAACGTCATATCTCCAAAATGCGAATGCTTGAAATGAAACTTTTAACGTGAGGAATAAAGTCGAGTTTAGACTATTTAACTTTTGGTATTAATAATGTTAGGCATTTTCGGCACTCACACAAATGCAAGGTATCGCTCGCCGCTTTTCGGCGGTGAGTTTGTTAGGGACAGTGATTCCTGAGATTATAATTTCTTTGATCACAATATACTATTGTATAACCAAACGCACGCATACCTCGCGCGCCCTGACGACTAAGTAACATGTGCACAAAACCGTTACACAAACGACGCTAAAGCAACGAGGTCTCATTGGATAACAAATATTTAGACAAATGTCTCTGATTGGCAGATAAAAACCCACGCCAAACGCTTACCATAGCTTAGATAGTAATATGTACAGAACAGCAAAAGAGCAATCCTCCCCTTGCTGACCAAGGGACGGCTGAACGCGAGATCATATAAATATACGGCGGGCATTTTCGTGAGTCAGATAAACCGGCAACAGCCCAAGCCGAGGTTCGTACCTAAGTGGTGCCCTTGCGCTAGTTGCCTAAAAAACTTACAGGGCTGAGCGCCATCTGCGCTCGCCAAAAGTTCGGTTAAGCTGTCACGGCCTCAGAGGCCAACAGCGAGATTAGTCCATTCGAAAAAAAAAAAAAAAAAAACGTGAGTCAGATCTGAGCGCCATCTGCGCTCACCAAAAGTTCCGTTAAGCTGTAACGGCCTCAGAGGCCAACAGAGTTTAATCCATTCGAAAACATGAGTCTGTTGCCAAAAGAATTTCGAGGAAAACAGTTGCCCAAAGAAGTTGTAAAAAGTACCACGTGATTGCAAGTAGAGTCACTAAGGATCGCCTTCGTCAAGTCCCTAGGAAGCGCGGGAGGAGCTTTAAGTGACGTGTTGTTTCATTCTCCAAAACCTAATATACAGTCCACACACATCATCCTGCGAACCAGATCGAACCGCCACACTAGGCTTAGCAGTGTGACATTCAGGGCAAATATCGGTTAATCGAATGTTTTACATAGTTTTAAATAAAAAAATTAATTAATAAAAAACCTCTAATATTCTTCATGTAACTTCGTATCTTCGTCAACTGGCGAAAGATTGAACGTACACCGTTATTTGATCGCGGGCACAACATATCATCTAAATTTTCAAGGACTTCGTAAATTAGTTATTTTCGTACAAATCAATACAAACTACAGTTTACTAGTATGTCAAAAGTGAACATATGGTCTGTGATCTTTATAAACTATCCTTAATATGCATATTATCTACTCTCCTACATAAGTACTCAATTTTTATCTTGCGTTTATCCTGTTTTTTTTCTTTTTATATAATACAGGGTGTCCGGTGGCTATTTTTACATATCAAAGTTTCATAATAAAATAAATACAAAAGTTAACTAAATAATTTTTATTGAAATCTTGAGTATTTAAATAGGAATTTATTTTTTAAAAATAACGATCTCTAAGTGTCGCCCTTATTGACGCACGCACTCTTCCCATCTGACACGCATGTTTTCAAAAACACGTTGGCAGAGGTCGCTTGAAATCCTCGAAACTTCGGTCCGGATATTTTCTTTCAATTGAGCAGTGGTTGCTGGCTGGTTTTGATAAACGATGCTCTTTAGGTAGCCCCACAAAAAAAAGTCGCATGGACTCAGATCGGGCGATCGAGCTGGCCAGGGGATGTCACCATACCGGGAGATAATTTTTCGTGGGAACAATTCCCTTACAACATTCATGGACACTTGAGCAGTGTGCGGTGGCGCCATCTTGCTGAAACCAGGTGTTTCTCTTGGCGAAAGAACTGTTACGTAGCTCGGATCTTAAAAAACTGTTGATCATCTCAGTATATCTTTTTGAATTAGCAGTGATTGCCTGACCATGATTATTTTCAAAAAAATACGGGCCTATAATTCCATTCCCTGAAATAGCGCACCAAACTGTTACCTTATCCGTATGCAATGGTTGTTGATGCAATTCTTTTGGATTCTCTGAACTCCAATAACGGAAATTTTGTTTATTTACGTATCCTCCGAGATGAAAATGTGCCTCGTCACTGTAAAAAACGTTGCGCAGTCGTGTTTCCGTCGAAAAAGTTGTCAGCATCCGTTCGGCTTAAGTTAGTCTTGTTGAGTAGTCATTTTCGTGAAGTTTCTGCGTTATTTGGATTTTGTATGGATGTAACTTGAGTTTCTTTTTTATTATTTCGTGCAATGTTGATCTAGCGATCTTTAAAGCCGCCGAAGGTACTCTTAGTGACATCCGTGGATTTTGCAAGACTGATTCATTCACACGTCGGATATTTTCTTCGGTCGATACAGATGCAACTGGGCCTTGGCGACGCATGTTTACAGTGGAGCCTGAAGAACGAAATCTTGCTACCCAATATCGAATTAATGTTTTTGAGGGCACTTCACTCATTCGACGAAGATTATAATGTTTTCGGAATTTACGCTGCGCTGCTATCAGCGAAAAATTGCTTGTTAAGTATGCCTCGACTACGAAAGCACGCTCCTCTCTCGACCAACGCGCCATGGCGACTAAAAAAATGTCAACGCTGACGACGCTATCGCCCCGCCCCGCGCCCCTTTAGCTACTCGCGTTCGTATGTAACAACACTTTGAAATATGAAAATAGCCACCGGACACCCTGTATATCTTTTTAATCCTTTATAATCTTAATGTATGTACCTAGGTATGTTTGTTCTGTTCGGAATGGCATGCCCTGTGTGTGTGTGTCAAATAAATGTATTTTCTTTCTTTCTTTCACACAAGAGGGTTCAACTTACGAGATGTTTAGAAGTGAGTTTATCCACGGCGAGCTCCAGTCCGCCTTCGTCTATGAAGCACGCCAGCGCCTCAGGGTTGTCCAGCAGTTGAACAATCAGTTTCTGCATGGCTTGCGAGAGGTTTACTACTTCCTCTTTTTCTGTAATAAATAACAGAACATAGTAAGAATGCTTTAAAACGACCTTTTGCTTTCTTTCTTATACTGTGTGTTTCGCACAGGGCTTGTGATGAGTGGCTAGAAAAATCTATCTAAAATCCTAAGTTTTTAATATTTTTTTTGCATAACATTCAAAACAACTTACCCCAGGCACATAATCTCACTGTGATACTTAGCATGGTAACAATAGTGCATGGCTTTTAAGGCAAACTCTATGTAAGTTAACCATAGTCACTAAGTAGGAGAGTACATTAAAAAGCTACTTACTCAGGTAGTCCATAAGGCTGGGGACCATATGCGAAGGGGTGGCAGCCAATGTTGTCAAGGAAGACATCATCCAGAACAGCTCCTCCTTCAGAGAGCCCGGGTCCTGGCCTGAAGCTGAAACAAAATGTCCAAATATAATTTGGCAGCTACGAACGTAGTGTGCGGCCATTGTAAAATCAAACTGGAGCCCGAGCCGGGCGACCTTTGGCTCGGGGTCTCAATTACTTGTGTTTAAATCGTCAGATTATTTCGTTAGCGCGATCTAAGATAGTTCTTCCATTTGCCGTTAGATGTTGCCCTCTCAATGTCATATTAGACGCTCTGTAGGTTAGCTTGATTAGTAGACCAAGTAGTTCTTCCATGTGGCGATAGATGTCGCTACGTCACCCCCTTAGACTGAAGGTGGATATGCATCTGCAGCACAAACTAAACACTAAATTTTATTGTACATAAATATTGATAGTTACACTAATACATATTGATAGTTGTCAAGAGGCTGAGCTACGTTGGCCGATTTAACCATGAAGAAAGGCTATTCTTACATTAATTGTACAGTCAAATAGCAACTGTAAACCAGAAGGCAGAACTAATACTCTTATTAGACAGCGCTGCACTTATTAATACTCTCAGACGACCCGACACTCGATCAAAATCTGTCGCGGAGTGCTATAGTGCTCTACAAAAATTGGCTGAGAAACATAGTGTAACCATCAAATGGACTAAAGCTCGCGGTTCCCGTCCAGAGAACAACAAGGCACTCCCTAGCAAGAGAAGGAGCCAAGCTAACACCAAACACAAATTATATTTATCTCTCCAATCCGCCAACTGCGGAAACCAAAAACAGACTGAGGATGAATTCCGAAAAGGAGCACCAGAAAGACTGGGGACGTAGAGCCCACTGCAAGCAGACAAAGACAATGCTTCCGGCAAAAAAACAACAAATACCTTGTTAAGGATGAAACGCGAAGAACTAAGGATGATGGTGGGAATCATCACGGGACACTGCGAACTAAACTTCCTGAAGACCGGAGCCACGGACAGTGGACTTTGTCGCGGATGCCTTCGGGAGGAAGAAACTGTGGAGCACGTGATACGTCACTGCACTGCCACAAACGACGCCAGACTGAGAACGGGTTTGCAAGGGGTCATCAAACCCTCATCCTCCACCAACACCGCTACTGCATTAACATCCACGGGGACCCCAAGGTCCCCGTGGAAGCTGCTGCCACCAACCCTAAGTCCTACTCCGTTACTTCAAGGAGTTAGGATGGCTGGGGTTAGGTTAGAAGGGGGGGTAATGCACAATACACCCCAATGAGGGACGTCAGTGCAGATCTTTTATTCCCCCCATCCTAGAATTAGAATTAGAGTCAAATAGCTTAGCAAGTAATACTCACGTGGGGTGGAGCTGGTCACTCCCTCAATCAGTCCAAGTGTCTTGTAGAGCAGACGCATGATAGGATGGTGATTCAATACTGCGGACAAAACCACACATTAATCATACGAAAAAGTGTTCACAAATATTTTGAGAGCCATTACGCAAAAAAATTTTAGAACAAGTAAATTTTTACTTGATAAAACTTTCAATTAAAAATAACGTGTCCGAATCGGTCCATCCGTTTGGGAGCAACGATACCACAGAGAGACAGACAGACTTAGGCGTCAAATTTATAACACCCCTCTTTTTGAGTCAAAGAGATTAAACTAGCAACGTTTATACGACTAAATGCAAGCTTTCATCATCATTATCCTTTCTCATTTCACTGCTGCGCATAAGCCAACAAATCGAAAAACATAGAAGGTAGGTACATAGAGAGAGTATACTAAAGTCTCAAGAATGTATTAAGGTAGCAGGCTACCTTACTATAAGTAATAACATCTTTCGACAACTGATAGCCTCCGAAATGTTTACCGAAGCACGCGTTGATAGATTCAACGTTATTCAGATTCTTTCATGTCCAGAGTTAACACTTGTAATAACGCTATCATTACATGTCTGGTAGAACTACTTTTTCATTCTAGGATGTACAGACATTGGGTGGATTTTGCCACCTAAACTATAGGACGTAAGTACCGTACTTTATATATTTTTTTTGTTAATTATATGTATTTGTGTACGGATTATGAACCTTGAGTCTGAAATAAAGATTTATTTATTTATAAGTCTAAACACATTCTTCTATATAAAAATCAATTGATATTCGTTAGATTAAATTAGATGATTTATTATTGCACACCATTAAAAAATAAAACAAACAAAAGAGAAAACACATTAGTTACTAAACTTCTAAAAAAAAAAGTCTTGCTCAAACTAAAAAACGGCTTGACTGATTTTGATGAATTGTTTTGTGTGTTTGAGTGGGTCCCTAGATGGTTTAGATTCACAATTGGACCAGATAGGTGACGCTGTTCTCGAGATCCAGAAAACTGCGGACGAAGTCGCGGGTACACAACTAGTATAAAATAAGAAATAGTATGGATGTATGTCTACATTACAAAGAGAATCCTCAAGTGACCGCTTATTAGAATGTTTACCTGTGTCTGCAAGACAAGGAGTGCGAGCTGCTTGCTGTTTCTTCTCGTCGTCCATGTTGGTGGAGTCGCTGGCGCCGCTGTGCCGCGCCTTGCTCTCGTCCGTCTGAGACTGCTCGCCGGACGTCGCGCTTGGACTAGATCCGCCCTGAAACAGACATGCAGGTTGTCTATCAAACAACGGTAGTTATAAGCAAGAATGCAAAAGAAAGAGTAAAATGTTTAGGTTTATAATAAACATATGGTTAGTCGGGTGGTGCTTACAAGGTGTACCATCGGCAGTGGTGTAGCGAGCAGTTTGCGCGCGTAGGCGAGGAGCTGCGCGAGCACGGTGCGGCGACTGGGCGCACGGCGTTGCGAGCTCGCGCCGCGGACCACGTCGGCGAGCAGGCCGGACACGCGCGCGTCCGTCGCCGAGTCCACCGCGGGCGTGCTGTTGCCCACGCTGTATGTGCGGATCCACGACGCGGCCTGGTGCGCTGAAAGCATATATCCCGTTTTATATGGCTCTGTTTACTAAACTAACAAAACTAAGTACAGAATATAATGGTAATGTTGTGAAAGCAACAACAGTCGCCACTCAGCATTATGCTGTAGTAGTATAAAATGTACACCACTGTAGTGCTGGTATTCCATGGTGCCATTGCCGTGCGTGTAGGGCAGCAACTGTTTTAAACATCACTTGTGCGTATTCGTAGGTATAACTCCTCAACTTAACTCGGTACCTTGCTCGAATTACAGTTATGTTAAGTACCGTCAGCATAAAATAATAATACTTAGATTGAAAAAATTCAATTTTAAAATAGTGAAAAACATAATCTTAAAATATTAACAATGATTTTTCATTTTTAAATTAAAATGACTCATCACTACTTTACTACTTTGGTTCATAGGTACCCCATACATGGTATCACTGCCATAGTCGTCCTCAAATTCGTTCCCCGACTCGTTATAAATAATAACAAAGTCCAAACGTAACAAAAACAAAAAACTTAACAAAAAACAGCAAAAGAAAAAACTCGGAAGTGAACTGAAATTACGCGCACGCGTGTATCGCTAAAAAAATATGCCAAAGCTACTGGCGAGAGTGAGGCATGGGGAACGGGAGAGAGGTCGAGTTTCGAGCCAGGTATCGAGTTAAGTTGACGGAGTTATACATAACAACTTTAAATACAAATCTATTGGAACAAGGTTTTTAGTTTTACATAGTATTGAGTGAAGCTTAATTTTTTTTTTTTTTTTCGAGTGAATTAGACCATCTTGGCGCTAGAAGATGACTGGAAAGAATGGGGGGGGGGGGGGGGGGGCTTTGCCCCGGTCACACAGTGCCGAAAATAAATATAATAATGGATCTGTATCAGTTATAATGCTCGAAAAGATATCATTTCGTCGACGCTAATATCTCGGCAATACGACGATAAAATAACCTCGCGGTGTTTTGCTGGCGGAGAATACTGAGTGAAAGACGGCATTGTGG
Source organism: Philereme transversata (assembly GCA_963924445.1). NCBI lineage: Eukaryota > Metazoa > Arthropoda > Insecta > Lepidoptera > Geometridae > Philereme > Philereme transversata. The sequence continues at coordinate 14,504,901 of OZ004347.1, forward strand.
GACCCGCTAAACTAAAACTATCTTCAAGCATAGCAAAACTGTCTTTTGCCGTAAAGCCCTTCGGGTCTTACCTGTTTAGCGTATGTGTTTAAAAAAACCATATACAAAAATTGATCAGGAGTTTTTTAGACGTTAAACAGTAGTTTAAGTTTTTAATGGTAAGGCCCTACATGTTTAATTTTAATAAACTAACCGATAGAATCATAGAGCGGGTACGCGTGATGCACGTGCCTCGTAGACAGCAGCTGCAACAGCGGCAGCGCCAGCCTCAGCAACGTGGCCTGCAGGTCGTACGCGGCACCCGGCTCCGAGTCCTTGCCCCACACGGCGGAGACTATCTTCAACATGGCCAGCGCTCCGGCGGCGCCACGCGTGCACACCACGCGCGAGAGCACCGAGTGCAGAGCTGAAGCGGCGCCCGCACCCGCACCGATGCTTATCCCACTCTGTAAGTAAAACAGACACTTATAGTCAGTACCTGATAGTACATTTTAGCACGTGTGATTCCGAATGCAACCGCGGGCAACAGCGACCTATGTATTATTTTATAAATTGCAAACTTATTGTCATAGGTTACAAAATAATAACTACAAAGAACAGATTGGAAGAAATCGCTTCAAAGCGATAAGACCGCCCATTGCACTATTTGCTTTGTGTCTTCTATTTTGTCTGTAATTTTTATTTTGTACGGTGTATAATAAAGTGTTTTCATACATTAATTCATACGTTTTTTCTACTGTTGGCTACAGTACTGCAATCGATCGCTGCCGTTGCTTCCGGAATCATGCGTTGGTTGTTTCATAGTATAGGAAAAATGGCGTTTTTAGAATTTATAGCTTAATAGCTTAAGCTCTCGGCTTTGCACGCGTGGTTTGCTAATACAAAGTAGTGTATGTCTCAATCTAAGTCATAATCTATACCAAATTTTAAAATCGAAATGGGTTCATATATATACATATATGTATATATACAGTGTGGAAATTAAACTCAGGCCCTGGAGGGAAACTACTTAAAATCCTTAAGCTAGCTCATTTTACTTAAAGGAGACATTCCTTTATTTTTAAAAAGAAACAAATCTGCATTAAAATATTTTTTTAAACTCGCTTGCTTCGCCCGGGACTCGAACCAACTAAAATTTAAAAAATAAACACTCCTTATTTTATTATTATACTAATCGGTAGTATTAATATTCAGGATAAAGTTTCTCTAAAAAATATTTGGTTACTGTTCACTTTTAACAAGTAAAAGACACGTAACAATTCTGTTATCTCTCCAACACTCAAAGACTTCGTATGAAGTACACGCTTGCTTATTTATCGTTAAGTACCTTGTTGAAATCTTCGATAAGAAAATTGTTCAATGGTGGTAATACCTCTATGCACATTTCCTTCTTACATGATCCGAGGCGTTCAGTGGAGAAGTTTAAAAATGGAACGTTTGACTTTGTTTGCGAGGCGGGACAATAATTTTAAAATTCGAACGATTTTTATCAACAGATTTTATTTAAGTAGTGTTGCTTCCCTTACGTAATTAAATTATCTCATAATGGCGTATCAAGAACAATTCGATTTATTAGAAGCTTACTTTGTTTGCAACAAGAGCTACGATTTAGCTCTGCAGTGGTATCGCGAGAAGTATCCAGACAGAGAACTACCATCTAGAAAGGTTTTGTCTCGAATTGTGAATAATTTACTGACCGTTGGAAGTTTTAAAAAGAAGACTGGACGCCCACAGCAACAAAATTTGGACTATAGCGATGTTGAGTTAAACATTTTAACCTACTTCGAGTGTTACCCGAAAGCTTCAAGCAGGGAAGCTGCTCAAGAGATAGGCATCAACCATACTAGTATACTTAAAGTTCTGAAAAAATACAAATACAAATGTTATCGTGATGGGCGATTGGTGCAGAAACTACATCCCGGAGATAGTGAAAGGAGATTACAGTTTTGTGAAAATATTCGAACAGAAATAGCCCTCAACCCAAATTTCTTGGACTGTATTGTATGGTCTGACGAAACAAATTTTAGTAATAATGGAATGTATAACAGACATAACAATCATTATTGGTCTCGTCAAAATCCATTCCGTGTCCGTGAAACGAACAATCAGGTCAGATTTTCGTTTAATGTTTGGTGTGGAATCAAAAGTAACATGGTTGTTTTGTTGCACATTTACGAAGGACATCTGAATGCAGCAAAATACATTGAAATATTAGAGCTTTTAAAAAATCAATTAAACCTTCTGCCAGAAGAGGAACGAAATAATATCATTTTTCAACAAGATGGTGCACCTGCCCACAACAGCAGAATTGCCAGGGCATACCTTAATGAAAATTTCAATGCCTGGATAGGTACAAACGGTACGATTAGATGGCCTGCAAGAAGTCCAGACCTGACGCCCATGGACTTCTTTTTATGGGGTCATGTAAAAAATGTTGTTTATGAAACTTGCTATGAAACCGTTCAAGAGCTAAGGATTGCGGTAGAAAATGTTATCAGGGGCATACACCACAACACTTTGCTGAAGGCTACAAGAAATGAATTTCAACGGCGACTAATGTTGTGTAGCCGGAACGACGGGGCTCATTTCGAACAATTTATCAGTTAAATAATTTAAGTGTTACAAAATTGATAGTAAAATAAAGTTGATGTTAGATTTAACGATTATTTTTATTTTTAAGACCAAATGTTTGTTACAGAAACTTTATCCTGAATATTAATACTACCGATTAGTATAATAAAATAAAGAGTGTTTATTTTTTTAAATTTTAGTTGGTTCGAGTCCCGGGCGAAGCAAGCGAGTTTAAAAAAATATTTTAATGCAGATTTGTTTCTTTTTAAAAATAAAGGAATGTCTCCTTTAAGTAAAATGAGCTAGCTTAAGGATTTTAAGTAGTTTCCCTCCAGGGCCTGAGTTTAATTTCCACACTGTATAGTTGTGAATACGTAACAAATAGAAAGAGAGGCTAAGTTAATTTCGAATTTTTAATATGTGGATTTTGGCAACCTTGTTTATGTTATTAGATTCGCATATTCGCTGCGTGTTCTATTTTAACTCGAACACCATAAATAAATATAAAAACACGGCAAGCCGATGACAGTGTAAGTGACATTATACAAAAGCGATAACTTACGAGATAAAGTTCAGAGCTTGTGACCGCTCCATCTGTGTGTACATTCATAGTCACAAACTTCACCATGGCCGGTACAAAGTGTTCACACTCCAATATCACTCGGCCCATCGTCTGCGTGCTTCCTTCAGTCTGTGGAACAATAACAAACAAAGCACATATTACAAATATCGCGATTTTAACATCACACAGATTTAATAATGAAAGGCCGCAAGTCTCTACATCCGATAACGATGTATCGTAAAATATGCGAAAAAAATCGTGTAACTTACAAGAAAGATCGATAGCTTAAACATAAAATTGTACATTACCACCATATTACGATAGTCGGGTCGTTATCGTCCGAAATAGGTCGATATGTCATGGCTAACTTACCGCCTCTGAATATGATTTTCATAAAGATTATGCATTAGCTTTTACCTGCAGGGGTAAAGCTGCTATCCACGCCAAAGCCTGCATTGACAGCACCCAACATCTTAAAGAAACACTCTCCAATCTGAAAAGGAGAGATTACACATTACAAACTTAACAAAAAAAAACTGTATAAGTTTTCGTGTAGATGGAGCTAACGGTGCTTTAGTCGTAATTTGAATCATTTCACTAATTTCGACCCTGACGTGAATTAGCCTGGTAGCACAGTTGGATAGTGCATCCTCGTATCAAGAGAAAGGTTGCGGATTTAAATTTTTGTGATGGTTTTAAAAATCTTGGATATTTCCGTGTGTGTTCGGATAACACTATAAAATAAAAATACTATTTAAACTCAAACATTATTTGACGACCTCCGTGCCGCAGTGGGCGAATAGCCGGCTGAGACGCAGGAGGTACTAGGTTCGATTCCCGCCACGGAACAAATGTTTGCATGATCTACAGATATTTGGTCCGGGTCTGGTTGTTTTTCTGTATATTATAAGTATGTATTTACAAAAAAAAAGTATATAAGTATTCTATCTGTTATCTGGTTCCCATAGCACAAGCTTTGCTTAGTTTGGGGCTAGATAGCACTGAGTAAAATGTGCAGCAATATTTTTTATTTTATTTAACTTAATGGTAAAAATTTCAAATTATCATCAATGAAGAAATTGATAGGTCAATTTAGATAACTTCTAGCAACTTTAGACCTTGTTTGTCAGACATATCAGACACATTATTAGTAGTATATGGTTCGCAATATGATGTAGAACCTAAATATTCCGAAACACATTATTTTAAACTTTACTTTTTATTTTCTTTACATATTAGCCCGTAGTTTTTCTCTACGACCCATAATAATAAACAGAATAACTCAAAAAAAAACAACCTGTATACTTTGTCCGCCACGTCGAGTAATGCAAACCGTAAGCGGTACGGGACGGTATCCAACCACACCGTGCCACCCCGAACGGCGTAAGGTGCGTGAAACTCATAAGACAGCCCCTCCTTCCCCCTTCCTCCATCGTACAAATAGACGTACTGAAAAGTACCACCCATACCTGGTCGGCATACCACCTTGCCGTACTAAACGATTCTCTTCAACTTAGTAAAAGTATTTCATTGTAGTAAAAGTAAGGAGTGGAATTAACTTTCGGTGTCTCTCTTTCCTAACTTTCATTTATACTCACGGAGTCTTCAAGTCCAGAGTGAACACGTTCTTTCTAGGCAAGTGTGCTCCATCTTCGACCACACCATCACTTACCATCAGGTGAGGTAATATCAAGCACTTCACAATCTTATCTTATATATATATATAAAACAAAGTCGGGTTAGTTACACTTTTATAACTCAAGAACGGCTGGACCGATTTTGACGATCTTTGATTTGTTGGATTTGTCTCCGCCCCAAATAGCAGAATAACTATTCAAATATAGGGAAAAGACACGCAATAAAAAAATTATGAAGAATATTCATTTTCTCATTCATAGATGCAGCTCATTCATAAAGATGGCTGATTGACAATTCTACCGGCGACGTACATTGGCAGCCCGCGTCTTATGCATGTCAAGGCGGTACGAAGTTCAGCGGGCCAGCTAGTATATATATATATAAAAATGAATTGCTGTTCGTTAGTCTCGCTAAAACTCAAAAACGGCTTGACTGATTTTGATTAAATTGTTTGTGTGTGTTTGAATGGGTCGCTTTTTTTATTGATAGCCAAGCACTTGAACACTACCTCACCTGATGGTAGGGTCACTGGATGGTTTGAAATGACAATTGGACCCGGTAAGTGTCACTGTTGTCGAGATACAGAAAATTGCAGACAAAGTCGCGGGCATACAACTAGTCAATCATAAAAAAAAAACCTGTGTATAATATAGACTTACAATGTGAGAGAGTGTAGCAGCGCGGTGACAGTGTCGGATGCGAGGCGAATGCGCGGAGTATCCGCCGGCACCGCCAGCTGCGCCAGCGTGCTCAGCGACCAGGCGCCGCCGCTGCCCCAAGCGGACCCGTTCAGCGTCAGCCACAGAGACACTACGTTCTCCATAAACGTGCAATCCATCTGTACACAAGAACACACATTTCTACTAAATAATACCTTTACAAAAGGAGCCTTACACCTCGCAGTAGGTAACAGTGACCTTATTGGCTGGATGGTGATGCTTTCCGAAATGGAAATATTCACCAATAAGCGTGTATAGTGCGCTACGATAAGGGTGTGACTGTTACTGCCATTTTCAGCTGGGCGCTACCAAGCATCTAACCGTAGGTAATTATGGACTGTGGATAATGATGTCCAAAATAGAAACTGACAGATAAGAATGCGCAGTACATACTGCATGACGTTAAGATGTTAGTCTTGGCAATAAATATTGTTAAGTTACGTCCGAGGCCTAAGAACTCGTTTGCTTCCACACTCGAGCTACCAGGAGCGGATCCAAGGGGAGGGCTAAAGGGCTCAAGCATTCCCCAAAATCATAGGGAATTGCTGATTTTTTTATCGCGATTTTAATGTTGGTCCCATTACAAAAGTGATAAAGCCGACCCTCAGCTGCGTCAAGCCCTTCCCAAACCAAAATCCTGGATCCGTCACTGCGAGCTATAAACACAGGCCGGATACAGGGTGATTAACTGACCTGATTGTTGAACTCAAGCGCCAGATGCCTAAAGACATCGTAGAGGGTATGCGTGAGCGGCGGATGATGGCGCGCGTGCGCGGGCGCCGGGGAGTGGTGCGGCGGCGGCGGGGGCAGGGGCGTCAGGTCGGCGCGCACGGCGGCGGCGAGCGCGGTGCCGGTGGCGAGCAGCGCGCGCCGCGCCGCCGCTTCGCCCGCGCCGCCGCTGCCGCCGCCAGCCGACTCGAGTCGCGCGTCGCAGCACCGGGATATGTTACTGTACACGACACTACACATTCATTATATTAATAGCGAAACACATAACACTCACACGGGTACTCATAACTCCTTAGCGTAAACCCGAAACAAATACGTTAATAACATGGTACGCTTCAAGAAAAATGTAAAGAGGTTACTACAGGGTAAGTACCGCATCGACAATACTCCGTGTGTTGTCGGTGTCAATAGGCGACGGTGACCGCTTACCATCAGATGGGCCGTAAGCCTGTTACCCCACAAGTAACATAAAAAAAATATTACAGGGTGTCCTGGAACTAATATTTTAAGCCCGAACGGGGCTCCGGCCCCGTATGGCCTAATTCGACCATGAAAATTAACAAACTATCATCATCATCATCAGCCCACATTAGTCCACTGCTGGACATAGGCCTCTCCCAATACGCGCCACTGAGCCCGGTCTTCGGCTCTTCTCATCCAGTTTCTGTCCGTCACCTTTCTTATGTCATCGCTCCACACTACATACGTTTTCCGAGACGCGGTCTCCACTCAAGAACTTGTGTACCCCAACGGTTGTCGGTTCTCCGGCATATATGGCCAGTCCACTGTCACTTCAGTTTGCTAATCCGCTGAGCTATGTCGGTGACCTTGATTCTCTGTCGGATAACCTCGTTACGGATTTTATGCTTCAGAGAAACTCCAAGCATAGCCCGTTCCATAGCTCGCTGCGCAACCTTAAATTGGTGGACTAGTCCTACCGTGAGCGTCCACGTCTCAGCACCGTAGGTCATTACGGATTAGGACGCACTGATTGAAGACTTTAGTTTTCAGGCATTGTGGTACGAGGCATGCCTTTTAAGTTCTGTCGTTTCCATATTTTCCGGCAATTTTGAATTTGGAACTGTTCTATATTCGAATGTGTTTACATTTTGAATCTCAAAACAGTTGAAAGTATTAGGATTAATGCTATTGTTTAGTCACAGTTTCGATTTGAATCTGTCAGGTCACGTACGAAAATGAATCTTTCTAAGGAAAATGTTCGTGCAATAATTTTCTACAACTTTAGAAGAGGCCTGACACGGCTTCAGTGTTTAGAAGAGCTAACATCTGTGTTCAGTGATGTAGCCCCATGTCTGCGGACTGTCGAACGCTGGTATTTAGAATTCCAGCGTGGACATACTAGTGTTAGTGACAGATTTCGCGAAGGACGCCCAAAATCCGCCTTCACTGAAGATAACATCATTGCTGTGAGACAACTAATTCTCGAAGATCGTCATGTGACGTATCGAGAGATAGAGGCTCTATTAGGCATCTCAGGGACAACCATTCAGAAGATCTTGCATGAAGCGCTTGGTGTGAGAAAGCTAGTTTGCCGTTGGATACCGCATCTGCTTTCCGACGATCACAAGGCGGCCCGCGTCAGATGGTGTAAGAAAACTCTGCAAAGGTTCAACCGAGGGGAGTCAAATCACGTCTACGACATCATAAGTGGTGACGAATCTTGGATCTATGCCTACGATCCTGATACCAAACAACAATCTACAATCTGGGTCTTTCAAGACGAGCCAAAGCCGACTAAAGTTGTTCGTTCTCGAAGCACTTCAAAGAAGATGGTGGCCACGTTCGTTGGAAAAACCGGCCATGTTGCGACTATTGCACTTGAAGATCGTAGAACGGTTAACGCAGAGTGGTATACTACAGTTTGTTTACCACAAGTCATCGCCGAACTTCGAAAATCTAACTCAAAGCGACGCATCATCCTGCACCACGACAACGCAAGCTCACACAGCGCTCGTCAAACGATTGAGTATTTGAAGCAGGAAAAAGTAGAAATTCTTGACCATCCTCCATACAGTCCTGACCTAAGCCCTAACGATTTCTTTACATTTCCTAAAATTAAGAAAAGTCTTCGTGGTCAAAGGTTCCAGTCCGGTGAAGAAGCAGTCGACGCTTTCAAGACAGCCATTTTGAACACCCCACTTTAGAGTGGAATAAATGTTATAATAACTGGTTTGAGCGAATGGAAAAGTGTTTTAAGCTACGTTGTGAATACTTTGAAAAACAATAAAAAGTACTATAAGGTTCTAGATGTGTTTTTTCTTCAAACGACAAAACTTAAAAGGCATGCCTCGTATAGGTGACGAGAAGATTCGACCTAATTTCCCAAATGCTGCCCAACCCAACTGAATCCTCCTCTTTGCCTCCTTCTCCTGTATTATGTATTGTAAAAGGATCATTAAAAAAAAAACAACCAGCCTTGTTTCTTGCCTTTCTTTCCTGGCTTGGTCGCGAAAGAACAGACAGTAAAATTGACGTTTCAAAGTGATCCTTGTGATTTTAATGAATAAAAATATTTGACTTTGAGTTTCTCGAAGTTGTGTCTACCCAATTGCACTATCTGGCCGATATATATGTAGTCTTGAACGACTTCGAGTGGATGGCCTTGTACGACGACTGGTTCCGGATGTATATGAACATTGAACATAACCTTGGTTTTGTTCAAGTTCATCCGTAAACCAATTCGTTGAGAGGAGTCAGCTAGGCCGTCCAGCATGCTCTGCAGCTCCTGCAGCGACTCCGCCATCAGGACTATGTCGTCTGCAAATCGCAAGTGTGAGATGTGCTCGCCATTTATGTTAATGCCCATGTTTTTCCAGTCCAGCGTCTAAAACAAATCCTCCAGTGCGTTGGTGAACAGTTTCGGGGACATGACATCCCCCTGTCGCACTCCTCTACGCAACTGGATGGGATTAGATTGCTGGTCCTGTACCTGGACACACATGGTGGCTGATTCGTAGAGACATCTCAGCACGTCGATGTAACGATACTCTACTTGGCATCGCTCCAGAGATTCCAGAACAGCCCAGGTTTCAACGGATTCAAAGGCCTTCTCGTAGTCCACAAATGCTAGACACATGGGCTGATTATACTCCTCAGACTTCTGTATAATCTGCCGCACTGTGTGGATGTGGTCTACGGTACTGTAGCCGCTTCGAAACCCGGCCTGTTCATGAGGCTGAAATTCGTCGAACCTTCTAGCCAGACGATTTGTGATGAACCTTGAGAACAACTTATAGACGTGGCTCCGGAGTAAGGCTGCCTGTAGTTTTTCAATAGTGTTTTGTCACCTTTTTTAAAGAAAAGGACAACAATACTCCTGTTCCAGGCCTCCGGAGTTCTCCCACGGTGAATGACAGGGTTAAAGAGCTTCTGCAGTAGTTACAAACTATCAATAGAAAAAAATATATATCGGCACTGGGGCATTATGCCTACTTAAAAAAAGTCCACATCACATTGTTTATTTGAAATTTCGAACCCGGTCTCAAAATTAATGACCCACCTTAGACCCAGTCAAGATTGTTTAATTGTCTACATATGATTTAAGCATCTATATATGTTACTATTACTATAAGCCCAAATTCTCCCACTGTTGGGCAAATGCCTCCCCGCATTTCCGCCACTAACAACGGTCCAGTGCCACTGTACGCCAGTCTCTCTCGGCGGCATCCAGCTCGTCCGCCACCCCGGCGCGGTCTACCGCGGCATCGCTTTGCTGTGTCAGTGCTCCACTTCGTGGTAATTTTGCGCCACAGCTCGTCAGGCATGCGGCAGACGTGACCGGCCCAGTCCCACTTCAGCCTGGCGGCCTTCTCCCCTACATCAGCGATTTTTGGTTTTCTATGAATATTACCTAGTATTATTATCGACGACGACCTTTGTTTTCGACTCCTTCTCGCTGATAGGGTTCAAGAAGTAATTCTCCATCTTCTCTTCTGAAGACTCCGAGTCATCTGATTCCGCGACTTGCGTCAGCTGTTCCTCTGCGTCCATGTCCTTTGAATCTAGAGAGAATTATTATAACTTAACAACCTGAAGAAATATTTGATACCAAAACCAAGATTAAAACGACCACAAATAAAAAAAATACATCAAAGCAATCGAACTATACAGGTTGAGTTTGGAAATAGTCGACGAATTTTGAGGCGCCATTCTGAATTTATTTCAATCCAATAAGTTAAAAATCTATCTACTTATCAATACATCTTGTAGTGTATGCATAGAATGAACTTCAAATTAGCATTTAAAAAAACAGTTTATTCTTCTGGATTACGGGCAGAGCCGTTCCTCAAAATCTGTCACAGTGTACAAATACAAATAAAGCCTGTATTTAAAAACTTGTGTCGATCCTAAAATGTATTGCTGTGCAGAAATAAATAGTACAGGCCATTTTAGCCTTAACTGTTTATACATTAAAGTGCAATTTGCATTACACGATTAAGATTAGCAAAAACGTGTAGACAAAATTACACGTAGTTTGCAAATTTTTTTAGCACAAAATTACATTCGTAACAAAGCAAAAGCGTTTCTAATCCGGAATTTACACTGATACGTAATCAGACTGGCTTTTCACAAAAGAAAGCTATCTATGAATAACCGCGTAACTAATAAACTCGTTGTATCTTTAGAATAGCTAATAATACACTGGTGTTTGGTCCTTTACGATCGGATTTAAAACAACCACTCGTATTTTCTAAGGGTAATTAGAATACATTTAGTGACGCAGTCAAAATCTAGCTCCATAAGGTGGCTTTCCAAAGGCCCTTGATATTGCAGACGGACTCGGACGCACAGTGGGAAGGGCGTCGTCCGTGGTAGAGCAGACACGTCTCTATGGTGCGTCGGATACGCCGCGAGTTGGTTACGGTGAGCTCGTGCGAGGAACGTTCTACTTTCATTTTGGAATGATTTATTAGTTTTTGAAGTAAAACTTCGTTACGCACGTTTGACTTGGGGAGTAAGCTGGTGAATGCGTGACGAGAGCGTTACGAAAGTGTGATCGGGCGAGACGAACGGAAGTTGAGAGGGAGATATAAGTTAGTGAAGATAGAAAGAGAGAGAGAGTTACGTTTCGTATATTACTGTAGGGGCAACACAGAGAGGTGCGAGCACACATTTTCTTTCTCTCTTTAATTTAACATATATATGATAGAGCTAAAGAAGTTTTACTTCAGTCGTGTGGTTTAAAGCACACTCGTTTTTTTTATTAGTTACGTTTTTTTTATATCTTTAGTCTGTTTCGTGCTTTCTTTGTACATTTCTAAATTGTTTGTTAAACATCAATAAACAAAAAGGCTTCGAATCTCGGATTCGCAGACAGACACGAACCATGGGAAAATCCTTGGTGCGGTGCATGGCTGTCTGTGGTCGTCGGCTGTGCGTGGTTACCAACCGTCAAATCACATGACGTAGGAAGCCACCTTAAACTTGGAAAATGCAAAAACTTATTGGTAAACTTTACTCAGCTTTCTAGCATAGTTCTAGTGAAAAGTAAGCCTTATTAGCGAGCGAGTATGCTGGTGTTTTGCATAATTGTTGCGGCTAGTGTGGTCTGAATAGTCATGACGTCACAAGCTAACGTCAAGCTAATGCCGACGCGTCAGGCTAACAGCTCACGGTTTAACCTTTTGACCGTAGTTACATTTATTTAATGGAAAAATGTTATCTTCGTTATATTGATTGACGACAAAATAGCTTACTTAGCATGACCACTCTACGCAAAGGATTTGACAACAGTAGAATAGACACATACAGAAGTTTAAAACAGCCCCTCACTTAAAAACCTCTTTAAAAATTACTATTTTACGCTGAGATCCCCTTCACCAAAAAGGAAAAGTGCTGATGATCTTTGGATCAGCTGATCTGATCTTCATCACACATAGCTAATAACCACTCTATTTAAAGTAGCTTTCTATTAAAAAAAACCGCGTCCGATTCTGTTCATGGGTTTGGGAACTACGATAACACAGACCACACACAGGCATATGCGTCAAACTTATAACACTTCTCTTTTCTCATCCGGGGTTAAAAATGTTACTTTAGACGAAATGTGTTGTCAGATGGGTGAGTAGTCGACTGAGTGGTTGTGTTGTTCGATCCCCGCTCAAGGATAAATATTTAAATGAACTGCAAATATTTGCAGAAATTCTGTTCCGCGTCAGGGTGTTGCAATTCAATGGTACTTGTAACTCCTGATACCCACGATATAGGAATTCCTAGACTAGTGTGGGATCAGGTATGTATTGGTGTTATGTAAATTAGGTGTATAATAATTTCTTTGACAATGCCTATCGACAGCAGCTATAATCTTAAATACTTATTAATCAGTGTTTTGAGACTTAAATGTATATGAAATATTTGTCTGTTTCTAGCACCTCCAAAGTTATGGTACAATGAGCTACTAAGTAGATAAAGCCTCTGTAATTATTTAAGTATACTTATTGACGTAACCAAGTGTTCTATTGTGTCCCTGCGGTTTGAATACATGAGTATGAGTATGTGAAGTTGCTAAAAAAAAAGTTTTATCGGAAGATAAAGACGTAGAATTGGCATTGACCGTGCTAAGCTTGCGTATTAGTATATTTTATTTTGTTATTTTATATTACTTTCGTGATTCAAAACTAAACGGTCAAAAGGTTAATCTAATCCTTACTTGGCGATGCAGTACCTGCTTTTGGTTTGGTAGCTTGGCCCGTCTTCGGCAGACCAAAACTATCCGCTAACAAATCTGCAATGACAACAACACAGCAGGTCAAATCTGCCGGATCTCCGCCTGAGTGCACCACCAATACTTCAACGTAAAGGAACGTACATAAGGAACCCAACACCACGCTTTTTGAGAATGGATTAAACCTGGTTAATTAAAGAAACGAATCGAAAATATTACCGAAAATCATTACCTCTCAAATGCAGAGGTGATTTTATACCGAGGTAGCCCATAAGTCAGCCGATTAGAGTATACAACCTGTTTTGTCATGTACGACATTAATTTAAAACACACATCCGGAATCGTATTAACTGAGCTTAGAGGTGGGTTTAATAGCTTGAATATTTATCCAGTAATCGATATATTTCCAATAAACAATTTTTAACGAAAATCGGCGGCGCCTTTGCGATGATGCCGCTTAGACAGTTTAACAAGTACCTACTTACATGATGAATGAATATGATTGGTTTATTAATTTTATACAGGCTGTTTCATTGATATTAAAGGTGTTTGAAACTTTAAAATTTTCTACAGTAATAAATTCGAATAAAACCTATTTTACAACAATAGCCCTAGCCGTATTTTCATTTAATGTCGTACGTAACAAAACACGTAGTAAAGTTTCCAAAATAACAGATTATTTAGATTTTTCAAGAAACAAATAAAAATAAATGTTTCGTTTAGATGCGCACCGCGGCCGATGTGCATTAGTCACGCGGCGCGTGCGCCACGTCCGGTGTCTTGCCACTTTTCTCACTTTTGGATTAGTACAAAAACCGGCGGTTAGTTGTGATGAAGTTGGGAGGTTTCTAGATTATGTACAAAACGTACTAACCAGCAACGGACGGTCCTTTATTCTTCCTAGGCGGTTTGGCTTGAAAGGAAGTGGGGGTGACGCGCACGAGCCGGGAGGAATGCCCCTGCCAGGCGACATCCGGACAAGTTACAGCAGTTTCGGGTGGTGTAGATGGCGTCTCTGTGCTCTCAAATTCTACTAGATCCTGTTTGAAAAATGTATTAATCTATTTATTAATAGGTAATGAGAAAACATGATATTGCTTTGATGATTTAAGCTTATTGCGCGCACGGAGGAGTGTGAGATTTGGCATAGTTCAAGTTTATATGGAGGAGGGAAAAGCTAAAACTAAGCTAAATAAAAAAAATATTTCGACCACTGTGCTGAGTCATAATAAACAAAAATTTTAATTCAATTTTATTTAATGAATTTTTAATTCTCAAGCAAAAACAAGGCTATTTCAAGTTTCAAGCCTTTGTCTGGTTGATTGTCCGCATTGTAACTCCCAGGATGTGAAGGATTTCAATGCGGTATTTTTACTACCCAAAACTGGGGGACTCGTGCAGCACTATCGAAGACTGGTGGTTTTTAATGTAGAAAAAAGTACTTGTAGCATTACGCTTTTAATCCAGGTACCACAAGGTCGAATCCGTAAGCCAAATTATTTGTGTAACTATCTTCCGCAAGCGACTTCGCACGCGTTGTTTGCCAACAAAAAGTAGCATGTTTGAAATTTTGAATCCAGTTCATAATCTATCAACACACCAAATTTCATCGAAATCGATTCAGCCATACGTGATTGAGTAACGAACGAACAAACATCCAAACTTTCACATTTATTATGTTAGTGTGATAAACATCTATCTATAAATATAAAACAAAGTCGGGTTAGTTACACCATTTATAACTCAAGAACAGCGGAACCGAGTTTGACGATCTTTGATTTGTTGAATTTGTCTCCGCCACAAATAGCAGAATAACTATTAAAACATAAGAAAAATTCACGCAAAAAAATTATGAACAAAAGTCATTTTCTCATACATAGATACAGCTTATTGATGGCCGATTGACAATCCTACCGGGGCCACTACATTGGCAGCCCGCGTCATATGCATGTCAAGGCGGTACGAAGTTCACTGGGTCAACTAGTTTTAAATAAAGATAAATTGAAATAAAAGTTACCTGTAGTAACGTTGTAAGAGCGTGTCTAGGCCACGGAGGCAACGTGACGGCAAGCCTGGCCAGCCCGAGAATGCAAGATGGATCCAGTAAGTTCGCTCCGCCTGATAGCGCACACAGGCGTCCAACGACCTGGGGGAAACACATTTATGAGCTGAGCCCGTAGCCAAATTACATTTACTCCCGATTCGATTTTTACATAGGTTTGTTGTCAATATATCACGTGATATTTCCACAGCATATGTCAAATTCCATACATTTTTGGACTTATCGACTAGCGTCATTGCTAATCGAATGTAACTTGGCTAAAACCCTCTGATTGCTTTATAAGCCCCCTGAGACTCGGAAACAACGGTTCTGAGAGACACCTTACATAGTGAGCTGTTAGACGTAAAGCATATCGAAGATCGCGGGGTTTTATAGCTAACTGACCCGCCCGCGGCTTCGCATGCTTGAAATTTCCCGTTCCCGCGGGAACTTCTGAATAAAAACGACATAAAACCTTATTGTCAAAGTGACGCGACACTTCATGTAAATGACTTCACGTCAATGGACGACGGTTAATTGATATGGATATTGTTCATACAAAATACAAAAATATTAAAAAATGGAGGGTGGGGGTAGGTGGGTGAAAAATACTTAACGACCTAACAAATAAACAATTTTTTTTTTATTAAAATTTGTCGACTCGTTTCGGAGGAGTGCGACCACAAACACCGTGACACGAGATTTTTACATACATATTAGAAGATTAGATTCATTTGACGACCTCTGTAGCGCAGTGGGCGAATAGCCGAAGTTCGAATCCCGCCGCGAAACAAATGTTTGCATGATCTACAGATATTTGTTTCGGGTCTGGATGTTTTTCTATATATGTATTATAAAAGCATTTATTTACAAAAAAAAAGTATATAAGTATTCTATCAGTTATCGGGTTCCCATAGTACAAGCTCTGCTTAATTTGGGGCTAGATAGCGCTGTGTGAAATGTCCAGCAATATTTATATTTACTAATTCAGACAACATCATTTTATAAGTACATTTGTGATGGTAGGTATATAAACAAGGTTAGTGATAAGCCACTCTATTCTAGTGCCATAACTGTATACTCGTTATTCCTCCCGACTGCGATGCACCGCCATATCTCTTCACTCACTGCTATAGCCGCAACTAACCTTGGCACACAGCATCATAGCATCTGCGTCAGACGCGCTGTCGCACGCCAGCATGTGATGCACCAGCGCCGCGGCTAGCGACGCAGCCAGTGCAGTGCCCACGCAGCGCGCGCTGTGCACGGTGAAGGCGTCACACGGCGCGCTCTCCGGCTTCACGAGTCCGCGCTTGCCGGCCATCGCCATACGCGACTTGATGCTGAGGCGGATGCGCTGGGAATACAACTGCTTTTAGTTAGATGACTGGTGCACAAACTGCATTATTCAGTACGCAAGAAACACAAACAATTTTCTAAAATCGGTAAACCGAATCCGTTATTTCAAGGAGTTAGGTTAGAAGTAATGCACAATGTAACTTCTGTATCCCAATGTAACCAAACTTCAGTGTAGATGTTATTCCTCCCACCTTAGAATTAGAAAACTAAACCGAAAAGTTTTCCAATAAAACAATCCACAATTATGTGAAGATATATTTTATTGGTTCTTCGTTTTATTTTGTCTTGTTATGTTTGTTTACATGATTGGTTAAAAACTAAGTTGATCCAGTTCCCGTTACCATATAGGGTTACATAAAAATACGAGCTAACAGAGACGGGAAGACGAAAAACCTTACTTTTGTAGCAAAGACTTGAACCCGCAACCTTCCTTTTGATACGAAACATTTATATATCTATACGATAAACTTTTGAGATGGTTTTAAAATCTTGAAATTATTCCGCAAGTGTTCGGATAACACTATAAAAAATAAGATTTGAAATAAGCAATACGACATCTTTTGTCAATGTACCAAACTGCAAGATTTGGCATTGAGCAGGTCAAAAACTGCATAAGTTTTCCTTTAGATGGAGCCTGTCTACATCTGTAGTTAAAGTTGATAATGGAGAAATAGGGGCGAATGCTAAAATTAAGCTAAATATAAAAAGAAAATGAGTTACAGTCGTATTTCGATCACTATTATAAATTCCGTATTTTTAATAGAGAGAGTTTCCCATCAGTTATAAACCAATGTTATCACACAACTGCCTAATGAAGATGTGTATAGTTTCTAGTTTTGGCAAACTACCTGCTGTTCATCCAGGTGGTCGTGTATCCCGCGCCTCGCCGCCTCCATCTCCTGCATCTGATGCAGCAGTTTCTTGTGCAGCTTGCGTCGCTGCAGCTTGCAATCTCCAGAGCGCGAAGACGAGCCGGAACCAGCGGAGCCTATCCATCCTCCGCTAACCCAGTCCCATCTAAAATATTCAAAATTATTCTCTACTGTAATCGCATTCTTGCTTTGATGTACAGATCTTAATATTTAAAACAAAGTCGGATTTGTTTGAACACTTATAACTCGAGAGCGGCTGACCAATTTTGACGATTTTTTATTTGTTGTATTTGTCTCCGTCCCGAATAGCAGAATAACTATTAAAACATCGGAAAAAATCACGCAAAAAGATATTATGAAGAAAAATCATTTTCTCATACATTGATGCAGATAATGATGGCCAATGTATATTGACAGCCCGCGTCATACGCGTCATATCAAGGCGGTACGAAGTTCGCCGGGTCAACTAGTAATGAGATAAAATTGAAAGTTGCAGCAAATTATATGGCGTCTAATTGTAAAGTAGACAACCATCGGCCAGCTTTAGAATTATGTCAGACTTCACCAGATCTGAATATCCCCCATCTTCAACCTTTCCGAGCTTTTACGTTATCAATATAATGCATCTTTCAGTTATCGAATCGACATGTGGCGCAATTCCCATCACTAGCGACGCACGTGCACTATTCGCTACGCTATTCATTCCAAATCTATTGTGTTTTATTTCCGGGATTTGACAGGTTAATATTGATTGACGACCTCCGTGATGCAGTGGGTGAATAGCCGGCTGAGACGCAAGAGGTAGCGGGTTCGATTCCCGCCGCATCATACAAATGTTTGTATGATCTACAGAGAACCAGTTCCGGATCTGGTTGTTTCTCTATATACTATAAGTATGTATTTACAAAAAAAAAATTATATAAGTATTCTATCCATTATCTGGTTCCCATAGTTCAAGCTCTACTTAGTTTGGGGCTAGATAGCGCTGTGAGAAATGTCCAACAGTATTTATTTATAAATAATAAAATATTGACCTAACAGAACCATTCTACAAAAATGTAAATGATTACCTTGAATGTCGGTTGAGCGACGTCGCCGGCGGGGCCGCCGCCACCGCGTCCAGCACGGCCGCCAGCGCCGTCAGCACCGCCGCGGTGAGCGCCGGCTGCGGGCGCGGCGCTTGCACCAGCTCCAAGGCGCGCGCGGACAGAGCGTGCGCCACGCCGTGCCACTCCGGGCCTTCCTCGCCCGTGTTCACGCGCTCCCAGTGAGAGAACATGCTCTTGCGGCACATGTAGATCACGAGCACGAGGCATCTGTTACAACCACAAACAATCCACTATTCAATGTATGGGTAAAGAAAGAGGTTTGGTTTTACAATGGCAGATATACACACTATTGTTGTTAGGCGTCCGTTATCATGAAATGGTTAATATACTTCAAGTTTTCTGTTTGAAAGAACCAACTGTTTTAGTTGAGCGTTTGAGCTATTTTTGACTGCTTGTAACACCATTGTGATCACAAAGCTATTTCAGAGGCACAACCTGGTCAATGACCTTACGCGTAACGAACAGATTACAACATAAAAAATCCTAGAATTTTCCGTAAGTGTTCGGATAACACTATAAAAATAAATACTAACAAAAAAAATGTAGGCAACGCTGCGACGATGGAGATGTAATTTTTTTGGGCTTAATATTTACCTATCAAGTGGTGTGGGTGGAGCAAACGACGCAGCAAATGCATCAGTTAGCGCAGACGCTAGGGCGTCGCCCCACCAGTGTTCAGAGCCGCACACCCTTGCTACTAAAGTCGCCAGGGCTCCGGCTGTGGAGCCCCCGCACTGCCACACCAGGGGAGTAACCGTGGTGCACCATTCTCGGGACACGTCTACCCAGACTGATTGCTGAAACGATATATAACATTTTAATTAGTAAGTTTGTCAGCTAAAGGTTTACTAAAGATGATAATAACATACAAAACAAGACTATACCACTCCAAGCAAAAAAAAATAGCGCGAGAACAACAAATTGTGATAAATTCCAAAGAAAAACATAAAGCCAAATTGGTTATGAATTTAACGGACTCTACAGCATCAAAAATGCTAAATTTGTTTGGAACCAAAACGAAATATCTATATTATGTATATTATTACGAAAAGAGAAAACTATGTGGAGGAGTGTAAGATTTGAGATAGTTAAAATTGATATGGAGAAAAATGGGCGAAAACTAAAATTAAGCTTATTTTTTTTAATTAATTTCGGTCGAACTTTGACAACTGTGCACTAGCCACTAGAACTTACTATTCGTTCTGTTATCGATAAAAAATATACTTACTCCATCGTTAATTTGGAAGTAGAAAAACAGCAGCATATCAACGACATTCTCCGTGATAACTCTTAACTTATCAGTGGATGCTTGATGCAGCAAACTGTTCGACGTCACCAATCCGTTCTCAATCATTTCAGCGACCTTCCTCCCCTCATCTGTGTTCGTGTTGTTCTGCAGCTTCTTAATAATGTTTGTGCATGTGTGTAACTGCTGTTGCAGTTCAATGCACTCGTGGTACGCAGTCACCACTTTGTTGTCTCCTTCCGTGTTCATATTGAGGTATGCCATCATGTGAGCTGCGTTCCCGTTGTAAAGCTCCATGTATGGGTTGAGTAGATCCATCAGTTTGCCGGTTGCCAGTCTGTTAGAAGCAATTCTGTTAGTGTAATACACGCTGGCAAAACGATTGTATTCACACTAGTTTAAGGTGAACTTACGAACAATCGTCCAAGCTTATTTCTAATATAAATCACCGTCTGATCAGCCATAGGCCTCCCAGATCTAATAAAAAATGAATGTAAAAGAATTCGCATATCCAACAAGCAAAAATCGAAGAACACTAGGAAACTAAACATGCCACAAAACCGTATAAGAACGGGCCGGAAGCGGATCATTTAACGTTACAAAAACACAATATGGCGGAAGTCGTTCTTACGTCGGACATATTGGATTAACGAATATAACGTGTATTTTTTGTCACTCTAACACAATTTTGTCTTGTTTATTAAGAGTTTCGGAAATATATTTATCGTTTAGCACAATTTTTGTTTATTTTTTTACTTTATTGGCTCATCTGATAGTAAGCGATGATGCAGTCTACGATGGATCACACTAGCTCACCTAAACCGACACGACAAATCCTGGTGCAACGCATTGAGCGCGTTGAGCGAAGCTTGCATGTTGATAACGTTTGCGATCTCGCCGTAGAACCAGCCGAGCGGTATCTTGCATTTCATGGCTGACATACCGTATCGACCAATTGTGGTAATCTGTAGGAAAATAGTTCATTTTTATTGTTGCAGAAACTTGATGTAACCATGATTATTTGAGATGAATAGATCACAGTGTAGTTTTGTTGTAGATAAATTGTAGTTGCTGATATTGTGTTCTAACTTTATAGCCAAATTGTATAATATAGCTGATATAGTTAGGTGCATAATAATTATCTCATAGAAGGAGTAATGTTACGGAAGACTAGATAAAATTTACGTCAAATTATAGGTAACTTTCTCATTATTATTCCAATAATTTTCCATAATTTTGTCTGATGGATTGTGATATCATTATGCGAGAGATTTGTAAGAGCACAAATTAGAAATATATTATTAAATAAATTAAAATAAAAACCCGACACGTTAAACTGACATAGCTAAGAGCCAACCCAGTTAAGCTGTCTATAAAAAAACCGCATCCGAATCGGTCCATCCATATGAGAACTACGATGCCACAGACAGAAACACAGCTTAGGCGTCAAACTTATAAAACACTTGTTTTTACGTCAGAGGTTGATAAATAAAATCCCAACATGCACATAATCAGACTCTGTGTACAATTAGTACCACAACACCCGAACCCGGAATAAATATTTGCAGATCATGCAAACATTTGTCGCGCGGCGGAAATCGAACCCGCACCTATTGAGTCTCAGGCAGCTAAACGCCACAGAGGTCGTCAACGACAACTAGAATACCGTACCTTCATGTAGCGGCAAAGCGGACGCGGTTGCAAATCAGTGAGAACAAGGTTCTTAGTGGCGATATCCGCGGCTGCAGCGAGCTTCACGCCGTCCGTCTCTTCGCTGTTCACCCAGATGTCGATGCATAGCGTCACTAGGTCTTGGCACGACGGTATTATCTGTACATATCCACGTTTATTTATATTACAAAAAATTATTAAAATTAATTAAATGAATGAATGAGACCTTTGCCCAGCATAGAGATAATAATATAACAATTAAAAATATATGAAACTATAATTCTGTAGGATTAAGTGCTAAATACAACTTTTAGGGTGGTTTACCACCAGAGCTGTGCGAAGGAAAAATTCACTAATAGCATTGCTTCAATTGCCTGAACTTGTATAGCGCAGCAATCCTATTGGTGGATTTATTCCTCGCTCACCGCTTTTACTTTCCTCGCACAGCTCTCGTGGAAATGCACCCTTAGAGTTACCAGCAGCAATGGCTGTCAATCGAGTAGTAATGACATAGAATTATCTGTATTCTGCATACAAGTCTGATTTACTGATTTTAGATTCTTAGTAGCCATCGAACGGAAATAACCAAGTATCAGTTCAGTTCAAACTGTTAGTCCATAATTTTGTTGATAATAGAAGTCAGCACACAATTGATGGCTTTATACAATTTTCCAAAGATTAACTTACCACATCAGTAAGGTGTACTGTGTGTCCAAAATCCAATACAATGTACCGGCGAGCTCCTGAATGCATTCTTTCCACCAGCAATGTAAGCTGCGGGGGACGGGTCACCAGCGCCGACCATGGAATGCCACACTGTTCCTGCTCCTGTCCAAACAAAACATCTTTAACACGTTGAATGAAAGACGCAATTACTGTAACTACATCGCCGGTTCAAACAATCTACCAATTGAACTGGAACACCAGTTTCTCCTAATGTTTATTGTGATGATGATGGTCTAACTACACAGCGCCATGATCCATCGGGTGTACGAAATAATATGAAATGAAAGAGTCTTGCTTCAATAATACTTTCATTAGGAGATTCAGTTTAGTGGCATTACACTAAAACCAGTGACACGAGAAAAGATGATCGTCCGGCCGACAATTACTCTGGTTTACCACTCTTCTGTTGTATGCAAACGTTAAGGCTAAGTTCATATGAACGCGCGGTACCGCGCGGAACTACTAACCGCGCGGTACAAGATCAAACTAAAGTGTTTATCGTCTACATTACCGCGTAATGTAGACGATAAACACTATGCGCGGTCATATGAACTTAGCCTAAAGATGTTAGTGGTAAAGGTGGCTATACAAAAAACCTTTCCATACATTAATTTCTCCCATCATTACTAATTATCTGAACTCTATGATTTTAGTATGTTATTCACACTATCAAATACTAGGTTTCTATTTTTTAAGATCGTGATTTAAGAGCTCTGATTTTTTATGATGTGCCGACTTCATTTATGTTGTAGTAGAGCATAATTTTTATGATTATTCGATATTTTCATATTTAGAGGAAGGAAAACATGCCTTTTTTATGCAGATGCGATTGGTAGAAAGTCTATTCTTAGATTCTTAAATGCAATTGTTTTGTAAACATTTCGAGGGGTAAACCATCTTCACTAGCTATTGTACCTTGAACAGGCGATCATCAGAGTATTCTATCTTGTCCTGGGGATCGCAATCCATCATAGAGCTTTCCAAGTCCTCCAAGGAGTCAGGGTCGGGGTCACCCGGCGGATGCTTCGTGCCCATTTCCTTCAGTTCTTGTTCATACACCGCGTTCCACATCTGCTGTGAAACGTTGGTATGCAAGTTACTTAGTTAAGTTAGATGATGTTTTTCTAGCTTTGTTATATTTAATGGATTGCACAATAATAATGGTGCGTCTACGCTAATATGTTTTAAAGAATGCTACAAGACGGTAATAAAAATATAATTCTTATTTTAGCATGATTTTAGTCTGATAAACTCAAGACTCATTTGTGTAATTATCGACTTTAGTGAGTTGTTCCTGTCGAGATTTTGGTCTAAATATAGTTGACTTTAACGCAGCATTAAAATCAGCGTGCTTTTTTACAGCATTGTAAATCAATAATTGTCATCAAGCTACAGCACTACTAAATAGCATCATCTACGATAGATACGATAGAGCCTTACGATAGAGATACGCAAATTCTAACTATTTAGTTAGATCTATTTAATTCGGTTCTAATACCTAGTGTGGGTTCAGGAATCTGTACCTGTGTGCCTACCCATCGTGCTACCTACTTATATTTTTAAGTTGCTTTTATGTAAGTTTATGTTGCTTTATAATAGTTCAATAAAGATGATATTTGATAATATAATATGATAATATTTGTATAAATGAGCTAGCTTCCAACCCAAAATCAGTGTTTAGGATGTTCTAAACGCGCCCAAATGACATAACCTCTTTTATAGCCAAAATAGGGATCTTAGGTGCCGACATTTAACGTAGCCACCGAAGCAATAAATCGCTTAACCTCTTGTCTGTTTAGTCTAGGATCCCAGACAACACGAACTGTTACTTTTTACTAAAAAATATACTGCACTAGCTTCCGCCAGTGGCTTCGCACCCGTTGTTTGTCAACAAAAAGTTGCCTATGTTCGAATCTAGATCATAATCTATCAACACACCAAATTTCATCGTAATCGATTTAGCCATTATGACGTGATTGACAAACAAATAAAGAAACATCCAAACTTTTACATTTATCATATTAGTTATATACTATTTAAAACGGCACTAGCATAATTAATGATTAAAACGTGTATTTATCGCGTATTATGCACAGTGATCGCTAAAGTTTGAAAAATACTACGGACTAGCAGTCATGAGCCATGATCTAAGCAGTGAGCGCGCGGCACATCAGTTATCTGTTAGAAACGACTAGGCTAGGCTAGGCTAGGATTAGGTCCCGTTACCGGATGTCCGTCAGAAGTGGTGGCCTGCGCGGCCGCCGCAGCGCCCGGCAGAGCGCTGACCACTGCGGAGTGATGCCGGTACCCGGCCGACTCCAGCTTAGTGCCTTCCGAGGCTAGGTGACAGTTGACGTGGAGCGGCGTCGCCTCGCTCACGCCGAGACCGAACACACCAGCGCCGTTGTTTTGTGCCCACCACGGAGTTGGGGTTTTGGGATCTGTGGAAGGCAACAACGTTTCCTGATAACTACAACCTAGGAGTCATCACGTACCTTTCATGTATACGTCGTGTATCTTTTATGTATGTGTATCCTTTATGGTCACAATAAATATATTTCTATTTCAAGTTGCGAGTGAATAGGTTTCTACTAGGCAAGATTGTTCCATCGTAGACTGCATCATCACTTACCATCAGGCCAGATCGTGGTCAAACGCTAGCCTATACCTCCGTGGCGCAGTGGGCGAATAGCCGGCTGAGACGCAGGAGGTAGCGGGTTTGAATCCCGCCGCGGAAGAAATGTTTGTATGATCTACAGATTTTTGTTCTAGGTCTGGATGCTTTTCTATATATTATAAGTATTTATTTAGAAAAAAAAAGTATATAAGTATTCTATCAGTTATCTAGTTCCCATAATACAAGCGCTGCTTAGTTTGGGGCTAGATAGCGCTGTGTGAAATGTCCAGTCATATTTATTTATTTATTGATATTTAAAAAAAACATTTGGATTAGTTACAGGAATAGAATATAATGAATTTCTTTTTTAGGGTAGATCAAATGAAATACGGAAATCTCTTTTATCCTGGGACTCAATTTTTTATATTAATCTTGTAGACACACAAGCTGACGGACCTCGTGATGATAAGTGGTCACCGCCGCCTATAAACTCCTGCACCACTCGTGGTACTACAGTTGCGTTGCCTAGCACTTGTCTTATTTACTCATCTCTTGAAGGCGTTCATGTTGAAGCCCACCGGGAAAACCTCCGTGGGAAGGTTATTCCATAACTTGCAGGAGGGTGGAAGAAACGAGCTCAATCAATCACTTCACTAAGATAAAATCGTCATTATATATACGAAATGGTTTTGAATCTTATTTTAACACTCACTCAAGTTTGTTTGTAAATAAACATACCTTAGTCACACTCTTATCATTTCATTTTATCGACCCTTTCATCGAAACGAGCGTGAACCAACACTATCGGCGTTATAGCACGCACCGTAAAGGCAAGGAGGCTAACTAGTTAGACATATCTATAAGTAATTTCTTAAAAAATTAAATATTATATTGTGTTTTTAATAATTCCCTTTCGGTGACTAATTTCTTAAAAGTCTACAAAATGAGAATCTGTTATTGGCATTAAGCTTTAGCTATAAGAGTTTGTTTACATTGATATCAAGTGCTGTTGATTCTGCAATGGATAATTTTTTTTTTAAATCTACCGTATCACTCACACGTTTTATTGCCTCATCGGCCACGAGTTCTAGAACGGATAATAGGAGATAATGTTACCGGGCGTGGTATCCTTAGGCCAGTTCAGCAGCTCCCTCAGCTGTTGGTCGTGGCGCGGCGGCGGCGGCGCTGTTGTGTTGTCAGCTTGTAGCATGTTGGCGTACGATACGGGCGCGCCGTTGCGACCCACTTCGGGCGTCTCCGGTGCAAAGATCGCGCGCTCGAATGGAAGACCGTAAAGGCCGAATCTAAGAACAAAAACCGGTGTTAATGTTTATAGTAACCTCCTCCTTCTTATGAAGTCGGTTAAAAAGAGAGACTATTTCAGTGACTACTAGCAAAGCAAAATCAAATTAAGAAGCAAAGCTTACAGAAAAAAGGAAACGTTTTTTGGGGTTGAGCAAAACCAGTAAAACGCTAGGATTTTTTTAATACCATTGAGTATCTATAGTTTGCTCAAAATTTAAATATACTATAGTCAAATGACAATAACATCATAGGCCAGCGACACAAATACTTCAGTATTTTTGAATTTTTGACGTGACCACGTCTAATAAATTGATGAACGCCGACTGCATGCACAAAAAGGATGACTCATTGTCCCGTTACGCTCATTGTACGCTTGCGCCGCATCTATCTCTCTTCCACTCGATTGGCCTATGCGTCCGAGGAGAAGGAAGACAGCGGCAGCACCCAACTTACATCTACACGTGAACTGTTTCGTCGACTGTTTATCAAGTGAAGTAAAAAGTTAATGAGGTTTTCATTGCTTATGACTACAACAATTTCGGCAATAAAGGTTAATTATTCTTGCATTTTAAAAATCTGATTACTAAGTAATCTAATTTCAAGTATTTATTCTTTTATTATTAAAAAAAGTAGCATCTGTTGGCGAGTGCAGTAATAATGTTACAATTGACTAAAAAATTATGGTGATTCATTTAATTGATGATAGATAATTGATTAGTTTATTTCTATGAAAACTTGTTCATAATTATATTTAAACTTTATAGCTAAACGCCAGTTTTTAAAATTAATTACATGTTATTGAATTTAGATTAACAATGTCTTAAGTACATTATCTTTATTAAAACAATTTTAAAATAGTTTTAAAATTTAGTATAATAATAATATAAATTTAATAAAATGTTTTGTTATGACGTTGTCACGTTAAACCATCGTCCGTAAACCAACTTTACATACAACCAATTTTTTTTAAGAAGCACGACTTAACCTATCTTAAACGGTGCGTAATGGGCAGTGATATAGGCAGCGAGTACGTACCAAAACTCACAGATTACGTCCAAGTAAGATTTGGCCTACATGTCATTACATTGCGCCCGTCATCCAGGGGCATACAGGAAAAAAGTTTCATGAGGTTGTCAATTGGACCGATCTGGGTGTAAAGCTGTAATTGAATTACACTATAGACTGCAAATACGTTGTATTCCAGCACATGAGCCACGTGCCACAGACACAAAACGCCGCCACATGAAGCTGGAAGCGGCCACTTAGTTGAGGAAGCGCGTGACATACACTTTTTTCCTTCACTTTCGGTCGGTGACGACTTGTGATGTGTAGCGACAACTGGCGTCAACCATGTGCGGTGAGTTCATATAAAATGTATGAAAAATGCAGTCCGCAGCTCGGTGGCGGCGTTTTGTCGCTGTGGCGCGTAGCCCGTATGCAGCAACGCTTTCGATTCCATAGAATGTTGCAGGAGCTTACCTGGATCTCAGCAAGTGTTGGTAGGGGTCAGCCCGCTGCTGCAGCGGACCGGCCGCATGCTGCAGCAAGTCCAGCAACCGCTGCACGAAGTCCGGCGCGGCGGCGGGCGTCGCCGCGTGCTGCACCAGCGCCGCCAGCCAGCGCAGCGCACCCGGCGACACGCACGCGCCTATGTACGGAATGCAGTTGGCAACGCTCCGCGAGAGAGATAGCTCAAAGGTGCTTTTCCATGGTTTCAGAATTTGTTTTTGGCCACTGTTAAAAATAAATATGATTTAAGGCACTTTTCTCAAATGATACGAGAAGTTTACGAATGTTAAGTTCGGTTATACAATATCGGCCGGTTAATATAAACATAGGTTACCGATAACGACGTTTTCCCTTGAATTTTTGACACTACGTATATAGGAAACGGCCATAAGAGGACTAATCTTTAGTGCTGAAAGTTGCATGTTCATGAGATGAATTTAACTCCCCAGTCTCACACTCGGTAGAATTACTTGACTCCAGCCGACTCAATAAGTCTGCCTATAACAGTTGAATCTCAATTGTTTTATTTTCTGGTATTCGACTAGTTAAAGGAGGAATGTTTAGGGTTTTTTTAAATGATATTTATACTTACTCGCTCGTAGTCAGCAATATCCTGATGCACTTTTTCGCAATACTCCTGTCGCCACACAGTATGCAATTCCTGATTAAAGCATCAATATGTGTCTCTATAACTTTGATACATTCCATCTGCTGGTTTTCCGTGCTCTTATCTTTACTCTTTTCGGACTTCACCAGGCGCATTCTTTGAAGCCTGACTGACACCACCCAGATGATATTGTCCAAGGCCAGTCTTCTCATTTCAGCTGAATCTTTACCTACAGCAATCTCGCAAAGCGTATTCAGGTAACTGTTGTTTTCGAGCATTGCAATTCTTTGTTGCCTCTCCAAGGGCACTTCAGTGTGTGGGCTCGATCGCACCGTCAGGGATATCTGGTGCAGCCAATCACATCCAATAAACTTCTTCCCCTTTGCATCTTCTGACTTGCTCGATCCTTTGGACATGTCTTGAGCAGGGTCGAATAGTGTTTTGAGGTGGATCAGGAATGTTCGGCCTCTGGCTCGGTAGAGTCGAGGACTCGTCAATGTCAATACACCTGATTGCTGCGTGGTATCTAATCCGGATGAAAGCACTAGCGGGCCAGCCAGGATTTCTGCGTTATGAGCTTGCAAATACTCCTCACTATGTATAGGATTGTCTAGGTTAGTCATATCTGCGTCGATCACGGGGATCGGGGATTCGGCTCTATTACTGAACGCCGCGTCCTTCTTGTACCCTATTCCGTGTAGATTCTGCTTTAAAAGCGTCACCATGATAAGTGGTAGGTTGGTCGTGCAAACTGAGTGCAATGAAAACGTGAATTCTACATGAGCTAAGGACACGCTGTAGGGCAGCGTCAGTTCTAAGAAGTGCTCGTCCCAAGTTGATGAAGTATTTTGAAGCCTCCATGTCCTGTTATTTTGATGATCGGATCGCGGTCGCTGAGCTGGCGACAGTTCGCACCAGAAGCCGGGCACTACTGCGCTGTAAGGCACGGCGGTGTTTGTTCCGTAAGAGCCGGTTAGGGATATCAGTGTTTCTAGATCGGCCAAGTCTAGTTCAGGCTTGTTAGCGATTATGACAGGTGCCGCGGTCGGGCCGCAGACTTCGTCTCTTGGCGCGCGTTGTAACATATCAAAATCAATGTTCGCAAATTCGTCTTCGTCTTGATCGCCGCAGGAATCCTTGTCCCCGTTATTGAAGGCGTAGAAATAGATCATTCCGTGTTTGGTCGACACGCTGAGCCGATCGACCGAAGCGCAGTATGTTACTGACGTAAACTGGCCCTTGGGAACCCGCTTTTCGGACAGTATTTTGAAATCTGGTAGCGAGTACAGACGCAGACAACCGTCGATGCCGACTGAAGCGAACGAGTACTGATCATTGTCTCCGGGCAACAGACAGAGGTCCACGGGACTCTCGTTAAAAGGTAGCTCCTGGTAGGAGATCGGATTGTCCTCTAGCGCGTACATTGACAATTTATCAAACGTTTCGTATAGAATAAAGTACGCCTTAGCGTCAGATTTGAGTCTATCTTGTAGCTCAGTATCGTCAATGTCCATTTTAGTGTCTCCATCATTGTCCGTCTCGTCCTCAGCTTTGATTTTGTCGGGATCTATGCTCGATACTACCACGAGGAGGTGTTCTTTGTCTTCAGTTGGTATCAGATGAGTGATCTTGGAATCCTCTCGAAGGTTCAACATGGGGGGAAGGCGCAAGCACTGCACGGCAACCGCTTGCGTCA
Source organism: Philereme transversata (assembly GCA_963924445.1). Lineage (NCBI taxonomy): Eukaryota > Metazoa > Arthropoda > Insecta > Lepidoptera > Geometridae > Philereme > Philereme transversata. The sequence continues at coordinate 14,534,563 of OZ004347.1, forward strand.
CCTCATCAGGCGGCGGCAGCACTGGCTCCGGTTCAAAGCCTTCAGTGTTAGTCGCTGCCGCTGTGGTTTGTGTGCCGACCTTGCTACCGCCAAATGTCGTAACTTTTACTTTTTCCGTACCCTCACCGCCTGCATACCACTTGCTAATCTCCGGGTGGGTGTATATATCGGAGATGTCGACCGGCCCCGTCATGAGATAGTGAGATAGCGGTTCGGGCGCCTGTTGCAAGACCACAGCGTCCGCTTGGTCGACCAATTTCGTACCTATCGAATCTAAGGTGCCACTTTTCCAGCTTTTAAGTTGTGACAGTTTGCCTACAAAGTCTAGAACACTGGCCGGTGAGTGCGCAGTGCTCGAGTGCTCCTGCAACTCTTGCAAGAGGCCGGGCGGCGGCGGCGGGACTACTTTAAAATGCTTCGTCAGAATTATCTTCTTTGGCTCCCAAATTTTACAATCATCCTTACTTGACGAGGCGTTTAGGTTAATAACATTGCTAATATGTTCATCGATCATTGCGTTGGTACATTGAGCAAGTTCAGGTTCCTCATCAGAATATTGGAAGTAAATATCGTCGTAAATATTAGCGTCGTCAGTTCGCGCCACCGAGCAGACCTTCTTACTGCCACCGGGTTTAGAGTTCCCACTGGGATTAGACTGGTTGACGACAGTCGTCACGGTGTTAGTTTGGGAACCGTGTATATCGTAAGTTAGGAGAAAGAGCATTTTGTTGGGAGACAGATTGCTTTTGGCTTCGTTCTGATCGTTCATAGCTTGAACGCTTTCTTTGGAAGCGTCCACGCATTGATCGAATAACGCTTTGCTGGAATCTTCTTTGAAAGGTACGTCTGTTGGTTGCGCATTCGTTCGCGTGACTATGACCGCGCAAACAAGGGATGATTTGATTTTGTTTGTTTTAGTGTTTGTGTCTTGGTCTGCGTTTTCTTTGTACTGCGGTGGAGAGCTGAGCACCTGCGCCCAGCCTAGCTCCTGCTGCGACGCGTTGCCGATGAACGCCATCGCTGTGAGCTCGATGCCGTACTTGGCTGAATTAACACAATTATAATTATTACTTGTATAGAAGACAAACAAAATATCTCATTTGAGGGGTCAGGAGTTGATTGCGAAACCTCTTCCAAAAATTAAAAGGTATTCATTGTAGGATAGCAGAGCTAAGTAAAAATTAAGAGGTAGATCGCTTTTAGTGATAAGTTAAGATTAGTGATAATGGCCGGCCATTATGCTAAATCAATTTGTAAGAAATTTTGTTCTGTAATTTATTTTGATGAAAAATAAAGAGATACCTAACCTAATAATTGTAGAATTGTGCTAACAATTTTTGCACAACTATTTATAGCACAAAAGAATAATATACTTACAAGTATCTTTCTCAATACTGTTGCCCCAAACTTGATTGGAATCAGCCGTCAATATACCACTGAATATCGAGTCATATGCAGACAGTTGGATGAATTTGACAAGTTTGAGTCCACAGTCGAACGTCCAGATGTTGATTTTGCCGTCGGTTGTGCCCGAAGCAATGAACTCTCCAGTGTTGCCTTTGGAGACGACGGACACTCCTGGTGACGGAACTGCGCAGGCGGTTGCGTTTGTGACCTGTAAAATTAAATTGTAATGCTAAGGTACAAATTAACAACAAATATGGTATCCCAACAAAAAAAAATAAACACTGTTTAACGCGTGTTTAAAAAATCCTATACAATAATTAGTAAGGACTTTTTTAAACATGCGTTAAAAAGTTGCTTTACGTTTTTTCTGTTTAGCCGGCACTTAACGGCACGCGTCATATTTGAAGTGGTAAATGTACTCACAGATATAGGCACGTTGTGCGTATACTCCCCCCTTACAAATGGGCAGTTGGGCGAGTGGCGCTCGTGCTCCACCCAGGGCTCGTCGCTCTTCTCCCAGCACACGAGGCACACCAGGCACGTGAAGCACATGGCGCGGTCGTCGCCGCTCGGAGACGGCTGATGGTAGAACCCGGCTTGCGCCATGCGAGCTGGCAGCGCCCATCTTAAAGTTTTCAAATCGTATTGTACATTTCTAGATAGAGAGAAGTCCGTAAAATGTTATTAATACAAATTGAACAAATCAGTAGTGGTTTATTATTATTATTATATATTATGTGTGATGGAATGGAACTCAAAAGTTGGGATGGCAATCGGATGATTGCAACCACTACTCAACAACACATCTCAATCTTCAAGTCCAGAATAAACAGGTTCTTTCTAGGGATGCTCCCTTTTTAACCACTCCTCCCCTATTATAAGGTAAGGTCAAGGGTTTGACTATTCTCAATAAAGAAAATCAGCTTTATTGCTTTTTACCACAGCATTGACGAAACATTCTAAGTTTCTGAATCTAACTAAAGCAACATCATAACATACTTGTAGTCCATATGAGGCCATCGTTTGAAGGTCTCCTTCCTCTCAGCCTCGGAGTACATGAGCGGCCTGGTCTCCTCATCTTTAGAACACGGCACCAGTTCGTTGGCACGTTGGCCGACTGCAGAGGCGATAGCGAGCGCTGGGACCCGCCGGTTCTGGCCTTTGAGTTCTTGGACCACGCTGGTTGTTACTAGGCGGAGAATGGACTGTGGCAAGCTGATGGTCACTGTGCTCCACTGTGAACAAAAAAGTCCATATGAGCTAGAGGTCAACTTTGGTGTAGGAGTTTTCCGACGGCACGTAGGTCTCTAACACGTTATAAAAAAAACATTCATTTCAAGTAACTAAGACTCATATGAAAAAAAACCGGTCAAGTGCAGTCGAACTCGTGCCCCGAGGATTCCGTACCTACCCATAATACCACCATGATAAAATTGGTATCATTTTTACACAGAATAGCACAATTATATTTATTTACCTTATTTGAGATTGGTGCCGGGTACTTACAAGTTTACACAAAAATCTAAATTTGCTTAATGTTGCTAATCTTTTTATCGTGTTGACACAGGACCTTGATTTTTATACACCTAATAGGGACTATAGACCTCAGTATCTGGTATAAAATTCAACTTGCTAGGTCCACCCATTCCTGAGAAAATCGGTGGTGACACAGGGACAGACAGACGGACAAGAGAGTAATTATAAGGGTTTTGTTTTTACCATTTGAGGTACCCTAAAAACACAAAAAATTGCTTAAAACTAATGGAGTTGGCAGGTGTCACTCACAACAGCACCTTGTGTATAGGCAGTCTACCCTGGTGGCTATCATAGCCCAGACTGTCTGTGATGAAATGTAAAATTCCATGGGAAATCAATGATTATCAGCATCAAAAAAGCTGACTGATGGAAGGTGTTTCATATTATTACAATAGCTTGCAATTTACACAAACCACATCCATTGCTTTTTGAAGAAGCAGATAAGTCTATTGGTTCTGAATGTACCTATTATAAATGAACTTGATATACACTACTTTTGAAGTCCATTGCAAATATGTACATTGGTGTAATCATTATTAATTTATCATCATCATATCAGACATAAGACAGAAGTCCTTTGTCGTTATTACAAAAATCCTGGTTGTTGCTTTGATGTACAATAAAGTATTTACTAGATAAACTTGAGCGCTTGCAAAACTTTGGCATCCGGTTCATCTTCGGCTTGCGGAAGTATGACCATGTGTCCGAATTTCGCAGTAAGCTTAAGTGGTTACCCATACGCCTTCGCCGAGATACTTACATCCTTCACCATTTATATAACACCCTGTTCAACCCTTCCTCACCTTCTTATCTTAAAGAATGCTTCCATTTCCTCCATCAATCCAATCCTCGATCCTTGCGTTCATCTGATACACTCCAACTCAGGACTCATATACACTCCTCCTCCTACTTTGATAAGTCTTTTACTGTGCAGGCTGTCCGGTTATGGAATGCGCTGCCAGTAGCTATCAGATGTGCCAAGTCACTTGCCATTTTTAAACATATGCTCAGAGAACACTATCTGAGTATTTGTCGCTACATATCTATGTATTTATTATTAATTAATATGTTTCTTAAATAAGTCTAAGTATGTATATATAAATTGTTATGAGTAATTATTATTTAGGTTCATTCATGTAATTTTCATTTATGTAATTTTTATATATTTATATCATTAGTATTAGTATGTATGTACATGTAGTATGTTAGGTACACCATTACACCCCAGGTAATGTCCACAGAGTCCATTCCATCCAAACGTTGTCTGGTAGAGATAGGACCGCCAATTGTATCCATAGATTTACGTAGTTGTTTTTTATATGTATTTGTTTCGTGGTGTGCAATAAAGAATTATCGAATCTAATCTATTTATATTCATTAATTATCAAACCATGAATGCATAAGCATTTACTAACCTTTTGAGCCTTCACTCCCTTCCTGACAGGTTCAGCATCCAATGCATTCTTTAGTTCTGTTACAAAGTCAGACAGGCCTTCGATGGAATTGGTGTCCAGTCCATGCAGGCATTGATACAGCAGCACAGCCTAAAAAACCGAGAATTAACATATTTAACAAAACAATACATCACAATCACAATGTATCACACTAATACATTTCTGAATGGTTGTGAAGCCTAAGCAATTACACATTATTACACTGAACACCGAAAACTCACATCTAAAATTTCAGTGATTATGGGCTAAAATGTATATAAGACTAGCATCTTTATGGGTTGTAGAATTTTTATAATTAACTTATAATTAATATCCTGCACCTATTTTATTGTTGCCTGTATTAAATGATGTATTATTTTTATATCCTATGAAATGTACAATGTTTGAGGGTGTGCTTATAATATTCCTCAGAAAACATAGGTATGTAAGTACACACTAAATATTTCAAAAGTACAAATAAGTAACTCCATTTCCTGATTGATGCATGCTTGGTAAAGCAAATCCTTGTTAATTCAGTAAAAAGTTCTAATCTTTTGACTCTCTACTTAGTATGTACTTAGTATGCATAAAAATTTCAAGGTCTTTGCCCAGCAGTGGGAAACTGTAAAAAAAATCTGAAGTAACAGTCGCAAGCATTCAAACTCTGTGCTCAATGAGTCAATGTCACCAAATTAATCATCGTATTAAGTAACACATAGAAAAAATATAATAAATGTCAGTTGTTATAACAAAAATAAACATTAAGTAGGTATAATGATGAATCATTTAATTCTACAGATAATAAGGAGTTTTTCCATGAACTGTAACTGGAGGATGCTTAGAAATTAGGTTTAATCTCTCTTATGATCTTAATCAAAACAAGTTCTTGTTAATAATTAGATACAAGACTGCAAACATAACGAAGTGATTGTGATACAATAAAACTCATCAGTTTATAATAGTAGCACAAGTTCCATATGAATAGATTTATATTAAACCTACATTTATACATTGACAAATAGATAAAGAAATTGTTTCAATTGGGACAGCATACCTTGACCTGTTATCTGACCTATCACAGGGTAACTAATAAGGAACCAACTGACATGGCAAACAACACTGCAGAATTTTAGTCAGTTTAATGATATCATAAAATATGACTTGTAATTGCAGTTTTCTGTAACTATTGTGTAATGCTTAGATGACATGCAAAGATGCAAAGGATGCACATCCACGATGCAAAGCGTAAAAGCTGGTACATACCTCTGACAGCACTAGCTCGAGCCTGATGCTCCTCTCAACGTGTGCAGTGGGCAGGGGCCTCTGAAGGGCTGTGTGGAGGAGTAGCACTCCATTGTAATCCGTCCTAGCGCCGACGCCACTGCTGTCCCACACGAACACCCGGTCCGTACCCGGCACGTACTCCACTCCGAGCGTGCCCCCCACATCTACAAACCCACAAATAAATCCGGTGCAATCAGAATTGTTTATCGCGAACTGTCAAACGGAGCAACAATGTAGGCCATCGCAAAACCACCGCAAAAGACTCGTACTGACAAATCAATAAATAAATAAGCAATATTTTAATTGTAATACTAAATTCTAGTAAAGAATCGATTGATCGAAGAGGAAAAGCGTTCAACTTACCCGCTGACAGACATGAAGATTGGAGGATCACACCCGAGTTCACATCCAAAACGTGCACACCACCCACATCGGTCTTCACCAGTATTATATTCAAGTTACTATGATACGTTAGAGAAGTAACAGGAAAGTTCATGCGTATATAGCCATCTTCTCGTAATATCAAAGAATCATCGCCCATCGTGGCCGTGAATACATCTGTCTACACTACGTAAACGCCATTTGTAATTGTATTTTATTTGTGTCAAATAATCCTAGACTGAGTGGCCAGTCTCAAAATATTATAAATGAATGTCTATGAAAACGTAGGACACAAAATATATTATTTTTTAGCCTACATAATGAAATTGTTTCGTATCTTTTATTTACGTATTTTAGACATTACATTCTAGTTATGCCATTTTCATATTGAATTTGAAATTTAATATAATCTTAAGGCTCTAGTAAAATTACTAGAGGCTTAAGTTTTATTGTTGCCGGCTCACTACATATTAATTCTCTACATTTACCTTAGATCCTTTTTTGTGTAGGGGTACAATGTGCGCTACAATGTGATAGGCTTATATAAATATTTTACGCAATTTACAATAAAAATGCAGGTATTTTATCACTACCTACGCCCTTTTTACAGTCTAGGTTTCTCAAAACCTTCATTCAAATTCAAATTCATTTATTTACACTTAAATATAACTTTACAGAATTAATCTAATACGCTATATCTAAAACTTCTACAAGAAAAAAAAAAATACAAATTATAATATACTTACCTACATTCATTATTAACTTATTTTAGGTTAACAAGATACACAAAAAAAAAAACACAACAGATATACAAATACAATAGGCACATAAAATAACTAACATAACATAGGTACCTATACATAATTAAATACTCTCACAATAACTGAGACACACTCGCTCGATCGTCTTCCAGTCATCCGCAAACACATCAAACTGAGGATGGATGGAAATAAGCTCATTAAGGCTGCGCTGCGCACGGGAGATGGGTGACTGTTGGCAGTGCAACGTACGTGCTCGCAGTGGTTCCAACAAGCGCACTCGGCCTGATCGAAATCTGGCACGTTGTTCGGGCACGCAAAGCCGGCTGGCTTCAGTGAGAAGAGTGGGACAATCAGTTATACCTTTCAACAAACTGCAGAGAGTTATGATTTGAACATAGAGCCGCCTTGTGTCTAGGGAGTTATAACCTAAGGTACCTTGCAAAAACTTTGTAGGGTACATAAACGGATAGTATCCGTAAAGCTTTTTATATAAAAAACGCAAAAATCTTTTTTGAACTTTTTCTAACATAAGTGAGTAGGTATGTGACTTCATATGGGTTCCAAACGCATGCACTAGATTCAACTTTGGACCGGATTAAAGAAGTGTATAGAAGTTTAATAGCATTAACATTGGTAAAGTTTTTACAATTACGGGATACGAAACCTAGTTTTTTAAAACAAGAGACAGTAAGTGTACGGATATGGTCGTGAAAATTTAGTTCAGTATCGAATACTACGCCAAGATCCTTAACCGAATAGCACCGTTTGATCGTCTCACCGCTAAGCTCATACTGTGCAACCGTATAATGTGATGACCGAGTAAAGGTTACTATTTCGCATTTGGACATGTTAAAGTGGAGTCGATTTGCGTCACTCCATGCTTGAATTGCATTTATATCACTCTGCAGATCATCACAGTCTTTAGGCGTTTTAATGCTACTGAAGACCTTGACATCGTCTGCGTAAATTAGGCAATTCGCTTTACTTATACACTTAGTCAGGTCATCAATAACATGCTCTTCAGATAGTTCTAAAGTACTAACAACTTCAGAGCAGGAGGCAGGCAAATAAGATACGTTGGGATAATTATTCGCAGGTTTCATAAACATGTCATGAAAAAAACTATTAAAAGAACCTAATATTTCCATCCTACAATTGAGTTTTGTATTTTCATAAGTCATAGTACTGGGGTAGCTAGTGGTGGACTTACCTACGCTTAGCTTTGACGTAACTCCATAGAAACTTAGGAGTGGATTTGATTGCGTCTTGAGTACGAGTAATATATTCTCGATAACATAATGCTTCTACTCCTTTAAATCTATTTCGTAAAAAGGCAAATTCTTCTTCAAATTCATTCGAAGAAAACTGTGTGTGCGAGGTTGTCGATACTCCTGTGGGAACAGGGAGCGCACGCACAAACGGACGTCCACAGCGTAGGCCGGCGCCGCTGAAGCTAAGATCACATTTTTTTTTTGCCAATGTACTAAGCTCGCTGTTGGCTTCTGAAGCCGTGACAGCTTAACCGAACTTTTGGCGAGCGCAAATGGCGCTCAGCCCAGTAAGTTATTTAGGCAACTAGCGCAAGGGCACCACTGAGGTACGAGCCTCGGCTTGGGCAGTTGCCGGGGTGGGGATAGGAGAGAAACGCCCGGGTACATGTCTGTACCTCGTATAGGCGGCGACTGAAGGGACACCTAAGATCATATTTTTTTTTCTGAAGGACTAAACTCGCTGTTGGCCTCTGAGGCTGTGACAGCTTAACCGAACTTTTGGCGAGCGCAGATGGCGCTCAGCCCAGTAAGTTATTTAGGCAACTAGCGCAAGGGCACCACTTAGGTACGAGCCTCGGCTTGGGCTGTTGCCGGGATGGGGATAGGAGAGAAACGCCCGGGTACATGTTTGTACCTCGTATAGGCGGCGACTGAAGGGATTCGTCGACCTCGCCGGCGAGATCGGTGTGCAACTCCTTGGAACGCGCTATATTTATGCTAGTGCCATCCTGCTCCCGCGGAACGTCTCTGTCGCAGGATCGTCATACATATGCCGCATGGTGCGTTGTGATTGGCTGTTTAAATTCTTTACATTTATTCCTGTAATAACATAGGAAGAAGCGATTTTGTACATATTTTTATAATTTTATTATAGATTTTGTATAGTAAGAATCTCTAAATAAAGGTTGTCATACAGTTAAAATCAGTGTTTCAATTTTTACTAAAATTCAGAACCCAAGTAGGAACAGTACAGTAGTGAACAGTGGTTAGGCAGGTAGAGTAGGCCATCGTATCACCACATTTCATCACCATACCACCACATCGTGTAACCACTCCTGTATCACTACATTTGGTGACCCCACCTAAAGGAAATAACACCTTGAACAATGGAGGACGACAAAGGATCTGCAGCCAACACGGACGTACCAAAGTTTGATCTTGCGGCCGTCTCAGTACAGTCAAGATTGCTACCCTTTTGGCACGAATACCCTCGCCTATGGTTCGTGCAGTTCGAAGCCATCATAGATCCACTAAAGACAAGCGATGAAAACAAGTACCGCTATGTTCTCGGAGAACTACAACCCATGGATCTTCAACACCTCACAGACATACTGCTTAAGCCCCCAGCGACGGGAATGTTTGAAATGGTGAAGAAACGCCTACTCTCTGCTTACGAAAAGTCTGAAATCAAGAACTTTAAGCACCTTATTAGTGGATTGGAACTGGGTGACCAAAAGCCAACACATTTACTGCGACGTATGCGTGAGCTTGGAGGAAATATGATCACAGAAGATGGAATAAAAATTGAATGGAAGAATCAACTGCCACAGCAAGTACGAGTCGTGTTGTCTGTCAATACGGACTCGTCCCTAGATACGCTTGCAACAATGGCCGACAAGATGTTAGAATATTCGGAGCCCAGTACCATCGCAGCTGTTTCAAAACCAGAACCCTCTACCAGTGCCGGACCAAGTCAACAAATACTATCTACCCAACGACGTGTTGTCTAAGCGACTAGAAAAGCTTACGTTTGAAGTCGCGGAGATGCGTAGCCGAGGAAGATCTCAATATCACCGCCCTTTTTATTCCCGATCGAGCTCTCGTTCAAGCTCAGCTAAAAAAATGCAAAATTATACATGGCTGTGTAAATTTCACTATAGATTTGGTGATAGAGCTAGACGCTGCGAATCGCCATGCGCGAAGAGGAAGCTGAAACCGGAAAACTAAGCCAAGCACCGACCGTGGCCGAGGTCGGTGTTGCTCCGGTTTGCAACCGCCTGTGTGTCTACGATCGCAAAACATCCGATATATCAGTCTTGGCTGCTACACCAGCGCACAGGAAGAAATCAAAGCCAAATGACTACAATTTATGCGCCGCAAATAGTACTCCGATTAATACCTACGGCGACACCAACATGCAACTGAATTTTAGGCTCAGACGCAGTTTCCGTTGGACTTTTACCTTCTTACGACACTTCAAGTTATTAGTTGACCTATACCGCAAGAAGCTCGTGGACAAAGTGACGGAACTGTCTATCAATGCCGTAGAAGTCGCAATAAGCCAAGAGACAGTGCACGTTATTAGCAAAGAACACATGTACCATGACATTTTGAAGCAATATCCTGACGTGCTACGCCCAATGTCATTGAAAGTTGTGCACCATATAGAAACAACCGGTGCACCGCTTTATGCACGAGCGCGTCCACTGCCTCCTGATAAATATAAAGCAGCAAAAGATAAGTTTGAGCGCCTGATGGAAATGGGAATATGTCAGCCATCTAAGAAAGAATACATGTACCATGACATTTTGAAGCAATATCCTGACGTGCTACGCCCAATGTCATTGAAAGTTGTGCACCATATAGAAACAACCGGTGCACCGCTTTATGCACGAGCGCGTCCACTGCCTCCTGATAAATATAAAGCAGCAAAAGATGAGTTTGAGCGCCTGATGGAAATGGGAATATGTCAGCCATCTAAGAGTCCCTGGGCAAGTCCCCTTCACGTCGTGAAGAAAAAAGACGGAAGCCTACGTTGTTGCGGATATTACAGAAGATTCAATGCTTGGCAGCATTGAACCACCAGATAGATACCAGATAAATACCCGATACCGAGAATACAAGATTTTACCTATCATCTTCACGGCAAGAAGGTTTTCTCGAAACTAGACTTGAAAATGGCTTACTACCTACTGGATACCTATATCAGACCAAGATGCATAAAAGAGCGCAATTATAACTCCTTTCGGTCTCTTTGAGTTCAGATGCATGACGTTTGGCTTACGCAACGCTAGCCAAACGTTTCAGCGATTCATGCATAAAGTCCTCCGTGGTACCGACGACTGTTTTGCGTTTGTAGATGACATACTACTGTGTAGCGAAGACGAATAAAAACATAAAATTCTGCTTCATGAAGTCCTGAGCCGTCTAAACAACTATGGAGTAACGCTCAACGTAGACAAGTGTGAATTCGCTAAAACGAAGATTAACTTTCTGGGATATGAAGTCACTTCTGAGGGTATAAAATCTGCACTCCTGTATCACTACACTCCAAATAACGCGAGTGTAGTAAATGGGTTTTAGAAAAGAAAGTTGATGGTGATGATAATGTAAAATATCGTGCCAGACTGCAAAGGGTTTTATCCAGTAAGCAGGAGTGGACTAACAGGAAACGTTTTCACCTGTGATCAGACAATCTACTTTGAGGTTACTTTTTGCACTGAGTGTACAGTTGGGCATGGCTATAGGTAACTCGCTTAGATGTAGATGTCACTACAGCCTTTCTTAATGGTGAATTGAAAGAAAGTATTTTCATGCATTTGCCTGATGGATTCTTTATAGAAAACTCTAATAATAAAGTTTTGAAATTAAAAAAGGCTATATATGGCTTAAAAGTTAAACAATCCTCTCTTGCTTGGTATCAAAGAGTAAATGATACTCTGTGTAATATTCGATATTGTAAAAGTTAATTAGAGCCCTGTGTGTTTATCAAGAATTATTGTGATGGTAAAAAGACTGTTATTGGAATTTAAGTTGATGATTTTTTGATATTCTCAAGCAATGAAAAAGGCATTGAGTTCCCAATTCAAAATAAAGGACCTAGGCCAAGTAAGGCAGTGTTTAGGCATGAGAATAAAAATAGATAAAAAAATGTAATATTATTACTATAGATCAGCAGCATTATATTGAACAAATGTTAGAAAGGTTTGATATGAATGGTGTGGACGCACCAATAGAATGTAAATTAAATTTAGAAAAGTCTGTAGTGTATGAAAGGAGCATACCATATCAAAGACTGTTGGGAAGTTTAATGTATCTTGCTGTTTTGACTAGGCCAGATATATTCATCATATCATATCAGGCGTATTCAGTCAGTTACATAAGTCAATTTAATAATTCTTATTGTCATGTTCACTGGAATTATGCTAAACGTATCTTAAAGTATTTAATGAAAACCAAAGATTATTGTCTTAAATATTCCAAAGAAGGGACAGAATTAGGTTATGTAGATGCTGATTGGGGCAGTGATGCCATAGACAGGTCGTATACTGGATTTTGTTACCTAAAGTCTGGCTCTGTAATTTCTTGGCAAAGTAAAAAACAAAGAACTGTTGCATTAAGTACTTGTGAGGCAGAATATAATATGGCTTTGTCAGAAGCATGTTGTGAAGCAATTTATTTAAGAAATTTAGAATCTGAGTTTACTGGTTCTTTATGTAAAGTTACTTCATTCAATGACAGCCAGAGTGCATTGAAGTTGGCAAATAGTCACCAATCACTTATGCATTCCAAACATATTGATGTAAGATACAATTTCATTCGTGAAGTGATACCTACAAAGTATTTGCCCACCTCTGAAATGCCCGCTGACTTATTAACTAAAAGCCTACCAAGGGTAAAGCACCATCAGTTTATGAAAATATTGGTATTGTTAAAAAATAAAAGAATAATTTTGTTTTGTAAAAATGGTTTACTAAGGTAGTTATGCTGTATGACATGTGTCATTATTCTATGCAACTGTCAAACTATAATAATAACGTCACTCATTGATTTCCCGGCAATACTGCGTTTTATTATTTTATTTTATAGTTAATTATGATAATAAATTATGGACGGAATATTTGCTGTGAGTATTATAAGTTAAAATTATTATAATTCAGAACAATTTGAACAGTTTACCTATTTTACAAAGAAAAGTTCAAATAGCCTGCTCTGAAACAATATATAATTTATTATTGATGTGAAACATCTATTAGCGCACCTTGGGGGTGAAACCGACTCGTATGTCATACCGTCATCCCGTCATGGCATCAGAGCGATGATCTATCAATCAATAAATATCAAAGTCATTGGGCCGTTGGGCGGGTGGCGCTACTTGCCACTCGCCGCTCGCCAACGGGGTTTCTTTAATTATAAATTCTTTCAATAACCATCAATTTAGATGTTTTACATCTGCCGGGCGTCCGGTGACGGCCAACATTTTTTTAATGTTCAGCCTTTCTAAAATTCCCAAGACTCAAGCCACTTAAGCCCCGTCATAGTAGAATTGGGCTCATGAGCCAAGGGTCCGTTCATGCCGTAAGCGAGAGGCGAGAAGAGGTAGAAACTGTAGACGGTAGTGGAAATCACGACACCGATGATGCAGTGGTACACTGTGCGGCCCAGTTCAGGAGACAGGAAGCTTCTGATGCTGAGGAGTAGGTATTCGGTAAGGATACCTGATAAAAGACAAGAATTTCGTTAGTTTGATGATCAATATTTAGAAGAATAAAAATGTTCTTTTAACATCGATAGATTTTTATTTTTTTGACTAATTTTTTAAAAGCTTTGTCTTGCTTTTGTAAGTAGCCAGTACCTACCATAGCAAGCAAGACGAGGAAGATTTAATTTATGAACACGTTTTTGTTACAAAATGTCATTTACAGAGTATGCGCAACGTCATCTATGGATAACTTGGAATCTTGATTTAAGACTTGAAAACTATTCATTGTAATGAAGAAGTGATTCTGGATTTGGTTGGTGTTACAAAACTTCTTTGGCATTGGTATATTCTGGATATGTTTTAGGATTATTTTTATTTTATTTATTTTCAATTAAGGCTATTAAATTTTTATTTATTCATTAGGTACCTAATTATTTTGTACAGTTTTGTTACTGACCCAAATTACCCAATAGATATTATTTCTAAGTTCTGTGCTTTCTCCCATAATATGATAAATAAGGTACCTTACTTAGACACAAGGTTTTACTTAAGCTTGCTGTAGGCCTGTTAATTATTTTCCTGACGAGTCGCTTCTATTTTGACGATGACAATTTTGATTATCGTATGGTTTGTTTTTTAACCACTCATAATCATCATCATCATCATCGGATTTTTTGTGTTTTGGTAATTTTATTTCAACTCACAAGCTGAAAGGCCTCCTGATATGTTAGCCATAGGATGTTCACTGCTGACATAGGTCTCCCCTAAAGATTTTCACAGCTATCAATCCACTCAATGGCAATTTATTAGGTTGTCTTTCGATCCAGTGGTGGGCAATTACTTATTACAAACTTATTATTATTATTTTTGTATCACACTTTTAAATATATTTTTTATTTTATTTTATAGTTTGTTAATGTCCGTAAATCCGATTTGGTCCTAACGGAAGACTAGAGTGGGACCAGTTAGTCCTTATTGCAACTTATGACAGTAGGTTGTTTAGTTTTAAGTTGTTATCTTTTGTACCTTTATCTTTTTTTGTGTATTTACAATAAACATATGTACAAATAAACTTTTATTCTATTCTATTTAATTCTTTGCTGTGTTTTCTAGTGTGTACTCTCCACTCAATAACTGTTCTGCTTCATCAGCCATCAGTTTTTCGAACTATGTGCCCACTGCCATTTCAGCTTGTTCATCCTCTGGGCTATCTTAGTGACTTGAAACCATTACAATCTATTTGTTCGCTACATCACCTTACGTAAGCTCAGTGACCAATGTGAGGTAATAGTATACCTACTTATTAAAAGTGAACACCCAGAATGTCTTCAAACTTACCGGTTAACATAGAGCTGAAGACCAATGCAGGGAAATAATGGTGGAAGTACAGCACTCTGCCCATCGCCCAGAAGGGTACATAGTGTAGCGCCCAGCCAGTGAAGGTCCAGCCAGCCGCATTCAGGAGAGAGCGGGCTTTGTTATCTAATGAAAGTAAGAATTCCAATGAATTAATCATTTATTTATCATCTTTCAATTACTTACACTATTAATTCACTACAAAATTGTGAAAATAACTTGTGTATCACTACTCCAAAATGCAGTGTCTACTTGGCAAACAAGTAGTGATTTAAGAATCATGTTATATAATCTTATAAGATTACTTTATAATATTTTGATCCTAAATAACAAATAACCAAAGTTCAATAATGCTTGCTTACCTTCAATCGGAGTCCCGAAAGCCTCAGCCCGCTTCTCTCTAATACATTTGATGACATAGACAATGAAGAAAATAACCAAGTACGCGAGATTCACCCACCAGACCACAGGATTGCCTAGCAGATAGATCCTGTGGGTACTTCCAGAGAAGAATTGACCCTGGAACAGAAATAAAACATGATAAACAAGAGTTTTTGAAAACCTAAACAAGATGACCCATATTCTTTAACAAACAAGTTCCAATATCACATCACATTTCTAACAGTCTGGGGCCAAAGACTTATCTTCAGCTACGAATTTTCATAGGAATAATATTGTGAATAGATAGAAACTTAATATTAAACTAGCCATGATGTGATGCACATGTCTGGGCAAACACTATTGAGCACTCCACAAAGAAGCGCCACTTCAAAAGCTACTGGAGGCCACCCCCCAATGACCCCTGATCATCGATATATATGTAATATATGTCTATGCCCCTGATCCATTAGGAAGTTGATTCAGTTCACCAGCAAGTTCCTTCCATCCAGTCTCAATATTTCCTAGGCCTTATACTCACTTCAGTTTAGTTCTTGTTTGTGGCTACTGTGTATAGGGACACAGTAGACAGTATTACTTTACTCTTTGGGAGTGTCAATTTATATTTAGGAGTTAGTACATTAAGAATGTGACTAAATGCTGGCAAACCTAGTAAACAAATAAGGCGCTTCTAATTTTATAAGTAGCACCTTTAATTTTCCACCTGTCCAGAGTGTTGTTCGCTGTCAGACACATAAAAGTAAGTAAAGAAGTAATAAATATAAACTTTGTACTTTTTAAGTATCACCTTACCTTGATCAGTCAGCATACAACATAGAACGGTAAATTGTAGGTATTCCAAAATAGGTGACCGTCGTCATAGTTTTACTAAATAAAGCATACCTCGAACTAGCTAATTAGTGTGGTACCTCTAGGTGGTCGAGCAATGTTTATTTGTTTGTATACATACAAACAAAAAACTGATGAATGAAGAAAAGAATGAATGACTGGCGGCCAGTTCATTTAGAGATTATTTTATTTATGGCCAGTGTTGTCCTCTCGGTAACAGATCTATTAGCTAACCCGTACCGAGAAAGTGGCTAGATTTAGGAAATCGAATACTTTCTAAAGTGGCTGAACATAGAAAGTAACTTAATATAATAAATCGGCATACATATTTAATTACTCTTTCTATTTAACCCCCGACGCAAAAAAGGGGTGTTATAAGTTTGACGCCTAAGTCTGTCTGTGTGTTTGTATGCCTTTCTGTCGGTGACGTCGTAGTTAGGTTTTTAGAATAGGTAAATTAGGTAAGATAAGTATGGTTTCTAACAATTAGTTGTTTTATTGCCTCTGAAAAAACTTTATGGGGCAAAATAACCACTGCCTAACAGTAGCGTTTTTTCCCCGTAATATTTTCAACCGTGTCTATCTAGATGAGTTTATAATCTAAGCTTTAATCATAATACTTATAGCGATAAGACCACCCATTGTACTATTTGCTTTGTGTTTTCTATTTTGTTTAGTAGGGTGTACAATATATTTTTTTAATTTTCAGTTCCCAAACGGATGCACCGATTCAGACGCTGTTTCTTTTTAATAATAATAAAAAAGCTAAGTACCTGGGGTGGTTCTTAGCTATGTGTAATCAAGATCAGGAATTTATAATTTCTCCATATGAAAACCACCCAAATAAGAATGTATTATTATTATTATTGGTGTAATTATAATCATTATCATATAATTATTCATTATTGGTGCCCATTATGGCCGCATTTGGCGAAGATGATCATTCACAGTCCAGAATGTATTTTAACATAATAAAACTTTAAGTCGAGCGAGGCGAGGGAAAGGATACCCGTAATAGAGAAATAATTATGTGTGTTGCGTTCAGAAATATTTACACAAGTTATGTTTAAAAAAATTGGTTACCTGAAAAGTCGGTTTACGGACGATAATTTTACGTGATAACAAGAGAGATAGATGCTTCACAAGCCGACCGCTTAGGCCGATCGTGCCTCTCTATCGTTTGATCCGCGTTCTCGCTTGCACGCTCGGCTCAGGCGGAACGTGACAATGAGGCATGCTTTTTCGTGCGTGCAGGAGGCGTTCATCGATTTATAAGACGTTTATCATGTCAATAATTTTATGCGTGAGAACTAAATAACATAAATTCAACCTTTATGAAATTGCAGTGTTATTCAATAGTAGCTAGATCTTGCCAAAAAGTGGCTAAAGTGGCAACACTCTTATGCTTGGGCGACTTTGATGACGTTGACACATACAAGTTGTTTGTTGTGACAATTTATTGCTTTAAAATAATTGGTGTACAACGTAAAAATTTATCAAAATGATTGAATTCTCCAAAATGGTAAGTGTTCGTAAAGTAGGTATTTGTAGTTTTTGACATTAAACCTCGCAATTTTTTTTTTGACATAAATTGCCATCTCTACAAATTTTCCCTGATAATCAAGATTTTTTAGTGGATATCATTTTTCTACGTGGTCACCGGATTAGGAATCTATGGTTTTTATCGACATCGCTAACATAAATTAAGCCCGTATCGATTTTGCTCGGTATCTCGGCAGTGGAAATCTCTTTGTGAGCAGTTGACAGTAGTGTTCGTTCAGTGGAGACTTTCATTTATCAGCATCATCGTTTCGGCAACCGATTTTGTTTTGGTAATATTTCACAATCGCTAAATACCTAGTTTTAGTTTGCAATAATGTCGCTAACAATGTCGAGACTTCCATCCTATAGAATTCTACATTAAGGCGATTCAATCGCATGCATGTAGGTGTCTATGTTCCTAGCGACCGATAATAATAAGAAAATCGCTTGCCTACATAAGTACCTATCCTAACACTTAACGATTTTTTAGTAAGTAACATTAAGTACAATAGGATCGTTATCGCCGATAGATCACCATGCCCTTTAATTCGCCAAAGTAATGAATATTTTATTTAAGATATTTGGAAAAATACACAAGTGTCTGAGATGTCTGATAAGTTATTAGGTCATTACCTAATAATATAAATAAGTTTTTGCTGCAAACAATTTGTATTTTTTTCATTTTACCCATAAATAAATGCATCGTAAATGTCTCTACCAGTCTCTACTGTCATACAACAAACTGTTCAAAATCGATATTCTCAGAACTCCATTACAAAAAACATAGTGAATGAAAAACCTACATAGCAGATAAAATTATGTTCAATAAAAAATCATAGCGATCATAAGGAACATGAAAATATATACAAATATGTTAGAATATAGGTTGAGGATATTTTGTAAGTAAAAACATTTGTAGGTACAACATGGACTTATGGGGCATGCCCTTCCAGCACTACTAAAAAAAGTAAAGTGTCCGTCACTGTCAGCCAAGTGATCTTCGGCGGGATTTTTTTTGTACACAAAAGTTAGATCTATCTAACTGTACCTACCTACTATAATGAGCGACTCCGACTGGTACCATCAGCAGCCATCTCCGGAAGACTCTCAAGTTACGTTTTCGGCGACGTAAGTAAAAAGTCCCTAGTTATATCTAATTTTATCTCTCTTTAAACGACTTCAAAATAAGAGGTACATAATTTGTCGTTTCTTTGTAGTGTGTTCCCATTCCCGCGTAACTTTGTTTATGAACCGATTCGAATTATTTTGAATTATTCTTTTTCCGTTGGGTTCAGTACAGCTCCAAGGTTCAGTACAGTAAGGCTCCATTTAAGTTTCATTATGATAAAGAGGGGATCAAAAAAATGTTTGCTTGCTCCCCAGTGTTTGTGGTATTGTTGGTGTTTGTGGTTTTCTGAAATCGGTTAAGTACCTATATATTTTAAAATATAACTTGTATTAAGATAGGATTACTCTTTAACTCCTAATTAGTAAGCACCACACAGAAATAATATAAAAATAAAAGGGCAATACAACAGGCGACCTTATCGCTGACTTGTATTGTACACTTTGCACCTCATTACGCGCACCCGCAGACACCTTTGATGCCATCTGGCGTAAAATAACAGCCTCACTACTGCGCACGGTACGCGAGCAGCAACATCGTCCTGAACGTCATCGCCAACAAACTCGATTGTCCTCTGATGTGGAAGCCCACGCAGAGGACTAAATCCCTTATAGGTTTAAGCTTTTTCGTAACAAAATGGATCCATTGTTATCTGATTACAAAAACATAATTATTAAGTTTCGCATTATGTTTTAGTTTTTTTAATGTATGTTTTAGACGTAAGCGTGCTGCGCGTGCGACTAATAGTCAAATTGAGGCGCTGGTAACTGCTATTGAAGCAAGACCCTTTATGGCCACAAGGCGATTTACCGGCCCACATGGAAAAAAAATATTGAAGAAAATGTGGAAGGAGGTTGCTGCGAGTCTAAACAGCACTATAAATGGCGCAGTTAAATCGCCGGATCAGTGGATAACGGTAAAGTTTCTATCAAATTATTTTCTACCTAGATTAGATTAGATAACACATTATTGCACACCATAAAACAATACAATTGAAAAGAACATCGTAAAACTATGCGATACGATTGGTCGTCTTATCGCTAAATAGCGATCTTTACCAGACAACCGTTGGATGGACAGGATAAACAAAAATCAAAAGACGGCGGTGTAAGAGTACGTTTAAGCACACATAAAACATACACAGAACCCATAAAATAATACATACCTATTGATTATGTATAATAATAAACATAAACTTAAATACATACAAATAATATATAAATACACTACACTACATATGGAGGATAAATAACATAAACACTAACTAGCAGTTACGAGACAACGAAAGAAAATGGTTGTATACCTTGACTTTAAAAATAGGAAGAGATTGGGACGACGTTCTACAGTCGCACAGCTTGTACTGTGAAGGAGTCACCATAAAATTGTGCAGTATGGACGGGAGAACGAAGCTGTAGAGCTTCGGAAGAACGAAGGTTCCGAGAGTGTGCCTGATACAAAAACTCGAAACGCTCCTTTAGATAAGAAGGTGAAGTGGGATTAAAGAGAATGTTATAAAGAAGTGATAGAATATGTGCATACCGGCGAAGACGGATAGGGAGCCACTTGAGTTTTGCGCGGAATTCTGAGACATGGTCATACTTGCGCAAGCCGAATATGAACCGAATACAAAGGTTTTGAAGGCAAGTTTGCTTATTTGAACTTCGGAAATGTCGAGGTAATGTAATCTAAAACGTTGGCGTAATCTAAGATAGGGATTGTGCAAGCGCAATTTTGGTGGCGGTCGGTAAAAAGTTACGAAGTCTACGTAACGAAGTTGAAGAAGCAAACATTTTGCGGCTGATCCCAGCAATACACGGCACCCATGATAGCTTGGTGTCCATGATAATTCCCAAGTTTTTCACCGTCTGACTGATAGCTATTTGTGTTTCATTAAAAAGTACAGGTGGAAGTTGTGCAAAATCTAGCCTAGGAATCATTTTGTATCTACCGATTATGATCACTTGTGTCTTTTTAGGGTTTACGGTAAGGCCAAAGGATTTGCTCTAGTCACAAATTAGGTCCAAATATAAGTTTAACAAACTGATAGCTCCGTTAATGTTGTCAATCGGGGCTTGTGTAAATTTGTAAATCATCTGCATACAAGTGGTAGGAAGAAGAAAGATTTTGAGATATTGCAGTATTGTATTGTGGCAGTAGCTGAAGCTCTCTCTCTCTCTTTTCAGTAAACCATGGAGTCCAGTGTCTCCATGGGTAGTCTAAAATATATCAGTGAAATGTTCTTGAGTGTGATAGTTAGTAGTGATAGATTTATTGGATTAAAATAGTAGGTATTTAATTGTGTTATGTATGTATTTAATAGGATTTGTGGTATTTAATGTGAGTAAGTATTTAATCTAAGTATTTAATAACGATAGTTGTGTTTTCTTATAAAAACTACCCTTGATCAAGATGAACGTGAGGTAACCTAAACTGGACTCAGCGGAAGACCAGCGCTGCGGCATGCCGTAGCATCATGCTGAGCTGAGTATCAATTCATCCCCACACAGAGCTCTTTAATTTGTTAGTTTGTTAGTGCTTAGTTTCGGTTTTATTGTTGTTGTGTTTATTTTTTTTTCTTTATGACTGTGTGGATTTATGAATAAAATGTTTTCTTTCTTTCTTTCTTTCTTTCTTTGAATGAACAAAAACACTGAAGAAGAGAGGAGATAAGACGCCGCCTTGGGGGACACCAGCAGAAAAGCTGCACCATGAAGAGTAATTATCTTCAATACGGATACGCTGCCGGCGTCCAAACAAATAACTTCTTTATTCTTTATTGCACACAAGAAAATACACTTAAAAATACAGAAATAGAGGTCATGTACAAAGGCGAGCTTAACCCTAAGAAGAGTTTAGAGTTCAAAACCAGTCAATAGCCGTTGGAGATATGTTAAGAAAGCGTAATACACCCAGAAGTATGTCGAAATCGACGTTATTGAAGTCGTTGCTGATATCAATAAAATGTATGGTTCTTCTTCCTGCCCTTTTCCCACATTACGTGAGGTCGGCACAGCACATTTCTTCCATACCTCTATCAGCTCATTCTTCACTTAGTCCATTCATCTCTTCTTCGGCCTTCCTCTACTTCTATATCCATGGACATTCATATCTATCACTCTACTATGGTTACAAACACTATTTTCAAAAACAATGGGATAATTACTATGATTTGCGAGTTTTTAAGTACCCCGATATTTCGACGCAGTAAAACTCACAAATCATGGTAAATATCCAGTTTTTTGTGAAAATAGATAATTGATTAACTTGTAAATTGCAGGTTTGGCGAGATTTAAAGAGTCGGGCAAGTATAAAGGCCCTAAAATTAAAGAAAGAAAAAGCAGCATCTGGGAATAGAGCTTTTGCGACTCCCGCTCTCTCAGGGGTGGAGAAACGAATTGTTTCTATAATAAGTGGTGACTTCACAGCTGGTATCGACTGCCCCGATTCTAACCCAGAGGAAGATGTGAGTTTTAATTATTAGGGTCCATGCATACGGCGTATTTTAAACTCGCAGCCGACGAGCGTTTCACAAACGCGCGTTTACGCCGTAGATTTAAAAAATAAATAAATCATGGGTAAAAAGTTAAGAATCGCGTTTGCAGCGCGTTTGCGCTACTAACTAGTGGTTCGCCATGAACTGAGACCCCGCCAGTATCATTAAAAAATAATTTTATTGTAATCTTTGACTATCAAATAGTGCCACAAAAGACATAACCAAATTACTTAACCTACAGTTTCATTAAAATTACAAGTGACGGGAGTACATGTCAATTGGTTATCGTTTTTAGTGGTAGAAGTTGTAGATATTCTGGATTTCAGACTTTTCTCTATATTTATGTCAAATAAGTGCGATTGTCGACACTTACGAGAACAACAAATTTTAATGTTCTACAACTTTGTCATGGGCATGCAAATGTTTGCATGGTCTACAGCTATTTGTCCCGGGTTTGGAAGAAATTATATATATATATATTAAGTATGTATTAACAAAAAAAATTTTCATAAATAATCAGTTATCTCATGCCCATAGCTTTGCTTAGTTTGGGGCTAGATAGCGCTGTGTGAAATGTTCAGCATTATTTATTTATTTAAACTAAAAACTTGCAGGTTAATGAGCTTTTAATTATGTTTACAGATGCAATGTGACTTGGGGACTGGTGTGTTTATTAAATATTTAAAAGTACCTGAAAGTGAGTATGATGTTTTGTCATCACGCTGAATCATTACAAATGTTTGGGGTTTTAACCGACTTCTAAAAAAGGAGGAGGTTAGCAATTTGTCTGTTTTTTATATTTAATTTTTATTTATGTTCAGATAATTATTTAGGTCATGTGTCTAAAAGAGTGTTACTTATGAATGTGGATGGATATATAAGTAGAGGAAGGCCGAAGAAGAGATGGATAGAGTGTGTGAAGAATGGTATGGGTAAGAAAGAACACGGACAACGGAGATGACGGCTGATAGAGAGGTATGGAAGAAAAATGAATCTTGTGCCGCCCCCAAGTAATGTACCAAAAGGGCAGGAAGAAGAAGAAGGTAATTCTTTAGGTACCACGATATCAGATTTCAATTATTTTTAGTTAGAAAGGATTGGTCCCTTTTTTTAACCTATCCTTTCCCACTGCTGGGCAAAGGTCTCCCCCATGTCCCCCATTGGTCCTTTATAAATAGATAAATATAATAACCAGATGACCCAGATAAATTGGTCAATATCTGATGATCCATTAGAAAATCATCTGATAATGGGAGCCATGAGAAAATCAAACTCTTAAATTGGCAAAGGCATCTGCTGATTTTTTACATTTTCTGTTTTGTGAAGTCGTTTATATTTTTTTACGTTTTTGTCAATATGTAATAAGTGTGGCATGAGGTGAATCTCACTTCACACTACTATTATAAATGTGTAAGTTTTGATGTTTGTTTGTTACTCTATCACGTCGTAATGACTGAACCGATTTTGATGAAATTTGGTATATAGATATACTATAGTCCGGATTTAAACAGCCTACATAATATTGACAAAACACCCGTGCGAAGCCGCTGGCGGAAGCTAGTAAATAACTAGTGGTTAGCCCCGAACTGAGATCTAGCGAGTCTCCCATAAAAACAAAAAAACTATTATTCTTCGACTATCAAAGTAGTGCAACGAAATGCATAACCGATTAACTTGACCTACAGTTTCATTCAAATTACAGGTAACGGGAGTTCATGTTAATTGATTATTCTTTTTTGGGGTAGAAATTGCAGTTATTCTGGATTTCAGACTTTTGCCTACATTTGTGTCACTAAAGCTACACGCATCCGAAATTTCAGCACTGTGGGGTCACTAGTGTACCCTGTGAATTTTGTCAAAGTTCAGTTTATATTATGGCTAATAACTTGAAAACTACAAAGTTTAAACTAAAAATAACAACGGGGTCGAAATGTACTCACAAAGACCTTTTATTAGATTTGCCACTTGCCCAGATAGTCCCATTTTGTTTTTTTTACCCCTCTTGTACACCAATATCTCAGCAACCCCCCAAAAGTCAAAGTCAAATATTTTTATTCATTAAAATCACAAGGATCACTTTGAAACGTCAATTTTACTGCCTGTTCCTTCGCGACCAAGCCAGGAAAGAAAGGCAAATTTTTTTAAACTTTTTTTTTATAAAGATTTTGTTTAATTATTTTTTTAAATTTGTTAATTGTCAATTTTTGTACATCCCTTGGGAGTTTGTTATAAAAGCGCACACCTTGCCCTTTAAACGATTTACTAACTTTATGGAGTCTACAAGTGGCAACAGCGAGTTTATCTTTATTTCTAGTATTAAAATTATGATTATCGCTATTTTTCTTAAACAAATTAATATTTTTGTGAACATACATTAGATTTTCATAGATGTATTGACAAGGGAATGTCATAATATTTATTTCTTTAAACTTATTGCGTAATGATTCTCTGATTCTTCGTAATGATCTCCCAACATTTTTAGCTCATTGAGCCACACCAAAATTGTGCCATCACTACCTACCTATATACCAAATTTCACGATGATCGGATCAACGCTTCGAAAGTTATCCTCGGACAAACAAATATACATACATACATACATACAACGCCGATTTGCCCAAGTTGATTTGGAGATCTCGCTTCGCTCTATCAATAATTGTTCATGTCTATGTTGAGAGGGACATGCATACGGTGCCTCTGGAGTCTGGACCGTTGTGAATTGCGGAAATGGGGGGAGGCCTTTGCCCAACAATGGGACAATATAGGCTTATAGTAATAGTCAATGTCAAATTTAACTAATTATTGCAGCAGCCAGTGGCAGCAGTGCGTCTGCATGTGAAGTGCCCGTCTTACAAACACAAATAAGTAAGTTTGCCCTTTCTTCTTATTACACCTTATTAGTTTGTTCTTACTAGATAAAGAAAAAAAAAAAACGTTTATTTTGTCACCATTGTATACAAAAATGGTATGAAAACTAAAAACTAGGCGTAGGCTAAAATATAGATTAGATTAGTATAGATAACTCTTTATTGTGTATTTCTTTGTGTATTTAATTTTGTTTGGTGTGTGATAATAGAATAGAATAGAATACTCTTTATTGCACACCAACAAAACTAAAAATACAAAAATTAAGGTAAGTACAATGGGCGGTCTTATCGCTAAAAGCGATCTCTTCCAGACAACCTTTGGATGGACAGGACAAAACAAAATCAAAAAGACGGCGGTGTATCTACGAGTATGTTCATAAACCTACATAAACTACCTATACTTACTAATGTACTAAATATATACAGGGTGTCCCAGAACTAGTATGTTAAGCCTGAACGGGGTGATTTGGACCATGAAAATGAACAGTTGTGAAGGTACAATGCCTGAAAATTCTTATTTTCACATTTACATACAAAACTTTTTATTTCATTTTAAAAAATAAACTTGACAACCCTAATTTGTCAACAATGTTCTAAGTAGGTAAGTACGTTATCTACCTACATAAATCCGCGTGACTTCACCCATTGTTACCAACCACCATTGTACTTGTTGCTTTGTTATTTTATCTTTTTGTTTGTTTCTTGTGTGGTGTACAATAAAGTATTTTCATTCATTCATTAATTCAAATTTTGTGCAATGCTAAATACCTAGTTAGGTGTAGGTAGCCCCGTCCGGCTTGACGATTTTTGAGATGGTTTTAAAAATCTTAGGTAGGTAGGTAGGTACATACCATTTAATTAATTGGCACGTGCTCCGTAGAGTTTTTAAGTTTATCACGGCACTTAACAAAAATCACATAACACGGTAAGCAGGTAGGTAGATAACTACCTACTTAAACACTTTTTAGTCTGTTTATGAAGTCAGAACAGAAAAATCACATAGGTATCACGTAGGTACGTAGGTAACAATCACTTAAGTTAAAAATCACGGAGGAACAGCTGCTCCACAAGAAGAAGTCGAGTGGAGTCAGGTCTGGAGAGCGAGGCGGCCAGGCCACTGGGCCGCCGCGGCCTATCCACGACGTGCGCAGTGTGCTGGGGCTCCGTCCTGTTGGAACACCATGTCCCGGTACACGTGCAACGGGAATTCCTCCAGTCGATCCTCTACCTCCCCCCTCAGGAACTCTAACATAAGTAGTTCTCTCCGTTCAGCCGGTCGAGCAGGACCAATAATCCTGTCTCCGATGACAGCGGCCCAAACGTTTATGGACCAACGGTGCTGGAATCTAGACTGGCGGAACGCGTGCGGATTCGTGCGGCACCAACACACAAAATCATGTTGTGTAACTCGACATTCTCGCTTGGATCGGAGCTCAGAAGGAACCGGAACTCTGAATTAATGAAGTTATCAAAGCCAACGCGAACAAGTGACTGAAGTGAAAATCAAAAAACAAATTAGCCGTTTCCGTGCGGAGGTCTTTTTAAGGTAAGCGTCCACCTATCGGCATCGCACGCATCGCACCCATCGCATCATACGGATCGTAGTATTCTTTGTATAGAAAGTCATACAAGTGCGTCCACCAATCCGCATCGTACGGATCGCATAGATCAGCTTGTCAGCAATGCCGACGCTGATGCTCCGAGGGACAACTTTTGCGATGCGTGCCGATGACGTCATACGGAATGCCGATCAGTGGACGCACAGCGCGCGCGCTCGCTCCGCGTCGCCGGTCGCCCGCCATTTGCATTTGATGATCGTCGTATCCACATGCGTTGTTGCATCATGGACGCCGCACAACTAATTGCAGTCGTGCAAGAATATGAAGAGTTATATAATTTCTTCTTCGTTTTCTTCCATTATCTCACAAACAACAGTCAACACACCACACCACTCGCCACTAAAATCCGTATGAAAGTGACGTCGGCAATCCGATCACTAGAGGTTACGTCAGAAATTGCGATCGGTGCCGATACAGTGGACGCATAGTACAAAACTGATCCGTTTGATGCGATGCGTGCGCTACGTACGATACCGATAGGTGGACGCTTACCTTTAGCAATCTTACCTTTACCTGGCGTCCAAAAATCCCGTTAGGTCTTTGGGGCACCAAGCGCCAGAGCCACAATAATCAACCGTATACGCAAGGGCATACGGAACATTGTAGGCGAAGGGCCGGCGAACAGCGCAAACAATGGGTAAAACTCATTGTTCGGGATAATCCATATTTGAAGTTGCCGTCATATTTTAGGGTTCCTTTTTGATGTGAAAATTAAAAACCATCATTAGTCCGGTCAATTTAGACATGCAAGGGTACAAAAATTCGCATAGAGCTAAAAATTGGTATGAATGTTCGGAACACCATATGAATGCTAAAAAGTCCCCATCGATCCCGTACCTGAATTTTTTTTTATTCAAGGTCAAAGGTCTCTAAAATTAGTTTTTCGTTTATCTCAGAAACCGTGGCTCTTAGGGAAAAAAGACATTTTTAATAAATAATAACATGATCTACAATAATTTAGATCGGTTTAATTTTATGATAAAACTTACCGTTTTGCTGAAAAACGCGAAAAATCAATTTTCGAGACCTTGAATAAAAAAACCAGGTATGGGATCGATGGGGACTTTTCAGCATTCTCTATGCGAACTTTTATAGCTTCACTTCAATTTTTAGGGCTAATTGGACCGGACTACTTGATGACACTCATGTTTGTAGGTAGGTTCTTACTAGTTTGGTTCTTAGTTACCTAATTAGGTAGTTTATTTTGGTTGTCATGTCACTGCAGCACTGGGTTTTCCTGGTCTCTCATTCGTCAAACATCATAAAAAACCACCATGACCTTGGACACGGATTTTTGGTCACGGAAACTTTTAACCACACTGGTTTTTTCACCATCAGACACGATTCACGACCCTCATACCCCGACTTGATCACTGACCTAACGCAGAGTAACCAAGAAATAACCAGTGGTAGGACGAAAGAATTCAACCTAGAGTGACCAAGAGAGAACCAATGACATTATGAATAAATGACTGAACACCACCATAAAAAAAGATAAAATATTTTGTACGGAACTTATATGAAATATGTAACTTATTTCATAAAGATTTTGTGGGCGGAGCCTACCAGTCCAGTGAACTCAAACGATGCTTCATCTTCAGGTCAAGCTCAGAGTACAATAAACTCTAAAATCAGCTGATTTTAGGGTTGTCACCACTTGTCGTACGTTCAGTTTTCAAGCAAACTTTGCTGCACTGTACTTCAATGAAAATCATCGAATTTACAAAAGTCGTAGAACTATTGTTGTTCTCCTAAGTGTCCAGAATCGCCCCCCTCGGGATAACATACTAGTTCTGGGACACCCTGTATACTTACAAATATAATAATATATACTTATATATAAACTACAATAAAGGAGATAAACATAACGATAAACTAGCAGTGCGTAGACAAAGAAAGGAAATGGTTGTATACCTTAGCTTTAAAGATAGGAAGAGATTTAGATGATCTAATAGAGAAAGGTAAAGCGTTCCACAGCCGCACAGCTTGAACTGTAAAGGAGTCACCATAAAATTGAGAAATGTGGACAGGGGTTTGGAGACTTAGAGCTTCAGATGAGCGTAGGTTTCGATCATGCGCCTGGTGCAAGAACACAAAACGCTCCTTTAGATAGGATGGTGAAGAAGGATTGAAGATAATGTTAAAAAGAAGGGACATAATATGTGCATTCCGGCGAAGACGGATAGGGAGCCACTTGAGTTTTGCGCGATAAAGAGTATATCTATCTATTGAAACGATACAAATAAAAAATAACAACGTAAATATATGGATACAATTCCAAGATACCTGATTCTGTACTGGCTTCTCCCAGTCTCAATGTGTTTAAGAGAAAGGTACTTGAAACAAATATTATTAGAAAAAGCGTATCACAAATAATCACATTATAAATGAGTTTCTTAGCGATAAATCCCTTGAATATTATTATTGAATTTGACTTTTTATTATAAATAAATATTGAAAGGTAAGAGTTGTGTTGCATATTGTAAATAATTTAATCTCATTAAATTTTTTTAATGATAGAATGCTGATTAAAATAGCGTGCGATAACGCTCATTATGGACGAACTCAATCGAATCACTAACCACCTATTACTAACCCATATTAGCAATAAATTAATTGATGATACATTGTGACAAAAATGGCCACCACTCAGCATGTGGTATGGCAGATTTGCTCTGCTAAAACGCTGGTATTCCGTGATCACCGTGGCTGCACATGTATTACACATAGGTTTATATACACACGGCTACACATCACGCTATACATTTCCAGTATTAGCTGACCTCGTATTGTGTAGGCATTCCATACAATAAGAGGTCAAATTATACCAGAAATTGTAAAGCTTGATGTGTAGCCGTCTATACTAAATGCATATGAATTTATGTATTTTAATTTCAGTTGCCAGTGATGGTAGTGACACTGAGGAACCTACTTCTGAACATCAGGTGCGGAGTAGGAGAAATAGGAGTAAGTTAATAATTAATTAATTCTATTTTTATTATACAGACTTGTAAATCACAAGTTTGAAAAAATAAATAAATAATTAAGGACATTTAACACAACGTCATCTAGCTCCAAACTAGCAGAGCTTGTACTATGAGAACCAGATTACGCAATAAGTTTAAAGAAATAAATATTATGACATTCCCTTGTCAATACATCTATGAAAATGTAATGTATGTTCACAAAAATATTAATTTGTTTAAGAAAAAAAGCGATAATCATAATTTTAATACTAGAAATAAAGATAAACTCGCTGTTGCCACTTGTAGACTCCATAAAGTTAGTAAATCGTTTAAAGGGCAAGGTGTACGCTTTTATAACAAACTCCCAAGGGATGTACAAAAATTGACAATTAACAAATTTAAAAACATAATTAAACAAAATCTTTATAAAAGAGCCTACTATAAAATATCGGATTATTTAGATGATAGAGAAGCTTGGGATTGAAATTGCTCCAACTCGTTCAAAATGTTACAATTTAGACGTAATTTATTTTCTGTATTATGTATGTATTGTAAAAGGATCATTAAAAAAAACAACCAGCCTTGTTTCTTGCCTTTCTTTCCTGGCTTGGTCGCGAAGGAAGAGGCAGTAAAATTGACGTTTAAAAGTGATCCTTGTGATTTTAATGAATAAAAATATTGGACTTTCACTTAGATAACTGATAGAATACTTATGTATTTTTTTTGTAAATTCATACTTGTCATAATATAGAGAAACAACCAGACCCTGGAACAAATATCTGAGATGTTGTTCCGCGGCGGGAATAGAATAGAACCCGCTAACTCCTGCGTCTTAGACGGTTTCTATACAAAAATTGGTATAGAATTTTAAAAACACGCGTTAAACAGTTGTTTAAGTTTTTTGAGGTAGCACGGTTAATGTTAACTTCATTGGTCATCCATCCACTACGCCAGGGGTTCCCAAACTTTTTCAGTTCGCGGCGCACTTACAGGTTTAGTATTTTGTCTCGGCGCCATAGATAAATATTTATAAACAGGAAAACATTTATTATTTAAGGAAAATCGGAAATAAAATACAATTGCATCTTGGTCAATGTGACGTGTGAGCTTGGTGATCTCCACATATTTTTACAAAGCGTGGTATAAACAGCGGCATGTAAGTCTAGCGCTGAGCGATACGCGGAGGGGATAGCTGCGCATGAGTACTCTCGCGCACGCAAATAATATTATCTATACTTTAATAAACAGTTTATCTCCAATTCCAATGCCCAAAGATTTATAGTAGGTACCTAAGACATAATTAACATGATGTGTTGAAATTAATTTTGCAAACAAATTCAAATAACAGCAATAACAATACAAATAAGAACACGACTGTACACTGGATGTGCGCGGGGCATCGTATCAGTGCGGGGAACGGAATGCGATTGGAGAGCCAATCGGCGCTACGCACGCCCGCCCTTCATCCCGCTAGCCCCCCTCAGGTACCTTAATTTTAACTTCCGCGCAATAACGG
Source organism: Philereme transversata (assembly GCA_963924445.1). Lineage (NCBI taxonomy): Eukaryota > Metazoa > Arthropoda > Insecta > Lepidoptera > Geometridae > Philereme > Philereme transversata. The sequence continues at coordinate 14,565,770 of OZ004347.1, forward strand.
TCAGCGCTAAAGTTTCGTGCCGGTACTTATATAAGGCTTGACACCCCTACTCTCATTTCTTGCTCCACATTGATCTTTGATTGTTCATTTTATAACCGCGAATGCCTAAGTTTGGTTTCCGGAGAACGGTAAACAGGAGCGCCTCACGGCGCACCAGGGCGTCGCGGCGCACACTTTGGGAACCCCTGCACTGCGCTATAATTAGAGGTAATGCCCAAAGATTATATACTGGTAGTGAGTTATGATAATTATTTTTAGCTATTTTCAGATTTAAATTCTCGACACAGTGTTGGTGGGCAGCACAACTCGGCTAGAGCTGACAATCTGGCCGTTGCCGAGACAAATGCACAATCTATGAGGGTAAGTTGACGCTTGCATCCTCGATTTTTTTTAAATTTTAAGTAACTAGCAGCCACCTGCAGTTTCGCACGCGTTGTTTGTTAATAGAAAACATTACGCTCCTTTTGCACAGTCGGTATTATAGCTTATATCCCAATCCCGATCATAATTCATCCATTTATTGAATGGAAGACTTTTCTGATTTACGTATTATTTTAAGCTGTTATGAGAGTTACTGTTTGTTACCCAAATAACATAAAATTATAAAAAAATCGAACTGCACCAAATTTCATAGAACTCGGGCAAAATCAAAAGCAAAAAATCTAAATCTTTTTATTATTTAAAATCACAAGGATCCCTTTTAACCTCTCACCTCCCGCCGACTCGATATCGAGCATAGAACAATAGAAAATCTATTGTGTTTTATTTCCCGGTATTCTAGCGGTTAAACGTCAATTTTACTGTCTGGTCTTTTGCGACCAAGCTAGGAAAAACAGGTAAAGTCGTTTAGTTGTGAAAACGTAACATACAGACAGACAGAGAGACAATTACTTTCGAATTTAAAATATTAGTAGGTATGGATTGAGATTGGGAAGCTAACAAAGATAGTCCAATAAAAAAATCTCTTTTATCATTGCAGATGATAGCAGAGGCAGCCAAAATGCAGGCAGAAGCAGCCAAAATGCAGGCTGAGGCGTCGCTGCTATTTGCGCAGGCCGCAAATAAAATTGCAGATGCAATTATGACTATTGATAAAAATAAAAATAATTAATTTTTAATTTTGTTTTTTATTTAGTAAACCAAAAAAAATTCTTAAACAAAATTTTAACAAAATTTTTGAAAACACCGGCATTCTTTGTTTGCATCGGGCATTAAAACACCTAAAAACCACCCCAGTTTAACTAGCTTTCTATTTAAAAAAACACGTCCGAATCAGTCCATCCGTTTGGGAACTGCGATGCCACAAACAGACAGGCGACAAACATTTGTTTATTAATTTTTTTACTACTAGCTGACCAAACCGCAGCTTCGCACGCGTGGTTTTTCAATAAAAAATATTACCCTCCTTCTGCGCAGTTGGGTAAAAAGTAGCCTATGTCCCTCAGGGATAATGTACCATTCTAATGGTGAAAGAATTTTTTGAAATCGGACCAGTAGTTTTTGAGTAATATACCTAATATTGGTTACAAAAATGCAAATCTTTCCTCTTTATAATGTTAGTATAGACAATGTTATAACCTTAATATTATATCCTAAAACCTATGCTAGGTTTGTCTGGGTGCTCACATACTTATAACACCCTCTTTTTTGCGTCGGGGATAATAAAGCTTCTCTGCTCTGCAACTGCGACTGCTGCATTATATTCATGGCAATGCGTTTCTCGGGTGTTTTGGGATATTTTTATTATGATTTAATTTAGATATGGCGAAGGTGGTGGGATGAGCTATACTCCTACCTCAAGGATTGGCCCCTACTTGCGAACAACAGAGACGAGTGGAAAGAGGGAAGGCAGGCCTTTGCCCTGCAGTGGGACACAACAGGCTTATAATAATAATAATTAGATATGTATATTATGAAGTACAGCGCATGCATTTGTTCAGCAATATAATGGATAGAAACATAGGCTACTTTTAATTCAAAAACCGCGTGCGAAGCCGCGGGCGGAAGATTACTCTTGTTAGACTACTTTTTAATAGTAGAGTTCCTTGTGAAAGGGCTCGCCAGGGAAAGTACTACCACCATTTCTGCCGCCAAGCAGCATTGCTATGTTTCGGTTTGAAGGGTATGGTTGCCGGTAAAATTACTTGCACATGAGGCTTCACACCTGTATGCCTTAAATTGATGGACGCATCGCAGTGCATCGTAGGGCACATTTCTAACGTGCGTGACCTACGAGGCTGTCTGTTTTAGGCCATGGTTACTACTTAACATCAGATGGGCCATAAGCTTGTTCTATCTCCATGCAGCATAAAAAAATAATAATTGATGTCTAAATAGAAACCGGAAAACACAACAAACAAGCATCTATCTTCAACAGATACTTATATACAGAGGTGTCAGTAAGTCAGTGACTGTAGTCAGTGACAGATGTCGGTAACAGTGTCGCGAGTTCAATGATTTTTTCCTATCTCAAAAAATGATCAACGCGCCTAAGAAGTTTTCACTTTAATAATACAAAGTTTTAGCAGAACTTAAAACTACTGTCAAATTAATTTCATTAACGTTAAAGGTTAAGTGGAAGAGAATGCTTTCTAGCATTACGTTCGCCTGTGTGTGTACAGATATGTTAATTTTGTGCTACAAAGAATTTTCAATCAATCAATGTTACCTAGTTACTATACATCAGCAACGGTTAGTTAAACTATATAGCACTTAATTGAGATTCCGTGGAAATTCCGCAATGACGTCATCTTTCAAGAGATGGCAGTAGTTCATTTAGTCTATTTCACTATTTAAGTCCTTAGGCGTGGACGCTAGTGTCTTAAAGGATCTAAAGCAGTGCTCAAAATGGACCTGAACCCCGTTCCGGTTCGTGCAATCACAGTTCCGTTTCAGTTCGACTCATATCGTTCTAGTTCGGCGAAAATTTACCTTCAGTCGACCACTGCTTTTCAGTTTAAAAAGCTTAACAACTGACGACGCTCATTCTCCTTTATTTCATAATTTAAGGTTTGGAGGGAAATGTGTAATTTAATCTGATAACCGTTAGTTCCTCAAACGGCCGCGGGGTTTTTTTTTTAAAACGGATTATTAGCTCGGTACATGCCTTTTGCAATTTTGAGAAACTCTCCGACAAAAGCGGATTTTATCTCTCTCGCCGGTTTGATTTGCCGTTGCTTCACCATTTCGTGTAGATGTTCGAGCATACTATAATAATTACTAACCTATTCGCCAACACGGCAATTTAAATTTAGTTAATGAACATAGTTAGTTAACAAATAACTTTTTCACAAAAATATAACCGATTTAACCAAACTACTGAACTGATTTCGATGAATATTCTATGAGACCAATATGAAAGTATATCCTTAAAAATAAAAAACTAAGAATTTTCCAAATCGGGTGATAAATGACGGGGTTCTGAGGTAATATTAAATTTGAGGGTTGCCCTAATTTTTTTGGGATCCCATCATCATATCCTGACTTGGTGCCAATGGGACGAAATGGGAAGTATACCCTTTTAAACAAAAAATAATTTCTCGAATCGGTCCACGAGTCTTAGAGTAATCGGGGAACATACATAAAAAGTGGCACTCGATCAGTGCCGACAGAATTGAAAACTTGCAAAATTATTTGTGTATTTTTTGAATCGTCAGGAACGGTGTCGGTAACGGTAACAGTGTCGTGAGTTCAATGGTTTTGTCCTATCTCAAAAAATTACTTCAAAAACCGTTGGCAGTAACTTAAATATCGATACTGACGGATCGTTATGATATACCGACTAAAATCGGTCGCTATGTCTTCGCTATCTATGTCTGCAGGCCCGACTAGATTAAATAATTTTCCACGCAGTCACAACTTAGATCGTTAATTTAATGCCATTTTACGGCTGTGTGATTCGGTTTTTCGGAGGGCACGTTAAGATGCCGGTCTCTGCTATAAATGTCTCCAGAAAGCCTTCGGGTGGCACAAAAAGTATATAACAAAATAATGAGTAGGTACCCTGTAGTTGATAGGCCATTGCCACGGCTGGGAGGTGACCTCGCCTTCCTTGGGCTTCAGTCCAGCGTTCCCCTGGAACATCACCGCGTGAGACTCCAGGAACCGCTCGATAAACCCAGACGCGTAAGCTTCGAAGCTCATTTTAGGCACTGCAAACAAAATATCCGTAAATGATTCGAATACACGCACACTTGCACACTTGAAAAGGTATCGACATTGTCTTCTTCGCCACAACAGCTCTTGAACTCTTGATATGCTCTTGTATATGCATTACTCAGTTCTTGGACCATATACAATGTATATACCAAATAGATTTAATTATTATAATGTGTGTTAGTCACTAAGGGACAGGACAGGGACAACTAGGGGGGAAGCCACCGACCACCACCACACATCGGTGCTGGCTCACTTTGAAAGGCATGGTGGAACGAGGCTGTAGTTAATGGCGGAAGGGGGGAGGCATTTGTCCAATAAGGGGACAATATGGGACAAAATAAATAGTAAATCAGTAACATGAATGTGTGGAATGACCTTCCTCCAGAGGTTTTTCCAGTGGGCTTCAAAATGAACGCCTTCAAGAGAGGTGTAAATAGGGTTTTAAGTGCTAGGCAACGCGACTGTAGGAGTTTATAGGCGACGGTGACCACTTGACATCAGGAGGCCCGTTAGCTTGTGTGTCTACAAGTTTAATATAAAAAAAACATACAGTCATTGAAAACGTTATCCTCGACGTTCCAAAGCGCGTTCTTGTCCCTCAAGTTAGGGTTGCAAGCCACTTCCTGCTGCTCGAAGCCCCATTTCGGCAGTTGCTTGCCGCTCGTTGTCAATGTGCATGCCTACAATAAACACACGTCCTATGAGTTTTTTTCCTTTAGTCGCACCTGATATCTAAAAAAACATTTGTTTTTCGTATTTTTTAATAATTCAGACAAAACGACGATAAAATGATTACCTAGGTAGGTAAAATTTTATCTGCAATATTTTTTTTATTATCACAGTTCACATTTTTTTGTTTGTTTGTTACTCAATCACATCGTAACGGCTGAACCGATATCAATGAAAGGGACATGCCCATATAATGCTGTCAACTGCACAAAAAATTGCGTTCATCCAAAAAATATGTTATATTTTTTCGTTGATCTACGTATCAATCGATTAACACGAAAAGTATCCTACAATATTTTAAAATAATAATGAATATGAAAACGACAGGAAATGAAATGGTAGCAAATTGCCTCCAGTTGCAAACATTAGTGTTGAGCCAGAGTTGTTCTGAGACAATCATCGATTGTTGATAAAAGACCATAAATAAAACAATCGATTTATTTGACTGTATTTTCACTGACACGAAAAATCGGTCACCGATTTCAGAAGTACGAAACCAAAACGATATTTGTTTCCCAATGAGCGTTTTGTAAATCGGTTTTTTTTTCTCTTTAATTAACCCGGGGGTGGTATTATGCTTGACTCGCGCTGGTAGCGAGCGCCCGAGCGAGATAATCTCAGCCAATCGCAGTGCGCGCTGAATTTGCGCTCAGCTGTTGACGCACCGCAATTGATCTAAATCCTCTCGCTCTCAGCTAACCTTGATCATAATCGGCGGTCCGTTGATCTCAGCGCCACCTTCTAGATGGCTTTAGGATTAACCAGTGGAGAAAAAAAGCGGAAAAAAATAACTCGGCTTATCTGTAGCATTATCTCGATTTTAATTCGATGAACAAATGAGAGGTTAAAGCTTCGCACGATTTTTGCATAAGGCCATGCAGAGACGAGTTAATGTCACAGACATGAGATATTTTTTAGTTAGGCACCTATCACTCGTTATTCCTCCCAAATCATCGAATTAAGAACTATAGTTCGACCGAAACCGCTGTACCGCTCCCTAAGAAAGTGCGGCGAAGTGGGGGCCGAGGAAAAAAGAGCAAGAATACACATGAGATCGATATTGTCGGATATATCTTACGATATCGTACCAATATAAACAATATTTTTGTTTTATATATTATATCGATATGTTTATATTTTTTTATAACTAAATTATCTACAGATATTCTGACAGAGCTTCTGCTTCAACTTCATCTTCCGTTTCGCCATCGGAATTTGAATCAGAGTCGTTCTGCAAATTTATAATTAATGGATCGATAATAATATCAAATCTACTATCGCGATCCCAGTAATTGTTTTCATTTTTTTGGACATGATCATCACATTTCTGCCATTTTTCCGCCGTGAACTCCGAAAACAATGTATTCAATAAGTTTATCTTTTCATCTAGAGAAGAGTTAATATGGTTATGGGCTATATTGTTTTTAATATCAGCCCAGACTAACTCTATGGGATTCAAATCCGGATGGTACGGCGGTAATCGTAGAACAGTATGTCCATTGGCTTTCAGGAGTTCATCAATTCTGTACACGGGCTCTTTTTGTGTATTATCGATAAGAAGTTGCAGTTGAGATTTTGTCATAGCTTCCGAAAATTCAACATTGTGGCGCCGTAACCAGTTCTGCATTTCGGTTTTGAGGCTTGCTATGGTTGGCTTCTTGTCAACCTGAACGCTGTGGTAAGACGCGTTGTCCAAGACAACCACAGAATTTGGAAGCAATTTATCTTTTAACTTTTCATCTACCCACTTATAAAAAGTAGGCCTGTTCATGTCTCCATGATAGTCGCCGGTCTTAGCATCTGATTTGAATATCGTCAATGCACCATCAACCAAGCCATTTCGACATCCAGCGTGAAGAATTACCAAACGCCGTCCTTTTCCAATATCAGCATGAATTCCAGGTTCGGACGATGATTGCCAACATTTGCTTACATGGTGACTGGCGTTAATGTATGTTTCATCAAGGAAATATATGTTGCGGTTTTGCGTTCTGTAATTTCTGATTTGTGTTAAGTATTTTTTCCGCCACACTACAATATTAGGCTGCTCTATAAGGAGATGTCTCTTCGATTTGCATTTTTTGAAACAGTAACCTATTGTGTGTAAGAGGCTCCTTAGAAATTCTCGTCCACAATTTAATATGCCTTCTTGTTTCAAACTTGAAAGTAACTTACGGACACTTGGCACTCTTTTTTCAAATTCATAAAACTGATGAATTTTTCTTCTGATAACTCCTAAATCAAAATCATCAACAACATGTTTTTTCTTTATAGTTTTTGGTTGTTTTGGCGAATTAAATTTCAATCGGCCCAAATTTTCAGTTGATGAATTGCCCTCTTTTATCACATTTCTTGCGGTTTTTTCGCAGTACCCCGTAGCGTCTGCCACGATTTTGGCAATATTTGCATCACTTTTATATTCAAAGCTCTCTCTGTCTGCTTTTCTTTTCTTAAAATATTCGGCCACTTTAAAAATTATGGCCTTGACATCACGAGATAGCGCTCGGCCCATCTTTGGATATTTATCTCATGTGTATCTGACATAGACCGTCCGGTACAAAGGCGACCTACTGCCGTGAGCGTCGACGGCAGACTGATGGATCGGAGCGGCCGATACTTCCCCCCCGTCTCGCCGCGCGCATACCTCAGGAGCGGTACAGCGGTTTCGGTCGAACTATAACTCAAACGATAGTCGATATCGATCGACATCGACTACCTATTCAATCCAAGTTTACAAAATCAACACAGAAATACATAATGAATTCTATTAAACATCTCCAAAGGTAAATAAGTACATTTTTTTTTCGCTTGGGTACAATTGGTACTTACATTTTTCGTACATTTTATTACCTTATTACTACCCCTGACACACTAAATATCTGATTTTCAGAAGTAAATAGGTAGGTATATTTTTGTATTTATCTGTGGCGCTCGTGTTGAATCGAAATAAACTCGATTTTACTTCGATTCAACATTTGCTCAACAGAATCAGATGATGATTATTTCTTTGCATTAAAATATTGAATTTTGATTTACTGGAATAATTGCCCCCGTCTGTTGATTGTATAGGAGCGCGATGTCAAAAATGGCACTTCTGTGCGCGCGCGCCTTGAGATTAAATATGATCGATTGCTCCATTTGACCGATTATTTTGCGCCGATAAATCGATATTTCGGATAATAGTCGATGGTCGATATACCAATCCCTATGACTGTGCGCGTACGTCATTCACAAACAAGTACCTACACAAGCCGTTTCCTGTGATCTGTGTCTGTGGCCGTTTCTTTTGTTTTCTCGCGTATTTTTGTTTGTTTGAGCTTAAACGATTAAATTGATAGTAAATTATCAATATCATAATTTATCTAGGAATCGTTATAATTACAATAATAAACTATTTAAGTTGTAGTTGAATACAGTGATGTAAAACTGGTTGTTTGTGAAAAATAAAAACTGATTTTTCTCATTATAGTAAACTTTTTTATAACTAACTTCTTAGCTCTTTTATTACTAACTAAGCCTAGAATCATTAGCAATTAGTTTCAAGTGTGTGCAGTGACAGCATTTTTTACAAGGGAGAGTGGGCATGCCCCTTTGGCATGTATGTACGTAGATTATAACCTGGATTAACACATAGGCTACTTCTTATTGACAAACCAAGCGTGCGAAGCCGCGGGCGGAAGCTAGGACATTATAAAATAAATACACCTAAAAAACCTTAGAGGGGTTGTCCAAGGTGTAATAGAAAGTATTCCTTTTTTTCAACCTATATCATTCCACTGCTGGGCAAAGGTCTCCAACTCCCACCAATCTGTCTCGAAGGCATCGAGATGGTTACGCCAGTGTCTACTAGGCCTTCCTCGGCGCCTATGCCCGTCTTCAGGCACCCACTGCGTGGCGATCGTTGCCCATCTGTCCGGGTGCATCCCGGTGTCTTCTTTATTAAAAGTAAATAATTTAACATCTTACCTGTAAATAATGAACAAACATAAGCTTGCTCCTCACAGTTTGTATCTCATCACCATCTTTGCCTCCCGATATGAGGATCTTCCACACATCATTGGCGTCGCCTATACCATCCTGTGAAAGGATAATAATAAGAACAAGTTGTGTCGTGCACAGTGCTCAAAATAAGATCATAATTCATAAAAAAATATTTGTAGCTTAATTTTAGCATTCTACCCTCCTTCTCCATATAAACTTTAACTATGCAAAATCTCACACCCCTCCGCACGCGCAATGAACTTAAGGGTACAAAGTTTTCCCTTCACATATTAATATATTGAATAAGCTCCCAACAGTATATAGCCCTGATCCCACACTGATATTCCCTAGAAACAAGTGTGAATTATTGACATAATGTAATATTAAACACTAGCTGAACCGCCCCAGATTAGAACGAGTAGAATTAAAATAAAATATTACACTAAGGGAAAGTGTAGATTACTATCAGTGATCAATTTTTCAGAATCGCTTCAGTAGTATTTAAGATTACCCGTATAAACTTAACCTCTTTATAATGTTGGTTAATTCAGTGCATACAGCTAACAGTTCCTGAGAACCTTATCTGTGGCGGCGGCAGCAGCAATGTTTCTGCCAAGGCGAGGCTGAAACCAGCGTAGCTGAGCTCTCGACCTATTTACCTCCACCTAAGTGCTACCTACAATAATGCACTAATGTTTTTTAGAATGAAACCTACTGAAACCTACTGTTATACTTACCTAGCTTTATTTAGTACTTATTGTACCTACCTACTTCTGTTAGCTTATTAGGTGTGTGTGTAAATCAATGCCTTTATTTATTTAAAAAATTGTTTGGATTTAGATTAAAAGAGTGCACTTACTTCCCCATAGCCAGTAACTTGCATAAATTTAGTTGTAAGTGGCGCCCTCTCTCTGTGCGAGTGAACGTTCCTAGCGGTTTGCGCATGTGTCAGTCGAACTAAATCCCCACTCCGGACCACTACGGTTCCGTCCACCTTCTCTTTATCGTACGGCTTGATTACAAAGCGGTTGTTCTCGTCTTTGTGAGTGTATGTTGTTATCTGAAATGAAATCAAATTAAAAACTTAACAATTCTTTGAGTCAATGCTGAGGGTCGTGACCTCCTCCATGAGTGATTTTATCTTTAATTATGCTGCGCCATCGGTGTCTGTTGACGGCATCATGTGCTCAGTTATTTTATGCTACTACAGCATAAGTGCCTTTTCACACGCCGGTTGCCCCGGCTACCCGGCAACCGGCGGTGGCGAAGTGTAAGGCCGTGTACGTTAGCTTTCACACGTACCGGCGTAATTTGGCCGGCAAGCGGTCGCTGGGTGCACGCCGGATCCACCACTGTGCTTCCGGTCGCTGGTTACCCGTTAGCCGGCGGCCGGACTCACAGTGGTGTATGTAACACTCTGTAAGCTTTCATACGTACCGGCCGGCCAGTCGTGCAGGCATATCCACGGAGAACGCGACTCGTTTTGTCGGGCACCCTCGTGTCGTAAATAGTACCTACTTAATTCGTTGCAAAATAGAGATAGATACCTATTATATTGTTGTATTTTGCATTTTGTAGTAGGCCTGGAAATAAGGTATAGAATCGGATGAACTCAAAAATTTCTTGACTTCCTTTTCTGGCGACAGTATCTTCCGTACAAAATCCAATAGCAATTATTGTTTACGTTCAATTTTTAGAGAAGAGAGAAAATTAAATTATTTATGCAGTCACTACGCGGCTGTACTCGCGTTGGCGGTTTACACGCTGCTGAATACAAAATCTGGTTGTGTGAAAGCTAAATGTGTTGCCGGGTAGCCGGCGCCGGTTACCCGGCAACCGGGACGTGTGAAAAGGCACTAATGCTGAGTGGCGACCGTTTTAGCTTACACAACATTACCATTATAATCTGAATATACTTATCGTGTTTAATGTACCCTTGTGATGCAAAATAAACGTTTTTTACTTTACTGAAGAGTCGAGAGTGGTACGGATCTGGGCCCGTAGCCAAATGTCATTCGCCACGAATCTATTCGACTTCTACATACATTTGTTGTCGCTGAATGACGTCATATTTCTATAGCAGGTGTCAAATCCCATACATTTTCGGACGTATCGACTAGCGTCATCGCTTATCGACTGTAACTTGGCTAAGCCCTCTGATCAGATCAACGTAACCGTAACGTAACGTGGTATTTCCCTTTGATTTTGAAAGTGACTTCATATTGAAACTACAAAAATTGTTTTGCAAAATATTCTCCCTGTTTAGATGTTTTTCATTACGGAAGCGGAATTGAAATCAATCAAATTCAGTAATTGTAATTTGTCAGAAATAAATCTTCGTTTACTACATCCGCACATTTTATTAGGCGATAGCACGATTGAAGGAGGAATTACAATTCTATAACGAATTACGTCTCGAGACGGAGGAGGGACAATATAATTGATCGAGCGAAGCAAGATCGCTAAATCAACTTGGGCAAATCGCCGTTGTATGTATGTTTGTTTGTCTGAGGATAACTTTCGAAGTGTTGATCCGATCATTGTGAAATTTGATACATAGGTAGGTAGAGATAGCGCAATTTTGGTGTGACTAAATGAGCTAAAACTATTGGGGGGTTGTTGAGATATTGGGGTTCAAAAGGGGTAAAAAAAAATGAAAATGAGTCTATTAGGTCAAGTGAGACGTCAAATGAAAGGTCTTCTTTAGTACATTTCGACCTCGTTTTTATTTTTAGTAAAGTTCTTGTAGTTTTTGAGTTATTTGCCATAATAAAAACTAAACTTTGACAAAATTCACAGGGTACACCAGTGACCCCACAGAGCTGAAATTTGGTATGCGTGTAGGTTAAGTATCACAAATATAGGCAAAAGTCTGAAATACAGAATAACTGCAATTTGTAGCCTCAAAAAAGAGTAACCAAATAACATAAATTCCTGTTACCTGTAATTTGAATGAAACTATATGTCAAGTTAGTTGGTTCATTATTTTGTAGCACTATTTTGATAGTGAACGATTACGAATAATATTTGTTTTGTTTTTATGGTAGACTCGCGAGATCTCAGTTCGGTTCGCCCCGAACACTGTGTACTAGTGTAAGTACAGTTTTTGTGAGGAAAACGATTTTATGCAGCAGTAAGATTTTATGCGGACGTAAGATTTTATGCGGAAGCTCTGCACTTGCGGATGGAGGCACAACTTAGTTGATTTCTCAAGGTGTTCATAAACGCGTAATCTTTTCATGGCAATCGCATGCTTAATTCATTGTCCGCTTTAGTCGCAGTGCAATGTGTGGTTCAAATATTGCAAACTATTATTTTATTATTATTGCTAACATTATTGCCGATTTGACATTTGATTTTATTGGCAATTGGCAATATCGTTTGAATATGTCCGGGCAATATGAAGAGCATTACGAACATTATACAAAAAAATGAGTGACATGAGTCAATGTGACCTAAGTTAGAGACCTAGTAGCTACCAGCGCGGCACCGGCGCAGCACCGGCGCGGCACCGGCGTGTAGGTCAGTGCGCTGCTGTCTGTATTGTACGCAGAAACGTTAAAAAAGGTCGCAACTTTTTACGTTTTTCAAAAACAGATTTTTTTTAATTTGATGTTATAATCCTTTGTGGACCATGGTCTGAACAACATTTGTTCTGGGAAAACAGTGATTTAAAGGCCACGGTGTATTTGCTTTAATGTAAAAATGTTGCCCTTTACCGTACGGCTACCAATTCAATGATAGTACATTGATGTATACCTGCTGCTGTTTAGCCCCCACTCCCTGCGGGTACAGATGATGATGCGAGTGCAAGTACCCCCCTCCGGTCCTGTGGTTCTTCAGAGTGATGGTAGCGCCGTAAGCGAGAACGCGCGGCGCGCTCGCGTTGTGCAGAGTGTTGCCGATCAGGCGCGCTTGGAAGCCGGAGGAATAGAAGCCGTCGCCGTTGCCACTGCGGACAAAAAATGGGGTCAAATGAGAGTTCCGCATTTTTCTGCTAAATGTATTTTTTTATTAATCATATCAACCAAAGCGTAAGCTTAGCTTGAGGCACTCAGTAAGCTATATCTGACCATTGTTATCTTTGTAAATCTTTCTGAAATAAACGATTTTATTTTGAAAGGACGTCCACTGCTAAACATAAGCCTCCCCCATAGATTTCCAGTGCGACTGATCTTGTGCAGCCTGCACCCAACGGCTCCCAGCATCTTTATCAAGTTTTCTTTCCATCTAGTCATTTTTTAAATTTAATATAGTAATTTATAAGCTAGCGTTTCACGCTTGCCTAGCACCTGTTTAGTCGTGACTTGAAAATCCCTAGGCTGTAGTTATCAGGCAAGGTGTTCCGCTCTTTGGCAGTGCGCTTATTAAAGGTGGAAGAGCTTGTTGTTTATATATTGAGTGTTAATTATAATCAAGCGAGTATTCTCACTGTCCCTCACTGATGGACGGTGAGATGACTTTGAGAAACAATTCACCCTGTCCACCCTTGGATGATACAACTTTTTAATTTATACCTTGGGCATTACTGGTGAACGATAATGAGTGACGACTTTTTTATTTTCTTTGGTCACATAATGGTCACCAATTTATATACTACTTTTGATAACTACTTTTTACTTACATTAAATACATAAATATATATGGCTGGACATTTCATACAACGCTCTCTAGCCCCAAACTAAGCAAAGCTTGTACTATGGGAACCAGATAACTGACAGAATACTTATATACTTTTTTTTGTAAATACATACTTATAATATATAGAAAAACATCCAGACCTGAAACAAATATCTATCAGATCATACAAACATTTGTTCCGCGGAGGGAATCGAACCCGCTACCTCTTGCGTCTCAGTCGGCTATTCGCCCACTGTACCACGGAGGTCGTCGGTATTAGTATTTTAATTCTAATCCTATGATTTTTAAAACCATCTCAAAATTTTCCAACCAAACTTGAACCCGCAATCTTCCACTAGATACAAGAATGCGCTAGCCAATTGCCCAACAGGCTCACTCCTCGTCAGGCGTGAGATTAGTGAAATGTACCCTCTACAGATCACCTTTTTAAAATTTTTCATCTGCTCCAAGACCAGCACAATGATTTGTAACATATTTTAGCTGAACGCACATGTGTCTATGTTGCAATCCAAATCAAAACAGCATTTTTGTAATTTTTACTTCTGTGGTTGCAATGTGTTTTGTGCGTCTACATAAAAAAATAAAAATGCGTATTCTCGTATCAAAAAGAAGGTTGAAGGTTCTAGTCCCGTCCGATGGGATTTTTTTTTGCGATGTTTGATGAATGATACAATAATTGTGTGCCTTATACCTTCTATTCAGAACAGTAAGATGTATCCAGAAGAAGAACACATACAGCATTGCCGGCCATACAATAAGCGTTATGGATCTTCCAATCAGATGTTTCACAGTAAGGCTCTGAAAAAAACATTAATTTAAGTACAGAAACGTTAAGAAAATTTAACGCCATCTAGTTCTGTAAACGTAAGTTCAGTTATCGGACGGCTAACTAGATGGCGCTTAATCTTATCAGCAGCTTTATCATCTGTGTTTTGATTTTGTAATATCCATCCTAATGTTGTCTGGAAAAGTTCGCTTTTAACGATAATATAGCGAAAGGATCTTTTTTTTGTGTATTTTATTAAATTAAATAAATCGTAATAGTATGTTAGGATCGTAGCAAGTGGAGATCCGTGGTGACAGTATTTAAATAAATTGGTAAAATATTGTTGTTTGGTATGCAATATATAGTACTTATATCTATCTATCCGTCATCAAGTTATCTGATAAACAAGTAACTTTTTAGCAAAAATATAACCGACTTCAGATAACAGAATAACATTATACACAAATACCTGATTATTTTTTTAAATAAAAAAAATATGTTATAAACATTGTATGTGCCTATGAAATTTGAGGGATTCCCTCGATTTCCCCGGATTCCACCATCAGATCCTAACTTGGTTCTAATGGGACCACCTAGGAAGTGCACTCTTTCGAATAAAAAAAGAATTTTGAAAATCGGTCCACAATTGACGGAGAAATCGGTGAACATACATAAAAAAAATATACAGTCGAACATAGAACCTCCTCCTTTTTTGAAGTCGGTTGATATTAAAATAAAAAAATATATAACTGGCATACAAACCAATTAAACAATAACACGTTGAACATTGACAACTGCAAAAGTTACAACACACTGACGGACACACAACAAACGGGACAGCTGCTCAATCTCGACAAAGCACAATTCCGCTCATGTATGGAGTACTGCTGCCATCTCTGGGATGGCCAAGTATCAGCTTGAAGCCTTTGATTCGATTGAGCGAGGCGCTGCTAGACTCATTGGCGATGACTCCCTAGTGGAAGTCAATTTACAAAATCTAGAGCGCAGGCGCCGAGTAGTAAGCCAGACTTTCAGTTTTTTACATGCTTAATTTTGGTGAATGTGCGCAAGATCTTCATGACCTTATCCCTCCTTCCCCCATCCACCACCGGACAAGCAGACGTATCGAGAAGTACCAGCCATACTTGGTTGGCATACCAAACGATTTGCTTCAACTTTTCTTGTTAGTAAGGAGTGGAACTCACTGCCGGCGTATGTTTTTCCGAACCAGTATAATCTCGGAGTCTTCAAGTCCAGAGTAAATAGGTTCTTTCTAGGCAAGCGTGCTCCATCTTCGATCACACCATCACTTACCACCAGGTGAGGTAGTGGTCGAGCGATTAGCTATCATAAATAGAAATAAAAAAATGCAGTGTCAGCGCCCTCTTCTGTAACTAGTCGAACAACGTTCCAACAACCACATTAGTAAGATATTCCTTAACTAAAATACTAACCACAGGTTTAGTCAAGTCTCCCAGCACATTCCAAAGGTCAGCTATGGTCCGCAGCCCCACAAACAGTACTATGAACAGCCCAACGAACTTCACAGACATGGTACAGGCGAGGGCCGCGCCTAGGAACAGCTGCCAGGACAGCATGGTGGCGGAGAATGGAGGCAGACCTTCCTCTGTTAGGGTTCTAACCTGGAAAATAAAAGCTTTATCAGTGCTCTCCGCGTTCAGTTCAATAACGCGTTCAGGCCGCTATTAATTTTATAAAAGCTTCTTTTGAAAATGTAATCCTTCAACAACAACAAAAACATATTTATATTAAAGAAATCTAGCTGTAGCCTGTAACTAGTTAGTATTAACTTAATATATGTAAGTATGATGATAGTGCTTCCCAAATGAACTATTTCCTAATGACTACTTGAATCAGCTGTTTCGAATTCACTATAGAAAAATACATTAAAAATAGGTACCTTAAATGCTCCATATATTGAACAGCTCATGAAGAACAGTAAAATTGGATCCAATAAAATGTATCTGTTCAAAGTCAAGAAGCCCACATCTGTAATAAAAATATTCCATTACAAGCATGTGTGGTTTGTCAACAGCAAGTAATCTACGTCTCAATCCAGGTCATAATCTATCTATATACCAAATTTAAACGATCATTTATATATGAATTTTTATTATGAATCTTAGATATGCCTCTCAGATTCAGTGATTTAATTATTTCACATATTTAGATACCACAGTACACTTGGAATGACCAATTTTATACATCATTCATGTAGTATATCCTCAGAGTCAATACCAACATCAGTAAATAAATAATGCTGAACATTTCAAATAGCACCGTTTAGCCCAAACTAAGCAAAGCTTGTACTATAGGAACCAGATAAGTGATAGAATACTTAGTTATTTTTTTTGTACATACATACTTACGATATAAAAAAACAACTAGACCCGGAACAAATATCTGCAGATCAAGCAAACATTTGTTCCGCGGTGGATTCAAACTCGCAACCTCCTGCATCTCAGAAAGCTTTACGCCCACTGCGCCACGGAGGTCGGAGGTAGTAAGTGTGTATCTTACCACACAATAGGAGCATAGTTCCAATGAACGTTGATTCCAGTGATTTGGTAGCTTCCCACACGCTGAGAAACGTCAACGGAATAATAGCAGCTCCTAGGGCAGAGCAGAACTGTAAAACAATAAAATATATATTACTTACAGGTACAAAACATGATATTGTTTTATAAATCATGGATGGATATGGAATAACTAAAAGACCCACCAGATGTTAAGAGGTAAACCATCGCCTATCTATAACAAAGCATTGCCTCATTAGTCACGCAGCTTAGGAACGTGCTCTACGATGCACCGCCCTGCGTCCATCAACTTGAGGCATACAGGCATTTCTTTTTATTGATAACATTTTATTTTTATGTGTCTAGGTTGTATTTAGAGCTGCATTATTATCTTTTAAATCAATACACAGCTAAAGCTAGAGTTGAGGTGGATAGATGGACACTGTATTGAAAACCACACTTAAAATATAAATATTGCTGGATGTTTCACACAACGCTTTCTAACCCCAAACTAAGCAGAGCTTGTACTATGGGAACCAGATAACTGATAGAATACTTTACAATACGATTTTTTTGTAAATACATACTTATAATATAATATAGAAAAACACCCGGACCCGGAACAAATGTCTGTAGATAATGCAAACTTTTGTTCTCTGGCGGGAATTGAACTAATAACAAAATAATAAGTTACATCCACTAACAAACAATATTTAAAACATATAACTAATGACACAGAAATACAAGTGGCAGTCTTAACGCTAAAAACGATCTTTTCCAGAAAACCTTTGAATGGACTGGATTTCACGAAAATGTAGGCCTAGTAGGTTGACTTCTGATTCGGAGGTTGTAAGTTTGAATCCCGACCGTTAATCAATGGATTTTTCCATTTAAAAAATTATATTTGGCCAATTAGGTACACATGTTTATAACTGTTAAGTCCTGCTGAAGTCCAGTATGTGTAGGCAGGGAGATATTGCAGTTAACTGTTACTTAGAACATATAATAAGTATTTAATTGATACTTACAATCCTCATTCCCTCATATCTAGCTCCATCATACTTGTCTCCTGGTTTCTCAAACGGAAATGTCCCATCATACCCTGTCAGTTTCCCAGACAAGCCGATGAGCATCTGAAAAATAAAACAGATGGTGTTTTTAGTAACGTTGAGCAATTTTTCAGAGCATGTTGTGGCAGCAAATACAAAAATAATAATTGTACCTTTCCTAATGGTGGATGAACATCAAAGAAGAATGTTCTATTTATGTACCAGCTTGCCATTTTTCCAAAGTGTGTTTCATCCCAACTGAAAATTAAATAGTAAACTTTAGATATCATATGATTGTAGTATAATTATGGACAAAGTGGTTTGAAATAAATGAATTTATTATATTAAATTGTATAATTAAGGTAATTTAAACAAGGTGCCACAACTTACTCATTGTGATCAGAACATAAATGTTTTATCACCATTTCTATTATTTTGTTAACTGAATAATATATAATATCTGTTGTCATTATTATATATTACTAGCTGTTAGTTGCCCACGACTTCATATGCATTACACTACTAAATGTGAACCTAAAAATGAAGCTAAACTCGCTGTTGCAACATGACTTGACATCCCATTTTTATCCCATCGGAACCGATATAAGGGGTAAAAGGTAGCCTATGTGGTAATCCAGGTTATAATCCTCGTATATACCAAATTTCATCGAAATCGGTTAATCCGTTGCGACGTGATTGAGTAACAAACAAACAAATAAATAAACAAACTTTCACATTTATAATATTAGTGTGATTTAATATGTAGTATTTGATTTTGTTATAATAAAATACATAAAAAATCTTCTGAAACATTATTCTGAATAAACTTACCAAACATGGTCTGGTTCCAATACTTTGTAAAATCTAGTAGCAAAGGTTGCACCACAAATTATGCCAAATGCGATCCACCATCTATAATGAAATATATAACTGTTAAATGCAGGTATTTATGTAAGAACTAACTAGGTATACTTAGGTACCTACTAAGTTTGCAGAAGAGCCTTTTTAAATATTTGACCTTAATTCAGAGTCAAACTTATAGTATGGCTTTAGACGTAGGAAAAGGGATCATACCAAAACCATTTTGTGTATACCTTTTTACATGGGACCTTTGTTCGAAACACATATGAGAAAGAATCTGTGTAAACATTTTATACCACTTACATTTTATTATTTTCCGCTAAGGAACAACTGTTTATTTTTTCTTTATTCATATTTTAGAAAGCTAACTAGTATTGTTTTGTATTTTAATTGGTCACAATTATTGCATTTTTAATTCAACATTTTCTAAAATAGTCGAGTAAATTTTAAGAGGACACCGAGAAAAGTAACTGGACTGGACTTTTCAAACAAATTCGCGAAATGCGTACGTCACAACAAAACAAAACAGATGTTGTCTGTTTTGACTTTGACAATCAGTGGTGACTTACTCAAAAATTCAAAATTTATTAGCTTTGCGCAAGCCTAGTTTGAAGAAATTCTTCCCACAGAAGCTTGGTAAGCCTTGCAAAGCCTAGGAGCTTGATCAAATTTTTCTCACAGAGCCTGTTGTGCAAATAAATCATTGACGTTGGGGCCCATTACCATAAAGGACGGGTACGTCCGACAGTACCGACGACCGTTGGCCCAACACTAGCGTCAAATTATTTGCATAATCACTGTCAAAATTGACAATTCGCAGCTACTCTCTCCTCCCCCCCCCCACCCTCTCTGTTTCTGTTTGTTTGTTTTTCTTCTTCATTCGCGAAATTTGTTCGAGAGTTTGCTAACGTAACGTGTTGTGTGATTCATTGTCTCGTTTATAACTTTGTAAATAAGTAAAGTAATCAGTGAAGTGACGCTTTTATTCGCAGTACTACATCCTCAACTTCCACACGTCTAGAGAGCTATGACTATATAATTGCATCATGGATCGTTATAAATTTATAATCGTATTTCTAAGTTTACTTTCGTGTTGTGATTGTGATATTAATTACGAGAAAAAGAATAAACTCGTGAATGCCTTTATAGATTTCTATAACAAGCTGCCTAATCAAATTTACATTTGCGATGAGGGATATTTGCTAAATGCGCAGCAAAGTGTGAGTACTTGCCATAAAAGATTTTTTCCTCGGTCAGATTGTATGGTTTAATTAAATGAAGGTTATCACAATTGTAGACCTTTGCCATTTAGTTCCTTTTCATATCGTAAAGTTTATATGAAGCATTTGATAATATGTGCTAATTAATGAGGCCATTCTCCTATTACTTACCTAAAATATGAATGTATATATTGACCCCTTTTAATAGCTTTGTAAAAAATATATTTATTGATAATTTACAAAATACTTATGACTTAAATTGTATTATGAATACAATAATGTTTTCAAGCTGCTATCGGTCAGGCACCACAACTATTAGGTTGGGGAAAAAGTTTCTTTGCATTTTTCAAGAAAATTCAAAACATTTTTTAATATAGTTTATTTACATTTAACTAAAGTATGTAGGTACCATTTTGTTCGATAACTTTTTGCCATCTTGTAGGTAGGGACATGATCCCATTGCTATAGAAATTTTGCGGCTTCTGATCAAAATACCGCGACAAGTGGTTTTGGCAGTCTTCTCGTGATGTTAACCTGACACTGCCTAAAGAGTTCTGAAGAGACCGAAACAGGTGGAAATCTGAATGTGCTAGGTCAGGACTATACAGCGGATGCATTAACACCTCCAGCCAAACTCTCTTAATTTTTGCTGAGTGGCTAAAGATGTGTGAGGTCTAGCATTATCCTGATGAAAAACCACACCCCTTCTGATGATTAATTCCGGCCGCTTTCTCTCAACTTCTTGCTTTGATCTCATCAGTTGTTCGCAGTAGACTTCAGAATCGATGGTCCTGCCTGGTGGTAACAGCTCATAATGAATAATGCCCTTCCAATCCCACCACACACATAGCATCACCTTGTTGCGAGTTAACCCGGGTTTCGCCACAGTCTGTGAAGCCTGACCAGCCTTTGACCATGACCTTTTTCGCACGTTCTTGTCGTACGTGATCCACTTTTCATCACCAGTTATCAGCTTCTTCAAAAATGGTTTGGTTTCATTACGTCGTAATAAAGAATCACATATGAGTACACGGTTCATTAGGTTTCTTTCAGTGAGCTCGTGGGGTACCCAAATATCGAGCTTTTTTGTGTACCCAGTTTTTTCAAATGCGCCAAAACTGTTTTGTGGTCAATTCCCAGTTCTTCAGATACGTCGTAACTACTGATATGCCGATCTTGCTCCACTTTTTAAAAAATGGCATCAATTTCATCAGTAATAGGGCGACCAGAGCGACGTGCATCTTTGACATCAAAATGTCCGGATTGAAAACGCTTAAACCAAATTTGTTTTACCCTCACAGACACTGAACTAGGTCCATAAACAACGCAAATTTTTTTCGCGGCTTGCGTTGCATTTTTACCTTTTTTGTAGTAAAATTTTAAAATGTATCGAATTTCTTCATTGGATTCACTCATGTTTACAGTACGAAAAACAAATAAAAATCACACATTTTCCTAATTTGAATTTGGAATTATCTTCTTTAAAATTTAAACTTTGAATGATACCAAAAACAGCCAGATATAAATAGCAATAGATAGTATAGCCAAAGATATTTTATTTCAAGTTCATACATACTATAATGTGAAAAGACTTTTTCCCCAACCTATTATACAAAAATGTATTGGTGTGATCCTTGACCAGTTAATATACTTTTGCCTATATCGTGAATTTGACTTGTAACTGCCAAATCTTATTCCTTTTACCCTAGAAGACCTACTACTTGTACGTAAACTAAAGTATTTATGTACCTAATGGGTATTGACTTGATTTGGTTTTTGTTAATATGTGTATTGTGAATTTGTATAGGGGTGTTGACTATGTGTCAGAAATAAAGATTGATTTATTTATTAATTTCCTCCACTTTGCTCAAGCCTCGACATCTTCAGAAACATTGCATGCCATCATGGCCCTGCCCAACACCTCTGCCCAACACCTCTGCCCAACACCTCTGCCCAACACCTCTGCCCAACACCTCTGTCCCATCTGTAGCTGCTCCACTACAAGGCAAAAACCTCCCTTACCTTCCACTTTTTGCAATTAAATGCTGAAACCTGGGCATGTGCTTAGGTCACCTAAGTTGGTGTGAGCTGAATTTGATCCCCCAAATCTCATTCTGGGTCTTCTTCGTTTGCTGCCTTGTTTTGATGGGGTCCATTCTGGTGTTCTCGTAATGTAATTCATACAATTATTTTCAGACTGAGCAAAACTCCTATGATATCGAAGTAAGCCTAAAAGTGTCTGAACCTCACAACCTAGACTCCACAAAGTACATCAGATGTACTGGCAAAGTGGTGGATTTGGATGACAATGGAGTCGCAATTATGAAACATCATTGTGAAGAAGTAGCTTATGGTAATAATTTTACTATTTATTTTGAGTTGTAAGTAATTTGAATGAGTAGTGTATTCTGTTCCGTTTTCCATAAACATAATATTGGAGACTTTTTGTAATATGAAAGTAATAAATGTTATTAAATCTAATTCAATAAGTAAATAAAATAATTATAGTGATATTAATGAGTAGTGAATTGACAAATTGCATTATGTAAATAATAAATATTACCAATAGAATAATTAATATGTGCCAGGTGGCACATTAAAGCTGGACATACTAAAATACCTAATACCAGTATTTTAGGGTTGCAAAGTCGAACTGGGAAGCCTTACATTTCATATACAGTGAAACCTGGTTAAGTGAGACATCAAGGGACCTGCAATGTCGTTTCACTTATAGAGGTATTCCACTTACCCAGTGTCTCAGATATACAGGTATAAATAAATATCTGTCTCATTTACAGAGGGTTCCATTAATAGCTACAAAAATTATGAATATCGAACCTTCGCGCGAAATCTTGTGCCTTTTCTTTAATCATCGGTCCACATACCGGAACGTTTTTGTTACGACGTTGCTTAACCCATGTTAGCAAACACTGTTCAAGTTCAGGATACGAGGCATGCCTTTTAAGTTCTGTCGTTTCCATATTTTCCGGCAATTTTGAATTTGGAACTGTTCTATATTCGAATGTGTTTACATTTTGAATCTCAAAACAGTTGAAAGTATTAGGATAATGCTATTGTTTAGTCACAGTTTCGATTTGAATCTGTCAGGTCACGTACGAAAATGAATCTTTCTAAGGAAAATGATCGTGCAATAATTTTCTACAACTTTAGAAGAGGCCTGACACGGCTTCAGTGTTTAGAAGAGCTAACATCTGTGTTCAGTGATGTAGCCCCATGTCTGCGGACTGTCGAACGCTGGTATTTATAATTCCAGCGTGGACATACTAGTGTTAGTGACAGATTTCGCGAAGGACGCCCAAAATCCGCCTTCACTGAAGATAACATCATTGCTGTGAGACAACTAATTCTCGAAGATCGTCATGTGACGTATCGAGAGATAGAGGCTCTATTAGGCATCTCAGGGACAACCATTCAGAAGATCTTGCATGAAGCGCTTGGTGTGAGAAAGCTAGTTTGCCGTTGGATACCGCATCTGCTTTCCGACGATCACAAGGCGGCCCGCGTCAGATGGTGTAAGAAAACTCTGCAAAGGTTCAACCGAGGGGAGTCAAATCACGTCTACGACATCATAAGTGGTGACGAATCTTGGATCTATGCTTACGATCCTGATTCCAAACAACAATCTACAATCTGGGTCTTTCAAGACGAGCCAAAGCCGACTAAAGTTGTTCGTTCTCGAAGCACTTCAAAGAAGATGGTGGCCACGTTCGTTGGAAAAACCGGCCATGTTGCGACTATTGCACTTGAAGATCGTAGAACAGTTAACGCAGAGTGGTATACTACAGTTTGTTTACCACAAGTCATCGCCGAACTTCGAAAATCTAACTCAAAGCGACGCATCATCCTGCACCACGACAACGCAAGCTCACACAGCGCTCGTCAAACGATTGAGTATTTGAAGCAGGAAAAAGTAGAAATTCTTGACCATCCTCCATACAGTCCTGACCTAAGCCCTAACGATTTCTTTACATTTCCTAAAATTAAGAAAAGTCTTCGTGGTCAGAGGTTCCAGTCCGGTGAAGAAGCAGTCGACGCTTTCAAGTCAGCCATTTTGAACACCCCCACTTTAGAGTGGAATAAATGTTATAATAACTGGTTTGAGCGAATGGAAAAGTGTATTAAGCTACGCGGTGAATACTTTGAAAAACAATAAAAAGTACTATAAGGTTCTAGTTGTGTTTTTTTCTTCAAACGACAAAACTTAAAAGGCATGCCTCGTATTCTGATAAACGTACACGTTTTAGTTTTCCTTGTCCTTCAGAACATTGTGATTCAATTTTATGTTTACTCTGAATTATTCTACAAAGAGTAGATTTTGGCACATTAAATTCGGCACAAACTTCTTCGCATGTCTTCCCACTTTCATAAACGGATATTAACTTCAGTTTTTCACGTAATGATAAAGATTGTAGCCTTCGTTTTGACATTTTTCAAATAAACATCTGTATGATAGTAAAGCGAAACTAAAACTGAAGGTAATTGAAGCTCAAAATTTGTACTTACGTACTTGGAATTACGTGTGGAATTTGTGGGTAGAATAAGAATGAGTAAACAAACAATGTTATCTATGATGATAAATCGAAACAACAAATCCCAGATATAGAGGTTTACCTCGTCCCACTAACAGAGGTAATTCAGTGCCAAAGTGTTGGGACCTCAGCATGAGTTCCAGTTATGGAGGTTTCTCACTTATCCAGGTCCCACTTAACCAAGTTTCACTGTATATGTATTTCAATCCATAGGGGCTTATAGAACACTTAGTTACGTCAACTTCATTACATTTATCTTAGAATATATTATATAATAGAATAGTATTTTAGTTTAACTGGCTTTGACAGAAGAACATACTTTAAAAAATAAAATTAATAAAAATTATTTATTACCTATTTTCAATCACCAATATTTGATTGAATATGTCTTCCAAAAATACTATAAAGTTTTATTTTTGATACACGAATCCGCTTAGAAAATATAAAGCGTGAACAGCCAAGAACCGCTATTTTGGTATATACATACCTAAAAAGTATTCAAATACAAATAATTTTATGCGTAATATGGGTAGGCACAAGGTGTTTAGTATTCACAATATTAGTAGCATGTATGTCCAAAATCAACAGCAAAATTACCGTTTTTATTTTAAAATTACTAAGATATAGCCACATTGACTACAGAAACATCCACTGTGCGGAGAGCGACACGCCCTTAATCAATCATTAAATTTTGTTGCAGACAAAGGTTCAGAAGTTGAAGAAATAGTTGTAACAGAGACAAACATTGGTTTAGCGGAGACTCCATTCGAAAGAAAACCTATACAACTTGACAATGAAATTCAAACCAATACTGCTGTAAGTAGAATTTTGTGGTATCACAGGTACTTGTAGGCATCAGGCAGGGAATCCCCGTCAGCTCTTGTTACGTTAGTAAAAAATTCTTGAATGAATGAATGAATGAAAATTCTTTATTATACCTTACAAGCTAAACACAACAGATATATAAAAAAAAACAATAAATGTAAGCATAATGGGCGGACTTATCGCTTAATAAAGCGTTCTCTTCCAGACAACCTTTGTGCCTTGTTGAATTACCGACTTCATTTTTAACGACCTCCCTGGCGCAGTGGGTGAATAGCTGGCTGAGATGCAGGAGGTAGTGGGTTCGATTCCCGCCGCGAAACAAATGTTTGCATGATCTACAGATATTTGTTTCGGGTCTGGTTGTTTTTATATATATTATAAGTATGTATTTACAAAAAAAAGTATATAAGTATTCTATCAGTTATCTGGTTCTCATAGTACAAGCTCTGCTTAGTTTGGGGCTAGATAGCGCTGTGTGAAATGTCCAGCAATATTTATTTATTATTTATTTATAATTTTATCAACGCGAAGCGAAACTACCTGTCATGTCAACTTTACTGTTAAATACTAACCTAGTCGCGTAAATACGCTTCTTCTCTAACCGACTCGCGGCGGATCCGACGCACCTCGCTAAACCCCGCCTACTCGATACACGTAATTTATTTGATGAAATTGGGTTTCGTAGAAAAGTCAGTAGGCAGTAGTAGAAGAAAGTAGGCAAAGTTATTTTTATTATTGGCTATTAAATAATACCACAGTTAAATACAAATATTATTTTAAAATAGCGCAAAATATGTGATGTGTAGAATGCATTACTGTTATGTAGGTAGATAGTTACCGAGAATTCATCCCGGACTATGGGACAGCGCACGTAGCCAGAGGCAACGCGCGACGGCGGCGGCGCCTTTTTTGGTGGGTGTTCCCTTATCTTAAAAGTTAGGAACCACTGGCCTATGGCACTCAGGGATAGTGTGTGAATTATTATTTTTTTAAATCGGTTCAGTTTATCTGGAAAATACCAATTATGTACATCCAAACTAATAAATTGTACAGCTATAAAACTTAGAGGAAATACTAAGATAAATTGTAACAAAATCTATGTTCACTTGCATACTAGCATGAAATGACATATTGTAGCATGAAAATAAAAAATCCCCTAGTAAATTGGTATCATATAAAAGTCCCTGTATAATGAATAATTATAAAGTTATTTATAAATTGATAAGCCTGCCCCTGATCTGAAATTGTCTCTTACTTATAATAAGTTAAGTTGATACTGCCGACGTTGCATTGGCTATATCGATATTATATTATCTACACCTATTACATGATCTGATGCCGTCATCTCCTTTCTAGCAAAAGACAAACACGGGTCAGTACTATCCATCATCATATCAGCCATAAGAAGTCCAACGCTGAACACAGGCCTCCCCCATAGATATCCAGAGCGACGTTTTTATTTTTTTAAATTATAGGCTAGCGTTTGACCACGATCTCGCCTGATACAGCGATGATGCACTCTACGATGGAGCACGCTTTTTAGAAGAAACTTATTCACTCGCCTTGAAGACCCTTAGGATGTAGTTATCAGGAAACACAGACTCAGGCAAGGCATTCCACTCTTTGGCGGTGCGCATAATATACATAGGTGGAAGAGAAACGCTTTGTGTGTATAATTGGTATGTTTATCTTGTACGGGTGCAGGCCGTACAATCACGAATCAAGTTAAAAATAAAAAAAAGCGCAAAACAGACAAAAGATATAAAAATAGAAGATAACTACTAAAAAATAACAAAATAAAATGTGTGTGTTGCGGTGTGACAAAATGGTTATCTCATAACTCTGTGAATAAAATTTTGCTCCAGTTACAACTTGCGGAGAAAACAAGTGAAACGGGATGCATGCAATACGACAACACAAAAGTAAATAAATAAATAATAAATAAATATTGCTGGACATTCCACACAGCGCTCTACACACAGTCTCAGCCGGCTATACGCCCACTGCGCTACGGAGGCAGTCAGTTCTTTCTTTCTTTCTTCATTCTAAAGGACTCAGATACATATAATACACACAAATAGGTATTAATAATTGGAAAGTTACTTAAAATGAGCTTAGAATCCTGTCTAGTTCGGATGACTTGCAGGAAATGCATTGGTATTTAGCAAACCACCAAACATTGACGCATGAAGCCGATTATTTTATTAAATAAAGGAAGTTATTAAAGTAAATCAAACAAGGGATGCTTGAATAAAAGCATATACAGTACAAGCTTCCGTCAGCGGCTTCGCACGCGTTTTTTGTTAATAAAATGTGGTCTATGTCTTAATCCAGATCATAATCGACCAATATAAGTACCAATTTCATCAAAATGGGTCCGGCAGTTTGGTCATGAAAACGTAAAAAACCGACAGACAGGCATCTATTAGGAGTAGCTAGTAACCGTTGTAATATTTGTTCATATGAACAATACCTTTTCAAAAAGTTGCATTACTTGTAGCGTATGTAATATATATTTGATTTATCATTCTTCAAGCAGAATACCAGGAAAACAGTGGATAAAAGCCAACCTTGAAACTTTGCGACGCTTAGACAATTTTTTTTTTGAGTACACATTCAAATAGCATTTTACAAATTAGCATTTAATGTCAATTTCTATTTTACTGAAGTACTACCGACCACCCGCCGGATGGTCGAATGACATTGAAAGCGTAGCTGGGTGTCAATGGATGAGACTCGCAAGGGACGGTAAAGAATGGCGTAATAAAGAGGAGGCCTATACTCAACAGTGGGTGCAGACGGGCTGAGATAATGATGATGATGATGAAGTACTACACCATTCTTACATTCAGGTAGGTATGGATGATTTTGATTGGACTTAGATATAGACAGAAATTTATTGTTTGTTTTGTTATAATTCTTTATTGCACAATAAGAAAAATGTACAAATGGAGAACTTAATGCTAAAAGCATTTTCTACCAATCAACCGTGACAACTACACAATGTAGTACATACAATACATTATAATATTAAAGAAAAGTATAAAATAAAGTAAGAAAAAATAGAAAATTACATACGTAGGAATAATAGAATAACATAATAAATTAGTTGAAGATAAGGTATGATGACCAGTGATCGGAGTAAGTAGATTGATTTTATGTACTTGCATCATAAATCGTGATGATAATGTTACGAGCTGAGGGTTCGGGAAAAATAATGAAAACCAATCTAACCAAAATAACAATCCTATTTACACTAAAATGATAAATACACGATCCTAATCACAAGTAATCACAAGTTGTGATTACTTATTGTTATATATTATTACTTATTGTTATTGTATAGGCGTGATTAGTGTGTTGTGATTCACAACACACTAATTCACACCACTGTTGCACAATAAACCACTAAAAGTCACCGAAATATTCGCACGTATAGCCAAATCCAGACTCCCTCTTTGGACGTCTATGCCCTATTTATACCGCACGCAGTTGCTACACCTTTCTCGAACGTTCTCAATGGTTCTGCCGGGAACTAGCAATGTGTAGGTATTTCAACAGGACTACTATATCTTATTCTGTGTAACTGCTGGTAAAAACATAGTAGGTATATATCACACCTAATATTACCTATTCTGTGAGACAACAGTAGGTATACACTTCGAGAGGCCGGCTATTACTTATTCTGTAACAGCCTCCGGCGTAACAATAATATGTCATGGACATTGCTTTTTTCCCAGAAATTTCCGTTATTTACGGAATTATATTACCTATGAAGCACTCAAAAAATCATATGTCACATCTATCCACATAGAAGAATACTTGGCCATCAAAATAACCTACAGAGCAAGCGTCAACATGACACTGAGACGGAAATATCTAACGGCAAAGGAAATAACTATCCTAAATCCCGGAGGCATGTCCATGTAAACATATACATTTGAGATCATTGACCCTCAATCAATCTAGCTTCTCCCACTTTACACCCAGCTCCACGTTATAATTTAAAAATCCCGGAATCCCGGAGGCATGTCCATATTAACATATGCGTTTGAGATCATTAACCCCAAATCAATCTACCTAGTCCGATCACTGATGATGACCTAAACAAAATCATCCATTTCTAAACAGAATTGCTTTTTCTGTCTTTCATTTTTACGAATTAGTGTATGTGAATGAATTAGTGGAAGGTATTTTACTAACAGACTTTAATAAAAGGAGGAGGCTCTCAATTCCTAGTTTTTTTTCATGTATTTTCTTCGATAGTTCTTTGTATGATTTCTATTATTATTTTTTTGTTAAAAAGTGGGTTATATGGGTCTTCAGGGATGGTCCAATATAATTTATTTCGTAAACACGATGTGTAATATTTATTGCCTTATACTGTCAGTACCTAATTGTATTTACTTCATATCAGTCAAAGGACGTCCACTGCTGAGCATAGGCCTCCCCCATAGATTTCCAGAGTGACCGACCTTGTGCGGCCAGCACCCAACGGCTTCCAGCATTCTTTATCAGGTCTTCTTTCCATTTAGTGTATTTACTTAATCTATTTAAATGGTACACTCTAAAATCGGTAACCTCTACTTATTTATCTTTTAGGTAACATCAGGGGAGCAGTTCATAGCAGTACCTCGAGAGACACCGAAAGTGCATTGCATAGGGTGCTCCTCACACGTCAATATTCAGGCGGCAGGGGTCAGCGAGCTCGCGTCCATCGGTGTGCGCCAGCTGAATTTACTCGAACCGAACATAAAACACACTCTCAACAGTGTTGTGGACGTCGAGAGACAAGTACAGGTATGTGGAAATTGCGTATACCTACCACCAAAAAACTTTTGTTAAATTCAGCTTTATACAATTTTCTAACTTGAAAATCACTTAGTCACCACTCTCTAACTCATTTTACTGTGACATGTGTGTGTTGTTGTTTATAGTAGCTTTGAGAAGTTCATGATTGTTGAATATTATCATGTGCCTGTTATAGCAACCATACTTTTTAAACTGAAGTAACGAAGAAAGAGTGTACAATAAAATTGATGTGTACAGAACCCCTCCCTTTTACAGGTCGTCAGAGGCATCCGCTACATACTCACTCTCATAATAGACTACGATAGCTGTACAGAGGCAACACCTGACACCGTGATATGCATAAACTCGAAAGCGTGCAAAGTAACTGTCTTAGAAAAACCATGGATGAAATTATCTGACGGGTCTAAGTACAGAGCCGTTCTTTCTAATAACTGCACCGAGGAATGGCGTTTCGGCGATGATGGCGTGGTCATACCTCAAACCCCTACTAATAGCAAGGAAAACAATAACATTAATCCACCGCAAACCGATGGAGGATCTGATATTATAAAACCTATTCACAACGTAGATATCCAAGCTCAACAACATACTGAAAAAACATTAACAGATGAAGATATTAAAGTTCTAGAAGAACAAATCATACCTCATAAACAGTTTGACGAGCATGAAAGTGCGACTCCAGTCTCCGGTACCTCTGAGGTAACAGAAACATCAGACCCTGGTAAAGAACATCTGGTTAAAATAGAATCGGCAAGTCAACTTAGTCCCAATTCCATACCAGTGATCAATTTTGTAAAACTAGAGAGTTTGCCGGAGGACAAGAAAAAGGCAATCGATGATATGTTAAGTTTTTTCAATTTTGCTGGTTTTGACTCTGCTGTTCCCGACGAAGAAAAAGGAAGATCAAAAAGAAGCTACGATAACGATCCAAATATAATGAACCTGGTAGATAAGTTTCAGAAAATAAATAAAAAGGTCGATAACGCTAAGTATGTTTACAAACTAGCGCAAATTGTAGTTGATCATCTGAACGAAATTGATTTGGAAGTGAAGACTAGAGTTTTAAAAGAAGTTATAAATGTTGAAGAGGAATTTGAGAATCACCAGCATTTCTATTACGTACAATCTCGTATTATCATCCCATGCGATAAATCTGAGTGCGAAGAGAAAAATGCCGTATCTAAAATCTGCAATGCAGTACTTGACGGTACTGACAAAAATTTTCAAATCCTAAACGCATTTTGCCATGACGAGCCTAAAGCAAAACCACTAGGTAACGTAAATACTGTGGCTCTTGATGACCCAGTACTACTTAAGTTGATCAAAGAAGCAACAAACAAAATCGAATCTGAGTCAACATATGGAAAAGCTATGAAAGTTAACAAGATAATTGATGCGACCACTCAGAGAGTGTCGGGAACCTTGACCAAGTTCTCAGTTATACTTGATTACACTAACTGTAACAAAACGGTTCTACCTGTATTAAGGAGTGATTGTATTGTTGTAGAAAAAATGGGTTCACAAGTTTGTGACGTTACAATTCATGAAAGGCATTGGTACAAACAAGGAAAGAAGATAACGTATACATGCATCGAAATACCGGTAGATACGAGCTTCTCGAATATACGTACATCTGAAGTAAAAATGAGCGCCAGCGACCCCGCTGTCCTCGACATGGTCAACGAAGCTTTACAGTATTTAGATGTACAATCCAACAGAAATAACAAACAAGTGGTGGTTAGAATAAATTCCGTCGCAACTCAACTCATGGCTGGCTTTTTAACAGATATCGAGTTCGTTGTCGGGTATACGACTTGCCCCAACGATGTCACACACGTTACAAGCAAGTGCAAATTGCTAGAAGGCGAACCTCTGAGAATATGTAAGGCTAAAGTTTGGGATAAAACTTGGATAGAAGATGGGAGACAAGTTGATGTGTCTTGCAAGGAGCCTGATACAGAAGACAATAAACCAAAAAGATTAAAAAGAGATCAATTAGTAGGTGGAGCAGTATCTCAAGACGTAACGAGTACTGAGATCCAGCAGCTGGCAAAAGATGCCCTGCGAGAGTATTTGAAAGCCTCAGTATATCATCGTCATTATGATGTCATTGATATCCTGGAGGCATCAGTTCAAGTTGTAGCTGGAACCTTAACAAATTTATTATTCAAGATATCGCCGACTAATTGTCTAACAGATCGTGAAGGAAAACCTTCTTCATCTGACTGCAAAGTTATGGATTACAATGATGTTACTACGTGCTCTTCAGTTATATGGGAAAAAGGTTGGCTTGATTTTAAACAAATCAATACAACTTGTAATGACAGTGAAAATGCAAGGGTTAAACGCGACAATGTAGGATTGTTGGTAGGGGGTTCTAAAATTCAGGATCGTAATGATCCTAAGTATGTAACACTTGCTAAGGAGTCTATGCAAAAATACCTTCAAAACAATGGCAATACTAACCCGCATAAATTAGTTTCAATAAATAACGTCACCACCCAAGTAGTAGCGGGAACAATTACTAGAATCGATTTCACAATTTCTCCAGCTGCTCAAACAACTGGCGATGTTATTAGTTGTTTTTCTAAGATATATGAGAAACCGTGGCAAAACTATAAGGATATCGACGTTAACTGTGTTATTGACCAATCTAGAACCAAAAGAGAAGTTACGCACGAAACTTACACGGGAAGAAAGTTGTTGAATAGTGTAGGCGGTGAAACAGATAAAGATACTTATGATCCTGAGTTTAAGACACTGGCAAAAGAATCACTTCAGAAGTTCTTGAAAACTTCTGGTGGTAGCCAGCATTACGGACTTATAAGCATACAAAAAGCCACCGTTCAAATTG
This sequence comes from Philereme transversata, assembly GCA_963924445.1. Lineage (NCBI taxonomy): Eukaryota > Metazoa > Arthropoda > Insecta > Lepidoptera > Geometridae > Philereme > Philereme transversata. The sequence continues at coordinate 14,598,753 of OZ004347.1, forward strand.
TGTCTGGAACAAAGACTAAGCTGGAGTTTAGTATATCCCCTACAAATTGTCAAGTTGATCACGACGGGAACCCTTCTTCGTCTTACTGTAAAGTTGTCGATGCCGGCGATGTTATCAGTTGTTCTTCCGAAATCATTGAACAGAAATGGCGCAATCGCAAAGACATTGATGTAACTTGTCACGTTGATGATCTTTTTAACAGAGTTAAAAGAGGGTTACAAGGTGGGTTGACACAGAAAGACCCGAAAGAACCTGAATATAGGAAACTTGCTGAGGAGTCAATGCTAAAGTACCTTCAAAACAATGGCAATACCAACCCGCATAAATTAGTTTCAATAAATAACGTCACCACCCAAGTAGTAGCGGGAACAATTACTAGAATCGATTTCACAATTTCTCCAGCTGCTCAAACAACTGGCGATGTTATTAGTTGTTTTTCTAAGATATATGAGAAACCGTGGCAAAACTATAAGGATATTGACGTTAACTGTGTTATTGACCAATCTAGAACCAAAAGAGAAGTTACGCACGAAACTTACAGGGGAAGAAAGTGGTTGAATATTGTAGGCGGTGAAACAGATAAAGATACTTATGATCCTGAGTTTAAGACACTTGCAAAAGAATCACTTCAGAAGTTCTTGAAAACTTCTGGTGGTAGCCAGCATTACGGACTTATAAGCATACAAAAAGCCACCGTTCAAATTGTGTCTGGAACAAAGACTAAGCTAGAGTTTAGTATATCCCCTACAAATTGTCAAGTTGATCACGACGGGAACCCTTCTTCGTCTTACTGTAAAGTTGTCGATGCCGGCGATGTTATCAGTTGTTCTTCCGAAATCATTGAACAGAAATGGCGCAATCGCAAAGACATTGATGTAACTTGTCACGTTGATGATCTTTTTAACAGAGTTAAAAGAGGGTTACAAGGTGGGTTGACACAGAAAGACCCGAAAGAACCTGAATATAGGAAACTTGCTGAGGAGTCAATGCTAAAGTACCTTCAAAACAATGGCAATACCAACCCGCATAAATTAGTTTCAATAAATAACGTTACCACCCAAGTAGTAGCGGGAACAATTACTAGAATCGATTTCACAATTTCTCCAGCTGCTCAAACAACTGGCGATGTTATTAGTTGTTTTTCTAAGATATATGAGAAACCGTGGCAAAACTATAAGGATATTGACGTTAACTGTGTTATTGACCAATCTAGAATCAAAAGAGACATATTTCACAACCCAAAAACGACTTGGAAAGGGGGCGAACAAGAAGTAAATCCGACGAAGAATGAGTACAAAATGCTAGCGCAAGATTCGTTACGAAAATACTTAAAAAATCGGAAAATTTTTGACTTGCATTCTGTGGTCGAAGTAAAAAAGGTAACGAAGAAAATTGTCTCTGGTATAAAGTATAACATTGAATATATTGCCGCACCAAAGTCCTGTGCCGAAGATATCTCAACTTGTATGGACCAAAAATCTGTTCTTCATTGCAGGGCAGATGTGTGGGACCGATCTTGGCTGGGTTTAAAAGAGATAGTTGTCATTTGTAGACCAAATAATAACAAGGGAAGAAAAACTCGTCCCAATCCCAAAAACTTAGAATTAAAAGACGTCGAAGACACTATTGTTGAAGAAGGACACCGAGAGAAGAGACAAACAGACGATTACATAGATGAAGACATGAGTTTCTACTACGCCAATCGTGCGATTAAGCATCTGAACAACAAACGGAACTCCAATAACTTACATAAATTGGTTTCAATTCACGGCACTCAAAACAGCATTCACATGAACCAGCCTATAGTTCGCATGTACATTGAGACTGCAGAGACATACTGTCTAAAACATCGCGATGAGAACATCCTTTCCGAATGCGAAGAACTGGAAGGCATGACGCATCTACTTTGCCTCGTCAAACTCTGGCCGTCTCCAGACAATGAACACATTGTGGAACAGGTATCCTTGGTCTGCGACGATGATGACAAATTCGAAACTGTCACCGGCATATCCGTACCGACCTTGATAAAAGCTGCTATCAAAGAATTAGAAAAATCTCCTAGTGTAAGACACAAACTAGTACACCAGGGTGAACCGCAAGTACTTCCTTCCCTAGACTCAAGTTTTCCTCTCCTAATAAACTTTATAGTCACCTCAACCAACTGCTCCAAACATGACACCAATTTTTTTGACTGTTTCACCGATATCGCCAGACCTTCTAAATCTTGTACTGCTCAAGTCTGGCTCAAGCCACATAGCCCGAACGTAAAAAAGATCACCGCTAAATGTAATAAGAATCAATCTCGCAAAAAGCGATCAATCTCGCTAAATCCTTCGAATGCGACTGCTGATGAGCTGATCATACAAAGCATGGTTCAGGAATCATTACATAAACTGGAGATGGCGTCGTCAAACAGATACAAACAGAGGGTCGTCCAGATCAATAGTTATTCGACCAAAATAACATCCGGGAAAGTGACAACGATCGACTTTGATGTGGGATATACGTCATGTTTGAAATTCGAGTGGGTAGACGACGTAAAGACTTGCGAGTTCCTTGAACACCTCCCGAGAAGGCATTGCGTGTCGCAAGTCTGGGAGAGGCTTTGGCTCGAAAATGGGAGAAATATAGAAGTTACCTGCGAAGAAGATGAAACTCCTCTGGAATCTCATGTAGAGTTCGGAAACACAATAACGGCTATGCAGCTGGCTAACGAATCTTTAAAGTATATTGACGCCAAGTATCCTCATCCACGAAAACAGAAGGTAGTTCGGATCTTTTCTTTGGAGAAGCAAGTTGTTGCAGGCATCCACTATAGAATGAAAATCGAAGTCGGGTCGACGCAGTGTGCAGCGTTGAGCGCTGAGACCGACTGCAAATTAGACAGTACGGCGGGTAACAATAAGTTTTGTCGCGTTAACATCTGGCTCCGACTGTGGACCGACCATCCCCCGAACTTCCGCGTGACTTGCGACTACCAAGAAAGCGCTTCAGCAGAATTGTACCATCGTTTGCAAGCCGAGACGTTGTTTAGCAATTTCCTGGCCACTTACAAGCCCGAATACATTAATAACGTTAACGAAATGAAGAAAAGATTCCAGATATTCGCGGCGAACATACGAAAAATCCACGAGCTGAATATCCACGAGAAAGGAACCGCCACGTACGGGGTGACACGCTTCACCGACCTGTCTTATGAAGAGTTTACAACAAAGTTCTTAGGATTGAAGCCTTCTCTGCGGGATACTAACCAGGTGCCGATGAGGCAAGCCGAAATACCGAGTCTGCAAATTCCGGAGAAGTTCGATTGGAGAGACTTTGATGCTGTGACTGAAGTAAAGAACCAGGGCTCTTGTGGAAGCTGCTGGGCGTTTAGTGTCACTGGTGAGTATATTATTGGTAACTAGATTTGAATGTATTATGTATGAGATATTTTCTCCAAACGCCACTTCATTTGTGGCGAATAAAGCTGTTGTACTAATAATACAGGACGTTCAAATATTTATTTAAAATGTATTATTTATAAAGCGCTTTACGGGAATCGTAAAAAGATAACTAAATCTTTTACTTGGAGTTTTTGTCCGTGTATTTGTTACATGATTATCATAACAGAAATTCTTGAAGCCGAGGGCCTCGATCGCTTAATGTGGTTCAAGTTTTTAGAACAAAATTGTGGTGTGTGTTAAAAACACTTACACAAAATATAATAACTTTATTTTTACAAACAAACTAACCCTAATTAAAGTGCGATTTCGGTAAGTCTGCATAATACTAGGAATGGCATAATATTTTAATCTAACATTTCTACCATTAAAACCATTATATTACAAATATAAAAACATTTGCGTCATTACATCTTAAAATCGAATACTGATAACCAGTGATTGGATATTCGGATGCATATTTACCTAAAGTTGATTTTTGGCTAACAAATTATGGAATAAAGCTTCTTAGAATATTATTATTAAAAATAAAATCCCGGGATCTCGGGTTAAGCAGGTAGAATTTGCCATCTCCCTAGCACACCTACAAAATGCTTATATTTCCTGAGGTCTAATAAGTCCGATCTGACACTTGTTACAAGGTTGTTTTCGCTTCGTCAAAAATTACTGACAGTAAAAGTAGGGAAAAGCAACCATATTACCTTGTAACAAGGCATTATGTGCCAAAGTGTGCGTTTTTTCATAGAATAAGAATTTCTTTAGACTATATGAGGGATGAATGACACACCATAAATAGCTTTAAGGAATATTTAGGTTTAGTAGATAAGTAAATAAATAAAAAATAACACGTGATAAATTTGTTAATCCCGGAATCACGGAATTTTTTCGATAAAAAAGTGCTATCCATACTAGCCAACTTTGAAGTTTAGGTATAGCCCGGTCACATTATCTCGAGACCTGGCGTCGATGACGTCACGTCGCGTCGGCGCTCTGATATGGTGCGCAAGACAAGCATCCTCTAGTAGGATATTATTATAAACAATAAGATTTCCAACAAAACAAATATTGTGTTAATTAATTTAATATAGGTAATATAGGTATGTAGGAAAAGAGAACGGGGCGGGAGGTTCGCATTCCAGCGAGGTCTCGAGATAATGTGACCGGGTAGTAAATATGCATCCGAATATCCGATCACTACTGATAATATATTCAAGTAAATATCTTCAAGTAACGTAGTGCAGCGCTGAATGAAGGTATTTTGTTAGCGATTATTATACTATTATTTACACAGCTACAGGAAATGGTTTTCAAGTGCAAAGATTTTTTTAATTGTCATTCTAAGAATCTTTCAGACTTAGCGTAGGCGGACTGTATAATTAACTTTGAAACAATTTAAAAATTATCTTACTTCAGACACGTACTTTAATAATGCTCTTTTCTTATCTTAGCAAATAAAGAAACACGTGTGTAATTTGCAATCATAAAACACAAACAAGCAATAATATTCACAATAATATTGGCTATCAGGATAGTTCCAAGGCTAAAATGGCGCTTATTTATACTGCCGCTACAAGATCGTTCAGTCTTACAACTTCCAACAACCAACTCCGTCGAGCGTTCGCGAACTCGATCAAGCCACAAACTATGTTAATCTCTTGACTAAAAACGTTGGTGGAATGATATCGACAACTTTGAAAGATGGTGGGAGATGTCGAAGGATGCTGGAAAGTCTGCGGGTTCGATTCCCGCCGCGGAACAAATGTTTGCATGATCTACAGATATTTGTTCCATGTCTGGGTGTTTTTCTATAAGTATGTATTTACAAAAAAAAAAGTATATAAGTATTCTATCAGTTATCTGGTTCCTATATAAGTATTCTATCAGTTATCTGGTTCCCATAGTACAAGCTTTGCTTAGTTTGGGGCTAGATAGCGCTGTGTGAAATGTCCAGCAATATTTATTTATTTATTTATCTTTAGCCCAACTAGTGGGACAAAATAAAATAAAATATTTAACCCCTATAGCGGGTATTTTAGCGTGGTACTGGGATTTTTTTCTCAGTTGTTCCATGGAAATCGCCTGGACCCCTTAAATACTGCATAGCTAAGAACCACCCAAGTTAATCTAGTTATCTATTGAAAAAACCGCGTCCGAATCGGTCCATCCGTTTGGGAACTGCGATGCCACAGATAGACAGACATGGGGGTCAAACCTATAACATCCCTATTTGCGTCGGGTGTTAAAAAGAAGTGGAGGGAGAAGGGAAAAGCCTTTGCACAGATGTGGAAACGTATAGGCTAGTAAAAAAACCCCTGAAAGAGGATGATTGTAACCATAAACGCCAGCGCTCACCAGCGGCACGGAATGGTAAAAGATTTTTGTACGCGGAACACATTTCACTCTTAGATCCTTGTTTTGGGGTTAGATGGCGCTGTGTGCGCTGGCTTTAACAAATGTTTGTATGATTTACAAACATTTGTACCTCTTATATAGTTTTGTTACTCTTATATATGATAAGTATGTATTCACAAAAAAAGTATATAAATAAGTATTTTATCAGTTATCTGGTTCTCATCGTACAAGCTTTGCTTAGTTTGGGGTTAGATGGCGCTGTGTGAAATGTCCAGCATTAATTATTAATATAAAATTAGTGAAGCCATAATGTCCTGCATATTTCAGGCAATATCGAGGGTCAATGGAAGAGGCAGTCCGGGCAACTCGTATCGCTCTCTGAGCAGGAGCTTGTGGACTGCGATAAGCTGGATAATGGCTGTAATGGAGGACTGCCGGATAACGCTTACAGGTAGCCTCATCTGATGAAGGTTCACGAATTGAACCGAAACATTGTCGGTCGAAACACCGATAAGACCGTACGTGATAAATCCCGTATTTATAATAATGATTGAAATTAATCACGAAAGTTTTCTAGGTAATGTTTTTATTAAAAATTTACTTGTTTCCAACATTAAAGTTGATAATCCATCGTTCTATTCAAACCGCGCTGTCTTACGACATTGTAATGTATGAGGTGGATTTTAAAGTTCAATATTAGATTGGTATAAACACGGATTATGGTCCTGGATTATGGGCAATGGATACTCTGTATTTCTTTCAGAATCTTTGTAATATTTCATAAGCAATGAAGCATTAGAGTTCTGGAACTTTGGAATATCCGAACACTTATTAGTTTGGTTATATACTATGTGTTATGTTATGTACGACATTAAATGAAAACACAGGTAGGGCTAATGGCTAGTATTGTTGTAAAATTGGTTCTTTCAAATTAGTTACAATAGAAAATTTAAAAATTTTAAACAAAATTAATAATAAGGTCTTGAAACTGTCATTGAAACAGCCTATATGTAGGTGTATGTGTGTAGGTAAACAAATCATATTCATTCATCATGTAAGGTGGTACCTGTTAAATTGACTAATCGGCATCGTCGCAAAGGCGCCGCCGATTTACGTAAAAAATTGTTTATTGGAAATGTATCGATTAATGTATATAGGTACTGATACGATTACTGATAAATAGTCAAGCTACCGGTATTAAAACCACCTCTAAAATCAGTTAATACGAATCTGGATGTGTGTTTAAAATTAATGGCGTACATAACAAAACAGGTTGTATATGTGAAAATCCAATTATCTTTTTGCCGTCGTTGGCGTATGTTTTATACACTGTATTGGAGCACGTATCAGAAATGTGTTTATGAGTGTCGTCATAAGACTGTAACTTAGCTATAAATTGATGAAATATGTGGACTGTTGGTGTCTCTGTCGATCTTAAAATAAATCAAATACTTTGTATTTCATGGGGAGAAATCGTCGTGTAAATAATAAAAAATAAAAAATGCGTGAGTGTCGTGGAACACACGGTTGGAACGAAGTACTTTTCGTAGTATATTTTTATTGAAATTATTTATTTAATTAATTTTATTTAATATTATAATAATAATTATGTTATTATTTTATAGCATACGCGCTATGGATAACCGTCTACACTAAAGAAAGGGTCGTGACGGAAAACTTACACTTTTTTCGCCTAGCCCCCCCCCCCCCCATCCGCCAAGTCCGTAACGTGCGATAAGAAGCTTCGTTCCGATAAAAATAAAAGCTACTCGTAAGATAAAGACATTTTTACGCAGTTCTTATGGAGTAGAATCAGTTTGGGGTAAAAATAACGTAAAATTAGGTCATGACCCTCATTTTAAAACAATTTTAAGCTATCTTATCTGTCGTGTTAGGGTTTACTGACTGACTTATCAACAGTTGACCTCAACCGAGTCAACTTGTGAAGGATAATGACGACCTTCGTGGCGCAGTGGCCGAATATGAGGCTGAGACTCAGGAGGGGGATCGATTCCCGGAACAAATGTTTGTATGATCTATAGATATTTGTTCTTGGTCTGGGTGTTTCTTGTGTATTATTACAAGATATATATCATTTATCTGTTAACATCCAGACCTGCAAACAAAATCTGTAGACCATGCAAAATTGGTTACTCGGCGGGAATCGAACCAGCTGCGCTGCGTCTCAGCCGGCTTTTCGCCCACTGCGCCACGGAGATCGTCCGTATAAAGATAGATTATTACCTGGATTGAGAAAAAGGCTAGTTTTTGCTGACAAACCACTATTTTTTTATTGGTGATAGTCGCTTGGATACCACCTCACTCGATTGTAATTAGTTTTGTTAAGTGAAGTGCGAAGCCGCGGGCAGAAGCTTGTCTTATAATATTTAGAATAAAACTTGAGACCTTTTAGTATGCAAGGACGTTTGGTAAACAGTCGTCATAAGCATGTATTATGTCATGATGTCACCGCGTTTCAACCTGCTTATAACAATGCTTCATCAAACTTCATTGGAATTCTCATGCATCACATTGTTTAAGAATGATCTTGATTTAGTCAATGGAAATTCCACTAATTTATCAATAGAGGAGCGCAGCGGTATGCAAGCCTACAGGGTGATTCAGAACGTGTATTGTAGACGAAGTACCTTGCGAATCTGAAATCAAAATTAAAATACAATGATATAATACTCCGGGCTTTTTGCAGCGTCAACGTTCCAGCCGTTCTAGAACCGAACGGTCTGATACGTGACGATGGTAAGAGGCCTGACGGTATGACTCTTGTACCTTTTCAGAAGTGTAGGCCTTTGGTGTGGGACGCCACGTGCGTCGATACCCTTACGTCATCTCATCTGTCTGGTACAGCAGTTGGGGCCGGTGCGGCGGCAAATTCAGCCGAAGGTCTCAAGAGGCGCAAATATGGAAGTCTCGACAGAGCTTACGTATTTGAGCCATTTGGGGTCGTGACCCTGGGTCCATGGGGGTACCGGGACTCATCGCGTTTTCAAAATTCTTTCTGAGCGTCTGGTCGAAGCTACGTGTGATCCGAGAGCTGGCGTTATATCACAAAATGTCTATATTATTTATTTGTTAATATTTTCAGAGCAATTGAGCAACTCGGCGGTCTAGAGCTGGAAAACGACTATCCTTACGAAGGAGAGGATGACAAGTGCTCATTCAACAAAACTATGTCCAGGGTGAAGATTACGGGAGCTGTCAATATTACCTCCAACGAGACTGGTATGGCCAAGTGGCTGGTGCAAAATGGACCTATTTCTATAGGTAAGTTTCAAGTTTATCATCATCATCATATTAGTCAAAAGACGTCCATTGCTAATCATAGGCCTCCCCCATAGATTTCCAGAGCGACCGATCTTGTACGGCCTGCGCCCAACGGCTCCCAGCAACCTTTATCAGGTCGTCTTTCCATATAGTGAGGGGCCGTCCTTCGCTTCGCTTTCCAGTGTGTTGCCTCCACTCAAGGACCTTTCTGCCCCAACGGCCGTCAGTTAGTCGAGCTATGTGTCCTGCCCACTGCCACTTCAGCTTGCTAATCCTTTGTGCTATTTCGGTGACTTTGGTTCGTCTACGAATCTCCTCATTTCTGATTCGATCTCATATAGAAACAGCAAGCATAGATAGCCCTTTGCATAGCACGCTGAGCGACCTTGAGCCTTGTTATGAGGCCCATAGTGAAAGACCACGTTTCTGTACTAATCGTCACACACACTGATCAAAGACTTTCGTCATAAGACACAGGTATTTTGGACGAGAAAGTTTTTAGTTAGTTTCCTGTTTAGGTTGACAAATTGGCATTGGTGGCGATACTGCTGTTTACGTTCACTAACTAAAATTGTGTAAAATACGAACGGTCTTATTTTGTTCACGTTATAAATCAAATTAGAATGACATTTGAAGTGACATTTCTAAATTTAAGTACTTATGAAGGCGTGTTTGCGGGCTAGTTTTAGTCAACACCAATTTGATTGATCACTAAAACTAGCGCCCGCAAACATGGCGTCATAATAGAAAATACTTAATTTTAGAAATGTCACTTTTAATTTCATTTTAATTTGATCTTTAGTGTGAACAAAATAAGACCGTTCGTATTTTACACAACTATAGTTAGTCAGCGAAAACAACAGAATTGTCACCAATTTATTATTAAACGAGATAATATTAGATATATAAATATGCTATTTATTCTCATTACAATAGTAAAATACGCGCTAATAGCTTCTAGCGCTAATAGGGATGTGCAACAAACAAGCACTAGAGATGGGACTATCAATCGATAATCTAGCTGTAAACATATATGTTTGTCGTAATAACATTCGAGTGGCTGTTCCATTCTTTATGAAATTTAAAATGTACGGAGATAAGTTCACCGTGCACAAGCGACACAATTTGTGTCCATAAAAAAATAATGTGTTGGTGTCCTATATATTTAATAAGGCTTTGTTCTGTTATTTTTCCATTTAAAAAGGACCTAAGTAGACAGTTTCTCTGTATCTGCTATGGTTTTGGACTGTTGTATACTTTGTTTTATACATCTTTAAAATAAACAATAAAACACGACTAACTTAGTCGGGAAAAAGCCCGTCACAATAATTCGTAAATTGCTTTCGGTTTTCAGGTATAAATGCGAATGCTATGCAGTTCTACATGGGAGGAATCTCCCACCCTTTTAAGTTCCTCTGCAATCCCTCCAATATGGACCATGGGGTACTCATAGTTGGATACGGTGTCAAAGGTAAGCAACTCATGTGGATGTAACACCCGAATCACCTTTATTTATTTCTAACTAGTTGTAGCCCGCGACTACGTCCGCAATTTTCTAGATCTCGACAGCAGCGCGACCTACCGGATCCAATTGTGAATCTAAACCACCTAGGGACCTGATCGAGCTCACACAAAAAAAAAAATCAAAATTGGTTCTGCCGTTTTTTAGTTTTAGCGAGACTAATGAACAGCAATTGATGTTTATATATATTTTATTACCAATCGCTGACCTCCAAGGCTTAGCACGAATCTTTATGAAAATAAAATTAAGCCTACAAGCGTCGGAGTATAAAAAAACCCAATTTGTTTGTTGCAGACTACCCTATGTTCCACAAGAGATTACCATACTGGACGATAAAGAACTCGTGGGGCCCGGAATGGGGCGAGCAAGGGTACTACCGGGTCTACCGCGGCGACGGCACCTGCGGCGTCAATCAGATGGCGAGTAGTGCTGTTATATAGACTATAAACGTATTTATACAGTACTACGATCTATTGTAAAGAGCCCACTGGATCCCACTGCTGGGGAAAAGCCTCCCTTCCCTTCTTCCATTCATCCCGGGTCAATTCGTCCCGCCATCTCCGCCTGGGCCGGCCGGGCCTTGTGCCACTCGGTGGTTATCTTAACCCACAAGTGATCGCGCATTCGACATACATGTCCCAGCCCAGTCCCACTTCAATTTACACTGTTTTTTGCGTGACATCGGCGATGTTTTAGAAATTAGTATGAGTCTAACTCCCAACCCAATATACGCTCCATCGCCCTCGGTTAGATGCGTCGGCAAAATTCGCTGTCACGAGCCGCGTGTCGGCCGAACATTGGTTGCATAATCGTACTCATATAATCATCATCATGACGTCCACTGCTGAACATTGTTATTGCATTGAAGATTGTTTGACTTTAAACAACAAAACAAGACTTCTCTTCCCTAACAGTGCCTTAACTTAGATCGAATAGAATCTCTTTGTACGTTTATAACTGTACTGAAAACTAGTTCTCAGACTAGAGGGCCTAGCACGAATATTTACGTTAGACCCAAACTAGACGAGTAAAACTGTGAACCACTGTGAATCCAAATAAACTTTAATTTTGAGTTTTTGTGCCTAACATGTAGGTACTTACGCCCTGCTGTACGCACTATACTCGTTCTGTTGACTGGTTGCGTACATTGCCTGAGCCAGGTCATTGACAGGGCGAGGTCATTGAACTAGAGGTTTTGTTGAACGGCTCGTAGTAATCTGTAGCATCGTACATTACGCTAATTCTGTAACATTTCGTCGAGCAACATTTTATCAATTTTCTGGAGATTTTGATCATAAAACAAGAATTTTATAGATACATTTATTTATTATTTTTTGTGTAGAAACGGTTCCTGCAATATAATTAGTTTAAAATGCAATACCTTATACATATAACGTAAATGTTCGTTGCCACCAGGCTTGTGTAGAAATAAGGATTATGTGGTAATTGTTTGAGTTAACTAATTAATACTTATTATGTACCTACCTGAAATTATGTACCATCGTACCTTATTGTTTGATATGAATATTTTTACAATTTTTCCTTTTAATTGGTCTTCCATTTCGCTAGTCATAATACTAACCTCTCATTTATTGTGCCTTATATTTAACCGAAATACTCGAATAAATATTAATTATCATACAACAAGACTCCAAAATAAAGCAACTTGGGGCGCATTCAAGTATTACGTATCGCAATTTTTGAAGATTTTTGGTTCTCCCTCATTTCGTTCGTAAGGAGTATTTTCTTGCACCCAGTACCTAGCTTTGCTTGTGTTAATTTTTTTTTGTTACTTAATAATTTTTTAAGTGTATATGTGATAACCCGCTTCATGACATTTAGGTATAACTCTGATTTACAATTATATTCAAATAATATTATAATATAAAAAATTTCAATATAAGAAAAGTTTTTGTAAAAGGTTTATCTTATAGTGATTTTGTAATAAAAAGTATAACAAAAATCAGTTGAGTATTTCATTTATTACCTAGAACAGTGTTTCCCAATCTTTGTTCTGGCATGGCCCGGTAATTTCACACTGCCCCTTCGTGACCCAATTAATACTTTTAAACCCAAGCTGGTTCCATTAGGTAAAATAATATACATTTATTAATAGTAAAAATGTTTTATTAATACTACATATTTTGGTATTGCTTATTTAGTCACTAAATTTTAGTGCTAAGTATGGAGCTACTGCTTATTTATCATTAAAGAATCCAAGTTCGCGGAAAATGACGAAACTTTTATCCTAAGGTCTGGTCTTCAAGTCTGTTTCTATATTTATTTTAAAGGTAAACTAGTGTTGAAAACCCAGCTTTACATTTATAAGTGACAAAAGACATTTAAAAGTTATTGCTTGATGAGCTATTATTTTTAAATGATAGTAGGGTATTATTTTTAAAACAAAGCGAGAATGTTGCGACCCGGTATTTTATTTTGATGGCCCGGTACCGGGTCACGACCCGGCAAATGGGAATCGCTGACCTAGACCATTACCTGTTAGTATTTATTGTAAGTCTTGTAACAACTAGTTAAGTAGGTAGGTATCTAATATTATTTCTTTGAGTGAGGTAATATCTAACACAATCATAGCACCTAACAATAGTGTGTGCGTAGTGAAAGTGTTAGTGCTACTATAGAGAACACGTGAACAAAGTGTCTTCCCCTTAACTAGGGATAGTAAGGATAGTGATATTGGACACATTCTTAGTTTTAAGTTTTCTAAAAACTACGTCAAAATGAAATTACTCATTAGCCTAAACCAGGCTAGATTGTAATAATATTACTAGTGTATGATTAGAATTGTACACTCGGAACAAAAAAAATACGAGCCTTACAGTAGTCGCAATTTCGGTTCCGGGTCTGGTTGTTTCTCTTTATATTATAAGTGTGTATTTACAAAAAAAAATATATAAGTATTCTATCAGTTATCTGGTTCTGCTCTGCTTAGTTTGGGGCTAGATAGTTCAGTGTGAAATGTTCAGTAATATTTATATGTATTTATTTATTTAAAAGATGTGTAACATCTTACCACCGCGCGAGCTCATGGGTCAAATCAAATAGCGCGCGCTTCCCCGGTTTCCTTGTACCCATTTCCGTCCCTTTTGCCAAAATCACTACCACAAACCGAGAGGAAAGAAGTTACACATCAAAAATAGTACCTATAGACAGCATCTAACTTTCCCCAGTCTAATTAGTATTTCTGTATGATCTAACTCTTATCTGGTAACACCCATGGATGTAATACGAAAATGTGAGGGAACAATTTTGGCATATACAGAAAAGTGTAGGTTTGTCGTATTTTTCATACTATTCGGTAAATTAGCTTTTGTATTTGTGAGGATTGAGGGGCAGAGGGCCCATTTTGAAAATATATACGAAATATGAAAGCGTTTTGCGTTGATATCTAAGTTTCACAAATTTTGTTTGGGGTTCACTTAGATTTTGACGTAAATATTTTTTTCTGTAGCGTGCATAGTTTATTCGTTACAGGTGGGCTTCCAGTCCTATATGTGAGGATTTAGAGCCCGGCTTTAGGCCTATATCTCGCTATACTAGCCTTTCACAAAATCTGATTCCAACTTTCACAATTCTTTTAGAATGTTTACTAAATTCTTAGAATATCTTGAATGTTTAACAAGTGGGCTCTCACACCACACACACACACATTATAAAATATCGAAAAAACTTTGTTGCGGCGCGCATGTTAGCCCAGCTGGAGACGGCATTGTCCTGTCCCTCGCATGCTAAGTAGAGCAAACCCGTGATACTGTACCTACCTGTAGCCAGTAGGAGGTACCGCCCCGCTGCTATGTCACGGTGTCGCCACGTGATGCCGTTTCATATCTACTAAATAGATATCAAACGTAAGTACCTACATAGGTAGGTAAGTAGGTAAGGTAATACAGCAACATTTTCACGGCAATTTGTTGCCGACAAGTATTATCGGTAATATTTTGGCAATTTTCATAGTCAATATTGTCATATTCCCGACCATTTTGACTGTATATCCATACTAATAATACCTAATACGAAAGTAGCTCTGTTACACAACTGGACCAATTTTAAGGATTGCCGGACATAATCGTAAAAACGATTACTGGTTTAAAAGTGATACGATCTTGCTTTGTTGTTCATTTACGTGTCCAAGGGGCCACCAGGTACTAAGTACATTAATATACATTTACTTGACTCATTAGCGTCCTCGCTCGCTTTCGCTCGGTAGTAGGTAGGTAGGTCTCTAGTACAATTATGTACTCAGGTCTTACAATGTACTAAATTTACCTACTTAGAAAGCTTTTAATTTTGCATTCAAATTAGTTTTTTTTTTTGCTTTGTGCCTTCTCTAAAACCAACTAAAACAGATTTAGGTAACATTAGAAGAGCTGAGAAAATTTTTTTGGCTCGGTTTTGTAAAGTGTTCTATGAAATATCGAATTTAAAAAAGTCGTTTGTAGCACACCTGCTGTGTCCAATCAGATGCATAACCCGAAATCAAACATCATGAAGTCTTAAGATAGGCACAAAGTACTTAAGTAAAATGTGATAAAATGTTTCCGGTTTTTTTGTTGGTATTATCTGACTTTTTTGGGAAAGAATACTAATTTTCTAATTTAGTAGCATCCTACTTAATTAACATCATTTTAATGGTGTGCGGAACAAGAAGAAAGAATTTTGAAAACGCAAAGGGCTCAGTATTCCGTGGATCCAGGGTCTCGACCTCAAATCGCTAAAATACGTAAGCTCTGTCGTGACTTCCATATTTGAGTCATATAGGTACCTACTCAATATAATTTTCACCGTTTTTTTATACGCCCTGGAGATGGAACAAGCATATGGCCCACTTGATGTTAAGCGGTAACCACCGCGTATAACAAAGTATTGCCTCGTAGGCCCAAAGTATTGTCAATCAACTTTAGGCATACAGTAGGCCTAGCACAGAAACTGTAGAGAAGGATTTAGTCATGAGTCATTTATCGGAACAAAGAAGACACTTGTCGACCGTCTCAAGCATGGCGCTTGCAAGAGTGAACGGGAAGAAACGTCAACACTTCCTCGACTGTAATCTACAACGCCGAGCACGATAGTCATCATTTTCTCTATCTTTGACATTTAAGGATAGACAACTTTCTTCTGAAATTGTATAGGTCTTACAATGTCTAGACTAGACTGTCTTCTCAAGTTGTCGCTTTCGCACTATTCTCAATCACGCGCTTGCCAACAATTTTTGGTTAGATATTCAATTAATTATATATACAACGTGCGTAGCTATAGACAGATAATCTTTCTCTTGTTTAGGAATAAAACTTATTGAGCCTGCTCGTGGCAAAGACAATTTCGGAAGAATCGTCAGGAAATGGAATAGAATAACGCTTTATTGGACATCACACTCAAATTTAAAAACAATATAAAAAAACAAATAACAATACACGCAGAAATACAAGTTGCGGTCAGAGCCTTGTCGTCTCTTCGAAGAGTAGACAAGAAAATCGCTGTGCTAGCCCTGACTGCTGGTGTAAAGCCTCATGTGCCTGTAATTTCACCGGCAACCGAAACACAGCAATGTGCTTCCCTGGGCGAACCCTTTCATAACCAACTCTACTACACTGTAAGAACTTAAATGTAGTTGATACAAATAGTCACATACTGAATAGGGGTGGCGTACTAGGTATTGTGCAAACCAGGCCACGGAACTAGGGCATCGAATGCACCCCAACTGGCTTACAGTAGTATGCAGTTCTGTTTATGTTACAGCGGCGTGAGAACGGCACGAGACAGATTTTACAATAATCGCGTATTATTATGAGTCAAATAAATCCGTACTTAAATTTTAAGATTTTTAAGTTTGTATCGATCGTTTAACAATGAAAATATGCCAAAAACACTTGTCAAAAACAGCTTTTTTCCGGGCTCTATAGAAACACAGTTTAGAGTAGGACACCTAATCGGACCTCACTTAAAATGAGAAGCATTGATCTCACTTAAATTACGCAATGTTCGAGCTATGAATTTTTGTATTTTAAGGTTATTTAATTGAATTCGCTGTGTAATAGTTCGTTCTGATAAAAAAAAATTATCAGCTGTGGTGTAACGTTTATACTTATTATATACAATTTTTTATGTGGATTTATTAGAGTAAGTAATATCTAGGAAAGGCGCAGAGTAAAATGACAGATTTGAAGGAAAAACTTTTTCGGCAAATAAAATAATTTTTGAATGTAGTTTTTAATTTTCATGGGAATAATCACCCCTTTCAGGAATATGTAAATATCGGATCATTCTGTATAAATAAATACTACATCCCTAGCCCGTCCCGTTACAAGATGAATAGTAACCTTTTTGTGAGCACGTTTGCGGGTATTTGACTCGCCGTCAGTTTGGTGGCAATTGCTAGCTGAATATGCAATGAACTTGGAATTCAATCGCAGAACAAATAGACGAGTTGTGGAGTAATGTAGCTATTATTTTACCTACTCTGGGACGAAAAGTCATTGAGTTTACCTATTCTCTAAGGGCACATCAGCTAGTTGAGATAAAAAAAATATGATAGATACTATATATTTCTAGTTGCAGAAGAAATAGGTACTATTATTAAGATCCAGTTATTAGGTCCATGGGTGGGAATAAGAAGATATAGATAGATAGATATAGATGGTCTAACGGCATTTCTGACGACCTCTCATTTGACGACCTCTGTGGCGCAGTGGGCGAATAGCCGGCTGTGACGCAGGAGGTTGCGGGTTCGATTCCCGCTATGGAACAAATGTTTGAATGGTCTACAGATATTTGTTTCGAGTCTGGATGTTTTTCTATACATGATAAGTAGGTATGTATTTACAAAAAAAGTATATAAGTATTCTATCAGTTATCTGGTTCCCATAGTACAAGCTCTGCTTAATTTGAGGCTAGATAGCGCTGTGTGAAATGTCCAGCAATATTTATTAATTATTATTTAATTATTTTATATTTTGATCCAACAATAAACCTAATAAATGACGGAAAAATAGGGAGTATCATCCTAATTTCATTATACACCCTAATTAGGGTCGTAATCAGTAATCATAGGTCAGAATAAACATTATATATATAATTAATACCGAAGATGTGACGTACAACAGTTGTCCTATCAGTAAAACACTATAGCTTACTCTAGTTTTCCTGCTAAACAAATACGTTAATCTTTCCGAACAGAGTCCAATTACCTGCCCAAAATCGCGGAATTGCATCGTCCAAATGAGGTCAGTCTGGGCGATAGCGGCCCATCTGGCGAGCCTTATAATTGAAAACTGTACCGGGCGGCAATCATATGCCCCAATTCCTCCCCAATCTCCCCTTTCAAGGCTGCAGTGATGGAGAACAGGGCCAAAGATTTAGGGCGTCCGACTGACTCTACATACACAAGGGTACTAGATAACAATCGATGGAAATGTCTAATAAATGAAACTAAATCATGTTCACGTATTATCTATTATATTCTTAAAATTGCTTAGACATAGGTACATACATGTTTGGAACATGCACATAAGCAAGCATGGAGCTTGCCTTAAGTTTTATAGTATTTTTAATTGATAAAGTGATTTGGTTTTAATACATGGACGGACCATTACCCCCTTATTTATCGTTTTGGGTAGGTAAATTTGGCTCTGAATCCACCCTCTCTTAATCGCTTGACTGGCGAAAAGGTTCCGTGCGACTTCGTAGTATCTAGTGATTGAATGAACCACTTTCATGTGTAGGTAATTGGTGTAAACGTTCTCCGATCAATTCTAAATAAACCTTTTTATACTAAAAAGATTATATTATATGATTTCATACTATGATTCTTATATTATGAATATTCTAATATATAAAATTGTCACAGTGTTTGTAACAAAACTCCTCCGAAACGGCTTAACCGATTCTTATGAAATTTTTCGTGTATATTCGGTAGGTCTGAGAATAGTACGTACACTATTTTTTATACCCCTATGTGATAAGGGTGGTCCTTATTTTTTGACCAATTTTATGTTTTTTTTTTACCAAAGGTGTAAAAAAAATTGCCCTAAAAAATAAATGTCCACCCGTACGAAGCCACGACAGGCCGCTAGTGAATATATAGAAACTATGATTGTTGTCAAGAGAAATTCTAATAATATTTCTCTATGAAATAGAATTTGCTGAGCAACGTCATAGAGAATATAATAGTGAGTAATGTCAATCTCAAAATCAAAATCAAAATTTATTTCAAGGCACTTTCAATGTTAATTTTCGTCAAGTTACCAAAAACAAATCAAATACAAGTTTTTGCAAAGTTCAATACTTCAAAAACGCTAACACGTTTTAAGTGCGTAGCGTTTCTTAGACTTCGCAGTGATTTGAGTAGCACCTTGGCACTGATACTTTGTACGGGTTTACTACTGATAACCTTTAAGTTCAATAAAATTTTAGCGGTTTGTTTGCGGATAATGTCCTTGCCGCAAGAAATGATTCCAACCTTTGTCCATAAAAGAAACGAAGGAAGTAATAAGTCCGCTACTCCCGGAAACGACTCTGGAACTTCGTACGAAGTTTTCAGAAACAATACAACCGCCGTCGAAGTTATAGTCAAGGATGTTTTTAAAGGAAAGAAAAATTCAATATGTACTGTTCAAAACGATAAGCAATTAACCAAACTCCAAGCAGATGTAGAGAGACTGAACGTTGAATTGGAAATCGCAAACAAATCATTAGCCAAATCAAAGAAAGGTTTCCAAGCAATCCTCCAAGTGATGAGGAAGCAAATTGACACAGTTAATGTGAGAGAAACGGACACACAGGTTAAAAATTTAACTCTTAAACTGGAGAACGAAAAGCTTAGGATAACTCTCAATTCAAAAACTAAATTGCTTTGTAGAATGAAGAAAGAAATGACGTCCATGAGGCGTGTTCTTAAATGTGTTATAAGAAGTGTTTGTAATGCCCCTGAAATACCCGAAACCACAATCAACTCTGACCCTGAGTATGAAGATTTCAAAACAGATTTAAAGAAAAATGTTCGAGTAAAGTTTTTGGAACCGGATTTGACTGAAACCTTAGATACAACTATTTCGAAGGATTATTACTTTGATAAGAAACTTTAACGTTAAGAAAGAGATCGTTATGTTTTGTGAAAAGTTCATAAATAAAGCTTACTGTATTAATATATTGCGTGATGAGTTATATATCACTGAGAGATTGGCCTACTGAATAGGTGATGCGGGCAAATTATTAATTCTGCGCAGAATATTACAAATTCAACACCTTGTAGATCAGGCGTTGCCATCAGAGTTGGTACGTGATATTGATTTGTTTTTTAGCAATTACGAGTATTTACAGAAGCCTTAAATGTTAACACAACATAAAGCGCTCGCTTTTATGGATCTATACTCCCTCAGATAGTTTCATATGAACCTATATTTTATCAGTTACTACATCATTTAGTTTTTAATAAAGTTATGTAAAAATTTAGTTAGGATATAAGCTAAGTACTATGTAAAGCGAAATCACAATTCCTTAAAATGATCTATCGCACTAATATTATAAAGGCGAACTTTGTTTATTATTTATGATGTTTGTTTATTTATTCGACGACCTCCGTGGCGCAGTGGGCGAACAGCCGGCTGAGACGCAGGAGGTAGTGGGTTCGATTCCCGCCGCGGAACAAATGTTTGTATGATCTACAGATATTTGTTCCGGGTCTGGTTGTTTTTTTATATATTATAAGTATGTATTTACAAAAAAAGTATATAAGTATTCTATCAGTTATCTGGTTCCTGCGTCTCAGCCGGCTATACGCCCACTGCGCCACGGAGGCAGTCAAATATACATATAATATACTTACTTATACATAATAACCTAAAAATTTACAAGGGTAGGTAATGCTCGTTGACTCTAAGCTTAAAAGTGCTTAGTGATGGACTTGCGCGGATAGAGTGTGGTAGTGAATTCCACAGTTTGACTCCATGGACAGTAAAGGAACCGCCATAGCGACTGGAGGAATGAGGCGGGGTTTTGAGAAGGAGGGACATTGAGGGAAATACCATAAGAAAGAAAGAAAGAAAGAAAAATATTTATCAGACCACCACAAATGGACACAGAAACAAATGACATACAAGAAAACACTATTGATGGCAATTCTGTTGTTTACACTGACTTACTAATATTGTGTAAAATTCGAACGGTCTTATTTTGTTCATTAAAAGTGACATTTCTAAAATTAAGTAACTTTTGCTAAGATGGCATGTTTGCGGGCTAGTTTTAGTGATCAATCAAACTGGTGTTGACTAAAACTAGCCCGCAAACACGCCTTCTTATTCAAAAATACTTACATTTAGAAATGTCATTCTAATTTGATCTTTAGTGTGAACAAAATAAGACCGTTCATATTTTACACAATTTTAGTTAGCGTAAGCAACAGAATCGCCACCATTATTAAACTAACTAAAAATTATAAGTGTGGTGGTGAAAGGGTCCTCAGCTCAGCATTAACTACAGCATGTTGCCATACTGCAGCGCTGGTCTTCTGCTGAGGCCAGTGTTGACCGCACGGACACTCTGAAATATTTAATTGACTATAAGATTAGGAGCATTTACATTATATCTAACAACTTCTAGATCGCAAATTCAAAAGTCATACAAACCATGACTGACTCCATACATTTATTAATAATCCGTGCCAAGCCGGGGCGGATCAGCTAGTAAATAATAACAGAGTGACGATAGAGGAATGTGAGTGGAGAGTGAGAGAGAGAGATTTGCCTCTACTATGGCTACCATGGTTGGCTGATTTGTAGGGTAAAAACATGGATTTTTAACTTTAACCTAAACAAGATAACATTATTTATATTTCTCAGTGGTGGGACAGTGTTCCAACACCTGGTAGCGGCATAGCGGAAGCTGCCATGGAACGCTGCAGAACCATCTAATGGTGTTGCCAGTAGTGTTGCCTGTTTCCATCTTGAAACCAACCCAGTTTATTGAAAAGGTACTCAGGTTTTTGACTTTTAATTTAAGTTAAACACCAAAAAGAAGAGTAGCAAAATGAAGATATCTTCTCCATGTCATGTGACATAGTACCCAGACCCGGCACAAAATGTAGATCA
The DNA here is from genome assembly GCA_963924445.1 of Philereme transversata. Lineage (NCBI taxonomy): Eukaryota > Metazoa > Arthropoda > Insecta > Lepidoptera > Geometridae > Philereme > Philereme transversata. The sequence goes on from OZ004347.1 coordinate 14,620,451, forward strand.
CACAGACTTCTGAGCCTGTGTGACAGATCAGACAGACAGATCTGAGCTGGTTATTTACCTATTTGCAGCGCATGCAAACATTTACCCTTTTTTCAACCGACTTCAAAAAAAGGAGAAGGTTCTCAATTCGTCTGAATCTTTATTTTATGTTTGTTACTCGAAGACGCCTGGACCGATTCGAGAAATTCTTTTATTGTTTAAAAGGGTATATACTTCGCACGTCCCATTGCCACCAAGTCAGGATTTGATGATGGGATCTAAAAAAAATCGAGGGCAACCGTCAAATTTTATAGGGACGCATAATAAAATAAATAAATATTGCTGAACATTTCACACAGTGCTATCTAGGCCCAAACTAAGCAGAGCTTGTACTATGGGAACCAGATAACTGATAGAATACTTATATACCCTTTTTTTGTAAATACATACTTAAAATAAATAGAAAAACACCCAGACACGGAACGAATATCTGTAGATCATGCAAACATTTGTTCCGTTGCGGGAATCGAACCCGCTACCTCCTGCGTCTCAGCCGGCTATACGCCCACTGCACCACTGTCAATCGTTTTATGTTTTTACCTCAGAACTCTTATCATTTATCAACCGATTTGGAAAATTATTTTTATAAAGGATATACTTCACATTCATATCGGTCTCATAGAAATTTCATTAAAATCAGTTAAGTGGTTTGGTAAAGTCGTAAATATTTTGTTAAAAAGTTACTTGTACTTAGAAAAAAATCATGATTTATTTCAATCATGCGAGGACAGACACAGTGCGGAGCGGATCGCACTTAGTCGACGAAGGTTCACGAATTGAACCGAAACATTGTTGGTCGAAACACCGATAAAACGGTACGTGATAAATTGCGTATTTATAATAATGATTTACCCTCTCATTAGCGGTAATCAAACTGGCATCTCTCACATCTCAGGCACACCTACCGTGCTAATGAGGTCATCGAAATGAGGTGGCACAACCCATTTGAAGCAGGTGAGTATATGCACCCGAGACAAACTGTCTGATGCCGGGAATCAATCGGTTGCAGTGGGCCACGGCGGCGGCGCGTTGCACACAGGAATCAGGGTAAGCCAGGGAGTATATAGTAAGGTAGACTCTAGAGGACCTCCGTACGGTCAGTGTACCAATCCAATCCTTTTGTCTAAGGGGATTCTGATGAACTGATGAGTTCACGGGTTCCCCTAGAGCAGGGCTACTCAAGTTAGGGGATCCTGGTTCCCGATCCCTCTACTACGACTTACTTATTGCGATGTTTCATAATATATTTTTCAACATACTTGCTCGTAAAGTGAGCCTTATTACATCGTTCTTAGGGCCATAAACCGAACTATAACACACACGTGCATAATAATATTACACACTAGTGCGTAATAGAATTATCCCTACAAAGTTAAGTTAGTACCTAACTGCAAATTATATGCGAGTAAACAGAGCATTTTCAATTTAACCGAGTAATACAGTTTTGTAACAACAAAGAGGTTTAATGCCGCTGAAAATCCATTTACATTTTTGGGATAAATAAATGCATCCCTAATTAAGACGAAAAAACATTTATTATTATCAAATTATTTATGATTCACAATAATTTGTTACCAAATATTTGCATTTTATCACTAAAATTATAATTTGGGAGTAGGCTGTATGGCTGTATGTAATCATAATCAATCACCTTACATTTGGCGCGTGCATATCGTTATGAAAATTGTACATTCACTAATTGTTTTAAAAAATTTATGCGTAACGATTTATGCAATACATGTTTGTTTTTTCCTCGCAAGTGTGTTGAAAAAATGCGTATGAAACTCGTGAGCAACTTGCTCACTAGACACTCGGCTGATTTACGCCCTCGCCTACGGTTCAGGCTGCAACTCACATCCTCCCTTCTACCTTCTACGCGCCTCTACGCACTGCTTCGTTCCTGTATTCAGTTTTCAGTATTTTATTGCGTTCATACAAAGTGGATTAAAATGTTACGTATCAGATCTTATGTGTTTGCTACTGAACTTCTACGTGCTCCTACCCGCTGCTACGTTGATTTTACGTGTTGGTGTGACCCTTCTGCGCGCTGCTACTTTGCTTCTAAGTTTATCTACGGACCTTCTACGCACTCCTACGTTGCTTCTAAGTATTTGCTACTGACCTACATGCTCCTACCCGCTGCTACGTAGCTTCTACTTGTTGGTATGAACCTTCTATTTGCTGCTACGCGCTGCTACGTTGCGTCTACGTAATTGTTACTGACATTTCCATGCTATTAAGCTGCTGCGTTGATTCTATGTGTTGCTCTGAACCTTCTACGCGTTGCTTTGTTGATTCTATGTGTTGCTACGGACCTGCTTTGTGTTGAAATCCACTTGTATCGTTGAAATTTTCTTCTTCATTAAAATCACTAGAATCATTTTATGTGGACTCAGTTGATGATGATTCGATTTGTAGTCCCGCAGCTGTATAGTCCTAGATGAGCGCATGGTATAACCAGGTCAGGCTGCGACCGGGTCACGCGGTCGCCGCCCCGGTTACCCGGATGGCACGCCTAGTATCATCACGTCTTATCGGATTTCACCCTTTTTGAGCACTTTCTAGTGCATAACGAGTCTAACTTAAAAGATCTGCGAATTCATTTTGCCCTTTCCTTATTTGAAAAATAACTTTGTTAGAATTAAAAAGTACCGGTCGAGGTTTGACCTATTTATTCATCGGTCACTGTGTGAAAGGTCGGGTGTTTTAATATCCAAACCAAAATAACCAAAATAATAAGACCCTGGCGTGTCCTAGGAAATAAAGAGGCTTTTAGTTTCATCACTAGTTCTTTCTTGGTGTTTTTTAATGTCAGTGAACGTGTTGAGGTTGACTCTAAAAAAGGTATTATCTGCTAGTATTGAAGTTTATGTAGCCGGATATAACTTTACAGAATTAATCTAATACGCTATGTCTAAAACTACTACCAGAAAAAAATACAACTTATAATTATACATTTATTTTCGAACTTACATATTTTATGTCTTATTAAAAATAATAAATGAGCGCACGGAACGTTGCTTAACTTAGCTGATAACGCACGCTTGTGGCGAGCGTTCGGTGTGTGGCGACACCGCGGAGCCCCATTACTCCCTGGGGTTGACAGAAACCCCTGAACCTTGGTTTGCCTTAGTTGGCCGGTCAAGGGTGGAGGCGCAAGAGCGGAACCTATGCTCCAAGGGTTGAAGTGTTAAAGGCATAAAGCCGGGAGTAGCGCTTAGTGAAACTGCAGCACACCTCTCAAAACCCTTTAACGGCCCACACCGACGTTCCCCCTTATGCTGTCTTCTATTGGCGGCACTTATGGGGGTCCGTTTAGTGGACGGATAGTCACCACCTGCCTCAATCATTCTTAATATTACAGGATTGGCAGATGCCGTATCTCATTTTTCTGATTACCCATACTCTATTTCATAAGCATTACTCTAATAATAGCCCAAACTCTAATCCATGTGTTGCAATAGTACTACCATCGGTCTCACCTCCACCTTGTTATAGTGAATTTTATAAAAAAACAGGCCTCTCACTCGTTGGCTTCGGCCCCGGTAAAGCCTTTGTAAAGGTCCAGGCCTAAAGCCTGTGTTAAGCAATAAATGTGTGGAATAATAATAATAATACATCATTTAATTTAGGCAACAATAAAATAGTTACAGGATAGTAATGAACTTATTCTACGGCCCATTAAGATATACAACCTGTTTTGTTATGTACGACATTAATTTAAAACACACATCCGGAAAAGTATTAACAGATTTAAAAGATAGATAGATAGATATAGACATTTATTTCGACACAAGTAACAAACACACAGAAACTACATACAGTGGATAAGTGAAGACAGACAATTAAATAAACACAATAGAATACAGACAATTTAAAAAACATTACTTAAGCAAAAAATAATAAATAGTACTAAAAATATGTATCCAGTCACTATGAGCCCTGTGCCGAAAAAGGGGAATGGCTCAGCATTATGCTGAACAATAAACCTATTGCTCAGCGCTGGTTTACAGCCATTAAACCTGCATTGGCGCCACGGACGTCACTCAAAAGTTAAAACTTAGCAGTGCCCTATTTGAAAAAGATAAGAAAATAAAAAATTAAAAGAATATTAGAAAAAGGTGGGTTTAATACCGATAGCTTGAATATTTATTATATTTGTAATAATATATGTATATATATATTATATATATTTTAATAACATTTATATATATATAATTATATTTATTTATCCAATAATCAATACATTTCTAATAAACAATTTTTAACGTAAATCGGCAGTGCCTTTGCGACGGTGCCCCTTAGTCAGTTTAACAAGTAACCTACTTACATTATGAATGAATATGATTTGTTTACCTATTTTATACAGACTGTTTCATTGATATTTTCGGACGTAATATTACGGTTGATAGAAAATTTTAAATTTTCTACATTAATAAATTTGATAAAAACCTATTTTGCAACAATACTTGCCATTAGCCCTACCCGTGTTTTCATTTAATGTCGTTCATATAAAAACATGTAGTAGCCTAAAATACATAATTATTACAATAAAAACTTATACTTATTTATTTACTACATAAGCACTTTGAGTTCTCGGTGTTCGGTATCCGTAACTAATGTGGAGGTCTGGAAGTTTATGGTCTATGTTCAGCAGTGAACAGATGTTGATGATGATGACTTGTGGGGCTGTAAGGAGTATTCGTTACAATAAGTACCGGCATATTTCAGAAGTAATACGTACAGCTAAGGTTGTACCAGGAATGTTGCTGTTGCAGATTTTTTGCCAACCGCGGACGCTGATGCGAATTTTTAAAGGCTCACATCCGTGGATGCGGATGCGGATCTTTAGATTTTTTACATATACTTCATTTTGATGTATAAATAAAACAAAAATATAAACTATTAACTGCAGAAAGCTCACTCACTCATTAACAATAATAACAATTGACGACCTCCGTGGTGCAGTGGACGAATAGCCGGTTGAGACGCAGGAGGTAGCTGGTTTGATCCCCGCCGCGGAACAAATGTTTGCATGATCTACACATATTTGTTCCGGGTCTGGTGGTTTCTCTAGATATTATAAGCATGTATTTACAAAAAAAATGTATATAAGTATTCTATCAGTTATCTGGTTCCCATAGTACAAGCTCTGCTTAGTTTGGGACTAGATAGCGCTGTATAAAATGTCCAGCAATATTTATTTATTATTTATTAATAACACTCAATGTTAATACGATAAATGCAAGTAAACACGTTTTGATTTAATTACGAGATACAAATGATAAACATAAATAAACGCGTCTGATCTTGTCACCGAAATCTTCGCAATTGGTCAATCAGCACGCGCCCATTACACGTGCCACTCGCAAGCCCCACCCTATTTATTTCTTGTCGCGACCTGCGATGCATCTGCATCCGCATGAACATCGGCATCTATTATTGCAGATGCGTATGCAGATGTCCAAACCGATGTGGAGGCTCCGCATTTGCGGATGCGGATGAGAATATTCGCAACATCCCTGGTATGGACTTACCTTCACTTTACCATCGTTTGTTCTTCCGGAATACTTCAATCAGATCTTCGTGCTCTATCTTGGACCTTGTAAAAAATATATAAAAAATTATTGTATAAATTATTATTATTAATAAAAAAATATTAAAATATTAGTAAAAAAGAAGATTAGAAAAAAATTGTTTAAATACCTAGATTTATTTGTCCTAGAGCCTATGAAGTAAGACAAAAACACGTTGAGTCTACCCATTGATTCGTCTAGGAACTGGATAAGGAAAATTGATGTTTCTATTTGCAAATTTATCGAATAGGGGTCAAGCTTCGCATGTTAGTTTTAACGTGATTCGTTCATGATTAACGATCTCTAATGTGACAGTAACAGCACTATTTTAGGATTTTTAAAGAGTTAGAAACAGACAAAACATGGCCATAATCAAACAAAAAAAAAGCATGTGTGTAATTCACACGTGGTAGAAGTGAAACGTTTAAAAAAAAGGGAACCACGAACATGAGAAACACCGTATTCTTCCTAACTCATTTTCTCCCACGTTAAATCTTATGAATTTATGTGTCTGTCTCTTTTCACTGTCGCTTTTTCGTTTCATCGACTTTCAAATCACAACGATGCTAAAGAAGTTTTCACTTCAAAAAATGGGTGTAGCTGTGTCATGGACACGGCCGTGTATTGTACATGAATACGTGTACGTAACAGGCAATATTTTCTATACAAAATATAAAATACACAATTTATTGTATGTTATAATCATGTTTGAACACTGAGAAGTCCTTCGGGTCATACTAAATGAAAATCTCGAAACGCAGCAAAATGTCCCAAAATGGCGGCGTTTTTCCCTCCATCACACCCGATGCGTCACAGTCCTCACTAAGCGTAACGAATTATTTGATCCTTTAGCTATCCAGTGGTGTATTAAATTTTGGATAAAGATGATAGATGCAACACCAGCTGTATCCCCCCCCCCAAATTATCATTCGTTTTTTTTCAAATTTTATCATTCGTTTTTATGATTCGTTCATATTATCATTCGTTTTTTGTATTGCCTTTCACTATGGACGCTTTTTAAAAAACGTATTCACTTCAAAATTTGCGTATTCTTTTTGAGAATAATATTTGAACCAGTATAAAAATATAATCCGATTTACACGCGCTTAAAAGTATTTCACTTAGCTCATTCTTTCAGTGACCCAATAGCCAAAATCTATAATCTAAATCGTCGTGTTTTCGATGCTTCAGTTCTGCCCTAGTAAGCGTAAACAGACATTAAATTACCTGTGTTAAGTCTACTCTAGTCCACAGAGGACATGAAACTAGATAAAGGGAGGATTTGTCTCTTTTATTTATTTGGTCCAGGCAAGTTTGACTTTTGAACGTGCTAATGTGATCTATGGGCTTCATAAGAAGGCTCAAGGTCGCTCAGTTTGCTATAACAAGCTGAAGTGGCAGTGGGCAGGGCACATAGCTCGAAGAATAGACATACAAAGTTATTTGCAGTATCACACTCATCAACCAACTATGCACAACATTCTATCATTAACAGACTACAAAGAGTTTATAATAATAAGTTCTCCTCGATTGATATTTTTAATAGCAACAAGGGAACTTTTAAAAGTTAAACTTTGAAAATAATTATGAAGATAACACACATGCATGATAATAACGCAACACAAAATACTGGTTATTGTGGTGTATTTATGTGTATGAATTTGTATATATAGGTATATGTATTCTATGTATTATATCAACCTTTTTGTGTTTTTACACGTAATTCGTTAAATTCGTGGTAATTATATGTATGTAGGTATTTATGATATAAATGCTTGTGTATATATATAAATTCTTTTTATTAAAAGTAAATCCGTTTTTGGCCGTTAGTTAAGCTTAGTAATAGTTTGTTTCTATATAGGTATATTAAGGGCTGTGGAATTTGTTAAATAAATAAATAAATAAATAAAAATATTGCTGGATATTTCACACAGCGCTATCTAGCCCCAAACTAAGCAGAGCTTGTACTATGGGAACCAGATAACTGATAGAATACTTCTATACTTTTTTTTTGTAAATACATACTTATAATATATAGATAAACATCCAGACCCGGAACAAATATCTGTAGATCATGCAAACATTTGCTCCGCAGCGGGGATCGAACCCTCTACCTCTTGCGTCTCAGCTGGCTATTCGCCCACTGCACCACGGAGGTGTTAAATAAATAAGTAAATAATGAATTGACGGCCGTTGGAGCAGAAAGGTGGAGCCCACTTACTGGAAAGCGCAGCGTAGGACGCTCCCCACTAGATCGAAGGATGACCTGATAAATATATAAGAAATCTATAGGGGAGGCCTATGTTCAGCAGTGGACGTACATTGGCTGTTATGACAATGACGATGATGATGATGAAGGTGATCTTTGTGGAGTTCGCCTAGTACTAGTGCGAGTATCTTCATCATTACCACATCGGGTATAAGATGTCCACTAAAAACTATAAACTCTAAAATTATCGCACATACCTGAGGGCTTAGCCAAGTTAGAGTCGATTAGCGATGACGCTAGTCGATAAGTCCGAAAATGTATGGGATTTGACACATGCTATAGAAATACCACGTGATGCAGCGACAACAAATGTATGTAGAAATCGAATAGATCCGTGCCAACCGATTCGCTTCGATTTTCATTGTGTACGTGTAAGAAGTGCAACTCACTTCCTGCGTCTGTTTTTCCTTTATAATCTCGGATTCTTCAAGTCCAGAGTAAACAGGTGCTTTTTAAGCAAGCGTGCTCCATCTTCAACCACACCATCACTTACCATCAGATGAGGTAGTGGTCAAGCGTTTGACTATCACCAAGAAATAAAAAATCTACATTAAAGCTAATGTCTTTCATTAGTTTAACATTCATTTTTCTTCTAATGTCTATTTTCGCTTAAATCTTTCTTTTTCTCGTAGTCCATCTAAAGGTTGTCTGGTAGAGATTGCTATTTAGCGATAAGACCGCCAATTGTATCCATAGATTTACGTAGTTGTTTTTTATATGTATTTGTTTCGTGGTGTGCAATAAAGTATTATCTAATCCAATCTAATCTATGTTTTAGGGTAGAAATCTTTTTTTTTTTTATTTTTCTTACTAAATAAAACTACCGCGCAAACACGTCAATCAATTTAAAAGAAATTACTTTAACGTTTACGTGATCACAGCACATGCAACCCTGCTGAAATGTCGATTTACTCTATAACTCTGAAATCATAGTGAATTTTAGCGAAAATATTGTTCATAACCATGATATTTTCAAAAGTCAAGAAAAGTGGTATACTATAATCAGAAAGGCTGCATCAAAAATGCACGAAGGCACGTCAGTTTTCCAATAATGATGCAGCACGGAACAAACGGCAAGTGGCCAGAGCAAGAATGGAGGTTAGGGCCCTTGAGCATGCTGGCGTGGAGTATAGGCAGTTTGCCAGCTGCCACGCTTGTTATTTCGGCCGATGAGAGATTAAAGGTTATACTATTAGAGGGACTATAGATATGATAAAAGCCATCAAAATGATAAAAAATACAATTATACAATACAAGCTTCCCACGCGTGGTTTGTCAATAATAAACCTGATCATAATTATAATCTATATTCCAAATGTCATTGAAATCAATATCATGGATAAGTTGATAAACACAAAAAAGTTGATGGATTACTTTTCAATCACAACTTTAGGTCTTTTGATCTGTTTTTAGAACTTTAGTTGTACTCTTTCAACTCAACAACCCCAGATGTGCGGACCTTGCGGCCCTAGCGGAGGTTGCTGCGGAAGCTGCTGCAGTGGCGGATGCGGGTGCCCTTGCATCACTACCTACACTTGCTGCACCAAGATTTGCTAATTACCAAGCGAAGGCCGGTTGCGCTGTTGGCGCATAGGCGATCCTTGATGCCTGTGCGGTCAGCGTAAACAACGCCAGTTTGTCTTGAATTATATTTACGTGGCGTTCCGTGAAAATAAACCTATTGAATAAGATTAGAAAAATCGAACAAAAGCTTTGTTGGCAATGCGGTGCGGTTTTTTATAATAACCTTTAGATGGGTGGACATTACCTGGGGTGTAATGGTGTACCTAACATACTACATGTACATACATACTACATAAAAAATATAAAACTTACATAAATGAAAATTACATGAATGAACCTAAATAATAACTACTCATAACAATTTATATATACTTACTTAAACTTATTTAAGAAACAAATAATTAATAATAAATACATATGTATATGTACTGCCTCCGTGGCGCAGTGGGCGTATAGCCCCGCCGCGGAACAAATGTTTGCATGATCTACAGATATTTGTTCCGTGTCTAGGTGTTTTTCTATATATTATAAGTATGCATTTACAAAAAAAGTATATAAGTGTTCTATCAGTTATCTAGTTCCTATAGTACAAGCTCTGCTTAGTTTGGGGCTAGATAGCGCTGTGTGAAATGTCCAGGGATATTTATTATTTATATATATTTAGCGACAAATACTCAGATAGTGTACATACCAATTTAATATCAATAACTTAATTTTAGAAATGTCACTTTATATCACAGAACAATAATATCCTAACGGACTTAATTTGTCATTCTGATTTGGTCTGTCGCTTGAACAAAATAAGAACATTCATATTTTACGAAATTTTAGTTGGTAAGTATTTTTTACAAATAATAAATAAACAGTTAGTCAATGAACAACAGAATCATCACCAGCGTTTGTACAAACTAAACTTTATATACATAGGTAAATATTAAAAAATCAACTTTATAACCAAAATATAATCGACTTAACTGATTTTGATGAAATTTTTATGACACCAATATGAAAGAGATCCTTTCAAATAAAAAAGTATTTTCTAAATCGGTTGGTAAATGACGGAATTCTGAGGTAATAACAAACATAGAACCGAATTGCGTACATATAAAATTTTAAGGGTTGTCCTCAATTTTTTTGGGATGCCATCATCAGATCCTGACTTGTGCCAATGGGACCACCTGGGAAGTATACCCTCTTAAACAAAAAAATGAATTTTTCGAATCGGTCCAGGCGTCTTCGAGTAATCGGGGAGCATAAAAAAAAAGATTTCGATGAATTGGTACCTCCTCCTTTTTTAGAAGTCGGTTAAAAAGGATCGCAATAATTAGTGCCTTTAACACTAAAATTATTGCCATCATTTTTGTTTCGTACGTACAGAGCGTAAGAGTTGTCATTTTAGTGAAAAATAAACTTACCTAGATAAGTTGATGCCAACAGAATTTTTCACGATTGAGACATATCAAGTAAGTCTCAGAAAATATCTGACCACGTACAGTGAAAGGTTTTTTGCGTAATCAGAACGGTTCGGCTGTATGTAGGTATTGAATAAGATTAGAAACCTATTGAATAAGATTAGAAAAATCGAACAAAAGCTTTGTTGGCAATGCGGTGCGGTTTTTTATAATAACCTTTAGATGGGTGGACATTACCTGGGGTGTAATGGTGTACCTAACATACTACATGTACATACATACTACATAAAAAATATAAAACTTACATAAATGAAAATTACATGAATGAACCTAAATAATAACTACTCATAACAATTTATATATACTTACTTAAACTTATTTAAGAAACAAATAATTAATAATAAATACATATGTATATGTACTGCCTCCGTGGCGCAGTGGGCGTATAGCCCCGCCGCGGAACAAATGTTTGCATGATCTACAGATATTTGTTCCGTGTCTAGGTGTTTTTCTATATATTATAAGTATGCATTTACAAAAAAAGTATATAAGTGTTCTATCAGTTATCTAGTTCCTATAGTACAAGCTCTGCTTAGTTTGGGGCTAGATAGCGCTGTGTGAAATGTCCAGGGATATTTATTATTTATATATATTTAGCGACAAATACTCAGATAGTGTACATACCAATTTAATATCAATAACTTAATTTTAGAAATGTCACTTTATATCACAGAACAATAATATCCTAACGGACTTAATTTGTCATTCTGATTTGGTCTGTCGCTTGAACAAAATAAGAACATTCATATTTTACGAAATTTTAGTTGGTAAGTATTTTTTACAAATAATAAATAAACAGTTAGTCAATGAACAACAGAATCATCACCAGCGTTTGTACAAACTAAACTTTATATACATAGGTAAATATTAAAAAATCAACTTTATAACCAAAATATAATCGACTTAACTGATTTTGATGAAATTTTTATGACACCAATATGAAAGAGATCCTTTCAAATAAAAAAGTATTTTCTAAATCGGTTGGTAAATGACGGAATTCTGAGGTAATAACAAACATAGAACCGAATTGCGTACATATAAAATTTTAAGGGTTGTCCTCAATTTTTTTGGGATGCCATCATCAGATCCTGACTTGTGCCAATGGGACCACCTGGGAAGTATACCCTCTTAAACAAAAAAATGAATTTTTCGAATCGGTCCAGGCGTCTTCGAGTAATCGGGGAGCATAAAAAAAAAGATTTCGATGAATTGGTACCTCCTCCTTTTTTAGAAGTCGGTTAAAAAGGATCGCAATAATTAGTGCCTTTAACACTAAAATTATTGCCATCATTTTTGTTTCGTACGTACAGAGCGTAAGAGTTGTCATTTTAGTGAAAAATAAACTTACCTAGATAAGTTGATGCCAACAGAATTTTTCACGATTGAGACATATCAAGTAAGTCTCAGAAAATATCTGACCACGTACAGTGAAAGGTTTTTTGCGTAATCAGAACGGTTCGGCTGTATGTAGGTCATTTTAAAATACATAGGTAGTTTTGCAGTTGATTTTCGTCATTTTGTATAAACATTATAAAAACTGTTTACAAATTTAACTATAGACATAAATTGGTAGACTACTGCTCGTCACCTAGTAGATACTACTTAGATTTAATAATTCTTCTTTGTGGATACGTTTTAGTATCCACACTTTATGTTCAACTACGCAACCCTAAAGATTTATAAGTAAAGATACTATATCTAAAGAGGTTTAAGATATATTTCTAATTCTGAAGACCAAGTGAGGGTTGGCTGCCATATTCTCAACGCTAGCTACAAGTAATCCAGTCCGCCCGTGACCACGGCTGTTGCAATACAGCCGAAACGGATAACCAATAAAAAAGGTACATACGCGATAAATACCCGTTTTAATCAGTAATTATATACCTAAAGAGTCTTAATTTTTTATTTTTCTTTAGTAACGAAAACCACAAATTATACCGAAATGGCCTATTTGTCTTCATAACAGAGTAACAGAGTTATGAGTCTTGTTAGCTAGATACTAGCTTTAATAACAATTAGACGATGCAAATGCACGTAAAGTGCATTGAAGTGGAAAATTTTAACAATGTACGCTCGTTAGTAATAAATGGTTAGTAATAATATAATATATTTTACTCCAAAAATAACTTTTTCACAGTTATGCAGGAGCAGGAGGTTGTGGGTTCGATTCCAGTCGCGGGACAAATGTTTATCTGATCTACAAATATTTGTTCGGCATCTGGGTGTGTTTCTATAATATATTAAAAATATGTACCCAAGGCCGGATTTAAGGGGGCGCGTGCCCCCCCCCCCCCCCCCCGCCCCCCAGATGGTATTTTTGTGTACTGTGGAGACTCTACCACAGTACAGAGTTGTTAAAATAAATGAATAAAATAACAGAAAGAACATGAGTGATACTTCAAGTTTATTTCTAACAGTTATTGTTGATTTTTTACCCATCCGCCCTTTGTACCCCTTGTATGTACCTATATACAAAAAAAAGTATTTTATCAGTTATCTGGTTCCCATATAGCTTTAGGTAGGCTAGATTACGCTGTGTGAAATGTCCAGCATTATTTTTATTTATTTATTGCAATTATTATAATTTAAAAGAGGCGCTACAAGCATTTCCAATACACAATATCCTAAACGCTACTTCAAATTTTATCTAGAGACGAGATTAAGTTGCTAAAACATTTTTATTTCGTCATAATATCCAGCCAATTAGAAGTAATCGGTCGTAGGCCATACAGCCACGTCGGTCGCACGGTACAAAAGCACCAAGTAAACCAAAGTTAGAGTCCAGCTCGCGTCGCTGCTTTGTGATAGAATTCCGAAATTAGTTTTATTGATTTTCTTCTTACTTTCGATCCCAACGTCAACCAACAATTTATCATTCGCTATATACAAAGGTAATCAAATTATTTGTTTCAATTCAGAACTCCAATTCAGAAAGTACGTTCATTCACTAAAAGCAAAAGTTCTACGCGAATGAAATACTAAAAAGAAATATACACGTCTTGAATTTGTAAGCAATTCTCAAAGTAGCTTCGGGAAATTCCGTCGTATCAAACATACTTTACAAGGAGCTCGAGATCCAAATGCAATAACGTTTCTGCGCTGCATTTTTCATCAGCTCCGAGGGAGCATCAAAATTCAGTGCGGACTACTGATGAAGTCTCCATCCATTGTGTTCCGAACGAGCCCGAACTAGCCCGAGCGCAGCCTCGGTGGAAATCCGCCAGTCTCTTTACAACCCCCACCGCTATACCGCGCTTTTCATCCCTCTCAGAGTATATTGTGCTGAACTTTTCTTACTTTTATCCCAATAAAGTGCAGTGACTGCTTTCCGATTTAATATTCTATTACCTTATAATTATTATTTTGTAGTGTTGAGTGATCATGTCTTTTGGAGGCCGGAGATTGTAGACCAACGCAGGTTAGTTTGTTCGTACTTAGATGTCTGCCAGATGATTGTTTTACGTCAACTGCACGGATGTTTTAGACAGTTTTCGATTGTATGCTTTATAAAACACGTAACAATAACATAGAGTAATGGTTTTGCAGGATTTGTTTATTTATTATTCATGCAAATAAAGTTCGTATCATATAGTCGGTACTTATAATTAATATTATTTAGATACATATATTTTAATATTATATTTAGTTTAATAGTTTATTGTCCAGTAAGATTAGTTCATTTGATTTTGCATTGAAAATAAGGTTTATAAATGTTGAGGTTCAAACTAATTTAAATCTTCGCGACATTTTTGACCTAATTTTCTATTGTTAGTTTGCATAAGTCGTAATTTGACTTATGATAACAGTGTTTAAATATTAAGTTAACCAGCTGATTTGGTGATGGAAACCAAAGGTTGCAGGACGGAGCTAAAGTTTTCAAAAAAAATACAAAATTTGTCTCTTAATCTGCAAAAAAGCTATTTGATTATAGTTTTATTTTAAAACTTTATATTGCTAGTTTTTTTTTCTTGTTAAGTTTTATATTTTTTGCTCAGAGTACGAACTTTATTGCAAATTGTTTTTGTTGGTACACAAATAATTTACACCTAGTCAATTATTATGGCTAGATTTTAATTAATTAAGTTTCGATGATCTCGATGCCTGTCTATGAACGGCAGGTAAAAGCATCGATAGTATCGCAATACGACCGAAAGTCAACCAAAATTCAAAATGCAAGAATCGGGTTACTTGTCACAGACCTAACGCAGATTGGCCAAAAATAAACCCGTGTCAAGACGACGCGAACGAATTAATATTCAAAGTAGGTATTCATATGCATGAATCTAATTAGGTATCACAAACTGTGATGTGATGTAACATATAATCTTATAATACGATTCTATTTTATGTAATAAACTGCAATTAATATTTTTATTTAATTTTGTATTCCATATTTAATAATGTAAATGACATGTAACTTTTTTGTTATTCATAAATGAACTATGAACATACAGTGTCACAAACTGGTAACCTCTACATGCTTAAAGATATAAGATAAAGGCTTGAAAAAGGATGATTTCCAAAAAGTTCTTTATTAAAATATAGATTTTAATTAAAACTTTTTAGAAATCATACTTTTAATTTTTTTTTATTCAATCTTTAAACATGCAGAGGGTTACCAGTTAATGACTATGTCTGTACCTACTTCGAACAAAGAGAGGAGTGATGCAACTTTCGTATTATATTTTATGGAGAGAAAATTGAATCTCAGAGCGAAAGAAATTGAATTAAAACTCTGCAACTTTATGCAAGTTCAGACTTGATAAATTAAACATTACTTCTACCCTATTTTTTTATACTTTAGTTTTCTGATTCCTTAATAATGAACTTAATCATAATACGTATTTAGTTTCTAACACATTATAGTCCGCACACGCGAGTCTGCATAACGAGAAAATACATCGAAAGCTCTTTCCAAAATCTTTTTATTTAAATTTAGAGGAGCCACAGAACCCTGTAACGTTACTATAGCAAATTGTACTGTAGCTAAATACTTTTTATTTTAGTTACCAACATCATAAGTGTACTCTAGTTTTATTGATCTCCAATCTCTCCAAATCAACTTGGGCAAATCGGCGTTGTATCTATGTAAGTATGTATGTATGTTTTTTGTCCGAGGATAACTTTCGAGGTGTTGATCCGATCATCGTGAAATTTAATACATAGATAGGTAGTAACGGCACAATTTTGGTACGACTACATGAGCTAAAAATCTTGGGGGGTTGTTGAGATATAGGGGTTCAAAAGAGGTAAAAAAAATTAAATGAGACTATTAGGTTAAATGGAACGCCAAATGAAAGGTTTTCATTAGTACATTTGAACCCCGTTTTTATTTTTAGTTTATTCTTTGAAGTTTTTGAGTTATTAGCCATAATAAAAACCAAACTTTTACAAAATTCACGGGGTACACCAGTGACCCCACAATGCTAAAATTTGGTATTCGTATAGCTTTAGTGACACAAATATAGGCAAAAGTCTGAAATCTAGAATAACTGCCATTTGTACCCCAAAAAAAATTACTAATTTACAAGAACCCCCGTAACCTCTAATTTGAATAAAACTGTAAGTTAAGTAGGTTGGTTATGCATTTTGTGGCACTAATTTACTAGTCAAAGATTAAAGCTGGCATTTACAAAGATAAACGTATTTAGCGACTAAACATGTTTAAATTTGACGTATTTGTATGATTTGACAACTCCTTAAATCATAAATCATCTTAGCCACTAAATACGTTTAGGCATCCCTGTGCAAGTCGCCCTAAGAATAATATTTATTTTGGGAGATTAGCAAGATCTCAGTTCGGGGCGAACCACTAGTTACAAACTAGCCAAGTAGGCTAATGAGCAATTTTATGCTAACTTAATTTTATCATAGAATTTTGATTAAGAATGTGTCCATTGGCATTTTTCTTATAGTCTCTATTTAAGGGGAAAACACTTTGTTCTTCTGTTTTTATGAATACAACACTGACAATATATTACACTATTGTAATAATTTATCAAATCTCCTCATCAGCATACAGATGAACAAAGTCCTCTCTAGATTTCTAGAACGACTGATCTTGCACGACTGCACTCAACAGCTCCCAACAACCTATTATAGGTCATCTTGCTAGTAGCCTTTCTAGCTGCTATCCAGTTTGTAATCAAATTATTATTATTATCAGCCGTTCGTGTCCCACTGCTGGGCATAGGCCTCGCCCCCATTTTTTCCAGCCTACGCGGTCCTGAGCTGTGTTTGGCCAATCCGTTAAGAATTTATCCAGCTCGTCCCGCTATCTACGTTTCGGTCTGCCGCGTCGCCTTCTCGCTGGGTCAGGACGCCACTCGGTGGCTATCCTTGCCCACAGCTCACTTGGCATGCGACAGACATGCCCAGCCCAGTTCCACTTCAACTGAGCGGCTTTGGTGGCTACGTCAACAATTTTGGTCTTTGAGCGCAGTTCAGTGTTCCGGACTCCGTCCGTTCGCTTGACGCCCAAGATACTGCGTTCCGTCGCACGCTGACAAACTTTGAGCTTGGACTTTAAAATGGCTTGCACACCATATTTAAAAACGGGGAGGATGCATACGTCCATTAGCTTTCTCTTGAGCGCTAAGGGAAGATCTCTTTTCATCATATCTCCCATGACCCAATCTTCCAATATTTTGTAATCAAATACAAAATATTTTTTTTTATTTATACACCCTTGTTGCAAGTCAGCGTGTGTAAAATTACAATTTATTAAAATACTGGTTACATGAAGAGTACCTTCAATTCATAAAAAAACGTGTACTAGCATTTCCAGCAGCAAAATGAACGTACTATCTCTGATAATATTTAAGTTTTTACTTCAGAAACATAGAAAATATAGAGAACTAGCTGACCCCGCGTACTTCGTACCGCCTTAGAATCAATAAATTTTGTGTTGCTAAGCCGTGTTAAATTCATTTTTTTTCAATGTCCTTTTCTGTTACGTACCCACTATATTCAACTATCTCTATATTCAACGTAGAAAATTATTAAAGTATTAATTTCTCTACTATAGAGGTTGGTGGTAGAAGGGTGTAAATTTATTGTTGTATGTATGTATTTTTTATTGACAATTCATAATTTTTTTTTTTTTTGGGGTTGTGTACCCTTATCACATATGGGTATGAAAAATACTTTACGACCTATTCTCAGACCTACCGAATATACATAAATAATTTCATAAGAATCGGTCAAGCCGTTTCGGAAGAGTTACAAACACTGTGACACGAGAATCTTATATATTATCTTTTTTATATTTTATATATTTTATTTTTTATCGACCTTTCTGAAGTCCAATTGAGCAAACTTGAGCGCCTTCAAAATCTTTGTATTCGGTTCGTATTTGGCTTGCGCAAATATGACCATGTTTCAGAATTTCGCGCAAAACTCAAGTGGCTCCCTATCCGTCTTCGCCGGAATGCACATATTCTGTCCCTTCTTTTTAACATTCTTTTCAATCCTTCTTCACCATCCTATCTAAAGGAGCGTTTTGTGTTCTTGCACCAGGCGCATGATCGAAATCTACGCTCATCTGAAGCTCTAAGTCTCCAAACCCCTGTCCACAGTTCTCAATTTTATGGTGACTCCTTTACAGTTCAAGCTGTGCGGCTGTGGAACGCTTTACCTTTCTCTATTAGATCATCTAAATCTCTTCCTATCTTCAAAGCTAAGGTATACAACCATTTCCTTTCTTTGTCTACGCACTGCTAGTTTATCGTTATGTTTATCTCCTTTATTGTAGTTTATATATAAGTATATATTATTATATTTGTAAGTATATATATTTAGTTTATTAGTAAGTATAGATAGTATAGGTGTAAGTTTATGAATATACTCGTATTTACACCGCCGTCTTTTTGATTTTGTTTTGTCCTGTCCACCCAAAGGTTGTCTGGAAGAGATCGCTTTTAGCGATAAGACCGCCCATTGTACTTACCTTAATTTTTGTGTATTTTTATTGTATTTTAATTTTCTTGGTGTGCAATAAAGAGTATTCTATTCTATTCTATTAGAAAAGATTTTATTGCACTTTTCGTGCTTTTTGTGCCAATTGCGCAAAAAGTTGAAAATATCACTAAAAAGCTGCGTACTTTAGCGCACGCAGCTTTTTAGTGATACCCCACACAATATAAAACAAAATTGAGAGCTTATAATAACAAAAAAAACAATGTATGATTCTTAAAATACTACGGGAGAATTTTGCAACGATCCCTAAACGTATTTAGTGACTAAAAATTTATAAATTTGACATATTTGTATAATTTGACAAATCTCTAAATCATATAACTTTCGAAACTTATCATGGTTATGAACACTATTTGTACTAAAACGGGATTTTACCATGATTTGTATTTTTTGTGGTAATACCATGATATTCTCTAAACCATATTTAGTCACTATACGTTTAGGTATCGTTGCGCAAGTCACCTATGAACCTGTATTCTACGAATTGCGTTAAAATTTATAGCATTCAATATATAACACTGTCAAAAATATAACATAAAAATGTAAAAACACCAGACACAAAAAACAAATAATACATTTCCATTCTACAGTTGAGATCCCTTCAAAAAATAAAAATGCTGATATCTTCGGATCGGCTGACCCAACACGACTCATAGCTAAGAGCCACCACATGCAGTTGAACTAGCTCTCTGTAAAAAAACCGCATAACAAACGGTTCATCCATTTAAAAACAACGATGCCACAGACAGACATTAGGCGTCAAACTTAGAACACCTAATTTTTTGCGCAGGGCGTTAAAAATGGCCATGGTTTTTTCGAACTTTTTCGAATGACCTTGTTTGTTTGCCCAAAAGGGCCAGCGTGGTATACAGCGTCGTAAAAGCTCGCTACGATTATTACAAAGTCATGGATACCATAAGTACCATCGCAAAGTTTTAGACATGAAACCCATGGACTAAAGTTGGTATAATCCCGCTAAGCTGAGAGGCTTTAGAGCTAACAGATTCAGCGAGCTAACGGGAAGTACGGCCTTGTTTGTTTATTTAACCAAATCGAATAATATATTTCTTAGCCCCCAATGCAAAAAAGAGGAAGAGTGTTATTAGTTTGAAGCCTGTGTATATATATGGCAATAGAAACAAGTTTAACTGGGATGATTCTTAGCTATGCCAGTTTTATTTTGTTTTACTTAAAAAATCAGTTTTTAAGTATAGTTCGGAGGTTTTTTAATTATTATTTTACTTGATACTGTTAAAATAATTGCTATATAAAATGTTAAAAATATAAAATAGAATAGATTATTGGAGCCCATTATAATTTTCATCCATTTGTCTTGGATTGGACAGTCCAGACGTGATGTAATCATCTGGAGGATGCTGTTGCTACTGCCTCACACATGCTGGAGTCCCAGTACTGTACTGGAGGCAGTAGCTGCTTAAAACAAGCGCCTCGCACTCGCTGGAGTAGTGAATCCAGTGTGTTCGAGGCAGTAGCTGCTAAAAAAATGTCGCTTCCCTAAAAGACTTTCTTGCGCTTTCTGCATGAAAGTCGTCCATACGCGCATCTGCAAACATAGCCGATGCGCTGCAAGAGCGAGGTAGCCGCAACACCATCCTAAAGATATTGATATATAGAAAGCTGTCCGCACGGCGGGTGTAGTTAATCCAGAAGCTGAAATGAAATGAAAATATACATTTGACACGACATGACATACGAGTAGGTACTAAAATTCTCTCGAGCAGCGCATTGCTTAGAGGAGATAAGTTAAGTTAAATAATAATTGAGCGAGCGAAGCGAGATCTCCAAATCAAATTGGGCAAATCGGCGTTTGTATGTATGTATGTATGTTTGTTTGTCCGAGGATAACTTTCGTAGCGTTTATCCGATCATCATGAAATTTGGGATATAGGTAGGTAGTGATGGCACAATTTTGGTGTGACTCAAAAAGATAAAAATATTGGGGGGTTGTTGAGATATTAGGGGTCAAGAGGGGTAAAAAAAATGAAAATGAGACTATTAGGTCAAGTAGGACCTTAAATGAAAGGTCTTCATTAATATATTTGAAACCCGTTTTTATTTTTAGTTTAATTTTTGTAGTTTTTGAGTTATTAGCCATAGTAAAAATAAAACTTTGACAAAATTCACAGGGCACACTAGTGACCCCACAATGCTGAAATTTGGTATACGTGTAGCTTTAGTGACACAAATAAAGGCAAAAGTCTGAAATCCAGAATAACTGCCAATTGTACCCCAAAAAATATAACCAATTTACAAGAACCCCCGTTACCCGTTACATCTAATTTGAATGAAACGTCAATGAAGGTCAAGTAGTTTGGTTATTCATTTTGTGGCACCTATTTATTAGTCAAAGATGAAAGCCGGCATGCACAAAGATCACTAAACGTATTTAGCGACTAAACATGTTTAAATTTGAAGTATTTGTATGATTTGACAACTCCTCAAATCATATTTAGCCACTAAATAAATTTAGGCATCGTTGTGTAAGTCGCCCTAAGAATAATATTTATTTTGGGAGATTCGCGAGATCTCAGTTCGGGGCGAACCACTAGTATTATATGAGATTAATCTTTTTCGTTATTACCACACAAAACAATGGTGGCGATTCTGTTGTCTAGGCTGACTAACTAAAATTGTCTAAAATACAAACGGTCTTATTTTGTTCACACTAAAGATCAAATTAGAATGAATTTAAAAGTGACATTTCTAAATTTAAGTATTTTTAAATAAGAAGGCATATTCGAGGGCTAGTTTTAGTCAACATCGATTTGATTGATCACTAAAACTAGCACGCAAGCATGCCATCATAAAAAAATAACTTAATTTTAGAAATGTCACTTTAATTTTCATTCTAACTTGATCTTTAGTGTGAACAAAATAAGACCGTTCGTATTTTACACAATTTTAGTTATACAGCGTTTTATTTTAGTTAATTAAAGTAAAACATAATTGCCACCAATATAACACTAAACTAAAACGAAAATCGCTCTCAGCGATATTTGGCCGCCCATTGTATTGTCTTTTTTATTCTAGCTTAAGTACTCAATACTCAATCGTTTATTGTATTCCCCAATGTAATAATAGGTGGTAGTTGATAGGTACATGTTCATTATGGACCCTGTTGGGCACAACAATATTTTGGAGAGAGGAGGACGTGATTGTTTTTGTTAGGTTATATTTATTAAAATATTCGTCAATTGTATTGGTTTCAATAGTCAGTAAGTATTGTTACGAGCTGAGGGTTCGGGATAAAATAATGATAATCAGTCTAACCAAAATAACACTTTTATTCAACACTAAACGATGAATACACGAACTTGGTCACACGTAATCACAACGCACTAATTCACACCACTGTTGCACCACTTAAAGTCACTGAAATGTTCGCACGTATAGCCAAATCCAGACTGACTGTCCGGCCATCTCTCCGGTCTATTTATATTTTGCACAATTCACTACACTAGAACGATCTCGATCGTTCCAGGAAAGGGTCGGTGTTTCGACAGTATGACCACTCCCCATTCTGCGCAACCGCAGGCAAAAACACAGCGTGCAGGTATATTCTATACCAAGTATTATGTATTCCGTGTCACAGTAGGTAAGTCGAGAGCCATCGAGAAGTTTCGACTATTTCTTATTGTGTAACAGCGTAACAGTATTTTAGTTGCTTTATAAATATTTTATTCATAATAGGTCTTTACCTATGAAATTGCCGTTCTTCAGTACTGGTCATTTCAAATAAAACAAAAGTTTGGAATGGCCTTGTATTCTAAATTCAAATTATTTTTGTTTTAAAAACATGACATTCTTTTTACAAACTCCGTCTTTTGTTTATTGAATCGCGTTGTATTTTCATTACATTTGGACATTTTCCGTCATAATGGATACTTTAAATATTCGTGTAATTATGGAATATGAGTTTCGTCGTGGCACCAACGCGACACAAACGGCACGTAACATCAAAAACGTTTACGGAGAGAACTGTACAAACGAACGCACAACCCGTTATTGGTTTTTCTGGTTCCGTTCTGGAAATTTGACTTGAAAAATGAAGCTCGTGTCGTGACGTGAATGTCGTCCGGAGACATTGGTCAACAATGATGAATTAAAGGCGATTGTGGAAGCTGACGAAACTCAATCTACAGCTGAGCTAGCAGCAGCTTTTGATGTTAGCATCAAAACAATTTTGATCCATTTGCGACAAATAGGCAAGGTAAAAAAACGTGATAAAACGTGATAGGTACTGAACGATCGCCACGTCGAGACCTGCCTCGCGCTGCTCAATAGGCAAAGAAATGAAGGAATTTTAAACCGAATTGTTACGTGCGATGAAAAATGGATTCTGTTCGACAATCGAAAGCGCAGAGCAAGTTGGTTAGATCCTGGTTCAGCACCAAAGTAATGCCCTAAACCAAAAATGACCCCTAAAAAGGTGATGGTCACTGTTTGGTGGTCTAGTGCGGGGGTGATTCACCACAGCTTTTTACAAAACGGCATGATCATTACTGCTGATGTGTACTGTGAAGAACTGGAGACAATGATGGAGAAACTTGCACATCGGCAACCAGCTTTGGTCAATCGGTTGTCCCCACTGCTCCTTCACAACAACGCGCGACCACATACTGCACAACAGACAGTCTCCAAGCTGCAAGAACTGGGGTTGGAAGCTCTCCCTCATCCGCCATACTCACCAGACCTTGCACGTACCGACTATTACTTTTTCCAAAATTTAGACAACTTTTTAGTAGGTAAAAAATTAAATTCCCGAGAGGCAGTACAAAATGCCTTTGAAGAGTTTGTTGCCTCCCGTCCAGCTGATTTTTACAAGAAGGGCATCAATAAACTGCCAATGCGTTGGCAAAGATGCGTCGATTGCATGGGTATACTTTGAATAACAGAAATAAAAAAGTTTAAAAAAATAAGTGTTTTCACTTATTCCATACAAAACGGCAATCTAATATTAATACTTACTTAGTATTTTTGTATTATTTCTGTGTGTTAATTTAACTAGTGGTTCGCCCCGAACTGAGATCTCGCGAGTCTACCATAAAAACAAAAAAATATTATTCGTAATCTTTGACTATCCAAATAGTGCTACGAAATTAAACCAACATACTTGACCTACAGTTTCATTCAAATTACAGGTAACGGGAGTTCAGGTTATTTAGTTAATCTTTTTTGGGGTACAAATTGCAGTTATTCTAGATTTCAGACTTTTGCCTATATTTTTGATACATAAGCTACACGCATACCAAATTACAGCACTGTGGGATGTACCCTGTGAATTTAGTCGAAGTTTAGTTTTTATTATGGCTAATAACTCAAAAACTACAAAAACGTTACTAAAAATAAAAACCGGGTCGAAACGTACTAATAAAGACCTTTTATTTGACGTCTCACTTGACCTAATAGTCTCACTTTCATTTATTTTACCCCTTTTGAACCCCAATATCTCAACAACCCCCCAATATTTTTAGCTCATTTAGTCACACCAAAATTGTGCTATCTCTACCTACCTATGTATCAAATTTCACAATGATTGGATAAACACTTCGAAAGTTATCCTCGGACAAACAAACATACATACATACGACGCCGATTTGCCCAAGTTGATTTGGAGATCTCGCTTCGCTCGATCAATAAATAGGTATCTATTATATGTTATGTTTCTATATCTAGTTATATATAATCTAGTAATATATATATATATATAATATATAGTCTAAATAGTTATCAACTTTAGTCACATAATTATCTCGATAATTTAATTGCATCGCATTGTTGGTACTTTTACAATCACGCGATTTTGAGCGGTAACTTCAGCAATAATACTTCGCAAATGGTCACAAAACCGCATGACTGTAAAAGGAGCCAGTTTTTTCCAAGTCTTGCACTAAAGAACATTGACGTCGTGACATTGACAGTTAATAGTATTTAAATGTTAATTTGTTCGCAGGTCTATTGAAAGCTGACAAAATGTTTTCCCTCTGCAGAAGATACAAAGATGAACACGGTAAGTTAGATCTAGCGAATCAAGAGATCTCACTCACGGCTTATGGCTTACGCTTATGAGCCACAAATCAGACTTGCACAAGGCTTGCGCAAAGAAATCGTTTACGTGAGTGGGGCCCATAAGCATTGCAATTCAGCGGGGCAATGCAGCCAATGTCTTGGGAATACTTCTGCCTGGTAGTTATTTGGAGCAGTGGAGCTATCTATAGATCATTTGCCTTTGGATTAATCAACTATTTTTATAGAATGATGTAAATAATTGAACATTCGCAATCAAACAAACTTGGTTCCAAGAAACTTAATGAGAAAATACAGCATGCGTTGGTTAAATGAACTGTATGCAATTTGCTAACCAGGTCGTAGATGTTATAACTACAGTTAGTGAAGCCCTAAGTTAATTGGGCCTCGCCGCAATACGCTTGTACCTTAGCAACCTGCTAAACCACTTTGTTTATGAAGAAAATACAGGAAAACTTTGCATCTTGAAAATAGCTTTTAATCGTCTACTTTCCATTATCTTTGTCGCGTATAATCCGATAACACTATAAGCACATTCTCTTCGAGCTCTCTCATCAGTAAAATAAGATTTTTTTATTTAAAAAATACATTTTCAAAACAAGGTTTTATAAAATTCATAATCGGAACTGCAAGCAGATTCAAATGAACCGAAACACTAGCAACCTATATAATCCATCCAGAAGTTCCGTTGTCTAGAGACAATGATCACGAGGCTGCCTCCATGGTACCATATTATTGCATTGTCTCCGATGTTACTTAAGTATTCCAAATTTCAGGTCAGTCGGTTGGGTGGGGATTGGTTTAAAATTCAGTTGCAAGATTTAACATAAAGAAACAAACAATAAAAACTTCTAAATACATATAGTTTTTGAAGTTTTCCTTTGAAATGCTCGATTACGCAAATATTGAGACAGAAAAATAAATTGTTACATTTTTGTGTATTCCATCAAATTTTACATTATTACACCTATTTCTGTTAATAAATGTATTTATTACGATTCAAATTTGTGTATGAGCGGTGACTTTTCCCGTACTAATATAAATAAATAAATATTGCTGGACATGTCACACAGCGCTATCTAGCCCCAAACTAAGCAGAGCTTGTACTATGGGAACCAGATAACTGATAGAATACTTATATACCTTTTTTTTTGTAAATACATACTTATCATATATAGAAAAACATCCAGACCCGGAACAAATATCTGTAGATCATGCAAACATTTGTTCCGCGGCGGGAATCGAACCCGCTACCTCCTGCGTCTCAGCCGGCTATTCACCCACTGCGCCACGGAGGTAGTCAATATTATGTAGAAATATTATACATTCATAAGTCTATCTGTCTGTTTGTTACATTGTTTTCACGACTCAACGGCCGGTCCGATTTCGATGAAATTTGGTATATAGGTATGACCTGGATTAAGACATGGATGGATAGATAGATAACGCTTTATTGTACATCACACTTAAATTAAAAAAATAATATTAAAAAATAAAAAACAAGACACGCGGAAAAACAAGTGGCGGTCCAATTGCTAAAAGCGATCTCTTCCAGACAACCTTTGGATGGACTGGATTTCACGAGAACGTTATATAAAGACATATGCTACTTTTTAAAAGCTTTTTATTAACTTGCAATGTATGTATGTTTGTCCGAGTGAAATCTTGCAACTGAATTTTAAACCCGTTCCCCTGAACCGATTGAGCTGAAATTTGGAATACATATCGACGCAAAAAAGCATAATTGCTGTAACCCACACCAAACTCAATTTTTTTTATTGCAGATTCGTAATCAGATTTTTTTTCTGCGTCGAACGGTGCAATTCTCGTGGCTCTACGATCAATAGAAAATTTTGTACAGCGTTATGATTTACCCTAATAATTTAAAATATTGCTCGAACATTTGCTGTAAATAGCGTAAAAACAGCACTATTTCGATAATTTTCCATTTACACCAATTTCACTTTTGCCAATAATAAGGCCGCGGTAGTTACAGCGCTGTTGAAATGTCAAACACTGTGGGTAACAGCGTTTTTGCTAATCGAAATTTTGTGACGCACCACATTTACTACATTTTAGAGTTATGAAATTGATAGTCATCGTGATTTACTCCAGTTCATACATGCACTATAATATAGACAATGAATAGTTACGCTAGTTTACAATGTGTTTGATATTCGAATTTTCCCATTTATGCCCTTTGTAACTATTTGTCAAATGTTGATCAAGAAGACTTACTGCTGTTGCTACCCGCGCTCGCGCCTATTTGGCTTGCGGCTTACCGCGTCGATCAGTTACTGCGCAACTGTTGAGAGGGAGTGTTGTGTTTGTGGTAACCGAATTTGGCTGTGTATCTGGAGTAGTATTGAAAAGTAAGTAGCATTGATTATTGTTTTTATTATTTGTTTTGGACCCCTGAGGCAAAAAAATGTTAAGTAGGTATAAGTTTGTTGTGTCTGTCTGTCTGTGGAACACCATCATAATCACACACCGCAAAGAATGAAGCCATTACGATTTAGTTTTTATCTGGTGTAAAAAGACGTTTACCGAAAACGAAGAAGTGGGGTAGAACCCCAAAATTTTACCAAATAAAACATCCGTAGACCTACCTCCCTAATAAAAAAATCTAGCCTACTAATAATTCACCTATTATTAAAATATTTTAAGTAGGTACCAATATAATGTTATTTAATATAATAATAATCAAGGTTTCGATTCTCGCCTTAAACATTGTACCTATACACTGGCCAAACTCCATATAGAATTTTATAGTATGTATGTGTATAGTAAATTAATTACTGCAACTTCTTTCCAGATGTCTTAACGCTGCCGAGAGAGGAAAGAATTGCTCGAGCAAGATATTAGAACTCAAACATCTCCTAAAAAAAAGAAAAAAAATTGAAATTTTACAAGATGAAATCTACCAAAATGTCGATGGGAAAATATATCTTGTATCTACTCAAATTCATAAAAAAGATATAAATAATCCTTTTCAAGATTGCAATGACACACTACAACTGGAAACGAATACGTCTCAAGATTGCAAAAAAGAAAGGACCCCTCTATAATCACCAGCATCACAGTTTTGTGTAGAAAATTTAACGCCAACGTTCCGAAAACCTAAAATGTTCTTAAATGAAACCAAAGAAGTAATGAAAAGCCTTACACCTGTTAAGTTATTCCCCGTACCTTCTGCGACTCAGTAAAAATAATCTTTTACATATATCCCTCTATACCACACTGAACGAGATCAAGAAAACGTTGGTTATTTTAGTCATTTAAATAATATACAACGAATGTTGAGTGTATACGATATTGAAGCTGAGGGTCGTGCAAAGACAGTTTCCCCAAATTCTGAAGAGCGTAAACATGAAAACAGTTATTCATTCAAAATTGACATACAAGGAGAACACAGCAATAGCCTGGAAGAAATTTTAAATAGTATTGACTTCTCAGAATTAATAAGTCTAAAAAATAACGAAAATATGGCCACCAATAATAAAAATACTGCTTCTAAAAACAAACTATAAATGAAATAGAAATTTCTGAAAGTCATAATTATATAAATAAAGGTTAATATTACTTTATAATAAAATTTATTTCTAACTAGCTCCTGCGGCAACATCGCCCGCTGATGATGATAGACATAGACATAGATATACATTTATTTGCTCAGAGCACACACAAATTCACACAATACATTAATAAGGTATAACATCAAAGAGAAAGCACAAGTAGGAGAAAACAGAAAATTACATAATACAACAAATATAGGAACAATAGAATGAAATAATAAATACACAATGTAATCAGGGGAAAACTAAAAAGTGGGAAGTACGTATGGTGATGAAAAGTAGCCTTTCTTACTCAGGGATAATGTAGCATTCTAATGGTGAAAGGACTTTTTAAATCGGTCCAGTAGTTTGAGATTATTTGTTGCAAACATACAAAAATAAAAAAATAAAATCGTCTTTATAATATTAGTATAGAAGTATAACTTTTTAGCAGTCATGATTATACATCTTTTTTTTTTAACCTATACTTTCCCACTGCTGGGCAAAGGTCTCCCCCATGTTCCTCCACATCTCACGATCACTCGCCACGTCCCACCAGCCATCTTGGAATGCATCGAGGTCGTCACGCCAACGCTTCCTCGGCCTGCCACGGCTTCGACGCCCATCTGCAGGCACCCACTGTGTGGCGACTGTTGCCCATTTGTCTGTGACCATACGACTGACGTGACTCGCCCAGTCCCACTTCAGCCTGGCAGTCTTGTCGCCAACATCTGCGATGCCGGTCTTCGCGCGCAGTGTGGTATTGCGGATCCTGTCGATTCTTTTTACCCCTAGCACGCTGCGTTCCATAGCTCTTTGGCAAACCTTGAGTTTAGACTTTTGAGATTCCGTCAGTGACCAAGTTTGGGCACCATAGGGAAGGACGGGCAGAATACACATGTCGATGAGTTTACGCTTAAGTGACAATGGAAGGTTTCCCTTCATTAGCGTCTTCATGGACCAGAAGCTCCTCCAGGCATTTTCGACGCGGCGGACGACCTCTTTATCTTGCCAGTTTTCGAAGGAGACAATCTGGCCCAAGTAAATGTACTCATCAACGTAGTATAATTCTTGCCCGTCTACCACAATTTTTTGTTTGTTGGTGTTGGTCATTAGTTGTGTCTTTGACCGATTCATCATTAGTCCAACCTCAAGGCTTGCAGTGCTCAGGTCTTGGAGCATATTTTGGAGTTCTTGTGCTGTGGGGGCAAAAAGAACAATATCATCGGCGAAGCGCAGGTTCGTAAGCTTCTTATTTCCGATGGATACACCTTTTTGTTTCCATATCTATTCCATTATACATCTTATTATATTATTTTTTTCAGAAACTGAGGCTAAAGAAAAAAATACAAAGATTTGTACAATCTTGTTGTCAAAAATGATTCCCTTCAAGATTTGCTACAGAATATAAAAACATGAAAAAAAACAACAAATTGTAAGATACTTTAATAGACACAGATGAAGAAGATGTGATTGAAGAGAAAGATGATGGCGAAATTGTGGACGGTTCAGTCCACAATTTCGCCTAATTAATTATTTCTTAATAAATATCATTCCATCATGACATCGTTTTAATTTTAATATACCATCTAACCTTTTGTCAGTAAAGTCAATTCAATGCTCTGGTACACATGGATGTTTTGTATTTATGCTAATATATTGCATATAAATTGAATCTTATAAGTAGTTACATCAATTTCGCTTTACAGGAAAACATTTGATTTGGATTTGTCCATACATTTTTATGTTTCATTTATAGCGTTTTATCGTTCCAAAAAAATAAGTGACATTGCTGTAACCCACAAAATTATAGATTAAAAGTAACTTTTAGTAAATTTTAGGTATCTATCTTGATAGATAATCCAAAAATACTTTTTGGTTCTAAAAATTACGTCCTGGGATTTAACAGTTAAAATGTTATTGATTTTTTTCTGAATTCTCAAAAGTTATTTGGCTCTCCTGAACATTTTCCTATTTGTGGGTTACAGCAATTATGCTTTTTTGCGTCGATATGTAACTTCGGTGACAATGAAATAATATGGTACCATGGAGGTGGTCTCATGATAGAGACGGATGTTAGACAACGGATCTTCTGAACGAACGCTATAGTGGTAGGCGATAGTAGGCTACTAGTGTTTGGGCTCATTTGAATCTGCTTGCGGTTCCGATTATGATTTTTATAAAAGCTTGTTTTGAAAAAGTTATTTTTCAACAAAAAACTTATTATTGACAAACCACGCGTACGAATCGGTCGAATCTTCGAACAAATTGATCCGAGATCCTCGTTACTCGTTTATGTATGCGTGCGACTGTTTCATTAAACTTTAATTCTGTTCATATTGTTACGCCGAGGCTGTTAAACAATGAGTAAAAATCGTAACTTCTCGAACGCTTTTGTCTCGCTGTGTTATTGTTGTTATTGTCTGCGGTTGCACACAATGGGGATTGGTCGTTCTGTCGAAACACCGACCCCTTTCCTGGAACGATCGAGATCGTTCTCCAACAATCGAAATGTGCGCGATATAAATAGGCCGGAGAGATGGCCGGACAGTCAGTGAGTCTCAGCGAGGCCCTGGAGGACTAACGTGGACAAGGGTCTCGCGTGAACAGTAGTTGCTCGCGAGTGAGTCTGGATTTAGCTATACGTGCGAACATTTCGGTGACTTTAAGTGGTGCAACAGTTGTGTGAATTAGTGTGTTGTGATTACGTGTGACCAAGTTCGTGTATTCATCGTTTAGTGTTGAATAAAAGTGTTATTTTGGTCAGACTGATTCCCATTATTTTATCCCGAACCCTCAGCTCGTAACAATATTGTGTGTTATTTCATAATTGTTTCATGCATAAGTGAATTAGGTAATATAAAAGTTAGGATTAGTCTTCTAAGAGCGTTTTCTTGTAGCTATAAAGGTTCTAGTAGTTGTCTTTCGCCATCTTAACTTTCTATTTTGTATATCGTCTACTTAACATTTTCTACGTAATATATAGTTTACCTTATTAATTAATTTATTAATTAGTTTTAATATAGTTTGCCTTTCATAGCAGTTTTACAGGGTGGTTTAGAACATGTATGTTTCCTGGAAAGCACGTAACTCAACATGATAAATATTCATTTTCTGAAAATAAAGTAAAATTTCAAGAAACATTTATATGAGCTGTTTTTAGGGTTCCGTACCTCAAAAGGTAAAAAAAGGAACCCTTATAAGATCTCTTGTCCGTCTGTCCGTGTGTCACCACCGATTTTCTCAGGAACGGGTGGACCTAGCAAGTTGAAATTATACCAGATACTGAGGTCTATATATTAGGTGTATAAAAATCAAGGTCAACACGATAAAAAGATATGGGCAAATATAAATTTCGCGAATCTTGTAAGTACCAAAATTTACCTTAATTTTCAACTTTTTTTATTTTTCGGAATTTTCTTTTTACTTGTGCTGTTAAGACCTTGCTTTTAACCAAAATTGACAATTCTAGGCCAACCGGAAGTACCCTATAGGTTTTGGGTCGAAAACCTATATGGTAGTTCCCGTTGACCTAGAATCATGAAATTTTGTTTTAAATATTAAAGAGCAAGGTCTTACAGCACAAATAAAGAAAAATGTCAAAAAAACAAAGTTGAAAATTAAAGGGTGTTCCCATACATCGTTGACGCCAATTAAGATAGTCCTCTGAGTTGTATCGGCGCTCATACAATTTAGAGGACTAGCTTAATCGGCACCAACCTCAAATAAGGTAAATAAATAAAATTGTGCTATTGTGTGAAAGAAAATATTTATTAAAGATAATGGTACGGAACCCTTAGTGCGCGAGTCCGACTCGCACTTGGCCGCTTTTATTTGAACTTTGTGCCTACCTTATTATCGCAGCACAAGATTTTTAATTTCATTTTTTAACATTTTTAACTTCAAGTACAGGTTTTTTACGAAATCTAACAATGGAATCGTTGCTAAATCGCCACTATACCTACATACATACATATATCTTTTAGTATTCCACTAATTTAAATGACCACCGTTGCTTTGCACTTTGATAATTAGGCAGCTTATGGCAGGAACAACAATCATAATTAAATTAATTAAATAATGGTATGGCTCCATAATAGTTTTCTTATAAATTAGCAGAATATAAATTCTAATTAAATTAATTTAATAATTATAATTCTTATAAATTGGACCCCAGTTTACACTCTAAATATCGGGACACTCAAAAACTATCAAATCATGGTATTTTTTACTTCATAGAGATTAAACAAACAAATTAAATGGCCCACCCAGTGGCGGATTTACATATTTCCCAAGTATAGGCTGTGCAATTCTTCCGCCCATTTTTATACATCTTTTCATAATTCAACAATTTAGTTTAAATTGCACATGAAATAGTTTTTGAGTATATTTCTGAGCTAATCAAAGCTCAATAATGCACGATAAGGCGGGGTGATATAGGTATGTTACGGGTTGGGGGCCGCGAACTGGCTGTTTTACCATAGAAAATAGAAGTTTGTGGTACCGTTGCTTGAATGTAAGTACAATGAAATGGAAGAGGGAAGTCATCGGAACGATGGCTTGTAGACTTCTTTTTGCAAAACATGAGAAAACCGCCTTACAGAAGAAATCTTAAAAAAACGGTCCCCAATTTTACCGCCCCTAAAATTTGCCGCCCTAGGCTCACTGGGCCCACCTGATGTTAAGTTGTAACCATCGCCTATAACAATGCATAGCCTCGATAGGTCATGCACCCTATTAACGTGCCCTGCGTTCATCAACTTGAGGCATATAGGTGTAAAGCCTCATGTGCCTGTTATTTCACCGGCACCCGTACCCTTAAAACCAATAATCAAATTAAATCAAATAAAATAAAATTAAATCAAATAAAATTAAATAAAAATAAAATTATACAGTAAAATTTAATTATAATTAAAAACACACAGAGACACATACACATACATACATACATACACGTTCGCGGACACGAGGGACTATCAGTGACTGGGGCAACGTCCCTTATAAAGGGGTTGCATGGAGGTTTAACCAGTGCCCCAGAAACGGAGAGTCCCACCTGTCCGCAAATGTGCTCAGAATGATGTTGGGGCTACCACGCAGGCGTTTCAAGAGGGACGCACACCGCTTTCTTATAATGGCGTGGAAGCCATCCGTGTGCGCCTCACTGAACATACCTGATGCACTGCAGAAACGTGGCAACCCCATCAGCACTCTGAACCCATTGTTATACTGTACGCGCAGCACGCCCTTTGCGTATAGGCTACCCACAGGCTGCAGGTGTAAAGTGACTGACAGTAGGCTTTAAAAAGCGTCACCTTTACCTCCCTGGAACTGCGAGCAAACCTGAGAGCCACCATATTACATCGGACGGCCAACGCCCTGCGCTCTCTCTCTATGTCATCATTGTCCTCTAGGTCCTCGGTGACCCAGTGGCCCAGATACTTGAATCTAGCAACGCGCTCGAGAGTAGTTCCGTCTAGATTGATAGGTGGCACATTTTGATAACTTTTGGGGCCAGCCCTAAACACCATAAACTCACTCTTCCTAGCATTATATCTGAGCCCATGGGCCTCCGCATAGGACTCACAAATTTTCAGCAGCCTACGTAGGGCTCCGATCGAAGGGCTCAGTAACACCATATCGTCGGCGTAGCTAATGTTATTTATACAGACCCCATCTATGTGACAGCCAACTTTGGTGCCACTGAGCTCCTCAATTAAACTGTTCATGTACAGATTGAAAAGACCCAGAGAAGAGACACCCCCCTGCCTCACCCCGCACTCCAATCTGTACATATCCGAGTAGGAGTCCGCCCACTTCACTCTGTTGGTTTGGTGACTGTACCAGTAGCGAAATAGGGACGTCAACTCATTTGGCAAGTCCGACTCACGCGCCAGCTTCTCTCACAGCGAATTATATGACACTAGGTCGAATGCCTTGGAAAGGTCCAAATAACAGGCGTACACTGGTGTTTTTCTAGCTGTATAGTACTTAACAGCTAGCTTGAGACATAAAATAGCACTCTCTGTTGATAAGCCTGAACGAAACCTAAATTGAGCATCGTTCAGTTGAACGTGTATGCGTAGGTGTCGATCAAGCAAGCTGTCCAGCACGCTAGCCACAATAGTAGCCAGCGATATAGGCCTGTAGTTGGGCATGTCCGAAACATCGCCAGTTTTATTCTTCACTATGGGGACCACTGTTGTGTGCATTAGGTTGTCAGCTAGATATGAATGACTCAGACAAAGATTAAAAAGCAAAGATAGCACCCTCGGTAGATGGACCCCGGCGCACTGCAAGTGTTCGATGCTGAGATAGTCGTAACCTGGAGATTTACCACGAACCATCTTTTTAATTACGGTCTCAACATCTTTGACAGAGAATCTGACCGTTAGTTGGTCAGTACGACACTCATCATCAACCACCGCAGGCGACGACGGTCCTAGGGGCGAGTCAACTTTAAAGTGCGCCTGAAAGGCTCTAGCTATCCCAGCAGGGTCGTGCACACCAGCGACGCTCACGGGAAGGCTCGGCTTCGGACTAAGTTTATTTGTCGATTTCCAAAAGAGTTTAAAGTACTTGTTGGAGTGGTGTTGTGAGATACTGTCCATTTTAAGTTGTTGCTGGTTGTTTTGACAATAATGATGTAGAAATAATAATCCCACTTAGTTTAAATGGTGATTTTACCTTGTTTTTCAATAAAAAAACATTGAATTTCGTATAAACAGGACCCTCTGTCAGGTTTACAAAGATATACTAATGCACCTTGTATACAACTGAGCGCTTCCGTGCTTTAAAAGGTTTAAGCTGTCGGTCCCGGCTTTATCAGCCGTTAAGCCATATCAGAGGTGGGTGTGCGTTGAGGCATACTGCTGAGCCATACGGATTTTTCGGCATAGTGCTTACTAGCTTCCGCCAGCGGCTTCGCACGCAAGGTTTATCCACAAAAAGTAGCCTATGTGTTAATCCAAATTATAATCTACGTACAAACCGAATTTCATCGAAATTAAATTAGCCGTTACGACGTGAAAGAGTAACAAACATCCACACATACATCCATACAAACTTTCGCGTTTATAATATTAGTGGGATAATGACCACTAGGTACGCAATTTTTTTGTATGTAATAATCAACCGTATGTAGTTTCTGTGTGTTTGTTACTTGTGTCGAAACGAATGCGTGTCTATATCTATTTATATATAAACTCCATCGCCGACCTACTTAATCGTATCTTCTAAATGTAGGTATGCTTACTAGCTGCCGCCCGCGACTTCGCACGAAATGTTTGTCAATAAAAAGTAGCCTATGTCTCAATCTAGGTCATAATCTATGTTTAGATCAAATATAATCGAAATCGGTTCTGCCGTTTAATTGTGAAAACGTTAGGTACAGACAGATATACATAGTTAAGTTACTTTCTAATTTAAAATATTAATATGGATGAAAAGTTGTTCAGTTTTATGGTTCATGCATTTTTGGGTTAACATATTCAATATTCATTAAAATCACAAGGATCATTTTGAAGCGTTGATTTTATCGCCTGTAACATAAAACACTAAGTAGGGGTTCATGGTGATATAATCAGTTTGATGTGACTCCCCGCCCGGATTGGACTAACCTTGTAACAGTGAATGGCCTGACAAGGGCAAGGGTAGGGTTGACTAGCCCGCGCTAAGCAACCCTCGCATTAGGGATTTACAGAGTTAAGTGCTGAACTAGAGTTGGACCTAAGCTAACCTGAGAGTAAGGTACACCAAAAATGTCCCTTGGCATGGGCGCTAGTGGTGGCGATTCTGTTGACTAACTAAAATTTCGTAAAATACGACGACCTTATTTTTTTCACACTAAATATCAAACTGGATGACATTTAGGGCGACTTGTGCAACGATGACTAAGCATATTTAGATATAGATTTTTATTTATTTCGACACATGTAATAAACCTACAGAAACTACATACGGTGGATAAATAACGGAAAAGTAACGTTTGGATTTAGAGAGTTGTTAAATCATACAAAAAGTCAAATTTAAACATGTTTAGTCACTAAATACGTTTAGGGATCGTTGTGCAAGCTGGGCTTAAAGTGCCATTTCAAAAATTTACTTATTTTTTATAATATGGCGTGTTTGCGGATTAGTTTTAGTCAGCTGTCAAATTGGTATTGACTAAAACTAGGCCGCAAACATGCCAACTTACTAAAAATATTTAATTTTAGAAACGGCACTTTAAATGTCGTTTTATTTGATCTTTAGCGTGAACAAAATATGAACGTTCGTTTTTTATGAAATTTTAGTTAGCATATACAACAGAATCGCTACCAGTGTCCATGCTTTATGGATCAAATAATACAACAACCTTATTTTCATCTTATTACCGTTAGTTCCCCAACTAGTCACGGGACTACTTTTTAGTTTGTGGTTACACTTCAGAAAAAAAATAGAAATAAAAAAAATATAACAAAAAGAAGACACGAAGCAAATGAGTGGTATTACTAAGTATAACCAAAGATTTAAATTTTTTAATTTTATGTATCTTGAAAATGAGTGAACAAAAAACGCGAAGCACTGCTTTCGGTTCATAACCTATTCCACATGATCTAATTTGAATATTTTTGCTCTGAGATTTCTGATGAATGAGGCTATTAGACACACTCAAAGAATAAAGTTAGTTATTACGATCTTGATTACGATAATCAATCCTTTGTTAACCCTTTGAAATGACAGGCACAGACTTTTCACCTGTAAGAACGCAATGCAATGACATGTAGGCCAAGCTTTAACCCCTTCGTACACAAGGCTATGCAAATCTTCGATACTCGACGATTTAAGTCCATCCAAAGGTTGTCTGGAAGAGATCGCTTTGAGCGATAAGACCGCCCATTGTACTTACCTTAATTTTTGTGTGTTTTTATTGTATTTTTAATTTTGTTGGTGTGAAATAAAGAGTATTCTATTCTATTAAGTCTCCAAGCGACTACCGGCATACAAATCCATTGAGGTTCATACACGACTCGCGTCGCCGACATTCGTCCCGCGACTCGTCGCGCGTCGTGTTATAGCGCAGCGATTTCCAAGATGGCAGAGCATTTATTAAATATTAAATTTGTTTCTGAGGTGGAAAAATATCCTTGTTTATATAATTATAACTTGAAAGAATATTCAAAAATGAAGATTACAGAAAAAGCTTTGGCTAGCAGTAGGAAAGTCCGTTAATTTAACAGGTTGGTATCTTTTTATAGTGTTTTTTTTGGCAGTACAATTTTTTTTAATTATAAATTTTTATTATACGGTTTAAAGATTGTATTCTCAAAAGAACTTAATATTAGATACAGTTCACTTATATGAGATATAGTTTTATAATACCTAGGTAAGACCTAAGTATATTTATGGTACATATTAATAGGTGCTGGTGACAATCAATGCGTTTTATTGAGCTGTAGATACTTGTTACTTAAACCTAGTATAGTTAAAGATAATACAAATCATAAGAATGCAATACTATTAATTTGTGGGTAAATTTTAATAAATAATTTTTTTTACCCCCTCTTGAACCCCAATATCTCAACAATCCCCCCCCCCCCCCCATTTTTAGCTCATTGAGTCACACCAAAATTGTGCCATCACTACCTACCTATATACCAAAGGGGCATGCCCACTCTCCCTTGTAAAAAATGCTGTCACTGCACACACTTGAAACTAATTGCTAATGATTCTAGGCTTAGTTAGTAATAAAAGAGCTAAGAAGTTAGTTATAAAAAAGTTTACTATAATGAGAAAAATCAGTTTTTATTTTTCACAAACAACCAGTTTTACATCTCTGTATTCAACTACAACTTAAATAGTTTATTATTGTAATTATAACGATTCCTAGATAAATTATGATATTGATAATTACTATCAATTTAATCGTTTAAGCTTTAAGTCAGCAAACAAACAAAAATACGCGAGAAAACAAAAGAAACGGCCACAGACACAGATCACAGGAAACGGCTTGTGTAAGTACTTGTTTGTGAATGACGTACGCTCACAGTCATAGGGATTGGTATATCGACCATCGACTATTATCCGAAATATCGATTTATCGGCGCAAAATAATCGGTCAAATGGAGCAATCGATTATATTTAATCTCAAGGCGCGCGCGCACAGAAGTGCCATTTTTGACATCGCGCTCCTATACAATCAACAGACGGGGGCAATTATTCCAGTAAATCAAAATTCAATATTTTAATGCAAAGAAATAATAATCATCTGATTCAGAGCAAATGTTGAATCGAAGTAAAATCGAGTTTATTTCGATTCAACACGAGCGCCACAGATAAATACAAAAATATACCTACCTATTTACTTCTGAAAATCAGATATTTAGTGTGTCAGGGGTAGTAATAAGGTAATAAAATGTACGAAAAATGTAAGTACCAATTGTACTCAAGCGAAAAAAAAATGTACTTATTTACCTTTGGAGATGTTTAATAGAATTCATTATGTATTTCTGTGTTGATTTTGTAAACTTGGATTGAATAGGTAGTCGATATCGATCGATATCGACTATCGTTTGAGTTAGTTCTTAATTCGATGATTTGGGAGGAATAACGAGTGATAGGTGCCTAACTAAAAAATATCTCATGTCTGTGACATTAACTCGTCTCTGCATGGCCTTATGCAAAAATCGTGCGAAGCTTTAACCTCTCATTTGTTCATCGAATTAAAATCGAGATAATGCTACAGATAAGCCGAGTTATTTTTTTCCGCTTTTTTTCTCTCCACTGGTTAATCCTAAAGCCATCTAGAAGGTGGCGCTGAGATCAACGGCCCGCCGATTATGATCAAGGTTAGCTGAGAGCGAGAGGATTTAGATCAATTGCGGTGCGTCAACAGCTGAGCGCAAATTCAGCGCGCACTGCGATTGGCTGAGATTATCTCGCTCGGGCGCTCGCTACCAGCGCGAGTCAAGCATAATACCACCCCCGGGTTAATTAAAGAGAAAAAAAAAACGATTTACAAAACGCTCATTGGGAAACAAATATCGTTTTGGTTTCGTACTTCTGAAATTGGTGACCGATTTTTCGTGTCAGTGAAAATACAGTCAAATAAATCGATTGTTTTATTTATGGTCTTTTATCAACAATCGATGATTGTCTCAGAACAACTCTGGCTCAACACTAATGTTTGCAACTGGAGGCAATTTGCTACCATTTCATTTCCTGTCGTTTTCATATTCATTATTATTTTAAAATATTGTAGGATACTTTTCGTGTTAATCGATTGATACGTAGATTAACGAAAAAATGTAACATATTTTTTGGATGAACGCAATTTTTTGTGCAGTTGACAGCATTATATGGGCATGTCCCTTTCACGATGATCGGACAAACGCTTCGAAAGTTATCCTCGTTCAAACAAACATACATACATACAACGCCGTTTTGCCCAAGTTGATTTGGAGATCTCGCTTCGCTCGATCAATAAATTATTTACATGGCTACTAAATCATTTCTTCTACTCGGTTATTGCATTCTTATTTAAGATTATTTTAAAATTAATTAAAATTCATAAGCATTTGTGTAACTTTGCAAGCCATAACCGGCAGATAAAATCTTTTAGCACTATCATATTTAATTTTAAGGCCTTATGTTGTAACATATTATCTACATATTCCACATAAAATTCTATTAATTCTATTTCGACGGAACCCTAGGAGGTGATATGGATACTGTGTTTTCGGACCTATTAATCAAAAATAAATTTGAAGTCATTGGTTTGGAGCTTAATTTTAGCAAATGCGAACTTTTTATAAATAACTGCGATTTAAATGTAAATGATGTAAAACAAAAATTTAATATTCTATTATAAAAGTAAGTTAAGGTTTAAATTACTCATTAGCCTACTTGGCTAGATTATAATAAAAAAAACATATTGTTACGAAAAGTTGTTTATTTTCACGGTCAGAATCAACCTGTATGAATATGCGCGTTCGACTCTAATATTGTAGAGAGATACATAAGTACCTATAGTACAAAGTCTCGTGTCATTAGTGGAGTTGCTTTCTGTTAATCTCATTAGCATGAGTGATATGTGATGTTGCTCATTAGTCTTTACAGCGAGCTAAACTGGTTAGTTTTGCTTTATAAATGAGTTTTTTCAAAGGGGCTGTGGGCCGGAATCAAAACTGTATTAAATAAGGACCCGATTTTTTTTTTTAATTCTTTGTTGAAGATGTGGTGAATGGGTAATTTTTTGCTATTTTGCTGCAAAAACTTTTTAAACAAACTGTCCAAAAGAAAATAAAACGCAGTTTTCAAATGATAACCAAAGAAACATTTTTATCTCTGTCTTCTTTAACTATTGAAATGTGCGCCTTACAAGACGTAACATATTATTTTTAATTTTTACCATCCTTCATCGTCATCTTATCAAGCTTTGCTTAATTTGGGGCTAGACAGCGCTGTGTGAAATGTCCAGCATTATTTATTTATTGATCGAGCGAAGCGAGATCTCCAAATCAACTTGGGCAAATCGGCGTTGTATGTATGTATGTTCGTTTGTCCGAGGATAAGTTTCGAAGCGTTTATCCGATCATCGTGAAATTTGATACAGAGGTAGGTAGTGATGGCACAATTTTGGTTTGACTAAATGAACTAAAAATATTGGGGAGTTGTTGAGATATTGGGGTTCAAGAGGGGTAAAAAAATGAAATTGACACTATTAGGTCAAATAGCACTTTAAATGAAAGGTATTCATTAGTACATTACAAGCCTGTTTTTATTCCCGTTAACTGTAACTTGAATGAAATTGTAGGTCACGTTAATTGGTTATGCATTTCGTGGAACTATAGATATTGTGGTTTAAAAGGAATAAAAAATAATGAACATGAGACTATTAGGTCAAGTGGGACGTCAAATGATTGGTAAATTTAGATTCCGTTTTTATTTTTAGTAAAGTCTTTATAGTTTTTGAGTTATTAGCCAAAATAAAAACTGAACTTTGACAAAATTCACAGGGTACACCAGTGACCCCACGGTGCTGTAATTTGGTATACGTGTAGCTTAAGTGACACAAATATAGGCAAAAGTCTGAAATCCAGAAAAAAAGTGTGACCATATTACATGAACTCCCGTTACCTGTAATTTGAATGAAACTGTACGTCAAGTTCGGTGGTTATTGATTTCGTGGCACTATTTTGATAATCAAAGATTACAAATAATATTTTTTTGTTTTTATGTAAGACTCGTGAGATCTCAGTTCGGGGCGAACCACTAGTTTATCAACATCGATTTTGTGCGGCCTGCTCCGATCAGCTCCTAGCAATCCTTACCAAGTCTTCTCTTCTTCTAGTAGGAGGCCGTCCTACGCTGCGCTTTCCAGTGCGTGATTTTCATTCTAGAAGCTTTCTGCCGGCCGGCTATGTACGAGCTATGTATCCTATCCACTGCCACTTCCGCTTGCGAATCCTCTGGGCTATGATAATGTCAGTGGCCTTATTTTGTTCAAAAACTCATGTTGTCATAGGAACTACTTAAGTAAATTATTGTTAATATAAATAAAATAAATAAATAAATAAATATTGCTGGACATTTCACACAACGCTATCTAGCCCCAAACTAAGCAAATAGCGGAGGAATATAAGCCATTTATTCCCAAAATTACATATAGGTAGAATAGTTAAATCTTGAGTAAATTACTGAAAGTAATTAATTTAATTTGGTTGTGTGTTAAATTATTATTGCATCATCTGCAAATATTTACACAATGTCCGAGTGTTATATAGGGTGTCCAAACAAGAGTACCGGATTTAAATTTGCCGCCATTTTGTTAATACAAGTTGTACGGTGATTTTTTTTGACAGTCACGTATAGACCACGTGGTTTAAGAATATAAATAAATAAATATTGCTGGACATGTCACACAGCGCTATCTAGCCCCAAACTAAGCAGAGGTTGTACTATGGGAGCCAGATAACTGATAGAATACTTATATACCTTTTTTTTGTAAATACATTCTTATCATATATAGAAAAACATCCAGACCCGGAACAAATATCTGTAGATCATGCAAACATTTTTTCCGTGGCGGGAATCGAACCCGCTACCTCCTGCGTCTCAGCCAGCTATTCGCCCACTGCGCCACGGAGGTATATGGAGAAGTATTCAAACCAACAACGTTTAATTATTGTATGTTAAGGTTATTGTACGTTTAATGATTTTTTTCGAAAAATCCGCATTAATTTCATGATGTTCCAACACCCATCGCTTACTTAGAAGAAACCTATTCACTCGTATCTTGAAGGTTGTAGTTAGTAGGAAACACAGACTTGGGCATTTCAATGTTATTAATATAAATTTAGACCAAATACATTCACTTCGTGCTAAATCTGTATAAGATGATTATTTTAGCAGTTCTAATGAAACATACAGGCAGTTCATCAAGTTGTGCTCGCAGTATTAAACCTAATAGCCAGCTAATGATCACGTCACAAATCACCTGAATAAATTGACGCCACCCTCTCGCACCACAGCCTAGGGTAATAGCTGGGTCACTAACACATGCAACATGCAATTCGCTCGCGAAATTGAGGAACAAGGTATATTCGTTTTTATTTGCTTGACAAAATCACTATAAAATAATTTTTATAAAAAGAAAGAAGCATAATAGCAGTGACATAAAAGAGATGGATGGAAGCTGATAAGGGTAAGACAGGAGTGAGTCCCGTGATGACGGCTGATAGAGCCATATGGAAAAAGAACATATGTTGTGCTAACTTCACTTATTGTGGGATAAGGGCAGAAAGATGATATCATAATCCTTATAATTGTCATAAAGATGTGTTTTATCAATTTAAAAAAAAATCGGTAATCTCTGGCATTGGGAGTAGAGCTCATGTTTTTTCTCCAGGATAAGTTGATTGAGCTGAGGTGTTGAGAGATTACTTCATCAAAAATCCGTTCCGAAGAACAAGTGGCTTCTTTCTTTGCCCAACTATCGC
Source organism: Philereme transversata (assembly GCA_963924445.1). Taxonomy (NCBI): domain Eukaryota; kingdom Metazoa; phylum Arthropoda; class Insecta; order Lepidoptera; family Geometridae; genus Philereme; species Philereme transversata. The sequence goes on from OZ004347.1 coordinate 14,663,888, forward strand.
TAACCGCTAACGCTAACCGGGATACATTGTGACCTCCAAAAACGTAAACGCTAATTTGAAAATGCTACTAACGGTCGCAGATGCCACCGCATAATATGTTTTAAACAACTAAGAAAGAGGCGTTTCAAGCGCTTTGCTTCTTTCGTTATCAACCTTCAATTGTTAGACATCCATTGGCTCCTGAAACACATAAATTTTGAAACTATCATGGTTATTAACACTATTTGAACTAAAAATGGGATATTTACCATGATTTGTGAGTTCTTGAGTGTCCCGATATTTCGACGCAGTTGCATGCGCCATGATCACGGGTAAACTGAAGTCTTTGCGAGTGGATAGTTATTGGCAGATATAACGATCTACCCTCTTTCTTAGTCTCTTGCTAGGAATAAATTCACTAATACTATCACTACTACCGGTTTCATTCTCGATCATAACTCTATTCCGACACACAACACTCACGGTATCAGGGCGCGTAATTGACACTAAACTTCTTCGGTTCTTACACATTCTCACCACAGGATTCCAGGCTCCAGATAGTTGAAAACCATCTTCACGATTAAAATTCTTGTGTTTAGTAATCTCAGTTGCCTCTTGAACCAGGCTTGGGATGTAATGTCAAAAATGTAATGTAAAAAATTCAACATTAATTTGTGGCTAATGTTGAAATTGTTATTATAGGTGTAGTTGTGTCTTCAAAATGACCAGGCTGTTTCCTAGGCTGTGTCACACACAGCGCAGCGGCCAGGTGTCGCGAGGTGGGACGAGGTGGCCCCCCACCATCCAAGCAGCCATTCATAAAACTAAGAGCGATCGATATAAAACGTCTCACTTACTCCGAGATGTAGGGGCTCGACGGGACCATTGCTGGATGACAGAATATAAGTTTATTTCGTACGTTAAGTGTTGGCTTAATGAAAGCGTAGTATAAGTAAAGTTCCTTGTGAAAGGGCTTGCCCAGGGAAGTACCGTAGCTTGCTGGGGAAATAACAGGCACACCTGTATGCCTCAAGTTAATGGACGCAGGGCAGTGCATCGTAGGGCACGTTTCTAAGGTGCGTGACCTACGAGACAATACTTCGTTATAGGCAATGGTTATGACTTAGCATCAGGTGGGCCATTGTGCTTGGTTAATCTCCAGGTCAAATAAAAAAATCCATATGTATAAAATCATCTTTACTCTTTATCATTTGATAGGCTTGCTTTATGAGTTAATAAATAAATAATGCTGGACATTTCGTATACCGCTATCCAGCTCCAAATGCGTATGGAGCCAAGATACACATGAGGTTATCCAGTGACGCGGTGTGCTCCGTACGCTCCGCGTGGAGCCTGCAAGTAGTCAATATAACCTTTAAATATCCGCTCGATGCCCGTAAGGGCAGCGGTTGTTAAGCCCTGCTGCCGCTTTAAGGCGCTGAACTATACGCATGCAGACGGCCCGCAGGCGGACAGCCCATCCGGACCATAAAAATAGGCATTTAGAAAACAATCTCTAAACGTATTTATTGCGTTCTCTTTTCCACTCGTTTCAATTGCGTATTTAGCTGTCCTTGTTTGTTCTTCTTATCAATAAAAAAAGGATTGTGTGGTTTTATGAAACCACTGTAAAAGTGAAACTTTGTTTCACATTATATACCTACATTATTCCTCGTTGGCACAAATGAGTAATAGTCTGTACACTACACGGTCAGCTGTTGCGAACTATAGGCGCCGCCAAATTGGCCTCGGCTGCTCTGACGAGCGCCTTTCACTTTATCCCTACTCCGCGGCTGACCGTCACGCGACATGCAACACACAGACGAAAAAGTTTGAGACGATGTAATAAAAGTTTCACTTTAAATATATTTTTTGTCCGAACTCTTTGGTCCGAACTATATGAAAAGGCTTCAGTTTTTAGTGACGTCACAGGCAGGAAATAGAAAGACGGAACTCCAATTCGGTAAGGAAGTCAGGTAAAGTGAAGACTGGGGTAACACAAGCTGCGCTTGTTATACAGCTCAAAATACCTTTGTAAATAAAACTGAACTGTTGTAAGGGCCGTTTGTAATACTCTCTTTCAAAAACGAGGAGAGAAGTCTGTACCAAACTAGAGTTTTGTTACAATATTTTACGATTTTAATGAGCCTGCACAGCGGTAAGAACGGTAGGATTTAGGATTTTCTTTGCATAGGTATCGCATTTACACCATTTGAATAAAAATTTAACAATTTAATTTTGAGTTAAGTACAATGGCTTTTCACCCTTTCTTATGATGATATGGAGGAGTTAATACAAATTAGAAAATAGTACTGATAACGAACATACATAATCATACTTATCTTGTTTAAACATGCACTACACACACACACACCCACACACACTCCCACACCCCACCCCCCCCGTATGCACATCCACCCTTACGCACACCACACATTACTCGCCTCACACACACACAAACTCCCCACACATACATCTCCCCCCCCCACACACACTCACACACCCTCGACCCAATACACACATAACCTTTATAACAAAAGTGCTTATTATAAAACTTCCTACATATCATTATATTTATTAATTTAGAATAATTTTCCTTGTTTATTTTTTCTGTTTGTTACAACTAATTTTGCATCAAAATCTCTGTACCTAGATACTCTGGAATGTCAATGTCCCTTAGTCATAAGGTCGGGCGCTGGAAAGTGCGACACAGTTTTTACTACTGCATTTTTCAGTGTTTCAACTATGTATAAAGCTATCCTGTGTGTGTTATGTTCAAAATAAATGGTTGATTGATTTAAAACTTTAAAACGAATTAAGGAATTTAAAACTAAAATCTCGAAGTCGTCAAGTTCAGAGTGAATAGGTCCTTCTAGGCAAGCGTGCGTCATCTTCGACCACACCATCAATCACCACCATCAAGTGAGGTAAAAAAAAACAATATGAAGTCAAAAATTGCTTAATTCAACTTGTAAGCATTTCTCAGACGATCAGTGTCGTATAGAAATTAATTCGTAACATTTTACGTCAGATCTAAGTGTGTTGTTATAACTAGAACTCGAGTCTGAGGCCTTCAAGTGTTCCGTAAGGATGTTTTTACACCTGTAAGTCTAACGTAAGGAATTTTGAAACTTAGGTGGTGTCGGGGTTCGGTACCCGCCACGGAACAAATGTGTTCTTGCTCTACCGATATTTGTTCCGGGCCCGGGTGCTTCTCTTATAAATTATAATTATTTAATGTATATAAATGAAAAAAAATATATATTCTATCAAGACTTTTAAAAATACCTCAAAAAATGTCAACCCTAGACAGGACTTGAACCAGCAACCTCCTCTTGATACGAGGATGCATTGCCAATTGTGCTACAGGCTCTTGTCACGTCAGGATCGAAATTAGTGAGATGATTCAGATTTCGACTAAATCGCCGTTAGCTCCATTTGCAGGAAAACTTATACTTACAGGTTTTGACCTGCTCAATACAAGAGATGTCGCAATACTTATTTCAAATAGTATTTTTAGAATTTTTAATTATTGAGATGGTTTTAAAAATCATGGAATTTTCCGTAAGTGTTCGGATATAACTATAAAAATACTATTTGAAGTATTCTATCAGTTTATATATACCTATCAGTAAATATAAATAAATAAATATTGCTGGACATTTCACACAGCGCTGTTTGGCCCCAAACTAAGCAGAGCTATGGGAACCAGATAACTGCTAGAATACTTATATAATTTTTTTTTGTAAATACATACATATAACATATAGAGTAACAACCAGACCCGGAACAAATATCTGTAGATCATGCAAACATTTGTTCCGCGGCGAGAACCGAACCCGCCTGCGTCTCAGCCGGTTATTCGCCCACTGCACCACGGAGGTCGTCAGAATCAGTGTCTCGGGATCGTTACTTTTTAGGTATATTACTGGACATTTTTTGTTTGATTAAGTGTCCTATACCCATACATACCACTTAAATCGTGTGCGGAGACTTAGAAAAAAAAATGGTGACAGCTGGATAGTGGATATGTTACAAAGGTTCTTTACCTTGTATTTGGTATCGCGTCCTCTACTCGGCAGAATTTTGAATGGTTAAACTTTTGCGTCCTGTATGTACTTTCCCCTATCCCACAGAGTGGGGTCTACAAGAACCTACTCGAGCAGACGGGTACGCAGTCACATTTGCATGACAATGCAAGTAATAACTATGGAGATGAAAGTATTTATGTAAATTCCGCTAGTTTTCAAGAAACTCTCAAGAAAATGTTTTCTTACTATGGACTAAGAATACTATTACTACAATAAGAAACGACGCCCGTACTCTTGCGAAAACTAGACTGATTAAATTTTAAAAAAGTCAAAAAGTCAAAAGTCAAATATTTTTATTCATTAAAATCACAAGGATCACTTTGAAACGTCAATTTTACTGCCTGTTCCTTCGCGACCAAGCCAGGAAAGAAAGGCAAGAAACAAGGCTGGTTGTTTTTTTAATGATCCTTTTATAATACATAATACAGAAAATAAATTACGTCTAAATTGTAACATTTTTAACGACTTGGAGCAATTTCAATCCCAAGCTTCTCTATCTTCTAAATAATCTGATATTTTATAGTTTAGTTCAATTAATTTATTCATGGTACTTGCATTATCTTGCAGGTACTTTCTTATACTAGATGTAGGCAAACTTACGAACGTCATAATATAGATAGGTAACAATTTTAGTAGGCATAACAATTTAAAATTATCGTCATATTACAGATCAATAAAATCAAAATCAAAATTTAAAGGATACACAACAAAAGTTGTGAAATTATACGCACTGAAAGTGCAGCTAGGACGGTCCCCCACTAGATGGAAATACTACCTCATAAAAGGCGCACAAGATGCGTCGTAAGAGATCAGCGAAAGAATGAGGTCCGTAACCACTTTCCGGGCCCGGAACTCTACGATTGCTAACATTTCGCGTCATAAAACTGATAGCCGATCACTGACATGACTCTAAACTACGCTCTAAAGTAACCTATGTAATCCCATCGCTTAAATGTAGGTACTGCTGGTTTCCTAACTAGTCTAGACGCAGTTTCTACGAAGTTATGTGCTTTTAGACGAACATTAAGATGGATAGTGAGCTTAAAGAGCTTTTGGTGGTTTTCCACAAACCGTGGAGCGCTCTTAAAAGCTATATTAGAAAAGTTGGTAGTTTATACAAGCTCAATAAATATGTGCATGCAAATAATCCAATCCAAAAAATAAAAGTTAAAAGACACGTGGTGGCCCAATGGGATGTACCAGTGGTCCTACCCGGTTTCACCTGTCCCTACCGGACTATCACCACTAGTAGGCCGATCCCCTGTTCCACCTGTCCCTACCAGACTATCCCCACTAGTAGGCCGAGCCCCAGTTCCACCTGTCCCTACCAGACTATCGCCACTAGTAGGCCGAGCCCCAGTTCCACCTGTCCCTACCAGACTATCCCCACTAGTAGGCCGAGCCCCAGTTCCACCTGTCCCTACCAGACTATCGCCACTAGTAGGCCGAGCCCCAGTTCCACCTGTCCCTACCAGACTATCCCCACTAGTAGGCCGAGCCCCAGTTCCACCTGTCCCTACCAGACTATCGCCACTAGTAGGCCGAGCCCCAGTTCCACCTGTCCCTACCAGACTATCCCCACTAGTAGGCCGAGCCCCAGTTCCACCTGTCCCTACCAGACTATCGCCACTAGTAGGCCGAGCCCCAGTTCCACCTGTCCCTACCAGACTATCCCCACTAGTAGGCCGAGCCCCAGTTCCACCTGTCCCTACCAGACTATCCCCACTAGTAGGCCGAGCCCCAGTTCCACCTGTCCCTACCAGACTATCCCCACTAGTAGGCCGAGCCCCAGTTCCACCTGTCCCTACCAGACTATCGCCACTAGTAGGCCGATCCCCTGTTCCACCTGTCCCTACCAGACTATCGCCACTAGTAGGCCGATCCCCTGTTCCACCTGTTCTTACCAGACTATCACCACTAGTAGGCCGATCCCCTGTTCCACCTGTCCCAACCAGACTATCATCACTAGTAGGTCAATCCCTTGTTCCACCTGTCCCTACCAGACTATCTCCACTGGTAGGGATACATGTAACGGACTCAAAATGATTAAGGTAAAAAAAAATATGGTTGAAAATATCTTGAGGAAACCGGCATATCCTAGAATCAAAAATTCGAAGGTATTTTCCCTGGATTAGCAGTTTAATAAGTAGCAATGGGTTTGCTTCCTGTCACGTCTATGCAAAAAGTAGGCAGTATCAAACAGATTGGACTGACTGAATCATATATGTATTTTATACGACCAATCTATATACCTACGACAATATGACGACTACGACAATGATGGATCAATCGTAAGCCCCACCTGATGTTAAGTGGTAACAATAGTAACAACGTATTGCCTCGTAGATCACGCACCTTAGAAACGTGCCCTACGATGCACTGCTCTCATATATTTTAAAGTAAGTTTCTTTATAAAGTGTTAGATTAATAACGTTTGATAGTCGGAATAACGCACGTGTAGCGGAGCGATGACATTGAGGTCAGGGTTCAATAATTGTTGTTGACAAAATCCTCAGAAGGGGAAATAAAATCATCGCAAAAATTACGAGCCGGACGGGAATTGAACCCGCCTCCTTTCTCTTCCTTCTCAACCAACAAAGAGATCCATGAGTGCCTAGAAGATCCCACAATTGAACAATAAATGAACTTCAAAGGGAAAAGATACCTGAATCGCCTAAAAAACCATGATAATTCGCTGGCAAGAGCGCTGGTGGAAAATAACTTTGACACAAAGCGGTTGAAAAGAGACCATGTTTTGGACAACCTGCTTGCAGCTTCAAACGAAGGGAAAAAGGACTAATTTGTCTTGATCCCGAACGCCACAAATAAATCAACTCATCCGCTTATAGTCCTCCAACTAATTGTGGATCACAATGAAAAAAAAATCTTTCTCTTGATACAAGGAGTTTGCGACGATTTTAAAATCTTAAGATTTTCCCTAAAATTAACTATGAACATAATATTTGGAAGGTCCAAGGTGCAAGGGAACTAGTAGATATATAAATTCTCGTGAAGGCGCTGCACTGCGATTCTAAATTTACGTACCTCTAATTTAGAATCACAGTTCAGCACCGGCGGCGCCGTAAAGATAACAATGCTTTCACAATTACCTCTTAGGCAATCTCCACTTCTCTTTGTCATGGAAATTAAATTCCCGTGATATCATTTTTGGAGATCCACTGCCAACGGTTAAGAATGAAATTGTTGAGCAAACTTAATAACAGTTTGAAAGAATGCAGTGAGCTGGAACCTTGGAAACCGCTAATAATTTTGATAATATTGGACGTAATACTACTCAGCTTTTATTTTAGAGTCTAGCCCAGGTGATATATTTACTCAGGCGTCAGACACAACGAAAGCATACTCGTATCTTTGGTTATTTAAATCTGAAAAAGTACATATGTATTTTTACAAGCTTTTTATTAACTTGCAATGTATGTATGTTTGGCCGGGTGGAATCTTGCAACTGAATTTTAAGCCCGTTCCCCTCAACTGATTGAGCTGAAATTTGGAATACATATGTAACTTCGGTGACAATGCAATAATATGGAGACGGATGCTAGACAACGGCACTTCTGAATGGATTAAAGTAGGCTACTAGTGTTTGGGCTCATTTGAATCTGCTTGCGGTTCAGATTATGAATTTTATAAAAGCTTGTTTTGAAAAAGTTATTTTTCAACAAAAAACTTATTTATATTTCTTACTAACTTAGTACATTAAAAGAGTACTTTTTTCAGTTGTGTTTGCTTTAGAATCTTATTTTTAAGCCCTCACTCAATCCAGTGCTATAAGCTTTTATTTGGTTTAATAAAAATCGCAAAAGCAAAATGTCTGCCTATGAATTTGTTTGTGGCATCGTATCTCCTATACAGATGCACTGATTTTAATATAAACACCTAGTTAGATATTATCTAAAGTGCTATCAGGCTTTTTTTTATAATAAGAAAGGGTAATCATCGAATTTCTAAAAGTCGTAGTGCATGGTAAAGGCAGAAAGGCCTCGTTCTTCCCATAAAATAAATCTTTTCTTTAAAGCGCTGTGTTGGAATTCATATTTACACAAAATCGAACTATCATAGACTAATGTCACAATGAAACCTTCCCAAAAATAAATAAAAGTGATTCCACTTCCATCCCTGCCTCATCTAGATTCTAGATCGGGGTAAACACGCATTAGCATAAAGGCAATATCGGCCCAACTGTCGCAGACACCTGCTGATTTTTATACAAATTACTTATAGATATATTGAATGGTACTCGGAATATTGATTTTGTAGACAGCTTTCAAACACTTGAGCCTCACATTTTGAGTTATAATACCAGCTATGAGACCTTTCTGTTTTAAATTAAGGACGTAGCTTTTTTAAACCATCCTTCAGGGGTCTTCAGCATTTCGACTGACTTTTCTTCGTTACTGGAGAAAATATTACAGAGAGCGCGAGATCACTTGCGCGCTAGCAGAAGCAAAAACAAAGTGAAAACTAAATACATCATTGTGATAACTTGACTTTGTCCAAATTTTCTGTCGGTATAGGCCAAATATTCAATGTTGCCGGTAAATAAGGTTTTATTTTATTTTATTTTATTCGGAAAACTAACAGTACTTATTTCTAACAAGAACAACTTTAAACACGTCTTATTACCATTTACATGTTTTCTCGTATAATACTTTTTTTTCACTTCTCAGGGTAAGGCAGATAGCAAACTATTTTTTCAATATTTATCTGAAATCTCCTTCGAAGATAAAGCTTAGAAGTAATGTAGCCTATACCATGGGATATGATGGACAATCACAGATTGCGCAATGATTGCCACCATGATTGCGCAGCTACATTTGTTAATCATGGACGTTGAAACAGTAGCAGCTGCGGCTATTTATTTCTTTATATATAACTATTATGTAACACATATTATAACGCACGCGTCCGCACCGTACCGTAAACAAATACGAACTGAGTGATCGGCGATCGTGTGGACACGCTTACAATCATGGCCGCAAACTCCTTTGATATTTGTCTAAAAAACCGACATAGCGGCAATTACGCTCGATCGTCACCAATCATGGGCGATTACAGACAATTATGCCTTATGCCTCTACACGATGGTGATCGTCTATGATCGCCCATCATAGCCCATCGTGTAGAGGCGCTATAAGAGTTACAAGCGTACGTACTAATAGTTTACTAAACAGGAATACTTTGTGTTACACTTAGGACAAACCCTCTAAAGTTTTTTAGGTGTATTTATTTTGTAAGTATTTTTTTATTGTGAATTTAGTTTAAAATAGGTATGTTAAAGTTAACAGGCGAGCTACTTTGCCTCGTCAAAATAAAAGTTTAGCATTACATAATGTAGATTCAATTTGGTTTAAGTTCAGTACTATGTTCATTAGTTTACAATATACGGTAATGTATGTATGAATCCAGGTACTAAACATAAATAAAATAAAAAAATAAAATTTATCCAACCAGGCAAATGTAGTCCAAATTGGAAACCCTTGTTTTCTCAGTCGTTCAATGGAAACATTATTCTCATTTCGCGACATAACTCAAAACTATTGCCTCAGTCTGAGAACTCGGAGAGCACACAATAAATACTTTTGTGTTATTTAGTGCTAGGCGGCGATTCGGAATCGATCCCATGAAATGTTTACGATGACCCATAATCGGCTCTTAGGGAATTCTGGGGCGATTTAATCAAATTATGTGGCTGTGGGAAAAGGATTCCAAAAGGCAAATGGTTATTATAAATATAATAATAAATAAATATTGCTGGACATTTCACACAGCGCTATCTAGCCCCAAACTAAGCAGAGCGTGTACTATGGAAACTAGATAACTGATAGAATACTTATATACATTTTTTTTGTAAATACATACATACTTATAATATATAGAAACACATCCAGACTCGGAACAAATATCTGTAGATCATGCAAATATTTATTCTTCGGCGAAAATTGAACCCGCTACCTTCTGCGTCTCAGCCGGCTATACGCTCACTGCGCCACAGAGGTCGTCGTATTGATGTTTATTATAAAAACGTTATTAATAAATTTAATAAAATATTTGTTTATTTCTCAGATGCTAAGTTAACTGTTTCGCGACTCGCTGATCTTCTTTGACTGAGATATTTGCGATCTTAGAGCGTATTTTAAACGCGGAGACGACGCGTGCTTACGCGCTTCAAACGCGATTCTTAACTTATTACTTACAAGCTGTTGCCCCCGACTTCGTACACGTTATACTACTAAATGTGTAGGTAACCTAGAAATAAAGCTAAACTCGCAGTTGAAACTTGACTGACACCCTATTTTTATCCCATGGGACCTGATTTATGGGCTAATAAGTAACCTATGTGGCAATCCAGGTTACAATCTACGTACATACTAAATTTCATCAAAATCGATTCAGCTGTTTCGACGTGATTGAGTAACAAAGAAACAAACAAACATACATCCAATGTGATTATTTTTTGGAAGTCTACGGAGCCAAAAACGCGCATTTTGAAACGCGTCGTCTGCGCGTTTAAAATACGCCATGTTCCTTAGCGCACTAAACTATAAAGTTCTAATATGTTTTGGGGCTATTTCCGTAAGCCATTATTATTTTTAATAGTACTTCCGTTGTAATCAGCACTCAAAGCGAGATTTTATCTTTTTAACCCTCGACGCAAAAGGGGGAGTGTTATAAACCTGACGTCTATGTCTGTCTATTTGTGGTAATGTAGTTCCCAAACGGATGGACCGATTATGACGTGTTTTTTTAATAGAAAGCTAGTTTAACTGGGGTGGGTCTTGAGATCAGGTCAACTGTTTTGAAAATTATCAGCCCTTTTCCTTATTGGAATTTCCTTATGTGTCGAGGGATTTTTTAAATTTAAATTTACCTAGTGGTTCGCCCCGAACTGAGATCTCGCGAGTCTCCCATAAAAACAAAAATATATCATTCTTAATCTTTGACTATCAAAATAGCACCACAAAGTAAAAACCAATTAACTTGACCCACAATTTCATTCAAATTACAGGTAACGAGAGTTCATGTTATTTGGATAATGTTTTTTGTGGCACAAAATACTTAACTAAAAATAAAAACGGGGTCGAAATTTACTAATATAAACCGTTAATTTGACATCCCATTTGACCTAATAGTCTCATTTTCATATTTTTTTACTCCTCTTGAACCACAATATCTGAACAACACCCACCATTTTTGACTATTTAGTCACACCAGGATTGTGCCGTCACTACCTATGTATCAAATTTCACGATGATTGGATCAACGCTTCGAAAGTTATCCTCGGACAAACACACATACATACATACATCGCCGATTTGCTCAGGTTGATTTGGAGAGCTCGCTTCGCTCTATCAATAATTGTTGTGTGTGTGAGGTTCTTATTATCAGCATTTGTATCAATTTCCAAAACCAAACAAGATACTAATAAATAGTAAGAGAGTTGCCTAGATTATTAGGTTATTTCCGAACGAATTTCCACGAAACTTAGCTCTACCATTTGCCTCACGTCACGTAACAACGTACACTATGTACTAGTAAGTACATAATATAGTAGGTAGGCACGACACCTGACCGCTCGCCTGATTTCCTTTGAGGATACAAACGGCTCTTTTATCCCCAAATATATGATACAGTAGATTTAGAAACCACCCAATTACGTGTGTGAATAACTAATAAGCTATTACCGCATATCACGGATATGTTTCTTCTGTGCTATCGTATGGTTTATTACTGTGGGGTAACTCTGTAGAGGTGAGTAGAGCTTTCAGAGTCCAGAAGAAATGCGTGAGAGCTGTCTTTGGTACTTGGCTCATGGATAGTTGTAAACCACTTTTTAAACAGCTTAATATTTTGCCCTTGGCTTGCATGTACATCAGGGAATTGTGCATTCTTGTTAAACGATACCCTGGATATTTCAAGAAGCAATCCAATACCTACAAAGTCAAAGTCAAATATTTTTATTCATTAAAATCACAAGGATCACTTTGAAACGTCAATTTTACTGCCTGTTCCTTCGCGACCAAGCCTGGAAAGAAAGGCAAGAAACAAGGCTGGTTGTTTTTTTAATGATCCTTTTACAATACATAATACAGAAAATAAATTACGTCTAAATTGTAACATTTTGAACGAGTTGGAGCAATTTCAATCCCAAGCTTCTCTATCATCTAACTAAATAATCCGATATTTTATAGTAGGCTCTTTTATAAAGATTTTGTTTAATTACGTTTTTAAATTTGTTAATTGTCAATTTTTGTACATCCCTTGGGAGTTTGTTACAAAACCGTACACCTTGCCCTTTAAACGATTTACTAACTTTATGGAGTCTACAAGTGGCAACAGCGAGTTTATCTTTATTTCTAGTATTAAAATTATGATTATCGCTATTTTTCTTAAACAAATTAATATTTTTGTGAAGATACATTAGATTTTCATAGATGTATTGACAAGGGAATGTCATAATATTTATTTCTTTAAACTTATTGCGTAATGATTCTCTGGGGCCCATATTATAAATTGCACGAACATCCCTCTTCTGCAGCACAAAAACGGTGTTTATATCTGCGTTTATATCTAAAGTCAGACTGGACATTTATAAAAGAAATGTTTTTGTGAGTGCCATAAAGGTGTATAATAAATTTCCAAATGCATTTAAGGAATTACCATTCAATGTTTTCAAAGCAAAGTTGACAAAATGGTTGGCACACTATTGTTTTTATGACATTAATTAATATTTAACCCATTCCAATGACTTTTAATTGACTATACTATGACATTTGTTTTTTATATTGTATTAACAATTTTAATTTTATTTGACATTCAATTAGTTTAAATTCGATTTATATATTTACATTTGCACACCATCTGTATGTAGGATTATATAAGGATCAACAAAGCGTAACATCGAAACATGTACCTATATTCGAGTAAATAAACGTTCTGATTTCAGATTTCTAACACAAGGCACTCGGTCTTGTATTTTCAGACACGTCGCTATCGGTTGTTTTTTTAACGCTCAATGCAAAAAAAGGGTTTTTTAATTCATTATGCGCTTGCGTTTGACCACGATCTCGCCTGATGGTAAGCGATGATGCAGTCTATGATGGTACACGCTTGCCTAGAAGAAACCTATTCACTCGCGATTTGAAGACACCCAAGTTGTAGTTATCAGGAAATACAGACTCAAGGCATTCCAGTCTTTGGCGATGCGCATGATAAAAGTCGAAGAGAACCGGTTTGTGCGAATGGGGTGTTTATAACTTATAAGTGTGACGTCTGTGTCTGTCTGTCTGTGGCGTCGTAACATCGGGAACTCCATACGGATGGACCGATTCGGACGCAGTTTTTTTAATTAGAAAGCTAGTTTAACTGAGGTGGTTCTAGGATATGTCTGTTTTTAACCCTATGACGCAAAAAGAAGGGGTCAGGGATTTTTAAATTTTTTAATGAATGCATAAATAAAAACACCTTACTGTGAAACCTACAAATCAAATAGTACAATGGGAGGTCTTTTCGCTTTGAAGCGATTTCTTCAAGACAACATTTGGACCTGTTCGATATAGTCTCGATACTATGCAATGCAACAAATTTTTCATTGAATAGTATTTTGCTTTTTTACAAGTTTTTTATTAACTTGCAATGTATGTATGTGTGTCCGGATGGAATCTTGCAACTGAACTTTAATATAAATATGTAACTTTGGTGACAATGCAATAATATGGTACCATGGAGGTGGTCTCATGATGGAGGCGGATGCTAATAATGCGGAACTTCTGAATGAATTATAGTAGGCTACTAGTGTTTGGCCTCATTTGAATCTGCTTGTGGTTCCGATTATGAATTTTATAAAAACTTATTTTGATAAAGTTATTTTTCAATAAAAAACTTATTCTAGCTGCAATAGTATACCATCAGTTTTCCAGTCCCGATAGACCGTGTTAAATATTCAGCATTATTTATTATTTATGCCTTTAGTGGGGAAGTAGGCTACCTGATGGTAAGCGATCACCGTCGCCTTTTGACACCGGCAACACCCGGGGTATAGTCGATGCGATCCCTACCCTGTAGAAACCTCTACATTTTTCATGTATGTGTACCATGCGCGATGGTCAGAAGTAAGCACAGTCAATTTACAAGCCCTTCGAGCAAGTTGATGAAACGCCTAATCAACGTCGTCATGACCTTACAATGTTAAAACAATAAGCTCGCAAGCCTGAATTCTGACCCGTTGATAGATAGACTTCGATAAGGACTTGCAAAGCTGAGATGCGGTCGTGACGGGAATTGAACGAATAAACAAACGCACGTCTCAAGGCAGAGACAGATGGTTAGCTGGATTTGTTTTATTGTTGGCGCTTTGACATTATGTAGAATTTTACCGCACTTGGAGTCAATGAGTTTCAAAGGTCGTATCAAAGAGTTCGGATAAAAAAACTGATTGGAATAGAGTAGTTTCATACTTTCACGATCACAATATTATATTATCTGATTTAAATGGGTATTTATCCCGTACGTACCTTTTTAATTTGTTACCCCGACGTTTAGATTGTGTTGCAACAGCCACTCACGCGTTTAAATCAGTTAAAATATGGAATAGAGTAGGTTTTTGGATTGCGATTCCACTTGTGATTAAAAGTAACAATGAAATTTTAATAACAATGTTTACACGCAACTCAGAAATTTTAGGTAATTTTTTAGGGTTCTGTACCTACCTCAAAAGGTAAAAAAAGGAACCCTTATAAGATCACTCTCTTGTCCGTCTGTCCGTGTCTCACCACCGATTTTCTCAGCAACGGGTGGACCTAGAAAGTTGAAATTTATACCAGATACTGAGGTCTATAGCCCCTATTAGATGTATATAAATCAAGATCCTGAGTCAAAACGATAAAAAGATAAGGGCAAATTTTGATTTTCGCGAAAACTTGTAAGTAACAATATTACCTTAATTTTCAACTTTTATATTTTTCGGAATTTTCCTTGTGATGTGAGCCTTGCTTTTAACCGAAATTGACAATTCACGAAATTTGACAAAAAGCAAGCAGCACAAATAAAGGAAAAATTCCAAAATATAAAACGAGTTGAAAATTAAAGGGTGTCCCATACATATATTACATAGTTGACGCCAATTAAGATAGTCCTCTGAGTTGCATGGGCGCTCATACAATTTAGAGGACTAGCTTAATCGGCACCAACCTCAAATAAATACATAAATAAAATTGTATTGAATATAATAAATATTTAAGTGGGGCTCCCATACAACATACATGATTTTTTTGCCGTTTTTATAGATAATGGTACGGAACCCTTCGTGCACCAGTCCGACTCGTACTTTGCCGGTTTTTTTAAAGCTAGTTATTTGATCAGTGCAGTAAATAATTTTTTATCTAGCTTTAAGTTCATAATACTTTTTGCGCCGAGGCAGCGAGAGTTCGTTACCATTTAAGAAAATGTCAGCTCAGTAACTACCAGTAAACGAGTAGGTACCAGATCCCATTATTCGTCGTGTTAGGCATTCGCATCACGCGCGCCCCGAGCTCCTTCGGAAAATTCTTGTTTACCACCAAAATAGACCTTTGTTAACATTAAGTCAGAAGCTATTTGTAGGTATGCCTTTACAAAAAGAAAAGATCTCAGAATAGTAAACAAAAAGTACAGAGTGCCTGTATAGAAAGTATGAACCGTGGTATGAACATTTATCATGAAATGTCAAGAAAATAATTTATAGCGTCACAATATCGGTATGTTCCGTTATAGATACATACCTTATATACTAGTTGTCAGTGCATAGTGGTCAAAAATCGAAACAATTGTTTTTTTTTTTAGCTTAATTTTAGCATTTGCCCCTTTTCTAGATACAAACTTTAACTATGCCAAATCTCACACTTTTCGTGCGCGCAATAAACTTATAAATGGGTGCAAAGTTTTCTCTTACATATTTCTATAATTCCACAATTTTTTTTAACTACCATAGTAGAATTTTGCATATCTCGTGTATCTATGTAAGTAATCTCTTTAATACATTTTCGTTCTAGTAAATCATACCTCACAAACGAGTGGATTAAGATAGGTAAAAAGGTAATTAAAAATGGCGGTCACCAAGTAACGAATTTGAAAAAAAACTTATTTTATATTATATTTTACCAAATAATAATTTATATATATATAAAAGATTTAAAATCGCTGTCGGAAAAGTGTGATTAGCAATGAATATAATATATATAAATGTATTTATACTTGTTTTCTGCTTAAACTAATTAGTATTGTGATGTGTACACATATTTTGGAATATTTTCTAGTTCCGTTTCTTTGCATTGTATTTTTTTCATATTTGCTGGATGTGTTCTGTTTTGTGTGCTATATGTAATAAATGAAATAAAATAACAATGCCTTACCCATGTTTTCATTTAGGACAACTTTAGCAACGATGCCTAAAAGTATTTAGTCGTTAAATATGATTTTTAAGGAGTTGTCAAATCATACAAATACGTCAAATTTAAAACATAGTCGCTTATGTCGTACATAACATGACACGTATTTCTACGAGTTTAATGTTTATATTGCAACATTAACTAAGCTCTGAAGAAACACCTCTGCTCTCATTCGTAGCACTTTCGTTTTATTATTCTTAGAACCAGACTTTACAGTTCTAGAGTAACAATGTGGCGATGTTTTTAATGGGAAGAGCTTTCTTTGTGCAAACTGGAATATAATGCTGACTTTCCACCTAAAAGAATACCAGCTTGCCTTAAATCTCCGTCTGTTTTTGTGGTCGGATGAAGATTTCATTTTAACTGTAGATAGGTGTATACGGTTCTACCTCGTCGATATTACATCTGATTTTTAGAAGCTTTTATTTAACATAAAATGTTTGTTAGTTAGTTTGTGTAACTTGCCACTGAAATTTAAACCAGTTTTTGAATACATATATAACATCGGTGACAATGCAATAATATGGTACCATGGAGGTGGTCTTATGATGGAGAAATCCTCCGTCGTCCGAGACACGTTCTCGGAGACCCGGATGACGAAATCACCTCTGCTAATGCGGAAGGTGAGTCATCTATATCAGACAGAGCAAACACTTCACAGAAACACCGACCTCGCCGGCGAGGTCGACGAGTCCCTTCAGTCGCCGCTTATACGAGGTACAGACATGTACCCGGGCGTTTCTCTCCTATCCCCATCCCGGCAACAGCCCAAGCCGAGGTTCGTACCTAAGTGGTGCCCTTGCGCTAGTTGCCTAAAAAAAACTTACTGGGCTGAGCGCCATCTGCGCTCGCCAAAAGTTCGGTTAAGCTGTCACGGCCTCAGAGGCCAACAGCGAGATTAGTCCATTCGAAAAAAAAAAAAAAAAAAAAAGTCTTATGATGGAGACGGATGCTAGACAACGGAAATTCAGAATAGATTAAATAACTCTTTATTGAATTACTACACAAATAAAAATAATAGGTACATGATAAGTGGCCCTCCGGGAGTGCCGAAAGAAGTGAAACCTTAAACAATTACGAGATACTTATATACAGAGGTGTCGGTAACGGTAACGATAACAGTATCGCGAGTTCAATGGTTTTTCCCATCTCAAAAAATGCCCAACGCGCCTAAGGAAGTTTTCACTGCAATTAAAATAAAATAATTACATTTATCCAGGCCATTGTAATAAACAATTGGTTACAGCAGATACTCGTATTACTCAGACAGATGAGAAAATGAATGACAGAACTTTTGGGATCACTGTACATAATTACTGATTTAAACGAGTATTTATCGCGTATGTACCTTTTTTATTTGTTATCCTGTTGTTTCGATTGTGTTGCAATAGCCGTGCCCGCGACCACGACTGTTGAAACAATCGAAACGAGGAATGACGGATAACAGAAGTGAGTGCCACTTCTTACTCGTAAAGTTAAAACTAATCGTTTGGTGTGGTATGCCGACCAGCGGGGCTACTTTAAAACGTCAGAAAGATGGATCGGTCTGAAATTTTTTTTGGATTCGATTTCTTATCCAAAACGTTATTTAACTAGTGGTTCGCCCCAAACTGAGCGAGTCTCCAAAAAAAAAAACAACAAAAATATTCGTAATTTTTGACTATCAAAATAGTGTCACGAAATGAATAACCAATTTACTTGACCAATTACAGTTTCATTCAAATTACAGGTAACGAGAGTTTATGTTAATTGGTTACTCTTTTTTGGGGTAGAAATTGCAGTTATTCTGAATTTCAAATTTTTGCCTATATTGTTGTCACTAAAGCTATACGCATACCAAATTTCAGAACTGTGGGGTCACTGGTGTACCCTGTGAATTTTGTCAAAGTCCAGTTTTTAGTATAGCTAATTTGTTACACGTTTTTACCGACCAATCCGTCGCACAACGAAACGTTTGAATTTTTCCCACATCGACTACACACGATCCGAGGCCATTCGGCTCCAATTTTTACCTGGAAGCAACCGGGACATGCTCCGGATTCGCAGGATCGGGGAGACCCGGATGCCATATAGTCCGAGCCTAATACATAGTTTACAAAATGGCGTTTTCTGATTCGAAATCGAATTTAAAAAAACTGTTGAGGGATCCGATAGCTTTCTGACATTATATTAACCCCGCAAGTATTGGTGGTATTCAGTACGTCTACTTGTCAGGGTGGAAGGGGGAAGGAGGGTTTGTATTTTAACTACATATGCCATCGTTTGCGTTTAAAAGCTATTGCCATTGTCAACTAAACGTGTTAGCTGCAGCTCGATCGATACATCGACGGGTGTAGTCCGACCACGCTAACTCTGCAAAATAATAGTATAAAGTATAAGTACAAAAAGTATAAAGCGCTCTCTAGCCTCAAACTAAGTCAAACTTGTATGATGGGAACCAGATAACTGATACAATACTTACATACCGATAAACATTTTTTTTTATAAATACCTACATATATATAGAAACACACTTAGACCCGGAACAAATATCTGTACATCAAACACACATTTATTCCACGACGGGAATCGAACCCGCAACCTCCAGCGTCTCTAAGCAGAGCTATTTCTCAAGATTTTACGACTGCAAATTCACCCTGTATAATAAGAAAGATGAAATGAAAAAAAAATGAAAAATTTATTTATTGCTACATAAACAACTTAATAGGTTACTTATTCTTTAAACATTACAAAACAGGTTTATGCAGATATGGTTATCAGATATATATTAACTAACGATCCCTGCACTAGGCGAACCCTGTATCGCGGCTCAGTCGACGAATAATAAAATATAATGATAAAAAAACTAGAGAAAAAATAAATAAAATACTATAACTAATTATATATTAATAATAAAGTTTACAATTCTATCTCTAGTAACTGCTCAATTTCACTGTATGTGAGCGTCACTAGCCTCACTAGATAGATTATCATAATTGTTTAGTGTCACTTTGTGGGGAATTACCAAATAAATAATAATAATGAATAAACTTTATTGGAATCAGAAAAGACGTTATAAACAATTTTAATGTAGGTAGGTGCTAGTTTACATATAGGTACTTATTATAATATAACTTTTAAACAATCATGGTTATGGACACTATTTTTTTTTTAAATAAATTATAGGCTAGCGTTTGACCACTATCTCGCCTGATGGTAAGCGATGATGCAGTCTACGATAACCGTGGTACCGTAACCGTCTATTTGTACTAAATACACTTAATACACATAAATAATTATTATAATATTTCATATTCGTATTCTTTATTGTACAAAAATAGATTACATACGAGTATAAATATTATGCCCATTTTTAAGTTGCTTTTACTTAAAAATGGGCATAATATTTATATGGAATCGTTTAGCAATTATGTAAATCAGTTGAATAATAATGAATTAACTATGATTTTCTTAACTTTGACATCCAATAGGATTTCTTGTAATGTGGAGATCAATGTTATTCTATTGTATTCTCAAATCCTTTATGCCCCCCAATCCTGCAGACTTACCGTGGGCCGTGGGATATACAGTAAAAGTATATAAGTATTCTATCAGCTATCTGGTTCCCATAGTAAAAGTTCTGCTTAGTTTGGGGCTAGATGGCGCTGTGTGAAATGTCCAGCCATATTTATATATTTATTTATTGTTTCAGAGCACGGCGGTACGCAGATCAAAGGAGGGTACATGCTGCGATATAAGAGTACGTATGAAATAGACCAACATTTAACATAATTTGCAAGCCGATAAACTGCGGTGCGACTATCAGTTTGCAATGAGGGGTTTTCACGGACATGTTTTATATCTGCTAATAGATGGCATTGCTCGTGCATAAGCTGATTATAAAAGAAAAGTTAATAGTCAATGTAAATTGCCGTGTCAACATTATTTTCTGAGGGTTTTAAAATAAAAAGAAACATTTTTTTTATCGGGCAATATTGTTTTTAAAATAGTGTTATTGAGATTTTGGCATATAAATAAGCTATTATGTTTGGTTGGAAGTAGGTATTTTTTCGAAAATAAAAAGCGCTCATTATGTTGGCAGGTTGACGGCACACATATTTTTATTTTTGGTTTTACAATAGTGCATTGCATAAAATTATATGTACATTCGGTACATTGCTCTCAAGCGTAATAGCAAAACCATTTGTTGGCATAAAATGCATTAGCAGACGACCCAGTTTGGTTGGACATAACCACCCACGTGACGACACGACTCGACCACCAAACCAGTGAAAATAACATTTTAAAATACTACCAACGAGCAACAAAACCAAATGATACAACTTTGCAATATCATCCCGTCGAAATATTGATCCAGGATCAACTAGTGTTTCTGAGTGTAATTTTTCAGTATAAAGTGAAACTTAGTGCTTAATAACTAGTGGTTCGCTCCAAACGTAGATCTCGCTAGTCTCCTATAAAAACAAAAAAGTATTATTTGTAATCTTTGGCTATCAAAACAGTGCCACGACATACATAACCAAGCTATATGATCTATAGTTTCATTCAAATTATAGGTAAGGGGAGCTCATGTCATTTGGTTAACCTTTTTTTGGTGTATAAATAGCAGTTATTCTGGATTTCAGACTTTCCCTATATTTGTGTCACTAAAGCTACACGCATACCAAATTTCAGCACTGTGGGGTGTACCCTGTGAATTTTGTAAATGTTCAGTTTTTATTATGGCTAATAACTCAAAAACTACAAAGATTAAACTACAAATAAAAACGGGGTCGAAATGTACTCACACACACCTAATATTAAACGTGCCGTTTGACCGGATAGTCTCATTTTAGTTTTTTTTACCCCTCTTGAACCCCAATATCTCAACAACCCCCTGACATTTTTAGCTCATTTAGTCACACCAAAATTGTAACATTACTACCTACCTATATACCAAATTTCATGACGATCAGATAAACGCTTCGAAAGTTATCCTCGGACAAACAAACATACATACATACAACGCCGATTTGCCCAAGTTGATTTGGAGATCTCGCTTCGTTCGATCAATTAAACTGATTAGTGTATGAATAGCACAATAATTATTTGGCAATAAGTAGTTGATTTTTCGAATTTTTGTGTAGACTTTCGTACAAAGTTATCACGACATGTGAAATGATAAACGTCAAATCGTATCTATTAGATTTCGTAGTTCTCAGACCGCATTTCAGTTTCTGACAGCTGATATTGTCCATCCATAAATTCTAAGCTTTATTTCAAAGGGTAAAGTAAAAACGTCAGCTTATAAGAGAATAACGAGATAAAACATCATAGCCAGTCACATTTCGGATCGACCATGCGTCTCTTTTACCCCTACGCGATGCCATGAACGAGCGAGGGAGAGGTTTCTAATTTATTCTATTAACATTATGATCATTATTCGTATCGCATATTGTGTGGCTTGAATCACTTTCTTTGGGTAAAATAACTATTCCAAATGTTGATACGCTTAAGTACATTACGTATACATGTTCTTACATAATATATTTTCTGAGAAGTATTTTTATGATTAAGACCAGGGCTCGTAGCCAAATTACATTCGCTACGAATCTATTCGATTTCTACATACATTTGTTGTCGCTGTATCACGTGGTATTTCTATAGCATGTGTCAAATCCCATACATTTACGGACTTATCGACTAGCGTCATCGCTAATCGACTGTAACTTGGCTAAGCCCTCAGAGCCCGTAGCCAAATTACATTCGCTACGAATCTATTCGATTTCTTCATACATTTGTTGTCGCTGTATCACGTGGTATTTCTATAGCATGTGTCAAATCCCATACATTTTCGGACTTATCGACTAACGTCATCGCTAATCGACTGTAACTTGGCTAAGCCCTCAGGTGACGACGACGACGTAAGCTATCTATCCTGCTTCATAAGCAGTAGGATTTATGTGTTATAATTTTAATTTTGGATGGGGAGCACTAACGTCCCACATTGACTTGTCTTGTGTTTTTATAGAACATGGTGATAGAACAAGTGGTTAGACGACCTCTGTGGTGCAGTGGGCGAATAGCCGGCTGAGACGCAGGAGGTAGCGGGTTCGATTCCCACCCCGAAACAAATGTTTGTATAATCTACAGATATTTGTTCCGGTCTGATTGTTTCTCTATATATTATAAGCATGAATTTACAAAAAAAATGTATATAAGTATTCTATCAGTTATCTGGTTCCCATAGTACAAGCTCTGCTTAGTTTGGGGCTAGATAACGCTGTGTGAAATGTCCAGCAATCTTTATTTATTTATTTATTTTAAGTAAATGGTGCATTACACCTATTTTCACTCCATATCTGTTTCATATTCATTGATACTTTATCAAAACGTAGTTTTTTAATGTAAAAACATGAATTAAAGAGATATTTTCCTTTTTAGGGAAATACCTGTGGAACTCGTGGTCAGAAGAGTGGGTGGTGCTCTACGATGATTCTACGATGGCCTGGTTCAAGGTAAGAAAATTATTTAGTACCTACCTACCAATTTCTAACACGTTTCAGGGCCTGTAGCCAACTTACATTCGCTACGAATCTATTCGATTTCTACATACATTTGTTGTCGCTGTATCACGTGGTATTTCTATAGCATGTGTCAAATCCCATACATTTTGGGACTTATCGACTAGCGTCATCGGTAATCGACTGTAACATGGCTAAGCCCTCAGGAGTAAAGAACGCTCACACTTGGTAGAAGTCGCGAGTGAGCAGGTTTCTTCTAGGCAAGCGGGTTCCATATAGACTGCATCATCGCTTACCATGCCGTATGCAAGGCGAGATTGAAGTCAAACGCGAGCCTACTATAATTAAAACGAATGGTTCTGTAAGTAAAACTTGCGTCCCAAGTACAAAAAGTAATTTGCACAACAAAATTAACGAAGAAAGTCCAATTTTAAATCGAATTTCTGGTGCTTGAATTTTCCAATAAACTTACTATGGAGGCTTTTGAGAAAAATATTGGTATAAATTTTAGCGATTACTCGCATTCCCTTGGCTCTGGGAGGTCTAATCTGGTGTCTACGGTTTTGTCTCGTGAAGGCGGAAAGGACTGCGTAGTCTGATTGGCATAGGTAGGTATATTTTTTCCGAAAAAAAAATTCAAAAATTGAAATCCGTCCATGTATAACGTTACAGCAAACTTCTCCCCCCCCATTCCCCTCTCCACTCAGCCTTTTCAATTTTTTTTCGCAAGATCTGGTGTAGAATAAAGTCCTTAGCGTGCCTGTCAAATTTGATTGAAATCCGTGTATAAAAAACGCTACAGCAAACTTTTCCTTCTCCCCCCTGTTTTCCACCCAGTCAAAAACCGCGATCAACTAAAAAATTAAATAAATTAAGAAACTTGTGTACCAATTTGTGTCAAAATCGGTTGAAAAATTCGCTTTGTGGGCGACAGACAGACAGCCGGACAAAAACATTTATTGGCTAATCTCGAAACAGAGACTGTTTATACAGACTATTTTAATTTCTTTGCATTCGTAAAGTAAGGGAAAAATAACACCCTCAATTAGCCAAAATATATCGGGTATACAATAGATCACTTACAGCCCTCGTATAACAAAGTACTATTACGGCCAACTTGGGTACTAGACCGTGGACGTTTGTAACACCAAAGGTATCTATTTTCGCCCTGAGACATACACATGATAAGTCTCATGTGCCTGTAATTTAAGACATACTGTCAGAAGTGAGTTTATTTGCGTTTATGTTCTAAAATCCGATGTTTATTATGCGTTTATTGATACTCATTAAGATGAACTCTTTTGATAGTTAGAAACTAGGTACCATCGTATATACAATATTGTCTTAGCACTGCTTATTTCATACTAGCTGACCCACCCGCGGTTTCGCACTCGTGGTTTGTCAATAAAAACATTACCCTCCTTCTGCGCAGTCGGGTAAAAGGTAGCCTATGTCCCAATCCCGGTTACAACCTATCTATATATCATAATACCTCATAATTTTAACCCCTTACTTTATCCCCCCCCCTTTATGGACGAACTTGCAAAAAAGTTCGAAACAGGTATTTCTTTATTTCTTACCAACGTCTAAATATGAATTTTCAGATCCCTAACCTATTGAATTATGGATTGCTATTATGAACTACAAACTTTCAACCCCTATTTCACCTCCTTTAAGATTATTTTTTGAGACAAAAGACAGCCTGTGTCCTTCTCAAGAATATAATCTATCTCCTTGCCAAATTTCATTACGATCCGTTCAGCCGTTTAGTCTTGAAAAGTTAACAAACAAACAAACTTACAAACAGAGTTACTTTCACATTTATAATATTAGTATGGATTTCATATTAGCTGAGTATTTGGTATAATAAGCACGTCCTTATCCCTATTCATAAATCCTTCATACGAGCACAGAAATATAACAACTTTGAACGACGCCATAAAGTACCAGAACTCTTGTAATGGCACATTCGTACGGTCTGGATAATTGATATCCCTTGCCAACTGGAACGGACTTGTCTTCAATTGATAAGGCTGCGAGGGTTCTATCTAGTGATGCTAGGTTGAAACGACCCCCCCCCCCCCCTATTCGTTGTTTGTTTAGTTCTTGTTGATTGCTTGTTTAATTTGTTGTTCTGATTATTAAATTAATATGTGGTAATGTAAAATGGTGTAATTAATAGCCGTGTTGTTAATAATATAGTGATGAATAAAAAAAAATATTTTATAATTTATAGTAGATAGTACGATGTTTTGGCGCGTGATTGAATAATGGCATGTGATCGTCTAGATATAATTTGCAAAAGTTATCGTAATCTTTAACGAAGAAAATTCCTGTAAATACCCTAAAAAAACAACAATGGACATAGCGCTGACGTCATAAAGGTACTGATTTATATATCTACAACTTACCCCATACACGCAGATTATTGGATGCATTCCTCGAGTTCCTCGATACTGTTGCAAATCCTGTTGGGTTAAAAAAAAACAATGCAAAAATTCCGTCTAACTAAGCTTAAACATGTAGTAACTCTAATTAAAAAAGGATGCTATTTTCATTTCATCTTTAAATAAATATCTCGAGTTATTAATCAATCTGTTTGGTAGTTTTTCTTTACATTAAGACAATTGTCAAAGTCATGTACTTTTAGTATGTATTGAGTGTATATTTATGCTTCAGGAAATGTTGATTTCAAAGGCCCAATGTATACGGAGTTCATAAGCTTATGTAGTCCTGTGGTAATTACGCAGTTCTTTAGCATAGTAATTATGCTAGATCAATTGTTCGTTTCTATCCCTAAAATTACGCATTTGCATATGATAAATTATTACGCTTGGCAGTCAAGAAGTTTCACGTCTTATAGCTAACATAACTCAACATGCATGCATGCGTGCAAATTGTAAAGTGTGTAATGTGTGAATAAATGTTTGCAAATTCTCAGTTATCGCAGGCTAGTGACCTTTTTCATCCATTAACAACAACATGACCCATGATTTTTCAGTCGCTTTGGACTTCTCCCACGTTGCGCAATTTTTGCGAATGCATTTAGCATTTTGAAGATAAATGGGGTGTCGTGTATGATAGGAATATCACGCCGTTGACATGTGTATCCCTGACAATATAATTCGGCAAGTGTGTGTAATTTATGATACATTTTTTTTTTATAGTTGGTTTTACCAATAGATGTGCAGAGATGTTTATTCAGTTCGTCAGAGCCAACCATTTTTATTATGGGATCTGGCTTGGTATTTCATTTGTACATATATAGATATGATTCGTCAGGTGAATACGCGCTGCTTGGACCTGCATTTCAACCGAAAATTTCAGACAATTAACGGGACCCCTAAGACCAAGTCGCAAACCCGCTCTACGCACTTAACGAGAATACATAGATAACATATATAATTTACAGTGTATTATGTAATCCCTCAGGATTCATTTATTCATCTCTGTAGTTGTGTTTTTATGTTTCATCAAGTTAATGATGGGTGTGTATGGTTTGTGAATCTTCTTGCCTTTCAAATATGATAATAAATGGTTTTAACATAAGTTACGCAGATTGCAGTTCAATATAGGCAAATAAAATCCTCATTTCCCATTTTCAAAATGAAACTTTGTCATTATTGCCAATTGGAATTTAATTATTTCTATTCCATTGAATAGTGGATATTTGTAATTCAAGTACATAATGGTCATGTCCAGTCATTTTAATCACGTCATTTTGTATTTGCAGTCATTTAAAATAACCATCGGGGTCGGTAGATTCTCGTAGTACATTGTTTAATAATTGTAACCAATTAAAGAAATCAAACTAAAGTGTTCTTAGAGTTGAAGCCTAAATTATGGTGGTATTTTAGTATTTACTAATGCAATAAATACAGATATATTCATTATTATATTTTAATCCCAACGGTTAAAGTTGAAAGTATGATTATTAATCAATAGATCAATTAATCTCTTAATACGTATTCAAAATTATTATTTTCAAAGAGCACTGTAAATGTATTGAATCGAATCATCTATCTATATTAAGTCCACAAAATAACAAGGTGGAATAAATTAATAATTGAGATGAATTAAAGGCTTAGCCTGTAACTTGTAGAAGTCAAATATGTCTGGATTCAAACCAGAAACACTAATCTGCGATGTAAAGTTGTGGAACATAATTATCCGTAATCTTTTACCTAAGAATTACTTAAGTAAAGGACTCATTGCTCTAAAATACTTAGTCATTCGAAATTCTCACTCTAAATTACTTAGATATTCGGAATTATCGCTCTAAATTACTTAGATATTCGGAATTATCGCTCCAAATTACTTAGATATTCGGAATTATCGCTCCAAATTACTTAGTATCAAAACTATGCCCTAATATACTAGATATTCGGAATTCTCGCTCTAAAGTACTTAGCTTTCAGAAACGCTGACCCGCTTGGACGAAGCACTGAATTTAATTTTATATTTAACACTTTTCTTTTTTTTTTTTCCTTTATGAACAGACAAAGACAAACACTGATTCTACATATATATTATAACTTGATTTAATTCAAGGCCCAAATATCTGTGGACTGCTGCGCGCGCGCTGTTTTAGAGAACTGAAATTCTCCCACGTCCCTTAATAGAATCTGCCAAAACCCATCATATTTTTTTCACGGAGTGAATTTGACACCCACCTCAATGCGTAATCTCCTACTATTGGTTAATTTTCTGAAACCACGCCCTCTTTGATAGTAGCGTTCCCCAACTGTATAAAAAATTAAAGGTCCCATGTTTATCTAACAAAACCTACATACTTGAGACAAATGGATTTAAGAGTAAAAGTGAATGCTTCAAACTGTCAACTCCATGGACAAACGATCATAAATCCTTATTTTTATGGGTTTCACATGTAAGCTCTAACACTTGTTTTAAAATATCCAATTTCGTAATATCAGCAAATTTGAAGGGTCATATATTTTAGTTTTATCTTTTCAGCATTGATTTTAAAACTCGACTCAAGTGTTTTATTTTTTTTTTTAAACTCTCGACAAAATTCGAAGTCATAAATATTATTTTTATCTGAAATGCATCACGGAACATTATCTATTCGTCTCTCGAAACTTAACGGTTATTTATTAAGTACGGGGTAATGTACCATTTCATTCCCCTCCCTGGTCGTGGGCGAAAATGTGTTGAAGATTTTTGGTCACGATCAAATAATATGCTTACTTTATTTAATTAATATGCTATTAGGATGAAATCAAACTTCCTTACTGTTTTATTACTATCATTTAATATCTAATAAGCTAAACATTAACCTATTCTCTATCTAATCTAAACTCAATCTTATTCTATTTATTATTAACAATATATTTCGAAATCTTAACAATATCTTTTAATTTTAATTTTAAACAATATCTATATTTTTTTTTCTTTTTATTATTAATTCTTAACTATACCTAATACTAATAGTTTTATACTATTTTTTTTTTTTTTTATTTCCAAGAGAGGTATATCATCTAAAACAATTTCTCGTTCCTACTGGTGTATATTAAATTTCGACACAATCATTTCTTTATTATATATTCACAAATTATATGGCAACTATTGTTTCTCTTCATTTATGTAAAATCGCGATAAATGGATCGCATTGTAATTTCCTATTACTTTTCTTGATTTCGGACAGATTAATGTATATACATTATCATATGGTACAGCTCCTATTTTATACGGTCCGTCATACAACAAAGAAAATTTTTTTGTTATCTTTTGTTTAGCGTCTGACTTATTTAAATTGCTCAATTTAACCCAATCTCCTATCTGATAAATCCTAATCTTATGTCTTTTTGAAAAACAATTTTCCCTTCTCTTAATAGCTTCCATTAAGTTTTCCCTTACCTTTGCACGTATATAATTTTAATTATCAACATTTTGTTTTTCTTCTACATTATACTTTGATAATACTTTGTCGACATTCAACGTTACATTTTTCCCAAAAACAACTTGGTTTGGCGTGTACCCTGTACTTTCATGTGCCGCGTTATTATAACATTCTTCTATCTTGTCAATAATACTTAACCAGCCTTTGTGATTGCTGGAACAATACGTTCTAAAGAAACGTCCTAATTCTCTATTGACTCTTTCTACTGAATTTAGCCTAGGGTTGCGAACCGATGTATGTGAAAATTTAATGCCAATTTCATTTAGTCGATTTTCCCATTCTCTTGACGTAAATTGTGATCCGTTATCCGTAACAATATGTTTGATTGGTATTAGCTGATGATATGCTTTCACGCTTTTTACTACAGTACTCCCGGTTGCTTTTCTCATTGCATATAGCTTAATGTACTTACTGAAGCTATCCTGTATGACACATATATATTTGCATCCAAACTTGCTAGCTGGTAATGGCCCATATAAATCTGAGAATACTAATTCCCCTACATCGTTTGATCGCACAGCTTTACATTTACCTACATATTTTCTTAAGTCACTTTTAGCCCTTTGACATATTTCACAGCTCCTTACGACTTTTCCTATCTCCCTTCTCATATTTGTGAAATAAAACCTAGTTCTCATTGCTGCAAAAACCTTGTGTTTTCCAAAATGACCTAATTCCTCATGAATCCCCGTTATTAACTCATTTTGCATTAATTTAGGTACGACCAATACTTTTTTTCCATCTTCCCAACCCTTGTACTTTAATACGCCATCTTCGAAGTAATAATGCTGTTGACCTAAGTTATCGTGCAAATTCCTCCCGTTTAATGAATCAATTATACTATTTATTTGCTCATCCTTATTTTGTGCTTCTTTTATCTTGGAAATCCTATCCAATAACTCCTTTTGTTTTACGCATTTAAACGTTGCTATCTCTGGACAGACTACCTTTGTATCCTGAATACCAGCTTGCCCAGGCAAATATCTAGATAATACGTCGACGACAGTGTTTTGTTTTCCCGGCACATGTTCAAGTTTATATTGAAACTGACTTAAAAATATTACCCATCTAACAACACGTGCACTACACAATTTCCAATTTTGTAAGAACAATAAGCTTTTGTGGTCCGTTCGTATTGTAAACTGTGTTCCCCGTAGATAAGTTTCAAACTTCTTTAAGCTGTATATTATAGCCCATAACTCCTGCTCACTTATACTCCAATTCCTCTCGGCATTTGTTAAAGCTTTACTACAATAACTAATCACTTTATGGTCCTTGTTTGTATCTTCCTGATAGCGGCAGCCCGCAATTCCGATTGAACTACTATCCGTTTGTAAAAGAATGGTTCCCCTAACTTAGGATGTGTTAAGAGCACTGTATCTAAAAATTTGTTTTTTTTTTTTTTCTTCAAAACAAAATCGTTCCTTTTCCGTCCAAATAAATGCACACCCCTTACACAATAATTCATTCAATGGCTTAGTTATTTCCCCATATTTTTCAATGAATTTACGGTAATAATTAAGCAAACCGAGGAACGATCGTAAATGCTTAACATTTGTAGGTGCCGGAAAGTTTTTTATGGCTTCAACCTTTTCCGGATCCATTCGTAACCCTTCAGTTGAGACAATATGCCCTAGCAATTTTACTTCTTTTTTTAAAAATTTGCATTTTCTAGCTTACACGTTAATCCCGCCTCGCGCAACCTTTCTAACACTTTGCTAATATGTTCCGCATGTAACTCTATCTCTTTATCATCCTTCCCCTTTGTATAAACGCGCAAATCATCTAAATATGCCACACAAAACTCTTTTATTTCAGGGCCCAGGATTATATCTATCGCTCTAGAAAAACTACCTACTGACGTCTTCAGCCCTTGCGGTAGAACATTATAAGTATAGCTTTTCCCATCAAATGTGAACCCCGTGTATTTAGTGGATGCCTTTTGCAACGGTATCTGGAAATACGCGTCATTTAAATCTAAAATCGTCATGAGTTTCACTCCATGAAACGACTGTAAAATTTCTGATGTTAATGGCGGTGACTCTGTCTCTCCTTCCATCTTCTTATTTAATTCTCTGGCATCCAATAAAATTCTTACAGAACCATCACGTTTTAAAGTATAGGTCAACGGACTGCTATAAGGCGTACTCTCCCGTTTTATGATTCCTAACTGTTCAAACTCTATGATTTTATTTTTAATCTTCTCCCTATACTCATACGGTACCGGATATGAACGCTTTACAAAAGGTGTCGAATCTAACATCTTTATTACGTGTTCGTATTTGTCAGTTCTCCCCGCTTTTCTAGCAAAAGCCTTTCTATTGTTCATTAACACAGGTAGTAAAACCTTTTTATATTTAAATGGCAAATCTTGCTCCTGCAGATAAATTTGAATTTTATCCTCAGTAATATACTCGAGATCTATCGTGTTTTGATTTATTTGATTAATTAAATTTACATTTTGTAACCTGCTCTCCCCTCCCAGACTATTGTTAGCCTTACCAACAGAAATCGAATTCATTTTTAATTGCAATTGTTGATCTAAATGCTCTATTTGTAATATTCTTTTTGTTGAACAATCGATTTGAGCTTTAACCCTTTCTAACCAATCCATCCCTAGTATCAAAGGTCGTGTCAATCTTTTTATTATTAAACATGGTATGCTAATTTCAATTTCTTCAATTTTTTAATGTAATTAAACACATTTTATCTACCTTTTCGCTCTTTTTGCCTACCGCCCCTTGTATTTGAATGGCTGGTACCGGCATCTCACTTAAATTTCCTATTTGTTTTACTATATTGTCATATAACCCCAACGATAAACATGTAACCTGACATCCCGTATCAATTAGAGCTTTTATTTCAATGTCCCCTATTCTAGCTGTTATTTCAGGTAACTCCGTTAAAGTTGTAATTAATTGCTCCTCACATTCTACTAGATCATTACCGAATACTGTAGCTATTTCCCTGTGCCGTAACGTTAATGTACAAGTTTGACACTCGCTTATTCTACCCGGACATGTAAATTTTTCTTTATTCTGTCTTATCTCTATTGTTTGAATTAATACCCTTACATCCCTTTTAAAGTCTCGTTTAATATTTGATTCTAATAGACCTTTCGCCTGTATTCTTATTGGAATTAAACGACCCTTTTCATTACATCCTAATCCTTTACCTGCTTCCCAACCTAGATTACATAATTGGTTATATACTAAAAGACAAACTCTTGCCTCTCCTGCATTTTGATCAAAACTGCTTGTTTTATTAATTTTGCTATTAACTAAAGTTGGGCTAATTACTAAACTAACAATATTGTCCCCATTGTTTGGAAAGACCTTTGTTGACTGCGTGGGACCTAAACAATCAACCTGGCTTAGTTTTCCGAAAGCGATGTTCCGGTATTTTTGTCCTCTTCTATTAGTTCCTTCTCGTTATTCTTTGACACACCGCTGGTTGAGTTTATGACTCCACCATTGACCCAATTAACGCTCTTCGCGTAATGTAACCTTCCTCCCAGGGAATAACGCGATTGTCCTCTCAAGGTATCTCTGCCTCGGCCTCTCCACGCATTCGTATGCATAACATTTGCGGGTGTGGTCATTCTACGCTGACCTTGAAATGGCGGCCTATTATACTCCCTTTGTTGTACTCGATTTTCAACCCTTTCCCTAGGTATTTGATTGTGAACCTTATGATTGATAACATTCTTTTCGATACCTCTTAAAACTCCACTGCTTGTAAAGTAGTCGATGGCCCCATTCTTGTAAACCACAGGCGTTGTATTTCCTCAGGAAAGTGACGCATAATGCATTTTACAATCTCGGTTTCGCTTAACGGAATCGTGAGTTGCCTAACACTTTCCATCTGTTCTGCAAAATGTTCGTGCATGCTAAGTCCTTTGTTCTGCTCCCATTTAGTATTCATTAATTTAAGTTTCGCATTTTCTTGTTCATTTTGATCCCAGTAGATAGCAAGAAAATCTCTAATAAAATCATCCAAGGTTAGCCAATTTTGCTTATGCAATTCCAACACTTTCTGCGAAGGCCCCGACAGGCACTCTAAAGCAATCTCTAACGCTTTATCTCCTGCATTTACATAATTAATGTACCGGCGTAATTTATCCACAAATCGTACCGGACTCAGGTTTCCTGACGTACTAAATTTAGGCTGTTCGATAACGGGCTTCATTACGTAAACATTGGTGGTCCTCAAGGTGTCTACGGGCACCATGTTAGTACCAGACTCATTACTTCTAATCAACGATTCTCCAGGCTCTACTATCGCCGATACTTCTCTAGCTGATGAGCTAGCAATAGATGAATTACTTTCGATTCTATCCATTCTTTGCATTAATTCGCCCAATTTCAGATCCAAATACTGCATCAATTGAGTATCATCCCCACTTGCATTACGATCTGACCTAAGTCTTTTAGCCTTCCCTTTGCTTGTAGAAGCACCTCTCTTGCGACTCTCCATTTTTTTTTATAATATATATATATATATTTTCCACTAAAACTTAAGTTTATTTCTTTTCACTCACTACACTTTTAGTTTATATTTGTATAATTTTCCAATTGTCTTATTAAAGTTATTGTTCACTATTTGAATCAAAGAAATATCGAATATTATTTTTCTAATTTAAACATCACACATCTGCTCATAGGGCTTTCATAAGAGTACGTCATAGTAAAATAGATAAATTATTTCATTTATTTAAAACTGCAACTGTTTCAACATCTGGGTAATAAATTACGACGCAATCCTAGGAAACAGTTGTAGAAACAAAATCAAATGCCTTCCCGCGCCTTCACTTAATGTCCATTGTTCTTTTCATTTAACTCAATCTTTTTAGCAATTCGACCCTAGGATGATCCTTTGTTTGAAAATAGCTGGTTACCGTCCCAGTGGGCAATAAATCACAGTTGCACATTCTTTTAACAAAACTAATAATATTTTAAAGCACACCCGAAACTAATTATCTTGTAAAGTTGGAACTTTCTTATCCATTTAAGGCCGGAAGTTCGTTGCCAAATGTCCGTTAAAGTTATTGTTTTTCGTGTTTCGATTGTTTCTCAATATTCTGTACACTATAAATTACTTTTAAACCGACTTGTAAAATGAAGTTAAAATATAATTTTATGACCTACGTTGTGTTCTATTTAGAAGATATTATCAATAAACTAATTCGTTTCTTAAAATAAGTCTAATTTTAAACTGATCTCAAGGCCTAATTCGGTTCTTTTATTTCGTGTCATTGAATTATTTCAATGTCTTGTAAAACGAAATCCTCGGACACGGGCACCAGATGAAACGACCCCCCCCCCCCCCTATTCGTTGTTTGTTTAGTTCTTGTTGATTGCTTGTTTAATTTGTTGTTCTGATTATTAAATTAATATGTGGTAATGTAAAATGGTGTAATTAATAGCCGTGTTGTTAATAATATAGTGATGAATAAAAAAAAATATTTTATAATTTATAGTAGATAGTACGATGTTTTGGCGCGTGATTGAATAATGGCATGTGATCGTCTAGATATAATTTGCAAAAGTTATCGTAATCTTTAACGAAGAAAATTCCTGTAAATACCCTAAAAAAACAACAATGGACATAGCGCTGACGTCATAAAGGTACTGATTTATATATCTACAACTTACCCCATACACGCAGATTATTGGATGCATTCCTCGAGTTCCTCGATACTGTTGCAAATCCTGTTGGGTTAAAAAAAAACAATGCAAAAATTCCGTCTAACTAAGCTTAAACATGTAGTAACTCTAATTAAAAAAGGATGCTATTTTCATTTCATCTTTAAATAAATATCTCGAGTTATTAATCAATCTGTTTGGTAGTTTTTCTTTACATTAAGACAATTGTCAAAGTCATGTACTTTTAGTATGTATTGAGTGTATATTTATGCTTCAGGAAATGTTGATTTCAAAGGCCCAATGTATACGGAGTTCATAAGCTTATGTAGTCCTGTGGTAATTACGCAGTTCTTTAGCATAGTAATTATGCTAGATCAATTGTTCGTTTCTATCCCTAAAATTACGCATTTGCATATGATAAATTATTACGCTTGGCAGTCAAGAAGTTTCACGTCTTATAGCTAACATAACTCAACATGCATGCATGCGTGCAAATTGTAAAGTGTGTAATGTGTGAATAAATGTTTGCAAATTCTCAGTTATCGCAGGCTAGTGACCTTTTTCATCCATTAACAACAACATGACCCATGATTTTTCAGTCGCTTTGGACTTCTCCCACGTTGCGCAATTTTTGCGAATGCATTTAGCATTTTGAAGATAAATGGGGTGTCGTGTATGATAGGAATATCACGCCGTTGACATGTGTATCCCTGACAATATAATTCGGCAAGTGTGTGTAATTTATGATACATTTTTTTTTTATAGTTGGTTTTACCAATAGATGTGCAGAGATGTTTATTCAGTTCGTCAGAGCCAACCATTTTTATTATGGGATCTGGCTTGGTATTTCATTTGTACATATATAGATATGATTCGTCAGGTGAATACGCGCTGCTTGGACCTGCATTTCAACCGAAAATTTCAGACAATTAACGGGACCCCTAAGACCAAGTCGCAAACCCGCTCTACGCACTTAACGAGAATACATAGATAACATATATAATTTACAGTGTATTATGTAATCCCTCAGGATTCATTTATTCATCTCTGTAGTTGTGTTTTTATGTTTCATCAAGTTAATGATGGGTGTGTATGGTTTGTGAATCTTCTTGCCTTTCAAATATGATAATAAATGGTTTTAACATAAGTTACGCAGATTGCAGTTCAATATAGGCAAATAAAATCCTCATTTCCCATTTTCAAAATGAAACTTTGTCATTATTGCCAATTGGAATTTAATTATTTCTATTCCATTGAATAGTGGATATTTGTAATTCAAGTACATAATGGTCATGTCCAGTCATTTTAATCACGTCATTTTGTATTTGCAGTCATTTAAAATAACCATCGGGGTCGGTAGATTCTCGTAGTACATTGTTTAATAATTGTAACCAATTAAAGAAATCAAACTAAAGTGTTCTTAGAGTTGAAGCCTAAATTATGGTGGTATTTTAGTATTTACTAATGCAATAAATACAGATATATTCATTATTATATTTTAATCCCAACGGTTAAAGTTGAAAGTATGATTATTAATCAATAGATCAATTAATCTCTTAATACGTATTCAAAATTATTATTTTCAAAGAGCACTGTAAATGTATTGAATCGAATCATCTATCTATATTAAGTCCACAAAATAACAAGGTGGAATAAATTAATAATTGAGATGAATTAAAGGCTTAGCCTGTAACTTGTAGAAGTCAAATATGTCTGGATTCAAACCAGAAACACTAATCTGCGATGTAAAGTTGTGGAACATAATTATCCGTAATCTTTTACCTAAGAATTACTTAAGTAAAGGACTCATTGCTCTAAAATACTTAGTCATTCGAAATTCTCACTCTAAATTACTTAGATATTCGGAATTATCGCTCTAAATTACTTAGATATTCGGAATTATCGCTCCAAATTACTTAGATATTCGGAATTATCGCTCCAAATTACTTAGTATCAAAACTATGCCCTAATATACTAGATATTCGGAATTCTCGCTCTAAAGTACTTAGCTTTCAGAAACGCTGACCCGCTTGGACGAAGCACTGAATTTAATTTTATATTTAACACTTTTCTTTTTTTTTTTTCCTTTATGAACAGACAAAGACAAACACTGATTCTACATATATATTATAACTTGATTTAATTCAAGGCCCAAATATCTGTGGACTGCTGCGCGCGCGCTGTTTTAGAGAACTGAAATTCTCCCACGTCCCTTAATAGAATCTGCCAAAACCCATCATATTTTTTTCACGGAGTGAATTTGACACCCACCTCAATGCGTAATCTCCTACTATTGGTTAATTTTCTGAAACCACGCCCTCTTTGATAGTAGCGTTCCCCAACTGTATAAAAAATTAAAGGTCCCATGTTTATCTAACAAAACCTACATACTTGAGACAAATGGATTTAAGAGTAAAAGTGAATGCTTCAAACTGTCAACTCCATGGACAAACGATCATAAATCCTTATTTTTATGGGTTTCACATGTAAGCTCTAACACTTGTTTTAAAATATCCAATTTCGTAATATCAGCAAATTTGAAGGGTCATATATTTTAGTTTTATCTTTTCAGCATTGATTTTAAAACTCGACTCAAGTGTTTTATTTTTTTTTTTAAACTCTCGACAAAATTCGAAGTCATAAATATTATTTTTATCTGAAATGCATCACGGAACATTATCTATTCGTCTCTCGAAACTTAACGGTTATTTATTAAGTACGGGGTAATGTACCATTTCAAGGTCCAAAGTGTCAAATGTCGGAACGGAGGGTAATAATCGGGATTTTGGTTTTCAAATCAAGACAACTAAAATGGCTACAAAAAGCACTTTGTTTTGTGAATCATCATTTATTTTATTGGATTGTCAGTTTTTTAATATTTCTGTTAATAAATGTGTCTCTTAACAAAAGTAGG
Organism: Philereme transversata; assembly: GCA_963924445.1. NCBI lineage: Eukaryota > Metazoa > Arthropoda > Insecta > Lepidoptera > Geometridae > Philereme > Philereme transversata. The sequence goes on from OZ004347.1 coordinate 14,701,383, forward strand.
CATATCTATTCCCCCCTCCATAGACCTATCAAACAATTTAGGTAGGTACATAGAATAAATAAATAAATACGGACTAAGGAGGTCAGTGAAAAATTGTGACATTTGGCGTCCCGATCAAGGGTGAATTAGCCCATGTCACCCCTAAAAATCGGGATGTCCCGCGTAAATCTGGACACCTGGCAACACTAGTTCCAACAGTAATCTATTTAAAATCATCTTTAAATACAGATACAATTTTTAAACAGTTCTTCTTTTTTCGTGTCAATGGCAAGCTATTGTATAGTGGTACTTTGCCACTTCTATAGCGTTGGGTGTGGCTTTGTTGAGGACATCCCTTGTGCAGGTGGTAGGGCACAAGGGCAGTAAACAGTTGACAGACAAGAGCGACTGTGGCCGTAATCCAGATCAATAATCAGTGTTTATTTCTATTCAATAGTGGAATAATAGTAAATTATTGCAAAGGCCGTGAAATAGGCAATTGCAGGTCGAGTATGAGTTTGAAGGCCGACCCGAAGGCGAAGACTTCACTAATACGAAACAGGCAATTGCCATTTCCACCAAGGTATATATAGTGCTTTTCTCAAAAGAATGCAGGAAAATAAAATACACTTTTTATATTATACATTTAATTTAATTAATATTAAAAATTACATGAGTCATATTTGGGCAATTACTAAAAGAAAATGTTATTGATTTCCCCGGTATATTTATGTTTGTTTGTTGAACTTCTGATGAGATTTGCAGGTGGGCATTGGATGTAGTGGTATATGGCTGAATATGCTGTTTTGGGGTGGATGGATGTGGACTTAGATGTTGGCAAGTGGCCAGCGGATGAGATTCTGTTTCCGAATTAGGTTGCAATGTGATGTTTTGATTTATTTTATTATTAATATCAGTTTTGTTTTCAATTGAGTCCTCAATTTTTTTTTTTTTTAATTGGATAGAACTTCGTTTGACCACAATCTCACCTGATGGTAAGTGATGATGTGGTCTAAGATGTAGCACGAAGATCTAGAAGAAACCTATTTACTCTCACCTTAAAGAGGCCCGGATTGTATTCTTTAGGAAAAACAGACGACGGCAAAGTGTTCCATACCTTAGCTGTAACGCATCAAGAACGTAGAACCAAAACGGTGTGTGCGAATGGGTGGTATATTGACTAGGTACGGGTGGTACTGAGCCGTGCGCCTTCAGCCACTTTGTTGGACTTCCAGCCTCCGTGTCTTTTCAGAGTCGTCAAATTCACTCCAGAATCAGCCAGAAGAGTGGCTGAAGACCTACGGAAACAATGTCCAGCGTAACATTCAGGATTTGTCAAGTTTATATAAGTTGCTATTTCTTTAGTATTTTAGATATGTTGTGTCTTCCAGTGACCTGCTTCGTGCACTTCCCTTTCTGAAAACCTATCTGATGTTGTGTTCGCTGGACGAAGATTATAATATTGTTTTACATATGTTTGGAACTCTCCTTGGATTACAAATATCCGGTCAATCTTTGTTTTAGTGTAGCGCAATGTTATTATTGCTTTGTCATCAAGAAATTATGTCTTTTGTGTAATATTATAAGAGTTCGATACTTCGACATGCTCCGTTAATGCTTAATATCATAGCAACCTGTAACAAACAAAACTAAATATCAAGCTACATCCACGGACAGTATATTTAATAAGACTCATAAATCCTGTGTATCAAAATTCATCCAAATCCATCCAGCCATTTTGGCTTAACTGTGCTCAAATAAATAATGAATAATAATTATATTTTCCTTTGTCGCTAAATATATATCAACTGGGGCTTTAATTAAATATTGCTTTATGTTTTCGCCCGTTAAATTTTCGATTTTTTGCTTTTGAATCCGGTCGATTGTCGTTTAAGAAAAGTAGTTAAATTTCCATAATTTTTCAAGTTAATGCCGTTTTTAATATGAACTGAACATTTCAGTATGGAATAAATTGCCCAGATGGCTTTTTAGTTTTAGCAATCACATTAAAATACGCCAAAAATACTGTTTCGGAGAAAATGTTCACTTTTTTCTCGTTTCTCCAACTCATAAAATTTTCATACACCTACTCTCATGTATATTTCTTTTGACTTCGCTGGAAGCAGGTTTTCCATTGCCAATTTGGCTTCTGATCTTAAATCTGGTGGTGTACAATCAATCTCCATTTCACTGTCTGAACCGTTGCCACTTATTTTAATTATTAAATTTACATTTAATAAGTATGTAAATAACAAATCAAGACGAATTTTCAGCTTCGCCGCAAATTTTTTATTTATCATCTGTGCCGAAAGGCAAACGCATTTATGGCTATATAGCCACGTGAAAGGAATTTGTACTAAGCAAAGAGACTTACTTTGGTATGCCAAGAATGATAAAAGAGATCCAATCAACGTATGAAGTAGAAAGTCCACCTTCTCATGCATTGCTTCGTCTTTGGCAGTGAGATTTTTATGAAACGAGATTATCGATTTTAGGATTGAAGGAAAAGGATTGATATAATCTCAGATCTGACTGTTCTAGACTATAATTTTTTTTTTCAAAATTTGTTTAGATTAGTTTAGAAAACATTCGTGATTTATTTCAATACGGGATTTATCACGTATTTATCACTCGGCTGCGGAGCGTAATACGAAGCGAGACGTAGTTTGGAGCGGATCGCACTCACCCTGAGGAAGGTTCACGAATTGAACCGAAACATTGTCGGTCGAAACACGGATAAAACGGTACGTGATAAATCCCGTATTTATAATACTGATTTTTCGAGTTGCTTATATTATGTTTATATTATGAAGTCGTAAGTTTCGGTAGCTGGTACAAAATATAGTAAAATTATGTTTACTGTGGCGATACTAGGCGGATGACAGCGACTGGCTTACGTAATAAGGCTACGGGACGATGGTACCTGGTGACCATCAGTACACATATCTATCATCATCATCATCATATCAGACAAAAGACATCTGCTAAACATAGGCCTCCCCCATATATTTCTAGAGCGACCGATCTTGTTACCATAATAAAACGTGTAACATGTAAACTGTATTATATATGCGAAAGTTTGTATGTTGGTTTATTTATTTGTTTGCTTGTTGAAGAGAAACTTCTAATGCGACTTCCAACAAGGTTGCGTTAAACGTTTAACGCTACCATGGAGGGGGTACGAAAGCACTGTTGCGTTAAACGCTCCTGGGGAGGGGGAATAGAAAGAGACAGAGCTAGAATGAATGCGTGGCACTCGAACGCATGCGCGTAGTATACCTGTTACAGGCCAGCGCGAGCGTTAGCAACGAGTAGCGTCCAATATTATTTGTCTTTCTCTCATAGCCAGTATATCGTTCGTATATCTAAGACACAGCCATGTGTATCACACTGTATGTGTATAATATACATATATAAACATTTATATATACGTACATATAGATGGAGCTAAAGAAGTTTTACTTCAGTCGTGTGGTCTAAAGCACACTCGTTTTTTTTGTTACTCAATCAAGTGGTAACGGCTGAACTGATTTAGTTTGTACGCAGATTGTAACCTGGATTAACACATAGGTTACCTTTTAGCCCATAAATCAGATCCCATGGGATGAAAATGGGGTGTCAAGTTGCAACTGCGAGTGTAGCTTTATTTCTAGGTTACCTACACATTTAGTAGTACGCGTACGAAGTCGCGGGCAACAGCTAGTTTTACTATATTTTGTGCATAGTATGACATGTTCTCTGTCAAAACGGAATTGAAAGAAGTGTAATTGGTGTCAAGAGGAAAGACAGAGTAAGGCTGAGCAAAATAAAAAACACTACGAAATTCAGAGACGTAAAAACCGTGTGTAAAAAGTTAAAATGGCAATGGACAGGACATATTCTGAGAGAAAGAAAAGAGAAATGGACCAAATTAATAACCGAGTGGTACCCAAGAGACGGTAAAAGAAACAAAGGTAGACAAACAAGACGTTGGGAAGATGACCTGAAAAAAATAGCCAGTCCAGAATGGATGAGAACAGCCAGAGACAGGATAAAGTGGAAATCTTTAGAGGAGGCCTTTGTCGAAGGACAAGCTATTACAAATGATGAAATATACTAAAGCGTTTGCCGATAGCATAATGTATCTAAGTTAAGAACAGTATTAAAGGCTTATATTATATTATTATGACATGTTCATTCAATTACCCTACATTAGACTGGTTACTTGATTAAAACCATCAAACCCTATCGCAGCAAGTGGTGTTCTGACTTCCTAACCGATGACGAAAATTTAATCTATCACAATACATCAACATATCCTGACTGAATTACAAAGTTACTACAATTCTGTTAGTTGCGGCTTCGCCCGAGAAGATGGGGAATCTGTTCAACTTGCGAACTAACTAAAATAGTTGTGGAATCCAACTAGTGCTCGGTTATCAATGTGGGCGAATGAGGCAGCCGGTTGATTATGTAAGAACTAAGTATTACCCCTTTGAGCGTGGGCAGAAGTGACAAATCCATCTAATACAAGCCCTCTTAGTTGTGTTATATTTTAGAGGAAATAGCTACTTATTATCGGCGTAATAAAGATTAAATTGCAATCATCACGAATGAATGAAATGGACGAAATGAACGAACTGAAAGAAATGAACGAAATGAATGAATAAGATGAATGGATGAATGAAAACACTTTATGGTACACAACAAAAGAAACAAACATTAAAATAAATTTACAAAGCAATAACTACAATGGGCTTACAAGCACATCATCATCATCATCATCAACCTATCTGACATAGGTCAATGCTCTCCCCTCTAGATTATAAAGCAACCGACGGCGACCTTCGTTAGTTCGTCTTTACATCTAGAGGGTCCTGCACTGCACTTTCTGGTGCAGGGTTTCTTTTTAATAGTAGATTAAAAAACCAATCAAGTGCGAGTCGGACTCGCGCACGAAGGGTTCCGTACCATTATCTGTAAAAACGGCAAAAAAATCATGTCTGATGTGTGGGAGCCCCCTTAAATATTTATTTTATTCTGTTTTTAGTATTTTTTGTTATAGCGGCAACAGAAATCATCAGACATCATCTGTGAAAATTTCAACTGTCATCAATTACAAATTTCAATTGTAATTTCAAAAATCACGGTTCTAGAGATACAGCCTGGTGACAGACGGACAGACAGACAGCGGAGTCTTAGTAACAGGGTACCAGTTTACCCTTTGGGTACGGAACCCTAAAAACGAGGCGATATATATCCTTGTTTAAGACACTGCTTTATCACTTTCACTGCTATCACTGCTTTTTACTGCACGGGCGCTGTATTAAATCTCAAACATAACGAAGGATTCTAGAGTTAACTCACGACCTGAGCGAGGAAGCTACTAGAATCCTGAGTGCAGAGAGGGATATAATCACGCTCACGATGCAGGCAGCTTTATCCACGAGGAGAATACTCTACTTTTCACACTTTCTGCGAGACAATAAAAACCAAATCTAGGTTGGTGCATTCTGTGCAGAGGTTAGTTCGATTAACGAATAAGTTGTTATTGAGTGGGTCTCTTTGGTTAAAATTTTAATACAGATGAGGTTCCAAATTCAAATCACATTATGCCCGTGAAGGCGCAATCAAATTCAGTACAAGTTTACTCACGGCTCAACCGTAGGGATTTAATCACCTGCTTTCGGTGAGGTTGACTTTACATAATATATAATTTGACATTGTCGAGCAGGTGGTGTGAAAAACATTTTAAATTTAAATCATTTACGCAAAAGTTTATAAAAATTCTTTATTTGTAGGTTAAGGCCAAAGATAGATAGATAATATCATTATTGCATACCATTATAAGAAAACTAAGGAATGGAACCGTCGCGTCGTCTGTCTTTCCTGAAGGCTACAAACAAGATCTCTTTAAGGTGAATAGTGAATAGGGGTATTTTAGATATTCGTGCTTTATCTTAGACCTTATCACTTACCATCTAGTGCGATAATGAACAAACGAAGATCTATATGTGATAAAAAAATTAAAACATGTTCACAGCAGCAATATACTACGTGTTTTGTCATTTACGACATTAAATGAAAACACAGGTAGTAATGGCTAGTATTGTTATAAAATTTCCAAATTCATAACGATAAAAAGTATTATATTTTCAAACAACCTTAATGTCAAGTTCTAAAATATGAATGAAACAGCCTGTATAAAATAGTAGGTACCTGTTAAACTGATTAAGCGGCATCGTCGCAAAGGCACCGCCGATTTACGTTAAAAATTGTTTATTGGAAATGTACCGGATAAACATTCAAGCTACCGGTATTACACCCATCTCTAAAATCAGTAATTACGATTCCGGATGTGTGTTTTAAATTAATGCCGTACATAACAAAACAGTATAAACAACAGGCGACCCAGACTTAGATAGGATTTATGTGAACAAACGAATAAAAACAAAAGTTTAAAAACGAGTATGACATAGCAACAATTTCCAAAGCTACTATCCCCGTTGCTCGAACAAAACAAAATAGCCACGAAAGCCATCAATTTTTAGCATGAGAGACAAACGTCCAACTTTGGCGGAGTGATACAAAACAGCTTAGAGTACAAAACATTGTTTTCCATGTTTTCCCGACTCCGAATAGTTCGTGTTATGAAAACAAAAGGAAAGGAATAAATTCAGGGAAGAATAGAAGAGTAATGGCGACAGAGGGGATCGATGGGACGTTATTTGGGAGTTTTGCGAGACGTGGATATTGTGTAGAGTTTTTATTGGTGAGGATTATTGAACGATTCTGGTTTATTGTGAGATTTACTTTTGGCTGATAATTGTTTGTTTGGGCAGTGCTCGTATTAGTGGGTTTGATTCTTAGTCATTGTCATCATTATAACAGTCTCACACTGGACGTAGGCTTTTAGCAACCGATCATGCGCGACCTGGGCCTAATGACGCCTCGATCAACGGTGATTTTTGAAGATGTCTTAAAACTACAGAGTTTTTAAAGCATAGAGAACAATCACAATTGTTTTTGTATTTATTTTGCGGAAAGCTTTACGCGGGCCGCAATGTATCAGTGCGACCAGCACCCAACGGCTTCCAGTTACCTTTATCAGGTTGTTTTTCCGTCTACTCAGAGCCGGAATACATTGCTAATTATACATATACTAGCTGACCCGCAGAACTTCGTACCGCCTTGATATGCATATGACGCGGGCTGCCAATGTACGTCTCCCCGGTAGAATTGTCTATCGGCCATCATTATGTATGAGAAAATAAATATTCTTCATCATTTCGGTTTGCGTAAATTTTTCCGATATTTTATTAGTTATTCTACTATTCGGGACGGAGACAAATACTACAAATAAATAATCATCAAAATCGGTTCAGCCGTTCTCGAGTTATAAGTGTTCGAATAAACCCGACTTTGTTTTATATATTAAGAAGATATACATACTGTTACGAGCTGAGGGTTCAGGATAAAATAATGGGAATCAGTCCAACCAAAATAACACTTTTATTCAACACTAAACGGTGTATACACGAACTTGGTCACACGTAATCACAACACATTAATTCACATCACTGTTGCAGCACTAAGTCACCGAAATGTTCGCACGTATAGCTTAATCCAGACTGACTCGCGAGCAACTACTGTTCACGCGAGACCCTTCTCACGTCAGTCCTCCAGGGCCTCGCTGAGATTCACTCACTAACTGAGACTGCCCGGCCATCTTTCCGGCCTATTTATATCGCACACATTTCGATTGTTCGAGAACAATGTCGATCCTTCCAGGAAAGGGTCGGTGTTTCGACAGAACGACCCATCCCCATTGTGCGCAACCGAAGACAAAAACAACAATAACACAGCAAGACAAAAGCGTTCGAGAAGTTTCGATTATTACTCATTGTTTAACAGCCTCGGCGTAACAATACACTATATTTTCAATAAAAAGTAGCTATTAAGCGATAAGACCGCTAATTGTATCGCATAGGATTACGTTTGTTCTTTTAAATTGTATTGTTTTATGGTGTGTAATAAAGAATCTATCTAGCCGGTCTCAATCCCGGTCATAACCTAACTATATTATATACAAAATTTCATCGAAATTGGCCTAGGCATTGTTGTGTGACAGACAGAGAGAGTTTCTTTCGAATTTATAATATAAGTGTAGAATGCATGCATTTATACTAACATAGTTCAGTTAAAAATAAAACAATGGCAATGTCTGTCGAAACTCGATATTTCGCTGCTCACCTCAAATCCCCAAGGTAGCTATCGCCGATTGAGTATTTTAGAATGGACAATAAAAGCTCGCCGATGTCGATAACTTTAAGCCCTTATCTGGGAATAGCTCAGTTGTTCATTTGTTATCTCTCAAAACTTGGATTTTCAGTTTATTGAACTTGGTTTGTCTCTTAGAAATTATCTTTTCTTGTCTCTTTCTGTTCGTTGTCTTATCTTAGAAATCTGTTCAATTAATCTGACGTCGATAGAAAGAAAGAAAGAAAGAAAGAAGAAAGAAAATACATTTATTTGAACCCACACGACATCACACACAATAACAACAAAGGAAAAGACAGAAACACAGTAAAAACAAGTTTCACACTGACAAAAAATGATGGTGTTGCGTGGGGACAAAATGGTCCCTGTCTCAGCATGAGCTGTTTCGTACCACGGTGGATACGATGCAGCGCTGGTTTTCTGACAGGGCCTAGGTGACGACACGATCATTTGTGAAGATTTAAAATAACAAATAACAAAATAAAGGAGAAAATACGCAATACATAAAATACACATAGGTATTTTAGGTAGGGTTTTAGGTTGATAGGGAGATCATTCTTAATGTTAACCATACAGAAACAATATTAACACTAAGCTTAACTAAAATGGTAATAAGATTGATGGCGTCGTGATCGAGAGTGATCTCTTCCAGGGAACTTTTGGGGCAAATGCCGTTTGTACCTATCTAGGATAATTATAGTTTTTTTGTCTACATATACTAATAATATTATAAAGTAGTAAAGTTTTTTGATTTGTAGGGGATAATAATCACAGAAACTCTTTATAAAACGGACTCTTAAAATTCTCTCACTGATATAAAGTTACACTACTAGGATGACTGGTAGACTATGCTATTAGCATTAAGTCCTCCTAACACTACCATATTTTGTGTAAAAGTATTACATAAATAATTCCCACAAGAAGCTGAAATAGTTCAGAGTCGTTCCATCCGTTTGTTCTCAGTAGTTCGATTCATTAGTTCTATCGTCAAACTAGTAAGAAAAACAAATGAAAATGAAAACATATTGTTACGCCGAGGCTGTTAAACAATGAGTAATAATCGAAATTTCTCGAACGCTTTTGTCTTAGGTACCTGCTGTGTTATTGTCTACGGTTTCGCAGAATGGGGAGTGGTCATTCTGTCGAAACACCGACCCTTTTCTGGAACGATCGAGATCGTTCTAGTGTTGTGAATTGTGCACGATATAAATAGGCCGGAGAGATGGCTGGATAGTCAGTCTCAGCGAGGCCCTAGAGGACTGACGTGGAGAAGAGTTTCGCGAGTCAGTCTGGATTTTGCTATACGTGCGAACATTTCGGTGACTTTAAGTGGTGCAACAGTGGTGTGAACTAGTGTGTTGTGATTACGTGTGACCAAGTTCGTGTATTCATCGTTTAGTGTTGAATAAAAGTGTTATTTTGGTTAGATCGATTCCCATTATTTTATCCCGAACCCTCAGCGCGTAACAATATATTTGACACGACACACGTACAGAATAAAAACACAAAAGAAGATGGTGACATACAAGTACTCGTAATGTCGAATTTTGACTTCTGGCTCTAAGAAGTAGGTGGTGTAAATAGAAGGATATGTAACAAGAATGCCAGAAGTCGAAGATTACAGGTTAATCAAAAAATACAGGAATATCTCACGCAACTTCCATCTTAAATTACAAAATCGAGTCATGCCAAAATGGCGTCAGCTCAGCATGTGCTAAGTAGGTAGGCTAGGACCTAGCTACTTAACGCTGGTATTCTGCTGACCCCAAATAGTGTCGTCACGGACGTCAGAAGCTTGCACTGCTCTCGGGGATTGAGTGAAGGTAGGTATGTGTAGCACCTACCTACCTACCCACATAAATAATTTGTATTTTTAGTGTGGGGTGGTATGGGTGAGATAATATTACAAAAATATAACCATATAGAATATTATAACAGTATGTAATAATAAAAATACTTACATAAATACATACTTACATAGTCTAGTATTTTACGTATATACAAAAAAATAAAAAAATAAAATTACTTAAAAATTATGACTTGATAGATGTACCTTTAAATAATTGAAGCGTCATTATTTGTGCCTTCACGCCTCTTCTGTTCATCGAGAAGAAAGCGTTTTAGTTTAGATCTAAAAATAAACCTACTTTAGTGAGATTTTTTTCTCATTAGTTCGACCGTCGAACTTAATTTAATCGAGAAACAAAAATCATGACTGACCTCCTGCGTTACAATGTCTTTGGTCCATTTTACAAAATGTTAAGTATTTACAAATTTCAATAAGCCACCCTCCCCCTATTTTACATTTGGAGAATAAAAACTCACATAGCTAAGAAGCCAAATACTAGCTTCCAAATAGTTCCATCCGTTTGGGAACCACAGACACACATACGGCTACACAAACTTATAACACCACTGTTTCTGTTTCGGGGATTAAAAATATGGTAATACTACCCAGCTTCACCCGCGTACAAGATCTTACAAGATGTACCAATATAGCTTCGACGTTAATCGAATACCTAAATGCTACTAAATACTCTTTTACAGCATTTCAATCGATGATGGATATACTCACGAGCCCTGGCTTACACGTGACATAATGATAAAACGGCGCTACGAGCTACGCCGTAGCGTTTCGTAGACCCTCTACGAGGGTGAGTCACAGTCGCGTTTGCATGTAGCTGGATATTTCAGTATTTAGACATTTTAACTGTAGTCAACTTTCGGTCGTATCACTATCTAGAGAGGCATCGCCTTATGCCGCTTCATTGACAGGCAACGAGCAATACTTTCACGGCAATGTGTTGCCGGTAATTAGTTTCGGCAATGTTACGGCAATATGTTCGTAATGCTCTTAATATTTTAATACTTCCGGGCCATTTAACACAATATTGCAATAGTTGCCGTGAAAAGATTACTCGTTTAGAACCTTTTGATTGAAACGTCAGTTTTTCTAGATTTATTAACGGAAATTATTGATCTCCTTATCGCTAATGACGCGTTGTTTTAGTCAATTGTAGTCCTAATGCGGAGTAAAGAACGATAAGGGATGCTTCTGACTTTAAAATAAATAGATAGATGGGTTAAATGTGTTTCTCAAAAAAAACGCATTGATGGATTGATTTCAGTGCGTATTTTTTTTGTTTGAGCGCTGGTATTTGCAAGCCTTTGTTAGATTTGGTAGAAATCGGAGTAGCCATTATTGTAATAGATGTTCCTTTGAACGAATGTGCTAGAAGAGCAGCGGTGCGAGAGGAGTGACGAAGACCACGACCATGCCAAGAGAGCTACGACTTAGAAGAAGAAGTTGCTCAGCTGCTATTGTTATCGACTATAGCACGGTAGATAAATTCGTTTGGAGTTCCTTAGCTAGACGGTTGCGTGTACGTATATCTTGTACGCGAAGGGATCTTTATTATGTTTGACTTATTACTTTTGCATTTTTCTGGAGTTTTACCGTTAATATTTTGTTAAAGTATTTAATAAGATAAATTTATTAGTTAAGGTACATTTTTATACTTAGTACCTAAGCGCGTCACACATGACTATGCTATAATATTTTATGTTATGATAAAATATCGCTCGCCATGCAATGGACCATCCACACGGCGAAGATCACACTAATATTACAAATGTGAAAGTTTGGATGTTGGTTTATTTATTTGTTTGTTTGTTGCTCAATCACGTCGTAACGGCTGAACCGATTTCGATGAAATTTAGTATATACGTAGACTATAACTTAGATTACCACATAGGCTACCTTTTATCCTATAAATCAGTTCCCGTGGAATAAAAATGGGGTGTCAAGTCAAGTTGCAACAGCGAGTTTAGCTTTCTTACTAGGTTACCTACACGTTTAGTAGTGTAGCGCGTACAAAGTCACGGGCTACAGCTAGTAATATATATTTTTATCGTAAATTGCATCGGTTAGTGAGCAATATTTATACTAACATAAAATCTTTATCGTTTGTGATGCGCTGAGTCCATTAATATTTGACATTTTAAGGGAGATTTTTGCATTCCTTTTAACGTGTCATACTTTGAATTACATGAAAAGGGCGACTTGCCTAAACATATTTAGCGACTAAACATGTTTAAAATGATTGTATTTGTATGATTTGACAACTCTATTAAACATATTTAGGCAATGACTAGGCATCGCGCAAGTCGCCCCTAGGGTTCGATCCCCTAACGTTATAAGAAATAGAATAGAATAAAATAAAAATTTATTTGCAATACACAAAAATAGATAAAGGTATAAACAATAATAACTTAAACTAAACAATCTGCTGTCATAATACTTTAACACTGTATGATACGGGTTTTAATACTTATATATATTTGGTTTGACGATGGAAACACTAAATTAGTTGTTTTGGTGCATATTTGATGACCTCCGTGGCGTAGTGGGCGAATAGCCGGCTGAGACGCTGGAGGTAGTTGATTCGATTCCCGCCACGGAACAAATGTTTGCATGATCTACAGATATTTGATCCGGGTTTGGATGTTTTCTATATATTACTAGCTGACCCGCCAAACTTCGTTCCGCCTTGACATGCATGTGGCGCGGGCTGCCAATATACGTCACCTGGTAGAATTGTCAATCGGCCATCATTAGCCGCATCTATGTATGAGAAAATAAATTTTCTTCATAATTTATTTTTGCGTGAATTTTTCCGATGTTTTAATTATTATTCTGCTATTTGGAGCAGAGACAAATCCAACAAATCAAAGATCTTCGAAATCGGTTCAGCCGTTCTTGAGTTACGAGTATAAATGTTGTGACTAACCTGACTTTGTTAAGTAACATTATTTTAAGTTACGTACAGTGAAACTGAGCAGTTATTGGAGATGCAATTGTAAACTGTATTATTTTTATGATTTATTTTTTTCTCTAGTTTTTTATCATTATATTTTATTTAGTCGCTGACTGAGGTTATTACATACAATTTAATTTGTTAATCGTACTCAGGTCCCCGCGATACAGGCTTTGCCTAGTGCAGGGATTGTTAGTTAAGATATAAAATAAAATAAAATATTGCTGGACATTTCACACAGCGCTATCTAGCCCCAAACTAAGCAGAGCTTGTACTATGGGAACCAGATAACTGATAGAATACATGAGTCTATTAGAATCAAAAACCGCAATGTCCATAAAAAAGTAAAAATGTGTTGTCTATGGCGTAATAATGTTTAAAATTTATACATTATTACGCCATAGACAACACATTTTTACTTTTTTATGGACATTGCGGTTTTTGATTCTAATAGACTCACATACGAGTATATACTTTTTTTTGTAAATACATACTTATAATATATAGAAAAACATCCAGACCCGAAACAAATATATGTAGATCATGCAAACATTTGTTCCGCAGTGGGAATCGAACCCGCTACCTCCTGCGTCTCAGCCGGCTGCTCGCCCACTGCGCCACGGAGGTCGTCTGATCGTATATCTGATAACCATATCTGCATAAACCTGTTTTTGTAATGTTTAAAATAACAAGTAATCTTTTAAATTGTTTATGTAGCAATGAACACATTTTTCATTTTTAATTTAATATTTTCATTTTAAGTTCGTGTTTTTTTGTATGTTTCCTGGGCTGCCGTTTCTTCTGAACCTATCGTATCACCTCTGTGTTAATACTTGTAATAACGTTGTGGATTTCCCAAATGAATGATATAAAGTTACTTCCTACCCAGTTCTCATTAGAAGTCTCCTCTTTTTCATCTAATGTAACTTTTCACTTCTCACCTAATTAAGTTTTTCACACCTAATTCACCCTTTCAATTTTCACTTACTAAAGCTGTTAATTGAATCTTTGCCCTAAAACGGATGAAATCTGATAAAACCCTTTTACATTTAAATCCACGGTAGAAAGGCGTTGGGTAACGCTAAACGGGTTACGTCCAGTCCCCGACTTGGCGAAGATTATGGCGACAAAACTTGTAATAACTTCTCCGTGAATGGTGGATGGGGCAAGAAGAAAAAGATAGGTTAAATGCTTCTAAAAAGGGGTTTTAAAATTTTTAAAGAGGAACAACACGCGTGTGTTTCTTATGGTGTTACAAACGTCCATAGGCTACAGTAACCGCTTACAATCAGTTGGGTCGTATACTTGCATTATATTTATTCATCCATAGACATATTCGCATGTACTTATATTACTTAGTCATATCATCTGAAAAGTAAATTATCAAAACTAACAAATTTTTACATAACATAATAACAATATTAAGTATTCATTCATTCATTCATCTCAGCCCGTCTGCACCCACGGATTGGTAATATGCGTCCTCTTTATTATGCCATTCTTTTCGGTTCCTTGCGAGTTTCATCCATTGACATCCAGCTACGCTTTCAATGTCATTCGACCATCGGGCGGGTGGTCTATTAAGTATATACAACATCAATTGGTTGCAGCAAAAGCATTGTCAAATTGTATAAATTAAAATATATAAAACTTGTTAACCAACTTAGTAGTATAAAAAGGTGGATTTATTTAACAACCACCATACGAGTACGCAAAAACAAAAAATAATATTTAAACAACATCTCACTGTGCACTTACATTTTTTTTTCAGGATTAATTGTGATTCTTTTGACAAATTTTGATGAACTGCTCTTATTCCGGTATTCCAGAATATTAATCTTTGTTAATATTATCCTAATATAATTTTAAATGCTTCTGTTATACTTTGCGGCGTATTTATGCTGTGTGGTTTGTGTTGGACGGTGTAATAACTCGGGTTATCCTCTGAATGGCTGAACAGTTTTGTCATTTTTTTGCTGCTCCATTTATGTCACCGTCTTCAAAACTTTTTAGCTAAATTGTACGTGGTTAAAATCGTAATCCCACAACTTGTACCACATCATCAGATAACACGCCCCGCCGCCGGCTCATGGAGCTATAAATGCTATTTTGTTACACTTATTTCATTTCTCAGATCGCTGCATCTCAATTTATGACTAAATTAGCCTGTGAAATATACGTCACTTGGTGGGAAAACCACAAAACATATTGTTTATTATCGTAGGGATTACACGGAATAAAAGAGGTGAATACAATTTTAGTTGAGTCATAAGTTGTTGTAATTTAGTTTATGTTGTAATTAACCTAAACCTAAAAAAAGTATGTGTGCAATTCACACGTGAAGTGAAACCTTCAAAAATGTTGATTTCAAGATAATGAGACGAATGTAAAATTTCGGGAAGATGATAATTGTAGGTTTTAGTAATGATCATAGGTGATGCAAACTTAGATAATTACTCAAAGCGAACCACGAACATAAGAAACACTGTATAATGCTTCCTAACTCATTTTCTCTCACGTTAAATCTTATGAATTTATGTGTCTGTCTCTTTTTACTGTCGCTTTTTCGTTTCATCGACTTTCAAATCACAACGATGCTAAGAAAGTTTTCACTTCAATAAACTTAAATAAAAAAAAACTACACGAGGCTTGCAGACTTACAGGTGAATTAGAGACTGTTTCATTTTTGAAAAACATCGTTTCATATAAACCATTGCATAAGGCACTCCAAGAAAAACATAGGATCATATATATTTGAGGCTGTATGGACTTTATTCTAAAATAAACTCTACTTCTTCTATATTTTTATGTAGGTACTTCTATTGGGTACTATTAGGATTATAAGCAGCCGTACCCCTTGATCAACTTTACAAAAACTTCTATAACCTATTTACATTATAATTTTTCACAGCAATCCGCTTGCTCATCAGAAATCCAATTCACTTTTCTCGCTTCGCTGGCTACACCCGCGCAGCCAGTGCAACGGCTTGGCTAAATTCAATAAGACACAGTTATCGGATACTCTTACAAATTGATACCGACTCTTTGTCCACGAATGAAACGTGTAGAATAACATGAAGTGTTACCGGACCTTATATTTTATTTTAAAAACAATATTGTTATGCTTTGAAGAAAATAATGACAAAATCCTGCATAACGTCCGCCATTACCATTACCTATGCACCGCCAAGGAGTGAAACGCCTTGCCTGAGTCTTTGTTTCCTGACAACCTAGGGGTCTTCAAGTCGCTAGTGAATAGGTTTCTTCTAGGCAAGCGTGTACCATTGTAGACTGTATCATCGCTTACCATCAGGCGAGATCGTGGTCAAACGCTAGTGTATAAATTATAAATAAAAAAGAAATATTTGAAACTGTTCTCAAATTTTGTCCCATTAGATGACTCAACGATTCTTTTGATACCAATGTATAAATATACCCAGTTGGTTGGGTGCTACGAGGTAATCAAAGGTACTTACATACATATAAAATAAAACATAACCCTCTTCCGTTTGCCATGCAAACAAGGAATACAAAAATTTATTTAAAAGTTTTATTGACAGAAAGAAAATACAAGTCTTATACCTGCTAACTTCAATGACTCAAAATTTTTTTATTCGTTAAAATCACAAGGAATTTTTTGGACAACACACTTTGAAATCTAAATTTTACTGCCTGTTCCTTCGCGACCAAGCAAGAGAAGAAAGGCAAGAACCAAGGCATAATAAAGAATACATAATAAAGAAAATAAATTAAGTCTAAATTGTAACATTTTTAACTGAGTTGGAGCAATTTAAATCCTAAGGTTCTCTATCATCTAAATAATCCGGTATGTTATAGGCTTTTTTATAAAGATTTTGTTCAATTACGTTTTTAAATTTGTTAATTGTAAATTTTTGTACATTCGTAGGCTTAAAACGACTAAACGTGTAAAGTAGTCGAAGTTTTTGACCAACTGGTAAAAAAAGGTGCCCTGAACCTGTTTTTTACATTTTAAACATTTAAATCGACCTTATCGTAATGAACAAGGAACAATTCTTTCGTCTTAAATTCAAGCCTCTAGGAATATGTTCTATATAATATCAGTCATTCAGGATTTTATTAGTCGCTTCAAAGAGTTTTGGAAACGCAAAGGGGATGGACCCAGGGCCTCGACCCCAAACGGTTCAATACATAAGCTCTTTCGAGACTTTCATATTTGCGTCTAAATAATAAAATCAGTATTTCAGTCAGTTCATCAATGTATTAAATCCCTCTTAGAAGATGGATGACATCACGTAATATCAGGCCAGCTGCTTAGTATTCATAAATGATCCACAGAGTCAATTAAGACTGTTTGTCCTCATAAAACCTTGTTGTTCCAACATTTAAGTGGATTCCCTTTTCGATTATTCCCAAAGTTTGGAAAACATGACATGAAAACATCCTTTGTACCCTTGATGTCGATATGAATCAGGGTTCAAAGAAAAATGAGTTTTATTGTGACAAATAAATAAATGTTGTAGGACATTTCACACAGCGCTATCTAGCCCCAAACTAAGCAGAGCTTGTACTATGGGAACCAGATAACTGATAGAATACTTATATACTTTTTTTTTGTAAATACATACTTATAATATAAAGAAAAACATCCAGACCCGAAACAAATATCTATAGATCATGCAAACATTTGTTCCGCGGCGAGAATCGAACCCGCACTGGCAGTACCCGAAATACATTAAACTAATTTGTATGCGTATGGTGCGTGATTTGGAGTCATGAGCTCAGTATTTTTTAGAGTTAAATTGCTCTGATCTTTATATGTTGAATAAAACTAGGGAGATAATGATGTAAACACAAATAAACTCTTATACGTACCAAGGCCAAGGGTATATAATTACAAGTTTGTTTATGTATTTGTGATAATTTATATTTGTATTCTGTTATTTATCTATTTATATCTTCTCTATTTATATTATACTATATATAGCTCGATTACCACTCACTGATTGATTGATTGATTGACTGACTGACTGACTGACTGACTCATTGACATGTTTGTTCTCCCAGATGCCACCTTGTAGGGTGAAAATGTTTGGTGGGATCGTATAGAGGGAGTTCCGATGAGTTGGGAATAAATCCTAAAGTACCCCTTTTGTCCCCCATTCGCTCACATCGACCTCGTATCTCGGAAAGTATAGGTCTTAGAGAGTTGGTGCAAAAACTAATGTTGCAGAGGACATTTTTTTATATCCGGTTCCATGAAAAAAAATTGTCTTTCATACAAAAAAAAAATTGTCCCATACAAAATATTTCTGTATGAATACCGTAAACCGTATATTTCGTTTGCCGTAATTTTCATACTGTTTTTGTAGGGAGCCCATGGCTTGTGTGTACTATAAAATTACTGTAAAGTAACTTGATTCTATATAATGTTGGTGGAGGGGCATGAGACAACTTTCATAGTTTTTGCAAAGGTCATCATCATCATTTTGGAACATCCAATTTTTTTTTTTTTAGTATGCAACGTTCATCATGTTTATTTTAGAACATCCACATTTTTTTAATTATGCCTCATCCACAATGATCACTTTGGAACGTCAATTTTTTTTTTTATTATGCAACAGCCACTGTGATCATTTTGGTCCATCAATTTTTTTAATTATGCCTCATCCACAATGATCACTTTGGAACGTCAATTATTTTTTTTTTATTATGCATCATCCACTGTGATCATTTTGGAACATCATTTTTTTTTCAATTATGCCTCATCCGCTATGATCACTTTGGAACGTCAATTTTTTTTTTATTATGCAACATCCACTGTGATATTTTGGTACATCATTTTTTTAATTACGCCTCATCCACAAAGATCACTTTGGAACGTCAATTATTTTTTTTTTATTATGCATCATCCACTATGATCATTTTGGAACATAATTTTTTTTAATTATGCCTCATCCACAATGATCACTTTGGAACGTCAATTATTTTTTTTATTATGCAACATCCACTGTGATCATTTTGGTACATCATTTTTTTTAATTATGCCTCATCCACAATGATCACTTTGGAACGTCAATTTTTTTTTTATTATGCATCATCCACTGTGATCATTTTGGAACATCATTTTTTTTAATTATGCCTCATCCACAATGATCACTTTGGAACGTCAATTTTTTTTTATTGTATTATGCAACATCCACTGTGATCATTTTGGTACATCATTTTTTTTAATTATGCCTCATCCACTATGATCATTTTGGAACGTCGAATAACTTTTTAATTGCTTCTTCTACTTGGATATCTTTTTTGATTGCTTCTTCCACTTCGATATCCTCTTTGAATGTTTCTTCCACTTTCATATCTTCTCAACAAAATTATGATTTTACTTAAAAACTTTAATCGCTCGTATCGTCTTAACGAAAATAAATAGGCATAGTAAACTTTTACAAAATGGTAGCACAAATTTTGGGTAAAATCGTTTTTTCATTGTCATGACAGTCTTTTTACATGCTTCTCTCACTTCGATATCCTCTTTGATGGCTTCTTCCACTTCGATATACTTTTTAATTGCTTCTTCTACTTGGATATATTTTTTGATTGCTTCTTGCATTTCTATATCCTCTCATCAAAATTATGATTTTCCTTAAAAAACTTTAATCGTTCGTATCTTTTAAACGGTAAGAGATAGACATAACAAACTTTTATAATACGGTAGCACAAATTTTTGGTGGAATCGTTATTTTACGGTCATCATCGCCCTTGACATCATTTTGAATTCTTCTCTCACTTACTTTTCGTCTTCGAATGTTTCTTCCACTTTGATATCCTCTTTGATTGTTTCTACAACTTCGAAATCCTCTTTGATGGCATTTTTACTTCAATATATATTTTTGAATTGCTTTTTCTAATTTTATATTTTCTTCAATTACTTCTTTTACTTCAATATGCACTCTACAAAATTATGGGTTTTAATACAAATTTAAAATCGCTCGTATCTTCTAAACGGGAAGAGTTACCCCCAGAAAACTTTTACAAAATATTGGTACTAATTTTTGGTGGAATAGTTTTTTAATACCATCATTGCCCTTGAGTTATGTTTTGAATGCTTCTCTTACTTCGTCTTCCGCTTTGAATGCTTCTTTCACCTCGATATCCTCTATTTTTGCTTCTTCCACTTTGATATCCTTTTTAATTGCTTTTTCTACTTATATTATTTTCTTCAATTGCTTCTTTTACTACAATTTCCACTCCACAAAATTATGGGTTTTCTTACAAAACTTAAATCGCTCGTATCTTTTAAACGGGAAGAGATAGCTCGAGGAAACTTTTACAAAATATTAGTATAAGTTTTTGGTGAAACCGTTTTTTATTTTTTTCATTGTCCTCGACGTCTTTTACTCAATTTTAATTTCTTCTTTAATTGTTTCTGCTACTTCGATATCCTATTTGGTTGCTTCTTTCACTTCAATATCCTCTTTGATTGCTTCTTCCACTTCGATATCATCTTTGATTGCTGCTTCCACTTGGATATCCTCTTTGATTTGATTGCTTCTTCCATTTCGATCGTCTTTGACTGCTTCTTACACATGGATATCCTCTTCGATAACTTTAAACAGCTCGATATCCTCTTTGATTGCTTCTTCCACTTTGATATCCTGTTTTATTGCTTCTATCAATTCGATATCATCTTCGATTTCCTTTTGATTGCTTCTTGCACTGCAATATTCTCTTTGATTGCTTCTTCCACTTCGATATCCTCTTTGATTGCTTCTTCCACTTCGATATCGTCTTTGACTGTTTCTTCCACTTCAAAATCGTCTTTGATTGCTTTTTTCACTTCGTCATCCTCTTAGAACGCTTCTACCACCTCGGTATCCTCTTTGATTGCTTACTTAACTTAAATTTCCTCTTTGATTGTTTCTGCTACTTCGATATCCTATTTGATTGCTTCTTTCACTTCAATATCCTCTTTGATTGCTTCTTCCACTTCGATATCGTTTTTGACTGTTTCTTCCACTTCGATATCGTCTTTGATTGCTTTTTTCACTTCGTCATCCTCTTAGAACGCTTCTACCACCTCGGTATCTTCTTTGATTGCTTACTCAACTTTAATTTCCTCTTTGATTGTTTCTGCTACTTCGATATCCTATTTGATTGCTTCTTTCACTTCAATATCCTCTTTGATTGCTTCTTCCACTTCGATATCGTTTTTGACCGTTTCTTCCACTTCGATATCGTCTTTGATTGCTTTTTTTACTTCGTCATCCTCTTAGAATGCTCTTACCACCTCGGTATCCTCTTTGATTGCTTACTCAACTTTAATTTTCTCATTGATTGTTTCTGCTGCTTCGATATCCTATTTGATTGCTTCTTTCACTTCAATATCCTCTTTAATTGCTGCTTCCACTTGGAAATCCTCTTTGATTTGATTGCTTCTTCCATTTCGATATCGTCTTTGAATGCTTCTTACACAGGGATATCCTGTTTGATGGCTTTTAACAGCTCGATATTCTCTTTAATTACTTCTTCGACTAAAAGAAAAACACGCGAGCTGCGAGCAGCTCGCGCACAACGCAACCTCTAGTTATATTATATAAAGCTCGATTACCACTCACTGACTGACTGACTGACTGACTCATTGACATGTTTGTTCTCCCAGATGCCACCTCGTAGGGTGAAAATGTTTGGTAGGATCGTATAGAGGGAGTTCCGATGAGTTGGGAATAAATCCTAAAGTACCCCTTTTGTCCCCCATTCGCTCCCATCCACCTCGTATCTCGGAAAGTATAGGTCTTACAGCGTTGGTTCAAAAACTAATGTTGCTGAGGACATTTTTTTATATCCAGATCCATGAAAAAAAAATTGTCTTTCATACAAAAAAAAAATTGTCCCATACAAAATATTTCTGTATGAATACCGTAAACCGTATATTTCGTTTGCCGTAATTTTCATACTGTTTTTGTAGGGAGCCCACGGCTTGTGTGTACTATAAAATTACTGTAAATTTGCTTGATTCTATTTAATGGTGGTGGAGGGACATGAGATAACTTTCATAGTTTTTGCAATGGTCATCATCAACATTTTGGAACATCCAATTTTTTTTTTTTTTAGTATGCAACGTTCATCATGTTTATTTTGGAACATCCACATTTTTTTAATTATGCCTCATCCACAATGATCACTTTGGAACGTCAATTTTTTTTTTTTTTATTATGCAACATCCACTGTGATCATTTTGGTACATCATTTTTTTTAATTATGCCTCATCCACAATGATCACTTTGGAACGTCAATTTTTTTTTTTTTTATTATGCAACATCCACTGTGATATTTTGGTACATCATTTTTTTTAATTATGCCTCATCCACAATGATCACTTTGGAACGTCAATTATTATTATTTTTTTTATTATGCAACATCCACTGTGATCATTTTGGTACATCATTTTTTTAATTACGCCTCATCCACAATGATCACTTTGGAACGTCAATAATTTTTTTTTTGTATTATGCAACATCCACTGTGATCATTTTGGTACATCAATTTTTTAATTATGCCTCATCCACAATGATCACTTTGGAACGTCAATTATTTTTTTTTATTATGCATCATCCACTGTGATCATTTTGGAACATCGTTTTTTTTAATTATGCCTCATCCACAATGATCACTTTGGAACGTCAATTATTATTATTTTTTTTGTATTATGCAACATCCACTGTGATCATTTTGGTACATCAATTTTTTAATTACGCCTTATCCACAATGATCACTTTGGAACGTCAATTTTTTTTTTTTTTATTATGCATCATCCACTGTGATCATTTTGGAACACCATTTTTTTTTTAAATTATGCCTCATCCACATGATCATTTTGGAACGTCAATTTTTTTTGTATTATGCAACATCCACTGTGATCATTTTGGTACATCAATTTTTTAATTACGCCTCATCCACAATGATCACTTTGGAACGTCAATTTTTTTTTTTTTATTATGCAACATCCACTGTGATCATTTTAGTACATCATTTTTTTTAATTATGCCTCATCCACAATGATCACTTTGGAACGTCAATTATTTTTTTTTATTATGCAACATCCACTGTGATCATTTAGGTACATAATTTTTATTAATTATGCCTCATCCACAATGATCACTTTGGAACGTCAATTTTTTTTTTATTATGCATCATCCACTGTGATCATTTTGGAACATCATTTTTTTTAATTATGCCTCATCCACAATGATCACTTTGGAACGTCAATTATTTTTTTTTTATTATGCAACATCCACTGTGATCATTTTGGTACATAATTTTTTTTAATTATGCCTCATCCACAATGATCACTTTGGAACGTCAATTATTTTTTTTTATTATGCATCATCCACTGTGATCATTTTGGAACATCATTTTTTTTAATTATGCCTCATCCACAATGATCACTTTGGAACGTCAATTATTTTTTTTTTTTTGTATTATGCAACATCCACTGTGATCATTTTGGTACATCAATTTTTTAATTATGCCTCATCCACAATGATCACTTTGGAACGTCAATTATTTTTTTTTTATTATGCATCATCCACTGTGATCATTTTGGAACATCGTTTTTTTTAATTATGCCTCATCCACAATGATCACTTTGGAACGTCAATTATTATTATTTTTTTTGTATTATGCAACATCCACTGTGATCATTTTGGTACATCAATTTTTTAATTACGCCTCATCCACAATGATCACTTTGGAACGTCAATTTTTTTTTTTTTTATTATGCATCATCCACTGTGATCATTTTGGAACATCAATTTTTTTTTGTAGCACAAATTTTTGGTGGAATCGTTATTTTACGGTCATCATCGCCCTTGCCATCATTTTGAATTCTTCTCTCACTTCCCTTTCGTTTTCGAATGTTTCTTCCACATTGATATCCTCTTTAATTGTTTCTATAACTTCGAAATCCTCTTTGATTGCATTTTTACTTCAATATACTTTTGAATTGTTTTTTCTATTTTTCTATTTTCTTCAATTACTTCTCTTACTTCAATATTGACTCTACAAAATTATGGGTTTTAAAACAAATCTTAAATCGCTCGTATCTTGTAAACGGGAAGAGTTACCCCCAGCAAACTTTTACAAAATATTGGTACTAATTTTTGGCGGAATAGTTTTTGTAATACCATCATTGCCCTTGAGATCTTTTTTGAATGCTTCTCTTACTTCGTCTTCCGCTTTGAATGCTTCTTTCACCTCGATATCCTCTATTTTTGCTTCTTCCACTTTGATATCCTTTTTAATTGCTTTTTCTACTTATATATTTTCTTCAATTGCTTCTTTTACTACAATTTCCACTCTACAAAATTATGGGGTTTAATACAAATCTTAATTCGCTCGTATCTTCTAAACGGGAAGAGTTACGCCTAGCAAACTTTTACAAAATATTGGTACAAATTTTTGGTGGAATAGTTTTTTTAATACCATCATTGCCCTTGACATCCGTTTTGAAAGCTTTTCTTACTTCGTCTTCCACTTTGAATGCTTCTTTCACCTCGATATCCTCTATTTTGGCTTCTTCCACTTTGATATCCTTTTTAATTGCTTATTCTACTTATGTATTTTCTTCAATTGCTTCTTTTACTACAATTTCCACTCTACAAAATTATGGGTTTTAATACAAATCTTAAATGGCTCGTATCTTCTAAACGGCAAGAGTTACGCCTAGCAAACTTTTACAAAATATTGGTACAAATTTTTGGTCGAATAGTATTTTTATTACCATCATTGCTCTTGACATCCTTTTTGAATGCTTCTCTCACTTGGTCTTCCTCCTTGAATGCTTCTTTCACCTTGATATCCTCTATTTTGGCTTCTTCCACTTTGATATCCTTTTTAATGTCTTTTTCTACTTATATGTCTTCTTCAATTGCTTCTTTTACTTCAATTTCCACTCCACAAAACTATGGGTTTTCTTACAAAACTTAAATCGCTCGTATCTTTTAAACGGGAAGAGATAGCTCGAGGAAACTTTTACAAAATATTAGTATAAGTTTTTGGTGAAACCGTTTCTTATTTTTATCATTGTCCTCGACGTCTTTTACTCAATTTTAATTTCCTCTTTAATTGTTTCTGCTACTTCGATATCCTATTTGGTTGCTACTTTCACTTCAATATCTTCTTTGATTGCTTCTTCCACTTGGATATCCTCTTTGATTTGATTGCTTCTTCCATTTCAATCGTCTTTGACTGCTTCTTACACATGGATATCCTCTTCGATAACTTTAAACAGCTCGATATCCTCTTTGATTGCTTCTTCCACTTTGATATCCTCTTTTATTGCTTCTACCAATTCGATATCATCTTCGATTTCCTTTTGATTGCTTCTTGCACTGCAATATTCTTTTTGATTGCGTCTTCATCTTCGTAATCGTTTTTGATCGATATCGTACGATATCCTCTGTGATGGCTTCTTACTTTTCGATATCTTCTTTGATTGCTTTTTCCACTTCGATATCCTCTAAGATTGCTTCTTCCTTTTCGATATCGTCTTCGACTATTTGTTTCACTTCGATATCGTCTTTGATTGCTTTTTCACTTCGTCATCCTTTTTGAATACTTCTACCACCTCGGTATCCTCTTTGATTCCTTAGTCAACTTCAATTTCCTCTTAGATTGTTTTTCCTACTTCGATATCCTATTTGATTGCTTCTTCCACTTCAATATCCTCTTTGATTACTCCTTCCACTTCGATGTCATCTTCAATTTCCTTTTGATTGCTTCTTGCACTGCAATATTCTCTTTGATTGCGTCTTGGTCTTCGATATCGGCTTTGACAGCATTTTCACTTCGATATCCTCTGTGATGGCTTCTTCCACTTCGATACCCTCTTTGATTGCTTCTTCCATTTCGATATCCTCTTTGATTGCTTCTTCCACTTCGATATCGTCTTTGACTGTTTCTTCCACTTCGATATCGTCTTTGATTGCTTTTTTCACTTCGTCATCCTCTTAGAACGCTTCTACCACCTCGGTATCCTCTTTGATTGCTTACTCAACTTTAATTTCCTCTTTGATTGTTTCTGCTACTTCGATATTCCATTTGATTGCTTCTTTCACTTCAATATCCTCTTTGATTGCTTCTTCCACTTCGATATCGTTTTGTACTGTTTCTTCCACTTCGATATCGTCTTTGATTGCATTTTTTACTTTGTCATCCTCTTAGAATGCTCTTACCACCTCGGTATCCTCTTTGATTGCTTACTCAACTTTAATTTCCTCTTTGATTGTTTCTGCTACTTCGATATTCTATTTGATTGCTTCTTTCACTTCAATATCCTCTTTGATTGCTTCTTCCACTTCGATATCGTTTTTGACTGTTTCTTCCACTTCGATATCGTCTTTGATTGCATTTTTTACTTTGTCATCCTCTTAGAATGCTCTTACCACCTCGGTATCCTCTTTGATTGCTTACTCAACTTTAATTTCCTCTTTGATTGTTTCTGCTGCTTCGATATCCTATTTGATTGCTTCTTTCACTTCAATATCCTCTTTAATTGCTGCTTCCACTTGGAAATCCACTTTGATTTGATTGCTTCTTCCATTTCGATATCGTCTTTGACTGCTTCTTACACATGGATATCTTCTTTGATGGCTTTTAACAGCTCGATATCCTCTTTAATTACTTCTTCGACTAAAAGAAAAACACGCGAGCTGCGAGCAGCTCGCGCACAACGCAACCTCTAGTTATATTATATAAAGCTCGATTACCACTCACTGACTGACTGACTGACTGACTCATTGACATGTTTGTTCTCCCAGATGCCACCTCGTAGGGTGAAAATGTTTGGTGGGATCGTATAGAGGGAGTTCCGATGAGTTGGGAATAAATCCTAAAGTACCCCTTTTGTCCCCCATTCGCTCACATCGACCTCGTATCTCGGAAAGTATAGGTCTTAGAGAGTTGGTGCAAAAACTAATGTTGCAGAGGACATTTTTTTATATCCGGTTCCATGAAAAAAAAATTGTCTTTCATACAAAAAAAAAATTGTCCCATACAAAATATTTCTGTATGAATACCGTAAACCGTATATTTCGTTTGCCGTAATTTTCATACTGTTTTTGTAGGGAGCCCATGGCTTGTGTGTACTATAAAATTACTGTAAATTTGCTTGATTCTATATAATGGTGGTGGAAGGGCATGAGATAACTTTCATAGTTTTTGCAAAGGTCATCATCATCATTTTGGAACATCCAATTTTTTTTTTTTTTAGTATGCAACGTTCGTCATGTTTATTTTGGAACATCCACATTTTTTTAATTATGCCTCATCCACAATGATCACTTTGGAACGTCAATTTTTTTTATTATGCAACATCCACTGTGATAATTTTGGTACATCATTTTTTTTAATTATGCAACATCCACTATGATCATTTTGGTACATCATTTTTTTAATTACGCCTCATCCACAAGGATCACTTTGGAACGTCAATTATTTTTTATTTTTTTATTATGCATCATCCACTGTGATCATTTTGGAACATCATTTTTTTTCAAATATGCCTCATCCACTATGATCACTTTGTAACGTCATTTTTTTTTTTTTTATTATGCAACATCCACCATGATCATTTTGGTACATCATTTTTTAATTACGCCTCATCCACAATGATCACTTTGGAACGTCAATTATTTTTTATTTTTTTATTATGCATCATCAACTGTGATAATTTTGGAACATAATTTTTTTAAATTATGCCTCATCCACAATGATCATTTTGGAACGTCAATTTTTTTTAATTATGCCTCATCCACAATGATCACTTTTGGAACGTCAATTTTTTTTTATTATGCAACATCCACTGTGATCATTTTCGAACATCAATTTTTTTTTAATTATGCCTCATCCACAATGATCACTTTGGAACGTCAATTTTTTTTTTATTATGCAACATCCACTGTGATCATTTTGGTACATCATTTTTTTAATTACGCCTCATCCACAATGATCACTTTGGAACGTCAATTTTTTTTTTTTTATTATGCAACATCCACTATGATCATTTTGGAACATCATTTTTTTTTCAATTATGCCTCATCCACTATGATCACTTTGGAACGTCAATTTTTTTTTTTTATTATGCAATATCCACTGTGATATTTTGGTACATCAGTTTTTTAATTACGCCTCATCCACAATGATCACTTTGGAACGTCAATTATTTTTTTATTATGCATCATCCACTATGATAATTTTGGAACATCATTTTTTTTAATTATGCCTCATCCACAATGATCATTTTGGAACGTCAATTTTTTTTTTTACTATGCAAAATCCTTTGTGATCATTTTGGTACATAATTTTTTCTAATTATGCCTCATCCACAATGATCACTTTGGAACGTTAATTTTTTTTTATTATGCAACACCCACTGTTGTCATTTTGGTACATAATTTTTTTTAAATATGCCTCATCCACAATGATCACTTTGGAACGTCAATTATTTTTTTTTTATGCAACATCCACTGTGATCATTTTGGTACATCATTTTTTTAATTACGCCTCATCCACAATGATCACTTTGGAACGTCAATTTTTTTTTTTAATATGCATCATCCACTTTGGTCATTTTGGAACATCATTTTTTTTAAATTATGCCTCATCCACATGATCATTTTGGAACGTCAATTTTTTTTTATTATGCAACATCCACTGTGATCATTTTGGAAAATCAATTTTTTTTTGTAGCACAAATTTTTGGTGGAATCGTTATTTTACGGTCATCATCGCCCTTGCCATCATTTTGAATTCTTCTCTCACTTCCTTTTCGTTTTCGAATGTTTCTTCCACATTGATATCCTCTTTAATTGTTTCTATAACTTCGAAATCCTCTTTGATGGCATTTTTACTTCAATATACTTTTGAATTGTTTTTTCTATTTTTATATTTACTTCAATTACTTCTCTTACTTCAATATCGACTCTACAAAATTATGGGTTTAAGTACAAATCTTAAATCGCTCGTATCTTCTAAACGGGAAAAGTTACCCCCAGCAAACTTTTACAAAATATTGGTACTAATTTTTGGTGGAATAGTTTTTTTAATACCATCATTGCCCTTGAGATCCTTTTTGATTGCTTCTCTTATTTCGTCTTCCGCTTTTAATGCTTCTTTCACCTCGATATCCTCTATTTTTGCTTCTTCCACTTTGATATCCTTTTTAATTGCTTTTTCTACTTATATATTTTCTTCAATTGCTTCTTTTACTACAATTTCCACTCTACAAAATTATGGGTTTTAATACAAATCTTAAATCGCTCGTATCTTCTAAACGGGAACAGTTACGCCTAGCAAACTTTTACAAAATATTGGTACAAATTTTTGGTCGAATATTTTTTTTATTACCATCATTGATCTTGACATCCTTTTTGAATGCTTCTTTCACCTCGATATCCTCTATTTTTGCTTCTTCCACTTTGATATCCTTTTTAATTGCTTTTTCTACTTATATATTTTCTTAATTGCTTCTTTTACTACAATTTCCACTCTAAAAAATTATGGGTTTTAATACAAATCTTAAATCGCTCGTATCTTCTAAACGGGAAGAGTTACGACTAGCAAACTTTTACAAAATATTGGTACAAATTTTTGGTGGAATAGTTTTTTTAATACCATCATTGCCCTTGACATCCGTTTTGAATGCTTCTCTTACTTCGTCTTCCACTTTAAATGCTTCTTTCACCTCGATATCCTCTATTTTTGCTTCTTCCACTTTGAGATCCTTTTTAATTGCTTTATCTACTTATATATTTTCTTCAATTGCTTCTTTTACTTCAATTCCCACTCTACAAAATTATGGGTTTTAATACAAATCTTAAATCGCTCGTATCTTCTAAACGGGAACAGTTACGCCTAGCAAACTTTTACAAAATATTGGTTCAAATTTTTGGTCGAATAGTTTTTTTATTACCATCATTGCTCTTGACATCCTTTTTGAATGCTTCTCTCACTTGGTCTTCCTCCTTGAATGCTTCTTTCACCTTGATATCCTCTATTTTTGCTTCTTCCACTTTGATATCCTTTTTAATGTCTTTTTCTACTTATATGTCTTCTTCAATTGCTTCTTTTACTTCAATTTCCACTCCACAGAATTATGGGTTTTCATACAAAACTTAAATCGCTCGTATCTTTTAAACGGGAAGAGATAGCTCGAGGAAACTTTTACAAAATATTAGTATAAGTTTTTGGTGAAACCGTTTTTTATTTTTATCCTTGTCCTCGACGTCTTTTACTCAATTTAAATTTCCTCTTTAATTGTTGCTGCTACTTCGATATCCTATTTGATTTCTTCTTTCACTTCAATATCCTCTTTGATTGCTTCTTCCACTTCGATATCATCTTTGATTGCTGCTTCCACTTGGATATGCGCTTTGATTTGATTGCTTCTTCCATTTCGATCGTCTTTGACTGCTTCTTACACATGGATATCCTCTTCGATAACTTTAAACAGCTCGATATCCTCTTTGATTGCTTCTTCCACTTTGATATCCTCTTTTATTGCTTCTACCAATTCGATATCATCTTCGATTTCCTTTTGATTGCTTCTTGCACTGCAATATTCTCTTTGATTGCG
This sequence comes from Philereme transversata, assembly GCA_963924445.1. Classification (NCBI taxonomy): domain Eukaryota; kingdom Metazoa; phylum Arthropoda; class Insecta; order Lepidoptera; family Geometridae; genus Philereme; species Philereme transversata. Next base: position 14,732,052 of record OZ004347.1, read on the forward strand.
TCTTCATCTTCGATATCGTTTTTGATCGCATTTTCACTTTGATATCCTCTGTGATGGCTTCTTCCACTTCGATACCCTCTTTGATTGCTTCTTCCACTTCGATATCCTCTTTGATTGCTTCTTCCACTTCGATATCCTCTTTGATTGCTTCTTCCACTTCGATATCGTCTTTGACTGTTTCTTCCACTTCGATATCGTCTTTGATTGCTTTTTTCACTTCGTCATCCTCTTAGAACGCTTCTACCACCTCGGTATCCTCTTTGATTGCTTACTCAACTTTAATTTCCTCTTTGATTGTTTCTGCTACTTCGATATCCTATTTGATTGCTTCTTTCACTTCAATATCCTATTTGATTGCTTCTTTCACTTCAGTATCCTCTTTGATTGCTTCTTCCACTTCGATATCGTTTTTGACTGTTTCTTCCACTTCAATATCGTCTTTGATTGCTTTTTTTACTTCGTCATCCTCTTAGAATGCTCTTACCACCTCGGTATCCTCTTTGATTGTTTACTCAACTTTAATTTCCTCATTGATTGTTTCTGCTGCTTCGATATCTTATTTGATTGCTTCTTTCACTTCAATATCCTCTTTAATTGCTGCTTCCACTTGGAAATCCTCTTTGATTTGATTGCTTCTTCCATTTCGATATCGTCTTTGACTGCTTCTTACACATGGATATCCTGTTTGATGGCTTTTAACAGCTCGATATCCTCTTTAATTACTTCTTCGACTAAAAGAAAAACACGCGAGCTGCGAGCAGCTCGCGCACAACGCAACCTCTAGTTATATTATATAAAGCTCGATTACCACTGACTGACTGACTGACTGACTCATTGACATGTTTGTTCTCCCAGATGCCCCCTCGTAGGGTGAAAATGTTTGGTGGGATCGTATAGAGGGAGTTCCGGTGAGTTGGGAATAAATCCTAAAGTACCCCTTTTGTCCCCCATTCGCTCCCATCCACCTCGTATCTCGGAAAGTATAGGTCTTACAGCGTTGGTGCAAAAACTAATGTTGCAGAGGACATATTTTTATATCCGGATCAATGAAAAAAAAATTGTCTTTCATACAAAAAAAAAATTGTCCCATACAAAATATTTCTGTATGAATACCGTAAACCGTATATTTCGTTTGCCGTAATTTTCATACTGTTTTTGTAGGGAGCCCATGGCTTGTGTGTACTATAAAATTACTGTAAATTTGCTTGATTCTATATAATGGTGGTGGAAGGGCATGAGATAACTTTCATAGTTTTTGCAAAGGTCATCATCATCATTTTGGAACATCCAATTTTTTTTTTTTTTAGTATGCAACGTTCGTCATGTTTATTTTGGAACATCCACATTTTTTTAATTATGCCTCATCCACAATGATCACTTTGGAACGTCAATTTTTTTTATTATGCAACATCCACTGTGATAATTTTGGTACATCATTTTTTTTAATTATGCCTCATCCACAATGATCACTTTGGAACGTCAATTATTTTTTATTTTTTTTATTATGCATCATCCACTGTGATCATTTTGGAACATCATTTTTTTTTCAATTATGGCTCATCCACTATGATCACTTTGGAACGTCAATTTTTTTTTTATTATGCAACATCCACTGTGATCATTTTGGTACATCATTTTTTTTAATTATGCATCATCCACAATGATTACCTTTTAACGTAAATTTTTTTTTATTATGCAACATCCACTGTCATCATTTTGGTACATCATTTTTTTAATTACGCCTCATCCACAATGATCACTTTGGAACGTCAATTTTTTTTATTTTTTATTATGCAACATCCACTGTGATCATTTTGGTACATCATTTTTTTAATTACGCCTCATCCACAATGATCACTTTGGAACGTCAATTTTTTTTTATTATGCATCGTCCACTGTGATCATTTTGGAACATCATTTTTTTAATTATGCCTCATCCACAATGATCACTTTGGAACGTCAATTATTATTATTTTTTTGTATTATGCAACATCCACTGTGATCATTTTGGTACATCATTTTTTTTAATTATGCCTCATCCACAATGATCACTTTGGAACGTCAATTTTTTTTTATTATTATGCAACATCCACTGTGATCATTTTGGTACATCATTTTTTTTAATTACACCTCATCCACAATGATCACTTTGGAACGTCAATTTTTTTTATTTTTATTATGCAACATCCACTGTGATCATTTTGGTACATCATTTTTTTAATTACGCCTCATCCACAATGATCACTTTGGAACGTCAATTTTTTTTTATTATGCATCGTCCACTGTGATCATTTTGGAACATCATTTTTTTTAATTATGCCTCATCCACAATGATCACTTTGGAACGTCAATTATTATTATTTTTTTTGTATTATGCAACATCCACTGTGATAATTTTGGTACATCATTTTTTTTTAATTATGCCTCTTCCACAATGATCACTTTGGAACGTCAATTATTTTTTATTTTTTTTATTATGCATCATCCACTGTGATCATTTTGGAACATCATTTTTTTTTTCAATTATGCCTCATCCACTATGATCACTTTGGAACGTCAATTTTTTTTTTATTATGCAACATCCACTGTGATCATTTTGGTACATCATTTTTTTTAATTATGCATCATCCACAATGATCACTTTGGAACGTCAATTTTTTTTTATTATGCAACATCCACTGTCATCATTTTGGTACATCATTTTTTTAATTACGCCTCATCCACAATGATCTCTTTGGAACGTCAATTTTTTTTATTTTTATTATGCAACATCCACTGTGATCATTTTGGTACATCATTTTTTTAATTACGCCACATCCACAATGATCACTTTGGAACGTCAATTTTTTTTTATTATGCATCGTCCACTGTGATCATTTTGGAACATCATTTTTTTTAATTATGCCTCATCCACAATGATCACTTTGGAACGTCAATTATTATTATTTTTTTTGTATTATGCAACATCCACTGTGATCATTTTGGTACATCATTTTTTTTAATTATGCCTCATCCACAATGATCACTTTGGAACGTCAATTTTTTTATTTTTTATTATGCAACATCCACTGTGATCATTTTGGTACATCATTTTTTTTAATTACGCCTCATCCACAATGATCACTTTGGAACGTCAATTTTTTTTATTTTTATTATGCAACATCCACTGTGATCATTTTGGTACATCATTTTTTTAATTACGCCTCATCCACAATGATCACTTTGGAACGTAAATTTTTTTTTATTATGCATCGTCCACTGTGATCATTTTGGAACATCATTTTTTTTAATTATGCCTCATCCACAATGATCACTTTGGAACGTCAATTATTATTATTTTTTTGTATTATGCAACATCCACTGTGATCATTTTGGTACATCATTTTTTTTAATTATGCCTCATCCACAATGATCACTTTGGAACGTCAATTATTATTATTTTTATCATGCAACATCCACTGTGATCATTTTGGTACATAATTTTTTTTAATTATGCCTCATCCACAATGATCACTTTGGAACGTCAATTATTATTATTTTTATCATGCAACATCCACTGTGATCATTTTGGTACATAATTTTTTTTAATTATGCCTCATCCACAATGATCACTTTGGAACGTCAATTATTATTTTTTTTTATGCATCATCCACTGTGATCATTTTGGAACATCATTTTTTTTAATTATGCCTCATCCACAATGATCACTTTGGAACGTCAATTATTATTATTTTTTTTGTATTATGCAACATCCACTGTGATCATTTCGGTACATCATTTTTTAAATTACGTCTCATCCACAATGATCACTTTGGAACGTCAATTTTTTTTTTATTATGCATCGTCCACTGTGATCATTTTGGAACATCATTTTTTTAAAATTATGCCTCATCCACATGATCATTTTGGAACGTCAATTTTTTTTATTAAGCAACATCCACTGTGATCATTTTGGAAAATCAATTTTTTTTTGTAGCACAAGTTTTTGGTGGAATTGTTATTTTACGGTCATCATCGCCCTTGCCATCATTTTGAATTCTTCTCTCACTTCCTTTTCGTTTTCGAATGTTTCTTCCACATTGGTATCCTCTTTAATTGTTTCTATAACTTCGAAATCCTCTTTGATGGCATTTTTACTTCAATATACATTTGAATTGTTTTTTCTATTTTTATATTTTCTTAAATTACTTCTCTTACTTCAATATCGACTCTACAAAATTATGGGTTTAAATACAAATCTTAAATCGCTCGTATCTTCTAAACGGGAAAAGTTACCCCCAGCAAACTTTACAAAATATTGGTACTAATTTTTGGTGTAATAGTTTTTTTAATACCATCATTGCCCTTGAGATCCTTTTTGAATGCTTCTCTTACTTCATCTTCCGCTTTGAATGCTTCTTTCACCTCGATATCCTCTATTTTTGCTTCTTCCACTTTGATATCCTTTTTAATTGCTTTTTCTACTTATATATTTTCTTAATTGCTTCTTTTACTACAATTTCCACTCTACAAAATTATGGGTTTAATACAAATCTTAAATCGCTCGTATCTTCTAAACGGGAAGAGTTACGCCTAGCAAACTTTTAGAAAATATTGGTACAAAATTTTGGTGGATTAGTTTTTTTAATACCATCATTGCCCTTGACATCCGTTTTGAATGCTTCTCTTACTTCGTCTTCCACTTTAAATGCTTCTTTCACCTCGATATCCTCTATTTTCGCTTCTTCCTATTTGATATCCTTTTTAATTGCTTTATCTACTTATATATTTTCTTCAATTGCTTCTTTTACTTCAATTCCCACTCTACAAAATTATGGGGTTTAATACAAATCTTAAATCGCTCGTATCTTCTAAACGGGAATAGTTACGCCTAGCAAACTTTTACAAAATATTGGTTCAAATTTTTGGTCGAATAGTTTTTTTATTACCATCATTGCTCTTGACATCGTTTTTGAATGCTTCTCTTACTTGGTCTTCCTCCTTGAATGCTTCTTTCACCTCGATATCCTCTATTTTTGCTTCTTCCACTTTGATATCCTTTTTAATGTCTTTTTCTACTTATATGTCTTCTTCAGTTGCTTCTTTTACTTCAATTTCCACTCCACAGAATTATGGGTTTTCATACAAAACTTAAATCGCTCGTATCTTTTAAACGGGAAGAGATAGCTCGAGGAAACTTTTACAAAATATTAGTATAAGTTTTTGGTGAAACCGTTTTTTATTTTTATCCTTATCCTCGACGCCTTTTACTCAATTTCAATTTCCTCTTTAATTGTTTCTGCTACTTCGATATCCTATTTGATTGCTTCTTTCACTTCAATATCCTCTTTGATTGCTTCTTCCACTTAAATATCATCTTTGATTGCTGCTTCCACTTGGATATCCTCTTTGATTTGATTGTTTCTTCCATTTCGATCGTCTTTGACTGCTTCTTACACATGGATATCCTCTTCGATAACTTTAAACAGCTCGATATCCTCTTAGATTGCTTCTTCCACTTTGATATCCTTTTTATTGCTTCTACCAATTCGATATCATCTTCGATTTCCTTTTGATTGCTTCTTGCACTGCAATATTCTCTTTGATTGCGTCTTCATCTTCGATATCGTTTTTGATAGCATTTTCACTTTGATATCCTCTGTGATGGCTTCTTCCACTTCGATACCCTCTTTGATTGCTTCTTCCACTTCGATATCCTCTTTGATTGCTTCTTCCACTTCGATATCCTCTTTGATTGCTTCTTTCACTTCGATATCGTCTTTGACTGTTTCTTCCATTTCGATATCGTCTTTGATTGCTTTTTTCACTTCGTCATCCTCTTAGAACGCTTCTACCACCTCGGTGTCCTCTTTGATTGCTTACTCAACTTTAATTTCCTCTTTGATTGTTTATGCTACTTCGATATCCTATTTGATTGCTTCTTTCACTTCAATATCCTCTTTGATTGCTTCTTCCACTTCGATATCGTTTTTGACTGTTTCTTCCACTTCGATATCGTCTTTGATTGCTTTTTTCACTTCGTCATCCTCTTTGAACGCTTCTACCACCTCGGTATCCTCTTTGATTGCTTACTCAACTTTAATTTCCTCTTTGATTGCTTCTTTCACTTCAATATCCTCTTTGATTGCTTCTTCCACTTCGATATCGTTTTTGACTGTTTCTTCCACTTCGATATCGTCTTTGATTGCTTTTTTTACTACGTCATCCTCTTAGAATGCTCTTACCACCTCGGTATCCTCTTTGATTTCTTACTCAACTTTAATTTCCTTCCTTTGATTGTTTCTGCTGCTTCGATATCCTATTTGATTGCTTCTTTCACTTCAATATCCTCTTTAATTGCTGCTTCCACTTGGAAATCCTCTTTGATTTGATTGCTTCTTCCATTTCGATATCGTCTTTGACTGCTTCTTACACATGGATATCCTCTTTGATGGCTTTTAACAGCTCGATATCCTCTTTAATTACTTCTTCGACTAAAAGAAAAACACGCGAGCTGCGAGCAGCTCGCGCACAACGCAACCTCTAGTCTATGTATATCTTTAAATTTGTACAATAATTATGTAAATTCCTATTTGATAATCTATATAATATATATAAACAAAGTCGGGTTAGTTACACCATTTATAACTCAAGAACGGCTGGACCGATTTTGATGATATTTGATTTGGTGGATTTGTCTCCGCCCCGAATAGCAAACTATTAAAATATTGAAACAATTCCAGTAAAAAAAATATTTTGAAAATTCATTTTCTCATACATAAATAAATAAATAAAATAAATAAATAAATATTGCTGGACATTTCACACAGCGCTATCTAGCTCCAAACTAAGCAGAGCTTGTACCATGGGAACCAGATAACTGATAGAATACCTATATGCTTTTTTTTATAAATACATACTGTAGCAGGAGCCTTATTTTGTTTTTATGAACGCACGCCGATGACGTAGCGACCGGGGAATAGGGAACGCATCTTTTTTGCCTCTGCCGAGCGAGAACGCAACACGTGCGAGCGAGAAGAGAGATTCGCCCACGCCACCGCGAAGGACGCGTCGGCTCCGTTGACTTTAATTATTTTATTTCGTGTTTACCATCATATTTGTGTACAATCACTGTTGCTATTTGTTTATCGTGTCTCAATATACAGTTTTACCAATTGATCGTGTGCCGAACTCATTTATTCACGCCCTGAGAGACAACCGCCTTACAGTGACGCCCAACTCGCGGGCACGATCAAATCAGTGAAACCCACGAAATAACGAAAGAAACTAACAGTGCAGTGTACTTATCGCGAGTGCAGTTATCATAGGACATCCTCCGATAGTGGCATTCACGGGCACTTTGAGAAAAGTGCATAAAGCAATAGGATCCGGCACACACGCGGGCGAGTCCACTTCCGCCCGCCGCCGCTCCCGACGCGACGCTTTGCTACACGTAAAACGGACGAATTCAACGTTCCCGCCAACGGTTATACCGGCCTGGAAAAGTGACGAACGGAAGATAGAGCGCTGCCGGTTGCGTGAGAAACGGATCATCACCGAGCTGTGCGCCTTACACGTTCTACCGGCCAAGGATATTACCAACGTGCGAAGATTTACCGCCTTCATCACCCAAGCGACCGAGCGAGGTTATGCCGCCGAAGAAACGCATTGGCAGAGATGACGCGCAGGAGTCTTATACCGATAGTGAACCGAATTGCACGGAAAAGGTGACAAACGTGACTATGTCTGAAAGCATGTTGCAGGCATTGGTCGCTAATATTTCGAGGAACCAGATCGAAGCGACCCAAGTCCTAATCGAGAATATGTTAGCGAGTAACAAAGAATTGTTATCAAACGCTTCGTCGCCGAGACCCGAGGGGCAGTTTCACCCGTCGCCGCCGCCGCAAAGCGGTAACTTTGTGAAGTGTACGGCGCGTTTCAACGGCGAGTCGAAGGACGCGGATGAGCTCGAGGCGTTTATAGACGCGATCGAGGTATTCCGCGATTGCACCAACGTCAGCGACGAGAACGCCCTACGCGGTTTGCCTATGCTGCTTGTAGGCGAGGCAGCCGTCTGGTGGCAGGGTGTAAAGGCGTCCGTGACGGCATGGACCGACGCCCTGCAGCGACTTCGCGGGTTGTACGGAGTGCCGCGACCCGCCTACAAAATCTTCCGCGATATATTCGCGACGGAACAAACAAGTGAACGTGCCGATGTGTTTGTTTGTAAAGTGCGAGCTTTGTTGGCTAAATTACCGTACTCTGTTTCAGAAATGATGAAACTCGACATCGTGTACGGGTTGTTAGACCGTAGAATAAGAAAGCGCATATCTCGCGATGGCGTGGACGACTTAGAACAACTCGTAACCAAGGTCAGGTTAGTAGAGGAATCCTTGGCGGAGGTAAGCTCAAATCGTATTGCTAGTAACAGTAGCAGTGCATGCCCCGTTAACCCGTTCGCTACCGCGCGGGGTATTGTCAACCCGGCGATTGCCGCAGGCTCCTGCTCGACCCTAGAAAAACCTAGTTCTAAGTCGTTACCTGAATTACGCGTAGTAGGTTCTTCAGATAACCGGTCCGCACTTAACACGAAGCGTAGCTTCAATGAGGTACATAAGCGTGTGCGACCGAAGTGTGGGTTTTGTAGAAGATATGGCCACACAAGTGATGAGTGTCGTAATAAAGAAGACAAATCTAACGATAGTGCAGGTAGGTCTTATATCAGCCCAGCTAAGTCTAATAATAGTGCCCAGTTGCGTTGCTACGGATGCGGTCAATTGGGAGTGATTCGGTCTAAATGTGAAACATGTAAAAACACTCCCAGCGATAGTAAATCTAACTTTTGCAGTGCTTATGTGAATGATAATGACGACCCACGCCCCCTAGTGGAAATAAAAGTAGCAGGTCATGTAGGTGTAGCCATTCTAGATACAGGGGCAACCCATTCAATCGCAGGGCCTTTATTATACAGCTTGTTAGTTGATGCCGGAGTTGAATTTAAGGAAACATCCCGTACCATAGCCTTCGCTAATGGTACACAACATTTATATAAAGCACTTGAGTGCGAGGTTAGTGTCAACTTAGGAGGCCGAGCTATACCTATCTCGTTCATGGTACTTCCGGATGCACAGACCCGGACTCTTTTGGGTAGAGATTTTATTATGAAAGCCTGCATAATGCTAGACCTACCACAAAGTAGCTGGTGTTTTAACGATGACCCCCAGAAATGGTACCCGTTTATTACCAGCTTTGACTTATCTACAGCTAGCGGAACGGAGCTGATGAAGATGGAGGCAGCCAACCTGATGTTGAGGGACGACGAGGGCACCAAGCTGACGTCAGACCAGCGGGGTCAGCTAAACGCCCTATTTGTGAGGAGAGCCGACCGCTTTGCGAAGGAAGGGCCTCCGACCGAGTATGCAACACATCGGTTGAAGATTAATGCTAGCCAGGAACCCGTCGCAGCACCCCCGTACCGGATGTCCCCTGGTAAAAGGGCCATCCTGGAGAAAGAATTACGGAAGCTCCTGGATGATGATGTCATAGAGGAACGCGATTCACCATGGGAAGCCTGCTATGCCGAGATAGATCTTCTTTCGAGGAGCCCGAAAGATGTTCGGGAGAATCAATTAAAGGATCCCGAAGTACGGAAAATTATTGAAGACCTAGAGGACACTGACGATCCGTTTAGGGGGAGAGGTTGGTCAGACCGAGGTTTCATAATTTCCGACGGCATCTTATACCGGTACGGACCGGACGAATGTGAAGAAGAGACCGCATGCCTAGTAATACCAGAGCATGAACGTGAGAAGCTCCTTGCAGAATACCACAACGCACCCACGGCCGGACATTTTGGAGTCGAGCGAACGCTGGACCGACTGAAGGGAAAATACTATTGGCCTGGGATGCGACAGACTATAACAAAGTACCTCAAAACCTGTATTGATTGCCAGAGATACAAGGCAGATAACCGGAAACCGGCTGGCCTGTTGCAGACACCCGCAGTGAACCGCCGCTTTGAAGTCGTTGCCATCGATCTCTTCGGACCTTTACCCGAGACCGCTGACGGCAACAAGTGGATTCTGATAGTGGAAGACACATGTTCCCGCTGGGTGGAGGTATTCGCCCTACAGAAGGCCACAAGTACCGAATGCGCCAAGATCCTTATTTCAGAGGTGTTCCTGAGATACGGAATCCCGCGTCGAGTTCTGAGTGATAACGGAGTCCAATTCATTAGTGAGGTCATGCAGCAGGTATGCCATACATTTGGTATTTCTCAGTCACTCTCGCCGGTGTACCACCCGCAAGCGAACCCTGTGGAAAGGAAGAACAGAGATCTGAAGCCGCAACTCGCCATTCTTGTGGGGAAGGACCACAAGAGTTGGGACGCCCATCTAGCTGCGGTACGATTCGCGATGAATTCCGCAACCACGAGCAGCACGGGGCACTCTCCTGCGTTTCTTACTTTTGGTCGTGAGATACGAGCGCCAGTCGACGTAACGACAGACATGCGCGCCGTCATAGAGAGCGACAACGCCGTGACGAGCCTTACCCCTTACCTTCGACGGATGTCGAACGCGCTATTTGAAGCCAGGGAAGTGCATGAGAGAATACAGGCAACGCAGAAGCGTTTCGCAGATGAAAGTCGACGCCCAGCGCCTGATTACTTTCCAGGAGACCTCGTCCTCTTGAAAACGCAAGGAAGCAACGACGCAACCCGAGGTCAGACGCCCAAGTTCCTGCCTCGACGAGACGGTCCATATCGCGTCAAGGAAGTTGTGAGTCCATCCACGTATATCTTGGAAACGGTAAGTACTGGGCTTATTTTAGGCAGATACCACGTCTCCCAATTGACCCCGTTTGTAGGCGACATACCACCGCTACCCGTTCACGAGAAACGTAGGCGCGGTCGACCCAAACGTTACCTGAACTAACCCAGACGCGAGGGCGCATAGTCTAGGTTAGAGGGGGAGGTTGTAGCAGGAGCCTTATTTTGTTTTTATGAACGCACGCCGATGACGTAGCGACCGGGGAATAGGGAACGCATCTTTTTTGCCTCTGCCGAGCGAGAACGCAACACGTGCGAGCGAGAAGAGAGATTCGCCCACGCCACCGCGAAGGACGCGTCGGCTCCGTTGACTTTAATTATTTTATTTCGTGTTTACCATCATATTTGTGTACAATCACTGTTGCTACTTGTTTATCGTGTCTCAATATACAGTTTTACCAATTGATCGTGTGCCGAACTCATTTATTCACGCCCTGAGAGACAACCGCCTTACAATACTTATAATATATAGAAAAACAACCAGACCCGGAACAAATATCTGTAGATCATGCAAACATTTGTTCCGCGGCGGGAATCGAACCCACTTCGCTAGATATAGCTAATGATGGCCGATTGACAATACATTGGCAGCCCGTGTCATATGCATGTCATGGCGGTGCGAAGTTCGCCGGATGAACAAGTTATTACTAAAATACCGAAGTTTAATGTTTATAAAGATCACCGTAAGAAAGAGGGGACTCCTCTAATACAGGTTATTGCAACTTAACAGAAGAGATCCCAACACATGTAACCCACAGTTCTTGTAAAATAATAAAGAATTTTTGAATTTTGTATTTGAATTTGAAGGCCACGCAGGTCGTTTCTCAATTTAACGATACAATAAAGTCACCGCGACGGCCAAATAAGCTTCAAATAGCGTTCAAATAAGAAGTCGCACTGCCAATACACGTGAGTATTGGGTGTTATTTTTATCTCGTGTACAGAAGGCTCTATTATGTCTACCGTTGTGATATTCGTTAGGTGTGAAGTGCCAAGCTATTGTCATGGAGTCTCTCGAGTCCCGTGTCTTGACGACTCTAGAACTGCTTCCTCTCTATTTGAGAATAGTGACCACGGAAATAACATGGCAACCAATTCTTATCACAATCCTTGATAGCATTTAACTATCATTTGACATGTAACTTTGGGCAGTCAATAAGCGCTTCGACGGGTGAGTTTATAGATACAGAAAAGGGAGGGGTGGTATGTAAAAAATTTTTTTTTTTTTAACCTATACTTTCCCACTGCTGGGCAAAGGTCTCCTGTACAAACCTGGTGTAAAATACAAACAGTCTTATTTTGTTCACACTAAAGATCAAATTACAATGACATTTTAAATGACATTTCTGAATTTAAGTATTTTTAAATAAGAAGGCGTGTTTGCGGGCTAGTTTTAGTCAACACCAATTTGATTGATCACTAAAACTAGCCCGCAAACATGCCTTCATAACAAAAATTACTTTATTTTTAGAAATGTCACTTTAAAATGTCATTCTAATTTGATCTTTAGTGTGAACAAAAGAAGACCGTTCGTATTTTACACAATTTTAGTCAGCGTAAACAACAGAATCGCCACTAATGTCTTATAATTACCAAATTATCTTCTAGAGATTACGTCGTACATTTGATTACCAGTCTTTCGAATTGAAAACGCAACGTATATTTATGAAAAATTTGATTTAAAATAACACAATCAATCTCTCTTAGCGATCACTCTTAGCGATAAGGCCGGCCCATTGTACCTTAGATTCAATAATAGTGTATTTTCTTTTTGTGTGTACTTATATTTTTAATGGTGTGCAATAATATTATCTTAACTGAACTGAATCTAATCTAATTTCTCAACTTAGTATATCGCTGACTGTAAACAACCAAAGCGGAAAATAAAAATTAATTTGTGCAAAGCCTCCTCGGTTATCAAGAGCCGGAGTGCCTCTCACGATGTGTCGAGCCAGCACTTGTGGTAACTGAGTGCCCTTGAAGACGCTGATTAAACGGAATTATGTAATGACCCTACGCTGGATGCTGTGTTTCGGTGTTACAACCAAAATTATAAATTTGTGTACAATTCTTATCATACCCTAGTAATATATAGGGTGTTTGGTAATATACGCACAAAACTGAAAAGGGTTATTTTGATGAGGATAATAAATAAATTTGTGAAATGTTTACCATAGAAATGTGAAATTTATTTTGGCATGTCAAAACAAACACTTTATTAAACTTATGTTGTGGTATTGCATAATACTTGCCATCTAACCACAGATACTGTATTGGAGACGTCTCGAGATATCTCATGTTGTCCCTTTCTAACCCAAAACCCGCAGCCATTTCCGAAAGAGATATCAAATCGGCTTTTTTTTGGATGTCGGTAGCAAGAGTAGGCAGTAAGTTTTATATAGAATTAATCACCTGAACTTAGTCGATTTTCTTTAAAAATTGATAATATAACTAGTAGTTTTTTTTTTCGAGAAGTCTTGTGTTATGTTTTGAGAAACCGTCACTTGAATATCGTCGGTATTTTCCCAAACACCCTGTATACAATCTAGCCATGTACAGTCTAAGAATAATTTCATTTTGACCTAGTTATTTAGCTTAATTATTAACTAAGAATGTATCTCTTTTCTTGTAATAGCACTTTCTTATTGTCTAACTACTAGTCTTACTAGTTAAGGAGAAGACACTTTGTTCATGTTTGTTTGATCTCATCGCGTCGTGGAGATTTTACCACCGCACTTCTCGAAAACGTATTATAGCTCATCCACATATCATCAACAATTGGGTATCGCGCACCACACGCTTCACGCGATCTTTTCTACCCCATACTTGCAAGATGTGGGATTAGCTACTATCTGAGATTTTCCCATTAGGCTACGTCATGGCACGCTTCAAGAGAAATGTTAAGAGGATTCTATAGGGTAGGGAACGCATTGATAATACCCCGGCTGTTGCCGATGTCAATAGGCGACGGTGACCGCTTACCATCAGGTGTGCCGTAAGCCTTCTTCTTTATAAAAAGTTTGTTGATGAGCCTCATAAATAAATTAAATCACAAGTAACTTTTTAACAAAAATATAACCGGCTTAACCAAACTACAAAAATGATTTTGATGAAATTTCTATGAAACCAATATGAGAATAATCCTTTCAAATAATTCTCCTTCCCTTTCGTTCTTCAAATGCGTACCTACTAAATTCCTTGAATATTAATTAATATATGTATTGTTTTTTTATCCTTTTCTCTAGGCGACTAATTTCTTAAAGGTCTATAAAATGTGAATCTGTTATTGGCATTAAGCATTAGCTATAAGAGTTTGTTTACATTGACATCAAGTGCTGTTGATTCTGTAATGAATAAATAAAAAAAATATAAAAGAATTATCCAAATTGGTTGATAAATGATGGAGTTCTCAGGTAATAACAATCATAAAACCGAACTGCGTCTCTATAAAATTTGAGGTTTGCCCTCGATTTTTTGGGATCCCATCATCAAAACTTGACTTGGTGCCAATGGAACCTGGTAAGTATACCCTATTAAACAAAAAAAGAATTTCTCGAATCACTCCAGGCATCTTCGAATAATCGGGGAACATTATCATCATCATCATCATCATCAGCCCACATTAGTCCTGCCGGACATAGGCCTCTCCCAAAACGCGCCACTGAGCCCGGTCTTCGGCTCTTCTCATCCAGTTTCTGTCCGCCACCTTTCTTATCGGGGAACATAAAAGAAAAAAATATATAAAAAAGATTCCGACGAATTGAGAACCTGCTCCTTTTTTTGAAGTCGGTTAAAAAGCCTTAGTGATCTTGATTCTTCTTACTTAAAAGCTTAGTGCTTGTTTCACCCCCTCCCACCTCTAAGTCATGATTTATACCCGTCAATTAAAGTTACTCGATGGTCGTGAATTGGCATCAATTATTTCAAAGCATTGCAATCTAATCCATTTTGAAACATGCATGAGTAAACTTCATGTAGACGCGGTGATGTAGAGAAATTAGAAAGTAACTCTGTAGTTGACCACCTCCGTGGTGCAGTGGGCGAATAGCCGGCTGAGACGCAGGAGGTAGCGGGTTCGATTCCCACCGCGGAACAACTGTTTGCATGATCTACAGAGATTTGTTCCGGGTCTGGATGTTTTTCTATATATTATAAGTAAGTATTTACAAAAAAAAAGTATATAAGTATTCTATTAGTTATCTGGTTCCCATAGTACAAGCTTTGCTTAGTTTGGGGCTAGATAGCGCTGTGTGATATGTCCAGCATTATTATTATTATTATTATTTAACGTTTTCACGGTAAACTGGCCCGATTTCGATGATATTTGGTATATGTATAGATTGATTGATTGAAAATACTTTATTGCATTAATAAAACTAGTACAAAGGCAAACTTAATGCTAAAGAGCATTCTCTTCCAGATAACCTTTGTGTATTGTAGACAAAGATGTGTAGGTAGTGCACAGAAAAGGTAAAAAAAGAAAATTTGCACAGGACTAATAAATATAATAGATTATGACATGGACTGAGACTATTTTTTACTTTTAGCGGCTACTTTTTTTTTGAAAACCACGCGTGGGAAAACGTGCGGAAGCTTGTCTCCACTAAATACTATCTCTGATATTCAATACGGTTTTGCTTTGCCTTCATTATAACTTTGGTTTCGCAAGACATATCCGTCTGTGTATCGCCTTTGTACTAATAAAGAGCCATAAAGTATTTTAAATCAATCAAAAACGACCACTCACAAGTAACACAACCAACAGCTTGCAAATAAGAAATTAAAAATTATTTCTGGGCGTCTCATCGAAGCGACTTGTGATCCGAGAGCTGTCACTTATCTGGGTCAACGCATAAGCATTGCAATATTTGTTATTCAGCGAGGCAATGCAGTCTTGGTCACTTACGCCTCGTAATGATCTGGAGCAGTTGAGGTATCTATGGATCGCTTGCAACGGTCTTTGGATGATTCAACAGTTTCTTCTATATTTTAGTTATGAAAATATTTATTGTTAACAAATTCAAAAAAAGAAAAGTAAAAATAAGAAATTCGCATTTTAATTTGGTTCATCTATTCGTAAGTTACGACGCCACGGAGAGACACACAGGTAAAGACTTCAAACGAATAACACCCCTCTTTCTGTTGTGGGTTAAAGTTGTAGCACGTCATTATGTAAGCCGGGGAGTATATTATGTGTGAGATTTGGACTTATTGGACTGCCTCCGTGGCGCAGTGGGCGTATTGCCGGCTGAGACGCAGGAGGTAGCGGGTTCGATTCCCGCCGCGGAACAAATGTTTGCATGATCTACAGATATTTGTTCCGTTTCTGGGTGTTTTTCTATATATTATAAGTATGTATTTACAAAAAAAAGTATATAAGTATTCTATCAGTTATCTGGTTCCCATAGTACAAGCTCTGCTTAGTTTGGGGCTAGATAGCGCTGTGTGAAATGTCCAGCGATATTTATTTATTTATTTAGGTTTATTTTAACGAGTGAGAACACACGGCCTCAAGAAGCAGAACCGAGGCTCGAAATAAATTGAAATTGAATCCTTGAACATTATATTGTGATCGGAAATGAGATTTTGAGGCTAAATAAAATAAATCAGGTGATCCATATGCTATTAAATATTATATGTCATTATTAGATTAGATAAATTAGATAATTTCTTTATTGCAAACCATTAAAATAAAACAAACAAAAGAGAATACACGCTAAAGTTATTATATAATTAACTAGCTGATCCTCGTCAGGCTTCACACGCGTAGTTTGTCACATTACTCTCGTTCTGTGCAGTCGAGTAAAAAGTAGCCTATGTATCAATCCCGGTCATAATCTATCTATATACCTACCAAATTTCATCGAAATCGGTCTAGCCGTTTAGTCGTGAAAACGTAACAAACAGAGAGACAGAGTTATGTACGAATTTATAATATTAGTCAGTATGGTAAGGATAAGTTAGGATAATAATATTAGACATTAACATCGTCTAACTACAAAATCAAAATCAAAAATTTTATTCAGTAAAATCACAAGGATCACTGAAAACGTCAATTTTACTGCCTGTTCCTTAGCGACCAAGCCAGGAAAGAAAGGCAAGAAACAAGGCTGGTTGTTTTTTTAATGATCCTTTTAGAATACATAACAATAAAGAAAATAAATTACGTCTAAATTGTAACATTTTTATAACACATTTGCTCGTAAAGGGTCTCTTATTTCACCAATTTCAATATCGTAATATATGTCATTACGTACTTGTACGTTATTGTAATGTAAAACGCACGAGTTTCTTTTTAATAAGGTAAAACGTACGGTTTATCATGATGCTCCGTCTAAAACGAGCGGTACTTTTTTAAATCTTAGCAAAGAGTTTTTATGTCAGAAAAGTGGTCAACATTTTATGAATAAACTTTGGGAGATAAAATACAAAAATTAAACATTTAATTTTTAAATTTAATTAATTTTGACAATAAGTTACAACCATTTATCTGTAACAAAAACAAAAAAATATTAATTTACTTTATTAGTAATATTGGCTGTTTTTGTGCCTTTGCCTTAAAAAAAAGCGCTGATGCGCACGCATCGCTGATTTGTGGACAAGTAAAAATTATTCCGCGCGCTTTTTCTTTCCGAAAAAGTCCGAGTTTTATTTATTTCTTCGCAAATATGTTATAAAACGTCGTATGACATACGCGCGCTTTGATAATTACAGCCTCTGCTTTCTGTAGCCCTCGCCTACGCCTCGGGCTAGCAATATCACCTCGGCTGTAATTTTCAACTTACCGCACTTATATCATAATGTACTTTAAACGAGTTGGAGCAATTTCACTCCCAAGCTTCTCTATCGTACACTAAGTAACTCGTGCATTCAACTGTACACGTTACAGTCGGAAGAGCGTCCTTCTTTGTTTCTTTATTTTTAATACTTCTTGGAGATGGAATAAGCATAACACCTTATGTACCTTATTAAAACCTGATGTTAAGTGGTAACCATCATCTATAACAAGGTATCGCAACAACCAGTTGCCATTGAGGATTTCTTTGTCGGCAACTAGTTGCCATGTGGGAGTATTTTTTCTTATTAGGCAATGCAGTTTTGCTAAAAAATTACAGAGAGACAAGGCTCAACCCTACAGTAAATTTCTACACTTACGCATGCGGACAAACCGCTGTGCCTGTAGAGGTAACAGGTAATTAAATCCTTTAACGTTTTGATGTAGTGTCCTAGTATAAGTTAGGACAAGGGTTAATACATATTTCGAGGCACTGTAGAATAGTGTTGGTTTGCGCGCTACTTATAGTAGGTATCTAGGACACGAACCAACTTTGATAAAGTTCCCCAATTAAATATATGTAATATTTACACGGACGTTTTTGCTTCAGAGCTTATGCATCGTCGGTTTTAAAGCGACTGGAGTTTGTAAAAGTTTTGCATAGTTGGGAAATGTAAAGGCTTATTAGTTATTATTAGTTGGTTAAATATTATAATAATAATAATATATAACTAGTGATATATGTATACCTAACTGAGATCTCGCGAGTCTACCATAAAAACAAAAAAATATTATTCGTAATCTTTGACTATCAAAATAGTGCCACGAAATAAAAATCAAATAACTTGACCTACAGTTTCATTCAAATTACCCTCCCATCATTTTCGCTCATTGAGTCACACCAAAATTGTGCCACCATTACCTACCTATATACCAAATTTCACGATGATCCGATAAACGCTTCGAAAGTTATCCTCGGAAAAACAAACATACATACATACATACAACGCCGATTTGCCCAAGTTGATTTGGAGATCTCGCTTCGCTCGATCAATAATAATTTATATCTCTTTATTTATACTATACTCTGCACCGCTATCCATTACTGCTTCGCTCATTACTTTTCATCTAAAGGTTGCATGGAAGAAATCGC
The DNA here is from genome assembly GCA_963924445.1 of Philereme transversata. Classification (NCBI taxonomy): domain Eukaryota; kingdom Metazoa; phylum Arthropoda; class Insecta; order Lepidoptera; family Geometridae; genus Philereme; species Philereme transversata. Next base: position 14,750,787 of record OZ004347.1, read on the forward strand.
TTTCAGCGATAAGGCCGCCCATTGTACTATATTTAGCATTAATTAGTTTTTTAAGTGTTATTGGTGTACACACGGCTACACATCAAGCTATACATTTCCAGTCTATGCTGACCTCTCATTGTACGGAAAACCTATACAATGCGAAGTCAGTTTATGCTGGAAAAATATAGCTTGAGGTGTAGCTGTGTGTACAATAAAGCATGATTCTATTCTATTAACAATTCGTCGTTTTCACAGCGTTATTTATTTTTTATTTCTTAGTTAATATGTTACAAAATTAAAAACACCTGGACTAATAGTCCAAAGATTATAGATATATCCGAATAGATAAGAGTACTTCAGCAGATGATGTACCCCGATTCGTGAGGGAGAGCACCCATGGCTGTATAACAGGCATACTCCGAATGTCTCTCCAGCAACTGGAGTCCAGTAAGACTACTAAATTCACGTCCTAAACTTTCCATATTCTGTCGAAGTATAAGAATTCAGATTTCTGGCTAGTCGGCATGGTTTACAGGCTAAATAAAAAATAAAAAACCACAAGGACCATTTTGATACTTTAATTTTTACCGCCTGTTTTCCGTGACAAGAAAAGAATCAGGTTTTACAATACATAATAACCGTACAAGAAAAAAAAGAATAATTACGAACTTATTAACAGTTAAGTCAATCTGGTATCGAGATAAGAAAGGGAGAGAAGAGAGGTAGATTAAATCGAAACTTGAATACTTATTACGGACCTTCTGAATACCGAATATGATATGATAAAGGAATCAGAAATAAATCTGCTGTAAATTCCGTTATGCATTACGATATCTGATATCAGAAAAGCCGCCTCCTCACGCAGCATGTGTCATCACGTGGTCACCCCCATTTAAAATAAACTAAATTAAATGCAGATAAGCCGTGTCAAGCACAGCAAGCGCACAACAAACAATACCCGAGTCCGAGTCACGTTTCTGTTCTGCTGAGCGCCGTAATTTATGGAAATAGTCGCTGTATCTACTTAGGCTATTTACACACAAGTATTTTTATAGCCAATATGGAAGGATGAATTACTCAAAATGCCTGGGAAATGTTGGATGCAGGCCACCAATCATCGATTGCTCTTAAAATCTATGGGGTGGCTTATGTTTAGCAGTTGATACGGCTAATATGATAACAGGTAATAGTTTATCACACCACCTTCTCGAAAATGTCAAATTATATGTCATGTACACCTCACCGAAAGCAGGTGATTAAATCCCTACGGCTGAGCCGAGAGTAAAGTTGTACTGAATTTCATTATGTCCTCGCGGGCGTAATGTGATTTGAATTTGGAACCTCATCTGTATTAAAATTTGAACTAAAGAGACCCAATAAGAACTTAATTGTAAATCGAACTAACCTCTGCACAGAATGTACATACCTAGATTTGTTTTTTATTGTTTTGCTGAAAGTGTGAAAAGTAGAGTATCCTCCTCATGGATAAAGCTGTCTGCAATTTGGGCGTGCTTATATCCCTCGCTGCACTCAGGATTCAATATAGCACCCGTGACGCAAGACACTACTTTATCCCCCCGTTTAATAATCTGCTATAATATCACAAACTTGATAATACACCAGAACAGGCATTCAGCTGTGCGCTGTGTCCATAAAACGAAACCCGCGCCCCGCGCCCACCTCACCCCCATCCGCGTAATGTTGCTAGCTTAGTCATTATATACCCATTTATATAAATGTTTTTGGTAAGATACAACTTTTTTGACATCAAAACATTATTAACGATTTAGTATTGACATTGATTGGTTGATTGACTTATTTGACATTGTTTAAATTTTTTTAAATTGTTTAATATATAATTTGACATTGTCGAGCAGGTGGTGTGAAAAGTTTTTTGTTTATTGTGGTTCATAAGTGTCGTGTGTGAATTAACCCTTACGGCTATAATGGGGCAGGTGCCGCCCACTGGTATGATTCGTGGTTATTGCTTGGCTAATTGATTGGCAGAACTTAATTAATTTGGATTTAATAACGCGATTGAAATTGATTCAAGTTTATTTCCAACATAATGTTAGTGAAAATTTGATTTATTGAATCGAGTGATTTCCGTCACGTAACCCTTGAGAGTTTTTTTTTTATTTATTGTATTTTTTCTATTCATAGATTGTCTTTTAATATTACCTAATGCAAGTAATTAAGGTTTATATTTGGACTACGAAAATATGACCACGTTTCTGATTTTCGCAAGAAGCTCAAGTGGCTACCCATCCGCTACCGCAGGAATACTCATATACTCTCTCTCTCTTGTACAGTATTTTGTTTAATCCTTCTAGTCCTTCTTATCTCAGAGAACGCTTTGAACATCTTCATCTATCTAATCGTCGTGCGTTGCGCTCTTCTAAGTCCTTGAAACTTAAAACTCCTATCCACTCTTTTAACTTCTATGACAACTCCTTTACTGTACAAGCTATCCGTTTATGGAACTCTCTTCCTTCTTTAATTAGATCTGCCAAATCCCTTCCTATCTCTAAAACGCTATTGTTTAAGCACTATTTGTCTGCATCAGAGAGCTGAGTCATCTTATTTTGTTATTATATCTGTCGTTGTTATTGTTTGTATTACATCTGTTTTATAATTGTATTTTTATTTATTATTAGTATTTTAATATTATAGAATATTTATGTATTACATTTATATTAATATTACCTACCCTGTGCCCGTAGCCAAATTACATTCGCTGCGTACTATTCGATTTCTACATACATTTGCCGTCACTGAATCACGTGGTATTTCTATAGCATGTGTCAAATCCCATACTGTTTCGGACGTATCGACTAGCGTCATCGCTAATCGACTGTAACTTGGCTAAGCCCTCTGGTATCTATTTATTTTGTTTTGCTTATGTAAGCACACAGTTAAATAAAAAGCTTAAGTTATAAGGCTACCGTCCTTTAATGTTCTTGTAAAATCCAGTCCATCCAAAGGTTGTCTGGAAGAGATCGCTTTAACGATAAGACCGCCAATTGTACTATCGCGTGTCTAGTTTTAAGTGTTTTAAATATGACTTGTCAATTTAAGTGTTGTATACAATAAAGCGTTTTCTATTCTATTCTATTCTATTCATTGCAATAGATAAATTGTGTACCTACTCAGGTACTACAGGTAGATATAGGATTTCTAAGTATCCGGTTTAGTTTGTACATTTTTTCAAAAATAAACACTAATCTTAACCGAATTTGAATAAAATCTATAAAAAATATCAATAGAAAGCGTATTATTTATGTTTAATAGAATGATTTCAACACGTAACCCTATGAAGGTATAATATTTTCGTTATTTTTTTTTAATCGTTGCATAAAGCTCCAAAAAGTATCAATAGAAATATGGATCTCTTTGTAGCTCAACTACATTTAAATTTTAGCTCTTATGAGTTTTTTAAGAAATGGCTCGCCCGGGGAAATACTTCCACCATACCTATTTCTGCCTCCAAGCTGTTATTCAGTTTGAGGGTATAGTTGCCGGTGAAATTTCAGGCATATGAAGCTTTACACCTGTATGCCTCAAGTTGATGGAGGCAAGGACATCGTAGGACACGTTTCTAAGGTGCGTGTCCTACGTGGTAGTACTTTGTTATGGGCGATGGTTGGGCCTTACAAGCTTATTTGTTCAATCTCCAGGACGTAATAAAAAAAGCTCTCAAGCTGGTACAGTTTAGCTCTTGAGCAGAATCGCATCCTTTTTTCCTAGATTTCACGGTAGCCCCAATAGTATTCGGAAAATGATTGCTGCCTGTTTTGATTGCCTTATTCAGAAGCGCTGGGTAGGGATCATTACTGGCAATTTAAATAAGTAGGACAAGTAGGTCATTTAATCATTATTATAAATACGGGATTTATCACGTACAGTTTTATCGGTAATTCGACGAACAATATTAATTATAATTTTTACACTTCATTATAGTGTGTGTGTTCATTATACTAGCTGATCCGGCAAACTTCGTACCGCCTTGGCATGCATATGACGTGAGCTGCCAATGTACGTCTCTGCTAGAATTGTCAATCGGCCATCATAATTGCATCTATGCATTCTTAATACATGTTTTGCCTGAATTTTTTCGATATTTTAATAGTTATTCTGCTATTCGGGGCGGAGAAAGATCCAACAAATCAAAGATCATCAAAATCGGTCCAGCCGTTCTTGTGTTATAAATGGTGTAGTAACCCGCCTTTGTTTTATATATTTAGATGAACATCGTCGGAAATAAATGATTCTGTTCTTTTTTATCCTGTCTGAAGTGGTGGAGACAGACAGACAGCTAACGGAGTAAGACGTTTCAGCATAGTACGGAATAGACTTGAAGTCACTGAGATTTTTTTTTGTATATATCTAAACATAGCAAATATGTGACCCTTTCTAAAAAAATTGCAAATTAACCTATTTGCAATTGTTTTTATATCAGTGACTAGCTGTTGCCCGCGACTTTGTACGCGTTACACTTCTAAATGTGTAGGTAACCTAGAAATAAAGCTAATCTCGCTGTTGTAACTTGAATTGACATCCCATTTTTATCTCATGGAAATTGATTTACTGGATAAAAAGTAGTCTATGTGGTAATCCAGGTTATAATATACCTATATACCAAATTTTATCGAAATCGGTTTCACCGTTACGACGTGATTGAGTAACAAACAAATAATCAAGCATCCAAACTTTCACATAAACTAATATTATCAATGTGAAAGTTTGGATGTTTGTTTATTTATTTGTTTGTTACTCAATCACGTCGTAACGGTTGAACCGATTCCGAAGTCAAGTTGCAACAGCCAGTTTAGCTTTATTTATAGGTTACCTACACATTTAGTAGTGTAAGGCGTACGAAGTCGCGGGCAACAGCTAGTTTATCATATTAAAAAAATTGTGAAAAACAATACAACTTCTAAGACAAACTAAAAGAAAACTATTTTCTTCTGATCAAAATGTTCTAATCCTTACCATTTCAAATTTCGAACTCTATACGTCCCTATGAGGCTGTGTCCTAAAAGTGCATAACCTCTATAAGCTTAGAACCCTTCAAATGAGGTACTAATAGTACGGTGACTTTCGAGACATTCCAATTATAAAGAGTATTTACTTATGTTTTTAAGTGAGTTTAACCTATTTTGAATAAAATCGGATTGAGTTTTCAAACATGACATGTGTCAAAATAAAATGTAATTTAAATCAAAAGCACCAAGGAGTATTGCTATCAACTTCGAAGAATATCTACCCCTTTTAAACCCCGTTAGGGGATGAATTTCAATAAAATACGAAACACGTCTTCCGTCAATTCTGTTGAAAAAGGTTTATGCAAAATTTTAAGTAGATTGGACCAAGGAATCACTTTGTCCCATACAAACTTTGCCCCCCTTTTTCACACCCTTAGGGGTAGAATTTCGGAAAATCCTTTCTTATCGGATGCTTACGTCATACAAAGAACACACCCTCCAAGTTTAAGGTCTCTACGATCAGCGGTTTAGGCTGTGCGTTGATCCGTCAGTCAGTCATTCAGGACTAAGCATTTTATATATATAGATTGTACTCGTATCTTACATCATCTTTGACATAAAGTACCTTTGACCTAAATTTAGCCAATTAATTAAAATGAAGCTAGCCACGCAATTCGATATCAATTTTATGTAATGAATTTAAATAGGGCACGCCCATCGTAACAATGCCGATCATTTTCTGAAAATGAGATAATGCTTAGATTTTTTTCCATCGTAATTTAAATATATCTCGACTAATGATGAACTTCTTCATCCCCAACCAAAGCATTGGATGAAGAAGTTATAAGCTCCGTGTTATGACGACCTCCGTGGCGCAGTGGTGGCGCAGCCGTCTGAGATGCACGAGGTTGCGGGTTTGATTACCACCGCTGAACAATGTTGCCATGATATACAGATATTTGTTCCAGGTCTGGTTGTTTCTCTTTATATTAGAAGTGTATATTTACAAAAAAAAAGTATATAAGTATTCTATCAGTTTGTATCTGGTTCCCATAGCTTTGCTTAGTTTGGGGCTAGATGGCACTGTGTAAAGGATCCAGCATTATTTATTTATTTTATTTATAAAATGAACGATTGCTGACCGAGAGATAGCTTTAAGCGATACCACTTGTTCATTGATCATATCATTACAGGACATCAACGACAGCATTACGGAATGTCGAGCTTCAAATGAACGGTATACCGAGAGTACATGTTGAGCTCGCAAAACAAAAGAAAGTAGGAAACAAAAGGTGTAAAAAAAGGTGCAAAGGTTGCCACTTGTAGACTCCATAAAGTTAGTAAATCGTTTAAAGGACAGTTTGCGCTTTTATAACAAACTCCCAAGTGATGTACAAAAATTACCAATTAACAAATTTAAAAATGTAATTAAATAAAATCTTTATAAAAAAGCCTATTATAAAATATCGGATTATTTAGATGATAGAGAAGCTTGGGATTGAAATTGCTCCAACTCGTTCAAAATGTTATAACTTAGACGTAATTTATTTTCTGTATTGTTATGTATTCTAAAAGGATCATTAAAAAAAAACAACCAGCCTTGTTTCTTGCCTTTCTTTCCTGGCTTGGTCGCGAAGGAACAGGCAGTAAAATTGACGATTCAAAGTCATCCTTGTGATTTTAATGAATAAAAATATTTGACTTTGACTTTTAAACACTGAAATTACACGAGTTCGCCTAAAGGCAAAAAGCTCCACTTATGAACATAGGCATTCCTTTCACAGGAACCTTCCTTCGGCGATGTAGTGTTATAAATTTAAAGAATTTGTCTTGTTGTCTGAATCATCAGCTCAGAAATTGATGTACTTTTTGAAGTGAAAACTTCTTTAGGCGCGTTGGGCATTTTTTGAGATGGGAAAAACTATTGAATTGGCGACACTGTTACCGTTACCGTTACAGACACCTCTGTATATGAAGTGAAAACTTCTTCAGGCGCGTTGGGCATTTTTTGAGATGGGAAAAAACCATTGAACTCGCGATACTGTTACCGTTACCGACACTTCTGTATCTGAGTATCTCGTAATTGTTCAAGTTTTCACACCCGGAGTGCCACTATTTTTGAAATTATGGATATTTAGCATCGCGCTATCTAGCCACAAACTAAGCAAAACGTACTATAGGAAGCAAACAAATTATAAAATAGTTTTATATATGTTTTTTGTGAATACTAGGGTTCATAGGATACATACACCGTGCTTAGAGACCGAACCCTGTAAACAAATATCTATAGATCGTGGAAACATTGTTCCGCGGCGGGAATCGAAACAGCAACCACCTGCATCTCAGTTGGCTATACGCCCACTGCACCAGTGGATTGTCTGATTAGAAGATGGATTTTAACCATCAGGAAATTGGTACAGACGTCATTAACTGACATTAATGACTGCCTCCGTGGCACAGTGGGCGTATAGCCGGCTGAGACGCAGGAGGTAGCGGGTTCGATTCCCGCCGCGGAACAAATGTTTGCATGATCTACAGATATTTGTTCCGTGTCTGGGTGGTTTTCTATATATTATAAGTTTGTATTTACAAAAAAAAAGTATATAAGTATTCTATCAGTTATCTGGTTCCCATAGTACAAGCTCTGCTTAGTTTGGGGCTAGATAGCGCTGTGTGAAAAGTCCAGCAATATTTATTTATTAAGATCTCTCTAATAAGAAAACGTTTAGTTCATCGACTAACTTTACTCCAAAGCCCAAACTTGATACTAAAATAATAAAAGCCTTTAAAATAACAATGACCTTTCTAACTTTGTGGTATATCAAACCACCAAACCATTCCATTCTTGTCCATTTTATTTTAGCATTGGAACAGCATTTAGTAGTGGAAAATTTACACCATTTTCAGCTTTCCCTCTCGTTATATTATTTTTACCGTTATATTATTAATGGCCGAACAAGCATGTTCGGCTAATGACAATGTTCGAGACAGTAAAAATGAATGGGATATTCTACCCTCATAATACATTAAGACCTCTTTCCCCCTCCATCAAGGGAGGAAGGGGGTAAGGGTTTAAAAGCCACGCACAGTCCGAGAGGCTTCACGTGAACATAACAGACACGCTGTGACAGCTGTACAATGAAAATTCTCCCTTTAGGGGTATTATTTTTATATTGTGACGATTGTTAGATATCTCTTTAGAAAAGAAAGATGATTTGTAAATACTTGTGTATTCTTTCTGTTATGTTATCATTATTACAGAAATATTACATTTGAATGAATGAATGAAAACACTTTATTGTACACCTTAATAACTAAAAATTACAGTCAAAATAGAAGACACAAAGCAAATAGTGCAAGGGGCTGTCTTATCGCTTTGAAGCGATTTCTTCCAGACAACCTTTGGATGGTAAGGATTTAGTTAGGTCAAATATATGGTCGGGGGTACACTTTTAAGAATAAAATGTGGATGAAGGGAGTGCAACTAATACCTAAATCTTAATAGGTATATAAAACAAGTCGGGTTTATTCGAACACTTATAACTTGAGAACGGCTGCACCGATTGTGATAATATGGTTTTTGATTTGTTGGTTTTGTCTCCACCCCGAATAGCAGAATAAATATTAAAATATCGGAAAAACTCACGCAAAAAGAAATAACGAGTTTAATTCATTTTCTCATACATACGAGTAGATGCAGCGGGTGGTGTACATTGTCAGCCCGCGTCATAGGCATGTCAAGGCGGTACGAAGTCCGGCGGGACAGCTAGTACTTTATAGAATATAAATAGACATAAATAAATTATTAAATTATATACCTAAATATAAATACCTATATAAAATTACGATATATTTATAATATTTATAATACATACTCGTACTTACATTAGTTAAATACGATATAATTATATACTCGTACATTAATTTATATACTATTACGTTTAAGGGTTGTTTTTTGTTTATGTTTTTTTTTTCGTTTTTGAATTTAATCTGACAGCGAAAACGGTAATATTTGTTAATTCGGAACCCTTATTTTCGACCACTTTGTCTGTTTGTCTGTACGCCTAGTAACAGCAGTTTTACTGGTAGAGTAATAGTCCTGTATAGATGAAGTCTGGCATGATAATTAGTTACGCCTAGTAAGTATAACATTCCCTTATTTTAATCAGACATTTCATTGTATGGGGTATAGTTGAATAGGTCTTCTAAAAAAACTATGAGGTTTCCGTTTACGATATATAAAGCTTCGAAGTGGGCATTTTCATAATAGTCACGTGTCTGCAAAATTAACTTTTATTACTATTATCTACGCTGTAACTTATGGTGATGGAGTCAAAGAGATAAATTAACGCTGTAATGTAACAGCCAGGCCATAAACTTGAGTTCCCTAGAAAAGTTTATCTCTGAAGAGTATAATAAACTAGCTGACCAATCCGCAGCTTCGCACGCGTAGTTTTCAATAAATACATTACCCTCCTTCTGCGCAGCTGGGTAAAAAGTAGCCTATGTTACTCAAGGCTAATGTAGCATTCTAATGGTGAAATAATTTTTGAAATCGGACCAGTAGTTTTTGAGTTTATTCGGTACAAACATACAAATCTTTCCTCTTTATAATATTATTAGTATAGATTGACATTTTAACGTTGAAATTGTAGAATGTTTTTGTAAGATCACGCGTAGACGACAATTGGACTAGATTACTTTTTGAACTGGATTATGCTAAACATGGTAAAACGGGCGACCTTATCGCTGGAGGATGAACTTACAAAAAAACAATCTTTTAACTTATTTTACCTCTATGCACTTTTTTAGTATCTGCCACCTGCCACAGTGAATTACGTGGCAAATATAAACTCACAACCATGCTAAGCTAATCCTACCGGGACCCTGAAATTTTAAAACTCTGAAATAAAAAGGAAACAAAAGCAAATTAACAAATTCCCTCGTCTGTCGTCACATTGACCGGACAGGACATGCTTAACCATTCAGCGTTCATCCCTCGCAAACATACTGAGTTTATACTAGCTAATTGATGGAAAGTTAGGCCATTCCCAATATCAAGATCCGAAGGGAGACGAAGTTCAAAGATATTTCGAGAATCTTAAAACGGAGTAACAATAACAGATTTCAGAAAACCGAAAAGAATTAATTTTGATTCTCATGGTCCCCATAATTAGATCTTAACCAAATTTATATAGGACCACCATTGAAGTAGCTGAAGCAGGACCTGTTTGGCCATGCGTGGCACGGAGCGGGACTAGTTAGTACATCTACCTACTGGCTGGGTTCTACCCATGTTGTAATATCTCATTCTACTGTATTTTTCCTGTCTGTCTATTATTTTGTTTGTGATCCGTTCTGTGTTTCTTTGTGCGTGTCAAATAAATATATTCTATTCTATTCTAAGTATCTACTTTATAAAAAAATAATAACGTGATAAAGAATTAACACTGAAAAAACATAAAAAAATTGCCGGATAAACATATAGATTTTGGACAGAGCGAATCGACAACAGGTAGAGTAAGGACATAAGGTATTTTTTACCCGACTCCGCGAAAGGAGGGTGTTTTTATTGACAAACCACACTTGCGAAGCCGCGTGCGGAAACTAGTACTTGTGCAATCTACTACTTATTTCAGAACTATTATTGTAATACATAATTAAAAACATCCAAGACATAGGTGTCCGAGTTATATCAGCCGTACTCTGCCGTACTGTAGGATTCGCAAATGTTTCGCTCCTCATTGTGAATTCTGGATTAGGGTCCCGACGGACGGCTCGATGATAAATGGCTTTCCCTTTTTATCAAATAATTATCTGTATCAGAGTATGGTAATGTTTGGGTTGAGTTTGACGCGAGTTGTGTTTAATAATTTGATATTAGCGAAAAGACCAATTGTATACATTCATTTGAATACTATTTGTACTAAAAACGGGATATTTACCATGATTTGTGATTTGTAATAGTATTAGTGGATTAATTCCTAGCAAGAAACTAAGAAAGATGGTAGATCGTTATAACTGCCAATAACTACCCACTCGCAAAGACTTCAGTTTACGTACCCGTGATCATGGCGCATGGAAACTTAAGCACTTATTATTATAGGTACTTATTATTATACCAATTATCTTAACTAATCTAATCTATGGTATTTGTAGCTATTTATTGGTTTAACAGTTTTGGGCTGAATTGCTCAATCTTATGGTGGAGCACTCTTATCGAATCAGTGCACATTCACTAGATTTTTTTTTGGGCTGGCAAAGATAACAACGGAATGGGTCCTTTAACGCAACACACCCACGCGGCAGACCACTACGGACATGGCGCTACGATTTGGATGTGCATTTACCAGACTGGCCCACTACAGCAGGTGATAGAAAAAACTGGAAAGAGGGGAGAGGGCTTTTGCCCTGCAGTGGGACAATACAGATTACTAGATAATTGAACAGTAGACATTTCTAAGCATATTTGTATCGAATTGTTTGTCTTATTATTGTCGCCAAATCAATAAATTTGCACACTTTCATCCATAAATATCTAATTCATCATTTTCACTTATTTGAAATGTCATTAAACAAGTAATTTTTTCGAGGTATTATGTCTTTTATGAATGAAAGTGTGCAATTTTATTGATTTGCAGTAAATTCAATATGTATATGTTTAGACATATATACTGTTTAGTTATTTAGTGAATGAGCACTGTTTGTTTATTGTTTACTACCTGTTGCCCGCGACTTCGTACGCGTTACACTACTAAACGTGTAGGTAACCTAGAAATAAAGCTAAACTCGCTTGCAACTTGACTTGACATCCCATTTTTATCCTATGTGACCTGATTTATGGGATAAAAGGTAGCCTATGTGGTAATCCAGGTTATAATTTACGTACGTACTAAATTTCATCGAAATCGGTTCCGCCGTTACGACGTGATTCAGTAACAAACATCCAAACTTTCGCATTTATAATATTAGTGTGAATATCTAAATCTAATCTAATCTATTCAAAAAGCTTGTTTGTCGAACTATTTTAAGTACTTTCATTTTAGCTGGGGTTTTCCTTGTTTCCATTATAAGGTGGATTTACGAAAACAGCAGCCCAAATACTGAGAAGTCGAAGGTATTAAACTATTGCACTTCCGCATGGAAGTGATCTGGATCAGTCGAGCTATCTATAGATCGTTTGCAATAGTCTTTAAATGAATCGACTGTCGATTCATCTAAGTAGTCATCTTAAGTATTTTATAGTCTTGCAAATTTAATAATTGTATATTCTTTCTGTCAATAAGTGTTTATACTGATAACTATTTAGATGTTTTACTTTGCCACTTTAAGTGCGAAATTAAAAAGCACCAAATCTTATGAGAACATCCGTTTGGGAACAAATATGCCACAGACAGACACACAGATATAGATGCCAAAGTTATGATAGCCATCTTTTTGCGTCGGGAATTAGTACCATATCATTTTTAAACGTATGGTCGGAGAACACTATTAGAGTATTTGTCGCTAAATATATATGTATTTATTATTAATTAATATGGTTCTTAAATAAGTTTAAGTGTGTATATGTAAATTGTTACGAGTAGTTATTATTTAAGTTCATTCATTTATGTAATTTTGAATTGAAGTGAAAACTTCTTTAGGCGCGTTAAGCATTTTTTGAGATGGGAATATACCCATTGAACTCGCGACACTGTTACCGACACCTGTTACTGACTACTGACACCTCTGTATATAAGTATCTGTAGTGTAGTCTGCTTTTATTCAAGTTTTCACTTCCGTCGGCACTCCCGGAGTGCCACTTTTTTATATTATTAGTATGGACATGTAGAAGGTACACCATTCCACCCCAGGTAATGTCCATAGATACCATTCCGTCGAAAGGTTGTCTGGTAGAGATTGCTATTTAACGATAAGACCGCCAATTGTATCACATTGTTCTACGTTGTGCTTTTTAATTGCATTGTTTTATGGTGTGCAATAAAGAATTATCTAATCTAATCTAAAAAGGAAAAAAACCAGGAAAATCATTCACTTTGAATACAATTGTAAAGTGTTTTTATTCTTTGCAGGATGCATCAGGCAAATGCATGGCGACACAAAAGCACCTGGTGAAAGAGAGTCCTGACATGCTGGCCATCTCCACTTGGACGGGGCAGGTGCCGCGGCGGCCGAGCCTGCCCATTGGAGCCAAGTTGTCGCAGCTTATGGCATTGGGCTCCAGGCGCGACCCTGGCAGCGTAGTGTGGATGCTGGCGAAGAATGATGCTGAGTTGAAGTGAGTAAAAAATAATATCGATAGTGAACCTATATCTCTCTCTTCCAAGCTATGTATACCACATGGTGGTAGGGTCAGCTTTCCTGGTTGTTCTTTTCCACTTCGCTCTGTCCTCGACGTCGTCATCGGAAACTTGCCACTCTCTCGTCTTTTGACACTACATCTCTCCACCTTCTCTTGGGTCTACCTCTAGATCTTCGATCGGGGATGGAAAATTGTAGAGCCGAATTTCCTACGTAGTCAGGTGGCCTCCTCTTCACGTGACCGTACCATCGCAGCCGACTCTCCTGCATCTTGTCAGCCCAGGCTTCCTTGCACGTACTCCTTACGGATGTTATCGATAGTAAACTCATATAATTTGGACCTAATATTTTCCACTTCAATAGTTTTTAGATTGGGTATGGTAGATGGGGTATGTCAATTCAGTTCAGGGAGACTCGTATTCTTCATTGACAAGGGCTTTGTGTCTGCATGAAGAATGCGATCTCGGAGACCAGCCGGGCTACCACGACCACCCTAGAAAAGCTTATATCTACGTAAGAATAGAATACCTTTATCGCTTATACTCGTGTATAAGACATAACTTTTCATCATGAATGCGAGGAAATTAAAAAAGTTTTGGCCGAGGAAGCGTTGGCGTGACGATCTTTGCGTTCCAAGATGGCTGGTGGAATGTGGCGAGTGATTGTGAGATATGGAGGAATATGGGGGAGACCTTTGCCCAACAGTGGGAAAGTATATAAAAATAAATAATAAAAAGCCTTTTTATTTCCTTACTAAACTACAGCTTGTGCCAGCGGATTTCTTAATTTCGTCAACCTAGCGTTCTTGCGGGCGTCCTTTTGCTTTCTTTCCCGTCGGCCCTGTCGGGAAAGTATAGATTAATAAAAAAGTACAGTTTGTTCGTAAAAATAAAATTTGCGTTTCCGGTATGCATTGTTATGCACTACTAAACCAGATTTCTCATGCAGGTTGTATTTCATTTTAGCATATTATTAATGTGACCCCTTTAATTCTTAAATAGAAATAAGGATTTGTCATGGAGGTTGTATTTCATTTTAGCATAATATTAATGCAATGAGCCTCATTATATTTTCAAATTTACGTTCGGCCCTAGGGCAGTATATCACATTCACGGATCTGTTACCAACTTTAAGAACATGAGTGATGAAAATGTAATTTTAGCGTAGACATTAGAAACACGACCGTATAAATGTTTCTACACTCTACGCTAAAATGACTTTTAACTTTATTCTTACGTAGAGATAAACTTTTACAGGTCATGCAAGCAGCAATGCAAGCTTTAATAGCCCTAGCAGGCAGCCAAAAAAATTAACATTAGACTACCAGCTTATGAGTTTCATTTCAGTAAAAATACTTTTAAATAGGTATGGTCATAACTCTGCAATTAAACCTGTAAGTAAATTTGAATGCCTCATATATTGAATTGCGGATGTATCATAACTGGTTGTTCGATTGTACTCGTGTTTCGATGGAGAACAGAGGACGGATAAAATCAACCTGTGCAACCCGCTCCATTGCCTGCAACTCAAATCGCAGCTAAAAATTTAATAAAAAAACTACAAGCTTTACAGTAGTCGTATGATGACATCTGACCACCGCGCGCGCTCATTGGTCAAATCAAATAGCGCGCGCTTTCCCGGTTTCCTGTTACACATTTCCGTCTCTTTTGCCAAAATCACTCCCACAAACCGAGAGGAAAGATGTTACATAAACAAGTAAACCAAGTATTTATAGCGACAGAATTCCCCTTCTAAATAATCCTAAATGTAGTCCAATATCTGAATTCACTCGAAATTTTGTGGAGTATTATTGGCGGCTGGCAAGACTGGCACAGATTACGCGCAAATATCCAAATGATGTAATGTCGTTTGTAGTACGCGGTACTCGATCATTGAGGGATCCAACAGAATAAAGACTATATTCTCAAAGATTTTTTTTTGCGTTGAGTGATGTGATCTGAGTGAACAACGCGCAACGTAGAACTTTGTCTTTTTAATTCACTTATTTGGTACGACTTAGGTATTTTATCGTTTGGTATACAGGAACAGAGATTTACGCAGAACACAATAGAATTATATTGTGTCTGGAATCCAGGCATACCAAAAGTTAAACCTAAATAGTTAGTATCCTTTTTAAATTATTAAAAGTAAACAAAATAGATTACAGGCCAAAAAGGGGGTACAAAAGAGCTTTCTTACCAGCAATCACTGTCATATTCTATCTATCTATATATATAGGTATATATATAAAAGCGCCAAAGCTTGCTGAGTGCCGACTAAGCTTTGACGACCTCCGTGGTGCAGTGGGCGAATAGCCGGCTGAGACGCAGGAGGTAGCGGGTTCGATTCCCGCCGAGGAACAAATGTTTGCATGATCTACAGATATTTGTTCCGGGTCTGGTTGTTTCTCTATATATTAAAAGTATGTATTTACAAAAAAAAATGTATATAAGTATGTTATCAGTTATCTGGTTCCCATAGTACAAGCTCTGCTTAATTTGGGGCTAGATAGCGCTGTGTGAAATGTCCAGCAATATTTATTTATTTATTTATTTAGCTGCACATTTATAGGATATCCAAAGTGTGCAAGCATTACCTTACTTTCACGGACGAAGCCTACGAGTGGTACACTGTTAATTATCCACTCTGTTATCTTTATATCTTTTTTTTTATTCTATAATTAGTTTGGCCACAATCTCACCGGATGGTAAGCGACGATGTGGTCTAAGATTATGAGTTTATGTAGTATTGTAACTATACATTTGTTTATCTATTATTTCAACTTGTCCTGCACTAGCTACAAAATATATTTTCCACATGGTTTACTGGAAGAGAATGCTTTTAGCATTAAGTTCGCCTATGTACAGATATATTAATTTATGTGCAATAAATAATTTTCAATCAGTGAATTATTATCTACAAGACCTATTAACATCAAAAACAATTTTACGTTGTTTCCGATTAGATATAATGCTCAGTATCGGCCGTTCATTGTGAGAGTCAATCTATTTTCTCACTAAACAGTTTCTCCAGGTTTGTGTACTCCAAAATCCACTCCTGTCTATCGTAGCGAGCACAAAGGTAAAACAACTTTTGTTTCTTCTCCAATTTCCAATAATTTATCCACGTCGCAATCCTAGTCGATTGTTGTTTTCAAAGTCAATCCCTTTTTCGGTTCGCTGACCCTTGATAAATAGTCATGTCGATAAACGAAATGCCGATTTCTTTTGATTATGAGAATCGAGATAATTTCAATGACTTCTGATACTTTCTTTGAACTGACTTAATAATCGATAAACTGTGTGTGTGAGTTTTTCAATTGCTTACTTAATATTTTTGCTGTGATGAACGCCTTCGTTTTTAGAAGCTATGATAGTAGATTATTAACGAGGGAATAAAGCAGTGTCTTGGATCACGGGTGCTATATTGAATCCCGAGCGTAACGAAGGATTCTAGAGTTAGCTTACGAGCGAAGCGAGGGATTAGTAGAATCCTGAGTGCAAAGAGGGATAAGCACGCCCAAGATGCAGACAGCTTCCATCCACGAAGAGAATACTCTATTTTTCACACTTTTTGCGAGACCATAAAAACCAAATCTAGGTTAGTGCATTCTGTGCAGAGGTTAGTTCGATTTACAAATTAGTTCTTGTTGTGAGGGTATCTTTGGTTCAAATTTTAATACAGATGAGGTTCTAAATTCAAATCACATTATGCCCGCGAGGGTATAATAAAATTCAGTACAACATTACTCCCGGCTCAGCCGTAGTAATCACCTGCTTTCGGTGAGGTTTACATAACATATAATTTGACGTTGTCGTACATCTGGCGTGAAAAGTAACATAATAAGTACTTTACATCTCATTGACAATTGCATACAGCCCATGGTGAACGTTTACCAAAAAAACATAGGCCAAATTTAAAATTACCTTTGTCGTACGGAAAAGTAATTCATGGATAGGACGAACCTTTTCAGGTTACCAGACAGTTGTTCCGAAGCACCTTGTATCAATCGCATCTCCTAAGAACAATTCCCTGAAAACAAAATAAAATACCAACTGCATAAGATTTATTATACATTATTTAAAAAATAAATTGTACAGAAAATTAGCAGAAATTAAATGGAATTTCCTGAAAGAGCGTATCTGGTTTCAGCATCAGACAAATGTTTGTACGCCGGGAACAATAGCCTTCAGTTTCTAAAGGTGCTCCTAAACGAGCAATATTTTCACGGCGATATATAGTAGGCAATGCCCAACTCCACTGTGACCAATGTGTTGCTCAATTATTGCCGCCCACGATTTGTAACTCGATTGTATTAGCAACAAGCTTCCACACGCGGCTACAAACGCGTGCTTTGTCAATTAAAACATTACCCTCCTTCTACCCAGTCGGGTAAAAAGTAGCCTACGTCTCAATTCCGGTCATAATCTATAATATACCAAATTTCATCAAAATCGGACCCGCCGTTTAGTCATGAAAACATAACAAACACAGAGACAGTTTTTTAAGTTTGTTGGTGCTTAGGTTAGTTTTTGTTGTTGTTGTTTTATTTTTCTTTATTACTGTGTGGTTTTTGATTAAAATGTTTTGTTTCTTTTTTTCTTTCTAGACGTTTTGCTGTGAAAATGTTGCTCGTTCATAAACGCACTAGCGGACACGCCCGCGGCTTCGCACGGGAAGTTTGTCAATAAAAACATTACCCTATTTCTGTACAGTCGGGTAAATATAACCTATGTCTCAATATCAGACATTAATCTATCTATATAGGTATAAAACAGAACAGAACAAAGAGACAGACAGAGAGACAGAGTTACTTTCGAATTTATAATGTTAGTAAGGTTATAGATTAAGAGCCTTGTTCAATTGTTTCTGTCACTGCATACGAAAATACGCGCAGTACGAGAAGGACTGCTCGAGGCGTGACAGCGAAAACCAAGTAACATTGTATATAAAATAATGATAGCAAGACCATAGGTAAAATCTAAACACTTTAGTAACTTATTAACAACTTTCCGCTTGAGCCATAACTAATATCTGTTTGGATAAATATAAAATGTAACAGATTATCCAGCCTCATAATCATCGGAAATGCTTTTTGCGTTTCCTAGATTACGATTCGACCCTTACGACCCATTCACACTTCGGCCGTTGCGTTAACATCCTTCCTACAGCCTCTCACACATGTAATAAATATTCAGCGCGCCACAAAACCGGCTTAATTCATGTTATTCTGGCTCCTTGGGACGATAACAGCCTACTTAGCATAGGAGATAGCGATGCGTTTCTCATGTGAGAGATAAATACGAGCTGGCAGAAATCAAGGCAAGAGATCAGTTAAACTGTTACAAAGATGTTAAAACCATCTCAAAAATTGTCAAGCCTAGACGGGAGTTGAGCCCGCAACCTTCCTCTTGAAACGAGGATGCACTACCAATTATGCTACCGGGCTCTGTCACGTCAGGGTCGAAATTAGTGAGGTGATTCAGATTACGACTAAAGCGCCGTTAAACCGTTACTAATATTGCGCATCCAATACCTCGATTATAGTTATATCGAGAGAGACCTGTAATTGGCTGTATAATCTCATTAACTATTTAGTTATTTAAGACACTTCGTATATAGTACATAAAATTATAGCTGTTCGTCTCTTCAATAAATAAAATAACAAATAAAATTATCGTTAGAACAACGTTAGTAATCTTTGGTTACCTAGACCTTCTTCCTAGATACCAGCCATCCTAGGCCACTTCACATCATCATTATAAGTCCACATTAGTCTACTGCTGACTTCGATCAACAATGCACCTAGATAAAGGGTCGGCGCAAAAAATCCGTCTCGGTAAATAACAGCTCCCTTGCAGCGTGAGCTCTTATTTTGTTTAGTCAAAAACAGCCAATGTCAACACGTACCACAATGCCTCCATGCGCATTTAAAAGTTGCAAAAATAATGCCCGGAAAAGCAATTTATCAGGAATAAGTTATATTTTTAGCTTTAAACTGACGATTAATATCAATTTTTTAACAATATTGCCGATTTTAAACCACCGCTAAGATTATTTGGCCAACGTCAAACGTGTGAGATAGCGTTGGGCCAATAGACGCCAATAGCAAACAGAAACGAAATAAAACGATGTAGCTCGCAAGACAATAACAAGAAAAAGTACTTTATTTATTGATACTTAAGGTTGATTTCACAATATATGTTATATAACCTACGTCTTTTCATTTTTAAGTGACAGGTGTAATTTATTACTTTGTTTGTTTTTTGAGACGAATGATCGTAACATTTAAAGGATTTGTGACTTTATTACAAGGTGCTGTGGTTGTGATTAGGTTGAATTTATAAATTTGGCTCATTCTATTGGTAAACGAATATAGCTGTGTATTTATATTTTTACGTGGACAGCATTTAGCTTTGATTTTGTTTATGACCCGTAATCTAGTTGTATTGTTCATCGAAGACTGCTGGTCATAAGCCTCTCCCAGTACGCAGGCAGAATGTGGATGAGAAAAACCTGAGACCGGGCTCAGTAGTGCGTATGTCCATGTCCAGCCCACTTTACGCCTAGTTCGATATTATAGCGCCAAAGCTCCGCCTTCAGGGGAAACTTTATCCAATTTCCAGCGATCCAGTTAATGATACTAATACGAATCCATAAAATAATACAAATAATCCCATCAATATCACCTGAAACACTTCATCCATCACTTGAAACAGATTAGCCATGTTCTTATATTTTATGTAGGTTTCTTAAATGTGCAAAATGATGAGGTAAGTAAACAATCCGCTGGCTTCTCGCTTCTGAATACGATAACAGAGCTCTTGTAAGAGAAATACAAAAAAATATATGTGAATAACAAGTCCGTACGAATCCACGTAATCGTGGGTTAAAGGTGGGAACATAGTTTTCCACAGAACGGATGAAGTGAAGTGATTTTAGGAAGTGGCTCTAATACGTGAATAAATAAATTAATCATTTATTTATTTTAATTTATAAGTCAAATTCAAATCTCTTACTCTTTACACACTCTTAACGCGTGAAGGTAGCCCACTAGGGATAGACAGACGCAAGTCCAAACATGCTTCCTTGTTCTCCTTGGAAAAATGGAAAATAATAAAAATCGAGACTAGGTTTTTCTCTTATTTATGTGACTTCCCTTACTTATTTCAAGAAAAGAAATAAATAAATAAAAAACCCTACAAAATCATAGAGATAGGTTAATATTTAGGAGTGAAAATACATTTTCTGTTGTTGCATGGAATGCGTTTGTTATGTATAAAAATAATTCACGCGAGCGACCGTTAATGAAACCTGAACTTATACAATCTTTATTGTTTGTGGATCTGGGTACAAGATATTCGTGTTTATATTTCGAAGACAGCGCCAGATCCTTACAGCAAACAAACAGAACAGAGGAAAACATATTATTAATTGGACAAAACGGCAGTGCAGGGATTCGGTACGTCTTACACCGATATTGACTCTATAGACAAAGGGATAGAGTTAGTTTTACATTAAAAGACTGTCACACCGACTCCTAGCATTCGTACAACTCGAGATTAAATACCCATTTATAGCGGTTATCTAAGGCGATTTTATGAAGCCTCTCTTAGATTGAGGATTAGCGATTATGTGGTAATTTTGGGGATTTTGGTTAATAATTGTTTAAAGTGAAACTTTTCTTACATCGTCTCAAACTTTTTCGTCTGTGTGTTGCATGTCGCGTGACGGTCGGCCGCGGAGTAGGGATAAAATGAAAGGCGCTCGTCAGAGCAGCCGAGGCCAATATGGCAGCGCCTATAGTTCGCATCAGCTGACCGTGTAGTGTATAGACTATTACTCATTTGTGCCAATGAACATTTTTAGTTAAATGTCTATAATGTGAAACAAAGTTTCACTTTTACCGTGGTTTCATAAAACCACAATATCCTTTTTTTTTCTTTACTGTAGAACCAATTAGTATTATTTTGCAGAACTGCTCTTCAAGTCGAGAGTATAGGTTTCTTCTAGGCAAGTGTGGGCCAACGTAGACTGAACACATTAACATTAAAACATTGAACATTTAAAACACATATGCAGAACGTGTTAACTGATTTTAGAGATTGGTTTAATATTGGTAGCTTAAATATTTATCCAGTAATCGATACATTTCCAATAAACAATTTTAAACGTAAATCGGCTCCGCCTTTCCGCCGATGCCGCTTAGTCAGTTTAACCTATCTACTTACATGATGAATGAATATGATTTGTTTACTTAATTTTTACAGGCTGTTTCTATGATATTTTTGGACTTGAAATTAAGGTAGATTGTAAATAAAAAAAAATTATGGTAATGAATTTGAATAAAAACTATTTAACTAAAATACTAGCAATCAGCCCTACCCGTGATTTAAATTAACGTCGTAAATGCGGCGACACGCCGCATTTACGATGGTCTTTATCTATGAAATTGCCGTTTTATATGGAATATAAGTGAAAGTACGTATTTTTTTAAACTTTTTTATTTCTGTTATTCAAAGTAATCACCCATGCAATCGACGCATCTTTGCCAACGCATTGGCAGTTTATTGATGCCCTTCTTGTAAAAATCAGCTGGACGGGAGGCAACAAACTCTTCAAAGGCATTTTGTACTGCCTCTCGGGAATTTAATTTCTTACCCACTAAAAAGTTGTCTAAATTTTGGAAAAAGTAATAGCCGGTAGGTGCAAGGTCTGGTGAGCATGGCGGATGAGGGAGAGCTTCCAACCCCAGCTCTTGCAGCTTGGAGACTGTCTGTTGTGCAGTATGGGGTCGCGCGTTGTCGTGAAGGAGCAGTGCGGACGACCGATTGACCAAAGCTGGTTGCCGATGTGCAAGCATCTCCATCATTGTCTCCAGTTCTTCACAGTACACATCTGCAGTAATGCTCATGCCGTTTCTTAAAAAGCTGTGGTTAATCACACCCGCACTAGACCACCAAACAGTGACCATCACCTTTTTAGGGGTCATTTTTGGTTTAGAGCATTGCTTTGGTGCTGAACCAGGATCTAACCAACTTGCTGAGCGCTTTTGATTGACGAACAGAATCCATTTTTCATCACCCGTAACAATTCGGTTCATAATTCCTTAATTTCTTTGCCTATTGAGCAGCGCGAGGCAGGTCTCGACGCGTATGTTGCGCTGGCGATCGTTAAGTTCGTGGGGCACCCATCTATCAAGTTTTTTTACCTTGCCTATTTGTCGCAAATGGATCAAAATTATTTTGATGCTAACATCAAAAGCTGCTGCTAGCTCAGCTGTAGATTGAGTTTCGTCAGCTGCCACAATCGCCTTTAATTCATCATTATTGACCAAAGTCTCCGGACGACCACGAGCTTCATTTTTCAAGTCAAAATTTCCAGAACGGAACCGGGAAAACCAATAACGGGCTGTGCGTTCGTTTGTACAGTTTTCTCCGTAAACGTTTTTGATGTTACGTGCCGTTTTTTCGCGTTGGTGCCACGACGGAACTCATATTCCATAATTACACGAATTTTTAAAGTATCCATTATGACGAAAAATGTTCAAATGTAATGAAAATACAACGCTAATCAATAAACAAAAGACTGAGTTTGTAAAAAGAATGTCATGTTTTTAAAACAAAATTAATTTGAATTTAGAATACAAAGCCATTCCAAACTTTTTTTCTATTTGAAATACCAGTACTGAAGAACGGCAATTTCATAGGTAAAGACCTATTATATAATGTATGTCTTCGCCACTTCAGCCTCGTAGGCTATGAGTCGTAGCATTGTGCAAATGTGCAACGTTATTAGATAAAAGATGTATCTAATGGCGTGAGCCTTGCCCTGATTATGATTTGGCTCAAGGCGCTTTCTCTATTGCGGTATCTACGTGATCTTATTCAGTACGTATCACAGTAGATAATTCTTATTACTAATAGCTTTTTATTTTATAGAGTTATCCGAACACTTACGGAAAATTATAAGATATTTAAATCCATCTAAAAAACTTTCTAGCCTAGACGGGTCTTGAAAAAGTGTCTAGGCTTAAAAGTTTTTGAAGTGGTTTTAAAAATCTTATCTTATTACTGTTTCTAAAGGTAACTTTCATATGAATCTAATAATAAAAAAAACAATTGTTTTTATTGTATACGATGGTACAATTATAACTAGGGTTGGGAAGTCTGCTTTTAAGTTGCATTAACCTGTGCAACAATAAGTATATACTAATTAATTTAACTAGTGGTTCGCCCCGAACTGAGATCTCGCGAATCTCCCAAAATAAATTTATTATTCTTAGAGCGACTTGCACAACGATGCCTAAACGTATTTAGTGGCTAAATATGATTTAAGGAGTTGTCAAATCATACAAATACTTCAAGTTTAAACATGTTTAGTCGCTAAATACGTTTAGTGATCTTTGTGCATGCCGGCTTTAATCTTTGACTAATAAATTGGTGCCACGAAATGCTTAACCAAACTACTTGACCTACAGTTTCATTCAAATTAGATGTAACGAGGGTTCTTGTTAATTGGTTATTTTTTTTGGGGTACAAATGGCAGTTATTCTGGATTTCAGATTTTTGCCTATATTTGTGTCACTAAAACTACACGAATATCAACCTTCAGCATTGTGGGGTCACTGGTGTACCCTGTGAATTTTGTCAAAGTTTTGTTTTTATTATGACTCAAAAACTACAAAAAATAAATTAAAATTAAAAATGGAGTTCAAATGTACTAATGAAGACCTTTCATTTGACATCCCACTTGACCTAATAATCTAATTTTCATTTTTTTTACCCCTTTTCAACCCTAATATCTCATCAACCACCCCCCCCCCTATTTTTAGCTCATTGAGTCACACCAAAATTGTGCCATCACTACCTACCTATATACCGAATTTCACGATGATCGGATAAACGCTATGAAAGTTATCCTCGGACAAACAAACATACAACGCAGATTTGCCCAAGTTGATTTGGAGATCTCGCTTCGCTCAATCAATAAATAGATATTTATTATAAGTGAAGATACGCTGTACGACTTGAGTGTAAATAGTATGTAAAGATTACTTTTTAAAGGGATTCTTTATAGGGTGTTTGGTAATATACTGACGATATTCAAGTGACGGTTTCTCAAAACATAAAAAAAGATTCTCGAAAAAAAACTACTAGTTATATTATCAAATGTTAAAGAAAATCATCAAAGTTTAAGTGATTAATTCGATATAAAACTTACTGCCTACTCTTGCAATCGACATCCAAAAATAAAGGGCGTAATCCACAAAAGCGTAGATTCGCTGCGAATGCGCTGTAGAAAATAAGATATCGCCGCTTGACCGTTTTCACTAAAGCTGAGCGGAGAGATATCGGAATATCCATATGCTATTAGTTATTTTCGCATGGTATTCTGATGACGGCCTTAATTTTTGGATGTCGATTGCAAGAGTAGGCAGTAAGTTTTATATCGAAATTATCACCTAAACTTAGTCGATTTTCTTTAAAATTTTATAATATAACTAGTAGTTTAATTAAATTAATTTAACTAATAATCGGTCTATATTGTTCAAAAAATACGATGACAAAACATAGATGTGGTTTATCGATACATAAATACAATAAAAAATCTATATCTAAAAATCGAACTCCTTTAAGTAAAGACAAAGCTTATTATTCCTTCCACGTTATACGATATTCAATATCTACTTGTACAATAGCATAATAAAAGAGGGTCCTCAGCAAACTGTTATGGCCCAGCGGCAGTGTAGTCCGTAAACAAACAACCGCTTACCAGGCACAATGGAATGGCCTGTCATTGCTTTTAACGTATTTTGTTTTAAAATTTTATAGATCGAGTTACAAGAAAAACGAAAAGCGATCGTTACTTTTTAGTGGTTTACGTATTTTCCATACTTTAGTAGTGTTTTTAGGAGAAATAGAGACTTCTTTGATGACAATGCTTTAGCTTTAAAAAGGCATTTTTCAAAGATCTAGTCTAGTCATACATTTTTGATGTGTAACATCTTTCCTCTCGGTATGTGGGAGTGATTTTGGCAAAAGGGGCGGAAATGTGTAACAGAAAACCGGGGAAGCGCGCGCTATTTGATTTGACCAATGAGCACGCGCGGTGGTCAGATGTCATCATATGCGACTACTGTAAGGCTCGTAGTTTTTTTTACAGCTGACGCAAATTATTAGTTTTTAAATTTGATACCATAGTCTGTGTATATATTTATGGCATCGTAGTCGAATCAATGCGATTTTTTGATTTTGGAGAAAAAATACCTCAAAAGATTATATGGGTTAACTGCCCGTTAACCGTTACTGCCCGTTAACCAACCGCAATCCCTCTCGGATCACTCCTAAAATGTACAGATTATGGGCATTGCATTATGCCAATCACTCTGTCATAACATAAAATATATGAAAGTCTCATGTGCCCATCATATAATACGAAGCTCTTAAAATTGGCAGTATTACTCATCGCCAGCTCGGCATAGAAACCCGATATTATCTCATTATTTACAATAATTGGGTGAAAGGGGATAAACGGGAGGAAAACCTGAGATGTTTCATGACGGGAGAAAAAAGGCGCTCCATCACGCTTTGCGGCTGGCAACGTGTTACCGAGTAATTACCGCTTCTATGAAAGAAATTAACTGTCCTTAACTGTACGAAAAACGTCTAGGTTTTGTCCGACTTAGTTATTTCCTACGCAAAAATATTAGATTACTAGCTGACCAATCGTAGCTTCGCACGCGTAGTTTTTAGGGTACCTCAAAAGGTAAAAAAGGAACTCTTATAAGATCACTCTCTTGTCCGTCTATCCGTCTGTCTGTCCGTGTGTCACCACTGATTTTCTCAGGAACGGGTGGACCTAGCAAGTTGAAATTTATACCAGATACTGAGGTCTATAGTCCCTATTAGGTGTAAAATCAAGGTCCGGAGTCAACACGATAAAAAGATATGGGCAAATTTAGATTTTCGCGAAAACTTGTGAGTACCAAAATTCACCTGAATTTTCAACAATTTTTGTTTTTTTTTAATTTTACCCGGAACCAGGACTCTGACACAAGAATAGCGTGAATAGTTTTTAAACTGAATGACGTCAGCATTTCAGAAAAGTGAGCCGGAATGCTCTGTGCATTTATATGCACCACATTGAAGTATATATTTAGTTTAAAAGATGATTTTTAAGATTTAATTTTGTTGCTCAACCAGTAGGAGAAAGAAAACTTGTTATCATTCTCTTATTAAGTTTAGAAGCGTAGAATGTAGAGACATTTATACTTTTTATGCCATCCACCACGATCCGGACGGCTCAATAACAAACACAAAACAAAACAAGTAATCCCCCACGATGGACAAAGGGATAAAAACAAAATATTCCACAAATAAGTTAGTACTATCCAAGTTCCTCCCTTTCCGTTTCGGAAGCTATAAAAATCTGGACACCCAAACCCTAGATATTTCAGCGTCGTCATTGCAACTTATTACACAGTTCAGGGGCTAATGTGGCAGCTTTTTAGGACGTGAAATATGGCTAGGGCCTGGGCGGGATTTGGTACGATTTACACGTAGTGAAAACAGTGGAGAAAAACATTGGCAGTTAATCTTGTGACCTTGATGGAAGTGAAAGCTCGATATGAATCATTCTGCTGTAGATGTTAGGGACTTTGATCTGTCTTATTTATAAAGACATCAAATATCTTGTCTTCGTTGACGTGTTATGGAATTTTTGGCTTATGTAATTTCTTTGGTACATCAAAGACATACAAACTCAATAGTAACGTAATTAATTTAGTTTTTAAAGATTTGGACTGAAATTTTTATTTGACATTCTGATTATTACTTTTATTTATATAGAGTGTTTGATAATATACGCACAAAAATGAAAGGGGTTATTTTGATGAGCATAATAAATAAATTTGTGAAATGTGAAATTTATTTTGGCATGTAAAAACAAACAATTTATTAAACTTATGCTGCGCTATTGCATAATGCTTGCCATCTAACCACAGATTCTGTATTGGTGACGTCTCGAGATAACTCTTGTGGTCCCGTTCTAACCCAAAACCCGGCCTTTATTTTTGGATGTCGATTGCAAGAGTAGGCAGTTAGTTTTATATCAAATTAATCACCTAAACTTAGTCGATTTTCTTTATAATTTAATAATATAACTAGTAGTTTTTTTTCGAGAAGTCTTTTTTATGTGTTTAGAAACCATCACTTGAATATCGTCAATTGAATATCGAAACCCAACACCTTGTATATTCTTGTTTTTTAATATCATTTAATTTTTACCCTCCATTATTGATATTATTTTTAAACTTTGACCTAAAGTAATTATTAGAAATGTTTATAGACCAGGAACATTAACTGCATTTTGGTAAAACATGTCTGGAACCTATATTAATATTGTTTATCGTGTTGACATCCTAAATAATAAATAAATATGGCTGGACATTTCACACAGCGCTATCTAGCCCCAAACTAAGCAGAGCTTGTACTATGGGAACCAGATAACTGATATAATACTTATATACTTTTTTTTTGTAAATACATATGTACTTATAATATATAGAAAAACACCCAGACGCGGAACAAATATCCGTAGATCATGCAAATATTTGTTCCGCAGAGGGAATCGAACCCGCTACCTCCTGTGTCTCAGCCGGCTATACGCCCACTGCGCCACGGAGTCAGTCAAATAACAAATAATATAAATCAAATCGAGTTAAATTAATTAAACGGGGAATAGGGTGTTTAGTATTTCAGTATTATTTAATATACTTTATGCACACCACAAAATAAACAAACATAAATAAAAAAAATAAAAATAATAGAATAACAATGGGTGGCCTTATCGCTAATCAGCGATTTCTCCCAGAAAATCTTTGTATGGAGAGGATTTTTGAAATTTTATAGTATTCGTTTTAGATATATACAGTATAGTGATTTATATATAATTTATTTCTAATTAAGTATCGATAGAGAATAATACATTTAATAATAAGAATATTTTGAAATATATATACACACATACAGTATAGTTAGGTCAGCCATACTTAACGTTTTACGCGTGGATGGTAGATTTTTTTTTAAACATGACAATTGTACTAAGAATGATAAGACTTTAGCGGCTAATAACTCTCTAGTTATTAGACCTAGACCTACATATTTGCTAAGAATATAAAAAATATATAACTTCTATCAATTTACATAGTGTACGATAATGAACGGATTTCTATAATATTACTATATATTCGATATATTGCTAGAATCAGGTCTGGCCTTCTTCTTTTTTATTAATTTATTTTTATGACAGCTCCCTACATTAGCGTTTTGCATTACAAGTGATTACGATAACATTTGCATGGATCTTTTGTCTAGATACCATGGAATGCGAGGGCGCTTCAGAGTATGTACACTGGAATGCGAAGAATTGCAGATTATGTTATTAGATCATTAGGATGATATGCGTTTAATTGAACTGCGAGAAATATTCAAGGGAGACTGAAATAATTGAGTTTAGAATATGCCTAGTGTAGGTAGAGACAGCCCCGGTTCTAGAATTTTTTCCATCGGGGTAGAATTGATGTGGCGCTCCTTCTCCTCCAGTGTTTGAGAGGGGGGATTAAAATTTGAAGCTTTCCAAATCAAATAACGATCCAGTTTATTCCAACAGAGTGGAATATCCGATAGTACGATGTCCGCTGGAAGCCAAGCGCTTTTTGAAACATAATTTTATTGAAGAATTTGGTGCTCCCTGAAATTGCCTGAAGTTGACTGAAAACCGGGGCAGGCGCCCCGTTTTGCCCCCTCCCCCCTAGATCCGGGCCTGCGGAGAGGTTTTAGTATAGCTTAGAAAAACTACACATAGATCAAGCATCGAACACATTTCTGTTAATAACGTAGGCCACCAAAACACGAATGTGTGCGCGCTTGCCAAAAAAAAGTCAAAATCTTTTATTCATTAAAATCACAAGGATCACTTTGAAACGTCAATTTTACTGCCGGTTCCTTCGCGACCAAACCAGGAAAGAAAGGCAAGAAACAAGGCTGGTTGTCTTTTTAATGATCCTTTTAGAATACATTTTTTAGCCCTGGGGGCTTGACCCCAAATGGCTCAAATACGTAAGCTCTGTCAAGACTTCCCTATTTGCGCCGCTTGAGATCTTCGGCTGATATTTTTTTTATACAGGCTGTTTCATTGATATTTTAGGATATGTTGGACAATTTTAAATTTCCTATAGTAATGAATTTGAAAAAAAACTCTTTCATCAGTTATTAACATTAGGTGAGCCACATTATGATAAAAATCACAAAACTCTATACATAAGTATTATCTCTGTGGTATTATTGATCGAGCGAAGCGAGATCTCCAAATCAACTTGGGCAAATCGGCGTTGTATGTATGTTTGTTTGTCCGAGGATAACTTTCGAAGCGTTGATCCGATCATCGTAAAATTTGATATATAGATAGAAAGTGATGGCACAATTTTGGTGTGATTAAATGAACTAAAAATGTTGGGGGGTTGTTGAGATATTGGGGTTCAAGAGGGGTAAAAAAAATGACTATTAGGTTCAATAGGACGACAAATTAAAGGTCTTTATTAGGACATTTGAACTCCATTTTTATTTTTAGTTTAATTTTCGTAGTTTTTGAGTTATTAGCCATAATAAAAACAAAACTTCACAATTTGACAAATTCACAGGGTACACCAGTGACCCTACAATGCTGAAATTTGGTATTTGAGTAGCTTTAGTGACACAAATATAGGCAAAAGTCTGAAATTCAGAATTACTGCAATTTGCACCCCAAAAACTATAACCAAATTACAAGAACCCCCGTTACCTCTAATTTGAATGAAACTGTAGGCCAAGTAAGTTGGTTTGTCGCACTAATTTATTAGTTAAAGATTCAGGCCGGCATGCACATAGATCACTAAACGTATTTAGCGACGAAACATGTTTAAATTTGACGTATTTGTATGATTTGACAACTCCTTAAATCATATTTAGCCACTAAATACGTTTAGGCATTGTTGTGCAAATCGCCCTAAATATAATACTTATTTTGTGAGATTCGCGAGATCTCAGTTCGGGGCGAACCACTAGTATAATATAAGTATATCTACCAAGTTATTATCTTTCCAAAATCCCTATCGCAAAACCTGTTCACTATTCACAGAAAAAAGTCGTATTTTACGGCCGTCTGGAAACACATCCCTTACATTCTATAACTTCAGCCCTGTCAGCAAGGCCGCGCTCTTACGACTGGTGGAGGGTGGTTACAATAAAATTAATCCTTCGGGAGGTCCAAACTCCAATGGATGTATTTGTATAAGAAGCAGGCTGCCGCCTATTGTCAGTAGCTACGACAATGTAACACAAAAATGCACAAAGATGCGACAAAGAATGCCGAGCAATGAATGAATGAATTACTTTTTATTGCAAACAACAATACAGTAACAAAGGAAATAAACAATAACGGTACAATGGGTGGACTTATCGCTAAAAGCGACCTCTTCCAGATAACTTTTGGATGCAAAAAAAAAAAACAGTAAAATTACCACTAGAATCCGCCCGCGAAGCTAAATAAGCCGCTGGTAATATTTTTTTTCTGGTGGACTATTCGCGCGTTTGGCCTCTGAGGCCGTTGCAGTTTAACCGAACTTTTGGCGAGCGCAGATGGCGCTCAGCCCTGTAAGTTTTTTGATGAGGCAACTAGCGTAAGGTTACCACGTAGGTACGAACCTCGGTTTGGGTCGTTGCCAGGATGAAGATACGAGAAAACGCCCGGGTACATGT
Source organism: Philereme transversata (assembly GCA_963924445.1). NCBI lineage: Eukaryota > Metazoa > Arthropoda > Insecta > Lepidoptera > Geometridae > Philereme > Philereme transversata. The sequence continues at coordinate 14,781,853 of OZ004347.1, forward strand.
TTGGACCTCGTATAGGCGGCGACTTAAGGGACTCGTCGACCTCGCCGGCGAGGTTGGTGTATCTGTGAAGTGTATGCTCTGCCTAATGTAGATGACTCAGAAATCTCCCCCGCGTTAGCGGTGGTGATTTCGTCATGCGGATCTCCGAGAACGTGTCTTGGTTGACGGTGGGTTTCCGCTGGTAAACAGGTGACAACCTGCTTTTTATACAAATATCGTGAAAAGCCGGTTTCGTGATATATTGAGCATTTCAAAGTCTCTCACCATTTTAACCCCTCTCTTTAATTACTAGGCGTTATGTAATTAGGGAATCTAATTAATATTCGATTCGGTTAATAAGATTGTGAATAAATTAAAATAAATTATCCTAAAGTGCAATGGTGCGTAAATTACTGTCTGCTATAATTGTTAATTTTGTTTATTGCTACCAGGGATTGGATGGCTGCTATATCAAGAACGGTAAGTGGTAGAGTTCTGTACATTTACAAATTTCAGAATACACCGATTAGGTACACTCATGTTTTCAGGCAATCGTGTAAATACTCATTTGGCGGTTAAAGACTCATACAATGTTCCTAACCGTACGCATGTCTGTGAACTTACCCTTGGTACGAAGATGAGATGATAAACTACACAACGGGTTCAAATCTGGACATATCTTGTTACGTGAAAAAAACCATACCTACCAACAAGACATCATCGTCCTAATTATCAGAATTCGTAAGTCCATGTGGGAAAATTTTAGAAGAGCAACAAGAAACTGATTTTATCACAAAGTTTGAGAGATTTTTATTGAGTATAAGTATAAAATGAGGGTATTTTTTCTACCAGAAGTAAGAATAACCTAATAAAAATAAATAAATAAATATTGCTGGACATTTAACACAGCGCTATCTAGCCCCAAACTAAGCAGAGCTTGTACTACGGGAATCAGATAAGTGATTGAATACTTATATATATATTTTTTGTAAATATATACTTAAAATATATAGAAAAACATGCAAACCTTTGTTCCGCGGTGGGAATCGAACCCGCTACCTTCTGTGTCTCAGCCGGTTATTCGTTCACTGCGCCACGGAAATCTCTCAAACTTTGTGATAAAATCAGTTTCATGTTGCTCTTCTAAAATTTTCCCACATGGCCTTACAAATTCTGATAATTAGGCGGATCGACGACATGATTTAATGCCTGTGCAAACCCGAGCGTGCACGCAGCGGTTAATGATAATGCAGATGTCAGACCGCCTGCGTGGCGTTCGCTCACGTCACGCACACACCACACACGCATTTGGTTTGCACTGGTCTTTAGACCGGTAGCGCAGTTAGCCTGTTAGCATTCACGGGGTCGTGTCGCGCGGTTTCAATTCCATTTGGTGCCAAATTTTTGGAATTATTGATCGAGCGAAGCGAGATCTCCAAATAAATTTGGGCAAATCGGCGTTATATGTATGTGTGTATGTTTGTTTGTCCGAGGATAACTTTCGAAGCGTTTATCCGATCATATTGAAATTTGGTATATAGGTATGTAGTGCTGGCACAATTTTGGTGTGACTCAATGAATTAAAAATGTGGGGAGGGGTTGTTTTGATATTGGGGTTCAAGAGGGGTAAAAAAATCCAAAATGGTACTATCTTGTCAAATGGTACGTCTTATAAAAGGTCTTTGTAAGTACATTTTGACCCCGTTTTTATTTTTAGTTTAAATTTTGAAGTTTTTAAGTTATTAGCCATAATAAAAACTGAACTTTGACAAAATTAACAGGGTACACCGGTGACCCCACAGTGCTGAAATTTGGTATGCATGTAGCTTTAGTAACACAAATAAAGGCTAAAGTCTGAAATCCAAAACAACTGCAATTTCTACCCCAAAAAAAAGTAACCAATTTACATGAACTCCCGTTACCTGTAATTTGACTGAAGTAATTTGACTTAGGTCAAGTAAATTGGTTCGCATTTCGTGGCACTATTTTGATCGTCAAAGATTACGATTTTTTTCTTTTTTTTGTGACTCGCGAAATCTCAGTTCGGGGCGAACCACTAGTTTTAAATCTTGTTTTTACCTGTTTCCAGCTGCCGCCTCCGCCACACATCGAGCTGGTCATGTCTATGCCGTACCTCCGCACGGCTTTCAAGAGACCAACCGTCAGAGTCCGACGTAAGTTATTGTTTATATTTAGGGCCTGTACCGGCCGTGCACAATATTTTTCTTTACCGTTTTGAACTAATAAAAATGTGCGGATTTTTCTATTCAAAGAAAGAAAGGAACCGTACAGTAAAAGAAATGCAACAACAACATCTCACTTAAGCACTAACAAACTAACAAACTTTTAAAAGCTTTGTATGGGAATGAATTGGTACTTATATTTGATAAATTTATTGCCAATACTTTAGAAACGAAAACTGCTTACTTCGTTCGTTTGTAGTGCTTAGTAGGTAGTTTTATCTGAACTAAGTTAAGCGACAATTAAGTCCGTGCGTTTAGTTTGTAGATTGATCTCCTCATTTCTGATTTGATGTCATAGAGAAACTCCAAGCATAGCCCTCTCCGTAGCATGCAGTGCGACCTTGAGCCTTCCTTTAACTTTCACTTACCTAGTTCTAGCTAATTTACTTCTACCTATCTATCCAGCCTCCAGCACTCACTCTTGGGTATAGGCCTTCCCTCTATGTCACCAGTCCAATCGGTCTTGAGCAAGTCTCATCCATTGCTGTCCAACTTCTGTTACTAAAGCGACGATTAAGTCAGTGCGTTTAGTTTGTAGATTGATCTCCTCATTTCTGATTTGATATCATAGAGAAACTCCAAGCATAGCCCTCTCCGTAGCATGCAGTGCGACCTTGAGCCTTCCTTTAACTTTCACTTACCTAGTTCTAGCTAATTTACTTCTACCTATCTATCCAGCCTCCAGCACTCACTCTTGGGTATAGGCCTTCCCTCTATGTCACCAGTCCAATCGGTCTTGAGCAAGTCTCATCCATTGCTGTCCAACTTCTGTTACTAAAGCGACGATTAAGTCTGTGCGTTTAGTTTGTAGATTGATCTCCTCATTTCTGATTTGATATCATAGAGAAACGCCAAGCATAGCCCTCTCCATAGCATCCAGTACGACCTTGAGTCTTCTTTTAACTTTCACTTACCTAGTTCTAGCTAATGTACTTCTACCTATCTATCCAGCCTCCAGCACCCACTCTTGGGTATAGGCCTTCCCTCTATGTCACCAGTCCAATCCGTCTTGAGCAAGTCTCATCCATTGCTGTCCAACTTCTGTTACGAAATCGTCAGACCATCGGGCCGGTGGTCGGCCCTGTGGTCGACGTCCATCTCTTGGCCACCATTCTGTGACTGCCTTGGTCTACCTGTTGTTATTCCGCCTAGCCAAGTGTCCTTTCCATCTCTACTTAAGCCTCGCGATTCGTATACCTACATCTTTGACTTTAGTTCGACGATGAATCTCGACGTTTGGTATACGATCGACAAGGTGATCGACGAATTCCTAGCATAGCCCGTACCATTGATCTTTGAGCAATTCTGATGGTGTATATGTGCTTCGTTGTGAGGGGCCATGTTTCGGATCCGTAAGTCAGTATGGGCAACACACATTGGTTAAATACCTTGGTCTTTAGGCATTGCGGGATATTAGATTTAAAAACATCTTCCAGTTTTCCAAAGGCAGCTCAACCCAGCTGGATTCTCTGCCATTTCCTTCATATGTGAGCCTTGGCCGAAGGATAAGGTATGCCCCAGATATACATATATGTACTCATCAACTGTATCCAAGCAGTGATTATCCACAGTGACGTTGGATGTTAATGTACCATCGATATATATGTACTACGCACCGATTCGAACACTCACTCTGTTCCACTGAACTGTACTGCAATCCGTACTCCTTACTTTAGTGCGGCTTCGACATTCACGCAGTTTTGACGCTTACGGAGCGGCACTATTAATACGAGAATTCGAATCAAAGTATGGCATAAATAACAATTCAGTAGTCAAGTAAGTAAAATTATTGGTTGTTAAAGTGAATAAATCGGTAATAATATCATAATACCACATTAGAAAAAAATTGTTTATTATAATACCACCCCATCTAAAATAATTGATTGATTGAAAATACTTTATTGCACTTATAAAACTAGTACAAAGGCGAACTTAATGCTAAAGAGCATTCTCTTCCAGATAACCTTTGTGTATTGTAGACAAAGATGTGTGGGTAGTGCACAGAAAAGGTAAAAAAGAAAATTTGCACAGGACTAATAAATATAGCATAATATAGGTACATACTACTTAAATAAACCTACTTAAATACTTTATATGATAGACTAAACTATACCAATATCGAATTAAAATACATACATAACAATAGAAGAAGTGTTATGGAAATATTAAGTATTAATAATGGACTAAATTAAGCAGATATTCCAGTACAAAACCGGTTGTAGGTAAAAATATGTGGCTGAACACGGACTTGACGTGGTGTTTATAGAAAGTGTTTTAATTTGTGTATGTAAATGTTTTCTAGCCCGTTTGATATTTTTTAATATTTATTTTATGTTCTTTCTTTTTAGTATATAATATTCTGTCAAAGGTCAGAAAATATGACGACGTGCGTAATTCGATACTGCAAAAATACATCAAGAAGTGTCAGTGAATCATCAGGTGACAGTTTGATTTCACACTATTGATTATCGTACTTGAGCTTAAATAAACGCATAACAATTCATTTTATATTACTTTTCTACTTTACCATATTTTCAATTATTACATTACCGTTATGAAATAGAGTATGAATTCTAATGAAGTTTTGTAGGTACAAAAGCTGTGTCACGTCTGTGGTGTAAAATCTATAGGGACGACAGGTTGTTACATTATGTTGAACGGAACGCGTAAGCGCTATGAATTTCATGGTGCTTACAACGTTTTGGTAGTGAGTAAGCTATATAAGAGATCAAGCGCTGCATGTTTTAATAGTTTGGTTAGATCACATAAATAATGTTTTAGCGCTGCAGCGAACTTTAGTTCTAACTCACCAGCATTTGAACAAACTTTTTTCAAGAATGTTCTTGTCTATCGGTAGAATATAATGTCTATGTAATGTACTTAATTTACTCGATCTACCCTTTTTGTACCCTACATTCAGTATTGCCAACCCAATCAGAATGAAAAGCAGCGTATTAAATATTAAAAACAGTAGAAAACAGTAAAATAGTCTTTTTCGGAAGATAAGAGGGCATTTTTTTCAGAATATGACTAAACGACGCTTGAATGTTAAAAATAAGTTAGTTTCCACAAGTCGTCTGTGCTCCACGTATTGACAAAACTAATGATATTTCCATTGCAATATCATCGATTTCCACGGTGTATTGTGTACCGACCGGTGGGGTTTTTACTTTTCGTGAGTACTAAAAAAGAACAGTAGAAATAAGGGATAAAACAGAAACTAGGGATGACATTGAGAAAACGAATAGAATAGTAGGGTTGGAAGCACTGGGCGCATTCCCTTTATAATGTGATGTAGGTAGTTAAGTAGACGTACATCACACGAATTAAAATGGGTCTCACATACCGAAGGCCCCTTTCGGCTCGAGATAAACTTTCCCTCGCAGTCACGTAGTTATTTCATTTGCTGAGCTCAGTCATAGAATAAAATCATAAAATAGTTTTACAGATGTATTTATGAAACGCGAGACTGATTTTAAAGCTTAATTTCAGTGATTGTAAGTTCAAAGTTAATTTGACTTAACTATTAAAGTATTAACTAGCCGATAAAGGCATTTTTGATACTTATCACAACCTAATCTCCCTAGTCATAGGGCATTACAAAATTATACTAAAACACGTAGCTCATAAGCAATTTATCTTCATAAAGTCAATTTTCAGATGAATAATCATAAACAGACAATTTGTTTTTAATAATTTTCTCTAAGAGACTATTTTCTAAAAAGGTATGTCTTTAATATGAGAATTTGTTATTGGCATTAAGCATTAGTTAATAGAGTTTCTTTAGATTGATATTTAGTGTAGTATGTTCTGTAATGAATAAATAAAATTAAACACTTTTCATGGTTACATTAAACGGTGAAAAATACATCAAGTTAAGGCCAAAACTCGAACTTTACTAGATTTAGTTGAGACCTAAAGCAAACACGCAGATAATTTTAATGACTCACTAAATTAAACCATCATTAAGTCGTTCATCGACGAGTTGGCCAGGCGTGGTTACCTTGCCAGGTAGCCTGCCCAATTAATTTCAGTTCAGGAAGGTTTACCCGGTAGGCTTCAACATGAGCTTTTGGTGGCTTTCAAGAGAAGTGTAAATGTTAACCAACGTGACTGCAGTACCATTAGTACTGCAGGAGTTTATAGGCAACGGTGACCACTTAACATCAGGAGGATTACAAAATTAATTTTAAAAAAGCATGTATTATCCGTCATTGTTCGTTGTTGTTGTTGTTTAATTCTTTATTGCATAAACAGAAAAATGGAGGACTTAATGCTAAAAGCGTTTTCTACCAGTCAACCATCAGTCAAATCTTGAACTTTCTTCTTCAGATTTGCTTTGGAGCTCGAGAATTGCTCATAAAGTCGTAGGATGGAAGGCAGCGAAATGGGTAGATGACATAGCCGAAGTCACCTGCCGTCAATGAGTGAGGCTTTTTACGGTACTGTACCCAAAGAGTAAAACGGGACCCTATTACCAGAGACCAGTTTATATTACTGGTCTCTGCTATTACTAAGACTCCTCTATCTTTCTGTACGTCTGTCTGAACCGTGATAGTTAGACAGTTGAAATTTTCACAGATGATGTATTTCTGTTGCCGCTATAACAATAAATACTAAAAATAGAATAAAATAAACATTTAAGGGGGCTCCCATACAACAAACGTGATTTTTTTGCCGTTTTTATAGATAATGGTATGGAACCCTTCGAGCGCGAGTCCGACTCGCACTTGGCCGGTTTTTTTAATACAACTTGGAGATGGTCTAGCAAATGGCCCACCTAATGTTAAATGGTAACCTTTGCCTTAATCGGTCACGCATCTTACCACCACAAAATAAATGGGTACAGAAGTTCAGTTTAGTACAACAAGCGATAACAAGCGGTCAAAAGTTCGAACATTTTGATCCGAAATCTTCGTACGCGCACGTCTACGTGTGTCTATTATAACTCGTTGTACTAATGTTCAGTATTATGTAATACAACTTAGGGACGCCCATACCCAAAGTGGGTGAAGTCGGATGTGAATGATGATGATGAAACTAAATCATTTACTATTAACATTGACTGCCTCCGTGGCGCAGTGGGCGTATAGCCGGCTGAGACGCAGAAGGTAGCGGGTTCGATTCCCGCCGCGGAACAAATGTTTGCATGATCTACAGATATGTGTTCTGTGTCTGAGTGTTTTTCTATATATTATAAGTATGTATTTACAAAAAAAAAGTATATAAGTATTCTATCAGTTATCTGGTTTCCATAGTACAAGCTCTGCTTAATTTGGGGCTAGATAGCGCTGTGTGAAATGTCCAGCGATATTTATATTTATTTACACTTGCAATTTTTCAGTGTTAAATCATAGCTTCAAATCTCAATTATTGATCAATATGAATCAGATAGTTGAGATTAACGATCTCGAAGCGTGTTTCGGAAGTTACAAAATCAATTTTGATATAGAGAAAATTAAATTTGAATTCACATTTTTCCAATATCCATTCTCTTAGCGTGAAGGGAAGCTTTATTAATGTGGACTTCGGAATTGATTTATCCCGTTGCAGGTGTTAGTGTCGTGGGAAAAGAGGATTACTTTTATAAGCACTATTTGATAATTCGTAGAGGACGTGCTACGGCGTAGCAAAGTAACATTCAATGTGCTACTTTTTTTTTTCTTTGTAATTTTGGCAACCTTGGGTTGTCTGAATGAAATCGCTCATGGTAAATATTGAACTGTTTTTTTTAATGATGTGCGAAGCGCTTGGCCACTACCTCGCCTAATGGTAAGTGATGGTGTGATCGAAGATGGAGCACGCTTGCCTAGATATATGTTTGATATCGGTGGTGTACATTAAAGTATTTTTTAGCTATTTTTGTAAGTAATTTGTAACGTTATGTAAGTATTTATTGTAATACTGTGTTTCAGTGGCCTATCTGTTTTTACATACGTTGATATCCTTACCGGTTTAGTCTCATGATTACATTGATTGGAAAGCCATAAACTTGGTTCACTAACCTTTATACGTGAGCCTTGTCTTAACAGGTCTATTTATCAAGTTAAGCTGATACTGAATCTCATTTTTCCAGCTTTCCAGTCGGGTTTAGCCAACGGGTGGATAATTTGATAAGTTGCAAACGGTTTGTGGAAAAAGTGGGGAAAATAGCGTTTATTTTTACGCAGCGAGCTCGAGTAACTGACTACTTTCTCATCTCAGTAGCGATGTTTTAGTGAATATACGAGTACAATCAGTTGTAAAAGAGCTCGCCCGGGGAAATACTACCACCGTACATATTTCTGGATCAAAACACCATCTAGATGGTAGAATATCATCATCATCCACAGCCCATATGTACCCACTGCTGGTTGTAGGCCTCCCTTTGTAAAAGCCACCCTTCCCGGTCCTGTGCTGCGCGCATCTAGGAGTTGGCCGTGACTTTCTTTATGTCGTCAACCCACTGCGCCGACGGACGTCCTGGACTTCTTAGGTCTGTTCTTAGCCATCATTCGGTCAAAGATTGACTCCACCTGCCATCACCTCGTCTAGCCAGGTATCTTGCCAGTTCCACTTGAGTTCCACCACCCTTGTTTCGACGTATTGGCAAATCAACGTCCTGATTCTGCCGCTAATCAGCATTGCTGTATTTTGGTTTGAAGGGTACAGTTGCCGATGAAATTGTAAGTACGTGATGTATGATGTATGCCTCAGATTGATGGCCACAGGGCAGTGCATCGTAGGACACGTTCCTAAGGTGCTTGACCTTTGAGTCAATACTTTGTTATAGGCGATGGTTACTACTTAACATCAGGTGGGCCATAAGCTTGTCATATCTACATAGGTCACATTGGAAAAAATGTTTATAAATTAAATCAAATCAGTTTATTGCGTAATATGGGTGGGTAGAGGTACAAGGTGTTTCGTATTACATAGTATAAGTGCAGCCATATTCAGCGATTTACGCATGCAATGTCGAGTTTAATTGGTAGGTTCCATTATAATTGTACTTAATAACAAATTCAAAATTATTGAGTTAGTTGTACTTAATTATTATTAAATAAGATCCCTGTCATCTAAATATTTCTTACAACTATACTTAATAAGCTTTTCCTACAAACAATTTTTTTCAGATTTGCCTTGAATACATTCAGACTTGAAGCATCAAATAAAGACTTTGGAAGTTTGTTAAATATCCTGGCAGCCATACAGATAACGATTTTGTTATAAAGAGCAGTTCTATTACGAGGTCCTATTATAGTGTTCCGTAGTGAACTAGGAATCCTTAATTTTGCTTTTCTGTCTCTTTCTCCATCCGTTATAAGACGTAATAAGGCTACCCAGGTTAACTAACTGACATTTGAACGACGCACTGACGCCTAACAAGCTATGAAAAGAAACTAAAACAAGAAAGAAAAAAGATAGAGTTTATTTTGACAAACACACATCTGGCATTATACAGATTAAGCTAGCCATACACGGAGTCGCCGATTCCATCACGCGTCGCGTGGAGTCTGGCGGGGCGCGAGTTAAAAAACGAGCACACGAAAATTCCATTACTTCTAACTCCAAAGACAAAGCTGTACGGTACGGGTGGCTGGTTGACAAATGTTTCTATACGATTAATGATTTCTTTGACATGAAATTCTGACATACAAATTTTTATTTATTAATTTCATGGTTTTTTTATAATATTTTTTTGATAATTTTATGGGATTTACGATACTTGATGATATTATTGATAGATTTTTATTAAATTGAAGAATTTTTATGTATAACTGAATTCATTTTATGTAACTGAAATTTGCATGCTGCTGTTAATAGGTGAAGTATGTGAAACCTACCTATATAGCTGTATCAACTTATACACCATACTTCTGGCAAATTAATATCATTTCATTTCATTCCCAAGTGAGCTTATCTTAAAATATACCCTCTGAGTTTTTTTTTGGTAGCTTTGTGTAAACTCTCCTCGACTCGACCTACTCCGACGGTCAAATGAGCGCGAATTGAATTTATTGGAATGTTGTATCGGCCACAAACAGGCGCGCGGTTTTTCGAGACATTTATAGTGATGGCGTGGAATCTTGTGGAGTCGCGTCCCCGTGTATGGTAAGCTTAAGTTTAGTTTTATTTAAAATATTTTTCCGCTAGGTAAGCCTGTCTCCATCTCGTGAGTTTTCTCTGGGTTATCAACGGTGTACCACAAACATAATCTATAGTCTCATCATGATTATTATATCAGAAATAAATTTCAGCTAAATATTAGCCTTCCCGATAAATTTCCAGAGTGACTGATCTCGACACCGAAAACTCAACGATTCCCAGCAACTTTTATTAAATCCATCTATTGGATGGCTGACCAATACTGCACTTTCCTGTGCGCGATCTCAACTCGAGAACCTTTATATCCCTATTTTACTTGTATACATACGAGCATACATCAATTCATAGATAGGGGACGTCCATTACGTGAGGTGTTCAGGGGGGGGTCTAGCCGAATCTCGCCCAATCTCACGTGGGGGCGAAGGAGGGTCTTAGCTAATATCACGTATTTTTTTTATTTTATCACTGTAAATTTAGATTACGAGAGAAGCAACCTTGAAATAATGAAGCCAATTATGTTTTTTAAATAAGTCCAACGCATTTACCCTATGAATACAAATTTGAATTTAAAAAATCTCACGTGAGATAAATGGAAGGGGGAGGGCGTCGAAACATATCTCGAGACATCTCACTAGGGGTGGAAGGGGGTCAAAAATCGTCAAAAACATCTCACGTAATCAATGGACGCCTCCATACAAGTTATATGTTTATATTCGTAAACAGTTCCCACGATACAGGCCCGGTTGTAGCCATTGCCTAATGATCACTATTTTAAACTATTATTATTGTATTTTATCTGTGTTTGTTTTAAATTGTATTTGTGTTTTGTTTAAATAAATAAATAAATTGAAAATTTTAAGTTTTTAAGTTTAAGTCGAAATTCGACCTTAAACTTGTTTAAACCTAATTTTAGCATTCGTTCCTCCTTTTGTGCTATATAAACTTTAACTATGCCAAATTTCACACTTCTCCGTGCGCGTAACCTAAAAACGGGTACAAAGTTTTATCTTTCATAGATTGTCAATACTTTTTGAAAACAAAAAAATAATCCGTCGTAATTTTCAATATTTTGTTTCGTTTAATTAAAAGCTAAATAAAGTATTTCAATTTATCCTGAACAAGATTAAACTTTCGTCACAACAAAATTCTACAAAACATTCCAACAGGTTTAATAAATTCGCAAAATCTGTTTATTTCGGCTGGAAATTCACCTGCGAAGCCTGCCCAAACAATCTGAAGATTAATTGTGAAAAAATCGCTCAGACTAAAAGCGAACGATCGGAGCTAATAAATGTGTCGATCGGACGAAATGAATTCATTAACGATGTCGGGTTCCGGACAGGATCATACCCAGGACTAATATTAAATTATCTCCTTGTTTTATAAAAACCGAGATTTTTAATTTTAATGCAGGAAAGTTTTCTGGTTTATGTAATACTAGCTTCCGCCAGCGGCTTTGCACGCGTTGTTTGACAACAAAAAGTAGCCTATGTTTGAATCCAGGTCATAATCTGTCAACACACCAAATTTTATCGAAATCGGTTCAGCCATTACGACGTGATTGAGTAACAAACAAATAAACAAACATCCAAACTTTCACATTTATAATACTAGTGTGATTTTAAACTGTTCTGTTACTGTACTCTAATTAAACTGTTCATTTCTCAAATAAAATTTTGTACTATTATAAATAGTTTAAAATACCTACTGATAGTTCAACTACATATTAACATTTTAGTAAAATTTTACTTTGAAAACTTTTGTGATTGATTTCAATCATCATTATGATATGCGGGATTTATAACGTACCGTCTTATCGGCGTTTCGACCGACAATGTTTCGGTTCAATTCGTGAAACTTCATCAGGGTGAGTGCGATCTGCTCCGAATAACGTCTCGCCTAGCACTGAAAGACGAAACACCGATAAGACGGTACGTGATAAATCCCGTATTCATAATAACGATTTTAGTTCAAGTCCAGTTATAGTAATCGTTTATTTTTATAATAATAATAATAATACAGCCTTTTATTCGGACAAAGTTATACAATTGTTTCTTAAACTATTGCACTGCTAGATAAATATTTGAAATCATTAAACTTATTTGTATATTTGGTGCTTCTTGACTTTCTGTAAGTCCGTTTGTCAGTTAGCAAAGACCTTCTCTAACCTACTCTATTCAGATCTGTCTCTGGCTACTCTACTCCATGTTATGCCTGCAACCTGCCTGATATCATCGTCCCATCTTTTTTGTTGTCTAAATTTTTTCCTTTTACCTTCCCATGGCTACCATTGTGTAACTATTTAGCTCGACTTGTCCTTTCCTCTGGTCATGTGTCCCGACCACTTCCATTTTAACCTTTTTATTTTTAGAGTTAAGTCCTGAACTTGGTCTTTTTCCTAATGTTGATGTTTCTTATTCTATTCCTTTTCTTTACTCCTAGCATGCTTCTCTCCATTGTTCGTTGGCAAATGTCAATTCTATTGGTTGTGTTTTTTGATAAGGCCCATGTTTGGCTTGCATACATTAGGAATCGTTTATTTTTAACCCGACGCAAATTAGGGGTGTTATTAGAACGGATGGATCGATTCGAACGCGGGTTTTTTAATGAAAGCTGGTTTAACTTGGATTCCACTTTTTCTTTATGGTGTTGGGATCTCAGCTAAAAAATGGAAATTTATTTTTAAGTGTTTATTTTTATTTTTATTGAAACTACTTCTTGAATCTGTAACATCTCAGTTTGGCCTAGTGATTTTGAGTAGTTATGTAGTCTAGTGACTTGCAGATTGTAATTTAGATAAATGACAATCTCCAAGTTCAATTTTTCTACTGAAAAAGTTACTTATGTGTAATACACGTGTTCAAATGAAGAGTGCAGCGCTGCGCTTTGTGTTAAAAAAAAAACAAACTTAAAATCACTGATCGAACGAAGCGAGATCTCCTAATCAACTTGGGCAAATCGGCGTTGTATTTATGTATGTATGTTTGTTTGTCCGAGGATAACTTTTGAAGCGTTAATTCGAACATCCTGAAATTTGATACATAGGTATAAGCGCTGAACGATTCGCGGAGGGGATAGCTACGCATGGGTACTGTCATACACGTAATACAATTATAACTTTAATTCATTACTAGCTAAATAACGTTACTGACATTATTTTAATGTAATGTCAAATAGTAAGTCTAGCGCTGAAGCGCTGAACGAAATTTGGAGGATAGCTGCGCATGAGTACTGTCACGCACGCAAATAATATTACCTATACTTTAATAAATAGTCAATTCCAATGTCCAAAGATTTATAGTAGGTACCTAAGACATAATTAACATGATGTGTTTAAGATAATTTAGCAAAAGAATTCAAATAACAGCAATAACAATACAATTAAGAACGCGACTGTGCACTGGATGTGCACGGGGCGTCGTATGAGTGCGGGGAACGGAATGCGACTGGAGAGCCAATTGGCACTACGCACGCCCGCGCTTCATCCCGCTAGCCCCCCCTCAGGTAACTCACTTTTGACTTGCGCAATAACGGTCAGCGCTAAAGTTTCGTGCCGTTACTAATAGGTAATGATGGTACAATTCTGGTGTGACTAAATGAGCTAAAATGTGGAAAGGTTGTTGAGATATTGAGGTTCAAGAGTGGTAAAAAAAATGAGACTATTAGGTCAAATGAGATGTCAAATGTAAGGTATTCATTAGTACATTTTGACCCTGTTTTTATTTTTAGTTATGTTCTTGCAGTGTTTGAGTTATTAACCATAAAAGTGGAACCAATTAACATGAACTCTCGTTACCTGTAATTTGAATGAAACTGTAGGTCAAATACTTTGATTATTTCTTTCGTGGCACTATTTTGATAGTCAAAGATTATGAATAATACTTTTTTTTTTGCTTTTATGGGAGGCTCGCAAGATATCAGTTTGGGGCGAAGCACTAGTTTATTGTGAAATATAAGGTAGGTAGGTCAAACGATTGATAAACAAAAAAAAACATGCTGGCCATGCTTCGCTTTGCGTTTAAAACAATGTTGATTAGTCATCCTTTGGTACGGCCCTGTTCTGACAGTAATCATTTTTCAAAATCTCTACAGCGCAATAATATTATGGACGCGTCAGATTTGATCTTTCGATTCTCGCTCGCTGAGTGATTACTTCGTTTATTGGGGTTCCAAACGGATGGGAATTAAACAGATGTTGAAAGTACGCGATAAACCTTTTGCCCGTATTAATCTCGCTTACTGCCCAACTGAAGGAGGGTTATGGTAAACGTGCTTATCTCTATGGCTACATCATCATTATATCAGCCAATGCTGCACAGGACCTCCCACATAGATTTCCAGAGCCAACAATCTTGTGCAGCCTGCACACGATGGCACCCCAGCAACCTTTATAAAGTCCTCTTTCCAACTAGTGGGGGGCCGTCTTACGCTTTGCTTTCCAGTGCGTGGTCTCCACTTTAGCCCTTTCTGCCCTTACGGTCTTCAGTTCTTCAAGTGCTTTGTAACATGCAGTAGTTTTTGCTATTTCTGGCTATCTCGCTTTGTTGTTCTGTGAGTTTTTTTACCTGAAAGTCTCACGGTGACGCAATGCAATCCCATATAGGCCAAATCGTAGTTGAACGTAAACTGTTAGGTAATTGTTGTAAATGCTCAACATCAGGCCATGGACTTAGGGCATTTTAGATAGTTATCTTTATGTTTGAAAGAGCTGAGCTGGTAAGAGAAATGGTGTGGATTAGTGAGATATAGGTACCCTAACTTCCGATTCAGAGGTTGTGCGTTCAAATCCTGGCCATGCACTAAAGCCATGCAATTTTTTTACTTGAAACGGTGAAGAAAAACATTGTGAGGAAACAGGCATGTCCTAGAAACAAATCTTCGAAGGCATTGGCATGCGGTTGGTGAATACCAAAACATGAAACATTTAACAAAAAAAAACAATTAACCATGTTAATAAAAGAATATATATAGTTACCACAAGGGGTAGTCGTGAGCTATATTATTCATCATGGTTAAGTGTTTTTTTTCCTCACACGTTTTTGCGCATTTACCAGAAGCAAATAAAAATATTAGAGAAACAGAATAAACACAAAACCCAGGAGATGTCTACACAAAATTAGGAAAGGATCAGAAGAGGAAAGGAATACATGAAAGAGAAATATATTTACAGAATTAACATTTCCAAATTTTGATTTTATTAATTAATATTATATGTGCAAAAAAAACGATTCTATACATTCTATAAACGGATCTAAGGAGGAGAGAAGGATTTTAATATTTGAAGGAAGCGGAACATGGATGGATACAAGATCCTTATATAATTATACGTGGTAATTGTTACTACGTACATAAAAATGGTTACATTTTGTTCCTAAGTTGTCTCCTAAACGTTTGGCAATAATTTAAATGTTATTCTACCAAATGACCAATAAGTAAAATGGCCACATCAGAACACCGCTTACAGCCAAAAGCTCCCATATCCATAACTTTATAAGTATCGAAGTGTGAAACCCGTCGAAGGTCGCACAAAGGTTGGGCTTTCGGCAGAAACAAGGATTATGCATTACAAGTTGGCAAACTAGCTACGCGCTACGGAGCCTCGGGGCGGGAAACTTTTTAATTTTTTGTTTTTTGAATTAGAAAGGACACAAAGTAGGCTTAAAAAAGGTCCGATCACTTTAGAAAATACTTTTTGCAGATTGTTATTTTGTATTTGTAGACGAACCAAAATCCAAGGCCTCATAAGAAGGTCGCTCAGAGTGATATGCTTGGTAGTTTTCTACGAGATCGAATCAGAAATGAGGACATTCGTAGACCAACCAAAGATACTGTTGTGTTATTAACAAAGAATTAGCATTAAATTAGTGGGCAGGGCGCATAGCTCGAAGAACTGACGGGCGTTGGGGCAAGAGTATATCGAGTGGAAACCACGCACTGGAAAGCGCAGCGTAGGACGGCCCCTTACTATATAAAAAGACCTAATAAAGGTTGCTGGGAGGCGTTGGGTGCAGGGCGCACAAGATTGGTCACTCTGGATATCTATGGGGGAGGCCTATGCTCAGCAGTTAACGTCTTGTGACTTAAGGTCTTTACCTATGAAATTGTCGTTCTTCAGTACCGGTCATTACAAATAGAAAAAAGTTTGGAATGGCTTTATATTCTAAATTCAAATTAATTTTGTTTTAAAAACTTGACATTCTTTTTACAAACTCAGTCTTTTGTTTATTGATTAGCGTAGTATTTTCATTACATTTGAACATTTTCGTCATAATGGATACTTTAAAAATTCGTGTAATTATGGAATATGAGTTCCGTCGTGGCACCAACGCGACACAAACGGCACGTAACATCAAAAACGTTTACGGAGAGAACTGTACAAACGAACGCACAACCAACGCACGCATTGGTTTTCCCGGTTCCATTCTGGAAATTTTGACTTGAAAAATGAAGCTCGTAGTCGTCCGGAGACTTTGGTCAACAATGATGAATTAAAGGCGATTGTGGAAGCTGACGAAACTCAATCTACAGCTGAGCTAGCAGCAGCTTTTGATGTTAGCATCAAAATAATTTCGATCCATTTGCGTCAAATAGGCAAGGTAAAAAATCTTGATAGATGGGTGCCCCACAAACTTAACGATTGCCAGCGCAACGTACGCGTCGAGACCTGCCTCGCGCTGCTCAATAGGCAAAGAAATGAAGGAATTTTGAACCGAATTATTACGTGCGATGAAAAATGGATTCTGTTCGACCATCGAAAGTGCTCAGCAAATTGGTTAGATCCTGGTTCAGCACCAAAGCAATGCCCTAAACCTAAAATGACCCCTATAAAGGTGATGGTCACTGTTTGGTGGTCTAGTGCGGGTGTGTTTCACCACATCTTTTCCTACCTTTGTCCTACCTCAAAGAACGCTTTGACTTTCTTCACCTTTCCAACTCTCGACCCTTACGTTCCTCTGAAACCCTTCAATTAAAAACTCCCCATCATACCTCAGTATTTTATAGTTCCTCTTTTACTTTGCAGGCTACCAGGCTCTGGAATGCCCTACCTGTCTCAATTCGTCACGCTAAATCTCTCCCTATCTTTAAAAACTTGGTCAGACAACACTATCTGTCATCTATCGCTCACTAGGCCACTTATTAATTATTACATTTTTATAATTTATATATGTAAGTATGACAATATATATTTTATGTATTATAATATTAATATTTATGTAATTTTATGATTATATTATACATTATAATTATGCATTTTATTTTATATTATCTATATTTTTAATAAATATACGTGTACTATATCGGATTTACGCCGCCGTCTTTATTTTGTTCACATAGATCCTGTCCATCCAAAGGTTGCCTGGAAGAGATCGCTTTTAGCGATAAGGCCGCCCATTGTACCTATTATTTAAGTGTATTTTCTTATAAATGTTTGTATTTAAATGGTGTGCAATAAAGAAATTATCTATCTATCTATCTTTTTACAAAACGGCATGAGCATTACTGCAGATGTGTACTGTGAAGAACTGGAGACAATGATGGAGAAGCTTGCACATCGGCAACCAGCTTTGACCAATCGGTCGTCCCCACTGCTCCTTCACGACAACGCGCGACTCCATACTGCACAACAGACAGTCTCCAAGCTGCAAGAGCTGGGGTTGGAAGCTCTCCCTCATCCGCCATACTCACCAGACCTTGCACCTACCGACTATTACTTTTTCCAAAATTTAGACAACTTTTTAGTGGGTAGAAAATTCAATTTCCGAGAGGCAGTACAAAATGCCTTTGAAAAGTTTGTTGTCCAGCTGATTTTTACAAGAAGGGCATCAATAAACTGCCAATGCGTTGGCAAAGATGCGTCGATTGCATGGGTGATTACTTTGAATAACAGAAATAAAAAAGTTTAAAAAATTAAGTACTTTCACTTATTCCATACAAAACGGTAATTTTATAGGTAAAGACCTACGACAAATATAATATTTAATTTTTGGTAGAAAACTCATTAATCTCGTAGTTGCGATCTGTCAAATTAGCATATCTAAAGTATTTATAATCCTTGAATATGGATTGTCGATAACAAAATTAAGCTAGCTGGTGTAAACTCGGTTAGGAGGGATTTACATAATATTCCAGCGAATCAGGGCTTAGTATCGTTTCTGCTGTTTTGAAACCGGATGAAACAAACATGGGGTATTAGTTATTGTTATGTAAGCGGGATTGGGATCTGTAAATAGTTTCCCAAGCGCTTGTCATGAGAAAAATCACACCTAAATCGACTAAGTTGTCGACTAAATGTTTGTTTGTTATTATTTACTAGCGACCCTTTTTGCTTTCACATTACTATTATACGACGACCTCCGTGGTGCAGTGGACGAATAGCCGGCTGAGACGCAGGAGGTAGCGGGTTCGATTCCCGCCGCAGAACAAATGATCTACAGATATTTGTTCCGGGTCTGGTTGTTTCTCTATATATTATAAGATAAGATAAGATAAGATAACTCTTTATTGTACACCAAAATAAAATATACAACATCATTTTTACAAATAGATTTAGTACAATGGTCTTATCGCTAAAAACGATCTCTTCCAGACAACCTTTGTATGGACAGGATTATAACATATCACATGACGGCAGTGCATCTATATAAAATTAAAAACATACCTACATACTATAAACTTAAAATACTAATAATAACACAAATTTAATTATAGTAAAATAAGCAACTATAAAAATGGTTATGATGAATTAACAAGCAGCGACAACTTCAACGCAGGGACAGATAATGGGTGTGTAATTACTTTTGTTTTAAAATTACTAATATAGACTTGTATGTTCTTATAGAGAAGGGCAAAGCGTTCCACAATCGTACGGCTGTTACAGTGAAAGATCGACCATAAAACTCTGTCGTATGGACAGGAGTTTTAAGTTGAAGGGAATCTAAAGAACGCAAATTGCGATCATTAGCCTGGTGGAGAAACTCAAAACTATCTTTAAGATAGAAGGGAGAAGAAGGGTTAAAAAGGATGTTATACAAAAGGGGCAGTATGTGTGCATTCCGGCGAAGACGGATGGGGAGCCACTTGAGCTTTGCGCGAAAATCAGAGACATGGTCATACTTGCGCAAGCCAATCATGAACCGAATACAGAGGTTTTGAAGGCGCTCAAGTTTGCTCAGTTGGGCTTCAGAGAGGTCAAGATAGCAGGCGTCGGCGTAGTCCAGGATTGGAGGTAAAAGGTTCTGTGCAAGCGTAACCTTGGTAGCAGTCGGCAAGAAGTTACGAAGTCTCCGTAGAGATCCAGAAGATGCAAACACCCTGCGGCTAATCTTATTGATACAAGGAACCCAGGTTAAATGGGTATACATCTGTATTCCTAAAATTTTCACTGACTGGGTGATGTCTGTGATGGTGTTGTGCAAAATTGATTTGGGAGATCTGTTTGGAGCTACCAATAACAATGGCCTGTGTTTTGTAATTTTGTAAATATAAGTATGTATTTACAAAAAAACATGTTTATAAGTATTCTATCAGTTAACTGGTTCCCATAGTACAAGCTCTGCTTATTTCGGGGCTAGATAGCGCTGTGTGAAATGTCCAGCAATATTTATTTATATTCTGTACCTATTATGTTAAATGTACCCTTGTGATGCAAAATAAACGTTTTTTTACGTTTTTATACTTTTCTTTTACTTTTTGGTGTACATATATATTACCGGAAATGTATAAGTTACCTAAGGAATGGTATACAATACCGAATCAAGAATATGAGTAATATATTATCTTAAAGATTCCACTGGATGTCAGTACGTTGTTAGGTTTGTTCTTATAATTTACCGACATCCCGAGTTTAATACATTTGCGATTGCTGTTTAGGAATTTTTTGTACAATTCCTAGTAAAAATGTATAAAAAAAGTGGAACTCCGGGAGTGCCGACAGAAGTGAAAACTTGAACAATTACGAGATACTTATATACAGAGATGTCGGTAACGGCAACGGTAACAGTGTCGCGAGTTTAATGGTTTTTCCCATCTCAAATAATACCCAACGCGTCTAAAGAAGTTTTCACTACTTATAGTATACAGAGGTGTCGGTAACGAAATTGTAACAAAAATATTTCATACATTTGATACCGACTTTAGGCATTGTGTACATTTACTAGGCGTTCTATATAATGACTAATTACATACATTTTCGATAACATATGAACTAATAATGAAAATTGGGCTCCAACGAAAAATATCGTCAGAGAGAAGATACAAGTCTTTCAACGATCCACAGAGAGAAACATGCTTGACATTAAACTGAAAGACCGTATCAGAAATAGAGATATAAGAGATAAAACCAACATTATCGACGCAGCCACACTTGCTTGTCAGCTCAAGTGGAGATGGGCCGGCCATGTGGCACGGAAATCGGATGAAAGATGGACAGAACGCGTACTACACTGGTACCCACGATCAGACAAACGCGCGCACGGGCGCCCGCACCGCCGCTGGCGAGACGACATTGTCGATATCCTTGCCGCAGACAGGGGTCCGTGGCGACGGATGAAGGAGGCCTTTACCTAAAGATGGGTACCCAAAGACGCGACTGGCCGTAGATAGGGGTCTGTGGTGACGGATGAAAGAGGCCTTTACCTAAAGATGGGTACCCAAAATAAATAAATAAAATAATCAATAATAATGTGGAATAATGAATGTGAATTATTTGTGTAAAATGTATTAACTATTGTATATGTAATTTTGGGAATAAATGGCTTATAATAATAATGGACTAATAAAGTCAACTTCAAAATCCATTTATTACTTATTTATTAAAAACACTAGGATCATTTAGAAACTTAACGCGTGTTCCTCTGCGAAAAAACATGAATTAATTTTGTTACAAAAAGACCTGCCGGGGTTGTTGCCTGTCTTTCCGGTTCTAAATGATTTAAAAAAATATATTAAAGAACTTATGAGTTTGAGATATTTGTCTAAACCAATATCCGGTTTTAACTCTAGTTCTGCGTCTTAAGAGTACTTACCTTACAAACAAACTAACTATTAACTACTGTGCCTAAGTTACATTACAACCTTCATTCTTAATTTGGGATTCGCTGTGAACCGCTTTAAACATTTTTTTGAACCTGGATCATGATAACCTCACATCAAAAATATATTTTTCTTCTGGCAATAAACTCTGTTTTTTTATTTTGCAGTTCATTTTCCCCAAAAGTTAGGATACGTCTCTAATGAACGTTTTATCGTAGCAACTAGCTTCCGTCAGTGGCTTCAAATGCGTTGTATGTCAGCAAAAAGTAGCTTATGTTTGAATCCGGGTCATAATCTATCAACACACCAAATTTCATCGCAATCGGTTCAGCCATTACGATGTGATTTAGTAACAAATAAACAAACACACATCCAAACTTTTACGTTTATGATATTAGTGTGATAACGGTTCTAGATCTCCCTCTATGCCCAGTTTCAACTTTCCGCCCTGTGCCGGCAATTCTACCAACACATATTACTTTTTCAATCGCAGAAGTTAATTTATGAAATGAGTTTGTTAACATTGGAAGCAAAAGAAACAAACTAAGTACCTACTTCTTGTTCCCAATCCATCATGGCCACCACATGAGCTGTCAACATTCCCGCCAAAGCTACAGACAAGCCACATAATTAATTAACTTGGCTGTTACAAGGGAATTAATGTTGCAAATCCAGCTAGTAGGTGTCTACAAGTACCTCGGTTTGTTTTGATTGGTTGGCCACGGAATATTATTTGATTCCTTACACGGTTCAACCAAATTAATTCACTTTAATTCAGAAATGAAATGATGATATTATTATTATTTATTTGAACACCAACATAGTATATAATTAACTAATTAATATTTCTACGACCTAAATGTTATTTACGTTTATGTTTTAATGGATCAATTTTATTTGATTAATTAATCCAAATTAAAAACCAGATTGTTAACAATGTAATATAGCCAATATAAAAAACAAGCCTATTTAAACAAAAAACTTCGGCGTTAATTTTTCACAACTGTTTTGTTGTTTCAACGAATGTTTGTTTTTAGATTATGAATCTTTCGATTCTTTTGAAACGTGTTGCAACGATTTATCGTGAATTTTTGCTCCTTTGTATGAGTAGGCGTTCTGTTTATCAAACATTTATTTTATAGCCTTAGTTTATAATAGGGTGTCTCAATAAGAGTGCACTTTTTAAATTTGTATTATTTTTTTTCGTGTATGTGGCAACTCTGAAAATTGACAGCTGTCACCTATGATTACTCCCATTAATAAAAATGGAGCGTTACACAAAAGAAGAACTTGTTATCATTGTGAAAACTCATTACAAAAAATGGAGAATATTACTGCTCACAAACTTCGCGGAGTTTTTGGTCGAGAAAGTGCACCTAATGTGTTCACAATTCGAAAAATCGACGTTCGCTTCACTTTGCTCTATTGCCCATTGAACGAATTGCTGATGCTTTGCATAGTTTACTGGTTTGAGCTCCTGAGTAAGCTGAATCTTGTACGGGTGAAGGTGGAGGTTTTACGTCAAAATTCGCTGTGACTACGCGCAGCACTAGCTTCGTGAAATTTGAAGTTGTTGAGCACGATGCCGAATAGATGTTTTCGGGTTTTTTGCCACACTCTCGTTGACAGCAGCAATATTTTCAAGAGTTCTACCGGTACGTCAACGCAGAGGAGACTAAATGTCCACAACCGACCCAGTTGCTTCAAATTTTTATGACTACTCTTCGAATTGTCTCAGCGTAACATTGACCATTTTAATAATACGTTTTCACATTAATTACACGTTCTTCTTTTGTATAACACTCCATTTTTATTAATCGGAATAATCACAGATGACAGCTGTAAAATTTAAGAGTTGCCACATACACGAAAAAAAAATCCTATATATAGACCACTACATTTTTCTACAATTATAGATTTTAATGATTGTAGAAAATGTGTTGGGATGCCAAAACCAAAGATTTTGTTTTTTGTCAAAATAAATTAAACCAAAATCCATCATAACATCGTCGCTTTCCTTAAAGATCGCATCAAGTTATCGATCATCATCATAGTCTCAGCCCGAATGACCCACTGCTGGGTATATGCCTCCCAAGTTT
Organism: Philereme transversata; assembly: GCA_963924445.1. Lineage (NCBI taxonomy): Eukaryota > Metazoa > Arthropoda > Insecta > Lepidoptera > Geometridae > Philereme > Philereme transversata. The sequence goes on from OZ004347.1 coordinate 14,805,293, forward strand.
TTAGTCAGGCTCTTCTACCCTGTGCGTCACATTACCACATTCAGGTGTTTCCTGCATTCTTCATGACGCGGACTATCCATATCGCTTTTGGACTTGTTCTATTATCACACGAAAAGCAACAGATTTGTTTCTTATTCCAGCGACATCAACTGAGGTCTACTCCGGTAGAGGTAGAAACGCGCCCGGAGCTATGGACGGGCGAGGGCTGGTGGCTGTCATCAAGCGACAGGTGCCGCTGGCGGGCCAGCTGGACCATGAACTAGCGTGGGGACAGGGATGGGGGTGGGTGACCCTTCCCAACGGAGTGTGGAGTGGACGTAAGTAACAAGTTACTAATACTTGAGGTGAGAGAGATGGAAGTTGTCAGCAACTAGTGCCGCTGGCAGACCATGAACCAGCCTGGGATAGGGCTGGAGATGGGTCATCCTACCCAACGGAGTCTAGAGAAATATAAAGAGAAAAGTAGGTTCAAGATTTTTTAGCCAGCCTTGGCTTAAGTAGATGTCGTCCGATCTCCCGCTTGGGACTATAGGTTCTAGAGAGGCCGTACTCTAGATCTGACACAACTAGGTATTTTGCAGAACTATATCTTTTTGGAAATAGAGATTAAACGTTTTCATACAATAAGTACATGCCGAAAAATTTTGGTTTTGAAAAGACGTCTTTATACAAGACACTGATAACGCTATACGAAGAAGAATAGGAGATTAAACCGTCTCCAGACCGTTTTCATGATGATTTCACTAGAGCGCTTACACACTGCGTCCGATCTGAATTCAGACCGACATATCAGTCGGTCGGCAGCGGAGGGAGCGGTACCGTAGCGTTTTTGCCGATCCGTATTTTCTCGGAATCGGATCAGATGCAGTACGTTAACGCTCTAAGGCAGGCATGACCACCCGTGAAGATCATGAAATAGTTTTAACCCATCAGTGACTATTTGAGTTACAAATTACTGCCTCTCTTTCAGGACTCTCTTGGTCCCAAGACGGCGATGACTTCGCCCTCCACGCGATGCCAATAATGCACCACACTAACGTCTCCCAGGCCTGTTCCATGCTCGATGGAGTCACGGCGTACGAAGCTTCGGCCTACGAACAGGCACTGGCCGAGTATGATGACACCGGCAGTGATGATTGGGACATAGGAGTCGATTGCGGTGATTTTATGATGTAAACAGATAAACTGCCTTGACCATGAAGCAATAACGAGAAGAAATTCTGAAAACTCGACTAGGTAATTCTGCAACTTAAGTAAATATAGGTTGGACAGCATTAAAGTGACAACAGTGCGCTCTGTCTGTATTAAACAAAAAAAATAGCAATAGTTTTAGTGCAGTCAACCCCAATTTATTTGTGCTCACAGAATTACCCTTAATAACTGGTAGGTATAAGAATGTATATGAAGAAATTTAAAATCCACTCACTGTATTTTGTATATGTATGTTCAACTTATTATATTAGATACGGAGTTTGGTTGGAAAGATAAAAATACAGTAGTATAATGTTATAAGACAACTTAAGAACTACTCTCCCTAAACCAATCTGGAGCTAAGTGGCTAAACACAAGTTCAAAATGCACTTTGACTTCTTCGAGTGTTGTTCTTCGAAACACTTTCTTCTTGTTGTTGCTTTGTGGTACCTCAGGTCCTGGTCACCGTTGAAATGCCTTGTGCTGTAAATGTGACTGACTATAGGCATGAGATTTTGTGAACAACAGGAAGTGTTTGTGAACCAGGACCTTCAAATTGACAATTACTTGAATTGGAAGAAAGATCACATCTGAAAGTGTCTTATAACATAGCAATCGGCACTGATTTGCAATTTAGTGAAGGAATATTTACTTTCTGTCACATGGTTTTGATGTTCTATCAGTTTATAAATAAGACAAGTTTTAATGTTGCTTTTTCTTTGTCGATTTCATTGATCGTTATCAGTTATTTCATAACGAATGTTTGTATTTGTATGTACCCTAAGTGCTGGTCACAAATCTTGTTTTAAATATGGTGTGCCAATTCAAAACGTCTTATGATGCATTTTGTATTTAGTCTTATTCAAAGTGATTAATAAAGTATTTCAGAAAGCATTGGATTTGAAACGAAAATGTCGTCAAAGAGATTGTGCCAAAAGCAATGTACAAAATGCGATTGGCCTGTCAAAACTCAATTTAATAGTTGCATGCTATAGCTGGATAGAATGATGTGTGTAGCAAAAACTTATGTAGATTATGAATTCTTCGGCCTATCGGTAATTCGGTATTAAGTGTTGTTCAAAATGATAGACCCCCTCCAGACCTCAGCCCTCAGAGCTATTATTTATTGTTCGTGAAACTTTGATACTGTATGAATCTTTGATATTTTTATTGTAATTTTTTTATACCCATTTGTATCTGCATTCGGAAAAGCGTTCTCACTGTTTAACTCTCTCGGAGTCACCTTTTCACAAGCATTGAATGAAGTTTTTGAATATTTTACTGAATAAAATCAGGGTAACTCTGCATTGTTGAGTTGCATAGAAAATAATATTACTATGGTAATATCTTGACATCGGATTCGCACAAACTTATAACGAGAGTTACAAGAAGAATTAATTATTTTCATTTGGAAGGTTGAACATGGCAGCCTTAATATGACACCAATTATTGTGGATTGTATTTAATGTCTAACTTGGAAGATAATTTCATATTTTAGCGTGTAAGTTGATGTTAGTTTGTAGTAATTGTGGTCGGTAGAAAATAACCTAACGAAAGAAACACGAAGAGATAGTAAGCTCTTTTAAAAATGATATAAAATGATTGATCATTGATCATATATTTTTGGGCTTATAAAAGCGAGGAAGGAACCCTCACACGCCTGTACTTTTTTAAAAGATCTTGATATGTTGTAGGACAACGTTTTGGCATCGTATCGGCATTGTTAGGTGGTATAATTTAGTACAATTATTAAAGAGTATCTAGTCGCTAATATCTTCCGACCTACCCAAAGACTGCCTAACGTAATAACGTTGTTTACCTGATACCTTTGTGTGTACCCTAGGCACGGTTTGTACCCTAGGCGGCATGGTTCGTACCCTAGACATGATGTATCCTAGGCATCGTTTGTTTCCTAGGCACAATGTGTACCTTAAGCACGATGGTGTGTACTCTAGGAGTGTTGTTGTGTACCCTAGGCATGATGTGTACCCTAGGCATGGTAATCGCGAACTCCCAGGCCCTGCAAAAGGCTACATAGCAAGATTTTGTAACTTCACTTAAAAGACTCGAAAACAAAACGCTATGTTTCAAATTTTTAGAGAACGCTTCGCAATGATAAAAGTATTAATTTAGATTCCTGAGTAATAGTAAAAAATATATCTCAGTACTAAAATAACCTGCAAAGCGTACTTTTGTCGTCGTACCTGGTCCCATGCTGGTCTTTTCCACATCAGACACAAAGCCTCTTCACAACCTTTGTACCTACCCCAACAAAGGCCAAAACCTGACGCTAAATAACCAAGAAATAACAAATAGAATCAAATTTAAACATTTATTTATTTATTTAATACTTTCACACAAAACATAATAGTGCTAGGAGGATTTAATGCTAATAGCGTTATCTACCAGTCATCCTGGTCGTGCTAAAAGAAGGTAAGGCGTGACACAGGAAAAAAGGTATAAATAGGTAAAAATGCCTAACATAATAATTATAATGTGTATATAAATACAGTTATCTTACGTAAAAACCTTTATGTTAAAAAATACATATATGTATATAATATATATTATTAAATAGAAATTACATTGCAAACCTAAGTCAAACGCATGATGGTATCGGTGGCTTAATTATCTTCAACTTCTCAAGGAAGCGCTGACACACCAATCTTCAACATTTGTAGTAGAAAAGAACTACGATCATCCCAAAAAGTACTATTGTTTATTAATAATTAGTTTGGTATCGTTTATTTTAATAATAAACAAATTGCACTGGGATCCGCAATACACAAAAGTTATCTGGAAGGAAAAGCTTTTTATCATTTGTTAAGTGCAATGAAGTATCAATCAATCACTGGGTACAAAATCTTGAAATGTAGCGATAGATGTTGTAGCAAATTGTATATTACGAGAATAGACTTAATATTAGAATAAATTATGTATAATTAATTGTGGTGTTGTCTGTAAACCTGTAACTCAATTAAAATGTCTTTGTAAACGTGCGGTATTTCAAAATGGTTTGAAAAAAGGGTGGTAAATTAGTTCATCTGGAGAAAATCACCTGGGTGAATTAAGTATACTACTTGGTAGATTAGATTCATCCAGGTGATTAACAGGTGAGAGCGGTATAGATAGTTCACAAAGCAAATCACCTGAATGAATTATGTTACACTACTTGGTAGATTAATTCCATCTTCAGTTGCTGGTTGCTGCGGTTTTTACGTCAAAAGTTGAGATTAAGTAAGATTTATTGGACCGTTGTATTTTTAATTATTATTTTTATTTAAAACAATAACATAAGAAAACAAAACAATCACAAAAAAAATACATTAAAGATTATAACAACGTATAGCGGTCGTGCTACATAGGTCGAACCGGTCTTAGGGACCGCTAGATAAGCGCTTTTCCAGACCGTATTTTATCTAGCTTCCGTTGTTGTTAATGGATGGCGTTGCTTAAATCAACACAGGGAAATAATACAACGTGAAATCATAAAATGTCAGTTTCAGGCTACATGCAACACAAGATCATTGATCAATCAAATCAATAAAATTAATAAAGATTGTTTTAACTACTGTGATAATACTATCTTTATAGTATTATTTCACTGTGCACCCTTGAAATCGCTATCGATCTTAGCAATCGGAATTTTTTTCTTTTTAATTTGCTTCTGAAAACCACTCACTGCAAATGATAAAATATATTTTTGTTACTTATCTGTTGAAGTAGATAATATTTTAGCATGTAGATCCTGAAAAAATGCTTCATTTAATTTAGACATTTAATTCCCCGGGAATTTACCGCACGTACCGAATAGAAATTTTCCAGATTCCTTTTTACCCTAAATTGCTGTTATCTTGTACTTTTCGTTGAATGTCATGCTGTCTACTAGTAATAAAGTCTACTCTAGTAGAAACAGCAATAAGGCGCTGGTATCGTCGAGGTGAAGATAAATGAAATAATGTATTTTTGTATTGATCGCTTGCAAGTTATTTTATATTGATAATGCGGAAATGTGTTCGTATTTTATAATTATTCATTGCTTGGTTCTAATGATTCATTGTTTACGCAGCTAATTTTATAAAAGGCGACATTGTTTTGTCTTTTATTTTAGAGTACGATCTGTGCGTAAGTAACTGTTTATGTTTTATTTTAAATCATACTGCCAATTGTGTAAGTTCAATCAACGTAGCCGTAACATTAGCTGTGTAGACATTTTTTTATAACTGGTATTTGAAAGACCTGTGGGGTATAAGCAGCGGCACGTAAGTCTAGCGCTGAGCGATACGCGGAGGGGATAGCTGAGCATGGGTACTGTCGCGCACGCAATACAATTATAACTTTAATTAATTATTAGCTAAATAACGTTACTGACATTATTTTAATGTAATGTCAAATAGTAAATCCAGCGCTGAACGAAATGTGGAGGATAGCTGCGCATGAGTACTCTCGCGCACGCAAATAACATTACCTATAATTTAGTAAATAGTTTATCTCCAATTCCAATGTTCAAAGATTTATAGTAGGTACCTAAGACATAATTAACATGATGTGTTGAAGTTAATTTAGCAAACAAATTCAAATAACAGCAATAACAATACAAATAAGAACGCGACTGTACATTGGATGTGCGCGGGCATCGTATCAGTGCGGGGACCAGAATGCGATTGGAGAGCCAATCGCCCTTCATCCCGCTAGCCCCCCTCAGGCACCTTAATTTAAACTTCTGCGCAATAACGGTCAGCGCTAAAGTTTCGTGCCGGTACTTGTCGAGTCCGTGGAAGATTAAAAAATACTGGCAGCTGTTTGGTGCAGGCCCCACAAGTTAAGTCACTGCAAATCTATGGAGATGTTAAACATTGGATGTTCTACAGCTAATAGTATGATGATGATTTAAAGTAAAAGATTTTTATAATGATCAGGAGGCTCGCCAGCGCGTGTCACTAAACAAAAAACCATGCACCACAAATATATTTTCGTCGCCTAGTATTCAGTTATTGAGTAGTCCGGCTGACCGAACTACTGATATTTTTCAGTGTCAATGTCCCGTTGTTGGTACAAACCAAAACCATCCAGTGTGCCTGGTGGAATGGGTGTTGATTGTTCGGTGCGTTATCACATTGGCGATTTGCGATTGCGTTTTTCTAGCGAAGCATCAGTCAATGTGCTCGCTGCGTGTGCGTAATGCTGGCCATACACATTTACACAACGACTCCATTTTCATCATTCCGCGTCTCGTTGAGTCCGACGGAGTGCGGGTTAAAAAACGAGCACACACTCTAAATGGGCGTGTCTTAAATTATAACCTTTTAGTTTTTTAGATTCCTAGCTTTGTTTAAAATGTTTAGAAAAAAAAAACTTTTACACGATCTACTCTGATGGCTGCCCCCCACTGCCGACTTGGATTTATTGGATTTTTGTATCGGCCACGGAAGAGCACGCACGGCATGGATTAACCGCACTCCACGTGCATCGGATCTTGGATTTTGGAATGATTGGATATCCAAATACCTACTTCCTAGGGCTCCACGCAATCCACCTGAGGTTTCTCACACACGGATTGTTTTTGGAGTCATTTGTAGTATTGGCGTGGAATCTCGTGGAGTGGTGTCCTCATGTATGGCCAGTTAACGAGCTCGTTATCTGCACGCGTCGTTTTCCTACAATACGACTCACTGAAGCGTGGCGCGCGAGCGAACGCGGACTCCTCTTTGCGGTGGCACGGCGTGCTCGCGGCAAGCACGTTCACTAATCGCCTCGCAGAATACAAGCTTGCAAATCATCAGTGTGATAACACCTTAAGACTTGACTTGCCTGGTTGATGAGGCCTAGAATAGTTAATTACCAGAATCCTCTACGCTAAACTGTCATTTTACTCGTTCTTTTGTAGAGAAAAACTTTTCTTTGGCAGTCATGCTAGCCTGACTGCATTGCATTGCGCATTTCAGTTATCCTGAATGCACACGGTCCCAAAATAGTCCAAATACCAGTTATATGGAATTATTTTATTGCGTTTTATTTTATAGAGATTGGTAAATGATGTGTAGAAGTTTGTAGGTAGCCCGACGTATCGTGTGTCCGAATACTTAGTTCAGTAACAATTCTGAATGTTTGTATGTAACTTTTGTAATAAAAGCCTTTGTGTGAAATGGTGTTTCCTTATCAAGTACCAGCTGACCCACCCCGGCCTCGCAAGGGTTTTTATCAAAGCCGACAGCACTCAGAAATAGTGTAATTAATTAATTAATTTATTAAGGATTTCCAATGAGTAATACACAGACTTAAATTAAAATAAAATACAATGGAAACGCTCCCTGTGCTCACTCTGTGAAGGCAACCACAGCTAACATTAACATAGTGTAGCTTTATATCAGCATTAATCGCATAGAGATTCCTATCAATTCACCTGTCTGCCAGTTCACCACCTGTTCAGTGATTCAGTGCTTCGTAATCAAATGATATTTATTGACATTATAAGTGTTTATTTTTCTGAGCTTGACATGTACATAAATCATTGTTCATACATAATTCATTAGTAAAATATTAATTGTTATTGCCATAAATATTCGAATACCATTTTGTTTGATTAAGTGGAACGTGATATAATAACAAAAAAGTGGCACTCCGGGAATGCTGATAGAAGTAAAAACTTGAACAATTACGAGAGTGTCGATAACGGTAACGGTAACAGTGTCGCGAGTTCAATGGTTTTTTCCCATCTCAAAAAATGCTTCTTCTTAAAGAATTCTTCAGAAGAAAAATTCTTAAAGAAGTTTTCACTTCATATACAGAGGTGTCGTTAACGGTAACGGTAACAGTGTCACGAGTTCAATGGTGTTTTCCTATTTAATAAAAATCCCAACGCGCCTAAAGAAGTTTCCACTTCAAAAAAAGTAAATTGCATGTTACACAAGCATGCATTCGGTATAATCCATTTCATGCATACTTCACAATAATATTATAAATGTGAAAGTTTGGATGTTTGTTTATTTGTTTGTTACTCAATAACGTCGTAACGGCTTAACAGATTTCGATGAAATTTGGTGAGTTTATAGATTATGACCTGGATTCAAACAAAGCTACTTTTTGTTGACAAACAATGCGTGCAAAGCCGCTAGCGGTAGCTTGTATTTTATAATTCAAGAGTAACTCTGTCTCTCTACCTGTTTATTACGTTATCACGAATAAGCGGCTCAACCGGTTTCGATGAAATTTAGTAGGTATATATTTGTATAGTTACATTATGACCTGGATAACGCTTGATAAGCCGCTGCCGGAAGCGAATACAAAAATATTAAAAATCCCGGCCAAGTGCGAGTCGGACTCGCACTTGGCTCCGTTGTTCCGTACTATAATAAATTGTATGAGCGCCCATACAACTCAGAGGACTATCTTAATTGGCGTCAACTATGTATGTATGGAGACACCCTTTAATTTTAAACTTTTATTATCTATTGGAATATTTCCTTTATTTGTAGGTACTGCTTTTTGCCAAATTTCGTGATTCTAGGTCAACGGGAACTACCATATAGGCTTTCGACCCAAAACCCACAGGGTACTTGTTGTTGACCTAGAATTGTCAGTTTTGGTTAAAAGCAAGGTAAAGGGAAAATTTCGAAAAATAAAACAAGTTGAAAATTAAGGTAAATTGTACTACCTTTCTTACCTACAAGTTTTCGCGAAAATGTAAGTTTGCCCATATCTTTTTATCGTGTTGACTCAGGACCTTGATTTTACACCTAATAGGGACCTCAGTATCTGGTATAAATTTCAACTTGCTATGTCCACCCGTACTTGAAAAAATCGGTGGTGACACACGGACAGACGGACAAGAGAGTGATCTTATAAGGGTTCCTTTTTTATCTTTTGAGGTACGGAACCCTAAAAATATATAGATATATAAAGTTCTTATTGGTTGCCATAATCGACCTAATAACCGCCTCACCTAATGCTATTGTTGTGGGCAAACACTTGCCCAACATACTATAAATTAAAACGTAGAACTCTTGACACGCTAAGAAGAATTGGTTGCCATGAACATATTTCTTTAGGCAAACCATTCGCGATATTTTTGTTTATAGGTACATTGTAGATATTTGATAAAAAAAAACATCCGGCAAGCAGATGGGTGGAGGACAATCCAAAATAAATGAATGGTGAAATAAATATGATGAATGGTTTTTTTTTTTTATGGCAACTGATTCCTCTAATAGGGCCTGAGGAACATTCCTGCCAACCGGTTATATGACTGCCTCCGTGGCGCAGTGGGCGTATAGCCGGCTGAGACGCAGGAGGTAGCGGGTCGATTCCCGCCACGGAACAAATGTTTGCATTATCTACACATATCTGTTCTGTGTCTGGGTGTTCTTCTATATATTATAAGTATTTATTTACAAAAAAAAAGAGTATAAGTATTCTAACAGTTATCTGGTTCCATAGTACAAGCTCTGCTTAGTTTGGGGCTAGATAGCGCTGTGTGAAATGTCTAGCAATATTTATTTATTTATTTATTTTATTATTACATTACATACGAAGAAAAGTTATCAAGTCCAGCTTTTCCTTCAACAATAGATAGATAGATAGATAGATAACTCTTTATTGAATTACCACACAAAACAAAACACAGTACAAAAGTATAAGGCTAGAATAAATAAGGCAATAAAATGGGCGGCCTTATTGCTGAAAGCGATCTCTTCCAGGCAACCTTTGGATAGAGCGAAATTTACAATATGGAGTGCGGTGTACTTTGTAGGATACATTTACACAAATATTCTTAGGTATACTAAAAATATGTTAAAGTTTTAATCCTAATACTTAAAATACTTATAAAATAGACTAATATATAGGTATATGCAAATAGCTAACTATACTAACAGATAAAATGTTTAAATAGTAAATAAATAACGCTAACAATGAACACCTACGAGTAAAACCTAGTCGATATTTTTATCCCTACTTAACATTATAAACATATGGTGTTTTTTCCTTCTGTGACCTTCTCGACAATGTCGTAGCATTTTATACGCCTTGAAAATACAGATGTAACTACAGTATTTATTACTTAAAGCACAGTAATTTATGATAAGCTTTCACCGAAATTGGCTGCGGGCTTGCAAATATTCTCCGTGTACTAAAAACCTACTTAGTTCTTTAGACACGTATTACAAAGGAGCAAAGTTTATTTATGCTTAACAAGTGCCGGCTAATGTTGTCTATCGATAGTTAAACAAAGTATAAAACACGCGAGAATAGATTGCCAGTTGATGTTAAACTTTATTCTGTGCAGTTTAAGTTGACATACCGGTTTTAAGTTGGTAAAGTTATCGTGGTAGGGGTTTCAGGGCGTGTAGGTGCAGCAGGCAGTCGATTACTCAGTGCGTAGTCATGCAGGCTGCTCAGTGCTGCCTCCGACCACAGATTAAAAAAACGTTTCGTTCTCTCATGATTCAGCACGGTTCCTCGCAGTCGCACGACGAGTCGCTAGGCGACCGCGCATAGTTTGATCGTTAAACCTTTTTCAAATAAATCGTATTAAATTAAAACGTATCTGAAGCACGAAGTTTTAAGTTTCTGAACGCGAATTCTTTATGCAAAACCGCGAATCGCAGGAGCGGTTGTCAATAAACCATTTTGTGTCAAATTTTATGGATTTTGTGTTTACAAAGATAAATAAAATCGTGTGTAGTAATTTATAACGGATTTTGGAAGTTTATTGTTAACTGGAACGTGATTCTGTATGATAAAATTGTTGTCTTCCATTAGTTAGTTTTTGTGTTAACTCTTCACCATGGAGAAGGGTTCCAGACTTATGCAGATGCAAGTAAGTTCTCATCTAGAGAGTAGTACAAATTATTTAGTAATTTCAATAATTTTAAGGTTCTACCTACCTTTCTCTTTAGATAGATATAACTTAAAATAGGTAAACAGTAAATAATGCTGAGCTACACCGCATACTTTGGTATCTAGTTTTTGGTGTGTTACCTATGTGTTCTAACTAATTCTTAGGATGCATTATTTATTTATTATTTGTAAGGACCTACTTACCTTACGTATTAAATCTTCGTATAAATAAATTTAATTAAATACCTAGAATCTTCCGTCTGGGATGGGTGAACATGAAAATGTTTTTTGTTAATCAACCTTAATAACAAATATTTTAGCATAGACTATAGCAACCCTGTGACCAGGCATGTCGCTGTTTTAAAATGTAACCATTTCAATCGCAAAAGAGTTTCGTTGATTACCATTTACGACAAAAACAGCCCGCAAAAAACAAACACTTGAAACACGTCCGGTGAGGCGGTGATTCAAACAAACGGCTGTTTTAAACCGTCTCGACTCGGGAATCGAACCTTGACCTCCGCTGATTATTATTATGAGACCGATGTTTGGTACTAACTCGCTGAGTTGATTCAACCCGCACGCAGATGTTTTTGCAAACTTTATTGCGAATAAAAGGGGATTTGTTTATGATAGGGGAACGCTAAGCATTCATTTATTTATTTAATACTTTCACACAAAACATAATAGTGCTAGGAGGACTTAATGCTAATAGCATTATCTACCAGTCATCCTGGTCGTGCTAAGAGAAGGTAAGGCGTGACACAGGAAAAAAGGTATTTCACAGCTTATTATAAATACAGACCCTAAATGACTAAATAAGAACATAATAAAAATACCTAACATAATAATTATAATATTAGGTCTTTACCTATGAAATTGCCGTTTTGTATGGAATAAGTGAAAGTACTTATTTTTTAAACTTTTTTATTTCTGTTATTCAAAGTAATCACCCATGCAATCGACGCATCTTTGTCAACGCATTGGCAGTTTATTGATGCCCTTCTTGTAAAAATCAGCTGGACGGGAGGCAACAAACTCTTCAAAGGCATTTTGTACTGCCTCTCGGGAATTGAAGTTTTTACCCACTAAAAAGTTGTCTAAATTTTCGAAAAAGTAATAGTCGGTAGGTGCAAGGTCTGGTGAGTATGGCGGATGAGGGAGAGCTTCCAACCCCAGCTCTTGCAGCTTGGAGACTGTCTGTTGTGCAGTATGGGGTCGCGCGTTGTCGTGAAGTAGCAGTGGGGACGACCGATTGACCAAAGCTGGTTGCCGATGTGCAAGCTTCTCCATCATTGTCTCCAGTTCTTCACAATACCTACACATCTGCAGCTCAATGCTCATGCCGTTTTGTAAAAAGCTGTGGTGAAATTTAACAGTACATATCGAAGAATCGTGTTTGGGTTCTTTTAAATTATTAAGTTTTCAGTTTTAATGGTTCAAACTTTGCATGTTTTTTTATGCAAATTTGCATCGTGTAAATATTTCGATAATGTTCAAGACTGTTCCGATAATGTATGCACGTTTGCCAAACTAGTTTCATACATTATAGAGGTTTTTATGAAAAATATCCGCAATGAAAAGTTACTTAATTCTGATGTATCAAAATCGCATGTTCTAATTCTCCTCGATACTGACAAAGCTCAAAGGTATGGTATGACAATGAATTTAGGTCGTCATGAAAATAAAAACACGTTGTTCGGTTGCCCTAGTTTATTTATTGACAATCGTATCGATGGAAGGATGGAACACAAATGAATTAGCCGGAAGTACTGAAGTAATTTGTTTTGTAGCTCAGTTAAAAAAACATGGCTATTACGTATAGTATTACGTGTAGTAACTGAATACTATAGAAAATTTCCTATACCTGTATGGCGAACATAGTTCTTTTCAGATAAAATATTCTGGGTAAAAATTTATCTGGAAGAGATCGCTTTTTAGTGATAAGACCACCTTTATGCATTCTTCATTGTTTATTACAATGGCAACTTTACCCGTTGCCTACATAAATGTCTACATATTATGCTAAACCATTTTTAGTACTAACTTATTCGATAGCTCAGTCTATCAGCATTCTATGCTATCAGTCACTTCAATGAACTACAAGTAGGTAGGCGCGTGACCTGTCTCATTATCGTCATTTTATACAAGGGGCAACCCGGAAGGGGTCATTGCCATTAACAAAAATATAAATGCAGATGTTTTGGGACTTGTCACAACCTAGCTGAAGTTAAAGATAACTGTGTGAATCAAATACATAAATAACACACATTATAACAATCACATAAATAATAGGATTTCCTGTAAAGTGGTTAGGAGCCATTCATTAATTACGTAAGGATGATTATGACGATTTGTGACCCCCCTACCCCCATGTAAGGATACATAAGATTTCTCGAACAGGGGGTCCGAGAAATCTCATGTAAGATTCAATCTCGTTTTTCTGAATAATAAAACGTTGTTAAAAAAGTTCAGTTACACTAAAACTCACAGTTTGACGTAAAACAACGTATTTTATTTTTTAGCAGATAATTTAGGTTAGGTATTCTTTATCATTGCTATCAGATATAGAATATGTTTATATTATTCTATTTATTATAACTATATATTCTTTGTAATATTATTATTATAATTAAAAGTAAGTTTTTAAATAATCTTAAAGTGTACAAACATATATCAGTTAAACAATCTTCAAACGAATAAAACTTTTAAAATAATGATCGACTAGTTTTAAATTACTCTTAAAGAAAATAAATTTCATAGTAAAAGCTAGATCAATTTAGATAATCAATCGTCGTCTGGACTGAATGGATTAGTAAGCCATGTTGTCCGATCGGAAATAATTGGTAACTCATCAGATGCAGTGTTAGATGGAACTTCATCTGGCACGTCTATTGTTGACTTCAACGACAAAAGAAGTGAGATCTAAATGGGTGCCAAGTTCAACGGTCAGTCCTGAAATATATATATATATATATAACAACTTAAAATATAATTTCTTCTTATAACTTAGGATAATATGTATATTGAAGCCTAAAGTCTGAATTGGCTAGTAGTCAATCAGTGATAAAAATGTCGATTTTTGGTGGTTTATATCTAAACAACCGTTTGAAGTTTGTTTATGAAATTTGGAGCACATATCTATCTCGCAAGTTTCAATATATGAGCTTAATTTGACATGTTTGTGTGAAATAGTTTTTGAGTTATGAGATGGTCAAAAGTGGCTCCAAATGGTTCGTGCAACACACGGTCTTGCTCGCCAGTTCTTGGCTTGGCACGCTACCGCGTGTCTAGATATGAGTAGGATAGAGGCAGATTTGGAGAAGACCAAATACATAGCAACCTACTTTTGCAACCGAGACAGAGATTAAATTGATTAACCCAGAGATACCTAAATAGTAAATACTTATCTGCAATAATTGTACATATCTAATATTTTGAAAAGTGTATGCATTAAATAAAGTTCGTAAAAGGACACATATAAAAACAGCTAAATTATACAATAAAAATAATTAGTTTAATTTTACTGTTTGTTCCTAGAACCTGTAAAAAGAAGTGGATTGGATAGACGTGATCATTCAAGACCTTTTAGATTGCAGTGATTTCCAAGACCTTGCATTATATAGAGCGGAGTGTAAAGAGAAGACGAGAAAAGCAGACCCCATCATCAGATGGGAATAATAATTACTTAGGAGAAAGAGAGATTCCTAGAATCCTTGAATCAGTATAATGTAAACGTAGTTGCCCACACAGTGGTCAAATTCGGCCATAATTTGTTTTTTGTTTTAGTATACTTTATTTTTTTCTTTCTGCTCTACTTCTTCGTATAAACTTTGACAATGCGAAATTTCACACTCCTCGCGGAATATACTTAAAAAAGGCTAGAAAGTTTTCTCTTCACGTATTATTATAATGATTAAACTCATTTGTTCAAGCCTCGCCCAATTGCAAACTGCTGAAAAAACACCACATTCTAATGTATTGTAACATGACCTAATTACCTGATACCACTGTTCCATGTGTCCCCTATCGATCGTAAGTACAAACTGGATTGTAATAGCCTGTACTATAGATAATCAGGGGTTCCTGGACATAGAAACCAACAATCGTCTATCAATTTAATTTACTAGCCTAATGTTTCTTTTTATTCATTATTAATTATTTAAATTCATTCGTTCAAGTCATTCAGTTCAAGAAAGACCGATAAAGAGGGTCTATTTATGGATCTTGTTCTATTGCCCCACTGTAAGGCAAAGGTTGTCCTTCCATACTTTCTTCGGGGCTTTTCATCCTTGTTTCTGTTGCTTGGGATGGTCTGCCCAGTTCCTGTCAGAGAAAAAGAATGAGGAAATTAAAAGAGAACTAATCAAATTCTCTACAAGATACTTAATTGACATCTTCAAGGTCTTCGAACCAGGCGTCAGCTTTTGCTCACCATAAACCGTATTATTAGCTAATTATTTATTTATGTCACGTTTCATAAATCATTGTCTGATATGCGGCCTTTACGACTCGCCAATTTTAGATTCAGCCATATTTGAAAATCGTTTTTCCAAAAGCGTGAATCGCAAAATAAGTGGTGGGTGGTAGAATCCAAGATCGGTAACCTGTTGCCTGCATTTTGACCAAGGATGGTAACGCGTGGGATTTGAGCGAGGAAATCCTTGGTTTTGCATTGTTTTGGTATTTAAATATGAGATTTTATTATTGTGCTCCCACTTTAAGCGGATTTTGTTTTATTTCCATAATAAAATACAAATAAAGTTAATTTTTTTCATAATAATAATACTAGTGGTTCGCCCCGAATTTAGATCTCGCGAGTCTCCCATAAAAGCAAAAAAATATTATTCGTAATCTTTGACTATCAAAATAGTGCCACGAAATGCATAACCAACTAACTTGACCTACAGTGTCATTCAAATTACAGGTAACGGGAGTTAATTGGTTATACTTTTTTGGGGTAGAAGTTGCAGTTTAAGATTTCAGACTTTTGCCTATATTTGTGTCACTAAAGCTACACGCATACCAAATTTCAGCACTGTGGGGTCTCTGTGCCCTGTGAATTTTGTCAAAGTTCAGTTTATATCATGGCTAATAACTTAAAAACTACAAGGTTTAAACTAAAAATAAAAACGGGGTCGAAATGTACTCACAAATTCCTTTTAATAGACGTGCCTCTTGACCAGATAGTCCTATATACCTACCTATATACCAAATTACATGATGATCGGATAAACGCTTCCAAAGTTATCCTCGGACAAACAAACAAACGTACATACATACAACGCTGATTTGCACAAGTTGATTTGGATAACGATCGGATTTGGATTTTTTAACGTCTATTTCAGTCAATAATGTGCACATAATATCTATATCACATAATATCATACAAGGCCCATATCTATAACTACGGACTAAAATACATAAAACAATAAACTTAAAACTATCACTTTGATTTGTTTGGGGGCTTTTGATTCATAGTTATGTCTAGGTTTCAGTCAGTATTTCCGAATCTTTGTATATTTTAACTTAAAAACTACTAAAACTAAAAATAAAAACGGGGTCAAAATGTACTCACAAACACCTTTTAATAGACGTGCCTCTTGACCAGATAGTCTCATATTGTTTTTTTTTTACCTACTTGAACCCCAATATCTCAACAACCCCTCAACATTTTTAGCTCATTGATCACACCAAAATTATGCCATTACTACCTACCTATATACCAAATTTCATGATGATCGGATAAACGCTGCCAAAGTTATCCTCGGACAAACAAACAAACGTACATACATACAACGCTGATTTGCACAAGTTGATTTGGATAACGATCGGATTTGGATTTTTTAACGTCTATTTCAGTCAATAATGTGTACATAATATGATTACAAGGATTATCTATAAATACGGACTAACATACATAACACAATAAACTTAAAACTATCACTTTGATTTGCTTGGGGGCTTGTGATTCATAGTTATGTCTAGGTTTCAGTCAGTGTTTCCGAATCTTTGTCTATTTTAACGGGCGTTAATGACAGCTCTTTCGTACTTACAATCTGAACTTTGGCAAAAAAAAATGTAGCGTAGTGCTTCGATGTTCTTTCCCTAAACAAATCAAACAGCATCACAAAATCCCAAGCTAATAATATCTTTACACGGTATATTAATCATTACTTAGATAGCGCTCATAAATAGTGTAATTTCTCAACGCGTGATGGCAAGTGATGGCGAACAGTGGCAGACCATTGTGACTAATTGAGGAATGCAAGTAATGGACACTTGAGTCAATAGCGCACAGCCATGCGTGGAGACTTGTAAGCTAAGTTATCAAGCAATTAAGAAATTAAAGGACGTCAGAAGTTGATGAGAAATATTATCCAAAAACATCTTTACATAAAACAAGAAATTATAAATACCTTCAAAACGAGGCTCTTTTTGCATCGGGTGTTAAAAACTTCGGTCAAACTAGTTTTTTTTTTAAACAAAATCTCGTCCAAATCGCTCCATCCGTTTGGAAACTACGATGCATTGGCATAGACAGACATAGGCGTCAAACTTAAAACAGCTCATGTTTGCACCCACGAGTACATACGCTCTTCTACTGGACAAGATGCAAAAAGCTTTTTTTCGCTTCCAGAACATGCGCCTGTATGGGTATTACCCATTTATGTACCCGAAGAAGTTTATTCAGGGCTGCTGGTGTTAAAAAGTCTCTTTCAAAGTCAAAGAAGAAAAAGGTTTATTCATTAAGTCGTTTAGCTAATTTTAAGTCGATTTACGCCTTCCTCGCGTTCAATCACCGGGAAGACTCAGGCAACAAACCCGACTAGTTTACGAAAGGGTTTATACATATAGATTTATTCTATGATTTTTTGGTGGCATGGGGATTCTATCTCCTCTATTTGATATTTCGGACAGAGGAAATGTTGTTCCAAACCTAAATGATTCTAACTCATTATCTCTTAGAACTCTACCACATAGTTAGAATATATTTGATTTTGGGGATGAAGCTGTCTTCTGTAATACAGTTTTTTAAACTAAAACAGAAGACAGAGAACTCTCTCTTCTTTGTTCCCATGTTTTATTTATAATAAAAAGATTTGATTTGATTTGATTTATCCAACCTAAGTTTTATTAATGTTTCTCCATCAGCCTTTCCTCCAAGCAATCAAAAGAGCATTGGTCTGGCGCACGCGCATATCGAGAGCCGAAGCGACTAAGAGCTTGCACTCCATAAATAGAGGAGTAATGGCGCCCTTTCTTGAGATTAATACCGCAGTTATGTCTGGCAATTGTTTTGCAACTATGTAATGAAATGAGCCGATTACGCATACGTATGAAATTACCCTCTCCCAATATGTTATTACCATTATTTAATTATAATATAGATAAAAGGATAGGTAACGCTTTATTGTATAAACACCACACAGAATAAACCGATCATATAATGTTTAAAACATATACCTAACTAAACACGTGGAAATATAAATGGTGGTCTTATTGCTAAAAGTAATCTCTTCCAGACAACGTACGGACGACGTTCGAAAAGATAATGAATCTGATAAAGTAGTATATTCGTAGTTCACTAGAGTCAATCGCTCGTATTCACCGCTAATAGCTAAAATGGACAGTAATCAAATAAATGTGGTACTCTTCCACCTTTATTATGCGCACCGCCAAAGAGTGGCCGTCTTATCTGAGTCTGTGTTTCCTGACTTACAATCTAGGGGTATTCAGATGCGAGTGAATAGGTTTCTTCTAGGCAAGCGTTCCATCGTAGACTGTATCATCGCTTATCATCAGGCAAGATTGTGGGTCATAATAACAAAATGTTTAATAAAAAAAAAAACTAAATAATTCACAGTAGCATTCAATAAAGTTACATTAATATATTAATACAGTTATGCGTACTATCAGTTTTGTTGATTCTCTTCGAAGCACGGAACACCTTAAGCACGCACATGTAAACGATTACTTTGCGCAAGCAATTTGAACAAATTCTTCCCCTTGGCCAAATTCTTGAGCACGACGAGACACATCTGTATGTGTGTGGGCTCCATTAGGTACCATTTTGATATGCCAAAATTAACAAGAAAACTCGTAATTTTTTACCGGCTAGTGAAACTTACTGGTAGAATTATAAATCTCTATCCAATAAAGGATTCATGTATTTACTTGAATTCGTTCTCGAGTTTATTTCAAAGGTTAACAAGTTCTATGCAGTCTCCTTGACCTCATTGCTCCATGTCGCTTTCCGCAGAGTAGTCAAACTACTGCATTGCTCGTACGCAAAATAAACAAAATCACATATAAATAATACCATTCTACGTGTTTATATTATAATATCCTCTAGTGTCAGTCAAAGTCAAAAATTTTTTATTCATTACAATCACGTAGATCACTTTGAAACATTAATTTTACTGCTTGTTCCTTCGCGACCAAGCCAGGAAAGAAAGGCAGAAATACAAAAAATAAATTACGTCTAAATTGTATCATTTTAAACGAGTTGGAGCAATTTCAATCCCAAGCTTCGCTATCATCTAAATAATCCGAAAGCTTTTTATAAAGATTTTGTTTAATTACGTTTTTAAATTTGTTAATTTGTCAATTTTTGTACATCACTTGGGAAATTTGGAAAGCAGTAGCTCGTTTGTTAGCCAGTTTAACCGAACTTCTGATAGTTTTCGATTTCAATAGTCCGGTTTTTTCAATAGTCCGGTTTGTACAAAGCACCGAATTATCAATATCCTAGCAATAGCAGAAATATTAGTAGCCTAATAGTATTAGCTATAGTTTGGTTAGTAAAGTGAAAAAAACCGCCGGTCGTTAGGTTTTTTATTACTATTTTAACCGAAAAGTATAGGTATCAACCGGACTAACAACCGAATTACAGATACTGGTGGCGATTCTGTTGTTTACGCTAACTAAAATTGTGTAAAATACGAACGGTCTTATTTTGTTCACACTAAAGATCAAATTAGAATGACATTCACAGTGACATTTCTAAATTTAAGTATATTTAAATAAGAAGGCATGTTTGCGGGCTAGTTTTAGTCAAAACCAATTTGATTGATCTCTAAAACTAGCATGCAAACATGCCATCCTAACAAAGATTACTTAAGAGGAAATCCGGGTAGCAAGACATTTGGAAAATAGGTATTTAACAAATCTATTGCTGTCGCACTGTGCCATATTGCCCTATATGCCCTATGTGCGTGCGATAGAGACACCTGTTGGTCGGACTGATTATACTTATTTAAAATAGATGAAATCACTGTTTCGTAGTCCCCTGTTTCCTCCTCCAAAACTGGACCGATTTTTTTTTTTCAAATATGTGATAAAAATGGCTTTGGCTATGTTTGTACGTTTCGTTTTTTTATTTATATTCGTCAAATTTGTTTGCTGGATGTCTGAAAAGGGGCAGTAAAAATTAGCAATTTCTGTGACTTTAGAAGGTTCCTAGTTCTTATAATAATTAATTTATGGAGAAAAACTAAACGTAGGAGCATAACAGTGGTACTTGTAGATTGTATGGTAAAAAAATATTTGCTCTAGTATCACTATCCAGAGAGGAAACAGGGGACTACGTTTATATGGGCGAAATGCAGCCCAAATTTCCTCTTAATTTTAGAAATGTTAATTTAAATTTAATTCTAATTTGATCTTTAGTGTGAACAAAATAAGACCGTTCGTATTTTACCCAATTTTAGTTAGTCAGCGTAAACAACAGAATGGCCATTATATACAGGGTGTCCCAGAAGTCAACGTCAAGCCGAAACGGGGTGACAGGATTGATCATAACCATCACGAGAAAAATCTGAAAAAAAATCTATCCCATGCAGTTTGAAAATTATGGGCATTTTAAGAAAAACCTAGAAATTTGATCAAACTGTACCATTTTTCGGTTATTGTGGTTATTCTCTTTTATTTTTGTTCATTTGAACTTTGGAGACGTAATTCTAAATAACATTTCTAGAATCCCAGTAAAAAATAATGACACAATTGCCTCAAGTTTCCGAGAATTGAAACTATTTGTTAAACTACGAATTTAAAATTTTCAAGATACGTCGACTTTGACAGGCCCTCCTTTAAAAAAATGTACTGGAGTGCCTTGGCAAGTAGCATTAAAAGTTGGCGCATTTTATCAGAATTCTAAAATGATACAAAACTTGTTAGTTCCATACAGTAAAAAGAGTAAAAAAATTAAAACCTCAAGTAACCCGATTTTTGCTATATCAGTTAAAATGTTTTTGATTCGCACAAGCTCTAGGTAGGTTCTTAATTTTAAGGCAAAATGATGATTTACAAAGGCTCATCGTATTTTACAAAGAGCCGAAATGCATCCGTTTCACGTACAACGAGTTCAAAGTCTTCTACCTCGAGATTATCAGGAAAGGATTTCTTTTTGTAGAACAATGCTACAGAGGCATAATGAGAATCCCAAATTCATCCAAAAAATTATCTGGTCAGATGAATCGACATTTAAAAAAGATGGTTTCCCCGTTTCGGCTTGACGTTGAGTTCTGGGACACCCTGTATAATATTTGTCTGTCTGTCATCATGGTTTTGTAACTGGACAATTTGTATGTGCGGCACCGTGACCGTATAAGGCAATGTCTTTTACCTTTCTGCTAAATGTTAACCGGTTAAAATTTCGAGTGAATATTTGCAAAACTAATAGGCATGTCTAAAGGTCTGGAAACGATCGCTTTTAGCGATAAGACCACCCATCGTGTGTTTGTTTAATCGTTTATCATGTCTCATCCATACTAAATCCATTTAGGCATCGTTGCGCATGTCGCCCTAAGAAGACTAAGATAGCAAAATAAATGAACCAGCAGATTCATTCGAATCTGAAATATGTGAATAGGTAGTGGTACCTTTTATTGAAGGAGCATTAGATTTAAGTAAGCACTGAGTACTTTTAATAACTTCTGGTAATCCAATAAATAATTGATCGATCGAAGCGAGATCTCTAAATCAACTTGGGCAAATCGGCGTTGTAGGTATGTATGTTTGTTTGTCCGAGGATAACTTTTGAAGTGTTTATCCACCAAATTTATATGATAATTTTGGTGTGACTAAATGAGTTAAAAATGTTGGGGGGTTGTTGAGATATTGGGGTTCAGGAGGGGTAAAAAAATGAGACTATCTGGTCAACTGGCACGTCTAACAAAAGGTATTTGTGAGAACATTTCGACTCCGTTTTTATTTTTAGCTGAAACCTTGTAGTTTTTAAATTATTAGCCATAATAAAAACTGAACTTTGACAAAATTCACAGTGTACACTAGTGACCCCAATGTGCTGTAATTTGGTATGCGTGTAGCTTCAGTGACACAAATATAGGGAAAAGTCTGAAATCCAGAATACCTGCAATTCCTACCCCAAAAAAAGTGTAATCAATTAATATGAACTCCCGTTACCTACAATTTGAATGAAACTGTAGGTCAAGTCAGTTGGTTATGAATTTCGTGGCACTATTTTAAAAGTCAAAGATAGCAAATAATATTTTTTGTTATTAGAGGAGACTCGCGAGATCTCAGTTCGGGGCGAACCAATAGTTTAACTGAAATAGTAAATTACACTAATTCTCTTCCATCTTTATTATGCGCATCGTCAGAGTGGAACGCCTTGCTTGAGTCTGTGTTTCCTGATAACTATGACCTGGGTGTCTTCAAGTCGCGAGTGAACAGGTATCTTCTAAGCGTGATCCATCGTAGACTGCATCATCGCTTACCATCAGTCAAGATCGCGGTCAAACGATCTCGACTGATGGTGGAAACGTCAAAAATAATACTATAAAGTAATGTATAAAAAAAATATCACTACTATTTCCGTTACGTATCGTGTCGTATCTTTAAGCTCGATTGACCTCAGCAATATTTATATGACACACGCCCTAATTATTCCGTAGCACGCCAATTTTCCTGTTTGTATGCGAGTAGACCTCGTGATGAGCATTTATTATTATATACCTAATAGGTAGTTTTATTCACGCTAAGATATTGAGCACTGGTATATTTTTGACCTATTAAAATATTCAAACTACAGTATGAAAAATAATTGAAATCATTGCTTAACACAGTAATATTATAAATGCGAAAGTTTGGATGTTTGTTTGTTCGTTTGTTTGTTACTCAATCACGTCGTAACGGCTGAACCGATTTCGATGAAATTTAATATGTACGTAGATTATAACCTGGATTACTACAAAGGCTACTTATTATCCCATAAATCAGGTTCCATGGGATAAAAATGGGGTGTCAGGTAAAGTTGCAACAGCGAGTTTGGCTTTATGTCTAGGTTTACTACACATTTAGTAGTATAACGCGTACGAAGTCGCGGGCAACAGCTAGTTATACCTATAAATTTTTGTAGATGTGTGTTTAACTTTTCAGGTTTGAGAACATAGTTCAAGTATTGTAAAAAATAGTCATCTAGCGACACAAATAGATTGACAACATCTAGAAAACATCTAGATGTAGAGATTACCAACATCTAGAGAAATTAGTTGCTACGCTCCCCAATTTATTATGAAAAAGCTTCTGCTCGTTGCTTGTCGCGTGGTTTGTCAAGAAATAAATAAAAAATATGAGCCTTACAGCAGTCGCATATGATGTGTAACGTCATTTTTATTGTACACCATATAAACAAAATAAAAAACACAAAGCAAATCCTAATCTTATCTACCGAATTCATCACTCTGAAAGTTGGTCATTGCAATGCGACTAACCGTAGGTAAATTTAAAAATAGAATGAGGCTCATCGTATTCTATGATGAAATACAACCTCCATGACAAATCCTTATTTCTATTAAATAAAAGAGGCCTATAATCTCGTAGTGAAAAACATCTGAACATTGCGCGCGCTCATTAGTCAAATCAAATAGCGCGCGCGCA
Source organism: Philereme transversata (assembly GCA_963924445.1). Taxonomy (NCBI): domain Eukaryota; kingdom Metazoa; phylum Arthropoda; class Insecta; order Lepidoptera; family Geometridae; genus Philereme; species Philereme transversata. The sequence continues at coordinate 14,829,224 of OZ004347.1, forward strand.
TTGGTCAAAGCGCTTTCCCGGTTTCCTGTTACACATTTCCGTCCCTTTTGGCAAAATCACTCCCACATACCAAGAGGAAAGATGTTACACATCAAAGCCTTTTTTTTATGCATTGCGCATGAATATAATATAATAATAATATATAATAATAACATAATGAATAGAAGGAACATATTTTCATGTGAACATTTATAACTTACGGATTCATAATTCAACTTATTTTGCTGGCTGTACCTATTTAAGAATCTAGCGAGTTAAAGAGCCTCATGTCGTACGTGAATAAAGTATGCTTACATTTAGTAGGACAAATCCGTTTACAAAGATGGTCTTATCGTACATTTTCATTCTAATTGTTGCAAAAATAACCAATTATGCTAAGACAGGGCTATTATGCTTAGTTACGCTATTTATACAAACTAATGCCGAGGTTTCAGTGATAGCGGGAGTGATAGCGGAAATACTCACACTTCGTAACCCGCTTGGTAACCGATAAATTGACAAACCGAAGCTTGTCATCCATATTTTAATAAACATACCAAAACTTTAGTATTGGCAAGCTTATTTACTTCTTTTCAGTTCGTCTTGCAGTCGTGCTTTTTGTTTTTAAGAATATTTTTTGAAGTTATACTTCTTTTGGCGCGATGGAGAAAAATGATGAGAGTGAATTTTTACGATGCGCGCGCACACCGACACCTAAATTTAACAGCATGAAGTTAGTTCTAGGTGGTATGAAAATTGATAACTATGTTCAAGTTGTATATTCTAGTATTTTTATATGTAGAACACGTGTTTCGTAAGGGTACAATTAAACAGTGTGAATAAATAAATATTATTATGGTGTTTTTATTGATTAATTTTAATATTTATCGTTAATCACTACTGCATTTTAGTTATTTTTTTCCATACGCCAAAGAAGTATAACTTTAACGCGTATACATAAGTACACACACTCTTTTTTTTATGTATATTAGTATCGAAATATTGTGCAAAGCCACGTAGGCCGTGGCTTAAGAGATACTGTTGTTGTAATATGTGGGGGTCGCATATTTAGTAATCAGAGGATCTAAAAAGCCACTGTAAGTGAATCATCTACATTCCATCAGCACATCAAAAGTAAGCAGATCATATTGTGTTCCTTTATTACCTATAATTAATGTATTTAAAACCTATTTGTGATGAGAAAATATATGTTATATTTAGTTATTTATTAAAGTAGAAATTATTTTTTCATGAATTGGAAGTAAAACATTTCATACCTGAATTTTTTGAGGGCTTTTATTACTAAAAAAATGTTCTGTGAAAACTGAAATTAATTAAGAAAAGTTAAATAAAAAAAAAAAAAAATTGGACATTTCACACAGCGCTATCTAGCCCCAAATTAAGCAGACCTTGTACTATGGGAACCAGATAACTGATATAATACTTACTTTAGTTGTTAGTATGTTTCCTCGATATAGGTATATACAATTCGTAGACATGCCTGTCGTCTCCTCACTAGGCATGTGTACCCTGCTCTACGAGTTGTACCTCATTAAACCCCGAGAAATGAAATAATATAATTGCATGAATTGTGGTTACAATTACAAAGTATCAATTTTAATTAAGCTCCAAGATAAGCATGCAATTTTATTCCATCGAGTGGGTAAGACATCTAGCAATTTCATACCTGCAATGAGTAAAACGTATTAGACAGTATTTTTGTAGGACTTTCCAAACTGTTGATGGCCGTGCGTCCTAAGGAGGCGTGGGGAGGCGTAGACAAATCACAGGGTAGCCGTTATGTTTGCATTTTTGATGGATGGCTAGTTTCCGCTCTCATACCCGCTTCCGCTCCTCACGAAAAACGCACCTTTACGCGTATGTTGTCAAGACCAAATGCAGTAGACTGTGGGCGACTGCACGGGCGTATAACTTGTATTAAGGCTTCGTTGATTAATTGATAGTCCTAGATGTTGTGTAGGTCCTTGATTGTATCTTTGTCCAGAATACAATAAGCTTACTATTGACAATCAAAACTACACAAAGGTCAAAACCCTCATAAAACTAGTACCTACAAGTTTTAGCTACAAGACTTTTAGTCAAAAACAGGTTTGCACTAAACCTGTAAAAAAAACAACCGAATTGGTTCTCAACTCGGTTGTTTTTTTCTATTCATAACTGACTTAAAAAATGAGGAAGTTCTCAATTCGGTTGTTTTTTTTTTATTTTTTCATGTTTGTTACCTCAGAACTCAGTCATTCAGAACTCCATCAAACGATTTGAAAGTTCATTTTTTATTTGAAAGAATATACTTTTAAATCGGTCCCATAGAATTTTGATTAAAATCGTTGAAGTAGATTGGTTTTCAAATAAAATAGCTGAAAAAAATGGCATCTAATTAAACAAAATTGCGTATTTTGAGTTTCTGTGACTTTTCATCGGTTGGTCGGTTGTATTTTTTATTTACCTAAAAGTTACTTATGTGTGACATGGTGCCTGAGGAAGATTGAACAGCTTGGTTACAGCTGTTTTAGTTTATGATTTGGACTTCCTGCCATGGCCATCGACGCAAGATCATCTCGACATTATCGATTTTGGCGGAGGTTGCCAACGCTATTGCTCAGAACGAGTATCTTTCCATAGAAAACCTTACAAACAAATAGGCTTATACTTTATACGAACGTTATTTACTAACACCTATTTGTTTGTAAGATGTGTCTATTAGCTAAAATTGCCAGCGAGATTCGTGTACTCTGACTCGATGTTAGCATCAAAGAGTTCGGATATTTTTAGGCTTCTTTATCTGCTGTAGATGATGGAACGTGCCTTACCGAGATTTCAAGTGAAGCTAAAAGTACAAGCGAAAGTGATGCCGTCATCCTATCATCATGTCTAGCGCCGTACAAGGATATCTGATTCATACAGCCTCTGTACATGTACGGATGTGCTCCTTTCACGTGGGCGATAAGCGATCATAACAACAACATAATACAGCTTAATTTAATATGACAATTCAGTTTTGATGTGCAGTCTTGAAAGTTAGAAAGTGGTCCCAGCGTGCACTTTCTCAGAAGTTGAAAATGTCAATGTACAGCAGTTATTCTAAATTGAGAAAATACTTCGAAAAAGAACATACAGTACAAATTAAAAGCTAGAACTATTTCAAAGGAGCCTGATTGCGAACCCTGGCTAGGCTCTGCAGAAGATCAATCGTCCTCCCACCACATCAGTAGGTATCTAATGGTCGAGAACCTTATAAAGCTGAATAATCCAAACTTAAGGAAAAATTATAATTAAAAACAACTCATAATCTTATTTACGTCACACGGTATAGTTTTTGCCTCACAGGGTTAATGTTTGTTACTGTCTTGTACTGTAACTTTGTTAATATTCATTTAAGTTATTCTGTCTATTTGTCTGTTATAGTGTATAATTTGTGCTATGTGACAAATACGTAATTGTCTACATCTAAAAATATCAAAAAAGAGCAAGTACGACCGAAAAAAAATCTGTTTCATGGCACTTATTATTTATATGCCACCCGAAAAAGTACTTAGACCCGTTGTCTAGAGTCTAGAACTGGACCTATTCTCAACTCAAGCGTAGATTTTCTAACAACGCTAGCTGTTGCCCGCGACTTCATACGCGTTATACTATTAAATGTGTAGTAAACCTAGAAATACTCAAAATAGCAAAACTCGCTGTTGCATCTTTACTTGATATCCAATTTTTATCCCATGGGACCTGATTTTTGGGATAAAAATTAGCCTATGTGTTAATTCAGGTTATAATATACGTACATACTAAATTTCATCGAACTCGGTTCAGCCGTTAATACGTGATTGAGTAACAAACAAACAAATAAAGAAACAAACATTCAAACTTTCGCATTTATAATATTAGTGTGATAAACTGCAAAAAAATCCTTCCCTAACAATAATAACCAAGGAAATAATGAAACAAGAACTCCATACTGGCAGAAGCCGTAAGAAGCTGTTACAATGCACAAGATCAGTGTTCATCTAACCACTGAAGTGGCAAGTAAATTGATCCATCCAACCACAAGAAACTCGAGACTCCATCTTTGCATTGTTTATTAAAAATTCAATGACACATGATGACATAAACCATCTACCACTTTGTGAAACAATCATTGTCAGCTAAGCTACCCCGCCTTGGGTAAGCGAGGGACTATATTGTATACTAGTTGACCCGCCCGCGGCTTCGCACGCTTGAAATTTCCCGTACCCCGTGGGAACTTTGGAATAAAAACGATATAAGTTTTTTGTTGAAAAATTATTTTACATAACAAGCTTTTATAAAATTCATAATCGGAACCGCAAGCAGATTCAAATGAGCCAAAATATTATATAATCTATTATAATCCATTCAGAAGTTCCGTTGTATCCGTCTACATCATGAGACCACCTCCATGGTACCATATTATTGCATTGTGACCGAAGTTACATAATGATGTATTCCAAATTTCAGCTCAATCGGTTGAGGGTTTAAAATTCAGTTGCAAGATTCCACCCGGTTTCTGATGAAACTTAGAAATCTAAGATATTCGAAGTGAAAATGCCAAATCATTATCACCCCCTATTTCAAGGTCGTAAGTCATAATTGTGTCTTGGAATCACGAGGTCAAGTTAGCGGCTGTTCATAGGTCATGAGTTATTCATGAGCCGTGACATTGACTCCACGTGTGGGTTGCCAGGCAACTAGATGACACACAAACCACCCTGGTTTCATTCAACCCTCACATTTCGCCTGGGGTACTAGTGTTCTGTGCTTGGATTTGGAGGGAGACTTTTGTGCATTTCCGTGACTAAACAATTTAAGTGTGGGTTAACATCGTCCTTATTTTGGAAAGGCCAAGATTTCAGAGAAGGAAAGTGGCTTCGTGGTTTTAAAGTGTTCAATGCGGAAAGAGGATTGTTTATTTGGTTACAAAAGGAAACAGTAATTTGTAATTGCTTGACCATTCATAAACTTTTAAAGCTTTCTATAGATGTTAACAATAAACAAAGGTAACTAAACGATATTTTTTCGATTATTTATTGGTTAAAGCAAATAAGTTACAAGAAGATTTGTATTTATTTGTTGAAGTCATAATTCAGTGCTTATCCTTGACTGATAATATCAGTGACCTGGTTAAAGTATGTGTCTAAACTTGTGACCAATACAACAAAAGATCTCAATAGAAGGAAAAACGGCTGAAAAGAAGTCGGAGCAATCAGCAGAGGCAGTTCCGTACCTGGTGATGCAGACTCGGAACTTATACCGGTCCCTAGACCACGTAAACTGGTGGGAGCCAGACCACTGGAAGGTGAAGGGACCCAGGAGTCTGTCCTCGGTGTCGTTGGAAGGCGCAGACCCTGCCGAGATCAGGAATGGCTGGCTCACCTTACCTGATGATAAGGTAAACTGCTCGATGTTACCCGCCTTTTCGAAACTTCCTTAACTCTTTATAATATTTTATTTTTTTTTATTCTAGAGCCATTAAATTTGAGGGGGTAAAACGTTTTGTGCAGCACAGTCGAAACGTTGGTATAACAAATAAAAAAGGTACATACGCGATAAATACCCGTTTAAATCAGTAATTATGTATAGCGATCGCGAAAGCTGGAAAATCCTAAACATACTGTTCTCAATTTTGCCCCCAAGTTTGCACAAACCCAGTGAAAGTGTTCAGATAAATTGGATCTTCTAAAGCATTTTAGAAGTATTAATATAATCATTATGTGGCGAGGCGGTCTTCTAAAGTTCCACTTTAAATCTTTACAAACTTCACTGGGCAAATGTATTTTTCTACAAAATTTTACTTAAGTTTTACTGTAATTATCCGAATGACAATGAAACTCGGAGTAATTTAAGCCTTCTTTAAATTAAGCCGGTAATTAATGTTACGGAAGTTTATGTAACAAAAACTTATTTATTTACAGTACAGTGTGCTTCTGAATTTGTTTTCGTAATCATTTCAGGTATTTTAGGAAAAAATTCAGTATATTTGCTATTTTTAGGGTTCCGCAGTCAAACTCTTATAATGCTTCGCATTGTCTAGCTGTATATCTGTTGGGCTCTATGGTCGTTTTACTTGTAGTTCTGCAAAGCTGAAATTAGGCATGATACATTTTTCAGTTCGCGCATACCATCGTTTGGGGTTGAATAGGCATTTTAAAAAACTATGATGTATCATCAATACTTTTTTAATACTGAGTCCGTTTACGAAATATAATGCTGCAAAGAGGTTATTTTCGTAATAGTGTTTGCTTTACTTTAAAGTCAAGTTCTAAGGCAGATGCAGTTAAAATAATTAAATAAATATTGCTGGACATTTCACACAGCGCTATCTAGCCCCAATTTAAGCAGAGCTTGTACTATGGGAACCAGATAACTGATAGAATACTTATATACATTTTTTTTGTAAATACATACTTCTAATATATAGAGAAAGAACCAGACCCGGAACAAATATCTTTAGATCATGCAAACATTTGTTCCGCAGCGGGGATCGAACCCGCTACCTCCTGCGTCTCAGCCGGCTATTCGCCCACTGCACCACGAAGGTCGTCATATTAGTCGGCAGTTATGCAGTGAATCTCAAAACTTTTATCATAATATTAGAATTTTGACTCTCGGTAGAATTTTGTCTATTGGATTAGCATACCAACATATTTGGACGCCTTTATGATGACATAAGACTATATCGACCGCAGTTTATTTCCGCCTTGCGTCATTCGTATTGATCCCCAATTGAAAGCATTATTTTACAATGTCTTTGGCCTTCGAAGACGCGTGTTACTGCCCTCGGAATTTTTTATCCATTTACCCTCTAAGTTAGACTTATAGGACTTACAATAATTATAGTGGTTTTGTAGAACTGAATAATATAATTATGTGAGAACTTTCAGCTGCTGGTAATAAAATATGTGTAAGTTTAATTTGAGAAAATCATTTGGTTATAACTGCTAGGTATTGTGTCCAATCAATCCAACCAATCAATACTTACGGGTTTATTAATTAAAATAAATAATGCTGGACGTAGCGCTGGATACAACGCTATCTAGCCCTAAACTAAGCAAAGCTAACCCATTAGATATAATGTACAAAAAAAGGTAAAACCTTTAATAGCAGAAAGAATTTACAATATAATACAGAAGAAACAGTTGAATCATCTAAAGACCGTTGCAAACGATTTATAGATAGCTCAACTGCTTTAGATCACTACCAGGCGGAAGTGTCCCCAAGATACTGGCTGCATTGCCCCGCTGAATTGCGATGCTTATGCGTTGACCCAGATAAGCGCTAGCTCTCGGATCACACGTCACTTCGACCAGACGCCCAGTGGCGTCCCACACCAAAGGCTTACCCTTCTCCCAAGGTATAAGAGTCATACCGTCAGGCCTCTTACCATCGTCACGTATCAGACCGTTCGGTTCGAGAACGGCTGGAACGTTGACGCTGCAAAAAGCCTGGCATATGATATCATTAAGGCTAGCGTGACGGGAAACCCTACCGGCGGCCCTGGATCACGATAATCCATGATGATCATGCTGTTAGACTGCCGAACTGCACTGGCACTGGTGAGGGGCGCAGCACCGCGCACCCAACCGTAAACAAGTTGCAATCTGGAAAGTTATAGGATCCATTAAAGTACCAGTATTGTGAGAAGGATGAGCTTGCAGCCAAAGCCGGACTCCCATTTGGAAACAGCAAGGAGACGCGCACGATCTGTGGACCTTGAACACGTTTGTAACCTTATGTAACAAACAATTCCGCGTCAACTCGCCCGTCCCATTGCCGTTGAGACGAAAGACGATTGGGGGATCAGTATTTGGGCAAGCACTTTGCCAAGTCATTCTAGCCTCGTCAAGAAAATATATGTTGAAAGCAAAGCAAAGCTTTTACTATTGGAACCAGTTAAATGATACTATTTGTACTAAAAACGGGATATTTACCATGATTTGTGAGTTCTTGAGTGTCCCGATATTTCGACGCAGTTGCATGCGCCATGATCACGGGTAAACTGAAGTCTTTGCGAGTGGATAGTTATTGGCAGATATAACGATCTACCCTCTTTCTTAGTCTCTTGCTAGTGTTAATAACCATGATAGTTTCAAAAGTCAGTTAAATGATAGATTACTTAATTATTTTTAATACCTAAGTACTTATAGTATACAAATAGAGAAACATCCAGACCCATATATGTGAATATCTCTTGAAAATTAAAGTTAAAATGAAAAAAAAATTGACATGACATTCATGTTATGGAAGTGTATGGAGGAAACGTGTTCAGCAGTGATTGTTCTCTTACTGTTCAGATGATGATGATAACTAGACACTCAATCACTAGATTGCGAAGGTGTTAAATAAATTCAAAATGCAAAGGTATACAAAATACATTATGAAATAGGTATGATACTTTTTAGATAATTATCGTGAAATAAGTAGAACTTTCTTTGATAGGGAACTGGTTGTTAAACAATAATATTAGTCCAGCAAAATAACTTTTCCACAAATACAAAGTCACAAACATTCGCAATATCTCAACGCGACTATAAAAACCATACCCCTGACGATACGGCCATTTGTGGTCAATATTGACAGCTCGACAACACCATTTAGTATTGGCAAACACGTGAAGAGTACGACAAATATTTCTTGGCCCGGGACGACGGTAGTGACTATCGAACAGCTATAATTAGCAGCAGTTTTGTTACTGGTCGCGCTTAGTTCGAACTTTGTTCACGGGGCTAGATAAGTTGGTGGCACTGTATATCGGCTGATGACTTCATGCGATCTCTGATTTCCTGATAGTTAGGTATCGTATTTTCTATTTTGTTTTAAAACTCCATTTACTTAAACTGTATAAGGATCACTAAACCTAAGTAGGTTCTATTTACGAGCAGTAGTCGACCAACTTATGTCTGTAGTTGGCTTTGTAAATAGTTTAAAATAAACTTTATAAAATATGACCAAAATCAACTAAATCTTCGAATATACCTTTAATAATCTAGTGTCACGGTTTTTTTTAAATAAACTCTAGCTAGCTTTGCACTTCTACGAACCGAATTTTTGTATGAACAATATTCATATAATTTAACCGTTGTTCATTGACGTGAAGTCATTTACATGAAGTGACGCGTCACAAAATGACAAGACAAGTTTGACAAGAGTGTTTTTATACTGAAATTCCCACGGGAACAGAAAATTTCAAGCGTGCGAAGCCGCGGGTGGGTTAGCTAGTATTAAATAAAAACTTTAAAATTGACTAATTTAACTAATCAAAAAGGAATATCATACAGCCATACTGTTTACGGACTGTGCGTGGGCCGACACGCGTTTAACCGATTTATTCAATACTAGCTTACCTACCCAGGTTTCACACGGATTATTATCAAAATAAAATAGCCTATGCTATACTTAGTGTCAGGTAGTGTAGCTTTGCATCGGTGAAATAATTTACAGAATCGGTTCAGTAGTCTATGAGATTACCCCCTACAAACATGTAAACTTACAAACAACAAACTTTACATCTTTTATATCTAATTCATCTGTAGGTACGTGTGCTTGTCACCTAACTCCTTGTGTGAATCTCCTCTTGTGAATGATGGATTAAATTAGGATTGAGAGTACGACTAAAAACAATAAAACGAAATTAAGGCAATTTAGTAATTTGGTCGTAAGGTTCACCAAGGTTGTTAACCGTCCTCGTCGGTCATATAAATAGTTAAATATTCGCTGGCTATTTAACTACTTATATCTACAAGTACAAACACAACACGCAATTTTTTTATTCTATAAATATGATGCTTAAATTTATTTTATAAAAATATAAATGTCAAGCTGCCGCATGCGGCTTCGACGCGTGGTTTGTAAATAAAAACATTACCACCCTTCAACACAGTCAGGTAAAAATTAGTCATTGTCTCAATCCTGGTTATAATCTATGTGTATACCAAATTTCATCTAAATCGTTCAAGCCATTTAGTTGTGAAAACGTTACAAACAAACAGACAGAGTTACTTTCGGTTTTATACTATTAGTATGAAGTAGGTATGGATGAAATCTCCTAAACAGTGACTTAAATTTTAACTGCAAGATACCTAAGGAATTCCGAGACTGTGGGGGCAATTCTGTAGTGCCAAAAGAATTATTAGTGTCATTTCGTAGTTCTTAGTCCTGTCTAGATCAATAGGTGCAGATTAGGGCCGGCGGTGCTGACTGACGGCATGCCATGACAATGGACGGGGAAATTATTTTGAATCTTATTTTAACACTCATAGCACTGACATCGTTGAGACCACGGGTTGCCGCGACGTGCGATCCTTTGTCATGCCATGCCGTCAGTCAGCGCCGGCCCTCAGAGTGCACCAAGAATCCTTTCTCCCTATTAGCATTTTCAGTTCTTTTGGTACTTTTTCATTTTTTGGTTTTTTTTCGTTTACTAGAACTCTTTTCTATAAGATCTGCTAGTATACCTATATCATTCTCGTCTCATTTTACTCTTTTTGAAGCAATTATTACTTGAACGCAATTTTTGATACATGATTATTTGTAAGATTTCGACGTTTTCGTTATAAGATTTCCTTATCTCATCACCTCGGGTAAGGTCGATGACTGTGCGCGTGAGTCATTCGACCAGCCTGCCATGTATGGACATTGTTAGCTTCTAAGCGATGGCATTTATCAGGGCTATTACACTAAGATTACACAGTTGTTAGATACTGTTTAGAAGTAAGAGTAGATATTATAAAGAAAATGTATTTGAAGAATATTTATCATACAAAATAAAATTGTTCAATAATCATGTTGCAACGAAAAAGTTCTTAAAACTACATACAAGATCAACTCTTTTAACAGCTAATTTATATGTAACTTTTCAAGAAGGTACTTCATATTTCTGCTCTACGCTATAATAATATCCGTAGGAAGAAAATTTTTCTAGGGCGGTCGTGTAAACCTCTCACGTTATGATTTTTACACGTCAGCTTCAATGGTAGAATCTTACCTTACTTCAAAGATTTTATTTTATTGTTCTTTCCAATATAAATAAAGTTTTACACGAAATCCTCCGCTTTGACTCATCAAATTAGTAAGTCAGTACGTTCGCCAAGAGCAAGCAACGGGATTAGTCTCCGTGACAGGATATCAAAGGGCATTAGGCTCCGGCTACGATGCTAAATAGATAAACCTGCACGACCGCATTGCTAGCATACCTGAACTGAATCTTCGAGCACCGTAGCTTAGTAAAGATTCCTTATGTCTCCTCTTCTGGGAACTGACAAAGAACTTTACCACGAGTCTTTACATCTTTTTTTAAGTCTTTGTGGTCATCAAATCCGGTTAGACTATACCTACAGGTTAATGAAGAGAACCAATCTCAAGAAAAAAATTGCATAAATAAATGCGAAAATTGGCGGTGCCTATTCGATGGCTATTCGTTCAGTGGTGTTTCACTAGATTCATTAAAAAATGTCTAAACATATGTATGCGTATCGAACTAGTTACGTCTTATTACTGTCGCAAAATTAATAAAATTGCAAACTTTGTTTCATAAATATAAAAGTATTCCTAATTTTTTTGAATGTTTATGTCTTAAATGAATGAAAGTGTGCAATTTCATTGATAATAAGACGTCACTAATTCGATCGATACGCATAATGTTTAGACATCTCTGCTGTTCAATGAAACTAGTAATTCGCCACTGAAGGTTTGTCGAATCGAACCACCTAACACGCCCAGTCCGGTCACTTATCTTTTCAACTGACTGTAGCTCACTACCTTCAATTTATACTTAGGTATTCAGTTTTGTTTATAGTGAAGAGGCTCGATACACGTAGTTTACAAGCATACCTAGTCTTCTGAACAATAAGAGTCAAGTCCGCCTGTCAGAATCGCTAAACTCGGGAAAAGTATTGAATCATACGTAAATTTTATAAATGTAACCTCCAACTAAAGATAGACCTATCTTCCTACTAGATTCTTCCGTGTAGTATGTATCAATCGATTGTCTTCGTATACGGTCACTGTCCTCCGTATATAAGCTTTATAACCTTGCGTACATAAAGCACACCCACGTGTTAGCGAATAATCGAATTTATTCGATCGATTATTCGATTAGCTTCCTTTCACTTTGCCGACAGTTGTTGTGACAATTATTACGATGTTGATTGCAATCATTCTCGAAGGTTGGTCAGTCAATGTTCTGACACACAAATATAGATTGACATCAGAACGTTGGGCCCCGCTTGCTAGGGATCTGGTTTCCATATCAAGTTATAGCTAAGATTTTGTAGATCCCGAAAATCATATTCCCTGAATTTGTAGTTCAACAGTTCAGAAGTTATAAGCATTTATCTAGGTACAGTCAGAAATCAGGCTGTACCGCCCGGCTGGATCTCGGAAACTAAGGATCTGAGAGAATCAGTCTAAAGCTAAAGTTTTTGTAGTTAATTCGTAGTTAATTACTTTTTTTGTTATGGTTTGTGTTCCGGCAATATCCCAGCATCTGACTGACCTGACCATCTGAGACCTGGTTTCTGACTGTACGACGACCTAGATAAATGCTCATAACTTCTGAACTGTTGAACTACAAATTCAGGGAATATGATTTTCGGGAACTACAAAATCTTAGCCATAAGTTGTCGTGGAAACCAGATCCCTAGCGAGTGGGCCCCATCGGTCTGATGTCAATAAATATAGAGAGTACAAGTAAGGTATATTGATTGGTGAGGAACTTACGGAAACTTCTAATAGAAATTTGTGGAGCAATTGAAAAATTATCAGAAGACCAACTCTCCTAATTTCGATTCCTGACTTAGCAACGTTTTCCTAGTCAATTAAACATATGATGTTCCCTCTTCAGATTGTTGTGACGCAGTTCTTCTTCTTGTCGTGTCACTGGTACTTTCTTGGTCACCCTGCATTAGATCGGTGACGTACCCAAACATCTGTGCAAGGGAAGATCAAAACAGTGCCGTATACCACCTGAATCGCATTGATTCAGGCCTGAATCAATAACCTGATAACCTATTAGCAAAACATTCTATTTATTTCGGAGCAACAAACAGTTACACTATAAACGTTAAGTAAGATACAGTATTCGTGCGAGAGAAGTGTTAACAATGTAACCCACTATGTTATCCACATATTGGTAAGACAGAGTCAAAAAGAAGATGCAACTGGAGAGTCAGAAGGGCCTTATATCTAGGTACTTATACTTATATAAGGTACTGTTGGTAATATAGCAACTTATAATGTATACAAAGTAAATTAAACATTTTAAAGGAAAAAAAAGAAAGTTAAAGGAAAAGCAGAGAACGGAATTAAGCTAAGACAGAAGCAACTCAAAGTCGTTGTGGTATTGAGGTAAAGGTGAAGCTGTATTGAGTGTTATAGAAATTAAGGGTCTTACCACAAAATAAATTTAAGATTGATTAGCGCGTGTTTAAATTAATCCTATACAAAAGTTCACATAGATTTTTTTAAATAGGTGTTCAACGCGTGTTTAATTTTTTTGTGGTAAAGCCCTGCGTTTTTAATACTACAGCCTCGAATGACTTATTGTAAGACTTAACAGACACGCTAAGAAGAATTAAATCTAGCACTACTGTCTTCACTTAGCACGGTGGTCTCGATGACGATTTGTGTTATTGCAAACGTGCTATTGTCGATGGCACATGCCACAAATAGGAAGGTATTAATAATTAGCATACAGTTGCAACGCAGCGAGCATTGCTAATCAATGTCGTGTGCACGATTGATGTAATCGTATGCGACATGGACGTTTTGTTGATCGCTTTTCATTTGAATTGATGTCTCTAATTTCCACACATCACGGACGATCGGCTCCGTTCACTAAAAGATCCACAATCAAGCTCCACAAGTGGATTTTCTACCTTTCTGATCCTATAATGGGGCGATCCAAAAATAATAATATTTTCCATGCACCAATATAGGTATTTAACTGCCCGCGATTTTAACTACACTTGAGAGCAATAAAATCGCACATCCGCACATTGGACCGAAGAGCAGTGGAGTGCAGTCATGTTCTCTGATGAGTGCAGGATGTGCTTGCATGGCAACGACGGACGGGGGAAGGTGTATAGAAGATCGGGAGAACGATTTGCCCAATGCTGCATAACAGAACGTGTCGCCTATGGCGGTGGATCAATCATGTTTTGGGGAGGCATGTCTATGGAAGCAAAAACCGAGCTTGCCTTCATCACCGGACCGAATACTGGTCGCCAATCAAGAGGATTGACTTCCATACGATACATTGAGGAAGTACTCGAGAGCCACGTCGTACCTTTTGCTGGGTTTATCGGCGAAAACTTTCTGTTTATGCAAGATAATGCAAGACCGCATACTGCTGGCATAGTGATCGAGTACCTTCAAGAGGTGGATGTGACCGTTATGGAGTGGCCAGCTCGAAGCCCAGACCTCAATCCCATCGAACATCTATGGGACGAGCTGAAAAGAAGAGTTCGAGGCCGAGATGCTCCTCCATCGACTCTACAGGAGCTGCAACAGGCGATCGCAGAGGAATGGGAGGCTATTCCTCAAGACTTTATCAAAAGTCTAGTAACATCAATGAAAACACGGTTGGAGTCAGTGATTCAGGCTAGGGGAGGGAACACTCGGTATTAATAACAAACTTTAAATTAATTTTATCTTTTAATTTCATAACTTTGACACCAATACTTGAATAAAGAATTTTTTACTAAACATGCATTTTTGTTATTGATCCACAAAAGCATTTTTATGTAATGATTGAAAGACAAATCAGATACCACTGGATAGGTATTAAAATAGACTATGAATCTGCATTACAGAAACATAATATTTTTTGTTTTTTTTAGTTATGTCAAAAATCATGAATGTGCGATTTTTTTGCTCTCAAGTTTATGTCGTCCACCCATCTCGCCGGACTTCCTACGTTTTTGTAACCACTCCTGAGGGCTTAGCCAAGTTACAGTCGATTAGCGATGACGCTAGTCGATACGTCCGAAAATGTATGGGATTTGACACATGCTATAGAAATATTACGTCATTCAGCGACAACAAATGTATGTAGAAGTCGAATAGATTCGTGGCGAATGACATTTGGCTACGGGCCCTGGCCATAATTCGGTTCGAGCTTAATTCTAATCTAATGGGACAAATGTTTACATGATCTGCAAATATTTGTTTCCGGTCTGGGTGATGCGATGCTACGGTAGGTCGTAACATGGTACTCGTAATTCCTGATACGATACAGTGAATCTAATGATATATATTATATACATTACATCCGTCCCACAGGATTATTATTATTATCCCACGATATATTATATCGTCGGCCTAATTATTAGAATTCGTAAGTCCATATGGGCAACTCTTCAACTGATTGTCTCACAGTTTGAGAGATTTTTATTGAGTCACTCTTACTATAAGGTATAAAAAATACCCTCATTTTATACCTAAAGTAAGAGTAACTCAATATAAACCTCTCAAATTTACCCATACTTACGAATTCTGATAATTAGACCGACGATATGTGACTATTAAGTATTAAATATGTAATCTTTATACATAGTATATAATGAAGTCGCTTCCGCTGTCTGTTCGCTTCGATCTTTTAAAATGGTCAACGGATTTTAATGCAGGTTTCTGCAATAGATAGAGAGGATTCAAGAGGAAAGTTTATATGTATAATATTGTTACGAGCTGAGGGTTCGGGATTAAATAATGGGAATCAGTCTAACCAAAATAACACTTTTATTCAACACTAGAACGATGAATACACGAACTTGGTCACACGTAATCACGACACACTAATTCACATCACTGTTGCACCACTTAAAGTCACCGAAATGTTCGCATGTATAGCCAAATCCAGACTGACTCGCGAGCAACTACTGTTCACGCGAGACCCTTCTCCACGTCAGTCCTCCAGGGCCTCGCTGAGACTCACTCACTGTCCGGCCATCTCTCCGGCCTATTTATATCGTACACAATTCGATTGTTCGAGAACGATCTCGGTCGTTCTAGGAAAGGGGTCGGTGTTTCGACAGAACGTCCAATCCCCATTGTGCGCAACCGCAGACAATAACAACAATAACACAGCAAGACAAAAGCGTTCGAGAAGTTTCGATTATTACTCATTGTTTAACAGCCTCGGCGTAACAATACATACAGAACTCTGTTTGTTTGTTACCTTTACACGACTAAACGGCTGAACGGATCGTAATGAAATTTTGCGAGGAGATTATAGTCTGGGAAAGGACATAGGTTACTATTTAGCCCACTGCGCAAAATGAGGGTAATGTTTTATTGAGAAAACCACCCGTGCGAAGCCGCGGGCGGGTCAGCTAGTTTCTTATAAATCTTAATTATTCAAGTCACTCTAGTCAATCGACATGCCACTGCCCATTATAATATCATTTATTACATACAAGTCTAGACAAGAAAAAAACAATAATTTAACACGCTTTGGAAATTCAATCGGTCTCAAAGAATTGGCTTGCAAATCGTTCACTTCAAATGACAATGTCGGAAGTAGAACAATGACAGTAAGCTAGTGGTATAATAGTGTCAGGTTGTCGTGTGCAGTGGTGCGTGGGAGACGACCTCACGCCTCTGTGCCTTTTCATTTTACAGAAAAATATGTAACAGTACAGACGAGTATAAGTTAACAGTCATTTTATCAGCGATTTAAGTAGCTAAAATTAAATTCCTTTCATTAAGTTAATTCTTTCAAAGGTACAGTGTACAACCTACTAATACTATTTGATTGTAACTCTAAAATAGGCTAACATATTTATATAACATAATCGGCATATTTGTTTTCTTCCCAACATCTTTCTTTACAATGTTCAAACGTAGACACCTGTTAGTAGCCTTACGTTTAATTCTAAACTATTTTTCCATACAAATTGTATCGCCGTTGGTTTTTCTAAATAAATAAATACGATCCCTGAAAGTAAGTAAGCGTTTCTTGGATTTGCCGATTTCTTTTGCTGCAAATAGCTTTCAATTTAATGTTTTTATTTCAGACTCGCACAAAAATAAATAAAGCAGGTACGTAGTCTTTATTTGGTAGTAACAATAAGTAAATAGGTACACAAAAATAACATAAAAACATAAAAATAACAACAAGGTAGGCATTTATGTTATAACTATGGAAGCACTAAACACTTTGTATCAGGAAATAATTTTCAGAAAGGGGTTCATCATTTTCTGAGATTACTTTCTGCAAACATACAAACTTAAAAAGAACAAATAAATAATAAATAAATAAATATTGCTGGTTATTTCACACAGCGCTATCTAGCCTCAAACTAAGCAGAGCTTGTACTATGAGAACCAGATAACTCATAGAATACTTATATACTTCTTTTTTTTTTAAATACATACTTCTAATATATAGAAAAACATCCAGACCCGGAACAAATATTTGTAGATCATGCAAACATTTGTCCCGCGGCGGGAATCGAACTCGCTACCTCCTGCGTCACAGCCGGCTATACGCCCACTGCGCCACGGAGGTCGTCAACAAAGTTTACCGTCCTTATAATATTAGTATAATGTGACTTGATTTTTTAGGTTTTATAGATAGATAGATAATTCCTTTATTGCACACCATTAAATACAAACATTTATAAAAAAATACCCTCTTAAATAATAGGTACAATGGGCGGCCTTATCGCTAAAAGCGATATCTTCCAGGCAACCTTTGGATGGACAGGATCTATGTGAACAAAATAAGGACGGCGGCGTAAATCCGATATTATTAGTACACGTATATTTATAAAAAATATAGATAATATAAAATAAAATGCATAATTATAATGTATATGTAATGTAATCATAAAATTACGTAAATATTAATATTATAATACATAAAATATATATTGTCATACCTACACATATAAATTATAAAAATGTATAAATTAATAAGTGGCCTAGTGAGCGATGGATGACAGATAGTGTCGTCTGACCAAGTTTTAAGATAGGGAGAGATTTAGCGTGACGAATTGAGACAGGTAGGGCATTCCAAAGCCTGGTAGCCTGCAAAGTAAAAGAGGAACTATATATAAAATATATATATGGTATTAAATGAATTAATAATATAATTAAATATTTATATGACATTAAGATACTTAAATTATGGTTATAAACTTCTTTCGTTCTTATACCGTGGTAGTCAGTTTTATTGATGGTAATGTTAACCAATCTAATCACGCTGATCATTTAAGTCCATAGCGACATTCTCCGTCTCGGCAATATAAACTACCTTCCATACAAGGATGGCTTAAGCCAGTTTCGAGAGCAAAAGTGTTGTAAACATTGCCTTGGGTCATGTTAACTGATTAACTTAACGACAGGCCCATTAAGATAACCTCCTCCTTCACGCTACCAAGTTCTTTTCAATCCAAACCATACAAAAGTTGCCTGGTAGAAATCGCTTAAGCAATAAGCCCGCCCATTGTACCAACGCGTATTAGTCTAAATTTTCTAGGTTTATGAATCTATTGTGATCCTCGTGTAAACTCTTTATCTACAACCTGTTTTGTTAGGTATGACATTAATTTAAAACACTCATCCGGAATCGTATTAACTGATTTTAGAGATGGGTTTAATACCGGTAGGTTTAATATTTATCCAGTAATCGATAAACGAAATAACAACATAATAAATTCAATAAACAAATTTTAACGTAAATCGGCAGCGCCTTTTACGTACATGATGAATGAATATGATTTGTTTACGTATTTTATACAGGCCGCTTGATATCAGGCAGGTTGCGGGCATAACATGGAGTAGAGTAGCCAGAGAGAGATCTGAATGGAGTAGGTTGGAGGCCTTTGCCAACTGGCAAACGGACTTACAGAAAGTTAAGAAGCACCAAATATGCGAATAATCTTAATTAGGTATTTAAAATATTTATCTAACAGTGCAATAGTTTAAGAAACAATTGTATAACTTTGTCCGAATAAACGGCTTTATTATTATTATTCCACACATTTATTACATTTCACAAGCTTTAGGCCTGGACCTATTATTATACAGGCTGCTTAATTGATATTTTAGAACTTGATATTAACATTGTTTGAAAATTTAAAATTTTCCATGGAAATGAATTTGAAAAAAACCTATTTTACAACAATACTAATCGTTAGCTCTACCCATGTTTGATGTTTTCATTTAATGTCGTACATAACAAAACACGTATCATAATTAGTAGCAACATGTAATGATACAAATTCTCAGATCAGTATCATGATGTAGGTGATAAATATGTCATATACATCTCTACGACCAATTAGGCTATGATTTCCCAGTGTCGTGGGTACCATGGGGTGAAACATTTCACGAGATGCATATGAAAATAATACTCTATAAGTTCTGCTAAATATAGGTCGGAAAAAAGTATTTTCGTATTTTGTATATATGAAGTTCAGCTTTATCATTCAAGGCGTCTCTTATCCAGGTGTTCCTTGCGACCTTTACAACCTAGATCTTTACCTTAGATAGCTTAGATCACTGTAGCAAGATGGAACCCCTCTGATACAACTTTACAGCTTTACAGAGGATATTCATAATCCGTGTAACTGATTATTTTCTTCTCAGAGCTTGATAAAATAATATTTTATTCACTTTGTCCTCAGGCGAGGTTTCAACAAAAACAAATGCAGGAGCGAGAAATGAAGATAGCGAATCTGTACGAAGCGCAGCAGGCAAGGGCGCTGGACCGCGTGAGGCACTCTCCTAGCAATGGAGTGAGGAATTCTCCCAACAACGGGACTGCCAATGGCATCAGCAGTAACGGCAGCTCTATTAGCTCTCCTCCGCAACCTGTCTCCAGGCAACCAGGCAAGGTATTACAAAATACAAGTTAAATTATATCATACCAGGCATAGGATAGGACGTCCAATGCTTAACATAGGCCTCCACAATTTCCAATTGATCCTGCACCCAACGACTCCCAGCAACCTTATCAGGTCGTATTCAATCTAGTGGGGCATCCTACGCTGCGCTTTCCAGTGCGTGGTTTCCACTCGGGAACCTTTCTGCCCCAACGGCCGTTAGTTCTTCGAGCTATGTGCCCTGCCCACTGCCCACTTCAGCTTGCTAATTGCCTGGGATATGTTAGTGACATTGGTTTGTCTAAGAATCTCCTCATTTCTGATTCGATCTCGTAGAGATACTAACCATAGCCCTCTCCATAGCACGCTGAGCGATTAAATATAATATCATTCGTTCGTATTTTTACAAACAGTTTAACGTTACCTAACGATAATGCTAAATTAAATAAGTCCTAAGTACTGATATTTCTTACACTAATAGATAGACTTTTCAACGTTAGTTCCTTTCCAATCTTAAGTTTTCGGAGAGTTTGGAAAGTTTTTTTTTCAGTCCAATTTATTTTTAGGTTCGTCAAATGTTTGAAGAGCGCAGAACGAAGGCTGGCATCGATAAGAGCTACCCTCTGCAGCCGATCCACAACACGGACAGGACGCGGAAGGCTCTCCCCAATGGGTACTCCAAGGTCACAGCCACAACCAACACCACCTCGAGGGTCGTCGAGAAGCGCACGACTAAGACCAAGACGTCGCAGGCTCTTAACTCACAGAGTTATACGAAGGTGCACCATTTTTCATACACCTGTAAATAATTTGTTTACGCACTATTACTAAATGAGTTAGTTGCTCACTGCACTATCGTAGCAAAATAATCACTACGTACAAGGCAAAGCTAAGGGATTGTAGTGGACTGGAATTTGTCTTTCAGGGGATCCCTAAACGCAAAACATGTGAGGAGTGATTTCTCAAAAGGGGATATTTACCTACCCTTTTTTAAACTGAGTATGAGGTTTTGTTCTACACGCTAAAATACACCATTTTCTACATTTATTTTGGCGTAGAAATAGAAATAAATTTACTGTGACCGTAAAGGTTACATAGACGAGTTGTGTCCCTGTTTCCCAGAAAAGCGTAAGCTGTGGCCTAGGAAACAGTTCTCTCTTGAATGACATGTTATAAATATTACTATCTAGTACATGAAAACGAAATAACAAAACAATCAAAGAAATGTTATGTCGAAGCGCACATGCTTGCATGTATGCGAATGCATCAGTGTATTAATGAGTATATCATCATGGTCATGTGTGTGTGTATAGAAAGGGATAAATCGTCCGAAAATCGTACGTAAAAAGCCTGTTGCGTGTAATTTTATAATGTTAATATCAAAGGAGGATATTAATATTAAATTAGCCCTCATGGTTTTATATACAGACAGTTTTACTACCTACTGAAAAAAATGTTATGGTTCAGATATCGTCTTGAAAAGTCACTCAAGGCTTCTCACACATTTTCTACCAGCCAAACTCTTAGGAATATGCCCAGATCTAAACTTGAATTTGATAGCCTTCAGGTACAAAACACTTTTAATATTCTATTTTAATTCTATATGTTATTTTTTTTTAATTGTTTGTACGTTTTATAATGACCCAAACTAAACTTGCAGTGCCCTTACAGGTTGCATGTACCTACTTACGCCCTAAGCTACTTACTACCTAAGCTGAAAAATGAAATGTAATGTGTACATGTACTCAAAAGTGCCCCGAAGAGCTAACGGCCTTTCGAAGGCTAAAAACCTGTGGTGAAAACCTTTTTCTCGGTTCCTAAAGTAAAAGTAAACATTGATATATTTTCTTTTTCAGAAAACAGAGAACATAGTGAACGGATCCGGTGATCTCAATCATAATCACGAACCAGATTTGAACTCCTTGAGGCACGCGGTAAGAAACACGACCAACTCTTCTTCAGTGACCAAACTGCCCAAAATGACGGCGTGAAAACCATAGACACATCCCTATTCAAACCCTGAAAATATCATCCTCCTTACCTTACCTTTTCAGACCTGATGGTATGCACACATCCCATTATACAAAAGACCGAGACAATTTATCCCATGCTCTTTTGTCTCTTGTCGGCTTTAATTTTACAAAAATAATGCAAATTCACTAAACATGTTATGCGCATAATGTATACAAATGTATCCATGGAAATGGTTACGGACCGATGGGACATACAATACCTTACCAAAAAAGACTAGTTTTTCGGCTTTAAATATGTTTTTGGAGTTCCCAGTAATTAAATAAACCAATATAAATCAAGATACTAAAGGAATTTAACTTTTTTGTTTTTAGTCTTTTTACTGTACGCCTCAAAGATTCCATTTCTATATTACAGTTACCTCAAAGCAATGGCGAGCCGATAGTCAGCACAGACGAGGTGGACAAGAGTGAGAACAACTATCTTCTCGAGGACGAGACATTCCCTGACGCACTCGCCCCAACGACTCCTAGATCCCCTGAACCCGTCGCTCCACCTAGGAAAGAAGTTAAAGCTCCTCCTAGAAGGTAAGGCTGGAAATTAAGCCAGTTCGAATGAACATGAAAACATTTATTTGACACAACACAAAATAAAACTACAAAAGAAGACAGTGAAATACCTATATTTATGGGATTTCTGGCTCCAAAGTAGGTAGGTAAAAATAATATGAGTTCGTAAAACAAAATGCTAAAAGTCGTAGATTAAAATAAACTACATAGGTAGTTAAAAAAAAATACAGCAATATCCCACGCATCATCCATCAAGTCATTATATTAGATTCTAGGTATCGCGTCAAAATGGCGTCAGCTCAGCATGTGCTAAGTAGACAGGTTTAGTAATTACTTAACACTGGTATTCTGCTGACCCCCAATACGTCACGGACGCCAGGAGCTTGCACTGCTTTTATGAACTAAATATTGGTTATCTTTTGTGTATGGAGTTCATATATTATTATCATCTATATACTTACTAATATTGTAGAGGTAAAATGACTATTTAACCGAATGGCGAAAGTAATCTTGGTCAAGCCTCAAAATTAGATTTTTAAAGTGAAAACTTCTTTAGGCGCGTTGGGCATTTTTGAGATGGGAAAAAACCATTGAATTCGCGTCACTGTTACCACTGTTTTTAATTCGAGATGGGAAAATACCATTGAAATCGCGACACTGTTACCGACACCTCTGTAGGTATATAATTTGGTTTTTTTTAGTTTGTGAATATAAGCATAAGACAAATTTCTTAGTAAATTTTCATGTTTATGCGACATCCATCATGATCATTTTGCAACGTAAAATGTTTTTTTTTGAAGTGATAACTTCTTCAGACGCGTTGGGCATTTTTTAAGATGGGAAAAGCCATTGAACTCGCGTCATTGTTACCGTTACCGACACCGTTCCTTACGGTTCAATAAATATTTCCTGACGATTCAAAAAATACACACGTAATTGTTCAAGTTTTCACCTCTGTAGGCACTCCCGGAGTACTATTTTTTTTGTTATTTTTTTGTTATGG
The DNA here is from genome assembly GCA_963924445.1 of Philereme transversata. Taxonomy (NCBI): domain Eukaryota; kingdom Metazoa; phylum Arthropoda; class Insecta; order Lepidoptera; family Geometridae; genus Philereme; species Philereme transversata. The sequence goes on from OZ004347.1 coordinate 14,852,602, forward strand.
GGCCTCAAGAGGTAATCAAAATAGCACATATCTACATTTCATACGTTTTCGTAATTTTCTTTCAGTCATTTCAACTCTTATCTGTTTGGTCTATTTTTAGAAGTCCAGCTGCAAGAACCAGTCCTCCAAAAGCGAAGCCCCAAGCGGCCACACCTCCCCGAAGAGTCATCAGTGAAAACGCTGTAAGGAGTTTTATTTTCTTCCTAATGTAATCTCCTTTGTCAACTTGAAAGCTTCAACTGTCTTGAACTCCTTTCAAAACTAACAACACGTCAACGAAGTCACAAATGTTTTTAGATTTGCAAAATTCATGATGATATTATTTCGGAATTAGTAAATAAATTTTATCTAAATGTCATCAGGTCACAGAGACTAGAGACGCCAGGGCGAAGGGTGCCATGCAGAAAGGTGTCAGTCCCGTGAGTACTATTTCCGATTGTATCTGCTTTTATTACCTACTTATAGGTTTTTAAATAGGTAAAGTACAGTATCAGAACAAAATAGATAGGTACAGAAGTTAAGTTTAGTACGAGTGAACGGATCCGAGTACAGGCGCACGCATTACGCGCGTGAACGAGGATCTCGGTTCGATCTCGGATCAAGTCGTTCGAACGTTCGACCTACTGAGTTCTTCGAACGTAACTTCTGTAGGTATCTATTTTGTGGTATCAGGCCCATATCGTCAACACGTTGTCGTCGTCAAATTATAAGGTAGAGATTATGGCCGAGAGTTTTTATAAAGCTTGAGGAACTATTTAAAGCAGTATTGAGATTATTAAAATGAATAAATAAATAAATAAATATCGCTGGACATTTCACACAGCGCTATCTAGCCCCAAACTAAGCAGAGCTTGTACTGTGGGAACCAGATAACTGATAGAATACTTATATACTTTTTTTTTGTAAATACATACTTATAATATATAGAAAAACACCCAGACACGGAACAAATATCTGTAGATCATGCAAACATTTTGTTCCGCGGCGGGAATCGAACCCACTACCTCCTGCGTCTCAGCCGGCTACACATCCACTGCGCCACGGAGGCAGTCACTTTATATTTATATATATTTTATTTTTTATTATTTTATTAAAAACGAATGCACGCTGTATTCGCCTATAAAACGTTGTACACATTGGAAACATACCTTAAGATTTAAATATTTGTATGTTACGTGCCCCTAATGTTGGCGAACTTAATATTTTTTTATATCATAGTATTGTTGGCTTGTATTAGCGTTTTTCTTTTATTTTTACATCTTAACATTGAAACTTAGTGTTTTAGTGCCTATAAATGTTTTTGCTCTGTTCTGTTTGTTTGCTGTGAGACAGGATCTAGCGCTCTCTTAAAAACACAAGCAATATCTGCACCTACAATCAAGGGCGGATCCAGGGGGAGTCATGGGGGTCATGACCCCCCCCCCCTGCGCTGGGTCCAGGACCTAGGTAGACCACTAATTAAAATTGTTAAACATAACACATGACATTGACCACGACTATGTGCCCCCCCTGGCACCAAAGCTGGATCCGCTCTTGCCTACAATGTAACCCCAATACACAAACAACAAATATTTGTACCTGAACTTCAACTCTTTTTAATTTATTTGATGAAATGAAAAGTTTTATTTGTTGGAAGTATGGCTGTATAAAAGTGTTTTAGATAATAATGGTTAGTTTCACAAACTTCGTTTTGATGACAACACTCAGCATGTTTTTCAATTTTGCTTACTTTGCTTACTTTGCTTCGCAGACACCATCATCGGCACCGAAAAGGCAACCACTAGTGGTAGGTTTCAATATTTATTTGTTAAATTGCTTTCCGCTTTAATATAATTAATGCAAATAATGTGTCCATAATGAAGTTTTAAAACATAAATCTCCTTCATGTTGTCAGCAAACCCCCCGCAATAATAGCAGCTCTCCGACTAAGAGCCGGTCCACTCTGGCCGCGCCCGGCAGCGGCAGCGGCTCGGGCGATGCGTGCACTGTGTGCGGGCGCAGGTTCGCCAGCGACAGGCTCGCGAAGCACCAGGAGATCTGCAAGAAGGCACACGCCAAGAAACGGAAGCCGTTTGATGCGCTCAAGCATCGACTAGCGGTAAGTTGGCGTGTATGCAGCGGCAACCAAACTCATTGGTTGCTTTACCTTTGGTGCTACTGTTGATAAACTTGAATTTGCTGACCTATAGGTATTTACCACTAATCTCAGAAATTTAGTTGTTCTCGATTTAGGAATTCAGTTGCCGAAATCGGCTTTTTGACTATTTACATGCGAGTAAATTAAATAACCACGCATTATTATATAGTAAATGCCAAATTATGTGTTACAAACTTTATGCTGCATTATTTTAGGGGACCGATGCTCAAGGTTACAAGGCAAGATCATATTTTAAATTCTGTTCTTGTTCAATATCAATTACGAATCCATACATCACCACAACACATTGCATATTTCCTGTTTATCACACAACAATCGGTCTTCATCACTTCTATAAAAAGTGTCAACCTACCTATAATGTTTAGATATTTCAAAGGAGCCACTGTGAATGCTTTCACAAAACAGTTATTTTATGTACTTTCAGTCACAAGGATCTTTTGAGTGCTACTACATACTTCAACCTAGAAAGTTTAACAATTATGCATTCTGCTATTTTGTCGTCTTCTTTTCTTGTACCTAAGTGATGTGAAAATATTAAGCGACGAAAAAAATATCGGTCCAGATCCAGCAGTGTGACAAAAAACTACCTACACGCAGTTATTAGAATTACAAACTCCCTTTACTCGACAGGGCACAGAAGCAGAGCCTTTCATCAACAAAGTGCGCAAGGGCACACCTTCGTCGACGAAAGTAAAGTCACTAAATAGCACGTGGAGACAGAAGCACGAGGAGTTCATCAACGCGATACGCGCCGCTAAGCAGGTGCAGGCCCATCTGGCAAGTGGAGGTAAGTCCAACGAACTCATTCTCACCAACTTGTAACATATATTTAGTGGTAACGGTAGATATTTTGCAGGATCCTGTTAAGTGAGAAATGTGTTTAAAACTACTAACAATATATATTTTACAAAAAAACATTTTTTGTAAACAGCTTGTAAAACAAACATGAAACAATAAATATCTATGATACTTTTATACTCCAATAAACGTACTGCATTTACCCGAAAACGTGTGAATATGTCACATTTGCAATAAAAAACTGTAACCACAAGACTACTTTTATAGATCTTGACTAAAAATCAACTTGAGGCATCAAAAACAAAAGTTTTCAACTATTGCGCCCAAAACGCAGTCCTTTACGTACAAGGCAATTACTTTTTTTCGGATGAACTATTCTCGCTGTTGGCCTCTCGAGGCCGTTGCAGCTTAACCAAACTAAGGCAATCTACTCACTAGTACTCACCCCACTTATTATAATTCCAGGCAAACTCAGCGATCTTCCTCCCCCACCACCTTCTGAGAACCCGGATTACGTGGCATGTCCGCACTGCGGGCGGCGCTTCAACCAGGGCGCGGCCGAGCGGCACATACCCAAGTGCAAAAACTTCCAGTTCAATAAGCCAAAACCAGCCGCGAAACGGCGGTAACCTTACCACCACGGGAATTGTGGTGGCAACCAGATTCAGAAAAAAATACAGCAGAAACGGAACTGGTTGCACTGACATAATGTTTAATGACAACCAGTTGAAAAAACTAGTCGTATCTTGGTTGCCACGTTTGGTTGCTCCGGTAGATTTAATGAAACTGTTTTAATTTGACTCGAAATTCTTGATATTATAGTAACCCGAATAACGGAGTTCCTAAGATGCCGGACAATATTTTCCAATGTAAGGGATATGTCACAACGAAATGTACAGTAGATACTTTGCTCCAGATTATATTTACTTACAAACTGTTTTATTTATTAAAATTATTTTACGATTTAATAACTTGATCTAAATGAGTTTTGTCAGAGGCCCCAGCGTGATTGGCGTGAGCGATTTATTCTGCAACTTTGTTTGGCAACTTTTGTTTACTACACGATCTGGGGATCAAGATTTTTTTACGTGTTTAAATGTCGTCGACCACAAAACCTGCAAACAGCCCAGAGGGCTTAGCCAAGTTACATTCGATTAGCGATGACGCTGGTCGATAAGTCCGTAAATGTATGGGCTTTAACACATGCTATGATCACGTGATATATCGACAACAAACCTATGTAGAAATCGAATCGATTCGAAGCGACTTGGCTACGGGCACAGCAATCTCATCGACAGAGTAGGTACCACTAGTGGGAGGCGACGGAATCGAACCGAGAAAGTTTCTATTGTGGACGGGCGCTTGTACATCGCACTCGGCCTTAAAAAAAAGAATGAAGCGCTACTAACTTAAAAGTGAAGCAAAAACTTAATAAAATGTCCCAAAACTAATCCGGGCTTGGAACCAGACGCTAAGCTATCTACTAGGGCCCCAATACTTTTTAATAATAAGTTTTATTAATCATACTTTAAGGACTAAAACCTTTGATTACTAAATTGTACTTAATTTTGAAAATTTTGCCATAAACAAATCAAATTTGGGACCTTTTCAATTTAAGATTTGAATTCAAAAGATTTTACGCGACATATTTGACAAGCGCGTGCTTTTAAAATGTTAACGCTACAATGTTATTTGGAAAATAAATGTACTTTTATTATTTTGTATTAATTGTTTGTTTTATTTCGTATAATCTGATTTAATAACCCTTTTTAATAATACCCTTACTGTGCGGCCTGCACCCACCGACTCCCAAGTTCAAAAAGACAACATATTCTAACACTAGTTGTTGCCCGCGACTTCGTACGCGTTAAACTACTAAATGTGTAGAAATAAAGCCAAACTTTTGTTGCTACTTGACTTGACACCCCAATTGTATCCCATGGGACCTGCTTTATGGGTAAAAAGTAACATATGTGTTAATCCAGGTTATAATCTAAGTACATATTAAATTTCATCGAAACCGGTTCAGTCGTTACGACGTGATTGAGTACCAAACAAACAAATGAATAAACAAACATCCAAACTTTTGCATTTATAATTATAATGTGATTGCTCAAGCGTCGTCGTCACCTCGATCTGACGTATTTCATGTTATTATGTAATTGTAAGTATATGTCCGAAGGGACAAACTGTTTGTTTACGTATTTTTAAAAAACCTATCAATTTTTATTATATTCTATTCATGACGGACGTCAACAGAAATTATTTTGAAGTGGTTAGTTTCATAATTCCCACTGCTCTTCACCAGTGGGCATTATGATACAAATCAAGGTGGCCCCGAATTGGTACTGGCTCCGGAATGGGTCGATGTAGCCCACTTGGCTAGATTGTCTCGGCAGTGGCCAACTTGCCCATACGATGCGTGAAGCATTGGCTGTGGTATATGTAGACGACAACATTTGATAAGTTGAAATCAAGCAGTAAACATTGAGATTTCTGTATGAAATTTCATAATTGATAGCTCTTAATCTCCACCGCTTCAACACTGATCGCGCGGTGGGGATTGTGATATTTGCTTTATAAGCATGGATGATGAAACTAACCATTTTGAAGACCCCGGTACACTCTGGAAAGGATTTCGACTCTAAATGGCTAATCGACCCTGTACATAAGTTCTGTCAACGCTTGGCCAAGGCTCATATTCTAGAACCGTGTGCGTCAAAATGGCGACGCCAGCTTATGTATTGGAAAATTATATTTACAGCATTTAGTACCCATTAGGTACCTGTAGTTAAACATTTGGTACATCAATAGATTAGAAAATATCCATAAACATAGTGGCGCCAGAGCAAGTCAAGCATTTACTGTGCTAAGTGATTTAGTACTAATTGGTACCTTCAAAATTCAACTCTAATTCAAAATTCCCTAGTTAAAAGAAATACCCATTCCTAGAATAAATATTTTAAACGCCTGATATTTTGTGCATAGCAAAGTGCACCAGTTAACATTATTACTGTTTAGTTTGATGTGATTTAATTAATTTATCATGGAGTATTAGTTTGGTGTGATGATGATGATACATTATAAACTTCCAAATATGCTTCAAACTCAAGTTTATTGTTCAATACATTGCTGTGATTTCAGAACTCCAATATAAAAAAATGCAAAGAAAATGGCCACTACGTACAATCGTGGCTAAATGCTAATTAGTTATTTCATTTAACTTTCTTCCGCAGTCTTCGGCACGTACGAGAGCAGCACGGACGACTTGGCTGGGACAAGCACGTTCTCCGTGAGACCAGAAAACACGTTTTTATAGCTGGAACAAGGAAAAAAACATTTTTAAAACTGTCATACCCTTTTTTTTTAATATGAATCTGAAATACAGAGAATTACTTTTGTTGAACCTGTTTAAACTAACATTAACGTTTTTCCAAAATCTATTATTTTAATTAAGGGGAAGGCTCATTAAATTGTATGATTTTTGACGGAACTTGCTGAGTCACACATGTCTCAATGTAAAAAGTAATTTTTATATATTATGATTTTTCTATAGGATTATCAAGCTATCAAAATATTGTTTAAGTTTCTTATAATATAATTTCTTGCTGTGAGTGTTTGTTATTCGAACAGTTTCAGAGAAAACTAAAAAAAGCAGTCCATAAAAAAGTATATAAGTATTGTATCAGTTATTTGGTTCCCACAGTACAAGCTCTGCTTAGTTTGGGGCTACATAGCGCTGTGTGAAATATCTAGCAATATTTTTTATTTTATATATTTTATAAAAACATCATTTTTAAAACTAAAAATTATAGTGTAAAAGTTATTTGGAAAACTCTGACATACCTATAACATACTGGTATTATATTATATTATATTATATTATATTATATTATATTATATTATATTATATTATATTATATTATATTATATTATATTATATTATATTATATTATATTATATTATATTATATTATATTATATTATATTATATTATATTATATTATATTATATTATATTATATTATACTTAGATAGTATTATATTATATACAATAATTAATACTTTACTACATTACATTGATGAGATGATGAGACACGTGCTTGACTCGGCAAGTTCCGACAAAAATCATTTGATTTAGGAGCCTCCCCTTAAGCGAGCACTTTAACGATATGTCGTCCGACCATCAGACTGGTACCGAGAGGCAGACGCCTCACGGTGAACGCGCGTCCCATGCCCACCCCTAGTCCCTAGGCAGTCCCCAAGTGGAGATAGGCACGACACTTGAGACTTACGATCCGCATAACGTCCACGACCTTTGTGCTTCGTACTACACGATGGGTATGTGATCGAGGAGCGACAGCAAAGATTATATTCCGTGCGACACTGCTGACTGGAACTGCCTACTGCAAGTGCCGCGGCTGCCTGCAGTCGGCTGCAGCGGCACTACTAGTTTGTATGTAATTCAATGACAGATGTTCCGAGCGCCGCGGCAACTGCAGTTGCAGTCGGCAACTGCAGTTGCAGTCGGCAGTTGCAGTCAGCAACGGCACTCACTCATACCTCTAAGATTAAATAATAATAAAACTAGTATGATGGTAAGGATGTACTCGTAACTTACTCAATGGTTGCCTTGACGGCGTGCGAGACGTGATGCAGGGTGAGCGCAGGGGGCACGCCGGTGAGCCCGGTGAGGTTGGCGCTCAGCGCCCACTCGCTCGGGTTCAACACGCCGATGTAGCCCGTGTGACCCACCTTCCATCTGTCGACCAAAACATTCATGGTTAATTTAAAACAGTCAAGATTTATTTTTCTTAAAGAACATCATTCATTTCATACCAATAAATCAAAGTCCCGCCGGCGCCAGTCAAAAAAACAGAAATACTTTTTTCCGTCACATCATAGCATTTCGAACATTATTTAGTACGTTAGTAAGTTCTACAATAAATCAATAAAATCTTACCCGAAAAATGAAAATCCAATAGACACGCATATGTATTTAAGGTGTGTTTTAAACACCAAAAGGCATACATATCATATTTATGATATACATATTTTTGAACTTTAAGCGACTCACGCATTAATTGTAGAACTTAGTGACACACAATATAATGTTTCAAATGTTTCAATATGACAGATAAAAATATTTTAGTTTTTTAGCCGGCATTAAAATCTTTATTTATATCCAATTTTACATTTAACAAAATTTACTTTAATATTTTTAGAGATGTGTTTAAAAACCACTAAGGTTTGTGCTGGTGCTATCGTGAGTTCACATCAAACCTACTAATCAATTTTAATCAACCGTATTGTTACGAGCTGAGGGTTCGGGATAAAATAATGGGAATCGGTCTGACCAAAATAACACTTTTATTCAACACGATGACGATGAATACACGAACTTGGTCACACGTATCACAACACACTAATTCACACCACTTGTACACCACTTAAAGTCACCGAAATGATCGCACGTATAGCTTAATCCAGACTGACTCGCGAGACCCTTCCACACGTTAGTCCTCCAGGGCCTCGCTGAGACTCACTCAGACTGACTGTCCGGCCATCTCTCCGGCCTATTTATATCGCACACATTTCGATTGTTCGAGAACGATGTCGATCCTTCCAGGAAAGGGTCGGTCCCTCGACACAATGGCCACTCCCCATTCTGCGAAACCACAAACAATAGCAACAATAACACAGCAAGACAAAAGCGTTCGAGAAGGTTCAATTATTACTCATTGTTTAACAGCCTCGGCGTAACACTGCCCCCTCCTAAAACATGCTCGTCCCGAGCATTCTTAGCCCCATATCGCGGCAGCCGATCAACACGAACAATTTTAGGCGCACCTCGCGCTGAAGATGTAGCAACTAGAGGAGCCACATTGCCGTCTCCAGTACTTCAGGACACCCAGAGTCCCTTTCTCATCAGCGATCCCAATTCCAGCCTCCAAAACACGGCTCTCATGATTTCTATCTGTTCTTTCACTTCCTGGAATTCCTTTCCAGATGAACCGAACGATTCCCTCATCAGTCGAGCACGCTCTTATGGCCAACGTCGCTGATCTTCCTGTTGACGACGCTGCTCTTCTTTATCCTGACGTCGCTGTTCCTCTTGCAACCGAGTCTGCTCCACCTGTTCACGTCGCTGTTCCTTCTGCAACCGAGCCTGCTCTTCCTGTTGACGACGCTTCTCTTCTTTATGCTGACGGCGTTCTTCCTCCTGCAACCGAGCCTGCTCTTCTTGCTGACGACGCTACTCTTCCTTATCCTGACGTCACTGTTCCTCCTGCCAACGTTGCTGCTCTTCTTGTTGACGACAAAGCATGGCCATAATAGCAGCAAGATCGCCTGTCACAGGAGCTTGGCCCACGGATGATGATGATGGTGCTCCAAATGATTCGGCGGCGGCTGATTCCATCTCCATCGGCTGACGACTCTGCCGAGCTTCTTGAACCGGAGAATCTCCAAACCGCCTTTCATCCATTTCCTGTTGTCGTTGACCTCTCGTCCTGACACCGTCCACGTTATCCATTGGTAGAACCGGCATTATTTTATCCCACTTCTGACACCAAATTGTTACGAGCTGAGGGTTCGGGATAAAATAATGGGAATCGGGCTGACCAAAATAACACTTTTATTCAACACGATGACGATGAATACACGAACTTGGTCACACGTATCACAACACACTAATTCACACCACTTGTACACCACTTAAAGTCACCGAAATGATCGCACGTATAGCTTAATCCAGACTGACTCGCGAGACCCTTCCACACGTCAGTCCTCCAGGGCCTCGCTGAGACTCACTCAGACTGACTGTCCGGCCATCTCTCCGGCCTATTTATATCGCACACATTTCGATTGTTCGAGAACGATGTCGATCCTTCCAGGAAAGGGTCGGTCCCTCGACACAATGGCCACTCCCCATTCTGCGAAACCACAAACAATAGCAACAATAACACAGCAAGACAAAAGCGTTCGAGAAGGTTCAATTATTACTCATTGTTTAACAGCCTCGGCGTAACAGTATTATCCATTATTACTGGTTTCAAATTGAAACTGATTGCAACAAAAGTTACGTAATTGCACCACTGATCAAAGATTTGCGCCAAGGTAAAGTACTGATGATACCTATTGCACACTAGCACCGCTTCCGTAGTGTTAGTTCCGTTGGCGACCGCGCTCACAGCCTTCACCTCGTAAAGGCCGTGCTCGATGCTGGCGTCCTTGCGCAGCGCTGTCAAGTGGGACAATGACTCGACCTGCAAATAAACATTTACATATATTCATTGTTTCCCTTATCTGTAGTAGGATTGGAACTTTTCACAAGTAGGATGTCAAAAATCATATGAAAATAATAAATAAATATTGCTGAACATTTCACACAGCGCTATCTAGCCCCAAACTAAGCATAGCTTGTACTATGGGAACCAGATAACTGATAGAATACTTAAATGCTTCAAACAACCAGACCCGGAACAAATATCTGTAGATCGTGCAAACATATGTTCCGCGGCGGGAATCGAACTACCGGGCTACCCTCCTGCGTCCCAGCCGGCTATTCGCCCACTGCACCACGGAGGTCGTCAGAATCATACATAATAATCATACGTCGCGTTTCCTTCACGTAACCTGCTAAAAATCATTCCGATGAAATCGCTCTTCGTAACAGTTCGATTTCGTGTGAAACTGTGAAATAGCAGAAACTTCGCTTTTCATCGGAAATCATCGGACGTGCCCGTTTAAATCTGTTTAATCGCGTAGCAAATTGCTAAATAGCAAGTGTGACAAAATGCTACCAAAATACACTGCCTAATTTGACGTTTTATTTGAGCTCTAATGTAAACTCTACGTTTACGTACGTTTCTCTAACGTTTTGAGTGAACGATTTATGGTGACGTCACCAAAACTGCTTCGCCTTTACAATAATAAGCTTACTAATTGAGGGTCATGGTACGAAATGTCAGTGTAATATTATTTTAATATTGCTATAAGAGATTGAGGTTGGCCCCCAGATCGTCTTTCCATCTAGTACGGGACGTACGCTGAGCTTTCCAGTGCGTGGTCTCCACTCTAGAACCTTTCTGCCTCAACGGTCTGCGAGCTATGTGCCCGGCCCACTGCCACGTCAGCTATACATAAATACGTGACGAAAACTTTGTACCCCTTTTTAAGTTTATTGCGTGCACGGAGTGTAAGATTTAAATTTAAAATAATCAGACTACAGAAATCCATTTACAATGTTAGTTAATTCCTTAAAGATTAAATTAGTAGGTACACAATAGGAAACAGATTTAGCACAGTTAAAGTTTATATGGGGCGAAAGCTAAAAATAGGCTAAAAAAAGGTTACAGTCTAATTTCGACCACTGTACGACCACTAGTAAACAAAATTAGTGGCGACATCTAGCGCTACATGAGAGAACAACTTAGACATCAAGCTAACCTACAGAGCGAGCGTCAATACGGAGACGGCGACGACATCTAACGGCAATTGTAGGAACGTAATAAGGGAAGCTGCCCCAGGGACTGATAGTCCCTCGTGTCCGCGTACTTGTATGTATGGATGCGGAAGTATCTGCGTTTCTTGTTTTTTTATTTAATTTGATTAGATTTAATTTGATTTGATTTTGATTGTAATTTAATTTAATATATATTTGTAACGTGTATGTATGAATCAATGGCTTGAAATAAACAATTTTTGTTTTATTTTATTTATTTTTATAATCCTAGATCGCGTAAGCAACATATTCTGAGAACTGAAAAATATAATACTTCTTAACAAGACCGGTAGATCCACAAAAAATGTAATCTTTAAATACTTACTGAAGTATCATTGTCCAACTGTGCGATGTTGAAGACTGGTGCCGCTGGCAGCAGCAGGGCGAAAAATGCCAACTCCTTTTCCACCTCTGGATCGGAAGCTTTCAACTGTGGAAAACAGACATTTTGTGTTATAATCATTATGACATGTATTCTACTTTATGAATTGTATTACTAGGGTGTATTGATGTTTAAGTATTAGAAAGAAGGTTTATTAAAATACCTTGTATTTGTCTAGGTTTAACAAAAAGTAAGTGAACTTAATTGAGTCGTTGATTCAAGGTCACGGTTCATTTATTATATTATATTAGATTTCCATCGCGGTATAATATTTTTTTACAGAAAAGTGTTGTGCTATTCAGAAAATTTGTAATAACTAATCTAAATTCCTAAATATGTACATACATTTAAAACAAAAATGTGAGAAGCGTACGGAGTTGGTTGGCGTCAAGAGTAACTGCCTCAACACGGGCGCCTCTCAGCTACAATCTACCTGTTTTTTCTAGAACCGAAGCCATAGGGCTGGGGCTCCCAAATGTAACAGGTTGAAAATAAAACTTTGGAAAATTATCGAGCGCAAATATTTTTTGACTCTGTGCGGATTTGAACCAGCACCCTCCGGATTGTGAGTCCAGTGGCTTCCGGATCTCGCCACGCAGTTATATTGTAAACATCTGAATTTAGTTGATTGCTAGAGCACTTTTAGAAAAGCTTGTATTTAAAAAAATGATTTTTTACTATTAATTTATTGACAAACCACGCGTGTGGAAGTTTGTTTTAAAATAAATAAATAACTAATGGTTCGCCCCGAATCTCGCGAGTTAAAAATAAAAACTATTTGTAATCTTTGACGATAAAAATAGTGCCACGCAATGGATAACCATCTTACTTGACCTACAGTTTCATTCAAATTATAGGTAACGGGTGTTCGCGTTAATTGGTTAATTTTTTGGGGGGTCAGAATTGCAGTTATTCTGGATTTCAGACTTTTGCCTATATTTGTGTCACACACGCATACCATATTTCAGCACTGTGAGGTTACTGGTGTACCCTCTGAATTTTGTCAAAGTTCAGTTTTTATGATGACTAATAACTCAAAAACTACAAAGACTTACTAGAAAATAAAAACGGAATCGAAATGTACTAATTCCTAATGTACTAAACCTTTCATTTGACGTTCCGCTTGACCTAACAATCTTATTTTAATTTTTTTTTTACCCCTCTTGAACCCCAATATCTCAATAACCCTCCCACATTTTAAGCTTATTTAGTCACACCAATATTGTGCCATCATTATCCTACCTATGTATCAAATTTCACGATGATCGGATCAACGCTTCGAAAGTTATCCTCGGACCAACAAACATACATACAACGGCGATTTGCCCAAGTTGCTTTGGATCGCTTCGCTCGATCAATAATAATAACCTGTAGCATAGGCCAGTGATTAGTAACGCGCGCTTTGATTTGCGCGGCGGCCGCGGTGACGTCGGCGTCGACTGCGATGGGCGCTGCAGACGGCGGACGCAGCTGTGTCGCGTTCTTACGGTCCAGCAGGAACAGCTCCGTGCGATCGCCCTCTTCTTTCAACGTGAATACTGTTTCATCTGCAATTTAAAATAAAGGTTTAAGAAGCGGGTAAATGAATAAAAAAGTTAAACACTGTTTAACCCGTGTTTAAAAAAATCCTTACCAGTCATTATTATAAATACGGGATTTATCACGTACCGTCTTACCGGTGTTCATTTATGTTTAAGTAAATTGTTATGAATAGTCATAATTTAGGTTCATTCATATTTTAAGTATTTTTATTTTTATATCATTAGTTATGCAGGTAGACCATTACACTCCAGGTAATATCTAAACAGTTTATGCCATCCAAAGGTTGTCTGGTAGAGATTGCTATTTAGCGATAAGTCCGCCATTGGTATCCATAATTTGGGGCTAGATAGCGCTGTGTGACATGTCCAGCAATATTTATTTATTTATTAATCTAATCTTATCTAAATGTAGTCGAAATCTACGTTTTGATATTGTTTTTTTTTTGTTTTATTGATAATAGTCAAGCGCTTGACCACTACCTCATCTGACGGTAAGTAATGGTGTGATCGAGGTTAGAGCACGCTTGCCTAAAAAACCTGCTCCCTCTGGACTTGAAGACTCCGTGATTATGCCGGTCCGGAAAAACATACGCCGGAAGAGAGTTCTACTCTTTACTCGTGCTAACAAGAAAAGTTGAAGCAAATCATTTGGTAATAATGTTAGTAGATTATAGTTAGTAGAATAATGTTAGAAGACGTAACGAGGTGTACTTCGATACGTATCCAGTTCGCTTGCTCTCATTAGAATTTATATATTTTTGTGTAGTAACCAAGTTCTATTTTTTTTATACGACCTGCAGATGAAACATGTATATGGTCCACCTGTTAAGTGGTAACCATCGCTTATAACAAAGTATTGCCTCGTAGGTCACGCACCTTAGAAACATTCCCTACGATGCACTGCTGGGTTATTTTTTTATTAGTGTAGGGTCCATTGGCTGAAAATCAGCATTGGTTGCAAAACATCTAACATTATGTTGAGCTGAACGCCATTTTTAACCGACTTCAAAAAAGGGGGTTCTCAATTCGTCGGAATCTTTTTTATCTATGATCCCCGATTACTCGAAAACGCCTCAACCGATTCGAGATATTATTTTTTGTTTAAAAGGGGTGGTTCACAGGTGGTTCCATCGGAACCAAGTCAGGATTTGATGATGGTATCCCAAAAAAATCAAGGCCAACCCTCAAATTTTATATAATAATTGTTTTATGTTTCTACCTCATAACTCCGGCATTTATCAACCGATTTGGATATACATTCATATTGGTCTCATAGAAATTTCATCAAAATCAGTTCAGTGGTTCGGTTAATGGTTTGGTTAAGTCAGTTATATTTTTGTTAAAGTTACTTGTAGTACACAGACATATGAGTCGAACTGTGTTAATAAATGCAATTGTACCTACTGTTCTTTATATTTGTTTCACGTGTCATTTTGTGAGTACCAAATAAATGATTATTCTATTTTAATCTATACCATCGTAGACTGCATCATCGCTTACCATCAGGCGAGATCGTGGTCAAACGCAAGCCTATAATGTATTAAAAAAACATGTTAGTACTCGCCTGATTCCGAAGCGGCGGCGACATCACCAGCGAATGTGGTCAGCAGCGCATCCAAGCCTGGCAAGTCAGCGGTGTGCGAGTGCCGGTAGTAGTTATAGTCAGTGTGAACCGCGCTGGGATCCGAACCCTGGCCGCTCGCCACATCCTCGTCCTTTAGCTTAGAGTCTACTAGCATGAGACGAGCTTTGTTCAACCTGAAATAAAAAAACTTTAATATAATTTATTGTGAACATCAACAGAACATGCTTAAATGCTTATCTTGTTACCACAAAAAAGTTAAACACGAATTAACGTGTGTTTAAAAAAAACCTTACCAATTTTTGTATAAAATATTTTAAACGCGCGCTAAACAGTTTTTATTTTTTTGTGGTTTGACCCTTATCTTGTTATTGCGGTAGTAGCAATACGTACCTAACACCATCTGCGCCGGCCTTAATCCAAGCCCCCAGCGCCTTACTGAACAGCTTCACCACTTCGATATTGTTGAAGTTGAGATCGGGTTCGTTTTGAGCGAACTGGTGTAAGTAGAAAGCTTTGCGGTCATCGTTCCATGTCCACGCTGGCTCGTTCAGAGTCGACACCTGTTCAAAAGAATATAAATAACACCTTACATACACTTACTTATACTACGATATAAATTAGACGCTTCGGCAACGTTCGTGTTCCCGAATTAGTACGATTATGCAACCAATGTTCGGCTGTCCCGCGGCTCGTGAACAGTGTTGCCAACTTAGCTAGAAGTGACGATTTTTGTTTCAAGTCTCAGCGACAAAAAAAAGATTTGACGACAAAAATGGTTTGGCGACTTATCTGACGACTTTTGGAGTACAAATCTAAACAGTTTTAGGGCTGGTATAAGATAATTTATTTGTTAACCCGACACGGAATTATGTAGTGCCAAAGATATATGGAAAACGCAGACGCCTTTGCGCCAAATTTATACTTTATTTAATTAAAGTTGCGTTTGTATACATAAATGAAAAAAATGAAAATGAAAACATTTATTTGACACGACACACTACAAAATATAACACAAAAGAAGATGGTGACATTCAAGTAATGACGAATCTTGACTTCTGGCTCTAAGAGTGGGTGTAGATAGAAGGATATGTAACAAGAATGCCAGAAGTCAAAGATTACAGGATAATCAAAAAATACAGGAATATCTCACGCAACTTCCATCATAATTGCAAATTCCAGTCATGCCAAAATGGCGTCAGCTCAGCATGTGCTAAGTAGGAAGGCTAGAACCTAGCTACTTAACGCTGGTATTCTGCTGACCCCAAATAGTGTCGTCACGGACGTCAGAAGCCTGCACTGCTCTCGGGGATTGAGTGAAGGTAGGTATGTATAGCACCTACCTACCTACCCACATAAATAATTTTTATTGTTTGTTAGTCGTGTGGGTGAGATAAAAATTACAAAAATATAACTACATAACATATTATAAAACTAAAAATACTTAAATAATTACATACTTACATAGCCTAGTATTTTACGTATATACAAAAACACTAATTTATAATCCTAACTGAGATTCTAAATAACAAATAAACAAAAAAAAACATATTGGTACTATAACCTAATCTGACGAAAAAATTATCAGAAAAAAAAAATTTATACATAATCATATAATTGATTATATTATAAATAATATAATCATATATCATTTATACATATTAAAAAATTATTACATAATGCTCTAGCTTTAGCTATTTCAAAAAGTATTCAAATCTAAACATAAATTATTTTTCAAATTTAGATTATTAATTTTTTTAAATGGGTGCCTGCAGATGGGCGTCAAAGCCGGGGCAGGCCGAGGAAGCGTTGGCGTGACGACCTCGATGCATTCCAAGGTGGCGAGTGATCGTGAGATGTGGAAGAACATGGGGGAGACCTTTGCCCAGCAGTGGGAAAGTATAGGTTAAAAAAAAAATTAAAACTAACTCTAGTTAAATAATAAACTTTTTGAGAGAACCAGAACAAAATCCTGAGTCCGCTCCTGGTAGAATCAGTTTTAGGGACTTTTGATATTAATAGTGACCCGAATTTATAGGAGTTGGCAACACTGCTCGTGACGTCTCGTCAATAACCAGCGATCTTTAAGGGCGGTAGCATGTTCGGTTCCAGTATTTAGAAGTGTATGGATTCCGATATATTCCGTATTTCAGTTGATAGACGAAATTTTACAAGGCGTCTAACTTAAATCGAAATGCTGTAGTAGGATTACTATAGTTTGACAAATCATTTAATTAATATTTTTGTCGTTTAGCGGGTTTAGACGAAAAATAAATAGTGTCGTGAGAAATAAACAGTTGATCTGACGACTCATTAACTCGTGAAGTGAAGTACAGAGACTTTGAGTTCACTTATTCAGTGCCGCTAGACAGCGCTGATCTTATAGTATAAACTGCGAGATTTTGGAAGCATCCTCAGTTTTTTCTACCGTCCAGTACATTAGCTCCTTTACAAATCTACCAAAGGTAACTTACCCATCCGTTAGGTGGATTGGGGTAGTTAGTGGTGTTGTATCCCTTGCCGTCGGCCCACACGAAGTAGTCTGTGTACGGCGCCGTCTTGTTCACACTCTGCTTGAACCACAAGTGGTCGGACGATACGAAGTTTGGCGTCAGATCCACTATAACCCTAAAAATAATAATATAAAAAATCAAGCCTTTTCAGGTCAACGGAGCAAATTGAGCCTAATAATCTCGTAGATAGACGAATTTTCAAAGAAATAATACTTACTTGACGCTGTACTCCTTAAGTTTCTTCACAAACGCCTTGAACTCGTCCACCACGTTAGGTTTATCAAGCGCGTCGTAGGTCGAGACCTTCATGAAGATAGCTTCAATCTTGGACGATTGAAGTAGAGTCAACTCCTTTTCTATATCGCTGTAGTCTTGGCTATCCAACTCTGCAAGTGGTCCCTTCTCGAAACTACAACCAAAAGCTTTGTGTTAAAAAAATTAACACGTTGACTGCTGAAAACACACAGGTCTGTTTCTACTACTATATATCTATGCGGATTATTCGCGTGGCGTGTGCGAATTGTTACGGACAGCTGTGCGGTACTACGAACGAGAACACGCTACGAGTGATCCACACTGGCTAGGAGCATATTTACAATTACGACACGAGTGCGGAGACACACTAACCTTGTGTGCGACTTAGCACCGGGGTGGCTAGATAAGAAAAAAAGTTTCCAGTGGAAGTGTTAAGGAAGTGTCTATTTAGATGGATGCGCCCGATGGATGAGACATACAGGTGATAGTCTCACGTGCACACATCAATAGCTTTACTGTTTGGTAGAAACAGGTACTGCGGTAGTACTTCCCCGGAGGAACACTGGAGCTAGTACTACTTGGCTCGACTTACAGAGTCTTAGGCGTAGGCCGGGAGCACTTGGGGGCGCGGATGATGATGGTGATGGCGCCGGCCAGCATGCCCAGCCACAGCAACCAGAACAGCACGAACATGAACCAACGGAGGTTCACCCAAAACGGATCGTCTGCGTACTTCATCAGCTCTTCTTTGGTCAGACCGGAGAATTGCTGGAGGAGTATTAAATATTATTTACTAGCTACCGCCACTTTGGAACTTACTGTTTATAAAATATCACATAAAATAACTTGGTAGATATATAAGTTTTACAAATTCAATTCAATTATAATGTAAAATCTAAATAAGTCAATAATTTGATTAAGTTTAATTGAAGTTTTAAGATTAAGTTTCATTTCCAATGTTATTAGTTTGTTTTGTGAAATATCATGTTAATATGTATATAATTATTACGTATTGTAAAAATTATTATAAAATAAAAAGTATGACATGCACCAAAATTAAAAATTGATATTATTTTTTCAATTTTTTATATGAACCACTCTTTGGGTAAAGGCCTACTGTGTTAGTGAACCAACTGTTTACACAACAGATAAAAAGACCCCAAAAACCACTTTTTATCAAAAATAAGGTCGTTTTAATAAACCTTTTATTAAAACGACCCATTTAGCAAAATGACCTTTTAGCAAAACGACCTATGAGCAGTATAAATAATATTTTGTGACTTATAGGTTAGCCATAAAATATTATTATTTCATAAACATACCTTCTTATTAGCGTCGAGTTCGATCTTGGGGTCCCCATTCTGATGGTCCCCAGAGACGTACTTAGCGTCGACCAGGTCGACACGCATATCGCGTACGATCTTAGCCTCTTCTTCCTTCTGGAGTAGCTTCTCGTGGGCGCCGTCGGGAGACGCCTTCTCCTTTGCGAGACTGAGGCGAGATGTGCGGAACTCTGTGGAACGATTGAATTTTGATACTTTGGAGACTATGTAAAGTACTATGTATGTAAGTATGTATAACTAGCCTTGTTTCTTGCCGGATTCTTTCCTGGCTTGGTCGCGGAAGAACAGGCGGAAAAATTAACGTTTCAAAGTGATACTTGTGATTTTAATGAATAAACGTTTAACTAAAACTTGTTGAAACTATCATGATTCTATCTATGATGACTATCTTCACTTAAAACAATATTTTGGTGAAGAGCAATTTTTGTAATCCTTTAAAGCTTATTGAGCGTACGGAGGATTGTGAGATTTGGCATCGTTAAAGTTTTGATTGCGCGTGGTTAGTCAATAAAAACATTACCCTCCTGTCGTGCAGCCGAGTAAGTGGCCTGTCTCAATCCCAGTCATAATCTATCCATATACCAAATTTCATCGACATCGGTCCAGCCGTTTAAGTCGTGAAACCGTAACAAACAGACAGAGGGACAGAGTTACTTTTTACCTTTTTACTTGTAATAAAGCTCATCCACATATCATCGACAATTGTGTGTCGCGCACCACACGCTTCACGCGATCTTTTCTACCCCATACTAGCAAGATGTGGAATGAGCTACCATCTGAGGTTTTCCCGTTAGGCTACGACATGACACGCTTCAAGAGAAATGTAAAAAGATTTCTACAGGGTAGGGAACGCATCGACAATACCCCAGGTGTTGCCGCTGTCAATAGGCGACGTGACCGCTTACCATCAGGTGGGCCGTAGGCCTGTTTCCCCACAAATAATATTAAAAAAAAGTTACTTTCGAATTTATATTATTAGTATGGATGAGGGGCGAAGGCTAAAATTAAGCTAAAAACAACTTATGAGTTACGTTCGAATTTACATCACTGTGCACTGGCATGGCAGCTAGTCACAGTAAATACCCCGTTTTTAGTAAAAATGACTAAGACTTGGTCATGTATAACCCGGGCGACCTAACTGTGCACCTCGCACTGTGACGTCACCGTCACAGTGATGCTAGTTACTGATTGCGAGGCAAACACGGGGAAGCGGGAGTGGGGTCGAATTCCAGGGAAGTGCACAGTTAAGTCGCACGTGCATAGCACGCATAGCATTGCTTTTCGCCAATCCTCACCCGAAGGTTCACAAACAGGCGCACAAAAATATCTTCAAGCCAGCCAATACAATACTTAAATAGCCTGTACGATTTACAACTCAAATCGATCAATTGGTTGAGCCAATTGGGATCTATTGAATAATGACTTGCCTTCTTCTCTACTGAGCCTGGTATCTGGATGATCACTACAGTTATATTAAGACGATCTTGTGCTACTGTTCTCAATAAATCTACGGTAGATATCTAATATTCGTGATCAATCTACTGATACAAAATGTGATGTATACATGGGTGAATCAACTTTTAAGGTACTCCTTTTGTGTCCCTGTCATGTAAATAGCAATAAAATCGGTATTTTAGTTTAGAATATGGTTGTTTTGATGTTAACGTAATGTCCCCCGGCCTAGGTGAAGAAGCAATGCCCTTCTGTGCAGTCGCACTAAAAGTAGTAAGAAGTTTATAATTTTGATTTTTAAAATGTCAAACCAGTTTTGAACGTAAACAATTATAAATAAATAATGCTGAATATTTCACACAGTGCTATCTAGCCCCAAAACTAAGTCAAACTTGTATTATGGGAACCAGATAAGTGATACAATTTGCACTTTATACAATATTTTTTGATAAATACATACTAATAGAAAATACCCAGACCCGGAACAAATAAATGTAGATCATACATTTGTTCCGCGATAAGAATCGAACCCGTAACCTCCTGCGTCTCGGCTCTTCACCCACACGGCGCGGCGCGGCGCCACGGGGGTCGTCTAATATTAATCGGTTTAAAATCGCGTGCAAATAAAATTAAATATGTCTGTACTTTTTCTATTAAACTTAAATCTGCATCACTATTTAACTTTTAAAGAACTGATATATTCGAATAAAAGTAGCTTAAATTAATTTAACTTACAAATACGTGAAAAGAAAGCGGCTGTCTTGGTTAAAATTCACGGCAAAACTGAACGCTTTGATAGCTTGTACGACCGCCCAAGGAAAGGAACCAACGAGTTTAGGGTTGTCCACCACTAGTGAAATTGTTTAGTTATCATTTATTATTATTATTAATATTAGAAAGGACTATAAACTGTCATTAGGAAATTAGTGTTTTGGATCTTATCATATTATGAGGCAGCACAAGTCATTAGAATATTAATTTGTTTGTTTGCTGTTTTAGCAGAATGTGAATGTTTGTAATTTTTAACCCGCGACCGAAAAAGGGGGTGTTATCAGTTTGTCTATCGGTCTGTCTGTGCCATCAGAATACCCGCTACAAGAGGGGGTCAGGGGTTTATTAAATTTTTCATTTATTTACGTAATATATATTAATATAAGATGCTGGCCTGTCCGCAGCTTCGCACGCTTGAAATTTCTCGTTTCCGTGGGAACTTCCGGGATAAGAACTATATAAAACACTCTTGTCAATGTGACGCGATCTTCATGTAAATGACTTCACGTCAATGAACGACGATTAGATAATATGGATATTGTTCATACAAAAATACTAAAATCGCGATTAAAATATGGGGGATGGGGGTAGGCGGATGAAAAATACTACTGTTTATTATCTACCTACCAAATATACAAAAAAATCATTAAAATCGGTCGGCCCGTTTCGGAGGAGTGCGACCACAAACACCATGATAGAATATTTTTATATGTACGAATATACTAGCTGACCCCGCGAACTTCGTACCGCCGCCTTAGAATTAATAAATTTTGTGTTAACCTATTAGCTGAGTAAGGTACTAATATGGCTATTTAAAAATAGGGGTTGATCGTAAAAGGGTAAAAATTTAGGGTTGTATGTATTTTTAAATGCTGTATCTTAAAATAATAACAAGAAAAATTAAGACTAAAAAAAAATTAAGGGGTGGACCACCCCCAACCCTTAACATTTAGGGGTATAAAAATAGATGTTAACCGATTCTCAGACCTACCCACAATTTAATACACAAAATTTCATGAAAATCGGTAGAGCCATTTCGGAGGAGTTTGGCAAACAAACACCGCGACACGAGAATTTTATACAATATATTAGAAGATGGAATAGTTGTTATAGGGAATAGATAGGTTATCTATCAATTAAATAGTTACAATACATAAAAAGTAATTTAAAATGATAATAGATATTTGTTAAATTGAAAATTATAACATAACTATATTTAAACAACTCTACTTATGAATGAATGAATGAAATACTCTTTATTGCACACCAAACAAAAATACAATAACAAAGGAAATTAACAATAAATAACGATACAATGGGCGGTCTTATCGCTAAAAGCGATCTCTCATGTATTATTAATTCAGATATTGTTCGGTGTCTGAGTGTTTTTCTATACATTATCATACCTATAAAAAAGTATTATATTGTATCAGTTATCTGGTTCTCATAGTAAAATTAAGCATAGTTTGGGGCTAGATAGCGCGGTGTGAAATGTCCCGCATTATATATTATTATTTATAATTTATGAAATCTGTGCATAAGCTTGTGTAGTGACAGCCCTATACAAGTTAAAAAGAAAAAGAATTTCAAATTAATCAAAAGAGCACACAAACTGGTTTCCGCAATACATCTTCGTTTCCCGAAAGCCAGCGGGAGAGGCGTGCAAGCCTTTTTGGCTGGAACCTTCCAAGAAAACTCTTTCGTTTTAATCGTATGATGCAACAGGTTTTCTTATTTCATTGGATTGCATGATATTGGTAAAGGCTACTGGAATTTAAAAATGAGCAGATTGGGCTGTTTGAGCAGTCGTTTAGGACTTTTATTTAATTCCTTATTGCATATAAAGGAGTTGTAAGATTTTTGTATGGAGGCTGGCACCGGATGCCAGCGCATGATTTTTCCCCAAAACTTGCGATGCACGATAAAACCTTTAAATGAATTTGAATTATGGAATTCTCTATCACACTATCCGTGCAAATCCATCAATAAACATTTTTAAGCTTAGAGTCAAAGAACCTACCCTTGTAAACTTTTAGGTTATTATGTATAAGTAGGTATATTACGTATATTTTGTGAAGTGTAAAGCGTCAAGATTTTCGAAATAATTGATGGTAAAATACCAAAATTAAAACAATTAATAATACACCATCAGTTATCTCGGAAACGTGACGCTTTAGGATATCATTAGGTTAATATTTTTTGTTATTAACCTATGAAGATATCCTAAACCGAAACGTTTTTGAGATAATAGAAGGTAGGTTATGAAATGTTTTCATTTGTCTAAGTGCCCTCTATCCTTATTTATGAGATTTACTGTGCGCAGCAAATTTGAGAAAAAAAAATATAATGCGGCGGCAATGCCAAAATCTTAACGTAACAAAATGTAGAGGAGGTGATGGCACAAGCCCACCTGATGTTAAGCGATTTCCACTGTCTATAACAATTTCATTAACTCACCAAACTACTCCACAGAATTATATAATGTACCTATCTTACTGCTAAAACCGATAATGTTTATAAATAACAAAAAAATATTTTTTTACTTTTTAACTTCACAGGATACGTCCTGTCCGATTAAGGTTACATTTTCTACTAGCCAAGCCCATTAAAATACTTTGCGTCCCACTGCTGGGCAAAATCTCCCTAAATCTCTACACCTAGTCCCCGTCCTTAGTCTCTCACCACTCCCCGAAATAACCGATATTACAACAAAAAGAAACTTATTGAACTTACCCAATTGCTGGATAATTCCAGGCGTCAGTAAATAAGTCCCCAAGTATCACTTGAATCGAACTAAGTATGTCAAAGAACTGAGTCAGCCACAGTTTTCCGACTTCTTATGACGTGCTATTTCTATCGAACGTGTGCGTTCTCCGGTTACAAGCGCTTAGTGGAAAAATTGCGAAGCCGTATGTGACAAACATTTTAGCAGAATTGAAGCTCTATGTAAACAAGGACTATTATTATAATGAAAACTTGAGGAGCCCGAGGTTTTTTTTACGCAACATAGAGATGAAACTTGCACACGTCCCACATGATGTTAAGTGGTAACCATCGCCTACAATTAAGCATTGCCTGGCAGGTCTCGCACGGGACCTACTAAAATAAATAAATATTCTTTATTTAAGACTCATGAGGTCCATAATCCCTACATATTTACAAAACAATACACATAATTCACAATAAAAACAAACAAATAAAACTTGGACAAATCGGAGTTTTATGTAAGTATGTTTGTTTGTCCGAGGATAACTTTCGAAGCGTTTATCCGATCATCGTGTAATTTGGTAAATAAACTTGAGAGCAAAAAAATCGCACATTCATGATTTTTTGACATAACTAAAAAAAAACAAAAAATATTATGTTTCTGTAATGCAGATTCATAGTCTATTTTAATACCTATCCAGTGGTATCTGATTTGTCTTTCAATCATTACATAAAAATGCTTTTGTGGATCAATAACAAAAATGCATGTTTAGTAAAAAATTCTTTATTCAAGTATTGGTGTCAAAGTTATGAAATTAAAAGATAAAATTAATTTAAAGTTTGTTATTAATACCGAGTGTTCCCTCCCCTAGCCTGAATCACTGACTCCATCCGTGTTTTCATTGATGTTACTAGACTTTTGATAAAGTCTTGAGGAATAGCCTCCCATTCCTCTGCGATCGCCTGTTGCAGCTCCTGTAGAGTCGATGGAGGAGCATCTCGGCCTCGAACTCTTCTTTTCAGCTCGTCCCATAGATGTTCGATGGGATTGAGGTCTGGGCTTCGAGCTGGCCACTCCATAACGGTCACATCCACCTCTTGAAGGTACTCGATCACTATGCCAGCAGTATGCGGTCTTGCATTATCTTGCATAAACAGAAAGTTTTCGCCGATAAACCCAGCAAAAGGTACGACGTGGCTCTCGAGTACTTCCTCAATCTATCGTATGGAAGTCAATCCTCTTGATTGGCGACCAGTATTCGGTCCGGTGATGAAGGCAAGCTCGGTTTTTGCTTCCATAGACATGCCTCCCCAAAACATGATTGATCCACCGCCATAGGCGACACGTTCTGTTATGCAGCATTGGGCAAATCGCTCTCCCGATCTTCTATACACCTTCCCCCGTCCGTCGTTGCCATGCAAGCACATCCTGCACTCATCAGAGAACAGGACTGCACTCCACTGCTCTTCGGTCCAATTCAAATGGTCTCGAGCGAACTGAAGGCGGGCTTCTCGGTGGGCTGGGGTCAATTTCGGCCCGTTTGCTGGCCTGTGTGCAGTCAGGCCACCTTCTCTCAATCGTCTTCTGACTGTCCACCGGCTAACTTCTACTTCACGAACTTCTTGAAGTCGTTGGCCCAGTTGAACTGCGTTCAAACGACGATTTCTTAAAGATGTCGTTATAAGAAAGCGGTTATCACGCTCTGTTGTAGCACGGGGACGGCCCGATCCTTGTCGCCGTTGGTAGCCACCAGTCTCTTGATACCTCTGGTATACACGCCGAACGGTAAATCGGCTCAAACTCAATTGTCGAGCCACTTGACTTTGCTTAAGCCCCGATTCAACAAGGGCAACCACTTGAGCGGCTACTTCTGGTGTAGTATCCATTTTCGTGTTCCGTTTGAAGCCAATATCAATAGAGAACCTTTCACACTGTACGTTGGTATGAAAATGATGACCATTCCCTCAATATGCACTCTTTTATACCTGCGATAAATCCCGCCGCCGGCCTTACCTGGATCGAGCGACATAAGGGGGTCTATTGTTTTGTTGCTAATGAGTTGTTTTTAAAGGTAAATGTCAACCCTTTATCAGTTCTGCGAATGCCTAGATTATGCACTTTAATTTAATTTGATTTTAATTTGCTGTAAGCTCCAAATAAAAAAAAAATTAACTTTTGTAAAAATGTGCGGATGTGCGATTTTATTGCTCTCAAGTGTAGGTAGGTAGTGATGTGATGGCACAATTTTGGTGTGTCTAAATGAGCTAAGAATGTGCGGGGGTTGTTGAGATATTGGGGATTCAAGAGGGGTAAAAAAAACCAAAATGTGACTATCTGGTCAAGTGGCACGTCTAATAAGTACATTTCGACGCCGTTTTTAGTTTTAGTTTAAACCTTGTAGTTTTTAAGTTATTAGCCATAATAAAAACTGAACTTTGACAAAATTAACAGGGTACACCAGTGACCCCACAGTACTAAAATTTGGTATGCGTGTAGCTTTAGTGACACAAATATAGGCAAAAGTCTGAAATCCAAAACAACTGCAAGTTCTACCCCAAAAGACGTAACCAATTTACATGAACTCCCGTTACCTGTAATTTGAAGGAAACTGTAGGTCAAATTGGTTCGCATTTCGTGGCACTATTTTGATAGTCAAAGATTAAGAATTTTTCCTTTTTTTTTGTGACTCGCGAAATCTCAGTTCGGGGCAAACCACTAGTATATTATAATCATATAACCCTCTTCATAGCACGCGGAGCGTCCTCGAGGCTTCTTATGAGTCCTAACTACTTAGAAATTCAAAATCTTGGTAATTTTGTTTCAGTTCGTTTAGTTGTTCACTATGTACTACGTATGTGGCTACCTACCTACCTAGCTTAATCATGTTTATTGTAGGTACGCATTGATCTTATTTAACAAACAATACTCGATTTAGCTTTAACGACATCATTATTTTGCTGATTAACTGAAGCCTGTGTTTAAAACAAATTGCGACTCAAAACATAGAAATCTGACTATAAATTCCACAATTACTTCTTACAAAGAAATATTTAATTATACCCTACTAGCTGACCCGCCCGCGCCTTTGCACGCTTGCAATTTCCCGTACCCGTGGGAACTTAGGGATAAAAACTACATAAAGCACTCTTGTCTAAGTGACGCGACACTTCATGTAAGTAAATGACTTCACGTTAATGAACGACGGTTATATTGTATGTATATTGTTCATACAAAAATACTAAAATCGCGGTTAAAAAATGGGAGGTGGGTGAAAAATAACTTTACGACCTATTCTCATACCTACCAAATATACAAAAAAATAATTCAAATCGGTCGACACGTTTCGGAGGAATGCGACCACAAACACCGTGACACGAGAATTAATATATAATAAAAGATTCATCCTCTTAATCCAACTTCATTAAAACTTTCGAAATGTTTAATATACTCAAGTATTTGATATAAAAGATCTGAAAAAATAGAACAACCTGTACTTTTTCCTCTTTGTTAGGTGTACTAGGTATATCCAGACTTTGTACCTTTTAGATAGGCAAGTACTTTTTTACCAATAAGTTTGCAAAAATAATGTTATGTATTTTATTAGACACGTGATACATAACACCTGTATTTCCAATAGTGACGGGCGCAATGCAATGCCCTGTAGGCATTGTAGACCAAGTCTTGGACGTAACCTTGGAGGTGATGATAATCTTTGTTAGGCAGTGGTAAATGCTCCACATCATGTGGACCATGGATTTGTCCCGCCATCTCATCTATACTAATAAATTAAAGAAGTACCTAATGTTTGTATTTTTGTAGGGGGAATCTCCCAAACTAGTGAACCAATTATAAAAACTATTTCACTGACGACCTCTGTGGCGCAGTGGGCAAATAGCCGGCTGAAACGCAAGAGGTTGCGGGTTCGATTCCCGCTGCGGACAAATGTTTCTGTCTACAGATATTTGTTTAGGGTTTTGGTATTTTTCTATAGATCATAAGTATGTACTTACAAAAAAGTAGATAATGTAGTCTATGCGTTATCTGGTTCCCATATTACAACCTTTGCTTAGTTTGGGGCTAGATAGTGTGATAGACTATGTGAAATGTCCAGCATTATTTATTTATACAGAAAGTTACACTTTCCCTGCTATTAAAGGCTATATTTTATTTTGATAAAAATCCATGCAAAGCCGACGCGGGTCACTAGTAAAATACAAAAATAACTTCAGTTATTAAACCATACCATCAATCAAGACTTTATTATTATAATGGTTTAGATCGTGAGTTACGTGAGCTTAACCTACTTCTGTTTTGGTATGTAAGGAAGGACAAAGTAAATTGTGCTAATACAATTATGAGAAATGTAGTTATTTGAGTCCATGTTTGTGACTTTAAAAATGATGATAAATCATTGCTCATGGTTTGTGGTCAAGGAAAAACTATAAAAAAGTAAATTCAGTATGTGAATCAATATTATTTAGAAAAACCTAAGGTAAATCAATATTTAAAATATTTTATTTTAGGTAACACAATATTAAATACAAAAATAATTTTCAAGATTTGTCATTAGTTCAAGTAAAATTATGATGTATTAAAATTTCAAGTACTCTGATGAATGCTGTCAAGGAACTGTTGGAACAGTCTGTTTCTTTCCCGTTGAATATTATTTGACTCTTCTACAATGTTTATAAGTCTATCTAGTTTCTCTTCAATTACCCTTTGTCTATTCCTAACTTCTAATGTAACTTTTCTGAAGTCTGTATTCCTTTTTCTAGTTATTTTTCTTTTCGTTTCTTCAGTCTGGCCAGGTGAGTTCTCAATGTGCTCGAATTTTGATTCATAAGATACTGGTTCTGCCATTGACAGTAAGGCTTTAGCAACTGTGTCAGTGTTGCCTTCTTGAACCTTTTGAGCTATTTCCGGCTGGTATTCTCCATTAACACTATAAATCTGCTCAAATATATCAAAATATGGCCACTTTACTGGAGTAGTGTCATCTCTGTTTCGTTTTTTTAGTAGTCGAATGTATGTTTGCTTAAGATTTCTAAATTTTTTGTCACAACAGTCGGGACCTTTTCCTATGGCAGTGCCAATATCTATCCATACATTTTTCTTTTTTATTTTGGGTGTTCTAAACCGCTCTATGTTTTGTAAATATAGGTCGAGCATCAACCGGGTGTTACTGTCCTCCCAGTGGTCTTCATTGTCCTCCACTGGCTCAGTGTCCATGACCTCAGATTGGTTGAGCTGCATGTACACCTCCTCCGTCTCAAGGTATTCCACCTCAGCTAAAAAATGTCAAGAAACTTATTCACCAGTTAACCCACCACAAGTATGCAGCGACTGGGCAAAACTAAATTGTTATGGTATCAATTGAAGCAATTTATAAATTAAGCAACAAAGGTACCTATACAAATTACTTATATACAACATGGTAACTGGAATAAAAGTGTCTGTGGAACTTTGAGATAGTGGATTAGGTACCCTGGTAAGAATGTAAGATAAATAAAACACAATTTGTATCTTATTATTAGAATTTAGGATAGATACAAGTTTATAATTACCACTCATCTTCAGGCAGTTCTGATAAACTCCTTAATTAGACAATTCTTAAACTCTTCAAGGTTCCAGTGTTCTATAACCCTGAAAACTACTCAATGAAATCACATTGAAAACACTTTAAAACTTGCAAAAGTTGCAAACAATCTCGTGTCTTGCATCATTCAGCGGCGTTCAGCAAACGATAACAAAATGGCGCTGTATGTGTCATACAGGAAAAGCGCTTTATAACACGACTAAATTGAGTAGACGTCGTAGCTAGCTTTTATATCGTTGCTGAATTTTGTTTTGCGACGACATTGGCTATATAATTTTCTAGTCTGTTTAGATCTAATCTAAGAAATATGATTTGTAGATGAACAATCAAGAACGAAATTCAAGAATATATTAGAAAACATTTTTATTGGTTTAACTATTACATGGCTTCGGAATTTGGCTGGATTGCACCACCTGCTTTTGACGTTTACTTCACTGATAAAAGATCGTGATGCAAGTGATAACGAAATAAACACTGGAAGGAAAAAAGTATCTTGACCTAATAACATAAAGTCGAGATTCGCGTAAGTTTTACGGGCAATAAAATAATAACATTCATTTACGTTTATGTATTATAACAATGCGTTATTAAAATTAAAAATTACACAAGATCAATTACTAGTTTTACTAAGGTAACATAATAAGATTAAAAACCAAAGAAAACCCTCTTGCATCAGCTAAAAATTATGATTTTCATAAATCACATACCTTTGTCTCCATCCAAGGCGACGTGGTCGCCTTCTCTCTGCTCGCCATCAGATTGATGAATTTTCCGCGACTCTGACATGATGAATTAGGGACTTGCAAAACCAGTTTCACAAGCCCGAGAAAGTGACCCCTTTCCCTTCACTGGAATTTCAATTATTTCAATTATCTTTCACGAGAAAGCATAAACTTCAGCCATCTGTTAATGAATGAGTGAATGAATAACATAAGGAATGAACTTATCCAGTCAGAGAGTGAACGTACATAGTGGCCGGCCACACCCTACCATTTACACCAACCAAACAAAAACAATATTTCCGGTTCTAAAGCCTGCAGTCCACTGAAGCTTTTTCTTATAAAAACGTGACATAGCGTAATTGCTGTCATTGTCAATGTCAAAAACATCTGACTGCCTTGATTTTAACTTTTTTTGTATTTTCTGATTTTTCTGTCGAGATGTGAGAATCCCTGAAAAACTATTTTTATTTTATTTGTTTAAACAGACTGATAGATAGATGCAGTAGTTAGATAATTTTGTTTTAAGTTATGTAAGCATTCACAATGTGCACAATACCGCCTCCTGCTCCACCACCACCGCCACCGCCACTACCGTCTTCTCAAAATTTATTGGGTTACGTTCCTCAGTCTACAGAAAACTTTAGCCACACAAGCCAGCTGCTTGATCTCGACCCTGATATATGTATCTGGGCAAAATCAGACCCCGATTTGAGAAGAGCCTGTGTCTTCAATCCAGTTTGTATCGAAAACGCTCCATACCGGATAAAATACACCAAGTTTGAACCAATCGCTCAAATAGGCCCGACCTGTGGGCTAGTAGCGCTCTCTATGGTGATTAATGGCAGGGTAACACCTGATGAAATACTAGATATCTCTAAATCTGATGGCTACAGCAACAATGGGGAGATGTTCAGTTGCAAGAACATGGCTAAACTAGCTGAAAAAATATTTGGCTTAGCACAGATAGGAGATATGACTGTGACTGTCAATAGCAGGAGCTTATTCAGTCCAGAAACTGTTGAGAGCCTGTTGAATGGTGCTGTCTTATTAGTTCCGTATCCTTTTCAACCAAATACCACTTCACAATCACATAATACCACTTAGACTTCTATTTTCTCACACTCAAAACCATCGTCTCATAGTATCATCATTTTATAACTTCCCTAACTCATAAACAGATATGATGCTGATGTCAACCATACCCCAACATTGAAGAATGGTCATACAGCACACTGGGCTCTTGTCTGCGGGGTTATTCTAGTGAAAAAACCACAAGCCCCCTACACAGCGGAGAAGGATAACATTTATGTGTTGTGCAGGCACGGCAAATCCAAATACCTTTGTGCTTGGAACCTAGCTGAGCTTGCACAGAGTAACAACAACTTATGGGAATTCTCACCAAAGAAGCAGAATGATGGATTGGTCTATATACTTCCAGAAGGTGGTGTCGGGGGAAAGAATGGCTTGAGGGGCCAATATTTGACATTGCAATGGAAATATTAACCTTTCCTTCTCCTTGTAAGGGATCAATGCAGTGGTACTATGGTTGTATTACCAATTACAATTAGCCCTGATATTGTCCAGAATTTAGTAGTGTTGGGAAAATATTATAAAAAAGACCATATAATTATGAATACATATAGTTCACCAGGAGGTAATAGGGATAAACTGGTGGAAATGGGACTACATAAGGGTAAATAAGTCTTAATGTTGCTTTATTCAATTTTAAATGTCTGAAACATTAACTGAAATTACAGTAGTCTGAAATCTTCTATGCACTTTGTACATATGTATATTCTCTATATTTGTACATACCTATATAGGTTTACAGGTGTAAACCTTTAACTGTAAGACTTGGCTATTGCCTACAGTCTAATTTATTTATTCTATTTATCATTACTTATTCTATTAAGTTTAACTAACCTTCATAGTAAATCATTGTATTTCAAGAATTTTAGTAAATTGGTTTTTATAGAATGTTTTATACATTATTAAATAAATTTATTACAAAGGTTGAAATAAAAAACGTTTCTTTTGCAAAATTTTATTTGTACAATAAATACAAATCATACCTACTTGCAAATTATGTTAAAATAAATCTCATCACTTTACTTAAAATATAGCAATTAAATCATATTTTACCGACGAAAGTCCAATCGCAATCAAAATTTAATGCATGAAACATAAAATTATTGCACAGTCCATCATCTTGCATTTCAAAGAATTTTAAATAACTAAAAAACAAATTACATTTTTGTACTAAACCCAACTAGAACTCTTTACTGAGATAGAAAATAATATACATCCATTCTAATGGATACTTTCAAATTTGTGATGATAAAACATTTTATAACACAAGTTTCATTGGTGTTTGCGACTCAGTCAACAGCATGAGATCAAAATAATTTATTGGGTTTTCAGAATGTTGACCGCAACAAAGAGCCGAATCCAACCAAACGATAGCTTAGATACTGTTTACAATCTCTCTTCAGTTTTATTGCTAGACTTATTTAATTTCAAAATAAATCTAATTTGTATTGCACACACAATAGTGATTCATGCTCGTTGCTAGAGTTATAAAAACAACTGATTCAATTATCAATTTAGAATGATGCTGTCATCACAGAGCGGTTTGCAAAACTGTAAACTTAAATTTTAAAAAGTTGTTATGTTACAGTGCAACATGAATATTCAATAGAAGTCCACAAATCTGTAAATACTGAGATAAACAAGCAAAGTTCTTAAAATAAGGTCTAACCGAAATCAATTATCCAGTATCCGTCAGACCTTTAAAGATGTTTTTAATATAAGGACATCTTGTTTTTGATTTAATCATTTAAACGTAGGACTTACATATGAATAATAAAAAGCCAAAAGATACATCTATGTATAAGATACAAAACGTATGGCAATAATATTCTAACGGGTAGATCATTGGAGTCTAAAGTCTAAGTATAAATTTAAACAAAAGAATAGAGTGAAATAAAGCTTAGATATCGAGAAGGGAACCAAAATACTAAAATGCAGATATGCACAATACTAATACATCAAGTACTGATCATAATTTTGAAGAAGTAAACTGAAAGTAGGTACGAAATTATTTAATAAGACTACGTTGATATATTTTGATTAGTATTAGATATTAAATTGATAAACTGGATTTAATATTGATAGTTATTGTTCTACTAGGTAATCTTGGGCATGATAACACTATCCATTGTGTATTAAAAATAACCTCTGTGATATAATAAATATTGCTTGACATTTCACACAGCGCTATCTAGCCCAAACTAAGCAGAGCTTATACTATGTGAACCAGATAACTGATATAATACTTATATACATTTTTTTTGTAAATAGATACTTATAATATATAAAGAAACAACCAGACCCGGAACAAATATTTATAACTCATGCAAACATTTGTTCCGCGGCGGAAATCGAACCCGCTACCTCCTGCGTCTCAGCCGGGTATTCGCCCACTGCACCACGGAGGTCGTCAAATGATATGAATGAGGGCTATTCATTTTCGATTCAAAAAGAAAAAAATAGTTCACACTAGCGTAATAGATGGCGCTGTCTGGAGAAACGCCGCCAGAAAATATGGTTTAGATTCCAAAATAGTTATCAGGGTCGTTCGTAGTAGATAGGCAATTGAATGAGTTATTACTCTTGCACTTCCTTTCGGGAAAGCGCACGATTTGCCACCAGTTAGGTACCTATGTATGTATTTATTTTTTCCCTCGTTTGCACTGTTTATCCTTTTATTATTTTATTGTTCTATTTATAAGGCGCGCGGCGCAGTCACACTGATAACTATGGTGCCGGCACTCGTTGACTTGATGCAGTTGATTGACTCACTATTCTAACTATCCTGCCATCCTATAACTCCTTATTCACAATATTTGTGGGTTGTATAGTAAAACTTGTAAGTTTTGGCACTGAGCGCACGAGTTGATTTTAATTATGTTACTTATATATTTTAATTTACTATGCTAGTTGAATCTTAATACAAGTCATCTACTTGTTTATTTTCATATGTTTTTATATTTATATATGTTAGCAGACTTCCGTGTAGGTACTCACAAAGTTTCCAACGGAAGACCAGAGCTGTGTTACCTTGCTGTGACATAGCAAAATGCTGAGTTGGAACCTGTTTGTGGCGGCTACTAATAACTTATATTTGGTAATCTTTTGTTGTACTGTATTTTTGTGTGGTTAATTTTGTTGTTATTAGTGGTTGGCATAATAAAAATATTTTCTTTCTTTCTTTCTTTCTTTCAAAAATCTAAAAAGACACAATATCAAAATTTGTCTAAAACAATCTGACTTCCTCAGATAGAGATATACAAATGTTTGTATTTTATTTAATGTTCCTTGGAAAATAATGTTGACACGGCAATCGACATTGATAAATCACTTTCCTTTGTTATTCGGAGCATGACAGAGCAACGCCATCTGTTAGCAGTTATAAAAACGTGGCCGTGAAAACACCTCATTCATTTCTTTCACCACAGGGTTTTTTAACCAACCGTTATAACACAAGGCATATATGTAAAAGACTACTCCCGAAAACTTAAGACAAGAAAGTTTTATCAATAAACAACTTTTTTTAAAACGTAACAAGGTCGCTCTGGAAATGTATGGGGGAAGCCTTTGTTCTGCAGTGGACGTGATGATGATGATAGTGTTCTATACAAGGATAGTGTGGCCATACTCAATATAGGTTATTTGAGATGAGCTCTTTGCACGAAAGCAGTCCCGCAGCCACTTGAGCAACTAACATTTTGGATCCCTACAGCACAAAATTTCGATGAGAGCGTTTATCATTGTCAGGTAAACTTTTTAACGTAAATTATCCCGAGTTTTACAACCAACTAACAAATTATGTCCCACAAAGCATGATTTACCAACGTCTCGCCAAAGCGCGATACTCGCGGCAGGCGTTCGAACGATCGACTTGATCAGAGTTCCTCGTACGCGCGCGTCTATGTGTGCGTGCGTCTGGTATCGCTCTTTTTGCTAAGTTTAACTTCTGTAATATACTGTGCTTATAGCCTACACTACTACCCAAGCCAAGCGACTGCTTTCATTGAAGAGACACTGATTGCAACTTTTTGAAATGTCCGTAAAGTTTTTATAGAAATACAATTTGCATAAGCTATTGATGTTTTGGGAAATCGGACATATCAATAGCTATGTATTAATGTATATTATTGAAATACGAGTAATTCTAGTAATCACTTATTCTAACAGCATAAATACCAAATACTTGAATTCTATTGTCAATACATCCACGTTTACACACAAACATCTCCAACAGTCTTCCAAATATTTTAATTTTAACATGAACACTGCTATACATCAAGCTATACATTTCCGGTAAAGCTGGCCTCGTATTGTGTAGTCTTTCAGTACAATGAGGGGTCAGCTTAAACTGAAAATGTATAGCTTGATGTAGCCGTGTGCTCCTTCCTACATGTCTAATTTATTTTCATAGCCAAGTTAGAAACAGAAATGAATCAGTTTGTTGTGATTTTCCAATAAGCTTCTAAAGTTATTTTAAGGCGACATCTATTGATATAAGACTCACAACTCTTGCCGTTTCATTTTGTTATTGAGATCAAACATTTATTGCAATAAAATTTGGCACCAATTTGTGACGATTTACTTCTAAATCACTAAAAATATTTGGAAGAGATGCGACTCGACTCTTTTGAGTTGGTCGACTCTCGACTTCTCTCTACTACTCATTCTAAAATAGCGTGGTACTACCAAGTAACAACATTGTTTAGCCTTGCCTCTGACATGCTCAAAGAAGGTCGAAGTCGTATACTATAAGTTACTAATGTATCTCTATCTTTGCAAATAAACAACAATTAGAAAATTTAAAACACCCTCGACACATAAACATCCGGTAAAACTGACATAGCTGAGAACCACCCCAGTTGTTACATTAGCTTTAAAAAAACCGCATCCGAATCGGTCCATCTTTTTAGTAACTATGATGCCAGAGACAGAGGCTTTAAACATAACACCCAGTGGCGTAACTAGTGTGGCAGGGCTGGCAAAATGCATCGGGCCCCCGGCCCGAGAAGCTGTGAGCTCAGAAGTAACCTAACACTTAACAAAATTAAGTAACAATTATACCTATGCTTTTGAAAATTAAATTTATTAGTTAACTAAAATACGGGACGCCTTTGAGAGGGACTGGCATATGGTGGCACTGGACCGTTGGGAGTGGCGAAAATGCGGGGGGACAAATACCCAACAATGGGACAATATGGGTAATATCTAGTAATAACTAAAATGCACACAATATTGCTAATTCTGTTGGGTAACTACTTCAGCAATTTATTAAAATTAAATTACAACGTGACCATGTTTACTGGGGGCCCATCCAATATTTTTATATTGTTGGACATTTAACACAGCGCTATCTAGCCCTAAACTAAGCAGAGCTTGTACTATGGGAACCAGCTAACTGATAGAAGGAATAAAATATCTGTAGATCATGCAAACATTTGTTTAGGGGCGGGAATCGAACCCGCTACCTCCTGCGTCTCAGCTGGATATTCGCCAACTGCACCACAGAGGTCGTCAATTGGGCCCCATCCAATGGATTTGCCACGGGCCACTGATGGTTTAGTTACGCCACTGATAACACCTCTGTTTTTGGGGGTTAAAAACACTTGCGGAGAGTTGCATTGAATTGCAACACGCTTGTTTTATTTATTCCTTCTTATATTTTTTGAAGATAAGTCGAGAGTCCGACGCATACTACCGTAACATACATTAATTTTCATTATCAACCAACAATCGCAAGAAGTCTATATGGAGGCGGCTCAAAAGCGCTGGTTTCATTCGAGACCTTAATACAACTGTACGCTAATTAAGATGGTAATTACACCACGATTATATTCAAATACAGTTATAACCTTGGTATAAAGTAACGAATCGAAAATGGCGCCGAATATTACCTCTTACTCGCACATAATCGCATGCAATAGTGTGCGAGTGAGACGTAATGATTTGCGGCGTCATTTTAGATTCGTTTTAATAATTATCCAAGACTATGGTTTTCTATACATTGACATATTTGCTATCAATTTTGAACTTGTAAGAGTTTCTTTATAGTCGAAGCTACACTAGTTTTAAGTTGCCAAAATGCGTATCTAATAGTTTAAAAAAAAACAGATACCTATCTATTGAGTTTAAACTGGACACTGAATGATGGATAGTAATTTTAACCGAAAAGTTTAGAACACGGTCGTTACTATTAACGAGCTCTATCGGAGTGAGCAAGTAATCAACTGAAAAGATGTTATTCGTTATTCCTGATAGCTACGCAAAAGGATAACTTGTAGTACCCTCGGTGCTTGACCCTCGGTTTTATTTCAGCCAGCATATCATGATTGCCCTAAAAAAGTTACTCTCTGTGCTAAAATGTCATTTAGGTTGTGGAACGGTCTCCCTACCTAGATTTTCCTCAGACACTACAGAATGGGAGTCTTCAATGTCCATTGATGTGTCTATTTCAATTTGTACGCAGAAATGTTAGCCCCATTTTACACCGCGATCTAAACTTTTCAGGCAATCTATAGTAAGAAAATCAACAAGCCATGCATCTATAGCATATAGTGAATTTGAAGAAAAACCCTATAATATATTGAAACATTGGCCGTCCTACCACCTAAACTACATTAAGCTAGCCGAAATAGAAATAAACTTCCCAAATTGGCTCGGAACAATTTCGAATTGGATATATTCCAAGCTAAACAACCTACGCAGGTTTCGTTTATAAAAATTGTACAGAAAAGGAAGATATTGGATGTCTAACACCTTACTGCACCAACACTAACTTATTTTTAGACAGTATTTTTGTCAATATAAGTTTTTGCCCATGTTGGTGCATATAGGCATAATACCTTTACAATCTAAGAAATCTACTGCGTATAAAAGTAATTCGCGTTGCCTTACAGCTGCACTTATAAAAATACAAAATAAAATTAATGACTACGCGTTCCTAACCGCATCCACGAATCACAGATAACAAAAAAACTCGCACACAGCAAACCTAAAGCACAGAATACGAGCAGAATTAAAGCTTAGTAATTGTACTACGCTTCAATTCTATCCCTATCTATTTTGTGCCTAAAGCTGGCTCGGCCAATATTGACCGAGGGATTGGACAATCGGGGTTTTTGGACAACAAAACCCCGATTGTCCAATGAACCAGCGTATTCATGATATGTGCCTCCTTACAATTCGGTTACACTCATAACACTAAATTACACATTAAATTATGGAAATGTCACGAACCATTTACTCATACAATACATAGAGTACAATAACCACTACAATACAATACTAACATGACTACGATGGATATATACTTGAGCCATTATTATGTAACTTGAATAGTATATGTGTTGTGTTATGTTATGTACGACATTAATTTAAAACACTCATCCGGCATCCATTACAGATTCAGTTGTTGATTTAATACCGGTTGCTTGAATATTTATCTAGTAATCGATACATTTCCAATAAACAATTTTTAACATTTTTAAACCCTAAATTGGCAACGCCTTTGCGACGATGCCGCTTAATCAGTTTAACAGGTCGCTACTTACATGATAAACGAATATGATTTGTTTACCTATTTTATACAGGCTGTTTCATTGATATTAAGTTTGTTTGAAAACTACAATTTTCTATTGTAACGAATTTGAAATAACATATTTTACAATAATACTAGACATGAGCCCTAATTGTGTTTTCATTTAATGTCGTACATAACATAACACGTTTTATAACATGCAATATTGTCTATTTAGAAGATAAACAAGCTTGAGACTGAAATTGCTCCAACTTGAACAAAAAAATAATACAATTGAAATTCATAATAAATTAAATTCAAAATTGATATAATATGACGATTCACATTCTATAAGATTTCATTGAAATTTTGTCTTTTAAATTTATAAGTGAACAAATATTTACATACGATTTTTAAAATCATCAATAATTACGAGCCGGACGGGACTTGAACCCGCAACTTTTCTCGTAACGACGATACTTATTTCGCCACGGGCTCACTGCTCGTCAGGCGCGAAATTATTCGTAAATTCATGTACGATAAGCGCCGTTAGCTCCATCTACATGTTTGCTTAATCTGCAAATATTTGTGATATACTAGTAATATCTTATATCGCCACGACTCACGACAAAGGGAATCTTTGTCTGAAGTGGTCACTTTATTGTTTAACATCGCATTTGAGTTCTGATATAGAACATTACTGTTTTTTTACAATGAGGGCTTTTCAATTTCGATTTTAAAAAAACTAGCTCCAACTAGCGTAATAGATGGCGCTGTCTGAAGATGCGCCGCCAGAACATATGGGTTATATGCCAAAATCTCAAACATACAATATCAAAATTTGCCTTAAACAATCTTCGTCAGATAAACAAACACAAATGTTTGCTTTTTCATGTTCCTCGGAAAATAATCTTGACACGGCAATTGCCATTGACAATTCGCTTTCCTTTGTTAATCAGAGCATGATAGAGCAACGCCATCTGTTAGCAGTTATTAAAATCGGCCGTGACCCCCCACATTAGCATTATTAGCAAATGATTCAGATATTAAATAATCTGCTTCCATTTCATCTAACTTCTTTTTACTAAGAAAATTTTCGTGATTTATTTAAATCCTTTGTTATAATACGGGATTTATCACGTACCGGTTAGACCGACAATGAATCGGCTCAATTCATGAATCCTCATTCAGGGTGAGTGCGATCCGCTCCGCACTGCGTCTCGCCTCGCATCGAGAGAGTTCACACGCAGTGCGGAGCGCACTAACCGATAAAACGGTACGTGATAAATCTCGTATTTATAAATATAATGTACTGTTCTCTTTACGAATAATATATCCACAATGTGATCTGCTTACAAATCTAACAATAAAACATAAAATGATTCACCTGACCAATTGCAACTGTTTTAAACTAGAGACAAATTCATTCAAATTACACAACAGAAGCGATAATGGCTGCTCATAGATATCGAGCAAAGGATAATCAACCATACACGATACATTTTAGAGCATCGTTTCGATTAAAGCTGATTAGCTGAATTCCGTACTGACCATAACGTGGTCTTTTGAAGCCAAAGCGAAGGTAAACCACTTGTTGCTTATGTCTCCGGCGGAGCGAGCGGCGCGCCGCATGTCGCCACCGGGAACGTTTTCACGTGCGTCTGCCATTGCGTCGACAGCTGGAAGAACTTCACGCCGTTCCACTCCGTGCCGTCGATGAATACTAAAACATGATTAACTCTACAGATCTTTGTGCGTTAGATACATTTGGATATGTAGGTAACTAGGTATGAGTTTATACCATAAACGATGTCTTAATCTCTATCATAATCTATATCTATCTATATACACAATTAAACTTAACAAACTGACCGTTTCATCGCGTATGTACCTTTTATATTTGTTATCCCGACGTTTCGACCGTGTTGCAATAGCCGTGGCCGCGGGTAGACTTAGGTATCCATCAATAGCAATATTAATGTCATAATAGACCTCATAGTATGATAACAATAGCGTACCTTTCAAAGGAGCATTGTGCGACCCCTTGGCGGAACATATGAGCCGCGCGACGCCGTCGACGACTTGCGTGCGACCAACCTCCTGCTCTCCCGTCTTCTCTTTCTTCTTACCGAGCCTCATTACTGGAACAACAATCATTTTATTATTTAAGATAACTCTCCATTGTAATTACCACAAAGAAACAATATAACGCTAAAGTAAAATTAAAAGACAATACGACCTCTTCCAGGCAACCTTTGGATGGAACGAAATTAGTGAAGTTGATACTGTAATATTTTTCTTTGTTTTTTGAGAGACTTGCGAAATCTCAGTTCGGGGCGAACCACTAGTTATAAATGGTGTGTGGGAGTACCATTAGACTTACTTTTCTGTTTCTTCTCCTTAGTAAGGTACGTGATACAGAGATGCGCGTTCTGTCGAGTGACGTGCAGCGCGCGGAAGGAAGCCTTCACCGTCACCTTGCCGTCCGCACCCTCCGTTTGTCTGCCCGGAACCTAAACGATACTAACCATTAGAACTTACTTATAAGACTAAAATAAATACGTCCACGACTGCACAATACAGCCCCAAATCTAGATGCGGGACAAACCAGGGCACATGCCCCGGGCGGCAATTTTAGGGGGCGCCAAATCCATGTTTGAAAAAAACTTCACATAGCGCTTAACAAGAATCCAGCGCACGTCATACTATCGATTATTCATTTGATTTGGAACGCATCAATGTCGTAGCTAGAGGCCGGCCACCATGGGTGCAAGTATTATGCAAATGCATAAACCAAATGTATTTATGTTGTTGCCGCTTGTCACGCGTAAAAAATATCTCCCCCCCCCCCCGTCCTTCACGTCTCAAACGCTCGAGGAGAAGGGGCGCCACATCACGTTCTTGCCCCGGTTCGGAAAAATCGTAGATCCGGGGATGTATAACCCAATGCGGGATCAAATAAATAAAAATGTCAACAAATTATTAATTTAATTATGACAACAATAACAAAAAATTATACTAAAATTTACAAATCTGTCATACGATGCCAGTTCGAATAATTTTGTTTTTTTTTCTCGTTTCGTCAATAAACTAGCTGTAGTTCCAGCGGCTTACTTTAATGAATGGGAGGACAGTCCTGCTGCGCTCTTGCCGCCTATAATCTACTTCCGGCCTAAACTATCGGCACTCATTCGTCATGTAATGACGAGCTCCGTGACACAGTGGGCGAGCCGGCTGAGACGTAGCAGGTAGTGGGTTCGATTCCAGCCACGGAACAAATGTTTGCATGATTTACAGATATTTGTTCCGGGTCTGGATGATTTCTATATATTACTAGCTGACCCCGCGAACTTCGTACCGCCTTAGAATCAATAAATGTTATGTTGCTAAGCTGGGGTTGGTGGCAGAAGGGTAAAAATTTAGGGTTGTATGTATTTTTGAATGCTGTATCATAAAAAAATTTAAATTAAAAATTTTGTCTAAAAAATAAATAAAAAATTTAGGGGTGGACTACCCCTAACATTTAGGGAGATGAAAAATAGATGTTGGCCGATTCTCATAGATACCGGATAAGCACAAAAAATTTCATCAAAATCGGTCAAGCCGTTTCGGAGGAGTATGGCAACGAAAACTGTGACACGAGAATTTTATATATTAGATAGGTATATATTTACAAAAATAAAAGCATATATGTATTCTATCGTCACTCCATCTAGCCGGAGGGCGCCTACACTTCGCTTGTCTAGACGTGGTCTCCACTCCAGAACACGATTACCCCAACGGTTATCGGTTCTGCGGCAAATATGACTGGCCCACTACCACTTCAGCTTGCTGACCCTCAGAGCTATGTCGATCACCTTGGTTCTCTATTATCTACTTACCAGCCAATAATCAAGTTGTAGCTCGAGCGGCTCATGCCGCGCCACCAGCGGCTCAGGGTTGTAGTGGGGAGCGGGGGTGGCAGGCGGGGAGGGGCGGGCGGGGGGCGAACCGCCTTCCTCCAGCTCGAGGGATGACACCCCAGCTTCGCTGCAGCCTACGCGGACCTCCTATTCAACAATAATTTTTCGTCACTAAATCGTTAATACCTATAGATTTTACATCTACTATCTCGATCTGCACTAATTTTCGGCCTTTATCTATTTATCTACTACCTGTTTTGTTATGTACAACATTAAATGAAAACACGGATAGGGCTTGTGGCTAGTATTGTTGACGCTTGACTTGGAGAGTAAGCTGGTGAATAGTGTGTGAATGAGATCGTTGCGAAAAGTGTGATCGGGCAAGGCGAACGGAAGTTAAGAGGGAGATAGTTTTACTTCAGTCGTGTGGTCTAAGGCACCACACTTTAAATTCGATATCATAGTTTTTTTTAATTTTCATACAACCATAATATCAAGTTTTAAAATATCAATAAAACAGCTTGTATAAAATAAGTAAACAAATCATATTAATTCATCATGTAAGTACCTGTTAAATGTCTAAACGGCATCGTCGCAAAGGCACCGCCGATTTATGTTAAAAATTGTTTATTGGAATTGTATCGATTACTGAATAAATATTGAAGCCGATGCCGGATATGTGTGTTGAATTAATGTCGTACATAACAAAACTGGTTGTATATAAATAAAATGAAATTATGTTCAGTATTTTTTTTTTAATATTTGTACTAGGATAGGAATTTGTTAAAAAAAATTTAAATTGGAAAATTCAGATAATGTACAATAATAACTTTAAAAAAAAACTCTTCACAAAAATGTAGGTACAGCTTAGCTGGTCAAACGGATTGTAAACCTGTTTTTTTGGAACCTAAGAGATTATAAAAACCTGTAATGACAGATGATTGATTGATCCTTACCGCAATAAATGGCACAAATGTCTGACTGGCGTCCTCGTCGCCCGACCTGTCTCTGTACGCGATCATGGCCTCGCCTATCGGCACGTTGTTCACGGGACCGCTGCTGTTCAAATACCTAAGGACATACAATGTTAATGTTTATTGATCGAACGAAGCGAGATTTCTAAATCAACTTGGGCAAATCGGCGTTGTATGTATGTATGTATGTTTGTTTGTCCGAGGATAACTTTCGAAGCGTTGATCCGATCATCGTGAAATTTGATACATAAGTAGGTAGTGATGGCACAATTCTGGTATGACTAAATGAGCAAAAAATGTTAGGGGGTTGCTGAGATATTGGGGTTCAAGAGGGGTAAAAACATACTAAATTAGACTATTAGGTCAAATGGGACGTCTAATGAAAGGTTTTCATCACGTACATTTCGACCCCGTTTTTATTTTCCCTGTAGTTTTAGAGGTATTAGTCACAATAAAGACTGAACTTTGATGAAGTTCAAAGGGTACACCAGTGACCTCCACAGTGCTGAAATTTGGTATTCGTGTAGCTTTAATAACACAAATAGGAAAAAGGGATAAGTCTGTTGTTCTACTCTTAAAAAGTCTATTTAAATTAGATTTTCATCGTTACTTGCAATTTGAATGAAACTGTAGGTCAGGTAAGTTAGTCGTGCATTTCGTGGCACTATTTTATTAGTAAAACATTATGAATATTTTTTTGTTTATTGGGAGACTCGCGAGATGGCGAAAGGGGGGGGGGATCACTAGTTATATTGGTGTAGATGAATGTTTACCTGGCGATCCTAGCGGAGACATCGGCTAGTTCAGAGGCGGCGTCCACCGCGCGCTCGCACAGCGCGGGCCACGACTCCCCGAAGAGCGCCGCATACCCGGGGTCTACGTTGCACAGATACC
Source organism: Philereme transversata (assembly GCA_963924445.1). Taxonomy (NCBI): domain Eukaryota; kingdom Metazoa; phylum Arthropoda; class Insecta; order Lepidoptera; family Geometridae; genus Philereme; species Philereme transversata. The sequence continues at coordinate 14,897,298 of OZ004347.1, forward strand.
GGGAGATCGTGTTGGTACCTGCGATTATATTATTTCAAATTGTAATACATTTTTTTTATTTGCTTTTTGGATTTAGTTTCACTGCAGCCACGAAGCCAGTTCAATTACAAAAAAAAGTATATAAGTATTCTATCAGTTATCTGGTTCCCATAGTACAAGCTCTGCTTAGTTTGGGGCTCTGCTTAGTTATTATTACTCGATTCCGCCCGCAGCTTCGTACGCGTAATTTGTTAGTAAAAAGTAGCCTATAGATGTTTTAATCCTGTTCATAATCAATCTATAGGTACACTAAATATTATAGAAATCAGTTAAATAAATCTTTGCATAATCTCAAAAAACACGGGTCAAATGCGACCCAACATTCTAATCAAACATCAACAAAACTTATCCGTGTAGATTTCCTCACGAAGTGTCAAAATCAGTCAACCTTATTCAGACCCAAACGAAAACGACGCACTATTTACATACGGGCATTGCACCCACTATCCTATTGAAAAAATATTTGTTGGAAAATAGTGATGGGCACTTCTTTTAATTTAAATTCATTTATTCCTTGTAAATCTAGGTACGATGTTAGGTGGTAGAAGTTGTATATACCTAAGCGCTAGATTTAGCCTTCACTTGATCACAATCTCACTTGTTAGTAAGCGATGATGAGGTCTAAGATAAAAACAAGTACATATATATTTAGAGTCACTAAAAATGTCAATTAACTAATTAGTTTAAGTAATTAGTTAACGAAGCCAGAAGTGTGATCGCCAGTTGTTTTATGTCGCCTAATTTATGGGGCGTTCAAAGTTCAGCACTAAGCCCTACAGCTGTTAAAAACTGTAGAATATTCTTAGGGGTGATAACTGTTAGCTTCTCCGGGCTAAGAATGTGTTTGCCCAGATGCTAAGTTTTTGCATTAGTGGAGCACACTGGCCTAACAGATGTAGGGGCGATTCTGCCGCCTCATTACAGAATCTGTAGGTTTGTGTATTGCATATCCCTAGCTTGAACATGTGCTTATGTTTAGTCAGGGCACTGACTATAATGTGAAGATTTTTTCTGTTTAGCGCTAAAGTTCGGTTTGTATACCGTTTATTAATCAGTGATTTGGAATGGTTCATGCCTGAAGAATTGATCCAAAGTTTGAACGACTCTTCGAAGCAGAAGTTTATAACGATTCTTTGTGCCAGGCTTTTTGGTATACCAAAGAACAGCTCAGGGCCCAGTTGTGTTGCATTTGCCCGCTCGCGCAAGTTCGTCGGCATATATGTACGTTACCGTCGATACCTGCGTATCTTCATCATATTAGTATGTAATTTATATACATTCTAATTTGATAAAGATGTTAAGCTTGTGGGGACAGTTTGTGGCTGTGGATAATGATAACATTCTTGAAGAAGATTGTGGACTTTCTGGATACTCATCCAGAACTGGAGAAGCCATAATGCACCGTCGATGCGATGTAGAAGCACATGGGTAATTTTTTAAATAGTTTTGGATGTTGCTTTACATTTACAATCTCAGTGGTTTGTTTAATATAGATACATGGGAGAGGGAGAATGTTACATAGTTTCCAAATCCAATCAAATCATTTATTTCAGAAAGATTTACAATGCTAACAACGCTGTTTAAGATATAGTTTGTTTGGTGGTTACAGACACTGCTTACAGAGAGCCTCAATTTAAACTTAAAGATAAGCAAATGTTTTGGGGCTCAGAGTTTAAAAAGGGGTTTGCAAGAGTCAAGGAAGTCAGCGCTGCATAATGAGCGTACGCATCTTCATAGAGCTCTGAATTACACTGTATTCATAGATAAATTAGTAATTGAGTAAATTCACCAGCGGGTACGATGTAGAAGCGCAGCGGCGGTGCGTCGTGCGGTCTGCGCGCCGCCATCTCCGCGTGCGCACGTAGCGCCGCGCTCGCCGCACCCTCGCCGCCGCAGATCACCACGCGCACCCATCCACGACGAACACTTCTGAAAAACACTACTATTTTACATCCTGGCAAAAGAACGTATCAAATTCAAACTCTTAATTACCTTGTCTTTTAGATTTTAGTATTTATAAAATTATCGCAATGATTTCAAGCCGGACGAGACTTGAACCCGCAACCTCGATACGAGGATTCGAGCTCCAACTACAGAGGAAACTATACAGTATTCATATCTTTATCAATCTTAAGATCCTTTGAATCTGCAATTAGCGCCTGTTCCTTGCTACCAAAAACCGGGAAAAACTCAGGCAACAAACCCGGCTGGTTTACAAAAGGTCTATATTGCTAAATTAAGTGCAGCAAAACAGATATCAACCAACAACATACTTGATATTAATAAATAAGATTTTTGTTGAAAAATTACTTCGTCTAAACAAGCTTTTCTAAAATTCATAATCGGAACCGCAAGCAGATTCAAATGAGCCCAAACACTAACTGCCTACTATAATCCGTTCAGAAGTTCCGTTGTCTAGCATCCGTCTCCATCATGAGACCACCTCCACGGTACCATATTATTGCATTGTCACCGAAGTTACATATGACGTATGTATTCCAAATTTCAGCTCAATCGGTTGAGAGGAACGGGTTTAAAATTCAGTTGCAAGATTCCACCTGGACAAACATACATACATTGCAAGTTAATAAAAAGCTTGTAAAATATCGGCAGTCGGGGCGACCGCAATGCATCCCGAGCAGTTCTTTAGGGATAGCTGGTAATTTCTTACTTGTTGGTCCGTGAATACAGCGCTTGTAGCAGCGGGCGAGCGTCAGGCACGTGCGGGCACGGCGCGCACAGCGTCGGTATGTGCAGAGCTGCCAACGCGCCCGCCAGTACGCCAGTCGGGGCGACCGCAATGCATTCTGGTAAAGGCGAGTCCTCACTTAGCAGGCGGGAAAGCTGCTCCATTATTGTGCGTCGAGGCTAAAAAATTAAAATGATTGATTTTTATTATATCTTATAAGCTAGATAAGACAAATGGCAACAATGGCAATATCTCAAAAAGATTAAACGTCAAGATTGACCTGAGGCACAAAATTAACCATCCATTACGCAAATTTCTTCAAGAAGTCAAGGATTTAATCAAGACCCACCCAACCTGAATCTCTGTGTCCTTATTCTGATCGGGTATCAAGCAATTATGGTACGACAAATATGAATTGCATTTAATAAAAACATGTCCTAAAGAAGAAGTGCATAGAAGTGGAATACTTGACCACACACGCGTACAATACAGTGGGGTGGAAAGGGAGGCCTGCAGCGGGACAGTACCTGATCCAAATAATAATAATTTGTCCTACAAGTGAAATTAAAACAACATCACAAAATGCCACAACGGAAGTCGCCACGATAAAGATAAAGATCATATATTCGCAGAATGTAACTTAAATTTTACACTGTATGCAATTTAAGCTCAATTAACATTCTAACAGATAATATCGTGGTGTGCAAATATTACATAAAATAATTTAAAATACTGACCATTACGAAAAGTAGAATATAATATTAACTTCAGGTAATTGATTCTGCATAACTGTAAGTACTGCAAACTACCCAATACACAAAACTCACCTCCAACGTAGTGGGGCTTTGTACCGGAAGCTCGTGCGCCGACAGAGGCCTCTCAGAGCCGAGTGAGCTCTTCTTCCTAGCCACTGCGCCCGGTGTCAGGTTCCCGCCGCTTGTGGCACTTCGGAACAACCGAGAACGCTTGTCCTCCTAGACGACAAAATAACGTGTGAATGTATTGGAGTTTTCCGAGTTTCCAGAACGTTTATAGTTTTTCTGGACTCGGAAAGACTAGGTTAATGTCATACTGTTACAAAATTAATTGGATGCTAATATGGTAAAGTTTTACCAGTAGCAAAGCTGGTGGTCAGCAACTGACTCCTCGAGAGTACCACCATTTAGCACGTTTAACTTTTGGTTAACTGTCAATGGATTCCTTGGAATGCAAGTTCAACAAATCGGTTAACTTATTTTGAATTTTGGATTTTAGTAATGCGTTCTATTGACTTTACCATCCGTAGCTTACCATAAAACTTTAAAAACGAAGACAGAGTTATTCCATTAAACTGAAATATCTAAACAGTAAACTGAATATCGTGCTGTTGTTCACTGGTAAATTGTCCCGACCACCTATGACCCTTTTTAGGAGTGGCAAACCACAAGGTCCATATCTGGGTCCCTTTCTTTTTTTTATTTATATCAATGACAAAATTATTGAAATAACAGTTGTTTGACAGCTGTCATTCCTTACCTTAACGTGAACATCGTTCGGTGGAGAGCTAGAGACGGAAGCACCAGAGACAGGCGCATCGGCGCAAATATCTCCATCGCTATTCCCGTCGCTAGCGCGTTCGTCTCCCGCAGAACTACGAACCGCTTCCGATTCTGTTGATGATAGCACATTGTTTGACGATCCTATGTTACCATAGGATGATTTAGCATTTTATCAAATAAAATTTGAACACATTAGTATTTGTATTTTGACCATTGATAGATAAAAACCATAGATCATTTTGATATTCTAGCTTGAAAAACTGGAAAGGAAACTTCAGTGTTATTAGACATCTCAATGACAACTAAACTCAAAATGCACTTTGTGCGAGAACATGCATGATATAAGGTACTAGATAATACAGGTGATACAGAACAAGACAGACATAAGCTGCTACAGTAAACAAGGAAGTAAAAAGCGATACGATTTAGTGCGGTGAGGTCGTGCGAAGATGATGTGAGATGGTATTACATTTAAGGTTTTAACTTTGTAGATCTAATCGTTTCAGGATATCTGAAAGCCGATACAACTTTGAAACTATCATGGTAACGAACGTGATTGGCATACAATGGTGCCGAAATATCGGATCACTCAAAAACTCACAAATCATGGTAAATATCCCGTTTTTACTGAAAAACTGATTGTTTGGTTCACCACTAACTAAAGTGAAGAAGAAGCGCTCTTAAAAAAGATAAGATAAATTGAGACGCGGAGAAGGTGTCCAATCGACGTAGAAATACAAGATTTAGATAGACAACAACACAGATAGAAGACTGTTTACACTAGACTATACGTCGCACGACCGCACCGCACAGGCAGATAGACCAGGGTCCATTTTCTCGGATAAATCCCATCCACAAGATGACGTCACTTGTATAACACCCGAAGATAATTATGATCTGCTATCGATATTTGTAAGATTTGTTCGTTCTAATCAATAAACGGTAACAAGCTTATCCTTTTACTTATGTAATATAGATAATTTTCCCAAGTGATGTACGGAAAATTCTATCCGGATCTCGGAAAATACCTTTGAGAAGTCGTGAATGTATTTAAACAAATTTGATACAATTCGCGGACCATTCTTTCTTTCATCCGACAAGTGACATCATCTTGAGCACGAGATCTTCGAGTTCCACCCTGACGTTACCTGTGATGACGGCGGCACGCTCCCCCATTGTCGGCACCTCCCCTGTAGATGCGCGGCTCGCGTGTCGGCTCACTGCGCATGCGTAACGCACGTGTGTATACGGTGGATTCATTACAACTTAAAAACTTTAAAATCTATGTTGGTATTTTTTTTTTATTTTATAAGCTGCCAATTTTTTCAAGGGACTTTGTGATTGTTGTGTAAATCAATGTCAACTAGTTAGTAGGTATTATTTATCCTTCCAATGAGTTTTTACTTCTTATCGATTCAATAGAAGAAAATGACCAGGGTGGTGCCATCTAATTTCCTATAACACAACTGGCCTCATAGAAATGTCACGGGAAAAGCTAATTTACCCCTGACACTATCTATAGTATCACGGGAAAGAAAAATTGCGTATGGCACTACCCGTTGAGCCAAGCAGTTGTGTCACGGGGTATAAACGTGTTGAAGTGATTTTAAACATACGTTTCTCCGCTAGGGACGACTTGGCGTTCGAAAGACTTATATTGGAAAAACTTTGGCCTTTTGTTTTTGTGCTCCGCCAGAGCGAGACGTCTTCTGATGATGGCATAATTATTTCTGAAGTCTTACGTCAAAATACTCCATTACATGTGACAACTTTGATCTTACTGATTTCGTTTAAGGGGCCATTCATTAATTACGTAAGGATGATTTTTAAAATTATAGTAAACAATAAAAATTAGTAAAATAAGATGTAAAAATAGAAGTGCACATTATGGAATGAAGAAAATGATTCAGCATCCGAAATAGATTTTTATTTACCCTCCCCCTCCCTGCCCAAGATAAGGGCATGTATAGATTTTCTCTCCCCCCCCCCTCGCTTCCCCCGGGGACCTTACGTAATTAATGAATGTCCCCCAAAATAGTCTGTGAATATTTCAAATTTTGGATTTCTTGTCCAGAAAATAATAAATAAAGTAACTAAAATCCACCAAATACGCACACGCTCTAAACTATGCACACAGATTTATACAGAACACAAAATTACTATCTCATATGTAACATATTTTATGTCTGTATGTATGCAAAATAAAATCGAAGCATTTACATCACACAATGCACTGTCGTTCAGGCTATTATTGTTGTTACTATGTACTATGGACTTATGTACTGTTATATAGTGCTACTTCCACGTTATTCAAAAAACCAATGTTTAAATCAAGTTTTAATTATTTATTCTCTTTCTCCCTCTTTGTCATTTGAGTAAGGGGAGAGGGAATACACCGGGTTTTCGAATAAAGCGACATGTGTCTTTTGATAGTGCGGATATAGTGTTCTATATGGTGAAGTTGTTGTAAACATTTGTTTGGTTAAATATTAGTGGGTTTCAAGAGCTTTTATTTCTCAGTTTTAAAATGTTGTAGTGTCTGTTTGTAATTTATATAATTTTTTTGATTGTGAATGTTTAGTGTTTTTTTGATGCAGGTTTTTATTTTATCCAAGTTATAAAGTTAATAAGAGCGGCAACTTGTTTTTCTTTTTATTCTTATTGAAACCCACTATTATTGACTTAAGAGAGCTAAACATGGTGCTAATTGGTCAGATTTTAAGATTCAGCTAAAATATCAACTAGACGATACAACTTGAATTTTCCCATAGTACAAGTTCTGCTTAGTTTGGGGCTAAATCGCACTGTGTGACATGTCCAGCAATATGTATATAATAATCTCGACAGGGCTAATACAAATCGCATCACAGAAAATGTTTCACAAAATGTGAGAAGTGTGATATAACTGATCACTAATAAGAATTTAACATTTTCGAACAACTCTAGACTATTAGCACCAGTTTTAACAGACTTCAAAAAACAGAGGAGGTTTTCAATTCGATTATTTTTCTTATTTATTAGGCGATTATTCTTTGCCTACCCGCGTAATACACACAGGTGGCCTTGAAAAGAACCTTCCGTCCGACCAAGAACGAATTCGTTGAAAGGTTCTTCATCCTACCCACTTACCATTGGAATGCCTGTGATGATCCTGGTTAGCCAGACTTCTTGAGCTGCTGAAGAAAGGCCTGAGTGAAGGTTTGGGAGTGGAACCAATACTGATCGTGTCCATCTGATCAGGTCCCGAGTCTTCGCCTTCGCCGCATGACAGGGATTCTAGCTCCTGGAATAGGATTTTCTTTGTTTATCAGATAATCAAAGAGATACCGTGTAATGAGGTTTCAAGGAGCAAGCAGAGATGCCTGATTCTTCTAGAAATGGTCGCGTAGAAAGGAACGGATTACTATTAAAATACTTTTTTTTTTATATATAAATTATAGGCTAGCGTTTGACCACTATCTCGCCTGATGGTAAGCGATGATGCAGTCTACGATGGTACACGCTTGCCTAGAAGAAACCTATTCACTCGTGACTTGAAGATCCCTAGGTTGTAGTTATCAGGAAACACAGACTCAGGCAAGGCGTTCCACTCCTTGGCGGTGCGCATAATAAAGGTGGAAGAGTACCGCTTTGTGCGTATGGGAGATATGTCTACCATGTAGCGGTGGCGCATCGCGGAGCTTCTGGTTGTCCGATCATAGAATGAAAACTACTATTGCTTAGAAGTCCGCCTGCCTAAAGAGGTAAGTTCCATTCCCGCTGAGAGACAAATATTTGGATGATCTGCTTTATTCAGGTTGGAAAGTTGTGATAATGGCTACTCTTTATTTCTGACACCCACATTACAGGGATTCTTACGAGGCTATACTCTATACGGTATTGTACAATCTTGTGGATATCACGCTGTACGTATTTGTACGAAATTCCTTCCTTTCTCACAAAGACCTAAGAAATTGATTAGAAATTATTTGCCAAGGTACCTATGTTAGCACTTAGTACATTTTTTCATTTTTTTAATATACTTTAAGTTTATTTGACTTAAAATCTAGTGAATTTGACTGTTCATAAGTTACCCGGTCTAGCATTTTGCGCATGAGAGAAGAGTGAGACAGAGACTGAGTATTACCTATAATTAGATATTAATGCGTAATCTTAGCAATAAGACACTGAATTATTTATTAGAGAAGAATTTATTTAAAAAAACTTTCCCTTCTAGTTGTCTCTTTTTAATCCCCGACGCATGAAGAGGGGTGTTATAGGTTTGACGCCTATATCTGTCCGCGTGTGTTTCTGTCTGTGACATCGTAGTTCCCCAAAAAAAGGATCGCTTCGGACGCGGTTTTTTTAAATAGAAAGCTAGTTCAACTGGTGTAGTTTTAAGTTTTGTCAGTTTTTAACCCCCGAAGCCAATAGAAAGGGGCGTGGGTTTACCAAATTTTGTAAAAATTATCTCGTACAACAAGCAACATTATTGTGATTCAGATCTAACTTAAAACATGCCTGTAACTAACCTGGAATAGCTCGTCGATATCCCTCTGTGCGTGATGCGTGTCTCTAGCGACTCCGCGCTCCGACATCTCTTCCGGCATACGGAACCGCCGCAGCAACGCCGCGAATTTCTGCTTCAGGTTCCGTTGCTGTAACATGTCAAACATTATTATTATAAGCCATTCGTTTCCCACAGCTGGGCAAAGGTCTCCCCCCAAAGAACCAGACTTTGCGGTCCTGAGATGTTTGTGGCCAATCCGTTAGGAATTTACCTAGCTTTACCGCCATCTACGTTTCGTTCGATGTTTCGTCAAACATTAAATCTGTACTAAATGATTAGTATAGATTATGAATATCGTCTTATATCTTCCAATAATTACGCAAAATTCTTCAAATTGCCTTTTTGGTTCCTTTCTCTTATACTTTTTTAGTTAAGTTTTTTAGTTTTTTCAGTTTACCAGTGAGTGTTATGTTGTTTCTTGGTCACCCTACGGGATGGGTTCGGTGCCCAAGAAACAATCTATTCTGAAAAGCGCTTTTGTAAAAATACTGACTGCTGGGCGTATAGCCAGCTGAGACGCAGGAGGTAGCGGGTTCGATTCCCGCCGCGGAACAAATGTTTGCATGATCTACAGATATTTGTTCCGTGTCTGGGTGTTTTTCTATATATTATAAGTATGCATTTACAAAAAAAAAGTATAAAAGTATTCTATCAGTTATCTGGTTCCCATAGTACAAGCTCTGCTTAGTTTGGGGCTAGATAGCGCTGTGTGAAATGTCCAGCAATATTTATTATTATTTTTATTTACTGAAGGATGGTCAAGGTCATATCGTAGGTACTCATAGCATATTTGTGGTTATAATATGTGACACCCGTCATGTGATTATGTAACTTTGTTTCAATCAGTCAACAGAATATTCGACCAATTTACAAAGTATTATCTTAGTAGGAAACGTTTGTAAACGTACCAACCAATTTTAATAAACTGTATTATTCTTGCTACCGGTTTTAAATTGAAAATGATTGCAATGAAAGTTTTTGTAATTGCACCACCGGTTTTCTTTAGATGATTTCCATTCATTCCGAAATTGCCGAGGTCACCATATCACCATACATGGCTACAAGTGACACAGAATTTCTAAAACAGCTGCGAAAATTTATTAACAACACTGAACACAAGCAAAATTAAACATTATAAAAATCAACAAAAAAATCCAGTACATTTCCAACAAGATGTACACAAACACACAGTCACACTAAAGGTTCTATTCCGAGCTACGTTGCCGACTCCAACCGCAGAAAGTCATACAAAGTTGCCGACGCTTTTCACAGACTGATTAATATTTACTATGACTTTTGCAGTTCCAGTCGGCAGTTGCAGTCGGCAGCGGTACAATTCCGTAGCCGACTAAACAGCAGTCGTTATATGCTTCAATATGAAATACCTTTCGTAGCTCGATAAACGCCAGTAGTATCGCGAAAACGTCGCCTGCTACTGCTGACTGCAGTCGGCTACGGAATATTACCTTAATGCTAGACAATCCACGCAAACCTACCTCCATCTAAGTAAAGGCTCCACTGACTACTGAATTTAGGTATTTTTGGTACAATATTGTTTACATTGCTAATCTAATCTCGTGATGTGATAATATGACCGATATGGAAATAATTAAATCGCTACCGTTTTTAGGGTTTCGTACATCAAAGGAAAAAAAGATCCCTTATAGGATCACTTCGTTGTCCGTCTGTCAAAACTCTTTTTCTCAGAAACGCATGGGGATGTCAAGTTTTGTGCAGACGGGTAAAAAGTAGCCTACGCCCCAATCCTGATTATAATGTGTTATTGATGTTATTCGATTTTATTAATGTGTATTATTTTAATTGAATTTCATTGTTAATAATTTGCATAGTAGATTTATAAATTAGATTTTAATTTGTCAATTTATGGAATTATTGTTTTGGGTTCATGAAATTTATTGGTGTAATTGAGTACCTAATCCGTTCTGATTAAATAAATAAATACTAAATAGCAAATTTCATCGAAATCGGTCCAGCTGTTTAGACGTGAAAACGTAAAAAACAGACAGAGATACCATAGACAGAGATAGATAGATAGTACGGATTTGCTAAGGACTGATGTTAAAATGAATACCTATTTATAAATAATGCATTGGTTGTTATTGAATTTCTATACCAAGTGGTAAAACAAGTTATGTGTAGGAATAACTGCATTGCTGCATAAACTTGACTTAAATCCCGATGCCTCTAGTAAAGTAAAGTTATTACGAATATATTTACAGAAAGAGCCTAAAGAGACGACTGGTAAAACCATATATTTTTCATCACTCATGCTCTTGAAAGTTACAAGCGATGACGCTAGTCGATAAGTCCAAAAATGTATGGAATTTGACACATGCTATGGAAATATCACGTGATATCGACAACAAACCCATGAAAAAACGAATCGATTCGAAGCGAATGTAACTTGGATACGGGCCCTGATGCGTAAATGCGATTTACGCCCCTAAGGACGTAAGTAAATATGAAAATAAAATGAGTCTCATTGCATTAATAATTATACTATACTGACCTCATACTATACAACCTCCATGACAAATCCTTGTTTCTATTAAACAAATTAAGAGGCCACATTCATTATATGCTATAATGAAATACAACCTCCATGACGAATCCTTATTTCTATTTAAAAATCAAAGTGGCCATAGTTTAGTCGTCAAAAAACACAATGGATGCCCGGCACGCTAATTTTCTTATTAGCAACAAACTGTTTGGTATAGAAAGGCTTTTTTTTAATTTCCTCGCATTTGTGATGAAAAGTTATCTTATATTACTTGATAATTATAAAGAGAACCACAACGTGGTTTTCAGTGTTTTATTGTGAACTATTGTGATATATTGACATATTGGAATTATTCCGTTTACATACCTCGCTTGCTTGCTACGTACCGAATAAAAAACTATTGTTCTACAATTTTATGGTTTATGCTAATGTATGCTCAGGACACCTGTACACGCCTCCTCCTACTTTGATAAGTCTTTTACAGAGCAGGCTGTCCGGTTATGGAACGCGCTGCCGGTGGCTATCAGATGTACCAAGTCACTTGCCATTTTTAAACGTATGCTCAGAGTATCACACACTATCTGAGTATTTGTCGCTAAATATATATGTATTTATTATTAATAATTTGTTTCTTAAATAAGTCTAAGTATGTATCTATAAATTATTATGAGTAGTTATTATTTAGGTTCATGTAATTTTCATTTATGTAAGTTTTATATTTTATATTTTTATATAATTAGTATTAGTATGTATGTACATGTAGTATGTTAGGTACACCATTACACCCCAGGTAATATCCACACAGTCCATTCCATCCAAAGGTCTGTCTGGTAGAGATCGCTATTTAGCGATAAGACCGCTAATTGTATCCATAGATTTACGTAGTTGTTTTGTATATGTATTTGTTTCGTGGTGTGCAATAAAGTATTATCTAATCTAATCTATGCTAATAATTCCGTTTTCGTACCGAATAGTACAGGCAAGTTAAAAGTAAAAATACTTTGTTTGATTTAAATCGTTTTATTCATAAGGAGGAAAGACGGAAGATGGACAAGGGCAGCAACCGAGTGGTGGAGACAGACCACCAGCCAGACGGTCGGACGACATCGCGAGAGTTGCGGGAAGGCAATGGATGCGCTTGGCGCAGGACCGGAGAGAATGGCGTGATAACGAGGAGGCCTATACCCAGCAGTGGGTGGATGTGGGCTGAGATGATGATGATGATTTTTGTTACTGATAGTATTATTATTCTATTATGTCAATGTGCTGTTTATTATTTTATTTTAATTCAATTTTAATTAATTGTGAATTTTAAAATTAATTAGAAATATTTCGTGATTGATTTCAATCATTATTATAAATACGGGATTTATCGCGTACCGTCTTATCGGTGTTTCGAGTGACAATGTTTCGATTCAATTCGGAGTACGAGGCGAGACGCTACTCGGAGCGGATCGCACTCACCCTGATGAAGATTCACGAATTGAACCAAAACATTGTCAGTCGTAACACCGATAAGACGGTACGTGACAAATCCCGTATTTATTTCATTATTCATTTCATTTCATTTATTTTCCACTGTAGGTACATTATAGAACACTAAGTTACGTCAAATTTAGAATATAACAATAACAATTGTGATAGAATTAACATTATTGTAGCTCAAACAGACAGGTATCGGGACTAATTAAGTTAATATATCAAATAATGTCAACTTTAAATAATAAAAACCAAACAAAAATCAATAAAACAGAGAGCAAAACAATATAAAATAAAAATGATTTATGATTTATAATAATGATTTAAATTTATTATTATTATTATTTCTAATAATTTGTTTAAATTGACTTGTAAATTATTTTACCAATAAATTAATTATTCTGGAGGGCGTTCCTATCTGCGAGACAGTATATTACTTATGCAGGTATCATCATCTCATTTCTGTAATTGATTTATTATTCCTAATAAAGATATGCCTATTTTTTTTATTCTGTTACGTATTTTTGATTCCGACTACCTGAATTATAGGTAACCCATACCTGCACATCACTAGCAAACGGAAGTTTTATGATGACAACGGCAGCGAAGATTTGTGTCGAGTATAGTAAAGTTAATTAATAAAATATATCTTCTATGAACACACATTCACAACACAAAACAACACACTGTTACTACATACAAAGACTAAATACAGCCATTGTCTACTCTACGCTACAAATAATGAGAATAGAGATCCTTAAGTCGTGATAAGTCAAGTGCATTAGCTTTTAATTAGAACTGGCTCTAATTGACAAACTATTAACTCAGTTAGGATCTCAATGTTGGTACAACCTTAAGTTACCTCTATCCATCCACTTATACATTGAAGTACTCGAAATTAAAAAGTTCTTAGTCAATTTACTCAATTAGTCAAAACGAATAAGCAGATTTAATTTTGTGATTTTGAAGCCAATATGCAAACTTTAAATTGGATGAAGATAATTTTCAAAGGTACTTGTTTGTTTTAAACTAACGGATCAGATACATTGAGAGGGCTTGAAACAATTGTGTAAATATTAGATGTTAAGCCAAGTGTTATTAGGTTTTCATGCAAGAACCACACACAAAAGTGATCTCTATTCTCATGGCACAAGCTACATAATCGTGCGGGCTCACCGCGAGCTTTCCACGACTGCCCTTGCGCTTAGCGGCCTGGTTTTCGAGCTCGCTGTCGCTGTCCCTGTCGTTCGCCTTGCCCATATAGCTTTGTCTCTCTCGCTCGCGCTCCATGAAGCTCAAGTCGCGAGACCGGGACAGCTGTGCAATGCAAGTTTTGCCTAATATTAAGCACTCAAGCATATCATAGGCTTTGAAGACCAGTAGTTAAGCGAGGATAGGATAATAATTCCTTTTATATGGCTTGGTTACTACACACTCGATGGTGTGGTTGAAGATGTAGCACGCTTGCTTAGGAAGTTCACCCGCGGCGATTTTTTGCAGTGCGTTTCGTTAATGCACGTCTGCATCGTTTCTCTTGACCGTTTGCCGCATGTGCAACGCGCGACAGAATCGATTCAGTGTCGATACAATCGCATAGTATCAATGCATCGATGCAAACGCGTGACTGTATTGATTCAGCATCGCTACGACAGGGCGACTGTTTCGGGCGACATCGGGTAAAGGAAGAGTGGAGAGTGATGCGGCTGTGAAGGCACAAACAGGCCAACTACTACAGCGCACGACTGTATCGATATTGTATCGCGATAGTAGCGATGCGGAATCGTGTTTACGTGGGTGAAGGTATATGACCAGTGACAGCATCGAGACTGTCTCGAGGTCTATTTGCGATTGTATAGCAAAAAGTCGCCGTGGGCGATCTCCCTTAGAAACCCCTGTGAACTCCAAACTGACTCAAACTGAAAAAATGTCGCCGCCGTCGCCGGCGAGTCCCAATCTTTACTCGTACTCAATATAAAAGTCGATCTTTATAATGCCGCCTCGTTGTATCATACGTGCTTAGATACTGGTATAGTAAAGCAGGACGCTTAGTAAAGATCCGTAAATTAATATATGCCATAATGTTTACAATATACTCGTAATGTAAGAATACTGCTCCGAGAAGCAAAAGCTGAAGCTACATGCGCAAAAAGCATAGATTTGATAAACATTATGGAATTCCTCGATAAACCCAAATCTTGTGTAGTAAAACAAATTATATCACGATTTCTTACTAATAAAAATATATATTTACTACAATTTAGACATTTTTCCTTTTAGAATGACTCTTTAAAAACCTACATTTGATTCGAATAAACTTCTATATTATTAAAACACTGAACAAAGACTACAAGAATAATTGGTGAGTACTCTTCCTTTACTAAAAACTATGAAATAGTCCTATAGACAAATTCTGTATATCTATTAAATACCTATAGTTTACGCCAAAGACTCGTGGCAGATGGGGCCAGCCAATAAACATGATAGTTTCCTTTTCATTACAATTACTGGTAAATAGTGTTATCCATAGGTACTCGGCACATCACCAACGGCTCCCATAAAGGCTGTAAGAACGAGATAGCAATATCATCGTCGCTCATCCCACGTTTTAAGACCCCGTCCGCCAGGAGCGTTTGTGTCTAACACAGAAAACTATAAAGAAACCACATCGGAATACACAATCACATTAGATTAACTTACCTTTGTATAAGATAGATCAGTTTTGGTAAAAGCGATCTGTCTCGCCCGTCTCCGCGTTGGTGCTCCGTAGGTCATGTCATCAGCCTCTTCCACTGAGCTAAACTCCCCTTCTTCTTCTTCGTCTGAATATCCTCGCTCTGAAATTGTAAGTAGTTAGAAGAATTTCAAAAGCGAAAAAACGAAACGGCGTTCAAGCATTCAATTGACATATCATTTTTTTTATACGACTTGGTGATTGAGGATGCGTACGGCCCACCTGATGTTAAATGGTAACCATCGCCTATAAAAAAAGTATTGCCTCGTAGTTCACGCACCTTAGAAATGTGCTCTACGATGCACTGCCCTGCGTTCATCAAGAATGTCTTGGTCGTTAACTAAAATCTCAATCTTACTCATCAATTTGTTTTATACATCCGTGGGTGAAATATAAGTCGTAAGAATGTCCAAACTACTCCCCCACTAGTAGGGATTACGACCTGATTAGGTTACTCGGAGCCCTTGGGTGCAGACCGCACAACCTCGTACCACTTTGGAAATTTATGGGGGAGGAATTTGTCCAGCAGTGGACGTCCTATGGGTTTTTTTTATAAACATAACTTACTCATTACTCATTTGGCTACTATCTCGCGTGATGGTAAGCGATAATGCGTTATACGATGGAACAAGCTTGCCTAAAAGAAACCTGTTCATTCACGACTTAAGTGAGTCGCGACTAAAATATAGATACACTAGTGATTCGCCCCGAACTGAGGTCTCGCGAATCTCCCAAAATAAATATTATTCTTAGGGTGACTTGCACAACGATGCCTAAACGTTTTTAGTGGCTAAATATGATTTAAGGAGTTGTCAAAACATACAAATACTTCAAATTTAAACATGTTTAGTCGCTAAATACGTTTAGTGATCTTTGTGCATGCCGGCTTTAATCTTTGACTAATAAATTGGTGCCACGAAATGCATAACCAACCTACTTGACCTACAGTTTCATTCAAATTAGATGTAACGGGTAACGGGGGTTCTTGTTAATTGGTTATATTTTTTTGGGGTACAAATGGCAGTTATTCTGGATTTCAGACTTTTGCTTATATTTGTGCTACACGAATACCAAATTTCAGCATTGTGGGGTCACTGGTGTAACCTGTGAATTTTGTCAAAGTTTTGTTTATATTATGGGTAATAACTCAAAAACTACAACAATTCAACTAAAAATAAAAACGGGGTTCAAATATACTAACGAAGACCTTTCATTTGACGTCCCACTTGACCTAATAGTCTCATTTTCATTTTTTTTTACCCCTCTCGAAACCCAATATCTCAACAACACCCCAATATTTTTAGCTCATTTAGTCACACCAAAATTGTGCCATCACTACCTACCTATATAAGAAATTTCATGATGATCGGATAAACGCTACGAAAGTTATCCTCGGACAAACATACATACATACATCCATAAATACAACGCCGATTTGCGATTGGCAAAAAATTATGCGCCTTTGAAGAGCGTCGTATCAGTCAATCATAACTGTGTGATTTCTAACGCTCATTTATCAGTCGTTGATTAGTTAGTGCTTCGTGAGGCAACTGCGACAGAAACGACTCTCTACAAACTCGAAGGTGGCCGATTATTGCCGATAGTCTTTTCCTAAAGCTCGCATTATTTAAGTCCCTAGTACTGTCTGCTGATATAAATAATGTGCAAAAGGTTAAAAAATAAGGATAGTACCTGTAATCAGCAGTGTGTTATTGTTCTTGGTGTCATGATCGACGGGAGTGGATGCCAGGCCGGTGATAGACAGCTTGGCGACTGGCTGGCCGGCAGCAGCGCCCACTTTACCACCAACACCTGTCAGTTCCAGCTCCATGTCCATTGACCGCTGGAGAACCTGAAATACAAAAAAGTTCATGTGAGATTTAAGATTATAAATAGTTTGAAAATAGATATTTTGATAGACGTAGACGAATGACTTAATCTGAGCATAAGTAATACTTCTCAGCTATACCTAGACCTAATAATGGTCCTGGGACCCCGAGCCAAAAGATGAGAGTGGGAGATCTTCCCGTTTCCTTTGCGGACACCCTTCATTCGTCAAACTAAATAGATCGACTACAGTTGCTGGATATGTTCAATAGTTTTGATCATTCTATAATTCCTCTATACTACAAAAACCGCATCCAAATAGAATATTCCGTGCCAACAGCCAACTCAACTTCATAATTACTCGAATAAATTGAACCTCCGATACTGTCCAGTTTAATTGGGCGATTCATTAGCGTTATTCAAATGTCCGACTGCACTCACAGGATAATAGGATGTTGGGTCAGTGAAGTGGCGACGAGCTATTGCGTATTTAGACATATTGTTACGAGCTGAGGTTTCGGGATAAAATAATGGGAATCGATCAAACCAAAATAACACTTTTATTCAACACTAAACGATGAATACACGAACTTGGTCACACGTAATCACAACACATTAATTCACATCACTGTTGCAGCACTTAAAGTCACCGAAATGTTCGCACGTATAGCCAAATCCAGACTGACTCGCGAGCAACTACTGTTCACGCGAGACCCTTCTCACGTCAGTCCTCCAGGGACTCGCTGAGACTCACTCACTAACTGACTGTCCGGCCATCTCTCCGGCCTATTTATATCGCGCACAACTCAATTGTTCGAGAACGGTCTCAATCGATCCAGGAAAGGGTCGGTGTTTCGACAGAACGACCAATCCCCATTGTGCGCAACCGCAGACAATAACAACAATGGCACAGCAAGACAAAAGCGTTCGAGAAGTTTCGATTATTACCCATTGTTTAACAGCCTCGGCGTAACAATATATAAGAAAGTATATTCTCATGAAAACTGTCTAAGTAAACACATTTCTAGGTACTGACTTTTAGTTAGTAAGTAGTGAACGAACTCTTGACGTGTGAGTGAGGCGTATACAGTAGACCCGCGGTAATCCGTCAAACGTTTTGCAAGGCGGTGCCGGATTATCGAATTTGTCCGGACTATAGAGTACTTTTTGTAGTATAGCCCACCCCTTGTAGTCAGAAACCTTTATGACACAAACGGACACAATAAAATACTTGGTTACGTCAATAATAGTACTTAACTAACTACATAGGCTCATTGCACCATAATTTTGGCGGTGCTAGAAACATACAAGCATTTCATATACATTTAAGCATCTAAACACTGATTAATAAGTATGTTCTTAAGATTATAGCTGCTGTAGGTGAACTTTGTCGAAGAACTTATTATAATTGACTGCCTCCGTGGCGCAGTGGGCGTATAGCCGGCTGAGACGCAGGAAGTAGCGGGTTCGATTCCCGTAGCGGAACAAATGTTTGCATGATTACAGATATTTGTTCCGTGTCTGGGTGTTTTTCTATATATTATAAGTATGTATTTACAAAAAAAAAGTATATAAGTATTCTATCAGTTATCTGGTTCCCATAGTACAAGCTCTGCTTAGTTTGGGGCTAGATAGCGCTGTGTGAAATGTCCAGCAATATTTATTTATTTTATTATTATTTATAACACCTAATTTGAATTCTGAATTGGTATGTTTGTCAATAGGTAACAATTATAAATATTGAATTACATTAGGAACCTGAGGATGTTTGCTTAGCAGAACATTAAAGTTCCTTTGCATACGACAGATATGACACTGTTGTTGCGATATTTATACATGACTAGCTGTTGCCCGCGACTTCGTACGCGTTACACTTCTAAATGTGTAGGTAACCTAGAAATAAAGGTAAACTCGCTGTTGCAACTTGACTTAACACCTCATTTTTATCCCATGGGAACTAATGTATGGGATAAAAAGTAGCCTATGTGGCAATTCAAGTTATAATCTACGTAGGTAGGTATATACAAAATTTCATCGAAATCTGTTCCGCCGTTACGACGTGATCGAGTAACAAACAAAAAAATAACCAAACATCCAACTTTCACATTTACAATATTAGTGTAATGTAAAAAAATTGCGATAAACAATAGACACTAAATTAAACTTCTAAGACAAACTAAAACAAAATTATTTTCTTCTGACCAAAATGTTCTACTCGTAGTCCTTACCATTTCAAATTACGAACTCTACGTCCCTATGAGGTCGTGTCCTAAAAGTGCCTCTTTAAGCCTCTTAAAGCTTAAACCTTTATATGAGGTACTAATATAGTACTAGAGACTTTAGAGACATTCTAATTTTAAAGAGTATTTGCTTATGTTTTTAAGTGAGTTCAACCTTTTTTGAATAAAATCTGATTGAGTTTTCAAACATGTGTCAAAATAAAATGTAATATAAATGGAAAGCACTATGGACTATTGATATCAACTTCGGAGCAAATCACCGCCAAAATAACTTTCTACCCCTTTTTAACCCCGTTAGGGGATGAATTTCAATAAAATACGAAACACGTCAAATACAAACTTTGCCCCCCTTTTTCACGCCCTTAGGGGTAGAATTTCGAAACATTCTTTCTTATCGGATGCCTACGTCATACAAAGAACACACCCTCCAAGTTTCAGGTCTCTACGATCAGCAGCGGTTTAGGCTGTGCGTTGATCCGTCAGTCAGTCATTCAGGACAAAGCATTTTATATGTATAGATATACTTATGCATTTTTGATGATAAACGAAATAAGCTGATTCTTCAGCTCGCTGCACGCTTATCACGGGTTTACTGGCCCTAATGAGCTCCAAACGGTGGCGCCGCTGGTCATCGTAATTAAAAGCGGACTCATGCTCAACTCATTTATCCGTTGCCGCGAGTGTAACGTCCCTGTTAATAAAATGAGAGTAGCGCTTTTACGCCTCATTTACTTTTTAAAGGACCCTGGATTAATACGTTATTCATCAAATCTTTTGAACTGAGTAAGTAATTTAAAAAGCTGATGTTTTCAAGTAGTCATTATTTATAAAGATTAAAGATATTTATTTCCAAAAAGAATGAGTACAATTTAACTAGCTGTTGCGCGCGACTTCGTACGCGTTACACTACTAAATGTGAAGGTAACCTCGAAATAAAGCGAAACTCGCTGTTGCAACTTGACTTGACACGCCATTTTTATCCCATGGGACCTGATTTATGAGATAAAAGTAGCCTATTCTAGGTTTAGAACTAAACTTTTGCAAAGTTTGTGCCTAATCTGTTAAGTAGTTTTGGTGTGAAGGGTAACAAAGACCAAAATCATTTTCGTATAGAAATTTGATACCCCATTTTTATCCCATGGGAAATTATTTATGGGATAAATGGTAGCCTATGTGGTGATCCGGGTTATAATCTGCGTATATACCAAATTTCATCAAAATCGGTTCAGCCGTTACGGCGTGATTGAGTAACAAACAAACAAACATCCAAACTTTAACAACTAACACTTATTAACTACTAACATTTCATGCTATTGTTACGAGCTGAGGGTTCGGGATAAAATAATGGGAATCGGTCTGACCAAAGTAACACTTTTATTCAGCACTAAACGATGAATACACGAACTTGGTCACACGTAATCACAACACACTAATTCACACCACTGTTGCACCACTTAAAGTCACCGAAATGATCGCACGTATAGCTTAATCCAGACTGACTCGCGAGCAACTACTGTTCACGCGAGACACTTCTCCACGTCAGTCCTCCAGGGCCTCGCTGAGACTCACTCACTGACTGAGACTGACTGAGACTCAGACTCGAGACTGACTGTCCGTTTTTTTTTTTTTTTTTTTTTTCGAATGGACTAATCTCGCTGTTGGCCTCTGAGGCCGTGACAGCTTAACCGAACTTTTGGCGAGCGCAGATGGCGCTCAGCCCAGTAAGTTTTTTAGGCAACTAGCGCAAGGGCACCACTTAGGTACGAACCTCGGCTTGGGCTGTTGCCGGGATGGGGATAGGAGAGAAACGCCCGGGTACATGTCTGTACCTCGTATAAGCGGCGACTGAAGGGACTCGTCGACCTCGCCGGCGAGGTCGGTGTTTCTGTGAAGTGTTTGCTCTGTCTGATATAGATGACTCACATTCCGCATTAGCAGAGGTGATTTCGTCATCCGGGTCTCCGAGAACGTGTCTCGGACGACGGAGGATTTTGTTGGCGGGCGGATCCAACGGGTAAACCGGAATGGTGTGTACCAAAGGGTTCGGATGATTAGAGGCAAGTTCATAAAACCGCTTGGAAGCAAGCTTCATGAACCTGGCTATTGATTCTAGTTTCAAATCGCGATGTAGGTCTTTATTGCGAAAGTACCAGGGCGAGCCTGAGGCTTTTCGCAAGAAGCGATTTTGAATAACCTGAATGGCACCAACTTTAGGAGAGTGGGCAAATACTACAGATGAGTATGTCATAATGGGGTGAATGCACGCTTTGTAAAGAGTCACCTTATTTTTAAGGGACATTTTACTTTTCGCGCCTAGAAGTGAGGACAATCGTCCTAGGGTGAACTTTGCTTGGTTGCACCTCTTAGTGATGTGCAACCTAAAGGAAAGACGCCTATCGAGGATGACACCCAGATATTTGGCTGATGGGGCCCAGCGAATGGGCTGGCCAAATAGAGAGATCGGTTTGGGAGTGAGGTTTCTCCGTGAGAAGGACACTGCTGTACTTTTCGACGGGTTTACCTCGATCCGCCACTTGCGGAACCAAGTGGCTAATGAGTGAAGGGCAGCCTGCAGCCTTATACCCACCCGATCAGGATTCCGATTGGATGTGTACAAGGCTGTGTCGTCTGCGTATAGGGCTATTTCCACTTGAGGAGTGCGGGGGATATCGCTGGTGTACAGCGTGAACAGGAGGGGGCCGAGAACGGAGCCTTGAGGGACTCCTGCTCTGACTGGTCTAGGACTAGAGAGAGTGCCTTCCACGGTGTAGCGAAAGCTGCGACCTTGTAGGTAGTCTCGTATGATGAGCACGAGTCTGTCTGGGACTCCGAGTTTGAATAGCTTGTAGATCAAGCCGTTGTGCCAGACTTTGTCGAAAGCTTTCGCTACGTCGAGGAAGACGGCACCAGTATCTGAAGGCCAGGTACTTTGCCAGTTGGAGAGGACATGCTCCGTTATGCGGAGCACCTGTTGTGGGCATGAATGTTGGGCTCGAAAGCCAAACTGCTCGTCGGGAAGGAGTTTGAACTCATAAGACTGACTGTCCGGCCATCTCTCCAGCCTATTTATATCGCACACATTTCGATTGTTCGAGAACGATGTCGATCCTTCCAGGAAAGGGTCGGTGCCTCGACACAATGGACACTGCGAAACCACAAACAATAGCAACAATAACACAGCAAGACAAAAGCGTTCGAGAAGGTTCGATTATTACTCATTGTTTAACAGCCTCGGCGTAACACTATTATTCCAGTTCATTCAAAAGCTACCGGAAGATCTGGCTCTTATAGATAAGACCGCTGATTGTACTACAGAAAACAACTTAACTATAACAGAAACATTAATAAGTAAGTTGTTTTCTTTCCTATACATTTGTAAAAAAGTAGAATTCTTATATCCTTTGTGGAGACAAAAGCTTCCGCCCGCGGCTTCATCGCGTGGATCTTAAATAAAACATTACCCTCCTTCTGCGCAGTCGGGTAAAAAGTAGCCTATGACTCCAATCCCAGTCATAATCTATCTACTAAATTTCATCGAAATCAGACCAGCGGTTTAGTCGTAAAACGTAACAATCATGAAAAGAAAATAATAGCACGTGAAGACGTGCTATTGCATAATTATAGTATATAGTTTAAGTATACCGATAAAAGATACAGGAACTAAATAGTTATCCCTCCGATCCCCCCCCCCCCCCCTGCTTTCAATTTGTGGCCCTGATTTCCCTTCACCTGTCACACACACGACCACTGGCCATGACAGATGTTCGAACAAAACTTGTTTTTAGGGTGATAAGGAAATAAAAATAAAAATTGAAATTTCTTAACGAATGTAGGCATTCTGAAGAATGAAATATTAAATAACATTAAAAAAGAATACATTAGTAATTATTAAAAAAAATGGTTTGATGTCCAGATTTCCACTTTCTTCGAGGATGATGTAGACATCGAAGATGACTCTGAGTTCATACAGTGCCCGTAATTAGGAAATAGGTACGGTAGTAATGGTGGAAGTACTTATTATCAGACGAAAAAAAGGAGGAGAACCTCCTTTTTTTCGCATTTTTATCCTTTTCTAAGTATTCGAGTAGGACGAGTAACTCGCCTAGCCTCGTTTTCGTGCGAATATGTATGTTGTGTAAACGTGGTACCAAGCAAAGGTATTAGCATTTCCTTACACCTGTGAACCAAATTTTCGTCCACAAGTGTTTTTAACAATTCCATACCTACATTAGTTTTTTTTTACTTGCCTCTACTGTCCCTCTGCTGGACATAAACCCCCCCTTCTTCCTTCTACTCGTCTAGGTCCTGTGCTAAATTCTGTAGTAAGACAAATTAAATTACCTGGTCCATCCTGATGACACCCTCGGCCAGGGTCTTGTATCCAAGAATGGTGCGATTCTTGTACTTTTTACGCCTCTGCAGCATTATCTGCAATCTGTAAGAGAACATATACTGTTAGATATTCAAAAGGTTTACTTTTATTTTATAAAGTTTTAAATACTAGTGGTTCGCCCCGAAATGAGATCTCGCGAGTCTCCTAAAACACAAAAAAATATATTCTTAGGGCGACTCGCGCAACGATGCCTAAACGTCATACAAATACCTACGTAAAATTTAAAAATGTTTAGTCGCTAATTACGTCTGAACAACCATCTTACTTGACCTACAGTTTCATTCAAATTACAGGTAACGGGAGTTCATATACCTTGGTTACATTTTTTTGGGGTACAAAATGCAGTTATTCTGGATTTCAGAATTTTGCCTATATTTGTGTCACTAAAGCTACACGAATACCAAATCTCAGCATTGTGGGGTCATTGGTGTACCCTGTGCATTTTGTCAAAGTTTTGTTTTTATTATAGCTAATAACTCAAAAACTACAAAAATTAAACTAAAATTAAAAACTGGTTTGAAATGTACTTATGACGACCTTTCATTTGACGTCCCACTTGACCAAATAGTCTCATTTTCATTTTTTTTTACCCCTCTCGAACCCCAATATCACAACAACACCCCAATATTTACACCACAAATCCTACCACTACCTACCTATGTATAAAATTTAACGATTATCGGATCAACGCTTCGAAAGATATCCTCGGACAAACAAACATACATACATACATACAACGCCGATTTGCCCAAGTTGATTTGGAGATCTCGCTTCGCTCGATCAATAAAATAATTCTATGTAACTAATTATGCTAATTAACTGCATCCGATTCCGGCACAGGTGATTTAATAGTGACTTCGCAAAACCCTTGGTTTCTTTACACCTTGCTTCGGAATATTTGCTTAGTTTGGGGGCCTCAAACTAGGGCTAGATAGCGCTGCGTGAAATGTCTAACATTATTTATTTACACATATTTATTTTAAAACTCGTTTATAAAAAATAAATTGTTCACTACAAAGTATCTTACAAAAAACAAACAATATAGTAAAAAATATATTTATAAAAACGGTAAACAACCGACCGCGAAGCAAGGCTCAAGCGATCGGTGGCTAGGGCTGCAGAGAGGAACCTCCTGACTATTCGTGCCGAGTCCAGGAGTGCTGCCTTCTGTGTCTGACCCTTAAACCAACTTTCTAGCGAGAGCCTCTTAAGATCAAGGCTCTTCGCTATCAGCCGTTGCCCGACACAACTATCGGAATTATTTATTTTATTATTTATGTATGTTAATCCGAAATATATTCATTATGTCAATGAGAACAATGTTTGTTACGAACCAATTTTAATTATCGGTGCACAAACGGCGTTTTTATTCGTAAAAATATGTCCACACGTGCTCTTTATTTCTGAGTTTTTTGTGTAACATTGAAGATGGTTTTAATTTTATTGTAAAAATAATAAATGTTTAACATACCTACATACATATTTGGAGTCATTCTGTATATGCATACTGAACCCATTAAACTTTACGGTCAAGCGTTCCATGAATAGTAATGGTTTACTTAGAAGTTCGAGAGAAATCTGCACCGCATTTGGCAAGGAAGTTAGCGGTTAGGCGGGATCTATTATGTGCCTTTTATGAAAGGCTTAAGAGGAACTGAGAGAATGGTTCGGGTCAATTTAATGACCATGAGCTTAGAGGCAAATAATGACATAGTCACAAAAATGATCTACTATACTCAGTTCCGGTGCGCGGCGCACATATTTAGAAGAACTGACGACCGTTTGTTCACTGGAAAGCGCAGCGTTCGTCGGAAAGACGATCTGATAATGGTTGCTGGGAGCCGTTGCAGAAATTATTAATATTTCACTAAGAGCGACCTGTAAATGACTTATATCGATATTTTGGTTTATTATCGTCGCGTTTGGTCTCTTTTATAACTGTAGATCAAGTTAGTTGGTTATTTATTTCGTGGCACTATTTTGAGAGTCAAAGATTACGAATAATATATTTTTGTTTTTATGGGAGATTCGCGAGTTCGGGGCGAACCACTAGTAAATAAAATAATAAATATTAATATTATACCTCTTTGCGTCTAATCGATGACAAAACATTGTTTTATGGGAGATTCGCGAGTTCGGGGCGAACCACTAGTAAATAAAATAATAAATATTAATATTATACCTCTTTGCGTCTAATCGATGACAAACCTCTTGCGCATCGAAATATTGACGCAAACATTCTTACATAATTTTATGTCTAGCTTTACAGAGATTTTATGATGTTTATGTTTGCCTAGGTAATAAAATGAGCGTAAAAACGATTACCTGATCGCATAAAATTGAAATACAGAAAATAAAAGCGTTTTATGCGATTAGAATACTTTTGCGGTACTAAAACTAATGCAGCGATAAAATTGAAAGTTTTGGTGAACCCCAATTTAATTTGCGAAGGTTATGGAGCACTTTTTGTGGTCCCATATTTGATAGGTTCTAGAAAAATTGCGAATTTCGCTCATAAACTCGCAAACGTGGGACGCCTTATTCGTGATTGGCATTGTAAGTAATATTAATACTAAAGCCAAATGTGCCAGTTAACTTCTTCACTTGAGATACCAGTTTAATAGTGTACTGCTGACTGTGCTGACCCATCACAGCCTAATTTTTATATAATCCAGGGAGAGTGTAGCTTTCTATCAGTAAAATACTTTACCTCTACAAAATCTTAGTAAAGATAATGTTATATTTAACCAACCCGTTCATGTAATCAGTTCATGGCAAGGAAGGAGTTCAAATGGTGCTAATTTTGCGGAAGTATCATGCGGAAATGCGAGGGTTAGATCTTGTAATACCTGTTCCCATCGCGTTTCACGAAATGTGGGTATTGCAGTGAGAAGCAGAGGTCTAGCTCGACATCCAGCGGGGGCACGGCGATGTCATTGGAGCGCAGCGTTCGCTTGCTGCTGTGCATGCGCGCTGCCAGTATGACCGCACCCGCGCCCGCTCCTACCGCCGCTGCGCCGCCCGCCTCTCCTAGTGCCCCGCATACTCTCAGCCGAGTCACTCGCAGTGTGCATAATCTGAGGAAGAAAATTGCTTCTTAAGGACAATGTAAAATGGAAAAAGCAGGGCTTTTAACAGTAAGATCTCTTGTAATAAATACTTCAGCATAAAAGCACGCCTATTGTTTTCCTTTTAAAGTGGAGTTTTGCAAAGTACCTTATCTAATTGAATAATTATATTGACTGACGAACAAACTAAAGTGTACCCCAAAATAAGATCAGAAGGGTGCTCAAGTAGCCGTGAAGCCCTTTGATTATTCCGTGATACAATTAAAGACGAGCTCGAAGGTAGAACATTTACAAGGTCAATACCAGTCCCTACTATACTTAAAAGACTTATTAATTCGTTTACAATTACAACCAAATGAGACATCGGTTTATTTATAGGACATAAGAGCCCGATGTCTCATTAGCTTTTGATAAAAGATTCATCTTTTTTTTTTTGGTCAGCCTACACACCTCACGTTTATACGTCTTCTTCAGATCGATGTTTGTTGTAACTGTTAAAATCTGGTATTCAATTCAACTCATTTATATTATTTTCATATGTCAAAGATCCATATTTGTTAGTAAAAAACTTAATTCAAACATGTTACATGGGTTAGTTAAAGTATAGGCACAAAGAACAAACAAAATTCAAATAATAATAATAAAAGTTTAAGTTAAACTCTCTCTCTCAAGTCCTGAGCCAATAGTCGCTAGACTACTAGACTCTAGAAGACTATTCGATCAGAACCCGATTGAAGGACTTCATAATCGGTGAGTCGTATTTGTCAGCTGTGACCTACAGGATGGTTTTGGTGCTATCCCGCATTCTACTGAGCAGTGAGGCAGTCTTTTTGCGGATGATGGCGTGCATGGAACCCATCGACCCACGCCTTTGCAAACATGTTCGAAGCGCTGCAGAAGCGAGGCAGCCCCACCAACATTCTGAATCCATTATTACATTGGACACGCAGTGCACTGAGTGACTTTTTAGATCAGCTGATACAGGCTGCCCGTGTAGAATGATTGGCAGTAGGCTTTGAAGAGTGTGGTTTTTACCTGCCTACTGCAACGGGCAAACCTGCGCGCCAGCATATTACTTCTAGCCGCCAGTGCCCTGCGTTCCCTGTATTCAATGAGCTACGGTTGTCTAGAATAACAAGAGTAGCAACTCTACTTACCTATTAGACATTACCTACATATTTTGGAAAGATTAGATTTGTTCCAAATGCCACACTGGCGGAATAGCTTCAATTTGTAAAACATATGAGATAATATCAATCCTCGAATGTGTTAATATTGAGACGATTCACGGTTCGCTTCGCCGTAAAATTACATGCCTATTCAATTATACTCTGCAAACGCCATAGAATATGTACTAGTGCTTAGCCTCGTCAGCACTAGGGCAAGTTTTGTATCGAGTTCGGAACATGGCACAATTTGCGAAAATTTACCTAGAAATTCCGACGATTGCGTGCTGAGATATTGTGCCGTTGTAGTCACAACGTGCCGTGAAAATTATCTTTATGTACAGTCGCCAAAATTAGCTTTACAATCCTAATTTCTTCAACTCTTGTGAGCTTCAAGGTTTGTTTCGTGCGTAATAGATATCTCATCTTGTACTTGTGAAAATCAAGTCCCTAGGTGTAAGGAAACGTTGAACACTTTGGCTAGTAGAGAGTGGATAGAGCGAGTGAAGCAAGTCAGCTCTTTTCGTCCTTCGGCCGGCGCGTTTGTATCAATGTGAGCTTTACAAGGCACCTAGTTTTCGTGTGATTGTGATGGCATTGCGTCAAACTTTGGATTGCAGACGATGTAGCGAGAGAGACCTATACTCATGTATGTGAAGTCAAGGTTGGATAATTATGATTATTAATTTGGATACCAAAATCGCTGTATGAAATAGAACTCTTTTCAGGGAGAACCGCTAGTTTTAAGAAATGCACGCTATACAATGTGCTCATATCAACTTTTTATTATGTTTGGTGCATAAAATTAATAAAATACAGATTAATAAATCTAAGTAACATATAAACATTTTAATATATGCTGAGTTATTTTAATACACAATAAGATATTATATTGTACTAAACTGTGTTTAGCTATAATACGTTGTAAATATTTATGATGAATTGACCTTTATAAACAAAACTAGTCTTAAGTGTGTAAATGTCAGTGGACTTGTCAGTGAAATTGTAAAGTTATTTCTCATAGCGACGGTACCTACTTACATGCTAGTTTAATGTTCCCGACGGAACCGTTATTAGATATTTTTCTTCGAAAATCATATCTATTTCTGATGAAATTCTCGGACTGTCAACGCAAAGGAATTTCCGCAACAGTGATTTTCTAGCTACACTGAGCAGAACATTCACCCTTAATCTTCGCAAGTTCTATTCGGAAAATAGAAAAACATTTCTTATTTACGTTAGTTATAAGACTTTTACGCACTACTTAATTAAAATGAATCCCATTAGGACCATCTTATCTAAATGATGAATTAAGAAACAACTTGTGTTTATTCTTAGTACTAGTTGACCCGGCGAACTTCGTACCGCCTTGACATGCATATGACGCGGGCTGTCAATATACGTCGGCCATCATTATCTGCATCAATCTATGATAAAATGATTTTGCTTCATAATATCTTTTTGCGTGAATTTTTCCGATATTTTAATAGTTATTCTGCTATTCGGGACGGAGACAAAAACAACAAATCAAAAACTATGAAAATCGGTCCAGCCGCTCTCGAGTTATAAGTGTTCGAATAAACCCGACTTTGTTATATATATTAAGAAGATTTGAATTCATTACATAAGATATTATTAATGAAATCGCCATTTAGAACTTCATAACGAAATCTTTAGAATATTTGTACCATTTGGAGTACTGCACGATCTCGATTTCAAGAATTGTCTAAAGCTATCAAAAGTTGCCAAATAAGGTGACCAATTCTCATAGAGGAATTTTCGAATTTCAAGCAAAGAAAATAAGCTAAGGTAATAAGGCGTACAGTAGTTCGGAAGTATGAGACAGAGAGATTCCGTTTCCGTTTTCCCTGAGACCCGGTAAAGGGAAAATTTTATTACAGTTGCTTGAAGTTTGATTCCGAGATCTGACGGGATGAAAAGCGACGGTTCAACAACTTACGTCTCTGAAGTTTAGGGAAAACTTCCCTTGTTAGAGCTAGTTTAGTATTTTGAGTTTGTTGATTTGAAATGTAGTTGAAAATTGTAAGAAATGGAGCTTGAATATTAAGTACAAGGCAGGAGTAAGTCAATCATAGGTTGAATTAACATCGAACCGTACTATTTATCGGTCTATTTTAGAACCTGATCTATAAATAAATAATGCTGGCAGTTTCACGAAGCCCTATATTATGCGAAGTTTGTACTATGGGGACCAGATAAAATTAAAATACATAAATCCTTTTTTTATTGTAAATACATACGAGTACATATCATAAAATAAGGTAACAGGTTGGCCTTCTTGTAATAAGTAGCATTTACTGTTGTTTATTTCCTACTCAAATACCTTTTCTGTAACCTAGCTGTAAGTTTTCCAAAAATTCAAAAAATAAAATAAAATAAACATTTGTTTCGCGACGGAAATCGAACCCGCAACCTCCTGCATCTCAGCCGGCTTTTCGCCCACTGCGCCACAGGGGTCGCAAAGTCTATACTTTTTGGTTAAATAAGGATCAGGGACACGCCAAGAAAATAAGAATTTTGTCCAAAATTTCCCCTAAGGGCTTTTGTACACAACGCTATAAACTGATGCCTAACGATTTCACTGTTAGCTGTTGATTAAAATATATTTTTGCAACAACGACCCCGTTGGCGCCGCCTCTTTAAACATTTGCCAAACATAATTATAACGATCCTTTGTACCGTACCGACTTTGAAGCCTCTTATGTGCTACGTTTTACAACATCGTTGCGATGATTAAAAAACAAGTGTGTGTACATAAAAAGTAATATTATTAAATGAAACGGGTAATGTTATTATAATTTTAAACGCTTGGTGACTAACCCCCTAGATATTCATTAGCCTTATCACCCAGCGAGAGTTAGTCACTCGACAATTCTTAATGGCATTTGACAGTTCTCGAAAGTATCTTAGAGCACTTGATAAGAGTTTTAGTTGGCTTTACAGAATAGTGGGCAGTCCGATCTTGGGCAACCGAGTACCATCTGGGGCACTCTTGGGCGCATCTATATATGTAATTTATGCATGTACCCGCTTTTGCACCGATTCAGTAAAGCAAAAGCCTTCACTTTATCAGCTAATAATTTCCCCTACATTACCTATTATATATATTACATAACTAGTTTGGTTTTTATCAGCCTAATATCTTGTCGTTTAACAAACATATTTCTGTTCTATTCTTTCTTTATCCTCGTACCTTTCCTCGCCCATTATCACGAGGTAATCAAAATCTTGAGATCCCAAAAATCTATAATATCAATCGCTCCATCCGCACACTTTCGGCTTCTTTCAATACAAAGCCTTCCCTCTATGTACATCGTTTCTCCAAAGTCTTTTCGGCGCCTTATCTACCAAGACCAAGTTTCCGTTATCAAATGAGAACTTAACCAGACTTGCGTAACTGAGTAATGGACCAGTGAAGTGACGGTTCCAACCGTCCCTTCATTAAACCACTTCCTGCAGTCGTGAGATCGTGACGGCGCCTGCATTACTCTGAACTATTAGCATCCGAGACGGTTTCGCTCGTGTGGTATCCAGGTTAAAAAGTGTAAAAGTTTGCAAGTCGCTCATTAAGCAATGGAAAGGGAGTTGGGAGTCTCTCTGAAGAAAAGAATCCAAAACGAGGTTATCAGACTAAGAACAAAAGTAGCCAACATAACTCAAAAATTCACCAAGCTGAGATAGTATTAGGCCGGTCGTATCTACCAATATAATCGTGGGGTAAACGTGTTCTAAAATGGAACCACGTCTAAGGAACTCAACTAGTGTAAACGCCCGCCGGCCGGCTCGATGGAGCAACGATCTGCGCGCTGTTGCTGGCAGAGACTGGATGATAAAACGAAGATCGGACTCAATGGACTCCTAAAGGTTGATGATGATGAAGTCAATGTTATTCCAGATCCACTACTACAAAGTCCTTTACATAAATTAAACATGATTTATACGTCCATTGGTGAGATGGCACCTCTAGCTGACACAACAAACATTCAAACCATCGCTTTTATGATTGATTAGGATATCATTCTAGCTGGGGGACCTAGTAGCGGGTGCTTGTGCATAAATGCGAGCAATATAATAAGAGAAACAACGCCTGTCATTGGAAGTTTTAATGGAGTCTTGATACTATCATAAGAGAGATACTATTTTATAGGAGGCTTTAGATGGAGCAATTTAAAGTACCTATATTTAAAATTTTGCAAGCACCGACAGTCTAATGGCCTTCGACGTAAGGAAGACCTCAGCGGTTGTAATTGCCACTGTATGTCACCCATCTTAATGTTGACTGGATATTTGCGTAAGATTTGTGTTACGATTTCTATTTATATGTGAAGAAAACACCATCGCGAATTCGCGACAGTCCTCTTAATTTGCTTGATCTATTAAGAACGTTAACATACAACCACTTTTCAAGGATTATACAAATTGTTCTAAACGAGTTCACAACACAAATAGAACTTGAAAACTATCCACTTTAAACTGAACATTGTTCTTTGCTAACCTTTCCAAAGCAAACAAAAATGAAATCTCCATTAGCTAATCCTAGCCGGGAGCTGGGGAATGCCACAAGGGATTACGCTAGAAAGCCAGTCTGAGCCTATGGAAGAAGGTCTGTGTCACTACACAGCTTTTAGCTAATGTTTCATCACTGCAACTTTTTTGTTTACCTTGCGTTGAGGTAACCTGTAACTGACCAGGTTGAGGAACTCGTCTGATGGTCATGGCAATGGCATAGTGACAGATTAGATCACTAGTGGGAAAAATTATGATCTGTATTTACTTTGGTGTACAATA
This sequence comes from Philereme transversata, assembly GCA_963924445.1. Lineage (NCBI taxonomy): Eukaryota > Metazoa > Arthropoda > Insecta > Lepidoptera > Geometridae > Philereme > Philereme transversata. The sequence continues at coordinate 14,930,347 of OZ004347.1, forward strand.
CAACAGAACAAAAGTACTTCTAATCTAAACTCGCGTGCAAGCAACTCGAGCTTTTAGAATAGAACAGAATAGTCATACTCTCAAAGTCTAGGCCTTTATTTTAGAATTACCTTCTTTTTCGAATTGTTTTGAGATTTTTAATGGTCATTTTATGGCAAGCATAGTTGTTTTTTAATAGCCAGTCAAATTTTTTCTATTAAAATTCAGTTTTTGGTTATGGCCTAAGTATACCTACTAATCCTTAAGTAGTGAAGTGAAACTTCTATACATACACTACTGTTTGTCCAGTGTACGTGTCGGTTTATGGAAGTGGACAGGCGGCCCACAGAACTAGATCGCCTTATTTACCAGTTCCAACTTTCCCTCTGTTTTCTACGATCCTATTTACATTGCGGCTAGTTTTCTTTGTGGCATTCTATCTGAAATGTTGAATCCTAAATAAACGATTGTCGCGAAAACCGACGCGACTTACTCGATGAGAATCGTTTATTATGGATTCACTTACACTAGAGGTTCGCCCTGAACTCGAACCAAATATGATTCAGAATCTTTCACAGATACCTGTTTTTTTTTAATGATTTTACAAAAGTACGGCGGTAGGTGACAAAAATCATCTAACAACCGATCGGAGAAGAATTGATGCTAAACTAAAAATGTTATTTGCCAAAATTTTATAAAAAATTTTACAAGTCCCAGAAAATTTAAAATATGTTTCAAAGATATGCCCTGATGACAGCATCCTAACTTACGTATGGTAATTCAAATACAAAAATAAAAAGTAATTTGCGCAACAAAATTAACGAAGAAAGTCCAATTTTAAATCATATTTCAGGTGCTTGAATTTTCCAATAGGCTTAAGTACCTCTATGTAGAACTTTTGAGCAAAATATAGGTCAAGTTTTAGCTATTACTCGCGTTCCCTTGGTCCTAGGTAGGAGGTTGAATCTGGTGTCTACGGGTTCGTCTCGTGAAGGCGGAGAGGACTGCGTAGTCTGATTGGCATAGGTATGTATAAATTTTCCCAAAAATATCAAAAGTCGAAGTCCGTCCATATATAACGCTACAGCAAACTCCACCCCTCTCCCCCCCCCCCCTCCTCTCCCCCTTTTAGATTTTTTTCGCAACATCTTGTGTAGAATGAAGTCCTTAGTGCTTCTCAAATTTGATTGAAATAATAATAACAATAAATATTACTGGACATTTAACACAGCGCTATCTAGCTCCAATCTAAGCAGAGCTTGTACTATGGGAACCAGATAACTGATAGAATACTTATATACTTTTTTTTTGTAAATACATACTTTTAATATATAGAAAAACATCCAGACCTGGAACAAATATCTGTAGATCATACAAACATTGGTTCCGCAGCGGTAATCGAACCCACTACCTCCTGCGTCTCAGCCGGCTGTTCGCCCACTGCGCCACGGAGGTCGATCCAAAAAGTCGAAGTCCGTCGATAAATAACGCTACAGCCAACTTCCAGCCTTTTCCCCCCTATTTCCCCCAATCAAAAACCGTGATCGAATAATCAATTTAAATAAATCAATGAACTTGAAAAATCGGTTGATAAATGCGCCCTGTAGGCGAGAACAGAAAGACTGACAGACGGACACAAGCATTTTTTGGCCAATCTCGAAACTACGAGTAAGACGGTTCTCTTCGCGAACCACGATCTTGTTCTATTGAAAAACACCGAGGCTTTTACATGTATCAATTGAAGATGATATACATCCTGTTTTGTTATGTACGACATTAATTTAAAACACATCCGGGATCGAATCAACTGATTTAGAGGTGAGTTTAATACCGGTAGCTTGAATGTTTATCCAGTAATCCATACATGCCCAATAAACAATTTTTAACGTAAATCGGCGGCGCCTTTGTGACGATGCCGCTGAGTCAGTTTAACAGGTAGGTACCTACTTACATGATAAATTAACATGATTTATTTACCTCTTTTAAACAGGCTGTTTCATTGCTATTTTAGGACTTAATATTAAGGTTGTTTAAAAATTTTAAATGTTCTATGGTAATTAATTTGAGAAAACTCTATTTTACAACAATACCAGCCATTTGCCCTACCCGTGTTTTTGTTTAATATCGTATATAACAAAACACGTAGGTTAATATAAAGTGCCTGGTGGCCAAGTTGCAGCGTTAGGTAGGTAAAAGGCGCAGCCAATGCGGACAGGTTATTAGATGGAAATTTGAGCATATTGTAGCAGTATGTTAAAGCTAGTTTAATTTCAAGTCACGGCTACCACTTAGCCAGCTTTATCTAAAACCCATTTAAATAAAGAGTCATTAATTGGCTAGCTAAGCTAGATTCTCCTAACTCTGCGGCGATTAGACCAAGCTTGAATCTCTAATAGGATTATCCACGAGATTGCCTGTCCTGATAGCCTCAGTAATTTATTTAGCTCTTGATAGATTATAACTAAATTATATTGTTGAATAATGGATAAGCTTTACAATATCTAATAAAAAAGTTTATTTTGTTAGTATTACCCCCGCGACATGTAATCCTCTGAAGTTCGTGATAAGAATGTATTTGTATTTTCAACAAGCAATAACGCGTTCTCAAGAGTTTTTCATTATACTTTTATATACGATAATACATGAGTTCTTATATGTTCGTATCTAATGCAAGGTTCACACGGGATCAGTAACATGACAGTTCGGTATTAGCCCTGGCCTTGTTCTGGCAAAGGCCAAAAGCTTCTCTTCTTCAAGAGTGATTTGTCTAGGATAGAGTACATAACCTTATCCATACTAATTGATTGAGCGAAGCGAGATCTATAAATCAACTGGGCAAATCGGCGTTGTATGTATGTATGTTTGTTTGTCCGAGGATAACTTTCGAAGCGTTGATCCGATCATTGTGAAATTTGGTATATAGGTAATAAATGGTACAATTTTGGTTTGAGTAAATGAGCCAAAAATGTGGGGGGATTATTGAGATATTGGGGTTCAAGAGGGGTAAAAAAAATTTAAATGAGTCTATTAGGTCAAGTGAGACGTCAAATGAAAGGTCTTCATTAGTACATTTCGACCCCGTTTTTATTTTTAGTTTGTAGCTTTTGAGTTATTAGCCATAATAAAAACTAAATTTTGACAAAATTCACAGAGTACACCAGTGACTGTGAACTATGACAGTGCTGTAATTTGGTATGCGTGTAACTCAAGTATCACAAATATAGGCAAAAGTCTGAAATACAATTTGTACCCCAAAAAAGATTAACCAATTAACATGAACTCCCGTTAACTGTAATTTGAATGAAACTGTAGGTCAAGTTCGTTGGTTATTTATTTCGTAGCACTATTTTGATAGTCAAAGATTACGAATAATATTTTTTTTGGTTTTTATGGTAGACTTGCGAGATCTCAGTTCGGGGCGAACCACTAGTATTATAAATTCGAAAGTAACTGTCTGTCTGTTTGTTACGTTTCCACGACTAAACGGCTGGACCGATTTCGATGAAATTTGGTATATATGTAGATAAATTATGACCGGAATGGAGATAAAGGCTGTCTTTATTGACAAACCAAGCGTGTGCCCGTGGCCTGCAGGCTTACTCCCCAAAGTGATTCGATTCTGATTTTGTTTTTGATTCGAACTCGTTTCTGATTCGAACTCGATCCAAAATCTTACTCCCGAACCAATTCGAATCGAAAACAAAGATCGACTCCCAGTTCGAGTTCTAACGGTGTCGTTATGCGTATCCGGCTGATTACGTCATCGTCCGTCTTTGGTTAGATTCTTTTGAGCGCTTGGATATTTTTACTTGTCTGTCATTTTCGCACTTACAAAACAATTTGACATTGTTTTAGTAACACTATCAAGCTAAAACTTAAAAAATTACATAACATTTAATAATATTTTTTGGGAATAATGAGTGACGACAAACAATTAGAACGAATTATGCCTATATTTATTCTGTGCAATGAACTGTCAAGTGTCAATGTCATAAAAATATAGCGCGGTTGGCGTCAAATTTCAAAATATTCGTAGCTACAAGAAGTGTGCCAGCCACTACAAAGATTTTGTTAATTAATTTATTTTTGAATGAGTCTGTGTAAGTACAAGACTAATTTGAACTTTTATAATGAAATTAATTATTTAAGTGTGCATACAGTGTGTGATGATGAGCTTCTAAATTATGTTTGTGTCATTTCAGTGTATCTAAACAATTAAGTATGTCTCGTCCATCATATACCCAGATGGAAAAGTTGGTGCAATTCCTTGAAGACAATCCAGGAATTGCTAAAGGACATTTAAGATCAGCTCAAGCTCGCCATCTAACAAAATTAAAGTGGGACGAAATAACTCTCACATTAAATTCGTTGGGTGGCGCAAGAAAAGACGCCAAAACATGGGCCAAGGTAAGAGCACTACTCAAGGAACACTTGAGATAATGTAAATATTTAACTATCTGAATGAACGCATAATACTGTATTGACTTGCCTAGTTAAAATTAAATAATACCTGTATCATTCCCATATTCATTGCTAGCCTCCGCCTCCGGCTTCGTACGCGTGATACCCGTTTAAAATAAGCTTATATTACTCAGTGAAGAGGGAAATCGGTTCAGGAATTCCAGATATTACAAAAAACATTTACCTTTTTATAAGTACTTATAGATTTTCTAACATTTATTTAAATTACGTTGTTTTCAGTTTTGGGCTGATAAGAAATATGCCCTAAAAAAACAAGTGGCCCAACGCAATGCTTCTGCTTCCCGGACTGGTGGTGGAGTAGATAGGCTGCAGCCTATCTCAGAATTTGATGAAAGGTTGATTTTTGTAATGGGAGGATCCAGCTTCGCAGAAGGTGACCAGGAGTTGAGTGTCCCGCTAATTGTTTCTTTAGTAAGTTTCAATTATTTATATTAAAAAAAACTCGCTGACCCGCCCGCGGCTTCTCACGCTTGAAATTTCTCGTTCCCGCGGGAACTTCGGGATAAAAACTATATAAAACACTCTTGTCAAAGTGACGCGACACTTCACGTAAATGACTTCACGTCAATCTACGACGGTTATATTATATGTATACTAGCTATTGCCAGCGGCTTCGCCCGCGTTGTTCTGGGATGCAAAAATACATCTAGAAACTTTGACATCACATTTTTATCCCATGGAACTTATTTATGGGATAAAAAGTAGCCTATGTGTTAATCCAGGTTATAATCTACGTACATACTAAATTTCATCGAAATCGGTTCAGTCGTTTCGACGTGATTGAGTAACAAACAAACATCCAACTTTCGCATTTATAATATTAGTGTGGTTGTTCATTTAAATATACTAAAATCGCGATTAACAAATGGGGGGTGGGGGTAAGAGAGGGTGAAAAATATTTTGCGAACTATTCTCATGTCTACAAAACATACAATAAAAAATTAAAATCGGTCACCCGTTTCGAAGGAGTGCGACCACAAACACCGTGACACGAGATTTTTATATATAAGATTGTAATAAGCGTGTTGATGAAGTTAAAAAATAAAATAAAAAAAAAATAAATATTACTGGACATTTCACACAATCTAGCCCCAAACTAAGCAGAGCTTGTACTATTTTGTTGTAAATACATACTTATAATATATAGAAAAACATCCAGACCCGGAACAAATATCTTTAGATCATGCAAACATTTGTTCCGCAGCGGGAATCGAACCCGCTACCTCCTGCGTCTCAGCCGGCTATTCGCCCACTGCTCCACGGAGGTCGTCAAACAACAGTCAAACAAAAGTTAAAACACGATTTTTAATTATTTAATCAATTAATAGGCCGAAGACCCACTGAGACAGGAAGATATAGTGGTTCAGATAGAGGAACCCATGCCCAGTACCTCACAAGCTGTGCATCCACCAGCTAGCCAATCGTCAGCTCCTTCCAGTAAGTATTAAAAGAATACCAAACTATTTTTTTTATAAACCTATTCATTAAATGATGATATATTAGATGTTTTGTATGTAACCTCAGTAAGTAAGTATAAATTCAAGTTTCAGATTTGTTTATTACACTTAAATTATAACAATACAGAAAAATTCCAATACATACAAAACAAAGACAAGAAATAACAAAATTAAATCTAGAGAAAAATAAATAATTTAAGTTACCTACAACTACATATATTCTGGAAGAAATCATTTTAAGCGATAAGATCACCCATTGAACATTTCTTTTGTTTTGTACAATAAAGTGTTCACCTATCTATTATCTACACAAAAAAGACACCCTATGAAATATTATTTTTATAATTGAACAAAACTTAACAAAATAAAAATGCATGACATTAATAAGTTGATGACAATTGAATCCCAACTTAACGAATGTTATCATTATGATTACAGCCCCAAGACGTAGCCCACGCAGACCTAGGCGATTGCAGCAGAGCCAACTCCAAACAGAGCGACAACGGCTCATAACAATAGAGGAAAGGAGAGTGGAAGCTGAAGTGGCTAATGCTGCCGGTTGGGGAAGGCTTGTGCAGGCAGTCGATAATTTGGCTAATGCTATAATTGTATGCGGTGATAAGATCGCACAAGCATTAGAAAATAGAAATTAAACAATATTAAATATATAATAAAATAGATATTAGGTAGTAAATTAACGAGGCTGACAGAGTATGTATGTAGTATAGTATTTAATTCTAGTTTTAAGAGATAAACCTAAGGAGCTTACATAAATGCTTATAACATAATCTTATATCATAGTATAGCGTAAAAAGTATTTTTTTAGTATTTGCAGTAAAACATTAACTTACGACTTACAAAAAAGGTTTTTTTTTTTATTTAAATCTATAATCTTTGCCTTCTACTTCTCCATAGAGTTTCAATAAGACTTTGGCGTGCCGCTTGCCCCTGAAGTAACTCATCAGTTTGTGATGTTGATGGCTGGAACATCACTGCCTGCGGCGTTTGTAACATCTCCATCATCGGTTACATCAAATGTGTCGGGTACAGGGCAATTATTTAAGTTGCACAAGTTGTGCAACATGCAACATGCGTTTATTATTTTGGCTGCATTCTGTGGATCGTAGTGTACACCCGGTGACGCAATAAACACCTCCATCTAGCTTTCAAAAGCCCTATTGTACGCTCTACTGTGTTCCTGGCCGAGCAGTGTCTCTGCGTGTAATGCTCCTCAGGAGATCCAGCTTCTGCATTTAAAACGTGTCATCATATATGCTCTCTGAGCATACATTCACCTATAATAAAAAAAACCTCTGTAATTGGTCAGGCACCACAACCATACAAAAATGAATTGTTATGATCCGTATCGGGTCAATAATTGATTTTAGTATGCTATTGTAATTTAATTTACTTACCTAATAAATATACAGTTTCACCCCGACTTTTTAATTCTAATAAATGTGCCTTTACTGGATGCTGATTAAATATAAAAGAATCATGGGTGGCACCCCCAAATGTAGCATCTACACTTAAAATATTCATGTTGCTGTCACAAATCTGAAAATAAAAGAGAATAATTACAATTAGATAATGAAACTATGTACACATAGGTACATGGACTTAAAATGGTAATGTAAGCTTACAATTTGTACATTCCTGGAATGATAATGTTTCCTGTTAAAATATATTTCTTCATGCTCTGTAGGTCGAATGATGGTCACATGTGTTCCATCAATGCAACCTACCACACTTGGTATATGAAATTTTTCATAAAATCTGTAAAAGAAGAACAATATATAATAATAATTATTACAATCATGCTGTCACACATACATAATAATGTCTTCTACTTACTTTCTTTTAATAACATTTCTTTCTTCAGCAGTTTGGGGAAACTTTATATACTTTGTTAAAATGTCTCTGTGGTTCAATGCTTTTGTGACTTCTCTTATAGCTTTTGATACGGACTGTTGAGACATTACCATACCATTTCTTCTTACTACTATTCTTTGGTAGCTGCCAGTACCGTAGAATGACAATGCAACCAAAATCTGTAAAGACAATTATTTTGTTAAATCAATTGAAGATGAAGATTGTATAGAAAATACGCGGACATTTATTCGGCGTATCCTGGATAATCAATTGTTTTAAAATCAATTACATGTATAGAAGACTTACGATTTATTTTTTAAAACCTAGAAGAAACTCACCTTGCATTTAACAGAAATATAACTTCGTCTGATTGTTTGCTTCATGAGCGGTGTTAAATCTTCTACCAACACATCATATAACTCCTTGGACAAACGATAATTTCTCCGAAATTCTTCAGAATCCATTTCCAATGCCCGGGTGTTGTAGCGAATCATTCTTTGCATATTTCTTCTCACCCGAATGTCCATACGGTTCGCTTCTTCAAGAACATTGAAAAACAACGCAATGCGAGCCATAATTACGACGAATTTGAGGAAATATCACAGTAAATCACAGTAAACAATCTCACTCGAACCAAACAAAGTAGCCATTTTGCTATCGTAACATTTGACGTCTAGCTTCGATCCTACAACTCGATACATAGCTGTCATCGAGAGTGGGGAGTAAGGATTTTTCGATCCTAGCGACTGAAGACGATCAAAGTTAGTTCCGATTTGAGCCACAGCACGATCGTGCGCTCGTGTCGATTTCAAGAGTACGAAAAGGCATTAGATTCGAATCAAATTCGATTGATTCAGAACTCGAAGCTGTCGGGAGTAAGCTAGCTGATCCTGTGTTTCGTGTAAACATTCCATTGAAATTTATTAACCGATTCGTTGCTGATGGCACGACAGGCGTGTCATCAATGGTTTTAACTAGTGGCTTATGACACGATAGGCGTGTCATTTTTTCCTCGATTGTAACACCCTCAGATTAAGTTTTAGAAAAGTCAGCCCAGAACGAAACTATACAGATTTTCCACGTAGATTACGCCTGTTGTCTTAGCCTCTCAATATTGCGTAAATTCAACAGTTCCAGGGATTGACAACCTTTTTAAATTGCGTTCTTATGACACGATAGGCGTGTCAATACTGAATACTTTAGCCACCTCTCAAGGGGCGGACCTCGCGGCGCTTAAAGCGCTGGCGTGGCAGACCTCTGCAGTGAGCGTACGCTGAGCGTCCCAAAGTGGGACGCGCGACACGCGCGCGACATATTCGCAATTATCTCGTTAGAATACCTATTGACACCTTTATATATTTAGATTCTCCATGAAATTGTCTAGGGATTAGTAGATAAACATTCCGAAGTTAGGCTATGATAATTACACAAGGTTCGTGATAAGTACGAGAAAAAGTAAATTCCGAGGAGGGTTGTAAAATATGATGTATTTTGAAAAACCAACAATTTTTATGTACGGCAAGTCTTTTATTTTATACTTGGAATGTTTATCCGTACAATCAAAGTAAAAAACAATACCTTTTTATGAAGATTATTCTGACAAAAATATTTTTCTCAGAACTATAAATAGCATTCATGTATGTGTGTTGTACTTGGATAAGCAATTATAAACCTTACTTCAATATGCATACGGATAATATTTCTTAAACTAGGTAAACGCAAAGATCGTGGCAGGCGCAGCAATAAAACGTGCAAAAGAGACAGCGCACATCAGTTTCTCTCTCGCACTTGCACTGTTTATGGGTGACGTCACACAGATGCAGAGATGTGCGTCGTTTCTACTAGTACCGCTCTAGTATTCTCAGTAATCGGTCGTGCTATACCTTATCTACCTGTTTGCTCTCTTTCGACAACCTTTGCTAGTGTACTTGGACTCAAAATTGATTATAATCCTCCTATTTCACCGGTACCTGGACCATCATCCGCCATGGATCCCTTACACGTGGAGTTATCTTCAATGATGTCTTCAGAGACGTATGATATCCCAGATTTTAATTTTGAAATTGGCGATGATGAGCTTTATGGAATTTTAACCGAAAGCAACGATCGCATTCTCGACGAATGGACATATGAAACCAATAATGAGGCAAATGATGACTCTGCTTTGCAAGACGCGAACGCACACATTCAAGAAGAAAGCTCACAAGAAGAGGACGACTCACCTGACGAATTAAGCGGTTGGCGTTCAGGCAATCCCGACTCAATGGTGGAGCTTCCTTTTATAGGAACAAGTGGAATACTGCCACCACATCAAATGGCAGAAAAAACTCCAATTGATTATTTATTTTTATTTTTAAATGCACAGATGATAGATTTGATTATTAACTGTACAAACAAGTACGGTAACAAACTAAAAGCGGCAGCGGTCGCAACACACTCACGCTTTACTAGATGGACCGACATAACTATATCGGATATATAATTCAAAGTTTCTTCTTCATTTTCACATTGAGTTTCATCATTATCATAGTTTTCTGTTTCAGGAATGTATTTGCGTTTTCGATTTATTTCTTCTTCATTTTCACATTGAGTTTCATCATTATCATAGTTTTCTGTTTCAGGAATGTATTTGCGTTTTCGATTTAAATCTAGAAAAAGTAGGTCAATTTGACAAAATAATCCGAACATTTCGTCGTTGTACTACTGCAACAAGTCACTAAGTGACATTTTTAGTAAAAGTTAGATAAAATATCAAAAAAGGTTTGAAACATCTGAAAAAGTAAAGTCACTTACCTTCCATTTCAGGAAAAACACTTAGTTAACCTCTTCAAAACCAATGTAATTAAAGTATCGTGCCGTACACTCCCGTGGTTTGATTCCAACTAAACTTGAAACAAGTCTTGACCAGTAAAAAAGCAAAAAAAGCATGTAGTTTTATACACATGGCTGATGGCACGCTAAGCGTGCCATGGACTTCTATGGCGCTTGACACGCCAGTCGTGTCATAGAAAATTTGTTCACAGCCCTGGTGAAAAGTTTTTCAAAATGGGTGCAGCAACGAATCGGTTAATCAGAGTGTGATATATTTTTCCCTGTATAAACCCTGTCTTAAACGGAAACGAGACACAATAGGGTACTAAATAACGCCTTTACTGAAAATGTAAAATATTCTGTCCCCGATTTTGATCAGAGGTAAATGTTTTTCGTAGAATAAAATCTCGTCAATCTTTATTAGGTAATTTTATGAAGCTTTGCAAAGAAAAGTTTCATAGAAAGGGCGACGAGATGGAATGAGTTTTGAAATTAATGTTTAGCTGTAAAAGGAAAGGAAAATGGAATGATTTTAGGGTTCCGTTAGTCAAACTCAGAACTCTTATAGTTTAACCATATCCGTCTGTCTTTCTGTCTGTTCGTCCGACCACTTACAGCCGTTATACTCGTAGGTAAACTGAAATGAGGCAAGATGATGTTTTAGTAAGGTCTACTAAATTGTGAAGTATATGAAATGAAATTCCTATAAGAGATATGGGTGATTTTTTTACTTACGCACTCGCAAATAGGTGTTACATCGTTGAATAGGTATTTTCACACCACTATGGTTTTCGCAACACTTTTTAGATACAAGCATCAATCTCCGAAATATAAAGCTTAAAAGTGGTAATTTTTATTTATATTTTTCTTTTTTTTTATATGTTCTGTTTTCAATAGTCTGTCCTGTGTGTGTGTCAAATAAATGTATTTTCTTTCTTTCTTTCTTTCTAATTTTCGTAATATTCGTGTGTCCGACACAAACCTACGAAACCCTTCACTATACGTGGTCCGACACGCGCTGGACTAATTATCAAAGACTTGCTTTAGGGGCCTGAGAAATGACCATTAGGCTAAGTTCATATGAACGCGCGGTACAAGATCAAACTAAATAGTGTTTATCGGCTACATTACCTACTTACCGCTACCTTTCTTTCTAATATATAAAAATCTCGTGTCACGGTGTTTGTGGTCGCACTCCTCCGAAATGGGTAGATCGATTTTAATGAATTTTTTTTTGTATATTTGGTAGGTATGATAATAGGTCGTAAAAGTATTTTTCACCCTCCTACCCCCACCCCCCCATTTTTAGAGTTCCGTACCTCAAAAGGTAAAAAGGGAACCCTTATAAGATCACTCTCTTGTCTGTCTGTCTGTCCGAGTGTCACCACCGATTTTCTCAGGACCTAGCAAGTCGAAATTTATACCAGATACTGAGGTATATAGTCCCTATTAGGTGTAAAAAATCAAGGTACTGAATCAACACGATAAAAAGATATGGCCAAATTTAGATTTTCGCGAAAACTTGTAGGTACCAAAGTTTACCTTAATTTTCAAGGTTTTTTATTTTTCGGAATTTTTCCTTTACTTGTGCTGTAAGAACTTGCTCTTAACCAAAATTGACAATTCTAGGTCAACCGGAAGTACCCTATAGGTTTTGAGTAAAAAACCTATATGGTAGTTCCCGTTGACCTAGCATCAAGAAATTTGAACAAAAAGCAGCACAAATAATGGAAAAATTCCAAAAATTAAAATAAGTTGAAAATTTAAGGGTCCCTATACATACATAGTTGACGCCAATTAAGATAGTCCTCTCGAGTTGTATGGGCGTTCATACAATTTATTATAGATACGGAAACCTTCGTGCGCGAGCCCGACTCGCACTTGGCCGGTTCTTTAATTGCGATTTTATTATTTTTGTATGAACAATATCCATAATTTAACCGTCGTTCATTGACATGAAGTGTCGCGTCACTTTGACAAGGGTTTTTTATAGTTTTTATCCCGGAGTTCCCACGGTATTGGGAATTTTCAAGCGTGCGAAGCCGCGGGTGGGTCAGCTAGTATTCATCGAGCTAACAATTATCCACTTTCAGAGCATGAGTGATGAAAAACGTTGTTTAATCTGGAATGTTGTAGGTATGTTTATTTCCTCGGCGTCGAATCATTTTTCACCTGTTTGTATAGACTAACAAACAGGTCAATACATTCAAACCCCTAGGTAATTGGAAAACCCCGTACTTTACACGCTCTATTAATTAGCTTTCACCCTTTCGTCATCACTTATCTACCCTCAAAGATCTGTGTTTTTAGCCCCGCTGTTTTTTTTTTTGCTTTCAAATTGCTTTTACAAAAAAGTAAACATTTTACGAATAAATATTTATAATTATTTGATCCGCTCCGGTTTCGTACGTATTTCAAAATAAAATATACCTGGCCTATATGGTCTTCCCATAGAAAAAGTACTTTCAGTTATTCGAATTTTCCGGGCGACGTTTCCATTTTTTTTAATATTTTATATAACCGTCTAGCATATCTCAAGCGATATGCTTACCAACGAACACTATTTCATTTTTATTTTTAAAGATATATTACTCGTATAAATTGAGCAACATGCAGTATTTCGCAAAACTTCTGGAAAAAATATGAATGAATGAAAATACTTTATTGTAGAAAGAAACAGACATCAAAATAAAAATTCACAAAGCAACAAGTACAATGGGCGGTCTTATCGCTTAGAAGCGATCTCTTCCAGACAATCTTTGGATGGAGAGGACTTTTGTAACATTATAATAATGGAAGGGGGCGTCCTACGTAAACAAAACAAAACTAAATTTTAGGAGAGCGCTGATCACTTACAATAAAATAAAACAATATACATAAGTACTTAAATATACCTAAAATATGTTTACTTAACAACGTTTTTATGTGTTTTTGTTTGTTGTTTTATTAACAAGACGTGTTTTATCAACTTTAAGCTCAACGGCGGTAGACCTGCCGCCCTCAAGGTCCACGCAGGAACAACGGGGCTGGAGCAGGTGCAAACGACAAAGCTGCTTGGTTTCCAGCTCGATAGTTCCCTCACATGGGACGCTCACATAGATGGAGTCTGCTCAAAACTTGGACGGGCTTCATTTGCATTGCGCAGGCTGACGAGCACCGCCACCCGAGACGTTGTGCGCTCCTGTTACTTCGCGACAGTCCACAGTACACTTACATATGGCGTGGAACTGTGGGCGCCAGCAAGCGATGCCGAGCGGGCCTTCGTGATGCAGAAGAAGGCTGTCCGAGCCATAGTGGGCATCCCGAACAACGAGTCATGCAGAGAACATTTTAAGGAACTGGGCATCATGACTCTACACTGTGAACATATATACCAAGTGGCTTTGTTCACGCACCTAAATTTGCACCTATTCCAGCGCCGAGGGGTTAACGCAGTACACGCTCTCCGCAGCAATAAACACCAGCACAGACTGGTGACGCCAACACACAGGCTGCACAAGTCGAACAGATCGGTGTACATCTCGGGCCCGGCAGTCTACAATAGGCTACCAAATAGTATCCGAAATGCAGCCTTCATCGCGGCGTTTAAGGGCCGGTTAAAAACATGGTTGTTGGAGAGGGTTTTCTACAGCATGGGTGAATTCCTCGAATTACCCGAACTGTAGAAATCCCCCCCTCCCCCACCACTAACTAGTTAATAATATAAGAAATAATCATATATTAGATACATAGGTAATTGTTTCGCAAGTTGAATCATTAATATGTATTAATAATTTATTTCATTAATTTATTTTATTCATGAAATTTGACCTATGACGTGTAAATATTATTTTTATTAATAAATTCTTGTATTCTTATTTCATGATTTTGCAGCATTCTTATAGATATTTCTAACTTCAAAGTGGATACATAATAATACTAGCCGACCCGCCTTCCCTTCGCACGTGTTGTTTTTTAATAAAAACATTAGATACCCTACTTTTGCACAGATGAGTAAAAGTAGCCTATGTCCTAATCCAGGTCATAATCTATCTGTGTACCAAATTTCATCGAAATTGGTACAGCCGTTTAGTCGTGAAAAGGTAATAAACAAACTAACAAACAGGGTTACTTTCGCATTTATAATATTATAATTTATAATTTATACAGGGTTTCCCAGAAATGGTGGATAATCCTGCACGTGCGTGTGCGGGGGGGGAGGTGGGGACCCACATCCCAAAAAAAAAAATTCTATTCCCAACAGTCCGCGGTCTACGAATTTTTTTGTAAAATTTAGAAATTTCCCAGTTTTCCTCACATTTGTGGGCATCACGTCCGCTACATGAGGCCTAGTTCGGATTTTTTTCTTTTAAAGTATTCCCTAATAATGGTATTCCTAAATTACCTTAAAAAAAACGCAACTACTTAGGATAGTAGTTAACTAGTAGTCCCTAAACATAAATTTTATTTCTGAAATTTATTTTACTGCAAAGTTTGAGCACCTCTGCTGTAAAAAAAATGTATTGGAGTTTTATAGCCAACCACATAAAAAAATTACCTACATCATAAGGATTCTAAAACAGTAGCATAAGTACCTACTTTAATGGTAAAATTACTGAGCTATAGCTACTAATGTGTAAAAGTAGGCGTTTCATTACAAAATTGCAAAAGAAAAAAATAAAACAAGTAATGACCAAAAAAGTATTTATTATAAAAATAATCAAAGTAAATGTTCAAATTGGGCTCCTGATGCCCTTATGCAAGCTCTACACCTTTTTATAAAAGATTTTTGTAATCTGTTATTATAATTTTTTGATGATATAATTCTGGCTGCTTCGGCGACGCGAAGTCGAAGTTCTTCTAATGAGTTTATTGGTTTCTTGTAAACCTGCTCCTTCAAACAGCCCCAATAAAAAAAATCCAGAGGATTTAGGTCTGGGGACCGTGGTGGCCACAGTATTGGCCCCAATCGGCCGATCCATCTGTTGGGATAGGCATCATTTAGATAATTTCTTACTTGCACAGCATAATGTGCCGGACAACCGTCGTTCTGGAGCCACATTCCTTGCCGGATGGCTAGTGGCTCATCTTCTAATAATATTTGCAACTGGTTTCGAAGAAATTGTAAATAATTGTTGCCATTTAGGTTGCCCGGCAATTCATATGGGCCTATAATTTTTCCATTTAATATGCCCGTCCAGTAATTTATTTTAAATTGATACTGGGATTTATCTTCTCTCATCAAATGTGGATTTGTCAATTGCCAACTGTGCAAGTTATGAAGGTTAAGATACCCATCCCTTTTACATGTAGTCTCATCGCTCCATAAAATTTTTCTGAAAAAATCTTGATCTTCTTGAATTCTTGTTAACATTTCATTGCAGAAAACAATCCGTGCTTGGTAGTCTCGTGGTAGCAATGTTTGTACACGTGTCACGTGATAAGGATGCAGTTTAAATTTTTTCACAATACGATGTGCTGTAGATTTTGATATTCCCGTACGGCGTTCGATATCTGGCATCGAAATACTGGGATCTTCTTCCACCATGTCAAGGACAATATCTTCAGTTACAGGATTGTGGGGTCGTCCTCTGCTCCTAGGGCCACCAACGCCAGTACCAGGTATTCTGCCCTCTGAGTAAGCTTAGTGCACTCTTGTAAAAACTCGATAGTCGGGGTGACGCGCGTTCGGGTATCTCTCCCGATAAAGTGTTGCGGCAGCACTTGCGTTGCCACTACATTCTCCGTAAATGTAATGCATATTGGAATACTCTTGGGGTGTATAAATTTCTCGTGACATCACACAGTCCTGTTGATATACAGAACAAATGTCCAGTAGAATGCCGAGTCGTCGCAGTTATCACCAAACAAACAAAATCCAATCAAAATGCACAAATCGAGTCCAGTAGAATGCCAATGTAGAATTTTGTCACCGAGAATCAGAAAAACAAGAGCACATGCGATGTCGAGAACGTCGAAATACGCACTAAAATTAAAATAGTTTTAACTACGGAGACAAAACAATAACCAAACACGAATTCTACCATACAAAGGAGATTTGTTGACCCTTTCACTCGCAATATTCCCAAGCACAGTTTTGTCTCGCTCACACAGCTTAGAATTCAACTGAATGTGCCGAGCAGGTAGTAAAGTCTAATTTTAGGGTCGACAGCGCTACTTAACTGGTAAAAACTAAAAAAAAATATCTGCAAATAATTTTGCTATTTTGTAATGAAACGCCTACTTTTACACATTAGTAGCTATAGCTCAGTAATTTTACCATTAAAGTAGGTACTTATGCTACTGTTTTAGAATCCTTATGATGTAGGTAATTTTTTTATGTGGTTGGCTATAAAACTCCAATACATTTTTTTTACAGCAGAGGTGCTCAAACTTTGCAGTAAAATAAATTTCAGAAATAAAATTTATGTTTAGGGACTACTAGTTAACTACTATCCTAAGTAGTTGCGTTTTTTTAAAGGTAATTTAGGAATACCATTATTAGGGAATACTTTAAAAGAAAAAAATCCGAAATAGGCCTCATGTAGCGGACGTGATGCCCACAAATGTGAGGAAAACTGGGGAATTTCTAAATTTTACAAAAAAATTCGTAGACCGCGGACTGTTGGGAATAGAATTTTTTTTTTTGGGATGTGGGTCCCCACCTCCCCCCCCGCACACGCACGTGCAGGATTATCCACCATTTCTGGGAAACCCTGTATATATATATATATATATATACATAAGCGTCCGCTCGCGGCTTCACACGCGTGGTTTGCCAATAAAAAGTAGCTTATGTGTTAAACAAGGTTATGATCTACGTACATACTAAATTTCATCGCAATCGGTTCAGCCGTTCCGACGTGTAAGAGTAACAAACATCCACATACATACAAACTTTCGCGTTTATAATATTAGTGGCATTTGTATGGATTGAAAGCGAAATTGATCCAGGAAAACTTTCTTTCAATAATTTGCTATCCAACCTAAAGCTAGGACCGCATTACGGAATGTCAATATGGCCTTGTCATTCAATGTCTTGTCAAATTTTATTATCTCAAGGGAGAGCTTCCCGTGCTTCCTTGAAAACAATTTTACCGACGGAAAATTTGATTGGATTTGTTTGGAAATGTTGCGGGTCTTAACACGAGATTTTACGCTCAATTTTAGGTTAGAGAAAATGTAAATAATATATTACTGCAAATGGTTTGACAACTCAACGAAGGTCAAATATGATGGGAATCGTATAACGGAATTAAAATGTAGTTGAACAGGACACCTGGCAAGGCGAAGTGACGACAGGTGGAGTAAGACTGTAATTGAATCCTGTCCTCGAACAGGGTACAGAAACGTCGGCCGTCCAGCAGCAAGATGGGCCGATGATGTAGCAAGCATCGCGGGTTGATACTGGATGAGACTAGCACAGGACCGTGGAGAATGGCACATGCAAAGGGAGGCCTATAAAAAAAAATTGGCTCACAAACACTTTGTCACAGACGTGCTATGAAGTCTCTGACATCTGAACTAGATACAAAGACCTGTGTTACAGAAGTCAGTGACCTCTCCCATAATTAAGGTCACTTAGTTTAAGTATTACGGGCTGTGGATGATGATGATAGTTTAACTATTTATTTAAATGTGCGGTGAGCGGGGCACATAGCTCAAAGAACTTACGGCCTAAAGTAAGGCAGAAAGGTACTCGAGTGGAGACCATGTTCCGGAAAGCGCAGCGTAAGACATCCCCCACTATATGGAAAAACTACCTAATAAAGTTTTCTGATAGCCGTTGGGTGCTGGTCGCACAAGAACGGTCGCTCTGGAAATCTATGGGGGAGGCCTATATCGAGCAGTGGAGGTTCTATGGCTGATATAATGATGATAATGGTTGATTAGAGAAAGGACGACAGAACAGGTTGTATACCCTGGGTGTTTGGTAATATACTGACCATATTCAAGTGACGGTTCCTCAAAACACAAAAAGACTTCTCGAAAAAAAAACTACTAGTTATATTATCAAATTTTAAAGAAAATCGACTAAGTTTAGGTGATGAATTCGATATAAAACTTACTGGCTACTCTTGTAATCAACATCCAAAAATAAAAGCCGATTTGATATCTCTTTCGGAAATAGCTGCTGGTTTTGGGTTAGAAAGGGACAACAAGAGATATCTCGAGACGTCACCAATACAGTAGGTATCTGTGGTTAGATGGCAAGCATTATGCAATACCACAACATAAGTTTAATAAAGTGTTTGTTTTTACATGTTAAAATAATTTTCACATTTCTATGGTAAACATTTCACAAAATTTATTATGCTCTTCAAAATAACCCCTTTCATTTTTGTGCGTATATTATTAAACACCAACAAACACAACAATACTTATATAGAACTGGTGACTCAAAATACAAAAGAATAAAAAAAAATTTAAGGACGTAATTATTTTAGAAAGCCGTAGTGCTAGAAGGGCTTAAATAACTTTTTGATTTAGGAATTTGCGTTCTAAATACAGACAAGTAGATAGTATGAGCTTATCAACGCCAACAACACGCTTTGAAAACTAAGCTCAAAGTACTGAAAACAGAGACCTATTGTTAAAACTATCTACGGTTCAGACAGGAGCATCGACAAATAACATATAATCCTTAAAAACTAACACAAAATCTTAAAATTTACCAATAAAGAATTAGAATAAATAAGCATAATATTATCACAAATAACAAATATAAAAAAAATTAAATAATAAATTAAATTAAATTAAAATGTCCGATTATCCATATTAAGTTTTGAAATTGAATTAAATTGAATTGAATTACAATAGGTACACAATGAAAATTAAAATTATAAAATAAAATGTAAGTTAATGGTAATGTATTAAGTAAATAGTTTTAAGTATTATAATGGTGGCGATTCTGTTGTTTACGCTGACTAACTAAAATTGTGCAAAATACGAACGGTCTTATTTTGTTCAAACTAAAGATCAAATTAGAATGACATTTAAAGTGACATTTCTAAATTTAAGTATTTTTAACTAAGAAGGCGTACTTGCGGGCTAGTTTTACTCAACACCAATTTGGTTGATCACTAAAACTAGCCCGCAAAAATGCCATCATAACAAAAATTACTTAATTTTAGAAATGTCACTTTAAATTTCATTCTAATTTGATCTTTAGTGTGAACAAAATAAGACCGTTCGTATTTTACACAATTTTAGTTGCTCAGCGTAAACAACAGAATTGCCACCAACATCAAAAATTACTTAATTTTAGAAATGTCACTTTAAATTTCATTCTAATTTAATCTTTAGTATGAACAAAATAAGACCGTTCGTGTTTACACAATTTTAGTCAGTCAGCGTAATCAACAGAATTACTACAATATGTATGTTAGTCTAACATATTGTACTTTTCTATTGTTGCTTGAAATATAGATTATTTATTATTATTATTTTTATTAGTACAACTATTAGAGTTTATAGGGGGATTTTCGCAAGTTTTACCCAAGACATTCTGTGAAATCTATGGCATCATTATTCTTAAAATTTCCAAATTGTTGTGAATGAATAAAACCACTTTATCGTACAACATAAATGAAAATTACAAACAAAATAGAACAATAGTAAATTGCTCTTAACGCTTAGAAGCGATCTCTTCCAGACAACCTTTAGATAGAGAGGGGGCGTGATTAGGAAGATGGTGAGTGTTCCTTCCTTTGAATTCACTTTTCTATCCTGTATAGAATAACCACATAACTTATTTGTACTAAAAACGGGATATTTACCATGATTTGTGAGTTCTTGAGTGTCCCGATATTTCGACGCAGTTGCATGCGCCATGATCACGGGTAAACTCATGAACTCACAAATCATGGTAAATATCCCGTTTTTAGTACAAATAGTGTTAATAACCATGATAGTTTCAAAAGTTATACCACATAACTTTTTAGATTCCTAGCAACATCTCAGCAAAACTTCAAGACCCTAGCCAGTATCAAAGACGATGCGATCAAAAGGGACAGACTGCTGCCACGGATAGCTCCGGTCCTCACGAAGGCTGAAGAGAGGCAATACAGTAGCAAAGTCCCACATGTACCACCCCATGGATATAAAGCTCCTGTTTTCGGAGAGGATAGGAAGTACTCACCTTTTCATTTCCCTGGACAGGTTTGAACCTTTCGTTTTAGCTTATGACCTCGACACTCGTGCCCGCATATAAAGTAGCCAATATGTTATATCAGCCTTTCATCTCAATAAATGATTTGCCTTTCATCATAAATAATCCTTATCCGTTCAGTAGCTGGTGTGAAAGAGTATTATCCATCCATCCATACTTTCGCCTTTTCTGCCTTACATTAGAGTCGTTCGCCACGCCAAGTGACAAGTTGAGGTAACCTTAAAAGAAAGTTGACCAATACTGTTTTGAAATTAGTTCATTTCATGAGGGCAGAAAGGTTTCGACGCACTGGCAAGCGCAAGATACCTAATGGTTGCTGGAAGCTATTGAGTATAGGCCGCATAAGATCGATCGATCTGGGAATCTATGGGGGAGATCTATGTTCACCAGTGGACATCTTATGGCTGAAATAATATATGGATACTGGCACATCCTGCCTGAACTGTTAGTACGAGTATTAAAACAATTGGCTAATGAAAATGTGTTTCTACGAATTATTTATCTAGATTAAAATATGTTCTGCTTTCATATTATTTTCATTCGCGAAGCATAAAACCATATACTTAAATTCACAGGAAACTGAAAAAGCTACAACTAAATTCTTCGTTCATTTTAAAGCCATAGTCTCTCACAATTTCGTATTAAAATATATGCAGCGAAAAATGTGAAAATTCTCAACTCATTTCGACCTAAATGCGATGCAAATGAAAACACGAAACCAGAACTTGGGTCTTTTTATGAATGGCTCTGCTCGAAATTAAATAATTTTAATAACAATTTTGAAATCTAAATTCGCTTCGGTAAACACAGTCGTATCTGAGAGAATGTTTACCAAGAGATGATTATGTAAATATGGTATTAAATATATGAAAAGCTTCCGAAATAACATACTTTAATGAAGCATCGTTATTTTACAACTCTGGTGACAAAATGTATATTAATTAATTATTATTATTAATTAATTAGGGAATGATAAATATGGACAGCTTTTTAAAATAGCATGGAAAAACTGCAGAAGCCGACTTCTACAGCTTCCTTATCAATATCACCCCAGTAAAGTTTTTAGCAATTATTTTTTAAAACAGTTTACCAATTTATTATGTACTAGCTGTTGCCCGCGACTTCGTACTACACACACGCGACACTACTAAATGTGTAGGTAACCTAAAAATAAAGCTAAACTCACTGTTGCAACTTGACTTGACACCCCATTTTTATCCCATGGGAACTGATTTATGGGATAAAAGATAGCCTATGTGATAATCCAGGTTAATCTACGGATATACCATATTTTATCGAAATCGACTGAGTCGTTACAACGTGATTGAGTAACAAACAAACAAATAAATAAACAAACATCCAAACTTTCACATTTATAATATTAGTGTGATTTTACTTGTTAATTTAGTAAATTATACAAAGATAGATATGTATTAGTTTATTTTATAACTATTTGTGTATTTGAATTATAAATTATTTGCTTAAACATTATTAATAGGACATTCATTTGACTGCCTCCGTGGCGCAGTGGGCGTATAGCCGGCGAGACGCAGGAGGTAGCGGGTTCAATTCCCGCCGCGGAACAAATGGTTGCATGATCTACATATATTTGTTCCGTGTCTGGGTGTTTTTATATATATTATAAGTATGTATTTACAAAAAAAAAGTATATAAGTATTCTATCAGTTATCTGGTTCCCACAGTACAAGCTCTGCTTAGTTTGGGGCTAGATAGCGCTGTGTGAAATGTCCTGCAATATTTATATTCATATTTATCCATTAATTTATTCAAGAATTATAAACTGAAGTACACCGCACTCAGTTATAAATTCACTAATTTATTTTCATACAAAGGTTGCCTGGAAGAGATCGCTCTCAGCGAGAAGTTTTATTTTAGTGATATATTGTTTCTGTGTGGCAATTGCAATAAAGAGTTATCTTATCTTACTAATCTTACACCAGGGAACATAAACTTTAAATCACGGTGGTTTTTCATTGTACTGTTTGAAGCCAAAACCAAACAAATCACAACAGATATAGTAGATTCGGGACACCAATCCCGGATTATACGGCACAAACGGAGCAGAAATTAAACGCGACGGACCCGTTAATACGTTTCTGGCGTAGGGCTGCTACTTATGAATGATATGCGTAGTATTTCCATGTTCTTATAACTTAGATGAAAAAAATTTATAAACGCTTCTGTATTCACCCTTACCAATCTTACTATGCCACTTGAACTTGCACCCAAAGTTAAAATCGCAGTCTAAGCTGCGACCTTGAGATAGATAGATATACTCTTTATTGCACACCAAATAAAACTAAACATACAAAGAAATACACAAAAGACCATTTGAGATAGACCATTTGACTGTTGACCTTATTAGCGGTCATTAAAGGTCTACAAATATGCGTTTATCTAGAAAAAAGATTTACGTAAATTATTCGAGAAGTAAAACTTCGATGCCTTGGGTCGCGCGGCAAGTGACAACCCTGCATTCCGAATACCGGTCCAATTACTACTACTATGAATCGGACGGTATCCATTTTCCCGGGAATACGGTTCGCCCAAGCCCTTATCAGATTCCTAGTCAGAGCAATCCCATTCTAGATAGCTAGGAAGGCGGTTTCGAGTTTTCTATCCAAACTACGGCTTTTGCGGTATCGATTTCACATGAATATTACTCGGCAAGTACTAAGGCTAGATTTGTGGTGGAAAAGGTTTATAGTTTCGAACAGGCTTTTTGCCGTATCGATTTTAGACGAAGATTGCCTCGCTGTTGAAAGTTACTGGAGGTATAAATAAGCTTTAGATTAAAGTTTTTGCTATGTTTTGGGAAGGAAGAATAAAATGACAGGTCTTAAATATTTTTCTCTTTAATAACCGAGCATAGCAGATAGCAGGCAACTTTTCCATTATACTAGCTTTGGCTAGTCTAAATATAACGTTTATTTACAACTCTGTTCTGGTACATGTTAGCTTACAAGATCATACCGAAATTACACCTCAAATCCTTCTCTCAAAGCGGTTCTGGAGCACAAAGGTAAACAACTTCTAAAACAGTGGCACACAAATCACCGTGGAATCCCTTGCGTCACTGGAAGATTACACTCGGTGCATACTAAGCGGAAGAACGGAATCCTCTTAGCAGCGGAAGCGGAAGTATCATACTTATGAAGTAAAGTTATGGCAAATTATATTAGCAATGCGATATAGCAATGTAGGATGGCTTTACCAGTGTAAGTACGGGACACAGGATAAAAGCAGGATTGTAGTTACTTTGGCTTTCTCTCGAATTCTCGATGTCATCTGCTAAGCTCTCAATTCAAGCCCCTGACGCGAACTCTAGCCGAAAACACAGTAACCTAAAAACATTTCCTTGCGAGTGTTCAGCTTTATTTTGAATTTCACAATTTTCGACTATTCCGTCTAGTTCCTCAAGCTCAGTTTCCCCAAGAGTTTATAATGGATTTTATAACACATTTGCTCGTAAAGGGTCTCTTATTTCACCAATTTCAATACCGTAATGTATATCATTACGTACTTGTGCGTTATTGTAATGTAAAACGCACGAGTTTCTTTTTAATAAGGTAAAACGTACGGTTTATCATGATGCTCCGTCTAAAACGAACGGCACTTTTTTAAATCTTAGCAAAGAGTTTATATGTCAGAAAAGTGGTCAACATTTTATGAATAAAATTAACTTTGGGAGATAAAATATAAAAAATAAACATTTAATTTTTGAATTTAATTAATTTTGTCAATAAATTACAACCATTTATCTGTAACAACAACAACAGTTTTGTGCCTTTGCCTTAAAAAAAGCGCTGATGCGCGCGCATCGCTAATTTGTGAACAAGTAAAAATAATTCCGCGCGCTTTTTCTTTCCGAGAAAGTCCGAGTTTTTTTATTTCCTCGCAAATATGTTACAAAACGTCGTATGACATACGTGCGCTTTAATAATTACAGCCTCTGCTTTCTTGTAGCAATATCGCCTCGGCTGTAATTCTCAACTTACCGCACTTATATCATAATGTACTATTAACTGTATATATCCCTTTAATGTCCGCCTGCCTCAGTTCGTCCGCTGAACAAGCATATTATAAAGCTTTACGCTCTTACTACGATCGCTCTGGCCGTTCCTGAGAATTCCCGCCCGATAAGAACACCAAGGAATTTCTGGATGGTGAGCCGGTGATTCATTCGAACAGGCATTACATTTGAATTTCTTATTGGTTATGCGTCCGTTTTATTTATACACTCACTGCATACTGTGTGGAATTTTATCACATAGAATCGGCTGATGCGCGGTTGGAATTGATTAGTATTCTGGATTTATATTTTAAGTCAGGTTGTTTATTATTCTTTACAAGCCGGGAGCAGCTGATTAAAGATCTGCGTTGTCTTTTCCTTACTCTTTCCAGGTATTTTAAAGCCATTTAAGTAGTTCAGCACATATCGGTTTATTGTAAGAGGTATATCATTATAATATTATTCTATTGTTCTAGTCTCCGATTTCATAGGTATCCGGAAACACAAAAATGCATAGCCAAACTTCTCTTCTTCAAATCCCTCATCATCATCTTCCTGTACTTTTCCCACATTATTAAAGTCATTTTTCAGATCGATAATATATGCTATGAGTAATGTTTATTTGTGATGCCTTTAGCCTTTTGGGCGTTTAATTTATTTTTTATATTATTTTAATCTTACAGTCCCGTGGCGAGTGGGTGGTGGCCCGCCTAGACGATGTCCTGAACTGGGGCCGAAAGAACTCCTTATGGCCTCTGACCTTCGGGCTCGCGTGCTGCGCTCTAGAAATGATGCATTACGCTGCTCCCAGGTAATAAATCTTGTAAGTTGTAATTGTTCATTTGCTGTTGTTTATGGCATGGCAGTTTGTTTAACTGTAATTAACTAATGTACTTGACCTTTATTGTTAGACTGGCTTAGCGCGTTCGTCATTAGTCAGAAGTGTCTTATTTACTAATAATGTTGACTATATTTATAATGAGTGCAATGTCTTACGTCAAACAAGACTACTCTCTATTCTACATCGATTTGTATCTAAATCAATGAGGAAATAAGCAACACTAAACTACTAACAAGACTTCCCCTGAAGTATCTACTCTGAAACTCGCCTCAATCAATTGCCCAACTGAGGATAGATCCTCCAATCAATTTGAACTTAGCCTAATTAATCACTGCACCGGAAGGGCTGAACCCACTAAGTAATAATAAATCAAGCCTTCATACCAGTGACCGCGTAACCGACACCACCTAGTCAGGTTACCATCTGCTGTCGCCACGCACCAATACCACTCGTTATGTTAACTTGCGCAATGGACGTGCTCTGGTGATCAGAGCAAGTGTACGGAGCTTAGATTATGAAGGGACTCGCTCGTACCAAACTTTTTTTGTGTGTTTCACACGTGAACGTGCGTAGCATTAACAGCCAACGCTCCTAAAATTATCTATTTGTGTCTGGATAACACGTTTACTGAAACCAGTGCTTCTAAGGACAATTAAGTCTCTCTAGAGTCCGCCCATGACCATGGCTGTTGCAATACAGTCGAAACGTCAGGATAAAAAATAAAAAAGGTACATACGTGATAAATACCCATTTTAATCAGTAATTATATCTAAGGACTTACGAAAGAATCTGTTGTTCGGGAAGACGAGGGCTGTAATGTTTTCGCCAGTGATGCGCAATAAAGGGGCTAAATGCTTGTAGGATATGAACTTGCTTGCAGGAATGCATGTAGGTTGGATCTATGGTGTAGTCAGCGGGTACAGCTATAGGTTATGACTAAGATGTAGATAAAGAAAAATGTTGTGATTAACTCTAAAATATGATCAAACAAGTCTGACGTAAACCGCATGTAAGAAATACCAGTGATTCATTAAAGAATTTCAAAGAAAGTGCATTGCTCATCCGAATTCAATGCACTGTACTGTATCGTTCCTATAAAAACATTCTTTAACATTGTCATTACGTTCAAATATATCAGACGTTTTGTTTTGAGGTTCCTTTGTGTCGATATCACAAATATGGCTTTGTTGAAACTTGACTTCTTCAACAATGCCTTTGTTCCAAAGCCAACGGTGTAGGGATTATCGGTACCCTCGCGACGTAGAAACTTGATATTTTAGCAATATGTCATTTGAAACACTTCCGTTATTGTCGTATTGGAACGTGAGATTTTGAGTGGAATTTAGGCTTTGATCTTATGACTTGGACTAGAACTTAAGACGGTTAAACAATGCCGTAACTGCAGGTTAGACTTCAATAACACATTATTATTACACATATTAATCCTTGTTCACAAAGAAAGTACTTTCCATTCCATCACACGATGACTCAGATAGGCAATACCTTTATTGCACCGCCCAGGTTGTTATTGTTATCCGATATGAAGATGAAGAATGAGTATGAAGAGTAGTAGAGCTTCTTGTGAAAGGGCTTGCCCGGGGAAGTACTACCACCATGCCCATTTCTGCCGCGAAGCAGCATTGCTGTGTTTCGGTTTGAAGGGTATGGTTGCCGGTGAAATTACAGGTACGCTTTACACATGTATACCTCAAGTTGATGGACGCAGGGCAGTGTATCGTAGGGCACATTTCTAACGTGTGTGACCTACGAGGCAATTCTCTGTTATATGCGATGGTTACCACTTAACATCAGGTGGGCCATAAGCTTGTTCCATCTCCAAGTAGTATATAAAAAAATGTAAACATGGTTTGCAATCAAATCAGAGGTTTACACCACTAAATACTAACTAACACGATACCGAGTTTGATAGCTGTCCGTCCACACATGTCTTGCCGAGACATCAAAATGCATTACCAATATTTGTCACATCTTATGCAGTTTTATCAATTGATAAAAAAGTCAAAAGTAAAAAAAGTCAAATATTTTTATTCATTAAAATCACAAGGATCACTTTGAAACGTCAATTTTACTGCCTGTTCCTTCGTGACCAAGCCAGGAAAGAAAGGCAAGAAACAAGGCTGGTTGTTTTTTTTAATGATCCTTTTACAATACATAATACAGAAAATAAATTACGTCTAAATTGTAACATTTTGAACGAGTTGGAGCCATTACAATCCCAAGCTTCTCTATCATCTAAATAATCCGATATTTTATAGTAGGCTAGTAGGTATTAATTTTAACATCTCTAATGGAAAGTAAACTACGAATACTTATAATAAAAAACTTTTTTTAGATATGACATGGATCGTTTCGGCATGGTCTTCCGCGGCACTCCTCGGCAGACAGACGTCATCATCGTCGCTGGAACCGTCACCAACAAGATGGCACCAATCTTGAGAAAGACCTATGATATGATGCCGGAACCGAGATGGGTGGTGTCGATGGGCAGTTGCGCTAATGGTGGAGGCTACTACCATTACACGTATTCTACTGTACGAGGGTGTGATAGGATCGTACCAGTAAGTTTCGGCTTTATTCTGAAGTAGATGAAGCGCTCCAAATTGCATATCATTATTCCTATTCTACTGCGGATTTAAAAGGATTGTTGAAGGTTGCCAGCATCTTTAGCCGAACCTGGCACTAACCAACATTGACATCGAAAGACGCCAAAACAATATGAGGGTATTACCTTAATTTTTTTTTTAATTCTTCAGGTGGATATCTACGTTCCTGGATGCCCTCCAACTGCCGAAGCTCTGCTCTATGGCATGATGCAGCTCCAAAAAAAGGTGAAGCGAATGCGAAGCCTGCAAGTTTGGTATCGCCATTAATGTCACACCAGTTTTTTTATGTCACTTCGATTGATAACTATTAAAGTACGTGCCTGTCGTAAATTGAATTAGTTTTCGAGAACCTTACGAGTATTTAATACAATTTCAGCACAGAGCTAATAAAATTTCAATTTTAAAATTCTAAAGCAGTTACTGCGAAAAGAGTAAGTATTTTCGCATTTATCTTCCATTTGCGAGCACGTAGAGAAGCGATACAAATAAAAGATTTTCAGCAATATATTGCTTTCTTTTGTTCGATAGCCAGTTTGCAATATCAATTGATGTATGTTTTTTACTGTGACCGTTTGGGCGGATTCACGCTTCCAGAAGGCTGTTGGCGCTTACTTTGGATTTATAACCGAAATAAATAAGCTTTATACACCTCGACGTTAAGCACGTATTCTTTGTATTGTTAATATAACTCTGACAAAAATGTTGTCGTTCTTGTCGGTCTAAACTCTGAACAAAGCTAAGCAGGCATGGATCTAAGTACTTTCATATTTAGGACTTGTTTTTGTTTTTAAAAGGTCTTTATTAAACATAAATGTTATAAACGTATTACAGCTAAACACAGTTTAGTATAATAATATCTTGATTTAGAATAACTCAGCAGGCTGTAGCACCTTTATAAGTTTTTTGATAAAATTACTGTTTATATTAGAGTTGCACTTTGTAAATCAATTTTCTTAAATTTATGTACTTATCAAACATAATACAGAAGTAATTACTTATTAAAAAGTTCATATGAGCACTTTGTATAGCGCGCATTTTTAATGGCAAGAAATCAAGCTTAATCTACCTGTTTTGACTGCCTCCGTGGCGCAGTGGGCGTATAGCCGGCTGAGACGCAGGAGGTAGCGGGTTCGATTCCCGCCGCGGAACAAATGTTTGCATGATCTACAGATATTTGTTCCGTGTCTGGGTGTTTTTCTATATACTATAATTATGTATTTACAAAAAAAAAGTATATAAGTATTCTATCAGTTATCTGGTTCCCATAGTACAAGCTCTGCTTAGTTTGCGGCTAGATAGCGCTGTGTGAAATGTCCAGCGATATTTATTTATTTATTTATTTATGTTTACAAGTAATAGTCCTAACTATTTTTAGGTAGACAAGCCTACTATGCTCATATTGCGAGCATATTAAAACTTGGTCATAATACAACCAAAACAGCATTATTTTCTTAAACATAAGGTAAATTTTAAGTCGTTGCGGACGACATGCGATGGCATATTTAGGACTATACAGGTAATCGCTTGGGAGTGTAAAGTCAGTGGTAACCTGCTTTAGACGTAAATGCTATTGAAAGCTCGTGCGCCAGGTCACGTAGTCACGTAGGGACAACTCCCGGGTATCGGTCCGTATACTTGTAACCACACGAACCGGATGCTGGTTATACTTTCGGCACGTTTCAACAAACTTTAGAAAAAAGGAAATGTTCCGTAAAAATGTACTTGACATGAATGAAACGTAATATTTGGACTTACGGCATTTACATATTTGCGCTCGTTGCTCGCGACGTCGTTCTTCCAAATGTTGATCCAAATGCTCGCGCAGATGACTCGACGCGAGCTTGTATTATTTACTAGCTGTGCCCGCGACTTTGTCCGCGTGGAATAGTGTCTTTGGGTAGCATTTTTAATTATTTAGGATAATTATTTTACAAATAAGACACATACTTATAAATACTTAATTATTTAAGTATATTAGTACATAAGGTACAAAGTATTAATATGAGTTTATTTAAGTACATTTTTTATTTTCCCATCCATACAACTTTTCACCCCCCCCCCCCCCCCCCTTTCAAACCTTTACAACTCTTTTTCCGCATTAAAAAAACCTATGTCTTTTCTCAGGCTCTAGACTATCTGTGTACTAAATTGAATTTAAATCGGTTCAGTAGTTTTAGCGTGAAAGCGCGACAGACAGACAGAGTTACTTTCGCATTTATAATATTAGTAAGGATATATATTGCGTTATTCAAGATGGCAAGCCGTTACCACATGCGTGCTTCTATTCGCCTCGACATTCGCCTCGTTGCTCGCTCGAATTTGGTTTATTCAGATATCTTCACGGATTTATGTTCCGAGTAAGAAATCATCTATATAATATTAGGTGATGAGAAAACTTCATACCCCTTTTTAAGCTTATTGCGCGCACGGAGGTGTGTGACATTTGGCATAGTTAAAATTTGTATGGGGAGGGAGAGGCAAATGCTAAAATTATATATTTTTCACGTACCGTTTTATCAATGCGAGCCAAGACGCGGTGCGGACCGAGCGGATCGCACCCACCCTGGTGAAAGTTTACGAATCAATCCGTGATAGATCCCGTGTTTATAATAATGATTAATATAAATCACGAAAGCTTTCTAAGGTCTGAGAATAACCACCCCCTGAGTCAATAAAGTAGTGATCAAATTTCTTTTAGCTCTGTAAAATAAAAAGTTAATTTAATTTTTGCCTTTTCTTGAAAATTACAAAACAATTTCGCGTCATCAAATTTGATTTTTATTTCTACAGTGGAGGGTTTGGAGGCTTTTATGCCAGGTCACGTAGACACACTCGCTCCCGGGAGTTATAACTCCCCAGATAGACTTCTATCATGTTTTAAATTTAAATTTAAAAGATAGGGTGGAACTGGGGACTACGTCGATTTTTTTTATTGGATCATAAACATTAAACGTTTGCATAAGCTTCACACAATTTTAGTTTAATTTTTAGAGATATTTACAGTTATGGAACTCGGTGACTATTCAATCTTGTAAATAATGTCTAGACTATACAGGGTGTCCCAAAAAATAGTGTCAAGCGAAAATTCAGAGATAGAACATCTCTTGGGGTACCCGAATCACCTCCATGTATGTTCCGCGATTTTTTATAGTTTTAGAGTTATGAATTTTTTCCGAATTTTTGAAAATTTTCGACTTGAACAACTTAAAAAATTCTTTAAAAAGTAGAAAACTTTCTAGATTTTTTTTTTTGCTACTGAATTTTTATGAGTTGTTCTTTTATGCATAAAATAATCAGCTACGTGACTTTGATGATAACTATGAAAATGTTTGTGTACAATGCTCCACGAAATCCAATGTCCACAATGTACAATGTACCTATTACACTCCACAATGTACCTATTAATAATAGGTGTTAATTAGATAGGTACAAATGCATCATTATGGACATACCCACTAGCTTTATTGATCGAGCGAAGCGAGATCTCCAATTTAACTTGGACGAATCGGCGTTATATGTATGTATGTTGTTTGTTTGTCCGAGGATAACTTTCAAAGCGTTGATTCGATGATCATGAAATTTGATATATAGGTAGGTAGTGATGGCACAATCCTGGTGTGACTAAATGAGCAAAAAATGTTGGGGGGTTGTTGAGATATTGGGGTTCAAGAGGGGTAAAAAATAAATATGAGACGATTAGGTCAAGTGGGACGTTTAATGAAAGGTCTTTTTTAAGTAATGTACTTACGACCCCGTTTTTATTTTTAGTTTAATCTTTGTTGTTTTCGAGTTATTAATAATAATAAAAATTGAACTTCGACCTTCACAGGGTTTGGTATTAGTGTAGCTTTAATGACATAAATATAGGGAAGTCTGAAATCCAGAATAACTACAATTGCTACCTCTAAAAAGATAATCCAATTAACATGAACTCCCGTTACTTGTAATTTGAATGAAACTGCAGGTCAAGTAAATTGGTTATCAATTCGTGGCACTATTTTATTAGTCAAAGATTATGAACTATATTTTTTTGAGACTCAATTCGGGGCTAACCACTAGTTATTTAGTGATAGGTAAGTATTTACCTTTATTTTATGTTGCAACATAAACATAACATTACCCATTAAGTTCATGACCAAGACATAACCTAACGATTCAGTCACTTGTTATAGTCATAAAATTATGCATAATATTGGCGCCACTCCAGCCACGAGGTATCAGTACCATAAACATAACCTTACCCATTAAGTTCATGACCAAGACATACCTAACGATTCTGTCACTTGTTATAGTCATAAAATTATGCATAATATTAGCGGCACTCCAGCCACGAGGTGTCAGTACCATAAACATAACATTACCCATTACGTTCATGACCACGACATACCTAACGATACAGTCACTTGTCATAGTCATAAAATTATGCATAATATTAGCGCCACTCCAACCACAAGGTTTCTGTAAACCAAACAACTGATATCTGACAAAGCTGCTCCAATGTTTCCCACACGTACCAGAGACCATCTGGTAGAACCACAAAGTTTCATTGCCACGTCTTAAAATAAGATCGATCACAGATCACTTTTAGAACTTCAACGCCGTGTTCGTTCTACATAAATTTTAAGAGTAGCAGAGAGCCTTGTGAAAGGGCTCGCCGAGGGAAGTATTACCACCAAACCTATTTCTGCCGCCAAGTAGCATTGCTGTGTTTCGGTAAGAAGGGTATGTATTTACGGTGAAATTACAGGTACATGAGGCTTTACGCCTCAAGTTGATAGATGCAGGGCAAAGGATCGTAGGGCATATTTCTAAGGTGCGTGACCCACGAGGCAATACTTTGCTATAGGCGATGGGTATCATGGTATATAGTAACATCAGGTGGGACATATTATTCCATCTACAGGTAGTATAAAAAAAATCGCAAAGTTTATTTTGTACCACTAAGGTGGCAAACAAGCATACGGTCCATCTGATGGTAAGCACTTAAGCAGTAACTGTAGCTAATGGATGTTAGTAACACTAAAGTTTGTTGAAAAATAATCGTTGTTGCATGGCATCATTAGATTAGATTTAATTGAATTCATAGCTTTTATCTCTTACCACTTTAATTTTTTGACGACCTCCGTGGCGCAGTGGCCGAATAGCTATCTCTGATGGTCAAAAGTTCTGTGATTGGGCAACAGTGGGAATACATAAAAGCAGAAAAACATTGTATGATCTTTATGCTGAAAAACAATATAATTTTAATGAGGAGTTTAAAGAAAAAGTCAAAAAATATTCAAAGATTTTTAAAAATGTTTGTCGTGAAGCAAAAGCGCGTCATTTGAGTTCAAAAATAAAAATTAGTCAAAACAAAGTAAAAGCCACTTGGAAAATAATCAACAGCGAGACTGGAAGAGTCGCAACTAAGAACAATAAGTTTAATTTGAAAATTGGCAATGCCACGATCAATCAGGATGGTGATGTAGCTAATGCGTTCGAAGACTTTTTTACCGATATTCCAGTCTCTACCACAAAATCTTTAAACTCCTCTCCCATAGTCGCAGAGTCTTTGTTAAAAGCAAACTTAACGGAATGCAAATCACAATTCAAATTTGATTATGTAAATAGTGATGACATTATAAAAGCTTTCAAACTGATAAATGTTAAGAAAACCACGGACCTCTGGGGCATCTCTGTTAGCATCATAAAAACATTGATTGACATAATTGCTCCTGAACTAGCTTTAATATTCAATGAGTGTATTGACTGTGGTGTATTCCCTGATTTAATGAAACACAGTAAAATAACTCCACTTTTCAAATCAGGCACTAGTTCTGATCCTGGTAATTTTAGACCAATCTCAGTACTTCCGACATTTAGTAAAATATTTGAAAAACTAATTTTAAATCAACTGCTTAGATATTTCAATTCACATAATTTACTGCATCATAAACAATTCGGATTTACCAGGGGTCGCTCAACCACTGATGCTGGTATTGAGTTAATATCGCACATATTTGATGCCTGGGAGGAGTCTCATGACGCTTTAGGTGTTTTTTGTGATTTGTCCAAGGCATTTGATTGCGTAGACCATGACACATTAATCAGGAAACTACGCCATTATGGCATTAGGAGCGTTGCTCTAGACTTTCTCACTTCTTATTTAAGTGGCAGAGTGCAAAGAGTTGACGTGAATGGGAAGCGTTCTCCGGGGTCTCTGGTTAAAATGGGTGTACCACAGGGATCAATTCTGGGACCATTTTTGTTTTTAGTATATATTAATGATCTTCCCCATCTAGTACGGGACGATCATGAGGTTGTATTGTTTGCAGATGACACGTCACTTTTATTTAAATTAAAGCGACGACAAACCGATTTTGACGATGTAAACAATGCAATCTCTAAGGTGGTAAAATGGTTCAATGTAAACAATCTACTTCTAAATGAAAAGAAAACAAAATGTATTAGATTTATACTACCTAATGTTACACAAGTTAAAGCAGACATAAAAATCAAAGACGAGGAGTTGGCTCTTGTGGACACCACCGTATTCTTAGGTATAACCCTAGATAATAAGCTTCAATGGGGCCCTCACATTGATGGGTTGTCGAAGAGACTTAGTTCTGCGGCATACGCAGTCAAAAAGATCCGTCTTTTTACAGACGTAGACACAGCTAGACTAGTTTACTTCAGCTACTTCCACAGCATTATGTCATACGGTATACTGCTGTGGGGGAGTGCTGCAGATATAAACACCGTTTTTGTGCTGCAGAAGAGGGCTGTTCGTGCAATTTATAATATGGGCCCCAGAGAATCATTACGCAATAAGTTTAAAGAAATAGATATTATGACATTCCCTTGTCAATACATCTATGAAAATCTAATGTATGTTCACAAAAATATTAATTTGTTTAAGAAAAATAGCGATAATCATAATTTTAATACTAGAAATAAAGATAAACTCGCTGTTGCCACATGTAGACTCCATAAAGTTAGTAAATCGTTTAAAGGGCAAGGTGTGCGCTTTTATAACAAACTCCCAAGGGATGTACAAAAATTGACAATTAACAAATTTAAAAACGTAATTAAACAAAATCTTTATAAAAGAGCCTACTATAAAATATCGGATTATTTAGATGATAGAGAAGCTTGGGATTGAAACTGCCCCAACTCGTTCAAAATGTTACAATTTAGACGTAATTTCTTTTCTGTATTATGTACCTATTGTAAAAGGATCATTAAAAAAAAAACAACCAGCCTGGTTTTCTTGCCTTTCTTTCCTGGCTTGGTCGCGAAGGAACAGGCAGTAAAATTGACGTTTCAAAGTGATCCTTGTGATTTTAATGAATAAAAATATTTGACTTTGACTTTGCTACATAGATGAGAGGCAGAAGGTTGCGAGTTGGATTCCCGCCGCGGAACAAAAGTTTGCATGATCTTATAAGTACGTATTTAAAAAAAAGTATAAAAGTATTTTATCAGTTATCTGGTTCCCAAAGTACAAGATCTGCTTAATTTGGGGCTGGATAGCGTTGTGTGAAATTTCCAGCAATATACACTTGAGAGCAATAAAATCGCACATCCGCACATTTTTACTTAAGTTAAATTTTTTTTTATTTGGAGCTTACAGCAAATTAAAATCAAATTAAATTAAAGTGCATAATCTAGGCATTCGCAGAACTGATAAAGGGTTGACATTTACCTTTAAAAACAACTCATTAGCAACAAAACAATAGACCCCCTTATGTCGCTCGATCCAGGTAAGGCCGGCGGCGGGATTTATCGCAGGTATAAAAGAGTGCATATTGAGCCAACGTACAGTGTGAAAGGTTCTCTATTGATATTGGCTTCAAACGGAACACGAAAATGGATACTACACCAGAAGTAGCCGCTCAAGTGGTTGCCCTTGTTGAATCGGGGCTTAAGCAAAGTCAAGTGGCTCGACAATTGAGTTTGAGCCGATTTACCGTTCGGCGTGTATACCAAAGGTATCAAGAGACTGGTGGCTACCAACGGCGACAAGGATCGGGCCGTCCCCGTGCTACAACAGAGCGTGATAACCGCTTTCTTATAACGACATCTTTAAGAAATCGTCGTTTGAACGCAGTTCAACTGGGCCAACGACTTCAAGAAGTTCGTGAAGTAGAAGTTAGCCGGTGGACAGTCAGAAGACGATTGAGAGAAGGTGGCCTGACTGCACACAGGCCAGCAAACGGGCCGAAATTGACCCCAGCCCACCGAGAAGCCCGCCTTCAGTTCGCTCGAGACCATTTGAATTGGACCGAAGAGCAGTGGAGTGCAGTCCTGTTCTCTGATGAGTGCAGGATGTGCTTGCATGGCAACGACGGACGGGGGAAGGTGTATAGAAGATCGGGAGAGCGATTTGCCCAATGCTGCATAATAGAACGTGTCGCCTATGGCGGTGGATCAATCATGTTTTGGGGAGGCATGTCTATGGAAGCAAAAACCGAGCTTGCCTTCATCACCGGACCGAATACTGGTCGCCAATCAAGAGGATTGACTTCCATACGATACATTGAGGAAGTACTCGAGAGCCACGTTGTACCTTTTGCTGGGTTTATCGGCGAAAACTTTCTGTTTATGCAAGATAATGCAAGACCGCATACTGCTGGCATAGTGATCGAGTACCTTCAAGAGGTGGATGTGACCGTTATGGAGTGGCCAGCTCGAAGCCCAGACCTCAATCCCATCGAACATCTATGGGACGAGCTGAAAAGAAGAGTTCGAGGCCGAGATGCTCCTCCATCGACTCTACAGGAGCTGCAACAGGCGATCGCAGAGGAATGGGAGGCTATTCCTCAAGACTTTATCAAAAGTCTAGTAACATCAATGAAAACACGGATGGAGTCAGTGATTCAGGCTAGGGGAGGGAACACTCGGTATTAATAACAAACTTTAAATTAATTTTATCTTTTAATTTCATAACTTTGACACCAATACTTGAATAAAGAATTTTTTACTAAACATGCATTTTTGTTATTGATTCACAAAAGCATTTTTATGTAATGATTGAAAGACAAATCAGATACCACTGGATAGGTATTAAAATAGACTATGAATCTGCATTACAGAAACATAATATTTTTTGTTTTTTTTTTTAGTTATGTCAAAAAATCATGAATGTGCGATTTTTTTGCTCTCAAGTTTATTTATTTATTTTACGCAATTACAAAGCTATGGCCACTTGAAGATACCCAACCCTTTCTACTCGTATTTTCATTTCGCATTTCAGAAATTCTCATATTTAAAAACCCTCGAGAAGTTTGCCACAAAGTTTCAGGTACTGAGACAGAGGGATTTTAATTAAGAGTCGCTGTTAAAACGTGAAAATTACATTCTTTCTCGTAATAGAATTTTTTAAGCCCTGCGGCGTAAATTCCAGTTTAAACTTCCTTTGGGCCTTTACAGTGTAGAAACTGGGTCGGAAACACCTTTCGGGTAGCAAATTGAAGCCTGCGGTAGGATGTCACATTCAATACCATGCGATGCTTTTCATACTTTTCAGATTTTAATTAAATGCTAGTTAATTTTAGGTTTATACAAAACCACCAGGCACCACGAGTCCAAGACCGATATTCCGTGCATCTATTCTGAGTGTAAGCCTAAGATTAAAGCACTTTACGTAGGAATTTTGATTATTATGCTTGAGATCTGTAACGTATACGTTTTTATATTTCGAATTCTTTCGTCCAAAAAAGATTACACCCGTATTCGGTTATCAATGCACGACGATGCTGTAGTAGACTCAGTCCCTATACCCATCGACGTCCAAAAGATATCTTGTTACCGTAAGAAAACTTTAAAATAATTTTAATAAGTCCTTAAATCAAGTTAGTTTGCAAGTACCTAGTAATAGCTACTAGCTATATAGCTGCCATACATAATTTACAATGTAGTGGGAAAGCAAAGAAATCAATTTACCGGTAGTTCGTTTCGTACAAATTCTTCTAAAGATTAATGTGGACTCCACGAGACGCGGAGTGATGGAAATGGAATTGTGTATGGCTAACATATTTTTTATTAAATTTATTTATCATGGCACACAAAACATAATACAATCAAACACATTATAAATTACAATTATCAACCAAGAAATAGCAATTAATAACGGCGACTCCTCGAGTTTGTCGTCGAACTGAGGCAGAAGAAAGGAACTTTATCTAGACCTGTAACCAATTTGTTGATTCACCGAATCAGGAATCATGCTATAGTTAGATTGCAGAACATAAAGAAGAATGGTTCGAGTTGTATCTGAAACGGATAGGAAGCAATGGCGTCGGGTGTTAGATTTTATGTCGGCTCTTTGAGAAAAGTTTAGTTGATCTAAAGCTGAAACCCCAAAAGGATAAAGGATTCGAATATTGTAGAAAGCAAAGCTTCCTTTACAACCGACTTCAAAAAAGGAAGATGTTCTCAATTCAACTGTTTTTTTTATATTTGTTACCTCAGAACTTTCTACTGGATGAACCGATTTTGATGGTTCTTTTTTTATTTAAAAGCTGATGCTTCCAGTGTGGTCCCATTTCAATTTGGTCCAGTTCTGACAATGGCATCCATGAGAAAACCATATACCTACCTAAGTCTTAAATTTGTTTAATTTTTATGTTATGTTATGTTTGTTAGCTCAGAACTTCGTTATATATCAAACCGATTTAGAAAATTCGTTTTATTTGAAAGGAATAGATTGATCCCATGGAAATTTCATCAAAATTGGTAGGGTGGTTTGGTTTTTACTGTTATCTGAAGTCGGTTATATTTTTGCCAAAAAGTTATTTGTATACTGCAGCTTACGTCAGATAAATAACTTAGCAAGAGTGTGTACTCCTTTTCTGTGGCTATTACTTGTTATTGCAATGCTTAGATTAAAACAAAAAGGGATTAAGACAAAAACAAACCCTTTTTGTTTTAATCTAAGTTGCAATGCCATTCGTCGGCTAAATTCACTTGACATTATATTTTTATGTATTAACATATCACAATCATTAATGATATCACACAGTATAAATTTGTTCTCACAAGGTCTAGTGGCTGGTCAAGCGGTCTCGGCAGAATAACAGCATCCACTGCTAACCCAGTCGACGTAATGCTGAGTCGAGGACTTTTTGCTGCTATAGCACACAACATACCAGCCCCATGTTTAAAATTCATTATTATATGAATATTTGTTTCTGTTTTTACTTGTACTGTTTAATTTATTTTTTTATGTTCATTATTTTAAATCATCTTTCTTTCTATCTTATGCCTCCTCATCTGTTGTAAAAGTATTATGTGTGCTATTTAGAAAATAAATGATTGTCTATGTCTAAAGCAAGCTTTTGTCTATTTCTAAGCTGCGATTACCGCAATTTCTTGCTAATGGGCTGCTTTCATAGTCCCTACCGTTTATAACGTCGCTATTTTAATTTTAATTCCCTTTACTTGAGAGTAATGAGCGCTACCCACGCGGCCTATCGTGCGAACTCTTAGTTTTATTCTTTAGCGATATTTCTTGTCCACGGAAACCAGGACTTGTTGGTATTCCGTGTTCACTGTGGAAAAACTTTACGCGGTGATTTAGCAGGGGCAATAATTTTACTAAAGAAATTGCTTCCTTTGTGTGCTATCTGAATTCTGAAAGTTTAACTTATTCAAGTAGATTTTATTAACGTAAAAATATTTGGTAATAAATAAATTATAACACTCACATACACAGTCCAGACTCCTGACCCCACACTTGGATTCCATGCTACCACCACACCCAGACCAGGAACAAATATTTTGATCTGACTAAATCCTCTCTATTCAAAGGTTCTTTGAAAGAAATCGCTTCAAAGCGATATGACCGCCCATTGTACTATTTCCTTTGTGTCTTCTATTTTGTCTGTTATTTTATTTTTTTATGGTGTACAATAATGTGTTTTCATTCTTCTTCTTCCTGCCCTTTTCCCAGATTACGCGGGGTCGGTACTACATGTAGGTATTCCTTCTCCACATCTCTCTAGCAGCCGTCATCTCCGTTGTCACTTCCTTCCTACCTATATCATTCTTCACACAGTCCATCCATATCTTCTTCGGCAAAAAAATAATGAATATAATGTTTTCATTCATTCATTCAAATATTTGCTTGATAATCTGATATGGTTATGTAAACATTTATCCTGCAGCGGGAATCGCCCTCGCCACGAAGGTTGCCAGATTTCTAGAGATTCATGCGATATTTATTTCAGAGCAGATCGGTAATCTCCAGCATTGGAATCGCTCATTAAAATCTCACGCCATTTGGGTCTGCAATAGCATTTCAAGCGTTTCTTCCCAAAGTGTTCGATAATTGGCGAGCGTTTCGTGTTGAATCGCCTGTTAATGCACTTGAACTGCAATGCATTTATCGATAATAACTCTTAAATATAATTATCAGATGATAAACCAGCGAGGTAGACCGGTAGAAAAATCAGAAAATTAAGCCACAAAATAAACAAGCCAGCCTGGATTAGACATGCCTTAGTTCTAGGCATCGTCAGGTCAGGCGACGAGGTTCGGAATTTTTCGGTTACTAGAATCTCAAATACTGTTTTTTTCATTTGCCGAAGCGCTTGTATGTGTAGATTCCTAGTCTCTTCTTCGTTACAGAAATCAGCAAATATATATATTGTATATCAGCAAATATGTATATTCTCAAACTGCAGTGCATGCATAACAATCGTGGTTCTTCAAGTAATTTCAGCGAAAAACCACTTACTAGGTATGACACAACCCTATTCAAATTGCATAATTCTCGATAATGATAAATTGATCGCACAATACGTGTCATCGGCGGTTCGCGATGGATCGGGAACAATTACCAGCTATTGTTGGCTCGATTCACACGATGGCATTGTCTTTTTAATCGATTCTTATTATACAACGAGATAGGGTCGTACCTAGAACTTAATGGGAGTAAAAGTTCATTAGCCCAAAGTCATAATATTTATATAATTATTGATTAAAACGGGTATTTATCGCGTAAGTACCTTTTTTATTTGTTACTCCGACGTTTCGGCTGTGTTGCAACAGTCGTGGTCACGGGTTTACTGGAGTACTTGGAGCTACCGTCGAGAAGTGTAGGTAGCTGCAGCAACTACCCTCACTTGGTCTTCAGAATTAGAAATGTCTTCGTTCATCTTACGACACACTACACTAACCGTATGTACGCACTGAGACGACTGATCACGACGCGCACATACAAAAACTTGGCATTCAAAATTCATTTGTTTTTTTTATAGGAAGTTATAAGTTTATTTCATCAAAAAAATACATGCAGTACTACTAATAACTTACATTTTTCACCTAACAAAGTTAATATGACACCTTTAATTTAATCCTATAAGCCTTCAATTTAAATTACTAAACTATAGCATGTTTAATTTATGATTATTGCGTGTTCAAAGTTCAATCAGGATAACCCAATTCTCGTATGTTTAGAGTTAGGAGGATGGGGCATCTCCCCCTATGTACGGCCCTGCCCGAGGTAATTACCGAGTTCAATCGCGAAGGGGAAGCCAGTGCCGGCCCAAATCCCGGTGAATCACAGTTCATTTGTTGAGACTTGATGACGGTTATTAAATTTTCGATTGTCCGGAGGAAGTACATACTCGTACTATGGAAGTTTCTACAGAGCATTGCTGAGGTTCGATTACAGGTATAGGTCGGCCGGTGTTATACAGTCTACTTATTCGTGTTTTAGAATTCCTGCCACGTTTTAGGTGAACGTGATGTTTAGTTCAGCGCAGAACTTTCCAATTACAATATTATAGCTTTGATTTTCTGCAAAATTCGCTAATCAAAGCTAAATTGCATGTTCAAGAGTTGTTAGGATAAATATATTCACTGATAATATTGTCAACTAGCTGTTGCCCGCGACTTCGTACGCGTTACACCACTATATGTGTAGGTAACCTAAAAATAAAACTAAACTCGCTGTTGCAACTTGACTTGACACCCCATTTTTATCCCATGGGACCTGATTTATGAGATAAAAAGTAGCCTGTGTTATAATCTACGTGCATACTAAATTTCATCGAAATCGGTTCAGCCGTTACGACGTGATTGAGTAAACTTTCACATTTATAATATTAGTGTGATATTGACTAACGGCAATGGACATCGGCACATTGAATTGTTAAGTATGACGACCAGGGCCCGTAGCCAAATTACATTCGCTGCGAATCTATTCGATTTCTACATACATTTGTTGTCGCTGAATCACGTGGTATTTCTATAGCATGTGTCAAATCCCATACATTTTCGGACGTATCGACTAGCGTCATCGCTAATCGACTGTAACTTGGCTAAGCCCTCTGGTCTGAAACTCGATGACGGCTAGTAATGAAGGGAAATCAGATTTTTTCCTCCAACTCTTTGAACTCCAATAAAAGAGTTTGATCATTCTAAGCCCACTTTCAGATATATGATCCGCATGAAAGGCCTCGGTCGTTAGGCGCCCTCCGCGGCCCAATTCGGCTGAATTATGACACTGGGCGGCGATAAAGGCCCGCACTGGATCCTTATAGCTTCGGTTTTATGCCCAGAGTACTAAGTAATATGTAGAGCGTTTAGGCACAAATGCGTATGCCATAGGGCTGAATTGATGCGAAGTGCTTTTGTTGCATAAAGTAAAAGTTTTAAATAAGGTAGGTTCTCTTATTTATAACCCTCAACTTTCTCCCCTTTGCGTGAGGGATCACTAGAACAGACGAACGATGAACTGGGATTTCCCTCTGTGGTTTGAATGATTACCATCATTGGATATTTGTTACATACATTATACATTTAATTATGGGTTTCTGGTTTCATTATTATTCTGAGGTCGTTTCTCTCTGACGCGCCATCGAGATCGGAAATGTAGAATGTCAAAAGGGAAAATAATAAATAACACGTACATTTTGTAAGTGGACCTTTCTAGTGACCCAGATTCGAATAATACTGAAAGTTATTGAACCCAGCTGTACGAGTATCATAAATATAGGTAGCATTCGTACAACTTACAAACTAGTAAATTCCAATAGCCAATGGCTTCATAACCTCATTACTCAAGTGTTTGTTAATTACTTCCCTCAGTCAACAACAGTTTCCGCCTTCACAGTTAAATTAACAGTTACTATGTGTTTAATTTCAACTCGCCACAGTCTAATGAACAGTTAGTACGTCGTCTTGGGCAATTATCGGTGTAAGGTCGAGGAGGCTCGTCGCGCTAGACGCTCCGTCTCGGTGACTCACCGATCGGAGGTGTGACCGGGTTTATTGCCTCATGTTGGAAGTTGACGTTTCATTAATTAAACATGCGACTGCCAAACGAAGATTCATTATGAAGACAGAAGCCCAAAATCCGGTTGAGAAAAACACCACAGGAGATAATCCATGGAATTTTCAAAAGGTCGTAGAGATCGTAAAGAATGCGCGACTTGTTATAAAAACTGTTATAAACGCATCGGTGAATGAAACGGACAAGCTACTCGTAGTAAATGTAAACACAAAATATGTATTAGAAACCGCACATGCCAAAGTAGTATGTAGTACGAGTTATATATTATAACTATTCGAGCGAAGCGAGATCTCCAAATCAACTTGGGCAAATCGGCGTTGTACGAGTATGTATGTATGTTTGTTTGTCCGAGGATAACTTTCGAAGCGTTTATCCGATCATCGTGAAATTTGGTATAAAGTAGGTAGTGATGGCACAATTTTGGTGTGACTCAATAAGCTAAAAATTTTGGGGGGTTGTTGAGATATTGGGGTTCAAGAGGGGTAAAATATT
Organism: Philereme transversata; assembly: GCA_963924445.1. NCBI lineage: Eukaryota > Metazoa > Arthropoda > Insecta > Lepidoptera > Geometridae > Philereme > Philereme transversata. Next base: position 14,974,368 of record OZ004347.1, read on the forward strand.
TGAAAATGAGACTATTAGGTCAACTGACACGTCAAATGAAAGGTCTTCATTAGTACATTTCGATTCCGTTTTTATTTTTGGTAAAATTTTTGTAGTTTTTGAGTTATTAGCCATAATAAAAACTAAACTTTGACAAAATTCACAGGGTACACCAGTGACCCCACAGTGCTGTAATTTGGTATGCGTGTAGCTTCAGTATCACAAATATAGGCAAAAGTCTGAAATCTAGAATAACTGCAATTTGTACCCCAAAAAAGGATAACCAATTAACATGAACTTCCGTTACCTGTAATTTGAATGAAACTGTAGGTCAAGTTGGTACGAGTAACTAGATTACGAATAACATTTGTTTTTATGGTAGACTCGCGAGATCTAAGTTCAGGGCGAACCACTAGTATATTATAGTTATATGTTGAGGTAAGTAAAAATGGAGTGTAAATATAAATAAGGACATTCGAAAATCAATATAAGTAACAATGGAGAAACTGATATTAATTATAGGTAAACCAATATAGGTAAGGTATAGGTTTCTATAATAACTAGAGATCTGATAAACGGATGCATATTTACCTAAAGTTAAAAGTTGGCTAGTATGGAAAGCACTTTTTATCGAAATAATTCCGTGATTCTGGGATCAACAAATGTATCATGTGTTATTTTTTATTTATTTATCTTCTTAACCTAGACATTCCTTAAATCTGCATAGGTTTTTATGGTATGTCATTCATCCCTCATTAAGTCTAAAGAAATTTACATTCTATGAAAAAACGCACACTTTGGCACATAGGTATACAATGCCTTGTTACAACGTAATATCCTTTCCCCTACCTTTACTGTCAGTAATTTTTGACGAAGAGAAAACAACCTTGTAACAAGTGTCAGATCGGGCCTATTAGATCTCATATTATATAAGCATTTTATAAGTGTGCGAGTGAGATGGCAAATTCTACCTGCTTAATATTTAATGTTAAATTAATATGCATCCAATCCCGAGATCCCGATATTATATTTGTAATAAAAATATTCTAAGAAACCGCTTCCATAATTTGTTAGCCAAAAATAAACTTTAGGTAAATATGCATCCGAATATCCGATCACTAATTATAACTTTGTCGGTTAAATAATAAGTCATATCAATGTAGTGCTAGACATTAATAACATACGTTAATAATTTATATTTCTAAGTTGGAACTTGGACTGGATATCACTCGTAGAAAATAATCGTCCAGCTATTTTATCAAGGCTTTGTTCTATTTTAGACATATAGTTTGAAATATGAATACCATGGCGTGATTCTATTTCGGTTGTAGCATCTGATATGGTTTATTGATGGGAACTTGAGTAAAAGTAATTAATTTCAGTGTGTTTTAAATATTCTGGCGTGTTTGATATAAATTGGTTTCAGTGACCATTCATTATTATCTGGTAGCTGGTAGACTATGAAAGAATTTGTAACGAATACAAAAATCTTATGTTAAGAGTTGTCTGGTTCATCTGGTTAAAGCTCGTCATAAATAATTTTTATCTTTTTAGTTTCGCAGACAGTTTGGGCTCTTTCTGATTTTCTAATTCTTTTTACTACCTGTACTTACTTTGTTTGTACTTACTGATCGTAATTGTTCTATCTAATGTATAAAATTCTCGTGTCACAGTTTTCGTTGCCATTTCGTTCCTCCGAAACGGCTTGACCGATTTTGATGAAATTTTTTGTGCTTATCAGGTATCTATGAGAATCGGCCAACATCTATTTTTCATCCCCCTAAATGTTAGGGGTAGTCCACCCCTAAATTTTTTTTTTTATTTTTTAGACAAAATTTTTAATTTCTATTTTTTTATGATACAACATACAAAAATACATACAATCCTCAATTTTCACCCTTCTACGATCAACCCTTATTTTTTAATAGCCATTTTAGTAATTTAACAACCCGATTTATAAGGCAAAACAACGTTTGCCGGGTCAGCTAGTTTATCATAATGTTCAGTTTATTGTTAAAGTAGCTGACCCGCCCGCGGCTTCGCATCCGTGGCATAAAAACATTACGCTTCTTTTTGCGCACTCGGGTAAAAAGTAGCCTATGCTGTAGCACCGTTCAGCCGTTTAGTTATGAAAAGGTAACAAACTAACAAACACTTAGTTTTATTAAATATATGTACTTAGAATAGTCATGTGGATTTGTTACTATCATTAGTGTATTTTTACTTTGTGTTTTCTTTCCTTACATCACTAATTCCATTGATTGTCAAAATTTACTAGTGTTACTTTGTTATTGTTACAAAATTTTTTTAGTGCATGCGGTGTTTACCTATAATTGATTGTGCAATTAGTACCTACTTACATTAATTTTTAGTTAAGCATGTAATATTGTTTCAATCGTTGGTAGACCTAATAAATAAAATAAAATAAAAATAAATAAAACTCTTTCGCAGTTACTATGTATGTATTATACGATATGTATTTGACGACCTCCGTGGTGCAGTGGGCGAATAGCCGGCTGAGACGCAGGAGGTAGCGGGTTCAATTCCCGCCGGGGAACAAATGTTGGCATGATCTACAGATATTTGTTCCGGGTCTGGTTGTTTCTATATATATTATAGGTCAGTATTTACAGAAAAAAAAATTATATAAGTATTCTATCAGTTAACTGGTTCCCATAGTACAAGCTCTGCTTAGTTTGGGGCTAGATAGCGCTGTGTGAAATGTCCAGCAATATTTATTATTTATACATATACCTTCCTCTTGAATCACTATCTATTGCTGAAAACTGCATTAAAATCCGTTGAGTAGTTTAAATGATCTAAGCGAACGGACAGCGGAAGCGACTTTATTTTATACTATGTAAAGATAATTTTGTTTCGACATTGCCGGATTACCAGGTATTTATTAACTCAGCTGTCATTTTAATAGACATTAAAATGTATGTTTTGGAAATACATGTTAATGTAGAATTTGTATAACGCGTACACACTATGTACGGCTAATGCGATGTTAATGAAAGTATAAATAACAAGTCACTATAAATTAGATTAATATTTATGTGTCGGATCAACGAGTCACGCACACCGAAGAATGCACGCTTGTTAATCGCATGTTCCATCAATGGTGTTAGAATAATGGAATACCTAATGTATAATCTAAAGGCGTCACACAATACCTTGTTCTTGCACAAGGCGCACGATCGAAACCTACGCTCATCTGAAGCTTTAACCCATTCACTGCCTTACTGAAAAGTAACGACATTACCCAGATGCCACCATACTGTGATATACAGCCCGCCTATCGGCGGTCCCGGCATCTTGATTAACTATCCTTGCCCGTCCATTGGCGTTTTCGGCATGAAGTTGCAGATTTTGACATGAACCGTTTGATATGTTCAGTTTACATATACTGTACCGTGTGTAAAGCGTGTATGTGTAGTTTTCTGCGATATTTGTGGCAAAATTGTGACAATTTTATTGGTTATTAGCTGAAATAGTAATGGAGCATGAAGGTAAGTCATAACTTTCAGTTAATTAATCTAAGATGAAGGAAAATAATATAAACCTGTGTATCAGATACAATTAAGCTAATAACTTTATGTAAAGAAATCTAAAATGTCTTTAAAAAGCCTATATTTATGGGCTTTTATAAAAGTCACGTGTCGTCAACCTTTTACCCCAACTGCATTAAATTAGTTAAAAATAGGTTCATTATGAAAATTTATTCAAAATTATTTTTTTAATAATATAATTTTTATTTTTTCAGACAGTAAAACTGAATTTAATAAAGACGATAATATGAAAGAAATTAAACGACTAATAAAAGCGAAGATGGAGAACATTAGCAGTAGACAAACAAAAGCTGCAAGTACCCAGACTAAAGAGGATATTGGGATGTCTCTATGCAATTGTAAAAAAAATGTGGTAGCTATTTCAATTAGACAATTAATAGAGACTGTGCCAGACAACCGTCTAATGGAATTTCTAAATGACGTCGAAATTCTTGTAAATAATTATAAAGAAAACTGAAATCAGTCATGTCATCAAACCTTTTACGCTCTTTTTTAAAATGAATATTAAAAATATAAAGTAAAATAAAACAAATTTAATTTTTTTGCGCATTTCCATAATGCCATTCATGGGTGGTTACGTTCTCCTCAGTTTCGTCATCGCATAAAGGGTCTTGAGACAAATAATGAGCTTCTGTTTCGATGCCCTGACTGTCATTCTCTAGCATATCATCGACATTATCCGCCAATATTCCATAAAGTTCGTCGTACGATAAACCCTCATTATGTAAAACTTCCTCATTAGCGATGTAGGCAGAATCCCAAGTAGCCAAGGTATCATAAATTTCATCGCGAATGGCAGCTGACTGAGAGGTAGATGGCTGAGGATTCATTATTATCCTAAAATAGAATAAAAATGTTATCCTAGTTTGGAGAATAATTGTAGGTTAATAACGTAATTTAAATAATATATGTAATTTTGCTCTTGATTAACTCGTTGGTAGGTATCTACTGTTGTGAGTTTGTAAAGCACTAAAGTTTTAGACAAAGAAGTTTTTTTTAGATATCGATTTAGGGTCCAAATATACCGATTTTACTCGGCAAATCTACCGATTTCGCATTTAAACTTTCGAGACCATTATTTTGATCTATCTCATATAGTTTAACCTGCGGTTACAATGGAAGCGCACAAAAATATGTTTTTTTACGATATCACATAACAAATAATAATAATAATGTTTTATGCTATGTAAAGATAAAGATCAAAAACTTACCTATAAGCCACAGCAACTCAAGATATCTCGGAGTCCAGGTATACAGGCCACAGTCACCATAAATTCAAGATTAGATCAGAGTCCAGGTACAAAAGCGAATATCGTCGGAAGAGCAAACAGGAACGGAATACACGTCTGATTATTAAGATTAGAAAAACAGAAGTGAAGTGATTTTTAAAGAAAAACGCAAAGAACGAGATGCGCCGGCGCATCCTATTGTTATTTTTTATCTAGCCAGAAAGATACTTACAAAGTACCTTATGTCCTTGTACGTAAGGTTCATTTGGCTTAAAATAGCACGGACTCATAAAAAAAGCCGCCCTTTGTTTACTGGCCGGGCCGGCCGGCACTTTTTGCAATACCGCGTCCGGGACGTTTTAGGCAAAAATAAACTCTATGTCGAAGGCATTAAAAGAATTATTTTATTATTATTATAGAATTATTTATAGAATTATTAAAAGAAAAGAATTATATATGTATGTATTGACACGGTCGAGGACAAAGTCTATTATAATTAATTAGGTACATTAAAACCAATGCCGCATTCTGTGTTCAGTGCAATATTAAAAATATGGCATGCATATTCTGTTACATGTATCATTTCAAATAAATAAATACGCAAGCACTTTTATTTTAACATAAGTATATATTTCCTGATTATATCGATCTACTTTTTGTAGACGAATTTGTAGGTAGACATCTTAAAAAACATTACTGGTTATTATGACTACCTATTTGTTTTTAAGACCAAATATTAGTGGATGTTGTTATAACTTATAAGATATTTTGATTGTAATATGTAACTGAATAGGCTATTTAAAAACGTATACAAAATATATTTTAGGGTTTTTAGGAAGAAATATAACAAACGAGAGAGACTAGATAGGTTTTTACAGAATGATCGGTTGGGATCTTATATTTTTCTGAAACCGATTATTAATAAATTATTAAATCAAAATTTCGCAAAAGGTTTGTGAATTCTGAACAAGCGTATTGCCCGCCCATGGGCTGGCTCGGCATGAAAGATCGGAATTGACTTTTTCCAAAACCTTAGATATCTGCAGGCCGTTTTGGTTACGAATCAATTTTAGTAAAACGAATCATTTCACAAAATCTTCCTTTTTTCAAAAGGTATTTGGCTTAGATATCGGAGTTTGAAATCCAACCGCCCATGGGCGGGCTTGGCGTGTCAGTTAAAAAGTTTCACCCGCCGATGGACGGGCACGGCACTGAATGAGTTAAGTCTCCAAACGCCTGTCCACAGTTCTCAATTTTATGATGACTCCTTTACAGTTCAAGCTGTGCGGCTGTGGAACGCTTTACCTTTCGCTATTAGATCATCTAAATCTCTTCCTATCTTTAAAGCTAAGGTATACAACCATTTCCTTTCTTTGTCTACGCACTGCTAGTTTATCGTTATTTTTATCTCCTTTATTGTAGTTTATATATAAGTATATATTATTATAATTGAGGACCTCGGTGCCGCAGTGGGCGAATAGCCGACTGAGACGCAGGAGGTAGCGGGTTCGATTCTCGCCGCGGAACAAATGTTTGCATGATCTACGGATATTTGTTCCGGATCTGGATGTGTTTCTATATATTATAAGTATGTATTTACAAAAAAAAAGTATCTAAGTATTCTATCAGTTATCTGGTTCTCATAGTACAAGCTCTGCTTAGTTTGGGGCTAGATAGCACTGTATGAAATGTCCAGCAATATTTATTTATTTGCAAGTATATATATATTTAGTTTATTAGTAAGAATAGGTAGTTTACGTAGGTTTATGAACATACTCGTAGATACACCGCCGTCTTTTTGATTTTGTTTTGTCCTGTCCATCCAAACGTCTGGAAGAGATCCCTTTTAGCGATAAGACCGCCCATTGTACCTTAATTTTTGTGTATTTTTATTGTATTTTTAATTTTGTTGGTGTGCAATAAAGAGTATTATATTCTATTATATTCTAATCCCCGCGCTACAGTAGCTAATTAGCGATACGTTACAGTGGCTCACCGCTGAGTGACAACCTATTTTGTTGTCTTGTATTTTGTAATAAGTAAACTGAAGTCTTTGCGAGTGGGTATTTATTGGCAGATATAACGATCTACCCTCTTTCTTAGTCTCTTGCTAGGAATGAATTCACTAATACTATCACTACTACCGGTTTCATTCTCGATCATAACTCGATTTCGACACACAACACTCACGGTATCAGGGCGCGTAATTGAGACTATACTCCTTCGGTTCTTACACATTCTCACCACAGGATTCCAGGCTCCAGATAGTTGAAAACCATCTTCACGATTGAAATTCTTGTGTTTGGTAATATCAATTGCATCTTGAACCAATCTTGGGATGTAATATCGCTCAGTTGAGATTACTTGTGGGTTGTGTAGCTCAATCCAGTGGTTTGAGCCTGAGTCCAGCAGATGTTCCGCTATGGCAGACTTTTGTCTGTCAACATTCTTCACCGCCCTGATATGTTCCTTCACCCGACAAACAATTTGTGCGTTTGGTTTGACCAATATAAGAACTTCCACAGCTACAGTCTATTTTATACACTCCTGGTTTTTCTAGTAGAAAGTAATCTTTTGGTGAGCGCAGGTAGTGTGCAATTTTTTTTTTAAATTGCAATATCCCGTTTTTAGTACAAATAGTGCTGATATACAAATATTAGGATATCCTGATAGTAGACATATAGGTCTATATATAGTGACGGTTTTGAAGGTTCTTGGCAATCTTCTTGACGGCCACGTTCATACGGACTTACATATAGGGTGTTTGATAATATACGCACAAAAATGAAAGGGGTTATTTTGATGAGCATAATAAATAAATTAATAAAAACAAACACTTTATTAAACTTATGTTGTGCTTGCATAATGCTTGCCATCTAACTACAGATACTGTATTGGTGACGTCTCGAGATATCTCTTGTTGTCCCTTTCTAACCCAACACCCGCAGCCATTTCCGAAAGAGATATCAAACCGGCCTTTATTTTGGATGTCGATTGCAAGAGTACAGTCCGTCTAAAAAGAGTAGACAAAAAATGAGGGCGCCACTGTCGTTTAACTGGTATACCCCATACTATACAATAACTGGTTTTGATACTTGCTAATTATTTATTGTATTATTGGCATTAATATTTTATGATTCTAAGCTAACTTAGTACTTCACATAACCACTTTACATCACAAGTTGTGGTTAAATTCTACTAATACATATTATTATAAATACGGAAGATTGGGAGGATGGATTGAACTTGGCACAGGAATAGATTATTACCGGGAATAACTAGAGGGCGCAGCTAGTAAAATAATAAAACAAGTGTTAAGTGTTATTAATAAAATATTTATTCATAAAATTAGCCGTTCAACATATCAAAATCTAAATATTCGACACCAGACATGTTGTCATCTATTGCCCCAGGAGAATCTTGCCGAGAAGTACTAGGCAGACAGGAATCTTCGGATTCTGCTTCAGACTCACTGCTTCTGCTGCTATCCTCACCAACTCTTATAATTAATTCTTCTATATTTTGATACAGCCTGGGGCCTCTTTCAATGTACTCCATTTCAATTTTTTCGACATGGTCACAACATGATTTCCAATCTACTGGAGTTATAGAAGCAAAAGCCTCTTCGGTTAATTGTTTTATATCTCTGGATCCAACATTTTGTGCTGCCACTTTTCTTTTTGCCAAAGACCATATAAGTTCAATCGGGTTCAGGTCGCAGTGATAGGGTGGCAGCCTTACGACTGTATGTCCATGCTCGCTCAGTAACTCGTCAATTTCATAAACTGGTGCTGGTTTATTTTTTTTCACCAAATCATAAAGCATAGGTTTTCGTAGTGTCGGATCAAAATTAATATTATTCTCTTCGAGCCATAATTTGATTTCGGCAATCGTGCTGGATGTTGTGGGCGCCTTATTTTTCACAATCGAGTGATATGGGGCGTTGTCCATTACAATAATGGAAGGATATTCAAGGTTTGGGATGAGCTTTTCGGTTACCCACTTATTAAAGTTTGTTCTATTCATTTCAGAATTATAGTCTTCCTGTTTGTTATTTCCACTAAAAATAAGAAGAGAGTTCGGTACAAATCCTTTTTCACTTCCTGCATTGATGAGAATCCATCTTTTCCCTTTTGAGATATCTTGAATAACTCTTTCGGTTCCAATAGATTGCCAACATTTTTTTAATTTGTATGATTAGTGAATATAACTTTCATCTAGATATACATATAATATCTTTTTGCAACTCTTCAGGTAAGTTACGGTTGTCCATAATAACTTTTAAATATTTTTCCCTTTTAATACAAATATTAGTATTTTCCATCAAAGCTTTTCTGTTTGATTTACATTTTTTGTATTTAATACCAATAGATTTTAAAATTTTGTGTAAATGGGCTCGACTTCCATTGAAACCAAGGTCTTCCCTTACCATGGTTAGTATTTTATTAAGTGTAGGGACTTCTTTTTTTACACTATAGAAATAATGCACTTTTTGTCGGATTGCACACTGGTCAAAATCGTCTAATTCTTTTCTTGGTCGCCCCTTTCTATGTTTAGCAGGAGTACTGAATTTTCCTTTAGTTTTGGATCCTTCCGAAACTATTCGTCGCACTGTACTCTCGGATTTACCTGAAAATAATAAATTATATTGTTAAGTATCAAAACCAGTCACACGCACTATAAATATGTGTTTTATTTTCATAACCTCAACTGTACATATAAAAGCAAATATTTCATGATAAGACCACTCTTGGATAAGACATTACTATTTAAAGGAGTGTAAAGTGACTAAAAGTACTACATTAATTCATAACTTACCAGTCAGATCCGCTGTTCGTTTATAAACGTGTTCCATCTGCGTGAGCAATTCGGCTAAACATCGCATAAACACTTTGTATATCACTTCACGAGTGCCGCTGCGGATTGTTTTATTCATTTTTCAAATGTTTATAATAAGTTTTTGGATAAAAACTAGAATTGAAGCAAGAATTCAAATGAAAGCAAAAAATGTTTACATTACAATGACAAGCAAGTGACAAGATTGACTTTTAATGAAGTGTTGCCAGCCACAGAATATAGTTAGTTTCTTAAACATTAATTTCTACTCTTTTTAGACTGACTGTAGGCAGTAAGTTTTACATCGAATTAGGTTTAGGTTTAAAGAACTTTATTTCTCATAAGAACTACATGGTTCACTTAAAATGAGATACATAGAGATTTTATAATGATAATCTTACACTCTGGGGCCTTATGACTATAATTATTATTTAAGGAGTGCTATATTGTGCTAAGTATTTCTATAAGTGCTATATTCTATAACGTTTGTACATATTTCTTAAGCTTATTTTTATATATATTTATATTAACACACTCTTTAATGTTGTTAGGTAATTTGTTGTACAGCTGTGCTCCCTCAAACAAAATCGTTTTCTTTCCGTAATTAGTTCGAGAATTAGATACTTATATGTAATTTTATTTTATTTCTTAAATTGTGTATATTTGATTTATGTTGTAGCTGTATATTGGATTGGATGGAATTAGTAGTGATATTTTTTATTAGAATGCAAGTGTAATAGATATAAAGTTGTTGTATATTAAATATTTTGCTTTTTTGTATAACTCCTTTGTTGGCATTAGGTAGGGATAATGGAAAAATACTTTATTTTATTTTGTGTTCTTTGCAGAGGATTTAAGTTTGTAGCGGCAGCTGCACCCCATATTTCAATGAAGTACTCGAGGTGTGACTTTACTAAAGAGTTATAAATGATTGTGCGTGCCTTAATTGGAATACAGTTTGCAGCTTTACGCAGTGCCCCGACCTGTGAAGTTAGTTATGTTTTTACATGATTGATGTGTGATTTCCAATTTAGTTTATCATCTATCCACAGACCGAGATATTTTTCTAGCTTAGATTGTTGAATTATTTCCTCATTAATTCTAAGAGGCGAATACTCAGGTATGTGTTTATTTTTAGCAGAGAAAACCAATCACCTAAAATTAGTCGATTTTCTTTAAAATTGGATAATATACTTTAACTAGTCGTTTTTTTTATCGAGAAGTCTTTTTTATGTTCTGAGAAACCGTCACTTTATTAATATTGTCAGTATATTACTAAACACCCTGTATTGAGAGTATTATTAAATAAATAATAAATAAATATTACTAGACATTTCACACAGCGCTATCTAGCCCCAAACTAAGCAGAGCTTGTACCTACTATGGAAACCAGATAACTGATAGAATACTTATATACATTTTTTTTTGTAAATACATACTTATAATATATAGAGAAACAACCAGACCCAGAACAAATATCTGTAGATCATGCAAACATTTGTTCCGCGGCGGGGATCGAACCCGCTACCTCCTGCGTCTCAGCCGGCTATTCGCCCACTGCACCACGGAGGTCGTCTAAATATAATTAAAGCTATTATAATATTAAAGCTTTTAAGATGCATGGTTTTATTATGAGGTCTTCTGCATATTTTAGACGATCTTCAACATTTATTTACCATTATAAAACATTGGTACGTTAACAACTAGAATACGCGTGCCGGTTTTGAACCCATATTACAAAAAGTATATTGTGGCGATAGAGAGGGTTCGGCGAAAGTACCTGCGTTCTATGACCTACAAATGTTTCCGTCAATACAACTCGTACCCTAATTTACTCTCCAGGTGTAAACTCCTCAGCCTTGAATCCAGGCGCAAATCCCTTGAAGCTATTGTATAATGCTGTGCATAATAAATTTGATTGCATTGATTCACAAGACTGTGCTACGTCGTCCCGAGAGCCTGCACCCCACGAGCAACTTGCTCTCATACTCTGTTTGCGCTTAGCTACTGCCGCACTAACTCCGGGCATCGCGCTCTCATTCGTCGTATGGTTGACTCCTATAATTTATACTTTGTAGATATAGATATTGTTGCTTGTACTATCTACAAATATAAATATCTGGATAATATTATCATTTTTGGTGCTGATTCTGTCCTGTATTCATCTTAGTTACTTTAGTTGTATAATTTCATATTGTATCCCTATTTTCTAGCCTACCCTGACCTATATGGATTGTATTTAAACCATATAATGTAGTTATTTGTTGTTCCTTAATAAATAAAATAAAATCTCTACTACGAAGCAGGTCTACCTTCAATAAGTCCGAAACATGAAAAGGAATTTAACATAAAATCAAGAAATATGAGGGCATAAGCTAATCAAAATATAGAATACCGAAATAGCCGGAATTAGCACAACAGTTAAAGATATGCAAATCGTTTTTATTAACAAGGGTGTTTAAAAATAGCTGACGATATAAATAACTCATATATGTGAAGTTGAGTATGCAAATAACTAAGTATTTTAACATTAAACTTTCAGGGCGTTAGGTAATTCGGTTTTAATGAAATATGTAATTCAAATTAACGTATTTTGATTACATATTTAAGAACAAATACTAATGCGAGTAACATAATTTTATTTAACCGAAATAGCCTACTATATAGCTATAATATACATAGCGAAATAGCTATAAGCTAAGAAAACAATTAAGGAGAGCTCTTTAATTTTTATATTGTATTGTTGATTTTGAAAACTGTGTAGGTAGTCTACAGATAAACAACAATAAATATATAAATATTGCTGGACATTTCACACAACGCTATCTAGCCCCAAACTAAGCAGAGCTTGTACTAGGGGAACCAGATAACTGATAGAATACTTATATACATTTTTTTCTAAATACATACTTATAATATATAGAGAAACAACCAGACCCGGAACAAATATCTGTAGATCATGCAAACATTTGTTCCGCGGCGGGGATCGAACCCGCTACCTCCTGCATCTCAGCCGGCTATTCGCCCACTGCACCACGGAGGTCGTCAAAATTGAAATTGAACTGAAAAAAAACTGTATTTACACACTTGCTATGATATCAGAAGCACACAAAGATAAAGACGTTACTTCTGGTACACAAATAACCGGAGTAAATTTTAAATCGCGTAATTAAATACATTTGAGCGATATTCTTATCTGCATACCGGGCGATGTTCCAAATCTGCAAGATATTGTAAAGTGTCAATATTAGCAGGGAGCATTATTACGTGTTTTCATTCTGCATTCACTTTGTCTCTGATATACTTTATCGACAATACAATACACAAAGTAAGGTAAATATTAATAATTTCACGAGGCTAAAAAAATGGGTCAAATGCTATTGGGCGGGACGCTTGGCAAGACGTGGTGATGACAGGAGACAGGACAGCAGGGTGGCGACTGAATGGTGGCCGAGGAATGGCTGTAGAAGGGTAGGACGTCCGGCAGCTAGATGTGGACGACATCGTTAAAGTCGCGGGCCGTCAACGGGTGAGACTAGCGCAGGATCGTGGCGGGTGGCACAAACTTGGGAAGGCCTATACCCAGCAGTGCTTGAAGTCGGGCTGTGGATGATGATGATGAAGAAAAAATTACTCATTGTACTATTTGCTTTTTACAAGCATTTTATTAACTTGCAATGTATGTATGTTTGGCCGGGTGGAATCTTGCATGCAACTGAATTTTAATCCCGTATCCCTCAACCGATTGAGCTGAAATTTGGAATACATATATGTAACTTCAGTGACAATGCAATAATATGGTACCATGGAGGTGGTCACATGATGGAAACGGATGCTAGACAACGGAACTTCTGAATGGATTATAGTAGGATACTAGTGTTTGGGATCATTTGAATCTGCTTGCGGTTCCGATTATAAATTTTATAAAAGCTTGTTTTGAAAAAGTAATTTTTCAACAAAAAACTTATTGTCTTCTATTTCGTTTGTAAATTTTTATTTTTATGGTGTAGAGAAACTGTTTTCATTCATTAACCAAAAGTTCTTGAAAAATTAGCATTTAAAAATGAACAAATTCCCGACTAAAACATAATTGCCATTTCAAATATTTTACCCGGATAATACGCCTGGAGCAAGGCGAATAAATCTCAAACTGTTTAAATTAAATATCAGATAATAATTCCGGAAAGTAATTCGAATTCGTACAAAGTTGGATGGCACCGAAACAGAAGCAACCAGAACTCTGAAGCTCTGCGCCAGTAATAATTAACAAAGTTTAGCAATCTAATTGAAAACGCTAAGCTAAAGCTGCGTCCTTCACCGATAGGTTAAAATTATGCAACGTATAAATAGGTACAGAATTTGAAACCACATTTCACGAATGCTAACATATCAAAAGAGGCGTAAGTACTCGCATATATAAAAGTGAAACACATTTTTAAGAAAATTCTTTGAAAATTATTTAAATATGAAACTTGAATATTTTTAATATGGCACCTTATCGCATGCCGCATGCGTTAACAACAAAATACTAGGAAAAATTGCCGAATGCTGCGATAGAAATAAATCACAATCCAGCAATTAATTTCAAACGAAGCAATTTGAACTCCACTCAAGAAAATGAAAGTGAACTTGAGCACACAATACAACGCAATTACAAAATTCACGAATACCTTGGGATCGTTCATCTGGGCAACGCCCGATTGAGACGCTAGTCTATTTATAGCCTACTTATCAGAGTTGAGGGGACACGGTCTAGGTCGTGCTATGTCCAGGAGTAAGGGCGGCCTTTATGAGGATATATGGGTATGGTTTGCTTTTATCTTAGGTTAAAATAACCTAATAAAATGGCAATGAAAATATGAGAAGAACAATGAGAATAGTAATGTCTTCAATCGCTATGCCGATAACTTGACATCTATTATAAAAAAGGGACCCCACCAAGCTCATCCTACCAATCTGTAAATCGACACTTAAAATTAAGAATTGTTATGTAATGACCATTAAAATATTTAATAAAATACCAAGGGACATAAGAGAATTACCTAATATACAATTCAAGACAAAGCTGTATGGGTGGATTGTTGACAAATGTTTCTATGCGATTAACGATTTCTTTGACATGAAATTCTGACATACTAATTTTATTTATTAATTTCATGGTTTTTTATAATTTTTTTTTATTGATTATTTTATGGGCTTTACGATACTTGATGATATTATTGACTGATTTTTATTCATCATCATCATCATCATTCTCAGCCCGTGTCGACCCACTGCTGGACATAGGCCTCTCCTTGTTTCTGCCACTCTTCCCGATCCTGTGCCAGTCTGAACCACGTACAACCCACGGTCTTATGGATGTCGTCGACCCATCTCGCTGGTGGACGTCCCCTATTTCGATGGCCAGTTCTCGGCCTCCACTCTGTTAGTGCCTTAGTCCACCTGTCGTCACCTATCTCTTGGTCAGATTTTTATTAATTGAAGAATTTTTATGTATAATTGAATTAATTTTATGTGTTTGAAATTTGCACGCTGTTAATCGGTGAAGTATGTGAAACCTACCTATACAACAGAACTGTATCAACTTATTCACCATACTTCTGGCAAATACATATCATTTCATTTCATTTCAAGTACTAAGGTTCTACTCAAGCAGTAAGAGAAACCTCTTGGCTTACCAGCAAGTCTCAATTTATAACAACACGGTAACGATGACTGATCAAACACTTCATCATTCATTCTATGAAATTAAACGACCTCCGTGGTGCAGTGGGCGAATATCCGGCTGAGACGCAGGAGGTAGCGGGTTCGATTCCCGCCGCGGAACAAATGTTTGCATGATCTACAGATATTTGTTCCGGGTCTGGTTGTTTCTCTATATATTATAAGTATGTATTTACAAAAAAAAATGTATATAAGTATTCTATCAGTTATCTGGTTCCCATAGTACAATACAAGCTTTGCTTAGTTTGGGGCTAGATAGCGCTGTGTGAAATGTCCAGCAATATTTATTTATTATTTATGGAATTAAACGGTCTCGTTCGATATTACGATACTGATCTACGAAGATTCAAAGAACTTGCGTGACACTCCTCAAGCATATTACACAACTCTAATTGCAAAATTGGCTGTTTTAATCTTGCTATTATCAATAAACATATTAAAACCTCTTCCTCGTTAACTTGATTCGTTCTGAATGTAATAATCCATTTGGAGAGTATCCACCAAATATTTTAAGATATAAACACCTACTTGCCGTGCAGAAATGCATATCTTCAAACTTTTTGCCAATTACAGACAATTTACTCGTTTAGATCTCCAAGAAGCTCATTATACAATTGTATTACGTGAATGTCACGGACGAGAATGCGAAAGAAAATCGCGCTATTATAGACGCAATAAATACATTAGGGTGAATGAACTTGACCCAATTTGTACCAAATATAGATGCGATTACAACAGGGCGGTCACTCCGGTCACGTTCGGTATCAGGTGGACATGTAGCAATCGTGATTAGTACGGTTCGATGGGTTAGTAATTAATATTACACTGACCACGATCAGATATATACAACTAGGTAGGTATATTCTGTACGACACGGGAATTTATTTTAAAACAAACGAAATCTAGATCGAAAGCCGTATACTAGACACATTAATGTGACGCGATCGTGTCGCTCAAACCAAAAGTGTACCTACATATATGATGTTAAATCAGGCAGGATCCAAATCCTTTTTTTTTATACTACATTGAGATGGAACAAGCCTATGACCCACCTGATTTTAAGTGGTAACCATCGCCTATAACAAAGCATTGCCTCGTAGGTCGTGCACCTTACAAAAGTGCCCTACGATGTACTGCCCTGCATACATCAACTTGCGGCATACACGTGTAAAGCCTCATGTGCCTGTAATTTCATACCCTTCAAACTGAAACACAGCAATGCTGATTGGCGGTAAAAATAGGTACTTCCCCGCACGAGCCCTTTCACAAGAAACTGTACTACTCTCAAAATTCCTAGTAAATTAAGAAATTCGTGGTTAATAAGTTTGACAATCTTTCCGCAAAACTAACGAGCAGGACCAGACTATGCAACGCTAGTTATACTGAAATAAACGGACACTTCGTAAAAATAGACGCTAAAATAGTCGTGTTTTTAGATTGATAGAAGCTATAACAAGAAATATATTAAAATAAATAAATACGATAAAACAAATAATGCTGGACATTTCACGCAGCGCCATCTAGTTCCAAACTAAGCAAAGCTTGTACTATGGGAACCAGATAACTGATAGAATACTTATGTAGGTACTTTTTTTTGTAAATACATTCTTATAATATATAGAGAAACAACCAGACCCGGAACAAATATTAGTATATAATGCGAACATTTGTTCCGCCGTGGGAATCGAACGCGCAACCTCCTGCGTCTCAGGCGGCTATTCACCCACTGCGCCAAGGAGGTCGTCCAGCGAAACAGAAACAATAAATTACTCAGCGTAAAACATCTTATAATAAGAAATTCCCCTGTAACAATCCCCGATCGATTACAGGACATGGCAGTGGAATAAATGAATTCTTCCGAAATATCCTTAAATATCCGAAATATCGAAAGAAAGCTGATCAATTTCAATCCATCAAAGGAAAGCTAACAAAAGAAACATTGCAGACGTAATATTGATATTGTTTTTTTTCATATTTAAGTGCAGTGTGACGTACAGTTAGTATGAAAGCGGTTAGTGCAATATCAAAAGAATAAAGAAAAAATACTACCAACCAACATATACAACAAAATATGATTAAGATCTTCTTCCGAAGTACTTCTTAAGAAGTACGTCTTGTTAATCCGTAAAAAGTTTGGATACGACAAAATAGTAAGGGAATGAGTTCTTCAGTAGTGAAATGACGGCTACGGTTAAACCCCTTGGTTTTACTCTTTGAAAAACGCGTGGTTTGTCAATAAAAACATTACCCTGCGTCCTATCCCTATCTATCAATATACCAAATTTCATCAAAATCGGTCCAGCCGTTCAGTCATACAAACGTAACAAACAGACAGAGCGACAGTTACTTTCGAATTTATTATATTTGTAAATTTGTAATATGGGTTTGCATAGTCCATATTAAAACAATGTTATTTACAAAAGGTAAGACAATATTGGAATCCGCTCATATACGAAGTTACCAAAGCTTGGCTATCGTCCAGATGTTTTATTGCAAAGCACGGACAGATAAGGTTTTGGCACGACCGACTATTTTGATGGCCCGGTAGCCAATATTATTGAGAGCAATTCTGTCACCTAGTCCTCCGATAGTTCTTGCATCTATCAGAATAAGGTTCAGTTTTATTCATGATATGGAAAGTTTCTAGTATATTTAATTGTGTTAAATAATGCCAAGCTTAGTGCATGAGTTTCAGCGGCAGCTGTCGTGTAATGTTTCTGACTGTTATATCACCTGTTTTGTTTATTTGGCAACCGCGTGGATGTCAACAAAACGCCTATTTGTTATTGTCTGATAAAAAATAACGTATATCATCTATAATATACATTTATCGATTATTTCCGTATTTATCTTATTTCTCATTATAGTCTTATTATCAATAGCTCATAGTTTGATTGGCTGTTTAAAATGTGTTTGATTATATTTATAAATATGTAATAATTTTGGCTAAAACTTTTAGTGTTCAACCTGTCGAAGTGGATTTGCTATTTTTTAAAAACCTAGACTATGTTTAGCGATATTTTTGTTACTAAGTATTTCTGCTAAATAAAGACTTTTATTAAAAAACCAACTCTAAGCTTTATATATATTCCTATTTACATATACAAAATAGCTTGATATATAAATTATTACACATAAAATAATAATGTATTAAAAATGCAACTCTTGATAAGGTATAATTAGTCGTCACCTGTCATATGACTCATAATATAACATAAATTAGACTCAAAACACACATTGGAATACATTTAAATAATTATGTATGAACGAACATGAAGTATAAATGCGAAAGCGCAATAATATCTGCATACACGTAATTATTAAGCATTCATTATGCCAAGATTATGTCACGTAACAAGCCGCTAAACGAGATCAAGGAATTATACCACCTCGTATAAACAATGTTGTTAAGAACGCAATTACGTGTAGGTACAGCTAAGCTGTTGACTATCAATTATAATCATTCATCGCAGTTTTACTTTACGTTCGATTTAATGGGAATAAGATTTATAAGTATTCTTATTACACCCTAGTCCAGAATCGACATCGACTAAACAAGCAGACTCACCGTTGGATAAATGATCAATACCACTTTATTTATTATCATGATCTGTTTTATTTGCTAATGTATTTCTAACTATTTGAGTAGGCTTCTTCTGAGAACCCGTAATTCATATACCTAATGTTTTTTCCATTAGGCACGACGCGCTGGATCAAGCACATTAAAACATGACGTGTTCGTACCAGATCTAGAACATCAATTTATACTTATAACTTGTGCTATATAAAGAACTACGTGCCATCTCCGCTTTCCACCACTTTCCGAAGCATAAACTGTGAAATAACTAGCTGTTGCCGGCGAATTCGTACGCGTTACACTACTAAATGTGTAGCTAACCTAGAAATAAAGATAAACTGGCTGTTGCAACCTGACTTGACACTCCATTTTTATCCCATGGGCCTTGATGGAATAAAAAGTAGTCTATGGGTTAATCCAGGCAATAATCTACGTAAGTACATACTAAATTTCATCGAAATTGGTGTTACGACGTGATTAAGTAACAGATAAATAAATAAACAAACATCCAAACATTTCACTCTGAATTACAACGATGAAAACAGACGCCAAAATATGAAGACTGGTTTTCTGATTGACTTACCAGATGTTGTAGAGAAAGGTTGAAAGCAATTCTAACGAGCTTGATTTGTTAGTGTTGGTTGGTTCATCATACCTGAAAGAAGAAAATATAAATAAGTGACGAAGTTAAAAAACGAGCCTCTGCAGTGCAATACAAAATAAGATTGAATAAATTGTCGAGCGAACTTGGCACAGGTGTTTATCAGCCAGCTCAATTTCCATATAAATTGTATTTTGTAGACCTTTGTACGTAGTGTGGAAGGACTTTCAATGATGTTACTAGACATTTTTATAAATAAATAATAATAAATATTGGTGGACATTTCACACGTCGCTATCTAGCCCCAAACTAAGCAGAGCTTGTACTATGGGAACCAGATAACTGATAGAATACTTATATAATTTTTTTTTGTAAATACATACTTATAATATACAGAAACACATCCAGACCAGGAACAAATATTTGTAGATCATGCAAATATTAGTCCCGCGGCGGGGATTGAACCCGCTACCTCCTGCGTCACAACCGACTATACGCTCACTGCGCCACGGAGGTCGTCAAACCAATTGAATTTAATTTTATATGTACGAATTGAATTTGATCCTTGCATAAGTAGAGCAAGATATGAGTACATATTTCTATAATAAGGGATGATGATGTCAATATTATTCTAGCCAAAATTAACAGTTCAGGTAGTTAGTAGAAGACAAACTTCGCTAAGACTCGAAAACTAACCAAACTATCGATAAAGTTCTTCCTCCACCCCCGATAGATGGTAGCTAATAAACTATGTTAACTTGATAAAACTTCGAATACGAAGTTGTAGAGTTTCGGCTATTAAGTCACTTATATTGTTATGCTCGCGTTTAGTAAGCTTTTGGTAAAGTTTACCTGAATTGTTACAGAAATTGCCCTGCAAGTACCAGGAAAATACATAACCATTCTTGAAGGTAGGCGCTGAACTTAAATTGACCTATTGAAGTGGTTCCGTTTCATTCCTTTAACTAATGCTGCTCTGAGACACTGATATATTTTGTTAATGGTATTGTCAATAAAACCTACAGTTTATGGGTAATATTACAATCTCTTTTTCGCAAGCTGAGCATGGCACCACTTAGGCTGTATTCCAAATCTATTGCAGTTTAGGCATGCGTCCAAACCAGAGGCCAAGGACAACCATGGCTGAAGCGTTACAAATATCTGCCAGACGACTCGGCTTAAAAGGTCAATAGCGAGAAGAGAATAGTATCTGCAAGTATATCCATTTCAATATAGCATCCTAGCAGTTATCGTAAAGGTATTTACAATCACTAATTTGGTTGCTTAATGATGGTGGGAATAATAAAAACTTAAAAAAAAATTGTACAAAATCAATACATTATGAGTTTATGTCAGCGTGTCAGTTAAAAGTTTTGTTGCATTTATTTTTTAAGCAGAGTCCATAATTTCTATAGATTTCTTTGAATAAGGGCGACTTGCACAACGATGTCTAAACAGATTTAGCGTCTAAATATGATTTAGAGAGTTGTCAAATCATACAAATACGTTAAAATTAAATGTTTAGTTGCTTAATACGTTTAGGGATCGTTGTGCAAGTCGGGGTTAATGTAATAGTGTCAGTCGTTTAATATTCTAAAGGTAGGACAGAAATGAAATAAAATCTTAGCATAACGTAAGACATTTTTCTCACACGATACTAAAATAATATAGGGTGTCCCAACAAGAGCGCCGGATTTAAATTTGCCGCCATTTTGTACGAGTTGTACGGTGATTCTTTTTCGACAGTTGTCACGTACAGACCACGCGATTTAAGAATATGAAGAAGTATTCAAACCAACAACGGCGCTCTTGTTGGGACACCCTATATTAACTTTAATTCGCTCAGCAACGACTTTGTTGTAGCTAGCTATATTTTGTCGCTGGTCATATGATTGCAAAGGTTATTTATTCAATTGATAACTTTGAATAGATTCTACCTGTTATAACAGAGCTGATATTACTGCATGTAAAATCAATCCTTTCTTAAATAGGTGCTTATTGTTTATTACATAGTAGTTGTTTAAGAAACGAATAAACAGTTTCTTAAATGTTCTGCACGCACTTGATAGATCGTTACATACATGCATGCACCGCTTATTCAAGATTATATGATAATAGGTGAATCAGCTCAGGACCGCGAAGTCTGGAAGGAATGGGGGGGAGGTCATTGCCCAGCAGTGGGACACGAATGGCTGATAATAATAATAATAAAACGTCGAACGAAAAACGAGACGAACGACGAACGTCGAACTTTTAAGTCGTCGTTCGAAAAGCAAAAACAAGCGGATACTCAATACACGCCCACCACCACCGCCGTACGCCTCGTCAAGCTCCGTGTCGTCGCCCGGGTTGACATCTATAATACCCCGGACGCCAACTGCACGTCGAGCGACGAGAGCGGGTCGCTGCCACCGCCTCCGCTGCCGCGACCACCTGCGCGGCAACGGCGGCCTTCGCCGTCGGCTTGCTCGGCGCCGGGCATGCCTCAGCTCCACCGTGCGCGGCCCCGACGACGTCGATAATGACAAAGTGCTTCACACATCACCATTTCCATTTTCACCCCGCATGGCACGCTTGTGGCGAAAGTTCGGTGCGTGGCGATATTACTCCCTGGGATTGACAGAAACCCCTGACCCTTGGTTTGCCTTAGTTGGCCGGTCAAGGGTGGAGGCGCAAGAGCGGAACCTATGCTCCAAGGGTTGAAGTGTTAAAGGCATAAAGCCGGGAGTAGCGCTTAGTGATACTGCAGCACACCTCTCAAAACCCTTTAACCGCCCACACCAACGTTGCCCTTACGCTGCTTTCTATTGGCGGCGCTTATTGGGACCCGTTTAGTGGACGGCTAGTCACCACCTGCCTCAATCATTCTTAATATTACAGGATTGGCAGGTGCCGTATCTCATATCTCTGATAACCCATACTCTATTTCATGAGCATTACTCTAACAATAGCCCGAACTCTAATCCATGTGTTGCAATAGTACTAAGTCACCTGAAGCTTGTGTAAAGTAATAAATGTGTGGAATCATAATAATAGGGGAATAGAATAGGAAATATGTGTTTATGACACAGACATACGTAATTAGTAATTACACATAAAAATAAGCATATAAAAATGATGTATTTATAATAGTGTTACGAGCTGAGGGTTCGGGATAAAATAATGGGAATGGATCTAACCAAAATAACACTTTTATTCAACACGATGACGATGAATACACGCACTTGGTCACACGTATCACAACACACTAAATCACACCACTGGTGTACCACTTATAGTCACCGAAATGATCGCACGTATAGCTTAATCCAGACTGACTCGGGAGCAACTACTGTTCACGCGAGACCCTTCCCATGTCAGTCCTCCAGGGCCTCGCTGAGACTAACTCACTCAGACTGACTGACTCAGACTGACTGTCCAGCCATCTCTCCGGCCTATTTATATCGTACACATTTCGATTGTTCGAGAAGGATCTCGATCGTTCCAGGAAAAGGGTCGGTCCCTGGCCACTCCATTGTGCGCAACCGCAGACAATAACAACAATAACGCAGCAAGACAAAAGCGTTCGAGAAGTTACGATTATTACTCAATGTTTAACAGCCTCGGCGTAACACTGCCCCCTCCTAAAACATGCTCGTCCCGAGCATTCTTAGCCTCATATCGCGGCAGCCGATCAACACGAACAATTTTAGGCGCACCTCGCGCTGAAGATGTAGCAACTAGAGGAGCCACATTGCCGTCTCCAGTACTTCAGGACACCCAGAGTCCCTTTCTCATCAGCGATCCCAATTCCAGCCTCCAAAACACGGCTCTCATGATTTCTATCTGTTCTTTCACTTCCTGGAATTCCTTTCCAGATGAACCAAACGATTCCCTCATCAGTCGAGCACGCTCTTATGGCCAACATCGCTGATATTCCTGTTGACGACGCTGCTCTTCTTTATCCTGACGTCGCTGTTTCTCTTGCAACCGAGTCTGCTCCACCTGTTCACGTCGCTGTTCCTTCTGCAACCGAGCCTACTCTTCCTGCTGACGACGCTTCTCTTCTTTATGCTGACGGCGTTCTTCCTCCTGCAACCAAGCCTGCTCTTCTTGCTGACGACGCTGCTCTTCCTTATCCTGACGTCACTGTTCTGCCTGCAACCGAGCTTGCTCTTCTTGCTGACGACGCTGCTCTTCCTTATCCTGACGTCGCTGTTCTTCCTGCAACCGAGCCTGCTCTTCTTCCTGACGTCGCTGTTCTTCCTGCCAACGTCGCTGCTCTTCTTGTTGACGACAAAGCATGGCCATAATAGCAGCAAGATCGCCTGTCACAGGAGCTTGCCCCACGGATGATGATGATGATGATGATGCTCCAAATGATTCGGTGGCGGCTGATTCCATCTCCATCGGCTGACGACTCTGCCGAGCTTCTTGAACCGGAGAATCTCCAAACCACCTTTCATCCATTTCCTGTTGTCGTTGACCTCTCGTACTGACACCGTCCACGTTATCCTTTGGTAGAACCGGCATTATTTTATCCCACTTCTGACACCAAATTGTTACAAGCTGAGGGTTCGGGATAAAATAATGGGAATGGATCTAACCAAAATAACACTTTTATTCAACACGATGACGATGAATACACGCACTTGGTCACACGTATCACAACACACTAAATCACACCACTGGTGTACCACTTATAGTCACCGAAATGATCGCACGTATAGCTTAATCCAGACTGACTCGGGAGCAACTACTGTTCACGCGAGACCCTTCCCATGTCAGTCCTCCAGGGCCTCGCTGAGACTAACTCACTCAGACTGACTGACTCAGACTGACTGTCCAGCCATCTCTCCGGCCTATTTATATCGTACACATTTCGATTGTTCGAGAAGGATCTCGATCGTTCCAGGAAAAGGGTCGGTCCCTCGACACAATGGCCACTCCATTGTGCGCAACCGCAGACAATAACAACAATAACGCAGCAAGACAAAAGCGTTCGAGAAGTTACGATTATTACTCAATGTTTAACAGCCTCGGCGTAACAATAGAAATCGTAGATCGAGATACGGGGAATCCTAGTGTGGGGTCAGTAGCAAATTTGTACATAGTTGAGAAGTTGAGTTATGTTCCAATCTATCTAAAACTATGCATGTTCAAACCATAAATCCAAGTTGAGCATAATATAGTCATGCAGCATCGATCGTCATGAACTATTGTTTTGTTCCACAGAGACCTAACAACAAAGCGAGTCTGTTTCCGGCACGCCGACGTCGAACAAACGCATCAGAAGTCAGAACAATGCTCGTAAATGAATTTTATGTCCCATTTATGGTGTAACACGTGTTTTATGGAATTGATAAAATACGATCTGTCATAAAATTATATCCTTCCTCACTACTAAAATTTTAATGGTAGAGGTTTTTCCATCCAGCAGATTCTAGCAGCACTTATTTACATATTTTAGTTAGTGAACTGAAATAACATATTGTTAGGAGTTTTATATATAATGTGTTGCAATTTAAACTAATTATACTGAAGAGACGGTTTCTACACATAAAATAAATAATAAATGTATAAAAAAAATATTGTTTTGTTATCAGAATCTCTAGAAAATCGATAAAATATTGCTCGACGAAATGTTAGAGAACTAGTGTATTCACGATGCCACAGATGTGGATATAATCTGTAGGTTGGAGCTAGATGATAACAGACAAACCTAAAGAAAAAAATGTACAAATATTTACATAACACAATACAAAAGAAACAGTTGGGCTGACCGACGATCTATAGACAGCTCAACTGCTCCACGAAAAATTAAGACTAATTCAATCAAAATCCATCCATCATCCAAATTAAATTTAAACTAAGTAATATGTACAGTAATAACCGTAAGCCGACGATAAATCCTCCCCGATAAATCTGTTATTCAGTGTAATAACAGGACCGCATCAATTCACCAAGCTTCGTAAGACCACGAAAGCCGTTATTTTACTTGAACTTTGTTTTTAGGACTTAATTCGGACTGCCTCCGTGGCGCAGTGGGCGTATAGCCGGCTGAGACGCAGGAGGTAGCGGGTTCGATCCCCGCCGCGGAACAAATGTTTGCATGATCTACAGATATTTGTTCCGTGTCTGGCTGTTTTTCTATATTATAAGTACATATGTATTTACAAAAAAAAGTATATAAGTATTCTATAAGTTATCTGGTTCCCATAGTACAAGCTCTGCTTAGTTTGGGGCTAGATAGCGCTGTGTGAAATGTCCAGAAATATTTATTTATTTATTTATAATTTTTGGGTGACTGGGTTGCAAAAATGTTTTAATGCTGAAACTTTTTACACTAATTCGATTTCCAAGGACAGTGATTTCTCATTTTACAATTGAACAATAAAAAAATGGTGTTTCCGTCACGAGACAGACAAAGGCACTAATAAATCTTCAATGTAATAAAAAAGTTGGGTATTACCAAAGTTCTAGTTAAAAATTTGCTGGAACCGGACCTATAATATCACTGACTGGACCAGAAGCTTTCAACAGTGGTTTTTCTCACTGTAATAGATTACACTTATATGCAAACAATAAATCTATGTAGTTGAGAACAGGTGAAGTTATTTCCACAAAGTCCTAACTTGAAATCTCCGACAAATTTAATCAACTCGAAATAACACATTTTCATTATAATGCTAAATGTGAACACAGATTGCCTTCCAAATATATGTTAACAACTGAACGATATACAATCAAATATCATGTGACGAATGGACGAATGTACACCTAACGAGGCGAGGCGTTCAAGCATAAAGACAAAGGAAATCATTTAAGGGCATGCTATGTACCCTTCCGAAGGTCGCGATTCGCATTCCTGAGCGTGATAGGAATGGAATGCTCCCCCTTAATGTTTATTCATAATTCGATCAAATATTGGCAGGCGACGCCGCGCCGTTTAAGGACCGCTTCGCTTTTAAACGATGTTGTTCGATTTGTACGACGCAGTTTTTAATGCGTTGTTGAAATTTGAATTCCATCCATGCCTTCATTAGATTCACCATCCACTGATCTGTTGCAGCCTTGCAGCTGAGACACATACCCGAGATTCTTATATGTAATTGATTCAAATCCTCGTTTTAGCTAGTGTCCAATAGATATCAATGTTTTAAGCCGCTCTGTAGGATGAGGTTCACAATTTCACATCCTAAATGGTATAAATACCGTGCTCCTTATGAGTTTTCTCATCGGCGTATTCTCATAAGTATATCACAGATAATCTCTCACGTATGAGGATGATGTGTGGTACCTTTTCGGAGTAAGTGATGCGTGAGGGTTTCATACAGCACTCTCCAAGATTAATGTGCTTTCGGATATTTGATACGTATCGTGACACTTTGAGGACTGGTTTTGTTTTGAACATGATATGAGAGAATACTCGGATAATCGAGATACTCAATAACTCACAAATCATGGTTAATATTCCGTTTTTAGTACAAATAGTGATATGAGAGTTTTTAAAGAGGATTTAGCTCGCTTGTAAATAAAAATATTTTCATAAATATTTTATTGATCGAGCGAAGCGAAATCTCTTAATCGACTTGGGCAAATCGGCGTTGTATGATCATCGTGAAATATATAGGTAGGTAGTGATGGCATTTGGTGTGAATAAATGAGCTAAAAATGTGTGTGTGTGTGGGGGGGGGGGGGGGGGTCTTGAGATATTAGGGTTCAAGAGGGGTAAAAAAACAAAATGGGATTATCTGGTCAAGTGGCACGTCTAATAAAAGGTCTTTGTGAGTATATTTTGACCCCATTTTTATTTTTAGTTTAAACTTTGTAGTTTTTAACTGAAATTTGGTATGCGTGTACCCATGTATTGTATATTGTTATGTGTATTGTATATATATATATATATTGTTCATCTAACATAAACGCGGGCAAATGTGAAGGCAACGCAAAGTTCACGGTGATTCGTTTCCTTGATTATAATTACAAATTACATAGATTTTAGATTACTTTGATTCTCTTGCTTGAGCTATAGCGTAACAAAAAGGGTAGAGAGTGAATTTATTAAGATCATTACACACAAGATCCGTCAAGAAGTAAATAGACATAATGGATCCAACAGGATATATAAAAGCTCATAGGATCTAACAAACACTGCTCGAAAATGCGTGAGTTTTATTTTTTTGCCAGGTCTTGTGAATTGTCAGCGATATCTTGTAATTTCAAGGTATTAAAGGTTATCAGGTTAAAATAAGGTTAAAATAAATGTTTTGAATTCTTAGAATAGGTATAGATATTAGCGCCAAGCCCAGATACTTCAATCGTGGAACAAACAGGTATTAAAAGAACACCCATGAGCTTTCGGAATAGGAAAATATTACCATTCCCTAAATACAGAGCCTTTACTAAAAGCATGCTAAAAGGCAACGGTTCCACCAGACAGAACCTTTAAGAACTATAATTATCATCAACAAAGAAATAAAACGATTTACAAATATTCAATAGCTTTAACAGGAAATAACACGTCAATTACAACCGCCAAGACTAGTCAGACAAGATCGCGATATCCCACACTTAACTGTAATGAGAAATTGTCAGCATACCCGTCTACTAAGTGGAAATCCTTAACAAATCCAGTCGTATGTTCTCCATTAGTTTAAATAGTTCACGCTTGTAAAGGCGCCTTTGAGATGCGAGATCTCGACGTCGAGCAAAGGAAAAGCGCTTGTGAGAGACTAGTAAATGCAGTTAGTATTGTCATGTAGGTAGGTATTTAATCTTCCCTGTACTTGCATTACACGTGTAGACCATTTTGCACACTATGTATGATTATTAAGTTCACTCCGGACTCAAGAGCAATTGGCCCAAGCGTGGTAAAATATTGTTACGCCGAGGCTGTTACACAATAAGTAATAGTCGAATTTCTCGATGGCTTTCGGCTTACCTACTGTGTCACAGAATACGTAATACTTGGTATGGAATATACCTGCAGTTATGCAGAATGGGGAGTGGTCATTCTGTCGAAACATCGACCCTTTCCTGGAACGATCGAGATCGTTCGAGTGTTGTGAGCTGTGCGCGATATAAATAGGCCGCAGAGATGGCCGGGCGTCAGTAAATCCTCCGTCGTCCGAGACACGTTCTCGGAGACCCGGATGACGAAATCACCTCCGCTAATGCGGAAGGTGAGTCATCTATATCAGACAGAGCAAACACTTCACAGAAACACCGACCTCGCCGGCGAGGTCGACGAGTCCCTTCAGTCGCCGCCTATACGAGGTACAGATATGTACCCAGGCGTTTCTCTCCTATCCCCACCCCGGCAACAGCCCAAGCCGAGGTTCGTACCTAAGTGGTGCCCTTGCGCTAGTTGCCTAAAAAACTTACTGGGCTGAGCGCCATCTGCGCTCGCCAAAAGTTCGGTTAAGCTGTCACGGCCTCAGAGGCCAACAGCGAGATTAGTCCATTCGAAAAAAAAAAAAAAAAAAAAGGCCGGGCGTCAGTCTGGATTTTGCTATACGTGCGAACATTTCGGTGACTTTTAGTGGTTTATTGTGCAACAGTGGTGTGAATTAGTGTGTTGTGATTACGTGTGACTAAGTTCGTGTATTCATCGTTTTAGTGTTGAATAAAAGTGTTATTTTGGTTAGATTGATTCTCATTATTTTATCCCGAACCCTCAGCTCGTAACAATATTTAGTAAATAACCTTTTCTAAAGAGACTAAAGTCATAGAGTCATTATACGACGACCGACGGTAACGGTTCGTTTAACGATAATTGAGACGGTTCGTTTAACGATAATTGAGACGTTTCGCTAATAGGCAAAAATACACAATGTTATTTTACTTTTATTTCAAACTTGTAAATGCAATACTTTGTATAAAAAAGTAGCTTTTGACCAAAAATATAACCGACTTCAGATAATCATCAAAATCGGTAAAAAAATATTAAATCATCTAAAATCATATATTGGTTATTATAAATTTTATTAACTGGTTTAACTGGATACATACTGGTTGTTTTTCTATATATTATAAGTATGTATTTACAAAAAAAATGTATATAAGTATTCTATCAGTTATCTGGTTCCCATAGTACAAGCTCTGCTTAGTTTGGGGCTAGATAGCGCTATGTGAAATGTCCAGCAATATTTATATTTATTTATTTATATAAATACGGGATTTATCACGTACCGTCTTATCGATGATTCGACCGACAATGTTTCGGTTCAATTCGTGAACCTTTATCAGGGTGAGTGCGATCCGCTCTGAATAACGTCTCGTCTCACAGTGTCGGTCGATTCATCGATAAGACGGTACGTGATAAATCCCGTATTTATAATAATGATTGAAACCAATCACGAAAGGTTTCCTAGTAAAACCATTTATTTATTTGCAAAAATGGGTTATGACAAATTGTTATTAAACATTATGTATATACTCGTATCTAATCGTCGCACATAGTACGGCCGCCTCTATGGGAATCTTCAAATCCAAACTCTATAAACACTTTATCTCTCTTCAAAATAGCCGACAAAATTGAGCACTTATATTATGTACATAATATTTATGTATTTCGTTCATGCATGTGTATTATTATTATTATTAATAATTTTTGATCGAGCGAAGCGAGACATCGTGAAATCTGATACATAGGTAGGTAATGATGGCACAATTCTGGTGTGATTCAATGAGCTAAAAATTTTGGGGGGTTGTTGAGATATTGGGTTCAAGAGGGGTAAAAAAAAAATGAAAATGAGACTATTAGGTCAAGTGAGACGTCAAATGAAAGGTCTTCATTATTACATTTCGACCCCATTTTTATTTTTAGTAAAGTTTTTGTAGTTTTTGAGTTATTAGCCATTATAAAAACTAAACTATGACAAAATTCACAGGGTACACCAGTGATCCCACAGTGCTGTAATTTGGTATGCGTGTAGCTTAAGTATCACAAATATAGGCAAAAGTCTGAAATCTAGAATAACTGCAATTTATACCCCAAAAAAGGTTAACCACTTAACATGAACTCCTGTTACCTGTAATTTGAATGAAACTGTAGGTCAAGTTGATTATTTATTTCATGGCACTATTAGACTCGCGAGATCTCAGTTCGGGGCGAACCACTACTTATACGAATGCATATTTGTCGTGCGTTTAATTTAATTGTATAACCGTCCAGTTGACTGTCGACACAGTGATTAGCGCGGTGTATGAAATTAATTTCATAAGTGAACTAAGAAGTGATGTTGATTTAGAAATGGCAGGGTTTACGAAGCTGAGTTGAGCATCATAAGTTGAGTCAAAATAATTCTTCCAAAACTATTGACAATATCATAGTAAAGTTAGAATACGAGCCATAATTAACTACTTTCCTCCTAGCTTGGGTCCTACAAGAAAAGGTTAAACTTTGTTCCAATTGCTTTCTTTGGACGCGGGGATAAACGACATGATCATTAAGTCGCGGGCAATCGATAAGACTAGTGCCGGATTTTGAAGGATGGCTAGCACTAACTTAGGGAGGTCTTTACCTAATAGTCAGTGAAGACGGGCTAAAAATTATTCTAATCCTGACTCATTGTGTCATATAGATGTACTGAATTCTAAGCAAAGGTACGGGTACTTAATATTCAGATCGATGACAACTAAAAACATTACAGTGTAAGCTATTATACTAAACAATACAAAGTCACAATAGTTAATCAGTCCTAAAACAGTTTTTCACGGAACAAGCTATTTCGTACACCGAACTTCCAAAGCGATTACGCTGCACAACTAAACTTCAAATATATTCGGGCCGACTGAAAATACTGAATGTATTTTCAGTCGTAGCTTTAAAGTTTCAAAAGAGAGAAATCCGTTTTGTAAAAGAAAGTAAACAGAATTAAGTTATATAAATGAAGTTTGGAGGCGCTCGCGGTGTAGAGTGATATACCAAGCTAAAAATTGCAGGCCTTACTTTAGCCGGTGGAGGTGTCATTTGCAAAATAAATAAATGACGCTGGATATACTCGTATGACACAGTGCTATCTAGCATCTAACAAAGAAGAGCGTGTACTATAGGAACCACATAACTAATAGAATTCTTATATACTTTTTCTTTGTAAATATGTACTTTTAATATAAAGAACAGCCAGATCTGAAACAAATATATGTAGATAATGCAAAAATGTATTGAACCCGCAACCTCCTGCACCTCAGCCGGCTATTTGCTCACTGCGCCACGGAGGTCGTCAAAATAATCATTATATTTGCAATGAATAAAGATTAATTGCTATTGACGTTTTAAAGGAATGGAGCGCGCAATAAGACCGGAAGATTCTTGTCGTCTTTAGCAGATCAGCTAGATAAGTGACATTACGCATGTTCATTACTTGGATGAGTGACCGATTGAGCGCTTCAGTACTTCAGAGGGCACATTAAGAATAAGTTGTCTGCCCCGGATATGAAATTTATCAAGGCATGTCGTGAACTAATATCTAGTTAAACAATACTCTTCTAACTTAAAAATGAATCAACTCATACTTTTCACAAAGATTGTACATCCAGCTTAAAAGCCAAAGTTCAAAGCTGACTTTTCAGCATAAACTTCTTTGACCTAAAATCTAAATCATATGATCTAAAATATTACTATAAAAGCCACGTGCACAATTTTCTCTGAAAAGGAAACTGCTTGTCACAGAAGTTTCAGGCGGTGCAAATTCTCCTATTTTCGTGCACCTCACGCTAAGTCTGGTAACTAGGTATAGTTTACTGAGAAAAGACAGAAAACTACAGCAGCACACAACACAACCCTGTGCAAACACCACTCACGCCACGCACACGCCTAGATAGGTTTTCTAGATTAACTTGAATAACATTAAATAAATAAATAACGCTGGAAATTTCACACAGCGCTATCTAGTCCCAAACTTAGCAAAACTTGTACTATGGGAACCAGATAATTGATAGAATACTTATGAGCATATTTTTTGTAAATACATACTTATAATACATTTAAATTGTTATCAGTAAAATTTGAGTATGGGAGTTTGGATGAAATGTCCAAGAACAAGGCGCTGTCGGATATCAATACCATGACAAATCCTAGGACATCAATGATTGAAAGTAGCGAAGGATCATGATGAATTGCATATACCCAGGAGTAGCTGAAGTCGGGCTCTGGATGATAAATATTTTTACTAAAAACTGATAATGTTTGTTCAACCAAAACAAACCTTCCTTCTGTTATGCAGACGAACGTGGACGCACTTTATCATCGATATTACTGTATAAGTTGTTATGCCCTCTAAATAACATACTTGCAACTTGAATACCTGACCTATTTAAACAAGTTCTAACTTCTCGGCAACTTGTATTTGCAGTGAGAATGTACCTGGATTTATCATTATATTCCACTTGGAATGGAGCTTTATGAAGAAAACTAAGCTCCAAGTGAATTCAGTACAGTTGGTTTACATTACCTACTCGAGTTTCTCGGGATTTTATTATTTCCTGTCGAAGCCAAAGAACTGAGAAAGTAGATGGAAGGGCTTCCATTTCTATAAAACGCTTTGCTATTGCGTTGGATTTTCCTTGCTGAAGCTGAGGTCTTTAAATATATACATTTTTTTTTAATATTGTTGGGTATTTCACACAGCGCTATCTAACCCTAAACTAAGCAGAGCTTGTACTATGGGAACAAGATAACTGATAGACTAGTTATATACATTTTTTTTTGTAAATACATACTTATAATATATAGAAAAACAACCAGACCCGAAACAAATATCTGTAGAACATGCAAACATTGTTCCGCAGTGGGAATCGAACCCGCTACCTCCTGCGTCTCAGTCTGAACATCTATCATTTACATCTATCAGGTCTTCTTCTTTCGTGTCAATGGCTCATTACATCTAACTTTTTTACCAGTAGATTGTAATTGGCGTCGATATCAGGATGAGTTCGACTCTTACGCTCGTTACATCGGGCTTATAAATAAATAAATAATAGGAGATTGCATCTTTGACACCCTTAGATAGATGTCGCCTAACAATCAACATCTATCAGGTAAGATGATTTATACCTACATCATTATTATACATACGAGATTTATCACGTACCGTTTTAACGGTGTTACAAGCGACAATGTTTCGGTTCAATTCGTGAACTATCATCACGGTGTGTAAAACGGTACGTGATACATTCCGTATTTATAATAATGATTGAAATAAATCACGAAAGTTTTCTTAGTGAGATTTATTCCTCTTACCGCAGAGCAATAACTTTCTCTTCTACTTATTATCGTTTGAACATTAGATATGAACGAAGGTGCAAAGCTATTCAGTGATTATAATTGGCATAAAACACCATCATAATACACGGAGGAAAATATACCCCTGGTTTTAAGCGGGATTCTGCACTAATTATGAGGTATTCCTCTTAAAAAACGACTAGGCGTCCAAACGCAAATATTAACAGGAAACTGATAAACCAGCATTACATACCCCATTACATAAAAGATCGGAAGGTATTTTTAGGTAAAAAGCATGACAATTTATTGTTCGTAGCAATTTATTTTAACATGACAATACCTATAACGGTAAAAAATATCAGTTTATCGTTAAAGTGTGCGTAAAAACCCATATATTAACAAAAGTTCTATAAAAATATCATTTGTACTGTAATTTTTTCGTTCTCACAAAATTAATTTTTCTCCGTGTACCAATAATGTTTATGTAAAAATTTAAGGGGATCAGGTTCATTCTAATGAGTGATACCCCTCTTTTCGAACAAGCTACAGAAATTTCCATCAAAGCTAGATATCATTTTGTTGATCAAACATTTAAAACCCTATTTAATTTATTTAATAAAGCACACAAAACAGAATATAACCGAGTTTAAACAAGACATTATGCATGTTCATGATACATATTTGCAAGCATTACGTATACATATAGGAAATAATTTAGTAAGTTAAAATAACAATAGAAATAAGCGAAAATGAAATTAAATTTAAGTAAACTTTAGTGATCTTATAACTTAAATACGCTTTTGGAATTTTTCGCACTCACGTGAGTGATTAATTTATTTTTATTTTATTTTTTGAATTTAGGTAGCTTTTTAATAAAAAAATTTATTGTACCACTTTAATCGGCAAATCATTGTTAAGACGACACATTCTGACAATAGGATTGTAGTAGGAAGTGTTGTTTAGTGTAGACCTACAGGCGAAAGTGATTATCGAAATCGGTTCATCTGTTTGGGAGCTACGATGCTACAGACACACAGACGGATAGACAAAAACTTTCAAACTTAAGTGAAAGTTAAACATTTATTACGTACATGTCTTAATCTAAGTGTTTCTGTTTCAAACATAAACCCTGCAAGGACACTGTAATTTTTAGCTAGGTGGCGATAGAACATAGCTTCTTTGCGTCAGAGGGTAATAAATTTATTTTCATCATACCACTTCCACTTCATGCAATCCGTTAACACGAGCGTAACTAGAAACTTTTTCATTTTATTTTTTGCAGCACTGGATCCTTAAGCTTTTTAATTAAAGTTCTGTACGTGGGTTGTTTGGCACTGTGTTAGGTTTATCTTCATCAGCTACGTTACTTAAATAAATAAGATCTTATGTAAGTTTCACAGTTAATTCTTTCGCCATATAAACAGATTTTATGGGTCTACCGCGCATGTTATGCTTGGATGTAGTTTATGAGATCATTATCCAACTATGATCATTGATTACATGTGTGTTTTGGGTGCCTAACAGTATTTTAATAATAAGAGTAGGAAATTATTATGAACTTTTAAGAAGACCAGTCACAAACACTATTCAACATATTTACTTACTAAGAAAACTTTCGTAATTTATTCAACTAGTGGTTCGCCCCGAACTGATATCTCGCGAGTCTCCCATAAAATCAAAAAAATATTATTCGTAAACTTTGACTATCAAAATAGTGCCACGAAATGCATAACCACTTTACTTAACCTACAGTTTCATTCAAATTACAGGTAACGTGAGTTCATGTTCTTTGGTTATACTTTTTTGGGGTAGAAATTGCAGTTATTCTGGATTTCAGACTTTTATTTATATTTATGTCACTAAGGTACCAAATTACAGCACTGTGGGGTCACTGGTGTACCCTGTGAATTTGGTCAAAGTTCAGTTTATATTATGACTAATAACTTAAAAACTACAAAATTTAAACTAAAAATAAAAACGGGGTCGAAATGTACTCTCACAGACCTTTTATTAAACGTGCCATTTGACCGGATAGTCCCATTTTGGGTTTTTTTTACCCGTTTTGAACCCCAATATCTCAACAACCCCCCAACATTTTTAGCTCATTGAGTCACACCAAAATTGTGCCACCACTACCTACCTATATACCAAATTTTACGATGATCGGATAAACGCTTCGAAAGTTATCCTCAGACAAACAAACATACATATATATAACGCCGATTTGCCCAAGTTGATTTGGAGATCTCGCTTCGCTCGATCAATTACGTATTTCGGCGTTCTTCTTTCCTACGGATCCACTAGTTAAGTACTTTTTATTTTAAACTTAGGTTCAAGCGGTTTTCACTTGTTCGAAAGCCCGCAATCGAATGCCTGAACCGAAAAACTAAACTCCCCACCTTTCGTTTCATACAAAAATTGTCTACCGCGAAGTTAACATCGCGTCATTTTCGTTTAGTGTTGTCAGCAAAATAAGTAAATTTCTACTAAACAGTTAATCTTTTGTAAATTACGCTCAAAAATGTTTTCAATTTCAAAAAAACTTAACACATGGAGAATTCCCGCTGCGGGACAAGGACAATGTTTGCATTGCATGTTTTGCAAATATAAATGTTCTAAGTCTTAGACCAGCTTGCACAACGATCCCTAAACGTGTTTCGCGACTAAACATGTCTAAATTTAACGTATTCGTATGATTTGGCAACTTTCTTAATCATATTTTGCCACTAAATGTTTAGGCATCGATGATAAAACCTTTCGAATGACAGGTATTATAATGAATGAAAGATAAATGAATGACGCTCTCTCAGCTCCATATAACACGCAATAAACAATCTCCAGCAAACACACTTGAGACGAGAAAATGAGCCCACTCCGTCACACTTGAGACAGAGACACGAGCAACCTGAGAAAACATGCGACCACAGAACACGAACAACATATCTGTGTGCCTTAATCGGTCAGACACAACAACCATACAAAAATACCACACAAAAATGTAAATACTTAGATAAATTAAACTAAATAATTAAACATGTTCTGATTGATTGCATCACAACAATATCTACCTATCTTATCTCCGTGTATTATGTTCCCAATTTCACATCCCAATATTTAGCTGCATCTAGGATTAACTTTAATACCATAAAATAGGTCTAATAACCGTAATTAACACTAGTAAAAAATATTGTACGATGGTAGGTCCATTGAATCGCATTAAATGACATTTAAAAACAATTTTGATCAATTAACTTGATAAACAATAAAAGCCAGTCACAACAGCACGGAACCATAAAACCAATGCCATGGACAAACGAATCACATTCTTGAACTTGACAGAAGGACACTGCAACATTGAGAGCACTAACGTCCAAGTGGCACGCTATGCAAAGAATTTCTAGATCCACATGTCAACTCTATTCCCGCTGTATAAGGTTTAAAATGTCACAAAGGTGAGATGATCTAGCTGGGAAATGGAAAGAATATTGCTAGAATTTATATTGGCCTTTTTGAATCTTTACCGTGCTCTTGACCTAGATGGGCTAAGATAACACAGTCGTTTCAGACTTTATCCTACAATTATAAGATGAGGATACTGTATTTCTATCCCGCCATCTGCTACTATATTCTACGAGTAGTTGACTACAAAGTTTTCTTCAAATTTTTGAATGGACAGCAAAAATATTTGACTGCTTTTCGTTCGAAAGTTGTCTGGAACAGTAATGCTACTGTTTGTAATCTCTTTTTCTCATAAAAAGCCACATCAACTTTTAAAAATATCATGAATAACATCGATGATGAGTTTTCCCCTACAAGTAAAATCCTAAATATTAAAGGAGTGGTTGAATTACACCAACAAACCTTATATTTTTAGAAAGTGTCATTTTATTTCGATGTTACCTTAAAGATACCCTAATTGCTTAATATAGCGATAATGGTAACGATAAGCACAATTTGCTTAACCTTTTCGTTATCTACCGTTATTATTATATATTATTTTAATGGCTTATTATGAATATTCAAGTTGAACTTATTTTGAATTTATTGTTTACTTTTAGGTCTTGACATTTATGGAATTAGCTGTAGGTTGTCTTGGGCGTACCGTGCTGTTTTGGGAGTTTTCAATGAACCTTTTCTCTTTGTCTTGTGAGTGTATGGTTTAGCAATATTTAACAATAATTGGATAAGTGATCGTTAGTGACATAACTAAGCGGCTATGTAATTAAGAGGCCATGCTTTGAACTGTTGACTTTAGTTTTACAACTGAGCGCTTCTGTGTTAAGCTGACAGCCCGGGATATAAATAAAAGATATGTCGAAAGTCTATGGAATGTCTTATGTATGGTCTCTAGACACCAGTAGATCAGGGGCCCAATTCTACTAAACCAATCGCTTCACTATGACAATGGTATCGTCGTAAAATGGCCACCATAGATACTTTTTGGTATTCTATTAACACAATTTGGCAGCTTATGACAGGAACAACAATCACAATCGTTAAATAACTGTATGGCTTCATAATCGTTTTTTTCTTATAAATTAGCAGAATTGGGCACCAGAACTGCGTAAGTACTATTCATACTTTTGGGCAACGTCTGTAGCACGGCTTTCGAACCGAGTTAGATTCCCGCTGCGGAACAAAATTGTTGTATGATCAGCAAATATTTGTTCCAGATTTAGGTGATGTAGTTTGTCACTCTACTTCGTACTCTTCGTAAAACCATGATACCAGTAATACTGGTGTGGGGGCAAAACTATGACTGAATGACCCTGACAGTTGAAAAACCAGCCAACAACAAAAGAACCAACAAATCGTCGTTTGTACTTACCAATTTTGAAACCTGTTTGCGTTACTATATTTTAGTATAGCCATTCGGGTGTTTGATAATTATTTGTCTTCAAATAAATTTTCACGATCAAAGGCCCTGTAATTCGCAATCTAGATTCAACAATTACTGAACAAATGGTTGATTGATTGAACATCTGTTCATATTGGAAAATGGTGTTTTTGCAATCACATCACATTATCATCAGCTCCAGATCTTTTTTTAATAATTTTCGTAAGGTTTTATCGTTTTCCTGCCCTTATCCCAGATAACGTGAGGTCGGCAAAACATGTATGTATTCTCCTTCCAAATCCTTCCATCAGCCGTCATTTCAGTACTTACTCCCGTCAATCAATCAATCTCTTCTTGGGCCTACTTCTACTCCTGTATTTATTTATTGCTGCATAATTTAAGTCTCTTCACGTGACTTATTATTCTTACGATAAGAAAAAACTAGTAGCCTGTGCACAGTGGTAGAAATTTGACCGTAATACTTATTTTTTTTCGAACTTTAATTATGTCAAATTATAAACTCCACAGTGAGCGCAACAAGCTTAAAAAGGGGTACAAAGTTTTCTCTTCACGTATTAATATTATAGATAATATGTTCTGTCTGACTTTGTTTGTATGTTCATATTCTGCTTTGTGTGCATTAAATAAATAAATTTTCTGCAATGCTACGTATTATCTTTATGGTAGCTATTAAACTAATATTTGCGCTCTATTTTCTTTAACAACGCAATAGAGGCACAATTTATAGTCACTTGGAATTAATCAAGACGATCCATCTTAATCCCGGCCTCCGCAAATTCCAATGTTTATTTTCCTTAATGGCTGGGAAATAGAAGATAAAATAGACGGATTACACATGGTGTGTAATGGAGACCACATACGTCAATCATTTCTTTGCACAAGCCTTGCACGCAAGCCTAGCAAAGCCTTGCACAAGTCTAGAAATTTTAAAAATTCTTCCCACAGAGGCCCAAAGAAATCGTTGACGTGTGTAGGACCTATAAGTCTCTTTTTCCCTAAAGGTATGTATTCAGACTATTGAAGAGCTTTTTTCTCTTTATTAGGGTTTCGTATCCTTAGACTGCAAACTTGTTAAAGGGTTTCCCTAAAAAATAAGTTTATAATATTACGAAGTTGTTATTTGTCTGTCTGTCACAGGGATAAATGTAACTAGTTAAAATGTTCCCTGATTTCATTATTGCGTTGCTGTGACTGCGTCTTAATATACTGTGAATATTCTGCGTCAAAAATATTCAATAACCAAATCTTTACAAAAAATTGGAAATTCGTAAATACTTTTTCCCGGCTTTAGATATCTCAATGGTAATTTACCTTGGATATAGGTACATCAGAGGCAACAGATATACCACCGATACTACAAATGGTACACTCTGTGCACGCAGTATAACTCACACTTGACCGCTTATTATTATTTCTCGTCGACTTCGAAAACAAAATGAATAACTTTCGCTTGGGAAAGTAAGATAGGGACGGCCAGTTTCATAAATGGGGCAAAGACACCGGATTTTGTTCCCACAGCCTAAGGATTTTACTATACTTACAATTAGTACTTTACTAATTTTACTTCAGGGAACCGTTTTTTTTAGCTGGTACATGATCATGATGTTTTAAGAGATAGAATTTATCCTGAGAATTCTTAGAACCGAAAATTTGTATCGAATTTTGTAGACAAACTTTAACAATTTCACACGACTACTGCTAGATCGAAATCAAATAACATTGAGTGAATTATGAAAGACAGTGATAAGCTCTTACGAACTTATTTATCTTTAGATTTTTGAACCACTTTTGATTTTTTTTATTTTAAACCCACTGACGCAATAAGAGGGCTCTGACCCCTAAGTCTGATCTGTCTGTCTGTGGCATCGTAGTTTCCAAACGGATGGAACGATTTGGATGCGGTTTTTTTAAGAAATCTAGTTTATCTGGGGTTGTTAGCTATGCTATGCGTGATACACTTTTCCTTTTTGATAAAAGGATAGCAAAGGTGATTCGAGGAATTTTGAATTTTGTAAAACTTTACTTGTCTGTAATAACTTTTACCATAGTCAAATGTGTTAGCTGGTTTGTTTTTATTCTGAAACTAATTGTAGACCTGCATTTAAACCAACTCAAGGTAACAATTTACATTTGTGATTGCATGGTGGTAAGTAGGCTCCAAACAGGCTATGGCCTTAATAGTGACCCGATGGCCACTGCAGTGTTATTACATTTAAATATTTAAATTGCAGCTGTTATTTAAAGAATTCTCTTCTAAAAAATATCCGGCATTGAAAGGTCTACATGGTATTCGTCGTCCTTGAACCGAGAAAAACTAAAAACTAAAAATAAAAGCTAGAATAGGATTTTGTTCTTTATTTTTTTTATTGGAAACAGTCAATCGTTTGACCTCTTCCAATGAGTGGTGGTGTGGTCAGAGGAGCAAGCTTTCCTAGTAATAACCTTTTCATCCTGGACTTGAAGACTCCGACGAGGAAAGCTTTAAAGTTTTACAAAAATAACCAGTTGCATAAGTAAAAGCAATTCTAGCGTCTTCAACCGACTCCTAGTTTGTTTTGTACCCTTACTATTGTTTTATTCAATTTTAAATTAATATATTGATTTTATATTTCATTGTGTTTTATTATAAAAATTCCAAATAACAAGCTACTGTATTTTAGTGCTGAATTTGAAATCTTTTTAAATATTCCACTATTCTATTCAGCAATCTTATTTTAGGTTTTGATGCTGAATTTGGAATACTCCTAACCATCTGCCATCATTTCAATCGGCAACTGCGGTAACCAACATCCTAATAATTCCGGAGCTAATTCTAAAGCAAAGAGCACCTCCACCACAAAATAAATAAAGTAAGTACTGTGCCGTACAGTACCCTTGACAAAGAATGAATAATACCTAGTCTGGTGGGTCGTAAATGCATTTCTCGTATTTTCACCTCGAGTGAGGTTGCCCATAAATAAAATACAACACTCAGCTTTATTTGCAACGAGCTTTTGTTTTTGTATTCGTATAACTCCTTAGGCCGTGGACACATAACCACGGTGCGGCACCGGCCACCGGCACGGCGCCACTACCGGGAGACGGCGCGACGTCGTGCCGCGGCACGGTGCCGTGTACGGTGGACCGCTCGGCAGTTTATGTTTTGCTGTTGCTTAGATTCACCCAATATTTTTTTTGTATTCTGTTTTTTCTTGATAAGTTGTCTTAGCAACAGGAGTAGAATAATACGTCTTTCGTGGTCCATATCAAGACCAAAACTGTATGAAAGTTTGAAACGATGGTTGCTGCCGTGTACACGGCACCGTGCCACGGCACAACACCGCACCGTCTCCCAGTGGCGGCGGCGGCGCCGCGCTGTTATACGGTGGCGGTGCCGCACCGTAGACGTGTCCACGCCCTCACTAAAGCAGAGAACTTGCAAACTGGAGCCATCTTCATGGCGTATTTATTCAGTAGGAAACATTTTTAAGCGCGTTGCAAATTTGCAAGAGCACTTGGGTAGAGAAGTCTTTCGTTGAAAGAATTCGGATGTGAAATAGATTTAAGTAGTTCGCGAGAACTGGAATAATCATTATGGCCGAGTACGTAACTGAGTTTTATTACTAGTTTCGGAAGAAGAACGTACTCAATTTTTATTTTGTGTTTTTCCTGTTTTTTTTTTGTATTATATTATACTAGCTGACCCGCCCGCGGCTTCGCACGGGTGGTTTTTCTATAA
The DNA here is from genome assembly GCA_963924445.1 of Philereme transversata. Taxonomy (NCBI): domain Eukaryota; kingdom Metazoa; phylum Arthropoda; class Insecta; order Lepidoptera; family Geometridae; genus Philereme; species Philereme transversata. Next base: position 15,016,671 of record OZ004347.1, read on the forward strand.
AACATTACCTTCATTTTCCGCAGTTGGCTAAAAACTAGCCTATGTCCTTTCCCAGGATATAATTTTTCTCCTTGCAAAATTTCATTACGATCCGTTCAGCCGTTTAGTCGTGTAAAGGAAACAAACTAACAAACAAACAGAGTTATGTATGTATTTACATATAAACCTTCCTTTTGAATCACTCTATCTAATGCTGAAACTAGTTTAAAATATCTAAGCGATCTAAAATATAAAAAGATTAGATTTATAATCTATATAAGTACGAGTAGGTATGTTTGTTCTGTTCTGAATGGCCTGTCCTGGGTGTCAAATAAATATATTTTCTTTCTTTTCTTCACTTACCTTCTTTGAAAACCAGGATCGACGACTATCTCATACCTATGCATTCTGGCTACATATAATCCAGATACAACGTAAGCAATATAGGCTTGATAAACAAAATATTTAAACGAAGTCTCAATTTTCGCTACTATTTATTGCTGTAATGAAAAATGTTTAGATTCTCGGCATCACAAACCGTACTTAGTAGGGCAGACAGTTATTTCTCTTCTGTGTCAACTGTAGTAAAGATTAATCGTGGACATGAATGGAAAGCGTCGTACTTTATTGATGAACGGAAATATTACTAACCATCCTACCCTCAATTAATTTAACGTCGGGTTTGGCTTATGTATGTGGCTGTGTGTTTATATATTACAACACAAAAATAGTTCTCAGTTATTGATTATCACGATAAGTCAAATTAATGGACAGTGGACATACTCATGGTAATTTATTCAAGAGAAAGAAACTGTATGCTTCCAAAATGAAGACTTCGGAGGCGCAGTGGGCGAATAGTCACTTAAGGACGCAAGAGGTTGCGGGTTCGATTCCCGTTGCGGGACAAATGTTTGCATGTTTGCAGATATTTGATATTGGGTATTTTTCTATATATTATAAGTTAACAAAAACCAAAAAAAATGTGTTATGTATAATTTTTCCATCAGTTATCTGGATCCCATAGTACATGCTTTGCTTAGTTTGGGGCTGGATAGCGCTGTGTGAAATGTCCAGCATTATTATTATTATATCAAAATATATATCACACATGCAAAATATAAACCTCTATAAATTATATCGCACGTCGTGTATTTAGATGAAAAAAAATATTCTTCTACATATACGGTTTTATTTAAATCTTCAAATAAACATCAGGGTGACAAATGGTGCTGCTTTATGTACCATATTATGACAAATAAATAATTTGAAATTGTTAAGAAATTGTCAAGGAGTAAACAGGTTTCTTCTAGACGAGTGTGATCCATCGTAGACTGCATCATCGCTTACCATCAGACGAGATCGTAGTCAAACGTAAGCTATAATGTATAAAAAAAGGCTTTCTGTCTGCGAAGTCCGTAAGTGAGAAAAGTAGCGCACGTAGAAGACATTTTGATTCTATTGGCCGATTTTACATAATCTCTTATATTTATATATATATATTTAATCCGTAATGACGGCATTTCTATCAATAACGGGCCGGGAACGTAAAATAATAATTCCAGAGCCACAATCCATCGGTCAAGTGCACTCGCCCGCGATAACATTGGAGCGCAGCGAGGAATTCTAATGAGCTGGAAAACCGATTTGGGTCACATCCACACTCTTAGTTCCTAAGTCTATATGCACTGATCTATATGCAATGCGACTGGTTCAGAATGGTATCAAATAAAACATTTTAACGCAAGAAATAGAATATAATATGTTAGGTATTTGCAACATGATAAAACAGAAAACATTTAATAAAAACTAAAGCAGTAAAATATCCTCGAACTATGAAACAGTATATTGAGAGAGCAGCAGTATTAAGGGTGTTATAATAAAACTTGAAGCCTAAGTCTATTTGATGGATTTATTCTCCCCCATCCGGTGCCCAAATCTGATCTTTGACTTAAAGACTTCAAAGGTGCCAACGGGCTATTAGAGCGCAGTATTCTAGATGTCAAGCTCACCGATCGTAGCAGAAACAGCATTCTACCAAACTAAAGTCACTGACGTAGCCAATAAGTCCGCTAAATTAAAATAGGACTGGGCCGGAAATTATATGTGCTGTATGAAGGACTATTTTTCCGGCACATTCTCGCTTGAAGGTAAGCGATTATGTTGTTCTTAGATGGAGCACGAAGATCTAGAAGATTATATCAACTCTCACCTTAAAGAGACCCCGGATGTATTCTTCAAGAAATACAGACGACGGTAAAGTGTTCCATATCCATAACTTAGCTGTACGCATTTTTAAAGTAGACTTGAAATTTTCTTTTATTTTAGGATAGTAGACTAAAATCCTCCTAAAAATAATTCTACTATTTTGCTTTCTGAAACAGCGTGAGAAATCGGCATAAGTTGGTTCACATACACGATTTAGGTCACACAAGCACCCGGCTTTGTTCTAATGAATATACCACATCTATATTTCACGGGTAAACTCACTGCAAACAGAGATGAGGAAAATCTCGGAAAATGCGCCTAAAGTTCCTTTTGAAGTTTTATGAGATTGAACATTTTAATACTCCTGACATCGTCGTTTTATGAGGGTCGCTGACCTCGTAGCCTCGTGTCATCATCATCATCAACCTATAACAGTCCACTGCTGGACGTAGATCTCTCCCAGGGTGCGCCGTTCAGCCCAATCCTCAGCTCTTCTCATCCAATCTTTACCAGCCAGCCACAGCGCGCAAATCGTATCTGACAATAAACAAGCGGGTATTTTTTGGGGGGGTTTTTTAATAAAACATTACCCTCATTTTGCGCAGTTGGTTAAAAAGTAGCCTATGTCCTTTCCCAGGACATAATCTATCTCCTGGCAAAATTTTATTACGATCCGTTCTGCCGTTTAGTCGTGTAAAGGTAACAAACAAACAAACAAACAGAGTTATGTATGTATTATACATACAACAACAAACACAATAGTTTAAAAGATCTAAGCGAACAGACAGCGGAAGCGACTTTATTTTATACTATGTAAAGAAGGTGGTAAAAAAATGATCTCCCAAAGTCCGCCAAGGGTATATAAAATAGAAAATCATGTTTGCTGCAAATCTATCTAACGTAGATTAGATCAGATAATTCTTTATTGCACACCTAATAACAATACAACTACAACGAACACCTTAAAACCATGTGATACAATTGGCGGTCTTATCGCTGAATAGCGATCTCTACCAGACAACCTTTGGATGCTGTAAGTTTTCTTAACAACTAAAGAGTAAGATTCTCCGCAGGCTAAACAAAATTTTAAACAGTCGCTTCGCAAATGTTAGCAAAACATTCATCAAAACTCGAGTTCAAACCTAAGCTTTGTGCTGAAGAATTCGTAGATAATTCAATGAACCGTTAATTATTACGTTTACTTCTCAAATAATTTCTTTATAAATTACCTAGTATCATAATTGTTTTACTCAGTAAATTATATTCAAAGATATTTTTAGATGTTTAATCATAACGTTGTTCAGAGAAATGCTAATTTGTTTATAGGGTTCCGTACCATTATCTATAAAAACAGCAAAAAAATCACGTTTGTTGTATGGGAGCCCCCTTAAATATTTATTTTATTTTGTTTTTAGTTACAGCGGCCACAGACATACATCATCTGTTAAAATTTGAACTGTCTAACTATCACGGTTCGTGAGATACCTGGTGACAGACGGATAGACACATAGACAACGGAGTCTTAGTTATAGGGTCCGTTTTACCCTATGGGTACGGAACCCTAAAAAGAGCAAATGTAATAAAAGAAGTAGTCCTCAGAAACAGTGTTTGGGCCTGGGCTAGAGGCAATGCAACTGAGTCAACATCATCAACACCTTCCTCCACAGGACGTCTACTGATGTACATAGCCTCGTAGATTTCTAGAACTGCACCCTGCGATTCTCAGCGACCTTTATTGGGTCGTCTTTCAATCTAGTGAGGGGGGCATTCTACGTTTCGCTTTCCAGTGCGTTATTTCCACTCGGGAACTTTTCTGCCGCAACGGCCGTCAGTTCTTCGAGCTGTGCCCCGTCCACTTCAGCTTGATAATTCTTTGGACTATGACAGTGACTTTGTATGGATCAAACGAAGTAAAATAGATAAATTTCAACCGAAAATATTATGATTCTAATGTTTTAGACCAATTTATCATTTGACCTAGACTTTACAGAAAAGACATACTCGTGGCAGAAGATTTGACAATACATTTTATCGCCATGTATCCTTTATCGGTCATTTCATTTTTTTACAATGATTGTTATCTTATCGGTTACCTATTAGGATAGATAATTATTGAGAAGTAAATAAAAATAGATAACAAAACCTCAAAACAGACAGCACAACACTTCCTAGAGAAAAAGCTACAAAAATCGTTTTATTTGACATTTAATCATATATAATTTTCATGATACTTAATATAATGTATATAAGATGGATCAAAGACTTGAGACATCCGCTAACTCAAGCCTATGATAGACACAAAATAAATGTTATTGACTAAACAAGACTTCAGATTCAGACTGTTCGAATGAGTCAACGTATATAAAGTTTTCAAAGACCTTAATCCGGAAAGGGCAATAATTCAATTGTAAAAGGGTCATGATATTCAATCAATAGCATAACCCAATGATACCAATTGACACGGCCCCGTAGAGTTCAGCGACACAGACCCCGTACCTTCATCGTATATTCTGGTGTATTCACATCCAATCATACACGTTTAAACTATTCAATAGCATAACAAGCAGTCTCACACAAGGCAACCGGTCTACACTAAGCCTTAGTCAGTTAAAATAGAAGTGGTATTGGTTTGAAGAGGAATAAGGACGATCCAATTGCAGACCGATATGCAGAAACACGTTCCGGCTGAGTCACATCAAAATGTTCAGATCTCAATGCAAATAGACTTGCATAGTGCAAGCGAACTTATACGGCGAATTGCCTGATTTTATAGAACGTGATAGAAAACTTAGAAAGTTCCGATCTTTCATGTTCCGTAAATGGACCTTTCTTAATGTCACTTCGTATGCTGGACCGTTCTCACGACCCACGTTGACGTAAAAAGCTTCTTCATATATGTTTTATACATTCGCGCAAAAGAACCATTGTGAAATACAAATTGAGGATGTAGGTACAGGTATAAATACAATGTACATATTTATAAGAATATTCAATAAAAATAAACAGAAGCTTTTATCAGAACACAAACCAATTCGAAAGAAAAAAATACCTACTCTAGCGACAAGAACAAATGTGTTCGATCGACAATGTAAAAGCACACGTGAATAATGTAACACGTGCGATATTAATGGTTGTGAAGAGAAGTGAAACCACTTTACATGGTTAAAAATGTAAGAAGTCACTCGTACACAACCTAACAAAGCTTAAGTAACGACTTTGAGTTTCAGAGTAAAAGCTTAGGTGATTCAGCTGAAGTAAATTATGTGAAGAACTTGTCTCCTACCCTATGTAACTTAGTACTTAACACTCGTGGTAAAAGTGGGTTAGAACAAACAAAGTGGGGATAATGTATCAAAAATAATGCCGGATAAAGCTCTGTCATATCTCATGCAATGCACTGACACATCCAATCCGACTTGCTAATTAATGAAAGCACGTTTCATCAGGCAACTGAAATCCACCAGTCCATCAGCAAATTACCTAAACAAGTAAACACTGAAAGGGCGTTCCACTCAGTCAATGAACGGCAACACGTCATTGCTAGTTCCCACGGTAGGCCACGTTGGCTAGTGAGCTAGCAAATTGCCGAATCTGGGCTAACATTCCGATCCATCTACGTAGAAGAATTAACTAGAATTTTTCTACTCGTATGTAGTCAAAAAGTTAGAGGGTCATAACTCCACAATATCATTCTTGGCAGTAAAATAAAACCCGTAAAAGATATGCATTACATATGTTGCCTTAAATTAAACAGGCAAATACTAACAACTAATATTATCGTCTTGCGAGCAACACCATATAATCTGCATGGATACAAAGATCATAAATGAGAATTAGGAGTATGCCAATGAAACAATGGATGTGAGAACGCCAATACATAACACACAAATTTTCCCACAGGCCAGACTTTTGAGGCCAATTACAGTATCTGGGGCATGATTCATTCCATAGCGTGAAAAATCTAGGGATACCGTAGCGTCAATATTGGATAAAACAGTTAAATCAGAATCTTGAGTTACTCTCAGTTTAAGATCGTCAAAGTAATAATTTACAACTTATCAACCACTCTCTAACATGCTTATCTTAGTCTGGAATGTGTAGTGCAGTATAGAAACAGTTTATGGTTTTGGTTATAAAAAAAATATGTAATATTTGCACACAAGGATATTTTTGGTAGAATAGTAATTGAGCATTATTATTACATTGTATATAAATATAAAATATAAATATTGCTAGACATTTCACACAGCGCTATCTAGCCCCAAACTAAGCAGAGCTTGTACTATGGGAACCAGATAACTGATAGAATACTTACATATATACATTTTTTTTTGTAAATACATACTTATAATATATAGAAAAACAACCAGACCCGGAACAAATATCTGTAGATCATGCAAACATTTGTTCCACGGCGGGATCGAACCCGCTACCTCCTGCGTCTCAGCCGGCTATACGCCCACTGCGCCACGGAGGCAGTCAACATTAACAACAAGTATAGATAACGTCAAGTATACATTAGAAAACACATTCTGCGATCTATCCAAAGAGTAAAAATCATTCTTTGGATAGAATGTCACACGAATTTCTCACAGAGACTTGCCGTACAATTTCGCTGTTTGAGATAATGCAAACTCATCCGAGCTTGCACAGAGCAGCGACTGTTGGGGTGATGATAGTAAAGTGGATCCACCCAGTCCACCCATTTGCACAGAAACAATTTCAATTCACAAGTTAATCTAATGTGAGAATTGAAAGCTAAGCCATGATACAGATGCAAATTACCTACTGTTACCAGTACCAGTACCTACTGTTTCAATTCAAAATTACCCTATCCTAATAAACAAATTTGATTGAACTTCTGATCTTTTTACAAGCTTTTTATTAACTTGCAATGTATGTTTGTCCGGGTGGGATCTTGCAACTGAATTTTAAACCCGTTCCCCTGAACCGATTGAGCTGAAATTTGGAATGCATATGTAACTTCGGTGACAATGCAATAATATGGTATCATGGAGGTGGTTTCATGAAGGAGACGGATACTAGACAACAGAACTTCTTAATGTATTATAGTAGGCTACTAGTGTTTGGGCTCATTTTAATCTGATTGCGGTTCCGATTATGAATTTTATTAAAACTTGTTTTGAAGAAGTAATTTTTCTGCATAAAACTTATTTATATATGTATAACTTATTTCAACTCAATTTATTTCTTTGAACAAAACACATATTAAATACAATTGAAAACCGAACACAGAAGTAATACAATAATTGTCATAGTGGTCGGTTATTTGGCAATGGCCCCACAGGCACGGTCGGCTCTGCGCCTGTACCGTGGGAACCGTTTAAATACTTATTTAATTTTGAATTTCCGCTGCCTAGATCTTTAACAAGTTTTAATTAAATAAATCACATAATAGGTATGTGACATTTTATAATCCATAATAATACTAATATTATAAATTCGAATGTAACTCTGTCTCTCTGTCTGTTTGTTACGTTTTCACGACTAAACGGCTGGACCGGGTTCGATGAAATTTGGTATACAGATAGATTATAGCCGGGATTGGTATAACGGTTACTTTTTACCTGACTGCGCAGGGTAATGTTTTTATAGACCAAAGACGAAGAAGACGAATGCGAAGCCACTAACGGGCAGAATTTAGTAATTAATAATAAATCGTGCTCCATCTTCGACCACACCATCACTTACCATCAGGTGAGGTAGTGGTCAAGCGCTTGATACCATCAATAATAATAACAAATTAAGCAAATAATCTTCTTGCAACTATCCAAATACATGTAGTTTGAGTAATTTTGAATTATCTCAGCCTTACGTTATATGGATCCGACTGCTAAGATTTAGCCGTCAAATTATTATCTTCGACTAAAAGTAATGCCACTTAGGTCAAAAGACACTGACCTATAATAAGAAAAACCTTGTTCAAGATTACGAAATACCAAGCCGGTTACTCACGCACCATGAGTCGAGATGCAATTGCTATTTTAGGATCAGTTAATGAGTTGACTTCTATGACTATGTGCGGGAATTTATATAGCGGTCTAAATAGTCCTTAGGTCTTTTTGTTTTATATCGTTTAGGCACTTGTTTAGGGTTGTAAATTAGCTTATTGTTAGACGTATGATGTTTTTCTGAATTACTAAACAAATAGTGATAAATTTCATAATTTCCGCACCTGTAGCTTAAAATATATGACATTTTAAAGAGATTAACAAAAAATTGTGACCTTACCTCATAAAATGACACGTGGCTGGAAATGTTTCCATTATTTCCCACTGTGCGCCGGCGAGTAAGCGATTAGCTAAAAATTAACTTGTATATTTCTTCTAATAACTTTATTTAGCATATACATAACAGCAGCATAACAACTTGAGATCTATGCTGTGAACCAAATCGTGTTTGAGGCTTTGAGAGTTGAGAAGATCAACAATTTTTCAACAAACAACAAAGTTTAACTGGAACTCCAAATGCAATAACCGAAACCAATCTGCTATTGCGTCCATTATCAGTCACTCGCTATTCACTGGCAACCGTTGGGCCGGACTAACTGCGCAAAAGGCATATCAAAACAAACAACCCAGATTGTTTGGATTTCCTGGCCAAAACCGAATGTGCACTTTGTTGATAAATTGGTTTGAAAACCAATTAATCTTTAAATGCCTTGTGCTGTCGTAAATCTTGTTTGCTTTTGACAATCTGATAACGAACAACATCAAACGAATATTTACTAAATAAAATTCCAAAATTTCGATGCAAGCAATGATAATAATATGATAATACCTCATATACATAAAACGAATAAGTAATAGTTATTTATAGTTGTGGTAAATTAATCGACTTGGACGATAGTGACAAGATAAATAGGGCACACAGTTTCAAGTGTTGGTCTGTTGAACCGAGTGATGATCACGATCGACGCATCAAGGGCGCAAACACAAAGGAATCGCGCATACTTCGCACACAAATTACATCAACCTGATATGCACGTACCTACCTACCATAATAGCTTTTATGTATAACTAGCCGACCCGCCCGCGGCTTTGCATGCGTGGTATTTCAATAAAAACATTACCCTCCTTTTGCGCACTCGAGTAAAAAGTAGCCTATGTCCTTCCCAAATTTCATTACGATCTGTTCAGCCGTTTAGTTATGAAAAGGTAACTAACAAACTAACAAACAAACATATTATACATATTAACCGTTCTCTTGAATCACTCTACCTATTGCTGAAAACTACATTAAAATCCGTTGAGTAGTTTAAAAGATCTAAGGTAACAGACAGCGGAAACGACTTCATTTTATACTATGTAAAGATGATAATGCGTAGTTTACGAGATGAGAGCCTTTGCAAGGAATTTCATTACAAACGGCCAAAGTAATAATGCTATAATTACGTAGGTGCTTAAGACTTAAGAGACGTAAATTTGACGCAAGAAAATAGATTGTCTCTGTGAGTACTTGTCGAAGAACCTACTCCAATTAAGGCTGAATAAACACTTGATTCTGTTACGTCTTAAATTACGAACAAGTTAGGTAAATCTAAATAAATTTGAACAAAGGCAATTTACGACTAAGATTAATGAAATAAAAATGTTTTCTATATTCACATTAATTTAAAACGAGTAATTTCTAAATTTAGAACAGGATCACTCGACGTTCACATTTTCAAAGGTTTAAAAGGCTAAGGAATGCAACGCATCAATCTTGAAACTTACGTTAATTTATATAAAACTTTAATACTTCATGAGGCGCGACGAAGGTCAAGACTCCGTTTTCTCTTTTGAACTCAGTCATTTCAAACAAGTCATCTGTCACTGTGTCTAATAATGATAATTTTTTAGGTCCAAACTAGAATGTTTCACTAGATGAAACGAAAGAGGTCAATTATTTGAGATTTCAGAAAAATTCTGCAGTTATTGTAACTCAACAGACCGTAAAGCAGACTTTTCAATTTCGTATTGAATTAAAATTGCAGTTTTGTAATTGTTTGGAGCTGAATTTTGGTATTTCATGGCTACCTATATTAATCAACAGTAGTGACATCACATAGCCTTAGTAGCGTAGCGTACACTCTAACAATATGGCTGGTACTTTGGAAGGCTAAGCTGGCTAGCAGGAACTGAATAGAAACAACCGGAGACAACAGAGCTCAGTACCATACCACAGATCCAACATATTTTTTTTTTTTAAGTATTATCTGCGATCAGTTTTACAACTATGAGCAAATTGTTTCTGGGTTTTGTGTCGGGCAGAGTGCACTCCTATATCTCACTCTTCATTCTTTTCAGTCACCAAGTAGCATGACATCTTTTCTTTTCAGTCGCTTCTTATATGAAGGCTTTGTGAGTTGTTGTGCCAGCTTATTTGGGTGTATTTTCAGCTTTTTCTGGTAGATTTGAGCATTAGCTTTGATCTCATCAGAGACCGTGTTGATTCGTAGTATGTCATGCAGCTCAGTATTTCTGATGAACCAGGGTGAATTTGAAATATTTTTCAAGAGGCCATTCTAGTACAGTCTTGTATATAAGTAATTTATTATCAACTGATAGTTTTGAGTTTCTACCAAGTAGCCAGTAGACTTTTGAATCTCAGATTGAGTTGATCCCTTTTAATTTGGAGGTGTTTCTTCCATGTTAGGCGGCGGTCCAGGTGCATGCCTAGGTATCTGACAGATTCACTGTGTGTGGGAGTGGTTGGTTACCCAGGTTCACTGCAGGGCAATCGCCTTTTCTGAGTGTAAAGGTTACGTGAACAGATTTTGAGGCACTTGCTTTAATCCTCCATGTTTTAAGCCAGTCATCTACCTTGTTAAGGCTGGTTTGTAGGAGCTCTGATGCTTCAAGAGGATCCGTACTATTTGCAAGAATTGCTGTGTCGTCGGCATAGGTGGCAATGGTTACATTCTGCGTTTCAGGAAGGTCAGCTGTAAATATTGTGTAGAACCGGCCCCATAACAGAACCCTGTGGATCACCAGCAGTTATGTCATAAAATCCAGATGTCTCCTCTCCATCTTTGATTTGGAAAATTCTATCTTGAAGATATGAGTTCAGTAGTGTATAATATGTGTGTGGTAATGATGTTTTTATTTTGCATAAGAGCCCACCATGCCAGACTTTGTCAAAAGCCTGCTGGATATCCAGAAAAGCTGAGGAGCAGTATTCCTTGTATCCAACATCTAATGGTTGAGATGATATACATAAATCAACATCACATTGTAGGTACCTTTACAACCAGAGCCTCTAACGATCCCGCGATAATCTAGAGTCTATATTACGCGAGATCGTTACAGGCTCTAGGGTTAGTTAGACGTTAGGGTCTAGATTCTAGACCATGAAAGTAGTCTGGAAGAGATAAGATCTGTAATTCTTCGCTTCTAGTTGTTTGTCATTCAAGAAAGAATAAATATTTATTTGAGACGAAAAACAATTAACAAAAGACATTGCACACAAAAACAAATTTATACCTACAAAATGTGTCTCATGATTAAATAATTGTTAGTATTTATTTGTGGCGTATAATAAAGTGTTATTATCAATACGTGATTTTCAAAACAGGAACTTAATAGTTATTTTAATTTTACAATTTTAATTTTAATTTTTTTTAACAAGTTTTCGATCAAGGGGAAAAGTGGGTTTAAATCCCGCAGGTTTGTAATTTTTGTGATGATTTTAAGAATTTGAAGCAACTTCCAGGCGAGTTTCTTATTCATTTTGCAGACAAGCAGTACTACATTCCGATTGAATCAATTACCGTATGATTCATTTACGCTAATTAGCAGGTGCGTGAAACCACTCGTATATTTACCTGAATCTGTGCCACAAGTTCAAGGAACAACGATGACGAATGCTTCCAAAACTGACGAGTTGACGACCCGCTTAGAGGCAAACGACCGGTAAGGCCGCACGCTGATACTACACCTACTTTGTATGTTAATTACCTCATACGTAGATTCGTGATCTCATTTCTAAATAGCATTACATTTTTAGCAATGTAAACGATAAGATGACCAAGATTGCATCTTATAGCGTTGTTGTATAGCGAGAAATCATCAATTTTATCCGTATTGATCAGTAAGGGAACATACAATTTCATCAAGTCCAGTCAGCTCCAAATTAAAAGCGTGATGCTAAAGATGTTAGGGAAATGGTCAACAAAAAAAACAGAAGTACAATCTCATCAATCAATCTATTTATCGCGATGAAGTTACCCGGATGACTAAGTACCAATAATAGCCGCATTTTATTTTCGTCTTTGCAGTGCGACCGGCTTAACGGTAAAGGATTAACATTATTTAATACAAACCGGAAGAAAAGTTCATAGTGGGTGTAATGTAGGAATATAAATAATGTCAGGATAAAACCTAAGCGGACCCTGTATTGTACTATATTTGATTAAAATTGGTACAATTCTGTTCTCATATCCCCCAAAGTCAAACTCAAATGATAGTAATAACTGCTGAGCAATAACTTTATAAAAACACAAATTATGGATAAGCACAGAATATTGCATATAATGAATATATATATTGAATATAATGATCTACAGATATTTGTTCCGTGTCTGGGTGTTTTTCTATATATTATAAGTATGTATTTACAAAAAAAAGTATATAAGTATTCTATCAGTTATCTGGTTCCCATAGTACAAGCTCTGCTTAGTTTGGGGCTAGATAGCGCTGTGTGAAATGTCCAGCGATATTTATATTACATTATATTATTGCTGGCGAAAACAATCGGTTTGAAAGCAAATATTTGGAAAGACGATTGAAGTTAAACATAACAATAAAAAACACGATTTAGTAAATCATGCGAAAGTCTACAAATATAATTTATTATAACAAATTATGTTTATATTTTTTAATGCAAACGATGTCTGCGGTGGCGAATCGTTATTATACGACTATCTGGATTTGAATAAATAAATAAATCATTAACTTCCTTTTAATTCTCATATCCATAGTAAGAATTCTGTTTGTTTTGGAAAATTTCTAAATAAATGATCCTAGAGAAAATATGATTAAATTATATTAAAGTTGTGTCAAGTAGGGCGTGACCCAAATCAGTTTTGTATTGCACGCACATTGCTATATTTAATCAGTTTAAAATTTAAATGTATTGTTTAATCAGAATCAAATACGAATTCATATAACTCTGGATTTATGTGGCAATTCCAGTAATTAGCTTTTACGAAAACAAATGTACAATTTAAACAACGTATCGGTCTGTTTGATACATAATCTAATTTGCTGAACAAATTGCCACTTAGTTTTATTATCTAGTTTAACCAGCGGATAAGCAACGGGTTTCGCTATTAGTCCACATTGCCACAATACTTAGCACACAATATAGCTAAGCTTTATACCAGAGGTAAATTATGCAAATGCATTTGTGTGGTTCTCAATCAGTCACCAATTGTTTTACCAATGACGCACTTTTGATGAGAAACTAAAGAATTTTAAATCCAATCTAGAGGCAAACGCTTTCTCAGGCAAATTGGATACAATTTTCTATTTGCAATCTCAGCAAATATCACGCCAATTTGTCACTATTGAACGTACACATCGCCTTCCTCGCAAGGATAGGGTTTTACCTTACCCTTGCTAGGTGTAGCTATATTATATCAAAATAATAACAATAAAAGAATAAACTGCACACTTTATTGATCGAGTGAAGCGAGATCTCCAAATCAACTTGGGCAAATCGGCGTTGTATGTATATATGTTTGTTTGTCCGAGGATAACTTTCGAAGCGTTTATCCGAATATCGTGAAATTTGGTATATACCTAGGTAGGTAGAAATGGCACAATTTTGATGTGACTCAATGAGCTAAAAATGTTGGGGGGTTGTTGAGATATTAGGGTTCAAGAGGGGTAAAAATAAATAAAATGAGATTATCCGGTCAAGTGGCACGTCTAATAAAAGGTCTTTATAAGTACATTTCAACCCCGTTTTTATTTTTAGTTTAAATCTTGTAGTTTTTAAGTTATTGGCCATAATATTGTTACGCCGAGGCTGTTAAACAATGAGTAATAATCGAACCTTCTCGAACGCTTTTGTCTTGCTGTGTTATTGTTGCTATTGTTTGTGGTTTCGCAGAATGGGGAGTGGCTATTGTGTCGAGGGACCGACCCTTTCCTGGAAGGATCGACATCGTTCTCGAACAATCGAAATGTGTGCGATATAAATAGGCCGGAGAGATGGCCGGACAGTTAGTCGGAGTTAGTCTGAGTGAGTGAGTCTCAGCGAGGCCCTGGAGGACTGACGTGGAGAAGGGTCTCGCGAGTTAGTCTGGATTAAGCTATACGTGCGATCATTTCGGTGACTTTAAGTGGTGTGAATTAGTGTGTTGTGATTACGTGTGACCAAGTTCGTGTATTCATCGTTTAGTGCTGAATAAAAGTGTTATTTTGGTTAGATCGATTCCCATTATTTTATCCCGAACCCTCAGCTCGTAACAATATAAACTGAATTTTGACAAAATTCACAATTTCACCCCTGACACCACAGTGCTGAAATATGGTATGCGTATAGCTTTAGTGACACAAATATGGGCAAATGTACGAAATCCAGAATAACTGCAATTTCTACCCCAAAAAAGAATAACCAAATAACATGAACTCCCGTTACCTGTAATTTGAATGAAACTGTAGGTCAAGTTAGTTGGTTAGGCATTTCGCAGCACTATTTTGATAGTCAAAGATTACGAATAATATTTTTTTTTTTGTTTTTATGGGAGACTCGCGAGATCTCAGTTCGGGGCGAACCACTAGTTTTATTACAAGACTTCACAATTCCATCAAACTATTTTATTGCAAGTTTAAGTCGAGGGCTGAATTTATCTTTACTGCTTTACTTACCGTTTGTTTACTTTTACCAGTTTTAGTATTTTTATAATCTCATTGCGTAACTCTTATCTCGTTTTGGCGCCTTTTGTCGCCTCATCTTCTAGTCTTGTTAATAAGACCATCTATTATTAGTATTCTAGAAATTATACTTGGAATTTCTTGCCCAAGCAACTTTCATAACTTGGGCAGAAATGCTCGAGTAAACATTTTGAAAACTGGCATTTTATTAGTCTTTCTAGAACAGAGCATCATTTTTGCACTTGGCAAATGCTCAAGGTCATTTTCTAAAACATATTTTTGGCAATGTCACAAATGAGAACTTGAACTTGTTATTAAATCTTTCGAAATTTGTACGGAGCATATTCTTCCAATTTCAAACATCAAACAGACATGCTAGTAAAGGCTATGGTTAGATAGATTGAACCAAAAATATCAAAGGATAACCAAAAAAAACACTGACACGAGAGAGGAACCTAAAAAAACATAAGTGCTTACAAAATTCTCCGACAAATTTCCACATTTACAGAGTCAGCTTTCCCTAAATATTCCTCGAGTAATTAGCGACCGCCAGACAAGGGTATGGGTATTTCCATAACAGGTGGGCCCGTAGGATAATGCCTAAACAGAGTTGCCTCGCCATTAGCGGTAAAAGCATTATTGATTTCCCCGGGACAGCCACGGGGCACGTATGTTACGTTGACAGGAATACCCGACCACTTTGATAAGCTTTGCTAAATTATGATGGATGGACAGTTTGTGCGTCACCTTATTTTATTGAGGTTTGCTATTGGGTCATTGCGAGCTTATTTCACTGAGGTAAGTCATATTTTTTAGAAGAGTAATGCCAATTTTTGTAACTAATTTACATAAATTACCGTAGAATTCATATTTATCCCGGCTTTTAAACTTCCGCTCTTATTGTCTTATCTATTTCTACTCTAGTCAAATAATTATTACCGTAATCGAGCTGTTATCATGTATGACTAACTAGTGGTTCGCCCCGAACTGCGATCTCGCGAGTCTCCGATTAAACCAAAAAATTATTATTTGTAATCTTTGACTATCAAAATTGTGCCACGAAATATATAACCAACTAACTTGACCTACAGTTTCATTCAAATTACAGGTAACGGGAGTTCCAGTGGTTACTTTTTTTGGGGTACAAACTGCAGTTATTCTGGATTTCAGACTGTTGCCTATATTTGTGTCACTTAAGCTATACACATACCAAATTACAGCACTGTGGGGTCACTGGTGTACCCTGTGAATTTTGTCAAAGTTTAGTTTTATTATGGCTAATAAGTCACAAACTACCTAGTCAGGTCATAAGTATTGTCACACAGTAAAAACTTTTCTTTTAGAATGCTGGCCACAAAAAAGTTTATAGAATTCGAATTTCGAATTGTTCATGAAAAAAAAATGTATACTTTTTAGAATTTTACTCATTTTTAAATATGGAGTGGACGCTTAAAGAAGACCGTGTTGCAGTTATTGCGTTGCATCGTTGCGGTTACGCGCCAATTCAAATTTTTGACATACTGAAAAATTTGAATATAACCAAAAGATTCGTTTATCGCACCATCAAACGATACAATGAAGACTCTAGTGTAGATGATAGGTCAAGAAGTGGTCGCCCTCAGTCTGTTAGGACTCCAGCAGTGATAAAAGTTGTGAAGGCGCGAATTCAAAGAAATCCCAAACGTAAGCAAAAACTGTGGGCCCTTCAGATGGAGTTAAGCAGAACCACGGTGAAAAGGGTGTTAAATGAAGACTTAGGGCTTCGGGCATATCGAAGAAAACAGGACATCGTTTGATTGCTCGTCTAATGGACCTGAGACTGAAGAGATGCCGCGCTTTGTTGAAGCGGTACGCGGGAAAAAAATATCGGGAAATTCTATTTTCGGATGAAAAAATTTTTACCGTAGAAGAGAGCTACAACAAACAAAATGATAAGGTGTACGCACACAGTAGTGAAGAAGCGAGCAACCGTATTCCGCGTGTCCAACGAGGTCATTTTCCATCCTCGCTCATGGTATGGTTGGGAGTTTCTTATTGGGGCTTAACAGAGGTACATTTTTGTGAGAAAGGTGTAAAAACGAATGCAGTTGTGTATCAAAATACAGTCCTGACGAACCTTGTGGAACCTGTTTCTCATACCATGTTCAATAACAGGCACTGGGTATTCCAACAAGATTCGGCGCCAGCTCATAGAGCGAAGGGCACACAAGATTGGCTGGCGGCGCGTGAAATCGACTTCATCTGGCACGAAGACTGGCCCTCCTGCAGTCCAGATTTGAATCCGTTAGATTACAAGATATGGCAACACTTGGAGGAAAAGGCGTGCTCAAAGCCTCATCCCAATTTGGAGTCACTCAAGACATCCTTGATTAAGGCAGCCGCCGATATTGACATGGACCTCGTTCGTGCTGCGATAGACGACTGGCTGCGCAGATTGAAGGCCTGTATTCAAAATCACGGAGGTCATTTTGAATAAACTTTAGCGTCATAAGAATCTATGTTTTGTTAAGTTCATTTTGGTATATAAATGATTACATAATGAATAAACTTGTTTCAATTATTTTATATTAAACATGTGACAGAATTTATGACCTGACTAGGTATAAGGATTTTACTAAAAATAAAAACGGAGTCTAAATGTACTAATAAAGACCTTACATTTGACGTCCCATTTGACCTAATAGTCTCATTCTAATTTTTCTTTACCCCACTTGAACCCCAATATTTCAACAGCCCCCCAACATTTTTAGCTCATTTAATTTTAGTCACAACAAAATTGTGGCATCTTACGTATCAAATTTCACGATGATCGGATTAACGCTTCGCAAGTTATCCTCGGACAAACAAACATACATACATACAACGCCGATTTGCCAAAGTTGATTTGGAAATCTCGCTTCGGGCGATCAACTATCTGTTCTGTAGTGATTAAATAAATCGGTGGACGTTTCGACCACTACGCTCTTAGCAAGGTCTTGTAAATCACACCTTACCCTCTGCTCTTACAGTTACTTGTACTTCCTGCAATTTTTGCTGGCTTTTGTTTCCTACCTAGGTAGGGCAAAGTGGGCGAACGGCCAGTTCGTCAACCCCGGTAAACGCGAAAGTGAAATCCGTCACTTGTTGCTACGATACCAATGAACGGAAACGTGCCTTGAGTAGGAATAATAAGAATGGAAATAAGGTCGATATTCGTATGCCAGACGGATTTAGTTATTGCGATAATTCGGAATTTCATTTCGTATGCTAATGTGAATTTACGAGTCTATTCTATATGGATTAGGCCGTTCCTCATTATGTATTTATCATGGCGAACATTTTCATAATGTTGACTTGCATTGTATCTTACTTGGAGCAATAAACTTAAAATGAAATGTCATATTTACATATCGGATTCATTTGAATAAGTATCTGCGTACTTCAAGGTTTTCCGTGGGGTCCTTTACTATACCTGCCATACATAAGCTATAATATCTCCTTACGCGGCATTTACCTGAAACAAAACAGTACAAGATTTACAAAAAAGCAATGATTACCAAAGACTAGATCGATAAGAAAACTTATAAATAAACGCAGACAATGTTGTCAAAGATAAATTACCTACCAAGTCTACCAACTAGCCACAATTACAGTTAGATAATAAACCTGGTTAGTTTAGTGATGTGAAAACAGATTTACGATACGATGACCGTTAAAATAATAAAAAGACAATGCCATATTAAATTAAAATGATAACGCTCTCATTTAGTATAATAAACTTTATTTAGAACATGCACTTGTTATAAACAGAGATAAACTCGTAAAATTAATTAACAAGCGGCAATAGCGGTAAATTTTACACGACGTTTGCAGTAATAGAATTGATAGTCCCGAATTAGCGTCTGCCGTTCTTCAATTCAAAACGCCCTTTAAACGTACTAGACACACAACCCTCTTTCATGTTCCTTTCTGTCACACCAACTATGCCCAAAACTCTGTCCGCTGTCGCACGCTAGACAGCTACAACAAGGTTTTTTCGGATATAGACATCTTTTAAGAAACTAGTTATATCTGTTCTTAATCATATATAGCGTGTTCCATAAAATATTCAGAAACACAAAGAACTACACTACACAAAACACTACACTCCCTCCCTCACACCCCCCCCCCCCCCCAAGTATACACATTTACACAGCATCCCTCCTTCCCTTTCATTCTTCAAATGCGTACCTACTAAATTACTAAATTCGTAATCGAATTCGAAATAGTATTGTGTTTTTGATCTTTTTCTTAGGCGACTAATTTCTTAAAGGTCTATAAAATGTGAATCTGTTATTGGCATTAAGCATTAGCTATAAGAGTTTGTATACATTGATATCAAGTGCTGTTGATTCTGTGATGAATAAAATAAAAAAATAAAAAAAATCCTACAAAGAGGGAGAAATGGTTCATTATAGGCCAAGATCCCGCGACGATCAGACCTTTGTTAGTAGTATCAGTAAGTACATGTATTATCCAAAATGATCACATATATAACTTCGGCTGTGTTAAATATAAAACATAATTATGTCAATTTCACACCCGAAGGATATCACACGGATATATAAATGTGAAAGTTTGGATGTTTGTTTATTTATTACTCAATAATGCTGAACCGATTTCGATTGAATTTGGTGTGTTGATAGATTATGACCTGGATTCAAACATAGACTACCTTTTGTTGGCAAAAAACGCGTGCGAAGCCGCGGGCGGCAACTAGTAGACTTTTTTAACCACATCTTGAACCAACAAACCGATTTGCTAATAGCAAAGTGCGATAAAAATTAACGAGCGTTGATGTTTATGATGAAAACATTAATGTCCTAATGATAATGAATTCAATCAATACAATATTAGAATTCATTGATAACATTGAGATAATTTATTGAGACTAATAGTTTTTTAATGCCATATATTTAATTCGTTAGTCGTGCGATATAAATGATAGACAATTAAAATGGTTGTTTTAACTTTCGTTTTTAATATTTTGAGAAATCAAAATTGAAAACTCATCGAAGATCAACTTCAACGTAGAAGCTTTCATTTGGGGTGTTCCTTTCACCACTACCACAAATCGTTCTGAGTGACACGAGAAAATCTTGTCAACTTTCGAAACAGCCGATCAGCCGACGCCGACGTGATGATTTTTAGAATTTACCATGACCGGAAGATATGTCCAATTCGAGGGCAAACAAGCAACATCAGAAAGCAGTGGATGAATAGCCGGTTGAGACGCAGGAGCGTCTCAACCGGCTATTCGCCCACTATAGCAGATTCGATTCCCGCCGCGGATCAATGCAATGAAACAAAGATTTGCATGATCTACAGATATTTGTTCCGGGTAAAAAAAAGTATATAAAGATTATATAGATACTGAATTCCAATTACTAAACCTAGAAAACTTAACTTTTATAAACATTAACTTTAACATTTTAACATCAGTCTTAAAATTATTCGTATAAAAACTGCCGCCATGTAACCCTTGCGTGTAAACTCACTGTGTAAACAGTTTGTAGTCATTATTAGTTTTTATTTTTCTGAGCGGGTTCAACTGCACTGTAGACGACACACGCTGTTATTGTATTTTATTTTGTTGCATTCCGATACATGTCACGCCATCTGTTGGCGATTTTTATATGTTTTGTTAATAGAGACAAGTTTGAAGGATGCAGACCGGCTTGATAATTGTTTTACACAGAGGGAGTGGTAGTTGCGAACTTACCGTTAGACACGACGCGGCTCCTCAAGATTTCTAACATTAATAGTTGGTCAAAATAAAGCACATGGTTAAATAAATGACTTCTATCTTATCTTCAAAGTGTATCACCTATAATATGGTCCTTCAGAGCCAGATTTAAAATCAGTGAACTGCGAAATACCATCATGTCGGGCGTGACGCCATTATCGAAGGTTCTTACTCGCCGTCAACGCCAGGAACATATGAAAACCAACAAGTTGGAAGGCACACCTATGAAGAAAGAGTTGAAGAAGTTGATTCTTCCTAGCGGCACCAATGATCTCTTATCGTCGCGGGAAGGACACGTATCGACGCCAGTACCGTGCAAGATGTCAGCGCGTGACACTGAGCAGCATTCGAAATGTGCTTCAAAACCGACTATTCAGACTAAGAAATCTACTACGTCATCAGTTGCACGTCGTAAACAACTCGAGTTAGAAGCTGCGGAAGCAAAAGCCAAGATTCAGATGGAGTTAATTGACAAGAAGTTACAAGCTGACCTTGCCAAAGTCGACCAGGAGAGTGAAAAAGCTCATCATGTCGGCACTGATGTAGCTCCAGATGAAAAAGTTGGTACCTATTGTTCATCCCTCCCCAGCGAGAATGAAGTGCACGATAACGTGGAGAAATGGCTGGACACGAACTGTGCATCACCAGTCCAGCACAACAACAGTATCCAACAACTAGCTAACACGTTGAAGGATCTGATGACCCAGTCTTCATCAAAGCACGAAGATAAACTTTTGAGCCGCCTTGCCACGCCACGAGAGCTACCTATCTTCAGTGGTGACTGTATTGAGTGGCTACATTTTAAAAGTGCCTATGATGATTCGTCACGAGTGTGTAGATTCAGTGATAGTGAGAACCTGTGGAGACTCCGTAAATCTCTACGAGGTGAAGCCAAGGAAGCAGTGACTGACTTGCTGATCGGCAACACTCCGCCGTCAGCAGTTATAGAAGCACTTGAACTAAGGTTTGGCCGAGCTGATATTATTATTAGCAACATAACGATGCAATTGAAAAAGCTACCTTCGTTACCTACTTGTTATCAACATGACTTGATAAACTTGTCCGTCAAAGTCAACAATTGCGTGGCTACAATACGCGCACTACACCAGAATGACTACCTACGAAGTCCAGAGCTCGCTGCAGCCATAATATCAAAATTGCCGAGCACCCTGATAGGTAGATGGACGGAGTTTGCCTACAATCGTCTACGCGAAGGCAGATCGAAGCTCGAACTACTAGCTATGTTCTTAAAGATAGAAGCTGAAATGTTATCAGTCGTCGGATGTATACCTCCGCGAGACAAGAAGCCGATGGACGCTCCTACAAAGCGCACTGAAGACAAGTATCGTCATCGTACTGTCTACACATCTTCTGTCGCTGCAACAGCTGATAATAATGTATGTAGATTCTGCCAGAAGGGCACTCATACCCTACCAGAGTGTCGCATATTCAAACGAGCAATGCGAAGAGATAAATGGCGATTTGTAAAAACGCGCGGCCTATGTTATTGTTGTCTACTAACTCGACACAATAAAGATACGTGCCCCGCACCAATGTGTGACGTCGATAACTGTGGCATGGCACACCACCGCCTGCTACACTGGACGAAACCCGAGATGACGTCACAATCGACTGATAAGATGACCGTAAACCCGGAACCTGTACCTGTAACTGCACCCGATGCGTCTATGATGCATTTCGCTCGAGATAGTGACGACGTGAGCATCGCCCCGGATGAATTCGCACTGTTGAAAGTGATCGCGGTTCAATTACGTGGCCCTAAAGGTGTAGTGAATACCTACGCACTTCTGGACGATGGTGCTGAAGTGTCAGTGATCGATGCCGAGCTGGCAGATACCCTAGGCTTAGAGTGTGTTAGTGCGCGTCCTATAAAGTTTACTGATGCATTCGGTTTGTCAGTGTACCAATCAGAAGTGCCTAGTGTAAGAGTAAAAATAACGGGACAGGACAATATTAGTTATGACTGTAAGTTACGTAGATGTGCTCAGTTAAAATTGTGTTCACAAAATTTGTCTATCTTGAATAGTGTAAATAGCACGCACTTATCGCATATCAAACATATGATTTGCACCAATGCAAGTGCAAAGCCAAAAATGTTAATTGGTGAGGATAATTATTTCCTAATAGCTCCTCTCGAGGTTATACATGGAGACAGGGACTCGCTGTACGCATCACGATGTCGGTTGGGATGGACCATCCACGGTTTCCACCGTGGCCGCACTCACTCCTCCACCAAGTCCAGAGTAAGTGAACAAAATGTGTTTCATCTCGCACACTCTCGTGATAATGATATGTCTGAACTCAGCGAACTTAATGACCTGATTAAGAATTCCTTTAATTTTGATTTGACTGGTATTTCACCCGTATCTCGTGAAAATACAGATCATATTCGCGCTATTGATATTTTAGATAGCACAGCCCGTCAGGTAGGTAATCAATGGGAAGTAGGTTTACCGTTCAAAAAGGATGATTTTATGATGCCTGACTCATACAACAATGCCTACTCGCGTCAGCAGTTATTGTTACGGAAATTCCATAAGAATGCTGACTACGCTGATAGGTATAAGAAAGAAATATCTAAATTGATAGATAATGGTTACGCTCGAGAACTAACTGATAACAGCCTCTCAGCTGATCATGTTTGGTATTTGCCACATTTTGGTGTTCAGAATCCTAATAAACCAGATAAGTTACGGTTAGTGTTTGACGCCGCCGCTAAGGTAGACGGTGTGTGCCTAAATGATTATTTATTAACCGGACCGGACTTGTATAATTCATTATACGGAATTATGCTAAGATTTCGGGAGAATAAAATTGTAATTATTGGGGATATTCGTGATATGTTTCTCAGAATTAAAATTCGCCCTGAAGACCAGCATGTTCTTCGGTTCTTGTGGCAAGAATCGAATGGTCCGATTAAAGTTTGTCTTATGCAAAGTTTAATTTTCGGTGCAACATGCTCGCCTTTCATTGCCCAATATGTTAAAAATAAAAATGCCTTGAAATACGAGGATATAAATCCTGAGGCTGTAGATGTAATTGTGAATAGCCACTACATGGATGATTGTTGTTATTCTACGTGTGATGAGAGTACGGCTATTCAATTAATAAAAGACATAACTTTTATTCACGCTAAAGGTGGTTTTGAAATAAGAGGTTGGTCGAGTAATAGCAAACCGGTTTTAGATTCAATTCCTACGGAAGCGCTCGCGCACACAGCTGTGCAGTTTAAGCATGGAGCCATGAATACGAGTGAGCGCACTTTAGGTTTGATATGGCATCCTGCGGACGACTCATTTGGGTTTCAGATTTCGCTTGACAGAATTCCTAGTGATATTTTAAATGGTTCTACGCCACCTACGAAAGCTAACATGCTTAGCATTATTATGTCTCTTTACGACATACACGGATTTTTGTCGCCATTTGTTATAAAAAGTAAAATCATTTTTCAAGACGTGCACAGATCTAAAGTTGATTGGAAATGCCGCATCCATTCTGATGAGCACACCAAATGGGTGAAGTGGCTCGATGAATTAAAACTTTTAGAATCCCTACGTATACCTAGGTGGTATAACAATACTGATAGTTGGACTCAGTGCTATCAGTTAGAGATAGGTATAGATAGAAGTGCCGAGTCTATTGTAAATAAACAACTGCACATATTTTGTGACGCTTCTATTAAAGCTTACGCCGCAGTTATTTATTGGCGTTTTACTCGAGCAGACGGGAATGTATTGGTTTGTCTAGCCGCCAGTAAGAGCCGAGTGACCCCACTGCGGCCTGTGTCAGTTCCTCGACTGGAGCTGCAAGGCGCGCTCATAGCCGCACGCCTCGCGAACTCACTGCAGCGGGAACATAAAAATATGAAGGCTGATAAACGGTACTTTTGGACTGATTCACAAACGGTTTTACAATGGATCCGTAGCGATCCAAGAAGCTATAAGCCGTACGTAGCTCATCGCTTAGGTGAAATTGATGAGCTCACGACGTTATCAGAGTGGCGATACGTCCCAACTAAGTTGAATGTAGCTGACATAGCTACCAAAGACGACACGCCGCCTCTGACATACGATAGCGTATGGTTTCTAGGACCACAATTCTTACGGCAACCTGAAGATGCATGGCCTAAGGATTGTAAGTCCACAAAGAAGCCATCACCAGATGTAGTCTTCGAACAAAGGAGCTTGAATGTGGTCACGACTCAGGTCGTTGAATATTTCTTACCTAACGAAAATGACTACTCGTCTTGGTTACGACTCGTCCGAGTAACCGCTCGAATTTTATTGTTTATCAGACGATGTCGACGAATTGATACTTGTTTGAATGTTGAACTCATGAACGAAGCTGAACTTCTTCTGCTGAGTAAATCTCAACAGGATTCGTTCGCACAAGACATTGAGCTTATCAAGCAAAATAAGCCTTTGTTATCAAACAGTCGTTTGTTAACATTGACACCCTATTTAGACGACACTAATGTGTTACGAGTAGCCGGTCGAATCGATAAAGTCGAAGGTGTATCCCACTTGACTATGAGACCCACCATACTCGATGGTCGTCACAAAATAACTCGTCTATTAGTCGAATACTATCATAAGAAAGCTATGCATGGTGCCCACGAACTTGTAGTTAACGAGTTAAGACAACGCTACTGGATTTTGAAGCTGCGTCCTACCGTACGCACGGTCGCAGCGCGCTGCCTGTTCTGCCGATACCGGCGCGCGACACCGCAGCCACAGCGTATGGCGGACCTGCCAGCTGCTCGTCTGCAGCACAATCGACACCCATTCACGTTCACGGGGGTGGATTTTTTCGGACCGATGGAGGTCACTATCGGACGAAAAAGAGTAAAAAGGTACGGCGTAATGTTTACGTGCCTAACGGTACGCGCCATTCATTTGGAAATTAGTGAGAGTCTGAGTACAGACTCCACCATCATGGCGCTCAGACGTATGATAGCTCGCCGCGGTACGCCCAGCGTTATCTACTCAGATAACGGGACGAACCTGCGCGGCGCAGATAACGAGTTAAAGCGGAGTCTATCCGAACTCAATGAGAGTAAACTCCGTGAAGACGGTACCGTAAGAGGTATCGAGTGGAGGTTCATACCCCCTGGGGCCCCTGAGAAAGGTGGTGCCTGGGAACGTATGATACGCACGGTGAAAACGGCCTTGAAAGTCGTTCTTAAGGAACGCGCTCCACACCCTGAGACGCTGTCTACTTTATTCGCTGAAGTAGAAGCCCTAGTTAATAGTCGCCCTATTACACATGTTTCATGTGACGCTAATTACCCTGAAGCTTTAACGCCTAATCACTTTTTGTTAGGTAAGTCATCGAACGGTCCCGTGTTTGGTAGGTATGATAACGACGATCTATGTCTGCGAAAACAATGGCGCCTAGCGCAAAGGTTGACCGATATGTTTTGGGCGCGATGGGTTAAAGAATATCTCCCTACTTTAATTCCGAGGCAGAAATGGTTTAGGGATCAGAGAGCATTGCGAGATGGGGACTATGTTCTAATAATGGAACCTAATTTAGATCGTGGATGTTGGCGGCACGGAGTGGTGAGTGCGACCCATGCGGGTGATGATGGTCGCGTGCGAATGGTGGACGTGCGCACCCGCACTGGTTTGGTGCGCCGCCCGGTAACGCGTGTCGCACTACTTGCACCAACGGAATGTTAGTGCTGATCTGACACTTTTTGTATTCATTTGATTTCTAATATGTTTGTCGGCTCAGTTCAGCACTAAGAGGGTGGATTGTAGACGACACACGCTGTTATTGTATTTTATTTTGTTGCATTCCGATACATGTCACGCCATCTGTTGGCGATTTTTATATGTTTTGTTAATAGAGACAAGTTTGAAGGATGCAGACCGGCTTGATAATTGTTTTACACAGAGGGAGTGGTAGTTGCGAACTTACCGTTAGACACGACGCGGCTCCTCAAGATTTCTAACATTAATAGTTGGTCAAAATAAAGCACATGGTTAAATAAATGACTTCTATCTTATCTTCAAAGTGTATCACCTATATGCACTTTAGTTAACTACCTTCTTTTTTGTTGCAATTTCCAAATGACCGGACAATTAACACTTTAAAACATAACATAACACTGTAAAATATATACACCACAAAAAATATACACCACACACACTAGGTACACTATACACACATAAACACACACACACACACACTTCAAATGCGATCAAGCAAACATTGTAGCTCAAGAGGCACTTTTTTCATTAATTTATATTCTAAAAAATGTTAATATTCACTTTTTCTTGCAAACTATTTCTTGTTAGTATTTTTTCATGTAAATATTTAATTTAAATATATGTATAGGTAAGTAAGTATGTTAAGGTTAACAGGCGAGCTACTTTGCCGCGTCTTTATAAGTTTAGTATTACATAATGTAGATTCAATTTGGTTTAAGTCCAGCACTGTTAATTAGTTTATAATATACGGTAATGTAACTGTGAATCTAAGTATTAATAAATAAATAAATAAATATCAGTTATCTTGTTCCCAATTCTGCTTAGATAGGGGCTAGATAGCGCTGTGTTAAATTTCCAGCAATGCTTAATATTTATTTATCTAGATTTTGTCCGAGACATTGTCCACTTATCATTCACTTGCATACTTCTTAGTACTTACTTATACATAATTTATAGTGTACTAGCTGACCCGCCCGCGGCTTCTCACGGGTGGTTTTTCAATAAAACATTACACTCATTTTGCGCAGTTGGCTAAAAAGTAGCCTATGTCCTTTGCAAGGACATCTATCTCCTTGCAAAATTTCGTTACGATCCGTTCAGCCGTTTAGTCGTGTAAAGGTAAGAAACAAACTAACAAACAGACAGAGTTGTGTATGTATTATACATATAAACCTTCCTCTTGAATCACTCTATCTATTGCTCAAAACTGCATTAAAATCCGTTAAGTAGTTTAAAGATCTAAGCAAACAGACAGCGGAAGCGACTTTATTACAAGCTTTTTATTAACTTCCAATGTATGTATGTGTGTCCGGATGGAATCTTGCAACTGAATTTTAAACCCGTTCCCCTCAACTGATTGAGCTGAAATTTGGAATACATATGTAGATATGTATTCCAAATTTCAGCTCAATCAGTTGAAGGGACAACGGAACTTCTGAATGGATTATAGTAGGCTACTAGTGTTTGAACTCATTTGAATCTGTTTGCGGTTCCGATTATGAATTTTATAAAAGCTTGTTTTGAAAAAGTAATTTTTCAACAAATAACTTATTTTATACTATGTAAAGCTATCTCTAAACGGGCCCTATGGGCCCTTGCCCATATTCTAAACCGATACCGAAATTGGTAGTTTGCTCCACACGATGCGAAAGCTTTTTAAAAAAGGTCATAAGGTCATTGACTGTCAACAAACGAGGGTTGTTTTGCTAGTGGGGGAGATATGAAACAATTTTAATTAAGAACCCTTATCATAGCAAAAAAGAAAATTTTCAAATAGGTGAACTTACAATTTTAGATAAAGCCGACGAAATGCAACACGCGTAAGATACATACATAAAATATATTAAAAAGTGCTAGAGATATATTTCTTGCCAATTGCTATATCTAACGCGGGTTTAAAATAAATTTTTACTGCATATTAAAAAACAATAAACTTCGAAGGGGATGCTTGAAGACGATCATATTGATTATAGATTGCTGTGAAATTGAATTTAAATAAGAATTGAGGATGAGAGAAAAATATACTATAAGTACGCTAAAACCATTGGTCGAATACAAGCAAGATACAAAAGTTTAAAAAATAATTTAAAAATTCACCTAACAGTGCGGCAGACAAGTGATTGACGTATGGCGAAAGATTTCAAAGGGATCTGAAATACGAGTAACAGTCGCTATAAAATGTATGAATGGTCGGAATATGTAGGCGTTAAAGAGACACCTAAACAATGATTTGTTTTGCGATTTGCATGTATAGGTAGATCACGTAACGCAACCACACGCAGTATTTGCGGTCGAGGCACGTGCGGTCGACCGCTAATTGAATATACCTCACTAATCCCTATAAAACTTGTGCGTCACTGATTATATTGATAAAGATATTGGACATTTCCATGTTGGTAAAAATTGCACAGTCTCTCATTGACTCCCCTCAACTTCTTTCCTTGATACGGCTACGAGTCCCTAAAAGAACCGTAAGGATACCTTTTCTTTCTCTTTATGTTCCTCACTGTAGTACAAACTATCGGCAAAACTCCTTCTTTATCAGATCTGCTAATTATTATAATAAACTGGTTGACTTTCCTGAGTTAGATTTATTTAACTTAAATCCCTCAAAATTTAAGCGTGTTCTTTTGGAACACTGGTTTGAATTGGTTCAATAGCTGTTAGTTATCACTTTTACTTTCATCGAAACTTTCATATTTTTACTTATATATTATTTTTTTACCTTTCTTTTAATTTTGAAAATGTTAATTAAACAAACAAGCTCACTTTAATATTATATGCGAAAACATGTAAATGGTAATAAGACGTTTTTAAAGTTGTTCTTGTTAGAAATAAATACTGTTTGTTTTCCGAATAAAATAAAAATAAAAAAAAATAAAAAAGACTTGAGAGCACCAAAAGAGAGGAAGGAAAATAAATAACGTATCACAGATAATACTATCGTACAAGTATTAGTTACTCCGTAATATCATATCAGGAAAAAACACAGGCTTATTTAAAATAAGTCAGTTTAAGAATACAGCAAATATGTTAATCATATGAATAGCGAGCAAAAATGCTAACTAATATTGAACAGTATTAAAACTGATGATTTCTCGGAACTCTATTGATTTTTATGAAAAACGTGTTAACACAAATTAACACAATACATGACGGTGCACTTAGTTTCCATATACTTTTTTGTTGGTTTGAAATATGGCACTCATGGATATTACATTACAAAAACTATGGGTATGCAAAAAACAGCATTTACAAATAACTCGTATTTAAATAGGTTAGAGGTAATGGACACTTGCAACTTTGGAATACTGAGAAAAAACGATATTTTTTCCCACGATAATTTAATTGATCGAGCGAAGCGAGATCTCCAAATCAACGTTGTATGTATGTATGTATGTTTGTTTGTCCGAGGATAACTTTCGAAGCGTTTATCCGATCGTCGTAAAATTTGGTATATAGATAGGTAGTGATGGCACAATTTTGGTGTGACTCAATGAGCTAAAAATGTTGGGGGGTTGTTGAGATATTGGGGTTCAAGAGGGGTAAAAAAAAACAAAATTAGATTATCCGGTCAAGTGGCACGTCTAATAAAAGGTCTTTGTAAGTTCATTTCAACCCCGTTTTTATTTTTAGTTTAAATCTTGTAGTTTTTAAGTTATTGGCCATAATATGAACTGAATTTTGTCAAAATTCACAAGGTACACCCCTGACCCGACAGTGCTGAAATTTGGTATGCGTGTAGATTTAGTAATACAAATATAGGCAAAAATCTGAAATCCAGAAAAACTGCAATTTCTACCCCAAAAAAAGAGGAACAAAATAGCATGAATTCCCGTTACCTGTAATTTGAATGAAACTCTAAGTCAAGTAATTTGGTTTTTATTTGGTGGCACTATTTTGATAGTTAAAGATTACGTGTAATATTATTTTGTTTTTATGGGAGACTCGCGCGATCTCAGTTCGGGGCGAAACACTAGTGTTAGTCAATAGATAGGTTAATATTATACCGGATATTTTTTAATTATGACTATAGAATAACTTAAACAATAAAACTGAATGATTTTCACAAACATTCGTCATTGGCATTGTGTCAGAATCAGTAACGGATAGTATGACTAATTCTGGTGAAAATTTAGGAACAATAGCAAAACATAAAGATGACTGGAGACCACGAGGAGTAATCAACGATGACTTTTACAATGGTGAAAGGGCTGGTATTACTGTAGTAAACAGTTTTTAACTAGCACATTGCATTCGATATTTTAATAATACTTGTATTATCGAAATGATCTCATCTTTCTTACAAGCAAGATCTGTTCACATTAGTATTTGTCGACAATGTGTTTTGCCTGTGTTTCTTACCGAGAGATATTCTTTATTACAAAGGACTATAACTAATTGATGACTGAGATTATTCAAATACTAATTATTTACCCATGAAAGTGTTTAAAATCTTCGCCATTTTACACTCCATTTTCCTAATTGTCTAGCCAGATTCTCTTCACTTCACGAGAGTGGTGACCTCCATGCAATAATTGATTTGCACGTTGCGAACAGAACTATCATTTTCAATTTGTCACGCCTCATAAGTACTTTCGACGATACTGTCGTGTCTTATTACGCAAATTTTATGATTAGAGAGTTATTCATGATTATTCCAACGAGTTGAGTGAGTGTTATGCTCTTTTCTACACTATATAATCATAGATTTGATGCCTAACCATAATGCGATTGCGAACCACATACATTCACAGACATCATAAGTAAAGTACCTACGCTTGATAAGTATTTTCGTTACTGTCGTGGCTTAAATTAAGAATTGTTATTCCCACCGTGGGACATTAAATTATGTCTCCTCGTGTGATTTCAGAGATCTTCAAGCATAATCAGATATTCTTTCTATACCATAATAATGATGGCAGAGCTTTAGAATACGAAATGACCCGATTTAACGGGTGATTTACGTTAGCAATTTGGACTTAGATTTTAAATCACATAGCAGTGTTTCATGCTAAACAAAATATTTAATTCTAATGAAATATTATGCTCAAATATCTCAAAAGAAAAACAGCTTCGATGCAGGTTCATAAAATGTTATGCTTTCTCCTTTCCGAACCATTGCGTCTTCAAGGAACAATACCACGGCTCGTCCCTCGCTCCATTGAGTCTTGTTCTTCGAGGCGTATCGGAGAAAGTGTCGCAGTGCCGTGTCATGCTCATTTTGAAAATAACATTCAAATCAAAAGCCGTGACGACCTGGCAAAATCTGCAAATCTCTGTCATTCTTTCTAAATAGATCCAGGCCACCGAGCGTTTGTTGCTCCTAATAAGTTGCCGTTCCTTGGGTCACCGTATATCACCGTATTGCACACCACACCAGACTTGCTGAATGGGCTGTCTTGGTTCTACTTCTAACTTGTCTTCGAACGTTATTGCCATCTCACTTACATACCTATCTTTTTACCGATGAAAAAAGAGAAAAAGATGCTCAATTTACTTAACTAATTTTATTAACTTTGAAGTTGTCTATGTATATTGAAATTCGAATTTGTAATTGGACCTAATAAGATTTGATAGTTTCTTTTAGACACAGTTACCTAGAATCAAAAAACTAATTCTCTGATTTTTTCGACATGTCAGCGTCACCGAGTCACGGGCAAAGTAAACTCAACTATATTTCACAGAGACTTGAGATCTTATAGAGATGAAATAAATGATAACGTATGAGTAATGTCTTTAAATTAATTTAACAACTGATTAGATAATAGTTAATCAAACATTGGCAATCTCAAAAATACCGACAAGTGAACTAGGAACACTTTAAATATGTAAATAACGATTGTACATCGACTGTATAACTGTATGAAATAAGTACATGGAAGGAAGGGTAGAGAAAAGATGAATATAGCAGTATATGGGAGTCATAATATTAAAATGTAAGATGTTATCGGATGCTATATTTTCACAGTAATTTTCAACGATCAATATAAACATCTTATATAAAGAGAAAGAAGAAATGTTGTTATTACGAAATCCATTGGATGAAAGTGTAGTCGGTACTTAGATAAGATAACCTATAATATGGAACACAATAGATATCTTATCGTTTTACCACCTATCATCGAAAAAAAGGTGAAAATTGATAAAGATTTACACTACAATATTGGATATTAACACAGGTCAGGATACACAGGAAACTCAAGTAAAAAAAATATTAGTACCACATATGTACATAGTTAACTTACTTCAAGAACCAACGGTAAATCTACGATACCGAACAAATCACTGTGACCAAAACTGTCTATGAATCTGTTACAGATAGAATTGTTCGCATTCAACCCTGGGTGGGTTGAATGCGAAAAAGGCCGAGTCCCACATAATACAGGGGAAAATCAATCAATCCCAGTTCACAGGCCCAAACCAGTACACATTTTAATAAACTGGGCTGAAATGAACGGACATATGAATACTTGAGATTTATTTTTAAAATGATTGTAGTGCAAAATTGTAAGCTATAATGGACTAAAAAAGACAATGATAGTCAAGTGGCATCATTATAAAAAAAATATGGATGACTTATTTTAGAATTATTAGGATATTTTTTTCCTTATGTTCGAATATTTAGAATCAAATACAAGATTCTAATACGAGGAAAAAATATCATAAAACTTCCTATAGTGGACTAACGATTTATATTATTGATCGAGCGAAGCGAGACTTTGCATGCAGTTAATTTTGAACTTGTTAGTATTTCCGTTTTCTTATGTATTAGTTATAATGATTTGGTTTTTTGTAAACGGTTATGTTATTTCTAAATTAATTAATAAATTGAAATTGAATTGAAAATAAGATCTCCAAATCGACTAGGGAAAATCAGCGTTGCATGTATGTATGTATGTTTGTTTGTTCGAGGATAACTTTCGAAGCGTTGATCCGATCATCGTGAAATTTGATATATAGGTAGGTAGTGATGGCACAATTCTGGTGTGACTAAATGAGCTTAAAATGTTGGGGGGTTGTTGAGATATTGGGGTTCAAAGGAGTAAAAAAAAGAATGGGACTATCCGGTCAAATATCACGTCTAATGAAAGGTCTTTATGAGTACATTTCGACCCTGTTTTTATTTTTAGTTTAATCCACGTAGTTTTTAAGTTATTAGCCATAATAAAAACTGAACGTAGACCAAATTCACAGGGTACACCAGTGACCCCACAGCGCTGAAATTTGGTATGCCTGTACAGTGACACAAATATAGGGAAAAGTCTAAAATCCAGAACAACTGCAATTTTTACCCCAAAAAAGAAAAACTAATTAACTTGAACTCCCGTAACCTGTAATTTTAATGAAACTGTAGGTCAATAATAGAAGTGGTTATGCATTTCGTGGCACTATTTTTATAGTCAAAGATTACAAATAATTTATTTTTTATAGGAGACTCGCGAGATCTCAGTTCGGGGCGAACCACTTGTTTATGTACTCTTTCTATCATTGAGTCATCAGTATCAATTATTATTGATTTAAAATTCTTCGAATAAACATTCCTAGAAATAAAACGGGTTGAACTGTATATTCCTATTAAGAACATTACAGAAACAGATACCGGCAAATTGTTTACTCTACTGGATAACATAACCGGAAAACAGCTTTCCGGCTGTGGTAGTATTATGTGAATGTTTACAACAATAACACACTGTTTACACAGATGAATCGTTCTCCTTTTCATACTCCTTTGAATTAAATCCACGAAGAAAAATATGAAGACATTACTTACATAATGTTGATAGTATCCAGAGATACAAAAGATGTTAAAAGCAGATCAGAATCCGAATTTAGATAGTTTCAATTCTACATCCTGTAATCCAAGCAAATAGATTTTATGTAGGTTAAAAATCATAATAAATGTTGTATGACATGAGGACAGCATGAATAAACACAAGCGAACACTATTAACAAGTATTCCTAAAGGTCTCGCTTGAGTTTAAACCATCTAGCAATCCCAAATCACATCTAATGTGTACAGAAGCAGAAAGAGAGTTTATCCAATTTCTTATTATTCAATCCTCGCTACTTTGCCCGGGAACGATAATCTGATTTATGTTTCACTGACAAATCGATATTACGATCACGAACACATGTACGATCAAAAACCAATTTATACTAATACTAGCTGACCCCGCGAACTTCGTACCGCCTTAGAATCAATAAATTTTGTGTTTCTAAGCTGATAGGGGTTGGTGGTGGAACGGTAAAAATTTAGGGTTGTATGTATTTTTTAATGCCACATTATAAAAAAATAAAAACAAAAAATTTCGTCAAAAAATTTAAAAAATATAATTAAGGGTGAACAACCCTTATCACTAGGGTTATGGAAAATAGATAGTAGCCGATTCTCAGACCTACTGAATTATGCGTATTCAATAAATAAAATTCATTCATATCAAAGAAACAAAATTTGGTAAAAATCGGTAAAGCCGTTTCGGAGGAGTACGGTAACTAACATTGTGACATGGAAATTTTATATATTAGATTAAAATGAAACGAGGTAAACTTTGTGAGTTTGTTTGTTTGGATGTAGAGGTATGGTAATCTCGGGGACAACTGACTCGATTCTGAAAATTATTTTACTAATAGGAAGTTGCATTTTCGCTGGGTGCTATATGTATTTTATTTTGATAAAAATCCGTGCGAAACCGGGACGAGTCAGCTAGTAACCAATATTTACAATAAAATATGTACAGTAAAGCCGTGGCACGACAAAGAATGAAGAAAGAAAGGAAACCTTTATATTCAAAACCACACAGTAAAATGAAAAATAAAACACAAAAACAACATCTATCAGCTTATAAGCTCTGTGTGGGGATGAATTGGTACTCAGCTGAGCATGATGTTACGGCATGTTAAATCACACTAATATTATAAATGTGAAAGTTTGGATGTTTGTTTATCTATTTGTTTGTTACTCAATCACGTCGTAACGGCAGCACCGATTCCGATGAAATTTGGTATATACGTAGATTAAAACCTGGATTACCACATAGGCTACCTTTTATCCCATAAATCAGTTCCCATGGGATAAAAATGGGGTGTCAAGTTGCAACAGCGAGTTTAGCTTTATTTCTAGGTTACAAACACATTTAGTAGTGTAACGCGTACGAAGTCGCGGGCAACAGCTAGTGTAAAATATATATAAATGTTAAGTTAATATGAAGACAGAATGTGTGGCCGTGCCACGCGCCACAGCCATCAAAAGCCGCCATCGAGTTCCGGACTAAATTTTTCATACATTTTATATGAACTCGCCGTACACTGTTGAGGCCAGTGGTCGCTACACCCCACGAGACGCCGCTTCTCGCTTCGTGGTCGTGTGGCCGCCACCGAAAGTTAAAGAAAAAAGTAGGTGTGGCGCGCTTTCGCTACTAAGTGGCCGCTTCCAGCTTCATGCGGCTAAAAAGGTATATTACTTGATATTACACGTGTCTTCAGATCCTTTGTCAATCAGCCTTTCGTACTTTCAAAGATAATAAGCTGACGTGAGCCCGAGCTCCAAGCGAGAAAACCGAATTATTCTGAGTTGGATGAATGATCAAATTCTATTATGTCGGTCCCACGACCTCTAACGAAAGGAGCTTTCGCAAAATTATGTAACAACAGGCGTTTTCGGTAGGTTCGTTTTGATGTTTCATGACTTGAAATTTTGGAAATATACTGTTCGTTACGACCACTTTCACTCAGTGGTCAACGCCATACTTGTTTACCTTGACGTAATAGTTGATGTTTGTCACTCACTTTCTTTTATAAACCTTTACTACCTTTACGAGATTGACTAATACAAAAACTAGGTATGCGTGGAACTTACATAGTATACAGGGTGTTTGGTAATATACTGACGATATTCAAGTGACGGTTTCTCAAAACATAAACACTTCTCGAAAGTTACAAGACTTCTCGAAAAAAAAACTACTAGTATATTATCAAATTTTAAAGATAATCGACTAAGTTTAGGTGTTTAATTCGATATAAAACTTACTGCCTACTCTTGCAATCGACATCCAAAAATAAAGACCGATTTGATATCTCTTTCGGAAATCGCTTCAGGTTTTAGGTTAGAAAGGGACAACAGGAGATATCCCGAGACGTCACCAATACAGTATCTGTGGTTAGATGGCTAGCATTATGCAATAGCAAATAAAGTGATGTTTTAAATGCCAAAATAAATTTCACATTTCTATGGTAAACATTTTACAAATTTATTTAGTATGCACAAAAATTAATGGGGTTATTTTCAACCCCATTCATTATTGTGCGTATATTATCAAACACCCTATAGGTGAGATGTTGTATGTTGTTTCTAACTACTGTCTTGTTTTATCTTTATGAAAGAATCAGTAACACCTAAATTTTTATTGAACTAAGGTTAATGTTTGGTTTTTACCAATTTTTGAAGTGATAACTTCTTTAGGCGCGTTGGGCATTTTTTGAGATGAGAAAAAACCATTAAAAACGCGACACTGTTACCGTTACCGATACCTCTGTAGCTAAGTATCTCGTAATTGTTCAAGTTTTTACTATAGTGGAGAATAAATACTTATAAATACTTGTATGATTGAATAACTTTTCTTAAAAAGGATATATTTCTGGAAAAAAAAAATATGGCTCTACATCAAATATGTCGTTTCTCTTCGCTTAAGTAGTTTTCAGAGACTACATCGAATCGCTAAGTGAGATGTCGTATTCAGATCCCAACTTTCTATCTACCTTACTCGTAAGGTATATAGAGATACATGGAGATTTCACCTTCGGCCTGCCAGGCTATTACTGCCATTGCAGTCATCTTGCTGAACATCATCATTAGCCTGGTTCCAAATACTTTATGACTACTTTTTACTTCTTCAGGAGACTTATCTTTATCATTATTCTGGCAAGTGTATCGTTTTCTGATTTGTCTATTACTCATAGGCTAATTAGCACTGTTTCCAGTAGTGTCAGAGGTGTCAGTTGACACTGTCTTTACGAGTATGTAAGAGGGTTTAGCCAAGTTACATTCGATTAGCGATGACGCTAGTCAATAAGTCCGAAAATGTACGGGATTGACACATGCTATGGAAATAACACGTGATATATCGACAACAAACCTATGTAGAAATCAAATCGATTCGAAGCGAATGTAACTTGGCTGAGCCCTAAAGTCCTTTTCACAGTAACCTTTTCACAGTAACCTTATCTCAACGACACTATGACCAAACACGGGTGACCAAGAAAACATGTGAAGTGGTAGAGATCAATTTACTGAGTAGAGTGACTTAATGGAGCTAACATTCTCGGTTGTATCCTTTATTTTGTATGATTTATGACTTAGAAATCATTCGACAGCGTTTTAATGTAGAAATGACCACGTTTTATTGTAAAATCGAGTTGTAAAGATACGTAACTAGATTTTACAACAATCAATACTGAGGACCTGAGTATTCTGAGTACAATTGCTTTATTGTTAGTTTTTGAGTAGTACGTAGTGATTCAATAGATAGATACTAGTTTTGGCTTTGAGATGAGCAGTTGACGTCAATTCACACATTGTTATAAAATCACCCATTGTTGAACAGCCGTCATGTTATGATATTACCATACAAAACGTGAATGACATCGTCATGGTAACTAAATTAACTTATTTCGGTTTAAAAATATTTATTACCAATTTTATAGTTCACTTATACTCGTGTTATGGAAACTTGTTTTAACTTTTAAATGGATAGATATTAGGCTTGTTTTATACTTTGTAATGAACCCAAACTAGACAGATGTAAGGATTATACATAGCATTTTTGAAAACTAAAACATAAAAACCACATAGGCGAGTTTGAACAAGTACCTAAGTACCTTTGCCTTTGTACGAAATGAATCGATAGCCACTTTTCATGTTCTAGTTAGATTTTCAAAAATGCTATTTATAAGCTATTTAATAATCCGAAATATACTAAGCCCAGCTTGCACAACGATCCTTAAATCATATTTAGTCACTAAATACGTTTGGTCACAAGTAAATCACAAATCGAGGGAGGCCTAAAAAGCACTGGAGCGACGACTTGGAGGTCTTCCAAAGGGACTGGCCGGATCGTGATAAGTGGAAGGAAGAGGAGGCCGTTGCCCAGCAGTGGGACAGTACGGGCTAGTAAAAAAAAATACGTTTAGGCATCGTTGCGCAAGTCGCCCTTAAAATTTGACTTAAAATTGTGAAACTTAAACAACTAACTATTTACCCCAAATATGCCCATTCCGCTTCTTATGGTAATGTTCGTGCATTGCATTTTCATGCTCTACTTCCCCCACATCCAGTTAAAGGTAAACTCTTGTTGCAAAACCCTCAAGGTTTTTGGATGTGTCACGTTCAGATTATATCATGGAGACAATAGATGTTCGGGTTATAGGCGGGTTCCCGGTAGCACGTGGCTCAGTCAAACCTGGTTAGTGCAGACTATGCTAAAAAAGAATTTCCTTGGTACCCTCAGAATTTCCATGAAAACGGGTTCCTGACTTTAAAAAAGTGGCATACTTAAATATTGTTCATCCTTATAATATTATAAATTCGAAAGTAAAACGGCGGTTAACAAATCTCCGCTTCGCCGACGACATCGTTCTGTTCTCCTCCTCAGCCACAGAACTAGGCTGCATGCTGAACGATCTGAACCAAGCCAGCCTCGAGGTTGGACTTGCGATGAATATGTCGAAGACTAAGCTTATGACCAACAGCACACGACAACGGCTGCACATTGAGGGGGTCGAGATCGAATATGTCCATGAGTATGTGTATCTCGTCCAGATTGTCTCCTTCCAGGCGCGACAAGAAAAAGAAGTTGCTCGACGCATTGAAAATGCCTGGAGAAAATACTGGTCGATGAAACAAATAATTAAAAGCGAACTACCACTCTGCCTTAAACGCAAACTCATGGACATGTGCGTTCTCCCCATCCTCACCTATGGTGCACAGACTTGGTCTTTGACTGTTCAAAAAAGGTCCAAACTCGAGGTATGTCAGCGGACTATGGAGCGCAGTATTTTAGGTGTCCGGTTATCAGACCGAATGCGGAACTCCGTACTACGCTCGCAAACAAAGATTATGGATGTCACAAAAAAATCAGCACAGCTCAAGTGGGATTGGGCCGGCCACATCTGCCGCATGCCCGAAGATCTATGGGCAAAGATCACAACTGATTGGGTCCCTTACGCAACACGCCCACGCGGCAGACCACCACGGAGATGGCGTGACGACTTAGATGTGCATTTACCAGACTGGTCCACTACAGCAAAGGACAGAAAAAACTGGAAAGAGGGAAGGGAGGCCTTTGCCCTGCAGTGGGACAACACAGGTTAAAAATAATAATAAATAATGAAAGTATATCTGTCTCTCTCTGTTTGTTACGTTTTCACGACTAAACGGCTGGACGGATTTCGATGAAATTTAGTATAAAGATAAATAATGACCGGGATTAAGACTTTTTACCCGACTGAGCAGAAGGAGGGTTGTGTGAGACCCCGAGGATACATAGATAGATACATTAAACCCAGTCGGGTAGTAAAATTAACAAATAAACTAGACTCGCAGAAATACAAACGGCGGTTTTATCGCTGAAGCGATCTCTTCTAAACAACCCTTGGATGGACTGGAAATCACAAGTGGTGCCTACAACCAGTTTTCTTTGTAAATTCAGTCTATGCTGCCAGCAACAGTTAAATATACGTTTTTTGTGCTTGTGGCACCGATAAATTGCGCATATGTCGACAATGTGATAGACAGTTCTAAAGAAGCTGATGAAGAAGTAATTGTAATAAATCTGGGTAATCGACTAGCTTGATTGTTTTGCTAGAACAAGATTGTTCGCGAATGTATCAATCAAACACGCGTTGATCGATAAGCGGAAGCAACCATATGGAACAGATTATATCCATCAGGCGACAGCCAAGATGAATGAGTATCATAAATTATAAAGTACATATTAAGAAACAGATAGCTAGATAATATTGAAATTACAGGCACATGAGGCTTTACACCTGTATGGCGGAAGTTGATGGACGTAGGACAATGCATCGTGGCACGTTTCTGAGGTGCCTACCTACGAGGCAATACTAGACGATAGTCGCCACTTAGCATTAGGTGGGCCATATGTTTGTTCCATGTCTAGGAAAAAAAATTTAACACTACATTCGAAACTAGAAACCAAAAAGAAAAAAAACAAGTAACTAGACTCGCGGAAATGCAATCAGCTTTAAACGCTCTCAGCCATTTTTTTCCAGAAATCTTTGGATGGACTGGAAATGTCAAATAAGATAGAGGGTTACCAGATAAAAACAAATTAGCAATATAGGTAACCCGTAACTTATGTTTGCGATAAATCTGGCCACAATAACGATGTTATTTGGGCACAAATTTGAAACACAAATTTGGATACCTACTTACACAGATTTGGCCTTTATTTGTAATTAAAACTAGTGGTTCGCCCCGAACAGAGATCTCGCGAGTCTACCATAAAAACAAAAAAAATCTTTGACTATCAAAATAGTGCCACGAAATAATAACCAACCAACTTAATCTACAGTTTTATTCAAATTACAGGTAAATGGAGTTCATGTTAATTGGTTAACCTTTTTTAGGGTACAAATTGCAGTTATTCTAGATTTCAGACTTTTGCCTATATTTGTGATACATAAGCTACACGCATACCAAATTACAGCTCTGTGGGGTCACTGGTGTACCCTGTGAATTTTGTCAAAGTTTAGTTTTTATTATGGCTAATAACTCAAAAACTTCAAAAACTTTACTAAAAGTAAAAATGGGGTCGAAATGTACTAATGAAGACCTTTCATTTGAAGTCTCACTTGACCTAATAGTCTCATTTTTTTTTTACCCCTCTTGAACCCTAATATCTCAACCACCTCCCAACATTTTTAGCTCATTGAGGTGCACCAAAATTGTGCCATTATTACCTACCTATATACCAAATTTCACGATGATCGGATAAACGCTCCGAAAGTTATCTTCGGACAAACAAACAAACATACATACAACGCCAATTTGCCAAAGTTGATTTGGAGATCTCGCTTAGCTCGATCAATTAGCCATAGTAAAAACTGAACTTTGACAAAATTCACAGGGTACATCAGTGGCCCCACAGTGCTTTAATTTAGTA
The DNA here is from genome assembly GCA_963924445.1 of Philereme transversata. Taxonomy (NCBI): domain Eukaryota; kingdom Metazoa; phylum Arthropoda; class Insecta; order Lepidoptera; family Geometridae; genus Philereme; species Philereme transversata. The sequence goes on from OZ004347.1 coordinate 15,058,420, forward strand.
TGCGTGTAGCTGACACAAATATAGGCACAAGTCTGAAATCCAGAATATCTGCAATTTATATCACAAAAAAGGAAAACCATATAACATGAACTTCCGTTACCTGTAATTGACGACCTCCGTGGTGCAGTGGGCGAATAGGCGGCTGAGACGCAGGAGGTAGCTGGTTCGATCCCCGCCGCGGAACAAATGTTTGCAAGATCTACAGATATTTGTTCTGGGTCTGGTTGTTTCTCTATATATAATAAGTATATATTTACAAAAAAATGTATATAAGTATTCTATCAGTTATCTCGTTCCCATAGTACAAGATTTGCTTAGTTTGGGGCTAGATAGCGCTGTGTGAAATGTCCATCAATATTATTATTATTATTATATAATTTGAATTAAACTGTAGGTCAAGTTATTTGGTTACGTATTTCGTGGCACTATTTTGATAGTCAAAGATTACAATTAACATTTTTTTGTGTTAATCGGAGAGTCGCGTGGTCTCAGTTCGGGGCGAACCACTAGTATATATATTTGCGGCTGAATAAGTATACAACGATATACATATTCAGCTGCAATATAAAATACTTTTAAGACAATCTATGAAAAACAAAATCATTACACCTACAAGATACGAGACATGAGATGAAGATGGGATAGAAGATTAGGCAAATAATGCAATAAAAAGCAAAATAATGCATATTCATAAACATGCGACTAAACATGTTTAAATTTGAAATATTTGTATAATTTAACAACTCTTTAAATCATATATGTCAAGACGACCTCCGTGGTGCAGTGGGTTAACAGCCGGCTGAGACGCAGGAGATAGCGGGTTCGATTCCCGCCGCAGAACAAATGTTTGCATGATCTACATATATTTGTTTCGGGTCTGGTTGTTTTTCTATATATTATAAGTATGTATTTACAAAAAAAAAAGCATATAAGTATTCTATCAGTTATCTGGTTCCCATAGTACAAGCTCTGCTTAGTTTGGGGCTAGATAGCGCTGTGTGGAATGTCCAGCAATATTTATTTATTTATTTATTCAAATTTAATGAATGCGCGCCCCTGGTTTATAGAGCAGTTCAATTGTTGATTTAACCGTTCAGTCCAATAAAGCCACAACAGTTTCCGCCACGTACAAAAAACAATACCTGCCAATAACCTACCACTCACTAGCAATAAATCAATTGCAAACACTCCCTAAATGACAACATGCTAGGAATTCAAAACAAACAAATTTCAACAAACAAATCAGCTAATAAATGAGGGAACGTCACAGAAAACGAAACGTACGGAAGCTGAATGATGGATTCGCTCATTCACCGACTTCCTAGTAATTTCAAGACTCGCATAACGATGCAAAAAATAAACATCCACTATAGCAGAACCAAGCATAATACAAATAATCAGAACATTAATCAATACATCGATTTGTAAAACTGTCGTTGGTTAGCAACCGACGCGTTGCATAAAATTTAAAGGATGTCAAAAGAAATGAGGACTGGTACAGCCACTTATCCAAAAAAACATGATCAGCCTCGATCTCGGAAGGGTCATCGACCATCAGCAAAAAGAGGTTCGCTCTGTGTGTTCTTATTGCAAGTAACGGTGTATTGAGGTACGAGGCCGACGCGAAATTATGGTTTAGATCGAACTAATAACTGGACCGCAGTATTTTTTTTTATTAGAATAGAATATTTATTTTGACACAATATACAAATACAAAAATTCAATACATAATTATTAGGTAGGTACATCATCATCATCTACAGCCCATAAGTACCCACTGCTGGGTGTAGGCCTCCCTTTGTAAACGCCACCCTTCCCGGTCCTGTGCTTTGCGCATCCAGGAGTTGCCCGCGACTTTCTTTATATCGTCGACCCACCGCGCCGTCGGACGTCCTGGACTTCTTAGGTCTGTTCTTGGCCACCATTCGGTCAAAGATTTACTCCACCTGCCATCACCTCGTCTAGCCAAGTGTCCTGCCCAGTTCCACTTGAGTTCCACCACCCTTGTTCCGACGTCTTGGACTTTCGTCTGGCGTCGGATTTCGGTATTGGGAACTCGATCCAGCAGGTTGATGCCAAGCATGGCGCGCTCCATGGCTCTCTGTGCAACTCGTACTTTGTACACAGTTTTCTTAGTGAGTGCCCATGTTTCGGCACCGTAAGTCATTGTTGGCAGGACACATTGGTTATACAGACGGGTTTTCAAGCATTGTGGGATCTTCTTTGACCGAAAAACATCTTCAAGCTTTCCAAATGCAGCCCACCCGAGTTGTATTCGTCTAGAGACCTCCTTGTTCTGATTTTCTTTACCAAAAGAAAGAATATGTAACAAAAATTAAGATGATTATGTGACAACAATTATGTATGAGCCTCAGTTGCCTAAACTAGACTGAAAAGCCTGTATGATAGGCAGCTGCTTAATATCAAGTAGAATAATAAATAACAGTACATTAATCAAAGTACACCAACGAAACGTATGTCAGAATGTTACACATCGCTCAAACTTTTCTAAAGAAATTCTGTGTAGATGTAGGTTTAATTTAGCAGTGCATACAGTAATTAGTTTTATTATCACAACTAGCTGACCAGTCCGAAGCTTCGCACGCGTAGTTTTTCAATAAAAACATTACCCTCCTTCTGCGCAGTTGGGTAAAAAGTAGCCTACGTCACCCGGGGATAGGTTCCCAACGGTGAAAGAATTTTTTAAATCGGTCCAGTAGTTTCGGAGCCTATTCAATACAAACAAACAATCAAATCTTTCCTCTTTATAATACTAGTAGTTCGCTCCAAACTGAGATCTCGCGAATCTACCATAAAAACAAAAAAAATGTTATTCGTAATCTTAGACTATCAAAATAGTGCCCCGAAATAAATAACCAACTAACTTGACCTACAGTTTCATTCAAATTACAGGTAACGGGAGTTCATGTTTTCATTGGTTACCCTTTTTTGGGGTACAAATTGCAGTTATTCTAGATTTCAGACTTTTGCCTATGTTTGTGATACTTAAGCTACACGCATTCCAAATTACAGCACTGTGGGGTCAATGGGTCACCCTGTGAATTTTGTCAAAGTTTAGTTTTTATTATGGCTAATAACTAAAAAACTACATAAACTTTACTAAAAATAAAAACGGGGTCGAAATGTACTAATGAAGACCTTTCATTTGACGTCTCACTTTGACCTAATAGTCTCATTTTAATTTTTTTTACCCCTCTTGAACCCCAATATCTACAACCCCCCAAAATTTTTAGCTCATTGAGTCACACCAAAATTGTTCCATCATTACCTACCTATATACCAAATTTCACGATGATCGGATAAACGCTTCGAAAGTTATCCTCGGGCAAACAAACATACATACAACGCCGATTTGCCCAAGTTGATTTGGAGATCTCGCTTCGCTGGATCAATTAATATAGATATAGATGACTACTATGACTAGGCTGGTCAATAAGTAATATTAGATCTACCTATTCAAGATCGATCAGCATGTATTTGAGTATTCAGAACATGAGTCTTCTGATTTGTAATTCAATATCATCACATCATTGATTATTGTGATTTATTCACTCAGGAATGTTTACTCGATATTTTCTACGCAGTTGATTAAAGTCTCCATTGAATCAATAAAACATAAGATTATTCTTAGAAATTATGGTCTTATAATGCACCCTGAGGAAATCAAGATCAAACTCTTTCATTTGTGTGCCTTTAAAATTTTAATAAAGGCATGTTGCAGAGAAATATGCAAAGAAAATAAAGTGAACTTGGGCTATAAATCGCTCAACGTAGGGAGGAAAATGGTTCATTGTGTCGACGCGAAGCGAAGTTGAAAACAATGGAGCTTGCTTTCAATAATACAACATACATTATGCGATACAGACCATCTGTACATTCTATAGATAAAGAACTATAGTAGTTTCGGAACGAATGAAACAATTTCATCCAAAAACAAAAGGAGACGGAACCTCGTTGTTATTCATGAGCGCCTGGTATTTTGTACATAGATCTCGTTATTTCTGTACAAAAGTAAAAAATACCGAACCTCCTATGCTTGTCATTTATGAGCGCATGGTATTTTGTCGACTGAACGTATAAAAGATATTGTATTTTTTGAGTCCTATTTTTTGTTGTTTAAACAAAATTATGAATTGACTGTTATCAAGTTTTCAATCAACTTACTTGCATGCAAGGTTTATCTGGGAATATTGGGTAAAGTGATTGACGGATCGTGGTCAGCGTATCTCCCGGATTTGGATGGCTGGGCACCCTTGACATCGTTTATTATCAGAAAATATCAAGTACTTGATAACTCTGAAGAGGGTTGATACTTAAAAAAGATTTGACATAGGTTTATTGATTGCTTCAGAGTAGATTTCTCTCTTTTTAGGAAAATATATTTTGGTACCTACCTACCACTTGACATCATTAAACCAGTAGCTGATGTCGATACAACTTCAATAAATCAGGTTCACGATAAAATCCACTACTATCAGTACGATTGTACCTAAATCTTATGGAAAACTCATCAGCATACTAGGAATCATCATCACAAGCTGACAACCTGACAGATAGAACACATTAGTACCGGCGATGAGCAGTCACGGGTGACGGCTACTTGATGAACGATCACAATTGGTATCGGAATTTGGAACGGAGCAGTGAACTGAAGGCACCTTTATGTTCTTTTTTTATCGAGATAGCCCAGAGCGTTTTAAATGTTGATCACCTCCGTCCACGCTTTTAGAGCTGCGCGCATTATTTGCCCATTATTAAAAGATAATTGGGGAGTTAAATTTAAAGCTCAATATATTATTAACATTAGAACAATGAACACAATGGTATGTTGGAATATTCAAAATCTGATGATGGTTTAATAGGTTAGGTATGTTGACACTTCTTTTTTCCTAAGACTTTTTAACCCGGTATGATGCAAACTTATTCTTCACGGTCAAATACTCTTATTATTTGCAGTTGTATTACTCATTATATAACAAAATATATAAACAGTTTCTAACTCAGAACTACAGTTCTTGGAAGTATTTGAGTCATTTCGACTCTTTGGATGTGTCGAAGTCATCGGTATTTTATTCGTTCATTTTTACCATATCACCTTGTGATTTAAGAATTCACACTCAAAAGTCCAAGAAAGTGTTCCATTTGTTGCGGACAATATCTATTGAGCACCACGGAAATGTATGACATTGACGTGGTGAAAGATTTATCCCACTACGATGAAGAAGTTTAATTTGACAATAAGTGGAGATCTCCTTAATTCCAACGTCAGTATGAAGCATAATGCACTCAGCATGATAAAATGACCTTGTCAGCTCAGCAATATATTAAGTAAGTGGATTAGGCGTCTGACCTTGGCCGCGATGTTTCCACTAATTGCCGCAATTTTCAGTCTGCCAAAATAAGCTAGGTAATTGTTTCATAAACTAATTTATTCTGTTACGTAGCACTTGATATACACATGATGTAGCGTTTGTTTATGTTTCTTTGTGAGGTTTTTCATGGCACGTCGAAGGACTAAGATGCTGTCAGGAAGATGTAAGGTCTCACGAAGCCATCATATGAGTTATGAATAATTTAGCATAAATTGCTTAGTTTAGTTGCCCAACGCGAGATCAAACAAAATTGAGAAGATGAATGCATAGAATAGAAAAAGTATCTAAGAAAAAACTAAGAAAGAAAGAAAAAAACATTTATTCATACCACCATAAGAAATAAATGATTAAAAAAAACACAATTACTTTTTTTTTTTTTTTTTTATTCCAATTTATTATAAGGACCTTTATAAGGATACATGTCGGTCCTATCGTATGTACAAGTTAATTGAATCAAAGATACAAACAAAGCAAACAAAATAAAGATTAACAACAACAATTAACTTATTTAAATCGGTCCGGCACCACAACCATACAAAAATGTACAGGTGTGATCCCTAACGGGTTAACTTAGGAAAAAAAAAAAGAACAATAATTAGCCACAAGTAAATGAAGTTATCTATCTATCTATCTATATGTATGTCACTTGTGGCGACTTACTGCACTAAATAATTCCTTAGCTGCATCTGATGTAGGGTCAGCTAAGATTTCATTGAAAATGCCCACGTCGAATCTGTTCAAGTTGTAAGTCGCCACCAGTGACTGTCTTTCTCGCTGGAAGCGGACACATTCCACCAATAAATGGTGCACATCCTCCACCACTCCACATGTGTCACAATTAGGTGTGTCAACCTTCCGCATTAAGAACGCAAACCTTTTTAGTGGCATGTGACCTGTTCTCAACCTGTGTGCTATGACAATAAGTCTACGTGAAAGGCTTGCATTGCCGAACCAAGGTATGTGAGGAGGCTCACATTGGATACATTTGTACCAAATACCTTTTTCTACGGATCTTTCATTAAAATATTCTTTCCAAAGATTGTAACAACTTTTTCTATATTTTGGTAAAAACTCTGAATAGTTAGGTAGTATGTTGTACTCAAATCCTTCTGAAATCGCCTGCTTCGCTAATATGTCAGCCTCCTCATTACCTTTTAGTCCTATGTGCGATGGAACCCATTGTAGTTTAACATTTATACCGCGATCAGAAAGGTCTATTAGCTGCGATAACACTTTATATGCAATCGAAACTCCCCTCCTGCCAGAAGAGCACCGACTGATATGTTGGAGAGCACTCTTACTGTCACTACATATAACTAATTGCTTTCGATGAGGACCGTCAGCATAGTATTTAAGCGCTTGCGATATAGCAATGAGCTCCACAGACATTATTGAAATTCTACTACTAATTTTAAAACAATTATTTTGCCTATCACCATTACTTGAATTAAAATCATAAAATGCTGCTCCTCGTCCATTATCACTTTTTGATCCGTCTGTATATATAACATACCAATCAAAATATTTATTGTGCAATTCTTTTATCGTTTCGTTTTTTAGTGAATTAACTTCGTGACATTTTTTTGGAATTTTCATACACTCTAAATTTGTTTGAACTATACAATCGGTATTTATATTCGTGACCCATGTATTTAGACTAAACATGTCAAGAGAGGCAGAAGAATATATCGCATCATTTTTAACTGATTCATAACATACGACAAGTAACGGTTTTTTCTTACTAGACCAGTAATTTCTAGATGTACACAATAAATTTAACTCTGTCAGCAATTTAATTGTTTCATTATCAGACCACGTTCGAGCCTTTAAACAGTACTTAAAAGCTAAATATCGCCTTCTCACATGCAGTGGAGGTACACAGAGCTCGCTTTCCATAGTATGTATCGGAGTACTTCTGATAAACCCTCCAATTATTCTCAAAGCTTGGTTTTGTACCTTATCTAGCTTGTAAGTGTGAACTTTCGCACTGCTATCAAATAAGTATGAACCATAATCTAGTCTACTCCTAATCAATGAAATATACAACTTGCGTAGATGTAGCGGATGTATACCCCAATTAGATCCGGCCAAAAATTTTATAATATTAAGAAATTTTTGCGTTTTGGTCACCGTCTCATTCACATGTTTACCCCAACGTAACGAATTATCTAGCCAGATACCTAGATATTTATATACATACACGCGTTCAATTTCACGATTGTTAATTTTGATATTTAGTGGTTGTCTTCTACAACCTCTGCTAAAAACACAATATTTAGATTTAGAATCTGATAACTCAAGGCCCAACTCATTTAATATGCCTACAAATATATGTAGTGCGTTTTGTATTTCACTCGCGCTTTCCGATAGATTTCTACAATTTTTAAATAAAACAAAATCATCTGCATACTGACAAATATAAACAAAATTGATTTCTTCACATATTTTTGACGTTGTTATGTTAAAAAGGAGAGGGGAGATCGGATCCCCTTGAGCCAAACCCCTACTTGTGTACCTATATAAGTCTGGTAATAAGCCTGAATCATCTTTAATTTGAAGGCATCTTTGACTCAAAAAATTCCATAAATACCTACAAATTGACTTTCCTATTCCTAGCTTATCAAGGATTTCTGTTGTCTTTTCTATTAATACATTATTATACGCACTTTCGACGTCAAGAAAACATGCGACAGTAGGTATATTATTTGTGAAACCTAGTTGAATCTGCGTAACTAAACGGACTAAGCAATCCAAGCACGACTGACCGCTTCGAAATCCCGCTGTGAATGGCGATAACAAATTATTTTTTTCCACATACCAATTTACGCGTTTGTTAATCATATTGTGCAGTATTTTACAAAGGCAAGACATTAATGATATCGGTCTAATTTTTGTAGCGGAATCTGATGCACCATGTTTAGGTATGGGTACTATTGTAATATTTCGCCATTGTATTGGGATATCACCGGTGTAAACAATACGATTGTACATAAGAAGTAAATATTGCTTTGCATTTTTCGGTAACTGGTATATCATCGAATAGGTGATTCCATCTCCTCCCGGAGCTGTGTCTTTCTTTTTTAAACATCGACTCATTTCATGCAAAGAGAATTCAGTTTCTAAAGTCTTATTTGACGAGGTATATGTAGGCCTACACGGTACCACATAATCTGGAGCCAGGTTGCATAGTAGCTGGTCCTTATCTTCCTGAGAGACGTAGTATTTTTTTTGTGACCTATATCCTTTTATCCATCTTAAACGTCTCCACATGTCGGAAACAGTGGTAGATTCATCAATGCTGTTGCACATTTTTTGCCATTCGATAGACTTAGCCCGGTTTATTTCTAATTTAGATTTGGATGTTTTCTCTTCTAATATACTTAAATTACTAGGGGTGGGATTTTTTCTAAAGTTGACTAAAGCTAACCTTCGTTCTGCGACTATTTTGGATAGTAAAGGTGTCCAGTATGGTTTTGGTTTGAACTTATTTGTAGGGTTAAGACATATTTTAGTCATTGGGATATTTTCCTCCGCTGCTTTTAAAATATTAATGATTATAAAGTCATGTAGTCGCTGAACATTTAGTTCCTCTGACGGATAAGTAATATTTTCCATAAATTTAGAGTATCCGTCCCAATTAGCACGTTTAAAATTCCTCTTTTCCAAAAACTTCATAGAGTCGTGATAGTTATATCTCATTTTTATTATTAAATGGTCACTTCCTAATTGTTCATTCATCACTTGCCAGTCGAACTTTATGACTAAATCTGCTGAAACAAATGAAATATCTGGGGCCGATCTTTGTAAAATGTTATTAACTAGTTTAATTCTCGACGGTTGACCATTGTTCAAAGATACATAATTAAATTCTATTGCAGAGTCATATATTTGAGCACCCCTTGTATCGTTTCTGGTTGACCAGTCAGTATGGTGCCCATTAAAATCACCAGCAATCAAACAATTACTAGAAAATAATGAAAACAGAGAATCCCAGTCGGCCTGCGTAGTGATCACCGATGGTGAGCAATAAATAGAAACTATATTTTTCAAACTACCGCAATTAAGTAATTTAATACATAAGATTTCCATACCTGGGTTTTGATGAATAACGTTAATTATCTGAACCTTAATTGTTTTGTGGACAGCTATGGCGACACCTCCATAACTATCACTTCTATCTCTTCGATAAATATCATAACCAGCAAGTTTTACATTCGATTCCGGATCCAACCAAGTTTCGGAAATTAGAGCCAAATGAATCTTTTCTTGTGCCATTAAAAGGTCAAATTCTATAATTTTAGGTTTCAAGCTCCGTGTATTCCACTGCACTATGTTTAACACATGCACTTTTTGTACGTCTGTGTCCGTCACCACCTATGAAAACGAGCCATCACTTAGAAAAGTGATGGCTTTACTTATAATTTTTTCTTTATTAGCTAAACCAAGTACGTATTGCATAATTTCTTTAAAAACTAAATTACATATACTCTTCAGTTTCTCGTCGAAGCTCTTCTCTGACGAGCACACTTTTTCTACTTCCTTCAATAAACGTCCTAGTCCACAAAATTTACTACGGTTTTCACTATTTTCCCCGTCTTTCTCTTTTTCATCGGTTTTTTTATCTTCATCTTGTGAGATTTCCATTTCATCTTCTGAATTGATTAGAATTCCTGCACCAATTCGCGAGCTATTCTTCGATTTCTTTCTTTTCTTTTTTCCTGTCTTTTTAGATTCAATTCCCAATCCCACAGACTCTTCTTTCCTTTTGTCCTGCTGTCTTTCTATCACAATATTATCTTCTGATTCACTATCCTCTCTGTGAACTGTGGCTTCTGTTAGCACTACATTTCTATATGACTGAGAATAGGTATTTCTTCCTGTATTCATGGGTATATCTTGGGAGGGATATGTCTTTTCTTTCTCTGTCTCGCTTCTTCCTTCAGTCCCATTGTAACCTTTATTTTCTTTCTTTTCTAGATACTGAGTAAGGGCCTTTCTGTAGGTGCAGTTTTCCAAGCTCATTATACTTCTTATTTCTTTTTCTTTGAGAAAAACTGGGCATTTTTTGTATAACGCCATATGTGCCCCTTTGCAGTTTGCACATTTGAATGTATCCGTATCGCAGTTTTTATGGTCTTCACCACACTTGGGACATACGGCTTTTTTGGCAGGACAAGCACGCGATAAATGCCCAAACTTCCAGCAGCCAGAGCATTGGCTTACCGGAAATGTATAAGGCTCCACTTTAAACCGACACCCGTACCCGAAAACGTACGGGGGTAAAGTGGATCCCTTTATGCTCAGCCGAATAGTCTCACTGTCAACCCACTTGCCTTCTTCAGCTAAGCGTTTCAGTCTTTTAACTGATATGATATCAAAATCGCATTTAAGATTCTCCAACGCCTCTTTTTCATCAATATCTAAGTCGACCTGTCTCACTAATCCATAAGATAAGTTGATCTCATCAAGCATTTGGCATCTGTATCCCAAATTGGTCAATTTCTCGCAGTTTATCAATTTTTGACATTCAGATCTGTTTTCAAATTCAACAAAAACTCTGTATGGACTCTTATATGTAATTTTCTGTATGTTTTGTATATTTTCGGATCGAAGCAGCTTAGCCATGCCAAACTGTTTGGGTAAAATCTCCCGCGACGCAATTGAAACTACAGATTTTCCCACTTCTTGAAACTTTGTTATTTCTTGTCTCAAATCACTTTCCTCCGTCGATTTTTGTCCGGGCTTTTTAACTTTCGTGCGCTTTACATTTCTACACACTGTTGCAAAACCATCTTCACTATCATCTCTTAATCTCTTTTCGGGCCTGGAATTGCACCCAAACCCTCCCGCACTGCCTACAACTTGTTGTTCACCATCACAGTTAATAGACTGGTCAATCTCGATATCACTGCCACTCGAGTCACAATATTGCAGGTTCTCCTCCATTGTTACGCACAACACTAGACGCGTAAACACGTAAGTCGTAGTATTCACAGAGTACAAGTACTAGACGCGTGCGCTTGCTACGACGACTGACGCGCTTGCACAATTACTTAATAACTTAAATTACAACTGCGTGCGGCGTGGTGGCGAAAGGGTCTTCGGCTCAGCATTTGCATGTAGCCATGCTGCAGCGCTGGTCTTCTGCTGAGCCCATTGTCAACGTGACATGTTTATTAACCATACTATTATAAAGCATTAAGATTATTATTTAGCATACCCATAAATTACAAACTTCGCTCGTATAAATTAACAAAAATCTACCAATTCGTAGGAATAGACAGAGACAATAACAGAGTATGTCCTGTCAGAATCAAACGGAATCCATCGGGACAATGACCAGAGTACTTTGAGAATCAAAATCCCGCAATGTGACATTAAGAACCAAACAGAAAGGTAGGTACTTAAAGCCTTTATTACAACTACGAATGCGAGTACAGTAAATACAAATACAAAGAATTAAAGCAAACCAAGAATTCCAAAAATAAACGACGCCTAAACAAATCAAAGTTCTGTTCACGGTTTGTATTGCGCCCTTCGTTCGTCCATACCGCAAGGACTACCGAATGAATGACACATAATATTAGGAGTACTTCGTGTTTTGTGGTAAAGCAAGTATGGACGGAAAGACACGTGTGCGAGTGTGGGTGCTGGCTGATTGAGTCATTGTGGTCAGTCACTGTGGGAGTCATCTTACTGTAACATGAGTCTTATATGGCCAGCTTCGATATTGACAAAACTGAGGTTTGCACGGTTTTGTAAGGTGTCGTTTGCACACTAAACGTAAAATAGGATCGTTGAATGGAAAGATTGATATTAGTTGTATTCTGAGGAGTTCAGTTGAACCTAAGCCCGATAAAGCTTCATCAAATTCGGGTAATTATTAGCCCCATTTCGGACTTCAAATTCAGGGGTGCGAAGACTGGGACTATAATTTCAGGGGGCTTGTCTTTGCCAAGCCTTTGTCAGTTTGTTTGTGTGTGTGTGTGTAGTGTACCTGTCCGTGACATTGTAGTGACCTGACGGGTGCACTGCACCGATTCCGATCTGTTTTTTTCTTATAATGATTGCGGAATAATCAAAGATCGGTGTTTTAAAAATTTACTTTGTACTTTAATTCCGCATTACTTTCTCCTTTGTGTAACTAACCATATACCTACATAAAAAAATCGAAAGGAAATAAATAATACAAGTATGAAGGAGGAAGAGGCCTACTGTCTGTAGGTACTAGAGTAGCAAATAGAGCTTGTTTTATACTACGCACTCACTATTTTATATACCGGTGTTGTGAGTCATGTGCCCTTGCCGTTTTCGTAAAACCTCTTTATTATAGGAAAACAATACGAGGACGTTCGCTTTTAATATATTTAATTATCGCCAGTGATACGTGTTTTATGGCCATATCGGAAACTTGAAAAGGGTTATTGAAAAGGGAAAACTAGACTTGTTGGATTTTTGACAATTTATCGGCATTACTTCCGAGTCAGAACCAAAAGTATTATCTAGTAACTGTTTACAGGTACTTTGAGAACTATGTACTTGTACGACTACTTGAGATTTATGTTGAAGTTAATCAACAATACCAAGATCAGGTGAATCTGGAAGCGAACGTATGATTGATCAAGCGAAACGAGATCTCTTAATCAACTTGGACAAATCGACGTTGTATGTATGTATTGTTACGAGCTGAGGGTTCGGGATAAAATAATGAGAATCGTTCTAACCAAAATAACACTTTTATTCAACACTAAACGATGAATACACGAACTTGGTCACACGTAATCACAACACACTAATTCACACCACGGTTGCACCACTTAAAGTCACCGAAATGTTCGCACGTATAGCCAAATCCAGACTGACTCGCGAGCAACTACTGTTCACGCGAGACCCTTCTCCACGTCAGTCCTCCAGGGCCTCGCTGAGACTCACTCCGGCCATCTCTCCGGCCTATTTATATCGCGCACATTTCGATTGTTCGAGAACGATCTCGATCGTTCCAGGAAAGGGGTCGGTGTTTCGACAGAACGACCAATCCCCATTGTGCGCAACCGCAGACAATAACAACAATAACACAGCAAGACAAAAGCGTTTGAGAAGTTTCGATTATTACTCATTGTTTAACAGCCTCGGCGTAACAGTATGTTTGTGTGTCCGAGGATAACTTTCGAAGTGTTGATCCGATCATCGTGAAATTTGATACGTACTCGTAGGTAGGTAGTGATGGCACAATTTTGGTGTGACTAAATGAGCTAAAAATGTTGGGCGATTGTTGAGATATTGGGGTTCAAGAGGGGTAAAAAAAATGAAAATGAAACTATTAGGTCCAATGGGACGTTAAATTAAAGGTATTTATTAGTACATTTCAATCCTGTTTTTATTTTTAGTTTAATTCTTGTAGTTTTTGAGTTATTAGACATATAAAAACAAAACTATGACAAAATTCACAGGGTAACAGTAGCCCCACAATGCTGGAATTTGGTATTCGTGTAGCTTTAGTGACACAAATATAGGCAAAAGTCTGAAATGCAGAATAACTGCATTTTGTAATATGAACTCCCGTTAATTGTAATTTTAATGAAACTGTAGGTCAAGTAATGTGGTAGTTTATTTCGTGGCACTGTTTTGATAGTCAAAGATTACGAATAATATATTTTTGTTTTTCTGGGAGACTCGCGAGATCTCAGTTCAGGGCGAACCACTAATCTAGATCTACATTTTTTTTAATTTTAGAAATTTGGGCATTGTGTCTGTCTAAATAGTTTGCCATCTTATCCCCACTTGCTAGTAGTGCGGGTTGGTGTTAAACGGTGTCGAGACAATTACAACTTATCACACAAATTACATGTATTTAGCAAAATGTGAGCATAAAGTCATTAGTTCGTGGTCTGTGAAGTATGTCTATTGTGCAGTCTGTCATCAGTGGCCTTGTCCACGTATGAAATGTTAACTACTCGTTTATTGAAACAGTCCTTTTAAACTTGAAGATTCTCACATCTGTCTTCGTGTTAGCGAAACTGGTTGTTTTTTTGTTACATTTATTCTTGATTCGTCGTGATGTATCTGTTCAAAGCCATTTTGACCAGTAGGTTGCGACATCCACGGCGGCGGCGTCATTAATTCACCCATCGTGCAAGTGTTGGGCAGGATGGGAGTACCAAGAGTATTGTTACGCCGAGGCTGTTAAACAATGAGTAATAATCGAACCTTCTCGAACGCTTTTGTCTTGCTGTGTTATTGCTGCTATTGTTTGTGGTTTCGCAGAATGGGGAGTGGCCATTGTGTCGAGGGACCGACCCTTTCCTGGAAGGATCGACATCGTTCTCGAACAATCGAAATGTGTGCGATATAAATAGGCCGGAGAGATGGCCGGACAGTCAGTCTCGAATCAGAGTTAGTGAGTGAGTCTCAGCGAGGCCCTGGAGGACTGACGTGGGAAGGGTCTCGCGTGAACAGTAGTGCTCCCGAGTCAGTCTGGATTAAGCTATACGTGCGATCATTTCGGTGACTTTAAGTGATGCAACAGTGGTGTGAATTAGTGTGTTGTGATTACGTGTGACCATGTTCGTGTATTCATCGTTTAGTGCTGAATAAAAGTGTTATTTTGGTTAAACCGATTCCCATTATTTTATCCCGAACCCTCAGCTCGTAACAATTTGGTGTCAGAAGTGGGATAAAATAATGCCGGTTCTACCAAAGGATAACGTGGACGGTGTCAGGACGAGTGGTCAACGACAACAGGAATTGGATGAAAGGCGGTTTGGGGAGTCTCCGGTTCAAGAAGCTCGGCAGAGTCGTCAGTCGATGGAGATGGAATCAGCCGCCACCGAATCATTTGGAGCATCATCATCATCATCATCCGTGGGGCAAGCTCCTGTGACAGGCGATCTTGCTGCTATTATGGCCATGCTTTGTCGTCAACAAGAAGAGCAGCGACGTTGGCAGGAAGAACAGCGACGTCAGGAAGAAGAGCAGGCTCGGTTGCAGGAAGAACAGCGAAGGCAGGATAAGGAAGAGCAGCGTCGTCAGCAAGAAGAGCAGGCTCGGTTGCAGGCAGAACAGTGACGTCAGGATAAGGCAGAGCAGCGTCGTCAGCAAGAAGAGCAGGCTTGGTTGCAGGAGGAAGAACGCCGTCAGCATAAAGAAGAGAAGCGTCGTCAGCAGGAAGAGCAGGCTCGGTTGCAGAAGGAACAGCGACGTGAACAGGTGGAGCAGACTCGGTTGCAAGAGGAACAGCGACGTCAGGATAAAGAAGAGCAGCGTCGTCAATAGGAAGATCAGCGATGTTGGCCATAAGAGCGTGCTCGACTGATGAGGGAATCGTTCGGTTCATCTGGAAAGGAATTCCAGGAAGTGAAAGAACAGATAGAAATCATGAGAGCCGTGTTTTGGAGGCTGGAATTGGGATCGCTGATGAGAAAGGGACTCTGGGTGTCCTGAAGTACTGGAGACGGCAATGTGGCTCCTCTAGTTGCTACATCTTCAGCGCGAGGTGCGCCTGAAATTGTTCATGTTGATCGGCTGCCGCGATATGGGGCTAAGAATGCTCGGGACGAGCATGTTTTAGGAGGGGGCAGTGTTACGCCGAGGCTGTTAAACAATGAGTAATAATCGAACCTTCTCGAACGCTTTTGTCTTGCTGTGTTATTGCTGCTATTGTTTGTGGTTTCGCAGAATGGGGAGTGGCCATTGTGTCGAGGGACCGACCCTTTCCTGGAAGGATCGACATCGTTCTCGAACAATCGAAATGTGTGCGATATAAATAGGCCGGAGAGATGGCCGGACAGTCAGTCTCGAATCAGAGTTAGTGAGTGAGTCTCAGCGAGGCCCTGGAGGACTGACGTGGGAAGGGTCTCGCGTGAACAGTAGTGCTCCCGAGTCAGTCTGGATTAAGCTATACGTGCGATCATTTCGGTGACTTTAAGTGATGCAACAGTGGTGTGAATTAGTGTGTTGTGATTACGTGTGACCATGTTCGTGTATTCATCGTTTAGTGCTGAATAAAAGTGTTATTTTGGTTAAACCGATTCCCATTATTTTATCCCGAACCCTCAGCTCGTAACAGTATGAAAGGACGTGTGGCATCGTTCGTTTTGGACTGGACCATATTTTGCGTCGCGAATTATTACATACGTAATTTGTCAGGTAACCTGGTTTTAGGTTAGTTTCAATTAGATAAGTACTGTGGGCTGCCCCCCTTCCCTCCGCACCTTATAATTAAATAAAAATAAAATACATTTATTTCAAGCAATTATGTAGCTCATATAAGGACACAACACAAAAGGTGCCTACTTATATTAAACAGTGTTTTTAAGAACATGCCTGTGACAGCAATGCCTGGTGTACGGACAGTCTACTCTGCCGGCTATCATTGCCAAGACGGTGCTGGAGCTGGCCCGCAGCCTGCGCACCAGGGACGCAGCTCGCTTGCGCATATCATAATATATAAATATACCTAACTAGTATAATACTACGTATTTTATTATGTACGACATTAAATGAAAACACGGGTAGGGCCAATGGCTAGTATTGTTGTAAAATAAGTTTTTTTCAAACTCATTACCATAGAAAATTTTCAAACAACCTTATTATGAAATCCTAAAATACCAATGAAACAGCCTGTATAAAATAGGTAAACAAATCATATTAATTCATAATGTAAGTAGGTGCCTGTTAAACTGACTAAGCGGCATCTTAGCAAAGGCGCCGCCGATTTACGTTAAAAATTGTTTATTGGAAATGTATCGATTACTAGATAATTATCAAGTTACCGGTATTAAGCCCACCTCTATAATCAGTTAATACGATTCCGGACGTGTGTTTCAAATTAATGTCGTACGTAATAAAATACGTTGTACATATAATAAAAATTAATCAAACTGCTGCATACGATTTTTACCCAGGTTAGTCGATTATTTTTACCCAATTATAAAGTCCTTTGATTTTGAAAGATAGTATTGTATAAATAACAAATGTGGTGAAAGGGTCCAGTTTGCCTTTCACGGATGCTTCTTTTAGTACTATATTCCTGCCATGTGGCTATGAACAGTGGGAATAATATCAATTGAATAATCCCCCCCACTGACCTTCTGTTAAAAATGCCTATGTGAATCACTCACATCCTGGACACCCACTGTGCAATTACATTCGTAATGAAACTACCTGCTAGTTAGTACCTACTACTGGAATGATGGATGTTCGAGGGAGATTAAAATAATGTTGTGTTGATACCACGTAATTTTGGAAATGGTGGAGGAGGGGTCATTGTCATATGTCGACAACCTCCGTGGTGCAGTGGGCGAATAGCCGGCTGAGACGCAGGAGGTAGCGGGTTCGATCTCCGCTGCGGAACAAATGTTTGCATGATCTACAGATATTTGTTCCGGGTCTGGTTGTTTCTCTATATATTATAAGTATGTATTTACAAAAAATATATATATAAGTATTCTATCAGTTATCTGGTTCCCATAGTACAAGCTCTGCTTAATTTGGGCTAGATAGCGCTGTGTGAAATGTCCAGCAATATTTATTTATTTTACATGTAGTTAGATACCAATGGAAAAACTTAATAGGGAAGATCTCAAGAGAATGACTGAACTCGTCCCAGCTACTATGTCTGCACGTGATAGCGTCGGTTTTCGCTCGTGATTTGTTCCGCAATATTTTAGAGATTTATGAATGTACGATTATTTTAGAGATTAGGTAATTAATGATTGGAAAAATAAGTAAAATTTTATTTTTGTATACATACAAACAAACTACATATCTACCTACATAGATACAATCTGCTAAAATACCCGTTTTAGCTTTGCCAGAGTCAATGCTACTTTGCTCGAGAAATGTCATTTTCGATTTACTTTGACAAGGTTCTATCCCATCCTGATAGCGGATTATATTATTTGTGGTCGACATTCAATCCATACTAACATCATAAATTCGAAAGTTACGGTCTCTGTCTGTTTGTTACGTTTTCACGACTAAAAGGCTCTAGACAGATTTCGATGAAATTTCGTATACAGATAGATTATGACCAGGATTGGGACATAGGCTACTTTTTACCCGACTGCGTAAACAGAGGGTAACATTTTTATTGAATATCCACGCGTGCGATGCCGCGTGAGGGTCTGCTAGTCCGATTATAATTAAACTAAACATAATACAGATACCTATTAAAAAAAATTTAATTAAATTCTTATTTAACTACTTTGTGACAGAATAAATACTTAGTAGGCATGAAGTTAGCATATTTATGTTTAAATATGTGAGTAAGTGTAATTAAAATTTGTGTAACAATGTCAAAGTGTGATGAATATTTTCTAATAAATAATTAGCTGGGAGCACACCGAATAAAAAGTTCTCTATTCTTGAACTGAAGCCGTAGACTGAATTTAAAAGAAGGAAATGGTATTTTGCCTAGTACTAAAGTCCAGCCAACTCTTCAGATATACAGGGTGACAAATGGGAAGTTGCCTAAAGTATATGCATCTCTTTCCTCCTTTATTCTACAGTATAAGGCTGGGCCCACGTAGGTATATTCTAGAACGTTGTCAGTTTCTATTGAGACGCCATAAAGAGCAGTACGTGTACTTTAAAATGAGTGACCTTACGAACGAAGAAAAGGTGTATCTCATTGAGTGCTTTTATTATAGAGGTAAAAACTATACTGAAGCATATAGAGGTTTTCGTACCAAGTTTGGAAGTAAAAGAGTAGCTAGTAAAAATACTTTTAGAATGTAAGAATAAAAAAAATATATTTGTCTTTATAGTATGACCGTATTCTTTAATGAAGTCTTATTTTTTTTTTACTTCTTTCTTAGAGTAACTGATAACTTCATCAATTATTATACTCTTGACGATCGTCGTCATGATCTTCCTGGTCCTTCATACACAGTTACCACAGAAGATAAGGTTGCCGAGGTAGAAGAACATTTCAAGAATAACCCAACGGATTCAATAAGAAAAGCTGCAGTAGCTTTAAAACAGAATCGAGAGACACTAAGATTAATAATGAAAAAGTTCATCAAGTTACATCCTTACAAAATCACAACTCATCAATTGCTCACCGTAGATTGTAAAGAAAAAAGAATTGAGTTTAGTAAAGTTATGACAAATAAATTGGAAAACAACGAGATCAATATTAATCACATAATTTTCTCAGACGAGGCTCAGTTTTATTTGAACGGATATGTCAATAAACAAAATTACCGTTTTTGGGGTACTGAAAAATCCACATTTAACTGAAGATAAACCCAAGACCAAAAATGATTTGAGAGAAGCTATTAGAAAAGGAATTTCTAATATTTCTTCATCTACAATTGAACAAAGTTTTTATAGCTTTCTAAAACGACTTGATTATTGTGCAAGTTCAGATGGGGATAATTTCGAAAATATTTACCATTAATAGTCATTCCCTAGCCAGATTTTGTCATTTTTTTTTAAACTTAATTGTGCCTATTGAAAATGTTCAATTAAACTGAAACCTATTTCAAATAAAAATGACTACTTCAGTGATTCAATGTATGTTTTTATTATTTTTTTTCCTGAACCTATCTCAAAATTATAAATGATTACTTTAGGCAACTTCCCATTTGTCACCCTGTATACAATACAAATAACTTTGAAGGATTTTAGGCAACTTTAAAATACATATTAGCAGGTAGGTAACACGTTGGATAGGCAGGCACACGGGTGCACAGTCCTCAGCACACACTAGGATTCATTGTATCGTGGATGTCAAGAATAAGTACATTACCATCTGACATGTTGTCTCGCCAATAGTCGTGCTACATACTAGGATGAAGTTAGATCATAGTGTTACGAGCTGAGGATTCGGGATAAAATAATGAGAATCGATCTAACCAAAATAACACTTTTATTCAACACTAAAACGATGAATACACGAACTTGGTCACACGTAATCACAACACACTAATTCAAACCACTGTTGCACTAAAATTCACCGAAATGTTCGCACGTATAGCCAAATCCAGACTGACTGTCCGGCCATATCTCCGGCCTATTTATATCGCGCACAATTCACTACACTAGAACGATCTCGATCGTTCCGGGAAAGGGTCGGTGTTTCGACAGAATGACCACTCCCCATTCTGCGCAATTGCAGGTAAAAACACAGCATGCAGGTATATTCCATACCAAGTATTACGTATTCCGTGACACAGTAGGTAAGTCGAGAGCCATCGAGAAATTTCGACTATTTCTTATTGTGTAACAGCGTAACAATAGGATGGTTCTCTAAACTTCACACTAAAATAACCTGTGTTGTGGAGTTTAGTCACTCTATTTACAAATACATAATATTTTATTTACCGAAAAATTACATTTTTCAATAAAATTTACTGGTTGTCCCCGCACTAGGACTTGCCTGTATCGCGGGAGGCCGGTTTACAATCAGAGTTTAACTTTCTGGTAAGCATGCAAATAATATTAATTATTTATGAACATACAATAACAAATAAGAAAATATATTAAATAGAAAATCATTACTTAGAGTGCTCTTTTACTAGGTTGTGAGTGGTTTGTGTCTCACAGAGGTCATAATTAATAAATATAGCCGCTTATACTGTCTGTCTTTCTGTGTGTTCGCTGGTTGTATCAGAAACACCATAAAATAATAAGTAGGTATCTATCAAACTTAACGCTTGGACTTGCCTCTGACTAGCCCCTAGTAGGATATCGTTTCTGCCCATACTGTGTAAGAGATAAATGTATGTTACTTCTATACTAATATTATAAAGAGGTAAAGTTCGTGAGTTTGTTTGTTTGGATGTAGGGGGGTAATCTCCGGAACTACTGATCTACTGAACTACTGATTCTGAAAATTCTTTCACTAATAGGAAGCTCAATTACATTCCTGATAGGAATAGGCTTATTTTATTTTGATAGAAACCAGTGCGAGTCACACTAATATTATAAATGTGAAGGTTTGGATATTTGTTTGTTGGTTTGTTATTCAATCACGTCGTAACGACTGAACCAATTTTGATGAAATTTGGTATACAGATGGGCTATAGCCTGGATTAAAACATAGGCTACTTAATATTGACAAAACATGCGTGCGAAGCCGATGGCGGACACACTAATATTATAAATGCGAAAGTTTGATGTTTGTTTATTTATTTAGGTATTTGTTTGTTTGTTACTCAACCACGTCGTATAGGCTGAACTGATTTCGATCAAATTTAGTATTTACGTAGATTATAACCTGGATTAACACATAGACTACTTTTTATCCTATAAATCAGGTCCCATGTGATAAAAATGTGGTGTCAAGATGCAACAGCGAGTTTAGCCATCTTACCATCAGGCGAGATCGTGGTCAAACGGTTATAAACGCCTATAATTAATAAAACAAAAGTTTTATTTCTAGGTTACCTACACATTTACTTAGTCATTTATTTATTTATTAGAACGGCGATTGCCAATAGTAGTGTAACGCGTACTAAGTCGCGGGCAACAGCTAGTGTCTAGTAAAATAATAAGTGTGTGCCTTTTTGAAAAAATGTTTAACATTACCAATAATAATAATAATAGTTTTTATGTGAACTAGCTGATTCGCCCACAGCTTCGCACGATAGTATTTTTCAATAAAAACATTACCTTTTTACCCTTCTTCCGCGCAGTCGAGTAAAAAGTAGCCTGTGTCCCAATCCTGGTCCCAATTTGGTATCTATATGTATACCAAATTTCATTGAAATCTGCTCGCCGTTTAGTTGTGAAAACGTAACAACAGGGAGACAAGAGTTACTCTCAAATTTATAATATTAGGTCTTTGCCTATGAAATTGCCGTTTTGTATGGAATAAGTGAAAGTACTTATTATTTTTAACTTTTTTATTTCTGTTATTCAAAGTAATCACCCATGCAATCGACGCATCTTTGCCAAACGCATTGGCAGTTTATTGATGCCCTTCTTGTAAAAATCAGCTGGACGGGAGGCAACAAACTCTTCAAAGGCATTTTGTACTGCCTCTCGGGAATTTAATTTTTTACCCACTAAAAAGTTGTCTAAATTCATATTCATTTATTCTGCTTACATGTACATACCTATATATACATTTTTATGCTTAGATGGTAGGTAGCTTAGAAGTATGTACATATACCCTGTAAGGGCACTGCAAGATGGTTTTGCGCCTTTTCAAAAGTACGGCAATTAAACCTAGAATTAAACATGTCAAATCAATTAAATTAAAATAGTAAGCGGCATATGTCAAATTTTGAAAAAATTTTGGAAAAAGTAATAGTCGGTAGGTGCAAGGTCTGGTGAGTATGGCGGATGAGGGAGAGCTTCCAACCCCAGCTCTTGCACCTTGGAGACTGTCTGTTGTGCAGTATGGGGTCGCGCGTTGTCGTGAAGGAGCAGTGGGGACAACCGATTGACCAAAGCTGGTTGCCGATGTGCAAGCTTCTCCATCATTGTCTCCAGTTCTTCACAGTATACATCTGCAGTAATGCTCATGCCGTTTTGTAAAAAGCTGTGGTGAATCACACCCGCACTAGACCACCAAACAGTGACCATCACCTTTTTAGGGGTCATTTTTGGTTTAGGGCATTGCTTTGGTGCTAAAGCAGGATCTAACCAACTTGCTGAGCACTTTCGATTGTCGAACAGAATCCATTTTTCATCGCACGTAACAATTCGGTTCAAAATTCCTTCATTTCTTTGCCTATTGAGCAGCGCGAGGCAGGTCTCGACGCGTACGTTGCGCTGGCGATCGTTCAGTTCGTGGGGCACCCATCTATCAAGTTTTTTTACCTTGCCTATTTGTCGCAAATGGATCAAAATTGTTTTGATGCTAACATCAAAAGCTGCTGCTAGCTCAGCTTTAGATTAGAGTTTCGTCAGCTTCCACAATCGCCTTTAATTCATCATTGTCACCAATCACCAAAGTCTCCGGGCGACCACGAGCTTCAATTTTCAAGTCAAAATTTCCAGAACGGCACCGGGAAAACCAATAACGGGTTGTGCGTTCGTTTGTACAGTTCTCTCCGTAAACGCTTTTGATGTTACGTGCCGTTTGTATCGCGTTGGTGCCACGACGGAACTCATATTTCATAATTACACGAATTTTTAAAGTATCCATTATGACGAAAAATGTTCAAATGTAATGAAAATACAACGCTAATCAATAAACAAAAGACAGAGTTTGTAAAAAGATTGACATGTTTTTAAAACAAAATTAACTTGAATTTAGAATACAAAGCCATCCCAAACTTTTTTTCTATTTAAAATGACCAGTACTAAAGAACGGCAATTTCATAGGTAAAGACCGATTATTAGTATGGATATTATCCTCAAACACTAAGACATAATATGGTTTTATTTATTACTAGCTGACCCGCCGAAATTCGTACCGCCTTGACATGCATTTGACGCGGGCTACCAATGTACAGTTGTCAATCGGCTATTATTAGCTGCATCTATTACTACTAGCCCATATTGTCCCATTGTTGGGCAAAGGCCTCCCCGCATTTCCACCACTCACAACGGTCCAGTGCCACCGTATGTCAGTCCCTCTCAAAGGCGTCAGCTCGTCCAGCCAACTCCGGCGTGGTTTGCCGCGGCACCGCTTTGCTGTCTCAGGGCTCCACTTCATGGTAATTTTGGCCCACACCTCGTCAGGCATGCGGCAGACGTGACCGGCCCAGTCCCACTTCAGCCTGGCGGCCTTCTCCGCTACATCGGCGATTTTGGTTTTGGAGCGCAATATGGTGTAACGGACGCGATCAGTTATT
Organism: Philereme transversata; assembly: GCA_963924445.1. Lineage (NCBI taxonomy): Eukaryota > Metazoa > Arthropoda > Insecta > Lepidoptera > Geometridae > Philereme > Philereme transversata. The sequence continues at coordinate 15,082,565 of OZ004347.1, forward strand.
TTAACTCCAAGAATACTACGCTCCATCGCTCTTTGGCAAACCTTGAGTTTGGATTTCTGGATATTAGTCAAAGATCAAGACCAAGTAGCATCTGTGTATGAGAAAATGAATTTACTTCATAATTTCTTTTTGCGTGAATTTTTCCGATATTTTATAAGTTATTCTTCTATTCGGGACGCAGACAAATCCAACAAATCAAAATCATCAAAATCGCGCCGTTCTTGAGTTAAAAATGGTATAACTAACCCGACTTTGTTTTATATATATATAGATTTATCGCCAATGGCATTTAATCTAAACCAATAAACTCATTAACAGTTTCTTATCGGTGAACAAAGTATACAGTTGTTTGTCTAATTAGACTGGAACACTCTAAGTCTAATGTTTTGAGGACAACAAATTGTCCGGTTGTTCTTATCAAACAACATTTTGTCATTCAAAATGTTGAAAATGTCAAAATGCATGAGAATGACTGAGTGTTACCAAAGTCAAAATTAACATTTTTTATTCATTAAAATCACAAGGATCACTCTGAAACGTCAATTTTACTGCCTGTTCCTTCGCAACCAAACCAGGAAAGAAAGGCAAGAAACAAGGCTGGTTGTTTTTTTTAATTAATCTTTTTAGAACACGTAACAATACAGAAAATAAATTACGTCTAAATTGTAACATTTTGAATGAGTTGGGGCATTTTGAATCCCAACCTTATCTATCATCTAAATAATCCGATATTTTATAGTAGGCTTTTTATAAAGTTTTTGTTTAATTACGTTTTTACATTTGTTAATTGTCAATTTTTGTACATCACTTGGGAGTATGTTATAAAAGCGTACCATTTACAATTTAGGAGTTCTTTAAAAGGTATATCAGCATATAAGAGCCTCAGAGAAGCTGTCAAATTTATAACTAAAACCACATCGAAGGGCATTTTATACTAGTGGTCCCGTAGAAGCTTTTGACATTGTCAATTATATGAAGATACTATACTAATACGTAATATTAAAAAGATGTAAAGTGTGTTGTTTGTAAGTTTACATGTTTGTAAGGGGTAATCTCAGAAACTAGACAGAAGGATAGAAAAAGCATTTATTTGTGGTGGAACAAAACACACACAGCACAATAAGTAAGGTGACACAAAAAACACACACACAATAAAAGAAAAAAATATTTATGCATACAAAAAACAATAGATACCTAACAAATGTGTCTCACAAATATACCTAATAGACGGATGTCAGAAAAAGGCATACAGAATTTGTTGGTGCTTTTGGCACAACGCTGATCTACCGAAGCGATTCTGGAACTTCTTTCACTGATAAAGAAGCTACACTATCCCTGAGTGCTTTAAGCTATATTATTTTGATCAAAATCTATGTGAAGCAGGATTGAGTCAGTGAAATTATTATGACAACTAAAGTTACAGCATAAGGATGCAACCGCTATAGCACTACAGCCATTGCTATGGCAGAATTTTATTAGAGTAGATAGCATAGTCAATATAAGTCAGCCAATAATAAGCTTACAATATAGGGTTTGACCCAAAGTCCTATTCCGTTACTTCAAGGAGTTAGGATGGCCGGGGTCAGGTTAGACGCAGAGTAATGCACAATACACCCCAATGTTTAACAAATCAAAATAGTTTTATTTATTAAAATCACACAGACCACTTTGAAACATCAATTTTACTCCCTGTTCCTTCGCGACCAAGCCAGGAAAGAAAGGTAAGAAACAAGGCTGGTTGTTTTTTTTAATGATCCTTTTATAATTAACAGGTAGATCAAAAAATATAACAAAGTTTATACTTCAAGTTTTGTTATGATTTTGTTCCTGTTGTTAACTTTGGTCACTTTGTTTTGCCAGAATGTTTAGGATTCACGATATAATAACATTATGCAAAGTACCAGCAAACAGCAACTGGTACATAACAACCCATTTGATCACTCAAATAGACGCTGTTCTGATAAGCCGGTAACAATGACATACCATACACACAAATACAACGTATTCTTCTAACATACAATTGAACCAAAACTTGTGATCGTTCTATAATATAATTTTGCCGGAATCCTAACATAAACATTCCATGAAACGAAATTTTATGGCAGTTCCTCACCTGGGAATGCAATTAGAAGGCGTCCTGTCCACTTCCCAGGCGGCAAAGAGTTTCATAGGAACAGGTTTCGATGTATTAGTCATCTTTTCAGATTTATTTTTCTCGCTCATCGTAAAAGCACAGTTTTCACACCACAGCACAAACGTTGGCCACTACTGGCATTGTTGTTTAATCACTGAACACGACACTGCATTCATTTTATTGATACGGCACGCTATCTGAGATGAACACTACGCGAAAACAATGTTTAGCGATTTCCAGATCACGATCGTTTGACAGGAATCGAAACGCGAACTACTGCCGGCCGAGCAAGTCGCCCGAGCGAGCGATGCATTCATTCGTTCGATACGTTTGACATGACAGCCAGCCACGCGGTGTTGCCAAATTATACTATCATTCCTACCTACAGATTACCCAGCAGAGCGGGACTCTTCATTGGTCGTTGAATATTTTTTGACAGACTGTATGATGGTTGGTAAACTATCGTTTATTTCTATTCTATATAACCACTCGGTTATAGAGTTAGAAGTAAACAGACATAGCCTCCACCAACACTGGACTCTATAAAAATGTAGTCTGACAGATCTATGACCACACAACACAACCAGATGGCGTTGTTTGATAATGGTGTTGTAGTATCACTGCACTACTACACACGGGCAACTGGACTGCTAACGGCACGGTAGAGTCCGCGCCAACAATGAAGTCCGATAGACGCGGCGCTGCTATCGCAGAAATCGAGAAGTTATTCGAGATTTAGTTCCCGCTTTTGCCGTAGTTCCCACTTTTGCCGTAAGACTTTACTCGTGGTGCGAACTCTACTTTAGAGTTTGACATTTGTTTTTTTTTAGAGAGGGTGCCATACATATCCTAGTGATTGTTTTTTTAGGCTTTGGCAATGTAAAGTTTTCCGACACTGATACTTTCAGATTATTTCATTAGTTATTTGACATATAATCAAATTAAAAACAACATCCCCCTTTAAGCAACGTTTGTCGATTATTCAAAGGCATTCGATAGTATCACCCACTCCTCCATATTCAACGCACTAAATAGTCAAAATATTGAACCCACCCACATTAATTTATCAAAGTATAAACCTCAGGTCCACCCTTTGCAATAGAAAGAAAAGTTAAACAGACCCGCTATCACTTAAACTCTTCAATTCTGTACTCGAAGAGGTCTTTAGAAAACTAGCGGCGAGCTAGGAAAACAGAGGTATTGAAGTTGGTGGAGCGAGGCTCACAAACCTTTGCTTCGCCGACGACATTGTCCTCTTCGCGACAACAGCTCTCGAAGTGCAGTATAAGCTCGAAGACCTGAGCAATGCAAGCCTTGAGGTTGGATTAAGGATGAACATGTCAAATACAAAGTTATGACTACAGCATCGCCTATCATATTACAGTGAACGGTAAAGCGATGCAATATGTTCACGACTATATCTATCTCAGCCAAATAGTATCTCTCCAGGCAGGCAGGCAGGCAAGATAAAGAAGTCACACGATGCACTGAGAATGCCTGGACTAGCTATTGGTTGATGAAGGAGATGATGAAAGGCAATCTTCCAATAGTACTGAAGGGCAAACTCATGGACATGTCAATTCTTCCCATTCTAACATATGGCTCTCAAACTTGGTCTTTGACTAATATTCAAAAATCTAAACTCAAGGTTTACCAAAGGGCGATAGAGCGTAGTATCTTTGGAGTTAAAATAACTGATCGCATCCGTAACACCATACTGCGCTCCAAAACCAAAATCGTCGAGGTTGAAATGGGCTGGTCACGTCTGTCGCATGCCTGACTGTGAGCTGTGGGCCAAAATTACCACGAAGTGGAGCCCTGAGCTAGCAAAGCGGTGCCGCGGCAGACCACGTCGGACATGGCGGGATGAGCTGGACGCCTTTGCGAGGGACTGGCTACGGTGGCACTGGACGTTGTGAGTGGCGGCAATGTGGGGATGCCTTTGCCAACAATGAGACAATATGGGCTAGTAGTGGTAATAGTAATATAAACAAATCATTATTTTATATTTTACAAGTTACACATTATTGGTTCCTTAAAAGCTTTTATATAAGTTCATCCATTACGATCCTTTCTTTTTATTTGCTTTAACTTTCTGTTCCCAATTACTTATTTTCTGGGGTAATAATTGTTGTAATTTGGTGATACAATAAAGATTCATCTATCTCTTAATATACATAACTTGTACCATGCTTGTACCATATACAATATTTTAAGTAACTACGATGCGATGTACTAAGACTTTGGGAATGGTTTTTACAGCTGTTGTCTTTATAACTGCGTTTTAGAGAAATTTTGACATTGTGTCTTTGAGATTTTGGCTTTTAAGCTATGGCTGACAATATAAGAGGTGATCGTGTAGTGAGACGGCAGGTCCAAGAAGCTAACTGATTTGGCTGCGTTGAATCTGTGATGGCTGCTGGCTTGCTGTTGTTACTGGCGGACGCTGCTTGAGGAAGAGAGAAGTGAAGAACGTCGATGATGATGATAATTATCTGAGACGTTGGAAGACGATGGCTGTAGATGCTGGATCGCTGTTGATGAAGGTTGCGTAGTACTCCAGTCGTCGGGCTTCGGCAAGGTATTCCGTAGGGGCAACGGCTGCCACGTTCGGGGTCATCAATATGACTGACGACAAGGTTGATAGTTGTTCGCCATTGAAAAGGGGAGATCTCCCTACCAAGCGACATTTGGTTCGGCGTCCTAAGACAAACAGATATTGTTGAGAAGTATTTTGTAAGTTACAATCGTTAGAAGCTTTCATTTGCGCGATCTAGGATTGGTTCTTCCAACTGCCGTTAGATGTCGTCGCCGTCTCATCGTCTCCGTATTGACGCTCGCTTTGTAGCTTGATGTCAAAGTTGTTCTTCCATGTAGCAATAGATGTCGCTACAAAACCATATTTTTAGGCGGTGTGATCTATTACGCTAGTTGGGAATAGTTTTTTTTTGTATCTTTTAAATTATAGGCTAGCGTTTAACCACGATCTCGCCTGATGATAAAGCGATGATGCGGTATTCATTCAATTTACAACTACATATAACAATAACTTTAAAAAAATCTGTTATTTTCAATACCAAACTTGATTTTTACACACAACAATACAAATGATTGAACGAGCTAGTTCCCAGATTTTGACATAATATTCTCAAAAAATCGGTAAATTATATTTTGCTAGTAACCCTGTCATAAGCTGACTTTAAAAGGAAAGTGAATTGTCAATGTCAACCTGGGCGTATCTCTCCCCCATCCTAGCAACGAACGGCCCAAGCCGAGGTTCGTACCCTTGCGCTAGTTGCCTCATCAAAACTTACAGGGCTGAGCGCCATCTGCGCTCGCCAAATGTTCGGTTAAGCTGCAACGGCTCCAGAGGCAAGAAAAAGAGCAAGAAAAATCCATTAAAAAAAAAAAAAAAAAAAAGTGGCACTCCGGGAGTGCCGACCTTAGGTGCCGACAGAAGTGAAAACTTGAAGTAAACAGACTACACTACAGATACATAAATACAGAGGTGTCAATAACAGTCAGTGTCAGTAGTCAGTGACAGGTGTCGGTAACAGTGTCGCAAGTTCAATGGTTTATTCATCTCAAAAAATGCTCAACGCGCCTAAGAAGTTTTCACTTAAAAAAAAAAATGTCAATATTATTTGCCAAAGAACTTGATATAAAAAACCAACATTTGCGTTTGTCAATCTGTTGAAGTGAGATTGTTTTGGACAAATTTTGATATCTTGTCAGTGTCTTTGATATTTTGGTATATGTACCATATTTTCTGGCATTGTTATTACTCGTTATTACTCTAGTCTGGAGATGCTCCATAGTAATAAGATTAGTATTTAGTCTGTGGGTGAATTGGATTTAGAGTCTGCGCCACGAGTAAAGTCTTACGGCAAAAGCGGGAACTAAACTAAATCTCGACTAACTTCTCAATTTCTGCGATAGCAGCGCAGCGTCTATCGGACTTCATTGGTGGCGCGTACTCTAGTGATGGACGTTGAAAAAAAAAACAATTTATTTTTTCGATATAATGCATCGCATAGTGGCATCGATGTTATATCGATATATCAAATAATACATTGATGTTTTTCATGCATCGATCGTTTTTTTTAATAAATGAGATATGAACGTGGCGTATATAAAAAACAGGTATTTACATATCAAAAAGCTTTATTACGTTTATAATTTTGAAACTGCTGACGAAAATTTTATACAGACAAAAGAAGGGGCAAGAATAAAACAAACATCAATTAAAATACTAATTAAGAAGTCTTTAAATACACTTTGTAAAAACAAAAGTTCGCCGCGGCTTGAGAAAATAATCTTTCAGATGGAACCGATGTTCCCACCATCGTTAGTTATATAAAAGCGATTTTATACAAATTTGGAAACTGTGTTTTTTAATCTTTCCAAATTTCCAACGGATTTTCATTCAGTCTTCCGATAGGAGTTCTCAAATAAATTGAAACTTCATCAGATTTATTACTCTTTCAATTTTTATGTAATAGTTTGTAATCAGACTTGTCGGAGTCACATTCAATATCTTCGTTTTGCTGCAAATTAATCTTTATCAACTCCTTGATTCTCGATACCTACAGCATTGCTACAAGTTAAAGTGTATAGTTAAAGTGCATTTTCTTGAATCGAGGGTCCAAAATACTTGCTATAGCAAGAACAGTTACAAGTTCTATGGAAACCATTCTTTTTGATATCTCTTGCAGAGCTAATTTTTGCACCTCTTTTGCCACAGGTTTTACGACAGCTAAACTAATTTTTGGAATACCTAATGCAGCGAACTAAAGGTTTGCTAGCTGTGTAATATTTATCTCAAGTTCATAATATTCTTAATACAAGTTCTGTAATATCATCATCTTTCCCAAGTTTTTCAGAGATATATTGTGACGTAGGTATGTCTTTGATCAAGTTCGTAAACGCCAAGAGTGACTGAAATGAGTGAGAAATGTGTCTCAAAATGAATAGTCACGTCTGAAAAACTCTTAATATTTAGGGTATCGGACCAAATATCTGTTAACATAGTTAGGTCTTCTATTGTGGACAATTTTGTTTGTTAAGTTTCTGAAACAGCCTCATATATAATGTCCAACCATCGTCTGAGACTTGTCCGACTTGGGATTTTATACTGAGGAGCAACACTGTCTTCATGAGATTTTTAAAGCCTTCATTCTCAACTATTGTAAAAGGCTGGTGATCTTTACATATCATATTTAACAAACAATTGTTAAGTTTTCGTGTTTTAGTACCAGATTCTGAATGGATTTTTGACGTTTTATCGGCATTACTTTCGAGTCAGCAGCAAAAGTATTATCTAACAACTGTTTCGAGGTACTGTAAGAACTACTTGTACGACTGCTTCAGATTTATGTTGAAGTTCATCAACAATACCAACATCAGGTGACTCTGGAACTAAACGTATGATTGATAGAGTGAAGCGAGATCTCCAAATCAACGTGGGCAAATCTGCGTTGTATGTAGGTATGCATGTTTGTTTGTCCGAGGATAACTTTCGAAGCGTTGATTCGATTATCGTAAAATTTGGTATATAGGTAGGTAGTGATAGTAAAATTTTGGTGTGACTAAATGAGCTAAGAATGTGGGGGGGTTGTTGAGATATTGGGGTTCAAGGGGGTAAAAAAAAACAAATTGAGACTATCCAGTCAAGTGGTACGTCTATTAAAATGTCTTTGTAAGTAGATTTCGATTCCGTTTTTATTTTTAGTCTAAGCCTTGTAGTTTTTAAATTATTAGCCATAATAAAAACTGAACTTTGTCAAAATTCACAGGGTACACCAGTGACTCCACAGTGCTGAAATTTGGTATGCTTTAGTGACACAAATATAAGGAAAAGTCTGAAATCCAGAATAACTGCAATTTCTACCCCAAAAAAAGTAACCAATTTACATGAACTCCCGCTATCTGTAATTTGAATGAAACTGTAGCTCAAGTGTTGCTTATTTTGGGCACTATTTTATTACAAATATTGAGGCCGGCTTGCACAACGATCCCTAAACGTATGTACCTACGTATTAAACATGTTTAATTTTTTACGTATTTGGATGATTTGACAACTCCATAAATCATATTTAGCTACTAAATACGTTTAGGCATCGTTGCGCGAGTCGCTTTAAGAATATTTTTTTTTGTTTTGGGAGATCTCAGTTCATGGCAAACCACTAGGTTTATTTAATAAGGTACACATTACACATTACAAGCAATAAAAATAAAACATAACTAGAGTAACAATTTGATTTGGCTTGTAACGTATTTTCCGCATCGCCATCTATGAAAAACGAATTTATTCCTCCCCGTCAATTTGTTTTCTATAAATGACGATGCGGAATTTTTCTTTTCGGTTCGATCGATGACTACTCGCAAAGTGGAGCTGTAAAAGCAATAATATCCTAGCAGGTTTACCTCTTCGATAAAAAAACTAAAACTAAAGTAATAAAAAAACATCGATGTTGACGTATTAACAAAACATCGGATTGATTCGATGTATCGATGTTTTACATCGAGTGTTCTTAATACATCGATGTATATCGTTCATCCCTATTATCAATCCAAAGAGGCAAACTATCAAATACAATTTCGATTTGATAGGTTGCCTCTGCGAATTCTGCGATTGCCGGTGTCAACAAAGTTTCGGAGGAACTTGAAATAAAAAAAACATTTGTGTTTGTTTATCCACTTACTTCATTGCATTCACATTGATAAGTCTATGTAAGTATTTGGTATGAGGTTTTTCGAAGAGTTCGGGAAAATAAACTTTAGATTTGACCTCCATAAAAGTGATTTGTTTTGCCGAATTCATAAATTCCTTCAAACAGAAAGAGCGGGAAACGGAAGTCGAAACTGCGGCGGCGGCGCGGCACTGTGAAAACGGCGGCAGTTTCTCATGTCTGTCTATTTGCTTATGTCTAGAGATTGGTACTAATACTCTCCATAATTTTCCTATCCTAGTCCGGCGAGAACCGCGAAACAAACCCAGACGTTGACTTTGTGGCTTAATAATAATAAACCAAGCTAGTGTAGGTATATGTCTGTAAACAGTATTTTGTGATTAACCTATAGTTTCTAAATTCCGATTTCTTTCAGAACAATGGCTCGACGCTACTTGCGGCAGATGCCGCGATTAGGGTACTTCGAACCTGAGGAACCGGATTTAGATGAATATGTGTGTGAGTACAAAGTTTGATTTTAAACATGACCTTATTGCGATCTTAGCTTACTTGCCTACTTTATATTTTATCCAAATTGGTTGGAGCTAGCAGCTTACAGTTATTTCATAGAACTAAGTAGATACATTCTTAGGCACCTATGCAAATTCGTATTAGCATTGTATAAATTAAAATTGTCTATGTACTTACTTACATAGGTAGTTACTTTTATTATGAGTTATGTCACAAAACCGGCAATAATCCCACTTAGCTAAAACCAAACAATACGGATTATTTACCATACCTTTGTGTCTACAGTGGGCCTTGTTAGCATTGACAAAATATTTTTTTCAGTCTGTGAAAAATGCGAAGACTATGTGTACGAGTACTGCTCCATACATGGACTGCTGTTAGCAATGCCAGATGATAAGGTAAAAATTAAAATAAAATAGAATAAATAAAATGATATCAAATAGAGACAAAATAAGAAATAGAGAAAATGTAGGTTACAAGCACAGTTACCTAACTTATGAAAAACCAGAGGCTTAATAGTTTCCACTTTTAATGTTTACAATTCAGTTCCAATAAATTGAAATTATGGTGGCAAGTAAGGGCATTTCCTCGCATATATGCCAACCTGATGGTAAGCGATATACTACATCTATTTTTGTCTTTCCTAACAATAAAAGTTCTCAAAATGATTCAGATATAAAATGTTTGGTTTCCTATTCATCTAATGAATGTTAAAAAGAAACACAATATGATCTGCCTACAAAGCTCCTATTGAAGCTTCGTCTTCAACCGCACTATCACTTACCACCAGATGAAAACAATGTTAAAGAGTTAGACTTACCAATAAAAAAATTAAATATGATGATTTACCTAAAGTGGTCTCTTCACACCTATAGGCCTACCTATGAGTGTAAAGTGGTAAACTCAGCATAAGGCTTTTATCCAGCAGTGGATGGAACAGTGAGTTATCAACAAGTATAGTGGTTACTGTACCTATACAGTGCTGGATAAAAGCCTTTTGCTGAGTTTACCACGCACCTGATAACTGAACTACCATGTTTTCAACAACTACCTAAGAACTTGCTACCTTCAGCCTTCAAGTTTTTTCCCACACAATGTAGCTATCACCAACTTAAGTGTAACAACAAAGGCAAGATTATTTTGTTATTAACTAACTATGAAGGACTAATGCCTGAAGTAGTAGGTCACTCATAGAAACCTGTATTACAGGTCAAGTCACTCATGGGTATTACAGGTCGCTAATTAAATGGCAGACATACTAAACTTAAGCCTAGCTTTCAAAGGCTGGCCGGTGAAGGACAGTTAGGGCTGGCCCATGAGGACAACAAGGTTTTTTCAACCGATCTGGTTATGTCTAGTTTTATCAAATGATATCTACTGACAAACTGACCAGTCAGTTACTATGACCTAGAAAAAATAGATAGGGAGGAGTTCCGTATTCGAACTAGAAACCCTCATAGATTCGACTTGTCTGTCTGTCCATCCGACAAAACTTGTTATTTTAGGGTACCTCCTCTACATAATTATATGCAAGTAGGGGGCAACTTGTCTTATACTTACGCTCACCGTCGTATGGGGTGTCGTTGAATAGGTCTTCTAAACACAATGCGGTTTCCTCAAAACTTTTGATACAAGAGATTACATAGTAGGTATAAAGATTTCACAGTTGCCTTTTATGTGATAAGTCGTCTGTAATTTTATATTCTTGTACAACTATAAAGTATAAGTATCCACAATAAAAGCACATATTATATTGTAATTGTAAGAAGAAATATCAAAGCTGAAAAGACTCCTAGTTTACGAGTAGTAGGCAACCAACATAACTCTGTTGTAGGGTTTGTAAACAGTTCATATATAACGTTCAGATTATAACAACTACAACGTTAACTTTGTATTTTAAAATGACTAAGATACAGTCGTACTGACTACGGAACAACCCTTCACTGAACGTGGTCCGACACGCACTTGGTAAGAATAAGACATCTGCCGTCACTGTTTTGCCATTCGGTAAGAAGCTGTGATGTACAAGTCCGGCACTGGTCCGCCATCATCTTCCTATGAGTAAGCTTTTTGTTAGCGCACTTATTAGGTGCTGTACCAGGGTCCACCCACTGAGACGAATGTTTACGGTTGTCGTACAGGATCCACTTTTCATCGCAGGTAACAGTTCTATTCAGAATTCTCTCGTTTCTATGCCGATTCAGTAGTGCTATGCATGTTTCGACGCGTAAGTCTCACTGTTGGTCGCTTAGTTCGTGTGTCACCCACTTATCTAGCTTTTTTATCTCTCCGACTTGACGCAAGTGCTTCAATGTTGTTTTGACACTAACTCCAAGGCCCGCAGCAAGCTCAGCTGTAAATTAAGTTGGATCCGCTTCCACTATCGCCTTCAATTCGTCGTCGACAATGGTCACCGGCCGACCTCGAGGCTCGTTCTTCAACTCAAAATTTCTAGTTTTAATACGATTGAACCAATTATGGACCGTGTTTATGCAAGCAGTGTTAGGGCCGTACAGGTCGTTAATGTTTCGTGTTGTTTGCGCAGCGGTATTTCCACGTAGGAACTCATATTCGAAAATTATACGAATTTTCAGTTTATCCATGGCGTCAAAAACTACCATATATAGTTTTTATCATAGATAGTTTTTTGTTTCACAAAAACAAAAAACTATCTAAAAACAAATAACTGAATTTGAAATTAAAATAACAACGGCTTTCGAATAAAATTTATTTGAATTTCGAATTGCGCGTCAATCCACAGATAATTAAATCTGAAAATGCTGGTTATAGAATCTCCAATTACATAGGTTAGCTTGATATAAATAAAGTCTATTATCGCATATCAGTCAACTCATACCATTGTATTGTCAGTTACGTAAATGTCGTTTAGAACATACTTAAGATCACGAGACTAGATCGATACTCGAATTTTACTATTTTATGTTACGTGAATTGGCCATCTGGATGTGAATAGCACAGGCTCAGTTGGAGTGGCGTTTGAGGGAGGAAGCATATACCCAGCAGTGGGCTATCAGTTAAGCTTCCAATAAATATTATCCTCAATATTATTAACTTTCTGTGAGATCAAATAAATGTATTTTCTTCTTCTTTGTAGATATATGACAAGGGGCGCAAGGCGCTGCACTGCGTAGACGCGGCCGACGCGACCAAATCCAACTGGATGCGGTACGTGAACTGCGCGCGACACTAGTGTGAGCAGAATCTGATGACGTACCAGTACCAGGGACAACTCTACTACAGGTATTACAGGTATACTACTTCTTCTTCATGCCCTTTTCCCGTTACGTTACGTGGGGGCGGCACAACATGTATTTTTCTTCCATACCTCTCTATCAGCCGTCATCTCCGTTGTCACTTCTTTCTTACCCATACCATTCTTCACACAGTTCATCCATCTCTAGAGACATTCAGAGTTTAATTGCTAAACACTTAGATGATAAATTTATTAAGTCACTTAAATAAAGTAAGTTACAAGGTCTCAAATTACATAATGTTTGTTCCAATTAATTTAGCCCCTTTGGAGGCATGCGACATGAGACTTAAGATTTTTAAAAGCACCTCAAAAACCTTCAAGCCTAGACGGGATTTGAACCCGCAACCTTCCTCTTGATACGAGATTCGCTGCCAATTGTGCAGGCTCTTGTCCCGTCAGGGTCGAAATTAGTGAGATGATTCAGAGTACGACTCAAAGCGCCGTTAGCTCCATCTACAGGAAACTTATACAGTGAGACATGAGACTTGTAAGCATTTTTTGATGATTATGTTTCAGAACAATCAAAATAATACCTCGTTTTACGGAGCTGTGACAGCAGAGTTCGCGTGCGAGCTGGACGTCGACCTCGGCAACTACAACTCACCGCCCGGATACTCACAGAAATACGGTAAGCACACGTCTCTACTTGAACAACAAACCTGCTCAGCCGAAGGGGCCAAGCTAACACCAAACACAAATCATATTAATCTCTCCAATCCACGTGCGGAAATCAAAAACAGATGGATGAATACCGAAAACGAGCACCAGAAAGACTGGGGACGTAGAGCCGACTGCAAGCAGACAAATAGTAGAGGAGACCATGAGAGATCGACCTTCACCGATCTGATATCTCGATGAAGCTTATTTTTAATCAAATATAATTTATAAACAAATATCCCTACGATAACTTGCCTATCGAAAAGTGTTCAGAGCTATTTTTAATTTACTTTATTTTATTCAATTTTCTTTCATCATCTTCACTCTTGTAATAAACGAATGAGTTTTATCTCAATTTTTAGTCGTTTCTGTTAAATTGGTTTTTAAATTGCGGAGTATTTTTTTTTATTTCTTTTAAAGGACCTAAGCGACAAAAAATATTAATCAAGGTGATATTTATAATGAAAAGAGTTTTAATGAATGCGCAAAATATCTTTAATATAAAAAAGTATGTTCTTAAATGTCTTCCTTAAAGTCCTCACCCTGATACAAAGTAAAATCTAACTGTGTCCTCCACAAAATGCATCCCTTTTAAATTTTTATAAAAACCCTGACAGTCGTTTGGAATCAGGTCCATCATTGACTTTTTAGGTCATCTAATTTTGCCTTTAAGGGGTTTTTTAATGTCAATCTCTTTTTCTTCTCCGTCTGTTTTCATAAATATGGAATGTTTGAATTGTTTTTTTTATCAATATTTCTTTGGTTTTTATCCAACTTTTTCTTTTATTGTACATAAATACTTTTCTATTAACTATTTTCTTTTCTATTTTGGATGTTCCGAAGAAATCCTCCTTCTGCATTCTATAAGTTATCAGAGGATTTTTCCTCATTTTGCGCAGTTGGATAAAAAGTAGCCTAAGTCCTTTCTCAGGATATAATCTATCTCCTTGCAAAATTTCATTACGATCCGTTCAGCCGTTTAGTCGTGTAAAGGTAACAAACAGAGTTATGTACGTATTATACATATAAACCTTCCTCGTGAATCACTCTATCTATTGCTGAAAACTGCATTCAAATCCGTTGAGTAGTTTAAAAGATCTAAGCGAACAGACAGCGGAAGCGACTTCATTTTAGACTATTTAAAGATGACGCACAGTTTAGAGTCGTTTTAGCTAAATAATTCATAATTCGTTTATGGTCTGTAAACCTAAGTACAAAAGATGGTGAAGCTTAATGTTGAACTATACTAGGTTTCGCCATTTTAGCGTACACACATTATATTTTATCACCTAAATAAAAATAATAAAAATAAATCAAATATCCACATAATTAATTATAAAGGTCAAAGGGTTTCGATATTTGAGTATAATTGATACAGTAATAATAATGTCAAAATGTCAGAATACAAAGTGAATTTCTTAAGATTGACAAAAAAGAACGGCTGTATTATAATCCAGAACGTTAATCTGTGTTTTTTTTACACGAATGGATCTTCGTTTGACCGCAATCTCATCTGATCAGATCTAAGCGATGTTGTATTCTAAGATGGAAAATAGGAACGTGGAGAAACTGATTCGTTTTCGCCGAGAAGAGACAAGCTTGCGTTTTTGAGGTATTGATTTTTGAGATTGGCATCGCCCCAGTCGGAGACAGCCTTGAGTGTCAAATTCAGCATCTTAACTCGCTATTTCTTGACTTCAATTCGGAAGTGTATTTATCCACATGGGTCTGCGTACCCAATGATAACCGAGCATGAGGAGATCATTGATATGCAACATAAACAGCGTGGTAGAGAGTACCTGACCCCTGAGGTACCCCGGCGTGAATGGCCAATTGAACAGATGAGCGGCCATCAATGACTACCCGAATAGGTAGTAGACGAGACCTCATAGTCTGCAAGCCAAAAGCAGAATTGGGCTGGAAGCCGTATAAAGGAAACTTGCCTACTGAATTCCTTAAAAAAATAAATATTATTTTGTGTTTTTAATAATTCTCTCCAGGTGACTAATTTCTTAAAAGTAATGTCTACAAAATGAGAATCTGTTATTCGCATTAAGCATTAGCTATGAGTTTGTTTACATTGATGCCAAGTGTTGTTGATTCTATAATGAATAAAAAAAAGGCTGGCGTGCTAAACCCTGTCAAAAGCCTTCGAGATATCTAGTGAAAGGCCAGTGCTTCACCATACTTATCGATGGCTACACTCCAAACGTGTGTAGCATACGCAAGAAGATCCCTAGTAAACTGATATGCCAAAACCCATATCAACGGTCACTGAGGAGGCCGTCGTCTTTAAAGTGTGGCAGGAGCTTCCTATTCAGCACGTGCTTCATACATTTACACAGTAAGGAGATGACTGAGATAGGGCGGTAGTTTGTCGGGTCGATACGACTACCTTTTTTGGGGCCCACATCTGGGCTCACTCTAGAGATGTGATGACACTAAAGTCCCCGATTATTAAAGTGTGCAAGCTAAGCAATTTTCAGTTTCAGTTGACTTTGCAGTCGGGTATTAAGTTACGATTGTATTTTTTATATTATAATATTTTATTTCGTTTTTGACGATCATAAAAATCAACTGGTCTATTTTATAAATATGCACTGTCTTAAGTCAGCAGCGGCCGCAATGTATGAGAAGGTAGATTTTCAACTCCATTATTGAAATGGAATGAACACAGATTATTCGATAAAGTACGGGCAGAACCGTTTCTGAAAATTTGTTGACTCTTTACAAATTAACCGGTACGTCGCAGCATTATGCATGGGAGATACGGCGTTGCGGTATTTACAGCGGGTGTACGTAAATACGATGTATCGTAGGTATATACGTGAATATTGTGTGATAATAAATTATTTTATTTATTATACAGGTGCACCCGTCGCTAAGGAACATAAACCGCTAACCATCGAAACTACCGATTTGGCAGCTGAAACGCAGAATAAACAAGTAATACTTACTTCAAAAACTGAAGAACATATCGAGCCTACAAGTAACGTTACTAATTACAAAAGGTCCATAACATTTGCAGCCCCTAAAAAGATTCAAACTAAGGACAATAAAGGAAGTAAAACACAAGAGCCATAAAAGCTCTTATTGAAACAACTATAGTCAAACCAAATACTCCTAATATTAAGATATCGGAAAGTAAAAAAACAAATCTAGGTGGAGAAGAGACGAAAGCGAGCCATGGACCGAACAATGCAGCGGATTTTTACATCTATTGTAATAATTGCAACAAGAAATTTATAACAAAGCAAGATCTGCAAAAACATCTCAGGTTCCATGATCCTGAACGGGCATATGCATGTGACGTATGCAAGCTACGGTACGATTTATTGCCAAATTTAAAAATTCATATGAGAACGCACACCGGTGAAAAGTTGTATGCCTGCGAAATATGCGATAAAACATTCAGCATAAAAGCAGAATAAACAAGTAATACTTACTTCAAAAACTGAAGAACATATCGAGCCTACAAGTAACGTTACTAATTACAAAAGGTCCATAACATTTGCAGCCCCTAAAAAGATTCAAACTAAGGACTTGGAAGTAAAACACAAGAGCCATAAAAGCTCTTATTGAAACAACTATAGTCAAACCAAATACTCCTAATATTAAGATATCGGAAAGTAAAAAAACAAATCTAGGTGGAGAAGAGACGAAAGCGAGCCATGGACCGCACAATGCAGCGGATTTTTACATCTATTGTAATAATTGCAACAAGAAATTTATAACAAAGCAAGATCTGCAAAAACATCTCCGGTTCCATGATCCTGAACGGGCATATGCATGTGACGTATGCAAGCTACGGTACGATTTATTGCCAAATTTAAAAATTCATATGAGAACGCACACCGGTGAAAAGCTGTATGCCTGCGAAATATGCGATAAAACATTCAGCATAAAAGCAGAATAAACAAGTAATACTTACTTCAAAAACTGAAGAACATATCGAGCCTACAAGTAACGTTACTAATTACAAAAGGTCCATAACATTTGCAGCCCCTAAAAAGATTCAAACTAAGGACAATAAAGGAAGTAAAACACAAAAGCCATAAAAGCTCTTATTGAAACAACTATAGTCAAACCAAATACTCCTAATATTAAGATATCGGAAAGTAAAAAAACAAATCTAGGTGGAGAAGAGACGAAAGCGAGCCATGGACCGAACAATGCAGCGGATTTTTACATCTATTGTAATAATTGCAACAAGAAATTTATAACAAAGCAAGATCTGCAAAAACATCTCAGGTTCCATGATCCTGAACGGGCATATGCATGTGACGTATGCAAGCTACGGTACGATTTATTGCCAAATTTAAAAATTCATATGAGAACGCACACCGGTGAAAAGCTGTATGCCTGCGAAATATGCGATAAAACATTCAGCATAAAAGCAGAATAAACAAGTAATACTTACTTCAAAAACTGAAGAACATATCGAGCCTACAAGTAACGTTACTAATAACAAAAAGTCCATAACATTTGCAGCTCCTAAAAAGATTAAACTCAAGGACAATAAAGGAAGTAAAAACACGAGAACCATAAAAGCTGCTATTGAAACAACTATAGTCAAACCAAACACTCCCAATATTAAGATATCGGGAAGTAAAAAAACAAATCTAGGTGGAGAAGAGACGAAAGCGAGCCATGGACCGAACAATGCAGCGGATTTTTACATCTATTGTAATAATTGCAACAAGAAATTTATAACAAAGCAAGATCTGCAAAAACATCTCAGGTTCCATGATCCTGAACGGGCATATGCATGTGACGTATGCAAGCTACATTACGATTTATTGCCAAATTTAAAAATTCATATGAGAACGCACACCGGTGAAAAGCTGTATGCCTGCGAAATATGCGATAAAACATTCAGCATAAAAGCAGAATAAACAAGTAATACTTACTTCAAAAACTGAAGAACATATCGAGCCTACAAGTAACGTTACTAATAACAAAAAGTCCATAACATTTGCAGCTCCTAAAAAGATTAAACTCAAGGACAATAAAGGAAGTAAAAACACGAGAACCATAAAAGCTGCTATTGAAACAACTATAGTCAAACCAAACACTCCCAATATTAAGATATCGGGAAGTAAAAAATCAAATCTAGGTGGAGAAGAGACGAAAGCGAGCCATGGACCGAACAATGCAGCGGATTTTTACATCTATTGTAATTACTGCAACAAGAAATTTATAACAAAGCAAGATCTGCAAAAACATCTCAGGTTCCATGATCCTGAACGGGCATATGCATGTGACGTATGCAAGCTACGGTACGATTTATTGCCAAATTTAAAAATTCATATGAGAACGCACACCGGTGAAAAGCTGTATGCCTGCGAAATATGCGATAAAACATTCAGCATAAAAGCAGAATAAACAAGTAATACTTACTTCAAAAACTGAAGAACATATCGAGCCTACAAGTAACGTTACTAATTACAAAAGGTCCATAACATTTGCAGCCCCTAAAAAGATTCAAACTAAGGACAATAAAGGAAGTAAAACACAAAAGCCATAAAAGCTCTTATTGAAACAACTATAGTCAAACCAAATACTCCTAATATTAAGATATCGGAAAGTAAAAAAACAAATCTAGGTGGAGAAGAGACGAAAGCGAGCCATGGACCGAACAATGCAGCGGATTTTTACATCTATTGTAATAATTGCAACAAGAAATTTATAACAAAGCAAGATCTGCAAAAACATCTCAGGTTCCATGATCCTGAACGGGCATATGCATGTGACGTATGCAAGCTACGGTACGATTTATTGCCAAATTTAAAAATTCATATGAGAACGCACACCGGTGAAAAGCTGTATGCCTGCGAGATATGCGATAAAACATTCAGCATAAAAGCAGAATAAACAAGTAATACTTACTTCAAAAACTGAAGAACATATCGAGCCTACAAGTAATGTTACTAATAACAAAAGGTCCATAACATTTGCAGCCCCTAAAAAGATTCAAACTAAGGACAATAAAGGAAGTAAAAACACGAGTACCATAAAAGCTCTTATTGAAACAACCTATAGTCAAACCAAACACTCCTAATATTAAGATATCGGAAAATAAAAAAACAAATCTAGGTGGAGAAGAGACGAAAGCGAACCATGGACCGAACAATGCAGCGGATTTTTACATCTATTGTAATAATTGCAACAAGAAATTTATAACAAAGCAAGATCTGCAAAAACATCTCAGGTTCCATGATCCTGAACGGGCATATGCATGTGACGTATGCAAGCTACGGTACGATTTATTGCCAAATTTAAAAATTCATATAAGAACGCACACCGGTGAAAAGCTGTATGCCTGCGAAATATGCGATAAAACATTCAGCATAAAAGCAGAATAAACAAGTAATACTTACTTCAAAAACTGAAGAACATATCGAGCCTACAAGTAACGTTACTAATAACAAAAAGTCCATAACATTTGCAGCTCCTAAAAAGATTAAACTCAAGGACAATAAAGGAAGTAAAAACACGAGAACCATAAAAGCTGCTATTGAAACAACTATAGTCAAACCAAACACTCCCAATATTAAGATATCGGGAAGTAAAAAAACAAATCTAGGTGGAGAAGAGACGAAAGCGAGCCATGGACCGAACAATGCAGCGGATTTTTACATCTATTGTAATAATTGCAACAAGAAATTTATAACAAAGCAAGATCTGCAAAAACATCTCAGGTTCCATGATCCTGAACGGGCATATGCATGTGACGTATGCAAGCTACATTACGATTTATTGCCAAATTTAAAAATTCATATGAGAACGCACACCGGTGAAAAGCTGTATGCCTGCGAAATATGCGATAAAACATTCAGCATAAAAGCAGAATAAACAAGTAATACTTACTTCAAAAACTGAAGAACATATCGAGCCTACAAGTAACGTTACTAATAACAAAAAGTCCATAACATTTGCAGCTCCTAAAAAGATTAAACCCAAGGACAATAAAGGAAGTAAAAACACGAGAACCATAAAAGCTGCTATTGAAACAACTATAGTCAAACCAAACACTCCCAATATTAAGATATCGGGAAGTAAAAAAACAAATTTAGGTGGAGAAGAGACGAAAGCGAGCCATGGACCGAACAATGCAGCGGATTTTTACATCTATTGTAATAATTGCAACAAGAAATTTATAACAAAGCAAGATCTGCAAAAACATCTCAGGTTCCATGATCCTGAACGGGCATATGTACCTATGTGACGTATGCAAGCTACGGTACGATTTATTGCCAAATTTAAAAGTTCATATGAGAACGCACACCGGTGAAAAGCTGTATGCCTGCGAAATATGCGATAAAACATTCAGCATAAAAGCAGAATAAACAAGTAATACTTACTTCAAAAACTGAAGAACATATCGAGCCTACAAGTAATGTTACTAATAACAAAAGGTCCATAACATTTGCAGCCCCTAAAAAGATTCAAACTA
The DNA here is from genome assembly GCA_963924445.1 of Philereme transversata. NCBI lineage: Eukaryota > Metazoa > Arthropoda > Insecta > Lepidoptera > Geometridae > Philereme > Philereme transversata. The sequence continues at coordinate 15,103,288 of OZ004347.1, forward strand.
AGGACAATAAAGGAAGTAAAAACACGAGTACCATAAAAGCTCTTATTGAAACAACTATAGTCAAACCAAACACTCCTAATATTAAGATATCGGAAAGTAAAAAAACAAATCTAGGTGGAGAAGAGACGAAAGCGAGCCATGGACCGAACAATGCAGCGGATTTTTACATCTATTGTAATAATTGCAACAAGAAATTTATAACAAAGCAAGATCTGCAAAAACATCTCAGGTTCCATGATCCTGAACGGGCATATGCATGTGACGTATGCAAGCTACGGTACGATTTATTGCCAAATTTAAAAATTCATATGAGAACGCACACCGGTGAAAAGCTGTATGCCTGCGAAATATGCGATAAAACATTCAGCATAAAAGCAGAATAAACAAGTAATACTTACTTCAAAAACTGAAGAACATATCGAGCCTACAAGTAACGTTACTAATAACAAAAAGTCCATAACATTTGCAGCTCCTAAAAAGATTAAACTCAAGGACAATAAGGAAGTAAAAACACGAGAACCATAAAAGCTGCTATTGAAACAACTATAGTCAAACCAAACACTCCCAATATTAAGATATCGGGAAGTAAAAAAACAAATCTAGGTGGAGAAGAGGCGAAAGCGAGCCATGGACCGAACAATACAGCGGATTTTTACATCTATTGTAATAATTGCAACAAGAAATTTATAACAAAGCAAGATCTGCAAAAACATCTCAGGTTCCATGATCCTGAACGGGCATATGTATGTGACGTATGCAAGCTACGGTACGATTTATTGCCAAATTTAAAAATTCATATGAGAACGCACACCGGTGAAAAGCTGTATGCCTGCGAAATATGCGATAAAACATTCAGCATAAAAGCAGAATAAACAAGTAATACTTACTTCAAAAACTGAAGAACATATCGAGCCTACAAGTAACGTTACTAATAACAAAAAGTCCATAACATTTGCAGCTCCTAAAAAGATTAAACTCAAGGACAATAAGGAAGTAAAAACACGAGAACCATAAAAGCTGCTATTGAAACAACTATAGTCAAACCAAACACTCCCAATATTAAGATATCGGGAAGTAAAAAAACAAATTTAGGTGGAGAAGAGACGAAAGCGAGCCATGGACCGAACAATGCAGCGGATTTTTACATCTATTGTAATAATTGCAACAAGAAATTTATAACAAAGCAAGATCTGCAAAAACATCTCAGGTTCCATGATCCTGAACGGGCATATGTACCTATGTGACGTATGCAAGCTACGGTACGATTTATTGCCAAATTTAAAAGTTCATATGAGAACGCACACCGGTGAAAAGCTGTATGCCTGCGAAATATGCGATAAAACATTCAGCATAAAAGCAGAATAAACAAGTAATACTTACTTCAAAAACTGAAGAACATATCGAGCCTACAAGTAACGTTACTAATAACAAAAAGTCCATAACATTTGCAGCTCCTAAAAAGATTAAACCCAAGGACAATAAAGGAAGTAAAAACACGAGAACCATAAAAGCTGCTATTGAAACAACTATAGTCAAACCAAACACTCCCAATATTAAGATATCGGGAAGTAAAAAAACAAATCTAGGTGGAGAAGAGACGAAAGCGAGCCATGGACCGAACAATGCAGCGGATTTTTACATCTATTGTAATTACTGCAACAAGAAATTTATAACAAAGCAAGATCTGCAAAAACATCTCAGGTTCCATGATCCTGAACGGGCATATGCATGTGACGTATGCAAGCTACGGTACGATTTATTGCCAAATTAAAAAATTCATATGAGAACGCACACCGGTGAAAAGCTGTATGCCTGTAAAATATGCGATAAAACATTCAACGAGAACTGTGATTTAATAAAGCATATGAGAACGCACACCAGTGAAAAGTCGTATGCCTGCGAAATATGCGATTAAACATTTAATTGGAACGGTAATTTGAAATATCACTTAAGAACGCACACCAGTGAAAAGCCTTATGCCTGCGAAATATGCGATAAAACATTCAGCATGAACAATAATTTGAAAATCCATATGAGAACTCACGCCGATGAAAAGCCTGTGAAATATGCGATACAAAATTCACTCATTCCAATACATTTTCAATGTATATCATATTACTAAAATTCATCTAGGAAAGTAAGTGTAAACAAATACCAGGGACTAAGCCCGGCTTGCACAACGATCCCTAAACGTATTTAGCGATTAAACTAAATTCTGCCAGCGGCGTCGCACGCGTTTGTCAACAAAATGTAGCCTGTTTGTTAATTCAGGTTATAATCTACTAACATACTAAATTTCATCGAAATCAGTTCAACCGTTACGAAGTGATTTAGTAACAAACAAACATCGAAACATTCGCACCCCCTATTATTATAAACGCGAAAGTTTGTATGGATGTTTGTCATTATTTGACGTCGTAAAGGCTGAACCGATTTTGATGAAATTTGGTATGTACGTACGTAGATTATAGCCTGGATTAACACATATGCTACTTTTTGTTGACAAACAACGCGTGCGACGCCGCTGGCAGAAGTTATTTATAATATTAGTGTGATAAGGATATCTGCGCAGTCATTCCTAAGATCCTAAATGTTGAGATAAGTTAAAATAACATTTAACTTAACTATCTCATTTACTCATTACTATGTTACCTATTATCACTGTTATACATAGGTAAATTGTACGAACTTTAGAGATACCTTTATTGTAGCTATATTTGTAGCTGTTGTTCTTTTCAATAAAATAAATAATAAGAATACAAAAATAATTTAAAAGTTAGGGTACTCACCAAAACTTATTAGGTTAGTATATACATAGGATGATTCCGACTATGTATGTTAACCCAAAAGAGGTCATCGTGCTCACTTGTACGAACATTATACCTACTTTTAAACTAAAACTTAGTCAAAAATTAAAACAGCTTTTTGGTTAAACTTGACTTAATGTAGTCAGATCCAAAAACCAGTTGACATGAAGGTAAAATAAAAACATTTATATTTAAGACGAATAGACATAGACATAGAAATCATTTATTCGATATTATTTGATTAAGACGAACTTTTTAGGAAGTATGTCGGTTTTGGCAAATCGCCCCTTTCTGAGTTATACATATTCTGAAGCACTCTGTAGAACAGTCTACCGCTATGCGGCTGTTATTATTTTGAATGGTACAATTTTGATTATAAGATAATAATTGTTACTATATCTGTTAATATATTGTTGCGTTTTGTGCTATATTTTCGCAGTCAGTAGTAGCACAGTCCCTTTATACTACGGTACTTGTATAAATGGATTTTTTATTGATTTTCTTGTTTGACTTTTTTTAATAAAGATGTTTTGTTGATAATGACAGTTTGTTTTTCATCACCCATGCTCTCGTACTCGAAACTGCTCCGAAAATGCGATTAGCAGCCCTAGGGCCGAAAGTAAATTTGAAATTGAACGATGCTAATTACATTCATAATAATTGAAATACAATTTCCATGACAAATCCTTATGTGTTTTTAATTTTAAAATGATACTTCAGTCTGGTTGGGAAAAAATGGGGTGAAAACTTATCGTGGCCCATCAAGTACTTATAATTTATGAGGAAGTATATGAAACTCACTTTTTTAGGGCTCCGTAGTCGAACTCAGAATCCTTATAGTTTCGCCAAACATGTTATTTAGTACCTCCCCTATATGGAAGTTGGGGGTGTCTTTTTTACTTACCTGCGCATCACGTACTATCCGGCTATCGTTAAATATAGGTCCTCCCAAAACACTAACCGTGTTACCACAAAAAGTAAAACCACTGTTTAACGCGTGTTTAAAAAATTATTTCCCATAAAATGTCTAAGGTTTTCTCAACACTTTTGATACAAGAGTGCAGACCCGTAGCTAGAGTTGAATATAAAGTAGGGCGGAGCACGAAACCGAATAAAGACTAGCGGCGATCGGAGCGATCCGCAAAAATATCAGTGTTTTGGACGTTAACTAGAACACGGAACGATTATTATTTACTTGGTGGTATTTTTTAAGGTAGGGCATTGCCCCACAGTGCCCCCCTAGCTACGGCCATGAGAGTCTGCTTACGAAATATAAAGCTTCAAAGTTGCCATTTTCGTAATAGTCTTGTAATAACTACTGACAAGGATCATTATTGGTATCTACGGGATTTATCACGTACCGTTTTATCGGTTATGGGGTACATGATAAATCCCATATTTATAATAATTATTGAAATAAATCACGAAAGTTTTCTAAGTGACATTAGAGAATCTTTACGAAAAGACTCCAAAATTAAAAACAAGTCATAACGAAAATAATTCATTTGCTAAAAAACGAAGAGCGATGACAATCAAATTATTAGCTAAGTAGTATCTACCTACATCAATAACAACAAAATTAAAAAATTACCTAAAATATCCGTAACAAATTATAACCTAAATATTATTTTAAATTAATGGAATGGCACAAGTAATATCTAATAACTTACAATCGACCCAAAAACCTTACAAAATACCTAACATTAATTACATTAGACTAGATTTACGTCACCTAAGCTTAAAAATAGAAAATAATATCAAATGTACAAAATAAATCGACATGAACTAATCCACATATTACCCATTGTGTAATGCTGCTATTATTTTGAATGATTGCCTTCTGCATTATTAGTTCTATGTATGAGTACAAAACTAGTGTTTTTGTACTTCTTCGGCGCTCATACTATTTTAATCTGTAATAACATAATAGGTGTGTGTTTGTAAAAAATAAGAGACTTACATTTCTATAGGGATGTTTTTGGTTCAGACATGGAATGATTTTGCGAGGAAATAGCTTACACTATCACGTTTAGCGTCTGTACGCAAGCATATGATAAAAATTCGATCAATTCGATGACAGAAATAATTATTGTACCCTTCGTTATACCTATTGGTTAGGCAGAAACAAAATAATCGTATCTGAACCGCTAAAACGAGAGATTTCGATTTAAAAAAAAAACTAGTTCCAACTAGCGTTATAGATGGCGTTCTCTGGAGATAAGCCGCCAAAAATACGGATTTAAACTAAAATCTCAAAGACACAAAATCAAAATTTGGCTAAAACAATCTTACCTCGTAAGTAAACAAACGATTTTTTTTATTTCACTTTCATCTGAAATAAATGTTAAACACTGCAATGAGGGCTTTTCATTTTCGATTTCAAGATTAAAAGAAAAAACTAGTTCCACCTAGCGTAATAGATGGTGCCACTTTACTATGATAATGAGCGTATGACATAGCACCGCCATCTGTTAGCAGTTATAAAAACATGTCCGTGAAAACTCATTGAGAGCACACATTTTGGAGTTTTTTCATAGGAAGCTATCACAAAACTGCTCTTGAGTGACGGTCGAGCAGTTTTAAAATACTAGACAACCGTATTCAGCACTAAACTTATAGTCACAAGCGTAGATTTTATGTAATTTTTCAGTGAAAATAAGTTAAAATTCTATGCAAGGCTTGATTTAATTTAACGAGTAGAACCAAACTACTAAACATTATACAAAATTCAAAAATATACTCAAGAATGTAGGTTATGGGCCCAGATGGTGCAATTTCATGAACAGTCAAGGTCTACTATTAGGGTTGCATTGTACCCGTCAGCGTCATACCATTACAATTTAGCTTTTAAACCCACAATTCTACAGGTAGATATTTGATCTAATTCAAACCAAAATCCGTTGTTACCAACGTTTTTATTTTAATTTCAAGATTTAGCCCTTTGTATAAAATCATGTCAAAGTTGTCTAATTTTGAAAATAAAAGACATTTTTTTAGAAAAGAGAAATTGCTTGGTATGATGCTGACTGTACAGGGGGTATAGTGGCCAAAACTTCCGAAAATTTTAGGAATGCTCTCAACTCATCTAAAATGTCCGACATTACGTATTAGAACAACATGATTATGCTTACCTACATACAAAGCTATTTCCTTCTGACCCCCTTTATAATCCCCACTAGTGGTAGTAGCCGTCATGTAAGCAAAGCGCTGGCGGGCGATCGAGTACACTCTGTACCACAGATCTAATATTGAATAGACAGTAGAGTTGAGTACATTTGTATGAAAACCAAGCGTCTATTCAACAGCCCCGGATTATCCATCATCCCCGTAGACAAAATGGGATGGGGCTGCAAGAGCTAAGCCGAATAAACCCGAAAGTAACATACCCCCCCCCCCCACCCCCGCCCCTCTCACTCTCAAACGCTGGAGGGGGCGCTAGGGTCAAGTTTCTGCCCTGGTTCGGATAAATCGTAGATCCGGAGCTGCTAATAGAGATCTGTGCTGTGAACTAACTACGTATGTATAATCTCGTGGTTGCTAACCCAGCGCTTATCTGGTTATCTTCGATGCCGAATAGTTGGTAGTGGCCCACTACCCACTATTCGGCTCCATCACAAATACTCGCACAAACTGGTCAAACGAACTTTTCTACGATTTGACATTTATGACAGCTGTAATTCGGCTTAGAGCATGGTTATAGTGACTAAGACCGTGTCTGACAAATATCGAATCGTAAACAATAAAGTATTGTATTTGGAGAAGCGCCACTTTTAGATCTCGTACCATCTAAAATAGATAGGACCGTCACTGGTAGTGGGTAGTGAGTAGTGGGTGGGTAGTGGAGTGTGGTTGGACACGAGGTAGATTCACTTGGCGACTTCAGGCGGGCAGTCGGGCTGGGCCGAGGGGTGCGCGGCGCGGAAGGCGGGGTGATTCTCCAACTCACGGTCGATGCGTAGGATTATCGGGAACGGACGTAGATCTACGTGGAATCTGAAACATTATCATTACAAAACATTGGGCTCAAATATACTCTCCTAAACTCGTGGAAATCTAATATGTCGGATTTTACAGGTGTCAAACCTCCTGGCGCAGAACAAATGTTTGCACGTTCTACAGATATTTGTTCCGGATTTGGGATGTTACTCTATGTATACCCAAAAGAGAATGCTTGCTAGCAAGTTCACCATGTACAGAATTTTTAATCAATCAATTATATAATACCAAAATACCTATTTAAAAAAAATTTACATAGATGTAAGTATTCCATCAGTTATCAGGTTCCCATAGTAAAAGATATGCTTGGTTTGGGGCTAGATAGCGCAGAGTGAAATGTCCAGCATTATTTAATACAAATACAAATAAATAAGTACAAATATTTTATATAATATTTTAGTATTTGAAAGCAAGTATAATTTAGTTAATGAAAAAACGAACTTACTACTTCTAGCATGTTCTAGAACCTTACCTCCTAGCATTGAACACCTGCGGCACCAAGCAGCAATCAGCTAACGTGATCTCATCCCCCACACAGTACTTCCCGGCGCAGGCAGACAGCAGCTTCTCCGTGGCTCTGAACCCTCGCATGATCCAGTGCTGCGCCCATTCCTTCTTCTTCTCTTCTCCCACGTGGATCAGCACGATGAGGTTCTGAAGGGGCTGGATCCCTGAGGCTATCACCTGAAATATTAAACGAGAACTCGTATATTTTATATAACCTAATTTAGATGATTATTGTTGCAAAAATGTAAGACATGTATTTAGTCTATACCAATAAAACATAGATGATGTGTGATGGACCAAATTTAAAGATAGGGTTGCTAGGTCAAGTGGGTTATCATATAAAAGAGCTTAATTTACACATTCCAATACCATTATTTTGTCATATAATTCTGGAGTAAGGAAAAAATAAGTTGAAAAAATACCCTTTTCTCTGAACTGGTTGCAAAACGAAAAATTTGATATTATTAGGATTAATAGAAATGTATTCATAAACTACAAAAAAAACAAAGTGTAACTGTTTTTTTAGAAATTTATATTAAAAGGGACCGACCGAAACTTCGGTTTCGGGCAGTTTCGGCCAAGAAACCTAGTTACGGCCTTAGTTTCGGTTTTGGCCAAAAAATTTCCGCAACTTTCAGCCGCGCCGAAACTTGAATTCTTTCGTGAATAATCGTGCGTCGTGAATAATTAAAATATTCAATTGAGAGTCTGTAGTTATGTGGTATATGTAAGTTTAACTGAATGTTGTTTTCTGAAAAAAATATTTCTAAGAGTAAGTCTTAAGATATTTATTAAGTTTATATTTTCATGACATAAAAGAATAAAACGTATATTTGTTACGTAATTGAATGATTGTCTTTTTATTTTATTTAACATTATTTAACTGTCTGCATCTATAATGTACCATTTAATTGCTATGCATAGCAATTAAATGTGTGAAAAATTCACTAGATTTCAGTATACAATAGAAATTTTGAACATGTTTAAGTAAGTTTCGGTTTCGACCGAAACTGAGAACAAGGCCGAAGGTTCCTTTTCGGTTTCGGCTGAAAAACCTGTTTCGGTCGGAGACTAATTAAAAGTATTCTATGTTTACCACTCACATAACTAGATGGCGCTGCTAAATTATCATAAATCATCTTGTTTTACTTGCAATAGAGGTGGGCCAGTATTATTTAAAACTACTAGTTGCCAGTGCACAGTAGTCGTTTGACTGACATTTATATAGTTTTTGCTTTATTTTAGCATTCGGCACTCCTTCTCCATATATAAACTATGCGAAATCCTAAACTCATCCTTGCGCGCAATAAACTTAAAAAGGGATACAAAGTTTTCTCTTAACGTATTTATGCATACTAAAACTTTACATTCGAAAGTAACCCTCTGTTTGTTACGTTTTCACGACTAAACGGGGCTGGACCGATTTCGATAAAATTTGGTATACATAGTGATTATGACTGGGATTGAGACATAGACTAATTTTTATCCGACAGCGTAGAAGGGTGTAATGTTTCTAATGTTTTTTTTTAATGACAAGCGTGCGCAGCCGCGTACGTATCAGCTAGTACATTATCTATTATAGGTTCTAAATTTAAGGTTCCCTAAAAAAGAAGGATGTTCAGTGTGGTCTCAGCATAATTATGAGACTTGATTACTATTTATTAAATAGTTACCTCACAAATCTCGCGAACCTTGGCCCTCTTAAAACAATCATCGGGCATCAGCGGCCTCTGAGGTCTCGTCTCCTCCAAGTAATGCATTATGTTTAGTGATTCCACAAGGGTATTTCCATCTGAAACATTGTATTATAAGCAAATAGCTTAGTAAACTACCTACCTTATTGATACATTTATCAAGCCAAATGAGACAGTTGAGCAACTATGGCACACATGATATTACTATCTCGCTCGGTCTTGCAGCCCTTACGGGAGACGTTAGTGATGCGCCGAGAACCTATCGATAACACTATAGTTTGTCAAATATAACATACGTCCTATGACAACTGTCATCGAAATCGAATTTGGGCTGTGTAACTTTATTACATGAATACAAATGTGTAACGTGTTCCTTGTGTTTGATTTAATTGAAACATATTCAATTACATATCAACAAATTATCGATAAATACGATCAATAATTATCGACATAGACCTAGATCTATTGTAGGCATGTTATTCTGACAGCTGTTACAGTAATCCTGTTATATTTGACAAACAAATTAACCAAGTATTATTTTTATTACTGTAATTACCAGTAATTGTATTAAAAGTTTTTATTGGTTCGTCACGTCTACCACATGTTTTGGCGTATATTAAAGTTAAGATTTTATGCTCAGTTCTCTCTCAGTCTCAGTTCCTTAGTCAGGAAATTGATAGATATCACTATATCTAGACTAATATGTTATCTGCAAAGAATTATATTTCATAAAAAACTAATATGTAATTTGTTTTGTTACTCTTGTTTTTTTCTGAAATAAAATATTTAAATTTTTTCTATGTTTGCTATATATTTTTAAACTCCCATACAAAGAGGTTAGTTATAAATCTGAACCTTTGTCTGTCTACCTGCAAAATCAATTTCAATGTGATTGATCTGTTTAAAAGCTGGTATTTGCGAGGAGATTCTATAACTAAGTTTGGTTCATAGCTATCATCAACTTCCTACCCATTTCCCCCAATGTATGGGGTCGGCACCACATGTCTTTTTATTCCATACCTCTCTACCAGCCATCATCTGAGTAGTCACTTCTTTCTCGCCCATATCATCTATACCACAGTCCATCCATCTATTATTTAGCCTTCCTCTAAGTCAAAGCCAAAGTTAAATATTATTATTCATTAAAATCACAAGGATCACTTTGAATCGTCAATTTTACTGCCTGTTCCTTCGCGACCAAGCCAGGAAAGAAAGGCAAGAAACAAGGCTGGTTGTTTTTTATAACGATCCTTTTACAATATATTATACAGAAAATAAATTACGTCTAAATTGTAACATTTTGAACGAGTTGGAGCAATTTCAATCCCAAGCTTCTCTATCATCTAAATAATTCGATATTTTATAGTAGGCTCTTTTATAAAGATTTTGTTTAATTACGTTTTTAAATTTGTTAATTGTCAATTTTTGTACATCCCTTGGGAGTTTGTTATAAAAGCGTACACCTTGCCCTTTAAACGATTTACCAACTTTATAGAGTCTACAAGTGGCAACAGCGAGTTTATCTTTATTTCTAGTATTAAAATTATGATTATCGCTATTTTTCTTAAACAAATTAATATTTTTGTGAACATACATTAGATTTTCATAGATGTATTGACAAGGGAATGCCATAATATTTATTTCTTTAAACTTATTGTGTAACGATTCTCTGGGGCCCATATTATAAATTGCACAAACAGCCCTCTTCTGCAGCACGAAAACGGTGTTTATATCTGCAGCACTCCCCCACAGCAGTATACCGTATGACATAATGTTGTGGAAGTAGCTGAAGTAAACTAGTCTAGCTGTGTCTACGTCTGTAAAAAGACGGATCTTTTTGACTGTGTATGCCGCAGAACGAAGTCTCTTCGACAACCCATCAATATGAGGGCCCCATTGAAGCTTATTATCTAGGGTTATACCTAAGAATACGGTGGTGTCCACAAGAGCCAACTCCTAGCCTGAGCTAGGCCTACACCTTTTTTTTTTTTAGTCTCCTTATTTCTTGCAATCTGCCCATCAGGGCATTGAGCCAGAGTTTGGGGAATAGTTCGCGTTGGGCATGTATGGAATAAGCCCAGTGGCACTTCCATTTTTCCATTCCATTCCATTAGGTGCTATATGAGGTCTTGAGGGGCTGTCCTCTTTAATCTACTAAAGATTGTGGTTTTTTTCATTAGCTCATTAGCAAGCTCATTTGGGTGATTCTCCAGTCGTTTAGTGTAAGATTTCAGTTTTTTAGCTACTTCTTGTTTCACCGTTGTCACTTCTAGGTCGCGATGCAATTGGATGTTAGTGATGTACCATGGTGCGTTCGTTATCATGCGTAGCATTTTGGATTGGAAACGTTGGAAGATTTCCAAGTTTGAGTTCGCTGCTGTACCCCACAGCTCGGCTCCGTAAGACCATACGGGTTTTTGGATGCATTTGTAAAGGAGGAGTTTGTTATCCAGGGTCAGTTTTGATTTACGTTGCATAAGCCAATACAGTTTCCTTAATTGAAGGCCAAGTGACTTTCGTTTGGTAAAGATATGCTTCTTCCATGTAAGGCGTCTATCTAAATGTATGCCCAGGTAGCGTACGTCTTCGCTCTGAGGTATTTGGACATCGTTTAGTTTGACTGCGGGGCACGAGCTATGTCTGAGAGCAAAGGTAACATGCACTGACTTTGATTCGTTTGCCCTAATGCGCCAGTCTTTGAGCCAAGTTGAGACTTCGTCTAGGCTTCTTTGGAGCATCTTCGAAGCAATAATTGGGCTATCATGGGTTGCAACCAGCGCTGTGTCGTCTGCGAATGTTCCCACAAGTACGCTACACAAGTAGCTGAAGTAAACTAGTCTAGCTGTGTCTACGTCTGTAAAAAGACGGATCTTTTTGACTGTGTATGCCGCAGAACGAAGTCTCTTCGACAACCCATCAATATGAGGGCCCCATTGAAGCTTATTATCTAGGGTTATACCTAAGAATACGGTGGTGTCCACAAGAGCCAACTCCTAGCCTGAGCTAGGCCTACACCTAAGACCTAAGAGACTACACCTCTACTTTTATATCCATCCACATTCATATCTATCACTTTTCTAGTCAAATTTTGTTCTTCCCTTGGCATAATATGGGTTAAGAGCTAATTTTAAATTTTCCTTTAATTTACTTGTAGATACAGACAGCGTCGCTAAATAATAACCCTGCATGTTTAAGGTTGAAATAAAAACTTGTAGAAGAAAAATGATTACCAAAAAAATTTTATTACAAGTTGTGTGTTTTGATAAAATCTATATAAACAAACTTTTTGGAAATCATCCTTCTTCTACAAGCTTTTATTTCAATCTTTAAACATGCAGGGTTACCAGTTATCGACACTGTATGTATCTAAAAGTTAATTTTTAGAAAATTTCAAATTTGCTCTAAGCCCATATTATGGTAAGGGAAGAAAATAATGTGACTAAAAGAGTGATAGATATGAATGTGGATGGATATAGAAGTAGAGAAAGACCAAATAATAGATAGATGGAAAGCGTGGAAGATGATGACATGCAGGGGTCACCAGTTAGTGATGCTGCCTGTACATAGAACTTACCTATAACAAGTGAAGGGACCTGCTCCATTGGATTGACTTCCCTGTACTCATTGCAATGTTGTTCCCCACCTCCCTTGATGAGGCTTACTGCCTTTATATCGTACGGTATCTCCTTTAGGTTAAGAGCTATTCTCACACGCCAGGCACATGAGCTTCGCCAGTACGAGTATAGGACTGGCTGGAAACAATAAAATATAATTAAAATTATTTATACTATTTGTTTACTAAATAACATAAAAGAATAGGTATGAGTTATTAAAAATAAAAGTTGGAAAGAGGTGTGAGAGTTAGAGACACTGTGTTAAGGTCAATAGGTTGATAAACAGATAGCTTCAGTGGAGTGGTAAGCTAGTAGCTGATTGGGACGCAGAGGTTGAGGATGGAGACAAATCTTTACTGCAAATATTTGTTTCTAAGTCTAGATAGTCAAGTCTTGTTCTAGGTCTAGGTGTTGTGGTATGTGTCATGTAAGAGCTGGCATAACACGAAATATTACATAGTACTTTGGTGAACCCCTCCCCAATGCCACATATCAGCATTTTTTTTACAAGATGGGTAGGTACTATACTATGGTAATTGTAGTTCTTGATACCTATGACAATCATCCTATGGAAATCCTTGATTTATCAGTAGGTACTCATTATAATTTATCATATGTGCTTATAGGTTAAGGGCACATACATATTAAGTACCTAAGATTTTAAAATGAGTGGATATATAACATATGAAGGTGTTTTTGTATAATAAATATTTTAACGTTTGAGAATATGGACATTTATAATTTTCTTGGAGAGTGTCTAATGATCACTTACCTTAGTTTCAACAATATCTCCCATTTTAAAGTAAAATTGAAAATATTTTCACAGTAGATGAGTAGATAAACGCCTCTACGCTCTTATGCAAAGTGGCAAAAATTAAAGCCAGTTGTGCCTGGTTCACTAATCTAACTAGAATTACCGGTATGTAAAGTAACTTGTTTCAGAATAAAATAATAATAAAAACATAGTGGATACCAATTACTAGCCTTAGACTCACCTTAGCCATAGTATGAGTGGGATACTTGGAATAGTAAGCAATTTTGGCGCCGTTTAATTTAGCTTTAGAAAATTTTTAAAAGATTATTATAATAAATTTATTACAAAAATGTAAAATTCAACCCAGCCAAAACTCAATAACAAATCTGTGTTGCCTGATATTAACATTGAATTTCCTCTACCACTTCACCCACTTTCCGGCCCGTCTCGCTCGCAGACTTGCAGCGCACGCACGCAGTGCTTGTTTCAGATTTTTTGATCTACTAGGTAATTTAATAAAATCAACATTCTATACAGTATGTGCGGTGCATTCTATACTGGTGTTTGCCATCCCTCTGTTATTAGTTTTTATGTGTTATTGTGTATTATTATAATAATGTCATTTTTTAAATCTATTGTGTGATGTTTGCTAATGTTTATTTTGTTTTGTAGTTATTTGTTTATGTTAGTTTTTAAGTTTCTCTTATTCATTCTTGTGTTAGTTATTAGTGTAACGATTTGGATGTATCTGATAAGTTACTCTTGGCTGATTAAATGAATCTTGAAACATGAATCTTGAACCTGTGGTACCATACAATATACGATATTTTGTATGTTGCACATGCGGGAATGGTTTTGTGAGTTGGCAGCATTATGTTTTTCTTTTTAACAACAATGCTTTGCCAGGCAGGTGAGATGGAAGGGAATACTTTCCGTCAAATCTGAGACGTATTTTTTTTCTGGCAATTTTATTTGACATAATACCTCTACCTAAAAAATATAACATTGACAAGTGACAGACAACGTTCGCGTGATTTTTAAGGTTATGTTATTTTGTAGAGATGGGTCGTCGACGATTTTTTCATAAACGAAACGAAACCGTTCATCGTCGATCGTCGACTAGTCGATCAAGTAGTTGAATTTTTCGACTAGTTCATAACTGGCCATGTTCTTCACAATGTGCATTAGTCACTCTTACTTACCACCTGACTTAATGAAAACTATCGTGGTGCCCATTGTGAAGAACAGGACTGGGGATGTCGCTGACATTAAAAACTATCGCCCAATCTCGCTGGCAACTATAATTGCTAAAATACTGGACGGTTTGCTTGATTCTTGCTTAGAAAAACATTTAAATCTCCATGACGCCCAGTTCGGGTTTCGGCCCGGAATTTCTACTGAAAGTGCGATTATAAGTCTCAAGCATACCGTCCAGTATTATACAGACCGTAGGACGCCTATATACGCCTGCTTCCTTGACCTCTCCAAGGCCTTTGACCTTGTGTCTTATGATGTGCTCTGGAGAAAGTTGAGGGACCAGGGTATACCGGCTAAAATCCAAAATATATTTAAATTTTGGTATGCCAATCAGACCAACTATGTGAGATGGGCCAATTCTCTCTCGGATGCATATAGGTTGGAGAGCGGGGTGAGACAGGGGGGCTTGAGTTCTCCCAATCTCTTCAATCTCTATGTAAACGACCTCATCGTCGGGCTGAGCAGCATGCGTGTCGGCTGCCGAATGAACGGCGTTAGCATTAACAACATTAGTTACGCCGATGTCATCGGCGTAACTAATGTTGTTAATGTCTGCTGAGCCCGACGGTGGGGGGTCTCAGGGAATTGTTGGGGGTCTGCGAGGCCTATGCTGTTGAGCACGGGATTATTTATATTGCGAAAAAAAGCGAGTACATGGTCTTTAGGGCCGTCGGTAAATGTCCCGGGTATACACTGAATATAACCCTAAACGGCTTGAACTTAAATCGTGTTGCGAAATTTAAATATCTGGGACATTTTCTTGCCGATGACCTTAAAGACGATGAAGATATTGAGAGGGAGCGTAGGGCATTGGCGGTCCGAGGTAACATGTTGGCCCGCAGATTTTCCCGTTGTTCTGAACAAGTTAAAGTTACGCTTTTTAAAGCCTACTGTCAGAGCTTGTACACGGGAAGTCTGTGGGTCCGACATACCAAAAGATCATTGGATGTCCTACGCATCCAATATAATAACATCTTCCGGATGATGTTGCGGTTGCCCCGATACTGCAGTGCATCGGGGATGTTTGCGCATTATCACACAGATGGCTTTCACGCCATCATGCGCAAAAAAACGGCATCGCTGATGAGCAGAGTTCGGGACAGCCGCAACAGCATCCTGAGGACGGTGGCTGAGTGCTGCACATCTCCGCTCTGGAGGTGCTTTGTGCGAAGGGTGATTAATGAAGGAAGTAATTTCCTCAATTAGTCACCCTTGGCAGAAAAGAAATTGCAGATTCTATTTTCACCCAGTCCCTATTTTATACTTGTTTCATTTTTGTTTCATTTATGTTTTATTTTCTGTGTTCTAGAAACCAACATAGATTTTTAAATTTAATTTCAGTTCATTTAATTTTGATATAATTTCAATTTAATTTTAGTTTAATTTTAATATAATTTTGATTTAGTTTTAAATTAACTTTAATTTTTAATATCATTATAATTTAATGTAATTTTTCACTTTAATTTACTAACATAGTTTATAAGAACCTTTATACTATTAACATATGGATCATGGATATCTGAAATAAATGACTATTTAATTTAATTTAATTTAATAACGTGACCTATAGTCTATGCGTTGAGAAAGTCAACGATAAAGCCGCTCGACGTCGACGCAATCTCGTCGCGACAAGTAGGTGTAGTCCTACGGCTGGCTGCAATATTTAATTAGCAGCAGTGTGGTGTCCCTGAAATTGGCAATATCCAAGTAACACTGTTTTGAACTCGAGGTCGACCGTAATGTAATGTCCAGTTAGATTGTTGTGAAAAATTAAGTAATTGGTATAATTTTTCTTTAATCGACAGTATAATTTTAATAAATGCTTAACTCACTATAACTATTTATTCAAATATGAACGCTACCTAGGTAACTTTAAAGTTCAAATTTATTTTATGGTCGCGTCGAGCCAGCTATCTACCGTTCCCGTATTATACGACTATGTTTACGCGTCGAGCCGTCGCGCTCTAGTTGAAACAAACGTCTCAACATTTTATTCAACCGTCTACGAATTCAACTAGTCTACGAATCAACGATAGACCGTTGAAGCGTCGAATGTTAATCAACGGTTGATTCGACTAGTCCGTTGAATAAACGCCCATGCCTATTATTTTGATTGGTGCTGTGAATTGCTGTCTTTTGTTCTTGTTTTATTTTAAATCTAACTAGATTTAGAATAATTTGGGTAAATAATTACACTGAAATCATGGGGAAAAATAAAAAAGGACCTAAAGCGAATGTTTTTAAAGTAGCAGGTGCGAAAAGCCTGAAGAAAACTAAAGCAAAAGCTGTAAATCTTGGACTCAAAAATGTAAGCTGAGGTATATGTTTTGTGTTCAGATAGATTACTACAGCAGTTCTAGCTACAGGCTTTAAACCTAGGATAAAGTGGCTGTGTAGAATTCGTATAATAATTATTAATATTTAGCTGTTACCTTCTCTACTTACAATCTTCGCGATATAAAGCTGTTTCTGTTAGGTTATGTGCTTAGATGGGAGTCCTAGCTCATTTCTGTAATTGGTTTAGGACGTTCTAAATAAAATAAAATAAATTAATCGTCTTCTCGTTCTGGGTCTTTGACGTCGCCGCCTAGCATTGGGTGGGGTCTTCTCAGTAGTTCTCTTTGCTCAAAAGTAGTTTGACATGTCTGGCCCAGTTCCTTTTTAGGATGACTGTTTTTTGGCCAACCAACAGCTGAACTGTAGTTAGATATGACATGTTACCCATCTGTTTTCAGGTATCAAAATTGCATTAAGCAATATTTTTTAAATGTAATTTAGTATTAAAGATATTATTCTTCATCAAACTAGGCACTGTCAGAAAACCAGCGCTGCATCGTATCCACCGTGGTACGAAACAGCTTATGCTGAGACCATTTTGACTCACCATCATTGTCTGGGTGAAGTTTAACTTTAACTTAGTTTTTATTGTTATGTTTGATGTGGGTTTAAATAAATTCAATTAAGTTCTTTCTTTTCTTTAAATTATTCTATCTAGAAGTTGTCTTCTCAATTTTGATGTTGTTTCCCTTATTTAAATATTTTTTACCAGTATAAAATTGACTGTAGCTTATCTCTTTATAGAAGTTGTCAGTGAAAGATAAACACTTTGTAATCTACATTAAATTCTTATTATCCTGAAAGGTCTTACTGTCTAATTCTATGTGGGGGGAGTAAGATCTACATTGGGGTTTATTGTGCACCTTACCACTTTTCTAATGGTAACATAAACCCCAACCATCCTAACTTCATGAACTGCCTTTAAATAATTAACAAGGATTTTGGGTTAGGCAGGTTTGTGGTGGCTTGTTAGCAAGTTGTTGAAGTATTATTTAAATACAAACAGAGCTAATACAGTCAGTTATACGGCTAATACAGTCAAGCCAATAATTTAAAAGCATATTTTATTTAAGCATAATAGCACAATTCGGTATGTGTGTTTGTAGTGCTTTTGTGTGAGAGTATTTTAATGAAACCATCAAGCGAGATCATGGTCAAACGCTAGCCTATAATTAATAAAAAAAAACTCAATTTGCAAATTAATCTTTTTCAGATCAAACAAAAAGTATCAGATATAGACAAAGAATTTATTGAAATCAGCAAAACTCCTAAGCCTTCTCCTAAGGCTGCTCAACCAAAACCCAAAGTAGCCAAGAAGAAGCCTCAGCCGATATCCAAGGAGGATGTTGCAAAGACAGCAGAAGAAATAGTCAAAATGGATTTATAGTATTGACTACACCTAGTCGTAAGGTTAACCATTCAAATTTCTATTTATTATAAGCTATTTGTACTAAAAACGGGATATTTACCATGAAAAGTTATTATAAGCTGTTGGAACAAAAAATCTTTCTACTCTTGGGTGGAACCTGCATTTAACACCCTTAAATATTGCAGTAACCTTGACTAACTCCATACTATAACATTATAAGTTAGATAATACCTAAATGTAAATAATTATCTAATTGTAATCTATCTATACTTCTATTATAAAGACGTAAAATTTGTTTGTTTAGATGTAGGGGTCATTTTCGAAACTCCTTACAGATTTAGGTGCCTACTTTCTATCAAAAACATAAGTTTTATGAAGCATCACCACGCTAATAAAAAGAAGATCTCTGGAACTACTGAATGGATTTTGAAACTTAAAGCTGACTACTACCTGACTACTTAGGTATATTTTATTTTGATAAAAATCCATGCGAAGCCAGGGCGGATCGGGGCTAGTTATCTATGTGTGAGGTATTTAAATTTACTATTTTTAGCTAAAACAAAAAGAAATATTTTTTGCATTGTTCCACTATAGGGCAAACGCCTCACTTTCTTGTAATTTTCGCTGTCCCCAATCAAATAATACATAATTTTTCCCCCGTTAATAATAAGAAGGATTCATTAGTATGTATCAAAAATTGGGCCTTGTGGGACTCTAATAATTTTATTACTACCTAATCTACTTTTTTAACAAGGACATCATACTCAATAATAGAAAATCAAATTAATTAAGGAACGAAACATAACAGAAACAGATATCCGTCTTTTATTAAACTTTAACAAAAATAACATTATCAAACACTTAAGCTAAAACAGTTTAGTTATGACTAGTTTACATTTAAATGACTGGATTGGTGGTAGTTTACCATTCTATTCAAATAAAAACAGCTTTCGTTTTACGTAATATAATTACGAGAAAGAAAGAGGCGTACGTTGAAATTTACCACAAAAAGTGCTAATAGATCGTTCACGTCTACCTATTGAAATGCACGTGAACGACATTTAGCTGATGATAAAAATGCATGAGTTTTACAAAAATACCACCATAGCCCGGAAGACGGTGCAGGCTGGCCCCAACCACTAAGAGACAACGTTTAGTGGTGGCGTAAGACAGTTTGTCATGACATGATTGAGAAAATTCCCGGCTGATGATGGCGGTGGTGTAGAAAAATATGACCCTATGTGATTTGTAGTTTATTCCTCGTCGGTTAGATCCGGTTCCGCTTTCTCATCTTCGCTGGCGTCTTCCTCGTCAACCTCGGCTTCTGGGGTAGGCTCGACTGGGGCTTCGTTGTCGGCTTCTGGTGTCACTGGTTCCTCGACGATAGGTTCGGGTTCGTCGGCGGGTGTTTCACTGGAAAATAATATTTTATGTTACAATTTGCAAATATGCATTTGTTTGTAGTACAGTATACTGTTCAGGTAGTTACTATAGTTAGGTACCTGTTTTACGTGCTTAGAGTTGCAATTTTTCAAATAAGGAGGTAATTTATGTTTCGTTTAAATCTGTTCTTTTGACTGTCTCAGGCAGTAAC
Organism: Philereme transversata; assembly: GCA_963924445.1. Taxonomy (NCBI): domain Eukaryota; kingdom Metazoa; phylum Arthropoda; class Insecta; order Lepidoptera; family Geometridae; genus Philereme; species Philereme transversata. Next base: position 15,123,217 of record OZ004347.1, read on the forward strand.
TTGTCAGGCAGTAGTTTGTAACTTGAAATTGCGATCATTTCGTGTTCTTCTTACTGGTAATACTAGCATTATGTAAGATTGTTATTTAACCACTTTATCATTGGAGACGCAATTCTTTTCCATAAAGAGCATTTTTGGCGATATATTAGTTTATCAAATTACCTGGCTTCAGCTTCAGGAACTTCGGCGGTGGAACCGCTGTGTGAGAGCTCCTCAAGGCGGGCGGCGGCGAGTTCTGACTCTTGTCTTGCGATTTCAGCTAATTCACCAGCCTAAAAACAAATTATTATATAATTGGTACTCATACTTAATTTATCACAAAATTGTTTTATATTCTAGCAGTTAACTAATGAAAGGTCTTGTTACAAAATTTCTTGCGGCTTTTTAAGACCAATATTTACGTTTTTGTTACGTGTATAAATGTTTGAATTGATAGTAGTGAACTTACCTGTCTTGCAAGTTCTTGTTCCTTCTCTTCTTCAGCCTGTTTCTCAAGTTCTTCTAACCTCGCGAGTTCCTCTTGCCTCCTCTGTTCTGCTTGCCTCTCTTCCTCTAGCGCGGCCTCTTCCGCTGCCAACTTAGCCTCTTCAGCCAATTTGGTTTCTTCTGCCAATCTAGCTTCTTCGGCTAATCTGGCTTGTTCGACGATACGGGCTTCTTCTGCAAGACGGGCTTCTTCAGCCTTTGCAGCTTCTTCTGCGAGTTTCTTTTCCTCAGCGTTGCGAGCCTCTTCTTCTGCTAAGCGAGCCTCTTCGGCGATGCGGGCTTCCTCATCAATGCGGGCTTCCTCTTCGGCTTTTCTGGCATCTTCTTCTGCCTTACGCTTGGCAGCTTCAGCTGCGCGAGCTTCTTCCTCTACCCTCTTCTTTTCGGCGGCTTCACGGTCGGCCTGAAACATATATATGAATAGGTATATTATTTTGTCATTTATAAACTTGCATAAAGATAACTAGAACCTAATAAGTAAACTTTTGAAAGTAATATTTACTTGAGCTTTGCGCTCAGCCTCCCGTTTTGCTTCTTCCTTCAAAGCTCTGAAAAAAAGAGATAAACATAGTAAGTATCATATATAACGCGTATTCTTGTCAATAGTCATTAGATTCGTGTCTTACTTTTCTTCAGCAGCTCGTGCTTCCTCTTGCCTCTTCCTCTTGATCTCAGCGAGGTCAACTGACGGAGTCATCACAGGCTCAACTGTAGACGCGCGGAAGCGAGCTTCGCGGTCTGCCTTGGCCGCCTTCAGCTCTTCCGAAGGGTCGTCCATCATTTTTGGCGCCTGGAACTTGCGGCTCGGCCTCCATGGGAGCAGTTTCACTGCACCGAGGCCAAGGTTATGCGCCGAACAACGACCATTGGTGAAATGATTAGCTCACATGCTAGACATTTCACAGGGCATGTCGATGGTCATTGCAGCAAGACATCGGACAGCAAGCGAGGCTCGTGATCATAACGCTGTTACTAATCAAGCTCGCAAAGCCTGCGTTGGATGGAATCGCTATGGTGTCGGAATCATTTGAATTGCTGCTTGCTTCATGCTGTTTGTGATGCGAGTGGATCATTTTGATTTGTTTCAGTGGTATAAGCAAGCTTGTTTTTAAATTGATCTTTCTATCAACACATAATTGTCTTAATTAAAGGGGGGAATTGCTGTTGTGTACCTCAAAATACTTAAAAGTTTTATTTTTTGTATATTTATATCATTGTTTATTTATTTTGAGTAAATAATGTTATTGTATTGTAATTTTAGTAGATATCAAAGCAAGCGTTAACGAAGCCTAGACATTAGAAGCGTGAATTCAGGAACATGAAACATGCAATTAAAACAACTACAGATTCAGTAAAAATGTTTATTGTTAAAATAAAATCAGTCGAGTTTAGTGAAAACGAGACGTCTCGGTCACCGATTAAATAAATTCGGCGTAATACACCGCTATATCACAACGATGACTAGAAAATAAACTAAATTATTCGTTCGTTGTAACTCGTAAAATTATAGCAAAAATAATAATCTGTATGTAATATCATTAATGCGCTGAGTTATGATCTCATGGTTAGTGGTAGAAGAACCCTAACTCGTTATACCGAGATCATAGAGCGCCGCGGACGGGCGCGGCGCGGGCGCGGCGTAGGTACCGACACGCGACGCGCGCGCCGCGCCGCCCGGGCTGCGAGCGGGAGGGGCGGGGGACTACGCGCACTGCGCCGCCGACGGCTGTTGCGGCGCGCCTTTCGCTGCAAGAGACACCACACACAGGGTTAGACACGAACTTTATTCTTCAGTTTAATACCATTTTAAACGCCTTGAGGGCGCGTATGCTAATTTTAATGTTTTAAAAAACTCTTCTTTAGATTTAAGCGAAGGATAAACAGCTTTAGCTAGCGATGCGACTGGCGGGTACCTGTTACGTTCTCAACGGCTAGGCCGGCGGCCGCGAGTCTGTTCTTAGCATAGAACGAGAGGAGGTTCACGTCGTCCCGGATGCTGAGATGCTGATCTTTGTAAAGAGGCCTACGGTTGGAGAAGGCCTTTTTACCGGAGTAGTGCAGGCAAGCGAGGTTTCCGCGTCCTGGCGAGAACACCTCACTGTTATCACGGGGGTCACACTGGAACTTAACTGTTAGTTGGTGGTAAAATCGATACGGACGCTACTCGAACACCACAAGGAAATTGGAGATAGATCAAGCATTCGGTTCGTTTAGTTCTTCGGTTAACAGGTTGTGTTGTAACTGTATTGTGTACCTGTTGGCGGTCGTCGGCATACTTACCGAATCTTTTGGCAGGCTCATTGTAGAATGAAATGGCGTTGATGTTTCCGACAACATTGCGGTTCAGCGGGAACAGAAGCTTGTCAATATACGCGTCGTTGCTAAAACGGTACGGAATCGGCTCGCCGTAAGAGTATCTGTAGTAATAAATACATTGATCATAAAATCAGGTCGTGCTAACCACAGATTTCAAAGGTATCTTTCTAGTAAATTTTGTCATAAATAAACATTACATCAAGAAAATAAGTCGTAAAGCATTTTATTGGAATACGAGACTGCAAAACATTGGCTGGCATTTAACCAGTCTATAATTAAAACGGTGATCAGTTCAGCTTGTGCGGCACGTCACGCAAATCGCGCGTGAACAAGTTTTGGCTGTGAAATAATACACCCACGTCTCGAATGCTCTTACTAGTAAAATCCATAGCCATCCTGTTACTGCCAAACTTCCACGGTTGTGTCCGGTGGCGGTGTAGGCATTAGCAACATTGCCAATTAACGAAAGGGTAGCGTCGTCAATGTCAGTGCCAAAGCGGTCGTCTGATAGACAAATCGGACACATCAATGAACGTGCTATTTCGGTACTCTTACATCAGGCCAAGAAAAACTTGACTTGTCATTAGGTATGAACGAGGTTCTTAGGACCGACCGTGAAACTAAGATCGTTGAAACGTGCTAGTTACGGATTGTTGAAGTGGCCTTCGGGACATACGCCAAGGTTGCCTATGCGTGCCAACTTTGCTTTTGTCCCGCCAATTAGATTTTACAATAATTGTAACGGGATATCCTGTGCATACCTACAACTGCTGAGCCAGATTGAAGATATCGTACTTACGAGTAGATTGCGTCGAGAGGGGCGTACGTCTTGGCACGCGGTACCACGGAGCGCGCACGTGTCAGCAATGAAGCTGTATCAGCACGAATGCGACGGCTCTCATCCTCGAAAGCCTGAAATGTATAAATAAAAATGTCTTATTATAACCCTAGACCATTCGGAACGGAACATAGTTAAAACCACCCCCCAATGACAGAAAAGATCAGAAAAAAATTACTACCTAGCTATTTGAAATCGTAAAAGATAATGCCGATTCACAAACGATCTAAAACAAGATTTTACTTCTACAAATACTGTCAAAATCTAATCCTATCTTCATGAATCTTTAGACTTTTACATGCATAGGAAGAAAACTATTTTGCACCAATATACGAGTAGGATACAATTTTCTTACCTTGGTGCTATCAGACCGGCAGAAGTCATCTACAGCCGAGATGGATAATTGCGGGCGGTGTTTGTACTGGATTCGGTCGAGCTCACGGAGGACCACAGATGGACGTACACGGACCCTGACGATGTGGTGAGGAACCTCAGGGTATGTGGCGAGTCGAGTTATTGTGCGAGGAGTCGGTCGGTATATCAGTTCAGCCTGCAATTCAGACGTATTTTAGAGTGTCATCGATAAAGAACAGGTGATATTTCAACCAAAAGCATCGTTGGATACAAATGAGTAATTCGTTCATGTATAGTTTCATGACGATCAAAGTCTGGATACTCAAAGCGATCAAATAACTGAAATAAGCTTGAGCTAATATACATCAGCAAAGGGGCCAATTGAAACATTTGTACATTCAAAGAATATTTTACATTGAATGAGTTTAAAATAGCTTTACTGATCTAGTTAAAGAAACAAGCTATGATTAATGTTGTTATTGTAAACTGTGGAAGACAATCATGAAATGTAATCATCATGATGGCAAGTGTCTGCACTGCGCAATATAAACAAACATGAAAAAGTTAAAATAGAGTTTGGAAACGTAAATACATGCTGGTGTCAGATTTTAAGCAGTTTTCACGCGATAAAAGGGAAATAAGCATGCTGAAATAATATTTTTAACGAGTTGTATGAAACCTACAGTGCAGTGGATTTCAAGAGGCAATTTGATGATATTATATTTACGTAAGCTGTACAACGATTTGTTTATGATATGCCAAAACCGGTGGCTATTTTTGGCGGGACCTTTATGCGTCTCAATGGCGGAGTGAATCATCAGTGTGGAGTAGGTAAAATTAGACGGTTTCACTGCGCACGCGTCGAACTGCCTGGAGACGCTATATTGTGAATGTTATCGATATTTTCTTTCATAATTGTAATTGGTTTGTTTTATCAATATCAACTGTATAACCTGGTTGAATTTTATTCGATTTGGCTTTTGTAAATCCTTCAATAAATTTCAATAATCAGACATGTACCTAGTACTACCTACATACTGTTAATATTACGTTTCATCTCTGTTCTCAGTTTTTTCAGTATCCGAGCGTTCAGGCTCTACGACCTTAAGTAACTCCTTTGATTAGTTATATCCGTTGAATAGATCCTTCATAATTGTGCTTCTTAGTTAAGATTTGTATAAAATATCATCATCGATAAAATTTTACAGTAATAGACTACGTTATCCGTATATATATATATATAGGGTGTTTGGTAATATACTGACGATATTCAAGTGACTGTTCCTCAAAACATAAAAAAAGACTTCACGATAAAAAAAAACACTAAGTAGTTTTATTATCAAATTTTAAAGAAAATCGACTAAGTTTAGGTGATTAATTCGATATAAAACTTACTGCCTACTCTTGCAAATTTGCAATCGACCAAAAATAAAGGCCGTAATCCACAAAAGCGTAGATTTGCTACTTATGTACTCTCTCTGCGCGCTCTCTGCTTAGAACTTCGCTGCGAATGCGCTGTAGAAAATAACACTTCGCCGCTTTACTGTTTCCACTAAAGCTGAGCGGAGAGATGTCGGAATATCGATATGCTATTAATTATTTTCGCATGGCATTCTCATCTCTGCAAATCTACGCTTTTGTGGATTACGGCTTTTATTTTTGGATGTCGATTGCAAGAGTAGGCAGTAAGTTTTTTACCGAATTAATCACCTAAACTTAGTCGATTTTCTTTTAATTTGATAATATAACTAGTAGTGTTTTTTTCAATAGGTAAGTCTTTTTTATGTTTTGAGAAACCGTCACTTGAATATCGTCAGTATATTACCAAACACCCTGTTTACGTATATTATACGTTGACTAATCTTTTTGTGTAGGTACCTATAGTCAGTTTCTATACTAATATTCATTATGTGCCTGCCTACCTATTGTATGTCAGAAAGGGGCAAACAAAAAAGGGTTTTACAAAAAGATTTTTTCTATTCTATTCCGATCTATCCTTTTATTTTACAGCTTTGGTATTGTAATCATGTCTTTTTTACTTCATTGCCTAGACCTGACGCTCTTATATTAAAATCTCAGTGTAAGTTTCTAGTAGCACGATGGGTGTGTAAATATTTATGTGGCCTTTGACTCTGCCAAAAAAATATTCCCTTCATCCGGCTAACTGTTTTGTTTTCCTTCTTCATCTTAAGATCTTTATTCTATGTCCGGCGAACAAACAATGTATATTTCTATAGCTTTGAGGTTTTTCGCTACTCTGTTGCCGTGTTCAGTAATAATAATGTTATATATAAAAAATGTAATATTGTCAATTTTATGACTTACTAATTTGGTCGTTAACTGTTCTAGGATATTCGTAATTTAGGATGTGAGGTGTTGATTTTGTTGTTTTACTACACCGTCGGTTGTTTTTTATTCCATTTCTATCCCCGTATCATTTTGTCACACCTTATAACGTATCACCAGCACGGTTAAGTAGGTACTGATTTCAACTATGCGACGTTTACGAAGTGACTATGTTTAAATTTACTCGCCATCGGATTTAATTTTATTCACTGCATTCCTGATTTCCTGCAGCGTTGCTAAATTACATTTACATTATTTCTGTTTTAATTAGGTACACAAGTAAATCACATTATAATCTTGATAAATATAGAGATTTCTATCGAGACGATGAGTTTTTCTACCCAAGGTCCATCGTATGTTTTATAACACGAAAGAATTTAGTTTTTAGTTCGTTTTCATTGTAGTAAAATTGGCTGACATCCAGGCATTTATTTGTTTGCGAATTGTGTAATGTTACAGCTATTGGCTTCACAAAGTCTGCTTACTTGCTCATCAGTGAATTTTTTATTTAAACATATATCATATAGCATAATTATGCTATAGGTTTTTATTTCAATAAGTGGCGATGGATTTCATGCAATTTTGTAAGTTCATTTAGGTCCCTATCGTGTTTATGATCCAAGTTAAAAGTACCTTACCTACCTTATGCGAGGGAATCTTTTGAATTGGTCTCTAATCGCTCTAACTACCCTTTAGTGGGATAACTTCTTTGACGTTAGTGTGAGCTCAACTCTGGTGCCTAGATCTACTAGACTTCGTCAAGAAACATCTAGACAAGACACTGGAGTGTCCAGGAGTGTCGCTCAAACCAGACATCAGCAAACACTATAGAGTTTTGAAAGTTAGATCTCTGACTCTGACAATTGAAGTTCTATCAAACGCCTGTTTTTATTTTCAGGAAGGTTATGTTGCGTTGATGTTGACTCACCAGCCGCTTTTCGAGTGAATACGGGATGTTTACTGATTCCTTGCGTGTACTGTTAACTTTTCTACGTCAACAAGCTGGAAGGTCGCCTATTAAGATTTGTGGCGTCATGATATTTTCTATTCTGAATGTTGTGCATGCTGGCTGATAGTTGGTTGATTACAACAAACTGGAATTTGGAATCTTGAATACACAAATTCAAAGTAGATTCAGTAGTAGCCGTAGTAGGGTTCTAAGTTCAGTTGATCACCTACATTCTAATGATTTTAGTTTGAATGGAGTGGTCTATGGTAATAGGTATGTGTTGTAGCAGGGAGTTATCGCGTTTACCTCTATTTGATTTAGCATAAACTAGCCTAGGGTGCATTTGCTCCTAATATGATGCATGGTGCGTGCATTGCTCGATTCTTTAGCCATAGCGTTGATTTCTTCGTATTTACAGTGCAGCGATGGTTTATCATTGCATTCAACTCACCTGTGATAGTTTTGGTATGTACGTCACGTAGGGTACGTGATAATACGGGAGCAATGACGAAAAGTAGTAGCTTGACGTCAGTGGCTGTGGTACCAGGAGAAACAGGGTCTTATTATCTAGGTTTTGAATTGTTTCCAAGTCTTTATTCAATGTCCTAAGTACCTACTGCTAATCTATTGTTCCAGATGTGTTTTGTTTACCGGTGTTAAATTCTTAACAAGTATTCATCAAGTATTTTTGTAAATAGTAGATACTTAAGTACTTTTTGAGTTGTGAATGTCTCCAATATATTTGTTTTCGTATATATTGTTGTTCAATGTGCGTGCATTGTTGTTTTGAAAAAAATAATATGGACTTCAGTGCTTCTAAGTAGGTAGGTAGTAAGGTATGTAGTTTAGTTTGAGTGTTTTCCAGATACCTAATGAAAGTTGGTTCTATTAAAAGTGCTGTTATGTTATTATGTTTCGGAGGCCATGTTTACAATTTAAAAACAAGATAACAACAAAGAAGACTTGGTAGGTAATAGTTAAGTACAAAAATCATCAAGTGAAGATAGGTAAATTGTTAGTGATTCGATGTTCATCATCGATCTGTATCAGGTTTCTTTGAACACAAACAAAAGAGAATTTATTAGAAAACGCAAGCTTTATTAAAAATTCAGTCTAAATCACATTTAAAACAAAAATAATGTATCTTCTAACATAACAATAAGATCCTCGGCCGCTTATCGACATGGAAGCGACGAGATCGCGTAATTAGCTGAATACTGATTAGGTTTCGGGGATGATAGCGGGGGTTAGGGAGAGAGGGGTGCGGGGGGCGGGAGCCGGGCCGGGGCCTACACGCGGTACGAGTAGTGGCGGTAGGTGTTGCCGTAGGGCAGGCGGCCGCTGCTGGTGGACGAGTAGGAGTAGCCGCCCGGGCCGCCCAGGTTGGAGGAGCGCTCGCTCGAGTACGAGTAGCCACCGGGCCCGCTGCCGGTCCTGCGCTCCACGTTGGTGCTGTAGGAGCTGCGCTGCGGCAAGCCCGAGCCCGTATCGCGAGACGTCGAGCTCGTGTAGGAGTAGGAGTACTGCTCGTCGGCGCGACGCGGCAGCGTCGGCTCACGGTCCACCACCACGTAGTGGCGCGGCGTCTGCAACAACCGCGCGGTCAGCGACTCGCACCGACAACCACCGCCCGCCCTCGCACCCGCCCGACAGACAACAGACTAGCGAAAGCGACACACGAAAAGAAAACGCGACCCTCAGTACGAGGCATAGTTGCTGTAGAAGACGTGGCGACGCGGCGCGTGCGTAGGGAGCCCGTGCGCCTGCGCCAGAGCTAAATCCATGTGGTCCCGCGGCGTGCCCAGCGGATCGGCCTCAAAGGCCCGCTCGCGCATCCCCACGGAGGCAAGGACTCGCGCGCGGGTCTGCTCGCGCGCGGAGACGTACGGCGCGAGCGGCGCCAGCTTGTACTCCGGCGCCGGCGCGATGTTCTGGCGCGTCACGGGCTCGAGGACGCTGGGCCGCACGCCGGGCCGGTAGCGGCGTCCGAAGGCCGTCACCGGGTCCGGCACGAGGCTCGGGCGCGGCACGAACGGCACCTTCTCCCAGTCGCCGACGGTCGGCCGCTGCAAGCGGAGAATCGCCGTTAGTGGCGGGCGCGACTCCAGCCGCGGCTATATTTGGCGCGCCCGGTGGCTCCGCTTTCGGATTCTTTCGGTACCGAATGACCCACTTGCGGACCGATACCTACGGCTGCGGCTGCCCTAACGAACCTACTCTAGAACGATCCAATTTGGATTGCGCTCTTATACCTTATTTGAAAGCAATGATGTTTATACACAAGCGAAACATAACGATACAAGTGTGGTCACTTGTGAAGACAGCGAACGCTGCGCGGATCGGTGAGGGGAGCGTACGAGAGACGCCGTGGAGAAGGCGGATTTGTCGAATGGTACGGAGGAGACGAGAGACGAGGTCGAGCTGGTGCGAGGGTGCCCGGCTCCCGGGGAGGGTCGGTGCGCGTGGTTAGGTGTTAGACAAAGGCCGGAGACTCACCGTGATGCTGGAGTAGGTAGAGCTCGGCCTGTACGGGCGGCGGGTCGTATAAAAATCACTTTCGTACACCATGGCTGCTAATTTATGATCGTTCGACTGTAATTCGCGGCGGTCTGGTCTCGACTGGCATGAACGCGCGCGCAGAGCCGCGACGCCGAACAACTTATTTTTAGACCACTGTCATTGTAATTTTCGCGTCGATCCCGCAACCCGCTTGGATTTTACACGGGAATACTTATAAAATGTCTGTTGTGATATCACAGCAAGTGGGTTAAGGATATCAAAGGCTGAGGAATGCAGCGAGAAACCCAAGGGTTTGACCAAAATAAATATGGTCAATCAAAATAATATCTACGCCACCGGTTTCAGAATGCTGTTTTACTGAATCACAGGGTAAAAGCGGGTGAAAACGTAGTATCTACAAACCAGTCATGCGTAGGTCGAATTATTAGGAAACTCGTAGGAGTAGATGATCTTGCATTTTTATAAATAGGTACCTACTGTCCCCTTCACAAGACTTGACGTAAGGGATGAAGTTGCCGATTTATTATTATAGTAGAGAAAATATTCTTCAAGTTTAGTAGGTAGTTACGGTAGGTACATTATCATCATCATCATCGTCAGCCCTTCTCATCCCACTGCTGGGCATAGGCCTCTCTTCGTTGCCGCCATTCGCCTCTGTCTTGCGCTGTTCTAACCCACATACGACCTACAATTTTTATGTCGTCGACCCATCTTGCCGGTGGACGACCTGCGTTCCTGGTTCCATCTCGGGGCCACTACTCAGTCAGCACCCTGCTCCACCTGTCATCACCGCGCCTAGCCACATGTCCTGCCCAATTCCATTTGAGTCCCAATATACGCTTGCTAACGTCTTGAACTTTAGTCCGCTTGCGAATTTCGGTATTGGGGACTCGGTCTAGCAGTGTGATGCCGAGCATGGCGCGCCATGGCACTCTGTGCGACTTTAATCCTGTGCACAGTCTCCTTCGTGAGCGTCCATGTCTCAGCACCGTAGGTTAGGTAATGTTGGCAGGACACATTGGTTGTAGACGCGGGTCTTCAGACATTGTGGAACGGTGGAAGATTTCAAAATATCGTCCAGCTTGCTGAACGCCGCCCATGCCAACTGAATTCTCCTAGATATCTCCTTGGCCTGTAATTCTTTTTCGAAAGATAAAACATGACCAAGGTACACATAAGATTCGAACATCTCCAGGTACTCGTTTCCAATAGAAATGTTTGGAATCGAATCCCTGGAGACGCTCGACATAACTTTTGTTTTAGTCATGTTCATCTTCAAGCCAACTTTTAGTGATGCTTCGTGGAGATCTGTTAGCATCAGTTGGAGATCATCTAGTTCCTCAGCGAAAATAACAAGGTCATCTGCAAATCTCAGATGAGACAAGGAGACATCGTTTATTTTTATTCCAGAGTTACCTTATACCTACCTTATAGGCACTATAATATGCTATGGTATACCATAGCAACCACTAGCAACAAAACAACACACTAGTTGACCACCTACTCATACGAACCTACTCCTACCAGTTAGGTACCTGTAAAGTGTATGTAGGTGCTAGGTACGTTTAGATGAAGGATACCTCATTTTTAAAGGAAAAGGTTGGGGGTTCGATTTTTTTTTTAATTGGATGGAACTTCGTTTGACCACAATCTCACCTGATGGTAAGTGATGATGTGGTCTAAGATGAAGCACGAAGATCTAGAAGAAACCTATTTACTCTTACCTTAAAGAGGCCCGGATTATATTCTTTAGGAAAAACAGACGACGGCAAAGTGTTCCATACCTTAGCTGTACGCATCAAGAACGTATAACCAAAACGGTGTGTGCGAATGGGTGGTATTGACTAGGTACGTATGGTACTGAGCCGTGCGTCTGCTTGTCCTTTGATGGAAGGGAGATGGCGGGATCAGATCGTATAGTTCCTGAGCACATTCCCCAAAAAGTATTCTGTAAAAGATCGATAGGCTTGCAACTTAACGGCGGTGTTCGAGACTTTGGGTCTTAGTCACCGCCATATATTGCTCACCTATAAGCCTAAAAGCCCTACGTTCTATCGAGTCTAAGGTAGCGAGCTGGTATTTGGCCGAACCATCCCAAAGGTGGCAGCAGTACTCCATACCAGATCGGACTTTAGCTTTGTAAAGACTAAGAAGCTGTCCTGGTGTGAAGTAATGATTTCCACCGCGGATCAAATGTTTGCACGATCTACAGATATTTGTTCCGCGTCTGGTTATAATTATGTATTCTAACAAAAAAAACTGGTTCCCATTGTACAAGCTTTGCTTAGTTTGGAGATAGATGGCGCTATGTGAAATGTCCAGCATTATTTGTTTTTAAGGTTCCGTACCCAAAGGGTCAAACGGGACCCTATTACTAAGACTCCACTGTCTGTCTGTCACCAGGCTGTATCTCATGAACCGTGATGGCTAGACAGTTAAAATTTTCACAGATGATGTAGGTATTTCTGTTGCCGCTATAACAACAAATACTAAAAACCGAATAAAATAAATATTTAAGTGGGGCTCCCATACAACAGACATGATTTTTTTGCCGTTTTTATAGATGCGGAACTATTCGTGCTGTTTTTTTGGTGTTCATAATCTATGATACAGCCTAGCCGCCGCCGCCGTAGCCATACTGACTGCGAAACCCTTCACTATGCGTAGTCAGATTCGCGTTTGACTTTGATCAACTATCGAATAATCGCTAGGTAGTACAACTGTATATCAATACAATCTTAATCCACAAGATAGGTTTAACTTTAGTAGGTACCTATGTACCTACTGAAATACTGACCTACATTGAACAACCAGATTGACTTACCAAGCCATTCAACCATATCCTTGATTCCAAGAAAGAACTCTTCCTTTTCCGGATATGATATCATATCTCAAGAAGCAAAACCCATCATGATCAACACCATAACCAAAGTTGATAGGAACCTAAAACATTATTCAGAAGCAAGTTATCCGATATTCGTCTACTCTATCTTAGGAATGATAATTCGTGATGTCACCTAAGGAAGGTCGCACTAGCTACGGCGAAGGGAGATTATGGTGCTCCCACACAACAGTTAAATAACACGTAAATATTTTGTCTAAAAATGTAAGGGATAAAATGTTATGCAACACGTTATACAATTGCTGTGTGGGAACACCATTACGTGATACAGGTAGGTACTTAGTTAATAGATTTTTGTAAGGGTTCTTCCTTCGTGGTCAAACTTTTTTTTAGTCTAAAAACAAAGCGCCTTGCTTTGTATAAACTTAACGACCTACTACCATGCGGTAGCAGGGCAGTAGGTTTTTTGACGTGAAACATCTATTGGCGCGCCTTTATATCCAGATACTTTGACTGCAATTAAATAAAAATCATTCCTGTTGGACCAACTAGTTAGGTTATCCTTGACCACGAAGTGGAAGCTATTTTTGAAATGGTTACTTTGCCTTGCCTGTAACGAAATTGCGAACACAGAGATGCAAGTTCCTTTCAACCAAGCCATTGGACATCAGCAGGTACTGGGTCCCGCTCGCTAGGGATCTGGTTTCCATGTCAACTTATAGCTAAGATTTTGTAGTTCCCGAAAATCATATTCCATGAATTTGTAGTTCAACAGTTCAGAAGTTATGAGCATTTATTGAAATCAGGCTGTACCGCCCGGCTGGATCCCAGCATCTGGAGACCTTGGAGAATCCATCAATAGCTGAAGTTTTTGTATTTAATTACTTTTTTTGTTATGGCTTGTATTCCGAAATAAATAGGGTTGAATCAAAGTAACATCAGGCTGTACCGACCATCTACACTCAGCGGCACAATTAACCGCCCACCTTGATTTTTTACGATTTTGGTTAAAAAAAAATAATTGTGGCCTTACTTGTGAATGTTATTTTATAACGTAGGTATATTGAAGTAAAATGAAAGATAATATTGTTTTTAATTATTACGTTTATTTATAAAAAAGTCTGAAAAACACTTTGACCGTAAATTAACAAATGTGATGAAATGGCTTAAAAATAAAAAATCTGCTGAATAAATGAATTCTAATAGTGCGTATTTCCACCTCTAGCCCTCATGACTTCCATCAAACGGTTTGGCATGCTGTCGATGACATCTTTGATCTGTTGTTGTGGAATTTTCTGCGACTCCTCAATCAAGGATTGTTTTAATTCATCTATGGTGGTTGGAGCTGGTATGCGGCTTCGAACACGTCTTTTTAAATTGTCCCATATGTGTTCAATAGGATTTAAATCTGGGCTCCGGGATGGCCATGTTAATTTTCGAATGCCGACGGTATCCACGTACGCGGTAACAACTCTAGCAACGTGGGGGCGAGCGTTGTCCTGCATTAATAAAAAAATCTTCGCCAATAAATGGAGCAAATGGCATTACATGAGGTTCCAACACTTCTGTTACATACCTCTGGAGCATTTATTCCACCTCTTTCGAAGATAACCAAGTCGGTGCGTGCTTCGTAAGTAATGCCGCCCCATATCATGATAGAGCCACCTTGGTAACCTACTGTTTCCACAACAGTACATGGTGCAAACCTTTCATTCTTGCGTCTGTATACACGCTGGCGACCGTCAGGACCGTGCAAGCATATTCTTGTCTCGTCAGTAAACATAACATTCTTCCATTGTTCCATATTCCAATCGGCGTGCACGCGGGAAAAACGAAGTCTATCTCTCCGGTGGCCTACGAGCAATTGTGGCACTCGAGATGGTCGAAAAGCTCCAAGGGCATTCTCTCCTAGTCTTCTTCTCACTGTTCTTTCACTCACTTGAACATTGCGAACCTCACGAAGTTGGTTTCGTGCCTCAACAGCTGTAGTGAACCGATTTCTTAGAACATTGGTCACAAGAAATGGGTCGTCACGAGCGGAGGTGCATCTTTTTCGGCCCTGTCCTTGTCTTCGCTCATAAGAGCCAGTTTCCCGAAACCGTTTCACTGCATCCCTTAAGGTGGTACGTGCGACACCAAGCTTCCGCACCACGTAACGCTGACTAAACCCTTCGTCGATAAGAGCGACGGCTCTCGCCACTGAATTAGCATCAAATGGCATGTTTGTGATGTCCAAACACTAGCTTTAAGTTACGAAACCAAATCAAACCCAAATTGTTTACTTTTAATGCCACTGAAGCAATGTAAGCAGTATGGCAACGATAACGATAATGAGACGAAGTTCGATATTTATCGTATTCACAACTTATGCGTAAAAAAAACAAAGTTAAGTGGGTAGTTTGTAATTTTTTCGTCACTACATTTCTATCACACTTGACTTATTTATGCCCAATAACTTACAACTGCGATAACATCAAAATTTGCCACTAAAAGGGTGGGCGGTTAATTGTGCCGCTAAGTGTATATCACAGCATCTGGACACCTTGGAGAATCCGTCAATAGCTCAGCCTTTTGCAGTTGTTTAGTTACGAATTTTGTGTGGCTTTTTGAATTTCGACCACCTCTATGGCACAGTGGGCGGATAGCCGGCTGAGACGCAGGAGGTAGCGGGTTCGATTCCCACCGCGGAACAAATAGTTGTATGATTTACAGATATTTGTTTTGGGTCTGGATGTTTTTCTATATATTATAAGTATTTACAAAAAAAGTATATAAGTATTCTATCAGTTATCTGGTTCCCATAGTACAAGCTCTGCTTAGTTTGGGGCTAGATAGCGATGTGTGAAATGTCCAGCCATATTTATTTATTCTATTCAGAAATAAATGGTTTTTAGTCAAAATGGGAGTTTCACTTATATCTCCACCACGAAGAAATCTAGAAGAACCGTACAAAGCTCAAAATACTGCCGTAGTCGAGGAAAAGTTAATTGCAAAGTTTCACCAAAATCGGTTCAGTGTTTTATGAGATACCTAATTGGATCGAATGAAAAACTCAAATTAGCGTCTTCGAAGCCTACTGCATGATTTTCAGTTGCCTAATTATAGAGAACTAAGACTAGAGCAACTTACCATCAATAATAGGTACGGTAAGGGTAACAGCCCTAGAAGTCCTGGTGTCACCCCTAAGAAGGTTCCAGATGTACCTCAGGGGGTCCACATGGACCTAAAATTTTATTTAAAAGCATATTCTAGTCCAATGGCTGGACTGATTCATAAACCGGAATTTGATGGATGTGTTTCTAAATAAATTTCAGACTCCTCTCACTGATCAATGCTGTACATGTGCATGTTGGCTGACCTAATACACAATGTTGTATGATCCGCAGAGTTAGTAGGGTTCACAGAAGTTTAAGATGTATTATAATAATACAACAATAATGAAAAAGTAATAGTCTTAACTATTTATTTCTTCCTCTTACAAAATGACGATTTTAATTAAGAATTCACAATATATTTTGTCATCAGAATGTGCGCGCGGAATAAATCACAGAAGTGGACCAACTGTACACACAAAATTTTGGACCCGGAAATAAAAACATAATACAGATTAATAATTATATCCATTATAATATTCTTAACGGCGAAATTAAACACCCGTCGTCCCAGACCCACTGCTTTATTGACTGACCAGTGTTTCCATACAATAAATCATAACAATTCAAGTCAAACAAAACAACATGTGCCGAACTTAATATAAACACGTCAAACGGTCTGGCGCGTCGTCGTGAGGAGTCTTGGAACATAGCTCAGTCGGCCAGCGCACGGCGCCAATAAATATCAACGTATGTACACGAGGCCACTCGCGACACCACCCTTTATATAACTTTTTTTTTATTTATAATTTATTTCGTATGTCCTATCTATGTAGGTCGACTAACAAGACCGTCGCCCGGCAGGAGTCGCAGCGATGTCCCGACGTCGGTCACCTAACCACTGCAGCATGAGTTCTATCACCGAATCATTTGTACATTATTATCAACTAACCGATGTCTATGTTTAACTTTCTATAGAACGACACCGCTAAATGAATCTGACGATATTTTGGAAGCGTTACATTCGCCGGAACGTCTTAAAATAAAATCTGTAATGACTACATTCGATTTGCGAAAGATGAACACTTGGGATAGTTTTGATATGAACATGCACAGAGTGTTTTGCACCTTCCAATCACCCGCTATCATAAAACTAAATCGTATTGCTGTTTCATTCTGTCTTTCATTTTATACGTTGAATAATGAATACCAAAACATCGTCAATGTCTTCACATCCACCAAAGTGTAGACAAAACAATAACAAGTGTAGAACTCTTTAATAATCAACGCATCTACGCTCTTGTGGATAGTAAAGAGTGAATTCGCGCCAGTGCTTTCCATAATTATTTATTTTTCTATTAGAATCACTGACATGAACGAAACGAACGGAATAAGGATTCAATACAATAAGATAACTCTATTTGTGCAAAGTACAGCATGACTTTAAATGTTTTTGAATTTACGGATCTACAAAACACCAATATTGTGAAGAGGGTTTCTTGTATAGAAACAATGGAATGCTGTATAACAAGGGAGTTTATAGGCACTTGAGGATTCACCCGCCGGCATAGACACGGCGAAAGTAGGTATTCTTAGTCTATAATCTACATACATACAGGCTCGGGCACAAATAAAGATAAACATTGCATTATTGTCCTGCTCGCTTCAACTACGCAATAAACACTCCAGGATATCTCAGCGTTTTTACAGCGAAATTAGTTTACGAATTTTCCAGCTCTCATTAGATATCTTGAGACAGTTTTGCGATAAGTAAATCGTGCGATCATTGCTGTCAAACATCTACTTCAGTAGAGTTTGATAACAATTACGAAAATTAAGACCATTGCAAACTTATCACAACATACATAATTGGTCTTCTATCTCCCCTGTATCTTGTCTCTTAGGAACAGAATCTTGAAGCATTATCGCGGTGCTAGGTCGCTTGACTTAACACTTATTTCCATACACTCGTCACTTCGCTCGCCTCTGTTTCGGATGAGACGCGTCTGGGTAAATCTACCACCGCATATTGACTGCCTATGCCTTGGTGTTCAACAAATATCTCCGCAACAAAAAGAAATTCAAATTGTTGTGGAGACATATCGACCAGACAATGTACAGTCAACAATGACGCGAAAGATTTAGGGTCTATTCACACAGCGTATTTTAAAAGCACGTTTACGGTGCCAAAGATTTCCAAAAAAATCATAGGTAAGTAGTAATAATAAGTTAAGAATCCCATTTGCTTAGGCCCTTACCAGTTTGTGACATTTAGTGGTGGTGCACTAGCAGGGGGTCGTCTTTTAATCAAATAGGGGGTGAGGGATTAGAATAACATCGCTTTTGATTATGATGGGGGCCGGAGGGGGGGGGGGGGAGAGAGAGAGAGAGAGAGACATGTGACCATCACATGAAGCGAATTTATGTTTAAAAGCAACATAACAATATTTAACGTTCAGCAGACTATCCACGCGCGACCTTGCGCGGTTTTGAGACTGCATTTATGGTAATTTTTCATCAAAACAGATTTTCCGATAATTTAAAAAGAATACACGTGATGTTAGGTGTGGCTGGGGTAGTATAAAACATCACGACGTGGGGTAAAAAAAGTGTTGAAAAACCGTCACGTTTAGGCCGGTTAGTGCTCCACCGACCGTCGCCGTCGGTGCGTACGTCAGTCGTGCTTGCCATTTATATGAAAATTCATAAATCGCTAGTGCTGGACTGACCGTATGCACGCGTACATTGCTACGCACTGCGAACGAGGACCGTCGGTCGAGCGCGCCCGCATGCATGCCGTCGATCGGCCGACGCGCTATGGAAACAAATGAACGCGTTCAGTGCTGCACCGATCTGTTCCTTATACGTTCACGGAGATGATAAGCAACGCGTCCATTTCGTGTACCGACTGTACCAGTCTGGTCAGTTGTTAGTCAGGAGAGCACAGAATGTTACAAACTGGCGGGCGGTGGAGCAGTGGCCGGTTACAAGGGACCCTCAGCTAGTAATTCGTGTATCCGTGGAGCGTTTAAGATGTAGTTTAGATTCATTTAGCGGGTGGTGCGTGTCAACTCATGCGGAGTGCGGTGCGGCTCGACCGGCGCTACTGCGAGGGGTACTGCGCGGAGGGCATCGCCGACGCGTACATGACGGGCGCAGGCCCGCCGCTCCAGCCGGCGCCGCCGGGCGCGCCCATGCGGTACCCTGCAATAACACAACAAAATACATTTATCTGGACCCACATACAACATTCTAACTAGATAATTCGATCCTGGAATCACGGTCGTAATTTAGTCCCGAAATTTTTGGAATTAAATTTTTCAATACTCGGGATTTTGAGGATTAATTTTTTTTTAATTACATGAAACAAAACGTGTAGTGCGTTTAGTTGATATTTTGTCAACCATCTTGTTTTGACAGCTGATTTCATTGTTTTTCGCTAACGACTAAACTTATATACCTACATTGCCAAAAGATAAATAAAAAACTGATTTTGTCATGGTTTACTTAGGTTTTGTTACCACATTTCAATTACCAATACAATTCCGAGACTATCTCTAGATCCCGGGATTAACTACAGATAAACCCGTAATCCCGGGATTAGAAAAAAGGGCCGGGATCGAATCCTCTAATTGTAACACATAACATAAAAAGCAAGAGATAAACAGAGAAGTAGGTAGTTACTTCTCTGATAGTTACTTCAGAATAGTACCCACTTATTATTATTGTTTAAGAACAGGCTTTCTACATCTCATCCCGTGCGTGTCGAACGAGGCAACTAAGGGGAAAAGCTGGGGTTTGGGCAGCAACATCCCCCATTTTAGCATCAACATCACAACTCAGCTCGTCAACCTGCATACCCAGCGTAACCCCCCCATAATGATTGCTGGAAATCTATGAGGGAGGCCCGTGCTCAGCAGTCGGCGTTTTATGGCTGATACGATGATGATAATTTTATTTATTCAATTTCTTTTGCGATTTTAATATCACTGCGGCCTCGAGCCAAGAGTCCTATTGTGATCGTCACTTGTGTTTATGTCGCCCATAGTTCATGGAGGCGTTCAAAGTTTAACTAAGTAACGACGAGCTCTATGGCGCCGTGGTCGAAGAACCCGTCGCGGACATACAATTGGTTTGTATGATCTATAGAGATTTGTACCGGATCTGGGTGGTAAGTAACTCACCAGCGGGCGCAGCTTGAGGATTGTAATTAGGAGCGGTGTATTGCTGGTAGTATCCTGGCGCCATGTACGCACCTTGTAGCGCAGTCGGGTAGCCCTGGAAGCATACAATACAATCTGTTACATCTACGCAATCATACAATACAACAATCTGTTACATCTATGCAATCATACAATACAATCCGTTACATCTACGCAATTATACAATAAAAGCGTGTTATCCCCGACCTTGTTCGCGTGGACCTAAATCATAACAGCGCCAATTATCGAAAATCGCATCTGTCTAAAAACGCATCTGTCTAAAAACGACGTCTGTCCGTTCGGGTAAGCATAGTTATAGCTTAACCAAATAGTTTTTATTTTCCGCTTTCAACTCTTTGGTTAAACCTGAGCGTCTCTAACGCACAGTCTGACCTTTATATTCAAACCTTTTTACGTTGACGCGACAATGTGTTAACTTTATTTTCAAATTTATGTTGCAGTCCAAGTGTAAATTACTTATTTATTTATTTATACTTTCACACAAAGTAGTGCTAGGACTTATTGCTAATATAATAAAAAAGGTATTTTTGACATCAATAATGTAAGTTTTTGGAGAAAATTAACATCTTAATTTTCTCCAAAAAAACTATCTTATGTCCTTTCTCATGATACACAGTATTTTCTTGTTAAGTTTCAATAAGATCTATCCAGCCGTTTAGTCGTTATACGTAACAAACAGAGAGACAGAGTTACTTTAACAAACATACATACATACAACACCGATTTGCCCAAGTTGATTTAGAGATCTCGCTTTGCTCGATCAATAAGAACATTTGTATTTTACGAAATTATAGTTAATCAGTAAACAACAGAATCGCCACCAATGTCTAGTCAAGAATTAGTAAAAATACATTGAATTATGTAAAATAAATTACAAAACATTGATCTTGACATTGAGGGTAAAATTAGCATTTACTGGTTTAGAACTTTAGCCTTACTTCCAAGAAGTTGTTGCTAATCAATTTGACATTACATAGGGAAATCCATAGAAAGCATATTCAGCAAAATGTTATCAACGAAATTATAGTCATTAATTACATTACAGACATGACCAAGCATAACAAATCCAAACAAATTGCCACTATTGCTTAACATAATGTTTATAACCAACTGTGGCAATGAGAAAGTTTGAGTACTTCCTGTTGGTGATACAAAAACGAAAAGTCATAAATGTTAACTTAATTGTCAACATCATCATATCAGCCGTAGGATGTCCAGTGCTGAACATAGGCCTCCCCCATTTTCAGAAAGACCTATCTTGTGTGGCCTGCACCCAACGAATCCCAGAACCCTTTATCAGGTCGTCTGGCTTCCAATGCGTGGTCTCCACTCTAGAACCTTACTGCCCCAACGGCCGTCAGTTCTGCGAGCTATGTGCCCCGCCCACTACCACTTCAGCTTGCTAAGCCTCTGGGCTATGTCAGTGGCCATAGTTTGTCTACGAATTCCCAACGAAATAAGACTTAATTCATCATCAGAATTAATATGATGACAGTGCATAGCATGTCAATAGTTCTATTCATATTTTATTTAGATAAGTACTTGGCCAAATTGACGGCGTCAGGAGTGGCTGAATTTAAATCTTCCTTCATGCAGACGGGCACAATGGGAAAAACATCAATTGCGCAGGCTCACCACAATCAGACTGAGTTAGGCTATGATCCCTGAATCCCCATTTGCACAAGTTAAGTCTGCAGCGGCCAACCTGTGTGCTACCGTAATTCAAGTAAGACACTGATGAGGCATAACTGGACTACATCTATTAATTGAAGTCTATTTATGTTGTCTGGTGGCAAATTTCTATTTAGATGAAAAATACAGCTGAGCCTAGAACAGGTTTTGATGAGTTGCCTTGTTTAGCACCATTTACCAGTGAGTTTTTAGATTTACAGTTATCAGTAGCTAACAAACTCTTTATTTTAATAGGGGCATCTTCATCACGAATAACATATGTAAAAGTTAATGTAGGAGTGTGTTTGTTGTAGTTGTATTTGGGGCATAATAATGGCGTAAAAGACCAAGGTCTTACCTGTGCATACCAATATCCCATCCCTCCTTGCTGATATGGGTAAGGGTATTGTGTTTGTGCTCCCATAGCAGGCGGCGCTGAGGGTGTATTGCTTGAACTCTGGAAATGAGAAAAAAGTATGTTTATTAATGACTGTAAAAACTGATATACATTTAAAAGCCCTGTCTACCAGAAAAGCGTAGGAAAAGAGGCCTAGGAAAGAGGGAGTAAAGAGGCCACTCTGTCAGAACTAAATACGTTGGTATTTCTCCTATCCTTTTTCCCTAACAATAAAAATTATCTGTTTCCAATTTATCTAAATGGATCTCCATTTTACAAATAGAAAAAGAGAAACACAATATGACCTTATTCGAAGCTAATGGTAATGAAGTAATTTGAATATCCTTTATCAGGTCATCTTTCCATCTAAATCTAAGCATTAATACAGCGTAAAACGGCCTCCTATTAACTCTAGATCTAGAACATTTCGGCTCCACCGGCCGTCAGTTCTTCGTACTATGTGCTGTATGTGGGAGCCGTTGGGTGCAAGCAGCACAAGACCAGTAGTTCAGGAAATCTTTGGGGGAGGCCTATGTTCAGTAGTGGACGTCCGATGGCTGATATAATGATAATAGGATAAGAAAATCATTGGATAATCGGATTAGAATTCTTTAATAGTATCCGGAGTACGAAATCAAATTCTAAGGTGGTGGGAATAAGATCTGCACTGATGCCACACATTGGGATGTACTGTGTATTACCCCCTTCTAACCAGTCAGAATCCAAAGTTATTAAAATAATAAACATCTGAGATAACTCTATATCTTTCAGGAGAAAATGATATAAATTATCTTGCTGATAACAAGGTAAGCTATAATTTGTAGGCTAGTGTGATCACCATAGAAAAAACTATTTAAAAATATAATAATGTGACATTTTAGCATCGAGTAAAAACATGTGTTTTAACATTCTGTACATTTTAGTCTATTCTTCAGTAGAAATAAACTTTGCATGCATGTTTGTGTAGCATTCCACCTATCTTTTCACCTGACTATGCAAAGGGAGTACTTAATGTTAATTAGTATTTCCTACCAGTCATTGGTTATGGGTAAACAATATAAATTTGTAAGTTTACGAGGTATTCGGTCTATTGTATACATTCTATTGCCATATTTAGTATAAGTTTTATACCTGTTGGACCATGTCTGATATTTGTCCACTGTTTATAGTTGTGAAACATTATTTATCAAAACTTGAATGACTCTTAGAAGACTTTGTTCTGCAATATTTAAATGAAAAATAGATGATACAAATGTATACGAAATTAAGACAAAGGGGTCATTGTTCTGATTTTGTTACAGCTATAATTATAACAAATACATAATGACATATGTATACAGAATGGTTCTCAAATTAAACTATAAAATGTAGGGCTATTTGTAACAGTAATAAAGGTTTGTACTGTAAGGGACAATCAAGACCAAGAGGCATAAAGTGGCATAAAGCAAGGTAATGAGGGAACTCTCTATGCTCTAGTATTATACATTCTACATTTTGTTTACTTTGTCATTTGTACACCTTGCATCTATGTGGGTGGCAGTTATTTTGTATGTTGTTTTGAAGGGAATTCTTTGAGCATTGTTATCAGATGAATGTCCCTTGTAAAATGTATATATTAATGTTTAATCTAATAACAATAGTACGAAAATTGTTTAAATACTAAAAATTACAGATATACTTGAAAAGGATAAAAATATAACTTTGTTAATTTTTTGTCCTCTTTCCCTTTGTCTTAAAAAGTAAGTAAGTCCAGTAGTTTAAATATATTACCTTTAAATTTCTAAGTCACAATGATTGCTTTACTTTGGCTAGCAAACACTGTCGTTTGTTTTTGTTTACATTTTTTACCAGAACTAAGAAAAGTATACTTGAAGGGTTAGTAGAGACCTTTTACATTATTAAATGGATTTGAATGGAAATGAAAGTTTGGTTACAGTCTTAAAACTATGATCGTAATTTAATTCTTGATATCAGAAATTTTTCATGCTATAAAAATTGCAGAGGCCTGACACCAGCATATAAATATTATGTTCAGCAGTTATGCAGTTACATGAATCATCAATTGTTACATCATCAGTTCAGTTACATACCAGTCTATAGAATGCAATTATCCATGTAGGGTCAAGCTTATACAATTCCTTTACATAACTTCAGAAGCATAATCTGGGATTTTTATCTACTGGCTTACTTTTTCTTTTGTTCCTGGTGCAATTTACAATAATTTAAGTCTGCACTTACATATTCTTGTTATTCTTACAAAGAATTTTAATGTCAAAAGCAAGCCATTGCACTCAGAACACAGAAAATGAATGCAACCCAGTAAAAGATACCTGAAAATTTGAAATTAACCAACCTGATTCTCAGAGCCTCCATTCTCTTTTCCCCAGAAACATTTGACTGTGTGTCCGCTTATTTCTGTGTTATGTGTAGCTTCAATAGCATGTGCCGCTGCTTCTTTAGTCATAAACCTAATGAAGGCATAGCCTTTGTCTCTGAAAACTCTAATATCTTGTATTTGACCATATTGTGAGAATGTGCTTTGCATCAACTCCTCGGTTATAACATTGCTAGTAAATCCTCCGCAGTAAACAGTTGAGTTGGTCGGTGAACTCTGATTGTAAACCTCATCAAATGTGGGCTGCTTCACTCGTTTGTTGATAGGTGCACCTTCGTTGGGACCTCGGGTGTTGGTCGGGGGCTTGCGCGTCGACCAGTTCGTGCGGATCGAACGCGATCCCAGCCACTGGCCGTTCATTGCTTGTATAGCTGCTTCCGCGTCAGCCTTCTTTACAAACGATACAAACGCGTATCCCTTCGATTTGAGCGTTTGTGGATCACGTACTATTCTACAGTTGGAGATCTCGCCGAAGGGCGCGAAGGCATCCCGCAGTATGTGGGTCTCTATCTCGGGCGACAGGTCCCCGACAAATATGTGATGGTGGTTGCTAGTATCTGTCTTCGGCTGGTTGCCGGGACTCGTCGCCCAGTTCACCTTCATTTCCTTATCGAGAACCACTCGCTTGTTCATGGCGGCCAGGGCTGTAGCCGCCGCCGAATGATTGGTGAATTCCAAGAAGGCATAGGGGTCGTTGCCTGGTTCTCGTATAATCTTACAACCTTTTACTTCTCCTATTTGTCCAAACAGCGTGCAAATGAAAACTTCTGTAACACTCGCGTCCAAATTACCGACGTAGAGAGTTTTCGGGTGGCTTTCGTCGCCCATATTAGCTTATATTGTAATCTAGCGATTACCTAATTATAACTATGAACACTAATATCGAAAATAATCGTTATACGACGTGTTATTTCATCACATAAAATATTGGATGACGGATAAAAGTAGGAAAAATGTCGCAAACAGCGCCTAGAACTTCTCGAAAGACGTTGCTGTTGACTCGTGAAACGTTCACTTTTCGGAAACAAACGCATCTATAGACGAATTTCCGGTGAGCGAAATTCAAAAATATAGCGGGAACAAAATATATTTACATATAAAATTTTAAAAAAGCAATTACATTAATATAATTTACTGAATTTAGTTGTTTTATTACCAAAAACTACACAAATACAACAAAAACGGGCAGAAACATATCAAATTAAATTGAAATTTGGTTAACCATAGACAAAGTAAACAAAACTTCATAAACAAATTGAAAACTTTTCCGGAAACGAGTGTCATTTTGAAAGTCTATGACTCATCAGATAGGTCGGTTTCGTTTACTCGTTACGTTACATAGAAAATGGTAAGCGGTGTCCAATGCCGCTATTGGTCAGACATGTTTTGATCAACCTCTTGACCAATGAAAAGCTATGTGCCATTGTTGTTTATTGGATTTGCATAGACAAAGAAGTTAAAGGAAAGTCTATTTTTTTGAGCACATAGATGGATGATGTATTGTAAACTTTTGAAAAAAAAATTGATAAACAATAAGTTCAAAAATACTAATTGATAGGAAAACCCATTGAACATCTAAAAAACTAAATTGACTATCTCTATCAATTTTGGCTATATGGCTTTTGAGATTCATCGTAGTGCGAGATTACAGAATGTCATTAATGTCAATTTGACTTGCCGAATAGCTGGCAACATTTTTTTATAAAACGACCGAGGGAGTACTTGCCGCGGATCCCTCAAAATACCGAAAAATCTAATTAATTACATTAATGAATGCATTTACATTGAAATAATACGTCAGTTAAGACAGCCTTTCTTGCCTCGTTCCAAAAAAATAATATTTCATTCACAGTTTCGTTTTTATCGGCAAGGTTATAGACCGACTGAAGTACACGTATGCAGTGTTTCGATATGTTTTCGTGATTTTTATGTGAATAAATAGGAAATGAGGTGAACTGGACAACTGGACAAGATGATTATTGAAATGCTGCCCCTAACGCAGAAGGACACCCGGGTCCATCGCGGTCTCGTCGGCGGGCTGAGTGAGAAGTTTCAGAGTTTGTGGAGACTCATTTATTCAGACAAAAATTCTAGGAATTTATTCCTCTTTCTGATCCTAAACTTGTCATTCGCGTTTGTTGAGTTGTTTTACGGAGTATGGACAAACAGCTTAGGTGAGTCATAGCATAATTTCTTAAAATTCTGCCTGATTCTACACTATAAATTTCCATACAATTAAGTCCTGTATTCTTACTAAACTTGGATGGAATCATCACTATTGGTTCCAGTCTTATAAGCCATCTATTACATTATAAAGGCATACCAGTGACTTTAATCTTCTTAATGTAACGACATGCAAAATCCATATTTAAACCGTTATATCTTGCAGGTCTTATATCAGATGCATTCCACATGTTTTTTGACTGCACTGGCCTGGTCGCCGGGCTGGCTGCCTCTGTGATATCTAAATGGAGAGCCAATGAGAGATACTCATATGGATATGCACGGGCTGAAGTATTAGCTGGCTTTGTGAATGGCCTGTTTCTGTTGTTTATTGCATTCTTCATCATGAGTGAAGCGGTGGAGAGAGCTATTGAACCACCTGAGGTAAGATCTTTTATCTTATTGCTTACAAATTGTTATTTTTTGGTTGATTCCATATTGTATAACAAATTACTCAAGAAATCACATAAATTGCCTGGCTCATTGAAAAAGTGGTCAGGCAATTTATGTGATTTTTTGTTAGATAAGATAAATCTTAGGTGCCTATTTAGTAGGTTTCTTTAATGACGTAGGCATACACACTTTTTAAAAAAGCTGTTACCTTAATACTTCTCTAGAAGCAACTGTTTTTTGCCAATTGGTTCTTCAATAAAAACATAAAAATTTGAAAAGTAGTAGCACAAACATTGTTTTCTGGAGGACAATGACCCCCTTAGGGGTAAACATACTTATTGCAAAACATCCTGTAAATGTGCACCTAGGCCAAGAGTACTTTTTTATTAGAGTTGACACATTCATCAAGTAAAATAAGCAAACGTTTGTTCCACGGTGGGAATCGAACCCGCAACTTCCTGGGTCTCAGACAGCTATTCGCCCACTGCGCCATGGAGGTCGTCAAAACAAGAGAAATATCAAATATATATACTTGTTTCAATACAATGTGATGTGAAACTAATTACGAACGCAAATTTATGCAATTTTAGTCTTATTTACATAATTATGGCTTCCACTGTTGTTCTTGTAAAATAACTTACATGAATTATAAACATTGCTCTAGAAATCTATGGACTTATGTTCAGCAGTGGAGGTCCTATATCTGATATGATGATAATTATAAGTATAATTTGACCGATGAGCATTTAATAAGAGTAATAAGTAGTACTTAGTTTGGGATTAGATAGCGCTGCGTGAAAGGTCTAACAAAAAAAAAAGTTTGTCAGGATCTTAGTGATATGTCAAACTATGGTACTTCAGAATGTTTTGTCTTCTCGTGTCTTGGAAACCATCTTCTCGTGTCAATGACTTAATAATGGCCGGTTCTTATAACATCGGAATCGGTAGCCGATAACGACAACAGATTAAAAAGTAGTCTAATTTTAGACACCATTTCAAAAAGAAACGTGTGGTTGGTGGTTAACTACGTTTATAGGAACCGGCCATAAATCCACGAGATTTAATTGATTTGGACCAGTAGGTGGCTACCTCAACAGCCTCATCAGTTGCCTCATTTTTTATTGTACACAAGAAAATATATCAAAAAGTACAGAAACAGAGGACTTGTATAAAGGCGTGCTTAAACCTAAGAAGAGTTTTCTGCAAGCAAACCTTTAAGGCTGCTTTAAGGAGCGTGCAAAGCCAACCGGCTCGATGTGGGCCTATTTCAGAGCATGTTAGCTGAACAATCATCAGATGCAGCTAAGATGTTCTACCGGTTCACATACAGGCTGGTAAATGAAACTGCTTAAAATTGTAATTGTATTTTTTTTAATAGAGTTTACTATGGAGCTGACATCGTCATAAAACGAAGCAAAGTTCCTTAAAAGAATTTATTAAAAAAAAACCTTCAAGGAAAGAGATGGTTTTAAAGGTGTGACATGAGAAGCAAGTGCGACATGTTCTGTACCCACTGTACTCCACTGGACATGAGTTGGATACATTTTACCACATTACTTTTACAGTGGCATTCCTTGGTATGGAGTCTTGCAAACCATTATTGATAGTAACAGACATTTCAATCATTCCTTTCACCGCACCCAAACAGATTACATCACAGCATCTTTGAAATAATGTTGACATGCCATTGCTACATTTTCAGTTGGTTTCTTAAGTTCGGCACGTATTGTATTTTCTCTGGCGCCATTGTATCAGCAAGCGCGATGTTAAGATTTCTTATCAAATAAATAAGACCATGGAATAATATAATTTTTACAAATTCTAACAACCGACTTCAAAGTTACCTGGAATATTCACACTGAAAAATACAGTCGAATTGAGAACCTCCTCCTTTTTTGCAGTCGGTTAACCTAACCAAACTCTCATCAAACTACCCTAGAAGTACCAAGTTTCCAATAAAAAAAGAATCATCGAAATCGGTTTGGCGTGGTATTGAGTTATTCGTCTATTTGTCGCGCACATACTTAATGCAAATTTAAGACTTATATGGTTTTCTCATGGATGCCATTGTCAGAACTGGGCTAAATTGAAATGGGACCACACGGGAAGCACCAGCGTTCAAATAAAAAAAATCTCAAAATCGGTTCACCCAGTCGAAAGTTCTGAGGTAACAAACGTGACATTGAGAAACTCCTCTTTTTTTGAAGTCGGTTGAAAATACAGGTAATTTGTAACATGCGTTAATAAATAAATATTGCTAGACATTTCACACAGCGCTATCTAGCCCCAAACTAAGCATAGCTTGTACTATAGGAAGCAGGTAAAAAGACTAGCGCGGATCGTGGTGGATGGCACAAACTTAGGGAGGACTAGACATACACTAGTAGTGGATGAAGTCGGACTGTCGATGGTGATGACAATACGGCCATTACGTACAGTAAAACCTTTGCTTTCTAAATGGAAATTCCAGGGATATTCCGTTATTCATATATTATCCCCAATCGATTACTGCTTGCTGCCAAAAATCAGTGCTTTGATTTATCCTTATTGGAACTTGTTTGTTCCGACATCCATACTAATATTATAAATCCGAAAGTAACTCTTTCTCTCTCTCTCTGTTTGTAATGTTTTCATGTCTGAACGGCTGGACCGATTTTGATGAAATTTGGTATATAAGTAGATTGCCGCCCGCAATGCCCAACTTCCATGTTTCTGATTAGCGATTTTTGACTTACAAGCTTGTTGGTTTGTCTACAAAACCCTCCTTCTTCGAAGTAGGGTAAATAGCCAAGTTACCAACTCTCAAAACTACAAAATAGATTTTTACTACTATGCAAGTAATCACGTTTTTCACATAACGGTTAAAATAAGTAATGCATGCATCAATGATCTTGCCATCAATATTCTGATTAGAGAACACAAATGAAAACACGTTTCGTTGTACATATATTGATAACGTAAAGTCTACGATAGTGATACTTGGAGGCTTTGCAATGTGGTGGCACGATTGTCTAATGACATTGTAATTTGTAACGGTTGCAAGAAGTATAGAATTGAATAGATTTCTATTCTCTTTAATGTACGAGGGTCATTCAATAAATACTTAGCCTACAAAAAGTAAACTATAGTGTAGTGTATCTGCACTGCCTACATATATAGTTTGACTAGCATCTAAAAAGCGATACATGTTCATTCTGGTGTCGGTTTTATTTTTTTTTGCTATAAATGTATCATTTTTGTACGGGGGTGACATAGTCACTGTGTGACAAAACCCCTCATTAAAAATAAAGAAAAAAAAAAAAAAAGTGGAAAAGTGGCAATTTATTTTTCAACATGGTCTCCTTTTAGTTCGATACACTTAGCCCAGCGATGCTCCAACTTTTTTAACCCGTCCGAAAAATAATTTTTATCAAACTCTGCAAAATAGGCCTCCGTGGCGGCGATGACCTCCTCATTTGATCCATATCTATTCCCGGCGAGAGATTTTTTCAGATTAGAATAGAATAGAATAGAATAGAATAATCATTTATTTGGCACACACAAAATGACACATGAAACAATAATAACAGTTGAATCCATTAAGACAGTTCGACTCATGTGTCTGCGTACCAAAATGGCGTTCAGCTCAGCATAATGTTGGATGTTGTGCATCCAACGCTGATTTTCAGCTGAAACCGGGAGCAAAAGGTAGTGCAGCAGCGACGAAGTAAAATAAAAATAAATAAAGAAGTGAATAAATAAAAGGTGTGCAATATTATTAAAATGTAGATATAAAATTCATAAACATACTTTTCTAAAATAATAATAAATAAATATATATATATATATATATATATATATATATATATATATAAATAAATATGGGTAACTATTTAAAATATATTGACTTAGATATATATATGTAAGAAGAGTAATTGGATGACTAGATCAAAGAGAGGTCGACATTGATGTTACCATGTTGTATTTGGGCTTCCATTAGAAACATTTTTAGTTTTTTTCTAAAGCTGTTGCCACTTTTAGCATTTCTAATTGGTGGTGGCAAATTGTTCCAACACTTGGAAGCCGCATATTTGAAACTACCCCTGAAGCTCTCTGATCGGTGACGTTGAGTAGACAGTTGCTTGGAGCACTGCCGACTTGCACAGTCTCTTCGACTAGTCATCCAAATTAGCTTGTCGTATAGGTATTTAGGCGTTCTGTAGTTTATGACACCAAAAAGAAGACAGGCCAGATGAAGCTTGCGTCGCAATTTCATTTTTAACTAAAGTGCTCATTAAGAAAAGGTGTAATATGGCTTCTAGGTGGTACAATAAAACAAAACCTTGCGCATGCGTTTTGAACTCGCTGTATAAGGCGTTCGGTTCTCACTAGCAACCAAGATTAGTAACAGAAAGAAGTCACAAGGGGCCAAATCTGGAGAATACGGTGGATGGGGCAGCAATTCGTAGCGTAATTCGACCAATTTGGCCATGGCAACGGCAGACGTGTGAACCGGTGCGTTGTCGTGGTGAAACAGCACTTTTTTCTTCGCCAGATGGGGTCGTTTTTTCTTTAATTCGGCGTCGAATCGGCCCAATAAATCGGCATAGTAAAGCCCTGTAATTGTTTTACCCTTCTCGAGGTAATCGATGTAGATCACACCTTGTGAATCCCAGAAAACGGTGGCCATAACTTCTCCGGCCGATTTTACAGTTTTCGCCTTCTTTGGAGCACGTTCCTCGGTCTGGATCCATTGTTATGATTGCTCCTTGGTCTCTGGTGTGTACCAGTGGATCCAGGTTTCATCGACGGTCACAAAACGACGCAAAAACTCTGTTGGATTCCGCTTAAACAGCGCCAAACACGTCTCCGATGGGGTCTCATGGTTGCATTTGTTTTCCGGTGTGAGTAAACGCGGCACCCATCGCGCCGACAGCTTTCTCATGCCGAGTTCCTCGTGAAGAATATGATGCACTGTTCCTTCTGAAATCCCTACAGTCTCAGCTAGCTCCCGAACCTTCAATCGGCGATCTGCCAATACGAGATCATGGATTTTTTTAATGTTTTCCTCCGTAGCAGCTGTTTTCGGTGCACCTGGACGTGGTTCATCAAAAACCGACGTACGGCCATGTGCAAACTCGTTGAACCAATTCTTGACGGTGGCCATCGATGGAGAAGAGTCACCGTACACAGCATCCAAGCGCTCTTTGATTTCGATGCGCGTTTTCCCTTCCAAAAATAGGAATCGAATCACCGAACGATATTGCTCTTTTTCCATTTTTGTAAAACCGATCGATACGTTCGCTTCCATAAGTTGTCAAATTAAAACAACTGAAGGGATTGGAATGAAAATTTGAAAAAAGAATTAAAAAAGAATGTGCTACACTGTGGTAAAACTCTTTTGAAACTACAGCGCCCTCTGGCGATGAGGCTAGGTACTTATTGAATGCACCTCGTACACTACGTAAAAAGAAACAAACATATTAGTGGTACACCCCGAATTAAGATCTCGCGAATCTCCCAAAAAACAAAAAAAAAATGTATTGTTATGGCTAAATACGTTTAGTGATCGTTGTGCTAGCCGGCCTTAATCTTTGACTAATAAAATAGTGTCACGAAATGCACAACCAACTAACTTGACCTACAGTTTCATATAAATTATAAGTAACGGGAGTTCATGTTAATGGATCACTTTTTTTTGTGGGTGCAAACTGCAGTTATTCTGAATTTCCTACATTGGACTTTTTTATTGGACATTATTACACGAATACCAAATTTTAGAACTGTGGGGTCACTGGTGTACCCTGTAAATTTCGACAAAGTTCCGTTTTTGTTAAAGCTAATAACTCAAAAACTACAAGGAATAAACTAAAAATAAAAACGGGGTCAAAATGTACTAATGAAAACCTTTAATTAGATGTCCAATTTGACCTAATAGTCTAATTTTGCTTTTTTTTTACCCCTCTTGAACCATCTCAACAACCCCCCAACATTTTTAGTTTATTTAGTCACACCAGGATTGTGCCAACTCTACCTATCTATATATCAAATTCACGACGATCGGATCATAGTTTCGAAAGTTATCCTCGGACAAACAAACATACATACAACGCCGATTTGCCCAGTTGATTTGGAAATCTCGCTTCCCTCGATCAATTAACAATAATATAAATAATTATATCGCGAAGTACAATCGGCGTTCTTATCGCTATGAACGATCTCTCCCACTTACAGTACTGGGCTTACAGTGTGATGAGTAGTAGGTACAGTGGCGTAGAAGTATTGTCTTATGCAAATAATCGAAAAAAAAACTAGCAGCAGACGTACTGATGATGACTTACCTATGTACTGTTCGAAGACCGTTTGAAGAACAAAGGTTCTGCGATCGGAACTCAGCGCGTAAATATTGATACCACTGAAATTTTTTTTAGACATTTGAATTTGTTTACTTACCTCTACTCTTTCTTTCTTTCAGGTGAAGCACGAGCGTCTCATCCTGGTATCAGTACTAGGTCTTCTCGTTAACCTGGTGGGCATATATGCGTTCAGCCACGGGCATGCCCACGGCGGGCACGGCCACTCGCATGGCGGCCACGGCCACTCGCACGGCCATTCCCATGACGAAGATTCACACAACGACGCTGGCTCAGCCATCATGAGAGGGGTATTCCTTCACGTGTTAGCTGATACCCTCGGCTCTGTAGGTGTGATCATCTCGGCTATTCTTATGAGGACGTTCGGCTGGATGCGGGCAGATCCTCTCTGCTCGATGGCCATCGCTTTACTGATCGCCGCGAGTGTTGTCCCTCTAGTGCGCGATTCCGCGGGAGTGCTAATGCAACGGACTCCGACGTCCATCGAGCGCGCGTTGCCTAACCTATACACCCGAGTGGTAGGCCTGGCCGGTGTCCACGCGGTCCAGGAGCCTCACTTCTGGACGCTGTGCAGCGACGTCCACGTGGGCGCGATTAAGATTGAAGTAGCGAGGGAAGTGGACCCGAGGTACATCACGGATCAAGCGGCGCGGATCTTCAGGGAGGCGGGCGTGAAGCATCTGACGGTGCAGTTGGATTACTCGCCTCTCTGATGCAGGGCGGAGAACGAGGAGTCGGTCCACATGGTGGAGACGACGACTGTTGGAACTGTCTGTAATGAACCCTGTCTTACGTAGGTGGCAATGCGACAGAGTAATCTTTTTTATATTTTTACGCATCCATTCCGTAAAAATCTACTAGCTAGGTAGATGTTTTGTATAGCGTCGCGTCTTTCGCCAACGTGAAATAGGGGGGAGGATTAAGTTTTTTATCAGCTCTGCTCCTGCTTTCCCTTCTACAGACAGACAGGCAGACAAAGTTGTCCATGTTGTATTAGTATCGTATGTAAATAAGAAATGTAATAGGTAATTCATCTGTGCAATTGAGTTTATTGAAAAATGTTCTGTTTTGTATGATTTTTGAATTGTTGCTTCGAACTATTTTCACCTTTGGTGTTTTAATGTAATTATGTATAGAATTATATTTTATACTTTTATTTCATTGCATAGAATGTTTTTAAAAGACGATATCTAGAAATACCTGTCATTTATCTAACTAAATATTTTATCAAACATTCCATCATTCGAAAGAGATTTTATCCTATCTTGTATGTCTTATCCCTATTTCGTCTAACTAAATACAAATATTGTCAGTTTTTCATAGAAATCTTTTGACAATGATTAAAATATGAGGATAGAAATGAGGATAAAGTCTATTTTAAATACATAGATATCTATTTTGTAAAACTAGGAAAATTGGTTATGTATTGCATTTAATTCTATGAGTAAAAATGTAATTACAACAATATCTATGAAATGTAATAGTAGAATAAATGTGGCCAAACAGAATGTGTGCTGTGTTTTTCAACAATCAATGCAGTACTACCATTTAAGTTAGACCCCTCGGCAAATTGCGTGTATCATCGGAATTACGTAATAATATCGGAATATACTGCCGAACACTGGAACAGCACGAGCTACCGCCTTTGTAGCTCGCTCGTGACTGACGAGGCGGGACGCAGTGTTGCCAACTCCTATAAATTCGAGTCCCTAGACTATATCAAAAGCCGCTAGACAGTCGCGACTGATTCTACCAGGAGCGGACTCAGAATTTTGTTCTAGTTCTCTCAGAAAGCTTATTATTTAACTTTAGATTGTTAAAATAAAATTAAAACTTAAATTTGAAAAAAATAATTGGATGTTTAGATTTGAATATTTTTGAAATAACTAAGGTTGAGCATATACGAAATCAATTTTAATTAATAAAATTTGAATTTAGCGCGCAAGCACATATGCATTTTCTATATATATATTATATTATATAAAGCTCGATTACCACTCACTGACTGACTGACTGACTGACTCATTGACATGTTTGTTCTCCCAGATGCCACCTCGTAGGGTGAAAATGTTTGGTGGGATCGTATAGAGGGAGTTCCGATGAGTTGGGAATAAATCCTAAAGTACCCCTTTTGTCCCCCATTCGCTCACATCGACCTCGTATCTCGGAAAGTATAGGTCTTAGAGAGTTGGTGCAAAAACTAATGTTGCAGAGGACATTTTTTTATATCCGGTTCCATGAAAAAAAAATTGTCTTTCATACAAAAAAAAAATTGTCCCATACAAAATATTTCTGTATGAATACCGTAAACCGTATATTTCGTTTGCCGTAATTTTCATACTGTTTTTGTAGGGAGCCCACGGCTTGTGTGTACTATAAAATTACTGTAAATTTGCTTGATTCTATATAATGGTGGTGGAGGGACATGAGATAACTTTCATAGTTTTTTGCAAAGGTCATCATCATCATTTTGGAACATCCAATTTTTTTTTTTTTTAGTATGCAACGTTCATCATGTTTATTTTGGAACATCCACATTTTTTTAATTATGCCTCATCCACAATGATCACTTTGGAACGTCAATTATTATTTTTTTTTTATTATGCAACATCCACTGTGATCATTTTGGTACATCATTTTTTTTAATTATGCCTCATCCACAATGATCACTTTGGAACGTCAATTATTATTATTTTTTTTGTATTATGCAACATCCACTATGATCATTTTGGTACATAATTTTTTTTATTATGCCTCATCCACAATGATCACTTTGGAACGTCAATTATTTTTTTTTTATTATGCAACATCCACTGTGATCATTTTGGTACATCATTTTTTTTTAATTATGCCTCATCCACAATGATCACTTTGGAACGTCAATTATTATTATTTTTTTTGTATTATGCAACATCCACTGTGATCATTATGGTACATAATTTTTTTTATTATGCCTCATCCACAATGATCACTTTGGAACGTCAATTATTTTTTTTTTATCATGCAACATCCACTGTAATCATTTTGGTACATCATTTTTTTAATTACGCCTCATCCACAATGATCACTTTGGAACGTCAATTATTTTTTTTTATTATGCAACACATAATTTTTTTTAATTATGCCTCATCCACAATGATCACTTTGGAACGTCAATTATTTTTTTTTATTATGCATCATCCACTGTGATCATTTTGGAACATCATTTTTTTTAATTATGCCTCATCCACAATGATCACTTTGGAACGTCAATTATTATTATTTTTTTGTATTATGCAACATCCACTGTGATCATTTTGGTACATCATTTTTTTAATTACGCCTCATCCACAATGATCACTTTGGAACGTCAATTTTTTTTAATTATGCATCATCCACTGTGATCATTTTGGAACATAATTTTTTTTTAATTTTGCCTCATCCACATGATCATTTTGGAACGTCAATTTTTTAATTATGCCTCATCCACAATGATCACTTTGGAACGTCAATTATTTTTTTTTTTTGTATTATACAACATCCACTGTGATCATTTTGGTACATAATTTTTTTTATTATGCCTCATCCACAATGATCACTTTGGAACGTCAATTATTTTTTTTATTATGCAACATCCACTGTAATCATTTTGGTACATCATTTTTTAAATTATGCCTCATCCACAATGATCACTTTGGAACATAATTTTTTTTTTATTATGCATCATCCACTGTGATCATTTTGGAACATCATTTTTTTTAATTATGCCTCATCCACAATGATCACTTTGGAACGTCAATTATTATTATTTTTTTGTATTATGCAACATCCACTGTGATCATTTTGGTACATCATTTTTTTAATTACGCCTCATCCACAATGATCACTTTGGAACGTCAATTTTTTTTATTATGCATCATCCACTGTGATCATTTTGGAACATAATTTTTTTTTAATTTTGCCTCATCCGCATGATCATTTTGGAACGTTAATTTTTTTTTATTATGCAACATCCACTGTGATCATTTTGGAAAATTATTTTTTTTTGTATCACAAATTTTTGGTGGAATCGTTATTTTACGGTCATCATCGCCCTTGCCATTATTTTGAATTCTTCTCTCACTTCCTTTTCGTTTTCGAATGTTTCTTCCACATTGATATCCTCTTTAATTGTTTCTATAACTTCGAAATCCTCTTTGATGGCATTTTTACTTCAATATACTTTTGAATTGTTTTTTCTATTTTTATATTTTCTTCAATTACTTCTCTTACTTCAATATCGACTCTTCAAAATTATGGGTTTTAATACAAATCTTAAATCGCTCGTATCTTCTAAACGGGAAGAGTTACGCGTAGCAAACTTTTACAAAATATTGGTACAAATTTTTGGTGGAATGGTTTTTTTAATACCATCATTGCGCTTGACATCCTTTTTGAATGCTTCTCTCACTTGGTCTTCCTCCTTGAATGCTTCTTTAACCTCGATATCCTCTATTTTTGCTTCTTTCACATTGATATCCTTTTTAATTGCTTTTTCTACTTATATATTTTCTTCAATTGCTTCTTTTAC
Source organism: Philereme transversata (assembly GCA_963924445.1). Classification (NCBI taxonomy): domain Eukaryota; kingdom Metazoa; phylum Arthropoda; class Insecta; order Lepidoptera; family Geometridae; genus Philereme; species Philereme transversata. Next base: position 15,161,164 of record OZ004347.1, read on the forward strand.
TTCAATTCCCACTCTACAAAATTATGGGTTTTAATACAAATCTTAAATCGCTCGTATCTTCTAAACGGGAAGAGTTACGCGTAGCAAACTTTTACAAAATATTGGTACTAATTTTTGGTGGAGTAGTTTTTTTAATACCACATTGCCCTTGACATCCTTTTTAAATGCTTCTTTCACTTCGTCTTCCACTTTGAATGATTCTTTCAACTCGATATCCTCTATTTTTGCTTCTTCCACTTTGATATCCTTTTTAATTGCTTTTTCTACTTATATATTTTCTTCAATTGCTTCTGTTACTTCAATTTCCACTCTACAAAATACAAATCTTAAATCGCTCGTATCTTCTAAACGGGAAGAGTTACGTGTAGCAAACTTTTACAAAATATTGGTACAAATTTTTGTTGGAATAGTTTTTTTAATACCATCATTGCCCTTGACATCCTTTCTGAATGCTTCTCTTACTTCGTCTTCCTCTTTAAATGCTTATTTCACCATGATATCCTCTATTTTTGCTTCTTCCGCTTTGATATCCTTTTTAATTGCTTTTTCTACTTATATATTTTCTTCAATTGCTTCTTTTACTTCAATTTCCACTCTACAAAATTATGGGTTTTAATACAAATCTTAAATCGCTCGTATCTTCTAAACGGGAAGAGTTACGCCTACCAAACTTTTACAAAATATTGGTACAAATTTTTGATGGAATAGTTTTTTTAATACCATCATTGCCCTTGACATCCTTTTTAAATACTTCTCTCACTTGGTCTTCCTCCTTGAATGCTTCTTTCACCTCGATATCCTCTATTTTTGCTTCTTCCACTTTGATATCCTTTTTAATTGCTTTTTCTACTTATATGTTTTCTTCAATTGCTTCTTTTACTTCAATTTCCACTCTACAAAATTATGGGGTTTCATACAAAACTTAAATCGCTCGTATCTTTTAAACGGGAAGAGATAGCTCGAGGAGACTTTTACAAAATATTGGTATAAGTTTTTGGTGGAACCGTTTTTTTATTTTTATCATTGTCCTCGACGTCTTTTACTCAATTTCAATTTCCTCTTTGATTGTTTCTGCTACTTCGATATCCTATTTGATTGCTTCTTCCACTTCGATATCATCTTTGAATGCTGCGTCCACTTGGAAATCCTCTATGATTTCATTGCTTCTTCCATTTAGATATCGTCTTTGACTGCTTCTTACACATGGATATCCTCTTCGATAGCTTTTAACAGCTCGATATCCTCTTTGATTGCTTCTTCCACTTTGATATCCTCTTTTATTGCTTCTACCAATTCGATATCATCTTCGATTTCCTTTTGATTGCTTCTTGCACTGCAATATTCTCTTTGATTGCGTCTTTATCTTCGATATGGTTTTTGATAGCATTTTCACTTCAATATCCTCTGTGATGGCTTCTTACACTTCGATATCTTCTTTGATTGCTTCTTCCACTTCGATATCCTCTAAGATTGCTTCTTCCACTTCGATACCTTCTTTGATTGCTTCTTCCACTTCGATATCGTCTTTGATTGCTTTTTTCACTTCGTCATCTTAGAATGCTTCTACCACCTCGGTATCCTCTTTGATTGCTTACTCAACTTCAATTTCCTCTTTAATAGTTTCTGCTAATTCGATATCCTATTTGATTGCTGCTTTCACTTCAATATCCTGTTTGATTGCTTCTTGCACTTCGAAATCATATTTGATTGCTGCTTCCATTTGGATATCTTCTTTGATTTGATTGCTTCTTCCATTTCGATATCGTCTTTGACTGCTTCTTACACATGGATATCCTTTTTGATCGCTTTTAACAGCTCGAAATCCTCTTTGATTGCTTCTTCGACAAAAACAATAACACGCGAGTTGCGTGCAACTCGCGCACTACGCAACCTCTAGTTATATTATATAAAGCTCGATTACCACTCACTGACTGACTGACTGACTGACTCATTGACATGTTTGTTCTCCCAGATGCCACCTCGTAGGGTGAAAATGTTTGGTGGGATCGTATAGAGGGAGTTCCGATGAGTTGGGAATAAATCCTAAAGTACCCCTTTTGTCCCCCATTCGCTCCCATCCACCTCGTATCTCGGAAAGTATAGGTCTTACAGCGTTGGTCCAAAAACTAATGTTGCTTAGGACATTTTTTTATATCCGGATCCATGAAAAAAAAATTGTCTTTCATACAAAAAAAAAATTGTCCCATACAAAATATTTCTCTATGAATACCGTAAACCGTATATTTCGTTTGCCGTAATTTTCATACTGTTTTTGTAGGGAGCCCACGGCTTGTGTGTACTATAAAATTACTGTAAATTTGCTTGATTCTATTTAATGGTGGTGGAGGGGCATGAGATAACTTTCATAGTTTTTGCAAAGGTCATCATCATCATTTTGGAACATCCAATTTTTTTTTTTTTTAGTATGCAACGTGCATCATGTTTATTTTGGAACATCCACATTTTTTTAATTATGCCTCATCCACAATGATCACTTTGGAACGTCAATTTTTTTTTTATTATGCAACATCCACTGTGATCATTTTGGTACATCATTTTTTTTAATTATGCCTCATCCACAATGATCACTTTGGAACGTCAATTTTTTTTTTATTATGCATCATCCACTGTGATCATTTTCGAACATCATTTTTTTCAATTATGCCTCATCCACTATGATCACTTTGGAACGTCCATTTTTTTTTTTTATTATGCAACATCCACTGTGATATTTTGGTACATCATTTTTTTTAATTATGCCTCATTCACAATGATCACTTTGGAACGTCAATTTTTTTTTATTATGCAACATCCACTGTGATCATTTTGGTACATCATTTTTTTTAATTATGCCTCATCCACAATGATCACTTTGGAACGTCAATTTTTTTTTTATTATGCAACATCCACTGTGATCATTTTGGTACATCATTTTTTTAATTACGCCTCATCCACAATGATCACTTTGGAACGTCAATTTTTTTTTATTTTTATTATGCATCATCCACTGTGATCATTTTGGAACATCATTTTTTTTTCAATTATGCCTCATCCACTATGATCACTTTGGAACGTCAATTTTTTTTTTATTATGCAACATCCACTGTGATATTTTGGTACATCATTTTTTTAATTATGCCTCATCCACAATGATCACTTTGGAACGTCAATTTTTTTTTATTTTTATTATGCAACATCCACTGTGATCATTTTGGTACATCATTTTTTTAATTACGCCTCATCCACAATGATCACTTTGGAACGTCAATTATTTTTTATTTTTTTATTATGCATCATCCACTGTGATCATTTTGGAACATCATTTTTTTTTAATTATGCCTCATCCACAATGATCATTTTGGAACGTCAATTTTTTTTTACTATGCAAAATCCTTTGTGATCATTTTGGAAAATCAATTTTTTTTAAATTATGCCTCATCCACAATGATCATTTTGGAACGTCAATTTTTTTTTATTATGCAACATCCACTGTGATCATTTTGGTACATCATTTTTTTAATTATGTCTCATCCACAATGATCACTTTGGAACGTCAATTATTTTTTTTTATTATGCAACATCCACTGTGATCATTTTGGTACATCATTTTTTTTAATTATGCCTCATCCACAATGATCACTTTGGAACGTCAATTTTTTTTTTTTTATTATGCTACATCCACTGTGATCATTTTGGTTCATAATTTTTTTAAATATGCCTCATCCACAATGATCACTTTGGAACGTCAATTATTTTTTTTTATTATGCATCATCCACTGTGATCATTTTGGTACATCATTTTTTTTAATTATGCCTCATCCACAATGATCACTTTGGAACGTCAATTTTTTTTTATTGTGCTTCATCCACTGTGATCATTTTGGAACATCATTTTTTTTTTCAATTATGCCTCATCCACTATGATCATTTTGGAAAGTCAATTTTTTTTTATTATGCAACATCCACTGTGATCATTTTGGAACATCAATTTTTTTTTAATTATGCCCCATCCACAATGATCACTTTTGGAACGTCATTTTTTTTTTATAATGCAAAATCCTTTGTGATCATTTTGGAAAATCAATTTTTTTTAATTATGCCTCATCCACAATGATCACTTTTGGAACGTCAATTTTCTTTTATTATTATGCAAAATCCACTGTGATCATTTTGGAACGTCATTTTTTTTTATAATGTAACATCTACTATGATCATTTTGGAACATCATTTTATTTTAATTATGCTTTATCCACTATGATCATTTTGGAACGTCGAAATACTTTTTGATTGCTTCTTGCACTTCGATATCCTCTCATCAAAATTATGATTTTTCTTAAAAAACTTTAATAGTTCGTATCTTTTAAACGGTAAGAGATAGACACAACAAACTTTTATAAAATGGTAGCACAAATTTTTGGTGGCATCGTTATTTTACGGTCATCGTCGCCCTTGACATCATTTTGAATTCTTCTCTCACTTCCATTTCGTTTTCGAATGTTTCTTCCACATTGATATCCTCTTTAATTGTTTCTATAACTTCGAAATCCTCTTTGAAGGCATTTTTACTTCAATATACTTTTGAATTGTTTTTTCTATTTTTATATTTTCTTCAATTACTTCTCTTACTTCAATATCGACTCAACAAAATTATGGGTTTTAATACAAATCTTAAATCGCTCGTATCTTCTAAACGGGAAGAGTTACCCCCAGCAAACTTTACAAAATATAGGTACTAATTTTTGGTGGAATAGTTTTTTTAATACCATCATTGCCCTTGACATCCTTTTTGAATGCTTCTCTTACTTCATCTTCCGCTTTGAATGCTTCTTTCACCTCGATATCCTCTATTTTTGCTTCTTCCACTTTGATATCCGTTTTAATGTCTTTTTCTACTTATATGTTTTCTTCAATTGCTTCTTTTACTTCAATTTCCACTCTACAAAATTATGGGTTTTCATACAAAACTTAAATTATCGATTACCACTCACTGACTGACTGACTGACTGACTCATTGACATGTTTGTTCTCCCAGATGCCACCTCGTAGGGTGAAAATGTTTGGTGGGATCGTATAGAGGGAGTTCCGATGAGTTGGGAATAAATCCTAAAGTACCCCTTTTGTCCCCCATTCGCTCACATCGACCTCGTATCTCGGAAAGTATAGGTCTTAGAGAGTTGGTGCAAAAACTAATGTTGCAGAGGACATTTTTTTATATCCGGTTCCATGAAAAAAAAATTGTCTTTCATACAAAAATAAAATTGTCCCATACAAAATATTTCTGTATGAATACCGTAAACCGTATATTTCGTTTGCCGTAATTTTCATACTGTTTTTGTAGGGAGCCCATGGCTTTTGTGTACTATAAAATTACTGTAAATTTGCTTGATTCTATATAATGGTGGTGGAGGGGCATGAGACAACTTTCATAGTTTTTGCAAAGGTCATCATCATCATTTTGGAACATCCAATTTTTTTTTTTTTTTTTTAGTATGCAACGTTCATCATGTTTATTTTGGAACATCCACATTTTTTTAATTATGCCTCATCCACAATGATCACTTTGGAACGTCAATTATTTTTTTTTTATTATGCAACATCCACTGTGATCATTTTGGTACATCATTTTTTTTAATTATGCCTCATCCACAATGATCACTTTGGAACGTCAATTTTTTTTTTATTATGCAACATCCACTGTGATCATTTTGGTACATCATTTTTTTTAATTATGCCTTATCCACAATGATCACTTTGGAACGTCAATTATTTTATTTTTTTTATTATGCATCATCCACTGTGATCATTTTGGAACATCATTTTTTTCAATTATGCCTCATCCACTATGATCACTTTGGAACGTCAATTTTTTTTTTTTTATTATGCAACATCCACTGTGATATTTTGGTACATCATTTTTTTTAATTATGCCTCATTCACAATGATCACTTTGGAACGTCAATTTTTTTTTATTATGCAACATCCACTGTGATCATTTTGGTACATCATTTTTTTTAATTATGCCTCATCCACAATGATCACTTTGGAACGTCAATTTTTTTTTTATTATGCAACATCCACTGTGATCATTTTGGTACATCATTTTTTTAATTACGCCTCATCCACAATGATCACTTTGGAACGTCAATTATTTTTTTTTATTATGCAACACATAATTTTTTTTAATTATGCCTCATCCACAATGATCACTTTGGAACGTCAATTTTTTTTTTTTTATTATGCATCATCCACTGTGATCATTTTGGAACATCATTTTTTTTAATTATCCCTCATCCACAATGATCACTTTGGAACGTCAATTATTTTTTTTTTTTTGTATTATGCAACATCCACTGTGATCATTTTGGTACATCATTTTTTTTATTATGCCTCATCCACAATGATCACTTTGGAACGTCAATTATTTTTTTTTTATTATGCAACATCCACTGTAATCATTTTGGTACATCATTTTTTTTAATTATGCAACATCCACAATGATCACTTTGGAACGTCAATTATTTATTTTTTTATTATGCAACATCCACTGTGATCATTTTGGTACATATTTTTTTTTAATTATGACTCATCCACAATGATCACTTTGGAACGTCAATTATTTTTTTTATTATGCATCATCCATTGTGATCATTTTGGAACATCATTTTTTTTAATTATGCCTCATCCACAATGATCACTTTGGAATGTCAATTATTATTATTTTTTTGTATTATGCAACATCCACTGTGATCATTTTGGTTCATCATTTTTTTAATTACGCCTCATCCACAATGATCACTTTGGAACGTCAATTTTTTTTTATTATGCATCATCCACTGTGATCATTTTGGAACATCATTTTTTTTTAATTATGCCTCATCCACATGATCATTTTGGAACGTCAATTTTTTTTTATTATGCAACATCCACTGTGATCATTTTGGAAAATCAATTTTTTTTGTAGAACAAATTTTTGGTGGAATCGTTATATTACGGTCATCATCGCCCTTGCCATCATTTTGAATTCTTCTCTCAGTTCTTTTTCGTTTTCGAATGTTTCTTTCACATTGATATCCTCTTTAATTGTTTCTATAACTTCGAAATTCTCTTTGATGGCATTTTTACTTCAATATACTTTTGAATTGTTTTTTTCTATTTTCTTCAATTACTTCTCTTACTTCAATATCGACTCTACAAAATTATGGGTTTTAATACAAATCTTAAATCGCTCGTATCTTCTAAATGGGAAGAGTTACGCCTAGCAAACTTTTACAAAATATTGGTACTAATTTTTGGTGGAATAGTTTTTTTAATACCATCATTGCCCTTGACATCCTTTTTGAATGCTTCTCTCACTTCGTCTTCCTCTTTGAATGCTTCTTTCACCTCGATATCCTCTATTTTTGCTTCTTCCACTTTGATATCCTTTTAAATTGCTTTTTCTACTTATATATTTTCATCAATTGCTTCTTTTACTTCAATTTCCACTCTACAAAATTATGGGTTTTAATACAAATCTTAAATCGCTCGTATCTTCTAAACGGGAACAGTTACGCCTAGCAAAATTTTACAAAATATTGGTACAAATTTTTGGTGGAATAGTTTTTTTAATACCATCATTGCCCTTGACATCCGTTTTGAATGCTTCTCTTACTTCGTCTTCCACTTTAAATGCTTCTTTCACCTCGATATCCTCTATTTTTGCTTCTTCCACTTTGATATCCTTTTTAATTGCTTTATCTACTTATATATTTTCTTCAATTGCTTCTTTTACTTCAATTCCCACTCTACAAAATTATGGGTTTTAATACAAATCTTAAATCGCTCGTATCTTCTAAACGGGAACAGTTACGCCTAGCAAACTTTTACAAAATATTGGTACTAATTTTTGGTCGAATATTTTTTTTATTACCATCATTGATCTTGAAATCCTTTTTGAATGCTTCTTTCACCTCGATATCCTCTATTTTTGCTTCTTCCACTTTGATATCCTTGTTAATTGCTTTTTCTACTTATATATTTTCTTCAATTGCTTCTTTTACTACAATTTCCACTCTACAAAATTATGGGTTTTCATACTAAACTTAAATCGCTCGTATCTTTTAAACGGGAAGAGATAGCTCGAGGAAACTTTTACAAAATATTAGTATAAGTTTTTGGTGAAACCGTTTTTTATTTTTATCATTGTCCTCGACGTCTTTTACTCAATTTCAATTTCCTCTTTAATTGTTTCTGCTACTTCGATATCCTATTTGATTGCTTCTTTCACTTCAATATCCTCTTTGATTGCTTCTTCCACTTCGATATCATCTTTGATTGCTGCTTCCACTTGGATATCCTCTTCGATTTGATTGCTTCTTCCATTTCGATCGTCTTTGACTGCTTCTTACACATGGATATCCTCTTCGATAACTTTAAACAGCTCGATATCCTCTTTGATTGCTTCTTCCACTTTGATATCCTCTTTTATTGCTTCTACCAATTCGATATCATCTTTGATTTCCTTTTGATTGCTTCTTGCACTGCAATATTCTCTTTGATTGCGTCTTCATCTTCGATATCGTTTTTGATAGCATTTTCACTTCGATATCCTCTGTGATGGCTGCTTCCACTTCGATACCCTCTTTGATTGCTTCTTCCACTTCGATATCCTCTTTGATTGCTTCTTCCATTTCGATATCCTTTTTGATTGCTTCTCCCACTTCGATATCGTCTTTGACTGCTTCTTCCATTTCGATTTCGATATCGTCTTTGATTGCTTTTTCACTTCGTCATCTTCTTTGAATGCTTCTACCACCTTGGTATCCTCTTTGATTGCTTACTCAACTTCAATTTCCTCTTTGATTGTTTCTGCCACTTCGATATCCTATTTGATTGCTTCTTCCACTTCAACATTCTCTTTGATAGTTTCTTCCACTTCGATATCCAATCAACAAATTTATGATTTTTCTTACAAAACTTTAATCGCTCGTATCTTCTAAACGGGAAGAGATAGCACTAGCAAACTTTGACAAAATATTAGTACAAATTTTTGATCATTATCATTTTACAACATACATTTATATTATGCAACGTCAATCCTGATCATTTTGGAACGTCCAGATTTTTTTTATGCAACGTTCATCTTGATCTTTTTTGCAACGTTCAATTTTTTTTATACAACTATAATCATGATCATTTTGGAACATCCAATTTTTTTCTCTTTGATTGCTTGTTCCACTTCGATATCCTCTTTGATTGCTTCTTCCACATTGATATCCTATTTGATTGCTTCTTTAACTTTGATATCCTCTACGATTGCTTGTTCCACTTCGATATCCTCTTTTATTCCTTCTTCATCTTCAATATCCATTGGATTGCTTCTTCATCTTTGATATCCTCTTTGATGGCATTTTCACTTCGGTATCCTCTGTAAGGGCTCCTTCCTCTTTGATTTCCGTTTGATTGCTTCTTGCACTGCAATATTTTCTTTGATTGCGTCTTCATATTCGATATCGTTTTTGATTGCATTTTTACTTCAATATCCTGTGATGGCTTCTTCAACTTTGATATCCTCTTTGATTGCTTCTTCCACTTCGATATCCGCTTTGATTGCTTGTTCCATTTTGATATCGTCTTTGACTATTTCTTTCACTTTGATATCGTCTTTGATTGCTTTTTTCACTTCGTCATCCTCTTTGAATACTTCTACCAACTCGGTATCCTCTTTGATTCCTTAGTCAACTTCAATTTCCTCTTTGATTGTTTTTGCTACTTCGATATCCTATTTGATTGCTTCTCCCACTTCAATATCCTCTTTGTTTACTCCTTCCACTTCGATATCATCTTCGATTTCCTTTTGATTGCTTCTTGCACTGCATTATTCTCTTTGATTGCGTCTTCATCTTCGATATCGTCTTTGATAGCATTTTCACTTCGATATCCTCTGTGATGGCTTCTTCCACTTCGATACCCTCTTTGATTGCTTTTTCCACTTCGATACCCTCTTTGATTGCTTCTTCCACTTCGATATCCTCTTTGATTGTTTCTTCCGCCTCGACATCTTCTATTTTTGCATGTTCCACTTCGTTATCCCTTTAAAATGCTTCTTCTACTTTCATATCCTCTTTAATTGCTTCAGTTACTTCATTATGCTCTCTGCTTCTTTAACTTCGATATCCTCTTTGATTGCTGCTCCCACTTCGATATCGTCTTTGACTGCTTCTTCCATTTCGATATCGTCTTTGATTGCTTTTTCACTTCGTCATCTTCTTTGAATGCTTCTACCACCTTGGTATCCTCTTTGATTGCTTACTCAACTTCAATTTCCGCTTTGATTGTTTCTGCCACTTCGATATCCTATTTGATTGCTTCTTCCACTTCAACATTCTCTTTGATAGTTTCTTCCACTTCGATATCCAATCAACAAATTTATGATTTTTCTTACAAAACTTTAATCGCTCGTATCTTCTAAACGGGAAGAGATAGCACTAGCAAACTTTGACAAAATATTAGTACAAATTTTTGATCATTATCATTTTGCAACATACATTTATATTATGCAACGTCAATTATGATCATTTTGGAACGTCCAGATTTTTTTTTATGCAACGTTCATCATGATCTTTTTTGCAACGTTCAATTTTTTTTATACAACCATTATCATGATCATTTTGGAACATCCAATTTTTTTCTCTTTGATTGCTTGTTCCACTTCGATATCCTCTTTGATTGCTTCTTCCACATTGGTATCCTCTTTGATTGCTTCTTTAACTTTGATATCCTCTACGATTGCTTGTTCCGCTTCGATATCCTCTTTTATTCCTTCTTCATCTTCAATATCCATTGGATTGCTTCTTCCACTTCGATATCGTCTTTGATAGCTTTTTTTACTTCGTCATCCTCTTAGAATGCTTCTACCACCTTGGTATCCTCTTTGATTTCTTCCTCAACTTTAATTTCCTCTTTGATTGTTTCTGCTACTTCGATATCCTATTTGATTGCTTCTTTCACTTCAATATCCTCTTTGATTGCTTCTTCCACTTCGATATCATCTTTGATTGCTGCTTCCACTTGGAAATCCTCTTTGATTTGATTGCTTCTTCCATTTCGATATCGTCTTTGACTGCTTCTTACACATGGATATCCTCTTTGATGGCTTTTAACAGCTCGATATCCTCTTTAATTACTTCTTCGACTAAAAGAAAAACACGCGAGCTGCGAGCAGCTCGCGCACAACGCAACCTCTAGTATATATATATATCTCTTGGCACTGTATAATTCAGGGTCGAGTTAAAAATGTATCTAAATATGGCCCTAAAACTGTTTTGATTTGTACTCCAAAAGCCGTCAGATAAGTCGCTAAACCATTTTTGTCGTCAAATCTTTTTTTTATCGCTAAGACTTACATAAAAGTCGCTAAATTGGCAACACTGCCGAGACGGCCGGGCATTGCTTGCTTAATTGTACTAATTCGGAAACACGAATGTTGCCGAGGCTTCTAACTAAAATCGTATTACTGTATATTTTTGTACACTTGGATTAAATTAAGGTTAGCAGCTTCTTCTATATTCATATTCTTATAATTACCAGAAAAGTGATTATTTTTTACAGTCGCCGTCTAAAACAGTAAACAATACAATCTTAGACTAGGTAAAAGTATTATGTCCTTACGTTTTTATGGTGAGTTTTAGTAGTAGGGCTCAAATTATTGAAATAACAAGTATTAGGTTCTATCTACAAAGCTGACTGTACATAAATCAAGTTCTCAAATAAATGTGTAATATTTATGTATATTCTTTCCTCATAATAGCATAATGGCCATAAAACTAAATATTTATCAATGTGTTGTGAATCAAAATCAAAATGACCCGCTGAAACATGTGCATAGTTAAATTTTTACAAGAATAAAATAAGTTACCGAATCATTGGTTTTTATTTACACTGTGACGTCACTGTCACAGTGATGCTAAGCGCGTCAGGCAAACGCGGGGCGCCGCGCTGGTAAGCGGGAGTGGGGTCGCATTACAGGGAAGTGCAAACTCGCGCGTGTTTTAGTTAGCAAATAAAAGAATCGGTAATTTAAATAAATTTTATTTTAAATCTGTAAACAGACTCGAACTTAATCATTTACAACAAAATTATGAAATAAGACATTTGTTTAAGTGTTCAAAAATCTTATAAATATATTAAGGTAAATTAAAAGATCTATTTACGTGGATGAAGTAACAGGTGGTGTGGTGTAGAGAGACTATAGGTTTTTATTTTAAGTACTGTTCAGTCAAAAATTAATGCCTTATACAAAAATATTATGTAATTAATAACAAGAAATCTTTGATCAGTGTTGCCACAACGTTTTGGCCAACTTAAAAACACGGCAAGTGTTGCTAGGATAAAAACTTTTGTGCAGTTGCCTGCCCCCTGTTACTCTAACCACAGCTATTTATAAAAATCCTATTCAATCAGTTTCTTGGCTTTGAAGTACCTACGTAAGTATAAGACCTGCCAAGTGGCGAGACCCAGGAGACAGACCATGGAGAAGATACTGAAGAATAGTACCCGGTTGTTGGTGGACTCTGAAACAAAATTACAATGGAGACTGTTCAAATAATTTTGTGACTTATTCGAATTTAGTTGTGTAAGAACAAAGGTGGCAATCTGTCATTTCTCAGAATGTTGATAAATCGAAAAAGCGATTCCATTGAAACATCCAACTAAAATCTGTTACAGGCCATGATCGAATAAACGCTTATGATTGATTGCAAGTTTGCCTTCGAATTTGACATTAGACACACATAGCCACATTTGAGGCCAACTCAATCATAAGGTCAGTTTTGTAAGATAGTTTGCCATGTTTGATCCTGATTCAAATTATTACTAAGGTGTTAAATACTAAAGGTGTTACTAGGTTAAATTTCCCGTGTTGCCACATTCATAACAAATTTTTATTCATATTGACAGATTGCCAACTTTGATACATGTGCAGAAGGACCCCTCCTATTCGGGATCCGTTAGTGATGCGCTGAGTACCTATCGATAAGACTAATAAAAAAAAGAAGTATATAAGTATTCTATCAGTTATTTGGTTCCCAAAGCTTTGCTTAGTTTGGGGCTAGATAGCGCTGTGTGAAATGTCCAGAATTAATTATTTATTGATCGAACGAAGCGAGATCTCCAAATCAACTTGGACAAATCGGCGTTGTATGTATGTATGTTTGTTTGTCCGAGGATAACTTTCGAAGCGTTTATCCGATCATCGTGAAATTTGGTATATAGGTAGGTAATGATGGCACAATTTTGGTGTGACTCAATCAGCTAAAAATTTTGGGTGGTTGTTGAGATATTGGGGTTCAAGAGGGGTAAAAAAAAAAGAAAATGAGACTATTAGGTCAAGTGAGACGTCAAATTAAAGGTCTTCATTAGTAAATTTCGACCCCGTTTTTACATTTAGTAAAGTTTTTGTAGTAAAGTGTTTGTAGGTACACCAGTGACCCCACAGTGCTGTAATTTGGTATGTATCACAAATATAGACAAAAGTCTGAAATCTAGAATAATTGCAATTTGTACCCCAAAAAACAACCAAATAACAATAACTCCCGTTACCTGTAATTTGAATGAAACTGTAGGTCAAGTTAGTTGGTTTTTATTTCGTGGCACTATTTTGATAGTCAAAGATTACGAATAATTTTTTTTTTGTTTTAATGGTAGACTCGCGAGATCTCAGTTCGGGGCGAACCACTATTGTACCATAGATATCTTTTGGTATTCTGCTAACACAATCTATTTTCCTTGACCGCCGTTGCTATGACAACACCATTGAAAATTTGGCAGCTTATGACAGAAACAACAATCATAATCGTTAATTATTGGTAAATTAGCAGAATTGGGCCAGTTCTTGTATAATATAATCATCAGCTTACCATTAGTATCCCTCATCTCCTCTTCCCGTTTCCTCATGAAGGTGAAGTCCTGGACAATGGCTTCCGACAAGTCTTCCAGTCTCTTTAGTTCCAGTTCCATCGGCTTCAGCTTAGCAGCTTCACCAATCTGTTTAAATCAATTAATCAATTGTAGTATTTTTATTCACTTGCACTCACATAGGCTTTTGGAGAATCTTGGTGGCGATTCTGTTGTTTACTGACAAACAAAAATTTCTTTATATATGAAACATTTCAGTGAGATGGGGGACTAAAATTTTTACAAAATGTTTAATAACATTTTGTATTTCATTTGAAAATTGTTATTTTTGAACAAAGATGCATTTATTACAATTGTCATGTTATTTCAGAATAGTTGCAACTATATGGAATATTTCAGAACTATATGGAATAGATCAATTAGAAGTGACATTTTAAAAATTCTGTTGGTGTAGGTAAATTGGCGTATTTGCTGGTAGGATGATTTTATCTAAATCGGTTCATTCCTTTAAGCAATAAACTGACAATGGTTTTCCATTATTTAACTAAAGGGATTACTGGTAATTTGAAAAAGCTGATGAGCACAAATGAATTGGAAAAAAAAATTAATATATACATTCTGCATGCAATGATTAATTAAAAAGTTTAACAATTTTTTAAATGTATTTATAAAATGTTATATTTTGGCATCTTCTAAGAATTAAGAAATGTAAGTAAACATATTTAGTACAAGCGACTGTAGCAACCTACAAAAAAAAAAACAAAATTCACTCAAAAGACAAAAACGATGCAGTGAGATTTTATTAAAAAAATATATTTCTGTTAAATGAAATATCGTCTCGCATACATAGTTAGGCCTAATACACAGTGCAGTTACGTTTAAAACCAGGTACACACAAACCTACCCAAGTGTTCTGTGTGAAGCATTGCAGTGGTAACCCCCAACCGTATTACAAAAAACAGTTGAGTATTTGAAATTGAACTTAGAAATAATTATTACTAGAACTTTATTCCTTTGGCAGAGGCCGCCGCCAGACAGACCATTATATAAGGCGAAAGCGTGGCGTCTCTTACGTACAAAATGTATTCAAGCGTCGCGCCAGGTCCCGTCTTCTTAAATATTATAAAAAACGAATTCAAATTCTTTGTTTGAAAATGTAATAATATTAGCTGTCGAGGCTGAGCGACTGGAATTGGGCTACACCTGGGTTTTATCATCAATATGGTGCAGCGTAGGTAATAAGTCTTATTTATTATATAAATCTACGTATTGGCAGCGAAATATGCGCTTTCAGGGATTTTTTTTTATAAAATGGCGCAGAATTATCCATAAGACTTATTTGGAACTGATACTTGGGAATGTGATTTACGTCGCGATGCTTTTAAACATTACATTGAAGGGACGCCCCGTCTTCGTTTTGTCGTCGTCTTACGTTCCCTGAATAGAAATAGATTTCCTTGAAATAGGTTTTTTTTATACTACCTGGAGATGGAACAAGCATAGATGATACCTACTTAGTTTATTATTTGTCCCTTTCATAACCTACTTATTGTGAAGCAGTTCAGAAATTATTAAGTGCTACAGTTCACCATTATCACTCAATATTCTTCTATAAATCAATCACGACATGACATGACTAAAGTACTTTTTTAAATAGCTACCGGGTAAAACGATAAGTTCAATAAATACACTGAATATTTCTAAAGATGGCTTTCCATAGTCTGTGATGATGATGATTAGTCTGTGATATTGCAGACGGACGCTGACAAGCCCGCACCGACGACGCACTGTGGTAAGACTCTCGTCCGTGGTAGCGCAGACACGTCTGTAGCGGTGCGTCGGATCCGCCATTAGTAACTTCAAAAGTACGTGGCGTGCTCAGCTCGTGCGAGGCACGTTCAACTTTCTCTTTTAATTGGCATTTTGGAATGACAAAATGGCTTCGAATCTCGGAGTGAACGAAACTAGACCGTCTAGACGGAACTAGTCAGAACTAGACGTGTGGAGAATTCTAATTTTAGGGTGGCGGGAATAAGATCTGCACTGAGGTCCCGCATAGGGGTATATTGTGCATTACGTGTGGAGAAAGTGGGTTCTCAATTTACGCCATCTACGAATTAAACTACTTGATTCGTGACAGTCGACTTGTACATGGACGGTTAATTAAACTAGTTCGTTCATTCAAAGCCCCCCTCTAACACAGACAGCCACGCACCGTCGGCACCGTGCGAAGAGTCCCGGTGCGGTGCGTGGCTGTCTATGGCCGTCGGATGTGCGTGGTATCATCACAGACCTTGGAAGCCACTGTTAAGACGATATACAAATTTAATTTCGGTGACGATTGGGCAGAGCATATAGATCTGTGCCCCGCGCGCAAGAAAGTGGCAGTGCTATTTACTTGCTTAGGTGAAGAACGAGACAAACATATATCATAGCCGCGCCGCATTGTCGCAGGAGTAAATGACGTAAGCGACAAAAGATAAAATCATGAACTGCATGAGAACCAGCAAATGAAAAAAAAATTACCATTCATTTAGGTACCATAACTACCTACATAACTGTGTAAAAAAAAACTTTAAATCTTTTCAAGAGTTCGAAACTGAACGATATTAGTATTTTAGAAGAGTCGATTATGACAAATAATTGTATCGAGAAAAGTTTCACCAATTCTGACTTTAATTTATGTAGTTTAAATCATATTGCTTAAATCTGAAATCAGTACCATTTTTCGTTATTGAATACGACAGTCACTTAGTGACTCAAATTTTTTTACATATCGTATTAAACTGCTTCACTATAAGTATTGAACGTGTATTGTATATGAAACAAGGTTGCCGTAGTTCAACAAATTATCTTGACGCTTAAAATGATATAGTTCCTGCAGTTTCCATTCGAAAACCAACTGAACAAACAATGAAATAATTCTAGAGTTGTAATGTTGAAAATACTTACGCCTTCATAGTTCTTAGCTTCGATTCCAATCTTAATGTCTAGGGTTACATCTTGGCTGACACCGCGGCGTTCTACAATACAAAAAACAAGACTAAAAATGTGAGGAATGATGATTTTTTTACCCACGACGGAAGAGAGAAGGTGTATGCATTTAGGGTGACAGGTTGTTTGTGTGTGCAAAAAACCAATGTTCCCATTTATCTCAAAAACGGTTATCTGTAAAAGGTTTGTGATTCATCGGCGATGGTTCTTTCTTAGATAGGTGTTATGGTGTTAACTCGCCAGAGGGCGCTGTATTATAGATTTTTTGTTGAAGAGATCTCAGTTGTTATATAGACAACATGGAATTGAGATAGTCTCAGACGGCGCAAGTGAACTTCTAAGCAAGATGGCGTGTGAAATCCAGCATTATTTATTTATTATTATTAATAATACTTAATTATATGAAAAAAACTGGTGAAGAGATTACGCACAATTTCAGATTGAAATATCCCTAGCAATCTGTCTTTGGATCAAACATGACAATTTGATGTACAAAAGAAACTTTCTGTGTATTGGACGGTCTTATCAAAAAAGAAAGTGATCTTTTTCAGAAACCTTTTGGACAGAGAGGAGTATATGTAAATTGAAGTTAAGCTGAGGTGTAATTTTAAAAATAATACAACACAAATAATATTATTTAGACACCACATAGCTCAATAAACTGACGGCCGTTGTGGCTTAAAGGTGCTCCAGTTGAGAAGAGACTAGATACAGGAAAGCGCATGCCCTCCCATTAGATAGAAAGACAACCTGATAAAGTTAGCTGGGAGCCGTTGGGTGCAGGCTGCACAAGATCAGTCACTCTAGAAATCTATGAGGGAGACCTATGTTCAACAGTGGACAGTGGGCCAATTCCTGATAATATTTTTAATGTAAATGTAAAGTAACATACCTTGAGGTACTTTAGATATAAAGCACACTTCAAACACATCATAGGTCTCTGTGACAAATGTGAACTTCCCCTTGGTTATGGTGTCCCTTTGAGATAGTATGTGACCTTTGGAGTCTTTAACCTGGAAATTAATAAAAAAATATTGAATGAGAACATAACTCGAATGAGAACTATACATAACTAGCTTCCGCCTGCAGCTTCGAACATGTGGTTTCTTAGATTTAGCTGTAGCAAAGTGAAAGCGTAATATACAATAAAAAAAACTTTTGCACATATAATATATACCCTACCGGTACTACTACTACTACCCTGCCTACCTTTGGCTCGGGGTCCTAAAACCAACAGGTCTTGTTTGAGAAGTATTATATGTATATGTTTCAATAAGCAGATTATTTTGTTTGTGCTATTTAGGATATCTTGCAATTGCAATTGCCTTTAGATATCATCACCATCTCATTGACACCGAATTGACGCTCGCTCTGTAGGTTGGCTTGATGACAAAGTAGTTCTTCCGTGTAGTAATAGATATAACTACAGGGTGTTTATTTTATTTTGCTGATATTAACATGAGAGCATTATAGAAAAAAATTGAAGGAAAGTGAGGAAGAGGATGGCCAGTTCTAGGAGAAGATTGCTCTGTCGTCTTGTATAATGAGTTAAATAGACCAAATTAGAATGATACTAGATCGAATGATGAATCTTGTCTAACAAGTTTACCTAATTCACCTAGGTAATTAGGTATTACTCCAATTATATCAGTTGCACTAACAAGAGTGAAGCTCTTTAATACAGGAAGAAAAGAATACTGAATTACTACAAGTGGTTATGGCTTAATCGAGTTAGTGAACAACATGTCACATAGCTAACATGCCCTACCGGTTTACATACGAGCTGGTAAATGAAAGTGAGCAAGTAATTTTAATTGAAAATGTACATAGAGAGTACTATGGAGCTGACATTGTCATTAAACGATGCAAAGCCAATCATACTTTTACATTGAGTAGATTTTGAATTTTACAATGTTAGTAAAATTGTGTGAGCTACACAGAAACTATAAAATCCAGAATTTATTGGTTAATTTTATGACAAGTAAATAAATGTATGTGTGGCATGTTTTAATACAATCATCATTCCATGCACTCATCCTAGGTCTTTACATGGTTATTTCATCAGTCCAAGTGGAATGAGTCAATGACCCTTCTTCAACCAGTATGTAGGATTATCACAGATCTACCAGGAAGGTCCCTGTTACTTAGCAGCATCTATAGCTGCCGGGTGGTAAATTATCACATTTTCTTGATCTATAACGGTAAAAACTGAAAGGGGCGGACACCTAGTGAACAGGTCCCATCATAAAATAACTTACAATATAATCGACTCTCTGTCCGGGTGCTTCTGTAACGTCGTATTCTCCCGCCACCAGCACATTGGCGTGCAGTTCCTCCTTCAAACACTTCTGTGTGTTGGGACCAAGGGTCCACATGATAGCATCCGTTCCATGCCAGAACATACCCAAAACTACCACGAGATAGTAAACCTCCATTGCTCTGTTATTATTTCCTCTATCCTATCTTAAATAATTCACAATCCATAACATTTAGAACCGAAAATAAACATAATTCTGTGTCAAAAAGACCGATGAGTTGGCCCGAAAAGCGAAACGTGAACGTCGTCATTGTCGGCTTGTCAAAGAGTTGCCATTTGTCATAAATGCCTTTTCTGCGTAAAATGAAATGGATCTGACAATTTTTATGAACACTTGATGGTTTACTTACTTGGTATTTCGTAGTTACATAGCCAAACATTTTTTTTATTCATAATTCATGTAGTACCTAAGTAATCTAAAATCATTGTAATAAAACAGTAGGTACTAGTAGTGACCGAAAACAAAGTCCTTATTCTTTGGTTTGGTTTGTCATATTTAATGCCTGCGTGGCTGCGTCAAATGGGACGTAATCACTTTCTTTCAGCTTACTTTGTAGTATTTTTAGCATGAAGAGAGACGGAAATATTTTCATATCCTGAAAAAGACAAAGCCAAAGTAAGTGCATTCAATGCATCGCAGAACGGTAGAACACAACTTTGACGTTTATTTTTAAAATGCAATTTCCACAGACTAAATAACAGTCTTTGGAAAAGTTGAAAGTGCAAGACATTTTGTAACCCTTTCCAAAATAATTTTTATATTTTCAATAAAATGTAAATTCTTCATTGTTTCTCACAGTAACAGTTTCCCGAATAAAACTTTACCAACCACTGGAATAGAATAGATTTTATATCAGTAATCGAATTTGTGCTGCAGGTGCAGCCTTGGTATTCTGACAGTTTTCTTTAATTTCTAATTTTGCATACACAGTTTTGGTTTAGGTACTGTTTTTGTGTTTGTTTACAAAATTCTGGATCCATCTAGTGAATAAAACAAGTGACTTTTACGGAATTATTATTTTGTAAGTATGTTTTCCTCACCGTCACCACTAATGTTAGTGTTTACATAATACTATGTTTAATTTAGAATTAGATTGCCTATATGTAAATCTCTGTTTTTATTAGCATGCTACCTATAATACATTAAACTAATGCTATGGTCCGGAAGCTTCTTCTTTCATAAATCAAACAAAACACTACTGCAGTTTTTTTTCTTTTCTGTTTCTACATAGTGAATGATCAGAAGAATATTTATATATATGTGGAAGACTATTTGAATAACAAACATTATTTAATGACTACAACTATCGTCACCATAATTTGTTGCTTGTTGCTTAATACAGCATTATAGTACCTATGATACTTCGTACTTACTATGTGAAAGAGGAGAGGCCCCACTTTTTATTTTAATGTTTTTATTAAGTACCTAGGAAATATTACAACTGAAATAGTCCAAAATATATCATATTGCAACTGATATGATATTTTGAAACAAATTAATTATCTTTTTAGGCAAGTACTGATAGATAAAATAAACGAAAATACACTTAAATTATAGATAAAATGGGCACCCTTATCGCCAAAATCGATCTTTTACAGGCAACTTTTGGGTAGACAGGATGTAGGCATGAGACAAATAAATATGTATAATCTAAAAATTACCAACCAGATATAATTTGAACCCGCAACTGTTTTTATTATTATTTGTTAAAATTTCTCCTCTGGATAAATAACAACGTAAATGAATGAATTAGCCAAAGTTTGACATTAATTATTATTGAATCAATTGGCATAATTTTAGTTTTCTGACATGGGTATTTTGTAATATTTTTTTGACATAGCTTATACTTTTAGTGTGTTATTTTTTATTGCCTTTTTTAGGGTTCCAGACCAAAATGAAGCAACTTTGTCTGTCTGTCCGCCTGTCTGTCACAGCTGATTATTTCAACAAATTCCAAAGGTTGAAACTTTTTTGTGGAGTTTATTCCTTATAAATCAATTTTCA
Organism: Philereme transversata; assembly: GCA_963924445.1. NCBI lineage: Eukaryota > Metazoa > Arthropoda > Insecta > Lepidoptera > Geometridae > Philereme > Philereme transversata. The sequence continues at coordinate 15,182,373 of OZ004347.1, forward strand.
TATCTATGCCCGGGGTATGAAAATTTATGGGGGATAAAATCAAAATTTCTTCATTACGTTATGCATTATGTTCATGCACAACTTATCTTGCGCAGCTCCCAGCACAGAGTACTCTCGGCTGCATGGAAACACTTGTTTTCTATGTTTCCATGACTATGTAATGTACAGTAGAGCTTGGATAATCCAACATACCAAAAAATAACCCCTGTTCGGAGTTACGGATCGTTCGGATTATAGTATGTTAAAAAAAATGCAAGTATTTTGACAGAATATATTTATTGAAGTTATTAAAAGATTAGGTTGGGGAAAAAGTTTCTTGGCATTTTTTAAGAAAATTAAAAACATTTTTTAATATAGTTTATTTACATTTAACTAAAGTATGTAGGTACCATTTTGTTCGATAACTTTTTGCCATCTTGTAGGTAGGGACATGATCCCATTGCTATAGAAATTTTGGGGCTTCTGATCAAAATACCGCGACAAGTGGTTTTGGCAGTCCTCTCGTGATGTTAACCTGACACCGCCTAAATAATTCTGAAGAGACCGAAACAGGTGGAAATCTGAAGGTGCAAGGTCAGGACTATACGGCAGATGCATTAACACCTCCCAGCCAAACTCTCTTAATTTTTGCTGAGTGGCTAAAGATGTGTGAGGTCTAGCGTTATCATGATGAAAAAGCACATCCCTTCTGTTGATTAATTCCGGCCGCCTTCTCTCAACTTCTTGCTTTAATCTCATCAGTTGTTCACAGTAGAGTTCAGAATCGATGGTCCTGCCTGGTGGTAACAGCTCATAATGAATAATGCCCTTCCAATCCCACCACACACACAGCATCACCTTGTTGCGAGTTAACCCGGGTTTCGCCACAGTCTGTGAAGCCTGACCGGCCTTTGACCACGACCTTTTTCGCACGTTCTTGTCGTATGTGATCCACTTTTCATCACCAGTTATCAGCTTCTTCAAAAATGGTTCGGTTTCATTACGTCGTAATAAAGAATCACAAATGAGTTCATTAGGTTTCTTTCAGTGAGCTCGTGGGGTACCCAAACATCGAGCTTTTTTGTGTACCCAGTTTTTTTCAAATGCGCCAAAACTGTTTTGTGGTCAATTCCCAGTTCTTCAGCTACGTCGTAACTACTAATATGCCGATCGTGCTCCACTTTTTTAAAAATGGCATCAATTTTATCCGTAATAGGGCGACCAGAGCAATGTGCATCTTTGACATCAAAATTTCCGGATTGAAAACGCTTAAACCAAATTTGTGCTACTCTCACAGACACTGCACTAGGTCCATAAACATCGCAAATTTTATTCGCGGCTGGCGTTGCATTTTTACCTTTTTTGTAGTAAAATTTTAAAATGTATCGAATTTCTTCATTAGATTCACTCATCTTTACAGTACGAAAAACAAATAAAAATCACACATTTTCCTAATTAGAATTTGGAATAATCTTCTTTAAAATTTAAACTTTGAATGATACCAAAACCAGCCAGATACAAATAGAATATATAGCCAAAGAGATTTTATTACAAGTTCATACATACTATAATGCGAAAAGACTTTTCCCCAACCTATTATTTAAACCACAGAATACGTTACTTATACATAAAGTCATCAATTTTAGTTTGGCGGGTTCTATTCATTGATCAAAAAAGGCTTTGTCCCTCAAATTACGCAGCATCCTCTTTTTGGATATGGACAAGTCATTTTCATCAGCCCAATCCAAACAAGTATTAAGTGCTAATATAGCTTGTGAATGAGAAATTTTCTAGACACGCGAGGTGACTCATTCGCAACTAAAGACAAAACATAAGATCAGTGGTCACGGTATGAGAGAGAAAGGGTCAGTCAGCGGTTCGGATTACAGCGGCGTTCGGATTAGCCTGAGTACGGATTATCGAGGCTCTACTATATTTTGATGAATATAAATTATATAATTAATATAAATACATGTATTATGCATGCTTTTAGTAATATAAAAAATGCGTTCATTTACCCTCATTTAATCAATCCATATATTTTATAATCATTCGTAAGGAGTAAACTCCAGTTGTGCGTCGGACCTGACACACCCACTTTTTTATTGACTCGACACGAAATTTGGTATAGTAATAAATAGGTTCAGAACGCTCTGACTCTTGTTTAATGTGAATATTTGCATCCCAGATGTGGAAATGTGAGCTATGATGATGTTTCATAAGATCTTTGTATCCCATATTAAAGCAAATGAATGAATTCTTATTGTTTCAGGTCTTCTGCTAATATGTCACTACATTGTTACCAACATGAACACAATTCAGAAGAAATATGTGACAGACAGCCAGCGATAAGCTTTTGACTGAGGTAAGAGATTAAACTGAGCTATCCTCGACTGACAGAAGAATACAGAATAATTCTTCTGTTATGCCAGCCAGGTGAAGGTTCAGTGATCTTGATTTTGACACTACTAACATTTAGTATGCCATCTAGCCAGTTTATTTATACTACGCTTAACATAAACTGCATTATTAAAAAAGCCAGTTTATCTAAATTTTATACTGAAATAATAATAATAATAATAAACTTTTATTGGAACCACAAAAAATGTCATAAACAATTTTAAATATAGGTGCTAGTTTACATATTGTAATCTATATAAATCTATGTCAAATGCGCCATGGTTTATCACAGCCGAGGAACTGCATGAACACTTGAAAGTGGCCACAGTGAGGGAAGAGTTTAAACTCATGGAAAAATCGTACAAATTCAGACTATCGAAGCATCCTAATCAACTAGACATGAAGCTCCTCGAACCAAATCAGCAAAACCGCCTTAAGCACCACAACATACTAGAACTGAGTGACAGAAACTAGTTTCTCCAAATGTGCAATACTCAATGGAGTCCAGCACAGCACGCCAATTATGCTCCAAATATCTGCTTATAGCCAAAGGCTGATCGTAGAAAAAAAAATATTAAAAAAAAAGTTTACCTAACTTTCTTGTACTAACTCACCTTCACTATACCTTTGGTTCGTGATTCTTTCTCTATTCTTTGAATGAGCAACAACAAAATAAAAGTTTATTTTTGTAAAGAATGAAACAAGTTCTCAAATTTCGCATAACATGATTTTGGTAAATAATGTAAGACATGTACAATTATCTCTGGCAAATAAATAGTGTTAAATAAAAAGAAAATAGATTATAGAAGTAATAGAACTGAAAGTTAAATAAAAGGGACTTATACTAAATTGTACTTTACTACTACTCAGTAAGTACAGTAGAGTCTCAGCTTTGATTATATACTTGTCTAGCTAGATAGAGCAATGTAAACAAACGACGCGCAAAAACCGTCTCCAATTGCGTGTTATGTGTGAGTACCGCTCGTGTACTTATTGTAGTCAAACTGTCAAGGTGTGCGTGTTTAGGGATGCCTGCTCTAAATTATTAACTTACCTTTCCTCCATTACTTAAGAAGATGAAGGTTAAATAAAATAATCATTTTGTATATTATTTATTTAATTTAGTAACAACAAAACATGCATTAAAAAAAACAGTAATTTATAGATTAAAACCATATTAAAACTCATCTCTTTGTGTTTGTTTTCGGAATATTTGTCTTTTTGATTTTACTGCCTCGGCTACGTTATCCGATTTACAAATATGGTGACATCTTATTTGCATATATTTTTCTATTATAAGTCTTATCAGGGTTGTTTGGTGATTTTGACAACAATCACCGATATTTTTGAAATAATTATGACCGACAAACTGACTAATTATTTTGTAAAGAAAAAAAATAAAGTGTTGATAATAAATTTGAAAGAGGTATTTTGCTTTTTCAGACGAATATTTTTTTTCTTAATGAACTAATGTTTAATGCCTTATGTTTGCGTTCCAGTATTATCTTGCGACGTAATGTACGGCGTAACTTGACTTTTCGTGGAGTACCAAATATCGATTCCAAGTCTGAAAAATCTTGTAAAACGGTCGGTGGCTCGTCACTCACCGGCTCCTTCGAGCACGAAGGTTTAGGTTCAATAATTGGATTGTGAATATCAATCGCCATATTAGATGCAAGTAGGTAATAATTAAGAATTCTGGCACAAGGTCATTCACTTCACTCGTGAATGGACCTTTTGCCAGAATTCTTAATTATTCCATGAATATTGGTATATTCAATTATTCCATCGAATATTGGTATATTCAATTATTCTATTGAATATTGGTATATTCAATTATTCCATTGAATATACATCTTATTATAATAACGATTTACTCATCAATTAAAATTTTGGTAGTATACTCTTTTTTGAAATAGAATCAAAATTCACTTTACTAATGAATTATAAGAATTCTTAATTATTCCATGAATATTGGTATATTCAATTATTCCATCGAATATTGGTATATTCAATTATTCCATTGAATATTGATGTATATATATTCAATTATTCCATTGAATATTGATATATTCAATTATTCCATTGAATATACATCTTATTATAATAACGATTTACTCATCAATTAAAATTTTGGTAGTATACTCTTTTTTGAAATAGAATCAAAATTCACTTTACCAATGAATTATATATCGATTCACTAGTGTTTTACATACTACCTTACACACATTACTACCTACTTGGAGTATTTAGTATTGAAATGAAACACCAAGTTATGTTTAAATTTTAGATAGCTTACTTTATTCGAAGTTCATAATCATAATCATTTATTTTTCTGATGAAATTTACATAGATGCCTAGACACAGAAATTAAAGATACATCTAGAAATTAAATTTAAGTAGAAGTGTATAGAGACATCATTATTGAAGATCAATTCAAACAATCATTTAAATTATGTCTAACTATTGATTAAATGTACATACTTAGGAAGATATTATTTATAAAATATCTCACACACTAGATGAATAGGCATTATTTGATATTGAATGCTGTATTTTTGAAATAATTTCCCTTGTGCTGGTATAAATTTCATCGAATAGTACACCTCTGACGACGTGTTGAGCGCATAACTCAGCTTTGCATTTACAAAAGGTATCTTCTGTGTTTTCAAAATTTCTTGCATCATGAATTTCAATACGTATGATTTTGTATCCATATGCGGGTTTCTTCACAAATGAATAGTTTGTGGTAATGGGGCCCTCATTAATAACTCTCTTACGCTGTTCTTCTGCATTCCTGTTAATAGCAGAGTCGTCGACAACAAAGTTGAATAAGTCTTCAGAATCCTGAAACAAAAAATAATATCTTTTACTTATGAATATAGGTAGGTAGGCACATAACAAAATTACGAAATGGCATTCACACAATCGATTCGACTGATTAGCCTACATATTAAAATAATTTATTTAATAGGTACATAGTACTTACCGACATGTCTTTCAGTTAATTTATTTGGAGAGGACGGAGATGCAGGCTTTCCAAACGCAAAGTGAACGTAGAATATTTTTATTTCTTAATTTATACTTTTTTAGAAGTTGTCTAATTCTTCAGCATAAGGTTTGAAATGATATAACAATTTAAAAATGCATGTTAATGCTGAACTAGGTAGGTACACACTTCCCTACCATAAAAGTAACATTGACATACTACACCGCCTTACCACATTCCTGACATACAAGCACGTGCCTCACTCTCAGTACCTACCTAGAGACATAGTGCATTATTTAAGTGCATCCGTTTATAACTATCTATTACAAATTTCATCGAAAGCATGGGCTGTGGCCCAATTAATCAAATACCTACCTAAATCAATACGTAGGCCTCAGTAAGAAAGTTTAATGTTTTAATAGTGAGATGTTCTCTATGGTGTGGTGAGTAAATAGCCGGCTGAGATGCAAGAGGTGCGGGTTCAATTCCCGCTGCGGGCCATGGTTGAGTGATTCGCTCACTGAGCCACCGAGGTCATCGAAATATCAAACCTATAAGCAGTATTTGTCTGTCTGTTGATACATTTATTACTTTCGATGTAAGTAAAACCAGCAAGGAAAGTCATGGTAATAAGATTGTATTATTCTTACTAAGACGAATTAAACTGCAGAGGTTTATAAGTTACTATCTAAATAAATAGGTATGCTCCACTAAGAAAGTTTAATTTTATAATAGTGAGATGTTCTCTATGGTGTGGTGAGTAAATAGCCGGCTGAGATGCAAGAGGTACGGGTTCAATTCCCGCTGCGGGCCATGGTTGAGTGATCCGCTCACTGAGCCACCGAGGTCATCGAAATATCAAACCTATAAACAGTATTTGTCTGTCTGTTGATACATTTATTACTTTCGATGTAAGTAAAACAAGCAAGCAAAGTCATGGTAATGAGATTGTATTATTCTTACTAAGATGAATTAAACTGTAGAGGTTTGTAAGTTGATAACGTTTAATTGATTGTGTGCAGTATCCCAGTAAGCATTTTTCTTAGTGTGTATCTGTGTTCACCAAAAATGGGCAAGAGTCACATGAATAGGATACTATAAAAGCTCCCTATTTCTTGATCAAACCACATACCACTTTCCTGGACGATACGCAACGCCTCTTCATCAACAGTGATTACCGAGCGAGCTGACAATCAAATAAAAATGTAAGTACCTACCTACCTACCTACCCTAACATTTAGAGTAATCGATCGAATCACGATTCAATTCAATTTCGATTCACACGTTCATTCGCTAGATTCAGACAATCGTCGAATTTATATAATTCAATGGTAATCATTAAATTGATACTTAATTCAATCATTACTCAATTCATTTACTCATAGAATAAACTTGAATCAAATCTTTCAATACTTATTTCACTATTCCAATAGTTTTAAATATGTATGCTCAGGTACCATACTAATCAATTATTTTTTGACAGGTCCAAGCAACCGTGCAACACTACCGCGGATACCCTGTTCCCGTCAGAAGATGAATCTGCTAGTGGTGGCTGCTCAGACGTAGAAATTCAAAAAGTGGATAAGCCGAAGAAGCGATCATCAGCTGCGGTACCTGAACCGGGGCCGTCCAAGAAGGCCAAAAAGCTGAAAATCAGCCCGGTAACTATCAACAAGCCCAGTGCTCACGACTTGTTCGGCTCGGACAGTGAGGAGGAGCAGGTGACGCCTGAATCAGTTAAGAAAGGTAAAAAGGCGGCTCCTGTGTATTCTTATTTCACGAGAAGGCTGGCGAACGGTTATTCACGCCAGAGTAATGAAACTAAAAGCGGTTCACATTATGTGGAGGTTAAAATTTACAAAACTAACGAAATCGAGAACATTTTGCCGGTGAATAGGTGGCGGCACTCAATTATAACTATAAAAAATCAGGTAGATGATGGGAGCGACACGTGGAGAGTATTAGGAGAGCTCGTAGCTGCTACACGCAAAGATTTTAAAAAGTGCCCACCTACATTCATTAGTCAGTATTATTGATTATTATCAATACCTATAGTATACCTATCACATAATACTTATGTTAATCAATGTTTAATCACTTATTCCATTATTAATATTGTTAGTAGTATCCTTATAATCATAGAATTAGTAATCATAGAAAATAGGGTTCCTATTAGCTAATAAAATGTTCTATTGTATCATTATTATTTTTGTTTTTTTTTCAGTCCCAATTTCAAATGGAGTCGCACACTGTAAACAATGTAATATTGAATTACCGAGTAATTATTATCGATATCATATCAGAACTAATATGCACAAATCAAATTGCTTGCTCAAGTCTGGCTATGAAAATATTGATATAGTTGCTACTGCATTCAAGAATCGAATAATGACATATCGTTTGAATGCCTCGCAGGAAGTCGAGTACCTCTCAGCTGAGGCGTTCCTGCAGGATAATAAACGAGTCATTACAAAACTGATCAATGAATCTTTAATGAAAAACCATTGTATTAAAATGAATTGTGAATTGTTTGCTTATTTTGTACTGTTTAAATCAAATGAGCAACAATTGAAATCATTTAATACTAAATACGAAGTTATTTACCACAGTACAAACTTTGATGAACTGTTTATAAATATTATAGAGAAATTTAAACAGAAATTGACAGAGTTTACACAATGTGGGTCTGGGTGGTCTTTTCTTTCGATAAGCCACTTAGAGATAAATATCAATAAATATTCTCCTATGAGAGGTGGAAGTTATATTGAATTACCTCCAATCATAAAGAATACTAAAAGTTGCTTAAATGTGAAAAACTCTGATGATAACTGTTTTTTATGGAGTATTGTTGCGGGCATGTTTCCTGCCAAAAAAAGTGTATGCAGAACTACATCGTATCCGCATTACTCAATGGTTTTAAAAACAAGTGGGTTATCTTTTCCACCTACATATAAAGATATATCATTATTTGAAAGAAATAATTGTCATATAAGTGTAAATGTATATGGTTTGGACGATAGACATGTTGTGACAGGTCCTCTATATAAAACACTTTGTAAGAAGCCAAACCATTTTAATTTACTATATTTTGAAAGAAATGGTACGGCCCACTATTGTTTGATCAAAGACTTGGTACGATTAGTTCGTAGGCAAGTATCACGGAACAATAATAAAATGTATTTATGTGATACATGTTTACAATTTTTCGCAAATGAAACCAAACGTAATTTACATGATTGCTCTAATGTTTTAACAATTTTACCAGATAAAAATAAATTTCTCAAATTTATGCACTATGAAAGACAACAAAAAATTAATTTTGTGATTTATGCTGATTTTGAGTGCTTATTGATGGATTATAATGAAATTAAAACAAAAAATACTGAGACAAATAAAGTACATGAACCTTCATGTTTTGCATATTATATTTGTTGTTCTCACGATGAGTCTTTGAACAAACTTGTATCTTATAGAGGGAAAGATTGTGTTAAAGTATTTATTAAATATTTATTGAATGAAGTTAAATACATTAACAAGATCTTGTGCACTATAAAAGATATGAACCCATTGACTGAAGAACAAGAAAATAGTTATCAATTTGCTAAGACATGTCATATTTGTAAACAAATGTTATTCGCTGATAAAGTTCGTGACCATGACCATATCACTGGCGAGTATAGAGGGCCAGCTCACTCTCACTGTAATTTGATGCATAGAGTGTGCCCATTCATACCTGTCGTATTTCACAATCTGTCTGGTTATGATTCACATATATTTATCACTGAGTTGGCTAAAAATGCAGGAGCAATTACAGTTATACCAAAAACTAAAGAGACGTACCTAACTTTCACAAAAGTGATTAAAACAAGTGATGGTACACGCCCAATTCAGATAAAGTTTATTGATTCATTTCAATTCTTAAGTACAAGTCTGGACACGTTGAGTAATAATTTAGGTGACAAAGATTTTGTACATTTGAAATCAGAATTTGTTAGTAAACTTAAATGTGATTTATTGCGAAAAAAGGGCATTTATCCATACGAATACATGGATTCTTGGCCAAAGTATGATGAACCACAGCTTCCATCGAAAGAAAATTTTTATAGTAGTTTGAAAATGACCAACATTTCCAACGATGACTATGCTCGTGCAAAAACTGTATGGAAATGTTTTAATATTCAGTCACTTGGAGAATATACCGATTTATACGTGAAATGTGATGTGTTGCTGTTATGCGATGTATTTGAAAACTTTAGAAAATTGTGTTTACAATATTATAATCTCGACTGTGCGTATTACATAACATCACCTAGTTTGAGTTGGGATGCTATGCTGCTTTACACTGGCGTAGAACTAGAATTGATTCACGATTTGGAAATTTATGAAATGTTGGAAAAAGGCATACGTGGGGGCTTAGCACAATGTGCAATACGACATGCTAAGGCCAATAATAAGTATGTACCTGCTTATGATGACACAAAACCGTCACAGTATTTGATATATCTTGATTGTAATAATCTTTATGGTCACGCAATGACAAAAAAAATGCCCATTTCTGATTTCAAGTTTATGTCAGCGGATGAAATGAACAGTTTCAATGTGATGAGCATATCAGATGATGCTTATTACGGATACATTTTGGAAGTTGATTTAGCTTATCCTGATCACTTGCATGATTCACATAGTGATTTGCCCTTTGCTGCTCAAAAACTGATTCCTCCTGGAGGAAGAGCACCAAAACTCGTAGCAAACTTATATGATAAAAACAATTATGTTATACATTATGTTCATTTAAAAGAATGCTTAAAAAATGGGCTAGTTCTGTTGAAAACACATCGAGTATTAATTTTTCGACAAGATAATTTCTTACAAAATTATATCGATTTAAATACTCAGTTACGTCAACAGTCAACATCAGCATTCCAAAAAGATTTTTTCAAGCTTTTAAATAATGCTATATTTGGAAAAACTATTGAAAACAGACGAAAGCAAGTCGATGTAAAATTGATAAGTTACTGGAATGATAATGCTAACAGAACAAATAAGCATCTGAGTGCTGAAAAATTGATTACGAAACCGAATTTAAAAAGCATTTCCATTTTTAATGAAAATTTCATTGCTGTCCAGTTAAACCGCGAAAAGATTGTTCTTGATAGACCAATATACATCGGTTTCACTGTATTGGAATATGCTAAACAACATTTGTATCAATTTCACTACGACTTTATGAAAAAGAAGTATGGTGATCAAATTAAACTGTGCTATACAGATACTGATAGTCTTCTTTATTTAGTACAGACTGATGATTTTTACTCAGATATGAAAGACGATATTGCTAAGTACGATACTAGTAATTTTTCTGAGGATAATCCTTATGCGATGCCTAATGTTAATGCGAAGGTACCAGGCTTATTTAAAGACGAACTTGGTGGTGATGTTATTACAGAGTTCATTGGTTTAAGAGCTAAATTATACTGTTTACATTCCGTAAAAACAAAAATAATGAAAGCTAAAGGAGTATCCAAATCTGTAACATCAAGATTAAAATTATCACAGTATGCAGAAACATTATATTATAACAAAAACTTGACATGTAAAATGAATATGATCAAATCAATCAAACACAAATTGTATTCACAACAGTTAAATAAACTTGTGCTAAACAGAAATGATGACAAACGGCAAATACTTTCAAATCAGATAGAAACTTTGCCCTGGGGTCACTACAGTTCTGTATACCAAATGTTATAATTGTTATGTGGAACAGATTATCAAAAATGTGTAAATCTATAATAAATTTAAACGATACTTAATAAGTTACATAAACATTTAAGTTTGATATGTATTGTATTCATTTATATTTATGAACTTAAATTGTAATAACCTAATTAAATTATTTTAAAATGTAAAATAAATTATTTATGTTGAATACGTGTTTTATTTTTTTCCATTGTTATGTTATTATAACAGGATGACATTTTGGCTATTTCATAATAATGCTATTGCATGTAGTAAGGAATTATTCAAAAATTACTCATGTAATTAGACATGTGAATTAGCACAACCGTATAAATGTATATAATACTAGTTTATGATATGAAAAAACAAATGTATGGGGTGCATAATACACAGGAGCCTCCCCGAGTGGCGTAAGCAAATCAATCCCTATGATTATAAAAACGTCCGGCGCACCCTGGACAGTTAGACTGTTTCTTTGCAGTTTTGCTGGCTAATCCTGTCATCACAATCTTCCAACTAACTAGTGGTCCTATAGTGGTAGAAGCATTCACAAACATAGAAAGCTAATGAAATGCAAACTTATATAAATACAAGAGCGATTACCTTTTCGTGACAGTTATCAACATGAAGGTGGTAAAGCAATCAGTATCTTTAGAAGTAGAAGACATTGCAATAAAAGAAAATGCCACGCATATAAAACATAGTATCCTGTTTCCTAACAATATTCGATGTATTATATGTGGTCCCTCTAATTGTGGTAAAACAAATACTATGATCAGTCTGTTAGTTCATAAAAATGGTTTAAAGTTTAAAAACGTGTACTTATATTCCAAAACTAGTTTTCAACCAAAATATTGGTATTTAAAACAAATGTTACAATGTGTTCCAGAAGTAAATTTTTTTATTTTTCATTCTGATGAAGATGTTATTCATCCTAATGATGCGTTACCAAATTCTGTTATCATTTTTGATGATATTGTTGGTGAAAAGCAGTCAAATATACGTAACTACTATACGATGGGAAGGCATAAAGAAATAGATTGTTTTTATTTATCACAAACATACTCAAAAGTCCCGAAGCAGCTGTTACGTGATAATGCGAATTTCTTAATTATTTACAAGCAAGATAGTACTAATCTTAAACATATTTATGATGAGCATGTCTGTTCCGATATGGAATGGTCTAAATTTAAAGAACTATGTTCAAATATTTGGATTAAGCCTTATGATTTCGTAACAATTAACAAGGATTGCGAACTAAACAAAGGAAGATATAGACAGTCGTTGCACAACTATATAACACTCGAGTAATTATATAATGTGATGTTATTGGTAAGTTAATCATTTCTACATACGTCTCCACATAAGTCGTACTATGGAGCACAGCATTACAAATCAGTTGGTGAAATCTGCGGACGTCATCAAAAGCAAAGTAAAGCAAATGAAAGATGACGAGTTTGATGCAAGCACCCGTCTTAATTATTTTTTTAAACCGATCGCAGGTCCCCTAAATGAAATTTTAACAACCAATAAACATGCACCTGCCTTAAAAAATGAAGAGTTTTGTGTTGATCAATTCAATAATCTGCAAAATGTTCCTAATATTTTAATGAGCGAGAAATATTCTGATATTAAAAAATCTAACTCCGATACTATACTTAATTCACCAGATCAATTTTACTCGGATTGTGAATATGAACATGAATCTGGCGCTGAAGATACTACTGACGTATCTCTAAATAAGGAAGACCTCGTTGAAATATATGAGGATATGAATATCCCTTTTGGTATACGTAGTGAAAATAACAAGTTGATGATAGGAAATACAGTTGTTAAACTTTCCTCATCTACAAATTTTGGTGAAAAAACTTATTTCATAACCGTTGCTGATAACAGATACGAATTGACTCCTGGTTTGAAAGAATTATTACTGCGTAAGAAACCAAACCTAAAAGTGATCAATCGAGATGATAATCTCAACTATAAAAATATCCTTGAAACTACAAATGCTCATAAGAGGGATTATGATTCTTCTGCACAAATTAGGGGCGATAAGGGACCAAAGTATCGGGAAATAATCAAACCATTATTTGAATCTTGCAATATTTTACGAGATCTCAAAGAAACTCACTCAGCTGAAAAAAAAGGTGCAGGATTGCCGAAACTGAAAAAATACTATAAAAACACTGAACTAGTTTATTGGGATGACCCTAATGAGCTGGTGGAAAGACTCAAACTTTTAATAGCATCTAAAACTGCTGGCAATACTAACCTAGATAATGAAATTTTGTCAATAATTGAAGAATTAAAGGAGAGTGGGATCATAAAAGGATAAAAAGCTTTGTATCAAATACTTATGTTAGTTCAATTTATGTTATTGTACGAAACAACAAGTTACCATGAGTAAAGTGAAAAGAGATATTGTAAATGAAATTCATAAAAATGCAAGGAAAAACTTTCAAAGAAGACATGTTGTACAAAAAGACATAGATGATTTATGGCAAGCCGATTTAATAGATATGCAAAATATATCTTCACATAATAATAAACATAAATATGTATTAGTTGTTATCGATACCTTTTCAAAGTTTGCTTGGGCTTTCCCATTAAGAAAGAAAGATAAAGTAAACGTGTCTAATGCTTTTGATTATTTACTAAGCAAGCAACACCGCTGCCCCAAAAATTTGCAGACAGATTTAGGAACAGAATTTTACAATGATAAATTTAATACAATATTAAATAAATATTCAATAAATCACTATTCTACATTTTCTACAAAAAAAGCTTCTATCGTAGAAAGGTTTATCAGGACAATTAAAAATAACCTTTATAAAGAATTTAATTTTAAAGGAAATTATAAATGGGTTGATGGTACCCTTGACAGCATAATTGACAAATACAATCATACAAAACATAGAACAATTGGAATGTCACCAGTTAGTGTTAATAATACAAATAAGACAATATTATTAAATAAATACAAAAAAAAAAGTGAAATAAATTCAAAATGTAAGCGTATAAAGTTCAAAATTGGTGATTGTGTTCGAATAAGCAAGCATAAGGGTTGTTTTGAAAAAGGGTATACTTCAAACTGGTCTACCGAGCTATTTCGAATTAAAACCGTTCGAAATACATGCCCTGATACTTACTTATTAGAAGATGCTAAACAACAACCTATAATGGGAGCATTTTACTCTCAAGAACTTCAGAAAACTAAACATCCACACATTTACCTGGTTGAAAAAGTTATTAAACGAAAAGGTAATAACGTTTTGGTAAAGTGGTTGGGGTTACCATCAAATGAAAATTCCTGGATTCATAAAACGAATGTTGTCTAAAGGTAAAAAGTAAATATAACATCATGTTTCTTATAATGTTTTCATTCAGCGCGCATAAATGAAAGGAGACAGTCTTTTGAATTGTTTGATAAATAACTTACCATTTGAGCTCCACCTACCAGGTTATAACTATTGTGGACCAGGAACAAGGTTATGCGAAAGGCTTGCTCGAGGTGATAAGGGTATCAATAAACTAGACGAGCATTGTAAAGATCACGATATTGCATACAATAAGTCTAACAACCTAAAAGATCGCCATAACGCAGATCTAATTTTAATGAAAATGGCAAAGAAACGTGCTATAGCTTCTAATGCAAGCAGTGGAGAAAAAATTGCTGCCAACTTGGTGAATAATGTAATGTTAGCCAAAATTAGTACCGGAGCTGGCCTTAAAAAAGAATTTAAGCATATAGTATCTCACGCAAAAAAGTTCATAAAAAAAAATAAACCAAAGTGTAAGAAAAAACTAATAGAACTAGCTTATCATGCAGCCAAGGAGTTGACTTCTGATTCTAGTATGAAGCTCCCTCGTATCATACCCGTGCCTAAATCGGGTGGTGTTTTACCGTTGATCCCTATATTTGCTGGTTTATCTGCGGCTGGAAGCTTAGCAGGTGGAATTTCAGGAATTATTAAAACTATTAATGAATACAAAGCTGCAAAAAAACACCTGAAAGAACTGGAACAGCATAATAAACAGTTAGAAGCTGTTAATATTGGGAATGGACTACAGTTAGATCGATACAAAGATGGATTAGGAATATTTCTAAACAAAACGAAAAAAAACTAAATTGTTGGCTACCTAATCGCGCTCTTACTAATATAGATATTATAAAAAAATCAAGTAAGATACCAAACTTTCGTGGCGTATTTATGAGAGATAAGTTACCAAAAGTTCCATTTTCAAATGAATGTGGAATCATTAATTTGGATGATTCTAAGAACGCTGGTACGCATTGGGTAGCCTATGCTAAATTTAATAAATATATTGAGTATTTTGATAGTTATGGAAATTTAAAACCACCCATCGAGTTTATTCGTTATGTAGGTTCAAATATTAAATATAATTGTAATAATATACAGAAAAATAATTCATTCATTTGTGGTCACTTATGTATAAAATTCCTTCAAGAATTTTGGAAACAACATATGTAAAACATTCTAAGAGATCGGAAACATAAAATCCCAGTGCTACAGACAAAGAGAACAGTCTATTAGTGGCTACCATAGTAATTGAATGTGAGTGATAATTTGTTACAAAACACAATGATTGTTTACAATATAAAATCAAATACTATTCAAAATAAAATCAATCCTTCACCAACAATCAAAAGACGAGGACATATAAAAAGAGCAACGAAAAAACTCACAAAAGCTAATAAATTGTTTATGCAAAGTCTGGGATTTAAATTATGAATTTTCTTCACATTACTGATTCACCTCATTCTGATAATTCGATAGTAAGTTATGAAATTCATGCTTACAATCCGTATAGCAATAGTTTTAATGAAAATGACGAGATAAGAATACCTATTCATCAGCAAGACATTTATGTGCTTCCATCTGCAAGTTACATTTACATCGAAGGCCGTGCTGATGTGACTTCAAAGGATCTAACTGCAAAACTAACCAAAAAAAGTGTTAATTTTACAAACAATCCAATATCTTATCTTTTTCAAGATATTCGATATGAAATCAATGGTGTTGAAATTGATCGAAATAAAAATGTGGGAATAACTACAACTCTTAAATCATATGTTTCTTTCAATGATGGTCAGAATAAAGCTGCTGCTATTTGGGGTTGGAATTTAAATGGATTAAAAAATGATAAGGGTATTTTTAGCGCCCTCGTACCATTAAAAAATATTTTGGGATTTGCAGAAGATTATAATAAAGTCATAATAAACAGTAAACATGAGCTCATACTTAATAGAAGCAACACCAATCTTAACAGCGTCACTCTTGACAAAGATGATAAGATTGAAATCGTTTTAGAAAGGATACAGTGGCGGGTTCCTCATTTAAAAGTTTCAGATCGTGAAAGATTAATTTTGCTTAAACACTTAGAAAAAGATCGTCCAATTCAAATGGCTTTTAGAAATTGGGATTTATATGAATATCCTTTATTGCCTAAAACTACAAAACATTCCTGGGTCGTAAAGACATCTTCACAACTTGAAAAACCTAGGTACGTAATATTTGGTTTGCAAACGAATAGAAAAAACACGACATCGAGAGATTGCTCAGTGTTTGATCATTGCAAATTATCGAACGTTACTCTATTTTTGAATTCTCAATATTATCCGTATGAATCAGTAAATGCAAAATTTTCTGACAACAAGTATCATATATTATACGAGATGTACACAAAATTTCGTCAGTCTTATTACAACACTGATTGCGAACCCATGCTTGATTTTAATCAGTTTAAAGAAAAAGCACCTCTTTTTGTAATCGATTGTTCGCGACAAAATGAAACATTAAAAACTGGAGCCATTGATGTGAGATTGGAAATAGAAAGCTCGGAAGATATTCCAGAAAACACTACAGCATATTGTCTGATAATTAACGATCGTTTAATAGAATACAAACCATTGAGTAATATTGTGAGAAGGTTAATATGAAAATTGCTATAGTGGATCTGCAGGGATTTAAGACGGACAAAAATGAATTTATCGTTAAAGAAATAGCAATATTATGTGAAAATCAAACACTTGTGTTATTAGTAAAACCACCATTCTCTTTTTATAACTTAACTAAATCTGAAAAAATACAAGCCCAGTGGATAGAGAGAAACAGAAAAATATATTGGCGAGAGGGATTTGTACCATATTCAAACTTTAAACAATATTTCGATACTTATTTACAAGATAAACTTATTTTTGTCAAAGGATTTGAAAAAGCATTGTGGAAAAAAAATATTATTAATAATGATAACATTTTAAATTTAGATGATTGTCCCAGCCTAAGAACTTTGCATGAAAATTATTCTATGTCTAGTGATGTATTTAGTTGTATCTATCATTCTCATATATGTGCCTTAAAAAATGTAACCTGTATAAGAAAATGGTTGTGTAATAAAGATAATTTTGATTAATTTACTTTGAGTTTAATTTATCTACGTAACGATAATAATAAAAATCTAAAGGATAAATAATACACATTTTAAAAATTGGAATTACTATAACATTTTATTTATTTCTTATAATATATTCCTCTCCATAATAGCATAGAATGAACACTTTTTATTAAACTTAGCATACACTAAAGGACACCGACTGAACCATCGAAGATGTTCTTGCCAAGGATCATCATCCGTTTCCCAATTCTTCAGACCACCACCGCAATAAAAACACATAATTTTATCTTCGTAACCGGTGTAGAAGAAACCCGCATCTGCTAGCTCCTCTGGTTTTTTACACATGTTCAAAGGCCAATCACTGAAACTCTTCAATCGTACAATTTTTGAGGAATACCATGGAAACAAGGGCCCATTAATTTCCACCATTATCATCGTCTTTACTGATGCTACCTTCTAAATAGCACGAGTGCTCCATCCAACGATTCGTTTCAAACAACAATTTTATTACACTCATTATCAGCTAAATGTTAAAATTACAACAAAGTTATTATTATCTCCTTATTTACATCATAATATCCAGTTTTGATTTTTGATGAAATTTTAGTATATAGATTATAACTAGGATTGAGATGTGGGCTACTTTTTACCCGAGTTTAAAGAAGGGTTACGTTTTTATTGTAGGTATGTAAAAAACTAGTGAATTGATTCTATTTAAAAAAGAGTAGGTAAATAATCGATTATTGATGATTCAAAGAATATTACATTTTTTAAATACTACCTAAATTTTAATTGATGAGTGAATCGTTTTTATAATAAGATGAATAAACCATCATTCATATAAAATAATTTAATATACCAATATTTAATGGAATAATTGAATATAGCAATGTTCAATGGAATAATTGAATATGCCAATTTTCAATGGAATAATTAAGAATTCTGGCAAAAGGTTCATTCACGAGTGAAGTGAATGACCTTGTGCCAGAATTCTTAATTATTACCTACTGATGCAGACGGGTCCTGTTAAAAATAAATAATTCGTATTAAAACTAATGATCATTATTGTAAAGTTCTGAATTAGCTTTAGCCGGCCAGATCGTGCTAAGCCGCTAAGACCTTACTTGTTTTTTATTTGTTGAAGATTCTGTTTCCGAAGCTGACAAAAATAAACACTGTAACAACATAATTTGAAATCAATAAAATATGAAAATGACTCTGCTCTAAGCTTGATGTGTTATTAAAAACCATACTGTACGATCTTTTGATTACCAATTTTAAAAAAGAAAATTTAACTTGGTCATATCGTACCTTGCTTGGTACCGATTCATTCTTTAGACGTCGTAATCCCTTTTTTGTAAAATGTAAATCATCATCAGAGAAATGTTCGGAACACACGACTGAAGTCTTGTGAGGTTTCTACTGGTCTTCATTTCGTGCCCGCTGTATAATGTCTGTCCAGCGATTTGCTAGTACGGAATCCATAGGAAATCTGAAACCCAAAATATTAGAAAGAACTAACAAAAATACTATACAGTGCATGACGTCATAGATTTCATTTATTTTATACATGTAAGTTATCATTTTCTGATCAAATAAATACTGTCATATTTTAAATAATAATATTCTGCTGATCGAATTTCGGTCACGGCAGCCAATTTTTACAGAGATTAGTCAACTACACAAGATATTTATTAAAGTGCACAAGTATGTGCGCAAACATACACTGGTCATCAAAACCATCGACCCACCCTCTTTTTGTTTAATAATGATCGATTGTTTCTCAGATAAGCTGTTTCACATGTTTGTTTATCATTTTGAGGGTTGATATTATTTCATAATTTTCTGAATTACAAGATGTAATGTTATGTTAATTATATGTTAATGATATTTGTAATTTGTCTCCCATAGTTTCGCCAAATCTCCCTAGTAATAAACTGGCAACACCGGGTAATCAGAGTAACAAACAAAAAATCTAACTAAAAAATCGTGTTTTTTTCAAATGATAGTGGATAAATGGTAAAACTTACCTATGAAAAGTGATCTTGATGTTATTACACGGTTTTCCCACATAATTGCGACACAATTTGACAGCACAAACCGGCATAATTAATTATTTTCCGTGAGCACGTTATCCCTAAGTGATTCAAATGACACTGACTTAGGTGAGAAGCGAGTCTACCAAATATAGTAGACTTTATTTGGGCCGTTTCGGTACAGACAATGTGTCATCTAGACAAGTATATAATCAGAGTCTCAGTAATCCGGCACTTCAGTAGTCTGGTACGTCCAATAATCCGGCGCCCTCCGCTCACGCCTCCCTCACCCCTGCCTACTCTCGTTTCGCGGTTGCGCATATATTTTATTTACATATTATGAATTTTTCTATACAATCCAATAATCCATACATTCCAATAATCCGGCACATCCTAGTTTTTAATAGTGCCGGATTAGTGAGACGACTGTACTTACCTATATAAGAGATAGGAAAACATAGTCTGCCTTCCTGTTGCTTGGCTTCCAGGGATCATAATGTGAATCTGTCCACTTACTTCCTGTAACAATTCTGTAACCATGTAAAAGCAATAAACGTTTTGAATACCTACTGTGTAAAAAAAGTAATCTGGCTTCTTAAATAATACGGTATAAGTGAGCCCTCGCTGAGCTATTTTATTAAATAATCATTTATTTATTTTATTAATACAATGTATTTGTAACTAGCAGTAGATTTTGTTTGCTTTGCTTTGCTTGTTTCACTTCGCTTGTCTAAGACACTATTGTCCTATTCCTAAGCATGTTTATATATAGTACCTACATCTACACTCGTATTAGCTTCATTAATTTCTCTGCTTTAAAGCATTTTTGTTTGCAATGCTCTGAATGCATGTTATGACATATGTACAAAATTACATTTGTAAATTTAATTTGAAAACACATTTGAATTTTTAATGTTGTTAACTAGATTTATTTTACATACTGTGTGATAAAGATTGTTAAAATTATAAATATGCCCATCCATAGACAAGTTTTTTCAAAATCATCCTTGGGATATTAATTAATAGATACAATTTTAGCTGTATTGCAATTGTAAGGATCATTATTTTTGCTAAACAATTAATGAATGCTTATAAAGTCAGTGCTTTGCTGTTTTTTCTTTCCATTGATAATAAATCCTGCATTGTTTTCAATAGTATATTAATACCTACATATATTTTTGCCAACCCATTTTTAGGGTTCCGTACCCAAAGGGTAAAACGAGACCCTATTACTAAGACTCCGCTGTCTATACAGATTCGTCAGACAGAGTTTATACAGCCTGGTGACAGACGAACAGACAGACCTACGTCTGTCTGTTCGTCTGTCACCAGGCTGTATCTCATGAACCGTGATAGTTAGCCAATTAAAATTTTCACAGATGATGTATTTCTTTTGCCGCTGTAACAACAAATACTAAACACTGAATAAAATAAATATTTAAGTGGGGCTCCCATACAACAAACAAGTTTTTTTGCCGTTTTTATAGATAATGGTACGGAATCCTTCGTGTGCGAGTCTGACTCGCACTTGGCCGGTTTTTAATATTTTTTCCAATCATAACTACCTAACTGATACGATCATAATAACCTACTACTGCTCGTTTAGGTATAATACTGGTATCTATTGATTTCTAACCTAACCCATCAACAATAACAAAATGTTTTCCTTCGAGCCGGATCCTCATGTGAAAGGTAAGCCTAAAAAATAATTTAGTTCATATAAATTCAGATCTTAACTTCCTAGAAAATCCGCTAGATGGCGTCAGTAGAATGAAGGTCCTTGTACTTTCCATAATTTAATAACAAATGACAATGCGCTGTAAATAATCTGGTTAAGTTGGTTTAGCGTGCAATGCATGATATTGTGAAAAGTGGGAAACCAATTTCCTTGCCGAAATGAGTATTCATGAAATAATAATGTATAGTGGATTCTTTGATTATGTCATAATTATAATACTAGTGGTTCGCCCCGAACTGAGATCTCGCGAGTCTCCCATAAAAACAAAAAAATATTATTTGTTATCTTTGACTACTAAAACAGTGCCACGAAATGCATAACCAAGTTACTTGACCTACAGTTTCATTCAAATTACAGGTAACGGAAGTTCATGTTAATTGGTTATCGTTTTTGGGGTATTAATGGCGGTTATTCTGGATATCAGACTTTTGCCTATATTTGTGTCATTTAAGCTACAGGTATACCAAATTACAGCACTGTGGGGTCACTGGTGTACCCTGTGAATTTTCTCAAAGTTAAGTTTTTATTATGGCTAATAACTTAAAAACTACAAGGTTTAAACTAAAAATCAAAACGGGGTCGAAATGAACTCAGAAAGACCTTTTATAAAACGTGTCACTTGACTGGTTAGCCCATATTGGTTTTATTTTTTATCCCTCTTGACCCCCAATATCTCAACAACCCCTCCACATTTTTAGCTCATTGAGTTACACCAAAATTGGGCCATTACTACCTACCTATACCTATACTAAATTTCACGATGATCGGATAAACGCTTCGAAAATTATATTCGGATAAACTAACATACATACATAGAAACAACCAACACTACCTATCTATATATCAAATTCACGACGATCGGATCATAGTTTTGAAAGTTATCTTCGGACAAACAAACATACATACAACGCCGATTTGCCCAAGTTGATTTAGAGATCTCGCTTCGCTCGATCAATTTTATTATTGTATTGAAATAATCTGTGCAAAACCAACCAAGTCCTACAAACCTACAAATTCAGAATGAAATCATCTGAAGATAGTTTTATTTGTTGTCATCATCTTCAGGCCCTTATCCCACATTACGTGGAGTCGCGCGGTCGGTACATGTATTTTTCTTCTCTACCTCTCTTATCAGCGGTCATTTGACGACCTCCCTGGCGCAGTGGGCGAACAGCCGGCTGAGACGCAGGAGGTAGTGGGTTCGATTCCCGCCGCGGAACAAATGTTTGCATGACCTACAGATATTTGTTCCGGGTCTGGTTGTTGTTCTATATATTATTAGTATTGTTACGCCGAGGCTGTTAAACAATGAGTAATAATCGTAACTTCTCGAACGCTTTTGTCTTGCTGCGTTATTGTTGTTATTGTCTGCGGTTGCGCACAATGGAGTGGCCATTGTGTCGAGGGACCGACCCTTTTCCTGGAACGATCGAGATCCTTCTCGAACAATCGAAATGTGTGGATATAAATAGGCCGGAGAGATGGCCGGACAGTCAGTTGTGAGTCAGTCCGAGTCAGTCTGAGTCAGTCTCAGTGAGTGAGTCTCAGCGAGGCCCTGGAGGACTGACGTGGAGAAGGGTCTCGCGTGAACAGTAGTTGCAGGCCGAGTCAGTCTGGATTTTGCTATACGTGCGAACATTTCGGTGACCTTAAGTGGTGCAACAGTGGTGTGAATTAGTGTGTTGTGATTACGTGTGACCAAGTTCGTGTACTCATCGTTTAGTGCTGAATAAAAGTGTTATTTTGGTTAGATTGATTCCCATTATTTTATCCCGAACCCTCAGCTCGTAACAATTTGGTGTCAGAAGTGGGATAAAATAATGCCGGTTCTGCCAAAGGATAACGTGGACGGTGTCAGGACGAGAGGTCAACGACAACAGGAAATGGATGAAAGGCGGTTTGGGGAGTCTCCGGTTCAAGAAGCTCGGCAGAGCCGTCAGCCGATGGAGATGGAATCAGCCGCCGCCGAATCATTTGGAGCACCATCATCATCATCCGTGGGTCAAGCTCCTGTGACAGGCGATCTTGCTGCTATTATGGCAATGCTTTGTTGTCAAGAAGAACAGCGTCGTCAGGATAAAGAAGAGCAGCGTCGTCAACAGGAAGAGCAGGCTCAGTTGCAAGAGGAACAACGCCGTCAGCGTTAAGAAGAGCAGCGTCGTCAGCAAGAAGAGCAGGCTCGGTTGCAGGAGGAGGAACGCCGTCAGCATAAAGAAGAGAAGCGTCGTCAACAGGAAGAGCCGGCTCGGTTGCAGGAGGAACAACGCCGTCAGCATTAAGAAGAGAAGCGTCGTCAACAGGAAGAGCAGGCTCGGTTGCAGAAGGAACAGCGACATGAACAGGTAGAGCAGACTCGGTTGCAAGAGGAACAGCGACGTCAGGATAAAGAAGAGCAGCGTCGTCAACAGGAAGATCAGCGACGTTGGCCATAAGAGCGTGCTCGACTGATGAGGGAATCGTTCGGTTCATCTGGAAAGGAATTCCAGGAAGTGAAAGAACAGATAGACATCAAGAGAGCCGTGTTTTGGAGGCTGGAATTGGGCTCGACTGATGAGGGAATCGTTCGGTTTATCTGGAAAGTAATTCCAGGAAGTGAAAGAACAGATAGAAATCATGAGAGCCGTGTTTTGGAGGCTGGAATTGGGATCGCTGATGAGAAAGGGACTCTGGGTGTCCTGAAGTACTGGAGACGGCAATGTGGCTCCTCTAGTTGCTACATCTTCAGCGCGAGGTGCGCCTAAAATTGTTCGTGTTGATCGGCTGCCGCGATATGAGGCTAAGAATGCTCGGGACGAGCATGTTTTAGGAGGGGGCAGTGTTACGCCGAGGCTGTTAAACAATGAGTAATAATCGTAACTTCTCGAACGCTTTTGTCTTGCTGCGTTATTGTTGTTATTGTCTGCGGTTGCGCACAATGGAGTGGCCATTGTGTCGAGGGACCGACCCTTTTCCTGGAACGATCGAGATCCTTCTCGAACAATTGAAATGTGTGGATATAAATAGGCCGGAGAGATGGCCGGACTGTCAGTTGTGAGTCAGTCCGAGTCAGTCTGAGTCAGTCTCAGTGAGTGAGTCTCAGCGAGGCCCTGGAGGACTGACGTGGAGAAGGGTCTCGCGTGAACAGTAGTTGCAGGCCGAGTCAGTCTGGATTTTGCTATACGTGCGAACATTTCGGTGACCTTAAGTGGTGCAACAGTTCTTCACAGTTCTTCACAGTTCTTCACAGTTCACACCGAATTAGTGTGTTGTGATTACGTGTGACCAAGTTCGTGTACTCATCGCTTAGTGCTGAATAAAAGTGTTATTTTGGTTAGATTGATTCCCATTATTTTATCCCGAACCCTCAGCTCGTAACAGTATGTATGTACATATTTACAAAAAAAAAGTATATAAGTATTCTATCAGTTATCTGGTTCCCATAGTACAAGCTCTGCTTAATTTGGGGCTATATAGCACTGTGTGAAATGTCCAGCAATATTTATTTATTTATTTATTTCAGTGGTCACTTCTTTTTCATCCATATAATCCTTCACACGGTTAAAAATTATTTGACAGAATATACGTATAGGTATACATTTCTGTTACATTACATATATTCTACCATCCATATGGTGTGCAAATATAAATTATTATATACATATTTATATATATATATATACTTTTAAATTATTTGAATATCTAATGTCATGAAAAATATTATCAATCAAAACACGAATAAGAAAATAAAATTAGAAATGTAAATACAATAAAAAATAAAAACAAATGTAAAAATCATTGGAATGGGTTAAATATTCATTAATGTCATAAAAACAATAGTGGCCAACCATTTTATCAACTTCGTTTTAATTGGATTAAATGGTAATTCTTTAAATGTATTTGACAATTTGTTCAGTTCAACAGTCCAACAGTCCATCCATCTTGTCACCTTTGTTCCGGGTCTGCATGTTTTTCTATATATTTGATCGAGCGAAGCTAGGTCTCCAAATTAACTTGGACAAATCGGCGTTGTATGTATATATGTATGTTTGTTTGTCCGAGGATAACTTTCGAAGCGTTGATCCGATCATCGTGAAATTTAATACACAGGTAGGTAGTGATGCACAATTTTGGTGTGACTCAATAAGCTAAAAATATTGGGAGGTTGTTGAGATATTGGGGTTCAAGAGGGGTAAAAAAAATGAAAATGAGACTATTAGGTCAAGTGGGACGTCAAATGAAAGGTCTTTCTATCGTATACGTAATTGCCCTTAATGTCTATATTTTTAGCACACTTTAATAATTTAGGCCTTCATATAAGTCAATATAAATACATCATCACCTTCAATTCCTTTAACGGTTTTAAAACAGCCTATTTATCATCGACTTGCAGTCACGATTCCTAGATAAGCTTATTAAATAAATGTCCATATTGCCATAAAAAACTGATTTTATAAGACGTAGGTAAGTACTCTAGTTACTCTACCTTGTACTAAAAAACCACTCCTTAGTAAAATAGTCGTTTAATAAACACACAGAGTGGGAAAATAAAAATAAAAACAAACTGTAAACTTACATAAATTATTACACGGTCGTAAGCAGTCTAGCTATCGCAAATGCTGAGCACATGCTGATAATACACCGCTGCAATGTGCAAAATGACGTAATATTGCCAAGTAAAATGGAGAGTGCTCGAATGGAGCACACGAATGTGAGCCTTATTCCCCGCGTAGATCCATTCAGGTGGCTTGGCCGTGCGACAAAGCGTGCGGCTGGGCGGGGGGCGGCGACGCAAATATGGGTCGACAACGACGCTGAGTAGTCAAGTTCAAGGCCACGCACAAAGGGATGATGGGCGCCAATCGCTAGATGGCGTTGTGCGATCCGAAGTTTGAAAATTTTGCGAGAACGGGGGTGAGGCGCGGGGTGTGGGACCGACGGCGGGAACGAATTTTCGGTGCAACATATACGTCGACACGCTGCACTCGTGTACCGAACGTCGCGACGCGCAGTACTTTCGCGCACTAGACCCAGACTAAGCTAACCTAGACATCACAATAAAAGCAGACATGGACTGGATGGAAATGGACGTGGTGCGTAAAATTTGAATATTGTTTAGGTGTGATTCGGCAGCCAGATCCCTGTTTGTGATATATATTTCGCGAAAATTTCGCCTTGACCTATCCTAACATTTTATCAGTGGCAAACAGGACCCGGCTGCCGAATTTATTGAATTACCTATATTTCCGCGTACAGTGTTGTTTTTTCATTATTTGTATTTTGTGACCTTATTTTAAATTATATTTTCTGCCAAATTTTACCATTATAGTTCCAATAAGAATTCCACCATTGAATAAAAACATGTTGCGATAATTTTATGTAGGCAAATAACTCAGAAATAATATAAAATCGTGCCTACAGAAATATGTCGAGAGCTATATAAGTTAAGCAATTTATTTTTGTGTTATTTGTCTTCAGTTTCCAACTAGATTTTTTAAATATCATATGTGATTTTTGCGTATCGTTGTGAAATCAAAAGCACCGGTTTACCAAAAGTGATTCCTTTCCTTCCTTTATGAATTTGCATATGAAATTAATTTATCATAGTCCTGGTTGGGAGCCTGCGAAGGTGTAAATTATTAATCGGCAATTCTAGAGCTGGGCTCAACACGCATGGAAAGCGAGCCCGACCTGCCTCAACACGCGGTGATCGATCGCGCCGCCTATCCGCGACCTCGGGCGGTCTAACGGTTGCCGCTTCTATTTTTCACGCAATTCCTTGCTCTCCGTTTTGTTTCGTATTTTTGACAACTCTCCAAAGTTTCCGTTTTTAACACTATTAGCACATAAATGTCTGATTCATTTGATTCTTTACGGT
This sequence comes from Philereme transversata, assembly GCA_963924445.1. NCBI lineage: Eukaryota > Metazoa > Arthropoda > Insecta > Lepidoptera > Geometridae > Philereme > Philereme transversata. The sequence continues at coordinate 15,209,525 of OZ004347.1, forward strand.
TTTTAAATCAGTGTATATTTTATGGTAGGTATTTATTATTAGCGTCATCATCGTTCAATCGTCTATTAAGATCAGAGATTTTTATATATATCTTATTATTTTAATCTTGAACGTTTATCGATACATCTTTGCATTTAAGTCTCTTCTATTTTTCTTCACTCTTGATTTTAGTCCTCTATCTCTCACTGTCTCTTTCTTACAGCAAAATGACTGGAGTTAGACATATTTACATGTTAACATTTATAAGTACGCGTACGTGGCTAATTTAATTGTCTATATTTTTCACATGCCTGATGAGCTTCAGTCTGGTTCAGGAGTTATTTTGTGTAAGGTCGCTTAATGTTTCGTGATTTTCACCTTTATTTGTAAATTTTGCCAAAACTACAACCAAAGAACGAGAAACGGAGCAGACATATCATCAAAATTTGTTAATTCAAATACTTGCGTATTATTGGCGTATTTACGCAATATGTTTTATTTACAAAGTAAGTAGTTTATCTTTATCGCAGAACATATAAACCAGTTTATTTCTGGAGATAATTACTTCTGTATCACGGTCTGGAAATTATTATTTATATCATTATTATACTTAAAGCTGTTCTGTAATGCTTTTCATTCTTTTTATTTTCTGAGCATAGTATAGTATCGAATAATGTAAAATCTTTTAATTATTTTCTCCAAAGAAAGTATAACTCACACCTGTTAATTTAGCAGTGCCGCGTTCTATCTAATCTCTCATGTGCACTTGGTTACATGCATAATGATATCGCATGGCCTTGACTGTCATCTTATCTATGCCGAATCTTTAACGAATCTTTTACTTACTGACACATATAATGTACACATATAGTGGGTTCGATTCCCACCGCGGAACAAATGTTTGCATGATCTACAGATATTTGTTTTGGGTCTGGTTGTTTTTCTATATATTATAAGTATGTATTTACAAAAAAAAGTATATAAGTATTCTATCAGTTATCTGGTTCCCATAGTACAAGCTCTGCTTAGTTTGGGGCTAGATAGCACTGTGTGAAATGTCCAGCAATATTTATTTATTTATATTACCACTAGCGGGCATAGCGTTGATATTGTTATATTTTCGTGTGTTTTTGGCCCTGTGTCTTACTTTTAAATGTTTTGGATAACATCCCAATTTAAGATTATGTAAGTACTTACCTACTTGTAGAGTTGTAGAAATGAATTACTTAATTAAAAAAAAACAAATGAAGTCGTCACGGGACGCCCGGCAGATGTTAAACATCTAAATTGATAGTTATTGAAAGAATTAAAGAAAACGTATATAAATGATATAGAAAACCGATAATCATCTTATCTTACGCAATATAAATACGGCCGGCGTGACGGTACTTTTGACTTTTTGTCAATTATTGATGTACGAGTAGGTCTTACACCCAACTCCCCCAAGGCGAATCAATAGATGCTTCACATCAAAAATATGTTGCTTATTACATTCTTAAAGTAGCTTTTGTTTGAATAAATAACACACGTTTAAGTTACCCATGGTTTTTCAGTTATTTTGTTAATAAAATGCATATTATTATTAATTGTAGCGCTTTACTATACTTTACCTAAATAACAAATAATTAGTGCTCCTGTCGATAATGCCTACATAGTGCGTGCTCAAATATTATACTATATTGATAACACGCGAATAGGTACATAATATTTTTACTAATTATGGAACAATATTGTTAATAATACTTATCATCATACATGTACTCGATATAATATTAATTAATGCGATAAATCTTAGTATTTACAATCATCTGCGGACTACAGATGCTTGTCTGATATCCGTCGACCCTAGGTTACAAGACCGTGGTCAGGGACACTCAGGCGTTAGATAACAAACTATAGCTAGATCAGCCACTTCCGCAATCTCGTTCAATCGTGCTCGCGAACTAATAATTACTTCGAGCACATCGTGCAATGTGTCGCCTGTCATTGTTTACACATTCCCTTAGAACATTTTAACAGCAATTACATAACACTTACACAGACAGTTCTAGTCATGCAATTTGCATAGGTTCGCGATCGGACTGAGCTATGACGGTACGATTGGGCCTTGATAAAAACGTGTAGCCTATAGCCATCTTTTGTCAATATTCTAACGTCTAGTCTAGACCAGCGGATGCATGCTAGCGGTTTCTTTTTTGTTTTATCCAATACACACAGACACACGGTAGATAAAAAGCCGACGGAATGCGATATGCAACGTTAAAAATATTCGATTATCGCGTCCACAGCAACCGTAAACCAGTATCACTAACCAAAGACCGATGAAAACGATGCGGAGTTCATTACAATCTTTTTAATATTGCAATCTGTTTCGTAACTATTGCGGCTTTGCTTTAGGCTGGCTAAGAATTGGGTCTCCACTGTCCGAGCAATATGCTCAAGCGATGCGATGTTTTCGGCAAATAAGAATAATTGAGTATAGGTAGAGCGCGGTGGGAGTGAGGGGGGCTCAAGCGGGAGATTTGGCGGTTGGCCTTGACAATGAACCGGCGGCGCGCACACAGACAGTTTTACTTATGTTTGAAACTCACGCACACATAATCGAGAGTTATTCCACGAATTGCGTCCTCCCTCCCACACTATTCAATTATAGGGCTGTCTTAGGTAAATATTAACTTAAATAAATTTTAGTATAGAACACCCGAGCCCCCGTAAGGGTCAGATCGTCATGACAGAGAAACCGTGATTATCCTCTTTCGTCCCTAATATGTTAAGGTTGTGATTTAAATCTGAATCACCTACCTTCAAACCTGAATTACCTATTTAGTGCTTCACTAAATAGGTAATAAATATAATCTTAAATTTTACCTATATATTCCATTAGTTTCAAATTAATTAATATTAATATAATACTAATGCCAAGACTCAAGTGGGACTGGGACACAATGTGGGCGAAGACCACCACTGAATAGCTCCCAAACTACGGACGACGCCCGCGTGGAAAGCCCAGGCGAAGGTGGCGGGATGAGCTAAACTCCTACCTCAAGGATTGGCCCCTACTTGCAATCAACAGAGACGAGTGGAAAGAGGGAGGGGGAGGCCTTTGCCCTGCAGTGGGATACAACAGGCTTATAATATAATAATAATATAATGCCTTTGATTCTTCATCATCCAATTGCTTTTCAACTCTCATTACACTTCCCTTCACTGCAGAATATTTTCAGTGGAAGAATAATCCGCTTCTCGGCAGCAGCCCTATAGCCAAAAAAGCTAACAATTTGCGGCCTCCCGACGCGCCGACGATGCCGCGTGCCTGCCCTAAGACAACCTACACATAGACAGCCTAGGGCCCGCCGGAGCCGGGATGTTTATCGATAATACCTATAGCCGAAACTCCTCACTAACGAGCCAAGACGGGCCCCACCCAAGTCTGTCTTTGTGCCTATACTCGTATAGAATTCTCTTTTTGCTCCTTTTGTGAGAATTGTGCTGATTTAGTCTTTAATTTTCAGCTTATATTGCTGTTTTTGCGGTTTAATAGTTGTTAGAAAGTAAAATACTTGGCACAACATTAATTTGTTTTTTATGTGAATTAGACGTTGAGGGTTATTTTAATGAACTTAGACATATTAAGCTCTACCATTGATTGTAAATTTGATGAAATACTATCGGTATTTTCCGTTTCAAAGTTTCAACCCTAGATGTATCTAGCTCTTGCCATTCGTAGTAATTACAGCCGATTTTAGATTCTTCTGACTATCGGATGAGCTATCTATAGATATTTTGCAACGTTATTTAAAAAGCTGTTTAAGCTGTTTTATTTGTTTTTATACATCTAGCTCTTAAAATTTCATAATAATACTTTTTTTTATAACCTACACTGTCCAACTGCTGGGCAAAGGTCTCCCCCATTTCCTTCCATTCCTCGCGTTCTCCAGAAATGTGGTCTGCCTCGTTGCCGTCGTCCTGTAGGTTGCCAGTCAGTGGAGATCTTAGTCCACCTTTCAGGGTGCATTCGCGTGACATGACCCGCCCAGTCCCATTTGAGTCTTGCAGCCTTGTACCCCACATCGATGATTTAGGTGTTCGCTTAACATCTCAAATGCTACGCTCCATCGCTCTTTGGCACACCCCGAGTTTGAACTTCTGTGAGTCCGTCAATAATACTTATAATAAAAATAATTTAATTCAATTAGACGTGTACTAAGATTAAGGATTTTGAAATGTCCACCACGGGAATTCATAAAATCGGTAGCTTTTTTCTTTAAACGGTTCATTATTATAAGTACGGGATTGATCACGTACCGTTTTATCAATGTAGCTACTGAAAATGTTTCGGTTCAATTCTTGAACCACATCAACGTGATCAGCTCCGCACTGCGTTTCGACTTGCACTCACCCAGATGATGGTTCATGAATTGAACCGAAACATTCAGTCATAAAACGGTACGTGATAAATCCCGTAACTTTTTATAATATCTCTCCTGTTTATTATGTTACCGGTACCTTGCAAATCTCGTTCGCTAAATTCCTAAAAATTATATTGCTATACAATTTAAATATTTTGAACCAGGTATTTATTGTACTTATCTGATATTTTTTGCCTTGAATCTACTCTAATACAAAACATACTTATAAATTTTATAAAATGTTGCATAAACAAAAACAAAATACAACTTAGATCGAATTCGGAAACGAGTTAAACTTATTTCGGTTAGTTTTTGTCTGTCTACCTTTTATCGTCCACCTATGACATCATCGCGCTAGGCTTCCTGTTGGCTCCCTTTGTTATAACGTTTGCTTTAAGCATTCAAACAAAACGATTGTGAGTGTAGTTAGTTTTTATGCATTCGAATTCTTCAGCCCGTTTAGGTTAGGAATAGTCTGAATAATGATCGCATTGGAGAATAAACATGCATTCTCTTTCCTCTACCGCTTTAAATTGATGGCATTTTATATCTATAAATAGTCAATATTCATTTATTTATATATACTAGTGGTTCGCCCCGAACAGATCTCGCGAATCTCACAAAATAAGTATTATTCTTAGGGCGATTTGCACAACGATGCCTAAACGTATTTAGTGGCTAAATATGATTTAAGTTGTTGTCAAATCATACAAATACGTCAAATTTAAACATGTTTAGTCGCTAAATACGTTTAGTGATCTATGTGCATGCCGGCCTTAATCTTTAACTAAAAAATTAGTGCCACAAAATGCAACCACAGACCTACAGTTTCATTCAAATTAAAGGTAACGGGGGTTCTTGTAAATTGGTTATTGTTTTTTGGGGTACAAATTGCAGTTATTCTGGATTTCAGACTTTTCCTATATTTGTGTCATTAAAGCTACACGAATACCAAATTTCGGCATTGTAGGGTCACTGGTTCACAATAAATAAATAAAATAAACTGGTGTACCCTGTCAATTTTGTTAAAGTTTTGTTTTTATTATGGCTAATAACTCAAAAACTACAAGGATTAAACTAAAAATAAAAACAGGGTTCAAATTTTAATGTCCTAATGAATACCTTTCATTTAACGCACTACTTGAACTAATTTTTTTACATTTTTTTTACCCCTCTTCAACCCCAATATCTCAACAACCCCCCAACATTTTTAGCTAATTTAGTCACACCAAAATTGTGCCATCACTACCTACCTATGTATCAAATTTCACGATGATCGGATCAACGCTACGATAGTTATCCTCGGACAAACAAACATACATACATATTTACATACATAGAACGCCGATTTGCCCAAGTTGGGTGGAGATCGCTTCGCTCGATCAAATATATATTCACAAGGATCACTTTAAAAGGTCAATTTTACCGCCTTTTCCTCCGCGACCAAGCCCGGAAAGAATCAGGCATGAAACAAGGCTGGTTATTCTTATTAATGATAAAATCCTATAAGATTGCTCATATTTATTAGCTTGTCTATCTAATGCTTTATCAAATCGATTGTTTGAAACTGCTGGTAGTATCTTTTTTAAAAACTACCCAAACTACAGTATGGGGTCCTAAAAATAAGTTTTTTTCAAGTATTAATGTTACAAACGCCCATAGGCTACATTAACCGCTTACCATCAGGTGGGGCGTATGTTTGTTTCCCACCTTAGTGGCATTAAAATGATAAAGTTATAACCCCACCTGACCGCATTACAAGTGCTCGTAACGAATGCCTCCTACACTTTTAGACCCCCAGACACATGTATCTACGTCAAAGATATGACACACACGATCTTCATAATCATATCTATGCTAAAGATAATAATGTATTACAATCATGTATTTATCTGCGTCAGTAAATAAATGAATAAATATAAATGTTGCTGGACTTTTCACACAGCGCTATCTAGCCCCAAACTAAGTAGAGATTGTACTATGGGAAACCAGATAACTGATATAGGTTATATACATTTTTTTGTAAATACATACTTTTAATATAAAGAAAAACATCCAGACCCAGAACAATCTGTAGATCATGCAAACATATTTTGTTCCGCGGCGGGAATCGAACCCGCTACCTCCTGAGACTTCCTTCGAAATAAATTATTTCCTCCTCTTAATTTTTCTAGATAGCTTGGATAGTAGAAGTTACTTTTTTGTATTTATTTTTTGAAACCTCTTATCATTAGAGACAAAGTCCAGCGGATTTAGTCCTGCAGTTTGATTGCAGACAATGATGTAGCAAACAGCACGAACCATATTAATATAATCCAGGAGATGAATGACACTGGCAAGAAGGAGCCTTTTATACTCGATTGGTCATAGAAGTCGCTTGGTTTTCATTAACATGATGATTAAGTGGAATTTCAAAGTAATGTTTCGCTATTTGAAATACTGCAGGTATAGGTATCACGCGATATCTCAGTTTGGAGCGAGCCACTTATAATAATTATGCTATTGGTAGATAAAATATGAGTTTAACTTAGTATTTGGTTTTCAGTTCCGGGTTTATTTTACCACCAATGGTTGTATTTAACTTAGATATTACCTAAGCTTTGGATGCAGAAACCTTGGATTCATGATTAATGATGTATAATAAAGGTGCATTTTTTATTCATATTGGCCTTTTCGGCGTGATGAACAACGTATAATTAATCGTGATATACTCATGTATCGTACCGGAGCATGAATTATTATTTGTAACCCAATACATTAGGTGGTAAGATTTACGGAAATAGATTTTCTTGTATAACCATGTCCTAATTTAAAATTGTGCAATTCTTGCCTTAGAATTGTAGTGTTTTATTTATTTTTTCGATAGCTAATTGAAATATTTAGGATTTAAATCATTAATGTCTTTCTAGGTAAATCCTAGAAGTTTCCACGATATCTTTACAGTTTAAATTAATTTGTGGCCTGTGTACTCTTGAGTGCTAAACATTTCTTATTTGAAGTTATTCAATACGATGGACCTGTTTTTTTCTGACTTCGTTTTCTTATCAACCGGACATAAAGAACGTTGCTGCTTCTCGATCTAATAGTCGAAATAAATAATAAAGGGATTAGTTGTAACAGTATCTGAGTGTTAAGCAATTAATAAGGTTGCATGATAAACATGCACTTTGCAAGTATGATGCACTAAACGTAGGGCTCTGACGTTTCCATTCGCCGGCACCGACCAATGACAGGCGTCGTACCTTGGCAGCGCTTCAGGAAAATGTAATGTTTTGCCTTTATTCGTTGGGTTATACATAAAGGGACCAATCTGAAAGGCGATGAGCACATGGTCTGTGGCGGGGCGGCGCGTGCGCATACCGTGCTGCTTGGTGGGGGCAAGGCGTGGCCTGCGTGCACGCACTGCGTACGGCCAGTGCGTGAGAGTCGCTCAAACGACAAGCTTTACCTTATTGCTACATTTTAAAATGAATTAAATATTCTGTGCCAGTGCAATGACCTAGTTGTCACGTGTGATTGTTTGAACCGATATGGGCGCGGTAAAGGACACTTGGCTGTTCTCGAACATAAGTGATACGTTGAAAATGATTTACATGTCAAGAAACGTGAGTGATTTGTATCTGAGCTCAAAGTTTATAAAAAAATTGCTAATATGACTTTTACTCAGATTGAAACGAACCAGATATTATGGAAACTCCTGTATTGCTTTTTCGCAATTTTCCTCAAAATCAAGATCGCAGATCCCTAAAAGTGTCTTATCTATATTGTTTTATTATAACGGGTAAGTGTAACTATGCCCTTTGACTTGGTTGTAGATATGCTAACAGCAATACATTGTATCACAAGTCAAATTAACTTCTAATAAATCGATTACTACAGTAGGTAATCATACCAAATAATATTACAGAGATACAATAATTTTATAATTAGACTTAATCTCCACCGAAGATATTTCTGCTAGTCTTTTACTTTTTACAACCCAGCACTAAGTTTATTGTGTGACAGATGTCAAATTGCATTTTGCTTATAAGAATCCTATTCGTAAAAGGTCGATTCAAGCCCTAAATCAATACATAACCACAGCGAATTCCTTGTCTACTCTTCGAAGAGACGACAAGGCTCTGACCGCAACTTGTATATCTGCGTGTATTGTTATTTGTTTTTTATATTGTTTTTAAATTTAAGTGTGATGTAAAATAAAGCGTTATTCTATTCTATTCTCTGTGGATTCTTCCGAAATTGTCTTTGCCCCGAGCAGGCTCAATAAGGTTTCTTCTTAGACAAGAGAAGGATACGCGTCTATGGCAACGTATGTTGTGTATATAATTAATTAAATATCTAACCAAAAATTGTTGGCCAGCGCGCGATTGAGAAAAGTGCGAAAGAGACAACTTAAGAAGACAGTGTTGTCTAGGCATCGCAAGACCTAGACAATTTCAGAAGAAAATTGTCGATCCTTAAATGTCAAAGATAAAAAAAAATGATGACTATAGTGCTCGGCGTTGTAGACTACTGTCTAGGAAGTGTCGAAAACGTTTCTTCCCGTTCACTCTTGCAATCGCCGTGCTGGAAACGGTCGACAAGTGTCTTCTTTGTTCCGAAAAATGACTCAGATCTAAATCCTTCTCTATAGTTACTATGCTAGGCCTACTGTTAGGTACCCTACACCCTCTCTAGAGCTAAGCGCTCAGTTCGTATAAAGGGAACTGTTTCATAATGGTTGTAACAAAATCGTTAACTTATTGCCCGTTTCTTAGGAAACGTCTTTTTATAGCACGCCTTCTTATACTCATACTTCTCATCTTAACTAGATCATGTACCTCTATCTACTTAACTAGGTATTTGTCTCGCACACCTCAAACTGTGATGGTAGCTTTAAACTCAGATCTTAATTTTGTATTCCCTCTACCATGAAGCAAGTAATAACTAGTTGGGGGGAAACTAATCTATTTTCTAACAAATAATTAATATTCCCTAGATTGGTTTTCACACTGGATTACCTACGCATGTATTAATGCTCAAAACTGTTTCAGTCTCAAGATACCTTTTGTGAAAATCACTAATTGGTCTAAAGGTGCTTGTTTTGTTGATTAAATCAATTTAAATTCTCACGTCCCTATATCAAAGTTAACTAATTCTTTCCAACGAATAACATAATATTTTGCTAGGGACATTTCAATGTCAGGGCATTGATCTGCAATAATATGCATTTAACACTTGTTGCACTTGTTTTGCCTACATTTTTTGTCTGGGTGGACGACGTTGGGTTACCAATTCGTAGCGCTTTTTTATGCAATGCCTTTTTGGTTTTGAATCATCTTTGTTTTGTATAATTTCATAGTAATAAGTTTTATGTTGAAAAATTACTTTATCAAAACAAGCTTTTATAAAATTTACAATCGGAACCGCAAGCAGAATCAAATGAGCCCAAACACTAGTAGCCTACTATAATCCATTCAGAAGTTCCGTTGTCTAGCATCCGTCTCCATCATGAGACCACCTCCATGGTACCATATTATTGCATTTTCACCGAAGTTACATATGTATTCCAAACAGCTCAACCGGTTTAGGGGAACGGGTTTAAAATTTACTTGCAAGATTCCACCCGGACAAACATACCTACTACATACATTGCAAGTTAATAAAAAGCTTGTAATTATTAGCCTTGTTCTCAGCCTGTACAGGTACAGGCTGAGATAGGTTCCTTTTATTTCTGCCACAGCCCTAGATCTTGAGGATCTCTAATCAAGGTGATGCCCGCGACTTTTATTATGCCATCTACCCAATGTGTTTTTACCAGTCTAAAATTATCAATTCAATCTAGAAAGAATGTATGAACGAACAGTAGTGCACCTATTATGCACCCCTTCTATTATGCACCTATATGTACCTACTTATTGTATTGTTGGAAGTGCTTCGAAGTACCTACCCGCAAACACTATAAATACGGACGACGCCAGGAGAACGGCCTTCTTTCGCTGCGAACCACCGTGCTGAACGGACGTACTGAGTATCACCTATAGATTTGTTTTGTATAATTCTCATTTTCTTTTTTAGGCTAGAGTGTTCTTTTAGTTGTAATTATTTCTGTTTTTAATTACCTTATTTTTAGGTTAACAAAATGGTTTTTTTATATAAAACTGCTTCTGATTCCTAAAAGTATTTTATATAATATACCTTGTTTATTATTATTATTAGCCCGTAGTGTCCCACTGCAGGGCAAAGGCCTCCCTTCCCTCCTTTTTTATTATTAGTATGGAATATTTATGTACTATGTATATTAATAAGTACCTATCCACTGATGAATACTTACATTATATATATATTTATTTATTTGTTGCTTATATATACACTGTTTATTCAATATTTAATTATTTTTACTAAAAGCTACCGTCCAATAACGTTCTCATGAAATCCAGTCCATCCAAAGATTGTCTGGAAGAGATCGCTTTTTGCGATAAGACCGCCACTTGTATTTCTGCGTGTATTGTTGTTTGTTTTTTATACTAGTGGTTCGCCCCGAACTGAGATCTCGCGAGTCTCTCATAAAAACAAAAAAAAAATGTTATTTGTAAAACTTTGTCACGAAATAAGAAACCAACTTACATGACCTACGTTTCCTTCAAATTACAGGTAAGAGGAGTTCATGTTAATTGTTTTTTTTTTGGTACAAATTGCAGTTATTCTGGATCTCAGACTTTTGTGTGTCACTTAAGCTACACGCATACCAAATAACGCACTGTGGGGTCACTGGTGTACCCTGTGAATTTTGTCAATGTTCAGTTTTTATTATGGCTAATAACTAAAAAAATACAAAAATTTTACTAAAAATAAAAACGGAGTCGAAATGTACTGTTACAGACCTTTCAATTGACGTCCCACTTGACCTAATAGTCTCATTTTAATTTTTTTTACCCCTCTTGAACCCTAATATCTCGACAACCCCCCAACATTTTTAGCTTATTTAGGTACACCAAAATTGTGCATCACTACCTACCTATGTATTAAATTTCACGATGATCGGATCAACGCTTCGAAAGTTATCCTCGGACAAACAAACATACATACATACATACAACGCCGATTAGCCCAAGTTGATTTGGAGATCTCGCTTCGCTCGATCAAATATTGTTTTATTTATTTTAAGTGTCATTTACAATAAAGCGTTTTCTATCTATCTATCTATCTATCTATCTAGTGCGCACATAAATAGCTAAATTGTTAACCTTGCAGAGTAGTATGTAGATAGATACATATTTTGTGTGTATCGTGGCGCAGTGGGCGAATAGCCGGCTGAGACGCAGGAGGTAGCGGGTTCGATCACCGCCGCGGAACAAATGTTTGCATGATCTACAGATATTTGTTCCGGGTCTGGTTGTTTCTATATATATTATAAGTATGTATTTACAAAAACAAACGTATATAAGTATTTTATCAGTTATTTGGTTCCCATAGTACAAGCTCTGCTTAGTTTGGGGCTAGATAGCACTGTGAAATGTCTAGCAATATTTTTTTTTATTTGTTTGTTATTCTTATTACCATAACCATATTATTGTGTAATAGTAGTTATAATAAGGATAAAAACAACTACCCGCACTTGTTATTTTACTATGAATTTAGTCATAAATAGGTACCTACCTAGGCAATGATGAATAAAATACAATTTGCTTCGTCCTTTATCTTGTAGAGTATAAAGTCAATCATATTTAATATAACGTATTGCATGCTTTACTAGAGCTTTAAAATGTCGGAAGAACGAATGTTAGGCAATCAAATCACAATAAACACAAGAACCTTGACAGAAAATATAAAAAAGCCTGAACAAAACAAAAAGCATCTGATTAAACTTTTGTCGGTCAATATCGTGACAAAATAAAGTTTTGAAAACAAAACGCATTGCGTCATTTTATGTAACAACTTAACAAGGTGACGAGCTTCGAATTCATAATGTCTGAATCTGTTTATTGTGGCATAATTGTTTTTCTTGTTATTTCTGGCCTTTGCATAAGTAAAACAATATCAACCTTTTGAGACCATAAATAAATATACACTCGTCAAACAACTTTGCGATTCTATTTAAATGCCGAAAGGTATTTCAATTTGGAAGCTTTGAAGGGCTAGGTTGGTGCTTGCAGTTTCTATCACATTGTTGTATTTATTTCGCGAGTGTTATAGAGAAAAATGAGAGCGGATGAAGACGCTGTTCCGCGGCTAGGTGAGGTGCGGGCGGCTGCGCGCCGGCTGAGGCGTAGGTCGGGCATAATGTCGACGGCCGCGCAATGTCACCCCGAGCGGAGATATTCGGCCTCCCCGCACCTCCAACACCCCCCGAGCCCTCACAGCCAGCCGACATCATTTCCGAAACGCTATTAGGCGCTGTCTTTGATTTTGCCATGGTCTTTGAATTTTTCTATAGTATCAGCTGCTGCCAAGATGTTTAACACAATACGTTATATATGTATAACCAATCATACTTTTTTGATGATCATTGTTTCAGATTTGTATCCACGTTCTAAAAAATGTATCATTTCTTGTTTTGTCATTGTTTATCGTATTCCGGCGCTCGCTCGCGAAATCGCGATGTTATGCTCATGTACCGTCCCAAGTTCCGTGCTGTTGAGGTAGGTTGTCAGTTTCTGCTGGTTATATAAGACGCCACGAGGCGCGGCAGGTGCTTCAGAATCCTGCGTTTGTCCGCGTGATATTGGGCGAAGTCGGTCGTCGACCTCTCGCTATCTGCGTTATTTAGCCCGGCTCAATGACGGCGCAATGTCGAATCGTGCAAGTTCACAGACCTAGTAGCGAGACGCGTTCCTCGCTCAGCCGAACAACACACCACCGAATTTTATAGGCTATAGTTATTGATATATGCTTCTTATATTGAATATTTTATTTGTAGATTATCATCTGATATTTGTTTTTGGAATAATTAATTAAGAATTGCGTCTCGGTTGAATTCAACAATTGGGCTTTCTACGATCTGTATACCTAGGTATTGATCGTAGAAAGCCCATAGTTACTTAAAAAAATAAAATACTTAAGTATTACAAATTCAATTTGTCGTATTCATCGTCTACTTACAAGTTAAGTTAATTAAAGTAACGAGAAACTTACTTAAGTACTCTGTTCTGTAATCTGAACTTTGCGATTAATGAAGTAATCCGTGCGCCATATTATAATAATAGTTCAGCAACTTCGTAGCAGGTTTAAAACAATTCCACTTTTGTGTCACATCACATGGGACACAATAGCATAAGCAAGGTATTCATTGAAACAAAAATCTATATCTAGCTACTTATACGTAAAGATAAAACTTTGTACCCCTTTTTAAGCTAATTGCGCACACGGATGAGTGTGAGATTTGGCATAGTTAAAGTTTATATGGATAAAGAGGGGCGAATGCTAATATTAAGCTAAAAAAATGAATTATGGTGGAATTTCGTATTAGTACGTATTAGTTCTGTGTATTTACATTTTGAAAAATGCTCTAGTATCAAGGCTCTTATTATTATGTACAATCATATTAAATTCATTATCTAATACTTTGACATAATATTTGTCTAAATTAGTTCTACAGACTCTTCTTAATATAGTATGGAGGTGTAAACTTCAATGAAAAATTTACTAATCATAAATAATCACCTGAGTTTTTTGTTAGTAACTTTGCTATAAAAAAGACAACGCAATACAAATTGTTCGGGAAAAAAGTTCTGGTCTTCTATAGAGTCACACTCTTTACTTTGGCGATAAAAATAAATAAAAATGGATTTATTGAGGAACAACAAATATACAGTCATGTGTACAGTTTGAAACGATGATGCCTGTATTAGTATGAAAACTGTGTTATGGACACCAACGCCCTCCTCCTATACATTAATGAGTTCCAATCAGGTAAATGGTACATTATCAAAAACTAACCTAAAAATTACAGTTATTTTCCAACAGAGCAGAAGGATCTGCGTGGGATGTGTTTGTGAGTGTGTGCGTGTGTGTGTTTGTGTATGTATATGAGTAATTGAGTGTGTGTTTTTATGTGTAGGCACTATTTGGGAATCTTTAGGAGGTCCTCAGTATCTTCGTAATTTAAAGATTTAAGCCACTCTAGATATTTTATCTTACATTTGTTGTGGGGTAGCGGGTAAATGTTAATTTCCTTGTTAACTCTGTTGTACAAGGAAGAACTAATAAAAAAAAGTGACGACTTGCGACTGCTGTACGTCACTTTGTACTTTGGCAATATTTAAGTAGTATTTATTATGCTTAATTATTTATAACTAGCTGACCCCGCGAACTTCGCACCGCCTTAGAATGAATAAATTTTGTGTTAACCTATTAGCTGATTTAAATTCAGTTTTTGTTTTTGGTTTTTACTCCAATGTCTTTTTCTGTGCACGCACCCACTAAAATCAACTATCTTTATCTTCAAAGGTTTCAAAGAAAACTCTTATCAGGGTTAAGCTCGCCTTTGTACATGCCCATTTTGTAAGCTGTTTTTGTCTGTAATCTGTTTGTGTACAGTAATGAATAAAGTCATTGCATCTTGCGCATATTCATGCATATGACGCGGGCTGCCAAATCTGCCAATGTAGTCACCGCTAGAATTGTCAATCAGCCATCAATAGCTGCATTTTATGTAGGTAGGTATAAGAAAATTAATTTTCTTAATAACTTTTTTCGTGAATGTTCCGATCTTATAATAATTATTCTGCTATTCGGGACGGAGACCAATCCAACAAATCAAAGATCATACAAATCGGTCCAGCCGTTCTTGAGTTATAAATGGTGTAGCTAATTCGACTTTGTTTTTTAAATATAGGTATAGATTATATGTATTCTACGAGTTGTAGTTTGGTAGTTTGCTATTTCCATTTTTGTACCTAGCTAGTTAAGCACACCAACTTGTGTTTTTTCACGGATTAAGTACTCCATTTGTACAATAAAAAATTAAATAAGTACCTACGTTAGAGCTGGTGGCAAACTCTTGTTTCAGTTTTTAGGACCCCGTAGGTAACCGACGTTGCTTAAACTAATTTTAGTACAAATGAGAACAAAATTTTTGCTTATGGTTAGTCAAACACACTATCGCTTCGAATAAAATTTGGAAAAGAGAGAGCTTTTAGCTTAAAATTATTATGCCATGTTAACTCAAGTAACATACATACAAAGACGCGTGCTAAACCTAGTAACGCCATATGTGGCAGCTGTACCGTTGTCGCCTTACTCGGTCTCTGGGCCGTGGGTCGCGGCAACCTCGGTCGCGCGGAAACCGTGTGACGGTCAAGGCCGACGTCTAGACGCACCCCCTCCCCCACCCTAGCCTTCCCTCCCGCTTCAACCACGCGGCTACCTCTACACTACCTATTTTTGCCTCCCCAGCCGCCGAATTTTGCCTGGGCGAAGCTCTTTCCACTTAACAATTTATATATGTTCCGACCTACCCTAAATTATAAGTATGTAGGTCATATTATTAAAATATTTTTCAGGATGACAGGATGACACTAATCATACTCATTTTTAAGTGTACTTTTTATCAATAAAGTAATTACTATACCGAACAGAAATATGGATAAAAGGTTAAATGTAGGTAATGCCACGTTTTCTGATTGACGAATTCACGATGTCATTATGTCTTTAAGGGATTTATTATTTATTCTGATAGTTTTCCCGACGATTGGCTGTTTGCCAGAATTATACTTTTTTATTACTTAATTTGTCCTTGACTTTTATTTATTGTAGAATTATAGATATTTTTTTACTTTGTGATTTAATCTTATTTATAGTTATGTTTAATGTTTCGAAAAACGTGATTCCCCATCTATTTGCATTCTTATTACCTACAACTACCTGACAAAAATAAGAGTATGACGCAACCACGCCGGCTGTTCGAGTGGGCTTGGTGTTTGAAAAACTTCCAATAATTTCGAGACGTTTTGTACCCGAAACGACTTCATATTTGTAGGTAGGTAAGTCTATACTAGTGACCCAATGACTTACATCTGAACCCACTTTGAACTCGCTAGGTGAAGGGTGTGGGAAGATAACAAAAACGCCCACTCTCGCTCTACGAAGTTGGCTGGAACCATTTTCGGCATCCTTAAATCAATACTGTTATTTAATGCCCAGAATGTCTGATTGAAGACGCACGAGTTATTTTTAATTGGCTTAGACGGTTACCTAAGTCTTCGCCATGTTCATGACATGAGTATTTTGTTCTTCAGTTAAAAACGAAACTTCGAGAAAAGTTGAGATGGCAGAGATACTGATATCCTCTATAGTACCTAACCTATTAATCGATGGCTCATGCGTATGAGTCAAATAATAACCCATCTGTGCAAACAGACTTAAGTCTTTTATTGTCTCCTGTGGATGCTTTCATGCATTTACTTTTATACTTGCATTTTCTTTTGTTTTTTACACGACTGATATTAAAGTAGGTATTGCTTAATGTGCCTATGTATGATTAGACTTGCAATCACAAGTTATGAAAATTGTTTTTTTATCGTGCAACGAAATTCAAGATAATATGATATCGTGCGGAAAAATACTGAGTGACAAGCTTCTTACGTATTCCAGTGATATATTAAGGTAGGTCGGGAGTTTTTTATTCGCTGGCAACGAGCCGTTAGCATTTTTATCAAAGCCTATTGCAAATTGACGTTACTATACTCGTCTGATTAGATATTTCTATGTTTACGTTATTAACTCTGTAAAAATTTTCTCCTTTTCATTGTGGCTTTTGTTCAGCAGTTGTTTTTGTTAATGTTTTTGTTGAATGATTTAGCTAACCCGTCAAGGTTAACGCCAATACATTTTTGTATGATTGTCTTGTAATTTTGTGAGGTTTTAGCGATTAGTAGGTGTATAATATCAAATTATTTTAGGAATAAATATATTATAAAAGTCAAAGTCAACTATTTTTATTCATTAAAGTCACAAGGATCACTTTGAAACGTCAATTTTACTGCCGGTTCCTTCGCGACCAAGCCAGGAAAGACAGGCAAGAAACAAGGCTGGTGGTTTTTTTAAATGATCCTTTTACAATACATAATACAGAAAATAAATTACGTCCAAATTGTAACATTTTGAACGAGTTGGAGCAATTTCAATCCCAAGCTTCTCTATCATCTAAATAATCCGATATTTTATAGTAGGCTCTTTTATAAAGATTTTGTTTAATTACGTTTTTAAATTTGTTAATTGTCAATTTTTGTACAACCCTTGGGAGTTTGTTATAAAAGCGTACACCTTGCCCTTTAAACGATTTACTAACTTTATATAAAAAAACGATATCAAAGTTACCCTGAATATTAAAACTGAAAAGTCAGAATTGAGTATCTACCTACGTGTTAATATGCAGTAGTTACATCTTATTTGTATGTTATTATATCTTATCTTATTTATTAGAGTAGAAAAATCCATATAATGTATCCGACCTTCGGATTGTTAGTTATTTGAGTAGATTTAATTTATTTAATTTTCCTATTACGATGACCCAAACAGCTATTGCCTGTGATTTCAAATACAATGCCTCAATCGCAATATTCGCAATACATGTGCTATTTATAAATGAGGAATTCCGTAGGGCCCAATATATTATCTTCAAAGCCCTTGGTCAGACCAGTTGACTGCTGATAGGTCTTCAAATAGATTCCCTTGCGATTTTTTAAACAATAACTAAACCGCGATGCGTTCTCATCCGTTGAATAGTTTCCGGTTTCTATCTTGTACTCCATCATCAGATCCTCACCAAACTGATATGGGACCACATTGAAGAAACCCTATGGAATAAAAGAATCATCGAAATCGATGAATATTTGCCGGAGATATCGTATAACATACATAAATATAATAAATATACAGTCGAATTGAGAACCTCTTTTGATCGATTGAAAACAAGTTTATTTATTCTAGCTTTGTCATTCGCTTACATTTGTAGTACTGCAATATTATATTGTTCTATATCTTATTCAACATCGATATCTACAAAAAGGAGCTTGTCTCCGTCAGTCAGTAAAAACAGCCAACCGGATATGACAATCTTTTACTATTGCAGGTATATGTATGACCCATTTTGAAATAATTCTTTATTAAATATTACCGCGAGCCTTCCTCAACACCGGCGTAGTTACAGCCTTGTACGTTGTTTGGCGGTCGCGGGCCGCACTATTCCCAATGACGTTTATCTACGAAGGTGAGACCGCGGACGCACGGTCACTGAACTCGATCGCGTTATGAATACCTACCTATTTGCGCGACATGTCGCTGCGCAGTCAGGAATCATTCTATTTACTTACCAGGTGTGTTTTAAAACGTGAATTCATAGGTATAATTGAATCATAGTTCCACATTTTACATGAACTGAAGTCGTTTTTCAGTATTAACGTGGTAGACTTCTCATATCAGTAAAATACTCCGCTTCGTGCCGCCTACGCACGTATGACCTACTCCAACTCCACAATCATAGAGGCGTTGCTTTATTATTCGGATTATTTGGAAATTCTTGTAAAATTATAATTACACTGTTATTAGAAATACATTTACAAAGAACTTAATTTGATAAGTTGACACGCCTTCGACTTGTTTTCATGGCTGTTTTGTAAAATGGTTATTCAAAAAATATACAAACAAAATGGATAAATCAAATATCATCATTTTGCTTATAAAATCTATTGATACAGAAATAGTTTTAAACACTTGTAACTGTCCGTTTTTATTTTAACAAAATTGGCTTCACGAGGTCCCCGAATAGGTCAAGATCATTTTAGAGTTGACGTCACAAAAAACCCTCCTGCGCAGCCAGTTAAAAAGTATTGCTGCATCACGTGTCATGGAGGTTAGGTTAGATAACTCTCACGTATGCCGAGCCGCCTCACTGACCTAGCCCAAGCTACGAGTATAACCAATGAAGCGACGTGTGCTGAACATTCTTGTCTAACCATTGTTGAGTGTCTGTAGTTTATGCCTTTAAAGATTACAACACACGTTGATATTTTATAATTTTTCCTTATGTATGTATTCTAGTCTTGGAAACATGTTTTTTGGCAAAATGACATTTTAACGCTTTAGTCAAGTGTCTATTCTAGGATAAATTTACATCTAAAAGCATACTTATTAAAGAATTTATGTGCTTTTAGATGGTAAAGTACCTGTACGTAATGAGTAGGTAGATATATAGACACTGAGCGGTGCACTTACTTAACGCTTGCATCATGATTATTAACATACCTAACACTGACAATGTCAAGAGTACGATGAACTCAGTCTTTATATCCTTGAAACTTTTTTTAGTTATCGCTGGCAGATAGATAAATTTGTTTTTGTGTTTTGCAATGTCTCCTGGTCTATGTATAAATAAAAGTGATAGTATTTTCGCTCCGCTGGGAATTTAATGAGTTTGAAATGTTTGAATTGGAGGGGTGACGCTGACGTGGTGTTGGCACTGATTTAAAAATTCAAGGAACAGCCGAGATTTGCCGCAAATACACCTTTGCATACGTTTAGATATTCTATGCATGATGGGTACATAGCTTGCTCCATTTTTATTGAACGTAAATGGATGTTGGTTGCGTATTATGTCTATTAGTTACTTATCTTTTTAAAATATTTGCACTTTGTTTCCCTTTTGTTAATTGACCCAGAAGGCTTTTTCTAATTATACTAATGATAAGATTTTGAGTTGGGTCAGAATTGAGTACTCTACTGTAGCAATGTATGGTTTTTATTAATAAAAAATAAGTATTGTTACCTGTCCCGGATCTAGGGAGGGGCAAACCGGGGCGCTTGCCCCGGGCGGCAATTTCAGAGGGCGCCAAATTCACGTTTGAAAAAAAAACAACTTATTTTACTAAGCGCTGAGCTAGCATCCAGCGCACGTCGTACTTCAACGATTATTCATTTGATTTGATTCCCCAAAACCTCTGGCTTCGCTCGATACCGTAAATATGTAGTCCAGCCAAATATCCCCAAAATGACATAAAATGTGTCAAAGAAAATGAAACTTGGACAGAAAGTAAAAAGTGTGTGTCTCATATTAAATATACCCCCTCTACTCTCTCAAAGTGAGGAGGGGTGCCACATCAAGTCTCTGCCCCGGTTCGGAAAAAATAGTAGATAAGATTTTTATTAATAAAGCTCAATTCTAACCCGACTCAAAATCTTCTTATCATTAGTTTAATTAGAAAAAGCCTTCTGGGTCAAATAACAAAAGGGAAACAAAGTGCATATTTAGATTCTATCCTAGACGCTACCATATTCCAATATATTTAGTGTTACTTGGTTGATGACAGAATACTAAACCGGTTCACTTAATTCAACCGTGAAATCCGAAATTCTTGATTCGTTTATTAGCTACAATTTTTTGCTTGGATCACATGCTGGCCTTGTGATTACGTGGCTCATGTTAGTCGCATCGTATCACACGTGCCGCGTCAGTTGATTTATATACTTGCAGATTGTATATTATTTACCGCATATTTTGTATTATTATAACTGTTATAAGCCACCGAAACTGAAATACGCATGAGTTACAATATTTTTAGGCTTGCTTATTACGGCTTGAAAATAGTTCTAATTTTGAAATAAAACGTCTTACAGAGCTAATGTTTGAAGTCCAACATATCGGGGCTTTTTTTAAATTCGGTATCTTTTCTCTGTAAGAAGCGGTTCTGTTTAACCACCAACGGATGATATAATTAAAAATCTGTGAAAAATCCACCTAGTATTTAAATTTATAATCAGGTTAGCCATCTAAATAATCAATGAACACCTACCAGATACTGGCTTGACAAGCTTCAGTCTATTGCAAATTTATCTTACACTTACAATAAAATAGGCTCTACCTAGTCCAAAAGGTTCATGAATTGAAACGGATCGAAGATAGGTGTGACTAGCGTAGAATCGTAGCTAATGACATAAACTACAAGAGGCGTATACTCCGCAGTAAATGAAGTCAAACATTATATTCATTTTACTCTTGTGATGTAGCCACAGTCTGCAAATGTACTTAATCATAGTCACGCCCATCTCTGACTACTTCTCGTAGTCAATTACTAATAACTACTTTAAATTATCAGTTACCTATGTAATTGTTGTGCTTAGTGCGATCCGTTTCAGGTGCAGATGATGGGATCGGTGAATGGCGATCCCATGCTACGCCGAGTGAAGCAAGAGTCAGACCAGCTGCAGTACTCACCGGAGCCCCAGCCCCCGCACCCTCAGCCGTTACACCCTCGCCAGATGCCAATCATGCAGCCGCCCGAGGTAAAACTGGTAAAGGCTTTGTTGAACTATGTAGAACATCATGTTTTTTTGTATTGATCATTATCATCAATTCATCTTTCTATGCTGATCCATCTTTTTCCTTTTCTGGCTTATTCTCATTAATCTGTAACATCAATAGGGAAGTATTGATATTCTTGATGATCCATACAGTGGTAGACGTCCCCTATGTAAATTAATTTGTTAGTATTAGTTGTGAGTTAGTAGCCAAATCTAGTGGCAAGTTATAAGGCTGCTCGGGGCCTCTGACGTAGCTTGGCAACTTTTATAGCCTTGATTAAGGTACCTAAGCAATTTCTGATTTACTTTTCAAGTGTGAGTTAACTCACACTTGAAAAGTAACAATATATGCACTTGCATCGAATAGTGCCAGTAAAGTAGGTGTAGACAACAAAGACTAACTCATGAGTATTAAACTGAGTCACAGCAATTATCTTCTTAGCAATCTGTATTATGTAATTTTGCAAACCCAAACTCGAGCCTTTGCCTTGTAGTGAATTGGACTCAGTAAAATAATAAATGTCATATTTGTACACAGTTGGACCTTGAACCTAAAGAAGAAGTGAAATTCTGCGTCTCTCCCGGGGATACCACAATCGTTGGCAACACTAGTCCTGAACAACAGCATTGCTCGTCCACTACTGCTGCTGCGACAAGTGGAGCCAGAGACGATGATGCGCCCAGGAGACTGTGTCTTGTATGCGGAGACGTGGCTTCAGGGTTCCATTATGGAGTGGCTAGCTGTGAAGCTTGCAAGGCGTTTTTCAAAAGGACTATACAGGTACGAGTAAGTCTTGCACTTATTAGATAAAATATACTTAGTTTTAAGAGTATAAGTATATTTACTAAAAAAAAGTATATAAGTATTCTATTAGTTATCTGGTTCCCATGGTACAAGCTTTGCTTAGTTTGGGGCTAGATGGCGCTGTGTGAAATGTCCAGCATTATTTATTTATTTTAATAGGACAATATAGATTGACAAAAAAAATAAAAAAATAATCGCAGCAGATAAATTATCATCTATCCATAGACACTAAATAGGATATTGTGGAGATTGAAAAATATTCTTTGGATATCCTCGGAGTTAGAAGTTAACTTTTTCAAGAAACTTCTTATCGCGATGTAGGTAATTGAAAATATAAAGGCAGGTAACTTTTGAGTTAAATACCAATTGCAAATAATGGACTGCACACTAACCAACATTATAAAGTTTGTTGAATGTATTCAAATAACAATGAAAAGTGAAATCTCAACTTAGGAGTTTTTTTTTTCGAATATAATTTATTACAGATGTGTTTTAAATCTATACTAATATACACCAAGTCATTTACCATCACTGCTATCAGACTATAGAATAGTATTCCGCAAGAGTTCCGGTACGTTTCCTCCATTGAGGTCTTCAGATCCAAACTGTACAAGCACTGCCTCACTCTCATGAACGAAACCTTCAAAATGAGCGGTGTCCTGTTATACTCTGTTATATCTTTTATACGTTATATATTTATATGGTTTCAATGTTTAAGTCAATGTAGTATATAATATTGTAACGATATTTATTACTTTATGAATTGTATTGCCAGGGTTTATTGATATTTAAGTATTAGAAAGTATGTTTATTGAAATACCATGTATTTGTCTAGGATTAGTTATATTTATTTGTTTATATCTATGTGTTTTGTAATTTAAATTTAGCCTCTCCCTCTACCAAATATGCACTACCTCTAGTGTTTTCCGTATTACAGAAAGGTTAACTGGAAGAGAATGCTATCTAGCATTAAGTTCGCCTATGTACAGATTATTTTTATTTTGTCCAATAAATTATTTTTCATACAATATTATAAATTCGAAAGTAACTCTGGCTTTTTGTCTGTCTGTTACGTTTTCACTACTAAACGGCTCGACCGATTTCGATGAAATTTGGTATACAGAGTGATTACGACCGAGATTGGGACACACTTTTTATCCGAATGTGCAGAACGGTAAGGTTTTTTTTGACAAACCACGCGTGCGAAGCCTCCGGCTCAGACTAAAACGTGACACTAGACTTGAAGACTGAGATTATATTGATCTCCGAGCCTTTAAGTCTAGAGGGAACATATTATTTCTAGGCTGGTTCCCACAGTACAAACTCTTTGTTTGGCGCTAGATAGCGCTGTATGAAATTGCATGCAAGCATTATAGATTGATTGATATACTTTTCATTTCACACCAAATAAAAACACAGTAACAAAGGAAATATACAGTTAATAATGGTGCAATGGCGATTATTATTATTACTCTTCCCCAGGGCAACATAGAGTACACATGTCCCGC
This sequence comes from Philereme transversata, assembly GCA_963924445.1. Taxonomy (NCBI): domain Eukaryota; kingdom Metazoa; phylum Arthropoda; class Insecta; order Lepidoptera; family Geometridae; genus Philereme; species Philereme transversata. Next base: position 15,233,503 of record OZ004347.1, read on the forward strand.
TTCAAACGAGTGCGAGATCAACAAGCGTCGCCGTAAAGCGTGTCAGGCGTGCCGCTTCCGTAAATGCCTCCGCACGGGCATGCTGCGCGAGGGGGTGCGGCTGGACCGCGTGCGCGGGGGGAGGCAGAAGTACCGCCGCGCGCCCGATACGCCCGCGCCACTGCAGCCGCGCCCGCATCTAGACGATATCAAGGTAACAACACTAGGATATAACAACCAATCTACCTACCTATAGATAGATATACTCTTTAATGCACACAACAAAATTAAACACACAAAGAAATACACAAAAATAAAGGTAAGTACAATGAGCGGTCTTGTAGTTAATGAGATAAATATAACGATAAACTAGCAGTGCGTAGACATAGAAAGGAAATGGTTGCATACCTTAGCTTTAAAGATAGGAATAGATTTAGATGACACGATAGAGAAAGGTAAGGCGTTCCACAGCCGCACTGCATGAATTGTAAAGGAGTCTCTATAAAATTGAGAATTGTGGACAGTCTTCTTCTTCCTGCCCTTTTCCCACATCATGTAGGGGCGGCACAACATGTATTTTTCTTCCATACCTCTGTATCTGCCGTCATCTCCGTTGTCACTTCTTTCTTACCCATACCATTCTTCACACAGTCCATCCATCTCTTCTTTGGCTTTCCTCTACTTCTATCTCCATCTACATTCATATCCCACACTCTTTTAGTCACATTATTTTCTTCCCTCCCATACCACGCTAGCCTCAACGAACTCCTCAACTTTTCTATCACGGGCGCTACTTTCAAACTTCCTGTAATATACTAATTCCTTATCTTATCCATTCTCGTTACCCCCCCCCCCCCCCCCCCACATCCATCTCAACATTCCTACATATGTGTATAAGCTACATTTTTATTTTATCTACCATTAGCTCTTTAACCATAATCAGATGTGATTTTATGTGGGGTGTGATTCTAATAAATAGCACCGTTTTGTTTATGGAGGCCTACTTAGTTCCTCTGGTCTAATTCCAGTATATGCCATGCGATGGTGAGCACTTATTATTAGTTGAACTATAAGCTTAATCTATTTCCAGGTCGTAAAAAAATCAAAAGTGGCAGGCAGAGGGCAGGGCACATAACTAGAAAAACATACATACAAATATCATATCATACATACATACATACGACGAACTCCCTGGTACAGTGGGCGTATAGCCGGCTGAGACGCAGGAGGTAGCGGATTCGATTCCCGCCACGGTACAAATGTTTGCATGATATACAGATATCTGTTCCGTGTCTGGATGTTTTTCTATATATTATAAGTATTTACAACAAAAAAGTATATAAGTGTTCTATCAGTTATTTGGTCCCCATAAAAGAAAGAAAATAAAGAAAATACATTTATTTGAACCCACATGACGTCACACACAATAACCACAAAGGAAAAGACATAAAAACACAGTAAAAACAAGTTTCACACTGACAGAAAATGATGGTACAAGCTCTGCTTAGTTTGGAGCTAGATAGCGCTGTGTGAAATGCCCAGCATTACAAAAAAATGTGTTTTTAATTTGTATTGCAGGTGTTAGAAGCCCTATCATCATACGAGCCGGAGATGTTCACGTGTATGGCGCCCCCTGCCGGCGTCACGGAGGCGTCGACCAAGACCCTAGCATTACTAGCAGATCTGTACGACAGGGAGCTAGTGGGCGTTATAGGGTGGGCGAAGCAGATACCTGGCTTCACTGACCTGCAGTTAAATGATCAGGTAAGGCGCTAGTACTACTCATCATCATCATAGCAGCCACAGGACGTCAACTGCTGAACTTAAGCCGGAAAAAAGAAGAAAAAAAAACCTTTATAGGCGATGGTTACCCCTTAACATCAGGTGGGCCATAAGTTTGTTCCATCTCCATGTAGCATAAAAAAACATAACTAAGAAACACGCGAAAAAATTAAACATATTTATACATACAAAATGGGATTGGGCAGGCCATGTGGTTCGAATGCATCCAGAACTATGGGCGAATCTAGTCACCCAGTGGATACCAAACGGAGGACGTAGCCGTGGTAGGCCCAGAAAAAGATGGAGAGACGACCTGGATGCATTTAAGTCAGATTTGGCTGTTGACCGCGATGGAGGGGAGATAGGGAGACCTTTGGCCAGCAGTGGGATAACATAGGTTAGTAAAAAAAAATACATACAAAAAAAATAAGTACTTAGGTATAATTGTGGGACACACAAAAGGCGTCAAGTCGGGTTGCCACTATATGAGTTTTTACGGACTGTGAAAAATCTGACGTTTTTTGCACGACTTTAGTATCCGATTTTTCTCGGACGTTGTATCCAATCAGTGTTTAATCGGATCGCGCTCTACTTTTCGAGCTGGCTCGTATACAAGTTTCATATAAAAGTCATTTAAAATGGTTGATGGTAGCGTAAACCTGGACCTAAAAAAATGCCTGATGGGAACTGCATTTTGATGTATTAACATTTCTGCGATAACTTCAATAGATCCAATTTCGCGTCAACCACAATCTCATAAAACTCGAATTGAAACCAATGGTACGAGAAATCTCGGCCCGTGAATACTCTTATAATGTGAATCCGGTTTTAGACCTCCCCCCCCTATACATTTCCAGAACGATCGATCTTTTGCGGCCTGCACCCATCAACTCCCATTAATCTTTATCACCTTTACCACTCGATATCCTCTCTGCTTTTCATGACACTTATAATCTTTCAGCAAAGTAACTTAAAATATAATTTTAGAGAAGTTTGCTTGTGGTGTATTTAGCTTGAAATGATTTATTGCCCACAAAAACCTGATTACAATGCATTGGCATTATCAAGCAGGAAATTTAAAAGCGAATTACTAAAACGTAGGTAACAATATTAAAAGACCTTGACAGCTATTGTTACTAGTCTGCAATTAATATGCATTTATTAAATTTAAAATAAGCATCGCTTAATGTTATTATGTCAGCCTTCGGTGAAGCGGGCGATTAGCTGGCTGAGACATAGGAGGTTGCAGGTTGGATTCCCGTAGTGGAACAAGTTTTTGAATGGTTTAAAAATACTTCTATCTATCTTAGCCACTAAAGATCGACTCATGAAAAGTCTCATCTTTCCAATCTTTGTTGATGCTGAAGGAACGGAGAAAAATCGATATATATAATAGTACAAAATAAAATAATGATTATAACCGGGATTGCGCAGGGGGGTATTGGGGCGGCACGCGTGCGAGTCCCCTAGTTTAGGATATTTGGTTGTGTTTCAGATGCGTCTCCTTCAGAGCACATGGGCGGAGATGTTGAGCTTGATGCTGGCGTACAGGTCGATGTCGAACAACGGCGGCACCTTGCAGCGGCTGCGCTTCGCGACCGACCTCACGCTCGACGAGCACCAGGCGAGGGAGATCGGCGCACACGACCTCTATCTACAGGTGGGGACTACGGCTTACAACGGAAATGTTGAGATGGATGTGTGGGGGGTAACGAGAATGGATAAGATAAGGAATTACTATATTAGAGGAAGTTTAAAAGTAGCGCCCGTGATAGAAAAATTGAGGAGTAAGCTAGCGTGGAATGGGCATGTCATGCGTAGGGAAGAAAATCATGTGAAGAGTGTTAGATATGAGTTTGGATGAATATAGAAGTAGAGAAAAGCCGAAGAAGAGATGGATGGACTGTGTGAAAAATGATATGGGTAGGAAGGAAGTGACAACGCAGATGACGGCTGATAGAGGTGTGGAGGAGGAATACATGTTGTGCTGACCCTGCGTAATGGGGGAAAAGGGCAGGAAGAAGAAGAACTAACGTAATAAATGGCACTGTCTGGAGATACGCCTCCAAAAACATGGTTTATAGGACAAAATCTCAAAGACACAATATCAAAAACAGTCTCACGTCGCGTATAAACAAACACAAATTATATTTATTTGATAATTTAATTTCCTAGGAAAATAATGTTGACACGGCAATTGATATTGACAATTCACTTTCCTTGGTCAATGAGCTTATGATAGAAACGCCATCTGTTAGCAGTTAGTAGATGGCCGTGGAAACCCCTCATTGCTTGATTAGATTTCCCATACGTACAAAGCGGTACTCTTCCACCTTTACTAAGCGCACCGCCAAGAAGTGGAACGCCTTGGCTGAGTCTGTGTTTCCTGATAACTACAACCTAGGGGTCTTCAAGTCGCGAGTGAATAAGTTTCTTCTAGACAAGCGTGTACCATCGTAAAAAAAAATTAGGGAATCTACGCGAGAGCGAGGGAGGATAAGCATTCCCTCTTCCTCACTCTCATGAAAAACGGACATTTCTTTAAAAGATTTCGAATGAAAATCAGAGTGCATGTTTCATCGTCATCATCATATCAGCCATAGAACATTCACTGCTGAACATAGGCCAATCGATTCCTGAGCGACCGATCTTGTGCGGCTTGCTCCCAGCGGCTTCCAGCAAGCTTTGTCAGGTCGTACGCTGCGCTTTCTAGTGCGTGTGACAGAGTATTTAAAACTAAATTTGGGTTTGCCAGTCATATTCGCGCCCATGACAGCATAGGTAATAGCGAAAGGTTCGCCGTCGACGGACACGTCTCGGAGGACTATATAGGTAGTGCATATTTGGTAAAGGGAGAGATTTAATTTAAATTTCAAGACACATACGTAGATATACACTATCTAAACCTAGACAAGTATATGTGAACCACTTTGTTTGTAATTACTGATTTAAACGGGTATTTATCGCGTATTACCTTTTTTATTTTTTATCCCGACGTTCCGACTGTGTTGCAACAGCCGTGGTCCCCGTTAAAATAAGTAATTATTTACAATGATCGCGAAAGTTTGAAAAACACTTTGTGTTTTAATTTCTTGAATTTTCTGATTGCCAAATTCTAACGAATTTTTGTATGTCACAGGTGACGGGTGTTGCGAAACGCTTGGAGCGGGCATCAGCGTGCCGCGAAGAGTGCTATTTACTGAAAGCATTAGCACTTGCAAATTCTGAGGCGAGGATCGATGAGCACGCGGCTTTACGGCGCTTCAGAGATTCTATACTCGGAGCTTTGAACGATGCCGTATCTGCACTCAGGTAATTAAATTATAGCTCCATGGTTCTTAACAGAGGTAGTGAAGTTAGATGACAGAGCTAGTGAAGTACGGTGACAGAGGTAGTCTATCAAGATTTTATTATTTTTATAACATTCACTCAATGATGGAATCAATGTTTTCAGTAACGATGTTACCTAATGGAGAATTGAATATTGGTAATTTTTTAGGATGGCTAAGGTAGTTGCTGACTAGTGTTGCCAGGTGTCCCGATTTTCAGGGGTCTGTTGACACCTCCCGATTCACCCTTGATCGGGACGCCAAATGTCCCGATTTTTCACTAATCGCCTTAGTCCGTATTTATTTATTCCATGTTCCTACCTAAATTGTTGGATAGGTCTGTGGGTGGGAGACTTTTAATAAGGGATCTTTTTACATCTAATTTTATTAACAGAAATAATGTACAATTATTTACATGACTATTATAAAAACTGACCAGCAGATAAAAATAAATTATGATTTGCAAAAAACGGGTTTTTTGTAGGCATTCTAGCTATCCCGATTTGAAAACAAAAATTCCGATTATTTTAACTTTCCGTTTCGAAGTTTGACACACTGGACCTGGCAACACTAGTGACGACGGATATTTCCTAAAGTATAAGTAAAGTATAGGTAATAAAATTCGGAACTGTTTTTATGGTGATTGTACTTTTTTCGATGAAATCCTCATACAACTCCAGATGTCAAAACAATCTGACCGCTGGGAAACATCGGTTATAGAAGTAAAGGGATGTTGTGATGTTGCAGGCCGTACAACTCGAATCCAGCCCTGCAACAACTGCTGCTCGTGCTGCCGGCGCTGCGGCTGGCGGACGTGGCCGTGCGCCGCTTCTGGGCCGCCGTGCACCGCGACCGCCGCGTGCCCATGAACAAACTCTTCGTTGAAATGCTTGAAGCTTGTCTGCGGTAAACATACATACATACATACTTTCATCGGTCTCTATACCTCTATATCATGGATGATGGTACAATTTGTGGTAAACACTACTCGTGTCGGTTACACCTCTATATCTCGGGATAGTATGGATGCTGAATTACCAATTCGTGGTAAACATACATACATACCTACTCGAGTCAGTTATAACTCTAATCTCAGGAATGTTTGGATGCTAAGAGGAATTAAAAGTTGATGGTTCATACAGTACTACGATTTAAGTTAAACGCCTTGGTAAATTTCGTCTATCATCGTAAATACAGAATATATGTATTTCTAAATACAGATGGAGCTATAAAATGAGCTATAAAAAAAGGTATTTCTACAGTTTTCCTTAACGATTTCTTTGATTTTATTTATGTGTATGTATGAGTTAATGTAAGAAAAATGTCCTATATGTCCTATGTCAAAATCTCGTACAAAACTGTACGAGATTGACGGCGTCAACCAATAATACGAGTGTCGACCTGAAGATAAAATCATGGTATTTTCGCGTATTATACTGGCATTACGATTCTATATACTACACACCATGAAATAATGGTACAAATAGTATAATTATACTAGTGGTTCGCCCCGAACTGAGATCTCGCGAATATCCGATTAAAACAAACAAATATTATTTGTAATCTTTGACGATCAAAATAGTGCCACGAAATGCATAACCAGATAACTTGGCCTACAGTTCCATTCAAATTACAGGTAACGGCTGTTCATGTTAATTGGTTACTCTTTTTTGGGGTACAAATTGCAGTTATTCTGGATTTCAGACTTTTGCCTATATTAGTGTCACTAAAGCTACACACATACTAAATTACAGCACTGTGGGGTCACTGGTGTACCCGGTGAATTTTGTCAAAGTTCAGTTTTTATTATGGCTGATAATTCAAAAACTATGAGGACTTCATTAAAAATAAAAACGAAGTCTAAATGTACTAATGAAGACCTTTAATTTGACGTCCCACTTGACCTAATAGTCTCATTTTAATTTTTGTTTACCCCTCTTGAACCCCAATATATCAACAACCCCCCAACATTTGAAGTTCATCTAGTCACACCAAAGTTGTAACATCACTACCTACCTATGTATTAAATTTCACGATGATCAGATCAACGCTTCGACAGTTATCCTCGGACAAACAAACATACATACACCGCCGATTTGCCCAAGTTGATTTAGAGATCTCGCTTCGCTCGATCAACTATGAAATCCAGCTCTGGTCACGAGTCGCGGGACGGCCGGACATTGCTTTCATAATCGTAACTTATAATGTTGTACTTTTTTTTTGTATCTACTCTTATCAGTCTCAGCTCTATATCTAGAATTAACATTATATTGATTGTACTACAACAAGCACTGTCCCAAATACCTCCCTACCTGTACAAAGAATGACCTCAAAACCACGGCCTACGTGGCATAAATATATTTGAAGATAATTAAGGTATCCGTCGACACGCTAAAAGAAAAAACACGATCATAAGCCTTGGATGGGAAGTAACGGACTCTTCGTGAGATGGAGACTTGTAATCGTTACTTCCCACATTAGAGTATATTCTTGTTTATGTAATGTAGAAATGTTACGCAAAACCGTATATTTAATATCGCATTGACACTGAAAAAAACTAAAATGAGTAAAGATACAGAGGGCTTAGCCAAGTTACATTCGATTAGCGATGACGCTAGTCGATAAGTCCGAAAATGTATGGGATTTGACACATGCTATGGAAATAACGAGAGAGAATGTATCTTGGCTAGGGGCCCAGAACTATCTTCGGGAGGTATGGATGCCTTACTTGACACCTGTTTAATATGATTATAACAAGTATAAATTATAGACCCCCCGACTGAGATCTCTTCACCTAAAAATCCTGATAATCTTAGGATCGGCTGACCTGATCTGACACACATAGCTAAGAACAACCCCAGTTTAACTAGCTATCTATAAATAAACCTGCGTATATATCGGTCCATCCGTTTGAGAAATACGATGCCACAGACAAACATACGCATCAAATTAATAACACTTTTCTTTGCACGCCTTAAAAGAGATATTACTTTTCGTGTTGATGGTGAGAGCTTGTCTAATCACACCCCTCACAGTACGTAGACCTTGTTGTTGTGGTGTGAAAACAATTAACCAGCTTAAAAACAATTAACCCATTGAATTTAATCCATCCGCTTGAGAGCCATACCACAGATAGACGGATGTAGAAAAGCATCAAAGTTATAACGCTCCTCTTTTTGCCTGAGGGGTTATAACCTTTGTAGGGAACCTGAAAACAGTGCTACCGGTATCTACCTTTCATTGTTAGTAGGAATATGGAGTGGAACTCGTTACCGGCGACTTTTTTAGGCCACTGCAAGACTGCACTGGAGTCTATAAGTGTTGACGGGTTCTCTCTAGGCAAGCGTGCTCACCTTCGAGCACACCATCACTTATCATCAGGTGCGGTAGTGATCAAACCCTTTACTATTCTCAACTTAGATTGTGACCGGGTGCAAGAAAGTTTAGCCGCTAGGCGAACCAGGTTACACACAGCTAGCAGCTTAAGCTAGGATTATGTTGGTGAAATAGGTTATTATCTCGAGCACGGCGCGCGCCGCGACCATTAGCTTTAGCCGCGGCGGAGCGCCATCTATGCGACTATGTGTAAATATAATTTACTCATCCTTTTGATAGATGGCGTGGTTAAAAGTATTGTAAGTGTTTTGTAATTGTTATGAATGGTGGTAAATGTTCAGTGATAATGTCATTTAACTTTAATGACTTTTTAATAATTTTTAGATGATAATTTTTATGAGTCAATAAATTTAATTGAAGTCAGTGTGTGTAAGTGTATTTTTTCTATAGTGCGCTCCGCCCCGCTTAGCGAAAACCGCCAATACCTTCACATCACAAAAACATATCACGAGCGTTTTAGTTTGCATTTAAAATTGTGTAAATAGTTTCGAGTTAGACTGTAGTATCATGGCTGTGAATGGCATGCGTTAATTATTTGCTAATTTTACTCGATCGTCCAATCTTTCAACAGTTCGTCCAACCTTCGACGCGTGGTTGAGGTTTGTGCACGATGGACGATCCAGTGCTATTACTATTGTGTTAAAGGTATTTATTTGTTGCCCGTTGTAATCGCACGGCTAGTAAATTTCGTCATTATAATAATATGCGTTATTGTGGTTGAATACAGTTCATATAGGGTTATACGTAAAATGCGCAAACATCAGCAATAATAATGTTTAAAGAATGAGTTCGAGCAAACGTTGAAAGTTAGATGGTTGGACGACCGTGTAGAGATAGCAACTGACATTTTGTCGTTTCGTTTATTATTATATTTGGCGGGTGTATGTCGCGACCCGCGCCTCTAATGTACAAATCAAGGATCTAGTACAAAACTTGTTACTATTTTTGTATATAAAATATATTCTAGTTTTACTGTGAAATTTAGATATTGTGTGCGGCCGGGGAATAGTTACGACATTGTAAAATAAGTATGTTAAGAGCTATGGCCAACCTTGGCAGATAGGTATTCAACGTGGTATATTAATTAATAGCTGGAACCGACCTCTAAATCTCTGAAGGGCTCAGTAAGTCTAAATTCAGGCCGATTGTTGCTTAACCTAGTTAATTTCACGGATAAATAACAAAAGGTGGACGCCGCTTTGCCTTTTTGCTTAGCGGACCACCCATGGAACTATATGTGTAATTTGTTGACCATCGACAATACAGACGTCATGGTGGCAAGCAGCGATGGGCTGTTGGATCGGCACAGGTGTTGCAAATATGTGTGTGAAGTACTGTATTTGCCATCCTGTCGGCAAGTTAGTGGCGTTGCATCGGTCTTTTTCTATTCGTCTGTTGATTTATTAAGAATGACTAAGGCAAACCATGCCACAAAATCTTTTTTACATTAAATACAATCTTAACATTTACGCAGTGATTAAATAGTATAATATATTTTTAGTCGTTCTTTGCAATATAAGTATTAAAAGGTCGTCTATAACTAATATTTTTAATTGTAACACAATATAAAAACATAGTATTTTGTATTATACCTTTCACTGCCATACGAAAAGCAACGTTTTTATGTAAATTATTTTATTAAATGTGTAGGTATTTATTATTGTCAGTGTGCACGGTAACGTTTGACTTCAAGATTGGAAGCAAAACGTTGAAGTACAAAAACTTTGGAAGAGTGAAAAGTAACAAGCGAATGGTGGGGTTCGATCCTGACATCGATAACCAGCCACGATCGATATCTTTAATTGTTTCATTTGTCAAACGTTGGCGACTTTGACAAAGTTTGACAAGCAACTTTGTTTGCCGAGTGATTGGTTATGTAGCGTGAGGTTTTTAGACCAATTGAATTAAAAGTTCGTTCCTGTTGACTAGAACGTATGTCCACTGTGACAGTTGTAAAAACCTTTAACTATCTTTATGGTGAGAATGAGCAGTTGTCTTCTAGATCTTCGTGCTCTCTCATCTTAGACCAAATCATCGTTTACCATCAGGTGAAAATGTGGTCAAACGAAGATCTATTCGCGATGAAAAATAAAAAAACACAAAGCTTGATTCAAGACGATTTGAAAACCACAAATTGATTAGTTAAAAGTACCACGATGCAGCTTACAAAATAAAAGCAATATTGAAATAGTATAATATTGATTCTGGCAAATAAGTGCAATAGAAAATTTTCAGCAATAGTAGGTAAGATATTTCCCCGACCGTACCGAACACTGGTGAATGCAAACGGCCGTATTCGGCGCATTTATCTGAATGTTATTTCGTTATTATTTCATTTTGTTTCGAATGGCACTGTACACACTCTTTGCAATATAATTGCTGAGCTGGTTTACGATTTTGAACCTTATGTTTTAAGAAAAAACGCGGTGAATGTTTTGCTATTTAGCATTTGTTAGAAAAATATTATTACCAAAATGAATGTATGGTATATTTTGTTCAATAAATCTGCGATTAAAATCATTGCTTTTGTAGGTGTTAGGTTTTTATTCTGTAAATAATGTTATATTGTGACAGTGCCCTGTTTGTATACCCTAATTTTGTTAAATACAGTTTTTTAGTAGATATTAATTGTAATGCAATTCTGTAGCAATATTTATACAACTTTTAATACATGGGCTTGTCTTAAGGAATTAAATCCCAAGTAGATCAAATACAGTACAAAGTTAAGTTGATATTATTTTGGGATTGCCTTAAGCCAAGCCTCGAGGTCTGTTCCACTAACTGCCATTTTCTATACTTGATTAATGATCTCAGATCACTAAAACTTTGTCATTTTCATTATGCTAAAGTTGGTCTGAGCTTAGATCAAATATTGAGATGGCTAAAGATGTTAACCTGTATCTGTAGATTCTGTAGATAGACATTATGCTGCCATTCGAATGGTGATATTGTTAAGCGATTATGTACCTTACACTAGAGCCTATAGTGGTTATAATCGTTGCGTAGATGTTGAATATAGTGGAACAGTATTTAAAACGACAAATACCTCATACCTCACCTGTTACCAATACAATGTGACTACAAAATATATTGTAAGTTTTTAACTGCCGCGTTCAATATTGATCTATTAATGCATTCAATGTCAATTGGTAAACATTCGGCAAATTTGTGATCGGATATTCGAATGCGTATTTACCTAAAGTTGATTTTTGGCTAACAAATTATGGAAGCAGCTTCTTAGAATATTTTTATTAAAAATAAAATCCCGGGATTCCGGGATTAGATGCATATTAATTTAACGTTAAATATTAAGAGTTTGCCATCTCACTCGCACACTTACAAAATGCTTATATTCCCTGAGGTCTAATAGGCCCGATCTGACACTTGTTACAAGGTTGTTTTCGCTTTGTCAAAAATTACTGACAGTAAAAGTAGGGAAAAGCAACCATATTGCCTTGTAACAAGGCATTATATTTATATACCTAAGTGCCAAAGTGTGCGTTTTTTCATAGTATGTGAATTTCCTTAGACTATATGAGGGATGAATGACATACCATAAAAACCTATGCAGCTTTAAGGGATGTCTAGGTTAAGTAGATAAATAAATAAAAAAATTAACACACGATAAATTTGTTGATCCCGGGATCACGGAATTTTTACGATAAAAAAGTGCTATCCATACTAGCCATCTTTTAACTTTAGATAAATTTGCATCCGTTTATCCGATCTCTATCATAACAATCTATCAGTGTTTATTTCAATCTAACATTCAAGTTTAAAATCGACCTTTTCATACACTGTTTTATGATGTCGCAATGTTTGAGAAGATTGATTTACAACATCATTATTGAATTAAAATAAACATAGGCAGAGCAATTCCCTCAACACTTGTCGAATTTAGTGGTGAATATTGAAAACGGTGGTAAATAAATTTTTAAATTTTTTTAATATTCATTACATAGATTTAAAAGCTTTACTCTTGTTTCGGAATTGACTTTATCAAAAATGGCTATGGAAATTATATATTAACGTTGAACAATGAACAAGACGATGGTTGTTTAAATACGAATCAAATTAGGATACATGCTTTTTTAAGTTATTTTAAATCGATGTAAAAATTTAAGTCTTCAATGAATAACGAAATTTTTTTTACTCACTTGGTTTTAATCGACTGTGAACTAATCTCACCACTTCTGGGCAGACAATTCTACCTCGTGTATAGAATCAATTAAAAAAAAAATATTTCTGTAAAATTGCGTTAGAGGTTGGTGGGAACTTTATTAACACTAGGACCTGTAATAGTTCCTTGCGAGGAACTACCTACTTGAACTTTTTTCCATTTTATGAAATTTCCTAGTAGTTCATTTTGATAGTTCCTATATAAGAAGTAACTACTGGAAGAAAATGTACAGGATCTAGAAGAAAAAAAAGTTCAAGTAGAACTGACAAATGAAATATTCGCTAAATATAACATGTGTAAATTACGAATAACGTATTTACCTATCCAAGTGAGCTGTTTAAGCATTATTTTGTAGTTATTCTTATGTTAAGAATATTACTTTTATTATAGTTTTAAATAGTTTAGAGCAGTGGGTGGTATCAGGGTGGATGTTTGAGATGTGCCAGATTGCATAGATTTAAGTTTTAGTTTAACGAGAAAATGTTATTAATCTGTGAATGGATAAAATTAGGCGAAACTGAGGTCTTTTTAAATACGATATTTATAAAAAAACTTTCAAAAGAATGTTGTGACGCCATCTTGTGTTGCTCAAAATATAGCGATACAAAATGGCGCTAGTTACGATTTGTAAATTTTGAAATGCGTGCAGCCTGTTGTATACAAGGTATGATACAGGAGTGAAGCCTGCATTTCTTGCTCAGGGCTAACACATGACTATTGCTAAAAACAGAATTTCAAATTAGCTTACTGACCTTTTCAATATTTGATTTAATAACCTACATTGAACAAAATGAATGGGCAGTGTCATGGTGACAGATGGTGGTGGATCGATTATTGGAAGGTCGGTTAGTCATGTATTGCAGCAAATGATCTCATATCCATTGTTTCAACTTACTGACGGTAGAATTCTATTTTTCCTAACGGACTAAGTCCAAAATGAATGTAAACTATTGTACCTAAATTGTAACGAATGGAATTCTATTTTACATGTGAAAGTAGATATATATATATATAAGTAGGCGTGTATCTCAGATCAAGGTTATATATTAGAAGTAGATGATTATCCGTACCCGTGTCTTACTTTTTGTATTTAATGAAGCGTACCTTATTTTTTGTTTACATAATGTTATTAATGTGAACCGGTCCCGGAATTATGTGAAATAAAATATTTAAGAAATGGTAACAATTTTTTTTACCCTGTAGGTAACCTAGAAACCCTAACTGAAGCCACGCTCATCTTACGGAGCACTGATGATGTGCTATGTTGTGTGCGTAGCGTAGGGCAAAATTACATTTCATCATATCTCTCTCCTGCTTTGAGAATCATAAAAAGTAGAAACCTAGGCTTGATCCCTTAGATCAGGGATTCCCAAACTATTTTGGGCAAGATACCCCTTTTCCAAAATGAACTGATACCACAGACCCCTGTAGCCAAATTACTTTAAAAATTCTACCCGTAGAGAAAATACTAATAGACTGATTCTATCTCTAGTTTTTTTCCTATTGATACATAATACTTACCAATTTAAAAACTTTGTAGATGGTTGAGTGAGTCCACGCTTATTGACTTGCCGAGTTTTTCATCTTGTACGAACTTGTGCACGCTTATCGACTTGTTGAGTTTTTTAAAAGTACATAAAATATTAGACGACCTCCGTGCGCAGTGGGCGAATAGCCAGCTGAAACGCAGGAGGTAGCGGGTTCGATTCCCGCTGCGGGACAAAATTATTTGCATGATATACAGATATTTGTTTCGGGTCTGGATGTTTTTCTATATAAGTATGTATTTACAACGAAAAAAAAGTATATAAGTATTCTATCAGTTATCTGGTTCCCATAATACAAGCTCTGCTTAGTTTGGGGCTAGATAACGCTGTGTGAAATCTCCTGCAATATTTTTTTTAATTTATTCTTAAAACAAGTTGATACACGTAACACAACTTATACAGTATCTTGAAAGTTTAAAATAAGAACTTGTGTTAATTAATAGGGGTCGATTTTTAAACCTTGTCGACCCCAAGAATCAGTTTTCATTTATGTTGACCCCTGTGAAACCTTTGAGAATCCCTGCCTTAGATGATTTTGAGGACCTTGAACGCATACTACATAGGAGGTAAGTATATTATTTATTTTCTCTGTGCTATATATCAATTAGGAGAAAGAATATTGTGACGTCTTCTTGAGTTGTTCAAGATATAATAGTAAGTTTTCTCTTGAAAGCTACTTCGACAAATAATTCGATTCATATTTTTGACGTTTATGAACTGTCAAAATGCGTAATAATGTTGCCACAACAGATTCTGTTCAGTACAGATTTTAATGGAGTGATTCAATTCAGCTCAATTATATAGTGTAAGTGCAGTCTCAGTACTTTATCTCTTAACAACTGTGAGCTAATGAATAGTCAGATCAACTGTTAATTTTTTCACGTCACTATTTAGTTTCCTCTATATCTGACAACACACTTAACGTCAAAAATATGAATTGTATTGTTTGTCAGACTATAGGTAGGTGGATTTAGGATCAAGTGTTATTTTATCAGAAAAAACAATATAAATTGACCATTATTATTTAAAACTTAAAACAAATATTTACACTTCAGTCTTACACATATACGTTAACTACACGATAGCAAACTGATCGTACAGCAGCTCTCTCACTTTGAAATACTCCTCGGAAAGCACGCCTTCCAACGCCACACGCCCGTTTTCCAACTGAAAAAGATCATATATCCAAATTTTAATTGGTTATTATATAGATGCCGTAGAGGACGACCTGGATGCGAATCTATCATTAAGAGAGTTTGTTGTTTGTCAATTTGACGTTAAGCTGCGTATGATGATGTTAAAGTTTATATTTGATAAGTAATTGCTACACAAAATTCAGTTTATTTTTTTCTAAACTGGGCATAAATTAACGTTGAATGTTAAGCTGGCTAAGGCTGCGTTTCCACCACATATGTGCATGGTAACTAAACGGTAAGCGAGGAGTACAGCTACAGTACTACTCACCAGCTACTCATCTTCGATATTTCCGAACCGGGCCAGAAGCTTGATATGGCGCCCCCTCTCCTCCAGCGTTTGAGAGACAAGGGGGGGGGGGTATATTCATGAGACAATTTTTTTTTACTTTCTGTCAAATATCAAAGTTTCATTTTCGTGGATACATTTTATTGTCATTTTGTTTGGGGCTATTTGACTGGACTACATATCTACACTGATATCAGATGTAGCCAGAGTGGGGTTTTGGGGCCTCAAATCAAATGAATGTCTGACGTCTGGTGATGTGCGCTGGATCGCGAGTCGAATTGTGAGACAATTTTTTTTTTCAAACATATTCTTTGGCGCCCCCTGAATTGCCGCCCGGGGCAAGCGTCCCGGTTTGCTCCCCCCCCCATCCTAGGTCCGGGACTGTTACTCACTCTTCGAATAGCGAGGGTTCCGTTGCAGCACTCGAGCGCGCCTGCGACGAACTCTGCGCTGATGCCGAGGCGCGCGATGGCGGCCCTCAGCTCGGACAGGCGCACGTTGTTGATAAAGGATGCGATGTGCCCGGTGCTGTTGGCGTTGGCCGATGGCTCCAGCGATAACATCACTTCTGGCTCCGGTTCTTCTTCATCTGTACCAAATATGGAGATGTTGAGTTTTTAAAAAGGCTTCCATACTAAAGTCCCGCTAGAGTTCGGGCAATGAAATGCTTTTGTTGTCGTCAACATTTTTAATATATTTCGTGTCTCAAGTGTGTATCACCATATACACCATCGAGCCTCGATGCGCGACTAAAGAATTAGTTATAAGTCCCCAACGGAAAGGGTTACACAAGTGATTTGTGTGTCGTTGTATGCACATCGAGGTATTTTAAAAAGTTTACGAAGCAGAAATAAACATGAGTTGTAAAGGGTATTTTTTTTTGAGAGCTTTGGAATGGAATAAAACAAGGATGAATATATAAATTGACATGAAATTGACTTTATTCAAAAGATTATCTTTTGGCATTATAATTTAAATATGATTTCTGGCATATGACCGCCACGGCTGGCTCGGACGTACTCTAATCTGGAGGTCCAATTTTCAATCACTTTTTCCAACATTTGTGGCTGTATATCGGCAATAACGTGACGAATGTTGTCCTCCAAATGGTCGATCGTAGCAGGTTTATCGGCGTAGACTAGCGACTTTACATATCCCCACAAAAAATAGTCTAACGGCGTTGAATCGCACGATCTTGGAGGCCAATTCACGGGTCCAAAACGTGAAAGTAAGCGGTTATCAAACGTTTCCTTCAGTAAATCAATTGTGGCACGAGCTGTGTGGCATGTTGCGCCATCTTGTTGAAACCACAGCTCCTGCACATCATGGTTATTCAATTGAGGAACAAAAAAGTCAGTAATCTATAGCGGTCACCATTGACTGTAACGTTCTGGCCAGCATCGTTTTTAAAGAAGTATGGACCAATGATTCCACCACCCCATAAAGCACACCAAACAGTCAGTTTTTCTGGATGTAACGGTATCTCAACATACACTTGAGGATTATCTTGACTCCAAATACGGCAGTTTTGTTTATTGACGTAGCCATTTAACCAAAAGTGAGCTTCATCGCTAAACAAAATTCTCTTATGAAAATCGGGATCAACGGCAATCTTGTTTTGGGCCCATTCACCGAATCTACGCCTTGTAAGGTGATCGTTTGGCTTCAATTCTTGCACGAGTTGGATTTTGTAAGCACGCAAACCAAGATCTTTCCGTAAAATCTTCCATAAAGTGGATGGACACATATCCAATTCCTGTGCACGATGGCAGATAGACTGATTTGGGTCTTCCTCTACGCTACGGTCTACAGCAGCAATGGCTTTTTCTGTACGCACTGTACGACGTCTCTGTGGATGCGTATTATCATTTAAAGTAAACGTGGTGCGAAAACGGTCCATAGTTAGTCGAATTAATTGCTCTGATGGACGATTATGTTGACCGTAAAATGGACGTAGTGCGCGATACGTATTTCGAACAGAACCATTATTTTCAAAATAAATTTGCACAATTTGGAAGCGTTGTTCAAGCGTCAGTCTATTCATTTTGAAATGCCAAACCAAACTAAACTCAAATCACTTGACAGCTGACAAAATGGCCGCCAGTTAAAACAGTGTTGCCAACTTAAAGTTCTATACCTTTAAAAAAAACACCCTTTAGATTGAAAAGTTGTACCGGGTATAAAATTACGGTTGTGTAGCGACTACCCAACCCGTTTTTTTATCCATAAATAAGAGCGGTATCATTAAGGTTT
Organism: Philereme transversata; assembly: GCA_963924445.1. NCBI lineage: Eukaryota > Metazoa > Arthropoda > Insecta > Lepidoptera > Geometridae > Philereme > Philereme transversata. Next base: position 15,251,451 of record OZ004347.1, read on the forward strand.
GAGGATTCAAAGTCAGAGTTTAAATGTATTTATTCAATTATTGCATTAGGATAATTTTAAATCAATTTACATTTGTTGATCGACCGAAGCGAGATCTCCAAATCAACTTGGACAAATCGGCGTTCTATGTATGTATGTTTGTTTGTCCGAGGATAATTTTCGAAGCGTTTATCCGATCATAGTGAAATTTGGTAGGTAGTGATGGTACAATTTGTTACTAAATGAGCTAAAAATGTTGGGGGGTTTGAGATATTGGGGTTCAAGAGGGGTAAAAAAAGTTAAAATGAGACTATTAGGTCAAATAAAACGTCAAATTAAAGGTCTCCATTAATACATTTCAATCAGGTTTTTATTTTTAGTTTAATCCTTGTAGTTTTGAGCCTTGATAAAAACAAAACTTTGACAAAATTCACAGCGTCCATCAGTGACCCCACAGAGCTAAAATTTTGTATGCTTTAGCGAAACAAATATAGGCAAAAGTCTGCAATCCAGAATAACTGCAATTTCTACCCCAAAAAAGATTAACCAATTAACATGAACTCCCGTTACCTGTAATTTGTATGAAACTGTAGGTCAAGTAACGTGGTTATGCATTTCGTGGCACTATTTTGATAGTCAAAGATTACAAATGATATTTTTTTGCTTTATGGGAGACTCGCGAGATCTCAGTTCGGGGCGAACCACTAGTTAGTCGCGTCGCGAGTAATCTGTGAGAAGTGTGATAATTATAGACATGAGCATTGCTGCTTTTATGGTGGTAATAGGTGCAGCGTGTGCATACCGGGTGCGGTGTCGGAGTGTCGTATCTGCCTCTGCGCCACGACGCACGACAGCCACGCCAGCTCCGCCGCGCCCGCCGTCTTCCACGCCACGCCCGACATCAGGCTGTCCGTTAGTTTCACCTGCAACAAATACACGCCGTTACTAATTGCTCCGTACTTAGCACTTAGTGATTAATTCATCTTGCCTGAACAGTTCTTCTTACTAGAATTAATTTAATTGAATAAAGAATTGTTTTAGCAACGTCATCTTATTTTTTTATGCTACATGGAGTTGAAACAAGCTATGGCCCACCTTTTGTTAAGTGGTAACCATCGCCTATAACAGAGAATTGCCTCGTAGGTCACTATAAATATCCATTACGAAAAAAATCTTATAGGTGCCAATCAAAATCACAGAAGACGCGGAGTGAACCACTCGGTCCGTGAAAACTCTTATAGTGCCAACCCGGCCGAGGTGCATGAAGATATCCTCCACGCGCCGCATCCTGGAAGCACTAGACCCGGTAATGCAGGATCTAGACTGACTAGCATCTTCACAACATTGGCCAAATCTAAAAACAACCCCTTCCAGAGCCAAAAACCTGACTGTAATGTCCATCAACATTGAACGTTTTTCCAACGCAAAAAGCGAGCTCCTCGCAGCGCTTTGCCAGGAATTCCAATGCGATATTATTTGTGTCCAAGAGACGCACCGAGACACCGACCAACAAAGACCACACATTCCAACATTCATAAAAAGACGTATTTTATATAGAAAATATTAACTGTTACGTACACGTATTCACGTACAACACACGGCCGTATCCATGACACGGCAACACCCCATTTTTTTACCATTTTGATCCTGAACCCTAACAATGTATGAAGATCTCTTGAAAGCTAGTGCCTGCAAGCTAACATAGTGTAAATGGAAAGGCTTATTTACCTGGTAAATGTGTGATTCGGTTGTAGCATCGATAATAGCACCTTTGCTTGGCATAAAGATCTTTTCTATTCCCTCAGCTTCACAATGCTTTCTAAAAAACAAATATTAATAAATTTATGAAACTAGAATAATAAATAAATATTGCTGAACATTTCACACAGCGCTATCTAGCCCCCAAACTAAGCAGAGCTTGTATTATGGGAACCAGATAACTGAGGCCGTCAGCGCAAAAGTGGCCTAAGCATAACATAGTATAGAGATACACAAAATTTAAAAAGTACACTTTTCTTGAGACACCCTATATATATATACATATATACTTATTTTGGTTATATAATTACACTGTTTAATCATTATTCAATTATTTTTTATTAAAAGCTACTATTATTTCACGTTCTCGTGAAATCCAGTCCAACCAGAGATCGCTTTTAGCGATAAGACCGCCATTTGTATTTTTGCGTGTATTGTTATTTGTTTCTTTATATTGTTTTATAATTTAAGAAGTACAATAAAGCGTTATCTATCTATCTACGGTCCCTTTCCACGGTGCGTTGGTGTGGGCTGGCCTGCATCAGTCTGCAATATCACAGACCGTGGGAAGTCACCTTTACTGTGATTTATAGTAGATTATTTAACGAGGGGATAAAGCAGTGTCTTGCTTCACCGGCGCTATATTGAATCCCGAACGTAACGATGGATTCTAGAGTTAACTCACGAGCGGAGCGAAGGAGGTACTAGAATCCTGAGTGCAAAGAGGGATATAAGCATGCTCAAGATGCAGACAGCTTTATCCACGAGGAGAATACTCTACTTTTCACACTTTCTGCGAGACCATAAAAACAAAATCTAGGTTGGTGCATTATGTGTAGAGATTAGTTCAATTTACCAATAAGTTCTTATTGTGTCTCTTTGGTTCAAATTTTAATACAGATGAGGTTCCAAATTCAAATCACATTCGCAATCATGCCCGCGAGGTCATAACGAAATTCAGTACAACTTTACTTCCCGCTCAGCCGTAGGGATTTATTCACCTGCTTTCGGTAAGGTTTACATGACATATAACTTGACATTGTCGAGCAGGTGAAGTGAAAAATAATTTAAATTAATAATTGAAGTTGTTACCTCAGAGTATTGAGTGCCTCCTGACTGGCCCGTAGACCCACTATCGCCCGCGGCTTGGCCTGCGCCACGACGCGCAGCAAGGATTCGCCGTCGCACCTGCCTTCCAACTCTATGTACTGTATGTTCGCCTTCACAGCGACTTGCTTCACGGACGACACGCATTTTGTAGGGATTTCTTGCATTTCCACTGTGGATTTAAAATCACACTAATATTATAAACCAGCTTCCGCCCGCGGCTTCGCATGCGTGTTTTGTCAATGAAAAGTAAGCCTATGTGTCCAAATTTCATTAAAATCCATTCAGTAGTTTTTGCGTGAAAGAGTAACAAACATACATCCATACAAACTTTTCCGTTTATAATATTAGTGGGATGCTAAAGTTTGGATGTTTGTTTGTTACTCATCACATCGTAACGGCTAAAACGACTTTGAATAGATATATAAATAATGCTGGACATTTCACACAGTGCTATCTAGCCCTAAACTAAGCAAAGCTTGTACTATGGGAACCAGATAACTGATATAATAACTTTTACTTATACACGTATTTTTTGTAACATACTTATAGCATGTAGAAAAACACCCCGACCCGGAACAGATATCTGTAGATCATGCAAAGATTGGTTCCACACAGGAAGTTGCAAGGAATTGAACCTGCTAACTCCTGCGTCTCAGCCGGCTAGTCGCCCACTGCGCTACGGTGGTCTTTAATAAAAGCTTATGTTTTTATAATTTTGGTAATGAGAATACCTTCAGGTTCCTGTTTCTGCGGCAACATTGGAGCGGCTTCCCTGATCTCACCGTCGAGGTCCACCACCTCGGCCAGTCTGTAGTCTTCTGGCTGCAATAGAAATAAAATAAGGATTATATTAGATAATGTCTTGATTGCACACCATTAAATATAAACATATATAAGAAAATACACTTTTAAATCATAATAATATTTATTATTAGTTTTTAGGGCTTTGGTTTCACTGCGGTCACGACTATTTCCAATCCATACTAATCGTTATTGATCGAGCGAAGCGAGATCTCCAAATCATCTTGGGCAAATCGGCGTTGTATGTATGTATGTTTGTTTGTCCGAGGATAACTTTCGAAGCGTTGATCTGATCATCGTGAAATTTAATACATACGTAGGTAGTGATGTTACAACTTTGGTGTGACTAGATGAACTTCAAATGTTGGGGGGTTGTTGATATTGTTACGCCGAGGCTGTTAAACAATGAGTAATAATCGAACCTTCTCGAACGCTTTTGTCTTGCTGTGTTATTGTTGCTATTGTTTGTGGTTTCGCAGAATGGGGAGTGGTCATTGTGTCGAGGGACCGACCCTTTCCTGGAAGGATCGACATCGTTCTCGAACAATCGAAATGTGTGCGATATAAATAGGCCGGAGAGATGGCCGGACGGTCAGTCTCGAGTCAGTCTGAGTGAGTGAGTCTCAGCGAGGCCCTGGAGGACTGACGTGGAGCAGGGTCTCGCGTGAACAGTAGTTGCTCGCGAGTCAGTCTGGATTAAGCTATACGTGCGATCATTTCGGTGACTTTAAGTGGTGTGAATTAGTGTGTTGTGATTACGTGTGACCAAGATCGTGTATTCATCGTTTTAGTGTTGAATAAAAGTGTTATTTTGGTTAGACCGATTCCCATTATTTTATCCCGAACCCTCAGCTCGTAACAATATATTGGGGTTCAATTGGGACGTCAAATGAAAGGTCTTCATTAGCACATTTCAACCCTGTTATTATTTTTAGTTTAGTCCTTGTAGTTTTTGAGTTATTAGCCATAATTAAAACAAAACTTTGACAAAATTCACAGGGTTCACCAGTGGCTCCACAAAGCTGAATTTTGGTATTCGTGTAGCTTTAGTAACACAAATATAGGCAAAAGTCTGAAATTTAGAACAACTGCATTTTGTACCCCAAAAAAGACTAACCAATTAACATGAACTCCGGTTACCTGTAATTTGAATGAAACTGTAGGTTAAGTAATTTGGTTGTTTATTTCGTGGCACTATTTTTAAGGTCAAAGATTACGAATAGTATATTTTTGTTTTAATCACTAGATCTCAGTACGGGGCGAACTACTAGTAAATTCGAATGTAACTCTGTCTCTAAGTTGTCTGTCGTCTGTTTGTCTGGTGGCTTTCACAATAGTAAAGTACTTTTTTTTAGAATAGTACCTACCGGTGTGCAAGGTGATGTCTCGTTTGGATTATGTTACCTTGATAATCTCTCCGTAGTCGTCAGCCCGCGTGCGCTCCTCGTGGCACGGGTACATGGCGTGGTGCCGCTTGTTGGACTTGAAGCAGCCCGTAGCGCGCACGTCGTGCCGCACGGGGATGTCGTGCCGCCCCGTCACCACCCACATCTCCAGCTCGCCCTCGGAGTCCGAGTCTGAAGATATACCGGCAGCTTCTTCTCTGGAAAAGTACCCACCAAATTTTTTTTATATTACTTGTGGCGAAACAGGCTTACCGGGTTAATAAAAAGCTTGTAAAAATGGCGGGTGGGGGTAGGAGGATACCTTACGACCTATTCTTATACCTACCAAATGTACATATAAATATATATATAAAAAATAATTAAAATCGGTCCACCCGTTTATTTAGTTAGTTAGGGGTGTCAATGGTGAAATCAGATGATTTGGGGAGGTGGGTGGGGTTTGAGCCCACCCCCCCTGTATCCGCTACTGCTGGTGACTGACGAGCCGGCACGAGCCGAGGCACGGCCGGACATTAGTTGCATGACATCGAACGTTGCCGAAGGGTCCATCTTATATCGTAGTACTGTAAGCGTACTTACTTAGGCACATTGTTCTGGTAGAGCTGTTGCTGTTGCATCATTTGCTCTAACTCTGCGCCTTCGAGCCGGATCCTCTTTTTGACCGTCAGCTCTATCGTGCGGTTGCCACCTTTCTCTATCAAGTCGCGCGCGAGAGTGCCGGGAGATGTTCTGAAATGATTACTCATAATCACCTATACTAATTTTATAAAGATGTAGAGTTTGTTGTTTGTATGATTGTAGGGGCACGGTAATGATAACTATACAGTATTGTGACTCGGCCCTGTCCTTGAATTATTTACCTACAGCCACGTGGTACGTCAACACGCGATAGGGCTGCCCACCTGCAGTATCTTAATTTCATCTACCTACTTGAATTTTTTTATAGTTTTTGATTGTATATTTTATAAATAAAAAAATGATATTCGTTGTGAATGAAATAGGAAGTGTTCAATAAAAATACGTGTGTTTTTTAAATTAGTAGATTTAATAATAAATTATAAATTAGATACAGAATAATATTTGCGCCTCGACTGAGACATACGAAAACCTTTATTGTTAAATGTAATAGTATAAAAAATCTGCAACACAAAACAACCAAAAACAGCACAATAAAGGCTATTTATCCTCTTTGACATATTAAGTTGGTACTAGTACTTATTTCAATAAAATATTCACAAATCGCACGCTTAGTGCTTACAAAACAAATCACACCTTTTGCCACTGCTACAACGACCTTACTCATGCTGCGGTGCATTCGCGACTGGTTGGGTACCGAGTGGGTACCGAACACGAGAAGCGTAGGTATGACTCACGTTCCGGCCGTTTGTATGAAGACAGAATACTGTATAGATAACATTACCGTGGTAGGGAGTAATCACAAATTACTGAACCAATTCTAAAAATTTGTAATTAGGAAAAAAGTTGTGAATCTTAAAGTTTTAGGTACGTAAAAGTTGCATATTTTTAAATGTGTGGACTATGTACCTATTTTGCAGTTTCTTTCGTATAAAATTGTATCTAATTTTTCCAAGAGGATCTAACGCCATCTAGCGATGACCAGAATTAATGGTTCGCGGAAGGGCTGCAAGAGCGAGCGAGATAGCAATATCACCGTCGCTTGTCCCACGTTTTATGACCCCCTCTGCCAGGAGTGTTGGCGTCTAGTATAGGCAACACATTAATAGAATATTTACCTTGCCGTCAAAATGATCGAGTTCTGTGGATATGGAGCCCACTGTAGGAACAGATCTCTAGCGAAGCCCGTCTCAAGGTCCGGAAAGGAAGCCAGTACTACTTTAGGGCCGGGAGTGCGGGTGACCTCTGCGACGGAGTGGCACAACTGCAAGTGCCGCAGCGCGAAGGGGTTGCTGCGGGCGCCTTCGAACGCGCGGGTCAGCTTGTCGCTCATCCATTCTATCTGAAAATAACTCCAAAATGTGTAATAGCCTATAACACATCCCATAACTTATAGGATATTGCTTTTTGTTTTGAAGCCGACCTCCGTGGCGCAGTGAGCGAAGAGCTGGCTGAGATGCAGGAGGTAGCGGGTTCGATTACAGCCATTTGTTCCGGATCTGGATGTTTTTATATAGTATATTGTATTTATTTACAAAATAAAGCATATATGTATTCTATCAGTTATCTGGGCAATTGCGCTAGTTTTGGACGTGTCTAACGTTGGAACGTAACGTGTTTGGTTTGGGTTTCACGTTGGTTTCACTGATGTCACGCGTGTCAGCGCGATACCAAAAAAGCATAACGTAACGTTTTTGTTTGGTTATGCTTTGGTATTATCGTTAAAAATTAGCACGATTGCCTCCTGGTTCCCATAGTACAAGCGCTGCTTAGTATGGAGTTAGATCACTGTGTGAAATGTCCAGCAATATTTATTTTATTTTATTTATAGAATGGAATAGAAAACACAATACATATTTTACACAAAATAAAAACTAAAAAAAAAACTGTTTTACATCGTGTGGGGTATCAATCTTTCAAAGCATTATGATGAGCACTTTTTCGATACAAGAGTACGTTTATGAAATATGAAGCTTAAAAGTGGCCATTTTGATTGAAAATCAAAATCGTTTTATGCATTAACATCACAAGGATCACTTTGAAACGTCAATTTTATGCCTGCTCCTTCGAGACCAAGCTAGGAAAGAAAGGCAATTAACAAGGCTGGTTGTTTTTTTTAATGATCCTTTTAGAATACATTACAATAAAGAAAATAAATTACGTCTAAATTGTAACATTTTGAACGAGTTGGAGCAATTTCAATCCCAAGCTTCACTATCATCTAAATAATCCGATATGTTATAGTAGGCTTATTTATAAAGATTATGTTTAATTATGTTTTTAAATTTGTTAATTGTCAATTTTAGTACATCACTTGGGAGTTTGTTATAAAAGCGTACACCTTGCCCTTTAAACAATTTACGAACTTTATGGAGTCTACAAATGGCAGTTTATCTATATTTCTTGTATTAAAATTATGATTATCGCTATATTTTTTTAAACAAATTATATTTTTGTGAACATACTTCAGAATTTCATAGATATATTGACAAGGGAATGTCATAATATTTATTTCTTCAAACTTATTGCGTAATGATACTCTAGGGCCCATATTTTAAATTGCACAAACAGCCCTCTTCTGCAGCACAAAAACGGTGTTTATATCTGCAGCAATACTTTATTACACTTAATAAATAGAACAAAGTCGAACTTAATGCTAAAAAGCATTATCTTCCAGATAACCTTTGTGTAATGCGGATATAAATGTGTCGGTAAAGCACAGAGAAAGATAGTTTTTTAAAGAAAAAAATAAAAGCATGCATCTTCCTAATAGTTGGCCCTCCCATTTTTGTATACTTTTTAGGAGTTTTAACATAACAATAAATGGCAACTTACTTGTGACTTAGCAAACTCCACTACATTATAACTGACATTGGAGAGTAAAAGCAGTGAATATGCCACCAGCCCCGAGTCCTTGTTCCTCCACAGCTGGTCTAACATATGCGCCAGTTCCAGCACTCGCGCCGCGGTGTCAGTGCACACTAAGACGCAGCCACCGCCTCTCAGTGTTGTAAGGATAGTTGCTGAAATTCAATTGTCAATTCAGTAAAGCATAGTGGTCCAAATTCGACCGTAATTATAACTTTTTGACGTGAATACGTTTTTAAAATTGCTTCCATAGTGGATTCCATTCCATAGAGGCAATTCAAAAAACGAATGATACCAAAATCGGGGGATACAGTTTGGTATTGTAGCTACATATTTATCATCTCCATCCAAAATTTAATTACACCACTGGATAGCTAATGGATCAAAGAATTCGTTACTGTAAGTGAGGCTGTGACACATCGCGCGCGGTGGAGGGGGAAGCGCCGCCATTTTGAGGTCATTCTGCTGCGTTTCGAGATTTCCATTAACATGAACCAAAAGAACATGATTATAATATACATAAAATAGCGTATTTTATATTTTGTATAGAAAGTATTATCTGTTACGTACACGTATTCACGTACAACACACGGCCGTGTCCATGACACAGCCACACCCCATTTTTATAGCTTAATTTGCGCTTTCGCTCATTCTTCTCCATATAAACTTTATGCCAAATCTCAGTCCTCTGTGCGCACAATAAGCTTAAAAGGGGTACAAACTTTTCTCTTCACATATTGATATACGAGCCACAATAGTTTTCTTTGTATAATAAAATAACTTACTCATTAACTTTTCATCTCTCAGCCTACGCCTCTGCTGCACATAATCAGCATTCATCGCACCCAACAGCATGAGCGACGGCCTCATCAGCCTCTCAATTTCACAGCCGTTCAGATGCCGCTCTTTTTTGTGGTTGAAGTCGGGGGCATACACTATGTCTTCCTCCCCAGGGGCTGCGATACGCCAGACGGTGCCGCCCAGGGAGTGCCCAGCGGGGAGAGGCGTGATGCGGAGGCCTAGGCCTTTACCTGGAACATTTACAATAGGACAAGTTTGGTAATGTAAATTGTAGTTATTTGAACTAGTTGCCAGTGCACAGTGGTCGAAATTCGACCGTAATTCATAAAGTTATTTTTTAGCTTCATTTTATTATTAGCCCCTCCTTCTACATATAAACGTGAACTATGCCAAATCTCACAATCATCTATGCGCGCAATAAGTTTAAAAAAGGGCACATAGTTTTCTCTTCATATACATTCATACATAAGTTTATAGATGAATGAAACTAATAACCAGAAGTCAATATAATCAAGGAACTACCTTGGTTTTTAGGGCATCAATCACGACTGTCACTCAACATAGAGCTCTATAAGGCCATCATAATAACCCATCTGGCCTAATACACACAAAAATGTAACACACCAGAAAAGATGGCATATACTGGAATGGGATCAGAGGAACTAACCAGTTCTCTTTAAATCAAACAGAGCTTTTATGGAATTGTACTCAATAAAATCAATCCACACCATATCTGATTGTGGCTCATGAGCTAAATGCAGATAAATTTGACAAAAAATAATGTTGTACCCAAGACAGTTTCTTTGTATCTACTATGATTTCATATTTCCCTTTAATGTCCCAGTAAAAAGAACACACTGTATAATACGCTTTTGTTATGTACGACATTAATTTAAACACACCTCTGGACTCGTATTAACTGATTTTAAAAGGCGGGTTTAATACCGGTAGCTTGAGTATTAGTCCAGTAATCGACACATTTCCAATAAACAATTTTCAACGTAAATTGGAGTTGCCTTGGCGACGATGCCGCTCAGTTTAACAGGTTAACAATACTAGCCACTAGCCCTACCTGTGTTTTCATTTAATGTCGTACATAACAAAACATTTGGTATACTATCTTTTCATACCTTTCATATCAATACTCTGATTATACTTCAGCTGTGTAATTCTATCAAAGGCCATATCCACATCATCAAGTGTAAACAAATCAAACTCCGATGAATTCTTGTGTGACTGATACAAGTCGTACATGAACATTTGCCCCATTTTGTAGACGGGTAGTGTTGCGTAGATGGGACAGTTAAGACCAAGCTTGCCAACTGCGTAAGGTAAAGCTCCAAGATGCAGAGGGTCAGAGTGTGAGATTAGGACTGCATCTATTGTGTTTATTTGTCTGAAATCAGAATATTTTTATAAGTAACAAGCTTCCTCCTTCCACTTTGCTCAAATAGTTCATCAATAAAAATAAGTCTCAATGCGTTCATAAAATTTTATCAGCCGTTTTGTCGTGAACGAATAGGTAACAAACAGGGACACAGAGTTACTTTCAAATTTATAATATTTTAGTGTGGGTTATGCTGTGTTCTGCTTTAAAGGGTGATATTACAGTTATATGAGACTTTAGACTTTAGGATCTGATATTGCACTTAAATTACAGACATGGAACGTATTGTGGAAAGTTGATGTGTACACAACAAAACATAACCTCAAACAAACCTCTTTAACTCCTTTATGAACTCCACATCGAATTTCTCATCCCATCCACAGTCTAGCAGAAACTTGAACTCATCTACTTGCAGCACGTAGCATGGCGGAGACTCGTCTCCAGCTCCTGAGAGGCAGTGAACCTTGATGATGGAAGTCATTTTTTACCGGTTTACTTTGCTGTTACAAAAAATTTAAAGTGTGCGCATGGTTTTTTTCTTGGAATTTGGATACTTAATTCGTTTTCGATTCTAATTATTTTTGTAGCAAAGATAGTAAATAAAAGTAATCGGTGCGTAATAATAATAACAACTTTTGGTTTTGCTTGGAATATGCAAATCGGCCTCGGCATCGGCAACGTCAGTCAAACGTCAGTCAATAAAGACGACATTGACAGTTTGACGAAATATGACAGTTCTAAGAAATCACTATAACTTTGGAGAACGCGCTAGTCGTGCTGAACTAAAATGTAGACCTATATACCCAAATGTATGTCATAGATGATGTTTTTTTATTAGCCTACGTCGTCGTTTCACAGCCACTGCTGGCCAAAGGTCTCTCCGTCTCCATCCATCTAATCAATCTGGTTTGAATGCCAGTTGCGTCTCTCCATCTATTTTTGGGCATACCTACCACGGCTATGTCCGTCACCCGTTCGTTCGTTAACCACTGGTGACTAGGTTCGCCTCGCCCAACATTCTGTTCTGAATGCATTCGATGCCACATGCCCATACCCAATCCCATTTTAAGCGGGCGGTCTTTTAACCTACATCGGCAATGCCGGTTTTGACTCGTAGGTCGGTATTTCTAGGTAACTCTATCGATTCGTATCAAGGATGCATCGCATCGCTCTCTTTTCTGATCATCTTTTTTGATCTCGATAATATTTTTTGTTCGTAGGCATATTTATGGCCCTTAAGCCAGCCTTTACTCAATAATCGAATCTAAATCGAAACTGGCGTTGATTCATGCTTGAGCACAGTTCTGGAATAGGTACGGGCTTCTGTCTCTGTCTGACCTCTGTCCATTTTATAAAATCACAATAAATCCTTAAATGGAGATTTATTTTTCCTCGTGCTTAGTTATCTACAGTATTTTTTTCAACTTTTAGGAATAATAATTATTATTATTATATTATATAAAGCTCGATTACCACTGACTCACTGACTGATTGACATCATTGTTCTCCCAGATGCCACCTCGTAGGGAGGAAATGTTTGGTGGGATCGTATAGAGGGAGTTCCGGTGAGTTGGGAATAAATCCTAAAGTACCCCTTTTGTCCCCCATTCGCTCTCATTAACATCGTATCTCGGAAAGTATAGGTCTTAGAGCGTTGGTGCAAAAACTAATGTTGCAGAGGACATTTTTTTATATCCGGTTCCATGAAAAAAAAATTGTCTTTCATACAAAAAAAAAATTGTCCCATACAAAATATTTCTGTATGAATACCGTAAGCCGTATATTTCGTTTACCGTAATTTTCATACTGTTTTTGTAGGGAGCCCACGGCTTGTGTGTACTATAAAATTACTGTAAATTTGCTTGATTCTATATAATGGTGGTGGAAGGGCATGAGACAACTTTCATAGTTTTTGCAAAGGTCATCATCATCATTTTGGAACATCCAATTTTTTTTTTTTTGTATGCAACGTTCATCATGTTTATTTTGGAACATCCACATTTTTTTTAATTACGCCTCATCCACAATGATCACTTTGGAACGTCAATTATTTTTTTTTTATTATGCAACAGCCACTGTGATCATTTTGGTACATAATTTTTTTTAATTATGCCTCATCCACAATGATCACTTTGGAACGTCAATTATTTTTTTTTATTATGCATCATCCACTGTGATCATTTTGGAACATCATTTTTTTTTCAATTATGCCTCATCCACTATGATCACTTTGGAACGTCAATTTTTTTTTTATTATGCAACATCCACTGTGATATTTTGGTACATCATTTTTTTTAATTATGCCTCATCCACAATGATCACTTTGGAACGTCAATTATTTTTTTTTTTATTATGCAACATCCACTGTGATCATTTTGGTACATCATTTTTTTAATTACGCCTCATCCACAATGATCACTTTGGAACGTCAATTATTTTTTATTTTTTTATGATGCATCATCCACTGTGATCATTTTGGAACATCATTTTTTTTAATTATGCCTCATCCACAATGATCACTTTGGAACGTCAATTATTTTTTTATTATGCAACATCCACTGTGATCATTTTGGTACATCATTTTTTTTAATTATGCCTCATCCACAATGATCACTTTGGAACGTCAATTTTTTTTTTATTATGCATCATCCACTGTGATCATTTTGGAACATCATTTTTTTTAATTATGCCTCATCCACAATGATCACTTTGGAACGTCAATTTTTTTTTTTATTGTATTATGCAACATCCACTGTGATCATTTTGGTACATCATTTTTTAATTACGCCTCATCCACAATGATCACTTTGGAACGTCAATTATTTTTTTTTATGCATCATCCACTGTGATCATTTTGGAACATCATTTTTTTTAATTATGCCTCATCCACAATGATCACTTTGGAACGTCAAGTATTTTTTTTATTATGCAACATCCACTGTGATCATTTTGGTACATATTTTTTTTTAATTATGCCTCATCCACAATGATCACTTTGGAACGTCAATTATTTTTTTTTATTATGCAACATCCACTGTGATCATTTTGGTACATCATTTTTTTAATTACGCCTCATCCACAAAGATCACTTTGGAATGTCATTTATTATTATTTTTTTTATTATGCATCATCCACTGTGATCATTTTGGAACATCATTTTTTTTAAATTATGCCTCATCCACATGATCATTTTGGAACGTCAATTTTTTTTTATTATGCAACATCCACTGTGATCATTTTGGAAAATCAATTTTTTTTTTGTAGCACAAATTTTTGGTGGAATCGTTATTTTACGGTCATCATCGCCCTTGCCATCATTTTGAATTCTTCTCTCACTTCCTTTTCGTTTTCGAATGTTTCTTCCACATTGATATCCTCTTTAATTGTTTCTATAACTTCGAAATCCTCTTTGATGGCATTTTTACTTCAATATACTTTTGAATTGTTTTTTCTATTTTTCTATTTTCTTCAATTACTTCTCTTACTTCAATATCGACTCTACAAAATTATGGGTTTTAATACAAATCTTAAATCGCTCGTATCTTCTAAACGGGAAGAGTTACCCCCAGCAAACTTTTACAAAATATTGGTACTAATTTTTGGTGGATTAGTTTTTTTAATACCATCATTGCCCTTGAGATCCTTTTTGAATGCTTCTCTTACTTCGTTTTCCGCTTTGAATGCTTCTTTCACCTCGATATCCTCTATTTTTGCTTCTTCGACTTTGATATCCTTTTTAATTGCTTTTTCTACTTATATATTTTCTTCAATTGCTTCTTTTACTACAATTTCCACTCTACAAAATTATGGGTTTTAATACTCGTACAAATCTTAAATCGCTCGTATCTTCTAAACGGGAAGAGTTACGCCTAGCAAACTTTTACAAAATATTGGTACAAATTTTTGGTGGAATAATTTTTTTAATACCATCATTGCCCTTGACATCCGTTTTGAATGCTTCTCTTACTTCGTCTTCCACTTTAAATGCTTCTTTCACCTCGATATCCTCTATTTTTGCTTCTTACACTTTGATATCCTTTTTAATTGTTTTTTCTACTTATATGTTTTCTTCAATTGCTTCTTTTACTTCAATTCCCACTCTACAAAATTATGGGTTTTAATACAAATCTTAAATCGCTCGTATCTTCTAAACGGGAACAGTTACGCCTAGCAAACTTTTACAAAATATTGTTACAAATTTTTGGTGGAATAGTTTTTTTAATACAATCATTGCCCTTGACATCCGTTTTGAATGCTTCTCTTACTTGGTCTTCCACTTTAAATGCTTCTTTCACCTCGATATCCTCTATTTTTGCTTCTTCCACTTTGATATCCTATTTAATTGCTTTATCTACTTATATATTTTCTTCAATTGCTTCTTTTACTTCAATTCCCACTCTACAAAATTATGGGTTTTAATACAAATCTTAAATCGCTCGTATCTTCTAAACGGGAACAGTTACGCCTAGCAAACTTTTACAAAATATTGGTACAAATTTTTGGTCGAATATTTTTTGTATTACCATCATTGATCTTGAAATCCTTTTTGAATGCTTTTTTCACCTCGATATCCTCTATTTTTGCTTCTTCCTTTTGATATCCTTTTTAATTGCTTTTTCTACTTATATATTTTCTTCAATTGCTTCTTTTACTACAATTTCCACTCTACAAAATTATGGGTTTTAATACAAATCTTAAATCGCTCGTATCTTCTAAACGGGAACAGTTACGCCTAGCAAACTTTTACAAAATATTGGTACAAATTTATGGTCGAATAGTTTTTTTATTACCATCATTGCTCTTGACATCCTTTTTGAATGCTTCTCTCACTTGGTCTTCCTCCTTGAATGCTTCTTTCACCTCGATATCCTCTATTTTAGCTTCTTTCACTTTGATATCCTTTTTAATGTCTTTTTCTACTTATATGTCTTCTTCAATTGCTTCTTTTACTTTAATTTCCACTCCACAAAATTATGGGTTTTCATACAAAACTTAAATCGCTCGTATCTTTTAAACGGGAAGAGATACATAGCTCGAAGAAACTTTTACAAAATATTGGTATAAGTTTTTGGTGAAACCGTTTTTTATTTTTATCATTGTCCTCGACGTCTTTTACTCAATTTCAATTTCCTCTTTAATTGTTTCTGCTACTTCGATATCCTATTTGATTGCTTCTTTCACTTCAATATCCTCTTTGATTGCTTCTTCCACTTCAATATCATTTTTGATTGCTGCTTCCACTTGGATATCCTCTTAAATTTGATTGCTTTTTCCATTTCGATCGTCTTTGATTGCTTCTTACACATGGATATCCTCTTCGATAACTTTAAACAGCTCGATATCCTCTTTGATTGCTTCTTCCACTTTGATATCCTCTTTTATTGCTTCTACCTATTCGATATCATCTTCGATTTCCTTTTGATTGCTTCTTGCACTGCAATATTCTCTTTGATTGCGTCTTCATCTTCGATATCGTTTTTGATAGCATTTTCACTTCGATATCCTCTGTGGTGGCTTCTTCCACTTCGATACCCTCTTTGATTGCTTCGTCCACTTCGATATCCTCTTTGATTGCTTCTTCCACTTCGATATCCTCTTTGATTGCTTCTTCCACTTCGATATCGTCTTTGACTGTTTCTTCCACTTCGATATCGTCTTTGATTGCTTTTTTCACTTCGTCA
Source organism: Philereme transversata (assembly GCA_963924445.1). Lineage (NCBI taxonomy): Eukaryota > Metazoa > Arthropoda > Insecta > Lepidoptera > Geometridae > Philereme > Philereme transversata. The sequence goes on from OZ004347.1 coordinate 15,267,878, forward strand.
TCCTCTTAGAACGCTTCTACCACCTCGGTATCCTCTTTGATTGCTTACTCAACTTTAATTTCCTCTTTGATTGTTTCTGCTACTTCGATATTCTATTTGATTGCTTCTTTCACTTCAATATCCTCTTTGATTGCTTCTTCCACTTCGATATCGTTTTTGACTGTTTCTTCCACTTCGATATCGTCTTCGATTGCTTTTTTCACTTCGTCATCCTCTTAGAACGCTTCTACCACCTCGGTATCCTCTTTGATTGCTTACTCAACTTTAATTTCCTCTTTGATTGTTTCTGCTACTTCGATATCCTATTTGATTGCTTCTTTCCCTTCAATATCCTCTTTGATTGCTTCTTTCACTTCGATATCGTTTTTGACTGTTTCTTCCAGTTCGATATCGTCTTTGATTGCTTATTTTACTTCGTCATCCTCTTAGAATGCTCTTACCACCTCGGTATCCTCTTTGATTGCTTACTCAACTTTAATTTCCTCATTGATTGTTTCTGCTGCTTCGATATCCTATTTGATTGCTTCTTTCACTTCAATATCCTCTTTGATTGCTGCTTCCACTTGGAAATCCTCTTTGATTTGATTGCTTCTTCCATTTCGATATCGTCTTTACTGCTTCTTACACATGGATATCCTCTTTGATGGCTTTTAACAGCTCGATATCCTCTTTAATTACTTCTTCGACTAAAAGAAAAACACGCGAGCTGCGAGCAGCTCGCGCACAACGCAACCTCTAGTTATATTATATAAAGCTCGATTACCACTGACTGACTGACTGACTCATTGACATGTTTGTTCTCCCAGATGCCACCTCGTAGGGTGAAAATGTTTGGTGGGATCGTATAGAGGGAGTTCCGATGAGTTGGGAATAAATCCTAAAGTACCCCTTTTGTCCCCCATTCGCTCCCATCGACCTCGTATCTCGGAAAGTATAGGTCTTAGAGCGTTGGTGCAAAAACTAATGTTGCAGAGGACATTTTTTTATATCCGGTTCCATGAAAAAAAAATTGTCTTTCATACAAAAAAAAAATTGTCCCATACAAAATATTTCTGTATGAATACCGTAAACCGTATATTTCGTTTGCCGTAATTTTCATACTGTTTTTGTAGGGAGCCCACGGCTTGTGTGTACTATAAAATTACTGTAAATTTGCTTGATTCTATTTAATGGTGGTGGAGGGACATGAGATAACTTTCATAGTTTTTGCAAAGGTCATCATCATCATTTTGGAACATCCAATTTTTTTTTTTTTTTTAGTATGCTACGTTCATCATGTTTATTTTGGAACATCCACATTTTTTTAATTATGCCTCATCCACAATGATCACTTTGGAACGTCAATTATTTTTTTTTTATTATGCAACAGCCACTGTGATCATTTTGGTACATAATTTTTTTTAATTATGCCTCATCCACAATGATCACTTTGGAACGTCAATTTTTTTTTTTAATATGCAAAATCCTTTGTGATCATTTTAGAAAATCAATTTTTTTTAATTATGCCTCATCCACAATGATCACTTTTGGAACGTCAATTTTTTTTTTATTATGCAAAATACTTTGTGATCATTTTGGAAAATCAATTTTTTTTTTAATTATGCCTCATCCACAATGATCACTTTTGGAACGTCATTTTTTTTTTTTTTATTCTGCAAAATCCTTTGTGATCATTTTGGAACACCAATTTTTTTTTAATTATGCCTTATCCACAATGATCACTATTAGAAAAGTCAATTTTTTTTTAATATGCAAAATCCTTTGTGATCATTTTAGAAAATCAATTTTTTTTAATTATGCTTCATCCACAATGATCACTTTTGGAACGTCAATTTTTTTTTTATTATGCAAAATCCTTTGTGATCATTTTGGAAAATCAATTTTTTTTAATTATGCCTCATCCACAATGATCACTTTTGGAACGTCAATTTTTTTTTTACTATGCAAAATCCTTTGTGATCATTTTGGAACATCATTTTGTTTTAAATTATGCCTCATCCACAATGATCACTTTTGGAACGTCATTTTTTTATTATGCAAAATCCTTTGTGATCATTTTGGAAAATCATTTTTTTTAAATTATACCTCATCCACAATGATTATTTTGGAACGTCAATTTCTTTTTTTTTATTATGCAACATCCACTGTGATAATTTTGGAACATCAATTTTTTTTAATTATGCCTCATCAGCAATGATCATTTTGGAACGTCAATTTTTTTTTTAATTATGCCTCATCCACAATGATCACTTTTGGAACGTCAATTTTTTTTTTATTATGCAACATCCACTGTGATCATTTTGGAACATCAATTTTTTTTTATTTATGCCTCATCCACTATGATCATTTTTGAACGTCAATTTTTTTTTATTATGCGACATCCACTATTCGAACATTCTCTTTGATTGCTTGTTACACTTCGTCATCCTCTTTTATTGTTTCTTCCGCCTCCACATCTTCTATTTTTGCATGTTCCACTTCGTTATCCTTTTAAAATGCTTCTTCTACTTCATATCCTCTTTAATTGCTTCAGTTACTTCATTATGCGCTCTACAAAATTGTGGTGTTTCATACAAAACTTCAATCGCTCATATCTTCTAAACGGGAAGAGCTAGCCCTAGCAAACTTGTACAAAATATTGGTGTAAATTTTTGGTGGAACTGTTTTTTTATTGTCATCCTTGACATCCTTTTTGAATGCTTCTCTCACTTCGTCATCTTCTTTGAATGTTTTTTCCACTTCGACATCATCTTTGACTGCTTCTTTAACTTCGATATCCTCTTTGATTGCTTCTCCCACTTCGATATCGTCTTTGACTGCTTCTTCCATTTCGATATCGTCTTTGATTGCTTTTTCACTTCGTCATCTTCTTTGAATGCTTCTACCACCTTGGTATCCTCTTTGATTGCTTACTCAACTTCAATTTCCTCTTTGATTGTTTCTGCCACTTCGATATCCTATTTGATTGCTTCTCCCACTTCAACATTCTCTTTGATAGTTTCTTCCACTTCGATATCCAATCAACAAATTTATGATTTTTCTTACAAAACTTTAATCGCTCGTATCTTCTAAACGGGAAGAGATAGCACTAGCAAACTTTGACAAAATATTAGTACAAATTTTTGATCATTATCATTTTGCAACATACATTTATATTATGCAACGTCAATCATGATCATTTTGGAACGTCCAGATTTTTTTTTATGCAACGTTCATCATGATCTTTTTTGCAACGTTCAATTTTTTTTATACAACCATTATCATGATCATTTTGGAACATCCAATTTTTTTCTCTTTGATTGCTTGTTCCACTTCGATATCCTCTTTGATTGCTTCTTCCACATTGATATCCTATTTGATTGCTTCTTTAACTTTGGTATCCTCTACGATTGCTTCTTCCACTTCGATATCCTCTTTTATTCCTTCTTCATCTTTAATATCCATTGGATTGCTTCTTCATCTTTGATATCCTCTTTGATGGCATTTTCACTTCGGTATCCTCTGTAAGGGCTCCTTCCTCTTTGATTTCCGTTTGATTGCTTCTTGCACTGCAATATTTTCTTTGATTGCGTCTTCATATTCGATATCGTTTTTGATTGCATTTTTACTTCGATATCCTGTGATGGCTTCTTCCACTTTGATATCCTCTTTGATTGCTTCTTCCACTTCGATATCCGCTTTGATTGCTTGTTCCATTTTGATATCGTCTTTGACTATTTCTTTCACTTCGATATCGTCTTTGATTGCTTTTTTCAGTTCGTCATCCTCTTTGAATACTTCTACCAACTCGGTATCCTCTTTGATTCCTTAGTCAACTTCAATTTCCTCTTTGATTGTTTTTGCTACTTCGATATCCTATTTGATTGCTTCTCCCACTTCAATATCCTCTTTGTTTACTCCTTCCACTTCGATATCATCTTCGATTTCCTTTTGATTGCTTCTTGCACTGCATTATTCTCTTTGATTGCGTCTTCATCTTCGATATCGTCTTTGATAGCATTTTCACTTCGATATCCTCTGTGATTGCTTCTTCCACTTCGATACCCTCTTTGATTGCTTCTTCCACTTCGATATCCTCTTTGATTGTTTCTTCCGCCTCGACATCTTCTATTTTTGCATGTTCCACTTCGTTATCCCTTTAAAATGCTTCTTCTACTTTCATATCCTCTTTAATTGCTTCAGTTACTTCATTATGCTCTCTACAAAATTGTGGTCTTTCATACAAAACTTCAATCGCTCGTATCTTCTAAACGGGAAGAGATAGCCCTAGCAAACTTGTACAAAATATTGGTATAAATTTTTGGTGCAACTGTTTTTTTATTGTCATCCTTGACATCCTTTTTGAATGCTTCTCTCACTTCGTCATCTTCTTTGAATGTTTTTTCCACTTCGACATCATCTTTGACTGCTTCTTTAACTTCGATATCCTCTTTGATTGCTTCTCCCACTTCGATATCGTCTTTGACTGCTTCTTCCATTTCGATATCGTCTTTGATTGCTTTTTTCACTTCGTCATCTTCTTTGAATGCTTCTACCACCTCGGTATCCTCTTTGATTGCTTACTCAACTTCAATTTCCTCTTTGATTGTTTCTCCCTCTTCGATATCGTCTTTGACTGCTTCTTCCACTTCGATATCGTCTTTGATTGCTTTTTTCACTTCGTCATCTTAGAATGCTTCTACCACCTCGGTATCCTCTTTGATTGCTTACTCAACTTCAATTTCCTCTTTAATAGTTTCTGCTAATTCGATATCCTATTTGATTGCTGCTTTCATTTCAATATCCTGTTTGATTGCTTCTTGCACTTCGAAATCATATTTGATTGCTGCTTCCATTTGGATATCTTCTTTGATTTGATTGCTTCTTCCATTTCGATATCGTCTTTGACTGCTTCTTACACATGGATATCCTTTTTGATCGCTTTTAACAGCTCGAAATCCTCTTTGATTGCTTCTTCGACAAAAACAATAACACGCGAGTTGCGTGCAACTCGCGCACTACGCAACCTCTAGTTATATTATATAAAGCTCGATTACCACTGACTGACTGACTGATTGACTCATTGACATGTTTGTTCTCCCAGATGCCCCCTCGTAGGGTGAAAATGTTTGGTGGGATCGTATAGAGGGAGTTCCGATGAGTTGGGAATAAATCCTAAAGTACCCCTTTTGTCCCCCATTCGCTCACATCGACCTCGTATCTCGGAAAGTATAGGTCTTAGAGAGTTGGTGCAAAAACTAATGTTGCAGAGGACATTTTTTTATATCCGGTTCCATGAAAAAAAAATTGTCTTTCATACAAAAAAAAAATTGTCCCATACAAAATATTTCTGTATGAATACCGTAAACCGTATATTTCGTTTGCCGTAATTTTCATACCGTTTTTGTAGGGAGCCCATGGCTTGTGTGTACTATAAAATTACTGTAAAATTTGCTTGATTCTATATAATGGTGGTGGAGGGGCATGAGACAACTTTCATAGTTTTTGCAAAGGTCATCATCATCATTTTGGAACATCCAATTTTTTTTTTTTTTTAGTATGTAACGTTCATCATGTTTATTTTGGAACATCCACATTTTTTTAATTATGCCTCATCCACAATGATCACTTTGGAACGTCAATTATTTTTTTTTATTATGCAACAGCCACTGTGATCATTTTGGTACATAATTTTTTTTAATTATGCCTCATCCACAATGATCACTTTGGAACGTCAATTATTTTTTTTTATTATGCATCATCCACTGTGATCATTTTGGAATATAATTTTTTTTTCAATTATGCCTCATCCACTATGATCACTTTTGGAACGTCAATTTTTTTTTTTTTATTATGCAAAATATTTTGTGATCATTTTGGAAAATCAATTTTTTTAAATTATGCCTCATCCACAATGATCATTTTGGAACGTCAATTTTTTTTTTTTTTATTATGCAAAATCCACTGTGATCATTTTGGAACATCAATTTTTTTTAATTATGCCTCATCCACAATGATCACTTTTGGAACGTCAATTTTTTTTTATTATGCAAAATCCTTTGTTATCATTTTGGAAAATCAATTTTTTTTTAATTATGCCTCATCCACAATGATCATTTTGGAACGTCAATTTTTTTTTATTATGCAAAATCCTTTGTGATCATTTTGGAAAATCAATTTTTTTTAATTATGCCTCATCCACAATGATCACTTTTGGAACGTCAATTTTTTTTTACTATGCAAAATCCTTTGTGATCATTTTGGAACATCATTTTGTTTTAAATTATGCCTCATCCACAATGATCACTTTTGGAACGTCATTTTTTTTTATTATGCAAAATCCTTTGTGATCATTTTGGAAAATCATTTTTTTTAAATTATGCCTCATCCACAATGATCATTTTGGAACGTCAATTTTTTTTTTATTATGCGACATCCACTATTCGAATATTCTCTTTGATTGCTTGTTACACTTCGTCATCCTCTTTTATTGTTTCTTCCGCCTCCACATCTTCTATTTTTGCATGTTCCACTTCGTTATCCTTTTAAAATGCTTCTTCTACTTCATATCATCTTTAATTGCTTCAGTTACTTCATTATGCGCTCTACAAAATTGTGGTGTTTCATACAAAACTTCAATCGCTCATATCTTCTAAACGGGAAGAGATAGCCCTAGCAAACTTGTACAAAATATTGGTATAAATTTTTGGTGGAACTGTTTTTTTATTGTCATCCTTGACATCCTTTTTGAATGCTTCTCTCACTTCGTCATCTTCTTTGAATGTTTTTTCCACTTCGACATCATCTTTGACTGCTTCTTTAACTTCGATATCCTCTTTGATTGCTTCTCCCACTTCGATATCGTCTTTAACTGCTTCTTCCATTTCGATATCGTCTTTGATTGCTTTTTTCACTTCGTCATCTTCTTTGAATGCTTCTACCACCTCGGTATCCTCTTTGATTGCTTACTCAACTTCAATTTCCTCTTTGATTGTTTCTGCCACTTCGATATCCTATTTGATTGTTTCTTCCACTTCAACATTCTCTTTGATAGTTTCTTCCATTTCGATATCCAATCAACAAATTTATGATTTTTCTTACAAAACTTTAATCGCTCGTATCTTCTAAACGGGAAGAGATAGCACTAGCAAACTTTGACAAAATATTAGTACAAATTTTTGATCATTATCATTTTACAACATACATTTATATTATGCAACGTCAATCCTGATCATTTTGGAACGTCCAGATTTTTTTATGCAACGTTCATCATGATCTTTTTTGCAATGTTCAATTTTTTTTATACAACTATTATCATGATCATTTTGGAACATCCAATTTTTTTCTCTTTGATTGCTTGTTCCACTTCGATATCCTCTTTGATTGCTTCTTCCACATTGATATCCTATTTGATTGCTTCTTTAACTTTGATATCCTCTACGATTGCTTGTTCCACTTCGATATCCTCTTTTATTCCTTCTTCATCTTCAATATCCATTGGATTGCTTCTTCATCTTTGATATCCTCTTTGATGGCATTTTCACTTCGGTATCCTGTGTAAGGGCTCCTTCCTCTTTGATTTCCGTTTGATTGCTTCTTGCACTGCAATATTTTCTTTGATTGCGTCTTCATATTCGATATCGTTTTTGATTGCATTTTTACTTCGATATCCTGTGATGGCTTCTTCCACTTTGATATCCTCTTTGATTGCTTCTTCCACTTCGATATCCGCTTTGATTGCTTGTTCCATTTTGATATCGTCTTTGACTATTTCTTTCACTTCGATATCGTCTTTGATTGCTTTTTTCACTTCGTCATCCTCTTTGAATACTTCTACCAACTCGGTATCCTCTTTGATTCCTTAGTCAACTTCAATTTCCTCTTTGATTGTTTTTGCTACTTCGATATCCTCTTTGTTTACTCCTTCCACTTCGATATCATCTTCGATACCCTCTTTGAATAGAATAGAATAGAATAGAAAAACGTTTATTTGTAAAATGGGTATAAATTAATGAACAAATTTGTGAGCAAAAACGGTCACCACTCAGCATTGTGCTATAGTAGCATATTTATACTACTATAGCGCTGGTCTTCCGTCGTGCCTTGATTGCTTCTTCCACTTCGATATCCTCTTTGATTGTTTCTTCCGCCTCGACATCTACTATTTTTGCATGTTCCACTTCGTTATCCCTTTAAAATGCTTCTTCTACTTTCATATCCTCTTTAATTGCTTCAGTTACTTCATTATGCTCTCTACAAAATTGTGGTCTTTCATACAAAACTTCAATCGCTCGTATCTTCTAAACGGGAAGAGATAGCCCTAGCAAACTTGTACAAAATATTGGTATAAATTTTTGGTGCAACTGTTTTTTTATTGTCATCCTTGACATCCTTTTTGAATGCTTCTCTCACTTCGTCATCTTCTTTGAATGTTTTTTCCACTTCGACATCATCTTTGACTGCTTCTTTAACTTCGATATCCTCTTTGATTGCTTCTCCCACTTCGATATCGTCTTTAACTGCTTCTTCCATTTCGATATCGTCTTTGATTGCTTTTTTCACTTCGTCATCTTCTTTGAATGCTTCTACCACCTCGGTATCCTCTTTGATTGCTTACTCAACTTAAATTTCCTCTTTGATTGTTTCTCCCTCTTCGATATCGTCTTTGACTCCTTCTTCCATTTCGATATCGTCTTTGATTGCTTTTTTCACTTCGTCATCTTCTTTGAATGCTTCTACCGCCTCGGTATCCTCTTTGATTGCTTACTCAACTTCAATTTCCTCTTTGATTGTTTCTGCCACTTCGATATCCTATTTGATTGCTTCTTCCACTTCAACATTCTCTTTGATAGTTTCTTCCACTTCGATATCCAATCAACAAATTTATGATTTTTCTTACAAAACTTTAATCGCTCGTATCTTCTAAACGGGAAGAGATAGCACTAGCAAACTTTGACAAAATATTAGTACAAATTTTTGATCAATATCATTTTGCAACATACATTTATATTATGCAACGTCAATCATGATCATTTTGGAACGTTAAATTTTTTTTTATACAACCATTATCATGATCATTTTGGAACATCCAATTTTTTTCTCTTTGATTGCTTGTTCCACTTCGATATCCTCTTTGATTGCTTCTTCCACATTGGTATCCTCTTTGATTGCTTCTTTAACTTTGATATCCTCTACGATTGCTTGTTCCGCTTCGATATCCTCTTTTATTCCTTCTTCATCTTCAATATCCATTGGATTGCTTCTTCCACTTCGATATCGTCTTTGATTGCTTTTTTTACTTCGTCATCCTCTTAGAATGCTTCTACCACCTTGGTATCCTCTTTGATTTCTTCCTCAACTTTAATTTCCTCTTTGATTGTTTCTGCTACTTCGATATCCTATTTGATTGCTTCTTCCACTTCAACATTCTCTTTGATAGTTTCTTCCACTTCGATATCCAATCAACAAATTTATGATTTTTCTTACAAAACTTTAATCGCTCGTATCTTCTAAACGGGAAGAGATAGCACTAGCAAACTTTGACAAAATATTAGTACAAATTTTTGATCATTATCATTTTGCAACATACATTTATATTATGCAACGTCAATCATGATCATTTTGGAACGTTCAATTTTTTTTTATACAACCATTATCATGATCATTTTGGAACATCCAATTTTTTTCTCTTTGATTGCTTGTTCCACTTCGATATCCTCTTTGATTGCTTCTTCCACATTGGTATCCTCTTTGATTGCTTCTTTAACTTTGATATCCTCTACGATTGCTTGTTCCGCTTCGATATTCTCTTTTATTCCTTCTTCATCTTCAATATCCATTGGATTGCTTCTTCCACTTCGATATCGTCTTTGATTGCTTTTTTTACTTCGTCATCCTCTTAGAATGCTTCTACCACCTTGGTATCCTCTTTGATTTCTTCCTCAACTTTAATTTCCTCTTTGATTGTTTCTGCTACTTCGATATCCTATTTGATTGCTTCTTTCACTTCAATATCCTCTTTGATTGCTTCTTCCACTTCGATATCATCTTTGATTGCTGCTTCCACTTGGAAATCCTCTTTGATTTGATTGCTTCTTCCATTTCGATATCGTCTTTGACTGCTTCTTACACATGGATATCCTCTTTGATGGCTTTTAACAGCTCGATATCCTCTTTAATTACTTCTTCGACTAAAAGAAAAACACGCGAGCTGCGAGCAGCTCGCGCACAACGCAACCTCTAGTTATATTATATAAAACTGCATTACCACTGACTCACTGATTGACTCATTGACATCATTGTTCTCCCAGATGCCCCCTCGTAGGGTGGAAATGTTTGGTAGGATCGTATAGAGGGAGTTAGGTCGAGTTGGGAATAAATCCTAAAGTCCCCCTTTTGTCCCCCATTCGCTCCCATCCACCTCGTATCTCGGAAAGTATAGGTCTTACAGCGTTGGTGCAAAAACTAATGTTGCAGAGGACATTTTTTTATATCCGGTTCCATGAAAAAAAAATTGTCTTTCATACAAAAAAAAAATTGTCCCATACAAAATATTTCTGTATGAATACCGTAAACCGTATATTTCGTTTGCCGTAATTTTCATACTGTTTTTGTAGGGAGCCCACTGCTTGTGTGTACTATAAAATTACTGTAAAATTTGCTTGATTCTATATAATGGTTGTGGAGGGGCATGAGACAACTTTCATAGTTTTAGCAAAGGTCATCATCATCATTTTGGAACATCCAAATTTTTTTTTTTTTTTAGTATGCAACGTTCATCATGTTTATTTTGGAACATCCACATTTATTTTTAATTATGCCTCATCCACAATGATCACTTTGGAACGTCAATTATTTTTTTTTTATTATGCAACATCCACTGTGATCATTTTGGTACATCATTTTTTTTAATTATGCCTCATCCACAATGATCACTATGGAACGTCAATTTTTTTTTTTTTTTATTATGCAACATCCACTGTGATATTTTGGTACATCATTTTTTTAATTATGCCTCATCCACAATGATCACTTTGGAACGTCAATTTTTTTTTTATTATGCAAAATACTTTGTGATCATTTTGGAAAATCAATTTTTTTTAAATTATGCCTCATCCACAATGATCATTTTGGAACGTCAATTTTTTTTTTATTATGCAAAATCCACTGTGATCATTTTGGAACATCAATTTTTTTAAATTATGCCTCATCCACAATGATCACTTTTGGAACGTCAATTTTTTTTTTACTATGCAAAATCCTTTGTGATCATTTTGGAACATCATTTTGTTTTAAATTATGCCTCATCCACAATGATCACTTTTGGAACGTCATTTTTTTTTATTATGCCAAATCGTTTGTGAACATTTTGGAAAATCATGTTTTTTAAATTATGCCTCATCCACAATGATCATTTTGGAACGTCAATTTTTTTTTTTATTATGCAAAATCCTTTGTGATCATTTTGGAAAATCAATTTTTTTTAATTATGCCTCATCCACAATGATCACTTTTGGAACGTCAATTTTTTTTTTACTATGCAAAATCCTTTGTGATCATTTTGGAACATCATTTTGTTTTAAATTATGCCTCATCCACAATGATCACTTTTGGAATGTCATTTTTTTTTTATTATGCAAAATCGTTTGTGAACATTTTGGAAAATCATGTTTTTTAAATTATGCCTCATCCACAATGATCATTTTGGAACGTCAATTTCTTTTTTTTTATTATGCAACATCCACTGTGATAATTTTGGAACATCAATTTTTTTTAATTATGCCTCATTCGCAATGATTATTTTGGAACGTCAATTTTTTTTAAAATTATGCCTCATCCACAATGATCACTTTTGGAACGCCAATTTTTTTTTTATTATGCAACATCCACTGTGATCATTTTGGAACATCAATTTTTTTTTATTTATGCCTCATCCACTATGATCATTTTGGAACGTCAATTTTTTTTTATTATGCGACATCCACTATTCGAATATTCTCTTTGATTGCTTGTTACACTTCGTCATCCTCTTTTATTGTTTCTTCCGCCTCCACATCTTCTATTTTTGCATGTTCCACTTCGTTATCCTTTTAAAATGCTTCTTCTACTTCATATCCTCTTTAATTGCTTCAGTTACTTCATTATGCGCTCTACAAAATTGTGGTGTTTCATACAAAACTTCAATCGCTCATATCTTCTAAACGGGAAGAGATAGCCCTAGCAAACTTGTACAAAATATTGGTATAAATTTTTGGTGGAACTGTTTTTTTATTGTCATCCTTGACATCCTTTTTGAATGCTTCTCTCACTTCGTCATTTTCTTTGAATGTTTTTTCCACTTCGACATCATCTTTGACTGCTTCTTTAACTTCGATATCCTCTTTGATTGCTTCTCCCACTTCGATATCGTCTTTTACTGCTTCTTCCATTTCGATATCGTCTTTGATTGCTTTTTCACTTCGTCATCTTCTTTGAATGCTTCTACCACCTTGGTATCCTCTTTGATTGCTTACTCAACTTCAATTTCCTCTTTGATTGTTTCTGCCACTTCGATATCCTATTTGATTGCTTCTTCCACTTCAACATTCTCTTTGATAGTTTCTTCCACTTCGATATCCAATCAACAAATTTATGATTTTTCTTACAAAACTTTAATCGCTCGTATCTTCTAAACGGGAAGAGATAGCACTAGCAAACTTTGACAAAATATTAGTACAAATTTTTGATCATTATCATTTTACAACATACATTTATATTATGCAACGTCAATCCTGATCATTTTGGAACGTCCAGATTTTTTTTATGCAACGTTCATCATGATCTTTTTTGCAACGTTAAATTTTTTTATACAACTATTATCATGATCATTTTGGAACATCCAATTTTTTTCTCTTTGATTGCTTGTTCCACTTCGATATCCTCTTTGATTGCTTCTTCCACATTGATATCCTATTTGATTGCTTCTTTAACTTTGATATCCTCTACGATTGCTTGTTCCACTTCGATATCCTCTTTTATTCCTTCTTCATCTTCAATATCCATTGGATTGCTTCTTCATCTTTGATATCTTCTTTGATGGCATTTTCACTTCGGTATCCTCTGTAAGGGCTCCTTCCTCTTTGATTTCCGTTTGATTGCTTCTTGCACTGCAATATTTTCTTTGATTGCGTCTTCATATTCGATATCGTTTTTGATTGCATTTTTACTTCGATATCCTGTGATGGCTTCTTCCACTTTGATATCCTCTTTGATTGCTTCTTCCACTTCGATATCCGCTTTGATTGCTTGTTCCATTTTGATATCGTCGTTGACTATTTCTTTCACTTCGATATCGTCTTTGATTGCTTTTTTCACTTCGTCATCCTCTTTGAATACTTCTACCAACTCGGTATCCTCTTTGATTCCTTAGTCAACTTCAATTTTCTCTTTGATTGTTTTTGCTACTTCGATATCCTATTTGATTGCTTCTCCCACTTCAATATCCTCTTTGTTTACTCCTTCCACTTCGATATCATCTTCGATTTCCTTTTGATTGCTTCTTGCACTGCATTATTCTCTTTGATTGCGTCTTCATCTTCGATATCGTCTTTGATAGCATTTTCACTTCGATATCCTCTGTGATGGCTTCTTCCACTTCGATACCCTCTTTGATTGCTTCTTCCACTTCGATATCCTCTTTGATTGTTTCTTCCGCCTCGACATCTTCTATTTTTGCATGTTCCACTTCGTTATCCCTTTAAAATGCTTCTTCTACTTTCATATCCTCTTTAATTGCTTCAGTTACTTCATTATGCTCTCTACAAAATTGTGGTCTTTCATACAAAACTTCAACCGCTCGTATCTTCTAAACGGGAAGAGATAGCCCTAGCAAACTTGTACAAAATATTGGTATAAATTTTTGGTGCAACTGTTTTTTTATTGTCATCCTTGACATCCTTTTTGAATGCTTCTCTCACTTCGTCATCTTCTTTGAATGTTTTTTCCACTTCGACATCATCTTTGACTGCTTCTTTATCTTCGATATCCTCTTTGATTGCTTCTCCCACTTCGATATCCTCTTTGACTGCTTCTTCCATTTCGATATCGTCTTTGATTGCTTTTTCACTTCGTCATATTCTTTGAATGCTTCTACCACCTTGGTATCCTCTTTGATTGCTTACTCAACTTCAATTTCCGCTTTGATTGTTTCTGCCACTTCGATATCCTATTTGATTGCTTCTTCCACTTCAACATTCTCTTTGATAGTTTCTTCCACTTCGATATCCAATCAACAAATTTATGATTTTTCTTACAAAACTTTAATCGCTCGTATCTTCTAAACGGGAAGAGATAGCACTAGCAAACTTTGACAAAATATTAGTACAAATTTTTGATCATTATCATTTTACAACATACATTTATATTATGCAACGTCAATCCTGATCATTTTGGAACGTCCAGAATTTTTTTATGCAACGTTCATCATGATCTTTTTTGCAACGTTAAATTTTTTTATACAACTATTATCATGATCATTTTGGAACATCCAATTTTTTTCTCTTTGATTGCTTGTTCCACTTCGATATCCTCTTTGATTGCTTCTTCCACATTGATATCCTATTTGATTGCTTCTTTAACTTTGATATCCTCTACGATTGCTTGTTCCACTTCGATATCCTCTTTTATTCCTTCTTCATCTTCAATATCCATTGGATTGCTTCTTCATCTTTGATATCCTCTTTGATGGCATTTTCACTTCGGTATCCTCTGTAAGGGCTCCTTCCTCTTTGATTTCCGTTTGATTGCTTCCTCAACTTTAATTTCCTCTTTGATTGTTTCTGCTACTTCGATATCCTATTTGTTTGCTTCTTTCACTTCAATATCCTTTTTGATTGCTTCTTCCACTTCGATATCATCTTTGATTGCTGCTTCCACTTGGAAATCCTCTTTGATTTGATTGCTTCTTCCATTTCGATATCGTCTTTGACTGCTTCTTACACATGGATATCCTCTTTGATGGCTTTTAACAGCTCGATATCCTCTTTAATTACTTCTTCGACTAAAAGAAAAACACGCGAGCTGCGAGCAGCTCGCGCACAACGCAACCTCTAGTTATATTATATAAAACTGCATTACCACTGACTGACTCACTGACATGTTTGTTCTCCCAGATGCCCCCTCGTAGGGTCAAAATGTTTGGTGGGATCGTATAGAGGGAGTTCCGGTGAGTTGGGGAAAAATCCCAAAGTCCCCCTTTTGTCCCCCATTCGCTCCCATCCACCTCGTATCTCGGAAAGTATAAGTCTTACAGCGTTGGTGCAAAAACTAATGTTGCAGAGGACATTTTTTATATCCGGTTCCATGAAAAAAAAATTGACTTTCATACAAAAAAAAATTGGTCCCATACAAAATATTTCTGTAATTACTACCACGCAAAAGAAAGTCTTAAACTCAGTTTCTAAAAGCTTATATTCCAATAACTTGAGTGACTCATTTACGACGATTTGTCTCCAATCATCAGGAACGTGCAGTGCAGATCCCACCCCCGGGTAAAAGAGACAGTTGCATTTTTTTCTATATTCGCACCTGTGCGTGCCGATATTGCCCGGACACCAATTTTTGGTTGAGGGGATCGCGGGGTGCAGGGAGTTTGCTCCGAGCCTCAGTCGCGAACCGTCATCGGTTCGATGCACACAAGTAGTATACCCTACGTTGCGAAAATCCAGAATCGTCACGAAAGTTGCTCTACTTTATATTTTTTTAAATGTCGAGAAAATCTCAGCGTGTTGTACTTAAAAGCCAGGTATGTAAATGATTGTTCAGAAGTTTGTAGATACTAAAACACATGAAATAAGCAAAGTAATTTAATTTTGAAAATAGCAAATTTTACTAAAAGAAGTCTTAATTTTATCTTTATTTAATTTTTTTTTTTATTTTAGGCAAGAGAAATTATTTCTAAAGTTTATGATTTTATGAAAAAAGAAGCAAGTAAAAATTATGCAGAAAAACTCACTGATGCGCGACGGAGAACCTCGCATGCTGTTGGAGTATCAGAAAGCACAGTGACTAGAATTCTACGCGAAAAAAAGGAATATACTAATACCAGAGACCAGTAATATAAATAGACTGCCAGTCTCGAACAAATTAATGTAACTCGATATTTGATTACCTGTTAGGACGCGAGATGTCGCTAGGAGTTCCAAATCATTATATTTATGTGACCTCTAGCCAACATCTAGCTTACTACCGGTCACGAAAAAAACGATAAAAAATAGATGGCGCTATTTCCAATTTAACGTGCGCGATAGTATTAATGCGACGTTGTCAGTTTGCACGGTATGCGATGTTGCCGGTCTTCAATTTCGTTAAAACTTCAGTCTTTAGTATTTTTTGAGACTTGCGCACAATTTTATCGGAATTGCCAGAACATGAAAGTTTCCGTCAAAATAGGGTTTTTTTAGGAAAGGAAAGCCTTGCTGGTGCAATAATAAATAGATATATTTAATTCATTACTTAGGTCTATGATCGTACCATTATCACCTAAATGCGGAAATACCTATTTGTAAAATACGTATTTGTAGTGATATGTACAGATATGTAGAATACTTTTTGAAACAAAATAAAATTCATTTGTAAGTACCCGGCAAATGCATACTACAAGATAATACGTTATTTACTAAAATAATAAACTTAATTACATAAGTACACTACATATAATAAGTGCAACAAAATTTCTTAGACTTGCTAGTCGTGACTTTTGAGAAGTGAGGTTTGGCAACACAGCATGCAACAAATTAGATGCAAACAGCGTGGCTGTTTGCTTGCTTGCTGGCTGTCATTCAATGTCAGTCAGTTCATGGTTTCCACTCGTTCCCGCTCATTTTCTTGTGGCTAATTGTTTTGTTTTCGGCTTTCGGGTGAATTTCTTTGCGTTTGAATTTCTCAGTACAATAATTCTGCTTGACTACTAAGATTATGATTTTTTTTTGTTTTTATTGGACACTCGCGAGATCTCAGTTCGGGGCGAACCACTAGTTATTGATCGAGCGAAGCGAGATCTCCAAATCAACAAATCGGCGTTGTATGTATGTATGTTTGTTTGTCCGAGGATCACTTTCGAAGCGTTTATCCGATCATCGTGAAATTTGGTATGTAGGTAGGTAATGATAGCACAATTTTGGTGTGACCAATGAGTTAAAAATTTTGGAGGGTTGTTGAGATATTGGGGTTCAAGAGGGGTAAAAAAAATAAAAATGAGACTATTAGGTCAAATGAGACGTCAAATGAAAGGTCTTCATTAGTATATTTAAACCCCTTTTTTATTTTTAGTAAAGTTTTTGTAGGTTTTGAGTTATTAGCCATAATAAAAACTAAACTTTGACAAAATTCACAGGGTACACCAGTGACCCCACAGTGCTGTAATTTGGTATGCGTGTAGCTTATGTATCACAAATATAGGCAAAAGTCTGAAATCCAGAATAACTGCAATTTGTACCCCAAAAAATGGTAACCAATTTACATGAACTCCCGTTACCTGTAATTTGAATGAAACTATAGGTCAAGTTAATTGGTTTTTATTTCGTGGCACTATTTTGATAGTCAAAGATTACGAACAATATTTTTTGGTTTTATGCTAGACTCGTGAATCTCAGTTCGGGGCGAACCACTAGTTATGTATTCTAAATTAATTAAAAGCTTACATATCCACTTGTAAGCAAGTAATGTGATAAAAAGAAGGAAAGGGAAGGTTTCACTAACGATTTGGTAAGGTGATGTTTTGATTTGAATGACATGGTGTTATTTATTTAAATAAAAATACACAATACTATAACAATATGAGTTTTTATTGCAAATGAAATCAAACTTAAATCTTCTTAACTCAAAGTCAAGCTTTAATAATATTCTTTGCCTATAATCAAAAATAAACTTAAATCTTTTTGATTATTTAATAATAAAAAGTTTGATTATTTTATATTATTTATTGAATATTGTTTAATTTTTAAATCGAGCACTAGGAAATCCGCATCATTAGGTTTAGAATCGTATTGGCTTGGTCCGTAGAGCTCTGATGGTGAAAGAAAGCATAGTAATTAAAACCGTTATGCTCTAAACTAGAACAAAACAGTTTGAATTAATGTGTCTCCAATAAATAGGTAGGTACCTATTTATAGCGATAGACTCGCCAACTTAAAAATCCTGCAGCGTAGGATTTTTGCTGTAGTGAGTATATAGTGGCTAAGTACCTACATTGCATTGTTTTTTTAGGCGACGATACCCTTAGAAGTAAAAAAATCTGCCATTTAATTTTGTGTTAAGCGCCACCTAGGTAAAAAACAATGCGTTTTTTTGTATGCTACCTTTCATCCTATTCCTACGCCATCTGTGATTAAGCATACGAAAGTGGTAAATAATCAATATGAAATAAAATCGGTAAATCTTGTTGTATGGACAATATTACTTATTCTAAAAAAACCAGAAAAATTTTGGTGTGTTGTAGTGAAAATTTATATTAATTTGTTTGGTTGCAATGGCCGCTATGAAAGTTTCCAGGCTATGAGACAGCGCCATCTAGAAATAATACGGGATTTCGAGCTTTTTGCGGATTACGTTTTTTTCAATGGACTTGACAGTCTATTTATATTACTGGTCTCTGCTAATACAATGAACCAAACTACATTACCTGCTATGGAATCGAATATAACTGGAGACGGATGCGATAGTTCCTATAGTCTCAAGTGCGAGACAGAGCCGACTACGGAAGACCCAATCGAAAGCATTTGGGGTATTGTAAAAAACGACGTTGCTAGCCGCAATATCAACCAAAATTTTAAATGAAGCATTTGATCGAGTATGTAATAAAGATGTCTGGTTCAATACTTGTCAGCACGTGGAAAAAATAGAAGACGAATACATGAGACACTGTGATCTTGATTTTTGTTTTATTATAAATGTCAGTGATACATCAGACTCTGAATCAGATATTTCTGAAAAGAGTGATTGACGATTTTCATTTCTCAATAAAGTTCAATAAAACTTTTTCACGTATTTCATTTATGTCTATAATTACCCCCTATTATAAAAATGGTAATATTATCGTATATTAACTAATAATCACATAAAATATCCACAACTAAAAATTAAAAAAACATAACGGTTTCCTTGCAGTCGGGTAAAAAAATAATATTGAAGTAGAGCATCTTTCACTTTGACCATGACGCTCTCTCCTGATTAGTGTATTCATTGTAGTGTGCGTGTGCACTCATAGGTAATTAGTGTGTACCGATAACACTCAAACATTGACGGAAGCTTGCACACATATACTATAAACGGTTAGGAGGAATAGTGGGGCGCGTCTTCGTGGATTGCACCATCTATATGAGTGTTCGCCGTTCGCCACAGAATATAGAAAAAACAGTAGGTCCAAGCGGTTCTTACAACCGGATTTGTCTAAAGAGAATGCGACTGTGAATGTGACCAGGTAATAACCGCGCTCAACAGCTTTCGTGCGGATATATGAAAAAAAATTGTCTTTCATACAAAAAAAAATTGTCCCATACAAAATATTTCTGTATGAATACCGTAAACCGTATATTTCGTTTACCGTAATTTTCATACTGTTTTTGTATGGAGCCCACGGCTTGTGTGTGCTTTAAAATTACTGTAAATTTGCTTGATTCTATAAAATGGTGGTGGAGGGGCATGAGACAACTTTCATAGTTAAATGTGCAAAGTTCATCATCATCATTTTGGAACATCCATTTTTTTTGCTTCCTTTTTAAATGGTGGTGGAGTGGCATGAGACAACTTTCATAGTTAAATTTGCAAAGTTCATCATCATCATTTTGGAACATCCAATTTTTTTTTGCTTCCTTCTTAAATGGTGGTGGAGGGGTATGAGACAACTTTCATAGTTAAATTTGCGAAGTTCATCATCATCATTTTGGAACATCCATTTTTTTTATTATGCAAAGTTCAACATGCTCATTTTGGAACACCCACATTTTTTTTAATTATGCCTCATCCACAATGATCATTTTGGAACGTCAATTTTTTTTTTATTATGCCTCATCCACAGTGATCACTTTTGGAACGAAAGTATATAGAACTAAAGTTCGGTGCAGCGTTAAAACATTATTTATGTGATCTAACCAAACTATTAAAACACGCAGCGCTAGATCGCTTAGAGAGTTTAGTTTACTCGCGACCAAAACGTTGTAAGCGACATGAAATTAATGGCGCTTACGCGTTCCGTTCAACATAGTGTAAAAACCTGTCGTATACTGTTATAATATTTTATATGGTTATATTTTTGTAATATTTACCTCACCCACACCCCACACTAACAAACAATACAAATTATTTATGTGGGTAGGTACTACACATACATACCTTCAATCAATCTCCGAGAGCAGTGCAAGCTTCTGACGTCCGTGACGACACTATTTGGGTTCAGCAGAATACCAGCGTTAAGTAGCTAGGTTCTAGCCTACTTAGCACATGCTGAGCTGACACCATTTTGGCATGACTCGATTTTGTAATTTAGGATGGAAGTTGCGTGAGATATTCCTGTATTTTTTGATTAACCTGTAATCTTCATCTTTTGGCATTCTTGTTACATATCCTTCTATTTACACCCACCTATTTCTTAGAGCCAGAAGTCAAGATTCGACATTACTTGTATGTCACCATCTTCTTTTATGTAGTTATTCTGTGCGTGTGTCGTGTCAAATAAATGATTTCATTTTCATTTTCGTCTCTATAGATTTTACAACACAGACGTGACATAGCTTTTGTACCTACAAAACTTCATTAGAATTCATACTCTATTTCAAAATGTATAATAGTAATGTAATTGACCTATAATACATGTTTTCTAAACCTATCTCAGGCACCAGTCCCTCACGAAACAGATTTTTATTTAGGCTTACTAAATGTAATCAATAAGTTAACTTCCTTCCTACCTACTGTAACATAACTTGCCTACTTTTATATCTTTTGTAAAACCTATTTGTGATGGGAAAATAAACGTTTTATTTTATTTTTTTATTATTTAATTATTTTTTAATTGATAATATGGTAAAGTAGAAAAGTAAAATAAAATGAATTGTTATGCGTTTATTTAGGCTCAAGTACGTTAGCAATAGTTTGAAATCAAATTGTCACCTGATGATTCACTGACACTTCTTGATGTATTTTTGATGTATAATTACGCACGTCGTCATATTTTCTGACCTTTGACAGATATTATATACTAAAAAGAAAGAACATAAAATAAATATTAAAAAATATCAACCTGGCTAGAAAACATTTACATAAACAAATTAAAACACTTTCTGAAAACACCACGTGAAGTCCGTGTTCAGTCACATATTTTTACCTACAACCAGTTTTGTAATGGAATATCTGCATATTTTAGTCTATGATTTGAGATGGCGTGGCATTCTAATAATTTTTTTTTCTAATTTGGTATAACGATATTATTACCTATTTATTCACTTGAACAACCAATAATTTTACTTAGTTGACTACTGAATTGTTATTTATGTCATACTGTATGTATTTCATATTTTGATTCGAATTCTCGTATTAATAGTGACGCTCCGTACGCGTCCAAACTGCGTGAATGTCGAAGCCGCAGTAAAGTAAGGTGTACGGATTGCAGTACAGTTCAGTGGAACAGAGTGAGCGTTCGGATCGCGATATCTAGTGCGTAGTACATAAATATATCGATGTTTTCAACCATAATTTTATCAGTGGCTGATTTTTTGAAGTAGGTAGTCAACTGAGCGTCCGGCTAACGGATCGAATCCGCCTGACCGAGCTGCACTCACGTACACAAATTGCAGCTGTAGCTTTGAAAGCCGCTAACCTGAAGTGGGATTGGGCTGGGCACGTCTTTCGGATGCCAAATTAGCTTGGGCAAAGATAGCTATCGAGTGGGCCCCTGACCTAACGAGAAGGCGACGCGACAGGCCGAAACGGTGATGGCAAAACGAATGTGATAAGTTTCTGCTAGGCTGGATGGACGTGGCACAGGATCGTGATGTTTGGAAGGAATTGGGGTGAGGCCATTTCCCAGCAGTGGGACACAAACGGCTGAAAATATAATAAATAGGTAGGTCAAAGAGTTCGAAAAAAAAAACAGTTTCCTTTGTTATTCAGAGCATGACAGAGCAACGCCATCTGTTACCAGTTATAAAAACATGGCCGTGAAAACCTCTCAATATGGTTGCCTTCAACGCGCGGGACGCCGACGACCGACGTTCGCTTCGTAGATTGTCTTGATGTGGAAGTAGTTCTAGCATAAGGTGATAGATGTCGCTATAAATCTTTTGAAATTGTGGGCACTAAGAATTATTTTTGTCGTTTCCAACTCTAGAAATTTAACCAAAATATAGCAATTTATAAGTACTAAAATAATAAACTGGCAAGTTACTCAGTCTCTCTGTCTGTATATTTGATACGTTTTCACGACTAAATTATTGGACCGATTTCGATGTGGCATACTTATTACTATTATTATTATACGTATACTATTATATTATGAGCGGAATTGGGACATAGGCTCCTTTTTACCCGACTACGCAGGTAGGTAATGTTTTTATGACGTTTTTAAAGACAAACTATCCTTATATTATATTTGCAGATCATCCAAACATTTGTTCCTTAACGGGAATCGAATCCGCGACCTCTAACGTCTCACTCTTTCGTCCACCGCGCCAAAGAGCTCATCAAACGTAGCAATGTGGCCCTTTTCAAGTTCTGTTCAGATATTAAACATTGTGTATAACTAGTTTACATCCAATTAGAGCCCGCCTCGCATTTCGCGGTTTCAAAAGCCTAAATGCGGCTAGAATGAAGGGTATTAAAAGCTACAATAGTGTGTTAGAAGCTTTAACAAGTGGAATCGTCTCCACGAATAGGGCTATATCACCTCTAGACTATAGTTTTCACTCTTTGCCCCTAGCCAAAGAATCGACAGAAATATAAGGCAAGAAGTTAAAAAATTGCCAAAGCCCGTGAGGATAATAAATCAGTTATACATATGAGTGAATTAATGACCGAATGAATGATTTATTCGCAGAAAAAGGGTTAGGGGTTTTCACGGCCATGTTTTTAGAACTGCTAACAGATAGCGCTCGCAGCCCTATCGCTGCTATCCAAAGAAAGTGAATTGTCAATGTCAATTGCCGTGTCAACATTATTTTCCGTGGAACTTGAAATTAAAAAAAATACTTTGTGGTTGTTTACAAACTGACGAAATGAGATTGTTTTAGGCATATTTTGATATTGTGTCTTTGAGATTTTTACAGTTTGGTATCACACTAATATTATAATTGCGAAAGTTTGGATGTTTGTTTATTTATTTGTTAAGCAATCACGTAATAACGAACTTGAAATTTAGTATGTACATAGATTCTAACCTGGATTAACACATAGATTACTTTTTATCCCATAAATCAGATTCCATGGGATAAAAATGGGATGTGACATACAATTTTAGTAGCGTAACGCGTACGAAGTCGCGGGCAATAGCTGGTATAAAATAAATCATCTTTTTTGGCGGCGTACCTCCACACAGCGCCATCGATTACGCTAGTTGCAGGTCGTCGTCAGTCGCTATAGAGGTCGAATGTTCAATAATTTTGCATCCAATAGTTGAATCATCCCCGCTTCACTAATACCTCGTTGTAAACTTATTCTATCAACGTTATTATGTTACAAAGAGGTCGGGAGAACGTTTTAAGTCTTCGGTACGAGTTTATTTCGATGTAGTATGTACGTTGAATAGGTACCTATCTTGAAAGTAGAGTTAGACGATTTACAAGGTTTGTTTTAGTTGGTAGTTATATTTTTTCAACACACTTAAATCTTTTTATTTTTGTTTTAAAAGGGGCCAACATGGTGAGAGCAAAGTTTATAATAGGGCTACAATATCAAATCCTACTAATATTATACCTAAATATTATTAAATAATGATGGACATTTCACAAAGCGCTATCTAGTCCCAAACTAAGCAAAGTTGTACTTATACTATGGGAACCAGATAATTCCCGTTTAGGCTCGAACATTTTTGAGATGGTTTTAAAAATCTTGGAACCAGATAATTGATAGAATCCAAGCCTGGAACAAATATCTGTATAGGTACCATACAAACATTTGTCCCGCAGCGGGAATCGAGCCCGCAACCTCCTGCCGGTCATCGCATACTGCGCCGCAAACTTTGACTGAGCAACATTGTAAGCACGTAGGTATATCCATAGTTTATATTTGATTAGGTACACGCGAAACGTAGGCTCGCTTAATGACTTGTAAATAAGGGGAGGGTGTCATTAATAATGAGGGGGGAGGGCTGTCTTCCACAGCTCCTTCGAGCAATTACCCCGTACAGCTTAAGTGTATGGAGTATGTAACTTTCTATCATCATCATCATCATTTAAGAAAAAATGCGATAATCATAATTTTAACAAAAATTATACGTATCTACGTATACGTAACTACATCAAAATAGATTAACATCATAATATAGAATTCTGACATGCAAAGCAGTGATGTATTGTGTGTTTGTAGGCAAAAACAATCAGCGTAGGTAGGTATGACGATCTAGGACTATGAAGAAGCTGATAGAATTATCTTATCCTAAGTCTTTCTTGTGTCATAGCTCGAAGAACTGACGGCCCTTGGGGCGGAAAGATTCTCCAGTGGAGACCACGCACTGGAAAGTGCACCGTAGAACCCCCACTTAGGGTTACCATATCTCAGGATTTGTCCTGAGATTTCAGGATTTCTGGACTCTTCTCAGGATTGCGGCTGGATTTTGCAAATGTCATGAAATCTCAGGATTTTTTAGAATTTTCAAAAAAATACAGCTTTCATTTAATTGCAAAATTAAAATCAATACTTATTTATCCAAGTAGGCACTTAATCAGTTTTATCATACTTAATTTGTGAACCTACCTTTTTATATAATTTTTTTCTTTAATTATTGATTTATAAAATGCCCCACATGTTTCGTAAATCTCTTCAAATTATATTGTGATGCTCGAACTGAAGATTCCGTTACTCGGTTTCTTTCATTTGACTAATGATCCCCCATGATCGTCTCAAACTGTAAAAAACCTCAGGATTTTCAATGCAAATCAGGCCTTTTCTCCGGACTTTTGATTTTTTCATCTGGTAACCCTATCCCCACTAGACAACGAGAAAGACGGTCTCATAAATGTTACTGGGAGTATTTGGGTGCAGCTCCACAAGATCGATCGTTCTGGAAATCTATGAGAGGCAATATTCGCTATGTTCAGCAGTGGTATAAAATGCGATTACCTAGTTTTGAAGACCTTATTGTACACTTGTTTATACAAATAAATATCTTGTATCTTGTGGACGTCCTACGGCTGATACGATGATGATGACTGTCTTTCTTGAAATGACTCCGTCAACGCAAGTGTGCAAAGTGTCAAGGCGGCTTAAAGGGCACTAAAACGAGCATTGAGACTTTGTTGCAGCTAAAAGGTCTCACTTTTGTGGTAAGGAATGAAAACTATATTATACTAGTTGACCCAGCGAACTTTGTACCGCCTTGACATACATATGACGCGGGCTGCCAATATACATCACCGGTAGAATTGTCAACCAGCGATCATTAGCTGCATTTTATGTATGAGAAAATGAATTATCGGTATAATTTTTTTTTGCGTGAGTTTTCCGATTTTTTAATAGTTATTCTGCTATTTGGGGTGGACACAAATCCAACAAATCAAAGATCATCAAAATCGGTCCAGTCGTTCTTGAGTTATAAATGGTGTAACTAACCCGACTTTGTTTTATATATATACTAGCTGAACCGCCGAACTTCGTACCGCCTTGACATGAATATGACGCGGGCTGCCAATTACGTCATTGGTAGAATTGTCAATCGGCCATCATTATTGATGTATGAGAAAATGAATTTTCTTCATAATTGCTTTTTGAGTGAATTTTTCCTATATTTTAACAGTTATTTTTCTATTCGGGGTGGACACAAATCCAACAAATTAAAGATCATCGGTCCCGCCGTTCTTGAGTTATAAATGGTGTAACTAACCCGACTTTATTTTATATTATATATATATTTGCTTAGGTTAGGTTATCAATGTCAAAAAACGATCTCGATTCAACGCCTAGGAAATGTCGAACGAGGCAAGTTAAATGTGACATGAAGTAATCGGTACTTAATTTTACATGTAAATAAGTATTTCTACTCTCATTTATCACAGAAAGTTTAGTTTTAAATTTGTGGTTGTTTGTTTAGTCAAGCATTAAAGTACTCATGTATAAACACACTACCTTACATTTGTACCCTGCCGTAACACATTTAAATCTAGCACGAAGGGTACGGTTTTGTAACTATACTATTTGTATATAATAAAAACATCTTACTAGGTACCAAATAATTTCCATCACGTGAATATATGACAGGTCGTTACTTGGTAAAATGGTATATAAGTTACTGAGTTAAATTGTACTGTTTCTTTTTGGAAATTAATTTTCTTTACTTTACTTAGAAAACTTTTGTGACTGATTTCAATCATTATCACACTTCACACTAATATTATAAATGTGAAAGTTTGGATGTTTGTTTATTTATTTGTTTGTTACTCAATCACGTCGTAACGGCTGAACCAATTTCAATTAGATATATTTATTTCTAGGTTACCTACACATTTAGTAGTGTAACGCGTACGAAGTTGCGGGCAACAGCTAGTTATAAATACGGGATAACCGAGTTCGAGGCGAGACGTTATTCGGAGCGGATCGCACTCACCCTGATGAAGGTTTACGAATTGAACCGAAACATTGTCGGTTGAAACACTGATAAGACGGTACGTGATAAATCCCGTATTTATAATAAATTATCTTTATTTTATCTTAATTTTTAAAACAAATTTCAAATGTAATGTCACGTAATGTAATCTAAATACTTATCACTAAAAAATGCCCATAAAGTTGAACTTATCGGTGGAACATAGATTGATTGTTCTGCGTATAGTTTCCACTGTGGACAGGGCATTTTGTTAACTTGCGTCCTCACCTACTTGTCCATAATTAAATATAAATATATAAATATATTGCTGGACATTTCACACAGCGCTATCTAGCCCCAAACTAAGCAGAGCTTGTACTATGGCAACCAGATAACTGATAGAATAATTATAAACTTTTTTTTGTAAATACATACTTATAATTTATAGAAAAACACCCAGACATGGAACAAATATCTGTAGATCATGCAAACATTTGTTCCGCGGCGGGAATCGAACCCGCTACCTCCTGCGTCTCAGCCGGCTATACACCACGGAGGCAGTCAAATTAATATAATTATGTGAATAATCGGCACAACTTAGATACCTACTTAGAATAACTTAGAATATCGTATATGAATAGGGTAATTTTAATGCGAGGATATCTTCATCAGAGAGTTACAGGGGTAGTTTCAAATATGCGGCTTATATATTTACCTTCATAACCTTTGGATTCATGAGCCATATATATATATATATATTTATTATTATCTTAGAAAAGTATGTTTATGAAATTTATATCTACATTTTAATAAAATTGCACACCTTTTATTTATTCACTTCTTTATTTATTTTTATTTTACTTCGTCGCTGCTGCACTACCTTTTGCTCCCGGTTTCAGCTGAAAATCAGCGTTGGATGCACAACATCCAACATTATGCTGAGCTGAACGCCATTTTAGTACGCAGAAACATGAGTCGAACTGTCTTAATGGATTCAACTGCTCCTTATTATTGTTTTATGTGTCATTTTGTGTGTGCCAAATAAATGATTATTCTATTCTATTCTATTCATCATAATCTAATGGGTATTATAAAGAGGTTCAGTTTGTTGTTTTATTATATTCTTCAAGTTAAAAAAACAAACATTTTATTGTGGTTTGACCATCAGGGTCAATGATGTCAAAATTACACGGCAAAATTAATTTGCATAAATTAATTTTAATTTGTTTGGTTCATCATGTCTTATTTCTTTTAATTATATTTGTTAAATTGTTATTTTTCTTTTAAACGGCTCAAACTACGGTTACACGGTACATATACCTACCTACTTTCCTAATTATGCTATTTACTATCTATGCTGTACAAAATGTATATGTACATGTAAGCAAAATTATATAAATATGAAAATATGATACATGAAAAACATCTTAGTTTCCTGGCATATATTCTAATGATGAAAACAAGAAAATGTTAACCAGTTTTTGATGAGAAAGTATCAATACCATGACTTTGCGTCTAAATTTTATATATATTTTTATTTATATGATATTATTAATTTTAATCTAATTTTAAATCTTTTTTAATAATGTACATAGATAAGTAGTTGATAGGTATATATATATATGATTTTCTTGTGTTTTAAATTTGTAAATAGGAATCAATTAAGTACCTAACTTATTTTTTTTTACTTTTTGTAATTGTTATGATATAATGAAATGTATTGTTAGCTAGAAGTACGTGCATGCCATCTTAGTTTTTTATTAAAATCCAATTAATTCACTCGGCTTAAAATATTAATGCATGCAGCCTGTCATCTCTAATTATAGTAGCACTAAGTTCTACCATTTGAAATGTAACGATAAATATTGTCAGTATATGCTATGTTGATAATTCTTAATAATAAAATAAAAAAATAAAAAATCTGTCGCTAAGTTATCGGTAACAATGTCGAGGCTGGACACTTAAAAGCCCTAAAATCTAAGCAATTTTCAATTCGCTTCCTCTACTTCAATTAATTTCAACAAAGCGGGGAACTTTTAATTTCGACTGCAACTCAGTTTCGAAATCAAGCGGGTAGTTAATCAAATTTCAGTACAAAACTCGATTTGGTTCCACCAATCTTACCCCGCCTGATTAATAGTACAAATTATTCTTGTGCCAACTTGAAGCGATACTGGTAGTCATACTGTACACATATACAGGGTATGAGTGCCGGTAACATTACAGACACATTATACTTTACTGTCTTATAGTGGCGGTTGGAGTGGGGACGAGTACGATATTGTGTAGGTATGTGAAATGTCTGTTTCTAGCACTCTCCAAAATTAGGCTGGCCTCATACATCCGGAATGACTCTCTGTATTCATAATCTAAAGGTTGCCTGGAAGAAATCGCTTTCAGCGATAAGGCCGCCCATTGTACTTTATTTAGCTTAAATTAGTTTTTTTAAGTATTCCTGGGTCCGTAGCCAAATTACATTCGCTGCGAAACTATTCGATTTCTACATACATTTGTTGTCGCTGAATCACGTGGTATTTCTATAGCATGTGTCAAATCCCATACATTTTCGGACGTATCGACTAGCGTCATCGCTAATCGACTGTAACTTGGCTAAGCCCTCTGGTGTACAATAAAGAATTATTCTATTCTAAATTCTTGCACCTTGCCTCACACATATCTTAAAAATTCAGATTGATCAGTAGTTTTGTGATTCCCGGCATATGCAAACGTCTTTATTGAAGACGAATTCATAATGATTCCAGTATGTGTGTGCCGCTCTATTAAAATGTATGGAAATACGCGCATTGAGAAATCATAATCTTAAATATTCCGATCCGGAATTCAGAACGCTCGTTAGTGTCATTCTTACTGATCGATCTGAGAAATTCAAAATTGAGTAGTTTAAAAGATCTAAGAAGAACAGGCAGCCGAAGCGACTTCATTTTATACTATGTAAATAGAATAGAATCGAATTTTTATTTTGACACAATATACAAATACAAAAATTCAAAATATATAATTATTAGGTAGGTACATGTAACAAAAAATAAGATTATTACCTATGTGATAACAATTATGTATGAGCATCAGTTGCCTAAACTAGACTGAAAAGCCTGTATGAAAGGCAGCCGTGCTTCCCCTGCTTAATATCAGTTAAGTAAAAAAAAAAAGGTAAGTAAGGTATAATAAAAAATAACAATACACTAATTTTATATAAATAAGACCAATTATTATTGTGTATATGCAATTAATAGTATATTAATATAAATTAAAATACAATTGTCAGGTATATTTGATTTTTGCACAATATTATAATCTATCCTGTCCAACACCGTGCCCTGCTCATTCACGAGATGCCCCAAGTCAAAAACATCATTCAGATCCGTTATCGATCGAACAATCTTATTAACTTCCTCCTCCATCAGCACCATCTGTTTCTGCATCAGTATACTCTGGAACGGCTCATCATCCGTCAAGTTCTGTGTTCCTGATGTACTGGGTAAGGAGAAGAGAAGGTCTGTCTGGTTGTTTGTCAGTCCCGGAAGCAGTTCATCGTCTAAGCTCAACTCTTCGAAGTTTGGCAGGTCGAAGTATGCGTTGGAGCGTTCTTCTCGAGACGTTAGGGACTTAAGGTAGTTGGATTGGGCGGTGCGGAATGTTAGAGGTCTTAAAGGGTGGTTACTAGGGCTAGAACTACGTTCGTAACTAATTTCTGCTCCGTTTTGTTACCTGGAATAGAGAATAAGGGTCTTATCAAAAAAAGTTAAAAACTCACTAAACACTTTTAAAAAAATATTCGAGCCTTACAGTAGTCGCATATGAATTATTTATATAATCGCAATAAATTTAATTGCTGCGCAAGTTGTCTAAACCTAGAACTTCAATTTCATTCGCCGTCTAATTTTAGCCGATGCGGAAAAAGGTTAATCTTGTTACCACAAAAATGTTAAACAACTGTTTAATGCTTGTTTTAAAAAAATCTTTACGATTCTTTCTTGAATTGGATTTTTCTACACATTTGCTAAACAGTGTTTATTTCTTTTTGTAGTAAGTTTTTAACGACAAACTACACGTTCCAAGCAGTAAACGGAAGCTTGTTTTATTGAAATATATAAAGCATCTTGAGAGACGCTATCCAAAAACTTCAACGCGATACAAAGTCGCGGGTCAGCTAGTTAAAACCCTTATTACTAATATTATAAAGAGGCGAATATAGAGAGTTCTCTCGCCGAAATATATGAGCTCAAAGCAAAACGCTTCGATAGCGCGTTCTAGGATCGGAACGAATTTAGTCGCGCCATCTAGTTGTGAAATCGGAACTAAATGTTCGTGTACAAGGAATTACGTATTATTTTCAGCTATGTTAAACTGTTATGTGAATGTATATTAAATTAATATGGCGTTGATGTCGGATTTTTTAAAATATAATATACAGGGTGATTTGTGAATAGTCGACTTGCAAATACAACATTGCCTCGTAGCCTCATAGGTCACGTCACGCACTTTAGAAACATGCCCTACGTCTATCAACTTGAGACATACTGTGCCCATACCCTTCAAACCGAAACAGCAATGCTGCTTGGCGGCGAAATGTGTATAGTAGTAGTACTTCCCCGGAATTATTGCTTTGGATGATATATTACGTAGGAACTTTAATGTTAAAATGGTCATTGGTTCGTTTATTTTATTGTGTAATTTTTTCTTGTATAAAAGCGCCCTCAGTAATGTAAAATTTTCACATATCATATAAGTGTAATGTAAAAAAATTGCACAAATCGATACACACTAAATTAAACTTCTAAGACAAACTAAAAGAAAACTATTATCTTCGGACCAAAATTCTGACCAAAAGTCTAAGCAACACCTACAAATTTAGAACATTTTTAATTTTATACATTTATTTCAAATTATTTCTTTTCTTTTTACATTAAATGATATTTCTATGTTGTATTTGCATATTAAACTCGATAAATTTCTTAAAAAAAAATGTTTATTTACAAATAAAAGTTTGCTGTGAATCTGGGTGCAAATTTGTAATCTAAGAATCGTTGTCCTGACTGACTGACAACTCACAGCCCAAACCGCTGGTCCTAGAGACTTAAAATTTGGAGGGTATGTTTTTTATGGTGTGAAAGTGCACATACAGAACGGATTTTTGGAAATTCATCCTCTAAGGGGATCAAAAGAGGTTTTTACGGTTGTATGAAAAATCGTGGTTTCTGGGTTTATAAACTTGAAACTTGGTGAACATATTTTTCAACAAAAATAAGAGATACGGTATTTTTTTATTTTTCAGAATACATCCCCTGGGTGGGTCAAAAAGGGTGGTGAACTTTGTATGGCAAAATCCTATTTCTAGGGTTAATAGACTTAAAACTTTATATAAATACTAAGCAAGGTACATAATGAAACATGGGATAGTCATTCTATCTGAAAATCACCCCCTAGGCTTGAAAAGGGAGTTGTAGTTTGTTCTAAAACAATGTTAATTGCATTTACGAACGTATAACTTTGCCTAAATGCTTTTTATAGGTAA
Organism: Philereme transversata; assembly: GCA_963924445.1. Classification (NCBI taxonomy): domain Eukaryota; kingdom Metazoa; phylum Arthropoda; class Insecta; order Lepidoptera; family Geometridae; genus Philereme; species Philereme transversata. The sequence continues at coordinate 15,300,154 of OZ004347.1, forward strand.
ATAATAAAACATTTTATCATGGTCTGATGATGGAGCCAGGAGGGAATCTACAGAACTCTTTAATGGATAACAGTAGATGTATCGTGTTTGGGTTCTATTAAATTGTTTCTATGAGATGTTTCTCGATACAATTGACTACAAGCATCTGAAGACGGGGAAATCGTCAGTTCTTAATCCTCAATATCATCATCAATATAAATAAATAATTGTTACGGGACTGAAAGACTGACTAAAAAACACCACACAGCCTAAACCGCTGATCCTAGAGACTTGAAATATAGAGGGTGTGCGGGTGGACTATGAAAAGATATTATGACATTCGCACACCAAGGGGTTTAAAAAAATAAGAGTTTAAAATAAAACAAAAATTGTCTGTTTTTCAGGTACCGTTAGTAGTAGACCGATCAATTTTTAAGAGTAGATTCCCCTAATAAAATAAATAGATGTTACAGCGCTTTCAGAAAATTTCCTGCAAAAAGGCAGAGGATCACTTGTTTGCCAATCAAATTTCATTTTTCTTTTTAGCCAGATTTCAGAGTATTTTGAAATAGTTAAAGTTAGTTTCAGTAGTAGTTGCTAGATTTTAAATATTTTTAGGCACACAAGGTCAAAATAAGACCTCTTATGTGAAAAACTTGAGTGTGGTGTCGTTTTAATTGTTGTCTAAAATGAAATTATTCTGTTAATTTTAAATTATTTAAATAAAATTTTTAATGTTTGTTTTGAGGACCAGCGATAATGGAGTCAACAGGTGATTAACAGAATTCCTTAATGGATAAGAGTAGAACGGTCATGTTTGGGTCCTTTTAAATTATTTGTGTGACATGTATGAAGGTAAATGTCTGCCAGAGCTGATGATGGAGCCAGGAGGAGATCAACACAAGTCCTTAATGGATAACAGTTACTAGAACGGTCGTGTGTGTGTTCTTTTAAATTGTTTTTGGTGAGAGTATTTTTATAACCTGGATAAAAAGGGGCTGTCAAAGCTTCTATGAATGATTTTGATCTTTGTTACCCCTTCACGACAAAACTACTGAACGGATCGAGTTCAAACTTTGCAAAAGTTTAGTTGACGACCGCCGTGGCGCAGTGGGCAAATAGTCGGCTAAAACGCAGGAGGATCATGCAAACATTTGCTCAGGGTCTAGATATTTTACTATATATTTTTATATATATGTATGAATTTACAAAAAAAGTATATAAGTCTTCTATCTGTTGTCTGATTTCCATAGTACAAGTTCTACTTAGTTTGGTGCTAGATAGTGCTGTGTGAAATGTCCAGCGTTATTAGATTAGATTAGAAAATTATTTAATGCACTAAAAAAATAATATATAGACAATACAATACATTAGGTATATATAGTTTTAAACCTAAAATAACATAAATGTTACTTTTATCTCATAAATCAGTTTTCATAATCTTTGGTACCCCTTTACGCCAAGCTTAGTATAGATATAGTATGTAAATACGTAGAAATAGAGATATATTCTCTCTCCTAAACCCATATAGTTAGGTAAATTTATAAACAGTTGCAGCTACATAAGCGTCCTGCAGTCCACTCCCTTTAAATATAATATAGTCGCAATGGTGAGCCATGCACAATTCAGCCATCGTAGTGATCCCAGCCCACTGTCTGCATGTTAGATATAGGCGCAATTATAAGTCATAAAATAAATCCAGCTACCGCAGCATCTGCCAGCACACTCTTCAATGAAAACAGGTCAGTGATGAATCAAAAACATTTGCAGCATACACATTTAAAGGTGCTGCAGTAGCAGCACCTTCCAATCCAATGATTTTAAGATTTATAATTTAGCAATGATTAGTCATAAAAAAACTGTTAACGCAGCATCCCCGAGTATACCATCTTAAATATAAATAGGGTCACAAGGCTGAATTATTAAAAAAAAAAACAGCCACTGCAGCGTCCTGCTATCCACTTCCTTTAAGTTTGTTATTATCGCAGGGATGAGTCAAAATAAATTTGTAGTTTCCGCAGCTTTTCCGACCCCATACTCTTCAAGTTAAATAGAATCGCAATAATACCTAGCCATAAAAATGCAGCTAACGTAGCGTCCTCCAGCCCACTCATTTAAGTTAGATAGAGTGGCAAAATTGAGACAAAAAAATCAGCTACCGCAGTGTCTTCCAGTGCACATGTAACTAAGATAGGGTATTTTTAAATAGTCGCAATGATGAGTGATAACAAATTTTCAGCTACCGCCGAGTTTTTCAGCCTGCTCTTTCTAGGTTGAGCCTCACTAGAATCACTTAAAATTAGCTGTATATATTTTTACACCATAGAACAACGTGCGCGATGCCGCTGGTAACAGCTAAGATTTTTTTATGACTCATCATTGCGCCTATATCTAACAGGTAGAAAGTGGGGTTACTACGGCTAGCATTTTGTATGGCCCACCATTGCGAGAATATTAAACTTAAAGGGAGTGGACTGCAAGACGCTTAATGTAGCTGCAATTTTTCCTGTATTTATGTAATAAAAAGTAGCATATGTGTTAATCCAGGTTAAAATCTAAGTACATACCAAATTTCAATGAAATTTGTTAAGCCGTTACGACGTGATTGAGTAACAAACACACAAAAAAACAGCAACTGAACATCATCACATAAATTAATGTGATATGTTGTGATAAATTAGTATACATTTAGTAGTGTAATGCGTACGAAGTCGCGGGCAACAGCTAGTATATAATAATGGTGAAAATAAACAAAAATATGACTTCTGCGTTAAATTATAACCTTCTTTTGGGCATTTACATTAAATCTAATACAGCGAGTTTCCTCCTCGGTTGTTTAAAACTTGCCGGCAACGATTCTGCATGAAGTCAATTAGGTTATTGATTTTTTTTCTGGGGCAATGGGTCTCAGTGGAACTTGAGCAGGTTTTTTAGCTGGTGTTTTGTTAAAACCCCATCACGATCATTCAGGACCCTTCTCTGGAGCATATCCCACACATGCTCAATGCTAAAATGGCAATCTATATATTTTGTAGTAGTTTTTGACGCTTCAGTATTAGGCGCGATTACAGCTTCTGGTTTTTATTCTGTATTGTGAGATTAAATACACAATGTATAAATTCAATGTACATTTTAAATACGTTGTTTCATTTTTTTGTTGCTGTTGCCCACACACCATCACTAATCTCTTACAACATTTTGTTTGTTGTGTATGACGTGTTATGAGGTATTGTTATATTGTGATTTGTTTTTTGGTGTAGTATTTTTTGTAAATTGTTTTATTTCTTTTTTTTTCAATGCAACGTATTTACATAATACAGAATGCACCATAAATATTCCAAACTGGCAGTGCCGATGAATTTTTACAGCCACTCTTAATTTTCGTGTTTACGCATAATTGCCGTGATTCCTGGGAAAGGCTCGTAAATCTGTCCCATTCGTTATTTATTCGCTATTACAGAGAAATATAAGAATTGAGGTAAATAGCCTGGCTTTTAAAGCATTTTCTGCTTACCTGTATGACACAATAATAGTACCTACATTGTTATGCAAGGACTGCAAGCGATGTACCTTACATTGTGATTACAGGGTGCACCTACGAGTAATGGCGGGTTCCTATATCTGTCGGTATCTTCTTGAAAAAGTGTCGAACTAGTGTCAAACTTTTGACACGTTTTCAAGGAGAAACGTAGCTGGTCTTTTCATAATAGTTAGTGTCTAAAAATAAAATTTCCGTTCCCTGTGTCCCTGGTATATCACAAGTGGCGATCATAATAGGCATCCTGGCCGCAGTGATATTAAAGCCGCAAAAGGAAATCATAAAAATCCCTGTTATGACATGTTTTGATTTCTGACCTCTTTCATTTTTAAATAGAAAAAAGGATTTGTCATTGAGATTATATTTCATTTTAGCTTATTATGAATGCAATGAACCTCATTCTTTTTTCAAATGCATATAATAATAATAACATTCCCCGCAGGGCACGCTTGCGGCGAGCGTTCGGTGCGGGACACCGCGGAGCCCCGTTACTCCCTGGGGTTGACAGAAACCCCTGACCCTTAGTTTGTCTTAGTTGGCCGGTCAAAGGTGGAGGCGCAAGAGTGGTTCCTATGCTTCAAGGGTTGAAGTGTTAAAGGCATAAAACTGGGAGTAGCGCTTAGTGAAACTGCGGCACACCTCTCAAAATCCTTTAACCGCCCACACCAACGTTGCCCCTTACGCTGCCTTCTGTTGGTGGCACTAGCGGGGACCAGTTTAGTGGATTGCTAATCACCCCCTGCCTCAATCATTCTTGATATTGCGGAATCGACAGGTGCCGTATTTCATCTCTTCCATACCCCATCATCCATTCCATTAGCATTACTCTGACCTTAACCTTAACTCTACATTAACCTGTACTCATAATCCATTATTGCAATAAGTTAACTATCTGTTCCACCTCCATCTTGCAATATATGAATTTTATAGATATATAAGACCAACGAAAACAGGCTTCTTTCTCGTTGGCTCCGACCCCAGTAATGCCTATGTGAAAGGTCCAGGCTTAGTGCCTGTGTTATAAAATAAATACTTGGAATAATAATAATAATAATATCCACCTAGTGGTTTTCGACTACGGTGACTGGGCTTATGATTTAGTTAGAGCTTGAGTGTTTGGCCCTTATGTGGCTTATATATCCAATTTTTGTGCTAAATGTTTTAGTGCATTATTTTTAAGTCTTATGTAAGTTGTAAGATATATTGGCAGGCAGTCCATTCTTGAGTTGGTCACGTTTGGTATCTAGCTCGCGCCTTTTTTAATTTGTCTTCAAAAGCATATACCTTATCTTGGACTAGCTGCCTCCATTCAAGCCGCATTTCAGCGGCCGACTACCAAGAGGAAGGTTTAATACATCTTTCCATGTGTTCTTTTTTCAAATGCATATACGGAGCCGTTATCGAGTTTACAATAACCAACTTTCATAGCATATTGCTTCTAAACCTTAAAAAAACAAAAGTTAATATTTTATTGAATACTTTGTTAGCTCATCAAATAACATAATTTATCGTTAACATTCTCCATAATCGCGTTTTATCATATCAGCTGCCTTCTCTGCAATCATTATAGTCGGCGCATTAGTGTTTCCGCTAGTGACAGTTGGCATGATGCTAGCGTCCACCACTCTCAGACCAGAGACTCCTCGTACTTTAAGCTGAGCGTCCACCACTCCGTCGGGACCCATAGCGCACGTCCCCACAGGATGCCATAGCGTAGTACCCATGTTTAGGCCGTAGCACTTCCAGTACTCAAAACTAGCCAAGGCATACCCGTTACATTGTTTTAATTCTAAATCAAGAACATGCCCATCCACACTCTTGAAATACGACGAATTGAGAACTCGTGTGCTATCCTCAATGTAACGTGCATAATTATCCAAGTCCTTTGTGTTGGAAAAATAACTAGTATCAATGATTGGACTGACTTCAGGGCTTTTGCTTTTAAGTCGAATTTTACCTCTTGACTCCGGATGCAACATGGTGACAAGACAACTTAGTGTCTCTCTACGTTGACCACCTCTAGTTATCGCAATACAGATGTCATCTTCGTAACCAAAGACGAAAGAGCATATAAAGGCTGTCTGTATCGTTGCAGGTGGAAATGGAAAACAAATGGTTTGATAGTCGGGATACTTTTGAGTTTTGTCAACAGCCACGTGCCCCATCAATGTTGGAAGAGGAAGCGTATTCAAGTGAGTAAAGACATCTATATTGTGAGCAATGTTGTCTAAACCTTTCATTCCTGTTAGAATCACGGGAACAGTTGTGTGATCTTGAAGATTTTCCCCGACTTTGGGTGAATTTAATATCACCTTAATACCCATTTCGCGCAGATGTTCCTTGGGGCCGATACCTGACAGCATCATCAGTTGTGGGCTATTAATAGCTCCAGCTGATATAATGACTTCTTTCATTGCTTTGATTCTTATAAGTCTTCTATCAGATAGTCTTAGCTCAACGCCGACAGCTTTCTTGTTTTTGTTAAATATTATTTTGGTTACTAAAGTATTCTTCAAGACAGACAGATTTGGTCTATCTTTTATCGTTCTAAGGAATGCAACTGCTGTGCTTTGTCTTATATTGTTGTCAATCGTCAAAGTAGGTTCGGAGTATCCAAGCTGTTGGAACCCATTGGTGTCTAACAAAATGTCATGTCCTATCTCTCTAAATGCATCAAAATATTTTTTTGTTCTATGTTGCCATTGAGGACGCGTAACTCCGAGCAGTCCTTTAGTGTTATGAAGTGATGTGGACTCACTTTTAAAAATAGCTTTATCGTTGAGGCGTTCACTTTTCTTGAAGTAATGTGTCACATTATCCCAGTCCCAGCCTTCGTTTCCTTGATCAGCCCAGCTGTTAAAGTCGGCCTTATTTCCTCTGACATAGAACATGTAGTTAACTCCGCTCGAGCCACCTAGCATTTTGCCTCTTGTCATATGAATATTCTTGGTTCTATGTGCTTGAGAAGTGACTCCATCGTTGACCGTGTAATAATTCCAATTAGCGTATAATGAGTAATCGCTAAAAGGAAAGAACGCTGGTACCTGAAAACATGCGCGTACTTTAGACTACTATTTTAAACAGAACTCAAGTCGATTTTCAAGTATCGTACCAAAGATTCAATCGGCGGGTCACCACCAGCTTCAACTAAAAGTACTTTCCAGCTTTTAACTTCTGTTAATCGATTCGCCAAAACACAACCGGCTGATCCTGCTCCAACGATTATAAAGTCAAAATATTGTCCATCTGAAACAAAATAAAAATGTTGCTATTTTGTATCGATAATTCATTCGCTGAAACTCATCTTGGTCTGTTCAACACGTCTATCTTAAAAATCACTCAGTGAAAAATGATTTGATTTTTTCGTAGTATCTTTTGGCAGTTGATAAGCGTTTTTATTGTGAATCGTTTGCATTCAAACAAAATACTGACCGTAGACCGTAGCTTGCGGAGGATAATCGTTAGACGTCAGATTTAAAGTGGAGGCCATTGCGAATAATACTTGAAGTTGTCTTATAACTGGACGCGAAGCTATAACTTCTGCTGCAGACAAAGTTTGCAGTAAGGCCTCCATACTAAAAAAAAAGAAAACACTTTAATTAAAAAAAAACATAATAAATCGACGACCTCCGTGTCGCAGTGTGGGAATAGCCGGCTGAGACGCAGGAGATAGCGGATTCGATTCCCCCCGAGAAACAAATGTTTGTGTGTTCTACAGATTCGGGTCTAGATGTTTTTCTTTCTATACTAATATTATAATGAGGAAAGGTTTGTATTTTTGTATGTTTGTAACAAATAAACTCAAAAACGACTGCTCCGATTTAAAAAAAACTTTACCATTAAAATGCTACACTATCCCTGAATAATATAGGCTACTTTTTATCCAACTGTGTAGAAGGAGGGTAATGTTTTTATTGAAAAACTACACGTGCGAAGCTTCGGATTGGTCAGCTAAGTAGTTAATAAGTATCCACATACCTACACATAAAGTACCTTTTCTTTTATAAGTTTTTCATATTACAGTTCATAAAATAAATATTTGAAAGTTAGTAACACACCATGCCAAATTTCCAACTATCAAAAACTCATTGAAGTTGACACCACACCTTAGGTAGCTTAACTTTTTAATAAATTCTTCACAAATTCCAATATTTGGTTTACAATTGTTTTAGAACTTTTACCTTAACCTTTTAGTCGTAAACAGTACAAAAAAATCATGTATTCACTCAGTCCATAAACAACACGATGAATTTGCAAAAAAAAATAATATTAGGTGAGCAGGGGCTCTACCTTAAACCAAAAAACATGGCAAGTGGTCTAGGAGACAAAAAGTTTGGGGACCTCTGCTCTAGATGACCACCACCACCACCTATATATTATATATACCTATATATATATGGCTTGGGTCCAGTTTCGCCCATTTTCTTTATTAATATATGAATTCTGAGAAATACTCTGTTACCTGCTTTTATTTTATGAAGATTTCACAGTTTTACATAAAAAATATATATAAGAAGAAATTTTAGTGTTAATTAAATAATAATATTTATCAAACTTTTGCGCTAATTATAATTTAATAATAAATAATTAATATTATTCTTGCGACTTGTTCACTTGAAGCAAGAGCTCTAATGTTTTCCTCGAAAGCATTCGTCTTTCTGTTTTTATATACCTGAGTAATTTTTTTTATAGTGAGTATGTACGTCTGTTTCCTATGACGTCTATGCGTTTATATATTCATCATTAAAATTATTATGTATGAACTAAAATTTATGTGGGAGTTTTAACCAGACAATGGTTATGTTACACGTCCCTACTCTGTAATCGGTAAACAACATGTGAGGTGTGGCGCTCGACCGCGTTCCGAACACATTGCGACAACACGTAATGCACATCTTCAACGGTGTCACAATTGGAACAATTTGGTGTACTCGATATTTTCATTAGGAATTTAGAATTGATTTGTCGGGATGTGTTCGGAACGTGGTCTCAGTAATCCAACAATCTGTTTTCATTTCATTTGAACCCTGTCAAACCACGGGTAACGAGGAAGTTCCCCCTGATCGCGACCGCTCATTAAAATATTCACTCCACGATTGACGACATCTTTGTTTGACCCTGGTACACAGCTGTAGGGAATACCGTCGTCTATAGCTTCACGTGCCGCTCGATCCGCCTCCTCGTTACCATATCGACATGAGAGGGAACCCATTGAAAAATGATGTTTTTTTTTGATTCGCGTAATTTACGAATGGTTTCGAGGATGGTGTAGGCAATCGGGAGACCTCGAATATTCGAGGTTATCCGAGATCGTTCCTAATGCCAATATCCTGAGGCTCGAAAAAAAATATATAGATATAATTATATAGGTATTAGATAGAAGGCACAGGATTTGATGACCTCTGTGGCGCAGTGGGCGAATATCCGGCTGAGATGCAGGAGGTTGCAGGTTCGATTCCCACTACGGGACAAATGTTTGCAATGTCTACAGATATTTTTTCCGGGTTTGGGTATTTTTCTGTATATTAAAAGTAGGAATTAAAAAAAATTCTATATGTATTTTATCAGTTATCTGGTTCCCATAGTACAAACTTTGCTTAGCTTGGGGCTAAATACCACTGTGTGGAATGTTCAGCATTATTTATTTATTTACATTTGCAGACGAGGCGTTGCGCCTACAGGGCGGGGTTGCCTCGATGGCGCTTCGTCCGTCGCCGTCACGTTACGACACGCCCGCAGTGTAATGGTGCCTTAATGCTTTTATGGAAATATATTCAAAAATAAACAATGCGTATTAATTATAAGACAATTTAATCTGCTTACAAAGCCCCTTACGATACTTATCTATAATGATTCGGGTTACGGGTTTTCTCACGATGCCGATGTTTTCCTTGACTGTTTTAAGCATGTGTAAATTTTGTGTTAGCATGCACAGAATAGATAAAACTCCAGAAAAAGTGAACGTGCCTAATACTGAAATGTCAACATCTACTACAAGTAGATTACTCCGCTATTAGTCAGTCTGTGACCGTCGTCACGCAAGACGTGTTTTACAGTGTTCAATTTAATTGGATTATGCCTTCTTGTATCGTCCCAACGTGTAAAAATTCAGCTGGGCTCTAAAAAAAACTAGATAGGATCACATTTCATACAAAAGTAGCGCATTTAGATGTTGTGTTATTTGTTTATTGAATAAATTGTTCGGTTTGTAATTGGCGTAAATAATGATCCTCCATTTTGCTGGTGTTGCCAAATATCGAGTGTCATAATAGAACTAGAATACTACTCTAGAATTCTGGAATTAAACACTTTTATTAGTTGTAGTTTTAAATTATACTAGTGGTTTGCCCCGCACTAAGATCTCGCAAATCTCCCAAAAAAAATATTTTCTAGGCGATTTGCGCAACGATGCCTAAAAGTATTTAGTGGCTAAATATGATTTAAGGAGTTCTCAAATCATACAAATATGTCAAATTTAAACATGTTTAGTCGCTAAATATGTTTAACGATCGTTTTTCAAACGGGCCTTGACATTTGATTACATTTAATATATTTACACCAAAATGGGTATATAATGACTAAGCTAGCAACATTACGCGGATGGGGGTGACGTGGGCGCGGGTTTCGTTTTATGGACACAGCGCACGGCTTGCAATCACAGCTGAATGCCTGTTCTGATGTTTTATCAATTCTGTGGCTACACGATTGAGTTTCGGCCCAGCACAACATCAGTTCCACTAGCAAGTACAGCCCCACCATCTTATAAACCAATCGCTTCACGTTGCCATACGCCCGGAATTTTTCGGACATGTACGGTAATATAGGACTTTGTCCGGAATGCGGGGGGATCCTAAACCGTCCGGAATTTCTACAATTTAAGTAGGTAACAGGGTAACCTGTAGGCTTCGCACACAGGTTGGTCGCTGCACAGTCAATATGTGGAAACGGGGGTTCAGGGATCCCAGCCAAACGCAATGCGACTGTGGTGATCTTGCACAGTCGATGAAACACCTGCTAATGTAAGTACCCTTTGTGCCCGAACACCTGCACAATGGAAGACTTAAAAATTGCTTCTCCTGGCGCCATCAATAGCCAAGCACCTATCTAACACAATATACATAAGTTAAATAAAACATAAAATAAACCAAATATTTTGCTTCGTTCATTCACATGCACGATGCTAACAACATTATTGTTACAAGAAAGAATACAAAAGTACAAGCATTTATTAATAAAAATAATATCAGAAAGTCCGGAATTTTTATCAAATGTCAGTAATTTTCCCCGGAATTTCGATTTTTTAATCTGAGAACCCTAAGTTCAGTTGACAGCGTCGCTAGTGCCTACTGATCAACAACATGATCCATTCCATCCAAAGATTGTCTGGTAGAGATTGCTACTTAGCGATAAGACCACCGATAGTATACATTCATTTCAATACTGTTACTATTTAATATTTTGTTGTTTATGGTGTACAATAAAGTAATAACAAATATAATCTAATCTAACAACCGCTTTTGTATCTACAGTGCCACCAACTTATCTGTTCAGGTGGACAAAATTGGAATTAAATCCGACAAGACTATTTAGATACAAACACGGCTGTTCAGTAGAACTATACTCGGCGCGGCGAACCTTGATCCCTATGACAGTTCGTGTTAGTGATGGGTCGTGTCGATATTTTTTTTTTTAGATAAAGGCGTGGCTTGCATTCAGCCACGTTGGTAAACATGTTTTAAAAAATATTATAATGTGCATTTTTAATGTCCATTATGTTGTTGTTGTATTAATTTAAGATTTTTGGCATAGATTAAGTAGGTAAGTAAAACGAAAGTTTCCAACCTTGTTATTTTCTAATAATGTTTAACCCGGTAAACACGTTTTTGCTATATAAGTATATATTTTATCATGAAAATGAATGTTCCCCATTTATTTATTTTGTCTGAAAAAGTGCACTCGTTTCCATTACCGACATTTTTTTATCGATACCGCCCTAGTCGATAAACGTCACACGACGTAAGTTTTGCAGGACGCAAACATAAATTCAGATTGAGATAACTTCTTGTAAATGTTAAGAATTGTTAAAAATATCAACGGAATATCATTAGTAATGGTATAAAGCTACGTAAAATTTATAAATAGCATTTTTAGACGCCCCCAATATGATCCCATTTTAATGGTGACGCCACTACAATGTTATATGGTGACATTAGCTGTCAGTGTCATAGGGATCAAGGTTCGCCGCGCCGAGTATAGTGTCGACGCTGTCAGCTGAACACATAGTGGGTGGGACTATAGATTTCTATTTGATGGGATTAGTTCCAATTTTGTCAAAACGAACAGATAAGTTGCTGGAACTGTAGTACAATACGGGTTCGATTCCAGCTGCGTAACAAAATGTTTGCATGATCTACATATAGGTGTTTGTTCCGGGTTTGGGTATTTTTCAATATTATTGTAAGTACGTATTTACATAAATAAAGGATTTAAGTACCTATTCTATCAGTTATCTGGTTCCCATAGTACAAGATTTGCTTAGTTTGGGGCTAAAACAATACGCTGAGATGGGGACCGTTTGGCCCACACAGCACGGAAGACCATATTGTATGTACCTACCTATGTTTACCTAGCTACAAAAAATTTATCATGTGTTTTTTCCTGTGTTTATATAATTTTTTTCTTTACTTTTTAATAATTTATAGCCTTTATGTAAGTAGGTATGTTTGTTATGTTCGAATGGTTTGTCCTATGTGTGTGTCAAATAAATGTATTTTCTTTCTTTCTTTCTTTCTTTCTTTCTTTTAAAAGTCAAAAGTCAAAGTCGAATATTTTTATTCATTAAAATCACAAGGATCACTTTGAAACGTCAATTTTACTGCCTGTTCCTTCGCGACCAAGCCAGGAAAGAAAGGCAAGAAACAAGGCTCGTTGTTTTTTTTAATGATCCTTTTACAATACATAATACAGAAAATAAATTACGTCTAAATTATAACATTTTGAACCAGTTGGAGCAATTTCAATCCCAAGCTTCTCTATCATCTAAATAATCTGATATTTTATAGTAGGCTCTTTTATAAAGATTTTGTTTAATTACGTTTTTAAATTTGTTAATTGTTAATTTTTGTACATCCCTTGGGAGTTTGTTATAAAAGCGTACACCTTGCCCTTTAAACGATTTACTAACTTTATGGAGTCTACAAGTGGCAACAGCGAGTTTATCTTTATTTCTAGTATTAAAATTGTGATTATCGCTATTTTTCTTAAACAAATTAATATTTTTGTGAAGATACATTAGATTTTCATAGATGTATTGACAAGGGAATGTCATAATATTTATATCTTTAAACTTATTGCGTAATGATTCTCTGGGGCCCATATTATAAATTGCACGAACAACCCTCTTCTGCAGCGCAAAAACGGTGTTTATATCTGCAGCACGGCTAGATAGCGCTGTGTCTAATGTCCAGCATTATTATTATTATTAATATGGATTAACGTTTGTTCCGCTTAATTTTCTAACGTCCTTGGTTATGAGAGCTACGCTAGCGACCAAGAGCGAAAAAGTCCGTGCCCAATCGAATATACCTCGGTTGATATTAGGGTTCATGATTTCTCGAGCTTATCAATTTCTAGTGTCGCGAGAATTCTCGCGGCTAATTTCTTGGGTCTTCTCGGGTTGTCGGGAAATTAACATTTACGTATGTTTTTGCATATCTTTTCGTATAAAAAATCGTAACAAAAATAAAAATGTTTATCATAAAAAAAATCTTATTTTAAACCAATAAATTCAGTGGTTTCCTCTCAAATAAAAGTATCAAAATAATCATAAGGGGCTCTTCAAATATATAAGCAGCGATATTAGAGGCGTATTACGGCGCTCTGATATTTTCAATTTAAATGAATCTACTAATTTAAATTGGCATGTTGCCTACTCAACGCAAGTTTCGTTAGTGTTAATATCTTGTGCAGTTTTTGAAGCACTGTAATATTATCTTCATTCCATTTGTATGAGCTATCTAAATCTATCAATGCCTTTATTATAGCATTTTTGATTTCAAGAAACCGTTCAATCATCGTAGCATTGAATTCCATCTAGTTCTGACATCGAGAAACAAAACTAGTTCTACATATGATTCCTCGAATTTTCGACTTTTCTAGAGCTTAATTTCCCGGGAGCAAAGCCGAACGATTTCTCGAGAATTCTCGGCTCGAGATTTCCCGGGAATGAACCCTAGTTAACATCATTCACAACCATAACGTTGATAAATAAATAATAATAAATAAAAAAAATATATATTGCTAGACATTTCACACAGCGCTATCTAGCCCCAAACTAAGCAGAGCAGAAACTTGTACTATGAGAACCAGATAACTCATAGAATACTTAAATACATTTTTATTTGTAAATACATCCTTATAATATATACAATATGTAACAAAAACCCTGTCAGATTTTTAAGGGTGTGATATAGTATCGATATTTGGTCACAATCATGTAATTCTATTACAGAAAAAACAAAAAAAAAATACCCGACTAAATTTCATTATTTGGCGCTCAAAAATTAAAACTTACATCTGGCAACACCGGCGGTCTACGCGGCGCGCCGGAGACGGTGACCGCTCTTTAGACGACGAAGACACGTGCCTGTGCACGTGTCTTTTGTTTTTTTGTTGACGATTGTAGTCAAGAAACAATAAGTTTATTGCAGCTCTGAAAAGAGCTTAGGTGTAGATCTGAAAAAAACTTTGGTTTAGCTCTGAAAAGAACTTGGAGTTAGCTCTAACAAGAGCTTAGGTAGGTATTGCTAGGTATGTAGAAGCACGTCAACTTGATCAAGACTTCGGCGGTCGTGTTCCACGTGTCGACCTCCAACTTCAATGCACCTTCGACACCGTTTTATAACGTTGGCACGCACTTTTCGCAGCACACTTGTGTCAGATTTTATTGACTCAAAAACTGCGACGATTGGAGCTCGCATTTCCGCTTCCGAGTCACACAGCTTATTAAACACAACTAGTTTGACGTGCCAAATAAAAGTTTAATGGCGTGAGGTCGGGAGATCGTGGAGGCCATGTAACAGGTCCCCCCCTGCCTATCCATTGCTGTGGAAACTGTTCATTTAAGTAATCGCGAACTGCACGCAAAAAATTAGGCGGGGCGCCATCGTGCTGGAACCACATTGAACGATGAAAATCCACGTTTAACTGGCACTGGAGACCTTGAGGCAGAGCAAAGCGCTCCTTATAGTCTGCGCGCAGCTGCGTAATTATTTGAACTCCTTCCTAAGCACATTAACATATTGTAATATTCCGCATTCGAATATGACATTTCGCGAAGAAATAATGTCGGGACTTACGAACTACGGACGGTACAGCGCAAAACTGAAGCGAGGTCGGCGCGTGTGAGCGATAAAACGAGAGGCAAAAGCCGCCGCGGCGGCTTTTGGCGGCTTTCAACAAAGGTGCTCGTGGTGGCGCGCCGCCTTTGTTGTTTGTTGCCGCAGTGCGACCCGAAGGAGGATTTTCGTTTTACGGCATTTACAAAGCGTGCCGCCAAATCCACAGCTGAATGTCGAGAGTTGACAACTCGGTAAAATTTGCCTATTTTTGGGGTAAAATTCAGATAATTTTTGATATTAAAAATGAAATAACTTTGAAGTTATTTGATACATATGTTTTTTATACATCTGCCTGACTTTCATTTCTATGACGGAATACGCTCTTCATGGATCCGACGGGGTTTTTGTTACGTATTGTAGAGAAACAACCAGACCCGGAACAAATATCTGTAGATCATGCAAACATTTGTTCCGCGGCGGGGATCGAACCCACTACCTCCTGTGTCTCAGCCGGCTATTCGCACACTGCACCACGGAGGTTGAATAATGAATAAGAATGATAAGAAAGAAATCAAATGGTTTTTATACTCGTCTGACGTATTATATGATAATTTTATAGATATATGGATAGATACATTTATTTCGACACAAGTACCAAACACAAAGAAACTACGTACGGTGGATATTTAAAAACACGAATAATTAATACCCCCCCCCTCCATTATTGTAATCTTACAAAAATTCTCTCCATCCAAAGGTGGAAAAAATCGCTTCTAAGCGATAAGACAACCCATTGTACTTGTTGCTTTCTGAATTATTATTTATATGTTTATTTCTTTTGTGGTGTAAGATAAAGTTTTTTCATTCATTCATTCATTCATACACGTCAAGTTACTAAAAATACGTGAGTATCGTGGAACACTCGGTTGGAACAAAGTTCCGTTCGTAGTATATTATTATTGAAATAATAATATTTATATTGAATTAAAAATGAATTTATTTAATAATAATATTATATAATATTACATATATATATTTTTAGCTCATTTAGTCATACCAAGATTGTACTAACACTACCTACCTATATATCATATTTCACGATGATCGGATCAACGCTTCAAAAGTTATCCTCGGACAAACAATCATACATATGTACATACAACGCCGATTTGCCCAAGTTGATTTGGAGATGAAAAGAATGAATTTTCTACATGCTATTTTAATAAAAGTACAACATTTTGGACTTGATTACATAAATAATGTTTAAATATATTGAACATTTAAAAACAACAACAGAAAATCTATTATATAACTCTTCGTTAGTACATCGAATTCCATAGGTGTTTAAAACCAAATATTTCTTTAAAATTCTCCATAATCGCGTTTTATCATATCAGCTGCCTTCTCTGCAATCATTATAGTCGGCGCATTAGTGTTTCCGCTAGTGACAGTTGGCATGATGCTAGCGTCCACCACTCTCAGACCAGAGACTCCTTGTACTTTAAGCTGAGCGTCCACCACTCCGTCGGGACCCATAGCGCACGTCCCCACAGGATGCCATAGCGTAGTACACATGTTTAGGCCGTAGCACTTCCAGTATTCAAAACTAGCCAAGGCATACCCGTTACATTGTTTTAATTCGATATCAAGAACATTCCCATCCACACTCTTGAAATAAGACGAATTGAGGACTCGTGTGGTATCCTCAATGTAACGTGCATAATTATCCAAGTCCTTTGTGTTGGAAAAATAACTAGTATCAATGATTGGACTGACTTCAGGGCTTTTGCTTTTAAGTCGAATTTTACCTCTTGACTCCGGATGCAACATGGTGACAAAACAAAGAAAAGTTTCCCTACGTTGACCACCTCTAGTCATCGCAATACAGACATCATCTTCGTAACCAAAGACGTACGAGCACAAAAAGGCTAGATGTATCGTTGCAGGTGGAAATGGAGAACAAATGGTTTGATAGTCGGGATACTTTTGAGTTTTGTCAACAGCCACGTGCCCCATCAATGTTGGAAGAGGAAGTGAATTGAAGTGATCAAAGAGATCTATATTGTCAGCAATGTTGTCCAAACTTTTAATTCCTGTTAGAACCACGGGAACAGTTGTGTGATCTTGAAGATTGTCACCGACTTTAGGTGAATTTAATATTACCTTAATACCCATTTCACTCAGATGTTCCTCAGGACCAATACCTGACCGCATCATCAGTTGCGGGCTGTTAATAGCTCCAGCAGATATAATAATTTCTTTGTTGGCTTTGAGTTGTATGATTCTTTCATCAGATAGTTTTAGTTCAACCCCGACGGCTTTCTTTTTTTTGTTAAATATTATTTTAGTTGCTAGAGTATTTCTTAAGACATACAGATTTGGTCTATTTTTTATCGGTCTTAGGAATGCAACAGCTGTGCTTTGTCGAATATTGTTGTCAATCGTGAAAGTAGGTTCGGAGTATCCAAGCTGTTGGTACCCATTGGTGTCTATCAAAATTTCATGTCCAATCTCTCTAAATGCGTCTAAATATTTTTTTGTTCTATCTTGCCATTGAGGACGTGTAACTCCGAGAAGTCCTTTAGTGTTATGAAGAGAGGTAGATTTACTTTCAAATATAGCTTTATCGTCGAGACGTTCGCTTTTCTTGAAGTAATGTGTCACATTGTCCCAGTCCCAGCCTTCGTTTCCTTGAGCAGCCCAGCTGTTAAAGTCGGCCTTATTTCCTCTGACATAGAACATGGAGTTTATACCGCTCGAGCCACCTAGCATCTTGCCTCTTGACATATAAATATTCTTGGTTCTATGTGCTTGAGAGGTGACTCCATCGTCGACCGTGTAATAGTTCCAATTAGCGTATAATGAGTAGTCGCTAAAATGAATGAATGCTGGCACCTGAAAAGATATGCGTAAATACTTTAGTCTTTACTATTTTAAACTGATCTTAAGTCAATTTTCAAGTAACGTTTGGTAGGTACCAAAGATTCAATCGGTGGGTCACCACCAGCTTCAATTAAAAGTACTTTCCATTTTTTAACTTCTGTTAATCGATTCGCCAAGACACAACCGGCTGATCCTGCTCCAACGATTATAAAGTCAAAATATTGTCCATCTGAAACCAAATAGGTAAATATTATATGTAGCATATTTTTCATCGAATACGTTCATTCGCCGTAACTCAAGCTGTAGGATTTGACTGTTCAATACGGCATGACAAATGTCGAAGACAAGTTGTTTATCCAAAAAATTTAGAAATTTAGCTTATTTGAAGTCGATTGATAATATGGGGCAGGTGTGGTTGGTAGCCTGATACAACTTTTGAAACTGTAAGGTAAAGAAATAGAGATTAAGCGATAAACTGCGTCTACACTAGGCGAGCAATGCACAAGTGGAGCAGACGCGAAGCACGAATTCGCGTAGCGTAGATGGACTTGGGAGGTCAGACCAAGTCCGCAATCTGTCGGTTTTGTGACGAAAATAAAGGGATTTGCGTCACGCTCGCAGTGGAAAGTCGACAGTGTTCGTTGTAGGTATTCTCTTTGTACGTCAAAACTTAACGCCGATAACAGAACGTCTCTGCTCGTGCTTGGCTCGCCTAGAGTAGACCTTAATGGCTTGCATTTAAACATAATACTGACCGTAGACCGTAGGTTGCGGAGGATAGTCCGGAGACGTGAGATTTAAACTGGCGGCTACGGTGAAAAACACTTGTAGTTGTCTTATAGCTGGACGCGAAGCTACAACTTCTGCTGCAGACACAATCTGTAGTAGGGCCTCCATGCTAAAAGAAGAACGAGTGAGTGAGCGAGTGAATGGCGAGTGAGACTCGCCTGCCGAGGGTTTCGTACCTACTTAGATTAATATTAATTTAGCGGCATCATCTAGTTGTGTGGTCAGAAACCTAGTAAACTATGGAGGCTAATTTCTAAAAAAAAATTTATTCTACGTGTCGCCGTATTCACGAAATTAATTTAAAACACACATGCAGAATCGTATTAACTGATTTTAGAGGTGGGTTTAATACCGATAGCTTGAATATTTATCCAGTAATCGATACATTTCCAATAAACAATTTTTAACGTAAATCGGCGGCGCCTTTGCGGCGATGCCGCTTAGTCAGTTTAACAGGTACCTACTTAAACGATGAATGAATATGATTTGTTTACTTGGGTTATACAGGCTGTTTCATTGATATTTTAGGACTTGAAATTAAGGTAGACTAAAATTAAAAAAAAAATCATGGTAATAAATTTGAAAAAAAACTATTTAACACTACTAGCCATCAGCCCTACCCGTGATTTAAATTAATGTCGTAAAAACAATGACACGCGGCAGAGACTTTGTTTTATTTTAACCCGCCTTCAAAAAAAGGAGGTGTTTCTCAATTCGTCAGACTCTTTTTTTTATATGTTCCCCGATTAATCGAAAACGCCTGGACCTATTCGAGAAATTATGTTTTTGGTAATTTTATACTTAATCTGATAATGGGATCCCAAAAAAAACGAGGGCAACCCTCAAATTGTATGCGGACGCGTAATATGTTTTATATATAAAAAAACTATTCTAAAATCGGTACTATTTTTGTTAAAAAGTTACTTGTTTCTATAATATTTGCATATATTTCAATCAACTGTAAGACATTATTTCAGTTTTTTCACTTTGCACACATCAGAGTTCATAATTTTTTTATACTGTACTGATTTTCAGTTTATTTGCGTTCGGGGAACTGGGTGACGTCTTCTCTTCCAAAATACCTCAGTGACGAAGTCATTGATCCGTGTGTTAGTGACATAATATGGCACAGAAATTTGGTCTCTCACTGTAGGCCTCATAAGAAGGCTCAAGGTCACTCAGCGTGGTATAGAGAGGGCTCCAAATGGTGTTTCTCTACGAGGTCGAACCAGAAATGAGGAGATTCGTAGACAAAGTAAGGACATTGATCAATTATTAATCATTTATATTTATACATACATATATTTAGATACACAAATACACAGAGTATTTGTTAGTAACCTGCTTACCTGCTTGTTTGTTATAAGAAGATCTCACAATGTAATTTAAAATACAAACAATAAACTCAATTAAATTGATTACATTTCGTAATTTTTTAAACCAACAAGTTTTCACATTGGTAATATATAATATTTTATTGATTTCTGCGACTTGTTAACTTGAAGCCAAATCTCCAATTAAAATATTTTCTACAGTCGACCTCGAACGCATCTTTAATTATTATTTGATATTTAAATATGAGGTCATTGTTTTTTATTTGTTTATGCAAATACTGGCTCGCGAATTCCGCGCGAGCATTCCAGGTTTGCGTAAACTCAGATGTGACCAATTTTATTGGATTAGGGAGGACCTTCAACTTTATAATAATATGGAACGTGATTTAGTCAAGCTTTTCAATGTATCAATAGTTTTTATATTCTGTAATTTTTGTAAACTTGAAAGGGGTAAAATAGGGGTTGAAAGTTTGTAAAGGCAATTCATAATCCCTAAAGTTAGGGATCTGAAGAAATAATTTATAATTATGACCCATCTAGATTAAGTGTAAATAAGTAGTTTATAAGTACTAGATATTAAGGTTTTGCACTGTCACTTTGGTGTTACTGTAATGTCTGTGTAAATTTAAAAAAAATAAAATAAGAAACTAAACTTCTATTTAAAATTTTAACATTGGCAAAGATATTGTCTATACCCAGTGGCCGAAGTGTTGTTTTTTTAATTGATGATAGTCAAGCGCTTGACCACTACCTCACCTGATGGAAAGTGATGGTGTGATCGAAGATCGCTTGCCTAGAAAGAACCTATTCACTCTGGACTTGAAGACTCCATGATTATACTGGTTTGGAAAAACATACGCCGGAAGTGAGTTCCACTCCTTATTTGTGCTAACAAGAAAAGTTGAAGCAAATCGTTTGGTACGGCAAGGTGACCAGGTATGGGTGGTACTTCTTGGTGGTTATTCTATAGTTGGTTATTCGAGTAGGCTCCATAAATTGAGACTTCAGATCAAATTATTGAATTATAGTAGTTTTTTTAGTATTTAATGACTTATGTTCTAGCAAATTTATGTATATTGAAGTCTCCGTACGCAATAATGTAATTATTTGATTTTGATAATTTAAATAAAATTTCTTCCATAGTTTTTTCAAATATGTCAAATGTGGCTGTAATGTAAATGAAATGTTCCAACTCTACGCAGGCTATTTCAATATACAGGGAGGTGAACTATATCTAATCGATCTTTAAATTTGATCTGTTTATTAAGCAGTATTAACGAGCCATCGCGTGTAGGAAGTACTCTGTAGAAAGAACTACCAACTCGGTGATTACTGAAACTGAACATGACCTCATGGCTTTTCAGCCAATGTTCTGTGATGCAAATAATGTCAATGTTGTTTGAGTTCATGTACTGTTCCAGTTGTAAGTCTTTACAACTAATTCCTTCAATATTTTGGTGCATCGAGTTGGTATGGTTTAAACTTTTTTTATTTATTGACTTATTATTTACTCCATTTTTAATAAAATTATTATTTGACTTTTGAATGCTAGAGACTTCTTCTATTGTCTTGTCATGCAATTTAAATGACTTGGAATAATTTCCAAAGTCTTGTTTTGCATCGAAGGACACTGTTTCAGAAGCAGTTTGGTTAACCAAGTTTTTGGCTGTTATACTAAAATAATACGATCGCGAAACAGCTACCTGTCGTTTGTAAAATCTAGAAAGTAGTATGCACCTTTGGTCAAATAATAATTTTTATTAACAACACTGTCAGAGTCAATTAAATTAATTAATTGATTATTGCATGATATTGTATGCAAAGTCATATTCAGCTTATATCTTAGGTCATTTTCTGCCTGTGGCAAGCTGTTGCTAAAGGGAAAGTTAACATTGCAATTTTCTTAATTTGTAGTGAACACAGAGTATCAAAGTATTTAATAAGTTTTGATTTGTTCACATTACCACTATTTCCAAGCCAAATAATCAAATTAGATTGTTTGTCAAATTTCTACTTTTATTATTTGCATAACTTCATGCACTATTTGTACTAAAAACGGGATATTTACCATGATTTGCGAGTTTTTGAGTATCACGATATTTAGACACATTTGCATGCGCCATGGTCACGGGTTAACTGAAGTCAGGCTGGACTACTGGACTCAGGCTCAAACCACTGGATCGAGCTACACAATTCACAAGTAATCTCAACTGAGCGACATTACATCCCAAGACTGGTTCAAGAGGCAATTGAGATTACCAAACACGAGAATTTAAATCGTGAAGATGGTTTTTAACTATCTGGTGCCTGGAAACCTGTGGTGAGAATGTGTAAGAACCAAAGAAGTGAAGTGTCAATTATGCATCCTGATACGGTGAGTGTTGTGTGACGGAATCGAGTTATGATCGAGAATGAAACCGGCGGTAGTAATAGTATTAGTAAATTCATTCCTAGTAAGAGACTAAGAAAGAGGGTAGACGGTTATATCTGCCAATCCACTCGCAAATACTTTAGTTTACCCGTGATCATGGCGCATGCAACTGCGTCGAAATATCGGGATACTCAAAAACTCACAAATATGGTAAATATCCCGTTTTTAGTACAAATAGTGTTCATAACCATGATAGTTTCAACAGTTACAACTTCACGCAGGCTAGTATTAAGTAAACAATGATTAATCACTGAATGTCCCAATTTCAAAGTCAATAATTAGCCCATATTTTTTCCAATTTCATCGCTGAACATAATAGTTTTATGAGCATTTTTATTTAAAGTTGTGGTACTGACACACAGCTTGGAAGCGGGTGAAGCAGGGAACTCTGACTCTGGATTCTCTGGACTACAAAGAAATTTCAAGTCTCTAGGACCAGCGGTTTAGGCTGTGCGTATGACAGTCAGGACAAAGATTGTTACATAATTTAAACATTATTTATGATTATATTATTATATGATTATTTATTGTAAACATTAAAAAACAACAACAGTAAATCTATTATATAATACTTCGTCAGTACATCGAATAACATAATTTAAACACCTATGTTTAAAAAAAAATAATTCTTTAAAATTCTCCATGATCGCGTTTTATCATATCAGCTGCCTTCTCTGCAATCATTATAGTCGGCGCATTAGTGTTTCCGCTAGTGACAGTTGGCATGATGCTAGCGTCCACCACTCTCAGACCAGAGACTCCTCGTACTTTAAGCTGAGCGTCCACCACTCCGTCGGGACCCATAGCGCACGTCCCCACAGGATGCCATAGCGTAGTACCCATGTTTAGGCCGTAGCACTTCCAGTACTCAAAACTAGCCAAGGCATACCCGCTACATTGTTTTAATTCTAAATCAAGAACATGCCCATCCACACTCTTGAAATAAGACGAATTGAGAACTCGTGTGGTATCCTCAATGTAACGTGCATAATTATCCAAGTCCTTTGTGTTGGAAAAATAACTAGTATCAATGATTGGACTGACTTCAGGGCTTTTGCTTTTAAGTCGAATTTTACCTCTTGACTCTGGATGTAACATAGTGACAAGACAAAGAAAAGTTTCCCTACTTTGACCACCTCTGGTCATCGCAATACAGACGTCATCTTCGTAACCAAAGACGTACGAGCATAAAAAGGCTAGTTGTATCGTTGCAGGTGGAAATGGAAAACAAATGGTTTGATAGTCGGGATACTTTTGAGTTTTGTCAACAGCCACGTGCCCCATCAAAGTTGGAAGAGGAAGTGTATTGAAGTGATCAAAAAGATCTATATTGTCAGCAATGTTGTCTAAACCTTTCATTCCTGTTAGAACCACGGGAACAGTTGTGTGATCTTGAAGATTGTCACCGACTTTAGGTGAATTTAATATTACCTTAATACCCATTTCGCGCAGATGTTCCTCAGGACCAATACCTGACCGCATCATCAGTTGCGGGCTATTAATAGCTCCAGCAGATATAATAATTTCTTTGTTGGCTTTGAGTTGTATGATTCTTTCATCAGATAGTTTTAGTTCAACTCCGACGGCTTTCTTTTTTTTGTTGAATATTATTTTGGTCGCTAGAGCGTCTCTTAAGACATACAGATTTGGCCTATTTTTTATCGGTCTAAGGAATGCAACAGCTGTGCTTTGTCGAATATTGTTGTCAATCGTGAAAGTAGGTTCGGAGTATCCAAGCTGTTGGTACCCATTGGTGTCTATCAAAATTTCATGTCCAATCTCTCTAAATGCGTCTTAATATTTTTTTGTTCTATCTTGCCATTGAGGACGTGTAACTCCGAGAAGTCCTTTAGTGTTATGAAGAGAGGTAGATTTACTTTCAAATATAGCTTTATCGTCGAGGCGTTCGCTTTTCTTGAAGTAATGTAACACATTGTCCCAGTCCCAGCCTTCGTTTCCTTGAGCAGCCCAGCTGTTAAAGTCGGCCTTATTTCCTCTGACATAGAACATGTAGTTAATACCACTCGATCCACCTAGCATCTTGCCTCTTGTTATATGAATATTCTTGGTTCTATGGGCTTGAGAGGTGACTCCATCGTCGACCGTGTAATAGTTCCAATTAGCGTATAATGAGTAGTCGCTAAAAGGAAAGAACGCTGGCACCTGAAAAGATATGCGTACTTACTTTAGTCTTTACTATTTTAAACTGATCTTAAGTCGATTTTCAAGTAACGTACCAAAGATTCAATCGGCGGGTCACCACCAGCTTCAATTACAAGTACTTTCCATTTTTTAACTTCTGTTAATCGATTCGCCAAGACACAACCGGCTGATCCTGCTCCAACGATTATAAAGTCAAAATATTGTCCATCTGAAACCAAATGGGTAACTAAATATGTAGCATATTTTTTATCGAATACGTTCTTGCACCGAAACTCAAGCTGTAGGATTTGACAGTTCAATACGGCATGACAAATGTCGAAGAAAAGTTGTTTATCCAAGTTTTTGGAAATTTGTCTTTTTTGAAGTCGGTTTATAATGGGGGGCAGGTGTGGTTGATAGCCTGATACAACTTTTGAAACTGTAAGGCAAAGAAATAGAGATTAAGTGCAAAGGTGTGTTTACGCGAATCACGAATTCGCGTAGCGTAGACGGACTTGAGAGCTCAGACCAAGCCGACCTGTCGGTTTTTTAACGAAAATAAAGGGATTTGTGTCACGCTTGCAGTGGAAAGTGAACAGTGTTCGTTGTACGTCCAAACTTGGCGCCGATAACAGAACGTCTCGGCTCGTGCTTGGCTCGCCTAGAGTAGACCTTAATGGCTTGCATTTAAACATAATACTGACCGTAGACAGTAGGTTGCGGAGGATAATCCAGAGACGTAAGATTGAAACTGGCGGCTACAGTGAAAAACACTTGTAGTAGTCTTATAGCTGGACGCGAACCTGCAACTTCTGCTGCAGACACAGTCTGTAGTAGGGCCTCCATACTAAAAGAAGCACGAGTGAGTGAGCGAGTGAATGGCGAGTGAGGCTCGCCTGGCGAGGGTTTCGTATCTACTTAGATTAATATTAATTTAGCGGCACCATCTAGTTGTGTGGAGTAAAGTGATCAGAAACCTAGTAAACTATGGAGGCTAATTTCTAAAAAAAATGTTATACTGCGTGTCACCGCATTCACGCCATTAATTTAAAACACACATGCAAAATCGCATTAACTGATTTTAGAGGTGGGTTTAATACTGATAGCTTGAATATTTATCCAGTAATTGATACATATCCAATAAACAATTTTTAACGTAAATCGGCGATGCCGCTTAGTCAGTATAACAGGTACCTACGTACATGATGAATGAATATGATTTGTTTACTTGGGTTATACAGGCTGTTTCACTGATATTTTAGGGCTTGAAATTAAAGTAGACTAAAAATTTTAAAAAATCTTGGTAATGAATTTGAAAAAAAACTATTTAACAATACTAGCCATCAGCCCTACCCGTGATTTAAATTAATGTCGTAAATGCAATGACACGCGGCAGAGACTTTGTTTTATTTTAACCCGCCTTCAAAAAAAGGAGGTGTTTCTCAATTCGTCAGACTCTCATTTTTTTATATGTTCCCCGATTAATCGAAAACGCCTGGACCTATTCGAGAAATTATTTTTTAGTAATTTTATACTTTATCTGATGATGGGATCCCAAAAAAATCGAGGGCAACCCTCAAATTTTATACGGACGCATAATATGCAATATGTATTTTCTATAAAAAAAAACTTTTCTAATGTTGGTAATATTTTTGTTAAAAAGTTACTTATTTCTATAATATTTGCTTATATTTCAATCAACTGTAAGACATTATTTCAGTTTTTTCACTTTGCACACATCAGAGTTCATGATTTTTTTATACTGTACTGTTTTTCAGTTTATTTGCGTTTGGGAAATGGCGTGACGTCTTCTCTTCCAAAATACCTCAGTGACGAAGTCTTTGAACAAGGTGTTAGTGACATAATATGACACAGAAATTTGGTCTCTCACTACGGGCGTCATAAGAAGGCTCAAGGTCACTCAGCGTGCTATGGAGAGGGCTCCAAATGGTGTTTCTCTACGAGGTCGAACCAGAAATGAGGAGATTCGTAGAAAAAGTAAGGACTATTAATCATTTTTACTAACAAATACACAGAGTATTTACTAATAACCTGCTTACCTGATTGTTTATTATAAGAAGATCTCACAACCTTATATAAAATACAAACAATAAACTCAATTAAATTGATTTCATTACGTAACTTTTTAAACCAACAAGTTTTCACATATATATATATAATGTTTTATTGATTGTTCCGACTTGTTCACGTGAAGCCAAATCTCGAATTAAAATGTTTTCCATATTCGACCTCGAACCCATTTTCTTTAATTATTAATTGATGTTTAAATATGATGCCATTGTCTTTTTATATGTTTATGCAAACACTGGCTCGCGAATCCGCGCAAGCATTCCAGGTTTGCGTAAACTCAGATGTCACCAATTTTATTGGATTAGGTAGGACCTTCAACTTTATAATATTATATATACTTTCTATGTTCTGTAATTTTTGTAAACTTGAAAGGGGTGAAATAGGGGTTGAAAATTTGTATGGGCAATCCATTATTACTAAAGTTAGGGATCTGAAAATTAATATTTAGACTTTTGGTAAGATATAAAGAAATACTTGTTTTTAATTTTTTGCTAAGTCATCCCTAAAGGGGGCAAAGTAAGGGGTTAAAATTATAAGGTATTCTTAAGATGCACTCCCTATGTACAGTATATGGAACTTTACATGAATAAAATATGCTATCAACCAACACAAAGGTAATTTTTTGTAGATAATTTTTGCCGTTTACATTTTGATGCATAGTGTATTATAATAAAAAATAAAAAAAACGCTTGCTCGCTTTTTAGGCTAGGAATTGGTGCGCGAGGCGGGCCTCAGGCGGCGCCATACGCAGCACACGTATGCAACTGTCTACATCTATGAGGTACGGCTTTTACCCTCCGTTTTTCAATATGTCAATATTTTTATGTAGTTTGATAGGTAGGAGTAAATACCTACCTCCTTGTTTCCTTCTATAGTAATCTAATCATTTTGTTCGGTTTAGTGTTAATAACTTGGTTTCATTTTAGACTAGGTTTCAATTTTAATATTATGTAAGTACGTAAATTCTTAAACTTATATGTTTTATTCGAAAGTTATTAATTTCCTTTTATAGTAATAATTCTGTTACGTTTTCACGACTAAACGGCTTGGCCGATTTCGATTAAATTTGGTGTATAAATAGATTATGACCGGGATTGGGACATAGGCTACTTTTTACTCGAATGAAATTACAATTTAGACGTAATTTATTTTCTGTATTAGGATCATTAAAAAAAACAACCAGCCTTGTTTCTTGCCTTTCTTTCCTGGCTTGGTCGCGAAGGAATAGGCAGTAAAATTGACGTTTCAAAGTGATCCTTGTGATTTTAATGAATAAAAATATTTGACTTTGACTTTGAAATGCGCAGAAGTAGGGTAACGTTTTTATTTACAAACCACGCATGCGAAGCCACGGTTGGATTAGTTAGGTTATAATAATGAATGATTAAAAAGGTGAAAAATAATAAATAATAAATTTTTTACAAAAATCTAACAACCGACTTCAAAAGTTACCTGGAATATTCGTACTGAAAAAAAAACAGTCGAATTGAGAACCTCCTCCTTTTTTGTAGTCGGTTAACCAAACTCTCATCAAACTACCCTTGAAGTACATCCTTTCCAATAAAAAAAGAATCATCGAAATCGGTTGGCGGGATTTTGAGTTATTCGTCCATTTGTCGCGCACATACTTAAAGCAAATTTAAGACTTAGTATATGGTTCGTATAGAATATGGTAGTTCCCGTTGACCTAGAATCACGAAATTTAGCAAAAAGCAAGGCAGCACAAATAAAGGAAAAATTCCAAAAAATAATAAGGTTGAAAAGCAAAGGGTGTCCCCATACATACATAGTTGACGCCAGTTAAGATAGTCCTCTGAGTTGTATGGGCGCTCATACAATTTAGAGGACTGGCTTAATCGGCACCAACCTCAAATAAGGTAAATAAATCAAATTGTGGTATTGTGGTGTTGCTGTGTGAAAGAAAATAAAAGAAAATATTTATTATAGATAATGGTACGGAACCCTTCGTGCGCGAGTCCGACTCGCACTTGGCTGGTTTGTTTATACTTCCTACTGTTATATTATTGTACATCCTGAAATGGATAAACTGTGTCAAATCAAGAATGTTAAAAAAATGGGTACTTATGTAACCAATATTTGCAGGATAGGGATTATTGCTGTGTTTGCGGTACCAATATTTGCTGTGTTGTGCTAATAATGTCAAATCGGCTTTAACCACATTTTGAAAAAACATGGTTTTAATTGATCGAGCGAAGCGAGATCTCCAAATCAACTTGGGCAAATCGGCGTTGTATGTATGTACGTATGTTTGTTTGTCCGGGAATAACTTTCGAAGCGTTTATCCGATCATCGTGAAATTTGGTATATAGGTAGGTAATGATGGCACAATTTTGGTGTGACTCAATGAGCTAAAAGTTTTGGGGGGTTGTTGAGATATTGGGTATAAGAGTTGTTGAGATATAAGAGGGATAAAAAAAAAATTGAGGCCATTAAGTCAAGTGGGACGTCAAATAAAAGGTCTTCATTAGTACATGTGAACCCCGTTTTTATTTTTAGTTTAGTTTTTGTAGATTTTGAGTTATTAGCCATAATAAAAACTAAACTTTGACAAAATTCACAGGGTATACCAGTGAGCCCACAGTGCTGTTATTTGATATGCGTGTAGCTTATGTATCACAAACATAGGCAAAAGTCTGAAATCTAGAATAACTGCAATTTGTACCCCAAAAAAGAGGAACCAATTAACATGAACTCCCGTTACCTGTAATTTGAATGAAACTGTAGGTCAAGTTAGTTGGTTTTTATTTCGTGGCACTATTTTGATAGTCAAAGATTACGATTTTTTTTTGTTTTTATGATAGACTCGCGAGATCTCAGTTCGGGGCGAACCACTAGTTTAATAAATAATATAAATAAATAAAACGTTTATTTTCCCATCACAAATAGGTTTTACAAAAAATATAAAGGTGGCAAGTTATGTAACCGAAGGTAGGAAGGAAGTTAACGTATTAATTACATTGAGTAAGCCTAATTAGAAAACCTGTTTCGTGAGGGACTGGTGCCTGAGATAGGTTTAGAAAACTTGTATTGCAGGTCACCAGTGCTCTCTCTCCACGGATTAAATAAAGTGATTTGAAAAGTGTACGGAGCACTCGGGGTGCGAGTCTAATTCACACTTGGCAGTATTTAGGCGACGCGGGTTTGTACACATGATACAGGACAGATCAAAGGTAAAGCGTGTAAGGGTGGTTACATGGTGTTTTCGGATTGACTTCCCGTTTTATTTCCACATGGGAAAATACAGACTTGAGATTGGCGATGTCTAATGAAATCTCATGCGAAATGTTGAATTGATAAAATCGAATTGAAATTTTTATTTCAAATGAAACGACCATTTTGACGACTTCCGAGGTGCTGTAGATGAATAACCGGCTCAGAATAGAATAATATTTATTTGCAACTAATTGACCCGCCCGCGGCTTCGCACGCTTGAAATATCCCGTTCCCGCGGAACTTCGGGATAAAAACTATATAATAAAACACTCTTGTCAAAGTGACGCGACACTTCATATAAATGAATTCACGTCAATGAACGACGGTTAAATTATATGGATACATAAAAAGTTTCCGCGCACTTCACGAATTCACAAACACAAATTATAAAGAAGATATCCAAGGATTCACCAATATTTGACCACAAACATATATGTTACATTTGTCTGTGGTCAAATATTTATAGCGCGTTCAGAAATTAAATAATTAAAATAACGTTTTGATTACAAATGAAATAAACGCATCCAGTTTGACAGGTACGAACAGTTTGTATGGGAAAATAAAATAGCTACTTACTACTTCTTTTACTAATTTCATTGCAATTTCTTTATTTTTTCTCACCTTTTAAACCTTCCTTGGACTTCTACAAATATTTCAAAACCAAAATTAGGCAAATCGGTTCAGCCGTTTATGAGTTTAAGTGAGACTAACGAACAGCAATAAAATTGATTTTTATATATATAGATTTATTTCAAGTTTGGATACTTTTCTATAAAATATACCTAAGTATGTATTCACAAAATATATAGCTATAAGTAGCAAAATGTATTCTATCAGTTATCTGGTTCCCACAGTACATTGATTGCTTGGTTAGGGGCTAGACAGCTCTGTGTGCATTATCATAATTTATCTATTTAATCAGAAGTAGGATTTGATTACATACAAGTGGAGCTAATATAACAAGTTTTAACAAAAATACAACCGACTTTATAAGACTGAAAATCGAAAAAGTCAGGAGAGGAAAATGTCTCCCATACGCACAAAGCGGTACTCTTCCACCTTTATCGTGAGCACCGCCAAGGTGTGGAACGCCTTGCCTGAGTCTGTGTTTCCTGATAACTACAACCTAGGGGTCTTCAAGTCGCGAGTGAATAGGTTTCTTCTAGGCAAGCGTGTACCATCGTAGACTGAATCATCGCGCCCCATCAGGCGAGATCGTGGTCAAACGCTAACCTAAGGTATATAAAAAAATGTGCAATTTCGTTTACTTGGATGACATTTTTTCTAGTTATTTTGATTTAAAAACCAACCTAGTGAACACATTTTGATGAAATTTCTATGAGACTAGTCTGAAAGTATATCCTTTCAAATAAAAATAATCTAAACCGGTTGATAAATGACGTAGTTCTAAGCTAACAAACATAAAAAAAATACAACCGAATTGAGAGCCGCCTATATTTGAAGTCTTTTAAAAATCAAGCTTCACAAACTGTAAGTATGGTAGATTTTAAAATGTTTTTCAATATTTTTGTGTGAAATTTACCACGGTTTTGAACCGTGACTAATCTCTAAGTATTGTTTAACTAAATTAATTATTATTTATTCAAGAATATATAACTAGTTATTTGCGTATAAACAGCAGAATGTTTATTCAGCCTTTAGTATTACGTGCCGGTAGTGAAATTTTACCTGCCTATTTTAAACTTATGTCATTTCTGTATTTTCGTCGTATTTTTAACACGTTTTTATTAGCTTGGTATGTATGTATGTATGTAACGGAATCTTTGAACTTGATTTTCAACCACGTCAAAGCGTCAAATTAAATTTAAATTTTCCACACTTGTCAAGGACGGATAACAATAGCATAATCCAATAAAAAAACGCATTTTTAGTTAGCCGATATAAAAAATAGAATATAAATAATAGTTCAAGAAACTAAAAACACGCTTTTGTAGATAGCCGAACTAAAAAGTAGGATATAATTTTCATTAAATTTAAATTAGGAATAATGTTTTTATAATAAAATACATTTTTTAGTTAATCACACTATTTTTAATTTAAATTTATTGATAATTATTATATACTTTTTAGTTCGGTTATCTACATAAGTGTGTTTTTTAGTTTTTTTAAACTATTATTTATTTTTCACGTGTTTGGTATAAATATCGCGCAAAACAGACTGTACTCGTGTGTTTTAGCATCACACGTACAACATAATGCTAAACAACATATTTTTTCAGATTTTTGAAATGCTGTTTTTGTGAATATTTTTTTAAGAACACCCCGTTTCCGTTTGTCGTCATCAACATCATCATAAAATATCAGCCCTAGGACGTCCACTGCTGAACATAGGCCTCCCCCATACATTTCCAGAGAGATCAATCTTGTGATCCGATCTGTCTTTCCATCCTGAGGGGGAGGCCATCCTACGCTGGGCTTCCACAGCA
This sequence comes from Philereme transversata, assembly GCA_963924445.1. Lineage (NCBI taxonomy): Eukaryota > Metazoa > Arthropoda > Insecta > Lepidoptera > Geometridae > Philereme > Philereme transversata. The sequence continues at coordinate 15,332,361 of OZ004347.1, forward strand.
TGCTCTCAACTCTAGAACCTTTCTGCCACTTCAGCTTGCTCATCCTCTTAGCTATGTCAGTGACCTTGGTTTGTCCATGGATCTCCTCATTTCTGAATCGATCTCGTAGATAAACACCAAGCATTGCCTTCTTTATAGCACTTTGAGTGAACTCGAGCCTTCACAGGAGGCCCATAGTGATATACCACGTTTCTGTGCCATAAGTCATTACTGGTAACAGACACCGATCAAAGACTTCAGGCACTGAGATATTTTGTATGAAAAGCGTCACGTAGTGATTTTTACTTCAACTTGCCTCATATAAATTAATCGAGCGAAGCGAGATCTCCAAATCAACTTGGGCAAATCGGCGTTGTATGTATGTATGTTTGTTTGTACGCGGATAACTTTCGAAGCGTTGATCCGATCATTGTGAAATTTCATACATAGGTAGGTAGTAATGGCACAATTTTGGTGTGACTAAATGATCTAAAAATAATTGGGGATTGTTGAGATATTGGGGTTCAATATAGGTAAAAATTAGGTCAAGTGGGACGTCAAATGAAAGGTCATCATTAGTACATTTCAACCACTTCTTTTTAGTTTAATCCTTGTAGTTTTTGAGTTATTAGCCATAATAAAAAGAAAACATTGACAAAATTCACAGTGACCCCACAATTCTGAAAATTGGTATTCGTGTAGCTTTAGTAATACAAATATAGGGAAAAGTCTGAAATCCAGGATAACTGCAATTTCTACCCCTAAAAAGTGTAATGAATAACATGAACATGAACCCCCGTTACCTCTAATTTGAATGAAACTGTAGGTAAAGTAAAGCGGTTATGCATTTCGTGACACTAATTTATTAGTCAAAGATTAAGGCCGGCATACACACAGATCACTAATCATATTACCGACTAAAAATGTTTAAAATTGACGTATTTTGTATGATTTCACAACTCTCTAAATCATATTTAGGCACTAAATACTGTTACGCTGTTACACAATAAGAAATAGTCGAAATTTCTCGAAGGCTCTCGTCTTACCTACTGTGAATACGTAATACTTTGTATGGAATATACCTGCATGCGGCGTTTACCTGCAGTTGCGCAGAATGGGGAGTGGTCATTCTGTCGAAACACCGACCCTTTCCTGGAACGTTTGAGATCGTTCTAGTGTAGTGAATTGTGCTCGATATAAATAGGCCGGAGAGATGGCCGGACAGTCAGTCTGGATTTTGCTATACGTGAATTAATGTGTTGTGATCACGTGTGACCAAGTTCGTGTATTCATCGTTTAGTGTTGAATAAAAGTGTTATTTCGATTAGACTGATTATCATTATTTTATCCCGAACCCTCAGCTCGTAACAATACGTTTAGGCATCGTTGTGTAAGTCGCCATAAGAATAAATATAAATATTGCTGGACATTTCACACAGCGCTATCTAGCCCCAAACTAAGCAGAGCTTGTACTATGGGAACCAGGTAACTGATATAATACTTATATACTTTTTTTTAAAATACATACTTATAATATATAGAAAAACATCCAGACACAGAACAAATATCTGTAGGGCATACAAACATTTGTTCCGTGGCGGGAGTCGAACCCGCTACCTCCTGCGTCTCAGCCGGGTATACGCCCACTGCGCCACGGAGGTCTTCATATTTATTTTGATATTTGGGAGATTCGCGAGATCTCAGTTCGGTTAATTAATCTAGATATTAATCTTAAAACATAGTGGTTTCCGAAAAAGCTCAGCTAGTGTGTCGAATTATTCACTAGCTATTTAGCGTGAGCCTAAATCGATGTCAAATTCTGAGAGGTTTTTACCAAAGTGTTTGCAATGGTTTGCATATTCTAAGCAGCTAGCGTCTATCAACCGAGGAAAAAAACCACCTGAATTTAACCTTAATATCGTGATATCTCAAAGCTGGTTTTCGTGTACATGTTTGCGAGATAATAATCAAAGTACGGATATAATATGCGAATTCAGAGGTATTTCACGATGGGTTTACCTATTTATAGAATTAGGGGCATCTTGAACTTGGCCTTTATAAATTCTTTCAGTAACTATATGTTTCACATCTGCCAGGCGTCGCATGACGGTCACATTTTGTTTTTGCTTATGAAAGTGGCTAAATGTATGGAATACTCATTGGCTAGATCCAACTCACAAGTGTAAGGCAGAGATGGCTGTTTGTGTATGTTTATGCGCGTATGTGTTCTGAGAAAACAAGTATTCAATCTGTTCCTGTTGTTATCTGGTTCCCATAGTACAAACTTAGCTTAGTTTCAGGCTAGATGGTGCTGTGTGAAATGTCTAGCATTATTTAGTATTTATTTATTTATATAGTCACAGAGACTGAAATAAACATATACACTTCACGGGGAAATTTATTTAGTGTTCTTGTTTACATGTACTTTTTGATTTGATAAAATTAAATTACTAGTGGTTCGCCCCGAACCGAGATTTCGCGAATCTTCCACAAAAACAAAAAAAAATTGTAATCGTTAAATATTAAAAAGTGTCACGAAATGCACAACGTTCGAACATTATTCTTTTTTTCCAATTTATTATAAGGACCTTTATAAGGATACATGTCGGTCCTATCGTATGTACAAATTAATTGAATCAAAGGTACAAACAAAATAAAGATTAACAACAACAATTAACTTATTTAAATCGGTCCGGCACCACAACCATACAAAAATGTACAGGTGTGATCCCTGACAAGTTAACTTAAAAAAAAAACAATAAGTAGCCACAAGTAAATTAAGCTACCTACCTATCTATATGTATGTCACTTGAGGCGACTTACTGCACTAAATAATTCGTTAGCTGCATCTGATGTAGGGTCAGCTAAGATTTCATTGAAAATGCCCACGTCGAATCTGTTCAAGTTGTAAGTCGCCACCAGTGACTGTCTTTCTCGCTGGAAGCGGACACATTCTACCAATAAATGGTGCACATCCTCCACCACTCCACATGTGTCACAATTAGGTGTGTCAGCCTTCTGCATTAAGAACGCAAACATTTTTAATGGCATGTGACCTGTTCTCAACCTGTGTGCTATAACAATAAGTCTACGTGAAAGGCTTGCATTGCCGAACCAAGGTATGTGAGGAGGCTCACATTGGATACATTTGTACCAAATAACTTTTTCTACGGATCTTTCATTAAAATATTCTTTCCAAACATTGTAACAACTTTTTCTATATTTTGGTAAAAACTCTGAATAGTTAGGTAGTATGTTGTCCTCAAAACTTTCTGAAATCGCCTGCTTCGCTAATATGTCAGCCTCCTCATTACCTTTTAGTCCTATGTGCGATGGAACCCATTGTAGTTTAACATTTATACCGCGATGAGAAAAGTCTATTAGCTGCGATAACACTTTATATGCAATCGAAACTCCCCTCCTGCCAGAAGAGCACCGACTGATATGTTGAAGTCTCTTACTGTCACTACATATAACGAATTTCTTTCGATGAAGACGGTCAGCGTAGAATTTAAGCGCTTGAGATATAGCAATGAGCTCCACAGACATTATTGAAATTCTACTACTAATTTTAAAACAATTATTTTGCCTATTACCATTACTTGAATTAAAATCATAAAATGCTGCTCCTCGTCCATTATCACTTTTTGATCCGTCTGTAAATATAACATACCAATCAAAATATTTATTGTGCAATTCTTTTATCGTTTCGTTTTTTAGTGAATTAACTTCGTGACATTTTTTTGGAATTTTCATACATTCTAAATTTGTTTGAACTATACAATTGGTATTTGTACTAAAAACGGGATATTTACCATGATTTGTGAGTTCTTGAGTGTCCCGATATTTCGACGCAGTTGCATGCGCCATGATCACGGGTAAACTGAAGTCTTTGCGAGTGGATAGTTATTGGCAGATATAACGATCTACCCTCTTATCCACTCGCAAAGACTTCAGTTTACCCGTGATCATGGCGCATGCAACTGCGTCGAAATATCGGGACACTCAAGAACTCACAAATCATGGTAAATATCCCGTTTGTAGTACAAATAGTGTTAATAACCATGATAGTTTCAAAAGTTATATACAATTGGTATTTATATTTGTGTGTATTTAGACTAAACATGTCAAGAGAAGCAGAAGAATATATCGCATCATTTTTAACTGAATCATAACATACGACAAGTAACGGTTTTTTCTTACTAGACCAGTAATTTCTAGATGTACACAATAAATTTAACTCTGTCAGCAATTTAATTGTTTCATTATCAGACCACGTTCGAGCCTTTAAACTGTAATTAAAAGCTAAATATCGCCTTCTCACATGCAGTGGAGGTCCACAGAGCTCGCTTTCCATGGTATGTATCGGAGTACTTCTGATAAACCCTCCAATTATTCTCAAAGCTTGGTTTTGTACCTTATCTAGCTTGTAAGTGTGAACTTTCGCACTGCTATCAAATAAGTTATCATCATCATCATCGTCAGCCTTTCTCATCCCACTGCTGGGCATAGGCCTCTCTTCGTTGTCGCCATTCACCTCTGTCCTGCGCTGTTCTAACCCACATACGACCTGCGATTTTTATAACGTCGTCGACCCATCTTGCCGGTGGACTACCTGCGTTCCTAGTTCCATCTCGGGGCCACCACTCAGTCAACATCCTGCTTCACCTGTCATCACCGCGCCTGGCCACATGCCCTGCCCAACTCCATTTGAGTCCCAATATACGCTTGCTGACGTCTTGAACTTTAGTCCGCTTGCGACTTTAGGTATTGGGGACTCGGTCTAGCAGTGTGATGCCGAGCATGGCGCGCTCCATGGCTCTCTGTGCGACTCTAATCCTGTGCACAGTCTCCTTCGTGAGCGTCCATGTCTCAGCACCGTAGGTTAATGTTGGCAGGAGACATTGGTTGTAGAGGCGGGTCTTCAGACATCAAATAAGTATGAACCATAATCTAGTCTACTCCTAATCAATTAAATATACAATTTGCGTAGATGTAATGGATGTATACCCCAATTAGATCCGGCCAAAAATTTTATGATATTAAGAAATTTTTGCGTTTTAGTCACCGTCTCATTCACATGTTTACCCCAACGTAACGAATTGTCTAGCCAGATACCTAGATATTTAACATACACGCGTTCAATTTCACAATTGTTAATTTTGATATTTAGTGGTTGTCTTCTACAACCTCTGCTAAAAACACAATATTTAGATTTAGAATCTGATAGCTCAAGGCCCAACTCATTTAATATGCCTACAAATATATGTAGTGCGTTTTGTATTTCACTCACGCTTTCCGATAGATTTCTGCAATTTTTATATATGTATAACAAAATCATCTGCATACTGACAAATATAAACAAAATTAATTTCTTCACATATTTTTGACGTTGTTATGTTAAAAAGGAGAGGAGAGATCGGATCCCCTTGAGCCAAACCCCTACTTGTGTACCTATGTAAGTCTGGTAATAAGCCTGAATCATCTTTAATTTGAAGGCATCTTTGACTCAAAAAATTCCATAAATACCTACAAATTAACTTTGCTATTCTTAGCTTATCAAGGATTTCTGTTGTCTTTTCTATTAATACATTATTATACGCACTTTCGACGTCAAGAAAACATGCGACAGTAGGTATATTAGTTGTGAAACCTATGTAGTTGAATCTGAGTAACTGAACGGACTAAGCAATCTAAGCACGACTGACCGCTTCGAAATCCCGCTGTGAATGGCGATAACAAATTATTTTTTTCCACATACCAACTTACGCGTTTGTTAATCATATTATGCAGTATTTTACAAAGGCAAGACATTAATGATATCGGTCTAAATTTTTGTAACGGAATCTGATGCACCATGTTTAGGTATGGGTACTATTGTAATATTTCGCCATTGTGTTGGGATATTACCGGTGTAAACAATACGATTGTACATAAAAAGTAGATATTGCTTTGCATTTTTCGGTAACTGGTATATCATCGAATAGGTGATTCCATTTCCTCCCGGAGCTGTGTCTTCAGAAGAAGTCAGAACTCAGTTTCTAAAGTCTCATTTGATGAGGTATATGTAGGCCTACACGGTACCACATAATCTGGAGCCAAGTTGCATACTGTGGTCAGAGTTTATTGTTATTTGTGTTTATTTTGTTTTTAAGTATCAATATGTTTATATTGTTTTAAGTTAGCAAGTTAGTACGCCAACCTTTTTTGGCTCTGAGGTTGGCAGGTAGAAAATGCTATTAGTATTAAGACCACCTTTTGTACATGTAATTTGTATTTTTTGTGGAATAAAGTATTAAGCAAAAAAAAATAAAAATAAAATAACAAGAAAGAATATAAAATAAATATTAACAAATATCAAACTGGCTAGAAAACATTTACAAAAACAACATACATGCATACACATAACGCGGATTTGCCCAAGTTGATTTGGAGATGAAAAGAATGAAATTTTCTGACATGCTATTTTAATAAAACTAACATTTTAGTGTTGATTACATAAATAATGTTTAAATATTGTAAACATTAACAAACCACAATAGTAAATTTATTATACTATAAAACTTCGTCAGTACATTGAATTCTATAGGTGTTTAAAACAAAATAATTCTTTAAAATTCTCCATGATCGCGTTTTATCATATCAGCTGCCTTCTCTGCAATCATTATAGTCGGCGCATTAGTGTTTCCGCTAGTGACAGTTGGCATGATGCTAGCGTCCACCACTCTCAGACCAGAGACTCCTCGTACTTTAAGCTGAGCGTCCACCACTCCGTCGGGACCCATAGCGCACGTCCCCACAGGATGCCATAGCGTAGTACCCATGTTTAGGCCGTAGCACTTCCAGTATTCAAAACTAGCCAAGGCATACCCGCTACATTGTTTTAATTCGATATCAAGAACATTCCCATCCACACTCTTGAAATAAGACGAATTGAGGACTCGTGTGGTATCCTCAATGTAACGTGCATAATTATCCAAGTCTTTTGTGTTGGAAAAATAACTAGTATCAATGATTGGACTGACTTCAGGGCTTTTGCTTTTAAGTCGAATTTTACCAGTGGACTCCGGATGCAACATGGTGACAAGACAAAGTAAAGTTTCCCTACGTTGACCACCTCTGGTCATCGCAATACAGACATCATCTTCATAACCAAAGACGTACGAGCATAAAAAGGCTAGTTGTATCGTTGCAGGTGGAAATGGAAAACAAATGGTTTGATAGTCGGGATACTTTTGAGTTTTGTCAACAGCCACGTGCCCCATCAAAGTTGGAAGAGGAAGCGTATTGAAATGATCAAAGAGATCTATATTATCAGCAATGTTGTCTAAACCTTTCATTCCTGTTAGAACCACGGGAACAGTTGTGTGATCTTGAAGATTTTCACCGACTTTAGGTGAATTTAATATTACCTTAATACCCATTTCACGCAGATGTTCCTCAGGACCAATACCTGACCGCATCATCAGTTGCGGGCTATTAATAGCTCCAGCAGATATTATAATTTCTTTGTTTGCTTTGAGTTGTATGATTCTTTCATCAGATAGTTTTAGTTCAACCCCGACGGCTTTCTTTTTTTTGTTAAATATTATTTTAGTTGCTAGAGTATTTCTTAAGACATACAGATTTGGCCTATTTTTTATCGGTCTAAGAAATGCAACAGCTGTGCTTTGTCGAATATTGTTGTCAATCGTGAAAGTAGGTACGGAGTACCCAAGCTGTTGGAACCCATTGGTGTCTATCAAAATTTCATGTCCAATCTCTTTAAATGCGTCTAAATATTTGTTTGATCTATCTTGCCATTGAGGACGCGTAACTCCGAGAAGTCCTTTAGTGTTATGAAGTGAGGTAGATTTACTTTCAAATATAGCTTTATCGTCGAGGCGTTCGCTTTTCTTGAAGTAATGTAACACATTGTCCCAGTCCCAGCCTTCGTTTCCTTGATCAGCCCAGCTGTTAAAGTCGGCCTTGTTTCCTCTGACGTAGAACATGTAGTTAACACCGCTCGATCCACCTAGCATCTTGCCTCTTGTCATATGAATATTCTTGGTTGTATGTGCTTGAGAGGTGACTCCATCGTCGACCGTGTAATAGTTCCAATTAGCGTATGATGAGTAGTCGACAAAAGGAAAGAACGCTGGCACCTGAAAAGATATGCGTACTTACTTTAATCTTTACTATTTTAAACAGATCTTAAGTCGATTTTCAAGTAACGTACCACAGATTCAATCGGCGGGTTACCACCAGCTTCAATTAAAAGTACTTTCCATTTTTCAACTTCTGTTAATCGATTCGCCAATACACAACCGGCTGATCCTGCTCCAACGATTATAAAGTCAAAATATTGTCCATCTGAAACCAAATAGGTACATATGTAGCAATTTTTTTATCGAATACGTTCGAATAATTCACCAAAACTCAAGCTGTAGGAGTTGACTTATCAATTCGGCAAGTTGTTTATCCAAGAAATTTGGAAATTTGACATTTTTGAAGTCGGCTAATAATAGAGGGCAGGTGTGGTTGGTAGCCTGATAAAACTTTTGAAACTGTAAGGTTAAATAGATAATAATAAATAGATGTAGATTAATAGGTGTTAAATAGAGATTAAGCGCAAGCTGCGTCTACGCTAGGCGAGCAATGCACAAGCGGAATAGAAGTAGCGTAGACGGCCTTGAGAGGTCGGACTAAGCCCGCAAACTGTCGGTTTTTTGACGAAAGTAAAGGGATTTGCGTCACGCTCGCAGTGGAAAGTGGACAGTGATCGTTTAACGCTCTTTGTACATCCAAACATAACGCCGATAACAGAACGTCTCGGCTCGTGCTCGGCCCGCCTAGAGACCTTAATGGCTTGCAATTAAACATAATACTGACCGTAGACCGTAGCTTGCGGGGGATAATCCGAAGACGTGAGATTTAAACTGGCGGCTACTGTGAAAAACACTTGTAGTTGTGTTATAGTTGGACGCGAAACTTCAACTTCTGCTGCAGACATAATCTGTAGTAGGGCCTCCATGCTAAAACAAGACCGAGTGAGTGAGCGAGTGAATGGCGAGTGAGACTCGCCTGCCGAGGGTTCCTTACCTACCTAGATTTATATTAATTTAGCGGCACCATCTAGTTGTGTGGAGTAAAGTGGTCAGAAACCTAGTAAACTATGGAGGCTAATTTAAAAAAAAATGTTATACGGCGTGTCGCCGTATTCACGAAATTAATTTAAAACACACATACAGAATCGTATTAACTAATTTTAGAGGTGGGTTTAATACCGATAGCTTGAATATTTATCCAGTAATCGATACATTTCCAATAAAGAATATTTAACGTAAATTGATGGCGCCTTTGCGCCGATGTCGCTTAGCCAGTTTAATAGATATCTACTTACATGATGAATTTGATGAATGAATTTGATTTGTTTACCTTTTTTATAAAGGGTGTTTCATTGATATTTTAGGACTTAAAATTAAGGTAAAATGAAAATTAAAAAAAAATCATGGTAATGTATTTGAAAAAAATAATTTACAACAATATTAGCCATCAACCCTACCCGTGTTTTAAATTAATGTTGTAAATGCAATGACACGCCGTAGAGACCTTGTTTTATTTTAAACCGACTTCAAAAAAAGGAGGAGGTTCTCAATTCTTCAGATTCTCTTATTTTTGTATATTCTCCGGTTAATCGAAGACGCCGAGACAGATTCGAGAAAAAAAATATTTTTTGTTTAAAAGGGTATACTTCTCTGGTGGTCCCATTGGCACCAAGTCAGGATTTGATGATGGGATCCCAAAAAAAAAAAACGAGGGCAACCCTCAAATTTTATACGGACGCTTAATATGTTTTACATATTTTTTATAAAAAAATTATTCTAAAGTAAAGTAGTTAGTAAAGTTCATATAGTCGGTAATACTTTTTTAAAAAGTTACTTGTTTTATATTATTTGCATATATAATATTTCAATCAACAAATAAAGTAGTGGTTCACCCCGAACTGAGATTTTGCGTGTCTCCCAAGACAAAAAAAAAATATTCTTAGGGCGACTCGCGAAACGATGCCTAAACGTATTTAGTGGCTAAATATGATTTAAGGAGTTGTCATCGTAAAATTTAATACGTAAAATTTAAACATGTTTAGCCGCTAAATACGTTTAGGGATCGTTGTGGAAGCCGGCCTTAATCTTTGACTAATAAAATAGTGCTACGAAATACACTACCAACTTGACCTACAGTTTCATTCAAATTACAGAACGGAAGTTCAAGTTAATTGGTTACGTTTTTTTGGGGTAGAAATTGCAGTTATTCTGAGTTTCAGAGTTTTCCCTATATTTGTGTCACTAAAGCTACACGCATACCAAATTTCAGCACTGTGGGGTAACTGGTGTACACTGTGAATTTTGTCAAAGGTCAGTTTTTATTATGGCTAATAACTTAAAAACTACAAGATATAAACTAAAAATAAAATTTGACTCGAAATTTATTCACAAAGACCTTCTATTAGACGTGCCATTTTACCGGTAAGTCAGTTTTTGTTTTTGTTATCCCTATTGAACCCTTATATCTCAACAACCCCCCCCCCCCCCCCCCCACATTTTTAGATCACTAAGTCACACCAAAATTGTGTCATCACTACCTATATACCGAATTTCACGATGATCGGATAAGCGCTTCGAAAGTTATCCTCGGACAAACAAACATACATACATACATACAACGCCGATTTGCCCAAATTGATAGAGATCTCGCTACGCTCGATCAATTATTTCAGTTTTTTCACTTTGCACACATCAGAGTTCATGATTTTTTTATACTGTACTGTTTTTCAGTTTATTTGCGTTTGGGGAACTGGGTGACGTTTGGGAAACTCTTCCAAAATACCTCAGTGACGAAGTCATTGCTCAGTGTGTTGGTGACATAATATGGCACAAAATGGAGGGTGGCTATGGAGAGGGCTCCAAATGGTGTTTCTCTACGAGGTCGAATCAGAAATGAGGAGATTCGTAGACAAATTACGGACTATTAATCATCTTAACTAACAAATACACAGAGTATTTATTAATAAGCTGCTTACCTGCTTGTTTATTATAAGAAGATCTCACAACTCAATTTAAAATACAAATAATAAATTAATTTTAATTGATTTCATTACATTGATAAAACATAATAATTTATTGATTTCTGCGACATGTTCACTTGAAGCCAAATCTCCAATTAAAATGTTTTCTACAGTCGACCTCGAACGCATCGTTAGTTATTATATGATATTTAAATATTTGTCTTTTTGTTTGTTTATGCAAATACTGGCTCGCGAATTCCGCGCGAACATTCTATGTTTGCGTAAACTCAGATGTGACCAATTTTATTGGATTAAGTAGGACCTTCAAATTTATAATACTAGTGGTTCGCCCCGAACTGAGATCTCGCGAGTCTACCATAAAAACAAAAAAATATTATTCATACTCTTTGACTATCAAAATAATGCCACGAAATAAATATTCACCTAACTTGACCTACGGTTTCAATCAAATTACAGGTAACGGGAGTTCATGTTCATTGGTTACTCTTTTTTGGAGTACAAATTGCAGTTATTCTAGATTTCAGACTTTTGCCTATATTTGTGATATATAAGCTACACGCATATGAAATTACAGCACTGTGGGGTTTCTGGTGTACCCTGTGAGTTTTGTCAAAGTTTAGATGTTATTATAGGTAATAACTCAAAAACTACAAAAACATTACTAAAAATAAAAATGGGGTCGAAATGTATTAAGCAAGTCCTTTTATTTGACGTCTCATTTAACCTAATAGTTTCATTTTAATTTTTTTATACCCCTCTTGAACCCCAATATCTCAACAACCCCATAACATTTTGAACTTATTTAGTCACACCAAAATTGTGCCATCACTACCTATCTATGTATACAATTTCACGATGATCGGATCAACGCTTCGAAAGTTATCCTCGGACAAACAAACATACATACATACATACAACGCCGACTTACCCAAGTTGATTTAGAGATCTCGCTTCGCTCTATCAATTATATATGGACCGTGATTTAATAAAGCTTTTCAATGTATCAATGCTTTTTATATTCTGTAATTTTTGTAAACTTGAAAGGGGTGAAATAGGGGTTGAAAGTTTGTATGAGCAATCCATAATTCTTAAAGTTAGGGATCTGAAAATTCATATTTAGACTTTTGGTGAGATATAAAGAAATACGTGTTTCTACTTTTTTGCAAAATCATCCCTAAAGGGGGCAAAGTAAGGGGTAAAAGTATAAGGTATTCTTTAGATACACTCTCTATGGACCTTTACAAAAATAAAACCAACACAAAGGTAATTTTTTGTACATAATATTTACCGTTTACATTTGGATGCAAAGTTTTTGAGATCACGCTTGTTAAGCTAGGAAGTAGGAATTAGTGCGGGACGCGGGTCTCACGCGGCGCCTTACGCAGCACACGTGAGCAACTGTCTACATGTATGAGGTAGGTACCGGCTTTTACCCTCCGTTTTTCAATTTATCCATGTTGTTAGTTTGATAGGTAGGAGTAAATACCTACCTTCTCGTATCCTTTTATAGTAACCTAATCATTTTGTTTGGTTTAGTGAATGAATGAAAATTCTTTATTATACCTTACAAGCTGTCTGGAAGAGATCGCTTTGTTAAGCGATAAGACCGCCCATTATACTTACATTTATTTGATTTATATTTTATTTTTATATCTGTTGTGTTTAGCTTGTAAGGTATAATAAAGAATTTTCATTCATTCATTCATTCATACAAGCTAGACACAACAGATATAAAAATAAAAAATAAAACAAACAAATGTAAGCATAATGGCCGGTCTTATCGCTTAACAAAGCGATCTCTTCCAGACAACCTTTGGATGGAGATAATAATTTTGAGTATAGTGCTTATAATTTAGTTTAATTGTAGACTAGGTTTAAAGTTTAATATTATTATTAGGTACGGAAATTCTTAAACTTATATATTTTATTCGAAAGTTATTAATTTTCCTTTAAAGTAATAATGTTGTTACGTTTTCACGACTAAACGGCTGGACCGATTTCTATGAAATTTGGTATATAAATAGATTATGACCGGGATTGGGACAAAAGCTACTTTTTACCCGACTACGCAGAAGTAGGGTAACGTTTTTATCGACAAACCACGCGTGCAAAGCCGCGAGCGGGCCAGCTAGTTCATAATAATAAATGATTAAAAAGGTGAGGAATAATAAAAAAAAATGCTGAACATTTCACACAGTGCTATCTAGCCCCAAACTAAGCAAAGCTTTTATTACGGGAACCAGATAAGCGATATGATGCATAAATACATTTAATTTGCAAATACATACTTAGAAATATAGAGAAACATCCACACTCGGAACAAATCTGTAGATCATGCAAACATTTGTTCCGTGGCGGGAATTGAACCCGTAACCTCCTGTAAATATCTACTTGTAAATGATTACTGTTACTAATTACATTAGGCTTGTTTATAAAACAAATGCAAATTTCGACGGGAACTAATAGCGAGCTGGATGTAAATCACAGAGGGGTGATGGATGAGATGCGAAGAGCGAATTTGTGTGTCTGAGTGACGCATTGACAGCGACATATTAGAATGTAGTGTTTTTACTTACTGCTATTTTAGATACCGAATAGTGTTTTAATTGCACAAAATACACATACAATGTACAAAAGGTGGGCTTAGTGCTAAAAGCTTTTTCTACTTGCCAACCTCAGAGGTAGCTAAAAAGTTTGACCTGCTGGTGTTTTTATATATATATAAAAAGATTACATTTATATTAAATACATATACATGTATTATACATATTCGTGCTGACTGTTATCCTTCGTAGGCATCGGAACCTCCCCTACCAGTCCAGTGCAGTACCTAGCCGTCGTACTAACATAGCTTGCATCGTCCAACCTTGCCGTACGGTTTTGGCCTTCCGGCACTACCATTTTTTGAGCCCCATTATCTACAATAGAATAATCAAATTATTAAATATTTTCCCACTGACATATTTAAATGTAAAACTGTAATCATAAAATAGCTTTTCCCCCTTTCCTATGATGACGGAGGAGTTAATACAAATTAGAAAATAGTATTGATAACGAACATTCATAATCATACTTATCCTGTTTAAACATGCGCATACACTACACACACACTCTTACACCCCACCCACCCGTACGCACACCCACCCTTAAGCACACCCCACATTACTCACTTCACATATACAAACTCCCCACACATACACACCCCACACACACACACACGCATATACACACACACTCACACACACACCCTAGACCCAATACACACATAACCTTTATAATAAAAGTGCTTTTTATAAAACTTGCTACATATCATAATATTAATTTAGAATAATTTTCCTTGTTTATTTTTTTTCTGTTTGTTACAATTAAGTTTGCATCAAAATCTCTGTACCTAGATACTCTGGAATGTCAATGTCTCCTTTAGTCATGTCGGGCACTGGAAAGTGCGACACAGTTTTTACTATTGCACTTTTCAGTGTTTCATCTATGTATAAAGCTATCCTGTGTGTATTATGTTCAAAATAAATGATTGATTGATTGATATACTAAACTAATATTAAAGGCTAGAGGGAGTAGTGAAGGAGTTCTGCAAGAAATGCTTGTAGAGTCTATTGAGTCGTGTTTCGTGCCGACTAAAATACTGAGGCTTTTTTAAACGCGTTTTCGTACGAGTTATGAGATAAATAAATAATGCTGTACATTTTACACAGCACTATCTAGTCTCAAACTAATCAAATCTTGTACTATGAATAAATGAATATGTATTTATTTCAAAGATAGGTTTACGTAGTGGACTAAGGTATAAATAGTGCTATTTCTAGGACCTTGGTGTTGAGTCTTGTGTTTAACTCTTATTAATGCACTACAGCCTTGTTTATCGTACAATAAAAGACTGATACCTTGCTCTAAGTTTAAAAACTTGTGTTTAGATGCAAGGGTACCAGATAACTGATAGAATGCTTAAAGGCTTTTTTTTGTAAATACCTACTTATTATATAGAATCACCCAGTCCCGAAACATATATCTATGAAATATAAATAAATATAAAAAGTAGTTTTAGGGTTCCGTACCTCAAAAGGTAAAAAAATAAACCCTTATAAGATCACTTTCTCGTCCGTCTGTCCGTCTGTCCGTGTGTCACCACCGATTTTCTTAGGAACGGGTGGACCTAGCAAGTTGAAATTTATACCAGACACTGAAGTCTATAGTCCCTATTAGGTGTATAAAAATCAAGGTCTTAAGTCAACACAATAAAAAGATATGGGCAAATTTAGCTTTCGTGAAAACTTGTAAAGACCAAATTTACCTTAATTATCAATTTTTTTTATTTTTCGGAATTTTCTCTTTACATGTGCCACATCAAAATTGACAATTCTAGGTTAACTGGAAGTACTCTGTAGGTTTTGGGTCGAAAACCTATATGTTCCCGTTGACCTAGAATCATAAAATTTGGCAAAAAGCAAGGCAAAAAGCATAAATAAAGGAAAATTCCAAAACATTTCAAATTAAAGGGTGTCCCTATACATACAGTTGACACCAATTAAGTTAATTAGTCCTCTGCGTTGTATGTGCGCTCATGCAATTTAGAGGACAATGGGTAGGTACGGAACCCTCGGCGCACGAGTTCGAATCGCACTTGACCGGTTTTATTTATATTTTCAGCAAACAGAATAATATAACAGACCATTAAACTAGTGGTTCGCCCCGAGCTGAGATCTCCCGTAATCTTTGACTAAAAATAGTGCCACGAAATGCATAACCCACTTACTTGACCCACAGTTAAATTGTTTATGTTAATTGGTTTTTCTTTATTGGGGTACAATAATTTGTACCCCAAAGTAAAGTCTGAAATCCAGAATACGGCAATCCGTATTCTGGATTTCAGACTTTTGCTTATATTTGTGTCACTAAAGCTATACGCATATCACATTTCAGCACTATGGGGTCCTTGGCGTACCCTGTGAATTTTGTCTAAGTTCCGTTTTTATTATGGCTAATAACTCAAAAAATGCAAGAACTAAACTAAACATAAAAACGGGGTCGAAATGTACTAATAAAGCCCTTTCATTTGACGTACCATTTGACCTAATAGTATCATATTCATTTACCCCTTTTGAACCCCGATAACAACCCCCCAACATTTTTGTTCATTTATCTACACCAGAATTGTGCCGATCATCGTGAAATTTGATATGTGGGTATATATCAAATTTCATATATACCTATATAACACATTTCACGATGATCGGATCAACGCTTCAAAAGTTATCCTCGGACAAACAAACACACACATTCAACGCCGATTTGCAAGTTGATTTGGAGATCTCGCTTCGCTCGATCAAATATAGATAGGACATAATCCATTTAACTGTAACCTTTTTAGAACATGTGAAAGAAACGGCCGAAAATATATTAAATAACTAGCTGACTGTACAAAATATGTGTGCTTGATCATCTGATGTAACTCAAATAACTCTAAAATAGTGTTTCAAAATTAGCTGCAGAATATTTGATTTTGAATTCATGTATAATTTTATACCTACATAAAGCGGTATTCAATGATGTCAGAGTTTTAGATATGCTATGCACTTGCCAGAGCCAATCGGTACGGTACGGATTTGATAGATGATGCGTGGGATATTTCTGTTAAATTTTACTAATTACTTTGTAATTTCTGGTATTGGTTTTCATTTTCACTTTTATGAATAATATGAAATACAAAAATATAATTATGCAGTCAGAAGTCGATGGCTAGGTCGGCTTTAGTAGTATTTTAAGTAGGTAGGTAGTTTTAAGTTGTATTTGTGCGTAAACAACTGGATGACTGGCAGAGTCGTTCTTCAAAATTTGTCATTTGTTTACAAAATTTACTCTGTATCCGTCATTAGATGCCTCATCTATACATATAAAATGCTTAGTCCTGAATGACTGACTGACGGATCAACGCACAGCCTAAACCGAGACCTGAAACTTGGAGTGTGTGTCCTTTGTATGACGTAGGCATCCGATAAGAAAGGATTTTCCGAAATTCTACCCCTAAGGTGGTAAAAAACGGGGGCAAATTTTGTATGGGACAACGTTATTCCTTGGTCCAATCTACTTCAAATTTTGCTTAAACCTTTTTTAACAGAATTGATGGAAGAAGTGTTTCGTATTTTATTGAAATTCGTCCCTTAACGGGGTTAAAAAGGGTAGAAAGTTATTTTGGCGGTGTTTTGCTTCGAAGTTGATATCAATACTCCTTAGTACTTCCTTTTGGTTTAATTTACATTTTATTTTGACACATGTTTGAAAACTCAATCCGATTTTATTCAAAAAAGGTTGAACTCACTTATAAACATAAGCAAATACTCTTTATAATAGGAATGTCACTGAACAGCAACTAGATAAACTTGAGCGCTTGCAAAACTTTGGCATCCGGTTCATCTTCGGCTTGCGGAAGTATGACCATGTGTCCGAATTTTGCAGTAAGCTCAAGTGGTTACCCATACGCCTTCGCCGGAATACTCACATCCTTCAGCATTTATATAACATCCTGTTCAACCCTTCCTCACCTTCCTATCTTAAAGAACGCTTCCATTTCCTCTATCAATCCAATCCTCGATCCTTGCGTTCATCTGACGACACTCCAACTCAGGACACCTGTACACTCCTCCTCCTACTTTGATAAGTCTTTTACAGTGCAGGCTGTCCGGTTATGGAACGCGCTGCCGGTGGCTATCAGATGTGCCAAGTCACTTGCCATTTTTAAACGTATGCTCAGAGAACACTATCCGAGTATTTGTCGCTAAATATATATGTATTTATTATTAATTATTTGTTTCTTAAATAAGTCTAAGTATGTATCTTTAAATTATTATGAGTAGTTATTATTTAGATTCATGTAATTTTCATTTATGTAAGTTTTAATTTTTATATAATTAGTATTAGTATGTATGTACATGTAATATGTTAGGTACACCATTACACCCCAGGTAATGTCTACACAGTCCATTCCATCCAAAGGTTGTCTGGTAGAGATCGCTAATTAGCGATAAGACCGCCAATTGTATCCATAGATTTACGTAGTTGTTTTTTTTTATACGTATTTGTTTCGTGGTGTGCAATAAAGTATTATCTATCTATCTATCTATCTATGTCTCGAAAGTCACCGTACTATATTAGCACCTCGTTTGAAGGTTTCTAAGCTTAAAGTGGTTATGCACTTTTAGGACACGGCCTCATAGGGACGAAGGACGATGCAGCCACGAAGGAGAAAGTGGCGGCGGCAGTCGCCAAAGCAGGTGGCTGTCAGCTGACTGCAATAAAGGTGGGGGAAATTCGCCGCGGCTTTGGCGGCGCCGGCTCCACCATTGTGACCTGTCCGATCACGGCAGCCAAAGTGTTGTCGGGAACGGGTAGGCTGTTGGTTTGAAATTTGAAATGATAAGGATGTTTTTTTTTTTTTTTTTTTATTCCCATTTATTATAAGGATCTTTATAAGGATACATGTCGGTCCTATCGTATGTACAAGTTAATTGAATCAAAGATACAAACAAAAAAACAAAATAAAGATTAACAACAACAATTATATTTCGTCGCTTCATTCTTCAGATACAATTAACTTAGGTAGTGTCTTTAGCCTACACGAGGAATTCGCACGTTTAGAGAATCGATTTATTTTTAATCGGGATTCGAATATTTTTACTCTGTAACAACACTCGCTTACCGGTTGTCAGTCCGACTGCCACCTCATTCTTTTTTTGTGCGAGGCAGCGTTCGCACGTGCCTTACGTAAAAAGATAAAATAAAAGTGAAAAATACTTTGTGCTCCGTTGTTATTATGCCGAAACGAAAGAATGAAGAAAAAATTAAGCGTTACCAACGCAAAATCCGGAAAATGGAGCAGGAACAGCGAAAATATAGCCGTATTATTTATTCCTCGTCGGAAGACTCCGACAAAGATTCAGGTTAGTAATTTCCTTTTTTTTTCATTGTTAAGTGATAAACATTTCAAAAAATATTGCTCGTTTTTTTACACCTGGAGGGTGACCGTGTGTCATCACGAAGGTAGTTTTTCTAACCGGGAGGTTAACCGCGTGTTAACACGAAGGTATTTCGAAATCGTTCTAGAAACGATTACGTTTTACGGTTCTAATCGAGCGAACAAAAATGTCATACCTAGAGGTGGATCGAGTATCCTCACAATGGTAATTTACAATAATTCCTAAAACTAATTAAGGTTTATTGCTGACATTTAGAAAATTTTATATAATTTATCGTAACGAACGATATTCTTTATATTTTCCGTGGCATTTATTTTTTTCATATCTACCCTCAAATATCACTCAATAACATTTTGTTATTGTATCTTTTTAGATAATGAAAACCATGACAAGGCCGATCTAGAACCCTTGGATCCTGGCGAACAAAGCGGCTTAAGTGGTATTTCAAACAATGACGAGATTAAAAATTACTGCGATTAAGAACCGATCCCAGAACCAGACTTAGACCCTGACATTCTCACTGCGCTAGGCGAAGCCACTGAAGAAGTGCCAAAATTTGGACCAAACATTCATGAAAACTTATCACGACTGTGGTTACCTATCTTACGAAAGGGAATGAAAAAGGAGGCAAAAGAGAAACTTGCCAAGGAGTATCTCGTGCCTGAAAATTGCCCTTTATTACAAGCGCCAAAATTGAATCCCGAGATTTCAGCTGCAGTAGCCGAAGGTACCCGGACTCGGGACAAAAGAGTAGAAGCCGTACAGCAGCAATTGGGACAGGGAATATCCGCCCTTAACAAAGGTTTGGAACTCCTTCTAGACGATGGCAAGGACAGACTTCAGGCCATCAAATTTGTCAGTGATAGCTGAAGACTGCTGTGTGACCTACATTATGTAGAAACGGAGGCAAGAAAAAAGTTCGTTACTCCGGGATTGGATAAGTCTTTTTTAAATATTATGCAAGACGTTGACCGAGAGATGAAATGCTTTTTGGAAGCAAGCTTTCGGAGAAAATAAAGGCCACAAAAGTAATCGAGAAACACGGATTACAAATCAAGAAACCTGCCCCAAACACCAAGGCGTCCTCTACGACCTCTCAAGAATCGACAAGCCGCTCACGCCCCCAGGGAAACTGGGGAGGCCCTTCTCGCTTCTCGTCGAACAGGGGGGGGGGAGAGGAGGGCTGAAGAAGACTGCTCCTCCAGGTCGGAGAGCGTGGACAGGCAACGTCACTCAACAAAAACCGTCGGCGCAGAACAAACAGCGTGCGACAACTCAACAACAATAGAGGTACACGCTGGAAGAATCCAGTATTTTTATAATTGTAGGATTCAAATTACTAAAAATGTTCAAATACTTGATTGGATCTTGAATGGCTATTCTATATGGTTTTGTAAGAAAGTACGACAAGCTTACATTCCACGTAACCTTGTGTCCCAACGCGAGCACGCAGACATGGCAATATCTATTAAAAAATTGTTAGACCTTGGTGCTATTTCTCCATGTCAAAGAACAAAAAATGATTTTGTTTCAAATGTTTTCTTAGCACCAAAGCCCAATGGAACAAAGCGATTTATTCTAAATTTTAAGGCATTAAACAAATTCATTTCGACCACCCATTTTAAAATGGAGGACCATAGGACAGCAGCTAGACTCGTACCGAAATCTGGTTATATGGCTAATATTGACTTGAAAGAAGCTTACCTTTTAGTCCCTATTGTAAGAAAACATCATAAATACTTACGATTCGAATTCGACCAAAAATGCTACGAGTTCGTTGCTCTAGCCTATGGTTTATCCGTGGCTCCTTGGGTCTTTACCAAGTTAATGAGAGAGGTCATGAACCATCTTCGTGAAAGGGGATACGAGTATAGGTCAGTTATATACCTTGATGACATATTGTGTATAGGTGACACTTATGAAGAATGCAGCGAAAACGTTTGCAATACATTAGCATTGCTAAAATGTTTAGGATTCGTCGTCAATTACGATAAAAGTAATATAACACCTCGACAAGTTTGTCGGTTTTTAGGTTTCATATACAATACTGTAGATATGTCCCTAAGCTTGCCAGACGAGAACCGACTAGGTATCATGAAGTTTGTCAAAAAGTTTTCCAAACTTTCTAAATGTTCTATCCGGGAATTATCACAATTCATTGGAGTACTTACTGCGGCATGTCCTGCAGTAAGATATGGTTGGTTATATACCAAAACCATTGAGCGACAAAAGTATCTAGCTCTTCAAAAGTATGATAATTTTGAGGCAAAGATTAAACCTTCGAGTGTTGTCTTACCCGATTTAAAATGGTGGGAACAAAAACATAATGTCAACAAACAATGTAATGAGGCCAGACCAAAAATTTGCTTTGGAAATATATACAGATGCATCGCGAACAGGCTGGGGCGCTGTTTGCGTTGATAAACGCGTTAATGGCGGATGGAAAGATGATGAATTATCTTATCACATCAATTACCTAGAATTACTAGCTGTTTTTCTTGGCTTAAAAAAACTTCGCCAGCACACATTCTAATTGCTCTATTTTGCTTCGAGTAGACAACACAACGGCTTTGTGCTATATAAATCGCATGGGTGGAATCCGTTTCCCACATTTGAATGATTTAACAAAAACCATTTGGCAATGGTGCGAGAGGCGAAATATCTTTATTTTTGCGTCTTATATTAATACTCACGATAATATTGAAGCCGATCAAGAATCGCGAAAAATAAACGTAGATACAGAGTGGGAACTATCGAATTGGGCGTTCCAAACAATAATTCACACTCTGGGAAATCCCCAAATTGATCTCTTCGCCTCTCGTACTAATGCAAAATGCAATCGGTACATCTCTTGGCAACCGGACCCCGATGCTATAACAATTGACGCTTTTACAGTCAGTTGGAGCTCTATGTTCTTTTATGCTTTTCTACCGTTCGCCTTGATTCTAAAGTGCTTACGAAAAATTATTAATGACAAAGCTACTGGGATTCTAGTCTTCCCCTATTGGCCTGGACAAGCTTGGTTTCCATTGCTTAAAAGAATGCTTATCTCAGATATCATCTTCTTTACGCCTAACGGGGACCTTTTACGTTCTCGTTTCAGGTTACATCACCGGCTCTACACCAGCCTTACTTTGGGGGCCGCGACGCTCTCAGGACAGCATTTACAAGGCTAAACACCCCGGTCGTAGCACTCGACTTAATGCTAGCATCCATCTCGGAAAATACCATGAAACAATATTCTGTAACATACAGATTGTGGTGGGAGTTTTGCCTAGAAAATAATTTAAATACCTATGAGGCACCTTTGTCATCCGTAATAGGCTTTCTAGTAGATCACTTTAATAAAGGTGCATCATATGGGACTATTAATAGTCATAGTTCTGCCCTATCGTTACTCCTAGGGAATAATGTAGGGTCAGATGAGCGAATTAAACGTTTACTCAAAGGTATTTATAGGCAAAATCCATCCCGACCTAAATATACGTCCACTTGGGACCCAAAGATTGTACTAGACTACGTATCCTCTCATGGTACCCTAATAGCAGTCGAAGCCTGATCAAGCTTACAAAAAAAATATCAACTTTGTTAGCTTTGTGCACTTCCCATTGCGTGCAAACCTTATCTCTAATTAATATCACTAACATTGATAGGTCCCCCTCAGGCATAAAGATCTTGATATTGGATATTATAAAGACTTCAGCACCAAATCGAGAGCAGCCAATATTATACATGCCTTACTTTACGGACAATCCAAGTATATGTCCAGCAAAAACCCTAGACGCCTATCTTAAAGCGACATCAGGGTTGCGACCTGAAGGAACTGATAATCTTTTGCTTACTCACAAAAAACCTTATAAGAAGGCATCGTCACAAACTATAAGCAGGTGGATAAAGCAAACTCTAGCGGAGAGCGGCATTGACGTTACAGTATTTAGTGCACACAGCACACGTCACGCTTCTACTACGGCGGCGGCATCAGCTGGAGTTTGTATCGATACCATTAGAAAAACAGCTGGATGGTCCACCTCTTCTCTGACGTTTGCTCAATTCTATAATCGTCCAGTGACGGATGAAGGAGTATTTGCTCGTTCTGTATGTGCTGTTAGTATAAGAAAATAATTTAGTAATATAATTAAACCTACGTTTATAAAAGAAATTTTTGACAAATATGTCTCCTTTCGGTTCTTAATGATTTATTTTGATTAAAATTATAAGAAGTATTTTGTGTTGTTTTGAAACAATAAAAATTTTCTACTATCTATTTAATTAAATGTTTTATTGACACAAACATATTTAACCTTTAAGTTCTAATCTGAAAGCTCTGAACATCTACCTAAGTTAATTGTATCTGAAGAATGAAGCGACGAAATATAATATGAGATCAAACGAACTTCTTGAAGTGAAGTTCGATCATTATTATATGAGTCGCTTCATTCGAAGATACACAGGTTCCCACCCACCCGAACCCAACGTAGAAAACTTGAGTAGGCTTTAATGTCTCTGAAAATAATGAGGTGGCAGTCGGACTGACAACCGGTAAGCGAGTGTTGTTACAGAATAAAAATATTCGAAACTCGATTAAAAATAAATCGATTCTCTAAACGTGCGAATTCCTCGTGTAGGCTAAAGACACTGCCTAAGTTAATTGTATCTTCGAATGAAGCGACTCATATAATAATGATCGAACTTCACTTCAAGAAGTTCGTTTGATCTCATATTAACTTATTTAAATCGGTCCGGCACCACAACCATACAAAAATGTACAGGTGTGATCCCTGACGGGTTAACTTAGGAAAAAAAAAAACAATAATTAGCCACAAGTAAATGAAGTTACCTACCTATCTATATGTATGTCACTTGTGGCGACTTACTGCACTAAATAATTCCTTAGCTGCATCTGATGTAGGGTCAGCTAAGATTTCATTGAAAATGCCCACGTCGAATCTGTTCAAGTTGTAAGTCGCCACCAGTGACTGTCTTTCTCGCTGGAAGCGGACACATTCCACCAATAAATGGTGCACATCCTCCACCACTCCACATGTGTCACAATTAGGTGTGTCAACCTTTCGCATTAAGAACGCAAACATTTTTAATGGCATGTGACCTGTTCTCAACCTGTGTGCTATGACAATAAGTCTACGTGTAAGGATGTTTGTTTATTTATTTGTTTGTTTGTTTGTTACTCAATCACGT
The DNA here is from genome assembly GCA_963924445.1 of Philereme transversata. NCBI lineage: Eukaryota > Metazoa > Arthropoda > Insecta > Lepidoptera > Geometridae > Philereme > Philereme transversata. The sequence continues at coordinate 15,356,589 of OZ004347.1, forward strand.
CATAACGGCTGAACCAATTTAAATAAAATTTAGTATGTACATAGATTATAACTTGAGTGAACACATATGCTACTTTTTATCCCATATATCAGGTCCCATTGGATAAAAATGTGGTATCAAGTCAAGTTGCAACAGCTAGTTTAGCTTTATTTCTAGGTTATCTACACATTTAGTAATGTAACGCGTCATATATATACATAAATATCATCAGCACCTCTTACATGCCGGTCACGTGTCCAGCCGGACGGATGGATGCAGTCGTGAAATGTGTGTGGAAATGTTTCTTTGTATACAAATGTAACTTTAACGTACTCTACCGTATTAGACGGGTGCCAATTGAGAGAGCACGTCTAATGTGTGGTCTTGTTTTAAATTATAATGTACTAGCTGACCAGTCCACAGCTTTGCACGCGTAGTTTTTCGATAAAAATATTACTCTCCTTCTGCTCAGTTCGGTAAACAGTAGCCTACCTAGCGAAGCGAGATCTCCAAATCAACTTGCAAATCGGCGTTGTATGTGTGTATGTTTGTTTTTCCGAGGATAACTTTTGAAGCGTTGATCCGATCATCTTGAAATGTGATATATAGGTATATATGAAATTTGATATATACCTATATACCAAATTTCACGATGAGCGGCACAATTCTGGTGTGAATAAATGAACTAAAAGTGTTGGGGTGTTGTTATTGGGGTTCAAAAGGGGTAAATGAATATGATACTACTAGTAGTAAACCAACAAGTTTTCACATTGATAATATATAATATTTTATTGATTTCTGCGACTTGTTCACTTGAAGCCAAATCTCTAATTAAAATGTTTTCTACAGTCGACCTCGAACGCATCGTTAGTTATTATTTGATATTTAAATATGACGTCATTGTCTTTTTATTTGTTTATGCAAATACTGGCTCGCGAATTCCGCGCGAGCATTCTAGGTTTGCGTAAACTCAGATGTGACCAATTTTATTGGATTAGGGAGGGCCTTCAACTTTATAGTAATAGGTCTTTACCTATGAAATTGTCGTTCTTCAGTACTGGTCATTTAAAAAAAAAAATAGTTTGGAATGGCTTTGTATTCTAAATTCAAATTAATTTTGGGTTAAAAACATGACATTCTTTTTACAAACTCGGTCTTTTGTTTATTGATTAGCGTTGTATTTTCATTACATTTGAACATTTTTCGTCATAATGGATACTGTAAAAATTTGTGTTATTATGGAATATGAGTTCCATCGTGGCACCAACGCGACACAAACGGCACGTAACATCAAAAACGTTTACAGAGAGAACTGTACAAACGAACGCAAAACCCGTTATTGGTTTTCCCGGTTCCGTTCTGGAAATGTTGACTTGAAAAATGAAGCTCGTGGTCGTCCGGAGACTTTGGTCGACAATGATGAATTAAAGGCGATTGTGGAAGCTGACGAAACTCAATCTACAGCTGAGCTAGCAGCAGCTTTTGATGTTAGCATCAAAATAATTTTGATCCATTTGCGACAAATAGGCAAGGTAATAAAACTTGATAGATGGGTGCCCCACGAACTTAACGATCGCCAGCGCAACGTACGCGTCGAGACCTGCCTCCCGCTCCTCAATAGGCAAAGAAATGAAGGAATTTTGAACCGAATTGTTACGTGCGATGCAAAATGGATTCTGTTCGACAATCGAAAGCGCTCAGCAAGTTGGTTAGATCCTGATTTAGCACCAAAGCAATGCCCTAAACCAAAAATGACCCCTAAAAAGGTGATGGTCACTGTTTGGTGGTCTAGTGCGGGTGTGATTCACCACAGCTTTTTACAAAACGGCATGAGCATTACTGCAGATGTATACTGTGAAGAACTGGAGACAATGATGGAGAAGCTTGCACATCGGAAACCAGCTTTGGTCAATCGGTCGTCCCCACTACTCCTTCACGACAACGCGCGACCCCATACTGCACAACAGACAGTTTCCAAGCTGCAAGAGCTGGGGTTGGCAGCTCTCCCTCATCCGCCATACTCACCAGACCTTGCACCTACCGACTATTACTTTTTCCAAAATTTAGACAACTTTTTAGTGGGTAAAAAATTCAATTCCCGAAAGGCAGTACAAGATGCCTTTGAAGAGTTTGTTGCCTCCCGTCCAGCTGATTTTTACAAGAAGGGCATAAATAAACTGCCAATGCGTTGGCAAAGATGCGTCGATTGCATGGGTAATTACTTTGAATAACAAAAATAAAAAAGTTTAAAAAAATAAGTACTTTCAATTATTCCATACAAAACGGCAATTTCATAGGTAAAGACTAATATAGAATTCTAATGGTAAAATAATTTTTGAAAGCGGACCAGTAGTTTTATAACATTAGTATAGATTTGATTTAATTAAATTTTATTGTGTTAATTAGTGTGACCAATAGTAACGTTTGTATGATAAAATGGCGAAACCTAGTATAGTTCTTATGCAGGTACAGAACTATATAGACCATAAACGAATTACGAATTGATAGATCATTGGAATATCGCCCTGCTGAAATATTGATCCAGGATTAACGTTAAACCAGGATTAGATTCTGAGTGTAAGTTTTCAATATAAAGTGAAACGTGGTTTGTTATGGTGTATGGATAACATGATAATTATTTGGCATTCTGTATTTGATTTTTCGATTTCTTGTTCGTACAAAGTTATCACGACATGCAAAATGATAGACTTGGTATGAACTAGTGGTTCGCCCCGAATAAATTCTCGCGAGTCTCCAATAAAAACAAAAAAATATAATTCGTAATCTTCGACTATCAACATAGTGCCACGAAATGCATAACTTGACCTACAGTTTCATTCAAATTACAGGTAACAGGAGCTCATGTAAATTGGTTTCTTTTTTTGGGGTAGAATTTGCAGTTATTCTAGATTTCAGACTTTTGCCTATATTTGTGTCACTAAATCTACACGCATATCAAATTACAGCACTGTGGGGTCACTGGTGTACCCTGTGAATTTTGTCAAAGTTCAGTTTTTTATTATGTTCATTATGGCTAATAACATAAAAAGTACAAAGTTAAAACTAAAAATAAAAATGGAGTCAAAATGTACTCATAAGTACCTTTTATTAGACGTGCCACTTAACCGGATAGTCCTATTTTTTTTTACCTCTCTTGAACCCCAATATCTCAACAACCCCCCCACATTTTTAGATCATTAAGTCACACCTAAATTGTGCCATTACTTCCTACTAAATTTTACGATGATCGGATAAACGCTTCGAAAGTTATCCTCGGACAAACAAACATAAATAGATACATACTTACTACATACATACATACAACGCCGATTTGCTCAAGTTGATTTGGAGATATCACTTCGCTCGATCAAATATGAGAGATTTGGCTCTACGTCATGTTGCCTAAGTCTACACGAGCGCATCTCTCCTTTAAACCTCATGCGAACAAGTCGAACAGTTAATCCAAAATCGATAACTCGATGCTAACAAGATAGCCGAATCAAGGTGACACTTTTAAGGTTCCGTGTTCTGTAAAATATCGATTTAGGCCACATCCGCCAGATTTCACATTCTTCAGATCGTTTTTTTTTCGGATTATTTAGACAAAAAATCTGCGTAGGGCGACTAGATGAAATGACGTCTGTATAAAGGTTGCTGGGAGTCGTTTCGTTAAGTCGCACAAGATCGGTCACTCTCGTATCTGTAAGGGAGAACTATGTTCAGCAGTAGACGCCCTATGGCTGATATCATGATTAAAACTATAGAAATGTAGCAATATTACTAATAAGAGCCCTTTGTAAGCCAGCCGGGTTGTTGCCTGAGTGTTCCCGGACATTGATGACCTGACGCGAGATAAAATTAGGAGGTCGAAGGTCCATTGGCTCGCTTAACTAAGCCCTTCTTCTTATCTACCTCATATAAGTTAAAATTTAATCAGCTCAAGTTGAATACCTAACGTAAGTAGGTACCTACCTAATTCTAGTGTTATAAAATATTTCAAACTTGGCAGAATTCGTTTTAAATCCAATCTCTTTTTTATGCTTCCTACTGTTTTACTAGTGGTTCGCCCCAAACTGAGATCTCGCGAGTCTCCCATAAAAACAAAAAAATATTATTCGTAATCTTTTACTATCAAAATAGTGCCCCGAAATGAATATCCATTATACTTGACCTACAGTTTCATTCAAATGACAGGTAACGGGAGTTCATGTTATTTGGTTATTTTTTTTGGAGTATAAGTTGCAGTTATTCTGGATTTCAGACTTGCCTATATTTGTGTCACTTAAGCTACACGCATACCAAATTTCAGTACTGTGGGATCACTGGTGTACCCTGTGAATTTTGTCAAAGTTCAGTTTATATTATGGTTAATAACTTAAAAACTACAAAGTTTAAACTAAAAATAAAACGAGGCAAAATGTACTCACAAATACATTTTATTAAACGTGCCATTTGACCGGATAGTCCCATTTTGTTTTTTTCTTACCCCTCTTGAACCCCAATATCTCAACAACCCCCCAACATTTTTAGCTCATTGAGTCAAACCAAAATTGTGCCATCATTACCTACCTAATACCAAATTTCACGATGATCGGATAAACGCTTCGAAAGTTATCCTCAGACAAACAAACACACATACAACACCGATTTGTCCAAGTTGATTTGGAGATGATTAAAGTTGATTCGCAAAATGTTGGGTGGTTGTTGAGATATTGGGGTTCAAGAGGGGTAAAAAAAAATGAAAATGAGACTATTAGGTCAAATGGGACGTCAAATGAAAGTTATGTTTTAGTATATTTAGACTCCGTTTTTATTTTTAGAAAAGCCTTTATGGTTTTTAAGTTATTAGCTTGCTAATCCTCTTAGCTATGTCAGGAACCTTAGTTTGTCCATGGATCTCCTCATTTCTGAATCGATCTTGTAGATAAACACTAAGCATTGCCTTCTGCATATCACTTTGAGCGACCTCGAGCCTTCATAGGAGGCCCATAGTGATATACCACGTTTCTGTGCCATAAGTCACCACTGATAACAGACACCGATCAAAGACTTTCGGCTGAGGATTTTGTACGAATAGTGTCACGTAGTGATTTTTAAGTTAACTTGCCTCATATTAATTATTAATCTTGAAACCTATTTGTTTCCGAAAAAGCTCAGCTCTTGTGCCGAATTATTCACTAGCCTGAGAGGTCTTTTCCAAAGTGTTTGCAATGGTTTGCATATTCTAAGCAGCTAGCATCTATCAACCGAGGAAAGCAAACCACCTGAATTTAACCTTAATATAACATCTTAAAGCTGGTTTTCGTATACCTGTTTGCGAGATAATAATCAAAATTCCGATATAATGTGCGAATTCAGAGGTATTTCACGATGGGTTTACCTATTTGGAAGGCGTCTTCACCGGGCTAATAAACTCAAGGTCAGGAGTCAAGAGCTTATTCAAAGTACCATAAGTACAGCTTATTCAAGTAGTGGACGACCGTTGAGGCAATCCACAACGCCCGTCTACTCGCACGCAGAGGGCAGACGCGCGTAGCGCGAGGCGAGACGCAATGCGGAGCGGATCGCACTCACCCTGATGAATTGAATCGAAACATTGCCGGTCCAAACACGGTATCGGGCAATTTTTTTATTAATTAATTTTCAAGGAAAGAAAAATTTGAAAAGTTTCCCGGAAAATTTAAAAATTCTGGATAAAGTATTTTGTAAGTATTCTGGATAGATAAAGGCTTATTTATATATAATACAGTTTTTTAAAATTTATTTAGGTCTTAAATATTTTACAAACATTAAAAATAGTACTCAAAAATCACTAAGGTTTGTAGGGATAGTGCTATATAATATGAGTCTACATCTAAAGTACTGAAAGTCTGATGCGCTCAGACCATCATACTCATAACATATATGTACTTAAATTAACATATCGACGGCAGAAAGCGGAAATGGCGTATCTCAAAAATTTCCGCTGTTCGATATTGAAACATCAATTGCTGTAACTAGTTAAAAATCAATGAAGCAGTAACTTTAGGACATTCCAATTAACTGTATCAAATAAAACTTAGATTGATAAAAATATTTTCCAAATTTCAACGTTCTATCTTTATTAATGTACGAGTTATGATTTTTTTAAATAGTTTTTCGGCTTTGGTGTACAATTAGATATTTTGAGATACGACAAAATCGCTTTCTTCCATCGATATACTTGATTGGAACCAGGCAGATACAGCGAATTTATGATTGTTACAACTCTAAATTAGTTATAAAATATTATTTAAGTTTAAATTTCATTATTTTTAACGTAATTGAGACAGTTAAGTCAGTTGGTAGTTCATTAATTAACCGGGGAACTAAGTAGTTAGCACATGAGACATAATTTTGTAGGTTTCGTTTCGTAAAGTTTAAATTAGAATCGTCATAGAGTAGGTGAATTTAGGCCTCTTGCATATTAGCTTCAAATATTTTCTTCAAAATGCACTAACGAGGCTAACGTCTACGAAATGCTACGAGCTGCTACGAGATGCTATGAACTGCTACGAGCTACGACACTGCAGATTGGCACTCGACGTGAAATAAGCTTTATTCCCTTAAGATTAAGATTTAATTCACCTTGGACAAAAAGACAGTTTTTTTCTTAAGCATTAGCAGATCATACGGACTTCGTTAAAGTGACCGAAAATGTACGAAAACGCCCATTTTACAATAACTTATTTCACATTTTTGTATGTAGCTTAATTATTGATTACGAGTAAAACGGGTATATATCGCGTATGTACCTTTTTTATTTGTCATTCTGACGTTTCGGCTGTGTTGCAACAGTCGTGGTCACGGGTTGACTCAATCTTGTATCTAGCTTGTAAGAGATAATAAAAAAAAATTAATTCATTAATTTATAGAATGAATGAATGAATGAAATACTTTTTATTGCACACCAAATAAAAATACAGTAACAAAGGAAATAAACAATAAATAACGGTACAATAATAATTATTAATTGGTCTTATCGCTAAAAGCAATCTCTTGCAGACGACCTTTGGATGGACAGGATAAACAAAAATCAAAAGACGGCGGTGTAAGAGTACCTTTAACATATATTATTATACATAAACAGAACCCATAAAATAAAATATACCTATGGGTTAATAATATATTATGTATTACACTACATATGGAGGATAAATAACATAAGCACTAACTAGCAGTTACGAGACAACGAAAGGAAATGTTTGTATACCTTGACTTTGAAAATAGGAAGAGATTTAGATGACCTTATGGACAAAGGTAAGGCGTTCCACAGTCGCACAGCTTGTACTGTGAAGAAGTCACCATAAAATTGTGAACTATGGACGGGAGTTCGAAGCTGTGGAGTTTCGTAAGAACGAAGGTTTCGAGAGTGTGCCTGATACAGAAACTCGAAACGCTCCTTTAGATAAGAAGGTGAAGTGGGATTAAAGAGAATGTTAAAAAGAAGTGATAGAATATGTGCATTCCGGCGAAGACGGATAGGGAGCCACTTAGGTTTTGCGCGGAATTCATACTTACAAGGTCATACTTGCGCAAGCCGAATATGAACCGAATACAAAGGTTTTGAAGGCGCTCAAGTTTACTCATTTGAACTTCGGAAATGTCGAGGTAGCTGGCGTCATCGCAGTCTAAGATAGGGGGTAGAAGGGTTGTGCAAGCGTAATTTTGGTGGCGGTCGGTAAAAAGTTACGAAGTCTACGTAACGAAACTGAAGAAGCAAACATTTTGCGGCTGATCTCAGCAATATATTCTTTTATAATATTGTTTAGTTTTTGTGACTCGAGTGAAAAGTACGATAGTGACTATTATTTTATTCTACGCTCCGACTATCCAATTAAGAGTCCGTGAGTGGATGCCGAGGCTGATTTACGTACTACTTTTGAGTTAGCATATTATTTCGGCTGGAACAAGACGGTCCAATTTTATAGAAATTCTTAGAATATTCGGCCAGTTTCAAACCACTGAGTACTACTCATTGAATACTACTGGAAGTTGTAGAGCAGTATGCTATTATAAAAAATTACTATACTACGTGTTTTATTATGTACGACATTAAATAAAAACACGAGTAGGGCTAATGGGTAAAATAGGTATTTTTCAAATTCATTACCATAGAAAATTCTAAATTTTTAAAAAATCATAATATCAAGTCCTAAAATTTCAATGACCCAGCCTGTATAAAATAGATAAACAAATCACATTCATTCATCATGTAAGTACATGTTAAACTGATTAAGCGGTATCATTTCAAAGGCGCCACCGATTTACGTTAAAAATTGTTTATTGAAAATGTTTTTATTACTGGATAAATATTCAAGCTACCATTATCATACTCACCTCTAAAATCAGTTGATACGGTTATGGATGTGTTTTAAATTAATGTCGTATATAACAAAACAGAATGTATATCTAATCCGAATATCTCAGTATCTTAAGACGAAAGTTTTTGATCAGTGTGTGGTATCAGTGATGACATTCATCAGCGATTTTGCGAAGACTGAGAAATACGCATACTGCTGGTCTTCCAATGGTAAAATATACCTACGCAAGAAAGAAGGGGATCGCTATATCCTGATCAAGAACGAAGAGCAACTGGATAGGCTCAGAGCAGGCAACTGACTATGGTTTTGCACAATACTTCACTGCCCTACCAAATGTATACTAATAATAATTAAACTTATTATTATATGTAAACTAGGTTATAAACGTCGTTCGTTCTGTTGTAAAGTTAAAGTTATTACTATGTTATATTTTTGTTTTATATTTTGTTGCATGACTAAGTCTAATCGTAGCCTTGTATTTAAAGTCTCTCCATACGCTAATGCTATTACTTTAAAACTTATAAAGACTTCTGCACTTATATTTGCATACATAAACATAATTCAAGACAACACAACACACTATTATATCAAATCATACTCTCTCTCAGTCTACTATTTATCCGCACTCAATCCTTCTCGTTCGCACTTTCTTACTGTCACCACTAAATTCGTAAAAGAAATGAATCATAGATGCACCGCGGTACTTGTTCTTACTGACCGTCACTACAACGTCAATAACAAATTTGCACTCCAAGCTCGACACCATCGTAAAGTCGGTGATATACCGAGCGAAACTTATATTTCGCATTATTACTTCACTCCAGAAATTTACAAAAACAATAGTTTTTCAGTCAGATTCTGCGCCATTGATATTTTTATGCTTAAAATTCGATCCTAAAATACTAGACGATTTAGACACCATCAAACTTATACCATATTTTCAAACCTTTAGACCAGAAACGTGTAAGAATTTTTTGGGAAACTTGAATAATCAATTAATTATCCTGTCACAAAATATCCGGAGCATCAACAAAAATTTTGACAACTTAAGTGTATTTTTGTCTACATTGAAATTCTTACCCGACTTAATAATTTTAACTGAATGCTGGCTCGATGACTCTTCCCCTGACATTTCACTGGAAAACTATTCCAGGCACAAATCAAAAAATTACCTTAACCAAAATGACGGAATTGTTGTTTACACAAGGCTCGGTTTGCATATCACTGTATCTGAACCCAATTTTAACGATGCTAATTGTCTTGTGTTAAATGTAGAAAACTACGTGAAAGTTATCTCCATCTATCGATCACCATCCAAAAGCAACATTGAGAATTTTTTATCATCTCTGGAAAATGTTATACTGGAATCTGGCAACGGATCTCTAATCATAACAGGTGATATAAATATCGATATCGGTCCCAACTCCACCGACCCAAAATCTGATCCATACCTGGAACTAATATCACATTATGGCTTAGTGCCTGGTCACGTCATACCTACACATGATAGTACATGTCTGGACCATGCATTGATAAGAGCTCCGTATGCAAGTAGAGTTGTTATTTGTGGATCAAGCATCACCGATCATGATACTATTATAATTGGGCTAAACAAAACCCAGAACTCAGCACCAAAAAAAGAACATAAAATAAAAACACACTTCAATGTACCAGAAATTATTAAATCCCTAGAACACACAGATTGGGATATTCTATTTAAGTCAACTGATACTACTGAAGCTTTTAACACCTTCAATGATATGATTGGCAAGTCAATTGCCCCTAATAAAACTTTAAAAAAGATCAAGAACTCTAAATATATCCGCAATCATTGGATAACTCCCGGACTGATGAAATGCATACGTAAAAGAGATACACTCCATATGATAGCCAGGAAAAAACCTAAAAACGAGAAAGTTCAGGATGAATATAAATTATACAGAAACCATTGTAATAATATTCTTCAAAATCTTAAAATACTACATGACCAGACAATGATTAAAGAGTGTAAAGGAGATAGTAAAAAAACGTGGAAAGCAGTGAAAAGCATCTGTAATATCGAAACCAAGCCCTCCCCTAACTCAGCATTATTAAGCACAGAATCCCCAACCAAGTCTCTTAATAAAGTAAACAGTTTTTTCTCAAACGTAGGGGAAAAGTTGGCTTCTAAAATACTCCAGTCAATCAACAAGACTGAACAAGATCTGGTTAGTAACAAGCCCAGAGAAAGTTCGAATTCCCCGTGTAATTCGTTTTTCTTGACTCCTATGGACGAGGCTGAAATACTCAAAATCATAGGCAATCTTAAGTCTGGAGCTGCCTCTGGCTACGATTACCTAAGCAACGATATCATTAAAAAAGCCAAACTGGTGCTGGCGTCTCCTATTGCATATCTTTGTAACCTTAGTCTTTCTTCAGGGATTGTCCCCGAGTGTCTTAAGCTAGCCAACGTGATCCCAGTCTTTAAATCAGGTGAACCAAGCGATCCCTCCAACTTTAGACCGATCTCTCTCTTGTCTTCTGTCTCAAAAATTCTTGAGAAAGTTGTTAATCAAAGGCTAATAAGATACCTTGAATCCAATAATTTGTTGGCTGAGAACCAGTATGGGTTTCGGAAAGGTAAATCAACGGAGGACGCTGCGATTGATATGATAGACCATATTACAGCAAATCTAGAATCGCGACAGAAGTGCATCGGCGTTTTCCTTGATCTTGCTAAAGCTTTTGATACTGTTTCTCGGCCAATCCTGTTCCACAAAATGGAGTCAATGGGAATTCGAGGGATAGCTCTTAGCTGGTTTGAATCCTACTTCTTAAACCGGAAACAAAGAGTTTGTGTAGATAATCATGCCAGCGACTATTCAGAAATATCTTTTGGAGTTCCCCAAGGGAGTGTACTTGGCCCAACGCTGTTTCTATTATATCTTGATGATTTGTGTCGACTTAACATATCCCAAGCAAAAACATTCGCCTTTGCGGATGATACGGCTTTAATTTTCCATAGCGACACATGGAATTCAGTAATCACTAATACACAAGAAGGCCTTGATAAAGTGTATACCTGGCTCCAACATAACCTTTTAACACTTAATATCTCCAAAACCAAACTTGTTACTTTTAGTATATCTTCTCGCACATCTCCTAACATTCCCATTGATATTAGAATCCACAGTTGTAATTTGCAGGACATTACCAAATGTACAAACTGTAGCGCGTTGAAGCAGGTACAATCTCTTAAGTACCTTGGGGTTATTCTGGACGAACACTTAACATGGCGACCTCACATAGAACATCTGACGAAGCGAATTCGAAAACTTAAATATATATTTAAACAAATCAGGACTGTGAAGGATATAGAAATCATCAAAATGACATATACTTCGATCTGTCAATCACTCTTATCGTACTGCGTCTCAGTGTGGGGTCCAGCCTGCCCAACCATACTTCTTAAACTCGAAAGAGCTCAGAGAGCGATTTTAAAAATTGCGTTTAATAAACCATTTCGTTACTCGACCGATACTTTATACAAAGAGTGCAATATTCTTAGGGTTAGACAACTTTTTATACAATCTTCCGTTCTCCGTTTCCACAAAAAAGCCCTCTCTTGTGTTCGTCTCACTGACAGGTCGATTCGTAATAGAGTAAGAGCCCACGACGGCCAGACCTTCATTATTTTATAAAAGTTGAAATTTTCTCTGTACATGTCTCCTATACAGGTAAGAACGACCAGCGACTATAGAGTTTGGGTTGTGGTTACCTGGGCAGGTAATAGGTAGTAAAGGTGTATAAAATAGTACTTAAAATTTGTTAGAACATAAAGCTCAATTTTTTTATATTTTCTTCGGGATAACTATAGAAATCTCGTCATCCATTGCCGGACACTTATGACAGTTGCTACCCCTTGCCAGACACCCCTAAACTTTGATAAATTACAATTATACTTTCGTTATAGTATAAAAGCTCAATTTTATATATGTTACTTGGGGACCTATAAAAAGATGTTACCTCAATAGCCGGACAGTTTTTGTGGTTTTTACATCTTGCCAGACACATTGAAAGTCCACTGTAGGTGCGAGCGCGAATACTTAGTCGATTACTATTTTTTAAGATATCTAATAAAAAATAATTTATTTACGTTCATAGCCATATTGTATAAAGTAAAAAATATTAGTTTAATATCATAAAAATATAATAAAAAGTATGATTACAGGTAAAAAAAATATTTAAACTTGTTTATTAATTTAAGCATTGTCGTCGATGTTTTCATTTTCTTCATCACTACTACTCCAGTCGATGGCATGATCGTCCTCAACATCACCTTCTTCGTCAGTTTCTGAAAGAAAAATAAGCAAGTTTATACAATTATGAATAATTAAAAAATTATGTATCATAATTTGTCATAATAATTATATACCTGATTGAGTTTTGAGCGAATCACTAACATAACTCGGTAGTTGATCCCCTTCAAACCATTTGAACTGGTATTTGTCATCTTTTAATACCCAGCCGTTATTGTCTGGTTGATATGTGGTTGGATTTTTCAAATGAGCATTATTCCAAATGGTACATATATAGTTTGCTCGCAGAAATTGCTGCAGTAGCTCGCTTTTGCAAGGCGGTAGGTTGCTAGCGTCAAAATTTCGCAACTTTTTTCGGTCAAAAGCTTCGTTTACATCGGAGACTGTGTACGAGTCGATGAATATTTGAAGTCTAGCGGCATCAACATCAATTACATTAGGGACATTGTAGACATTGCATATAAATCTCTGAATAATATTAAAGATGTTTTGTTGATGATTTAAATTTTCAATTAATTCGTTGTTGCCGAAGTTCTTGAAAGCTTCCTGGTACTCTGGATCTTTTTTTAATATCTTGTATGGTCTTAATTTTCCTTTTCTGAAGAGCGCAGGATTAAAATCACAACCTGTGATGGCATGAAATCCAGGTAAGCTCTGACAAATTAACAGTCCCAACTCTGCATGTATTTTGGTTAGGTCTACATACCTTAAATTATTGCCAGTGCCTGTAAGCATCCAAACAACCGTATCACTTTTAAGGTGATGCATGTTACCAAGCATTATAGCCGCAATATCGGTATCAGCACTTCTTATTACTATTTCTGCTGGAAAGTTGATGTTACATGCATGATATACTATCTTCGTATCTGCTTCCTCGTGTGCTGGGCATGACAACTCTTCATCAATCCTTGAGACAACTTTATTGGAATTATCAACAGTGAAAGAATGACACTTTCTGAAATTGATGTATATTGTTTTGTTGCCAATAAATGGCACCACTTCATCAGTAGCCCAATGTGAAATAAAAAAATTAACTAAAGCTTCTTTGAAATTTAAATTTTTTAACTCTTTCGCGAAATCACTTGGTCGAATTTGTTCGGGCCCAGTTATAGAGTATTCCAATTGCGCGGATTCTAACCGTTGGGAATGCTCATAATCTTTGATCGATGGAGTAAAGTATTGATCAAAGATCACATCAATTCTCGAAGCTTGAAATTGAGTAGCCATTTGCCTCATTTGCATCAGTTGTTACCTCGCGCTCGCATCTACAGTGGACTTTCAATGTGTCTGGCAAGATGTAAAAACCACAAAAACTGTCCGGCTATTGAGGTAACATCTTTTTATAGGTCCCCAAGTAACATATATAAAATTGAGCTTTTATACTATAACGAAAGTATAATTGTAATTTATCAAAGTTTAGGGGTGTCTGGCAAGGGGTAGCAACTGTCATAAGTGTCCGGCAATGGATGACGAGATTTCTATAGTTATCCCGAAGAAAATATAAAAAAATTGAGCTTTATGTTCTAACAAATTTTAAGTACTATTTTATACACCTTTACTACCTGTTACCTGCCCAGGTAACCACAACCCAAACTCTATAGTCGCTGGTCGTTCTTACCTGTATAGGAGACATGTACAGAGAAAATTTCAACTTTTATAAAATAATGAAGGTCTGGCCGTCGTGGGCTCTTGGGCTATAATATTTCTTGGCCAGTACCTAAAACTCGCAGTACTTTCGCACAAAAGTCTCCTTCATTCATGGGACCCTACCTTTATAAACGTGTTGATAAGGGCATAAACATTTTATATTGCCTGAACTCGGTTTGTAAAAAGAAAATAAATACCTGGCTTACGAGCCTAAACTACATGGATACGGAAAAAATATTACAAATTTTAACATAAATTTTAGATATAGACCGACTTACACACAGCTCTTCTATTTAATAGTAATTTTAGACGACTACATAAATATAGATACATTGCAACACTTCAGAATACCTACATAATACACTTCAATTGCTATAATTTCCCATTATGTCAGTTACAACTATAATATATTTTCGTATCATACATAGGTACATAATATTATTATAAACCTGATTAATATTTTTACTCATTGTGTTGTCAACCTAAATCGGCTTCCATTGTTGCATACAACTCGGACTCACGCACACATTGAACCCAACTTATCTTGGTCTTGACTGAGAGGTGAACTTCATAAGTTTACCCTCAAAATTTTGAAGGAGCTATATTTATGTGTTTAATTTATTTAGATCTTCTATTTCATATTTTGTCTCTGTATAATTAGTAAGTTGTAAGTTGTATAAGTTTAATAAAATTTGGACGATATTGATGTCGCAACCTCTTGAACTAGTAGAATACATATTAAGTACACACCTATTTATGTTTATTCAGGGTTTACTAATTAAGTTTGTTAAGATATACCTAACTATTATTGTTTATTTATTTTTAAAATCCTTCTTAGTATTTTTATTACCCCTGGAAGAAACTAGCTGCTCACGACACAAGGAATCCTAGTGTGAGGGCTAGTGTTCACCCAATTATTACTTACCTACTTTTTTGAGATTGTTTTCACTTCTGGGTACTTATTTATCGTTTTAGAATCATAAACATTTACGTGGGTACGTGGATGGAACTTCTCTTGAAATATGAAGGTTCTATCCACGTACCTACCTACATTATGTCCTGCCACATACCAGTATAGGTAAACTTGTTTTACTTATATTGTTAACTTATACTGGTCTGTGGTCCGACCTACATTATGACCTATATATCTGTTTTTATTACTATGATGTACCTACTGTTATTGCCTTTAAGTTAGTTTTTAGTCTTAAATTTAGTATGTAAGTTGCATGTTCTTCTTTTCTGGTAAAATAAATAAAACTTAAAACTTAAAACTTATAACTTACATATGGCACATAATCGTTGTCTCTCAATATGGGCCTCATTAAAAAGGTCGCTCAGCGTGCTATTGACAGAGCTATGTTTAGTATTTCTCTACGAGATCGAATCAAAAATGTTGATATTTTTAGACGAACCAATGAAATAGTCCAGAAAATTAGTAAGTTGAAGTGGAAAAGGGCGGGACACATAGCTTAAAGAAATTACGGCTGTTGGGGCAGAAAGTTTTTTGAGTGGAGACCACGAACTGGAAGGCGTAGAGTAGGACGTCATCCTACTATATGGAAAGATGATCTGATAAAGACTGCCGGGAGTCGATGGGTGCAGACCGCACAAGAGTGGTCACTTCGGAGATCTATAGGGTGGCTTATGTTCAGCATGTTGTCGTTCTATAGCTGATGTGATGCTGATGATGATTGTACTTGTTTTAGCATACAGGTGTCTTTTAATTGTACATTTGCATAACAATGCCTAAATGGTCGTCCCGCATGGGGACCCCCCCCCCAAATCTTTTAATTCAAACGGTTTGTGTTCTAGAACTTTGGTAAAGTGTAATCATTACTTATACATAAGTTTTAACATGTCACCGAAGCTGAGAGGAAATTAAATTTTATCGCATGAAATGTGGTTTAATTATAAGATGTCAATTTTAGTTTAGGTTTAGCACATTTGGCTTAAGCTAAGCATGTAATTTAAATTATATTTGAATTTATTGATCGAGCGAAGTGAGATCTCCGTATCAACTTAGGCAAATCGGCGTTGTATGTATGTTATTTATTGTTGGATAACTTTCGAAGCGTTTATCCGACCATAGTGGAATTTGTATATAGGTAGGTAGTGAGGGCACAATTTTGGTGTGACTAAATGAGCTAATGTGTAGGGGTCATTGACATAATTGAGTAACAAACAAACAAACATCCAAACTTTCGCATTTATAATATTAGTGTGATATCTAGGTATTCAGTTTCTCTCAGCCCTAATAGCTATAGGCTAGGTCCCCAGATATTCGACCTAGTAGCTAGCGTAGTATACCTACTTCTCTTACCTAGACATTGTGATGCTAATACAAGACCTAGACAGGTCTGAAGGACCTGCCAACCTTAAAGCCCGAGGTCTTTATTTATGTACGTTTGCTTAACGGGCTGTACCTACACACCTACACTGCCGGAAGGTCGTATCTATATATATTGCCGGACAGGCTTACTTATATATTGTGTATCTAGATGTTACTAGCCAGGCGCTAACCCCTTGCCTTGAAGGGACCTAGGTATGACATGAAGTGTCCTAGTTTAATTAGCTGAAAGCTTTAGTCCTATCAGTAAAATAAACGACTCAGGTTTATTTTAGCTTAACTATAAAACTAATCATTTACATACATATGCTAACTTAACTACGAGTTCTTTATGAACAAAATTCTCAAACCTAACTAGCTTATTCTACGGGTTTTATCGTGAACATATACCATATAAATTAGATGACGTAATACGATTTTGATGTGATTCTATTGGCTAATTTTACATCTCCTAACCTTTAAGCTTTGATTGATATCGACCCTTTTGCATGAGAACAGTTTTAAAATACAGTGTTGGATACCTTAACGGACTGTGGATTTAGCTAGTTATAGTGAACTCTATTTGACCTTTTGAAAGTCAGAATCCTCCATTACCTAATCTATAATGTCACTAACCGAGTAACAGTTCTTTAAGTAAAGCTCTATTTATTAAGTTAAATTTAATACTTATATGTACGTAAAATATGTAAGTATGAAAATGAATGGATAATTATAATTTGTATTTTTTTCTTGTTTTGGATATACCGTATTAGATTCATTCTGTAAAGTTATATTTAAGTGTAAATAAACGAATTTAAATTTGAAGTTCCACGTCGCCCCTGATGTTAAATATTGACAAATAAAAAGAGATGATGAATATTCTATTTTATAATCTCAAAATGTAAATGGTTCTTTACTGTGGGCCTTTTAAGAAGGTTCGAAGTCTATTTTTTTTATATTATTTGTGGGGAAACTAGCTTACGGCCTACCTGATGGTAAGCGGTCACGTCGCCTATTGACACCGGCAACACCCGGGGTATTGTCGAAGCGTTCCCTACCCTGTAGAAACTTTTAACATTTCTCTTGAAGCGTGCCATGTCGTAGCCTAACGGGAAAACCTCAGATTTAATTAAAAACAAATATAAATAAAAAACCTTAAAAACTCTCGACCGACTCTAACGTTGAGGGTTAAAACTGTCATAGTTAAAAAAAACACCGAATCGGTCCTTTCGTTTGGGAACTACGTGACACAGACAGACAGACAGACAGACATAGACATCAAACTCGTAAGGTCCCTATTTTTACTTTGGGGGTTAGCAAGAAATAAACACACCATGAGTGTGGGCATTTTATATCGTTGCCTCTTTTGCGCAGAACCGGTATCGGCTTAGTTAATAATGGTTCCGGAAGATTTTAAGTGCAAAGCGGATATTAAATAAGCTAATATTCTATAGAGTTCAATTCAAAAGTAATCAGCTCTCGCTCGGGCTGAATTTGCAAATTCTATGCCGATTCGCATAATACGGCTTTTACAACTACCGACTTTCAGACATCACTAAACATGACAATAATTGATGCGGTTAGGTTTAATAGGATTAAAAAGCTCCTAAAAAATCCTCCTAGGATTAAAAAGCTGAAGAAGCAGTGAGCGGAGCACATATCTCGGTAAACTAACGGACATTGGGGCATGCCCCTGTTCGAAGAATTTTTGTTTAGTAGTCTTAGATGGGTATATGGGTGGTCTTAGGGGTATAAGGGGTTCCATACTACATCTTACGGAATCCAAGCCAACCTCACCGGCTCGTGGTATACCCTGCCGACTAGCAAACGAGGCTCTGGCGCTTCATCCACCAACCCGCGATTGGACCAGCGTGGTGGATAACGGTCCAAACCCCTTCCTATCATGATGCACAACACAAGAAACTGTCCCCAAGTGCCCGGCGACACTGGGGGTGAGGCTCATGACAGTAGGCCAAGAGCCCCCAGGGTCAGAGGCAAGGTGAATCTCCGGGCGAGATCCTTAAACTGTCAGACAACTATCGCACGCAATACGGACTCCGATAAATTAAATATTCTAACATACAATGTATGTACACTAAGAACTGAAGAAAAACTAATTGAACTCGAAAATGCTTTAGAGTTCATAAATTGGGATGTAGTTGGATTAGCCAAAGTAAGAAGAGATGGCGAAGATACACTTGAACGTAGTAAGAACATTTTTTACTACAACGTAAGTGGAAGTCAATACGGCGTAGGCTTCCTAGTTTCTAAACGATGGAAACAAAATATAATAGAGTTTATTTCTTACTCTGATAGAATAGCACTACTCAAATTTAAAATCACAGAAAAGAAAATCCTAACAATCATCCAAGTCTACGCACCCCATTCAAAACGCCCAGATGATGAACTCGAAGAGTTCTATGACTTGCTAAATAAGGCATGCGATGAACATCGAGGTATTTGGACGATTGTGATGGGCGATTTTAATGCCAAGTTAGGAAAAGGAGAACCGCAAGACAACCCGATCGTAATTGGGCCTTTTGGGCTGGGAGAAAGGAACGATCGCGGTAAACAGCTTCTTAACTTTGCCTTTGGACAGAGTCTTAGTATTAGCAACTCCTTTTTCTATAAAAAACCTCAACGTAGGTGGACTTGGTTCTCTCGGGACGGTATAACAAAAAATGAAATAGACTTTTGCCTTGCTTCTAACAGGCAGATGTTAACAAATGTAGAGACAATAAATAAAATTCGTTTTAGTTCAGATCACCGACCCTTACGCATTGTAGCAAAATTCAACCTAAAACTCGAAAGAATGAAAATGATTAAAAACAGTATAAATAGAATAGGTAAAACTTCTCTTATGTCATGCCAAGATCAATTTAACTTAGAGTTAACAAATAGTTTTAAAATTCTAGATACAATCACAGATAATCTAGAAATACAATATAATAATATCAAAAACAGTATAAAGAAAGCCAGTTGCAAAGTAAAACCAAATAAGACAAAACTTGAAAAATTCAGTAACCACACAAAAGACCTGATAGAAAAAAGGCTTTCGCTTAAATTTAATACTGCTGAATATAGACATATAGATAAATATGTTAAAAGATTAATACGTACTGACATTAGAAATTTTAATACAAATCTAGTAAAATCAGCTTTAGAAAAAAATGAATCGTTGAAAGTAGCAAAGCAAGGCACGGAAAAAGGAAAACAATCAATAACGAAACTTAGAGACAAAAATGGTATAATGCATGGCGAGAGAAATAAAATCATAGATATTTGTACCGACTTTTATAGTTCCCTTTATTCCGACCCATCTACAGGTTCCTCTACAGTAAACAATACAGTATACTCTTGCTCGGAAAACATAGCGCCAATAACGGGCTTGGAAGTTCATCGCGCTCTAAGTAGCATGAAATATAGCAAGAGTCCTGGTGAGGATGGTATTACCACCGAAGCCCTGAAAATAGGAGAACCTGCGCTGCTCCCTCATATTACCAACTTTTTTAACTCAATACTGCAATCTGGAAACTTCCCAAAATCGTTCTGTCATTCAAACATCATCCTTCTTCATAAGAAGGGAGATAAGTCCAACATTTCTAATTACAGACCCATTAGCCTCATATCACATCTATACAAAACATTTATTAAAGTAATAGAATACCGCATATCTGGCCAACTTGATTTACATCAGCCGCCCAAACAAGCTGGTTTTCGACGCGGCCTTTCTACCACTGATCATCTCCACTCTCTGAACCAACAAATAGAAAAACATTCCGAATTTAATCTACCTATCTATTTGGCGTTTATTGACTTTTCAAAAGCCTTTGATAATATTAAACACCATTCCCTTTTCGAATCCCTTACCAATCAGAATATAGAACCAACGTATATAAAACTACTTCGAAACATTTATAGTCATAGTACAGCAGCGATTAAACTTTCTTCCACTGGTCCTTCCTTCTCTATTGAAAAGGGTGTTAAGCAAGGAGATCCGCTTTCCCCGAAACTTTTTACAGCAACTTTGGAGGAAGTCTTTAAGACCTTGACACCGAGCTGGGCTGACAAGGGGATCATCTTAGGAGAACGGCGGTTAACAAATCTCCGCTTCGCCGACGACATCGTTCTGTTCTCCTCCTCAGCCACAGAACTAGGCTGCATGCTGAACGATCTGAACCAAGCCAGCCTCGAGGTTGGACTTGCGATGAATATGTCGAAGACTAAGCTTATGACCAACAGCACACGACAACGGCTGCACATCGAGGGGGTCGAGATCGAATATATCCATGAGTATGTGTATCTTGGCCAGATTGTCTCCTTCCAGGTGCGACAAGAAAAAGAAGTTGCTCGACGCATTGAAAATGCCTGGAGAAGATACTGGTCGATGAAACAATTAATGAAAGGCGAACTACCACTCTGCCTTAAACGCAAACTCATGGACATGTGCGTTCTCCCCATCCTCACCTATGGTGCACAGACTTGGTCTTTGACTGTTCAACAAAGGTCCAAACTCGAGGTATGTCAGCGGACTATGGAGCGCAGTATTTTAGGTGTCCGGTTATCAGACCGAATGCGGAACTCCGTACTACGTTCGCAAACAAAGATTATGGATGTCACAAAAAAATCAGCGCAGCTCAAGTGGGATTGGGCCGGTCACGTCTGCCGCATGCCCGAAGATCTATGGGCAAAGATCACAACTGATTGGGTTCCTAACGCAACACGCCCACGCGGCAGACCACCACGGAGATGGCGTGACGACTTAGATGTGCATTTACCAGACTGGCCCACTACAGCGAAGGACAGAAAAAACTGGAAAGAGGGAAGGGAGGCCTTTGCCCTGCAGTGGGACAACACAGGTTAAAAAAAAAAAAAAGTCTTAGATGCAAAATGTATAGAAACGACGTTGACACGCGGACGTCTGCCACTCTATTCTCGCCCTTCCATTGTCTGCGCCGCCTCGCTTCAATGCCACTACCAATCCTTTCAGGCATTTGACAGTTTTTGAAAGTAAATTTGCGTAGTTTATAAGTATTTTATTTAATTACTGATTTAAACGGGTACTAATCTTGTACCTAGGTACCTTTTTTATTTGTTATCCCGTCGTTTAAACTGTATTGCCGTGGTCACGGGCAGGCTGGACCCGTTTGTGATTAAATATCGGATCGCGAAGATTTGATAAATTTAAAACCTATATAAAAATCTCGTGTCGTTGTGCTCGCACTCCTCCGAAACGGGTAGACCGATTTTAATTATTTTTTTGTATTTTTGGTAGGTATGAGAATAGGTCATAAAGTATTTTTCACCCTCCTGCCCCACCCCCCATTTTTTAATCGCGACTTTAATACTTTTGTATGAACAAAATCCATATAATTTAACCATCGTTCATTGACGTGAAGTCATTTTTATGAAGTTATTTTTATGAAGTGTCACGTCACTTTGACAAGAGTTATAGTTTTATATAGTTGTTATCCCGAATTTCTCGCGGGAACGGGAAATTTCAAGCGTGCGAAGCCGCGGGCGGGTCTGCTAGTATTATAGACCGCGTAATTTTCAAGATACAAGAATCCGCAAGACCGCAAGCTAGTTTGCCACCCTAGTATAAAATCTGAGCTGCGTGCATAACCTCTAATAAATCATGTCGGTTGCTGTAAAAGAGCTTATCGAGAGCTTCCAATCGGCTAATTGGCGTGCGAGCGTGACGCGTTCCCAACTCCCAACAAGTTCAAAGCTCTAAGTTTAGCGGAATATTCAGATTCCATTAGATCTTGAAGATTAGGGCCTGCAACTTTAGAGTTAATAAACTGCTCGTTTGTTTTTGAGCTTCTATGTGAATTTGAATGATTGAAAATACTGGATCCCGAACTACTAAAATAAAGTTGAATGCCCTATCCATCTACCCGCTACTCAGATTTAAATGTAAATATGACGTAACCAAATGGCTAAAAACATTAAATTATGAACAAACTGAAGCCCTACTTACCCCCGTATCTTAAACCCTATCGGTCCTTTTCTTAAGACATCCTTCGTTTCACAGAATTCTGCACACACTCAAAAATACGTACACACACAATTACACATACGTGCACACACTCACTCACATACCACCCTCACATCGCACACACACACATACACACACCCTATTCGCTAATGCCTGTAATCAATATTTCACCATTTATTGGTGTAAGCTTGACACCTATTTATATTTGTTATTAATTCTTATATTCTTTGTTGCAACATCGTTAAAATGCTCAGCAGTAAGTATATTACTATTCTGTAACTGTAATTATCTGTGGAGGGGGGCACTGGTGACCTGTAACACAGGTTCTCAACCTATCTCAGGCACCAGTCTCTCACAAAACAGGTTATTATAAGTCCAATAACTGAATCTCCTGTATCTATTTGTGAACCTTTTGTGAAAAGAAAATAAAGTTTTTATTATTATTATTAAAGTATGTAAGTATAACATTATTGTTAGTGCCTCTAAGTATTTCAGAACCTCTAAGTAACGCTATCCAACGGATAAAAAATATATACGTGTTTTGATTTCACATGAAAACAAATAAAGAGAGAATGATTTTTATTCGTCAATTAAAGTTACTGGGGTAGGAGGAACTAGACTTACATACTTCTACATATTTTATAAGTTCTGTGATAAAACTTAAGTTTCGAATAGTATCATTTTCTATTTTTTACTATAATGACTTGTCGTTTAGAGCATAGATTTGGATGAAATTTGGTATTTAGGTACGTAGATTATAACCTGGATTACCACATATGCTACCTTTTATTCCATAAATCAGTTCCCATGGGATAAAATTGGGGTGTCAAGTCAAGTTGCAACAGCGAGTTTTGCTTTATTTGTAAGTTACCTATACATTTAGTAGTGTAACGCGTACGAAGTCGTGGGCAACAGTTAGTAATAAATAATGAAATATATTTGCATTTCCAGAAAATGTAATTTTTGCATATAAGAAGAAAATAAATGTTCTAAGAATGAGCTGTTTTACACATTATACTTACTTATACAAGTTTTAAATTGATCTTCTTATACCGTAGAATAGAATTGAGTAGAGCAAAGTAGAGTAGAATAGAATTGAAACAGAACGGAATAGAACAGTAAAGAGCACGACAAAAACAGGGCAGGGCAAAACAGGGAAGAGCTAAACACAACATAAAACATTTTATTGGACTCCATATAAAAACAAACGTGTTGACAATAAAATAAATACTTTTTTATTTTGTGCAATATCTTTATCTCTTTCTAGCCTTAAAGGTTTTCTGGCCGATAACTTTTTTTAGTATAAAGCTTGCTTTAGTACATGCACCTACTCTCTTTCGCTAGGCTTTGGATAATGCTAAGTCTTTCGTATCTTTTTTCAACTCTGTCTGCGCAGTGGTTTGCGGTGTCTCTAATGGTCCCAGCCTGCGCTAGCAACACAAAACGACATAAAAACATACCACAACCTTCGGTAGGAGGGCAAAAAAGAATACGCAAAATTGTACACCGACAAATTGTAAAAAGAAAAGCATACTAGATTGTCATACCGTTTTTTTACGACCTCCATGGCTCTGTGGGCGAATAGATGGCTGAGATCAGGAGGTTGCAGGGTCTGGGTGATTTTGTTTAATAGGTATGAATTTACAAAACAAATAATTAGGTATTTATTCTATCAGTTATGGTTAACATAGTACAAGCTTTGGTTAGTTTAGGGCTAGATAGCGCTGCTCTGGCCAACCCGGATAGCGGACTCAGGGAGGGCAGCCGCACAATGTGGCATGTGCTGCTGTGCACGCACCGCGAGGGTGCTGGGGGCAACAGTGCCTGGGACGTGCTCTTTATAGGCGATATGCATGAGGGGGGCTCTGGTGCGTTTCTTGCGAGATCCCAGAACCCTTTCACATGCATTGAGGCCGGCCACCGGGGAGGTTTTAGTGGGTCGTTGAGTCCGACACCTCACATAACCCGTATTGTACCCTGCATGCAATACGGGTATCTGGATGCAGATATTCTCCTTGAAAAAAACAGGGCTAGATAGTGTGAAATGCCCCTGATTTATTGATTTAATTTTGTAACTGTTCAACTATGTGGTATTTATAATTTATTCTTATGTTTAAATAACTGCAACACGTCAAAGTGGAATACTACAGTGGGACACTAGTTCTTACGAGATTGTAGCCTAGAAATCATTGCGCCAGGCCTGCAGATATGTCGTTCTTCGAATAGGATCTGGGGGCACCTCAGAAAATACTTGACATTACAATACCGTACGACATTAAACCGCCTAATAACAATCTCCCGCCTATAAACCGCGAATGGGAAAATAAAAAGGAAATCCTCGCTATACAGTCGAAATCCAGTCAATTATACCTCAGACGAGTCGTGTAAAACTCATTACATAGAATATATCTCTCGAAGTAAGGTGCGGTCTTTGTACAAGCGACTTACGTGTAGATTATTTAATTAGACGCTCTCCGTATCGCAGTTGGTGAATAACAGAGACGCAGGAGTTTGCGGGTTCAGTTCCCACCGCGGAGCAAATGTTTGCTGTATCTAAAGTTCCGGGTCTGGGTGATTTTCTATATATTATTCATAATAATTTCAGTCGTCCACTGTTGAACATAGGCCTCATTTAGAGGCGAAAAATCTTTGATAAAAAAACTTCACATTTTGTTTATGGCTACAGCACAGAATTAATAAAACACCAGTACAGGCATTCAGCTGTTCCGCGTCCACCTCACCTCCACCCGCGTAATGTTGCTAGCTTAGTCATTACATACCCATTTTGGGTAAATGTTTTTGGTAAGATACAACTAATGTAACTATGGCACTATTTTATTAATCAAATATCAATGCCGGTTTGCAAAACGATCCCTAAATGTATTTAGCGACTAAACATGTTTAAATTTGACATATTTGTATGATTTGAACTATGTCACTATTATAATAATCAAATATCAAGGCTGGTTTGGAAATCGATCCCTAAACGTATTTAGCGACTAAACATGTTTAAGTTTGACATATTTGTGTGATTTGAGAACTCTTTCAATCATATTTAGCCACTAAATCGCCTTAAAAATATTATTTTTTGTTTTTTGGGAGATTTGCGAGATCTCAGTGTGGGGCGAACCACTAGTATAATTTAAAACTACAACTAGTAAAAGCTTTTAATCTCAGAATTCTGGAGTAGTATTCCAGTTCTATTATGACACTCGATATTTGGCAACACCAGCAAAATGGAGGATCATTATTTACGACAATTACAAACCGAACAATTTTTTCAATAAACAAATAACATAACATCTAAATGCGCTACTTACGTATGAAATGTGATCCCATCTTGTTTTTTTTTAGCCCAGCTTAATTTTTATATGTTGGTACGATACAAGAAGGCATAATCCAATTAAATTGAACACTGTAAAACACGTCATGAGTGACGGCGGTCACAGACTGACTAATGGCGAAGTATTAGTAGATACTTTACTTGTAGTAGAGTAGTTTCAGTATTAGGCGCGTTCACTTTTTCTGGGGTTTTATCTATTCTGTGGGCTACAGTAACAAGACCCGCAAACTACCGTTCATTCCATTTCAAACCTGCCCGTAATTGTCATAAAAATGTTTATGTTTAATTGTATTTTTGGTTTATCTGAAGCCGAATATTGGACTCGACCCAACTGGAGCATCCCATTTCGCGCCGCGCACACTTTTAAGCGCGCGTACTTGACGTTTATTTCTTTTTTATTCTTTGTAATCTACGAATTTAATATAGCTGGCATAAAAATATAGCGCCTGAAAAAAATGCGTACCTCTTTAATTTGAACGCGTGGAATTAAATTTCCATTTCGTTTATATTTTCGAATACGTCCGATATTTATAAGAATTAATTGAAATCGATTTTTCATAGTAAGTGTTTTGTTATTTTTTTAAACTATGTAGCTTAATATGTCTTTCTGCTGATCAAAACACTCAAAATGATTAGGTACAAATAGAGCCAATGTTATATATGCTCTTTGAAATATAACATTCTAATTCTAATATATAAAAATCTCGTATCATCGTTTTAGTGGTCGCACTCCTCCGAAACGGGTTTACCGATTTAAATGATTTTTTTTGTACAATTGATAGTTATGAGTCATAAAGTATTTTTTGTCCTCCTACCCCCACCACCCATTTTTATCGCAATTTTAGTATTTTTGTATGAACAATATCCATATAATTTAACCGTCGTTCATTGACGTGAAGTCTTTTACATGAAGTGTCGCGTCACTTTGACAAGAGTGTTTTATATAGTTTTTATCCCGAAGTTCCCAAGGGAAAGGGAAATTTCAAGCATGCGAGGCCGTGGGCGGGTCAATAATTGTTGTCTATATAGTTTTCAATTCCATCACGAAATTATTCTGTCTACCCTCATATTATACTGTCATCGGAAGAGACATAACTTTATTTCAAACTGACAAGAGATGGCTATAATCGGCTCGCATGTTGTCATCGATCTAAACAAAAGTAACGCTAGATTAAAAGCTTGTATACTTGTCGAGTATTCGTGGTTTTATTGGCAGACATAAAAGTATCAAACTACCTACTCACGAGACAAATAATGGAAAATGCAGTAAACGTTACAGATAATGTAGTACTCGTATCTACTCATACAAAGATACGCTTCAGTGTCCTGACAAAAGACACCCTGAATATGAAGAAAGCTCATCATGTTGTTATTTTTCCGATAGCATTTTATGCAGCTGTAAAACAGTTATAAAATGGGTCACCATCCCACTTGCTCTCAAGCACATCATGTTCAACTTTACGTGTTATCCATTACGCAATAAATATCAAAATCGTTTGTAGCATTGCGAATTTATGGAGTCATTCACGGTGCGTCAACTGTCAAGCGGTTGTCATCGTCTGCACACGACCAGTGTCGGTTGAACTCTGCGCATTTTTTATTGGATGTGAGATACGTTTCATGTTATACTGGTGTAGCAGGATTATAATTTTTGATCCTGGGAGTGCACTAAACCATATACGTGGCTCATTAGGTCTTGATCTCGTGGTTAACGAGCCGAGTCTAATTGCGGAGCAGTCTCTGCTTCAAAAATACTGGGGGGTAGAATATGGAAGGCAACGGTAATTTAGAATTTATGTTTCACACTCTTTTGAACTTTTTTACGGCGGTGGCTGGCGGGCGGTCTTGTTTTGGTGTTGGCTGAATAACGTATCTTTACCTGTGCTTGTAAATAGATGATATTTTAATGTAGAAACCTCTTTGTGTCGAGTTGTGGGCTTTAAAGGCGGGAAAATCTTAGTGATGATGGGCAAGAAAAAGTAAATACATAATCGTGTGAATAATAATATGTCTAAATCTACTAATTTCTATCTCTGTAAGTTGTATTAAGAATTTCACCCAAGGAAATACATACACCAACTTTCTCCTTGTTTTATCTGTACTAATATAATAATCGTCATAATACTAGTCATATTACCAATAGTCATAATGCTCCAAGGGTTGAAGTGTTAAAGGCATAAAGCCGGGAGTAGCGCTTAGTGAAACTGCAGCACTCCTCTCAAAACCCTTTAACCACCCACACCAACGTTACTCCTTACGCTGTTTTCTATTGGCGGCACTTATGGGGGCCGTTTAGTGGACGGCTAGTCACCAGCTGCCTCAATCATTCTTAATATTTCAGGATTGGCAGGTGCCGTATCTCATTTCTCTGATAACCCATACTCTATTCCATAAGCATTACTCTAATAATAGCCCGAACTCTAATCCATGTGTTGCAATAGTACTACCATCTGTCTCACCTTCATCTTGTGAGTGTTTTTTATAAAACAAACAGGCCTCTTACTCGTTGGCTTCGGCCCCGGTAATGCCTTTGTAAAGATCCAGGCCTAAAGCCTGTGTTAAGCAATAAATGTGTGTTATAATAATAATAGTCAGAGTAGCAATTTCTTAATAATAATCATTATACGTCAACATATAAATAAATATAAATAAATAAATATTGTTGGACATTTCACACAGCGCTATCTAGCCCCAAACTAAGCAGAGCTTGTACTAAATAAGAATAATAATAATAAGAATAATTTATTTGCACACAAGAAAATACAAGTAAGTAGGTACACAGTAAGCTTAAAACTAAAAACAAAGTGCTTATAATCTAGATAATCTACTACGCTCCTAATTACATTACAATAGAAGGGTAGGTGTGCTAAGAGCTAGACTAGATTGCTGTATCCTAGCCCCTAGCGCCTTCCGACGGACAATGTGCGATTTCTTTATTTATTTATTTTTTATATAAAATTAAAGTAGGTATACCCGTGCACGTGCGTGTTTAGTACTAATTGGTGTTTGTATTAGTTTTATTAATTTTTAGTTGCTGCTTTAACTATCCATTTAGAGATACAAGAATAAGGATTATTCATTATTCTTGAATCTCCAATAGATCCTCCGTGGCTTGGTATGACAAATTCAAAAGCCAACTTCTTATTTTGTGCTTACAGTTCCTTAAATTAAGGGCATGAATACGCAAGCTTTTGTTTATTTCCTTGTATAGATAGGTTGCCAAAAAGGTAAATTGATGTTGCATAAAGTCTGTTCTACATAATCTATTAGGTATTAGGTTTCTTCTGCGTGTATGTGAGGGGTGTAGTGGGATTTTTTTGCGTATTCTTAGTATTGAATTGAGTATATATAGTTGACGAACTGTAAGCACTTGACAAGTTTCGTAAAGGTCTTTGGTTGGGTGTCGGAATCGTTTAAAAGTCATTGTTTTTAACACAGACCTTTGAGCTCTTTCTAAGGCTATCATGTGGCTTTTGTAGGCACCACCCCACGCAGGAATACAGTAGGTAAGAACTGATTGGCATATTGCTAAGTAAATAGAGGTAAGTAGGTTTTGGCTCATTACATGCCTCAATCTTTTAAAGATCCAGATTAGCTTGCGGATACGAGAGGATAGAAGTGTGATATGCGGAAACCATGTAAGATGTTCGTCTAACAGTATCCCCAGATATTTAATGGTGGGTGTGTTAGTGAGTGGAGGACAATTGCATGGTAGCGTGGTATTTCCAGAGCAGGAGTGGGCTTTGATATTAAGGTGCTGTGAGGGAGATGTATTTGTGCGTATTGTGAAGTTTATGTATTTTGTTTTATCAATGTTTAGTGTAAGTAGGTTAGCATTTAGCCAGTGCATGACTTTTGTCATCCCCCATTCGGCTGCAGAGAAAACATCTGGCCAAGACTCACCCTCAAATACAATAGCAGTATCATCGGCGTAAGTGTATATTGTTGCATGAGGTATCGACATACTACAAAGATCATTGATGTAGATGAGGAAGAGACTCGGCCCGAGGATACTCCCTTGCGGGACGCCGTAAGTTGTGGTGGCCTCTGAACTCTGCAGATTTCCAATTTTGACTTTCTGAGTTCTGTGGCTAAGGAAGTCTTTAAATAAATCCAGACAGTTTCCTCTTATCCCTAGTCGATCTAACTTTTCTACGAGAATTGGAACCGACACGGTGTCGAAAGCCTTAGCCAAGTCTAGGAAAATGCCAATACATTTTCGCTTATTGTCCAAGGCTTCCGACACAGTTTCAATAAGGTTCATGACTGCATCCTCTGTTGACTTGCCGGACCTAAAGCCGAATTGATTATCGGCTAGAAGATGTTTCGCATTTAAGAAAGACATTAGCCTGGAATTTAGCAGTTTTTCAAATATTTTTGATAGTGCTGGGAGAATTGAAATGGGCCTATAATTACTTACGGTTCGTTTGTCTCCGCTCTTATGGATAGGATGGATAATTGATTTTTTGAAAGCTTTTGGGAAGATACCTTTAACTATGCATAGATTAAATAATATTGCTAAAGGAGGAGCTAAAATGTGGCGTGCCTCTTTAAGGAACCTTGGGGAAATTCCATCCCAGCCAGTAGCAGAATCGGTTTTCAAGCCAAGTATTATCCTCTGGATTTCAGTTTCATCAGTTGGTAACATAACCATTGAGTTCAACGTAGATCTTGGCCTTGTAGCCGTATTTTGTGTGGGGTCTGTAACTATACTATTTGCCAATTTTGAACCAATATGAATAAAATAGTCATTGACAAATTCAATGGCCTCTTTAGGGGTATTCTTTATTTCAAGCAGTTCATTTGGTGCATTTATATTCTTTGAAGTATATGAAATCTCTTTAATAGCTTTCCATGTAGATTTGGGAGAAATTAGACTCTTTTCTATTTTATTACGATCGTATGTGTTTTTTACTGAAAAAATTAGTTGGGAACAATAAGTTTTGTAGCGTAAGTATGTAGTTTTAATAATATCGTTGTTCGGATTAAGTCTATAGTTATAATGGAGCCTGTCCTTGTTACGGATACATTTTAAGATTCCTGGTGTAATCCATGGTTTTATATTTCTGTGTACTATGGGAACCAGATAACGGATAGAATACTTATATACTTTTTTTTTTGTAAATACATACTTATAATATATAGAAAAACACCCAGACACGAAACAAATATCTGTAGATCATACAAACATTTGTCCCGCGGCGGGAATCGAACCCGCTACCTCCTGCGTCTCAGCCGGCTATACGCCCACTGCGCCACGGAGGCAGTCAAGCATATATTGTATCTATGTATATATAATTTGACTTAATAAAATTCCAAGAAAATATAAATATGAAACAAAAATTACAGTAATAAACATTAATTTATATACATACTCGTATATGTGTATTATAAACTGTGTCTCTCTGTCTGTTTGTTACATTTTCACGATTAACCACTGGACCGATTTCGATGAAATTTGGTATATAGATAGGTTATGACCGGGATTGAGACATAGGCTACTTTTTACCCAACTGCGCAAAAGGAGGGTAATGTTTTTATTGAAAATCTACGCGTGCGAAGCTGCGGATTGGTCAGTTAGTATGCAATAAGTAGACAGTATCAAACGTATTATTATATCTTATAGGCCTTAGTTTTTTGAAGATATCCAAATGTCTTTAAGACCGGCAAGCGCAACGATACCTAAACATATTTAGCGACTAAACACGTTTAAATTTGACGTATTTGTATGATTTGACAACTCCTTAAATGATTTTAAGCCATCAAATACGTTTAGGCATCGTTACGCAAGTCACCCTAAGAGTCAAAATTCACAAACGTGTTGGAAACCAAGTAACTGGTTTTACTTACAGTTAATTTTGTCTCGGAAGCCACTCTTAAACAAAGATGTGTCGTGACAAAGTTTACTAGCCACGTGAAACTCGGAAACCTACCTCTAACTTCCTAACTCTAAAGAAGCTCACTAGAGATTCGTGAGACCTCAAGCACGAAGTAATAGTACTCTAGAAAAGTCAGTCTGACGTGATGTTACTACAACACTCTACTACTACTAGCAGTTAGGGGGGCGCCACCAGAGGGGGTCTTTACATTGTGGCCTGAAACATATCGACCCAAATACAATATGGCCGCAATACGTTATTTTTATTTACGTTGCTATCGTATATAAAATAAAATTTGATTTACAATGTGGCAACCACAGAGCACTTCCCTATATCACTGAAAGTACTAACAAAAGACGTCAAAATCTTGTCCGCTTTAGCAACACCCTACACCTACCTAGTTTATGCCAAGATAATATACTACCCATTCGTACACACCATTTTGGTTCTATGTTCTTGATGCGTACAGCTAAGTTATGGAACCTTTACCGTCGTCTGTTTCTCCTAAAGAATACAATCCGGACCTCTTTAAGGTAAGAGTAAATAGGTTTCTTCTCGATCTCCGTACTTCATCTTAGATCTCATCATCGATTACCATCATGTGAGATTGTGGTCAAACGAAGATATATCCTGTTAAAAAAAATCCTGTAAAGCAACCTTTTCCATCCTGATTTATGCTCTTAAGTTGTATCTCTGTAGCAAGGCGAACAACCAGCTGAGACGCAGGAGGTTGTGGGATCGATTCCCGCCGCGGGATGTTTGCATGGTCTACAGACTTGTTCCGGGTTTGGGTATTTACAAAAAAAAAGTATATATGTGTTCTATCTGTTATCTGGTTCTCATACTACAAGCTTTGCTTAGTTTGGGGCTAGATAGCGCTGTGTAAAATGTCCAGCATTATTTTATTTACTTATGTATCTGTATAACAGATTCAATCGTAAATTAAGCATCTATTCAATGAATTTCACAAATTGTAAAAGAGCCATCCACAATCTGCTCCATCCAATGTTTCTTACGAGGCAACTGAAGAGTTACGAACTGTTGTAAACTAAGGTTTAAGAGTTTATAATAAGATGTAAACTTACCTATGTTAGCACTAAGTTTATTATTTTATTATGTTAATTTTTTTTCGATTAGTTTATCTCGCTGTTGGCCTTTGCTGCCGTTGCAGCTTAACCGAACTTTTTGCGAACGCAGATGGCGCTCAGCCCTGTATGTTTTGATGAAGCAACTAGCGCAAGGGCACCACTTAGTTACGAACCTCGGCTTGGGCTGTTGCCAGGATGGGGATAGGAGAAAAACGCCCAGGTACATGTTTGCACTTTGTGTAGGCGGCGACTGAAGGGACTCGTCAACCTCGCCGGCGAGGTAAGTGTATCTGTGAAGTATTTGCTCTGTCTAGTGTAGATGCCTCAGAAATCTCCTCCGCGTTAGCAGTGGTGATTTCGAGAACGTGTCTCGGTCGACGGAGGGTTTATTATGTTGTTAGATTTTAAGTTTAATAATTTGAACGCATGGAACAAGATAGATGGGCAAAGGAAATCACAGGATGGATACCCGTAGACGGCAAAAGACGACGCGGTCGCCCGAGAAAACGCTGGCGCGATGACCTAGATGTCTTCAACAGTGATTGGGTAGAGTTGGCCAGGGATCGAGAGGTGTGGAAAGAATTGGGGGAGACCTTTGCCCAGCAGTGGGACAGTACAGGTTAGGAAAAAAAATTTGACTATTCATAAATTACCCCGTGCAGCCTTTTTCACCTGAGATACCGGTTTTCCTAGTTCAGGCATTATTTAAAGTGTTACCTATAATTCTATATTAATCCTTAATGTTAATTTTAGCACTAAGACTATAAATACAGGTTTACTTGTGGGTTTATTTATTTACCGTTTTCAAAAATAGGAATATTTTATTTGCGTTTCCTAACATTATTGTGAAGTTTTTCTTCAGGTATAAAATAAATGTGTTTATATTAGTCTCGCCATTCGTTTTTAGGCATGTACAAGCTTGTAGTACAGGCGCGATATTAAAACAAAAACCAAACTGTGTCAATAACCGAAACTCAAGAGCACAAAATTCTTATTAAAAGTTTAAATACGATGACGGTATGCTTGGTTTATTTGAGTTTTATGGAATATACTTTAATTGTCGTTTATCATCAGATTCCTGATTTTTTCTTCGTAAACTGGGGTCAGTACATTATGTCTTTTCATTTCTAACCGTCGTCAAAAATGAGGGATGTCCTTAATTCGGTTGTATATTTTTGTTTTGTTTTTGTTTGTTACCTCAGAACTCATAATGTGACGTGTTCCTTGAATTTATTAAAACAGTAGATAAAAAAAAGTGTGTCTACTTACCTAAGTACGATTCGACTAATCGTCGATACGATTAAGTCTCGATTTAAAATATCTCAGGACAAGATCGATAATTCAGTAAATTTTCGAGGTTTTAAATAAAAGCCATAGGCATATTAAACAATTGAACAAACTCCAAGTCGGACTGGTAAAACAACGTCTCCTTTAAAGAAAAGGAACTGCCTTTTTTAGGTGATTCTTATTAATTTGTTCTTTAGTCATTGTCACTATAGAGCTCGGAAAGGCATGGAATAGTCAGTATTTTAATTTTCAAGTCTAGACGAGAATTGAAAATTTTTGAGATGGTTTGAAAAATCTTGGAATTTTCCGTAAGTCTTCGGATAACACTTAAATATAAAAATACTATTTGATTGATACTTTAGTCGGATTTAATACGCGAAAAATGTTAGAGAATGCTCAAACGATATCTTTGACGTGATGCAGTGACGTGGTGCAGTGAGCGAACAGCCGGCTGAGACGCAGGAGGTAGCAGGTTCGATTCCCGCCGCGGTACAAATGTTTTGCATGATCTCCAAATATTTGTTCCGGGTCTGGTTGTTTCTCTATATATTATATGTATGTATTTACAAAAAAAAAGTATATAAGTATTCTATCAGTTATCTGGTTCCCATAGTACCTACAAGCTCTGCTTAGTTTGGGGCTAAATAGTACTGAGTGAAATGTCCAGCAATATTTATTTATTTTATTTATTTATTAACAAAGTCCTCTCGTTTTCATGATTTTGTGATAGGTATTAGAAGTAATTTGCTATAAAAAATATATGTCAAGGCTAATTTATATTGGTGCAAATGGGCATAACCAAAAAAATTTGATCATGACCTGTCTATAATATATAAAGTTTACAACGAGACCCCTTTAATTTCTGCGGGAAGCAGTGGATTAATGGAACCGTCTTTAATTAAAAACCTTAAATGCTTTCAGAGCATGACGATTGTACGTGACTACAGACGCTCGTAGTACAATAGCATATTATTAACTATAAATAAAGAAAATTTAAATTTTCAAACAACCTTAATATCAAGTCTTTAATTTTCAATGAAACAGCCTGTGTAAAATAGATGCCCAAATCATATGTATTCATCATATAAGTAGGTACCTGTTAAACTGACTAAACGGCATCGTCACTAAGGCGCCGCCGATTAACGTTAAAAATTGTTTATTGGAAATGTATCGATTACTAGATAAATATTCAAGCTACCGGTATTAAACCCACCTCTAAAATTAGTTAATACGATTCCGGATGTGTGTTTTAAATTAATGTCTTACATAACAAAACAGGTTGTATACTTTTTTTGTAAATACATACTTATGAATATAGAGAATCAACCAGAACCGGAACCGGATCTGTACTTTATGTAAACATTCCGCAGCGGAAATCGAACCCGTCACCTTTTGCGTTTCATCCACCAGCCAGCAATTCATCCACTGCGCCGAGGAGGTTGTCATGATAATAGATTTACATAGTAGTGGGCTATCACTAGCTATTATTATTTTATTAGGAATTATCGATACCATTACGCGATGGTCTCGCGTTAGTAACATCCACTATTTAGTTGCTCGGAATTGTACCTTAAATGAAAACTCGCGGTTTACGACAACATTTTTTTCCTTTTTTAACTGTGGGTTCTAAGGTTTCGCGGAATTTCAATTAGGTAGGTTGTATTTATCCTTGGTTGTAAGAAATGTCATGTCGTTAATCCGAATTAATAGGTCGTTTGCAAAAAATCTATGAGGGTTTTTGCAACCTATTATTTATTTTATTTTATTTGTTGAGTACCAACATAATGAACACCAAATTGAATATAAACTATACATAACTAGCTGACCCGCCAAACTTCGTACCGCCTTGACATGCATATGACGCGGGTTGCCAATGTACGTCACCGGTGGAATTATCAATCGGCCATTTTTTTGTTTTCGTGATTTTCCGATATTTTAATAGTTATACTGCTATTCGTAGCGGAGACAAATCTAACAAATCAAAGACCATCGAAATCGGTCCAGTCATTCTTGAGTTGTAAATGGTGTAACTAACCCGACTTTGTTTTATCTATCTATATATACTATATATATATATATATAACCAGCTGGATAACGATTTTGACTGTAGCTTGAACAGAAAAGTTAATTTTATTCTACATAGAAAACAGTATAGGAGGTAACATTATATATATACGAGGGGCACACTAAAAGTTTCCGGAATCAATAATAAAAAAATACTATTAATGGTCAAAAATGAATTTATTGTCTCTCAAAATATACTCCCTTTGCGTCAATGCACTTTATTATTAACTTCCATTATGCTTACATTTATTTGATTATTTTTATTTTTATATCTGTTGTGTTTAGCTTGTAAGGTATAATAAAGAATTTTCATTCATTCATTCATTCATTCACTTTTTCATAAGATTGAACCAATTTTGAAAACATTTGTGCCACTGCTCCGTTGTGACGTCAGATACACATTTTTCATACTCTTCGACAGCCTCTTCTGGTGATGAAAACCGTTGATCGCGTAATTGGTTCTTGATTTTTGGGAACAGAAAAAAGTCACACGATACCAGGTCAGGACTGTATGCTGGATGACTCATAAGTTGTACGTTTTTCACCTTCAAAAACTCATTTGTCTGTCTGGCCGTGTGGGAACTTGCATTGTCGTGGTGCAAGATGATACGGCGTTTACCGTTATTTTCACGGAGTTTGTCAATAATTTCCGGTAAGCAAATGGTTGTGTACCAGTCACTATTCACGGTACGACGATTTTCTAAAGCAACAGTAGCCACGTGTCCAGTTTTATTAAAAAAAGAAGCAATCATCCGCTTTGAGGCACTTTTCACGAGGCTCTTTGGTTGGTTTCGGCTCATCTCGAACGCCCATACGCTCGATTGCTGCTTCGTTTTGGGATCATGACTATAAATCCATGTTTTGTCACCTGTTACTATGTTCCACACCAAATTAGAAGCCCCTTCGTTAAAAATATCATGCTACGAAAATTTTCTCGTGTTAAATCCATTTTATTGTAATCACGCAATTTTTAAAATGACGCCACAATGTGACAATAATTCACAATCTGATGAAACAAACTTTATTCTACGGCTAAAGAGTTCCATTTTCAATTGTAAGTATAATTTCTTAGTAATAACTTTTTAAATATTGTTTATGTAAGTGGGCAATTCCGGAAACTTTTAGCATGAACTATATTAAATTTTATATTAAAGATGTAATAATAAATTATATTTGTAAATATTGATTAGTTTATTCGTATTTTATTGTAATTTTATATATGTTTATAAAATCACCACCTAATTGCATGCTGTCTACATCTGTAAATGTAATGTCACTTGGTTTTTACTCTCCATTATTTATATATTAATGTTACCTTCAATACTAATATTTTCTATGCAGAATAAAACTAACTTTCCTGTTTAAGCTACAGCCAAAATCATTATCCAGCTGGTCATTTACAATACCAATCACCAAAATAAAACAGATTAAAATAATAAACAAAATTAAAAAAGCTTTCGTAATGTAATTTGTTTAGTCGTTCGTGACAGACCACCTAGACAACGTCCTACTTGGAGATGGAACAGGCCTAATGGCCCACCTGGTGTGTAGTGGTAACCATCGCCTATAACAAAGTATTGCCTCGTAGGTCACGCACCATATAGAAAATGACATTTTAGCGTAGAGAGTACAAACACAACCGTACAAATAATAATAATACTGGACATTTCACACAGCGCTATCTAGCCAAACGAAGCAAAGGTGGGAACCAGATAACTGATAGAATACTTAAATATTTTTTTGCTAATACATACTTATAGTATGCAGAAAAACACCCAGAAACGGAACAAATATCTGAAGATCGTGTAAACATTTGTTCCATGGTGGGAATTGAACCCGCAACCTCCTGCGTCTCAGCCGGCTAGTCGCCCATTGCGCCACTGAGCGGAGGTCGTCAAAATATTTCTACTGTCTACGCTACAATGTAATTTTACTCTATTCTTACGTAGATATACACTTTTCTATGACGGTCATGCAACTAGTAATGTTCACTTCTCATTGTTAAGTTCTTCAAGATACAATATACAGGGTGTTTGGTTATAGGTATATAGCCGATATTCAAGTGAAGGTTTCTCAAAACATAAAAAAAACTTCTCGAAAAAAAAACTACTAGTTATATTAATAAATTTTAAAGAAAATAAACTAAGTTTAGGTGATTAATTCGATATACAACTTATTGCCTACTCTTGCAATCGATATCCAAAAATAAAGGCCGATTTGATAGCGGTTAAAAAGGACAGCAAGAGATATCTCGAGACGTCTCCAATACAGTATCTGTGGATAGAGATGGCAAGCATAAAATACAATGCAAGCACAATAAAATGTTTGTTTTTACATGCCAAAATAAATTTCACATTTTTATGGTAAACATTTCACAAATTTATTTATTTTGCTCATCAAAATACCCCTTTCATTTTTGTGAGTATATTATCAAACACCCTATATTTATTTGCATAAACAAGTGTAGAATAAGGTTATAAAAACTAGATAATGACACTTTATACTTGTTTGCCCTTTACTAGCATCGCAAACTACTGATTACTGAGGCCCTTCTGCTGCTGTAATCAAGAAGCTGGGCTGTTCTTAATAAGCTGTGTCCAAACGGCCGAGTTTACCGGAATCTTCCGCGAGATTAAGCCCGCATCAGACTGGTAAACAAAACTTGCACACCGGTTGGCCGCAACTGGGTTTAAATTGTTTTTATAGTTTACTATCATGATTTATTGCTTGCATTGTTTATGGGGGTTTTATGGTAAAGCTCGATTCAATGCAATGTTCTGATAACATTGTGTTTCAATTGGGAGCGGTGGAATGGATGAAAAGAATCTATTTGATGACCTCCGTGGTGCAGTGGGCGAATAGCCGGCTGAGATGCAGAAGGTAGCGGGTTCGATTCCCGCTGCGGAGCAAATATTTGCATGATCTACAGATATTTGTTCTGGGTTTGGGTGTATTTCTATATATTATAAGTATGTATTTACAAAAAAAAGTATATAAGTACCTATTCTATCAATTATCTGGTTCACATAGTACAAGCTCCGCTTAGTTTGGGGCTAGATAGCGCTGTGTGAAATGTCAAGCAATATCTATTTATTTATTTATTGCAGATGATTTATTTAGCGATCTCCGTGGCGCGATGGGCAAATAGGTGGCTAAGACGCAGGAGTTGCGGGTTCCATTGTCACCATAGTACAAATGTTTACTTAATCTGCAGTTATTTGCTCCGGGTCTGGATGTTTCTCCATAAAAGTGGCTATATTTTTAATAAGTAAATAAATATTGCTGGACATTTCACACAGCGCTAGCCCCAAACTAAGCAGAGCTTGTACAATGGGAACCAGATAACTGATAGAATACTTACATTTTTTTTATGTAAATACATACTTATAATACATAGAGAAACAACCAGACCGGGAATAAATTTGTTATATCTTTGTATTTATATTGTGTTGTGTGTTTCATATTGTGTTATCATTGTGTTATTTAATAAGTAATGTTATCTGTAAGAACCTGTGTATGTCCAATAAATTATTTTTCTTTCTTTCTTTCTTTCTAAATATCTGTAGATCATACACACATTTGTTCCGCGGCGGGAATCGATCCCGCTACCTCCTGCGTTTCAGCCGGCTATTCGCCCACTGCACCACGGAGGTCGTCAAATATATAAATTAGTATAATTTTTTTAAATGAAATAAATGTGTAGTGAATACTAGCTGACCAATCCGCAGCTTTGCACGCGTAATTTTTCAATAAAAACATTACTCTCCTTTTGCGCAGTTGGGTAAAATGTAGCATTCTAATGGTGAAACAATTTTTGAAATCGGACAAGGTTTTTTTGAGTTTATTCATTACAAACATATAAAAATACAAATCTTTCTTCTTTATAATGTTATGAGCTGAGGGATCGGAATAAAACAATGAAAATCAAGCTAACCAAAATAACACTTTTATTCAACACTAAAATGATAAGTACACGATCTTAATCACAAGTAATCACAACACACTAATTCACACCACTGTTGCACAATAATAAACCACTAAAAGTCACCGAAATATTCGCACGTATAGCCAAATCCATACTGTCTCTCCGGGCGTCTCTACGCCCTCTTTATACGGCACGCTTCTGGAACATTCTTAAGGTAGGTTCACACGCGCGCGTTCAACTCGACATTCAACGTGCACATTCACATTCACGAGCGTGTAAACGGTACGCCCGAGCCCGGGAACGCGCCTGTAAACGTGAATGCCGCGAATCGGGCAAGTGTCGGTTTTTTGGCAAAGTTCAAAGGATGAAGGATTTGTCACACTGGATGCGTTCTGCGGTCAGCGGTCAGGTCAAAGCGAACGCAGCCCGCATCATGTATGAACAACATTGTTGGTCTCAATATATTTTGTATAGAATGCGATCTGACCGTGCGAGCACAACCAAAGAACGCATATTTGCCCGGCGGCGCGGTGGGGAGGGAAGAACGCGTACGGACCGGACCGGGGTTGGCTGCGGGCTGCGGGCGGCGGGCAGCGGCCGGCCATTTTGTTTATTTGTGCACACAAAAGTGTCAGCGGAGTGTAAAAAAAATGTCTAACGATCAAACAGAGGAGTTTATAGATGCCGTACGATGTTATCCGTATTTGTACGATTTGGAAGATCTCGATTATAAAGATAAAGTTAAGATAATGAACACGTGGCGAGAAATTGCAACGCGGTTCCGTATGAAAGATGGTGAGTACCTACTGATACATGGAATAATAATGCTGTGCATTTTAAGTTTTGTTTATTAGGTTTAAAACTGAAACTCCATGTTCTTGGTATAGTATTAATTTTATTAAATTAGTTAGTCATTAAAATAATTCATAAAACAATTGCGAACATTGTAAGCTTCATTGCGAGCCCTGTGAGTATTATTATTAATTGTCCGAAATTCACTATTCCGGGGCATTGTTTCTTCAGGTGTCTGCATTTCAAATAATTCATTTTTAACTCGTAAATAATTATGTAAGCAACATGCAGCTTTGACAATATGGACAGTTGTATCAACTTTTGTTTCAAGAGGTCGAAAGAATACTCGCCACTTGTGTGCTAAGATACCAAATGCGTTTTCGACGATACGTCTGGCAGAAGATAGACGTTTGTTAAAATTTGCTTTCTCACCGTTGTTCTCTGCCTGGTTCCTAGGAAACGGTCTCATCAAATATGTTTGTAGCGCAAAACCCTCGTCACCAATAAAAACATGAGGTAAATTAGTTGTGCCACCAGGCAAAGGCTTTGGAGGTGGAATATGTAATTCATTGTTTACAAGTTTTCGAAAAAACTCAGAATTTTCGAATACTTTGCTATCGCTATCTTTTCCGTAGCTTCCCACATTTACGTAAGTAAATTTATAATCAGGGTCAACAACTGCAAGAAGCACAATGGAAAACTTTGATTTATAGCAGTAAAATAGTGACCCGCTTCTTTGAGGGCATTTTATGGTGACGTGTTTCCCATCAATACTTCCTATACAATTTGGGAATTTCCACTTTTGGCGATAACCAGTTTCTGCAATAATCCATGTTCTTTGCGTAGGTGTAGGTATATAAATAGGTTGCAATATTTCCCATATGGCTTTGCAAACTTCTTTTATTATATTATGCAAAGTAGAACGACCAATACGGTGAGATAACGCTATCATTTGAAACGAATCTCCAGTGCCCAAATATCTGAAAAAAAAAGTAATGTTCAGGTTTCTTGCATTGTACCTATCTATTTATTGATAGATCGATTATTTTTTCTTGCAGGTAATGAAGCAAAAGGGAAGTGGAGAAATTTAAAAGATTCATATAATAAATACAAAAAAAGTATTGCAACAACAACGGGCCAGGCTTACAAAAAATATAAAAAGTGGCCTTGGTCTGACTACATGCAGTTTTTGGATGGGTTAAATACACATCGTCAACCAGATGAAAGTTGTTCTTCTCAAGGGTCTCACGTAACTGGAGACAGTGAAATCGAATCTGTAGATACGTCTCGTCCAGGAACATCTTGTTCAGGATCATCATCGTCAAGTAAAAGAAAAAAACAGACTGATGAAGTGGGTACGATGATTGAATACTTTGAAAAAAGGAGACAAGAGACAGCTATGGACCACATCGATCAGTTGTTTTTGAGTTATGCTAACACATTTAAAAACATGTCAATTCGTACTCAAATCTCAATAAAATTAAAGATGGCACAGTTATTTGCGGCAGCTGAGACTAAAGACCTAAATTTAAGGGAGACATCTATAGATTTAAGCACTACTCCAGCCGAAGCGAATGCAGAAACATCTCAACGTATAGATATCAATTGCACTCCTCCAGCCGAAGTGAATGCAGCAACATCTCAACGTATAGATATCAATTGCACTCCTCCAGCCGAAGCGAATGCAGAAACATCTCAACGTGAAGATAACAATTCAGAGGTCAATGCAGAAACATCTATATATATCTATAGTGAGGAAGAAATTGGTCAATACTTAAAATTTAATTAAAAATATGTTACTGTAAAATTAAAGAAGTTTACCTTAGAGACACAGCAAGCCTTTCTTTGGTTGTAATTGCCTTTCGCCAGTTTGTATCCTTTTTATTTATTTTATGGCAGATTAAAGAATGCAGTTCTTCGAACAACGCTGGGGACATTCGAAAATATATGTAAAAACGATCTTCATACGAATATAATTCTCGACATAAGTTGCTGTATTCTCCTCGTTGTGGTCGCACTACATTCAAATCGTGTACCCACATACGTTTCCTTTTTCTGCTATGCAACCATAATAACACAATATTTTCTTCTTCCTCGGTAATCATTTTCCTCGATCAAAAGCCAAAAATAAAAACTGATCACCAGCACCACTGATACACGCACTCAGTAACTGAAAAGATGGCCGCTGTTTGGCTTGCTCGCATCGCCCGGACCGTTGACCGGTTGCTCTGCCCGGACCGCTGACCGGTGCCCTGCCCGGATCGCTGACCAGACCGATTGCCCTGACCGACAATGTTGTTCATACATGATGCGGGCTGCGTTCGCTTTGACCTGACCGCTGACCGCAGAACGCATCCAGTGTGACAAATCCTTGAATGTGCGGGCGCCCGGTGACTGTTTACACGCGCGCGGGCAGTCAGTCTCTCCCGCGCTTTCGCGACGAGTGGATCTTCATTCAACGTTGCTATAAAAAAGTCGCTACGATCGGAGATTACAACATGGCGGAATGGTCAAACGACACAATTTTGACGTTCCTGGAATATTACCAGGAAGAAGAAGTATTATGGAACCCCGAACACCACCACTTTCTTTGCAGTCTTTCTCTTTTTCTCCGTAGTTCATAATTTTGTTTCTTTTTCCAATAAAAATAAGTTAAGCCAAAGGATATGGCA
Source organism: Philereme transversata (assembly GCA_963924445.1). Classification (NCBI taxonomy): domain Eukaryota; kingdom Metazoa; phylum Arthropoda; class Insecta; order Lepidoptera; family Geometridae; genus Philereme; species Philereme transversata. Next base: position 15,400,232 of record OZ004347.1, read on the forward strand.
GCAACAACACCGAGATCCTCGCTGCTCGCCATGCTGGCACTGACTGACACGACGGCGTGCGTGTGAACAGCTTGAATGTCCGCCGGCCCGGGAGGGACTGCATGCCGCGCAGCCCGCCAGGCAGCCCGCCGGGCTGCACGGCGGCGCGCGTGTGACCGTAGCATTAAAGGTTCCGCTGGCAACTAGAACTGTGTAGGTATTTCAACAGGAATGCTATTTCTTATTCTGTGCAACTGTAGGCATAGTAGGTATATATCACACTTATTATTACCTATTCTGTGGCACAGTAGGTATAACTTTGAGATTGCGACTATTACATATTCTGTAACGGACATAGATGGTGGTGGAAAGATTTTGGTAATTCGGCAGCCGGAATAATCTGAGCAATCGTATCACATATCGTTGAGGTTTTATTTACGTCCTAACAATATTACAAAATGCTTTATCTATAAACCATTTTCCGCAGCCTCAAATGACCCCGCTCACTAGCATAAACATTAACATATATTTCCACAGATTGTTCGTCTCATTGTGGATCGTAACGAACCAATTCCGACGAGTGCTGGCTGCATCAATGCAAATTGCCTTTCAATGAAAACTGAGCTTTATTTAACACCAATCATTTAAACAGTCATATAGGTATAATTTCACAGAAGAACTCCCGCAGCCGTTTGAGGAACTTATGTTCATCAAATGAAAATAAGGTTGAACATAATGTAATACTAAAAGTCCACAATATCCAGAGCACGAACGAATATTTGCAGATCACGAAAACATGTGTTGACAACGGGGATCGAACCCGCAACCTTCGATACCGGTCAATTTATTCGTTAAGTCCAAGCTTCAACTACTTGTTATTAAGTTCGTCCACCTCCATGTTATATAGGTTTAAACTTGTTTTAGGTATTGTATTAGATTATTTATTTATTATTATTTTAAGTATATTTCATTTTATTTGTTTTAGTTATATTTTTTTTGACGACTTCCGTGGCGCAGTGGGCGAATAGTCGGTTGAGACGCAGGAGGTAGCGGGTTCGATTCCCGCTGCGGAACAAATGTTTGCATGATCTAAAGATATTTGTTCCGGGACTGGATGTTTTTCTATATCTGGTTCCCATAGTACAAGCTCTACTTAGTTTGGGGCTAGATAGCGTTGTGTGAAATGTCCAGTAATATTTATTAATTTCTTATTATTTATGTTACTTCTACACAGCTTTCTACTTCTCAGTCCACACACACATAAATAATATCTCTAGCCTCAAATTCGTTAAGACCACGTTTTAACAATGTTTTAATTAATTTAATAAGTGCAGAGTCTCTTATACTCTATCATAGTGAGAGTTGGTGACAGTGATTTGATAATTCTTGAAAATCTTTGATTAATTGATGACTCTTACTCGCCAAAATCTTACTTGCCATTAGGTTATAAAGATATACATTAAATGAGTATGTAGATTAGATTAGAACATTCTTTATTGCAATAAACAAATAATACATAGGCGAACTTAATGCTAATTAGCATTTTCTTCCAGCTAACCTTTGTGTAGTGTGGAGAAAGTGGTAGTGCCAGAAAATAGAGAGGTAAAAAAAGAAAACTTTAGCTTAGGTTTCATAAAATAAACTTACAGAAATGAATAATAATACACTTACATACTACATAAAGTGCTCAATTTTGTTGGGTTCCTTGAAGAGAGAATAAATGTTTAACCCTTTAATTCGCAGTGATAAACCTGACCGACATAATAAACAAAAAAATCCTGTTCAATTGTTTCTATTTTATTTCATGCAAATTTATATTCACGTCGTAGCAAGAACTAAACGCAACTAAATAAAAATTTAAGCTGGCAAAAATCAGCACTATTACTATCTCTTTTTCGCAAGTTGGCGCCTAGGCAACTGGTACCGGGTGGATCGAAGGTAAATATTTATTCAAATTAGGCATTTTGCCCACTTTTTTCGTTATTGTACATTGGCATTTCCTTCTAAATAACATATTCTATTGATATTTGCGTAAAGCATCCAATTTCATTCATAAAATAAGGATTTATGAGGTTGTCAACAAGTATGTCGCTTGTCGCCAACACTGCGATACTCTCTGTAAAGTACTGAGCATTTTGAATGTCGTTATCAAACAACACTGCTCATTTGACAAGTGAAGTGCATGATATTTTCTATGTCGCTCTCCAACAACACTGCTAATAGACTACTGATTTAACTACTTTGTATTTTGCACTAACTTATACACTGGTTGTTTCTATCTTTGCAAGAAATTATTTATTAATGATGTTTTATGTTGCGTTTGCTATTTGGATATTCTTTGGGTGCGGTTTTGCATGTTTGTTTTCATTTGTTTGCTTCAGATTAAGCCAAAATAGCAACGAACACGAACAATTTTGGCACTTGTACCACCTGAAAATGCACCGTCAGATAGTGGTAGCGATTCTTCTGAAGATGAAGTTATAATCCAGCAGCCCAGGCTACGTGACGATGACGATAGTAATTCTACATACTGCAGCTCTGAACCAAAGTCTTATCCCTCGAGCTTAGACAATCTGGACATTTTTGGAAGTTCTGACGATGAAAATATCCAACCCGCTCAATTTAACGCACCATTATCTGATGAAGAAACTATTCCATTGTCACCCGTAATCAATCGAATGTTCCCTACTGGTGGAACGCAAGAACAACTTCCCTTCATGCTGAATTCAGTCTCATCAGTCTTATCGCCATTGATGAACTCACCAGCTACTACAACTCGTTCAAAAAGAAAGTCTCATGCTGCACCTAAGGTTGTGATAAATCGAGTTAAGAAGTATGTAAGGAAACCTCTGACATTTAAATGGAAAACCGGCAAGTTTCATCATGCGGCATTAGTAGAACTACCCGAATATCAACCTCCTTTTGATGCAAGCCTCAAATCGCCTCTGGATTATTTTTACATATTGTTTTTGGAAGAAATTATCGATCTTATCAGGGATAACACGAATTTATATTCAGTGCAAAGTGGAGCTGCCAGATGTATAAATGTGACTACGAATGATATAAAAAATTTTTTAGCCATTACCATATTGATGGGTGTAGTTCAAATGCCAGCTTATCGAGACTGTTGGAGTAATGCGTTGAGATACCCTCCAATTGCTGAAGTAATGACTTTGAAAAAATATGAACAAATCAGAAAATACTTACACTTTGTCGACAACACAGACATGAACGATGACCGCTATTTTAAGGTGCGACCAATCCTCGAAAAAATCCGCACTAATTGCTTATCACTAGCGGAAGAAGGACGCTACAGTGTGGATGAAATGATGACCCCGTACAAAGGGACGAGAGCGGGTAGTAGGCGTCAATACCTACCAAAAAAATCAAAAAAGTGGGGCTTTAAAATATTTGTACGAGCAGGGGTGTCTGGTTTGGTCTATGATTTTAACCCATACGCTGGTGAAGATAATTTCAGAAATCGCTCTTTTACGGACTACGAAAACAGTCTAGGCCTCGGAGCTAAAGTTGTCATAGCACTTTGCAAGACCATACATGAAAAGCCCGCAACTATCTTTTTTGACAACTTTTTCACCTCCTTGGAGTTGATACACCATCTGCGCAAAGAATACGGCCTTTTTAGCTTAGGGACTGTGAAAAGTAATCGATTGAGAGGCTGTCAAACATTATTACTGTCCGACAAGGCACTTGCAAAAAAAGGTAGGGGTGCTAGCCAGCAGCTTGTCTGCAATCAAAATAAACTTGCGGTGGTAAAATGGTTGGACAACAAGGTTGTTACCCTAGCTAGCTCATTTGTGGACTCTCATCCAAAAGAAAAAATAAAACGTTACTCGAAAGAGACTAAATCAAGGGTTGATGTAGATTGTCCACAAATCGTAAAGCAATACAACGCTCATATGGGTGGGGTCGACCTGGCCGATATGTTTATTTCATTGTATCGCTCTGGTTTCAAAACAAAAAGGTGGTATATGGCTCTATTTACCCAAGCTCTTGACATCTGTATCAATAACGCCTGGCTGCTGCATAGACATGATCGTCCAGTTAAGAAAAGCCAAATGACTCTCAAAAGTTTTTCGAATTGGAGTGGTAAAAGAGCTTTTGCAAAAAAACAGAATTCCACAAACAAGATCCAATGAAAATGAGGCATCTATGAAAATTAAAACTCCTGTTGCTCCACGGCCACCTGATTCTGTCAGATACGACAATGTAGGTCACTTACCCGTATTTAAGAATCAAGGAAGGTGCAAATATTACAAAAAAAAGGCTACACAAGTGTGTGTTGCACTAAGTGCAATATTAGGTTGTGCATGATAGAAAAAAGAAATTGTTTCTACCAATACCACATAAAGGCGTAGGATAAATTTATTGTGTGTATTTGATGTATTTTTCTATTAAATAAATATGTTATTGTTTACATTTTGTATCCTTTTATAGAAATTCCTGAATTCTATACAAGCCGCAGTGTTGGTAACGTACAACATAAAACTTGTTACATATATCACAGTATGTTTCGCGATGTTGTACCTTACCTACATATGCTTTCACAAAAACTATAATAGTTAGATTTTTTTTTAAATATCTATAGGCATATTTAGAGTTAAGGTTAACCAGCCAAAAAAGAAAAAAACTAAATTTTAGATTTTTTTTCATCTGCGAATTAAAGGGTTAAAGAGTTTGGATTTAAAGATTCCTATAGAGGCTGCCCTGTGGATTTACACTGGAAGAGAGTACCACCACAAGCGGATAGCCGTCACAGTGAAAGAGTTAGTGAGGAAAGAAGTTTTATGCTCAGGCGTCTGGAGTAAAAGATGTTGAGAAGAACGAGAAGGACGATCAGGTGGAAAAAGGTATGTACAGAATAAACGAAAATAAAATTCATGGTATTGAAATATCTTGGTATCAAACTAATATCTATTCTGTGCGATACCTTTAATTCGAATTTCAGTTCTACATTGCACTACCAAACGACGTTACCTCCATTTTTGCAATAAGCTTTATTATTAAAATGTTCGCTGCCACGATATTCTTTTACGAGTATTTTTATGTTTATACGCGAAAATATTAACGGGTGCATCAGAAACCAAATGGGTTAGTCTCGTTTGTTTTGGAAAAAGTGAGATAAGGGAAAATGCTGGAAAGTGCTTATGTTTAATGTTGGATGCTTCATAAAACTGTAAAGGCTTTGGTACACCGAACCATAGAACCACACCGTCGTCTTTCCGTTAAGAAAGCTAAGATGGTGCCCATCCAGTCGTATTTTTAATCAAGCGGAACTTTAACCTGCATCTTAGCCTCTAATTTTGACAATGCCCTGGCCAATTCGAGTTATGGATCGAGTGACATCGGCGTTGAAATAAATATAAAATCTATACTATATAAATTAGAAAGTCTGTTTGTAACGTTTTCACGATAAATCGATGTTGGCGCTGGTTCGGTGAGGACAACAATTCCAAGAAAATATGGACTTGCGTCTTGAATCTTGAACAAGTAGCTAACTTCTTATGATTTTATAAGAAGTTAGCTACTTGTTCAAGCCGCTATTCTAAAATAACTATTGAACCCAAAGGCAATGGATTAAACATTCAAATTTATCTAACAAAGTTTCCGAAAGTTTGGACCTCCTATTTAGAATCTGAAATTTATTTCAAAAGTCGTCAATCATAATGCTATTCGCTTTTATTCAGTCGCAGATGGAAATCTACTCAAAAAGGAATTTAAATCTACTAGGTATGTCTATAAAGGCGTGGATGTGGGTAAAAGGATCAACGTGATATCTCAATACCTTCGAATGAAGATGGTGGGAGTACATATTGCAGGGCATAGGGACGCGTCATTTTAGTTTAGTTCAAAGCATGAGCGATACAATTTATTGGACATACAATTATTATTCATCCAAAATAATATCAAACGGTTGAACCGATCAAAAACATCTGTCTAAAATTCAAATCCAATTCAAATCGATCGGCTCCCGTCAACAAAACCGATAGAACAAAACAAACGACATAAAATATTTCACGCAAAACCAATAAAACGTGAAAAGTAGTCGGCAGCGCGCATTACCACGCGTGTGGCGGAATATCTCACAATTGGAGCACGCCGCAGCATCGGCCGGCGAATAAATCAGCCTGTCAGTGTTGCCTGTTATAAATTCGCGGCCGAGGAACGCACCTGGCAACATTACCTTGATTGCGACTAGTCACTACTTCGGAATTAGAGTTTTCGAATTTGAAAAGTATTCCGTCTTTATTTTTGAGAATTTACATAAAATAATGATACCTACCCACGCGTGTTCGCTGTAACGACAAACAAACTGCAGCTTGTACCGGCTAATAAATAAGCCTGTCTGTGTTGCCCGTTAAAATTTTAATATGGTCTCATATTGTAATGTCTATGATAAACAATGCGAGGCTGATTTAAAAAAAGAACGTCCGAGCAAATTGATTGAAATTATGAATTCGGGACTATTGAACATCGTGAAAATTTTGAAGGCAGTCTTTTGAATAATTTCTTGTGTTGTTCATAGATGACCAATCAAATAACATGTCATACTCCACTCCGTTACTTCTAATAAGGTAGCGCCACTGGCCTAATACAAAAATTAAAAAAAAAATTATTTCTAGACCATATGGGGTTAGAACAAAAAAAAACCAGATAGATAAAAAGATAGATAACCCTTTATTGTACATCACACTTTAATTCACAAACAATATTAAAATAAATAATTAGACACGTGGACATAAAAATGGAGGTCTTATCGCTAAAAGCGATCTCTTCTAGACAACCTTTGGGAGGACTAGACCTATGATGTTTTTTAATAATTACCCTTATCAGTCAACGCCAACTTTCTAGGTAACCGAAACTACTTTTTAATTACAGATATAATACATGTATTAACAGAAAGAATATACAAATATTTACAAAACTATAAAATACAGAAGAAACAGATGAATCATCTAAAGAAAGACTACAATCTATTGATAGCTCAACTGCTCTAGATCACTACCAGGCGGAAGTGTCCCCAAGTGTATGTGTGTTGCCGACAAAGAGTATAAAATCCTCAATAGCAACTGGTTGTGAAGCTCAGTTTCCATGTCGGCCAAAAGCGTGTGTCTTTTTAATTTGCGTCTAAAACCACTAATTCGGAATTCGGAATTACCGAATAATCGACACAATTCGATTATTCGGTTTCGAATCCTCCCTGTCCCAGCCCTAGAACGCTCGCCGGTTGCATTTGCGTGCCCTGCACGTTTCCTGCCGCGCAGTCTTTAGCGAGATAGTCTACTATAAATATGCAGGCTGGCTGTTGCACGCCACTTCGCCATTTCCTTTCATTTGCCTACTGGTATTTAATGAAAGTCAGTTCCAATTTACTACGATCGCAAGCGTTGTTTGTCTATAGAATGTTTTAAATAAAATTTTAGAGTAAACTATACCTTGTGTTGTCTCAATCACTCCATGCGAAAATACCCGCAGTGCGAAAAGGTCTAATTCAAGGCGCGAGAGCGAAAACCACATAAAATTGCATAAAATAATGATTTATAACAAAACTATTGGTAAGTATGAAAGAACACATGTGCTATGTGCGTCATACAAATTTCAATATGTATGTGAAGTTTCATGAACTCATAGTATTTATCCAATCCTTGCCAGCCACAGCGCGCAAATCGTCACTCCATCTAGCCGGAGGGCGTCCTACACTTCGCTTGCCTAGACGTGGTCTCCACTCCAGAACACATTTACCCCAACGGATATCGGTTCTGCGGCAGATATGACCGGCCCATTGCCACTTCAGCTTGCTGACCACCCTCTTGATGAGAAGAGCTGAGGATTGGGCTCAATGGCGCACTCTGGGAGAGACCTACGTCCAGCAGTGGACTGTTATAGGTTACTGATGATAATGATAGTATTTATTGAATGCTACGCGTTTATTGTAAATTTTGGACGTGTTTTTGCAATTGTTTTCTATTGAGAAAACTTTAAGGAATCGTGTTTGCGCTAGTCTTTAGCGTATATCCTCATCTTTTACATAGTTAATTAAAAACAAAATGATCTATCTGAAGTACAGTACACTCTTAAAAACAGACTTAAAGAGCCTTACCATAAACAAGTTAAACACTAGTTGAACACCTATTTTTTTTACCAAATGTTTTTTAAATGTATTTTTTCTGCGTAGATTTTAAATTCTATGCGATCTTGAGATTTCGCTGACCAGAAAAGGTGTCAAGTTCGATTCGTCGCGCCATCTCCGCCTGGGCCGACCACGCGGACGCGCTTCTAGCGGGACCCAAGGAAAAAGGGAAGGGAGGCCTTTGCCCTGCAGTGGGATATATTTGATCGAGCGAAGCGAGATCTCTAAATCAACTTGGGCAAATCGGCGTTGTATGGACGTATGTATGTTTGTTTGTTCGAGGATAACTTTCGAAGCGTTTATCCGATCAACATGAAATTTGGTATGTAGGTGTGGCACAATTTTGGTGTGACTAAATGTAAAAGAGCTAAAACTGGGGGGGGGGGGTCGAGATATTGGGGTTCAAGAGGGATAAAATAATAAAAATGAGATTTCAGAGAGAGATTAGGTCAGTGGAACGTCAAATGAAAGGTCTTCATTAGTACATTTCGACTCTGTTTTTATTTTTAATAAAGTTTTTGTAGTTTTTGAGTTATTAGCCATAATAAAAACTGAATTTTGACAAAATTCACAGGATACACTAGTGACCCCCACAGTGCTGTAATTTGGTATGCGTGAAGCTTAAATAACAAAAATATAGGTAATAGTCTAAAATCTAGAATTAACTGCAGTTGGTACCCCAAAAAGAGTAACCAAATTACATGAACTCCCATTCCCTGTAATTTGAATGAAACTTTAGGTCAAGTTAGTTGAATATTCATTTTGAGGCACTATTTTACACTACACACATAACCTTTATAATAAAAGTGCTTTTTATACAACGTGCTACATATCATAATTATAATTTAGAATAATTTTCCTTGTTTATTTTTTTTCTGTTTGTTACAACTAATTTTGCATCAAAATCTCTGTACCTAGATACTCTGGAATGTCAATGTCCCTTAGTCATAAGGTCGGGCACTGGAAAGTGCGACGCTGTTTTTACTATTGCACTTTCCAGTGTTCATCTATGTATAAAGCTATCCTGTGTGTATTATGTTCAAAATAAATGATTGATTGAAATTGATTTTGATAGTCAAAGATTACGCGAGATCTCAGTTCGGGGCGAACCAATAGAAGATTCGATTTTAAATGTAATTGTTTAACCCAAGTTTCATTTACCTTAGTATGAAGATGAACAAAAAACTGTGAATTTAGTTCAACTTAATAATAATAATAATAATAAATAAATAAATATTGCTGGACATTTCACACAGCGCTATCTAGCCCCAAATTAAGCAGAACTTGTACTATGGGAACCACCAGATAACTGATATAATACTTATATACTTTTTTTTTGTAAATATATACTTATAATATATAGAGAAACAACCAGACCCGGAACAAATATCTGTAAATCATGCAAACATTTTGTTCCGCGGCGGGGATCGAACCCGCTACCTCCTGCGTCTCAGCCGGCTATTCGCCCACTGCACCAAGGAGGTCGTCAAATAATAGCTAATGTAAATTTTCTTCAAGTCTCGTAATTGTAACTTGGGTTAAATTTCGGTCACATTTCAATTCATAGAGGCATTTGAGATAAGATCAAAGTTAGAATTTGGCTAGATTTATTTACAGGAGTTGGCTTTCAGATATGTACCTAGCTCCACTCAAATCCATGATATCCAGTGGCAGATTTGCAGTCTTGGCCGCCCTGGGCTCCCGGCCATGTTGAAAGTACCAGCCGCCCCTCTGAGCACCCATCGTATAGACTACATAATGAATTTACTTTATTGCCAACTTTTATCGAAATTGATTCAGAAATTTAGTTAACTATATTATCTACTAGTATCTAATATTTTTCCAGGTTTCAGGGATAATTGCACATTTAAATAAAATATTTAAAATGGTTTTAGGTTTTATTTATATAACTACAGGTTTATTCTCAGACAAGATAAAATATAATTGATTTTATTTTATCTTACATTTACCTTTTTTTGTCTTAAATTAAGTCAAAACCAAGCCAAGTTTAGACTTGAATATGACTTTTTGGTCTTAAATCGATCCTAACTAAGCCAATGTCAAAATCAAGTCAAATGTTATGGAAATTGTATACTTCTAAAAAAAAGACAAATTTTGACTTGATTCTGTTTTAATTTGGCTAAATAAAATTGACATAATTTTGACTTAAATTTTAAAACAAATGGAAGTTTTATTTTCGACCCGGGATGTACGAAAGTGACTTAGGGTAGATTCTATCAAACTTGCATTTACACTCGAGTATAACTATTCCAAGGATATATCTCTTCCACTTTCTTATTCTTAAGTAAGTCGAAAGTCGTTTTACCATGCTATCTGAAGTAAAGCTACTCTTGGAATTACTACTCCCGAATAGCAAACTGAACGATGAACAGATGTATTATCCTGCAATTAAATGTTGTCCTACAACAGGACGTCATACAAGCACAAGTCATGTCTACTCGCAGTTGTCATATTATAGAACGGTAATAAGGCAGGTAATAATCTACACAGGCAGGTAATTAATAAAGGTTCGAATTACAGGCAGGTATATGTATAATACTTAGGTATAAGTATGTAGGTACTAAACACTAATGCGCAGGCGCTTACCGATCGAAAATGACTTCAAAGTTATATTAAATTTTCGTCAGCAGAGATAAACATGTTTCTTTACTCAAACGCAACCCTGATCGCGAAATCATGATCATCGCAGTATTCAAATGAGTAGATTCTTTCCTATCCACCCTGGACGTCTAGGTGTAACTTCCACCTCACTATCAGTATCTTCAATCAAATTTCTTAAACGTTCCATTATTTTTGTTACAATAATTTATTAATTATTGTTACAATAATTAATGTAATTAATTAATAATGTTTCTTTGCTGTTTTGTGCAAAACAGCAAAGAAACATATGGCATGCGGACGCCATTAAAATATTCTTGAAACATCTCGGTTATTCCACGCGAAATGGTGGTATAGTAACTATTCCCGAATAAGTCCGGTATTCTTAGATTTGTGAATGGTAAAACGTGAAATTGAGTTACTCTCAATTAACTGACAATTTATTCTAAGAATAAAACTTATTCTCGTTTGGTCGAATCCACCCTTAGGGAGATTATTGTTATACGATGCGGTGCAGTGCAGCCTGCTATAATGTGCGCGAGCCTTTACAGTATTCAGGTACTTTGAGTTATTTTTTGTTATTATTAATTAATTTTTTGTCACGATTGGCCGCCCCTAATATCTGGCCGCCCTAGGCCCAGGCCTACACGGCCTTAGGGCAAATCCGCCACTGATGATATCCCTTCAGACTCCAAGGGTAGACAAAGGCAAGTCCAGTTATTTGATAAACCACCTTTTGGAAAGCAGCTAACATTCCACTCTGTAAGGTTACGAACTAAGTTATGCCTCTGTTTATAATAGCGGCCCCAACTTTCTCACTTTGCCTTCTCATAGCTCTTTGTCTCACGGTAATGAGTCAAAAGTTTCCGGGTTACACATTGCTTCACGCTCCGTTTCTTACGTGAGAACACAGAACTGTCTATTTTCCATACGAATAGGGGCTTAAATATTCCATATATTACCACAGAATAGAAAAAAACACGTTAAACGGCGCGGGAATTAAGCTCATAATATAGAGATTTTAATCTTCATCAAGTCTTCAAGTTTAAGTACAGTATTAATAAAAACCTGTGGTGTAATGCTGGACGAGTTTCATGATTTTCTCATAGATCCCATTATCAGATCTTGACCACTTTTGTAACAAAATCGGACACAGTGGATAAAAATTATAGCTGAACATCATACAAAATATTTCGAAGAATTGAGAAACAGAAATAATTTTTCTGAAGTTAGAAAAGAAAAGACATGTGTATATTGGTATTCTGGTTCCATAGTACAAGCTTTGCTTAGTTCGGGGCTAGGTTGATTTTTTTTAAGCTACATGGATATGGGGATGCTTATGGCCTACCTGATGTTAAGCGGTAACCATCGCTTATAACAGAGAATCACCTCGTAGGTCACGCACCTTAGGAATGTGCCCTACGATCCCATCAACTTGAGGTATACAGGTGTAAAGTTTCATGTGGCGTTTGTTCACAAAAGTATTCAATGAGCCTTTCTAGTTTAGCTCAGGCGAACAAGTCTAATTCTTGCTATTTTGTGTCCTAATAACCTTTCATTCTTTCACCGCCCTGGTACATTTTTCCAGTAGCCTATCAAGCAGAGTAACCCAAAAAATATAGGAGACGTAATATGAATATAGTCTAGTCTATTCATTTGATACTTAGGAACTTTAGTAAGTAAATAGTTACATATGAGCCATTTTACCTTGATCAGTTTCTATCAACCTCCATTTGCTAATATCAAAGTTATGAATATGTGTTGCAGTCGGAGGAAACTAATTTTCGTGTTCTGTGAGTGGCATCACCTTTTATACGAACTTAGAAACTACTTCCATCTTACTTTCGAAGTTAGGAATAAGTAATAATTTTCGGTTATTTTGTTGGACATCTATTCTCGAGCATCTTTACTTCTTCTTTCGTAATTTTTTGATTATTAAATTTACGGTTAAAGAATATTTATTTTCTCAAAAAGAAATATTATGAACAATTTCACTTATGAGAAACATACTGGTCTGGATAAATAAATAATATATAAATAAATATGGCTGGACATTTCACATAGCGCTATCTAGTCCCAAACTAAGCAGAGCTTGTACTATGTGGGAACCAGATAACTGATAGAATACTTTTTTGTAAATACATACTTATAATTAAATAAAAACATTCAGACCCGGAATTAATATCTGTAGATCATACAAACATTGGTTCTGCAGCGGGAATCGAACCCGCTACCTCCTGCGTCTCAGCCGGCTATTTGTCCACTGCACCACGGAGGTCGTCTATATATTATGGATGTTTTTCTATATATTGTAAGTATTTACAAAAAAAATTGTATATTAAGTATTCTATCAGTTATCTGGTTCCCATAGTACAAGCTCTGCTTAGTTTGGGGTTAGATAGCGCTGTGTGAAATGTCCGGCAATATTTATTTATTTATACTTAAAATTTTTAATTAGTTACCGCCTTGAAACGTTTTGAAGCCGCCGGGCTAACCCGCTCGCCGGCACAAACCCGTCGGGTTATGCCGCCAGGCTGGTGGTTTTGGTGTGCCATTAGTAACGTTGCTGCTAGCTAAAGATTTTCTGGAAATCATTAAAAAAACATACAAATATCCGTCAATACAAAACACTGTATCCTTTTTCTAGAGGTCTGCGTTTATTAATAAGTCTAAACTATTCGGTCGATCCTATATTAATATAGGGAACTGGCATCACTTAGGCGTTTTAATGGAGAGATATGCATCACTTGGAATAAGTTGGGGTATAACAGCACTAAAGTTTGGCTAGGTCTGACCTGTTTAGTTCGCCAAAATGAGAGTGCCTTTTGGATGAGGCAAAATGTCGAAAATCATTTCCTTCGCTACTCGTTTTTTGAACAAAATTGTTGCGAATTTAGCTTGTGTGCCTTTTGGATGAGGCAAAATGTCAAAAATAATTTATTGTTTATGTTTTAATTATAACTAGTTTCCGCCAGCGGCTTCGCACGCGTTCTTTGTCAACAAAAAGTAACCTATGTGTTAATCCAGGTTATAATCTACGTACATACTAAATCTCATCGAAATCGGTTCAGCGGTTACAATATGATTGAGTAAAAAACAAACAAGCGTCCAAACTTACGCATTTATAATATTAGTGTGATAGTCAAGCGCTTAACCACTACCTCATCTGATGGTAAGTGATGGTGTGATCGAAGATGGACCACGCTTGCCTAAAAAAACATTTTCATAATTGCGTGTGCTGCGAGTTCTCCGAACAAAATTATCGCGAATTTAGCAAATTTTTTACGTCATTATCTCTCTGTGGTCGGTAATTTCATGACTAACGATTAGTAGATAGAGTAAACTGATTGTTTTCAGCGACTCTTGGTGGTCACAGTTACTCTGTGTGAACGAATTGGTTTGTTCATAATGGTAGTTTGAGTAAACGCAAGACAGCATTTTCAGTGGATCATGATTAAATAAATAATGAATAGAATAGAATAAAAGAATAGAATAATTCTTTATTGTACACCAGGAATACTCAAAAAACTAATTTATGCTAAATAAAGTACAATGGGCGGCCTTATCGCTGAAAGCGATTTCTTCCAGGCAACCTTTGGATGGAAAGTAATGACTGAAGCAGTAATGAACAGCGGTGCACAGAGTACATTTACAAATGAAATAAATAAAATTATATATATCTAATAAAAACTGTACTTATAATCCTAATAAATAAATAAATATCTAAAGATATACAGTGTGTCCCTGGATAAAGTGCAACCCCGAAAGGGGGTGAAACTAGATCAAAAATTATCGACAAAAAAATAGAAAAAAAAAATTAAAAAAATTTAGTATATACTTTATTGATGAATTAAAATTTTTATTGCTCACTAATGACTCTATTTAATAAAAAAATGATTTCTTCCAAAGTAGTAGGTCTATTTTGTTAAAATAAAAACCATAATCATGTCAGATATGTGACGATGACGATAAAATAACAAATAACTCACAAACAAGTGGCTATCGTGACTTAAAGTTTAATTTTTGTATTAAAATTACATTTTTTAGGCTGTTTTTTTCCAATAAACTCCAAAAATCTTAAAATTAAGCCTATAATACTAGAAATTTTTATGACTTTTTATTATTGTCTATCATAATAGCTTTTAAATAAAATAAAAACCTACGTTCTAACATAAAAAATGTGCTGGCTAGGAGCATTTAAAGTTGACCACTGATTACGTCACCACTCAGGTAGAGACCCTTTTTTAACTTATATTGTTGTAGATTATGGTCGCTGGGCCTGTTCATTTTAATACATCAATAAAGTATATACGAATTTTTTTTTAATTTTTTTTTTCTATTTTTTTGTCGATAATTTTTGATCTAGTTTCACCCCCTTTCGGGGTTGCACTTTATCCAGGGACACACTGTATAGATTAGATTAGATTAGATAATACTTTATTGCACACCACGAAACAAATACATATAAAAACAACTACGTGAATCTATGGATACAATTGGCGGTCTTATCGCTAAACAGCGATCTCTACCAGACAACCTTTGGATGGAATGGACTGTGTAGACATTACCTAGGGTGTAATGGTGTACCTAACATACTACATGTACATACATACTAATACTAATTATATAAAAATAAAAAATATAAAACTAACATAAATGAAAATTACATGAATCTAAATAATAACTACTCATAATAATTTATAGATACATACTTAGATTTAAGAAACAAATAATTAATAATAAATACATATATATTTAGCGACAAATACTCAGATAGTGTTCTCTGAGCATATGTTTAAAAATGGCAAGTAACTTGGCACATCTGATAGCCACCGGCAGCGCGTTCCATAACCGGACAACCTGCACTGTAAAACGCTTATCAAAATAGGAGGAGAAGTGTACAGGTGTCCTGAGTTGGAGTGTGTCAGATGAACGCAAGTACTACCACCTAATAATATACCCAACTAATAATCTAAATCTTACAAATATTCTAAAACGAGGAAAATAAAATTAAAATAAACAATAAATAGGTAACTCAAATGACAAGAAAGCTAGGCATTAAGGTAATGCTGTTTTAATCTCAGCTTAAAGGAGTGATGTGAAGGAGCCCGTCTAATTTTCATAGGCAAAGCATTCCACAGGCGCACTGCTCCGACAGTGAATGATTTCCCGTAGAAGGAACTAGAGTATACGGGTGTTTTGAGGGATAAGTTTCCGATGACCTGAGAGAAAAAGTATTGAAAGAATGGAGATAAGCAAACCTCTCTTTAAGATAGCAAGGAAAGAAAGGATTGAATAGAATAGAATAGAGAAGAGATAGAATATGAAAATTATGGTGAAGGCGAATTCACTTGAGAATGATGCGATAAGGGGAAACATGGTTATATTTGCGCAACCCAAATATAACCTGATGCAGAAGTTCTGGAGACGCTCAAGCTTATCTAGCTGCTCTTCTGTCAGATCTAGGTAGCAAGCATCTGCGTAGTCCAACACTGGTGGAAGAAGGGATTGTGCAAGTGCAATTTTGGTGGTAGTTGGGAGAAAGTTCCCCAGTTTACTAATAATGGTACTAGATGGCGCTGTATGATATGTCCAGTATTATTTTTTTATTATTATTTATTAATACTATTCTATGCTCTGAAAATTTCGTAGCTCCAAGTGCTATCGGATGCCACGTCTAGTTTCTAAGGCACAGTCTGCGTCCTCAATATTGGTTAATTTGGTCCGAGCACTGCGACCTTACCGTCTACAATATTAAAGACACCTTATCTTAAATACTCCAAGGTTGAAGTTCAAATACCACGGAATGTATTATGGAAAATCGCGTACGTAGCTGCGTTGTTGACAGCAGAATATATCACTTTTTGGTTTGTGAGACGATTTGTTATTAGGCCAATAACCTGATGTAAATAAAGATTTGTAACAGCTGTACTTCATATCCTTAACTATCAAAAATTTTCAGGAACAGATCTGACCGTGATTTAGAACAATAATCTATGTTTAATTCAGTCTCATAATGAAGTTGAAAATCCTTTTTATACATTGCTGTGCGGTTTGTATGTAACGGTCGATTTTTAACTTAAAAAATATTGATCGTTTACAAATTCAGCCTGTATGGATATTTGTTTATTAATTTTATCTGTAGCTAGTAGAGTCTCATTGCAGGACAAAGGCCTCCTTTCTCTTTTTGCATGCTTTTCTGACATTAAATGAATAATTGGGGCCACAATTTATGGTATACACATCCAGTTCATATCTCCATCTACGTCTGGGGCTACCATGTGGTCACCGCTACCCGTTTGGAACCCATTCCATGGTGAATTTAACGCATGCCCCTCCACAAACGTGTCCAGCCCAGCTTCACTTCAATTTGCCGAATATCAGAGCCATCAAAGATTTCAGAGATAACTGTGTTTTGCAGCGCTGTGTTGAGTTTATAATACGGTCTGTGAGTCTGACTCCAAGATATCTTATAATACGTAAAACAAAGTCCGGGTTGTTCAAACACTTCTAACTCAAGATTTTCATGGTTTTTGATTTGTTGTATTTGTCTCCGTCCCGAATAAATAAATAAATATGGCTGGACATTTCATACAGCGCTATCTAGCCCCAAACTAAGCAGAGCTTGTACTATGGGAACCAGATAACTGATAGAATACTTATATACTTTTTTTTTTGTAAAAATAATAATAATAATAATAATAAAAAATATAGAGAAACATCCAGAACCGGAACAAATATCTGTAGATCATACAAACAGTGTTTCCGCGGCGGGAATCGAACCCGCTACCTCCTGCATCTCAGCCGGCTATTTGCCCACTGAATAGCAGAATGACTATAAAAAAACATTGGAAAATTGACGAAAAAAAAATTTATAACAAAAATTCATTTTCTCATACATAAATATAGACCACTAAGATGTACGTATATAAATGCAGCTAATGATGGCCGATTGACAATTACCGGCAATGACATTGGCAGCCCGCGTCATATAGGTACATTAATATGCAACGGCATATCAATTAGTAATTCTCTATGGACATAATGTAAGGCGATACGAAGTTCGGTGGGTCAGCTAGTGTATGTATAGATATGTATTTATGCATAGGTGTTCGAACGTATTGTAAATAATTCTAATAACCGAATAAGTATACTCGTAAATTATAATTCTGTCCCAAATATGTTGGCCTATCAACCGGGAAATAAACGATGAATTTCTAATATAATTATTTAGGACAAGCAAAACAACGCGTAAATATGGCTAATCGTACGTGACTACGGCGGAATATTCTGGAAATGACGAGAACATTCCTTCTCGTCTTTCCGGACTCAGTGATTAAGGAAAATATTTATGAATTCGGTCTCACAATACAAAAGAATGTTATCAGCGGTCTTATCGCTTAACAAAGCGATCTCTTCCAGACAACCTTTGGATGGGGAGGATCATTGCATAATGGCCGGGGTGTAAAAAAAAACTTAATAATAGAAAAAGAAAAGTGACTTTGTAACGTGTAATTCTCAATACACGCTACATTCTTTAAATTAATTAACATTGTTACATACTATAAAAATAAATACCACAGAACACGACATCTAGCGACATGGCGGCGCATTATCATATCACGATCTCACACATCAAGACATCTTTTCTAGTACTCCTACTGTAGTTCGCCATGGGTGCGGTAGATGGCGTTGTAAAACACTGTACCGAATGTAGCCATAAACAATGCTTTATTTTGACTGACGGATGGATTTCGTTTCTTCTCTACGGCAACACTGATTTTATTTGTTGCATGATGCAATCTAAGTACGTGATAATTAAATTCAACGGTTACTAAAAAGATCGCGGGTTGGCTGTGCTTACTATAAAAGCCAACGCCCGTTCATTCTCGGCTTTTTCCTCACCAGAAGACCACAGCAGAAACTTCTTTCTACTCCACACAAAAGTTAACCTCTCAGTTTGCTGTGACAGTGTATTTATCTACTCTTTTCTTTTAAATTCTGTGCAACACGCTTCTAAATCTGGAAGTCGGTTTTCTTTTGGTCTTTTATCTTTTAAATACATTTATACCCTTTCTTTGGGTTTAAACTGACTCTTCTCATCATCACCTACGTGTTATCCAAGCCGTAAGAAGGCTTGACGGTTCCTCCGCACGACCAGCTAAGCCGCCACCCTCCGGGAGCCTCGACCTTTCTACGAGCCTACCGTCGCTAGCTCTGCACCACATCATCTCTCCGGACTGGCGCCAGGAACGGTCGACGGAACAACAAAATAGGTGTATTTAATCCATATTTTTACCCGGGTTGAACCCTTACAAACCCTATTATATTTTCTGACGCACTTCTCGTCAGATGGCGCCCATTTTATTATTTTAACGGTAACAATCATACCCTCTAGAACTACCACGTGTATTTTGTCATGCTGTAAGGCCATAAGCCTCAAGATTCTGTGCTCCTCCAGCGAACATTCCTTAGTATTCATACACTTTTATTGTAATCTCTAGTCTTAACTACCTACCATCGATAAACCAAGGAAATATTGTCAACCTCTGTTGCCTTGCCACAAGTATAAGAAAATATTGTAAGTACCTACCCGCTCTACCGATTTCTATTTTACAAATATATGTATCAAACCATACCAATCTTTTATTTATTTCTCTTTTACTTTTAACTGATACATATCTCTCTCTCTTTATATTTTAAAACTGTTACAACTTAACCGTAAATACATACATATTAGATACATAAATAATGGTGTATAAAGTTATAGATCAGATGAATGAATCACGCACGGCTTTTCAAGATTTTTCGAGATAAAAGTCTTTGAGTCTAGATTTAAATACGGAAAGTAAGGGGGATGGTCTGGTTATATTCATTTTACAAAGAAAACATTTAACTCTAATGTCAAAGTAGGTAGTAACTAAAATTTGGCATCAAAATATTCGTCAATTGTATAGTAGGCTTGTAAGTATTTGATCGAGCGAAGCGAGATCTCCAAATCAACTTGGGCAAATCGGCGTTGTATGTATGTATGTGTGTATGTATGTATGTGTGTATGTATGTATGTATGTGTGTATGTATGTATCTATGTGTGTATGTATGTATGTATGTTTGTTTGTCCAAGGATAACTTTCGAAGCGTTGATCTGATCATCGTGAAATTTGATACATAGGTAGGCAGTGGTGGCACAATTTTGGTGTGAACAAATGAGCTAAAAATGTTGTGGGGTGGTTGAGATATAGGGGTTCAAGAAAGGTAAAAATAAATGGGACGTCAAATGAAAGGTCTTCATTACTTCGTACATTTCAAGCCGGTTTTTATTTTTCGTTTAATTTTTTGTATTTTTTGAGTAATTAGCCATTATAAAAACTGAACTTTGACAAAATTCACAGGGTACACCAGTGACTTCACAGTGCTGAAATTTGGTATGCGTGTAGCTTTAATGACACAAATATAGGGAAAAGTTTGAAATCCAGAATAATTGCATTTTGTACCCCAAATAAGCATAACCAATTAACATACACTCCCGTTACCAGTAATTTGCAGAAACTGTAGGTCAAGTTTGTGGTTGTTTATTTCGTGGCACGTGGATAGTCGAAGATTACGAATATATGTTTTTGTTTTTATGGGAGACTCGCGAGATCTCAGTTCGGGGCGAACCACTAGTTAAGTTGTTTTATAAATTTTATGTCATTAGTCTCCAGTCTAGTGGCAAACCTGCGCTTGAGGGGACGCGTCAGGTAGGTCAGGCGGCAGGTATCAAATTACTCTTATCCTAATTACATTTATAAACATTAGCCTGAAATTCAAGCCACGCATACTCAATAACATTTATCTACCCCATAATGATATGTAAATAAAAACATTGAAACCACGTTTTTTCTTGTTTGACGATTCAATTTCTAATACACCCAGCACCAAAGCAGGCGTATGCCACTTCAAATCAGCTCGCAATGAGAAATGAGCTATATTCCAATAAACTTAGATTGCAAAATGGCGATGGATGCAAACATTTCCAATTGAGAAAATGTTACGGTACACCATTGTTATAAGCAGCGGCACGTAAGTCTAGCGCTGAGCGATACGCGGAGGGGATAGCTGCACATGGGTACTGTCGCGCACGCAATACAATTATAACTTTAATTAATTATTAGCTAAATAACATTACTGACATTATTTTAATGTAATGTCAAATAGTAAGTCTAGCGCTGAACGAAATGTGGTGGCTAACTGCGCATGAGTACTCTCGCGCACGCAAATAATATTACCTATACTTTAATAAATAGTTTATCTCCAAATCCAATGTCCAAAAATTTATAGTAGGTACCTAAGACATAATTAACATGATGTGTTGAAGTTAATTTAGCAAACAAATTCAAATAACAGCAATAACAATACAAATAAGAACGCGACTGTACACTGGATGTGCGCGGGGCATCATATCAGTGCGGGGAACGGAATGCGACTGGAGAGCCAATCGGCGCTACGCACACCCGCCCTTCATCCCGCTAGCCCCCCTCAGGTACCTTAATTTTAAGTAAGTAATTGAGTGCCAAAAATGTTGTCGATGGGAACAATTGAAAAACATTCAAAAATAGTTTCAGGCTTTGTTCAAACAGCTCTTTTTAAACCATTTTTGTAATTTTTAGGAACCTATGGACCACCGGTATCTGTCTTTCTTGAAACCTACAATTGAGATCTCTTTAAGGTAAGAACGTCATCATCGTTTACCATCAGGTGAGGATTGTGATCAAACGAATATCTATTTGTATTACATAACATGCGAAATTATTTAGGGTATATTTATGGAGATGCGTTGCGTCGCACTGTCAACTCGATCATATTCTTTATTGATCGAGCGAAGCGAGATCTCCAAATCAACTTGGGCAAATCGGCGTTGTATGTATTTATGTATGAATGAATGAATGAAAATTCTTTATACCTATATATATATATATCTTTTATATATACCTTACAAGCTAAACACAACAAATATAAAAATAAAAATAAAACAAATAAATGTAAGTATAATGGGCGGTCTTATCGCTTAACAAAGCGATCTCTTCCAGACAACCTTTGGATGGAGAGGATCATTGCATAATGGAAGATTGGCTGAGGTGTAAAAACAATAAACTTAATAATAGAAAAAAAAATTAACCTTAAATACATAAACAATAGGTACATAAATAATTATAAATAAGTAAATATCATGTATAAAATAAATAAATATGTACTTACATACATACATATATTAATATATTAATAATATTGTTACGCCGAGGCTATTAAACAATGAGTAATAATCGAACCCTCTCGAACGCTTTTGTCTTGCTGTGTTATTGTTGCTATTGTTTGTGGTTTCGCAGAATGGGGAGTAGCAATTGTGTCGAGGGACCGACCCTTTCCTGGAAGGATCGACATCGTTCTCGAACAATCGAAATGTGTGCGATATAAATAGGCCGGAGAGATGGCCGGACAGTCAGTCTCGAGCCAGTTAGTGAGTGAGTCTCAGCGAGGCCCTGGAGGACTGACGTGGGAAGGGTCTCGCGTGAACAGTAGTGGCTCCCGAGTCAGTCTGGATTAAGCTATACGTGCGATCATTTCGGTGACTTTAAGTGGTGCAACAGTGGTGTGAATTAGTGTGTTGCGATTACGTGTGACCAAGTTCGTGTATTCATCGTTTAGTGCTGAATAAAAGTGTTATTTTGGTTGGACTGATTCCCATTATTTTATCCCGAACCCTCAGCTCGTAACAATATTATAGATCAGATGAATAATCACGACTCTTCATGGAATGTTTGTTTGTCCGAGGATAACTTTCGAAGCG
This sequence comes from Philereme transversata, assembly GCA_963924445.1. Classification (NCBI taxonomy): domain Eukaryota; kingdom Metazoa; phylum Arthropoda; class Insecta; order Lepidoptera; family Geometridae; genus Philereme; species Philereme transversata. The sequence continues at coordinate 15,422,806 of OZ004347.1, forward strand.
TTTTTCCGATCATTGTGAAATTTGGTATATAGGTAGGTAATGATGGCACAATTTTGGTGTGACTCAATGAGCTAAAAATTTGGGGGGGGGGGTTGTTGTTGAGATATTGGGGTTCAAGAGGGGTAAAAAAATGAAAATGAGACTATTAGGTCAAATGAGACGTCAAATAAAAGGTCTTCATTAGTACATGTCAACCCCGTTCTTACTTTTAGTAAAGATTCTGTAGTTTTTGAGTTATTAGCCATAATAAAAACTAAACTTTGACAAAATTCACAGGGTACACCAGTGACCCCACAGTGCTGTAATTTGGTGTGCGTGTAACTTATGTATCACAAATGCAGGCAAAAGTCTATCTAGAATAACTGCAATTTGTACCCCAAAAAAGGGTAACCAATTAACATGAACTCCCGTTACCTGTAATTTGAATGAAACTGTAGGTCAAGTTAATTGGTTTTTATTTCGTGGCACTATTTTGATAGTCAAAGATTACGAACAATATTTTTTTGTTTTTATGGTAGACTCGCGAGATTTCGGTTCGGGGCGAACCACTAGTTTTATTTCCATTTTTCTTAATTCTTTATTTTATGTACACAAATAGATTACAAAATGGACATGTACAAAGGCAAGCTTAACCCTAATAAGAGTTTTATTCCAGCAAACCTATGAAGATACAGATAGTTGATTATAGTGGTGGGTACGTGCACAGAAAAGGACGTTGGAGTAAACTACATAGTAATAAATAACTACAGTTATACTGTATATCATAATAAATACAACATTTGTACATATTAAAAATAATACCTATAAACTATACCCACATCTATATACAGGTTGTTTGGTAATATACTGACGATATTCAAGTGACGGTTTATCAACACATAAAAAAAGACTTCGCGAAAAAAAAACTACTAGTTATATTATCAAATTTTAAAGAAAATCGACGAAGGTGATTAATTCGATATAAAACTTACTGCCTACTCTTGTAATCGACATCCAAAAATAAAGGCCTATTTGATATCTCTTTCGGGAATGGCTGCGGGTTTTGAGTTAGAAAGGGACAACAAGAAATATCTCGGGACGTCACCAATACAGTAGTATCTGTGGTTGCAAGATGGCAAGTATTATGCAATATCACAACATAAGTTTAATAAAGTATTTGTTTTTACATGCCAAAATAAATTTCACATTTCTATGGTATTTCACAAATTTATTTATTATTTTCATCAAAATAACCCCGTTAATTTTTGTGCGTATGTATACATGTAAAGAGTATCACTACGTTTGGTGTCGTACCTTTTCTTTATGGAATAATTATCTACAGGTCTTTGATTAATGTCAGTGTCACCGTCTGTCAGTATTGAGGTAATTTTTAACAAGATGCGGTTAGGCAGATAATTTAGTAAAACTTGGAACAGTAGATAGTTTCCTGTATTAATAAAAGGAAGTATATAAACTAAAATAGAAGTAAAGGCTTTAAATGTTGTTTTTTGTTATTTCAGGTAAGTTACTCTGTTTGGGGTAAATTGTGTTTAAACTTTGTATTTAATTGTGTTGTGAATAAAAGTAAATTTGTTATTTCAGAAAACTCAGTTACGTCTTTATTTCACGAACGCACTTTGTCATTATATACATATAATCAAATACCCTATATATAAAATAAAGTCGGGTTAGTTACACCATTTACAACTTAAGAACAGCTGGACCGATTTTGATGATCTTTGATTTGTTGGATTTATTTTCGCCTCTTATAGCAGAACAACTATTAAAATATCGGAAAAATTAATGAAAAAAAATTTATGAAGAAAATTAATTTTCTCATACACAGATGCAGCTAATGATGGCCGATTGACAATTCTACCGGTGACGTATGTACATTGGCAGCCCGCGTCATATGCATGTCAAGGCGAAACGAAGTCGGCGAGTCAACTAGTTATAGATAAACGTAATACAAAATATGGTCATGTATAAGAGCGTTCATGTAGAAGCATTTCGCATTTCAAGACGACCTCCGTGGTGCAGTGGGCTAATAGCCGGCTGAGACGCAGGAGGTAGCGGGTTCGATTCCCGCCGCGGAACAAATGTTTGCGTGATCTACAGATATTTGTTTCGGGTCTGGATGTTTTTCTATGTATTATAAGTATGTATTTACAAAAAAAAAAGTATATAAGTATTCTATCAGTTATCTGGTTCCCATAGTACAAGCTCTGCTTAGTTTGGGGCTAGATAGCGCTGTGTGAAATGTCTAGCAATATTTATTTATTATTTGCATGATATGAAGCGTTGTTCGCGCTGCACAACGCACCGTACAATGTACCGCGTCTCCATAACGTGCCCTCAGTTGTCGCGTCTGGGAGTGAAACTTATGACCATGCTACTATTATTTCTCCTTCTAGACACAGATACGATAAACAAAGAGATTTTAATTAAAATAGGAATGAGTGGGACTGTCTGGTCCACGCCAAGACTTTACATTTAAATTAACCGAACCGTTACAACAATCAGATTCTTTCATTATGTGGTGTTGGAAAAAATTCTTTTACGAGTTTTCCACCAACTTCTATTAAAAATCTACCTAACACAGTTACAAAGCGGCTGAAATTTCGGAAAAATACCATGCATATTGCTTGCTGCCACAAAGGCAACAATTGCCGTCCAAATTTCATGTTTCTGGCTTCAGCCGTTTCAGCTCTTCGTTATTGTGTCCGTCAGCTCATCTCTTTTTATATTCATCATCATACCAGAAATACAACGTCCACTGCTAAACTTAGGCCACCCCTATAGGTTTCCAGAGAGATCTATCTTGTGCGGCATGTGTCCAACGGCTCACAGCAACCTATATAATGTCATCTTTCTGTCTAATAGGGGCCGAACGGCGCTACACTTTCCAGTGCGTGTTCTGGAATCAAGAACCATTCCTTTAACCCCAACGCGCAAAAAGAGGTATGTTATAAGTTTACCGTTTATATCAGTCTGAGGCATCGTACTTAGTTCCCAAACGGATGGACGGATTCGGATGCGGTTATTTTTAATAGCCATCTCATAGGTCTTCCTAGTTTTGGTGCATATGTTTCTTATCCAATTAAATTATAATATTTAACTTAAATTCTAAATCTAAATCTGTGTAGTGAAAAATTAATTTGTCTTATCTTTAGAATAGAAAACAAGTTTTTTAAACTCTGACTTTAAAAATTTTACTTATTTAAAAATGGCACATTTTCAATTAGATTTTATGACACCTTTAATGTGTTACGTCTCAAACTAACCACTCACCATCAGGCGAGATCGTGGTAAAGGCTAAAGCCTAGGCCAAACCAACGTGTTTAACTCGCGTCCGCGGTGGCGTGCGCGGTAGCAATCAGTTGTTGTGTACGAACTTGTAGCGACGTGTTCACATCGATACGTCCTCTGATTGGCCGCGGCATCCGGTGCAGCGTCTGCACGCGGCTGTGGTGATCAGATCGCGCTTGTTACGTTAGGACGCTGCACGCAGCGATTATTTGTTGATTGAGTGAGATTTTGCATGAGCCGACACCAACAGTAGGGGATACTGAGGCTACATTTACTGTCCTTTCTCCCCCAAACACGAATGCACCTTCTACTGATAACTCTGCTCCTACGTTCAGCTCTACGGAACTTCAAAACTCTATAACAAATACAATCTGATAATAAAAAACCAAGCGTATCAGCATTGAATGAGCCTCCCACATCTGCTCACGTGACTCCAGCCTGCTGAACGCCTGAACAAACGCGACAGTGTGCACAACTTTTGCACGCGGAGTAATCGCCACCGTTCACGCCACCGCGGACGCAAACTGAACGCGTTGGTTTGTCCTAGCCTTAACCTATAATTTAAAAAAAACTATTAAGCTATGTACTAGTATCTCCTAGTAAGGGTTTGTATTGCTGTATTCCGGTTTGAAAGATTACGGGTGCAATTAAAGGTACACGAGACTTTTCAGTTGAAAAGTTGAAAAAGAAAACTTGTTCAGTTGTCTCAGAGCGTAATGCAATGTAGGCTAAGGCTTAGGAGTCTTCCTAATTGCCTAACGATCATTCGGGCAAACGATGCGTTTTCGTCGCACGACACACGAACATACACTTGTTTCCCCAGCGGCTTCGTACACGTTGTTTGTTAACAAAAAGTAAGTCTATGTTTGAAACCAGGTCATAATCTATCAACACACCAAATTTTATCAAAATCAGTTAAGCCATTACGACGTGATTAAGTAACAAACAAACGAACATCCAAACTTTCTCATTTATAATATTAGTATGTTTATAAAAAATGTTTTTGTGTTTCCGATCTCCTCTGATTAAAGTAAATATTTCCATCCATTTCTAGAAAAGTCTTAATTAAACTTGAAATGATTATGAGTTTTCGTTTTAAGTACTTAATTAGTTTCAGTAATTGGCAGCTTCATAATAAATTATCTGCAAAGGTCATCGAAGAATTTGAGTAATTTATTAAATTTTATTAATTTCATAATGTATTTCTTAGGTTTTGTAGCCCTAGAATAAATAAAAATGAACCTATTCTATACCTATCGTCTAGTGCTTTAAAAATTGAGGGGCAAATAAAATGGGCGGCCAACGTAGGCTAGCCTTTTGAGGTTTTAATAGCTCAAATCACACTAATATTATAAATGTGAAAGTTTCGGATGTTTGTTTTTTATTCAATCACGTCGTAATGGCTGAACATTTCGATGAAACTTGGTGTGTTGATAGATTATAACTTGAATTCAAACACAGGCTACATTTTGTTGACAAACAACGCGTGCGAAGCCACGGGCGGAAGCTAGTGTTGATTAATTTAATATTTAGGTAATATAACATTTGGTATTGATATAATTAATGGGTACCTGTTTTACGGTGTGATTACAAAGTATTATAGAAATCTTACTGACTGTATTGGCGCCCAACGTGGGGCAAATATTATTCTTTTGAAGAGCGCGGCGGAACTTTTCAACTTGATAACTAGTGGTTCGCCCCAAACTGAGATCTCGCGAGTCCCACAAAAAATATAATATTATTTGTAATATTGAGTATCAAAGTAGTGCTTCGAAATTATTAAACAACTAACTTGACCTACAGTTTCATTCAAATTACAAGTAACAGGAGTTCATGTTAAATGGTTACAAGTTTTTGGGGTAGAAATTGCATTTATTTTGGATTCCCGACTTTTCCCTATATTTGTGTCACTAAAACTACACGCATACCAAATTTTAGCACTGTGGGGTCACTGGTGTATCCTGGGAATTTTGTCAAAGTTTAATTTTTATTATTGCTAATAACTTTTAAACTACAAGGTTGAAACTAAAGATAAACATAGGATCGAAATGTACTTACAAAGACCTTTTATTAGACATGCTACTTGACCGGATAGTCCCATTTTGTTTTTTTTACCCCTCTTGAACCCCAATATCTCAACAACCCCCCTACATTTTGAGCTCATTTAGTCACACCAAAGTTATGCCATCATTACCTACCTATATATAAACCAAATTTCACGATGGTCGGATAAACGCGTCGAAAGTTATCCTCAGACAAACAAACATATATACATACATACAACGTCGATTTGCCCAAGTTGATTTGTAGTACAACAAACATAATATGTTTTAGTATTAAAGAAACAGCATTTGAACAGTTGAAAGATACAAAAAAGGTATAAATAGAAATGTGTAAATAGCAAGTAATTAAAACAGTCGTAAAACAAAGAGTTAAGCGACAAAACATACATTACTGATTAATTTACGTCGGAAGTGCTACTCTAGAGAAAGGACTTCCATGTAAACAGAAATTATTCACATGGTACATGTGAATAATTCCTGTTTACTAAATAGCGTATTTTACAAGCTTTTAGATAACATTCCTTGTAGGTTTGTGCAATTGCTTGTGTGGTACATCTCTTGCAGTTAAATCAGATTGAATTAATGAATGAAAATTCTTTATTATACCTTACAAACTAGATCTAGAGAACTAGAAAAAGCACGTAAATGTATATTTGTCCACTCTCTCCTTCTTACCTCCGTGAGCGTTTTGAATTTCTTGTCCCTCGCAGTGTGCCATGCCGGTCCTCCAAGTCTCTTCTCCTCAAAACACCTCAACACACTTCTAGCCGCTATGGAGGCTCCTTCACCGTTTATGCGGTAAAAATTTGGAAGGCCCTTCCTCATGAAGTTCGCGCTAGCCCATCACTCAACATTTTTAAACGGAAAGTTAAAGAGCACCTTTCTCTGTAATTTTATATTATTATATATAGGTACATATATATTTATATTACGTAGGTATATATTGTTATTCCATATAATTTATTTATTATAAGTATAATATTATAACATACTTTGAGTATAGTTCATATTCGTTTTGGGTATAAATATGTATATATATATTTATTTATGTTTTTGTACACTCACCTACCTTTAAAATAATTTCTCTCTCTAGCCTCAAAGGTTTGCTGGAAGAAAACTCTTCTTAGGGTTAAGCTCGCCTTTGTACATGACCTCTATTTATGTATTTATAAATATATTTTCTTGTGTGCAATAAAGAATAAAGAATGGATGGTCTTATCGCTTAAGAAAGCGATCTCTTCCGGACACCTATTGGATGGAGAGGAGACATATTGCAATGGAAGATTAGCGGACTAGTAAATAAAGAATAGTAATATTAAGAATATACTAAAACCAGACTACTTTGGTACCAAAACATTTTAATAATTACACATATATGGATTTTTTTTTACTTACCTATATTGTCCCACTGCTGGGCAAAGGTCTCCCATCTCCCATCACGGTCCACAGCCAAATCTGGTCAATCTGGTTTGAATGCATCTAGGTCGCCTCTCCGTCTTTTTTTGGGACTACCATGGCTGCGTCGTCTATTCGGTATCCACTGGGTGACTAGATTCGCTAATCATTCTGGATGCATTCAAACCACATGGCCTGCCCAATCCCATTTTATGCCGGTTTTGGCTCGTAGGTCGATATTTCTGACTCGATCGATTCGCTTCACTCCAAGGATGCTTCTCTCCATCGCTCTCTGGCAAATCTTGAGTTGGGACTTTTGTGCTTCTGTCAAGGACCAAATCTGAGTTCTGTAGGGCAATATGGGCAGGATACACATGTTGATGAGTTTTCGCTTCAGTGTCAGTGGAAGGGAACCCTTCATAAGCTGTTTCATGGACCAGTAGCTCCTCCAAGCGTTTTTAATACGGCGATTGATTTCTATGTCTGGAAATATAACAAAAAAAAAGGCTTACGATTCAAATAGCACAATGTAATGCAAGGATTTGATGAACAATTTATGACGACTCTTCAGAGATATAGTAATGAATAACCCTAGACTAAAGTACCGCTGGTTAGGGATATTTTTTTTCATAAATTATAGGCTGGCGTTTGACCACGATCTCGCCTGATGGTAAGCGATGATACTTTTTCATAATTAAAATTGGGTTTTTTTATGTTTACTTGTCTAAGTGCTGACGTTTTCAAGTCAAAATATTTTTAAATGATAGATGATAGAGATCAGTTTTAAATAATTAGATTTCGTCATGAAACACCTACTTCTTAAACACTTGGGGCCTTACAACAAAAAAGATAAGTATCGGTTAATATATATAGGAAGATAATTAAGGAACAAAAAAGGTGTTTAACTTGTTATGGCATAATAATTAAAATATTTATACTCACTAAATTGAAGAAAAATAGAATTCTCGGTTAGTAAAAGTAGTTTTTTTATTAAATAAAAAAACAAAAATGTATTCTTGTATCTTCGATTGGTTTTTCTTTTTAGTGGTAGAAATTGCAGTTATGCTGGATTTCAGACTTTTCCCTATGTTTGTGTCTCTAAAGCTACCCGCATACCAAAATTTCAGCACTGTGGGGTCACTGGTGTACCCGGTGAATTTAGTCAAAGTTCAGTTTTTAGTATGGGTATTAACTCAAAAACGTCATGTATTAAAACAAGGTCGAATAACCTTTTATTAGACGCCCCACACGTACTTCCATAAACAATGTTTCTTTTTTACTTAAAAAATTTTCGTGATTTATTTCAATCATTATTATGAATACAGGATTTAATGTTTCTTCTATATTTTTTTAGATAATTTGTTCGAGCGAAGCAAGATCTCCAATTTTGGACGAATCAGCGTTGTATGTATGTTTGTTTGTAAGATGATAACTTTTGAAACGTTGATCCGATCATCGTGAAATTTAGTATATAGGTAGGTAGTAATGGCACAATTTTGGTGTGACTCAATGAGCTAAAAATGTGGAGGGGTTCAAGAGGGGTAAAAAAAAACAAAATGGGACTATCCGGTCAAGTAGCATGTCTAATAAAAGGTCTTTGTAAGTACATTTCGATCCCATGTTTATCTTTAGTTTAAATTTTGTATTTTTTAAGTTATTAGCCATAATAAAAACTGAATTTTGACGAAATTCACAGTCTACACCAGTGACCCCACATTGCTGAAATTTGGTATTCGTGTAGCTTTAGTGACAAATATAGGGAAAAGTCTGAATTCCAGAATAACTGCATTTTCCACTACTAAAAAGAATTACCAAAAACATGAACTCCCGTTACTTGTAACTTGAATGAATCTGTAGGTCAAATTAGTTGCTTGTTCATTTTGTGGCACTATTTTATTAGTCAAAGATTATGAATAATATTTTTCTGTATTTATGGGAGACTCTTATTAGGGTTAAGCTCACCTTTGTACATGCCCATTTTGGAAGCTGTTTCTGTCTGTAATCTATTTGTGTACAATAAAGCAATAAAGATAAAGATCGCGAGATCTCAGTTCGAGGCGAACCACTTATGAAGATAATTGTTTCTTTATTCTTACTATTATTAAATTTCTTTCAAAAACACAACCTCTTAATAATTCAAGGCCGGGTACAGAGAATATTTTTTAATCAAATTATCTGTAGATAAAAGGTCCAGCGACCCTGAACCCAAAAGGTTGATAACAAAGCACTGTTGAAATATAATAACTCAAGCCTATATAGCTAGACTCCTAGTTACAGTAACATAATTGGCAATTTTTAGGGAGAAACGTGTTTTTATCGGTACCGAAATTAATCCGGGCAATATTTATTTTTGGTCGAGCGAAGCGAGATCTCCAAATTAACTTAGAAAAATCGGCGTTGAATGTACGTATGTAGTATGTTTGTCCGAGGAACTTTTGAAGCGTTTATCCGATCATCGTGATATTTGGTATATAGGTACGTAATGAGACTAATGTAAGACTAAATGAGCTAAAAATGTGAGGGGGAGGGGGTCGTTGAGATATTGGGGATAAGAAAAACAAGCCTCTTGACCGGATAGTCCCTATCCGGTCAAGTGGCACGTGTAATGAAAGGTCTTCATCAGTACATTTCGACCCTGTTTTTATTTTTAGTTTAAACCTTGTAGTTTTTAAGTTATTTACCGTAATAAAAACTGAACTTTGATGAAACTCACAGGGTACACCAGTAACCCCACAGTGATGAAATTTGGTATGCGTGTAGCTTTAGTGACATAAATATAGGGAAAAGTCTGAAATTCAGGATAACTGCAATATCTACAACATAAAAAAGTTACCAATGTACATGAAGTCACGTTATCTGTAATTTGAATGAAACTGTAGGTCAAGTAAGATGGATGCGCATTTTGTGGCACTATTTTGATCTTCGATCAACAATACAACTAGATTACGGGTCATAAACAAAATCAAAGCGAAATGCTGTCCGCGTAAACATATAAATATACAGCTACATTCGTTTACCAATAGAATGAGACAAAAGATTTAAATTCAACCTAATCATAACCACAGCACAATTATTATTACACAATTATTACAAGTCACAAATCCTATAAATGTTACGATCATTCGTCTCAAAAAACAAACAAAGTAATAAATTACACCTGCCACTTAAAAATGAAAAGACGTAGGTTATATATCATTTATCGTGAAATCAACCTTATGAAGCAATAAATAAAGTACTTTTTCTTGTTATTGTCTTGCGAGCTACATCGTTTTATTTCGTTTCTGTTTGCTGTTGGCATCTATTGGCCCAACGCTATATCACACGTTTGACGTTGGTCAAACATTCTTAGCGGTGGTTTTAAATCGGCAATATTGTTAAAAAATTGATATTAATCGTCAGTTTAAATCTTAAAATATAACTTTTTCAACATGCACTTACCGAAAGTAAGACACTCTGGCTGATAAATTGCTTTTCTGGGCATTATTTTTGCAACTTTTACATGCGCATTGAGGCATTGTGGTACGTGTTGACGTTGGCTGTGTTTCAACCTGACTAACCAAAATAAGAGCTCACGCACAAGTGAGCTGTTATTTGCCGAGACGGATTTTTTGCGCCGACCCTTTATCTAGGTGTATTGTTGATCGAAGATTTTGATAGTCAAGATTACATATAATAATGTTTTTTTTTTATGAGAGGCTCGTGAGATCTGAGTTCGGGGCGAACCACTAGTAATCAATATTTAAAGGAACCAAATTATACCTATTATATTATATTATATGATACTTTATTGTACCTGTGGATAACATAGAAAATAAAGAATTAGTCAAGTGCGTTTCGGATCACGCACAGTGAAAAGTTCCGTAGTCAGTAATATTATAAATGCGAAAGTTTTGATGTTTTTTATTTATTTACTTGTTTGTTTGTTACACAATCAAGTCGTAACAGCTTAACCGATTTCGATGAAATTTAGTTTGTACGTAGATTATAACTTGGATTAATATTATGGGCTACTTTTTATCACATAAATCAGGTCCCATGGGATAAAAGGGGGTGTCAAGTTGCAACAGCTAGTTTAGCTTTATTTATAGGCTACACATTTAGTAGTGTCACGTGTAGGAAATAAAGAAATAAATATTGCTCGACATTTCACACAGCGCTATCTAGCCCCAAATTAAGCAGAGCTTGTACTATGGGAACCAGATAACTGATAGAATACTTATATAATTTTTTTTTTGTAAATACATACTTCAAAGAAATCGTGGGCAATAGCTAGTTTTAAAATAATACATCAGCATGTAATCGTTAAGGCTATCCAACTCCTCGACTACACGGATATAGTGAGAAGACTAAGATAACTAAGCCTTTTGAGTTAGTGTAGTGTTAAATAACAATAGTGTATGCGTAGTGAAAGTGTTAGTGCAACTATAAAGAACACATGAACAAAGTGTCTTCCCCTTAACTAGAGACAGTAAGAACAGTGATGTTGGACCTATTTTTAGTTTATAATTTTATACCAAAAAAAAACTATATCAAACAAAAAACGATTGTATGGTTTTATCAAACCACGGTAAAAGTGAAACTTTGTTTCACATTATAGACATTTTTCCTTGTTGGCACAAATGAGTAATAGTCTATACACTACACGGTCAGCTGATGCGAACTATAGGCGCCGCCATATTGGCCTCGGCTGCTCTGACGAGCGCCTTTCACTTTATCCCTACTCCGCGGTCGACCGTCACGCGACATGCAACACACAGACGAAAAAGTTTGAGACGATGTAATAAAAGTTTCATTTTAACTTCTTATATTATAATCTAGCTATGTAGAGGCTAATATGCCTATATTGTAATAATTGTACTAGGGTATTAATGTAATTGTACACAAGGAGTGGAACGCCTTGCCTGAGTTTGTGTTTCCTAACTACAACCTAGGGGTCAAGTCGCGAGTGAATAGGTTTCTTCTAGGCAAGCGTGTACCATCGTAGACTGCATCATCACTTACCATTAGGCGAGATCGTGGTCAAACGCTGGAATATAATAAAAAAAAAACAGAGTTAACTTTGCAGTGTTTTTTGGTTATTATGTATGAAGATTTTATGAACTGTAGACCACATCATCACTTACCATCAGGTGAGATTGTGGTCAAACGAAGTTCTACCAAATTAAAAAAAAAAAAAAACTGTGTACAAATCCAACTACAGACACAAGTCGGTGAGTCTGCTCGTAAACTGATAGGCTTCTCAGCTTACATATTTTTCTTAAAACTCAAATTAATTCATAGATAGCTCTATAATCCATTGAAGTAAATACTCCTGAAACTATCCAACTCGCCGAGGCTAAACAAACGCAACTTACTCTAACTTGCTTACAGATACAAATAAAGTTAGCGCAATTTGGCGCTTTCCAACATTCACGTTTAACATCTTGACGTTAAAACGTAGGTGAATGTGATTAACGTTGACGCTGGGACGTGTCTAAACAGATATTGGGCTAATCGCCGGTCAGGGCTCGTTAGGGGAAGAGAGTGCTGAGAAATGTACCCACTAGGCCGAGCTCGAGTTTACTCATTTTCGGCACCTTCCGGATGGATAGTTACTGATTTTGTAATGGGGATGTTTTGTCCGATTAAGCTGGCTGTAACTGGAGCTGCAGCGAAGGGTGCCGGACTGCCGACCACCTTGTGCTGCGCTTTTTTTGAAGAGAAAACTTCTTTAGACGCGTTAAGCATTTTTTGAGAGGGGGGAAAAACCATTAAACTCGCGACACTGTTACCGTTACCGACACCTCTGTATATAAGTATCTGTAGTGTAGTCTGCTCTTACCCAAACCCTAACAATACTAATAAATATAAATAAATAAATAAATATTGCTGGACATTACACACAGCGCTATCTAGCCCCAAACTAAGCAAAGCTTGTACTATGGGAACCAGCTAACTGATAGAATACTTATATACATTTTTTTTTGTAAATACATACTTATAATATATAGAAAAACACCCAGACACGGAACAAATATCTGTAGATCATGCAAACATTTGTTCCGCGGCGGGAATCGAACCCGCTACCTCCTGCGTTTCAGCCGGCTATACGCCCACTGCGCCACGGAGGCAGTCAAATACCCAAACATTGAGCACTAAATTTTTCACTTTTGTCGGCACTCCCGGTGTGCCACTTTTTTAAACTACTTGGAGGTGGATCAAGAATATGGCCGCAAAGTATTGCCTCTTAGGTCACACACTTTAGAAACGTGCCCTACGATGCATTGCCTTGCATCCATCAACTTGAGGCATACATGTGTAAAGCATCATGTGCCTGTTATTTCACCGACAACCATACCCTTCATACCGAAACACAGCAATGCTGTTTGGCAGCAGAAATAGGTATGATTTTAGTACTTCCTCTGGCGAGCCCTTTCACAAGAAATTCTACCTTACAAGGAATTCTTGCGCTTTCAAGTTCAATGGCCATCAGATTTATTCCACTGCCACTTCAACTTAAAGCCGTTATATTCACTGAAAGTTATATTACGTCGGTATCTTTTAATCTTCAAGATGTAATATGAAATCTTAGGTACAGAGAAGTTACTCAAAGGAAACTCAGCCATGCGAGAAACAGCTGGTTACAAATTCGAGCTTATTACCTTGACTTTAGGTATATAATGGTTCACTTTTCTAGCAGTGCCTCTATTCATTATTTCAAAGGCCCACTCCTATTAAGGTAACGAGACATTCAGGCACCAATTAATTTTACGGCAATTTTAAAAGATCGTTAATGAGTCAGGAAAGATATCCAAGTGCCTGTTTTTACTTTAAAGTCAAAAATCAAGAATACAAGGATGTACATATGTATATATATAAAAATCTTTATTGCACGATAATAAAGTAATTCATAGGTGAACTTAATGCTAATTAGCTTTTTTTTTCAGTTAACTTTTTGGTACTGTAAATTCAGTGGCAGTGCTTTCTAGAAAATGAATTTTAATTCTATTAAAAGTAGATAGATAAAACACGCTTTATTACGCACCCCTTTTAAATTGACAAATAATATTAAACCATATAACTAGGTAGGAAGGCGCTGTCGTCGGGGTCGGCCGAGAACGAGTTGGCGGGACGATTTCAACACACAAGTGAGTTCCACATCTCAATCTAAAAGGTATTTTTATGGATTTCATTTCCACTGAAAACAAATACATTTTCAAATTTTTAGCGTGTCACACACGATGAAGTTGCCATAATATGTAGATAAAATATCGCTCGCCATGCAATCCAATGGATCATCACTACTGGTCGCCATAGGTAGTGCCATTCACGGGAATTAGTGACCGTTAACTTAACGTGGATATGCCTTCTAAATCCCGGGAAATATATTTTTATTTTATTTAACAGGTTCTTTTAGTATTTCGGAATTCGTATTTTACATAGTAAGTATTCAGCTTTATGCAAATACATGTTGTATTGGTCACTAAAGTCATCCCTTTCCCTCACGCTTTTGTAGCTTATCGCGGGTGATGTAAGGACTCGGTTTATTAGTAGTCTGATATGTCGTCGTGCGTACTCATGGTATCTTAAACAGTTAAACTTCATTTACATAGACATTCAGAAAAATATCCCCGGGATTCGGGGAATAAATCCCGGGGCATATCCATATTAACTTATCATTCAGGTTCATTGACCCAAAATAGCACTACTTATGCCGACCCCTAATCATCACACACGGTGAAGATAGTACCTATATCTATCTATCTATCCAGCCTCCAGCACCCAATGTTGGGTATAGGCCCAACTCTATGTCGCCAGTCCAATCGGTCTTGAGCAAGTGTCAATCCATTGCTTTTCAACTTCCGTTACGAGATCGTCAGACTATCGGGTTGGTGATCTGCCCTGTGGTCGACGTCCATCTCTTGGCCACTACTCTGTGACTGCCTTGGTCCATCTGTTGTCATTCTGCCTAGCCAAGTGTAATGACCATCTCCACTTAAGCTTCGTGATTCGTATACCCGCTTACATCTTCGACTTTAGTTCGACGTCGAATCTTGACGTTTGGAATACGATCGACGAGGTGGATGCCTAACATGGCCCGTTTCAATTATTATTATAAATACGGGATTTATCACGTACCGTTTTATCGGTGTTTCGACCGACAATGTTTCGGTGACAATGTTTCAATGTTTGAGTGCGAGGCGAGACGTTATTCGGAGCAGGTCGCACTCACCCTGATGAAGGTTCACGAATTGAACTGAAACATTGTCGGTCGAAACACCGATAAGACGGTACGTGATGAATCCCGTATTTATAATAATGATTGAAATAAATCACGAAAGTTTTCTAAGTAAAAATAGCCCGTTCCTGTGCTCTTTGAGCAACTGTGATGGTGTATATGTGCTTCGTTGTGCGGGGCCATGTTTCGGATTCGTAAGTCAGTATGGGCACCACACATTGGTTAAATACCTTGGTCTTTAGGCATTGCGGGGTATTAAAGATTTAAAGACATCTTTCAGTTTTCCAAAGGCAGCCCAACCCAGCTGGATTCTCCTAGCTATTTCCTTAATTTGCGAGCCTTGGCCGGAGCATAAGGTAAGTACCAGATATGTGTACCTACTCATCAACTGTATCCAAGCGGTGATTTTCCACAGTGATGTTGAGTGCACTTGACGGGTGCTTTCATAATTTTTGTCTTAGACCTATATATTTTCATCTTATATTGGATTGTATGGCGAGCGATATTTATCCTTACGAATATTATAAATTCGAAAGTAACTGTCTCCCTCTGTCTGTTTGTTACGTTTTCACGATTAAACGGCTGGACCGATTTCAATGAAATTTGGTATATAAATAACTTATGACCAGCATCGGGACAAAGGCTACTTTTTACCCAACTGCGCAGAATGGTAATGTTTTATTAACAACCCAAGCGTGCGAAGCCGCGGGCGGAGAAGCTTTGCATAAGTAAAAATGTACAGTTTTGCTAACCCAGCAGGGAGGTGACATTGTAAGAGTTGTGGACTGCGTTGCACTATGGAGCACGCCCATTCAAGACGACGTAGATCTACAGACTGTGGATGTGCAAATTGCATTATTATAATCCAATAATCACATACATAAATAACAAAATATGTGTGACGAAAAACTTTACATAAATACTTTACTACCGTGTGAAATTAATTTATATTTGACCTGGTGTGCCTTTCTTTCAACATTTTATGAACTACAAGCTGCCGCGCCCAGCTTCGCACATGTTTTTGTCAATAAAAACATTGACTCTCCTTCTGCACATTATTATGGTAAAAAGTAGCTTGTATCTCAATCCCGGTCTTATCTATATGTACTATGTATTTTGATATGTACGACATTAAATGAAAACACAGGTAGGCTAATGGCTAGTATTGTTGTAAAATAGGTTTTTTTTAATTCATTCAAAATAGAAAATTCTAAATTTTCAAACAACCATCAAGTCTTAAAATACCAATGAAACAGTCTGTATAAAATATGTAAACAAATCAAATTCATTCGTCATGTAAGTAGGTACCTGTTAAACTAACTAAGCGGCATCGTAGCAAAGGCGCCGCCGATTTAAGTTAAAAATTATTTATTGGAGTTGTATCGATTACTTGATAAATATTCAAGTTACTGGTATTAAAACCTACCTCTAAAATAAGTTAATATGATTCCGGATGTGTGTTTTAAAATAATGTTGTACAAAACAAAACAGTTTATAGGTGTGCATATTTAACCAAAATCGGTCCAGTCGTCATTAAAACAAAGAAAGTCAGAGTTACTTTAGATTTTATAATACACACACATGCGAGTGTTTTAATCGCGCGCCGTCTTCACTTTTAAAAAACGTGTGCATAGGTCCTTAGAGACTTTAACAAACATTTACCCACATGTACACATAAAACAATCAGTAGGAAATCAGTAGATAAAATAATAAAGATTATTTCTCCAATACATTTCTTATCCAGTACATCAGATTCTTTGACATAAGAGTCAACTCAGGCGTGGTAAACATTTGGTCGGCGATCCACTGTTAATGTAGCTAAATGGGTGAATTCGGTTGAGAACCCCTGCAGTGGAAGGGTATCCGCTGAGTTACAATGTATATTTAGATTTTTGGAGAATAGAGAAATTCTATCTCAAAAGAGATTTTCAAAATTTTGTATTTTATAATATTAAAACGTCACAGATCATAGTGGGGCTGGTTCCTTGTGATAGGGCACACCCGGGGAAGTACTATCACCATAGTTGTTTCTGTCGCCAAATAGCATTGCTGTGTTTCGGCTTGAAGGGTATGGTTTTCGGTGAAATTACAGCCATATGAGGCTTTACACCTGTATACCTCAAGTTGATGGAAGCAGGAAAGTGCACGTTTCTAAGGTGAGTGACTTACAAGGCAATACTTTGTTATAGGTGATGGTTACCACTTAACATCAGGTGGGCCTTGTGTTTGTTCTATCTCAATTCGTCACGCTAAATCTCTCCCTATCTATAAAACTTGGTCAGACAACACTATCTGTCATCCATCGCTCACTAGGCCACTTATTCATTTTACATTTTTATAATTTATATATGTAGGTATGACAATATATATTTTATGTATTATAATATTAATATTTATTTATGTAATTTTATGATTATATTATACATTATAATTATGCATTTTATTTTATATTATCTATATTTTTTATAAATATACGTGTACTATTAATATTGGATTTACGCCGCCGTCCTTATTTTGTTCACATATGTAGATCCTATCCATCCAAACGTTGCTTGGAAGAGATCGCTTTTAGCGATAAGGCCGCCCATTGTACCTATTGTTTAAGAGTGTATTTTCTTATAAATGATTGTATTTAAATGTTGTGCAATAAAGGAATTATCTATCTATGTATCTATCTTTAGATAGAAAGCTATAAACATTTATTTCTTAAAAGAATTACAAAACGAGAGAAAATTACAATACAATTTATCTTAAAAATAATGTGACAAACTAATTTATATAGGTACAATACTGTAGGTAAATAAATACGACATTTCAAAAAATATTTATTTGACCTTTTTAAGAGTAATATGTTGTAATAATATGTTCGTGGAGTTCTGTATTTAAACAAATAAAAATAACCTTTTCAGACCACCTGATAGACAATGACAAATTATATGTCATGTATGTAAACCTCACTGAAAGCAGGTGATTAAATCCCTTCAGCTGAGCCGGGAGTAAAGTTCTACTGAATTTCATTATGCATAATTTGATTTGAATTTGTAACCTCATCTGTATTAACATTTGAACGAAATAGACCCACACAATAAGAACTTATTCGTAAATCGAACTAACCTCTGCACAGAATGCACCAACCTAGATTTGGTTTTTATTGTCTCCCAGAAAGTGTGAAAAGTAGAGTATTCTCTCGTGGATAAAGCTGTCTGCATCTTGGGCGTTCTTATATCCCTCTTTGCACTCAAGAATTCTAGTAACTCCCTCGCTCCGCTCGTGAGTTAATTCTAAGAATCCTTCATTACGTTCGGGATTCAATATGGCGCCTGTGGAGTAAGACACTTTTTTATCCCCTCGTTTAATAATGTACTATTATCAGGTCGTCTTTCCATAAGGTAAGATTAAAGGAAGGCCTTGTCTTAATTAAAGTAAGTTCCCTGCGTATTGGCGTCCGTTAATTTGAAAGCTCTATTTTCCAATTTCATAACAGAACAAACAGCAGAGAGAAAGAATTGGCATCGAGTAAATAGCGATTGCCGTGGATACAGTAATATCGGATAACAGAGTAGCTGATCAAAGTCTATAACATAATTCCTGTTGTATTCTATTCAATGTTTATTTTGCGAGGAAACATTTTTGTCATGTAACGTGAAGCTCTGGTCTTATTAAAGCGGCTACCGTTTTTTAACGACCGTTATAAATAAAGGTATATATATATTCCTCCGCGGCGTAGTGGGCGAATAACCAGCTGAGACGCAGAAGGTAGCGGGTTCGATTCTCGCCGCGGAACAAAGTTTGCATGATCTACAGACATTAGTTCGAGATCTGGTTGTTTCTCTACATATTATACGTAAGTATTTACAAAAAAAAATGTATATAAGTATTCTGTCAGTTATCTGGTTCCCATAGTACAAGCTCTGCATAGTTTAGGGCTTGATAGCGCTGTGTGAAATGTCCAGCTATATTTATTTTATATATTTTATTTCAGGCAACATAATGCCCATTATCGTCACATATATAATTATATTTAATATATATTTTGCTTACATGTACATAATACATATTTTACAGCTTACTTAGGAAGTTGGAATTAAGAACATGTACCCTTGTGAGGGGGGGGGGGGGGGGGCAATCACGCTAATTTTGAACGTAATACTAAAGTAAGCTAAGCTAAGTACTAAGCGCTGACACGCGTGACATCAATCAAACCAACGTGAGTTCCAACGTTGGACACGTTCAAAATTAGCGCGATTGCCCCACTGCAAGTTGGGCTTGAGCCGTTTGAAAGAGTACAATCAATTAAACAATTTAATAAATAAAAACATTTTATAATAAAATAAAAGGAACTGGGTGAAAAATAGAAGCTACCATATGTGCCAAGGATGACAAATGGAGTAAATAATTTCCATCATTAATCACTCGCATAAGGTACTTCCAGGGCGGAGATGACCAACACTCAGCCACAGTCCTCAAGATGCTGTGGCGATTGTCCCGATTCTATTCCTCAGCGTGAAAGCCATCTGTGTGATAATGGACAAACATCCCTGATGCACTGCAGCATCGGGGCAGCCGCAACATCATCCGGAAGATGTTATTTTATTGGATGAGTAGAAAATCCAATGATCTTTTGGTATATCGCACCCACAGACTTCCCGTGTAAAAGCCCTAACAGTTCGCTTTGAAAAGCGAAACTTTTACTTGTTCAGTACAACGGGAAAATCTGCGGGCTATGTTACCTCGGACTGCTAGAGCCCTACGCTCAACATCTACACCACGGTAATGGTATCTATACAGTATTCTGTCTTCATAAAACGGCAGGAACGTGAGTCATATCTACGCGTCTCGTCTTCAGTACCCACTCGGTACACAACCAATCGCGAATGCGCCGTAGTACGGTAATGTTTTTAATTAAATTATTTATCCGAATGCGGAATTTTTATACTGTAAAATTTAACAATAAAGCTTTTCGTACGTCTCAGTCGAGGCGCAATTGTTTTTCTGTATCAAATTTATAAGGGTGGATTTTTTATTAAATCTACTAATTAAAAAAACATGGATTTTTATTGAACACTTCCTATTTCATTCACAACGAATTTAATTTTTTTATATATAAAATATACAATCACAAAACCGGAAGGAAATTCAAGTTGGTAGATGAAATTAAATATTTTAATATTTTATATAACATAATATGGTATTTTATACTATATAATAATAGTTTACATACCGCGCGCGTGTAGGTAACTATTTCAAGGACAGAGCTGAGTCACAATACTGTATAAATACCGTTACCGTGTCTACATCATTTTTAAGGTCATCGGTAAGAAAGTGTCCCAGATATTTAAATTTCCTAACATTTTTTATGTTTATGCCGTTCCAAAGGGGGTGATTTTACCAATGAAAATTAACTTAAAAAGCCAATTTTATAAGTTTCGAGTACTCCAATAAATCAGCTGTTTATTGGATTTTGTATCTCTACTTAAGAACTTGCCATAAAGGGGGAAAAACATGATGCATCAGATGGGTAATTACTAATTACTTGTATTTTCACCGAACCAGTTGATTTTCATTAATTGTTTTTTCAATAAAAAACATCGAATTTCACTTGAAAAATGGTCATTGGCCTTGTTTTCGATTTTCATTTTTTGTGTCGTTATTGACTGACTTATTATTACGGTCTTCGTAATAGCGAAGGAGCAGACGTAAGTAATTTTTGTTTAATGTAAATTGAGACTTAATTATACCCGAATTAGGTTGAAATACGAATGTAGGTCCATTACAGCTTTGGCGATAGCGGAGACTTATACCTGGGTATTAAACATTTTAGCAATAAGCAAAATATACAAGCTTAGGATGTTTATAAATTGGATTATTGTTTTTATATTACACTTTTGCTACACTTCCCGTTAATACCAATTAACAGTTCAATGTATAGGGTCTTTCAACAAGGACGGGTCGATGTTAAAATTGAATAAAACAAGATGTGTGTGAGATATTAACGAAATTTATTTTTTATTTAAAAGGCCTATTTATTCCATTATGGATGGAATATGACATCGTTCAAATGTCCGCCGCGACTTCATATGGTGGCGCGAATCCGAGAGGTCCAATTTTTAATGACTCTGCTGCATAGATCCGGCTGAATCCGAGCGATGGCCTGCGTTATGTTGACTTTCAGGGCAACGGTCGAATGTGGTTTATTGGCATAGACCTGCGACTTCAGAAAACCCCACAAGAAAAAGTCTAGCGGAGTCAAATCACACGATCTTGGTGGCCAATTCACGTCACCTCTGCGAGAGATAACTCTACCCTCAAACCGTTCATGCAGAATGTCGATTGTGTCGTTCGCTGTGTGGCAAGTAGCGCCATCTTGCTGGAACCATATGTCGTTCACGTCCATATTGTTCAATTCAAGCCAAAAGAAATTGTTTATCATTGATCTGTAGGTCTGCGAAAGGCCGAGTTCTTGAGCACGGCGAGAAATCGACTGCCTCGGAGTCTCCTGAACACTCTCACGTACAGCGGCGATGTTCTCGGCCGATCTGGCGTTCCTTTGACGTAAAGGTGTTGGTTGGTTGTTTACCGAACCGGTGGTTTTAAATTTAGTCACCAATCGTTGGAGAGTGGACTTTGAAGGGCCACCGCGTCTGCCGTAAAATGGGCGCAATGCGCGCAACGTTTGCACTAACGAACACTCATTTTGATAATAAAGTTTTATCATTTGCACATGCTGCTCAACCGTGTAACTTGCCATGGTGATTTGGCATCAGTGACTGAATAAGAAAAAACAGATTTGACAGATACCGCCAAAACAAAATGGCCGCCACAGATTATTAACATCGACCCGCTCTATTTGAAAGACCCTTTATATACAGGATTCGATCCCGGGATCCCGAATCCCAGGATCCCGGGATCTTGGTCGTATTTTAGTCCCAAAATTTTTAGAATTAAATTGTACAAAACTTGGGATTTTTGGAGTAAATAATTTTTTAAATATGTCAGTAAAAATTTACATGAAACGAAACATGTAAATTTGCATTTAATTGACTTGACATTTTGTCAACCATGTGGTTTTGACAGCTGATTTCATTGTTTTTCGATTCCTCCAACTTCCATATAATTATGTGCTAAAAATGCTTGGAGATGAAACATTGGATGCCTGGTTTTTTCTTAGATTGTATTTTGGCAGTTTAAATATAATAAATAATTCATAAAGTGTCTGGTCAATTTAATTCATCGGTTCCTAACCTGGGGGTAATTACCCCTGCGGGGGTAATAAGCCAGTAATATTGTATAATAAAGGTTTGTAAGAACATACTCAATATTTTTGTGCAATTTTTTTATGTATAATAAAAAGTAAATTTGTATTAATGTATGTTGTTTTGTTTTGTGTTCAATGGTACAAGGAGGGTAGGGTTCATTCCCGGGAAATCCCGAGCCGAGGATTCTCGGGATATGGTTCGGCTTTGTTCCCGGGAAATTAAGCTCGAGAAAAGTCGAGAACCCGAGCAATCATATGTAGAACTAGTTTTGTTACTCGATGTCAGAACTAGATGGAATTAAATTCTGACGATGATTGAACGTTTCTTGAAATTAAAAAATGCGATCAAAAAGGCATTGATAGATTTAGATAGCTCATACAAATGGAATGAAGATAATATTAATGTGCTTTAAAAACTGCACATGATATTAACACCAACGAAATTTGCAGTAGAGGTGTTGAGTAGACAAGATGCCAATTTATTGCAGAGACTAAAAACGTGTTGACGTGTTGCTAAAAAATTAGAAAGTATCAATTATCCTTTGGTCCTTAAATTAGTAGATTCACTTAAATTGAAAATATCAGAGCGCCGTAATATGCCTCTAATATTACTGCTAAAATACTTGAAGAGCCCCGACAATTTTATGAACAATAAAAGTAACTACTTTATTGATAATAATAAGACATTTTTGATCAGATAGGTACGCTGAAAGTGAATATAATCGTATTTACCCCGCCACCACAACTTCTTCGACCGAAAACGTGTCAGAAGTGGTAGAAGTAAGCCTATCAGAACCTGAACCCGACAGCTTCGAAACTCAATTAGAAAAAGCTATTAAAAGCGTTTCGACAAATGGCGAGTCAAGTGCTTAAAAAGCAAGTAAGGCGCAGTCGAAATCTATAATAAAGAAAGAGTTTTTACTTTTTGAACAGACTTGGAAGAGGTCTCCAAATTTGGCATCTGTCAGTTAAGCCTACTTCAACTGAAAATGAAAGAGAGTTTTCAATATCAGGAAATGTAGTAAATAAAATAAGGAACCGGCTGTCTGATAAAGCTATAATAAATGCTTTAGTTTTTCTAAAGGCATATTTTATTAGACAGAGTAAGCAGATCTAATTATTTTGTATGTACGTTCAGATGTTGTTTTATTGATCTTTCAAAGTCTTAAGTTGAATTTGTTTCCTAATTAACCTGCCAAAAATGGTGCTGTGATTGTAATTATAAGTCAGCATAGTATTAACTTTATAATGTTTAGATTTTTTTTTGTTTTGTTTGAGAGAAGCTAATTTTATTGAACTGTCAATAAAAGTTTTATGATTATTTTGATACTTTTATTTGAGAGGAAACCACTTAGTAATTTATTGGTAAAATTCAATAAGAATTTTTTTTATGATACTTATTTTATTTTTGTTTTGACTTTTTATGTGAAAAGATTTTTAGAGCAAAGATTTAGGCAAAAACATACATAAATGTAAATTTCTCGACAACCCGAGAAGCCCCGAGAAATTAGCCTCGAGAATTCTCGAGACCCGAGAAATTGATAAGCTCGAGAAATCATGAACCCTACATGAAGGAGGGGTAAATCAGATTCTCTAGAAGTCATAGGGGTCAAGATCGAAAAGGTTAGGAACCACTGATTTAATTTAAAATACGAGTTTAAACATTGATCTCTGTAGCATATAGTTTACAAAAGTCTAACTAAGTCGAAAGTTTAATTGTTAGTTTTATAGATCAATTACAGAAGTGCGTAGTTTGTTTATTATAGAAGAAGTTTGAAGTATAATTTTGTTTAACCCGCTTTTTGAAGATTTAAAACTTAAATACATTGCCAAAAGATAAATAATAAACTGATTCTGACATGGTTAACTGATGTTTTGTTATGAATTTTCAATTACCAATACAATCCCGGGACTATACCGGGATCCCGGGATTAACTACAGGTAAACCCGAAATCCTGCGATTAGAAAAAAAGGCCGGGATCGAATCTTCTATACGTATACCACCGTTGGTCTGTGCTGCGCCCAGGCTAGGCTGCGTGATTCAACACAAAGCTGAGACTGAGCCCTTTGTGGCCCACTATAGCACAGAGCTTTCGGCGCTTTTCCTCTAGGTGCCAGTTGGTAGGTGGTAAGGTGTGTGTACCTACTTATCTCCTCATACATTTTTTTATTGTATACCTATATAGGGTGTTTGATAATATACGCACCAAAATGAAAGGGGTTATTTTGATGAGCATAATAAATAAATTTATGAAATGTTTACCATATAAATGTGAAATTTATTTTGGCATGTAAAACAAATACTTTAAACTTATGTTGTGCTATTGCATAATGCTTGCCATCTAACCACAGATACTGTTTTTGTAGGTGACGTCTTGAGATATATCTTGTTGTTCCTTACCCAAAATCCACAGCCATTTCCGAAAGAGATATCAAATCGGCCTTTATTTTTGGATGTTGATTGCAAGAGTAGGCAGTAAGTTTTATATCGAATTAATCACCTAAACTTAGTTTATTTTCTTTAAAATTTGATAATATAACTAGTAGGTTTTTTTTCGAGAAGTATTTTTGTATGTTTTGAGAAACCGTCACTTGAATATCGTCAGTATATTTTTACCAAATACTCTGTATACTTGTGTTCCACTTTATTTTAATATTATGTCTCTTGTTTTATTTTATCTGTCCTGTTATCGTGTGTCAAATAAATCCTTTACTTACTTACTATATTTGTGTCCCCTACACAAACCTTAAAGACACCCTGATGAGATTTGTTGAAGTGAAAACTTATTTTTCATGTATTTTTTTTTGTGAAAACTTTTTATTTTCTTTCGTTAGGCGTGTTAGCCATTTTTTGAGATGGGAAAAAACCATTGAACTCGTGACACTGTTACCGTTACTGTTACCGACACCTCTGTATATGAGTATCTTTTAATTTTTCAAGTTTTCACTTCTGTCGGCACTTCCGGAGTGCCACTTTTTTACCAGTTTGTTTATTTATAGAGGGTTTTAGATAATTGGAACATGTCACCCCCGAAATGACATATCACAAAGGGTTATGCTGCTGAAGTGGCACTGGGCAGGATACATAGCTTGTCGAACTGGCGGAATTTGGAAGTTGGGGCAGAAAGGTTCTCGAGTGGATACCAGGCACTGGAAAGCGTTTACCCGAAACATCAGGTTGTCTGGAAGAAATCGCTTCTAAGCGATAAGACCGCTCATTGTACTTGTTGCACTGTAAAGATTTATTTTTATGTTTATTTCTTCATTCATCAGGCAGGAAACGCAAGCACTCGCAAATCATGATAAATTTCCCGTTTTTAGTGAAAATAATTGTTACGAAATTTTCTAAATAATTTAAAACGCGGAATCTCCGCAAATTTAATGTAATATCTAGATCTGGTAAAGCTCACAAAATATTTTGTAAAGGTAGGTAGCTACAAAAATAAAACCCATTTTAAAAGAACAATAGAGCGTAGGATTTATGTAGACACTATCTTAATATAAATGCTGTTTATGATCTAAGGACGTATCTAATGTGGACTTCGTTGTATTTATTTTTCCACGGTTCCTAAGGCTTGGTTTTGCTGCGAGCGACAAGCGATATATTTACGCTCTCACATTTTACGCGCAACGGAACCTGCGGCCACATTGTCGGACTACGCCGAATGTTCATGCTGTGTGTCTATGTTTTTCATGAGACGAATGATAAAGATATTATAGACAGAGATATAAAACACGAACATTCGCCATAGTAAAACAATGTGGCCTTAAGATCAGTATAACATTTGGAATAAGAGATTGCAGTCTCTTTTTAGGGTTTGGTTAGATTGCAAGCGACTACTGATTTTTATAACATTAACATATTTTGCACGCAATGAAATAGAGATTGTTTTGAGGGAGAGGTTTTTCGTTAGAGCTGTTACGATTTGTTTCCAAAAATAGCTTAGCTTGTAATTAAACAGCTTTTTAAGACTCATAAGAGTCTTACAAAAAAACATGATAGTAATGTTATACAAGAATAATTACACACATAATATGAGTAAACATAGAATATCAATCTCGCTAATAATAGTTTAATATGGCCACTTAATAATTAGAATTATGTATGTGACGGAAAAAGGTAAGGAAATAGGTAAATGCTTTACGCATGCCCTCCAAATCGAAGAGCTGAAAGGATCTTTTAGACTCTCCATAGGTTACCAACCAACGGCATAAAACCCACCAATATTCCTTCATCCGCCAGTGCATCATGAAACCACTCATCTTGAGATGTGTGGGTCGATGCTGCCCATCGAGCACATAGCATTTGACAGGGTCATGGGGTCCCGGTTGGATATAACACGCGGACCCCTCTGTCCCCCTCTTGGTAGGGAGAGGAATGTTCTGGAATATGAAAAACATTCCACACCGTAAGAGCTGGGTTGGAGCTCCCCACACCCGAAGCCTGCTGGCCCCCATCGAGCTGAAGAAGGCGAAGAAACTGTCTTCGCCTTCTTCCGGTCCTTTGTCTGTGAAGCGGTTCAGCGAGAGGATCCTCCTCTGTGATACGCTCCGCTCTCTGCCACGCCACAGACCGGCCTCAAGTCACAACCACCCACCACAAGCATGATTAGCAAACCACAACTAAACCGCCCGCACTCGCGCCTCATATCATCGCCAACGCTTTTCAAAATCCAACTTAAAATAAGAGTATCGTCGTACATAAAATTAAATATCCGGAAAGAATCAGGGCGTTATCTGTAATAGAAATCTCTGGTTTTGGATTTATCGGGTTTGCGGCGGGGATTGTGCGGGAATGAAATATAGGCAGCGAGCGGTCGTTGTATTTTTTTCAAAGACAGAACTTGTATTGGCGCGCTTTTACAACTCGGCAGGCTGATTCTGTTAGGCGGCTTCAATATCACTTATATTTTTCTACAATTTATTTTTTAAAAATACTTTATTGCACTTATAAAAATAGTACGAAGGTGAACTTAATGCTAAAGAACACTTTCTTAAAGATAACTTTTGTGTATTGCGGATAAAGATGTGTAATGAATGTGTAGTTAGCGTACAGAAAAGGAATTAATGAAAATTTCCTTAGGACTTATAAAGATAGCATATTATACGAGTATATACACTACATAAATGAACCTAATTAAATATATAATATAATAGACTAAATTATATCGATATGAAATAAAAATACATACTTAACAGAAGAAGTGATAAGGAAATAATAGGTCTTTACCTATGAAATTGCCGTTCTTCAGTACTGGTCATTTCAAATAGAAAAAAAAGTTTGGAATGGCTTTGTATTCTAAATTCAAATTAATTTTGTTTTAAAAACAGGACATTCTTTTTACAAACTCAGTCTTTGGTTTATTGATTAGCGTTGTATTTTCATTACATTTGAACATTTTTCGTCATAATATAAATAAATAAATAATGGATACTTTAAAAATTCGTGTAATTATGGAATATGAGTTCCGTCGTGGCACCAACGCGACACAAACGGCACGTAACATCAAAAACGTTTACGGAGAGAACTGTACAAACGAACGCACAACCCGTTATTGGTTTTCCCGGTTCCGTTCTGGAAATTTTGACTTGAAAAATGAAGTTCGTGGTCGTCCGGAGACTTTGGTCAACAATGATGAATTAAAGGCGATTGTGGAAGCTGACGAAACTCAATCTACAGCTGAGCTAGCAGCAGCTTTTGATGTTAGTATCAAAACAATTTTGATCCATTTGCCACAAATAGGCAAGGTAAAAAAACTTGATAGATGGGTGCCCCACGAACTTAATGATCGCCAACGCAACGTACGCGTCGAAACCTGCCTCGCGCTGCTCAATAGGCAAAGAAATGAAGGAATTTTGAACAGAATTGTTACGTGCGATGAAAAATGGATTCTATTCGACAATCGAAAGCGCTCAACAAGTTGGTTAGATCCTGGTTCAGCACCAAAGCAATGCCCTAAACCAAAAATGACCCCTAAAAAGGTGATGGTCACTGTTTGATGGTCTAGTGCGGGTGTGATTCACCACAACTTTTTACAAAACGGCTTGAGCATTACTGCAGATGTGTACTATGAAGAACTAGAGACAATTATGGAGAAGCTTGCACATCGGCAACCAGCTTTGGTCAATCGGTCGTCCCCACTGCTCCTTCACGACAACGCGCGACCCCATACTGCACAACAGACAGACTCCAAGCTGCAAGAGCTGGGGTTGGCAGCTCTCCCTCATCCGCCATACTCACCAGACCTTGCACCTATCGACTATTACTTTTTCCAAAATTTAGACACCTTTTTAGTGGGTAAAAAATGCAATTCCCGAGAGGCAGTACAAAATGCCTTTGAAGAGTTTGTTGCCTCCCGTCCAGCTGATTTTTACAAGAAAGGCATTAATAAACTGTCAATGCGTTGGCAAAGTTGCGTCGATTGCATGGGTGATTACTTTGAATAACAGAAATAAAAAAGTTTAAAAAAATAAGTACTTGCACTTATTCCATACAAAACGGCAATTTCATAGGTAAAGACCTAATATTAAATTGCTAATTTTAAGTTTGTCTGACCGAGAAGGTCTTTCTACAATATTTAATAACAGAAAGAGTATACAAGTATTTACACTCATTTAATAACACAAAAGAAACGGTAAGCTGCAAAGAGCGTTGCTAATAATCAAAATATCTCAACTGCTCCAGCTCCATTATCAGGATGAACTGTCCCCAAGACACTGACTGCTTCATTTATTATTTACGCAGCGAAAGCAAGCAAATGCTAATTAATTGTCATAGTTATCAGTTCTAGACATATCGTATCTTCTTACGTAAATATTTATACTGTTTTAATAAATAAACACACTTGTGTTTCGCCCCAAACTGAGGTCGCGCGAGTCTCACATAAAAAATATATTATTTGTAATCTTTGACTATTGAATAGTGCCACGAAATGCCTAAACATAACACTTGACCTACAGTGTCATTCAAATTATAGGTAACGGGAGTTCATATAAATTGGTTATACTTTCTTGGGGTAGGAATTGTAGGTATTCTAGATTTCAGACTTTTCCCTATATGTGTTACAGAAGCTATACGCATACCAAATTTCAGCACTGTAGGGTCACTAGTATACCCTGTGAATTGTGTCAAATTTCTGTTTTTATTAGGGCTAATAACTCAAAAACTACAAGGGTTAAACTAAAAACCTTTTATGAAGCGTGCCATTTGACAGGATAATCTCATTTTGTTTTTTTTTACCCCTCTTGAACCCCAATATCTCAACAACCCTCACACATTTTTAACTGATTTATTCACACCAAAATTGTGCCATCACTTAGGTATTGTGTACCTACTATATCACGATGATCGGATGAACGCTTCGAAAGTTATTCTCGGACAAACAAACATACATACATACATATATACAACGCCGATTTGCCCAAGTTCATTTGGAGATTTCGCTTCTCTCGATCAATAATAAATAAAATGAAATAAAAATTGTTAATTTCAAGCTGTTGACTGATACAATTTCACGATAATCGGATAAATGCTTCAAAAGTTATTTTCGGACAAACATACATACATACAACGCCAATTTGCTCAAGTTGATTTAGAGATCTCGCTTCGCTCGATCAATAAACATGTTTGTTACCTGATATGCTAATGGTCCGTAGCGTTTATAGAAATTGAATACCAAATACTTACAACATGAGGTTCCCAAATTCGATTCTGATTGATCAATCGAACCGCCATATTGTTTTAGATTACTTATGATTGGATACAAAACGATTGATACTTTACTTATTTACACTTAGCCCGACTTGCACAACGATTCCTAAACGTATTTAGCGACTCGACATGTTTAAATATGACGTATTTTTATGATAGACAACTCTCTAAATAATATAATATTTGGTCACTAAAGGTTAGAACTAAAAGTTAAACTTAAAGGTTGCCTGGAAGAGATCGCTTTTAGAGATAAGGCCACTATTGCACATTTTATTGCTTTAGAGACAAGGCACATTTTGGTCTTTGCGCGTGCGAAGCCGCGTGAAGACCAAAATGTGCCTAATAATTTTTAAAAAGTGCAAAATAATTTTTCTATAGAGATTTTGACGCCCCATTTTTATCCCATGGGACCTGATTTATAGGATAAAAAGGAGCCGTTAATAGATGTATTAATCCAGGTTATAATTTACATACTAAATTCAATTGAAATCGGTTCAGCAGTTACGACGTGATTGAGTAACAAACAAAAAACAAATAACTAAACATACATCCAAACTTTCGCATTTATAATACTAGCATCCGCCAGCGGCTTCGCACGCGTTGTTTGTCAACAAGAAGTAGCATATGTGTTAATCCAGGTGTTAACCTACGTACATACCAAATTTCATCAAAATCGGTTCAGCCGTTACGACGTGATTGATTAACAGACATCCAAACTTTCGCATATAAAATATTAGCGTGATTAGTGCGATTTTTAATGGTGTGCAATAAACAGGTACATTATCTAATCTATTTAATCGAATCTAATCTAAATATGTTTAGGCATCATTGCACAAGTCGCGCTTAATGTTGTGAAATCAATCTGAAATGTTTTCCAGAGTTTGCTTGCCAGTTTGGGGTTTTTTGTGCGATGTTCGACGGTTCGCGATGGATTTTCTTTTGTGGTTCGTACGACTGTGGATTGGTTACTGGGTCGAATTGGAATGGTTTATTATTTTGTGCTACGCGATTGCGTATTTGCTAAAATTGGAGTGTCGGACCATGTTGAATGATTTAAAATGTGTATCGATCTTTTCAGCGCCTTTCGTTACGCCACAAAAATAGACCTTTAAATTCAGACACATAGATGGTAAAAACTTGATTGTAGATATATAAAGATATCAAACAACTTAAAAATAAAATATGTAACGCGATGTACAGTTGGTGGTCTTATTGGCATGTGCTATTTCTTCCAGATCTCTACCTCTATCTCTATCTCTGCCTTTTTATTGTCTTTTAGTTATAAAACATCCCATTTTAGATGCCTTTTAAAACGTGAATTGTTTGCTATAAGCCTATACACGGTGTCCTTAAAATAGCTGTTTTCGCAGAACAAACGTTGTTCAGACCATGGTCTACAAAGGGTGTATAAGCTGATATTAAAAAAATATGAAATCGGTATGAAAAACATAAAAAGTTGCGAATTAAAAAACGTCTATTTTAACGTAACGCCCTACAACATGGCACCGTATCGCCACATAAGAAATAATAGTAGGTAACAACTACGGCTAGCGTGCCAATGAACTTTATATCACGGTTAGTTTTTGAACAAGTTAGACTTATTTGAAAAGGTCTAGATTTGTTTTATTCTCTTATTTGATGCTATAAACAGTTAATAAACATGGCCTGAACAAGGTTTGTTCTGGGAAAACAGTGATTTAATGGACACCGTGTATATGTACCTAACATCAGGCGAGCCAAAAATAATTCTACTGAAGACGTGCAACCTGTTTTTTTGGCTCGTATTTAGTTTGCACGTACCACAAGACATAAAGCTCATTATGCTATGACGACCTCCGTGGCGCAGTGGGCGTATAGCTGGCTGAGACGCAGGAGATAGCGGGTTTGATTCCCGCCGCGGAACAAATGTTTGCGTGATCTACAGATATTTGTTCCAGGTCTGGGTGTTTTTCTATATATTATAAGTATGTATTTACAAAAAAAGTATATAAGTATTCTATCAGTTATCTGGGTCCCATAGTACAAGCTCTGCTTAGTTTGGGGCTAGATAGCGCTGTGTGAAAATGTCCAGCAATATTTATTTATTATTGTAGCAGGAGCCTTATTTTGTTTTTATGAACGCACGCCGATGACGTAGCGACCGGGGAATAGGGAACGCATCTTTTTGCCTTTGCCGAGCGAGAACGCAATACGTGCGAGCGGGAAGAGAGATTCGCCCACGCCACCGCGACGGACGCGTCGGTTCCGTTGACTTTAATTATTTTATTTCGTGTTTACCATCATAATTGTGTACAGTCACTGTTGCTACTTGTTTATCGTGTCTCAATATACAGTTTTACCAATTGATCGTGTGCCGAACTCATTTATTCACGCCCTGAGAGATAACCGCCTTACATTATTTATTTATTATCTATTTATGTACTATAATTAATTCGCTTCCATTTCGTTTCGCGGCAATGTAAATTCAGCTTAATTCTCGTAATATTAACTTTAACTTTCGCTCGCATTACGATCTATAGAAGCAGTTCATTTAGTATAGTATCAGTAACATCCACGTTGTATTGACAAGCATTGAGATTCGAGTGAAACTTGAAATTATTGACTACATTGGATTACAAGTATTGGCATTCAGGTTTTTATAATAATCGCAAAAGTTACGAGCTAGACGGGACTTGAACCCGCAACCTTCCTCCTGATTCGAGGATGCGATACCCATTTCGCTATGGTTTCTTTGCAGCTGATTAATTTTAAAATCATATGATTTTTTAAACTATTGGTTCGCCCCGAACGGAGATTTCGCGAGTCTCCGATTAAAACAAATAAAAAAAAAAATTTGTAATCTTTGACTATCAAAATAGTGCCACGAAATAAATAACCAACTAACTTGTTTCAACCTACAGTTTCATTCAAATTACTAATAACGGGAGTTCATATAATTTGGCTATTTTTTTAGGGTACAAATTGCAGTTATTCTGGATTTCAGACTTTTGCCTATATTTGTGTCATTTAAGCTACACGCATACGTGCTTAGATCATTTCATGGTTAAAACTAATTATTCCTGGAAAACTTTGGTATTTGAACAAGCACTGACTGATCACTCCCCTATCCTACTCTTTATTAATAATACTAGGGTAACTAAAACTAGCATTACATATAATAAAATTATTATGAATCATGAAGGTATCAATGATTTGCTTGTTAATGAGTCCTGGGAAGACTTATACTTGATTGATAATGTAGATAATGCAACTGATCTGTTTACATCAAAACTAATTAATATTCTTAATCAGAACACTCAGATCAGAACTTTTTCTAAACGAAATCAACCCTTAAAGCCATGGATTACAACAAGCGTAGTAAGATCTATAAGGAAGCGAGACAGACTACATAAAAAAGCAAAAAAGGCACTAAATAACGAAAAGCTAAGAGATAAATACAATAAATATAGAAATGTGTGTAATAATATTATTAAAAAGTTAAAAAGAGACTACTATAAAACCAAATTGCTGGAAAATCAGGGCAACATCAAACAAACATGGAAAATAATGAGAGAAGTGTGTAATTTTACCCCAAAAAAAAATATATCTAGAGAGTTGCTAGAAACTAGTAATAATCCAACACAATCACTTAACGAAGTTAATTCGTACTTTACAACTGTTGGTGAAACGCTTGCAAATGGGACTCTAACAAAAATGAGCACAACAGAAGGTCAACTCGCAAAATTAGCGAGGACATCGAACAGTCCAGTCAACTCTATGTCCCTGACACCTACGGATCCCGCTGAAGTCAGAGCCATGATTTTTGCACTTAAATCACACAGTGCGCCTGGATGGGACAAAATTACTGCGAAGTTACTCAAACAATTTATAATGTTCCTCGCTGTACCTATAGCATTTATTTGTAACTTAAGTTTAGAAACAGGGACTTTTCCCACCGCATTTAAACAAGCTGTGGTTTGTCCAATTTTTAAAGCTGGTGATAAAAATAATCCCTCAAATTATAGGCCCATTTCTCTTCTTTCCACGCTGTCCAAAGTCTTGGAAAAGCTAGTTAAGAGAAGAGTCATGCGATACCTCGAAAATAATAGTCTCATAAGCACAAACCAATACGGTTTCAGAGAAGGAAAGTCCACCGAGGATGCAGTCCTGATGCTAACATCTAAAATTACATCCTATCTGGATGGCGGAGACAAGTGTATAGGTGTTTTTTTGGACCTCCAAAAAGCATTTGACACTGTCTACATCCCGATTTTGCTGACTAGACTGGAAAATGTTGGAATCAGGGGCCTAGCTCACGATTGGTTTCAGGATTATTTAACCAAAAGATCGCAGCGAGTACGTATCGAAGGGCATGAAAGCGACAAAGCAGTGTGCACATTTGGCGTACCACAAGGTAGTACTCTAGGGCCTACGCTTTTCCTCGTCTACATTAATGACCTATGCAGTACTACCTTGCCTGGTCTCGACTTGCTGATGTTTGCAGATGACACTGTATTACTACTTCATGATAAAACTTGGAAAAAAACAGTAGCGCTAACCGAGAACTGCCTCTCAAAGGTGACGATATGGTTAGAGAATAGCCTCCTTACACTAAATACTAGTAAAACGAAATATATGTGCTACAGTATGACGGCCGCGGGAGACCCAGGAACCAATATTAATGTAAAGATACATACCTTTCCTTGTAATCGTAACAGTCGTGAATCATGTAATTGCTCTAATTTGACCCGTGTTAATACTATTAAATACCTTGGACTCGTTATAGATGACAAGCTTAACTGGAACGTGCACATAGAAACAATGACGTCTAGAATCAGAAAACTTATTTATGTGTTTCGAACTCTTCGAGTAGTTGCTGAGACCAAACTTGTTATACAAACATATAAGGCTTTATGTGAATGTATCCTAAGATATTGCATTTGTGCATGGGGTAGAGCGTCAAAATCTCACCTCATCACCGCTGAACGTGCACAACGTGCCGTTCTAAAGGTACTTTTATACCTACCCTACAGGCACCCTACTACAGACGTTTATGAGAAAACTAGTGTGCTTAGCATCAGAAAATTATTTATTTATGAAGGTTTACGTCGCTACCATAGAAAAATTGTTCCCTATCTACCTGATTTACAGAAAAGGGTTGACCGCTGTCCTGTTCCAATAGTTAGATCCCGATTTGCACAAAAACAATATAATGTCGTTGTTCCGCATCTGTATAATGTGCTTAATAGAGTGCTCAGGGTGAAGAAGAAGAGTAACGTTGAAATAAAAAAAATAATACTTACCTGGCTCAAAGAATTTGATTACGATGGTGTTGAAGCAATGTTAAATGGCTTTTATTGTTGATGTTTTCTTGTTGTATTCCTAAGTTCCTATCACTACACTACCTACATACGCGAATAACTTAAACACTAAATACATACATATATTTATAGATCCTGATCATTGTAAACAATGTATATAAATATATATTATAATCTAATTACTAAGCAAAACATGCACTTAAGTATAGCACCTACTACGTAACAGACTTGAATTTGAGAGAGCTTAGGCATTTCTTTTAAATACTTACTTTTTTAGTCATATGATTTATTCTTTTTAATTAATGCTTAAACTTAACTATCCTATCTTTGCTAGACATAATTTAAAATATACACATGATGGGAGAAGCCACTGGCACCTGAAATACAGTTTTTTTAACTAGTTCGGGAGCCTATGGATTCAAATTTGACTATGTCATACTTAATTATGTCAATAAATAAATTTTTACTTTTTTTTTTTTACGCATACCAAATTACAGCACTACGGGGTCACTGGTGTACCCTGTGAATTTTGTCAAAGTTCAGTTTTTATTATGGCTAATAACTCCAAAACTATAAGAATTTTAGTAAAAATAAAAACGGGATATTGTCGATATTTCGTAGAACTATTTTATTAGTCAAAGAGTAATGCTGGATTGCACAACGATCTCTAAACGTATTTAGCGACTATGTTTAAATTCGACATATTTGTAGGATTTGACAACTCCTTAAATCATATTTAGACACTAAATACATTTAGGCACCGTTGCGCAAATCGCCCTAAGAATATTTTTTTTGTTTTTTTGGGAGACTCTCAAGATCTCAGTTCTGGGCGAAACAGTACTTTTAATTATCTTAAGATTTTTCCGTATATATCGAATAAGAAATAAAAATGACCATTAGAAGTTGTCTTCTTATCATAACTCACCTGCAATCTTACCGTCCATAACAAATAACATATCTATTCGTACAGTTGTGTAATAAATATCACTCGTTTGAATCGAGCAATAAATTCAATAGAAAGAAAGGCCAGAAGGCAATTTTCCCTGAGCGTTATCACATAAATTGCTTTTCTCATATGGAAAATCTTGAAGGACATTGTGAGGGTAGAATTATTTTCTGTGCGAGGAATGTTTTGACGGAAGGTATTATAACGTATCTATCTATAGATTGCTTTACAATTCAATGCGTTTATTGTAGGCTAGCAATTACATACAAAACAGATACTTACATTACATAGTAGCTTTGACTCAGAATTAGAGAAACACCTAAATATACATGATGCCCAATTTGGCTTCAGGAAGCAACTCTCAACTGAAACTGCTATTCTGAGTCTCAAGCAAACTGCTCAGTACTATACGCAGAGACGTACGCCTGTGTACGCATGCTTTCTTGACCTGTCGAAGGCATTTGACCTCGTGTCATATGACGTACTATGGAAGAAGCTGGCGAGCACAGGTGTGCATGCACAGGTACGTCTCTTCCAGTATTGGTACGCTAATCAGACCAACAATGTGAGGTGGGCCAGCAACCAATCAGACGCCTACAGGTTGGAGTGCGGAGTGAGGCAGGTGGGGCTAAGTTCTCCGAAGCTCTTCAACCTGTACGTGAATGAGCTGATTGTTGGACTCAGCAGTTAGCGTGTCGGCTGCTCGGTTGATAATGTTTGTATGAACAATATCAGCTATGCGGACGACATGGCGCTGCTGTGTCCAACGGAATGCTCTTAGTAGGCTGCTAGGCGTCTGTGAGGAGTACGCTGCCAAACATGGCCTGGTATATAATAGTAAGAAGAGTGAGTGGTTTTCAGGGCCGCTAGTAAAGTTCCAGCATCAATACCGGCATTATACTAAATGGAACCGTATTAAAACGCGTACATAAGTTTAAATATCTCGGACACTACATTACTGATGACCTTGACGACCATGATGACATAGAAAGGGAACGCATGGCACTGGCGGCTAGAAGTAATATGCTGGCGCGCAGGTTTGCCCGTTGCAGTAGGCAGGTAAAACCACACTCTTTAAAGCCTGCTGCCAATCATTCTACACGAGCAGCCTGTGGGTCAGCTGTTCCAAAAAGTCACTTAGTGCACTGCGTGTACAATATAATGATGGATTCAGGATGTTGGTGGGGCTGCCTCGCTTCTGCAGTGCTTCGAAAATGTTTGCAGAGGCGCGGGTCGATGGGTTCCACGCCATCATCCGCAAAAAGACTGCCTCACTGCTCAGTAGAGCGCGAGGCAGCACCAACACCATCCTGCAGGTCATAGCAGACAAGTACGACTCACCGATTATGAAATCCTTCAATCGGGTTCTGATCGAATAGTCTTTGTGAGAGACTATTGGATCAGGACTTGAATGAGGGACTCAAACTTAAACTTTTATTGTTGTTTTTGTTTTATTGTGACTATATTTTGTGACACATGTGATATGTTTGATTTAAGTTTTTTACTAACAAACATGGATCTTTGACATCTGAAAATTGAATAAATGAATGAATGAATAGTCCATATTTAAGTCTTATAGTAACAATAAATCAAGAAAACATAAAATAAACATGAAAATAACAACGAGAGTGTTATGCACTATGCACGCTCAGTGACTCCATAGTTATAAAAGCCTACCTTGCTTATATAACTATGCTTATATAACCCTCTCATCCAAATAAATATATAATATAAAATAAATAATGCTGGAAATTTCACACAGCGCTATCTAGCCCCAAACTAAGCAAAGCTTGTACTATGGGAACCAGATAACTAAAAGAATACTTATATAAACTTTTTTTTGTAAATAAATACCTACTTATACATAATAAATACGTATAGAAAAATACCTAAACCCAGAACAAGTATCTGTAGACCATGCATTTATTTTCTTTTTCATTTGTTCCGCAGCGGGAATCGAATCCGCTACCGCATCTCAGCAGGCTATTTCCCCACTGCACCACAGAGGTATCTAGTGCTACATGAAGGGACAGTCAAAGTCCTACCTGCAATAAGTTGTTTACCTGTTTAAGGGAAGGGAAAGTCCGTATGAGGTATTTCCTTATAGATAAACCTCATACGGACTCCATACGGACCCTATGTTTGTATGACAATGAGAACGTGGACATTTATTAAATTATTATTTTGGATTTGTCTCTGACCCATTATTAGTATTGTTTTTTTATTATCTTTTGCGGCTTTAGTTTCACTGCGGCCACGAGGCCTATTGTAATCGCCACTTGTTTTTGTGTCGCCCCTAGGTTATGGGGGCGTTTAAAGTTCACCACTAAATCCTACAGCTGCTAAAAACTGTCGAATATTCTTAGGGGTAATAGCTGTTAGCTCCTCCGGGCTAAGAATGTTTTTGCCCAGATGAATGCTACGTTTACGCATTAGTTGACCACACTCGCCTAACAGATGTAAGGGCGATTCTGCCGCCTCAATACAGAATCTGCAGGTTTGTGTATCGCATAGCCCTTCTCTGACTCATCTCAATGATAAATTTAAAAAATGATAAAAAAAATCATAAGTTCATACCAGAATAAAAAAAACTAGTACCTATGTACAGTATGTAACAAAAACCCTGTCGGATTTTTAAGGGTGTGATATAGTATCGATATTTGGTCACAATCATGTAATTCTATTACAGAAAAAAAAAAATACCCGACTAAATTTCATTATTTGGCGCTCAAAAAATAAAACTTACATCTGGCAACACCGGCGGCCTACGCGGCGCGCCGGAGACGGTGACCGCCCTTTAGACGACGAAGACACGTGCCTGCGCACGTGTCTTTTGTTTTTTTTGTTGACGATTGTAGTCAAGAAACAATAAGTTTATTGCAGCTCTGAAAAGAACTTGGGTTTAGCTCTGAAAAGAACTTGGAGTTAGCTCTAACAAGAGCTTAGGTAGGTATTGCTAGTTATGTAGAAGCACGTCAACTTGATCAAGACTTCGGCGGTCGTGTTCCACGTGTCGACCTCCAACTTCAATGCACCTTCGACATCGTTTTATAACGTTGGCACGCACTTTTCGCAGCACACTTGTATCAGATTTTATTGACTCAAAAACCGCGACGATTCGAGTTCGCATTTCCGCTTCCGAGTCACACAGCTTATTAAACACAACTTGTTTGACGTGCCCCCCACAAATAAAAGTCTAATGGCGTGAGGTCGGGAGATCGTGGAGGCCGTGGAATAGGTCCCCCCCTGCCTATCCATTGCTGTGGAAACTGTTCATTTAAGTAATCGCGAACTGCACGCAAAAAATGAGGCGGGGCGCCATCGTGCTGGAACCACATTGAACGATGGAAAGCCACGTTTAAATCGTCGTTTAACTCTTCACTAAGCTCTTCGCGCAAAAACACCAAGTAGTTCGTACCGCTCATAAAACGATTTAAAAAATACGGACCAATGATTCGATCTCCGAGTATACCGGCCCACACGTTAATACGCCAACGATTATGGAAATGGCTTGGTTTAATAGCAAACGGATTTTCCATTGCCCAAACGTGTTCATTGTGCGAGTTAAAAACACCGTTTCTCTTTGTGACGTACAGGCGCTTGGCCTGGATCACACTGGGTCGATCACTTTTGATATGTAAATAGCAATCGCCGTGTAGTCTTATGTATGATAAAAAGTATCCTCCAGGTAACAATAGAATGCGTACATACCTAGAAGACCAACAGAAGATCATCTTCCCCAACGCGCTTGCTTGCTGTCTGTTGCTGGTCGATGCTGGCGGCACTTATCACATGCACACCGGCCGGTGGAACTTGATTGTTTGTTAATAGATTTGCACAAAGATAGTCTGGATAAATCCACACACGATACACGAATTTGGAATGCTTTTGATCGATTTTGGATGAGTTGTTTCGGTATTGATGTTGCGTTGTCACTCGTTCGAGGTGAGGCAGCCGAATGTCTTCATCAGACCATTGTGGGTCTCCTCAATTTTATGAGGGTGACTGTTGTAAATCTACCGCACGCATAGGACAAAAAAACTGTTGCCCATGTTACAGGAAAACAACCTTAATACCAAAACATAAGACACACGTTTACTGACGATAACTATGTGAACGAAACACTCTTCTCTTGCAAACATAGTAAGTCGGCGGCGGCAATCATAATTACAAGAGTTATAAATTTTTATAGATAGGTAGTTTTAATTTCGTAGTTTAGTTCAAAAAGAAAGAAACGGTACAATAATCCTCAATGCATACCGAACGCAAAGACAATGCACATTGTACGTGTCATAAAGCTAGTTATCAACTAGGTACTTACTTTTGTTCATTCTCTAACTGTTTACTACAGTTACTATAACTGTTTACTTCATTCTCGCTCGGTCCACAGCTGAATATCGAGAGTTGACAACTCGGTAAAATTTGCCTACTTGGGGGGTAAAATTAAGATAATTCTTGAAATTAAAAATGAAATAACTTTCAAGTTATTTGATACATATGTCTTTTATACATCTGCCCGACTTTAATTTTTATGACGGAATACGCTCTTCATGGATCCGACGGGGTTTTTGTTACATATTGTATAATATAACTTAGGTACCTCCATCCAGGTTCACTTCCACCTATTTACAATATT
This sequence comes from Philereme transversata, assembly GCA_963924445.1. Lineage (NCBI taxonomy): Eukaryota > Metazoa > Arthropoda > Insecta > Lepidoptera > Geometridae > Philereme > Philereme transversata. The sequence goes on from OZ004347.1 coordinate 15,463,618, forward strand.
CTAACAATGAACATTATTTGTATTATCTGATGCCTTACATACAATTTATCATAAATAATATCTATGAAAATTAGTGAAACTTGATTTTAAAATTAAAATAGCAATACGCACTTTTCTGCCAATAAAAAATGTATTTTCTTCATATATTTTTTATACTTAGCTCGTTTTATTTGACATACGTATTTTGAAGAAAATAAAACACGAAATGACCCATGTTATTAAATATACCGTTCAACCAGTTTTAATAACGCCGCAGGTATCATAGATGCGCTACGCTTCAATACAAAATATACGAAGATATATAAATAAAAATATATCGTGTGACGTAATGATAGAAATACGGAACAGGGCGTATTCGACTCAGGTGCGTTCGTCGGCTCATTTCTCCGCACTGTCGCCTGCATCATTTCGCATCGCACTGTATTATGGAGACGTAATAGTCCATGAGCTTTTCGTCAATTCTCTATGGGATATAGTACCAAAGGACCAATTCCTGTGGTTAAATAAGGGTTATTATGGTGCAGTGGGCGTATAGCCGGCAGAGACGCAGGAGGTAGCGGGTTCGATTCCCGCCGCGGAACAAATGTTTCCATGATCTACAGATATTTGTTCCGTGTCTGGGTGTTTCTCTATATATGTATTATAAGTATGTATTTACAAAAAAAAAGTATATAAGTATTCTATCAGTTATCTGGTTCCCATAGTACAAGCTCTGCTTAGTTTGGGGCTAGATAGCGCTGTGTGAAATGTTCAACGATATTTATTTATTTATTTTATTATTCTTTTCGTTCTTTCGTGTCGATGTCTCAAGACTATAGCCATTTTGAGCAGTACGTTGCCACGTTCATGACAGCGTCGGAGCAGGTCATTAATTCCCCCACCGTGCATGTGATATCGCAGGATGAGCATACAAGGACGAATCCCATTGTTTGGAGCTGGGCACCACATTTGCATAGTGTCGCAAATTTGTCTATAATACCACATTTACTAAGGTTTACCTACAGTGTAACCTTTGGCCGACTTGGGTGCGCAGTCTGTTGAGGGTCCTCCACACTAGCCAAGGTAGGTGTTGACCAGCTTATTTAGCTTTATTATAAGGGGGAGCTTTATTTAGGTTCTACAGGGTAACGCGGGCATCACTTGCATTATTTGAGGTGGTGGGGTAACGCCATACAAACAGTGTCGGTCATCACATTCTTGTTATGCCTTTTCTGTGGCAATGTCGCGCCGGATATCAGGTGGCGCTACGAGTATATTCGCTAAAGGGTATGAAAAAGAAGGGTTATTGATCGATCGAAGCGAGATCTCCAAATCAACTTCGGAAAATTGGCATTGTATGTATGTATGTTTGTTTGTCCGAGGATAACTTTCGAAGCGTTTATCCGATCATCGTGAAATTTGATATATAGGTATGTAATGATGGCACAATTTTGGTGTGACTCAATGAGCTAAATAATTTGGGGGGTCGTTGAGATATTAGGGTTCAAGAGGGGTAAAAAAAAATGATTTAGATAGATCTAGAGTGCATGTTATAGCACAGAATTTGTAATAATCTGGAATAAACACACGCACATTGTATCCTATTCCACTGCTATAGTTTCTTGATGACATAAACTTTCCACAGCGTCCGCCTAGTCTAGTGGGTTCTATTGGTATTTTGCAGAAAATGAAGTGGAATAAATATTGCAGAGGTGAAATAAAAGTTCAAAGGTTTTGCAGAACTTGTAAACTATGTGGTATATGCCTATTGTATTATTGACTAGCTGTTGCTAGCGGCGTTGCCCGCGTTGTTCTGGGGTGCAAAAATTTGACTGGGACATGGGAACTGATTTATGGGATAAAAAGTAGCCTATAAGTCCTATATTAAATAAGTCTAAGTATGTATCTATAAATTATTATGAGTAGTTATTATTTAGGTTCATGTAATTTTTTTTTATGTAAGTTTCATATTTTTTATTTTTATAGTATTAGTATGTATGTACATGTAGTATGTTAGGTACACCATTACACCCCAAGTAATGTCTACACAGTCCATTCCGTCCAAAGGTCTGGTAGAGATCGCTATTTAGCGATAAGACTGCCAATTGTATCCATAGATTTACGGAGTTGTTTTTTATATGTATTTGTTTCGTGGTGTGCAATAAAGTATTATCTAATCTAATCTAATATATGTGGTAATCCAGGTTGTAATCTACGTACATACTAAATTTCATTGAAGACAGTTCAGCCGTTTCGACGTGATTGAGTAACAAACAAACCAATAAACAAACAAATAAATAAACAAACAAACATCCAAACTTTTGCATTTATATAATTAGTGTGATATAGTAAATACAGAATGATTAAAAAGTCAAAGACCGCTTTTATTAAATTAGTAATTGGAATAGCTCGCAGAACTGATGGCCGTTGGGGCAGAACGGTTCTAAAGTGGATCACATGCATTGAAAAGCGCAGCATGGGATGACCCCTTACTAGATGAAATGATTGTTAATGTTTGCTGGGAAAATAATACTTTATTATTCAATTTAATTCAATTCATTTATTTTTATATAGCAAAGAACCATATTTGTTAACAAAAACTTAATTAAACATGTCAAATAGGTTAGTACAAGTGTGATTTCAATAAGGAGCACAGCATTTAAATAAAAATTAATATTGGAAAAGTATGTGGTAAGTATGTGAGTATCTAGTATAGGTATTGCGCATGTACCATACAACAATAATAAGTAATAATAAATATTGTTGGACATTTCACACAGCGCTATCTAGCTCCAAACTAAGCAGAGCTTGTACTATGGGAACCATATAACTGATAGAATACTTATATACATTTTTTTTGTAAATACATACATATAATATATAGAGAAACAACCAGACCCGGAACAAATATCTGTAGATCATGCGTCTCAGCCGGCTATTCGCCCTCTGCACCACGGAGGTCGTCAACAATGGTTTAGATACAGTCGAACCTGTTTGAAAACACATTCAGTATACCGTTGGAGCGGGCTAATATGTTCTTCTCATAATTCTGACAATCAACTTTACACATGTTGTCTTGTAAGAGCTAGATTTTAATATTATGTATGTTTTTCAATCGTTAAGTAATCGCCACACGGTTCAGCTATATATACCTATAGGTTGTTTGTTCAGCTTTGTCATTAGTAGATATAAGTACCTACTATTTTGTATTCTTGCGCCGTAGTACTCAAAGTAAAGAAGAACTCTGAATAAAAAATGGTCCAAAACTTATATGATACTAAATTATTTCACGTCGAGAAGTCCTCATACCATATTTTTCCCTTAGCTCGCTCATAACTTGAGGTAACCCCCTCTAGTGCTTTTCTCCATCATCACACAATCCTACACAACTGACAGACGAATTCTGACTTTAGATTTATAACGAGAAGGTTCAGTTTTCTAAAGCAAAGATGTTTCCAAGGCGAAGAAAATATTTTCATTGAGTTTGTCTTACATCTTGCGCTTCAAGTATTTGCGAAATTGAAGAAATCACTTGAAAACATATTATGGTAAAGAAAATAGCAGTTTTACTAAGTTTAACTGTGTATTTCTAAGAAATATGTTTTTACTGCTTTTCTTAATAGCACAAGTAAAATTAAAAAAATCGCGAAACATAAAAACCCGTAAAACCACGTAAAACTGACTGTTGGGGATTAATATAGGGCGCTGGTTTAAAGTTATTTCGAAGGATCTCTCAATTGAAAAAAAGTGGCACTCCGGGAGTGCCGATAGAAGTGAAAACTTGAATAAAAGCAGACTATACTACAGATACTTATATACAGAGGTGTCAGTAACAGTCAGTATCCGTATTCAGTTACAGGTGTCGGTAACAGTGTTGCGAGTTCAATGGTTTTTTCCCCATCTCAAAAAATGCTCAATGCGCCTAAAGAAGTTTTCAATAATAACTGTATAATAGGCTCGTATCTAGACGTCGAAATCTAGTCGATCGAAAAGTTTTCTAAGGCACAATAAATACACAGCATATAATACAGCCTCGATTCAAGGACAACAATTATAGGATCTCTGAAATACTGATGTGACTTAGCGTAAATTAACATTACTGGGTGAAGTACACAATTTATTGTCTTGCATGAATGCGGTAGTACATTGCTATGTGAAAAACGAAAAAATAGAAATTGCACACCACTTGAATGATCAGAATGTCTCGTTGAACGGCAGTTTCAAAATAGGATTACACTTGTCTTTTCTCGGAATAGTTTCTTCAGGGATGAGAACGCGATCGTACAAGCCAACACATCTGCAACAGCGCTGCGAGGAAGCGGCCCGGAGAGGGTGGGGTACGGCAGTTATGACCGGGCCTCTCATCCAACGTTTTCAAAACGACGGCAGTCGTAGAAAATGCGGATGATAACAAAAATTATCTATCCTATATTTATAAGTAGCTGTTGCCCGTAACTTCGTACGCGTTACACTACTAAATGTGTTGGTAACCTAGAAATAAAGCTAAACTCGCTGTTGCAACTTGACTTGACACCCCATTTTTATCCCATGGGACCTGATTTACGGGATAAAAAGTAGCATCCGTGTTAATCCAGGTTATAATCGTACATACTAAATTTCGTCGAAATCTGTTCAGCCGTACGACGCGATTGAGTAACAAACAAATAAATAAATAAACATCCAAACTTTCACATTTATAATATTAGTGTGATGAGCAAACATCCAACACTGATATGGCTTAGATAAACTAGCTTCTATTGATTTTTTTTATAACTTATTTTAAGATTTTAAGCTGTAGTAGACCATGGTTTATTTTGGAAACACCTTGTATAGAGATCTTCCAGTGTAAAATTGAGAACCCCTTCTCTTTATTCGAAGTTTCAGAGCGAACTAGTTGAAGACAGAAATTTATTTGTTACCATAGCATACTCAATACAATTAAAAGGTATAACAATAAAGAAAAAAAATCAAAATAATGTAAGAGAAAACAGAAGATAACATATAACAAACGTAGGAATAATAGATCAAAATAATAATTATACAATGTAAGCATGGAAAAATTAAACAAGGGGTAAATGTGTCAGCTCAGTCACTAAGTACTAGTAATAAAATCAAAATCAAAACGATTTTATTCATTAAAATCATAATGATCACTTTGAAACGTCAAATTCAAATAATTGATCGAGTGAAGCGAGATCTCTAAATCAACTTGGGCAAATCGGCGTTGTATTTATGTATGAATGAAAACACTTTTTTCATCAAAAATAAAAATTACAAACACAATAGAAGACACAAAGCAAATAGTACAATAGGCGGTCTTATCGCTTTGAAGCGACTTCTTCCAGACAACCTTTGAAAGGAGAGGATTTCGTTATGTCAAAGATATGGTCGGTGGTGCACTTTGAAGACTAAGATGTGGATGTAGAGAGTGCAACTAATACCTAAATACTTTATAAAATACAAATAGACATAAATACATAAATTATAAACCTATATATAATATATAAAATTATGATATATATAATATTTATAATAAATATAATAATAATAATAATAAATAAATATTGTTGGACATTTCACAGAGCGCTATCTAGTCCCAAACTAAGCAAAGCTTGTACTATGGGAACCAGATAACTGATAGAATACTTATATACTTTTTTTGTAAATACATACTTATAATATATAGAAAAACACCCAGACATGGAACAAATATCTGTAGATCATGCAAACATTTGTTTCGTGGTGGGAGTCGAACCCGCTACCTCCTGCGTCCCAGCCGGCTATACGCCCACTGCGCCACAGAGGCAGTCATAATACATAGGTACATTAGATAAATATACATTAATTTATGTGCGATATTAAGACGTTTCTGATAGATATAAGCTTCTTACCCTGGATTTAATGTATGTTCGTTTGTGTGGTTATATATTTTGTGGCACTATTTTGATATTAAAAGATTAGGTACAAATAATATTTTTTTGTTTTTATGGGAGACTCGCGAGATCTCAGTTCAGGGCGAACCACTAGTGTAGTATTAATATCAAAATGAATACTGTAGCTACTAGTACAGATATAAGTTATGCCAGTTTAATTGCAACTGAGTCGACGTGCAACGTACCCGATCTGCAAGATCGACGAGTACAACGTACCTACCCGTTGTGTACGAAGCCTTGTACGCACTGGGAGACATGTATCGCAACTTATCTTACTAGTGGTTCGCCCCGAACTGAGATCTCGCGAGTCTCCAATAAAAACAAAAAAATATTATTTATAATCTTTGACTATAAAAATAGTGCCATGAAATACATAACCCAGATACTTGTCCTACAGTTTCATTCAAATTAAGGTAACGTGAGTTCATGTTAATTGGTTACACTTTTTTGGGGTAGAAATTGCAGTATTCTGGATTTCAGACTTTTCCCTATATTTGTGTTACTAAAGCTACACGTATACCAAATTTCAGTCCTATGGGGTCACTGGTCTACCCTGTGAATTTTGACAAAGTTCAGTTTTTATTATGGCTAATAACTTAAAAACTACAAAATTTAAACTAAAATAAAACCGGGGTCGAAATGTATTCACAAATACCTTTAATTAAACGTGCCACTTGACCGAATAGTCCCATTTTGTTTTTTCTTCCCCCTCTTGAACCTTAATATCTCAACAACCCCCCACATTTTATCTCATTTAGTCACACCAAAATTGTGCTGTCATTAACAACCTATACCTATAACAAATTTCACGATGATCGGATAAACGCTTCGAAAGTTCCTTGGACAAACATACATACATACAACCCCGGTTTACCCAAGTTGATTTTGAGATCTCGCTTCGCTCGATCAATTATAATATGTAATGTGAGATATTGATTGGTTGTTCACATTTTTCTGTCTATATTGTTGTTTAAACGTGAAAACCTGTAATTGGCTATCTGGTAAACAATCTGTATTAAGTATAAGTTACAATAGCTGCTGGTTTTAGTTTCAAATCAGTTAAGACGCCTCGGCAACGTTCGTGTTTCCGAATTAGTACGACTATCCAATCAATATCGGGCAGTTCGGTTATTTCGAAGTAGAATCCGATGTATTCTTTATTTCGGATGATAGAGGCGTTTTACTTAAATCGTAGTACCTACGTATCGTGTATCTTCAGAGACCACCGTCCACATTACCGTAGTTTTTTCTCAAAAATGGTTTCGTTCGTCCAAGCACAAGACGTGGTCTTATCATAAGACAAGACTCGCGACATTTTCTCGGCAAAAACCGACAGCTGACGGATACGGAGAAACATGTCTCAAGACCCAATTTTTGTCTCGATATTTGTCTCGAGACATGAAAAGACTTTATGAGGTCGTGTCGCGCTACAATCCCGAGCGACAAATGTATCCTAGTGCGTACGAGGCTCCACCTGCACGGAGGAGGACTTTGCGGTGGTAGCTAGCTTAGGAGTTCATTACGTGAAGGCTTCATGTATACAGGTTCTTCAGAGATCAAATGGAATACGAACTGAGGATGATATCAATTATTGAAGATAACATAAACAGTACCCGTGATAAGTTGAAACACTTTACTCCGCCAAATATAATTTAATTATTATTTTTCACGTTTACGAAATGTCGAAATGCATATTATCGTTGTCACACCCCAACCACTAGTAATGGTACAGCGCAAATCTTTACATAGTATAAAATGAAGTCGCTTCCACTGTCTGTTCGCTTAGATCTTTTAAACTACTCAACGAATTTTAATGCAGTTTTCAGCAACAGATAGAGTGATTCAAGAGGAAGGTTTATATGTATAATAAATATATAGTAACTCCAAAAGTAACTGTTTGTTTGTTAGTGTGCTTGTTATCTTTTCATAACTAAACGGCTTAACGGATCGTAAAGAAATTTGGCAAGAAGATAGATTATATCCTGGGGAAGCACATAGGCTACTTTTTACTCGAGTGCGCAAAAGGAGGGTAATGTTTTTATTGAAATGTGAGCTAGATTTTAATACAAGAGTGAGTCAATTTAGCTCAATTATAGTTTACTTTAACTCTCATCAACTCAATGAGCCAATTAGTCATCAGATAAACCTGTGTTATTTTCACGTCACTATTTATTTTTGTAGGGCTTATCTATACATTAATCTAAAATTTTCAAGCCTAGACGAGACTTGAACCCGCAACCTTCCTCTTGGTATGAGGATGCACTATCCAATTGTGCTACCGGGTTCTATCACATCAGGGTTAAAATTAGTGAGATGATTCAGATTACGACGTTACCGCCGTTATACGTTAGGTTTTCAAATTGGTACGTGAGGTACTTTAGTTATCCGCACTAATATTATTAATTCGAAAGTAACTCTGTCTCTGGTATATCTAACTCTTTTTAACGTTTTCACGATTACACGACGGAACCGATTTCAATAAAATTTGCTATATTGGTAGATATACCTATGAATTGGGTTGATACGGTTTAGCCGAGGGCGGGCCAGCGCCAACACCATTTGACCCCTGTCAACATGTTGTTGAATCTCGCCAATTTTTTTTACTATAAATTATTGTCAAGTGAGTTTTCAACATCTTCGACATTCAATAACGGCAAAATTTCCAATCTAACAACAAAATCATTACAATAGCTTTGACAGTATTCATAGAAATTAAGAGACTACCAAATATACATCGAGGGATCGTTAGGACTTGACGTACGAAATCTATCGATATATCATCGCTATAATGTTGAAACTTCTGCCTATATTCTATAAACGTCGGTAATCGATGACGACACGTTTTGCTTTGAAACAAGTCAAACTATTGACTCTTTTTCAAAGAGAAACGTCTCGTCGTCGGTCTGATGTTTGCAGGAAACGGCCATAAGTCAGTTCGTCACTATAATATATCGCTGATTAGGATGGCCAGTCTGATTAGGATGCACTAACCTCACCCGATTCAAAGTTAATTGTCAAAGAGCCAGCCCTGCTGAGTGAGCCGAAATTACGTAAGTCTCCAGCTGCAGTTTAGCATTAATTTAGCATAATATTACTAATTTCTGAATCCATTCCCCGCAGACACATGAATAGCTGCACATCATCGACACAGATTTTTGGGAGAAGCTGGTTTTCATAGACGCCAACGCTCCTAGCAGACGGGGTTATAAAACATGGGACAAGCGACGATGATATTGCTATCTCGTTCGTTCTTGCAGCCCTTATTGGAGCCATTAGTGATGTGCCGATTAGGTACCTATCGATAACTCAAATAACCAGTAATTGAATTGGAAAGGAAACACTCATGTTTATTGGTTAGCCCCGTCTGCCACGAGTCATGGCGTATACCATAGTAATGATATTATCTTTCAATGATTAAGGGTGACTTGCGCAACGATGCCTAAATGTATTTAGTGGCTAAATATGATATAATGAGTTGTCAAATCATGTAAATATGGCAAATTTAAACATGTTAAGTCGCTAAATACGTTAAGGGATCGTTGTGTAAACCAGGCTAAGTATTGCTACAGCAGAATCAGAAATAATTAGATAATTGTAAGGCGGTTGTCTCTCAGAGCGTGAATAAATGAGTTCGGCACACGATCAATTGGTAAAACTGTATATTGAGACACGATAAACAAGTAGCAACAGTGATTGTACACAAATATGATGGTAAACACGAAATAAAATAATTAAAGTCAACGGAGCCGACGCGTCCTTCGCGGTGGCGTGGGCGAATCTCTCTTCTCGCTCGCACGTGTTGCGTTCTCGCTCGGCAGAGGCAAAAAGATGCGTTCCCTATTCCCTGGTCGCTACGTCATCGGCGTGCGTTCATAAAAACAAAATAAGGCTCCTGCTACAACCTCCCCCTCTAACCTAGACTATGCGCCCTCGCGTCTGGGTTAGTTCAGGTAACGTTTGGGTCGACCGCGCCTACGTTTCTCGTGAACGGGTAGCGGTGGTATGTCGCCTACAAACGGGGTCAATTGGGAGACGTGGTATCTGCCTAAAATAAGCCCAGTACTTACCGTTTCCAAGATATACGTGGATGGACTCACAACTTCCTTGACGCGATATGGACCGTCTCGTCGAGGCAGGAACTTGGGCGTCTGACCTCGGGTTGCGTCGTTGCTTCCTTGCGTTTTCAAGAGGACGAGGTCTCCTGGAAAGTAATCAGGCGCTGGGCGTCGACTTTCATCTGCGAAACGCTTCTGCGTTGCCTGTATTCTCTCATGCACTTCCCTGGCTTCAAATAGCGCGTTCGACATCCGTCGAAGGTAAGGGGTAAGGCTCGTCACGGCGTTGTCGCTCTCTATGACGGCGCGCATGTCTGTCGTTACGTCGACTGGCGCTCGTATCTCACGACCAAAAGTACCGCAGCTAGATGGGCGTCCCAACTCTTGTGGTCCTTCCCCACAAGAATGGCGAGTTGCGGCTTCAGATCTCTGTTCTTCCTTTCCACAGGGTTCGCTTGCGGGTGGTACACCGGCGAGAGTGACTGAGAAATACCAAATGTATGGCATACCTGCTGCATGACCTCACTAATGAATTGGACTCCGTTGTCACTCAGAACTCGACGCGGGATTCCGTATCTCAGGAACACCTCTGAAATAAGGATCTTGGCGCATTCGGCACTTGTGGCCTTCTGAAGGGCGAATACCTCCACCCAGCGGGAACATGTGTCTTCCACTATCAGAATCCACTTGTTGCCGTCAGCGGTCTCGGGTAAAGGTCCGAAGAGATCGATGGCAACGACTTCAAAGCGGCGGTTCACTGCGGGTGTCTGCAACAGGCCAGCCGGTTTCCGGTTATCTGCCTTGTATCTCTGGCAATCAATACAGGTTTTGAGGTACTTTGTTATAGTCTATCGCATCCCAGGCCAGTAGTATTTTCCCTTCAGTCGGTCCAGCGTTCGCTCGACTCCAAAATGTCCGGCCGTGGGTGCGTTGTGGTATTCTGCAAGGAGCTTCTCACGTTCATGCTCTGGTATTACTAGGCATGCGGTCTCTTCTTCACATTCGTCCGGTCCGTACCGGTATAAGATGCCGTCGGAAATTATGAAACCTCGGTCTGACCAACCTCTCCCCCTAAACGGATCGTCAGTGTCCTCTAGGTCTTCAATAATTTTCCGTACTTCGGGATCCTTTAATTGATTCTCCCGAACATCTTTCGGGCTCCTCGAAAGAAGATCTATCTCGGCATAACAGGCTTCCCATGATGAATCGCGTTCCTCTATGACATCATCATCCAGGAGGTTCCGTAATTCTTTCTCCAGGATGGCCCTTTTACCAGGGGACATCCGGTACGGGGGTGCTGCGATGGGTTGCTGGCTAGCATTAATCTTCAACCGATGTGTTGCATACTCGGTCGGAAGCCCTTCCTTCGCAAAGCGGTCGGCTCTCCTCACAAATAGGGCGTTTAGCTGGCCCCGCTGGTCTGACGTCAGCTTGGTGCCCTCGTCGTCCCTCAACATCAGGTTGGCTGCCTCCATCTTCATCAGCTCCGTTCCGCTAGCTGTAGAAAAGTCAAAGCTGGTAATAAACGGGTACCATTTCTGGGGGTCATCGTTAAAACACCAGCTACTTTGTGGTAGGTCTAGCATTATGCAGGCTTTCATAATAAAATCTCTACCCAAAAGAGTCCGGGTCTGTGCATCCGGAAGTACCATGAACGAGGTAGGTATAGCTCGGCCTCCTAAGTTGACACTAACCTCGCACTCAAGTGCTTTATATAAACGTTGTGTACCATTAGCGAAGGCTATGGTACGGGATGTCACCCTAAATTCTACTCCGGCATCAACTAACAAGCTGTATAATAAAGGCCCTGCGATTTAATGGGTTGCCCCTGTATCTAGAATGGCTACTCCTGCATGACCTGCTACTTTTATTTCCACTAGGGGGCGTGGGTCGTCATTATCATTCACATAAGCACTGCAAAAGTTAGATTTACTATCGCTGGGAGTGTTTTTACATGTTTCACATTTAGACCGAATCACTCCCAATTGACCGCATCCGTAGCAACGCAACTGGGCACTATTATTAGACTTAGCTGGGCTGATATAAGACCTACCTGCACTATCGTTAGATTTGTCTTCTTTATTACGACACTCATCACTTGTGTGGCCATATCTTCCACAAAACCCACACTTCGGTCGCACACGCTTATGTACCTCATTGAAGCTACGCTTCGTGTTAAGTGCGGACCGGTTATCTGAAGAACCTACTACGCGTAATTCAGGTAACGACTTAGAACTAGGTTTTTCTAGGGTCGAGCAGGAGCCTGCGGCAATTGCCGGGTTGACAATACCCCGCGCGGTAGCGAACGGGTTAACGGGGCATGCACTGCTACTGTTACTAGCAATACGATTTGAGCTTACCTCCGCCAAGGATTCCTCTACTAACCTGACCTTGGTTACGAGTTGTTCTAAGTCGTCCACGCCATCGCGAGATATGCGCTTTCTTATTCTACGGTCTAACAACCCGTACACGATGTCGAGTTTCATCATTTCTGAAACAGAGTACGGTAATTTAGCCAACAAAGCTCGCACTTTACAAACAAACACATCGGCACGTTCACTTGTTTGTTCCGTCGCGAATATATCGCGGAAGATTTTGTAGGCGGGTCGCGGCACTCCGTACATCCCGCGAAGTCGCTGCAGGGCGTTGGTCCATGCCGTCACGGACGCCTTTACACCCTGCCACCAGACGGCTGCCTCGCCAACCAGCAGCATAGGCAAACCGCGTAGGGCGTTCTCGTCGCTGACGTTGGTGCAATCGCGGAATACCTCGATCGCGTCTATAAACGCCTCGAGCTCATCCGCGTCCTTCGACTCGCCGTTGAAACGCGCCGTACACTTCACAAAGTTACCGCTTTGCGGCGGCGGCGACGGGTGAAACTGCCCCTCGGGTCTCGGCGACGAAGCGTTTGATAACAATTCTTTGTTACTCGCTAACATATTCTCGATTAGGACTTGGTTCGCTTCGATCTGGTTCCTCGAAATATTAGCGACCAATGCCTGCAACATGCTTTCAGACATAGTCACGTTTGTCACCTTTTCCGTGCAATTCGGTTCACTATCGGTATCAGACTCCTGCGCGTCATCTCTGCCAATGCGTTTCTTCGGCGGCATAATCTCGCTCGGTCGTTTGGGTGATGAAGGCGGTAAATCTTCGCACGTTGGTAATATCCTTGGCCGGTAGAACGTGTAAGGCGCACAGCTCGGTGATGATCCGTTTCTCACGCGACCGGCAGCGCTCTATCTTCCGTTCGTCACTTTTCCAGGCCGGTATAACCGTTGGCGGGAACGTTGGATTCGCCCGTTTTTCGTGTAGGAAAGCGTCGCGTCGGGAGCGGCGGCGGGCGGAAGTGGACTCGCCCGCGTGTGTGCCGGATCCTATTGCTTTATGCACTTTTCTCAAAGTGCCCGTGAATGCCACTATCGGAGGATGTCCTATGATAACTGCACTCGCGATAAGTACACTGCACTGTTAGTTTCTTTCGTTATTTCGTGGGTTTCACTGATTTGATCGTGCCCGCGAGTTGGGCGTCACTGTAAGGCGGTTGTCTCTCAGGGCGTGAATAAATGAGTTCGGTACACGATCAATTGGTAAAACTGTATATTGAGACACGATAAACAAGTAGCAACAGTGATTGTACACAAATATGATGGTAAACACGAAATAAAATAATTAAAGTCAACGGAGCCGACGCGTCCTTCGCGGTGGCGTGGGCGAATCTCTCTTCTCGCTCGCACGTGTTGCGTTCTCGCTCGGCAGAGGCAAAAAGATGCGTTCCCTATTCCCCGGTCGCTACGTCATCGGCGTGCGTTCATAAAAACAAAATAAGGCTCCTGCTACATAATTAATTTTTGTAAGACGAGGTACACTTCAGATTTTTTTTTAATTCGATTTATTTTAGACTAATCCAACCCGGGTTCGCACGGAATTTTATAAAAAAAATATAGCATATGACACTCAAGGATTTTAAGAGTAGTAGAGATTCTTGTGAAAGGGCTCGCCCGGGGAAGTGCTTCCACCATACCTATTTCTACCGCCAAGCAGCATTGCTGTGTTTCGGTTTGAAGGGTATGGTTGCCGGTGCAATTACAGGCACATGAGGCTTTACACCTGTATGCCTCAAGTTGATGGACGTAGGAAAGTGCATAGTAGGGCACATTTCTAAGGAACGTGACCTACGAGGCAAACTTTGTTATAGGCGATGGTTACCACTTAACATCAGGTGGGCCATAGGCTTGTTCCATCTCCATAGTATAAAAAAACAAGGATAACGTAACTTCTTATTAGTAAAAAATAAATCAGAAAGAATCGTATCAGTAGTTCCAGAAATTACCCTTACATCCAACAAACAAACTTTACCTCTTTATATTATTAGTATAGATAATATTCTGTATTAAATAAGAGATTTGCCAAATATTTGGTCGCGTCGGACAACAGTATGCATACCTACAACTATTTAAGTTGTTTATGTCAGAATATATATGTATAGCTTAAATAGCCTACTGTTGTATTTACGAAAATCAAACAAACCGATTATAGTGTCGGCTAATCAAACATCTATGCACAGACATCAACATTGTCATATTAGCCATAGGACCATTTCTCTCAAAGAATTCAAAAACGTCAGATCTTATACGACCTGAACCCAACGGCTTCCCTTTAATATACCTAAAGCTAAAATAGGCTATACTAAGCACCATTTTTTTAATCAATTTTGTAATCATTTGTTTGCTAGCGTGTGTTATTGCTAAAAAGTTAGAGTAAACTTGTTACTTCATTTCAGCTGTGCCTCTCAGCAAGGGTATTCATAAACTTACAGAATAGCGTAAGATTTTACAGTCAAATGTATGAATAAAACCAAGTTTTCGTCGAGAGCTGAGTCCTTGGGTGCTTTAGCTCAAAAATAGCGAGGGATTAGTACGTAGCATTTTAACGTCGGTATAAATGTAAAGAAAATAGCAGCTAAAGAGCATAAAGCATTTTCGGTGCAACGCGTTAGAAGTTGAAAAAGGTTTGGCGCGCTTAGTCATTCTACCAATCATACTTTTAATATGAATGCTAAAGTATGGATGGACGTTGGTATTGGTACCTGTTTTACGTGTTTAGAATACACTGGAACGTGAGAGAGGCGAACGAAGACAGAAGGATTCTGTTAGTCAAAGTCAAATATTTTTATTCATTAAAATCACAAGGATCACTTTGAAACGTCAATTTTACTGCCTGTTCCTTCGCGACCAAGCCAGGAAAGAAAGGCAAGTAACAAGGCTGGTTGTTTTTTAATGATCCTTTTACAATACATAACAATACAGAAAATAAATTACGTCTAAATTGTAACATTTTGAACGAGTTGGAGCCATTTCAATCCCAAGCTTCTCTATCATCTAAATAATCCGATATTTTACAGTAGGCTTTTTTATAAAGATTTTGTTTAATTACATTTTTAAATTTATTATTTGTCAATTTTTGTACATCCCTTGGGGGTTTGTTATAAAAGCCTTGCCCTTTAAACGATTTACTAACTTTATGTAGTCTACAAGTGGCGACAGCGAGTTTATCTTTATTTCTAGTATTAAAATTATAATTATCGCTATTTTTCTTAAACAAATTAATATTCTTGTGAACATACATCAGATTTTCATAGATGTATTGACAAGGGAATGTCACAACATTTATTTTTGTAAACTTATTGCGTAATGATTCACTGGGGCCCATATTATAAATTGCACGAACAGCCCTCTTCTGCAGCACAAAAACGGTGTTTATATCTGCAGCACTCCCCCACAGCAGTATACCGTATGACATAATGCTGTGGTAGTAGCTGAAGTAAACTAGTCTAGCTGTGTCTACGTCTGTAAAGAGACGGATCTTTTTGACTGCGTATGCCGCAGAGCTAAGTCTCTTCGACAACTTATCAGTGTGAGGGCCCCATTGAAGCTTATTATCTAGGGTTATACCTAAGAATACGGTGGTTTCCACAAGAGCCAACTCCTCGTCATTGATTTTTATATCAGCTTTAACTTGTGTAACATTAGGTAGTATAAATCTAATACATTTAGTTTTCTTTTCATTTAGAAGTAGATTGTTTACATTGAACCATTTTACGACCTTAGAGATTGCATTGTTTACATCGTTAAAATCGGTCTGTCGTCGCTTTAATTTAAATAAAAGTGACGTGTTGATAAAAGTGACGTGTCAATAAAAGTGACGTGTTTCCATAGTCATCTTCTTCCAATATTGTACACTGACCTCTATTGTACTAGGTCTTCGTCTTCTTATTCGGGCACTCTTGACAGAGTGGTCGTGGTTATGTTAGATCTTGGCTCCTGAGTAGTGGCTCTAGCAATGCGGCTCCATTCAGCTCTATTGAAGGCATTGCGAGAACATTCAGTCATGCTAGAGTGTGATGCTCTTGATGAGGTCTGATCATCTCGTTGGAATGACTACGCGGTCTCCATTGAGTCCTCTTTATGGTATAAATTAAATTAATTTATTTCACCATTATTATTACAACTTACAGCCATATCAAAATTAAACATCAAAACAAAAACACAAAAAAAAAGATAGCTAAATAGTGTGTCAATAGTGCACAGTGTGCACTTTTGTCCACATAAAATCAGCGAGTCCTCCATAAAAAACAAAATATATTATTCGTAATCTTTGACTATAATTTAAAAACTACAAGGTTTAAACTAAAAATAAAAACGGGGTCGAAATGTACTAGCAAAGAAATTTTATTAGACGTGCCACTTGATAGTCCTATTTTGTTTTTATTTACCCCTCTTGAACCCCAATATCTCAACAACCCCCCGACATTTTTATCTCATTTAGCCACACCAAAATGGTGCCATCAGTACCTACCTATATAACAAATTACACGATGATCAAATGAACGCTTCGAAAGTTATCCTCGGACAAACAAACATACATTCATACATACAACGCCGATCCGAATTAACTACATATTAAATACTTGAAACGTGTTAATAAGTAAAAACACTCGTAGTCCTAAGGGATTTATAAATTTGCAGCCATGGATTAGCCATAATTACAATATCATAGAGCATCCACTTCTGAACCCGGCCTTTTCCATACATTTCCAGAGTGAGCAGTCTTGCGCGGTCACAGATACTCTTTTTAGGCCATCTAGATATCTCTCTCTGGCTTCTATATCTAAGATTCTATACCTATCTTTCTGTCATAAACCAAATTAGCTTTGTGGCTGGCTACTACTAATATTTATTAGCGTGTCAACAAGTTCGACAATACAAAGACAACAAAATTATGTAATAAAAGATAAAAGATAAAAATGTTTATTGCCAGTAGAAATATACATATTTTGCCACGTTTTTTTTAAACCAGATACAAAGTTTTTTTAAGTGTTTGACAGCGAGACCCAAACTAAGCATGGAGTTTGTGTCTTGGGCTTCTAGAGTGCAGTTAACAAAGTAGTTAAGTTTATAAGATATTGCTATTAGGTTATACATTGCAAATTTATCAAAAAATTAGGTAACAATTCATAAGACACTGAACGAGCGACGAAGGTTAGGAGAAGGGGGGGGGATGTGTGTGCGTGTTTGTGTAATTATGGGCGTGTGTTGAAGGGTATTGGTGTATAGTGTGCTGGTGTGTAGTGAATGATGGAGTGTGGTGCATGTGGGTGTAAAGAATGTATGAAAGGATGTAGCAGTGTGTGTATGTAATTAGATCATTTCTTCTGTATCGCAATAAGTTAGGTTTTGAAGCCATTTGTGAACAATGTTTTGACATAAAATTACTATATACGATATTAATTAACGAAGGGAAATGTGATTAGCAAATCGAGTTGAAAATACCATTTCATGTTTCATTGAAGCTAGTAATTGCTAGGTTTTTTATTAGGGTTTTCGATACGTTCATTCATGTTATTTTTACTCAGAAAATACTGACTATAGAGTTTCAGGGAGTTAATTATAGTCTCAAACATATTTTTTTTTATTATTTGTGGGAAATAGGCTTACGGCCCACCTGATGGTAAGCGGTTACCCTCGCCTATTGACACCGGCAACACCCGGGGTATTGTCGATGCGTTCTCTACCCTGTAGAAACCTCTTTACATTTCTCTTGAAGCGTACCATGTCGTAGCATAACTGGGAAACCTCGGATGGTAGCTCATTCCACATCTTGCAAGTATGGGGTAGAAAAGATCGCGTGAAGTGTGTGGTGCGCGATACCCAATTGTCGATGATTTTTTGGAGTGACTTCAAAAGGGGCAATTTTTAAGCCTATAATCGGTGACAAAGTCTTTCGGTTTTTTTTTGTGGTCATATGAGGTAGGTATTTGTTACAGAGAAAGTTATTGACATTTATGTGTTTAGTTGCACTCTCAAGTTTTAAAGTATATATTCTATATGATATTGCAACAAATAGGTCAGTAAAATCGCCGGTACTCCAGTTAGATACCAAACCTGTATAGATTATCAAAGGGTAACAAAAAAAAACAAGAAATCTTTCCTATTATCACTATGAAGTCTTTAAGAATGTTAAAGACCATACTAGGGCTTGTTTTATTTGTTGAGAATAGCGCCGGGATTGAGGGGCCTGAACCTTCAGTCAATTGTAGGGTAAGTTTCAAGAACCTCTATAAAACTAAATAAATAAATAAAATAAATATTACTGGACATTTCACACAGCGCTATCTAGCCCCAAACTAAGCAGAGCTTGTACTATGGGAACCAGATAACTGATAGAATACTTATATACTTTTTTTTTGTAAATACATACTTATAATATATAGAAAAACAACCAGACCCGAAACAAATATATGTAGACCATGCAAACATTTGTTCCGCGGCGGGATTCGAACCCGCTACCTCCTGCGTCTCAACCGGCTATTCGCCCACTGCACCACGAAGGTCGTCAAAACTAACGACTTTTCTTTCTTGCCTAGCAATTCAATTAGGCTATACTTGGCCAAAATAAGTTTTTGAACTCTTTGGTCAAGTGAGGTGCAACGCAGTTTACATTTGGATAAATTCAAAAGAATTTAAAATAATAAATTGTATAAACATTTATTTTCTTTAATAGCAAATTAATGGGAGATTGCTATGGTTTATTACCATAGCGATCATCTTTTATTTATGATAGCCAAGCACTTGACAGTGGTCAACCTCACATGATGGTAAGCGAAGGTGTGATCGAAGATGGAGCACGCTTGCCTAGAAATAACCTATTCACTCTGGACTTGAAGACTCCAAGATGCTGCATTAGATAGACAAATGTTAGAACTCTGGTATTTGAAAATTTAAAAGTTTCCAAAAAAAATTGCGTGAATGAATGCCTACCGCAGCTCCTCTTAATATGAAGCATAATCTATATAACCTTCCACGATGTGTCACAAAAGTTGCAAATAAATGGAACTGTAAAATACCTAGGTCACAAGTAGTCACAGCACAATATAAGATTTTGTTCAGTACCGTAGCAACCACTTACGCCAAGACGGAGGACTCTGCTTCGAGATTCCACCATGGCAGCATCAGCCAGTGGTGCTAGAGAACCACCTGGAGATCCTGAGAGACAGGTGGAGAAACACAACCAGCAGAAGTAGGGATTCCCAACTTGCTCTTACTAACAGGTAAGATCGTATGAGAAAGCAGATCGAAACCACCGATTGGTGCTCTTAATATTTGTCATTGTGTTTCAGTGAAATAACCCGCTACATGGATACAGTACTTGCCCCTTTCCTGGACACTTACCACCTGAATATCCAGAACTCGTACCAGCAGCTGACCGGCAAGATCCTTCGCCGCATCAAGGATGAGATCAACGCAGCTGTGCAGAAGAAGCTGCAGATCTACGCTGAGTTGACACAGCTGGCTGATGACTTGAAGGTTCCTTGTAAGTATTCTTGCCTCTAGAGAGAAAAGCTTGTGACAAGACGGTCTACAGTTTTATTTTCTTGGTAAGGTCTAAGTCATTCTTTGTCTTATGTTGGTTTACTTGGTGACTCTGTTTGATATATGAGGTTACCAAGGGAATCGATGATAGAGTGAGCCTGATTTAGGTGGTGGACCTTGAAATGACTTTAAGATTAAAAGTGAAGAAAAATGTATATTATAGGGTACGATTATGGTAATGGCAAATAATGATTTCCATATTTTCCATTCAATCTACTCCTTTTCATTTGTCCTACTTTAAAGCTCCTTGTCATTCCCACAGCTATGTGTGACGAAGAGCGCCGTGCAGCTCGGACGGTTTCCAGTAAGCACGTATCCCAGATGTACACCTGCACGGAAGAAGCAAGATCCTCCATCGCCAAAATGGGTAAATATGCTGAAGAGATGATCGGGATAACCAGGAACTACATGCAAGTCAGTCTGGAAGACGCGATTACAATGCTTGGGAAGAATCAGAGGTCTCTGCAAAAGTAAGCAAAAGTGTTGATTACGGGAGTTTTACAACGACGTATATGTTAAGGGCATTAGCGTTGGCTACCACCATACCAATTACTACCGCCAAGCAGCAGCCCACGAGGCTTTATATCTGTATGCCTCAAGTTGATGGACGCAGGGCAGTGTATCGTAGGGCATCTTTCTAGGGTGCGTGGCTTACGAGGCAATGCCAATATCAGGTGGGTCATATGCTTGTTCCATATCCAGGGCATAATAAGAAAGAAAAAAAACGACTGCCGCTTTATAGTAAATCGTAGTTGAGCCATTAGCACTGCTACTTGTCTTGTCTGTTAGGATTGTAAGCTTGCTAGTCTTGTCTGAAGTGGGCTGAAATAAATTACTAGTTGCTTTATCAGATTTGACATAGACCCGAGAATATCCTAAAACTGTGTATCTACCTACTATGCAACCACTATGTCCAAATTGAGAAAAATCTTGTAGATCATGCAAATATTCGTATGAAGCAGAAAACGAACCGATATCCCTCTTTTATAAAGTTTTACTTTGCTTGTTTTAAACCAGTCTCCAGGTCAAATTATATTGAAAATTTGATCATGTTTCGATAACAGTACATTGCTAATAGCGAGCTGATGATTGTTAATCGAAGGAAGATAACGGAATCCCTCAAAAAATAGTAAATTTGCCTTGGTTTTTTATTAGGTCAACGTTCCCTTCTTTTGTGAATTTCAGAGAAGACGTAACCTCGTGCATCAAGGAGCTCTCCCGAGCAGCAGTGGCACTGGGCTATGAACTGGATCTAAGCCTGACGAACGCGCGTCGCCACAGCGAGCAGTCATGTGAGAGACTCACGGGCTGCAGCATCAAGGCGCGGATGCTGACGGAGGATGAGGTCAGCGCGCTGAGGGAGTATCTTTACCAGTGTGTTTATGCTTAATGCCTTTATGATGTATTTTTATGTTTGATTTACACTAGCAATATTGAAAACGTACACAAAGATGTCGGAAATTAGATCATGTATTATTTAGAACAAGATATTATGATATACTAAGTAACTATCCACCACGACCACATACCACCATAATTATAATCCCCAAAATCCTGAATTTATTCAAGTGTACTAAGTGAAAAATCTCAAAATTCGAAATCAAAAACTTTTGTAATCAAGTCCTTTGTTCACTTGACCTGGTTTAGAAAAGTTTATCTCTACGGAAGAATTGAGTCAAATTACATTTTAGCGTGGACAGTAGGAACATTTCTATTTGATAACAGCATCCCCATTCTATCATCGTACAACCAGGTGCCACCGCGGCACCGCTACATGGTAGACATACCATCTATACGCACAAAGTGGTACTCTTCCACCTTTGTTATGCTTAATGGAACGCCTTTCTTGAGTCTGCGTTTCCTGATAACTACAACCTAGAAGTCTGCAAGCCGCGAGTAGGTTTAGATTTCTTCTAGGCAAGCGTGTTCCATCGTAGACAGTATCATCGCTTTAGTAAACGATGACACTGTGTACGATGGAACACGGTCTTCGATGACCACGATCTCGCTTGGTAGTCCAAGCGAGATCGTGGTCAAACGGTAGCCAAAGCGTTAGAATATATATTAAAAAAAAATTAGGTACGATCTTGTTTTTACTTTACGCTAAAAAGTCATTTTACTCTCTTCTACCATAGATAGAAGCGGTTCTATACCAGTCATGCTACTAGAGCTGTTGGTTTTATGCCCCCCCCCCCCCACCCCGCGCCCTGAGCTAAAGGTTGCTCAGTAAAAGGAGGAGGAAGATCAGAGATCTTGACTTGACACCTCTTTATCGTCCACCAGAAATCATATATCTAAATATGTGTTTAAATTCCACATCTCAAAATTTTATTTCAACCCCAGATACTTTAATAATCACGTGTTTATTATTCCTTTTGTATTTCAATACGCATTGTGAGTGATATTCAAATTGAAGTACATAAACCCTCTTATTAATGTGTATTACGTTGGATTCTGTGAAACAGTAACATCTTTTCAATTCAGGAATTTGGTAACTGTAGTACGTATCTATAAGGTATTTCTATTTATAAATTTTGGGTTATTTATACACGGTGTCCTTTAAGTAGCTTTATTCTTAAGAGGTCATTATCATCATCAACATCATTAGGTATATCAGTCGTTCACTGCTAAATGTAGGCTTCTCCATACAACGTGTTCCAACCTCGCCTTTCCATTATTTTGAGGTTTATTCGACTGTCATATACTAGTGGCCAGTTAAAGTAATAAAATTATAAAAGCATACCGACCGTTGACCCTAACGAGATTGGATTATGAATTGGATAAATTTTGGCATTCTGCTCCACTAACATTAAAATATCATCTTGACATAAATAAAGTCTATATTTGTATGTCAGTCAAGTCATACCATTGTATTGGCATTACGTGAATAGCGTTTATGACATTTAACATATCGAGATTAGACCGATGCTTTTACTTTTATTGATCGAGCGAAGCTGATCTCGAAATCAACGTTGGCAAATCGGCGTTGTATGTACATATGTATGTCTGTTTGTCCGAGGTGTATGATTTTAGCATCATCTTGTAACTCCGCCGCACAAATTGACCAAATCCGAAAGGTCCGCATAGATCATGGGCAGATCGGTGCCTATATTTAAAAGTAGGCTTAAAAAGTGGTTGTTGAGGGGGATATTCTATAGTATAGATGAGTTTTATGAACTATCTATACTGCAGAATATCGCACCAGGACTAATATAATTTAATGGACTGAAATTAATTTTATTACAATTAATTGTATAACTTTATTGTTATTGATAATGACGTGTAACTATGGAGTTATAAATAAAGTATTGTATTGTATTTATATATTTGTCTTACTCTAAATCAACTTAGGCAAATCGGCGTTGTATGTATGTTTGTTTGTTTGTCCGAGGATAACTTTCCGATCACGTTGATCCGATCACCGTTAAATTTGATATATTGATAGGTAGTGATGATACAATCCTGGTGCGATTAAATTAGGATAAAAATTTTGGGGGGTTGTTGACAGGGTTTAAGAGGACTAAAAAAACCAGAATGAGACAATTAGATCAAGTAGAATGTCTAATGAAAGGACTTCATTACTAAATTTCGAACCAGTTTTTATTTTTAGTTTAATCCTTGTAGTTTTTGAGTTATTAGCCATAATAAAAACTGAACTTTGACGAAATTCACAGGTTGCACCAGAGACCCCCCAGTGCTGAAATTTGGTATTCGTGTAGCTTTAGTGACACAAATTTAGGAAAAAGTCTGAAGTCTGGAATAACTGCAATTTCTACCCCAAAAAAAGTAACCAATTAACATGAACTCCCGTTACTTGTAATTTGAATAAAACTGTAGGTTAACTTAGTTGTTTATGCATTTCGTCATTTCGTCGCACTATTTGATTGGTTAAAGATTATGAATATTTTTTTTGTTGTTTGGGAGGCTCGCGACATCTCAATGCGGGGTGAACTACTAGTATTTTAAATTACGTGAATTGGCCTTCAGGACTCAGATCGCCATCTATCTAGACGACTGAATACCTGCATTAAAATTTCACGGATACCAAAAAGAACCATTTTGACATTTTTTATCCCCGAAATTGTCAACCATTTTATTTCGCTTTAACAACTGATTGTCCTAACCCTTGTCTCTGTCCTTTCTAATCATGGTTTTTACATAGATCAATACAAGCGTGTAGAAACGCATCTCCGAAAATTGCCGGTAACGTAATGTAATTACATTACGTGACGACCTCCGTGGCGCAGTGGGCGAATAGCCGGCTGAGACGAAGGAGGTAGTGGGTTCGATTCCCGCCGCGGAACAAATGTTTGCATGACCTACAGATATTTGTTCCGGGTCTGGTTGTTTTTCTATATATTATAAGTATGTATTTACAAAAAAAAAAGTATATAAGTATTCTATCAGTTATCTGGTTCCCATAGTACAAGCTCTGCTTAGTTTGGGGCTAGATAGCGCTGTGTGAAATGTCCAGCAATATTTATTTATTTATTTATTATTTATTACGCATCCTACTGAAGGCAGGACTCGCCAAATAAAAAAAACGAATAAAAAAAACCATGTGTGCAATGCACACGTGGTAGAAGTGAAACCTTTAAAAATTTTGGTTTCAAGATAATGAGACGATTGTAAAATTTCGGGAAGATGATAATTGTAGGTTTTAGTAATGATCATAGTGATGCACAGTTAGATAATTATTAACACGACTGGAGGGAGTACGAAGCAAAGCACAAAGAGAACCACGAACATAAGCACTGTATAATGCTTCCTATCTCATTTTCTCCCACGTTAAATCTTATGAATTTATGTGTCTGTCTCTTTTTACTGTCGTTTTTTAGTTTCATCGACTTTCAAATCACAACGATGCTAAAGAAGTTTCACTTTAATAACAGCAACATTAACTTACATAGTCCTGAGTTAACTCGTGGTTTCCCTTTATCGTGGTAACTGCGAGTACCATATAATTCCAGCATCCTGTCGCGGAATAAATATTTGCAGATCACGAAAGCATTTTATCTCGCAGCTGGGACCGAACTCGCCACCTCATAGAACTCAGTCGATTAATCACTCACCGCGCTACAGAGGTCATCGCGATCAATTTAGTAAAACGATAACATTGGAAGGGTCGACCAAAAGTAACGATACGTGATCCATTTTGTAAGACGAGAAATTTGGATGTATCATTGTAACGCTCATACCGCTCATATTACGGTACCTTACCTAACCCTATCAGTTTCAAACCTAGTCGAGGGCAATTTTCAGGATTCGCGTGATAGATGAAGCACTATTTCACATCTTTTTCTAAAATGACGTGAACATTTGCTCATTATTTCATAATTATTTATTAAAGTGAAACTTTTATTACATCGTCTCAAACTTTTTCGTCTGTGTGTTGCATGTCGCGTGACGGTCGGCCGCGGAGTAGGGATAAAGTGAAAGGCGCTCGTCAGAGCAGCCGAGGCCAATATGGCGGCGCCTATAGTTCGCATCAGCTGACCGTGTAGTGTATAGACTATTACTCATTTGTGCCAATGAAAATGTTTAGTTAAATGTCTATAATGTGAAACAAGGTTTCACTTTTACAGTGGTTTCATAAAACCACACAATCCTTTTTTTGATTATATGTACATACTATTACGAGCTGAGGGTTCGGGATAAAATAATGAAAATCAATCTAACCAAAATAACACTTTTTTTCAACACTAAAATGATAAATACACGAGCTGAATCACAAGTAATCACAACACACTAATTCACATTAGTGGTTTATTGTACAATAAACCACTAAAAGTCACCGAAATGTTCGAACGTATAGCAAAAACCAGACTGGCTCTTCGGGCGTGTCTACGTACTATTTATACCGCGGCCAGTACATATCTCTCGAACGTTCTCGATCGTTCCACTGGCAACTAGAAATGTTTAGGTATTTCGATCAGACTACTATTTCCTATTCTGTGCAATTGTAGGTAAATCGTAGCATGTAGGTATATTCCATACCAAGTATTACCTATTCTGTGACACAGTAGGTATAACTTCGAGAAGCCGACTATTAACTATTCTGTAACAGACTTGGGCGTAACAATACTAACTGATCCCCCGAACTTCGTACCGCCTTGACATGCATATGACGCGGGCTGCTATTGTCAATCAGCCATCATTAGCTACATCTATGTATGAGAAAATGAATTTCCTTCAAAAAATTTTTTTGATTTAATTATTCCGCTATTTTAATAGTTAATCTGCTATTTGGGGCCGAGACCAATCCAACAAATCAAAGATCATCAAAATCGGTCCCGCCGTTCTTGAGTGTAACTTAACCGACTTTGTTTTATGTTTATGAGATATATAGATACATTTTTTTAAGAGGTCATTAGGCCAAAAGGTTGTTGACATAGGTTAAAAATAAAGGTAAACACCACGTGCGTAAATCATGTCGAGTAGGGTGTCATATGAAGGGTATTTGTACACATCTGAAAACTCATTTACATTTGAGAAGGGAAATATTCGATATTAATTTATTCATTACTAACTGCCGCCTGAGAAAGCGATAAAATCTAACTTATTTGTTTTGCATTTTTTAATATTACAGTATCGGAACATATAATTCATTTATAATATATTCTAGTGTATTTGGCCTAAAATTTATTCATTAAAACAACAAAGAAACAAATTGAACGCATTATGATAATCTCAAAATTAAATTTAACAGAAAATCAACCCGATATTTAAACAATCACAATGTTAACAATGAAAAATGACAGACTGACGAACGGACAGAGAGATGATTCCTCGACGAAAGTTGGAAGCAGAAAGAGGGCGGCCTTTTTTTTTACAGCTTAACCGAACTTTTGGCGAGCGCAGATGGCCCTCAGCCCAGTAAGTTGTTTGAAGAGGCAACTAGCGCAAGGGCACCACTTAGGTACGAGCCTCGGCTTGGGCAGTTGCCAGGGTGGGGGTAGGAGAGAAACGCCCGGGTATATGTCTGTACCTCGTATAGGCGGCGACTGAAGGGACTCGTGGATCTCGCCGGCGAGGTCGGTGTATCTGTGAAGTGTTTGCTCTGTCTGATGTAGATGACTCAGATATCGCTTCCGCGTTAGCGGAGGTGATTTCATCATCCGGGTCTCCGAGAACGTGTCTCGGACGACGGAGGATTTAAAGAGGGCGGCCGCTGGTGCACGCCGCTATTTATGCAATCCATCGCCACGCGGCAAAGTGTTTGCCTACAGCATTATATTCATTATAATCACAATTATCATTTCGACTCTCGATGACCAAGCCAGAAAAGATTCAGTCAAGAAAACAAGGCTGCGTCATAAAAAAGGTCTAATCACTATAATAATTATACACATATCGCCGCTATGAATTTTATTTTTTCACCAGCGAAATTATTACTATCAATTTAAAATCAGAAATCGAATATACTTTCTGCTTACGGGAGATACGCTTCTATAAGAATAGTTATTCTTATTAAGTTCCTGTAATTCACAGTTATTCAACAAAGAGAAATCAAATTATTCAAATATTTAGACAACACTGCTGGCCGCTAATGAATTTAGATTAGTTGGTCCCGAATTAAGCCAGCGATGGAATTTAAATCAGCTACGTTGATTGGCTACGGGTAAAATAGTTTAAAATTTAGATGACCTTTTGAGGGCGCTTTAGTGTGTGTTGAGGTTTGATGAAAAGGCTCTATGTATTTCTTTATGTAGTCTTTAAATTTTTTTTTTAATATAAAGCATTGATCACGATCTCGCCTGATGGTACCTAAGCGATAATTCAGTGCACGATAAAACACGCACCCGTGTTACGTACTCGTTCTAAAATTAAAAGGTTTTTTTATCATTAAAAACTACTTTCCCCAAAACTTTTCACCAGCACCCTTGAGGAGGTGTTTAGGAAGCTGGCGGCTGGCTGGGAAGAGAAGGGAGTTGACGTCGGCGGAGTGAAGCTGACAAACCTCCGTTTTGCGGACGACATCGTCCTCTTTTCTTCATCAGCCACAGAACTACAAACGATGCTTCAAGAACTTAGCATAGCAAGCTTTGAGATTGGACTTGGAATGAACAGGGCAAAAACCAAGGTCATGACCAACAGCGTTAAGACCAGAATAACGGTGGATGCAGAAGACCTAGCATACGTCCAAGAGTATATCTACCTAGGCCAAATAGTCTCCTTCGAGGACAGGCAGGTTAAGGAAATCGCTCGGCGAACCGAAAATGCCTGGAGGAGCTATTGGGCCATGGGAGATATGATGAAAGGAGATCTTCCTTTAACGCTCAAGAGAAAGCTAATGGACGTATGCATCCTTCCCGTTTTGACATTATGGTACGCAGAACTGGTCACTGACTAACATTTTAAAGTCCAAGCTCAAAGTTTGTCAGCGTGCGATGGAACGCAGCATCTTGGGTGTCAAGCGAACGGATAGAGTCCGGAACACTGAACTGCGCTCAAAGACCAAAATTGTTGACGTAGCCACCAAAGCCGCTCAGCTGAAGTGTAACTGGGCTGGGCATGTCTGTCGCATGCCAAGTGAGCTGTGGGCAAGGATAGCCACCGAGTGGCGTCCTGATCCAGCGAGAAGGCGACGCGGCAGACCAAAACGTAGATGGCGGGACGAGCTGGATAAATTCCTAACGGATTGGCCACAATCAGCTCAGGACCGCCAAGTCTGGAAATAATGGGGGGAGGCCTTTGCCCAGCAGTGGGACACGAATGGCTGATAATAATAATAATAATAAAAGATTATTCTATTATTAAAACGAACACGTCAAACACAAACCAAAGTGAGTGACATAACCCATAGGATTAGCAAACGGCAAGTGGCAATGTGCGGGGCACATAGCTCGACAAACTGACGGCCGTTGGGGCAGAAAGGGTATCGAGTCGACCACGCACAGGAAAGCGCAGCGTAAGATGCCCCCCCCCCCCCCCCCCTCACGAGATGGCAAGACGGCCTGATCGTTATAATTTTTTAATCCATAGACATTTTTATAATTCAATTCAACAATCATACTAACATAATACATAACTACATAATAAGCAAACTTGAGCGCCTTCAAAACCTTTGTATTCTGTTCATATTCGGTTTGCGCAAGTATGACCATGTCTCAGAATTCCGCGCAAAACTCAAATGGCTCCTTATCCGTCTTCGCCGGAATGCACATATTCTATCACTTCTTTATAACATTATCTTTAATCCCACTTCACCTTCTTATCTAAAGGCGCGTTTCGAGTTTTTGTATCAGGCACACTCTCGAAAGCTTCGTTCTTTCGAAGCTTTACAGCTTCGTACTCCATAGTTCACAATTTTATGGTGATTCCTTCACAGTACAAGCTGTGCGCCTGTGGAACGCCTTACCTTTATCCATAAGGTCGTCCCAATCTCTTCCTATTTTCAAAGTCAAGGTATACAACCATTTTCTTTCGTTGTCTCTGTAACTGCTAATTAATGTTTATGTTATTAATCCTCCATATTATGTCACTACATAATTCTAAAAGTCTTAATTCTAAAAGCGATCTCTTCCAGACAACTTTTGGATGGACAGGATAAACAAAAATCAAAAGACAGCGGTGTAAGAGTACCTTTAAGCCTACATAAACAGAACCCATAAAATAATATATACATGATTATGTATAATAATAAACATAAACTTAAATAACTACAGTTTATTTATATATTATTTGTATGTATCCTGTCCATCCAAAGGTTGTCTGGAAGAGATCGCTTTTAGAATTAAGACCGCCCATTGAACCGATTATTGTTTATTTCCTTTGTTACTATATTTTTGTTTGGTGTGAAATCAAGAGTATTTCATTCATTCATTGTACCCATTTTCACAATGAATAAATGAAATGGGAGTCGTTGGGTGCTGGCCACACAAGATTATTGCTCTGAAGGCCTACGTCCAGCAGACGTCCTATGATGATCATAATGGAAGGGCACAAGAAGCAGTATACCCTTTTTTCTTTATTTATATATATATATATATATATATATATATATAAATTTTCTTTTAATTTCAAAAGCACATTATAATTTACTCATAAAAATTATGAAAACAATCTCTCAACCGCTGACCTATATAGAGCACTTGACCGACATCTTGCAAGAATAAACATTATACCTCAGGGAGTTTCCACCTTCCTACATTTCTGTGGATTCCTTTTGAAGTTTATCATTTTACACGTTCACTCATATTACCACAGGACTATATCGTTAGAAGGGTCCTGCAGTACTCTGACAACACTATATTAATACACTTTGTAAGGAGTGAGAAACACACAATCTGAATTTTTACCCAAATTCTCGATTTTTAACTTCATTCAACTTTCTGTCTCATTGCAATCGATAGAGCATCATCTTTTTATATGAAACGATAACATACATTCAGATTCGATCAACACTTGAATTGGACTAGATTTCATTGTAAGAATTAGCCTTCTGTTACCACCGAGATAAGTGAAGGGATGAGGGGGAGGCGTTTGACTAACAATAGGTTAGTAAAAATCAAAAAGAAATAAGGTATGTATCACACTTCACACTAATATTATAAATGTGAAAGTAAAGTAACAGAGAAAAGTTTTTAATTTCAGTCAAAAAATATACACTTGGAATTAACTCGAGCAAGTGTAGATTTATGAATAATTTACGAATAAAAATTATTTATTAAACGTAACTTAAACAGTTCTACTTACATTTTATAATTAATAATTTAAATTTCTGTAATAATCAGATAGTTACATGCATGAAGTGGCAAGCACGACCCTGCCCTCCGAACTAGTTTGAGACTATATCTCGTCGGGCAGTGTATGTTTGTTTGTTACTCAATCACGTCGTAACGGCTAAACCGATTTCGAGAAATTTGGTTCGAACGTAGATTATAACCTGGATTAACACATAGGTTACTTTTTGCTGACAAACAACGCGTGCGAAGCCGCTGGCGGAAGCTATTTAGTAACAAGTTCGTCAAGTTTTGCCACACTAAAATAAGTAAGATTCAAGCCAATTGATATAGGTAGTTGTAGCGCCTTGCAGTGTTAGTATTTAAAATAATGTGGTTTAAAAATTTATTCTCAAAATAAAATATACATTTCACTTCATAATGCCTCTTAGATTCGTAATAACAGCGTTTTTAATGATCTAGTTCTTTGAACTTCAGAAATTTACCTTGAAACATGTTTTTACTGTGTATTTTATTCGAATTACTTGTTATTTCAACTGGATAATTTATACGTGCTTAAAATAAAAGGGTTACATCATGAGTAAACGGCATGCCCTCAAAAACTCAAAGACTGTGTAATCAGTAAATAACCAAAATAGCCGCGACATACATTTTTGTAGACTTGGAGAAATAATTTAGCTACGTGTATTGTATTGTAAATTCTGTATCAAATAACATCACCAAAAATAACGTCATGAAGATTCAAAGAGCAAACAGTACTGACAAAAATACTGTAAAATACTATTACTGGACCTCTATAGAAATATTTCAGTCTATGGAAGAATGGAGTGAAATGACATTTTAGTATAGAGAGTAGAAACACGAAAGTACAAATATTTCTACTGTCTACACTGAAATGTTTCTTTCTATGGAAGAATAGAGTGATATGACATTAAAGCGTAGAGAGTAGAAACACGGCCGTACAAATGTTTCTACTGTCTACGTTGAAATGTTTCTTTCTATTGAAGAATAGAGTGAAATGACATTTTAGCGTAGAGAGTAGAAACACGGACTTACAAATGTTTCTACTGTCTACGCTGAAATATTTATTATATTATATAAAGCTCGATTACCACTGACTGACTGACTGACTGACTCATTGACATGTTTGTTCTCCCAGATGCCACCTCGTAGGGTGAAAATGTTTGGTGCCATCGTATAGAGGGAGTTCCGATGAGTTGGGAATAAATCCTAAAGTACCCCTTTTGTCCCCCATTCGCTCCCATCGACCTCGTATCTCGGAAAGTATAGGTCTTACAGCGTTGGTGCAAAAACTAATGTTGCTGAGGACATTTTTTTATATCCGGATCCATGAAAAAAAAATTGTCTTTCATACAAAAAAAAAATTGTCCCATACAAAATATTTCTGTATGAATACCGTAAACCGTATATTTCGTTTGCCGTAATTTTCATACTGTTTTTGTAGGGAGCCCACGGCTTGTGTGTACTATAAAATTACTGTAAATTTGCTTGATTCTATATAATGGTGGTGGAGGGACATGAGATAACTTTCATAGTTTTTGCAAAGGTCATCATCATCATTTTGGAACATCCAATTTTTTTTTTTTTTTTTAGTATGCAACGTTCATCATGTTTATTTTGGAACATCCACATTTTTTTAATTATGCCTCATCCACAATGATCACTTTGGAACGTCAATTTTTTTTTTTTATTATGCAACATCCACTGTGTTCATTTTGGTACATTATTTTTTTTAATTATGCCTCATCCACAATGATCACTTTGGAACGTCAATTATTTTTTTTTATTATGCATCATCCACTGTGATCATTTTGGAACATCATTTTTTTTTCAATTATGCCTCATCCACTATGATCACTTTGGAACGTCAATTTTTTTTTTATTATGCAACATCCACTGTGATATTTTGGTACATCATTTTTTTTTAATTATGCCTCATCCACAATGATCACTTTGGAACGTCAATTATTATTTTTTTATTATGCAACATCCACTGTGATCATTTTGGTACATCATTTTTTTAATTACGCCTCATCCACAATGATCACTTTGGAACGTCAATTATTTTTTATTTTTTTATTATGCATCATCCACTGTGATCATTTTGGAACATCATTTTTTTTTAATTATGCCTCATCCACAATGATCATTTTGGAACGTCAATTTTTTTTTTTACTATGCAAAATCCTTTGTGATCATTTTGGAAAATCAATTTTTTTGTAATTATGCCTCATCCACAATGATCATTTTGGAACGTCAATTTTTTTTTTAATTATGCAACATCCACTGTGATCATTTTGGTACATCATTTTTTTTTAATTATGCCTCATCCACAATGATCACTTTGGAACGTCAATTATTTTTTTTTAGTATGCAACATCCACTGTCATCATTTTGGTACATCATTTTTTTTAATTATGCCTCATCCACAATGATCACTTTGGAACGTCAATTATTATTTTTTTTTTATTATGCAACATCCACTGTGGTCATTTTGGTACATAATTTTTTTAAATATGCCTCATCCACAATGATCACTTTGGAACGTCAATTATTTTTTTTTTATGCAACATCCACTGTGATCATTTTGGTACATAATTTTTTTAATTACGCCTCATCCACAATGATCACTTTGCAACGTCATTTTTTTTTTATTATGCATCATCCACTGTGATCATTTTGGAATATCATTTTTTTTAATTATGCCTCATCCACATGATCATTTTGGAACGTCAATTTTTTTTATTATGCAACATCCACTGTGATCATTTTGGAAAATCAATTTTTTTTTGTAGCACAAATTTTTTGTGGAATCGTTATTTTACGGTCATCATCGCCCTTGCCATCATTTTAAATTCTTCTCTCACTTCCTTTTCGTTTTCGAATGTTTCTTCCACATTGATATCCTCTTTAATTGTTTCTATAACTTCGAAATCCTCTTTGATGGCATTTTTACTTCAATATACTTTTGAATTGTTTTTTCTATTTTTATATTTTCTTCAATTACTTCTCTTACTTCAATATCGACTCTACAAAATTATGGGTTTAAATACAAATCTTAAATCGCTCGTATCTTCTAAACGGGAAAAGTTACCACCAGCAAACTTTTACAAAATATTGGTACTAATTTTTGGTGGAATAGTTTTTTTAATACCATCATTGCCCTTGAGATCCTTTTTGAATGCTTCTCTTACTTCGTCTTCCGCTTTGAATGCTTCTTTCACCTCGATATCCTCTATTTTTGCTTCTTCCACTTTGATATCCTTTTAAATTGCTTTTTCTACTTATATATTTTCTTAATTGCTTCTTTTACTACAATTTCCACTCTACAAAATTATGGGTTTTAATACAAATCTTAAATCGCTCGTATCTTCTAAACGGGAAGAGTTACGCCTAGCAAACTTTTACAAAATATTGGTACAAATTTTTGGTGGAATAGTTTTTTTAATACCATCATTGCCCTTGACATCCGTTTTGAATGCTTCTCTTACTTCGTCTTCCACTTTAAATGCTTCTTTCACCTCGATATCCTCTATTTTTGCTTCTTCCACTTTGAGATCCTTTTTAATTGCTTTATCTACTTATATATTTTCTTCAATTGCTTCTTTTACTTCAATTCCCACTCTACAAAATTATGGGTTTTAATACAAATCTTAAATCGCTCGTATCTTCTAAACGGGAACAGTTACGCCTAGCAAACTTTTACAAAATATTGGTTCAAATTTTTGGTCGAATAGTTTTTTTATTAACATTATTGCTCTTGACATCCTTTTTGAATGCTTCTCTCACTTGGTCTTCCTCCTTGAATGCTTCTTTCACCTCGATATCCTCTATTTTTTGCTTCTTCCACTTTAATATCCTTTTTAATGTCTTTTTCTACTTATATGTCTTCTTCAATTGCTTCTTTTACTTCAATTTCCACTCCACAGAATTATGGGTTTTCATACAAAACTTAAATCGCTCGTATCTTTTAAACGGGAAGAGATAGCTCGAGGAAACTATTACAAAATATTAGTATAAGTTTTTGGTGAAACCGTTTTTTATTTTTATCCTTGTCCTCGACGTCTTTTACTCAATTTCAATTTCCTCTTTAATTGTTTCTGCTACTTCGATATCCTATTTGATAGCTTCTTTCACTTCAATATCCTCTTTGATTGCTTCTTCCACTTCGATATCATCTTTGATTGCTGCTTCAACTTGGATATGCGCTTTGATTTGATTGCTTCTTCCATTTCGATCGTCTTTGACTGCTTCTTACACATGGATATCCTCTTCGATAACTTTAAACAACTCGATATCCTCTTTGATTGCTTCTTCCACTTTGATATCCTCTTTTATTGCTTCTACCAATTCGATATCATCTTCGATTTCCTTTTGATTGCTTCTTGCACTGCAATATTCTCTTTGATTGCGTCTTCATCTTCGATATCGTTTTTGATAGCATTTTCACTTTGATATCCTCTGTGATGGCTTCTTCCACTTCGATACCCTCTTTAATTGCTTCTTCCACTTCGATATCCTTTTTGATTGCTTCTTCCACTTCGATATCCTCTTTGATTGCTTCTTCCACTTCGATATCGTCATTGACTGTTTCTTCAACTTCGATATTGTCTTTGATTGCTTTTTTTACTTCGTCATCCTCTTAGAACGCTTCTACCACCTCGGTATCCTCTTTGATTGCTTACTCAACTTTAATTTCCTCTTTGATTGTTTCTGCTACTTCGATATCCTATTTGATTGCTTCTTTCACTTCAATATCCTCTTTAATTGCTGCTTCCACTTGGAAATCCTCTTTGATTTGATTGCTTCTTCCATTTCGATATCGTCTTTGACTGCTTCTTACACATGGATATCCTCTTTGATGGCTTTTAACAGCTCGATATCCTCTTTAATTACTTCTTCGACTAAAAGAAAAACACGCGAGCTGCGAGCAGCTCGCGCACAACGCAACCTCTAGTCTAATATATAAAATTCTCGTGTCACAGTTTTCGTTGCCATACTCCTCCGAAACGGCCTGACCGATTTTGATGAAATTTTTTGTGCTTATCCGGTATCTATGAGAATCGGCCAACATCTATTTTTCATCCCCCTAAATGTTAGGGGTAGTCCACCCCTAATTTTTTTTTTTATTTTTTAGACAAAATTTTTAATTTCTATTTTTTTATAATACAACATACAAAAATACATACAATCCTCAATTTTCACCCTTCTACGATCAACCCTTATTTTTTTATATGGCAAAACAACGTTTGCTGGGTCAGCTAGTTCTATATAGAAATGACATTTTAGCTTAGAGAATAGAAACACGGCCGTACAAATGTTTCTACTGTCTACGCTGAAATGTTTCTTTCTATTGAATAATAGAGTGAAATGACATTTTAGCGTAGAAAGTAGAAACACGGCCGTACAAATGTTTCTACTGTCTACGCTGAAGTGTTTCTTTCTATTGAAGAATAGAGTGAAATGACATTTTAGCGTAGAGAGTAGAAACATGGACTTACAAATGTTTCTACTGTCTACGCTGAAATATTTATCTAATATATAAAATTCTCGTGTCACAGTTTTCGTTGCCATACTCCTCCGAAACGGCCTGACCGATATTGATGAAATTTTTTGTGCTTATCCGGTATCTATGAGAATCGGCCAACATCTATTTTTCATCCCCCTAAATGTTAGGGGTAGTCCACCCCTAATTTTTTTTTTATTTTTTAGACAAAATTTTTAATTTCTATTTTTTTATAATACAACATACAAAAATACATACAATCCTCAATTTTCACCCTTCTACGATCAACCCTTATTTTTTTATATGGCAAAACAACGTTTGCTGGGTCAGCTAGTTCTATATAGAAATGACATTTTAGCTTAGAGAATAGAAACACGGCCGTACAAATGTTTCTACTGTCTACGCTGAAATGTTTCTTTCTATTGAATAATAGAGTGAAATGACATTTTAGCGTAGAAAGTAGAAACACGGCCGTACAAATGTTTCTACTGTCTACGCTGAAGTGTTTCTTTCTATTGAAGAATAGAGTGAAATGACATTTTAGCGTAGAGAGTAGAAACATGGACTTACAAATGTTTCTACTGTCTACGCTGAAATGTTTATTCTAATATATATAGAAATGACTTTTTAGCGTAGAGAGTAGAAACACGGACGTACAAATGTTTCTACTGTCTACTCTGAAATGTTTCTTTCTATTCAAGAATAGAGTGAAATAAAAATAAAAACAAATAAAATAGTGCTGGATATTTCATACAGCGCTATCTAGCCCCAAACTAAGCGGAGCTTGTACTATGGGAACCAGATAACTGATAGAATACTTACTTATAGACATTTTTTTGTAAATACATACTTATAATACATAGAGAAACAACCAGACCCGGAACAAATATCTGTAGATCATGCAAACATTTGTTCCGCGGCGGGAATCGAACCCGCTACCTCCTGCGTCTCAGCCGGCTATTCGCCCACTGCACCACGGAGGTCGTCATGAATATTAAATAAATGAATCGTAAATGACATTTTGGCGTAGAGAGTAGAAACATCATCATCATCATCTACAGCCTATAAGTACCCACTGCTGGGTGTAGGCCTCCCTTTGTAAACGCCACCCTTCCCGGTCCTGTGCTTTGCGCATCCAGGAGTTGCCCGCGACTTTCTTTATATCGTCGACCCACCGCGCCGTCGGACGTCCTGGACTTCTTAGGTCTGTTCTTGGCCACCATTTGGTCAAAGATTTACTCCACCTGCCATCACCTCGTCTAGCCAAGTGTCCTGCCCAGTTCCACTTGAGTTCCACCACCCTTGTTCCGACGTCTTGGACGAGAGAGTAGAAACACGGACGTACAAATGTTACTACCGTCTACGCTGAAATATTTCTCTCTATGGAATGAAATGTAATTTTAGCGTAGAGAGTACAAACACGGCCTTTCAAATGTTTCTAATACTCGTATCTACACTGAAACCTTTCTCTCTATGGAAGAATGGAGTGAAATGACATTTTAGAAACACAACCGTAAAAATCATTACCTCACTAGATGAGGTAATGTTTTTAACTGCACCGTCCCAATCTATCTCTTTTCAACTTGCTATTTCTATCCAAGCTGTATTCCGAGAGCCCGCATCATTGTCCCACAGTCCCCAAACCTGAATCAATGTACAAAACATACGAGTATTTATTCATAAGCCAGCCCAAACCGTAACAATGCCTCACGAAAATAAGATGAATGTAGTGTGCTCTAGTGATGTGTTTATCTTGTCCGGATACGGATACATGAAAAAAAATTATGTTTATTTGATTGCAGTCTTCAGGAAATTTGATTTTTTTCCTGTTTTTACCTATATTATTAAAACATTTAAAACCTACATTTTGTAAGTCACGATCATGAAAAAAGTATTTGAACGAGATGAATGAAGAGTTATTTGACTGAAGATCAAGTACGTATATATATTGCTCGACGCAGCTACGTAGGCGCTATATCAAATTTAACAAAATATATCATTTAGTAAATGTATCACGATGAATATAATTACTGATTAAAACGGGTATCACGGTAAATACGTTTTACGACTGACAATATTTGTTATGATAAAAGCTAAATATGTAGATTTTAGTACAGGTTGCATGAATTTGTAGCAAATCTAGCTAAGAAACATCTTGCAAACATAAGTTTTCCGACTCAAAAACTTAAAAATGATATCCAGTCTAAGAAATATACGGACACAGTCAGACAAAAGCTTCATACATCATTAATACAAATACAGGATTTAAAACACATAGATTAGAATAAATTAAATAATTCTTTATTGCACACCTTATAACAATACAACTAAAAAAACAACGTAAAACTATGTGACACAATTGGCGGTCTTATCGCTGAATAGCGAT
Source organism: Philereme transversata (assembly GCA_963924445.1). NCBI lineage: Eukaryota > Metazoa > Arthropoda > Insecta > Lepidoptera > Geometridae > Philereme > Philereme transversata. The sequence goes on from OZ004347.1 coordinate 15,502,115, forward strand.
CTCTAACAGACAACCTTTGGGTGGAATGGACTTGTGGACATTACCTGGGGTGTAATGGTGTACCTAACATACTACATATACAAACATATACTTATGATATAAAAAATAAAACTAACGTAAATAAATGAACCTAAATAAAAACTACTTATATAAGAAACATAATAATTAATAATAAATACATAGATATTTAGCGACAATTACGACACGTACCGATTTATCGGGGTAATTACCAACAATGACCGTTACAGTGTGAGCCGAGATGTGATAGGTAAAGACCTAATATTAGGTCTTTACCTATGAAATTGTACACCCGCACTAGACCACCAAACAGTGACCATCACCTTTTTAGGGGTCATTTTTGGTTTAGGGCATTGCTTTGGTGCTGAACCAGGATCTAACCAACTTGCTGAGCGCTTTCGATTGTCGAACAGAATCCATTTTTCATCGCACGTATCAACTCCGTTCAAAATTCCTTCATTTTTTGCCTATTGAGCAGTGCGAGGCAGGTCTCGACGCGTACGTTGCGCTGGCGATCGTTAAATTCGTGGGGCACCCCCCTATCAAGTTGTTTTACGTTGCCTATTTGTCGCAAATGGATCAAAATTGTTTTGATGCTAACATCAAAAGCTGCTGCTAGCTCAGCTGTAGATTGAGTTTCGACAGCTTCCACAATCGCCTTTAATTCATCATTGTTGACCAAAGTCTCCGGACGACCACGAGCTTCATTTTTAGAGTCAAAATTTCCAGAACGGAACCGGGAAAACCAATAACGGGTTGTACGTTCGTTTGTACAGTTGTCTCCGTAAACGTTTTTGATGTTACGTGCCGTTTGTGTCGCGTTGGTGCCACGACGGAATTCATATTCCATAATTACACGAATTTTTAAGGTATCCATTATGACAAAAAATGTTCAAATGTAATGAATATACAACGCTAATCAATAAACAAAAGATCGAGTTTTTAAAAAGAATGTCATGTTTTTAAAACAAAATTAATTTGAATTTAGAATACAAAGCCATTCCAAACTTTTTTTCTATTTAAAATGACCAATACTGAAGAACGGCAATTTCATAGGTAAAGACCTATTATATTACTGATGAAAATAAGTTACGAAAGTTTTGTCCATAAAAAACTTCGTCCACGTATTATTAAAATAAAGTATAGAATTCAGATCGTACGGAGGATTATAGGAGTTCAACATACAGATAGAAAAAAGAAGATAAGAAAAGAAAGATAAAGATAAAGATCATTTATTCGCAGAAAGTTAGTACAATTTTACACTGGTCTTAATGTATATAAGCTCAATTAACATTCTACCAGATGATGTCCTGGTGTGCAAATATTACATAAAATTAATTTAAAATTTGAATTTACTATTTTTACATAATATGAAAATGTCAATAAAATAAAATAATGTCATGTCTAGCACTTATAATTAAAATATTCCGCAATGGTGTAAAAACATTTGGATGTTAACCATTTATTAATTCGGCGTTTAAATAAAGTCATGGGTAAATCTTTTAATTCGTCAGGTAATTTATTAAATATTTTTACTGTCATGTAATGAGCGCTACTGTTAATAATACAACGAATAAGGATATAAAACGTATGATAAGATTCCGTATTAAATTTCATAGGAATAGCACATCACTAGCCTGAGTACCTCTCAGGAGTATGAGAAGGTATTATGGCATCCTTGTATGTTATTTTTATGACAAAAACGGTCCATACCTGTAGGTACTTTTTTCGGCTGGGGTTCGCTGGAGAATGATGGATGAAAATGGCTTATGAGTGGTTTATTTGAATGAATGTTTTATGTTTGAATGAATGAGTGAACCTTTAAATATTTGGGAGATATTTAGACATTGGTTTCTTATGAAGCGATTTCGGTAAAGCGGGTGGAGAAATTGAATATTTTATTCTTTGAGGTAAGATTAAATGTTTGATTGTTTTTACTATAAACAACATACTATAAACTTTATAGTAATCATTTGTAAAACGGTCCTAAGTCCTAAAAGAAACAACACACCACATGAATAAAAAACATGTATTAAATATAAGTATTTATTGGACCCACCCACAGATGTACAAATTACTCTGTCATTACCAAATAAAGTAAACCGCCTGTGCAAAATGTTATTCCTAAAAACGTCTCTGACCTGTGTCAGAGGGAAACAGGCGAAACAAACAAAAAAAAAAAAATAAGCGACAGGCAGGCAACATCAACCGCTTTACGTAATAAGGCTATGGGTCTATTCATTGGAAGAAATATAATCTTAATTAATAGTAGATCAATGTTTTTTTTGGAAGAATTGGTGCTAAGAACATTATTACGAGAATTGGGGTAGAGAGTTAAGTACATATGTGAATAAAATAAGTGTAAATGATACCTATGCACCAGATGCGCGAAACCTCTTTGGATGTTGAAGATGCATTCAATTTGTTTTTAACCGACTTCAGAAAAAAGGAAGAAGTTCTCAATTCATCGGAATATATATATTTTTTATTTATGTTCCCCGATTTCTCGAAGACGCCTGATCCGATTCGAGACATTATTTTTTTGTTTAAAAAATTACTTGCCAGGTAGTTTAATTGGCACCAAGTTTGGATCCTGAAAAAATCAAGGGCAACCCTCAAATTTATAGGGATGTAATTCGGTTTTATGTTTGTTACTACCTCAGAACGTCATTTATCAACCGATTTGGAAAATTATTATTTTTATTTGAAAGGATATACTTTCATATTGATGTTATAGAAATTTTATCATAATCAGATAAGTAGTTTGGTTAAGTCAGTTATATTTTTGTTAAAAAGTTACTTGTAGTATACAACTCCTGCCTCCGTGGCGCAGTGGGCGTATAGCCGGCTGAGACGCAGGAGGTAGCGGGTTCGATTCCCGCCGCGGAACAAATGTTTGCATGATCTACAGTTATTTGTTCCGTGTCTGGGTGTTTTTCTATAATTATAAGTATGTATTTACAAAAAAAAAGTATATAAGTATTCTATCAGTTATCTGGTTCCCATAGTACAAGCTCTGCTTAGTTTGGGACTAGATAGCGCTGTGTAACATGTCCAGCAACATTTATTTATTTACATTTAAAGGTTTCAGTTGAGATGAGACATCTAGCCCCATCTTGCACAATGATCCCTAAAAGCATGTAGTGACTAAACATGTTTGAATTTAACGTATTTGTATGATTTGACAACTCTCTTCAACATATTTAGACACAAAATACGATTAGGCATCGTTTTGCAAGTAGCCCCTAGTTCTTTTTGAATGCACATAAAAGTACACGGTTTTTTTTATTCTAGTATCTTTTGGGACAAACAATCTGTACAAAATACTGTCTTATTAGTTATTTTCATAAACAATGGCGTTCTAGGCTTTTCGGCTAGACATATATTGAAATATGTATAGTGAAAAGAGCTTAAATAATGTACAGACTTAGAACCATACAATTTATGAGCATTTGATTGTATTTTTTGACTAATCTACCTGCCAATTCAATGATCAAATCTAATAAAAAAAAATCCATAGAAAAAACATTACAACAAACAACACAAATTGGGCGGAACAAGGAAAAGACTATATCCGGCCGGTTCATAATAACAGTTTACCTACCACTACTTGCCATCATCATATCAGCCACAAGACGTCCACTCAAAATCAAAATCTTTTTATTCATTAAAATCACAAGGATCACTTTGGACCGTCAATTTTACTACCTGTCCCTTCGCGACCAAGCCAGGAAAGAAAGGCAAGAAACAAAGCTGGTTGTTTTTTAATGATCCTTTTGAGTTACATAACAATAATTAACGTCTAAATTGTAACATTTTTGAATGAGTTGGAGCAATTTCAATACCAAGCTTTTCTATCATCTAAATAATCCGATATGATACCTATGTAAGAAACAACAACTTCCATGGGGATATCGTATTTATTTCTCATTATTTTACAACATCAATCTTGTTCTACATGAATTTATTACTAAATAAACAATTTTATACACAGATAAGAACAGCATAACACAAAGGCTACCGTAATTGAATATACTACCAACGTACTTACATGTTTATAGGACGACTGAGCCCTTACGTTTTTTTTTCTGATGGACTAAACTCGTTGTTGGCCCCTGAGGCCGTGACAGCTTAACCGAACTTTTGGCGAGCGCAGATGGCGCTCAGCCCAGTAAGTTATTTAGGCAACTAGCGCAAGGGCACCACTTAGGTACGAGCCTCGGCTTGGGCTGTTGCCGGGGTGGGGATAGGAGAGAAACGCCCGGGTACCTCGTATAGGCGGCGACTGAAGGGACTCGTCGACCTCGCCGGCGAGGTCAGTGTTTCTGTGAAGTGTTTGCTCTGTCTGATATAGATGACTCAGATATCGGACGTGTCTTCATCTCACACACCGGCGAAGCCGGTGTGGGGGATGCAGTGCCGGGCTTTTTGGCCCTTTCCTGCGGAGTTCTTACCGCCCCCCGTTTCAACGGGGGGGTCATCGGGTCGGCTCGCGGAGCCTCAGGTTTGCTACTCACGCGTTACTGGCCGCCCGATGCTCACTCCGCAGGGAGGATCTTCGGACAGTCGCCGCGCAGGTACCTTCAAAGGAAGATGGGTAGGGGGAAGGGATGAGGGAGGGATACCCCTATCTGACGACGCCTGGTCGTCGTCAGTGTCTGTGGCCAGTTCCCGCGGGTACGGCTTACTCTTCGGTGGCCTTTCTGCGAGAGGGGCCAGTTCTCGCAGATGAGAGTAAGTGGAGTTATCTAGGCGCTCGAACATCCTGGTCGCTAAGCGGCCTATAAATTGATCCAGACTTTCAATTTTCAGGTCCCGCTGTATGGTGGCGTTTCGAACGTACCGTGGCGCGTTTACGATCGTCCGGAGGCATAGGCTTTGCTGACTTCGCAGTATCTTTCTGTGGCCTTTGGCTAGCAAAGCATACCACGCGGGGGCCGCGTATGTGAGACGCGGGCGGACGTACGTCTTATACAATCCAACCTTCATTCGGAGCGGAATGTTGGACTGCAGGACGGGCTTGAGTAGCGCTCGGGTTACGCTCGCTAGACCGCGGACGTCCCTTGCGTGCTTTCTCATCGTGAGGTTGCGGTCTAGAGTTACTCCCAGGTATTTCGCCGTGTGCGACCAGGCCACGGGTTGATCCTCCAGAGTGAGCTTCGGCGGCAGGGTGAGCCTCTTCGAGAATGCCACCGCCTGTGTTTTACTCACGTTGACACTCAGTCTCCATTTAGTAAGCCAGGCGGGGAGCTCTGTTAGGACCCTTTGCATTTTGGTGGCGGCGTGGTTGAGGTTCATTGACTTGGTGATGTATGCTGCGTCGTCCGCGTAAAGGGCCAACAGAGCGTCTTCGGTGATGGGAATGTCATCAGTGTATCGTGAGTAACACACAGGGGAGAGGCAGCTGCCTTGCGGTACTCCCGCCTCGATGGGTCGTCTGGAGGAGAGCGCTTGCTCCACGCGCACTGAGAAGCTGCGGCCATGTAGGAACGACGCTATTACCTTCACCACCTTCTGCGGTATTGGTGAGGTAGCCATCTTGTAGAGGAGTCCCGCGTGCCAGACTCGGTCGAACGCTTTTTCCATATCCAGGAATACTGCGACTGAGTGTTCGCGCCTGTTGTAGGCGGTGGTGAGGTGATGCAGTACCCTAGTCAATTGGAGCGTCGTGCTGTGTTCAGACCGAAATCCGTATTGTTCTGGACGCGGGGGGATAAAGGGATTAATGTGGGTGAGGAGGAGCTTTTCAAACAGTTTCGATAGGCTGGGAAGAAGGGTGATAGGACGGTAGCTCTCTGGGAGCAGGATGTTTTTGCCGGGTTTCGGTATCATGATAACCCGGCCGGATTTCCAGGGGGAGGGGAAGTGACCGCTTCGCATGATCCCGTTGAAGAGCCGGGTCACGGAGGCGATCGTTTTGGGGGGGAAGTGACGGATGGCAGCGTTCGTTATATTGTCTTCGCCGGGTGCCTTCCTTGGCTTTGTCCGACGTATGACCCGTTGGACTTGCCCGGGAGAGAAGAAAATACCTTCTGCGGTGTCTGCCTCCTGGGTATCAGCCTTGAGGTAGTTTTCGACAAAGGCTTCCACTTCTATTGTGTGTGCCGGGTCTTTGTCTGGATTGTTTTTGAACTGTGCCTCAAGGCTATCTGCGAAGATTTCCGCTCTGTCTTCAGCTCGGTATCTGGGGTTACCATCTTGGTGTCTGAGAGGTCGAATCGGGGTTGGTGTGTTCCTCAGCTGTCGACAGAGTTTGTGGAGTGATGCCCAGTCATCTGTGGCGTCATCTATCCTTCTCTCCCATTCCTTGGCTTTGTCTTCTTGCAGCTCTGCCTTCACCTCGTCGCAGAGGGCGTTCAGTTTGGTTTTCAGACGTGGGTCCCTTGTTCTCTGCCACTCTTTCCTCAGCCTACGTTTCTCTGAGAGAAGTCTGGTCAGGTGTGCCGGTGTTTTGGTGAGTCTGTTTTGACGTGGCGGTAGTGAGGCTTCGGAAAGTGCCCTTTGGATTGCGCTCGTGATCTCCCCGGCCAGTTTGTCCACATCTGCGGGGTTTTTCACTGGCCTTGTGGGGGTTGCGGTGTGTAGGGCTTCTGAGAACAAGGCCCAGTCGATTCCAGGTCTTGGTGGAGGAGGTTTTAGGGCGGCCGGGCTGGTTTCCACAACCATCAGGATTGGTTGGTGGTCCGATTGCAGTTCGTCCAGGAGTACCTCCAGCTTTGGGTGTTGAGGCAGCTGTGCGTGGACTGCGAGATCGATGACGTCTGGGAGTTGGTTGGCTATCTCTGGATAGTGGGTAGGCGTATCAGTGCCTGCGACCTCGTAGCCGTGAGTATCCGTGTATTGCTGGAGGATACCCCCGTCTCTGTTTCTGGTGTTCGAGTTCCAGTTCCTGTGCTTGCAGTTCCAGTCCCCGGCCGCTATGATTGGGCGTCCCGGTGCGGTTGGCAGCAGCTTTTGGAGGTCCATATGTGCTAGGGGCGTTCCTGGGGGGTGGTAGATGGAGTGGACTTGGATGGGTGTTCCGTCTATGCAGATCTCAACCCCCAGTGCCTTCATGGACCTCAAATCCAGCTCTGGGAGCGGCTGGTGTATCAGGCGTCTCCTCACCAGGACGAGCAGGCCCCTGATGCATCTTCCTTCCGCGTTCTGGTCGTCCCTTCGGTAGATGTGGTAGCCCGGGAACTTTGGCTTGTCTGATGGCTTGAGGAGGGTCTCGCTGATGAGAACCACGTCTATGTTCTGCTCTTTCAGTAGGGGCCTCAGTAGCAAGGTTTTGTTCCCTTTGCTCTTACTTATGAGGCCCCGAGCGTTCCAGAACAGGATTCTCAACTCCCTACCTTGAAGAGTTTCCCGATCCCGCTGAGCACTATTGGGATCGGGTCTCCCCCCGTTCGTAGGGTTTGCAGAACCTCCTGCAAGATTTGTAGGGCCGTGTCCAGCAGCTCCAACCGGTCGCTGTCGTAACGGTGAGTGGTCTTGGGCGGTAGGGGTGCAGGTCTGTGCGGTTTCCCCCCCCTGCGCTTGGGTTGTTGCGGTGGTGGTGGTTGCGGGTTGGAGTGCTGGCTCAGTGGGTGGTGTTCCTGTTCCTGGGGGGCGGGGGTCGGGAGGGCTCCTGGCCTGGGAGTCCGTTTCCCGATCACCGCTGGCAGATCGGTCCGAGGGGGCTGTGGGGGCCCTGATGGGGGAGCGTCTGAGTCTGAGGATGAGAGGTCCTCTGTCACTCTCACCCGCTTGGTCCTCCTCCTCCTCTTTTTGGTGGCCTTCCCTGTCTGCGGGTTATTCGCTGGGGCCATCAGCGACTGGCCCGCGGTCTCCTTCACCGTGTGGTGGAGGGGTGTGTATGGGGCCGGGGGCCGAGTCTGAGTCTGGGTCTGGGGGAGTGCGGGGTTTTGAGCTCCGCTGTTCGCAGAGCGCTCCCTTCTACCTCCTCGATGGGGGGCCGCGGATGCGGTGGTATGGGCCGTGGTGCCCGCCCTCTTGTTCCTCGCCTCCTTTTTATAGACCGGGCACGTCTTGTTGTTGGCGGTGTGCGCCCCCTCGCAGTTTATGCACGTTGGGGGCATTTCACGCGGTCGGGGGCAGTCGCCCGCGAAGTGCGGTCCTCCGCACCGTACACAGGCGAGTGGTCGGTGGCAATTGTGGCTGCTATGCCGGAAGGCTTGGCAGCGGTGACACTGGGCGGGGCCCTTTTTACCCCTCCAGCTTTCTATTACCACCCCGGGCATGTTTAGCAGCTCCGTCACATTATAAATGTCCGGGGTGAGGTTGGGGGTTTTCTTCAGGGTGCCGAAGAATATGCACCCTGGGCGACCTTTGGATGGGCGGACGGCCCGTATGGCCTCCGGTTCGAAGCCTAACCGGCGGAGGTCGCCCTCTATTTCCTCGGTTGGGGTGTCGGCGGGGAGTCCCCGGATTGCCACCTTAAGATTAAGCTCCTCGGGGAGAGCGTACGAAAACCAAACGACTTTTTCCGTACGCTCTATGGTGGTCAGGTACGCCTGTACGGTGCGGTATTCTTCTCCGGTCGCTGGCGAGAATCTTACTCCTTTTCCGTACGGGCGGGCATTTGGTGGGTGGCCTAGGCGCTCCTTAAGCGCTCTAAAGTGGGTGGCCCAGTTGGGTAGTACTTCCACTACTAGTGGGGGGTACCTCGGCTTAATAGCGGCGGTCGGCTTGTCGGAATTTGACGCGCCTTCCGGGCTATGAGGCCGAGGGGGTGGGGGGGTGGCAGATAATGTGGGTAGTGTGGGTGAAGGTACCTTTTTTGCTCCTGCAGCTGATGCGTAGGAGGCAGCCTTTGATGTGGAAGGCTGCTGTTGGTCCTTGGGTGGTGGCTGCGGGCGTTCGGGCCTGGGCTCGCGTTGCGGGAGTGGTGGTGTGGGGTGGGGCTTGGCGCATCTGCGCTTCACCTCCTCCTCCGATGGGCTGTCGTCGGCCCGCTTCCTACGCAGGCCTGGGATCGGGACGTCTGGGATCTCGAGGGTTTTGTGCCTCTCCACTGCGGCAGCTTCCTCGGGTGTGGGCGTCGCTGGGGCCGAGAGGTTCCTCTCGTCCTCCTCAAGAGTGCTCCTCAGTACGCTGAGGTATTTGGTGGGGAGGCACTTTGCCTCGATTAGCCTTTCCAGGATGATGTAGCTTCTGTCGATCTCGGATCTGGGCGACAGAGGCTTCATCACCTGTGGCTTGGGCGGATTTGGCGGAGGCATCTTGTCCGCGGAGGTGGGTGGGGTTCCTACCGGCACTGGGCGCGGCATTGGGGTGCTGGGCTTCTTCTTTCTCTTCTTTTCCAAGAAGCGTTCAATCACCTGCCCTACGATCTCGGATCGCGAGCGCGAGGCCGAGCTGTCGCGGCCCGAGCTGGACGCGCGACTCGAGGGCAGGGATGTGTCGGAGGTTTCCGGGAGCAGGGAGTCCTTACGGGAGCTCCGACCTTCACGGGCGGGCCCACCGGAAGGGGCGTTAGTGTCCGACATCGCGCGTGGTTACACACAACACGGAACCAACAGAGTTAAACGGCACAAAACTACACAAAACACGAAACACGTAGTTGCGGCACTCGCCTTCGCGCGACCGGGGACTAGCGAGACGACGCCGGCACCGCGAAACCGTAATCCCGTTCGGGTTTAGCGGCTCGCGGTACTGGGTACTGCTGTCTCGCAGTCCGGAACTCGAGGGGGAAGGCGGTCCCCGCACACTTTTTACAGCGGGTCGGACTCGGCAGACGTTTCCAGAAGAAAACGCTGCCGAGATCGTTCGGAGCAAAGGGTCCGTGCGCGCGCGAATACTGTGTGGACGCGGTAGGCGAATGAGCCGGTCCTTAATTCAGTTCAGATATCGCTTCCGCATTAGCGGAGGTGATTTCGTCATCCGAGTCTCCGAGAACGTGTCTCGGACGACGGAGGATTTTGTTGGCGGGCGGATCCAACGGGTAAACCGGAATGGTGTGTACCAAAGGGTGTACCAAAACTTGGCTATTGAATCTAGTTTCATATCGCGATGTAGATCGTTATTGCACTGAGCTCTTACGGATAACCGTCCATGTTTTAAATAGTCGCGCGATGGTGGCGCAACTTCAAAGCCAAGAGAAAAGCGGCGGGTTGGTTTACTAAAGAGACTTTATTTATTTTGTTTAAAAATGAATATTAAACTAGTAAATATTACTGAAGTAATCATACAACTAACCAATTTAGTACGTAATTACAAATAATCGCTAACACCTAGTACGCTTTTTTACAAAGATTTTGTTTAAATACGTTTTTAAATTTGTTAATTGTCAATTTTTGTTATCACTTCACATCACTTGGAAGTTTGTTATAAAAGCGTACATCTTGCTCTTTATATGATTTACTAACTTTATGGAGTCTAAGCATCTTTATTTCTACTATTAGAATTATGATTATCGCAAGTTTTCTTAAACATACAATCAGATTAATGCTGAACATAGGCCTCCCCTTAGATTTCCAGAGCGACCGACTACTGTATAAAAACAACAAATTAACTTTTTTAAACATTCTGGTAGCAAATTAAACGAAATAATCTTAAATTGTTACAAATTAAAAATATTCTGGAACAGAACAAACATGTCCCTTCTAAGTCATGATGTGCTGAACTGGCGCAGAGTAATACTGAGTAAGTTATGGGACGCAAAGATTAAAATAAGTCGAAAGAAAGCTGATTTTATTATTATTATTCTAAGCATTTATTTCTTAACTCAGGCCTGAACCGTTACAAAGGCTTTATCGGGGCCGAAACCAACGAGTAACAGGCCTGTTTAAATCTTATAAAATTCACGATTAATATTGCAAGATAGAGGTGGAAAAGATGGTAATTTGCAACAAAATTATTATTAATATTAGTTTTAAAATGCTTACTTTACTGGTAGCCTGGCAGTTTGGCCTCAATTTTCACCACGTAGAAAGCATCTGGTCATTATTCCATACAAAACAGTCTGCTAAAGATGCCATCACACATATCTTACTCTATCAAACTTGTAAGAGATAATATCCAAAGTGAAATGAATAGCATGCATTAATGTTGGTCCCAGAGTAATAGCGAAGTAACTTTGCTAAAAAACAAACGGTCTTTATTCATCACGAAATTCAGTCCACTGCTGGTGGATTTGAGCCTGTCCCTCTGCCCATATGGTGGTCTGTCAACACTTTATGTAGATTAATTATTATAAACGGGTATTTGTCGCGTACATACACATTTACTAAAATGTATCTCCATAACTATACTAAAATTATTTAGTATAATTACTGAAATATTATTCAATTATTTACATAACTATGAAATACGTAAGAAACAGTTGAATCATCAATCTATATATAGCTCAATTGATTCAGATATCAGTGTCAGTGCCAGATGCCAGTGTCTTGAGGACACCAGCAAAGCTAGCACAGCGATTTCCTTGTCTACTCTTCGAAGAAACGACAAAGCTCTGACAGCAACTTGTATTTCGGCGTGAATTGTTATGTGTTTATGATATTGTTTTTAAATGTAAGTGTAATGTACAATAAAGCGTTATTCTATTCTATTCTCTGTCGATTCTTCTGAAATTGTCTTTGCCCCGAGCAGGCTCAATAAGGTTTCTTCCTAGATAAGAGTAGGATACTCTGTCTATAGCAACGTACGTTGTATATATAATTAATTGAGTATCTAACCAAAAATTGTTGACAAGCGCGTGATTGAGAAGACTGCGAAAGAGACAACCTGAGAAGACAGTGTTGTCTAGGCATCGCAAAACCTAGACAATTTCAGAAGAAATTTGTCTATCCTTAAATGTCAAAGATAGAGAAAATTATGGCTATCGTGCTCGGCGTTGTAGACTTCTGTCGAGGAAGTGTCGATAACGTTTCTTCCCATTCACTCTCGCAATCGCCGTGCTCGAGAAGGTCGAAAAGTGTCTTCTTTCTTCCGAAAAATGACTGAAGACTAAACTCTTCTCTACAGTTACTGTGCTAGGCATACAGGTGGAAGTGTCCCCAAAACACTGGCTACATTGTCCCGCTGATCTGCTTATGCGTTGACCCAGACATATTATTATTATATTATATAAAGCTCGATTACCACTGACTCACTGACTGATTGACATCATTGTTCTCCCAGATGCCACCTCTTAGGGGGGAAATGTTTGGTGGGATCGTATAGAGGGAGTTCCGGTGAGTTGGGAATAAATCCTAAAGTACCCCTTTTGTCCCCCATTCGCTCCCATCCACCTCGTATCTCGGAAAGTATAGGTCTTACAGCGTTGGTGCAAAAACTAATGTTGCAGAGGACATTTTTTTATATCCGGATCCATGAAAAAAAAATTGTCTTTCATACAAAAAAAAAATTGTCCCATACAAAATATTTCTGTATGAATACCGTAAACCGTATATTTCGTTTGCCGTAATTTTCATACTGTTTTTGTAGGGAGCCCACGGCTTGTGTGTACTATAAAATTACTGTAAATTTGCTTGATTCTATATAATGGTGGTGGAGGGACATGAGATAACTTTCATAGTTTTTGCAAAGGTCATCATCATCATTTTGGAACATACAATTATTTTTTTTTTTTTAGTATGCAACGATCATCATGTTTCTTTTGGAACATCCACATTTTTTTTAATTATGCCTCATCCACAATGATCACTTTGGAACGTCATTTTTTTTTATTATGCAACATCCACTGTGTTCATTTTGGTACATCATTTTTTTTTAATTATGCCTCATCCACAATGATCACTTTGGAACGTCAATTATTATTATTTTTTTTATTATGCAACATCCACTGTGATCATTTTGGTACATCATTTTTTTAATTACGCCTCATCCACAATGATCACTTTGGAACGTCAATTATTATTTTTTTTTTATTATGCAACATCCACTGTGATCATTTTGGAACATCATGTTTTTTAATTATGCCTCATCCACAATGATCACTTTGGAACGTCATTTTTTTTTTTATTATGCAACATCCACTGTGATATTTTGGTACATCATTTTTTTAAATTATGCCTCATCCACAATGATCACTTTGGAACGTCAATTTTTTTTTATTATGCAACATCCACTGTGATCATTTTGGTACATCATTTTTTTAATTACGCCTCATCCACAATGATCACTTTGGAACGTCAATTTTTTTTTTTTATTATGCATCATCCACTGTGATCATTTTGGAACGTCATTTTTTTTTATGCAACGTTCATCATGATCTTTTTTGCAACGTTCAATTTTTTTTTATACAACTATTATCATGATCATTTTGGAACATCCAATTTTTTTCTCTTTGATTGCTTGTTCCACTTCGATATCCTCTTTGATTGCTTCTTCCACATTGGTATCCTCTTTGATTGCTTCTTTAACTTTGATATCCTCTACGATTGCTTGTTCCGCTTCGATATCCTCTTTTATTCCTTCTTCATCTTCAATATCCATTGGATTGCTTCTTCCACTTCGATATCGTCTTTGATTGCTTTTTTTACTTCGTCATCCTCTTAGAATGCTTCTACCACCTTGGTATCCTCTTTGATTTCTTCCTCAACTTTAATTTCCTCTTTGATTGTTTCTGCTACTTCGATATCCTATTTGATTGCTTCTTTCACTTCAATATCCTCTTTGATTGCTTCTTCCACTTCGATATCATCTTTGATTGCTGCTTCCACTTGGAAATCCTCTTTGATTTGATTGCTTCTTCCATTTCGATATCGTCTTTGACTGCTTCTTACACATGGATATCCTCTTTGATGGCTTTTAACAGCTCGATATCCTCTTTAATTACTTCTTCGACTAAAAGAAAAACACGCGAGCTGCGAGCAGCTCGCGCACAACGCAACCTCTAGTTATATTATATAAAACTGCATTACCACTGACTCACTGATTGACTCATTGACATCATTGTTCTCCCAGATGCCCCCTCGTAGGGTGGAAATGTTTGGTAGGATCGTATAGAGGGAGTTAGGTCGAGTTGGGAATAAATCCTAAAGTCCCCCTTTTGTCCCCCATTCGCTCCCATCCACCTCGTATCTCGGAAAGTATAGGTCTTACAGCGTTGGTGCAAAAACTAATGTTGCAGAGGACATTTTTTTATATCCGGTTCCATGAAAAAAAAATTGTCTTTCATACAAAAAAAAAATTGTCCCATACAAAATATTTCTGTATGAATACCGTAAACCGTATATTTCGTTTGCCGTAATTTTCATACCGTTTTTGTAGGGAGCCCATGGCTTGTGTGTACTATAAAATTACTGTAAATTTGCTTGATTCTATATAATGGTGGTGGAGGGGCATGAGACAACTTTCATAGTTTATGCAAAGGTCATCATCATCATTTTGGAACATCCAATTTTTTTTTTTTTTAGTATGCAACGTTCATCATGTTTATTTTGGAACATCCACATTTTTTTAATTATGCCTCATCCACAATGATCACTTTGGAACGTCAATTATTTTTTTTTTATTATGCAACATCCACTGTGATCATTTTGGTACATCATTTTTTTTAATTATGCCTCATCCACAATGATCACTTTGGAACGTCAATTTTTTTTTTTTTTATTATGCAACATCCACTGTGATATTTTGGTACATCATTTTTTTAATTATGCCTCATCCACAATGATCACTTTGGAACGTCAATTTTTTTTTTTATTATGCAAAATACTTTGTGATCATTTTGGAAAATCAATTTTTTTTAAATTATGCCTCATCCACAATGATCACTTTGAAACGTCATTTTTTTTTTTATTATGCAACATCCACTGTGATCATTTTGGTACATCATTTTTTTAATTACGCCTCATCCACAATGATCACTTTGAAACGTCAATTATTTTTTATTTTTTTATTATGCATCATCCACTGTGATCATTTTGGTACATCATTTTTTTTTATTATGCCTCATCCACAATGATCACTTTGGAACGTCAATTATTTTTTATTTTTTTTATTATGCAACATCCACTGTGATTATTTTGGTACATAATTTTTTTAATTACGCCTCATCCACAATGATCACTTTGGAACGTCAATTATTTTTTATTTTTTTATAATGCATCATCCACTGTGATCATTTTGGAAAATCAATTTTTTTAAATTATGCCTCATCCACAATTATCACTTTTGGAACGTAAATTTTTTTTTTTTACTATGCAAAATCCTTTGTGATCATTTTGGAACATCATTTTGTTTTAAATTATGCCTCATCCACAATGATCACTTTTGGAACGTCATTTTTTTTATTATGCAAAATCCTTTGTGATCATTTTAAAAAATCATTTTTTTTTATTATGCCTCATCCACAATGATCATTTTGGAACGTCAATTTCTTTTTTTTTATTATGCAACATCCACTGTGATAATTTTGGAACATCAATTTTTTTAATTATGCCTCATCCGCAATGATCATTTTGGAACGTCAATTTTTTTTTTAATTATGCCTCATCCACAATGATCACTTTTGGAACGTCAATTTTTTTTTATTATGCAACATCCACAATGATCATTTTGGAACGTCAATTTTTTTTTATTTATGCCTCATCCACTATGATCATGTTGGAACGTCAATTTTTTTTTTATTATGCGACATCCACTATTCGAATATTATCTTTGATTGCTTGTTACACTTCGTCATCCTCTTTTATTGTTTCTTCCGCCTCCACATCTTCTATTTTTGCATGTTCCACTTCGTTATCCTTTTAAAATGCTTCTTCTACTTCATATCCTCTTTAATTGCTTCAGTTACTTCATTATGCGCTCTACAAAATTGTGGTGTTTCATACAAAACTTCAATCGCTCATATCTTCTAAACGCGAAGAGATAGCCCTAGCAAACTTGTACAAAATATTGGTATAAATTTTTGGTGGAACTGTTTTTTTATTGTCATCCTTGACATCCTTTTTGAATGCTTCTCTCACTTCGTCATCTTCTTTGAATGTTTTTTCCACTTCGACATCATCTTTGACTGCTTCTTTAACTTCGATATACTCTTTGATTGCTTCTCCCACTTCGATATCGTCTTTGACTGCTTCTTCCATTTCGATATCGTCTTTGATTGCTTTTTTCACTTCGTCATCTTCTTTGAATGCTTCTACCGCCTCGGTATCCTCTTTGATTGCTTACTCAACTTCAATTTCCTCTTTGATTGTTTCTGCCACTTCGATATCCTATTTGATTGCTTCTTCCACTTCAACATTCTCTTTGATAGTTTCTTCCACTTCGATATACAATCAACAAATTTATGATTTTTCTTACAAAACTTTAATCGCTCGTATCTTCTAAACGGGAAGAGATAGCACTAGCAAACTTTGACAAAATATTAGTACAAATTTTTGATCATTATCATTTTGCAACATACATTTATATTATGCAACGTCAATCATGATCATTTTGGAACGTCCAATTTTTTTCTCTTTGATTGCTTGTTCCACTTCGATATCCTCTTTGATTGCTTCTTCCACATTGGTATCCTCTTTGATTGCTTCTTTAACTTTGATATCCTCTACGATTGCTTGTTCCGCTTCGATATCCTCTTTTATTCCTTCTTCATCTTCAATATCCATTGGATTGCTTCTTCCACTTCGATATCGTCTTTGATTGCTTTTTTTACTTCGTCATCCTCTTAGAATGCTTCTACCACCTTGGTATCCTCTTTGATTTCTTCCTCAACTTTAATTTCCTCTTTGATTGTTTCTGCTACTTCGATATCCTATTTGATTGATTCTTTCACTTCAATATCCTCTTTGATTGCTTCTTCCACTTCGATATCATCTTTGATTGCTGCTTCCACTTGGAAATCCTCTTTGATTTGATTGCTTCTTCCATTTCGATATCGTCTTTGACTGCTTCTTACACATGGATATCCTCTTTGATGGCTTTTAACAGCTCGATATCCTCTTTAATTACTTCTTCGACTAAAAGAAAAACACGCGAGCTGCGAGCAGCTCGCGCACAACGCAACCTCTAGTTATATTATATAAAGCTCGATTACCACTGACTGACTCACTGACTCATTGACATCATTGTTCTCCCAGATGCCACCTCGTAGGGGGGAAGTGTTTGGTGGGATCGTATAGAGGGAGTTCCGGTGAGTTGGGAATAAATCCTAAAGTACCCCTTTTGTCCCCCATTCGCTCCCATCCACCTCGTATCTCGGAAAGTATCGGTCTTACAGCGTTGGTGCAAAAACTAATGTTGCAGAGGACATTTTTTTATATCCGGTTCCATGAAAAAAAAATTGTCTTTCATACAAAAAAAAAATTGTCCCATACAAAATATTTCTGTATGAATACCGTAAACCGTATATTTCGTTTGCCGTAATTTTCATACTGTTTTTGTAGGGAGCCCACTGCTTGTGTGTACTATAAAATTACTGTAAAATTTGCTTGATTCTATATAATGGTTGTGGAGGGGCATGAGACAACTTTCATAGTTTTAGCAAAGGTCATCATCATCATTTTGGAACATCCAATTTTTTTTTTTTTTTTTTAGTATGCAACGTTCATCATGTTTATTTTGGAACATCCACATTTATTTTTAATTATGCCTCATCCACAATGATCACTTTGGAACGTCAATTTTTTTTTTATTATGCAACATTCACTGTGATCATTTTGGTACATCATTTTTTTTAATTATGTCTCATCCACAATGATCACTTTGGAACGTCAATTATTATTTTTTTATTATGCATCATCCACTGTGATCATTTTGGAACATCATTTTTTTTTTCAATTATGCCTCATCCACTATGATCACTTTGGAACGTCAATTTTTTTTTATTATGCAACATCCACTGTGATATTTTGGTACATAATTTTTTTTAATTATGCCTCATCCACAATGATCACGGTACATCATTTTTTTTAATTATGTCTCATCCACAATGATCACTTTGGAACGTCAATTATTATTTTTTTATTATGCATCATCCACTGTGATCATTTTGGAACATCATTTTTTTTTTCAATTATGCCTCATCCACTATGATCACTTTGGAACGTCAATTTTTTTTTATTATGCAACATCCACTGTGATATTTTGGTACATAATTTTTTTTAATTATGCCTCATCCACAATGATCACTTTGGAACGTCAATTTGTTTTTTATTATGCATCATCCACTGTGATCATTTTGGAACATCATTTTTTTTTCAATTATGCCTCATCCACTATGATCACTTTGGACCGTCAATTTTTTTTTTATTACGCAACATCCACTGTGATATTTTGGTACATCATTTTTTTAAATACGCCTCATCCACAATGATCACTTTGGAACGTCAATTTTTTTTTTTATTATGCAACATCCACTATGATCATTTTGGTACATCATTTTTTTAATTACGCCTCATCCACAATGATCACTTTGGAACGTCAATTATTTTTTATTTTTTTATTATGCATCATCCACTGTGATCATTTTGGAACATCATTTTTTTTCAATTACGCCTCATCCACTATGATCACTTTGGAACGTCAATAATTTTTTTTTATTATGCAACATCCACTGTGTTCATTTTGGTACATCATTTTTTTAATAACGCCTCATCCACAATGATCACTTTGGAACGTCAATTATTTTTTATTTTTTTATTATGCATCATCCACTGTGATCATTTTGGAACATCATTTTTTTTCAATTACGCCTCATCCACTATGATCACTTTGGAACGTCAATTATTTTTTTTTATTATGCAACATCCACTGTGTTCATTTTGGTACATCATTTTTTTTAATTATGCCTCATCCACAATGATCACTTTGGAACGTCAATTTTTTTTTTTTTAATTATGCATCATCCACTGTGATCATTTTAGAACATCATTTTTTTCAATTATGCCTCATCCACTATGATCACTTTGGAACGTCAATTTTTTTTTTTTATTATGCAACATCCACTGTGATATTTTGGTACATCATTTTTTTAATTATGCCTCATCCACAATGATCACTTTGGAACGTCAATTATTTTTTTTTATTATGCAACATCCACTGTGTTCATTTTGGTACATCATTTTTTTTGATTATGCCTCATCCACAATGATCACTTTGGAACGTCAATTTTTTTTTTTAATTATGCATCATCCACTGTGATCATTTTGGAACATCATTTTTTTTTTCAATTATGCCTCATCCACTATGATCACTTTGGAACGTCAATTTTTTTTTATTTTTTTATTATGCATCATCCACTGTGATCATTTTGGAACATCATTTTTTTTTCAATTATGCCTTATCCACTATGATCACTTTGGAACGTCAATTTTTTTTTTTTTATTATGCAACTTCCACTATGATCATTTTGGTACATCATTTTTTTTTAATTATGCCTCATCCACAATGATCATTTTGGAACGTCAATTTTTTTTTTTTTTTACTATGCAAAATCCTTTGTGATCATTTTGGAAAATCAATTTTTTTTAAATTATGCCTCATCCACAATGATCATTTTGGAACGTCAATTTTTTTTTATTATGCAAAATCCTTTGTGATCATTTTGGAAAATCAAATTTTTTTTAATTATGCCTCATCCACAATGATCACTTTGGAACGTCAATTTTTTTTTAATTATGCCTCATCCACAATGATCATTTTGGAACGTCATTTTTTTTTTATTATGCAACATCCTTTGTGATCATTTTGGAACATCATTTTTTTAATTATGCCTCATCCACAATGATCACTTTTGGAACGTCAATTTTATTTTTTTTTATTATGCAAAATCCTTTGTGATCATTTTGGAAAATCAATTTTTTTTTTAATTATGCCTCACCCACAATGATCGTTTTGGAACGTCATTTTTTTTATATAATGCAAAATCCTTTGTGATCATTTTGGAAATTCAATTTTTTTTAATTATGCCTCATCCACAATGATCACTTTTGGAACGTCAATTTTTTTTTATTATGCAATATCCACTGTGATCATTTTGGAACATCATTTTTTTTTTAATTATGCCTCATCCACAATGATCACTTTTGGAAGGTCAATTTTTTTTTTATTATGCAAAATCCTTTGTGATCATTTTGGAAAATCAATTTTTTTTAATTATGCCTCATCCATATTGATCGTTTTGGAACGTCATTTTTTTTTTATTATGCAAAATCCTTTGTGATCATTTTGGAAAATCAATTTTTTTTAATTATGCCTCATCCACAATGATCACTTTTGGAACGTCAATTTTTTTTTTATTATGCAATATCCACTGTGATCATTTTGGAACAATTTTTTTTATAATGTAACATCCACTATGATCATTTTGGATCATCATTTTATTTTAATTATGCCTCATCCACTATGATCATTTTGGAACGTCGAAATACTTTTTAATTGCTTCTTCTACTTGGATATCTTTTTTGATCGCTTCTTCCACTTCGATATCCTCTTTGAATGTTTCTTCCACTTTGATATCTTCTCAACAAAATTATGATTTTTCTTAAAAACTTTAATCGCTCGTATCGTCTTAACGAAAATAAATAGGCATAGTAAACTTTTACAAAATGGTAGTACAAATTTTGGGTAAAATCGTTTTTTCATTGTCATGACAGTCTTTTTACTTGCTTCTCTCACTTCGATATCCTCTTTGATGGCTTCTTCCACTTCGATATACTTTTTAATTGCTTCTTCTACTTGGATATCTTTTTTGATTGCTTTTGCACTTCGATATCCTCTCATCAAAATTATTATTTTTCTTAAAAAACTTTAATCGTTCGTATCTTTTAAACGGTAAGAGATAGACATAACAAACTTTTATAAAATGGTAGCACAAATTTTTGGTGGAATCGTTATTTTACGGTCATCATCGCCCTTGACATCATTTTGAATTCTTCTCTCACTTACTTTTCGTCTTCGAATGTTTCTTCCACGTTGATATCCTCTTTGATTGTTTCTATAACTTCGAAATCCTCTTTGATGGCATTTTTACTTCAATATATTTTTGGATTGCTTTTTCTAATTTTATATTTTCTTCAATTGCTTCTTTTACTTCAATTCCCACTCTACAAAATTATGGGTTTTAATACAAATCTTAAATCGCTCGTATCTTCTAAACAGGAACAGTTAGGCCTAGCAAACTTTTACAAAATATTGGTACAAATTTTTGGTCGAATAGTTTTTTTATTACCATCAATGCTCTTGACATCTTTTTTGAATGCTTCTCTCACTTGGTCTTCCTCCTTGAATGCTTCTTTCACCTCGATATCCTCTATTTTTGCTTTTCCCTCTTTGATATCCTTTTTTATTGCTTTTTCTACTTATATATTTTCTTCAATTGCTTCTTTTACTTTAATTCTTACTCTACAAAATTATGGGTTTTAATACAAATCTTAAATCGCTCGTATCTTCTAAACGGGAAGAGATAGCTCGAGGACACTTTTACAAAATATAAGTTGTATAAGTTTTTGGTGAAACCGTTTTTTATTTTTATCATTGTCCTCGACGTCTTTTACTCAATTTCAATTTCCTCTTTAATTGTTTCTGCTACTTGGATATCCTATTTGATTGCTTCTTTCACTTCAATATCCTCTTTGATTGCTTCTTCGACTTCGATATCATCTTTGATTTCTGCTTCTACTTGGATATCCTCTTTGATTTGATTGCTTCTTCGATTTCGATATCGTCTTTGACTGCTTCTTACACATTGATATCCTCTTCGATAGCTTTAAACAGCTCGATATCCTCTTTGATTGCTTCTTCCACTTTGATATCCTCTTTTATTGCCACTACCAATTCAATATCATCTTCGATTTCCTTTTGATTGCTTCTTACACTGCAAAATTCTCTTTGATTGCGTCTTCATCTTCGATATCGTTTTTGATAGCATTTTCACTACGATATCCTCTGTGATTGCTTCTTCCAATTCGATATCGTCTTTGATTGCTTTTTTCACTTCGTCATCCTCTTAGAACGCTTCTACCACCTCGGTATCCTCTTTGATTGCTTACTCAACTTTAATTTCTTCTTTGATTGTTTCTGCTACTTCAATATCCTATTTGATTGCTTCTTTCACTTCAATATCCTCTTTAATTGCTGCTTCCACTTGGAAATCCTCTTTGATTTGATTGCTTCTTCCATTTCGATATCGTCTTTGACTGCTTCTTACACATGGATATCCTCTTTGATGGCTTTTAACAGCTCGATATCCTCTTTAATTACTTCTTCGACTAAAAGAAAAACACGCGAGCTGCGAGCAGCTCGCGCACAACGCAACCTCTAGTTATATTATATAAAGCTCGATTACCACTCACTGACTGACTGACTCATTGACATGTTTGTTCTCCCAGATGCCACCTCGTAGGGTGAAAATGTTTGGTGGGATCGTATAGAGGGAGTTCCGATGAGTTGGGAATAAATCCTAAAGTACCCCTTTTGTCCCCCATTCGCTCCCATCCACCTCGTATCTCGGAAAGTATAGGTCTTACAGCGTTGGCGCAAAAACTAATGTTGCAGAGGACATTTTTTTATATCCGGTTCCATGAAAAAAAAATGGTCTTTCATACAAAAAAAAAATTGTCCCATACAAAATATTTCTGTATGAATACCGTAAACCGTAAATTTCGTTTGCCGTAATTTTCATACTGTTTTTGTAGGGAGCCCACGGCTTGTGTGTACTATAAAATTACTGTAAATTTGCTTGATTCTATATAATGGTGGTGGAGGGACATGAGATAACTTTCATAGTTTTTGTAAAGGTCATCATCATCATTTTGGAACATCCAATTTTTTTTTTTTTTTAGTATGCAACTCATGTTTATTTTGGAACATCCACATTTTTTTAATTATGCCTCATCCACAATGATCACTTTGAAACGTCATTTTTTTTTATTATGCAACATCCACTGTGATCATTTTGGTACATCATTTTTTTAATTATGCCTCATCCACAATGATCACTTTGGAACGTCAATTATTTTTTTTTATTATGCATCATCCACTGTGATCATTTTGTAACATCATTTTTTTTCAATTATGCCTCATCCACTATGATCACTTTGGAACGTCAATTTTTTTTTATTATGCAACATCCACTGTGATCATTTTGGTACATAATTTTTTTTAATTATGCCTTATCCACAATGATCACTTTGGAACGTCAATTATTTTTTTTTTATTATGCAACATCCACTGTGATCATTTTGGTACATCATTTTTTTAATTACGCCTCATCCACAATGATCACTTTGGAACGTCAATTATTTTTTTTTATTATGCAACATCCACTGTGATCATTTTGGTACATCATTTTTTTAATCAAGCCTCATCCACAATGATCACTTTGGAACGTCAATTATTATTTTTTTTATTATGCATCATCCACTGTGATCATTTTGGAACATCATCTTTTTTAAATATTCCTCATCCACAATGATCACTTTGGAACGTCAATTATTATTATTTTTTTTGTATTATGCAACATCCACTGTGGTCATTTTGGTACATCATTTTTTTAAATTATGCCTCATCCACAATGATCACTTTGGAACGTCAATTATTTTTTTTTATTATGCAACATCCACTGTAATCATTTTGGTACATAATTTTTTTTAATTATGCCTCATCCACAATGATCACTTTGGAACGTCCATTATTTTTTTTTATTATGCAACATCCACTGTGATCATTTTGGAACATCATTTTTTTTAATTATGCCTCATCCACAATGATCACTTTGGAACGTCAACTATTATTATTTTTTTGTATTATGCAACATCCACTGTGATCATTTTGGTACATCATTTTTTTAACTACGCCTCATCCACAATGATCACTTTGGAACGTCAATTATTATTATTTTTTTTGTATTATGCAACATCCACTGTGATCATTTTGGTACATCATTTTTTTAAATTATGCCTCATCCACATGATCATTTTGGAACGTCAATTTTTTTTTATTATGCAACATCCACTGTGATCATTTTGGAAAATCAATTTTTTTTTGTAGCACAAATTTTTGGTGGAATCGTTATTTTACGGTCATCATCGCCCTTGCCATAATTTTGAATTCTTCTCTCACTTCCTTTTCGTTTTCGAATGTTTCTTCCACATTGATATCCTCTTTAATTGTTTCTATAAC
Organism: Philereme transversata; assembly: GCA_963924445.1. Classification (NCBI taxonomy): domain Eukaryota; kingdom Metazoa; phylum Arthropoda; class Insecta; order Lepidoptera; family Geometridae; genus Philereme; species Philereme transversata. The sequence goes on from OZ004347.1 coordinate 15,526,193, forward strand.
TTCGAAATCCTCTTTGATGGCATTTTTACTTCAATATACTTTTGAATTGTTTTTTCTATTTTTCTATTTTCTTCAATTACTTCTCTTACTTCAATATCGACTCTACAAAATTATGGGGTTTAATACAAATCTTAAATCGCTCGTATCTTCTAAACGGGAAGAGTTACCCCCAGCAAACTTTTACAAAATATTGGTACTAATTTTTGGTGGAATAGTTTTTTTAATACCATTATTGCCCTTGAGATCCTTTTTGAATGCTTCTCTTACTTCGTCTTCCGCTTTGAATGCTTCTTTCACCTCGATATCCTCTATTTTTGCTTCTTCCACTTTGATATCCTTTTTAATTGCTTTTTTACTTAGATATTTTCTTCAATTGCTTCTTTTACTACAATTTCCACTCTACAAAATTATGGGTTTTAATACAAATCTTAAATCGCTCGTATCTTCTAAACGGGAAGAGTTACGCCTAGCAAACTTTTACAAAATATTGGTACAAATTTTTAGTGGAATAGTTTTTTTAATACCATCATTGACCTTGACATCCGTTTTGAATGCTTCTCTTACTTCGTCTTCCACTTTAAATTCTTCTTTCACCTCGATATCCTCTATTTTTGCTTCTTCCACTTTGATATCCTTTTTAATTGCTTTTTCTACTTATATGTTTTCTTCAATTGCTTCTTTTACTACAATTTCCACTCTACAAAATTATGGGTTTTAATACAAATCTTAAATCGCTCGTATCTTCTAAACGGGAAGAGTTACGCCTAGCAAACTTTTACAAAATATTGGTACAAATTTTTGGTCGAATAGTTTTTTTATTACCATCATTGCTCTTGACATCCTTTTTGAATGCTTCTCTCACTTGGTCTTCCTCCTTGAATGCTTCTTTCACCTCGATATCCTCTATTTTTGCTTCTTCCACTTTGATATCCTTTTTAATGTCTTTTTCTACTTATATGTCTTCTTCAATTGCTTCTTTTACTTCAATTTTCACTCCACAAAATTATGGGTTTTCATACAAAACTTAAATCGCTCGTATCTTTTAAACGGGAAGAGATAGCTCTAGGAAACTTTTACAAAATATTAGTATAAGCTTTTGGTGAAACCGTTTTTTATTTTTATCATTGTCCTCGACGTCTTTTACTCAATTTCAATTTCCTCTTTAATTGTTTCTGCTACTTCGATATCCTATTTGATTGCTTCTTTCACTTCAATATCCTCTTTGATTGCTTCTTCCACTTCGATATCATCTTTGATTGCTGCTTCCACTTGGATATCCTCTTTGATTTGATTGCTTCTTCCATTTCGATCGTCTTTGACTGCTTTTTACACATGGATATCCTCTTCAATAACTTTAAACAGCTCGATATCCTTTTTGATTGCTTCTTCCACTTTGATATTCTCTTTTATTGCTTCTACCAATTCGATATCATCTTCGATTTCCTTTTGATTGCTTCTTGCACTGCAATATTCTCTTTGATTGCGTCTTCATCTTCGATATCGTTTTTGATAGCATTTTCACTACGATATCCTCTGTGATGGCTTCTTACACTTCGATATCTTCTTTGATTGCTTCTTCCACTTCGATATCCTCTAAGATTGCGTCTTCCTTTTCGATATCGTCTTCGACTATTTGTTTCACTTCGATATCGTCTTTGATTGCTTTTTCACTTCGTCATCCTCTTTGAATACTTCTACCATCTCGGTATCCTCTTTGATTCCTTAGTCAACTTCAATTTCCTCTTAGATTGTTTTTCCTACTTCGATATCCTATTTGATTGCTTCTTCCACTTCAATATCCTCTTTGATTACTCCTTCCACTTCGATGTCATCTTCAATTTCCTTTTGATTGCTTCTTGCACTGCAATATTCTCTTTGATTGCGTCTTGGTCTTCGATATCGGCTTTGACAGCATTTTCACTTCGATATCCTCTGTGATGGCTTCTTCCACTTCGATACCCTCTTTGATTGCTTCTTCCACTTCGATATCCTCTTGATTGCTTCTTCCACTTCGATATCCTCTTTGATTGCTTCTTCCACTTCGATACCCTCTTTGATTGCTTCTTCCACTTCGATATCCTCTTGATTGCTTCTTCCACTTCGATATCCTCTTTGATTGCTTCTTCCACTTCGATATCGTCTTTGACTGTTTCTTCCACTTCGATATCGTCTTTGATTGCTTTTTTTACTTCGTCATCCTCTTAGAACGCTTCTACCACCTCGGTATCCTCTTTGATTGCTTACTCAACTTTAATTTCCTCTTTGATTGTTTCTGCTACTTCGATATCCTATTTGATTGCTCCTTTCACTTCAATATCCTCTTTAATTGCTGCTCCCACTTGGAAATCCTCTTTGATTTGATTGCTTCTTCCAGTTCGATATCGTCATTGACTGCTTCTTACATATGGATATCCTCTTTGATGGCTTTTAACAGCTCGATATCCTCTTTAATTACTTCTTCGACTAAAAGAAAAACACGCGAGCTGCGAGCAGCTCGCGCACAACGCAACCTCTAGTATATATATATAATTTAATTTGTATAACTATTACAAATGGTAATTAATCAGTTAATCCTGAAAATTCATAGACTGTCGTTCACACCTATCTGTTTAGCTACGTCCTATAGTTAATTCCTACTCTTCGCTTACAGGTTATCATCGTGGTAACATGGAACATCCCAATTTAAACTTTTCTGAAACTCCATTTTGTTCAGCGCACGTTGTAGGGTAAACGACCCTATAAACGGACGAGGCAAAAACTCTTCAGCACAAAACACACTCTATGCCAGGGTAAAGTTTGCAACGGTGTGTCAGCTGGTCATTTTGATGCACAAAGAAGTAATTCATTAATAAGAAGTACATTAATTCCAATTATTTTTCGGAACTAGATTGTAAATTGTAATTGATCGAGCGAAACGAGATCTCCAAATCAACTTGGGCAAATCGGCGTTGTATGTATGTATGTATGTTTGTTTGTCCGAAGGTTGGTCTGAAGATAACTATCGAAGCGTTAATCCGATCATCATGAAATTTGGTATATAGGTTAGTAGTGATGGCACAATTTTGATGTGACTCAATGACCTAAAAAAAAACCCAAAATGGAACTATCTGGCCAAATGGCACGTCCAATAAAAGTTCTTTGTGAGTGCATTTTGATCCCGTTTTTATTTTTAGTTTAAACATTGTAGTTTTTAAGTTATTAGCCATTGTAAAAACTGTACTTTGACAAAATTCACAAGGTATACCAGTGACCCCACAGTGCTGAAATTTGGTATGCATGTAGCTTTGGTGATACAAATATAGGAAAAACTCTGAAATTCAGAATAACTGCAATTTCTACTCCAAAATGGAGTAACCAATTAACATGGACGACTCCCGTTACCTGTAATTTGAATGGAACTGTAGGTCAAGTAATTAAACTGTAGGGGACTATTTTGGTAGTCAAAGATTACGGATTTTTTTTTTGTTTTTATTGATGATTCGCGAGATCTCAGTTCAGGGCGAACCACTAGTAATATACCATAATACTTAGTGATCAGTGGACAAGTCGCCAACGCGCGAGTTAGTTTCACAAACCATAAGCTACGATAACCGCTTACCATGGGCTGCATCTATGCTTGCTTGTCACCTTGGTAATCTATCTATACTTATATTATAAAGAAGAACGATTTGTTTGTTTGTTTGCATTGAATAGGCTCCAAAAATACTAGTCTGATTTAAAAAATTCTTTCACCGTTGGGAAGCTATACTATCTCCGGGTGACATAGGCTACTTTTTACCCAACTGCGCAGAACTAGGATAATGTTTTTATTGAAAAACTATGCGTTCGAAGCTGCGGATTGGTCAGCTAGTATAAAAATAAAATAAAATAAACTCGATGCTTGTCAATACAACAATCGCGAGTATGCCTGCCGCTATAAATCTTTATTTATTATTTTACTTAGAAAACTTTCGTGATTTATTTCAATCATTATTATAAATACGGGATGTCTTATCGGTGTTTCGACGGACAATGTTTCGGTTCAATTCCTGAACCTCCATCAGGGTGATTGCAAACCGCTCTGAATAACGTCTCGCCTCGCACTGCGTGCCGCAGCCCTCTGCGCACGAGTAGACGGGCGCGGTGGTGGGGATTGAGTCAACGATGGCCCAGCGCGTTGACGGGTTTATTTATTATTATTATTTTTAACCTGTCCCACTGCAGGGCAAAGGTCTCCCTTCCTTCTTTCCAGTTTTTCTGTCCCCTGCTGTAGTGGAACAGTCTGGTAAATGCATATCCAAGTCGTCACGCCATCTCCGTGGTGGTCTGCCGCGTGGGTGTGTTGCGTTAGGGACCCATTCAGTTGTTATCTTTGCCCATAGATCATGGTGACTGAAAATTAACCAAAGTTTAAAATTAGAAAGAAAATACATTTATTTGACACACACACAGGATATACCATTCAGATCAGTACGAACATACCTACTTACATAAAGATTATAAATGATTAAAAATAAAAATTGTATAAAGAAACACAGGAAACACACAAGATAAAGATTGAGTACATAGGTGTTACGTAAATTACGCGAGTTTTCATACTGTTTATGCTCCACTATGTCCTTGCAACGGTCCCGTGTTTATCACAGTGTATGTTCACAATGTGCAGTGCAGACCACAGTGTCCGCGTTACCCATTCGTTGTATTTAATCGCCTACGCTCCTAGGGGAAACCAGTGAATTATTACATTTTTTATGCATTTGTGTATTATTTTATATTTTGTAAAGAGAACAAGACGTTAGTAGGGGATAAGAAGTTTATTTTATAACTTTTGGATACATTGCAAACAAATAACAACTAATTATGCTAAAAACAATCTGAAAATGGGTACCTACATGAAGAGTTACAGTGTAACTCGTTGGAAAAAAAACAAATCCCAACGAGTAACACTGTGACTCGTTTGGGTGTAACTCGTAAGGAACTCTCCGAATTTTCTAGTAGAAAAATCCTTTGGTGCAAGCTGGGATTTGAAGACACTACCTTTGAATCAGAGAGTGGAGGTGTATCCCATTACTCGCTGATTTATTATATCTAATTTTAAAAATACAGTTAACGGAAGATCAGCAAACTGGGTTCCTTAGTCCTCATAAAGGATAAAACGCTACCTACTGTGCTCTGGGCACTTGGACGCTGCGTAGCCGTTTACCCAGGAACTCGAGATCAAGTCGCTCGAGTAGCCGACTTAAGGGCCAAGGGATGAAACATCATTCGGAGGGCATTTGTCCCCTTCCAGAACCTACTTGTTGAACTTCACCTGCTTAGCAGCTTCAATCCAGAGAGTCTGTCGGAGACGAATCGCCGCATCGCTCTCCACCTTCAAGGACAGGTATTATCAGTGCTTAGAATGGCGTAGCGGCTGCAACGCAGGCGTTTCACGAGCGACGCACGCCCACCGCTTTCTTATAATGGCGTGGAAGCCATCAGTGTACGCCTTACTGAACATACCTGATGCATTGCTCCACTGAATGCTTTTAGTATTTTGAGATCGAGACCCTGGGCCCAAGGGTACCAGAGCTTATCGAGTTTTCATAATTATTTCTGGGAATTTGGTCTAACCTGACCGAAAGCTGATGCATGCCTGGGTTAATCAGATCAGGTTAATTAGATTTAACATAAATTGTTAAAACTTAAAACTCTATGAAAACATAATTTTGGACTATGAAGATAGGTAAAGTTGATCTCATCTAGGCCGGTTTTAACCACGGCGACCGTTCTTCCACTCTGTGAATTACGTTCATGCGCTCTCATATGACATAAATACCCTATCTTTGTTGTGAACGTGCGTTTGCAGATACTGCACGTAAGGGATTCTTGTAAATATAAATTATGTCATCAGGCTGTTTATTTTTCTGTGCGTCGCGTTTTTGATCAAGGTCGAGCCTTCTGTCGTCTTCAGATGATCAAACATTTTACTATACTTGTCTCCTCCATTCCGTGCGGTTTTCCAATATTTAGGTAAAGTTGTGTAAATAAGAAACGGAATTATTTTCATACAATTTCTTTATCCTTTCCCGGAGATTTAATTAATAAATTTCAATGGTTTTTCCCCAACAACAAGTCATCCCGGTAAAAGTACGAAGAACTCCGAACAAATACAAATCATTTGAGCCGCAGAACTTGAAACAACGGGGAGTTATTGGAAAGCAAAAAGTAAGGAATAAAACATGAACATACTTGCTTTTGGACACGAATATATCGTTTTACATCACTAATGAACTAAGCCAAATAAGGAGCGGTCTTTTTGTCTCATTGTGTATTGTGGTTATAGAGTTGCCGGGTTGTTGTACTGCAATGAATTTCGTAGAATCCTAGTAGAGAGTAGAGTGCCAAATCCAGGTTGAACTGGTTTTAACAGGTTTGCCGTCTAATGAAACAGCTAGCCCGTATACAAAACAAAAGTCTGTCTTTATTATTTGAATCTAATCATGAACCTGAAAATGTATCTTCTCATTTCTTTTTAAAAACAGTAACATTTGTATGCAGCGGTATACGTATTTTACTTCTTTAATAAGTTAAAATCAATACCTATTACCGGTTTATAAAAAAGTATACCTATATGTTTAAGGCATATAAAGTTTTTTAAGGAATATTGTCAGAGCTTGTACACGGGTAATCTATGGGTAAACTAAACCAAAAAAAATAGCTGGATGACCTACGAGTACAGTACAGCAATACTTTTAGGATGATGTTGAGGCTCCCCCATTTTTGAAGTGCCTCAGAGATGTTTGCTCAGAATCGAACTGGCTTTCACGCCATCATTCGGAAGAAAACAACATCTCTGATGAGCAGAACGCGGGCCAGCTACACCATCATCCTACAAACTGTGGCAGGGCGGTGTATGCCCCCTATATGGACACACTTCGTCCAGTGTCTTTATCCGTGAGGTTCCTGAGAACTTTCCTCCCGCGAACACTTCGCTTGTGGAATGGTCTCCCTGCTGAGGTTTTCCCCAGGAACTTGAGTATGGGGTTCTTCGAAAAGGGCGTTTTGAAAATTTTAAAGGGTCGGCAACGCGCGAATCCTTTGCTGTTACAAACGTCCATAGGCTACGGTAACCACTTCATTCAGGTGGGCCGTATGCTTGTTTGCTAACTAAAAAAAAACACAAAAAATGGGTGCTGCTCCAGCGTGTGCATACATAGCTGCTTAATTTTATTTTTATTCTATTTTATTTTTCTAATTTGTAATTTAATTGAATTTATTTTTCTTATTGCAATATTAATTTAATTATTTTTATAATATTTTTAATTTAATTTTAATTCAATATACTTTGTTTATGACATATTTTGGATCAATAAATTATCTGAAATAAATGAGTACAATACAATTCTATCAGTTATCTGGTTCCCATAGTACAAGCTCTGTTTAGTTTGGGGCTAGATAGCGTAGTGTGAAATGTCCAGCAATATATTTTTATAAGTCCAGTCCAGTTGCTAAACAGTCCGTCAATGAAACAGTGTGAGGTTGAGCAGCATTCGAATCCGTAAAAACTGTTCAGTATTCCAGCGGTGCCCCGCGGAAGGAGGATAATAAATCTGGCCAGAGGTGAGATGCACGGACAGGCACGGGTTCTGCAATTAATTAATTCATATTATTGCTTGGTGCGGTGGTTTTTGTAACTAGAAGAGCCTTATTGTTTTCTCAGGTTATAAATAAATAATGTGGAATATTTCACACAGCATTATATATTTTTAAATTTTACGGAGAACCAGTAGTTTAAAAGCTTTGGCGATCTCCGTGGTGCAGTGGGTGTCTAGGCGGCTGAGACACAGGAGGTTGCGGGTTCAATTCCCGCCGCGGAGCAAATGTTTGCACGTTATACAGATATTTGTTCCGGGTCTGGTGTTTGTTTATCTACTATGAGTATAAGATTTGTAAAACTAGTATTTACAAAAAAGTACATATGTACTCTATCAGTTATCTGGTTCCCATAGTACAAGCTTTGCTTAGTTTGTGGCTATATAGCGCTTTGTGAAATGCCCAGCATTATTTATTCTTTGTCTTCTCGTGTTATAAATAAATAATAAATATTGCTGGACATTTTTTAGCTACAAACTAAACAAAGCTTGTACACACGGCTACACCTCAAGCTATACATTTCCAGTATAAGCTAACCTCGCATTGTGTAGGTTTTCCGTACAATGAGAGGCCAAAAATAAAGTGTGTAAAATGGGAACCAGATAAATAATATAATACTTATATCCATTTTTTTTGTTAATACATACTTGTTATAATAAGTACTAGCTGACCAATCCGCAGCTTCGCAAGCGTAGTTTTTAAATAAAAATATTACCCTCCTTCTGCACAGTTGGGTAAAAAGTAGCATATGTTACTCAGGGATTGTGTAGAATTCTTATGGTAAAATAATTTTTGAAATCGGAATAGTAGTTTTTGAGTTTATTCATTACAAACATACAAAAATACAAATATTTCCCCTTCATAATATTAATAAAGATATAGATATAAAGATAAGAGAAACACGCGGACCCGAATCAAATATCTATAGATAATATAAACATTTGTTGTCGGTATAAATATGTATCATAAGGTACTTAATGACAACCACTCAATCAATTTAAATATAAATTATTCACAGGGCTATTTAATCATTGCTTTTATTCGGTTATTGAATTTTGGAATTTAAGATTATTTTAATATTATTTTGCAAGCCCTAACCGGCTTCATATTTAATTTAAAGACCTTATTTTGTAACATATTATCAGCAAAGAATATGACTAATTATGACTTATGTGTGTGTTAGTTGGTAAATAAAGATTTGTCTATGCCTAATATTAGGCGGAGACATCGCAATGGGAATTTGTAAAAAAATTAAGGTTTTTAAAAATAATGTCGTCTCTTACAGAACCCTGAAAGAGTGAACTTCCAATATAATTAGGCAGAGCGGCACCATTTCAATTGGCGGAGTGAAGTCCCGTGATTTCATAGCTGACTTCAAATTGCGCCGGACGACCAGTTTGCAGTTTTTAGAAGCCATAGTTCAGTGGAAGTTTTTAACGTCTTTCTTGGTTTATTGAATTTTAAACTCGGTTCGTGAAGAAAATTGCATTTACGTATTTTATGACCTTATATAATAGCTTCATTCGGATGCAAAGGCAACGATGATCGTGATGATTTATTACAACTCCAGAAGGGTAGAGCTAATTTAAGTGTGTTAGTTATTTAAAGCTGACCTGCCCGCGGCTTCGCAAGCGTGATTTGTCAATACAAACATTACCCTCCTTCTGTGCAGTCGGGTAAAAAGTAGCCTATGTCCCAATACCAGCGGTTTCACCCTCTTCAAGATTATTTTTTGAGACAAAATATAGCCTATGTCTTTCTCGAGGATATAATCTAATTCCTTGCCAAATTTCACGATTCGCTTAGCCGTTTAGTCATGAAAAGGTAACAAAAAAACAAACTTTCGAATTTATAATATTAGTATGGAGTATGGATTTACTAGTTTTTACTCGACCGCGAAGAGGGTATTTTTAATAAATATAATACACCCTGTATTTATTTATTTAAGTTCATTTGGCTTATCGTGTAGGTTAAACGACTTGACAGATTTTAACGAATGAGGTATCATTGAAATCGTCAGAATTACGTGAGTGACATTATGCTATATTAAATTTCAATATGGCGGGGGTATAGACCTATTGGATTTCAGTGAATCAAATATTGATCAAAACATATCAACGAGGTATCGATTTGAAGAAATTCCAGAAAAGAATATTCCAAAAATATATCACATCTACAGTTCAAAATGATGCACCGGTCCTAATTAATTATAGATATTCCGCTATCACCACCCAAATTCCATAATTAGCAAATTAGTGTCTTATATATCAAAAATACAAAAAACAACAACAATAAATGCACAACCTGTTTCGTTATGTATGACAATATTTTAAAACACACATCTGGAATTGTATAAACTGATTTAAGAGATGGGGTTAATACCGGAAGCTTGAATATTTATCCAGTAATCGACACATTTCCACTAAACATTTTTTTACGTACCTAAATAACGGCGCCTTTGCGACGATGCTGCTTAGTTAGTTTCACAGGTAACCTACTTACATGATGAATAAATATGATTTGTTAACTTATTTGATACAGGCGTTTCATTGATATTTTAAGACTTGATAATAGGATTTTAAGTTGTTTGTAAATTTAAAATTTTCTATAGTAATGAATTTGAAAAAAACTTATTTTACAATTGTACTAACCATTAGTGATACCCGTGTTTTTATTGATAAAGCGAAACGAGATCTCCAAATCAACTTGGGCAAATCGGCGTTGTATGTATGTATGTATGTTTGTTTGTCCGAAGCTAACTTTCGAAGCGTTTATCCGATCATCGTGAAATTTGGTATATAGGTAGGTAGTGATAGCACAATTTTGGTGTGAATTAATAAACTAAAAATTTTTTTAGGGGGGGGGGGGTTGTTGAGATATTGGGGTTCAAGAGGGGTAAAAAAAATTAAAACGAGACTATCAGGTCAAGCAAGACGTCAAATGAAAGGTATTCATTATTAAATTTCGACCCTGTTTTTATTTATATTATAATTTTTGTCGTTTCTGAGTTATTAGACATGATAAAAACTAAACTTTGACAAAATTCACAGGGTACACAAATGACCCCACAGTGCTGTAATTTGGTATGCGTGTAGCTTAAGTATCACAAATATAGGCAAAAGTCTGAAATCTAGAATAACTGCAATTCATACCCCAAAAAAGCGTAACCATATAACATGAACTCCCGTTACCTGTAATTTGAATGAAACTGTAGGTCAAGTAAATTGGTTATTTATTTCGTGGCACTATTTTGATAGTCAAAGATTACGAATAATATTTTTTTGTTTTTATGGTAGACTCGCGAGATCTCAGTTCGGGGCGAACCACTAGTTTAATGTCGAACAAAACAAAACACGTAGTATACTAAACATTCTTAAGTCAAACCTACTATAAGTTCAAGTTCATTAGAAAAATATATTCAGCTTTTAGCGGTTGATACAATAACCACTAACGACTTTTGAACAATTCCATGAAGCAGTCTTTTTTTCACCGAACAACAAAACTTAAATAAACTACTCTCCACGTAGTTTTAAACTGTACTCGAAAAGATACTTCAAATTCAACCCTATTCTAAAGCACTAAAGTTCAAGTAACGGAGCTTATTTTAAAACTGTGGCGACCAAAAACCACTTGAAACTTAACTCTATTCGTAAGGTGTTAAGGTTTGAGTGGTATAGTTAGGTTACTTATGGAATGTTCACGCGATTTTTTTGTTTGATTTTGAGTAAAGTTGGGAACAGTCACTAGTGTTTCAAGTGAAAGTTTGTTAGGGAGTTGCGGTAGCTGTAATTTAAAATCGGGTTTTGTGAATATTGTTCTTTATACGAAGGAAATTCTCCTAATGGATTCTCCTACTGGTAGGAGCAAGAGAACAATATTTTTATGCTATATCATCATATCAATTCAATTCAATTTAATTTTTTGATCGAGCGAAGTGAGATCTCCAAATCAACTTGGGCAAATCGGCGTTGTATGTATGTTTGTTTGTCCGAGGATAACTTTCGAAGCGTTTATCCGATCATCGTGAAATTTGGTATATATCTAAGTAATGATGACACAATTTTGGTGTGACTCAATGAGCTAAAAATTTTGGGAGGTTGTTGACATATTGAGGTTCAAAAGGGGTAAAAAAATGAAAATGAGACTATTAGGTCAAATGAGACGTCAAATGAAAGATCTTCATAAGTAAATTTCGACCCCGTTTTTACTTTTATTAAAGTTTGTGTGGTTTTTGAGTTTATTATTTATTATTAGCCATATTAAAAACTAAACTTTGGCAAAATTTACAGGGTACACCAGTTACCGCACAGTGCTGTAATTTGGTATGCGTGTAGCTTATGTATCACAAATATAGGCAAAGTCTGAAATCTAGAATAACTGCAATTTGTACCCCAAAAAAGAGAATCAACTTACATGAACTCCCGTTACCTGTAATTTGAATGAAACTGTAGGTCAAGTTAGTTAGTTATTTATTTCGTGCACTATTTTGATAGTCAAAGATTACGAATAATATTTTTTGGTTTTTATGGTAGACTCGCGAGATCTCAGTTCGGGGACAACCACTAGTTATTTCAGATTAACACTAACACAACATTAACGTCACAATAAGACGGTCATCCTCCTAACACACCTTCAAGTTGAAGGTGAAACAACATTACCTGACGATGTCATCTTCCGAGCGTTATTTATTTACTATTTAAGTATTTTCTCTCTTAGTATAGCTTGCTATTTGCTTATACCTATATATCTCTCTCTCTCTTCCCAGCTATGTATCCCAAATAGTGGTGGGGTCAGCTTTCCTAGTTGTTTTTCTCCACTTCGCTCTATCCTCGACGTCGTCATTAGAAACTTGCCACTCTCTTTTGTCTTTTGACACTACATTTTTCCACCTTGTTTTGGGTCTATCTTCGACTGGGGATGGAAAGTTGTAGTGCTAAATTCTCTACGTAGTCAGGTGGCCTCCTCTTCACGTGACCGTACCAACGCAGCCGACTCTCCTGCATCTTGTCAGTGATCTTGTCGCGCACGCCCAGGCTTCCTCACACGTATTCGTTACGGATTTGCTTATACCTATATATAAGTTTATTTTATAAGTATTTTAAGTATAGGATTAAAACTTTTTCATATCTTTTATTAACCTAATAATATATGTGTAAATGTATCCTCCAAAGTACACCGCACTCCGTATCGTAAATTTCGCTCTATCCAAAGGTTGCCTGGAAGAGATCGCATTGAGCGATACAGCCGCCCATTGTATTGCCTTATTTATTCTAGCCTAGTACTTATTTTTGTATTATCAATAAAGCTATCTATCTATCTATCTAACATTAAATTCAAGGCAGGTACATAGTCCATATTTAATACAATAAAACAAGATACAATCAAATAATTTAATAGGTACACAAAAATAACATAAAATACACATAAAAATAACACCCAGGTTGACATACAACTATGGAGATACTAAACGCATATCAGCCATAGGTAGGGTAGCCAACTTATATATAGAAACTAGAGGTTGCGTAGTGCGCGAGTTGCACGCAACTCGCGTGTTATTGTTTTTGTCGAAGAAGCAATCAAAGAGGATTTCGAGCTGTTAAAAGCGATCAAAAAGGATATACATGTGTAAGAAGCAGTCAAAGACGATATCGAAATGGAAGAAGCAATCAAATCAAAGAAGATATCCAAATGGAAGCAGCAATCAAATATGATTTCGAAGTGCAAGAAGCAATCAAACAGGATATTGAAGTGAAAGCAGCAATCAAATAGGATATCGAATTAGCAGAAACTATTAAAGAGGAAATTGAAGTTGAGTAAGCAATCAAAGAGGATACCGAGGTGGTAGAAGCATTCTAAGATGACGAAGTGAAAAAAGCAATCAAAGACGATATCGAAGTGGAAGAAGCAATCAAAGAAGGTATCGAAGTGGAAGAAGCAATCTTAGAGGATATCGAAGTGGAAGAAGCAATCAAAGATGATATCGAAGTGGAAGAAGCAATCAAAGAGGATATTGAAGTGAAAGAAGCAATCAAATAGGATATCGAAGTAGCAGAAACAATCAAAGAGGAAATTAAAGTTGAGGAAGAAATCAAAGAGGATACCAAGGTGGTAGAAGCATTCTAAGAGGATGACGAAGTAAAAAAAGCAATCAAAGACGATATCGAAGTGGAAGAAGCAATCCAATGGATATTGAAGATGAAGAAGGAATAAAAGAGGATATCGAAGCGGAACAAGCAATCGTAGAGGATATCAAAGTTAAAGAAGCAATCAAAGATAAACAAGCAATCAAAGAGAAAAAAATTGGATGTTCCAAAATGATCATGATAATGGTTGTATAAAAAAAAATTGAACGTTGCAAAAAAGATCATGATGAACGTTGCATAAAAAAAAATCTGGACGTTCCAAAATGATCATGATTGACGTTGCATAATATAAATGTATGTTGCAAAATGATAATGATCAAAAATTTGTACTAATATTTTGTCAAAGTTTGCTAGTGCTATCTCTTCCCGTTTAGAAGATACGAGCGATTAAAGTTTTGTAAGAAAAATCATAAATTTGTTGATTGGATATCGAAGTGGAAGAAACTATCAAAGAGAATGTTGAAGTGGAAGAAGCAATCAAATAGGATATCGAAGTGGCAGAAACAATCAAAGAGGAAATTGAAGTTGAGTAAGCAATCAAAGAGGATACCGAGGCGGTAGAAGCATTCAAAGAAGATGACGAAGTGAAAAAAGCAATCAAAGACGATATCGAAATGGAAGAAGCAGTCAAAGACGATATCGAAGAGGGAGAAACAATCAAAGAGGAAATTGAAGTTGAGTAAGCAATCAAAGAGGATACCGAGGTGGTAGAAGCATTCAAAGAAGATGACGAAGTGAAAAAAGCAATCAAAGACGATATCGAAATGGAAGAAGCAGTCAAAGACGATATCGAAGTGGGAGAAGCAATCAAAGAGGATATCGAAGTTAAAGAAGCAGTCAAAGATGATGTCGAAGTGGAAAAAACATTCAAAGAAGATGACGAAGTGAGAGAAGCATTCAAAAAGGATGTCAAGGATGACAATAAAAAAACAGTTCCACCAAAAGTTTATACCAATATTTTGTACAAGTTTGCTAGGGCTATCTCTTCCCGTTTAGAAGATATGAGCGATTGAAGTTTTGTATGAAACACCACAATTTTGTAGAGCGCATAATGAAGTAACTGAAGCAATTAAAGAGGATATGAAAGTAGAAGAAGCATTTTAAAGGGATAACGAAGTGGAACATGCAAAAATAGAAGATGTCGAGGCGGAAGAAACAATCAAAGAGGATATCGAAGTGGAAGAAGCAATCAAAGAGGGTATCGAAGTGGAAGAAGCCATCACAGAGGATATCGAAGTGAAAATGCTATCAAAGACGATATCGAAGATGAAGACGCAATCAAAGAGAATAATGCAGTGCAAGAAGCAATCAAAAGGAAATCGAAGATGATATCGAAGTGGAAGGAGTAAACAAAGAGGATATTGAAGTGGGAGAAGCAATCAAATAGGATATCGAAGTAGCAAAAACAATCAAAGAGGAAATTGAAGTTGACTAAGGAATCAAAGAGGATACCGAGTTGGTAGAAGTATTCAAAGAGGATGACGAACTGAAAAAAGCAATCAAAGACTATATCGAAGTGAAAGAATTAGTCAAAGACGATATCAAAATGGAACAAGCAATCAAAGCGGATATCGAAGTGGAAGAAGCAATCAAAGAGGATATCAAAGTGGAAGAAGCCATCACAGAATATCGAAGTAAAAATGCAATCAAAAACGATATCGAATATGAAGACGCAATCAAAGAAAATATTGCAGTGCAAGAAGCAATCAAACGGAAATCAAAGAGGAAGGAGCCCTTACAGAGGATACCGAAGTGAAAATGCCATCAAAGAGGATATCAAAGATGAAGAAGCAATCCAATGGATATTGAAGATGAAGAAGGAATAAAAGAGGATATCGAAGTGGAAGAAGCAATCGTAGAGGATACCAAAGTTAAAGAAGCAATCAAATAGGATATCAATGTGGAAGAAGCAATCAAAGAGGATATCGAAGTGGAACAAGCAATCAAAGAGAAAAAAATTGGATGTTCCAAAATGATCATGATAATAGTTGTATAAAAAAAATTGAACGTTGCAAAAAAGATCATGATGAACGTTGCATAAAAAAAATCTGGACGTTCCAAAATGATCAGGATTGACGTTGCATAATATAAATGTATGTTGTAAAATGATAATGATCAAAAATTTGTACTAATATTTTGTCAAAGTTTGCTAGTGCTATCTCTTCCCGTTTCGAAGATACGAGCGATTAAAGTTTTGTAAGAAAAATCATAAATTTGTTGATTGGATATCGAAGTGGAAGAAACTATCAAAGAGAATGTTGAAGTGGGAGAAGCAATCAAATAGGATATCGAAGTGGCAGAAACAATCAAAGAGGAAATTGAAGTTGAGTAAGCAATCAAAGAGGATACCAAGGTGGTAGAAGCATTCAAAGAAGATGACGAAGTGAAAAAGCAATCAAAGACGATATCGAAATGGAAGAAGCAGTCAAAGACGATATCGAAGTGGGAGAAGCAATCAAAGAGGATATCGAAGTTAAAGAAGCAGTCAAAGATGATGTCGAAGTGGAAAAAACATTCAAAGAAGATGACGAAGTGAGAGAAGCATTCAAAAAGGATGTCAAGGATGACAATAAAAAAACAGTTCCACCAAAAATTTACACCAATATTTTGTACAAGTTTGCTAGGGCTAGCTCTTCCCGTTTAGAAGATATGAGCGATTGAAGTTTTGTATGAAACACCACAATTTTGTAGAGCGCATAATGAAGTAACTGAAGCAATTAAAGAGGATATGAAGTAGAAGAAGCATTTTAAAAGGATAACGAAGTGGAACATGCAAAAATAGAAGATGTGGAGGCGGAAGAAACAATAAAAGAGGATGACGAAGTGTAACAAGCAATCAAAGAGAATGTTCGAATAGTGGATGTCGCATAATAAAAAAAAATTGACGTTCAAAAATGATCATAGTGGATGAGGCATAAATAAAAAAAAATTGATGTTCCAAAATGATCACAGTGGATGTTGCATAATAAAAAAAAATTGACGTTCCAAAAGTGATCATTGTGGATGAGGCATAATTTAAAAAAAAATTGACGTTCCAAAATGATCATTGCTGATGAGGCATAATTAAAAAAAATTGATGTTCCAAAATTATCACAGTGGATGTTGCATAATAAAAAAAAAGAAATTGACGTTCCAAAATAATCATTGTGGATGAGGCATAATTTAAAAAAAATGATTTTCCAAAATGATCACAAAGGATTTTGCATAATAAAAAAAATGACGTTCCAAAAGTGATCATTGTGGATGAGGCATAATTTAAAACAAAATGATGTTCCAAAATGATCACAAAGGATTTTGCATAGTAAAAAAAAATTGACGTTCCAAAAGTGATCATTGTGGATGAGGCATAATTAAAAAAAATTGATTTTCCAAAAAGATCACAAAGGATTTTGCATAATAAAAAAAAATAATTGACGTTCCAAAGTGATCATTGTGGATGAGGCATAATAAAAAAAATGATGTACCAAAATGATCACAGTGGATGTTGCATAATACAAAAAAAAAATAATAATTGACGTTCCAAAGTGATCATTGTGGATGAGGCATAATTAAAAAAAATGATGTTCCAAAATGATCACAGTGGATGATGCATAATAAAAAAAAATAATAATTGACGTTCCAAAGTGATCATTGTGGATGAGGCATAATTAAAAAAATGATGTACCAAAATGATCACAGTGGATGTTGCATAATAAAAAAAAAAAATGACGTTTCAAAGTGATCATTGTGGATGAGGCATAATTGAAAAAAAATGATGTTACAAAATGATCACAGTGGATGATGCATAATAAAAAAAAAAAAATTGACGTTCCAAAGTGATCATTGTGGATGAGGCATAATTAAAAAAATGATGTACCAAAATGATCACAGTGGATGTTGCATAATAAAAAAAAAAAATGACGTTTCAAAGTGATCATTGTGGATGAGGCATAATTGAAAAAAAATGATGTTACAAAATGATCACAGTGGATGATGCATAATAAAAAAAAATAATTGACGTTCCAAAGTGATCATTGTGGATGAGGCATAATTAAAAAAATGATGTACCAAAATGATCACAGTGGATGTTGCATAATATAAAAAAAAAAATGACGTTTCAAAGTGATCATTGTGGATGAGGCATAATTAAAAAAATGTGGATGTTCCAAAATAAACATGATGAACGTTGCATACTAAAAAAAAAAAAAAATTGGATGTTCCAAAATGATGATGATGACCTTTGCAAAAACTATGAAAGTTGTCTCATGCCCCTCCACCACCATTATATAGAATCAAGCAAATTTACAGTAATTTTATAGTACACACAAGCCATGGGCTCCCTACAAAAACAGTATGAAAATTACGGCAAACGAAATATACGGTTTACGGTATTCATACAGAAATATTTTGTATGGGACAATTTTTTTTTTGTATGAAAGACAATTTTTTTTTCATGGAACCGGATATAAAAAAATGTCCTCTGCAACATTAGTTTTTGCACCAACGCTCTAAGACCTATACTTTCCGAGATACGAGGTGGATGGGAGCGAATGGGGGACAAAAGGGGTACTTTAGGATTTATTCCCAACTCATCGGAACTCCCTCTATACGATCCCACCAAACATTTTCACCCTACGAGGTGGCATCTGGGAGAACAAACATGTCAATGAGTCAGTCAGTCAGTGAGTGGTAATCGAGCTTTATATAATATAACTAGAGGTTGCGTAGTGCGCGAGTTGCACGCAACTCGCGTGTTATTGTTTTTGTCGAAGAAGCAATCAAAGAGGATTTCGAGCTGTTAAAAGCGATCAAAAAGGATATCCATGTGTAAGAAGCAGTCAAAGACGATATCGAAATGGAAGAAGCAATCAAATCAAAGAAGATATCCAAATGGAAGCAGCAATCAAATATGATTTCGAAGTGCAAGAAGCAATCAAACAGGATATTGAAGTGAAAGCAGCAATCAAATAGGATATCGAATTAGCAGAAACTATTAAAGAGGAAATTGAAGTTGAGTAAGCAATCAAAGAGGATACCGAGGTGGTAGAAGCATTCTAAGATGACGAAGTGAAAAAAGCAATCAAAGACGATATCGAAGTGGAAGAAGCAATCAAAGAAGGTATCGAAGTGGAAGAAGCAATCTTAGAGGATATCGAAGTGGAAGAAGCAATCAAAGATGATATCGAAGTGGAAGAAGCAATCAAAGAGGATATTGAAGTGAAAGAAGCAATCAAATAGGATATCGAAGTAGCAGAAACAATCAAAGAGGAAATTAAAGTTGAGGAAGAAATCAAAGAGGATACCAAGGTGGTAGAAGCATTCTAAGAGGATGACGAAGTAAAAAAAGCAATCAAAGACGATATCGAAGTGGAAGAAGCAATCCAATGGATATTGAAGATGAAGAAGGAATAAAAGAGGATATCGAAGCGGAACAAGCAATCGTAGAGGATATCAAAGTTAAAGAAGCAATCAAAGATAAACAAGCAATCAAAGAGAAAAAAATTGGATGTTCCAAAATGATCATGATAATGGTTGTATAAAAAAAAATTGAACGTTGCAAAAAAGATCATGATGAACGTTGCATAAAAAAAAATCTGGACGTTCCAAAATGATCATGATTGACGTTGCATAATATAAATGTATGTTGCAAAATGATAATGATCAAAAATTTGTACTAATATTTTGTCAAAGTTTGCTAGTGCTATCTCTTCCCGTTTAGAAGATACGAGCGATTAAAGTTTTGTAAGAAAAATCATAAATTTGTTGATTGGATATCGAAGTGGAAGAAACTATCAAAGAGAATGTTGAAGTGGAAGAAGCAATCAAATAGGATATCGAAGTGGCAGAAACAATCAAAGAGGAAATTGAAGTTGAGTAAGCAATCAAAGAGGATACCGAGGCGGTAGAAGCATTCAAAGAAGATGACGAAGTGAAAAAAGCAATCAAAGACGATATCGAAATGGAAGAAGCAGTCAAAGACGATATCGAAGAGGGAGAAACAATCAAAGAGGAAATTGAAGTTGAGTAAGCAATCAAAGAGGATACCGAGGTGGTAGAAGCATTCAAAGAAGATGACGAAGTGAAAAAAGCAATCAAAGACGATATCGAAATGGAAGAAGCAGTCAAAGACGATATCGAAGTGGGAGAAGCAATCAAAGAGGATATCGAAGTTAAAGAAGCAGTCAAAGATGATGTCGAAGTGGAAAAAACATTCAAAGAAGATGACGAAGTGAGAGAAGCATTCAAAAAGGATGTCAAGGATGACAATAAAAAAACAGTTGCACCAAAAATTTATACCAATATTTTGTACAAGTTTGCTAGGGCTATCTCTTCCCGTTTAGAAGATACGAGCGATTGAAGTTTTGTATGAAAGACCACAATTTTGTAGAGAGCATAATGAAGTAACTGAAGCAATTAAAGAGGATATGAAAGTAGAAGAAGCATTTTAAAGGGATAACGAAGTGGAACATGCAAAAATAGAAGATGTCGAGGCGGAAGAAACAATCAAAGAGGATATCGAAGTGGAAGAAGCAATCAAAGAGGGTATCGAAGTGGAAGAAGCCATCACAGAGGATATCGAAGTGAAAATGCTATCAAAGACGATATCGAAGATGAAGACGCAATCAAAGAGAATAATGCAGTGCAAGAAGCAATCAAAAGGAAATCGAAGATGATATCGAAGTGGAAGGAGTAAACAAAGAGGATATTGAAGTGGGAGAAGCAATCAAATAGGATATCGAAGTAGCAAAAACAATCAAAGAGGAAATTGAAGTTGACTAAGGAATCAAAGAGGATACCGAGTTGGTAGAAGTATTCAAAGAGGATGACGAACTGAAAAAAGCAATCAAAGACGATATCGAAGTGAAAGAAATAGTCAAAGACGATATCAAAATGGAACAAGCAATCAAAGCGGATATCGAAGTGGAAGAAGCAATCAAAGAGGATATCAAAGTGGAAGAAGCCATCACAGGATATCGAAGTAAAAATGCAATCAAAAACGATATCGAATATGAAGACGCAATCAAAGAAAATATTGCAGTGCAAGAAGCAATCAAACGGAAATCAAAGAGGAAGGAGCCCTTACAGAGGATACCGAAGTGAAAATGCCATCAAAGAGGATATCAAAAATGAAGAAGCAATCCAATGGATATTGAAGATGAAGAAGGAATAAAAGAGGATATCGAAGTGGAAGAAGCAATCGTAGAGGATACCAAAGTTAAAGAAGCAATCAAATAGGATATCAATGTGGAAGAAGCAATCAAAGAGGATATCGAAGTGGAACAAGCAATCAAAGAGAAAAAAATTGGATGTTCCAAAATGATCACGATAATAGTTGTATAAAAAAAATTGAACGTTGCAAAAAAGATCATGATGAACGTTGCATAAAAAAAATCTGGACGTTCCAAAATGATCAGGATTGACGTTGCATAATATAAATGTATGTTGTAAAATGATAATGATCAAAAATTTGTACTAATATTTTCTCAAAGTTTGCTAGTGCTATCTCTTCCCGTTTAGAAGATACGAGCGATTAAAGTTTTGTAAGAAAAATCATAAATTTGTTGATTGGATATCGAAGTGGAAGAAACTATCAAAGAGAATGTTGAAGTGGGAGAAGCAATCAAATAGGATATCGAAGTGGCAGAAACAATCAAAGAGGAAATTGAAGTTGAGTAAGCAATCAAAGAGGATACCAAGGTGGTAGAAGCATTCAAAGAAGATGACGAAGTGAAAAAGCAATCAAAGACGATATCGAAATGGAAGAAGCAGTCAAAGACGATATCGAAGTGGGAGAAGCAATCAAAGAGGATATCGAAGTTAAAGAAGCAGTCAAAGATGATGTCGAAGTGGAAAAAACATTCAAAGAAGATGACGAAGTGAGAGAAGCATTCAAAAAGGATGTCAAGGATGACAATAAAAAAACAGTTGCACCAAAAATTTATACCAATATTTTGTACAAGTTTGCTAGGGCTATCTCTTCCCGTTTAGAAGATACGAGCGATTGAAGTTTTGTATGAAAGACCACAATTTTGTAGAGAGCATAATGAAGTAACTGAAGCAATTAAAGAGGATATGAAAGTAGAAGAAGCATTTTAAAGGGATAACGAAGTGGAACATGCAAAAATAGAAGATGTCGAGGCGGAAGAAACAATCAAAGAAGATATCGAAGTGGAAGAAGCAATCAAAGAGGGTATCGAAGTGGAAGAAGCCATCACAGAGGATATCGAAGTGAAAATGCGATCAAAAACGATATCGAAGATGAAGACGCAATCAAAGAGAATATTGCAGTGCAAGAAGCAATCAAAAGGAAATCGAAGATGATATCGAATTGGTAGAAGCAATAAAAGAGGATATCAAAGTGGAAGAAGCCATCAAAGAGGATATCGAGCTGTTTAAAGTTATCGAAGAGGATATCCATGTGTAAGAAGCAGCCAAAGACGATCGAAATGGAAGAAGCAATCAAATCAAAGAGGATATCCAAGTGGAAGCAGCAATCAAAGATGATATCGAAGTGGAAGAAGCAATCAAAGAGGATATTGAAGTGAAAGAAGCAATCAAATAGGATATCGAAGTAGCAGAAACAATTAAAGAGGAAATTGAAATTGAGTAAAAGACGTCGAGGACAATGATAAAAATAAAAAAACGGTTTCACCAAAAACTTATACTAATATTTTGTAAAAGTTTTCTCGAGCTATCTCTTCCCGTTTAAAAGATACGAGCGATTTAAGTTTAGTATGAAAACCCATAATTTTGTGGAGTGGAAATTGAAGTAAAAGAAGCAATTGAAGAAGATATATAAGTAGAAAAAGACATTAAAAAGGATATCAAAGTGGAAGAAGCAAAAATAGAGGATATCGAGGTGAAAGAAGCATTCAAGGAGGAAGACCAAGTGAGAGAAGCATTCAAAAAGGATCTCAAGGGCAATGATGGTATTAAAAAAACTATTCCACCAAAAATTTGTACCAATATTTTGCAAAAGTTTGCTAGGCGTAACTGTTCCCGTTTAGAAGATACGAGCGATTTAAGGTTTGTATTAAAACCCATAATTTTATAGAGTGGGAATTGAAGTAAAAGAAGCAATTGAAGAAAATATATAAGTAGATAAAGCAATTAAAAAGGATATCAAAATGGAAGAAGCAAAAATAGAGGATATCGAAGTGAAAGAAGCATTCTAAGTGGAAGACGAAGTAAGAGAAGCATTCAAAATGGATGTCAAGGGCAATGATGGTATTAAAAAAACTATTGCACCAAAAATTTGTACCAATAATCTGTAAAAGTTTGCTAGGCGTAACTCTTCCCGTTTAGAAGATACGAGCGATTTAAGATTTGTATTAAAACCCATAATTTTGTAGAGTCGATATTGAAGTAAGAGAAGTAATTGAAGAAAATAGAAAAATAGAAAAAACAATTCAAAAATATATTGAAGTAAAAATGCCATCAAAGAGGATTTCGAAGTTATAGAAACAATTAAAGAGGATATCAATGTAGAAGAAACATTCGAAAACGAAAAGGAAGTGAGAGAAGAATTCAAAATGATGGCAAGGGCGATGATGACCGTAAAATAACGATTCCACCAAAAATTTGAGCTACAAAAAAAAATTGATTTTCCAAAATGATCACAGTGGATGTTGCATAATAAAAAAAAAATGACGTTCCAAAATGATCATGTGGATGAGGCATAATTTAAAAAAAATGATGTTCCAAAATGATCACAGTGGATGATGCATAATACAAAAAAAATAACAATAATTGACGTTCCAAAGTGATCATTGTGGATGAGGCATAATTAAAAAAAATGATGTTCCAAAATGATCACAGTGGATTTTGCATAATAAAAAATAATTGACGTTCCAAAGTGATCATTGTGGATGAGGCGTAATTAAAAAAATGATGTACCAAAATGATCACAGTGAATGTTGCATAATAAAAAAAAAATAATTGACGTTCCAAAGTGAGCATTGTGGATGAGGCATAATTAAAAAAAATGATGTTCCAAAATGATCACAGTGGATGTTGCATAATAAAAAATAATTGACGTTCCAAAGTGATCATTGTGGATGAGGCGTAATTAAAAAAATGATGTACCAAAATGATCACAGTGAATGTTGCATAATAAAAAAAATAATAATTGACGTTCCAAAGTGATCATTGTGGATGAGGCATAATTAAAAAAATTGATGTACCAAAATATCACAGTGGATGTTGCATAATAAAAAAAAAATTGACGTTCCAAAGTGATCATAGTGGATGAGGCATAATTGAAAAAAAAATGATGTTACAAAATGATCACAGTGGATGATGCATAATAAAAAAAAATAATTGACGTTCCAAAGTGATCATTGTGGATGAGGCATAATTAAAAAAATGATGTACCAAAATGATCACAGTGGATGTTGCATAATAAAAAAAAAAAAATGACGTTCCAAAGTGATCATTGTGGATGAGGCATAATTAAAAAAATGATGTACCAAAATGATCACAGTGGATGTTGCATAATAAAAAAAAAATGACGTTTCAAAGTGATCATTGTGGATGAGGCATAATTGAAAAAAAATGATGTTACAAAATGATCACAGTGGATGATGCATAATAAAAAAAAAAAAAAATTGACGTTCCAAAGTGATCATTGTGGATGAGGCATAATTAAAAAAATGATGTACCAAAATGATCACAGTGGATGTTGCATAATAAAAAAAAAAAATGACGTTTCAAAGTGATCATTGTGGATGAGGCATAATTGAAAAAAAAATGATGTTACAAAATGATCACAGTGGATGATGCATAATAAAAAAAAATAATTGACGTTCCAAAGTGATCATTGTGGATGAGGCATAATTAAAAAAAATGATGTTCCAAAATGATCACAGTGGATGTTGCATAATAAAAAATAATTGACGTTCCAAAGTGATCATTGTGGATGAGGCGTAATTAAAAAAATGATGTACCAAAATGATCACAGTGAATGTTGCATAATAAAAAAAATAATAATTGACGTTCCAAAGTGATCATTGTGGATGAGGCATAATTAAAAAAATTGATGTACCAAAATATCACAGTGGATGTTGCATAATAAAAAAAAAATTGACGTTCCAAAGTGATCATAGTGGATGAGGCATAATTGAAAAAAAAATGATAGTACAAAATGATCACAGTGGATGATGCATAATAAAAAAAAATAATTGACGTTCCAAAGTGATCATTGTGGATGAGGCATAATTAAAAAAATGATGTACCAAAATGATCACAGTGGATGTTGCATAATAAAAAAAAAAAAAATGACGTTCCAAAGTGATCATTGTGGATGAGGCATAATTAAAAAAATGATGTACCAAAATGATCACAGTGGATGTTGCATAATAAAAAAAAAATGACGTTTCAAAGTGATCATTGTGGATGAGGCATAATTGAAAAAAAATGATGTACCAAAATGATCATAGTGGATGTTGCATAATACAAAAAAAAATAATAATAATTGACGTTCCAAAGTGATCATTGTGGATGAGGCATAATTAAAAAAATGATGTTCCAAAATGATCACAGTGGATGATGCATAATAAAAAAAATAATTGACGTTCCAAAGTGATCCTTGTGGATGAGGCATAATTAAAAAAAATTATGTGTTGCATACTAAAAAAAAAAAAAAATTGGATGTTCCAAAATGATGATGATGACCTTTGCAAAAACTATGAAAGTTGTCTCATGCCCCTCCACCACCATTATATAGAATCAAGCAAATTTACAGTAATTTTATAGTACACACAAGCCATGGGCTCCCTACAAAAACAGTATGAAAATTACGGCAAACGAAATATACGGTTTACGGTATTCATACAGAAATATTTTGTATGGGACAATTTTTTTTTTGTATGAAAGACAATTTTTTTTTCATGGAACCGGATATAAAAAAATGTCCTCTGCAACATTAGTTTTTGCACCAACGCTCTAAGACCTATACTTTCCGAGATACGAGGTGGATGGGAGCGAATGGGGGACAAAAGGGGTACTTTAGGATTTATTCCCAACTCATCGGAACTCCCTCTATACGATCCCACCAAACATTTTCACCCTACGAGGTGGCATCTGGGAGAACAAACATGTCAATGAGTCAGTCAGTCAGTGAGTGGTAATCGAGCTTTATATAATATAACTAGAGGTTGCGTTGTGCGCGAGCTGCTCGCAGCTCGCGTGTTTTTCTTTTAGTCGACGAAGTAATTAAAGAGGATATCGAGCTGTTAAAAGCCATCAAAGAGGATATCCATGTGTAAGAAGCAGTCAAAGACGATATCGAAATGGAAGAAGCAATCAAATCAAAGAGCATTTCCAAAGGGAAGCAGAAATCAAAGATGATATCGAAGTGGAAGAAGCAATAAAAGAGGATATTGAAGTGAAAGAAGCAATCAAATAGGATATCGAAGTAGCAGAAACAATCAACGAGGAAATTAAAGTTGAGTAAGCAGTCAAAGAGGATACCGAGGTGGTAGAAGCATTCTAAGAGGATGACGAAGTGAAAAAAGCAATCAAAGACGATATCGAAGTGGAAGAAACAGTCAAAGACGATCTCGAAGTGTAAGAAGCATTCAAAGAGGATATCGAAGTGGAAGAAGCAATCAAAGAGGGTATCGAAGTGGAAGAAGCCATCACAGAGGATATCGAAGTGAAAATGCTGTCAAAGACGACGATGAGGCATAATTAAAAAAAATTATGTACCAAAATGATCACAGTGGATGTTGCATAATAAAAAAAAAAATTGACGTTCCAAAGTGATCATTGTGGATGAGGCATAATTAAAAAAAAAATGTACCAAAATGATCACAGTGGATGTTGCATAATAAAAAAAAATTGACGTTCCAAAGTGATCATTGTGGATGAGGCATAATTAAAAAAAATGATGTACCAAAATGATCACAGTGGATGTTACATAATAAAAAAAAATTGACGTTCCAAAGTGATCATAGTGGATGAGGCATAATTGAAAAAAAATGATGTTCCAAAATGATCACAGTGGATGATGCATAATTAAAAAAAATTGATGTTCCCAAATGAACATGATAAACGTTGCATAATAAAAAAACAGGGGAAAAAATTGACGTTCCAAAATGATCATTTTGGATGAGGCATAATTAAAAAAAAAATGATGTTCCAAAATGATCACAGTGGATGATGCATAATGAAAAAATAAAAAATAATTGACGTTCCAAAGTGATCATTGTGGATGAGGCGTAATTAAAAAAATGATGTACCAAAATGATCACAGTGGATGTTGCATAATAAAAAAAAAATTGACGTTCCAAAGTGATCATTGTGGATGAGGCATAATTAAAAAAAATGATGTACCAAAATATCACAGTGGATGTTGCATAATAAAAAAAAATAATTGACGTTCCAAAGTGATCATTGTGGATGAGGCATAATTAAAAAAAACGGTGTTCCAAAATGATCACAGTGGATGATGCATAATAAAAAAATAAAAAAATTGACGTTCCAAAGTGATCATTGTGGATGAGGCATAATTAAAAAAAAATGATGTTCCAAAATGATCACAGTGGATGTTGCATAATAAAAAAAAATTGACGTTCCAAAGTGATCATAGTGGATGAGGCATAAATGAAAAAAAATGATGTTCCAAAATGATCACAGTGGATGATGCATAATTAAAAAAAAATTGATGTTCCCAAATGAACATGATAAACGTTGCATAATAAAAAAACAGGGGAAAAAATTGACGTTCCAAAATGATCATTGTGGATGAGGCATAATTAAAAAAAAAATGATGTTCCAAAATGATCACAGTGGATGATGCATAATGAAAAAATAAAAAATAATTGACGTTCCAAAGTGATCATTGTGGATGAGGCGTAATTAAAAAAATGATGTACCAAAATGATCACAGTGGATGTTGCATAATAAAAAAAAATTGACGTTCCAAAGTGATCATTGTGGATGAGGCATAATTAAAAAAAATGATGTACCAAAATGATCACAGTGGATGTTGCATAATAAAAAAAAATTGACGTTCCAAAGTGATCATAGTGGATGAGGCATAATTGAAAAAAAAATGATGTTCCAAAATGATCACAGTGGATGATGCATAATAAAAAAAAAATTGACGTTCCAAAGTGATCATTGTGGATGAGGCATAATTAAAAAAAATGATGTACCAAAATGAACACAGTGGATGTTGCATAATAAAAAAAAAAATTGACGTTCCAAAGTGATCATTGTGGATGAGGCATAATTAAAAAAAATGTGGATGTTCCAAAATAAACATGATGAACGTTGCATACTAAAAAAAAAAAAAAAATTGGATGTTCCAAAATGATGATGATGACCTTTGCAAAAACTATGAAAGTTATCTCATGTTCCTCCACCACCATTATATACCTAGAATCAAGCAAATTTACAGTAATTTTATAGTACACACAAGCCGTGGGCTCCCTACAAAAACAGTATGAAAATTACGGCAAACGAAATATACGGTTTACGGTATTCATACAGAAATATTTTGTATGGGACAATTTTTTTTTGTATGAAAGTCAATTTTTTTTTCATGGAACCGGATATAAAAAAATGTCCTCTGCAACATTAGTTTTTGCACCAACGCTGTAAGACTTATACTTTCCGAGATACGAGGTGGATAGGAGCGAATGGGGGACAAAAGGGGTACTTTAGGATTTATTCCCAACTCACCGGAACTCCCTCTATACGATCCCACCAAACATTTCCCCCCTACGAGGTGGCATCTGGGAGAACAATGATGTCAATCAGTCAGTGAGTCAGTGGTAATCGAGCTTTATATAATAACTAGAGGTTGCGTAGTGCGCGAGTTGCACGCAACTCGCGTGTTATTGTTTTTGTCGAAGAAGCAATCAAAGAGGATTTCGAGCTGTTAAAAGCGATCAAAAAGGATATCCATGTGTAAGAAGCAGTCAAAGACGATATCGAAATGGAAGAAGCAATCAAATCAAAGAAGATATCCAAATGGAAGCAGCAATCAAATATGATTTCGAAGTGCAAGAAGCAATCAAACAGGATATTGAAGT
This sequence comes from Philereme transversata, assembly GCA_963924445.1. Classification (NCBI taxonomy): domain Eukaryota; kingdom Metazoa; phylum Arthropoda; class Insecta; order Lepidoptera; family Geometridae; genus Philereme; species Philereme transversata. Next base: position 15,554,970 of record OZ004347.1, read on the forward strand.
GAAAGCAGCAATCAAATAGGATATCGAATTAGCAGAAACTATTAAAGAGGAAATTGAAGTTGAGTAAGCAATCAAAGAGGATACCGAGGTGGTAGAAGCATTCTAAGATGACGAAGTGAAAAAAGCAATCAAAGACGATATCGAAGTGGAAGAAGCAATCAAAGAAGGTATCGAAGTGGAAGAAGCAATCTTAGAGGATATCGAAGTGGAAGAAGCAATCAAAGAAGATATCGAAGTGTAAGAAGCCATCACAGAGGATATTGAAGTGAAAATGCTATCAAAAACCATATCGAAGATAAAGACGCAATCAAAGAGAATATTGCAGTGCAAGAAGCAATCAAAAGGAAATCGAAGATGATATCGAATTGGTAGAAGCAATAAAAGAGGATATCAAAGTGGAAGAAGCAATCAAAGAGGATATCGAGCTGTTAAAAGCTATCGAAGAGGATATCCATGTGTAAGAAGCAGTCAAAGACGATATCTAAATGGAAGAAGCAATGAAATCATAGAGGATTTCCAAGTGGACGCAGCATTCAAAGATGATATCGAAGTGGAAGAAGCAATCAAATAGGATATCGAAGTAGCAGAAACAATCAAAGAGGAAATTGAAATTGAGTAAAAGACGTCGAGGACAATGATAAAAATAAAAAAACGGTTCCACCAAAAACTTATACCAATATTTTGTAAAAGTTTCCTCGAGCTATCTCTTCCCGTTTAAAAGATACGAGCGATTTAAGTTTTGTATGAAACCCCATAATTTTGTAGAGTGGAAATTGAAGTAAAAGAAGCAATTGAAGAAAACATATAGCAATTAAAAAGGATATCAAAGTGGAAGAAGCCAAAATAGAGGATATCGAGATGAAAGAAGCATTCAAGGAGGAAGACCAAGTGAGAGAAGTATTTAAAAAGGATGTCAAGGGCAATGATGGTATTAAAAAAACTATTCCATCAAAAATTTGTACCAATATTTTGTAAAAGTTTGGTAGGCGTAACTCTTCCCGTTTAGAAGATACGAGCGATTTAAGATTTGTATTAAAACCCATAATTTTGTAGAGTGGAAATTGAAGTAAAAGAAGCAATTGAAGAAAATATGTAAGTAGAAAAAGCAATTAAAAAGGATATCAAAGCGGAAGAAGCAAAAATAGAGGATATCGTGGTGAAATAAGCATTTAAAGAGGAAGACGAAGTAAGAGAAGCATTCAGAAAGGATGTCAAGGGCAATGATGGTATTAAAAAAACTATTCCAACAAAAATTTGTACCAATATTTTGTAAAAGTTTGCTACACGTAACTCTTCCCGTTTAGAAGATACGAGCGATTTAAGATTTGTATTTTGTAGAGTGGAAATTGAAGTAACAGAAGCAATTGAAGAAAATATATAAGTAGAAAAAGCAATTAAAAAGGATATCAAAGTGGAAGAAGCAAAAATAGAGGATATCGAGTTGAAAGAATCATTCAAAGTGGAAGACGAAGTGAAAGAAGCATTTAAAAAGGATGTCAAGGGCAATGTGGTATTAAAAAAACTACTCCACCAAAAATTAGTACCAATATTTTGTAAAAGTTTGCTACGCGTAACTCTTCCCGTTTAGAAGATACGAGCGATTTAAGATTTGTATTAAAACCCATAATTTTGTAGAGTGGGAATTGAAGTAAAAGAAGCAATTGAAGAAAATATATAAGTAGAAAAAGCAATTAAAAAGGATATCAATGTGAAAGAAGCAAAAATAGAGGATATCGAGGTTAAAGAAGCATTCAAGGAGGAAGACCAAGTGAGAGAAGCATTCAAAAAGGATGTCAAGCGCAATGATGGTATTAAAAAAACCATTCCACCAAAAATTTGTACCAATATTTTGTAAAAGTTTGCTACGCGTAACTCTTCCCGTTTAGAAGATACGAGCGATTTAAGATATGTATTAAAACCCATAATTTTGAAGAGTCGATATTGAAGTAAGAGAAGTAATTGAAGAAAATATAAAAATAGAAAAAACAATTCAAAAGTATATTGAAGTAAAAATGCCATCAAAGAGGATTTCGAAGTTATAGAAACAATTAAAGAGGATATCAATGTGGAAGAAACATTCGAAAACGAAAAGGAAGTGAGAGAAGAATTCAAAATAATGGCAAGGGCGATGATGACCGTAAAATAACGATTCCACCAAAAATTTGTGATACAAAAAAAAATAATTTTCCAAAATGATCACAGTGGATGTTGCATAATAAAAAAAAATTGACGTTCCAAAATGATCATGCGGATGAGGCAAAATTAAAAAAAAATTATGTTCCAAAATGATCACAGTGGATGATGCATAATAAAAAAAATTGACGTTCCAAAGTGATCATTGTGGATGAGGCGTAATTAAAAAAATGATGTACCAAAATGATCACAGTGGATGTTGCATAATACAAAAAAATAATAATAATTGACGTTCCAAAGTGATCATTGTGGATGAGGCATAATTAAAAAAAATGATGTTCAAAATGATCACAGTGGATGATGCATAATAAAAAAAAAAATTATGTTCCAAAGTGATCATTGTGGATGAGGCATAATTAAAAAAATGATGTACCAAAATGATTACAGTGGATGTTGCATAATAAAAAAAATAATTGACGTTCCAAAGTGATCATTGTGGATGAGGCATAATAAAAAAAATTATGTACCAAAATGATCATAGTGGATGTTGCATAATACAAAAAAAAATAATAATAATTGACGTTCCAAAGTGATCATTGTGGATGAGGCATAATTAAAAAAATGATGTTCCAAAATGATCACAGTGGATGATGCATAATAAAAAAAATAATTGACGTTCCAAAGTGATCCTTGTGGATGAGGCATAATTAAAAAAAATTATGTGTTGCATGATAAAAAAAAAATAATTGACGTTCCAAAGTGATCATTGTGGATGAGGCGTAATTAAAAAAATGATGTACCAAAATTATTACAGTGGATGTTGCATAATAAAAAAAATAATTGACGTTCCAAAGTGATCATTGTGGATGAGGCATAATAAAAAAAATTATGTACCAAAATGATCACAGTGGATGTTGCATAATACAAAAAAAATAATAATAATTGACGTTCCAAAGTGATCATTGTGGATGAGGCATAATTAAAAAAAATGATGTACCAAAATGATCACAGTGGATGTTGCATAATACAAAAAAAATAATAATAATTGACGTTCCAAAGTGATCATTGTGGATGAGGCATAATTAAAAAAAATGATGTACCAAAATGATCACAGTGGATGTTGCATAATAAAAAAAAAAAAATAATTGACGTTCCAAAGTGATCATTGTGGATGAGGCATAATAAAAAAAATTATGTACCAAAATGATCATAGTGGATGTTGCATAATACAAAAAAAAATAATAATAATTGACGTTCCAAAGTGATCATTGTGGATGAGGCATAATTAAAAAAATGATGTTCCAAAATGATCACAGTGGATGATGCATAATAAAAAAAATAATTGACGTTCCAAAGTGATCCTTGTGGATGAGGCATAATTAAAAAAAATTATGTGTTGCATGATAAAAAAAAAATAATTGACGTTCCAAAGTGATCATTGTGGATGAGGCGTAATTAAAAAAATGATGTACCAAAATTATTACAGTGGATGTTGCATAATAAAAAAAATAATTGACGTTCCAAAGTGATCATTGTGGATGAGGCATAATAAAAAAAATTATGTACCAAAATGATCACAGTGGATGTTGCATAATACAAAAAAAATAATAATAATTGACGTTCCAAAGTGATCATTGTGGATGAGGCATAATTAAAAAAAATGATGTACCAAAATGATCACAGTGGATGTTGCATAATACAAAAAAAATAATAATAATTGACGTTCCAAAGTGATCATTGTGGATGAGGCATAATTAAAAAAAATGATGTACCAAAATGATCACAGTGGATGTTGCATAATAAAAAAAAAAAAATAATTGACGTTCCAAAGTGATCATTGTGGATGAGGCATAATTAAAAAAATGTGGATGTTCCAAAATAAACATGATGTTCGTTGCATACTAAAAAAAAAAAAAATTGGATGTTCCAAAATGATGATGATGACCTTTGCAAAAAACTATGAAAGTTATCTCATGTCCCTCCACCACCATTATATAGAATCAAGCAAATTTACAGTAATTTTATAGTACACACAAGCCGTGGGCTCCCTACAAAAACAGTATGAAAATTACGGCAAACGAAATATACGGTTTACGGTATTCATACAGAAATATTTTGTATGGGACAATTTTTTTTTTGTATGAAAGACATTTTTTTTTTCATGGAACCGGATATAAAAAAATGTCCTCTGCAACATTAGTTTTTGCACCAACTCTCTAAGACCTATACTTTCCGAGATACGAGGTCGATGTGAGCGAATGGGGGACAAAAGGGGTACTTTAGGATTTATTCCCAACTCATCGGAACTCCCTCTATACGATCCCACCAAACATTTTCACCCTACGAGGTGGCATCTGGGAGAACAAACATGTCAATGAGTCAGTCAGTCAGTCAGTCAGTGAGTGGTAATCGAGCTTTATATAATATAACTAGAGGTTGCGTTGTGCGCGAGCTGCTCGCAGCTCGCGTGTTTTTCTTTTAGTCGAAGAAGTAATTAAAGAGGATATCGAGCTGTTAAAAGCCATCAAAGAGGATATCCATGTGTAAGAAGCAGTCAAAGACGATATCGAAATGGAAGAAGCAATCAAATCAAAGAGGATTTCCAAGTGGAAGCAGCAATCAAAGATGATATCGAAGTGGAAGAAGCAATCAAAAAGGATATTGAAGTGAAAGAAGCAATCAAATAGGATATCGAAGTAGCAGAAACAATCAAAGAGGAAATTAAAGTTGAGGAAGAAATCAAAGAGGATACCAAGGTGGTAGAAGCATTCTAAGAGGATGACGAAGTAAAAAAAGCAATCAAAGACGATATCGAAGTGGAAGAAGCAATCCAATGGATATTGAAGATGAAGAAGGAATAAAAGAGGATATCGAAGCGGCACAAGCAATCGTAGAGGATATCAAAGTTAAAGAAGCAATCAAAGAGGATACCAATGTGGAAGAAGCAATCAAAGAGGATATCGAAGTGGAACAAGCAATCAAAGAGAAAAAAATTGGATGTTCCAAAATGATCATGATAATAGTTGTATAAAAAAAATTTAACGTTGCAAAAAAGATCATGATGAACGTTGCATAAAAAAAATCTGGACGTTCCAAAATGATCAGGATTGACGTTGCATAATATAAATGTATGTTGTAAAATGATAATGATCAAAAATTTGTACTAATATTTTGTCAAAGTTTGCTAGTGCTATCTCTTCCCGTTTAGAAGATACGAGCGATTAAAGTTTTGTAAGAAAAATCATAAATTTGTTGATTGGATATCGAAGTGGAAGAAACTATCAAAGAGAATGTTGAAGTGGAAGAAGCAATCAAATAGGATATCGAAGTGGCAGAAACAATCAAAGCGGAAATTGAAGTTGAGTAAGCAATCAAAGAGGATACCAAGGTGGTAGAAGCATTCAAAGAAGATGACGAAGTGAAAAAGCAATCAAAGACGATATCGAAATGGAAGAAGCAGTCAAAGACGATATCGAAGTGGGAGAAGCAATCAAAGAGGATATCGAAGTTAAAGAAGCAGTCAAAGATGATGTCGAAGTGGAAAAAACATTCAAAGAAGATGACGAAGTGAGAGAAGCATTCAAAAAGGATGTCAAGGATGACAATAAAAAAACAGTTCCACCAAAAATTTATACCAATATTTTGTACAAGTTTGCTAGGGCTATCTCTTCCCGTTTAGAAGATACGAGCGATTGAAGTTTTGTATGAAAGACCACAATTTTGTAGAGAGCATAATGAAGTAACTGAAGCAATTAAAGAGGATATGAAAGTAGAAGAAGCATTTTAAAGGGATAACGAAGTGGAACATGCAAAAATAGAAGATGTCGAGGCGGAAGAAACAATCAAAGAGGATATCGAAGTGGAAGAAGCAATCAAAGAGGGTATCGAAGTGGAAAAAGCAATCAAAGAGTGTATCGAAGTGGAAGAAGCCATCACAGAGGATATCGAAGTGAAAATGCTATCAAAGACGATATCGAAGATGAAGACGCAATCAAAGAGAATAATGCAGTGCAAGAAGCAATCAAAAGGAAATCGAAGATGATATCGAAGTGGAAGGAGTAAACAAAGAGGATATTGAAGTGGGAGAAGCAATCAAATAGGATATCGAAGTAGCAAAAACAATCAAAGAGGAAATTGAAGTTGACTAAGGAATCAAAGAGGATACCGAGTTGGTAGAAGTATTCAAAGAGGATGACGAAGTGAAAAAAGCAATTAAAGACGATATCGAAGTGAAAGAAATAGTCAAAGACGATATCAAAATGGAACAAGCAATCAAAGCGGATATCGAAGTGGAAGAAGCAATCAAAGAGGATGTCAAAGTGGAAGAAGCCATCACAGGATATCGAAGTAAAAATGCAATCAAAAACGATATCGAATATGAAGACGCAATCAAAGAAAATATTGCAGTGCAAGAAGCAATCAAACGGAAATCAAAGAGGAAGGAGCCCTTACAGAGGATACCGAAGTGAAAATGCCATCAAAGAGGATATCAAAGATGAAGAAGCAATCCAATGGATATTGAAGATGAAGAAGGAATAAAAGAGGATATCGAAGTGGAACAAGCAATCGTAGAGGATATCAAAGTTAAAGAAGCAATCAAATAGGATATCAATGTGGAAGAAGCAATCAAAGAGGATATCGAAGTGGAACAAGCAATCAAAGAGAAAAAAATTGGATGTTCGAAAATGATCATGATAATAGTTGTATAAAAAAAATTGAACGTTGCAAAAAAGATCATGATGAACGTTGCATAAAAAATCTGGACGTTCCAAAATGATCAGGATTGACGTTGCATAATATAAATGTATGTTGTAAAATGATAATGATCAAAAATTTGTACTAATATTTTGTCAAAGTTTGCTAGTGCTATCTCTTCCCGTTTAGAAGATACGAGCGATTAAAGTTTTGTAAGAAAAATCATAAATTTGTTGATTGGATATCGAAGTGGAAGAAACTATCAAAGAGAATGTTGAAGTGGAAGAAGCAATCAAATAGGATATCGAAGTGGCAGAAACAATCAAAGCGGAAATTGAAGTTGAGTAAGCAATCAAAGAGGATACCAAGGTGGTAGAAGCATTCAAAGAAGATGACGAAGTGAAAAAGCAATCAAAGACGATATCGAAATGGAAGAAGCAGTCAAAGACGATATCGAAGTGGGAGAAGCAATCAAAGAGGATATCGAAGTTAAAGAAGCAGTCAAAGATGATGTCGAAGTGGAAAAAACATTCAAAGAAGATGACGAAGTGAGAGAAGCATTCAAAAAGGATGTCAAGGATGACAATAAAAAAACAGTTCCACCAAAAATTTATACCAAGTTGTACAAGTTTGCTAGGGCTATCTCTTCCCGTTTAGAAGATACGAGCGGTTGAAGTTTTGTATGAAAGACCACAATTTTGTAGAGAGCATAATGAAGTAACTGAAGCAATTAAAGAGGATATGAAAGTAGAAGAAGCATTTTAAAGGGATAACGAAGTGGAACATGCAAAAATAGAAGATGTCGAGGCGGAAGAAACAATCAAAGAGGATATCGAAGTGGAAGAAGCAATCAAAGAGGGTATCGAAGTGGAAGAAGCCATCACAGAGGATATCGAAGTGAAAATGCTATCAAAGACGATATCGAAGATGAAGACGCAATCAAAGAGAATAATGCAGTGCAAGAAGCAATCAAAAGGAAATCGAAGATGATATCGAAGTGGAAGGAGTAAACAAAGAGGATATTGAAGTGGGAGAAGCAATCAAATAGGATATCGAAGTAGCAAAAACAATCAAAGAGAAAATTGAAGTTGACTAAGGAATCAAAGAGGATACCGAGTTGGTAGAAGTATTCAAAGAGGATGACGAAGTGAAAAAAGCAATCAAAGACGGTATCGAAGTGAAAGAAATAGTCAACGACGATATCAAAATGGAACAAGCAATCAAAGCGGATATCGAAGTGGAAGAAGCAATCAAAGAGGATATCAAAGTGGAAGAAGCCATCACAGGATATCGAAGTAAAAATGCAATCAAAAACGATATCGAATATGAAGACGCAATCAAAGAAAATATTGCAGTGCAAGAAGCAATCAAACGGAAATCAAAGAGGAAGGAGCCCTTACAGAGGATACCGAAGTGAAAATGCCATCAAAGAGGATATCAAAGATGAAGAAGCAATCCAATGGATATTGAAGATGAAGAAGGAATAAAAGAGGATATCGAAGTGGAACAAGCAATCGTAGAGGATATCAAAGTTAAAGAAGCAATCAAATAGGATATCAATGTGGAAGAAGCAATCAAAGAGGATATCGAAGTGGAACAAGCAATCAAAGAGAAAAAAATTGGATGTTCCAAAATGATCATGATAATAGTTGTATAAAAAAAATTTAACGTTGCAAAAAAGATCATGATGAACGTTGCATAAAAAAATCTGGACGTTCCAAAATGATCAGGATTGACGTTGCATAATATAAATGTATGTTGTAAAATGATAATGATCAAAAATTTGTACTAATATTTTGTCAAAGTTTGCTAGTGCTATCTCTTCCCGTTTAGAAGATACGAGTGATTAAAGTTTTGTAAGAAAAATCATAAATTTGTTGATTGGATATCGAAGTGGAAGAAACTATCAAAGAGAATGTTGAAGTGGAAGAAACAATCAAATAGGATATCGAAGTGGCAGAAACAATCAAAGAGGAAATTGAAGTTGAGTAAGCAATCAAAGAGGATACCAAGGTGGTAGAAGCATTCAAAGAAGATGACGAAGTGAAAAAGCAATCAAAGACGATATCGAAATGGAAGAAGCAGTCAAAGACGATATCGAAGTGGGAGAAGCAATCAAAGAGGATATCGAAGTTAAAGAAGCAGTCAAAGATGATGTCGAAGTGGAAAAAACATTCAAAGAAGATGACGAAGTGAGAGAAGCATTCCAAAAGGATGTCAAGGATGACAATAAAAAAACAGTTCCACCAAAAGTTTATACCAATATTTTGTACATGTTTGCTAGGGCTATCTCTTCCCGCTTAGAAGATATGAGCGATTGAAGTTTTGTATGAAACACCACAATTTTGTAGAGCGCATAATGAAGTAACTGAAGCAATTAAAGAGGATATGAAGTAGAAGAAGCATTTTAAAAGGATAACGAAGTGGAACATGCAAAAATAGAAGATGTGGAGGCGGAAGAAACAATAAAAGAGGATGACGAAGTGTAACAAGCAATCAAAGAGAATATTCGAATAGTGGATGTCGCATAATAAAAAAAAATTGACGTTCCAAAATGATCATAGTGGATGAGGCATAAATAAAAAAAAAATGATGTTCCAAAATGATCACAGTGGATGTTGCATAATAAAAAAAAATTGACGTTCCAAAAGTGATCATTGTGGATGAGGCATAATTTAAAAAAAAATTGACGTTCCAAAATGATCATTGCGGATGAGGCATAATTAAAAAAAATTGATGTTCCAAAATTATCACAGTGGATGTTGCATAATAAAAAAAAATTGACGTTCCAAAGTGATCATTGTGGATGAGGCGTAATTAAAAAAATGATGTACCAAAATGATCACAGTGGATGTTGCATAATAAAAAAAATAATAATTGACGTTCCAAAGTGATCATTGTGGATGAGGCATAATTAAAAAAATTGATGTACCAAAATATCACAGTGGATGTTGCATAATAAAAAAAAAAATTGACGTTCCAAAGTGATCATAGTGGATGAGGCATAATTGAAAAAAAATGATGTTACAAAATGATCACAGTGGATGATGCATAATAAAAAAAAAAATAATTGACGTTCCAAAGTGATCATTGTGGATGAGGCATAATTAAAAAAATGATGTACCAAAATGATCACAGTGGATGTTGCATAATAAAAAAAAAAAAATGACGTTTCAAAGTGATCATTGTGGATGAGGCATAATTGAAAAAAAAATGATGTTACAAAATGATCACAGTGGATGATGCATAATAAAAAAAAAATTGACGTTCCAAAGTGATCATTGTGGATGAGGCATAATTAAAAAAATGATGTACCAAAATGATCACAGTGGATGTTGCATAATAAAAAAAAAAAATGACGTTTCAAAGTGATCATTGTGGATGAGGCATAATTAAAAAAATGTGGATGTTCCAAAATAAACATGATGAACGTTGCATACTAAAAAAAAAAAAAAAAATTGGATGTTCCAAAATGATGATGATGACCTTTGCAAAAACTATGAAAGTTATCTCATGTCCCTCCACCACCATTATATAGAATCAAGCAAATTTACAGTAATTTTATAGTACACACAAGCCGTGGGCTCCCTACAAAAACAGTATGAAAATTACGGCAAACGAAATTTACGGTTTACGGTATTCATACAGAAATATTTTGTATGGGACAATTTTTTTTTTGTATGAAAGACCATTTTTTTTTCATGGAACCGGATATAAAAAAATGTCCTCTGCAACATTAGTTTTTGCGCCAACGCTGTAAGACCTATACTTTCCGAGATACGAGGTGGATGGGAGCGAATGGGGGACAAAAGGGGTACTTTAGGATTTATTCCCAACTCATCGGAACTCCCTCTATACGATCCCACCAAACATTTTCACCCTACGAGGTGGCATCTGGGAGAACAAACATGTCAATGAGTCAGTCAGTGAGTGGTAATCGAGCTTTATATAATATAACTAGAGGTTGCGTTGTGCGCGAGCTGCTCGCAGCTCGCGTGTTTTTCTTTTAGTCGAAGAAGTAATTAAAGAGGATATCGAGCTGTTAAAAGCCATCAAAGAGGATATCCATGTGTAAGAAGCAGTCAAAGACGATATCGAAATGGAAGAAGCAATCAAATCAAAGAGGATTTCCAAGTGGAAGCAGCAATCAAAGATGATATCGAAGTGGAAGAAGCAATCAAAAAGGATATTGAAGTGAAAGAAGCAATCAAATAGGATATCGAAGTAGCAGAAACAATCAAAGAGGAAATTAAAGTTGAGGAAGAAATCAAAGAGGATACCAAGGTGGTAGAAGCATTCTAAGAGGATGACGAAGTAAAAAAAGCAATCAAAGACGATATCGAAGTGGAAGAAGCAATCCAATGGATATTGAAGATGAAGAAGGAATAAAAGAGGATATCGAAGCGGAACAAGCAATCGTAAAGGATATCAAAGTTAAAGAAGCAATCAAAGAGGATACCAATGTGGAAGAAGCAATCAAAGAGGATATCGAAGTGGAACAAGCAATCAAAGAGAAAAAAATTGGATGTTCCAAAATGATCATAATAATAGTTGTATAAAAAAAATTTAACGTTGCAAAAAAGATCACGATGAACGTTGCATAAAAAAAATCTGGACGTTCCAAAATGATCAGGATTGACGTTGCATAATATAAATGTATGTTGTAAAATGATAATGATCAAAAATTTGTACTAATACTTTGTCAAAGTTTGCTAGTGCTATCTCTTCCCGTTTAGAAGATACGAGCGATTAAAGTTTTGTAAGAAAAATCATAAATTTGTTGATTGGATATCGAAGTGGAAGAAACTATCAAAGAGAATGTTGAAGTGGAAGAAGCAATCAAATAGGATATCGAAGTGGCAGAAACAATCAAAGCGGAAATTGAAGTTGAGTAAGCAATCAAAGAGGATACCAAGGTGGTAGAAGCATTCAAAGAAGATGACGAAGTGAAAAAGCAATCAAAGACGATATCGAAATGGAAGAAGCAGTCAAAGACGATATCGAAGTGGGAGAAGCAATCAAAGAGGATATCGAAGTTAAAGAAGCAGTCAAAGATGATGTCGAAGTGGAAAAATCATTCAAAGAAGATGACGAAGTGAGAGAAGCATTCAAAAAGGATGTCAAGGATGACAATAAAAAAACAGTTCCACCAAAAATTTATACCAATATTTTGTACAAGTTTGCTAGGGCTATCTCTTCCCGTTTAGAAGATACGAGCGATTGAAGTTTTGTATGAAAGACCACAATTTTGTAGAGAGCATAATGAAGTAACTGAAGCAATTAAAGAGGATATGAAAGTAGAAGAAGCATTTTAAAGGGATAACGAAGTGGAACATGCAAAAATAGAAGATGTCGAGGCGGAAGAAACAATCAAAGAGGATATCGAAGTGGAAGAAGCAATCAAAGAGGGTATCGAAGTGGAAAAAGCAATCAAAGAGGGTATCGAAGTGGAAGAAGCCATCACAGAGGATATCGAAGTGAAAATGCTATCAAAGACGATATCGAAGATGAAGACGCAATCAAAGAGAATAATGCAGTGCAAGAAGCAATCAAAAGGAAATCGAAGATGATATCGAAGTGGAAGGAGTAAACAAAGAGGATATTGAAGTGGGAGAAGCAGTCAAATAGGATATCGAAGTAGCAAAAACAATCAAAGAGGAAATTGAAGTTGACTAAGGAATCAAAGAGGATACCGAGTTGGTAGAAGTATTCAAAGAGGATGACGAAGTGAAAAAAGCAATCAAAGACGATATCGAAGTGAAAGAAATAGTCAAAGACGATATCAAAATGGAACAAGCAATCAAAGCGGATATCGAAGTGGAAGAAGCAATCAAAGAGGATGTCAAAGTGGAAGAAGCCATCACAGGATATCGAAGTAAAAATGCAATCAAAAACGATATCGAATATGAAGACGCAATCAAAGAAAATATTGCAGTGCAAGAAGCAATCAAACGGAAATCAAAGAGGAAGGAGCCCTTACAGAGGATACCGAAGTGAAAATGCCATCAAAGAGGATATCAAAGATGAAGAAGCAATCCAATGGATATTGAAGATGAAGAAGGAATAAAAGAGGATATCGAAGTGGAACAAGCAATCGTAGAGGATATCAAAGTTAAAGAAGCAATCAAATAGGATATCAATGTGGAAGAAGCAATCAAAGAGGATATCGAAGTGGAACAAGCAATCAAAGAGAAAAAAATTGGATGTTCGAAAATGATCATGATAATAGTTGTATAAAAAAAATTGAACGTTGCAAAAAAGATCATGATGAACGTTGCATAAAAAAATCTGGACGTTCCAAAATGATCAGGATTGACGTTGCATAATATAAATGTATGTTGTAAAATGATAATGATCAAAAATTTGTACTAATACTTTGTCAAAGTTTGCTAGTGCTATCTCTTCCCGTTTAGAAGATACGAGCGATTAAAGTTTTGTAAGAAAAATCATAAATTTGTTGATTGGATATCGAAGTGGAAGAAACTATCAAAGAGAATGTTGAAGTGGAAGAAGCAATCAAATAGGATATCGAAGTGGCAGAAACAATCAAAGCGGAAATTGAAGTTGAGTAAGCAATCAAAGAGGATACCAAGGTGGTAGAAGCATTCAAAGAAGATGACGAAGTGAAAAAGCAATCAAAGACGATATCGAAATGGAAGAAACAGTCAAAGAGGATATCGAAGTGGGAGAAGCAATCAAAGAGGATATCGAAGATAAAGAAGCAGTCAAAGATGATGTCGAAGTGGAAAAAACATTCAAAGAAGATGACGAAGTGAGAGAAGCATTCAAAAAGGATGTCAAGGATGACAATAAAAAAACAGTTCCACCAAAAGTTTATACCAATATTTTGTACAAGTTTGCTAGGGCTATCTCTTCCCGCTTAGAAGATATGAGGGATTGAAGTTTTGTATGAAACACCACAATTTTGTAGAGCGCATAATGAAGTAACTGAAGCAATTAAAGAGGATATGAAGTAGAAGAAGCATTTTAAAAGGATAACGAAGTGGAACATGCATAAATAGAAGATGTGGAGGCGGAAGAAACAATAAAAGAGGATGACGAAGTGTAACAAGCAATCAAAGACAATATTCGAACAGTGGATGTCGCATAATAAAAAAAAATTGACGTTCCAAAATGATCATAGTGGATGAGGCATAAATAAAAAAAAATTGATGTTCCAAAATGATCACAGTGGATGTTGCATAATAAAAAAAAAATTGACGTTCCAAAAGTGATCATTGTGGATGAGGCATAATTTAAAAAAAAAATTGACGTTCCAAAATGATCATTGCGGATGAGGCATAATTAAAAAAATGATGTACCAAAATGATCACAGTGGATGTTGCATAATAAAAAAAAATAGTAATAATTGACGTTCCAAAGTGATCATTGTGGATAAGGCATAATTAAAAAAATGATGTTCCAAAATGATCACAGTGGATGATGCATAATAAAAAAATAATAATAATTGACGTTCCAAAGTGATCATTGTGGATGTGGCATAATTAGAAAAAATTATGTACCAAAATGATCACAGTGGATGGTGCATAATAAAAAAATAATTGACGTTCCAAAGTGATCATTGTGGATGAGGCATAATTAAAAAAAATGATGTTCCAAAATGATCACAGTGGATGATGCATCATAAAAAAATAATTGACGTTCCAAAGTGATCATTGTGGATGAGGCGTAATTAAAAAAATGATGTACCAAAATGATCACAGTGGAAGTTGCATAATAAAAAAAATAATAATAATTGACGTTCCAAAGTGATCATTGTGGATGAGGCATAATTAAAAAAAATGATGTACCAAAATATCACAGTGGATGATGCATAATAAAAAAAAAATTGACGTTCCAAAATGATCACAGTGGATGATGCATAAAAAAAAAATTGACGTTCCAAAGTGATCATTGTGGATGAGGCATAATTAAAAAAAATGATGTACCAAAATGATCACAGTGGCTGTTGCATAATAAAAAAAAATAATTGACGTTCCAAAGTGATCATTGTGGATGAGGCATAATTAAAAAAATGTGGATGTTCCAAAATAAACATGATGAACGTTGCATACTAAAAAAAAAAAAAAATTGGATGTTCCAAAATGATGATGATGACCTTTGCAAAAACTATGAAAGTTGTCTCATGCCCCTCCACCACCATTATATAGAATCAAGCAAATTTACAGTAATTTTATAGTACACACAAGCCGTGGGCTCCCTACAAAAACAGTATGAAAATTACGGCAAACGAAATATACGGTTTACGGTATTCATACAGAAATATTTTGTATGGGACAATTTTTTTTTTGTATGAAAGACAATTTTTTTTTCATGGAACCGGATATAAAAAAATGTCCTCTGCAACATTAGTTTTTGCACCAACTCTCTAAGACCTATACTTTCCGAGATACGAGGTTGATGTGAGCGAATGGGGGACAAAAGGGGTACTTTAGGATTTATTCCCAACTCATCGGAACTCCCTCTATACGATCCCACCAAACATTTTCACCCTACGAGGGGGCATCTGGGAGAACAAACATGTCAATGAGTCAGTCATAAAAAAATAATTGACGTTCCAAAGTGATCATTGTGGATGAGGCGTAATTAAAAAAATGATGTACCAAAATGATCACAGTGGAAGTTGCATAATAAAAAAAATAATAATAATTGACGTTCCAAAGTGATCATTGTGGATGAGGCATAATTAAAAAAAATGATGTACCAAAATATCACAGTGGATGATGCATAATAAAAAAAAAATTGACGTTCCAAAATGATCACAGTGGATGATGCATAAAAAAAAAATTGACGTTCCAAAGTGATCATTGTGGATGAGGCATAATTAAAAAAAATGATGTACCAAAATGATCACAGTGGCTGTTGCATAATAAAAAAAAATAATTGACGTTCCAAAGTGATCATTGTGGATGAGGCATAATTAAAAAAATGTGGATGTTCCAAAATAAACATGATGAACGTTGCATACTAAAAAAAAAAAAAAATTGGATGTTCCAAAATGATGATGATGACCTTTGCAAAAACTATGAAAGTTGTCTCATGCCCCTCCACCACCATTATATAGAATCAAGCAAATTTACAGTAATTTTATAGTACACACAAGCCGTGGGCTCCCTACAAAAACAGTATGAAAATTACGGCAAACGAAATATACGGTTTACGGTATTCATACAGAAATATTTTGTATGGGACAATTTTTTTTTTGTATGAAAGACAATTTTTTTTTCATGGAACCGGATATAAAAAAATGTCCTCTGCAACATTAGTTTTTGCACCAACTCTCTAAGACCTATACTTTCCGAGATACGAGGTTGATGTGAGCGAATGGGGGACAAAAGGGGTACTTTAGGATTTATTCCCAACTCATCGGAACTCCCTCTATACGATCCCACCAAACATTTTCACCCTACGAGGGGGCATCTGGGAGAACAAACATGTCAATGAGTCAGTCAGTCAGTGGTAATCGAGCTTTATATAATATAACTAGAGGTTGCGTTGTGCGCGAGCTGCTCGCAGCTCGCGTGTTTTTCTTTTAGTCGAAGAAGTAATTAAAGAGGATATCGAGCTGTTAAAAGCCATCAAAGAGGATATCCATGTGTAAGAAGCAGTCAAAGACGATATCGAAATGGAAGAAGCAATCAAATCAAAGAGGATTTCCAAGTGGAAGCAGCAATTAAAGAGGATATTGAAGTGAAAGAAGCAATCAAATAGGATATCGAAGTAGCAGAAACAATCAAAGAGGAAATTAAAGTTGAGTAAGCAATCAAAGAGGATACCGAGGTGATAGAAGCGTTCTAAGAGGATGACGAAGTGAAAAAAGCAATCAAAGACGATATCGAAGTGGAAGAAACAGTCAATGACGATATCGAAGTGGAAGAAGCAATCAAAGAGGATATCGAAGTGGAAGAAGCAATCAAAGAGGATATCGAAGTGGAAGAAGCCATCACAGAGGATATCAAAGTGAAAATGTTATCAAAAACGATATCGAAGATGAAGACGCAATCAAAGAGAATATTGCAGTGCAAGAAGCAATCAAAAGGAAATCGAAGATGATATCGAATTGGTAGAAGCAATAAAAGAGGATATCAAAGTGGAAGAAGCAATCAAAGAGGATATCGAGCTGTTTAAAGTTATCGAAGAGGATATCCATGTGTAAGAAGCAGTCAAAGACGATCGAAATGGAAGAAGCAATCAAATCAAAGCGCATATCCAAGTGGAAGCAGCAATCAAAGATGATATCGAAGTGGAAGAAGCAATCAAAGAGGATATTGAAGTGAAAGAAGCAATCAAATAGGATATCGAAGTAGCAGAAACAATTAAAGAGGAAATTGAAATTGAGTAAAAGACGTCGAGGACAAGGATAAAAATAAAAAACGGTTTCACCAAAAACTTATGCTAATATTTTGTAAAAGTTTCCTCGAGCTATCTCTTCCCGTTTAAAAGATACGAGCGATTTAAGATTTGTATTAAAACCCATAATTTTGTAGAGTGGAAATTGTAGTAAAAGAAGCAATTAAGAAAATATATAAGTAGAAAAAGCAATTAAAAAGGATATCAAAGTGGAAGAAGCAAAAATAGAGGATATCGAGATGAAAGAAGCATTAAAAAAGGATGTCAAGATCAATGATGGTAATAAAAAAAATATTCGACCAAAAATTTGTACCAATATTTTGTAAAAGTTTGCTAGGCGTAACTGTTCCCGTTTAGAAGATACGAGCGATTTAAGATTTGTATTAAAACCCATAATTTTGTAGAGTGGAAATTGTAGTAAAAGAAGCAATTAAGAAAATATATAAGTAGAAAAAGCAATTAAAAAGGATATCAAAGTGGAAGAAGCAAAAATAGAGGATATCGAGATGAAAGAAGCATTAAAAAAGGATGTCAAGATCAATGATGGTAATAAAAAAAATATTCGACCAAAAATTTGTACCAATATTTTGTAAAAGTTTGCTAGGCGTAACTGTTCCCGTTTAGAAGATACGAGCGATTTAAGATTTGTATTAAAACCCATAATTTTGTAGAGTGGAAATTGTAGTAAAAGAAGCAATTAAGAAAATATATAAGTAGAAAAAGCAATTAAAAAGGATATCAAAGTGGAAGAAGCAAAAATAGAGGATATCAAGGTGAAAGAAGCATTCAAAGCGGAAGACGAAGTAAGAGAAGCATTCAAAAAGGATCTCAAGGGCAATGATGGTATTAAAAAAACTATTCCACCAAAAATTAGTACCAATATTTTGTAAAAGTTTGCTGGGGGTAACTTTTCCCGTTTAGAAGATACGAGCGATTTAAGATTTGTATTTAAACCCATAATTTTGTAGAGTCGATATTGAAGTAAGAGAAGTAATTGAAGAAAATATAAAAATAGAAAAAACAATTCAAAAGTATATTGAAGTAAAAATGCCATCAAAGAGGATTTCGAAGTTATAGAAACAATTAAAGAGGATATCAATGTGGAAGAAACATTCGAAAACGAAAAGGAAGTGAGAGAAGAATTCAAAATGATGGCAAGGGCGATGATGACCGTAAAATAACGATTCCACCAAAAATTTGTGCTACAAAAAAAAATTGATTTTCCAAAATGATCACAGTGGATGTTGCATAATAAAAAAAATTGACGTTCCAAAATGATCATGTGGATGAGGCATAATTTAAAAAAAATGGTGTTCCAAAATGATCACAGTGGATGATGCATAATAAAAAAAAAAAAAAATTGACGTTCCAAAGTGATCATTGTGGTTGAGGCGTAATCAAAAAAATGATGTACCAAAATGATCACAGTAGATGTTGCATAAAAAAAAATAATTGACGTTCCAAAGTGATCATTGTGGATGAGGCATATTTAAAAAAAATTATGTACCAAAATGATCACAGTGGATGTTGCATAATAAAAAAAAATAATTGACGTTCCAAAGTGATCATTGTGGATGAGGCATATTTAAAAAAAATTATATACCAAAATGATCACAGTGGATATTGCATAATAAAAAAAAAATTGACGTTCCAAAGTGATCATTGTGGATGAGGCATAATTAAAAAAAATGATGTACCAAAATGATCACAGTGGATGTTGCATAATAAAAAAAAATAATTGACGTTCCAAAGTGATCATTGTGGATGAGGCATAATTAAAAAAAATGATGTACCAAACTGATCACAGTGGATGTTGCATAATAAAAAAAAAATTGACGTTCCAAAATGATCATTGTGGATGAGGCATAATTTAAAAAAAATTGATTTTCCAAAATGATCACAAAGGATTTTGCATAGTAAAAAAAAAAAATGACGTTCCAAAATGATCATTGTGGATGAGGCATAATTAAAAAAAAATTATGTTCCATAATGATCACAGTGGATGATGCATAATAAAAAATAAAAAATAATTGACGTTCCAAAGTGATCATTGTGGATGAGGCGTAATTAAAAAAATGATGTACCAAAATGATCACAGTGGATGTTGCATAATACAAAAAAAAAATAATAATTGACGTTCCAAAGTGATCATTGTGGATGAGGCATAATTAAAAAAAATTGATGTTCCAAAATGATCACAGTGGATGACGCATAATAAAAAAATAAGAAATAATTGACGTTCCAAAGTGATCATTGTGGATGAGGCGTAATTAAAAAAATGATGTACCAAAATGATCACAGTGGATGTTGCATAAAAAAAAAAAAATGACGTTCCAAAGTGATCATTGTGGATGAGGCATAATTAAAAAAAATGATGTACCAAAATATCACAGTGGATGTTGCATAATAAAAAAAAAATTGACGTTCCAAAGTGATCATAGTGGATGAGGCATAATTGAAAAAAAAAATGATGTTCCAAAATGATCACAGTGGATGATGCATAATAAAAAAAAATAATTGACGTTCCAAAGTGATCATTGTGGATGAGGCATAATTAAAAAAAATGATGTACCAAAATGAACACAGTGGATGTTGCATAATAAAAAAAAAATAATTGACGTTCCAAAGTGATCATTGTGGATGAGGCATAATTAAAAAAATGTGGATGTTCCAAAATAAACATGATGAACGTTGCATACTAAAAAAAAAAAAAATGGATGTTCCAAAATGATGATGATGACCTTTGCAAAAACTATGAAAGTTATCTCATGCCCCTCCACCACCATTATATAGAATCAAGCAAATTTACAGTAATTTTATAGTACACACAAGCCGTGGGCTCCCTACAAAAACAGAATGAAAATTACGGCAAACGAAATATACGGTTTACGGTATTCATACAGAAATATTTTGTATGGGACAATTTTTTTTTTGTATGAAAGTCAATTTTTTTTTCATGGAACCGGATATAAAAAAATGTCCTCTGCAACATTAGTTTTTGCACCAACGCTGTAAGACTTATACTTTCCGAGATACAAGGTGGATGGGAGCGAATGGGGGACAAAAGGGGTACTTTAGGATTTATTCCCAACTCACCGGAACTCCCTCTATACGATACTACCAAACATTTCCCCCCTACGAGGTGGCATCTGGGAGAACAATGATGTCAATCAGTCAGTGAGTCAGTGGTAATCGAGCTTTATATAATATAACTAGAGGTTGCGTTGTGCGCGAGCTGCTCGCAGCTCGCGTGTTTTTCTTTTAGTCGAAGAAGTAATTAAAGAGGATATCGAGCTGTTAAAAGCCATCAAAGAGGATATCCATGTGTAAGAAGCAGTCAAAGACGATATCGAAATGGAAGAAACAATCAAATCAAAGAGGATTTCCAAGTGGAAGCAGCAATTAAAGAGGATATTGAAGTGAAAGAAGCAATCAAATAGGATATCGAAGCAGCAGAAACAATCAAAGAGGAAATTAAAGTTGAGTAAGCAATCAAAGAGGATACCGAGGTGGTAAGAGCATTCTAAGAGGATGACGAAGTAAAAAAAGCAATCAAAGACGATATCGAAGTGGAAGAAACAGTCAAAAACGATATCGAAGTGGAAGAAGCAATCAAAGAGGATATTGAAGTGAAAGAAGCAATCAAATAGGATATCGAAGTAGCAGAAACAATCAAAGAGGAAATTAAAGTTGAGTAAGCAATCAAAGAGGATACCGAGGTGGTAGAAGCGTTCTAAGAGGATGACGAAGTGAAAAAAGCAATCAAAGACGATATCGAAGTGGAAAAAACAGTCAATGACGATATCGAAGTGGAAGAAGCAATCAAAGAGGATATCGAAGTGGAAGAAGCAATCAAAGAGGGTATCGAAGTGGAAGAAGCCATCACAGAGGATATCAAAGTGAAAATGCTATCAAAAACGATATCGAAGATAAAGACGCAATCAAAGAGAATATTGCAGTGCAAGAAGCAATCAAAAGGAAATCGAAGATGATATCGAATTGGTAGAAGCAATAAAAGAGGATATCAAAGTGGAAGAAGCAATCAAAGAGGATATCGAGCTGTTTAAAGTTATCGAAGAGGATATCCATTTGTAAGAAGCAGTCAAAGACGATCGAAATGGAAGAAGCAATCAAATCAAAGCGCATATCCAAGTGGAAGCAGCAATCAAAGATAATATCGAAGTGGAAGAAGCAATCAAAGAGGCTATTGAAGTGAAAGAAGCAATCAAATAGGATATCGAAGTAGCAGAAACAATCAAAGAGGAAATTAAAGTTGAGGAAGAAATCAAAGAGGATACCAAGGTGGTAGAAGCATTCTAAGAGGATGACGAAGTAAAAAAAGCAATCAAAGACGATATCGAAGTGGAAGAAGCAATCCAATGGATATTGAAGATGAAGAAGGAATAAAAGAGGATATCGAAGCGGAACAAGCAATCGTAGAGGATATCAAAGTTAAAGAAGCAATCGAAGAGGATACCAATGTGGAAGAAGCAATCAAAGAGGATATCGAAGTAGCAGAAACAATCAAAGAGGAAATTAAAGTTGAGGAAGAAATCAAAGAGGATACCAAGGTGGTAGAAGCATTCTAAGAGGATGACGAAGTAAAAAAAGCAATCAAAGACGATATCGAAGTGGAAGAAGCAATCCAATGGATATTGAAGATGAAGAAGGAATAAAAGAGGATATCGAAGTGGAACAAGCAATCGTAGAGGATATCAAAGTTAAAGAAGCAATCGAAGAGGATACCAATGTGAAAGAAGCAATCAAATAGGATATCGAAGTAGCAGAAACAATCAAAGAGGAAATTAAAGTTGAGGAAGAAATCAAAGAGGATACCAAGGTGGTAGAAGCATTCTAAGAGGATGACGAAGTAAAAAAAGCAATCAAAGACGATATCGAAGTGGAAGAAGCAATCCAATGGATATTGAAGATGAAGAAGGAATAAAAGAGGATATCGAAGCGGAACAAGCAATCGTAGAGGATATCAAAGTTAAAGAAGCAATCGAAGAGGATACCAATGTGGAAGAAGCAATCAAAGAGGATATCGAAGTGGAACAAGCAATCAAAGAGAAAAAAATTGGATGTTCCAAAATGATCATGATAATGGTTGTATAAAAAAAATTGAACGTTGCAAAAAAGATCATGATGAACGTTGCATAAAAAAAAATCTGGACGTTCCAAAATGATCATGATTGACGTTGCATAATATAAATGTATGTTGCAAAATAATAATGATCAAAAATTTGTACTAATATTTTTTCAAAGTTTGCTAGTGCTATCTCTTCCCGTTTAGAAGATACGAGCGATTAAAGTTTTGTAAGAAAAATCATAAATTTTTTGATTGGATATCGAAGTGGAAGAAACTATCAAAGAGAATGTTGAAGTGGAAGAAGCAATCAAATAGGATATCGAAGTGGCAGAAACAATCAAAGAGGAAATTGAAGTTGAGTAAGCAATCAAAGAGGATACCGAGGCGGTAGAAGCATTCAAAGAAGATGACGAAGTGAAAAAAGCAATCAAAGACGATATCGAAGTGGGAGAAGCAATCAAAGAGGATATCGAAGTTAAAGAAGCAGTCAAAGATGATGTCGAAGTGGAAAAAACATTCAAAGAAGATGACGAAGTGAGAGAAGCATTCAAAAAGGATGTCAAGGATGACAATAAAAAAACAGTTGCACCAAAAATTTATACCAATATTTTGTACAAGTTTGCTAGGGCTATCTCTTCCCGTTTAGAAGATACGAGCGATTGAAGTTTTGTATGAAAGACCACAATTTTGTAGAGAGCATAATGAAGTAACTGAAGCAATTAAAGAGGATATGAAAGTAGAAGAAGCATTTTAAAGGGATAACGAAGTGGAACATGCAAAAATAGAAGATGTCGAGGCGGAAGAAACAATCAAAGAGGATATCGAAGTGGAAGAAGCAATCAAAGAGGGTATCGAAGTGGAAGAAGCCATCACAGAGGATATCGAAGTGAAAATGCTATCAAAGACGATATCGAAGATGAAGACGCAATCAAAGAGAATAATGCAGTGCAAGAAGCAATCAAAAGGAAATCGAAGATGATATTGAAGTGGAAGGAGTAAACAAAGAGGATATTGAAGTGGGAGAAGCAATCAAATAGGATATCGAAGTAGCAAAAACAATCAAAGAGGAAATTGAAGTTGACTAAGGAATCAAAGAGGATACCGAGTTGGTAGAAGTATTCAAAGAGGATGACGAAGTGAAAAAAGCAATCAAAGACGATATCGAAGTGAAAGAAATAGTCAAAGACGATATCAAAATGGAACAAGCAATCAAAGCGGATATCGAAGTGGAAGAAGCAATCAAAGAGGATATCAAAGTGGAAGAAGCCATCACAGGATATCGAAGTAAAAATGCAATCAAAAACGATATCGAATATGAAGACGCAATCAAAGAAAATATTGCAGTGCAAGAAGCAATCAAACGGAAATCAAAGAGGAAGGAGCCCTTACAGAGGATACCGAAGTGAAAATGCCATCAAAGAGGATATCAAAGATGAAGAAGCAATCCAATGGATATTGAAGATGAAGAAGGAATAAAAGAGGATATCGAAGTGGAACAAGCAATCGTAGAGGATATCAAAGTTAAAGAAGCAATCAAATAGGATATCAATGTGCAAGAAGCAATCAAAGAGGATATCGAAGTGGAACAAGCAATCAAAGAGAAAAAAATTGGATGTTCCAAAATGATCATGATAATAGTTGTATAAAAAAAATTGAACGTTGCAAAAAAGATCATGATGAACGTTGCATAAAAAAAATCTGGACGTTCCAAAATGATCAGGATTGACGTTGCATAATATAAATGTATGTTGTAAAATGATAATGATCAAAAATTTGAACTAATATTTTGTCAAAGTTTGCTAGTGCTATCTCTTCCCGTTTAGAAGATACGAGCGATTAAAGTTTTGTAAGAAAAATCATAAATTTGTTGATTGGATATCGAAGTGGAAGAAACTATCAAAGAGAATGTTGAAGTGGAAGAAGCAATCAAATAGGATATCGAAGTGGCAGAAACAATCAAAGAGGAAATTGAAGTTGAGTAAGCAATCAAAGAGGATACCGAGGCGGTAGAAGCATTCAAAGAAGATGACGAAGTGAAAAAAGCAATCAAAGACGATATCGAAGTGGGAGAAGCAATCAAAGAGGATATCGAAGTTAAAGAAGCAGTCAAAGATGATGTCGAAGTGGAAAAAACATTCAAAGAAGATGACGAAGTGAGAGAAGCATTCAAAAAGGATGTCAAGGATGACAATAAAAAAACAGTTGCACCAAAAATTTATACCAATATTTTGTACAAGTTTGCTAGGGCTATCTCTTCCCGTTTAGAAGATACGAGCGATTGAAGTTTTGTATGAAAGACCACAATTTTGTAGAGAGCATAATGAAGTAACTGAAGCAATTAAAGAGTATATGAAAGTAGAAGAAGCATTTTAAAGGGATAACGAAGTGGAACATGCAAAAATAGAAGATGTCGAGGCGGAAGAAACAATCAAAGAGGATATCGAAGTGGAAGAAGCAATCAAAGAGGGTATCGAAGTGGAAGAAGCCATCACAGAAGATATCGAAGTGAAAATGCTATCAAAGACGATATCGAAGATGAAGACGCAATCAAAGAGAATAATGCAGTGCAAGAAGCAATCAAAAGTAAATCGAAGATGATATTGAAGTGGAAGGAGTAAACAAAGAGGATATTGAAGTGGGAGAAGCAATCAAATAGGATATCGAAGTAGCAAAAACAATCAAAGAGGAAATTGAAGTTGACTAAGGAATCAAAGAGGATACCGAGTTGGTAGAAGTATTCAAAGAGGATGACGAAGTGAAAAAAGCAATCAAAGACGATATCGAAGTGAAAGAAATAGTCAAAGACGATATCAAAATGGAACAAGCAATCAAAGCGGATATCGAAGTGGAAGAAGCAATCAAAGAGGATATCAAAGTGGAAGAAGCCATCACAGGATATCGAAGTAAAAATGCAATCAAAAACGATATCGAATATGAAGACGCAATCAAAGAAAATATTGCAGTGCAAGAAGCAATCAAACGGAAATCAAAGAGGAAGGAGCCCTTACAGAAGTGAAAATGCCATCAAAGAGGATATCAAAGATGAAGAAGCAATCCAATGGATATTGAAGATGAAGAAGGAATAAAAGAGGATATCGAAGTGGAACAAGCAATCGTAGAGGATATCAAAGTTAAAGAAGCAATCAAATAGGATATCAATGTGGAAGAAGCAATCAAAGAGGATATCGAAGTGGAACAAGCAATCAAAGAGAAAAAAATTGGATATTCCAAAATGATCATGATAATAGTTGTATAAAAAAAATTGAACGTTGCAAAAAAGATCATGATGAACGTTGCATAAAAAAAATCTGGACGTTCCAAAATGATCAGGATTGACGTTGCATAATATAAATGTATGTTGTAAAATGATAATGATCAAAAATTTGAACTAATATTTTGTCAAAGTTTGCTAGTGCTATCTCTTCCCGTTTAGAAGATACGAGCGATTAAAGTTTTGTAAGAAAAATCATAAATTTGTTGATTGGATATCGAAGTGGAAGAAACTATCAAAGAGAATGTTGAAGTGGAAGAAGCAATCAAATAGGATATCGAAGTGGCAGAAACAATCAAAGAGGAAATTGAAGTTGAGTAAGCAATCAAAGAGGATACCGAGGCGGTAGAAGCATTCAAAGAAGATGACGAAGTGAAAAAAGCAATCAAAGACGATATCGAAGTGGGAGAAGCAATCAAAGAGGATATCGAAGTTAAAGAAGCAGTCAAAGATGATGTCAAAGTGGAAAAAACATTCAAAGAAGATGACGAAGTGAGATAAGCATTCAAAAAGGATGTCAAGGATGACAATAAAAAAACAGTTCCACCAAAAATTTATACCAATATTTTGTACAAGTTTGCTAGGGCTATCTCTTCGCGTTTAGAAGATATGAGCGATTGAAGTTTTGTATGAAACACCACAATTTTGTAGAGCGCATAATGAAGTAACTGAAGCAATTAAAGAGGATATGAAGTAGAAGAAGCATTTTAAAAGGATAACGAAGTGGAACATGCAAAAATAGAAGATGTGGAGGCGGAAGAAACAATAAAAGAGGATGACGAAGTGTAACAAGCAATCAAAGATAATATTCGAATAGTGGATGTCGCATAATAAAAAAAAATGACGTTCCAAAATGATCATAGTGGATGAGGCATAAATAAAAAAAAATTGATGTTCCAAAATGATCACAATGGATGTTGCATAATAAAAAAAAATTGACGTTCCAAAAGTGATCATTGTGGATGAGGCATAATTAAAAAAAAAATTGACGTTCCAAAATGATCATTGCGGATGAGGCATAATTAAAAAAATTGATGTTCCAAAATTATCACAGTGGATGTTGCATAATAAAAAAAAAGAAATTGACGTTCCAAAATGATCATTGTGGATGAGGCATAATTTAAAAAAAAATGATTTTCCAAAATGATCACAAAGGATTTTGCATAATAAAAAAAATGACGTTCCAAAAGTGATCATTGTGGATGAGGCATAATTTAAAACAAAATGATGTTCCAAAATGATCACAAAGGATTTTGCATAGTAAAAAAAAAAAATTTACGTTCCAAAAGTGATCATTGTGGATGAGGCATAATTTAAAAAAATTGATTTTCCAAAATGATCACAGTGGATGATGCATTATAAAAAAATAAAAAATAATTGACGTTCCAAAGTGATCATTGTGGATGAGGCGTAATTAAAAAAATTATGTACCAAAATAATCACAGTGGATGTTGCATAATAAAAAAAATAAAAAATAATTGACGTTCCAAAGTGATCATTGTGGATGAGGCATAATTAAAAAAAATGATGTACCAAAATGATCACAGTGGATGATGCATAATAAAAAAATAAAAAATAATTGACGTTTCAAAGTGATCATTGTGGATGAGGCGTAATTAAAAAAATGATGTACCAAAATGATCACAGTGGATGTTGCATAATAAAAAAAAAAAATGACGTTTCAAAGTGATCATTGTGGATGAGGCATAATTGAAAAAAAAATGATGTTACAAAATGATCACAGTGGATGATGCATAATAAAAAAAAATAATTGACGTTCCAAAGTGATCATTGTGGATGAGGCATAATTAAAAAAATGATGTACCAAAATGATCACAGTGGATGTTGCATAATAAAAAAAAAAATGACGTTTCAAAGTGATCATTGTGGATGAGGCATAATTAAAAAAATGTGGATGTTCCAAAATAAACATGATGAACGTTGCATACTAAAAAAAAAAAAAAATTGGATGTTCCAAAATGATGATGATGACCTTTGCAAAAACTATGAAAGTTGTCTCATGCCCCTCCACAATCATTATATAGAATCAAGCAAATTTTACAGTAATTTTATAGTACACACAAGCCGTGGGCTCCCTACAAAAACAGTATGAAAATTACGGCAAACGAAATATACGGTTTACGGTATTCATACAGAAATATTTTGTATGGGACAATTTTTTTTTGTATGAAAGTCAATTTTTTTTTCATGGAACCGGATATAAAAAAATGTCCTCAGCAACATTAGTTTTTGCACCAACGCTGTAAGACCTATACTTTCCGAGATACGATGTCGATGGGAGCGAATGGGGGACAAAAGGGGTACTTTAGGATTTATTCCCAACTCACCGGAACTCCCTCTATACGATCCCACCAAACATTTCCCCCCTACGAGGTGGCATCTGGGAGAACAATGATGTCAATCAGTCAGTGAGTCAGTGGTAATCGAGCTTTATATAATATAATAATAACGTATTTCTGGCTTCAGGAATTAAAAAAATAAAGTACAGTCGCAGAAAAAAAGTAGCACCGAAGTGAAAACTTGAACAATTACAGGATACTTATATACAGAGGTATTGGTAACGGTAACGGTAACAGTGTCGCGAGGTCAATGGTTTTTCCCCATCTAAAAAAATGCTCAACGTGCCTAAAGAGGTTTTCACTTCAAAAATACTTACTACAAGCTTTTTAATAACTTGCAATGTATGTATGTTTGTCCGGGTGGAATCTTGCAACTGAATTTTAAGTCCTTCAACCGATTGAGCTGAAATTTGGAATACATATGTAACTTCGGTGACAATGTAATAATATGATACCATGGAGGTGGTCTCATGATGGAGACGGATGCTAGACAACAGAACTTCTGAATGGATTATAGTAAGCTACTAGTGTTTGGGCTCATTTGAATCTGCTTGCAGTTCCGATTACGAATTTTATAAAAGCCTGTTTTAAAAAAGTAATTTTGAACCAAAAAACTTATTAACAAAATTGTTCACTCTTGAATTGAACAGTGCAGTTAATTCATCTAATTTTTAACATCATACACATATGTTTTAGTGTGTGTTAGGTAATTTATGATATTTATAATCGAAAATGTGTAAGTAGTGAAATAATTATGTTTGCATTTATATCTCAAATGTATTTTAAAGGAAATTTGCAATGAATCATATTAACAAATTCGTCCAAGAAGTTCAGTTGTTATCTAAAAAGTACACAGTAAATTTACAATGAATCAGTTAGTCCAAGATGTTCAGTCGTGCACTTGACGCCATTCTGTTTTTGGAAGCGAGGGTAGACGGAGCGCTAAGACAGAAATAAACGGATAGATACTTAGTTCGGGGCTTTAGTTGGATTCTTTGGACACAAGATATTGCACAAAGTCTAAATAAACAGGATAATTATCTCATAATGTTTCTTTGGTGTAACGTTGCATCATTTGTGACTTGGTATTTTGTAGGAACCATTGCAGTTTATTTAAATAAAACCCGCCTAGTGCGAGTTGGCCCGCACGAAGGGTTCCGCACCATCGTAAAAATCACGCTTGTTGTATGGGAGGCCCCTTAAATAAAAACTGATAGCTGTAGACCATGTTTTGCTGAGCTAAAAATACTGACGATGCCCATTCTCTATATTTATGAGCTTGCGACGTTTATAGTAACAAATATGGACCTTTTTATGCAACGTAACAGCAATAACCACAATAATAAAATTTGTTTCCCTCGTAATAGGTCTACTCTTTTATAACAAAAGTGTTATCTGTATGGCTGCCAAGATATATAACAAACTTCCAAAGTCTATATTAGATGCTTCAAGTCTGAATGTATTCAAGGCAAATCTGAAAAAATTGCTTGTAGGAATAACTTATTATAACTGTTAGGAATATTAAGATGACAAGGATCTTGTTGATCGAGCGAAGCGAGATCTCCAAATCAACTTGGGCGAATCGGCGTTGTATGTATGTATGTATGTATGTTTGTTTGTCCAAGGATAACTTTCGAAGCGTTTATCCGATCATCGTGAAATTTGGTATATAGGTAGGTAATGATGGCACAATTTTGGTGTGACTCAATGAGCTAAAAATTTTTGGGGGGGTTGTTGAGATATTGGGGTTCAAGAGGGGTAAAAAAATTAAAATGAGACTATTAGGTCAAATGAGACGTCAAATGAAAGGTCTTTATTAGTTTATTTCGACCCCGTTTTTACTTTTAGTAAAGTTTTTGTAGTTTTTGAGTTATTAGCCATAATAAAAACTAATCTTTGACAAAATTCACAGTGTACACAGTGCTGTAATTTGGTATGCGTGTAGCTTATGTATCACAAATATAGTTAAAAGTCTGAAATCTAGAATAACTGCAATTTGTACCCCAAAAAAGATCAACCAACTAACATAAACTCCCGTTACCTGTAATTTGAATGAAACTGTAGATCAAGTTAGTTGGTTTTTTTTCGTGGCACTATTTTGTTTGTCAAAGATTACGAATAATATTTTTTTGTTTTTATGGTAGACTCGCGAGATCTCAGTTCAGGGCGAACCACTAGTTTAATAATAAATAAAACTAACTCAATAATTTTGACATTGTTATTATGTACCATGATAATGGAACCTATTAATTAAACTCCACATTGCATGCGTAAATCGCTGAATATGGCTGCACTTATACTATGTAATGTGAAACACCTTGTACCTTCCCATATTACGCAATAAACTGATTTGATTTGGTTTAAATATTTATTTTATTCTGTTTTTAGTATTTGTTGTTATAGCGGCAACTAAAACACATCATCTGTGAAAATTGTGTGTTTTAAAAGTTTTAACTGTGTTTTATTATAAAATATGGCAATCCTAGCCATAGGAAATCTACTCCTGAACAAAAGCCCGATCTTGTGCGACCTCCACCTAACAGCTCCCAGCAACCTTCATCAGGTCGTATTTCCATCTAGGGGTCTTGTTTAATTGTGTACTGACAATTTAATAGTTCAATGGTTCTATGCATGATACAAGAAACCAGTTTATAACATCGAGATTTTAAACCAAATGTCACTACCACTTTCGATTTCGACATTTCTCTATTATCGAGGATTGTCCCCTGAAAAGGTGTACTAATTGTAAATGTCAGGGGGCAATTATATGCCCTCATTGTCTCGGGTACAATGGGGCACCTACAGTGGGGCACGAGGGGGACAATAGAAGGGTGTCCTAGCGATGGTTTGATTACTCCATTGATTTAATATTCGTGAACATTCGTTGTACATTGAATTGCATTGAACAAAATCTTTAAAAAGCCTACTTAAAACATATTGGATTATTTAAATGATAAAGAAGCTTGGGATTGGAATTGCTCCCATTTGGGCAAAAATTTTACAATTTAAACGTAATTTTAGTATTTTCATTATTGCTATGTGTTCTAAAAGGTTCATTACAAGTAACTATTTAACAAATATATAACCGATTTAATCAAACTACTGATCTAATTCTGATTAAATTTATATGAAACCAATATGAAAGTATATCCGTTCAAATAAAAAAAGAATTTTCCAAATCGGTTGATAAATGACGGAGTACTGAGGTAAAAATATAAATCCGAATTGCGTCCCTAAGAATTTGAGGGTTGCTCTCGATTTTTTGGGATCCCGTCATCAGATCCTGACTTGGTGCCAACGGGACTACCTGGGAAGTATACCCTTTTAAACAAAAAATAATTTCTTGAATCGGTCAAGGCATTTTCGAGTAATCGGGAACATAGATTAAAAAAAAATAACAAAAAGATACCGACGAATTGAAAACCTCCTCCTTTTTTTGAAGACGGCTAAAAAAGGACCAGCCTTGTTTCTTGCTTTTCTTTCTTGGCTTGGTCGCGAAGGGACTGACAGTAAAATTGACGTTTCGCAGTGATCTTCAAGATGTTATTAATTAAAAACGAATTGATTTGATTTGCAAAGTCACGTTTTAACCGTTTTTTTAAAACCCTACGCCAAGTTTGACGCATAAGCCTGTCGGTGCTACTGTGTGTATGTGACAGCCAAGACAGACAGACAGGCTAATGCATGACTCTGACATAGTTCCCAAACGGATGGACCGATTCGGAAGCAGTTTTTTTAATAGAAAGCTAGTTTGACTGAAAGCTAGTTGGTCAGCAGATCCCAAGATTATCTACACTTTTCCATTTGTGTAAAAGGAAAAGTTAGGTACAGTTAAGATCACTTAATTGTAAAATGAAAATTTGTTACGGTTTGTACGAGTATGTCACAAACGATTTTTAAATTTTTAGTTAATATATGCCCTCGCAGGCATGATGAGTGATTTGAATTTGGAACCTCATCTGTATTAAAATTTGAACCACACATTATGAACTTCATCTTTGCACATAATGCACAAACCTAGATTTGGTTTTTGTCTCGCAGAAAGTGTGAAAAGTGGAGTACTCTCCTCGTGGATAAAGCTATCTGCATCTTGGGCGTGCTTATATCCCTCTCTGCACTCAGGATTCTAGTAACTTTCTCGCTCCGCTCCCTTGAATCCTTCGTTACGTTCGGGATTCAATATAGCGCCCGTAACGCAAGACACTGCCTTATACCCTCGTTTAATAATCTACTATTATTTGTATTCTAGCACCTGCATAAAGTGGTATAAACATTTCTCATTTTACAAAAGTCCCTAAAAACGATACTGCATCCAAAACAATTATTTCACATTTCCCAATTCAATAAAATACCCGGCAGATTTATACCAAACAGGTTGGTTAGCTAACTGTCGAACTCTATATACTAATAAATACCCCGGCCGCGACTATATTTCAGTACACAGTTTTCCACTCGAATTGCCAGCAGGGACAATGGTGTAGCTTGGAGAAAGCAGCTGAAGCACTTTAGGCAACTGATGATGTCAACGCAAGTTATCACGACATAAAAATGTAAACCACCATCAGAGCTGGGCAAAATACATGCTTTGCGGTAATTAAAATACAAGTTACACAATACTATCTCGTACGTATTTAAAATACGAAACATAAAATATTTTTAGGTCATGTATTTTAAATATAAAATACAAAATACAGTATTTTAACAATTTTTATTTAAAATACAAATTACTAAATACAGTCAGGTATTAGGTACTTGACAGTTTGACGTACAGTACAGGTGAAGTGTTGCCAACTTTAAAGATTAACATATTTAGTGGTCGCCGTTTTGCTTACAAATAGTTACGAATACTATCGAGCGCTGTTTCCTGTAGAACGCACCATTATTAAGATCGTTAAATGAATTTATGTTCAGATGTATTTTGAAGCCATACATTACTAACTACAAAATACCTCAAGTATTTTAAATACCAATTACAAATTACATTTTTACGAAGTAAATGAATTACAAATACAAAATACGTATGTTGTATTTCAATTATGTATTTTAATTACAAGTAATTCAAGTACTGCACATCTCTGACTACCATACACTGGAAAGCGCAGCGTAAGACGGCCCCCCAGCTCCAAGGTCTTTAGTCTAATAAATATGTATTCCATCTATTTAGCATCTTAGGATAATAATAATTATGTACTATTTTATAAACTATATTACGTTCACAAGACAAGTTTATTCGATGGAGTAATTTTATAGAATGTGCGTTTCATCGCTACAAGACATGTTTTTTCTACTACCAAGGTGGCAAACAAAGATACGGCCCACCTCATGGTAAACGGTTACCGTAGCCTATGGACCCTTTAACATTTTTAAAAAAGCCCATTTTGAAGAACCCCATACTGTAGTTCCTGGAGAAAACCTCGGCAGGGAGACCATCCCACAACTCCTAACTAGTGTTGACCAATCAGGAAACAACGAGTATTTGCCTGTTAATGGCAGACTTGTTTTAGAAAAATACAACAAATTGTTGGTTTACTTCCGCTAAAGTGATTATATAGCACAATATTTACAGAATTTTGATGATCAATCAAGAATTTATTTCAGGATGGAGTCACCTTTCTGACATTTCCTCTGCCTGTTATAAACTAGCTGTTTACCGTGAGCTTTACCAATATGCTATTTATGTGTTCGTCCTCTGTAGCTAGTTGACCGGACATAATGTTCGGATCAATAGAAAGTGGACCAAGTTAAGCTCTAATTTTGGCAGTAATCTTTTCCTTGTCTCTGATAGATATTATTATTATTATTATTTCAAAGATAGACGAATCCGATAGGTAGCCAAAGAATACCAGATACAGTAATCTGGCGAATCCGGTACCGGATCAGATTTCAATCCCTTAATGCAACCACTTACAATAGTCCAATGATGACAGTTATAAAATATGGTCCAATTCATTATGTAGGACGTCCACTGCTGAACATTAGGTCGACCTAATGTTCAGCAGTGGACGTCAGCGCGACTATCTAGTGGGGGAGGGGGCGTCCTAGGCTGCGCTGTCCAGTCACCACTTGAGAGCATTTCTGCCCCAACGGCTAACGGCCATCCATCAATCCTTTGGAGGATTAGCATCATTTAATTGGTTAAATCATGGTCCAATTAAACTCTTATTTACTAAAAAAAATAAAAAATATCAAGGATCAAATCAAATCAAAATATCAAAGGACAATCCTATAATCAGTTTTTTACAAGATTCATTTTGGTAAATGTGCGCAAGATCTTCATGACCTTATCTCTCCTTCCGTCTTCCACCACCGGACAAGCAGACGTACCGAGAAGTACTACCCATATCTGGTCGGCATACCACCTTGCCGTACCAAACGATTTGCTTCAACTTTTCTTGTTAGCACAAGTAAGGAGTTCCGGCGTATGTTTTACCGAACCAGTATAATCTCGGAGTCTTCAAGTCCAGAGTGAATAGGTTCTTTCTAGGTAAGCGTGCTCCATCTTCGATTACACCATCACTTACTACCAGGTGAGGTAGTGGTCAAGCGCTTAGCTATCATCAATAAAAAAAATATAAACACTGTTGCATAATAACTATACAAATACAATATAAGCTCGGGTCAGTAAACAGGGTTGGTCAAAAAAGTCCCCAACGGGAAACATCTAGACACAACCACAAATAATTCATCGGGTCCGTGTACCAACAGGATTCTCGTATTCTTATGGTGTTACCAAACGGGCAACATTTTCAAAGATATGGTTACGGCAATATGTACGTAATTGCTTTTCAATATTGGAAAATTTCCTGGCCATATTAACACAATATTGCTGATATAATCAAATACCTTTTCAATTTCTATCATTTATTTACCATTCCAGTGAATGCAATAGTATATGGCAAGTCAGAAAAATAAAAAATAAAAAATACAGGTTATAAAAAAATATCTATTTTATTTATCGAATAGAAAAGCATTCTATTTTGTTATGGTAATAAATTCATTAATTAAATTATGGAAAGTATATAATAATATGCAGCCTTCTGCCTGCTTAGTAACTAACTGTCCTTTGCGCCCTACATACAAAACAATGGACTATCTCAATAAATTATTATAACCAAATATCCCATAAATGGGTTCTAACTATAATAATAAAATTGTGGACTTTTAGTGTTTTTTAAGTTATACACGTAAGAAGAAGATTTCCAGCAATAATTGACCAATACATTGAACGGCAATAAATTGATAACAAATTGAGCATGGAATGCCGGACAGTGGGTTTGGCCACTGTCGTAAAAAGATTGATTTTCAAAAATTCGACAATTTGACAAGCATTACTTACCCGACTTTTAAGAGATTAAAAGGGTTGTTGTGATTGGAAAAGGTCACGTGTGGCTTCGTTTTAGGATCGGATGCTTTTTTCTAACAACGGCACCCTGAAGGCTATCTCCGACTATTAATTAAATCCCATATTTAAATGCTGGATTTCTGTTTACATGGACGATGACCAGAAGTATCAAATCATTTTGTTTTTAACTGACTTCAAAAAGAAAGAGGAGATTCTCAATTCGTATGTTTTCTTTAGGTATGTTTATTCTCTATTTTTTTAAATTGATTGATATGGGTATTTTACTTCAAATAAACGTATTTTATTTATTTATATATTACGAACATACTATTTTATCTATTATAACATATTTATATTGCCGGCTATACTCGCAAGCAACAAATTGCCGTGAAAATGTTGCTCGTTTAGGAGCCTTTACACGTCACGTTACATCAGTGTATTGTGTCAGATCAGATACAACACAGATGTGAGCTTTGACGGTATGTATTTTCAGATGGTATTGCCTTAGTCACGTACCTTTCGATGCTTTTGTTTATGTGAGATGAGGGTCAAGTTTGTTTTGTTAAGTGCATCTGTGACTTGCGAATGTCAGCGGTTTTACCCGTGGTTTTAAATGGGAAATATATTTTCTACTAGGTGACCCGCCCGCGGCTTCGCACGCGTGTTTTGTCAATAAAAACATTACCCTCCTTCTGCGCAGTCGGGTAAAAGTAGCTTATGTCTCAATCCCGGTCATAATCTATCTGCATAGGTACCAAATTTCATCAATATCGGTCCAGTCGTTTAGTCATGAAAATGTAATAAACAGACAAACAGATAGAGTTACTTTAGAATTTGTATTATTAATATGGATCGAAAAATTATAAACTAAGGAATTTATAAACACAATTAATTAATTAATAGGAATTTTCCGTAAGTGTTCGGATAACACTATAAAAATAAAAGGAGTGTGTTCTTTATTAAAGTTAAAATATCAAATCTAAAGTATTGGGGTTTTGTGAAGAAAATTGTGAAACATTTTGGTACCAAGAGGAAATAAAAAGCCCCATTATTATTTATGAAAATAGAGTTTTATTAATATCCACAAATTGTAATACAATTGTCACCCAATAGGGTGACAATTTTGTAGGATTCCTACATGTAGGATAAAACTCGATTTTCTTATTCATTAATGGGTCTTTACCAAATTGTTTAACAATTTTTTTCACAAAAACCCAATACTTTTGATTTGTCGTATTGTTCATACTTTAACTGTTATAAAGAAATTAAATAAACAAATGGAGGATTGAGAGCCCAAATATTATCAAGGTTATAAATGTAATTCAACAGTGATTGGAGGCAATCTTTTGGTGCCACATTTTTTCACAATTTTAGCATACAGAAAAGTGTTGGTTTGTCGTATTTTTCATACTATACGGTAAATTACTTTTGTATTTATGAGGATTGAGATCCCATTTTGAAAAAACATATAAGTTCACAAATTTTGTTTGGAATTCACTTAGATTTTGACATAAATACTTTTTCTGTAATGTGCATATTTTATCAGTTACAGGTGGGCTCTCAGTCCTCTATGTGAGGATTGAGAGCCCGGCTTTTTGGCCTATATCTCGCTTACTAGACAAATCTAATAATACTAGAAAAACGGATTCCATTTTTCACAATTCTTTTAGAATGTTCACTAAATCCTTAGAATATTTTCAAGGATTTTTAACAAGTGGGCTCTCACACCACACACACTATAAAAATACTATTTATAAAAACAATTCAACGTCAAAGAAATAACTGACGTCTGACATTCTTCACTCTATTTATATGTATAATTTGGATTATGGTAGGTCGATAGAGGGCAGGGTATCAATGAAACCACCCTGTATTATAATTGAGCCTCCTTTATTTTTTTTTTCGAATGGACTAATCTCGCTGTTGGCCTCTGAGGCCGTGACAGCTTAACCGAACTTTTGGCGAGCGCAGATGGCGCTCAGCCCAGTAAGTTTTTTAGGCAACTAGCGCAAGGGCACCACTTAGGTACGAGCCTCGGCTTGGGCTGTTGCCGGGGTGGGAATAGGAGAGAAACGCCCGGGTACATGTCTGTACCTCGTATAGGCGGCGACTGAAGGGACTTGTCGACCTCGCCGGCGAGGTCGGTGTGTCTGTGAAGTATTTGCTCTGTCTGAAATAGATGACTCACCTTCCGCATTAGCGGAGGTGATTTCGTCATCCGGGTCTCCGAGAACGTGTCTCGGACGACGGAGCCTCCTTTATTCAAATCATAACAACAGCTTTACCCGAAGTGCAAAACGCTTCGATAGCGCGATTCAGGAATTTGCACTTTTTAGCAGCGACATCAAGTTCTGTTTTTTGAACTATATTCTAATAACTTGCTGTTGTTGAGTTTGATCGTCTCAACACCCGGCCCACCCCTTCATAGGACAAAGCTTTTATTTTAATAATGAATTTTATAAAGGTAAAACTATTAAAATATAACA
This sequence comes from Philereme transversata, assembly GCA_963924445.1. Lineage (NCBI taxonomy): Eukaryota > Metazoa > Arthropoda > Insecta > Lepidoptera > Geometridae > Philereme > Philereme transversata. Next base: position 15,592,717 of record OZ004347.1, read on the forward strand.
TCAGAACTGGGTTGTTTGATCTCTAAGAAATGGAATATTACAGGCACCATTTGTAATTAGGAATAAGCAAGAGTATAAATTAATTAGCGATATTAGTTAGGGAATGTTATTCATTATTATAAATACGGGATTTATCACTTACCGTCTTATTGATCTTATCCCGTACTTATATAAATGATTGAAATAATTCACAAAAGTTTTCTAAATGGAATGTTATTAATTAATTTATTGTGATTTAATTTTGACTTGTATATTTTTTATTACATTAAAATACTTTGATTACGGCCCTGAGTTCACACACTACGTGTTTTGTTATGTACGACATTAAATGAAAACACGGGTAGGGTTAATGGCTAGTATTGTTGTAAAATAAGTTTTTATAAATTCACTGTCATAGTAAATTTAAAATTTTCAAACAACCTTAATTTGAAGTCCTAATATATCAATGAAACAGTCTGTATAAAATAAGTAAACAAATCATATTCATTCAATAAGTATAATCAAATAAGTAGGTACCTGTTAAAATGAATAAGCGGCGTCGCAAGTCGTCACAAAGGCGCCGCCAATTTACGTTAAAATTTATTGGAAATGTATTGATTTCTGGATAAATTTTCAAGCTATTCAATTTTCAAGCTTCAAGCATCAGTTAATACGATTCCGGATGTGTGTTTTAAATTAATGTCATACATAACAAAAACAGGTTGTATAAAATAAAAGAGCACTAATTCGTATATGTACCACAAATTAGCACAATTACAGAATATAACAGTCGTGCAAGGACGAAGGAAGGACGAGGAAGAAAAAGAAGGTAGACCCGCTCGAGATGTGGTGCTGGAGAAGAATGCTTGGGGTATCATGGACAGAATTCCGTACCAATCAGTCCAAACTTCAAGAACTCGGCATCAAGCAGCGTCTCTCTTCCACAGTACAATCTCGCATCCTCATCTTCTTTGGACACGTGTCGCGGCGCGGGGAGCTCTCCATTGAGCGCTTGGTGATGCAGGGGAAGGTTGACGGCAAAAAAGAGCATGGCCTATGCGATATACGAATCAAATAAAGGCTGCCATAGATGTTCCTTTGAACGACTGTGCCAGAAGAGCAGTGGTGCGAGAGGAGTGGCGAAGGGTAGTTAAGCGCACCACAACCCAGACATGACGACCACGACCACTCTGTCAAGAGTGCTACGACTAAGAAGAGATAGCAATCGTGCAATTCACCTATTCAGCAGTGGGGCAATGCAGCCAGTATCTTGGGGACACTTTCGCTTGGTATCTACAAATCGTTTGTAACGGTATTTTGATGATATACTCGTAACTGTTTCTTTTGTATTTTTATAGTCATGTAGGTACATAAATAATTGTTTATTATTCGTATTATATTGTGAGTAAAATAAAAAATTATGGATCAGCCACGAAGCCTTTGTATGTCTGATGTTTCGATTTAGTTAAAGTTAGTTTAGTACACACAAAAGATCTGGGGCAACTGTCAAGATCACGCAAATGAAGACACATATCACCTTTCCCTGAAACTGTTTTATCAGAGTTATATTCTTTTTGACACGGCGTTCTGTTGGCGTCGCGAGAATTGGAATAATTTATCTATGAGATTTCCCTGGAGCCTGGAGAGAGACAAACGGAATAAAAGTCGCCATTTTGCGAATAAGAGGATAAGTAGATTTGTAGTGCGCATTAGAATGTGTTTATTGTTAGTGCCGTGACATAATTGTGGCACTTTGGTAGCGCTAAAGCTCTCAGCTCACTTGAGCTGAATAAATATCACCCAACAGTCGGATACAGAGACCAGGGGCCCAATTCTGTTATTTTTCTGTGAAATACGATTATGGACCCATACCATTATTTAACGATTATGAATGTTGCTCCTGACATGAGCTGTCAATGGTGTTAATATATTAACGGCGGTGATAGAAACAAATATTGTGTTAGAAGAATTCCAAAAAGTATCTATGGTGGCCATTTTGCAACGTTATCATTGTCACAGTGAAGCGATTGGTTTATTAGAGTTGGGCCCTTGGTGCAGGATATTATAGTACCATCAGAGCTGGGCAAAATACATGCTTTGCGTTCATTAAAATACAAATTACAAAATACTATCTCATACGTATTGAAAACCTACGAAATAATATTTTTAAGTCGTGTATTTACAATATAAAATACATTATTTTAACTATTTTTAATTTAAATACAAAATCAAAGTACAGTTAGGTGTTAGGTACTTGATAATTTGACGTACAGTACAGGTGCAGTGTTGCCAAATTTTAAAGATTGACATATTTAGCGGTCGCCATTTTACTTACGAATAGTTACGAAAACTATCGAGCGCTATTTCCTGTAGAACGCACCATTAATAAGATCGCTGAATGTATTTATGTTCAGATGTATTTTGAAGCCATAAGTATTTGAAATACTAACTGCAAAGTTTTTGCTAACTACAAGATTGCTGGCAGAGTTTTTGAGTTATAAAAGGGTGATTGTAAAGTGGTGTATGGATGGAAAAGTTTGTTTTCACAGTATCTAAGAGGGAAATTAACACCTTTGTTCACCTTTGATGGACTTTCAAGGGACCGAAGAGAAGTTCCTGACGTGCACGGTACGCCACAGATAGTCCAGGTGAATTTCAGGGGTTCCAAGGTATTAAGGGTTGCACTGCACGGCAATGAGTCCACACACACGATGCTAGATCGTCTAGCGTGAGGATATGATACGGTCAAGATCGATAGCAAACAGAACGCCTGTTTAGCTCAACGCGTAAAAGCTTCCCGGTCCAAGGCCGCAAGGCGCGGGGCGCGCGGTCCACCGTTGAAAGAATCAGTGAATTACCAACTACCCTCAATTCAGCATCAGAAACCGAACAGTTGCAATTTCAATTGTATAAGATTCAATCATTAATCCTGACAGAAACTCCACCAATTCATAAAGTACAATAAGTGGGTATTATTAATATTATTTTTACCGGAATTTTGTTTACAATTTTTTTTTTAATTTTTTCTAGTTTTCACAAACTAACCAGGATTTTTCTTAGACTTTGTAAAGTGGTTTGACATTTCTAGAGAAAAGGATTTTCTTTTGATTTGAGTCCCTGAATGTTCTGATGCTATAACGGAATAGGCAGTCATATAACTTCGGGGTGAATTGCGTCTTTCACTAAAATCGGGTTAAAAAAGGTACTGAACCGAAAAACGTTCAAAGGTCGAATCGTGCGTCTACCCCCTTAGTTGTTTATTCCAAGCTACAGCCCTTATACCAGCCAAATAGAGTTCAGAATGGCGTGTCCTGATTAAGTAAAGGCAAATTGATTTCGCTAAAGATGTTATGTGACCTTTCTTTGAATTTGATCTTATGTACGTGACCTCACAAATTCCTTTGAAAACATTAGTACAAAGAAATACCAGAAAAGTGTGTATTTTCATAAGGAATACCTGGTTTGAGAATACTATTAATATTAATCAAAGACGAATTCGTACACTTAAAAGCCTTTAGTCTGGCACATGGTATATAAAGAGGCAATGCTTTGTTATAGGCGAAGTTTACCACTTAACATAAGTTGATCCATTTCCATGTTGTAAAAAAAGTAAAAATAAAAAAAAGGTTTATGTCCCGTATAATTTAAATTAAAATAAACCACATTTTATAAATAACAGATTTAAAAAAGTATGTCTATATGCTTAAACAACTTTAAACAGTTTTATATCACTAAAAAAAAGTGTTTTTGTATACGTTTAATCAAAATAACATGTACTACGGAAGAGCGAGACTCTCTAAGTATAACAGTCTAGGTATTTCATACTTAAAGAGGGTCCCAACCCTATAAAATGTATTCTAGATTAAGTTTACCGATATAAGTTTTTGTATTGTATATTATGTTATACAAACTACTATGTCTGAATTCAGGTGTGAACTGACGCATTTATTTTACTGTAGTTGAGTTACATAGTTAAAATAAAATACAACATCTTACAAATACAACGTCAACATCTTTAAAATCAAATAAAAATAATTTAAAACTGTTTAATCAATCTTCTTTCTCTATTTGCCATATAGAAGACTAAGGCCGTGGACACAAGACTACGGTGTGGCACCGGCCACCGTATAACGGCACGGCGCTGCTACCGGGAGACGGCGCGACCTCGTGCCGCAGCAGGGTCCCGCGTACGGTGCACCGCTCGGCAGTTTATGTTTTGCTGTTGCTTAGATTCACCCAACATTTTCTTTGATTCTGTTTTTTCTTCATTCGTTGTTTTAGCAACAGGAGCTAATACGGCTTTCGTGGTCCATATCAAGACCACTGTATGTTTGAAACGATAGTTGCTGCTGTGTACACGGCACCGTGCCGCGGCATAACGCCGTGTCGCCTCCCGGTAGCGGCGCCGTGCCGTTATACGGTGGCCGGTGCCGCGGCCTAATAGCAGACCTGTATTTTCAGAATTATATAAGCCGATTTTGAGATAGTCTTGACTGACGAAATCTCAGGAATCTTCGACAATACAAACTGATCTATGAGCTATACGATTGAATATGGAAATCGGATAAGGATTCAAAGCAAACTATACATAGGTGTTCTTATGATATTAGTTTGACGTTATGTCAAAGCTCAGTGTCAAAGCAGAATATTGTCTGAGGTAGAACATTCTAGACGGATATCGAGAAACAGATTTGCCAAGAATGGGTGTTTATTTCAATCCTAATATATAGTTGAGTGTATTGGGATGAATACACTCAACTATATAGGAGTTGGGATATATGGAGTTCATATACATATGTGGAATTGGGACGAATATCTTTGATGAGTGTTTGATAACATTATTATGGCAAAGACCTATGGTCCTAGGACCTAGGTCCCTACCTATGGGCCTCTTAAGAATTATATTCGTACTAGCTGCTTTCATTATTTTATGTATATATTAATTTATGTGCTTAGGCACATATATATTTATTAGGCAGGTAAGCCAGGGCACACGTGGATTGCCAATAAAAAAATTACCCTCCTTTTGCACAATCAGGTAAAATGTAACCTATGTCCCAATTCCGTTCATAATCTATCTGCAAATCTAATATCATCGAAATCGGTTAATCAGTTTAGTCGTGAAAATATAACTAACAGACAGAGAGATTTACTTTCGAATTTGTAATAAATATTAGTATGGATGTGGAGCTCCTTATAAGAGTTCATTCGGTAAAGTACTGCTACAATGCCTTCCATCACTGGACAAGCAGACGTACCAAAAAGTACCACCCACACCTGGTCGGCATACCACCTTGCTGTACCACAATTTGCTTCAACTTTTCTTGTTATCACGAGTAAGTGGAACTCACCTCCGGCGTACGTTTTTCCGGACCAGTATAATATCGGAGTCTTCAAGACCAGAGTGAACAGGTTCTTTCTAGGCAAGCGTGCACCATACTCGACCATCACTTACCATCAGATGAGGTAGTTGTCAAGCATTTGACTAACACCAATAAAAAAAAACTTTAGTAACATTCGCCGCATATGCCGCGAGCGAGTGTCTACGTTTAAAACCTATAGAGTAGTACCTAACTCTCTAGTTAGAGGGGGTTGGGGGTCTTTTATTTTTTATTTATACTTGTTTATTTAACACTAGTTGCCGCCCGCGGCATCGCACACGTGGTTTGTCAATACAAAGGCCTATGTTTTAATCCAGGTCATAATCTATCTATGTACCAAAATTGCAATGCATTCAGTAATTGAGTAACAAACAAACAAATTAACAAACATCCAAACTTTCGCATTTATATTTCATGAGAGCCACTTTATGATTTTAGTAATTTCTAAATTAAAACAGGTTCCAAACTCCTTTATTAGTTTGATATATAAATTCAATAAACCAGATTTCTCTGAATCTTGTAGTGGGAATGTATAATTAGACTCCGAGTGGTCGAAGTTAAGTGGAAGGCTAGCGATAAGTTAAAACTTATGTTTCGAGGGTTATTCTCAGTGTAGCCAACTTTTTCTCCCGGGGCTGGTTACTTAGCAACTTAACTCGACTTACAGAATATTTAAATTGTAAGTAATATACAAACTACTTTATTAGGTATAATAATAACTAGGTAACTTTGAGAATCCTTGTTTAATAAGATACATGGAAAAATTTAGGTATTTGTTTCGTAACATATCAGCTAGATTATGCAATATTGAATTGTTCTGTACGGCTATGCCTATTTAAATGATGTTTAATTAAGTAAATATGTACCTACCTTCGTATTACGAGTAACATGAATAAAATCGATATCAAATCAGATCGGAGATTCGTAGATGAATCAAAATCACTGACTTAGCCCAGCGGATTAGCAAGCTGTAAGTAGCAGTGAGCGGATAACATAGCTCGAAGAAATGACAGCCGTTGGGGCAGAAACACAGCGTGGGACGGCTCCCCACTTGATGAAATTTATGGAGGTAGCCTATGTTCTGCAGTAGACGTCCTATAGCTGATATCATCATCATCATAACAGCCATTGGATATGCTTTGTGCCCCAACCAATGCTACTTCAGCATGTTAATCCTCGGGTCCAAGTCAGTGGCTTAGGTTTGTTTATGAATCTCCACATTTCTGATTTTATCTCGTAAGGAAATACCAAACATAACCCTATCGCCCTACGCTGAGCGATCTTGTACCTTCTTATGAAGCCAGCATACACTGATCAAATACTTTTGACATTGGAGTATTTTGAACAAACGCTACCTAGTACAGTTGGATTTATCGGCTGACCTCTTTCTCGAAGTTGGATCTACCTATCCTAACTGGGCGTTTGTTCTAGTTAGATTTATCAACAACTTTAAGATTAGAGTTTCCAACTGATACCGGGGTGGGGTCCACATGGACATTCCTCTCGATTTTCTTCTTGTTTGTCACGCCCTGATGGATATCAGTGCGGTATTAATAAACGGGCCAACTGAGCCAAATTCCGTACCATTATCTATAAAAACGGCAAAAAATCACGTGTGTTGTATGGGAGCCTCCCTTAAATATTTGTTATATATTTATTATTTATTTTTAAAATTAATATATAACTAAATATTCTGTGAATATTTCAAACGTCTACCTGTTGCCGTTATCAATATCGAGCAAAACAAGCAAAAAAATCACGTATATTGCATTGGAGCCCCCTTAAATACTTATTTTATTCTGTTTTTAGTATTTGTTGATATAGCGGCAACAGAAATACATCATCTGTGTAAACTGTCTATCTATCACGGTTCATGAGATACAGCCTGGTGACAGACGGACAGACAGACAGCGGAGTCTTAGTAATAGGGTCCCGTTTTACCCTTTGGGTACGGAACCCTCAAAAGCAGGTGACTCCACAGACACACGCTAGTAAAGAAATAAATCCCTATGGAACGCAAGGGAACAAAGCGAAACATTTCCTCATCTATCCGACTGTCACAAAATATTCTCTCTGCCTCCTGACAAGCCGCCTGCCGCCTACGAGAGTATTTACATTGAGACGGAGTTCTGATCATGGAAGCGGCAAAATTATAATATTGTACGTGTTTTGTTATGTATGACATTAAATATAAACACGGGGCTTTTCTTGTAAAATACGTTTTTTTCCAATAAATTACTATAGAAAATTTTGAATTTTTAAACAATCATTATTAAGTCCTAAAATATCAATGAAACAGCCTGTATAAAATAGGCGAACAAAACGTATTCATTCATCATGTAAGTAGGTACCTGTTAAACTAAGCGGCATCGTCGCTAAGGCGCCGCCGTATCTACGTGTAGCGTGTCGTAATATGAACGAGGACATTTCTAATTCTGAAGATCACGTGAGGGTAGTTGCTGCAGCTGCCATTACTTCTCAACGGTAGCTCCAAGTACTCCAACCCGCCCGTGACCACGGCTGTTTGAAAAATAGTACTAAATGAGACATTGACATTCAAGAGTAGATACAGAGAATTTGATGCAAAATTAATTGAAAAAGGTAAACACGGAAAATTATTCTAAATTAATATTGTAAATATGTTTCTTTTTTATTTTGATGCTGAATGATTTGATTAAGAAATAAAATCTATTCTACTTTAGCTTAGTAAATGTTCAACGAAATCAACACTTCGAGCGTAAAGTATAAACAATTAATGACACAACCCTATATTATAGCCTTATATTATACCCTATATTATTACCCTATATTATAGCCACATCTAGCACCTTAGATCTCTAACCCCAACTTTTAACGAGGAAACCCATAGTGCCTTCACATATTTCGGACCAAAACTCACAAATTAGTTTGGCGACTCAATTTGTGTGTCATACACAAATCGTGTCAGCCAAATTAAATGTGTAGTATTTCTATTATGGCACTGCAGGGCTTTAGGGATGTACCAAGGGGCTAAAAGAGGGTCGGTATTAATTGATTGGGGGTAATTTGATTTTTAGGGTGAGATATCATGTACAAATTGTTTTAAATCGCAGATGACAGGTGAAAGTTTGACATAAGATAGTTGAGTTTGACAGATGACAGTTGAGTTTGACAGCTGACAAGTGAGAGTTTGACAGGTGACAGTTAAGTTTGACAGGTGACCGTTGAGTTTGACAGATGAGTATTGAGTTTGACAGCTGACAGGACATAGTTTGACAGATGACAGATGAATTTGACAAATGACAGATGAAAGTTTGACAAAAAATGTTTGAAAAAAACATTTTCAAATATTTTTTACGTATGCAAAAATAGGTACTCCACATAGTTGTACGCCGAAGATTAAGGGTCCATATTATTTTTAGGGTTCTTTCTGTAGTCGCATTAGGAACCCTTATAGTTTCGCTATGTCCGTCTGTCTGTCCAACCCGATAAAGCCATTTTATTCGTTGACTTTTAGTGCTGTAAAGCTAAACTTTGGCATGATGATACGATTTGATGACTCCCAGTAAGTTATGAAATAAAACAATAGGTTAAAAAAAGTATTGTGTACTAAAGCGCGTTTTCTGTCTATCAAAATATCATGGGATCGAGACCTTTATTTAGAAACCTATATCGCATGTTTAAAAGTGTCTAAAGGTTCTGAGGGACAAAACTGTACCTGCCTTGTCACTCTATTTGTCTAACTAAATGCACTGATGCGGTAATATAGAGTTTAGTCTATGCGATAAATTGGTTTATTCTTGAAATTCCCTACCGGTGCGGAGAAACCTTGTAACTGGACAATGGACAACTAGACTTGTAACTACAAATATACATGCTTTGACACGGGCAATTTCTTATGAATTTATTTGTAAACAAATTGCCCTTCTTAAAGCATGTATGTTTGTAGTTCTTGTCCAGATACAAGACCTCTTGGTGGGGACGTAGCGGTGGGGATTTCGAGAATATATCAATAAACTTGGCCCTCCTCGAAAACTGTTAAAATAAACCGATGTGCCCAAAATACTTAAACCGACCCTGCCTTACTGTGTTTATTTCATTTCGTAACATGAGGGTGCTAACTTCTATTGAACTTTAAAATCAGATCGTAAATGCTGAAATGAATTTGGATATTTACTGATACATCATAATTCTACTTAATTAATGTTTTAGTATGTTTAAGTTTAGATGTTTAAATGCTTTGGAGGAAGCACTACAAAAAGTACTAAAATCATTGACAAAGACGATAACGATATTGCTTTATGCTTAGTTGCTTGAAGCTATTTTAAAATAAAGGGTCGACAAAGCGAAACACAAACATTTTACGACGAAAACCGATTAGGTACCTATATAGAAAAAATATATATCACACTTGCGAGTTTCGAGTGTATTTCCAGCGAGATAGATAAACACTTCAGCCAGCCATATTATAGAAACGTTGTAACGTATAATTTACGTAATGTAACTTCGCGGTACCTTCTCAAATCGCCATGATGGAATCACGCTCGCAACTTGCCAGTGTAATAACGCTCTAAACCTAACTAGTGGTTCGCCCCGAACTGAGATCTCGTGAGTCTACAAAAAAAAAACAAAAAAAAAATTATTCGTAATCTTCAAAATAGTGCTACAAAATAAATAACCCACTCACTTGACCTACAGTTTCATTCAAATTACAGGTAACGGAAGTACATGTAAATTGGTTAGTCTTTTATGGGATACAAATTGCAGTTATTCTAGATTTCAGACTTTTGTCTATATTTGTGATACATAAGCTACAAGCATACCAAATTACAGCACTGTGGGGTCACTGGTGTACCCTGTGAATTTTGTCAAAGTTTAGTTTTTATTATGGCTAATAACTCAAAAACTACAAGAACATTACTAAAAATAAAAACGGGGTCAAAATCTACTAATAAACTACTTTCATTTGACGTCTCATTTGACCTAATAGTCTCATTTTCATTTTTTTTACCCCTCTTGAACCCCAATATCTCAACAACCCCCCAAAATTTTTAGTTCATTGAGTCACACCAAAATTGTGCCATCGTTACCTACCTATATACCAAATTTCACGATGATCGGATGAACGGTTCGAAAGATATCCTCGGACAAACAAACATACATACATACATACGACGCCGATTTGCCCAAGTTGATTTGGAGATCTAGCTTCGCTCGATCAAATACTTATTTTGATAGGATGGAATACAATAGAATAATGCTTTATTGTACACTAGGACTTAAATAACTCGTTAATGCTAAATATAGTACAATGGGCTAATAATAATACAGTAAATACTTATTTTGATGCTTATTTTTGAAGTGGATGGTGACCATAAGCAATCCTACCGAAATATATAGATAGATATAAAGTACTGCAGTACGCGCAACATAAACATTAAAACAATTAAAATTAGACCACTTATATGTCACATTTGGTGTGACATCTAGTCGCCCTGGCGCTCTAGATTCACTAGAATTCTAGATTTTGGCTCTACAAAAATAACTAACAAAGATTCTGCAGTGCCAGGATTTATAATAAAATAGCCGGCTTGTATCACCTTAATACCTGAAAATAAATTACACACGAATGTAGGTAGTTTACGAAACAACATAAATGCCCCGGACACCAATTGAAACTAGAACCATTTTATGTTTCTGTAACTAAGACAGGTGCACCGAAAGCGCTAACGAAAGCACTAAACGCCAACTCCACTGCCTTCTACGAGTACGATGCCTAGGCCTACGCTGAAACATATTCGGACGCCTGCTCTGACACCAACGTCTACATCGACGCCAACGTTGACGCTTACTCCGACGCTAGCGCTGACACCAATTCTGACGCCTACTCTGACACCAACGTCCACCAAACTATTTCGAGGCTACTTCAGTGGAAGCATTCAGATTGAGAATCTATAGGCACCTTCTCGGTCAAACCGACCAAAAATGAGCAACTTAATATTTCCATAACACTTCTTCTATTGTTATGTATGTATTTTTATTCGATATTGGTATAGTTTAGTCTATCATATAAAGTATTTAAGTAGGTTTATTTATGTAGTATGTACCTATATTACGCTATATTTATTAGTCCTGTGCAAATTTTATTTTTTACCTTTTCTGTGCACTACCTACACATCTTTGTCTACAATACACAAAGGTTATCTGGAAGAGAATGCTCTTTAGCATTAATTTCGCCTTTGTACTAGTTTTATAAGTGCAATAAAGTATTTTCAATCAATCAATCAAACGTCATCGCTTACTCCGACACCGATGCCGACGCCAACGCTAACGCTGATACCTATTCCAACGCCAAAACTGACGCCGACGCTTACTTCGACGCCTACTTCGACGCCGACACCTAATCAGTTGCCTACTCCGGCACCAATACCAGCGCCGCGTATTTCAGTTGCGGTAGCTTGCGTTAGCTCATCTACGCGAGCGATAATAAGTACAAACGCCATACTAGATGGACACTTGTTTAAAATCATAAATGTATGCAGCGTCCCAACTCCAGAAAATTATTACCATAAAAAGCTCATTGAATTAATCAACTCGCTAATTAGTTCGTGTATTCCTTTGAAATTCTATGCAAGTGTGAAGATCCGAGAATATGCGATACAAAATAAAATGAGATATTACATTGAAATAATTACGGATGCTTTGAAGGAATTAATGATGAAATTATTTTCATATTTTTTTTGATGATGAAATTATTTGAAATTACCTGGATCTGGAGCAGTTGAGCTAACTATAGCTCGTTTGCAATGGTCTATACATGATTTAACCGTTTCGTTTGTTGTATATTATCATGTGATTTTTTATATTCTACATAGATTTCGAGAGCAACGGAACGAAATATGTTGAGCAGTGGACGGACCTATGGTTGCTATGACGATGATGATGATTTCTACAAAGAACTGTTCTAACATATTTGTTCGATAGAGTCGTATCTTTTAATTTCTGGTTAGTTTATGATGTTTGTATATTAATTAGTTTCATAAAAATGTAAATAATATCCTAGTTTATGGTTAATTTTGTTTATCGTCACTTTATTCATTTGAGGTTAGTGTTTCTTAATTAGCTAGGGTCGCTGTATATATCTCTTATCACACTTATATTATAAATGTGAAAGTTTGGAGGTTTGTTTGTTTATTTGTTACTTAATCACGCCATAACGGCTGAACCAATTTCGATGAAATTTGTTATGTCGATAGATTAAGACCCGGATTGGCACATAGGCTACTTTTTATTGACAAACCACGCGTACAAAGCCGCAGGCGGAAGCTAGTCACATTAATATTATAAATGCGAAAATTTGAATATTTGTTTATTTATTTATTTGTTTGTTTGTTTGTTACTCAATCACTTCGTATCGGCTGAACCGATTTCGATGAAATTTAGTATGTACATAGATTATAATCTGGATTAACACATAGGTTACTTTTTATCTCATACATCAGGTCGCATGGGACAAAAATGGGGTGTCAAGTCAAGTTGCATCAGCGAGTTTAGCTTTATTTTTAGGTTACCTACATATTTAGTAGTGTAACGCGTATGAAGTCGCGGGCAACCGCTAGTAATGAATAAAGTAACAAAAGTACGAAATTTATCTTAGTTTAGTAAAATAAATTATTCATCTACCTACTTTTAAGATTTATTTATTAAGCTTTTATTATACCATACCTTGCATTTATCATATAATAACTACTTGAAATAACATATATGCAACATACCTATTGTATGGTGCATTGATATACTCGTAAATATCTAATATCTGATGTCTATGTAAGTAATGTACGTAGAAAGTGCCATTTATTCAGAACAGGAATTAGTACGGACAGTGGACACTAGGGGCACTGGCGAGGCTGCACTTTTGTTCCTCTGTGTGTGTTTACATTTACATAGAAAGCAGGTTCCGGCTGGGTTATAACCTAAAATAAGCGACAGCAATTGGTCGCGAAACTTCCAATTTACTAAGGAAAAATAGTTTATTCTGTTGCCTTTCCTTTTCTAGTAGCTGGTAAGATTCAATAAAAAATAAATTATAAAAATAAAATAATATATGGTTAATGGGGTTTCTGGGCTTTTTGTCCAATAATCCCCTTCCGGCACTTAAAGGGGATTCAGTCAAAAGAAAGTTTTGACCTAGACGTCTTTTGTCAAAACTAATTTTTACAGGTTTTTGCAGTCAAAAGTAGTTTTTATTTTTAAGAGAAGAGTATACAATTTGTTACCTTTCCGTACAATACGAGTATATAACCATTGACATCATGTTACAAGCGCTGATGGTATTGTTAGTAAACCTGTTTTATTTATTAAAGCGCCCCCTGTGTGCATTAAACTGAAATCTCTCATAGTGGAAGGCAGTTGGTCGTTACTAATTTTGATATTTGCTGAAACTCTGCAACTGATGTGGAGACTTGCAAATAGGGTTCCCACATTAAAAAAATCTAAATTCCGGAGTAAAATTCTGACATTTGATGAAAATTCTTGACTTTCTTATAAATATAACATTAATGTCGTTAGCATCGTGCATGTGAATGAAAGAAGCAAAATATTTGGTTTATTTTGTTTTATTTTATTCGTTACCTACTTAAATTGTAGAAATTCCGGATGGTAAAGGATTCCCCACACATTTCGGACAAAGACCTATATCACCGGATATGTCCGGAAAATTCCGGACGTATGGCAACCCTACTGGCGAATCGCTTCGTGGTTTGAAATTAGTCTTAGAAGGAAAAATTTTGCATTAAATATAGCCCGATTTCTGTAATGTTAACATCGGTCAACTTAGAGATCGATTTAAGCTATAAGGCCGCCCATTGTATCACCGCGTAATTCGGTGTATTAATATAGAGTTATCTACCTATCTTTACGACCTCGATGGATTAGTGGGCGAGACCCGGGAGGTTGCGGGTTCAATTCCCGCCGGAACAAAATATTTGCATGATCTACAGATGATTGTTTTTGTTTATTCCGATATTTCAGCAGTATATTCCAGATAAAATAATAACAATAGTTACAATGTTCTGACCCCAAACTAGGATTCCCTAAATCGTGGGTATCAGAAAGTACTACCATTGTAACGCCCGCAACAAATATTTAAAGATTTATTACGTGTCGAGAATCAAACATAAATATTCCTTTTTAGGGTTCCGTAACCAAAAGGTAAATTACTAACGTACTAACGAGACCCTATTACTAAGACTCTGTCTGTATGTCCGTCTGTATCTCATGAATCGTGATAGTTAGACAGTTGAAATTTTCACAGATGATATATTCTCCGTGGCGCAATGGGCGAATAGCCGGCTGAGACGCAGGAGGTAGTGGGTTCGATTCTCGCCGCGGCACAAATGTTTGTATGATATAAAGATTTTGTTCCGGGTCTGGTTGTTTTTCTATATATTATAAGTATGTATTTACAAAAAAAAGTATATAAGTATTCTATCAGTTAACTGGTTCCCATAGTACAAGCTCTGCTTAGTTTGGGGCTAGTTAGCGGTGTGTGAAATGTCCAGCAATATTTATTTATTTATTTTATTATTTATTTCTGTTGCCGCTATAACAACAAATACTAAAAACAGAATAACATAAATATTTACTTAAGTGGGGCTTCCATACAACAGACATGACTTTTTTATAGATAATGGTACGGAACCCTTCGTTCGCGAGTCCGACTCGCACTTGGCCGTTTTTTTACCGCATATAGGATTATATATGTTTTTATATCTTTGACGACTAGGTCTTCCTATGTTTGTCTGTCTGTGGTATTGTAGTTCTCAAATGGATGGACCAGTTTCAGACACGGTTTTTTTAAATATAAATCTAGTTCATTTGGGGTGGTTCTTAACTATGTTTGTTTTTAATCCCCGACGCAAAAGGGGGGGGGGGTCGTGCTTTATAACATTTATTAATAATTCACTTGTTAGTAAAACAGTTACTCTCTAAAAACTCTCATAAATGCATCGTTACTCTAAATCAAAGTTATTCTCTAATTCTAAGTCCTTAAAATCACCAGCTTGCTAATTGACTAACAAGTTTAGAACTTACGACAGCGTAACTTGGCCAGAATTAGTCGCTCGTCTACAATGGCTTACTGTTATTCCTTGTCCAGCTACAGCGTAGCGGAGAACAGCTTGTTTTCTTAAACTTTGAGTTGTTGTAGAACACTTTTGAGTCTTACTCGTATTTCAATCATTACGGGAGGATTGAGTGAACCTTGTAAAAACACAGTAAGCTCTGCGTGTTTGCCTGTACCGAGGACTACCGAAAAAAACGGCAGTATTGATGTGGGAAATGGTAAGCGATGATCTAGAAGACACCTATTCACTCTTACCTTAAAGAGGTCTGGATTGTAGTTTGTAGGAAAAATTGAGGACGGTAAAGTGTTCCATACCTTAGCTAGAACCAAAACGGTGAGGGTATATTAACTAGGTATGGATGGTACTGAGCCGTGCGCCTGCTTGTCCTTTGATGGAAAAGAGATGGCGGGATCAGATCGTATAGTTCCTGGGCACATTGGCTTGCAACTTTACGGTGGTGTTCGAGACATTGAGTCTTAGTCTCCGCCACATATTGCTCACATACTCGTATAAGCCTAAAAGCCCTCCGTTCTATCGAGTCTAAAGCAGCAAGCTGGCCGAACCTTTCTACTTTTACTAGAATACGTAGCACTACAGCAGCTGTACCATACTCCATTTCAAAGAAATATGTAACACGCCTTAGTTCTCCATCTACAACTGCCCCCCCAATTCCGGTAATGACATCGCTATGGGGATCGCATTCTCAACCATGGCGATTCTTGCAATATCTAAAAAATATTGGTCCTAGATTAATGTCGATAACTCATGTTGCACGTTTTTGGGCGGTCTGATTGACAACAGGTTTCGAAACTAACGTATCTATACATTATTTACTTGTTAATGATGAAAACTTTTGAAACATATTGGGCATTTGTGCAAACATCTTATTTTTTTTTTATGATACACCATACCTTTCAATGTACATTTCACAATGTATTAGTCAATTATAAAACTCTGTGATCATAATGACCATATCTTAAGTTCTTTCTTATTTTTTTTAAGCTGTTTTTGTCACTTTTTTTCTCAAGCATCAATTAGGATAAAACTTAGATAAGCCGATGTAAAATTATATTCCGGTGTTATACTGCGTTTTTAATATGACTTAAAGTTCTAGTTAAGTATCTGCTTAAGAGTTGATACTGGGGGTTAATTTCTTGACTTACAGTTTATTTTAGGCAAGCGTGTTTCATCGTACACTGCATCATTTGCTTACCATCAAGAAACATTTTGGTCAAACGTGAGCATCATTTATTAACAAATGATACAAATTGAGCGTGATCAAGGTGATTTCTATTATTGCGTCCATTACCACTTTGCTACTGCAATCCGGGGCAGTTCAAACTAATGCCCTGCCCAGCTTTCTGCCACAAAGCGCCGACATATAATACGTCAGCAGTTGACCGCAACATTCTGCTCAAATTAAGGGTATTAATGTTACAATTTTCGCCCGGCGTTAGAAATTAGAGTAATAGGCGATAATTTGGTTTTAGGTTTTGATATAATTTTCAAGGAATTTTATGTTAAAAGTACATTGTTCTATGAAAACAATGTACAGGAAGGTTAGAAAATACTAGGGTTGAAACTTGAGATAAATAGACGTTATTTAGAGCTTAATCGTTGGGGTTAATTACCATGGTTCCTATGACTCAAGCATGGATTTTGTAATATTTGACCATCATTAGGCACTTGTGGGACAAGTGCCTAATGCCACCGCCAAACAATCAGCGAGATGTGAGTTGAGCTAGAGACTAGAAACGAGTTAGCGAGCAAGTTTTTTTCTTTGATAGCTCTTGTGCTACGATAAATTAGTGGAGAGAACGCTAATAATATGAACAGACAGCGATACTATTATTATAAGATAAGATAAGATAACGCTTTATTGTACACCAAAATAAAATACAGAATATAATTTTTTTAAATAGATTTATTACAATGGGCGGTCTTATCGCTAAAAGCGATCCCTTTCAGACAACCTTTGTATGTACAGGATAATGATTTGATCACTTAACGGCGGGGCTCAACTTTCCATTTTGAAAGTTGTGCTAGGACTTTAATTTTTTTTTCATGTGTAGATATACATATAGGAAGCCTACACGTGAAGTGACAACTTGCGAAACTCTATAGTTTTAGAAATATTAATTTTTGAAAATCCGTAATCGATGCGAAATTCGCTCGAACATGTGTCCGACCTTTCAGTTTGCGTACTATCGATTATTGCGACACTAAATTGACATGAGAGTGACAGATAATACGGTTTTTTTCATAGGTTTTACATTTTTACTGGCGGGAATTTCGAATTTGGCATTGCTTTTACAAGTTTTACCATAAATTTGTTCACTGTTTCATCGATTTGGTGGTGTTATCATTCTCTTGCAGTCGAGACGTTTTCGTACTCCTGTAAAATAAATTTACATGGCTACTATGGCGTTCTGCTTCCGCTGCGGAGTTGAGTCTTGTGCAAATGTTGGACTAGTGAGCCGCTTGTTGAAAAAAGCCGAAAAATAGTAGACTGAATCGAGACGGGGCACCGCAACTTGAGTAGGTTAAATTAAAAAAGAGTGACAGAATCGACACGGGGCACCCCGACTCCACGTGGTCTTGTGCGTGACACTCCTAGAGTGTATATAAAGAGCGCGGGAGCCAGAAGCTCGAGGGCGTCCTGAGTGACCTTAAGAGCTTCTGGCGGGAGCCCACCCAGAGTCCAGGGGGTTGGAGAAAAAAGTGGTCTATTTTGATAGACCACTTTTTTCTCGTTGTTCCCCTTCACCCCTCCTGGCCATTTCCAACATAAAAGTTTTTTCATACTTAACCTCAAAATATACTTTTTTAATTTTCTCAAAACTATAGGTTTTCGAAAGTCCTCACCCACTGAGGGGGGTTTTCCAAGTCCCCCCTCCCCCCCTCTCCCCCCCCCCATCCCCCCCATCCCCCCCATCCCCCCCATCCCCCTAACGAACCGTTCCAAATGGAAAGTCATTCCAACGGCGGTGTATCTACATAATGTTTTTTATACGAAATGGAGATGGTACAAGTAACTTGAGGCATACTGGTGTAAAGCCTCATTCAAACCGAAACACAGCAATGTTGCTCGGCAGCAAAAATAGGTATGGTGGTAGTACTTCCCCGGGCGAGCCCTTTCAAAAGGAACCCTACTTACTACTATTAAAGTATTTATTCCACACGAAGTCATGGACATTTAGTTCGTATGTTTACGAAGCGGGGTCTAGTCTAGCCTCACTTAGGAAGTGCTTGAAGCGGCCTAGTTGGTCCAACACGGGCCTCGTTACCTCGAACTAAATCGCTAAACGTCAAATTAGATTCTGGAGTGTGGCTGACATGTTACTTCAACTAGAATTCCGTAATTGCCAGAGTAAGGCTACCTTTCCATCAGAGACGTGCTACGTTGCTAAGATACGGTTGTATATCAAACCCACCAATAGTATCGCTTCAGTTGACTAGCCTCGATTTCCTATTGGTGGATTTTTTCCGCTTAGCTTCCTCGCAGTGTAAAGCAACTGCGTTCAGTTCATCATCATCATATCAGTCAAAGAACATCTGCTGCTGAACATAGGCCTCCCCCTAGACTACATTTTTCAGGTCTTCTTTTCAGGATCAACATCCAAAGGATTAGCAAGCTGAAATGGCAGTGAGTGGGGCACATAGCACAAAGAATTATGTAAAGCAGCCTAGGACGGCTCCCTACTAGATTGTTTAGTTGTTCTAACAAATATTGTCATTGATTGTCATTTGAATGCCAAAGGGTTAATCATAAGTGACAGTAAATGTCAACAGTGACAGATCACGTCAATTTTTATAAATAAAAACGGGCAAGTTTTTGACAGACTACTGAAGTAGAATGTGAAAACACTGACTACTGACGAGTAAAAACATTCTACATTTTCCCTCCGAGATCCTATGATTTTATTTATTATGGAATGATGGAAATACGAACTCGACTCGTATAGGAAAGACTGGAGCATACACGCGCATGATGGAGTGGAGTGAAAGGAAGGAAAGGAGGCCTGTGCCCTGCAGTACAGGCTCCAAATAATAATAATAATAAATAATAATTGAGGAATAACAAACAACTACAATATATATGTAAGGTACAGTCTGTATTAGTACATAGTATATCATGTGTGAGCTGTTGATACTGTTTTCTACTTACTCATAAAAACGTTTCATAAAAAGAAATGTTCCAGCTAGAGGGTATGTTTGAGGGTAACATAGATTATTAAGGTTGTATTAACAAAAACAAACAAATACCCTCAAAGAAGAAGAAGAATAAACAATATAAAATCAAAGAGTGATGGTAACTTAGGCACTTACAAGAGTTACAAGCCTAAATCTGAATTTGAATCTGCACTAACAAGTGAGATATGCGTATGAAATGAAATATGTATGTATGCTTTTAAGTCTCTGTATTATATGCATATAATTCAAACTTGGTCATTTCTACGTTCCGTAGCATGTAAATGTGCTACAGTTTAATTTTCAAGCTCTAAATTTTGAAATGCTATTTTGTAAGTAATGGTCTCGTGGTAATTAGGATATGGAGCCGCTGAGTATATGCCGTAATATCAGAGCGCTCAGAATGTTTTACAAAATATAAAACGTCGAATGTTCTGAAGATCCATTCACCACCACATATCTAAAAGGTCGCTTCCAGTTTTTAAATGATACGTACGACCGACAGCTTAGGTCAGCTGACTCTTCGCTTCTCTACAGCCCTTTGCATATAGTAGAGGAGACGTGGAAGATCGACCTTCACCGATCTGATAACCAGATGAGACATATTTTTTATCAAATATAATGTATAAACAAATATGCCTATAATTACTGGCCTATCTAAAAGTGCTCATGGCTATTTTTAATTAAATTAACTTTAATCGATTTTTTTTTCATCACTTTCATTCTTTTGATAACCAAATGAATTTTATTTCACTGTTAGTTTTTAACACACAGAATATACCTCAGTAGGCTTGCCTACTCATTTCTGTGTATAGCTACCTGGCAAGCCGATGTAAACAGGTAAGTCAATATAGGTGACTCCATCGTTCTGCTAACTTATCGAAAGTTATATCAAATTTTAAATTACTTTATTACAAAATCAGTCATATTTCAAAATCATTGCCTGCAAAAAATCATACTTATAGTACTGTTGCCTAGCTAAAAACTTTTAGATAGCACTTTTAGATAGGCAAGTAATTATAGGCATATTTGTTTATAAATTATATTTGATAAAAAATATGTCTCATCTGGTTATCAGATCGGTGAAGGTCGATCTTCACCGGCTCTTAGACCAATAAGGCGTCTATTTTTTCAACTCCTTTTCGGTGTGGCGGTACGACTCTGGAATGACTTGCCATTAAACATTAAAAAGGCTGAAACAAGAGAGTCGTTTAAGAGATTGGTGCGTCAGCGCTTCCTTGAGAAGTTGAAGATAAATTAGCCACTGATACCATCATTGCGTTTGACTAGGTTTGCAATTACCATCGAACCCCCCGCAACCGGGCGGGTTCACCACTCAGGGGCAGGTAATTAGCAACAAAGTAGGTACATAAAGGTACATTTGTAATGTTAAATCAAACCACGTGAAGCGACACTCATTGTTCCCTGCAATGCAACAATAAGCCGTTGTAGTATAGATGAGTTTCCCCCGGAGGTATTCCCGAAAGGCTTCAACATGCCCATCAAGGAGGAACCCGTAGCAAAGAATGGAAAAATAAAGAGAAAAAAACTACGTAAAGAAGCGACACTCATTCATTGTCCTCCGCAACGAAGCCTGGCTAACGTTGTCACCGCCCCGCCGCTCTCTGCGTGTGTGTGTGTGTCAGTTGCATATATTTTTTTATGAATCTAATTCTACGCGAATAAAAAAGAAATACTATAACATCATATATTTTCTTCCAAAATATAAGTGAAAACTGGTTATTCGCAAGTTATGAAAAGGCATTACCTATCTACGAATGTTTGTACCAACTATTGCTAAAAATTACAGACAGACACCACCTAAGTTATTTACGTATAGACCCGTATAATGTTGTCTCTGTCCCCCGCTCTGGGTCAATGGGTCCGTCTTTGCCCTCGCTCGATTGGCTTAGCTCAACCCTACAGTACATTTCCACAAATACTAGCCGCGTGCAGACAAACCGCTGTGTCTGTAGAAGTAAGAGGTTATTATATCATTTCATTTCTATATTTTGTTCTACTAAACCAATCTCTTCACTATGACAATGTTATTGTCACAAAATGGTCAATATTAGATACCTGTTGGTATTCTACTAATACAATTATTTTTCACCGCCGTTGTTATGACAGGAACAACAATAATTGATCGAGCGAAGCGAGATCTCCAAATCAACTTGGGCAAATCGGCGTTGTATGTAAGTATGTATGTTTGTTTGTCCGAGGATAACTTTCGAAGCGTTTATTCGATCATCGTGAAATTTGGTATATAGGTAAGTAATGCTGGCACATTTTGGTGTGACTCAATGAGCTAAAAATTGTGGGGGGTTGTTGAGATATTGGGGTTCAAGACGGGTAAAAAAAAAAATGAGACTATTAGGTCAAGTGAGACGTCAAATGAAAGATCTTCATTACTACAATTCGACCCCGTTTTTACTTTTAGTACAGTTTTTGTAGTTTTTGAATTATTAGCCATAATAAAAACTAAACTTTGACAAAATTCACAGGCTACACCAGTGACCCCACAGTGCTGTGATTTGGTATGCGTGTAGCTTATGTATCACAAATATAGGCAAAAGTCTGAAATCTAGAATAACTGCAATATGTACCCCAAAAAAGAAAACCAATCTACATGAACTCCCGTTACCTGTAGTTTGAATGAAACTGTAGGTCAAAGTTAGAAGGTTTTTGTACGAATAATATTTTTTTTGTTTTTATGGTAGACTAGCGAGATCTCAGTTCGGGGCGAACCACTAGTAATCATGATGGTAAGGCTATATAATAGTTTTTCTTATAAATTAGCAAAAGGCCCCAGGCCGTAGTGTCAAGATTCCTCCCGAGAATCTCAATTATAAACTCTCTAATGTAGCATTTAATTCTACGTAACAAATATTATGTCCAAAACCGAAACATTTCATAGTTGTTGAAGTTGTCACTGCGTAGAAAACGTTTATAGTATCAAATACGTGACAGCAAAGCTCTGCATTCGCGTGTCTGAACTTTTCAGCTGACACACGCCTCGGGATAAATTGTCGCGGTGACAACGACTTTGGTTTAATGAGGACCTTACTTTAAAAGTTAGTGTGGAATTTAAAACATTATAGGACAAAATAGGACAGATTATTAGATATACAAACTGGACACTTGTGTATATAAAGATGCCTACATCTTTACATAGGATAAAATGAAGTCGCTTCCGCTGCTTACCTTAGATCTTTTAAACTAGTCAACGGATTTTAATGCAGTTTTCAGCAATAGATAGAGTGATTCAAGAGGAAGGTTAATATGTATAACTAGTTTCCGCCAACGGCTTCGCACGCATTGAAAAGTAGCCTATGTGTTAATCCAGGTTATAATCTACGTACATACCGATTTGAAAGTAACTCTGTCTCTCTATCTGTTTGTTACCATTTCACGACTAAACGGCTCGATCGATTTTGATGGAATTTGGTACCTATATACCTAGATAGATTATGAATGGACTTGAGACATAGGCGTACAAGCCGCGGGCGGGTCAGCTAGTTTGTACATAATTACTGATTTGAACGGGTATTTATCGCGTATGATGTACCTTTTTGCTATCCCGATGTTTCGCCTGTGTTGAAACAGCCGTGGTCGTGGGCAGTTTGCCCGCGATCCAGATTGGATAACAAATAAAAAAGGTACATGCGCGATAAATACCCGTTTAAACATTGGTTTTATGTAATTATGTACACTGATCGCGAAAGTTTGAAAAGCATTTGTATAGTCTAAGTACATCCATACTAATATTATAAACTAGCAGCCCGTCCCGGCTTCGCACGGAAATGTGCTCTATCTGAAATGTTTTCTATGGAAAAATCTAAATGTTCAATATCGGTAGCGTCCGCTGCGTAAGGAGCCGACCGCGCGACTGAGCCGCGCGGCTCAGTCGCGCGGCTCGGCTCAGTCGCGCGGCTACCTATCTTAAGGTAGCCATTGACGATACGTCCATCAATCCAAATGGAGTGGACGTCTTCCAAAATCGTTTCGTGAATGTGCTAAACGTATGCCAATTAAATGGATATCTTCCAGCTTTGGATTTCCAAACGTCAATGGCTACCTTTACAGACGTGCACGCCCCACTCCTGTATTTCAGTGCCCCCTCCACCCCGCCCGCCGCGATGCCCGGCGCGCTTTTCAGACTGCATCGCAAACAACGGCCACGGCGCTATGGCAGTTTTGTTTACTGTTTGAATTTTTTAATTCGTAATATCTTTTGAATGGAAAGTCCAATTTAAATAATTTAAAAACTATTTTATAGGTAGTTAAATGGTCTTAACCATTAAATAATTTATTTGGATAAGGATTAATATAAACACATAAATAGCATGGTTTGAATTTGGTTAGCATTTTCATTAATGTTTAAAATGAAAAAAGTTGTTGTAGTGACATAACTACAATAGTTGGACATATGCTACCGCGGAGTTTTTTGTAGACATTATGATGTTCTTCAATATTGTTGTACATTATTTTGTTCTATCGCTAATAGTTTCGGCAGCGCATTCGACGAAAGACATTTTAAGACTCATTTTTCTACACCTTCGGTTACATTGTTCAAATTTTACCAAGGATCCCTAACTTTTTTCAAAATGAAATGTAGCCTATGTCAAATTGGAAGAATGTAGCATTCTATTGGTGAAAGAATTTTTAAATCGGCCCAGTACTTTTTGAGCCTATTCATTACAAACATACAAACATACAAAAATAGGTACAAATCTTTCCTCTTTATAATCTTTATAATATTATATAAATATAAATATATTAATATTAAATATTAATATAATATATATATATATATATATATATAAATCGGCCCAGTACTTTTTGAGCCTATTCATTACAAACATACAAACATACAAAAATAGGTACTAATCTTTCCTCTTTATAATATTATATAATATAATATAATATAAATATAATATATATATATATATATATAGAGTGTAGATATAAATACGAAAGTAACGCTGTTACGTTTTCATGACTAAACGGCTGGACCGATTTCGATGAAATTTGGTATACCAATAGATTATGACCTGGATTCTGACATAGATTACTTTTACCCAACTGCATAAAAGAAGATTAATGTATTTTTTGAAAAACCACGCGTGCGAAGCCGCGGGCGGGTCAGCTGGTTAAGGTTAACGGGGTGTTATCATTTTATTGAATAAATCAGTTCGCGTCTAACTAAAGACGCTGTTTCGTATTAGTTTAACCCCGCCCTTACTAAGTTTGTCAAGGGTTCACGTTGGAGTGTTTATTTGGCAATTTTGCTGCACAATTATTTAAAAACTGGATAAGCATATCAATTTAAGGTAATAAAATATTTAAGATGAAGTTATTTAAATAACTAATATAACAGAGTCATAATATTTAATATAATTGTATTATTTTATAATTAGAATTATAATTTTTGAGATTATGAGAATCTTGGAATTTTCCGTATGTGTTCGGATAACATTATAAATATAAAAATACAATTTGAAATAAGCGAAGCGAAATCTCTTGTCAATGTACTAAACTGCAACGTTTGGTATTGAGCAGCTCAAAAACTGTATAAGTTTTCCTGTAGATGGAGCTAACGGCGCTTTAGTCGTAATCTGAATCATCTCACTAATTTCGACCCTGACGTGACATAGCCTGGTAGCACAATTGGATAGTGCATCCTTGTATCAATAGGAAGGTTACGGGTTCAAGTCCCGTCTAGGCTTAAAATTTTTGAGATGTTTTAAAATCTTAGAGTTATAATAATAGAAATGGACATGGTTTGTGGTAAGCTTTAAGAGGTTAAAGGAATAATTCTCTCGTCGCAAAGAGCAGTGTTGGTGCTCACAGCCACGTCTTTTTAAGAATTTAAGGACTGTTTTAAGGACAAACGATTTTTAAATATATAAATTGTATCCATAGATTTACGTACTTAGTTGTTTTTTTTTATATGTATTTGTTTCGTGGTGTGCAATAAAGTATTATCTAATCTAATCTAATCTAAAGCTGGAAGTAGACTGAATTTTGACCCAAAACGTTATTTCACTTTTGTCAGTACAGTGTGCACTGGCTTTTAGGCAAAAGCTGATGAGTTCTGTGAATTTGACTAGGCACAGCGCTTTTGATTTCAGTAGAGCGTTAGTTGTGATCGGATTTCAAAGGACTTTCAAGTAAGTTAAATCTCTAGTTCTAGCTCGAAAACAGTTTTTATAAAAAATACCCAAATTGCAGTGCCATTACAGGGTACATGTACTTACTTCTTAAGCTTCTAACTATCTAAGGTGTGAAAAAATATATATGTACAGAATTACTGATTACAACGGGTATTTATCGCGTATGTACCTTTTTTATACGTTATCCCGACGTTTCGACTGTGTTGCAACAGCCGTGGTCACGGCCCACCCGCGTTAACGTTTCGTCGACCTGTCCCAGTTTTTACAACCATTATTATTTTTATTTCATACTAGCTTTCACTTGCGGCTTCGCACGCGTGTTTTGTCAATGTGTTAATGAAAAGTAACCTGTGTGTCAATCCTACCTGGATTGACACACAGGTTACTTTTGATCAATAATACAATAATAGTATATCTATCAATATACCAAATTTCATTCAAATCCATTCAGTTGTTTTTGTGTGAAAGAGTAACAAACATCCACACATACATCCATACAAACTTTCGCGTTTATAATATTAGTAGGATATATTTATTTTTCTGTAAGTACATATATATATATTTATTTATTTTGTATATTTTGTATATACATATATATTATATATATATATTATATATATATATATATGTATATATAATAAATATATGTATATACAAAATATACAAAATAAATAAATATATATATGTACTTACAGAAAAATAAATATATCCTACTAATATTATATATATATTATATATATATATATTGTATTTTTTTTCGCGGTCACCGCGACCAAGGCTGTTGCAACACAGTCAAAACGTCGGGATAGCAAATAAAAAAGGTACATAGGCGATAAATACCCGTTTTAATCAGTAATCATGTACTGTACAGTGATCGGGAAAGTTTGAAAAATACAAAATAATAATATAATGTACATACAGAAACTAAATACATATGAAATATACGTATTAATGATTATAAAAAATGGGACAGGCCGACGAAACGTTAACGTAACGACGTTTACGTTAACGTTGATACTTTTGATGGCTGACCGCTAAATATAGGGACAAGAGACATTTGCTTGGTTGGTGCAAAAGTTGGGACAGCCTGGGACTGAGCCCGTCGTCTCCGGATTTCAGTATTTCTGATTTTAGCAAATGGAATTAAATGACAATCGATTTTGACTTTTTAGACGCTGTTAAGTGTCTGCACATCTATATAATATACTAAGATGATAAGCTCATTTGACAATTATTGTAACCGTGGACAATTGTTCGCTGGTCACCAAGTGATTTTTAAAATACAGAATACGGAGGTCTTTTAACAGAATTTTCTTCCTATTCATAAGTTTATGAATAATATCTATGAAATAAGTTCAGGGTTCCATTTAGGTTCTATCTTCGACCATGCTATCACCACGCCGCCGTCAAAGGCTCGCCTATTTCCGAAAAAAAAAACGTGGCACTCTGGGAGTACCGACAGAAGTGAAAACTTGAACAATTACGAGATATTTATATACAGAGGTGTCGGTAACGGTAACAGTGTCGAGAGTTCAATGTTTTTTCCCATCTCAAAAAATAACCAACGCGTCTAAAGAAGTTTTCACTTCAAAAAATCCTAAGAACAGTCAAAACTAGAGTCACTACGCCGCGGTTAGCGCATAAGAGGTAAGTAGAACGAAGTAGCATTCAAGCCTTTGCATATCAATGCGCAAGTTTCGACAGGCGACGGTAAACATGCTTTTGTTCGGGATAACTTTAAACCGCTATTTGGAGATATTGCGTATTGCAAACTTGCAATGCAAAGAAACACGATATATTAAACGGAATATTTTGTGAGGGGTTTTAAAGAGACATAGGCAGAAAATAAAATTCTCGATGATCATGTACTGGAAAGCACAGCGTATGATGGCTCAAAGTAAATAGAAATGCAACTGCACAAGATCGGTCGCTGTGGATCCAGAGGCCAAAGTTCAGATGTGGACGTCATGGTACATACTATGTTTAGAACAAGCATTTAACGGCTTCGCTTTTTATTTTATGGCTATGATAGTCATCATAGATTTTAATTTGACTTACAAATACTTGAACACATGATTTCGTCAGATAACGATTTATTTAGTAGCCTTTTCTTGGTCTATGTAATATGTAATATTTTAGCCAAGAGACTTTATAATTCAACTAGCTTCCGCCAGCAGTGTCGCACGTGTTAGATTATAATGTTAAGGTGAATCGTTAGCAACTCAAGTTTTTAAAAAGACATTACAATAGAATATTTAAGTACAACAGGTATGAAATAAATAGTTAAGATAGAAACTAAGCCTAGAACAATAAACGAGAATTGTATTTTTAGCTAGAAATGGTACAAAGACATTGTAAAAGATTAGGTTGTTTGAATTTCCACCCGCGGCTGATCACAGAGCTTTACAGGATAAAGATAAGTAGAACTTCTCCGAACCGCATAACGGGAGCCGGTAAGCGAAAACAATAGAAATATTTCTTGAAACTCATTCTCGAAATAATATAAACTGGCACCTGCAAGCGAGACTATAGATAAACCAAGTTCTCTGATTGGCCCGGGACCGTTTGGGGTGCGCGGGGAACCGACGCCTAAAAAGTGAAATCTGTCGGCTGGCGAGACCACTTTTTGGGGGACCTGCGAACTAGAAGGTATGTTGTTGTAAAAATAGATATATCTACTAAGAGTTATTCACGTATCGATCGAGGTAAACCCGTCGAAAAGTACAGCAGTGTACTTCTCACGGAGAAACCTCACTCCCAAACCGATCTCTCTATTTGGCCAGCCCATTCGCTGGGCCCCATCAGCCAAATATCTGGGTGTCATCCTCGATAGGCGTCTTTCCTTTAGGTTGCACATCACTAAGAGGTGCAACCAAGCAAAGTTCACCCTAGGACGATTGTCCTCACTTCTAGGCGCGAAAAGTAAAATGTCCCTTAAAAATAAGGTGACTCTTTACAAAGCGTGCATTCGCCCCATTATGACATACTCATCTGTAGTATTTGCCCACTCTTCTAAAGTTGGTGCCATTCAGGTTATTCAAAATCGCTTCTTGCGAAAAGCCTCAGGCTCGCCCTGGTACTTTCGCAATAAAGACCTACATCGCGATTTGAAACTAGAATCAATAGCCAGGTTCATGAAGCTCGCTTCCAAGCGGTTTTATGAACTTGCCTCTATTCATCCGAACCCTTTGGTACACACCATTCCGGTTTACCCGTTGGATCCGCCCGCCAACAAAATCCTCCGTCGTCCGAGACACGTTCTCGGAGACCCGGATGACGAAATCACCTCTGCTAATGCGGAAGGTGAGTCATCTATATCAGACAGAGCAAACACTTCACAGAAACACCGACCTCGCAGGCGAGGTCGACGAGTCCCTTCAGTCGCCGCTTATACGAGGTACAGACATGTACCCGGGCGTTTCTCTCCTATCCCCATCCCGGCAACAGCCCAAGCCGAGGTTCGTACCTAAGTGGTGCCCTTGCGCTAGTTGCCTATAAAACTTACTGGGCTGAGCGCCATCTGCGCTCGCCAAAAGTTCGGTTAAGCTGTCACGGCCTCAGAGGCCAACAGCGAGATTAGTCCATTCGAAAAAAAAAAAAAAAAAAAAAATTCACGTAGTGTTTCAGGTTATTTTACTCATTGATTATATTTTATTCAACTATGTGAATCGATGATGATGTAGTGTGTTTGTTGTAACTGAAATTTGGGGATACTTCCCTATTTAATACCTTTCTGCTAAGCATTTGATTAAATAAAATTAATTGTTGAAGTTTTATGTTTTATTTCATACTAAATTGAGCGGGTAGGTAAGTCTAATCTAACATCAGAAGTGGGATACCTTTAACGTATGCTAATACATTCTGTACAAGTTTCAGAATGGATCCCGCTGTCCTGGAAGGCCTCCTGAAAGCAATCCGCGACGCTGTGTCCACCAAGCGCCGCCAAGATGATGAAATTGCGCTGCCAGTGTTCGACCCATCGACAAGCGACAACGGCACTGCAACCTGGTGCGACAATATCGAGGTGCTCATCAAGGAATTTGGATGGAGCAGTGTTGCAGCTTTGGCGAAAGCCGGTAAGGCCCTAAAGGGCTCTGCGCTACTATGGTTCGAATCGTGGAATCCAGACACTGGCGATCTTGGGAAAATCTTCGCGATGATTTAACTGATTTGTACCCTGAAAAGAGAAATCTCTCAAAAAAAAAAATTATCTAAGGCGGTTTCATACGCGTCAGATACAGCAAATTCCTACTGCGAGTACGCCAAAGAAAAAGTTAGACTCTTACGTAACACTAAGATAGCTTTTACTGAAATTCAGTTGATAGAACTAGTATGTGGTAGTATTAGCGATGTAAATGTTAGGATGGCAGCCCTCAATAGTAGCGTCAAAACTACTTCGGAACTTATTTCGCTATTCACTTCATATGTAAAACCAAAAAAAAAGGCCTTTAGAGCATAGCGTATCTGATAATCCGACTGATCTAAGTAAATTTAAACGCCCTAAACTAGATTTACGGAACAACAGTGATCCTATTCAAAAAAAATGTTTCACGTGTGGTAAACTAGGTCACTATAAGTTTCAGTGCTGGAATAACGTCGGACAGCCGACTGATATCAACACTAGTGCTACCAGCTCGATGGGAAATAGGGTAAAAAAAAAATACACGTTTTGTAAAAAGGTAGGTCACACTGAGTCGACGTGTTTTCATGAAGCAAGGATTGAAAAAGGCACAAATAGCAGCAATGAGGTTAATTTTTTAGGTCGACCTTAAAACTGACAAAGGTGTCAGTTGATGATTTAGAAATCGAATCCTTGATAGATACTAATGCTGTTAAGCATTTAGATTTTTTTTGTTAGTATACATTGATGATATACTTATCCCATGTTTAACAGTTGAAGAAGGGTTAAAGTACTTAAGAGCAACTGTTTTGGCTTTAAACGCTGCCGGTTTTACGATTAATATAAAAAAATGCAGTTTTTTTTCTGTACAGAATATTGAATATCTGGGTAGGCAAATATCACACGGAGGAGTCAGGCCAAGTGATACTAAAGTAACTGCATTGGTAAATTCACCAACTCCAAGTACCGTTAAACAAGTACGTCAGTTTATGGGTCTCACTAGCTATTTCCGTAAATTTATCCCTAATTTTGCTACACGTACTGCTCCTATTTCGATGTTGACAAAAAAAACAACAAAAAGTGAATTTGGGAAACTGAACAGGATAAGGCAAGAAAGTATGTTATTGATCAACTCTGTGCTCTCCTCCGGTTGCTATTTTAGATCTAAAATTGGTGACTGAACTGTTCACTGATGCTAGTTCCTTAGACTATGGCGCGATTTTAATGCAAAAAGTTGAGAATGAATCGGAAGTTGTTGCTTATTTTAGTAAAACAAAAAAAAAAAAAAAACGCCCCCTGCCGAATCTAAGTACTGCTCTTATGATTTGGAAACTTTAGCCATCTATAATGCCGTAAAACATTTTCGAGTGTACCTACTAGGGGTACATTTTAAAATTATTATGGACTAGTTGACCCGCCCGCGGCTTCGCACCATAAATTCCCCGTTCCCGCAGAACTTCGGGATAAAAACTATACAAAAAACTCTTGTCAAAGTGACGCGACACTTCATTTAAATGAATTCACGTCAATGAACGACGGTTAAATTATATGGATCCATAAAAAGTTAACGCGCACTTCACGAATTCACAAACACAAATTATAAAGAAGATATCTAAGGATTCACCAATATTTGACAACAAATTTAAATGTCACATTTGTCTGTGGTCAAATATTTATAGTGTATTTATAGTATTAAATAATTACAATAGCGTTTTGATAACAAATGAAATAAACGCATCCAGTTTGATAGGTACGAACAGTTTGTATGGGAAAATAAAATAGTTACTTACTACTTTTTTTACTGCTTTCATTGCAATTTCTTTATATTTTCTCACCTTTTAAACCTTCCTTGGACTTCTACAAATATTTCAAAACCAAAATTAGGCAAATCTGTTCAGCCGTTTATGAGTTTTAGTGAGACTAACGAACAGCAATTGATTTTTATATATATAGATTTTAATGTCATAAAATGCACAGTGAATAAAAAAAGACTTATCACCACGTGTAGCTCGATGGTGGACATATCTTCAGGATTTTCAATTCAACATTGTTTACAAAAGGGAAAGTACATAGGCCATGTCGATTTTCTTAGCAGTAACCCTGTTGAGAGCCCTAAATTGCACTATAATGTTAATTTTACAAATGATCCCCAGTCTTGGTTGGAAATAACACAACAAAATAGCAAAAATAGATGACCTCCGTGGCGCAGTGGGCAAATAGCCGGCTGAGACTCAGGAGGTAGCGGGTTCGATTCCCGCCGCGGAACAAATGTTTGCATGATCTACAGATATTTGTTCCGGGTCTGGTTGTTTTTCTATATATTATAAGTATGTATTTACAAAAAAGTATATAAGTATTCTATCAGTTATCTGGTTCCCATAGTACAAGCTCTGCTTAGTTTGGGGCTAGATAGCACTGTGTGAAATGTCCAGCAATATTTATTTATTTATTAAAACGACACCGAAACACAATCTTTGATCAATAAAGTACGAACAGGGGAACTCGATGAAAATCAGTATAACATTAAAAACGGGTTGTTGCATTACACGGCAGCAATGGCCAAGTAGAACGGTATGTATCCACAGTAGTTGATATGCTCAATACAATGTGTGGTGATACGTCAGATTGGCCGAGCGAATTGTGGAAGGTTCAGCAATCGATTAACACAACTATCCAAAAATCAACTGGATTTTCCCCACTGCGTTTGCTAATAGGAGTTGAGGCTAATATACCTGCTGTGCAAGCCCGGCTAGTTAACGTATTTGATGATAGTATTCCAGAACTCCAGATAGATGTTCAAGCTGACCGTGAGTTAGCTAAACAACGTCTGCTTCAAGTAGCTGAAAAATTCAAAAAATCGTTTCGATTCCACACGACGTAATAATATTACTTTAGCAGTAGGTGATTTAGTTTACGTTAATCAGGATCATCGACGTAATGATAAACTGAAACCTAAGTTTAAGGGCCCTTATGAAATAATATCTCTTCTCCACAACGATTGCTATGCTCAGAGGGGTTTGGGTAACTTAAGAAAATATAACAATTGCTAAGGAAAAGCTGCGATATTGGCCAGGCGAGTTAATTGAATAAGATTCTATTGATGAGGATGCCATACTATCATATTACCATAGTGATTCTGCTTTGTATCTGATTATGACATACACTATTGATTATAAGAATAAAGATGTATCTTTAATAGGCAAGTTGGTTTTTGTAATAATGATAAACATGTACATATAGAAAGATACCTTGCCTATATGTAAATAAATAAAATGAAAACCTTAATTAAGAAAAAAAAAATCAAATAAAAAGAAAAATCTGTTATCCTTCCGCTGGTCGACCGTTTATTTGGTGTATGCCTATCTCACTTGCAGCGGGTGAAGGGGCTTACATGTCTATGTAATCGGTAAAGGAATAACAGTAATAGTATAAAAGTTATTGCAACCTTCCGCTGGTCGACCGTTTGTTTGGTGTATGCCTATCTCACTTGCAGCGGGTGGAGGGGGCTTACATGTCTATGTAAACGGTAAAGGATTGACAATAACAATGTAAATAAAATAAAAAAATATCCTTCCGCTGGTCGACCGTTTGTTTGGTGTATGCCTATCTCACTTGCAGCGGGTGAACGGGGCTTACATGTCTATGTAAACGGTAAAGGATTGACAATAACAATGTAAATAAAATAAAAAAAATATCCTTCCGCTGGTCGACCGTTTGTTTGGTGTATGCCTATCTCACTTGCAGCGGGTGAACGGGGCTTACATGCCTATGTAAACGGTAAAGGATTATAACCTAATAATAATTATAACCTTAAATATAAATAAATTTAAAATGGTACTAGGTGGATACTTCGAGAACGAAGTATTTATCAGAATGGCCGTGTTAGATTATAATGTTAAGGTGAATCGTTAGCAACTCAAGTTTTTAAGAAGACATTACAATAGAATATTTAAGTACAACAGGTATGAAATAAATAGTTAAGATAGAAACTAAGCCTAGAACAATAAACGAGAATTGTATTTTTAGCTAGAAATGATACAAAGACATTGTAAAAGATTAGGTTGTTTGAATTTCCACCCGCGGCTGATCACAGAGCTTTACAGGATAAAGATAAGTAGAACTTCTCCGAACCGCATAACGGGAGCCGGTAAGCGAAAACAATAGAAATATTTCTTGAAACTCATTCTCGAAATAATATAAACTGGCACCTGCAAGCGAGACTATAGATAAACCAAGCTCTCTGATTGGCCCGGGACCGTTTGGGTGCGCGGGGAACCGACGCCTAAAAAGTGAAATCTGTCGGCTGGCGAGACCACTTTTTGGGGGACCTGCGAACTAGAAGGTATGTTGTTGTAAAAATAGATATATCTACTAAGAGTTATTCACGTGGTGTTTCAGGTTATTTTACTCATTGATTATATTTTATTCAACTATGTGAATCGATGATGATGTAGTGTGTTTGTTGTAACTGAAATTTGGGGATACTTCCCTATTTAATACCTTTCTGCTAAGCATTTGATTAAATAAAATTAATTGTTGAAGTTTTATGTTTTATTTCATACTAAATTGAGCGGGTAGGTAAGTCTAATCTAACACACGCGTTAATCTACGTACATACCAAATTTTATCGAAATCGGTTCAACCGTTACGATGTGATTGAGTAACAAACAAACATTCAAACTTTCGCATTTATAATATTAGTGTGATCAGCAACTACAGTAATGATTGAATAAATGATTGTCTATGTCTACAAATTCAATATTCATTAATTTATTAAAATCACAAGTATAATTTTGAAATATCCAAAACGCCTTTTCCTCCGCGAACAAGCCAGAAAAGAATCAGGCAATAAACAAGGCTGGTTATTCTTTTTAAATCATCCTTTTACAATACATAACAAAGGTTGTGTGAATAAAATTGTGTGTTTAAGACGATACACAAATTTAATTTCGGTGACGATTGGGCAGAGCATCCGGATATGCAAAAAAGTGACAGTGCTATTTACTTTCTTAGGTGAAGAACGCGACAAACATATATCATAGCCGCGCCGCATTGTCGCAGGAGTAAATGACAAAAGATAAAATATCGAGCATGAAAACCAACAAATGGCAAAAAAATGCTTGTCCATTAATTTAGGTACTATAATTAGGTAATTATACTAATAATAATTATATTAATATAGGTACATAGCTATGTAAAAAAATACTTTAAATCTTTTCTAGAGTCGGAGAATGAACGAAATTAGTGTTTTAGAAGAGCCGATTTTGTCAAATAATCGTATCGAGAAAAGTTTCACCAATTGCGTTTCTGGCTTTCATTTATGTAGTTTAAATGATCAAGTAAATATTGCTTAAATATGAAATCAGTACCATTTTTCGTCATTGAATACGACAGTTACTTAGCGGCACATTTTTTTTTACATATCGTCTTAACGACGCTTTAAGTTCAACGGGTTTAACCGCGTGTGGATGAATATAGCTGTCGAGAGGCTAAACGACATCAAATTACGCGGTTTCATCATATTTAATTACATAAATGTATCCATGACAGTGTATAAAAGGGAAAAAGGAAGAACTTTTACCCATCAGGTAAAACATCGAAAAAAACATCCATTTCTTTCTGAAAATAGTAAGAAAAAACGTAAAAGATATAAAGCAATTATTATGCTATGGCTATACCAGTGCACTTTCATATTCATCTTGCGACTTCCTCTGTCGCATGCATGATGCTGAGATGTCTCTACGAATCAGCCACCATGAGTGTCCAGGTACAGAACCAGCAGTCTAATCCCATCCAGTTGCATAGTGCAGTGGACTGGCCATATATACCGGTGAACCGACAACCGTTTGGGTAAACGAGTTCATGAGTGGAGATCGTATCTTAGCAAACGTAGTGTGGGCTAGGTGGAGCGATGACATAAGAAAGGTAGCGGACAGAAATTGGATGAGAAGAGCCGAAGACCGGGCTCAGTGGCGCGTATTGCTCAGGCCTATATCCAGCAGTGGACTAATGTGGGCTGCTGATGATGATAATGCATGAAGCGCCATAGCGCATGCTTTAAACTTGTTCGAAAACCTATGGGTTGTTGGCGTACAACATTCCGATCGTTCTACTAGACAAAATGGCGGAAGATTGTTTTCCGTTTCTTCAAATAATATTTCATCCAGATTTTCCTTTTCTTGCGGTTTTCCTTGCACTTAACACTATATAAAAATACCACTACCATTAACTACAGCGGGCAATACCCCGGGTGTTGCCAGTGTCAATAGGCGACGGTGACCGCTTACCATCAGGTAGACCGTAAGCCTCACAAGTAACATAAAAAAAAATATCCCGCACAGATAGCTAAAAGTTCACACGCGTCTATCTTGCCGACTGATCGAGGCGCACAGGTGTAAATGATAAGCTGCGTCTTATGCCAATCAATATGACATACGCTTGCCGCAAGACGAATCGAAAGTTGAAGAAGCATGATGAACATGAAAGCGCATTTGTGTAGACATAGCTTTTTCTCTGTCAGCTGCGTCACAGCATATCTGCTCTAGTCTGCAGTGAGAATATTCTGCATTTCATAGTAGCTTAATCATGTAATATGCAATTCGGTGCTCTGCAAAATACCTAACTCAAATCCTTAGAGTTGGTTTAGCGTTTATTCTGAGCATGAAACTGTAAAATGTTCAATTCTAAAGCTGTAGTTTCTAAAAAAATGGGGGCTGCATATAACGGCAGTATTCGGTAAATTAGATGTTCAACATTTTGTTTATAGTAATTAAAACTGTACAGATAGTTTATCACAATTTGCACAACAAAATTGATAAACAAAAGCGAAAAACAAATGTTGCATATTAGGCTCAGACTTTAGCATCCGGGTCTCATCGATTCTGCGATTCCGGAGCATGTCCCAGTTGCTTCTAGGTAAAAATCGGAGTCGGATGGTCTCGGATCGTGTGCAGTCGATGCAGGAAAAAACCAAATGTTTGGTTGTGCGACGGATTGGTCAGGGGCCGTTAAAAAACGGTCCCTGACAACCCCGGATGCCATATAGTCCGAGCCTTAATGTCTGGGTTTATATTACGAACTTCCTGCCCTGAATCTTATGTTTTTTTTATCTTGTTTTGTGTTACAATTCTGAAGCTTTTTGTGGGCTTTTTAGATAATTAAGAATTAAAAACAGCGTTCGATATTTTCATACTGAATTTTTTAGGAGTGTTTAAAATGCCAATCACGCAACAAAGGAGAATTTTTTCTGTGTATGAGCTAGAACGGTGACCGCTATCTTAAAAGCTCTTACTCTACATCACATCCGAGTGTGCATCACAGATTTATGAATTTTAATTTTGTTTCCTCCAAAGCGGAGTTATCTTTTAGGTGGAGAATTATTTTCGAAGATTTGTCATAGACGGTGACCGCTATCTTAAAAGCTCTTACTCTACATCACATCTGAGTGTGCATCACAGATTTATGAATTTTAATTTTGTTTCATCCAAAGCCGAGTTATCTTTTAGGTGGAGAATTATTTTCGAAGATTTGTCATAGACTAAAATGTCTGTAAAATAACAGATGGGAAAGTTTTTTTAAGGGTTCCGTACTGTTGGGTTTCCTCAGTTGGTTTGAAATAAAAGCAGTGGACTGTATTATAATGCTGTATTGGACGTCAAGGAACGCGCGACTAGTCTCCGTCGATTCTAGTGATGAGTGATGGGTCGGCGGCGATGCGCGCGGGCGGCCGGTGGCTTCGGTCCCCCCTCCAGTTGACCGTGGCCTTGAAGGTGTCGAGTGATGCGGTGAAATTGTCTCCGACAGTACTTTAAAAGAAGAAAAGGAACCCGTAAGTATAGGATCACTTCGTTGTCCGCCTGTCTGTCTGTCAAGACCCTTTTTCTCAGGAACGCGTGGATGTATCATATTGATAATAATATATTGTTAGCAACTTCCCCACCCAGTGACTTTTGCTCAGGCAAACAACCTATAAATACCGTGCAAAACAGTTGCTCGCGGGCAGTTTGTTCGTGTCAGTGCAACAAATAAGGACAGTAAAATTACGTTGTTTTCGTATAAAGGTCACGTGAGTTATTTTGTGCTTTGTTATCGTTTTATGTGTAATCAGATCATTTTCAATGTGTGTGGTTCTATTGATGTTTTTATGTGATTAATTTAGTTTTGTATTGATTAAAATGGTCTGTTAACGATAAGGTTAACACATTGTTTTATTTTTTTAATTCTATTAGATCTATGATTCTAAAAATATAATACTTAGGTCTAAGGTCCCTTGGAGCTGTGAATCATGCTTCTAAGTGAACGCAATCAAAAAAACATCGGTTATGTATGCCGCATATTTTGACACTCACAAATAAATCAAAACCTACAGGTTATTTCCCGTTGAACTATAATCATGAAATGCAAGAAGCAAGGTCTCAAAACACAAGTCAAGGAAAATTTCTGAAAATATTTCATTTGTAGTCAAATCAATTTGTACAAAAAATTGTTTGTATTTATTTGGCGTGAGACAATATTTTTGAGCCTTAGTATTAGGAACGATTAAATTGTTGAAAATATATACAGGGTGTTTGGTAATATACGGACGATATTCAAGTGGCGGTTTCTCAATACATAAAAAAATAATTCTTGAAAAAAAAAACTACTAGTTATGTTATCAATTTTTAAAGAAAATCGACTAAGTTTAGGTGATTCATTCGATTTAAAACTTACTGCCTACTCTTGCAATCGACATCCATAAATAAAGGATTTGATGTCTCTTTCGGAAATGGCTACGGGTTTTGGGTTAGAAAAGGACAACCAGAGATAACTCGAGACGTCACCAATACGGTATCTGTGGTTAGATGGCAAACATTATGCAATATCACAACATAAGTTTAATAAAGTGTTGGTTTTTACATGCCAAAATAAATTTCACATTTCTATGGTAAAAAATTCAAAAATTTATTTATTATGCTCATCAAAATAACCCCTCTCATTTTTGTGCGTATATTATCAAACACCCTATTTAATAAATATTTTCTTACAAAATGTTTACGGTCAAGCCACTCGTTTTATTTTATTCACTTAGACTTGGCTCTTTATTTGATTTCTCTACTTTTTATGCCCAAGTAATCTAAATCGAGACTTGGTACGTTTTGTGCAGTATGAAGCTATCGAATGAATGTTTTTGTTGGGACAAAGTTTGACTTATCTAATCTCTTAGTTACTCTTAGATCGGGTTCTGAACGTCGAGCTCCGTAGACAAACGGAGGTTGATGACGCTGGGAATCGAGTTATGGAGCTCAAATGGTCTTGGGCAGGACACTTGGCAAGACGTGATGATGACGTGGACCAGGGTAGCGATTGAATGGTGACCGAGGAATGGCTGTAGAAGGGTAGGACGTCCGGCAGCGAGATGAGTGGACGAAATCGTGAAAGTCGCGGGCCGTCAGTGGGTGAGACTAGCGCAGGATCGTAGCGGATGGCACAAATTTGGGGAGGCCTATACTTAGCGGTTGGTGAAGTCGGGCTATAGATGATGATGATGATGATGAATCTTTTTTTATATAAAAATTTAGACCCACAAGTGGACCGTCGCGTTGTCTAAAACTAAATGTTCTATTTACTCTTGAAGGTGTCCAAACCTAAAAATCTAATCTAAACGTACTCGGCCAAAAAGAGATATTCGTTGCGTGTCTCCTCTACGCTTTCATTATCATTGTCCGCAGGTAAGCGTTGGTATTCCAGGTTGAAAGCTTAAGGGGCCGTCCTTTATCAAGGCCCAACAATGGACCCAGTAAAATGAAATACGAATTCCTAGCAGATAACTTACACCGATTGTTTCCGTGGGCCGCCGCATTTATACAGAAAGTGGACTGTGAATGTCAACTCTTACTAAACAAAACATGTTTAGATATCTTTTTAAAATATACAAGATACAGTTTCATCATCTAAAGACTGTTGCAAACGATTTATAGCTTAACTGCTTCAGATCGTGTACCGTGAGGTTCCAGAGGAATTTCCTCCCGCGAACACTTCGCTTGTGGAATGGTTTTCCCAGGGACTACAATATGGGGTTCTTCAAAAAGGGCGTTTTGAAAATTTTAAAGGGTCGGCAACGCGCGAATGCTTTGCTGTTACAAACGTCCATAGGCTACGGTAACCACTTACCATCAGGTGGGCCGTATGCTTATTTAAAAAAAAAGTTCATAAGTTCGTAAAAAATTGCATTGATGAGCCAAATGTTACAAAGTTAATATCCGCACTTTACTTTGATTTTGTAAAAAGATGTTTTTAATAAATGTGTCACTTTTAAAATGGTTAATGGCACGATTATCCCAACAAAATATTTTTTTTAAACTTATATTTTTCACTTTCTCTGGTAAGAGAATTTAATTTTTTAAGAAATAAACATACCTTGAACCTTAACCATACTATTTGACGCGATTCACAGTCCCGACTTACGGACGTGACTCATGCTGTACTGGCTAATAACATTACGTACACATGTACTTGTGTAGCATGTCATCAGTAAGTCGCGGACGTAATTATACGCGCTTGGAGGTCCATAGATAATCTGGCTCGGAGGTTGTTATAAGTCAGTCGCGGACATATCTGACGCCTATGCACGGCGTTAGAGAGATACAGATCGACACGACGCGCGACGTCCCACACGGTGTGCAGATCGTTAAGTCGCGTTCGTCAGTCACGGTTGTAAGTCGCGTACGTTAATTTAATGCTAGGTTAACTCCTAACTTATCTAGTAGTATTTGAAGCTTTATTAGCATCTTAGACGCCTTAACTGCGAATGGGCCTTAGCCTGGGTAATCAAATTTCTCCAACTTGGTCCATCTGTGCTTTTTCTCTCCAGTTTCTAACTGCAGTTTCTAAAATAGCTTTTATGTTTTGCTCTATGCCTTCCAGCAATCTGAGTTTCTTAGACACCTTAGGGCTTCTGGCCACCTGGTTTGCCTTTTATAAGACGCTGCTGTTTGGCTTCCTACTTTTGATTTATTGAACAGCTCAACGGAGACGACCAACTTTAATTAATCGTACAACATTATCCTCTTGGAACATGTTGCAAAGTTAATTTCATTTAATCAACACGGCAAAAGTTGGCAAAAACTTAAAAGGTGTTTAATTTAGTTTCACTATGTGGACACGCGTAAAAATTTTGGGGTGTTCAGATGACGAAATAATAAGTGATACTAATTTTGACTTTCACCAACTGGAACGTGTGTGTCCTCGGGTCTCTTGTGTCGAGTTAGTGAATAAACCAATTAAATATTCTAGGTACTGTTATTATGTCAACAATTCATATCAATGTCATGATTGATATATTATATAAAACAATAATACAAATAAAATAAAAATAGGGATCGTGAAAAATTTAATACATAACAAAAAAATAATAATTAAACGATTCCACTCACATATCACAATCATACAACACGCTCACAGAACCTCAGACACTCAGAGAGTACTTTCGACCATCCATCCGCAAGCAAATCACATCCGGATTGACATCGAGGAGAGCGTTGAGCCCGATGAGGACACGGAGTACATATAATATGATAATGGAAGTTAAGTTATGTTGTATGTAATAAAAATATAATAAAGAGGTAAAGTTTGTGAGTTTGTTTGTTTGGATGTAAGGGGGTAATCTTCGAAACTACTGATTCGATTCTAAAAATGATTTCACTACTATGAAGCTACATTATCGCTTAGTGTTATAGGCTATATTAAATTTTCCACGAGTCCACCCGTGACCACGGCTGTTGACACAGCCGAAACGTCGGAATAACAAATAAAAAAGGTACATACGCGATAAATATCCATTTTAATCAATAATAATGTACAGTGATCGCGATAGTTTGAAAAATACTATATGTTATATTTTGATAAAAACACGTGCGAAGCCTGTGCGAGTCAGCTATTTTATAAATATGTGGAATGATGTGAAAGAATTTGATACTTGTATAGTTTAGTCAATTAAATAATGTACCAATTGAATAATGTACCAATTAAATAATGTGTCAATTTAAGTAGCTAAGTAGGTTTATTTATGTAGTATGTACCTATGATATGCTATTTTTATTAGTTCTGTGCAAATATTCATTAATTTCCTTTTATGTGTACTACCTAAACATCTTTATCTAGAATACACAAAAGTTATCTGGAAGAGAATGCTCTTTAGCATTAAGTTCGCCTTTGTACTAGTTTTATAAGTGGAATAAAGTATTTGCAATCAATCAATCAATGACAAATATTTTTCCTGGTCAAAAATCTTAAATGCTGTCCTTGGCACAACAGTGTTCTGAAAAGAAAACCAGTAGAAACCGGTAACCTGCTTGACAAGTAAATGTAATCTTGGGCCTGGGAGGTAAAAAATAAACGGGCCTTTTTTAGGATATTCTGTAATGTAGGACGTTAATGAACGATTTTTGATTTATTCAGGGATTTGGGTTGCTAGGTATGGGATAATAATTAACGTTTTGTTTGAGAATGTGGAAAATTCGTAACCATATCATAGTGCGAACTTTCGAGTAAGTACTTTGGTTTGTGGGCAGAGTAGGTATAATTTTTTTTATAAATCTCGTCTCCTCATATTTTTTTTTAACTTCTTTGACGACCTCTGTGGCGCCGGCTAAGACGCAGGAGGTTGCGGTTTCGATTCCCGTCGCGGAACAGATTTTTGTATTATCTACAAACATTTGTTCCGGCTCTGGGTGTTTTTCTAAATAATTAGAAGTATGTATTTACAAAAATACCGGTCAAGTGCGAGTTGAACTCGTGCGCTGAGGGTTCCGTACCTACCCATTGCCCTCTAAATTGTATGAGCGCCCATACATATCAGAGGACTATCTTAATTGGCGTCAACTATGTAAGTACTCGTAGGTATGCATGGGGACACCCTTTAATCATCAACTTTTTTAATTTTTTTGGAATTTTTATTTTATTATATTTGTACCTTGCTTTTTACCAAATTTCGTGATTCTAGGTCAACGGAAACTACCATATAGGTTTTCGACCCAATTCCGATTCCGGTTGACCTAGAATTGTCAATTTTGGTTAAAAGCAAGGTAGCAAGATGAAAGGCACAAGGAAAGGAAAAATGCCGAAAAATAATAAAAGTTGAAAATTAAGGTAAATTTTGGTACTTACAAGTTTTCACAAAAATCTAAATTTACCCATATTTTTTTATCGTGTTGACTGACTATAAACCTCAGTATCTGGTATAAATTTCAACTTGCTAGGTCCACCCGT
Source organism: Philereme transversata (assembly GCA_963924445.1). Lineage (NCBI taxonomy): Eukaryota > Metazoa > Arthropoda > Insecta > Lepidoptera > Geometridae > Philereme > Philereme transversata. The sequence goes on from OZ004347.1 coordinate 15,635,912, forward strand.
TCCTAAGAAAATCGGTGGTGACACACAGACAGACGGACAAGAAACTGATCTTATAAGGGTTCCTTTTTTACCTTTTGAGGTACGGAACCCTAAATAGAGTATGTAACATCGGTTATCTGGTTCTTATAATACAAGCTTGACTTAGTTTGGGTTTAGATAGCGTCGTGTGAAATGTCCAGCATTTATTACAACCTGCATATGCTGGAACTTTTTTGCAACCCTATGGTTATAAATACACGTTATGTTTTAAAATGCTAAATTAAAAGAAAATTTCCACAACAATATTATCGTTAGGTATGGACGGACACAACTCAGTGATGACATCTTTTCTTAATGAGCGGTTTGACGAAAAAGATATTGTATGCACTCCATTTGGTTTAGATCTAAGATATTAAAAAAAGACGACCTGTTTAATTTTTAGAACGTTTGATGAATTAAATTGCATTTTAATGTAATGGGCTTGGTTTTAATCTAAATTACTAGTGGTTCGCTCCGAACTGAGATCTCGCGAGTCTCCCATAAAAACCAAAAAAATATTATTTAACCATATAACTTGACCCACAGTTTCATCCAAATTACAGGTAACGGGAGTTCATGTTATTTGATAACTCTTTTATGAGGTAGAAATTGCAGTTATTCTGGATTTCAGACTTATGCCTATATTTGTGTCACTAAAACTACACGGATACCAAATTTCAGCATTGTGGGGTCACTGGTGTACCCTGTGAATTTTGACAAAGTTCAGTTTTTATTATGGCTAATAACTTTAAAACTACAAGGTTTAAAGTAAAAATAAAAACAGGGTCGAAACGTACTCACAAATACCTATTATTAAACGTGCTATTTCAAAGTCAAAGTCAAATATTTTTATTCATTAAAATCACTTTGAAACGTCAATTTTACTGCCTGTTCCTTCGCGACCACGCAAGGAAAGAAAGGCAAGAAACAAGGCTGGTTGTTTTTTTTAATGATCCTGTTACAATACATAATACGGAAAATAAATTACGTCTAAATTGTAACATTTTGAACGAGTTGGAGCAATGTCAATCCCAAGCTTCTCTATCATCTAAATAATCCGATATTTTACAGTAGGCTTTTTTATAAAGATTTAGTTTAATTACGTTTTTAAATTTATTAATTGTCAATTTTTGTACATCTCTTGGGAGTTTGTTATATAAGCGTACACCTTGCCTTTTAAACGATTTACTAACTTTATGGAGTCTACAAGTGGCAACAGCGAGTTTATCTTTATTTCTAGTATTAAAATTATGATTATCGCTATTTTTCTGAAAAAAATTAATATTCTTGTGAACATACATCAGATCTTCATAGATGTATTGACAAGGGAATGTCATAACATTTATTTCTTTAAACTTATTGCGTGATGATTCTCTGGGGCCCATATTATAAATTGCACGAACAGCCCTCTTCTGCAGCACAAAAACGGTGTTTTTATCTGCAGCACTCCCCCACAGCAGTATACCGTATGACATAATGCTGTGAAAGTAGCTGAAGTAAACAAGTCTAGCTGTGTCTACGTCTGTAAAGAGACGGATCTTTTTGACTGCGTATGCCGCAGAGCTAAGTCTCTTCGAAAACTTATCAATGTGAGGGCCCCAGTGAAGCTTATTATCTAGGGATATACCTAAGAATACGGTGGTGTCCACAAGAGCCAACTCCTCGTCTTTGATTTTTATATCTGCTTTAACTTGTGTAACATTAGGTAGTATAAATCTAATACATTTAGTTTTCTTTTCATTTAGAAGTAGATTATTTACATTGAACCATTTTACGACCTTAGAGATTGCATTGTTTACATCGTCAAAGTCGGTTTGTTGTCGATTTAATTTAAATAAAAGTGACGTGTCATTTGCAAACAATACAACCTCATGATCGTCCCTTACAAGATGGGGAAGATCATTAAAATATACTAGAAACAAAAATGGTCCAAGAATTGACCCAAGAATTGATCCCTGTGGTACACCCATTTTAACCAGAGACCCCGGAGAACGCTTCCCATTCACGTCAACTCTTTGCACTCTGCCACTTAAATAAGAAGTGAGAAGGTCTAGAGCAACGCTCCTAATGCCATAATGGTGTAGTTTCCTGATCAATGTGTCTACGCAATCAAATGCCTTGGAGAAATCACAAAAAACACCTAAAGCGTCATGAGACTTCTCCCAGACATCAAATATGTGCGATTTTAACTCAATACCAGCATCAGTGGTTGAGCGACCCCTGGTAAATCCGAATCCTTTATGATGCAGTAAATTATGTGAATTGAAATGTCTAAGCAGTTGATTTAAAATTAGTTTTTCAAATATTTTACTAAATGTCGGAAGTACTGAGATTGGTTTAACATTACCAGGATCAGAACTAGTGCCTGATTTGAACAGTGGAGTTATTTTACTGTGTTTCATTAAATCAGGGAATACATCACAGTCAATACACTTATTAAATATTAAAGCTAGTTCGGGAGCAATTATGTCAATCAATGTTTTCACGAAAATTCAAAAAAATTTATTCGGTTAGACCCATTTTTGTTTTTTTCCCCCTCTTGAACCACAATATCTCAACAAACCTCACACATTTTTAGCTCATTTAGTCACATTTGGTATATAGGTAAGTTGTGCTATCACTACTTACCTATATACCAAATTTCACGATGATCGGATAAACGCTTCGAAAGTTATCCTCGGACAAACAAACATACATACATACAACGCCGATTTGCCCAAGTTGATTTGGAGATCTCGCGTCGCTCGATCAATTATAAAACAATCTTCTATTTCTACCAAATTCAAAATATGCGACCTATTTCCTAACTAATGGAATTCCGAGAATTAGCAATGGCTTGAGTTATAAACGTCACCACAGTTCAAGCAGATGTGTAATCATAATAAATGTATTTTCCCAACTTAACCTGGAACCCTCGTAGCTAATTTAATTTATTACCCGTCTAGGATCAGTCCCTAGCCGACCTTAGGCTAATTTCCATTCCCCACGTCATCACTATTCCTTTGAAGTTACCTATACCTATTAGACTAATATCAGCATCATCCGTTATAAAGCCGTGATCAATACGCACAGGCTGTCAAATCAGCAATTTATAAGAAAAACTGTTGAGGACCCATACCATTATTGAACGATTATTATTGTTGTTCCTGTCTTATGCTGCAAAATTTTCAATTGAGTTGTCATCAACGGCAGTTAATGAAAAATAATACAAGATATACCGCTGTTGGACCCAACATCGAAATACGACGCAAAACCAAAGTCGTGGATGTGGGTAAAAGTATCAACCAGCTGAAGTGGAGATGGACTGGACACTTGGCAAGGAGGAAAGACGGAAGATGGACGAGGGTAGCAACCGAGTGGCCGCGAGAAGGGCGCAGAACAGTTGGCAGACCACCAGCCAGATGGTCGGACGACATCGCGAGGGTTGCGGGAAGGCAAAGGATGCGCTTGGCACAGGACCGGAGAGAATGGCGTGATAACGAGGAGGTCTATGCCCAGCAGTGGGTGGATATGAGCTGAGATGATAATGATGAGGATTACAAGATATACGCTCAAATGGTCTTGGGCGGGACACTTGGTTAGACGTGATGACAGATGGAGCAGGGCAGCGACTGAATGGTGGCAGAGGAGTGGGTGTAGAAGGGTAGGACGTCCGGCAGCGAGATGGGTGGACGACATCGTAAAGGTCGCGGGCCGTCAGTGGGTGAGACTAGTGCAGGATCGTGGTGGATCGCACAAACTCGGCGAGGCCTATACTCAACAAAGGGTGAAGTCAGGCTGTAGATGATGGTGATACAAGATATTTATTTGTATAAATAAGTGTACAATAAGGTTTTTAAAACTAGGTAATGGCACTTTAGACTCGTATGCCCTTTACGAGCATCGCAAATTACTGAGGGCGCTTTTATACAATAAAAAATTACACAATAAAATAAACTAATCAATGAATAGTTTAACATTATAATACCTACGTTTAAATGTTTACACAGAGTATGTATTTTATTACAGTGTACCTAATTGTTCATCTTATTATTCATATAAAAAATTGTTTATTTTTAATATATTTTTCTACCCATTCTATTAGGATATGTATATTTTAATTATAAAACAAAGTATTTATTCATCTTAGTTTCAATCAATAACAAAGTACTCGTAATAATTAAGATTGTGGTAGTAGAATTCCAAAAGGTATTAGTGGCGATTTTGTAGCGATACCATTGTAATAGTAAAGCGATTTGTTTAGTAGAATTGAGTGCTGATACCTAAAACGAATATTTCATACTCTAACGACTGAGAATAAGGACCATTTTTGTAAATTAGTAAGATTTAGTTCTATTTTTTTCCACGAGCCATCTTAGACCACGTGTTTTGTTATGTACGACATTAAATGAAAACACGTTTAAGGCAAATGGCTAGTATTGTAATAAAATAGGTTTTTTTTAATTGAAAATTTTAAATTTTTATACAATTTTAGTAGGTATCAACTCCTAAAATATTAATGAAACAGTATGTGTCATAGGTAAACCAATCATATTCATTCATCATGTAAGTTAGTACCCGATAAACTGACTAAGTATTGCGACATTGTCGCGAAGGCGCCGCCGATTTACGTTAAAAATTGTTTATTAGAAATGTATCGGTTGCTAGATAAATATTTAAGGTATCGGTATTAAACCCACCTCTAAAATCAATTAATATGATTCCAGATGTGTGTTTTAAATAATTGTCGTAAAAGACAGGTTGTATTTGACACACTGTCATAAAAACTGACTAAACTAAAGGGATAGTTGGTATAAGTGGTGAGCAAGTCTACTCCATCTTAAGATCCTATCCCAAGTAGTAAGCCACCAGGATTTTTAGATTCCTCCCAGCGTGTGCTTCAACTTGCCCCCACCGCTATATAGAAAGATATTATCTTTATTGATACATAAAATAACAATTAACCCAGAAAACTTAAAGACTGTATAAATTATCGTCAATGGTGCTCTTCGAGGTCCACCTATTCAATCTTTCAGTGAGGTCTTTAGATAGTATTGCATGCACTCTAACGTTATTTTGTAACCTATCAGAACTTAACGGACGATCAAAGACGGGACAGGATCGAATCTAGATTTAAATGTAGTAGGTAGTTATAGGATCGAATCAGATTCAAATGTCTAGGTAGCTAAAAGATGTAACGGTCAAAAAGAGCGAGATAGCTAGAGGTAAGTCCCCGTCTAACTTTTCTGGAAACTTCGATGTAGTAAGCATTGTATAAGATGATTTGTGAAAATGTAAATTACGATCCCCGCACCATGGCTAGCGCGAGGACTATTTTTGCATAAGTATAAACCGATTTGAACGGAAAAATTGTGATCATCAAGTACGCGATTACCTTGTGAACTAGAAACTAAGAAGAAAGTAAATACACACACTCTACAGTACACTCTAGTTCCTTCTACGGGAAATCATTCACTGTCGAAGCAGTGCGCTTGTGGAATGCTTTGCCTGTGGAAATTAGACGGGCTCCTTCACAGCACTCTTTTAAGCTGAGATTAAAGCAGCATTACCTTAATGCCTAGCTTTCTTGTCATTTGAGTTACCTATTTATTTATTATTTTATTGTATTTTATTGTCCTCATTTTAGAATATCTGTAAGATTTGGGTTATTATTTGGGTATATATTAGTCTATCTTTAGGTATTTATTTATGTATTAGGATTATAAAAAAAAAAAAAAAAACTTTATTACAGACATATTTAAACGCGCGAACGAATTTTCTACTTCGTGCGCGCGTTTGAATCGATACAAATGTTGCAATCTACTTTTTGGGCCTCTAGGCGGCGGGCGGCGCGGCGGCGGGGCCCGGCACAAACGGCGCGTCGAAAACGCGCGTCGATTGCGCGTTTAAAAAACGCCGTGTGCATAGGCCCTTTAATTAAATAAATAATAAATATATTTTAACAAACAAACAATACAATACAATGTTACATACATTTAGCAGAGATCTTAACAAAGGAATAATCCAGAATACAAGCTCACTAGCTCCCACCCTAGGTAAAACCTGTGTTGTGGGAGATAGTCTCTTTCGTCCTGTTTGAGAGTGTGAGTGTGTGTATTTGTGTGTTTGTGTGTGTGGGTGTGGTGTGTGGTGTGTGGGTGTGTGTATGTAAGTGCGCGTGTGTGCTTGATGTGTAGTGTGTACCTGTGGTAGTGAGAGAGAAGGAAAGCGATGTCTAGGGATCTATTTTACTAGTGCTACATAATTCTATTGATATAGGGTTCTGAATCGTGTGTAGGGAGGAAGGGGAGGGGGGGAGGGAATTTCAGTATATGGAATAATGTTTATTTATTTTGAATATATTATAACTGATTTCTCTTGTTTCTTATAAATTATTATGTACGTATTTTTGTTTTTGTGCTTAAGTTCGTTTTCATTTATTCATGTGTGACTATCACGTTGGTGTGATAAGAAGGGATTCCGTTTCATGGTAGTTTAGTGTTAATAGCCAGGCTAGTAATTTTTTCTTACACTTTTTAGTCGCGAGATCCATTATATCTATTGATTTATTTATTTTGGTGTAGAGTGTAGGACCTACAAAGTTATAATTTCTTTTGCCAAAACTTGTTTTGACTTTCAGGGCGCTCCATACTGTCCGTCTGTTGGAATAAGTAGAGGCGACTGTAATAAGTGAGGTTTTATGGAACTTGAGTATGACTGAGGATAAATACAACTGCCGAACCGTAAGGTGATTTACGTCTTTGTATAGGGATTCTGTAGGGTATCTGTATGGTTTGTGGTAAGCAACTTTTAGTACTGCGCGTTGGGCCCTTTCTAGTTTGTGTAAATATGTTTTGCAAGCAGCGCCCCAGGAGCTAGAACAATACGATAGGATACTTTGGCATAGTGCCAGGTATACTAGCCTTATGATTTTTACGTCTGTGATAGTTCTAAGGCGCTTGAATATGTGCAGCATTTTTCTGAGCCTGGAACACAGGTAGTCTATTTGTTTTTTCCAAGTGAGATTTTCGTCAATGTATATCCCTAAATATTTAATATTCGTTACTTGTTCAAGTGAGGGGCATGCGCAGAAATTATTGGAAAGGGGATTTATGGGACAATTGTGGAGCTTCACTTTGAATGAACTATGGGGAGCTGTTCTTTTAGTTATGTTGAAGGGTACAAGTTTCGTTTTCTCAGTGTTTAGGGTTAACAGGTTATTATTTAGCCAGCTAAAGACTATTCTCATGTTACGTTCAGCTGTGTCTGCTACTTTTTCCCAACTATCTCCATAGAAAATCAAAGCTGTGTCATCAGCAAAAGCAAAAATTCTTGTTTGGGGCAATCGGAGAGAGCATAAGCCATTTATATATATTAGAAATAGAGAAGGACCAAGTACGCTGCCCTGAGGTACACCAAAGTCCACCTCAGCGAGGTCACTCAATACCTCACCAACTTTAGCACGTTGTTTTCTGTTGCTCAAGTAAGATCGACAGAAAGAAGAAGTACCTACAGTTTTTATTTGATATAATGTTTATATAGATTATTTCATTCGTTTGTAAATATACTCTGTGCACCGCTGCCCATTACTGCTCCGTTATTTACTTTCCATCCAAAGGTTGCCTGGAAGAAATCGCTTTCAGCGATAAGGCCGCCCATTGTACTTTATTTAGCTTAAATTAGTTTTTTTAAGTATTCCTGGTGTACAATAAAGGATTATTCTATTCTATTCTATTCTACAGTCCACTTTTGCTAAGTACCGAGCCTATCATTTGAAGCCTGTGTAGGAACTCTACAAAAACATTAATTGACCAAGCGAGCGAAGCGGGCTATGCGTCTCAGTTACCAGAGTAGCCAAAAAATGCTTTTATCCGGCTGTCTGTCTGTCTCTCTGTTCTCGCCTACATCCTTTTTTTAACTAATTTTGACAAAAATTGGCACACAAGTTCCTTGATTTATTTAAACTTTTCACTCGATCACGATTGTTTAATTTTTCTTTTAATTTTTTTTATACTATGAAGATGGAACAAGCCTATGACCCACCTGATGTTAAGTGGTAATCATCGCCTATAACAAAGTTTGCCTCGTAGGTCACGCTCCTTGGAAATGTGCCCTACGATGCACTTCCCTGCGTCCATTAACTTGAGGCATACAGGTGTAAAGCCTCATGTGCCTGTAATTTCACCGGCAACCATACCAAACCAAAACACAGCAATGCTGCTTGGATTGCTGATTGGAGCAATGATGATTGCGGGGAAAATAGGAGGGGAAAGGGAGGGAAGTTTGCTGTAGCGTTATTTATCAACGGATTTCAATCAAATTTGAGAGGCACACTAAAGACTTCATTCTACATAAAATGTTGCGAAAAAAATTCCAAAAGGGGAGAGTGGAGGCTGGGAAAAGGGGGTAGTTTGCTGTAACGTTATATATTTCAATTTTTGATTTTTCGCTAAAATTATACCAATATTTTGCTCTAAAGTCTACGTAGGTCGAAAAACTGTATAAGTTTTCCTGTAGATGGAGCTAACGGCGCTTTAGTCGAAATTTGATACTTACATCTCACTAATTTCGACCCGAAGGTGGATTGGCCTGGTAGCACAGTTGGTTAGTGCATCCTCGCATCAAGAGGATGGTTGCGGGGTCATGTCCCGTCTAGGCTTGACATTTTTGTGATGGTTTTAAAATTCTTGATACTTATAATATATAGAAAAACATCCAAACCCGGAACAAATATCTGTAGATCATGCAAACATTTATTCCGCGGCGGGAATCAAACCCGCTACCTCTTGCATCTCAGCCGGCTATGCGCCCATTGCGTCATGGAGGACGTCAAACACCTCATTCTTAACAGAAATTTTGGGGAGTGGTTTACTAGTTAACTTCCGCTACTTCCACAGCATTATATCATACGGTATACTGCTGTGGGGGAGTGCTGCAGATATAAACACCGTTTTTGTGCTGCAGAAGAGGGCTGTTCGTGCAAGTTATAATATGGGCCCCAGAGAATCATTACGCAATAAGTTTAAAGAAATAAATATTATGACATTCCCTTGTCAATACATCTATGAAAATCTGATGTATGTTCAAAAAATATAAATTTGTTTCTGAAAAATAGCGATAATCATAATTTTAATACTAGAAATAAAGATAAACTCGCTGTTGCCACTTGTAAACTTCATAAAGTTAGTAAATAGTTTAAAGGGCAAGGTGTACGCTTTTATAACAAACTCGCAAGTGATGTACAAAAATTGACAATTAACAAATTTAAAAACGTAAGGAAACAAAATCTTTTTAAAAAAGCTTACTATAAAATATAGATTATTTAGATGATAGAGAAGCTTGGGATTGAAATGGCTCCAACTCGTTCAAAATGTTACAATTTAGACGTAATTTATTTTCTGTATTGTTATGTAGGTATTTTATAAGGATCATAAAAAAAACAACCAGCCTTGTTTCTTGCCTTTCTTTCCTGGCTTGGTCGCGAAGGAACAGGCAGTTAAGTTGACGTTTCAAAGTAATCCTTGTGATTTTAATGAATAAAAATATTTGACTTTGGTCTTTATGTATCTAAAGGATAATTTTACCATAATTTTAGCATAGGTACTCACACGTGGTCAAACCTCTGTCAATACTACCAGTGATTAATTATACAACCCAGTCTTACGTGAGTTTAGTCACCGTGAAAGGGTTAATTAGGGTGGCCATGTTGCGGGATGCGAGTACAAAGGAGACTGTGGTCGGATTCTGACGCATTTTCTTTTTAACGCCCTTTTTTCTCGTTTTTATTAGCGGTCGTGTCCAAAAAAATGTGTTGTTAGCTTTATTTAGTTTTAGTATCACTGGTTGGTTTTGACAGATTGGGAAAGTAGTTTCGGGGAACAATAGTTTCAGTGCGAGTTTCCAATTAGCAGCATGGAGGTGTAGAGGATGGATAGGCAAGAAATATTCAACAAAAATAATATCGCTATACTGTATTTGAATGAATGGAAATTCGTTTGTTTTATTTTCTGATTTTTCGTATGATATATCATAAAAACAATATTTTCTCGACATTCTTTGGGCGAAGAAAATAAGCAGGATGACCAGGAAAATTACATTTGATTCATTAGCTATTCATAATATATAAATAAGCAACATTTTAATTCATTTATTTTACACTTTGTGTACATAACAAACACTAAGTTACGTCAGATTCAAAAAATTAATAACAATAATTATGTATGTACCTATAAACTCCAACGTACTTAAAGGTAAATACGTTTTACAAAGAATGCCATTTTAAAATAAGAAAAATATACCAAAAATTACAATTCATACACAGAGAGTGTACAGAACGAATAAAACAAACCGTCCAGGATCACATTTTTTATGATTGTGGTGCCTAACCGAAGAATTAACCAATAATACATTGACAAAACGATATCACGTAATCGACGCGCATTCCTATTGGCGGTTGATTTTTTACACTATTTGTTTTGTAAGGTTTTGCTAAATATTGGACCGAAAACTTGGTTACCTCAGCAAAATACTTGGCGGTCCGATATTGGGCAATTCTGTCGGGACCTTTTTAAGTTATAGTTTATGTTAGAAATATCCTAAATTTCAGGTATAATTTAAATTAGCTAGTGTTTTTGTATAGTTGGAAGATCAAAATAATATAAATATTATATTGAAATCTAACTATTTGTGGTTAAATAGTGAGATAATATTAATAGGTTATAATATAACGGTATAAAACATGAAACAGAAAAAAATCTTTTTGTTTTCTGTTCCATGTTCCTTTCCGTTTTAAAGGATAATGTTGATTGAACACCCATTTCTAGAATTCTAAAACTAGGTTAGTTTTTTCTTTAACACAAAATGGTGTAAAAACTTCAACTTCAAAGCTCATCCACATATCATCGACAATTGGGTATTGCGCACCACACGCTTCTTTTCTACCCCATACTTGCAAGATGTGGAATGAGCTACCATCTGAGGTTTTCCCGTTAGGCTACGACATGGCACGCTTCAAGAGAAATATTAAAAGGTTTCTACAGGGTAGGGAACGCATCGACAATACCCCGGGTGTTACCGGTATCAATAGGCGACGGTGACCGCTTACCATCAGGTGGGCCGTAAGCCTGTTTCCCCACAAATAACATATTTAACATTCAAAAAGTTTCCTTTAAATACAAACTTATTTAAAGACTTCCGCATAACTAAATCCATCTAAGTTTGCCGAAAATATAACCAATATTTTATAAGTAAGTTCTCAGAAGAAAAAGTACGAAAACCAACCTATTATCCGGACGTTTCATCTAAAAACCATTTCCTTAATTTTCCACCAACATATCCGGCAGAATCGGCCAAGCATGAGAGGTCCGAAATCGCCTGGGGCCCTCTTCAACTTGCCTACGTCATTAATGCCTAATTCAATTAGGCTCAAGGATATCCTGTTAATACTTTGTAGTTTATTATAAGTAGGTAATAAATATAAATTTAACGTTAAACTAAGACATAAAAACATATCCATACCAATACTCGTATTATAAATTCGAAAATAACTCTCAGTATGTCTGCTGTTATGTTATCACGACTAAACGGCTGGACCGATTTCGATGTTTTGTATAAAAATCGATTATAACCGGGATTGAGACATAGGCTAAATTTTACCCAATTACGATTGGAGGCTTTTATTGACAAACCACGGGAGCAAAATACCTCAATGTCTTGTCTGACCAGAGTGACATATGGCTCAGAGGCGTGAGCCCTCACTATAGCCAGACCTATTTTTACAGATTTAGTTACCTATAACTTCCGTCTCTGTTCCTCTAGATTGCCTACAGCAAACGCGGTACGTATGTGTTGGATGCAAACCGCGTACGGACAGGCCGTCCGTCGGTCGGTACTGTAGAAGTAATAGGTAATTGATCAAGCGAAGCAAGATCTCCAAATCAATTTAGGCAAATCGGCGTTGTATGTATGTATGTTTGTTTGTCTGAGGATAACTTTCGAAGCGTAGGTCCGATCATCGTGTAATACATAGATTGAAATGGCACAATTTTGGTGTATGAGCTAAAAATATGGGAGGGTTGTTGAGATATTAGGGTTCAAGAGGGGTTAAAAAATAATTCAATGTCAAATAAAGGTTATAAGTACATTTTGACTCGGTTTTTATTTTTAGTTTTGTTTTTAGGGTTTTTGAGTTATTAGCCATAATAAAACTGAGCTTTGACGAAATTCACAGGGTGCACCAGTGACCCCACAGTGCTGAAATTTGGTATGTAGGCAAAAGTCTGAAATAGAGAATAACTGCAATTTGTACCCAAGAAAAGTGTATCCAATTAACATGAACTCAGTTATTATTTTGATAGTCAAAGATTACGCGAAATCTCAGTTCGGGACAAATAACTAGTTAAGTCAGTTCATTTCTATGGAGTGCTTGAAACTGGCTATAGTTAGGATCACGTCTTTGAGCCACTTGTCATCCATCACTGGCAACAGCACACTTGGGTCAAAAAGACACTAAGGCATTTTGAAACGACACATTTTTGTCAAATATTACCGATAAAGTTTTTCAAAACTGTTTATTTTTCAAATAAATTGTTAGAAATACGTTATAATCTAACTGCAACAAATTCACACTTTAGCCACACATTAATTAACAGATAATATATCAAACAATTACGCGATAGCACAAGTGGCGGTATTATCACTAAACACAATCTATTCCAGACTACTTTTGGATAGACTGGATTTTACGAGAAAATTAAAGGACTGAAGCGAACAATACTAAGAAATTGTGTTATTTCTACAGACGATTTCGACGGCAAAAACACGTTCAAATCTCTCAGTAATCTCAAAATCAAGAACCGATTTGAATGCTGCAAATTTAAATTTAAATACAGCTGTAAAGTTGAGAGCTGAAGGTATCCAGTGACCAATTACTGGTGCCCGCAGCGGCTCCAACTTACGACAAGTATTTCTAAAACAGATTGCAGACGGAATATTTTATCCGGGGGTAAACGACATTGTGGAGTTAGGTGAACAAGAAAAGTCAGTAAAAACTGATTTTTTGAGGGAGAGAGGGCTGTGCTTGGTATTTTTCTACGAGATCGAATGAGAAATGAGAAGATCCGTAGACAAACCAAAGTACAGATATAGCTAAGAAGATTGGCAAGCTCAGTCAAATTATTATTTTATTATACGACCTGGGCGCTGACCACAATTTTTTAGAAAACCATCACGGTTCAGGAGCGTTTTTTTCAAGCTTGTAGCAACATAGCACTTATCCAAGTTATGGCCCACCATCGCCATAACAAAGCAAGTTATGGCCCACCTGATGTAAAGTGGTAACCATCGCCATAACAAAGTATTGACAATTGAATTGAAAAATTATTTATTACACAAAAATACATAGATCTGTACATAGGCGAACTTAATGCTAGCAAGCATTCTCTTCCAGTTAACCTTGCCTAGTGTGGAAAAAATATTTTTTAGGTAGTTCTCGACAAGTAGCATGAAAAATATTCAGAAAAATAAAAGGAAGATATATTGTTAATAATACGCATACCAACCATCAAATATATTATAGTTAAACAGTATTTTCAATTCACAGTATTGCCTCGTAAACGCACCTTAGAAACGTGCCCTACGATGTATTACCATGCGTCCATCAAATTGAGGCATACGTAAAGCCCCATGCGCCTGTATTTTCACCGGCAACCATACCCTTCAAACAGAAACACAGCAATGCTGCTTGGCGACAGAATTAGTTATGATAGTAGTACTTCCAAGGATCGTGATAGGTGGAAGGAGTTGGGGGAGGTCTTTGCCCAGCTGTGGGAAAATGCCTAGCCTACTAGTTAAAAAAAAAGTAGTACTACCCAGGGCGTGCTCTTTCACAAGGTTATTACTCTTACTTACTTATGTATTATGTTTGTATTATGTGACGATCTCCGTGGCGCAGTGGGCGCATAGTCGGCTGATACGAAGGAGGTAACGGGTTCGATTCCCGTCACGGAACAAATGTTTACATGATCTACAGATATTTGTTCAGTGTCTGGGTGTTTTTCTACACATTATAAGAAGTATTCTATCAGTTATCTGGTTCCCATAGTACAAGCTCTGCTTAGTTTGGGGCTAGATAGAGCTGTGTGAAATGTCCAGCAATATTTATTTATTTATGTTTAATTAAGCCATATCCAGAAAACATGCGTTTTATATCCATGTTGAAATCTAATCTCCAGTCTCAAAACTTGTCCTTTGATCTCACACAAGTGTCTAATGATGGACTTCCAAGTCCTCAAATTCTTTGTTCAGACTTAGATAATTTCCAATAAGTCAATATTATCAACTTCTTAGCAAGTTTGACTTTCGCACATTGGAAAAGTTCTGGAAAAATACGGATTTTCGGATGATTTAGTACGAAAATGGTCCAGACCGTTTTGTGTCTAGATTGGCTCTTCAGTTTGGAGACTTTTGGGAAACTTTATCAATGTCAGGAAAAACTATAATTCACTCGCAATGTGGGTTAGGTTGTTCGTATAAAATCATAATTTAAGTCTTTCCAACTAAGAGGTTCAGAACTTAGTGACAATCATCATCATCATCCTTAACCTATAGCAGTCCACTGCTGGATATTATGTCTCTCCCAGGGAGTAGGGAGTGGATATAGGCAATTGAGCCCGATCTTCAGCGGGTGAATCATCATCATCATCCCTATCCTCCTTCTCCCATCCTAGGAGGATACAACCTCCCATCCTAAGAGGTAACAATAGAAGTGTATAAATAATAGGTAATGTTTTTGTCTACCTCAAGATAGTTCTCATTTATAAAAATAGATCTTATTCATTTTAAAGTCCAACTGCAATATTAAAAAAGAAGATAATAGGGAACTTAATTATATGTTGATCAATAGAAACAAGACCGGTCAAGTGTGAGTGACACTCGCGTGCCGCGGGTTCCAAGATTTCAAGTCGATAGCTTCAGTGCTTGCTGAGATTATCAGCTGTGACAGACGGATTGACTAAAGGACGGACGGAAGAAGTTGCAACCTAGGGTTACTGTAACGTACGATCAAAGACGAGACAGGATCGAATCTAGATTTAAATGTAGTAGGTAGTTATAGGATCGAATCAGATTCAAATATATAGGTAGCTATAAGATGTAACGGTCAAAAAGAGCGAGATATGTAAGTCTCCGTCTAACTTTTCTGGAAACTTCGATGTAGTAAAAATTGTTGAAGATGATTTGTGAAAATGTAAATTAAGATCCCCACACCATGGCTAGGGTGAGGACTATTTTTGCATAAGTATAAACCGATTTGAACGGAAAAGTTGTGATTCCCATCATGACATACTCCTCTGTAGTATTTGCCCACTCTCCTAAAGTTGGTGCCATTCAGGTCATCCAAAATCGCTTCTTGCGAAAAGCCTCAGGCTCGCCATGGTATTTTCGCAATAACGATCTACATCGTGATATGAAATTAGAATCAATAGCCAGGTTCATGAAGCTCGCTTCCAAGCGGTTTTATGAACTTGCCTCTAATCATCCGAACCCTTTGGTACACACCATTCCGGTCTACCCGTTGGATCCGCCCGCCCACAAAATCCTCCGTCGTCCGAGACACGTTCTCGGAGACCCGAATGACGAAATCACCTCCGCTAATGCGGAAGGTGAGTCATCTATATCAGACAGAGCAAACACTTCACAGAAACACCGATCTCGCCGGCGAGGTCGACGAATCCCTTCAGTCGCCGCCTATACGAGGTACAAACATGTACCCGGGCGTTTCTCTCCTATCCCCATCCCGGCAACAGCCCAAGCCGAGGTTCGTACCTAAGTGGTGCCCTTGCGCTAGTTGCCTAAATAACTTACTGGGCTGAGCCCCATCTGCGCTCGCCAAAAGTTCGGTTAAGCTGTCACGGTCTCAGAGGCCAACAGCGAGTTAGTCCTTCAGAAAAAAAAAGGAAAAGTTGTGATTATCAAGTACGCGATTTAATTTATACCTTGTAAACTAGCAACTAAGAAGAAAGTAAATACAGTCCACTTTTGCTAAGTACCGAGCCTATCATTTGCAGCCTGGGTAGGAACTCTACAGGTTACATTTTTACCATTGTGGGGTGAACCCAAAAAAATTGACTTATCCATTACCTTTTACCATCTTCCTCAATTTAAAAATGAATCTATTGGTAAAAACATTGGTTTAGCCAAAAACCATCGAGATTTATTCACCACATAGCACACATAATTCACTTCGTAATCCTCTTTGAAATCTTCTTCCACTCTGTCTTGCTCTTGTTTTATGCTACATGGAGTTGGAACAAGCTTATAGCCCACCTGATGTTAAGTGGTAACCATCGCCTATAACAGAGAATTGTCTCGTAGGTCACGCACCAGAGATATGTGTCCTACGATGCACTGCCTTACGTTCCAACTTGAGGCATACAGGTGTAAAGCCTCGTGCCTGTAATTTCACCGGCAACCCTTCAAACGGAAACACAGCAATGCTGTTTGGCGGCAGAAATAGGTATGGTGGTAGTACTTCCCTGGGCAAGTCCTTTCACAAGGAACTCTACTACTCTTAAAACTACTCTTTGAATACTTGCACCAGAGAGAAAATAAACTAGTATAAGAGAACATTATCGATGAACGTATTTTTATTTCTAAAAGAGCTTTGTTTGGTATTTTAAATCGTACTCCAATTTAAAAATAAATCAATAGAAGCATTCAGAAAACGCGATAGAAATCCTCATAATTTCCATCTCGAACCTAATATTTCAGCATGAATAAACCATTTGCCGATGCTTGAGCTGGGCCTCTACCACCACTTTGTATACTAACAAACTGAATTTATATTTTTATACTAGTTACCAGTGCACAGTGGATCAAATTCACCATAGCTTAATTTTAGCATTTGCCCCTTCATCTCCATATAAACTTTAACAAAGCCAAACGCGCAATAAGCTTAAAAGGGGTACAAAGTTTTCTCTTCACGTATTAGTATAAAGATTATTGATAAAGAGATTAAGCGATGTGCTGCTAGACTCATTGGTGATGACTCCCTAGTGGAAGCCGATTTACAAAGTCTAGAGTACAGGCGCCGGGTCGCCAGACTATCAGTTTTTTACAAGATTCATTTTGGTGAATGTGCGCAAGATCTTCATGACCTTATCCCTTTTCCACCACCGGATAAGCAGACGTACCGAGAAGTACCACCCATACCTAGTCGGCATACCACCTTGCCGTACCAAACGATTTGTTTCAACTTTTCTTGTTAGCACAAGTAAGGAGTGGAACTCGCTTCCGGCGTATGTTTTTCCGAACCAGTATACCTCGAAGTCTTCAAATCCAGAGTAAATAGTTTCTTTCTAGGCAAGCGTGCTCCACCTTCGATCACACCTTCACTTACCACCAGGTGAGGTAGTGGTTAAGCGCTTGGCTATCATCAATACAAAAAAGATTCACTTGGCTTTAAAAAGATTAAAATTAGCTTAGCATAGTCTTGCAAGCAGCATTGCTGTGATGCTCAAATGAAATAAAAGGACGGTGGTGTCTAGTTTGTTAAAAGATAATGGTAACCCCTAGCCTAATTCTCGATTGCAACTCGACTAAATTGAAAATGCATAAGCCAGCATAACCTGGATATTTAAACTGCAGATATTGCTGTTTGATCCTATCACTTTGAACCGTAAGCAATCGTATCATTACAAGCTATCTTACAGTATATAATGAGCTCTATTGCTGATGGTTAAGATTCAATACGGCTAAGCAAGGAGTTCAAATTTTTGAATAATTGGCGGTCTCAAAGTAGGATGAGAATCGATAAAATTCGTACCAAAATCGCTAAAATACGCCATTTTTTTTAAAAGTCGCGCTGTAAATTTTAACTTATATATTTAGATCGGGGACATTATAGCCGAAGAAAATATTATATATTGTCTAATGTCCTCAAGTCTCTCGTTATGGAGATATTTTGACATAAAGATTGCAAAATCTTTACATCGTATAAAATGAAGTCGCTTCCGCTGTCTGTTAGATCCTTAAATCTTTTACACTGTACAACGGATTTTAATGTAATTTTCTGCAATAAATAGAGTGATTCAAGAGAAATGTTATTATGTATAATACATACAAAGTAACTGCGAAGGTAACTGTTTGTTTGTTAGTTTGTTTGTAACCTTTTCATAACTAAACGAATGAACGTATCGTATTGTTTGGCAAAGAGATAGATTATATCCTGGGGAAGGGCATAGGCTACTTTTTACCCGGTGCACAAAAGGAGCGCTGTATCAGCGGGTCGGTGGCTTTGGTGTGTAGACTGCTTAAGGTACGAGGTGCATTCAATAAGTACCTGGCCTCATCGCCAGAGGGCGCTGTAGTTTCAAAAGAGTTTTACCACAGTGTAGCAAATTCTTTTTTAATTCTTTTTTCAAATTTTCATTCATTTGTTTCATTTGTTTCATTCCCTTCATTTGTTTTAATTTGACAACTTATGGAAGCGAACGTATCGATCGGTTTTACAAAAATGGAAAAAGAGCAATATCGTTCGGTGATTCGATTCCTATTTTTGGAAGGGAAAACGCGCATCGAAATCAAAGAGCGCTTGGATGCTGTGTACGGTAGCTCTTCTCCATCGATGACCACCGTCAAGAATTGGTTCAACGAGTTTGCACGTGGCCGTACGTCGGTTTTTGATGAACCACGTCCAGGTGCACCGAAAACAGCTGCTACGGAGGAAAACATTAAAAAATCCATGATCTCGTATTGGTAGATCGCCGATTGAAGGTTCGGGAGCTAGCTGAGACTGTAGGGATTTCAGAAGGAACAGTGCATCATATTCTTCACGAGGAACTCGGCATGAGAAAGCTGTCGGCGCGATGGGTGCCGCGTTTACTCACACCGGAAAACAAATGCAACCATGAGACCCCATCGGAGACGTGTTTGGCGCTGTTTAAGCGGAATCCAACAGAGTTTTTGCGTCGTTTTGTGACCGTCGATGAAACCTGGATCCACTGGTACACACCAGAGACCAAGGAGCAATCATAACAATGGATCCAGACCGAGGAACGTGCTCCAAAGAAGGCGAAAACTGTAAAATCGGCCGGAGAAGTTATGGCCACCGTTTTCTGGGATTCACAAGGTGTGATCTACATCGATTACCTCGAGAAGGGTAAAACAATTACAGGGCTTTACTACGAGTATGCCGATTTATTGGGCCGATTCGACGCCGAATTAAAGAAAAAACGACCCCATCTGGCGAAGAAAAAAGTGCTGTTTCACCACGACAACGCACCGGTTCACACGTCTGCCGTTGCCATGGCCAAATTGGTCGAATTACGCTACGAATTGCTGCCCCATCCACCGTATTCTCCAGATTTGGCCCCTTGTGACTTCTTTCTGTTTCCTAATCTGAAAAAATCTCTCGCCGGGAATAGATATGGATCAAATGAGGAGGTCATCGCCGCCACGGAGGCCTATTTTGCAGAGTTTGAGAAAAACTATTTTTCGGATGGGTTAAAAAAGTTGGAGCATCGCTGGGCTAAGTGTATCGAACTAAAAGGAGACTATGTTGAAAAATAAATTGCCACTTTTCTAAAATTTTCGTTTACTTTTTGTAGGCTAAGTATTTATTGAATGACCCTCGTACTATTCCGAGCGTCGTTGCCAACTGCAACTGTCGTCTGCACGTGCAGCCGCCGTGGCGCTCGGAACGTCTGTCATAGAAATACATACAAACGCTGCGGCCAACTGTGTGCAGCCGCGGCACATGCAGTTGCAGTCGGCAGTTGCAGTCATCAGCGTCACTCGGAATGAAACCTTTAAAGTGAAACTTTAGTACTATTTCATATTATTTACTCTGCGGTATAACTCGAACCGTGAGATTCTAATGAAACTCGCTCTTTGAATGTTAGGAATTAGTTGCCCAATTCAGGATGATTTATTGGTAGTTCGGAGCTTTTCCGAGTCTTTCAAATTGAGTTATTTCGTTGGGCCGCTTTGTGTTACACTGAAAACTATCTGGATCTAATAAATTTGATTATACAAAGGAAAGGTTGTTTGTTTTTGATTCGTGCCTAAAATTATAACGTAGTTTTTTGAACATTTAGAAAGAAGAAAGAGAGCAAAATAATTAATGAAACATACACATGTTTTAACATACATATAATTTTTATTTTTTTAACGAGCCTACGTTTTCCCACTGCTGGGCAAAGGCCTTCCCCAACTCCTTCCACCTATCACGATCCTGGACTAATTCCCACCATTACTTTTCGAATCCATTGATGTTGTCGCGCCAACGCTTTCGCGGCCGACCCCGACGTCGCTGTCAATACAAGGTTTTTCCGGTGGGTTTCAACATGAACGCCTCCAAGAGAGGTGTAAATAAGGCAACGCGATTACGCTAATTCAGTAGGACGAGTGCTGCAGGAGTTTATAGGCAACGGTGACAACTTAACATCAGAGGGCTTTGCCAAGGTACATTCGATTAGCGATGACGCTAGTCGATAAGTCCGAAAATGTATGGGATTTAACACATGCAATAGAAATAACACGTGATATATCGACAACATGTAAAAATAAGGTAAGTAGGTACAGAGTAGGCAAGAAGTAGTTACATCTGTAGTTATCGCGTACGTGTGTTAAATGACCATGTCTTAGATAAATGTACACACGCCTATGCGTGTGTACATTTATCTTAGACACACATCTATATGTGTAGCAGAGCTAGTTCTCTCTAGACATTTCTAGGTCTTCGTTTGAACGCAATATCACCTGATGGTAAATAAATAAATAAATAAACAAATATTCATTGGTGGACATTTCACATAGCGCTATCTAGCCCCAAACTAAGCAGAGTAACTGTGGAAACCAGATAACTGATAGAATACTTATATATATTTTTTGTAAATACATACTTATAATATATAGAGAAATAACCAGACCCGGAACAAATATCTGTAGATCATGCAAACATTTGTTCCGCGGCGGGAATCGAACCCGCTACTTCCTGCGTCTCAGTCGGCTATTAGCCCATTGCACCACGGTGGTCGTCATCACGGAAATAACCGACGAGGTGGGTTTAGATGGAGCACGAAGATAAGGAGATACCTATTCACTCTTCTATAAAGACTAAACCGATTATGAAAAGTGTTTCACTGATAGAAAGCAACACTATCCATGTATGCTATACAACTTCTTTTGCTATGTACGACATTAATTTAAAACACATATCCGGAATCGTGCTGACTGATTTTAGAGGTGAGTTTAATACCAGTAGCTTGAATATTTATCCAGTAATTGATACATTTATAATAAACATTTTTTAACGTAAATCGGAGGCGCCATTGCGACGATACCGCTTAGTTAGTTTAACAGGTACTTACTTACATGATGAATATAAATGATTTGTTCACCTATTTTATCCAGGCTGTTTCATTGATATTTTAGGACTTGATAATGGGTTTTTGAAAATATAAAATTTTCTATGGTAATGAATTTGAAAAAAACCCTATTTTACAACAATACTAGCCATTATTCCTACCCGTTTCTTCATTTAATGTCGTAATAACAAAATACGTAGTATATAGGATTTATATTTATTTTGATAAAAATCCGAGCGAAGCCGAGGTTAGTCACCTAGTTCCTGCCATGTTACGATACAATAAAATAATACAAGTAGTGTAAGTATTAAGATTTGCAAACAAACCCTAATTGATCGAGCGCAGCGAGATCTCCAAATCAATTTGGGCAAATCGGCGTTGTATGTATGTATGTTTATTTGTTTGTCCGAGGATAACTTTCGAAGCGTTGATCCGATCATCGTGAAATTTGATAGTATAGGTAAGTAGTGATGGCACAATTTTGGTGTGACTAAATGAGCTAAAAATGTGTGGGGTTATTGAGATATTGGGGTTCAAGAGGGGTAAAGAAAAGTTAAAATGAGACTATTAGGTCAAGTGGGACGTCAAATGAAAGGACTTTATTAGTACATTTTGACTCCGTTTTTATTTTTAGTAAAGTCTTTAAAGTTTTTGAGCCATAATAAAAACTAAACTTTGACGAAATTCACAGGGTACACCAGTAACCCCACAGTGCTGTAATTTGGTATGCGTGTTGCATAAGTAACACAAAGGCAAAATGCTAAAATCTGGAATAACTGCAATATGTATCCCAAAAATGAGTAACCAATTAACATGAACTCCCGTTACCTGTAATTTGAATGAAACTGTGGGTCAAGTAGTTCGTTTACATTCCGTGGCACTATTTTATTAGGCAAAGATAAATTATAATTTTTTTTACGAGACTCGCGAGATCTCAGTTCGGGGCGAACCACTAGTATAGATATTTTTAGGGCTTTTTAATTTGCAAGGGTATATTATGTTTCATTTATATAAAAGCTATTTATCTTTTGTATTTCATTCCTCGATTTGTGTCGCTGAGCAATCAATCTACTTTTTAAGCAGATGCTGAATGAAACTCAGGCTTCGTTCAGTCGTTTTTTGCTGAAGATAAATGAAAACGAAAGACAATTTTTGTTTTGGCATTTTATTAATATTCCAAGATGTGAAAGTGTTGACTGACTCTACGTAAATAATTATTCATTTTTTGGGATCCGTAATCAAAGGGTAAAAAGGAATTCTATTATTAAGACTTTGCTGTCTGTCTGTCTATCTGTCTGTGCGTCTATCACCAGGCTGTATCTCATGAACCGTGATAGTTAGACAGTTGACATTTTCACAGATGATGTATTTCTGTTGCCGCTATAACAACAAATACTATAAACAGATTAAAATAAATATTTAAGGGGCTCCCATACAACAAACGTGATTTTTTTGCTCGTTTTTGCTCGATATTGATAACGGCAACAGGTAGACACTTGAAATATTCATAGAATATATAGGTATATATTCACTTAAAAATAATTAATTAAATTAAAATAAAACAAATATTTAAGTGGGGATCCCATACAACAAACGTAGTTTTTTTGCCATTTTTATAGATAATGGTACGGAACCCTTCTTGCGCGAGTCCGACTCGCACTAGCCCACCAGATGTTAGGTGGTAACCACCGTCTATAACATAGTATTGCCTGGTACCTAGGTCGCACTTTAGAAACTTATAATAAACGAATAATCCTGGACATTTCACACCGCTCTATCTAGACCCAGAATAAGCTGAACTCGTATGAGAATTGGGAGAAGTGTCGCTTTTTTTAAGTAATAGTTATCTGCTATAACAATCATTGCTTAAATAAAGTTTTTACATTCAGCCAATAAGTGGTTATCGGCAAATATAAAATCCGATCCGAAGATAAGTGCTCGAAAACTTGATGCCGTCGAGCATAACTAAGTTCTACTTGAAATTCCACGTTGTTTCAAATCGACTATTTGATTTCAAACTACGTATTGCTTGTTCGTCTGTTCTGTTGTGAATACATTGCATTGAATTGCATGATTACATCGACTATGGGACCCTAACTAGTGGTTGGCCCCGAACTACCGAATTAGCGAGTCTCCTATAAAAAAATATTATTTGTAATCTTTGACTATCAAAATAGTGCCACGAAATGCATAACCAACTACTTGATCTACAGTTTCATTCAAATTACAATTAACGGGAGTGTAGACGACTTACCTCGCGAACCTGAAATATAAATATACCGTCAAAGTCAAATATTTATATTCATTAAAATCACAAAGATCACTTTGAAACGTTAATTTTACTGCCTGTTCCTTCGCAACCAAGCCAGGAAAGAAAGGCAAGAAACAAAGCCAGTTGTTTTTTTAATGATCCTTTTAGAATACATAACAATACAGAAAATAAATTACGTCTAAATTGTAACATTTTGAACGAGTTGGAGCAATTTCAATCCCAAGCTTCTCTATCATCAAAATAATCCGATATTTTATAGTAGGCTTTTTTATGAAGACTGTATAATTACGTTTTTAAATTTGTTAATTGCTAATTACACACAAGTACGCAGATATTATATACGTATGATTAAAATATCTATCAATTTAATAATGTAGGTAGATGTAAAAACTCACCTTTTGATTCTTTAAATAAAGAAAAAATCTACCCTCCGTTGCGCGCAGACGACACAATCAGTTGGCAGTTGAACCGATACGGAAAAACACCCTTGTCTCCGCATCGTTGGGCATTTCTTTAATTTAACTTCTAAAAGTTGTTCATATTCACGATTAAAACACCACTCCACGCCCCTATCCGCTACAGGGACGTTATGTTAATTGGTTACACTTTTTAGGGGTAGAAATTGCAGTTGTTCTGGATTTCAGACTTTTCTCTATATTTGTGTCACTACACGTATAATTTCAGCACTATGAGATTACTGGTGTACCATGCGAATTTCGTCAAAGTTCTGTTTTTATTATGGCTACTAACTTAAAAACTACAAAGCTAAAACTTTAAATAAAAACGGAGTCGAAATGTACTGATTCCTGGACTGCCCTTTCATTGGATGTCCCATTTGACCTGAAAACTCATTTAGATTTTTTTAACCCTCTTGAACCCCAATATCTCAACAACCTAAAAATGTGAGGGATGTTTAGCTAATTTAGTCAAATCAGGATTGTGCCTGCATTCCCTACCTATATAGGATGTTTGATAATATACGCACAAATATGAAAGGGGTTATTTTGATAAAAAATAAAATAAATAAAAATATTTTATTTTAGACAATAATACAGTCCATATCAGCACTAAAAAACGCACAGAAAATAAAACAAGAATTATTTAAACAAGAATAAAATACGGACTGGGTGAAAATAGAATCTGCCATTTTGTGCTAAGGGTGACTAATTGAGGAAATTACTTCCTTCATTAATCACCCTTCGCACAAGGCACCTCCAGAGCGGAGATGTGCAGCACTCAGCCACTGTCCTCAGGATGCTGTTGCGACTGTCCCGAACTCTGCTTATCAGCGATGCCGTTTTTTTGCGCATGATGGCGTGATAAGCACAATAAATAAATTTGTGAAATATTTATCATAGAAATGTGAAATTTATTTTGGCATGTACAAACTAACACTTTATTGATTTGATTGCCTCCGTGGCACAGTGGGCGTACAGCCGGCTGGGACGCAGAAGGTAGCGGGTTCGATTCCCGCCGCGGAACAAATGTTTGCATGATCTACAGATGTTTGTTCGGTGTCTGGGTGTTTTTCTATATATTATAAGTATGTATTTACAAAAAAAAAGTATATAAGTATTTTATCAGTTATCTGGTTCCCATAGTACAAGCTCTGCTTAGTTTGGGGCTAGATAGCGCTGTGTGAAATGTCCAACAATATTTATTTATTCCAGCAATATTAAACTTATGTTGTGGTATTGCATAATGCTTGCCATCTAACCACATAATACTGTATTGGTGACGTCTCGAGATATCTCTTGTTGTCCCTTTCTAACACAAAACCCGCAGTCATTTCCGAAAGAGATACCAAATCGGCCTTTATTTTTGGATGTCAATTGCAAGAGTAGCCAGTAAGTTTTATTACGAATTAATCACCTAAACTTGGTCAATTTTCTTTAAAATTGTATAATATAACTAGTATCTTTTTTAGAGAAGTCTTTTTTATGTTTTGAGAAACCGTCACTTGAATATCGTCAGTATATTACCAAACACTCTGTATAATAAATTTTACGATGATCGGATCAACGCTTCGAAAGTTATCCTCTGACAAATAAACATACATACATACAACGTCGATTTGCCCAAGTTGATTTGGAGATCTCACTTCGCTCGACGAAAAAGCCAAACTTTCTTCCCAGTTATCAATACAATCCCACAGTCGTATCCAAGCGACAAAAAATAACCCTGAAAAGCAAGGTCTTTAAGCAAGCGATGTTTTTTATAGAAATCAAAACGCCATCGCCGCGGCGTATTTACAGGAGTTTTTTCTTGAGACCCTGAGAAATGATCCTCGGCTGGCAATGATTAATGGAGTCAGATCCTGTGGTAGTGATGTCTGAGAGAGACTTAAGGGTAATCAGAAGTTACGGATACTTAAAGAAAGTTCCGTAGATTAGATATAATATTGGACATAAAAAATACATGAATAAATAATACACAAAAAAGGCGTGCAAATACTTATTACGCACGTAAGGAGTTGTACTTCTTTGGCGTAAATAAATAATATTGGTCATTTGCGAGCCACTTGGATAACTTCAGACCGGAAAAAACTAACTTTATGGTGTGTTACATCGGCACGTGCAACTTCCATTACATGCTGAAACTTTGACACTTTGATCTGTTTCTCTTATCGCTAAAAGTAATCATTATTTAAGACAGTATGGGTATTCATAGATTGATTATATGTATGTAAGTATCTTTATTTATATCATGTAACTAATTATTATCTTTTGTGGGAGTATACCAGATGCTGTGTAATTGAGATGTATCAGATCTCGCTTCCAGTATCAACGGTAGGTACCCTTCAAATCTTAGATTCTTCAAGTCCAGTGAAAAAAGTGCTCCCTTTTCTATGAAATGAAGTAGAGATCAAACTCTTGACTAATAAACCATTACAAAAACTTTCTTATGAATCTCGTTATCTATTTCATTCGAACTTTTCATAAATCTGTATACCACAGGAATTGAACAAGCGCGGCGTATTGAAAATGTTATGTTATTTTTATGCGTTTTACCTGCTAGTAAGCGGTCACCGTATGGACGTTTAGGATTATTTACGTTGTGGCCGACTAACATTTGTAAAACAAACAATTGCGGCCATATTGTATTTGGGACAATTTTACGTAAACAGTCCGAGGTTTTTAACACCACAGGCATCACTTGTCATTCTAAGACAAATAGGTGAAAATTGTCATGTGCCTGTAATTTCATCATTGATCTCTTTCGTTTTAAGATTTTCCCTAACTGACCTACCTCAATTAAACACCCTGTAATTAGATTACAGAACTCCAAAGGAAATCCAAATCTACATAATGGGTCTGTGGGTTTCCAATTATGTAAATGATTAGAAATGTCTTGAATAGTTTAAATATTCTCAAAGAGGTAGTCCTAGGGATCTAGATGTATTAACTTTAATTATCAATAACAAAACTCAGTGAATTATTAAAAGCTGGATCAATAATAATTATATAGTTCGTTCGTTATATGATAAAAATAGAACGACAAGTGCGAGTGGGACTCACCCACCGAGGGTTCCCTACATATTTGTACTGACAGTTTCGATGATTGATTACGTACTTTAAATAAAGACTATATTTCTTATGATTTAATTGCAAATGTATAAATTTTTTTTTTTTTTTTTTTTTTTTCGTTTTTTTTTCAAAATTTTCCCTGTACTTGTAGTATAAGACGATATTACTTGCCAAATTTCATAGTTCTAGAACAACGGAAAGTACCTTATAAATTTAGATTCCCTTGAGAGTGTCGAAATATACGTTTTTTGCGGCATAGACGGCCGTATCTATTTTTTACGTTAACTTAGAAGTATGATTTTTTCAAAGCTTTAAGGGACTATATAATTAAGTGTATGGTTTTAACTTCAACGCGATACTTCCATGTGTTCCCGAGATAAAGGGTCTTGACAGACAGACAGACAAAGACAAAGTCAAAGTCAAATATTTTTATTCATTAAAATCACAAGGATCACTTTGAAACGTCAATTTTACTGCCTGTTCCTTCGCGACTAAGCCAGGAAAGAAAGGCAAGAAACAAGGTTGACAACACAGACAGACAGTGAATCAGACGGACAACAAAGTGATTCTATAAGGATTTCGTTTTTTCCTTTTAAGGTACGGAATCCTAAAAAGGAATATAGTGAATGGATTCTATACGTGTTAATCGGTATATCTTTGTCACTGCTCGGACTCTTAGATATGCATATAATCGAGCGAAGCGAGATTTCCAAATCAACTTGTGCAAATCGGCGTTGTATGTTGAGATATACGGGTCCAAGACGGTTAAAAAAAACAAAATAGGGCTATCCGGTCAAATGGTACGTTAATTAAAAGGTGTGTGTGAGTAGATTTCGACCCCGTTTTTATTTTTAGTTTAAACCTTGTAGTTTTTAAGTTATTAGCCATAATAAAAACAGAACTTTGACAAAATTCACAGGGTACACCAGTGATCCCACAATGCTGAAATTTGGTATGCGCGTAGCTTTAGTAACACAAATATAGGACAAAGTCTGAAATCCAGAATAACTGCAATTCCTATCCTGAAAATGTGTAACCAATTAACATGAACTCCCGTTACCTGTAATTTTAATGTAGGTCAAGTTATTTGGTTAATTATATCGTGGCACTACTTTGATAGTAATAGATTACAAATAATATTTTTATTGTTTTTATGGTAGACTCGCGAGATATCAGTTCGGGGCGAACCACTTGTTATAATAGACAGGTTATGGAAAATTCCGTGGAAGCGATGTCGATAGGGAGAAATCTAACGGAAAAACGGGGCAGAATTTTAAAAGTGTAACTTTGCGCCGTCCAGGCAAGTAGAATTCATGTTCCCAAAGCGCCATTTCTAGTCGAACAAAACACCTATATTGCTCTCAAACACTTACGCTCGCATCTTCCTAGGATGACTCGACTCCTGACCGATGAGGGCGCGAAATAACGCTGCTGAAATTCCGCCAGAACGTTCGTGATTTTTTTTAATATATTTTTATACTACTGCAGATGGAATAAGCCTATGGTCCACCTGATGTTAATCGCCCATAACAAGTTTGCCTCGTAGGTCATGCTCCTTAGAAATGTGCCCTACGATGCACATCCCTGCGTCCATCAACTTGAGGCATACAGGTGTAAATCCTCATGTGCCTGTAATTTCACCGGCAACCATACCCTTCAAACCGAAACACAGCAATGCTGCTTGGAGGTAGAAATAGTTATGGTGGTAGTACTTCCCCGGGCAAGTCCTTTCACAAGAAACTCTACTACTCTTTGATGATGCTTTTTATTGAAAATTATGAATGCGGATACGGATAGGAGGCTTTGGCACATCACTAAGGCATAGATTATACAAAAGTAACTTTGGAAGGGTCTGGATTTGTCGTGTTAAATTAACGTTCTGATACGCATACAATTGTGTTGATTCGTTGAAACGGGTTTTAGTAATTGATGTGTTTGAAGTCAATGCGCTCTTAATTGATTAAATCGATCTGAGGTAGTATTTCATTGTTTTAGGGGAGTTATGTTAAAATACTGGTTATATTTGTGACTTCGGTCTACTGCGTGCTAGCCTGTCTTAGCAGATATAACACGCAGTATCGTAAGGCAGGGAAGTGGATGCCGTAGTCTAAGGGCCTCATTTACGACCTCCGAGTAACTTTAATTAACGGCTAAAAATCATTATTTGTTATGTGAAAACAAAAGACTTATATATTTATTATCCGTTGGGTAGCGTTACTCTGAGGTGGTGAAATAATCACTTAATGAGACAAGGTGAATATAAATAATAATAAAATAATAATTGCGGGACATTTCACAAGGCGCTATCTAGCTTCAAACTAAACGGAGCTTGTACTATTTTTTGTTATAAATACATACTTTCAATATATAACAAACATCCAGACTAGGAACAAATATCTGTAGATCATGCAAACATTTGTTCCGCGGTGGGAATAGGACCTGCAACCTCCTGCGTCTCAGCCGGCTATTCGCTGACTGCGCCACAGAGGTCATCAAATGCATGCATTTATTGAAACAGCAAGATGTGAGAGTTGCTTAGAAAATTTTCGTGATTTATTTGATTAAAAACCATTTTGTCTGGCTATGGTTGCTTGAAACTGGTTGCTCAATATTTTTATCATTGTCAACACGATGTTATTTTTTTATTTTTGTCCATTAACACATTTAATACAAGCTAACTAAAAAAACACAAATCAAAATGCCTTGTTGGGGAAGAGATTGAAACATTAAGCATTAGCTGCCACAGTTTTTAGCTGCTCAGAAACCGGGCACCAACGAAGTGTATTGAAAATACATTATTGCACTTATAAAACTAGTACAGAGGCGAACTTAATTCTAAAAAGCATTCTCTTCCAGATAACCTTTGTGTATTGTAGATAAAGATGTGTAGGTAGTGCACAGAAAAGGGAACAAATGAAAATTTGCACAGGACTAATAAAAATAGCATAATATAAATACATACTACATAAAAAATCCTCTAACTCTCAGTCTTGCCATTATTTCTGCAAAATAGCGCATACAATTGTCAATTTACTACCATCCTGCGGTCTGCATTACTTAGATAACACCCAACCACAATACTCAACGCAGAAACATTATATCTGCGGTTAGCAATTATTTTCTGGTATTCATAATGATGGTATTTAGAGTGATTCAACAGATATAATTACTTCGGAGTGCGGATTGTTAGCTAAATACATCATACAGTACCAAGAACTACATAATACTAACATTATGAAGAAGTACATTTGGGAATTCTGATGATTATTTCAATGATAGAAAGCTGTAGCATTTTGTACTATAATAATTTTTCTAGTTACAATAAATACTGCCTATTGATTACGGAATATCCTATTAAAATGAAATTAGCTGGGTTTTGTTCTAAGCCCGATTCGGAAATATTGTGAACTAATGACAGAATTATGGTTATTCGTATATATATATTGGTAGCATATTACTTTAAAATAAAATGTTACAAACATATAGGTACATATAACAAAAAATGGTTCCCATACAACAAATATAAATTCTCAACAACCAAAAAATATTAATTTACTTACTTTTATAAATTACTTTTTGGGCTTGGGACGTCTACTGTTCTCACAGAACCACTAATTGGCTATTGTAGCCAGTAATTCTTGGTTACCTAGTAGGTATGCCGTCTCCAATAAGCCGTCATGCCCATAGGCCTAGTGGCACAAACCTTTTGTGAGATGAGTATTATTAAAAAAAGTTATACTTATTATCAGTGTAAAATTAAATAATAATCCAAAACTTAACAGTCTAGACTGTGAAACCTTTAAAAACATTGCAAATAACACAATACGATAAAAAAGCCTGATAATAAAAAGGCAATTGCACATAATACCATTGAGACCTGAATTCAAAGAGATTTTTGTTCGGACAAAGAATTATAAAGGCTTTTCTCTCATTCCATTCAATTACTTATGAAAAAGTTTGAATTCCTCGCATGATTGACCTCATCATTCGATTCGTCAAAGGGTTTCTGTGTGGTACAAAGTATAAACGATGTTACATTTCGAGTATTGAGGGGGAAGTTTGAAGTGATAGTGGGCGGGGCATACTATAGTTTTAAAGATGCGACGGCCATTGGGGCTTTTCAGTGCATTGTCTACATAAAGTGTAGGACAATCCCCTAGTAGATAAATACTTATCAAAAGTTGTTCTTGTTTCTTCCAAAAGATGTTGCACTGGAAACGTATAGGTTTCATCTAGCATTCGGCGTCCTACGACTGAAATACATATAAACATTTTTATTAGTATCGTTTGATATGTGACGATGGTAAGTGGCCTGACGGTATCACTCTTATACCTTGGGAGAAGGCCTTTGGTGTGGGATGCCACGTGCGTCGATACCCTTGCGCCATCTCATCTGTCTTGTACAGCCGTTGGAGCCGGTGCGGCGGCAAATTCAGCCGAAGATCTCAAGCGGCGCAAATATGGAAGTCTCGACAGAGCTTATGTATTTGTGCCATTTGGGGTCGAGACCCTGGGTTCATGTGGTACCGGGGCCCATCGCGTTTTCAAAATTCTTTCGGGGCATCTGATCAAAGTGACGTGTGATCCGAGAGCTGGCGCTTATCTGGGTGAACGCATAAGTATTGCAATGCAGCCAGGATCTTGGGGACACTTCCGCCTGGTAG
This sequence comes from Philereme transversata, assembly GCA_963924445.1. Taxonomy (NCBI): domain Eukaryota; kingdom Metazoa; phylum Arthropoda; class Insecta; order Lepidoptera; family Geometridae; genus Philereme; species Philereme transversata. The sequence continues at coordinate 15,667,737 of OZ004347.1, forward strand.
TGATCAGTTGAGCAGTTGAGCAGTTGAGCTATCTATAGATCGTTTGCAATAGTCGAATGATTCGCGCGATACGAAATGTGCATACCGTAATTACTGATTAAAACGGGTATTTATTGCGTATGTGCCTTTTTTATTTGTTATCCCGACATTTCGATTGTATTAAAACAGCCGTGGTCGCGGGCGGACTAGAGTACTTAGAGCTACCGCTGAGAAGTGATGGCAGCTGCAGCAACTACTCTCACTTGGACACTAGAAATGTCCTCGTTCATATTACGACACACTACACTAACTGTATCTACGAACTAAGACGGCCGATCACGACGCGCACACCTAATAATCACCGGGTTCCAGGAAGCTTGTCTATAGCCATCTTCCCGTTTGAAATTTGGAAATGTCTTGATTTCAATCGCTTCACGAACCATTCTCTTGTAATAATGGCGTTACTTAGAGATAACCTTAGGATCATGAAGTTCAATCCAATGATTCAGTCCCAAGTCTACCAGATGCTCTGCTATCGCTGACTTATTTACCTGGCAATTTTTGACAGCTACGATATGCTCTTTGACACGCTCGGCTTTTTGTTTAACTTTGGTATTATCGTTCAGCGGATGACGACAAACTCGGCGATACAGTTCATCATTTTTGTATCATTGTCCAAGTTTGTTTTTGTGTTTGTCCAACCAACAAACTATTCGGACTTCTTTTAGCTCGATGATTCAATCGGTCAAGATAAAGTTTATTTTGCTACTATATTATGTTGTTTTTATTAAGTTTCTGTTACCGACTAATATTACCCAAAAATCCTTCACTATAATTACTGATTTGAACGGATATTTACCACGTATGCACCTTTTTTATTTATGAGTCTTCCCGCGACCACGGTTGTTGTAACACGGACGAAACGTCGGGATAACAAATAAAAAAGTTACATACGTGATGAATACCTATGTAAACTAGTGGTTCGCCCCGAACTGAGATCTCGCGAGTCTACCATATAAAAAAAAATTTTCATAATCTTTGACTATCAAAATAGTGCCACGAAATAAATCCAACTAACTTGACCTACAGTTTCATTCAAATTACAGGTAACGGGAGTTCATGTAAATTGGTTACTCTTTTTTGGGGTACAAATTGCAGTTATTTTATATTTCAGACTTTTGCCTATATTTGTGATACATAAGCTACACGCATACCAAATTACAGCACTGTGGGGTCACTGGTGTACCCTGTGAATTTTGTCAAAATTTAGTTTTTATTATGGCTAATAACTCAAAAACCACAACAATTAAACTAAAAATAAAAACGGGTTTTAAATGTACTAATAAAGACCTTTCATTTGACGTCCCAGTTGATCTAATAGCCTCATTTTCATTTTTTTTACCCCCTTGAACCCCAATATCTCAACAACCCCCCAAAATTTTTAGTTCATTGAGTCACACCAAAATTCTGCCATCATTACCTACCTATATACCAAATTTCGCGATGATCGGATAAACGCTTCGAAAGTTATCCTCGGACAAACAAACATACATACATACATACATAAATACACATACATACATTCATACATACATACATACAACGCCGATTTGCCTAAGTTGATTTGGAGATCTCGCTTCGCTCGATCAATAATTAATTTTATGAACAATGATCACGAAAGTTTGTAAAATCCTTCACCTGCTCTTAACTTAGGGTTCTTCTTAGTCTTTCATTCATTACTTCAAGTAAGAATGCTGTCTAAGTACGTTAAAAGATTTCCCCAGGGTAGGGTAAAATCTGATAAAATGTCGGGTAAGATATTCTTGCCCAGATTAATTACATGTATAATAAAAAATAACGTAAAGTCCAACATTCCGCTTATTTAAACGTAGTCACAAAATTTTGGCTCATAATTAATATGATAGCGCCCGAGCAGTACACACACAAAGTAGAATCAAATTAAAAAAATGTGAAAGTTTGGATGTTTGTTTGACACTCAATCAAATCGACGACTGAACCGATTTCGATGAAATTTGGTATATAGATAAATTATGAACTGGATTGAAATTTACTTTAAATCACGTATGTTCGTAAAGCTAGTAAGTTCATATAAATGAATCAAAACCAAAATGTTTTTATTTATGAATCCGACATATAAAATAATTTTATTAAGGTTGTTGGGATTTTCTTTTAGGTATATTTTACACTTATGTCAGAAGGTACATACTTATAATATATAAATAAAAAAACCAGGCAATTGCGAGTCGGACTCGCCCACCGAGGGTTCCGTACAAATTTGTAGGTACTTCAAATAAAGACTATATTTTTATGATTTAATTACAAATGTATAGCTTTTAGATTTTTCCTTGTACTTGTAGTATAAGACGATATTACTTGCCAAATTTCATAGTTCTAGGTCTACGGAAAGTACCCTATAAGTTTTGATTCCCTTGAGTGTTTAAATAAACATTTTTCGCAGCATAAACCGTTTTTTTACGTTTACTTAGAAGTTTGATTTTTTCACAGCTTCGACGAACTAGACTTGAGTCTATGGCTTTAATTTCAACTCTATACCTCCACGCGTTCACGAGATAAAGGGTCTTGACAGACAGACAGACAGACAGACGGACAACAAAGTGATCCTATAAGGGTTCCATTTTTTTCTTTTGAGGTAGGGGACCCTAAAAAACAACCAGACCCGGAACAAATATCATCTTCTCCATCCAAAGGTTGTCTGGAAGAGATCGCTTTGTTAAGAGACAACACCGCCCATTATGCTTAAATTTTTTATTTTTATTTTTATATCTGTTGTGTCTAGCTTGTAAGGTATAATAAAGAATTTTCATTCATTGATTCATTCATTCAAATATCTGTAGATACATTTGTTTCGCGGCGGGAATCGAAACCGGAACCTCCAACTTTAACCGTAGTTCTAAAATACTTTTATTTTTATTTCAAAAACAGCCAACTATTAGTCTTAACACGACATTCCTTAAACATAATACAATTATAACGTGAAGCTTTTAAAGTAATAGCATTACATGGCCGCAGTCAAAGAACAAAAATAAAATTAAATCAACTTACACAATTTGGCACAAGACACTGAGAGCAAAGTTCGTTCCGTTACGAAATGAGATAAAAAATGATGGGCAGGTTTGAGTTGTACTCGCGGCTTACGGGTTCCGTCTCCTCTGACCCTCTTTATAATAATGTATTCGTAGGAATGTATTTTTTTTTATTATAATATTTATTCAGACACATTGTTTACTATTAAACTTATAACTACTTTAATAATCAGATTTTGGCGACGTCAACAACTTTGTCTGTGTGTCATTTTTCGGTCTAACTTTTTACAATTCTCTCTGTCTCTAGGAATGTAAATAAAGTACTCGAAGTAAAAGTAAAAAACATTTATTTTGCATCATCGCTTGTAACCTCATTTTGCAATTTTGAGCCATTTTAGCTCTTTTTGCCATAAAAATTAAAATATCTCATTTTACTCGGTCAATTTTACTAATATCAAAGAAATTGATGTATAGTACATTTCAAACCCATTCTTTCAACATCCCCTTAACCCCGATGTTTGCATTTTTTTTCTTGCAATAGATCTCGATATATCCACAGGAAGGTCAGTATTATTTATATTTATTTCTTCAGCAAATATGTCACTGTCAATTGTCATCCATTTGTCACCCACCACAGCTAACATAAACTGGCTCCACCTTACTTATGTATATTATTCTTAAAAAAAACTAAGTTGTCGAGTGAAAAGTCCACAAGGGACGTACTCGAGGGACGGTTTCACGTAAAAAAATATGGTAGTGTACCCTAATTTATTTATTAAGAGTACCGTCATATTGGTCGTCGGAAGTTGTCGAGGCACAGAACCCTAAACTGCCGTGTTCATTATCACAAATTCCTTTTTCATCTTGATGCTGCTTTTAATTAATTAAAAACGGTCATCCGAATGATAAGGGTGTTCGTACTCGGTACCGTGCAAAAATTAAAAAAGTTACGAAAATAATTGACTGGCTGAATAAATGTTTTAACTTTTACCGTTTTTTTTTTGGATAACGAGATATTCTGTCAATACTTTAGATAGATAAACTCCATAATGTAATAACACCAAAAAAATACAAAAGATACATGTTAACAAATTAATTTAGTACAATGAGCGGTCTTATCGCTTAATACAATCTCTTCCAGACACCTTTTGTTAGTCTACTTTTTCAAACGACCTCCAAACACAGGCAGAGGTGGAAACATTGGAAAGCGCAGCGTAGAGCAGCTTATTCGATGGGCAGGCTTCCTTAACAAGTTTGCTAGGAGCTGTTGGCTGCCGGAAGTGAAAACTTCTCTGGGCGCGTTAGGCATTTTTTGAGATGGGATAAAACCATTGAACTCGCGACACTGTTACCGTTACCGTTATCGACACCTCTGTATATAAGTATCTGATAATTGTTCAAATTTTCTCTTCTGTCGCCACTCCCAGAGTGCCACTTTTTTATTTATTTTTTGTTCTTTAGGACAAAGACGTTTCTATAAGGTATTGCAATAATTGCAAATTAAACTACAAATCATGAAGAAGTATATTTTTTAACCCTTAAATAATTATATTTTTTTAAATATTTGTACCTAACTTGTATTAACCGCCCTGCCGTACGCGCTCTGTTGACAGGTTGGTTATTGACCGTGCCGGGTTATTGAGCGGGGTCGTTGAACGCTCGTAGTATCTTTTTAGTAATCTGTGGTATCGAGCAGGATTTTATCGATTTTCTCGAGATTTTGATACTAAAACAAGAACATTTTATTAATACATTTATATTTTATGTAGAAACTGTTCTTTCGATTAATTTAGTTTAACTGCAATACATTATATTTGCAGGAGGTTTACTCCTGACTCCTGACGCGTGGGAATAAAATTATACATTGCATAAATTTTAACTCCTCCGTTTCTGCCATAAGGCGTCCTACAAATTTAACAACCTATTATATAGTTGGCCGATGCTTACACTGTACTATAACAGTTTATTTCAAGCTTAAAAATTAGGAGCATTTGTTTGTATTGTGAGCTTTACTTAATGAACTTTGTTGAGTAGCTTACCTACTTATTAAGTAATTGTCATGGAGGTTGTATTTAATTTCAGCATTCATGAGTGTAATCTCTTTTATTTTAAACAGAAATAAGGTAATGGAGGTTGTATTTCATTGATCGATTAGTTAGTGATAACACAATTTTGGTGTGACTAAATGAGCTAAAAATGTGGGGGGTTGTTGCGATATTGGGATTCAAGAGGGGTAAAAAAAATGAAAATTAGTCTATTAGATCAAATGGGACGTCAAATGAAAGGTCTTCATTAGTACATTTCAAACCGGTTTTTATTTTACACAATTATTTTCAATTTTATTGACAAAATTCACAGGGTACACCAGTGACCCCACAATGTTGAAATTTGGTGTTCGTGTAGCATTAGTGACACAAATATAGGGAAAAGTCTGTACTCTAGAATAACTACAATTTCTTAATCTTAATTCTAAAATTTCTTCAATTACTACAAGTTTAGTCATCGTTGTGCAAGTCGCCCTAAGAATAATATTTATTTTGTTTTTTGGGAGATTCTCGAGATCTCAGTTCGGGGTGAACCACTAGTTCCATTTTAAAATTTACTTACGGCTCTAGGGGTGTAAATTGGATGTATGCATCAGGTATCGAGTTAACAATGCCCAGCTTTCAAAGCATGAGTGATAAAAAACTATTTTTTACCTTACTATATCCCTAATACTTACTCGACGTGATGCTTAATCATAAAGGTAACACCTACTAGTTTCCGCCCGCGGTTTTCCTGTGAAAAGTAGCCTATGTTTCAATCCAGGACAAAATTTATCGACATACCAAATTTAATTGAAATTGGTTCAGGCATTGACGTGATTGAGTAACAAACAAACAAACAAACATCCAAACTTTCGCATTTATAATATTAATGTAATTCACTACGAAACATGATAAACTCAATGATAATAATGATAAGTTCAGTAAACTTTACAACGTTTAATGGTTTGAAAGGGGCCACTTTAATTAGATTAGATTAGATTAGTAAATTATTTATTGCACTAAAAAAATAATATATTGCATAGGCGAACTTAATGCTAATTAGCATTTTCTTACTGCTAACCTTTGTGTAGTGTGGAGAAAGTGGTAGTGCCAGAAAATAGAGAGGTAAAACAACTTTAGTTTAGGTTTTATTTCAATGCTGCTTTATTGATCGAACAAGCGAGATCTCTAAATCAACTTGGGGAAATAGGCGTTGTATGTATTTACCTATGTTGATCCGATCATCGTGAAATTTGATACATAAGTAGGTAGAGATGGCATAATTTTGGTGTGACTAAATAAACTAAAAATGTGGGGGGGGGGGGGGCGGTTGTCGAGATATTGGAGTTTAAGAGGGGTAAAAAAATGAAAATGAGACTATTAGGTCCAATGAGACGTCAAATGAAATGTATTTTTTAGTACTGTGTAGTTTTTATTTTTGGTGAAGTTTTTGTAGTTTTAAAGTTATTAGCCATAATACAAACTAAACTTTGACAAATTTCACAGGGTACACCAATGACCCCACAGTGCTGTAATTTGGTATGCGTGTAGCTTAAGTATCACAAATATTAGGAAAAGTCTGAAATCTAGAAAACCTGCAATTTGTACCCAAAAAAAAACCATATTACATGAACTCCCGTTACCTGTAATTTGAATGAATTTGTAGGTCAAGTTATTTGGTTATTTATTTCGTGGCACTATTTTGGTAGTCAAAGATTACGAATATTATTTTATTTTATGGTTTTGTTTTTATGGTAGACTCGCGAGATATCAGTTCGGGGCGAACCACTAGTTTAATTAAAGTGTTAACGATTTGAATATAAATACTAATAAAAGAAAAAATTGTTATGACAGTAGAACACACATGATTCTCATGATATATATATTTTTTAGTTAGATATATACATTATGTTTCTTAGTTCTTAGCTAGGGTGCTCGTTTCAGTGCAAATGAATCCGTTTTAAAGCTCTTTATACTAAGTTTCCGTAAGATTAACCAATAGGTTCCTGTTTCTCAATTTGTTGGTACTAAGGGTCAAAGTTGATTGCAAGATATCGCTCTCCGCTCTGCAACTGTAGTTGCTTTTACAATTAGAGAATAAAAAATTAAGTCTTGAGAGGATCAGATAAACGCATTGCGGTCAAACTTGAAACATTTTGAAGAAATATGAAAGAGACGAAGAATCACATTTTTTTTATTGATCGAGTGAAGCGAGATCTCCAAATCAACTTGGGCAAATCAGCGTTGTATGTAAGTACGTATGTATGTATGTTTTTTTTTCCGAGGATAACTTTCAAAGCGTTGATCCGGTCATGGTGAAATTTGATATATAGGTAGGTAGTGATAGCTTAATTTTTGTGTGATTAAATGAGCTGAAAATGTTGTGGGGTTGTTGAAATATTGGGGTTCAAGTGGGTTAAAAAAAATGAAAATGAGCCTATTAGGTAAAGTGGGACGTCAAAAGAAAGGTATTTATTAGTAAATTTCAACCCCGTTTTTAGTTGTAGTTTTTGAGTTAGAAGCCATAATAACAACAAAACAAAATTCGCAGGGTACACCAGTGACCCCACAATGCTGAAATTTGGTATTCGTGTAGCTTTAGTGACACAAATATAGGCAAAATTCTGAAATCCAGAATAACTGCATTTAGTACCCTAAAAAGAGTATCCAAATTATATGAACTCCCGTTACCTGTAATTTTAATGAAACTGTAGGTCAAGTAATTTGGTTGTTTATTTCGTGACACTATTTTGACAGACAAAGATTATATGTTTTTTGTTTTTATGGGAGATCGCGCTTTATTCGGGGCGAAGCACTAGTACACGAATAATATAATTTTGTTTTTATGGGAGACACGCGAGATCTCGAACCACTAGTATATTTTTAGTTGGAAAAAGCAGATAGCCTGATGTTTAGTAGTAACTGCCTTTAACAAAGCATTACCTCGTAGGTCACGCACTTTAGCAATACGATAGCCTAACGATGCTACTAGCTTAAAACTAAAGCATCCAAATTGCGCCGGTGCTCGTAAATATACTACTTCACGCACACATTTACTACTTCTATGCCGAATGAATGTATTGTTACGCCGAGGTTGTTAAACAATGAGTAATAATCGAAACGTCTCGAACGCTCTTGTCTTGCTGTGTTATTGTTGTTATTGTCTGCGGTTGCGCACAATGGGGATTGGTCGTTCTGTCGAAACACCGACCCCTTTCCTGGAACGATCGAGATCGTTCTCGAACAATCGAAATGTGCGCGATATAAATAGGCCGGAGAGATGGCCGGACAGTGAGTGAGTCGCAGCGAGGCCCTGGAGGACTGACGTGGAGAAGGGTCTCGCGTGAACAGTAGTTGCTCGCGAGTCAGTCTGGATTTTGCTATACGTGCGAACATTTCGGTGACTTTAAGTGGTGCAATAGTGGTGTGAATTAGTGTGTTGTGATACGTGTGACCAAGTTCGTGTATTCATCGTTCTAGTGCTGAATAAAAGTGTTATTTTGGTTAGATCGATTCCCATTATTTTATCCCGAACCCTCAGCTCGTAACAGTATGAATGAAAATTACCATGAAAAAACCCCAAACAAAATCAAAAACTAAGCAAAAAGTACAATGGGTGGCCTTACCGCTTTAAAGCGATTTCTTCCAGACAACCATTTTACAAAATTTTCCATAAACTTGATTTTATAAGCACACATCGATGTTTCAGTTAGCAACAGAAATCACTAGAACGGGCTCGCAGAATTTAATCATTTATTATGGATGAGGTCTCGGAAATATAATAGTTCAGATTTGAGGTCGTTTCCCGTTTAGAGGCGTCCACTCTGTGGTGGCTGTAGCCCATAACGCATCCGACATGCGGCAGACGTGGCCCGCCCGATCTCACTTCAGTTTACCCCGACATCCGCGATTTGCGTTTTAGAGCGCAGTTTACTGTCAGTCTGACTCCCAGAATACTGCGCTCCATGACACCGAGTCTGGACTTTTTCAGATCAGTCAAAGAGCAGGTCTGCGCGCCGTAGGTGAGGATGGGGAGAATGCACACGTCCATGCGCTTCTGTTTCAGAGATAAAGGAAGGGTACCTTTCATTAGCTGTTTCATTGACCAATATCCCAAATTGAATATTAATTAAGATGTCAAAATTTGCTATTTTTTTATTGATAAAAGAAGAGCGTTCTAGTTTTTTTTTATTTTTGTAAATTCACGGCATGCAAAATGATAGACGTCAAATCGGACATATTAAATTTCTTTAGTGATCATGATAGACCAGTGGGGCATTCGTTCACAATTAGGGCACTAGCGAATAGTACCTACATCACACACACATATACAGTAATTCTGATTGTGCTAAAATTCATCATACGAGATACAACGCAATATTTGAGTGGAAAGAACTTGATGGCAAGCGCTATTTATAGTGACGGGAAAATTTGTATACAGTTTTGCCGAAATTGGAATTTTTGCCTTTGGAAATCGAAGCCTGACAGTTCGGCTATCATGTTGCTTGTAATTTATGTCAGAGCTTTGAACAATACGTCAAACCTTTTCAAAGGAATTTGTTTTGCAAGTTTTTATAGTTTTTATACAGGTTGCAAAAAATAGTGTTAAGCGGAATTACCGAGGCCTCTAGGTACCCGAATCACCCCCATTCTATAAATTTAGATAGTTAAGGAATTAAGGTTATTTGAGCGCAAAAATGTTGATGATTTCATATGAGGTTACGTTGAATCAAGTTTTATGATTAATAATTTGGATTCGTGCAATTCAATTTTCGGAAAAGTTAGTCCTTAAAATGAAGAAGTTTTTGATGTTAGAAAAAAAGCTAATCTGTATATATAAAAATTAATTGCCGCGCCGATTTGAATATTTTTGTTTCTTATGTTTATTATTTTTAGTACAAGATTTGTATGAAAGAAATTTTTAATAAGTTGCCTGATGGAAAAAATTATAGTGCTTTTTCTGTGGGATTTTTGTATGAACTCAATACCATCTAGACCAATACTATAAATTCAAAAGTAACTCTGTCTCTCTGTCTGTTTGTTACGTTTGTATGACTATACGGCTGGATCAATTTCAATAAAATTTAGTATACATATAGATTAAGATAGATACCAGGATTAGGACATAGGCTACATTTTACCTGACTGCGCAGAAGAAGGATCATGTTTTATTGACAAACTACGCGTGAGAAGCCGCGTGCGGAAGCTAATTCAAACGTTTTAAGCTAGCCAGCTTACCTCCATATAATACCTCGTTACTATAATCTGATTTGAAATAGGCGATGGGTTTGCAATCTGTCATGTGAGTGCTAACTGCATTGCAAAAAGTGATATCAATCGTAATGATTGTATACCTCTTTTCTACCTATATATTATGGGATATTTAAGGGTATGTGTACTTGAAAGAGACAGGACGATGTCCAATATGGAGATTAATATAATCGCGAGCTTATTTTATGTTTTTTTTATTTAAGTAGCCTTTTCTAAAATAAATATAAAAAGTACCCTTTATTTAGTCTTGAAATACACCAAATTTTGGCTTCATTATTCCCCTCACTATTTTATAGTTGAAATGTGACTCAAGTGGCGCCGCCACGCTAATTGGAGAGGAACCATCGCGCAGAGTATCATGCAGCGTTGCAAGTTGAAGCAGTTACCTATTAGTCGGATTTTGACAATCTACCCGCCCATGTAATTTGAACGTTTGCATGCCAAAGCTGCCTCAACTTTTGGGATAAGTCCCAAAAGACCCCTTAGGAAGGGAAGCTCCTAACATTGTATGTTTTTTATCCGAACTTGCTGAGACAAGCACATGTCCTATCATGTAAAACTTCAGTACTTATGTTATTCAGAGCTTTTTCTTTCGACTATTATACAGTTTTCCAAATCCAAGCCGTTGTGTGCGTCCTGCACACAACAGCTTCCTTCCAACCTTTAAGAAGTCGTCTTTCCATTTAGGGGCCAGTACGTGATCTCCACTCGAGAATATTTCTGTCCCAACGGCCATCAGTTATTCGAGCTATGTACCCTGCGCACTGCCACTTGCTAATCCGTTGTGCTATGTCTTTGGGGGACTTTGGGATCGTCTACTAATCAAAGTAATAACATACATAAGCACTATAATTTTACGTTTTGAAAATGATGCTTTTATGAGTGTTTTTTGTAGTTTTCTCTGAATCTGTTCAAGTTTTTTTGTCGAAAACAAACACAGCAAAAAAATATAGTTTCTTACCAATAAGACACAATTTGTATATTTTGAGTATTAATCCTTAAATAAAATTACTTTTTATGTTGATGAAACATGGTTTCAAGTTGAAACCACTTGCCTCGGCAAGTTTCGATACAAATCATACAATTTTAAGCCTCCCCTTGAAATATAATAATATGGGGTAAAGGGGCATGCCCACTCTCCCTTGGAAAAAATGCTGTCACTGCACACACTTGAAACTAATTGCTAATGATTCTAGGCTTAGTTAGTAATAAAAGAGCTAAGGAGTTAGTTATAAAAAAGTTTACTATAAAGAGAAAAATCAGTTTTTATTTTTCACAAACAACCAGTTTTACATCACTGTATTTAACTACAACTTAAATAGTTTATTATTGTAATTATAACGATTCCTAGATAAATTATGATATTGATAATTACTATCAATTTAATCGGTTAAGCTTTAAGTCACCAAACAAACAAAAATACGCGAGAAAACAAACGAAACGGCCACAGACACAGATCACAGGAAACGGCTTGTGTATGTACTTGTTTGTGAATGACGTACGCGCACAGTCATAGGGATTGGCATATCGACCATCGACTATTATCCGAAATATCGATTTATCGGCGCAAAATAATCGGTCAAATCGAGCAATCGATTATATTTAATCTCAAGGCGCGCGCGCACAGAAGTGCCACTTTTGACATCGCGCTCCTGTACAATCAACAGACGAGGGCAATTATTCCAGTAAATCAAAATTTAATATTTTAATGCAAAGAAATAATAATCATCTGATTCTGTTGAGCAAATGTTGAATCGAAGTAAAATCGAGTTTATTTCGATTCAACACGAGCGCCACAGATAAATACAAAAATATACCTACCTATTTACTTCTGAAAATCAGATATTTAGTGTGTCAAGGGTAGTAATAAGGTAATAAAATGTACGAAAAATATAAGTACCAATTGTACCCAAGCGAAAAAAAAAATGTACTTATTTGCCTTTGGAGATGTTTAATAGAATTCATTATGTATTTCTGTGTTGATTTTGTAAACTTGGATTGAATAGGTAGTCGATATCGATCGATATCGACTATAGTTTGAGTTAGTTCTTAATTCGATGATTTGGGAGGAATAACGAGTGATAGGTGCCTAACTAAAAAATATCTCATGTCTGTGACATTAACTCGTCTCTGCATGGCCTTATGCAAAAATTGTGCGAAGCTTTAACCTCTTATCTGTTGATCGAATTAAAATCGAGATAATGCTACAGATAAGCAGAGTTATTTTTTTTCTCCTTTTTTTCTCTCCACTGGTTAATCCTAAAGCCATCTAGAAGGTGGCGCTGAGATCAACGGCCCGCCGATTATGATCAAGGTTAGCTGAGAGCGAGAGGATTTAGATCAATTGCGGTGCGTCAACAGCTGAGCGCAAATGCAGCGCGCACTGCGATTGGCTGAGATTATCTCGCTCGGGCGCTCGCTACCAGCGCGAGTCAAGCATAATACCACCCCCGGGTGGTACAAATATCGTTTTGGTTTCGTACTTCTGAAATCGGTGACCGATTTATCGTGTCAGTGAAAATACAGTCAAATAAATCGATTGTTTTATTTTATGGTCTTTTATCAACAATCGATTATTGTCTCAGAACAACTCTGGCTCAACACTAATGTTTGCAACTGGAGGCAATTTGCTACCATTTCATTTCCTGTCGTTTTCATATTCATTATTATTTTAAAATATTGTAGGATACTTTTCGTGTTAATCGATTGATACGTAGAATAACGAAAAAATTTAACATATTTTTTGGATGAACGCAATTTTTTGTGCAGTTGACAGCATTATATGGGCATGCCCCTTTATTATATTAAAAATTTAACAAGAGGTAAACATGGGTAGGTTCAAGTGTGTTATATTTATAAACTTTACTGAGTGTAACAATAATGAAGAGTTACGTGAATATTGGACTGTTCCAAATAAGCACAAGAATATAAATAACAAAACTGACAAAATATCTGACGCCCTACAATTCTAATCCCCAAATCAAGCGTGAACTGCAGTATCAAGCATGCCTACTCACCGACCTACTACTCTGTGTACTGAGCGCCCCTAATAGGAATTAGGTAGGCCAGTCCGCTGCTCTAATTGGACCACAGAACACCTATATCCTCAGAGTGTCGAATGCACACGTCAGCAGGGAATACACATGGATATGAAGCCTTTTGAACATAACTCTACACTTATTACGGTTCAGCTCAGCAGTGCACATACAAATTGATGTTTAAATTCGATGTTCTTGGCAACTTACTCGGTAAATTTTCGATTTTTTTAAGTTATACTTCTTTTGGCGCGATGGAGAAAAATGATGAGAGTGAATTTTTACGATGCGCGCGCACACCGACACCTAAATTTAACAGCATGAAGTTAGTTCTAGGTGGTATGAAAATTGATAACTATGTTCAAGTTGTATATTCTAGTATTTTTATATGTAGAACACGTGTTTCGTAAGGGTACAATTAAACAGTGTGAATAAATAAATATTATTTTGGTGTTTTTATTAAATCAATTTCATATACGACGGTGATACTAATAATTTATTTAAATAAAATCTTTTTGATTAATTTTAATATTTATCGTTAATCACTACTGCATTTTAGTTATTTTTTTTTTCCATACGCCAAAGAAGTATAACTTCTAACGCGTGTACATAAGTACACACACTCTTTTTTACGATTTTGTCGAATTAAGCGTACATTTTTCGTTTGACAAATTCCGTAAATACAATAATGACATTAGTCGTATCTTATGCACCCTATAAATAGGTATACAAACATACTTTACAACCTTTGTGAGGTGTCACGGAACATCTGTATCAACCCGAAAATAAATAATAATAATCTTTCTATAACTGGTGGTTCGCCCCGAATTGAGATCTTGCGAGTTTCCGATTAAATTTTTATTTTTTAACCTGTGTTGTCCCACTGCAGGACAAAGGCCTCGCTTCGCTCTTTCCAGTTTTTTTTGTTCCTTGCTGTAGTGGGCCAGTCTGGTAAATGCACATCTAAGTCGTCACGCCATCTCCGTGGTGGTCTGCCACGTAGGCGTGTTGCGTTAGGGACCCAATCAGTTGTGATATTTGCCCATAGATCTTCGGGCATTTATTATCCAATGATTTGTTATTTATTGGACAAAATTGCATATTTTTTGTCCATTCACTATTTACAAAAAATTGCAAAAAAATACGCATTTTTGATTTAGTTTTATCAACTTTGAAGCAGTGTGTATTCTCATGAGCCCATTACAAATGTATAGGTACTTAATCCGTAGCCAGCTGATGCGACATCCTTCAAATTAATTTTGGAATGCTATCTGCTGTTTTCAAGTAGCGTGAAGTCACGTTTAATTTTCTTGGAATTACTAATGATATTACCTAGTAGTTGAGTTGATAGTTTGAAATTCACTTTAAATTCACTTCAAATGTTCTCAGTTCTTGTAATTAAAGCTTTTGAAAACATTTAATCACATAAAGACAATGTCAGACACGCTACTTACTAGTAGCGAACGCACGCTCATATATAATAAAATGATGTTTCAGTAGTATGTATGTAAAATCAAATATGGCGGTCATGATACGTAAAAGTGCATATTTTACCAGTAGAAAAATCCATTGGAAATGACAGGATTAGAACCTATAACGTATGAATCAGAAGTCTTGATACATCCCACTTATCCGAAATCAAATCATTTTTCAATACAAATATACTCGTATTCATTTATTTTCATTGAAGCGAATACATTTATCGAATATGATAAAATGCAATGCAATGAGTCTCAAACTCACAAAGGCTCACGTGATATTAATTTGTACATATACCACGTATATATTCTGGTAATGATATTGTATCGGATGCTGCAGACCAAGCTGAAAAAAATATTAAGAAACTAATAATAATAACAGCATCACCAGAGCTGAGAGCTGATGGGTGCCGCACGTAGATCTACGTGTGACCTACACCCATCAGCTCTCATCAACCTTTATAAGTTATAGTCAAGCGCTTGACCACTACCTCACCTGATGGTAAGTGATGATGGAACACGCTTACCTAAAAGATCCTTTCGTCCTGGACTTAAAGACTCCAAGATTATGACAAGACATGTAACTAATTTTCTACAATAATGATTCACTAACCAATAAAATTTAAAACACAAAGTCGCTCAACTTCGATTCCACTAGACCTGCCTAGGTAGCTTTAATATTGCTACACCCTTACTTGCAGGGTACATATGAAGTGCTGGACTCTTGACTAGTCAATAAGATCTGACATGTAACATTTTGATCCACTTTATATTAACGCAATAAAATACTAAATATTGATTATAATGGTTAGGAAAAACCGACGCCAGAAGTGAGACTAGTACTAACTATGAAAGTTGAAGCGAATCGTTTAGTACGGCAAGGCTTAATGCCGACCAACGGGGCTATTTTTAAACGTCAGAAAGTTATCGGATCGGTCCGACAGTTTTTTCGGAATCGATTTCGAATTAGAGAACGCTATTTTGTAAACTATCAAACCTTTGAATCCGATTTGGATAGATATCCGAGCTTTATGGTCCAACAGAAATAGTTCTAAAATAGCGTATCGGATTAGAAATCGTATCCGAAAAAAATGTGGTCCAATGCGATAACTTTCATACGTTTCAAAATAGCCCTGCAGGTATGGGTGATACTTAATTAAATATTCATTTTTAAGAAGCGGACTTCTATATGTTTTTTGGCAAATAATAGTAGGTTATTAAACGAGGAGGGTACAAATTCAATTCACCCCGGCATAATGAAATTCAATATAACTTTACTCCCGGCTCAGCCGTAGGGATTTAATCACCTGCTTTCGGTGAGGTTTACATGACATATAATTTGACATTTTTGAGCAGGTGGTGTGAAAACATGTTTTTCGCGGGCATAATGTGGTTTGAATTAAGAACTTCATCTGTATTAAAATTTGAACCAGAGACCTACACTACCTGACAACTAACCTCTGCACAGAATGCATCAATGAATCTGCACTCTGGATTCTAGTAACTCCGCGCTCCGCTCGTGTATTAAATCTAAAATCTTTCGTTACGTTCAGGATCCAATATAGCGCCTGTGACGCAAGGCACTGCTTTATCCCCTCGTTTAATAATTTACTATTATACAAATACATCTTGTACAATATGTCTGTACGAATAAAAAGTTTACCTACCATCTTACTTATTTTTGCCACCAAGCAGAATTGATGTGTGTTGATGGACGCAGGGCAGTGCATCGTAGGGTGCGTTCATAAGTAAAAAAAAGTGGCACTCCGGGAGTGCCGATAAAAATGAAAACTTGAATAAAAGCAGACTACACTACAGATACTTATATACAGAGGTGTCTGTAACAGCCAGTATCAGTAGTCAGTGACAGGTGTCGGTAACAGTCTCGCGAGTTCAACGGTTTTTTCCCATCTCAAAAAATACTCAACGCACCTAAAGAAGTTTTCACTTTAATAAAGTATTTCTTTCCCAAAGGCAATCTCGTCTAGAAGCGATCTTCGACTTCAAAGCGATTAAATACCAAACATTTTATTATACAACATCAATTGATTTCAAATAAAATAATAGCGTTAACAGCTTACTATCATTTGAGTACAGAATGTAATATGTAAAAACTCCAAAATCAACAAACTGCCAGCAGCATTTACGAATATTTTATGTGAAATAAACCTAGTTTGGAAATGATTATTTTGTAAATTAATGTCATTTAATTTACATGCATAATTATTAAAATATATAAAAGGTATACACTTAAACAAGTTATAGCAAATTACGGTCAATAATAATACCCTATTAATAAACATTGCATTCAATATTAATTTCATATAAATAAAACAGGTTTATGACATTTAGGATAGCAAGACTAGATCAAAGCTTGAACTTTACTGTTTTAAGTTACGTGAATTAGTTATCTTGAAATAGGAATTTTGTTTAGGTACCCACTATTTATCTACCTACTTTGAGCCAGAAGTCCTATAGGTATTTCACCATTTTGTTTTGTGTTTTATTTTGTTTTACAACAAAATAAAACACAAATCAAAATGGTGATGAATGTTTTTTTATTTTGCTTTTTCCTGTAAATTTAAATATATTTCTGTCGATCACATTAATTTCAGATTGGTCGCTTCGAGAACGGTATTTTTACTGTACCTCCAAAATTTTACAACATGAAACCTATCATAAATTAGTTTAGGAATGTGTAGGTTAAGTTTTTTTATATATTATGATATAGTTTTTATATGCCTCTATATTGAGAATTTAGACCTTATTGGCCATTAGGTAATCTTAATTTTTTAAAAGTACCACTCTGGGAGTGCCAACAGAAGTGAAAACTTAAACAAATACGAGATACTTATATACAGAGGTGTCGGTAACGGTAACGGTAACAGTGTCGCACATTCAATGGTTTTTTCCCATCTCAAAAAATGCCCAATTCGCCTAAAGAAGTTTTCACTACTTATATACATAGGTGTTGGTAACGGTAACAGTGTCACGATTCAATGGTTTTTTTCCCATCTCAAAAAAATCCCTTTTTGCCTAAAGAAGTTTTCACTTCAAAAATGGTTTAGGTACTCGCAATATAGTAGGCCTATATTATTTACAAATATTCCAAATTTGAAGTTAACAGCTTCAGTAGTCGCTGAGATAGTCAACAGTGACAGAAAGCAGACGAACGATGTCGTACCATAGAGGTACCGTTTTTGCCATTTTGGTCCGAAACACAGATTACAGACAGAATTACGGGCAGACCCGTTCCTCAAGACTGTTTACAAATTCACCATGTACTTTCAGAACTGCACGTAGCAATGCTACGGCGCTACGAGCTTGCTACGGAGCTACGAGCTTACTTCGAGTGCTACGAACTAAATTGGCTACGCTACATTTTTGTAGCGACTGAAATTTTGTAAATTGCAGTCTGAGGGCCTGTTTCAAAGTTTGATCTTAGAAAGTTCGTTATATTATAAGAAACAAGCTATTTACCCGCGACTTCGTTCGCGCGGACTTTAATTATTGTGATGAATTATAACAGCGCCATTATCGAATAACCATCTTTCCGGTAAGCAGTGTTCCTTTTATTTTACTGGTATCCTTTTGTGAACTTTACTGATTGGTGGCAGAAAAAAGTACAGTGTAATACTTCCTCAGGAAAGTTCTTTCACAAGAAGAATTACTTCTACTACTAACTGTACAGTAAGTAGTATGCTATGCTTAAGTTACCTAAGTTGTTCAAATCAAATTAAATCAACTGTATTTATTGCAATCTTTATCTATCTTTTATTAAGATCTCAAGCGGCGCATATATGGAAGTCTCGATAGAGCTCGAGAGCTGGCGCTTATCTGGGTCAACGCATAAGAATTGCAACTCAGCGGGGCAATGCAGCCATTGTCTTGGAGACACTTCCACCTGGTAGTGATCTGAAGCAGTTGAGCTATCTATAGATTGTTTGCAACGGTTTTTAGATGCTTCAACTGTTTCTTATGTATTTTATTGTAAATAATTATTATTTCTGTTATTAAAGGCATTTTAGAAATTGAAAAATATTGCGTAATATGGGTACTAACAAGGTCTATGGTACAGTTTTTGGTTAGGTACAGCCATATTAAGTATATGTTAATATTATTAGTTGGTTATTTTTACTTCTAATTCGTCATTTGTAATTTATCGTTGTGCTAAATGTATAAAATATGCAAAAACTTGCCATAAGTTCAGTAGCACAAAAACCACAAAGAATTATTTAGTTAAAAAGTTACAAGTCGGTTCTCGTATAACAATTTAATATTCTTTTTCAACGAGTGAATTTGAATTCAAAATCCGCCTTCAAACACCAATCCCGCTAGATTTCACAAACAAACAGAGCCTTTAATTATTCAGCATGAAATAAAGCGGTGCATAGAAAACAGCTTACCGTGCAAGCAAAGCAAACGCTGGCTGTATGGCGACCGAATTGAATAGGCCAAATTGCGGGGCGGACACGACGGCAAATGGCTAAGTCGCGGGGCGGGACAAGTCATAAACTTATGGCAACTCGATAACATATTTATTTGTGCTCTCTTAGTTTGATACGGTTGGAGTAACGAGATAGATAAACATTTATTCACCACAGAACACAATTAATTATTTTATTATACATATTCCTTTCGTTAATATTTTTTTTCCTGAATCTGTTTTCTTTTGATTATGATATATTTAATCACAACGATTGAATAATTTTACCAATAAAGTACTTATGATTTATCACTTAAGACTAGACAATTATGAGACAACAGAATGGGAACATAAGTGAAGATGGAAAGAAGCAAACATTATGATTATTTTTAAACGTCGACTCAGCTTTATATAAAGAAAGAAAAGAAAGAAAGAAAGAAAAAACATTTATTTGTGACGGTACACAACACACACAGCACACCAGTAAGGTACACACAAGATAAAATATTCATGCACACATATATCTACAGTGAAGCTTGTTATGAAGAGATTAGGTAGGTAAAAACACACGGAAAACCACTGCTTGGGTGAACACCAGCTATCCTATTCCATGTATTTTTAATGATTTGAGGCATAGGGTTTTTTATCTTTGGTTGTAGATCTCGTTGATCATTAATATTAACTAGTGGTTCGCCCCGAACTAAGATCTCGCGAGTCTGGCATAAAAACAATACAAATATCATTCGTAATCTTTGAGTATCAAAATAGTATCATGAAATAAATAGCCAACTAACTTAACCTACGGTTTATTCAAGTTACAGGTAACGGGAGTTCATGTTAATTGGTTACTCTTTTTTGGCATACAAATTGCAGTTATTCTGGATTTCAGACTTTTGCCTATATTTATGATATTTAAGCTACACGGATACCAAATTAAATCACTGGTGTACCCTGTGAATTTTGTTAAAGTTTAGTTTTTATTATGGCTACTGACTTAAAACCTACAAAAAAAATCTAAAAAAATACGGGATTAAAATGCACCAATAAAGACCTTTCCATTGACGTCTCACTTGACCTAATAGTCTCATTTTCATTTTGTTTTAACTCTTTTGAATCCTAATACCTCAACAACCCCCCAAAAGTTTTAGCATATTTAGTCACACCAAAATTGTGACATCATTATCTACCTGTGTATCAAATTGTACGATGATCGGATCAACGCTTCGAAATTTATCCTCGGACAAACAAACATACAGACGTACAACGCCGATTTGCCCAGGTTGATTTGGAGATCTCGCTTCGCTCGATCAACTATACCAGTAAATATTTACAAATTAACAACGGGCAGGAGCTAGTCACATATTTTTTTTAGTCCATGTGCCCAATGTGTCAATCACTCAAAACTTATTTTTGATTAATATAAACACCCTCGCTCTTATCCAATTCGCCTGATCAAGCCAAGCTAGTTTTTACATTCTGTACTTCAAAGTTATGAACTACACTGCCCGCTCAGCTTACCGCCACGCTACCTCCTACATCTTCCGTCGCCCACTCAGTCGCACACAGGAAGACTGGAAGCCTTAGAGGTGGTGCAGGAAATTACGCAGGGTGGGGGTGCAAATCAACCTAACGTACTGTTTATTGTTACGTTGGAAACTGGCAAACACTTTACAAGAAAAAATGGCGACCGCCATGTTTTTATGTAAAAAGGTTGTTGGAAAAAAGACGGTTCCAGCCTTTCTTACGGTTATGCGTAGTTAAATCATACGGTTACTATTTCCTTGTGATTGAATATAATGTAGAATCGATAGGGTTCAGATTGTGTGTTTGGCTACCGATTTTTTATGGGACAAAACCAATGAGAAGGGACAATCTATGACTGACATGATAATAATAAAGTGTTGTTTTCTCTTTTAAATAATATTTAGTAGCAATTCCGACAAAACACCCACCTAATAGCGCAAACTTCAGTAAACTTAAAGAAAACGCAAAGCGTGAACAAAAAATTAATTTTCTCTGGAACAAGTTGAAATAACTATAAAACTAATCTACGGGAGACAATGGGCTTTCTTTGTGAATATTTTCTATGATAAAAATGAAACTTGGTCTGCACTTATTGAGAAAAATAATATGAGTTTCTAAACGACGTTTGTTG
Source organism: Philereme transversata (assembly GCA_963924445.1). Classification (NCBI taxonomy): domain Eukaryota; kingdom Metazoa; phylum Arthropoda; class Insecta; order Lepidoptera; family Geometridae; genus Philereme; species Philereme transversata. The sequence goes on from OZ004347.1 coordinate 15,689,173, forward strand.
AATGTATTTGTACTGAGAACACATTGGAATGTGTGGTTTTAATTATTTCTTGGATTCCTATTTCTATAATTGAGTCTATTAGAATCAAAAACCGCAATGTCCATAAAAAAGTAAAAATGTGTTGTCTATGGCGTAATAATGTATACATTTTAAACATTATTACGCCATAGACAACACATTTTTACTTTTTTATGGACATTGCGGTTTTTGATTCTAATAGACTCAATTTATCGTATAAAGTACTAAATCACAAATAAGACAGGAAAGTCGACTTATAGCCCTGCTTGCAAAACGATCCCTAAATGTACTTAGCGTCTAAACATTTTTTAATTTAACGTATTTGTATGATTTGACAACTCCTTAAATCGTATTTAGCCATTAAATACGTTTAGGCGATGTTGCGCAAGTCACCGTTAGTAAGACTTCAGAATAAGAAATAATGTGATAGTTCCTGAACTGAAATGAGTGAATGAACTATTTTTTTAAAGTAGATTATTAAACGAGGGGATAAAGCAGTGTCTTAAGTCACAGGCGCTATATTGAATCCCGACCGTTACGTAGGATTCTAGAGCTAACTGACGAGCGGAGCGAGGGAGTTACTAGAATCTTGAATGCAAAGAGGGATATAAGCACGCTCAAGATGCAGACAGCTTTATCCAGCAAGAGAATACTCTACTTTTCACACTTTCTGCGAAACAATAAAAACCAAATCTAGGTTGGTGTATTCTGTGCAGAGGTTAGTTCGATTTACGAATAAGTTCTTATTGTGTGGGTGTCTTTGGTTCAAATTTTAATATAGAGGAGGTTACAAATTCAAATCACATTATGCCCGCGAGGACATAATGAAATCAGTACAACTTTACTCCCGGCTCAGCTGTAGGGATTTAATCACCTGCTATCGGTGAGATTTACATGACACATAGTTTGACATTGTCGAGCAGATGGTATGAAACACTGTATAAATCACTATTTCTTTTCCATGATAATGTGGCAACACTTGTAGTATCAGTTTACTCCCTCTTATTATCAATTCATCAAATCGACTAGACTTATTATAGTTCAACTGGTCTAAGAGTCCTATTTTTTAGTAGGTAAGAGTAGTTTTGGAGTTTTGAAAATCGGAGCGGAAATAAGTGAAATCAACCAATAGTAACGCACGTAAATGACGTAATTCTATAGGCTGAATTTACACATCTCATCTCCTCTCTGTTTTTGTGGAAGACGGTCCTAATTTATTTATTTAATTCAAGTAACATTTGACTTCTATTCAATTCACAAAACATACACACAAAAACAAAAATAAAATACTATTCAAACAAAATTGTCATAAATAGAGTATATTCAGGTACTCTCAATCACAATACTCTTCGGAAGGTCTTATGGCACATGAAGCTTAAAACAGTGGTTTAGGTAGGAAAGAAAATGTATACGTTTATTAAATCTAGGGTAGCTTTGTTGAGATCATCCTTTGTGCAGGTCATAGGACATAAATTACAGTTAAGTAGGTATTGCATAGTATGGATAAGGTGCCCACAAGCACAATTAGATATCGTAAAAAAACGTAATACATATACTTATTACTTATTATTATTATTATATTATTATTACTTATTTACTTATGCCTAAAATAATTGTAACCTTTTAATATTTTATGAGCTATTGATACGAACCCAAGGCAAGGGCAATGGCACGCAACGTCCTAGGATTCCGGAGAACTGATCAGGTGAGGAATACCATGCTTCGTTCATTCTGGCATTGCCGATGTGGGAGACAATACCGCGAAACTTAAGTGGGATTGGGCCAGGCACGTAAGTCAAATGCTTCTAGAGAAGTGGGCCAACATCGTAACACACTAGGTACCTGAGGATGGACAGCGACGTAGGGTCGGCCGCGAAAGCGTTGGCGCGATTACATCAGTGGATTCGAGAAGGAATCGTGGGAATCTACCAAGGATCGCGATGGGTGGAGGGAGTAGGGAGAGGCATTTGCCCAGCAGTGGGAAAATATAGGCTAGCAAAAAAAATCGATACGAAAGAAGTTGAGACTATATCATTGTGTATTATGTATATGGTTCTCCTAAAATAAATATATAAACAAAAATAAGATCCATCTTTTTGCGCTATAGAAAAAATATTAAAAAGCAAAAGCCTAGATCTAATGTTGCAATGCAAACTGAAAGAGGTACAGTAAATAACAATTTATTTATTCCACCCAAAACACGAGGGACTTTGTCAAAATTAACAAATAAATCTTGGACTGGCAACTTCGTGACAATCCGTGAAGTGTTTTTATGTATTGAAATGGGAAAGTTTGCGAAATTCCAAGTTCCGATTGAGGGAAGTTTTCGTTAGGGACTTGTATTGTAATACATTAAGAGGGGTATTTTAGAAGCGCCATGGTATATATCTTGGTAAGCGGCTCATGACTGGGTTGAAAAACGTTCCTTGCCTGGCTCACACTAGGTGGTAGTTAATGCAATTCACTACAATATTCCGTGTTTCCGTGTGCACGTAAAATTGGTCCTATATATAAAATAATCCATGGTTGGCTATTAAAGCCTTGCTAAGCTTACTAAAGATTTTTATTTATGACATTTTACTCATACATACCTTTTACTACTGTGTTGCAACAGGCATGGTCACGGGTTGACCCGTGGCCACAACGCTGAAACGACTTATTGTATGATTTGACAACTCCTTGAATCATATTTAGCTAATTATTTAGCAAGTTAAGGCCAATGGTAACATTACACTGAATGGCAACCAATGAATAACCGCCTTTACTTCTTATACCTATTTCCGCGTTCCAGGAATGCTGTACGAATTGTTAATAGCTTATTTCAAGAGTTGATTTTGCGAAGCGTGCTTAGAGTTCTAACTCGGATTAATATTTGCGGGCAATTTACACGCTATTAGGCTTATTTCTACTGCATTCTATAACTTACTAAGCTGATACAATCGTATAATAACAGTAAAATCGTGTATTTTGGGCAATTAACTTACTCTACGGCCCTTAGATACTAGTATATATACTCGTACCTTAAAACTAACAAATATATAATTAAAAACAGATTTTCTAGATACACGTAAAACTGTACGGTGATATTTGACGCGATTGCGCGGTGTTACTTTGCAGACGACTAATGGCTTGCCTGAATTATAATGTTTAACTAAATACAAAGTTTTGATAAGGACGACATTATACGAAAACACGGGTAGGGCTAATGGCTATTGTTGTAAAATGTTGTTTATTATGCGCACCGCCAAGGAGTGGAACACGTGTTTCCTGATAACTACAACCTAGGGGTCTTCAAGTCGCGAGTGAATAGGTTTCTTCTAGGCAAGCGTGTACCATCGTAGACTGAATCATCACTTACCATCAGGCAAGATCGTGGTCAAACGCTAGCCTATAATTTATAAAAAAACAGGAGGTTTTTTTCAAATTCATTACCATAGAAAACCTTAAATTTTCAATAAGTCCTAAAATATAAATGAATCAGCCTGTATAAGATAGGTAAACAAATCATATTCATTCATCATGATGATACCTAGTGCATACCTAGCAGTAGTAGATCCCTAGTAACTACATAATATATTATAAATATAAGATAGAAATTAATACATTTCCTAATATTAGTGATCATGTAAAAAAAATATAGGGTAGCCAATTGTGATGTAGTTGAATGACCTCGCTAATGTCATAGCCTATCGTAGGCGCCTGCCACGGGTTTATATTCAGCAGAGGATGTGCTACGGCTTTGGGTGCATGCCGCACAAGCTTGGTCGCTCTGGAGAAATATGGGGTAGGTTCACCAGAAGACGTCCTATGGGCAATATGATGAGACACTACTGAGGCTAAGTCCTAAAGGACTCAGCTAGTGCTGCAACTTGCGGTTTATTTTATTTTCGCACCACCTGCTCGAGAATGTCAAATTTTAAGTCATGTAAACCGAAAGCAGGTGATTAAAGCCCTACAGCTAAGCCGTAATGCTGTACTGAATTTAATTATTCGCACGTAAGACACTGCTTTATTCAGTTGGTTAACAATTGGTTTTAAAAGACCTTAGTTTTTCTAAAGCAGCTTTAGTGCCATTGTACTGCTTATCGGTACAAGCAATCGCTTCTTCGTGACTTTTCAGAGAGGACTGAAAATGATAATTAGGTATTTTTAAAGCTTGTAAACCTGGCTGTATGGTAATAACGTAATAAAATAATTTGAGATTTAAACTGTTTGTTAACTTATTTACCATTGCCTAAACAGCCAATGATATCTCAATAAAAAAATAAAGCGACAACTTGGCCAGAGTTTGGGACATCTTGGCAACACCGTTGAGTGATTAAAATCTTCGGAGCGTGTACACGAGATAATCTGGCATCAAACCAAATGTAGCCATAGGCGCGTTTTACGCGAAGCGTGTAAACGCAGCGGTTTTTACCTAACTGTCGAGTGGGATTGTGTTTATTACGTGTGAAAGAAATTACTGGAGCAAAATGTAGCTATGCCAACGGTACACAATGTTAGGACGCAGCAATGCATATCCCTGCCCGATGACTCGTAGTAAAACTGAAAAAAGAAAATAAGTTTACGTACTTATTTTCTTTATTTGCTGTCTGTCCAAACCAATTTGAATAAGCAATATAGATTTTTTTATACCAGTAAGATTTCAAACAGATATACTGACCATCCTGGTGGTAAGCGGTCATCCTAGCTAGATATTCGTAACAGCAAAGGCATTACGCGCGTTGTCACCGTGAGACTTACTTACCTACATGTAATATAATTTTGGTGGGTAGGTCGATTGCGTGTGATTGTGTAACTATAAAATTGTGTTTAGGTAAAGGTGATGGAGTTTTTAAGTACTTAAATAATGTTTACCGGCTTGAGTGTGTTTAAACACCAAGACAAACCTTTAAGGTCTTCTCAAAACCCTTACTTATTCCTCCAGTTGCTATGGCGGCTCCTTCACTGTCCATGGAGTCAAACTGTGGAATTCTCTACCATACTCTATCCGCGCAAGTCCATCACTAAGCACTTTAAGCTTAGAGTCAAAGAGCATTACCTATCCTTGTAAACTTTTAGGTTATTATGCATAAGTAGGCATATTTTGTATAATGTCTTACGTATTTTTGTATAATATAATATATTATGTTTACTTTTAATGTAGGTATATTTTTTAGGTATTATTTTTAATATGTATAAGTATTTTATTTATTAAGGTACATATTATGTATAACTATAGGTATTTATTATATATAAATAATATATAAAAAAATCCTCTGTATCGTCTAAAATGCGCCTAACTAGACACTAGATCTCTGTAATGCTGAATTGGTAAATAAGAAAAGTCAACCGGCTCTGTACCGTGCTGTTGTAGACGGATATAAACGTCGAACCGGATAAACTACCTCTGAATTATGTCTATTGAAAATTTAAAGAAACGAAGCAGATATTTTTGTAAGATCTTTTTAGATAGATAGGTTTGTTGGTATAAATCTATTGCGTTGATATTTTAGTCTTTTTGTTTTGCTATTTTCATTAAAAATGTGAGATGAGTTTAGAAATGTCGTGACAACTCACAAATTAAGGTAAATGTCCCTTCTTTAGTGTAACCATCAAAGTTTCCAAGATTATGTCATTCTTTATTAATCATTAATTTGTATTTATATGTATTTGTAATTATTAATTTGATTTCCAACACAAACACTAGAACAATCACTGAGGAAACATTAATAATAATTACAACTAATATAATTATTGTACTGAATTTTTATATTAATTATAAAAAAAAAATATTTAAATTTTTTGTTTCTTTATATTTTGACAACCTCCGTGGCACTGTGGGTGAATAGCCGACTGTGACGCAGGAGTTTGCGGGTTCGATACCTGCCGCGGAACCAATGTTTGCATGATCTAGAGATATTTGCCCCAGGTCTGGTTGTTTCTCTATTATAAGTATGTAAGTCAAAAGTACTGATAAATATTTGTTTTTATATTGATTGATTGAAAATAATTTATTGCACTTATAAAACTAGTACAAAGGCGAACTTAACGCTAAAGAGCATGCTACCCCTCTTGAACCTCAATATCTCAGCAACAATAAATGAGCTATAAATGTGGGGGGGGGCACATTTATAGCTCATTTAGTCATACCAAAATTGTGCTATCACTACTTACCTATGTATCAAATTTCACAATAATTGGATCAACGCTTTGAAAGTTATCCTCGGACAAACAAACATACATACATATATACATACATACATACATACTTACATGCATACATACAACGCCGATTTGCTCAAGTTGATTTGGAGATCTCGCTTCATTCGATCATTAAATTAATTATTATTATAAACCATTCTAGTTTAAAAAATATTTGTCACTTAAATTTACATAATGAAGTCTAGTCATGCGAACTCACAATAAAGCGTTAAATATCTTTTGTCATTAAACTGAATAGAAAATCAAATCTTTTGCAATTCAACAGAAACTCTTGACGCTGATGAAGCACAGTTTTAATAATACAGTTTAAGCACGGCAGCAACAAGACGTAGTCTATGAAGTTAGTTCGGAGAAACTTCAAATTAATTCCTTTTGCGATGAAAAAGCAATGCAACTTGGTTTCTCTCACCGTTTTGAATTAAATGGGATTTGTCATATTAATGAATATCTGTACCTAGACAAAATAATTAAAAAAGCGTTTATAATACGTTTAAGTAAAAGAATGTATGTAAAACGACGTACGTTCTTTGAGCGAAGCGAGATCTCCAAATCAACTTGGGCAAACCGGCATTGTATGTGTGTATGTTTGTTTGTCCGAGAATAACTTTCGAAGCGTTGATCCGATAATCGTGAAATTTGAGACATAAGGTAGTGATAGCACAATTTTGGTGTGACTAAACGAGCCAAAAATGTTAGGGGGTTATTGAGATATTGGGTTTCAAGAGGGGTAAAAAAAATCAAAATGCGACTATTCGGTCAAATCGGATATCTAATGAAAGATCTTTCTTAGTAAATTTTGACTCCGTATTTATTTTTAGTTGAGTTTTTGTAGTTTTTGTGTTAGTAGCCATTATAAAAACTGAACTTTGACGAAATTCATAGGGTACACAAGTAAACCCACAACGCTGAAATTTGGTATGCGATGCGTGCATAACTACCACAAATATAGGTAAAAGTCTGAAATCTAGAATAACTGCAATTTGTACTCCTAAAAAGATTAACCAATTTACCTGAACTCCCATTACTTGTAATTTGAATGAAACAGTAGGTCAAGTAATTTGTTTTAGTAGTCAAAGATTAATGCCGGCTAGCACAACAATCCCTAAACGTACATATAAAGTGATTTTTTTTCTCTAACCTATCTCGTCCCACTGCTGGGCAAAGGTCTCCCCCAAGTCCCACCAAGTATGCATATCCGTCGCTATCTCCCACCATATTCTTTGGAAGGTGACCAAATCGTCCCGCCAACGCTTTCTCGGCCGACCCGACGTCGCCCTCCGTCTTCAGGAGTCCCAGCTTCTCAGCAGCGGCTTCAGGCGTCGTCAGGCATTAGGTGACTAAACATGTTTAAATTTGACATATTTTGATGATATTTTTTCAACTCCTTAAATCATATTTAGTCACTAAATACGTTTAGGGATCGTTGTGAATAAGAATAATATTTTTTTGTTTTTTGGGACTACTTAAACTTAAACTGTAAAAGTACATTTTACCTCTTACATATTTATCTGTGCGTTTTTACAATCATCTCCCAAAGAGTGTGCTAGATGCTTCTAGTTTAAATTTATTTAAGTTTAAATTGAAAAAGCTATTAATAGAAAAAGCATATTATAGTGTTAATGATTACCTAGCCAATGACAATTTTGTATGACCAATTATAATTTTATTTATTTATTTTAATTTTAAGTTTAACTAATTTTATTAATACTTTTTTATGGTTTTAAATTTTATATGAGGTAAGAGCTGCGAAAATTATGATTATTATAAATAAATAACGTACTTAATAATAAAATTAACATGTAAAACTTTGATATTGCATGCGTTAGCGCTGAATATGGCTGTACCTACACAAAAACTGTACCTACACCTTGTTTGTTACCCATATTACGCAATAAATACAATTTGATTTGATTTGATTTAATCTACACGGTGGGTCATGATGGATAATTACAGACGATCACCATCGTGTAGAGGGCATAATTGCCTGTAATCGCCCATGATTGGTGGCGAGTGAGCGTAATTGCCGCTATGTCGATTTTTCGGACACACATCAAAGGAGTTTGTGGCAATGATTGTAAGCGTGTCCAAACGATCGCCGATCACTTAGTTCGTATTTTTTTACGGTACAGTGCGGACGAGTGCGTTATATTTGTTTGACGACTTCCGTGGCGCAGTGGGCGAATAGCCGGCTGAGGCGCGGATACGATTCCCACCGCGGAACAAATTTTTGTATGATTTACAGATATTTGTTCCGAGTATGGATGTTTTTCTGTCTATTATAAGTATGTATTTACAAAAAAAAGGTATATAAGTATTCTATCAGTTATCGGGTCCCATAGTACAAGCTCTGCTTAATTTGGGGCTAGATAGCGCTGTGTGAAATGTCCAGCCATATTTATTTATTTGTTTATATATAATGTGTTATATAATGGTTACATACACTAAATAAATAAATAGCGTCAGCTGCTACTATTTCGACGTCCATAATTAACAAATGTAGCTGCGCAATCATGTTGGTAATCATTGCACATTCTGTGATTGTTCATCATCGCCCATCGTGTAGAGGCGCTATTACAGAATGAAAGCGAGTGAAAGCGAGCGAGAATGCTATGAGTTGCGGGTGCTATTGATCGCTTACACCCGATTGTAACACATAATTTGTCGTCACGAATGCGAGGAAACTAAAACAGTGTTAGTTTGTTGCTAAAAAAACATTGCGTTCCCGGTATCCATTGATTTTCTCACTACTAAACTATGTAGTCTTTATTTAATAGAAATAAGGATTTGTTGTGGAGGTTGTATTACATTAAATCATTATATGAATGTTGCCTCTTTCATTTTTAAACAGAAATATGGATGTCATGGACGTTGTATTTAATTTTAGTTTAATAAGAATGCAATGAGCCACATTCTATTTTTAAATTTACTTACGGCCCTGGAGTTCACATTCGTAAATGCTCCTATGCATAGCTTGTCCAGTCTACAGGTGTTTGGTGGGACGATGTAAGGATAAGTCAGTCATAATAACAGTCGTTTTAACCGACTTCTCGAATTTTTTTTTACGAATGTTCCCCGATTACTCGAAGACGCCTGGACCGATTCGAGAAATTCTTTTTTTGTTTAAAAAGGTGGTCTCATTGGCACCAAGTCAGAATCTGATAATGGGATCCCAAAAAATCGAGGGAAACCCTCAAATTTTAAAGGGACGCAATTAGGGTTTATGCTTTACCTCAGAACTCCGTCAATTATCAACTGATCTAAAAAAATCTGTTTTTATTTGAAAGGATATATTATACTAGTCTCATAGAATTTTCATCAAAATCAGTTCATTAGTTTGGTTAAGTCAATTGTATTTTTGTTAAAAAGTTACTTGTATCACAATAAGCTATATCCTTGAGCTGTTAATCATAAACAAAACTTTAATTAAACATGTAAAATAATATTTTTATAATTATTAATTGTAAAACATACATACATTATACAATTTGTCATGATAATAAAAAAAGTAGACGTGCTAACGATATTTAGATAACTTGTAAATCTACTTTGGTTTAGGACCTTTATGCCGAGGTATGACTCATTAGTCAACTGCCTGGTGTTAGCTTATGTAATAGTAGATTATTAAACGAGGGGATAAAGAAGTGTCTTGCGTCACAGGCGCTATATTGAATCCCGAACGTAACAAAGAATTCTAGAGTTAACTAACGAGCGGAGCGAAGGAGTTACTAGAATCCTGAATGCAGAGAAGGATATAAGCACGCCCAAGATGCAGACAGATTTATCCACGAGGAGAATATTCTACTTTCCACACTTTCTACGAGACAATAAAAACTAAATCTAGGTTGGTGCATTCTGTGCAGAGGTTATTTCGATTTACTAATAAGTTCTTATTGTGTGGATATTTTTGGTTCAAATATTAATACAGGGTGTCAAATTCAAATCACATTATGCCCTCGTTTGCATAATTAAATTCAGTACAACTTTACTCCCGGCTCAGTCGTAGGGATTTAATCACCTGCTTTCGGTGAGGTTGATATGACATATACCTAATTTGACATTGTCGAGCAGGTGGTGTGAAAACGTATTTTAATACGTATCTACATCCAGCTATCTATTGTTATTTGATATAATAAATAAACAATTGGTTTTAATATTGATTATTAATATCATTATTCGTTGTAAGCGCGTTCCCAAGACAGCTTCTTATATACTTTTCGTAACGAATATTTCAAGGAACATTGTTTACTACGCTGGCCTTCACTACTGACATAAAGCGCGTAATGGTACAAGTACGATACAAAAATTTGTTTCCATTCTGTTCCGCGGCAATGTAAATAAGACCTTACAAAGTCATCTTTCAAAAAGCACCTTTGAAATTATCTCAACTTGGTCAGCGTATATCCTCATAATCTAACAATCTAAATCAGCAGTCCGTTTCAAAACGGGACTTTGAAATGATGACCATTCGATCGCTATTGTCATCCGGAACATTATACAGTTGAAAACAATTTGACTGGCATCGAACTTTGTCCCCAAAGATTCGCCGAAACTTTGCGCAGCTCGTTTTTCGCATACTTTAATGATTATGTAAATTCGAATTGAATATGAAATGGAACGTGCTGCAGTGATTATGGTAATGGAATCGGTAGCGGGTTCCGAATTTTGAATGTATTAATAGGTATCTATAGGCATAGTTGCTTTTTTGGCTTTGTTGGTAGATCCTTTTTTTTACAGATGGTGTGCATATATAAATTAATATATAAATCAAATTTAAACAAAGTGAATGTCAAATATCACGCAAATTATTATAAGTATCAGTCCTTTATTTTTTATTGTACATAAATAGATTACAGACAGATACAGCTTACAAAATGGGCATGTACAACGGCGAGCTTAACCCTAATAAGAGCCTTCTTTCAGCAAACCTCTGAAGATAGAAATAGTTCAGTACGCGAAGATACTAGAGATATTGTTCCTTGTGAAAGGACTAGCCATACCTATTTCTGCCACCAAACAGCATTGCTGTGTTTCGGTTTGAAGCGTATAGTTGGCGGTGAAATTACAGGCACACCTGTATACTTCAGGTTGATTGACGTAGGGCAGTGCAACGTAGAGCACATTTCTAAGATGCGTGACTTATGAGGCAGTTTTCTGTTATAGGCGATAGTTACCACATAACATCAGGTGGGCCATGTACTTGTTCCACCACCATGTAGTATAAAAAAAAGATATTTCAAATCGTTCCAAAAATTACTAATCAGATGCGTTTTGATCCCTTGATATTCTCTTTGATATGGAAAATCAAAACACCAGAATATCTCTTCTCCAAACTGAATCGTCACGAGAGCAAGTACAGCACAAGACCGACAAGGGATTTACTACACTACTCCAAGCACAAAACGGTAGCGTTCAGGGGCAGCTTCGATACCAGGCAACCAAGAGTTGGAACAATATTCCCCCACCACTTCGACATTTAAAATCACAGTTCATCTGTAAAAAACGTTTAAAATTCATATTTTCATAAAAGCATTAGTGCAACTTTCACGTGTTAGCCGGTTGGGGTATTCCTTTAATCAATTTATTAATTTGATTTATATTTGTTCTGACTTTAATTATTTTTATTATATAATATAATATTTTGACATTTTATACTATATAATATTATATTATGACACTACATGACATACCTACCATGACACATAATATTCTCATTTGACCACACAATACTCTCAAGGTCTAGTGGCTAAATGGAGCGGTCTCGACAGAATATCAGCGCTTTCCATTACGGCGGGCATAATGCTGAGTCGAGTCCCATTTACTGATGTAACACGGCGCAACGACATCGTGGGTGCGCCATGGACCCGATTGGCCCAACAAAGAGGGGATTGGAAGCGGTTGGAGGAGGCCTTTGCCCACAAATGGGCAAATCCATAAACATAATATAGTAAAAAAAAATCATACATATAACATAAATATCAATAAATAAATAAAATAAATATGGCTGGACATTTCACACAGCGCTATCCAGCCCCAAACTAAGCAGAGCTTGTACTATGGGAACCAGATAACTGATAGAATACTTATGTACTTTTTTTTTGTAAATACATACTTATTATATATAGAAAAACATCCAGACCCGGAATAAATATCTGTAGATCATGCAAACATTTGTTCCGCGGCGGAAATAGAACCCGCCACCTCCTGCGCCTCAGCCGGCTATTCGCCCACTACGCCACGGAGGTCGTCAATATAAATAAACATATTTAATATTTTTTGGGGATTATGGGAAATGAAAAGGCTTAATAATAATAATAATGTCTATAATTAAAAAAGTACCTATTAATAAATTCACATTTTTTTTTAACAGTTACACCGCATAATAGGTAGGTACTCGTAGGTGGTGAAGTAAAGCCCGGGCCAATCTTGATTTTAATTAATTATCCTCGAGCATAGTGCAAGAAATAATCCAAATAATTACCATACAAAACTACAATCCAGCGTGCTAATCCTCATTCACTATGGTCCTCATAAGAAGGCTCAAGGTTGCTGCAGGTATGCAGAAGTGGTGTTTATCCACGAGATCGAATCAGAAATGAGGAGATTTGTAGACGAACCAAAGTCACTCACATAGCACAAAGGATTAGAAAAACGTTTATTCACATTATTATTCCCAAGAAGCTAATCCCGCTAATCTTTGAATTCTAAGATCAGGTAATTTCCTTTCTCGGGAACTTTCCTTGTTTCCAACTAGGTCTTATAATGTCTCACTGCTAATCCTTCAAAGGTGCCTAATCAAGCGGGAAGCTTAGGAAGCATTCACGTATTAAGCAGGTGCTTTAGTTAGGTTTCAGTAACTTCAGTAGGATTTAGTTGTTGTAGTTTCTTGTGAAAGAGTTCGTGAATCTCTAATCTCTAAAACCTACATTTTGACATAAGCATACTTTTTACTGACAAACCACACATGAGAAGCCGCGTCCGGAAGCAAGTATCAAATAATGATTAAAAATAAGTAAAATAATGACGACCTCCGTGGTGCAGTGTGCGAATAGCCAGCTGAAAGGCAGGAGGTAGCGGGTTCGATCCCCGCCGCGGAACAAATGTTTGCAAGATCTACAGATATTTGTTCCGGGTCTGGTTGTTTCTTTATATATTAAAAGTATGTATGTACAAAAAAAATGTATATATGTAAGTATTCTATCAGTTATCTGGTTCCCATAGTACAAGCTTTGCTTAGTTTGGGGCTAGATATCGGTGTGTGAAATGTCCAGCAATATTTATATTTATTTATTTAAGTAAGTAATAAGCTCATTTTGCTATGACAGCAAGCATACATAGCAAGGTTGACGGTGAAATTATAGGCATATTAAACTATTTCCCTGTATATCTCAGAGGGCAGAATCCAATGCCAAGGTGGTGATTAAATTGCTATAACCAGTAGTAACTGCTTAATATTCGGTGGGCCATGGCCTTTTGCCGTCATAAAGTTCCTATTTGCAGTCTACCGGCGCATTGATTTATATTTGTGCCAAAATGTTGATGATCTATAGTAGCAGTATCACCTTTCAGCGTTATGTTCAGTCATAGAGAAAAAAGAGCCAAGAAGCTCATTTGCAATAAAGAGTTAGCAAATGCAAGGCTCCACAGCCTCGAGCATCGTCGAAAGGTTGCAAGCCTCTCGGTTTTCTATCGGATACATTTCGGAGAGTGTGCTGCGGAGCTTTTCAACCTGATCCCACCATCCCCATTCTATCATCGGACAACCAGACGCTCCGCGATGCGCCATCGCTACATGGTAGACATACCTCCCATACGCACAAAGCGGTACTCATCCACCTTTATCATGCGCACCGCCAAGGAGTGAAACACCTTACCTGAGTCTGTGTTTCCTGATAAATACAACCTAGGGATCTTCAAGTCACGAGTGAATAGGTTTCTTCTGGGCAAGCGTGTACCATCGTAGACTGCATCATCGCTTACCATCAGGCGAGATAGTGGTCAAACGCTAGCCTATGATTTATTTAAAAAAAATAGAGATTGGATCTAAACGTGAATCTGACTATATAGTCCGGTTTCGGGTTTATAAGCCCGGTTTCTGTGTAAATGCTGCCTTGCGTGTCGTGTATTGGAAGAGATTTGCGCCAAGCTTCTGCCATTGGTTAGTCGCTTACATCAATTAGTAAAGATTCTTCTCTTTAGGATAAACTGAAAGATACCATTGGCTTTGGATACATATTCCAACTAGCTGAACCGCCAGAGTCCTCCCACGCGTTGTTTGTCAATAAAAATATTAACCTCCTCCCTTTCTCCTTCTGCACTGTCGGGTAAAAAGTAGCAGATGATTCAATCCCAGTCATAATCTATCTATATACCAAATTTCATCGAAATCAGTCCACCGTTTAGTCGTCAACAGACAGACACAAATTCAGAGAGATATTTTTTTATTTATTGGTTTTATTAAGTCTTACACTTGACCACTACCTCACCTGATGATAAATGATGGTCGAAGATAGAGCACGCTTGCCTGGAAGGATTGTGGAAAAATGTACGCCGGAAGTGAGTTCCACTCCTTACTCGTATACCAACAATTAAACTAGAGCTGATCTATGATTTTCATACAAATATCGTTAAACGATTTCTAAGATTTTCAATCAAACGAATAAACTATGATGTCTTATGCAATTTGATAAAAATATATCGACAGAAATCATTGTTTTTATTATAGGTAATCTTCATTATGACGACACATATACAAAATTTTGCTCAGAAACGCTCGTTTCGCGTACAACTCAACAATATTTTACTTAGAATTTTGCGGTTACAAAGGACTCACTTAAATATATAAATTCGCAATTTTGAATACTTGTCATGACTTGGCTATAGACGCGAAGGAATTTGATTCAAAAGACGTCTCCAGACGTTCGTACTGCCAAATGCAATAATATTATTTCATATAAGCCAACGGGATCGGAAACGTGGTACAATGTTTATTGTTAGGACCATCTTGTGTAGCATGGCTGTACTCAGTACTTTTATGAAAAGAGATTTGACCTTACAAATGGGTCTTATGGCTGTGTCGGGGATGCCTACAAAATGAAGAGACAATGGAGTTCGTGCTACTGCACTGTACGGCCACCCACAAAGCCAGACTGAAGACGGGACTGCATGAACTCATGATCTTAGACTCAGCAACGACCTCGGCAAACTGCAGCCGCCAACCCAAAGTCCTACTCCGCTACTTTAAGGAGTTTGGATGGCTGGGGTCATTTTAGAAGGGGGATAATGCAGAATACACCCCTATGCGGGACGTCAGTGTACATCTTATTCCCCCCACCACCCAATTAGAATTAGGTTTGGGTAAGGCTTCAGCAAAGAAACGGGTGTGGAATCCATTACCTACTCCACTAGCTTAGCGACCTGAAGTGGATTTTGGCCCCTGACACAAGTGTTTTCCAAGTTCAGTTCTGTCAATTTCCAACCAGCTGGTAGCATCAAGTTAGGGCAGATAAGATTCGACTTGATGTGAGGGATAACATCAAACCCATAAGAAGGGGCCCTGAAAAGTGGCCAGAGCCGTCGAGACAACGGACGAGTCCGCAAGCGCTCCCATTGTCTTGACAGAACAGGCGTAATGGTCCGGCATAACCTGATGGTCTCCGCCGCGGCAGTCAGGTATCCATGAGGATTTCCCCACTTTTGGTCTTTTGGTACCTGGGGTAGCCGACTAGTCGTCGCCCAATCGGTTTTCTCTTATATGCCTTCAACCTGATATTTTTTAGGATCATCACACCAACAAACGAAATACAATGCGTAAAAAATTAAATTATCATGCAATTTGGCAAAATCTTTCAACTTTTGCAAGTTATCAAAAATTTCATCAGTCAGCTGTCAAACCGAAGAAATGAGGTTATTTTCTCTAATTAACAATCTCGTGCTACGGTTTTAGTGACGCACTCCTCCAAAACGGGTAGACTTTTTTTTTTGTTTTGTATATTTGGTAGGTGTGAGAATAGGTCGTAAAGTATATTTAACCCTTCTACCCCTGCCCCCATTCTTTAATCGCGATTTTAGTATTTCTGTATGAACAATATCCATATAATTTAACCGTCGTCCTTCATTGACGTGAAGTCATTTACATGAAGTGTCGCGTCACTTTGACATTTCATTCTGCATTTGATTTCTTTGATAATTTATAAGGCAGGACAACGTTTGTAGGGTCAGCTAGTATGTAATTTAATGTAGTTTAACAACTTCAATATATGTGCCTATGTTAGGGGATGTAAGGAATTGTAACCCTTAAGCTAATTTTTGACTTATATCTTGTCCTGAATTCGTCACTGGTCCTCAGAGATTACTTTTGGAAGTTGGCAACGCTGTCTATGGAAGGTTAACTTGACTGGTTAAGTGGGGCAGTTATGGTAATAGTTTTAAGTAGAAATAACTGCTTTGTTCTGTATGCCCAAAGTGGCGGAAATGTTGGTGGGAATGGATTAAGTATATTAGCATTTTTGTATTTCCTAGTAATTTGAGTTTGTGCTTCTGTAGAAAAATAATCTTTTGTAATTTATATAGTCGGGAAATAAATAAATAAAATAAATAAGACTGGTTAAATAAATATAAGGAAAGTTGGTGGTCATGTAAACAACTTTGGGTCTACCACAAAAATAATTAAACACTTTTACTTAGAAAACTTTCGTGATTGATTTCAATCATTATTATAAATGCGGAATGTATCACGTACCGTCTTATCGGTGTTTCGTCCGACAATGTTTCGATTCAATTCGTGAACCTGCCTGTGCGAGGATAGACGTTATTCGGAGTTAACTGTTTAGCGCGTGTCTAAAAAATCCTTTACAAAAATTGGTTAGGAATTATTTAAATACGTGTTAAACAGTTATTTTTTTGGGGTGACTCGAAATAATCTGAAAGTTCTCTTTAAAGCTATTTTAAGTTTAAATTGACAACATTAAAAAAAGTTATCATCAACTTTAAACCCTTCTGAAAACGTAAGATAATTTGACTTTAATATTGTAAAGATCACTTCGTAATGGCACACAATTTGAAGTCTCTATTAGCATTAATGTAGTATATTATAGCTATATACCTAATAATATATATATAAAAGGATACAGCCGCCAAAAAAGATTCGGCCTTGTAAGCTCGGAGGCACAAACGAATATAAAAATAACTTCCTTTGTAAGCGTTTTGTATTTTATATTATATTTTCCTTGGAAAATGGAACAATTACCAAATGTCATTATGTACGTTTTGTAAAATTGGGTTGTACTTATCTCGTTATAATGTGGGAATAAACGGAATACCTACCTGCTGAATTTAAAACAGAATTTGTAAAAAGCGACATCAAACGTCGTATAAACCATTTCTTTGTTAATATCACGCTAATATTGTAAATGTGAAAGTTTGAGTGTTTGTTTATTTATTTGTTTGTTTGTTACTCAATCACGTCATAACGGCTGAACCGATTTCAATTAAATTTGGTATACACGTATGTAGATCATAACTTAGATTACCACTTAATACTATTATATATTATATATTTTACTTTATTTACTTAGGCCACTTATTAATTTTTACATTTTTTAATATATGTATGTAGGTATGACAATATATATTTTATGTATTATAATATTACTATTTATGTAATTTTATGATTATATTATACATTTATAATTATGCATTTTATTTTATATTATCTATATTTTTTATAAATATACGTGTACTAATAATATCGGATTTACGCCGCCGTCCTTATTTTGTCCACATAGATCCTGTCCATCCAAAGGTTGCCTGGAAGAGATCGATTTTAGCGATAAGGTCGCCCATTGTACCTATTATTTAAGAGTGTATTTTCTTATAAATGTTTGTATTTAATGGTGTGCAATAAAGGAATTATCTATCTATCTATCTATTACCATATAAGCTACCTTTTATGTTTAGCTTTATTTCTAGGTTATCTACATTCACATTTAGTAGTGTAACGCGTACGAAGTCGCGGGCCACAGCTAGTTAAAAATAAGTAAATAATAAATTTTGCTGGACATTTCACACATAACTATCTAGCCCCAAACTAAGCAGTGACTACTATGGGAACCAGATAACAGACATACCTATAATATATAGAAAACATCCAGATCCGGAACAAATATCTGTAGATTATGCAAACATTTGTTCCGCGGCGGGAACCGAACCGCTCACTGCTCCGCGAAGGTCGTCGTATTGTATAGATGGTATCGTTCTGTTATGTCACTCGTCCTGATCATGTGCCAGTCTGAACCACATACAACCCACGGTCATTCATATTTTATTTAGTTAAAAATTAGTCGTGTCTTATACAATATAGCAAGATATTTTTTTAAAACTGTATAGGACTGACAAAAATGGCGACTTCTTCTATTGGAGGCCAAGATACTTCGGGTCGCTGAGTCATAGGAGTAAGTAAGTATTTTAACAGAATTTTTGTTTATATAATCCAGCCCCAACCAGGCTATTCAATTCTTAGTAAAAACGGTAACTCAATTATTTACCGGAAAAACAATTCTACCCAAACTCATGAAAATTCATCAGTTATTCAACTGAAAATAACTGAAAGTCACTGGTCAAAAACTCACCTTTCGGAAAGTTCAAAGAATTCGCCTGATTACGGAGCATTGAAAATGCTCTCAAATAAAGAATAAGGTTCTCGTAATTACCGAATTGGAGATAACCAATTTGAATAACAAATTCGCGAATTGAAATTTTTGCTGTCGTATCATAAGCGTTTAAGGTGCGACGGGACGGGAAAAGAACGGGGCCGTCAGTGTTTGAAAATCCTGATGCAAGGAAATGGTTTGTGGATAACTCAAGAATGGGTTTGAATTGAACCCCTTGCTGTGCTTCGTACTTCCTAAATTGATGAACTAATTTCAATACAGTTTTTTCTGGTTGAAATCTAGTGTTTGTATTTGGTAGAAGATGGTGTAGCTACGATGTTTTGATTCATTCTTTGCCTGTCTCTCCTTTATCTCTTTATTTCTCAGGGTCGCTTGAAATCTCTAGCTCTTTATTCGAATGCACCCGTTGTCTTTTTTGAGCCTAAATTGTATAGTGAGTATTCGAAATGTTGCTATTTCTACGTCTCAAACTATACTAGTCACGGCCTAGTAATTTCCCCAAACATAATTATGGTTCCATTAAATATTGTAATGAGAAAATCAATTAACTTATATCTTCCCCTGGGAATGTGGAGATTGATTATCCCCTCTGAGAGCGAAGTTACTTCCTGTAGTTTAATGTGTGACATTATCTTTGTGACACAGAGAAAAAACAGACAGGAATAGTAGATAAATCGTTTTTTTGATGGCAAATAAGCAAGGACGACCCAGTGGTGCAGTGGGTGAATAGCTGGCTGAGACGCAGTGGGTTGCGGGTTCTATTCCCTCCGCGAAACAAATATTTCCACGATCTACAGATATTGCTTAAGGGTCTAGGTGTTTTTCTATAAATTGTTACAAGTATTAGAAAAATATATATAAGTATTTTATCAGTGATCAGATTCTCATAGAACAACCTTTGCTTAGATTGGGGCTAGATAGCTCTGTTTGAAATGTTCATATAGTAAAGTATAAGTTTGTTAACATAGAGACCAAAGTAATGTTATTTCGGCAGGAGCGGTCTTTTTAATCCTGAGCGAAGGTAAACAAGAATCATAAACGTGGCGAGAAATTCAATATTCCACCCGAAAAGAAATAACCTTGGTCATAAGGAAAACAATGCATTTCATTTCTACTAGAAAATAAAAGCGTTTGTGTGAATATTTGACTTTGTAGTGAAGAGCTAACTCGCCGTAACACAGTTTTTAACTGGCACGAGAGGTATGTTCCGAAAGCTTAGTACATACATTATTTAAATTGTTTTTTATAATAATTAGCCGTTTATGGTTTGCGAAACAATCCAATGCACTATGTATAGTGCACTGTTGTGTGTGTGTATTTCACGAAGCACTACGCAGAAAATTTTGACGAAAAACCTCCACCTTCACCCGTACAAGATTCAGCTTACTCAGGAGCTTAAACCACTAACTATGCAAAGCGTCGGCAATTCGTTCAATGGGCAATAGAGTAAAGTGAAGCGAACGCCGATTTTTCGAATTGTGGACACATTAGGTATACTTTCTCGACCAAAAGTTCCGCGAAGTTTGCGAGCAGTAACTTTCACCATTTTTTGTAATGACTTTTCACAATGATAACTAGTTCTTCTTTTGTGTAACGCTCCATTTTTATTAATCGGAATAATCATAGGTGACAGCTGTCAAATTTCAGAGTTGCCATATAACTACAACAAAATTACACAAAATTTAAAAAGTGCACTCTTATTGAGACACCCTATATAACTAAAGTTTATTTTGGTCGAGAAAGTACACCTAATGTAGGTGTACTTTCTCGACCAAAAGTTCCGCGAAGTTTGCGAGCAGTAACTTTCACCATTTTTTGTAATGACTTTTCACAATGATAACTAGTTCTTCTTTTGTGTAACGCTCCATTTTTATTAATCGGAATAATCATAGGTGACAGCTGTCAAATTTCAGAGTTGCCACATAACTACAACAAAATTACAAAAAAATTTAAAAAGTGCACTCTTATTGAGACACCCTATATAACTAAAGTTTATTTTTGTATAAAAAAAAACTTTAGTTACATAGTTTGACCACGATCTTGCCTGAAGGTAAGCAATGATGCAGACTACAATTGATCACGCTTACCTAGAAGAAACCTATCCCCCCTCACTCGCGACTTGAAGACACCCAGGTTGTGAAATAAACTTATTCTTATTCTTACTAGTACATGCTCTAAGGCCATGAAGAGACATAGGGCGAGGATGAGGCCAAGACATGGCGGCTCCTTTAATGCACTTTCATTCAAAATGTACAGCGTCATTACATTTTTTGTATGTTTTGCGTCGCTCTACGCTTAGTATGTATGTATGTAAGTTCACTTGGTGCAAGCTTATCTCCTTGCAGATAGGTTTTTTGGTTTTTATTACAACCTGTTTTATTATGTACGACATTCATTTAAAACACACATCCGGAATCGTATCAACTGATTTTATAGGTGGGTTTAATACCGGCAGCTTGAATATTTATTCAGTAATCGATAAAAAAAAATTTAATGTTATTTGTGGGAAAACAGGCTTACGGCCCACCTGATGGTAAGCGGTCACCGTCGCCTATTGTATTGACACCGGTAACACCCGGGGTATTGTCGATGCGTTCCCTACCCTGTAGAAAGCTTTTAACATTTCCAATAAACAATTTTTAACGTAAATCGACGGCGTCTTTTCGACGATACCGTTTAGTCAGTCTACTTACGTGATGACGTAATATGATTTGTTTACCCATTTTATACAGGCTGTTTGATTGATATTTTAGGACTTGATATTAAAGTTGTTTAAAAATTAAAAAAATTCTGTGGTAATTGATTTGTAGAAAAACCTATTTACAACAATACTAGCCTTCACTGCCTACTCGTGTTTTCATTTAATGTCGTACTTAACAAAACACGTCTTATAATATTTTTTTAAATTCCTATTGAAGCCTACGAATTAGAACGTGTATAAAGTATTAGAAAGTCTAAATCCACTCAATTGAAATGCAGCATCGCTTGGCAAACCTCCAAACGGATAAAACTGCGTTTGTTTCGGTCAAATACGCTACGTACCAACGTGATTGTTACAAGATTGATGGTGACATGAAATTGAAATTTTCAGTTTGACTATAAAGTTGATGTAGATAGTGTTGTACGATTTATAGATCGTTGCCAACGGTCTCCAAATAAACTGAACAAATGCTTAGATTAAATAAAATCATCATATTGTTAGCTAGCCTAATCTCTTTGATTTATTTAAATATTTACTAGTATTACTACTATTTCTTACTTGATTTCAATTTATTATTTTATTTAGTAGCTCATAAACAATACAATATTGACGGAACTAAATTATAATTAAATTTGACATTTATAGTACATTGTTTAAAATAATTTAATACGGTTTTAGGATATATTTTTCTGATTTATAAATTATTTATTTATTTAATACTTTATTGCACAAAAATACAAATTACACATACAAAAGGTGGGCTTAATGCTAATAGCATTTTCTACCTGCCAACCTCAGCGGTAACAAAAAAGGTTCGTGTGCTAACTTAAAACAATATTAACTTATATATAATGCAAATATAAAAAAATACTATTACTACTATACTACGTTTTCATACATTTTAAAATAAATAAATAATAATAAAATAATAAATATTGCTGGACATTTCACACAAGCTATCTAGCCCCAAACTAACAGTATGGGAAGTACCATGGTATGAAGCAAGTACTATGGGAACCAGATAACTGATAGAATACTTATACAGGGTTACAGGAAAAATCGTGCTAGATCCGTTAAGGGCGTGGAGTAGTCAGAAATGATGGGTACATCATTTCTGACTTATTTCACTATGAAACACCCTACCCTAAACTTAACCCTTTTCGAGATATTCGACTTTTAATTTTTTTATTAAAAATTGCCGATTTTTAGGCTACTAAATTTAGTTTTGTTTATTTTGTGTATCTTATTATTATTATTATTGCATTTTTACATGTGTAATAAGATGCTTTAGGACGTCAATCATTAAAATAGTGCATAAGTTAATTGAATAGACCGTAGTAGACAAGTGAAAGTTAAGAAATAAAAAAAAATATTAGAAAGTTTATTTTTCTCTAAGGGATATCTAAAAAAAATATTATGGCAATGGTTCGGCAGATGTTTTTTAAAATATCTACGTTTCATCAGCTATCTAACGAGGTATAACAATCTAGGGTTTGTATTACATTTCGTGGAAAAAAAGTAGTTGGGACGCAAGCTCGCAACGAATACATAACTCGCTACCCCGGTCGTCGAGTGCCGGATGTGGCCGTTTTTGACAGAGTCTATCGAAGACTTCGAGAAACTGGCTCTGTTTTGAGACGAAATACAGACATGGGAAGACCACGAATTGATGACGAAGAACAGGACAATGAGATAGTGCGACGCTTTCGAGCGGATCCGACTACTTCCACTAATATTGTTGCCCGTGATCTGGGACTTTCGCAATGGAGAGTGTGGTTTACAGTGCATACTGCTGGCCTATACCCGTACCATTACACGCCGGTACACGTTATTGAAGAAGGAGACCCCGCGAGAAGATTGGACTTTTGCAGATTTATGCTAAATGCTGACGTAGAAGACCCAGATTTTCTAAGAAATATCTTGTGGACGGATGAGTCCAAATTTGATAAAGATGGCATAACTAACTATCACAACGCCCATTACTGGGCCCCAAAAGAGCTAAGGAATCCCAATAAGAAAAGAGTGAAGGGGTCCCAACGAAGATTCAGCGTGAATGTGTGGATGGGCATTATCTCCAATCATTTGATTGGACCTTACTTTCTCCCGGATAATCTAAATGGGGAAAGCTACGAAAATTTCCTGAGAGCAGACTTAAGTGATTTGCTGGATGATCTGCCACTCAACCTGATCAGGGACATGTGGTTCCAACACGATGGCTGCCCTGCCCATTTCAGGAGAAGTGTCAGAGACTGGCTGGACACAAATTATCCAAACAAATGGATAGGACGAGGTGGACCGTTGCCATGGCCAGCAAGAAGTCCGAACCTAACCCCCATGGATTTTCACGTGTGGGGGTGCATGAAAAGTCTTGTGTACAGCGAGCCGAATCCAGTTTCGTCTGTGGAAGACTTACGAGAAAGGATTGTGGATGCAGCCAATAAAATGAGGACCACGTTAACCACTGGAGTAGTAAAGACTGGTCTCCGTAGAAGGATGCGACAATGTATCAGAAATAGAGGCGGCTATGTTGAACATGAACTGTAGAATAAGAAAAAGTTGTGTGAAAATCTTTAATAAATGACATTTCATGCTTACCTATTATTTTATTTTACTTTTTAGGGCTAAGTATAAATTTTCTTCTCCACTGTCGCCTATAAAACTAATTTTTTTTCAATGCATTTGAATAAAACCCTAGATTATTATACCTCGTTAGATAGCTGATGAAACGTAGATATTTTAAAAAACATCTGCCGAACAATTGCCATAATATTTATTTTTAGATATCCCTTAGAGAAAAATAAACTTTCTAATATTTTTTTTTATTTCTTTACTTTCACTTGTCTACTACGGTCTATTCAATTAACTTATGCACTATTTTAATGATAGACGTCCTAAAGCATCTTATTACACATGTAAAAATGCAATAATAATAATAATAAGATACACAAAATAAACAAAAATAAATTTAGTAGCCTAAAAATCGGCCATTTTCAATAAAAAAATTAAAAGTCGAATATCTCGAAAAGGGTTAAGTTTAGGATAGGGTGTTTCATAGTGAAATAAGTCAGAAATGATGGGTACTCCACGCCCTTAACGGATCTAGCACGATTTTTCCTGTAACCCTGTATATTTTTTTTTGTAAATACGTACTTATAATATATGTATAGAAAAACATCCAGACCCAGAACAAATATATGTAGATCATGCAAACATTTGTTCCGCGGTGGGAATCGAACTCGCTACCTCCTGCGTCTCAGCCGGCTATACGCCCACTGCGCCACGGAGGTCGTCAAATATTGCTGGAAATTTCACACAGCGCTATTTAGCCTCAAACTAAGCAAAGCTTGTGCTATGGGAACCAGTTGACTGATAGATTACTTATATATATATATATATATATAGGTATATATATTTTGTAAATGATTATTATTATTATTAAGAGCCTGTAGTCTTCCACTGCAGGGCAAAGGCCTCTCTTCCTTCTCTCCAGTCTTCTCTATTTTGGGCTATTGCGGACCAATTCTGTAAATGGGCATCAATTCCATCGTCCCTCCATCTTCACCTCGTTCTGCCACGAGGTCGATTCCCGTTTAGAAGCATCCACTTTGTGGTGGCTTTAGCCCATAACGCATCCGCCATGCGGCAGACGTTGCCCGCTTAATCCTACTTTTTTTTGTTAAGGTTCTCCAATTCTTTATAAATCAGCGGGAATCGAGCCCGCAACCTATCCACAGCCCGCAGTCGGCGAGTCCTGCGCCACAGAGGTTGTCAGTTATTTTATTTATCATAATATCTCAAACAATTTACCCTTAAACCCACTTAAACTCAGTTAATAACAGCAGGGATCAAGTGTCTATAATTTTATGTTTTAACCCTTTAGCTGCGCGACAAAAACATTATATTGACGTCGTTTGGTGCAGCGCAATCATGCAACGCTCGACAGTGAAACCTGATGCGAGGGACTATTCTTAATACCACTCGAGATTGTTATCTCATATTAGACTGCCTCCGTGGCGCAGTGGGCGTATTACCGGCTGAGATGCAGGAGGTAGCGGGTTCGATTCCTGCCGCGGAACAAATGTTTGCATGATCTACAGATATTTGTTCCGTGTCTGGGTGTTTTTCTATATATTATAAGTATGTATTTACGAAAAAAAAAAGTGTATAAGTATTCTATCAGTTATCTGGTTCCCATAGTACAAGCTCTGCTTAGGTTGGGGCTAGATAGCGCTGTGTGAAAGGTCCGCTGTGTGAAGGAGAATTTGGTAGTATTATGACACCTGCCAAATCTAACCTATTAAATTTCCACGAGAATAGGCTGAAACTGAATACCTTTAAATATGTGGGTGTGACGAAAACGAAAGTGGGACGAAAACGTGAGCTGAAACTATATTCACTCTTATCGAGTGGCCCGAGAATACACCCCTAGTTTATTGCGAAACTGGCAACTACCGGCAATTAAGTGTTGAAACTCAATTACATTAACTTTGAAGAAAGCGGTCTCATTCACGACCGTAAAGTAGCGTAATGAAGGAAAATAAAAGTTTAGTAATTTCGTATGATTGAGCTGGTGGGCCACCCTGCTACAAAAGTTTCTCTGAACGGAAGAATAGGGTAGAAACATTTCTACGGGAGACCGTACAAATGTTTCTACTCTCTACGTTATAAGGTTATTTTACTCTGTATATCCGAAGATAGCATAAAGGATCAGCAAGCTTAAGTGACAGTGGCCAGGGCACCGAGGGTAGACCACGCACTTGAAAGCGCAGCGTAGGGCGGCCTCCCCACTAGATAGACGACCGACGACCTGATAAAGGCCGTTAGGTGCGGGCCGCAAAAGATCGGTCACGGGAAATCTATGGGAAATTGATTTTCAAATAATTTGAGAAGAATTTTCCCGTGTTAAAAACATGTATGTTTGTAGTAATTGTCCAGCACCGCTGGGGACGTAGCGGTGGGGATTTCGAGAATATACCATTCTTAAGCTGACCTAACTGCTTTCAAATAAAATTTATTGAGCCTTAAAAATTAACGACGAACAGACAACAGGAAATTTTGTCTCATACGGAAAACAGCGAAATGGAAAGTTAGATACGCCCTAACTCAAAAATATGTCTGATGTCCATTTATGTCAAAACTTGCACCACATTGTAAAATAGCGAGGGATTTAAACGGGATGGACTTTTTATTGTAAATGCGATGATGGGCCCCGCTAATTATAAGCTAGGTAGTATTTTAAAAGACGTAAAGCATAGTAAGGAAATAATTACAAAAACTAAAAGCCAATTTCCAAATAAAATATCATCAAATCCAAGTCAATTGAATGTTTGGTATAAAAATAAGCTTTTAACAGAAAGTTTACTAAAGTGTAAAAATAGGAATTAAACTAAATTCTAAATTTAATATTTTTTACTTGCAATAAAAGTTGGTAAGTAATATTTATCTTAGATAGGTAGATACATACAATTGGTTGGGCAGGCAACTTGTAATTATTCTTTTATTACTTGATATTTTTGTTATATTTTTTTCAAATAAGGCTCTTTTAACTTATAACTGACGTCTGTGACACCAATGCAGGTTTAATTGCTGTAAACCAGCGCTGGGCAATAAATTTATTGTTCAGCATAATGCTGAGCCATTTCCCTTTTTCGGCACAGGGCTCATAGTGACTGGACACGTATCTTTTGTATTATTTTTTGTTTAAGTAATTTATTTTTTAATTGTCTGTATTTCATTGTCTTTATTTAATTGTCTGTCTTTACTTATTCACTGTAAGTAGTTTCTGTATGTTTGTTACTTGTGTCGAAATAAATGTCTATATCTATCTATTTTTTGTTTTTAATTTCAATCCTAATAACAATTCAATATGAGTGATATTCACTTATATTATAATGACCCGTTTTAAGGTCAGCCACTGAACTTCAGTGGGCTTCTAAATTTACAGTTCGATGGAAAACCCGTAAAAACTCTGAAACTAGTCGGGGCAAGTTAGAGGTCATCGTACGAATTCAATTTGCGAGCAGAAATTAGCTCGGGAAAGTTCCCGTGTGTAATCCCCGGACTGGATTACGGATTTTTGATTTAGTTTCACTCGATTTTGAAGTTTTCTCAGGCTAGTAGGTTTGTAGATAGTTGTTCACTTGCTGGAGTTGAAATAAAGTTTGATACTCGTAGTATCAAACTTAAATTAAAAAAATATCTGCAGATTATCATCAAAACATATGTTCCGCGGGGCAATCAATATATTTAAATATAGCTGGACACTTCACACAGCGCTATCTAGCCCCAAACAAAGCAGAGCTTGTACTATGGGAACCAGATAACTGTTAGAATACCTATACGTTTGTTTTTGTTAAAAAAACATCCAGACCTGGATCAAATATATGTAGATAAATAAATAAATATAAATAAACATTGCTGGAATTTCACACAGCGCTATCTAGCCCCAAATTAAGCAGAGCTTGTACTATGGGAACCAGATAACTGATGGAATACTTATATACATTTTTTTTGTAAATACATACTTATCTTAATATATATAAATCTCGTGTCACAATGTTTGTCCTCAATGGACTCGTAAACCACTTAACCGATTATAATAAAATTCGCACACCATGTGCAGTTCGATCCAACTTGAGAGATAGGATAGTTTAAATCTCAAATTATAGTCGCAATTTTAATTTATTGCTAATTATTTGTCTGTTATTATTTGACAGTCACAATTATCTGTTAACTCCAAATGATTCTAACAGATGTCGATACCTTTCGACTGGGTTGAGTAAGTAATCAATAGATGGCGCTGCTATGGTAAACCGACAAATCTAATATATATAAATCTCCTTTATGCGAAAGTTAGGATGTTGGTTTGTTACTCAATCACGCCGTAACGGCTGAACCGATTTCGATTAAATTTGGTATATACGTATATTATAACTTGGATTACCTCATAGGCTATTTTTTATCATATAAATCAGGTCTCATGGGGTAAAAATGGGGTGTCAAAATTTCTATGAAAAAATTATTTTGAACTTTGCGCGTGCGAAGCTGCTGGCGGGTCAGCTAGTAATATATAGAGAAACAACCAGACCCGGAACAAATATCTGTAGATCATGCAAACATTTGTTCCGCAGCGGAGATCGAACTCGCTACCTCCTGCGTCTCAGGCGGCTATTCGCCAATTGTACCACGGAGGTCGTCACAGATCATGCAAACATTTGTTCCTCAGCGGGAATCAAATCTGCAACCTCCGGCTTCATAGCCGGCTATTCGCCCATTGCGTCACGGAGATCGTCAAAATAATGTTTGATCCTCGTAGCTCGAGTAACATACATACAATTTTATAATATCTGCAGATCAGCATGTAAAAATTTGTTCCGCGGCGGGAATCGGTCCCACAAACAATCGCAAATAGATCGAAAAAAATAATAAACGCGGTTAGTTTTATTGACCACATGTTATCAATTCATTATGACCATTGTACATTGCGGTTATTAACGATTACTTAATAATATCAGCACAAGATTGGCCACGAGATAATTATTAACTAGAACATCCCCAAAATATCTACCTATACGATCAGCATATGAATCATAATCCTGTCCCATTTTCCAGTACCGTTTTGTACCTAACATTTTCCAATTTCCGCGTCTCATTTTGTAAACGGTACGGTGACCATTAACCTGAGTTTCACTTTACCGCACAGGTTTCAGGATGCACTTATAGTATTCTAGTTTGATTATTTACTTTGTATGCTGGTATTACTTTTATAAAGAATTATCATCATCATAAACTAACATTATCATCGTGCTAAAGTGGCAAAGAATGTCATGCTGCTTTTTGCCATCTCGCAAGCACTTCTTCCACTCAGGTCTATCAGCAGCTATCAGCAGGTATCAGCAGCAAGCTCTTCCCGTCAACAAACACTTACATCAAGCACATTAAGTTGCTGGTCTTTAAAACTATTGGATGCTTTTGATAGCATAAAAACTCAAACACTTATCTTGGGTAAGCTCAAGGGAACTGTTACATTCAAGGCAACCGGATAGCGAGTTGTAATGAGTCCCATCGTATCGGCCGAATTGACTCAAAGTGGCCGGGTGCGGTGATATGGGAGAGTGTGCTGCGGAGCTTCTAGCCATTCTATCATCGACAACGAGACGCTCCGCGATGCGCCACCGCTACATGATAGACATACCTCCCACTCGCACAAAGCGGTACTCTTTCACCTTTATTATGCGCACCGCCAAGGAGTGGAACGCCTTGCCTGAGTCTGTGTTTCCTGATAACTACAACCTAGGGGTCTTCAAATTGCGAGTGAATAGGTTTCTTCTAGACAAGCGTGAACCATCGTAGACTGCATTATCGCTTACCATCAGGTGAGGTTGTGGTCAAACGCTAGCCTATAATTTATAAAAAAAAATATGGGGCGAGGGGAATTTTTTTTTTTAACTAAGCAATCGGATAAAAATGCGGTTGCTTAAAAGGTAATACCCTAATTGTATAATAAACTACTTCATTATCATCATTCACAGTCCCACTACTGGGTGTAGGCCTCCCTTTGTAAATGTTCCTGGTCCTGTGCTGCGCGCATCCAGGATTTGCCCGCGACTTTCTTTATGTCGTCGACCCACCGCGCCGACGAACGTCCTGGACTTCTAAGGTCTGTTCTTGGACACCATTCGGTCAAAGAATGGTGGTGGAACTCAAGTGCAACTAGCAGGACTATCTAATAATTATGTATTGTATTTTTGTACTTGTATATTGTGTCAAAATAAATAAATAAATAAAAATAAAAATATAAAACTTGGCTAGACGCGTGTGGAGTACACCTGCCACCTCGTCTAGCCAAGTGTCGTGCCTTGTTCCGACGTCTTGTACTTTCGTCTGGCGTTGGAAAGTTGATGCCAATAAACTACTTACTACGCTTTAACTATTAGGTTTAAAGTATTTTAGAAACCAGAATAAACAAATGAAAATTCTCAAAACCCCAGAACCATTTAAGGCTCCCATCTCGGGTGAACAGCATTTGTCATTGTTATGTATTATTATTGTTCAATATAAGACGTCAAAGTTTCGCATACAGAGTGCCCCATTTCATAACTCGATGGTAAGTTTTACCACTTGTGTTAGAAACAGCTGGTACACTCATAGCCGGTAGAGCATCATGGGTAATATAGTACCCAGTCCAAATTTCCGTAGAAACACACTGGGTAGTTTATTACCCAATATTGAATTTTGGCGCCGCGCGGTATTAATACGTCTGTCCTGCTTTTACTAATGGGATTAGCCATAAGAAACGAATACTATCCTTTTTGCACAGAATTAAGCTTTAATTCTATGTAAACCACTGGAACAAACGTTCCGACTCGACCTGGCACAAAAATAAACAAAACAGTCGATATGCTTGCGCAGTGTCCGCGCCATTTTTCTGCCGCGCAATTGATGAAATTTATTGTTTTGTGAATTAAAAACGTGTTTTTGTATTTGTTTGTGTGTTTTATCGGATTATAATCTCGGTAAGTAGCTTTGTACAATATAATTTTGCTAAACAAAACATTATAGGAGTCGTAAAGTCAACTTCTAAGAATTTGGTACCGTGGTATTTATTTTCTTATATTTTGATGTAATTCGTTTTTATGAGATTATCACACTTAAATATTGGCTTTGGGGCTGAAATAAGCTATTTTTTAATACTAATATTATAACTATACATGTCGGATTTGCTTAGAAATAAATCAATATGTGTCAGCAAAAAACCCCGCACAAACCATTTTTTTAAAAGCTTGTAAATCAATATTTATGTACTAGGGAATGTTTTGTTTTGTTTTTTTGCCCTTTATATTGAATGTAATAACACTTATTAAGCATATAAAACATAATTTATCCCTTCATTTTTAAAAAAGTACCATTTTAAAACTTCGTGGTGTTATTTTTTCGTAATTTTTGGTTATGAATTGTTATACTCGTATTTCGAATATGCCATCACGCTTATACAAACTTTATATGTCATTTGAAGCGCTAATTCAACCTGAATAGAAAATACATACATATACATAGTTAAATTCCAATAAGTGTGCAAGAGGCCAATAACCCCCAGATGTCGACCCGCCGTTACCGTCCCGCCATACACAGTTTTAGTACCGGCGAATAGGCCATTTTTTTTTGAGCGCGGGTGTAACGTCACCGGATAGTTTGTATCACGTTTAATCGTTAAGAACGATACACTCAATTTGTTTTTCGGGATGTCGTAACGGTTGGATAGACCACTGATGACCTGGTATAATGCCCTCTCTTCCTCCACACATTAGAACTGCCAAATCCCTTCCCATCTTTTTAACAAGCATTTTCTATCTACCTATCAATAATGAACGGTTTTATCGGTAAGTTGTGATTTCTACAAGACAATCTCTTTAACGAAGAAGCAGGTGACCTGCTTTTTGATTTAGAGGCTACTGTTTAGAAACTTGATACGATCATGGTTATGAACACAATAATCATATAAATATATAAAACAAAGTCTTGTTAGTTCCACCTTATATAAACTCAAGAACGGCTGGACCGACTTTTATGATCTTTGATTTGTTGGATTTATCTCCACCCAATAGCAAATTAACTAATAAAATATCGGAAAGCTGTACGAAAAAAAAATTGTGAAGAAAATCAGTTTCTCATACTATGATGCATATATATCATATAGATGCAGCTATTTTTTTTATACCACTTTGGTGGCAAACAAGTATACGCCCACCTGATGGTAAGCGGTTACCGTAACCTATGGACGTTTGTAACACCAAAGGTATTAATCGCGCGTTGCCGACCCTTTAAAATTTTCAAAACGCTCTTTTTGAAGAACCCCATACTGTAGTCCCTAGGGAAAACCTCAGCAGGGAGACCATTCCACAAGCGAAGTGTTTGCGGGAGGAAATTCCTCAGTTAATGATGGCCGATTGACAAATCTACAGGCGACGTACATTGGCAGCTCGCGTCATATAATATATATTGATTTTTGTACATTTATTGAACTTACTTCATTTAGAGTATTCATTTTATCATGATGAGAAAATGAATTTAATTCAGCTAATAAGTTAACTTAAGTTAACTTTTATTGATTCTAAGGCGGTACGAAGTTCACTGGGTCAGCTAGTTGCTTAAAGTGTTCGTTTTGAAAATCTTCCTTCTGCAACACCTGCGGGGCTAGCACAGCAATTTCCTTGTCTACTCTTCGAAGAGACTACAAAGCTCTGACCGCAACTTGTATTTCTGCGTGTATTGTTATTTATTTTTTTATATTGTTTTTAAATGTGATGACAATAAAGCGTTATTCTATTCTATTCTCTGTCGATTCTTCTGAAAGTGTCTTTGCCACGAGCAGGCTTAATAAGTTTTTTCCCTTATCAAGAGAAGGATACTCTGTCTATGGCAACGTGCGTTGTATATATAATTAATTAAATATCTAACCAAAAATTGTTGGCAAGCGCGCGATTGAGAAGAGTGCGAAAGAGACAACTTGAGAAGACAGTGTTGTCTAGGCATCCCAAGACCTAGACAATTTCAGAAGAACGTTGTCTATCCATAAATGTCAAAGATAGAGAAAATTGTAGGCTACTATCGAGGAAGTGTCGACAACACTTCTTCCTGTTCACTCACACAATCGCCATGATCAAGACGGCCGACAAAGTTTCTTATTTGTTGCGAAAAATGACTCATGACTAAATCCTTCTCTACAGTTACTGTGCTAGGCCTACTGTTAGACATGGTGTCTGTACATCGTAAGTGTACTCATTTTATTACAATCTAGCCAAGTAGGCTAATGAGCAATTTTAAGCGAACTTATTTTTTTAATAGAATTTTGATTAAGAATGTGTCCTTTGGCACTTTTCTTACAGTCTCCTTTACAAGTAACACTGACACTGATACAATAATACACTACTAGCTTTAGCCAGGGGCTTCGTATGCGTGGCTTGACAATAAAAAGTAGCCTATGTGTCATTATGACGTGATTGAGTATAAACAATCATCCAAACTTTCGCATTTAAAATATTAGTGTGATAGCGTGATTTACGCGACACGATTGACACGTCACGATTTAAAATAAAATAGTACATAGTAATAATCATTTACTCTCAAAAAGATAATAATTACCTCACTCTTATATAATTATTCACATGAGAATCAGTATATGTATAAAAAATATTCTGGTCCGTTCGAGTTAAGGTAGGAAGGTACTCAATTAACGCATTCAGGTAGATGGTTAATTACATAATTAACATCCGCGATAAATTCTAGATTAACTAGTAGTTAAATAGTGTTGCTTAGAACGCGTGGTTTGTCAACAGAAACAATACTTTCCTTCTGCGCAGTCTGATAAAAATTAGTTACGTTATTAATCCCGGTCATAATCTGTATATTAACTTTCACCGAAATCGGTCAAACCGTTTAATCGTGGAAACTTAACAAACAGACAGACAGAGGGACAGAGTTACTTTCGAATTTATAATATTATGGATTAAGAAAATAAGTGTGCCAGCTGCAACTTCAGGAAAGCTATCTAATATTCAAGTTATGAGTTGCGGCGACTGGTTATTTTGAATCAATACGTGCTTTATCGGATAGCTCTTTGTGTCAAATTGTATAGTCTTTTTCTAAACACTAAGAATGTTTGCCCACCGCACGCCATCACCACAGAAGAGTATAGCAATACAGAAGAAACCGTTGAATTATCTATAGACCGTTGCAAACAATCTATAGATAGCTCAACTGCTTCAGATCACTACCAGGCAGAAATGTGCCCAAGACACTGGCTGTATTGCCCCACTGAATAGCAATGATTATGGCGTGACCCAGATGAACGCCAGGTCACGGATCACACGTCACTTCGACCGAACGCCCAGAAAGAATTTTGAAAACATGATGGGTCCCGGTACCCATGGAGCCAGGGTAAAACCCAAATGACTAACTTTTTAAAACAAAGTCGGGTTAGTTAAACTATTTATAACTCAAGAACGGCTGGACCGATTTTGATGATCTTTGATTTGTTGGATTTGTCTTTGCCCCGAATAGCAGAATAATTATTAAATTCACGCAAAAAAATTATGCAGAAAATTAATTTTCTCGTACTCATGCAGCTTATGATAGCCGATTGACAATTCTACTGGGGTGACGTAATTGGCAGCCCGCCTCATATGTGTCATGTCAAGCCGGTGCGATGTTCGGCGGGTCAGCTAGTTACATAAATTATAAAACCTCTTGTTCTTTTCAACTTGGGCCATGGAGGTGGAATATTTATCGACATGCTGCTGTGTTTGCGGAAAAGAAGTAAAATAAATCGCATGATATGTTGAGATTGCAAATATTATATTAAAATAATAAATTAAATTATATAAACAGAGGTTGTGACCATACTCTGATCTATTAGACTAGTGGTTCGCCCCGAATTGAGATCTCTCGAGTCAAGAGCGGTCTTTGACTAATAAAATAGTGCCACGAAATACTCAACCAAATTACTTGACCTACAGTTTCATTCAAATTACAAGTAACGTGAGTTCATGTTATTTGGTTGTTGTTTTTAGGGGTAGAAATTGCAGTTATACTGGATTTCAGTCTTTTGCCTATATTTGTGTCACTAAACCTACACGAATACCAAATTTTAGCACTATGGGGTCATTTACCCCCCTTGAACCGCAATATCTCAACAACCTCCAACCATGTTTAGCTCATTTAGTCACACCAGGATTGTGCCAAAACTACCTACCTATCAATATTCTCAAGGTCTTTACAGTATAACAAAGTTTGGAAAGCCCTGTATTAGTAAGTTTATTTAGGTTTATGAACCGTCGTCTTTTTGATTCTGTTTTGTCCTGTCCATCCAAAGGTTGTCTGGAAGAAATCGCTTTTAACGATAAGACCGCCCATTGTACTTACCTTTATTTTTGTGTATTTCTTTGGATGTTTAATTTTGTTTGGTGTGCAATAAAGAGTATTCTATTCTATTCTACATAATCAAATTTCACGATGATCGGATTAACACTTCGAAAGTTATCCTTGGACAAAAAAACATGTATATGTATCCAAATCAACTTGTGCAAATCGGTATTGTATGTACATCATACAATACCGATTTGCACAAGTTGATTTGGAGATTTCGCTTCGCTCGATCAACAGGATTTAGATCTTAGTGAATAATAATAATTTTTTCACCACATCTACTGATCATACAAACATTTGTCCTGCGATGAGAATTGAATCCACAACCTCCTGCATCTTAGCTAGCTAGTCGCCCACTGCGTCACGGGGTTCGTTACTCAATATTTTGTACTCGAATAAGATCTTTTAACTCAATCTTTTCTTGTTAGCACAAGTAAGGAGTGGAACTCACTTCCGGGGTATGTTTTTCCAAACCAGTATAATCTTGGAGTCTACAAGTGCAGAGTGAATAGGTTCTTTGTAGGCGAGCGTGCTCCATCTTCGATCACACCTTCACTTATCATCAGGTGAAGTAGTGGTCAAGCGCTTGACTACCATAAATAAAAAAAAGTCACTAGATCCAAGAAGGCTTTACTCGTCAAATTAATGAATCATAATTAAAACTAAGTTACCTACACAATGTTAGTCGATATTTAAAAACGGAAATACCTGCTTCACATTTGAAATATTATAAAATACAGTTTTCCTCTTGTAATAATGTTTAAGGGAAATAGCTATTTCAGGTAACTGAACACCCACATAATATTCGTAATTCCATCTCATTTTGTAAAACCCTCTTTAAAATTTCGAAATTCATTTTCGTGTACTTCTTTTTTAATTAGTGAGACTGACTCCAAACGGAAAATTAAAAGTTTGAAGAGAGCTGTTTTTTATCTGAATAACGAAACAGCGCCTCAAACGCCACAATGAAGTGTTATAATTCGTTTAGCGTTTCTTATACTTTTGTAATAGCGGTAACTTGTTGATTCTTATCAATTTAAAACAAGTGATGAACAGTTTGATTGATATGTGGTATACAGTAATGTGTTTTCTATTCTATCATATTGCCTGCACTTTTGTTGTGGTAGCAAATGGTGAGCCTACCACGCAATAGCCAGGCTGCGGCAGCCAAGGTAATAGAAATATACCGGCTCTTTGCAGTCCGCTCAGTAACAACTTGTTCACCATTATTACTACTTTATTACATATTGCTAATCTGCCCTCCTTATTGAAAACGCAGTACTTGCAAAATGACGGTTTGAAGATAAACGCGGGAACATATTTTTGATACCTAAACAACAAGTCTATGTTATATTCTTTTGAAGTGTAGGTACCTTAAAAATAAAATATAAAAAAATCAA
The DNA here is from genome assembly GCA_963924445.1 of Philereme transversata. Taxonomy (NCBI): domain Eukaryota; kingdom Metazoa; phylum Arthropoda; class Insecta; order Lepidoptera; family Geometridae; genus Philereme; species Philereme transversata. The sequence continues at coordinate 15,726,087 of OZ004347.1, forward strand.
GTACAGTAAACATATAATAATAAAATAACAAAAATAATAAAAACGTTTATTTTCCCATCACAAATAGGTTTTACAGAAGATATAAAAGTAGGCAAGTTATGTTACAGTAGGTAGGAAGGAAGTTAACTTATTGATTACATTTAGTAAGCCTAAATAAAAACCTGTTTCGTGAGGGACTGGTGCCTGAGATAGGTTTAGAAAACCTGTATTACAGGTCACCAGTGCTCTCTCTCCACGGATTAACAAAGGACCACGGATTAACAAAGGTAAACATATCAAAGCACAAAGTACAGTAAACATAGAGTTTTTGCATGCACTGTTTAATTTAAATTATGTGTTCATTATTTTAAATCCTCTTTATTTTTATCTTTTGTCTCATTCATCTGTTGTAAATGTAATATTATGTGTAATATTTAGCAAATAAATAATTAATAATTCCAAGATTTTAAAAAACATCTCAAAAATTTTCAAGCCTTAACGGGACTTGAACCCGCAACTTTCCTCTTGATAAGAGGACGCACTACCAATTGTGCTACCGGGCTCTGTCACGTCAAATTAGTGAGATGATTCAGATTATGACTAAAGCGCCGTTAGCTCTACCTACAGGAAAACTTATACAGTTTTTGACCTGCTCAATGCCAAACATTGCCATCATCTCACTAATTTCGACCCTGACGTGACAGAGCCCGGTAGCACAAGTGGTAGTACATCTTCATATCAAGAGAAAGCGGGTTCAAGTCCAGTCTAGGCTTGAAAATTTTTGAGATGGTTTTAACCTTGGAATTTTCCGTAAGTGTTCGGATAACACTATAAAATACTAAATAAATGTTGTCTCTGGCTATGACTATAGTATATCTACGGATCTCCTCATTTCTAATTCGATCTTAAATACTGACGATGCCCAGTCTCTATATTTATGAGCTTGCGACCTTTGTAGTAACAAATATAGACCTTTTTATGAAACGTAACAGGAAACGCCACAATAATACAAAAAAATACCTCATATTGATTGTTCTTTATAACAAAAGTGTTATCTGTATGGCTGCCAGGATATATAACAAACTTTCAAAGTCTGTTTATATATATATATATATTTTAACTTTATAGTTCGTTGTTTGACCACAATGTCACCTGATGGTAAGCGATGATGTGGTTTAAGATGAAGCACGAAGATCTAGAAGAAACCCATTCACTCTTACCTTAAAGAGGCCCGAATTGTATTCTTTAGGAAAAACAGATGACGGCAAAATATTCCACACCTTAGCTGTGCGCATCAAGAACGTAGAACCAAAACGGTGTGTGCGAATGGGTGGTATATCAACTAGGTACGGATGGTACTGAGCAGTGCGCCTGCTTGTCCTTTGGTGGAAAGGAGATGGCGGAATGGTTCCTGGGCACATTCCCCGAAATGTATTCTGTAAAAGATCGATAGGCTTCCAACTTTACGGCGGTGTTCGAGACTTTGGCTCTTAGTCTCCGCTATATATTGCTCACCTATAGGCCTAAAAGCCCTACGTTCTAACGAGTCTAAGGTAGTCAAAGGTAGGTAGGTAGGTAGAAAAAGATTATTATAGATGTAAGGAATATTTAGATGACAAGGATCTTGTTTAATAATAATTATGACTAACTCTATAATTTTGACATTGTTATCAAGTACAATTGACTACCTCCGTGGCGCAGTGGGTGAATAGCCGGCTGAGACGCAGGAGGTAGCGGGTCGATTCCCGCCGCGGAACAAATGTTTGCATGATCTACAGATATTTGTTCCGGGTCTGGATGTTTTTCTATATAATAGGTCTTTACCTATGAAATTGCCGTTCTTCAGTACTGATCATTTCAAATAGAAAAAAAGTTTGGAATGGCTTTGTATTCAAAATTCAAATTAATTTTATAAACATGATATTCTTTTTACGAACTCAGTCTTTTGTTTATTGATTAGCGTTGTATTTTCATTACATTTGAACATTTTTCGTCATAACGAATTTTTAACGTATCCAACGTTAAAAATTCGTGTAATTATGAAATATGAGTTCCGTCATAGCACCAACGCGACACAAACAGCACGTAACATCAAAAACGTTTACGGAGAGAACTGTACACACTAACGCACAACCCGTTATTGGCTTTCCCGGTTCCGATCTGGAAATTTTGACTTGAAAAATGAAGCTCGTGGTCGTCCGGAGACTTTAATGAACAATATTAATTAAAGGCTATTGTGGAAGCTGACGAAACTCAATCTACAGCTGAGCTAGCAACAGCTTTTGATGTTAGCATCAAAACAATTTTGATCCAACATTCGACAAATAGGCAAGGTAAAAAAACTTGATAGATGGGTGCCCCACGAACTTAACGATCGCCAGCGCAACGTACGCGTCGAGAATAGGCAAAGAAACGAAAGAATTTTGAAACGAATTGTTACGTGCGATGAAAAATGGGTTCTGTTCGACAATCGAAAGCGCTCAGCACGTTGGTTAGATCCTGGTTCAGCACCAAAGCAACGCCCAAAACCAAAAATGACCCCTAAAAAGGTGATGGTCACTGTTTGGTGGTCTAGTGTGGGTGTGATTCACCACAGCTTTTTACAAAACGGCATAAGCATTACTGCAGATGTTTACTGTGAAGAACTGGAGACAATGATGGAGAAGCTTGCACATCGGCAACCAGCTTTGGTCAATCGGACGTCCCCACTGCTCCTTCATGACAACGCGCGACCCCATACTGCACAACAGACAGTCTCCAAGCTGCAAGAGCTGGAGTTGGAAGCGCTCCCTCATCCGCCATACTCACCAGACCTTGCACCTACCGACTATTACTTTTTCCAATATTTAGACAACTTTTTAGTGGGTAAAAAATTCAATTTCCGAGAGGCAGTACAAAATGCCTTTGAAGAGTTTGTTGCCTCCCGTCCAGCTGATTTTTACAAGAAGGGCATCAAACTGCCAATGCGTTGGCAAAGATGCGTCTATTGCATGGGTGATTACTTTGAATAACAGAAATAAAAAAGTTTAAAAAAATAAGTACTTTCACTTATTCCATACAAAACGGCAATTTCATAGGTAAATACCTATTATGATAAGTATGTATTGTTACAAGCTGAGGGTTCGGGATAAAATAATGGGAATCGATCTAACCAAAATAACACTTTTATTCAACACTAAACGATGAATACACGAACTTGATCACACGTATCACAACACACTAATTCACACCACTGTTGCACCACTTAAAGTCACCGAAATGTTCGCACGTATAGCTTAATCCAGACTGACTCGCGAACAACTACTGTTCACGCGAGACCCTTCTGCACGTCAGTCCTCCAGGGCCTCGCTGAGACTTACTCACTGGGCGGCCATCTCTCCGGCCTATTTATATCGCGCACATTTCGATTGTTCGAGAACGATCTCGATCGTTCCAGGTAAGGGGTCGGTGTTTCGACAGAACGACCAATCCCCATTGTGCGCAACCGCAGACAATAACAACAATAACACAGCAAGACAAAAGCGTTCGAGAAGTTTCGATTATTACTCATTGTTTAGCAGCCTCGGCGTAACAGTATTTACAAAAAAAAGGTATATAAGTATGCTATCAGTTATCTGGTTCCTATAGTACAAGCTCTGCTTAGTTTGGGGCTAGATAGTGCTGTGTGACATGTCCAGCAATATTTATTTATTATTAATTTATTTTATTATATTTAGTTAAAATGGAACCTACTAATTAAACTCGACATTGCATGAGTAAATCGCTGAATATGGCTGCACTTATACTATGTAATACGAAACACCTTGTACCTACCCATATACGCAATAAACTGATTTGATTGATTGATTGATCTCGTAAAGAAACTCCCAGCATATCCTTCTCGCTATCACGCTCCAACAGCTTAACAACATTTAACTCCGTCTTTTCTTCGCTTCTGTGAATAGCTCTACAAATACTTTCTTGCACATTAAACAAACGAACACCCTCAGTAGATTAGTTCGAAGCACCAGTGAATTGACCCATTGAAACGAACTACCCACAAACTATCGGGGAAAATGGCCGCCGTACGTCTTGCCTCTTTAAAGCGCTCTCAAAAGAGTCCAAGGCTTTCACCCAGCTCATTTTACCTCGAAACCGTTGCAACATGAAAGAACCTAAAATTACACGGTACACTCCTTTTAACTTTAACCCAGGAGTAAGATGGGAAATGGATTTTCGAGTTAAATGGTAGAAATTGTAGTTTTTTTATATATTTGAAATAATTTAATTCAGCAGAGTACTTTTTATTGAATAACGAAAAAACATTGAAATTAAAAACCTAGTCTAAAAAGCTAGCTTGTAATTTGAAGCAAGCTTTGGATATAACAAAAAAGGTGCAGCTAAAGCAGAGAACAATTTATTTTCAAGGAATAATAAATGATTTATTATTATCTTATTATGATTTGGATATCACACTAAAATTATAAATGCGGAAGTTTGGATGTTTGTTTATATATTTATTTGTTTGTTTGTTACTCAATCACGTCGTACCGGCTGAACAGATTTTGATGAAATTTGGGATGTAGATTATACCTGGATTAACACATCTTTTTTGCTTTTTGTTTGATAAATCAGATCCTATGGGATAAAACTGGGATGTCAAGTCAAGTTGCAACAGCGAGTTTAGCTTTATTTCTAGGTTACCTACACATTTAGTAGTGTAATGCGTACGAAGTCGCGGGCAAAAGCTAGTGTTTTATATATTATGCAATGCAATGCCATGCAGGACAAGTCTTGGTTGAACGCTGTTTCTGTCTATAATTCTAACAAGAAAACTCTACACCAAGAGGAAAAATTCCGAGAAAATTTCATAGTTTTTACGGACGTCAAACAAAATCGAAGAAAAAAGACACTTTTGTTTGAACAAGAGTCTTCATTAGTACGACTGAAGCGAAGATAAAAAAATATACATAAAATGTGCAAAACTGAGCTTTATATCAAGGGTAGAAGTTGCAGATTTGAACGTAGTGTAATGAATAGGATTGATTATCTAAATAGGTTATAATTGTTTACCTATTGTTTAAACAGATCCAATTTATTTACGAGCACGTGATTTGTTTATTTGCAGCCCTGGTTTATGGCGTCCTCAGTGGACTGCATATTATATTTGTACGCGTTCGAATAAAGCAGACAACATTATGTAGGACGCGATTTTCTTTAAAACTGAATGCGGAGGGCATGCCAACATGTCAGTCCAAGCTATGTTGCCATTTGTGTTCTGTAAAGAGTTAACTAGTCGCGAAAAATCAAAGATTTGTGATCTTTTTAGGGTTCCGTACTCCAATAAGAAAAAAAAACTTCTTTGTCTGCTTGTACGCCTGTCAAGACCCCTTTTTTCAAAAACGCGTATAAGTATTAAGTTGAAATTAATATCAAATTGTTAAGTTTGTCAGTGTCTTGAATCTGTATAAAAATCAAGCTTCTAATTCAACGTAATAAAAAAATACGGCCATTTTTACCGCATATTTTGCACTCGAAAATAAATCAAAACTTACTGGTACTTCCCGTTCATATATAATTATAAAATTTAACAAGAAGCAAGGTCTCACAGCATAAGTAAAACAAAAATAAAACATCGTTAATTTGAAGTTACATCACAGTAAAAAAAAATTTATTATGGAACTCACGCCGAAATCCTCGTACGCGCGCGCCTATGTGTGCGTGCGACAGTTTTCGCTCGTTGTCCAAACTTTAGATCCTGTTCCTATCCATTGTGGTAGAGTACAGAAGTCGGGCGTAGAAGTCGCGTGTAAAAGTCGCGTTATAGACTTTTCATGTATTTGTACATACGAATGGGTAGTTATGGTTGTCCGGTCGATTGGCGCCGCATTATTGTTGATGCATCACTGACTTGTTCAACAGTTTCTGTTTGGTAAATACGGGATAATTGAATGTTATGTAAGTTGCTAGTTTTGTTTTGAATTTTTAGGATAGGTATTCATTAAAATTTAACAAAGGAGCAGATTTTCAATACGGGATTTTATTTTATGCATATTCAGCGATAGTTCTGCACTACGTTGTCCGATTTTAATGTTTTTTTTTGGCAGAAAGGGGGTATGTACCTCAGGTGTGGTCCTATATAATTGTCAAAATCTGAAAATGGGATCCATGAGAAAATCATCAAACTCTTTAATTTGCACTTTTTTTAGATTTTTTGTTTTCTAAAGTCACTTATTAGTTAAAAAGTTACTTGTTTTTAATATGATTAAGATCATATATTGCACTTTGTTTGTTGCACAATTATACGAACCTAAAATGAGCAATTTTTAAACTACTTCTAAAAAAGGAGGAGGTTTTCAATTCATCGGATTTTTTTTTATGTACGTTCCCGATTATCCGAAGATGCCTGGACCGATTCGAGAAATTATTTGTTTGTTTGTTAGTTAACCTTAATTTTATTGAATCTGACATTTTATTATTAATTTTCTATTTTAAAGTAAGAGCTGACATGTTGAATATTGTAAATAATTTAATCGAATTGATTAAGTTTTTTCTATGTTGTAACGCTGACGCTTGCATGCGATAAACGCTGATTATGGACGAAATCAAACTGTATCACTAACCAACTGTTAGTAACCCATATTCACAATATATTTGATTGATTGATTGATTTGATTTGAAAAAAGACCTGGGTATGTCCAGCAGTGGACTGTTAGACTGTTATAGGTTGATGATGAAGATGCTGACAGTTTTGCCCAGCACCTAAGTCAGCATAATCAGTCTTAATTCGCAGAAATGACATGCATTTTTGATATATGTTGTTTAACGTATTTTAAATATATTTTTTTCTATTGCATACTTTGAGACTTTACACATTAATGTTGATGTTTGTTGATGGAGTTGATGGACGCAGGGCAGTGCCTCGTAGGGCACGTTTTTATGTGTGTGACCCACGTGGCAATACTTTGTTACCACTAAACATCAGGTGGGCCAATTGCTTGTTCCATCTCAGGTCGTATAAAAAAATACTGATTGTAGGAACTAGTATCAATATGAGACGAGATCGTAAAGATATTATGAATTCGTTACGATAAAGCCTTTTTTTAATATTTAACTAAGCTTAATTTACTAGTATTTACAGAGTAATTATAAGGTAAATGGCGTACACAGCTATTAGCCAGATCTCGGGAGACTGACCTAGAAATGATGTATGTAGATAAAGTTTAACTTATTTAGGACTTGACTTTGTTGCAATCTCTAGGGAAGTCAGAGCTTCAGCTTTATGCACTAGAAGCTTAGATTTATAAACTAAGCGGAAAGGACATGATAAAGAGAGAGGGTGTGTGTGTGTGCGTCGATAGAGGGTTGTACTTATTTTTTGTGGGACTGTGGACGTCTTATACCCGATTTAATGATGATGATATATTTATAAACTAAGCGGAAAGGACATGATAAAGAGAGAGGGTGTGGGTGTGTGTGTGTGGGCGTCGATAGAAGGTTGTGCTTATTTTTTGTGTGACTGCGGACGTCTTATACCCGATTTAATGATGATGATATATTTATAAACTAAGCGGAAAGGACATGATAAAGAGAGAGGTTGTGGGTGTGTGTGTGTGCGTCGATAGAGGGTTGTGCTTATTTTGTTGTGTGACTGTGGACGTCTTATACCCGATTTAATGATGATGATATATGTATGAATGCATTTACATTAACGAGTACCAGAAAAAAATAGTAGATTTTCAATTGTTATAGATTTGATAACTAGTCGGCGACATTATCTCAAATTAATGTTTTAATTCACATCTAAACTCTATTTATTAAAATAACGTAAGGGCACTTTTAGTAAAACTATAAATAAAAATGTTAAAGTCACAAGATGACGGGGCAATGCAAAGTTTATGGGCCACGTCTTGGACGTAACGTTTGCCAATGCAATTGCCCAGTAGCCACTGATAATGGCTCAATATTACGTGGGACCTAAAGTACCGCCCTTACCGTTCAGAGAGGAAAAAGTTAAATACAGGTATATCTGAGTCTGTTTCCTGAGAGCTACAACCTAGCCATCTTCGAGTTACGATTACGAGTGAACAGGTTTCATCTAGACAAGCGTGATCAATCGTAGACTGCATCATCGCTTATCATCAGGCGAGATCGCAGTCCAATATACTATATGAAGACTGGACCATACATGCGCATGATAGAGTGGAGTTAAAGAGATAGAGTTTTGACTGCCTCCGTGGCGCAGTGGGCTTATAGCCGGCTGAGACGCAGGAGGTAGCGGGTTTGATTCCCGCCGCGGAACAAATGTTTGCATGATCTACAGATATTTGTTCCGTGTCTGGGTGTTTTTTTATATATTATAAGTATGTACAAAAAAAGTATTAATTATTCTATCAGTTATCTGGTTTCCATAGTACAAGCTCTGCTTAGTTTGGGGCTAGATAGCGCTGTGTGAAATGTCCAGCAATATTTATTTATTTAAAGTTTATTTTTGTATCTATTTTCTGACACTACCACTTAATCTACACTACACAAAGATTAGCTGGAAGAAAATGCTAACTAGCAGTAACTTCACCTATGTAATAGTGTTACGCCGAGGCTGTTAAACAATGAGTAATAATTGAACCTTCTCGAACGCTTTTGTCTTGCTGTGTTATTGTTGCTATTGTTTGTGGTTTCGCAGAATGGGGAGTGGCCATTGTGTCGAGGGACCGACCCTTTCCTAGAAGGATCGACATCGTTCTCGAACAATCGAAATGTGTGCGATATAAATAGGCCGGAGAGATGGACGGACAGTGAGACTACACTGCATGCCTCTTGATCCCCCTTCTCTGTCTTACATAGAAGCCTCCGTCTGCAGGCTAGCAATGACCGGACATTCCTCGGTCATTATTGCATCCTGCTATGTGCCTCCCGGCAAGCCTCGCTCACCTCAATTCGAGAGTGACCTGCAAGCCCTGTTCAGTCTAGGAAGCTCCGTCATATTGGCGGGTGACTTCAATTCCAAAAACGTCATGTGGAATAGCACCACGACGAACTCTAAAGGCAAACAACTAGAAAGCCTAGTTGAACCCCTTAACTTCGACATCATTGCCCCTAGGGGCATGACTCGCTTCCCTACTTCCACTCCCCCCGAGCTCCTTGACATTGCACTTCTCAAAAACGTAGCCCTTCGGCTACGCTTAATCGAAGTCATTCATGAGCTCGATTCCGATCATCGACCGGTAATGCTCTTACTCGGCCCTCCCACTGACCAGCCCCCTGCCACCAAGACTGTGGTAGAGTGGCATAAACTTGAGAAAGCCCTCAAGTCTGCGCACTCGACTGACCTAGATAGGATCCCTTCTGTCATTCGGACATCTGGTGATATTACGGTAGCGGTTGACGCCCTTACCACACATATCACAAACTCAGTCAGAGACTCATCAAAGCAGGTGCCCGTAGTGGATGACCACCGGGGCCCCCTGCCAGATGATATCAGACGGCTGATGACTGAAGCTAACGCCGCAGTTAGACTTCATAGTCGCTGCCCCACTAACGACAATCGAGTCTTAATGCGCTCCCTGCACCGTGAGGTGAGAGAGCGCATTAAAGAACATCGCAATCGTGAGTGGGAGAGCCTGCTCTCGGGGATCGAGCCTAGCCATCTGGCCTACTGGAGGTTAGCTCGCTCCATGAAAGCGGACGCTCTCGCTCCGATGCCTCCCCTTATCCGACCCAATCACCCTCCAGCATTCGAAGACGAGGAAAAAGCCGATTTCCTGGCTGAAACCCTCGAATCTCAATGCTCGCCCAGTCTCGAACCCGTCGACCCTGTTCACCTCCATACGGTGAACAGCGAGGTTGACCGCTTAGCCTCCCGACCCCCTACTTCCCCACTTGATCCGATTGAGCCCTCTGAAGTCTTTGACACTATCAAGGCCCTACACCCAAAGAAATCCTCCGGCCCCGACGGCATTTCTAACAGAGTACTCAAACAGTTCTCTGTTCCCCTTATCCACATCCTAGTCTGCATCTTCAATGCGGCTATGGAAACTTGCACCTTCCCTGATGCTTGGAAGGAAGCCAACGTCATTGGCATCCGAAAACCCAGCAAACAGGCAAATGATCCAACTAGTTATCGTCCCATTAGTCTACTTAACAGTCTAGGCAAGATATATGAGCGTCTTCTAATGAAGCGCCTCTGGGCTCATGTCAATGAGTTCAAACTCCTTCCCGACGAGCAGTTTGGCTTTCGAGCCCAACATTCATGCCCACAACAGGTGCTCCGCATAACGGAGCATGTCCTCTCCAACTGGCAAAGTACCTGGCCTTCAGATACTGGTGCCGTCTTCCTCGACGTAGCGAAAGCTTTCGACAAAGTCTGGCACAACGGCTTGATCTACAAGCTATTCAAACTCGGAGTCCCAGACAGACTCGTGCTCATCATACGAGACTACTTACAAGGTCGCAGCTTTCGCTACACCGTGGAAGGCACTCTCTCTAGTCCTAGACCAGTCAGAGCAGGAGTCCCTCAAGGCTCCGTTCTCGGCCCTCTCCTGTTCACGCTGTACACCAGCGATATCCCCCGCACTCCTCAAGTGGAAATAGCCCTATACGCAGACGACACAGCCTTGTACACATCCAATCGGAATCCTGATCGGGTGGGTATAAGGCTGCAGGCTGCCCTTCACTCATTAGCCACTTGGTTCCGCAAGTGGCGGATCGAGGTAAACCCGTCGAAAAGTACAGCAGTGTACTTCTCACGGAGAAACCTCACTCCCAAACCGATCTCTCTATTTGGCCAGCCCATTCGCTGGGCCCCATCAGCCAAATATCTGGGTGTCATCCTCGATAGGCGTCTTTCCTTTAGGTTGCACATCACTAAGAGGTGCAACCAAGCAAAGTTCACCCTAGGACGATTGTCCTCACTTCTAGGCGCGAAAAGTAAAATGTCCCTTAAAAATAAGGTGACTCTTTACAAAGCGTGCATTCGCCCCATTATGACATACTCATCTGTAGTATTTGCCCACTCTCCTAAAGTTGGTGCCATTCAGGTTATTCAAAATCGCTTCTTGCGAAAAGCCTCAGGCTCGCCCTGGTACTTTCGCAATAAAGACCTACATCGCGATTTGAAACTAGAATCAACAGCCAGGTTCATGAAGCTCGCTTCCAAGCGGTTTTACTCGCCTCTAATCATCCGAACCCTTTGGTACACACCATTCCGGTTTACCCGTTGGATCAGCCCGCCAACAAAATCCTCCGTCGACCGAGACACGTTCTCGGAGACCCGGATGACGAAATCACCTCTGCTAATGCGGAAGGTGAGTCATCTATATCAGACAGAGCAAACACTTCACAGAAACACCGACCTCGCCGGCGAGGTCGACGAGTCCCTTCAGTCGCCGCTTATACGAGGTACAGACATGTACCCGGGCGTTTCTCTCCTATCCCCATCCCGGCAACAGCCCAAGCCGAGGTTCGTACCTAAGTGGTGCCCTTGCGCTAGTTGCCTATAAAACTTACTAGGCTGAGCGCCATCTGCGCTCGCCAAAAGTTCGGTTAAGCTGTCACGGCCTCAGAGGCCAACAGCGAGATTAGTCCATTCGAAAAAAAAAAAAAAAAAAAGACGGACAGTGAGTCTCGAGTCTGAGTCAGTCTCAGTGAGTTAGTCTCAGCGAGGCCCTGGAGGACTGACGTGGAGCAGGGTCTCGCGTGAACAGTAGTTGCTCGCGAGTCAGTCTGGATTTGGCTATACGTGTGAACATTTCGGTGACTTTAAGTGGTGCAACTGTGGTGTGAATTAGTGTGTTGTGATTACGTGTGACCAAGTTCGTGTATTCATCGTTTAGTGCTGAATAAAAGTGTTATTTTGGTTGGATCGATTCCCATTATTTTATCCCGAACCCTCAGCTCGTAACAATATTTTATCCATCAATAAAGAATTTTCTAATCTAATAAAATAAAAAACGTCGGGATATTATATAAAAAAAAGCCCACGCCATTAAGTGTAATTTTAAGCGACAAACTTTAATAATTAAAATTTATTTATCCACTACAGCGTTTTAAAGCAAAAAAATATACAACAACAAACTTTAAAAAGAATATAAAAAACAACCTAAAATTTTATTTTTACGGGATTTGAATGTGCATCTTTTCTCTATTTAGCTATGCCATTTCAGCCTAAGCCTCGTATGGCATTAGCGTTGACCGATCATGGCATTAAGGCTGCCTGTCCATTGACGCGGAGAGAGGCAGCGGAGCGGAGAAACGAAGAAACATTAACCAATAGGATTGCATGACATCTCCGCTCCGCTTTAGTGGAAAGGGATGCGAGCTAGTTTAAAAATTCATACATTATCGGAAGCGGCACGTGGTAGCGGTGCGAGGTAGCGGTGCGAGGCGGCGGAGCGGGGCGGCGGAGCGGGGCAGCCGAATGAGCCGGCGGCGGGGAAACGGCCCGGTCTCGGGGGCGGGGGTATGGGATATTGGGATAGTATCTTAAAGAACGCTTCCATTTCCTCTATCAATCCAATCCTCGATCCTTGCGTTCATCTGACACACTCCAACTCAGGACACCTGTACGCTCCTCCTCCTACTTTGATAAGTCTTTTACAGTGCAGGCTGTCCGGTTATGGAACGCGCTGCCGGTGGCTATCAGATGTGCCAAGTCACTTGCCATATTTAAACGTATGCTCAGAGAACACTATCTGAGTATTTGTCGCTAAATATATATGTATTTATTATTAATTATTTGTTTCTTAAATAAGTCTAAGTATGTATCTTTAAATTATTATGAGTAGTTATTATTAAGATTCATGTAATTTTCATTTATGTAAGTTTTAATTTTTAATTTTTATATAATTAGTATTAGTATGTATATGTACATGTAATATGTTAGGTACACCATTACACCCCAGGTAATGTCTACACAGTCCATTCCATCCAAAGGTTGTCTGGTAGGGATCGCTAATTAGCGATAAGACCGCCAATTGTATCCATAGATTTACGTAGTTGTTTTTTTTATATGTATATGTTTCGTGCTGTGCAATAAAGTATTATCTATCTATCTATGTTGTAAGTAATTCGGTTTCTTCCGAGTCCAACATTTCTTCCTCGAGCAATGTGAGGTAGTAACATTTTAACTTTTGCGTCGACTGAACTGACCGCCCGCCGCCCTCCGCTCAAATGACTCGTTGTCTGAACTCGGCCTAGCTTCGCACAGTCCGTTACTCCGCTCCGCAATACTCGCTGGCTCCGCACCGCTGTCTCGCTCCGCGTCAATGGACAGACAAAGTCCGCAACTCCGCTCCGCAATACTCACTCGCTCCGCACTGCCGGCTCCCTCCGCTCTAATGGACAGGCACCCTTAACAACCTGTTTTGTTATGTAAGGCAAGAATTTAAAATACATATCCAGAATCGTGTTAACTTATTTTAGAGGTTTTAATATCGGTAGCTTGAATATTTATCCATACTTTTCCAATAAACAGTTTTAAACGTAAATCGGCGGTGCCTTTTCGATGATGCCGCTTAGTCAGTTTAACAGGTACGTACTTACATGGTGAATGAATTGTTTACCTATTTTGTACAGGCTGTTTTATAAAACTCAGCTGATGATAACATCATAAGAATGAGCTAGGTAATAAGAAAATTGCCAAAAGTACAGTGTCCACGAAAAAACTTCAACTATTTATTTACGGAGATATGCATTGTATGCGCGGAGTGTGGAGTACAGTGCCCTCTTACTTGTGAATCGTGGAAACTGGATGTGGCATTAATAACTGACTTACTGATTTAAACGTTACTATGTCGACAAATGAGCTGTGGGCAAAGATAGCTACCGAATGGGCCCATGACCCAGCGAGAAAGCGACGCGGTGGGATGGCGGGACGAATTGGATTAGTTTCTGCTAGGCTGAATGGACGTGGCGTAGAATCGTGATGTTTGGAAGGAATGGGGGGAGGCCGTTACCCAGCAGTGGGACATAAATGGCTAAAAATAGAATAAATAGAATGTTGACACCCAGTGTCAATAAACGTAAAAGTACGATTTGACCATCATCATTGTCAATCATAGGACACCTACTGTTGAATATAGGCGTCCACCATAGATTTTTCAAAGCGATCGATTTTTTAAAGCCCGCTCAAACACCTGAAGTTAAAGTGTTTTCAACTTCCTAAAGGATTGAATTAAACACAATATATGTTTTTGGAATATAGACTGAGACGTTTCTCTCGTTTCGGAAGGAACAGTATGAAAAATGACCGGAAAAAAGGTCATCAACTTTTCATTTTTACATTCGATAAAGAAAATGGTTACAAATGCATGAGTAGCACACCCGAACTTTAAATGTACGTTGATCCAGAGATATTATTGTTTTCTAAATAATCTGTAATTTTGTAAAATTGCAAAAATCTAGAGTTCAAAAAATGTGTTTGTATATTTACTAGTGTCGTCATATAGAGATTTTACGTAGGCATGTAATGTATGAAATGATTAGGTATATATATTACTAACTCTAATGGCTTAAAAGATATTTTGATAATATGTAATTTAGGTTTTATTTTTACCATATTTTACCATAGCTGGACTCAAAATCTTAAATAATATATTGTTTGACATTGTATTAATAACATATCAAAAAATTAAATACTTATTTTGGGAATCTTGGAGTTAGAAGCTGTTAAAACCAAACTCCAAATTGCTAACACCATAGAAATAAGAAATAACTTTACTAGCTTAACTCTAAGTTCTTCAAAGATAAGGATCTAATTTTTTGATATGTTATTGTTTGAAATTTATCTATTAAGAGAACAGAGGGCTTAGCCAAGTTACAGTCGATTAGCGATGACGCTAGTCGATACGTCGTAAAATGTATGGGATTTGACACATGCTATAGAAATACCACGTGATTCAGCGACAACAAATGTATGTAGAAATCGAATAGATTCGTGGCGAATGTAATTTGGCTACGGGCCCAGAACAGATTATTTAGGAAAAAATCATATCTCTATATATACATATATTTGAACTTCGGGTGTTCTACTCATGCATTTGAAACCATTTTCTTTATCGAATGCAGAAATAAAAATTGGATGACCGTTTTTCTGGCCATTTTTTTATACTGTGAGCTGACATAGTCCCGATCCACTACTGTTTTGAGGGATCCAGACCAATATGGTAGAAATGGAACCCTTACGGCCCTTACGGTGACTCTGTCTGTCTGTCACCTCTACTGCCAGTTTTACTTGATTTCTGAGTTACATAGCTAGATGGCGCTGCTAAATGAATATTAAAATAGGTAGTTACGGAATCTTTAGTGCGTGAGTCCCACTCGTACCTCACCGGTCTAGTTTTGTCCAATTATCTTCATGCACCTACTTCTAGCACTATTCAAGAAATCTATGTCTGGATGGCAAGCCACCACTGGCCTGTTGCCAGCAGCATTAAGCCCAATATCTCACGTTCCCCGTTCTCCATGATAACATAGTATAGGCACAAATTAACAAAATTATACAAATTACTACTGCACTGGTAGTGAAGATCCATTTGATGATGAGAAATACTATTAGTAAAAACAAGAACATGACTGACTTCAGATAACTGCAGAACCCAAACTACTAAACCAATTTTGATGAAATTTCTATTCGACTAATCTGAAAGTATATTCTAATAAACAAGGAGTTCTACCTTCAATCATCAGCTCACCTGAATAACTCAAAGGAACATAAGTAGCGGTCTATACGAGCCTATAATATTTAATTATCCACTAACTCCTAATAGTTAAGGCGTTATGTTTTCGATCATCAGCTTAACAATATAAGATTATCAGTACCAGATGCAAATAATTAATAGTTTTTTTATAGACAAGTAACTTTTTAACTATAACAAACATAAAACCGAATTGATTTAAGCGAGCTACACAATGTTCGGTATCAGGACTCCGCCCAGCAAGGTGGCGACTGAGAACTCTCCCCCGAAAAAGGCCGAAGAGAAGGTAGAGAAGACGGGCCTCCCTTCAAACCATGACCGGACCTTTGCGGTCAGAAGGAGCATCGGGGAGACAGAGGCAAGAGCCGCAAAGACGTCTCCGAAGAGGGTGGTGGTGCCAATAGCGGGCCCCTCGAGGCCAAAAACCCGAACATCATTGACGGACGCCTCGGACGCCCCCCCCCCAAAATCAACTCACCCCTCTAGAGTCGCTGAGGCTAGGGCATGCCTGAATAGGGCTAAGCTCTGCCTCAGTAGCTCTAGAAACATTAAAACAGAGTATAAAGAGGGGATCACTGCAGCTGTGGAGCGGCTCTATCAGCTCATGAAGGAGTCAGAGGCCAAAGAAGTAACAAGAATCCAGAGCAAGGGACAGGATGGGAAGAAAGAGGAGGACACTTTACACCCTCCACTTCCTCCTCACCCTGCCCCCTGCAACGAAGAAATATTAAGGAGGATGGATGACCACTCCAAATTAATACGGGAAAATGCAGCCAAGATGGAGTCACTGAGGGAAACCCTAGAAAACCACCAGAAGGCCTTGGAAGTGGCCCCCACCTACGCGAACGTCGTGGCTGGCTCGCCGAAGAGGCCACCGGCAGAGCCAGCTGCGATGCACTCTGTCATAATCACGTCGAAAGACGACCAGGACACCGGAGAGGAGGTTTATGACAGAGTAAGGAAAGCGATAAATGCCAAGGATGAGGGGACAAGAATTGACAGGATCAGAAAGGCCAAGGATCGGAGAGTCATTCTAAGTTGCAAAGACAAGGCAGAACTAAGAAAAGTAAAAGAAAAGTTAACAGAAAGAGGATGTTCTCTCAAAGTAGAGGACATCAAGAATAAGGACCCCCTCTTGGTGCTGTACGGAGTCTCCAAAGTAAATACCGATGAGGATATTGTGAAGGCAATTAGGGGCCAAAATGGAAATTTGCTTGGGGAT
This sequence comes from Philereme transversata, assembly GCA_963924445.1. Classification (NCBI taxonomy): domain Eukaryota; kingdom Metazoa; phylum Arthropoda; class Insecta; order Lepidoptera; family Geometridae; genus Philereme; species Philereme transversata. The sequence goes on from OZ004347.1 coordinate 15,742,959, forward strand.
GTGGGTGAGGGGGACTTCCGCGTCGAGGTCCGGTACAGACGGAGGGCGAGAAACCCGCTTACAGTCCATGTAGTTGCTCGGGTCTCGCCCGCCGTCTGGCAGCGGCTCACCGGCGCGGGTGCCGTCCACATCGACATTCAAAAAGTTAGGGTTGCGGACCAGTCTCCCCTGATCCAATGCTCGCGCTGCCTGGGTTATGGGCACGGGAAGAAGTTCTGCCATGATGCAATCGACGTATGCAGTCACTGTGGGGGGCCGCACATGAGAACAGAGTGTGCTGATTGGATGGCTAACGCCCCCCCAAGCTGCGTCAATTGCAACAAGGCAAAGCTTGAAAAGGCGGACCACGACGCCTTTAGCGACGACTGCCCGGTGAGGCGGAAGTGAGACGCGTTGGCGAGGTCAACGACAGCGTATTGTTGAGGGCACCAAGTCTGTCTCGAACGCAAATCGCCACGCAGATCTCGCGGCCTCGGTCCACAGGGGTATGGTACTCAAAACAAAAATGTGAAAATATAGATTAATAAAAATAAATAGGGCAATAAAGTAAATTCAAAACGGTAAACTGGGTCCAGTTTCATAAGAAACTGGCCTAGTTTAAAAGGGGTAAAAAAATATTTAAGTACAACAAAAATTAAAGGAACAACAGATAGGAAAACATAGGGAAATTAATGAGTTAAATATATACGAGGCATGCCTTTTAAGTTCTGTCGTTTCCATATTTTCCGGCAATTTTGAATTTGGAACTGTTCTATATTCGAATGTGTTTACATTTTGAATCTCAAAACAGTTGAAAGTATTAGGATTAATGCTATTGTTTAGTCACAGTTTCGATTTGAATCTGTCAGGTCACGTACGAAAATGAATCTTTCTAAGGAAAATGTTCGTGCAATAATTTTCTACAACTTTAGAAGAGGCCTGACACGGCTTCAGTGTTTAGAAGAGCTAACATCTGTGTTCAGTGATGTAGCCCCATGTCTGCGGACTGTCGAACGCTGGTATTTAGAATTCCAGCGTGGACATACTAGTGTTAGTGACAGATTTCGCGAAGGACGCCCAAAATCCGCCTTCACTGAAGATAACATCATTGCTGTGAGACAACTAATTCTCGAAGATCGTCATGTGACGTATCGAGAGATAGAGGCTCTATTAGGCATCTCAGGGACAACCATTCAGAAGATCTTGCATGAAGCGCTTGGTGTGAGAAAGCTAGTTTGCCGTTGGATACCGCATCTGCTTTCCGACGATCACAAGGCGGCCCGCGTCAGATGGTGTAAGAAAACTCTGCAAAGGTTCAACCGAGGGGAGTCAAATCACGTCTACGACATCATAAGTGGTGACGAATCTTGGATCTATGCCTACGATCCTGATTCCAAACAACAATCTACAATCTGGGTCTTTCAAGACGAGCCAAAGCCGACTAAAGTTGTTCGTTCTCGAAGCACTTCAAAGAAGATGGTGGCCACGTTCGTTGGAAAAACCGGCCATGTTGCGACTATTGCACTTGAAGATCGTAGAACGGTTAACGCAGAGTGGTATACTACAGTTTGTTTATCACAGGTCATCGCCGAACTTCGAAAATCTAACTCAAAGCGACGCATCATCCTGCACCACGACAACGCAAGCTCACACAGCGCTCGTCAAACGATTGAGTATTTGAAGCAGGAAAAAGTAGAAATTCTTGACCATCCTCCATACAGTCCTGACCTAAGCCCTAACGATTTCTTTACATTTCCTAAAATTAAGAAAAGTCTTCGTGGTCAAAGGTTCCAGTCCGGTGAAGAAGCAGTCGACGCTTTCAAGACAGCCATTTTGAACACCCCACTTTAGAGTGGAATAAATGTTATAATAACTGGTTTGAGCGAATGGAAAAGTGTTTTAAGCTACGTTGTGAATACTTTGAAAAACAATAAAAAGTACTATAAGGTTCTAGATGTGTTTTTTTCTTCAAACGACAAAACTTAAAAGGCATGCCTCGTAATAGTAACATAGGCATAGTAGTAATAAATAGTAATAGTGTATGTATGTATTAATTAAGTAACTTATAAATTGTAAAAATAGCAAATTAAGAAATAAATATATATAGAATAATAGTAATGTTAGTTGTATATTATGCAAATAATATATAGTAGCATACGTAATAAAATATTAGAATTAAAAGTAAAAAGGCCAAACTTTGGGATTCATTATTATTAATAGGTCTGCATTTTTGAAATTTTCAAAAAAGCCTAATTTTGACCGAATTTTGCCATTTTTATAAATTAACTGGGATAGTGAGAGGGTAGTCGTGATATTTACAGGTCAGTATATCGGGTATACTTAACCTCCCTTTTGAATTTCATAGTTCTGTGTCCAGTAGTTCTCGAGATCTTCTGTGTTGACCCACTAACCTGACCTACTGACCCACTGACCAACTGACCCACTGACCCAGTGACCCAGTGACCCACTGACCTACTGACCCAGTGACCCAGTGGCCCACTGACCCAGTGACCCAGTGACCCAGTGACCCACTGACCTACTGACCCAGTGACCCAGTGACCCAGTGACCCACTGACCTACTGACCCAGTGACCCAGTGGCCCACTGACCCAGTGACCTACTGACATACTGACCCACTGACCCAGTGACCCAGTGACCCAGTGACCCAGTGACCCACTGACCTACTGACCCAGTGACCCAGTGGCCCACTGACCCACTGACCTACTGACCCAGTGACCCAGTGACCCACTGACCTACTGACCCAGTGACCCAGTGGCCCACTGACCCACTGACCTACTGACCCAGTGAACCAGTGACCTACTGACATACTGACCCACTGACCCAGTGACCCAGTGACCCAGTGACCCACTGACCTACTGACCCAGTGACCCAGTGACCCAGTGACCCACTGACCTACTGACCCAGTGACCCAGTGGCCCACTGACCCAGTGACCCAGTGACCTACTGACATACTGACCCACTGACCCAGTGACCCAGTGACCCAGTGACCCAGTGACCCACTGACCTACTGACCCAGTGACCCAGTGGCCCACTGACCCACTGACCTACTGACCCAGTGACCCAGTGGCCCACTGACCCAGTGACCCAGTGACCTACTGACATACTGACCCACTGACCCAGTGACCCAGTGACCCAGTGACCCACTGACCTACTGACCCAGTGACCCAGTGGCCCACTGACCCACTGACCTACTGACCCAGTGACCCAGTGACCTACTGACATACTGACCCACTGACCCAGTGCCCCATTGGCCTACTGACCGACTGACCTACAAACCTACTGACTTACTGACCTACATTCAGGGTGCCTTGAACGGGTCTTAAAAATTAGTTTTAAAAAATTTTTATTGCATTGCTGGACGGCAAAAGATCTTGGAATATTGTAAATAAATATTTTACTTTAGTTTACTTAGTTTATAGGACACATTTAAATTTATTTAAATTCTATTTTACTCTTTTATAATTTTATTGTGTTCTTTTTGAGTTATATAATTGTATTTTATTGTACGTATCCGACGCCCTTTACACGTCGCATACTTTTACACATTGACGTCCCTAAAAAGCCAGATTTAAGCGAGCTACACAATGTTCGGTATCAGGACTCCGCCCAGCAAGGTGGCGACTGAGAACTCTCCCCCGAAAAAGGCCGAAGAGAAGGTAGAGAAGACGGGCCTCCCTTCAAACCATGACCGGACCTTTGCGGTCAGAAGGAGCATCGGGGAGACAGAGGCAAGAGCCGCAAAGACGTCTCCGAAGAGGGTGGTGGTGCCAATAGCGGGCCCCTCGAGGCCAAAAACCCGAACATCATTGACGGACGCCTCGGACGCCCCCCCCCCAAAACCAACTCACCCCTCTAGAGTCGCTGAGGCTAGGGCATGCCTGAATAGGGCTAAGCTCTGCCTCAGTAGCTCTAGAAACATTAAAACAGAGTATAAAGAGGGGATCACTGCAGCTGTGGAGCGGCTCTATCAGCTCGTGAAGGAGTCAGAGGCCAAAGAAGTAACAAGAATCCAGAGCAAGGGACAGGATGGGAAGAAAGAGGAGGACACTTTACACCCTCCACTTCCTCCTCACCCTGCCCCCTGCAACGAAGAAATATTAAGGAGGATGGATGACCACTCCAAATTAATACGGGAAAATGCAGCCAAGATGGAGTCACTGAGGGAAACCCTAGAAAACCACCAGAAGGCCTTGGAAGTGGCCCCCACCTACGCGAACGTCGTGGCTGGCTCGCCGAAGAGGCCACCGGCAGAGCCAGCTGCGATGCACTCTATCATAATCACGTCGAAAGACGACCAGGACACCGGAGAGGAGGTTTATGACAGAGTAAGGAAAGCGATAAATGCCAAGGATGAGGGGACAAGAATTGACAGGATCAGAAAGGCCAAGGATCGGAAAGTCATTCTAAGTTGCAAAGACAAGGCAGAACTAAGAAAAGTAAAGGAAAAGTTAACAGAAAAAGGATGTTCTCTCAAAGTAGAGGACATCAAGAATAAGGACCCCCTCTTGGTGCTGTACGGAGTCTCCAAAGTAAATACCGATGAGGATATTGTGAAGGCAATTAGGGGCCAAAATGGAAATTTGCTTGGGGATGTGGGTGAGGGGGACTTCCGCGTCGAGGTCCGGTACAGACGGAGGGCGAGAAACCCGCTTACAGTCCATGTAGTTGCTCGGGTCTCGCCCGCCGTCTGGCAGCGGCTCACCGGCGCGGGTGCCGTCCACATCGACATTCAAAAAGTTAGGGTTGCGGACAAGTCTCCCCTGATCCAATGCTCGCGCTGCCTGGGTTATGGGCACGGGAAGAAGTTCTGCCATGATGCAATCGACGTATGCAGTCACTGTGGGGGGCCGCACATGAGAACAGAGTGTGCTGATTGGATGGCTAACGCCCCCCCAAGCTGCGTCAATTGCAACAAGGCAAAGCTTGAAAAGGCGGACCACGACGCCTTTAGCGACGACTGCCCGGTGAGGCGAAAGTGAGACGCGTTGGCGAGGTCAACGACAGCGTATTGTTGAGGGCACCAAGTCTGTCTCGAACGCAAATCGCCACGCAGATCTCGCGGCCTCGGTCCACAGGGGTATGGTACTCAAAACAAAAATGTGAAAATATAGATTAATAAAAATAAATAGGGCAATAAAGTAAATTCAAAACGGTAAACTGGGTCCAGTTTCATAAGAAACTGGCCTAGTTTAAAAGGGGTAAAAAAATATTTAAGTACAACAAAAATTAAAGGAACAACAGATAGGAAAACATAGGGAAATTAATGAGTTAAATATATAATAGTAACATAGGCATAGTAGTAATAAATAGTAATAGTGTATGTATGTATTAATTAAGTAACTTATAAATTGTAAAAATAGCAAATTAAGAAATAAATATATATAGAATAATAGTAATGTTAGTTGTATATTATGCAAATAATATATAGTAGCATACGTAATAAAATATTAGAATTAAAAGTAAAAAGGCCAAACTTTGGGATTCATTATTATTAATAGGTCTGCATTTTTGAAATTTTCAAAAAAGCCTAATTTTGACCGAATTTTGCCATTTTTATAAATTAACTGGGATAGTGAGAGGGTAGTCGTGATATTTACAGGTCAGTATATCGGGTATAGTAATACTTAACCTCCCTTTTGAATTTCATAGTTCTGTGTCCAGTAGTTCTCGAGATCTTCTGTGTTGACCCACTAACCTGACCTACTGACCCACTGACCAACTGACCCACTGACCCAGTGACCCAGTGACCCACTGACCTACTGACCCAGTGACCCAGTGGCCCAGTGACCCAGTGACCTACTGACATACTGACCCACTGACCCAGTGACCCAGTGACCCAGTGACCCACTGACCTACTGACCCAGTGACCCAGTGGCCCACTGACCCAGTGACCCAGTGACCTACTGACATACTGACCCACTGACCCAGTGACCCAGTGACCCAGTGACCCAGTGACTCACTGACCTACTGACCTACTGACCCAGTGACCCAGTGACCCACTGACCTACTGACCCAGTGACCCAGTGGCCCACTGACCCACTGACCTACTGACCCAGTGACCCAGTGACCCAGTAACCCAGTGACCCACTGACCTACTGACCCAGTGACCCAGTGACCCAGTGACCCACTGACCTACTGACCCAGTGAACCAGTGGCCCACTGACCCAGTGACCCAGTGACCTACTGACATACTGACCCACTGACCCAGTGACCCAGTGACCCAGTGACCCACTGACCTACTGACCCAGTGACCCAGTGGCCCACTGACCCACTGACCTACTGACCCAGTGACCCAGTGCCCACTGACCCAGTGACCCAGTGACCTACTGACATACTGACCCACTGACCCAGTGACCCAGTGACCCTGTGACCCAGTGACCCACTGACCTACTGACCCAGTGACCCAGTGGCCCACTGACCCACTGACCTACTGACCCAGTGACCCAGTGACCTACTGACATACTGACCCACTGACCCAGTGCCCCATTGGCCTACTGACCGACTGACCTACAAACCTACTGACTTACTGACCTACATTCAGGGTGCCTTGAACGGGTCTTAAAAATTAGTTTTAAAAAAAATTTATTGCATTGCTGGACGGCAAATTTGACTTCCAAAGATCTTGGAATATTGTAAATAAATATTTTACTTTAGTTTACTTAGTTTATAGGACACATTTAAATTTATTTAAATTCTATTTTACTCTTTTATAATTTTATTGTGTTCTTTTTGAGTTATATAATTGTATTTTATTGTACGTATCCGACGCCCTTTACACGTCGCATACTTTTACACATTGACGTCCCTAAAAAGCCAGATTTAAGCGAGCTACACAATGTTCGGTATCAGGACTCCGCCCAGCAAGGTGGCGACTGAGAACTCTCCCCCGAAAAAGGCCGAAGAGAAGGTAGAGAAGACGGGCCTCCCTTCAAACCATGACCGGACCTTTGCGGTCAGAAGGAGCATCGGGGAGACAGAGGCAAGAGCCGCAAAGACGTCTCCGAAGAGGGTGGTGGTGCCAATAGCGGGCCCCTCGAGGCCAAAAACCCGAACATCATTGACGGACGCCTCGGACGCCCCCCCCCCCAAAACCAACTCACCCCTCTAGAGTCGCTGAGGCTAGGGCATGCCTGAATAGGGCTAAGCTCTGCCTCAGTAGCTCTAGAAACATTAAAACAGAGTATAAAGAGGGGATCACTGCAGCTGTGGAGCGACGCCTTTAGCGACGACTGCCCGGTGAGGCGGAAGTGAGACGCGTTGGCGAGGTCAACGACAGCGTATTGTTGAGGGCACCAAGTCTGTCTCGAACGCAAATCGCCACGCAGATCTCGCGGCCTCGGTCCACAGGGGTATGGTACTCAAAACAAAAATGTGAAAATATAGATTAATAAAAATAAATAGGGCAATAAAGTAAATTCAAAACGGTAAACTGGGTCCAGTTTCATAAGAAACTGGCCTAGTTTAAAAGGGGTAAAAAAATATTTAAGTACAACAAAAATTAAAAGAACAACAGATAGGAAAACATTGGGAAATTAATGAGTTAAATATATAATAGTAACATAGGCATAGTAGTAATAAATAGTAATAGTGTATGTATGTATTAGTTAAGTAACTTATAAATTGTAAAAATAGCAAATTAAGAAATTAATATATATAGAATAATAGTAATGTTAGTTGTATATTATGCAAATAATATATAGGTAGTAGCATACGTAATAAAATATTAGAATTAAAAGTAAAAAGGCCAAACTTTGGGATTCATTATTATTAATAGGTCTGCATTTTTGAAATTTTCAAAAAAGCCTAATTTTGACCGAATTTTGCCATTTTTATAAATTAACTGGGATAGTGAGAGGGTAGTCGTTATATTTACAGGTCAGTATATCGGGTATAGTAATACTTAACCTCCCTTTTGAATTTCATAGTTCTGTGTCCAGTAGTTCTCGAGATCTTCTGTGTTGACCCACTAACCTGACCTACTGACCCACTGACCAACTGACCCACTGACCCAGTGACCCAGTGACCCACTGACCTACTGACCCAGTGACCCAGTGGCCCACTGACCCAGTGACCTACTGACATACTGACCCACTGACCCAGTGACCCAGTGACCCAGTGACCCAGTGACCCACTGACCTACTGACCCAGTGACCCAGTGACCCAGTGACCCACTGACCTACTGACCCAGTGACCCAGTGGCCCACTGACCCAGTGACCCAGTGACCTACTGACATACTGACCCACTGACCCAGTGACCCAGTGACCCAGTGACCCACTGACCTACTGACCCAGTGACCCAGTGACCCAGTGACCCACTGACATACTGACCCAGTGACCCAGTGGCCCACTGACCCAGTGACCCAGTGACCTACTGACATACTGACCCACTGACCCAGTGACCTAGTGACCCAGTGACCCAGTGATCCACTGACCTACTGACCCAGTGACCCAGTGGCCCACTGACCCACTGACCTACTGACCCAGTGACCCAGTGACCTACTGACATACTGACCCACTGACCCAGTGCCCCATTGGCCTACTGACCGACTGACCTACAAACCTACTGACTTACTGACCTACATTCAGGGTGCCTTGAACGGGTCTTAAAAATTAGTTTAAAAAAATTTTTATTGCATTGCTGGACGGCAAATTTGACTTCCAAAGATCTTGGAATATTGTAAATAAATATTTTACTTTAGTTTACTTAGTTTATAGGACACATTTAAATTTATTTAAATTCTATTTTACTCTTTTATAATTTTATTGTGTTCTTTTTGAGTTATATAATTGTATTTTATTGTACGTATCCGACGCCCTTTACACGTCGCATACTTTTACACATTGACGTCCCTAAAAAGCCAGATTTAAGCGAGCTACACAATGTTCGGTATCAGGACTCCGCCCAGCAAGGTGGCGACTGAGAACTCTCCCCCGAAAAAGGCCGAAGAGAAGGTAGAGAAGACGGGCCTCCCTTCAAACCATGACCGGACCTTTGCGGTCAGAAGGAGCATCGGGGAGACAGAGGCAAGAGCCGCAAAGACGTCTCCGAAGAGGGTGGTGGTGCCAATAGCGGGCCCCTCGAGGCCAAAAACCCGAACATCATTGACGGACGCCTCGGACGCCCCCCCCCCAAAACCAACTCACCCCTCTAGAGTCGCTGAGGCTAGGGCATGCCTGAATAGGGCTAAGCTCTGCCTCAGTAGCTCTAGAAACATTAAAACAGAGTATAAAGAGGGGATCACTGCAGCTGTGGAGCGGCTCTATCAGCTCGTGAAGGAGTCAGAGGCCAAAGAAGTAACAAGAATCCAGAGCAAGGGACAGGATGGGAAGAAAGAGGAGGACACTTTACACCCTCCACTTCCTCCTCACCCTGCCCCCTGCAACGAAGAAATATTAAGGAGGATGGATGACCACTCCAAATTAATACGGGAAAATGCAGCCAAGATGGAGTCACTGAGGGAAACCCTAGAAAACCACCAGAAGGCCTTGGAAGTGGCCCCCACCTACGCGAACGTCGTGGCTGGCTCGCCGAAGAGGCCACCGGCAGAGCCAGCTGCGATGCACTCTGTCATAATCACGTCGAAAGACGACCAGGACACCGGAGAGGAGGTTTATGACAGAGTAAGGAAAGCGATAAATGCCAAGGATGAGGGGACAAGAATTGACAGGATCAGAAAGGCCAAGGATCGGAAAGTCATTCTAAGTTGCAAAGACAAGGCAGAACTAAGAAAAGTAAAGGAAAAGTTAACAGAAAAAGGATGTTCTCTCAAAGTAGAGGACATCAAGAATAAGGACCCCCTCTTGGTGCTGTACGGAGTCTCCAAAGTAAATACCGATGAGGATATTGTGAAGGCAATTAGGGGCCAAAATGGAAATTTGCTTGGGGATGTGGGTGAGGGGGACTTCCGCGTCGAGGTCCGGTACAGACGGAGGGCGAGAAACCCGCTTACAGTCCATGTAGTTGCTCGGGTCTCGCCCGCCGTCTGGCAGTGGCTCACCGGCGCGGGTGCCGTCCACATCGACATTCAAAAAGTTAGGGTTGCGGACCAGTCTCCCCTGATCCAATGCTCGCGCTGCCTGGGTTATGGGCACGGGAAGAAGTTCTGCCATGATGCAATCGACGTATGCAGTCACTGTGGGGGGCCGCACATGAGAACAGAGTGTGCTGATTGGATGGCTAACGCCCCCCCAAGCTGCGTCAATTGCAACAAGGCAAAGCTTGAAAAGGCGGACCACGACGCCTTTAGCGACGACTGCCCGGTGAGGCGGAAGTGAGACGCGTTGGCGAGGTCAACGACAGCGTATTGTTGAGGGCACCAAGTCTGTCTCGAACGCAAATCGCCACGCAGATCTCGCGGCCTCGGTCCACAGGGGTATGGTACTCAAAACAAAAATGTGAAAATATAGATTAATAAAAATAAATAGGGCAATAAAGTAAATTCAAAACGGTAAACTGGGTCCAGTTTCATAAGAAACTGGCCTAGTTTAAAAGGGGTAAAAAAATATTTAAGTACAACAAAAATTAAAGGAACAACAGATAGGAAAACATAGGGAAATTAATGAGTTAAATATATAATAGTAACATAGGCATAGTAGTAATAAATAGTAATAGTGTATGTATGTATTAATTAAGTAACTTATAAATTGTAAAAATAGCAAATTAAGAAATAAATATATATAGAATAATAGTAATGTTAGTTGTATATTATGCAAATAATATATAGTAGCATACGTAATAAAATATTAGAATTAAAAGTAAAAAGGCCAAACGTTGGGATTCATTATTATTAATAGGTCTGCATTTTTGAAATTTTCAAAAAAGCCTAATTTTGACCGAATTTTGCCATTTTTATAAATTAACTGGGATAGTGAGAGGGTAGTCGTGATATTTACAGGTCAGTATATCGGGTATAGTAATACTTAACCTCCCTTTTGAATTTCATAGTTCTGTGTCCAGTAGTTCTCGAGATCTTCTGTGTTGACCCACTAACCTGACCTACTGACCCACTAACCAACTGACCCACTGACCCAGTGACCCAGTGACCCAGTGACCCAGTGGCCCACTGACCCAGTGACCCAGTGAACTACTGACATACTGACCCACTGACCCAGTGACCCAGTGACCCAGTGACCCAGTGACCCACTGACCTACTGACCCAGTGACCCAGTGACCCAGTGACCCACTGACCTACTGACCCAGTGACCCAGTGGCCCACTGACCCAGTGACCCAGTGACCTACTGACATACTGACCCACTGACCCAGTGACCCAGTGACCCAGTGACCCACTGACCTACTGACCCAGTGACCCAGTGGCCCACTGACCCACTGACCTACTGACCCAGTGACCCAGTGACCCACTGACCTACTGACCCAGTGACCCAGTGGCCCACTGACCTACTGACCCAGTGACCCAGTGACCTACTGACATACTGACCCACTGACCCAGTGACCCAGTGACCCAGTGACCCAGTGACCCACTGACCTACTGACCCCGTGACCCAGTGACCCAGTGACCCACTGACCTACTGACCCAGTGACCCAGTGACCTACTGACATACTGACCCACTGACCCAGTGACCCAGTGACCCAGTGACCCAGTGACCCACTGACCTACTGACCCAGTGACCCAGTGACCCAGTGACCCACTGACATACTGACCCAGTGACCCAGTGGCCCACTGACCCAGTGACCCAGTGACCTACTGACATACTGACCCACTGACCCAGTGACCCAGTGACCCAGTGACCCAGTGACCCACTGACCTACTGACCCAGTGACCCAGTGGCCCACTGACCCACTGACCTACTGACCCAGTGACCTACTGACATACTGACCCACTGACCCAGTGCCCCATTGGCCTACTGACCGACTGACCTACAAACCTACTGACTTACTGACCTACATTCAGGGTGCCTTGAACGGGTCTTAAAAATTAGTTTTAAAAAAATTTTATTGCATTGCTGGACGGCAAATTTGACTTCCAAAGATCTTGGAATATTGTAAATAAATATTTTACTTTAGTTTACTTAGTTTATAGGACACATTTAAATTTATTTAAATTCTATTTTACTCTTTTATAATTTTATTGTGTTCTTTTTGAGTTATATAATTGTATTTTATTGTACGTATCCGACGCCCTTTACACGTCGCATACTTTTACACATTGACGTCCCTAAAAAGCCAGATTTAAGCGAGCTACACAATGTTCGGTATCAGGACTCCGCCCAGCAAGGTGGCGACTGAGAACTCTCCCCCGAAAAAGGCCGAAGAGAAGGTAGAGAAGACGGGCCTCCCTTCAAACCATGACCGGACCTTTGCGGTCAGAAGGAGCATCGGGGAGACAGAGGCAAGAGCCGCAAAGACGTCTCCGAAGAGGGTGGTGGTGCCAATAGCGGGCCCCTCGAGGCCAAAAACCCGAACATCATTGACGGACGCCTCGGACGCCCCCCCCCCCAAAACCAACTCACCCCTCTAGAGTCGCTGAGGCTAGGGCATGCCTGAATAGGGCTAAGCTCTGCCTCAGTAGCTCTAGAAACATTAAAACAGAGTATAAAGAGGGGATCACTGCAGCTGTGGAGCGGCTCTATCAGCTCGTGAAGGAGTCAGAGGCCAAAGAAGTAACAAGAATCCAGAGCAAGGGACAGGATGGGAAGAAAGAGGAGGACACTTTACACCCTCCACTTCCTCCTCACCCTGCCCCCTGCAACGAAGAAATATTAAGGAGGATGGATGACCACTCCAAATTAATACGGGAAAATGCAGCCAAGATGGAGTCACTGAGGGAAACCCTAGAAAACCACCAGAAGGCCTTGGAAGTGGCCCCCACCTACGCGAACGTCGTGGCTGGCTCGCCGAAGAGGCCACCGGCAGAGCCAGCTGCGATGCACTCTGTCATAATCACGTCGAAAGACGACCAGGACACCGGAGAGGAGGTTTATGACAGAGTAAGGAAAGCGATAAATGCCAAGGATGAGGGGACAAGAATTGACAGGATCAGAAAGGCCAAAGATCGGAAAGTCATTCTAAGTTGCAAAGACAAGGCAGAACTAAGAAAAGTAAAGGAAAAGTTAACAGAAAAAGGATGTTCTCTCAAAGTAGAGGACATCAAGAATAAGGACCCCCTCTTGGTGCTGTACGGAGTCTCCAAAGTAAATACCGATGAGGATATTGTGAAGGCAATTAGGGGCCAAAATGGAAATTCGCTTGGGGATGTGGGTGAGGGGGACTTCCGCGTCGAGGTCCGGTACAGACGGAGGGCGAGAAACCCGCTTACAGTCCATGTAGTTGCTCGGGTCTCGCCCGCCGTCTGGCAGTGGCTCACCGGCGCGGGTGCCGTCCACATCGACATTCAAAAAGTTAGGGTTGCGGACCAGTCTCCCCTGATCCAATGCTCGCGCTGCCTGGGTTATGGGCACGGGAAGAAGTTCTGCCATGATGCAATCGACGTATGCAGTCACTGTGGGGGGCCGCACATGAGAACAGAGTGTGCTGATTGGATGGCTAACGCCCCCCCAAGCTGCGTCAATTGCAACAAGGCAAAGCTTGAAAAGGCGGACCACGACGCCTTTAGCGACGACTGCCCGGTGAGGCGGAAGTGAGACGCGTTGGCGAGGTCAACGACAGCGTATTGTTGAGGGCACCAAGTCTGTCTCGAACGCAAATCGCCACGCAGATCTCGCGGCCTCGGTCCACAGGGGTATGGTACTCAAAACAAAAATGTGAAAATATAGATTAATAAAAATAAATAGGGCAATAAAGTAAATTCAAAACGGTAAACTGGGTCCAGTTTCATAAGAAACTGGCCTAGTTTAAAAGGGGTAAAAAAATATTTAAGTACAACAAAAATTAAAGGAACAACAGATAGGAAAACATAGGGAAATTAATGAGTTAAATATATAATAGTAACATAGGCATAGTAGTAATAAATAGTAATAGTGTATGTATGTATTAATTAAGTAACTTATAAATTGTGAAAATAGCAAATTAAGAAATATATATATATAGAATAATAGTAATGTTAGTTGTATATTATGCAAATAATATATAGTAGCATACGTAATAAAATATTAGAATTAAAAGTAAAAAGGCCAAACTTTGGGATTCATTATTATTAATAGGTCTGCATTTTTGAAATTTTCAAAAAAGCCTAATTTTGACCGAATTTTGCCATTTTTATAAATTAACTGGGATAGTGAGAGGGTAGTCGTGATATTTACAGGTCAGTATATCGGGTATAGTAATACTTAACCTCCCTTTTGAATTTCATAGTTCTGTGTCCAGTAGTTCTCGAGATCTTCTGTGTTGACCCACTAACCTGACCTACTGACCCACTGACCAACTGACCCACTGACCCAGTGACCCAGTGACCCACTGACCTACTGACCCAGTGACCCAGTGGCCCACTGACCCACTGACCTACTGACCCAGTGACCCAGTGGCCCACTGACCCAGTGACCCAGTGACCTACTGACATACTGACCCACTGACCCAGTGACCCAGTGACCCAGTGACCCAGTGACCCACTGACCTACTGACCCAGTGACCCAGTGACCCAGTGACCCACTGACCTACTGACCCAGTGACCCAGTGGCCCACTGACCCACTGACCTACTGACCCAGTGACCTACTGACATACTGACCCACTGACCCAGTGCCCCATTGGCCTACTGACCGACTGACCTACAAACCTACTGACTTACTGACCTACATTCAGGGTGCCTTGAACGGGTCTTAAAAATTAGTTTTAAAAAAATTTTATTGCATTGCTGGACGGCAAATTTGACTTCCAAAGATCTTGGAATATTGTAAATAAATATTTTACTTTAGTTTACTTAGTTTATAGGACACATTTAAATTTATTTAAATTCTATTTTACTCTTTTATAATTTTATTGTGTTCTTTTTGAGTTATATAATTGTATTTTATTGTACGTATCCGACGCCCTTTACACGTCGCATACTTTTACACATTGACGTCCCTAAAAAGCCAGATTTAAGCGAGCTACACAATGTTCGGTATCAGGACTCCGCCCAGCAAGGTGGCGACTGAGAACTCTCCCCCGAAAAAGGCCGAAGAGAAGGTAGAGAAGACGGGCCTCCCTTCAAACCATGACCGGACCTTTGCGGTCAGAAGGAGCATCGGGGAGACAGAGGCAAGAGCCGCAAAGACGTCTCCGAAGAGGGTGGTGGTGCCAATAGCGGGCCCCTCGAGGCCAAAAACCCGAACATCATTGACGGACGCCTCGGACGCCCCCCCCCCCCCAAAACCAACTCACCCCTCTAGAGTCGCTGAGGCTAGGGCATGCCTGAATAGGGCTAAGCTCTGCCTCAGTAGCTCTAGAAACATTAAAACAGAGTATAAAGAGGGGATCACTGCAGCTGTGGAGCGGCTCTATCAGCTCGTGAAGGAGTCAGAGGCCAAAGAAGTAACAAGAATCCAGAGCAAGGGACAGGATGGGAAGAAAGAGGAGGACACTTTACACCCTCCACTTCCTCCTCACCCTGCCCCCTGCAACGAAGAAATATTAAGGAGGATGGATGACCACTCCAAATTAATACGGGAAAATGCAGCCAAGATGGAGTCACTGAGGGAAACCCTAGAAAACCACCAGAAGGCCTTGGAAGTGGCCCCCACCTACGCGAACGTCGTGGCTGGCTCGCCGAAGAGGCCACCGGCAGAGCCAGCTGCGATGCACTCTGTCATAATCACGTCGAAAGACGACCAGGACACCGGAGAGGAGGTTTATGACAGAGTAAGGAAAGCGATAAATGCCAAGGATGAGGGGACAAGAATTGACAGGATCAGAAAGGCCAAGGATCGGAAAGTCATTCTAAGTTGCAAAGACAAGGCAGAACTAAGAAAAGTAAAGGAAAAGTTAACAGAAAAACGATGTTCTCTCAAAGTAGAGGACATCAAGAATAAGGACCCCCTCTTGGTGCTGTACGGAGTCTCCAAAGTAAATACCGATGAGGATATTGTGAAGGCAATTAGGGGCCAAAATGGAAATTTGCTTGGGGATGTGGGTGAGGGGGACTTCCGCGTCGTGGTCCGGTACAGACGGAGGGCGAGAAACCCGCTTACAGTCCATGTAGTTGCTCGGGTCTCGCCCGCCGTCTGGCAGCGGCTCACCGGCGCGGGTGCCGTCCACATCGACATTCAAAAAGTTAGGGTTGCGGACCAGTCTCCCCTGATCCAATGCTCGCGCTGCCTGGGTTATGGGCACGGGAAGAAGTTCTGCCATGATGCAATCGACGTATGCAGTCACTGTGGGGGGCCGCACATGAGAACAGAGTGTGCTGATTGGATGGCTAACGCCCCCCCAAGCTGCGTCAATTGCAACAAGGCAAAGCTTGAAAAGGCGGACCACGACGCCTTTAGCGACGACTGCCCGGTGAGGCGGAAGTGAGACGCGTTGGCGAGGTCAACGACAGCGTATTGTTGAGGGCACCAAGTCTGTCTCGAACGCAAATCGCCACGCAGATCTCGCGGCCTCGGTCCACAGGGGTATGGTACTCAAAACAAAAATGTGAAAATATAGATTAATAAAAATAAATAGGGCAATAAAGTAAATTCAAAACGGTAAACTGGGTCCAGTTTCATAAGAAACTGGCCTAGTTTAAAAGGGGTAAAAAAATATTTAAGTACAACAAAAATTAAAGGAACAACAGATAGGAAAACATAGGGAAATTAATGAGTTAAATATATAATAGTAACATAGGCATAGTAGTAATAAATAGTAATAGTGTATGTATGTATTAATTAAGTAACTTATAAATTGTAAAAATAGCAAATTAAGAAATAAATATATATAGAATAATAGTAATGTTAGTTGTATATTATGCAAATAATATATAGTAGCATACGTAATAAAATATTAGAATTAAAAGTAAAAAGGCCAAACTTTGGGATTCATTATTATTAATAGGTCTGCATTTTTGAAATTTTCAAAAAAGCCTAATTTTGACCGAATTTTGCCATTTTTATAAATTAACTGGGATAGTGAGAGGGTAGTCGTGATATTTACAGGTCAGTATATCGGGTATAGTAATACTTAACCTCCCTTTTGAATTTCATAGTTCTGTGTCCAGTAGTTCTCGAGATCTTCTGTGTTGACCCACTAACCTGACCTACTGACCCACTGACCAACTGACCCACTGACCCAGTGACCCAGTGACCCACTGACCTACTGACCCAGTGACCCAGTGGCCCACTGACCCAGTGACCCAGTGACCTACTGACATACTGACCCACTGACCCAGTGACCCAGTGACCCAGTGACCCACTGACCTACTGACCCAGTGACCCAGTGACCCAGTGACCCACTGACATACTGACCCCGTGACCCAGTGGCCCACTGACCCAGTGACCCAGTGACCTACTGACATACTGACCCACTGACCCAGTGACCCAGTGACCCAGTGACCCAGTGACCCACTGACCTACTGACCCAGTGACCCAGTGGCCCACTGACCCACTGACCTACTGACCCAGTGACCTACTGACATACTGACCCACTGACCCAGTGCCCCATTGGCCTACTGACCGACTGACCTACAAACCTACTGACTTACTGACCTACATTCAGGGTGCCTTGAACGGGTCTTAAAAATTAGTTTTAAAAAAATTTTATTGCATTGCTGGACGGCAAATTTGACTTCCAAAGATCTTGGAATATTGTAAATAAATATTTTACTTTAGTTTACTTAGTTTATAGGACACATTTAAATTTATTTAAATTCTATTTTACTCTTTTATAATTTTATTGTGTTCTTTTTGAGTTATATAATTGTATTTTATTGTACGTATCCGACGCCCTTTACACGTCGCATACTTTTACACATTGACGTCCCTAAAAAGCCAGATTTAAGCGAGCTACACAATGTTCGGTATCAGGACTCCGCCTAGCAAGGTGGCGACTGAGAACTCTCCCCCGAAAAAGGCCGAAGAGAAGGTAGAGAAGACGGGCCTCCCTTCAAACCATGACCGGACCTTTGCGGTCAGAAGGAGCATCGGGGAGACAGAGGCAAGAGCCGCAAAGACGTCTCCGAAGAGGGTGGTGGTGCCAATAGCGGGCCCCTCGAGGCCAAAAACCCGAACATCATTGACGGACGCCTCGGACGCCCCCCCCCCCCAAAACCAACTCACCCCTCTAGAGTCGCTGAGGCTAGGGCATGCCTGAATAGGGCTAAGCTCTGCCTCAGTAGCTCTAGAAACATTAAAACAGAGTACAAAGAGGGGATCACTGCAGCTGTGGAGCGGCTCTATCAGCTCGTGAAGGAGACAGAGGCCAAAGAAGTAACAAGAATCCAGAGCAAGGGACAGGATGGGAAGAAAGAGGAGGACACTTTACACCCTCCACTTCCTCCTCACCTTGCCCCCTGCAACGAAGAAATATTAAGGAGGATGGATGACCACTCCAAATTAATACGGGCAAATGCAGCCAAGATGGAGTCACTGAGGGAAACCCTAGAAAACCACCAGAAGGCCTTGGAAGTGGCCCCCACCTACGCGAACGTCGTGGCTGGCTCGCCGAAGAGGCCACCGGCAGAGCCAGCTGCGATGCACTCTGTCATAATCACGTCGAAAGACGACCAGGACACCGGAGAGGAGGTTTATGACAGAGTAAGGAAAGCGATAAATGCCAAGGATGAGGGGACAAGAATTGACAGGATCAGAAAGGCCAAGGATCGGAAAGTCATTCTAAGTTGCAAAGACAAGGCAGAACTAAGAAAAGTAAAGGAAAAGTTAACAGAAAAACGATGTTCTCTCAAAGTAGAGGACATCAAGAATAAGGACCCCCTCTTGGTGCTGTACGGAGTCTCCAAAGTAAATACCGATGAGGATATTGTGAAGGCAATTAGGGGCCAAAATGGAAATTTGCTTGGGGATGTGGGTGAGGGGGACTTCCGCGTCGAGGTCCGGTACAGACGGAGGGCGAGAAACCCGCTTACAGTCCATGTAGTTGCTCGGGTCTCGCCCGCCGTCTGGCAGCGGCTCACCGGCGCGGGTGCCGTTCACATCGACATCCAAAAAGTTAGGGTTGCGGACCAGTCTCCCCTGATCCAATGCTCGCGCTGCCTGGGTTATGGGCACGGGAAGAAGTTCTGCCATGATGCAATCGACGTATGCAGTCACTGTGGGGGGCCGCACATGAGAACAGAGTGTGCTGATTGGATGGCTAACGCCCCCCCAAGCTGCGTCAATTGCAACAAGGCAAAGCTTGAAAAGGCGGACCACGACGCCTTTAGCGACGACTGCCCGGTGAGGCGGAAGTGAGACGCGTTGGCGAGGTCAACGACAGCGTATTGTTGAGGGCACCAAGTCTGTCTCGAACGCAAATCGCCACGCAGATCTCGCGGCCTCGGTCCACAGGGGTATGGTACTCAAAACAAAAATGTGAAAATATAGATTAATAAAAATAAATAGGGCAATAAAGTAAATTCAAAACGGTAAACTGGGTCCAGTTTCATAAGAAACTGGCCTAGTTTAAAAGGGGTAAAAAAATATTTAAGTACAACAAAAATTAAAAGAACAACAGATAGGAAAACATTGGGAAATTAATGAGTTAAATATATAATAGTAACATAGGCATAGTAGTAATAAATAGTAATAGTGTATGTATGTATTAATTAAGTAACTTATAAATTGTAAAAATAGCAAATTAAGAAATAAATATATATAGAATAATAGTAATGTTAGTTGTATATTATGCAAATAATATATAGTAGCATACGTAATAAAATATTAGAATTAAAAGTAAAAAGGCCAAACTTTGGGATTCATTATTATTAATAGGTCTGCATTTTTGAAATTTTCAAAAAAGCCTAATTTTGACCGAATTTTGCCATTTTTATAAATTAACTGGGATAGTGAGAGGGTAGTCGTGATATTTACAGGTCAGTATATCGGGTATAGTAATACTTAACCTCCCTTTTGAATTTCATAGTTCTGTGTCCAGTAGTTCTCGAGATCTTCTGTGTTGACCCACTAACCTGACCTACTGACCCACTGACCAACTGACCCACTGACCCAGTGACCCAGTGACCCACTGACCTACTGACCCAGTGACCCAGTGGCCCACTGACCCAGTGACCCAGTGACCCAGTGACCCAGTGACCCAGTGACCTACTGACCCAGTGACCCAGTGACCCAGTGACCCACTGACCTACTGACCCAGTAACCCAGTGGCCCACTGACCCAGTGACCCAGTGACCTACTGACATACTGACCCACTGACCCAGTGACCCAGTGACCCAGTGACCCACTGACCTACTGACCCAGTGACCCAGTGACCCACTGACCTACTGACCCAGTGACTTAGTGGCCCACTGACCCACTGACCTACTGACCCAGTGACCTAGTGACCTACTGACATACTGACCCACTGACCCAGTGACCCAGTGACCCAGTGACCCAGTGACCTACTGACCCAGTGACCCAGTGACCCACTGACCTACTGACCCAGTGACCCAGTGACCCACTGACCTACTGACCCAGTGACCCAGTGGCCCACTGACCCAGTGACCCAGTGACCTACTGACATACTGACCCACTGACCCAGTGACCCAGTGACCCAGTGACCCAGTGGCCCACTGACCCACTGACCTACTGACCCAGTGACCCAGTGGCCCACTGACCCACTGACCTACTGACCCAGTGACCCAGTGACCTACTGACATACTGACCCACTGACCCAGTGACCCAGTGACCCAGTGACCCAGTGACCCACTGACCCACTGACCCAGTGACCCAGTGACCCAGTGACCCACTGACCTACTGACCCAGTGACCCAGTGGCCCACTGACCCAGTGACCCAGTGACCTACTGACATACTGACCCACTGACCCAGTGACCCAGTAACCCAGTGACCCACTGACCTACTGACCCAGTGACCCAGTGGCCCACTGACCCACTGACCTACTGACCCAGTGACCCAGTGGCCCACTGACCCAGTGACCCAGTGACCTACTGACATACTGACCCACTGACCCAGTGACCCAGTGACCCAGTGACCCACTGACCTACTGACCCAGTGACTTAGTGGCCCACTGACCCACTGACCTACTGACCCAGTGACCTACTGACATACTGACCCACTGACCCAGTGCCCCATTGGCCTACTGACCGACTGACCTACAAACCTACTGACTTACTGACCTACATTCAGGGTGCCTTGAACGGGTCTTAAAAATTAGTTTTAAAAAAATTTTATTGCATTGCTGGACGGCAAATTTGACTTCCAAAGATCTTGGAATATTGTAAATAAATATTTTACTTTAGTTTACTTAGTTTATAGGACACATTTAAATTTATTTAAATTCTATTTTACTCTTTTATAATTTTATTGTGTTCTTTTTGAGTTATATAATTGTATTTTATTGTACGTATCCGACGCCCTTTACACGTCGCATACTTTTACACATTGACGTCCCTAAAAAGCCAGATTTAAGCGAGCTACACAATGTTCGGTATCAGGACTCCGCCTAGCAAGGTGGCGACTGAGAACTCTCCCCCGAAAAAGGCCGAAGAGAAGGTAGAGAAGACGGGCCTCCCTTCAAACCATGACCGGACCTTTGCGGTCAGAAGGAGCATCGGGGAGACAGAGGCAAGAGCCGCAAAGACGTCTCCGAAGAGGGTGGTGGTGCCAATAGCGGGCCCCTCGAGGCCAAAAACCCGAACATCATTGACGGACGCCTCGGACGCCCCCCCCCCAAAACCAACTCACCCCTCTAGAGTCGCTGAGGCTAGGGCATGCCTGAATAGGGCTAAGCTCTGCCTCAGTAGCTCTAGAAACATTAAAACAGAGTACAAAGAGGGGATCACTGCAGCTGTGGAGCGGCTCTATCAGCTCGTGAAGGAGACAGAGGCCAAAGAAGTAACAAGAATCCAGAGCAAGGGACAGGATGGGAAGAAAGAGGAGGACACTTTACACCCTCCACTTCCTCCTCACCCTGCCCCCTGCAACGAAGAAATATTAAGGAGGATGGATGACCACTCCAAATTAATACGGGCAAATGCAGCCAAGATGGAGTCACTGAGGGAAACCCTAGAAAACCACCAGAAGGCCTTGGAAGTGGCCCCCACCTACGCGAACGTCGTGGCTGGCTCGCCGAAGAGGCCACCGGCAGAGCCAGCTGCGATGCACTCTGTCATAATCACGTCGAAAGACGACCAGGACACCGGAGAGGAGGTTTATGACAGAGTAAGGAAAGCGATAAATGCCAAGGATGAGGGGACAAGAATTGACAGGATCAGAAAGGCCAAGGATCGGAAAGTCATTCTAAGTTGCAAAGACAAGGCAGAACTAAGAAAAGTAAAGGAAAAGTTAACAGAAAAACGATGTTCTCTCAAAGTAGAGGACATCAAGAATAAGGACCCCCTCTTGGTGCTGTACGGAGTCTCCAAAGTAAATACCGATGAGGATATTGTGAAGGCAATTAGGGGCCAAAATGGAAATTTGCTTGGGGATGTGGGTGAGGGGGACTTCCGCGTCGAGGTCCGGTACAGACGGAGGGCGAGAAACCCGCTTACAGTCCATGTAGTTGCTCGGGTCTCGCCCGCCGTCTGGCAGCGGCTCACCGGCGCGGGTGCCGTTCACATCGACATCCAAAAAGTTAGGGTTGCGGACCAGTCTCCCCTGATCCAATGCTCGCGCTGCCTGGGTTATGGGCACGGGAAGAAGTTCTGCCATGATGCAATCGACGTATGCAGTCACTGTGGGGGGCCGCACATGAGAACAGAGTGTGCTGATTGGATGGCTAACGCCCCCCCAAGCTGCGTCAATTGCAACAAGGCAAAGCTTGAAAAGGCGGACCACGACGCCTTTAGCGACGACTGCCCGGTGAGGCGGAAGTGAGACGCGTTGGCGAGGTCAACGACAGCGTATTGTTGAGGGCACCAAGTCTGTCTCGAACGCAAATCGCCACGCAGATCTCGCGGCCTCGGTCCACAGGGGTATGGTACTCAAAACAAAAATGTGAAAATATAGATTAATAAAAATAAATAGGGCAATAAAGTAAATTCAAAACGGTAAACTGGGTCCAGTTTCATAAGAAACTGGCCTAGTTTAAAAGGGGTAAAAAAATATTTAAGTACAACAAAAATTAAAAGAACAACAGATAGGAAAACATTGGGAAATTAATGAGTTAAATATATAATAGTAACATAGGCATAGTAGTAATAAATAGTAATAGTGTATGTATGTATTAATTAAGTAACTTATAAATTGTAAAAATAGCAAATTAAGAAATAAATATATATAGAATAATAGTAATGTTAGTTGTATATTATGCAAATAATATATAGTAGCATACGTAATAAAATATTAGAATTAAAAGTAAAAAGGCCAAACTTTGGGATTCATTATTATTAATAGGTCTGCATTTTTGAAATTTTCAAAAAAGCCTAATTTTGACCGAATTTTGCCATTTTTATAAATTAACTGGGATAGTGAGAGGGTAGTCGTGATATTTACAGGTCAGTATATCGGGTATAGTAATACTTAACCTCCCTTTTGAATTTCATAGTTCTGTGTCCAGTAGTTCTCGAGATCTTCTGTGTTGACCCACTAACCTGACCTACTGACCCACTGACCAACTGACCCACTGACCCAGTGACCCAGTGACCCACTGACCTACTGACCCAGTGACCCAGTGGCCCACTGACCCAGTGACCCAGTGACCCAGTGACCCAGTGACCTACTGACCCAGTGACCCAGTGACCCAGTGACCCACTGACCTACTGACCCAGTAACCCAGTGGCCCACTGACCCAGTGACCCAGTGACCTACTGACATACTGACCCACTGACCCAGTGACCCAGTGACCCAGTGACCCAGTGACCCACTGACCTACTGACCCAGTGACCCAGTGACCCACTGACCTACTGACCCAGTGACTTAGTGGCCCACTGACCCACTGACCTACTGACCCAGTGACCTAGTGACCTACTGACATACTGACCCACTGACCCAGTGACCCAGTGACCCAGTGACCCAGTGACCTACTGACCCAGTGACCCAGTGACCCAGTGACCCACTGACCTACTGACCCAGTGACCCAGTGGCCCACTGACCCAGTGACCCAGTGACCTACTGACATACTGACCCACTGACCCAGTGACCCAGTGACCCAGTGACCCAGTGACCCACTGACCTACTGACCCAGTGACCCAGTGGCCCACTGACCCACTGACCTACTGACCCAGTGACCCAGTGGCCCACTGACCCACTGACCTACTGACCCAGTGACCCAGTGACCTACTGACATACTGACCCACTGACCCAGTGACCCAGTGACCCAGTGACCCAGTGACCCACTGACCCACTGACCCAGTGACCCAGTGACCCAGTGACCCACTGACCTACTGACCCAGTGACCCAGTGGCCCACTGACCCAGTGACCCAGTGACCTACTGACATACTGACCCACTGACCCAGTGACCCAGTAACCCAGTGACCCACTGACCTACTGACCCAGTGACCCAGTGGCCCACTGACCCACTGACCTACTGACCCAGTGACCCAGTGGCCCACTGACCCAGTGACCCAGTGACCTACTGACATACTGACCCACTGACCCAGTGACCCAGTGACCCAGTGACCCAGTGACCCACTGACCTACTGACCCAGTGACTTAGTGGCCCACTGACCCACTGACCTACTGACCCAGTGACCTACTGACATACTGACCCACTGACCCAGTGCCCCATTGGCCTACTGACCGACTGACCTACAAACCTACTGACTTACTGACCTACATTCAGGGTGCCTTGAACGGGTCTTAAAAATTAGTTTTAAAAAAATTTTATTGCATTGCTGGACGGCAAATTTGACTTCCAAAGATCTTGGAATATTGTAAATAAATATTTTACTTTAGTTTACTTAGTTTATAGGACACATTTAAATTTATTTAAATTCTATTTTACTCTTTTATAATTTTATTGTGTTCTTTTTGAGTTATATAATTGTATTTTATTGTACGTATCCGACGCCCTTTACACGTCGCATACTTTTACACATTGACGTCCCTAAAAAGCCAGATTTAAGCGAGCTACACAATGTTCGGTATCAGGACTCCGCCTAGCAAGGTGGCGACTGAGAACTCTCCCCCGAAAAAGGCCGAAGAGAAGGTAGAGAAGACGGGCCTCCCTTCAAACCATGACCGGACCTTTGCGGTCAGAAGGAGCATCGGGGAGACAGAGGCAAGAGCCGCAAAGACGTCTCCGAAGAGGGTGGTGGTGCCAATAGCGGGCCCCTCGAGGCCAAAAACCCGAACATCATTGACGGACGCCTCGGACGCCCCCCCCCCAAAACCAACTCACCCCTCTAGAGTCGCTGAGGCTAGGGCATGCCTGAATAGGGCTAAGCTCTGCCTCAGTAGCTCTAGAAACATTAAAACAGAGTACAAAGAGGGGATCACTGCAGCTGTGGAGCGGCTCTATCAGCTCGTGAAGGAGACAGAGGCCAAAGAAGTAACAAGAATCCAGAGCAAGGGACAGGATGGGAAGAAAGAGGAGGACACTTTACACCCTCCACTTCCTCCTCACCCTGCCCCCTGCAACGAAGAAATATTAAGGAGGATGGATGACCACTCCAAATTAATACGGGCAAATGCAGCCAAGATGGAGTCACTGAGGGAAACCCTAGAAAACCACCAGAAGGCCTTGGAAGTGGCCCCCACCTACGCGAACGTCGTGGCTGGCTCGCCGAAGAGGCCACCGGCAGAGCCAGCTGCGATGCACTCTGTCATAATCACGTCGAAAGACGACCAGGACACCGGAGAGGAGGTTTATGACAGAGTAAGGAAAGCGATAAATGCCAAGGATGAGGGGACAAGAATTGACAGGATCAGAAAGGCCAAGGATCGGAAAGTCATTCTAAGTTGCAAAGACAAGGCAGAACTAAGAAAAGTAAAGGAAAAGTTAACAGAAAAACGATGTTCTCTCAAAGTAGAGGACATCAAGAATAAGGACCCCCTCTTGGTGCTGTACGGAGTCTCCAAAGTAAATACCGATGAGGATATTGTGAAGGCAATTAGGGGCCAAAATGGAAATTTGCTTGGGGATGTGGGTGAGGGGGACTTCCGCGTCGAGGTCCGGTACAGACGGAGGGCGAGAAACCCGCTTACAGTCCATGTAGTTGCTCGGGTCTCGCCCGCCGTCTGGCAGCGGCTCACCGGCGCGGGTGCCGTTCACATCGACATCCAAAAAGTTAGGGTTGCGGACCAGTCTCCCCTGATCCAATGCTCGCGCTGCCTGGGTTATGGGCACGGGAAGAAGTTCTGCCATGATGCAATCGACGTATGCAGTCACTGTGGGGGGCCGCACATGAGAACAGAGTGTGCTGATTGGATGGCTAACGCCCCCCCAAGCTGCGTCAATTGCAACAAGGCAAAGCTTGAAAAGGCGGACCACGACGCCTTTAGCGACGACTGCCCGGTGAGGCGGAAGTGAGACGCGTTGGCGAGGTCAACGACAGCGTATTGTTGAGGGCACCAAGTCTGTCTCGAACGCAAATCGCCACGCAGATCTCGCGGCCTCGGTCCACAGGGGTATGGTACTCAAAACAAAAATGTGAAAATATAGATTAATAAAAATAAATAGGGCAATAAAGTAAATTCAAAACGGTAAACTGGGTCCAGTTTCATAAGAAACTGGCCTAGTTTAAAAGGGGTAAAAAAATATTTAAGTACAACAAAAATTAAAAGAACAACAGATAGGAAAACATTGGGAAATTAATGAGTTAAATATATAATAGTAACATAGGCATAGTAGTAATAAATAGTAATAGTGTATGTATGTATTAATTAAGTAACTTATAAATTGTAAAAATAGCAAATTAAGAAATAAATATATATAGAATAATAGTAATGTTAGTTGTATATTATGCAAATAATATATAGTAGCATACGTAATAAAATATTAGAATTAAAAGTAAAAAGGCCAAACTTTGGGATTCATTATTATTAATAGGTCTGAATTTTTGAAATTTTCAAAAAAGCCTAATTTTGACCGAATTTTGCCATTTTTATAAATTAACTGGGATAGTGAGAGGGTAGTCGTGATATTTACAGGTCAGTATATCGGGTATAGTAATACTTAACCTCCCTTTTGAATTTCATAGTTCTGTGTCCAGTAGTTCTCGAGATCTTCTGTGTTGACCCACTAACCTGACCTACTGACCCACTGACCAACTGACCCACTGACCCAGTGACCCAGTGACCCACTGACCTACTGACCCAGTGACCCAGTGGCCCACTGACCCAGTGACCCAGTGACCTACTGACATACTGACCCACTGACCCAGTGACCCAGTGACCCAGTGACCCAGTGACCCAGTGACCCACTGACCTACTGACCCAGTGACCCAGTGACCCAGTGACCTACTGACCTACTGACCCAGTGACCCAGTGGCCCACTGACCCAGTGACCCAGTGACCTACTGACATACTGACCTACTGACCCAGTGACCCAGTGACCCAGTGACCCAGTGACCCACTGAACTACTGACCCAGTGACCCAGTGACCCACTGACATACTGACCCAGTGACCCAGTGGCCCACTGACCCAGTGACCTACTGACATACTGACCCACTGACCCAGTGACCCAGTGACCCAGTGACCCAGTGACCCACTGACCTACTGACCCAGTGACCCAGTGGCCCACTGACCCAGTGACCCACTGACCTACTGACCCAGTGACCCAGTGACCCAGTGACCCACTGACATACTGACCCAGTGACCCAGTGGCCCACTGACCCAGTGACCCAGTGACCTACTGACATACTGACCCACTGACCCAGTGACCCAGTGACCCAGTGACCCAGTGACCCACTGACCTACTGACCCAGTGACCCAGTGGCCCACTGACCCACTGACCTACTGACCCAGTGACCCAGTGACCTACTGACATACTGACCCACTGACCCAGTGCCCCATTGGCCTACTGACCGACTGACCTACAAACCTACTGACTTACTGACCTACATTCAGGGTGCCTTGAACTGGTCTTAAAAATTAGTTTTAAAAAATTTTTATTTCATTGCTGGACGGCAAAGTTGACTTCCAAAGATCTTGGAATATTGTAAATAAATATTTTACTTTAGTTTACTTAGTTTATAGGACACATTTAAATTTATTTAAATTCTATTTTACTCTTTTATAATTTTATTGTGTTCTTTTTGAGTTATATAATTGTATTTTATTGTACGTATCCGACGCCCTTTACACGTCGCATACTTTTACACATTGACGTCCCTAAAAAGCCAGATTTAAGCGAGCTACACAATGTTCGGTATCAGGACTCCGCCCAGCAAGGTGGCGACTGAGAACTCTCCCCCGAAAAAGGCCGAAGAGAAGGTAGAGAAGACGGGCCTCCCTTCAAACCATGACCGGACCTTTGCGGTCAGAAGGAGCATCGGGGAGACAGAGGCAAGAGCCGCAAAGACGTCTCCGAAGAGGGTGGTGGTGCCAATAGCGGGCCCCTCGAGGCCAAAAACCCGAACATCATTGACGGACGCCTCGGACGCCCCCCCCCCCCAAAACCAACTCACCCCTCTAGAGTCGCTGAGGCTAGGGCATGCCTGAATAGGGCTAAGCTCTGCCTCAGTAGCTCTAGAAACATTAAAACAGAGTATAAAGAGGGGATCACTGCAGCTGTGGAGCGGCTCTATCAGCTCGTGAAGGAGTCAGAGGCCAAAGAAGTAACAAGAATCCAGAGCAAGGGACAGGATGGGAAGAAAGAGGAGGACACTTTACACCCTCCACTTCCTCCTCACCCTGCCCCCTGCAACGAAGAAATATTAAGGAGGATGGATGACCACTCCAAATTAATACGGGAAAATGCAGCTAAGATGGAGTCACTGAGGGAAACCCTAGAAAACCACCAGAAGGCCTTGGAAGTGGCCCCCACCTACGCGAACGTCGTGGCTGGCTCGCCGAAGAGGCCACCGGCAGAGCCAGCTGCGATGCACTCTGTCATAATCACGTCGAAAGACGACCAGGACACCGGAGAGGAGGTTTATGACAGAGTAAGGAAAGCGATAAATGCCAAGGATGAGGGGACAAGAATTGACAGGATCAGAAAGGCCAAGGATCGGAAAGTCATTCTAAGTTGCAAAGACAAGGCAGAACTAAGAAAAGTAAAGGAAAAGTTAACAGAAAAACGATGTTCTCTCAAAGTAGAGGACATCAAGAATAAGGACCCCCTCGTGGTGCTGTACGGAGTCTCCAAAGTAAATACCGATGAGGATATTGTGAAGGCAATTAGGGGCCAAAATGGAAATTTGCTTGGGGATGTGGGTGAGGGGGACTTCCGCATCGAGGTCCGGTACAGACGGAGGGCGAGAAACCCGCTTACAGTCCATGTAGTTGCTCGGGTCTCGTCCGCCGTCTGGCAGCGGCTCACCGGCGCGGGTGCCGTCCACATCGACATTCAAAAAGTTAGGGTTGCGGACCAGTCTCCCCTGATCCAATGCTCGCGCTGCCTGGGTTATGGGCACGGGAAGAAGTTCTGCCATGATGCAATCGACGTATGCAGTCACTGTGGGGGGCCGCACATGAGAACAGAGTGTGCTGATTGGATGGCTAACGCCCCCCCAAGCTGCGTCAATTGCAACAAGGCAAAGCTTGAAAAGGCGGACCACGACGCCTTTAGCGACGACTGCCCGGTGAGGCGGAAGTGAGACGCGTTGGCGAGGTCAACGACAGCGTATTGTTGAGGGCACCAAGTCTGTCTCGAACGCAAATCGCCACGCAGATCTCGCGGCCTCGGTCCACAGGGGTATGGTACTCAAAACAAAAATGTGAAAATATAGATTAATAAAAATAAATAGGGCAATAAAGTAAATTCAAAACGGTAAACTGGGTCCAGTTTCATAAGAAACTGGCCTAGTTTAAAAGGGGTAAAAAAATATTTAAGTACAACAAAAATTAAAGGAACAACAGATAGGAAAACATAGGGAAATTAATGAGTTAAATATATAATAGTAACATAGGCATAGTAGTAATAAATAGTAATAGTGTATGTATGTATTAATTAAGTAACTTATAAATTGTAAAAATAGCAAATTAAGAAATAAATATATATAGAATAATAGTAATGTTAGTTGTATATTATGCAAATAATATATAGTAGCATACGTAATAAAATATTAGAATTAAAAGTAAAAAGGCCAAACTTTGGGATTCATTATTATTAATAGGTCTGCATTTTTGAAATTTTCAAAAAAGCCTAATTTTGACCGAATTTTGCCATTTTTATAAATTAACTGGGATAGTGAGAGGGTAGTCGTGATATTTACAGGTCAGTATATCGGGTATAGTAATACTTAACCTCCCTTTTGAATTTCATAGTTCTGTGTCCAGTAGTTCTCGAGATCTTCTGTGTTGACCCACTAACCTGACCTACTGACCCACTGACCAACTGGCCCACTGACCCAGTGACCCAGTGACCCACTGACCTACTGACCCAGTGACCCAGTGGCCCACTGACCCAGTGACCCAGTGACCCAGTGACCTACTGACCCAGTGACCCAGTGACCCAGTGACCCACTGACCTACTGACCCAGTGACCCAGTGGCCCACTGACCCAGTGACCCAGTGACCTACTGACATACTGACCCACTGACCCAGTGACCCAGTGACCCAGTGACCCACTGACCTACTGACCCAGTGACCCAGTGGCCCACTGACCCACTGACCTACTGACCCAGTGACCCAGTGACCCACTGACCTACTGACCCAGTGACCCAGTGGCCCACTGACCCACTGACCTACTGACCCAGTGACCCAGTGACCTACTGACATACTGACCCACTGACCGTACCATTATCTATAAAAACGGCAAAAAAATAATGTCTGTTGTATGGGAGCCCCACTTAAATATTTATTTTATTCTGTTTTTAGTATTTTTTGTTATAGCGGTTATATATAAATACATAAGCTGTGAAAATTTCAACTGTGTAACTATCACGGTTCATGAGATACAGCCTGGTGACAGACGGACTGACAGACAGACAGACGGATAGACAGACAGCTGAGTCTTAGTAATAGGGTTCCGTTTTACCCTTTCGGTACGGAACCCTAAAAATGGTACGTATTTAATTACAATTATTTAAGAAAATCGGTCTTGCGTGTTTTTTATATTGATAAACATCTTTGGATGAATAAAATTGTTTGCGTGTTGTAAATTAAACTAATCAAGTATTGTGCTGCCAAAATTCTCAGAAAAAAAGTTTTGATTGAGTGCCTACATGAAAGGTTTTTAATATCTTTCTCACGAAGATTCATATTTTCATACTGAAAATATTTTTCAGAGCACTATTTGAGCTCTGTATGAGCACTATTTTTCTCTGTAATTTTGTTATAATGTTATATATTATATATTAGGTTGGGGAAAAAGTTTTTTCGCATTTTTTAAGAAAATTCAAAACATTTTGTTAATATACATAGTTTATTTACATTTAACTAAAGTATGTAAGCACCATTTTGTTCGATAACTTTTTGCCATCTTGTAGGTAGGGACATGATCCCATTGCTATAGAAATTTTGGGGCTTCTGGTCAAAATACCGCGACAAGTGGTTTTGGCAGTCCTCTCGTGATGTTAACCTGACACTGCCTAAAGAATTCTGAAGAGACCGAAACAGGTGGAAATCTGAAGGTGCAAGGTCAGGACTATACGGCAGATGCATTAACACCTCCCAACCAAACTCTCTTAATTTTTGCTGAGTGGCTAAAGATGTGTGAGGTCTAGCGTTATCATGATGAAAAACTACACCCCTTCTGTTGATTAATTCCGGCCGCTCATTCGCGCGATTCATCAGTTGTTCGCAGTAAAGTTCAGAATCGATGGTCCTGCCTGGTGGTAACAGCTCATAATGATAATGCCCTTCCAATCCCACCACACACACAGCATCACCTTGTTGCGAGTTAACCCGGGTTTCGCCACAGTCTGTGAAGCCTGACCGGCCTTTGACCATGACCTTTTTCGCACGTTCTTGTCGTACATGATCCACTTTTTATCACCAGTTCTTATATATAGTTGAAAATGGTTCGGTTTCATTACGTCGTAATAAAGAATCATAAATGAGTACACGGTTCATTAGGTTTGTTTCAGTGAGCCTTATCTTATCCGTAATAGGGTAACCAGAGCGATAGTAAAATTTTAAAATGTATCGAATTTCTTCATTAGATTCATCCATCTTTACAGTACGAAAAACAAATAAAAATCACACATTTTCCTAATTTGAATTTGGAATTATCTTCTTTAAAATTTAAACTTTGAATGATACCAAAACCAGCCAGATACAAATAGTATAGCCAAAGAGATTTTATTACAAGTTCATACATACTATAATGCGAAAAGACTTTTTCCCCAACCCATTATATTGCAATTTTTGTGTGTATGTTAGTATACGTCACCATAGTTCAGTTGTAAACAACAAGTGGTAAGTGCTGCGCGGGCAAATGGAACTCGTTTTATTCTTATCGCCAGGCGGTCGGATAAAAAAGCGATCTCTGCCTCAAAGATATGCTGGAAGAAAACTTATATTAGTTTTAAGCTCGCCTATATGTCTGTCCAGTATTTCTGTATTTAATTATTTCCTTCCACTCAAGAAACTCTCTGCTTAAAAGTCGGTCCGTTCTTCCAGTTATGTGCTCCAAATTCTGACTGCAAAATGACGCATAATGACGCATAAATGCAACTCTACGTTTTCATACAATTTTGTGGCCGGCCACATTGTTGTCGCTGTAGCGTGGCTAACGCCCATCTGAATGGACGCTACATTATGTGATTTTTTTAAGTCGAAAATCCTTGTGTCTTCGTGTTCAAACTTTCTACACAATGCCTTCCTTTGATTTATTTTGTGCCCAAAAAATAACCGGAAATCAGCAAAACAAATGAAAAGTCAAAAACAATAAACAACCATAAATAAAATTCGATTTTTTCGGAATCACTTCCAAAGGGTCGGTATTTATGGTGGAGCACCGGTGCCCGGAGTTGTGCCTAATTTATTTATCGGCTCTGCCCTCAGGGTTCTTGCATACGATGAATCTTCGCAGCTTTCGAAGAGTAAAAAGAAAGGTGACATTTTGGGGTTATTCCCGCTGGTACCCTAACCCTGTCCCCATTGGGGACCAGCAAGAAGAAAAATTCCTGCTGCTCCCTGGTAAGAACTAGGGGCCAGCAGGAATTTTTCTTGTAAGTAGCATTTGTCCCCTCTAAATATTTTTTTTTATAATATTTTTTTTAATATAATCATAGCAGCTACTTCGGATCTTATACCAATTACAACTGGTATGGGTATTAATGAGATTTGCACTTGTGATGTCAGCCGTCAGACCTTAAATAGCCGTATCGACGAAGAAATTGGCCGTTCTAGGACACAAGAAAATATTTTACAAAATGCAGAAATAGGGGACATGTACAAAGGCGAGCTTAACCCTAAAAGTGTTTTCTTCCAGCTTCCAGTAAACTTTTGTGGTTAGATTTAATTTAATGATTTTAAGTTCCTGTCTTGGGCTTCGCTTTTTGTAACCGACTTCAAAAAAGGGAAGGATGTTCCCAATTCGTCGGAATATTATTTTTTTGTTTAAAAAGGCTCATTCTCACATGGTTCATTCTCAGTTCCTGACTTGACCATTAGCACCAAGTCAGGAACTGATGATGGGATCTCAAAAAAATCGACGGCAACCCTCAAATTTTATAGGGACGTATCACACTTACATTATAAATGTGAAAGTTTGGATGTTTGTTTATTTGTTAGTTACTCAATCACGTCGTAATGGCTCAACCGATTTTGATGAAATTTGGTGTGTTGGTAGATTATGATCTAGATTCAAACATAGGTTCGAATCTGCTGGCGGCAGCTAATAATGTGTATGATATAAAAAACACCTTTTTTTTTAAAAAAAGTTACTTGTGGTTGTAAAGTTTGCAAATAGTACCTATATAATGGGTGGTAGCTGACTACCGATCCACCCATCGTTTAGGGCTTCTTTCACAAAGCTTTACGAACTTTTTCGTACGACGAATCATAATTACAGAAGTAGTGGTGTGAAAAGGCCTAAAGTTCAATATTGATGTCGTATGTTCACGTAGAGTGATTATCCTAGACCTTCCTAAAGTTAGATAAAGTTTTGAAATATTACGGTTCATGATAGTTTTTAGATACTGTGAACTGATATGTTCATACTAGACTAGAGTTTAGGTTAATTGACTGGTTTTATTTGTAACAATCGTTTTTATGGTTTCATCGCAAGCCGGTAAATTTGATTTTCATTAGGAATTAAAATTTTAATGTTTGTGTTAAATTGAGAGAAATTTATAGACTTATAAAATTAGATTAAAGTCAATAAGTTTAAAGAAATAAATATTATGACATTCCCTTGTCAATACATCTATGGAAATCTAATGTATGTTCACAAAAATATTAATTTGTTTAAGAAAAATAGCGATAATCATAATTTTAATACTAGAAATAAAGATAAACTCGCTGTTGCCACTTGTAGACTCCATAAAGTTAGTAAATCGTTTAAAGGGCAAGGTGTACGCTTTTATAACAAACTCCCAAGGGATGTACAAAAATTGACAATTAACAAATTTAAAAACGTAAGGAAACAAAATCTTTATAAAAGAGCCTACTATAAAATATCGGATTATTTAGATAATAGAGAAGCTTGGGATTGAAATTGCTCCAACTCGTTCAAAATATTACAATTTAGACGTAATTTATTTTCTGTATAAATTTCAATAAAAAAAACAACCAGCCTTATTTCTTGCCTTTCTTTCCTGGCTTGGTCGCGAAGGAACATGCAGTAAAATTGACGTTTCAAAGTGATCCTTGTGATTTTAATGAATAAAAATATTTGACTTTGACTTTGATTTTAGTAGAAAAATTACGCAAGTTTTAATATCTCAATAATTTTGCGCTTGACGAGCCCGTGGCGAAGTCGGTATCGCATCCTCTTATCAAAAGGAAGGTTGCGGATTCATGTATATGCGGCTCATAATGAGGGATGATTTACACACGACGAAAATAGCCATTTCGAAGCTTTATATTTCGTAAACGGATATCAAAAAAGTGTTCCTTTTTTAAAGATAATGCTACAATATCACTCATGATGGGTGCCGGTCAGATCAGGAAGCCCGTCAGCTTGTGTGCATCCATATTAATATTATAAATTCAAAAGTAACCCTGTGCCTCTATCTCTGTCTGTTTGTCACGTTGTCATGACTAAACGGTTCGACCGATTACAATGAAATTTTGTATATAAATAGATTATGACCGGAATTGAGACATAGGCTACGTTTTACCCGACTACACAGAGGGTAATGTTTTTATTGACAAGCCACACGTGCGAAGCCGCGAGTAGGTCAGCTAGTTTTAAATAAAATTTAGTTTTTTGTAAGTACATCAATAACACTATCGATAATGGTATTGCAAAGTGAAATAACTAATTTGAATTACAATACTACCATCACTCACGCAAATATACGTGGCCTACTAATTCCAGCTGACACGCACACGCGAAATAATTTTGACAAATAGTATAAACAAAGCTATTGTGTTTACGTTGATGCATGCTACGTAGCTTTTTGTTATTATATTGCTGTGTACCAATATATTATAGATATAAATACGAGATATATATTCGTTACTTACAATAATTTTGACAACACTTAGTCTCACAGGATGTAGTGGCTGAATTGGAGTGATCTCGACAGAATACCAGCGTCTTCCATCATGGAGGGCATAATGCTGATTCGAGGTCCATTTGCTGTTGTAGCACACAATACTAATATATATTCTGTTTTTGTTTTATATGTTATGTTTTTTGCTTTTCCGCTTTTTATTGGATCTCTTTAAGTCTCGGTATATTCTACATGGTATTTTATTGTTTGCATAAATAGTAAATGAATGTCATTCATTTCACCACCACCCACCCTTACACATACACACACCACATTGACACACAAACTCACACACCTTCGAACCCTCACACACGCAGACCCCCGCATACACACATACTTACACGAAAAAGCTGAGTTGCCATGGCATACCATATTTATTTATTTAAGTTTTGTTTATGTATATTTCTTTTTTAAATCAATTTTGTAAATAGGTGAATTATTAGTAGTAGGAGTATTTTACTAATGCAGTTTCCAGTATTTACATTGTTTTAGTAACATGTAGGAAGTTCACTGAAATATATAAATTAAAAAAAAATAATAATAATGTATGTCTTATGGCACGCCAATCAAAATAACAATAACAAAGAAATGCACAAAAATAAAGGTAAGTACGAAAGGTGGTTTTATCGCTAAAAGCGATATCTTCTAGACAACCTTTGGGTGGAAAAGACAACACAATATCAAAAAGACAAGAGATATGTTATCATCATCATCGTCATCATAGATTTTCGTAGATTTTTAGAGTGAGATCGGTCTTGTGCGACCTTCAGCCAATCAGCCAGCAATCTTTAGTAGATCGTCTTTAAGAGATGTTATAAAGTTAATTGGTTTTACCATATTCAGCCATAGTGGCGAGCAAATTACATGTAATTTAAATTAAATTATGTATGGATAACTAAGAAATATTAACAGGAAATATAAAATCAGCACATTTTGTAAAATTAAGATCAGCTTTTATTTTAAGAGATAAGTTTTTTTAAGACTTACTTAAACATAAAATACAACTAAACCTATATACAAAGCAAACTATATATAAAACCCTAATCTAACAAGCCGCTGCCAGTGGGAAGCGTGCCCAGAATGCTGGCCGCATTGCCACGTTGAATGGCAATGCTTAAACGTTGGCCAAAATACTGGCCAGCATTTTGGTCACGCGTCGCCTCGACCAGGCGTTTTGAAAGGTCATTATAAATTTTGTGGGCGCTCGGTCCCCACGGTCCAAGGGTCTCAACCCCAAAAGGCTCAAATATAAAGCATGTGTTTAAACTACTATATTTGCGCCTTTTGAGGTTTTCCGCCGATTCAGCCGCCGCACCAGCCTTATTTTGTGTTCCGGAAAGATGTGACGGTGCTAAAGTGTCAACACAAGTGGCGTCCCACACTAAAGGCCGTCCCATCTTCCACGGAATTAGTGTCATTCCGTCAGGTCTTTTACCATCGTCACGCACGAGACCACTTGGTTCCAAAATGGCGGCGCAGTTGGCGGTGGTAAAAGCTCGACGTATGACATCATTGAGACTGGCGTGGCGGGGAATTCTCCCCACGCTTCTTACACAGGAAAGACCGTGGTGGCCGAGCTGGTCGACGGCAGTACCGCATTGGCAACGGTGTGGGGCACAACATGGTGCTCCCAGGCGAAGAGATGCCAAAAAAAAAAATAAAAATAATAATAATAATATTAATCTTTATAAATTAAGATTAAAATTTAAACAAGTCATGGTGTGTCATTTAAAGATTCATTGATTGTGTGTTGTTCGTTGATATTTTTTTAGTTTTATCTTAAATAGATATTAACTGTTGTAATATCACTCACTTTTTTATCCAGGTTTTGATTGTGATATTCACGTTATCTAATGTAAATACTTACATGGGGAGATAGATTCTGTGTTTCCTTCTACCATACTTTAACATTTTTATCATAGTTTTGGTCAGAACACTCTAAATTAATTCTCGAAACTTTAAAATTCCCATTATTACATTTTTATATGGGTGCAAAGAGCAGAATTTTCTCGTCACAGGAGTATAAATGATGCTATATTTATTTTAACTTTTTAAAACTAGAAACACAAAAAATAAACAGACCTGACATGGATACTGACACGACATTTTAGGCATATATTTTTTTACATTTTAGACATATATTTTTTCACGGTAAAACCGTAAGGTTTTACTTGAAATTTACATAGAACCTCTGAATTTGATGTAAGGCTGTACTGGCCGCTAACTATAATTTTGTAATTTAATTTTGGAACAGGTCCGAATGACATCGAGAACATTCTTGAAAAAGACAGTCTGGACTTGGGAACTACAGATCAAAGATCTCAGAGGGAAACGCTAAAGAGTCTCATTTTATCAATCAGTCAGCGCAGCCTGGAAACAGTTTGTTCTTGGCGGCGAAGCCCTAACGGCTTGAGCCTGGGAGCCTGACCCCTCGAGGTTGGAGTCCTCACGTCTCCCTCTTGGACCCTCGAGGCTGGAGACCTTTGCTCTATACAGACTTGGAGATCATGGTGGAGCGATTTCGGCCTCTCGTCGACGTAGGCTAGAGGTTCCACTAGCCCCCAACCAGCGCGCATTCTACCGGACCTGCAGACTCCCGGATTTATTGTTTGTGCGCACCATAGTGGGACAATAAGTGTTTTTGATAAGTATTGTATTAATAGTCAGTCATTGTACAGTAGTCAGTAACAGGTGTCGGTAACAGTCTCGCAAGTTCAATGGTTTTTTCCTATCTCAAAAAATGCTCAACGCGCCTAAAGAAGTTTTCACTTCAAAAAACTTAAATAATACGTGTTTAGTTTTTAATTTGATTCCAATAAAAGCGTGTTAAATAAGCAAAGCCCATCTGCTCGCATACACCTCTTCAGCCCCAGTACACATTATTGTGCCACTAACCCCATTGTACACTCGCAGCCATAATTCAAATCATCAGCCGGCTTGCAGTTCCTTCCACGGTTCACGGCATGGTTGAATCTGTTATACTTTGTTACTGTGTCCTACCACATTCAATCATGAGCTGCACAGTAGGGAAAGTCAGTTAAAATATGTACCTAAGTTTGTCAACTTGTATCTTTGGTATCAACGTTTTTAATTTCACCCGTAGCCCATCTATATCAATTTTATAAGCAACTCAACAATAGCCTGAAATCTAATCTATTTGTTGCAATAGCTCTACCGTCTAACCGTCTGACTCACCTTCATCTTGCAATATTCATATTGAATTTTATAAGTTTTGAACAGGCCTCTTACTTGGCTTCAGCGCCGGTAATACTTATTTTAAAGTCCATTCCAAAAGCCTAAGTTTAAGAATAGAATATGTAGAATAATAGTAACTATATTAAAGTTAGTGAGTAATGATTTTAATAATTAGGTATATGTAAGTAATGAGACTGAATTACGATTCATAGTTATAAAACAAGTAACTTTAAAAAAAAAGTATATCTGACTTCAGATAACAGAAAAACCAAACTACTGGACCGACTTTGATGAAATTTGTATGCGACCAATCTGTAGGTATATTCTTACAAAAAGTATGCGTCCCTATAAAATTTGAGGGTTGCCATCGATTTTTGTGGGATCCCATCATCAGATCCTGACTTGGTGTCAATAGCACCTGGGAAGTATACCCTTTTAAACAAAAAAGAATTTCTCGAATCGATCCAGGCGTCTTCGAGTAATCAGGGAACATAAAAAAAAAGATTCCGATGAATCTCTTCCTTTTTTTAAAGTCGGTTAATAAGCATGGTTTAAAATCGATAACTTCCAAACAACCTAGGCAGGAGTGACAGATTTACCAGGCTGAGTAGGCTTGAGCACTGATGGCAGAGCCTAGGGCGGCTTTGGGCACTGATTTTTTTTGCCTTCTTACAGAAGTCAAAACGATTCATATATTTTATGGTAAACCACACAGGGCGCGGCCCCATGTAGACCGATAGAGCATGTTAGCTAAGTCAGATAACAATATCAAAAATATTTTAATGACTGAAAATAGCTCTTTTCTTATTAGCGTTCCGTACACATTCCATAATCACACGTTGAACTTCATTATATGGATCTACAATCTTTCCCAGTTAGGTGATGTTCATTTTCATTAGAAATTTAAATTTGCATTAATTTGTATGACAGACCGTTCAATTTTTTAAATCACGAAATGTATTGTCTTATATTCAGGTATAAATTTCTTGTTCAATTTCCATTAAATTCTATGAACATTGGAAGGGCGGCAAAAATTTAACAGCCTATAGTTAGGAAATGTGTAAATTCGCCACTGGTAGGAGGTTAGTACATAAAATACTCTGCACTGTGCTGTTAGTACCGTAGGTCAAATTCAAATTCCCTACTCTGTGACCCGGTCTGGGCTTTGTTAACCGGGTAATGCACGGATGCACGGATGTAAACAATACCGGCTGTGGGATTATTCTTTGAATATACGGGTATCGCCGTACCGGTTTTTAGCAACCGGTTTTTGCAGAGCCTTGTTTGCGGACTGCAGGCAAATAGAAAGCTCCGATTTTGCCTTTTATTTTCTATTGGTTGGTATCTTACCGAAATATCTGGTTTAGAGTACTTAGTAGAAAGGATAACAATAAAAAAATATAGACACAGAAAATCATTAAAAATAAATTTATTGTTTTATTTTCATAGATAAATCTACGTGAGCTGTCACTTGGCATTGTTAGTGGTCAGAAAGAATCCTACATCTAACATTTTACTAGGTACGAGTGAATAAAGGGTCATGTAGATAATTTATAACCTTGTTGTCATACATAATTTCGTTTGTAATATGAAAATACAAAAAAAAATTAAATACATAAAATATCTCAGGAACCAAACGTTACGTTTAAAAAAAAATGCCCTGCACATATTTTTTTTAAGTGATCCGCGGTCCTGATTTTTTTTCTATGACCTATAATCAGAATCACCCTAAACTGGCTAAAAAAACTCATGTTGTTACAGGGCTTTCACACGGAAACATCCCGTTTTTTTGCAGAATCCCGTTTGGTTGTATACGTGCTTCAAGCGGATGCAGCATCAACTTTAACTACCGTCAAAGGCTGGACGAAATTCAAATTAGACTGGATTTAACCCGTCAAGGATAACGCCGATGTATTTTAGTGTGGGTGTAGTGCCTGACCGAATACTGGAATTGTTATTCATACCTTTAAAAAACTAGATTTATTTTATACAAATTTAAATCTAATTAATAAATATTAAGAGAAAGAATGTACAATTATTTACAATAAAATACAGAAGAAACAGTTGAGTCATCTAAAGACCGTTGCAAACGATCCATATATAGCTCAACTGCTCCAGATAACTACCAGGCGGAAGTGTCCCCAAGACACTGGCTGCATTGCCCCGCTGAATTACAACGTTTATGCGTTGACCCAGATAAGCGCCAGCTCTCGGATCACACGTCTCACACAGAAAGAATGTTGAAAACGCAATGGGCCGATAAATAATTGGTTGTGTGTTTGCCTGTACCAAGAGCTACCGAAGAGAACTGCAGTGATGATAATGATGATGATGCAGCCTGTCAACGCGATGGGCCACCGTTGATGCAACCCCCACCTCCGCACCCATCTACTTGCTTGCAGAGGGCTGCTGCGGCGCGTAGTGCGAGGCCAGACGCAGTTCGGTATGGATCGCACCTTGATGAAGGTTTACGAATTGAACTGAAACACCGATAAAAAGGTACGTGATAAATCCCGAATTAATAATAATCACACTAATATTATAAATGCGAAAGTTTGGATGTTTGTTTATTTGTCTGTTTGTTTGTTACTCAATCACGTCGTAGCGGCTGAACCGATTTCGATGAAATTTGGTATGTACGTAGATTATAACCTGGATTAATACATAGGCTACTTTGAATTGGTAAAACACGCGTGCGAAGCCGCAGTCGGAAGCTAGTTAATCACGAAAGTTTTCCATTTAAATCTACTTAAAAATACAAGCAAGCAATTAACTTAATAGTATTTTTAAATGTGTCGCAATTTCCCGAAATCTAGCTAGATAGTGACGACGAGCGACACAGTCTCCGGATATCCGGCCGCCATCTTGCAGCCGGAAGTAGCTGATATTACGGACGATACCAGACTGTACTTGTAATTATATTACCTAGCTCATAGCTCTTAGCTACTGAGTTCGTAATTTATATTTATTTAGCTTTCGACCAATTGAAAAGAAAGAAAAAACACTTATGTACTTTGTACATATACTTTTATATGTACTTATACAAAGTACATATAAAAGTATACTTATATGACTATAATAACTTTCGCTATTTATTTCATTCAATATTATAAATACGGGATTTATCACGTACTTTTACGTATTTTTATATGTATATAACAAATAAAAGTTATGATTAGAAATTTATAATAATTACTTTTATTTGTTTTACATAAAAATACGGCAACAATGTGTACATCACACTAACATTATAAATACGAAAGTTTGGATGTTTGTTTAGTTATTTATTAGTTTGTTTGTTTGTTACTCAATCGCGTCGTAACGGCTAAACAGATTTCGATGAAATTTAGTATGTACGTAGATTATATTCTGGATTAACACATAGATTACTTTTTATCCCATAAATCAGATCCCATGGGATAAAAATGGGATGTCAAGTCAAGTTGCAACAGCGAGTTTAGCTATATTTTTAGGTTACCTACATATTTAGTAGTGTAACGCAT
This sequence comes from Philereme transversata, assembly GCA_963924445.1. Classification (NCBI taxonomy): domain Eukaryota; kingdom Metazoa; phylum Arthropoda; class Insecta; order Lepidoptera; family Geometridae; genus Philereme; species Philereme transversata. Next base: position 15,785,351 of record OZ004347.1, read on the forward strand.
ACGAAGTCGCGGGCAACAGCTAGTAATAAATAAATTAAAAATAATTAGATTAATAATTACTGACGCAATGTAATTACATAACTAAACAATAATCGTGTTGCATGGGACAAATGGGTCTCTATTTCAGCAAGTTTTCTATATAGTTTGATAAAGTAGGGTTAAGTAGGTACTTACATAACAAAAACCATTTTAGGGCAAAATATTAATCTATAAGTTTTTAATAGGTGTTACATTCTTGAGCGTTAGTGCTAAGGTGAACATTCTAAGATTAATTTAATAGACTTTTAATATCCTGAAAGCACCATTAACAGCACATTCACACCATCCATAGTATAATTAACACATCAGCTAAAAATAACCCTCTCTTCCCAAGGGGTCAAAGCGACCAGTCACATTGTAAAAATCAATTTAAAAGCACAAAAGAACATTATTACTGGCCGTTAGATAATAGAATTATGGATAAAAAAGTAACATCGAGCACGCGTGAAAAATTACCTCGGAAGGCTTTGTCCATGGTTTCAATGGACCTTTTTGGTTTTACGAGCGAATTTTACAGGGAATGAGCGAATGTGTGCCCGTGATAGGCAGGTGTAGGGTTGAATACGTCAGCGAAACTGAAAGCATTTTACTATGGTATTTGTGTTTTAAATAAAATAAAATAATATAAAAACTGTTGTCAATGAAAAAAAACGTGTGTGTTTACTTATGTACGCACGTAAGTAGTTATAATTATTTGGCGTAACAGAACAAAAATAGCTAAAGATTTCATCCCGTATGCCACAACTCTTTGTTAATAAATAACTACTTTAAATATAATTATGAGTTTTCACGGAAACTTGAGAGACAGTTAACAGCTAACTTCAACATGCCGCTTTTTGGGGGTCGGTGTGCGCGCGCAACGTAAACAATTCTACTCTCAACGCGCGAAAAGAAGTTTATCTTCAAAATGGTTGTATTTTTTTTAAATACTGAAAATGGAGTCATTGAAAAAGATTTGGCCATGTTTTTTCTTTTTTTCAATAAGTTTGTGAACGATGATTTATTTATATATAGTTAAAAAAATTGTGTGCCCTGATATTTTAACTGCTACACAGTAATGATTTTTAGTGTTACAGTTTACGGTTCACTGTTTAGCGGTAATGACTTTTAAACACTAAGTAGTATCCTAAAGTAAGTACCTGTTTAAATTATATTTTGGATTGTCGAAGTTTAGACAAGCAGTTTTTAAAGTTGACAACCCTAATGGCTGGGCTTCATTTCACAGAATGACATCTGTCAAAATAATATTCGACAGTTCGTTGTAAAAGTTTCGTACTGTGTTTGCTATAAATTCAGGAAATGTTTTCAAACTAGGATCCAGTCTACATTGTGGTTTGTAATTTGTTGGTTTTACAACTTTAATTGTATGAACATTATGACAACCTTTGTGGCGCAGTGGACGAATAGCCGGCTGAGACGCAGGAGGTAGCGGGTTCGATTTCCGCCGCGGAACCAATGTTTGCATAATCTACAGATATTTGTTCCGGGTCTGTTGTTTTTCTATATATTACAAGTATGTATTTACAATAAAGTATATGCGTACTATATCAGTTATCTGGTTAATATTTATTTATTATTTGCTTATAGATCAGCGGCATAGTTGTTATTATGTCTACATCACACGGCCGAAAAATATTTTAGAACAAATTAAAAAAAATCTCTTTCTCTACGAGTTCGAATCAGAAATGAGGAGGTACGTACACGAACCAAAGTCACAGACATATCACAAAGGATTAGCAATCTGAAATGGCAGTGGGCAGGGCAAGGTTCTCAAGTGGAGACCACGCACTCGCAAAGGTGTAGCGTAGTCGGCATCCTACTAGATGGAAAGACAAACTGTTAAAGGTTGCTGGGAGCCGTTGCCTGCAGGCTGTATAAGATCATATAATTAAAACTTTCACGATCACTATACTTAATTACTGATTAAAATGGGTATTTATCGCATATGATCGCTTTTTTATTCGTTCACAAACTTATTAAAAAAAAAAAGAAAAAACATGGCCAAATTTTTCAATGACTCCATTTTCTGTATTTAAAAAAATACAACCATTTTGAAGATAAACTTCTTTTCGCGCGTTGAGAGTAGAATTATTTACGTTGCGCGCGCACACCGACAGCCAAAAAGCGACATGTTGAAGTTAGCTGTTAACGGTCTCTCAAGTTGCCGTGAAAACTAATAATTATATTCAAAGTAGTTTTTTATTAACAAAGAGTTGTGGCATACGGGATGAAATCTTTAGCTATTTTTGTTCTGTTACGCCAAATAATTATAACTACTTACGTGCGTACTTAAGTACACACACACGTTTTTTTTAAACAAATAAAAAAAGGTGCATTTGCGATAAATACCAGTTTAATCAATAATTACGCATAAGATCGAACGCTTTGAAAATCTATGGCAGAGGCTTTTGTTCGACAGTGGATGTCCTGTATATGAAAAAAAAAGCATGTGTGCAATTCACTCGTGGTAGAAGTGAAACCTTCAAAAATGTTGTTTTCAAGATATGTTATGTTATGTTATGTTGGTGGACTCCCTTTTCCGCATTCAAACTCTGTATGTGGTCCATTATGCGTGAGAGAGTTGACTATATGGATAGCCAGCCTAACTCCGACCAGAAGCGCAGAAGTTTCCTGGGGTCTTCGCAGGCTTCACGGAGTGACCTTGGATTGTCCAGGATTTCTGCACGTTGTGCTGTTACCCCCACGCATTCCAGGACTACGTGGGCAGCTGATTCTTCTTCGGTGAGACATGCCCTGCAGAGTGGGCTGTCTGTTGCTCCGATGGTGTAGAGGTGTTTGTTCAGGGGGCCATGTCCTGTAAGGGTCCCCACGATGATTCGAAGGTCCGGTCTTTGAATGTTGAGCAGTCGACGTGTCAGTCGTGGCGAGACGGCTGGCAGAGCCATCCTCGATTGTCTGCAGTCCATGGTCTGTGCCCAGCGTTCGTTGTGTAGGTTTAGAGTACGATTCCGTATCCATGCTCGTAGCTGAGTGAAAGGTAGAGGGAGGAATGGAGGTGGGCCTATAGCCGTGGTTTCCGATCCTCTTCTAGCTAGTTCATCTGCAGCATCGTTGCCTAGTGATCCGCTATACCCCTTGATCCATTGTAAGATCACCTTGTTTTTTGTGGCAATTCTTTCTAGGGCTAAGTGGCATTCGTAAACAAGCTTGGAGTTATAGCTGTGACTCAGCAGAGCTTTGAGTGTTGCTGTACTGTCGGAGAGTATTCGTATGGTGTAGTCTTTGATCTCTCTCCTGTTTATTGCGGTAGCTGCTTCGGTAATGGCCATGCATTCACATTGGAAGATGGAACTATGTATACCTAGTGTCATTGATATACTTATGTTGACATCCAATGAATGAATTCCCGCGCTCGTTCCCTGTTTGGTTTTTGAGCCATCGGTGTAAACGCGGACTTCATTGATTCCTGATTGGTCTCTCTGTTCCTCGTAGAGTTGTATGTTATAGTGTTTTTGGAATATCTGTTGTCTTGGGATCTTGTCGCACGGGGCGGCTAGTAGTGGTTCGTAGGCTATCGCTCGCTCTAAGATAGATGCGTGCAGACTCCTTGTGTTACCCCACAGTCCCTGGTGTTTAAGTCTTATAGCGGCCATCATCGCTTCTTGTTGTATATAAAGATCTAGAGGAGCCAACCCTAAAATAATCTCAAGGGCGGCTGTTGGTGTTGTTCTCATGCAACCTGATATTGCAGAACATGCGTGTCTTTGGAATCTCTGCAGCTTGGTAATGACAGTACTGAGTTCAGTACGGGTCCACCAAACAATAGAGCCATATGTTAGTGCCGGCCTTATTACAGCTGTGTAAAGCCACAGTGTTATTTTTGGGGAGAGTCCCCAGGTTTTTCCAAGCATTCTGCTGCATTGAAAGAAACTGGTACATGCTCGTTGCAGCTTGTAGTCAAGGTGTTTGTTCCTCAGTAATTTACTATCGAGTATTACTCCGAGATACTTGACTTCGTTGGTAAGTTTTAATTCAGTGTTGAATAATTTCGGCAGTCTCAGGTTACCTAGGTTCCTTTTCTGCGTGAAAATTATTAGTTCTGTTTTTGTGGGGTTGACCGATAAACCATGGCTTGTGCACCAGTTTTCAATAATTTTGAAGGCTAATTGCATGAGGTCACATAGGACGTTCTCGAAGCATCCGGTCGCAAGGATAGCCAGGTCTTCTGCATATCCTACTGTGAATAGTCCTCTGCCGTTCAGTCTCCTGATGAGATCGTCAACTACTACATATGTTCCATAGAAGTGGCGAAAGTACGCCGCCTTGTGGGCAGCCTCTGGCCACTGTACCTCTGGTCGTTGTATTGATTGTGAACTGTATTGCTCTGTGTTTAAGCATATTGTTAACCCACTCTGATATAGTCTGAGCTACTCCATATGCTTCAAGAGCTTGGTTTATACTGGCAAAAGTGGTTTTATCAAAGGCCCCTTCTATATCTATGAAGGCGCCCAGGGTTGGTTGTTTTGTTGTGAGTCCATCTCCAATGCGTGATATTACGCTGTGGAGTGCAGATTCCGTGGATTTACCCTGACTGTAGGCGTGTTGGTTTAAGTGTAAGGGCTTGCGAAGGAGGGTGTTTCCTCTTATTTCTCGGTCACATAGCCTTTCTAGTGTTTTGAGGAGGAACGATGTTAGACTTATAGGACGAAATGATTTCGCCAAAGTATAGTCGCTCCTACCTGGTTTTGGTATGAATACTACCTTCACTTCTCTCCATTTCCGAGGCACATACCGATGGGACCGATGTTTTCAAGATAATGAGACGAATGTAAAATTTCGGAAAGATGATAATTGAAGGTATTAGTAATGATCATAGTGATTCAAAATTAGATAATTATTAACACGAGTGGAGGGAGTACGAAGCAAAGCACACAAAGAACCACGTACATAAGAAACACTGTATAATGCTTCCGATCTCATTTTCTCCGACGTTAAATGTTATGAATATATGTGTCCGTGTCTTTTTACTGTGGCTTTTTCGTTTCATCGACTTTCAAATCACAACGATGCGAAAAAAGTTTTCACTTCAAAAATCATGATTAAACGTAAAAGGCTTTGCTAATTACCAAGAGAGTTAACAATATGTCTTAAATCAAGATGACAACATAAAGTGATTAGGTTTAAAGGATTTGGTATTTATAGTTTACTGTTGAATAGTTTTCTTACCTGATGTTAAGTAGTAAGCATCGTCAGATAACAGACATATAACATATGTAAGTATAACAGAAGATAACAGAGAAGATAACAGAAGTATAACAGACTATTGACTCGTAGGTCACGCATCTTAGAAATAGTCATACAGGTTTAAAGACTCATGTGCCTGTAATCGCCGGCAACCATGACCCTTCAAACCAAAATACAGCAATGCTGCTTGGTAGTGGAAACAGGTATGGTGGTAGTACTTACCTTAGTCTTTCACAACTCTACTACTCTAAAAATCCACCATCTCTATTCTATCATCGGACAACCATACGCTCTACGGTGCGCCAAACTACTTGATTATAAATTTCCATTACACAAAGCGGTTATCGCGAGCAGCTCCAAAGATTGAAACGCCTTACCTGAGTCTGTGTTTCCTAATGTAACTAGGGTTACTTTTTCACTATACGAGTATGACGTCCGGCAGCGAGATGGGTGGACGACATCGTTAAAGTCGCGGGCCGTGGGTGAGACTAGCGCAGGATCGTGGTGGATGGCACAAACTTGAGGAGGGTTGTACCCAATAGTGGGTAAAGTCAGACTGTGGATGATGATGATAAAGTCAAAGTCAAATATTTTTATTCATTAAAATCACAAGGATCACTTTGAAACGTCAATTTTACTGCCTGTTCCTTCGCGACCAAGCCAGGAAAGAAAGGCAAGAAACAAGGCTGGTTGTTTTTTTTAATGATCCTTGTACAATACATAATACAGAAAATAAATTACGTCTAAATTGTATCATTTTGAACGAGTTGGAGCAATTTCAATCCCAAGCTTCTCTATCATCTAAATAATCCGATATTTTATAGTAGGCTCTTTTATAAAGATTTTGTTAAATTACGATTTTAAATTTGTTAATTGTCAATTTTTGTACATCCCTTGGGAGTTTGTTATAAAAGCGTACACCTTGCCCTTTAAACGATTTACTAACTTTATGGAGTCTACAAGTGGTAACAGCGAGTTTATCTTTATTTCTAGTGTTAAAATTAAACAAATTAATATTTTTGTGAACATAAATTAGATTTTCATAGATGTATTGACAAGGGAATGTCATAATATTTATTTCTTTAAACTTATTGCATAATGATTATCTAGGGCCCATATTAAAAATTACACGAACAGCCCTCTTCTGCAGCACAAAAACGGTGTTTATATCTGCAGCACTCCCCCACAGCAGTATACCGTATGACATAATAATATTATGTCATATTATGTGAATATGATGATAATGATGATGAAGATTAGGGGTTCTCAAGTGGAGAGTGGTTTTTTCTTCGAGACTGTTCCTTCGTAGACTGCATCATTGCTTAGATCATAATATTAATGCGATATTGTTAGTGGTTCGCCCCAAACTGAGATCTCGCGAGTCTTCCAGAAAACAAAAAAAATATTATTCATAATCTTTGACTAATAAAATAGTGCCCCGAAATTCAAACCAACTTACTTGACCTACAGTTTAATTTAAATTACAAGTAACGGGAGTTCTTGCTAATTGGTTACAATTTTTAGGGGTAGAAATTGCAGTTATTCTGGATTTCAGACTTTTCTCTATATTTGTGTTACTAAACCTATACGAATACCAAATTTCAGAACTGTGAATTCCGTCATAGTTCAGTTTTTATCAGGGATAATAAATTAAAAACTACAAAGTTTAAACTAAAAATAAAAACTGGGTCGAAATTTACTCATAAAGACCTTTCATTAGACGTGCCACTTGACCGGATAGTATGATTTTTTTACCCCACTTTTGAACCCCAATATCTCAACAGTCTCCACACATTTTTAGCTCATTTAGTCACACCAAAGTTATGCCATCACTACCTATCTATATACTAAATTTCACGATGATCTGATCAACGCTTCGAAAGTTATCCTTGGACAAACAAAAATACATAGGTACACACAACACCAATTTACCCAAGTTGATTTGAAACAATAAAATAAATACATCGCATTGGCAGGAGAAAAAATTGCATGGCCTGGGTAAAAGGAGAGCCTTTTATAAAAAAACAAAGTATGCTTTTTGAAACAGGGCCCTGGTCATTCAGTTCGTGATGTAGAGGGATTTTTTATGTGTTCTACTGTGAATAGAGATATTCTGTGACATTACTATTTTATTACTCCACCATCTTTTATTCAGAATAATTTTGTAGAAGTTTCTTTTCACGACCAACCTCTTGTTTTTGGCCACTGGGATATCCCTTAGAAACAGTATGTTTTACAAAGTAAATTTGATCGAGCGAAGCGAGATCTCCAAATCAACTTGGGCAAATCAGCGTTGTACGCGTATGTATGTATGTATGTTTGTTTGTCTGAAGATAACTTTCGTAGCGTTTATCCGATCATCATACAATTTAGTATATAGGTAGGTAGTGATGGCACAATTTTGTAGTGTGACTTAATGAGCTAAAAATATTGGGGGGTTGATGAGATATTGGGGTTCAAAAGGTGTAAAAAATTGAAAATGAGACTATTAGGTCAAGTGGGACGTAAAATGAAAGGTCTTCATTAGTAAATTTGAACCCCGTTTTTATTTTTAGTTTATTTTTTGTAGTTTTTGAGTTATTAGTTATAATAAAAACAAAACTTTGACAAAATTCACAGGGTATACCAGTTACCCCACAATGCTGAAATTTGGTATTCATGTAACTTTAGTGACACAAATATAGGAAAAAGTCTGAAATCCAGAATAACTGCGATTTGTACCCCAAAAAAATATAACCAATTGACAAGAACCCCCGTTACATCTAATTTGAATGAAACTGTAGGTCAAGCAGGTTGGTTATGCATTTCGTGGCACCAATTTATTAGTCAAAGATTAAAGCCAGCATGCACAAAGATCACTAAACGTATTTAGGGACTAAACATGATTAAAATTGAAGTATTTGTAAGATTTGACAACTCCTTAAATCATATTTAGACACTAAAATACCTTTAGGCATCGGTGTGCAAGTCGCCCTAAGAATAATATTTATTTTGTGAGATTCGCGAGATTTCATTGCAGTTCGGGCGAACCACTAGTTTAAGTGTTAAATACAATAAAACGTTAGATAGTAAACACAGTGTTTGGTAATATAGTGGCGATATTCAAGTGACGGTTTCTCAAAACATAAAAAAGACTCCTTGAAAACAAAAAACTACTAGTTATAGTATCAAATTTTAAAGACAATCAATTAAATTTAGGTGATTAATTCGATATAAAATTTACTGCTTATTCTTGCAATTGACATCCAAAATTAAAGGCCGTAATCCACAAAAGCGTAGATTTGCTACTAGTACCTACCTACTACCGTAGATCTAGGCAGGCATGTATTTTTGATATCTCTCTCGGAAAAAGCTGCGGGTTTTGGGTTAGAAAGGGACAACTAAATAAATATCACGTTTCTATGGACCATATGGCAAATTTATTTATTATGCTCATCAAAATAACCCCCTCTCATTTTCGTGCGTATATTATCAAACACCCTATATATCTATCTATTTATCTAAGGACAGACAAAAATAGCGAAACTATAAGGTTTCTAGTTCGACTACGGAACCCTAAAAAGGAGCTGTCACAACTTGAGGACAGTAGGTATCACGAGATTACCACTATGCAGTCAGAGTTCTCGCTATCTCGCTGGCGCAAGGAACCGGCACGGCCATGCATAATCAATAGATTCGGCAACAACAGCCATCTATTGTACGATACCTCATTTGCCTCTGAATGTATCGACGAAATTCAGATAGACCGACCAGACGTTGCAGCTAATCTTACATCATCGAGTACCAGCATAAAAATATAGGTGACTATATTTTTATAGGTGACTGCTTGAAGTTAGGCGATTTCAAACTGATGCTAACATTTATCATTCATAAATGCGAAAGTTTGGATGTTTGTTTATTTATTTGTTTGTTTGTTACTAACAAATACCGTCACGTCGTAACGGCTGAACCAATTTCGATGAAATTTAGTATCTACGTATATTATAACCTGGATTAACACATAAGCTACGTTTTATCACATAAATCAGTTCCCATGGGATAACAATTGAATGTCAAAATTTCTATAGGTATTTTCGCACCCCAGAACAACGCAGGCGAAGCCACTGGCAACAGCTAGTATTTTACAGATTATTCGAATTGGACGTAACAAAATTAGTAATATTAGTTTACAAGATTTTTACAAAATTGAATTGAATTAATGTATGTTAACCATAACATACATTAATTCAATTCAATTCAATAAATTCGTCGTCAAGAAGACGTATTATGTCCATGTATGGTTAGTACTTCACTTGTTTATATCCATGTTAGTAATACAATTTTTAAATAAATACAGATTATTGACAAATAAATTTTGTGAAATTTCAATCAAAACAAATAACATTAAATATAAATTAAATTAAAATTAAATAAATTAAATAACATGTAAGAAAATAATAATTATATATGAATTAATAAAACTGAATCAGCCAAAACGCAACGCGTAATTGTATTAATTTATTTCAGGTAATTAATTAATCCATAATATGTCACAAACAAAATAAATTGAATTAAAATTACTATAAAAGTAAAGTGAAGACAATTTGGAATATTGGATGCATCCAAAATTCTCTTTGCCTCTACCGTCCTCTTTTATAGCGACGATATAGGAGCCACACACAAGCAATCACTTCGACGTCCATTTCCGAACTAAGCCAGTAGTATGGACACTTTGGTAACGCTCGTTAATCGCCGTGCTAAGCGCGCTGTATGTACGCTACTAACGCGCGTGAAACGCACCGCCGAGCCCTTAATGTGTACTCTCCTTAAGACGCCAAACCATGCGTGCGAAGCCGTCGGTGCATTAGCTAGTACATAATATGCTTTCCCTTCAAATATGTCTTATCTTGGTACCCGATAACGTACGTACACACAGTTCCCGTTTAATCTAAAATGCCTACAATAATATTGGGACGTGGTTGCTGTCTGAATACACGTCATTCAGCCAATAATCCGATACTGTTGGTAGATCTCACAGTAACCACTTAGAATCCAAATAGGCCTTCTCCACGTGCAGTGAGAAAATGTATGGTATGGCAATGTTATGCAGTCTACTTTCGTGAGTTATTCCAATCATTATTATAAATACGGGATTTATCGCGTACCGTTTTATCGGTGTAATGACCAACAATTCATGCACCCTGAAGAAGGTTCACGAATTGAACCGAACTATGACTGTGATATAACTATGATCTATGAACACCGATAAAACGGTACGTGATAAATCCCGTATAAAATAAATATCAAGCAGCTTTTGGGTTTTTCTAAGGCCTTTTTCAATGGACACTACACTGGAGCTTAAAATTAAACCGTTTATTGGTATACTAAACAAAAACAAAAAGTTGATTTATTCCAGATAACCTTTTGGATGGAGAGGATATAGGAGTGCCTATGTGCTATGTACACCAGTGAAATCTAGTTTTGATCTTAAGTTAATTCCTGTCAAATCGACGTTTCATTTTACTGAAAAGTGGTAAAAGGTGTTAAGGAAAAACTAAACCTGTAAATAAAACTGAACAACTTTTCACTGAACTGAACAACTGAAAGTTAATAATTGAATAAAGTGAAAATTATTCTGAATTTTATTTATTTACTGATTACTTATATAGAGTTTCTTAAATAAAAAAGTGGCACTCGTGGAGTGCCGACAGTGACAGGTGTCGGTAACAGTTTCGCGAGTTCAATGGTTTTTTCAAATCTCAAAAAATTCTCAACGCGCCTAAAGAAGGCCTCACTATGCCCAACGCGACTGAAGAAGTTTTCACTTCAAAAATAATCGAATTTTGAATTATCGTCAAACTAAGATTGTTCGTGTGAATGTGGATAACATTATAAATATTCCCCCAGGTATGTTTCTAAGCATCGCACTAATATTATAAAATATGTGAAAGTTTGGATGTTTATTTATTTGTTTGTTACTCAATCACGTTGTAATGGCTGAATCGATTTTGATGAAATTTGGTGTGTTGATAAATTATGACCTAGATTCAAACATAGGCTACTTTTTGTTGACAAACCACGCGTGCGAAGCAGCTGGCGGAAGCTAGTACTATCTAAAGCTAGAATTTCATTTCATTTATTCACTATGGCGGAAGAAAATAGAATAGAATCGAGTTTAAACAAAAATATACAACAATGGCATAAATATTGCAATTGCTATAAGAAGTCAGCCATTAAGAGTTTTTGCGTAACAAGTCTACATAGGAATTTCAAAGCGGCAATATTAATAAAGATATCAAAGAGTTTTGTTAAACTTTAATCAGGCGAGCGAACCCGCAACTCATGACATAGTGCCCCAAAAGCCTTGGTGCGGTTACCCGACCAGTCATATGCAAATTTTGGGTATAGTTCTCTGACGGATTGGCTTGAGTATACTTTGTGATTTGATGCTTTGTGAAGTTTCACAATGTATTTTGCAGAATAGGGATTTGGTGTTGAAGGCAATTCTGTTGGTATGAAATAAACAAATTTAGGTATGATGGCACGAAAGCGACAACTATCTGTTCTTGTATATTGATCGAGCGAAACGAGATTACTAAATCAACTTGGGCAAATCGGCGTAGTATGTATGTATATTTGTTTGTCCGAGGATAACTTTCGAAGCGTTGATACGATCATCGTGAAATTTGATACATAGGTAGGTAATAATATCACAATTTTGGTGTGACCTAATGAGCAAAAAATATTGGGGGGTTGTTGAGATATTGGGGTTCAAGAGGGGTAAATCAAATCAAATGAGACTATTAGGTCAAGTGGGACGTCAAATTAAAGGGCTTCATTAGTAAATTTGGATTCCGTTTTTATTTTTGGTAAAGTCTTTATAGTTTGTGAGTTATTAGCCACAATAAAAACTGAACATTAACAAAATTCACAGGGTACACCAATGACCCCACAGTGCTGTAATTTGGTATGCGTGTAGCTTAAGTGACAAAATATAGACAAAAGTCTGAAATCTAGAATTACTTCAATTTGTACCCGAAAAACATTAACCACAAAACATGAACTCCCGTTACCTGTAATTTGAATAAAACTGTAGGTCAAGTTGTTTGGTTATTTATTTCGTGGCACTGTTTTGATAATCAAAGATTACAAATAATATTTTTTTGTTTTAATCAGAGACTCGCGAGATCTCAGTTCGAGGTGAACCACTAGTTTATTTTGTTTATGGACGAGCAGTATATTGCTGATATGTCCACATCACACAGTGCTGAAACTTTCATAATGTTTATTTTTATTTTTCTTAATCTGAAAAGTTGTCAATAATTTTAGTGCTGTACCGTAGATCCCCTCTGTAAGTTGCTTGTTAGTGCATTTATGTCATAGAGCGGGGGGAGAGGGGAGTTAAAAAAGAGCCTTAAAACTCACTATGCGCGACTAAAGAATTAGGCATAATTCGGCTTGTTTAGAAAATAAATCTAAAGTTATTTGGGGCAATGTTTTGTGTGGCAACACTGAATGTAAAAAAGAAAAAAGTCTCTTCCGTTCAGCTAGAACTTTGCTATGCCGTGTGATTCCAGAAGAAATATAAATTAATTACAAATATACAGTCCGCTATCAATTTTACACGCCTTTTATTGAACATAGGCGTTTCTGGTTCTTCGAGCCGGATTCAAAACCTGAAAAGCAACTGCAACTGAGTTACAAGAGTTGTGTGTCAACGTTTGGATATTGATGTCATCTAAAAGAAGCAGCAGCTAAGCTGAAAAAACTAGAAGTTGTCGGGTGAAAAGTAATGCCAGGAGACGGTCAACAAGAGACATTTTCACGCAAAAAAAAAAATACGGTAGTGTAGCGTTACTACCCAACCTGATTTTTATTTCTTTAATTTTACTCCTCGTGGAACTCAGTTTTCTTTTCTACATTAATTGTGTCTTTGGTATTGATTGGTTTAATTTCTGGATGTGATTGATTTTTAAATTTACCAATGTTTTTCGCCTTTGTATTGATTTTAGTCTGTTTATAATGTTGCTTAACAGCTTCGAGTAACACTTTGTGAATTCTATTCTATTTTATTTAAATTTTAGGGTTCCGTACCTCAAAAGGAAAAAAAGGAACTCTTATACGATCAGTTTCTTGTCCGTCTGTCCGTGTTTCACCACTATTTTTCTCAGAAACGGGTAGACCTAGCAAATTGAAATTTATACCAGATGCTAAGGTTTTTAGTCCCTATTAGGTATATAAAAATCAAAGTCTTGAGTCAACATGATAAAAAGATATGGGCAAATTTAGATTTTCGCGAAAACTTGCAAGTACCAAAATTTACCTTAATTTTCAACTTCTTTATTTTTCGGAATTTTCCCTTTCCTTATGCTATAAGACCTTGCTTTTAACCAAAATTGACAATTCTAGGTCAACCGAAAGTACCCTATAGGTTTTGGGTCGAAAACCTATATGGTCCCTACCTACCCAAAGATATATTAGAAATTGACCAAATTCATGACTTTAAATTAAAACTTAAAAAAGTACTCTTACAAAAAGCTTACTACACTATAGATGAATATTTAATGGACAAATTGCAATGACTTGACATATTTTTAATTTATTTATATTAAACTGATAATTAATGCATAATAGTGGTTAAATAATTTTGCATGCTTGTATGCTGGTCATGGCTGTACTTAGACTATTGTATTACCAACTGATGTAACCCATGTATCGCAAATAAATGAATCTTTATCTTTTATCTTTATCTTTCCCGTTGACCTAGAATCACGAAATTTGGCAAAAAGCAAGGTAGCAGCATAAATAAAGGAAAAATTCCAAAAAATAAATATTGTTGAAAATTAAAGGGTGTCCCCATACATAGTTAACGCATATTAATATAGTCCTTTGAGTTGTATGGGCGCACATAAAATTTAGAGGACAATGGGTAGGTACGGAACCCTCGGCGCACGAGTTCACTCGCACTTGACTTTTTTCTTCCCGATCTATAACAGAATGCCTGGTAAAAATGTTGTTATTTATTTTAATCAAAATAAATTTAGAAACCATACAAAACTACATTGTACGCAGCATTTTATCAAGCTAAACTAAATATTAGATATTTACTTGAAGAGTTACACCCATAATTCAACCACCAAAGTAATAGTTTAAGTTAACCCGCATCCAAACTAACCTAATATTAAATTATGTATCTAATATCTAATACTGTCGGTTGTTTGTGCAAACCACATCGATATTGAAGCAATAAACTTGAGATACGGGCAAATATTATTGAGGCAACGCTATTGGGAGCATTTATGTCCAAAGGTGCGATGTTTAGATTAGCAAATTGAGATGACAGTGGCAGTATGATAGTTTACTTTCACTGTCGTTAATCTAAAAATACTAGTGCTTCGCCCCAAACTGAGATCTCGCGAGTCTACCAAAAAACAAAAAAAAAATATTCATAATCTTTGTCTAATAAAATAGGCCCACGAAATGCACCACCATATTACTTGACCTACAGTTTCATTCAAATTACAAGTAACGGGAGTTCATGTTAATTGGTTATTTTTTAGTGGTAGAAATTGCAGTTATTCTGGATATCAGAATTTCCCCTATATTTATGTCATTAAAGCTACACGAATACCAAATTTCAGCAATGTGGGGTCACTGGTTACCCTGTGAATTTCGTCAAAGTTCAGTTTTTATAATGTCTAATAACTGAAAAACCACAAGAATTAAACTACGAATAAAACGTGATTGCAATGTACTAATGAAAACTTTTCACTAGACGTCCCATTTGACCTAATAGTCTCATTTTGATTTTTTGTTACCCCTCTTGAACCCCAATATCAAAACAACCCTCTCACATTTTCAGCTCACTTAGACCAGGATTGTGCCAACACTACCAACCATATCATATTTAACGGTGATCGAATCAACGCTTCAAAAGTTATCCTCGGACAAACTAACATACATACATACTTACGTATTTACACACATACATACAATGCCGATTTCCCCAAGTTGACCCATGGTTTTTATAGATACCACAAATTCAAATGTGACGAATTCAAACAAATAACCTGACACTCAAAAATACATGTAGCGGTCTTTTCGCCAAAAGCGATCGCTTCGAGGCAGCCTTTGGATAGACTGGATTTCACGAGAATGGACTAAGGAATAAATATTGTACTTACCTAAGCAATATTAAATAAATAGGCTCATATTCAGTCGACGAGGTATTTAATTTAATTTAAATGCAATATTTTACTACTAGCTACCACCTGCGGCTTAGCACGCATAGTCTGTTAATAAAAAGTAGCTTATGGCCAAATCCAGGTTATAATCTATCTATGTACCCTATTTCATCGAAAGCAGTCCAGCCGTTAAATCGTGAAAACGTCAAAAACAGACAGAAATATTTGAGTAAGTATAAAAATTGGAAAGGATATTTTTATGGGAAAATTAAGATATTTTCCATAAAATATTAACATCTGTCAAACGACTTGGACTGTGCCACAGATTAATCATTAATAGTGGAGTTACATCGCACCAAGCAATGACGCACATTACAAGAACATCAGGAAATGTTTCAATATCATCATCAATATTTCCACGATACTGGATCGTGATCCCGAGTATCAAGTGATAATATTGATATTGTAACAGCCCCTTATTCGTAAATAGATAGATTAAATGCTTTATTGGACATCACACTCAAATTAAAAAAAAACAATATAAAAGTAAATAACAAGAGACGCGGAAATACAAGTGTCAGTCTTATCGCTAAAAGCGATTTCTTCCAGACAACTTTTAGATGGACTGGATTTCACGAGAACGTCGTATCGTGTGATGTAAAGGCACCATCGCGAAACCTTGCAGAGGTACACAAGTACGCAATATCGCCGCTCGTACTAAGCTTTACCTATATCGGATATGTGGAATTTAATAAATTTAGTTCGTTTTATTTTAATATCTCCTCTCACAGAGGAGATATTCCTCTAGCAGGTTTGTGATCAATAACTCTTAATTTATTTATTACTAGTGGTCCGTCCCGGCTTCGCACAGGTGGACATTTATTTAAAAAAAAATGCCAAATTTTTTTACGCTTTGGGTTTCATTATTGAAGTTATAGTAGGGATTTCAATTTTTTCTGGTAAAGAATATAGTTTTTGTTACTCAGGGATAATGTAGCATTCTAATGGTGAAATACTTTTTGAAATCGGACGAGTAGTTTTTGAGTTTATTCGTTACAAACATACAAAATACAAATCTTTCCTCTTTACATTATAAATATAGATTAAGTTTCCTAAACACTTTTATAGGTTTTTTATAACCGACCCGTCTCGGATGGCATCGCATGGATTTCTTAATAGAATAGCTGTGCTCTTGAGTTTATACAAAAATTTCATAGAACATTACGCTTTCCCGATTTTAAACATTTTCCGGGCAACGTTTCAATTATGTTTTTCTTACAAACCTTATTAATATGGACCATTACAAGCATTAAAAAAATTGTCCAGCCGTTCGCAAGTAATGACCAACGATACCATTTAATTTTCATTTAAATACTAGCGAGCCGCCCACGGCTTCGCACGCTTGAAAGTTCCCGTTCCCGTGGGAACTTCGGGGTAAAAACTATATAAAACTCTCTTATCAAAGTGACGCGACACTTCACGTCTATGACGGTTAAATTATATGGATATTATTCATACAAAATACTAAAATCACGATTAAAAATGGGAGTGAAAAATAATTAATTAAAATCGGTCACCCCGTTTTGGAGGAGTGCGACCACTAAAACCGTGATACGAGATTTTTATATATTACAACAAAAATTCTGCGTATTGTGAAGCCGGCTTCACACGCATAGTTTGTTAATAAAAATATTACCTTCTGCGCAGTTGAGTACAAATTATACCATGCCCCAATCCCACTCATAATCTATTTATGCACCAAATGTTTATCAAAATCGTTTAGTCGTGAAAACGTAACAAACAGACAGAGAGACAATATTAATTATCAAATTATTTATTGCGAATATGGGTTAGTAACAGGAGGTTAGTGATACAGTGTAAGTTCGTCCATAATCAGCGTTTATCGCATGCAATTTTAGTCAGTCTTAAAAGTATCCACATACCACAAAGTATCATCATAGAAAAAACAAAATTTATGCTTAAAATATTTACAATATTCAACTCTTACCTTAAATAAAAAAATAGTAATAAAATGTCAGATTTACATAATAAAATTATTCAAGGGATTTGTCACTAAGAAACTCATTTATGTTGTAGTATGCTTTTTTATTAATATTAGTTTTAAGTTCCTCTTGTACATACTCAGACTGGAAGAACCCAATACAGACTCAGGTAGGTGATTATATCATCATCATCATTGTCAGCCTTTCTCATCCCACTGCTGAACATATGCCTCTCTTCGTTGTCGCCATTCACCTCTGTCCTGCGCTGTTCTAACCCACATACGACCTGCGATTTTTATAATGTCGTCGACCCATCTTGCCGGTGGACGACCTGCGTTCCTAGTTCCATCTCGGGGCCACCACTCAGTCAGCACCCTGCTCCACCTGTCATCACCGCGCCTGGCCACATGCCCTGCCCAACTCCATTTGAGTCCCTATATACGCTTGCTGACGTCTTGAACTTTAGTCCGCTTGCGAATTTCGGTTACTTTCGAATTTATAATATGTATGTATAGAATGGATAATAACATCAGTATTTTAAAAAACTTAAGGGGCTTGTTAGACGAGCGATTTGGGAACGCGGTTTCTTGCTCGGCGATTGTAAATATTCGTGCCGCGTTCGCTCAATGGGTTCGCCACACTTATATTGTTAAGTGTATATTAAGTTGTTATTACGTTGATTACGAACCTACCGTTAATTACAAACTTAAATAAATAAATAAATATCGCTGGACATTTCACACAGCGCTATATAGCCCCAAACTAAGCAGAGCTTGTACTATGGGAACCAGATAACTGATAGAATACTTATATACTTTTTTTTTTGTAAATAAATACTTATAATATATAGAAAAACACCCAGACACGGAACAATTTGACTGCCTCCGGGGCGCAGTGGGCGTATAGCCGGCTGAGACGCAGGAGGTAGCGGGTTCGATTCCCGCCGCGGAACAAATGTTTGCATGATCTACAGATATTTGTTCCGTGTCTGGGTGTTTTTCTATACATTATAAGTATGTATTTACAAAAAAAAAGTATATAAGTATTCTATCAGTTATCTGGTTCCATAGTACAAGCTCTGCTTAGTTTGGGGCTAGATAGCGCTGTGTGAAATGTCCAGCAATATTTATTTTATTTATTTATTATTTATAAATATCTGTAGATCATGCAAACATTTGTTCCGCGGCAGGAATCGAACCCGCTCAGCCGTCTCGCTCCTGCGCCTCAGCCGGCCATACGCCCACTGTGCCACGGAGGCAGTCAAAGTTCATGGAAGTGTAGTTTATTTCTATTTACAGTCTTTTAAAAACGATAAGAAACAAAGAAAGGTAATTACCATGACACTAATCACACTAATATTTTAAATGCGAAAGTTTGAATATTTGTTTTTTACTCAATCAGGTCATAACGGCTAAACCAATTTCAATGAAATTTGGTATGTAATCTATCGAAGATAATGACGTGGTTTGACACTTATGCTAATTTTCATTGACAAAACATACGCGCGAAGCTGCGGGCGGAAGCTAGTCACATATAAAAATAAACTCGTAATGTTGATGATGCTTATTACACGAGAACAGCAAGACAGATTTGGCTATTTTTTTAATATTCGTAATAGTCTACATATATCAAGTAAGTTTTGAGGGGGAAGAAAATTCAAAAGTTGCCGGGAATTTAAGTATGAACTCAAGAGCCTATAATATACATTTTTATGTTATAATTACACAGTATACAATGATTTACAAAGATAATTTTGGTATAGACAAGTACAAAATACAAATGTTTTAATTTCAATAACTTGTTTAAACAATAGCTTAACTCTTAACTAGTAGTTGTGACCTCCTTTTAAGTAGACAACAACGATCCTCTCCATCCAAAGGTTGTCTGGAAGAAATCGTTTCTAAAAAATAACATAAGGACCGCCAATTGTACTTCTTGCTTTGTGAAGTTTTTATTTTTATGTTTATTTCTTTTGTGTACAATCAAGTGTTTTAATTCATTAATTCATTCAACGATCATGGGCAGAAATTAATAAAATATCAACCATAGCTCACTCCACTAATGAATTCCCAACCCGGAAAGTATCAATCATGAACCTCGACCCTTAATCAAATATCAATCAATCAGTTTACAATATCATTAAAATTACTTTTATCATAATTAAAAATTATTGAAACTACGAGTAAAACATTCTATAATGTAAATTGTAAAGATTGGATTTAAATTTATGGCAGACCTATACGGTCGTGGTCAGAAGTGGCTTCATAACTTACACCAAAATAAATAAATAAATAATAATACTGGACATTTCACACAGCGCTATCTAGCCCCAAACTAAGCAAAGCTTGTACTATGGAAACCAGATAACTGATAGTATACTTATAATACTTTTTTTGTAATCACATACTTATACCTATAATATACAGGGTGTTTGGTAATATACTGAAGATATTTTAAAGAAAATCGAAATTTAGGTGATTGATTCGATATAAAATTTACTACCTACTCTTGCAATCGACATCCAAAAATAAAGGACGATTTGATATCTCTTTTGGAAATGGCTATGGGTTTTGGGTTAGAAAGCGACAGCAAGAGATATCTCGAGACATCACCAATATAGTATCTGTGGTTAGATGGCAAGCATTATGCAATAGCACGACATAAGTTTAATAGTGTTTGTTTTTACAAGCTTTTTATTAACTTGCAATGTACTCGTATGTATGTTTGTCCGGGTGGAATCTTGCAACTGAATTTTAAACCGGTTACCCTCAACCGATTGAGCTGAAATTTGAAATACATATGTAACTTCGGTGACAATGCAATAATATGGTACCATGAAGGTGGTCTCATGATGGAGACGGATGCTAGACAACGGAACCTCTGAATGGATTATAGTAGGCTACTAGTGTTTGGACTCATTGAATTTGCTTGCGGTTCCGATTATGAAATATATAAAAGCTTGTTTTGAAAAAGTAATTTTTCAACACAAAACGTATTACATGCCAAAATAAATTTCACATTTCTATGGTAAACATTTCACAAATTTATTTATTATGCTCATCAAAATAACCCATTTAATTTTTGTGCATATATTATCAAACACCCTATATAGAAAATAACCAGACCCGGAACAAATATCTGGAGATCATGTTACCAATTGTTCCGCGGCGGGAATCGAACCCGCAACCTCTTGCGTCTTAGCCGGCTAATTACCCGCTGCGCCACGGAGGTCGTTGTAAAATAAATCTAATAAGTCCGATTGATGTCTATCATTTTGCATGCCGTGATAACTTTGTACGAACCCCTGCACAAGAAATCAAAAAACCAACCACATAATGCACAAATTATTATATTATCCATACACTATTATAACAATGAGTAGTATTAGCGTTAACACAAGTGGAACTCACTTCCGGCGTATGTTTTTCCGGATCAGTACAATCTCGGAGTCTTCAAGTCCAGAGTAAACAGGTTCTTTCTAGGCAAGCGTACTCCATCTTCGACCTCACCATCACATGGTGAGGTAGAGGTCAAGCGCTTGACTATCATCTATAAAAAAAATTGTTATTGATTATAAGTGCCTAGCTCAGTTCCACTTCAATTTGACGGATTTCAGAGCAACGCCAGCTTTCTGTGTTATGGATGTGTTATGGCTGGCTGAGTTTCTAAGATGGTCTGTGAGTCTGACTCCAAATATGCTGCGCTCCATCGCTCGATAACAAACACCGAGGAGAGATTTTTGAATATTGTTCAGAGACCAAGTACACCATAAGAGAATGGGGAGAAAACACATGTCATGTTCATTTGTTTCTGTTCTAGGAGAGGTAGATTTCCTTTGATGAGGTATTTTATCGACCTCCTTTTACAGGAGTATTCTGTGCGGCAAATAATCTCTTTGTGCATATAAGACAGGAGTATATCTACTTGGGCCATATATTTCTTGCCCAATAAGAACTTATGCAATCTCTACATCTTCAACCTGCAATATCTTTTACTCGCCAACAGCGCCACAGAGAAATTCAAATTATTATTACTCATCATCATCATCGTCAGCCCTTCTCATCCCACTGCTGGGCCTCTCTTCGTTGTTGCCATTCGCCTCTGTCCTGCGCTGTTCTAACCCATATACGACCTGTGATTTTTATTATGTCGTTGACCCACCTCGCTGATGGACGACCTGCGTTCCTGGTTCCATCTTGGAGCCACTACTCAGTCAGCACCCTGCTTCACCTGTCATCACCGATTATTAATAAAATTGGTAAATTTAAGTGTCCTCCTGTAGGGAAAATTATAGTCTCCCTTCCCTTCTTTCTCTCTTCGCAATTTAACATAATTGTTATAAAGGTAACTAATGAATGAAATCTATGGGTGTCAATGTAAATTGAAACGTACAGCTAGTTTTAGTCACATCAGTTGTATAGCCACTTTTGACGGCGAAAGTACAGAGCGATTTTCTGATTCCAATTAAATTTTCAATATATGGTAATGAATCATGAAATATTGTAAAAGCTGAACGTTCACATTAATACGAAGGTTTAAGGCGAGTGTGAAACGGCTTCATAAAGAGGGCAAAGAACTTATTATAAAATAAAATGTATTCATTTCAACATTATCAAAAGCAATAAATTGTTGTTAGAAAAACCTACGTCTTTCAAAAACAAACGAGCGCTTATTTTATTTGTGTTTGACTAAATGTTTATTCTTTATTAAATTCTACCTTCATGTCAACCCAGGGTCATAGACACAGACAACTGACGGCTGTTTGGACAGAATGGTTCTAGAGTGGAGACCACGTACTGGAAAACTTATCAGTCGTAATACCGTTATGACGGTACGTTATAAATCCCGTATTTATAATGATTTTCCCTCTTTCCTTCTTTCGATACAGGAACGAAATGCTTGAAAGAGTCAATTTTTTAATAATCACATCTACCGATGGTATCTGCCCCACAATAACTATTTACGAACATCCCAAAAACTTGATTTGGAAATAAATTCCTTAGAAACAGGTATTAAGTTCACTCTCGACCATTGAATCAAGGCACGTATCAAAATCATAACCCTCTAAAATCGACCGTCATGTGGCAAATTGCAAATCCTACCCGGAATTCTATCCCTTAACTTACAACAGCTGCTAATATTGAAAGAATCGCACCACATCGAGTGTTAAATGGCAAGCATTACTCTGGGCTTGATAGATAAAGAGCTAGAAGGTATTTTCTTATGTCAGTATTAATTATTAATATTTATCGTTATTTTATCGCTACTCTTTGTTTTATTTCACTATTCTAATAAATGTATTGTATTTTTAACCGACTTCAAAAAGGAGGTTCTCAATTCGTCGGAATCTTTTTTTTATGTTTGTTCCCCGATTAGTTGAAGACGCCAGGACTGATTTGAGAAATTCTATTTTTGTTTAAAAGGATATAATTCCTAGGTGGTTTAATTGGCACCAAGTCAGGGTCTGATGATGGGATCCCAAAAAAATCGAGGGCAACCCTCAAATTTTATGGGGACACGATTCGGTTTTCTGTTGAAAGAATTTATATTATACATATTATTATTTATATTTTTATTTATTTTTAATTTTTTTTATTTATTTAACCTCAGAACTCCCGTCATTTATTATACGATTTAGATAATAGTTTTTTTAAGGGATATACTTTCAGATTGGTTCTATAGAAATTTCATTAAAATTGGTTCAGTAGTTTGGTTAAGTCAGTTATATTTTTATTAAAATGTTACCTGTATATAATGTATCTATTTATTATTACTATGGAATATTTATGTAATATGCTATATTATTATGTACCCAATCCATAAATGAGATCTTAATTATTTATATATATATTCATTTGGTTTGCTTAGACACTTTTGCTTTATACACAGTTTATTCAATATTAAATTCTCTTGACTAGTCAATTTGGCATAAAATATTGTAATATTTTAACCCACTTTGTATGACCGCAATAAAATGCAAAATACTGAATTATTTTATTAAAAGCTACCGTGTTATAACGTTCTCGTGGAATCCTGCCCATCCAAAGTTTGCCTGGAAGAGATCGTTTTTAGCGATAAGACCACCGATCGTATTTCCACGTGTCTAGTTTTTTTTTATTTGTCAAAAAGCTACATACAACTAGTAATACCTAAAGCAATGTCTCGGTGCTTAGACACTCGAGCCGTTACATATTATTTAAATAGGTAGTTAAAGAACCCGTCACCTTTACTGTATCTACATTTACACATAATCACACATACACACACAACCGACTTACCCACCCAAATTACTGTCTACAATCTATTACCAAAAGTATGCAGATACGCAAACATAGTAAGAAGGCGGCGGTATTAATACATGAATTATAACTGTTTAAGAATAGGTTCTTAATGAAAAAATGGCACAATAATCCTCACTGCATACCAAACTATCTTGTTTACTTAATGCTTAATAATGTAAAAAAAATTCAATGTATAATATTGTTTGTTAATTTAAGTATTATGGATGTATGTAGAATAAAGCATTATCTATACAATGCGTTTTTTTATACCACTAGCATAAACGGATGAAAAGAGATGATTCTAGCCATAAATAAATGGTCAAGCGCGTGTCGGATCACACACAGCGTATTTAATTGATCGAGCGAAGCAAGATCTAATCAACTTGGGAAAATTGGCGTTGTATGTATATATGTATGTATATGTGTTTGTTTGTCGGAAGATAACTTTCGAAGCGTTGATCCGATCATCGTGAAATTTGATACATAGATAGGTAGCGATCACGATTTTGGTGTGACTAAATGAGCTGAAAATGTTGGGGGGTTATTGAGATATAGGGGTAAAAAAAAATTAAATGAGACTATAAGGTCAAATGGGACGATAAATGATAGGTCTTCATTAGTACATTTCAACCCCGTTTTATTTTTAGTTTAATTTTTGTAGTTTTTGAGTTATTAGCCATATTAAAAACAAAACTTTGACAAGATTCACAGGGTACACCAGTGACCCTGTTTACGCGGGAAATGCGAAATATAGCGAATGTGTTCGAAAATTATGAGTTTGATTGTTGCGAAAGAGGGAGGCTGAAAACTGTTTAGAGTACTGTTTAGAGTGTTTCGAGTAGTAAATGGTGTGTAGAGATCACCTCTAACTCCTGAGCTATGAGTTAATAGCTCCGGCAAAATATTTCAAGGCAGGATTTAGGACAATCGCCGTATTTGCTAAAGTGAGGGATAGAGATGCAAGATACGTATAAAATGATGTATCTCGCTGGATTTTATAACGTGAATAAAGATTGCGAGCAGTCTTAAAAACTTTTTATTGCGTCTTAGACACACAAAATATAAATACCTATAAAACCACGACAAGTATTGATTAAAAATGTTGTTTAGAAAGTAGGTACGCATAAAATAAGTATCGATTGCGGATAGACGACTTGAAAACGTTTTTATTGTGTTTTTTTAAATAGCGCTTGTTAATGGCGTCACACACGGTAAAGATGATTCATGTTAAGCTTGATTTTTATGTTACGATAAAATATCGCTCGCCATACAATCAAATGTACCATCACACACGGCGAAGATAATATATTTTTTCATCTTCCATTGGATAGTAAGGTGACCAATATGATTATAGTCACCGTAAGTGACGCATGGTTAAACTTTATGGTTAAAACTACTAGTTATATTACCAAATTTTCAAGAAATCGTCTAAGTTTAGGTGATTAATTAGATATAAAACTTACTGCCCACTCTTGCAATCGACGTCCAAAAATAAAGGCCGTAATCCACAAAAGCGTAAATTTGATACTACATAGTACCTACCTACTACCGTAGATTTAGGCAGGCATGTATTTTTGATATCTTTTCGGAAATGGCTGCGGGTTTTGGGTTAGAAAGGAACAACAAGATATTATATCTCGAGATGTCACCAATACAGTAGTATCTGTGGTTAGATGACAAGCATTGTGCAATACCACAACATAAGTTTAATAATGTGTTTGTTTTCAGTGCCAATATAAATTTCACATTTCCACTACATTTTACATTTCACTAATTTATTTATTATGCTCATCAAAATAACACCTTACATTTTTGTGCGTATATTACCAGTCACCAAAAAATACATTATTATAAAATTTCATGATGATCGGATAAACGCTTCGAAAGTTATCCTCGGACAAACAACATACATACAACGCCGATTTTCCCAAGTTGATCAATAGGTAGATTAAATGAATTTTCTTCAAGGCGAAGTTGTCAACAACATTTCAGAGAAGAAAAATAAAGAAATTTAAGCATTACAAATCTTGCGTTGACTATGGAAAAACGAATCTTAAACGAAAGCCCTATACGGTAATAAAATTTTAAGGTAGGCCAATTAAAATTAATGAGATCCATAAGAAATTCGCTGTTCTTGCAACTTTAAGCAGTGTAAATGAGAATTCACTCGTTAGCGTAATTTTATTTTTAAGCTATTCTTGTAAGTTTTATGTTATTACACAAAATAACAATTTTCGACAAAGATAACGAGTACATTCATATAAAAACATTATTCAAATGCTTTTCAATTTTATTGAAAGAAGCAAAGTTTTTTCAACCAATTCTAGTTTTTTAATGTTTGTGATCGCAGACAAGAACTTAAAATAGTTTTGTAAAAAATGACATCTTATCATAATATCAAAATTAATTTCTTTAGAAGACTAAAGACATAGAAAATACGATAAAATTACGCTATTCAAATAATTGTTAGACGTACAGCGCAGTGGGGCGAGGTGGGTTGACGATATAGTTTAGTTCGAGTAAAACTAGACAATAGTTTAACAAAAGCAAATTAAACTCTTGAGCCACTGTTTTTGCATCGGGGATTAAACATTGTCATAGCTAAGAACTACGAGGCCACAGACAGACATAGATGTCAAACTTACCTACTATACCTTTTTTGCGGTGGAGGTTAATGAAACAGGAGACACAAGAGGAATGCACACTTATGGTACTTACATTTTTAGTAAATTTTGATTGTAAGGGTAAATTTATTCTATATGACAAACAAACAAACATACAAATTGAACTACCAACAATAACCCATCATATCACAAGAACTAAAAAAAAATTATTAAATTGAACTTGACTAGACTCAAATTAAGCAAAGCTTGTACTAAACAAACCTATCAATTTGCTAACCTACCCTACAGGTATTCTATCAGTTATCTGATAGAATACTTACATACTTTTTTTGTATATTATATACTTTTAATAAAATGCCTGACTAGCACCGGCTTCGCACAAAATTTCAGAATCGGATCAGTAGGTATTTCCATATATTATTACCCCCTACAAACAAACTCACAAACATAACCTCTTTTTAATATCATAATAAAAATAAAAAATCAACAAACCTTGGTTTTTATTCTATAAAAATAAAATCACAGTATTTTTCCGAACAGCTGACCGTAAAATCAAATACGCACATTTGCCGTGAGCTCGTGCAATAAATAACAGACACGGAGCAGCCTAAAATTAGGTTAATGTTGTAGGCCATTAATTCAGGCGCACTTCACGAGTCCACTTGGGACATAAGTTAGAGGGCAATGAGCTTGGAAAATAAAAACTGAGTGGACATTCTGTACAACTTACCTATTTCAAAGGAAGGCTGAATGAAAACAGTTAATAGTGGAATATTATATATTTTTAAAGGGCCCTCTTTAAATCTGAAAGGATATTATGTACATACAACCTGTCTATTTCTTTTATTGTATTCATTCTCTCTCACTCTTCTTAGCAATTATTATTCCCATCTGACGGTGGGGTCTGCTTTTCTTATCTGTTCTTTCCACTTCGCTCTTGATAGTCTTCCTCTTCGCCTGGGCCCGGGAATGTTCAGGGTTGTTGCATGCATGCGAATAGGTGGGCTAAGATCGTAACTGGATCCCTGTGGATGGAAAGCGACACCGGGGAAAGCCTAAGAAGCACTGGCGCGATGATTTGAACACTTTTATAGGAACTGGCAGGATTTAGTACAGGATCGAGATAAGTGGAGAGATGAGGAGGCCTTTGCTCAGCAGCGGGACAGCATAGGCTAGATAAAAAAAATAGGTTTTAGGTAGAATACAGGCTTCAATCACTGTGAACATTAGTAAAGTAAATACCGCATCCGTACTAAGTTATGGTTTAGGGACCCACCTCAAACTACACAGAAATGCACTAAAAGCATAGCACACGAATTCCTTGAATTATTTATAGAAGTAGAACATTAAGTGTTCAAGTTTCATGCGCTTTGCAAGAAGGTATTAAAGTTTGTAATAAAAGAATGGTGGCTTAATTAGTTGAACTTAAATTACAAAGTTTAGTTTGGAAAGTTAAAAGGTTGATTTTACGCTGGATAATAGCTGTTCTTAGGTTTGTATGAGGTTTTTATTTGTTTTTGGAAGCAGAGAGCCGTCGGTGCATTCAGCCATAGTGCACTGTCGTGTAGAAAAGTTTTAATTATTTCGAGGAAGTGTCCCAGAACAGTGAAACTGCATGGGTAAAGGAATAGGCGAAATAAATTAAGTTCTAGAGTTGGTAGTGGCTGATTCTGGTGTTGGAGTTTAAAGGATTTTTAAATAATATAATAATGCTGGACATTTCACCAGTGCTAGCTAGCCCCAATCTAATCAAATGTACAATGGAACTAGAAAACTGTGCGGGAATTCAATAAAAGGCCGATGCGAGAGCGACTAATCTTGGTTTAATCCGTCTTGCGTTCCGCGTGCCTTATGAACTCCGCAATTCCTCTGTCTATAGGCTGCTGTGGTTGACGGGAGATGTGCATCGTTTTCTTGAGGGATGTAACATGCGCGAAAACTACCACTTAGCCACCGCCGGCGCTGTACGGGTATGGCTTCACGGTACGATTTCCAGAGCGACTGACCCTATGCGGCCTGCACCCAGCGGCTCCCAGCGACCTTTATCAGGTCGTCTTTCCATCTAGTGGGAGGCCGTTTTACACTGCGCTTTCCAGTGCGTGGTTTCTGCTTTTCTGCCACAACGGCCATCAGTTCTTCCAGCTATACATACATACCAATATTATGCAATGTAATGCAATGGTGAATAAATGAATACTGAATTCGGATATGTGCCCACCCACAGCCACGCACTAGCTAATCCTCGTGCTAAAATTTTCAATAATGAACTTAAAGTATATTAAAGTTCTATTTATACTGCAAGCTGATTTAACGACAGCGCTGGCTAAATCCCAGTAAACTTTCGTGAAATCCGTAAGTCGAGCGGCCTTAAGATGATTTCAATACGGGGTGAGCGCGGTCTCACAAAACAGTTTACTGAATGCTGAATGGTACCTTTTTCTAATTCAATCGAAGCTATTGATAAATGAATAGAAATCTAAATTGCTGATAGCTTCAACATTTGATCTATAGTAAAAACTATGTAAGTTTGTAATAGCTTAGTAGCCAATTCTGTTGTCAGAGTTTATAGTCCGCTCAAAGCTTCCGACATGGCTTGACGGCTTTAAACAGACCTCGGAATTGACATTTTAAGGCGCTTAAAATACAAAAGCGTTCAGTTTTATTTGATTTTTTGCCTAAAAATATCAATACTGGATCATATTTACAATACATTCAAGAGACGGGTTTTCAAAACATATAAAAAGACTTCTTGAAAAAAAATAGTTATATTATCAAATTTTAAAGAAAATTGATTATGTTTAGGTGATTAATTCGATACAAAACTTACTGCCTACTCTTGTAATCGACATCAAACAATAAAGGCCGATTTGATATCTCTTTCGGAAATGGCTGCGGGTTTTGGGTTAGAAAGGAATAACAAGAGATATCCCGAGACGTCACCAACACAGTATCTGTGGTTAGATGGCAAGCATTATGCAATAGCACAACATAAGTTTAATAAAGTGTTTGTTTTTACATGCCAAAATAAATTTATCATTTCTATGGTAAACATTTCACAAATTTATTTATTATGGTCATCAAAATAACCACTTTCATTTTTATGCGTATATTATCAAACAACCTATATACGGAACTTTAAAAACTACATCCCAAGTCAAAGTATAACGTACTTAAGATCATAAAACATTAAAAACTCATTGCATGGTGGGGCAAACTGCAGCGATGCAGTAATGTAAGACAAATTACCTCCGTTGAGGCGTAGTGGCTGTATTGCTGCTTGTGATCAATAATAGTTCTTATTTATAGAGGCAGAAGAGTGAAAGGACTTAGCAATTTAACTAATATACCGAGAGGAATGGCTTTCTATACTCTTTAAGCGTGTAAAAGTGATGCTACCTAGTTTGTATTTGATGATCAGTAAGGTTATTTTTTTCTAGTCTATGACTTGACACTTTACTACACTGAGCAGGCCTAATACAGGACACCCAACGGCTAGATCCATTTGGTGTCCTTTGTTTAGTTGCATAACCTTACCCCTCCTTCGCAGCGTTGCGCAGCGAGCTATGGAACGGGATATGCTTGAAGTTTCTCTGAAGGATAAAATCCATAACGAGGTTATCCGACAGAGAACCAAGGTCACCGACATAGCTCAGCGGATTAGCAAACTGAAGTGGCAGTGGACTGGCCATATATGCCGGAGAACCGACAACCGTTGGGGTAAACGAGTTCTTGAGTGGAGACCGCGTCTCGGAAAACGTAGTGTGGGGCGCCCCCCGGCTAGGTGGAACGATGACATAAGAAAGGTGGCGGACAGAAATTGGATGAGAAGAGCCGAAGACCGGGCTCAGTGGCGCGTATTGGGAGAGGCCTATGTCCAGCAGTGGACTAATGTGGGCTGATGATGATGATGATGATGATGACCCCTCCTTCCCCCTTCCACCACCGGGCAAGCAAACGTACCGAGAAGTCCCACCCTTCTTGTTAGCACGCGTAAGGAGTGGAACTCACTTCTGGCGTATGTTTTTCCTTCCGTCTTCAAATCCAACGTGGACAGGTTCTTTTTAGGCAAGCGTGCTCGATCACACCATCGCTTACCATCAGGTGAGGTAGTGGGCATGCGCTTAACTATCAATATTATCAATTAAAAACAAAGTGTGTATTTATTGTAGTAGTTGCTGGAATCTACAATCACTACGGAATGAACGCCAGTAAGAGCGAAAACAAATAGCTTAAACACCGTCGCGTTTCTGTACAGTTTGAATGACAGGAAAAAGGTCAGAAGGAATGAACGTTAGTGAATGGGCCGCTCATTTTCACGCTGTAGGTATTAGATACTGAACAGGCATCTTTTATTAGACCTACGTCTCATTGGTTTTTATTGCTTTTAACAATAAGGCTGCCCATTGTACCTATGATTTAAAAGTGTATTTTCTTTCATTTGTTTATTTTAATTTGTATTAAGCCAATACCTATCCATCTACGTCCAGCAGTGAACTACCATAAGTTGATGATGACAATGATGATAGTATATATCTTTAAGACCCGTATATTAAATTTCACAATCTCAAACACCCATCCACAAATCATCCACAATAGAGGTAAATTAAACAATCAAAACGGAATAACCTCCCAATAGAATAGCAGTTTATCATGTTTACAAGCCAAATAATTGTTCGTTTAGACATTGGAATCGAGACAAAGATTTCAATGGGTCCGGAATAGCTGTCCAGTCAGAATTGGTGACTAAAATATTAGGAGACTAGGCACTTACTATCGGTTTACGTTTGGGTTGGAGTGAGATTAAAGTGAGTTTAGTTCGAGTTTATTTAAGTAAGTTTTTAAAACTGTAGAATATAAATAATATCAGCGAATACAAAGGTGTGTTAAACAGGTATAAAATTAGAATATTATCGAGCTTAATACTATAGACAAACACATTATAAAAAGTTTTAAGGAGCGTCATTTTATTGCTAGGTGACACATCGGATCGAGGTGTTGCAGATGCATTTAAAAGTGAATCGGTATACTTTGATTGCCTAACTTTTAATATCCCGGTTTTGTGAAACACTGAAATCGTGTGCTTTCACATGGATTTTTTCTGTAAAACATTATTTTGGGTCACATACTTTAATACTTAATAACAACAGTAAACCGACGAACAAAGACCAAGCATAACTGATACCAGTTAAAACCATAATCGCATTTATTCCAAGTACACCTTCAACATGTAATTGTATCGATGATAATCTGAATTCCACTGGTACCATATAACCGGGAAAGTCATTAAATTTTAATACGTCTGACAACTGTCAGTCCTAATTTTGTACAGTCTGCGATATTTCAGTCTACTAGTATCGACAGGATCCGTAGTAGGGGTAAAGCAGCTTACACACGACGCGGTAGCCCGCTCCAAGAAATTTTCTAGACAAGTCACTCACAATTAGTTTTTGTTAACATTAAATAGCTTTGAGCTATAAGACCTCCTATTAATTGCTTTATCGTTGTATCTTTTGCTCTATAAATGGTTTAAATGTAAAGTGTGCTTATTATATATGTTTATGTAGCTATGTGTATTTGACTGACTTATAAAAATTCATGTTATTCTTTAATTGTTTTAGTATTTTTCGGACTTACTGCTATGTTTAATAATTGATATTAGATACATTATAGAGTTATAGAAAACCTATCTTACTTTATTTATATTAATCATCATCATCAGTATATCAGTCACTGGACGTCCACTGCTGAACAAGGCCGTCTTACGCTACACTTTCCAACTTACTTGACCTACAGTTTCATTCAAATTACAGGTAACGGGAGTTGATATAAAGTGGTTAATCTTTTTTAGGGTACAAAATGCAGTTATTCTGGATTTCAGACTTTTGCCTATATTTGTGTTACTAAAGCTACACGAATACCAAATTTCATCATTGTGGGCAACTACAAGGATTAAACTAAAAATAAAAGCAGGGTTGAAATGTACTAATAAACACCTTTCATTATTTTGATGTCGCACTTGGTCTTGTAGTATCGTTTTTTTTACCCCTCTTGAACCCCAATATCTCAACAACCCCCGAACATTTTTAACTCATTTAGTCACACCAAAATTGCGCCATCACTACCTACGTATCAAATTTCACGATGATCGGATCAACGCTTCGACATACATACATACATATATACATACAACGCCGATTTGCCCAAGTTGGTTTGGAGATCTTGCTTCACTCGATCAATTAATTTACACTACACTAATTCAAAAGGCATCATTCTCTTGAGTCTTCTCACTATGTCCGTGTTGTCGAGGAGCTGGGTAGCCTCAACGTGCACATGGTGATGAAGTCTATGCTCATGAGCTTCTGCATATTTTTTTATTAATTTTGGTCTATGTTGAGGTCCTTGTGCAGGTCATCATTTCTTACGTACCTTTATGCCCCACACAAAGAACCTTTATGTGGGACAAAAAGGATACCCTTTCGAGTGTGTGTGGAGTGAACGGTGTGTGTGGAAGGACTACCGTCAATTCTTCGAGCTATGTGCACTGCCCACTGCCACTTTAGCTTGCTAATCTTTCTGGCTATGACTTTGCTTCACCAAGAAACACCAAGCATATCCCTTTCCATAGCATGCTGAGCGACCTTGAGCCTTCTTATGAGGCCCAAAGTGAAAGACCACGTTTCTGTACCATGTAAAAAATGTTACCTAGTTTTTAATTGCAGCTTGTAACCGGAAAGAAGATGCTCCACATGTTGAATGTAATTTCAATGATACATTGAATACACACACATAGTTTGTGATTTAGAATTACACATAGGTAACCTTTTTTATGGTACAAGTGAAACTATTCCGTACAGCTAGTTTAAGGAATATAATCATCAAAACCCTACATATAGACTAGTGGTTCGTCCCGAACTGAGATCTCGCGGGTCTACCATAAAAACAAAAAAAAAATTATTCGTAATCTTTGACTATCAAAATAGTGCCACAAAATAAAAACCAATTAACTTGACCTACAGTTTCATTCAAATTACAGGTAACGGGAGTTCATGTCAATTGATTACTCTTTTTTGGGGTACAAATTGCAGTTATTCTAGATTTCAGACTTTTGCCTATATTTGTGATACATAAGCTACACGCATACCAAATTACAGCACTGTGGGGTTATTGGTGTACCCTGTGAATTTTGTCAAAGTTTAGTTTTTATATGGCTAATAACTCAAAAACTACAGAAATTAAACTAAAAATAAAAACGGGGTTCAAATGTGCTAATGAAGACCTTTCATTTGACGTCCCAATTGATCTAATAGCCTCATTTTCATTTTTTTTTACCCCTCTTGAACCCCAGTATCTCAACCACACCCAAAAATTTTTAGCTCATTGAGTCACACCAAAATTGTGCCATCATTACCTACCTGTATACCAAATTTCACGATGATCGGATAAACGCTTCGAAAGTTATCCTCGGACAAACAAACATACATAGGTACATACATACATACAACGCCGTTTGCTAAAGTTGATTTGGATCAATTAGATTAGATTAGAATGTGTTTATAGTTAATGTATCTTATAACGGCTGTTGGATTTCGTACAAATAAATTAAATTAGAAAATTCTTTATTGCAATAATAAGGTAATGTAGGTGAACTTAATGCTAATTAGCATTTTCTTCCAGCTAACTTTCGTGTAGTGTGGAGAAAGTGGTAGTGCCAGAAAATAGAAAGGGAAACGAACTTTAGCTTAGGTCTTATAAAATAAACTTACAAAAATTAATAATGTTATTACACATACATAAACGAAATACATAAAGTGCTCAATTTTGTTGGGTATCTTGAAGAGAGATGAAGTGTTAAAGAATTTGGATTTGAAGATTCCCATAGAGACGGCCCTGCGGATTTCCACAGGAAGAGAGTTCCACAAGCGGATAGCAGTCACAGTGAAAGAGTTAGGGAAGAAAATAATAGGTCTTTACCTATGAAATTGCCGTTCTTCAGTACTGGTCATTTCAAATAGAAAAATAGTTTGGAATGGCTTTGTATTCTAAATTCAAATTAATTTTGTTTTAAAAACATGACATTCTTTTTACAAACTCAGTCTTTTGTTTATTGATTAGCGTTGTATTTTTATTACATTTGAACATTTTTCGTCATAAGGGATACTTTAAAAATTCGTGTAATTATGGAATATGAGTTCCGTCGGGCACCAACGCGACACAAACGGCACGTAAGGTTTACGGGGAGAACTGTATAAACGAACGCATAACCTGTTAATGAAAAATGAAGCTCGTGGTCGTCCGGAGACTTTGGTCAACAATGATGAATTAAAGGCGATTGTGGAAGCTGACGAAGCTCAATCTACAGCTGAGCTAGCAGCACCTTTTGATGTTAGCATCAAAACGATTTTGATCCATTTGCGACAAATAGACAAGGTAAAAAAACTTGATAGATGGGTGCCCCACGAACTTCACGATCGCCAGCGCAACGTACGCGTCGAGACCTGCCTCGCGCTGCTCAATAGGCAAAGAAATGAAGGAACCGAATGGTTACGTGCGATGAAAAATGGATTCTGTTCGACAATCGAAAGCGCTCAGCAAGTTGGTTAGATCCTGGTTCAGCACCAAAGCAATGCCCTAAACCAAAAATGACCCCTAAAAAGGTGATGGTCACTGTTTGGTGGTCTAGTGCGGGTGTGATTCACCACAGCTTTTTGCAAAACGGCATGAACATTACTGCAGATGTGTACTGTGAAGAACTGGAGACAATGATGGAGAAGCTTGCACATCGGCGACCAGCTTTGGTCAATCGGTAGTCCCCACTGCTCCTTCACGACAACGCGCGACCCCATACTGCACAACAGACAGTCTCCAAGCTGCAAGAGCTGGGATTGGAAGCTCTCCCTCATCCGCCATACTCACCAGACCTTGCACCTACCGACTATTACTTTTTCCAAAATTTAGACAACTTTTTAGTGGATAAAAAATTCAATGCCCGAGAGGCAGTACAAAATGCCTTTGAAGAGTTTATTGCCTCCCGTCCAGCTGATTCATACAAGAAGGGCATCAATAAACACCAATGCGTTGGCAAAGATGCGTCGATTGCATGAGTGATTACTTTGAATAACAGAAATAAAAAAGTTTAAATAAATAAGTACTTTCATTTACTACATACAAAACGGCAATTTCATAGGTAAAGACCTAATATAATATAATCAAGAACGATTTATACCAGACGTTTAACGTTATAAACGCTAACTGTGTAGACACTCTTAGTCTCGCTTTGATTTATGCCACCATTAATTTTGTAACGATTGTAAAAGCGAAGGTTATGATACCTATTTGAGTTTTGCTACCAGTTTTAGCAGTCATCAATGAATCATAAAATTAAAACAGGGTGGATTATTAATGGTTAAATTAAAATTAAAATGTAAGGGCGGCGTAGCTTTACTTAACACGTTATTTTTGATGATAGAAAGAGATACAGAATATGAATTTAATTTACACACAGAATTTTGAGAATTTCTGAAATATGGGCCCTTCTTCTTCTTCTTTCGCGTCAATGGTAAGCTGAAATATTTGGGCCCTATGCTGGATAAGGATACCTGTTTCTCTGTCAAATAGTTGAGCAGAGTATTTGTGCACCAAACATATAAAAATAACCATTTGAATATAAATAGAAATAGGTATATTTAGTTTGTGTCTATTTTTACATTCTATGAATACAACAGTTATACTTATACAAAATAAAAGATTAGAAAATAGGTCGTCACTCAGCGGTGTGCCACCGTAACATATAGCTACTGTACCGCTGGTATTATGAGATGCGTGCGTGCGAGCAGCAGAAAATAGAAACACGCGTTCACATTATTATTAACATATAAAAGTATACAATATTAACAAAAACAAAATAAAAAATTATATAATGGTACATTATGATATAAATGCGGTAAGTTGAAAATTACAGCCTAGGCGATATTGCTACAAGAAAGCAGAGGCTGTAATTATCAAAGCGCACGTATGTCATACGACGTTTTATAACATATTTGCGAGGAAATAATACTCGGACTTTCTCGGAAAGAAAAAGCGCGTGGAATAATATTTACTTGTTCACAAATTAGCGATACGCGTGCATCAGCACTTTTTCTAAGGCAAAGGCACAAAAACAACCAGTATTACTAATAAAGTAAATTAATATTTTTTTGTTTTTGTTGTTGTTGGTTGTAATTTAGTGTCAAAATTAATTAAATTAAAGAATTAAATGTTTGTTTTTTTATATTATTTCTCCCAAAGTTAATTTTATTCATAAAATGTTGACCACTTTTCTGACATAAAAACTCTTTGCTAAGATTTTAAAAAGTACCGTTCGTTTTGATTTAGACGGAGCATCTTCATAAACCGTACGTTTTAACCTTATTAAAAAGAAACTCGTGCGTTTTACATTACAATAACGAACAAGTACGTAATGACATATATTACGATGTTGAAATTGGTGAAATAAGAGACCCTTTACGAGCAAATGTGTTATAAAATATTATTACACTATAACTACCAAACATTGCACATACCTAACTTATTAAAGCAAGACTATTTATGAGATCAAAACTAAACAATAAAAATAACAGTAAAATAAACAACAAATTTCTGCATATTATTAAATAATAGGTTGGGGAAAAAGTCTTTTCGCATTATAGTATGTATGAACTTGTAATAAAATCTCTTTGGCTATACTATTTGTATCTGGCTGGGTTTGGTAGCATTCAAAGTTTAAATTTTAAAGAAGATAATTCCAAATTCAAATTAGGAAAATGTGTGATTTTTACTTGTTTTTCGTACTGTAAAGATAAGTGAAACTAATGAAGAAATTAGATACATTTTAAAATTTTACTACAAAAAAGGTCAAAATGCACCTAATGCAGTATCTGTGAGAGGAGCACAAATTTGGTTTAAGCATTTTCAATCCGGAAATTTTGATGTCAAAGATGCACGTCGCTCAGGTCGCCCTATTACGGATAAAATTGATGCCATTTTTGAAAAAGTAGAGCAAGATCGGCATATCAGTAGTTACGACGTAGCTGAAGAACTGGGAATTGACCACAAAACAGTTATGGCGCATTTGAAAAAAACTGGGTACACCAAAAAGCTCGATATTTGGGTACCCCACGAGCTCACTGAAAGAAACCTAATGAACCGTGTACTCATTTGTGATTCTTTATTACGACGTAATGAAACCGAACCATTTTTGAATAAGCTGATAACTGGTGATGAAAAAAGGATCACGTACGACAAGAACGTGCGAAAAAGGTCGTGGTCAAAGGCCGGCCAGGCTTCACAAACTGTGGCGAAACCCGGGTTAACTTGCAACAAGGTGATGCTGTGTGTGTGGTGGGATTGGAAGGGCATTATTAATTATGAGCTGTTACCACCAGGCAGGACCATTGATTCTGAACTCTACTGCGAACAACTGATGAGATTAAAGCAAGAAGTTGAGAGAAAGCGGCCGGAATTAATCAACAGAAGGGGTGTGGTTTTTCATCATGATAACGCTAGACCTCACACATCTTTAGCCACTCAGCAAAAATTAAGAGAGTTTGACTGGAAGGTGTTAATGCATCCGCCGTATAGTCCTGATCTTGCACCTTCAGATTTCAGCCTGTTTCGGTCTCTTCAGAATTCTTTAGGCAGTGTCAGGTTAACATCACGAGAGTACTGCCAAAACCACTTGTCGCGGTATTTTGATCAGAAGCCCCAAAATTTATATAGCAATGGGATCATGTCCCTACCTACAAGATGGCAAAAAGTTATCGAACAAAATGGTACCTACATACTTTAGTTAAATGTAAATAAACAATATTAAAAAATGTTTTGAATTTTCTAAAAAAATGCGAAGAAACTTTTTCCCCAACCTAATATATAAAATATTAGATATCTTGAGGAGTTACCAATTTAACATACTGAACAAAAGTAACCTTTGCAACTAAATCAAACTAAATGTAGGCCCAGGACGACTACCTACTGATGGAGTAATTTATGAAAGCAATAGAAGTTTTATAAGTGAAATTTTAAAAGAGTGAACCGATATTGCGTTTCGAACTGGTGGGGGTAGATTATTCCAGCATTTCGTGGCAGCATATCGGAAGCTATCACGAAAAGAAGTCGTTCTGTGGCGTGGACAGATTAAACGAGTGGCAAACCGTACGTGATGGTTAGAGAATTCAAGCTTGTCATACAGGTATGA
The DNA here is from genome assembly GCA_963924445.1 of Philereme transversata. Lineage (NCBI taxonomy): Eukaryota > Metazoa > Arthropoda > Insecta > Lepidoptera > Geometridae > Philereme > Philereme transversata. Next base: position 15,823,895 of record OZ004347.1, read on the forward strand.
AGGCTGCTGATTTATAACAATACCAAAAAGCAAAGTCGCGAAGTGTAAATAACGTCGTGATGCCATAGTAATCATACCGTGTTCACATATATATGGCGATATGTGTGCCCGTCGCGGAACCGGAAAACAAAAACGCACACATGCGTTTTGAATTCGCTGTGCTAATTTTCTTGTACGGGCCAGCAGACACTCACCGAATACGTTGTCAACATAATACAGAACTTCTGAGAGATATTGTATGATTTGAACAACCCAAAACGTATAGCCACTAATTTACAAAAACTGCATGAATTTTCCTCAAAAATGTCGGCGCAATGTTGTTTCTAAAGGTCCTTTCAAAGACTGAGCATGTCTGAACAGGCCTGAACACGGCTTTGTGACGTGTAATGATTTTTATAGAATCCTTAGTGCGGGTTGGTGTGGGCAGGTCATTAATGGGAGATAAGGTACAGTCAAGGACTTAGTTGATTACCAACTCACATTATAAAATGAACTAAAATGCTTTTTTATATAATATGTTCTCAAAAAAATACGTTTAGGAAACGTGCTACTTTGTTACTAATCAATACAATATTTGGCTTAACAATACCAGGCTATAAAGTATAATAATGTGTATTATACTTTATAGCCTGGTATTAGCCTGGTATAGCGAGATTTAGAAATTTCCTATAAACCTTAATCGGCTACTTAATGCCTAATAGTTGATAATATAAATTTGTCAATTAAATGGTTTATCCTCGAAATCCCCGCCGCTACGTCCCCACCAGTACGTAGAGGCCTTATAACTGGACAACTACCACATACATACTTTAACACGGACAATGTCTAATTAAACTAGTAGTTCGCCCCGAACTGAGATCTCGCGAGTCTCCCATAACAACAAAAAAAAGTATTTTTTGTAATCTTAGACTATCAAAACAGTGCCACTAAATCATTAACTAACTAACTTGACCTACGGTTGCATTCAAATTTCAGGTAACGGGAGTTCATATAATTTGGTTATTATTTTTTGGGGAATAAATTGCAGTTATTCTGGATTTCAGACTTTTCCCTATATTTTTGTCACTAAAGCTACACGCATATCAAATTTCAACACGGTGAGATCACTGGTATACTCTGTGAATTTTGTCAAAGTTCATTTCATTTATATATTTCATTTATTTCCGTGTTTATTATGGCTGATAACCTAAAAACTACAAAATTTAAACTAAAACTAAAAATGAGTTCGAAATGTACTAACCTTTAATGTACTTTACCATAGTCCCATTTTGTTTTTTTACCCCTCTAAAACCCCAATATCTCAACAACCCTCCCCCCCCCCCATTTTTAGCTCACTTAGTCACACCAAAATTATACCATCACCTATATACCAAATTTCACGATGATCAGATAAACGTTTCGAAAGTTATCCTTGGACAAACAAACATACATGCATACATACAACGTCGATTTGCCCAAGTTGATTTGGAGATCTCGCTTTGCTTGTTCAATTATTTGAAAACAATTTGCCCGTAAGCACGTATGTTTGTAGTATAATAATAAACACGGCTCTCATGATTTCTATCTGTTCTTTCACTTCCTGGAATTCCTTTCCAGATGAACCGAACAATTCCCTCATCAGTCGAGCACGCTCTTACGGCCAACGTCGCTCTTCCTGTTGACGACGCTGCTCTTCTTTATCCTGACGTCGCTGTTCCTCTTGCAACCGAGTCTGTCCACCTGTTCATGTCGCTGTTCCTTCTGCAACCGAGCCTGCTCTTCCTGCTGACGACGCTTCTTAATGCTGACGGTGTTGTTCCTCCTGCAACCGAGCCTGCTCATCTTGCTGACGACGCTGCTCTTCCTTATCCTGACGTCGCTGTACTTCCTGCAACCGAGCCTGCTCTTCTTGCCATCGTCGCTGCTCTTCCTGTTGACGACGAAGCATTGCCATAATAGCAGCAAGATCGCCTGTCACAGGAGCTTGGCCCACCGATGATGATGATGGTGCTCCAAATGATTCGGCGGCAGCTGATTCCATCTCCATCGGCTGACGACTCTGCCGAGCTTCTTGAACCGGAGACTCCCCAAACCGCCTTTCATCCATTTCCTGTTGTCGTTGACCTCTCGTCCTGACACCGTCCACGTTATCCTTTGGTAGAACCGGCATTATTTTATCCCACGACACCAAATTGTTACGAGCTGAGGGTTCGGGATAAAATAATGGGAATCGATCCAACCAAAATAACACTTTTATTCAACACGATGACGATGAATACCCGAACTTGGTCACACGTATCACAACACACTAAAGCTTTGGTCTGGTGATCATGATGCACAACGCTGCGGTATGCGGTATGCGTTGCCGGACACTCAATCATATGAAAAACGTCGAGAATGTTCTCTTGTTCCGTCGCAGTATGCGTCAGCGGCGAGGGGCAAGCGCGGTGAAGTGGGGAGGTGTAGTCCCGCACAGCGCGGCGTCATTCTCGGTTCAACGCTGCGGTGTGCGGTGTGCGTCACGGGTCAATATGGAATTTTTCGAAGACAATTTAAAAGAAATAGTTCGTAACAACCTTCACTCCTCCATTGTAAAAACATGTTCCTCGGAGATTTTCTTTGTCTATTCAGAAGCAGTAACAATTCTTCTTCTTCCTCCTCTTCAAGCAAAGCACAAATTACAGAAAAATTGTTCATGTTCACGTCTACCTTGGTAGCTGCGGCAAAATCAACTGACCACCTCTCCGCAGGGACGCGTCGTGACGCTGCTTTGCGGCGCATACTGCAGCGTTGTGCGTCATAATCACTAGACCAAAGCTTTATTCACACCACTGGTGCACCACTTAAAGTCACCGAAATGTTCGCACGTATAGCAAAATCCAGACTGACTCGGGAGCAACTACTGTTCACGCGAGACCCTTCCCACGTCAGTCCTCCAGGGCCTCGCTGAGACTCACTCAGACTGACTGAGACTGACTGACTGACTGTCCGTTTTTTTTTTTTTTTTTCGAATGGACTAATCTCGCTGTTGGCCTCTGAGGCCGTGACAGCTTAACCGAACTTTTGGCGAGCGCAGATGGCGCTCAGCCCAGTAAGTTTTTTAGGCAACTAGCGCAAGGGCACCACTTAGGTACGAACCTCGGCTTGGGCTGTTGCCGGGATGGGGATAGGAGAGAAACGCCCGGGTACATGTCTGTACCTCGTATAAGCGGCGACTGAAGGGACTCGACGACCTCGCCGGCGAGGTCGGTGTTTCTGTGAAGTGTTTGCTCTGTCTGATATAGATGACTCACCTTCCGCATTAGCAGAGGTGATTTCGTCATCCGGGTCTCCGAGAACGTGTCTCGGACGACGGAGGATGACTGGGACGACGGGACTGACTGTCCGGCCATCTCTCCGGCCTATTTATATCGCACGCATTTGATTGTTCGAGAACGATGTCGATCCTTCCAGGAAAGGGTCGGTGTTTTGACAGAACGACCCATACCCATTGTGCGCAATCGCAGACAATAACAACAATAACTCAGCAAGACAAAAGCATTCGAGAAGTTACGATTATTACTCATTGTTTAACAGCCTCGGCGTAACACTATTATACATTTAGGAGGTTTAATATGAGACTTCGTGATGGTACAAAATAATAAAATTATTAATAGAAAATAATTGACCGTGTATTTTTTCTGTAAATTATGTGAAGCCATTTGTTTACTTTTGAATAAATTTAGTGTTTGTATAAAATAATGTATCATCTATGGGGATAGTTTTCGCCACTCGTCGCTAGAGGTCGCAGACCTAGGGGGTTCGATGGTTGAGGATCGGGGGGAAGGAAGGCGCTGAATACGTCGTCCTCTTGTCTCGTGGTCTTTTCTCGTCGCTCTTCTCTTGCTAGCCTTCTTGGACACACAGAGTATACCAAGGTACGTACTTGTTAGTTTTTACTTACTGCTATTTTTAATTATTGTTCTCGTGTTAATGTTTGGTAATCGGATTCGTGCATGAATGTATTGAATTGGATCCGAACAGAGTAAATTGTTTGTGTTAATTTAAATGTAATTGTTGGATATCCATGTTATATTTACATTGAAGTTTAAACGGGGTGAATTTTGGGTGGAAAATTTTAGAAGCCGAGTTTTATTTTATTTTGAGGGTAGGGGGGATAAATTAGTGACGGGTAAAGTGAATGTTCCTGAAATACGGTAAGTGGAATTTGGATTCCATATATTGGATTGGGAATAATTGTTTTGAATTGCGGGGTGCTTATTTAATAAGATAGTTAACGTTGGGGATTAAGTAGTAGGGACAGTTCTCTTACCTTGGCATTTTCTTTTAGTTTAGCTAGGTTGACGGTAATCACCTACTGACATGGTTTAAAAGTAAATTAAAGTCGGGACTTCTTGCTTTGACTAAACATGCATCTAGCTGGGAACTTCTAGGAATCTGATAGGGAGGTACAGTTTTACTGTCGCTGGTTTGTTCTCAAAAATGAACCTGTTCTACAATCATTGGAGGGAATAATACAAAATGACACGAGACTAGGAATCTTGTCATATGGTTTATCATACCTAGGAATAATAGGATGTCGGGTGGAAAACGCATCGGGGACGGTGGATTCGATAATAGTCTAATAATCAAATTAATTTGGATCATATTATGGGATGGTAGGCATTAGGAAATACTTTCCATTACGTTCTATTTATTGTAAAGAAGATGTACGGACAGATTGGCATCAGTATTGCATTTTAAGAAATGATTGGCTCAGGATTATATTAAACTAAAGCCCAAATAACCTTTCACGTTTGATGTTTGTTTTAACCACAATTATTTTTGTCAATAATCAGTTTGTAGGTAGATATACGTTCCCAGTGGGTAGGCTATAACCTTAGCACCAAGATTACAATAGCAAGGTCACAATTATCACTAACTAGAATTCTATGGGTATGTCAGTGTGTTTAGATAGGTTTAATTCTCTCATAAAGTAGGTAGCATGATCTTTGGTACTAGACTCAAATTCCTTAAAATAAACTACCATAACACTAGATAAATCACGAGGCCAAAATGATTAATCACAATACACTCTTATAGCAGATGTTAATAGGGTTGAATAATTTACGATATAGGTAGATCATGACTATATGGTAGACAGATAAATTAGATTATTGTCTGGGTCAGAAGCTATGTATGTAAATTTCATCTGGGGTATAGGAGAAGGGTTTGGTGTGTTTTAGAGGCCGGGGGGGGGGGGGGGCTGCAGGTAATTTAGGGGGGTTACAAGATGTGGTCTCGTGACTTATTTTCAGCAAATGAGTTTTTCTTTCAATCTTTTACACATCTACACGATTCCCCATGTCCCCAAACCCCATATTCCCCAGTCAAAAAGAGGCAACAAACTCGGCATTTTCATGATTTATTGAGTGGATATTTTGTTATACTCATACCCTTTTCACCTATCATAGCAAAAATAAAAGGCGAACCGATCTAAACGGAGTTACACCCATAAATCGGCGGCGCATCGTTAACCGCGTCCGCGTACCAATTTATGCTCGGACTCGTCTCCGAGATGTATCGCATCCGATCGTGGTACGGACGTGTTCATTTGCCCGGGAGATTTACTACGCGTGTTTCGAAGGAACTTCAATTTTGATACATCTAAATGGTTTTAGGGTATCTTTATGTATCACTTCTGATACATGTACAAATACACAAATTTTGTTTCTAAATTTAGGTTCTAGTTGAGGTAAAGATCTTCGAAGGCTTCGCACACCTTTTTTTTCGATGGGAATATGCTTTACGCATGTCGTCCAACTCGGGGAAAGATCGATGGGTCTGTCGGACTCTCCGTAGGCTATCAACCAACGGCATACCGACTAAAAACCCACCGGCATTCCTTCATTTACCTCAGTGCCAGTGCATTACCAACCACCCATTGGATGAGCAGGTCGATGCTATACTAGCACCTGACAAAGTCACGGGGTCCCGGTTGGATTCAATCACGGCTGTGTCGGTTAATGTCCGCCTTAAGCGAACCCCTCTGTACTCCTCCTGGGAAGGAGAGGAATGTCCTGGAAGGCTTCGCATACCTGGTGCAAGTACGGAACTTATCGATCAACAAAAAGACGTTTTAATCGACAAAATCGTTATATTCTCTACTTTCATGAATTTACATTCGAGGGGCTTTAAAGATTTAGTCGAATTTAAACTTTAATTTTCTCGAAAAGTACAGAAATTGCGGTATCCACGATTTGGGCGAATGCCCGAGCTAAGGTTGACGAAGAATGAAATACCGAGAGCAAACATGCGAGGCTTAACATTAATGGAATTGATGTGATTCTAAGGCTCTTCTACGTTGCAAAAATAATAGGTAAAATAAGTACATTATATAAATTTATGCTATGACGCGTACTAGATTATAATTTGAACTCGCTTTATTTTCAATCAGAATTGTTAATTTTTTCGGACTCATACAAATAACTGCTTAATCTCGTGTCATTTTTAACAGACTTAAAAAAGAGAAGAATTCGATTCGTTGGAATATTTTTTTATTTATGTTCAGCGATAATTCTTTACAACGTTGTCCGGTTTTATTTATTTTTAAAAAGTTTTTTTAATAATGGGCTTCCTCAGGGATGGTCCCATTCAAATTGTAAATGCATCTGCACGATTTGTAATTTTTATGTTTCCTGAAGTCCGTTTTATTGTAAAAAAGTACAACGATGCCTAAACGTATTTAGCGATTAAACATGTTAAAATTTGATGTGTTTGTATGATTTGACAATTCCTTAAATCATACTTCGCCAATACGTTTAGGCATCGTTGTGCAAGTCGCTGTTAGTGGCTAAATATGATTTAGAGAGTTTAAGATGTTTAGTCGCTAAATATGTTTAAGGATCGTTGTGCAAGCTGTGCTAAAGCTAATGTTATTTTACTGTAACTGAAAGCATAGCGTAAGATACCTCTCACTAGATGCAAGACCGGCCGCTTTGGAAATCTACGAGGGAGGCCTGAGTCTATTAGTAGACGTTATAGCTGTCCTCGATAAAGACGCCATACATCAGCCATGTTGTCATTATGATAATAAGGCGTTTTTAACATTTGAAATAGTTTTTTATACTACCAATCCCCTCATCATCATCATCATCTTCCACAGCCTGAATTCACCCACTTCTGGATATCGGCCACCCCAAGTTTGGATGGACGCTCACGTAGAAGGCTGTCTACAGGTTAAAAGTTACACAGAGAGCCATGGAGCGCACCATGTTCGGTATCAAATTCTTAGATCGAGTTCCAAACGTCGAGATCCGTAGATGAACGAAGATTCATGACGTTAAGAATCAAGTTATGGAACACAAATGGTCTTGGGCGGGACACTTGGCAAGACGTGATGATGACAGGTGGAGTAGGGTAGAACGTCCAGCCGCGAGATGGGTGGACGACATCGTTAATGTTGCTGGCCGTCGATGGGTGAGACTAGCGCAGGTTCGTGGCGGATGGCACAAACTTGGAGAGGCCTATATCGATCCCTCAGTATTTCTTTCATATTTCCGAAATAACCAATCTTACTCCTCAAAATAGAAAGGACAAGGCGGCTTATTAGAGTCCTCCGGGGGTTTAAAAGCGAAATAAAACAAATCACCAGAGAATTTGAAAGTGAAATGAACTGTAGGCATTCTTAATTGGTGAACCATCGTGAAAAGTTTTGGCGGTGAATTAAGCTTTCTAATTTGCATAGTGACTATTTTCAAGCAATGTTTGGACAGAAATTTAGAATTTTGTTTCATGGTTTTGCGTTTTCATTCGTGCAAATTCAGCGTAGATTTTGCATTTGGTGAAAATAAAACCGCAATTAGGTAAATCGAGATGTTGTGTTCCGTACTTTATAAACCATAAACCATTTATTCATTTGCAAACGTGGGTAATGCATTACAACAGCTGATACATAGTAGTAATGTAGGTTCCAGACATGTTGTACCATATTAGTTGGCATGCAAATGCAGTTATTATACTAGTGGTTCGCCCCGAACTGAGATCTCGTGAGGCTCGCTAGATAAAAACAAAAAAATATTATTTGTAATCTTTGACTATCAAAATAGTGCCCCAAAAAGCTTAACTATATTTATTTCTTTATTGTACGTTTTGTAAATGGATCATTAAATAAATCAATAAATATCGCTGGACATTTCACACAGCGCTATATAACTTGACATACAGTTTCATCCAAATTACAGGTAACGGGAGTTCATATTCATTTCATATTATTCATATTCATTTATTCTGCTTACATGTACTATACATTTTTTAGTTTAGATGGTAGGTAGCTTAGAAGTAAGTACATATACCCTGTAAGGGCACTGCAAGTTGGATGTTATTGGTTACACTTTATTGCGGTAGAAATTGCAGTTATTCTGGATTTCAGACTTTTGCTTATATTTGTGTCACTAACGCATACCAAATTTAAGTACTGTGGGGTCACTGGTGTACCCTGTGAATTTTGTCAAAGATCAATTTTTATTATGGCTAATAACTTAAAAACAGCAAGCTTTATACTAAAAATAAACGGGGTCGAAATGGACTCACAGATACCTTTTATTAGACGTGCCACTTGATCGGATAGTCTCATTTTGTTTTTTTTACCCCCCTTGAACCCCAATATCTCAACAACCCCCACAAATTTTTAGCTCATTTAGTCACACCAAAATTGTGCCATCACTACCTACCTATATACCTACTATATCACGATGATCGGATGAACGCTTCGAAACTTATTCTCGGACAAACAAACATACATACATATATACAACGCCGATTTGCCCAAGTTCATTTGCAGATCTTGCTTCGCTCGATCAATAATAAATAAAATGAAATAAAAATTGTTAATTTCAAGCTGTTGACTCATACACGTTACACATATAAATTAAATTAGCTAAATCAAATCAAATAAAATAAAATTGAATTAAATAAAATTATTTAAAAATAACAACACACACAGAAACATATACATACATCTATCAGTGACTGGGGCCACGCCCCTTATAAGGAGGTTGCAAGGAGGCTTAACCGGTGCCCCAGAAACGGAGAGTCAAGCCTGTCCACCAATGTGCTCAGAATTATGTTGGGGCTGCCACGTAGGCGTTTCAAGAGCAACGCACAAGAGACTTCAAGACTCTTCAAGAGTTAATGTATCTACCAAACATTTCTATAATTCAATTTAATTAATAAATAATCTTTAGAAGAAATTAAGTCAATTTAAATTTGAGTTCGTTGTATCGATAGGTTTTGAGATTAGATCAATACTAAAGTTAGGGAAATTACCGATTGACAAACCGTTGTTTTAATTTCTGGAAATACTGGAAATAAACTAGATATTAAGGGCGACTTGAGCAACGACGCCTAAACGTATTTAGTGGCTAAATATGATTTAAGAAGTTATCAAGTCATACCAATACGTCTAATTTAAACAGTTTTAGCCATTAAATACGTTTAGGGATGGTTGTGCAAGCCGACCTAACAATATCGATCTTTTATAACGACGTCTTAAGTTTAAGAAAATTGGGTATCGATAAAACGCCTCTTACCTTAACTAGAAACCAATTTCAATATTAAAACAGTATTAATTGGCACAACTTGTTTACTGAATTGATTTTGAGCCTTTTCATTAAGTTGATTGCCGTTTGTTTCCGAAACTTAAGCCGGGGCTGTTTTCTCAATCTTGTTTTTCAACTTTGCTTATGAAGTATCTATGTGTTTAAACCAGTGGTCAATTTTATATCAATATTGAATGCCCAGAAGACTTCCAATATGGTTTGGTAACTTTCATAGAATGAGGCTGACGCAGAGATTGCGGGTTCAATGAATGAAGGTATGAAAATTGCATATCACAGAGATTGATTCACACATTACAAAACTATGATTTTTTATTATTCTCTTAGAGTAGGTAATGAAAAAAAATGTCGAAATGAAATATTTTGATTTTCAAAAATCCTTGTTGTCTTATGTGACGCCTTCCCGGAAACCTACGTCCGGGGGGACGTCTATGCTATCCTAACTCCTACACAGAATGGACCCAATAAAACCGATGTATTCAGTGTTTTTTTTCATTTGGCAACTGATGGTTGCAAGATTTTTGCCTTCCTAAGACTGGGTATAAAACCCAACTTGGGCAAATCGGCGTTGTATGTATGTTATGTATGTATGTTTGTTTGTGCGAGGATAACTTTCGAAGCGTTTATCCGATCAAATTTTGTATATATAGTGATGGCATAATTTTGGTGTGTGACTAAATGAGCTAAAAATGTGTGGGGGGGGGGGGGGGTTGTTGAGATATTCGGGTTCAAGAGGGGTAAAAAAAACAAAATAGGACTATCCGGTTAGGTGGCATGTCTAATAAAAGGTCTTTGTGAGTACATTTCGGCCCCGTTTTTATTTTTAGATTCAACCTTGTAGTTTTTAAGTTATTATTTATTAAACAAACTGAACTTTGACAAAATTGACAGGGTACACCAGAGAATCCACAGTGATGAAATTTGGTATGCATGTACCTCTGGTGACACAAATATAGGCAAAAGCCTGAAATCCAGAAATTTCTACCCCAAAAAAGCGTAACCAAATAACATTAACTCCTGTTACCTGTAATTTGAATGAAACTGTGGGTAGTTTGGTTGCGCATTTCGTGGCACTATTTTATTAGTCAAAGATTAAGGCCGGCATGCACAACGATACCTAAACGTATTTAGCGAGTAAACATATTTAAATTTTACGTATTCGTATGATTTGACAACTCCTTAAATAATATTTAGCCACTAAATACGTTTAGGCATCGTTTCGCGAGTCGCCCTAAGAATATTTTTTTTGTGTTTTGGGAGACTCGCGAGATCTCAGGTCAGGGTGAACCACTAGTTATTTATTATTTACCAATTAACTTTAAAAAAACCTTAGAGTAATAAAAAAAACATCGAGACACTTTACAGTAGTTACCAGCGCCAAACATATATAGGTACAATCCGATTTTAATCTATTTATACGACAGTTGGAAAGTTAAAAGGTTGGAACCGGTCGCGTGTGAAGGAAACATTTTTCTTGTCACAGGTGCACCGGATTAGTTCGATACCCTTAAGGCAAAGATGCTCAATCTTTTGTAAACAAAAAAATAAAAGTGGCACAACGCCGGGAGTGCCGACAGAAGTGAAAACTTGAACAATTACGTGTGTGTTTGGGTATTTAAAATTTAAAAGCAGACTCCACTACAGATACTTATATACAGAGGTGTCGATAACAGTAACAGTGTCGCGAGTTCAATGGTTTTTTCCCATCACAAAATGCCCAACGCGCCTAAATAAGTTTTAATTTCAAAAGTAGACAATAAAACTTTATTTTCGAACAAAAACTTTGTACAACTATACTGGAACACGATAGTATTCGCAGAAGTTATGAACTGTGTCGCGAACACTTTTTTTAATATTGTTTACTAGCTTCCGCCTGCGGCTTCGCCCGCATGTTTTGTCATGTTTTGTAGCCTATGTGTTAATCCAGGTTATAATCTACGTACATACCAAATTTCATCGAAATCAAATCAATCTTTCAACAAATAAATAAACAATCATCCAAACTTTAACATTTATATCAAGCGCTTGACCTTACCTAATAGTGGTCAAGCGCATGACTATAAACAATAATTAAGTAAGTGATGGTGTGGTCGAAGATAAAGGGCAAATCATCACAAGTATTTATATAAGAAACTCTGTTCTTATAAGTGCAATTTTTAATCACTTATAAGATATAACTTATAAGATATAAGATAAGAAATATTCTTGAAACTTTAACTTCAATAATAAAACTATAACCTAAGTTTATCTCAAAAGCATTTCAAAGTTAAACCTGACTGTTGTAAATTACAGTACAAGCTTTTGACAATAATTTATCAATTAGCTGAAAACGGGCAAAGTTTGAGCACCAGTGCGCAGTTTCGGTGTAGTGCGACTATTAATCCTGAATTGGTATGGACAGTGGACTGGTTCGGCGTAAGCTGGTCACAGATTTTCAGTCCTACGACAAATGTACAGGGGTTTTGGGTGAGAAAATTGTAGGGAAAATTCTGAACATGAACCGTTTTTGATGACTTGGTGGATCTTGTTTTTGGTGATAAACCGGGCTATCATGACCACCATAGAACGATTTACAAGTAAAATTCACAATTCTAATAACTCTTTTTTGCGCTTTGGGTTAAAAACTGACAAAGCTAAGAAATAAATACAAACACAAATTTATTAAATTTAGAAAAAAATATTAATTAGTAGGTAATAAAAAAGTATATTCAGTTACTTCATAAACATTGTCAAAAAATCATTTAAATAAGTCATAATCAGATAAGAACACAAATCAATAAAAATATATTTAAATCTTAAATATATAAAACAAAGTCGGGTTCGTTCATTTATAACTCAAAAACGGCGGAACCGATTATGATGATCTTTGATTTGTTGGATTTTTCTCCACCTCGAATAGCAGAATAACTATAAAAAATTGTAAAAATTCACGCAAAATGAAATTATGAAGAAAATTCATTTTCTCATACATAGATGCAGCTAATGATGGCCGATTGACAATACCGGGGCGACATTGGCAGCTCGAGTCATGTGCATATCAAGGCGTTACGAAGTTCGGCGGGTCAGCTAGTTCATAATAAAAATAAATTCGATCAAACGATGGCAAGAAATATAAATAGAAGTAAAATTTTTAGCCTATCAGACCAACCTTTCTTTTAAAAATAATGCATTTTGGAAACTACAATGCCACAGACAGACAGACATACAGACATAGGCGTCAGACTAATAACATGCCTTTTTTTTGCATCGGCATCAGTCTCCGCTAAAATGTAATTTTATTTTAGAGATTTTTGATATTTCTAGAAAAACGCTTTTCTATGGCCATGCCTATAAGGTTTAATTTTGATAAAGGATTCGTAGTATCCTAGGATTATGCTTAAGTTCAGTAATATTGTTTTGTAGGTAGTAGCTCAGTTATGTTATGTTTAATCATATGGATATATTCTAATGGAATCGGACCGGATACGATGGATCAATTAGTACTGCGTACCATTAGATTATTCGATATTTAATTTCTATACTTAAATTTGCATGGTCGTATAACTATTGTAAGGCCTCTACTAGCTCCACTGAAATAACATTTTCACAAAACTCATTATTTACCATGATTTGTCTTATTTTACAATATTTCGACACAATTGCATGGTTTAGTTGTAATGCTTCAGTGCAATTGATGTTCATAACCATGATAGTCGCAAGAGTTCTAGATACTTTAAAGGCTGGTGGAAACCGCATGCGTGCGCTTGACATGCGCGTGGCGTTTGCGTGACGTGAGCCTGCCTGAGTTGTAATTAGGGATGTTACGAATATTTGCTTTCGCATTCATTTATGCGTATGATTTGCATCATTTTAAATATTGACAACATTTTTTTCATTTGTTTAATGTGTACAGGTCGTGTCGTGACACGCCCGGCGGCCGCGTGGTTGGTCGATTCTTGCACGCACAGGCAGGCATCACGTGTTTCATTTAATAATAACAATAAATCATTGATTTAACAACAAACTTCAAAATTTCACAAACAAAAAATTACAATGGTTTATGAGGTATAATATAATTCAATTAAAATTGACCAATAAAAAGCATTTCTTTCTCGCTGCTTGCTTGTTTAGTTTGGCCTGTTTGTAGTTGGCTTGAACCCATTTGAAAACTGTTAATTCCATATATTCGCATTCGCATTCGCAAATAGAAAAAATATGGCATTGTAATGTATGAAATTCTAATGGACCCCACACGTCAACTATTTCCTTGCCTATGTGAGGTTTTTTTTATACCACTAAGGTAGCAAACAAGCATACGGCCAATCTAACACCAAAGGTATATCTCGCACGTTGCCGACCCTTTAAATTTTGAAAATGCCCTTTTTGTAGAACCCCATATTGTAGTCCCTGGGGAAAACCTCGGCAGGGAGACTATTCCACAAGCGAAGTGTTCGCGAGAGAAAATTCCTCTGGAACCTCACGGTACGCGACCACATCGTCTCCAAGGTGTGTGGATGGATTCCCTGCAGATGTCTAGCGGTGCGATGATAAAAAGAACCTGCAGGCACCATATCAAAAAACACCTCAAAATACAATTCAGGCTTGTGCAAAGAAATCTTTTACGTGAGTGGGCCTCATAATGGAGCCCAAATTTCTTTGTCAGACCGCCTGCGTGGCGTTATGACGCGCAAACAATACAACCGCTACTTGCACGCTCACCTCACGTAAACGCCACGCACACGCATCAGGTCTTTGTCAGAGGCTAAACAGCACATTTTATTATACTGTACTTTTAAAGTCTTGAGTTTATGTTCAAAATAGGGCAGAGAAACTGACGATAATAATTTTTTCCATCATCACAGATTTATCAGAATAAATACAGTAGCGTGAAAATTAATCAAGATTTTTCCTTCCAAAAAGCAGCACAGTATTTACTCCAGGGATTAAACCTCACAAATTAAGCTCTTTACAAAAATATGAGGGTGTAAAATCGAGCTTTTCTGTCGAAAGGAAAATATTAGCTCCTAAACTAAAGACGGGAACAATTTGGCTTGCGAGGCACTAGATAAAGAGTGATTTAGTATTGAGTTCGTAGTAGAAGTGCCCGGGGTATTAACTTATCCCTGACTAACCATCACTTTAAACTTATACTGTTAAAGGTAGTATATTTTGAACTAAGATCAAAAGGGAGTAGGTATCTGTAGTAACAAAGAATAGCTTTAGTAACTTTTTCTATTTAATTGATCAGTTATTGGGTTCCCATAGTAGACAGTTGCTTACAGGCTTACAATTTGAGGCTAAATAGTGTAAAATGTCCAGCATTATTTATTTCTTTATAACACATTTGCTCGTAAAGGGTCTCTAATTTGACCAATTTCAATATCGTAATGTATGTGATTACGTACTTGTGCGTTATTGTAATGTTAAAACACACGAGTTTCTTTTTAATAAGGTAAAACGTACGGTTCATCAAGATGCTCCGTCTAAAACGAACGGTACTTTTTTAAATCTTAGCAAAGAGGTTTTATGTCAGAAAAGTGAATGATTGAATGAATGAATGAAAATTCTTTATTATACCTTACAAGCTAAACACAACACATATAAAAATAACAAACAACAAATACAAAAACAAACAAATAAATGTAAGCATAATGGGCGGTCTTATCGCTTAACAAAGCGATCTCTTCCAGACAACCTTTGGATGGAGAGGATCATTGCTTTTGCTTTGCGGATGGAGAAGATTGGCTGAGGTGTAAAAAGAATAAACTTAATAATAGAAAAAGAAAAATTACTTAACCTTAAATACATAAATAATAGGTACATAAATAATTTTAAATAAGTAAATATCATATATAAAATAAATAATTATGTACTTACATACATACATATATTAATAATATTATACCTATAGATCAGATGAATAATAACGACTCTTCATGGAGATAAAAGTTTTTGAGTCTAGCTTTAAATACGGAAGGTGAGGGGGATTTCCTAATGGAGACCGGCAAGGCATTCCATAATCGGACAGCTTGGACGGAAAAGGAGTTTGCATGGAAACTGGTTCTATGCATCGGTGTTTTGAGAACGAGGTTTTCAGAGGATCGGAGTGCCCCGAGCACTCCGATCCATCCACGAATTTGTGCAATGAAGGAACTCGAAGCGTTCCTTCAGTCAACATTTTATGAATAAAATTAACTTTGGGAGATAAATATAAAAAATAAACATTTAATTCTTTAATTTAATTAATTATGACGATAAGTTACAACCATTTATCTGTAACACAAACAAAACAGTATTAATTTACTTTATTAGTCATATTGGCTGTTTTTGTGCCTTTGCCTTAAAAAAAAGCGCTGATGTGTGCGCATCGCTAATTTTTGAACAAGCAAAAATTATTCTGCGTGCTTTTTCTTTCCGAGAAAGTTCGAGTTTTATATATGTGGAGTTTTGTACGTGCGCTTTGATAATTACAACCTCTGCTTTCTTGTAGCAATACCGCCTCGGCTATAATATTCAACTTACCGCACTTATATAATAATGTACTATTACCTACTTACGTAAACATTACTATCAAACATGACATCTTAAATAAAATATTTCAGGTGCTACGGGGTAAAAAATCACAATCTGCATAAATAAGGGCAAGAAAAATATAAAAGCATGTTTAACGGTTCTGCAAACTGAATGCGTCTGCGTAGCGTGACGTCACGTATACGTGTCACGTGGTGCGTCTCGTTGCGCTGTGTACTCAAACATATGGCCGTGTATAAGAGCATTCATGTAGAAGCATCTGCTTGATATGAAGCGTTACTCGTGGCGGAACACGAAGCGGAGTACATTGTAGGCATCGCAGCGTTCTTCACGTTGGTGCACGCATCGCGTGACGTGACGCACCACGTGACACGCAACGTGTATCTCCATAAACGTGCCCCTACTCCGGCTTGATAAAAAAACTCTTTGTTGGTAAAAATCCATAACCGCTGGTAAAAACGTAGCAAGCTCTCGGCTCGCATGACGAAGGCTCTAGGGTCTCGGAGCTTGTTTTATGCTGAAAGCGTCCGAGCTGTAACCTGCCGTTTGAACTATGCACTGTAATAATTGAGTTTGAAAACGTAATTAAGTTCCGCGGTGGTGAAGCGCAATAGGAAGCATAAACTCGTTTGCAGTCTGTACAGTCGGCAATGGAAGTTGTTTACTAAATACATCACTAACCATGTATGTCATCATCATCACCATATCAGCCACAATACGCCCATTGCAGAATATAGGCATACCCCCTAAATTTCTGAAGCGACCGATCTTGTGCAGCATGCACGCAACGGCTCCCAGCAAACTTAATCAGGTCATCTTTTCATCTAGGGCCGTATACGAGGCATGCCTTTTAAGTTCTGTCGTTTCCATATTTTCCGGCAATTTTGAATTTGGAACTGTTCTATATTCGAATGTGTTTACATTTTGAATCTCAAAACAGTTGAAAGTATTAGGATTAATGCTATTGTTTAGTCACAGTTTCGATTTGAATCTGTCAGGTCACGTACGAAAATGAATCTTTCTAAGGAAAATGTTCGTGCAATAATTTTCTACAACTTTAGAAGAGGCCTGACACGGCTTCAGTGTTTAGAAGAGCTAACATATGTGTTCAGTGATGTAGCCCCATGTCTGCGGAATGTCGAACGCTGGTATTTAGAATTCCAGCGTGGACATACTAGTGTTAGTGACAGATTTCGCGAAGGACGCCCAAAATCCGCCTTCACTGAAGATAACATCATTGCTGTGAGACAACTAATTCTCGAAGATCGTCATGTGACGTATCGAGAGATAGAGGCTCTATTAGGCATCTCAGGGACAACCATTCAGAAGATCTTGCATGAAGCGCTTGGTGTGAGAAAGCTAGTTTGCCGTTGGATACCGCATCTGCTTTCCGACGATCACAAGGCGGCCCGCGTCAGATGGTGTAAGAAAACTCTGCAAAGGTTCAACCGAGGGGAGTCAAATCACGTCTACGACATCATAAGTGGTGACGAATCTTGGATCTATGCCTACGATCCTGATACCAAACAACAATCTACAATCTGGGTCTTTCAAGACGAGCCAAAGCCGACTAAAGTTGTTCGTTCTCGAAGCACTTCAAAGAAGATGGTGGCCACGTTCGTTGGAAAAACCGGCCATGTTGCGACTATTGCACTTGAAAATCGTAGAACGGTTAACGCAGAGTGGTATACTACAGTTTGTTTACCACAAGTCATCGCCGAACTTCGAAAATCTAACTCAAAGCGACGCATCATCCTGCACCACGACAACGCAAGCTCACACAGCGCTCGTCAAACGATTGAGTATTTGAAGCAGGAAAAAGTAGAAATTCTTGACCATTCTCCATACAGTCCTGACCTAAGCCCTAACGATTTCTTTACATTTCCTAAAATTAAGAAAAGTCTTCGTGGTCAAAGGTTCCAGTCCGGTGAAGAAGCAGTCGACGCTTTCAAGACAGCCATTTTGAACACCCCACTTTAGAGTGGAATAAATGTTATAATAACTGGTTTGAGCGAATGGAAAAGTGTTTTAAGCTACGTTGTGAATACTTTGAAAAACAATAAAAAGTACTATAAGGTTCTAGATGTGTTTTTTTCTTCAAACGACAAAACTTAAAAGGCATGCCTCGTATGTATGTTTATTTTATGTCTTATTTATGAACTCGCATTACAATTTGAACAGTTTTTTGTCTTAGAAAACTTTCGTGATTGATTGCAATCATTAATATAAATACGGGATTTATCATGTACCGTCTTATCGGTGTTTCGACCGACAATCCCGTGTAAATCCCCTATTTATAATAATTCATTTTTTGTCTATTTTAATCAGACATGATAATTCCCTTCTGCTTTCTCCTGCCCTTTTCCCACTTTATTTTAGGTCTACGTTCCAGGACCACTAGATGAAAAGACGTATTAAAGATTGTTGCGAGTGCTGCTGAGATTGTATTTTTGAACAAAATCGTATATTTACATTCGTTACCGCTTTTATAAATTATTTCCAATGATCATCAAAGTTTTTCTTTGGGGTAAGCATTTTTTCTTTAATTGCATAGAACTTCGTTTGACCACAATCTCACCTGATGACTCACCACGATGGTAACCGATGATGTGGTCTAGGATGAAGCACGAAGATCTAGAAGAAACCTACTCTTACTTTAAAGAGGCCCAGATTGTATTCATTAGGAAAAACAGACGACTGTAAAGTGTTCCATACTTTAGCTGTAAGCATCAAGAACGTAGAACCAAAACGGTGTGTGCGAATGGGTGGTATATCAACTAGGTACGGATGGTACTGAGCCGTGCGCCTGCTTGTCCTTTGATGGAAGGGATAAAGGAATTAGATCGTTCCACGGCACAAGAACCAAATATTGATAAGAATAATATTATTATATTAATAAGAAACCAATTTGGATATACCCAAATACATTACCCAAAGTACATTCAGTTAACCCATTTAACATGGTTCTGCGCTAATATTATCGACGACTTTGTCTAAGTCGACCAATCCCAACATTACAATAATTTGTTTCTAACTTTTATGTACGAATGTATTGCTACTTATGGTGTTAAACTAGACCTTTGGTTGACTGTACCTATATAGTATATTCTAGTGGTATTAGCAGGAGTACTTTTGGGTTTATATTGCAAATTCAGCGTGGTCCTACCTACCTAATAAAATGAGGTGAAGCTACGTTTAAATTGCAATAAATCCGCACTGAGATAAAATTAACCTAACTATTATAATAAATTAGAAAGTAACTATGTCTGTCTGTTGGTTACTTTTTCACGACTGGACCCATTTCGATGAAATCTATACATAGACTAATCTTTACAATTATTGCTACTGGTTTGCCCCAAACTAAGATTTCGCGAGCTCCGATTAAAACAAAACAATATTATTTGTAATCTTTGACTATCAAAATAGTGCCACGAAATAAATAACCATTAACTTGAACTACAGTTTCATTCAAATATAGGTAACGGGAGTTCATGTAATGTGGTTACTCTTTTTTGGGGTACAAGTTGTAGTTATTCTGGATTTCAGACTTTTGCCTATACTTGTGTCACTTAATCTACACGCATACCAAATTACAACATTGTGGGGTCACTGGTGTACCCTGTGAATTTTGTCAAAGTTCAGTTTTTATTATGGCTAATACCTCAAAAACTATAAGGACTTTAAGTAATAAAAACGAAGTCTAAATGTAGTAATGAAGACCTTTCATTCAACATCCCATTTGACCTAATATTCTCATTTTCATTTTTTACCCTCCTCTTGAACCCCAATATCTCAACAACCCCCCCACATTTTTAGCTCATTTAGTCACACCAAAATTGTGCCATCACTGCCTACCTATAAATCAAATCTCACGATGATCGGATAAACGCTTCGAAAGTTATCCTCGGACAAACAAACATACTTCCATACATACATACGACGCCGATTTGCCCAAGTTAATTTGGAGATCTCGCTTCACAATACATCAATAAATCAGAAAGATTTGTATGTTTGTAACGAATATACTCAAAAACTACTGGTCCGATTTCAAAAATTATTTCATTGGAATGCTATTAGAATAGAATAGAATATGTATTGTAATATTGAATATACTATAGAATATGTATTAGAATGCTACACTGTCCTTGAGTAACATAAACTGCTTTTTACCCAATTGCACAGAAGGAGGGTAATATTTTATTGAAAAACTACGCGTTCGAAGCTGCGGATTGGTCAGCTAGTTTAGTAATATATAATAGATAGATTGAAACCGGAATTGAGACAAAAGCTACTTTTTATTCGACTGTGCAGAAGTAGGGTAATGTTTTTATTGATGAACCACACGTGCGAAGCTGCGAGCTAGTAATAAATCAAAATGACATCCTCACATCTCTTGCTCAGTACGCAGACCAGTGAAGTTATCCCACAAGAGGGTAGTCATAGGCAAGTCCAAAAATTACGTTTAATACTTTTCGCATAGGAGTTAGGAATTTCTCGTGACATGTTGCAAGCCAATCACCGCTTGTTAGATTATTAAACCGATCGATGGCATATTCCTTCGAATTATGGTTTTAAGTTAAAAATTATAAACATACACAAATAGCAAATGTTATTTTAAATAACTCAATCAATCAATCATTTTATTTTGAACATAATACACACAGGATAGCTTTATCATAGATGAACACTGGAAAGTGCAATAGTAAAAACTGTGTCACACTTTCCAGTGTCCGACCTTATGACTAAGAGACATTGCCATTCCAGAGTATCTAGGTACAGAGATTTTGATGGAAAATTAGTTGTAACAGACAGAAAAAAACAAAAATAAACAAGGAAAATTATTCTAAATTAATATTATGATATGTAGCAAGTTTTATTAAAAGCACTTTTATTATAAAGGTTGTATTGTGTGTATTGGGTCTAGGGTGTGTGTGTGTGTGTGTGTGTGTGTGTGTGTGTGTGTATGCGTGAGTGTGTGAGGTGTGTGTATGTATATGTGGGGAGTTTGTATATGTGAAGTGAGTAATGTGGGGTGTGCTTAAGGGTGGGTGTGCGTACGGGTGGGTGGGGTGTGGGAGTGTGTGTAGTGTATGCGCATGTTTAAACAGGATAAGTATGATTATGAATGTTCGTTATCAGTACTATTTTCTAATTTGTATTAACTCCTCCGTATCATTATTTGGAAGAGAATGATGCATTAAGTTCATCTTTGTGCTATTTTGATCAATTCAATGAATATCTTATATTTAATCAATCAACATACATAATCAGACAAACAAAAAATATAAATAAGAAGTTTCCGTGAATTTTTATTAAAATAATATTTAATTTTTCCGCTGGTTTTTACAAAAACATAGTAAAAAGCTTTTCAACATGTTGGTTATATAATACTTAAGTAATTAATACAGAGTAAAACGAACGTGGCTATATCCCTATGCATTATAATTAGTTACATAAAAGCTTCAGTGCTTCTGAAGGCATTAGGGAATAATTTTCTTTGCAGTTCTATGAGCACAATTTTAATTAAGTTCTACGCGCCTGTATCTCCCATAATCATCGCTCAATGCAAAGTAAGTTTTATTTACGCTGTATTAAAATTCAGTGTGGCTTGTATACATGCAGTTTTCTTAAATAAACATCCAAATACAACGCTCAATCGCCTCCGTTCGTAAGATTTCAAATTTGAACTATTCCTCATTGATTTTAAGTTTGTATATTGCTTGAAAACGTGCCACAGATTAAGGAGGTGTCCAAACCAGTGCTTTCAAAATGAAACTACTGTAAGATAAGTATCTGTTCGTCTGCGGTCCTATAAGGAAACAGGCTCATAATAACTCGAGCATATTTGATGCTTGCACACTCGAATTACGCTAGATACACTTGAGCACACAGAAACTACTTACGTATTAATATTATAGGGCGTCTTGGGTTCCTGAAAGAGCGGTGGTGCATAAAAGAGCGGAAATTGGCTGATGAAACTTAATTAGATTATTAATGTGGAAAATTGTATATATCTTGTTGTTGTTTAACGACTGCTTAGAGATGGGTGTGGCTCCTGTTTTCTTAGACTTTTGCTTATCTTCTTTATTAACGTTTTATTAGAGGGCTATCATACTGGTGATTTGGGAGCTTGTTTCTTGCGAGGCGATTTGTAATCATATTTGTGAACCGGAACGTGGACGCCACGTTCGCTAGAGATAGCGAGTTCACGCGGCGAGGTCACTTCGCACAAGCAATTGACTAATCGCCTCACTGGAAAACGCTCATAAATCGCCAGTGTGATAACGCCTTTATTGAAATCATTTAAAGTTATTTTATCATCATCATTACACACAGTGTCAGATTGGGACAAAAAATATTGTTGATACTGGAGTTAAAACGCCTACACTTAGAGCATACAGGAAATGTATGATGGATTTGTACGGGCATGCCTTTTGCTCTTTTATCTGCTTAAATTACAAATCAAATTGTTAAACACTTGCACAGCTCGGGTCCGAATTTAATGGCAGTAAAAATATATAGCAAATGACCAGAAAAATTAAAATCACAAGAAAACGACAACATCTTTGAACATAGATTAAAACATATACCAATGGAGAAGAGTATACACACTAGACAACTTTTTTAATCACAAAAATTAACAATAATACTTTCACTAACCAATTAAATTCAAAACATAAAATCGCTCAACTTCGATTCCACTAGACGTGGCTAGTTAACTTTAATATTGCTACACCCTTACTTGCAGGGTACATATGAAGTGCTAGACTCTTAACTTAGTTTTGTATATTTTGCCATTTTAGCAGATAGCCAGCGGACTAATACTTTGCTTGCCAGTGTATCCTTAATGCAGTGAAGTTAAGATGGTGTAGTGTAAACAAACTAAAAACAGGATATTGCTGTAACCACTTCAATATATCCCGACGCAATCTAAGGCGAGTCGCTCACACGAACCAGAGTCGAGGCGGCGGTGCGGCACAGGCGCACAAGCGGCGCGCCTCATCTACATTTTTTAGGATTAAATGGCATTTTATTTCGTCCATTCGTAGTGAGGTAGAGGTGTGTTTACAGGCCCGCGCCTGCGCCTCGACTCTACATAGAGATCACGTCTCGACCGTGCCGCGACGCCGCCGCGTCCTCACCTCGACTTACCAGTGAGCGACGTACCTTAGGGTTCTTCTAAGAAACGTTCGTGGCTAGCCAGGTTGTTCTTATGAACGAACAGTAAAACGGTTCTGTACGTTAAAAATAAGTAGGCAGTTTTTAAAGATACATAGCTACGTAAGCTACATATGATCTAACTTTTATGGTGACATACGCCTTTAGTGGCTAAATATGATTTAGAGAGTTGTCAAATCATACAAATACGTAAAATTAAACATGTTTACTTACTAAATACATTTAGGGATAGTGGTGCAAGCCGGGCTAAGATTGTTTAGATAATTTAACGCGGTTTGCACAACGATCACTAAACGTAATTAGTGAGTAAACATGTTTAAACTAAGACTTTGGCTTGCTAATCCTCTCGGCTATGTACCTTGGTTTATCTACGGATCTCCTGATTTTTGATTCCATTTCGTAGAAAAACACCAAGCAAACCCCTCTCCATAGCCTTTAGACTGTGATGTTGATGATGAAAAAATCAAGTATTTATGTGTTTAACAAAAAGTTAGGTACATATACTAACAGTAATTATATAAAGCACTGTCAAAAACATCCAAAAGTTGTCTGGAAGAAATCACTTTGTTAAGTGATAAGACCGTCCATTTGCTTATATTTATTTTTTTATCTGTTGTGTCTAGCTTGTAAGGTATAATAAAGAATTTTAATTCATTCATTCACTGTAAAACCCTAGAGGTTTGTCTCGGTGCTTAGAGACACCCGAGCCGCTATACAATATTTAGATACCTACTTACTTAAAGACCCGTCACCTTTACCTAACATAATTGAATACTAACACAATTATAATAAATAATAATAAATAATAAATAAATATTGCTGGACATTTCACACAGCGCTATCCAGTCCCAAACTAAGCAGAGCTTGTACTATGGGAACCAGATAACTGATAGAATACTTATATACTTTTTTTTTTTTGTAAATACATACTTATAATATATAGAAAAACACCCAGACACGGAACAAATATCTGTAGATCATGCAAACATTTGTTCCGCAGCGGGAATCGAACCCGCTACCTCCTGCGTCTCAGCCGGCTATACGCCCACTGCGCCACGGAGGCAGTTATTAATTACAACGGACCTACCCAAATTACCAACTTGTAAGAGATCTATGGGATAAATAAGTCTTTGTTTAGCAGTGGACGTCTTACGGCTTAAATATAATTAAATATAACCTCGCTTTGGTATAACCTTCAGTTCATAACCACAAATCGGATAATAAGAGTAAAATTTATTAACACAATAGCCGCTTAAGATAAAGATAAGATAAATAATAACAATATTTCCTAAGGCCAACTCCGATGCGACGCTGAAAACAGTTTTATCTTTTCTTGACTTAGCGCTCTTGTGGTAAGTAGATGCCAGAATAGGTTTACAAGAATATGTGTTTGTATTTGTGGCTTGATAGGTACATATCAGTTTCTCATGGATTTTTCTAAATAAAATAGAGGTCTTGAGTTCATAGAAAATTTCCTGGCCATATTATCATAATTTTCTTTCTTACAAACTTTGTCGTGAATAAACATAACAAAATAAAATCGGTTGAGTCATTTTTGTGTTGTTGCGAGACTAACGCACGCCAATTGATTTTGTATGTTTGTATGTTGTATATACAGGCTGTTTGTTTATATATACTGACGACCTCCGTGGCACAGTGGGCGAACAGCCGGCTGAGACGCAGGAGGTAGCGGGTTCAATTCCCGCTGCGGAACAAATGTTTGCATGATCTACATATATTTGTTTCGGGTCTGGATGTTTTCCTATATATTATAAGTATGTATTTACAAAAAAAAGTATATAAGTATTCTATGAGTTATCTGGTTCCCATAGTACAAGCTCTGCTTAGTTTGGGGCTAGATAGCGCTGTGTGAAATGTCCAGCAATATTTATTTATATTCAAGTGAAGAAAAAACAAAAAAAACTACTAGTAATTTATCAAATTTTAAAGAGAATCTAGTCGGTTCTCTTTAAAATTTGAAAAGATCTCCGTTTATTAAACTAAGTACAAAATGATGTTATTCTACATGAGTATAAACACACCCCGTAGGTCACTGAAACACAGTTTTTTAACTAGTAATTCTAAAACTTCATCTTAGAAATAAGCAAGAAGATCTAGAAGACATCGTGAAGCTATAATGACGAACTCCGTGGCGCAGTGGGCGAACAGCCTGCTGAGACGCAGGAGGTAGCGGGTTCAATTCCCGCTGCGGAACAAATGTTTGCATGATCTACATATATTTGTTTCGGGTCTGGATGTTTTCCTATATATTATAAGTATGTATTTACAAAAAAAGTACATAAGTATTCTATCAGTTATCTGCTTCCCATAGTACAAGAGTTGCCTAGTTTGGTGCTAGATGGCGTTGTGTGAAATGTCTAGCATTATTTATTTATATACATCATCGCTATTTCTGTCATATCAAGATAATCGTCACAGCTACATACCTCACAGCTCCGTACCTGGACCGACCATGGCATGGTCCTTTATTGTGCTAGTGACAAACTACATCAGCCATTTAATAAAAGCAACCAACGTTGAGAAATGTCGACCGCCGTCCGCCCTTTGTACCCGCCATTTGTAAACCCGAATGAAATGTTTTTAGTTGAACTGGGAAACGGAACTTTTGGACTTCGGGTTGGTTTTTAGAAATTATATAAACGTTAGTTTCACTTTATAGTTACTGTTATTTTCTATTGTAGGTAGCTTATGTATAGTTGGAACACACAATCAAAATTTGTTTATTCCTTAAAATCACAAGGACCACTTTGAAACGTCAATTTTACTGCCTGTTCCTTCGCGACTAAGCCAGGAATGAAAGGCAAGAAACAAGGCTAGTTGATCTTTTTAACAATCCTTTTAGCATACATAACAATAAAGAAAATAAATTACGTCTAAATTGCAACATTTTTGTTGGAGTCATTTCAATCCCAAGCTTCTTTATCATTTAAATAATCCGATATGTTATAGTAGGCTTTTTTATAAAGATTTTTATTAATCACCTTGCGTACTGTGAAGGGTCTATGGTGGTATTGTGTATAAGTATTAGTCTATTAGAAAAGAGGCGAAGGGTTCCTCGATAAGTGCGCGCAAAATGGGTCATTCCGGCGCAGTTAATAACAGTGACGAAATTACTTTTGAATTTGGAACACTATTTAATTAAAAAGTTTGAACGCAATTCGCTTTGATAAAATGCTGGCCGGTAGTAAAATAAACGCGCCTGCCGGCACGGCATTGTTTAATCAAATAAAAAAAAACGCAGGAACTTCTTATTTGCTTTTTATTACTTTTATCAAAATATTACAGACAATATTAATTTGATTTACACAAATTAAATAAAAGATGAGTTCTAGCAATGAATGTGAAACATTATTACAAGAAAGTGTAAACTGTCATAAACAATTTACTACCAAACAAATCGAGAGAAACATATCTAAAAGCCTATGAAAATGTAATTAAATAGACAAATAAAAATGAAGTAGTCATTTTCAGAAAATGTATTCAAAAAAGCATTAAATGTCACCTTTGTCTTAGCATGATCATCAACCTGAGTCTGAAGTTATTTCGAATACCCAAGTGATAAATAAGCCAACGGCATTTTCTGTTTCCAACAAAACAGCTACAATGAACTTTCAAAATATAAATATTCGTCACTACCAAAAGCATCTCTTATTTATTTTTCTCATAGAGGGTGATGAAAAGCATTATCTGTCCCTGCATTGAAGTTGTCGCTGCTTGTTAATTCATCATAACCATTTTTATAGTTGCCTATTTTATTATAATTAAATTTGTGTTGTTATTAGTATTTTAGGTTTATAGTATGTAGGTATGTTTTTAATTTTATATACATGCACCGCCGTCATGTGATATGTTTTAATCCTGTCCATACTAAGGTTGTCTGGAAGAGATCGCTTTTAGCGATAAGACCGCCCATTGTACTAAATCTGTTCCTAAATATTATGTTCTGTATTTTACTTTGGTGTACAATAAAGAGTTATCTTATCTTATCTTATCTTATCTCATCTTAAAAGCAGAGTGTGCCTTACAGTAACAAAAATATTTAACCTCGAGCGACGTACTTTGAATTTCTCGCTACGTTTAGGATTTTACTTCAGAATACCTCGCTAGGCTCGGGATTCAACTCTAGAATTCTTCGCTTCGCTCTGGATTCAAACAATCACTCTCGCCCTCAATACATTATTTTGGTCCCATAAGACACAATCTACTATTTCATCACTCATGCCCTGAAGGTTGGTCGTTGTTAGCTCGTAAATACTAGCTCCATGACAACTCCTTATAACTATTTAAAATAAAATAAGTTACATTTATAAATGTTAAAATTATATACAATCGCCATGGCAAAACCTTATTTCTATTTAATAATTGAAAGAGGCCATAATCTGGCATCTTTCTTCTACTGTGCAATCTTGCATCCTCACGTTCTTCGTGTTGCGGCGTGGAGAGGTGTTCATTGAGCGCCTTGTGGTGCAGGGGCAGGTTGAGGGTACGCGACCATCCGGTAGACCACCAATGAGATGGACGGATCAAATAAAAGCAGCACTTGACGACCCTACACGAGTGCACCAGAAAAGCGGCAAAAAGAGCTCCTCTCTTGTCAACGACCACGACCACTCTCCCAAGAGTATAACAATTGAGAAGAAGACTTACCGGAAACACAAATTCTCTTTTTTGCAACAAACTTAAGTAAAATAATTTTTTTGATTTATTCGCAATCGTGATGAAAAGTTGTGTTATACTCGGGTGCAAGCGATGAATAACAACACTCTCGATTAAAATAACATATCTCGGATGTACAACAGATCGCTTGCAGCCCTTCTATAACAATGAGCTATTGTTAAGAAGTAACTGAAGTGGAAGGATTTGGGGGAGACCTTTGTCCAGTGGAATACTTAAAAAACCAAGTAAATATATATAAATCCGATATAAAATCCGATGATAAATAGATAAACAATTACACATCACAGATAAAGTTAACAAAATAATGTCATATATAATATTTACATGTTAAGATAAAAAAAATTACCATTTGTCATGAAACCGAAGGTTGATTCTGGTACCTATATAATTGACCGCGCAAGCGAAGCGTCTCAGTTGACCAAAAAATGCTTTTCTCTGTCTGTCTGTTCTCGCCTACAGGTCGTTTTTTTGGATTCCAATCAAATTTGAAAGGATTTCATTTTACACAAAATTTTGTGAAAAAAAAAACCAAAAGGGGAAGTGGAGGGGGGGAAAGGAGGAAGTTTGCTGTAGTGTTATATATGGACGGATTTCAATTTTTGTCAATTTGTTCGGAAAATTTGTACCTTCCTATACCAATCAGACTACGCAGTCCTCTCCACCTTTACAAGACGAACCCGTAGACACCAGATTCGACCTCCTAGGACCAAAACAACACGAGTAATCGCTAAGCCAGGGGAGAGGGGAAAGAGTCGGTTATTTCATGGTTATAAGGGCTCCCAAGGTCTACTGTTCTCACATAACCACTAGTTACAAGGGTATAACAAAATATTGAAGTTTCCGTGTTAAACTTTGCTTCCAAAATAGATTTCAACACAACCTAAGTCGGTACATTCCATTTTACAGCAATGTCAACCCGGGGCCGGGTGACAGATGTCCAATTTTGAACCAAGTCCCGCAGAAAATATATCGTAATCTGATGGAACGATTAAACGTTGCTATATTTTGATTATTTTATCCATACTGATAATATCGAAAGAAAATCTATTGATGTTATCAGATGAGTAACAAAAACGCATAATTTTCACATCTAGTCCTCGGAATGCGTTCCTGCTCATCGATTTCCGTAAATAGGGCCGGCGTCAGACAAAGCGCCACGTGTAATGAATGCAGATTGGCTTTACCATTCGACTCGCGAGGTAAAACTGTTAAAGTCCGCCCACGACAAGTCTGCGTAATCGGGAATGATAGATTTAGATTTTTATTGTTGAAAACTAAAACGTTAATAAAAACTAGCGCTTACGTTACTTGGCACACTATTTATAAGTTAATCTAACATCACACTACTAATAAAAATGCTTAATACAGTTTGGATGTTTGTTTGTTGCTCAATCAGGTCGTGTACTGGACATTTCCCACAGTGTTATCAAACAAACTAACTAAGCAAACCTTGTATTATGCGAACCAGGGAACTAATATTTTATTTAAGAATAACTATGTACTTATATATTATTATTCTATTCTATTATATTCTACTTGTTTTTTGTTAGTACATAGGTTTTATTATATGTTTTAACGAAAAACATTTGTTGTGCGGTGGGAATCGAACACGTAAGCTTTTGTGTCTCGGCCGGCTTTTTGGCTACTACACCATGGAGGTGGTTGACTAGGTACATATAATGTAGCGTTCATAGATACATTGGTTAATCAGATTGGTAATTTGTGAGCGTGTTTGCAGCGAGGCGATCAATCAACGTACTCGCTGCATGTGCGTAAAGAGACCTACACGCGGTGATTTTCTTAAAATACCGAGCAAACCCTTCACAGATACATTGACCTCACCAGCATGGTCAACGAGTACCTTCCGTTGCCGCCTACACAAGGTACAGACATGTTTGTACCTGGACGTGCCTCTCATATCCTCCCTAACAACGGCACAAGCCAAGGTGCGTACCTAAGTGGTGCCCCTTGCGCTAGTAGCAACAAAAAACTTACTGGGCTGAGCGCCCTTTGCGCTCACTAAAAGTTCGGTTAAACTGAATCGGCCTCAAAGGCCAACATATAGTTAATCCTTCAAAATTAAAAAGTTAGGGCTTGCGAGTATATACAGCGAGTTTCGTAATATACTAATGATATTCAAGTGACGGTTTCTCAAATATAAAAAAAAGACTTCTTGAAAAAAAAAACTACTAGTTATATTATCAACTTTTAAAGAAAATCGACTATGTTTAGGTGATTAATTCGATATAAAACTTACTGCCTGCTCTTGCAATCGACATCCAAAAATAAAGGCCGATTTGATATCTCTCGAAAATGGCTGCGGGTTTTGGGTTAGAAAGGGACAACAAGAGATATCACCAATACGGTATCTGGTTAGATGGCAAGCAATATGCAATAGCACAACATAAGTTTAATAAAGTGTTTGTTTTTACATGCCTTAATAAATTTCACAAATTTATTTATTATGCTCATCAAAATAACCCCTTTCATTTTTGTGCGTATATTATCAAACACTCTATAGAGACACTCGCGCACAGAGCGAACGCGGCGTTGCGGTGTCGGGAAAAGCATATTCACAAATCGCCTCACAAGAAACACGCATGTAAATCGCCAGTGTGATAGCGTCCTTAGTGTTTTGCAGACTGAACGTGGACAATCTAATAGGTGCCGCCTTTTCGGAACGTACGGACAATTTATTCGTATTCTTTGAACTCAACAATACTTAGTGTATTGTTGAGTTCAAAGGATTTAAATTAGAAGTGGAAATAAATCTTTAGTGAAATATCCATACGTCAAGGACTAGTTAAAAATAAATAAATAAATATTGGCGGGCATCAATCAGGAGCATCACACTAATGTTAATTCGAAAGATTGGATGATTGTTTATTTGTTTGTTTGTTACTCAATCAAGCCGTTGTTGAACCGATTGTGATCAAAATTAGTATATAGATAATGGCCTGGATAAATGAAATACAAACATTTTATTTCAGACAACTTAATACAGCCCATATCTAAAACTATGACATACACAGAAAAAATAAATAAAAAAAGAACAAATATTAAAACGTGTGCGAAGCCGCGGGCGGAAGCTGCCGTACGCGCCCTGTTGACCGGTCGGGTTATTGACTAGGCAGGGTCATTGGGATAGAAACTTTTTAGTAGTCTGTGCAATCGACAAATGCGCTTGTTCTCTAAGATTTCGTCGAGCAGCATTAGACTGAGCTTTTACTATAAATAAAGATTTTAGTGTTTGCATTTATTTTTTATGTTTTGTGTAGAAACTGTCCCTTCAATATAATTAGTCAAAATTGCAAGACCTAAAAAGAAATAACTTAAATAAACCCGGTGATCAAATTTTGACAATTCAAAGTTATTATGTCAAATACTAATATGAAATGTCAGATGCGTTGGCACGGGCCGGATTTTGAACCTGCTACCGATGCAAAGTAGAAGTCCCTGCACCAGCGCTCTATCTCCTAATTAGGATATTCAAAATGGTTATAGCATTTAAGTAATATTCCGACCCTACTAATAAAACCTTCATAAACATTGATCGGTTCGAATCGGATTAATGAGGTTTTACACCGGCAACTTCTAAGCAATTGTTGGCCGGCGATAATGAGTCTAAAACCAAGTCAGTGACTAAATTTTTATCATCGTGTTGCTATGGAACAATCGCAAAATTACCTTCAGAAAAAAACCAAACTGGAGCTAGCTAGAACAATAAAAATTACAATAATTGTTTCGCTAATCTTTTACCTATTATGGGTTACTGATAAAAAAATTATATTTTCATGGCTTGGTGACGTAATCAAAAATCACCGGATGTAGATGGAAAAGACTAGCACAGGATCATGGTGGATGATACAAATAATTGTTTAGGATCGAAGCTACTCTGTGTATTAAACTCGTTTTGCCCGTAGTGGAGTCATTAAAATCGCCCGTGTGAGAGCACAGTTAGGATCGCGGCACGCGCGGTGGTCGACAAAGGTTGCTAATAACCATTAGTTAGAATCACGCCAGTGGCCCGCTGCGTTTTAATCACTGACGATAATGGTAGTCCTGTTGATGTTGTCGCAATAGCTCTAATATCAGCGAAACGTCTACATTATGGAAGTAATAATAAAAAAAAACATTTTGATCACAATTAAGTATACTTTCATTAATAATCGTTATCGTCTAAGCTGTTAGGCTGTTTGTTACCTCCGAAACGGATATAATTGTTAGAACATCGTTTAAGGCCGCTTTCACATTAGGACGTTATTAGCGCAACAGTAGCGCGGCAGCCACGCCGCAGTTCAGATCAGTGTGGCGCACTTCATTTTGAAAATGGACTTCGACGAGGAAACATTGTTGCTCCTGCTTTTTTTAGTAGTACTCCTTCGGCGCCATCTATGTCGTGTAATCACGTGCGTGTGCAACACTGGCTCACCACCAACTGAGCGCACGTGGCGGCCGCGGCGGCCGCGCGCTGCTGCCAGGCTTCTGTTTATAAATATATGAAATTCTGAGTGACCGTAGCGTGTCTGTCGCGCTGCTAAAGTCGCTTATATGTGAATGCGGCCTTACAGTGACGCCTGCAAGGACAAGGTAAGCCCTGGCTTTTCGATACTATCTTCTTGCCTTTATAAATTCCATGGAATAAGACCTAAAGTTCGTAAAAAAAATAACAAAACTGGTTGTGGTACTATCAAAACAAGTAAATAATGCAATTTAGTATTAAATTTAACATCATCAACGAGAAAACCAATATGAACATATCAACAACATCCAAACTGACCATGTAAACACCAAACATTTGCACGTACAACAAAAATCCATCGCGGAACCTTAATATTACACCAGAGACATATGATTGGCAACTGCCATTAAATTTGTAGTAGAAACAACTGCAAAACGAATATTATTAAAGGTGGAAGAGATCGCTTTCAGTAGTAAGACCGCCAACTGTACTATCGCGTATCTAGTTTTAAGTGTTTTAAATATTATTTGTTAATTTAAGTGTGGTATAAAATAAAGCGTTTTTTATTTTATTCTATTATTTTTCTAGAAATAAAACGGCATCTAAATTTTCTCATAAGATATAGACATATTATATTTATTAGCTATTATAGCACATACACATTCACACAATACATTCATGGAGCCATACTATTACTTAATGATTAGGATTGTTGTCCCTGTTGTAAGTTGCCACATTTTCAATGGTGTCATAGAAATGACGGTCAATGAAAAATACTTTATTAGTAGAATACCAAAAGGTATCTATTAGTGGCCATTTTGCTGCGATACCATTGCTATTGTAAAGCGATAGGATTAGTAGAATTTGGCCCCGGATAAATGCAAAGTTCGAGGTTCCAAAATACCAAATTAATGTAAACAACTGAAAAAATGCATCGCAGACAACCATATTGATAACTTTCATTCTAAAAAGTTCATCCAGTTATTTCTAGAGCCTTTCATTATCTCGCTGGAAAATGTGACTAAGTTCAAAGCACAATGAAAACTTTCATTATTCATGTTGAAGCGAGTTAATGAAAAATATTTGTGTTGCAAAGCATCTTCCTGCTTCCACTTTGTTATTTTAGATAATTGCACACGATACTCGATTGCGACATGCTGTTGTTGCAAAAACTTATTACTTTTTATCTGTAGTGATTTAGAGCAGTTATCTACATATCGTACATCGACAATTAATTCGTCGTAATTAATCGAACAGGCACGGTTTCTTAAATAACCTCAAAAGAGTAAAGTATTTTTTATCTAAAGAATCTCAGAATTTATTATCTCAGCTACGCTGCATTAAGCGTGTTATCGTACTATGCCTAATTCTTAACCTCAAACCATTCAGTTACGGTCTAGAATTTTATCACAATAAGACCTCATGGTATGCACCTGGATGACAAAGGTTCACTAATACGTTTAACAAAATTAAATTAAATTCATTTATTCAATGCAAAAATGGGTATTACATAGCAGCAGGATGATAAAATAAACAAAGTCCTCCATAATCGGCTAATAAGCATGCATTATTAACAATATAAATTATACATAATATGATTATTACTTTCAATTATTAAAAATTTCAATAGAATAACATGTCAATGGATACAATTAAATTAAACAAATGCAATGATAACCTAAACTCGGAAATTACATTCAATATCGTCATCTAAATATTCGTCAACACTATAGTACACTTTTTCTATGAGCAATTTTTTAATCCTATATCTAAAAATATACTCGGAGGTTATATCCAGTAAATACCTCGGCAGGTGGTTTATATCCTTGGCGCCATACAAAAGATACTGTTGCCAAGTAAAGCAGTTTTGTAAAGCGGACAAACAAGTTTGCGATTGTGAAGAAAAGCGCATTAACGCGACTATTTGTGGTGCATATACCATAGATCCAGAAATTTGAATAATCTGTGTCGTTCGTAACGTGAAGGACAAGTCGCAAGACATACCTTTGCCAAATCCCGACAATGTGGTCGCGAATTAGAGTCTTGCAGCAAACAGCATCGTATACAAGAGCTTATCAAATATCAAAGGCAGAAAAAAATCACGGTGTAGCTTTCAGAATTCTTATCATGTTTCGTAAAAAATACACAGAATAAAATTTACGATTTCGAATAAGACTCAGTACAAAAAACTTCCTTTTAAAACCTTTTGTTTGGCACATGCTTTACCTGGAGGGGCAAATAAATGCAAATTGCTTAGAGTGGGGTCGTAACTAGCGGTGAGGCTAGAGGTTGTTGGCACGAGAGGCGCAAAACTCAGTGGAATAAAAAGACCTTTTACTGAAAATGGAAACTGACCTTTGTAACTTACAGTTCCTGGTTTAATGGGGTTTTAATAACAGGAGAAGCTTTTCGCTGAGATGTTAAGATGATTAGTAATTACGTAAGTTAATTATTTAGTATACGTAACAGCACAGATATATTATTTTCAAGTATGAATATTTATAATAATCGTATATATATTTAGGTCTGTAGGTATGTATGTATAACGCACTCCGTATCGTAAATTACGCTCCATCCAAAGGTTGCCTGGAAGAAATCGCTTTCAGCGATAAGGCCGCCCATTTATTTTAGCCTAGTACAATTATTTGTGTATTATTTCTGTTTTTGTGGTAATTCAATAAAGAGTCATCTATCTATCTATATATAGTTGGAGTTATTGAACTATAGATAAATATATTTTTTCTTATTCCATTTTGTATGCACGTACTATAATCAGCTATCTCTAGCTCGCCTTTGTACATGCCCTTTTTGTAAGTTATACGTCTTCTACTTGTGTACGTACAATATTAAAAAAAGGATTGTGTGGTTTTATGAAACCACGGTAAAAGTGAAACTTTGTTTCACATTATAGGCATTTAACTAAAAATTTTCGTTGGCAGAAATGAGTCTCTAGTGTAGTGTCTATACACTACACGGTCAGCTGATGCGAACTATAGGCACCACTATATTGGCCTCGGCTGCTCTGACGAGCGCCTTTCACTTTATCCTTACTCCGCAGCCAACCGTCACGCGACATGCAACACACAGACGAAAAAGTTTGAGACGATGTAATAAAAGTTTTACTTTAAAAATTATAACAAACACAAGTTGAAAATAAGAGAAGGGAATAGTAATTTAAAAAAAAACGAACAATACTTTGTTTGTTTTTGAACAAAGGTTTGTTACAAACGAAGAATAAACATAATAGAACACTAACAGGTGACAGAATACAAAAATAGGTAGGTACTTACCTATCAAACTTACCGCCTACGGGCACTTAGAGAAGTGGGCGCTAAAACTTATGTGCTGTAGTAAGCCAAAAAGGACACCGTCTCAGGTTTGTGTTGGTTCACGCCAGAGGGCAGACCAGGAGGGCAATTGCGCTAATCTTGAACGATAATACCAAAGTAAAACAAAAACAAAAGCGTTACGTTATGCACATTTCGTATCGCGCTGACACGCGTGACATCACTCAAACCAACGTGAGTTCCAACGTTAGACACGTCAAAAACTAGCGCGATTTCCATAGTGCGTTGTATGTCTCATCAATTAGATGTTATTGACAGTGATCGCTGACTTATCTGGGTGCCGTATGTCAAGCCGTAAATCGTAACAACACGCAGTTTTGTCATCAGCAACAAATCTGGAGTATGGGCGCGAATATATCAAGCTGTAGACATATTTTCATGTGTGGGTAATGGTATCTGGTTAACAACAGGTAAGCCATGGGTTCGTGACGTCATCACATCGCATAAAAAACTTGGTTAAGTTATAAGTCATTGAGGTTTGCTTTACGAACGAATAAGGCCACTTTTATCAAGATATTATTTTTGACAAATGCAAAAATATGCAAATTGTAAGAACATTGAAGCTTCACTTTACATCTCTTTTACATTTCCTTTCTTGCATTTCTTTTGAAATAATTTAGGTCAGTTTCTTTTGTTTGTAAGTTAGAAAGTATTTTCCTGTCTTGAGTGGTATTGCAATGCGGTGTGTTCCCACCCTGGATACAGCGTGTTTTAGAATAATTATGTTAAACCAACTTTTGTGTTTTGTGTCGGATACAAGCTACCAGTGAATATTTTGTTTTCATACAATCAATATTAAATAACCACTAATTTCGAAGATTGAGACACTATGTATCCAGTTGCTTCCACTTGAAAAAAACAGATTGTCAATCAAACAATTTTTAATCTGAGCAACTAGAAACTAAATATCATCAGTCGAAGACACAAGCATCACTTCTGAGTAAATCGATGGCATCTGCGTCTACGAATAATCAATAGAAAAAACAAAATAAATGTTTCTTCAACGAAATATATCGTGAAACTGATGGAAAAGAATTACTGAACTGTGTCCGGTTGCAATTACTGGACGGTAATGGTGTCCTATGTCAGCAAGAAAAAGTGTCTATGTTTGCACATCGCCTTTAACTGAACAATTTTCCATAGACTACAGTAGAAATTTGGCAATTTATTATAACTGAAACTCAACTTTTTCATGAAACATGTGCCTACTACAGACTAAATTTTAACGTACCACCTCGAACTTCATGGTATCTTATTAACTCCGACTCTCAATTTCGGCTCCTACATTAAGTCAAAAGCCTACTTGGCTGCTAAAAAGCTGGGTATACTCGCAAAGGTGAGGGACTACTTCACACCGGGACCGATGCTCAATTTGTACCAAGCACAAGTCCGATCGTGTTTAGAGTACTGTTCTCACCTCTGGGACGGGTCAGCGAAGTACCAGCTTGAAGCTCTGGAACCAATTGAGAGAAGAGTTAAGAAGCTCATAGTCAACGATGAGCTAGTTGATGCAAGGGTCTACAGCTTGGAACATCGATGAAAGTTTGCAAGCCTCTCGGTTTTTATCGAGCATATTTCGGCGAGTGTGCAGCGGAACTTTTCAATCTAATCCCATCATCTCCATTCTATCATCCGACAACCAGATGCTTTGCGGTGTGCCGCCACTATATGATTGAAATACCTCCCATTCATGGCCACTTTTTATAACTAGAGTACACTTAAACCCCTTTCTTACTCTTTTCTTACGTTGGTCCTTTCCAAACTTTAACGTTTGAGTTATGAAAAATGTTTTTTTATAACCGAATTTAAAGAACCGGTCTATGGTCCGACAATTTTCACATAATACAGCCGTCTCGGCTACATTGGTGATATCGGTCTTAGAATTATGTTTTGAAATGGCTGTTTAAATGGAATCCGTTTTGCTAGGGTGCTACGACGTAGCCTGGTTCTACGAATTCCGTAGCAAGCGTAGGTATGTCAAACAATCGCTTTGTGAGGTGAGAATAACTGGAATAAATCATTAGAACCTGTTAGATAGGATACTTTTACGAGTATATGCCTTTTTTTAAATACTTACTTCTGTTTATATAAAGAAACACACACAACAAACATCTGTAGATACTGCAAACATTTGTTCCGCGACTTTTTGCGTCTCAGCCGGCTCGCTCTATTCATAGATGCAATTCCATGTAATCTCGTTGTGAATGCTCGACGCTGTGTATTATATATATAGTCCATTCTATTTTGCAGTTGCGACGGACCTCACTTGTGTCGTTACTCGATGAAATATACACAAATTTGCTCGCATAATATCTGCTATTGTCCATAGAAAAGTTTCGTTCTCGAGGTCCAAAGATTTTCATCAGATCTTCACCAAATTATGATAGATTCAACACGATACAACGTTTTCAAAAAAAAAAAAAAATCTTTTTATGTTTTGAAATGAGTCCATAATCAAGGTCAAATGAGCGTCACAATATTTGTTACAAATTAAATACTAAAAGATTACTACCACAGAAAACAGTGTGGGCGCGAGGGTGCAACAAAAACGTAATCCGGAACGGGACGTTCAGCCCGTGACGTTTGCGAGGGTCGGAATTAAGGATGAGGTGTGGTGGTAGTGTTAGCGGGCGAATTTTTCTAATTATTATTTGTAACAGGTTCTTTCTATGCCTACCAATGTATCCCTGATAAGTTTGTATGAACTAGTACAAACTTATCAGGAACTAGACAAATCTAGTGTTGGTGTTTTAGGGCCTCTGACTTGGGATAATGATTTTTAACTCTATTGGTAGGGTTAGGTAGATTTTTTTATCAAGTTTCCTTATTACATATATAACATTTAATAAACAAAGGGTGGGTGAATCTTTTCATAATTAAAATTTAGGTGCTGATTTTTATTTGATATAAGAACAGCTGGTTCAAAGTCAAAGTCAAATATTTTTATTCATTAAAATCACAAGGATCATTTTCAAACGTCAATTTTACTGCCTGTTCCTTTGCCACCAAGCCAGGAAAGAAAGGCAAGAAAACAAGGCTGGTTGTTTTTTTAATGATCCTTTTAGAATACATAACAATACAGAAATAAATAACGTCTAAATTGTAACATTTTGAACGAGTTGCAGCAATTTCAATCCCAAACTTCTCTATCATCTAAATAATCTGATATTTTATAGTTGGCTTTTTATAAAGATTTTGTTTAGTTACGTTTTTAAATTTTTTATTTGTAAATTTTTGTATATCCCTTGGGAGTTTGTTATAAAAGTGTACAACGCAAGTTGTACGCTTTACTGTACTGCTTGTAAGTTTATAACAAAATATATAAAAAGTTAGTAAATAAAAAAAAAAAAGTTAAAGGTTACCCTTTAAACGATTTACTAACTTTATAGAGTCTACAAGTGGCAATAGCGAGTTTATCTCTATTTCTAGTATTAAAATTATGATTATCGCAATTTTTCTTAAACAAATTAATATTTTTGTGAACATATATTAGATTTTCATAGATGTATTGACAAGGGAAGGTCATTATATATTTCATATTTATTTCTTTAAACTTATTGCGTAATGATATTCTGGGGCCCATATTATAAATTGCACGAACAGCCCTCTTCTGCAGCACAAAAACAGTGTTTATATCTGCAGCACTCCTCCACAGCAGTATACCGTATGACATAATGCTGTGGAAGTAGCTGAAGTAAACTAGTCTAGCTGTGTCTAAGTCTGTAAAAAGACGGATCTTTTTGGCTACGTAAACCGCAGAACTAAGTCTCTTCGACAACTTATCAATGTGACATTTTTTTACGAATTTAGTATCATTATTTACCATAAACTAATTAATTGGATTACTTGTGTTGAAATGCTTGTTCAAAATATAGTGTGCTCAATTTTTCTCGGGGCCTTACCTCAAGTGATTTAACTTTTTTTTTATTAAACGAGGTTCATCTCATGCTATTTTTTTAAGTTTAAAAGATGTGGCTACCTAAAATCTCAAAGTGATTGCTACTTTTCTAAGTAACATGCAGTCCATTACATGTTTACGAAGAAAACATTCAATATAATAATGTAACACAAAACTTGGTTTTCTTAGTGGTTAATGTGTTAAAGAATAAAATAAAACTTCCAATAAAACGTTTGCGAATATTCCCATTTATTTTCATTTTCCAATAGTTTATTGAAAACATTCCGACCGACAGAAAGATTTTTTAAACTATTTACATTAATAATAAAACGCTTAAACGGAATGACCATTTTTGATAAAATTATTAATTAGCAACAGAATAGGATATCATATATCCGGTAAAAAATTGTTTACAATGCAAAATATTCAACAAATCTGTTTACGTACCATTTATCGAGGATTTCGATGATTTACCGTAATTTGTGTATACCGTGAGTACAATTTTGTGACATTTGCATACCCTGGAAACTG
The DNA here is from genome assembly GCA_963924445.1 of Philereme transversata. Lineage (NCBI taxonomy): Eukaryota > Metazoa > Arthropoda > Insecta > Lepidoptera > Geometridae > Philereme > Philereme transversata. The sequence goes on from OZ004347.1 coordinate 15,864,095, forward strand.
GAAGAGATCGCTTTTTAGGGTTGCGTACCTCAAAAGGTAAAAAAATAACCCTTATAACATCACTCTCTTGTCCGTCTGTCCGTCTATCTGTCCGTGTATCACCACTGATTTTCTCAGGAACCGGTCGATCTAGGAAGTTGAATTTTATACCAGATACTGAGATTTGTAGTCTCTATTAGGTGTATAAAAATAAAATTCCTGAGTGAACACGATAAAAAGATATGGGCAAATTCAGATTTTTGCGAAAACTTGTAAGTACCAAAATTTACCTTAATTTTAAATTTTTTTATGTTTCGGAATTTTCCCTTTTTTCTTGTGCTATTAGACCTTGCTTTTAACCAAAATTGACAAATTTAGGTCAACCGGCAGTACCCTATAGGTTTTGGGTCGAAAACCTATACCTATTGTAGTTCCCGTTGATCTAGAATCACATAACTTGGCAAAACGCAAGGTGTTACATTACAAATAAAGAAAAAATTCCAAATAATAAAATAAATGAAAATTAAAGGGTGTCCCCATACATACATAGTTAACGCCGATTAAGATAGTCCTGTGAGTTGTATGGGCGCTCATAGAATTTATTATAGATAATGGTATGGAACCCTTCGTGCGCGAGTCCGACTCGCACTTGGTCGTTTTGAGCGCCCATTGTGTTCGATCTATTGTCAAATTTTATATCATTGGTTATGCATAAGTGTGTGTAATGGAGAAAAGGTGTAGAATACAGAAATTGTCATTCATTCACTCAAATATTTGCAGATCATTTTATCGTAACGGTCCCGTGGTGGACATCAAATCCGCTACCTCTGCGCCTCGTTCGCCCACAACTTTACAAAGTATGGTGTACAAAGTGAGCAATTTATGTGGAAATATTTATTTCTGTTTATTAAAATGTCCAAAATGAAGCAATAATGGCTAATATTTATTTCAAAGGCTTATCCATTTTATTTTATAACTTGAGCCAAGTAACCGAATTCTGTAAAAAAATTACAATATTAAATCTGCTGCTAAGTTTATCGTTTTCAAATTAATTTCAGCTTAGCAGACTTCAATTGACATCTGTCATCCACAAACAACTGTCAATATCTAAGCCTTTCAAGTTAATATATCGGTGTAGTCACAGTCAGAGAAGGATTACTGGTTTACTGTTTTATTATAGTATTTAGTAGCCATTAGTGCCGAACCTGGGCGCCCACTGGCTTTTTTTAAGATAGTTGAAACAATAAGATATACTTATTGCTATAGCTCAACTTTCAAATACCCTCTTTATTTAAGAATAATTTTGCCGGCGTCAGGGACTATTTTTTTTCTGGTAACTCATAGAATAATGAAAAATTATGTAACTGCTTTTATTTTACAAGCCGGTAAATTCGGCGATTTCGCGCCCCGCAAACAATGGCTTATTATCATGGATATCATAGTATCCGCTCCACAAGGGATCGGATAAAGTTGCAAACGAGCAAGGCAATCCCATAAATTCACTTTTAAATGCCCTAACACTTTAGAACCTTGAGTGGTAAAAACTTTTTAATCCAAAAGATGTTACACACCTAAGTGAACCAGCTGTTTATTTTTTCTAGGGGACGATACAAAGTCACAAGACCAATCACGGTATTCACATCTTTAAGACACAAATAGGATTATAACCATATAATACAAAACATATTTACATAGTAAATTGTACTATTATTATTTACAAAATTTCACTTAATGGACTTTATTACTATGTTTTGGGTGTAACAGTTTTTTATAAGATCTCTGAAATTATAAAATAAGAACAAAAAAGTCTGAGTTACCTAGGTAGTGTGATTTCTTAAAATTAATAATATTTTAAATGTGCGTCCTCACCTCAAGTGGTTATAAGTGAGCGAGCAAATAACTGCGCCATTTTCACAAGAAATAGAGCAATGTATCGCATACAAATGCTTAATGCTTTATTGAATGCTTCGTTCGGGGAAATTGTTCACATTCACGTGCCAAATTCTTGCTATAATGCTCGCTAACGAATGCTTGCGGTGAGGAAGCAGTTCGTTTTACAATTATCATCGAATCATAGCCCTACACCATATTAAAATTAATATTATAAATACGGGATTTATCACGTACCGTTTCGTCGGTGTTTCGACCGACAATGTTTTGGTTCAATTAATAAACATATTTAAATTGTTATTTTTATGTACGGGCGACTTGGGCATCGATGTCTAAACGTATTTATTGACTAAATATGATTTATGAAGTTATCAAATCATACAAATTCGTCAAATTTAAACATGTTTAGTCGCTAAGTATGTTTAGGAATCGTTGTGCAAGTCGGGCTAAGTGTTACCATTTTAATATTACTTTATATCTATCAGTCAACTTGCAGTACAATGCAAATTCAAAATACAGATGTAACTAATATTTTATAGAGAAATAATAATAAAAACTGATACATCCATACGGTATTAATAATATTATTATCACATTTCAGTGATTTATGTTTAACTAGACTAGTCAACTTTGGATATATTATTACATAGATTTACACAAGTGTTATTTTGACTTCAAATGCTTTATTTCCGTGTTACTAATTAACTAGCATTATCTTTGGAATAGCTACGCCATGTTTTGTCTCCTGCATTGCCGGTAACTTTTAAATTAAATGAAAAGAGACTTGTTAGTAGCTTGTTTATTAGCAATACGGTTAGTGTTTTATTTCAAACGTGAAAAGGTGTGGTTATAGTGCAAGGGCCGTGTTATGTGCTACGGCAATTAAATCGCACATTTATAAATCACGTTTGAAATCAAACATTGTTATTTAGAAAGTACAAAAAACGGGTTGTTTATTAATGATACAATTGTATATCCGTAAAACACTGTTATATTATAAAAAGTTGAAATACAAGTCACATCCAATACAATATTTTTAAACTATTTACATTCTTTTCTTTTATAATTTTTCTCACAACCATTCATAACGTAAAATTAAACTAAAATATCGAAAAGTTCAATAAATGGTTTAACAATTTACTAAGATAATTTGATGAATTTGGAACTAGAATAGGGGTAGCATCTATTTACAACTTTACAATAAAAAATTAACGAAATTTATTAATTATATATTATCCTAACTACTAACGCCAACCAATTCAAACTAGTCTGTCCGATCTTAAGTACTTACTGTTGGTTTGTAAACGAGGCAGTGATAATTTACTACGACTACTTTGACACTTTCTAAAATAATAATATTTTATTTTAAAACAACCTGCAGTCTCCTTTGATGTTGCTTTATAAAAATGTAGAAAAACATCTTCGCCGTTTAAATGCATTTTTGAGTATTGCTTTTAATACTGATACATTTCATTACATTTACTTTCAATAACCCATTCACTTTCGTCAAAATGTTTCACGATAATCCAAAAAACCATAAACCATTACCAAAAACCACCAACACCAAAATCACACAAAGAAGCACTCAAAACCGGCACAACAATCACTCATCAAGAAACTTGAGCATAGTTATTTATTTACATGTTCTATAGTTGCGTAGTCTGTCAGAGTGGAGTGTCGCGGGGCGGGACGCGCGGGGTCGGGGTGGGCGCGGGCGAGGGCGCGGGTAGCGGACGCGGGAGCGTGCGCAGATGCTGAAGCGGGATGCCGCACCGCACATCCGCCCCGCTGAGTGTCGAGCCGCGCGGCAAAGTGCACGATCCACTCGCAAAGCGCGCGGGCGGTGGTATGCCTGATGTGGCATTCTGTGGACAGAACATGCTTTAAAGTTTTTGGAGTTGCAAAAAGTACGGCCGGATAGATCTGGCTTACCACACACATTTCATTCGCACGTTAAAGATTTTTAGAGTTATTTTGGCGTGCGAAGTTTATAAAAAATCAAGTTTTTCGCTCACAAATTTGATATACCTACCTACCTTCAGCATGAATTTATACATCATTTGGTATGTGGTCAAACCATTATTGCTTTTGCACGTCGAGGTTACTATAGAGACCAATGCTTTTGCATAACTACTGCAAATTATGAAAGATGATGCATTGTAACATTTATTACGATTCATACCCTAAAAATATATATTAACTCAAATTTAACATAATATTTCCAGGAAAGAACAGGTTAAGAAAATATTTAAAAATATACAATGATAATAAGTAAATAGGCAAAGAATATCATAGAGCTGACTAGCTCTATTAGTTTTTTTAGTTCGTTCAACAAAGGCAAAGTTTAGATTAAGCTAATCAACTCCATTTTAATACAAACAGAACATCTTACACTGATAATTAGCAGAAGTGTTTTCCATTAGCCTGTCAGCTCATTAAATGAAATAGCATTTTTGTTTTTGCTACTTTCTTTGTAAGTAGAGAAGATAATTTCGCAAAGTGTTAAGCGGAATAAGTAAAGTACCAACTAAAAACTTGCTGTACTAGACATGAAATTCAAAAATAAAAAAATATATTTTCTGTGACAACTCGAGCGTACGAACACACTAAATAGAAAATACATAAGCTCATGGTTTTTGATTTTGATTTGATTGTTTCTGTCACAAAAATTACAAGATATCTGCGATAAAGAATGACAGAAATTATCGCTGCCATAATTCACCACAGCTTTGACACCAGTTTTCACATGGTCTGCTGTGGCAAACAGTTAACTCCGTACAGGATCTACTTCTCATTAAATAGTATATACTTCAGTATAGAAAATGTATTTTTGGTTGGTCTTAGGTGGATACAATTTTCTACTGGACCCCTGCCAACCAGGTTTGAGCATAAAGGATATCAGACCTATCTATGTCCCCTATATCTCTACTATATCTTGAAGGAACAACTAACCGGTCGCGGCCCTAAGGAAAAAAAACTCTGGTCACGATGTTCTTAGGCCACCCGAAGGCAACATTGCTGAACGATTGTTTGGCTTGATTGATTGTTTGGATTGATTGTAAATGTTGTTCGATTTCGTCTATAAAACAAGTTTCAGTTCTATCGTTAAATTGTGTGGTATTTACTTTGGTCCTTAATGGAAGTACGGAGATGAGACTAGCGTATTTTTTCCCATAGTAACAAGATGGGTACTAAGAATCAAGTGGAAAATTACTCAGAATAGACAGCATTTTATATTCCATGAAAATGATTTATTACTTAGGAAGGAACAGATTAATATTTTAAGTATACTTAATCATATAATTTTATTTATAAATTGTGCTAAATCAATTTGTAAGGAAATGATAGTATGTGTGTCATGTTGGTGTATAATAAAGAGTTACCTGATCTAACCTATAAAGTTTTATTATATGGAGTGTTTGGTAATATAGTGACGATATTCAAGTGATGGTTCCTCAAAACATAACAAAAAACTTCTGGATTAAAAAACTACTAGTTATATTATAAAATTTTAAAGAAACTCGACTTAGTTTAGGTGATTAATTCGATATAAAACTTACTGCCTACTCTTGCAATCGACATCCAAAAATAAAGGCCGTAATCCACAAAAGCGTAGATTTGCTACTTATGTCATCTCTCTACGCGCTCTCTGCTTAAAACTTCGCTGCGAATGCACTATAGAAAATAAAAAATCGCCGCTTGACCGTTTCCACTAAAGCTGAGCGGATAAATATCGAAATATCGATATGGTATTAGTTATTTTCACATGGTATTCTCATCTCTGCAAATCTACGCTTTTGTGGATTACGGCTTTTATTTTTGGATGTCAATTGCAAGAGTAGGCAGTAAGTTTAATATCAAGTTAATCACCTAAACTGAGTCGATTTTCGAAATTTTATAATATAACCAGTGTTTTTTTTTATCGAGAAGTCTTTTTTTATGTTTTGAAAAACCGTCACTTGAATATCGTAAGTATATTAGTAAGCACCCTGTATATATTTTGATCTAATTATGGTATTTTTAGTTAAATATCCGAGTTATTATCTATATCTATACTTAACACATACTAATATTATAAAGAGGAAAGATTTGTATGTTTGTAACGAATAAACTTAAAAACGTTCCGATTTCAGAAATTCTTTCATCCTTAGAATGCTACAATATCCTGGAGTTATATTTGTTACTAGAAACAATTAGGGATATGTACTAAAACTTTTATAATGCAACCGAAGGTGTAAAAAATTAGCAATTTAAAATGTTTAAAAAATAAATGTCAACCCGGGCGAAACCGAGACGGGCCGCTAGTTATTTATAATTCTACACACATTTAATATTTAGTTTTTTCCACTACATATTTTTCTTTTTTTTTCTCTCGATTGTGACTGACATGAGAGTTTGAAGTAAAAAGATGTTAATAAATTAACTGAAGCCTTGTCTATTAATTAAAGAATATCTATTAGTTAAAGAAGATTTACTCGCCACCTGGTGGCAAGTTGCAATTTTTTTTACATTTTGAACATAATTTCACCTAAAATAAATAATGTTATTAATATTTTCTTTTAACTTTCCTTACCCCTTATATAAAGTCGAGGGTAGGTGCCATTTCACACACTTGAGAACACCTTTGTTGGCTATATTCCAAAATTTTACACTTTTAATCTTCAAAACGATCTAGATTGCAGTAGCTGCTGCTTAAGTGTCCTAGAGGAAACTTAGCGTATCAAATCGTTATTTTATTCGTCAGAATATACTGCAAGTGCATGAATTCCAGGTTTTTAAGGAGCTCAGTAAATTAGTCTAAACATAAATATGAGCAATAAATGTCCCAGTATCCTAAACTTTTCAGCTAAGTATTTACTTGTAATTGAAATTCGAGTTCCTATTCCAGAACTTAGTCACACTTAGATTTCTCTCTGGAATTACGAGGTTTGGTTCCATATCGTCTAGGAAAACTAACTGAACTTTGAAAAATTCACAGGGTACACCAGTGACCCCACAGTGTTGTGATTATGGTGTTAAAAATGAAGTCTACAAACTGTACTTAGCAGCTATGTGTAAGGCATATAATGTATTTTATATTTATGTTTTAGATTGTAAAACCGCCGGCTCTCACGTTTTTTCAATCCAGTCTATGCAAAAATTGCCTGGAAGAGATCGCTGTAAGTGATAAGGCCGTCCATTGTACCACTACGTATAAGACTTTAAGTTTTCTTGGTTAAGTTATTGTAATTTGGTGTAACAATTATACTCGTAATTATCTATTCTATTCTAAGAAACATTGCCGATGAATTACAAACCTTTTACTGAAAACCATATCTAAATCAGTCAAACCGTTTTGAGATAAGTGGGGTTTTTCGTACACACAAACAACCTCTCATTCTAAACACATACAGCTCCGTTCCATCGTGGGTAAAAACTAACAAAAATGTTGTACAAAGTATGAGCGCTCATGGGGTTTCAACCGACCTCAAAAAAGGAGGAGGTTTTCAATTCGAACGTATTTTTTTTTTCTTTATTTAGGTTTGTTACCTCGGAACTTTCGACCGATTTTGATGATTCTTTTTTTTATTTGAAAGCTGGTGCTTCCCGTGTGGTCGCATCATTTCAATTTGGTCTAGTTCTGACAATGGCATCCATGAGAAAACCATATGAGTCTTAAATTTGCATTAAGTATATGCGCGACAAATGAGCAAATAACTCAATATCACGCCTAACCGATTTCGATGATTCTTTTTTTATTGGAAAGGATGTAGTTAACCGACTTCAAAAAAAGGAGAAGGTTCCTTAATTCAACTGTATTTTTCAGTGTGAATATTCCAGGTAACTTTGAATCGGTTATTATATATTTGGAAAAATTATATTGTTTAAGCTAGAGTTTTCCATAATAAACTATTATTAACAAAATAAATGTAATAATGATCACAATGTCATTTGTACATATACTGATGGAAATAAAATATCTTTAGGAAACCTGGTTGGGCGGCGGAAAGATAAGGGCTGCGAACGAAAGGTTCGATAGGCACTCCATTTGAAGCCCTCTCTTCGAAAAAATACAACGTTGGGCGTATTTTGTATTACAAAGCCCCCTCGTATCTTCAGAATCGAAATGAAATGGTGCTTTGAATATCTCTATGTGCAGATGTTAGGTCTGCCTGTAAGGGCGCCTTCAAATTTGCCACAACGTGCCAACACACGTGCACCCACGCTGCGGACTCGCATCAGTTCTAGGGATGTCAAAAGTAAAAAAAATGTCGATATTTATAAAAATATCAATATCAACCTTGATATCTCGAGGGAAAAAAGGTAATCGAGGTAATTACACACAAATAAACTCTTCAGCTTTATAATAATAGTAATGATTTCAGACAAACCAACATTTGAGGCACTAAAAGCAGTGTTTCTTCGTAAGAGTCCATAGTGAAACTAAATGTAAAACACTACGATTCTCAAAGCTAGTGACGACAGCGCTGCAGACGCGCTGCGGCAAATTTGAAGGCGCCCTAACAAGGACTAACAACATCAATTCACCAATCATAGCTAAGTATCATCTGGTAAATACTAATTTAACAAGTGGCTCGCCCCGAACTGAGATCTCGCGAGTCTCCCATAAAAACAAAAATATATTATTTGTAATCTGAGACTATCTAAATAGTGCCCCGAGATAAATAACCAACCTACTTGATCTACAGTTTCATTCAAATTACAGGTTCAGGAGGGCATGTAAACTGGTTTATCTTTTTTGGGATACTAATTGCAGTTATTCTGGAAGTCAGACGTTTACCTATATTTCTGTCACTCAAGCTACACGAATACCAAATTTCAGAATTGTCGAGTCACTGGTGTACCCTGTGAATTTTGTCAAAGTTTTGTTTATATTATGGCTAATAACTCAAAAACTGCAAAAACTAAATAAAAATATAAACAGGGTAGAAATATACTAACGAAGACCTTTCATTTGACGTCCCGTTTGACCTAATAGTCTTATTTTCATTTTTTTTTACCTCTCTTGAACCCCAATATCTCAACAACTCTCCAACATTTTTAGCTCATTTAGTCACACCAAAATTGTGCCATCACTGCCTACCTATGTATCAAATTTCACGATGATCGGATCAACGCTTCGAAAGTTATCCTCGGACAAATAAACATACATACATACCTACATACACACATACATACATACAACGCCGATTTGCCGAAGTTGATTTGGAGATCTCGCTTCGCTCGATGAAACACCTCATTGAAACTGGTCCACCTGTTTTTTTTTAGCTTTTGTGGCTTTAGTTTCACTGCGGCCACGAGACCTATTGTGATCACAACTTGTTTATAAGTAGCTTATAGCTTAAAGAGGGGCATTCAAAGTTCGCCACTAACCCCTACAGGGGCTAAAAACTATAGAATTTTCTAAGAATGTTTCCATCTGTTTAGGCTTAGATTTAGGCTATAAACAAATAGACGGATGGACGGACATATGCTTCAAACTTAAAATAGCAGGTTTTTTAATTGATAACTTCACTGGAAATCTGTTAACATCTTCTAAATGGACCCCGCTCATAAGACGTTATCCAGATGCCAAAAGTTTAAAAATATGTTAACAATATAACTATATATAACTAGCTGATCCACCGAACTTCGTACCGCCTTCACATGCATATGACGCGGGCTGTCAATATACGTCGGCCATCATTATTTGCATCAATGTATGAGAAAATGATTTTTCTTCATAATATTTTTTTGCTTGAATTTTTCAGATATTTTAATAGTTATTCTGCTATTCGGGACGAAGACAAATACAAACAATAAAAAACCATGAGAATCGGTCCACCCGTTCTCGAGTTATAAGTGTTCGAACAAACTCGACTTTGTTTATTAAGATAACTTGAAGGAGAAGGAAGGTAATGTTTTTATTGACAAATCACGCGTGTGAAGCCGCGGGCGGGTTGTATACCTTATTAGGTTAATAACAGCCTAAAAGCTTCATCCATGTTGCAAAGGTTTTATGTAACTTAATAACATAATACTATATACTGTACAAAAAGTGGGCATGCACCAAATGACTATGACGAAAATTGGCGCTTGCAAAAAATATCTAAAATGACGTGACGCTCACGTGACCTTTTAGATGAATAGAGGTTAACAATGAGCCATTTTTAAAATAAAACCATACTAGCTGACCCGCCCGCGGTGGTTTTTAATTAAAAACTTCAACCTCCTTTTATGCAGTCGGATAAAAAGTAGCCTATGCCCCAAACCTGGTCATAATCTATTAGTATACTGAATTTCATTGATATTAGTCCAGCCGTTTAGTCGTGAAAATGTAACAGACAGAGAGACAGAGTTACTTTCGATTTGCCAAACAAAATTAAGATATCAATATGAATTGGGTATATCGTAACTTCTATGCAAAAAGTAGGCAAGTATCAAACGTGATGTTTGGATTTGACTCTGACTATCCCCTTGTGGGATATGTTCACTCCCATGGAGAATGCCCATCATGAAGATTCGTATTATGTAGTTGTGTGTTGTTACTTTACTATTAGATAATTTATTGATTTAAGTGGTCGCACGAATAAATATCTTTTCTTTATTCCTTCTTAAACATCTTATAAAGCTTCATATCCGGATTTGATTTTAGGATGTTTTTATACTCACTGAAGGCTCGTGATGATGAGGAGGTGGTGCTGTGCGAAGGGGGCAGTAGGCTGGTAGCCCTCCCCTCACCCCTGCGACGCTACCCCTGTGTCCACGACTGCCCAGCGGTGGGGAGATCGTAGACACTTGCTGCTGGCGGTAGTAGTCCATCTGAGAGAAATTATTGGGTAGAGAAAGTGCTTTGTATTGGTTCCAGCGCTTCTATAATGTTATCTAGAAATACCAATTATCTGCCTCTGATCAGTATCAGACAGCTTAATGTCCGAGTTTCTTTTATCGCTCTCTCTATCATCCTTCTTCTACTTAATTCTGGGAAGCAACTCTGGCGTGACTTTAGCACAACGCTATTATACTGTTATAGAAACTGAGACAATTTATCACCTGCATTTGGTCAGTATCAGGCAGGATAAAGTCGTGGTTTCTCTTATCGCTTTCCCTGTCATCGTTTTTCGTAGTTTATCCGGGGAAACTTAGACTGAAGCTGGGAAGCTGGAGCCTTTGAGCATGGGACTGTAACCTTGGCTTCCTCATAGCACAACACTATCACATTTCTATTATAATCTATAGTATACTCGTCTGCCAGGAGTCTTTCTCCTGGCAGACGGGGCCAATCATTAAACATGTTTGTTTTTTTTCAATACAATTACTGGTAATTAGTGTTATCGATATGTACTCGCCGCATCACTAACGGAGCCCGTAAGGGCTGCAAGAACGAGTGAGATAGCAGTATCATCGTCGCTTGTCCCACATTTTATAACCCCGTCTGCCAGGAGCGTTGTCGTTCAGTATAGGTCAATTTATTACCTGCATCTGATCAGTATCAGACGGGATGATATCAGGGTTTCTTTCATCGCTCTCGCTATCATCCTTCTCCCTCAACTTGTCCGGAGAGGCAGGCTGTGATGACGGTGGAGGCGCTGAACGGGGCTTCCTTTTAGCACAGCGTTGCCGAACTGCTATCATGAAGAGGACCAGTATGACCATGATGACACCACCGCCGCCGACCGCTGCTGACATTGCACCTGACATTTGGAAGGCGGTTCTGGGCAGATCTACAGAAGATGGAAAAATATTAGATCAAATTATTTAAAGCAGATGGTAGGAGTGGGACCGTCTCTGGGTGAGACTAGATCAGGATTGTGATGGAAAGCACAAACTTAGGATGGCTTTTGATGATGATGGTGTTTTTGATTTGCTCATAGTTTGCTCATAGATGCTCCACAATAAGATATTAGTTAACGATAATTGTGATGACACCATTATCATCACTTACCATATCAGTCCACTGCTGGACGTAGGAGAAGGTGCGCCATTGAGCCCGATCTTCAACTCTTCTCATCCAATCTCTATCAGCTACAGTAAACAAATCTTCACTTCATCTAACCGGAGGTGTCCTACACTGCGCTTGCTTAGAGGTCTCCACTCCAGACCAATTGAGATGTGATGAAATGGTACTCTCATAATTTGTATAAAGTAACTAAAAATCGCTGATATTGCTATATTGGGTGAAAGGTACCAAAAGGTCTGTGTATGCCGAAATTACAACGAACAAATTATTAAATACCTAATACCTTGCCAATCTACTTTTTATACTTTGCACAAAACTAAATTAGATCAATATTGCGTCAAAAAAAAGTTGTTTTTGTTCATCAACATACCTAAGCTCTTATCATGGACATGATGTTTCTCCGGTGGCCTCAAAGTACTGGCTCTGATGGGAAAGGGCTCCCCCCTGCCTTTAGCGTTGAATGCTAACACAGCAGCCGCGTACGTCCGTCCTGGTATCAGACCCACAGCTGTGAACCTTGGAACTGCACTGGATACGTTTGAGACGATTTGCTGTTGAGAATGAACGGAAGAGTTAACCAGATGATGAAATAATGAAAACTACTACATTTATGTACATTTAAAAATAAAAAAGGAATAGATTCTGAATTCGAAGTTTTTTTTGTATGTTCAGCGATAATTTTCGTCCTTAATCGATTTCAATGATTCTATAATTTGTTAGAAAAGGGTTTCCTCACCGGTGGTCATATATTAGGTTGGGGGAAAAGTTTCTTCGCATTTTTTAAGAAAATTCAAAACATTTTTTAATATAGTTTATTTAAATTTAACTAAAGTCTGTAGGTAGCATTTTGTTCGATAACTTTTTGCCATCTTGTAGGTAGGGACATGATCCCATTGCTATAGAAATTTTGGGGCTTCTGATCAAAATACCGCGACAAGTGATTTTGGCAGTCCTCTCGTGATGTTAACCTGATACTGCCTGAAGAATTCTGAAGAGACCGAAACAGGTGGAAATCTGAAGGTGCAAAGTCAGGACTATGCAGCGGATGCATTAACACCTCCCAGCCAAACTCTCTTAATTTTTGCTGAGTGGCTAAAGATGTGTGAGGTTTAGCGTTATCATGATGAAAAACCACACCCCTTCTGTTGATTAATTCCGGCCGCTTTCTCTCAACTTCTTGCTTTAATCTCATCAGTTGTTCGTAGTAGAGTTCAAAATGGATGGTCCTGACTGGTGGTAACAGCTCATAATGAAGAATGCCCTTCCAATCCCACCACACACACAGCATCACCTTGTTGCGAGTTAACCCGGGTTTCGCCACAGTCTGTGAAGCCTGACCGGCCTTTGATCACGACCTTTTTCGCACGTTCTTGTCGTACGTGATCCACTTTTCATCACCTGTTATCAGCTTCTTCAAAAATGGTTCGGTTTCATTACCTCGTAATAAAGAATCACAAATGAGTACACGGTTCATTAGGTTTCTTTCAGTGAGCTCGTGGGGTACCCAAATATCGAGCTTTTTTGTGTAGCCAGTTTTTTCAAATGCGCTAAAACTGTTTTGTGGTCAATTCCCAGTTCTTCAGCTACGTCGTAACTACTGATATGCCGATCTTGCTCCACTTTTACAAAAATGGCATCAATTTTATCCGTAATAGGGCGACCAGAGCGACGTGCATCTTTGACATCAAAATTTTCAGATATAAAACGCTTAAATCAAATTTGTGCTACTCTCACAGACACTGCACTAGGTCCATAAATATCGCAAATTTTTTTCGCGGCTTGCGTTGCATTTTTACCTTTTTTGTAGTAAAATTTCAAAATGTATCGAATTTCTTCATTAGATTCACTCATCTTTACAGTACGAAAAATAAATAAAAATCACACATTTTCCTAATTTGAATTTGGGATTATCTTCTTTAAAATTTAAACTTTGAATGATACCAAAACCAGCCAGATACAAATAGTATAGCCAAAGAGATTTTATTACAAGTTCATACATACTATAATGCGAAAAGACTTTTTCCCCAACCTATTATAAAAATGATCAAGATTTGATTAAGGATTTCATGAAAAAAATTAACAAACTCTTAAATTTTCAAAGGTTTATTTTCACATTTTTAGATATTCTGTTTTCTGAAAGCCGTATAATGATTTTGTTAATAAGTAACTTGTAATGTTTAAAACCTAGGTTGAGAACCAAAGTGGCGTGTTGAAGAGGAGGCCAACAAGCCGGGGGTGGGTGTGATTTGAGTAAGTAGATACAGTTTATTTGTTTGTTGAATAAGTACGTCGTAACTACATTTTTATACTGCAACAAAAATCTTTGCGTATCTGTACATCCTTAAATTAGTGCTTAATCTTCTTTAATGAGAACCTTTACTTACTATTACTACTTTTTAGTACAAGTGAAGCCATGATATGAACCTAGTTACTTATAGCATGTGTAGGACCCTGAATATTCACATTATATTCAGTAAAATAACAAAACTCATAGGCTCATCATACCCTTCATGCTTAAGCAAACATGCGTGGGTATTACAAAATGGAGAATTATTTGAATTCCACGTTTTATGGCATAAGGGACGATTATTACTTAAACTGTGGTCTAAAGGGGGTCTAACAGGTTATTTTTATGAAAAGTATCTGGATAAAAGTGGAGGTGGAGGTCTTTCTTTAAGACCTAAATGACTAATTACTTATTTAGTCAAGTTTTTTAATCATTAAAAATCTTTGCTTAAGATACCTTAGGCAAATGTCTTGCGAGAAGGACTAATTCGAGGCACGCGGGTGCGATCACCGAATAAAATTGTATATAGGTAATAAAGATTTATGTGCTGAAAATAATTATTATATACGTCATTTAAATATCAATACATAAGCAAAGTTTCACGATCTCATTTATAGTATTTATTGAATAATACGAGTTCTTTGAACGTGGCTTTAGAATTATTTTTTATCGATATAATTTTCAGGAATTTTATTTTTGATCGAGCGAAGCGAGATCTCTAAGTCAACTTGGGCAAATCGGCGTTGTATGTATGTTTGTTTGTCCGAGCATAATTTTCGAAGCGTTTATCCGATCATCGTGAAATTTGATATATAGGTAGATAGTGATAGCACAATTTTGGTGTGACTAAATGAGCTAAAAATGTGGAAGGGTTGTTGAGATATTGGGGTTCAAGAGGGGTAAAAAAAATGAAAATGAGACTTTTAGGTCAAGTGGGATGTCAAATGAAAGGTTTTCATTTGTACATTTCAACCCTGTTTTTATTTTTAGTTTAATTTTTGTAGTTTTTGAGTTATTAGCCATAATAAAAACAAAACATTGACAAAATTCACAGGGTACACCAGTGACCCCACAGTGCTGTAATTTGGTATGCGTATAGCTTAAGTGACACAAATATAGGTAACAGTCTGAAATCTAGAATAACTGTAATTTGTACCCCAAAAACAGGTAACCAGGAACATGAACTCCCGTTATCTGTAATTTGAATGAAACTGTAGGTCAAGATATTTGGTTATTTATTTCATGGCATTATTTTGATAGTCAAAGATTACAAATAATATTTTTTTATTTTAATTGAAGGCTTGCGAGATCTCAGTTCGGGGCGAACCACTAGTTATTATATTTTTAGAATGTTATGAAAACTTACAGCTAGGTTACAGAAAAGATTTTTGATGAATAGGTAATATATAAACAGCTAAGGTAGATAAATACAAATTAATTTATTTTGTGTCCATTTCTACATTCTATGAATACAACAGTTATACTTATACCCAATACAAGACGGCAAAATAGGTCGTCACTCAGTGGTGTGCCACTGCAACGTACATCAACTGTAGCGCGTTAAAATTAGACGACGCTTAAATTGAGAAATAAAATTACATAGTGGAAATATACATATCAATATAATAAAAATGTTTCATGTTTTCGCTTTACAAAGTACAAAGCTTATATGCTAAACTTTTTTGCAGAGTTAATGATGCAGACCACTCATAAAAATAAGGGATCACATGAAGTTATATGAGGTACTATGGACCCATAACTAGAATATATTTCTTTCTTTCACACAATGTTAAAAATCGATGTCACAGTTAAATTAGCAGTTCTTCCAAAATCTGTAGAAATTAGGATTCAAATTGTTCTTGATATTTAGGTTATGTGGTAGATAACACTTATTCTGCGGTCTAAGTAAGGCTTGTAAGTGACAGCTCCCTCAAAGAGCCTTTGATAGCGCAAACTTGCTTAGATAAATTTGATTTCGTTCAACCTATTTTACCGTGGCTGGGAAAAACGGTTTGATAGCGTGCTAACCCAACTGTAAAGGTGCTCATAAACGAGTAATCTTTTCATGGCGATCTGTAGTTAGCAATGACCAACGGTCCGGCATCATATGCTCAGTCTATTGTCTACCAGTAGCTGTCCAATTTGTGCCACTGTTCATGCTTGTGATTGCTATCTAATGCTTACGAGTTGAGACTCAGTTTTATCAGCAATCGTCATCATCATTATGGGTCTTTACATCTATAAAAGACAAACGTCAGGTAGGAACGTTCTTTCATGGCTAAAGATGCCTATTTGGGAGCGGCAGCCACGATATCACTTTTTAAAGGTAAATAAAACCTCTGTAGATGGTTCAGGGTTTGCGCCTAGCCTAAGCTGCCCCATTGCTGGGCAAAGGCCTTCCCCTCATCTCTCCACTTATCTCGATTCTGTACCAAATCCCACCAGTCGATCCATCCAGTTACGAACTTAGCCCACCTAATTGCTTGCATGCGGAAGACATGACCCGCCCAATACCATTTTAACGCGCCCGCTTATAATAAACTAGTGGTTCGCGCCGAACTGAGATCTCACGAGTGTCCCATAAAACAAAAAAAAATATTATTCGTAACCTTTGACCATAAAAATAGTGCAACGAAATAAATAACCAACTTACTTAACCTACAGTTTCATTCAAATTACGGGTAACGGGAGTTCATGATATTTGGGTAAATTTTTTGGTGTACAAATTGCAGTTATTCTGGATTTCAGACTTTTGCCTATATTTGTGTCACTAAAGCTATACCTACACATACCAAATTTCAGCACTGTGGGGTTACTGGTGTACCCGGTGAATTTCGTCAAAGTTCAGTTTTTATTATGGCCCTTTTTTAAACGGGGTTAAAATGTACTAATGAAGTCCTTTTATTTGACGTCCCACTTGACCTAATAGTCTCATTTTCATTTTTTGTACCCCCCTGAACCCCAATATCTCAACAACACCCTCACATTTTTAGCTCATTTATTCACACCAGAATAGTACTATCACTACCTATGTGTTTACCTACGAGTATGTATCAAATTTCACGATGATCGGATTAATGCTTCCAAAGCTATCCTCGGACAAACAAATATACATACAAACATACATACATACATACTTAAATATATACATACAACGCTGATTCGCCCAAATTCTCGCTTCGTTCGATCACTAAATAAATAAT
Source organism: Philereme transversata (assembly GCA_963924445.1). NCBI lineage: Eukaryota > Metazoa > Arthropoda > Insecta > Lepidoptera > Geometridae > Philereme > Philereme transversata. Next base: position 15,881,394 of record OZ004347.1, read on the forward strand.
GAATGCTGGAAATTTCACACATCGCCATCTAGCCCCAAACCGAGAAAAGCTTGTACTATGTGAACCAAATAACTGATGGAATACTTACATACATACTTATTTTGTTGTGAATATTTATAATATATAGAAAAACAACCAGGCCCGGAAGAAATATCTTTAGATCATACAAACATTTGTTCCGCGGCAGGAATCAAACCCGCAACTTCCTGCGTATCAACCGGCTATTCACCCGCTGTGCAACGTAGGTCGACTATGCGTTAGATTGTCATGAGCCAGGCATTATCTATTCTCCGCTGGCAACGGATTTCCTCCAAGAGTCACGGTCTTCTGCATCATATCATTATTATTGCATCAATATTGGTGAGCATAAAGATGTTTCTAAATGGGCTTTGTTTTATGGTATTATTGCCTAACTAGTTTTTTTATTGCCTCGTTGGTCAAGCATCCTAGCTGTCGCCGTGTCCTACGATGCCTTTCCTTGCGTCCGTCAACTTGGGGCATACAGATAAAAAGCTTCATGTGCCCGTAATTTCCACCAGCACCCATACCATTCAAACTAAAAGCATACTGCGTGGCAGCAGAAATAAGTATGGTGGTGGTACTTCCCCGAGCGGCCTTTCCTTACATAGAGCTCTACTACATTCCGTGTGTATAATTGTATGGTGTATCTGTCTATGCCCTAAACTAAAATAAGAGAACAATTAAAGACATTGCTATTTCCGTACCGGTGTTCCGTACGAAAAAACATTTACAAAAATATTGCCGGCAAGAAGATTTGGACAAATTGTATCCCAAATTGTATGATACACAATGCCGTCATGATGTCAGAACAGGATATGATTTGAGAATATTACATTGGCAGATTCCGGCAATTGAAAAAACGTTTTATTGATCTGGGTAGTTTATTCGAGTTAATTTTAGATTTCAAAGAATCTCGTACAATCCGCGAGGTATAAGCTGAGCTTTGCATTTGTGTGAGTGTACATGGATAGTGTAGGTGTGACAACCGGCCTTAGGCGCGGCGCCATTTTCGCCCGGTAAAAACCGGTTTAAACTGATTTTGGGTAACCGGCCTGAGGCGCGGCGCCATTCTGTCTCGCCGCGCTCCTGCCTGATTGGTGATCACTCACACTAATGCAAAGCTCAGCTTATACCTCGCGGACTGTACTGTGTCTTGCTGTCTCTAAAAAGTCTTTCTTCAAGTTAGTCCTGTCATCTTATTCAATAATTTTTATTAGCTAAGTAATATTGTGTAGGTTATTTTGTCAAAAGCTATATGAACACGTCTGCCAATGAACACGTTTAGTGGAATATTCTCGGAGCTACGTACTTACCGTCATAGTAAGATCAAACATTATTATTATTATTAGCCCACTGTCCTACTACTGGGCAAAGGCCTCCCCCCACTCTTTCCAGACGCTTCTTTCAGGCGCTAAGATGGTCCAGTCCGCTCGGAAATTAGTGAGCTCGTCCCTCCATCTTTTCTTTGGTCTGCCACGACGTCTTCGGGCTGTGTCGGGGTTCCACTCGGTGGTGAGCTTAGCCCACTGATCACCCGACATAGGGCATAAATGACCAGCCCAGTCCCACTTGACTTTGGCGGCTTTCGTAGCTACATCTACGATTTGTGTTCGAGGGTGCAGATCGGTGTTGCGTATGCGGTCAATACGCTTGAATCCGAGAATGCTGCGCTCCATCGCACGTTGGCAAAGTTTGAGTCTATACTTTTGGATGTTGGTCAAAGACCAGGTCTGCGCACCATAAGTTAGAACGGGGAGGATGCATACGTCCATCAACTTTTGCTTAAACGAAAGAGGAAGGTTACCCTTTATCAAATCTCCCATGGACCAATAGTTCCTCCAGGCATTTTTGGTTCGCCGATCGATTTCCTTATCGTCAAACGCAACGTTGAAACATAAAACGCAAATAAACATCTTGTTCACTGTTGTTTCATATTTGTATTTTATTTTGTTTATAAGTTATGTTTGTTTGTTATTATTTGCTAGTTCTTATGTACCTACCAATACGTACAACTGATGTGTTGCCACAGTTGCTGCCTGCAGACACGGCCATGGCACCATGGAAGACCAGCGTTGTAGTGGTGTAAATTTTATGTTACTACAGCATAATGCTGAGTGGCGACCGTTTTTGCTTTCACAACATTACCACTATAATCTGTACCTATTGAATTTAATGTACCATTGTGATGCAAAATACCCCTTCTTTACTTTTACTTTGTATGGGAGAATAGGAATTTCAGTCGTAAATCTATTGATTTAACCGTTTTTAGATTGTCTACTCACATGGGTGTTGATTTCTCGTACTTCCAAGAGGAATGACTGAGGCATGCCTCCGTTAAACCCCTCCGAGCATCGAACCCCGAACGAAGTCAGTGACGCATTTACCACTGTGCAGTTGTGGACTTGATCTGGCCGACCTGATGATGATAGAATGCTTTTTAATACTGGAATTAAGAACTGCGGAGTATAAAACAGATTTTTTTGATTATCAAAGAAACTAAAATAATATCCATTAATCCCAAACAAAACAGATGATAAATGTTATTCAAAATCCAGCAGATAGTGTATAAAATACGATTATTGGTATTTTCTCAGTGAGTTATGGGTTATAAAGTTCCTAGTACAGGTAATGGGTCAGACTAGAACGAAATGTGAAGATATAGTGCGTCAATAACAAATCTGCTGTGAAAGTGGTATACACAAAGCATCACATTCTGTTATGGGCCCAGAACAGAAGATAACCAAGTCCATCTTTGTGTTATAGTTGTAGGTGGCCATTGAGATGGTGCCCATCCATTACTCCTTTGATTGTGAAGATGCCAGTAGATAAGAACTAACCTGCAGCGATGATGTGGTACACACAAGGTACTCTTTGCTTGCCAATCCGGTTATGAGCCCAGCACAGAAGAGTACCATAGTCCATCTCTGTGTTAGGGGTATAAGTAACCGTTGAGCTGGTGCCTGCTCGCGAGACGTAAGTGTTGCTGACCTCATTACTGTTTGCTGTGTTGTTGAAGGTCCATCGAAACTGGGGGAAAGAATAGGGTTACTTTCATTCCGCTTGTTTTAAATTAGCTAATGATTTAAGTGAATATGATGTATATTTGTTGGGTACAGGCCATATAGGATTCGTTGCTCTGAAAATTGCGTAGGTCTATGTTCAGAAGAATGCCTTTAGGACTCATATGCTGATGATAACTATTCTTATTTTTATCGGTCAGGCATCAGAACGATACAACAAATTGTATTGGCGTGATCCCTGATGGGTTATTAATAGTGATCGGATATTCGGATGCATATTTACCTAAAGTTGATTTTTGGGTCACATATTATGGAAGCGGCTTCTTAGAATATTTTTATTAAAAATAAAAAGTCGAGACCACTGGATTGGATGCAAATTAATTTAACGTTAAATATTAAGCAGGTAGAATTTGCCATCTCACTCGCACACTTACAAAATGCTTATATTCCCTGAGGTCTAATACGCCGGATCTGACACTTGTTACAAGGTTGTTTTCGCTTTGCCAAAAATTACTGACAGTAAAAGTAGGGAAAAGCAACCATATTACGTTGTAACAAGGCATGTATACATATGTGCCAAAGTGTGCGTTTTTTCATAGAATGTGAATTTCTTTAGACTATATGAGGGATGAGTGACATACCATAAAAACCTATGCACTTTTAAGGGTTATTTAGGTTTAGCAGATAATTAAATAAAAAAAATAAGACGTAATAAATTTGTTAATCCCGGAATCACGGAATTTTTTCGATAAAAAAGTGCTATCCATACTAGCCAATTTTGAAGTTTAGGTAAATATGCATCCGAATATCCGATCACTAGTTATTAAGACTACCTCGATTTTTATATCTAAGTACCTATAACCCGATTTTTCTTCAAAATCACAAAGATCTTGAACTTCTATTATTAGAGTTTCCATTTTGCAATATGACAAAGCACTTACAGTGACCCTAGGTGGTTGCCATCAATAAGACACGTGCGATACGATAAGTTGTGATATAAAGTTCACAGTCGCTTGAAAACTGGCTTTATTCGAAGTTTTCGTGGAATACAGATTTATTATTTTATTTCTATATCTTATTCCTTTTAACCAGTGCTGTTCAAAAGAAAGTAAATGTTAATTAATTAAAAAGAAAACGTTTTGAAATTAAACCATGGATTTTTTCTACTATTGAGATGCATTGGACCACCAGCTTTAGGCTTATAATATTACAAGGTATTTACAGAGACCTTAGACGGATAGCGTCGTTACTATATATCATCATAAAAAAAATTACTAATTAACATCAGTGCGAGGCGAGATGTTATGCGGAGCGGATGAAGGTACACAAATTGATCTGAAACATTGTCAGTTGAAACAGCAATAAAACGGTCGGTACGTGATAAATTCCGTATTTATAATAGTTATCAACATGAACTCCCGTTACCTGTAATTTGAATGAAACTGTAGGTCAAGTATAGTGGTTGTGAATTTCGTGGCACTATTTTGATAGTCAGAGATTACAAATAATATTTTGTTTTTGTTATTAAGGGCGACTCGCAAGATCTCAGTTCTGAGCGAACCACTAGTCTAAGTATGTATTTATAAAAAAAAAAACTATATAAATATCAGTTCTCTGGTTTCCATAGTAAAAGCTCAGCTTAGTTTGGGGCTAGATAGCGCTGTGTCGAATGCCCAGCAATATTTATTTATATTTATTTAATTATGTAACTAATTTAAAAAACTCGTTTAAGCCCGATCCCTCCGTTATTTCGTGATGTTAAATTTTTCAAATAAAATTTACTCTACACTTTAACACTACCCTGTAAAACCTTCTTAGGTTTTTCTCTGTGCATCGTTACCATTTTTCAATATGACTTACAGTGACCTCTGGTGGGTTCGCGTCGACATGGCACGTGATATGCGCCCGTTCTTGCTTCGCCACTCCGTGCACCCGTTGCTGAGAGCTGCGGCACGTAGGGGCATCTGTGAAATGTTGTTAGCTCAGAGTGGAAATAGAAAGGATATTGGACATTGGATGCTTAGGTGTAACCCTAGATAATAAGCTTCAATGGGCTCCTCACAATATAAGTTGTCGAAGAGACTTTAGTTCTGCGGCAGCACACACACACACAGCTAGACTAGTGTACTTCAGCTACTTCCACAGCATTATGTCGTACGGTACGTACGGCTTGGGGTATCATGGACAGAATTCCGTACCAATCAGTCCATACTTAAAGAAATCGGCATCAAGCAGCGTCTCTCTTCCACAGTACAATCTCGCATCCTCCCCTTCTTTGGAGACGTGTCGCGGCGCGGGGAGCTCTCCATTGAGCGCTTGGTGATGCAGGGGAAGGTTGACGGCAAAAGAGCGCATGGCAGATCGCCTATGAGATAGACGGATCAAAAAAAGGCTGCCATAGATGTTCCTTTGAACGAATGTGCCAGAAGAGCGCGCGCCACAACCCTGACATGACAACCACGACCACTCTGCCAAGAGTGCTACGACTAAGAAGAAGAAGAATGTCGTACGGTAGATATACTGCTGTGGGGTCTACAGCAGATATAAACATCGTTTTTGTGCTGCAGAAGAGAGCTGTTCGTGGAATTTATAATGTGGGCCCAGAGAATCATACGCCATATGTTTTAAGAAATAAATAATTTGAAATTTTTGATTTTGATTTTTGACTTAGGACTGGATGTGATAAGAACGCAAAGGGATACTAACTGTCAGTTGATATCTGGTTTGCTAGAATATGCTCTGATACATTAAGATACTTCGCGTATTAGCTACGTAGTAAAGTTTCTTGTAAAAGGGCTCGTCTGGGGAAGTACTACCATCATACCTATTTCTGCCTCCAGACAGCATTGATGTATTTCGGTTTGAAGCGTACGGTTGCCGGTGAAAGTACAGGCACACTATGCTTTACACCTGTTTGCCTCAAGTTGATGCGTAACCTACGAGGTAATACTTTGTTATAGGCAATGGTTACCACTTAGCATCAGATGGGCCATAGGCTTGTTCCATCTCGAAGTGGAACATAAACAAAAAAACGAGTGTGCTTTAGACCACACGACTGAAGTAAAACTTCTTTAATACCTCCTTCTCAACTTCCGTTCGCCTCGCCCGATCACACTTTTCGTAACGCTCTCGTCACGCATTCACCAGCTTACTCCCCAAGTCAAGCTTACGTAAAGAAGTTTTACTTAAAAAAACCAGGTGCCGCCTCTGTTGGCGTATCAATAAATATTTTTCAAAATAAATGTACGTTACAACAATTATCATGCGATTTTCGTTTGTTCCAAACCTGATGCAAGTTAAGCAATCAAGGGGCGGAAGGCTACTGCGTGCAATCCGAGGCTCCAGCATAATTTACGTTTAATTTAACCAGTGTATACGTGCCGTATCTTTTTTTATTTGTATAAATACATGCTGTATAAATAAAAAATTAAACAATATGCTTTCGCCTGCGGCTTTTCACCCGTGGATTGCCGGTCGTGAACACGTAACAAATAAACAAAGCTAGTTTTAAATTTAAACTATTAGTATGAATATACATATTTTAGGTTATGGTGTATATCTTTATGGGCCGTTAATAAGTTTATTTATTTATTATTATTTATTTATTTTTATTAGTAGTTTATACTACAGTATAGTAACAGAATAGTAAATAAACTTATTTTATCTCTATACTTGTTTTGTTATGTACGATATTAATTTAAAACATACATTCAGAATCGTACTAACCAATTTTAGTGGTGGGCTTAATACCAATAGCTTGAATATTTATCCATTAAACAATTTTTGTTTATTGGATACATTTGCAATAAACAATTTTTAACGTAATTCGGCGGTGCCTTTGCGACGATGCTGCTCAGTCAGTTTAACAGGTACCCACTTACATGATGAATAAGAATACTTTGTTTATGTATTTTATACGGGCTCTTTCATTGATATTTTAGGACTTTAAGGTTGTTAGAAAATAAAAAAAATATATTGGTAATGAATTTGAAAAAAAAAAACTATTTTCAACAATACTATATTTCGACAATTTGCCTCATAATTCCAAAATTAGTAACGACAGAGAAAATGATTACGAAAATAAAATGAAAATGAAAACATTTATTTGACACAACACATGAACAAAATTAAACACAAAAGAAGATGGTGACATAGAAGTAATGTTGAATCTTGACTGCTGGCTCTAAGAAGTAGGTAGGTGTAAATAGAAGGATAAGTAGATACTATAACTGAATAAATAATATAATAAATGAATAAACTGTTTTAGAATATGCAAATTTCAATTTCTTACATTGAAGATTATTTATACATACATACATACTATCACGCCTTTATCCCGGAGAAGTAGGCAGAAACCACGGCTCTCTACTTGGTATGATCCTGACATACTTTTTTTGCTTCATTTACTCTCATCACATTCTTCATACATACTCGTCGGTTTAGGGTATTATTAACATTATTAATAATTAACCCAAATTTTAAGTAGATGCTGAACTACCTGCTGAAATAGTAAACTGTGTCGGATAGACGCACCATATGGGATCCATTTTTACAACTTTGGTCCGGAACCAAGCGAATAAACCAAAGAAATATATACATTATGTAACTTACATAGAACATCCAAAGTGAAAGGTTTGCTCTCGCCATCCCCTTCAGCATTGAACCCCACACAGGTGTAGTTACCAGCCGTCTTCCTGCCTACCCCTTGCAGGACCAGGGATTGGTTACTGATGATGACGCCATGACCCACGTTGTGAAGGAGAGTTTTACCCTGGGAAGAAATACATTAATCAGTCAAGTCGCCCGTCGCTTTTCAGAAGTTGATATAACCAAATATACTTTTGAACTCTAACCTTTGACCCCTTTAATTAACAGCTTGTTAACGGCCCTCCAAAATTGATAAGATAAAAAAACGCACCAGCTAAAACCTTTGTAATCAAAAATTTAAAATCACGCGACCTACTTTTACTCAGTATCGTTATAATAATTAGGTAAGCTTAAATTCTCTTTCGTTTCAGCTTATTAAATTCCACTTAATTGTTACTCAAGGTTTTATGTCTGGAACTAGGTCGGGGATTAAGCTATATCATTATGGAATAGTAGGATAAACAGATTATGTAAAAGGCCCGTTAAATTATAATGACATACTTAAACGAGTGGGATTGGTAAATAACTCGCCCTTATAAAGTACCAGCATACTCATTAAAAGTTTGACCAAAAACGGCGTACCCGGTCTTCAGTCACGAATCGTTTATTACGTTTATAATTAGGAAAATTCATATAAATTTATTTAATGTTAAATCTTAAATTAAAAGAGTATGATATTACAATATTTAGGTACATTCATACCATGTCAACGTAATCTAGACGCCGTAGGGAGTCTAGTATGTGAGGTATTGAGTGTATGATGGCCTTGACATGCATACGATGGTAGATTTGTCAATCGGCCATCATTAGCTACATCTATGAATAAGAAAATGAATTTTCGTCATAATTTTTTTTTGCGTAAATATTTTAATAGTTACTCTGCTATTCGGGGCGGAGACAAATCCAACAAATCAAATATCATCAAAATCGTTCCAGCCGTTCTTGAGTTATAAATAGTGTAACTAACCCGACTTTGTTTTATATATATATAGAGAGCATTTTAAGTGTACTTAGCTTGATTTGGCTTTATGTTAGAAAAGCAAAAAAAAGGGCATTAGGTTAAATTATAATAAATATAATTATTTTACATTATACACGATCAAGATATGTTGTCTTACGCTGGTACTTGATGTGATAAAGTTTCTTACAATGACGTCTTGGTCTATATTGTTATACTTTGTATAAGTAATCATCTAAACGATCGATCTGGGCCGAAGTTTTTCAAGAGGCAGTATGATAAAACCGCTACCTATAAAAGTTTTTATTACACTGTGGTATACTGCGTACCAAACAAGCATAATTTTTGCTAATTTATGACAAAACAAGAATAAAACAATTTTTACATTAATATTCAACTAACGTTCGTAGTTTTACCCGAGAGAATTAAATGTATTTTATATTTTTGTTTTTTGAAAGTGTGCCGACCCGGGTACTATTGTTTTTAACCCCTAATGCAAAAAGAGATATAACACCCCCAGTTTGATCCCTATGTTTTAAACTTTAATTCATACTTGTTATAAAAAGGATGTCAAAACGAAAAAGACTCTAAAAAACTTGTTTTTGGACACAATCCGTGAACTGGTAGGTAATTCAAAAGATGGTCCAAAATAACATTTTCTTACTGATAGTCCACTTACGTTATGCCTCCACTCGACTTTGTAAACATATGGATGCGCCTTGATAATGCAATCGAAGTACACATCTGAGCCTTCTCTGATGTTCTTGGGGTCCAGATTTGTTCCTAATCGGACGATCGTTTCTGGAACATCTGTGGAACAAAGCAAAAGCAAACATAAGTAACAAAGTCGCGTCTCTCGTATCTGTTTGATTACTATGAGGAGATCCGTAGAGAAACCAAGGCCACACACTGAAGTGGCAGTGGGCGGGGCATTCATAATCTTGAAGAACTGCCGGCCGTTGGGGGAAAAAGATTTTAATCATTATTATAAATACGACATTTATTACGTACCGTCTTATCCCACTCACCCTGATGAAGGTTCACGAATTGAACCGAAACATTGTCGGTTGAAACACCGATAAGACGGTACGTGATAAATCCAGTATTTATAATAATGATTGAAATAAATCACGAAAGTTTTCTAATAAAGATTTTACAGTGGAGACTTCGCACTGGACTGATGGAATTTTCGTTTATAGTGTTAAGTTCGTAAAAGTTGCACATCCGACACGTACAAGAAAATCTTAAGATTTTTAAAATTGCCGTATCCTGGGGAAGTTTGCGGTTTCATATCCCGACCGGATTACATATTTGAATTTACTATAAAAATCTAAGACTAGTGAGAAGGTAGTTCAAGATGAGCTTTTTGAAAAACATATCATACATATGTTCTAAAAAAAGGGCCAAGAATATTTTAATGCGTTCTCTTTTCTACCGATTTACATTGCTAGCTTTCCTTGTTGGTTCCTATTCTTAAAATACCGAACTCTTTGATTGGAATAACACTTTATTTTATTATGAAACTTCGTACTTCTTCGACCGTTTGCCCTAGACTTGTTTTTCAATGCCATACCTCTTTCTCAATGCATTTTAATACTATCAAAAAACTTTAATATACGAGAAAGGCTGGACATACTATTCAAAGGATGAGGCTCTTCAGCCCGTTTTATTCAACAAAAACTAAATAATAAATTGAGGACTTACACTTATTAATGTATGCCTCTATGAAGTACATACGTGTAATTATATTTTAACAAAATTTGATTTCAAAGTTGCTAAAATGATATTAAAAAAATGTATATTAGCTATTAAACGTATGACTTAAGAGGAAATCTGGACTGCGTTTCGCCCATACAAACGTAGTCTCCTGTTTCCTCTCTGGATAGTGATACTAAAGCAAATATTTTTTTACCATACAATCTACAAGTACCACGGTCATGTCCCTACGTTTAGTTTTTCTCCATAAACTAATTATTTTAGAAATTATTTTAGAACTAGGAACCTTCTAAAGTCACAGAAATTGCTAATTTTTACTGCCCCTTTTCAGACATCCAGCATACAAATTTGACGAATATAAATAAAAAAACGAAACGTACAAACATAGCCAAAGCCTTTTTTATTACATATTTGAAAAAAAAAATTAAATCGGTCCAGTTTTGAAGGAGGAAACAGGGTACTACGAAACAGTCATTTCGTCTATTTTAAATAGGTATAATCAGTCCGACTTGTTGACTTTGTTGAGTGTCTCTATCGCACGCACATAGGGTACATATATAGGGCACAGCGCGACAGCAATAGATTTGTTAAATACCTATTTTCCAAATGTCTTGCTTCTCGGATTTCTTCTTAAATGTACCGTCGAGAGTGACATGTTCAAATTGTGAATAAACCCTCTTTAAATAAATAAAGATTTAAAAAAAGAAAAGTACTCACACTGGATATCTAAAGTCCAATCATCTTCTAATGCCACTACAGCAGGCATCTGAGGGTTGGACGCTCGGCAGGCCAGCTTCGCACCAGCATCAGCCTTCGTGAGCTGCAGCGACACTGTTGATGTAGTGGTATTGCCATCTGTTGATAGCTGTGGAAGAAAAGAGATATTTCGCGCTCAAATCATGTGTATGCTATTCTTTAATTAAACTTTGAACTTAAGCGGCTCAAATATTAATCACTCATCAGCTGCATTAGTGGCTAAGTGACTCATTGTTTGTCACATTGTATAGTTATCGTTTTATGTGTAATTAGATCATTTTTAACGGGTGAGGTTATAATTTGGTTTTTATGTGATTAATTTACTTTTGTATTGATTAAAATGGTCTATTAACGATTAGGTTACACATTGTTTTATTTTTTTATTGTATTAGATTCTTGAAGTATTGTATTGTATCGTATTAATATAGTTCAGCAGTTCAAATACTTGGGATACCTGGTAACAGAAAAACTACGCGATGAAGAAAACATAGAACGGGAGAAGAGAGCCCTCGCCGCCAGGGGTAGTATACGCCGTTTCGCCAACTCCAGTACAGATGTAAAGAACCTGTACAAGGCTTACTGTTTAGATATATACACGTGCCAGTTATGGTCTAATTATACCAAAAGTCTTTCATACGGATCCAGTATAATAATGCATACCGGGCTCTTATGAAGTTGCTGAAATACTGCAGCATGTCGAGCATGTTGGCTGAAGCGGGGATTCTCGACTTCTATTCCATTATTAGGACACGTGTGGCTTCGTTTTGGGATTGGACACGTCATTCCATCAACGGCATCCTGAAAGCTGTCTCTGACTATTTTTCAAATCCCGTATATAGGTAAGCATTGGATTTTTGCCCAAATGGACGGCAACAAAAAATGACTTGACTTGTCTTAGGTACTTGATATTTTTTATATATTATTTTATTTTTATTTTATGGGTGCAGTTTGGCCTGAAATAATAGTATATTATGCAATTAGTGCATAAAGGACGGATTATTATTATTCAGTATCGACACTGTATGAAATAAATGATTATTCTATTCTATTCTATTCTTAAAGCAAGTGTCATAGATGAATCACGAGCAAGTGAAGGATTCTAACGAATCACGAGCGTAGCGAGTGATTCAACTGTTAGAATCTTCGAGTGATTTATGACCCTCGATATAAATCCGTTTTATTCAAGAGTTGCATACTATACCCCATACCATGGCTACGAGAAAAAGAAAGATTTAAGCGAAAATAGACATTTCATGGAGAAAAAAGGAAGGTTAAATTAATTAAAATGCACATTACAATTGAAACAATTATTAAAATTAAGACATTCTTATATGAGGATAGCCAACAACACAGTTTTTATTCTAATGCTAAACTCCTTGCCGAAAATGACGTCTAATCAAATCTCGAGGAGTTATTTACACAAGGAGTTTGTATGTCAAGTATTCTTTGCACAAGGAGTTTGTATTGAGTATTTTTTGCGCAAGGAGGTTGTATAGCATTGAGATGGAGGTCGAATATATTGGTGTGTTCTAAATTAAAACACTAAAATTGTGATTAAAAGTGCTTTTTATTCACTGTTTTCAATGGATAAAATAAGCTTTTTATAGGGGAAATGGTATAAACGTATTTTATTTGACTTCACAATGCCCTTTACCTATCTGTTGCATTTCGTTTCAATTTAAAACCGGAACTAGATATAGAAAATACGGTCGTTTTAAAAATGGTTACAGCTACGTATTTATATAGCCAGTTTTTACCACAATAATACTTTGTAGGTATATTGGTCTGATTTTCTGCCGACTGATTGAAACAGATTGTAATGTTACATCAGCCATGGCATAATAATCATAATTCTGACTGATGGCAAGCGGTTAACTCTACCTATAACAATTGCATTGCTTTACAGGTTCAATCTTCAAGGCATTGCATTGTGCCCTTTTTCACCAGTAAATCTCAATGTAATATAATCCACCCGCACTCTTACAGTACATATACATTTTACTAACCGGTTAGAACTGGTTTCATGTTGTGCTTATAGCTCGAACACGTTTCTTTCACAGTTAAGTCTAGTCAACTAGGAACCTACGTCAGCCCAATGGCATAATTATCAGATGGTGTCAACAAAAATAAAAGAACTCTCCCTTGTAATTTTAAAAGATTTCCCTGAACTCCTCAAAATATCAAGATTCGACGTCAGAGAGTTAAGGGCCCCGTCACACCTCATCAATTTGTAAAACTGTTAAAAAAGCTAATTCTGTATCGGGCTTTATCGTCTCCGTCTTAACTTTATAAGAAACAACAAGCGTCAAAGTTATAATAGGGCCACTTAGGTGAGTGGATTGAGGATTTAGTTTTAAGGGGGATTATCCCTGGTGGTTGAATGTTATTGTGGCAATGAATTAAATTAATTTCTTACAAAGTTTCACTACTTTTAATTACTATAATATATGCTAAAATCACGAATAATTTCTTAAATTTTATTAATTAAAAATACGGGTTAATTTAGTTTAAATTTTAGCTTTCAAGAAAATTTTACTTTATGTTACCTAGCTATTTTATTTTTCTAATTTAACCGTTATTTTACATGAAAATATAGCTATATATTAGAAATATAGCTACTGTTATACATTATTATATCGTGAGTAAAACCAATAGGTTATCAATTATCAAAGTATTGATTAACATACTAATTAGTTGTGTTCTAAGGCGCTGAATGGTAAAATTTAAAAATTCATAATTATTTTACAAATCTATTTTAGGTATCATCTGTTACAGACAGTCTGTTGGCACAAACTAAACAAAATTTTTGTAAAACACCACTAAAATGAATACTGTCACTCTAAAACAAAAAATGATGTTAGTTTGTGCAAACAGAAATGCCGCCACTGTCAGAGTTATAAAGAGGTTTATTGATGGTAATGCATAGCTCCGAGCTATAATTTGGTCGATTTACCTAGATTTCCTTGGCCAATTTAAAAATGCTGATTTGAAACGACCCCTCACCCGTCCTGAGTACGTCCACAGGCACGTAGAAGTAATAAATGTAGATTGAATGGGGCAAGAAGAGCCTGTGCGACTCAAATGGCTCGTAAGGGGAGTGCCTGCTTAAGTTCCATGTTTGAGAGATGCTAGTGAGATAAAATGTACCTAATTTAGAATAATATTGATAGGTTATAAAGTGGATCTATTAATAGTAAGATAGATAAGGACTTTGCGGAGATTTAGGAGACTGGACCCTATTTTAATTGAAAAACAATAGCAATAACAGACGATGCTTTGCAGCGATATTTAAAAGACCTTCTAGTCTTTCGATAAATTTACAGTCATTTAGAGATTGCATCATCATCATTGGTCTGTTAAACGACGTCAGGGAGGGGAGGGGGGGGGAGCGGGAGGAAGAGTAAATTTTTTATACCACTAAGATAGCAAATAGCCATACGAACCACCTGATGGTAAGCGGTTATCGTAACTTATGGACGTTTGTAACACCGAAGGTATCGCGCGATACCGACCCTTTAATTTTTAAAACGCCTTTTTTGAAAAGTTCTGTATGAAGTCCCTGGGGAAAACCTCGAAACCAAAACATTTCTGAAGTACCTAACATAATAGTTGAAAGGAGATAGAACAAGCATATTACGGACCACGTGATGTTAAATTGTAACTATCGCCTAAAACAAAGTATTGTCTCGTAGGTCACGCACCATAGAAACATGTTCTACGATGCACTGCCCTCCGTCCATCAACTTGAGGCATTCAGGTGAAAACGTTTGTGTGCCTCTTTTATATGATACCCCCATTTTGTCCTAGTAACCCAATTTTGGAGCATATGCCATGCTCCAAAATTAGTTAGGTAGTTATAATAAAGTTAGGCATCTCACTGTTGGACCATATACCCAACTTCGAAATACGGCACAGAACCAAAGTCGTGGATGTGGGTAGAAGGATCATACAGCTGAAGTGTAGATGGGCAGCACTTGGCTGGTGAGGAGGAAATACGGAAGATGGACGAGGGCAGCAGCCGAGTGGTGGCCACGAGAAGGGCACAGACCAGTTGGCAGACCACCAGCCATATAGTCGAACGACATCGCAAGAGTTGCGGGAAGGCAATAGATGCGCTTGGCGCAGAACCGGAGAGAGTGGCGTGATAACGAGGAGGCCTATACCCAGCAGTGAGTGGATGTGGGCTAAGATGATGATGATGACCCGATTTAAAATTTTTGTTCCATGCGATTTTGTCCATATGGACTTTAAATAACTAGAGGTTCGCCCCAAACAGAGATCTCGCGAGTCTAGCATAAAAAAAATATTATTTGTAATCTTTGTCTATCTATCAAAATAGTGCCACGAAAGGAATAACCAACTAACTTGGCCTACTGTTTCATTCAAATTACAGGTAACGGGAGTTCATGTAAATTGGTTATTCTTTTTTGGGATATTAATTGCAGTTATTCTTGATTTCAGACTTTTCCCTATATATGTGTCACTAAAGCTACACGCATACCAAATTTCAGCACTGTGGGGTCACTGGTGTAACCTGTGAATTTTGTCAAAGTTCAGTTTTTATTATAGCTAATAACTTAAAAACTACAAGGATTAAACTAAAAATAAAAACGGGGTCGAAATATACTCACAAAGACCTTTTATCAGACGTGGCACTTAACCGGATAGTTTCATTTTGTTTTTTTACCCCTCTAGAACCCCAATTTCTCAACAACCTCCCCACATTTTTAGCTCAATTAGTCACACCGAATTTGTGCTATTACTATCTACCTAATTACTAAATTTCACGATGATCGGATAAAAGCTTCGAATGTTAACATCGGACAAACATACATACATACATACAACGCCGATTTGCCCAAGTTCATTTGGAGATCTCACTTCGCTTGTTCAAAAATATCTATGATTTATTTTTACCTAATATTATGTATTAAATTTTCAACGCGTCGCGGTTCTATTGTACCAAATTCAAAACAGACAATTTGCCAATTCACCTTAGCACTCTGATTTTACGAGTAAGTTAGGTAGCATTACTGTACTGTAAATTTACCACCCCTATCCTATCCTACATTGTACAGATTGACTTTAATTAAGGCTGGTTAATATTAATATCGGTTCGTGTGTTGGTTCAGATTTAATTAAATTATACGATGACAAAGTTTGGGAGACTCCAAGTAGAGCTAGGCTATAGCTTACTCTCAACTATTGTGTAGTGTTATATTGATGTTTAATATTAATGTAGGTACCTAGAGATGCGATGGATAATATTTATTTTAAAAGTAAATGTATTTGTTAAATAAAGGCCTTATCCATAAATAATAGCATAAATTCTAAAGTAATTTTGTCTATTTGTTATGTTTTCAAGATTTAAACGGCTGGACTAATTTCGACGACATTTGGTATTTGTTTTATTTTATTTAGATTCACAGTTACATTACAATATTATAGACGCGCGCTTAACCTGTTTTAAATCAATATGAACATCCAGCAACATCATATTTTTGAGGTTTTTGAGGTTTCGGGTTCGATTCCCGTCGCGGAATAAATGTTTGATATATAGATATTTGTTCCAGGTCTGGGTATTTTTTTTTATATATTACAAGTGCATATGTATTGACAAAAACTAAATTATATAAGTATTCTTTCAGTTATCTGCTTCCCATAGTACAATAATGGCCTAGTTTGGGGCTAGGTAGCGCTTTGTGAAATTGCCAGCATTATTTATTATAATGCATCATCATCATCAAGCTATAACAGTCCACTGCTGGAAGTAGGTCTCTCTCAGAGTGCGCCATTGAGCTCAATCTTCAGTTCTTCTCATCCAATCTTTGCAAGCTGCAGCGCGCAAATCGCCACTCTATCTAGCCGGAGGGCATCCTACACTTCGCTTGCCTAGACGTGGTCTCCAACCAGAAAACGTTTACCCCAACAGTTATTCGGTTCTGTGGCAGATATGACCGGCCCACTGCCACTTCAGCTTGCTGACCCTCTGAGCTATGTCGATCACTTAGTTCTCCGTCGGATAACATCGTTTTGGATTCTATACTTCAGATCAATTCCGAGTATAGCCTTTTCCATTACTTGCAGAGCAACTTTCAATTTGTGGACCAGTCCTACCGTGAGAAATGAAAAGAAAAATATAACCTAACAAGAACAATAACTTCCTCCTCTCTTCTTAATATTGTTGTGCCCATCAGGAATTATTAGCCCACTGTGTCCCACTGCTGAGCAAAGAGTGGGGGAGGCCCCACTTTCCAGACACTTCTTTCAGGCGTTAAGATGGTCCAGTCCGCTCGGAAATTAGTGATCTCGTCCCTTCATCTCTTCTTTGGTCTGCCACGATGTCTTCGGGCTGTGTCGGGGCTCCCCTCAGTGGTGAGCTTAGCCCACTGATCACCCGACATACGGCATAAATGACCAGCCCAGCCCCACTTGAGTTTGGTGGCTTTCGTATCTATATCTACGATTTGTGTTCGAGAGCGCAGCTCAGTGTTGCGTATACAATATTAATAAATAATAAAAAAAGGATTGAGTGGTTTTATGAAACCACGGTAAAAGTGAAACTTCGTTTCACATTATAGACATTTTTCCTCGTTGGCACAAATGAGTAATAGTCTATACACTACACGGTCAGCTGATGCGAACTATAGGCGCCGCCATATTGGCCTCGGCTGCTCTGAGGAGCGCCTTTCACTTTATCCCTACTCCGCGGCTGACCGTCACGCGACATGCAACACACAGAAGAAAAATTTTGAGACTATGTAATAAAAGTTTCACTTTAATAAATATTGCTGGACATTTTCACACAGCGCTATCTAGCCACAAACTAAGGAGAGCTTGTACTATGGGAACCAGATAACTGATAGAATACCTAGATACTTTTTTTGTAAGTACATACATACTTATAATATATAGAAAAAGAACCAGACATGGAACAAATATCAATAACATTTAGGGGTATAAAAAGTAGATGTTGACCGATTCTCAGACCTACCCGATATGCACACCAAATTTCATGAAAATTGGTCGAGCAATTTCGGAGGAGTTTGGCAACAAACACCGCGACACGAGAATTTGATATATTAGATAGAAAAACATCCAGGCCCAAAAGATCTGTAAATCATGCAAGCATTTGTTCCGCGGCGGGAATCGAACCCTGCGTCTCAGCCAGCTATACGTCCACTGCGCCACGGAGTACGATTTACGATTGAGTTCATTATTTTTATTATTTTGGCTTAAAGAATATGGATGCCGGTGAAATAACAGGCACATGAGGCTTTAAACTTATATGCTCCAAGTTGATGGACGAGGAATTATGACATGCTGTTTCGGCCCTAATTACTCAAAACAATATTTCACGTTCGCCTCGCTTTCAGTAGGCACACGGCTAATTGAGCAAGCTTATATGCGTAACGTTTGATTGACGTCGTATATTGCGCGCTTTGTGACGCAGCTGTTATTTATTATTTGTTTTGACTCGTTGTTTTTAATTCGGATTATTCGGATAAATAAATATTGCTGAACATTTCACACAGTGCTATCCAACCCCAAACTATGCAGAGCTTGTACTATGGCAACCAGGTAACTGATAGAATACTTATATTCTCTTTTTTGTAATTTTATAATTTGTACTTATAATATACTCGTATATACAAAACCATCCAGACCCGGAACAAATATTTGTAGATCATGCAAACATTTGTTTTGTGGCGGGAATCGAACCCGCTACCTCCTGTGTCTCAGCCGGCTATTCACCCACTGCGCCACGGAGGTCGTTTAATTTTGAATCATTGAAACTGCTGAGCGCTTTCAATGTTTACTAATGAGGCTTTTTGCATCTATCAAATCAATTAATTTGTCGCTAATATGGGTTAGTAATAGGTGATTAGTGATACAGTTTGAGTACATCCATAATTTGCGTTTATCGCATGCAATTTTCATCTCTTTTTTATACCTTTATTTTTTAGACATAAAAAAATATTCTAAATTACAATAATACCAAATATATGTATAGTATTAACAATATAGGGTGTTTGATAACATACGCACAAAAATGAAAGGGGTTATTTTGATGAGGATAATAAATAAATTTGTGAAATGTTTACCATAGAAATGTAAATTTTATTTAGGTATGTAAAAACAAACACTTTATTATACTTATGTTGTGCTATAAAAAAAAAGCATTTATTGAGGAACAACAGATATACAGTCATGTGTACAGTTTCAAACGATGATGCCTGTATTAGTATGAAAACTGTGTTACAGACACCAACGCCCTCCTCCTATACATCAATTAGTTCCAATCAGGTAAATGGTATATTATAAAAAACTAAACTAAAAATTACAGTTATTTTCCAACAGACCAGAAGGATCTGCGTGGGTGGATGTATTTGTGAGTGTGTGTCTGTGTGCGTGTGTGTATCTGTGCAAGGGTGTGTGTGTATGTATGTGAGTAATTAAGTGTGTGTTTTTGTGTGTAGGCACTATTTGAGAATCTTTAGGAGGTCCTCAGTATCTTCGTAATTTCAAGATTTAAGCCACTCTAGACATTTAATCTTACATTTGTTGTGGGGTAGCGGGTAAATGTTAATTTCCTTGTTAACTCTGTTGTACAAGGAAGAGCTAATAAAAAAGAAGTGACGACTTGCCACTGCTGTACGTCGTTGTGCTATTTTGCAAACTTTATCTGCTCTCCGCTTCGAATGTTTCAGGTTAGGGTCATAGAACAACTGAGAGTGCTTGCGAAGAATAGTTTGCAAAATGAATGTTTGCTGAACTGTGGGGACTGAACAGATCGAGTAAAGCTCAGTAGTAGGGAACCAGATAGGTTTTGTATTCATCACTTTGAGCCCTATAGCATAATGCTTGCCATTTAACCACGGATAATGTACGGTGACGTCTTGAGCTATCTCTTGTTGTCCCTTTCTAACCCAAAACCCGCAGCCATTTCCAGAAGAGATATCAAATCGGCCTTTATTTTTGAATGTCGATTGAAAGAGTAGGCAGTAAGTTTTATTTCGAATTAATCACCTAAACTTAGTCGATTTTCTTTAAAATTTTATAATATAACTAGTAGTTTTTTTTTGAGAAATATTTTTTTATGTTTTGAGAAACTGTCACTTGAATATCGTCAGTATATTACCAAACCACCTGTATATATACTGTACTGTACTGTACTGTATATATACTGTGTGTGTGTATATATACTGTACTGTGTGTATATACTGTGAGATTAGAAAAAATAATAATAAGTACAGCTCTTACTTTAGAGATCGAAAGATATACTCGTTATTGAACACCAAATAAAATTACAATGACAAAGAAATACCTAATACTCGTACAAAGGTAATTATAATAAGCGGTCTTATAGCTCTTCCAGGTAACCTTTCGATAAACACAATGATAAATTAAAATATAACAAAATAAATAAGTATTGCTGGACATTTCACAGAGCGCTATCTAGCCCCAAACTAAGCAGAGTACAATGGGAACCAGATAACTGATAGAATACTTATATACTTTTTGTTTTTGTTTGTAAATACATACTTATAATAATATATATAGCAAAACACCCAGATACGGAACAATCTGTAGATCATGCAAACATTTGTTCCGTGGCGAGAATCGGACCCGCTACCTCCTGCGTCTCAGCTGGCTATACGCCCACTGCGCCACAGAGGTCGTTAAATTAATATCAGATTAAATACATTTAAAAATGGGCTTTATCGTTGAGAAATTATGCTTTATCTAGTAATATTTGTTTCAATTTTCTATTCAATCTTCCCGATAGCCAATTTTCGAGGTTTCCTGGGTTGCGTCTTGCGATGTGGTCAAAGTACTTGAGGGTGCGACTGAGACAGATGGTTGAGAGTCTTGAGCTCCTCTTAAATCTCAACTTAGAGAGCCGCAGAATAAACAACTATCGTGCAAATCTACCTAAGTTACAAGTTGCAATCCATACATGCAACAATTGCATTACTTAAAACATTGAAAATAACAAAATCAGCTATGCTATACAATACTCTGTGCAGTCATTACTTGGATGGGTGACCACTAGTGGTATTTTCAGCTGAGCGTTTCCATGCTTCGAAAGGTATGTGAAGGCTAGCGGCCACTCTTACGAACTGACTATTATAACTTTTACTACAAATGGATATTTCAAATAGAATAGAATAGAATAGAATATCATTTATTGAAAAAGAAGAACAATAACATTCATTAGTTAATAAAGTTACTGTAACATCAGTCTCTCGTCTTATTCAAATTACAACATTATATTAAGAATAAAAAAAACATATTACATAACAGTCACTTAATACATTTCAATAATTTTCAATAAATTAATTATAAAAGTAATATTACACATGGTTTTTTTTATTGGATAGTTAAGCTTGAACACTACCTCACCTGATGGTGTCGCTTGTCTAAAAAGAACCTGTTCACTCTGGACTTGAAGACTCCGAGATTATACTAGCCCGGAAAAACATACGCCGGAAATGAGTTCCACTCCTTACGCGTGCAAACAAGAAAAGTTTAGGCATATCGTTTGGTACGGCAAGGTGGTATGCCGTCCAGGTATGGCGGGTATTTTTCGGTGCGTCTGTTTGTTTGGTTGTGGAAGTAAGAAGGAGGGATAAGGTCATGAAGATTTTGCGGACATTAACCAAAATTAATCTTGTAAAAAACTCGAAGTCTGGCTGGCTACTCGGCGTCCGTGCTCCAGACTTTGTCAATTGTAAACTGAAACTGTATACGCTTATGAAATACAGCTTATGTTCAGCAGCGCACGTCCTATAATTGATTATGATGATGGTAAAATCAACAAATTCGATTGACAATAACAGAAAAGGCAAAGGTTATACAGGAAATAACCTTATTTCTTGTTATTCATCTGTTTTAGACGACTCCCTGTATACTGATAGTCGTTTTTATTACCAGTTTTGTGGTTTTAGGGTTCCTTCAGGCGTAGTTAAAAACACAACCTTTTTAAGGGACATTGTCTGCCATTTTAAAACACATAATTCACTATAATGTGTTTTCTCAATTCACATAATGTGTTTGGGAACTGAAATGGCCCACTTTGTAATAGGAACGTAAACGAATAAACATAGTTAGGTCCATTGACAGTAATTTGTCTCTTGGGTCATAGAAAGAATAATGGACCATCTGTCACATACAATTTAAAAGAACATTTTATACAGGGTGTAATCAGTCTACTTTTGACAAATTCAGCTTTTTTATCCAATTTGGTTATGGAACAAGCGAATGGCAATAACAAAGCGATTCATTTTTTTTTACTTTGAAAATTAAAGTTTTTATCTATATTTAACTACAATAATGCTGGACATTTCATACATCGCTATCTAACCCCAAACTAAGTACTGGTACTATTATGAGAAGCATACCGAGAAAAATACTACTGCTTTGCTTATTGTCACTTTTCTATAATAATGTTAGTACCATCCCACTAATATTATAAATGTGAAAGTTTGGATGTTTGATTATTTAATTGTTTGTTTGTCACTCAATCACGTCGTAACGGCTTAACCGATTTCGATGAAATTTGGTATATACGTAGATTATAACCTGGATTACCACATACGCTATCTTGTATTCCATAAATCAGTACCCATGGGATAAAAATGGGGTGTCAAGTTGCAACAGCGAGTTTAGCTTTATTTCTAGATTACCTACAAGTTTAGTAGTGTAACGAGTACAAAGTCGCCGGCAATATCATAAAGCTTTTAATATCATAAAGTGATGCGATGTCCACTGCTAAACATAGGCCTCCACCATAGATTTCTAGACAGAGCGGCCGACCTTGTGCGACCTGCACCCAACGGCTCCCAGCAACCTTATGAGGTCGTCTTTCCATCTAGTGGGGAACCGCCCTACGCTGCGATTTCCAGTGCGTGGTTTCCACTCGAGACCCTAACGCGGTCAGTTTTTCGAGCTATGTGTCCCACCCACTGCCATTTCAGTTTGCTAAACCTCTGGGGTATGTCAGTGACCTTGATTCCTTCCAGTCAGTGACATTTCTGATTCTATTTATCTCCTAGAGAAACACCAAGCATATCGAATAAAGAAAGTTGATTGCGCACAGGCTCGTAATGATATTATCAGATACCTAGGTGCTAATATTTCTATTGAAGACACAGTGACAAAGAACACAGGATTAGGATAAAATCAGGACCAACCTTGCGGATGCCTTCGTTCCAAGAAACTTTCGCCAATATCACCAATCTTCGTTCTTCGAGTAGGTACTTCAGTTTCTTCTCCTCGCGAGGGAAACAGTACTACACTTTCCAACACTTTTCAGGTCTTATTTTACAGCAAATCGTTTTATTAGTTATTTTTGGCACAGAGCACATCACAGCACAGGCATTGTTTTAACCATCTTTCTTCGACTAATGATGGTTGTTAGGGTATAAAGAGATAGGATGTTTTACATAGAGGAAAGATAAGGACAGAAAGTCACTGTGCTTCCTACCTACATATTATAATATTTAATTATGGCCTTAACAAAAGTATTTATCAATATAAGTTGCACAGTGCAAATTGTTGCCAAAAAATGTATCAATGAAACTTCAGTCCGTGAAGATTTTAGAAATATTACACCCTCTATTCCTGAAGGTATGGAGTAGGCAGGTGGAAGTTATTTATTTCTTGAGTATTTTTATTTGTATTGCGGAAAAAAACGTAGGACATATTAAAAGAGATTTTAGTATGGGCTTAGAACTAGGTATGTTAGTATAACATATAACATTTCATCACAAATGCGAGGAAAGCAAGTTTGCGTTCCCGGTTTCCATTGTTTTATTTTAATACCGGGCTGTGGCCTCTTTCATTTTTAAATAGCAATAAGGATTTTTTCATTTTAGCTTATTAAGAATGTAATTATTATTATTATTACTTATTTATTTTATCAGATACCAATGGATCTATTTTGTTAGTAGAAAGCTTAAATCTCGGGGAGTTAGTACTTAATCACTAATTGCGATTTAGTCCTCTGCGTGAGCTTCCACATCAGATGACAGTCGAATTTATTGGCAATGACGTTCAGGATGGTGTTGCCGCTCTCGCGCACCGTGCGCAGTAGTGAGGCTATTTTTTTACGCCAGATGGCATCAAAGTTGTCTGCGCGTGCTTCGGCAAACATGCCTGAGGCACTACAGAAGCGCGGAAGCCGCAACAGCGCCCTGAACGCATTATTAAATTGGACTCGCAGAGCATTGTAAGCCCTTTGCGTAAACTGAAACCACAGACTCGCAGATAATGATAAGATGTAATGATTTTCAAATTTACTTACGGCGTTGTGGCCGTAAATCGCATTTACGGGGCCGTTCCCGAGTTAACAATGGTCATTGACCAACCTTCAGAACATAAATGAAGAAAATATTTTTTTTTAGAAAAGGAACTTAATTCATTTATACATAATAACTTTGTCTATTTATGTCTTTTTGAAAATCACGCTAGGTAGAATTGATAGCTCTGAAATAAAAAAAATATTTTGTAAAAATTTACTTGTACAAAATGAACGGAATCCTGTAAATACCTAGTCAAAGTCAAACATTTAATGCATACATGTTGTTTTACATAGGTCTTATAAATATTGTTGCTTCAAACATGAATCCTGCAAGGGCACTGCAATTTTTCGCTAGGTGGCAGTGTCTACTTAAATAATAGGTACATTACGTAAAGGTTAAGTAAAATAAATTATATGCATAAATTATAAGAAAATCAATAAAAATGGTGAATAAAAACAGGTTACTCTGTTTTCTATTATACGTTATATTTCTATACTAAGGAATCAATGTTTAAGTATATGTAGTATAAATATTATAACGATATATATTACCTTATGAACTGTATTACTAGGGTTTTTTCATGTTTAAGTATTAGAAAGTAGGTTTATTGTAATACCTTGTGTTTGTCTAGGTTTGATTATATTTATTTATTTATGTATCGACGCCAGACGAAAGTCCTAAACGTCGGAACAAGGGTGGTGGAACGCAAGTGGTACTGGCAGGACACTTGGCTAGACGAGGTGATGGCAGGTGGAGTAAATCTTTGACCGAATGGTGGCCAAGAACAGACCTAAGAAGTCCAGGACGTCCTACGGTCCTACGTCTAGTCATCCAATTACTATTCTTACATATATATATATATATCTAAGTCAATATATTTTAAATAGTTACCCATATTTATTTATATATTCACCTTCATAACCTTTGGATTCATAAGCCATATATATATATTTATTTATTTATTATTATTTTAGAAAAGTATGTTTATGAATTTTATATCTACATTTTAATAAAATTGCACACCTTTTATTTATTCACTTCTTTATTTATTTTTATGTTACTTCGTCGCTGCTGCACTACCTTTTGCTCCCGGTTTCAGCTGAAAATCAGCGTTGGATGCACAACATTCAACATTATGCTGAGCTGAACGCCATTTTGGTACGCAGACACATGAGTCGAACTGTCTTAATGGATTTACCTGTTCCTTATTATTGTTTCATGTGTCATTTTGTTTGTGCCAAATAAATGATTATTCTATTCTATTCTATTCTACGGCGCGGTGGGTCGACGATATAAAGAAAGTCGCGGGCAACTCCTGGATGCGCGCAGCACAGGACCGGGAAGGGTGGCTTTTACAAAGGGAGGCCTACACCCAGCAGTGAATACTTACGGGATGTGGATGATAATGATTTATGTATCGTGGAATTTAAATTAAACCTCTGCCTCTACCAAATATACATTATTCACAATAACTGTTTGTCCGCATTACACAAAGGTTAACTAGAAGAGAATGCTATCTAACATTAAGTTCGCCTTTGTACAGATTATTTTTTATTTTGTCATCGACATGTGTATCCTGCCTGTCCTAACCTACGGTGCGCAAACATGGTCATTGACTGAGCTGTATAAATCCAAGGTCAAGATTTGCCAAAGGGCAATGGAACGCAGCATGCTAGTTTTCCGGAGAACCGATCGGGTGAGGAATACCACGCTTCGATCATTAATTGACATTGCTGATGTGGGAGACAAAACCGCGAAGCTTGGGTGCCGGAGGAAGGACAGCGACGTCGGGGTCGGCCGCGAAAGCGTTGGCGTGACGACATCAGTGGATTCGAGAAGGAATGGTGGGAATCTGCCAAGGATCGCGACAGGTGGAAGGAGTTGGGGGAGGCCTTTGTCCAGGAGTGGGAAAATGCAGGCAGGTAAAAAAATTATATAACAAAATTTCATTACATTGTATAAGTTGTGATCGCGTTTTTTAAGGTAATCACTCCATAGCTTGAATTCGAACACACAATCATAACCGCACTCTTACTAATAGTTAAAGCATACTGTCTCTAGTAAATTTTTTTTTTTTTTTTATAAATTATAGGCTAAATTATAGGTTTGACCACTATCTCGCCTGATGGTAAGCGATGATGCAGTCTACGATGGTACACGCTTGCCTAGAAGAAACCTATTCACTCGTGACTTGAAGATCCCTAGTTTGTAGTTATCAGGAAACACAGACTCAGGCAAGGCGTTCCACTCCTTGGCGGTGCGCATAATAAAGGTGGAAGAGTACCGCTTTGTGCGTATGGAAGGTATGTCTACCATGTAGCGGTGGCGCAACGCGGAGCGTCTGGTTGTCCGATCATAGAATGGGGATGGTGGGATTAGGTTGAAAAGCTCCGCAGCACACTCTCCGAAATGTATCCGATAAAAAACCGAGAGGCTTGCTACCTTTCGACGATGCTCGAGGCTGTGGAGCCTTGCTTTTGCTAACTCGTCATTGCAAATGAGCTTCTTGGCTCTTCTCTCAATTGAATCTAGAGCCTCTAGCTGGTACTTGGCTGATCCGTCCCAGAGGTGAGAACAGTACTCCAGACATGATCGGACTTGTGCTTGGTATAAGTTGAGCAACTGTCCCGGTGTGAAGTATTGCCTCACCTTTGCAAGTATTCCAAGCTTCTTAGCGGCTAGCTGGGCTTTCGACTCAATGTATGAGCCAAAATTGAGAGTGGGTGTTAATGAGATACCAAGAAGCTCGAGGTGGTTAGAAATCGGCACGGGTACATTACGGAAAGTAGGAGCCAGATGAAATGGGCTCCGTTTCGCGGAAAACAGGCACGCCTGGGTTTTATTAGCATTAAACTTAACCAGGTTGGCATCGCCCCAGTCGGAGACCGCCTTTAAGGACAAGTTTAAGCGCTCAACCATGGCCTCTCTGTGAGACTGAATCTGCGCCCCACTGGCTCGTGCAGTAGATGTGTAACTCTCCACAACTGTGCTGTCGTCCGCATACCCAAAGGTTCCAGGCTTTAGCAGATCGTTGATATGCAGCAAGAAGAGAGTTGCAGAGAGTACCGACCCTTGAGGGACTCCGGCGTTAATCGCCAATTGATCGGACGAGCAGCCATCAACGACGACTCGTATCGATCGGTCTCTCAAAAAGTCCGAGATCCAAACACAAAGACCAGTGGGTAGACCGAAAGATGGAAGCTTACTTATAAGGCTATCATGCCAGACCCTGTCAAAGGCCTTTGAGATGTCGAGAGAAACAGCAAGCGCTTCTCCGTATTTCTCAATGGCCTCGCTCCATAAATGCGTGGCATACGCCAGAAGATCCCCAGTTGATCGGTTTCGGCGGAAGCCGTATTGGCGATCACTGAGGAGGTTATTAGCTTCTAGGTGTGCCAGGAGCTTGTTGTTCAGAACACGTTCCATAGTCTTACAAATTATGGAAGTGACCGAGATGGGCCTATAATTTGATGGGTCAGCACGACTACCTTTTTTGGGCACAGGCTGTACATTAGCCAGCTTCCATGATTTCGGCACATGTCCAGCCTCAACAGAGCGGCGAAAGAGGCGTGTCAGTACAGGAGCGAGCTCAGACGCACAGGATTTAAGTACAATTGCTGGAATCCCATCAGGGCCACTAGCTTTATTCACGTCCAAACTCCGCAGCGTTTTACGAACCTCGGTCTGACGAATGCGTATTTCCGGCATAAGTACCCCGCAATCAGGTAGACTCGGAGGTGTCCCGCCTGCAGCGTCTAAACGTGAAGATTCCGCGAAAAGAGTGGCGAACAAGTTCGCTTTCTCTTCAGCGGTGTGGGCTAGCGTGCCGTCAGGTCTCAGCAGTGGTGGTAGTGTGGGGCGACAAAAGTTCAATTCGACTGACTTAGCCAGGGACCAAAAAGCTTTACTACCCGATGGGTACGAAGCTAACTTGTTCCCTATTCGTCCTATGTGGTCAAATCGTGCCTTTCTTAAAGCCTTTTTGCAGGACTTGGCAGCTTTGTTATATAGTGTCTATAAATAAATGTATTATCTTTCTTTCTAAATAGTAAGCTGATGCTCTCCATCTCCAAATACACAATTTACTGACGCCATTAAAACTGTTATCCTATCAAAAATAAACTCACAGGAATTGCTTTGTCAATATTACTTAGCACGAGTTTTTCTTTTAACAGTACTAAATTCCAAAATTTTGTGATGCAATTTGAACTCTTCGTCTATAAGATTAAAGTTTTGGGTTCTGTGACAATTTATTTATCTGAGAGGGTAAGACGAAAGAGCACTTGGAGATCCTCAATCGCGGTAAAACTGTCCAGACAATTTCTGTTGTCAAGTCTTCACAATATTTGCTTTATTTTGTTTGAAAATGGAAAAAATCATTTGAAAATGTTTAAGGCCACATTTATGGAGACGCGCATTGTACGGGTCGAGCAAAGCTTCATATCAAATGAACGTTCTCATATTAACAGTGGCTTTGCATGTGTAGTTTATCAATATAAAGCCTATATCTCAATATATCTATTCATAAACCAAATTTCATCGAAATCGGTCCTGCCGTTTATTCGTAAAAACGTAAAAAACAGACAGAGGGATAGAGAGTTTTGTGTCGCGACGCGTCTTTGCCTCGTCCTCGCCTTACGTCACTTCTGCCTATCCTACACCACGTAATAAAATATGGTAGGCATTATCCTGAGTTTGACAGAGAAAGTCATCTCTAACATACTCGCTATGTAGAAATTTCATTTTCTCACCGTCTCCTTAGCGTTGTTTATCCTATGTCCGTTCTTCCACCACGTGATAGAAGCCGGTGGTCGGGACCCGGAGCTCTGACAGAGGAGGTCGTATCTTCTGCTCGCTGATAGTGGCTGATTTGAACCCAGTATGTGGACTGTTAGTGGTGGAACTGGAAATAATAGAATATAATAGAAAACACTATATTATGCACCATATAAAGCACATTCACATGAGGTTTGTTTTAATCAAACATAGACTGATTTGAATATCCTTTTATTATTTTAAGTATTCATTTTTCAACGAAATTTAAAAACAAGTTATGGTTATATATTTCCTGTAACCTATGTAAGGTAACTAACTAGACACTCACGTATACTAAAATTATATATTTTGAGTTAAATTTTTCTATTATTATTACTACAACTCAGCCAATCTTCCATTACATATTACCCCTCTCCATCCAACGGTGCTGGCTATTATAGATTTATTTGTTCCTCATTTTATTGCATAAATTATTTAAATTAAGAGTAGTAGAGTTCCTTGTGAAAGGGCTTGCCCGGGGAAGTACTACCACCATACCTATTTTTGCCGCTAAGCAGCATTGCTTTGTTTCGGTTTGGGGAATGGTTGGGTAAGGTTGCCGGTAAAAATTACAGGCACATGAGGCTTTACACATATATGCCTCAAGTTGATGGACGCAAAGTAGCGCATCGTAGGGCACGTTTCTAAGGAGCGTGTCCTACGAGGCAATACTTTGTTATAGGCGATGGTTACCACATAACATCAGGTGGGCCATATGCTTGTTCCATCCCCAACAACATAAAACAAAATTAGTAATTATCTTAAGTAAAATTTAATACATAATTTTTATCCATATATTAATTTTTAGACACTTTAATGTGGAAGACCAGTGAAATAGTATTTTAGCATGGCCAAAATTGACCACATTCAAAGCACTAAGCAGTTCACAATAATACTTACAATTCATATCTAAAGTAAGTGTAGTCTCTATAGGGTGCGCTCGCGCATGGTTTGACGCTCGACACGTCAATGCCGTTCTGACGTCCGTTCTAGACAGTGGTCCCACTCTGATGACGCCTTGAACTCCGTCACTGGATAGTGGCGTTGCTGGCGTATCTTGTTCTACTTCATCTCGGAACCACTTCACCCATGGTCGTGGGCGGGCTGGGAAAACAAAGTCTATAAATAACACATCACCATATACAACCTGTTGTGTTATGTACGACAGTCATTTTAAACACACATCCGGAATCGTATTAACAGAATTTAGAGGTGGGTATAATACCGGTAACTTGAATATTTATCCAGTAATTGATACATTTCCAATTAACCATTTTTAACGTAAATCAGCAGCGCCTTCGCGACGAAGTCATTTTAACTGTTCCTAATTACATGATAAATGAATATAATTTGTTTACCTATATTATACACGCTGTTTCAGTGATATTTTTGAAAATTTTAATTTTTCTATTGGATGGAATTAAAAATAAACTATTTTACAACAATACTAGCCACCCTACCCGTGTTTTCATTTAATGTCGTACATAAAAAAACACGTAGTAAGTATTATCAGACATAATATCATCTTCAGACGTTTGACAGCAATACGTTAAGACGGGCTTGTTTTGCCCACGTAGTACGGCAGAATATTTTAACTACTTGCCTACCTATGTTATCTTTATTTCTTATGTTTTTGTTTTTGAACCCATCATTTCTTAAAAAATATTAACTTAGAGCCTCCGTAAAAAAAGACGCGCCAAAATATGACCGCGTTCCAGGACGCTGAGAGCCTACAGCCATCTTCCCGACTGAAATTTGAAAATTTCTTGATTTCAATCGCTTCACAAACAAAATCTTATAACAATGGCGTTCACTAGAGATAACCTTAGGATCATGAAGTTCACTAGTGAACGCCATTATTTGGATTTTTTTTATTCTCTTGTAATAATGGCGTTCACTAGAGATAACCTTAGGATCATGAAATTCACTAGGGAACGCCATTATTTGGAAATTTCTTGATTTCAATCGCTTCACGAACCATTCTCTTGTAATAATGGCGTTCACTAGAGATAACCTTAGGATCACGAAGTTCATTAGTGAACGCCATTATTACAAAAGATATATTTCGTGAAGCGATTGAAATCAAGAAATTTCCAAATTTCGATCGGGAAGATGGCTATAGAATCTCAGAGTCCTAGAACCCTGTGATTATTAGGTGTGCGCGTCGTGATCGGTCGTCAGTGCGTAGATATGGTTAGTGTAGCGTTTCGCAATATGAACGAGGGCATTTCTAATTCTAAAGACCAAGTGAGGGTAGTTGTTGCAGATGCCATCACTTTTCGAGGTTAACTATAAGTACTCCAGTCCACCCGTGACCACTGCTGTTGCAACACAGTCGAAACGTCGGGATAACAAATAAAAAAGGTACATACGCGATAAAAGGGAAAACTTCACTGATTATATCAAATAACGCTGTACATTTAAATCCAATCAAGCCCAGAATTGATACTTTATCACTAGAATTACAAAACTTATCTAATCTCTGTAAATTGCAATCATTTGAAAGGTTTATTCCAGGAGCTAACAAATCTATTAATCAACACTTCTAGAAAATACAAACATACTAGATTTTAAAATGAATAGGTATACAAATATTGTACCATCCAACCGTTGCTAATGATCTGTAGATAGTGTTACGAGCTGAGGGTTCGGGATAAAATAATGGTAATCGATCTGACCAAAATAACACTTTTATTCAACACTAAAACGATGAATACACGAACTTGGTCACACGTATCACAACACACTAATTCACACAACTGTTGCACCACTTAAAGTCACCGAAATGATCGCACGTATAGCTTAATCCAGACTGACTCGGGAGCAACTACAGTTCACGCGAGACCCTTCCCACGTCAGTCCTCCAGGGCCTCGCTGAGACTAACTCACTGAGACTAACTCGAGACTAACTGTCCGGCCATCTCTCCGGCCTATTTATATCGCACACATTTCGATTGTTCGAGAACGATGTCGATCCTTCCAGGAAAGGGTCGGTCCCTCGACACAATGGCCACTCCCCATTCTGCGAAACCACAAACAATAGCAACAATAACACAGCAAGACAAAAGCGTTCGAGAAGGTTCGATTATTACTCATTGTTTAACAGCCTCGGCGTAACACTGCCCTCTCCTAAAACATGCTCGTCCCGAGCATTCTTAGCCCCATATCGCGGCAGCCGATCAACACGAACAATTTTAGGCGCACCTCGCGCTGAAGATGTAGCAACTAGAGGAGCCACATTGCCGTCTCCAGTACTTCAGGACACCCAGAGTCCCTTTCTCATCAGCGATCCCAATTCCAGCCTCCAAAACACGGCTCTCATGGTTTCTATCTGTTCTTTCACTTCCTGGAATTCTTTTCCAGATGAACCGAACGATTCCCTCATCAGTCGAGCACGCTCTTATGGCCAACGTCGCTGATCTTCATGTTGACGACGCTGCTCTTCTTTATCCTGACGTCGCTGTTCCTCTTGCAACCGAGTCTGCTCCACCTGTTCACGTCGCTGTTCCTTCTGCAACCGAGCCTGCTCTTCCTGCTGACGACGCTTCTCTTCTTTATGCTGACGGCGTTCTTCCTTCTGCAACCAAGCCTGCTCTTCTTGCTGACGACGCTGCTCTTCCTTATCCTGACGTCGCTGTTCTTCCTGCAACCGAGCCTGCTCTTCTTCCTGACGTCGCTGTTCTTCCTGCCAACGTCGCTGCTCTTCTTGTTGACAACAAAGCATGGCCATAATAGCAGCAAGATCGCCTGTCACAGGAGCTTGCCTCACGGATGATGATGATGGTGCTCCAATGATTAGGTGGCGGCTGATTCCATCTCCATCGACTGACGACTCTGCCGAGCTTCTTGAACCGGAGAATCTCCAAACCGCCTTTCATCCATTTCCTGTTGTCATTGACCTCTCGTCCTGACACCGTCCACGTTATCCATTGGTAGAACCGGCATTATTTTATCCCACTTCTGACACCAAATTGTTACAAGCTGAGGGTTCGGGATAAAATAATGGGAATCGATCTGACCAAAATAACACTTTTATTCAACACTGAAACGATGAATACACGAACTTGGTCACACGTATCACAACACACTAATTCACACAACTGTTGCACCACTTAAAGTCACCGAAATGATCGCACGTAATAGCTTAATCCAGACTGACTCGGGAGCAACTACAGTTCACGCGAGACCCTTCCCACGTCAGTCCTCCAGGGCCTCGCTGAGACTAACTCACTGAGACTAACTCGAGACTAACTGTCCGGCCATCTCTCCGGCCTATTTATATCGCACACATTTCGATTGTTCGAGAACGATGTCGATCCTTCCAGGAAAGGGTCGGTCCCTCGACACAATGGCCACTCCCCATTCTGCGAAACCACAAACAATAGCAACAATAACACAGCAAGACAAAAGCGTTCGAGAAGGTTCGATTATTACTCATTGTTTAACAGCCTCGGCGTAACAATAGCTACACTGCTCCAGATCACCATGTTTTATATTTAGGTGTTATATAAGAAAAGTATGTTTTGGAAATAATTGTTAATATTCACCACACTGTTCATTTACTGTTAAAAACTTGACACATACATACAAGCTAATGATTTTTTTATAGGAAAATTATGAGTTTTTTAACGCATAACAATAAAAATGGATCTTACCTCCAGAAACGTCGCATTTCAACGTAAAAACGTCCCCCTCTACGTAAGGGCCCACTATTGCTTGCTTCACATCCCCTTTGTCATCAATAATCACCATTTGATTTGGAGGCACTGTGAACAAAACAATAGATCATATTAATTAATAAGTAAAAATTTTACTTATTTCAAGCCGACTCATAAAGGTTACAAATAAAATAAAATATAAATTAGAAGTTAAAGTTGTTTAAAAAATCACTTAATTATAACACATAAATACATACACACACATACATACACGTACGCAGACACGTGGGACTATCAGTGACTGGGGCAACACCTCTTACTCGTATAAGGGGTTGCATGGAGGCTTAACCAGTGCCTCAGAAACGGAAACCTAACGTGCCTCAACGTATTTAGTGGCTAAATATGAATTAAGGAGTAGTCAAATTATACAAATACGTCAAATTTAAACATGTTTAGACGCTAAATACGTTTAGGGATCGTTGTGCAAGCCAGCCTAGATCTTTAACAGAAGTCCGTAAATTAATAAATGTATATTTAAAACATGGCAACACAATATTAAAACCACAAATTTAAAACCAGTCTTACAAAACTATAGTTTCCGTCTTTAAACAAGTTTCCTTTCATTAAATAAAAAATAAAATAAATATTACTGGACATATCACACAGCGCTATCTAGCCCCAAACTTAGCAGAGCTTGTACTATGGCAACCAGATAACTGATAGAATACTAATATACTTTTTTTTTGTAAATACATACTTATCATATATATGAAAACGTCCAGACCCGGGACAAGTATCTGTAGATCATCCACACATTTGTTCCTCGGCGGGATTTGAACCCGCTACCACCTGCGTTTCAGCCGGCTATTCGCCCATTGCGCAACGGGGATAGTCACATTATTTCTAAGATATGACAAGACAAGTGTTAGAGCATCTTTAAAAGTGTATATATATCACCGGAATAAAACAAGAATCGTAAGTTGAACAATTTACGAGGTAGTTAATCAACTTTCGGAAAATCATAAACGGCAGTTGTTTTAACGCAATAAATTCTAGCTAATTGATCAACTGACGGTGCCTAGCAGTAACTTTATAATTATTTTGCC
Organism: Philereme transversata; assembly: GCA_963924445.1. NCBI lineage: Eukaryota > Metazoa > Arthropoda > Insecta > Lepidoptera > Geometridae > Philereme > Philereme transversata. Next base: position 15,916,398 of record OZ004347.1, read on the forward strand.
ACAAGTCAATCATACACGAATGAGCCAATCGTTGCTCAGTGTACATTTTACCGGTACACTAATACCCGTTACAAATACACTGTTCTCTGATTAGTCGATGGTATTAGTTGCAAGCATTTGGCAAGTGTTTATTCATAGAGTTAAAACACTTAGATCTGTTATTTTAATATTAATTTAATATTAGGTTAGGTTAGATTATGTTTTCCTTCCGGCTGGCGCAGGTGCTCTCAGAACATGGCTGTTTCGGGAAATACCTGTGCCAAATTGGGAGGGAACAGTAACCAACGTGCCACCACTGTGACGATTGCCTCGAGGACACGGCTCAGCACACTGTCGAGTTCTGCCCTGCCTGGGTTGAAGACCGCCAGGCTCTCGATGACATTGTAGGTCACGATCTTTCTCTCCCGACCGTAGTTTGCGCAATAGTCGAGAGCAATAAGTTGTGGCAAGCTGCTAAGTACTTCTTCGAAAATGCAGTGCAGCAGAAGGAAGCAGCGGAGAGGGACAGGGAATCTGAGAGCACTCTCTCAACCCGCCGCACAAGACCGGGGCGAAGGAGGAGGGCGTATGCGAGAGCGTATGCCGACCTCCATCCCCCATAGCAGTGGCCTAACTATATACTGTTGTAACTATATACTGTTGTATATAGTTAGTAGAGATGCCCCTAAACCCTGAGAGATGGGGCCCGCAAGAGCGGACCAACGCCACCGGGGTCGCAGAAGAATGTTTCTGTTTCTGTGTCCCCGGCATACAGCGAGCGGAGAAACGCCGTGGAGGTTTAGCCGATAGGAGTCCGACATACAACTCCCTGGATTCAGAGCGGTATCCATGAGGATTCCTCCACGTAAAAAAAACAAAAAGGTCAGATTATGTTACTAACCTAACCTATATAAAACACGTACGGACGAGATCGGTTTGTTTACGTTTAGACCGCTTACGTCGGATCATTTAACTGCAAGACGCAGTAAATTAATCAATTTACTAAAATACATACGTTAAATAAAACATTTCAAATGTCATTTATGATTTTCCGAAAGTTGATTAACTACCTCGGAAATTGATCAACTTACGATTCTTTCCGGTGACATCGAAAAGGCAACTTGGAATCCCTATTTATAGCGAGAGAGCCCGTAACATATTTTGTAGCGACTTTATCGTTATTCGGAATCGTATCGTATCCGGATCCAGCGATAATCTGATTTATACATAAAAGCCTGGAATGAACAGCGAAATGTGCATTTTTGCTGAAAGTATTTTCTTGTACTATGAAGTGAGCTGTAAAAATCGAATATCCTGAAAAGTGTCCTACAATTTCGAATTACAGGGTAAGAGATTGATTTTAGAGTTGTGGTAATCATTTGAAGGAGGAAAAGGGATCCTCCAAAGCGACTTTTGCCTCGATGTTCTTCTATTTTCCTTTAGATGTCGTCAATTTAGTGTTATATTGGTGGTGATTTTGTTGTTCACACTGACTAACTTAAATTGTGTAACATACGAACGGTCTTATTTTGTTCACACTAAAGATTTTTTATTATGTGTAGATCCCAATTAGCTAAGTAAAATACATTAGAATTTTACTTAGAAAACTTTCGTGATTTATTTCAATCAATATTATTAATACGGGATTTATCACGTACCGTCTTATCGGTGTTTCGACCAACAATGTTTCGATTCAATTCGTCAACCTTCATCAGGGTGAGTCCGAGGCGAGACGTTATTCGGAGCGGATCGCACTGATGTTACGTGATAAATCCCGTATTTTCATTAGAATTTTAAATTTAGTTTGTATATCCCTTATTATTAATACTATATACCACGATTCGAGCGAAGCGAGATCTCAAAATCAACTTGGGCAAATCGGTATTGTATGTATGTATGTTTGTCCGAGGATAACTTTCGAAACGTTGATCCGATCATCGTGAAATTTAGTATATAGGTAGGTAATGAATGATGGCACAATTTTGGTGTGACTAAATGAGCTAAAAATTTTAGGGGATTTTGAAATATTGGGGTTCAAGAGGGGTAAAAAAAACAAAATGGGACTATGCAGTTAACTGGCACGTCTGATGAAATGTCTATATAAGAATATTTCGACCCCGTTTTTTTATTTTTAGATTATACTTTGTAGTTTTAATGTTAATAGCCATAATAATAACAGAACATTGACAAAATTCACAGGGTACACCAGTGAACCCACCATGCTGAAATTTGGTATGCGTGTAGCTTTACTGACACAAATATAGGGGAAAGTCTGAAATCAAGAATAACTGCAATTTCTACCCCAAAAAAGTGTTTTCAAATTGACAAGAACTTCCATTATCTGTAATTTGAATGAAACTGTAGGTCAAGTAACTTGGTTATGCATTTCGTAGCACTATTTGGATAGTCAAAGATAACAAATTTTTTTTTTCGATTTTATGTGAGACTCGCGCGCTCTCAGTTCTGGGCGAACCACTAGTATACATTCATTTGAATACCTACTTTTAATTGTTTTGTTGTTTACGGTGTGCATTGAAGTATTATCTAATCTAATCTAACTACGACAAAGCATAAAAAATAAAAGGCTAGACACCCGTAATACTTGCTTTGTCCCACTCACTCAATAGACCTTATATATCATTGTTTCCCAACCCTGGGGGTTGCGATTCCCAGGAGGGTAGTGTAATATAAAGAGGGTCACGAATTTTTTCCTATTATCTTTTTTCAAAATACTTTTTGTGGCTAGTTTTAACATTTGATATCGTTTACAACAAACACACACAACTTACTTTAAGTAAATAAATAAATAATAAATAAATATTGCTGGACATTTCACACAGCGCTATCTAGCCCCAAACTAAGCAGAGCTTGTACTATGGGAACCAGATAACTGATAGAATACTTTTTTTTTGTAAATACATACTTATAATATATAGAAAAACACCCAGACACGGAACAAATATCTGTAGATCATGCAAACATTTGTTCCGCGGCGGGAATCGAACCCGCTACATCCTGCGTCTCAGCCGGCTATACGCCCACTGCGCTACGGAGGCAGACAATACATACTTACATATAATACATACATACAAAATACATACTTATAATACAAAGAAAAACATCCAGACCCGGAACAAACATCTATAGATCATGCAAACATTTGTTCCGCGGCGGGAATCAAACCCGCTACCTCCTCCGTCTCAGCCGGCTATTCGCCCACTGCGCCACGGATGTCATCAAATAATTGCTCATAGTGTTAATAGTAGCACAACTCAATAGCCTTAAGGGCATTTCTAGTAGAGACTAGAGCATTTCCATGTAATGCAACGTTCTTACGAATGTTACAAAACAAGCAAATGCTCAAATTAAAAAGCATATCCATGTTATGTAAGCAAACAATAAAAGCTGTAATTATGTATGTAAGTGCACATTTATTTATTTTATATATGACATTTATTTATTTACAATTATTTATGTACCTAATATGTATGTTTTTAAGGTTAAGTAATTTTTATTTTTCTAATATTAAGTTTATTCATTTTACACCTCGGCCAATCTTCGATTAAGCAATGATCCTCTCCATCCAAAGGTTGTCTGGAAGAGATCGCTTTGTTAAGCGATATGAACGCTCATTCTACTTAGAATTATTTGTTTTATTTTTATTTTATATCTGTGGTGTCTAGCTTGTAAGGTATAATAAATAATTTTTATTCATACATTCATTCGACGCCCCCGGCGAGTGAGCATTTACCTGTACCATTCTGATGAAATTACAGATATTTGCTCTTGGTTTGTAAAATCAAGTTGTAACAAGGCGTCGAGCGTCGTGCTCAATGTTCGATTCGTGAAAGAGTTGATTATTAGAGCGGCTCGATGTTCTGCTACAAGTGCTCTATTGTATACTCACCTTAAGCGATTACTTTATTTTTCACATTGCTAAACATGAAAACACCGGTCAAGTGCAAGTCGGACTCGCACACGAAGGGTTCCGTACCCTCTATAAAACGACAAAAAAATCACGTTTGTTTTGTGGGAGCCCCCCTTAAATATTTGTTTTATTTTAATTTAATTATTTATTTTTTAAGTGAAAATAAAACTAAATATTCTGTGCATATTTCAAGCGTCTACTTGTTGTCGTTATCAATATCACGCAAAAACGAGCTTAAAATCACGTTTGTTGTATGGGAGCCCCTTAAATATTAATTTTATTCTGTTTTTAGTATTTGTTGTTATAGCGGCCACAGAAATACATCATCTGTGAAAATTTCAATGGTCTAACTATCACGGTTCAAGAGACAGATAGACAGACAGCGGAGTCTTAGGCTCGGACTACATGGCATTCGGGCTTGTCAGGGACTGTTTTTTAACGGCCCCTGACCAATCCGTCGCACAAGCAAACATTTGAATTTTTCCTGCTTCGGCTACACACGATCCGAGGCCAACTGACTCCGATTTATACCTGGAAGCAACCGGGACATGCTCCGGATTCGCAGGATCGGGAAGTCCCGGATGGCATATGGTTTGAGCCTTAGTAATAGGGTCCCGTTGTACCCTTTGGGTACGGAACCCTAAAAAGAGGTCACTTTCTTTACGACAGGACTACAACCATGAAATAATATGTCTGAGAGCCCGTCTAACATATGAGATGAACTTTGTTACAGGGATTATCCCATAGTGCGTTGAAAATAAACTTTTTGCTCCAGTCGCAAGATTTAAGCTGAGCTGAGACAAATCATGATCCTACATTGTTTATAGTAATCTCTTAGGGCTATCACTACTACCAGTAACCATCTCATAAAAACCTTTCACATGATGACAAAGTTGTTACAGGTAGATAGTAGATAGTAGTAGGTAGATAGTAACTCATATGAACCCTGGCAGGGTATAGCACGGTAATGTTATCTATACAGTATTCTGTCTTCATACAAACGGCCGGAACGTGAGTCATACCTATGCTTCTCGTGTTCGGTACCCACTCGGTACCCAATCAGTCGCGAATGCGCGCAGCACGGGTAATGTCGTTGGCGCAGTGACGAAAGGTGTGATTTGTTTTGTAAGCAGTAAGTGTGCGATTTGTCAATATTTTATTGAAATAAGTACAAGTACTAACTTAATATGGCAAAGAGCATGAATAGACTATATTGTGCTGTTTTTGGTTGTTTTGTGTTGCGGATTTTTTATACCATTAAGTTTAACAATAAAGGTTTTCGTATATCTATATATTTTTCTGTATCAAATTTATAGGAGTGGTTTTTTTATCAAATCTACTAATTAAATAAGTACATGTGTGTTTTTTTTCATATTTCATTCATAATGAATTTCATTTTATTTCATAATATACAATCACAAAATTATAAAGCAATTCAAGTAGGTAGATGAAATTAAAATACTGCTGGCGGGCAGCCCTATCGCGTGTTTACGTACTACGCGGGTGTAGGTAAATAATTCAATGACAGGGCCGAGTCACAATACTGTATAATTATCATTACCGTGGCAATAGGAAGTCGGACCATGTTCTCCTATCTAAATAGGTAGGCATGCTGTTTATACTTTACAATTTTTTCGATATTTTATGATTTTAAGTCGCTATTTTTAGTTTTAGGTTTGCTTTGGTAAATTGTTATATATATTGTAGGTTATATTGATTTTGTGGTAATATCATTAACTATGAAGTAAATGATTCTATGAAGGTAGTTAATAACTATTTTTATGAGGTATTTGTATTACTTAACTAATTTATTTGTTTTGTAAAATTACTATGATAAACTATTTTTTTTAGTAGTACAAATGTGACCTATGTACTTTGCACATACTTTATTATTTTTATTTAATTATTATCATTTTACACATGAAGGGTGACCTTCCTCTTACACTTAAACGCCAGCTCATCGACATGTGTATCCTGCCCGTTCTAACCTATGGTGCGCAGACATGGTCGCTGACCGAGTCACAGAAGTCCAGAGGATTTGCCAGATGGCAATGGAACGCAGCGTTCTCGGATTCAAACGGATTGATCGAGTGAGAAACACCACGCTGCGTTCGTTGACAGGCATTGCCGATGTTGGAGAAAAGACAGCTTATGCTCAAATGGGATTGGGCGGGACACATTAGCAGAATGCACCCCAATGGGTGGGCTAATCTAGCCACAACCTGGAGCCCTGATGGAAGACGTGGTGGGGGTCGGCCAAGAAAGCGTTGGCAAGACGATCTTGTTGCCTTCGAGCAGGAGTGGTGGAGTGTCGCACAGGACAGAGATAGATGGCGAGACTTGGGGGAGACCTTTGCTCAGCAGTGGGACAATACAGGTTGACAAAAAATATATTTATTTTATATCTAAGAACCTAATCTCATCATCTTCATCATCTTTTTAGTTAATTTGCACCGACTTCTGGCTATGAGCCTTTTCTTTATTTCGCCATTCTCTCAGATAGTATTTTTAAAACTTTCGCGATCACTGTACATAATTGTTGCTGCAGCTGCCATCACTTTTCGACAATAGCTGCAAGAACTCCAGTCCACCCGTGACCACGACTGTTGCAACAAAGCCGAAACGTCAGAATAACAAATAAAAAGGTACATGCGCGATAAATACCCGTTTTAATAAAAGATCTGAGAGAAATCAGATCTTTTGCGACTCTTGTCCATATTCACCCAGATTATTTTACAATATTAAATGACTATAGAGCGGCTGATCCACCTCTTGTTCGGCGTGTAACTTAATGTAAAACTCTTTTTACAAGTTCTACGGCAATTTTTTATTAAGTTGTTCTATTTGGAGCCCATCCTGTCCCACAGCAAGGCAAAGGCCTCCCTTTCTTTTTCCCTTCCGAAAGGCAGAATAAAACCATGAGGTAGAACACGGCAGCGCCAATGGAAAAATGAGCAGCTTGCCTCGTGTATAAAAGACTGGACCACACACGCCCACAATAAGTAGACTAGAACATTAATGTCTAGACAAAAATGAAATAAAATTTATATAACTCAGAAAACCTAAACTTTAGGCCATCCTACGCAAAATGTTACCTGTAATTGATAGATGGTATTTGAGGAATACATTTTTTCAGCATTTTATAAAAATAAGCCATTTATACCCACACTGGTTCGTAGTATTAGGTTCGATGCAAAATTAATAGCATAGACACTTCGATAGCCGTAAGCCGATTTGGCCTGGGATTTCCCGCACAGTTAATTTATTTTTGTGTTTCACAAAGTTAATCCAAACATTTTATTAGAGACAACAATGGCTATTCGAAATTCAGCCTAAGCTCTTTGTAACAGGGTCATATTTTAACATGATTGTAAAAATAAATTGCCTTAAAAAATCATGTCGACATGCTATTTCGATGGTATTGAGTAAATATTGTCTTTTTTTTTGCAAAAATTTGCTTTACATCGTTATTTAATATCGAAAATATTTACTTTTGGCTTTTGTGGAAAATATAATAATTTTAGTTTTTTTTTTTGCCTGAGAGTTGTGTTTATTGCGCGTACACTTGAGTATTGAGTATCAAAATCTAGGTCTTAATGAGTTATACTGATCACCTAATTTATTGACTATAGTTTCTCCTCCAGGAGGAAGTATATGCAACACTAACCTACTTAAAGCAGTGAAGTTGACCGTTGAGTTTCTGATCTGCGCCTGCTTGAAGTCCACTTGGCACTGGTAGAAGTCGTTATTGGCCATCCGCACTCGGTTCACGCCCAGCTCAGCTGGTTTTTCAGGAGGAAGTACGCTCTGTACGCAACACTTACCAATAACAGTGAGGTTGACTCTTGAGTTCCTGGTCTGCGCCTGCTTAAAGTCCACACGGCACCGGTAGATGCCTTGATCGGCCGCTCTCACTCGGTCCACGCCCAGTTCAGCTGGTTTCCTCTCCGGGAGGAAGTATGCTCTGGATGCAAACACACTCTCATCTGACCACCGCTCGGCGACACCGAAGTCTCTTTCTCGTGCGTCCACGCTGGAAATAAAATGGAGAATTAGAAAAGTTTGAAATAGAAGGTCAGAGTATTGAGCAGGTATATGCGCACAATAACATGTGGTACCGAAACGTGGTCTTTCACTATGGGCCTCATAAGAAATCTCAAGGTTGTTCATCATGCTATGGAATGGGTAATTCTCTAGTAGATCAAATCAAAAATGAGGAGATTCGTAGACCAACCAATGCTACTGTTGTGTTATTTACAAAGGATTAGCAAGCTGAAGTAGCAATAGGCAAGGCACATAGCTCTAAGAACTGGCCGTTGGGTCAGAAAGGTCCTTGAGTGGAGATCACGCACTGGAAAGCACTCCACTAGATGAAAAGACAACCTGATAAAGGCTTCTGGGAGCCAATGGCTGTAGCACCCGTATAACATCGGTTAATCTGGAAATCTACGAGGGTGGCATGGCTGATATTATTTTGTTCTCTGAAACCAGCTATAAGTAACCAAAATACTATTACGTAAATTGTTTTATTGGGACTATTAATCATTATTTTCATATACCAAAACTAAGAGTGCACCAAAGAGCCCAACATTCCGTATCAAAGTTCAGTCGCTTTTACAAAGTTGCAACGTCAAAGGCATCAATACATCTTTTTACATCGACAGAGAAGTAGCACTTGAAACTTTGTCGTATGCACATTGCCAGGCACACGACAAAGTACCTATATTGATTGAGAACAGAGAGCTCACTCATAAATCTAGTTTCAAATACATTGTTTCTATTATTTGTATTTATTTATTTGACAAAAAGTTACAATTCAATTTATTTATTCAATTTCAGATATCAAAGATGTGTTTGTAAAAAACTTAATTCAAACATGTCACATGGGTTACATGTGTTACATACTAACAGTAATACATAAAGCACTGTCTAAATGCTTAGATATACTTGAGCCGCTACAAATTATTGAGATACCTACTTGAAGACCCGTCACAAACTGTTATGATTATTTTTAGGTAAAGTTAACACCTAATCCCAATTAAACATAACTTAATTATAACTGACCTACTCACCTAAATAACTGTCTACATCTTGTTACTAAAAGTATGTTTAATTTTCTGCTCTCTGTATTTTTAGGTTGTTTAAATCACCCTAAATACTATACCAATGGTTTAAATTACGCAATATATTCAATTGCTATTTCAATTCAAGGAATTTTGATCATAGGAAAATGAAGCGTATTTTTACCATTTTATCGGTAGTATTAACTCATTTGCATCATCATAGCAATATGCTTACCCATTTTGAATCTAATTTACCAAAACGCATTATGGTTCAAAATTATTCTAAAAGACCAAGATCCCGTTGCTTCATTTGTATTTTCTGGATGTCCTATTTTAAATCAACTTATCTATTCATCAAAATCAGTGCAGCAGTTTTGACGAGATTCAGTAACAAACTAACACATGTGCGAGGCAAGCAAGATGGTATGGAGTGGATCACACTTAACCTGATATAGGTTCACGAACTGAAACACTGTGGGTTATAACATCGATGAAAAGGTACGTAATAAAACCAAAGACTTTTGAATTTATAATGTAAGTGGTGGTGCTGTGTTTCGGTGTGAAGGGTATGGTTCCCGGTGAAATTACAGGCACATGAGGCTTTACACCTGTATGCCTCAAGTTGATAGACACAGGGCAGTGCAACGTGCGTGACCTACGAGGCAATACTTTGCTTTTATTGGTTACCACTTAACATATGCTTGTTCCATCGCCAGGTCGAATAAAAAAATAAAAATAAAATGGGAGCCATGATTCATTATCAGTCAACATATTTTGTACATACAATTAGTACATAATACAATCCCAATAAAATACACATATGTATAGTTAGCAGTGGGACAAAATAGGTAAAAAAAAAGTGCCAATAACTCATACCTAAACTGACCTAGCTGTTTCCGTTTTGAACTGCCAGAGCTTTCAAGAGACCATCCTCATAGCTGGAGACAATTCAATTCAAAAGTTTTTAGCTTGCATTTGAGTACAAACTACTGAAATGTGATCTTATGAAAGGTATTCTGGATAATTCAAAGTTTTGAGTTTTTTTTTTAAACCGTGTTATTTTTTTATTGTCTCTTTATTATTTGTACTAAAAACGGGATATTTACCATGATTTGTGAGTTTTTGAGTATCCCAATATTTCTACGCAGTTGCATGCGCCATGATCATGAGTAAACTGAAGTCTTTGCGAGTGGGTAGTTATCTCTATATGTCTCTTTATTGTTAAACATTCACTGATGTCTATTTTTTAATTTTGAAAGAAAAGAAAGAAAGAAATAACATTTATTTGTGACGGTACAAAACACACACAGCACACAAGTAAGGTACACACAAGAGAACATATTCATGCACACAAGAACAGCAATACCTAACAAATGTGTGTCTCACAATTACCTATATCTAAACGACCGACGTCACAAAAAGGCGTCCAACTCAGCATTTGTTGTGCTTTTGGCACAACGCTGATCTTCCGTTGGAACCATTTAAAAATGAAGATATCACGGATGCCCGCACAGTACTACAATTACAAAAACTATGAATATATAGATAAATATAAGTTACCACACTAAGAAAATAATAAATAAATAATAGCTATATTAAGTTACAACAAAACAAAAATGTAGATGATTGGGGAGAACTAGGCGAGAATGTGCATTAATCAGTCCCACTGCTAAGCAAAGGCCAAACTGCTAAATAATCAGGCTGCCAGAAGCGAGAAAGGATATTAGGATATATAAAGGAGTGAATAAAAATGGAAAAACTACAATATAGAAATTTCGTTTTTGAAGAGTTCGTGAGACTAGAAGACAAGAAGACTAAAAGAAAAACGCCGATTTGCCGAAAGTTGATTTGGAGATCTCGCGCGTTCAAATAAGGAAAAATCATTATAAATCACTGATTTACTAGACCAAAACACGTTACCTACGTTACAGAACCCTTTAAGTGCGAGCTTTCATTCAAGACACTTTTATCTATGCGAAACCTTTTAAGGAGTTTTATTCTCGTAGACGAACATAAAAAGAGCAAAGGTAAAGCATAATGATAAGAAAGCAACGGTAGAATTGTAAGATGAATATTAAAAGAGAAATAAGAATACCTTTAGAGATATAAACATTAAAGGTAATTTCAAGAGTGACACAACGTATACAAACGGAATTTTGGTATTACAATTTACATAATTAAAAAATAAATAAATAAAATAAATAAATATTGCTGGACATTTCACACAGCGCTATCTAGCCCCAAACTAAGCAGAGCTTGTACTATGGGAACCAGATAACTAATAGAATACTTATATACTTTTTTTTTGTAAATACATACTTATAATATATAGAAAAACACCCAGACACGGAACAAATATCTGTAGATCATGCAAACATTTGTTCCGCGGCGGGAATCGAACCCACTATCTCCTGCGTCTCAGCCGGCTATACGCCCACTGCACCACGGAGGTCGTAAATTATTTAACACCCGACGCAAAAAGAGAGAACATGTAATATCACTCGTTTTTATTCTGGTTTTGAAAGTGATATTCACGTTATCTAATGTAAATACTTACTTGGGCAGAGAGATTTTGTGTTTCCTTCTACCATACATTAACATTTTCAGTAATATTTTGGTCCGAAACGTCTAAATTCATTCTTACAACTTTCATATACCATAATAACCTTTTTATATGGATGGAAAGAGTAGAATTTTCTGCCTTAGGTTTACCTGTAAATAGGCGTTCCCAAGTCTTCCTTGTACCACAGCACCAGAAGCACTGCGTCTTCCGCCCCTGACATCTCGATATCCCCCTACTAGACTGGCGAAGTTGCAAGCGGGTCAGATATTAGTGAATGTAATGGCGTTACTTTACCTGTAAATAGGCGTGCCCAAGTCTTCTTGTACCACAGCACCAGAAGCACCGCGTCTTCCTCCCCTGACATCTCGATATCCCCCTACTAGACTGGCGAAGTTGCAAGCGGGTCAGATATTAGTGAATGTAATGGCGTTACTTTACCTGTAAATAGGCGTGCCCAAGTCTTCTTGTACCACAGCACCAGAAGCACCGCGTCTTCCTCCCCTGACATCTCGATATCCCCCTACTAGACTGGCGAAGTTGCAAGCGGGTCAGATATTAGTGAATGTAATGGCGTTACTTTACCTGTAAATAGGAGTGCCCAAGTCTTCTTGTACCACAGCACCAGAAGCACCGCGTCTTCCTCCCCTGACATCTCGATATCCCCCCACTAGACTGGCGAAGTTGCAAGCGGGTCAGATATTAGTGAATGTAATGGCGTTACTTTACCTGTAAATAGGCGTGCCCAAGTCTTCTTGTACCACAGCACCAGAAGCACCGCGTCTTCCTCCCCTGACATCTCGATATCCCCCTACTAGACTGGCGAAGTTGCAAGCGGGTCAGATATTAGTGAATGTAATGGCGTTACTTTACCTGTAAATAGGCGTGCCCAAGTCTTCTTGTACCACAGCACCAGAAGCACCGCGTCTTCCTCCCCTGACATCTCGATATCCCCCTACTAGACTGGCGAAGTTGCAAGCGGGTCAGATATTAGTGAATGTAATGGCGTTACTTTACCTGTAAATAGGCGTGCCCAAGTCTTCTTGTACCACAGCACCAGAAGCACCGCGTCTTCCTCCCCTGACATCTCGATATCCCCCTACTAGACTGGCGAAGTTGCAAGCGGGTCAGATATTAGTGAATGTAATGGCGTTACTTTACCTGTAAATAGGCGTGCCCAAGTCTTCTTGTACCACAGCACCAGAAGCACCGCGTCTTCCTCCCCTGACATCTCGATATCCCCCTACTAGACTGGCGAAGTTGCGAGCGGGTCAGCTATTAGTGAATGTAATGGCGTTACTTTACCTGTAAATAGGAGTGCCCAAGTCTTCCTTGTACCACAGCACCAGAAGCACTGCGTCTTCCGCCCCTGACATCTCGATATCCCCCTACTAGACTGGCGAAGTTGCAAGCGGGTCAGATATTAGTGAATGTAATGGCGTTACTTTACCTGTAAATAGGCGTGCCCAAGTCTTCTTGTACCACAGCACCAGAAGCACCGCGTCTTCCTCCCCTGACATCTCGATATCCCCCTACTAGACTGGCGAAGTTGCAAGCGGGTCAGATATTAGTGAATGTAATGGAGTTGCTTTACCTGTAAATAGGCGTGCCCAAGTCTTCTTGTACCACAGCACCAGAAGCACCGCGTCTTCCTCCCCTGACATCTCGATATCCCCCTACTAGACTGGCGAAGTTGCAAGCGGGTCAGATATTAGTGAATGTAATGGCGTTACTTTACCTGTAAATAGGCGTGCCCAAGTCTTCTTGTACCACAGCACCAGAAGCACCGCGTCTTCCTCCCCTGACATCTCGATATCCCCCTACTAGACTGGCGAAGTTGCAAGCGGGTCAGATATTAGTGAATGTAATGGCGTTACTTTACCTGTAAATAGGCGTGCCCAAGTCTTCTTGTACCACAGCACCAGAAGCACCGCGTCTTCCTCCCCTGACATCTCGATATCCCCCTACTAGACTGGCGAAGTTGCGAGCGGGTCAGCTATTAGTGAATGTAATGGCGTTACTTTACCTGTAAATAGGAGTGCCCAAGTCTTCTTGTACCACAGCACCAGAAGCACCGCGTCTTCCCCCCCTGACATCTCGATATCCCCCTACTAGACTGGCGAAGTTGCAAGCGGGTCAGATATTAGTGAATGTAATGGCGTTACTTTACCTGTAAATAGGCGTGCCCAAGTCTTCCTTGTACCACAGCACCAGAAGCACCGCGTCTTCCTCCCCTGACATCTCGATATCCCCCTACTAGACTGGCGAAGTTGCAAGCGGGTCAGATATTAGTGAATGTAATGGCGTTACTTTACCTGTAAATAGGCGTGCCCAAGTCTTCCTTGTACCACAGCACCAGAAGCACCGCGTCTTCCTCCCCTGACATCTCGATATCCCCCTACTAGACTGGCGAAGTTGCGAGCAGGTCAGCTATTAGTGAATGTAATGGCGTTACTTTACCTGTAAATAGGAGTGCCCAAGTCTTCTTGTACCACAGCACCAGAAGCACCGCGTCTTCCTCCCCTGACATCTCGATATCCCCCTACTAGACTGGCGAAGTTGCGAGCGGGTCAGATATTAGTGAATGTAATGGCGTTACTTTACCTGTAAATAGGCGTGCCCAAGTGTTCCTTGTACCACAGCACCAGAAACACCGCGTCTTCCTCCCCTGACATCTCGATATCCTTCTACTAGACTGGCGAAGTTGCGAGCGGGTCAGCTATTAGTGAATGTAATGGCGTTACTTTACCTGTAAATAGGAGTGCCCAAGTCTTCTTGTACCACAGCACCAGAAGCACCGCGTCTTCCTCCCCTGACATCTCGATATCCCCCTACTAGACTGGCGAAGTTGCGAGCGGGTCAGCTATTAGTGAATGTAATGGCGTTACTTTACCTGTAAATAGGAGTGCCCAAGTCTTCTTGTACCACAGCACCAGAAGCACCGCGTCTTCCTCCCCTGACATCTCGATATCCCCCTACTAGACTGGCGAAGTTGCAAGCGGGTCAGATATTAGTGAATGTAATGGCGTTACTTTACCTGTAAATAGGCGTGCCCAAGTCTTCCTTGTACCACAGCACCAGAAGCACCGCTTCTTCCTCCCCTAACATCTCGATATCCCCCTACTAGACTGGCGAAGTTGCAAGCGGGTCAGATATTAGTGAATGTAATGGCGTTACTTTACCTGTAAATAGGAGTGCCCAAGTCTTCTTGTACCACAGCACCAGAAGCACCGCGTCTTCCTCCCCTGACATCTCGATATCCCCCTACTAGACTGGCGAAGTTGCGAGCGGGTCAGCTAATAGTAAATGTAATGGCGTTAGTTTACCTGTAAATAGGAGTGCCCAAGTCTTCTTGTACCACAGCACCAGAAGCACCGCGTCTTCCTCCCCTGACATCTCGATATCCCCCTACTAGACTGGCGAAGTTGCGAGCGGGTCAGCTATTAGTAAATGTAATGGCGTTAGTTTACCTGTAAATAGGAGTGCCCAAGTCTTCTTGTACCACAGCACCAGAAGCACCGCGTCTTCCTCCCCTGCCATCTCGATATTCTTCTGCTAGACTGGCGAAGTTGCGAGCAGGTCAGCTAATAGTGAATGTAATGGCGTTAGTTTACCTGTAAATAGGAGTGCCCAAGTCTTCTTGTACCACAGAACCAGAATCACCGCATCTTCCTCCCCTGCCATCTCGATATTCTTCTGCTAGGCTGGCGAAGTTGCAAGCGGGTCAGCTATTAGTGAATGTAATGGCGTTACTTTACCTGTAAATAGGCGTGCCCAAGTCTTCTTTTTTTTTTTTTTTTTTTTTTTTTTTTTTTTTTTTTTTTTTTTATCCCTGTCCGGACGCTGAGGTCCGGCCCGCGAGCTAGCCTACATCTAACCCTCCGACATACGGTCGGAGTCCTTGTTAACTGACTACTCTTCCATTCTTTCTTATCTTTTATTCAGTCTTTCATGCTTCATACTATATCTTTCTTTCATTCATCCTTCTTTTACTCTTTCTTTGGTGGGATGCCAATGTTAACTATTTTATTATTATATATTTCTTATTATGTTCTAGGGATGGGATGGGTCGTTACATTTATTTGCTTTTAGTCTTTAAACAGTAACTTAACCTAGTTCTTTATACATTGTATTATATCTAATATGTTATATTCTATATTACAATATGCATTTTATATATATTCTATAATATACATAATTCATATTTTTACCTAACTTTATTTATTCCTTTTTATAACTTTAGTTGCAATTTTTATACAATATTTGAGGAACGTTGGCCTCATGCGCTTGTTAAAGATAATGCTACTTGCATTTTTGGCGTTTATATCATAGTCTATCAAGTTTGAGGCCTCGTATCTCTCGACACCATATACTGGGCATTCAAAAAGAATATGCGGGACAGTTTCTTCCACATCAGGTTCACAGATGCACGATGGGTTCTCCTTACACTTAAACCGAGTTAAGTATTCTGAGAACCCACCGTGCCCCGTGAATACCTGTGTGAGTACATTTTTAAGCTCGATTTTCCTAACTATCTTATACGCTTCTATGGCATCTGGAAAGAACATTTTGGTGACGGCTGCTCTATCCTCTGATTTGTATCTCCGATTCCATACGTCAAGCGACTCCTTACGGATCTGTCGCTTGACGTATGACACCGGACACGCATCGTAATCAGGTTTCTTCTTCAGTTTTAGGGCAGCGTCCTTGGCCAATTCATCGGCTCTTTCGTTACCGTTCATCCCTGTGTGCGCTTTGATCCAAAATAAAGATATATCTTTATTTTGGAGCCTGATGCTTTCTAGGTTTTTTCTAGTTTCTATCGCCAGGGGATGAACGGAGCCGCTGTTCGTTATTGTTTCCAGAGCCGCTCGTGAATCGCTATAGATTCCATAGCTGACTTCGTGACGCTTCAGAATCTCTCGCGTGGCTCGACATATGGCGAGGAGTTCCGCCTGGTAGACCGTGCAGTGAGATGGCAGCTTCAGTTTGAGAGATTTGATCTCCGCTGCGCTGTTCCATAAGGACAGCGCAGCTCCGACCTTCTCCTCAATCCTGCTACCATCTGTGAATATACGGACTGCTTGTTGATTATATTCGTCAACGTCATGTTTGTCTACCAGTTTTATGAACTCCCAGCTCATATGCCTAGCCGGGTGCGGTTTCGAGCTAAAGGCCACTCTATGTTCTACGTCCCTGTCCCCCAAAAACGGCTGGGGAACTCCGCGCCTGGTTTCATACAGGGCTGCCGCCTCGCGGATTCGAAGATCCAGCGGCAGAATCCCGGCCAGTATAAGAGCAGAATTTAGGGAGACAGTTCGGTAGGCTTTCGTCAGCTTTTGGGCGAACACTCGTTGTACAGAGTTTAACTGTTTCCGCACATTTAGTTTTTTGGCCGCACTTGCCCAGGCGCCAGCCGCGTACGTCATTACCGGTTCGACTGTGGCCGTGTATATGGTGCGGACCACTTCCGGGTGGAGACCCCAACTGACCCTGGCGGCTCTAGACAACCGTTTATAAAAGTTGAGCGCTTTCCTGCACGTTATTGCGGTATGTTTATTGAACGTGAGTTTGTTATCTATAGTGAGCCCCAGGATCTTGATGTCCTCTGACATGCCAATGTCAACCCCTCCCATGCTCAACAGCGGTGTATCGTATTTAAGCTTGCGCGTGATGACCATCGCGCTGGTTTTGTGTGGTGCGAATTTAAGCTTATTATCGATACCCCACCGCTGGACATAGTCGAGGGCGGCATTGGCCTGTCTCTGCACCTCCAGTGCCGCATCGCCATCAAATACCAGGACCACGTCGTCGGCAAACGCCTGAGCATAGTCACCCCGCTGCTTTAGTCCCGTCAGGAGAGGATTTAGAAGGAGGTTCCAAAGTATAGGTCCCCCAATGGAACCTTGTACGCAGCCTTTGTTTGTACGTCTGAGGTATTCGTGTCCTGCGTATCGGACTTTCACCGTTCTGTCGTCCAGGTAACTGTCAATAACCCTCCGAAGGTTCACGGGGCAGCCTTCCTCCGCAAGCCTCACCCTAATGGCCGGCCACCACGCGCTGTCGAAGGCTCCCTCTATGTCCAGTGATATCAAAACTATAAGTTTTTTCTGTTCGAGTTTTTTGCGGATATATTGCATCAGGTCATAGAGGGAGTCTTCGGTGCTCCTTTGGGGCATGAACCCATACTGTAGAGTGCTTAATCTAGGAACCAGGTACCATTTAAGCCGCCCCACCAACATCTTCTCCATGATCTTTCCCAAAACCGGTAGCAGCCCTATAGGCCTGTACGACTTAGGGTTGGAGTAGTCGTCTTTCCCTGGCTTCCTTAAGACTACTACCGTGGCCTCTTTCCACCTTTTCGGGAAATATCCGAGGAGAAGGCACCTATTGCACAGCGCGAGGAACAATTCTATATCGTGATGAATTGCTCTACCACATATGTCCGCAGTTAAACCATCGGCGCCCGGAGCCTTTTTTGGGTTGAAGCTCTTCACAGCCGATCTCAGCTCCTCGGTGGTAAACGGTGGGTCATGGTTTTCATCATGAACCCAGGCGTTTACTTGTTCAGCTATCTCTCTAGTTCGGCTGTGATTTGCTGTATCATCGTTCTTTAGATCTTCCGGATAAAAGGTTTCCGCTAGGTGCCTTGCTGACTCCTGGCCGTCAAGAACTGTTCCCTCCTTCTTTAAGGGTAAATCCTCCTGTCGTTTTGTTGTCCTTCCTAGAACCCTATAAATGCCCTCCCACACTCCTTCTCTGTCTTGTTTCCCACAGAACTCCTTCCAACTTTCTATTTGTGCCTTCTTGGCTTTGTGTTCATACGCTTCTTTGGTTTCCAGGTACTCTTCAATCACCTTCTGCCTGCGGACCGGCGCTGCGCATCGGATTCGTCGCTTCATCGTGGTGGTCTTACTCTTCAGTATGGCGAGCTCTTCCGACCACCATGGTAGGGTGAGTGTGCTGCTTGGTTTCTTTTTTGGAATACTACTATTGCATGATTCTATTATTGCCTGTGTGTAAAGTTCTATATTTGCTTCTAATTTTTCTTTGTCTATTATGTTATCTGTGTTATCTATATTTATTTTATTTTTCTCGAGCAATTGGGCAAGTTTCTCATGAAACTTGTCCCAATCTGCTTTTTTACTATTGTATATTCTAGTAGTTCTACTTGTTTTTATTCCTTTTGCTTTTCTTAATCTCATTTTGAAAGTCAGCACATTGTGATCGGAGCTCGTCAGACCTACTTGTACTCTCCAGTCTTCTATTAGATCCAGCAACTCCTTCGCGCATGCCGTTATGTCCACGAAGCTGGTGTACGGTTTGTTTCCCCTGATTGTATAGAAAGTTGGAGTATCCCCCTCATTCAAGACTTGCAAGTCCATTTCCTCGAGTGCTCCAGCCATATCTTCTCCCCTACCATCAGTTTTTAGGCTTCCCCACCAGGAGTTTTTCGCGTTGGAGTCACCTCCCATTAGGATCTTTGCTTTTCCTATTCGCGATTTTATCCTCTTTAGATGTTCGAGGTATGGTTCGATTGGTTCCGGCTTTGGCTCGAAGTAAAACGAGACCGCCACAACCTCCCAGACATTCGTTCGGAGTTTCACAACAACGATATTGTCTGTTGTGAACTCCGGACAGAGGATAGCGTCAATGTCGGAGTCAAAGACGGCTACTGCCGCCTTAACTACGCCATTCCCTTGGTTCGTGTTCTGGAAGATTCTGGCGCCCCCGTAGTCCTTCATTCTGCCTATGCCTCCAATGTATGGCTCCTGGAGGAGTGCGAACGCTATCTTTTTATTTGCTGCCTCGAGCATTAGTTCGTTGGTGGCTAGCGCCATGCGCTGTAGATTGGCTTGCGCAACGAGGTATGTCTTTGCGCTGGTTTGGGGACCCTTTGAGCCCGGGACAACTTTAGCAATACGCTATTGTGGCCCGGGCCAGGGCTTCCCACTTCCGACGAATAGGACATTCGCCACTGAAGGCGTTATGGTCCGTCTTGTCCAATTTAGCGCGATTGCAGTTTGTGCATGATGGGGGTGCGTCTGCGAGCCATTCTGGGCATTCAGATTTCATGTGGGCACCCCCACAGTGGCAGCACTTCTCCACCGTCTCTTTGCAGAACCGTCTTCCGTGTCCATACCCCAGACAGAGGGAGCATTGCACTAACGGCGACTGATCTGCCACTCTCACTCGCTGGAGGTCTATCTGTACGGTTCTTGCATCGACCAAGCGCTGCCAGATTGCGGGGGAGACCCTCATTACTATCAAATCAAATCAAATCTTTTTAAAGTGTGTGTGTTTTAAAAAAAAACTATGTGGTGTGTGTGAGGATTTCGTGTCTGTTCTTTGAAGGCTATTTCCACCTTTTGATTGGTAAGGTCTTTAAGGACTCCTTTATTCTGGTTTTTTAGGGCGTCAAGGACCTCCACGTCGGTGTTGTATTTTAAGACGTCTCTAAAGACCACCAGCGGGTCTTTATTTTTCATTTCCTGCACGTTGAGTTCCTTGGCACCCTTTAACCTTTCTTTCACCCTTTGTCTTTCTTCGTCAGTTTTACACCCAATTATCACCTTCTGGTCTTTGGCTTTTCTTATACTGTCTACCGCAATCCCACTTTCCTTGGCGTTCACTACCTTCCTTATTCTGTCAAGGACTTCTTCTCCTGTTTCTTTTTCGTTTACAGCCGAAACCACGACGGAGTGTAGCGCGGTCCGTTCCGGTCCTCGAGGAAACGCCGCTGCGACACTCGCGTACGACTGTTTCTGCTGTATCTCCTCTTGTCTCTCTAAACTTTCCTTGAGTCTTTCCATTCTTTGGGTATTTTCTTGGAGAAGTTTTGTGTGTTCTTCCAACTTCCTGAGGAGAAGCACGTTTTCCGGCTTGTTTTGTCCTGGTAGTTCCACCTTTTCTGTTTCTTTATGGTCGGTGGTGGGTTTTTTCCCACTTGCCCCTTCCTTTACAAGTTGATACAGCCGGTTCAGGGCATAGGCTACTCCATTTTTGATCTCGGTTTTAAGATTTCTCGAGTTGTTCAGGTGTTCTGTGGCCGCGTTTAAGCAAGCCTTAGCCTCTGCCATCCGATCCGCGTACTTCTGACTTGTTTTGTCTAGTGCAAATGTTTTGTCTAGATTTCCTGCCGCCTCCGTTGACGTTCTTAGGGTCACCGCTCTTGGCTCAACCTGCGGGAACGTTGTCTTTGGTCTTGGCCTAGGGGGTTCCACCATCGGTTTCGTTTTCTTTGGGGTAGTCAAGGTTTTTGGGAGTGTCTCCGATTTCCCTGTTTCCCACTCTCCAATGCTCCGTCTCACGCTTGTACTCGTGGTCTTGCTTGAGTGAGCTACGGGGGTCGGGCTCCTCTTCGTCTTCCCCTGTGAGTCTATCGCGGCTTCTTCCACGGTTTTTGGTTTTACTGGTGTTCTGATACCGAACATCTTAAGGCCTTTATATATCTCTTAATATAAATGTATGCTGTAATATTCTTAATATTGTTTAATATTTTATTTATGTGATTTCTTTCTGTTTCAGGTTCGTCGGGGTGAGGCTGCGTACACGGGTAGGTTGTCACAGATTAAAATGTTTGTAAAAGTTATATACAATAGTTATTGGTAATTTTGTAGAAATTTTTTGTCAATCTATATTGCATATATGAAGTCCGGTTTTAAAAATTTTTAAAATTTTAGCGCAATATAAAACGCAAAAACAATTTTGGAGACCAAACTGTGTCCGATTTCACGTGTCGCCTTCGGAGACACGAAGCTTCAACCTAGTAGTAATGCTTATAACTTATAATATACAAAAACTTAAGGAAAATATACAAATTAAAATTAAACAAGAAATTGTACAATGTGAAATGGTCCAAAACTTATATATACTATTTACAATTTAGTAGTTCTGTTCCCGCTCCTTATGTTGACCCAATTTACGCCACTCGGGCCTCCTGAATGTAGGTAAAAATTTCAAGTAAGAAAAACTCAAAAACTATTGGTCTGAAAATTTTAAAACTTTAGGGAAGGTTCAATGTCAGTGGGCCTAATATATATCTTTATTACAAAACAAAGGTCACCTCTTACTTTCCTAGAATACTTAATTTTGAATATAAAATTTCTTAAAAGTGTCAAAACTTTGTCAAAACTTAATTTATTTAGGTAAACAAAAATGCAGAATCTTTTTGAATAGTAAATACCGCAATTTGGCTTTTAAAATTTTGACCCACTTTTAATTTTCAGGGTGCCCGAATGTAGGTCAAAAGGTCAACACAGGATATTTCCGAAACTACTTATCGGAAAAATCTAAAACTAAAAACAGGTAAAGAGAACCTAATAACTAGTTGTATGATACAATAAAATTAATACCTTACCGCTTTACTTTTAAAGTTATAAAATTTTTTAAAAACTCGTTTTTTAAAATTGTCTCTAAAATGTTCAAAATTTAACTTTTTTCAATTTTTCAAACGGCTCCGCACTCGTCTCGCTGGTGTCCTGGCGTATCCGTTGTCAAATTTTGTCCAGCGGCCTCGGGTCACTGACCTCGTGGCCACGTGGTTTTTGTTGTTTTTGTGTTTTTTCCGCGCGCCTGCGCGGAAAAAATCGGGAGTGCCGGCCAACGTGTAGAGCTCTTGGAGGCCCTCCAAACTGCAGTTAAAAAACTGCAGGTCGTCGCTGTAGATTTTGAGAAAATCCACTTTTAAAGTTTTATTTCTCACAAAAAATCACTGTTTTCCAAATAACTCCTGATACACTTCACTTAGCGCGACGCAAAAAACACTGTCGTGTGCGCTGTCACTTTCCGCTTGTTTTGGTGTATCACAAGATACTAAAATGCAAAATTTTCTAATTTTTTCGAATTTTCTCGTGCGGATCACTATGAATTCGTGGCGCTCTCGAGTGCGGACGGAGCGGGACTCGCCCAAGTCTTCTTGTACCACAGCACCAGAAGCACCGCGTCTTCCTCCCCTGACATCTCGATATCCCCCTACTAGACTGGCGAAGTTGCAAGCGGGTCAGATATTAGTGAGTGTAATGGCGTTACTTTACCTGTAAATAGGAGTGCCCAAATCTTCTTGTACCACAGCACCAGAAGCACCGCGTCTTCCTCCCCTGACATCTCGATATCCCCCTACTAGACTGGCGAAGTTGCGAGCGGGTCAGCTATTAGTGAATGTAATGGCGTTACTTTACCTGTAAATAGGAGTGACCAAGTCTTCTTGTACCACAGCACCAGAAGCACCGCGTCTTCCTCCCCTGACATCTCGATATCCCCCTACTAGACTGGCGAAGTTGCAAGCGGGTCAGATATTAGTGAATGTAATGGCGTTACTTTACCTGTAAATAGGCGTGCCCAAGTCTTCTTGTACCACAGCACCAGAAGCACCGCGTCTTCCTCCCCTGACATCTCGATATCCCCCTACTAGACTGGCGAAGTTGCAAGCGGGTCAGATATTAGTGAATGTAATGGCGTTACTTTACCTGGAAATAGGCGTGCCCAAGTCTTCTTGTACCACAGCACCAGAAGCACCGCGTCTTCCTCCCCTGACATCTCGATATCCCCCTACTAGACTGGCGAAGTTGCGAGCGGGTCAGCTATTAGTGAATGTAATGGCGTTACTTTACCTGTAAATAGGAGTGCCCAAGTCTTCTTGTACCACAGCACCAGAAGCACCGCGTCTTCCTCCCCTGACATCTCGATATCCCCCTACTAGACTGGCGAAGTTGCGAGCGGGTCAGCTATTAGTGAATGTAATGGCGTTACTTTACCTGTAAATAGGAGTGCCCAAGTCTTCTTGTACCACAACACCAGAAGCACCGCATCTTCCTCCCCTGACATCTCGATATCCCCCTACTAGACTGGCGAAGTTGCAAGCGGGTCAGATATTAGTGAGTGTAATGGCGTTACTTTACCTGTAAATAGGAGTGCCAAAGTCTTCTTGTACCACAGCACCAGAAGCACCGCGTCTTCCTCCCCTGACATCTCGATATCCCCCTACTAGACTGGCGAAGTTGCGAGCGGGTCAGCTATTAGTGAATGTAATGGCGTTACTTTACCTGTAAATAGGAGTGCCCAAGTCTTCTTGTACCACAGCACCAGAAGCACCGCGTCTTCCTCCCCTGACATCTCGATATCCCCCTACTAGACTGGCGAAGTTGCAAGCGGGTCAGATATTAGTGAATGTAATGGCGTTACTTTACCTGTAAATAGGAGTGCCCAAGTCTTCTTGTACCACAGCACCAGAAGCACCGCGTCTTCCTCCCCTGACATCTCGATATCCCCCTACTAGACTGGCGAAGTTGCGAGCGGGTCAGATATTAGTGAATGTAATGGCGTTACTTTACCTGTAAATAGGAGTGCCCAAGTCTTCTTGTACCACAGCACCAGAAGCACCGCGTCTTCCTCCCCTGACATCTCGATATCCCCCTACTAGACTGGCGAAGTTGCAAGCGGGTCAGATATTAGTGAATGTAATGGCGTTACTTTACCTGTAAATAGGAGTGCCCAAGTCTTCTTGTACCACAGCACCAGAAGCACCGCGTCTCCTCCCCTGACATCTCGATATCCCCCTACTAGACTGGCGAAGTTGCAAGCGGGTCAGATATTAGTGAGTGTAATGGCGTTACTTTACCTGTAAATAGGAGTGCCAAAGTCTTCTTGTACCACAGCACCAGAAGCACCGCGTCTTCCTCCCCTGACATCTCGATATCCCCCTACTAGACTGGCGAAGTTGCGAGCGGGTCAGCTATTAGTGAATGTAATGGCGTTACTTTACCTGTAAATAGGAGTGCCCAAGTCTTCTTGTACCACAGCACCAGAAGCACCGCGTCTTCCTCCCCTGACATCTCGATATCCCCCTACTAGACTGGCGAAGTTGCGAGCGGGTCAGATATTAGTGAATGTAATGGCGTTACTTTACCTGTAAATAGGAGTGCCCAAGTCTTCTTGTACCACAGCACCAGAAGCACCGCGTCTTCCTCCCCTGACATCTCGATATCCCCCTACTAGACTGGCGAAGTTGCAAGCGGGTCAGATATTAGTGAATGTAATGGCGTTACTTTACCTGTAAATAGGAGTGCCCAAGTCTTCTTGTACCACAGCACCAGAAGCACCGCGTCTTCCTCCCCTGACATCTCGATATCCCCCTACTAGACTGGCGAAGTTGCGAGCGGGTCAGATATTAGTGAATGTAATGGCGTTACTTTACCTGTAAATAGGAGTGCCCAAGTCTTCTTGTACCACAGCACCAGAAGCACCGCGTCTTCCTCCCCTGACATCTCGATATCCCCCTACTAGACTGGCGAAGTTGCAAGCGGGTCAGATATTAGTGAATGTAATGGCGTTACTTTACCTGTAAATAGGAGTGCCCAAGTCTTCTTGTACCACAGCACCAGAAGCACCGCGTCTTCCTCCCCTGACATCTCGATATCCCCCTACTAGACTGGCGAAGTTGCGAGCGGGTCAGCTAATAGTAAATGTAATGGCGTTAGTTTACCTGTAAATAGGAGTGCCCAAGTCTTCTTGTACCACAGCACCAGAAGCACCGCGTCTTCCTCCCCTGACATCTCGATATCCCCCTACTAGACTGGCGAAGTTGCGAGCGGGTCAGCTAATAGTAAATGTAATGGCGTTAGTTTACCTGTAAATAGGAGTGCCCAAGTCTTCTTGTACCACAGAACCAGAATCACCGCATCTTCCTCCCCTGCCATCTCGATATTCTTCTGCTAGGCTGGCGAAGTTGCAAGCGGGTCAGCTATTAGTGAATGTAATGGCGTTACTTTACCTGTAAATAGGCGTGCCCAAGTCTTCTTGTACCACAGCACCAGAATCACCGCGTCTTCCTCCCCTGACATCTCGATATCCCCCTACTAGACTGGCGAAGTTGCGAGCGGGTCAGCTAATAGTGAATGTAATGGCGTTAGTTTACCTGTAAATAGGAGTGCCCAAGTCTTCTTGTACCACAGAACCAGAATCACCGCATCTTCCTCCCCTGCCATCTCGATATTCTTCTGCTAGGCTGGCGAAGTTGCAAGCGGGTCAGCTATTAGTGAATGTAATGGCGTTACTTTACCTGTAAATAGGCGTGCCCAAGTCTTCTTGTACCACAGCACCAGAATCACCGCGTCTTCCTCCCCTGACATCTCGATATCCCCCTACTAGACTGGCGAAGTTGCGAGCGGGTCAGCTAATAGTAAATGTAATGGCGTTAGTTTACCTGTAAATAGGAGTGCCCAAGTCTTCTTGTACCACAGAACCAGAATCACCGCATCTTCCTCCCCTGCCATCTCGATATTCTTCTGCTAGACTGGCGAAGTTGCAAGCGGGTCAGCTATTAGTGAATGTAATGGCGTTACTTTACCTGTAAATAGGCGTGCCCAAGTCTTCTTGTACCACAGCACCAGAATCACCGCGTCTTCCTCCCCTGACATCTCGATATCCCCCTACTAGACTGGCGAAGTTGCAAGCGGGTCAGCTATTAGTGAATGTAATGGCGTTACTTTACCTGTAAATAGGCGTGCCCAAGTCTTCTTGTACCACAGCACCAGAATCACCGCGTCTTCCTCCCCTGACATCTCGATATCCCCCTACTAGACTGGCGAAGTTGCGAGCGGGTCAGCTAATAGTAAATGTAATGGCGTTAGTTTACCTGTAAATAGGAGTGCCCAAGTCTTCTTGTACCACAGCACCAGAAGCACCGCGTCTTCCTCCCCTGACATCTCGATATCCCCCTACTAGACTGGCGAAGTTGCGAGCGGGTCAGCTAATAGTAAATGTAATGGCGTTAGTTTACCTGTAAATAGGAGTGCCCAAGTCTTCTTGTACCACAGAACCAGAATCACCGCATCTTCCTCCCCTGCCATCTCGATATTCTTCTGCTAGGCTGGCGAAGTTGCAAGCGGGTCAGCTATTAGTGAATGTAATGGCGTTACTTTACCTGTAAATAGGCGTGCCCAAGTCTTCTTGTACCACAGCACCAGAATCACCGCGTCTTCCTCCCCTGACATCTCGATATCCCCCTACTAGACTGGCGAAGTTGCGAGCGGGTCAGCTAATAGTGAATGTAATGGCGTTAGTTTACCTGTAAATAGGAGTGCCCAAGTCTTCTTGTACCACAGAACCAGAATCACCGCATCTTCCTCCCCTGCCATCTCGATATTCTTCTGCTAGGCTGGCGAAGTTGCAAGCGGGTCAGCTATTAGTGAATGTAATGGCGTTACTTTACCTGTAAATAGGCGTGCCCAAGTCTTCTTGTACCACAGCACCAGAATCACCGCGTCTTCCTCCCCTGACATCTCGATATCCCCCTACTAGACTGGCGAAGTTGCGAGCGGGTCAGCTAATAGTGAATGTAATGGCGTTAGTTTACCTGTAAATAGGAGTGCCCAAGTCTTCTTGTACCACAGAACCAGAATCACCGCATCTTCCTCCCCTGCCATCTCGATATTCTTCTGCTAGGCTGGCGAAGTTGCAAGCGGGTCAGCTATTAGTGAATGTAATGGCGTTACTTTACCTGTAAATAGGCGTGCCCAAGTCTTCTTGTACCACAGCACCAGAATCACCGCGTCTTCCTCCCCTGACATCTCGATATCCCCCTACTAGACTGGCGAAGTTGCGAGCGGGTCAGCTAATAGTGAATGTAATGGCGTTAGTTTACCTGTAAATAGGAGTGCCCAAGTCTTCTTGTACCACAGAACCAGAATCACCGCATCTTCCTCCCCTGCCATCTCGATATTCTTCTGCTAGGCTGGCGAAGTTGCAAGCGGGTCAGCTATTAGTGAATGTAATGGCGTTACTTTACCTGTAAATAGGCGTGCCCAAGTCTTCTTGTACCACAGCACCAGAATCACCGCGTCTTCCTCCCCTGACATCTCGATATCCCCCTACTAGACTGGCGAAGTTGCGAGCGGGTCAGCTAATAGTGAATGTAATGGCGTTAGTTTACCTGTAAATAGGAGTGCCCAAGTCTTCTTGTACCACAGAACCAGAATCACCGCATCTTCCTCCCCTGCCATCTCGATATTCTTCTGCTAGGCTGGCGAAGTTGCAAGCGGGTCAGCTATTAGTGAATGTAATGGCGTTACTTTACCTGTAAATAGGCGTGCCCAAGTCTTCTTGTACCACAGCACCAGAATCACCGCGTCTTCCTCCCCTGACATCTCGATATCCCCCTACTAGACTGGCGAAGTTGCGAGCGGGTCAGCTAATAGTAAATGTAATGGCGTTAGTTTACCTGTAAATAGGAGTGCCCAAGTCTTCTTGTACCACAGCACCAGAAGCACCGCGTCTTCCTCCCCTGACATCTCGATATCCCCCTACTAGACTGGCGAAGTTGCGAGCGGGTCAGCTAATAGTAAATGTAATGGCGTTAGTTTACCTGTAAATAGGAGTGCCCAAGTCTTCTTGTACCACAGAACCAGAATCACCGCATCTTCCTCCCCTGCCATCTCGATATTCTTCTGCTAGGCTGGCGAAGTTGCAAGCGGGTCAGCTATTAGTGAATGTAATGGCGTTACTTTACCTGTAAATAGGCGTGCCCAAGTCTTCTTGTACCACAGCACCAGAATCACCGCGTCTTCCTCCCCTGACATCTCGATATCCCCCTACTAGACTGGCGAAGTTGCGAGCGGGTCAGCTAATAGTGAATGTAATGGCGTTAGTTTACCTGTAAATAGGAGTGCCCAAGTCTTCTTGTACCACAGAACCAGAATCACCGCATCTTCCTCCCCTGCCATCTCGATATTCTTCTGCTAGGCTGGCGAAGTTGCAAGCGGGTCAGCTATTAGTGAATGTAATGGCGTTACTTTACCTGTAAATAGGCGTGCCCAAGTCTTCTTGTACCACAGCACCAGAATCACCGCGTCTTCCTCCCCTGACATCTCGATATCCCCCTACTAGACTGGCGAAGTTGCGAGCGGGTCAGCTAATAGTGAATGTAATGGCGTTAGTTTACCTGTAAATAGGAGTGCCCAAGTCTTCTTGTACCACAGAACCAGAATCACCGCATCTTCCTCCCCTGCCATCTCGATATTCTTCTGCTAGGCTGGCGAAGTTGCAAGCGGGTCAGCTATTAGTGAATGTAATGGCGTTACTTTACCTGTAAATAGGCGTGCCCAAGTCTTCTTGTACCACAGCACCAGAATCACCGCGTCTTCCTCCCCTGACATCTCGATATCCCCCTACTAGACTGGCGAAGTTGCGAGCGGGTCAGCTAATAGTGAATGTAATGGCGTTAGTTTACCTGTAAATAGGAGTGCCCAAGTCTTCTTGTACCACAGAACCAGAATCACCGCATCTTCCTCCCCTGCCATCTCGATATTCTTCTGCTAGGCTGGCGAAGTTGCAAGCGGGTCAGCTATTAGTGAATGTAATGGCGTTACTTTACCTGTAAATAGGCGTGCCCAAGTCTTCTTGTACCACAGCACCAGAATCACCGCGTCTTCCTCCCCTGACATCTCGATATCCCCCTACTAGACTGGCGAAGTTGCGAGCGGGTCAGCTAATAGTGAATGTAATGGCGTTAGTTTACCTGTAAATAGGAGTGCCCAAGTCTTCTTGTACCACAGAACCAGAATCACCGCATCTTCCTCCCCTGCCATCTCGATATTCTTCTGCTAGGCTGGCGAAGTTGCAAGCGGGTCAGCTATTAGTGAATGTAATGGCGTTACTTTACCTGTAAATAGGCGTGCCCAAGTCTTCTTGTACCACAGCACCAGAATCACCGCGTCTTCCTCCCCTGACATCTCGATATCCCCCTACTAGACTGGCGAAGTTGCGAGCGGGTCAGCTAATAGTGAATGTAATGGCGTTAGTTTACCTGTAAATAGGAGTGCCCAAGTCTTCTTGTACCACAGAACCAGAATCACCGCATCTTCCTCCCCTGCCATCTCGATATTCTTCTGCTAGGCTGGCGAAGTTGCAAGCGGGTCAGCTATTAGTGAATGTAATGGCGTTACTTTACCTGTAAATAGGCGTGCCCAAGTCTTCTTGTACCACAGCACCAGAATCACCGCGTCTTCCTCCCCTGACATCTCGATATCCCCCTACTAGACTGGCGAAGTTGCGAGCGGGTCAGCTAATAGTAAATGTAATGGCGTTAGTTTACCTGTAAATAGGAGTGCCCAAGTCTTCTTGTACCACAGAACCAGAATCACCGCATCTTCCTCCCCTGCCATCTCGATATTCTTCTGCTAGGCTGGCGAAGTTGCAAGCGGGTCAGCTATTAGTGAATGTAATGGCGTTACTTTACCTGTAAATAGGCGTGCCCAAGTCTTCTTGTACCACAGCACCAGAATCACCGCGTCTTCCTCCCCTGACATCTCGATATCCCCCTACTAGACTGGCGAAGTTGCGAGCGGGTCAGCTAATAGTGAATGTAATGGCGTTAGTTTACCTGTAAATAGGAGTGCCCAAGTCTTCTTGTACCACAGAACCAGAATCACCGCATCTTCCTCCCCTGCCATCTCGATATTCTTCTGCTAGGCTGGCGAAGTTGCAAGCGGGTCAGCTATTAGTGAATGTAATGGCGTTACTTTACCTGTAAATAGGCGTGCCCAAGTCTTCTTGTACCACAGCACCAGAATCACCGCGTCTTCCTCCCCTGACATCTCGATATCCCCCTACTAGACTGGCGAAGTTGCGAGCGGGTCAGCTAATAGTAAATGTAATGGCGTTAGTTTACCTGTAAATAGGAGTGCCCAAGTCTTCTTGTACCACAGAACCAGAATCACCGCATCTTCCTCCCCTGCCATCTCGATATTCTTCTGCTAGACTGGCGAAGTTGCAAGCGGGTCAGCTATTAGTGAATGTAATGGCGTTACTTTACCTGTAAATAGGCGTGCCCAAGTCTTCCTTGTACCACAGCACCAGAAGCACTGCGTCTTCCTCCCCTGACGTCTCGATATCACACGGAAGGTACACCGGCTCCCCGGCCACGGCCACCACTTGTGTCATTGGCACTGAAACAATTAAAACATATATGTTATTATAAATTGAAGTAGTTGCTTAGTCAAACGTCATAATAATAGATTTTTTACAGTTATGGGACCCTAAATAATACGCCTAGCACATATACATATTTCATAAATTCCTGTAAGAGTAAGTTAAGAGATTACACTGCGCGCGCATTCAATCACTCATTCGCTAGTTTCAAGTTAGCACGAGTATGTGCGATCAATGAACTGTCATCACGATTTATCGTCTCGATTCCGGGTCGAAAGTGGTTGGCGAACGCTGAACCAATGTATTTGCAACCTCGTTCAAGAGTAACTGCTGGTTTTAGATGTATTAGTGTTGTCTAGCATTGCACGAAATGTTAGTCTTCTATCCAGAGGAGTGCTCTCACTGGCTTTAATCGCGAAACATTTTTTTATAACAGTTGCTTTGAGATTAGCAATTAAAAAAATTTTCGCGCCAAAAAATTACCGCGCTGCGTTTGGACTAAGTTTTCTCAATTATTTTCAATTAACAATGTATTAAAATCTTATTGTACTAGAATCTAGGTGAAATAGGCTTTCTAAAGGTATAACTTTTATGCCATTTTATTAGTAAATTGTAATCAAAATCACAGGTTCAAAACTAAAATTTTACGCATTTGTTCCCGAATCTCAGATTAAAATGCTTATGATTTCAAAAATATAACAGTTATCTATGTAAATGTTATTTGTTTTTATAGCTTAATACATTATTTACAAGGTTTAATCAAAAAATTAGACAGAAAGAACCCTTACTTATAAATATTGAACCCTAAATCTGCGCATCGTAAAATGACAAAAAAAAACAGACCGCCCGGGAACACTTGTTGATAAATCGTCGAGTGTTGATGGATCGAAATCGATTAATACTTCTGTTTTTAAATAGCTTAAACATTGTAGCTTTTTATAACAACTCATTCAGGACGGTTTGGTTTGTAAATATGAGAGTAATTATTTTACAAAGCAATGACGTCACGTCTTTTGTTGGGTTGGGAAAGTATCTCATTAAATGGAGATATTTTATATATTTATATGGATTAAATTTATTTATTATTATAGCCTAATACATTATTTATAAGATTTAATAAGAAATAAATAAATAAAAATTGTAATAAATAGAAAATAAATAACTTTTATCTGCATCCAGTCCCAATTCACGGTAAAAACGCATGACCTTTTTAAATAATTATTGTAGGTGTATGGTTTATCGTAGAGATTTTTTTATTTTTTATTTATTTTTATTATGGTTTTATTAAGCCTAATAAAATACAAAATAAGATAAGGATTCATAATTTGAACTAATTAAAATCAAAACAATGCAGCCGCGGCGAAAAACACGTTAAAAAAATATACGAAAAAAAAAGTAATATCATACCAAAACTATTAACTTTCTTCCTGTCGGAAATACTTATTCCATAAACTACATCCGTGTAGCTACACGGCAAATACAAATACTACAGTAAAATTACGTCACATGAAAACAGTAACAAACAATCAATTTGATGTAAACTCAAGATGGCCGGTAAAAATGGCGCCAAACGTAAATAAATTTTATATTTTGATTGCTGCCAAATTTTCAGACGTATGACATTTTGTTATCGCCGCCATTATCAAGCCTGCTCTATGGAGAATGACACACAGAAAGAATGAAAGGAATCGGTTCAGTCAGTTTGAAATGAAAAATCATAATATTACCGCGCATTGCGCATGCTCCTGGGTGGTCGTTGAGCAACCAAGGGAAAAAAACGGCTTGCCTCCCGGGAGCGTGAAAGCACTCTAGAGGCTATGGAAAGACATAAAAAAAATGCAAGCAACAAAATTACCTGACTTGTAAGTACCTAAAAGAATACAACAATAATGTAAAAAATAAGTTACAAGGTGTCAATTCAGGTACCTACGTACTAAAATTAAGAAAAAACGACAGTTGACTGAAACGAAATTGTATTATGAATTGAAATACGTCCGCTCCACTAACATCTTGATGATTAAAGTTTATAATCGCATGTCAGTCAAACCATACTATTGTTTTGTCATTAAGTTAATACTGTTTATGACATTTAACATATCCAGACCAGATCGAAACTTGAATTTTACTATTTTATGTTACGTGAACTGCTCTAATGGTTGGTGACGAAATTTATTTTGATATGTCTCTTAAAAAAACAAACAATATGTACCCCACTAATTCGTCACACCAAATCCAATGCAATTTAATCATTGCAATCTAGGGAAACGTCTTAATGTCAAACTTGTCAAAGACTAGAGTTAAAAGTAATAAATAATTACTTATCACCTTTTGTGCAGAAGGAACATGTTTTTTTCTAAAAAGTCGACAAAACTTAAAATAGTACTAAAAGTACCTCCACTGAGACAAAGAAACACTACGTCACTTTTCAGCACGTTTCAACGAACAAAAGTCACTCAAAAAGTTCTGCATTATCTTCGTACTCTCGACTATATTTTCAACCCTCCGGCACTTCGGGAGTGCCCGACAATCCCTAATCGAGTGATGGATGGAAATGATATCGAAATTCAGAAATTAACTTAATAATTATTAAAAATAATTAATAAACAGTTAACTCATCTAAATACCGTTGCAAACTGCCTATAGCTCAACGGCTCAAGATCACTACCAGGCGGAAGTGTTATTAGTAAAAATAATATATTAAAAATAAATAATTATCTATATGATTTCCTACTAGCTTCGCATATGTGGTTTTTCAATAAAAACATTACCCTCCGTCTGCGTAGTCAGGTAAAAAGTAGCCTATGTCCCAATTCCGGTCTCAATCTATCTATTAGAGAGTGCATCTAAAGAATACCTCATAATTTTAACCCTTTACTTTATCCTCCCCTCCTCCCCTTTTAGGGTTGACGTTTCAAAAAAGTTGAAACTTGTATTTCTTTCTTTATTTCTTACCAAAAGCCAATGGATTGCCCATACACACTTTCAATCCCTATTTCTCCCCCTTCTAGATTATTATTTCAGACAAAAGATAGCCTATTTATGTCCTTGAGGGCTGTTCCTTCTTGATCTATCTTCTTGCTAAATTTTATTACGATCCATTTGGCCGTTTTGTCGTGAAAAGATAACAAACAAACAGAGTTTCTTTCGAATTTACAATATTATTATGGATTAAGATGAACAATTACTTTGTTTTTTAACACATATTCTGTGTAAACGTAGGTGTAACCGTATGTAAACGTAGATAAGGTAAGATAAGATAACTGTATAATGTACACCAAAGTAAAATACAGAACATCATTTTTACAAATAGATTTAGTACAATGGGTAGTCTTACAATGGACATACGTACTCTAATGTTATTTTACTGTGTAATTTTTTATTGTTAAAAGTGCCCTCAGTAATCAGTAATTTGCGATACTTGTAAAGGGCATTATTTATGTAAATAAAATATATATTGTATCTCGTGTTCTCAAGACAGCGGTTGCTGACACAAATGTTTCTTTTATGTATTTTTTTATACTATTATGTTAGCAAACACGCATCCGGACCACCTGATGGTAAGCGGTTAACGTAGCCTATGGACGTTTGTAACACCAAAGGTATTACTCGCGCCTGGCTGATCCTTTAAAATTTTCAAAACGGCCTTTTTGAAGAACCCCATACTGATTTAGATAGAAGTTGATTTCGAGTGGAACGCCTTACCAGGGTCTGTGTTCCCTAATAGTTACAACCTTCAAGTCGCGAGTGAATATGTATCTTCTAGGCAAGCGTGTACCATCGTAGACTGCATCATCGCTTACCATCAGGCGAGATCGTGGTCAAACGATAACCTAAAAGTATTTAAAAAAAATGTATTTTAGATTAGACTCTATAATGTACATGTACGCCAAAATAGATTACAGAACATAATTTCTTACAAATTGATTTAGTACAATGGGTGGTCTTATCGCTAAAAGCGATCTCTTCCAGACAACCTTTGGATGGACAGGATAATACATAATCACATGACGGGATGACGGCACATGATTTATGGTCAAGTAAATAATTGTTAGTATATCATTTCGGTTACATAATAAATAATTTTTGACTTGATCATATTAAATATCACTAAGTACTGTTAACAATGATGCGTCATTATCATTGATGCGTAAATACAATTTACGCCCCTAGTAGGGTAAATAAAATTGAAAATAGAATGAACGAACAATGCATTAAATATAAACTAAAATAAAATACAAACTCCATGACAAATTATTATTATTATTCATAATCTGATACAAAAAGCTGGTTACACAGTAATTCGATGATGTCTTAATACCTATACTAGGTTTCTCCAGACACCAGGGTCTTGATAACGTGAGTTCTGGTCAAAAGTATCTTAATCTTAAAAATAGTCATTCATAACAATTATTGATTATTTGATGGCGTGCAAACGCACGTATGCAAGCGTAATAAAAAAATAGAATAAAAGAGGTTACAGTCATAAATGCTGAAATTAAATATGACAAATCCATATTTCTATTTAGGGTTTTTGTTAAAAAATTACTCTTTCAAAACAAGCTTTTATAAAATTCTTAATTAGAACCGCGAAGCAGATTCAAATGAGCCCAAACACTAGTAGCCCACTATAATCTATTCAGAAGTTCCATTGTCTAGCATCCGCCTCCATCATGATATCACCCCCATGGTACTATAGTACTATATTATTGCATTATTACTAAAGTTAAATATGTATTCCAAATTTAAATGCGTTTACAACATTACGTATCTGTGCTGTTGACCGTTGAGGAGTTCCTTCTTCGGAAGCCAACTCCGAGTGCAGCAGCCATGGCATAGTGGAACTTAGAACAGGATATTATAATTAAATGCGTATACTAAATTTCGTATCCGTTCTAACCGTTGAAGAGTTCCTTCGTCTGAAGCCAATCCAGGGAGTACAATAGGTCATGTTTTCTATAATTATGCACTGCTCTCCAAAATAAGCGTGTATTCCAAATGTCAGTGTCAAGAAAAAATGCGTGAGAGCTGTCTTTGGTGCTTGGTTCATGGATAGTTGTAAACCACTTTTTAAACAGCTCAATATTTTGCCCTTGGCTTGCATGTACATCAGGGAATTGTGCATTCTTGTTAAAAGATACCCTGGATATTTCAAGAAGCAATCAGAAGTAGTTATAAAAAAAGCTGCCTCCAGAAATCCACATAAATTATACTTACCTAAAGTCAGACTGGACATTTATAAAAGAAATGTTCATGTGAGTGCCATAAAGGTATATAATAAATTGCCAAATGCATTTAAGGAATTACCATTCAATATATTCAAAACAAAGTTGACAAAATGGTTGGCACACTATTGTTTATATGACATTAATGAATATTTAACCCATTCCGTTAACTTTTAATTGACTATAACTATGACATTTGTTTTTTTAAATATTGTATTATTTTATATTTCTAATTTTATTGACATTCGCTTAGTTTAAATTTGATTTATATATTTATATTTGCACACCATCTGTATGGTAGAATATATAAGGATCAACAAATTGTAACATCGAAACATTTACCTATATTCGAGCAAATAAACGTTCTGATTTCTGATTTCTGATTTCAGCTCAATCGGTTGAGGGGAACAGGTTTAAAATTCAGTTGCAAGATTCCACCCGGACAAACATACATACATTGCAAATTAATAAAAAGCTTGTAAAAATGAGACCACATTCTTAATAATGCTTTGTTGAAATACAACCTCCATGCCAAATCCTTCTATTAAATAAAGAGGCCATAGTTTAGTAGCGAAAAACAAAACAGTGGATACAAGGAACAATTTTTTTTATGAATACTTTTTTTAATTTCCTCGCATTCGTGATGTAAAGCTATGTGTTAAACTCGGGCGTAAGTGATCAATATAATTTACGCTCCGTGTACTTCAATGTACTATTTTCTTTATCAATGCATCTGGCAGCAATGACTATAATCCATTGAAAAACCACTCCAGTTCCTGTGTTTGTAGGTATAGTTAAATTTACAGTCCATTTTAAGTCCAGATAGCACTGCACTAAGTTCCAACATTGATATATCAAAACCACTAGCATCTCTTTAAGTTTACCGTGAATTTAAGAAAATTCAATGTATATCCAACGCCACGATACATAAAAGGAACTTCACTTTGTGTATTTTCAGAAACTTTTCTGACTATATCCGAATTTTGTAGCAGAATTTCACCGGTGTATTTTTGAGCATAGAGGTATTATTTTTGAAGGCAGGTCACTTATCGTTTTTTCGTCGTGAAAGTGTTTTGTTCCGTTCGACTCTAGTTTCGCCGCTGTTATAAATGTGGGGAAATTTTGAATGCACGTTTTACTATGGCTGACCAACAGCTTTGGTCGAATGACGTTGTACCTAAGCGTTGCTTGGTGGTAATAGATGAGGCTCGCAAAGGACTTGAGAATATTACGTAATAAAGTCAATGTCGAAGTCAAAAAATTTTATTCATTAAAATCACAAGGATCACTTTGAAACGTCAATTTTACTTCCTGTTCCTTCGCGACCAAGCCAGGAAAGAAAGACAAGAAACAAGGCTGCTTATTTTTTTAATGATCCTTTTAGAATACATAACAATACAGAAAATAAATTACGTCTAAATTGTAACATTTTGAACGAGTTGGAGCAATTGCAATCATCTAAATAATCCGATATTTTATAGTAGACTTTTCTATAAAGATTTTGTTTAATTACGTTTTTAAATTTGTATAATGACGATTTTTGTATATCTCTTGGGAGTTTGTTTTAAAAGCGTACACCTTGCCCTTTAAACGATTTACCAACTTTATGGAGTCTACAAGTGGCAACAGCGAGTTTATCTTTATTTCTAGTATTAAAATTATGATTATTGCTATTTTTCTTAAACAAATTAATATTTTTGTGAACATACATCAGATTTTCAAGAGAAGGTCTACCCAGCAGGGGGCTGAAATAATAATAACAATGCTAGACATTTCACACACCGCTATCTAGCCCCAAACTAAAAACAAAGTTTGTATTACGTTTGTACGAGTGCTGTAGGAGTTTATAGGCGGCGGTGAACACTTAAAATCAGGAGACCCGTCAGCTTGTGTGGCTACAAACTAAATATAAAAAAACGATGAGAACCAGATAACTGATATAATACTTATATACTTGGTTTTGTTATTGTAAATACATACATACTTATAATATATAGAGGAACATCCAAACCCGTAACAAATATCTGTAAATCGTGCAAACATTTGTTCCACGATGGGAATCGAACCCTTAACCTCCTGCATCTCAGTCGGCTATTCGCCCACTGTGCCACGGATGTAGTTAAATAATGATGATGATGATTTTGCTTGAAATGTGAGCGTGATGGTATTGTAAGCCATCAACTAACTTGGGATGTAAAAATTACACTAATATGTAAAGTCTCTGGGTACCATCTGAAACCTTTAGTAGGTAACGCTTTTTCTACTCTCTAACACTTTTAAGTAAGTGTTCATTAATTTTTGCCTTAAGTAAGAGATTAATTTTTTTTGCAATGCCCACCTAATTACTAAATCCACAAAACAATCCTGCAACACTTAGGAGGAATGTGTTCAGAATGCTAGTGCGAGAGATTCTTCTAACTTTAATATTGGTGATTGTAATAGTATTTTGGCAGATCCGTTATCAGATACTGCCAAAAAACTATTTAAGTTAGTAGATAGGGGGTAGCTTAATTAGTATTACCTATATAATTAATTTTGTAGTAAGTATACCTATATAATTAGTCAATTTATTTTGTTTACATTACCAGGGTGTCATAATCGCATGAGCGACAAAGCCCTTTTGTTAACTGATTAAAAAAAAAACATTTAGGAACAAACATGATCGAAAATAAAGTCAATAAATAAAGTACCTGGGTAGTTACTGAGTAAATTCGGTGTAGTTTTCCAGCACATTGTCTCTTTGTGTCCGGACCGGACAAGAAGTATCCGGACGTCCGACCGAACCGGACGTCTGTCCGGTTGCGCTGGATTTACGACAGGTTTCAGCTATCTTGGAGATTTTATTTTTGCTTACGAAAACGCTGCCTAGAGAATGCAGTTGCAAGGCAAGGTAAACTGAATTCTTTTGTGCTTTATAGATACTTTTGTTGATATAAGAGGGTATTGATAATTGCTCACGACTACAGCTTTTAAACAGATAAATAAATAAATAATGCTGAATATTTCACATAGCGCTATCTAGCCCCAAACTAAGTAAAGGAGGATAATTACCTATATTAATCAGTGAACGTCTGTTGGCTGATATGATAGGCATCACGATCATAAAGAGTCATCATTGCTATCATCAACCAGAGATGAGCAATAAACTTATTCAGCATAATGCTTGAGCGAAACGCTTATTTTACACAGGGCTCATACTGGGTACGTGTCCTTTGAGTTTTTTTGATTAAGTTAATGTGTATTTAATTATCGGCATTTAATTATCTATCTAAGTATTATCAGTCGAAATATTTCGGTTTGTCAAACGCAGGCATAATTGAAATTCGTTCGAAGCTGGAATCTACCAAGATCGAATTACGGTAATATTGCCACAAATATCCTGTTTTATCTTAGTAAGTAGCTGGCCCCGCGAACTTCGTACCGCCTTGACATGCAATGCACGTCAATCGGCAAAAATTAGTTGCATTTATGTATGAGAAAATAAATTTTCTTCATAATTTTTTTATCCGATATTTTAATAGTTATTAATAGTCAAAAATCATCAAAATCGGTCCAGCATTTCTTGAGTTAAAAATGGTGCAACTAACCCGACTTTGTTTTATGTATAAAAGATTTAATAGATACCTACCGATGTATAATATTAGATCTGTCTACATTGGCCTCACAGTCGATATTAAAACGGCTCCGACACTCCGGAAATGCTATTTCCGAATGTCGAGTCTACGCGTCATGTCCTAGGAAATGTTGGACCGCTAGGCGTGCGAGATTTACGGGGAATCGAAAACAAGTGTGTACAGTTTCGTTGCTACGGCTTTTGATGGGTTTTCGAGATTCGGTTTTGGAATTGGTTTTTCTGTTCGCTTCGATCGAACTCGATGAGATTCTTGGGGACGCGTGTTAATAAATGGTGGTTTTTGTTGCAGAATCGTTTGTTGAACCAACACTATTGTTGAGAGTAAACCAACATTAACTAAAATCATCCCAAAAACATATTTTTTTGATAATTTATTAGTGATAATATTTGAACACTACCTCATCTCATGCTAAGCATAAAAGGTTAATAAAGAATCAATGAAAATTCTTTATTAACACCATACAAATTACAATATTTGGTTTTTTTTCGAATGGACTAAACTCGCTGTTGGCCTCTGAGGCCGTTACAGCTTAACCGAACTTTTGGCGAGCGCAGATGGCGCTCAGCCCAGTAAGTTATTTAGGCAACTAGCGCAAGGGCACCACTTAGGTACGAGCCTCGGCTTGGGCAGTTGCCGGAGTGGGGATAGGAGAGAAACGCCCGGGTACATGTCTGTACCTCGTATAGGCGGCGACTGAAGGGACTCGTCGACCTCGCCGGCGAGGTCGGTGTTTCTGTGAAGTGTTTGCTCTGTCTGATGTAGATGACACAGATATCGCTTCCGCGTTAGCGGAGGTGATTTCGTCATCCGGGTCTCCGAGAACGTGTCTCGGACGACGGAGGATTTTGTTGGCGGGCGGGTCCAACGGGTAGACCGGAATGGAGTATACCAAAGGATTCGGAAGTTCATGATACCGCTTGGAAGCGAGCTTCATGAACTTGGCTATTGACTCTAAATTCATAAAATATCACACTAATTAATTTAAGAGTAGTAGAGTTTCTTGTGAAAAGGCTCGCCCGGGGAAGTGCTACCACCATACCTATTTCTACCGCCAAGCAGCATTCCTGTGTTTCGGTTTGAAGGGTATAGTTGCCGGTGAAATTACAGGCACATGAGGCTTTACACTTGTATGCCTCAAGTTGATGGACGCAGGGATGTGCATCGTAGGGCACATTTCTAAGGAGCGTGACCTACGAGGCAAACTTGTTATAGGCGATGGTTACCACTTAATCTGGCCCACCTGATGGCCATAGGCTTGTTCCATCTTCAGAAGTATAAAAAAAATATTACAAATGCGAAAGTTTGGATGTTTATTTCTTTATTTATTTGTTTGTTTGTTTGTTACTTAATCACGTCGTAACGGCTGAACCGATTTCAATGAAATTTGATATTTATGTAGATTATAACCTGGATTAGCACATATGTACTTTTTATTGACAAACAACGCTTGAGAAGCCGCGGGTGGATGCTAGTATGCAAATAAATCTAAGTATAATTAACGGTCTCATTAAGTGTTCTCTTCCAGACAAATTTTTGAAAGAAAGTGTCATTACTAAGTGATTTATTAGATAAATAATAGAATAAAATAACAATGGACCGTCCTTTCATTAGACTAAATTTTCACCGTACTTTATTTTATCTTTACTGCTATTCTATAAACTAATATTATAAAAAAGGTTTAGTTTGTAAGTCTGTATAATTTTAGAAATTACTTAACCAATTTTGAAAAATATTTACTAATAGAACTACTACTATAGGAACATTACACAAAGGTTAGCTGGAAGAAAATACTAATAAGCATTAAGTTCGCCTATGTATTATTTCCTTAATGCAATGAATAATTTTCTAATCTAATCTAATCTAACACTATCCCAGAGTTCTATAGGCTATTCTTTATTTTGATAAAAATCTTTTACATTAACTACGTAAAAAAGCGATACGCTTACTTACTAAACCAGCACCGAGACCACTGCAGACCATTATTCCAGGAACTCAAAGTTCTAGCTCTTCCGTGCTCATATATAAAACAGGTGGCTATATTCGTCAAGCAGCATCCTCCCCTTTTCTATCCTCGTGGAAGCCAGCACAAGGGTCCAAAAGAATGAATAGAAGAAGAAAGAAAGAAGAAAAATACCAACAAACTTTACTTGCCTAAATGCAAACTGAACTTTACAAACGAAATGTCTACATAATGTCGGTCAAAATTTATAATAATCTACCCAAGGACTTGACAGACTTGCCGCTTATCAAGTTTAAGACCGCGCTACACAGATGACTTTCACTGAAATGTTTCTATTCTGGTAATGAGTTTTGATCCGTCGAAGCAACGTGTGATCCGAGAGCTGACACTTATCAACGCATAAGCTTTGCAATTCAGCGGGGCAATACAGCCAGTGTCTTGGGGACACTTCCACCTGGTAGCGATCTGGAGCAGTTGAACTATCTATATATCTTTTTCAACGGTCTTTAGATGATTCAACTGTTTCTTCTGTATTTTCTTGTAAATAATTGTATATTCTTTCTGTTATCTGGCATCTGGAACGTGTTCTAAGCAACAGGCTCCTGGCACACCTAGAAGCTAATAACCTCCTTGGTGATCGCCAATACGGCTTCCGCCAAAACCGGTCAACTGGGGATCTTCTGGCGTAAGCCACGCATTTATGGAGCGAGGCCATTGAGAAATACGGAGAAGCGCTTGCTGTTTCTCTCGACATCTCAAAGGCCTTTTACAGGGTCTGGCATGATAGCCTTATAAGTAAGCTTCCATCTATCGGTCTACCCACTGGTCTTTGTGTTTGGATCTCGGACTTTTTGAGAGACCTATCGATACGAATAGTCGTTGATGGCTGCTCGTCCGATCAATTGACGATTAACGCCGGAGTCCCTCAAGGGTCGGTACTCTCTGCAACTCTCTTCCTGCTGCATATCAACGATCCGCTAAAGCCTGGAACCTTTGGGTATGCAGACGACAGCACAGTTGTGGAGAGTTACACATCTACTGCACAAGCCAGTGGGGTGCAGATTCAGTCATTCAGAGAGGCCATGGTTGAGCGCTTAAACTTGTCCTTGAAGGCGATCTCCGACTGGGGTGATGCTGACTTGGTTAAGTTTAATGCAAATAAAACCCAGGCGTGCCTGTTTTCCGCGAAACGGAGCCCATTTCATCTGGCTCCTACTTTCCGTAATGTACCCGTGCCGATTTCTGACCACCTCAAGCTTCTTGGTATCTCATTAACACCCACTCTCAATTTCGGCTCCTACATTGAGTCGAAAGCCCAGATGGCCGCTAAGAAACTTGGAATACTTGCAAAGGTGAGGCAATACTTCAAACCGGGACAGTTGCTCAACTTATACCAAGCACAAGTCCGATCATGTCTGGAGTACTGTTCTCACCTCGGGGACGGATCAGCGAAGTACCAGCTAGAGGCTCTAAATTCAATTGAGAGAAGAGCCAAGAAGCTCATTTGCAATGACGAGTTAGCAAATGCAAGGTTCCACAGCCTCGAGCATCGTCGAAAGGTTGCAAGCCTCTCGGTTTTTTATCGGATACATTACGGAGAGTGTGCTGCGGAGCTTTTCAACCTAATCCCACCATCCCCATTCTATGATCGGACAACCAGACGCTCCGCGATGCCACACCGCTACATGGTAGACATACCTCCCATACGCACAAAGCGGTACTCTTCCACCTTTTATTATGCGCACAGCCAAGGAGTGGAACGCCTGTTTGTGGCGGCTACTAATAACTTATATTGGGTAATCTTTTGTTGTACTGTATTTTTGTGTGGTTAATTTTGTTGTTATTAGTGGTTGGCATAATAAAAATATTTTCTTTCTTTCTTTCTTTCTTTCTTTCTTTCCTTGCCTGAGTCTGTGTTTCCTGATAACTACAACCTAGGGATATTCAAGTCACGAGTGAATAGGTTTCTTCTAGGCAAGCGTGTACCATCGTAGACTGCATCATCGCTTACCATCAGGCGAGATAGTGGTTAAACGCTAGCCTATAATTTATAAAAAAAAATCTGTTAATGAGTTTTTAGAAATAAAATACTTACTGAATAATCGTCACGGTAAACAGTGAAATCGATAATTAGATCTGAGTTTTTATACAATTTCAGTTACAGGGTAGCCTATGTAGTAATCCAGGTTATGATCTACGTATATACCAAATTTCATCAAAATCGGTTCAGCCGTTACGACGTGATGAGTAACAAACAAACAAACAAATAAATAAACAAACTAAGAAACTTTCAAATTTATAATATTAGTGTGATGTGATGCGTCTAATGTGGTATACCGAAGGTACAAAATTCGAGGAGAGGAGGTAGAGCACAGTGTATTACAAGCAATAAAAATGGCTTTATATAATCACGTGATGACAGCCTGCATGGATTGGTAGGATAATAACATCGTAAGGAAGAAAACTGAGCCTTAAGTTTATCATAATTGCGAACAGACTGTGAGACATCACCTTAGTTGTAGACACACAAGCTGACGGGCCTCCTGATGTTAAGTGGTCACCGCCGCCTATAAACTCCTGCAGCACTCGAGGTACTGCAGTCGCGTTGCCTAGCACTTAAAACCCTATTTACACCTCTCTTGAAGGCGTTCATTTTGAAGCCCACTGTTCCACATCTTGCAGGTGCGTGGAAGAAACGAGCGAGTGAAACGCACCGTGTGAGACTTCCACGCATCCACAATATGTGAGTGAGCTCGTTGCCGGTTAAGGGAGGTACGATGGTAGAAGTGGGAAGCATGGATTAAATTAAATTGAATTCAGAACATTTGAACTTGTGTCGGCCCTGTCCTATTCGATTAGCTTAGCCCAGCCTACGACAAAAACCCCACCCATAAATCTGAAATTTACCAGCATTACGGAAACAGCCATCAAAAATTCACTCAATTGGTCTCAAGAACCCTTCACTTTGCAACAGAAAAATTCCGACATTGCAGTCATTAAGAGCCCTCAAAAATTTGGCTACAAATTCGGACACAATTGCAACTCAAACCGCGACCTCAATAAATAGATAAAACCTTTTAATTATTCAAGTGATGTC
The DNA here is from genome assembly GCA_963924445.1 of Philereme transversata. Taxonomy (NCBI): domain Eukaryota; kingdom Metazoa; phylum Arthropoda; class Insecta; order Lepidoptera; family Geometridae; genus Philereme; species Philereme transversata. Next base: position 15,960,769 of record OZ004347.1, read on the forward strand.
CCACTACCACCGTAAGTAAATTGAGCTCAAATTCCTTAGCAATACACTTTAAAATTGCACTCTTACTTCAAGAGTTGAAAGCTCTATTTAGCTTGTTACGTTTTCTGAATAGGGGCATCGCCGTTTCTTTTGGTATATTGGTACTTCATTAAGCTTTTTGCCAGTTTAGAGATTGCAGTTTGGGAGCAATAACGTTTTTGAGCAATTTCGTTTGGCGACATAAAGATTAGATTATGTGTGGCGATACCCTCATTTACATAGTGCTGACATCAGCACGAACACTGAATATATTTTGACTAGATGCTTTAAAAATAACAGAAATCGAGTAGGCATCTTTTTAAAGGCACGAAATGCCACCGCTTTTTTGCCAATAGATTGTCATGCATTAAATATGATACTACGTATTCTTAGTTGTACCTACATATATACAGGGTGTTTGGTAATAAACTGACGATATCTATTCAAGTGACGGTTCCTCAAAACATAAAGACTTCTCGAAAAAACACTACTAGTTATAAAAAATAAAAACTAACAAAAAAAACCGACTAAGTTTTGGTGATTAATTCGATATAAAACTTACTTACTCTTGCAATCGACATCCAAAAATAAAGGCCGATTTGATACCTCTTTTGGAAATGGCTGCGGGTTATGGGTTAGAAAGAGATGTCTCGAGACGTCACCAATTCAGTATTTGTTGTTAGATGGCAAGCATTTTGCAATAGGACAACATAAGTTTATTAAACTGTTTGTTGTTACATGCCAAAATAAATTTCACATTTCGATGGTAAACATTTCATAAATTTATTTAATAAGCTCATCAAAATAACCCCTTTCATTTTGTGCGTATATTATCAAACATCCTATATAGTACGGACTCTAAAAAACTATAATGACGAAATTCTTAATAATAGTTCCACCGGGTGAAAGGTATGGGTGCTGGTAAACAACAAGCACTTAAGAAAAGTTTTAGATTCTACTCGTGAAGTTAATGCAAGTGTTATAAGCAGTGGTAACCACTTAACATCAGGTGGGCCATGGGATTGTGACGTCATCTCATCTTAACTAGTGGTTCGCCCCTAACTGAGATCTCGTGAATCTCACAAAATAAGTTATTCTTAATTATTGTTGGCGCGAGAGGCCTATGTCCAGCAGTGGACTAATGTGGGCTGATGATGATGATGATGATGAATTAAGACCTTTCATTTGACGTCCTATTTGACCTAATATTCTCATTTTCATGTAATTTTTTTCCCCTCTTGAACTCCAATATCTCAACAACCCCCCAACATTTTTAACTCATTTAGTCACACCAAAATTGTGCCATCACTACCTATCTATGTATCAAATTGCAAGATGATCGGATCAACGCTTCGAAAGTTATCTTCGGACAAATAAACATACATACATACAACGCCGATTTGCCCAAGTTGATTTGGAGATGTCGCTTCGCTCGATCAATAAAAATACAGAAAAATACAGCCTACTTTGTATAAACCCAAAAACACAAACATTATATTTTTGGAGTGAAAACTTCTTTAGGCACGTTGGCCAATTTTGAGATGGGAAAAACCATTGAACTCGCGACACTGTTACCGTTACTGTTACCAACACTTCTGATAAGTATCTCGTTATTGTTCAAGTTTTCATTTCTGTCGGTACTCTCGGAGTGCCACTTTTTTGTGCTAAACGTCAGGCCGCGGCTTTGCACGCGCGGTTGGTGCATAAAAATATTACCCTCCTTTGGCGCAGTTGAGTATAAAGTAGCTTATATCCAGGTCATAATCAATCTATGTACCTAATTTCATTGAAGTCGGTACAGCCGTTACGACGTGAAACAAACAAACAAATAAAGAAACTCACTTTGGCATTTATAATATTACTAGCTGCCACCCACGGCTTTGCATGCGTGTTTTTGTCAATAAAAACATTACCCTCCTTCTTTGCAGTTGGTTAAAGAATAGTCTATGTTTTTCCTCAGGATATAGTCTATCTCCTTTCCAAATTTAATAACGATCCGTTATGCCGTTTAGTCGTGGAAAGGTAACAAACAAACAGAGTTACTTTCGCATATAGAATTGACTAGCTGTTACCCTTGACTTCGTACGTGTTACACTACTAAATGTGTAGGTAACCTAGAAATAAAGCTAAATTCGCTGTTGCAACTTGACATGACACCCCAATGTTATCCAATGGGACCTGATTTAAGGGATAAAAAGTAGCCTATGTATTAATCCAGATTATAATCTACGTGTTTAATAAATTTCATCGAAATCGGTTCAGCTATTACGACGCGATTAAGTAACAAACAAACAAATAAATAAACAAAAATCCAAACTTTCCCATTTATAATATAATATTATCGTGATGGATATGGATATTATAATAGATAAATAGCGCTTTGTGGCATGTTCAGCATTATTTATTTATATATTTAATTTTAATTATCCTGTTTCTTTCCATCAAATACATTCACTTACCAGACAGTTCAACCATTAGAGTATAAACTTATGTTGCAAGTGGTCCCAGTACTAAAAATACTGAATACCTAATGAAAACTCCTCGAATTTTGTAGTTCTAAACGAAGCCTAAATACACGAACACGTGGAGGTTCTAATTCGAAATAACATCAACGCGTTTAGACATCAAAGCGAAAGACGGGCAAAGGTATAATTTGGTTTGGAGAAGCGATGCGCTTTATACCCAGATTTCGATGATTCTGTACATAGGAGTAAAGCTTGGGTACACTATCGATACTATTTTGTTTAATACTATTTTAGTTTGAAGTTGCAGTTTTGACGACCTCCGTGGTGCAGTGGACGAATAACCGGCTGATACCTCCTGCGGTTGCGGGTGCGGTCTTCTACCGCGAAACAAATGTATGCATGATGGTATGAGGATCGCAGAGCAGAAATTGAGATGGGCTGGACACTTGGCTAGGAGGGATGCCGGGCGTTGGACGAAGGCAATTACAGAGTTGTGGCCAAGGGATGCTCGTAGACCAAAAGGCAGACCACCCGCCCATTGGTCGAATGACATTGAAAGTGTAGCTGGGTGTCAATGGAATGAGACTCTCAAGGGGCCGGAAAGAATGGTGTAATAAAGAGGAGGCCTATACCCAATAGTGGGTGCAGACGGACTGAGATGATGATGATGAAATTATAATGGGCTAGTGGGGCAGAAGATTTGAAGATATCCCACAAGGGCGTATAGAGGCAATATCGTTAATACATGCTCACTTTTTCCATATAAGTTAGACATTCACGAGACAGATCACAAGTCCATACTAGTCCATTGTTTCTCGCTGTATCTTGCTTGTAAGGTGTAATAGAGAATTATAATTCAATAATTCTTTAAAAAGATAGCCAAACGAACCAGATACTCATCAAGAAATCTTGAGTGATTTCTCACTTCTTTTTTTACTACCTTGACACACGATATTTATTGACACAAACATTTTTTGAGACTATCCTAAAGTGTGAATCCAAAAGTGAGTCTCAGAAAATTATATTAGACTTACGCAGTATTTCGTTTCGTTTTACGATAATTGTGACGTTTTAGTATCAGGTAATTGTGCTATGTTTTAACAATGGAAAACGTTGCATTAAAAATCAATAAATCTACCAAATTACACTGTGTATCATTATGATTAAGGTTATCTAAGCCGCTTAGGTTCGGTCTCGTCAATCTTCCTAAACATCCATTATTATAAATACGGGATTTATCACGTACCGTTCTATCGGTGTTTCGAACGACAATGGTTCGGTTCAATTTGTGAACCGATCAGGGAATTGTCGGTTGAAACACCGATAAAACGGTATGTAATAAATTTTGTATTTAAATCGTGATTGAAATAAATCACGAAAGTTTTCTTCCTAAACACGTTTACCAACGTCAAAGTTTTACCGTTCACACACTAGAAGAATATAATCTTTGTTTGACACTCGAAAGACTCGAAAAGCCTCGAAACAAGTTTAAGTAGACCGACGCAAACTAAAGACTCCTCAGTTCTCTTACTAAAGGCTATTCGAATGATATGCAGATTATCATGGCACGAAGCTTCGATTACGGTTAAGGTATATTAATAATCACACTAATACACATAAGTGTATTAGTGTGAGTGTATTAGTATTGTATATGTATTGTATATGTAGCTAGTATTATAAATGTGAAAGTTTGGATGTTTGTTTCTTACTCTATCACGTCATAATGACTTAACCAATTTCGATGAAATTTCGTGTGTTGATAGATTATAACTTGGATTGCCATATAGGCTGCTTTTTATTGATAAACTACGCGTGCGAAGCTGCTGGTGGAAGCTAGTATTAATAAAGCTCACTACTAAATTAATCTTCATAACGGATATCCTCGAATCTCTTAATCAATACGCAAAGCCATGGAGATATTCCACAAGGGCGTAGTCATAGATCAATCCAAACGTTACGTTTAAAGGTCACAGCTCACTACATAAACCCGGCACCCGACCCGCACCGCCTCGCCTCGAGCGGTTAGTATTCTTTATATGAAATTGTATGGACGTGCGCTCACTACATCACCTCCGGATTGCGTTGGGCGTATACCGTTCACGCGCGGACGACGAGTTGACCACTCGGTGACTCCGCGCGGCCCTCGCGTTGATGCCGCATGATTCGCGAGTGATTCACGAAAGCACAATGCGGCGGCGATGCTTCGCTCTCCGCCTACCCGTCATTTTGAGCCTTTTTTCTAACGTGTCGGTGTCCACCCGTTGACCGCGCGAGTTCCACTGGTTGACCACGCGGCGTCCACCCGTTTACCATGCGAGGTCCACTGGTTGACCACGCGGCGTTCACTGGTAATAACGAGGCGTCCACCAGTGGCCCACCCGCTACGAGTGAACACCGAGCGGCGAGGCAGTGCGGGTCGGGTGCCGGGTAGTGAGCTGTGACCTTAATACATGCCTAAATTTTGCATAGCAGTTATGCATTTACGACATGGCACATGAGATTCGTCCTCCACACAATTATACAAATTCGTATTAATCTCGGAAAAGGCTCTACGAATTAAAAAACAAAAAATAAGGATTGTAGGTACCTTAAAACGTTTAGTATTTCCCACAACAAGGGAAATCTTAGTAAACTCGGCATAGTTGTTTAGGTCCCGGGCGCTCGTTAGATATTTTTAATTATCTGAGCTTAGAATTTTTTAATTAAAACACAAAGTTTACAGACGAGATGACGGTAACCGAATTAAGGATTTTTATGTCCAGTCTCAATTTGTGTGATTAAAAAAGTTTCTTTGGGGACATAATTATATTTGGCAACTCATGGCTGTTGGAGTTTGGGTCACATTAGGCGGTAATGAAAACGACTCGATGCGTAGTGGCCAGTTCTCTTTAGGTAGTGGGTTCAGTCAAATTTAATAAAGTAGCATAGTTAGCTGATAACTGTCTTTAAGTTTCCGTAAAAACTCATAATTATATTCAAAGTAGTTTTTTTATTAATTCATCATTCCTTTTATAAACAAAGAGTGGCATACGGGATGAAATCTTTGGCTATTTTTGTTAGGTTAAGCCAAAGAAGTATAACTTCTTACGTGCGTACATAAGTACACACGATTTTTATGTTTGCTATCCAGAACTCCATCATTTATCAACCGATTTGAATTTTTTTTTTATTTGTAAGGATATACATTAAAATTAGTTCTACATAAATTTCACTACAATCGGTTCAGTAGTTTGGTTAAGTCGGATATATATTTGTTAAAAAGTTACGACATTAAAAAATTAATGAAATATTCCAAGTTACTTTGGATTCGGTTGTTAGATTTTTGTAAAAATTATATATCTTTCACAACATTACTATTGTAGGCTTAGCTCAATATCAGGAACCGTAGGAATGAAGAACGCCGAATACGTAATTAGTACCTTTTATTTTAAACTATGGTACGGTACAAGCTTACGATGTTACTTGTTCGAGAGCCTCAAACCGAATGCTTAACTGACCAGAGGTTTTATTCTAAAATCGCCCGACGAGGAGAGCTCAACGATTGACTCACGCCATTTTGCGTTGACCAATCATAGAGCACCAACTGGAAAGCATTCCTGCCAACCTATTAAAAATAGTTGCCAGCTTTTAAAATAATATCGAGTGAACAAATTATTTCATCGAAGTAGCAACTATTTAACGTTACAAATATATGGACCAAAATAGTGTAATAGTAGTGACGATGCAAATTAAATGTTTTTTACTTAAATTTCACCAAATATTTTAATACTGTAAATCACACTAATATTATAAATGCAAAAGGTTGGATGTTTGTTTATTTATTACTTAATCACGTCGTAACGGCTCAACCGATTTCGATGAAATTTCGTATGTACATTTAGTATATACGTAGATTATAACCTGGATAAATACATAGGCTACTTTTTATTACCTAAATTAGGTCCATGTGATAAAAATGGGATGTCAAGTCAAGTTGCAACAGCGAGTTTAACGCGTACGAAGTTGCAGGCAACAGCTAGTACTTACATAAAATATTAAATTACCAAAACACTCCGAAATGAGTCACATAAATAAGGGCTATCTCATCTCAATGCCAATATAGGTGCTCTACCAAAGTGGTCGTGTTACCTTGCTGCATAAAATCCCGATAACATTATGCGAACGGTTTGGACCCAGGCCTAATAGCTTGGAACTATAGGACAATTAATTTTTTACCCAACTAAGGTCTATGTTGTCCACGAGGCAGGGTACCCACGTGAACAGTGGTAATATTCGAACACAATCTCGTAACGGGTTCTGGAAAAATCATCATCATCATGATAATATTAGCCACAGAAACGTCCACTGCTGAACATAGGCCTCCCCCATAGAATTAGTGCGACCGATGCAACTTGCACAGAACGGCTCCAAGCAACCTTTAACAGGTCTACATGGCGAAAGTATGCAACGACATGACGACCTCCGTGGGGAAATAGACGGCTGAGACGTAGGAGGTTCGATACCCGCCGTTAAACAAATGTTTGCACGATTTACAGATATTTGTTCCGGGTCTGGATGTTCATCTATTACAAGTCACAATAAATAAAGTATTTAAGATCGTATCAGTTATCTGGTTCCCATTGTACAAGCTTTGCTCAGATTGAGGCTAGATAGCGTTGTGTGAAATGCCCAGCACTATTATTTCAATGGTTCTGTGTTCGACAGTGGAACCCTAAACACTGTCCAGACGAAATTGCTATCAAACATTTTTTAAGCGAATTTTTGTACCGTGTGTGAGATCTTGATTGATGGATGAAGCTAGATATGAGTTTAAACATTTGAAGGGTTTTGGGTTTTCCTGTGGAATTATGATAGAAAACATGGAATATTTGCCCGTTGTTTTCAACGTGTTAGAACATTGAAAAAGAAAAGTGATATGTTTTTTTCTTCTGTTTGATTATCAAATACCCGCCCCGGTTTTGTCACCGGTCAGTTCTCTAAGTGCTCGCTCACTGCCACTAACTTATCTTCTAGGCTTCTATGAAGCTGCTCAAACAGCTGTTTATCAAAAAAGATCTTATTTATGATTGAAATTGTTATTTGCTTACGGCCCAAAATAAAAACCTTTTGATTATCTGCCCATGTGCATTTTACTGTCAGCCAAAGGTCAGCAAAACGTCGCAATAGAGCAAAAACATGCCATAATGCCATAAAACAGACACATCTGAACATGGGTCTGCCTTAGCATAAAACGATAATAAAATTATACTCTGGGCACAAAGCATGGCACAGTGAAAGAAAGCTGGTATAGTTACATCATTATCATCATCTCAGACCGTTTGCACCCACTGTTGGGTATAGGCCTCCTCTTTATTATGTCATTCTTTTCGGTTCCTTGCGAGTCTCATCCATTGACACCCAGCTACGCTTTCAATGTCATTCGACCATTGGGTATGTGGTTCATTATACTAACTCGCTGTTGATCTCTGAGGCAGGTTAACCATACTTTAGGCGAGCACAGAGGGCGCTCAGCTCAGTTAGTAAGATTTTGGAATCAGGGTCACCGAAAACGCTATGGTGGTTGGTTTACGAAGGAATTAAAAGCATTAACAAACAGCTGAGCGTTTTTATAGTTCAGAGGGAATGATCTTCTTAAACCTACGAAACTTTGCTTTCAAGCAGCAAAACAGTTTATATTTAAATAAATAAAAATAAATATTGCTGGACTTTTCACACAGCACTGTAGCCCCAAACCAAAACAAAACTATGGGAACCAGTTGACTGATAGAATACTTATATATACATTTTTTTGTAAAAACTTACTTATAATATAAAGAAAAACACCCAGACCCAGAACAAATATCTGTAGATCATGTAAACATTTGTTCCAAGACGGGAATAGAACCCGCTACCTCCGGCGTCTCAGCCGGCTATTAGCCCACTCCGCCACGGAGGACGTCTGACTAAAGTTTCAAATGATGCAAATCTGAAAAGTAATTATTATAATAAATAAAGGAAACATTTTTTCATGATAAATGGTTTTCCATTGTGAATTTTCCTTTTAGACTTTGGCCCGGACACCATACGTTGAGTATAGTTGTTTTTATCACCCTGTTATAATACCAATATAATACCAAAATATATTCAACGAAAAAGTCAACCAGCGGGTTCCCTAACGGACTGTGTCCTCGTTCTGGCCTTTGATACCGCAAACCGAAGTTAAATGAAATTGTTGGAATAATTCTGCATCAGATCTTAAAGTCTCCGCATTGAAATCTATGTACAGCTTTGTAATTAAAATACCTTAGGGTTTGCGGTATTAGAAGGTTTTACTTACTCGATGTCTGAGTTTCAGGAACCAATTCATAATAGCAATTATTATTTAATTTTTGATTATTCTCGCCGACGTCAACCAATCACATATTTCGCATATTAAGTAGATTACATTGATAATTTGCACTGACAAGAGCAAAGCTTTTAGCCATGAGCATGATCAAACAACGATATGTCTATCAGAAAATTGTAGATCCAACTTGACATATTTATAACGTATCGTAAATCAATAGAAACACAACACAATAAAATCCAACTAAAAATGCCGTTTCAAGGCCATAAAACTTTTATCCTTCCAGACCATTAAAAGGTTGGGCCGTAAACGGAACATTTCCCAACCATTCAGTAAATAATACGGACTTTTATTTACTTTGTAATATATCCATAAGTATCACACGCTGAATGCCAAAAAATAACAAAAGAAAATAGTTAATCGCGCCACAGTTCCAGAGGAATTTCCTCCCACGAACACTTCGCTTGCGGAATGGTCTCCCTGCCGAGGTTTTCCCCAGGGACTACAGTATGTGGTTCTTCAAAAAGGGCGTCATAGTAGATTATTAAACGAGGGGATAAAGCAGTGTCTTGCGTCACGGGCGCTATATTGAACCGAACGTAACGAAGGATTCTAGGGTTAACTCACGAGCAGAGCGAGGGAGTTACTAGAATCCAGAGAGTAGATCCTAGAGTGCAGAGAGGGATATCAGCACATTATCAATTTGACATTATCAAGCTTTGGTGTTACAAACGTCCATAGGCTACCGTGACCACTTAACATCAGGTGGGCCATGTGGTTGGTCCAAATCTAGGTCGAATAACAAGAAAAAAAAATGTTTCTCAATCCGCTTGTAATATCATTGTACTGCTTGTAATGCTCAGTCTTTGTCTTCTGGACTAAGGATGCTTGTAAGATAAATTTTACTTAACATAATCTATGACAAAGGTTTAGCTTAAAATCTTCTCGACTTTGAAGACTGCTCATAGACTCGTAGTTCATTAGAATTACCCTCAAAAACCTATTTAGCGTCGATCGTATCGTCTACTGTTGGTAGCTTGTATTTAATAGAGCAACAATAAATAAAGACTCACGACCTAGGCTGTCCAATAAATAACCTGATAGCCGGCAGTGGTTATTGCGGAGCCATCTTGGAAAATCAGATTTAGGTTCCTGCAATATACCTAGTCAGGTCATAAGTATTGTCAAACAGTAAAAACTTTTCTTTTAGAATGCTGGCCACAAAAAAGTTTATAGAATTCGAATTTCGAATTGTTCATGAAAATAAAAATGTATACTTTTTAGAATTTTACTCATTTTTAAATATGGAGTGGACGCTTAAAGAAGACCGTGTTGCAGTTATTGCGTTGCATCGTTGCGGTTACGCGCCAATTCAAATTTTTGACATACTGAAAAATTTTAATATAACCAAAAGATTCGTTTATCGCACCATCAAACGATACAATGAAGACTCTAGTGTAGATGACAGGTCAAGAAGTGGTCGCCCTCGGTCTGTTAGGACTCCAGCAGTGATAAAAGCTGTGAAGGCGCGAATTCAAAGAAATCCCAAACGTAAGCAGAAACTGTTGGCCAGATGGGGTTAAGCAGAACCACGGTGAAAAGGGTGTTAAATGAAGACTTAGGGCTTCGGGCATATCGAAGAAAAACAGGACATCGTTTGAATGCTCGTCTAATGGACCTGAGACTGAAGAGATGCCGCGCTTTGTTGAAGCGGTACGCGGGAAAAAAATATCGGGAAATTCTTTTCTCGGATGAAAAAATTTTTACCGTAGAAGAGAGCTACAACAAACAAAATGATAAGGTGTACGCACACAGTAGTGAAGAAGCGAGCAACCGTATTCCGCGTGTCCAACGAGGTCATTTTCCATCCTCGCTCATGGTATGGTTGGGAGTTTCTTATTGGGGCTTAACAGAGGTACATTTTTGTGAGAAAGGTGTAAAAACGCATGCAGTTGTGTATAAAAATACAGTCCTGACAAACCTTGTGAAACCTGTTTCTCATACCATGTTCAATAACAGGCACTGGGTATTCCAACAAGATTCGGCGCCAGCTCATAGAGCGAAGAGCACACGAGACTGGCTGGCGGCGCGTGAAATCGACTTCATCCGGCACGAAGACTGGCCCTCCTCCAGTCCAGATTTGAATCCGTTAGATTACAAGATATGGCAACACTTGGAGGAAAAGGCGTGCTCAAAGCCTCATGGAGTCACTCATGACATTCTTGATTAAGGCAGCCGCCGATATTGACATGGACCTCGTTCGTGCTGCGATAGACGACTGGCCGCGCAGATTGAAGGCCTGTATTCAAAATCACGGAGGTCATTTTGAATAAACTTTAGTGTCATAAGAATCTATGTTTTGTTAAGTTCATTTTGGTATATAAATGGTTACATAATGAATAAACTTTATTTTATATTAAACATGTGACAGAATTTATGACCTGACTAGGTTATAAACTAGTTAACAATACGAAGTGCCTCTCACTTAAACATATCAGCAAACCCGTATATGTTTTATACAACCTGTTTTGTCATGTACAACAATAATTTAAAACACACATCCGGCATCGTATTATCTGATACTAGAGGTAGGTTTAATAACGATAGCTTGAATATTTATCCAGTAATCGACTCATTTCCAATAAACAATTTTTAAGGAAAACGACGGCGCCTTTGCGCGATTACGCTTAGTCAGTTTAACAGGTACCTTCTGATGAATGAATATTATTTGATTAGCTGTTTACTATGGTAATTAACTTGAAAAAAAAACTGTTTTACAACAATACTAGCCATTAGCCATTTATATAATATCGTACATAACAAAACACGTAGTATAATAGATTTTTTTTAATTTGAAATCAAGAAATATAATTGGTGATTATTAGGTGTGCGCGTCGTGATCGGTCGTCTCAGTGCGTAGATATGGTTAGTGTAGTATGCGGTAATATGAACGAGGACATTTCTAATTCTATTTCTAATTCATCAAGTGAGGGTAGTTGCTGCAGCTGCCCTCACTTCTCGACGGTAGCCCTAAGTAGTCCACCCACGACCACGGATGTTGCAACACGGTTAAAACGTCAGGATAACAATTAAAAAAGGTACATAATATGCAATAAATACCCATTTTAATCAATAATTATATACAACATGTCGTTTTCATTTTGATAAAACCTTAAGTAATACTTAAATTATATTATGTTTAATTCATAAAAAAGGTAAACAAGGCTTCAAAGGGATACTCCACTGTCCATTTTACATTATTCGAGTGAATGGCCTTAAGAGCCCTTACAATGCCACCTTTGTTGTAAAATTTTTCACCAGATTGTGTAAGAAAGGTTTTCAGGGTGTGATGTAGTTAAAAAACTTTTTAACAGACTTTTCTTTAATTTGTTAAGGTTTGAATCGTGTACCACTAATATTGTGAAGCTGGCCACATCTATGGAAATTTTCTAATCGTAACCATCGCCTATAACAAAGTATTGCCTCGTAAGTCACTTACTTTAGAAACGTGCCCTACGATGCACTGCCCTGTGTCCATCAACTTGAGGCATACAGGTGCCTCATGTACCTAAAATTTCACCGGCAACCATACCTTTCAAACCTAAGCACAGCAATGTTGCTTGGAGGCAGAAATACGAGTATGTATGTTAGTTCATTGTGACAGCATGATGTCTAGTAAACATAATGTAAAGTCATAAACGACAGTAAAGGGTTAAAACTTACTGACTCAAACTGACTTCCAAACTTCCTTTCGCAAGTTAGCAACATGCCTCTCAGAATCACACGTCTCTTGAGACTCCAGTATTATATTCATATTATAGACAGCCGTGCTCTTCGATTTCGCTGGAAAAATTGCCATGGATATCTTAATAATAAAATTTCATATAACGTTATCTAGCTCCAAACTAAGCAAAGCAGATAGCTAATATAATACTTGTATACTTATTATTTTGTAAATACATACTCATAATATATTGAGAAACATCCAGACCCGAAACAAATATACAAAATTTGTTCCTTTGGTTTAAACCTGTCTGTAGATCATGCAAACATTTGTTCCGCGGCGTGAATCGAGCTCACTACCTCTTGCGTCTCCGCCGGCTGTTCACCCACGCGCCACGGATATCGTCAATGGCAATCAATTTGATAGACCTATTGGATGTTTAAACTTCTCAGCTTAACTAAGTTCCTAAGATGATGACTGAAAGCCTAACATATACACATCTCGTCATATGAAGGCAAAAAAAAGGCCATCATATCTAAAAATAGCATTACAGAAAATATATGCACTTTGTCACAATGCTTGCAATTTATACGATATCCATTGCCATTTTAGTAGCATAATAGGGGGGTTGATGTCGACCCCCAATGCCTCAGGGTACATCAACAATGATAAGGGTATCAGTTTAGGGCAGTGAACCTTTTGCATCTCTGGGGTATGGTGGATACACTTGATGAGTTAGGGATGGAAGGATGGAAAACTTTATGTTGTGACGTTGTGATGGGGCAGCCAAAATTTTATAAAGAAAGCTATATTACCCCATTTGAACAAGAAACCCTATTTTGAAATTTTGGGCCCCATTTTGGCCCCTTTGGCATTAAAATTAAAATAAAATTTATTGCTACTCGCATTATAGGTGGCTGGCGAGTATTATTTAGACAGTTTCACGCGTCGCTTTACGCCAAGTCAAATACATTGACAAGCATAGATTTAAGAATTTTTAATGTAATATTTGGGTAAAGATGTCTCTCCATCTCTTTTTTGGTCTACCATGTCTCCTTTTTCCTTCCAGTGGGATCCACTCTGTCACCAGTTTTGTCCACCTATCGTTTTCTAATCTACAGATGTGTCCTGCCCACTGCCATTTTAACTGCCTTATGCGTTTTCTTATTTCTATTAGCTTTGTTATTTTCCTTATAGCTCTGTTCTTTATTTGATCAGATACTTTTAGTCCTAACATGCTCCTCTCCATTTTTCTCTGGCAAACAGCTAATTTTTCTTCGTCTTTTTTCCTTAGTGACCAAGTTTGACAGCCGTACGTGAGACATGGAAGTATCGCTATGTCAAAAACCTTTTTCTTTATATTTGTCTCTATAGCTTTATTCTTCATTATTTCCTTTAGTCCACAGTACTTCTTCCACGCCAGAGCGATTCTTCGTTGAACATATTTTTCGGTAGAGCCTTCAAACGAAATTAATTGTCCAAGATAGACATATTCCTTCACGTATTAAATTTTTCCGCCCTCTATAATTATATCTTCATGGCCTCCATTTGTTATAATCTTCGTCTTAGATGCGTTTAGTGCCAACCCCACCTTTCTACTCTCTCTTGCTAGTTTGTCCACCATCATCTCTAGTTCTGGTGCACTTTCGGCAAACACAACGATGTCATCCGCAAAGCGAAGGTGACTCAGTACTTCACCATCAATCGTTATTCCCTTACTCTCCCAATTAAGTTGCCTAAAGACGAACTCGAGCACTGCTGAGAAGATTTTTGGAGATAACGGATCGCCTTGTCGAATATCTTTTCCGAAAACCAGCTTGTTCGCGAGGTTAGTTTTCATCTAGAGCTTTTGTGATTCTTTGGAGAATAATTTTCGAAAATATTTTGTACATGTTCGTCATAAGACTCTCTCTCTCTTCCCAGCTATGTATCCCACATGGTGGTGGGGTCAGCTTTCCTAGTTGTTCTTCTCCACTTCGCTCTATCCTCGACGTCGTCATCAGAAACTTGGCACTCTCTCATGTCTTTTGACACTACATCTTTCCACTTTGTCTTGGGTCTACCTCTAAATCTTCGACCGGGGATGGAAAGTTGTAGTGCCAAATTCCCTACGTAGTCAGGTGGCCTCCTCTTCACGTGACCGTACCAACGCAGCCGACTCTCCTGCATCTTGTCAGCGATGTCGCGCACGCCCAGGCTTCCTCGCACGTATTCGTTACGGATTTTATCGAGCCTGGTGACGCCGCACATCTACCTTAGCATCTTCATTTCGGCGACTTGGATGGTATGTACGTTCTTCTGCGTTACGGCCCACGTTTCGCTTCCATACATTAAGACTGGTCTTATGATAGTCTTATAAATAAGACCTTTAAGTTTTACTGGCATTCTTTTGTCACAGGTGACACCGGTTACTTCTCGCCATTTTAACCACGCTGCTGCTATTCGGTGCTGAATATTACATACCACGTTCCCAGAATTATGCCATGTGTTGTCCAGTCCTCGATGATGATGATAATTTACTCTGTAGTACGGCTATTTATTCTCAAATCACTTACACTATTTAAAGACAGCATAAAAACACGGGACGCACTGTCCCACCTGTCAATGTCATCCTGCAATTAACGTCATTCGGTTTTTTGTACTCGCGTCGCTTCTCACAAAAAAATAATTAAATTGTGTTTTCAAGTTTTTAGTGTGAAAAATCGTGAAAATGGATACAAAAAGAGAACACAGAAAGTAGATAAGAATCATCTACTTCGAAATATCAAGAAATAACCTACCGATTTCGGATTTGGAAAGTACTTAGGTTATGAACATTTGACATTGTATTTTCTTCAAGAAATCTACTAAAAACGTGTTCTTGGGATGATATATTCCCTCCAAGGTAGAAGAATAGGTGCCTACGGTGTGTTTTTTTCACACGATCAATCAAGTCTTTCATATTGGCAAACTCGTGGGGTTCTGCACTGAAAGCGCTTGACTAATACTAACCTAGGTACCTAATACAAGACTCAACCATGGTCTAGGGCCGTCCTTCGGGGACGAACGTGATCTAACCGAGGCTTTGATTGGCTAATCTGCGGGATTATGCACCCCAAATGCCCTCGCTGGTTGTACATACCTATTTATACACAGCTGTGATCTAGGGGCGTCTTTTTGAGGCGAACATGATCGATTATGACTTTGACTGGCAAACCTTTGGGGTTCTGCGACTAAAGTTTTTTATCTAATGTGTACCTAGTACACACTCAGTAGTTGCCTTGCTGGGGTGAACTGGAAAGTAATGTAATACCCATCGGTAGTTACAGATAGCTATGACAATTATATATGTCAAGATTCCTACCTCTCTTACCTGAGATGCTAGATGAATGGGATAAAATGCATCCATTGTAATCTTGTAGAGAGAAGTTCAGATGGAGCAGAAGAGTGCAACACTGCACAAAGGCAAATAGCCTGATCAAAGAGGAAATAACCTTCCTTTGCTAACTATGTTCTAATAAATTACCCAAAGTGGAAATATAAGCAACCAGTGGATTGGACTCCTACAGGATACATTATGTCTGAATTCAAGAGACCGGAGGTCATTGATTCTATTTCATATTAAGAAAAAAGGTTCCCGTTCAGAAGAATATGGGCTTTAAACCGGTGGGGTCCTCCTCATCAGGATGCATTGCAGACCCCAATATAAAGAAGCCAGCAGCTGCAGGGGGAACACCGGAGGCAGGCGAGGACACTGCAGCGCAAGGAGATGAGGGAGGTATGCAGATTACACCATTTTTATGATAACTAGTAAGCTTATCATATGGTATGATACCATTCTTGAATGGATGAAGGAGTATAACAATTATCTGGGAGTTATTATTAACTTCTCTGATTTGAAACTCTGCCAGATTATATTGAAAATCAAAACATTGTTAACAGAAGCAGGTTATTGAAATCTGAAAATAATCTGTTTTTATACATCATTTTTTTTTCTTGGTCTACAACCCTAATGGTACCTTATCAACATATACATTCACTTTGAATTTAAATAAATAAAATAAATTCATCGGTAGTTACTGAGCATTCTAAATAAAAAGTTTTTATGTGAACTTAAACAACAAATGTTTGTCGTTATCATCACAGGTTTTAATACTGAACTAAAGTTATGCTCTTAGTATAAATAAAAACCAAGAAAATATATTTAAAAGGAAAATACTACCAATTTAGAGTTGCATGGTTAACTTTCAGTAAAATCATGAAATGTTGTGGTAGGTAAGTGGTTCACTTAATAAAATTGGTTTTTTTGTGTCAGTATTGAGCCACAGTTATTTTCTCTGCATGAATTATTACTTCTCTGGGTGTAAATAACGAGAAACTTGGAGGAAATGTTACCAATTAATTATGGAATTACCTATAAGGTACACCAACAATATGATAGTTGCTCAAGTAATAGTATGGGCTCAAACAGTGGAATGTTAGTATCAGTTTGCTCTGTAATTACCTTATTATGGGATTACCAAAACAAATGGCCTTGAGGGAATAAAACTTTTTATCATTAAACCACTATGATAACTATGATGATACTTCAATAAATGATTGATGACTGGTAGATAATGCTATTAGCATTAAGTCCTCCTAGCACTATTATGTTTTGTGTGAAAATATTAAATAAATAAATATTTGATGCAAAGAAGATCTACAATAATGCAGGGGCTGGTGAGCCTCATGCATGTGATGCTGAAATACCTTGTGGTATGTGGACAAGGGATCAAGCAAACTTCATATTAATTCACTAGATTTAATGACAAACTTTGTTTGTTAATTTAAGTAATTTGTACTAAAGATATTGATAATACTACAGTTATTTCATACATAAATGAATTATGATGATGACATTATAAATATTGCAGTACCTGTGAGTAGGTATATTTATGGCAATGGTGTTTGACTAGAATTAATTGGGTATTTGCTTAATAAGGAAATACAGAAATTATGTACACTTAATTACAGATCTTCAGGAAAGAAAACAATTAGATCAGGTCATAATGGATGGGAACCAGTAGATGTTTAATTTGCAAAATTTGCTTCAGTTTTTGGACAATCTTAGATCTCATTGCTTCTAAAATAGGTGTCAGTTCTATGTAACTATCATGGCACCCAGATTCATTTGCCGGGGCAGTTGATGTTTTATCTTAAATTGGTCAACCTTTTTTCTTCTTCAATAATTTTTTCCTCCCTGTATGAATTTAAAACCTCTGGGGAAATTCAATACAAAAAGAAAAGGAAAACGGATTGTGATTGTTATCTTTTGAATAACACAACTGTTTTACCATTTAATAAAAGTTTTTAACTTCTAATGTGGTAATATTTAAAACAAATAAACACGTAGGTACCTAGTACAATCCCAGGTTGTTTTATCTTCTTTTTCGTTATGACAGATAGATTACAGACATATACTCTTCCTCTTTTGTTATGCGCACCGCCAAGGAGTGGAACGCTTTGCCTGAGTCTGTGTTTCCTGATAAGTACAACCTAGGGATCTTCAAGTCACGAGTGAATAGGTTTCTTCTAGGCAAGTGTGTACCATCGTAGACTGCATCATCGCTTACCATCAGGCGAGATAGTGGTAAAACGCTAGCCTATAATTTATATATATAAAAAAAAAAAACTTACAGAAAAGATTTGTACAAAGTCAAGCTTAGCTGAACGAGGGTCCTTCCAGCAAACCTTTGAGGATAGAGATAGCTGTTTGTAGGATATGTTCACTGTCACTACTAGGTGACGTTATTTTTTTACCACAACCTGTTAATAATGGCAGGAATTTTATCAGTAGAAGTAACTTCTGGTCGTAGTAACTTAGTAACTGGTAAACATTTTGGTTTTAGAATGAATAGGTAACTAGGTTCGGTGCTTACCACTAAACAATATTTGTCACAAACTTTTTGGATGGGCCATACATTGCCAGTTCAAAGAGATATCAGTTACTACTCATAGCATCTCTGGAGTGATTATCTATTTATCAATTAAGATTCATAGGGTCCACAGGAGCTAATTAACATAAATAATGAAAAAAAAAAAATGTTCCTATACGATAGATAGGCATTCATTGTGAATAAATGAATCTAAACTACATAATCATTCCTTTTTTAGGAAATACCTACCTAATGATAAAATAAAGTTTATGGTAAAATAAAGTATACTTCAGATTGAGGCATTCATTGTGAATAAATGAATCTAAACTACATAATCATTCCTTTTTTAGGAGATACCTACCTAATGATAAAATAAAGTTGATGGTAAAATAAAGTATACTTCAGATTGAGATTCACTACATATAGATACAATGATAGATTGGATGTGTCTATTTAATTAATTAAGAATGTTTATATTGACAAAAAAAAAATACATGCCTAGTTTAGAAATAAATATTAGATAAGACGGTTATGCTTCTAAAATTGTTTTTAGCGCAAGGGGCCAAAAAACTTTAATAATTTAAACTTATAATCAACATAGTAGTTAGAGATTCCTGTTCCTTTAATCTTCAGCATTTAAGTGGTATCAACCTTATTTGGGCTCTACCTTGTATAATGAAGAGTAGAGCCAGCTAGAGCTGGGATTAATTACTTATGTTTTAAGGATGATAAAACGAAAATATTGAGTCTACTAATAATATGTAAGTAATCTATAAGGCGCTAAACCTTACAGAATGGTATCAATCATTAAATCAGCCATTCGATTGAATTCTTATTTTTTGGATAATAGTGGTATAAAAGCATTTTCACCGCCTATACGCTACGTAGGTAAGGGTACATGCTTCTATCGCGATACCGCTCCGAAAGCCGAAGAACGGCCGCTTGAACTGGAGAGTCTTCCTCTTTTGCATGGGTTATACAGCCGATTGGTTAATAATTAACACTTTACTGACGTTATACCTACCTATATCAAGAATAATATTGATTGGGTTTGTTTAATTAATTGTTACAATTTAGTTAAATGATTATGAAGAACAGAATTCTCCAAATTAATTATCCTAAATCAAGATAACTATCTAAGAAAAAGCAATATTATTTATATTGCATAATGTTAATTAGTTTAATATTGAGTAGAGGTTTTTATCTTCAATTTATACATAGACATAGACAATTTAAATTAGGATAAAGTTTCTTGATTTTACATGAGACTTTTAACATCTACAGAGTAAATTATCATCATCATCGAGGACTGGACAACACATGGCATCATTAAATAGTCAAACAAACTTACCCCTGTAAGTGATGTTCGACTGGAATTATGCCAGGTGTTGTCCAGTCCGAAGATGATGAGTCCCACCCAACCCTTTAATCTAATACTTAGATGTACCCTTGAAGTAAAATCAAAAATCTTTAGTGATTCTGTAAACTTAATGACGTTAATTGCAGGATGACATTGACAGGTGGGACAGTGCGTCCCGTGTTTTTATGCTGTCTTTAAATAGTGTAAGTGATTTGAGAATAAATAGCCGTACTACAGAGTAAATTATCATCATCATCTTCGGACTGGACAACACCTGGCATAATTCCAGTCGAACATCACTTACAGGGGTAAGTTTGTTTGACTATTTAATTATGCATCATACTACCCAGATACTTATATTGATCGCACAATGTGACCAATTGCCCATCGATGTTGATCGGGCTATTGCTGCTTGGGTCTGATTAATTGAACGACATGAACTGGGTTTTTGATATACTCAGCATTAGGCCACCGGTCTGTAACTGATGCTTCCACGACAAAAGTGCCTGTTGTAACTCGGCACGGCTCTCAGTGCAAATGGCCACGTCGTCAGCGTATATAAAAGTCCACAACGCTGAGGTCTGCGCGGCCTCTGTGAGTGAATCTAAAACCAAGCAAAACAGAAAAGGACTCAGTACTGAGCCTTGGTGAACGCCTTCTGTGACCGCTATCGGTTTTGTCTCACCCACTACCGTCCGTACCATTGACCTCGCTCCCCCATACATATCGGCGATGATGTTGACATATTGTTCGGGGACATTTTTCTTGCGAAGGCTCCACCATATCGTGTCTCTCGGCACCCGATCAAACGCCTTCTCCATGTCAAGAAATGCGACATACAATGGTCGGTTCTTGACGCGATATTCCTCAGCAATGGTGTTAAGCGCAAACATCGGATCGGTGGTTGATAAGCCAGGTACGAAGCCGTAGTGATTATTGGATAGAGAACACTCAGATCTTAGGCGACTGTCAATCACTCTTTCGTACAACGTCATAGTATGGCTTAGGAGCTTGATTCCGCGATAGTTGTTGCACTCGTACTTGCTGCCTTTTCCTTTGTATATCGGAACTATGGTGCTCAATCTCCATGCGTCTGGCATTTTAGAAGAGAGAAGCACACAGTTAAAGAAATTTGTAAGCAGTACCATTCCTCGCTCGCGTAGACATTTCCAAGCTTCTACTGGGATACCATCAGGTCCTATGGCTTTCTTGTTTGACATTTTTTGCAGAACTTTCTTAACCTCACTTGGGTGTATTGGAGGTATAAGTCCTACATTACTTTCCATTGCTGGAAGCTCTGTACTAGCTAGATTTGGGTTCAGTAGTTGTAAGACTGTTGTAGTTGTTTGTTCGTCATAAGACTAATCGGTCTATAATTACTTAAGTCAGACCGATCTCCCTTCTTGTGGATTAGAGTTATTGTTGATTTTGACCATTGTACTGGAATAGTTTCAGTCTCTAAAATATTGTTATACTGTAATTGTAGTGGTTTTAGTAGCGGTAGGCATAGAGACTTTAGGACTTCGTTTGCGATGTTATCGTCTCCTGGAGTCTTGTCATTATTTTGCGTTTTTATAGCCAGTTCTATTTCGGATACTAGTATACTCTGTGGTTTCGGTTCCATAGTAGAGACTGGTTGTAAAGTAGGTTCGTCAGGATCAGTATCATATTGTTTTGTCTTATGATCTTTAGCGTAGAGCTCTTTATAAAAATATGTTGCCTCCTTTATTATCTCCGGACGTTTAGCTAGTACTCTCCTCCGTTTATTTTTTAGATTCGCTGCCCACTCCGACTTGTCGCTCAGCATCTTATAGGCTTTTTGTAGGGCTCCTGATTTTTTTTATGTATTTTCCGAATATTTCTTGTCTTTTCTTTTTCTTTTCATGCTTTATATTTTTGTTAATTTTTTTACTTATTCTTGTTATTTTTGATTGTATTTCTTTTGTTCTTTTTTCTGTATACAGTAACTTCCTTTCTTCCAACAGCGCTTTTGTTTCTTGGTTTATGTATCCTTTCTCTTCTTTTTTCCTTTCCGGTAGTTGTTTTAATAGACGCTTAAATTCTTGCTCTAGGTGGTCGTATTGTTGTTGTACCTCGCTTGATGATTTTATTGATCCCATGAACTTACTTTCCCAGTATTTAGCACCCTCTCCTGTGACTACTGGTAGATCTCTTGTGTAATTGATACTAGGTTTTATGTGTCTTCTGGTTCGGTTTATTTGCACCAATAACTTGCATCGAATCATCCTGTGGTCTGTATTAAAATTTAAGTTTCTTATAATGTCGAATTGGTGGACATGGGTTGGTTGATTTGTTAGCATGTAATCAACTTCATTGAAGGTCCTTCTATTCGGGTGTCGCCAAGTCCATTTTGGATTTACCCTTTGTTTAAACATGCTATTTATAATTTTAAAATGATTTTCCAGTGCAAACTCTACTACTTTCTGTCCATGCTTACTCCTTTTTCCGTTTGAGAATTTACCAAAAACATTTTCTTCACCTCTTTGCATTTTTCCCACTCTTGCATTAAAATCCCCGAGTAACATTATATTCTTAGGGTGCAATGAGTCGAGTGCGATTTCCATTGATTGGTAAAAAAGATCCATATCATCGTTTGAGTAGGCTTCTGTAGGGGCGTATGCCTGTACAAAGGACCAGATAGAACTGTCTGATGTTTGGATTTCAAGAGTGGCCACTCTATCAGAAAATGATCTAAAACTTATGATTTTATGTTTCAAGTGTTTTTTCACTAGGAATCCGACACCGTTTCTCCCGTTGAGGGTTGCGGTATGGTACAGTATGAATTCTGAGTATTCCTCTATAGTCTCTTTTTCTCTTCTTATTTCACACAAACCTAAAATGTCCCATTTGAGAGATTGTATAGCATAAGTGAGCTCTGTAATTCTGGTATTTGACAATAAGGTCTTCACGTTGATACTTGCTATATATAGACAGTTATTTTCTTGTTCCGTCTTCTTTAAATTCGTGTTTGTTTCTATATTTGTTTTATTTTGATGATTTAGGGGGTTTTGGTCTAACTCTTCCACGGTGACCGGCCGGCTTGGAAGAGGTGGAGGGACGTCACCTAGTTTTTTTTGTTTTGTTGATTTTCCTGGGGAGCGCTATTTATTGAGGCCCGCGCAGTGTTCAGCTGTGATGGACGTAAGAAGCTTGTTATGTTCTTAGGTTTGTTCTTTTTTGGTACTTGTTTAACCCTAGAGTGGTCGCGTGGATTACCTATGTAATCCACACTTACGGAATTGTAAAATTCTCAAAAACCGCTAACGTAAATTACGAGCGCTTCTAGGTACTTTAAGTTAAATAATTGACAAACGCACTCAGTGCTGCGCGCGAGATTTTCTTGTAATTATCCAGAAACCACAGCGAAAACGTCAGCACAGACACCAACTCGATCCATAGATCGCTGCCACGACTGCGGAAGAAGCCGCAATAAAAGCACTCGAAAACTATGCAACACGTGCAAAAAGTTTATTTGTGGCGATCATTCGAAGGTTGTTTGTCTGTCTTGTTTAGAAAACATTAATTAGTATTTTTGATTTTTTGTGCCATTTTAGAGGTTTTTTTTGTTTTGTTGATTTTTTTTATATTCAGAGGTTGTGATTCGTTTTTATTGATTGCTTTCAATACAACAATACTTAATAACACTATTACAATAAGAATTAAACATAGTTGAAGCTCAAATGTATTTTTATTTGAATTTATAAATGGTATACAATAGTACTCCACGCGACCAATCAGGTCAGGTTTTAGTACGCGACCACTGTAGGGTTAATGTTTCCTGTATTTTCATCCATTTTGCTGCCTCCTGCTGCTTCGGGTGACTCTGATAGGAATCTCTTGTTGCTGAAAGTTCGGTTTGTTGGTTGGTGATTTTGGTCAAGCCTAACTATCTTGTCGTAATGTAGAGCTACCTTTTTTCCAGCTTCCTTCTCTCGTTTTAGCTCCTCCTGAAGTTCTTTTCACTTCTGTAGTACCGCGGGAGAGTAGTCCTCCTTGATATAGATACCGGTGTCATTTAAAGTTTTTTTATTGCGCAGGAGCTCTATTTTCCTTAGTGTAGTTGTCGTTGTTACTATTATAGGTCTTATTCTTCCGTTATTTTTTCCGATTCTAGTTACTGTTTCAATTTCAAACTTTTCACAGGATATTCCCATTTTAATGTTTATGATCTTTACCCAACGTTGTGGACCGGTTTGGATGAGAACAGCGAGAGAGAGGGATGTATGGAGAGATTTAGGGGAGGCCTACGCCGTGGAGGCGACTATTGTGGAAGAAGTAGATAAATAAGACCACAATAGTTATAGTATAATTAATATGTAAATATAGGTGATTAAGTAAGAAATAAAAAAATACGCAGTAGAAATAAAGGCTTTTTTATTTTATTTTATTTAATGTAATATTTATAATTCGTTGGCAGGCATTGCCGATGTTGTAGAAAAGACAGCTAGGCTCAAATGGGATTGGGCGGGACACATTAGGAGAATGCACCCTGATAGGTGGGCTAATCTAGCCATACCGTGGAACCCACTGGAGAACCAAGACGCGGTCGGGGTCGGCCAAGAAAGCGTTAGCGAGACGATCTTGTTGCCTTCAAGCAAGAGTGATGGAGTGTCGCACAGGACAGAGATAGATAGAGAAACTCGGGGAAGACCTTTGCCTAGCAATGGGACAATATAGGTTGGCAAAAAAATGTAATCTTTGTGTATTCTAACAAATAAACGATTTAATTTGAATTTGAACTTAGTAATAATAGCTGAGATCATCTATGGCAGATGGATGGACGGATAGACAGACGAACTACTTTTTTTTATCTAGCCTATGTTTTCCCACTGCTGGGCAAAGGTCTACCCCAATATCTCCGCTTATCTCGATCCCGTACCAAATCCCGCCAGACCCTATAAAAAGCGTCCAAATCGTCGCGCCATCGCTTCTTAGGCCTTCCACGGTGTCGCTTTCCATCCACAGGGATCCACCCAGTTAAGACCTTAGCCCACCTTAGTTGCTAGCATGCGGGAGACATGATCCGCCCAATCCTACTTTAACTTGGCAGCCTTGATACCGAAGTCAGCGATGCCGGTCTCTGAGCGCAGCGAGGTGTTCCGAATCCTGTCGATTCTCTTGACACCTAAGCTGCTGCGCTCCATCGCTCTTTGGCAAACCCCGAGCTTAGACTTTTGAGATTCAGTCAGTGACCAAGATTGGGCACCGTAGGTTAGGACAGGTACAATACACATGTCGATGAGTGACGTTTTAGTGATAATGGAAGGTTGCCTTTAATAAATGTCGCACCATAATGGGTCGAAAACTACATCAAACATTGTATAATAAAATATTATGTTCATTTATAGTTTTTGAACAGTCTAAACGAACCGATTTCAGTCTCGTATGTTATTTGGTGTGGCAATAAAGACAATAAGCAAATAAATCAATATAGTGACAATTCGTTCTTTTATTCAATACTGTTAATACGTTTGATTAAAAAAAATCAAAATGTTTTTATTTCTGTAAAATATAAAACTTTAAAAAGGTTGTTGGGATCTTCTTTTAAGTATATATACTTGTGTCAGAAGACCACGCTCTTCAATAGCCATACAATTTTTTTTATAGGTTACAGATTATTTATTTATTTACTTCCCAAGGAGGCTTAGCGTTTCTAGTCCAGAAAAGTGGGTACTTCTAAACTAATTCGAAATAAAAGCTATGTACATATCAACGGCAGAAAGCAGAAATGGCGTATTTCAAAAATTTCCGCTGTTCGATATTTAAACATCAATTGCTGTAACTAGTTAAAAATCAATGAAGCAGTAACTTTAGGACATTCCAATTAACTGTATCAAATAAAACTTAGATTGATAAAAATATTTTCCAAATTTCAACGTTCTATCTTATTAATGTACGAGTTATGATTTTTTAAATAGTTTTTTGGCTCTGGTGTAAAATTAGATATTTTGAGATACGACAAAATCGCTTTCTTCCATCGATATGTAAACTTCATTAATAATATAAGATTTTTAAAACCATCTCAAAAATTTTCAAGCCTATACGAGACTTGAACCCGTAACCTTCCTCTTGATACGAGGATGTGAGCAATTTTGCTTGGATAACACTATAAAAATAAAAATATTATTTTCATTAATAATTATTTGAAACGTCTAAATTGATGGTTATTGAAAAAATTTTTAACAATAAAGAAAACCATTTAACATCATATTATCTTATCTTATCATATATTAATACACGACATCTTACTCCAAAAAGTTAAATTAACTAATAATAATAAATCTTACCCAAAATATTGGATGCATGACGTTACTGTGTCCGCTTCCAGCGAGAAAGACACTGGTGCCGACTTACAACTTGAACAGATTCGACGTGGGCATTTTCAATGAAATTTTAGCTGACCCTACATCAGATGCAACTAAGGAATTATATAGTGCTGTAAGTCGCCACAAATGACATACAGATAGGTATTTTAATTTACTCAAGGATCTCACCTATACATTTTGTATGGTGGTGGTTCCGGACCGATTTAATAAGTTCATTGTTTGTTTTCTTTTACTTTATTTACGGCGTAACGGCATATGAGTCGGTCTGACCCCCAAAGCGCGCATGTTCCATGTTTTTAGTTAATAAATCATTCCAAGAGAAAATATGACATTACTAAAATATTTGGATACAAAATAAAACTCTGTTTGTACGACATTATTTACAAGTCCCAACGGACAAGGCTTCAGAAAATCTTGATGTTTTACCTTAGGGCGAGTACTCACCCGTTAAATAATTAATAGTTTAAGCATGTAGAAGTGAAACTACCACACTTGGTGTGCATGTACTTGTCATATTTTAGTTACTGTTAGTGATTACTCGAAAGCAAATAACAATACAAAGTCCATCACTCAACATTTTCAAACGGAAAGTTAACGAGAACTACCTTTCTCTGTAATTTTATATTATTATATATAGGTATATATTTATATTAGGTAGGTATATATAATTCCATATAATTTATTTATTATAATTATAATATTATAACATACTTTGAGTATAGTTCATATTAGTTATTATTATTAGTATATGTATATATTTATTTATGTTTTTGTACACTCATCTACCTTTAAAATCATCTCTCTCTAGCCTCAAGGTTTGCTGGAAGAAAACTCTTCTTAGGGTTAAGCTCGCCTTTGTACATGACCTCTATTTCTGTATTTTAAATGTATTTTCTTGTGTGCAATAAAGAATAAAGAAAAGTCAAGCTGATTATAAATATCAAATATGACCGATAGTATAAACTTTTATAAATGTTTTTGACTTCAAAAAAAAACCGGCCAACTGTGAGTCGGAATCGCGCACGAAGCGTTCCATACAACTATCTGTAATAAATATTTTCTTTTATTGTCTTTCAAACAATAGCACAATTTTATTTATTTACTTTATTTGAGGTTGGTGCCGATTAAGCTAATCCTCTAAATTGTATGAGCGCCCATACAACTCAGCGGACTATCTTAATTGGCGTCAACTATGTATGCATGTATGGGTTTAATATTCAACTTTTTTATTTTTTGGAATTCATCCTTTATTTTACATTGCTTTTTGCCAAAGTTCGTGATTAAAAACCTATAGGGTACTTCCAGTTGACCTAGAATTGTCAATTTTGGTTAAAAGCACAAGTAAAGGAAAAATTCCAAAAAATAAAAAAGTTGAAAATTAAGGTATATTTTGGTACTTACAAGTTTTCACAAAAATCTAACTTTGCCCATATCTTTTTAGTGTGTTGACTCAGGACCTTGATTTTTATACACCTAGGTACACCTACACATGGTATAAATTTCAACTTGCTAACATCAGGTAAAGTAGTGGTCGGTAAAGTAGTGGTCAAGCGCCTATACACAAAATAATATAATCATCATATCAGCCATAAGATGTCCACCGCTGAACATAGGCCCATAGATAAAAATAAATATATAAATACAACTTCACTTCACTTCTATACACCACTACCATTATTCACGTCATCCCTTGACATTGATCCTGAATTTCTGAAGCAACCTTATTTTGTTATGTTAAACTGTACGTTCTTTGTTCTTAATTCTCTTTTACTGCTAAGTTAATAGGAACGTAGGAAGTCTTTGTTCTGGGAATTTTGTACACATTATTTTTTACGGACGAAAAATAATGAGAACAATGAGATGCGGGGTAGACAGACGAATCGCCCCAGGCCATGATTTGAGAACAGCTAGTTTACTACGCTTGAGTCAAACTAGTTTCGTAATATAAGATTTACATCTTATTTTATTGACGTGCATGAATTTTACAGCTTATGATCAAAGTGTTATTTTTTACCCCTGGCGCAAAAAGAGGAGTGTTAGTTTGACAATTATGGCTGTCTGAGGAAGTCCCAAACGAATGAATCCACTTGGATGTGGTTTTTTAAATAGAAAGCTAGTTTTACTGCATTGGTTCTTCTTCTTCTTGATAAACCGTACATTTACCTTATTCAAAAGAAACTCGTGCGTTTTACATTACAAT
Source organism: Philereme transversata (assembly GCA_963924445.1). NCBI lineage: Eukaryota > Metazoa > Arthropoda > Insecta > Lepidoptera > Geometridae > Philereme > Philereme transversata. The sequence goes on from OZ004347.1 coordinate 15,989,102, forward strand.
AACGCACAAGTGCGTAATGACATACATTACGATATTGAAATTAGTGAAATAAGAGACCCTTTACGAGCAAATGTGTTATAAAATGTATTACGTTACTGTAACTGAATTAGTTCAGTAACGCAGGCAGTAAGCGGTCACCGTCGCCTATCGACACCGGCAACACTCGGGGTATTGTCGATGCGTTTCGTACCCTATAGAACCCTCCTAAGAGGAAATCCGGGAAGCAAGACATTTGGAAAATAGGTATTTAACAAATCTATTGCTGTCGCGCTGTGCCCTATATGCCCTAGGTGCGTGCGATAGAGACAACTGCAGGTCGGACTGATTATACCTATTTAAAATAGACGAAATCACTGTTTCGTAGTCCCCTGTTTCCTCCTCCAAAACTGGACTGATTTTAATTTTTTTTTTCAAATATGTAATAAAAAGGGCTTTGGCTATGTTTGTACGTTTCGTTTTTTTAGGGGGAAAAAGGGGAAGTAAAAATTAGCAATTTCTGTGATTTTAGAAGGTTCCTAGTTCTTATAATAATTAGTTTATGGAGAAAAACTAAACGTAGGGACATGACCGTGGTACTTGTAGATTGTATGGTAAAAAAATATTTGCTATGGTATCTCTATCCAGAGAGGAAAAAGGGGACTTCGTTTGTATGGGCGACACGCAGCACAGATTTCCTCTTAACATTTCTCTTGAAGCGTGCTATGTCGTAGCCTAGCGGGAAAACCTCAGATGGAAATCAGCGCACTGCGTACTCGTATTTACTAGTGCGTGGCGCATAATGCTGAGCCGGATCCCAGTTTGCGGACGCTCATAACCTGGACGTACTACCTATGTATATTTTATGTTTTCTATTTTTATTTCTATTTTTTTGTATCTTGTTCCTATTGTCGTGTTATTTTTGTAACTGTGTATGTCTTTGTTTAGTTATGCCTGCAAATAAATGTATTTTTTTCTTCTTTTAGATGGTAGCTCGTTCCACATCTTGCAAGTATGAAAGACCTTTCATAAATATGATCCTTTTTTATGTAATATGACTTTAGATTTGTTTACTAATAAATTGAGACCATTACCTCTCTAGTAGTCAACGTTCGTAAAAACACATGTTTTACGCTGAATAATGTGTAAAACTGACGCTTAAAAATGTGATTTGAACTAAGTTGTTTTTTTAATTTAGGTGTTAACACAGAATAACTAATATGCCTCTAGATGCAACATTATAAGGATAGGACTTTGGTACTACTCCAGAAACAACCCGCCTGATTTGTTAAAGATCCTTAGATAACTATAAATATAATAAATATTGCTGGACATTTCACACAGCGCTATCTAGCCCCAAACTAAGCAGAGCTTGTACTATGTACACCAGATAACAGAATACTTATATACATTTCTTTTACCCCTATTTCTTAGCAGTAACAAATTTATTCTGTTTGTGTTTTCCTATGTAATTACTCATATTGAATTTTCATTTTCATTTCGTATGATAAATGAATGAATGAATGAAAATACTTTATTGTACACCACACAAGAAACAAACAAAAAATATAAAAATTCACAAAGCAACAAGTATAATGGGTGGTCTTATCGCTTAGAAGCGATTTCTTCCAGACAACCTTTGATAAAAACAGATAAAATTTATTTCGTAACACAGAAGTGCCTTTATTTTGGTCTTCACGAGCTGTCTTTATCTCGGCTGGAAAAGGTTCGTGTTATTTCACCAACATACCTACTTTGCCCAAGTTATGAGTCTAAGCAGAAATCGTCTCTTTCGGAATTATTATTCAAGCGAATGTAATTTAGGAATTACATTTTGAGCTTGTCATTTATGATTTTGAGGGAGGGAATTTATGAATTCTATAGTTTCTAAAGTTGAAGTTATAATTTTTGATCGCTTACACCTGCCATGTGGCAAATAAAGTGTCCGCGTAGGAGGAGGGAGGAGGGGAGGGCAGGGGGGGGGGCAGTGTTGTTCACTTGTCCAAAAAATAGAAATCAATTCTATTTTTGGATCCACTAGGAGGTAGCCAGACGCACGTTTGATACAAATCCACTTAACAAGCTAGATACAACATAATGACAATCAAGAAAATGTATATCTCTAAAAAGCGATCTCTTCTAGACAACCTTTGGATGGAGAGCCACGTATTCGTTCGTGTGAAAAGCTTGGGATTGAAATTGCTCCAACTCGTTAAAAATTTTACAATTAAGACGTAATTTAATTTCTGTATTCTTATGTATTCTAAAAGGATCATTAAAAAAAACCAGCCTTGTTTCTTGCCTTTCTTTCCTGGCTTGGTCGCGAAGGAACAGGAAGTAAAATTGACGTTTCAAAGTGATCCTTGTGATTTTAATGAATAAAAATATTTGACTTTGTGTAGAAGCAGGTGGTTGATATGATCGTTGCTCAACCATGCGCCGCGTCTTCTTAGATGTGCCCTAACTGCGACTTTTCTCTCAAAAAAGTTTATATGTGCGAAAATCTTGACATATCCCGGTTATTTGGAATTATTCGTGAGTTATCCTAGCACAGGTGTTGCTAACGGATTAGACGCGTGACAAACGACGCGGAATAAACACGTTAATAATTAGGTGTGTGCCGCGCTGAGCCGCCATGTGAGGAAATGAAACAAGACAGGTGGAAATACTAATATAATTGTTTGAAAAACGAAACTACCTTTTTTATTCATTTTTATACTACTTGGTGATGGAACAAGCATACGGCCCACCTGATGTTAAGTAGTAACCAACGCATATAGCAAAGTATTGCCTTGTAGGTCACATACCTTAGAAACGTGCCCTACGATGCATTGTCCTGCGTCAAACTTGAGGCATACAAGTTTAAAGCCTCATGCCCCTGTAGTTTCACCGGAAACCATGCCGAACCACAGTAATGCTGCTTGGCGGCAGAAATTGATATGTAAGTTCTTCCCCGGGCGAGCACTTTCAGAAGGAACTCTAGTATTCTTCACCTAGCCCAGTTATTTAAAATCATATTAATAGTTTTAAGATCTTGCTTAGTAAAATAATAATAAATACCTAATATATAAACGTATATTAGGTATTTAATATACAAATATTAAATATATAGAATAGAATAGGTACTCTTTATTACACACCAACAAAATTAAAAATACAATAAAAATACAAAGAAATTAAGGTAAGTACAATGAACAACCTTTGGATGGACAGGACAAAACAAAATCAAAAAGCCGGCGATGTATCTATGTTCATAAACCTACATAAACTACATATACTTACTAATAAACTAAATATATATACAAATATAATAATATATACTTATATATAAACTACAATAACGATAAACTAGCAGTGCGTAGACAAAGAAAGGAAATGGTTGTATACCTTAGCTTTAAAGATAGGAAGAGATTTCGATGATCTAATAGAGAAAAGTAAAGCATTCCACAGCCGCACAGCTTGAACCGTAAAGGAGTCACCATAAAATTGAGAACTGTGACTGAGACAGGGGTTTGGGGACTTAGACCTTCAGATGATCGTAGATTTCGATCATGCGCCTGGTGCAAGAACACAAAACGCTCCTTTAGATAGGATGGTGAAGAAGGATTGAAAAGAATGTTAGAAAGAAGGGACAGAATATGTGCATTGCGGCGAAGACGGATAGGGAGCCACTTGAGTTTTGCGCGAAATTCTGAAACACGGTCATATTTGCGCAAGCCAAGTACGAACCGAATACAAAGATTTTGCTCAATTGGACTTCGGAAAGGTTGAGATAGCTGACGTCGGCGTAATCTAAGATAGGGAGTAGAAGGGATTGTGCAAGCGTAATTTTGGTGGCGGTTGATAAAAAGTTGCGAAGTCTTCGCAACGAGGCTGAGGACGCAAACAGTTTTTGGCTGATCTCGGCAAAACACGGCACTTTATTATTATTTTGTTGTTAATGTCTCTTGCAATTGTTGTTAATTGGGATTGTTGTTGTGACAGTAAGTAAGTTTTTACCAACTTGTTGTTAAATTCTCTTGTAATTTAGTTATTAACGCTAAAATACCTTATTTTATGTCACGACTAACCTTTTTTTGCACCCAGGATGTGTGGTAGATAATGCCATTTGCAATAAGTTCTGCTAGCACCACTTTTTAATAGTTCAAAGCTCTATTTAAAGCCTCAAACATTTAAAATCATAAACAAACAAATTTCAAAACCAATTTACCTATATTTCATTTACCTTTCCAATTTCACATAAAAAATGATTTAATCTTTAACATGTTTCAGTAAAACATGTGCCATTAAATATTTGAAAATACCAAATAGATTGAAACGAAATACATTTAAAATCGAACATCCGATATTTTAATCGCTCCGTTTTACGGAACCTATTAATAAAATGAATCAAATCACTGCACCAAAGTAAAAAATTTAGCCATGAATATAGCAGAGAATTGGGGTTCCTTAGCAAAATATTTTTATAGTAGAGTTTTGTAGAGTTCCTTGTAAAAGCGCTCGCCCAGGGAAATACTACCATCATACCTATTTCTGCCACCAAGCAGCATTGCTGTGTTTAGGTTTAAAAGATATGGTTGCCGGTGAAATTACAGGCACATGATGCTTTACACTTGTATGCCACAAGTAGATGGACGCAGGGCATATTTCTAAGGTGCGTGACCTAGTATGAGGCAATTTTCTGTTACAGGCGATGGTTACCACTTAACTTCAGGAGAGCCATAAGCTTGTTCCACCTCTATGTAGTATAAATGGTAAAAGCGGAACCCTTGGTGCGACAGTGTCCGTGCGCTTCTGTCCATCTCTGTCCATGCGTCCGTCCGTCTGTCACATCTAACTATCGCACCAACTACCATTATATAAAAATTTAGAAGGGTAGAATAAAATATGTGTTAATTTTCCTTCATTTCCTTGCATTACCTCACATGTTTAATGAAAAGAGACGTGGCTGCCTAGCGAGATATACTTCTGATTCAGAGGTTGTGGGTTCGAAACATGGACACACTCATGCATTTTTTTTACTCGAAAAATGAATGTTACTTCCATACAAAAACTTTGAATGTATCATAAGTAATATTACAACTTGCCACTGACTACTCTCTTTTGGTACATCCTTACGGGTCTGCGTACTGAACAAGAGATTCGAAAATGTCCACCATGGTGATCTATAAATCATGAGCTATATTATATTATTTTCTAGACTATATTATATTATCTCATCGAGCATAAACGTACGTGTAGATACACTTTAAGAGGAACCTATAGAGGAAACATTTGAAGGAAACATGGCTCCTGGCGTTGACTATAGTAATGTGTATCTTATTTCGATCACGCGGTTTAAGATAACGATTCAAATGATGTTAATAATTTAGTTTTTAAACAATTAGGATTAAATTAGTCTATAACTGATAAACACTCGTTATTTTAGCTAAAAATTGTTTTGTATTGGTATTTAAAATCCAGGGAGAGTGCTTTTAGTATGCTACGAAATGCTACGACTGTGCTACGATATTGCAACGAAATCTTACGTATAATGAAGTTTGAGTATAGAGAAAGGGTATTACATCACACAATATACGTTGAGACTAACAATAAAGTGTACATGAATCTTAACCTAACTTGGCAAATTTACCTTTTGATCTTCCAAATTGAGTCCCAAATAAACGCCCTTCAATATAACTTAATTTTTCACACTAATTAAATGTGCGTCCTGATTTTATACGCAAAATGAAATTCCCCGAAACGCTCCCGTTTCGAAATGAAATCGACCCACCGTGTAAATTTATGAGATAAGTTTGGATTTTGTGACCCCTTTCCTAGTGTTGCCAGGTGTACGGGCAAAAAGTACGGGTTCTTCGGGATTATAAACTCCAATGATCTTTGTGACCCACTAGTTAGTCATAAATAAGAAAACTAGCAAGCCAGGCTTATTTTATAATTTGCTTTTGAGGCAGTGTTGCCAGATGAGCGGGCAAAAAGTACAAGATTTAGGCATTATAAATTTAATGGCTATAAAGGGTAAAATTGTTAGCCATCGACAAATTTTAAGAAATTGCCATTCCCATATAACTACCCAACAACTAATAAGATCAAAAAATTAAGAATTAAAAGGCTGACTGTTGTAACTGTCTGACTTCTCATAATACAAGAAAAAGAGACGACTATACAACGGCTATGGGTATTTTTATACGAATGACACATTTTCCACCCTTTGCCTTATTCAAAAGCTCAACAATTATTTTGACTCCACGGGCTTACAGCCTTGGGCGGACTGACACCATATTGATCACTGAAGCTGACGTCGATCGATGTGTGATTTGATAAACGAAATTCGTTTATCATATATCTGCCTTGAAAGCACCACTGCTGTGTCCCCAATGGGTGTTGACACGTCATGCAATGGCGCTGATTAGCGCGAGTGTTTTATATGTGTCATAATATACTAGCGCTGTCACGTGTTTACAAGCAAATTGGCATACTTGCAATGAGGTTTTTTCTAGTAAGCTGTATTCTATCAAGAATTTATACGTCCGCGTTTGACACACATCCGGAATGGTATTAAATGATTTAAGAGGTGAGTTTAATACCAGTAGCTATAATATTTATCCAGTAATTGATACATTTCTAATAAACAATTGTATACGTAAATCGGCGGCGCCTTTGCGACGATGCCGCTTAGTCAGTTTAACGGGTACCTACTTACATGTTGAATGAATATGATTTGTTTACCAATTCTATATAGGATGTTTCATTGGTATTTTAGGACTTAATATTAAGGTTGTTGGAAAATTTAAAATTTTATATAGTTTTGATTTTACAACAATACTAGCGTGTTTTAATTTAATATCGTACATAAAAAACACGTAGTAAAGGGAACATTTTTTTTACTTACTTACATATATAATACTTACATATCTACAACATACGCACAAAAATAAACCTCAGCAAAAATCCAGACTACTCGTATATTGGCAATTCTATCAACAAAAATCCCGTTCAAATAAAGAATCCCGTGAATCTGATCGCAACTCTACGCCTGCCGTTGCCATGGCGACCGCTCCTGGGACCGCGAGTTTTACGCCGATTGGATTGTTCTACCGCGAAATACGAAACCGAACTGTTTTTTCCTGCTTTTTCTCATCAAAGTATCACGTTCCTGGCATTGCCTCGTAATCTATCTTACTAATGTTTTAAATGCAAAATACCATTTTATTGGGTGGGTGGTAATTTGAGTGGGTAGGTCGGTTGTAACTATAAAATTATGTTAAACATACTAGTATAGGTAATATAGGTACTGTGTAGCGACTCGAGTGTCTCTAAGCACCGAGACAAACCTAAGTTTTATAGTGGTTTATGTGATATTTTTAGTATGTGACTTTACAGCGGGCGAATAGCCGACTGAGACGCAGGAGGTAGTGGGTTCAATTCCCGCGGCGGAACAAATGTTTGCATGATCTGCAGATATTTGTTCCGGGTCTGGTTGTTTTTCTATACATGATAAATATGTATTTACAAAAAAAAAGTATATAAGTATTCTATCAGTTATCTGGTTCCCATAGTACAAGCTATGCTTAGTTTGGGGCTAGACAGCGCTGTGTGAAATGTCCAGCAATATTTACGATTATTATTATTATTCAACACATTTATTATTTTACACAAGCTTTAGGCCTAGACCTTTACTAAGGCATTACCGGGGCCGAAGCCAACGAGTAAGAGGCCTGTTTTTTTTATAATTCACTATGATAAGGTGGGAGGTAAGACAGATGGTAGTACTATTGCAACACATGGATTAGAGTTCGGGCTATTGTTAGAGTAATGCTTTTGAAATAGAGTATGGGTTATCAGAGAAATGAGATACGACACCAATCCTGTAATATTAAGAATGATTGAGGCAGGTGGTGACTAGCCGTCCACTAAACGGGTCCCAATAAGTGCCGCCAATAGAAGACAGCATAAGGGGGAACGTTGGTGTGGGCGGTTAAAGGGTTTTGAGAGGTGTGCTGCAGTTTCACTAAGCGCTACTCCCGGCTTTATGCCTTTAACACTTCAACCCTTGGACCATAGGTTCCGCTCTTGCGCCTCCACCCTTGACCGGCCAACTAAGGCAAACCAAGGATCTGGGGTTTCTGTCAACCCAAGGGAGTAACGGGGCTCCGCGGTGTCGCCACAAGCGTGCCCTGCGGGGTTATTATTATTAATATTACGTCGACTAAATAAATACAACACATATTGAGAAAACTTTCTTGATTTATTTCAATCATTATTGTAAATACGGGGTAAAACACGTACAGTTTTATTCGTGTTACGATCCACGATCATGTTGAATGTATGATGACAATGTAGTGTAGGCGAGACCCTGCTCAGAGCAGATCGCACTCACCCTGATGACGGTTCACGAATTGAACCGAAACATTGTCGGTCGGAACAACAATAAAACTGGTTAAATCCCGTTTTTATAATAATGTGCAAAATACCATGTAATATGGCATTTATATAAATGTAATATGGTTAATATGGTATTTAATCTTATAGCCATGGTTTATAATGTATAATTAAATTAATAATTATGGACATTTCACATAATGCTATCTAACCCCAGACTAAGCAAAGTTATGGGAACAAGATAATCGATGGAATATAATAGAATAATATATACTTACCTATACAATATATAGAGAAACTTACAAGACCCGGAACAAATATTTGTAGATCAGGCAAACATTTGCTCCGTGACGGGCATAAAATCCGCATACTATTGCGTCTCAGCTGGTTTTTCACCCACTGCACCACTAAAGTCGTCGAGGTATTAATAGGAGATCACTTTCATCACTTACAAAAAAAAGTTTACATTGAATAAACATTTGTATGTGTCAGTTATAATAATATATATGAGATTGTGTATGTTGGTTCTATTAAAAGTACATAGTCTAAGAAATAGCTTTTGGGATAGATACACTAAGCCGGATGTATCCATAAACTAAAGGATAAATTGGTGTATTGTTTTTCAAATATTTTTAAACATATATAACTATTTTTTGTTTCAAGGTGATATTATACAGGTTCATACTGTTAGACCTACTTTTACTGATTAAAACGGATATTTATCGTACCATAGCCGAGCGTGTCAAAGAGCATATCGTAGCTGTCAAAAATTGACTGGTAAATAAGTCAGTGACAGCAGAGCATCTGGTAGACTCGGAACCGAACCATTGGGGTGAACTTCATGATCCTAGTGAACACCATTATTACAAGAGAATGGGTTCGTGAAGCGATTGAAATCAATAAAGTTCAAAATTTTAATCGAAAAGGTGGCTATAGACACTCAGCGTCCTGGAACCCGGTGATTACTAGGTGTACGCGTCGTGATCGGTCGTTTCAGTTCGTAGATACAGTTAGTGTAGTGTACCGTAATATGAACGAGGACATTTCTAATTCTGAAGACCAAGTGAGAGTAGTTGCTGCAGCTGCCATCACTCTTCGACGGTAGCTCCAAGTACTCCAGTCCACCCGCGACCACGACGGTTGCAACAAAGTCAAAACGTCGGGATAATAAATAAAAAAGGTGTATACGCGATAAATACCCGTTTTAATCAGTAATTATATACAGTCATCGTGAAAGTTAGAATAATATAAGACCTATTTTTATGAAATAAAATGATAAACATAGATAAACCACTGGTCATAGATAATCCCCAAAGAAAACATAACACTTTTTAATAAAATCTCAAATAATAATTTACTTATAAAATAAACCTAATATTAATCTTCCAGCCTTAGTTTTACGGAGTGTAATAAAGAAGAGCTCATATCCTGAGTGACACTTAAGTACGGCATCCAGAATTTTATTAAAAATCTCCATTTCTTACGTAAAAATATGGGACGAAATCACAACGGGGAGTTTTCTTATTTTTATTCTGCGAGTAATGGGTAAAGCAAATATTTTTTAACGTAAGAGTCTGCTAAAAGGTTAAATAAAACTAAAGATGTCATTCTGTTTCTGACTGTTTTTGAGAATAACTTTGAAAGGTGGCATGTTGTTACTGACACACTAAAATTTTGTAAATCTCTTATAATTTTTATTTATTTAGTTATTTACATGATCTATAACAGAAAACTATTGTCCCAATTAGCCCCATGTCTAAAAAGGATGACAATCGTATTTGCGAAAGTAGTAGAGTTCCTTTTGAAAAGGCTCGCTAGGGGAAGCACTACCACCATACCTATTTCTGCCACCAAACAGTATACTATAGCATAGTTAGGTATATTTTGGTTGCCGGTGAAACTACAGGCACATGAGAATCTGTATGTCTCAAGTTGATAGACGCAGGGGCACGTTTCTAAGGTGCGTGGCCAATACTGTGTTATAGGCGATGGCTACCACTTAACATCAGATGAGACATATATTATGCATTTTCCAACTCTAAGTCGTATAAAAAAATCTTATCATTTTAGGAGTACCATTGACTTAAACACTTACGATTAGGACCATGAGGATGAACTTACTCATCTCACTTTATTGAATCACCTCAAAGTTAACACATAATAACTTTGATTAGTTTATTTTGTTTGACGAGAGGCCAAAGCGAATTACTGTTACCTCACAACACAGGCTCGCCAGAGACTTAGTGTTAGAGACAAAGCTACGTCAGGTACTCTGCTCAAATATAATAGCCACTTAGAATTTTCACCTAAGCATTGTAACCTGCTAACTTAGGCTAACATTTATATATACTAGTATCAACCAAATTTGTGCTACTCTCACAGATACTGCACTAGGTCCATAAACATCGCAAATTTTTTTCGCGGCTTGCGTTGCATTTTTACCTTTTTTGTAGTAAATTTTTAAAATGTATCGAATTTCTTCATTAGATTCACTCATCTTTACAGTACGAAAAACAAATAAAAATCACACATTTTTCTAATTTTAATTTGGAATGATCTTCTTTAAAATTTAAACTTTGAATGATACCAAAACCAGCCAGATACAAATAGTATAGCCAAAGAGATTTTTCGACACGAAAGAAGAAGAAGTATCAACCAATTTTAAGAACTCAATACATTATTCTTATGAGACGGCTCATAGGTTGACCTGCGCGATCTTGGAGCCGACGACTGACAAGAGATGGCAATGGACAGAGGAAAGTGGAGAGTTCTCATATCGGAGGTCAAGACTCACTTTGGACCCCTGTGCCAATGGAGTAAGACGACTCATAGACATATACGACCTCCGTGGTGCAGTGGGTGAATATCCGGCTGAGACGCAGGAGGTTGTGTGTTCGATTTCCACTGCGGAACAAATGTTTGCATGATCTACAGATATTTGTTTCGGGTCTGTATGTTTTTCTATATCTCATAAGTATGTATTTACAAATATTTTCTCTGAGTTATCTGATTCCCATCGTACAAGCTTAGTTTGGGGCTAGATAGCGCTGTGTGAAATGTCCAGCAATATTTATTATTAATATTTATTTATTATTCTTACATATATTTATTTTAAAACTTGTTTATAAAAAATACATTTTTCACTACAAATTATCTTACAAGAATCAAACATTATAGTAAAAAATATATTTCTAAAAATGGTAAACCACCGACCGCGAAGCAAGGCTCAAGCGATCGGTGGCTAGGGCTGCAGAGAGGAACCTCTTGACTATGCGTACCGAGTCCAGGAGTGCCGCCTTCTGTATCTGACCCTTGATCCAACTTCCTAGCGAGAGCCTCTTAAGGTATTGGTCGAGGCTTTTCGCTATCAGTCCGTTTACCGACACAACTATCGGAACGATAATCGTTGATTCCACCTCTCACATGGCGGTAATCTCATGAGCCAAGTTAAGGTTCTTGCTTAGCTTGTCCTTCTCGGTCTTCACGAGATTAGCATCATGTGGGATAGTAATATCAATAAGTACCTATAGCTCGGCGCTCTGACCGGTCTACCAGCACGATATCTGGCTTATTGGCAACAATAGTCCTATCCGTGATTATAGACCAGTCCCAATAGAGCGTGGCACGGCCATTTTCAAGAACTGGCTCTGGCACATATTTATAATATGGCACCTCAGGTCCAACAAGGCCATATCGAAGAGCAAGTTGCTGATGGATAATTTTGGCTACTTGATTGTGTCTATGCAAGTACTCAGAGTTAGCAAGATGCGAACAACCCAAAAGCACATGTCTGAGGGACTCTCCGGGCTGGTGACAAGCTCTGCAGATGTCGACCGTCCCATCCTTCATAATATACTTTCGGTAATTGTTCGTCTTGATAACCTCATCCATAATTGCACAGGCAAAACCTTCAGTTTCTCCGAAGAGATCACCGAAACGTAACCAGATTATTCTTATTATTTAAAACATCTGTAACGGACGATCAAAGACGGGGCAGGATCGAATCTAGATTTAAAATGTATTAGGTAGCTAAGATTGTAACGGTTTAAAGGTGTAACGGTCAAAAGAGTGAGATAGCTATAGATAAGTCCCCGTCTAACTTTGCTGGAAACTTCGATGTATTAGGAATTGTACAACATGATTTGTGAAAGCATGAATTACGATCCCCGCACCATGGCTAGGGCGAGGAGTATTTTTGTATAAAGGTAAACCGTTTTTAGCTAGAAACTTGTCCCCCTCGCTTCCAAGCGGTTTTATGAACTTGCCTCTAATCATCCGAACCCTTTGGTACACACCATTCCGGTTTACCCGTTGGATCCGCCCGCCAACAAAATCCTCCGTCGTCCGAGACACGTTCTCGGAGACCCGGATGACGAAATCACCTCTGCTAATGCGGAAGCTGAGTCATCTATATCAGACAGAGCAAACACTTCACAGAAACACCGACCTCACCGGCGAGGTCGACGAGTCCCTTCAGTCGCCGCCTATACGAGGTACAGACATGTACCCGGGCGTTTCTCTCCTATCCCCACCCCGGCAACAGCCCAAGCCGAGGTTCGTACCTAAGTGGTGCCCTTGCGCTAGTTGCCTAGAAAAACTTACGGGGCTGAGCGCCATCTGCGCTCGCCAAAAGTTCGGTTAAGCTGTCACGGCCTCAGAGGCCAACAGCGAGATTAGTCCATTTGAAAAAAAAAAAAAAAAATAGAAACTTGTCCCCCCACCGAAATGGCCCCCTTCCAAAATGGGCAAGTCGGACTTTGCTGCCGACTTAGCTCTCATCATGGAGTTCTCCTCCATTGATCTTGCCGAGGTTCGCGTGCTTGCACAAAAACTTAGGCAAGCTAACACCACTATTGAAAAGCTGATCGCCCTTGAGGCGCACTCAGCTCTTCTCGCAGCCGTTAAGGCAGCTTCGTCCTAACCCTTTTAGGTTTTAGATCTGCCCGACAACAAAATCCACCGTCGTCCGAGACACGTTCTCGGTACCCGGATGACGAAATCATCTCCGCTAATGCGGAAGATGAGTCATCTATACCAGACAGAGCAAACACTTCACAGAAACACCGATCTCGCCGGCGAGGTCGGCGAATCCCTTCAGTCGCCACTTATACGAGGTACATTCAAGTACCCGTGCGCTTCTCTTCTATCCCCACCCCGGCAACAGCCCAAGCCGAGGTTCGTACCTAAGTGGTGCCCTTGCGCTAGTTGCCTAAACAACTTACTGGGCTGAGCGCCATCTGCGCTCGCCAAAAGTTCGGTTAAGCTGTCACGGCCTCAGAGGCCAACAGCGAGATTAGTCCATTCGAAAAAAAAAAACTAGAAACTTGTGATTTTCCCTTCAGTCGCCGCCTATACGAGGTACAGACATGTACCCGGGCGTTTCTCTCCTATCCCCACCCCGGCAACAGCCCAAGCCGAGGCTCGTACCTAAGTGGTGCCCTTGCACTAGTTGCCAAAAAAACTTACTGGGCTGAGCGCCATCTGCGCTCGCCAAAAGTTCGGTTAAGCTGTCACGGCCTCAGAGGCCAACAGCGAGATTAGTCCATTCGAAAAAAAAAAAAAAAAAAAAATAGAAACTTGTGATCATCAAGAACGCGATTTATACCTTGTAAACTAGTAACTAAGAAGAAAAGTAAATACAGTCCACTTTTGCACAGTACCGAGTCTACCATTGAAGCCTTGGTAGGACTTCTACAACATCAGTGCATAAATAGTGCAAAGGTAACGATAATTGCCGAGAAACACTTGTCTATTCCACTTTTCTCTGGAGTATAACAGTACGACGCTTCAGAATTCAACCACTTATAAACTATACCAACTTAAATATTTGCTTTGTCAAATTGTGAGCTTCCTCACCGTTGTAATATGAACAAATATTGACGTGGAACGTGCTTCGAATCATGGCTTATTATGGTTGAGGAGTGTAGTGTTATATTAGAATTCTAATTTAGAGACGTAAAAGGAGTCCTGAGAAAACAGGTGAAAATTTGAAGGCTTTGTTTAGTATTCTAATCAAAGGTCTTGTAATCTATCTAGTATGAAATGTTTGGAATAGCCTCTGAATATCTAAGTTCTATTAGTTATAAATTCTGTCAGATAATGGTGGCGATTCTGTTGTTTACGCTAACTAAAATTGTGTAAAATACGACTAGACTTATTTTGTTTACACTAAAGATCAAATTAGAATGAAATTTAAAGTGACATTTCTAAATTTAAGTATTTTAACTAAGAAGGCGTGTTTGCGGGCTAGTTTTAGTCAACACCAATTTGGTTGATCACTAAAACTAGCCCGAAAACATATCATCATAACAAAAATTACTTAATTTTAGAAATGCCACTTCAAATTTCATTCTAATTTGATCTTTAGTGTGAACAAAATAAGACCGTTCGTATTTTACACAATTTTAGTTAGTCAGTGTTAACAACAGAATTGCCACCAATATCCTACTAGAGGCTACATCATGGATCAACGTACTTTTTCTTCTCAGTCGGGCACTCTTGGCAGAATGGTCGTGATTCTGTCAAGTCTTGGCTCTAGTGATGCATCTCCATTCAGCTCTATTGAAGGCATTGCGAGAACTAAGAGAAACCAAGGATATTATGACCTTTTAACTCAAAATAAAGAGATTGAAATATTTCTTAATATAAACTAAAATAATCTTACAATAAGCTCTAAGTTTAAAAACTGAAACCCAACTGCGTAATACTCATGTCAATGGTAGCCAATGCCACATGGACCTTAATAATGAATTGATTGACACCTTATTCATCGAAATTGGATGATTAGTTTAGGCGCTATGGTGGTACATACATCCTTAGACTGCTAAAAACATAAACCTTCCTTTTGGCTTTGCCGTAGTCAAGTAAAAATGTAGCCTATATTACCTGCACTCGATTGATACCGTTTCATCTCATAGGTAAATACATACATACATATACTGCTGAAAACATAACTCTTCCTTTTGGCTTTGCTGTACTCGGGTAAAAATGTTATTTATTGAATTAAATTTTCTAAACCTGCCAAAGTTCCATTAAAAACAATGGCTATAGAATATTCTTTCATTCGATGAACAAATCGATTGCGAATTAATCCACAGCTCCACGCACATTTCAATCACAAAATTGTAATTTATAAATCTCGCTCTTTTAAAAACCGGTTCCTTATTTATAGTGAATTACTTCACAGAGGTTTTATTTGGGTTCGAATTATTCAAACCATTCAACATTATTTTGCGTTTTTGTGAGACCTGCAGAAAGGACTGGCAGGAATTCATTTTCTTCTTTGAAGTTCGAAATGTAAACATCTGTCACTTTGTAACGCAGAGCAACGTTTCTGGAACTTGAAATAGCTTTTCAAAATAATATTATTGAGTAGAATGTTTCTTTTTGAAGTTGTAGTTATATTGACGCGTTTGGAAAAAAACATTAGAGTAAAAATTTTACGATGCGCGCGCATACCGACAGCCAAAAAGGGACAGGATGAAGTTAGCTGATAACTGTCTCATGCGCACGCACACTGACAGCCAAAAAGCGACATGATGAAGTTAGCTGATAACTCTCTCAAGTTTCCGTGAAATCTCATAACTATATTTACTAATTTATCATTCCTTTTACAAACAAAGAGTTGTGGCATACGGAATGAAATCTTTAGCTATTTTTGTTCTGTTACGCCAAAGAAATATAACTTCTTACGTGCGTCCATAAGTACACTCACACACACTTTTTTTTGGAGAGTCATATACCGACGAAATATGCAGTTAAACTAAATAGTTTAAGGACTTACTATTTAAATGTTGTGTTTCAAAATGATAATTATTTAATTTAGGCGTTGAGTAGTTACTCAAATATTCTTACAAACGAACTAGGCTAGCTATAAGCATGATCAACATTTGGATGGACGATCGTTGGTGACATTGCCAACCTGAGCGATTCTGTAGAGGTAGTAGAGTAGTGGAGGGCACGTCCAGTTATCATTCTTGACTAGAACAGTAGGTATCTCATCTATATACTCTCAGCGTCCTAGAACTCCGTGATTACTATGTGTGCGCGTCGTAATCGTGCGTAGATACGGTTAGTGTAGTGTGTCGTAATATGAACAAGGACATTTCTAATTCTGAAGACCAAGTGAGGGTAGTTGCAGCAGCTGCCATCACTTCTCAACGGTAGCTCCAAGTGTTCCAGTCCGCCCGGGACTACAAACGCCAGAAACGTTGGGATAGCAAATAAACTAGATAAATACGCGATAAATATCCGTAAAATCCTTTAAATCAGTAATTATGTACAGTGATCGCGAAAGTTAGAAATATTGTATTCCCGATATCCATTGTTTTTTTTTTTACCACTAAACCATGGCCTCTTTTATTTAATTTTTATTAATTTAATTTCAGCATTTATGAATTTTATTTTATTTTAAATAGAAATTAGGATTTTTTATGGTTTTATTTATTTTTAGTATATTATGAATGCAATGAGCCTCCTTCTATTTTAAAATTTACTTATGACCCTAGGGTCGTAAATCGCATTTACGCATCAGGTAAGTGATGAAAATAAATTTTACATTTATTTATATCAATTACATTGGCAGCCCGCGTCATATGCATGCCATTCTGTGCTATTTTAATATCAATTTTACTCAAATATCTAAAACCTTTGACATTTATAATTAATTATGTGTTTGATTTAATTTAATTATAATAATTTATGTCACTAATTGTAATATTTGTACGCTAAAATGGTGAAACCCAGTATAGTGCTTTATAAAGCTCAACCATCATAAGTACTTAGATTTGCGGATAACAAACGAATTACGAATTACGAAAAGTGGAACAACAACATCTTTTTATCTTTCATTCGAACACGGCAAAGAAATATAAAAACTTTACGTCAAATTAACCCTACAGTGGTCGCGTACTAAAACCTGACCTGATTGGTCGCGTGGAGTACTATTGTATACCATTTATAAATTCAAATAAAAATACATTTGAGCTTCAACTATGTTTAATTCTTATTGTAATAGTGTTATTAAGTATTGTTATATTAAAAGCAATCAATAAAAATGAATCACAACCTCTGAGTATAAAAAAAATCAACAAAACAAAAAAAAACCTCTAAAATGGCACAAAAAATAACGTTTTCTAAACAAGACAGACATACAACATTCGAATGATCGCCACAAATTAACTTTTTGCACGTGTTGCATAGTTTTCGAGTGCTTTTATAGCGGCTTCTTCCGCAGTCGTGGCAGCGACCTATGGATCGAGTTGGTGTCCGTGCTGACGTTGTCGCTGTGGTTTCTAGATAATTACAAGAAAATCTCACGCGCTGCACTGAGTGCGTTTGTCAATTATTTAACTTGAAGTACCTAGAAGCGCTCGTAATTTACGTTAGCGGTTTTTGAGAATTTTACAATTCCGTAAGTGTGGATTACATAGGTAATCCACGCGACCACTCTAGGGTTAAAAGAGCGAAGTAAAATACTAGTTTATTACGTTAATAAAGTCACTCGTATTTTCCAAAAAATTGCCCATTTTTAAATTATAAGTACCTAGATGGTACGACAAACTTATATGGTCCGTTGGTGACGTTGATTGTCTATAAAACAGCCCAATTACCTGTCGTGCTCTCCAAAATTCCATTTTTTTTAAAAGGATAGTTAGTTGAAAACACTTTACATTCAAATACAGAACTTATAATGTTATTGTTTTAGCGCGAAATAACACGTACCTTTTATAATCAGCTAGCTGACCAATCCGCAACTTCGCACGCATAGTTTTTCGATAAAAATAATACCCTCCTTCTGCACAGTTGGATAAAAATAGTCTATGTTACTCCGGGATAATGTAGCATTCTAATGGTGAAATAATTTTTAAAATCGAACCACTAGTTACAATACAAATTTTTCCTCTTTATAATACTATAAAATAAATAAATATTGCTGGACATTTCACACAGCGCTATCTAGCCCCAAACTAAGCAGAGCTTGTACTATGGGAATCAGATAACTGACCATCAGTTATTTAATTTTTAAATAAATAAAAGAATTTTATAATATTTTTATACTTTTTTTGTAAATACATACTTAAAATAAATAGAAAAACATCCAGACCCAAATATCTGTAAATCATGCATGTCCCGCAGCGGGAATTGAACCCGCTACCTCCTGCGTCTCAGCCAGCTTTCGCCCACTGTGCCACGGAGGTCATTAATAATATTAGTAATAAATAATAACAAATGCGAGTAAAAAAGTTTGGATTGAAACAATCGTAGCGAGGGCAGAATGTTTTTCTGCGCTCTTTGCATGGACGTGTCCATTTTGTTCACCTTATCTACATGCCATCGTATGTGCAATTAGTGCATGTCAATGCACCAGGTTCCTTGGCTTAGAACCAGCGCTGAGCAAAACATTTGTTCAGTATATTAAATCATATCTCATCAAATCATAAATAAAAGTACTCATATACTCATATACCTTTAATATTATGCTACTCATAATATTCGAATTATATTTTCAATGGAACCAATGATTAAGTAGTCAAATTAGAAATAATTATGTATAATTATAAACCACCTATTTACCTAATTAATATAATCATTATATTTTGAAAATGAAAAAAAGCTTTTGCTCAGCGGCTTTGTTTTCATGGTAACTGAAAAAATTTAACATCAAGTGGCTTGGTTTATTATATATATACTATTTTAATATACATAAACTACATTACTCCCTGTTTCAAATTTAATTTAAATCACTTTATAGGAAGACGTAATTACGAATTAATCAGACGTGAGTGAGACACGAGAGACGTGAGAGGCAGAAATTACAAAGCTCGAAAAACTGGTAGCCGTTGAGGCATAAGGGTTCTCGTGTGGAGACCATCATGCACTAGAAAGCACAGCATTCTCCAATGATGGCCAGTTTTATCATAGATGGAAAGACGATCAAATAAACTTAATAAAGATTGGTCGCTCTTAAAATAAATATCCTTGTGGGGAGAGTGAGCCAGGGGGAGGGGGGCTAGTATTGTTTTATGTAACCTACCTACTTATGTATTGAAACCTTACTACTGATCTTTTCTTTAAAATGCATGCTAGCTAAGTACTGTTTTACTAACATAAATTATTCGACACGATGCAAATTTGTTGCAATCAAATACATTTTGTATAATTTGATGTAGTACGCTGGTATGGTTAGGTTTTTAGAATGGCGTTTGTAATGCTTTGTGTTGTGCAATATGAAGATCAAGCAGTCGACTGGTTTTATTCGGAGGTAACTCAACTTTGGTATAAAAAGAAGTTATGCCTTAGTCCAGAATCACTTGTCATGTAGGCACAAAGACCTATTCTACGTAGGTGTTAATGACAATCATGAATCATTATTATAAATACGGGATTTATTACGTACCGTCTTATCGGTGTTTCGACCGACAATGTTTTGGTTCAATCCGTGAATCTTTATCAGGGTGAGTGCGAACCGCTCTGAATAGCGTCTCGCTTCATTATCGGCCGAAACACCTATGAGACGATACGTGATAAATCCCGTATTTATAATTAATTTTTATATTTACTAAAGTTCCATCCAAAATTTCATCAAATTACAAGTAAAATAACGGTTCAGTACAATTGTACCACAGTTTTAGTACTGTTATGGTATGGGACACTCTACCGTCGTCTATCGTTTCAGAAAACTACAATGACTGAAAACTGAGTCTCTTTACTTACGGTAAAATGAATGGTGTCTTCGTGCTTCATCTTAGACGACATTAACTTTTTTTTTGTATTAATTATAGGTTCGACCACGATCTCGCCTGATGGTAAGCGATGATGCAGTCTACGATGGTACACGCTTGCCCAGAAGAAACCTATTCACTCGCGACTTGAAGACCCCATTGTAGTTTTCTGGAAACACAGACTTAGGCAAGGCGTTCCACTCCTTGGCAGAAAATGAAGGCAAGAACACCAATTTAGCTATCCCTGCCAAATTATATACCAAATTTCACGATGATCGGATAAACACTTCGAAAGTTATCCTCGGACAAACAAACATACATATATACATACATACTCACAACGCCTATTTGGCCAAGTTGATTTAGAGATCTCGCTTCGCTCGATTAACAAAGTTGTTTTTCCTCTGAATAAAGCCAGTCGACTGCTTGATCAAAATATGGCACAACACAAAGCATTACAAACACCATTCTAAAAACCTAACCAATTATACCAGCGTACTACATCAAATCGATCACTCAACGACACCTCTTTATAAATATTTATACAGACCCTCACATAAATATGTATGGAATCGTTAAACGCAGGCCTCACATTATACAGGGTGTGTTCCAGGCAAATTAATACAGGATGGCTGTTGGATGGGCCGTAACGATGAACGACATGATAGGGGCAGAAAATTAAAAAAAGATGGAATTCATAGCTTGCTCAGCGCGATTGTTTTAGATTTTGATCTGCGGAAAGGAATGTAAACAATACTTTTGGAAAAAAAACATTGGTATTATTTTTAAGTATTCTTTAAGCGTTCACGAATGGGTTTGGTTAGGACAAATTACATTGTTCTTGTACATTACCTACTATTTATTGAAAATTATATGGATAGGTATATATTTTTAATAAAATTTTTAAATATATAGACAAAAATAGGTATTAGAATTCGAAATATTTAGACTGACAACTAAATAAAAAAAAACCTGAACAATTAAACTTCTTTCGACCCAGATTCAACCATAACGATACTAAAGACAAATTTCCCACTCGAAAATCCACTAAAAACGGCAAAATGGGTAAGTGTAGTGTTCCATAAAGACATTATTATAAGAAGCGTACGCAATGTATCCTTAATATCGTGGGAATAAATCATGGGGCCTAAATTATTATACTTACTAGTAGACGGAGTCACAGAATAAATAGTAGGAGGGTGTGGATAGAAGGATTTCTCCAGCTAGGGTTGCATGACTGCCACAGAAAAGTTTATCTCTGCGGAAGAATATAGTAAAATTACATTTTTATCTCGAATGCTCTGAAAGTTGATCATTTTAAACTCGATAACGGTTCCATAAATTCGATTTACGACCCTAAGGGCATAAGTAAATTTGAAAATAGAATATGACTTATGCCATGCAACCCTGGCTGCAAGATATGTGTGTCACTGAAGGAACGTGAGACTTCATCTGTATGTTTCAGGGACGGACGCAATGCAATGCCAAGAAGAATTGGAACTGGTATGTGAGGTAATGCAGTTGGTATAGGCAGAAGTAAAGTAACCAATTACCTTCAGGTGGGCTATAAGTTATCAAAAACCAGATTTGATGGGAAAAATGTTACTCAAAAATTCGAAAAAAACTGACAATTCGGAAATTAGCACTAGCAGCTGGCATTTTTTTACCACTTTCTCGACGACTCATCAATTGATATAAATTCTGAAATCGCAAGATTGAAAACTTATATTGAATATGATGAATACAATATTGAAACTTAAACCGAGTACACGAAGGTTCAAAATGTTATAATATTTTTACACGAGGTAAGGAGTGGCTTAGGTTTACCGGACGGGCACAGTATGCAACCTCACAACTATTATGTTGATATCCGGTGAGGTTCAATTTACGTGGGGATTCGGTAATATAAGGTCAGGGATAATGAGAATTCTGGGAACACTTAAACTACTGACTGGTGATATTTGTAAAGAGATTTTAAGATGTAGTTTAAGGGTTCAAGATAATACCACTGTAATACTGATTAAAGATTTCTCGAGGAGTTGGTTGAAATATTTAAGGATAAAATGATCTTTTAACTGTTTGTAGTGGTAGTAACAACATGTTTTACTAATATACATATGTATGTATAGATACATCTTTAAATGTTTCTTCTTCCTGCCTTTTTCCCACATTACGCGGGGTCGGCACAACATGTATTCCTCATCCACATCTCTCTATCAGCCGTCATCTCCGTTGTTACTTCCTTCCTACCCATATCATTCTTCACACAGTCCATCCATCTCTTCTTCAGCCTTCCTCTACTTCTATATCCATCCACACTCATATCTAACACTCTTTTAGTCACATGATTTTCTTCCCTACGCATGACATGCCCATACCACGCTAGCCTCTTACACCTCAATTTTTCTATCACTGGCGCTACTTTTAAACTTTCTCTAATATACTCATTTCTTATCTTATCCATTCTCGTTACCTTACACATCCATCTCAACATTCGCATTTCCGCCGCGTGCACTCTTCTTTCATCCATCTCTTTCGTGGCCCAACACTCAGGACCATACATTACGACAGGTCTTATGATCGTCTTGTTAATTTTCCTCTTCAGTTTAAGGGGCATTCGAGGATCGCACGTTGTTCCTGTAACCTGTCGCCATTTCACCCATTCCGCATTTATTCTATTTTTAACGTTGCGGTCTACTCGTATGTCGCCCTCGTTTTGGATCAATAACCCAAGATACCGAAAGTCGGATTTGGAAGACATCTTTCAATTATAAAAATGTATTCCACAAAAATTACATGTTTACTGAATGAGAGGGGAAAGACGATTGGCGTGGCTACACCCTTTTTTTTTGTATGTTCCGCTTTTTTCCCTCCTACATGAAGATCGGAGACTTTATCAGGTTGACAGTTGATTTGTTTTTTTACACACATTGGCTACACACTTATAACTTACACGAGCCAGCTATTACCGTAATATGTTTTTTTTAATTTCTTTGAGATGGAACAAGCATATGGCCCACCTGATGTTAAGTGGTAACCATCGCCTTTTTGCCACTTGGACCATAATAACGATTGACACCTTTCATCAAAATCGGATTGTTAGTTGAGGTGCTGCGGTGGAACATAGATAAATACAAACATACACACATACCTGATTTTTGGCTTTGCCGTAGTTGGGTAAAAATAATATAGTTCGAAATAACAAAAACCCGTCTGAAAAACGAACTAGAAAGAAGTAAAGCGATGTGCTAAATGAACAGACCAACATACATATACATACACATACATACATATATACACGAAAAACATGACTCAACTTCGCAGTCGGATAAAAATGTCATGTGCCTGTGGTTTTGCTAACATCCACACTCTTCAATGATTTATATTTTAATGCAATTTAAGTTGTGCTAATAATTTTAATTATTATGTTGGGTATAGTGTCTAGTAAAGATGTATTAAGATGTATTAGATGTATTTATATTACACTTCGATTTATGGTATAATGATTTCGATATTGTGCCTAGCTAGCAGTAGCCACTATTTGCAGCCACGGTGACCACGGAAGACCAGCGCTTTGTAAGAGCGAATCTGCCATAGCACATGTGCTGGGTATTTTTGTCACAATACATTGGTGTCAAAATTAACGTTTTTTATCTAGCAACTTCATCGAAAGTATTCTTTATCTACCTAAATATCCTTATCACTTATCTTACGTTATAACGAAACTTTTTCCCAAATCAAGCTACGCCAAAAACGCTAAATTTCTGCATTAATGTGAAACTATTTTACTATTGGTCCAATTCTTTCAGTATAAGAACCCGTTACTTTGTCATCCAGTTCACAGCAGCCTCCACTGATCATAAACATCTTCCAGTTGCCTGCCTGCTGGAGCTGACCGACACATTACAGTAAAGTGCCTGCTGATTTGGAAAATACCGTGTATTTCTTCACTATGACCTTATATCATAATGATTAAAGTTGCACGTTTTGTAAGTTTAATTTTGAAGAGTGCTGCCGGTAAAATTACAAGCACGTGAGACTTTTTACCTACCAGGCTAGCATGCCCACCATAGGATCGTGGACCTATTGAAGACATACGAGAGTTAATGAATGAATGAAATACTCTTTATTACACACCAAACAAAAATACAGTAACAAAGGAAATAAACAATAAATAACGGTATAATGGGCGGTCTTATCGCTAAAAGCGATCTCTTCCAGACAACCTTTGGATGGACAGGATAAACAAAAATCAAAAGACGGCGGTATAAGAGTACCTTTAAGCATAAACATACGTAAACAGAACCCATAAAATAATATATACCTATATATTGATTATGTATATTATTAAACATAAACTTAAATACATACAAATAATATATAAATAAACTACACTGCATAATACGGAGGATAAATAACATAAACACTAGCTAGCAGTTACGAGACAAAGAATGAAAATGGTTGTATACCTTGACTTTGAAAATAGGAAGAGATTGGGACGACCTTATGGACAAAGGTAAGGCGTTCCATATGCGCACAGCTTGTACTGTGAAGGAGTCACCATAAAATTGTGAACTATGGACGGGAGAACGAAGCTGTAGAGCTTCAGAAGAACGAAGGTTTCGAGAGTGTGCCTGGTACAAAAACTCCAAACGCTCCTTTAGATAAGAAGGTGAAATGGAATTAAAGAGAATGTTATAAAGAAGTGATAGATTATGTGCATTCCGGCGAAACTATCCGTCTTCGCCGGAATGCACATATTCTATCAGGAGCCATTTGAGTTTGGCGCGGAATTCTGAGACATGGTCATACTTGCGCAAGGCAAATATGAACCGAATACAAAGGTTTTGAAGGTGATAAGGTTTTTAATGTTAAAAAGGTGCAGTGTGCAGCTCGTGATAGTAATGCTATAAGGTGACTGTGAAGTGATTCAAAGTAGATTCCAGAATAGCAAGGCAGTTCACAGTATCGACCGCATTACAGCCTCCTTGACCCAAACAGCTTTATAGATTGTGTGGTTAAATTGTTGCCTTTTTGCTCAAAAATTTTTTTGTATATCATTATAGTCATACTTACTCTTTGTTACCTCATCACACCAAAGAATC
This sequence comes from Philereme transversata, assembly GCA_963924445.1. Taxonomy (NCBI): domain Eukaryota; kingdom Metazoa; phylum Arthropoda; class Insecta; order Lepidoptera; family Geometridae; genus Philereme; species Philereme transversata. The sequence goes on from OZ004347.1 coordinate 16,014,288, forward strand.
AAAAAATACATATATACTTGTTGTGGACTGTATTTGATGTGAATAAAACCTTCGATTTCTTCTTCACTTGTTATTATTTATTGAACTGTTCTAAACGAAGTCTTAACGCTGAATACAATTTTGAGGGCGGCCGCCGCTACTTTTATAGGCCGGGATCTAAAATGTTATACTGCTGATCCGATAGTGTGGGAGAGAGATGGGTGTATCTCGCTCACACACCATAACATTTTACTGCCGATTCGGTAGTGTGGGAGAGGGACGGGTGTATCGCGCCCTCCCGCTCGCACACTATAAATATACAAAAACGGCGGCGCCCGGCTGCCGCCCTTCCCGACGAGCAGTTTGGCTTTCGAGCCCAACATTCATGCCCACAACAGGTGCTCCGCATAACGGAGCATGTCCTCTCCAACTGGCAAAGTACCTGGCCTTCAGATACTGGTGCCGTCTTCCTCGACGTAGCGAAAGCTTTCGACAAAGTCTGGCACAACGGCTTGATCTACAAGCTATTCAAACTCGGAGTCCCAGACAGACTCGTGCTCATCATACGAGACTACCTACAAGGTCGCAGCTTTCGCTACACCGTGGAAGGCACTCTCTCTAGTCCTAGACCAGTCAGAGCAGGAGTCCCTCAAGGCTCCGTTCTCGGCCCCCTCCTGTTCACGCTGTACACCAGCGATATCCCCCGCACTCCTCAAGTGGAAATAGCCCTATACGCAGACGACACAGCCTTGTACACATCCAATCGGAATCCTGATCGGGTGGGTATAAGGCTGCAGGCTGCCCTTCATTCATTAGCCACTTGGTTCCGCAAGTGGCGGATCGAGGTAAACCCGTCGAAAAGTACAGCAGTTTACTTCTCACGGAGAAACCTCACTCCCAAACCGATCTCTCTATTTGGCCAGCCCATTCGCTGGGCCCCATCAGCCAAATATCTGGGTGTCATCCTCGATAGGCGTCTTTCCTTTAGGTTGCACATCACTAAGAGGTGCAACCAAGCAAAGTTCACCCTAGGACGATTGTCCTCACTTCTAGGCGCGAAAAGTAAAATGTCCCTTAAAAATAAGGTGACTCTTTACAAAGCGTGCATTCGCCCCATTATGACATACTCATCTGTAGTATTTGCCCACTCTCCTAAAGTTGGTGCCATTCAGGTTATTCAAAATCGCTTCTTGCGAAAAGCCTCAGGCTCGCCCTGGTACTTTCGCAATAACGACCTACATCGCGATTTGAAATTAGAATCAATAGCCAGGTTCATGAAGCTCGCTTCCAAGCGGTTTTATGAACTTGCCTCTAATCATCCGAACCCTTTGGTACACACCATTCCGGTTTACCCGTTGGATCCGCCCGCCAACAAAATCCTCCGTCGTCCGAGACACGTTCTCGGAGACCCGGATGACGAAATCACCTCTGCTAATGCGGAAGGTGAGTCATCTATATCAGACAGAGCAAACACTTCACAGAAACACCGACCTCGCCGGCGAGGTCGACGAGTCCCTTCAGTCGCCGCTTATACGAGGTACAGACATGTACCCGGGCGTTTCTCTCCTATCCCCATCCCGGCAACAGCCCAAGCCGAGGTTCGTACCTAAGTGGTGCCCTTGCGCTAGTTGCCTAAAAAACTTACTGGGCTGAGCGCCATCTGCGCTCGCCAAAAGTTCGGTTAAGCTGTCACGGCCTCAGAGGCCAACAGCGATATAAGTCCATTCGAAAAAAAAAAAAAAAAAAAAAAAAAAAGCCCGGCTGCCGCGCTCAGTTCGGCGGCGGCGACCCTATCGTTCGTTTCTAATTTCTAAATTTATACAATGCATTTTCTATCCTAGATCTAGCTCGGCGTCCGCTACAGTTCCTCCCACCGGCGCAGCTTGCGTAGCCTCTTCTTTTTTCAGGACGATGAGCTTTCTCACGGGCCGCTTGAAGACGCCAGTCCTCGTTCGGACGTCTGCCACTCGTACTCCGCCGTCTGGACCCGGATAGGCGCGCTCGACGATTCCCATGGGCCACACGTTCCGTGGCAAGGTGTGGTCGACTACGATGACGATGTCCCCGACTTGTAGTCGCCTCTTGTCGTCCGAGGGTTCTCCTCGTGGCACCAATGTGGGCAGGTATTCTCGGACCCAGCGCTGCCAGAAATGGTCAGCGAGCGCTAGACTGGCCTTCCAGGTGCGTCGATCGGTTTCGTTGTGCTGTCCGGCGGTGGGCAGGCCGGCGGATGACCCCAAGAGGAAATGGTTTGGAGTCAAAGCTTCTGGATCTTCATGACTCACGCTGACATGTGTCAAAGGTCTCGCGTTCACAGAGAACTCGGCTTCTGTCAGTAGGGTGAGCAGGACTTCCTCGGTCGGTTCTTTTTCGTTCAGTGTGGCGGCTAATGCGACTTTGATGGATCGCACCAGTCGTTCCCAGGCTCCTCCCTGGTTGGGAGCCCCTGGCGCGATGAAATGCCACTCCAGTCGGTGTAGCAGGGCTTCGTCTTGCAGCGCTGGTACCCACTCAGCGTAGGCTGCTCGCAGCTCGTTGTTGGCCCCTCGAAAATTGGTCGCGTTGTCTGAGTACATGGCGCGCGGCCAACCTCTTCGCGCCGCCATTCTTCGCAGTGCCATGATCGCAGAGCTCGTGGATAATGACGACACGAGCTCCAGGTGTACCGCGCGTGTGGTGAGGCACGTAAACAGTGCGCCCCATCTTTTCTCTCGGCGGCGTCCAATCTTCACTATCATCGGCCCGAAATAGTCCACCCCGCAGTGGGTGAATGGGCGGTGGTAGGGCTCGAGGCGTGCTCGTGGCAGGTCCCCTGTCGCCGGAATCAGAGGTCTCGATCGCTTCCTTCGGCAGAGGGCGCAGTCCTTCTCAATGGTGCGCACGGTGGGTCGTAGATGAATGATCCAATATTTCTGACGGAGATCATTTGTCACGCGCTCGCGGTTCGCGTGCCCTGCTGCGCAATGCTCTCGCAGCACGATGAGTTTGGTGATCCGGTGGCGGCCGTCGAGGATGATGGGCTGTTTGACTTCAAGAGGTGCAGTGGCCGCCCCGATGCGGCCTCTGACGCGCAGGATGCCGTCTTCCAGGACCGGGTCCAGCCGAAACAGTCGGCTCGTCCTGGTGATCGGACGAGATGCTTTTAGTTTCTGCAGCTCGTCTTGGAAGCTCTCCTGTTGGGCTTGACGTAGGAGAGTACGTTCCGCTTCCTCGATGTGTCGATGTTCTAATCCCGAGGCTCGGCGCCGACACAAGTCGATGAATGCCAGCACGCGGGCCGACGCTCTGACTAGCGTCTCGTATTTGGAGAAGCGTGCGGGATCTGGCAGCCACTCCCCTGCTTTGTTTTCTTCCGTAACATGCAGGATCACTTCTTCCTCGCCATCTTCACTTGACGTCGTTTCTGTCGGCCACTGATCCTCGGGGCGGAGCAAGAATTCTGGGCCCTGGAACCAGCGGTCTTCTATGGAGATTGGTGTGCTCGCGAATCTCGTCGCATCGTCGGCTATGTTCTCTCTGGTGGGCACCCATCGCCATTCTTCCTTGTGAGTGAGCTCTGCTAGCTCACCCAAGCGATGGGCGACGAACGGAGTGTACCGTCTCGCGTCGTGCCGCACCCAGTGAATCACCGTCATTGAATCGGTCCAGTACACTGTTCTCTTGACTTGGACTCGATGTTCTCTCTTGATGGTGTCAGCCAGTCTGGCACCGATGACAGCCGCCTGCAGTTCCAGGCGGGGAATGGTCTGCGCGCGTTTCGGAGCCACTTTTGACTTGGCGGCCACGAGACTCAGTCTGACGCTTCCGTCGGGTCGTGTGTCGCGCCAGTATGCCACAGTGGAGTAGGCCTGTTCGCTGGCGTCACACAGAACGTGCAGCTCCAAGTTTTGGTCGTTTTCCATCGCGTAGCGTCGTTCCAGTCGCAGACCCGAAAGATCGGCGAGGTGTCCCAGCCACGTGGCGAAAAGGTCGTTCTCCTCATCAGGGATAGGCTCGTCCCAGGAGATGTTCAAGCGCCACAGGCTCTGCAGGATGATCTTCGCGCGTATGGTGCAGTGGCTGAGCAGTCCAAGAGGGTCGTATATGGACATGACCGCGCTGAGTGCTTCTCTCTTGGTAGGCGCGCGACTTCGTGCACGCACTTCGGCGGGGACTCTGTTCATTGAAGTGTTAAACCCCAATTCATCTCGCTCGGCGTTCCAGTGCAGCCCGAGTATCTTATTCTCTGGCCCGTTTCTTCCAAGTTGAGTCGGTGTGGTCGCTCGCAGTTCTTCGGGTACGTCTCGCAGTACGCTATTGTTGCTAGCGCTCCAGCCTCGCAGTGTGAACCCTGCCGCCGCGTGAACTGCTTGTACTTCAGTAATCACGCGGTGGGCTTCCGGTTCATCCTCGTAGCTCGCTACCAAGTCATCCATGTAGTGATCTCGAGTGATGGCTTCGTAGGCGAGAGGGTGAGTTTGAGCGTGTTCTTTCGCATTGTGGTTGCGTACGTAATGCGCCATGAAGGGAGAGCTCGCGGCGCCGAATATCATGCTCGTCATCTTGAAGTGATGAGGTGGTTTCTCTCTGTCGGCGCCTCTCCATAAGAACTGTTGTGCCGGTTGATCTTCCCGACGAATCTTCACTTGGAGAAACATCTCCTGTACATCTGCCGTGACTGCGATGCGTTTCTCCCGGAATCGAAACAGGATGCCTGGTAGTGACATCAGTAGGTCCGGCCCTTCCAGGAGATGGTCGTTCAGGCTGACTCCGCGACTTTTCGCTGCCGCGTCGAAGACAAGCCTCTGTTTCCCCGGTTTGTTGACGTTCTGTACCGCGAAGTGTGGCAGGTACCAACAGACCGGACTTGTCTTCTCAGTGCCGTCGCATGGTTCGGCGTATCCTTTCTGCAGCAGGTTCTCTATCTGCTCGGTGTATTTTCTAGCGAAGCCTGGGTCAGTGTCCATCTTCATTTCCATTTTGTGGAGGCGACGGAGCGCTCCACTGTAGCTCGGAGGCAATTTCATGCCGTCCGCCTTCCAGGGCAGCCCGATCTCGTAGCCCTTGTCCGTCTTCTTTATAGTTCGCTCGATTATTCTAGCGGCTCGCTGATCCGCGTCACTCACATGTGGCTTATGAGTGATGCCGAGCGCTTCGATGCTGAAGTGGTGTTCCACCAAGTTGTGGAGATGATTGTCCTGCTGCTCTCTCGCCTCCACTCTTCGTTCCGGAGTGTAGACGTGCAGGACGCTGTTTCGATCTTCGATGATGGTGCGTGGCACAGTCCCGTGCACCACCCATCCTAGTCGAGTTCGGGATGCGGCCGGTTGGTTCCGTTTACCGACGCGCAGTTCTTGTGTTACGATGTATTCCCAGTGGTCTGCTCCCACCAGTATTCCCGGCCGTACGGTATCGTAGCACACTTCCTCTTTCGATAGATCTCGGAGATGTTCGTACTCCAGAAGCGTGCTCGGTATGGATTGTTGAATCAACTTCATGCCTCTGATTGTTCTTGCTTGAAATTTGTGCAGCTCTCTGTCGGCTCCCCGCAAATGTATGGTGACCAGCTTGCTATTATTTTCTTCCTGTGTCACGTTGACTCCTTGCATCCGTAGTGGTAGCAGCGATCCCTTGGCACCGATGTTCTGCGCCAACTCCTCATCGATCAGCGAGATTGTAGCCCCTTCATCCAGGAGGGCGTGTGTGCGGATCTCCCCCCGTGGACCCACGACAGTGACTGGACACATCTTCAGCAGCACTGTCCTCTTGCTGGTGGCGGTCGGTGTTGCCATCGTCAGGACAGACTCTGCGGTGCCTGCTTCAGACCTCGGGTTTTCGGGACGTTCCTCCTTATCTTGCTGATGCAGACTCGTGTGATGAGGTCGTAGGCATTGTCCTATGCTGCACCGCTTGGCCTTGCAGTGGAGGCGCATGTGTCTCTTGGCAATACATTTGAAGCAGAGCTTGTTCTTGCGCACAAGCTCCCACCGTTCGTCTACGGATAGCGCTGCGTATTTCGGGCAGTCCGGTAGCTTGTGCGGCTTCTCACACATCGGGCATTTGTCTAGCTGTTCGTCTTCAGCTACATTGTACACGGCGTTCGGTTTCCTTTTCGGTCTGGCATCGGTGATGGTCGGCCTGGGGTCTCTCTTGGCAGCGGTTGCTATTGCAGATGGAGCGTAACTATATCGGAGCGCTCGGTCTGCCTCTCGCATGAGGAAGCGAGATAGCACGACGATTTCTGGGTCCGCTGTTCCTTCTTGTTCGCTTGCGTAGTCGCACCACCGCGCCTTGATGTGAGGGCTCAGCTTTTCCAACACTTCTCGGGCCAGCATGGGGTTAAAGAGGTACCCCTGGCGGTTGATGCCCTTGATTACGCAGACCACGTTCTGAAGCTTAACAGCGAACACGTTCAGTTCTACCGCTGATGATCCTGGCTTCGGCAGCCTCTTGAGGTCATCTAAGGCTCGGTCGATGATGGCCTCAGGTCGCCCGAAGCATTGTTCAAGTGTCTTCAGGATGACCTCCGGATTGCTTGCAGTGTACAGCAGGGCAGACACCAGTTCCCTAGCTTCTCCTTTCAGGCAGCTCCTTAGCCGCTGCAGATTTTCTGCCGGTGTCAGCCGGTATATCGTCGTCGAATCTTGAAAGGCGGCCTTAAATGCCAACCACTCATTTGAAGCTCCGGAGAATGGTTGCAAGTCAGGACACTTGATCCTGGGTCTGGCCAGCTTTTCCATAGCCTCGGTCAAGGCGTCGACATTACTTCTTGATCTGACGGGGGTGGTTGATCTGTCCCTCACGTTGAACCTCAGGTGTCGGTCGTCCTTGGTTCCGGACTTCGGCACGTCCCGTCGTTCCCTTCGTGCATCAAGGGTGTTCGATTGGAGCCAGGCGTCAACCTTCTGATGATGATCGGTTCCGTTATCACCGTGAAGGCTTTCCTGGTCATCCTGAATGGCCGCTAGGCTTACAGCCAACCGCTTCTTGATAAGGTCTGCCTCGATCTGAAGCTCCTTTCTTCGCAGGGCGGCTAGCTTTTCTTCAGCCTCCAGCTCCACCATCCGTGTCCTCGTGGCAGTGCTTGCGGTCGATCGTACCGATTGTGTGGGGGACCGGGGTCTGGCACCCCCCGCACCGTCATCGGCGGCCACGTTCGTTGGCCTTGGTTCGATCGCGACACCGCCTCGTGGGTTTGGTGACGCAGGTGGATCCAGCGATAGCCTTCGTCTTCGTTCTCGTTCGATGGCCTGAAGATCGGCTCCGGCTTCTCCCTGCAGCTCGCGTTCCAGTTCGCGACGTTCCGTGTCGCGACGCTCCTGGTCTGCGGCGTCTGCTTGGCTCCGGGTTACCACCATGGTAACGTCGTCGATTTTTCAATTCTTCAATCCGTCGAATTTTCTGTTCTGATCCGGCTTCTGATCCGTGTTCTGATCCGCGTTCTGATCCGCGTTCTGATCCGGCTTCTGAAGGACCAAACTGTTGTGGACTGTATTTGATGTGAATAAAACCTTCGATTTCTTCTTCACTTGTTATTATTTATTGAACTGTTCTAAACGAAGTCTTAACGCTGAATACAATTTTGAGGGCGGCCGCCGCTACTTTTATAGGCCGGGATCTAAAATGTTATACTGCTGATCCGATAGTGTGGGAGAGAGATGGGTGTATCTCGCTCACACACCATAACATTTTACTGCCGATTCGGTAGTGTGGGAGAGGGACGGGTGTATCGCGCCCTCCCGCTCGCACACTATAAATATACAAAAACGGCGGCGCCCGGCTGCCGCGCTCAGTTCGGCGGCGGCGACCCTATCGTTCGTTTCTAATTTCTAAATTTATACAATGCATTTTCTATCCTAGATCTAGCTCGGCGTCCGCTACAATACTATTATGCAGAAATGTGTCATAAAATATTTGACGCATGGGTGGTAGCGATTCAGACTGATATTAAGCTAAACTGTTTAAAACCTCATTAGTGCACTTCCATGATATTGCGTATATAGGTAAAAAAGTGTTCAGTACATAGTCTTTACGACCTTTTTACCGGGTAATTATAATTATTCAATTAGGCGTGCGCAAGTAAGTAGATCCACTTTATTTACCTAACGTAAAATTAGGTAACTAATTGCCTACATTCTTACTTGTATGCATACCTACTTACATAGGTGAGTGGGTCTACCCAATAATTATATACCTAATTTATTATTAGGTATACATACGAACTTGGCAACTTGCGAGGGCAAACCATATCTTGCAGCAAACTACTCCACTTATGTAATACATACCTTACTCATAAAACCTACAAATATGTATAAGATACATAATAAATTAATATTTGCTTACTTTACTTAATTTCCCAATTTATTTGGAGATTATGCCTTGTTGACGCGAGCAACGAGTGAGCTACGATCCCGTCTAGCGCCGCGCACGCGCACCCCGCAGAATTCATTCCCCAACCGACCGCAACGAAGTTCATGCGTGAATTTTTGAACCGCGCCCCGCGCCAATCTAACTGTATCCTGTTTATTGAATAAACATTCTAAGAAACAAGTCTTTCTATTTAAGACATGCCTTTATACTGAATGATTTGATCCCGCCATCTCCTTTCCATCAAAAGATTCGTAGACGCACGGCTTAGAACCACCCATACCTAGTTAGTGTACCATCCATTCGCATATAATATAAAACACCTCTTCTTAAAATATATTTATGCTCCATCACATTCGTCAAATGATGATATAGCCACGTTAAAAAAAACTGTGATCTACCTTAATATTCAGTTTAAAAAAATACTTAAACAAAAATAATATCGAGAAAACCAGCTATGCATAAAACTATTCAAGTTCTGAACAAATTGCATCATTTAAATCGCATTCCCTGTCGGAAACAAAAAAGTTAGAACCAAAATGCTCACAATACCCAAACCTTTATCACGTTTGTACAATGCCTACAAACTATCGGATCAGGGCCTTTTCACATCATAACCCTCTCCACGCGACGGCTGAAATGAAAAATCTCTACGCACAATGCATCGATCTAACTCGCCTCGTGTACTACGGGCGGTGTAAGCGGAGCGTCGAGCATAGCTTTCAGCGATTATGAGCTTAGGAGAATGTTTTGTTGCAAATTTATGAATTATCCAATCTTATTAAATAAAACAACTTAAAATACTTTTTACTAAAAGTACTCTTATAAAACTACAAAAAAACCAATGGTAAAAACTATTTTAAAAGAGGATTAGCTAGTTTAACTAAGTGACAGATAGTTGAGTAGATAGCTTTAATTCATATAAGCTTTGAGGCAGAAAGGTTCTCGAGTGAAGACCACAGATCGACAAGCGTAGAGGGTGATGAGCCCTAGGAGAAGACGACCTAGTAAAGATTGTTGAGAGCAGGAAAAGTTCTGGAAATCTGGTATTTATTCAGCGGTAGATGCCCTACGGCAGACAAGATTATGCTTTTATTGTAGCACGTTTAAAGTAGCACCGAGTTGAACGCGGAGTAAATCGATGAAATATAATTTATGTACATTTAAGAAGTATTGATTTAAAAAATACGTACCATAAAACAGTTAAATTATTTAAAAACCTTGCCAAACAAAAATTTAAATTTAAATTTACCAATGCCTGCTCTGCTAATCGCCCTGCTTATCGCTCAGCTCCTCGCTCAGTGTCAGCTCAAGGCCAACTCAGTCCGTGCATTGTGACGCACGATACGTCGGCCGATTTATTACCATCCCAATCCAGTGTAGCGGTCAGCGGCTGATCGATGGCGTTTATGTAAATTCCTGTTATGTTTGTGCGAGTTTTAGATGTATGTGTAGGCATTGTTGTTTAGTCTTGTTTTGCTATTTTGATATTTGATATCATCCAATAAGGTATAAATTTGAGTGACATTCCTATTATATTAGAACCGTTAGTGTGTACAAAAAATTTCTAAAGAGTTGATGCTATCTCGTATTTCTAATTATATATTTTATTAAACCATGAAGACTTGAGAACACAATTACTTAGGTTAAAAAAATCTTAAGCTAAGTAAGTGCAATAGTATTTAATTTGCATCTGTATTAGAGCTCTGTCAGACAGAATAGATAGATATGCAGGCTGTAGCGGGTTCGATTCCCTCCGCGGAACAAATGTTTGCATGATCTACAGATATTTGTTCCGGGTCTGGTTGTTTCTCTATATATTATAAGTATGCATTTAAAAAAAATGTATATAAGTATTCTATCAGTTATCTGGTTCCCATAGTACAAGCTCTGCTTAGTTTGGAGCTAGATAGCGCTGAGTGAAATGTCCAGCAATATTTATTTATTTATATTTATATGGTAACCCGAAATAATGTTTTTTATACACATGTATGTATTACTTTATTAATACTAAAGCTAAATAACAGGATCTAATCTGTGAACCCTACTATATTCATTTTGGAATCCGTGTCACGCTATGATTCCCCAAAATTATTCTTCTTCATGTGCACCCATTTCAAGCAACCTTTTATTTATGCACAAAATAACGAAATACTGTCAGTGTCGAGTGGTGTTAGATCAATTCATAGTACACCTATCGTCCAGTAATAACCACAGTATCAAGTCTCACATGCAAAGCAATTTCTTCCTTAAAGACATTGTCACGTGCAAAGCCCACTGACCCGCGTACCATTCCTACAATTCTGTGCCATTGGTCTCAGTTTGGAAGCCCGCCCATGCCGCTCCATAGATTTTGACGAGCCAACCGTTTGCCAACGATATGTACCAACTATAAACTTAATGGTGGATAAAGCAATTTGTTTTCTATTTTGTTCGAGCGACCGATAAATGGAAGAATTTTGGTTTTACTGTTATTTGTGGCTCTGAGATTTGCTTTTTATTTGTCGTTAACGAGACTTACGTTTAGTGAGCGCGATTTGTTTATACTTCGGTGGTCGTAAAGTTGGAATGGTGTCTGAGGGGTTCATGATTGAGTAGGTTTGAGAATGGAGGCGTTCAGCATCGTTATTTTCGACTGAAGACAATAGCGCTAGAAATGTTGGAATATTTTGTGTTATTTTTTGGCATAAACTAAAACAATCATTGCAAGATAAATGTTAAACAGTCATTGTGTAATAATATACCCAAAGATTTATGCATTTATTATTGCGGAAACTCATGAAAATATTTAAACAAAAGACATGACAAAAGAGAATATTCTTCCAGAAGCCCTTTGAGGCTATAAAGCGTATGATTTCTTCTAAACTCATAAATAAACTCTTCCGTGGCGCAGTGGGCGTATAGCCGGCTGTGACGCAGGAGGTAGCGGGTTCGATTCCCGCCGCGGGACAAATGTTTGCATGATCCACAAATATTTGTTCCGGGTTTGGATGTTTTTCTATATATTATTAGTATGTATTTACAAAAAAAAAATATATATATATATATAAGTATTCTATCAGTTATCTGGTTCCCATAGTACCAGCTTTGCTTAGTTTGGGGCTAGATAGCGCTGTATGAAATGTCCACCAATATTTATTTATTTATTTTAAACTTATGCAATCTCGATTATAAGGTTATTTTCAGAGTATTTTACCTTAAGTTATTATGTAACCTAGCGCAAGATGACTACAAAACAGAATAAGTGACACATAAATTTGTAACACCTTGTATAGAGCAATTTCTGTTGTAGTGAAAATGGACAATTAAATCAGATAATTATTTTCATTCGAAACTTTTGCCGTCTCGCAGGGCTATTTTTAGGGCTTCTATACTTCTGAGGTTCATCAGTGATCACTGAAGCATTAAGATAAGCATTGTTTACAAAAAAATATGTGTATATTATATAAATTATACAACAATACAATACATTTTATAATTGATCGAGTTAACCGAGATCTCCAAATCAACTTGGGCAAATCGGCGTTGTATGTATGTATGTACCTATGTTTGTTTGTCCGAGGATAACTTTTAAAGTTTCTATAGGTATACCAAAATCCGATCATCGTGAAATTTGAGATGTAGGTAGTGATGGTACAATTTTAGTGTGACCAAATGAGCTAAAAATCTGGAGGGGTTGTTGAGATATTGGGGTTCAAAACGGTAAAAAAAATGGGACTATCCAGTTAAGTGGAACGTCTAACAAAGGTCTTGTGAGTACATTTCGATCCCGTTTTTATTTTTAGTGTGAACTTAAAATAGTTTTATTTAAGTTTCTAAGTTATTAGCCATAATACAATCTGAAATTTGACAAAATTCACAGGGTACACCAGTGACCCCACAGTGCTGAAATTTGATACGCGTGTAGCTTAGTGACACAAATACAGGCAAAAGTCTGAAATTCAGAATAACTGCAATTTGTACACCAAAAAATGGTACCAAACTACACGAGCTCCCGTTGCCTGTAATTTGAATGAAGCTGTAGGTCAAGTTGGGTGGTTATTTATTTCGTGGCACTAATTTGATAGTCAAAGATTACGAATAATATATTTTTGTTTTGATCACGAGATCTTAGTTCGGGGCGAACCACTAGTATTTAAATATTGTTATTAAGTGCTTTAAATGAATAGATGAAACTATGAATTATAAGTCCATGTACCGTCGAATTTTAGCCGACCGTACTTAGCAAAACAAACACTTTATCAATTTGAACATGTTCCGCCCAAAACTCTTGCAAAACTGATTAAAAAACAAGACAAAACTTCGCAACCTTCGTTTTCTTTCAACTTTCCTTTCTATCGTATAGTAAAATTTTCGATAGGTTCCTATCGTTTGAATCGGATGAGCAACAATTCTGAAGTCGATTTAACTTGAGTCTGAAGTTCGGGCCGAGTTCTGAAGAATATCAGCTGTGTTAATATATTTTCCATACTTAAACGAGGATTTGGTATCGTTTTACTGTAAAAGGGTATAAGAGACTGGTTATTTCTTGGTCACTCTGCACATTTTAGTAATCAAGCTTAGGAAAGAAAGTGAGGAATGAAGAGTTTGTAAAAATATTATGAACGATACTGGCATTGACTGTTCTGTAAAATGGTAATAGAATAGTGTCCACTAACTTTCTTGCCGGAATCTACAATCGCTATAGAATGAATGAATGAATGAATGAAAATTCTTTATTATACCTTACAAGCTAAACACAACAGATATAAAAATGAAAAATAAATCAAATAAATGTAAGCATAATTGGCGGTCTTATCGCTTAACAAAGCGATCTCTTCCAGACAACCTTTGGATGTCTTTGGATGATGGATGGAGAGGACTTAATAATAGCAAAAGAAAAGTTACTTAACCTTAAATACATAAATAATAGGTACATAAATAATTTTAAATAAGTAAATATCATATATAAAATAAATAAACATGTACTTACATACATACATACATATATTAATATATACATAATCAATAATATTATAGATCAGTTGAATAATCACGACTCTTCATGGAGGTAAAAGTTTTTGAGTCTAGCTTTAAATACGGAAGGTGAGGATAGAGTGTATGGAATGAATGCCAGTGGATTTGTAAGAGCGAGAAAGGATGACATTATGACGTCTATATAACGAGCTGGTTGCTTTATATGACGTGGACATCTTTGGTTCTAATACCCGTAGGTTTTTTTTTTTTTAATATTGCTGGACATTTCACACAGCGCTATCTAGCCCCAAACTAAGCTTGTACTATGGGAACCAGATAACTGATAGAATATAATATAGAAAAACATCGAGACCCGGAACAAATATCTGTAGATCATGCAAACATTTGTTCCGCGGCGGGAATTGAACCCGCCACTTAAATCATATATGTAATGTTGTTTATGGTCTGAATGATTTTGTTAAATTAATTACGTCTTGTCTAAATTTGCGGTTTCTAGTTTTAGGATAATTTAATTTGAATGCATGCTATACTTTTTTATCGTATTCACACACATATTTGATTACAATCTAGATATTAAATTGTATGTTTGGTTTAATTAGTGCTAAGTGGATTGTAATCTGTTTTGTGGATTAAAGAAATTATTTTTCTATTAAATTATTAGTGTAGAAATATGTGCGAGGTATTGAACTGATTAAAACTCACATATTTTAGCTGGTAATTTGACGGTAACATTGAAAAACTTTAAAGTTTTACAGTGCTTTGTGTATTACTGTTAGTATGTAACTTTTTGAAGCATAAATAAATACAATACAATTTGTTTAATTTATTCGATCAAATGTCCATTCAAAATTGGAATAAGCTACGTTTTTCAACCACTTCACAAAACTATGTGCAAAAGTTAGTGAAACATAATACAATACGTTTTTAAACAATATGGTCTATCAAAGATAAGAACACCTTTATTTGCTATGCTGATTGTATTGTATAGAGTATTTATATATTGTATCTATGTATTGTAATGTATAAAAAGCTCGGTGTGCTCAACAAGTAAAGCAGTACTTTTAGTGCGGGGCAAAGACTGCTTCTATATAAGGCGCAAATCCGGCCCCACATGGAGTATTGCTTTCATTTATGGGCAGGAGCACCTGGATATCAACTAGGGCCATTTGACTCTGTTCGAAGACGAGCTGTGAGAATTGTTGACGATTCTATTCTCACAAGCGGTAGCCCATAAGTCTCAGGAGAAATTTTGCCTCCCTGTTTGTGTTTTACTGCTTGTATAATGGGTTGTGTTCTGAGATGTTGTTTGATATGGTGCCTGCAGGTTCGTTTTATCATCGCACCGCTCTTCATAAGCAGGGAATCTATCCACACACCTTGGAGACGAACTAGTCCCGTACCGTGAGGTTCCAGAGGAATTTCATCTCGCGAACACTTCGCTTGTGGAATGGTCTCCCTGCCGAGGTTTTCCCTAGGGGTTCTTCAAAACCGACGATTTGAAAATTTTAAAGGGTCGGCAACGCGCGATTAATACTTTTGGTGTTTCAAACGTCCATAGACTACGGTAACCGCTTACTATCAGCTGGGCCGTATGCTTGTTTGCTACCTTAGTGGTATAAAAAAAAATTGTAAGAAGAAAATGTCCTACTTTTCCGACCTGCCCTTCACACGTCACAAATCTATCGTCCTCTCAATTCATCACAAGCCCAACGTAACACAACAAACACAATTTGAGTATCTTTACACAAAGATTCAGAAGACGTTGAATAATATAGAAGGCATGAGGTCCATCCATAATGGAATTACAGGGACA
This sequence comes from Philereme transversata, assembly GCA_963924445.1. Lineage (NCBI taxonomy): Eukaryota > Metazoa > Arthropoda > Insecta > Lepidoptera > Geometridae > Philereme > Philereme transversata. Next base: position 16,029,403 of record OZ004347.1, read on the forward strand.
AAAGTGTTTGCCAGATAGAATAAATAGCCCAGAAGTATTTGTATGTTTGCAGAGGCGCAGGGCGGGTACAAACACATGTGACTTGCTATTTGTAAGTAAATAAGCGTATGTGTTTAATGTCCTATTAGCATGGAAATGAGAGTTATATTAGATTATGTAGAAGATTATGTTTTGTGTGCCCCAATTCTGAAAAAAACTTCATCTCGTCGTTTTATTACGAGGATTTGCCTTCTGGTTAGTTAAGGTAGGTATATAATATATTTGAATAACGAATATAATTTAACATTACTACCTACTTCAGAGACGCACAGAGACTCATGGAGCGCGCCATGCTCGGCATCACACTGCTAGACCGAGTCCCCAATACCGAAATTCACAAGCGGACTAAAGTTCAAGACATTAGCAAGCGTATATTGGGACTCAAATGAAGTTGGGCAGAACATGTGGCCAAGCGCGGTGATGACAGGTGGAGCAAGGTGCTGACTGAGTGGTGGCCCCGAGATGGAACCAGGAACGCAGGTCGTCCACCGGCAAGATGGGTCGACGACATTATAAAAATCGCAGATCGTATATAGGTTAGAACAGCGCAGAACAGAGGCGAATGGCGACAACGAAGAGAAACCTGTGGGATGAGAAGGGCTGACGATGATGATGATGATGACCTACTTCTGTACAGAAAACTGTTCTATGTTTCCTAAACCCTGTTACAAAAGTAATTTTTTTATAATAATTTATACCTCTTTTATTACTGACAAAAGAATATAATCCTTCTGTTTTGACAGGGACGATAATATAAAGAACACACATATTATAATTTATTATTCGATTCGAGCAGCTTTTCTATAGATAGGTTGAGATCTATACAACCTAATCGAATACAACCACAAAATTAATCGATTACGTAATTCTCACTAATTACCTAGGCTAGGTAATCACTTGACTGTGCTACCAAACAGCCTACGCAGGTCTAATTATAGCCCTTGTCTTACGAGTGACGCGATGAAATTTAAAACTATTATTGTTGTAAATTGTTGTTCCAACTTTGAGAAAGACGTCAATCGACGAATCCAAATCGGTTGGGCAGCGTTCGGAAAAGTACTACACGTCTTCTAGTCCAAAATACTTCAGTGTATGAAGGCAAAAGTCTGTGATCAGTGTATGTTACCATTGATGACGTAATTATATGGCACACACGTGGTCTCTCACTATAGGCCTCATAAGAAGGCTCAAGGGTACACCACACAACCTAAGTCCAGAAAAGGTTGATTGATGCAATTCCAGATTGGTCACGAAAAGGTGTGACCAGCATAATAGCTGTACTGTAGCATCTAAAAATTTAAGTCTTGTAGGTTAATGTTAGCTACGTTGAAACCATAGAATTGAAAATGATAATTGATCGAGCGAAGCGAGATCTCCAAATCAACTTGGGCAAATCGGCGTTGTATGTACATATGTATGTATGTTTGTTTGTCCGAGGATAACTTTCGTAGCGTTTATCCAATCATCATGAATTTTAGTATATAGGTAGCTAGTAAGGGCACAATTTTGGTATGACTCAATGAGCTAAAAATATTGGGGGGTTGTTGAGATATTGGGGTTCAAGAGGGGTAAAAAACAATGAAAATGAGACTATTAGGTCAAAAAAGACGTCAAATGCAAGATATTAGTACATTTGAACCCTGTTTTATTTTTAGTTTAACTTTTGTAGTTTTTGAGTTATTAGCCATAATAAAAACAAAACTTTGACACAATTCACAGGGTACACCAGTGACCCCACAACGCTGAAATTTGGTATTCGTGTAGCTTTAGTGACACAAATATAGGCAAAAGTCTGAAATCCAGAATAACTCCCATTTTACCCCAAAAAAATTACCGATTAACAAGAACCCCTGTTACATCTAATTTGAATGAAATTGTGGGTCAAGTAGGTTGGTTATGCATTTCGTGGCACCAATGTATTAGTATTTAGCGACTAAAAATTTTTAAATTTAATGTATTTGTATGATTTCACAACTCCTTAAATCATAATATAGCCACTAAATACGTTTAGGCATCGTTATGCAAGTAGCCCTATGTACGAGTATAATATTTATTTTGGGAGATTCGCGAGATCTCAGTTTGGAGCGAACCACTAGTTATAATATAGCTGGACATTTCACACAGCGCTATCTAGCCCCAAAATAAGCAGAGCTTGTACTATGGGAACCAGATAACTATTGAATACATGTATACTTTTTTGTAAATACATATATGTAAAATATATTAGCTGACCCCACGAACTTCGTACCGCCTTAGAATCAATAAATGTTGTGTTGCTAAGCTGAGATAGGGGTTGGTGGTAGCTTCGACCGTCCGTTAAACGGGCCCCGGGAGGGCGGCGGCAACGTGCTGCTGTGAACACCGTGGTGTTCGGGGGTGGCTGGATAGCCTCCCCCTGGACGTGCAAAGGCACAGCGCGAGGGGGGCACCGGTGCGTTCCCTTGGAGATCCCGGAGCCCCCCAACATGCGTCGAGGATGGCCACCGGGGGGGTTTTAGTGAGTACACGAGTCCGTGAACCTCACATAACCCTACTGTACCCTCTATGCAGTAGGGTATCTGGTTGCAGATTTCCCCCTCGTCAACAAAAAAAAAAAAAAAAAAAAAAAAAGGGGTTGGTGGTAGAAGGGTAAACATTTAGGGTTGTATGTATTTTTGAATGCTGTATCATAAAAAAATAAAAATAAAAAATGTTGTCTAAAAAATAAAAAATAAAATTAAGGGCGGACCACCCTTAATATTTAGGGGTATAAGAAAATAGATGTTCACCGATTCTCAGACCTACCCGATATGCACACAAAATTTCATGAAAATCGGTTGAGCCATTTCGGGGGAGTTTGGCAACAAACACCCCGACACGAGAATTTTATGGTATTAGATAGAAAAACATCCAGACCCAAAACATCTGTAAATCATGCAAACATTCGTTCCGTGGCGGGAATCGAACCCACTACCTCCTGCGTCTCTGCCGGCCCACTGCGCAATGGAGGTCGTCAAATTATAAATAAATAATAAATAAATAATTTTAAAATTGACATTATTATTATTACCCGACAGCTTGACATACCTTTGTTCTTCTACTGTATTATTTGACATTCGCCTCTTACTATTTTAATTTAATTGATTTGACATGTTTAATTCTAGGTTTAATTGCTGTACTTTGAAAAGGCGCAAATCCAAATTGTCAACTTGCAGTGCCCTTACAGGGTATATGTACATACTTCTAAGCTACCTACCATCTAAGCAAAAAAATGTATATATTGTTACATGTAAGCAGAATAAATGATTAAATGAAATATCGCTGGACATTTCACACAGCGCTATCTAGCCCCAAACTAAGCAGAGCTTGTACTATGGGAACCAGATAACTGATAGAATACTTACATACTTTTTTTTGTAAATACATACTTATGATATATAGAAAAACACCCAGACACTGAACAAATATCTGTAGGTCATGCAAATATTTGTTCCGCGGCGGGAATTAAAATATATCTCTAACTCCTTTTTTTAATGGGTTTATATCATCACATCGCTTCGCACCAATAGCTACTAATCGAGTACGTACGAACCAGAATTGACATTAGTGCATGGCTAAATGCACCTGATGAATATACATATAGGTACGATATGTTTAGATTGACAGCAATTGTGGCCAATTGAATATAATTTAAGTAGTATGTGAAACTTCACACTCAAATGTGAATGTCGTTAAATGTAAAAAAGGTCGTGATATTTATGCAGACTACATTTTCTTCAGGAAAAACTTTGTAATTTAGCTCCATACCTGTACCCCAATTCTCTATCTTATCTTTAGTCAACTTTCAGTTGTAATTCGATCTACAAGATGAACCATCACGACATTGCATAGACAGGCATCGAGATAACAAAAAAATAAACTTGAACAAGAATTGGTTTTCAGCTCTTATCAAAGCTGTTGTAACATTTTCATCCATACATTCCAAATCATATAGAACAAGGGGATCTTCTCGCAATATTGCGATGTCACTTAATCTGGGCGATCCGCCTCTGACAGAGGCATTACTGATGAGCCTCTTTTGAGAGTGAGTTACAAGATGTGTAATCTTGAGATTTTCCGAGAAACTCTTTACAAGGTCACATTGCTTGTCACTTTGTAGCGTTAGTGTGTTAATTAGTGACAAAGACTTGGAAACGTCGTAACAAGGTAATTTGGTTTGACTTTGTAAAGCGTATTTATTACCCGACTGTCAAAAGAGGGAGGGAAGTATGTGAATGAATTAATAAATAGGTGAACTTCCGCATTTCCCTGACTGGGATGGCCGAAAAAAACATAACCCATTTTTTGGGCAATATAGTGTCCACAGAGGGCAATACCTGGATGCCAATATAACAAGATCGATTGGATCAGATATATATATATATATTCTTTCAGTCGTAGTATCTATATAAAAAAATGATTAAATATCTGATGGACGAAGATATCGCGCAGTTGGATCCTGGTATATAAGAAACGTTGTTACAAGGTCAAATCGCTTAACTATAATAGGCGTGTTTGTGAAGTGAGGTAACTGATCATTTTGATAAAAAAAACCAGTGCTTTGAATAACAAAATTCTTCTAAAATATACCTTCAGTACGTGATCCATCAATCAGGCCCTATGTAAACCTTAGGCGCGCATATCTCATGAGAAGTCATGTTTACATCACGTGAGACGTTGAAAAACAGCGGTGAGCCCTGAAATATAGGGCGGGTCTCTGCGAAATACTACTTACTAAGATTTTCCTATGAGTTTTCTTGCGTAGACTAGTGAACATGTCCGGTTTCAGGCACATTTTCCTATGAGTTTACGTGCGTAGACTAACAAACATATCCTGTTGTAGGCACTTTACGCTCGTTTGTTTTTCCTAAAAAATACAATCTGGGCCTCATTAAGGTAAGAGTAAATAGGCTTCTTCTAGATCTTCGTGCTTCATCTTAGCCGACATTATCGCTTACTTAGCTGCTTACTGAGCTTGTGGTCAAACAAAGATGCAGTTTATAAAAATCCTGAATTTACTTACGTAGAATAAAGCATACAAGTCCTGTTTGGCCCTAAATCAGCTTTGTGACATTAACCCGGATAATGCAGTTACTTGCCATCAGACTCTATATAAATCAGCTTCTATTGATATTGACGGGCTTTCAACCAATGTGTCCTGCCTATCTTCACATATGGTGCTAAAACATGGCCGCTCACGAACAAACTTGTTCACAGAATTAGAATTGCTCAGAGAGCAATGGAGCGTGCCATCGAAATACGACACAGAACCAAAGTCGTGTATGTGGGTAGAAGGATCAACCAGCTGAAGTAGAGATGGGCTGTACACTTGGCTAGGAGGAAAGACGTAAAATGGACGAGGGCAGCAACTGAGCGGTGGCCGCGAGAAGGGCGCAGACCAGTTGGCAGACTACCAGCCAGATGGTCGGACGACATCGGGAGAGTTGCGGGAAGGCAATGGATGCGCTTGGTACAGGACCGGAGAGAGTAGCGTGGTAACGAGGAGGTTTATACCCAGCAGTGGGTGGATGTGGGCTGAGATGATGATGATGATGCTGATATCGTAAAACGGTACAATAACAGTTAAAAGGTTAAAGTGTGTTATTTTAATTTTTATTTTATTTATTAATCCACAAAACAGATTACAATCCACTTAGCACTAATTAAACCAAACGTAAGTATAATTTTATAATAAATAATGATAAATAAATATTTCTAGACATTTCACACAGCGCTATCTAGCCCCAAACTAAGCAGATTTTGTACTATGGGAACCAGATAACTGATATAATAATATAAGAATACTTATATACATTTTTTTTATAAATACATACTTATAATATATAGAGAAACAGCCAGACCCGGAAAAAATATCTGTAGATCATGCAAACATTTGTTCCGCAGCGGGGATTGAACCCGTTACCTCCTGCGTCTCAGCCGGCTATTCGCCCACTGAACCACGGAGGCAGGCAATACATACTTACATACAGTACATACATACATACAAAATACATACTTATAATACAAAGAACAACATCCAGACCCGGAACAAATATCTGTAGATCATGCAAACATTTGTTTCGCGTTTATATCTAGCTTGTATTCAAATATTTGAATACGATAAAAAGTATAGCATGCATTAAAATTAAATTACCCTAAAACTAGACAAGTAACATAATTAATTTAAGAAAATCATTCAGACAATTAAATAACATTACGAGTACATATTATTGTTATAATAAAGAAGCCGTTTATTCGTACAGTTCGGTAGTAACGGTATACGTACAGTCGATCACGTTAATATCACATTTAATTTTCCGAAAAAAAAAACGAGTCTAGAGAGAGACCGGAAGTGCCTTCCTTGGTAGTTTATGGTCATATATATAAACTAAGAAGTTTCTAGAAAAGTTGAAACATACATTCAAACTTTCGCCTAAATATGATAGTGGGATGAAGCAACTGTTGCTTTGTCTGTGGTGTATGCGAAGAGGCAAATATTGTTCCAAGGGTTTGAGGTGCTGGAGTTACTAGTAATTTATGTGAGAACTTGACTTAGTTTTAAGACGGAAGGACGACAGGCGTTTCTAGTGTTGACTGTGACTCACTTCACGTGAACTTTTATCATTGAATAAATAGTAATGTGCCCCTATTTTAAATAGTAAATAATAGTAAAGCGGGAATCGATGCCGCAAACTTTACCGAGGCATTCCTCGTAGCGCACCCAGATGAAGCGCACCAAAGTACTTCCACATAGCGCACCCATTTTGGTGCGCTACATTTAGTAGGTATAAGTGTTAAGTTTTTATTCCTCGTTGCGCACCAATAACAATGTAGGGTTTAGTGATGGGGTTGTTTTCGTCTAATTAGTAACCTATAAGTGGAAATTTATAATTGGCTTTCAGCTGACATGTACCCAGCATGTATATTTCTGATAGTTAATTAGGTTTTGTGCACCTACCTGTAAGTTTTCATAAAATTCTAAAATAAATAAATAATAACTCCGTGGCGCAGTGGGCGTATAGCCGGCTGAGACGCAGAAGGTAGCGGGTTCGATTCCCGCCACGGAACAAATTTTGCATGATTTACAGATATTTGTTCCGTGTCTGGGTGTTTTTCTATATATTATAAGCATGTATTTACAAAAATATATATATATATAAGTATTTTATCAGTTATCTGGTTCCCATAGTACAAGATCTGCTTAGTTTGGGGCTAGATAGCGTTGTGTGAAATGTCCAGCAATATTTATATTTATTTATTAGGATATAGGTAATTAAAAGTAATATAATTATAATTACAATGTTTATTTTTGTTTGGATTATTGCATACACATTAACATAAAATACAACTCAAGACGCAGGAGGTAGCGGGTTCGATTCCCGTCGTGGAACAAATGTTTGCATGATCTACAGATATTTGTTCCGTGTCTGGGTGAGTTTCTATGTATTATAAGTATGTATTTACAAAACAAAATATATAAGTATTCTATCAGTTATCTGGTTCCCATAGTATAAGCTCTGCTTAGTTTGGGGCTAGATAGCGCTGTGTGAAATGTCCAGCGATATTTGTTTATTTTTATTAATTTATTGATTTTACAATACGAGTATCTGAAGATATCGTTGATTACATTTTAGAAAATCAGTCTAACAGAAAACTAGAATACACGTAACACTTAAATATATATATACATTATATATACATATATATAAAATATGTCTAATTACATTATAAACATGCGAAAACACATAATTGGTGTATAGTTTATTTAATTTATTTCTTTATCTAGTTTTAAAATACTGTCTGTTTTCCGAATAAAATAAACTAAATAAATAAAATATTCATATTACTCAAATGTTACTGAATTACGTTTCATCAGTGATATTGACACATTAGTATCCCATCACTAGACCCTACATTGTCATTGGTGCGCAACGAGGAATAAAAACTTAACATTTATACCTACTGAATGAAGCGTACCAAAACGGGTGCGCTATGTGGAAGTACTTTGGTGCGCTTCATCTGGGTGCGCTACGAGGAATGCCTCACTTTTCCATCTCAGTCGGTTTTTAGCGTATCGCTGTTTTGTAAGTGAATTTATCATCATCATATCAGTCATAGAACGTCTAATGCTGAACATATGCCTTGTTCATAGATTTCCAAAGCGATCAAACTTGTCCGACCTACACCCAACGGCTCCCAGCAACCTTTATCAGGTCGTATTTCCAACTAGTGGGAGCCCGTCTTACGCTGCGCTTTCCTGAACGTGGTTTCCACTCGAGAACCTTTATGCCCCAAAGACCGTCAGTTCTACGAGCTATGTGCCCAGCCTATGTGACTGCTTGTTTATCATCTAGGCTATGTGATCTTCGTTTGTCTACGAAGTTCTAGAGAAACATCAAGCATAGCCCTCTCCATAGCACGCTGAGCGACCCTGACCTCGATGATCTATCAGTCAGCTCATACCTATTTATAGCGTTCAGAAAACAATCCCTATTAAAACAACGCTAAAATTAATGATTGCGTAACTAATTGTTCGCGAAAACAATAAATATTTTGAAACGTAATAAAGCCGAATGATGGATCGGGTTCAAAACATTTTTAATTAAAAATAACCAAATGGTGGAATGATCTGATGATTATTGGATTGGATTTATTTGAAAAGTTGTAGATTGTTACAGTGTTACTTTTTAGTAGTTTATCGGGGGATTTCAGTATATAAATTAAGTTGGTGTAAACTAAACTAAACTTAGGTTTGAAATCAGGATATTATCATAATTTGTTATATATTTTAGATCTATTGCTCACCCTGTTTTGTGACTCTCTTGAAACATACCTGTAAAAGAAAATTAAACAGATAAGTAAGCTGATTACAAAATGCACAGTTCGACGCGCAAATAACCACATTTACCTACATTAATATGTCTTTTTTTAATATGAATATTTTGAGCATCGGTGTTTCTCTATAATATTTAAAGTTTTTTGTAAATACATACTGTACTTAAAAAAAAATATCTTGTTCCGCCTGATACTAGCTTTACTTAGTGTGCTGTGAATCCAGCATTATTTATTTATATTCCACCCGCGGCTTTGCACGCGTGGTTTGTCAATGAAAACTCCTCCTTCTGCGCAGTCGGGTAAACAGTAACTTATGTCTCAATCTCAATTATAAATAATCTATTTATATTAAATATTTCATAGAAATCGGTCAAGCCGTTCTTGAGTTATAAATGGTGTAACTAACCCGTCATTGTTTTATTGATCGAGCGAAGCGAGATCTCCAAATCAACTTGGGCAAATTGGCGTTGTATGTATGTATGTATGTTTGTTTGTCCGAGGATAACTTTCGAAGCGTTTACCCGATCATCGTGAAATTTGGTATAAAGGTAGGTAATGGTGGCACAATTTTGGTGTAACTCAATGAGCTAAAAAATTTGGGGGGTTCCTGAGATATTGGGGTTCAAAAGGGGTAAAAAAAAATGATAGAGTAGGTAGGTATAGGTTCGCGTCGTCGCTAACATTTTTATAAGGGTTTCTGTTTTCCTTTTGACGTACGGAACCTTAAAAAGTAAAATCGAATCAATTTTAAATTCATGCCAGTAAGTAAAATTTATCATCACCATCTCGCCGATCATAAACCGAGGCTCACGGACGTGGGAATTTTTAATTAAATAAAATACGTGGACGTTTATTAAAACGAACTAGGAGGAAGGGATTATCTTTCCCTCGGAGAATCCACCTTTTACCTTAATTAGTAGAGGCCTTTTTGCACGGGAGACTTTTGCGAGATATTGAAGTTGTATGGTTACTAGTTATTAGTATTTTTAATCCCCCCAATTCAAAAAGAGGGGTGTTATAATTTTGTCACCGTTGTTAGTTCCTAAATGGATGGACCGATTTTCATGCAGTTTGTAATAGAAAATCAGTTTAAGGTGGTTCTTATCTATGTTACCCACACAAAAATATGGGGATTGGGGTTTTTAACTGAAACTTGTTTATTGATTTTATTTAAATGATTTTTAAGGATCTTTGAGGTCTTTGGGATTTTTGTTTGCCTAAATTCATGTTTTATTTTTATATTGTATGTTTTATTTTCGGTATATGTATAAAGTGTGTTTTTGTGTGTGATATGTATCTAATTTGTGTTAAATCTTAATGTAATAAATAAGAGCCTTGTGACATGAATTATATATAATAACAAGTAACTTTTTAGGAAAAATAAAACCGACTTTAGATAACAGCAAAAAACAAACTTAACCGATTTTGATGAAATTTCTATTAGACTAAGCTGACAGTATACCCTTTTAAATAAACAAGGAGCTGTACCTTCCATCATCAGCTCACCTGAATAACGGAAAGGAACATAAGTAGCTGTCTATAGGAGCCTATAATATTTCAAGAATTATCCACTAAATCCTAATAAAAGTTATATTTTCCATCATCAGCTCAGCAACATGAGATAATCAGTACCAGACGCAAATACTTGAATAGGTTTTTTTATAAAGTATCCCATCATCAGATTCTGACTTGGTGCCAATGAGACCACCCGGAAAGTATATCCTTTTAAACAAAAAAGCATTCTCGAATCGGTCCAGGCATCGTCGAGTAATCGGGGAACATAGGAAAATAGAACATAGAACCTACATAAAAAAGAATAGATTTCGACGAATTGAGAACATCCTCCTTTTTTTGAAGTTGGTTAAAAAGATGGTACAAATGGAGGTCCGTGGTAGCTACCCTTCCAAAAAGCAGGTCGGATTAAAATATTGTATGTACAGAACATTTATGTATATTTCCGCATTTAAATAAGTCCATCCGTTCAATAGATTGGATGACACGCACAGACAAATATAAAATAAATATATAAAAATATTGCTGGACATTTCACACAGCGCTATCTAGCCCCAAATTAAGCAGAGCTTGTACTATGGGAACCAGATAACTGATATAATACTTATATACTTTTTTTTTTGTAAATACATACTTATAATATATAGAGAAACAACCAGACCCGGCACAAATATCTGTAAATCATGCAAACATTTTCTTCCGCGGTGGGAATCGAACCCGCTACCTCCTGCGTCTCAGCCGGCTATTCGCCCACTGCACCACGGAGGTCGTCTAACATATAAGACCCTTAATTTTTCACATTGGGTAAATTATACCCCAAAACATAAATAACAAAAGCGACGGCGTTAAAAATATAGTAAACGTTAACACATTAATTAAAGAAGCGAGGTAAGTTAACAGGGTCTTTTGGACCCCTCACGTTATGGCGTTAGTGTTTATACTCATATTATGTACAAACAAACCAGAATTATATAAAGGAAGAAATGTTTGGGCGTTTGACAGATGGCGTTATTTGCCATCTGTCAAATATTTTATGTTTTGAAAGTAAGTGTTAGCTTGCCTAAAAATTATCTCTTTGATTTATATAAATATTTCATGGTACTATTTATTATTTGATTGCAATTTATTAATTTAGTCGTTCATGATCAATGCAATATTGACGGAAGTAAGTTATAATTAAATTTGACATTTTTGTACCTTGTTTAAAATAATTGTGTTAGCGATTATTTGTAATTACGTACTAAATTGTATAGTTTTATTACTTCAGCAATATTTACTAGTTTCGTGTTGTTTTTTAAACAGAGGTCGCTTTAGAAAACCAACTCGCCGCTTTTGTTTTGGTGCGACTATTTAAGCATGGACGCCTATTCGTAAGAGCTCATTCAATACTGGGCTGAGCGCCATCTGCGATCGCCAAAAGTTCGGTTAAGCTGTCACGGCCTCAGAGGCCAACAGCGAGTCTAGTCCATTCGAAAAAAAAAGTAAGAGCTCATTCGTTCTCGAGCTGCGAAGCGTAACGGTCACCTAAAAGTGTAATGATTGAAGTATTTGTCATAAAGGAGTGTACTAACGAATAAATGAAGACATCGTGGTGTTTTTCTACTAAACTCGCTTTCATAAGCATTTAACACCCTTCTATTATTAGCGCTGTCTGCTGTTCTCGCCTACAGGTCGCATTTTTCAACCGATTGTGACGAAAATTGGCGGACAAGGTCCTTAATTTATTGTATTTGTTTAGTTGATCACGATTTTTGATTAGGGAAAAATAGGGGAAAAGGGGGAAGTTTGATGTAGCCTTAGTTATCGATGGATTTCAATCAAATTTGAGAGGCACACTAAGGACTTCATTCAACACAAGACGTTGCGAATTTTTTTCCAAAGGGGGGGGGGGTGGAAGAGGGGAAGGGGGGGGGTTGCTGTAACGTTATATATGGACAGATTTCAATATTTGTTTTTTTTTTAATGTATACCTACCGATATCAATCAGACTACGCAGTCCTCTCCGCCTTCATGAGACGAACCCATAGACACCAAATTAAACCTCTTAGGACCAACGCAAGTAATCGCTAAAACTTATACCAATATTTAATTTAAATGTTTACATAAGTAAGACCATTGGAAAATTCAAGCACCTGAAATTCGGTTTAAAATTGGACCTTCGTTAATTTTGTTGCGCAAAATAGCAAGAAAATGTTAGTCAAACAACATCGTCTCTCAAACACAATGTCCCAATCTTTATTTTTCTGGGACCAACGTTCTTTGACGTGTGCTAATCTCCTTTACTTGATGTACCTACACCATTCTACCTTAATCAATTTCCATTGGCGAGCCATAGCCGTTATTCTAATGTCTAGTCAGGGGTCGCTTGTACCCTGTAATAGTGCTCAGTTAATTAAAATTAAGTGGTACCCTTTAAATGTTTTGGTTGTATATGCTGTTGCCGGCAGCTTCGTATGTTGCCGTCAACACTACACAGGGTGAATCCATCATCATCCAAAAAAGAGATTTCATACCCATACTCATATTATAAATTCGAAAGTAGCTCTGTGTCTCTGTCTGTTTCTTATGTTTTCACGACTAAACGGCTGGACCGGATTGGGTCATAATCTATTTGTATACAAAATTTCAACGAAATCGGTCAAGCCGTTTAGTTGTGAAAACGTAACAGACAAACAGAGTTACTTTCGAATTTATAGTATTAGGATGGATGGTAGTAAATGGGCCATGGACGATAATATCGTTTTGAGGCTTTATTATCACTGCGGCCATCATATCTATTATTGTGATCATCACTTATGTTCCTCTTCAATATTATAGCATATAACATAATCTGAAGTTACCTTTAGCTGCTGCCTGCGGCTCGACGTGTGATGTCAAATACTTTGGGTAGGGGTGTGTTTACCCATTCAGAGGGATGAGTCCTTTATGCAACTTATATTGTATTGTTTAGTTATAAGTTATATTTTGTACCTCATTCTGTTTGTGTGTACTGTAATGTTGCAAATATTTATTTATTTTATTCTATAAACTGTGTTTAAGCTGAAGAAGATGTACAAAAAGTAGAAATTGTGTTTATATAAAGTTACTGGACATAACTGTAAACTATACTATAAATAATTGTAGTATTTTTATTTGTTTTTTTTACCATTGTATATTATTTAGTCGTCGACTGAGGTTATAAATAAATTTTAATTTGTTGATGTCCTCCGAATCGTTTTCGATTATGGCGAACCCTTTACACACTAGTTTATTGCCTATCATGAGCTCTTATATGGCTCGCCAAACCGAATTTGGTTTTGAATACCCTATCGCATGACGAACAGTAAAGTTGACCGGCACTATTGTATGTGTAGCTGTACAGACGTTTCGTTCGGATTTTGCTCTGCAGGCGTTTCTCGTCAAGGGTCGCCAGGCGAGTGTCTTCGAACGATTGTACGCCTTTGTGGATGATAGAACGCCATTCGGATCGTTTAGCAGCGAGCCCTTCCCAGCTGTTTTGATCTATTCCGCAGGCAGTTAGGTTTCGTTTAAGGACATCTTTGTAGCGAAGGTATTGTCCACCTGGTTTACGTTTGCCGTCTGACAGCTCTGAATAAAAGACCGCTTTCGGTAGCCTATGATCGTTCATACGATGTACATGGCCACACCACCTTAGCTGGGTTTTTGCTAGCAGAGCCTCCATACCTGTTATCCTAGATCTGCGTAAGACCTCAGTATTAGTAATACGGTCTTGCCACTTTATTCCCAAAATATTGCGAATACATTTCATATGAAATGAATCCAGCTTTTTACCTCGGTTTTATAGAGACACCAAGACTCAGCAGCGTACAAAAGAATGGGCAGAATAAGGGCTTTGTAGACGTGGAACTTCGTCTGTAGCTTTATATCATGTGATCTCCACAAGCGGTCGTTTAAGCGCCCAAAAGTAGCTGCTGCTTTAGCGATACGAGCCGGTATCTCAGATGCTAGGGTGTTATCGTTTCTGATGAGACTACCCAAGTATTTGAAACAATTGACTTCCTCGAGAGGCTTACCATCTAGGTTAGCATTGGTCTCATCAGGAGCACACCCTCGAAGTGGTTGTTTGAGAATCTGTGTTTTTGATAAACTAATGACAAGGCCGAATCAGTCACAAGATTGTTGGAGAGCATTGATGTATATTTGTAAGGAATTAAGACTATCGGCCATGAGACAAACGTCGTCGGCATATAGAACCTCTAATACTGAAATATTGTTGACCCTTGATTTGGCTCTAAAGCGCGAAATGTCAAAGACGCTTTTATCTGATCTAACATTGAGCTCGATCTGACCAGAGCAGGATTCAAATGCATCCTTTATTACTGCCGCAAAATAAATTGCAAACAATGTTGGAGCCATTACGCATCCCTGCTTAACACCACATGTAACTGGGAACTCATGACTAAGTTCATCTTCGTGTCGGACTCTGGCGTTCATATTATCATGAAATTGTCGTATGAGATTAATGAATTTCTCCGGACATCCAGATTTTTTCAGAATGCACCAGAGAGCTTGACGAGGAACGCAATCAAACGCCTTTTCCAAAGCACAATAGAGCACATGTTCAACAAAGCACATGTAGAGAGGCTTCTGATGTTCAAAGCTTTTTTCTTGGATTTGCTTTACTATTGATAAAGCATCTACAGTGCCCCTAGATGGTCGGAAACCACATTGACTCTCCGGTAGAAATTTCTCAGAAAGTGTTCCAAGGCGGGAGTTAATAATATGCGCTAAAATTTTTCCGGCAGTGGACAGAAGAGATATCCCGCGATAAGAGCCACAGTCAGAGATGTTGCCTTTTCCTTTATACAACTTGCATATCGATGCATTTCTCCAATCAGATGGTATTGATTCAGATTCCCCCTATACCCTAAGAACCAAATCAAAGAGCCGACTCGAAATATTTTCCCCACTGTATTTATAGACTTCAGAGGGGAGGCCGTCCATGCCTGGTGTTTTGGCATTTTTAAGCCTTTTTATAGACTTTGTGAATTCCTCAAAAGAGGGTGGAAATGCAAGGCCTTCTGAGATTGGCAAACTTTCTATAGAATTTATATAGACTAAATTTACACTATGCGCAATCGGGTTAAGAACATCATGAAAATGTTCCGCCCATCTGTTAACGATGTCTTGTTTATTTGTCAAACGGTTCTGTTGATCTTTAGAAAATATGGGTGCTGTTTTCTTTATCTTAGGTCCAAATATAGCTTGAAGTCCCTCGTAAAATTTACCAGTTAAGTTAACATCAGCATAAAACTGTAATTCTTCCGCTTTTGCCTTCCACCACCGGTCCTTTAAGCTCCGAATTTTTAATTTTAACTGCTTTTGAGCGTCATTTCTCTCGCTAATGTTTCCAGATTTGAATCCTTGTCTATGTTTTTCTACCAAGTTCTTGATGACAGCATCAGAATCGTCGAACCAATCCTGATTCTTCTTTTGTGGCTTTGGTATAACTTTAGTGGAACTTTCATAGAGAAGTTTTGAGAACATGTTCCATTGTTCTTCAATACACATAATGGTCGATGAATTGTTTTCAGTAAACATTGCCTCAAAAGTATTATCTAGTTGAATTCCCAAGTGATGGTTGGTTATAAGTGAAGAATAAACACGTCGAGAAGGCACTTTGTGAGGAGCTCTACGTATTGGTTTCAGTTTTAGATGGATCTTAGACCGAATGAGGCGGTGATCGGTCCATCCCTGCGCACCTCGCATTGCTCTAGTTATATAAAAATCACGGAGGTCTTTTTTACGCGTTATGATGTAATCTATCAGATGCCAATGCTTGGAGCGAGGGTGCATCCACGAGGCTTTGTGTTTGTCGCGGAGACGGAAAAAGGTGTTGGTAATGCATAGACCAAATTCAGCGCACAAAGTTAGTAGGTTCAGGCCATTTGAATTGCATTTTCCTATACCGTGTCTTCCGAGGATGCCATGCCATGAGATGTGTTCTGCTCCAACACGTGCATTAAAGTCCCCAAGTAGGATTATTTTGTCTTGTGACGGTCCAACCAAAACTTCACGAAGAGCATTATAGAAACGTTCTTTCTCCTCCTCGCTGGATGGTAGAGTAGGAGCGTACGCGGATATTAGGTGTACAAATTTGTTATTTATTAAAGGTAATCTTAATATCATCAACCGATCATTTATGCCCCTTGGAAGTTCTTTCAAAGAACCCGCAATGGTATTACGTATTGCAAAGCCAACTCCATTACCCGCTCTTTCACCTGAAGGTTTCCCAATCCAAAA
This sequence comes from Philereme transversata, assembly GCA_963924445.1. Taxonomy (NCBI): domain Eukaryota; kingdom Metazoa; phylum Arthropoda; class Insecta; order Lepidoptera; family Geometridae; genus Philereme; species Philereme transversata. Next base: position 16,046,071 of record OZ004347.1, read on the forward strand.
ATATGTGTATCCTCCAAGGTCTTCGCGAAGTGATCCGCTGTCTGAAAGATGAGTCTCGCTAAGTGCTGCGATGTCAACTCTGTATCGTGCCAGTTCTCTTGCGATAAGAGCGGTTTTTCGTTCCGGACATGAGTTTCGGTCATTATCTATAAGTGTTCGAATATTCCATGCTGCTATATGCAGTTGTTTTGGTTGTATGTCAAACGTTTTTCTTTTTATCTTTCGACCGCATTAATCGGTGTCTAGGTGCCCGCGGCTAAGCCCGTAGATCACTAGGTAGAGACAGACTATTTTTAGGCCACCTTTTCTAGGCCCCTCCTCTATGCAGAGGAAAGCAGAGTGATCCTAAAAAGGGCTGCTTTGTCGCTAGATGTGCTGCCGAACACGAAAATCCTGCCTCTAATCGATCCGGGAGCGACCACTCTCGTCTAGCCACCTAACGTGCAGGATGCTAACTAAGGCTTCAATTCACCGAAATCTCAGCCCCACCGTCACCACCCTATCGCCGTTGGTCTTTTTAACTCAAAATCCATGAATAGTATGCAAGGGTCATCTGCGCGGGAGTTTATTTAAAGTGAACAAGCGGTTGCGCTGGTGCAAGTCCACTCTCTCGTCTCAACCTTTATTATCCAATGGACCGGGAGGCCGGTACGATCGGTAAAGGTGTGAGATGCAACAGGGTGGCCGTACGTCACTAAATGGATCCTGGCGAGCGTCCTTAGAGGCATCCTGTAAGACCTTACTATCAGCGCCATCTAGGCCGGAAAGTAGTGCCACGACCATCAGTGCAAGACAGATTTTGTGTATGTCTGGGGGATCAACCGTTTAAGTTTAAGTATTTTTTAAACCCATGGATGGTGGTGGTTAAGGGAAGGGCTATACCGCCATCGACCGGTCGCCAGAGCCTCGTCAGTTACTGCAGGATGTACCGCGTGCAGGTGAGGTTGACATTAAGAGCATTGGTGGTTGTTGCTCCCGTACTCAGGTCCCCGCGATACAGGCTTCGCCTAGTGCATGGATCGTTAATTAAATTATATCTGATACTCGTAACCATATCTGCATAAACCCGTTTTTGTAATGTTTAACAAATAAGTAACCTGTTAAGTGGTTTACGTAGCAACAAATACATTTTTTTTCTTTAGAGCATTTAATTTTATATTTACCAAGTACAGGGTGTTTTTGAAAAATGTTTTACTCTAAGTCGGTTCAGCCGTTACGACGTCATTGAGTAACAAACAGAAAAAAACCCAAACTTTCGCATTATTAATATTAGTAGTATGATTAGTGTGATGAAAGGAGGTGATTGTACCCACTCTAACTTTGTAACACACCATTATATTCACTACTAGCTGTCCCGCCGAACTTCGTACCGCCTTGACATGTATATGACGCGGGCTGCCAATGTACGTCACTCGCTGTATCTATATGTATGAGAAAATTGTTTTTCTACATTATTTCATATACGATATTTTAACAGTTATTCTGCTATTCGGGACGGAGCCAAATACAACAAATCAAAAACCATGAACATCGGTCCAGCCGTTCTCGAGTTATAAGTGTTCGAACAAACCCGACTTTGTTTTATATTTAGGATTTAGTGATTAGTTGATGGATTTAAAAATACTTTATTGCACTAATCAAATAGTACAAACTAATTAAGTACTTAATACTAATTTCCCTGATATACAACCTGTTTTGTTATGTACGACATTAATTTAAAACACATATCCAGAGTCGTAATAACTGATTTAAGATGTGGGTTTAATACCGAAAGCGTGAATCCAGTAATCGATACATTTTCCAATGAACAATTTTTAACGTTGGTCGGCGGCGTCTTTGCGACGATGCTGCTTAGTCAGTTTAACAGGTAAGCACCTAGTTACATGATGTATGAATATGATTTATTACCTATTTAATACAGGCTGTTTTATTGTTGTTTTAAGACTTGTTATTAAACTTGTTTTAAAATTTTAAATTATCTGGTAATGAATTAGAAAAAACCTATTTTACAACAATCCTAGCCAGCCCTACCTGTGTTTTTGTTTAATGTTGAACATAAGAAATCACGTAGTATTTCACTGTTATATTAATTTCCAAGTGTAATCGTAAGTTAATTCTAACTACTTTTTAATTTTTGAATCATTTTCCGCTTAAAATAAGACTCATCTTATTCGAAAACGACGTTTAAGTGCCAGTAATTAACCTAAAATAACACATGAAGTAAGTTGTCAAATCATACAAATACTTCTAATTTAAACATGTTTAGTCGCTAAATACGTTTAGAGATCGTTGTGCAAACCTACCTTGGAATTGACACAAACAGTGTATGTAAGTACTCGTGAGTTAATTCCACTGTATTAATTGAAATATTTATTTATCATCACTTATGCTCTGAAAGTTGGACATTGTAAACTCGATATTGGCTCCGTAAATGTGATTTACAGCCGTAGGGCCGTAGGTAAATTTGGATGCTCATTGAATTCATAATATTATACCAAAATGAAATACAACCTCCATGACAAATACTTATTATCTCTTATTATCTATTTAAAAATTAAAGAGGCCATAGTTGAGTAGTAAAATAAACAATGCCAAAACGCAAAAAACGTGATAGGACACATAAGGCAAGGGTTAAACCTTACCTTAAATTAAATAAAAATGCAACCTTTAGAAGGAAATGCGCGTTACAACTTTAGCCACCCTTTAAATTTTTTACTGAAGCATAATAAAATCGAAAGCTGGTAAAACTTTTGAGCCTTATATAGCCGGGACATAAAGTCAAAAACGTCTTTTATTACCCACTACCTCGTTTCATTAATCCTACTGGGAGTTTCAGGGTATATCGAATTACAACGGCCCGGGCACGCGTAGAAGTGATCAATAGTACATTCTTATACAAGGGGCGTAACCGATCAATTGCTCCTGAGATATTTTGGCGTACGAGTGAGAACGCTTAAAGGCCGAGGGTGCTATTTATTGATTGCTTACACAGGAGTATAACACATAACTTTTCATCACGAATGCGAGAAAATTAAGAGTTTTTATAACAGTTTTTTGTTAAAAACAAAATGTGTGTTCCCGGTATCCATTGTTTTTTTTTAATACTGAATAATGGGATTTTTTATTTAATAAAAATAAAGATTTTTGATCGAGGTTGTATTTCAATAAGGCATTTTATGAAAGTGGCCTCCTTTATTTTTAAACAAAAATAAGGTTTGCCATGGAGGTTGTATTTGAAATGAAATACAAACTCCATGACAAATTCTTACAGCATTTATGGATGTAACCTCTCATTTTAAATAGAAATAAGGATTGTCATTGAGGTTGTATTTCAATTTAGTATTATTATAAATGCAATGAGCATCATTCTATTTCCAAAACTCTTAAGTTTTGGAAATAGAATGATGCTCATTGCATTAACGAATCAGGTATCGAGGTAACAATGACCGAACACCGAACACTATTTTGTGACGTCGTGACGTGGATGGCATTAACATACACAATAGAATAATAATAACTATTGGTTCGCCCCGAACTGAGATCTCGCGAGTCACCCATAAAAATAAAAATGTACTATTAAGTATTCGTAATCTTTGACTACCAAAATAGTGCCACGAAATAAATAACTAATTCACTTGACCTATAGTTTCATTCAAATTACAGGTTCACGCCATTTGGTAACTCTTTTTTGGGGTATAAATTGCAATTATTCTAGATTTTAGACTTTTGCCTATATTTTTGTTATTTAAGCTACACGCATACCAAATTACAGCACTGTGGGGTCACTGGTGTACCCTGTGAATTTTGTCAAAGTTCAGTTTTTATTATGGCTAATAACACAAAAACTAAAAAAACTTTACTAAAAATACAAACAGAGTCGAAATATACTTATTAAGACCTTTCATCTGACGTTCCAGTGACCTAATAGTCTCATTTTTATTTTTTTCTCACTCTTTAACCCCAATATCTCAACAACCCCCTAACATTTTTATCTCAGTTAGTTACACCAAAATTGTGACATCACTACCTAGCTATTTATCCACGATGATCGGATCATCGCTTCGAAACTGTTATCCTCGGACAAACAAATATACATACATACATACAATGTTGATTTGCCCAAGTTGATTTGGAGATCGCTTCGCTATCTAGCTCCAAAGCAAAGCTTGTACTATGGGAATCAGATAACTAATAGAATACTTACTATAGGTACATATTTTTTTAATTGGTAGTTTTTTTATAAAGTGTTTATACTTTTTTGAGCAACTTTTATGTTTTTCTGTGTTTGTGTCTTGCTTTGTAGTCCTAATGTGCCATTACAAATAAATACTTTTTCATCTCTTTACGTAACTTTCTTTCTTTTAGTTATAAGAATCACGTTCACGTTCCGTTCTCGTCACATTGTGACATAAGCATACCTTTCGGGTTTAAGGGAGGGTTTAACGACCTCTTGTACGACAACGATCCTTCTCAATGTTGAAATGAAAAAAACAACGTTCTGATATTGAAAGAAAACACGAATGTTGATTGATTGGATATTTGGGTGACATCTTTATTGATTGCTATACAATCAGAGAAGGATAACCACTTGTAAAAGGGAAAACTGATTTTACTTTTTTTTATTCATATATTACAGAATCAACAGCACTTTGTATTGTAACTGGCCGGACCTGAATGGTTCCTCCACAGTAACAAATTCGGAAGATAACATTCATCTCCGTAATATTATAATTTATTAATATTATTGAGTAGCACATACTTGTTCATTCAGTCATTACGTATTTAAATCAATCTGGGATTTGGAAAAAGCTTCAATATATTATAATGCCTAGTGCCATCTCTTGGATTACTCATTTATTTTATGCGGTGTTTGATCTAGATAAATTGTAAATTGACATACTATCATGACGCTAGATGACATTGGCTGATGGATGAAGTGACGTGGAGATTGTACAAAATGATTTATCGTCTATAGGAAGAGTTGCGCTACTCGCCGGAAGGGGGTCGACTGACTAGCAATTTGTCAATGGGCAGAGTTCCACTGCTCACCGGTAGGGGATCGACAGACTATCAAGTTGTCTATGAAATAGGTTTCAATACACGGCATTATGGGTATGCAAGTAGAAGGCGAAGCTGGATAGAACGGAATATTGTCTATGCTATCATAAATTCGGGGGTGAATTAATATGAAACTTCGTGATATTACAAAATAATAATATTATTAATAGAAAATAATTGATCGTGCAGTTTTTCTATGAATTACGTGAAGCCATTTGTACTGTTGAATAAATTTAGTATTTGTATAAAATAATTTATTATCTGTGAAGAGAGTTTTCGCTACTCGCCACTAGAGGTCGGAGACGGCGGTTCGAGGGCTGAAGTACGGTGGGAAGGGACTGAACGCCTTAAATACGACGGAGCGGCGACGCTCGACCTCTTTTCTCGTGCTCTTGTTCCTCGTGAACTTCTCGGGATGTTTTACCGCGGGGAGCTCTTTTCTCGTGCGCTTGTTCCTCGTAAACTTCTCGGGACGTTTTACCGCGGGGAGCTCTTTTCTCGTGCTCTTGTTCCTCGTGAACTTCTCGGGACGTTTTACCGCGGGGAGCTCTTTTCTCGTGCGCTTGTTCCTCGTGAACTTCTCGGGACGTTTTACCGCGGGGAGCTCTTTTCTCGTGCTCTTGCTCCTCGTGAACTTCTCGGGACGTTTTACCGCGGGGCTCTTTTCTCGTGCTCTTTTTCCTGGTGATCTTCTCGGGGCTCTGGATTCTCGTGACCTTCTCGGGGCGCTTTCTCGGGCTCTTCTCGGGAGTGGTGATATCTCGGTATCTTTTCGTTGGGGCCATTGCTCGTGGGCTCTTGGGTCGCGCTCTTTGCTCGTGGGCTTTTGCCTCGTGGTCTTTCCCTCGTGGTTCTTCTCCCGCTAGCAGCCTGCGGAGACACCCAGAGAATACCAAGGTACGTGCTTGTTAATTTTCACTTACTGCCATTTTAATTATTGTTCTTGTGTTAATGTTTGGTAACCGGATTCGTGCAGGAATGTATTGAATTGGATCCAAACAGAGTAATTTATTTGTGTGAATTTAAATGTAATTGTTGTATATCCGAGTTATTTACATTGAGGGTTAAATGGGGTAAATTTTGGATGGAAAATGTTAGAAGCCTAGATTTATTTTATCAGTGCGAGTAAAAACGCAGTGTGGAGTGGATCGCACTCACCGTGATGAAGGTTCACGAATTGAACCAAGCATTCTCGGTCGAAGCACCGACTAAACTTAACGTGATATCGCATTTACCTATAATAAACAGAAAGAATATAGGTACTTATTATTATTTACATATCTCTTTAACTAGTGGTTCGCCCCAAAGTGAGATCTCGCGAGTCTTCCATAAAAAAATATTATTTGTAAACTTTGACTATCAAAATAGTGCCACGAAAATGGTACCAAATTACTTGACCTACAGTTTCATGCAAATTACAGGTAACGGGAGTTCACGTGAATTGGATATTTTTTGGGGTAGAAATTGCAGGTATTCTAGATTTCAGACTTTTGCCTATATTGTGTCACTAAAGCTACACGCATACCAAATTTCAGCACTGTGGGGTCACTGGTGTACCCTGTGAATTTTACCAATTTTCAGTTTTTATTACGGATAATAACTTAAAAACTACAAAGTTTAAACTAAAAATAAAAACGGGGTGATAATGTACTCACAAATACCTTTTATTAAACGTGCCATTTGACCTGATGGTCTCATTTTGTTTTTTTTTTACCTCTCTTGAACCCCAATATTTCAACAACCCCCTACATTTTTAGCTCATTTAGTCATACCAAAATTCTGCTATCACTACCTACCTGTATACTTATTTTCACGATAATCAGATAAACGCTTCGAAAGTTATCCTCTGACAAACAAACATACACACATACATACAACGCCGATTTGCCCAAGTTGATTTAGAGATCTCGCTTCGCACGACCTAAAAATACTAAATAAACTTTTCAATCATCTAAAGACCGTCGCAAACGTTAATAGACGTCTCCAGATCCTTACCAGGTGGAAGTGTGGCCAAGACTCTGGTTGCATTGCCCCGCTGAATTGCAATGGGTTGAATTGCACGCAACTTGTACTCGTTTAATTTTTTATATTTTTTAAATTATGGGACTCTTAACTGAAGTCAGCGCGTTTGCGGCGTCAATGCAGATTTCGTGGCTTAAAACTAATGCTAAACAATGAACTTGTTAACAATTAACAGAATAATGCTGAGCCCGTAACGGCACAGGGCTCATGCTAACTGAGTTCGTATCATTTGTTTTTTTTATTAAGTTTACGTGTTTTTAATGGTCTTTATTTCATTGTCTGTATTTAATTATCCACCTTATGTAGTTTATGTGTGTGTTACTTGTGTCCAAATAAATAAATGTCATTATCTATCTATCTATAAATGGATTTTATATATCTTATGCATTGATCCAGAAACGTGCCAGCTCTTGGATCATATAACTTGGGTTTAACTATTTGACAAAAATATAATCGACTACTAAACTGATTTTAATGAAATTTCTATGAGACCAATATGTAGGTATTTATATCCTTTCATCTTCATCATCGTCATTCTCAGCCCGTGTCGACCCACTGCTGGGCATAGGCCCCTCTTTGTTTCTGCCATTCTTCCCGATCCTGTGCCAGTCTGAACCACGTACGACCCACAGTCTTATGGATGTCGTCGACCCATCTCGGTGGTGGACGTCCCCATAATTTCCGAATCGGTTGATAAATGACGAAGTTCAGAGTTAATAACAAACATAAAACGGAATTGCGTCCCTATAAAATTTCAGTGTTGCCCTCGATTTTTTTGGGATCCCATCATCAGATCCTGAGTTGATACCAATGGGAAGCATTGTAAATAAAAAAATAATTTCTCGAATAGGTCAGGGCGTCATCGAGAAATCGGGAAAATACAAAAAAAAACAGATTCCGACGAATTAAGAAACTCCTCTTTTTTTAAAGTAGGTTAAAAATAAAAAGTACGTGCTCAAAACTCAGTTTTCCAAATTGACTTATTATGCTTATTAATACATAGGTTTTTTTTATAATTACTTTCAAAACACATTTCAATTTTGTAGTTTATATATTTGATTCGATAAACTTAAAATAAAACCTCCATGAATAAAGGAAATTTCCGTACATAGAACATGAGTCAAATTTAAAAGGACTATTTGTTAAGTCTAGCGAGACATTCAAAATGACACGTACTTTTCATATGATATGAGTAGCAATAAGGATAAACATCTACAAAAATTCGTCTCAGTTCGTTTGAATTGCTGCAATAGATCTTGTGGCGTTACATTATGAACTAAGAACTACAAGTTGAGCTGGAAAAGTTATGAGTAGAAACAAGACTACAAATACAAATACAAATGTTTCGATCTTTTACAGAATACATTTCGGGGAATGTGCTCAGGAACTATACGATCTGATCCCACCATCTCCCTTCCATCAAAGGACAAGTAGGCGCACGGCTCAGTACCATCCGTACCCAGTTGATATACCACCTATTCGCACACACCGTTTTGATTCTAAGTTCTTGATGCCACAGCTAAGGTATGGAACTCATTGCCGTCGTCTGTTTTTCCTGAAGAATACAATCCGGGTCTCTTGAAGGTAAGAGTGCATAGATTTTTTCTAGATCATCGTGCTAGACCACATTATCGTTTACCATCACGAGAGATTGTGGTCCAATGAAGATCTAACCAGATAAAAAAAAAGCTGAAACCTCCTGTATTAAGAGATTACGCTCTTAAAAATAAAAAAAATAAAAAAAGATAGTTATTTGCAGTGGACACATTATAATAATAAATTAGAATACAAATAACTCAGTTGGTTAAACTAGTGTGTTAGACAGGTCTAGTAGGTAAAAATCCAGTTACACTAAAAATATCTAGTGATCTCCACATTAGGCACGCCTACGGTGGAATTACGAAAAATAAATTTTGAACAAATTTGATTTCCAATTTTAAATCCTCTGATTGGATGTGTTGATTACTTATAGGTAACTTTTTAACAAAAATATAACCTACTTTAGGAAATCGAAACCCGTTATTTTGATTTAAGAACATATTATGCGTCCCTATAAAATTTGAGGGTTGCTTTCGGTTTTTTTGAGGTCCCATCATCAGATCCTGACTTGGTGCCAATGAGACCATCTGGGAATTGTACTCATTTAAACAAAAAATGAATTTCTCGAATCGGTCCAGGCGTCTTCGAGAAATCGGAATATACATAAAAAGAGGCACTCCGGGAGTGCCGACAGAAGTGAAAACTTGAACAATTACGATATACTTATATACAGAGGTGTTGGTAACGGTAACAGTGTCACGAGTTCAATGGTTTTATCCCATCTCAAAAAATGCCCCACGCGCTTAAAGAAGTTTTCACTTCAACAAGATTCCGACGAATTGAGAACACTTTTTTTGAAGTCGACTGAAAATAATTTCCAAAAAGTTTGTTTATTATAATTTACATCTATTCTAAACACACGATATGTACCCAAACATTTGGAAATCATCCTACTAGGTTTTCAATTATCGGGTTACCAGTTACTCTTTTTACCTATTTTGTGATCAACTAATAATTCAACACAACGCTTTAAAATTTAAAATCAGTAAGAACCTTAAAATCATTCTCGGCAATAAAAAATTTAACAGTCCAACATTTCGATAATGATCTCTGTAATTTATGAGAGTTAATGATCAGATCCATGTTGAATGAGCTTTATAATGCATCTTTTAAAGTGGGCCTCAAGATGGATATGGGCAAGACGAAGGTTATGTCAAGCATTTCTGGAGTTTCGGTCCCAAACGTCAAATGGTCGACTCATACGTTTATCTTGCCCATGTTTTATCTTTTGGCAAGGAGTATCAAATGAAGGAAGTCACCAGGCGTGTTCAACTTGGATGGGCAGCTTCCGGCAAACTAGATGACATACTAAAATCCACGCGTATTCCACAATGTCTTAAAACACGTCTCTATAACCAATGTGTCCTGCCAACTATGACTTATGGTGCCGAGACATGGAGGCACACGAAAGAGGCTGTGCACAAAATAAGTGTAGAACAGAGAGCCATGGAGCGCGCCATGCTCGGCATCACACTCTTAGATCGAGTTCCCAATACAGAAATTCGCAAGCAGACTAAAGTACAAGACGTCAGCAAGCGAATATTGGGGCTCAAGTGGAGTTGGGGAGGACACTTGGCCAGACGTAGTAACGACAGGTGGACTAAGGCACTAACAGAGTGGAGGCCGAGAACTGGCCATCGAAATAGGGGACGTCCACCAGCGAGATGGGTCGACGACATCCATAAGACCGTGGGTCGTACGTGGTTCAGACTGGCATAGGATCGGGAAGAGTGGCAGAAACAAGAAGAGGCCTATGCCCAGCAGTGGGTCGACACGGGCTGAGAATGATGATGATGATGACAGATCAGATCAGATCAGAGTACAAAGTTAATCAAGAAAACATATATTACGAGATTTCCGCTTTTTTTGTTTTTATATTGTTCCTTAAGCCTTCGGTTTAAGGACACCATTACCATTTAGGGTTCATATTGCGTTATATTGAAATATAATCTATAGTACACCGCAGTCCGTTATAACTTCACTTATTTTTTTCCATCTAAAGTATGCTTAGAATCGGTCAGTCTCAGCGATAAGAGCACCTATTGTATTGCCTTTTTAACTGAATTCAAAAAAAGGAGGATTTTCTCAATTCGACAGAATCTTCTTTTTTTGTTATTTAATAAGTTATGTGAGTATGTTCCACGATTACTCGAAGACGCCTGGACCGATTCGAGAAGTTCTTTTTTTGTTTAAAAGGGTATACTTTCCAGGAGATCCCAAAAAAGTCGAGGGCAACCCTCAAATTTTAAAGGGACGCAATTCGGATTCATGGTTTTACCTTAGAGCTGCGTCATTTATCAACAGATTTGGAAAATATATTTTTTTATTCAAACGTATATACTTTTAACTTTTGAAAGTATCATGGTTATTAACACTATTTGTACTAAAAACGGGATATTCACCATGATTTTTGAGTTCTTGAGTGTCCCGATATTTCGACGCAGTTGCATGCGCCATGATCACGGGTAAACTGAAGTCTTTGCGAGCGGATAGTTATTGGCAGATATAACGATCTACCCTCTTTCTTAGTCTCTTGCTAGGAATAAATTCACTAATACTATCACTACTACCGGTTTCATTCTCGATCATAACTAAATATCGGGACACTCAAGAACTCACAAATCATGGTAAACATCCTGTTTTTAGTACAAATAGGATATCGGTTATATTTTTGTTAGTTATTATTTATGTTAGTTTTGTTGGTGAGTTTTATTATAGTGTTATATTATTTCTGTGTGGTAATTACATTAAAGAGTTATCTTAACTTATCTAAAGTTCCAACAACGCAATTTTGTGTCCCAGCAGAAGCTTAACTTTAGAACCCCTGTGTCCTACCCCTACACGGCATACTCCACATTAAATATTCCACCAGAATTGCACCATTCAAACGTTAGTTCAAAGCGTAAATTCACGAACCTTATGCTGAGTCAGTAATAAACATTTTGGTCAAACGCTTTACATGAAATAATCGTATTAAATTGGAGGTCAATGAAATAAGACCAGTCAAGTGCGGTTAGAACTCGCGCACCTTGGGCTCCAAACCTAGATAGGTTTATTTATTAAACAGCGCCATTTAGATGTGACCGGTAAACCAAGAAAACTTTTAAGATAGATATCTAAAAAACTGTACTAAATAGAGACTTCGTTATATTTTTTTGAAATCTTTGCATATACAGTCTGTCACCGCATTCACGAAATTAATTTATAACACATATGCAGAAACATATTAATTGAGTTTATAGATTGGTTTCATACATTTCCAATAAACAATTTTTAACGTTAATCGGCGGCGTCTTTGCGCCGACGCCGCGCCGCATAGTCAGTTTAACAGGTACCTACTTACATTATGAGTTAATATCATTTGTTTACCTATTTAATACAAGCTGTTTCATTGATATTTTAGGAATTGAAATTAAGGTTAAAAAAATTCTATAAATTGAAAATTTAAAAAAATCAGTTGTTACGAATTTGAAAAAAATAATTTACAACAATACGGCTAGTATCAGCCCTGCCCGTGATTTAAATTAATGTCGTAAATTCGATGACACACATTATATCTATCAATCTTAATATTATCAATTGTTTTCGTCATTTTTCATCATAACTCCAAAACAGAACATAATAATAAACTGAAAACAATGGCTTTGGATGTGTGCTGATGTGTAAATTAATCTCTTTGATACGTCCTAGCACCCCTATTTTGAAATTTTAACCCTCACCATTTTGGCTCTTTCGGACATCAAAATGAAAATATTATTGATTTTTTACCGTCAATAAAGGAAGTTCAGTATTTTTTTACCTATTCCAAATTTAAATTCGATGGGTTCAGTATTTGTAGAGATAATCAGCTGTGATCGACGGATGGACAGACGGACGAACAATGTCACACGATAAGGGTTCCGTTTATCCCATATTAGTCCGGAATCCTAAAAATGGTAAAGATGGCCAAAGAGTGGTTAGAGAAACAAAAGACGCTTTCTAGATCGTCGTTGTTGTGTAAATCTTGAAAATTGGCATCTAATTGTTTCTATTAGTCATCTTATTCATCTAGAGCAGAGGTCCCCAAAGTTTTTGTCTCGTAGACCACTTGCCATGTTTTTCGGTTTTAGGTAGACCCCCTGCTCACCTAATATTACATTTTTGCAAATTCATCGACTTCAATGGGTTTTTGACGGTTGGATATTTGGCATAGTACACATACTGTGGTACTACTCACTTTGAAATATTAATTTTAGTATATGTAGTATGAAAAACTTAAAAAATAATAGGTAATTTCTAGGTTTATAGATTTTTCTATTCATGAAAAGCCACAAGGTAAAATTAACTTGCTAAAATTATTAACACCTGTTTAAATGAGATTCGTTATCGTGTATCCCCAATATTTGTGTTCCTTGACATGGACCCCTTGGAAATCTTAGTCGACTCCTACGGGTCGATATAGATCACTTTGGGTATCATTGACCTATATGAATCTAGGTTCATCTAATTGGACAGGCTTCTATCTGTGACATGATAATCTAATATAATCTACGATTAAATATTCAAAATGGCAGTTATCAAAACGGATATAAAGTTAAGTAAACTTTGAAGTTATCCCAATGCCACCCTGAGTTACCGAATTGAGACAAAGAAATGCTATTTTTAACCAAACTTGACAATGGACGCCCTAAACTCCTTATCTTAAACTTAATTCGATTCTAATATCGCTTTCTGGGACTTGAGATGGGTCGGGAATGATAGATATTTTATTTGAGTTCACTGACTTTATAACGCCATTATAATATTTAAAGTTACATAAATTCTAATCCTACTCGTACGAGTAGTAGAGTCTCTTGTGAAAGTGCTGGTCCGGGGAAGCAGAAATGGCAGGCAGAAATGGCAACCAGCATATCTGTTTCTGCCGCCAAGCAGCATTTTTGTGTTTCGGTTTGAAGGGTATGGTTGCCGGTGCAATTACAGGCACATGAGGCTTTACACCTGTATGCCTCAAGTTGATGGACGCAGGATAGTGCATCGTAGAGCACGTTTCTAATGTGCCTACGAGGTAATACTTTGTTATAGGCGATGGTTACTACTTAACATCAGGTGGGCCATATACTTGACCCACCTCGATATAGTTTAAAAAAATATATATTACTAGCAGCCCGTCCCGGCTTCGCACGGGGTAGACAATTATTTATTTTTGGAAATTTGGACATAAAACACTTTTTTTCACAAATATTTTTATTTATTAAAAAATTATTATTTATTAATTATATATTAACGATAATAGTCTCCACCCCGCCCGCCGCGATGCCCAGCGCGCTTTTCAGACTGCATCGCAAACAACGGCCACGGCGCTATGGCGGTTTTGTTTACTGTTTGAATTTTTTAATTCGTAATATCTTTTGAATGGAAAGTCCAATTTAAATAATTTAAAAACTATTTTATAGGTAGTTAAATGGTCTTGACCATAAAATAATTTATTTGGATAAGGATTAATATAAACACATAAATATCATGGTTTGAATTTGGTTAGCATTTTCATTAATGTTTAAAATGAAAAAAGTTGTTGTAGTGACATAACTACAATAGTTGGACTTATGCTACCGCGGAGTTTTTTATAGACATTATGATGTTCTTCAATATTGTTGGACATTATTTTGTTCTATAGCTAATAGTTTCGGCAGCGCATTCGACGAAACACATTTTAAGACTCATTTTTCTACACCTTCGGTTACATTGTTCAAATTTTACCAAGGATCCCTAATTTTTTTCAAAATGAAATGTAGCCTATGTCAAATTGGAAGAATGTAGCATTCTATTGGTGAAAGAATTTTTTAAATCGGCCCAGTACTTTTTGAGCCTATTCATTACAAACATACAAACATACAAAAATAGGTACAAATCTTTCCTCTTTATAATATTATTATTATTATTAATTATTATTATTATTATTATATTATATTATATTATATTATATTATATTATATTATATTATATTATATTATATTATATTATATTATATTATATTATATTATATTATATTATATTATATTATATTATATTATATTATATTATATTATAAGTGTATGTATGTATGTATGTATAGATGTAGATGTAGATGTAGATTTTATCAATTACTAGCTGACAAACCCCGGCTTCGCACGGATTTTTATCAAAATAAAATAATTCAACTATAGCACTCAGGGATTGTGTAGCTTTTTGCGATTTATATAATATTATTACATTATCTTAATATCGTAATCCAAACCAAAATCAATATTATTCAAAGGATTATGAGTTTTTTCCTATTTTCTTTTCAATAAGCGCAAACTTAATTGCTGTCAGGGGTTGCGGTTTTTTGTTTTAGCTTTCCTATAAAATAAAACCCCCTAAATTAAAATTAAATTGAATATTTACAGCACTTACTTTAATAATGGAGTCACATTCTTTCGGACTCAGGTGGCCCGGGATTTAATTTAATTAAAAAGTAATGATCCCTTTGTAAGTTAATTACTAACTGCAGTGCGATTCGCTAGGGTGATTTAGCTCACTACACGTTCACTTATGTCATTTTGTTTATAAGTTACTAAGCTGCAAGGCTGAAAAAGAAAAGACCTGGTCGTCCGCCAGCTCGTTGGGCAGACGACATTATAAAGGTCGCGGGCATCAGCTGGATTAGTTGAGCTCAAGATCGAGTGAAAAAAAATTAAAGCATTTATTTGATACAACACACTTACAAAATAAAAACACAAAAGAAGATGGTGACCTACAAGTAATCTTAACTTCTTCTGAATCTTGACTTCTGGCTCCAAGAGTGGGTGTAAATAGAAGGATATGTAGAAATAATGCCAGAAGTCGAAGATTAGGTTAATCAAAACATACAGAAATATCTCACGCAACTTCCATCATAATTGCAAAGTCCAGTCATGCCAAAATGGCGTCAGCTCAGTATGTGCTAAGTAGGTAGGCTAGAACCTAGCTACTTAACTCTGGTATTCTGCTGACCCCAAATAGTGTCGTCACGGACGTCAGAAGCTTGCACTGCTCTTGGGGATAGAGTGAAGGTAGGTATGTATAGCACCTACCTACCACATAAATAATTTGTATAGTTTGTTAGGCGTATAGGTGAGATAAAAATTACAAAAATATAACTATATAAAATATTATAACAGTATGTAAAACTAAAAATACTTAACTAAATACATACTTACATAGCCTAGTATATTACGTATATACAAAAAAACAAATTTATAATCCTAACTGTGATTCTAAATAACAAATGAACAAAAAAATATGTAGGTATTATATCATAATCTGAGGAAAAAATTATCAGTGAATGCAATTTTTAATGTAATAATTGACCACAAACTCATTACTTGTTATTATTATAAATAGAGGATATCACGTACCGTTTAATCAGGGTTTCGACTAACAATGTTTCGGTTCAATTCGTGAACCTTCATCAGGGTGCGTGCGTTCCGCTCCAAACGTAGTGGTTTGGAACGGATCGCACTCATTCATTACTTGTTGCTCAATAATTTAATATTCTTTCTGAGAACAATTGATAAACTTTACCGAAGGTATAGTGCGTAACTCATAGAGTAGAGTGACATAAGTTTGCGTGAAGTATATCACAACTTACTAGAATAGCACTGCTGCGATCACAGAATAAATACTAGTACTCTTCTCAGGTGTCAGAGTAATTTGGCTTTATTTAATTTTCATTCGAGTAATGTTGAAATCGAGGGATTTTAATAGTATCATATTAATTATTTTTTATTACCCAACTGCAAAAAGGAGGGTAATGTTTTTAGGATGTATTTATGTATGAGAGTCTGTACATTTGGCGCATATCGTATAGACTAAACGCCTTGACGGATTTAGACATACGAGACCATATGGGCCAATGAGGCTAATAAGGTTATTTGTCAGTAGCCATAGGTTACACAAGATCGTTTGCTCTGATCTATGGAGAAGCACTATGCTCAGCAGTAGACATCTTATGGTCTGATGACGTAGTGGATGCACAGAAAGAAAATAAAATATTTATTATTACAAGTGGTTCGCCCCGAACTGAAATCTCGCGAGTCTCCCATAAAGACAAAAAAAAAATTATTCGTAATCTTTGACTATCAAAATAGTGCCAAAAAAAGAATAACCAAATAACTTGCCCCCCAGTTTAATTGAAATACAGGTAACGCGAGATCATGTTATTTGGTTATACTTTTTTGGGGTAGAAATTGCAGTTATTATGGATTTCAGACTTTTGCCTATATTTGTATCACTAAAGCTACACGCATACCAAATTTCAGCACTGTGGGGTCACTGGTGTACCATGTGAATTTTGTCAAAGTTCAGTTTATATTGTGGCTAATAATTTTAAAACTACAAAGTTTAAACTAAAATTAAAAACGGGGTCAAAATATAGGTAACAAAGACCTTTTATTAGACGTGCCATTTGACCGGATAGTCCCATTTTCTTTTTTTATTACCCCTCTTGAACCTCAACAACCCCCCAACATTTTTAGCTCATTCATCAAAATTGTGCCATCGCTACCTACCTATATACCAAATTATCGTATAAACGCTTCGCAAGTTATCCTCGGAAAACAAACATACATGTAAACATACATACAACGCCGATTTGCCCAGTTGATTTGGAGATCTTTCGCTCGATCAATTATGTGTAAGTTAACTAGGTTGCGGGCCGTCAGTGGGTGAGACTAGCGCAGGATCGTGGTGGATGGCACAAACTTGGGGAGGCCTATACCCAACAACGGGTGAAGTCATGCTGTGGATGATGATGATAAGTTAACTTATCCTGTTGTCAGAGTACACAGACCGCCCTAAAGCCTCAAGCATGATGACTTTAACTGGGACTAAGTAGCTGCAAGCAACCCTCACTACCAATCCACTCTGGATCCAATAAAACCCTATAAAAACTCAGCCAATGCTGTTCCGTTTCATCTCCAATAACTCTACTAGGTGCCCCAGAAAGTCTATCGAGACTATTTTAGACAGTTTTTCGTTTGCACTAGGGCACATTTGTTTCCGCAACACGGTTTTGCCACAATGCAGGGGATTTTTTTTGAAGGAGTAACTCTCTATTGGCATTTGAGGCCGATGCAGTTTAACCAAACTTTTGGCGAGCGCAAAGGGCGCTCAGCCCAGTAAGTTTTTATATGGCAACTAGTGTAAGGGCACCACTTAGGTACGAGCCTCGGCTTGGGCCGTTGCCAAAGGGAAATGTCTGCACCCTGTTGTAACTAAAGGAACCTGTCGGCCTCGCCAGCGGGGTTGGTGTATCTGTGATGGAAGGGACATTTTTGCAACTTTACCGAAACTGTGTTGCGAATGCTTCCAATTGCTGACGAGTCATAAGAAACAATGCAGTTTTGTAGAACAAACTTGAAATTTGTCTATATATTTTCAAAAGTTTTATTTTTTATGGCTTATAATTACTTCTAGGCTAACTACTTATACACGTTCTGAAACACCTAGTGCATCGCCAAGTTCCACAGTTTAATGAAGAACCCCTGACAAAGGGGTGAAATAAACCGCCAGCGGTGAGCCCCATTTTTTCACCCCTTTCACCCCTCACCCCTTTTCGCCCCTTTGTGTAAGCTCGTTTACAAATACCCGCTGTGTTTGATTGCGCTCACCTTTGTTCTGTTATTAGTCTAATGGTTACACTTTGTTTCTGTTTTTGTAGAACAATAGTCAGGACTTAATCAGTGATTTAAGGACAGGTTCTGTGGGCCTCGTAGGAAGGCTTTAGATCGCTCAACAAGCGCTGGAAAGACTAACTCTGTCACTGGTGTATCCTATAGGGTCAGCAAGTTGAAGTGTGCCGCACCTTTGGGATGGTTCGGCCAAACACCAGCTCGCTACCTTAGACTCCATAGAACGTAGAGCTTTTAGGCTTATTAGGTGAGCCATATATGGCGGAGACTAAGAGCCAAAGTCTCGAACACCGCCGTAAAGTTGCAAGCCTATCGACCTTTTCAGAATACATTTTGGGGAATGGGCCCAGGAACTCTTCGATCTGATTCCACCATCTCCTTTCCATCAAAGGACAAACAGGCTCAGTACCATCCGTACCTAGTCAATATACCACCCATTCGCACACACCGTTTTGGTTCTAAGTTCTTGATGCCACAGCTAAGGTATGGAACACATTGCCGTCGTCTGTTTTTCCTGAAGAATACAATCCGGGTCTCTTTAAGGTAAGAGTGAATAGGTTTCTTCTAGATCTTCGTGCTTCATCTTAGACTACATCATCGCTTACATCATTCAAGTTACAGATAACGGGAGTTCATGTAATGTGGTTTTTTTGGGGTACAAATTTCAGTTATTTTTCGGATTTCAGACTTTTGCCTATATTTGTGCCACTTAATATATACGCATACCAAATTACAGCACTGTGAGGTCAATGTTGTACCCTGTGGATTTAGTCAAGTTTTTATTATGGCTAATAACTCAAAAACTATAAAGACTTTACTAAAAATAAAAACTTAGTCTAAATTTACTAATAAATACCTTTCATTTGACGTGCCACTTGAACTAATAGTCTCATTTTAATTATTTTTACCCCTCTTGAACCCCAATATCTCAACAACCCCCCCAACATTTATAGCTCATTTAGTCACACCAAAATTGTGACATCAATACCTACCTATGTATCAAATTTCACGATGGTCGGATCAACGCTTCGAAAGTTATCCTGGGACAAACAAACAAACATACATACATACATACATACAACGCCGATTAGCCACAGTTGAGTTAGAGATCTCGCTTCGCTCGATCAATAATAATAAATTAAGAAATCAGTCATTCATTCCTCTCACAATAGAGCAGACAAACTGACGTTAGGTCCCACCCATTCGTCCGCAAACATGTCGCAGTCTGGGAAAAGTATTCCGTTGAGGGCGTCGAGAGCGCGAGGCAGCGGCGATTGATGGTGCCCTACAGTGCGGCAATGTGGTACAGCGAGGAGCCTGCCGGAGGAGGAGGACTTCTGCCGCGAATATAATCATGTGACACGTTAAGGCGAAGCAACTCGTTATGAAGATCAGGGCTGTCAATAATGTTCCTAAAAATTTTAACAGTGGTCGAAAGCTGGTCACTATTCCTAAAGGTTTACTTAGGTACTTTTGACTAAAACTAATTAAATAAAGATAACTTATAAGTAGTGATCGAATATTCGGATGCATATTTACCTAAAGTTGATTTTTGGCTAACAAATGATGAAACGGCTTCTTAGAATATTCTTATTAAAAATAAAATCGCGGGATCCCGGGATTGAATGCATATTAATTTAACGTTAAATACTAAGCAGGTAGAATTTACCATCTCATTCGCGTACTTACAAAATGCTTATATTCCGTGAGGTCTAATAGGCCCGATCTGACACTTGTTACAAGGTTGTTTTCGCTTTGTCAAAAATTACTGACAATAAAAGTAGGGAAAAGCAACCATATTACGATGTAATTATGACAGAGCATTATGCTTAATATATGAGCCTAATATACCTATGTGCCAAAGTGTGTGTTTTTTCAAAGAATGTTAATTTATTTAGACTATATGAGGGATGAATAACATACCATAAAAACCTATGCAGCTTTAAGGGATGTCTAGGTTAAGTAGATAAATAAATAAAAAAAAATAACACATGATAAATTAGTTGATCCCGTAATCATTAATTTTTTTTGATTAAAAAGTGCTATCCATACTAGCCAACTTTTAACTTTAGCTAAAGATGCATCCGTTTATCCGATCTCTATTTATAACATAAAATAACTAACTAATATTATGGAATTGCATTCTGGAATTCTGTTGGCAAACAAAGGAATGATTAAAAGAGGTATGTCGCATGAAAATTTGTTTTTTCAAAATAAAAACAAAAAAAATTCTAAAAAACTAACATGAAGGATGATACGCCAGGAATTTGATTTTTGAATAAGGAATATAATTTAAAGTTATAAAGTTGTATTATTATTGCTACAAATGCATAGATATATGTGCAGTCTATACAAAAACATACAAAAACTTGATACGGCATTTCATACATCAATTGGTAGGTACTTAAAATTTAACAGCAACACTGACAACACTGTTCTGCTAACAAAAAAGATATTAATTTTGGTGATGACTAATCTAAACCAAAATTAGATTAGTTTGTGCCACCAGAATAATTGATAATGATAATGGGGTCACCATTATCATGAATCATTTAAGCTTTGCTAGCTCAATTGCTCCAGATTACTACCCCGCGGAAGTGACCCCAAGATACTGGCTGCATTGCCCCGCTGAATTGCAATGCTTATGCGTTAACACAGATAAGCGCCAGCTCTCGGATCACACGTCGCTTCGACCAGACGCCCAGAAAGAATTTTAAATACGCGATGGACCCAGGGTCTCGACCCTAAACTGCTCAAAGTAAGCTCTGTCAAGACTACCATATTTGCGCCGCTTAATATCTTAGGATCTTAGGCTGAATTTGCCGCTGCACCAGCCCTAACTGCAATACCAGACAGATGAGATGGCGCAAGGGTATTGACGCACGTGGCGTCGATAGCTAGTTAAAATAATTCAAATCAAAAATGAAATTATATATTACAGAGAAATTGTGTCATTACATGAACAATAGTGGTAATTTCTAAAATTCCCTTCCTGTTTGTTAGAGAAGGATAAAATAATGAGCCCTCATCATAACCAACTTTCTCTATTATATTTTTCCAAAAAACAAATTTCCCTAATACGAAGTTCCCTATAATCCACAGCAAACATAATCCTATTGAAACTTTTATTTTATTTATTTCATTGTTCTTTTGAACAAAACTACTCGAAAAATTACAATATAAGAAAAACTTTCTAATCGACAGATGGGTCTGACCTTCAAACTTTTTCAATATACAACTATTAAGCGATGCCTCAGAGTAAGAATAAACGGTACAGGTATGAATTGAATCGAGTGTATCTAGGGGCCCAATTTTGCTAATTTATATGAAAAACGACTATGGAGCCATTCCATTGAAGTTCTTCAATATACGTGCACTGACACTTTTTTTTAAACTGTAGGTATGTCAAGTCATTGACATTGACGACCTCCGTGGTGCAGTGGGCTAATAGCCGGCTGAGACGCAGGAGGTAGTGGGTTCGATTCCCGCCGCGGAACAAATGTTTGCATGATCTACATATATTTGTTTTGGGTCTGGTTGTTTTTCTATATATTATAAGTATGTATTGACAAAAAAAAGTATATAAGTATTCTATCAGTTATCTGGTTCCCATAGTACAAGCTCTGCTTAGTTTGGGGCTAGATAGCGCTGTGTGAAATGTCCAGCAATATTTATTATATTTATTTATTATTATTATTTATTTGGTTCTTATTTCGTAGCACTATTTTGATAGTCAAAGATTACAAATAATATTTTTTTTGTTTTAATCGGAGACTCGCGAGATCTCAGTTTGGGGCAAAGTACTAGTTATTTTACTTTGACATTTTATTTTATTTAAAAAGTTGTAATTTTATCTTATTTGTTTTTTTTTGTTTGTATGTAAATTATAATTGATTAATTTATTAGTGTAATTGGCAATCGCCGTTCTCATAAATAAATAAAAAATGACTATAAAATAAAATGACTTAAAAATGTATCTGCCAGGATGTCCACTGCAGAACATAGGCTTCCCCCATAGATTTCCAGTACTGATCTTGAGTGGCTTGCAACCAACGGCTCTCAGCAACCTTCATCAGGACGTTTTCATCCTACGCTGATATTTCCAGTGCGTGGTCTCCACTCTATAACCTTTCTGCCCCAACGGCCGTCAGTTCTTTGGGATATGTCATGAGGGCTGTTAAGAAACTACTGGGTTCCAAACCTTTATATTGACCTATTTATTTGTCGTTTGTTTCTCAAAATGTACCAGAAATATTTGTAATTATAAAATACAATTTCTCTCAAATTATATTATCGTGCTTGTCATGAGAATATAACAAAGTCACGCTTCCTTCAGTATAATTATCATGTAATCAGTAATTACACATCCTACATCACATTCATTATCAGTACCATCAAGGTACCATCGCAAAAACAATCAAGCTTCCCGTAACACAGAAAGGACAAATTCAGTCTTATCGTATTGCTAGTAAGGTTGTCTATATTTTGAATGTATGTAATCGGAATTTTATGAATATTTAAGTGATAATTCCAGTCTTATCAAGCTGAAAATAAAGTTGTATTTCTTCGTGTGTGTATACAATATACGGGAATGATAGACATTATACATCAATCTACTTGGAGGTAATGACAAGAGGAAGTGCCTGCGATTATGAATGCCCTCCCAAATAAGAATCGGATAGGAGAAATATTTTGTATATAGTTTTTTGGTGTGATTGATTTTATCATCACACATCATTTTAATATACACGACACATTCCTGTATCGTGTATGTATGTTAAGAGACGGAAAGCAAAATATTTTCAGATCATAAAAAAACAAATCACGTGGAATTGTTTCGTCAAAAAATCGTTTATATTTATTTTATAAAACCGTATACTCAAAGCACAGCAGACAAGATAAAAAAAACCGGCCAAGTGCAAGTCGGACTCGCGCACGAAGGGTTCCGTACATCTATAAAACGGCAAAATAATCACGTTTGTTTATGAGGCCCCCCCCTAATTATTTATTTTATTCTGTTTTTAGTATTTGTTGTTATAGCGGCAACAGAAATACATCATCTGTGAAAATTTCAAGTGTCTAACTATCACGGTGAGATGTAGCCTGGTGACAGACTGACAGACGGACGGACAGACAGACAGCAGAGTCTTAGTAATAGGATCCCGCTTTACCCTTTAGGTACGGAACCCTAAAAAGATAAAAAACGATAAAATGTATACAAAATATTCCTCCTATTACCTACATACTATTTCGCGATAAGGCCGTCAATTGTATGACATAATTTTAAATTGTTTGTAATTAAATAATTGATTTTGGAGTGAATAGGTTTCTCCAGGCAAGCGTATTCCATCGTAGATTACATCATCGCTTACCATCAGGCGAGATCGTAGTCAAACGCTTGCTTGATTGAGTATGGTGTGCAATAAGTATATTTTCAATATATCTATTCAGCATTTTTAGAAATTTTATTGCGTTTATGCATAGTGCGTTAAATTATTGGGAAATTACATGTAAGACGACCTCCGTGGCGCAGTGGGTGAACAGCCGGCTAAGACGCAGGAGGTAGCGGGTTCGATTCCCGACCCGGAACAAATGTTTGCATATACAGATATATGTTCCGGGTCTGGATGTTTTTCTATTTATTATAAGTATGTATTTGTAAAAAAAAGGATTTAGGTATCAGTTATCTGGTTCCCATAGTACAAGGTCTTCTTAGTTTAGGGCTAGATAATGTTCAGCAATATTTATTTATTTTAAATCTCATATTGAATAGTCAGAAAACATAAGGGAGTGTTGGGCTAAGTAATCCTTAATGATGATGATCCTTGATTCTTTCTAAATTCTTGAGATTTTTCAAACTATTATTCGTTTTACTTAAAAAACTATAATGATCATAGAAAAAGAAAGAAACTATATTGCAGAAAAGCAAATTAATGTTCTAAACTTTTCTGATATAGTTCAGTTTCGCTCTGGCTTCAGTTTCACTACATTACCGTCTAAACAAATCATTCCACATCGAATATTCCAGCAGCAATCTATCCCCAATAATCCACGAGAAGCCGCACTGCTGAAAATTGAAAGATAACAGATCATCGAGTATTAGAAGTGTGGTTTTAAACTGAACTTCCGCATCTGTTTGGGAATTTTCGCCCCCATCTCACAGTTTAAAAGCGTACCCATCGAGTATTTACTTTGGGGGAGAATGTTATACAGACAACAGTTTTTGCTTTGTTTACTGAAGTCACATCATCATCATACCAGCTTGCCCCCAACGACTCCCAGAAACCTTTATGGGGTGAATAGGGCCGTCCTACACATTATATTCTATCAAGTAGGGGGATAGTACCATAAACGGTAAGAAAATTTGTTCATTAAAGTTAGTTTTAGCAGTAAATAATCAACACTGGTAAAAATAACAAATATCATGTTGAAATTCAACATGGAAAACCACTTTAAACCTCGTAAAGTTAGACGACACCTCTCTTCGTACAAGAAGAAAACAAATGTGGAGTGGAAAAGTACATAACGTAAAAAGTCTGTAAAGCAATTCTTGTACTGTCAATGCCTTTCAAACAACTCTTTAAGCCACGTATTCATGGTACACTTTTGTTGAGCCACATTTGGACAACAACAAAGTTGCTAAAAACAATGTGTATACCAATATTTCCTGTTCACACGCCAATCCGCGTCAAAATGTAGCCCGAGGAAGTAGTGCCATTGTATTCTCTGTATTTTACGTATGTTGATGTTAAAAAACTTGTTGCAAACACATCTTCTACACGTCAACAGTTGTTGCTAAACTGATGTTTAAGCTCGCTGGGCGATAACTTGTAAACATGCTATCATCAACTCTGCAACACTCTGTGCTGCCAGCAATATGTTGACGCAACTATGTTTATATACAAAAGTTTGCCATGAACACGTGGCTTAACGCTAACTCCTATCGCTTTACGCCAATAATTAAAATGTGCTAACAAAAGTAGAAATAATATTCCACAAAACTGAATATTTAAATATTTTGTTGAACTAAATACAAGCATAACAGAGAATGGAATTTAATCGCGACCGAATTCAAACTTCCTTCCCGTGGTGTAAGATTTTATTAGCATTTGTAGACTGCTGTTTCAGTTCTGTTATTAGAAAATAAACCGTTTTTTGACTCGCTTTAGGTCCAATATCGTTCATAACTTCTTCATAGTGGGCCTTCTATCTATAAAAACAAATATTATTCTGTGGAACCTTCATTGGACGCATTGAAGGCTTTGTACTGCGCTTTGTTCAGACAGTATTGTTCCTTATCGTTCTGGACACAATAGACAGAAAAATTGGCTCCAGAACCTTTATTAATTCATTTCATAATAGATTTGTTTCGTGTATTCACTGCCTTATTGCTTGCCGGCGTTGAGCGAGGAATACATTTTCTTTGGGAAGGCAATTTCTTTTAGTATGGAAATAGGGAAAATGTGTTGATTGAGTCAGCATCTTTATATTGAAGAGCAAGGGGCATGTTAATACGTCATCGTAAGTAATATTTTTCAAAAACAATCCCGCTCATGATTATGTTTTTCGTTTGCACCCTAATAAGCTATTAATACAGTTTTTTTATTTAACATAAGTATTAAATCCAAGTTTTACATAATAAAGTCATTTTCTTTTCTGAACACATTGTGACCTCGCGAGCCGGATAAATAAAATTCATGACGGTCCACGTTTAACTTTTCAGGGCAATAATCAAGCATTTTTGCATTTTAAATCAGCTGCTTAACATTCCGTGCTTCAGAATGTGCAGGTTCGTTGAACATTCTTTAGCTCACAAAATATGAGGTTAATTTTATAAATTTCTGAATAAGTATCTCAAAACATGAAAATTGTTTTATGATCACCCTTTTTACAAGGTTATATTTAACATTCCATATTATTTAAATAAAAGTAGGCGGGAGTTGTTGGGTATAGGCCGCAAATGATCGCTCGCTTTTGAAATCTATGGGGAGGTCTACGGTCAACAGTAGATATCCTATGGATGATGATAATTTGTGAACTAGTGTGGTGAGATTAATTATGTCTAGCATACTTATGTGATCCTTGTTTGCCATTAATTTGACAACGATGAATTATGTTGGGATTAGATAAATCAACTATTTAATACTATACTCATATATCAATATGGTATTTAAGATTCTAATCCTAATTGATTTTGTAGATTCCAAATCGTTTTGCCAGAAAAATAATGATAACAGCTATGCATGTTCGCGCAAAGTTAAATCCGGCGAGGTATTTGCCAACATTTTTCCAAAGAAAGTAAATAGCATTACGAAAATGGTGGGCGTACCTCAAGGCAGCGCATTAAGACCGCTTTTCTTTTTAATCTACATATTGAATTGGGAAAATTCCGTGTTCACGTAAAACCTTATTCACTCATGAATTATGAATACGTATGCTTAATTTTGTGTTAAATTATACTCTAAAACAGATCTTTTTTGCTCTGCTAGAGAGAATATTACATCTACTGTAATGCTTTGAATTTGCATGAAATTGTATAAAAAATATAATTTTACTTGCATTTTGTGTAAGCCCGAGCATTAAAATGGGCTTTTTGATTTATTATGAGACGTACTACATGACTTTCCGCTCTCATAATATATTGTAAGGAGTAAATGTTTTTTGAGTGTAATGAAGATCAATTTAATAAATTCTCTTTGATCAAAGAGTGTATAGAGAATATGTTACAAGAAGCCCCTTCGCAAAGTTTTGACGCAGACTTATTTATAGGCCTTTCTCAAAATAAAATACAAAATTTAGGGCGAATGAAAGAACACTATTTGTGTGGATTGAAATTGGCTGAAAAATCTAAGAATTTAAAATAAAGTAGGTGCCTTGCCTATGATTGATCGAGAATCATGACAAAACATGGCAACCATCTAAAATTACGTAAACGTACTGTTATGAGCCTCGAAGGATTTAGGTTTTTAAAAAAAGAATGTTTATTTGTTGGATGAGACAACTGCCTAAGTTGGATATTGGAATGAGACTGATGGTTGAATGGAAGGGATTATGGGCTGTGAGTGGGGAGTGCTGAGTCTGCAAAAGGAGGGTATCTATTAAGTAGTAAAGGGTGCATTAGTTATCTATAACACCTCCCGGGGGTAGACTAAACATCGGGGTGAAATGAGCGATGTTTGGGAAAAATGGGAAAAGGTAGGTATTACACATTTCGGCGAATACTAGGAGATGGGAGTTCTTCTGCATTAGGATGACGCTTAAAGACCTTCAAAGGAATAGCTGGTTCGGAAGCTGGAGTTTGTTCTACGGGTAAGTTTACAGGTAAATTTACAGGATTGGCACGAGAGGATCTCGGGAAAGGGTAAATCAGACGGTTGTGCGATTTAATGTATAAAACTATCTTTAAAATACAAAATATTAAAACTAAACATATTATAATTATGTAACTGAGTAATGAGTCTCGTATTTAATTATCGGTAGTTGATTTAAAATTTTATCAGTTTGATCAGATATAGATCTTAATTTTGATTTTGATTCTAAAGTAAAAACATCTAAATCAATATTTTGTAGTTTCATGGGAGCCTTATTACTGATTACCTTATTAATCTTATCTAAAGTAAAACAAGATTGATTTACAATATTAAAATCGGGGTGAATTACAGTAGCGTTAATTCTTACATTATTAAATTTCGGTATTAACTTTGTACTTTTACAATAAGCGATACAGTTATTTGGTACCGTGAGTATTCCTGTGCCAATAATACTTAGTTCTAGGATTTTTTGATTTGGGCATTCAATATACAGTTTATTATTTTGGGATTGAACATAGATCCAATTATTATCATAGAGTGGTGTCCATAAATCAATATTTCCGTGAACAAAATCGGTTTGACACTGCACTGGCATAGCTTTCATCACATTGGTCATTAACACACTTTCACAATTTGGATTTGCACTGACGGGAAACACGGTCATGACGTCACAGATGTATTCGCGCGGGCTTATCGCAATGCATTCCTTCAGTGAGTCAAGGTTACAGTATTCCGATCTGTCTTTGGTCATTGCTATATATCTATTGCTAGGTATAATATAAATAAAAGAATTTGGTTTCATTTTATTGTGAGGTGTAGGTAACGCTATACTATGATACAAACTGAACTCTCTTGGAGAAACCAAAGGTATTCTTAATACGAAGACAATCTTGTTGCTTAAACTATAACATACTATACTAGAGATATTTAATAATACGTGAATATTTTTTAATGCTAAATCTACAGGTAATTTAAAATCTACAGGTAAGTATCGATAGTTAGCGACAATTTCATCGTAAAGCTGTGTGGGAGGTAATACGGCCGGGTGCAGAATGTTTTGATTGCTAATCATGATAGCGTTTGTTATGTCTTCCAGCCGGAACGATAATGTTAACAATGAAGATTCTAAACTGTTTAGGATTGAATTTATATTTGCTTTGATAGTTAATTCATTAGAAATTAATGTAATATTTTTTAATTTTAAAAAGAAATTGTCGATAGCTTGGTTAAGGTTGGCCTCGTTAAGGTTTATGGTATGTAATGTTTTATTGAATTGAGATAAAACTGAAGAGGTGACTAAGACATTCTCTTTAATTAACGATGCCAATCTTTTCTCATTATTGTGTACATTCTGGATGGCATTATCATACTTAATACCATCCTCTTCGTCCAAGGTCCCGAATATAGTTTTGGCGAGAGAGCCAATACCACCTATCCATGCCCCTCTCTTAAACCTTTTATCCACCAGGTGAGAAATAGCGGAGTATTCAGAAACTAAATCATGATACCGAACTGTTAGTGGTTCCAAAATATTATGGCATTCTAAATTGTAACTGCTTTTTAATTGAATTTGAGTACATATGAGACGCAGTGTACCCAAAATAGAGTTTAAGTTTTTGATATGAGGTTCAATATACGATATATCGATAGGCGTTATTACGTCTAAATGGCTTACGCGAATTTTGAGTTCACCATTTGGGTCAACAATAATAAAATACTACAATAATAAAAAAAAATTAATTGTCTTGGCTTTCTACATGTTTGACCTCGTCGAAATGGTGTTTTACATATCGCCTGTTTATTAATAATGACAATGTATGGTTCCCATGTACCTTGACAATTTTGTATGGGCCCTTCCATACAGGGGACAAAGCTTTGCGCATTCTTAGATGATTTTTTAACATGACATACTGGCCTTCTTTGTACTGTACAGGGCGAGTACGGGAATCGTAGTACGTTTTTGAGGTATTTTTAGATTTTTGGATGAATTCTATGGCTTTATCTCTAGTATGCTTCAACCGATGTTGAAGCATTTTAACGTATTCCGGATACGTTGTGTTAGAACTGTCATCATACACTGAGTCTGGTATGCGAGATTTATATCCAAATAATAATTCAAATGGTGAGTAATGTGTTGTCGAATGTACAGCGGTATTATATGCGAGCATTGCTGTATAAACATACCGGGGCCAATTATCCTGATTGTCATTGACATATGATTTTAAATATTCTTTTAAGGTCGAATGGGATCTTTCTAAGGCACCTTGCGGTTGCGGATGGTAAGGAGCGGACCACAGCTGTTTTGTTTTCAAGAAGTCGCATGTTTTCTTGAATACCTCGGCGGTGAAGTTGGTGCCTTGGTCAGTAAATATATACTTTGGAATTCCAAATATCGAAATAAAATGAAAGAGGCACTCGCACGATTCCTCGGCAGTATAACTGCGAATTGGGTTTGCTTTCGAAAATTTGGTGAGGTCATCTTGCATAGTCAAGATGTACTTAAGTTTAGCTGCGCCGGATTCGGGTAAAGGTCCGACTATGTCAATGGATAATCTCTCTAATGGAGTTGTTGAAGTGGATGTTATTATCATGGGCGCTCTGTTAACTTTACGTAGGGCTTTATTTGTTTGACACGATGTGCATTTTTTAATGTAATTTTCTATATCGCCTCGCATGTTTTTCAGTAAAACCTTTCTTTTATACGATTTAACATTCTGATAGCTCCTAAATGTCCGGCGATAGGGATGTCGTGATTTTCTCTAAGGATCTTGGGAATTTCACTCAGTGATGGATATATAATAGAATCATGGTAGATATGGATGTGTATATTTGTTCCATCGAATAGATAACTGAACATATTATATATTTTTACAAAGGAATGCCTATCAAACGGATTTTTAAAGTCAGACGTACTAATTTCGTTTATTGTGGGGTATGACATCATTATTTGATCACGTGCATATTTTAGGGATTTGAAAATGTCGGAGTAAGAGTAATCATCAAAGTGGTGCACTTTCGTAAATAAGAACAGGTAAGTTTTGTTCTCGATTGTAAGAGGTAAAAAGGTTTTTAATGTTCTATCTGACTTCAGAAATTCGTCGCGTTCAGATTCTGGACAATTATTAATAATTTCTTGGACATAAGGCATGGAGTTGTCCATGTCTATTGAGGTAGGTACAATGATCAACTTCTGAGTTCCCTTTAGGAGGGTTTCGTTATGTTCTATGATTTGAGTATCATGTGATTTCGTGGGCGACTTTAAGAATTTACTATAGGTTTCGTCGGACACGGGTAAGGTTTCAGCTGATGGAGAAGGAGCATCGTAACGAGGTGAACTAGAAGAAGGTAAGTTTGGTTGCGTTTCAGGATTAGGACTTGAAGCAGAGGGCAATAATGGAGGTAAGTTATTGTTAGGATGTGGAATTAAGGCAGATGCCTCTGGATTTTTATATTCAGTAGGGCTATATTGAAGATCGATTTCATCGTCGCCTTCCAAGAGGTCGATGCAGGGTATGCTGTCGTCCTCTTCGGATGGAGCAGGAAGTTGTACACCCAGGTCTTCGAGAGTTAAGGGGCTGAAAGGGAGTTCATCGCCTACAGCAAGAGAAGAGTTCGGATTTTGTACTGGCGACGGACCAGGAGAGTTAGGATTGTTCATTTGGTCTGAAGGGTTAGTAGGAATTACAGGGTTTACCGGATATCTGGATAGTGCGTCTGCGACGGAGTTCAACTTGCCTTTACGGTAGGTTATCTCGTAATCATACTCTTCCAATTTTAATCTCCATCTTTGGAGCTTGCTACTGGGATCTTTGTGGTTAAATAACCATTTCAAGGGACGATGGTCGGTAATGATGAGGAATTTACGCCCATACAGATAAGGACGGAAGGTTTTGCAACCGTATAGGATAGACAGCAATTCTTTTTCAGTTGTGCTGTAATTGGATTCGCTTCTGTTGAGGGTTCGTGAAGCAAAAGCGACTGGTTGATCTTTGCCAGCAGGACCCTGGGAAAGGACGGCACCAACAGCGTGGTTTGAGGCGTCACAGGTGAGGATGAATGGCTTTGAGAAGTCTGGATATATAAGGAGCGGAGCAGTTGTCAGCTTATGCTTTAACGTGTCGAAAGCTAGTTGTTGTTGATTCTGCCATATGAAAGGCGTGTCCTTTTTCAGCAGGCTAGTAAGGGATTTAGCAACTTTAGAAAAATCGGATATGAAACGGCGATAGTATGATACAAGGCCAAGGAATGATTTTATATCCTTTGGAGTTTTAGGAATCGGTAATGCAGTTACGGCCTTGATCTTTTCAGGATTTGGCTTGACACCTTGTTCGGTGATTACGTGCCCTAAATAACAGACTTCGCGTCTTAAAAACTCGTATTTGTCGGGCTGAAGTTTTAAATTGAAATCTCGGATTCTCTGGAAGATGGCTCTTAAATTGTGGATACAGGAATTCAGATCGTATCCATATGAAACGACATCATCCAAGTAGACAAAGCATCGGATGCCCTGGAGGCCTGACAAAGCAGAATTCATAAGTCTCTGAAACGTTGACGGGGCGTTTTTAAGGCCAAAAGGCATGCGGGTGAACTGGTAGTGCCCCTCAGGAACTGTGAAAGCTGTTTTGGGTTTATCGGCTTCATTCAGCTTAATTTGATGAAATCCAGATGCTAGGTCTATGGTGGAGAAGTAGGAGCTGCTACCGAGTTGGTCTAATATCTCGGTAATCTGTGGGATAGGATAGGTATCGCCGATAGTGACGTCGTTCAACTTTCGGTAGTCAATTACTACGCGCCACTTTTGTATGTTAGAATCGTCCAGCTTCTTAGGGACAACCCAAATAGGTGACGACCAAGGAGAATCAGAGGGCTCTATGATATTTTGTTCCAACATTTTGTCAATTTGTTTGCGTACTTCGGCTTTGTGGACTTCAGGAAATCTATAGGATTTGGTATGTATTGGGACATCTGTGGTAGTTTTGATTTCGTGTTTCAGGGCGTTGGTATAGGTTAAGTTTTCTCCTGGAAGATGGAAAATATCGGAAAACTCGGAACATAATTGAAGGAGTGACTCTCTCTTCGTGATTGAGATGTGAAACACGTAGTTGTTTTAATACTTCCTCAGTTCTTTTGTGGCAATCCGTTGAAATGTTTATGTGATTTATTGAGACGGAAGATTGTTCTGTGAAATCGGAAGAATAAAAAGGACTAAGTTTGAGATTTAAATCGGATTTCAGGATGATAGGAATTTCGGATGTATTAATTACGGATAAGTTTATTCGGTTATTTTGTTTACAACTACTAGACAATTTGCAATCAATAGGTTTTCGGAAAGTTTTTGATCGAGGATTAATCCTTCTTTCATTTCAGGATTTGATACTGAGCACTCAATAATGGTTTCGGTTCTAGGAGGGATAATGTAAGCAGGATCATGGAAATGTAGTTTTACGGATGTTTTACCGATGTGAAGAAGGTTATTGTTATAATTAATGCTGCAATTATGAGCATTGAGCATGTCTGAACCGATTATTCCATCATATGGTAAATGTACTGCGTCTATTACCTGGAATGAATGTGACACATTTAATTTGGGAAATTGTAATTTCAATTGGAAGTGACCTCTGGTGCGGATTGTTTCTTCAGCAGGGTCAATGCCTTTTAATTGGATGATTTCTTTGATGAGTTTAGGATGGGTTTCGATGCGCGAATGTTGTACCAGACACACAGAGGATCCTGAGTCGACTAGCAATGATAGTGGGATATTGGATACGGAGGATTTTACTACGACTTGAGGTAGCAATGTCTTTGCAGGATTATTAATTATCTCGAATATATTGGATTTAGCAGGTTTTGACAGGTCAACCTTACTAGGTTGCTGAATGGATACAGTGGATTTCGTAGGATTTGGTAGATCAACCTTGCTAGGTTGCTGCATGGATACAGTGGATTTTGTAGGATTTGGCAGATCAACCTTGCTAGGTCGCTGCACGGATACAGTGGATTTCGTAGGATTTGACAGATCAACCTTGCTAGGTCGCTGCACGGATACAGTGGATTTCGTAGGATTTGGCAGATCAACCTTGCTAGGTCGCTGCACGGATACAGTGGATTTCGTAGGATTTGGCAGATCAACCTTGCTAGGTCGCTGCACGGATACAGTGGATTTTGTAGGATTTGGCAGGTCAACCACGTTAGGTCGCTGCACGGATACAGTGGATTTTGTAGGATTTGGCAGGTCAACCTTGTTAGGTCGCTGCACAGATACAGTGGATTTTGTAGGTTTTGGCAGGTCAACCTTGTTAGGTCGCTGCACGGATACAGTGGATTTTGTATGTTTTGGCAGGTCAACCTTGTTAGGTTGCTGCACGGATACAGTGGATTTTGTAGATTTTGGATTTTGTAATGATGTTTGTGATAACTCAGGTTTGTACATGGATTTCTTTGCTTTGGATTCCCTGAGTGAATTGGCGGTGTCGATTTTTAAGTCGTAAGGTCCCGCACGACACTGGGACGAGACGATTATTCGTTTTTTGGATTAGTATCGACGGTATCGTATCCGTCTACTGGATCGGCTGGATATTCATCATCGATGGGTTCCGATGACTCATCAGATAGAAAATGAACCCGTTGAGACGTTCCGGGTTGGTTTCGATCGACATTTTTGAAACGATTGTTATTGAATTCCCTTTTGCGACATTGCTCGAGGGTATGTCCTGGGTTTTTACAATACCTACAGAACGAAGTAGAAGGATTGCTGTTGGGAATGTTATTATTAGATCGGTTGGAGACGAAATTCGGTCTTGGATTCGATTCGTTAGAGTAGCCTTGGTTACGACGGTTAAATTGGTTATTTGCCCTTGGCGTGTTGGACCTATCTTGACGTTAATATTGATGCTTGACTGACTTGGACCTGATTTGAATAACGCTTGTTGGATTTTCTCCTCTGAGATTGCAATATTAATAGCGTCATTTAAGGATTTTGCTGATTTACACCTAACGAAATTTGAAAAACGGGGCGACAGACCCATCTGGAAATGATGGCGGGCAAGTTCCTCCATAGCCGCAGTTCTCCCTATGGTTTCCTTGCTTTTGTAGCTGTGAGATATAGAAATTTCTGTTAGCAACTGAGACAGACACGTTTCGATTCTTAGAGCAAACTGGCTTACTGGCTCCGTCGGTCGTTGTTTACAGTCCTGCAGTTCTGTGAGGAGGTGCGCGTAATGTTTCCTCTCGCTGAACTGAGTCTTTAAGAACTCTTTTAGTTGTTGCCAGTTGGTGAACTCTTTGATGGAGCAGGCTGTCTCAGCCTTGCCCTGCAGTTGGCAAAGAATATATTTGAAAAGGATATCTTTCTGGGATTCTGATGCTAAATCATATGCATTGGTGCAATTTACTAAAAATGAATTTAATTTCTCACGACAGCCGTCGTATGGCTTAATGAATTTTAATAATGTTGATAATTCGACTTCGATTGATTTTACTACTGCCGCTTTCCTCTTTGTTTGGGACCTGGTAGAAAGTCCAGGAGGGGGTAAACACTGATCTTGGCCTTCCTCCTCTACGTCAGTCAAAACGATTTCGGGCTTAGGGTTGTTTGGTCTTTCAGCCATTTTGTATAATTAAATTAACAAACACGAAAACGAGATTCACAAATTATTATACTACGTAATAGGACCCTGGCTTGAACTCTAACTAACTTATAGGATGATCTAATAAAACACACGATAAGAATAATTACAATGTGGTTACAATCGGACGATAGCAATGACCAAGTTACTCACTGGAATGCGGATAGCGCGATAAGGACGATCATTCTTGGGATTTGCGCTGCTCTCGGCGAAATGTCTGCGTGAAGATAAGCCTCGCTCCGTTGCGTTGCTAGGTAGCTCGTTTACCGGTCGCAGCACGAACTCGTGCGCAACAGTGGGCAAACAGCTGTTCTCGATAAAGACCGGCTGCAGTACGGGTGATACGCAGCAGTGGGCCTTTCAGGAACTTGTCACAAACGCTGGACTATCTTGGGCCGGGCCAGACTCGGTGTGGTAATGAAAGTTCACACAATGGAGTTGGCACTTACACTCGAACACACACACACACGCGTCGAGATTTGATTTTGGAAACTTTGAGATGTACCGGGGACTCTTTACTGAATCCCTTTACGCTGCCACCAAATGTTATGAGCCTCGAAGGATTTAGGTTTTTAAAAAAAGAATGTTTATTTGTTGGATGAGACAACCGCCTAAGTTGGATATTGGAATGAGACTGATGGTTGAATGGAAGGGATTATAGGCTGTGAGTGGAGAGTGCTGAGTCTGCAAAAGGAGGGTGTCTATTAAGTAGTAAAGGGTGCAATAGTTATCTATAACAGTACGTAAGTTTTATCCAAACGCTTAGAATCATCAGACATAGACGGGGCTGAAATGCAGCGTGGTTAAGTCCTTGTCTGTAATATTTTATTCTACCTATTGTAATCATAATCATGATATACCTTCCGTGCCGATCTGGCAATCCTTCAAGCGACTCTGGACTCAGGTTGGGCGGTGCAGGAAAAATCTCTGTAGGTGGGGAATGCGAGACCCTTTGCCAACCAGCTGTGACTGTTACAGTGCGCACCCCATCCAGACAATGCCTGCTTAACTCTCCATTGTGCCCTACAACCTGCACAAAGGATGGTCTTAACGAGGCTACTAACATCGTAATAGACGTGGCCAAGTTCTACTCAATAGTTCTATATTATACTCAAAGTTCTATAGTTTTCAACTCAATATTTTGAACTAAGAACTAAATTCCAATTATTATTTACACAAGCAATACAATAGATAACACAAGTACAAAGAAGTCAAAATGTCATACTGATTTAAAGATGTCAAAAATTCCTTCGGAACTTCATAAATCATGTTAGAAAATATGAAAACAAGCTTTTATCCAAAGGTATTCCCAAGAGGACCACAATTTGCTGAGACTAGAATATGTGAATGGTCTTCAGACAATGCTCGTCTATTATACCTGTATATAAGACCTTCTTTGTATCGTTAATCGTACAAGGTTTCCCACCTCTGGGACATTATCCTTTATTAATTTGCTGAAATGGATAAGGAAAATGATAAGGAAATATTTAGAAATAGCTACACCAAGAATTACTATTGGCTTATCATAAACATGTATATTATTCCACTACATGTTTAAGTACGAATTATTAGGGTTATTACGTGGCACTCTCTTTTTCTTTTAAATAAATAAATATTGCTGGACATTTCACACAGCGCTATCTAGCCCCAAACTAAGCAGAGCTTGTACTATGGGAACCATATAACTGATATAATCCTTATGTACTTTTTTAAAGAAATTCTTATGTATCTGTAGATCATGCAGACATTTGTTCCGCGGCGGGAATCGAACCCGCCACTTCCTGCGTCTCAGCCGGCTATTCGCTTACTGCGCCATGAAGGTCGTCAATAATAAAATAAAATGTCGTCAAAAATAAATACTCAATCAATAAAAAAATATGACTATGAATTTATACTAATATTATAAAGAGGAAAGATTTTATTGTTTGTTTGTTTGTTTGCATTGAATAGGCTCCGAAACTACTGGAATGATTTAAAAAAATATTTCACCGTTGGGAACCTACACTATCCCCGGGTGACATAGGCTACTTTTAACCCAACTGCGCAGAAGGAGGGTAATGTTTTTATTGAAAAACTACGCGTGCGAAGCTGCGGATTGGTCAGCTAGTTCTACAATATATTTGCCACAAAACTCACTTAAGCTGTGACAACTCATTTGCTGTGCCACCAGTTGGAGTCCTTAGACTGCCCAAACACCTTTAAACTAGCCACCGCTACAAACCATACGCACTTTACGTAATAGCTTCAAAAGGCCCGCCTTTTCGTTATTCCCCTTAAAGATGAGCTTAAGTCAGATCATAAATCAGTATATTTCCGCTACCATTCCTCCCGCCCCAACCTCAATTACAACAAATTCAACTTTAACCTAATTCCATTTAGAGGCATACGAGTATAACCTCGCGTGCTGACAATCTGATATACAACTAGTGGTATAACTTGCTCCCATAACAATTATTATGAAAAAGCTAAGCCACAGTCCTTGAGTAGTTGGCTGGGTATTGTCGAGTTAAATATTTCTGGACATTTTCCATAGCGCTATCTAGCCCCAAACTAAGCAGAGCTTGTACTATGGGAACCAGATAACTGATATAATACTTTTTGTAAATATACACTTATAAATAGAAAAATACCCAAATCTGGAACAAATAGACCATGCAAACATTTATCACGCAGTGGGAATCGAAACAGTTACCACTAGGTCTCAGCCGGCTATTCGCCCACTGCGCCACAGAGGTCGTCACTTTGACAGTGTCAGCTGTTTCTAAATATCTGTGGCCGCCCAGCTCTTTCGATAAAAGCCCGCGATAATTGCCCTCGGCTGGATTTACGCCTTTCATTCTTTATAAACACGAACGGTTTATTGTTTAACAAGATTATTTTTACGACAGCTTTATTGCCCATTGAATTATCTGTGCACGCTGTTTGTTCTTTGACCTGTTTGCATTGTCAACCTTCTTCATGATTATTAACAAGTCATTTTGAGCTTTATTAAGTGGTGATTTAGAGTTTAATTAGCAATGTAATTGCGTGGTTTGGTTATCATTTCGTATGATCTATTCGCGTTATTTTAACTTGAGTACCGCTATCACCACTTACAAGTTAGCGAAATTGTAGTTTTAGTGAATCGTTGGTCTGATTGGCTTTTTTAATTAGATTACAAGTTACAACACACTGATTTGAGCGTGATTCATAAATATATTTTTTGCTTCATCTTAACATTAGCCCCTCCTCTATACTAGTGGTTCGCCCTGAACTGAGATCTCGCAAGAATCTTTGACTATAAAAATAGTGGCACGAAATGTATAACCAACGTACTTGACCTACAGTTTCATTTAAATGACACGTAACGTGAGTTCATGTTATCTGGTTCTCTTTTTTAGGGTACAAATTGTTGTTATTCTGGATTTCAGACTTTTGCCTATATTTGTGTCACGAAAGCTACACCCATACTAAATTTCAGCACTGTGTGGGCACTGGGTTACCCTGCGGATTTTGTCAAAATTCAGTTTTCATTATGGCTAATAGCTCAAAAACTGCAAAGACCAAACTAAAAATAAAAACTAGGTCGAAATATAATAATAAAGACTTTTCATTTGACATCCTATTTGATCAAATAGTCTGTTTTCTATTTTTTTACCCCTCTTGATCCCCCAACATTTTCACAACAACTCTCCAATATTTTTAGCTCATTTAGTCACACCAGAATTATGAAAACACTACCTACCTATATATCAATTTTCACGATGATCGGTTAAACGCTTCGAAAGTTATCGTCGGACAAACAAACATACATACATACATACTTACGTACTTACATACATAGATTAGATTAGATTAGATAATACTTTATTGCACACCACGAAACAAATACATATAAAAAACAACTACGTAAATCTATGGATACAATTGGCGGTCTTATCGCTAATTAGCGATCTCTACCAGACAACCTTTGGATGGAATGGACATACATACATACTTACATACATACAATACCGCTTTGCCCAAGTTGATTGGGAGATCTCACTTCGCTCGATCAATAAACTTTAGCTATGCCAAATCTCACACTTTTCCGTGCGCGTAATATGCTTAAAATGTGATACAAAGTTTTCTTTTCACGTATATAAACCTGTCAAAAGTGGTCAAATCAAGCCCTTTCATTTCAATGTTTAAAAATCAGTAAGATTTTATTGATTTTTTTAATTTGAAATGTATTTATTTTATCACATAACTAAATGTAAAAAATAAAGATAATGACAGAAGATAAAGATAAAAACAGTAAGTAGAGAAAAGGCTCAGTTACCTAAACTAGACTAAAAACCTGTACGATAGGCACCTGCGCTTCCCTAGATTAATTCAATTTAAGTTCCTAGTGATCATTTTGCGCATCGAAACATTACGTTACTAAGGGATACTCGAAATACCGGCTCAGTTAACTTAAAGTCGCTTTATTATCGATAGTTACAATGAGGACAATATAAATAAGACGAATTGATAAAGGTTGCTGGGAGCCGTTGGGTACAAGTCTCAAAATACAATTGAATAAACAAATGTACAATAGGGTCTTATAAACTAAGTAATGTCACTTTATACTTTCTTGTCCTTAACGAGCATCGTAAATTACTGAGGGCGTTTATTTTACAATAAAAAATAATTCCTAATAAAAAACTAATCAATAAACATTTGAACATTAAACTACCTGATAGTATTTTATTTTTCGACGATCTCAAAAACTTTCAAGCCAGAAGCAACTTAAACCCACAACCTTCCTCTTGATACGAGGATGCACTGTCGTTCTACAGGCTTTAGTCACGTCAGGGTTGAAATTAGTGACATGACTCAGTTTACGGCTCAAAACGCCTCCTAATAAAAAAGTTTAATAAGTTTAAAGTACCTCCTATGGCTAATATAAAGATGATGCTGAAACTTTTGCAAGTGTTAGTGAGGACAGCTTGACTGGTTGCACAATGCAGTATTCTAATATTCTACCTCTCTCTGTGCATCGTTTCCTCAATGTAGAGGGTCGTACCGCATTTTTTCAATAACCTATACTGTCCCACTGCTGGGCAAAGGTCTCCCCCATTTCCTTCCATTCCTTGCGTTCTCCAGAAATCTTCTGCCAGTCAGAGTGGAACCCATCCAGATCGTCGCGCCAACGTTTTCGCGGTCTGCCTCGTTGCCGTCGTCCTGTAGGTTGCCAGTCGGTGGAGATCTTAGTCCACCTTTCAGGGTGCATTCGAGTGACATGACCCGCCCAGTCCCATTTGAGTCTTGCAGCCTTGTACTCCACATCGATGATGCCGGTCATAGAGCGTAGAGCATAGCATGATTTTTTCTTTTACAATTGCCGGGACAGTTGCTCAACTTATACCAAGCACAAGTCCGATCATGTCTGGAGTACTGTTCTCACCTCTGGGACGGATCAGCGAAGTACCAGCTAGAGGCTCTAGATTCAATTGAGAGAAGAGCCAAGAAGCTCATTTGCAATGACGAGTTAGCAAAAGCAAGGCTCCACAGCCTCGAGCATCGTCGAAAGGTTGCAAGCCTCTCGGTTTTATATCGGATACATTTCGGAGAGTGTGCTGCGGAGCTTTTCAACCTAATCCCACCATCCCCATTCTATGATCGGACAACCAGACGCTCCGCGTTGCGCCACCGCGATATGGTAGACATACCTCCCATACGCACAAAGCGGTACTCTTCCACCTTTATTATGCGCACCGCCAAGGAGTGGAACGCCTTGCCTGAGTCTGTGTTTCCTGATAACTACAACCTAGGGATCTTCAAGTCACGAGTGAATAGGTTTCTTCTAGGCAAGCGTGTACCATCGTAGACTGCATCATCGCTTACCATCAGGCGAGATAGTGGTCAAACGCTAGCCTATAATTTATAAAAAAAAAAAAATCTTTTTCCATTTGTCTCGATCTCTGGCATGACGAATAGCGTTGTGTAGTGGTCTGTCGAGAGCGGTGCGGATTTGATCGGTCCAGCGGATGTTCTACCACACGAACAGATAAAGAAGTAAGTATGTTATTTTTCCATAAACTGCTTTATATAAAATTCCAATGTGCATCAGTTCATAATTCTTTTCATCCTAAACGGCTTGACCGAATTTGGTATTTTTTTATACTTTTGTGTTCACCTGGATGGTTGGCCCAAGTGCCTCCCTGTGTGTGTTCTACCGCTTGTATAACGGGTTGTGTTCTGAGGAGCTATTTGATATGGTGACTGCAGGTTCCTTTTATCATCGCACCACTCGCCATTGGCAGGGAATCCATCCACACACCTTGGAGACGATGTGGTCGCGTACCGTGAGAATCCAGAGGAATTTCCTCCCGCGAACCCTTCACTTGTGGAATGGTCTCCCTCCCTGCCGAGGTTTTCCCTAGGGACTACAGTATGGGGTTCTTCAAAAAGGGCGTTTTGAAAATTTTACCCTTATGCCTTTGTTTTTAATACCTTTGTTACAAACGTCCATAGGCTACTGTAACCGCTTACCATCAGGTGGGCCGTATGCTTGTTTGCTACCTTAGTGGTATAAAAAAAAAGTAGGTGGCGCTGTTATCAAGATCAAGAAAATTGCGGATGAAGTCACGGGCTTTTAACTAGTAAAATGTAATAATCAAATCACTACATAACAGCTACGAAAGAGCAGCTGTGGAATTTTGTTATTCCAAAAATTCTTTTAAGCATTTCTTGATGGAAAAACTAAACGGTTCAAGTTTCACAATACTAACATTATGAAATAACTGGTAACAGAAATTTTGTATTTACGAGAATTAGTTTGAATATTAGTTTCTTGTGAATGTTTAATATAC
This sequence comes from Philereme transversata, assembly GCA_963924445.1. NCBI lineage: Eukaryota > Metazoa > Arthropoda > Insecta > Lepidoptera > Geometridae > Philereme > Philereme transversata. The sequence continues at coordinate 16,088,169 of OZ004347.1, forward strand.
CAAAACTGTTCTCACATCATCATCATCATCCACAGCCTGACTTCAACCATTGTAGGGCTCCACAAGTTTGTGCCTACCGTTACATAGCGAATTACTGAGCAGGGTTAAATTGTGTTGTAGACAGCTGTGGCACGAGTATTTTGACGAGCGCTTGCTTACTAAAGGCATTTGGTACAAAACCATCCAGTATCAACCTCATCTGTACGAGTACCCGTGGTTTGATGGGCAAGAAGCCAGAAGGAAAAATATAGTAGCACTGTTTAGACTTCGCTCCGGACACATTCCGTCAAACAAGTTTAAATTTTTGATGGGTATTTCAGATTCCCCTAACTGCTCAGAGTGTGATATTTAAGAAGACGTTCATCATGTGTTGATGGAGTGTGTTCGGAATGAGTCACAAAGACAAGATGTTAGGTTTAGGGTTGGTTACGGTGTAGGTATCTGCAATAGCATTTTAGCGTCCCCGCTTTCCGAGGAAGCGGAGATACTGGTCAAACTGTATCTGCACTGCCTGCAGATATAGTTTGACTAGCATCTAATAAGCAAAACATGTTCATTATGGTGTCAGATTTATATTTTTGCTATAAATGTATAATTTTTGTGCAGGGGTGACATAACCACTGTGTGAGAATCATTACGCAATAAGTTTAAAGAAATAAATATTATGACATTCCCTTGTCAATACATCTATGAAAATCTAACGTATGTTCACAAAAATATTAATTGGTTTAAGAAAAATAGCGATAGTCATAATTTTAATACTAGAAATAAAGATAAACTCGCTGTTACCACTTGTAGACTCCATAAAGTTAGTAAATCGTTTAAAGGGCAAGGTGTGCGCTTTTATAACAAACTCCCAAGGGATGTACAAAAATTGACAATTAACAAATTTAAAAACGTAATTAAACAAAATCTTTATAAAAGAGCCTACTATAAAATATCGGATCATTTAGATGATAGAGAAGCTTGGGATTGAAACTGCTCCAACTCGTTCAAAATGTTACAATTTAGACGTAATTTCTTTTCTGTATTATGTATTGTAAAAGGATCATTAAAAAAACAACCAGCCTTGTTTTCTTGCCTTTCTTTCCTGGCTTGGTCGCGAAGGAACAGGCAGTAAAATTGACGTTTCAAAGTGATCCTTGTGATTTTAATGAATATAAATATTTGACTTTGATTTTGTGACAAAACCCCTCATTAAAAAAAAAGAGAAAAAAAAAGAAAGTTTGTGCCATCCACCACGATCCTGCGCTGGTCTCACCCACTGACGGCCCGCGAACTTTACGATGGTGTCCACCCATCTCGCTCCCGGACGTCCTATCCTTCTATACCCGCTCCTCGGCTACCATTCAGTCGCTGCCCTACTCCATCACGTCTTGCCAAGTGTCCCGCCCAAGACCATTTGAATTCCATAACTCGAATCCCAACGTCATGAACCTTCGTTCGTCTACGGATCTCGTCGTTTGGAACTCGATCCTACAGTCTCATGCCGAGTATGTACGCTCACTATTCTCACAATACAATTATTTTTTAAGTTACCGGCGACTATTTAATATTAAAGTTTAGTAATATCAAAACATTTTTCATTTCGAACAAATAGCGTAAGTTAAATAACATTTTTATGTAAACAATTCGAATAAAGGGAATATTTACGCGAGTGTTCTTATACCGAAAATACTTTTAAATAAATGGCCAACTTGGAAAAACAGAATGGGAATAACCTTTGATCTTTCACTTGAGTTTCAGTATTATGCCTTAGCTACATAGTCGAGGAATACACAGTGTATGTACGCAGTGTCATCATCACGTGTCACATTTGACGACCTCCGCAGCGCAGTGGGTGAATAGCCGGCTGAGAGAAGGAGGAAGCGGGTTTGATTCCCACCGCGGAACAAATGTGTGCATGATATACAGGTATTTGTTCCTGGTTTGGATATTTTTCTGTATATTATAAGTATTTACAAAAAAAAGTATATAAGTATTACATCAGTTATCTGGTTCTCATAATACAAACTCTGTTTAGTTTGGGGCTAGATAGCGCTGTGTGAAATGTCCAGCAATATTTTTTTGTACCAAGGAGGTCGTCATAATGCATTGGATAATGTTCCAGTCCGTTGAACACTAGATAATGCATTTACAGGCATCAAGATTAGATTGTTTCAGTTCAACTTTAATTACGCGGTTTGACAGCTAGCAAGTTAAAGTTACAAAGTATTCAGTCTGGCTGAGGATTAAGGTCACTCTACATAAATACTTTAAATCAATTTCAGATGGCCCTTAAAAGTTTCTCCTAAAAAAGGAAGACTTTGTTTAAAACTTGTAATTTATCTTGGAACAAAAATAATTTTGGATTGATTTAAAAATCACTGTATGTAAAGGCCACTTCTGCCGTCCAGCAGCGAGATACTTTTGACTTTTGTTTTAATTTAATTTAATTTATTTAAGTATTTCTAGAACAATTAACTAATTGTATTTGAAACATCACAATAATCATACACATTAAAGATACATTAAAACATAACATTCTAAATATATAAAACATATTCGGGTTAGTTACACCATTTACAACTCAAGAACGGCTGGACCGATTTTGATGATCTTTGATTTGTTGGATTTGACTTCACCCCGAATAGACAAATAACTATAAAAAAAATCGGAAAATATATACGAAAAAAAATTACGAATAAAATTCATGTTCTCATACATCGATGCAGCTAATGATGGCCGATTGACAATTCTACCGGCGACGTACATTGTGCATGTTAAGGTGGTACGAAATTCGGCAGCACAGCTAGTAATCAATAAAATTAACTTAATTGAAAATACGAATATAACCCATGATAAAAAATACAATGTCAAAGAGATAGTACATGTCGTAAAGTAATAGAATTAAATAGAATGTCATTTTGTATTGTATTTTAACTTGAAATCATCCACTGATTATAAACACCCTTCCAGCTAAAGCTTGTTTAGTCTGGTCTTAAATACGATTGTATACTAGAACATTACTGCAGCGGCCAGCAAAAGAGGCATTGATGGACGAACGTGTAAATGTGAGCCGAGGCGAAGCTGAGGCACACATACGTAATTCCATCAATACCTAGTTGTGGCCAAGGGATGTGTAGTACTTTTCTCAAATAATTTGCATAAATTATGAAATAAAATAAAAAATACAATTACTTTTCAAAACCAATGACAAACAACGAACAACCATCATTCTTCCCGCGTTAAAGTGCTCATTTGTTTTATTTTTTCAACAAACAGCTTTCTATTTGCCAGCCAGTTCGAAATTTAAATAAAACCTTTGATGTATTTACCTCCTTGGCTGCATGTTTTGGAGTAAAAGATCCTTCCATTTTTAAATTACACGACAGATATGAGTTTACTATGTAATGAATTTGCCGCTGCTCGCATGTATGTACATGGCCAGTACAGCAATTTCGATTTATCTCGAAGAGGGTTGTCAAAATAATGCTCAAATTTCCAAGCATGTTCGAGAAAATATATGTATTAATATTGGGTGCGGATGATGATGATGATGAAAAGCCTCAGTTTTCTAAGAGCATAAAACTATTCCAATAAAAAATACGTACTAACCATGAAGTTTCTGTCGACTGGTTAGTATTTGTCTTCTGAAATCGAAATTCCGTCCAGCTATCGAAACATTTTAAGAGACTTTAAAACTTGGTCAGACAGTTTCGAGCTTGGACGCGACTGGATAAAGTGATTCAAATCAATAAAAAGTTTGGTACGGATACAGAATAAATAATATAACATTGGTAAAGGTCTCACTATGAAATGGAAGTCATCGTGGCATTGCTTAATTATTTGTTCGTAAAACATCTACCCTATGCAATTTTTACCGTCACCGTTTAAATGGGTGACATTTACCACTTCTTTGGTGTCAGTGTCCCAAGATTTTAGCCCTTATTATCAGGTAGGTGGCCACGTCCACGGTGGCTTATTCCACAAATTCCCTGAGACAATCCCCTACGCGTTCACTTCGAGTGCTGGCGGGGATTTGTGGACAAAAAGTCCCGAAATCCCTTGAATCATTTTTTTACTTAATATTATTCCGTTGATTTTCTTCCTGAAATTTACATTTTACAATAATTACACATGAAACCTTTTGTTATCTTTTAAAAATTAAATACAAACAACTAATTAGGTTTGTATATGAATCACCATAGTGCATAAAATTTCGTATCTTCGGCACCAAAAAAATAATTCTCTAAAAGGACGTGGAACTTGACACCACATCTAGAACCCACACTGACATTATAAATTCGAAAGTAACTGTCTTTGTCACGTTTTCACAATTAAACTAAATCCGATATCAATGATGATTTTTTTATTAAGATAGATTGTAACATGAATTGAGACAGGGTAACTTATTTTGGCAAACTAGCTGCAGCAGCTGGAAGCTTGTTTATTTTAGTTTTTCTTCCAAATCTATTTTCTTCATTGTAGCAATTTCATTGTAGGCTTTTTTGGATGGTATTGCCTCCTGCAATAAGTGAAAACGAACGTAAGAAAGGTCCCACTAGGTTATGCTTAGAAAAAAGAAAGAAAAAAACCATTTAATCATTCCACCATAACAAACCATTGATACAAAAAAAAAACACTATCAATATTAGTGTGATTTAAACTTTCATTTATATGTTTGTTATATTTAAACTTTTTGTATTTGTTATGACTAGATTCTCTTATTATTATTTTTCGGGATTTTTACTCGAACTTTACAATACAAACATCATTATTACGATATTAACCATAACACGTCCACGCCTGAACATAAGCTTCCCCCATAGATTACCAGAGCGTCCGATCATGTGCGGCCTGCACCTAACAGCTCCGAACAACCTTCATCAGGTCGTATTTCCATCTACACAACAACACTATACGCTTAAGGTACCTTCTGGTTCAGGCGGAGATAAAATCAATTACTTACCCAAAAACATAATTTGTGAACGAAATTCTATAATGGCGTAACAGATTTCCCTAATAACCTATTGATTCAGATCAAAGGATCTTGTTATGAAATATTCCTACGGACTCGATTATATAGAAAGCAGATTGCTGCGGGTATACCAGCGCTTACGTTTTTTTAAAATTAGCTTTGACAAATTGTCTGTTAAACTATAGTTATTTCAAAACTACTGAACCGATCTCTTTCATTCTTTCGGACTTTCATATAGCAGGCTAAATAATGAATGCAATAACAAAAGGCCGGGTGTCAGAAAATTTTACAGGAAACGAAACATAAAAATTATATAAGTTGCGCGCCATTTTTAACGGTCGTTTTGCTTACGTCAAATTAATTGTTTGTTATTGTTTTCATCTTACGTAATTTTAGTGTCGTATTTGCTTGTGTTTTATAGGTTTATGTGTGTAGTTTATGAAATAAGTATTTACAACGGTTATTATATTAATAGTTTTTGTGTTATACCATTTTTGTTTAGGTACTTTCATGCCGTTATCGGCACGCCAACAGGTAGGTGTTTAATCGTCTTTTGTAAATGATATACCTATTAAATATGTTTATTTAGAACATAAGTATTATAAATAATCCATGAATCAATACTCCTGCGATTATAACATACTCGTATCTACAATAACCAAAAGAACACGCGGGAAGATCATGCGTTTACGCGCTTTTCACATAGTTTTACAGTTTCTTCATAGCTGTAGTTTACGATTTTTAATAATTAATAATATATTAGAATACAAAAACAATTAACATATACATAAATAACAGTTATATTTTTAAAACCATAGGAATTTTCATCTAAAATTCGGGAAAAATAATAAGATTTTCGTGTACTACCTGTGATTTTGATTACAATTTAATAACAAAATGGCATAGAAGTTAAATCTTTAGAAAGCATATTTTATCTAGATTTTAGTACAATAAGATTTTAATGCATCGTGTTAGTTTTTGCGCGCAAATTTTGGCAGTACCCCTATCATTTCGTGGCGATTTTACGCGTGGGGTCGGGCCGTCATCTGGATAATACAGAGTGATCAAGAAGAGACTGCATGGTGTTTTTAGGTGATTATTAGGTGAAATTCAGGTACCCAAAGCATGGTATTTTATACGTTCTAATGGAGCATGCTAATAGGGAGAGTAAGACAGAAGCACTGAAGAAAATCTGTCGCCAATATAGCAATCATCCCTGATACTGTCTGGCTTAATTTTTAGCAAGCGCTTATAACATAGCTCTAGAAGTACTTTACCTCTGGATTTCCGCTTGACACTATATTTTGGAACATCCACGATGGTAAAAAAATAATTGCTATACCATTCGCTGGGAATCAGCTTGATGTGTAAGTTCAGCCCAAGGGCGGACCCTTATCGCGTCATTACAAACAGATGTGCTACATTATTCATTCATTCTGTGATCTAGGCCGGTTTTTTGCACGAAATGTATGAATCTTATTCGGAACATGTCAGGACAAGGTATACCTATCTGTTTTGTTTTTAGTATTTTGTTATGACATTATTAATAATGATGTGTAGTATCGTTGTAATTTTTAGTCAGATTACTTTAATTTAATTATTAAATTTTTTATAAATGTATAAATTGACATGCCTGTAAGAACTAATGTTTTAATTAAGGTGAAATAAATAAATCTATAATCTTGAAATATAACGTCGTAATAATTTATTTGGCAGATGCTTTGTAAGGCAAATCTCAGTTTGTTAGCGTCGAGTTTGTGAGTCAGTTTTGTGGGACAGGTCCCTTACATGATATACGCACTGTAGGTGTGAAAGAAACGGCCTGACCAGCGTCACCGACGCGACAGCAATTGGCTTACGTAATAATAGTACCGGAACAAAATGCAAATAAATCAACCAACAATCAACGTTTTTCTAGAATTTGAGACAGCAAGATTCTCGAGTGGAGACCTCGCACTGGATAACTCAGGCCCCCAACTAGAAGGAACGGCGACCTGATAAAAGTTCCTGAGAGCCGCAGGGTGCAAGCCGCACAAGATCGGTCGCTTTGGAAACTTATGGGGGTGGCCTTTTTTCAGCAGTGGATATCTTTATGCTAATTATGGGGATGATGCTGAATCTTGCTTCCGCCGCTGTTAAAAGAAGGTTCTGGTCTTGCTAAAAACGCTGTCTTTGAAATCTTGTCCCACACTTCAAAGATTAACCAAAGCCAGACGGCATATTTAATATGAATACATGCATACACTTACGAAGACACACAAGGGCTGTCTGTTTGTCGGATAATTCTATTAGATAATTCGGGCGCTTGTTTACGAGTTGTGTCTTAAATTGGTCAATATTTGGGACATTTTGGTAATAAATGGATTAAGTTTGGTTAGGGTATAGCGTGATCATTAATGGTATCAATTAACATCCGATAATTTGGATATTCATAAACATTAATATACAGGGTGGAAAGAATGAGCGGGCTTGGAGTTACCAAATTTTTATAAAATTAAACGTTGGGTAACATGTTATGCGGATGTTTAACTACAAAAAAGTTTAACATTTTCAATCATGTACATAAATTAGTAATGAATTTTTTAAACGTTAAACAGTGTTTAACTTTTTTTTTGTAACAAGATAAGTCTTACCAAAAAAATTCAAACACTATTTAGCGGGTGTTTAAAAATTCCTATACAAAAATTGGTAAGGAATTTTTCAAACAGGTGTTAAATTGTTGTTTGTCTTTTTTGTAGTTATTTTTTTTAACCTAACTAAAACTACATTGAAACATGATTTGATGATTTACTTAGTATCAAATCTTTCTCATAAACATTGTGGGTCCTTACTACACAAAAAATTAAACACGGAGTAGCGCGTGTTTAAAAAATCCTAAACATAAAATTGCTAAGAACTTTTTTAAACATGTGTTAAAACGTTGTTTAACTTTTTTATGGTAGTAACGTGAATTATCAACTTGGGAAAGATCATGAAAAAATCTAGAAAAATCTAGCTACATAGAAATATTTAATACCTACTAATTAACAAAGAGGTATGATATGGCAAAGTAACTTCAATGTTTTATAAAAAACACACGCTGTGTAATACAACTTGCTATAAATCTCAATTTTGAAACTAACTACATTCCCCTATATCTAAATTAGGATTTGCTGACGTCACAGACGTCCAAGCGTAAAATTAGGTCCATCCAAACAAGTCCCGACCATTATCATTATACAAAAGCCTTTGTTTCCAGCGTAATAAGGTATATTTTGTATAATTTATTCGTCCTTCCCTAAGTTTATAATTATATTAACAATAAAATGTAAATGTGTGTTTAATTACATTTGTGATGCGGACTCGAACGATTTATGTTGTGGCGTCAAAAGTTCTAAGCTCAGAGTAATAAGAAACTTTGCGTATAACCAGATTAATTCAATTCGTTACACATACATATAACTTTATTGCATTAATCCAATACGCTGTCACTCAAAAATCATAGTCAAAATATTTTTATTCATTAAAATCACAAGGTTCACTTTAAAACGTCAATTTTAAACTTGCGTTAAATAGTGTTTAACGTTTTACGTGCTAAGAAGGTTTTAATTATGAATAATGAATTTTGGTTTAACCATTTGATGTCTCATAAAAAAATACCTTTTATAAATAGATCAAAGTCAAAGTCATATATTTTTATTCATTAAAATCACAAGGATCACTTTGAAACGTCAATTTTACTGCCTGTTCCTTCGCGACCAAGCCAGGAAAGAGAGGCAAGAAACAAGGCTGGTTGTTTTTTTAATGATCCTTTTAGTATACATACAATAAAGAAAATAAATTACGTCTAAATTGTAACATTTTTGAACGAGTTGGAGCAATTTCAATCCCAAGCTTTTCTATCATCTAATTATTCCGGTAAGATAAAGTAGGTTTTTTTATAAAGATTTTGTTTCATTGCGTTTTTAAATATTGTTAACTTCAAATTTTGTACTTAAATTACTACAACAAATTATTATTGTAATATTATGACGACTTAACAAAAATACATATTAAGAGGAAATCTGGGCTGCGTTTCGCCCATACAAACGTAGTCCCCTGTTTCCTCTCTGGATAGTGATACTAGAGCAAATATTTTTTACCATATAATCTACAAGTAACATGGTCATGTCCCTACGTTTAGTTTTTCTCCATAAATTAATTATTATAAGAACTAGGAACCTTCTAAAGTCACAGAAATTGCTAATTTATACTGCCCCTTTTCAGACATCAAGCATACAAATTTGGGGATATAAATAAAAAAAACGAAACGTACAAACATAGCCAAAGCCCTTTTTATTACATGTTTGAAAAAAAAAATTAAAATCCGTCCAGTTTTGAAGGAGGAAACAGGGGACTATGAAACAGTGATTTCGTCTATTTTAAATAGGTATAATCAGTCCGACCTGCAGTTGTCTCTATCGCAGGCACATAGGGCATATAGGGCACAGCGCGACAGCAATAGATTTGTTAAATACCTATTTTCCAGATGTCTTGCTTCCTGGATTTCCTCTTAATTTTAATATTAAGTCTCTACGAGCGTGCATGCTCTACATTTTTGCGTCCATACGAACAAGATCGAACGTTTCACACTAATATTAGAAATGCGAAAGTTTGGATGTTTGTTTATTTATTACTCAATCACGTCATATCGGCAGAACCGATTTCGATTAAATTTTTATATAGATATATTATGACCTGGATTGAAACATATGCTACTTTTATTAACAAACTAAGCTTGAGAAGCCACGGGCAGAAGCTAGTAGACCAATAACAAATAATTTTCGAAGTCGAACCGAAATACTGCATTGTTAATATTGTTACTATTGTTTGATTATACTTTTTGCTTTACAGTGCGCGGTCTCCACTCTAGAATCTTTTGCCCCAACGGCCGTGAGTTCTTTAGCTTACTAATCCTCCCGGCTATATCGGTGATTTTGGTTTGTCTTCGGATCTACTCATTGCTAATTCAAATTGCGCGTTGGAAAGCGCAGCGCAGAACGACCCGCCACTAGATGGATAGACTGATGAAGGTTGCTGGGAGCCGTTGGGTGCAGGACGCACAAGATCGGTCGATCTGGAAATCTATAGGAGAAGCCTATGTTCAGCAGTGGACGTTTCTGTGGCTGATATGATGATGATACTTTTTGCTTAACGAGCATTAACTTACGTGTAAAGGCACCTTAAGACTTAGGTCTGTGTTAGACTTAGCATCTCTCTTGCAGTAAATATGGATTTTAGTTTTTGCAGTAAGTATACCCTTTTCATTAACATAGTAATAAACCTTTTTATTTTTAGTGTCAATTATGGCGTCCGTGGCGCGTGGGTGAATAGCCCGCTGAGACACAGGAAATTGCGGGTTCAATTTGCACCACGAAACATGTATTTGCATATTCTACAGATATCAGTTCCAGGTCTCGGTGTTTCTCTTTATTTTATTACTAGCTGACCCGCCCTTGGCTTCGCTCGCGTGGTTTGTCAATAAACACATTACCCCCCTTTTGCTCAGTCGGGTAAAAAGTAGCCTGTGTGTCAATCCCGATTATAGTCTATCTACATACCAAATTTAATAGAAATCGGTCAATCAGTTTTGGCGTTATAGATGGTGTAACTAACCCGACTGTTTTTTATATATTTAAATAAGTTTGTATGTATTGGTAATATAATAAATAATAAATATTGCTGAACATTTCACACAACGCTATCTAGGCCCAAACTTAGCAGAGCTTGTACTATGGGAACCAGATAACTGATAGAATATTTAAATACATTTTTTTTTGTAAATACATACTTATAATATATAGATAAATAACCAGACCCGGAACAAATATCTATAGGTCATGCAAACATTTGTTCCGCGGCGGGGATCGAACCCGCTACCTCCTGCATCTCAGCCGGCTTTTCGCCCACTGCACCACGGAGGTCGTCAAATTTCCGAATAATAATATTCTATCAGTTATCCAGCACTAATTTTAATTGTTATAAATACGGGATTTATCACGTACCGTTTACCCGTACTAGCTGCTTAGTGTTTGGTCGCGCTGTGTGAAATGTCCTGCATTTTTTATTTATTTGTTTATAATTCTGGTTCATACTTTCATCTGCATGCAAGCATGTTACTCTTTCGTCCAGAGCGTACGACATTTTCTGCCTTATGAAAGTAAAATGAGCAAATCTAGGGTCGGGCTTACGCAAGGATTGCAGACGCGGTCTAGATAAAGGCTGACTCTATCTAGGAATAGAAATATTTACGCTAAGACTCTACTAAAATACACTGTTTTGTTGTGAATAAAAGTTTTCATGTCCAGCATAAATATATTTTGTTACACAAACTTCTTTTCACCTTCATCATCATCATTATTTTCAGCCCGTGTTGACCCACTGCTGGCCATAGGCCTCTCTTCGTTTGTGCCATTCTTCCCGATCCGGTGCCAGTCTGAACCACATACGACCCACGGACTTATTGATGTCGTCGAGCCATCTCGTTGGTGGACGACCCCTATTTCGATGCCCAGTTCTCGGCTACAGTCTCGAGTCTCGAAAGTCACCGTACTGTTAGTACCTCATTTGAAGGTTTCTAAGCATAAAGATGTTATGCACTTTTAGGACACGGCCTCATAGGCACATAGAGTTCGAAATTTGAAATGGTACTAACTAGAACATTTTGGTCAGAAAAAAATAGTTTTCCTTTAGTTTGTCTTAGAAGTTTAATTTAGTGTGTATTGTTTTTAACAATTTTTTTACATTACACTAATATGATAAATGTGAAAGTTTGGATGTTTGTTTATTTGTTTGTTAGTTACTAAATCTCGTCGTAACGGCGGAACTGATTTCGATGAAATTTGGTATATACGTATGTAGATTATAACCTGGATTACCACATAGGTTACTTTTTATTCGATAAATCAGTTCCCATGGGATAAAAATGGGGTGTCAAGTCAAGTTGCAACAGCGGGTTTAGCTTTATTTCTAGGTTACATTTAGAAGTGTAACGCGTGCAAAGTCGCGGGAAACAGCTAGTAGTCAATAAAAATGTAATATATTTCATAAAGTTTTGTTACCGGTCAGAATAAATTATTTAATTTTAGATACATGGTAGCTGAATTTCAGTTACCTACATGTACATATCAAGTGTCGGAAAGATAATTAGATGAAAAAGTAAAGCATCCACTAAACATTAACGCTCTCTCTGGATAAATAAAAAACTATAACAATTCTCGATATAATAATAATGTTTTAGCATGATAAAATTACTTATTCTATTGCACTTTTATATGATATTGTAATTAATATAACTTCAAATATAATTTAAATTAAATGCTTAGCTTAAGCGAAATTTGTTGTACAAACTAAATTGGACATCTTGTAGTTTAACCACATTTCATGCAGTAAATATGTATTATTTAATACTCGCATATTTAATTTCTTTTCTTAATCCTCTTATAGGAGCTAAACAGGACTTTTTAGCCATTTCTCCACGCTGTTTCAAATTCCTTTTTTTCTTTTTTTTATTCTACCTGAAAATGGAAGAAGCTTATGGCCCACCATCACCTATAACAGAGAATTACCTCGTAGGTCTTGCACGTTAGAAACGTGCCCTACAATGCAATGCCCTACGCCCATTACCTTGGCATACGGTGTAAAGCCTCATGTGCCTGTAATTTCACCAGCAACCATATCCTTCAAACCTAAACACAGCAATGCTGCTTGGTGAAAGAAATAGGTAGGAAAATAAACATAAATCTCTATCAGAATCGAAACATAACCGATATCCAATATTAGATTTTTATTTAAATTTTCAGTTAGTTTGCATGCTACTTTTTATGCTGTTTTTTGTTATTATTCTTTAATTAATTTGGATTCATTTAATTCATTTGACGTCCTCCGTGGCGCAGTGGGCAAATAGCCGGCTGAGACGCAGGAGGTAGCGGGTTCGATTCCCGCTGTGGAACAAATGTTTGCATGATCTAAAGATATTGGTTCTGGGTCTGGATGTTTTTCTATATATTATAAGTATTTATTTAAAATAAAAAAAAGTATATAAGTATTCTATCAGTTATCTGGTACCCATAGTACAAGGTCTACTTGGTTGGGGCTAGATAGCGTTGTGTGAAATGTCCAGTAATATCAATTAATTTATTATTCATAATTTATTGGTAAATAAGAAATAATCAATTATTAACAATTTTACTACGCCATAACATAATATGAATCAAAGGGCAGGCACTAACTATAATGATACTTCCACAACATTATGTAATACGGTATACTGTGTGGGGGAGTGCTGCAGATATAAACACTGTTTTTGTGCTGCAGAAGAGGGCTGTTCGTGCAATTTATAATATAGGCCCCAGAGAATCATTACGCAATAAGTTTAAAGAAATAAATATTATGACATTCCCTTGTCAATACATCTATGAAAATCTAATGTATGTTAAAATATTAATTTGTTTAAGAAAAATAGCGCTAATCATAATTTTAATACTAGAAATAAAGATAAACTCGCTGTTGTCACTTGTAGACTCCATAAAGTTAGTAAATCGTTTAAAGGGCAAGGTGTACGCTTTTATAACAAACTCCCAAGGGATGTACAAAAATTGACAATTAACAAATTTAAAAACGTAATCTTTATAAAAGAGCCTACTATAAAATATCGGATTAATTAGATGACAGAGAAACTTGGGATTGAAATTGCTCCAACTCATTTAAAATGCCGTGCAAAAAAAAAAATTAAGACGTAATTTAATTTCCGTGTTATGTATTGTAAAAGGATCATTAAAAAAAACAACCAGCCTTGTTTTTTGCCTTTCTTTCCTGGCTTGGTCGCGAAGGAACAGGCAGTAAAATTGACGTTTCAAAATGATCCTTGTGATTTTAATAAACAAAAATATTTGACTTTGACTTTGATACAAGTTGGCAACAACTTAGTTTTTGTTTTTTTATACGACATGGAGATGAAACAGGCTTATGGTCCACTTGATGTTAAGTAGTAACCATCGCCTATAGCAAAGTATTGCCTTATAGATCACAAACCTTATAAACGTACTCTACGATGCACTGCCACTGCGTCCATCAACTTGAGGCATACAGGTGTTAAGTCTCTTGTGCTTGAAATTTCACCGGCAACCATACCCTTCAAACCGAAACACAACAATACTGCTTGGCGACAGAAATAGGTATGGCGGTAGTACATCCCCGGGCGAACCCTTTCACAATTAACTCTTAGTTAGTCTTAGCTAGTTTACTCTTAGTTAGTAAACTTCTTTTTACTCTTAGTTTGGTAGATATAGTCCTAATAAAGTCTATAGTATGTTAAAACAATAATTGAACAACGTTACTTAACGAAAAACAGTAAAGATTATATCTTCACATATCGAAGAAATCTATAAACCGCTTCAATGTTTCTCTTCGCAAAAACATCCAATCTTCATAACAAAGACAGAGTACACTTCGCTGAATACAAGGCACTGTACTCTCGACCAATGATAACGAGGCGATGAATATGCGATGCCGGGGGCTGGTGGGTATCGGATACGCTGGACGTTTTCAGGACACGAGCGTGAGTGGACTACACTTTACGCAAACTGTAGGATAAATTCAAAACACGTAGCGAGATATAAATAGCTGGGTGCTATTTTTGTAATTCTACAGTTTTTAAGTGACATGAACTTTTTCGCGAGGTTAATATAAATAAATACTACTGGAAATTTCACACAGCTATCTAGACCCAAACTTAACAAAGCATGTGTTGTTAATCAGATAAATAGTAGAATATTTATATAATTTATTTTACGCAAGCCTTGCACAAAATTACAAACTAGCTTCCGCCAACGGCTTTGCACGCGTTGTTTGTTAACAAACGTAGCCTTTTGTTAATCCAGATTATAATCTACGTAGGTACATACCAAATTTCATCGATATCGTTTCAGCCGTTAATACGTGATTGAGTAACAAAAAACAAACATCCAAATTTTCGCATTTATAATTTAAAAAAAAAATAATAATAAATAAATGAATATTGCTGGACATTTCACACAGCGCTATCTAGCCCCAAACTAAGCAGAGCTTGTACTATGGGAACCAGATAACTGATAGAATACTTATATACATTTTTTTTGTATATGCATACTTATAATATATAGAGAAACAACCAGACCCGAAACAAATATCTGTAGATCATGCAAACATTTGTTCCGCGGTGGGAATCGAACCCGCTACCTCCTGCGTCTCAGCCGGCTGTTCGCCCACAGCACCACGGAGGTCGTCAAAATTAAAATTATAAAAGTTATAGTTAAAATCAATCCTGAGGCGGGATTTTTTTTTATTGATGCCAAGAGCTTGACCACTACCTCACCTGATGGTAAGTGAAGGTGTAATCGAAGATGGAGCATGCTTGCCTAGAAAGAACCTATTCACTCTGGCCTTGAAGACTCGACCCTCAAATTGAAGTTGATTTTCATGCGTATCCTCTTCTTCACATAGGTTTGCGCGAAGAAACCATTTTTCAAAAGACGTGTTTAGCGCCCATTACTCTATTTTTCCGTTTAGATAAACTTTTCTGGGGCGGTCATACTAGCCTGACTGAATTTCATTGGTGCTTCTCCGAATTCAGCATATAACAAATTGTTTACCCAAGTGCGCATAAAATCCATCTGCCCTCGCGTCAGTAAACATGCTCAGGCATTTTTATGTTACCATACTGAAAGCCTAAATGAGCAATTTGACTTAAACTCACTTCACTCACAACGACAGTTCGTCAATATCCATCACTTGGCTTTTCTTACCCTCTCCCGACAACAAAGGAGGCTTCAACATACACACTAATGTTACGCGGGATGATATATGATGAAGTCAATTAAGTGAGGACGTTGAGTGATGGGAGAAAAAAACTAATAATGTGGGGGTAATGGTACGACACGAGGTGTTTTTTTGGTCACTCTGTGCCTTCATTCTTTTAATATGAGAAAACATACGCAAATGACACAATGAGTTCTTAAAACGCAAATTTTAATGCTTTTTCACAGACTTTTAACTAACATTTTCGGTTGAAGACCAGTCTAGAAACAAAGCTGGTTTTTTTAATGAACCCTTTACTTGCTAAATCATACAAGAAAATATTAAAATATATCCTAGTTACCACAAAACAATTAAGCAAGTGGTTAACGCGTTTTTAAAAAAATCCTTATCAATTTTTGTATATAATTTTTTTAATTCTTCTTCGAGTCAACGATTCACTTAATCACAATAAGGATAAATACAAATTTGCCACTTCTATTGCGTTGTCAGTGGCTAAGTTTAAGTTAGTTGTCCTTTGTGCAGGTAGTAAGGCACAGGGGACAGATAAGCATGTGGGCCATGCTTTGAATGAACTAAATAGTATTTACATTTTTGTGTAGTAAGAGCCTATATATTTATAAGAAGAAGTTTAAGAAAGTACCTACAAGATTTGTGTTGGTGTTTCTCTAAGAGATTGTATCAGGAATAAGGAAATCCGTAGACAAACTAAGGTTACATACATAGCCCGGAGGATTAGCAAGCTGAAGTGGCATAGCTCGAAGAACTGACGGCCGTTGGGGCAGAAAGGTTCTAGTGGAGACCACGCACTATAAAGTACAACATAGGATTAGATCGAAAGACGATCTGATAAAGTTACGGGGTGATTTTGTGTGCAGGTCGCACAAAATCGGTCGCTCTGGAAATCAATAGGGGAGACCTATGTTCAGCAGTGGACGTCTTTTGGCGTCTAATATAATAAATCCAAAAGTTTGGATGCTTGTTTGTTTGTTATTGAATCACTTTGTAACTGAACCGATTTCAATAAAATTTGACGGACTGTAAAAAAGGCTGCAGTGCGAAGCCGCGGTTGGAAGCAAGCGTAGCAACATTAATATTTTTAAAAAGCAGAAGTGAAAGTCATAATAAAAAAAACAAGAACTGTGTTATTACCAAAATAAACAGTTGTTTCTTAATCAAATATTAACAAAGAAATCACCAATTTACACAATTGAAATACACTTTTTACCACAACACAAATCATGAGTCACCAACACAAGTCAATACAAGTGATGCCGATTACAACCGCACAGCACGAAAGACGACAAGCAAGTGACCGCTTTTTTCTTTTTTTTCGAATAGACTATACTTGCTGTTGGCCTCTGAGGCCGTTACAGCTTAAACGAACTTTTGGCGAGCGCAGATGGCGCTCAGCCCAGTAAGTTATTTGAAGAGGCAGCTAGCGCAAGGGCACCACTTAGGTACGAGCCTCGGCTTGGGCAGTGGCCGGGGTGGGGATAGGAGAGAAACGCCCGGGGATATGTCTGTACCTCGTATAGGCGGTGACTGAAGGGACTCGTCGACCTCGCCGGCGAGGTCGGTGTATCTGTGAAGTGTTTGCTCTGTCTGATGTAGATGACTCAGATATCGCTTCCGCGTTAGCGGAGGTGATTTCGTCATCCGGGTCTCCGAGAACGTGTCTCGGACGACGGAGGAGCAAGTGACCGCTTTGCGCTCGCTCGCCGCTTTATAGGTATAACAATGGTTTCCTAAGTACCTGGTTTTGTTTACGCAAATGCAATAATCATTATTATAAATACTTATAATAATTATAATAATTGTTTGTCGTTTTCAAAAAACAATTGTGTAGGTATGCTTTATTTAGAATAGTAATGGAGCTGTCATTAAATAAACTATTAATAAATAACTAGTAACCTGTCTAAAAGAAATTATCTTATCAAAAATATCGACTTAAATAAATATTATTTCTAAGGCCAATGTAGAAAGCTCAAGTGCGTAGGTAGCTCCCGGCGCCATAACTTAAATATTTAGTGTTGAGAAATAGACAACGCAAACACTGTATGTAACTGAACCTTATCTAGTACCAATAGAATGAAATAAAGGGGTCACTAAATCATGTGATCTTAAGGTACTAGATGTATTGCTACGAACTTTATAATCACTGAAAACAAGATGACCTTGCTTGAGAATATTTAAGATTTTCGAAATATCAGTGCAGTTACATCAAACATACGTCATGTCACATTTTTAGTGATAATAGTGAAAACTAAAGGATGCAAACTAAGAAAAACCTAAAAACTCATCTATAAATACGACAGAATATATATCAAATTAACCCAACAAGTTTTTCTATTGCTTACTAGCTGTTGCTTGCGACTTCATACGCGTTGTACTACTAAATGTGTAGGTAACTTAGAAATAAAGCTAAACTCGCTGTTGCAACTTGACTTAATACCCCATTTTTATTCCATGGGAACTGATTTATAAGCTAAAAGGCCTATGTGGTAATTCAGGTTATGATCTACGTATATACCAAACTTCATCGAAATCGGTTGAGCCGTTACGTGATTGAGTAACAAACAAACAAATAAATGAACAAACATTCAAACTTCCACATTTATAATATTAGTGTGTTAGCCAAGATAGAGCGCTTCTCTCGCTACCTTGTGTGGTCGAAGATGGAGCACACTTAACTAGAAATTACCTGTTCACTTAGGACACAGAACATTTTTAATTAAACACGCTACTTAGTCAAAAACAACTTAAACAATTCCGGTTTTATCAAATTACATACATTAATTTCATATTATGTTTTTTTGGCATTTGATGAGGAAGGGTTACCAACAGTACCTTCTTGTACACCAAAAAATACCAATTTCACGTGTTTCGAGTCGAATAAAAATAACTTTATTCCCTTTCATCCTCTTGGGCTTTTTGGTTCAAGTAAAATATCATGTTTTGCTAAGGATAACGTTTCGGAATTACTTCAGCATTGTCAAGGAGAATTTAGACTCGTTTGACGTACCTCTCAAAAATTAATTGGAGATAGGTAGTTAATTCGTAACAAATCTCTGTTTTGATGTTGAATTACTAATTTTCTTTACTGTTTCTATATTGTCATCATTATATCAGCCATTGGACGTCCACTGCGGAACGTAGGTCTCCCCCATATGTTTCCAGAGTAACCGGTCTTGCGCGGCCTGCGCCCAACGGCTCCCAGCAACCTTTATCAGGTTGCTAAGGAACTTTTTAAACAGGTATTATGTTTAATTGTTTGTGGTACGGCCGTTGATGTTTAACGTAAAGTAAAGTAAAAATTTATTTATTGACATAATTAAGTATGACATAGTCAAATTTGAATCCATAGGCTCCCGAACTAATAAAAAAACTGTGTTTCAGGTGCCAGTGGCTTCTCCCATCACATGAATATTTTATATTATGTCTAGCAAAGATAGGTTAGTTAAGTTTAAGCATTAATTAAAAAAAGAATAAATCATATAATTAAAAAGTAAGTATTTAAAAGAAATACTTAAGCTCTCTCAAATTTAAGTCTGTTACATAGTAAGTACTATACTCATGTGCATGTTTTATATTGTTTATAATTTATATATATATTGTTTATGATTAACAGTATCTATATAGTAGTTTAAAATATTCGCGCATGTGGGTAGTGTAGTGATAGGAACTTAGGAATACAAAAAGAAAACATCAACAATAGAAGCCATATATCATTGCTTCAACACCATCGTAATCAAATTCTTTGAGCCAGGTTAGTAAAGTATAAGTAAGTTTAATTTTTTTTCGTATTTTTGAAATATTATAAAGTCTACAGCAGAAGTCACCTTTTTGAGTTGAAAAGCCATTATCCACAATATCTGTAGCAAGTAAGCGACAACAGCTATCAATTACCAACATTCAGCTTATATTATTGTTTAATCACACGAAAGGGTCTTCCCAAAAACAGATGAAGAGATTTTGCCATATCCCAACTACAATCCAAAACCGACTTTAGGTGTTGAGTGTAAAGGTTAATATTGCCGAGCACGGTTGTTTAAGGCAAACATTTCTATTTCTATATCGTTGGTTAACGTACGTATAATATATGACGATACAGCAAATTGACCGGGAGGCTGCGTCGCGCTGATAGTAAAGCACACTACGATGTGGTGCAAGTTATAAGCTTACTGCGATTTGAAGTTCTCCTTCGATAGTTCATTTTTATACAATCTACAGACCAACGAACGAAATTTTGTTACTTGCTAAAACAGCGGAGAATTTAAAGCATAACCATAGGTGCAACTATTTAGATTTTAAAAGTGTTATGTTTGGTTATACGCTTACTCTCTGATATTTAAATTTGCTCATGGTTTTTACCCGTCAATTCTAACGTCTTGCCAATTTCCGTCTGCTAACTGACGGTACTGTCGATAGTTGGTTCGATTCTCTACCAAGAAGATAAAATGAGTAAGTTTGTATGCTATGATTGTCATGTCATTTAACCCTTAGACTCAAGAGTTATGACGTAATCCTACCTACCCCTCCCTCACTACAAGATGACCGCCGAAACTAAAAATTAGAAAAAATCACTTTGTTTTCAAAAACTATTGAAGGACTTTGAATGGAATAACAAACAGTTCAAAAATACATTATTCTTTTATTTATTTATTACCTGCCTAATCCCCATCAAATGCTGTGGGGGAGTGCTACAGATATAAACACCGTTTTTGTGCTGCAGAAGAGGGCTGTTCGTGCAATTTATAATATGGGCCACAGATAATCATTACGCAATAAGTTTAAAGAAATAAATATTATGGCATACCCTTGTCCATACATCTATGAAAATCTGATGCATGTTCAGAAAAATATTAATTTCTTTACGAAAAATAGCGATAATAATAATTTTTATATTAGAAATAAAGATAAACTCGCTGTTGCCACTTGTAGACTCCATAAAGTAAATCGTTTAAAGGGCAAGGTGTACGCTTTTATAACAAACTCCCAAGGGATGTACAAAAATTGACAATTAACATATTTAAAAAAGTAATTATACAAAATCTTTATAAAAAACCTACTTTATCATACCGGAATAATAAGATGATAGAAAAGCTTGGGATTGAAATTGCTCCAACTCGTTCAAAAATGTTACAATTTAGACGTAATTTATTTTCTTTTTTGTATGTATTCTAAAAGGATCATTAAGAAAAACAACCAGCCTTGTTTTCTTGCCTTTCTTTCCTGGCTTGGTCGCGAAAGAATAGGTAGTAAAATTGACGTTTCAAAGTTTTCATGATTTACATGAATAAAAATATTTGACTTTGACTTTGATCTATTTATAAAAGGTATTTTTTATGAGACATCAAATGGTTAAACCAAAATTCATTATTCATAATTAAAACCTTCTTAGCACGTAAAACGTTAAACACTATTTAACGCATGTTTAAAAAAAACCTTACCAATTTTTGTTAAGGATTTTATACACAGTGTTTAGCAGGTGGTAAGACTCTAATCCCTAAACGTGTTTAGTGACTAAACATGTTTAAATTTGACGTATTTGTATGATTTGACAACTCCTTAAATCATATTTAGCCACTCAATACTGTTACGCCGAGGCTGTTACAGAATAAGTAATAGTTGGAATTTCTTGATGGCTCTCGGTTTACCTACTGTGTCACAGTATAGGTATGGAATATACCTCCATGCTACGTTTTTATATGCAGTTGCACAGAATAAGGAATAGTTATTCTGTTGAAATAACTACACGTTTCTAGTTGCTAGTGGAACAATCGAGAACATTCGAGTGTCATGAACGGTGCGCGATATAAATAGACCAGAGAGGCGCCGAATGAGTCCGACTGGATTTAGCGATACGTGCGAGCATTTTGGTGACTTTTAGTGGTTTAATGTGCAACAGTGGTGTAAATTAGTGTTGTGATTACTCGTGACTAAGTTCGTGTATTTATCGTTTTACTGTTGAATAACAGTGTTATTTTGGTTAGATTGATTTTCATTATTTTATCCCGAACCCTCAGCTCGTAACAATACTTTTGGGCATCGTTGTGCAAGTCGCTCTAAATATCTAACACTTGGAGCAAGCACCTAGGGAGTGTGGGATGCGGGTGCCATGTTGAGATACAGACGAGTGCGGGAGGAATTGTAACCGGTTCTGATACAGAACGTACTCGTAGATTGTACAGATCATTATCCGGATGTACAACTGCTTCTGAACACTGGCTTTTTGCCCTGGGGGTGTGTTTTGTATCTATGGAAGTTCGTAGGTACGAGGGCTTTTCATTACCATTACCAAGTATTGAAAAGGATACAAACATGTTTATTGGTTGGCCCCGTCTGCCACCAGGCTTGGCGTATACTATAGTACTGAGGGTAGAAAGATTTAAAACATGTTCCAACTTTTTTAGTTAATTACAGCTATATATACACTAAATAAACGCAAACACGCCCTCCTACACACCCACGCACTCCATTACTTGACGACCTCCGTGGCGCAGTGGGCGAACAGCCGGCTGAGACGCAGAAGGTAGTGGGTTCGATTCCCGCCGCGGATAAAATAATTGCATGATCTACAGATATTTGATCCGGGTCTGGTTGTTTTTCTATACATTATAAGTAAGTATTTACAAAAAAAAAAGTATATTAGTATTCTATCAGTTACCTGGTTCCCATAGTACAAGCTCTGCTTAGTTTGGGGCTAGATAGCGCTGCATGAAATGTCCAACAATATTTATTTATTTATATTACACACTCACTAAAGTACAAGACGTCAAAGTGCAAGCGAATATTGGGGCTCAAGTGGAGTTAGGCAGGACACTTGGCTAGACGTAGTGACGACAGGTGGACTAAGGCACTAACAGAGTGGAGGCCGAGAACTGGCCATCGAAATAGGGGACGTCCACCAGCGAGATGGGTCGACGACATCCATAAGACCGTCGGTCGTACGGTATTCAGACTGGCACAGGATCGGGAAGAGTGGCAGAAACAAGGAGAGACCTATGCCCAGCAGTGGGTGGACACGGGCTGAGAATGATGGTGATGATGACACCCTCTCAAACACGCACACACACTCAGCCACTCACACAAAACCAACCAAATAATCAATAACGCACTATATGTTGATAATTATCGGTTTTCTTAATCTTTCGGCCAAAATATGTTTTTGGTCAGCATATGTGAAGTCTACCAATATTTTCCAAGTTCAGCTTTTACAATCATTGTTATAAATACAGGATTTATCACGTACCGTTTGATCGGTGTTTCGGTGATAAATCCCGTGTTTATAATAATGATTGAAATAAACCACGAAAGTTTTCTAAGTAAAATTCTGAATTTTTATTTATCTCAAAACACTACATTATACACGTAAAATTATGTATTTCGATGAAATTGCTAGGCTAAAGGCTTTTAGCGTTCGGTTGAGTGTTGAATTGGATCTAAAACGTGATGCTTTTACTAAGATAAAGTAGCGTTAGGGGGAAAATCCGCGAGAATAAACCAATCGAGTTTATATCAAATGCAATAAGAAAAAGCGCTGAATTTTTTGGTCAATGTTTATTTAGAAAGTAGCTCACCCGGCCCTGCTTCGCACGTATTGTTTTCAAAATAAATATTTTATAGTATGTAGTACTCAGGGATAGTTTACTTTTATATTAGTGAAAGAATTTTCAAAATCGGTTCAGCAGTTCCAGAGATTACCGATTACATATATACTTAATTCCGTTACACGCCCAAAAGAAATATATAAAAAAATCGCTGTGACCAGTATCAAATCATTTGTTTAGTAGATAATTTTAAAACTAATTTCAATTTGATAAATGCACTTATTTTTCATACTAATTTCAACCTCCTTTTGCCGTTATAATCCTTTCGATTTTCTCGATAAAAAATATTTTAAATGGTAATCCATAGTTTAAGGTATCATTATACCAAGTGTTATCAAAATCCATCTACTAGTTTCAGCGTGATACGCATACAAAGGGACAGACAGAAAAAAATCGTTTTGGCTTGTACGTCGGTATAAAATTAAAAAAAAATGTAATACCCATACTAGTAAATCATGAGATTGATTTAGATATTAGCGAGTGTTATAGGATTCAAAGGATTTCAACCCTTTCTTAAGGAGCTATATCTCTGCTAATTTGCAGTAGTAAACCTCCTGGCTGACAATAAGAGAACATGAATAAAGTTTATTTAGACTTCAACAAATTTAAGCACATTTAAGATGATGACTGATTACAACGAGGAATATAAGAACTTAAATAATAAAATTGAATAGCATTAAGAACTCAATTCAATTTTTCCCGCGACTGTACCTAAATATTCCAATAGCGTTCATGAAAGCCCTAGGCAACACAGCTGAAAAATTGAGTTCGAACACTTGTCTTTGTGTTTATACCAATTTGTCACACTATTCTTATTTGAATGTGTTTCTTTTATTTTAGTATGTATAAGGCCAGCTCCACACGTTGGCGTCCACGCCTAAGCTAAATGCTATTTAGGTATGTTCTCAACCCTTTGGCTATATTGTTGGACTGCGGCGAATGTTTGTGCTGTGTGTCGTCGTCTTTCTCGTGACAAATGATACAAATAGAATAGAACAACCCTTTGTCGTACACAAGGAATATTTAGGCAAATACTTAAATAAAGATAAGTTTATTTGCTTGAACATAATGTATAAAGGTCTTATATAAATAGGTAAGTGTCAATTATATTCTACCTTAACTAGCATGCAAATTACAAAAATACATTAGAAAATTTCAAATTGAAAGGTTATAATTTATAATACAATAAAAAAAAAACCGCCACCTCCTGCATCTCAGCCGGCTAT
The DNA here is from genome assembly GCA_963924445.1 of Philereme transversata. Classification (NCBI taxonomy): domain Eukaryota; kingdom Metazoa; phylum Arthropoda; class Insecta; order Lepidoptera; family Geometridae; genus Philereme; species Philereme transversata. The sequence continues at coordinate 16,112,780 of OZ004347.1, forward strand.
TCGCCCACTGCACCACGGAGGTCGTTAAATCATCATAATATGTAATAAACTAATGAAAAAATAAATTAAATTTAAATTAGGTATATAAAAATTAGACGTCAAAATTAGCCCTAAATAGTATATAACTATGATTATTATAAATACCGTTTTGTACTAATGATTGAAATAAATCAATTTTTTTAAACTATATAACTAGTTAATACCAAATATAGTATTGTTACGAGCTGAGGGTTCGGGATAAAATAATGGGAATCGATTCAACCAAAATAACACTTTTATTCAACACTAAACGATGAATACACGAACTTGGTCTCACGTATCACAACACAATAATTCACACCACTGTTGCAGCACTTAAAGTCACCGAAATGTTCACACGTATAGCTAAATCCAGACTGACTCGGGAGCAACTACTGTTCACGCGAGACCCTTCCCACGTCAGTCCTCCAGGGCCTCGCTGAGACTCACTCACTCAGACTGGAGACTGACTGTCCGGCCATCTCTCCGGCCTATTTATATCGCACACATTTCGATTGTTCGAGAACGATGTCGATCCTTCCAGGAAAGGGTCGGTCCCTCGACACAATGGCCACTCCCCATTCTGCGAAACCACAAACAATAGCAACAATAACACAGCAAGACAAAAGCGTTCGAGAAGGTTCGATTATTACTCATTGTTTAACAGCCTCGGCGTAACACTGCCCCCTCCTAAAACATGCTCGTCCCGAGCATTCTTAGCCCCATATCGCGGCAGCCGATCAACATGAACAATTTTAGGCGCACCTCGCGCTGAAGATGTAGCAACTAGAGGAGCCACATTGCCGTCTCCAGTACTTCAGGACACCCAGAGTCCCTTTATCATCAGCGATCCCAATTCCAGCCTCCAAAACACGGCTCTCATGATTTCTATCTGTTCTTTCACTTCCTGGAATTCCGTTCCAGATGAACCGAACGATTCCCTCATCAGTCGAGCACGCTCTTATGGCCAACGTCGCTGATCTTCCTGTTGACGACGCTGCTCTTCTTTATCCTGACGTCGCTGTTCCTCTTGCAACCGAGTCTGCTCCACCTGTTCACGTCGCTGTTCCTTCTGCAACCGAGCCTGCTCTTCCTGCTGACGACGCTTCTCTTCTTTATGCTGACGGCGTTCTTCCTCCTGCAACCAAGTCTGCTCTTCTTGCTGATGACGCTGCTCTTCCTTATCCTGACGGCGTTCTTCCTCCTGCAACCAAGTCTGCTCTTCTTGCTGATGACGCTGCTCTTCCTTATCCTGACGTCACTGCTCTGCCTGCAACCGAGCCTGCTCTTCTTGCTGACGACGCTGCTCTTCCTTATCCTGACGTCGCTGTTCTTCCTGCAACCGAGCCTGCTCTTCTTCCTGACGTCGCTGTTCTTCCTGCCAACGTCGCTGCTCTTCTTGTTGACGACAAAGCATGGCATGGATAGCAGCAAGATCGCCTGTCACAGGAGCTTGGCCCACGGATGATGATGATGGTGCTCCAAATGATTCGGCGGCGGCTGATTCCATCTCCATCGGCTGACGACTCTGCCGAGCTTCTTGAACCGGAGACTCCCCAAACCGCCTTCATCCATTTCTTGTTGTCGTTGACCTCTCGTCCTGACACCGTCCACGTTATCCATTGGTAGAACCGGCATTATTTTATCCCACTTCTGACACCAAATTGTTATGAGTTGAGGTTTCGGGATAAAATAATGGGAATCGATTCAACCAAAATAACACTTTTATTCAACACTAAACGATGAATACACGAACTTGGTCTCACGTATCACAACACAATAATTCACACCACTGTTGCAGCACTTAAAGTCACCGAAATGTTCACACGTATAGCTAAATCCAGACTGACTCGGGAGCAACTACTGTTCACGCGAGACCCTTCCCACGTCAGTCCTCCAGGGCATCGCTGAGACTCACTCACTCAGACTCGAGACTGACTGTCCGGCCATCTCTCCAGCCTATTTATATCGCACACATTTCGATTGTTCGAGAACGATGTCGATCCTTCCAGGAAAGGGTCGGTCCCTCGACACAATGGCCACTCCCCATTCTTCGAAACCACAAACAATAGCAACAATAACACAGCAAGACAAAAGCGTTCGAGAAGGTTCGATTATTACTCATTGTTTAACAGCCTCGGCGTAACAGTATAATGGGCGTCCTATCTTACGCTTTTTAATGCGTGGACCCTACTCTAGAACCTTTCTGCCCCAACGTCCGTCAGTTCTTCGAGCTATGTACCACGCCCACTGCCTCTTCAGCTTGCTTATGCTCTTGGCTTTTTGTGATTAGTTTGTCGACGGATCTCCTCATTTCTATAGATAAACACAAATCATAGCACTCTGCATAGAACACTGATGGAAAGACGACAATAAAGGTACTTTATAGGTACTTGTTTGCCCTTTGCGAGCGAGCATCGCAAACTACTAATTACTCAGGGCGCTTTTTACAATAAAAAAAAAACCAACCAATTGCGAGTTGGACTCGCGCACGAAGGGTTCCGTACCATTATCTTTAATAAATATTTTATTTCACACAACAGCACAATTTTATTTATTTATCTTATTTGAGGTTGGTGCCGATTAAGCTAGTCCTCTAAATTGTATGAGCGCCCATACAACTCAGAGGACTATCTTAATTGGCGTCAACTATGTATGTATGGTGTATCCATACATACACATTACATTCCTAAAATTATCTATTTCCGATACCGTAATTTCTGCAACCGCCTTTTAAAAAAAGTTAAACAAGAATATCATCAACAAGAAATTCAGAAGGCCAGGAAAAATCCAAGAGCTACATGGAACATCATCAAGGAAATCGGTAACTTGAATAAATCAAAATCCAGCCCATCGCATCTTTTAAAACTGTGTCATAGTCCCTTATCTTCCGTAAACTCTGTTAACACATTTTTTGCAAATGTGGGAAAATCCCTCGCTTCGGATATACTAAACGCCAATAAGGCTTCAATAACACCTTTTCAGTTTACCTATGACCTAAGCCAATCCACTGTACATTCGATGGTCCTCTTTAGCACAGACAACACTGAGATTAATAATATTATCTTAAACCTTAAGGACAAGTGTGCTGTGGGATGGGACGGCATCTCTACTACTGTGATTAAATTTGCCCGCGAAACCCTTGTTCCTGTGCTTTCATATGTTTTTAACTCTGCCCTCTCTTCCGGAGTCTTTCCTAGTGTTTTTAAAAAAGCAGTAGTGCATCCAATTTTCAAGTCTGGAGACCGAGACAGAGTCACTAATTACAGACCTAAATCAGTATTGACCGTTTTATAGAAGATTTTTGAAAAAAATCTTAATAAGAGATTAATTAACTTCGTTAAAGAAAACAACGTCTTGTCACCAAACCAATTGGTTTCAGGAGTGGAAAATCCACAGATGATGCCGTACTGGAATTGACAGACACTGTTGTTAAAAACTTCGATAAAAAACTCAAAACCGTAGGTATTTTCTTGGATCTATCCAAAGCTTTTGACACTGTTTCGGTCCCTATACTTCTATACAAGTTGGAACATATAGGCGTACGAGGTGTCGCTCTGAACATGTTCAGTAGCTACCTAGAAAATCGTACACAATATGTAAAGATAGATGATTTCGAGAGCGGAGAAGAACACGTATCTTTTGGCGTTCCACAAGGTAGTGTTCTCGGACCTACTTTATTCTTATTATACATAAACCAGCTTTGTAATTTACATCTCCCTAACTGTAAGATAATCACATACGCTGACGACACGGCTCTCTTGGTCCATGGTAGGAGCTGGCCAGAAGTTTGTGATTTCTCTGAAAATGCCCTTAAATTTGTTATGGACTGGCTACGCACAAACCTTCTCACCCTTAACATATCCAAAAGTAAATTTATTGCTTTCACTCCTAATCTATCCACTCCACCTTCCTCTCTATCTGTATGTGCCCATGTTTGTTCAAGAGATGCAGTCCCCACCACTTGCAATTGTACGCACATAGAGCAAACATCTTGTCTCAAATATCTTGGCGTCATGATTGACAACGCTCTAAATTGGAAGAAGCAGATAGATTCAACAGTATAAGAAAGCATAAGAAAGCTGTTATTCGTTTTCAAAACTCTAAGAACAGTTATTGACCTAAAATCCTTAAAAATCATCTACCTGGCACTAGCCCAATCCATCATAGCGTACTGCATCACTTCCTGGGGTGGCTCAGTTAAAACCTCGATGCTAAGACTAGAAAGGGCTCAGAGAGCTGTTCTTAAAGTGATGAATAAAAAACCTGTCTGGTTCCCTACTACTGAGCTTTACTCGATCTGTTCAGTCCCCACAGTTCGGCAAACATTCATTTTGCAAACTATTCTTCGCAAGCACTCTCCTTCTATGACCCTAACCTGAAACATTCGAAACGGAGAGCAGATAAAGTTTGCAAAATAGCTCAACGACGTACAGCAGTGGCAAGTCGTCACTTCTTTTTTATTAGCTCTTCCTTGTACAACAGAGTTAACAAGGAAATTAACATTTACCCGCTACCCCACAACAAATGTAAGATTAAATGTCTAGAGTGGCTTAAATCTTTAAATTACGAAGATACTGAGGACCTCCTAAAGATTCCCAAATAGTGCCTACACACAAAAATACACTCCATTACACACATACATACACATACACCCTCACACAAACACACACACACGCACACACACACACACAAATACATCCACCCACACAGATCCTTCTGGTCTGTTGGAGTATAACTAGAATTTTTAGTTTAGTTTTATGATAATGTACCATTTACCTGATTGGAACTCATAGATATATAGGAGGAGGGCGTTGGTGTCTGTAACACAGTTTTCATACTAATACAGGCATCATCGTTTTAAACTGTACACATGACTGTATATTTGTTGTTCCTTAATAAATGCTTTAATAAAAAAGGCTTTATTATACATACATACATACTATGTATGTATGGTGTATCCATACATACATAGTTGACGTATACCCTTTAATTTTCAACTTTTTTATATCTTGGAATTTTTCCTTTATAAGCCAAATTTCGTGATTCTAGGTCAACGAGAACTACCACATATAGGTTTTCAACTAGCTAGGTCCACCCGTTCCTGAGAAAATCGGTGGTGACATACGGACAGACGAACAGACGGAAAAGAGAGTGATTTTATAAGGGTTCCTTTTTTACCTTTTGAGGTACGGAACTCTAAAAAAATAACAAGATCGGTCACTCTGGAAATCTATGGAGGCTTTTATTCAGCAGTGGATATCCTATAATGATTAGCTACCTCAGCTTGGTCAGCCTTTATCTGCAAGAAAGATCTGTAGAGCGAACTAAGCTGAGGGTTTATTAACCTGCTTGTTTTCTTTTAATATACAACCAATACATAAAGGAGTACGAAACCTTTTTCTATAAATGACCTAGTAATTATAAAAAAGGAAGAACTGATATATAAGAAAATACATTAGTATGTAGGTCATTAACGGTATATTATAGCATGTTAGTAATTAAGATATAGCAAATCAGTTTGGGATCCGATACACTCCAAAATATTTAAACATACATAAATTTGTTAAACAAAATGTCAGCTTGAGAGTCTCTGATCTTCAGGTCGGAGTTCTAACTGTTTATCAAATAAACTTGATATTTATACCTATATAAAGAATGTATATGTAATGTCTGTAAAAATATTTATTAATTTACCAAAGGACATTCAAAAACTGCCACGTCTTAAATTTAGACACAAATTAAAATTATGGCTTTTAGATAAGACCTTTTAAACAGTAGAAGAATACTTTAATAAATTATGACATGATTAGTTTGACAGAGAATATTTGAATACTAAATGTATAGCTGGGCTGGGCAGCGTTTAGGTAACTTCGTCAGGTCTTCTCGTCACCCATCCCACAATGCCTAAAAACAAAAGTATTTAACCAGTGCGTCCTACCTGTGATGATCTACGCAGCCAAAACGTGGCCACTTACGGTGGGACTGGTCCACAAACTGAAAGTCGCTCAGCGAGCTATGGAAAGAGCTATGCTCGGAATTTCTCTGAAGGATAGAATCCGAAACGAGGTTATCCGACAGAGAACCAAGGTGATCGACATAGCTCAGAGGGTCAGCAAGCTGAAGTGGCAGTGGGCCGGTCATATCTGCCGCAGAACCGATAACCATTGGGATAAACGTGTTCTGGAGTGGAGACCACGTCTAGGCAAGAGAAGTGTAGGACATCCTCCGGCTAGATGGAGTAACGACTTGCACGCTGTGGCTGGCCAGGATTGGATGAGAAGATCTGAGGATCGGGCTCAATGGCGCACTCTGGGAGAGACCTACGTCCAGCAGTGGACTATTATGGGTTGATGATGCTGAAATGTTTGACATAAACAGTGTGATGTAAATAACTAGTGGTTCGCCCCGAACTGAGATCTCGCAAGTCTCCGATATAAACCAAAAATATATTTTTCATAATCTACCACTAAGAAAATAGTGCCACGAAATGCATAACTAATTAACTTGACATGATTAACGGTAAATTACAGGTAACGGTAAATTACACGTTAATTGGTAACACTTTTTTGGGGTAGAAATCACAGTTATTCTGGATTTCAGACTTTTGTCTATATTTGTGTCACTAAAGCTATACGAATACGAAATTTCAGCATTGTGGGGTCACTGATGTACCCTGTGAATTTTGTCAAAGTTTTGTTTTTATCATTGCTAATAACTCAAAAACTACAAAGATTAAACTTAAAATAAAAACAGGGTTTAAATTTACAAATAAAGACCTTTCATTTGACGTCCCATTTGATCTAATAATCTCATTTTCATTTTTTTTTACCCTATTTGAACCTTAATATCTCAACAACCTCCCAACATTTTTAACTCATTGAATCACACCAAAATTGTGCCATCACTACCTACATATGTATCAAATTTCACGATGATAGGATCAACACTTCGAAAGTTATCCTCGGACAAACAAACATACATACATACAACGCCGATTTGCCCAAGTTGATTTGGAGATCTCTCTTCGCTCGATCAATAATAATAATTGTATAAGTGAACAAATATGAAAGCTTTACAAGCTTATTGCACGCCCCTGATTGGGGTAGAGTATAGTGAAACTAATTTAAATTAAATGTGTCATCTTTCTGTATAACCTATATTCTGGCAAGAAATGATTAATGATTATGATAGTCAGGGGAAATAGCACAACATACAAAAAAAAAACTAAAAAGCGGTACGGAACCTTGTGCTATATTTGTTCTTAAAAATGCTATTAAACCCGGTTTCTGTTCAGTAATAAAATAATAATAATACGATAAAATCAACCTAATTTCCATTTGAAATTCCCTACCAAGCCTCGTCATATTACTTAGCTGTCTTTGGTAACCATTTACAAGCAATTTCGTGTTATTAATGAATTCAGGGCCTCTTTCACCCAGTTATGAAGGATCACAATGAGACGACGTTATGAAAACTAATCGAAAACCTATCGTCAGAATTAAGCTAAAGCTATTTAATTAATGTTTTGTGTTATTATTGCTTTATAGATTTTTTGATTTTATTTGTTAACAAGTTATCAGTTTATCAAAACAATTTACAATTACAACTAGTTCATTGTTCTGTATCGGAATTAATTAGTAATATTATAGATTTGGAGAACACAATTTGGAGAACACATCAACCCTCATTTTTCTTGATATACCTACCCTCATTGGCTGAACGAAGTGACATACCAAGGTAACTGTCGATGCGTTAAAACGGCTCAGACAGTCTTGATCCGCCTTTCTCAGAGCAAGCACCTACCAAATCAAATAGTGTACAGCGCCGTCCGGTAGCCAAGTGGTAGTTTTCGCGCGTGTTATATTACATCCCTCAAAAAGACGACATCATTTATTATCAACCACAGCAGCCTATGGATGAGTGATTGCGGAGTTCAGAAGGGCATACGGAACGCAAGACAGAGGAAACCAAGGTTAGTCATTCTCGCATCAGCCTTTTATTGAATTCCTGTACATTTTTTAAATTAAGATGTATTTTTAAACTTTTAGATGTAAAACAAAGTAAACACCAAGTTCATTTTCACAAAATAAAAAAAAACACCAATAACCTAACAATAGACATAGCTAAGAATCACCCTAGTTAAATAGCGTTCTTCTAAAAAAAGTCATTAAGCACGTCATTTGGGATTTCAAGGAGTTAGGATGGCTGGGGGCAGATTAGAGGGGGGCACAATTCACACCAACGCGGGACGTAAGTGCAGAACTTATTCCCGCGCACCCTAGGATAAGAATTTGACGTCAGTTTAGAGAATTTTTTTTACTATATGTAGTGAGATATTTTTTTATCACTTCCCATGCCCTTTACGGAAATATTAAACCCCAATATCTGAACAAGCCCCCCCCCCCCCCACACAAAATTTCACGATGATCGGATAAATACTTCGACAGTTATCCTCGGACAAACAAACTTACATACATACTCGTACAATACAACGCCGATTTGCCCAAGTTGATTTGGAGATCTCGCTTCGCTCGATCAATTAGTTCAATTCTAGTGTTATGATTTTATAGTCGAATTCTGCATTAAAATGGCAACACCAAGCGACGCCACCTTCGGTGATGTTACATGGTGGTGGTAATGAAAAAATACGACGAGAGCGCGGTGACGAGAAAGGCAGTTCAGATCTGTTCGAGCAGCCTACTAGAATAAATAAAGTGAAATTTTATAATATTGCTGGAGTTTTTATTGGTAGTGTTTATATTTTATCCCTTGTGCAACGTATAAATATCTTTCCTCGTTTCTTCCTTCTATTTTTTACACATCCGCAATGGTACTAAGGCTGCACGGCTGTACCAAGTTTAATAGGGTCTGACAGATTTCGAACGCACTTACCCGCTTTGGCTAAGAACAAGATTAATGGTGCTCTGAACCACTGCTGCCATTACTTACACCGAGTTAATACTTGCTTACATGTGTTTAATTCAACAAATTGATGGGTTTTCATAGTTGGTTGGAGTATCCGTACAAATTCAGAGGTCGCAGGTTTGATACCAAGATATTCAGGGGTGGGCAGTATTTGAAATACATATACGTATTTTGTATAAATGTAATTCAATTACTTCGTAAAACTGTTATTTGTAATTGGTATTTCAAATGCCTGATGCTGAAGTATTTTGTAGTTAGTATTTCAAATTTTTATGGCTTCAAAATACATCTGAACGTAAACACATTTTGCGATCTTATTAATGGTGCGTTCTAACTATTCGTAAGCAAAATGGCGACCGCTAAATATGTTAATCTTTAATGTTGGTAACACTGTATATGTACTGTACTTCAAATTGTCAAGTACCTAACACGTGACTGTATAATGTAATTTGTATTTTAAATATAAATAGTTAAAATACTGTATTGTGTATTTTATATTATTTGTACTAAAAACGGGATATTTAGCATGATTTGTGAGTTTTTGAGTATCCCGATATTTTGACGAAATTGCATACGCCATGATCACGGGTAAACTGTCTTTGCGAGTGGGTAGACTGTAGACTTGTAAATAAACTGTAGCTGTGGGAGTTTTTATATTGGTCAAACCAAATGCACAATTGCTTGTCGGGTGTAGGAATATACCAGGGTGATGAAGAATGTTGACAGACAAAAGTCTGCCATAGCGGAACATCTACTGGACTCAGGCTCAAACCACTGGATTGAGTTACATAACTCACAAGTAATCTCAACTGAGCGACATTACATCCCAAGACTGGTTCAAGAGGCAATTGAGATTACCAAACACAAGAATTTCAATCGTGACGATGGTTTTCAACTATCTGGAGCCTGGAATCCTGTGGTGAGAATGTGTAAGAACCGAAGAAGTGAAGTGTCAATTACGCGTCCTGATACCGTGAGTGTTGTGTATCGAAATCGAGTTATGATCGAGAATGAAACCGGTAGTAGTGATAGTATTAGTGAATTCATTCCTAGCAAGAGACTAAGAAAGAGGGTAGATCTTTATATCTGCCAATAACTACACAACATAGTACAAGCAGAGCTTGTACTATGGTAACCAGATAACTGATAGAATACTTATAAACTTTTTTTTCTTTGTATATACATACTTATAATATATAGAAAAAAACTACCAGACACGGAACAAATATCTGTAGATCATGTAAACATTTGTTCTTTATATCTGCCAATAACTACACAACATAGTACAAGCAGAGCTTGTACTATGGTAACCAGATAACTGATAGAATACTTATAAACTTTTTTTTCTTTGTATATACATACTTATAATATATAGAAAAAAACTACCAGACACGGAACAAATATCTGTAGATCATGTAAACATTTGTTCCGCGGCAGGAATCGAACCCGCAATAATTAACAATAATAATAATTATATTATTATTTATTATTATTATTCTTATTTTTTTTTTGTTGGACCTGAGGTGCCATATTATAAATATGTGCCAGAGCCAGTTCTTGAAAATGGCCGTGCCACGCTCTATTGGGACCGGTCTATCATCACGGATAGGACTATTGTTGCCAATAAGCCAGATATCGTGCTGGTAGACCGGTCAGAGCGCCGAGTGATAATTATTGATATTACTATCCCACATGATGCTAATCTCGTGAAGGCCCAGAAGGACAAGCTAAGCAAGCACCTTGACTTGGCTCATGGGATTACCGCCATGTGGGATGTGGAATCAACGATTATCGTTCCGATAGTTGTATCGGTAAACGGACTGATAGCGAAGAGCCTCGACCAATACCTTATTAGGTTCTCGCTAAGAAGTTGGATCAAGGGTCAGATGCAGAAGGCGGTACTCCTGGACTCGGCACGCATAGTCAGGAGGTTCCTCTCTGCAGCCCTAGCCACCGATCGCTTGAGCCTTGCTTCGCGGTCGGTGGTTTACCGTTTTTGTAAATATATTTTTTACTATAATGTTTGTTTTTTGTAAGATACTTTGTAGTGAAAAATGTATTTTTTATAAACGAGTTTTAAAAGAAATATGTACAGTATAAGGAATATGTATGTACAGTACCTACAGTACATCTCTAATTAAGTACATTGTATTCGGGTAATTTTCCCGCTCGCCTCATTAAGCATTAATTACCATGTGCTGTAATAAAATCCCCGATCTGTTATTCTGTAATTTGCCAGGCAAATGAAAAAATGTTTAGGATTCCGAAAAGGTTGACGCATCATTGGAAAATGTTTTCGAGAACTCGCCGGACAGAAACTGAGTAAAGTGAACATTCTTTGTAGCGTTTCAATTAGTTTCGGCGAAAATGAAACGCAAGGGTAACTCATTTACGCCTAATTTAATTGTTGTGATAGACAATCATTTAATTGCTACATACATTATATATTTACAACAGATGAGCCTTATGAAAGAAATAAATAAATAAATATTGCTGGACATTTCACACAGTGCTATCTAGCCCCAAACTAAGCAGCGCTTGTACTATGGGAACCAGATAACTGATAGAATACTTACATACAATTTTTTTTGTAAATACATACTTATAATATATAGCGAAATCACCAGACCCGGAACAAATATCTGTAGATCATGCAAACATTTGTTCCGCGGCGGGAATCGAACCCGCTACCTCCTGCGTCTCAGCCGGCTATTCGCCCACTGCATCACGGAGGTCGTCAAGAAAGAAAAATGGTTTAAATTATTAAACATAAAATTAAACTTTTACCATGCAAAAATAGAAACCAACATTTATACTGCATGTCACCGCATTTACGACATTAATTTAAATCACGGGTAAGGCTGATGCCTATTATTAATGTAAAATACGTTTATTTTTCAATTATCATTAAATTTTAGTAGTTTTAAATCTACCTTAATTTCCAGTCAAAAATATCAATGAAACAGCCTGTATAAAATAGGTAAACAATTCATATTCATTCATCATGTAAGTAGGTACCTGTTAAACTGACTAAGCGGCATTGGCGCAAAGGCGCCGCCGATTTACGTTAAAAATTGTTTATTGGAAATGTATCGATTACTGGATAAATATTCAAGCTACCGGTATTAAACCAAACTCTAAAATCAGTTAATATGATGCTGCTTAAGCCTTTTTAATTAATGTCATGAATTCGGTGACAGACTGTATAATAATTATTTAAACATTTAATTTATTTTTCTCAGTTTTTAGGTTACTCTGAGTGAGTGACCTGTATTTCGTATCATCAAAATCACTCAGTGATCAACTTTGACAAGTTATATGCTTATCAACCGCTAGGCAAAATTCATTTCTGTGGCGAGCAAGCGACAACTTTAATAAGCTGAGTAAGCGATTAGATCTAGATCTATTCTGTACGAGTGTCAGTTCAGCCAGACTGCGGCTGAACAGAGAATTTTTTGGCGATACAAGTATACTTTAAGTACTATTTAAGTAGCTTTTACGTTAACTTCCTTATTTATCTATTTATAACCACTTTGTTTAGACTTTTTATTGTTCACTTCACATTTTGTTTTTATGATGTTGTTTAGTCGTGAAAACCTATTATTGGCTTTCTTTTATTTATTTTGTTTCATATTGTGTATAATTAGCTGTTGGTTTTCCAAATAAATAAATAAATAAAAGTTATTAACACCGCTAAATTAATGCGAATAACTGTGCTTAGTGGATATAATGGAAGCGCCATTAGGGTGTGTGATACGCACTAAAATGAAAGGGGTTATTTTGATGAGCATAATAAATAAATTACTGAAACATTTACCATACAAATGTGAAATTAGTTTGGCATATAAAACAAACACTTTATTAAATTTATGTTGTTCTTTTGCATAATGCTTGTCATCTAACCACAGGTTATTGGTGACGTCTCGAGTTATCTCTTGTTGTCCCTTTCTAACCCAAAACCCGCAGCCATTTCCGAAAGAGATATCAAATCGGCCTTTACTTTTGGACGTCGATTGCAAGAGTAGGCAGTAAGTTTTATATCAAATTAATCACCTTAGTCGATTTTCTTTAAAATTTAATAATCTAACTAGTAATTTTTTTTTCGAGACGTCTTTTTTAATGTATTCAGAAACCGTCACTTGAATATCGTCGGTACATTACCAAATACCCTGTATGTTGAACTACTATCTATACTATGTTACTACGTCATTTTTCTTGCACAATTTTCTTTCTAGAACCATCATTTAAAGTCTACTTGCAAGTCTTGAGAGCACTTTACGGATTATACTGGAAAGTCTGGTTGGCGCAACTCACGGATTACAATTTGCAGACTCATTCTTCTGGTAAAAGTTTAGAATATTATTATAACTAGATTTTAAGTTCGTGCATAAAGCTCATTTTAAACATGTATGCTTCGTATGATGTTTTAAATGTTTTGAAACTACGATGTATTCGTCATACTAAGCCACTATTAATACCCTATTCACACATTATGATACAGAGATCGTTACAATATATACATAACGACTAAGGCCGGCTTGCACAACGATCTCTAAGCGTATTTAGCGAATAAACATGTTTAAATTTGACGTATTGGTATGATATAACAACTCCTGAAATTGTTGCGCAAGTCGTTCTTTGAATAAATACTAATTATACCCTAGTAATATTATTACAATCTAGCCTTGTATAGGTTAATGAGTAATTTCATTTTGACCAAGTTTTTTATTATAACTTAAACCAAGAATGTGTCCAGCACTTTTGTCACTTAAGACGACCTCCGTGGCGCAGTGGGTATATAGCCGGCTGAGACGCAGGAGGTAGCGGGTTCGATTCCCGCCACGGAACAAATGTTTGCATGATTTACAGATATTTGTTCCGTGTCTGGGTGTTTTTCTATATATTATAAGTATGTATTTAAAAAGTATATATGTATTCTATCAGTTATCTGGTTCCCATAGTACAAGCTCTGCTTAGTTTGGGGCTAGATAGCGCTGTGTGAAATGTCCAGCAATATTTATTTATTTATTTATATTTACTGTCTCTAGTAAAGGGGATGACACTTTGTTAATGTGTTCTTTATAGCTTTCACTACTTTACACTTATATTAATTCACATTACACTAACTCAAAAGTAACTTTGTAACATAAATAAAACCGACTCAACCAAACTATTCAACTGATTTTGATGAAGTTTCTATGATACCAATATGAAAGTATATCCTTTCAGGTTAAAAAATAATTTTCCAAATCGGTTTTTAAATGACGGAGTTCTGAGGTAATAACAAACATTAAATCGAATTGCGTTCCTGTAAAATTTTAGGGTTCCCTCGATTTTTTGGGATCCCATCACCAGATCTGGACTTGGTGCCAATGGGACTACCTGGAAAGAATAGCCTTTAAAAAAAAATCTGTAATAAGTCCGGCTTCGAGTAATCGGGGAATATAAATAATAAAAAAAAAGATTCTGATGAATAGAGAACCTCTTCTTTATTATTCTTTATTGTACACAAGAAAATACATTTAAAAATACAGAAAAAGAGGTCACGTACAAAGGCGTCATACCCCCCTTTTTGAAGTCGGTTAAAAAGGGTTAGTTCTCTTGAGCGTTCTCACTATGTCCGTGTTGTCGAGGAGCTGGATAGCCTCAAAGTTCACATGGTGATGAAGTCTATTCGCATGTCTTCTGCATAAAATATAAGAACAACAACGTAAAAAAAACTTAAACAGGTACCAACATTTTCATATAAAGATACGCCTACACCAAGGAGAATCAATACAATATCCATCCTTTTTCTCCTTCCCTTTTGCAAGATATCAATTGTATTCAATTTCAATGACGATCTGATTTCACCGACAAACACTCCAGGGATTATTTGAGATACAAATGTATTGATACCATCTACCTTTTCAAGGACAACGGATGTTTTAGGGAATACATGAGCGCCAGCTCTATTTTCTTTGCTAAATCTAAACGAAACTTGCGGAAATCGAATAAATCTACGTTTAAGGTGTCAAAATATATTACTTATACCTGTGCCCATAAGGTCATCTAAATCTCTTCCTATTTTCAAAATCAAGGTATACAAACATTTCCTTTTGTTGTCTCGTAACTGCTAGCTAGTGTTTATGTTGCTAGTTTATGGGATTAAAATTGCTCCAACTCGTTCAAAATGTTACAATTTAGACGTAATTTATTTTCTGTATTGTTATGTATTCTAAAAGGATCATTAAAAAATAACCAGCCTTGTTTCTTGCCTTTCTTTCCTGGCTTGGTCGCGAAGGAACAGGCAGTAAAGTTGACGTTTCAAAGTGATCCTTGGGATATTAATGAATAAAAATATTTGACTTTGACTTTGTTATTTATCCTCCATATGTAGTATAGTTTATTTATATTTTATATGTATCTATTTAAGTTTATTAGGTATAATCAATAGGTATATTTTATGGGTTCTGTTTATGTATAGTAAAGGTACTCTTACACCACCGTCTTTTGATTTTTGTATAACCTGTCCACCCAACGTTTGTCTGGAAGAGATCGCATTTACGATAAAACCTCCAATTGTACCTTTATTTATTGTTTATATCCTTTGTTACTGTATATTATATATATTTTTGTTTGGTGTGCAATAAAGAGTATTTCATTCATTCATTCAATACTACTAGCGAACAACAGAACGAAATGAAAATGTAAAAAAATGTATGTATGTATTTCCAATGTAATAGTACATTCGAAT
The DNA here is from genome assembly GCA_963924445.1 of Philereme transversata. Classification (NCBI taxonomy): domain Eukaryota; kingdom Metazoa; phylum Arthropoda; class Insecta; order Lepidoptera; family Geometridae; genus Philereme; species Philereme transversata. Next base: position 16,128,462 of record OZ004347.1, read on the forward strand.
ATATCGTCCTGTCGAAATATTGATCAAGGATTAACTAGTGTATCTGAGTGTAATTTTTCAATATAAAGTGAAACTTGGTGCCCCTTATATTTTTCAAACGTTCGCGATCACTTTACATAATTACTGATTTGAACGGGTATTTATCGACGGTAGCTCCAAGTACTCCACGCCCGCAACCACGGATGTTGTAACATTGTCGAAACGTCAGAATAACCAATAAAAAAGTTACATACGCGATAAATACCCGTTCAAATAAATGTTACCTATTATTTATACTCATTGATAAAGTGTATGGATAACTTAATAAATATTTAACAATATGAGATTGATTATTCGATTTCTTCTGTAGACGTTCATACAAAGTTATCACGGCATGTAAAATGATAGACGTCAAATCTGAACTATGATATTTTTTTAGGACTCTTATGTGCTCATAGGTCCTCATAGGTCCTGTCCGAAAACTAGCGCTACTACACATGCCTAAGTAGCAGCATTATGCTTAGACAGGGCTTTATGGTTCAAGCACGCGCTCGGTAGTTTTCCATTTTAACCAACTTCTAAAAAAGGAGATCCTCAATTCATCAGAACCTTTTTTTATGAATATTCCCCGATTACTCGAAGACCGAGTCGAGAAATTATTTTTTTTTTGTTTATAAGGGTATTCCCAGGTGGTCCCATTGGCATCAAGTAAAATTTTTTAAACGCTCAAATATTTCTTACATCTAAAATCGTCTATATTATTTTGATAAAAAATTACTTGTAGTTTAAGTACATTATTTTTGAATTGTTCATTATTTTATCTCATTTTCTGTGTGTGTTAGTTTTAGATGTAGGCATGTTGACTAAACAAATTTTTAGTTGTTCATTTATTGTTAGGCTGTAAGGGATCCGATATATATTGGAGTACGAGCGAGCAAACGCGAGAACCCGCTAATCGAGGATGTTATTGATCGCTCTCACACGAATATGCCACATAACTTTTCATCATGAATGCAAGGAAATTGAGTCTTTTATAGTTCGTTGCAAAAAAGAAAATTTGCGTTTCCGGTACCATTGATTTTTTTTCACTACTAAACTATGACCTCTTTCATTTTTAAATAGAATAAAGGATTTATCACGGAGATTGTATTTAATTTTAGCATAAATGGATATATATATGTATTATAAATGGATGAGTCTCATTCTATATTCAAATTTACTAACGGACCTAGGGCTGTAAATCGAATTTACGTAGGGGTTATCGAGTTTACAATGGCCTACTTTTTGTGCAAGAGTGATGAGAAATAGCCTTTCTTTCTGTGTTTGGTCTTGACGCAAATATTTTGGGGGGGTTGGTAAATTTATAATTTTATCTTTATATCTAGATTTATGTGCAATATTTAGAAAAAAATAAGATTAAAAAAAGACCGTATTATAGATTAAGTAATTGGAGTTTTTAGTAGGATTGCTAGATTTAAAAAAGTCTTAAATTTTTACCGTTATGCTGGTTTAGCGTGGTCGGAGATCCGGGAATTTATTGTGTACGGTTAAAAATAAGGCATTATTCTCATATGAAACAGATGGTTTTTCCTCTGGGTACATAATTAAGTAAGTGTTTCATTTTACTTGAGCTCTCCCACAGGTGTCTGACAGACACTGTTACAGTTCTTACACACAACCTCTTTTGCCGAATATTTTATTTACTTGTTTTTTTATTATTATTTAATTCTTAAATTGTATTTATTTATTTATACACAAAATACTTACATCATTGGTCATACACACATCAAATAGCGCGCGCTTCCCCGGTTTCCTGTTACAGATTTACGTCCCTTTTGCCAAAATCACCCCCACAAACCAAGAGGAAAGCAAGGAACACATCAAAAATAAGACTTACAGATACGATGATGTCAACAGAATTTTCAAGTCACATTGAGGCCCTCATGACAAAGGTTAGCCACACGACATGCCGCAACATCCACGTGGTTTACCTCAGCTGTCTAACATACTGTTACGTGTGCATGAATTATTCATGTGCTCCATATTATTTAGCAACCAACCCTTTGTCACTTGCAATCAGTTAAATGAAAAATAAACTTTGTGATGCTTATTTTAAGATTGAATATGGCTTAAATGCGATTAATTTTGATATAGAAATCGCGAAAAATATCATCGACTTGTTTTGTTAATTGAAAATGAACTGTAGAACGATGAGTATAAGTTTCATAATAGCTCTTGAGAACGTCACAGATTTGTACAGAGTGTGTAAGGAGCAGGCCATACACAAAAGACGTAAGGCGAGGATGGGGCGAAGACGTCGTGCCCTTTAATTAACTTTCATACAAAATGTATACTTCAATTTAAATTTTTATTTAATATCATCCATAATTTGTTAATAAAAAACAAAATATTTAAACTGTGTTAGTACAATTATTCATAATTCATAAAAAATAATGATTTTATTAGGATTCAAATCAACAATTTAAAATTAATAATTAAAATAATTAGTATAGTAGCGTCGCGCCGTTTTATGTAAATTATGGGCTCGCGTCTGACCACGATCTCGCCGATGGTAAGCGATGGTGCAGTCTACGGCCATACGGCCCTGGTTGTGAATCCCGCAAAAACGCAGGTCATACTTATTGGAAGCTCGAGGATGCTCTCTAGGGTTGACCGGTCTTGTCTTCACCAAATTACTTTTGACGGCAGTATCATTCCATTTAGCAAGACTGTCAAGAACCTGGGCATAATCATGGACAGTGAGCTGTCATTTGACGACCTCCGGTTGAGACGCAGGAGGTAGCGGGTTCGATCCCCGCCGCGGAATAAATGTTTGCAAGATCTACAGATGTTTGTTCCGGGTCTGGTTGTTTCTCTATTATAAGTATGTATTTACAAAAAAAATGAATATAAGTATTCTATCAGTTATCTGGTTCCCATAGTAAAAGCTTTGCTTAGTTTGGGGCTAGATAGCGCTGTGTGAAATGTTCAGCAATATTTATTTATTTATTTATGGGGGCCACATCTTACCGAAATCAGTAGAAAATTGTTTGCGTCGGCTGCCTCAATGAGAAGACTTCGCAATTTTCTTCCTACCGCCACAAAAGTTGCGCTCGCCCAGTCTCTCTTACTCCCTATATTAGACTACGCTGACGCCATTTTCCCCGTTCTTACGGAAGGGCAACTTAATAATCTTGAGCGCCTTCAAAAGTTTGCATTCGATTCATATTTGGCTTGCGCAAATATGATCATATTTCCGAGTTTCGCGTTAAACTCAAGTGGTTGCCAATCCGCCCTCGTCGGGATGCTCATATTCTAACTCTCTTATATAAAATTATATTTACTTCTTTTTCTCCGCTGTATCTCAAACAATGCTTTGAATTCCTAAGTTTACCCAATCCCCGCAATCTGCGTTCTTCCACTACTCTCCAGTTGAAAACTCTTGCTCATAATTCCAACTTCTTTAGTAACTAGTTCGAGCTGTACGATTATAGAATGACTTACCCGTTCCCATCAGACATGCTAAATCTTAAACTATTTTTAAAAGTGAGGTCTACGAACTGTACATAGCAGCTTCTTTACAGTAAACATTGTATTTCCTTTCGATATACATATATTATTTTTATATTTTTATTTCGATATGTATGTATTTTATATTTATTTATGTAAGTATTATGTGTATATCCACCGAGTGGATCCCAAAAGACAGAAAACGACCACGTGGCAGACCGCGACGCCGATGGAAAGACGAACTCGACTCGTATATGGAAGACTGGACTACACAAGCGTATGATAGAGTGGAGTGGAAGGAAGAAAGGGAGGCCTTTGCCCTGCAGTGGGACAGTACAGGCTCCAAATAATAATAATAATAATAATTATGTGTAGAAATTTTTAATTTTTAGGTATTTATATTTTTATCCTACATAAATAGGTATTTATCGTAACACCGCCTCCTCACACGTTTTTTCAATCCAGTCCATCCAAAGGTTGCCTGGAAGAGATCGCTTTGAGCGATAAGGCCGCCCATTGTACCACCATGTATTAGTCTAAGTTTTGTTAGGTTAAGTTATTGTAATTTGGTGTAACAATAAAGAATTATCTATCTACGATGGTACACGCTTGCCTAGAAGATGCACCATATGATGTAAGCCAGTCGCTGTCGCCCACCTGTCGTTCGAGTCAGGCTGTTCCTTACACACGTGAGATACGCACTGTAGGTTTGAAATAGATGATTAACGGCCTGACCAAACGACAGGCGGCCGACAGTGACTGGCTAAGGTAACAAGGCTACAAGTATGGTATGATGTGTGCATAGTTCGGCCTTTGTGATGGTTTTGCCAAATACAGCTCGCTATCTTAGACTCGATAGAACGTAGGGCTTTTAAGTTTATACGAGTACTAGACTAAGAGACTAAAACCCAACGTCTCGAACACCGCCGTAAGGTTGCAAGATTATAGATGTCGTCCGATTTTTCTAAAGACTTGAATCCAGGCCCCTTTAAGGTAAGAGTGAATCTTCTAAATCTACGTGCTTCATCTTAGACCACATCATCGCTTACCATCAGGTCAAACAAAGATCTATCAATGTTAAAAAAAAATTGTCTGTCCACTACTGAAAATGTATGACTCCTGTATATTTTCAAAACGACCTATTTTTTGTAGCCTGTATCCAACGCCTCAGCAACCTCTGTTAGGTCATCTTTTCATCTAGTGGTGGGTCGTCCTTCGCTGCGCTCATGAACATCCCGGGAATCTATTTTTTTATTTATTTTATTGGTGATAGCCAAGCCCTTGACACCTGATGGTAAGTGATGGTGTAATCGAAGATGGAGCACGCTTGCCTAGAAAGAACCTATTCACTCTGGACTCGAAGACTCCGAGATTATACTGGTTCGGAAAAACATACGCAAGCTAAGTGAATTTTTATACTTCTGTAGGTAGTATGTATTCTGCGGTTGAACCTGGATGATGTTTCGCGACTGTACGTGACGAAAATGACTATCTTCTTGCTTCAAATGACTTGTAAAGTCATAAATTATATTACTTATTAACACCAGATCTGGCTACGAGTGATGTGTAATCAAACTTTTTCTTTCTGATAAATGTATAATTATAATTGAGGAATGTCTTAATACATCATTACATAATGAAAAGCAGAACTCAATTCAAATTCATTAAATCCTAATCAACTCGAGACGCAATCTAAATTGGATGTTAATTAATTGATTAATTAATCAAACCTCTTCAAGTTTCGTCTAAACAATGTCCGTACAGAATTATTATCTTAACGAAATACATGTAAACAAAGACTTTTAGACAAACCTAGAGACTAGGAAATAACCAGAGTAGAATGAGAGAAGGATGATTCAGATACGTTTTTTTTTCGGTGTTTGAATAAATTAATTATGTCTTTACATCACTCATGCTCTAAGAATTAGTCATTGTTAGCTCGATATCGGATACCTAAACGCAATTTACGCCCCTAGAGCTGTAAGTAAATATAAAAATAGTATGAAGCACATTACATTCATAATATACTAGTTGTTCGCCCCGAATTGAGATCTCGCGAGTGTCCCAAAAAAAAAAATACCTAATCTTTGACTATCAAAATCGTGCCACGAAATAGTAACGGGAGTTCATGTAATTTGGTATTATTATTTGGGGTAGAAATTGCAATTCAGACTTCAGACTTTTCCTACTATATCACTAAAGCTACACGCATACCAAAATTTAAACACTGTGTGGTCACTTTACCCTGTAAATTTTGTCAAAGTTCAGTTTTAATCATGGTTAATAACTTCAAAACTACAAGGTTGAAACTAAAAACAAAAACGGGGTCGAAATGCACTCACAAAGACCTTTTATTAAAGGTGTCATTTGATCGGATATTTTGGGTTTTTTTACCCCTCTCGAACCCCAATATCTCAACAACCCCCCACATTTTTAGCTCATTAAGTCACACCAAAATTGTACCATCACTACCTACCTATGTATTCAATTTCACGATGTTCCAATATACTCGTACCAATCGTATACGTGTCGATCGTATACACGCTTCGAAAGTTCTCCTCGGATAAACAAACTTACATACCTACATACAACGCCGATTTGCCCAAGTTTATTTAGAGATCTTGCTTCGCTCGATCAACTAAAATTAAATAGAACCTACATGACAAATCCTTATTTCTAATAAATAAAACAGGCCATAGTTTAGTAATAAAAAAAACAATGGATCGGAACGCAAATTTTCATTTTAGCTAGAAACTGTTATAAAGACTCATTTTAATTTCCTCGCATTCTTGGTGAAAAGTTATGTGTCATGCGGTATAAGCAATCAATTGCACCTGAGATATTTTGGCGTACGAGGGACCGAAAGCGAGCGAGCACGCTAATAAGTCGAGGGTGCTATGGATCACTACAAGCCCCCCCGGCTTGTATAACAGTGTACCATTTTGTATTTCAGTCATTGAATGAATGAATTAAAAATCTTGGTATTAAACAAATTATCATCATTATCAACTACTATCTGACCCACCCGTGGCTTCACACGCTTGGAATTTCTCGTTGATGATGAAAGCACTCTTAAATGCCTGTGGAATGCTTTGCCAGTGGGAAATTAGACGGGCTCCTTCACACCACTCTTTTAAGCTGAGAATAAAGCAGAATTACCTTGTAGTCTAGCTTTCTTGTCATTTGATTTGCCTATTTATTTGTTATTTATTTGAATTTTCTCTGTTTTAGAATATTTGTATTAATTGATCGAGCGATAGAAGCTAGCGAAGCGTCTCAGTTTCGAGATTGGCCAAAAAATGCTTTTGTCCGTCTGTCTGTTCTCGACTACAGTTCGCATTTTTCAATCGATTTTGACAAAATTGGCACACAAGTTCCTAGATTTATTTAAATTTTTTAATCGATCGTGATTTATGTTTAGGGATAAATAGGGAGGGGAAAACGGAGAAGTTTGCTGTAGCGGTATTTATCGACGGATTTCAATCAAATTTGATAGACACACTAAGGACTTCGTTCTACACAAGATGTTGTGAAAACAAATCCAAAAGAGGGGGAGTGGAGGGAGGAAAAGGGCAGGAAATTTACTGTAGCGCTATTTATGGATGGTTTCAATTATCATTTTTTTTTTTTAATTTATACCTACCTATAGCAATCAGATTACGCAGTCCTTTCCGCCTTCGCGAGACTAACCCGTAGACACCAGATTAGACCTCCTAGGAAAAAGGGAACGCGAGTAATTGCTATAACTTAAACCAATATTTTGCTCAGAAGTCTACATTAAGCTTATTGGAAAATTCAAGCACCGAAATTCGATTTAAAATTGGACTTTCTTCGTTAATTTTGTTGCGCAAATTACTTTTTGGACTTAGGCTGCGAGGTCTACTGGTCTCACAGAACCACTAGTATTTTTTTTAATAACCTATACTGTCCCACTCTCCCCCACTTCCTTCCATTCCTTGCGTTCTCCAAAAATCTGCCTGTCAGAGTGGAACCCATCAAGATTGTCGCGCTAACGTTTTCGTGGTCTTCCTCGTTGCCGTTGTCCTGTAGGTTGCCAGTCGGTGGAGATCTTAGTCCACCTTTCATGCACCCTGCATTCAAATGACATGACCCGCCCAGTCCCAGCCTTGTAGCCTTGTACCCCACATCGATGATTTCGGTGATACCACTAGTAATAATAAAGGTTTAATAAGGGTATATATATATTATGTGGTATATATATATTTTATGTGGTATATATATGTGTTAAGATTATAAGTTCAGATTTACATTATTATTTCTATTTGTCTACTTTTATAATTTTACTCTGACACCACCATTCATAATTACATACTACTCTCATTACTTGCTTTCCAAAGGTTGAGTGGAATAAATCGCTGCTTGGCGGCAGTAATAGGTATGGTAGTTGTTCTCATGTGTTGGTGATGGTGGGTCATTGACCCTCTTGTAGGTTAACATCGATGTTGATGCGCCCTGTAGTTATGTCACCTGTAAAAGGTAATTCGAAAAATTGGATATAACAAAGTGTTTACGAGCAAAGTGCTATAAATCACTTAACTATTATTGTTATTAGTTACAATTGTCGTAAAGATAACATATGGATGGGTTAACTTTTTATGGCAATGGAATAAAATTGTACGAGATTGTCGCAATATTTACAATGTCTTATTGCTTCACTTGCCTATATGTTCGCAAAGAGAGTTGTTGCATACATATATGAGGTATACAAGTTATACCTTAACTTTTGTTATTTACAAATAAATATAAAATTGGGCATAAAATAATTCTAATTAAAAAAGTCCAGACATTGTTTTGTTACGTCTGACATTAAACGAAAACACGGGTAGGGGGCTAATGGCTAGTATTGTTATAAAATAGGTTGTAAAAATGAAATTTTATATTTTCAAGTAATATATTTATGTATTAATTAACACTAATTCATCATGTTAATAGGACCTGTTTTACTGACTAAACTGCATCGTCGAAAAGGTGCCGCCGATTTACGTTAAACATTGTTTATTGGAAATGTATCGATTACTAAGTAAATATTCAACTACCGGTATTAAACCCACCTCTAAAATCAATTTGTAATTAATGTCGTCAAAACATGTTGTTGAATGAAGAACAAACATGCTTTATTTCGGTTATTTTTTTATGTATGAGGCTGACAGATCAATATTGAGCTATTCTGCGTATTACGTGCTGTACGGTTTTAAATCGGTAACATTGACACAAAGCATAGCGTAGCACGTTTTATTTGTTTCCTCATTATAATCAATTAGCTGGCACCCACGGTTTCCCACGTTTGGTATTTAAATAAAAACAAAACCCTCCTTCTTTTATTTTTATACTTTAATATTAGTGTAGATAAGTAGCTAATTGGCTTAATAGAGAATATTACAGTATAGCTTCATGTTGATTAGTCACTCTTAGCTTATTTGACATTTCTAGCATTGGCAGAATCTTCTCATTCCGTTTATGAAGACCTTGCCTCCTAAAAACTTTAATATAAAAATACCTGTCTCGAATGTCCTTAGCAGACTTACCTGTAAACAAAAAAACAAAATTATTTTTGGAACACGCAAAGTTTACACACTTTATAGACAAGAATAGACACATTAAATATAAAAAGGCACACATAATTCTTAACTATTAACTTGATTGATTGAAAATACTTTATAGCACTTACAAAACTGAGCAATCTCTTCCAGATAACCTTTGTGTATTGTAGATAAAAAAGTGCACAGAAAAGAGAACTAATGAAAATTTGCACAGGACTAATAAAAATAGCATAATATAGGTATATACTACATAAATAAACCTACTTAAATACTATATATAATAGACTAATTTATACCAATATCAAATAAAATATATGCATAACAATAGAAGAAGTGATGAGGAAAGATTAAATTGCTCATTTTTGGTCAGTTTGACCGAGAAGGTGCCTATAGATTCTCAATCTGAATGCTTCCACTGAAGTAGCCTCGAAATAGTTTGGTGGGATATTATTCCAGACGAATAGCGGTTATCTTCAAATTCAAATTCGTTTACTTACACTTAACTATAACTTTACACAATGAATCTAATACGCTATATTTAAAACTACAAGATAAAATACAAATAATAATTATACATTCATTTTCAAACTTTTGACAAACTTTGACGACCGCGGTGGTGCAGTGGGCTAATAGCCGGCTGAGACGCAGGAGGGAGCGGGTTCGATTCCCACCACGGAACAAATGTTTGCGTGATCTACATATATCTGTTTCGGGTCTGGATGTTTTTCTATATATTATAAGTATGTACTTACAAAAAAAAAGTATATAAGTATTCTATCAGTTATCTGGTTCCCATAGTACAAGCTCTGCTTAGTTTGGGGCTAGATAGCGCTGTGTGAAATGTCCAGCAATATTTATTTATTTATTTATTCATTTTCAAACTAACTTATCTTCACTTCATCAAGGTCAATTTCTGTTATTAAATTAATCTAGTCATTTTCAATATATCCAAAACAGTGTATATCAAGTGATTCAACGAAATAGCGATAATCATAAACTTAATACTAGAAATAAAGATAAACTTGCCACTTGTAGACTCCATAAAGTTAGTAAATCGTTTAAAGGGCAAGGTGTACGCTTTTATAACAAACTCCCAAGTGATGTACAAAAATTGACAATAAACAAACTAAATGACGTAATTAAACAAAATCTTTTTAAAAAATATTTTTAGATGATAAAGAAGCTTGGGATTGAAATTGGTTCAACTCGTTTAGAAATGTGACAATTTAGACATACCTAATTTATTTTCTTTACTATATGTATTCTAAAAGGATCTTTAAAAAGAACAACCAGCCTTGTTTCTTGTCTTACTTTTCTGGCTTGGTCGCAAAGGAACAGGCAGTAAAATTGACGTTTCTAAGTGAGCCTTGTGATTTTAATGAATAAAAAGATATTGATATATATATTTTTATGTATTGTGTATGTATTCAATTTTTTGCTTCAGTTACAGTACAGGGTACATGTTGAAGATGCTTTAAATAGATCATGTTAAGATTAAATATCCTCGCCGCACAATCGAATGGACCACCAAGTGATAGTGGCAAAGATGATTATATTATCATCTTTGATTGGGGTGGTTCACTTTCTATGTAAACAGTCAGTTAACAGTTAACTAGTAGATAATTGAAAAGTAGACATTTCTAAACAGATGCGTAACTAATGAGTTACGTCTATTGTCGGCAAATCAAAAACTTACTCGTTTATATCTAAGTAATAATATTCAATTATTTGATATGTCAATAAAGAGTAATTTTTTCGAGTTATTATATATTGTCTTTACCTATGAAATTGCCGTTTTGTATAGAATAAGTGAAAGTACTTATATTTTTAAACTTTTTGAAGTTATACTTCTTTTGGCGCGATGGAGAAAAATGATGAGAGTGAATTTTTACGATGCGCGCGCACACCGACACCTAAATTTAACAGCATGAAGTTAGTTCTAGGTGGTATGAAAATTGATAACTATGTTCAAGTTGTATATTCTAGTATTTTTATATGTAGAACACGTGTTTCGTAAGGGTACAATTAAACAGTGTGAATAAATAAATATTATTTTGGTGTTTTTATTAAATCAATTTCATATACGACGGTGATACTAATAATTTATTATTTATTTTTCCATACGCCAAAGAAGTATAACTTCTAACGCGTGTACATAAGTACACACACTCTTTTTTATTTCTGTTATTCAAAGTAATCACCCATGCAATCGACGCATCTTTGCCAACGCATTGGCAGTTTGTTGATGCCCTTCTTGCAAAAATCAGCTGGACGGGAGGCAAACAAACTCTTGAAAGGCATTTTGTACTGCCTCTCGGGAATTGAATTTTTTACCCACTAAAAAGTTGTCTAAATTTTGGAAAAAGTAATAGTCGGTAGGTGCAAGGTCTTGTGAGTATGGCGGATGAGGGAGAGCTTCCAATCCCAGCTCTTGCAGCTTGGAGACTGTCTGTTGTGCAGTATGGGGTCGCGCGTTGTCATGAAGGGGCAGTGGGGACGACCCATTGACCAAAGCTGATTGCCGATGTGCAAGCTTTTCCATCATTGTCTCCAGTTCTTCACAGTACACATCTGCAGTAATGCTCATGCCGTTTTGTAAAAAGCTGTGGTGAATCACACCCGCACTAGACCACCAAACAGTGACCATCACCTTTTTAGGGGTCATTTTTGGGTTAGGGCATTGCTTTGGTGCTGAACCAGGATCTAACCAACTTGCTGAGCGCTTTCGATTGTCGAACAGAATCCATTTTTCATCGCACGTAACAATTCGGTTCATAATTCCTTCATTTCTTTGCCTATTGCGCAGCGCGAGGCAGGTCTCGACACGCACGTTGCGCTGGCGATCGTTAAGTTCGTGGGGCACCCATCTATCAAGTTTTTTTACCTTGCCTATTTGTCGCAAATGGATCAAAATTGTTTTGATGCTAACATCAAAAGCTGCTGCTAGCTCAGCTGTAGATTAAGTTTCGTCAGCTTCCACAATCGCTTTTAATTCATCATTGTTGACCAGAGTCTCCGGACGACCACGAGCTTCATTTTTCAAGACAAAATTTCCAGAATGGGACCGGGAAAACCAATAACGGGTTATGCGTTCGTTTGTATAGTTCTCTACGTAAACGTTTTTGATGTTACGTGCCGTTTGTGTCGCGTTGGTGCTATGACGGAACTCATATTCCATAATTGCACGAACTTTTAAAGTATCCATTCTGACGAAAAATGTTCAAATGTAATGAAAATACAACGCTAATCAATAAACAAAAGACTGTGTTTGTAAAAAGAATGTCATGTTTTTAAAACAAAATTAATTTGAATTTAGAATACAAAGCCATTCCAAACTTTTTTTCTATTTGAAATGACCAGTACTGAAGAACGGGAATTTCATAGAATACCTATTATTTTTCTATAAATAAAATTGCGTAATAATGTATTTTAATTTCATAATAATTATCTGACTCATTAAATTTTAAGAGTTATACATTATTGAATTGTTATATTAGATAATAAATAAACTTTACAATACAGGCAGTTCGTAATACATACAAATAGTAATTCCATGTGCGGATTGGTCAGCTAGTAAATAATAGGTTTATTAGCTAGTACAGTAGTATAAGCTAGTAAAGAACATTATCTTTCTTTTGTCCAGATGGATAAAAAGTAGTCTATATTATTCAAGGGTAATATAGCATTCTAATGGTGTCAGAGTTTTTGAAATCGGACCTGTAGTTTTTGAGTTTATTCGTTACAAACATAAAAAATACAAATATTTATAATATTAGTATAGATATAGATGAATCTATAGGAATTGAACCACCTTCTATAGGAATAGAAAAAAGGAGGGAGACCCCCTGCAGTGGGAACAGATAGGCTAGTTAGATAGATGAGACTCAAATCAGTGTTCTATTAAACTGATAATAAATATTTTCGTCTACGACTTTTAGCTAAGCCTCGTCCAGTAGCCAAAACTAGCCGTTGAGGCTATCAGTTCATATATCCCTAGTATAATACTTGTCGATCTAGCAGCTAGATTCTAGCTAATCCAGCGCTGGCGGTAAGCCCGCCTCAATTAATACCGCTCTAAACAGCTAAGTGCTGTGTGCAGGCTATATACCAGGGCCGGAATCAGGGGTTCAAGGGAATCATTGTTGAGGGTAAACCATGACATTTTGTTCTAAGTTACAAAAGATACGCATTTTCAAGATAACTATTACAATTATGCTGTAAAAGCTGTAAATGTTTAGGTTTAAAAGGTTTAAGTGACGCTATAGTTACAGATTTGGATTTTCCACTATATTGCAACAGAAGCAATGCCACTTGGGACGTAATTTATCGTTATGTTTTATGGCGTGTGATAAAATACTATATTACATACTATACTACATATACATAAGCATATATATAGTAGCCCACGACTTCGAACGCGTTACACTTCTAAATAAATAAATAAATATGGCTGGACATTTCACACATCGCTATCTAGCCCCAAACTAAGTAGAGCTTGTACTATGTGAACCAGTTAACTGATAGATTACTTATTTACTTTTTTTGTAAATACATACCTATAATACATAGAAAAACATCCAGACCCGGAACAAATATCTGTAAATCATACAAACATTTGTTCCACGGTGGGGATCGAACCCGCTACCTCCTGCGTCTCAGCCGGCTATTCCCCCACTGCGCCACGGAGGTCGTCGAAATGTGTAAGTAACCTAGAAATAAAGCTCAACTCGCTGTTGCAACTTGACTTGACACCTCATTTTTATTCCGTGAGAACTGATAAAAAGGTAGCCTATGTGGTAATACAGGTTATAATATACCAAATTTCATCGAAATCGGTTTAGCCGTTACGACGTGATAGAGTAACAAACAAACAAATAAATAAAAACATCAAAACTTTCACATGTATAAGTGTGACGTCATTTACGATGATATTATGTTATTGATGTTATTTTGCAGTAATCAAAAAAAGGTACAACATAAAACCAGTTACACGCTAAGTCCCATTTGCACAACGATCCCTTAACGTATTTAGCGACTACACATATTTAAATTTGACGTATTTGTATGATTTGAAAAATCTCTAAATAATATTTAGCCAATAAATACGTTTTGCCATCGTTTCGCAAGTCGCCCTGGGTTATGTAAGAGACTTCATTCTCCCTTGAATGAATGAATGAAAATTCTTTACCATACTTGATGCTAAAAAAAATATATATTGCCGGATATTTCACACAGTGCTATCTAGCCCCAAACTAAGCAGAGCTTGTACTATGGGAAACAGATAACTAATATAATACTTATATGCATTTTTTCTTTGTAAATACATACCTATAATATATAGAGAAAACACTAGACCCGGAACAAATATCTGTAGATCGTGCAAATATTTGTTCCGCGGCGGGAATCGAACCCGCTACCTCCTGCGTCGCAGCCGGCTATTCGCCCACTGCACCATGGAGGTCGTCAAATAACGGAGCTAGATACAATAGTTTAAAAGAAATAAAAAATAAATACCCTTGACAATAATCCTGAGTACAGACCTGCTGGATATGGGCTTATTTGGTACAAGTCTGGTAGGCATCGAGTTTTAGGATAGTGGTTATTTAAATACATAGGTAGGCTTGATTACGCACCAAACGGTCAATTAAGTATTGTATCAGTTATCTGATTCCCATAATACCAGCTTAACTTAGTTTGGGGTAGATAGCGCTGTATGAACTGTCCATCATTATTTATTTATTATTATTATTATTGTAAGGGCGACTTTTGCAACGATGCCTTTATGATGCCTTTTACCTTGATGATGTATTCAGTGCCGAAATATATTTATGGGAGATGACAAATAAATAAATAAATATTGCTGGACATTTCACATAGCGCTATCTAGCCCCAAACTAAGCAGAGCTTGTACTATGGGAACCAGATAACTGATAGAATATTTATATACTTTTTTGTAAATTCATTCATATAATTAATTCATTCATTCATTCATGTTTAGTCGCTAATTACATTACCGAGCCGAGCTTTAGCATTGATTTGATTGTTGATTGACTATACATTGCCTGTTAATTAAAATTATTAAATTGAAATGATGATACTGGCAAACTTGCTTCCAGGTACTGCAGCGTCATTATCTTGCCACCAGTCAGGCTACAATGACCGCTCTAAACTATCTCTCTACGAAAGACTACGGTAAAATGACATCGAGGTAGAAGTTAGAAACACGACCGTTCAAATGTTCGTATTCTCTACGCCTCACACTGAGACGCGAAGCAACACGACGAGGTACGCAGTTTTTAACCAACTTCAAAAAAACGGGGACGTTCTCAATTCGTTGGAATCTTTTTTTTACTCATATTCTCCGATTACTCGAAGGCGCCTTGGCCGATTCAATTAATTCTTTTTTTGCTTAAAAGGGCATCCCATTGGCATCAAGTCAGTTGATAGGATCCCAAAAAAATCGACTCGAATTTTATAGGGACGCATAATCTGTTTTATAATGTTTTTATTTGAAAGGCTTTCAAACTGGTCTAGTAGAAATTTCATCAAAATCGGTTCAGTTGTTTTGTTTTGCTATTATCTGAAGTCGGTTATATTTTTGTTAAAAAGGTTGTTACTAAAGCGATACTACGTTGCACTTTTTTTTTGATTGGAGATGGAACAAGAAACCTGATGTTAAGTGGTAGCTATACCCTATAACAAAGTATTGCCTCGTAGGTCACGCTTCTTAGAAACGTGCCCTTTGATGCACTACCCTACCTCCATCAACTCAATTTCAGCGGCAACCATACCCTTCAAACCGAAACACAGTAATGCTGCTTGGCGGCAGCAATGGGTATGGCAGTACTTTCCCGGGTGAGCCCATTCATAAGTAACTTTATTTCTCTTGATAACAGCTTGTTTACTACACTCAAAGATACAAATTTAATTAGAGCACGCAAAAAAACTGGATGTCTGTCAAAGCACTTCTTGTTACGGTCAGCGGAATTTCTAGCAGGTTGCCGCAACCACTGAGACGCGATGCAGAATGCAGATTCTTGAGAACGTGCGTTTTGCGGTTTCGCGATGCATCTCTCGGCGCTGCGACACGCAGTGCGCTTTCTCGTCAAAATGAATAGCTTCAACTTAGGGCACTTTCAGACTAGCGTTATTTTCTGCGCGTTTAAGCTCGTTTCGATGTACGCGCTAAGGCGGGTACAGACTGCTGTAACGTAACATGCAATGTAATATGAAAGGAGCATTTCATAAATGTGGACGCAGCGCGCGCACAAACCGAGCATGTACGGACTCGCATCTTTTCCGGCATGCGCGCGGCGAATATAGCTCAGTCTGCCGAGAACACGCAAAGAGAATGGATCGTGACGACCAATTATTACTAGCTACGATGATTGTCGGTGCTTCATTAATTATCACCAACCA
The DNA here is from genome assembly GCA_963924445.1 of Philereme transversata. Lineage (NCBI taxonomy): Eukaryota > Metazoa > Arthropoda > Insecta > Lepidoptera > Geometridae > Philereme > Philereme transversata. Next base: position 16,144,931 of record OZ004347.1, read on the forward strand.
TGTGATAAAAAAACGCCGAAGACCTCGACGATGGTGGCGTACAGAGTTGTACAGTCAGAGAGCTGGTGCACAATTAATGGCCGACATGAGATTAACCGGACAATTTCAAAATTTCACAAGGATGACTCCAACGACATTCGAAAATCTGCTCAGATTGGTCGGACCAAGAATTTATCGGAATTGCACACATTTAAGGGCTTCAATTTCAATCCAAGACCGACTGGCAATAACACTTCGTTTTTTAGCTAGTGGTGACTCTTACACAAGTTTACAATATACCTTCAGGGTATCGAAACAAGCCATAAGTGGTATTATTCCAGAAGTTTGCTCCGCTATAATTGAGGAATTAAAAGAATATATCAAGGTAAGTTTTATTTATAATCAAGTTTTAAACAAAATTTTAAGTGGTAAAATCACAAACCCTTCATCAGGCCCAAATCATTATAATCGTCTAAGGATTGCTGAGATTCAAGTGAAGTAACAGACGATGGCTGTTGATCAGTATCGTATTCTTCATTCCTTGCAGTGGTATAGCCATAGTGTGCTTGTTGATTTGTGTCTGGAGGCAGTGCGGAAGTCGACTGACGAAATGCGGAAGTTCCAGGACGATTCCCATAGCCGGTCAAATCGACATAATCTTGTCTTGTCTTCGGTGGTGCACAGTAGGATTCTTGGTATGAAGTCGGATAGTTATCCTGCTGACGATATGAGCCTTCGTAGAAGCCTTTGTCAGCTTTCATTAGGATGTCAAAAATTGCGTGTTCCACAGAATTTCTAGTTTGAGTAGAATAAGTTTTCATTTTAGCTGCTACATATGACGCGAAAGTAGTAGTTAAATCTACAGCGCTTGAACTTCCTAACTTATTAGCAGTAGTTTGTAATATGCCCACAACTTCTGAAAGTACACTGTTGTCATCCTTTTTGGCTTGCTTAGCTCGCGTAGGTATATAATCATTCCGTTGAGGTGGAGCAATAAATTCGTTCAGTGGATTTTCTTGGGCAATTGGTTGTTGAACCGCCACCTGAAAAACATAAAAATAATTTATAACTGTAGACTGTAAGGACTAACTTTTGATATAAACTACTAGACAGGAGGATGTAACTTTAAGGGCTACTAAGTATAATCACATCCTCGTATCTATCTATTAATAATCGTTTTTGTTTTAGATTCCAACGACAGAAGAATCTTGGTTAAATATAAGCAACCAATTTGAAGAGAAATGGAATTTCCCACACTGTTTAGGGGCATTGGACGGAAAACACGTTGTGCTTGAAGCACCTATCAAAAGTGGAACCGAATTCTACAACTATAAAAACTTTTTTAGCATCGTGCTTTTTGCTTTGGTTGACGCCGATTACAATTTTTTATTTGTAGATGTGGGATGCCAAGGGAGGATCTCAGACGGGGGTGTCTTTAGGGATACAAAACTTTATGATTTGATAGAAAATCGTTTAATAAACTTTCCATCACCTCATCCACTCCCAGAAAGACATATCCCAATACCCTACTTCTTTGTGGGGGATAGTGCCTTTGCTTTAAGTGAAAATCTGATGAAACCATATGCTGGGACACATCCAAAAGGAACTTCAAAGAGAGTATTTAATCACAGACTAAGCAGAGCTAGAAGAACAGTTGAAAATGCATTTGGTATCATATCGTCTGTCTTTAGAGTTCTAAGGAAACCAATGCTTTTACAGCCTGATAAAGCTGAGCTAGTAGTTATGACAATTGTTCTTTTACATAATTATTTGAGACGTCACTCTAGAACTACATACTTTAATCAAGAATTAATTGAAACTGAAGAAGGTATGAATGAAGAAACATGGAGGCAAAGTAATGAAGACCTGAGATCACTACTACCTTTAAGAAATATTCCTCGACGATCACCTGCACATTTAAATGCATTGAGAGATGAACTCTCTGATTATTTTATAAAAGAAGGGAAGATTTCTTGGCAAGACAGATATTAATAAGAAAAAAAAATCAAACCAGTCTTTACTTACCGAGTTCATTCTCTTTCTCGGTTTGTTACGGTCGTCTAAGAACTTTAACGCTTCATAAGCAAACCATCTGCTTGTGTATCTCTCCGAAGCACCTGTAAATAAAAAAGATAAAATTGATTTTAAACATAAAAAACACAATCATTATCTTCCTGTAAAAACACAATAACTAAAAATAAAGAGGTACAGCTCAGTAATTTTTAGTAATAAATAAAATAAATAAGTATTTTTTTACTGCCGTAGGTAGATAGTATTATTGTTTTCTATATCACACTATTTTGACACTAGGTGACTATTCGAACATCGAACACGAACAAAAATAACGTGTGATTAGAATAATATTATGAATAAATAATAATTAAGTGTTTTCTTACCTTTTCCTGTTCCTTTCGATTTTTTTTCCCTCAGTTTTTCACGACGGTAGGATGATAGGAGACTAATAATTTTGTTGTTACATTTTTCTTGCGTTGTTTCCATCAAGTTGGCAATTTCTAACCAAGCGTCCAGTTTCAGATGTTTTTTGTAAAAAGATTCATTTTGTGGATTCCACAAAATGTCTCTTGTTCTATACGCCTCAATTAACTGCAATACTTTCTCTTCACTCCATAATTCATGTGTAGGCTCTGCCGAAGCTGTGTTTTCTTCCATGGTTCGCGCGCGTACCACAGTACAGACACAGACAACCCGTCCTCACTGACGCTCCGTGCACACTGCGCGCCCCTTTGAGTTCGGCGAAAAAACCGACAAATGGTGGATCGCGGCGCTCACGTGTTGAAATGCTCTGTTCGTGCGCGTAGTGTGCACGGTTCGTGCGCGCAAGGCGTCTAGACTAAGGGAATTATGTTACATTGCATGATACATTGCGACAATATGGACGGCAAATTCTTTCATTGCGTGTTACATTGCATGTTACGTTACAGCAGTCTGTACCCGCCTTAATATTATCCGCTCGAACCGGTGGGTCAGTCATGGATTCTGAGGATGGAACATTGCTATTTGCATTACTTATACGAGCGTATAAGCGCGTCAACGCCTATAAGAGTTCGGCGAATAACCGGCTGTGAGGCAGGAGGTTGCGGGTTCGGATACCATTGCGGAACAAATGTTTGCATGATCTTGTTTTGTCTATGGGCTAGATGGCACTATGTGAAATGTCCAGCAGTATTTATTTATATTTATTTTATAAGTGAGCGAGTACCTATGTAAAAAGAAGATAATATTTCATAGATTTTCAAGACGATAAACAGTTTCTTAGGGATTAGGTCACACTATTTACGCTAGTTCCTCTTAAAGACAAAATAAGCCCGTCGCCTCCATTAACGTACCGTTTTTCCTATAAGTGCGGAACACTAAAAAAGAACAAAGAAAATTATTAATAGCTCGAACCGTAAACTACTCAACGTTGCTTACAAACAGCGCCCATCCGTCTCGCTCTAACCGGGGTGTGATGACAGAGACAAAAGCTACGAGCTTTTCACCACAAAGAGATATTTCCAGCACAGATCGTTACAAGAAGCGTCGAGGGTATAATATTGTACTCGAGATGGAGCCATGAAAACGGCGGCTTAAACCAATCTCTAGTTTTAGGTAATTAAGACTACACTAAAATAAAAAAAAATAGACACATGTTTGTATTAATCCATACGAGGCTACGATAGACATCTTCGAATCTCTTACTCAGTACGCAAACTAATCAAATATCCTACAAAAGGTTAGTTAGAGGCAATTTCAAACATTATTCTCGGTACATACCTACCCACTTTTTGCATAGGAGCTTACATTTTATGTACCTACATTTTTATTGGGTTGCAAGCTCGTCGCCGTCTTTAGGATAATAAACTATTACACAATCAGTACTGATAAAACGGTAGGTGATAAATCCCGTATAATAATGATAGATATAAATCACGAAAGTTTTCTAAGTAAAATATGAGACATTTCTTTAAAATTTGGTTTTAGGGTATGCTAGTTTTTTTCATAGTAGCACGGGTATTCACAATTATTCAAAGTTGAAATTGATTTTTAAAATGCGCGGTACATGACAAGTTGATTCGGTTTGAAGGGTATGGTTGCCGGTGAAATTCCAGGCACGTGAGGCTTTACATATGTATGCCTTAAAATAATGGAACCAGGGCAGTGCATCTTAGAGCACGTTTCTATGGTGCGTGACCTATGGGACAATACTTTGTTATAGGCAATGTCTACCACTTAATATAAGGTGGTGGTTGGCTTGTTCCATCTCAAAGTAGTATAAAAAAACTTTTCTTTTAAATTTTTTTATTAATGAGCTTAATCACAATGGCAATTATGCCGCTCAGTTGTTACAACAAAAACACATTACTAATTAATCAAATAGGTAGATAATCTTTTGAATTAAAGCTCAACTGCTCATCAATGATCTGAATTGAACTTCAACTCATACAGCATAACTAAATATTTAATTTTATCTGAAAGTGGATTTGACAATATAATGTTGCAATCAGCAGATTCTTTCAGAAATTGTTTACAAGTATTAGATCGATATACCTCGTTAAGGGCACACTCCATCAAGACACGCATTAAGTCATCCGGTACACCGCAGAGGTCACAGTTCGGTGACGGGACTTTACCCATTAGAAAAGCAAACTTTAATCACGGTCAATATTAAGTATAATCAATGAGTTAACAACGTTAAGTTGTAAAAGTGTTGTAGGAGGGTGTAAGTTGTATAGACATGTTGGAAACCTTCAGCAACCAACAAAGATCCTGTTGGCTGTGTAAAGGCCTCCCCACATTCCTTACAGGCTTTGTGGTCCTGAGCTGTTTGTGGCCAATCTAATAGGAACTTATCCAGGTCGTCCCAATATCTACGTTTCGGTCTGCCGCGTCGCCTTCTCGCTGGGACAGGACGCCACTCGTTGGCTACAAATAACCCATATAATTTTAGCTTCTTGGGTACTTTATTTACTCATCTTTATTTTATCATTTAATATAGGAACTAAATCATTTTCATCATAAAATAATAATCATAATAATAATTAAAATCATAATAATTATTTAACTCATAATAATCATTTTGGAAGACTTTGGAGAATATGCCCTGGAACATAATCTGATTCCGCCATCTCTTTTCCATCAAAGAAAAGCAGACTCAGTACCATCCATAGCTTGTAGATATACCACTCGTTCGCACATACCGTTATGATTCAACGTTCTTAATGCGTACAGCTAAGGTATGGAAACTTTACGAAGATCAAACGAAGATCTATTCGTGTTAAAAAACCAAGGTTTCCTGTTTTTTGAGAAAAAAAACCAATACGGCAGAGGAAAATCAGTACGGTAAAAGTTATAGGTATTCTTTTATTTTAGCATAAAATCGCTGTTTTACGAGCCCCACACAAGCAAGCTACGCCGGCCGGAGGCATTTGTTTTCCATCACCCTGTATTTTCCTCTTCCATTAAGCTATATTAAAGGACACCCCGTATACAGGCAGGTTTTTCATTAAGCAGTGTACTTTCACACCCGTGAGTTCGCACGAATTTTGCTTCGGCAATCTTTTTCAATGGGATTTTCAACGATACGTTTTTCAGATTTAGGATTTAAGCGCCTGATACGCTTTAGGTGTCAGTCGATTCCATCAATTAATTTAATGATAAAATAATTATGAATCACCAATTGTGCTAGTAAAATGAAAATAAATCCATGATTTTATTATAATTTTGACAAAATACATATATAAAAATCGAGTTTTATTACGTCTGAAATGTGTAGATACATGTACGTCTAAAACAGGTACGGTTCTCTTACATAATATGTCAGCTTATGACTATTTCAGCACAATTGCATGCGCCACGAGCGTGGAATAAACTCGGTTTATCAAGTGTTAAAACAAGCATTGCTGTATGTTAAAATTATTAACAGTGTAAGGATTTCCTTCATCATTTTGCTTCCGCTTTTGGAGGCAACCCATACTGATGACAGTTTTAATACTTTTCTTGTAAATGTTAAGTTTATTCTTACTAATATTATAAATTCGAAAATAACTCTGTCCTTCTGTCTCTTTGTTACGTTTTCACGACTAAACGGCTGGACCTATTTAGATGAAATTTGGTATATAACCATACATATTTTTTACCCGATTGTTCAGAAGAAGGGTTTTTGTAGACAAAATACGCGTGCGAAGCCGCGAGCGGGTCAGCTAGTAAAGTATAAGTTGGTATAATTATATATTATTTTTAATATGGATAAGTTGACGTTGTGCCTCCTCTTTTTGTGATGGTGTAGACGAAAATGTAGTACTAGATATTTCTAGGCAAGCGCTGTTTACCCTAGACTTGAACACGCCTAGATTATAGTGATCCTGAGAAAAGACGCCGGAAACGTAAATGTATACTCCTTCTGAGAAGTTGCGGATGCGCGGACCACAATTGGTCCGCGAACATAATATACCTACTGTGTCCGGCCAGTATTTAAACACACCTACAATATTGTGATGTCAGCCAGTGGTAAGACTGAAGCTTGCATGAGCGTGTACTGGACGCCTATACGTATCGTTTTCTAAAGCATTGAAATAGAGCTTTGAAGTTTATAACCCTACTATATGAAAACACGACAATAATGCTTGCTGGGATCCGTTGGGTTCAAGACGTACAATATCAGTCACGCTAAAAATCTATGATGGGGGCCTATATTCAGCATTGGACGTCTTATGGCAATGATGATAATGATCAAGTAATAAAATTGAATTTCTTGAAGGAAGAAGTCAAAATTCGGGTCAGTTGTTATTCAATATTGTTTTGATTGTCCTAGAGTATCGTCTGTTTTCAGTAATCAATATCCAATTATTGGATATTGATTTAGAGCAAAGTGTTATATAGATAGAACCAGTGTTGTAGAAAAAATGAAATAGTGTTATTGGACTTTTTTTCTTGTGTCGAATGGTATCAAAAATTCGATACTTGGATTGGAGTAAAGATAAGTAGAATATACAGGGTGTTTGGTAATATACTGATTATATTCAAGTGACGGTTTCTCAAAACATAAAAAGGATTGTGTGGTTTTATGAAACCACGGTAAAAGTGAAACTTTGTTTCACATTATAGATATTTAACTAAAAATTTTCGTCGGCACAAATGAGTAATAGTCTATACATTACCCGGTCAGCTGATGCGAACTATAGGCGCCGCCATATTGGCCTCGGCTGCTCTGACGAGCGCCTTTCACTTTATCCCTACTCCGCCGCCGACCGTCACGCGACATGCAACACACAGACGAAAAAGTTTGAGACGATGTAATAAAAGTTTCGCTTTAAAAAAATACTTCTTTAAAAAAAATACTAGTTATATTATCAAACTAAGTTTAGACAATTAATTTGATGTACAACTTACTGCCTACTCTTGCAATCGACATCCAAAAATAAAGGCCAATTTGATATCTCTTTCGAAAATGGCTGCGGGTTTTGGGTTAGAAAGGGACAACAAGAGATATCTCGAGACGGGACCAATACAGTATCTGTGGTTAGATAGCAAGCATTATGCAATAGCACAACATAAGTTTAATAGAGTTTGTTTTTACATGTCATGTTTTACATTACTACTATGGTAAACATTTCATAAATTTATTTATTATGCTCATCCAAATAACCACTTTCATTTTTGTGCGTATATTATCAAACACCCTTTAAAAAAGGTGTGAAGTTGAGATGGGGGCACAAATAGCATCTACTAGAACTGTTGTATATCCCCAAGTACTACGTACATACGTACATGGTTTTTGCGCCCAATCGATTATGGTAACGACCGATATAACATAGTCGAACTGAAATCCTCACAAAACGTTCAAAAGTTAAGCACAACGATGTTCGATTATACTTGCTCATTGAGCATGAACGTACGTGTTTTTTCGGAAGAAACTCTGTCTCTTTGACTCTGAACAGATATCGATAAAATTTGGTATATAGATAGACTAGTGGTTCGCCCCGAACTGAGATCACGCGAGTCTCCCATAAAAACAAAAATATATTATTCGTAATCTTTGACTATCAAAATAGTGCCACGAAATAAACAACCACATAACTTGACCTACAGTTTCATTCAAATTACAGGTAACGGGAGTTCATGTAAATTGGTTTGTTTTTTTGGGTTACAAAATGCAGTTATTCTAGATTTCAGACTATTGCCTATATTTGTGTTACTAAAGCTACACGAATACCAAATTTCAGCATTGTGGGGTCACTGGTGTACCCTGTGAGTTTTGTCAAAGTTTTATTTTTATAATGGCTAATAACTCAAACACTACAAAAAAAAAACTAAAAAAAACAGGGTTGAAATGCACTAATAAAGATCTTTCATTTAAAGCCTTATTTGATCTAATAGTCTCATTTTAATTGTTTTTTACCTCTCTTGAACACCAATATCTCAACAACCCCCCAACATTTTTAGCTTATTTAGTCATACCAAAATGCCATCACTACCTACCTATGTATCAAATTTCACGATGATCGAATTAACGGTTCGAAAGTTATCCTCTAACAAACAAACATATATACATAGATACATACATACATACATACAACGCCGATTTCCCCAAATTGATTTGGAGATCTCGCTTCGCTCGATCAATTATGACTTGAGTTGAGATATAGGCTACTTTTTACCCGACTGCGCAGAAGGAGGCTAATGTTTTTATTGACAAATCACGCTTGCGAAGCCGTGGTCGGGTCAGCTACTGTTTTTATACTGCGTGTCACCGCATTTACGATATTAATTTAAATCACGGCTAGTATTATTGTGAAATCGTTTTTTTTCCAAACTCATTACCCTATATTTATGTTTTTTTTTCAATCTACCTTAATTTCAAGTCTTAAAATACCAATGAAACAGCCTGTATAAAATGTAAATAGGTAAACAAATCATATTCATGCATCATGTAAGTACGTATGCGGCATCAGCACAAAGGCGCCGCCGATTTATGTACGTTAAAAATTGTTTAATGGAAATGTATCGATTACTGGATAAATATTCAAACTACCGGTATTATGTTATTGCTACCTATCTCTAAAATCAATTAATACGATTCTGCATATGTGTTTTAAATAATGTCGTGAATGCGGTGACAGACTGTATAAAATTAAGGTGACGTACAATCGTACGGCCCATCTGATAGTAAGCAGTTACCGTAGCCTATCGACGTTTGTCGATAAACCAAAAGTACCAAACGTGTGTTGCTAACGTATGAATTTTATAACGCCATTAATGAAAAACTCAAAGAAAATTATAAGAAAACGTTTAAAAATGTTTTTAAATATCTATCTATTTACATCCTCATAAACAAAATAATAATGCTACAAGACATCTACGATGCCTACGGCGTAGAGCTACATGTCCTACGAGCCTCTGCGAGCTACAATGCATTATCCGTCATGTCTACGAGTCTGAGCGAAGGATGTTTGTTACCCTAAAAATAACAAACAAAATACTGGCTGATTTGAAACAAAACCAATTTGCATCGCCTCACACCTGTTTCTCTTGTGAGTTTGGAACAGCATTGGAACATTTCAAATTTGGAACAAATATAAGCATAGGTAACTCACGTCTGCATTCACACAATATACCATCAGAAAGGATTGCCAACATCTAGGGTTGTACTGACATTTTTATATCTATTACTTTTTTGCGAAAAAAAGTTGTAACTGAAAACATATTCTTTCAACATAAGCAGATACATTTTTTAAGGATTTCGTACAAGATGCAAATAATTTTATGATCACTAATATCAGTTTCCCAAAATTTTATAATTATATTCATACATATAAATTGATTCTTCTATGTAGATCTTCGTGCTTCATCTTAAACCACATCATCACTTACCATCAGGTGAGCTTGTGGTCAAACGAAGTTCTGTGCAGTTTAAAAAAAATCTAATTGATTCTTCTATGCCGCAACATTTTCTACCAAAAATAACCAAAGCCATCTCGCAAATACAAGCATTTAGACAAAAATATAACGCATTGAAACGTTTGATAATTTATGAGCTACAATAGACACAAACTATCTTTTTTAATTTATTCTCTTTATATATTTATTTGTATTTACTCTCTAAAGGGACTATTGTCCCTTCAACTTATGGAAACAATTTACAATACCATTATTATACTTGTCATTATGCACAAAAAAAATAATGCGAATGTTAAGATGGATGTTTGGAGTAACGAGAATGGATGAGATAAAGAATGAATATTTATGAAGAAGATTGAAAGTAGCACCAGTGATTGATAAACAATAGGTTAGCGTGGTATAGGCATGTAATGTGGAGGGATGAAAGTCATGTGACTATAAAAGTATGAGATATGAATGTGGATAGCCAAAGATAGGCCAAAGAAGAGATGGATATATTGCGTAAAGGACGATATGATTAAATAAAACCAGCCAAGTGCGAGTCAAACTCGCGCAAGAAGAGTTCCGTACCATTATCTATAATAAATTGTATGAGCGCCCATACAACTCAGAGGACTATCTTAATTAGCCACAACTATGTATTGTATGGGGACACCCTTTAATTTTCAACTTTTATTATTCTTTGGAATTTTTCCTTTACTTGTGCTGTAAGACCTTGCTTTTTGCCAAATTTTGTGATTCTAGGTCAACGGGAACTACCATATAGGTTTTCGATCCAAAACCTATAGGATACTTCCGGTTGACCTAGAATTGTATACACAGTACAACACAAGTAAAGGGAAAATTCTGAAAAATAAAATAAGTCGAAAATTAAGGTAAATTTTGGTACTTATAAATTTTCCAGAAAATCTAAATTTACCCATATCTTTTTATGGTGTTAACTCAGGACATTGATTTTTATACACATAATAGGGACTATAGACCTCAGTATCTGGTATACATTTCATTTTGCTAGGTCCACCCGTTCCTGAGAAAATCGGTGGTGACACACGGGCAGACAGACGGACAGATGTACAGACGGACAGCTGGATAGACGGACAAGACAGTGATCTTATAAGGGTTTTTACCTTTTGAGGTATGGAACCTTAAAAAGAAGTGAACATTGAGATGGGGGCTAATAGACGAATTTAGAAGAGGAATACATGTTGTGCCGAACTTAATTATGTGGGAAAGGGGAAGGAAGTTATTTCGTTGATATTTCTTGCGTACCAAAACTGCTGTTAGTTGTATTACGTAGTAAGCATTTGATTTCATTAACAACTCCAAACAATTAACATTATTATTTAGCTAGCGTAGCCTTGAAGCTACGTATCCAGACTAAAGTCATACAAGCCGTCTATGAACATACTATGTTCCCATTCCTACAACATTTAATGTTACATAGTGCTTCTAGAATAGTTGCGTAAGCTTTTATTGTTAGTGCTAACCCTAAGACTTGCTTACAAAATTGTGGGTATTTGGAACGTTCGAGATCCGAACGGACGTCGTCGGTTGCATGACGGAAACACCCGAGCGGACACGGCTCCGGTAACAGCTGATTTGAACGAACTGTGTTCCGTTTTCAAAATATATTGGTATCTTTCTGTGTTTGTTTGTGGCCAGCATTCATTGTAGTCTAGTAACCAGCTCTAGTAGACTCAGTAGTAGACTAGTTTTACACTTTTTCAAAGAGATACGAGTCGTAGTTGGTTACCGACGGATATCGGAACCCGCCATTAGCCTTCAAACGTTTCCGAATAATAAGTGCACTTATTTAGCTTCAATTAAGAACTGTTATTTTTGATAAAGTATTTCGGTTTATTTCTAGTATTTTTAAAGAAATGAACCTTCAAAGAAAAGTATGCTTAAGAGAAGTCTATCAATTTCTTAGTCGCAATCACTTTTCATGGACCACATAATTCGATTGATTTCAATGACCAATCACCGTCATTGACTAGTCATTAAATCACTAGTTATTTCTAGCTCACAAATCTCAGGTATAGTGACTGCTGAGAAACAACAGTGACACGAATACCGAACGAAAAAACTCAACTTAATAAGAAACCTTACGCCAAAAGATTTTATATACACCCCTTCACACTCCACACGTCAAATCCTGTATTCAGGCAACAAAAGTATTATATACTACGTCACCGTTCACACAAAGGAGCTATACAAGGCTTTCCCCATCCGCCAACATAAAACATGAGCCTTCAATACCAAAAGAACATTCTAATTCATCACACGAATAGACAGGCTATAACTCAGTGAAAACCGACGGGAATCAGTGCAAGAATGTAGCCCACTACGAAATTTTCGCTCCTTTTTAGATAAAAAAGTTGTGTTCCATTTAGCTATAAGCCCCAAAAATAGCACTTTAAGGAGTTTGTGGGCCTCGGAGATGCTGACTCGGAGATTAGAGAATCACCCCTCTACCCCGCTTTGCTACTCGCGACAATTGCAACCTTAACCTTTAAAAAATAAGGCTGAATTTGAAATAGTGGTATCAGGCGGTACGCATATTCTTTTATGTGCCAAGCTATTTTGCACGCATCGTGTGAGGGCCGTTATTTCATAAATTAGACCTAATGCTTTTAGTTTAAAGCGCATTATAGCGTTTTCAGAAGTTATCTCTCGCGAATAAGTTTGGGTGCGGTAATGGAAGGCTTCGCTTTAAATGAGAGCAAAATGTTTTGAAAGTTTTGAAGACAAAAAGCGGGAATAGTTTCGCCTTGTTTATGTCGACGACCTCATAATGGGAGAGGCGAGAGGTTTCAGCTCTTAAAACAATTACTTGGGAGCTAAAGCTAACTTAAATTGAATTAGCAAACTTAGCCGATTTATTTATTGTTATAGCCGTTTTCGAGCATACTTACTTAGCAAAAGAAAATACGGAGTGGCAAAGTGCTCTTACCCAACGATTTTTGTGAAAGCGACTTAGAGTATTTTAGGGTTCTATACTCGAAAGCTGCAAACGGGACTCTTTAACTGGATATTTTTTTTTATATTTCCGTCTGCCATACATAAGAGTATATCTAAGAAATATATATCTACAACTAGCTAACCCCACGAACTTCGTACCGCCTTAGAATCAATAAATTTTGTGTTGCTAAGCTGAGATAGGGGTTGGTGGTAGCAAAGTGAAATTTTAGGGTTGTGTATTTTTGAATGCAATGGTAGTTAAAAAAAAAATTAAGGAGCCACCTTTTACATTTAGGGGTATGAAAAACAGATGTTGACCGATTCTCAGACCTACCCGATATGCAAATTTCATGAAAATCGGTTGAGCCATTTCGGAGAAGTTTGGCAACAAACACCGCGACACGAAAATTTTATATATTAGAATTTTCGCATTATGTTGAATCTTAACAAAAATTAGAACCATTCAACAAAGGATCGTTAAAAAAACAACTTGTTTCTTGCCTTTCTTTCCTGGCTTGGTCGTAAAGGAATAGGTAGTAAAATTGACGTTTCAAAGTGATCCTTGTGATTTTTATCAATAAAAATATTTTACTTTGACTTTTATATAATATACAAAACCCTAAAAAAACCAAAACAATTCAACTTAAAACTTGCCTAAAATTCTATGTTATATCTCAAATGGACAATTTCGAATAAATGCTTTGAAAGCAAAAAAAATACATTACAGTGCAAGTACGAAACATGGTAATGAAACATTTTACATTTAAATTCGATGTAGAAAATCGTTAAAATTTCGCAAATTTTTCTAATCTTTCAAGAGATTTTAACGATTTTGTCACTTAAATAAATCGCTGAATTATATTCGGGTCATAACAGCACAAGACTAGAGGGTGAGAAGAGAGGCCTGTGGCCAGCTGTAGGATGAGAAGGACTGACGATGATGATGATGATAATTGATACTCTGCAGATAGTTAATAATGTCAAACCAATATACACGTACAATATGTTATTCGCCTTTACAGTCATAAGATGCAATATAGCTTATTTATTTTTATTTTGTTGCGCAACAAAGATTATCTATTTACCCTCAATAACAACCGAACCCTATATGCGCGAGACTGTCACTTGACCACTTTTATATAGTTTTTGCGGTAATGCCCACTAGGGCACAATTTGAGTATCTCAACACATTAAACGACAACTTTTACCACGACATCGTGCCTATAGAAATGTCCTAGGTATTAGAGATAAGAGTGTTTTTCAAACTGTTGCGATCACTATATATTTTCGCGTCGTGATCGGTCATCTCAGTGTGTAGATAATAAGTGTGTCTTAATATGAACGAGGAGATTTCTAATTCTGAATAGCGAGTGATGGTAGTTGCTGCAGTTGCCATCACTTCTCGACGGTAGCTCCAAGTACTCCAGTCCGCCCGTGACCACAGCTGTTGCAACATATTCGAAACGTCGGGATAAAAAATAAAAAAGGTACACACGCGATAAATACCTGTTTAACTCAGTAATTATATTCCTATCTGGAATTCACGATATTATAGTATAATCCTTTGAAATCATATGATTTTTAAAATCATTCCATAAATTACGAAACTGACAGATTTAAATCGAACATAAGTACGTTTAATTTTATGTTAATCACTTATAAAAAGGCTATTTATATTTTCCAAGTTATTATTAATATTCCTATCCATCCAAAGGTTGTCTGGAGATCGCTTTCTTTAGCGATAAGTTCGTCCATCATACACTTACTTGTTTCGTATTTAGTTGTATCTAGCTTGTAATGTACTATAAAGTACTAGATGTTGTTTACAACTTCATACGCGTTACACCACTAAACATGTAGATAACCTAGAAATAAAGCTAAACTCGCTGTTGCAACTTGACTTGACAACCCATTTTTATCCCATGGGATAAATGGTAGCCTATTTGGTAATCCAGGTTATAATCTACGTATATACCAAATTTCATCGAAATTGGTTCCGCCGTTACGATGTGATTGAGCAACAAACAAACAAACAAACAAAAATCCAAACTTTAGCATTTATAATATTAGTGTGATTTTTTTTGAATCATTAGTTCTGTTACCATACATGCTACATTGCGCTCTCCGATTGTCGATTATAAATGAGTAGTTATTCGATTACCTACAAAAAAATCCTATCTAAAATAACTCTTGAAATAGTCTAGTTTTTGTCATCATTTTACTTGATAGAAAGTGATAATGAGGTCTTTAGCAAAATACCGTGTGGCTAAGATGCCTAAAAACTACTTTTGTAAGCGTTACCTGGATCAGTTCTTTTTATAATACTTTTTTCCTAATGTTTGTGATCATCGAGAAGAGAAAGTGATGATGAGGTCTATTTTTCGAGGCTTCTCACGCGTGGTTTTTCAATAAAATATATTTGAATCTAGGTCAAAGTCTATCTACATACCAAATTTCATTGAAATCGGTTTGGCCGTGATAACATAACAAACAGATAGAGATCTCTCTCATCAAACGCTTCATTGACCACTGATGGTAAGTGATATAAGCAATAATTAATATTGTATCCATATAAACTAGACATATATACTTTTTGACTCCTTTTTAAATAAAATAGTCGTAAATAGACGTGATTAAACTTTAACAAATTGTGTAATCGATCGAGAGATATTAAGGGCACATTTAAATCAGTACAACATTTTTTTTCATGGGAACTTCAATAATATTGTCCTCAATTATACAACAGATCTAAGGATTCGAAAAGAGATTGCTTTTAAACGATAAGGCCCCTTGAACCTTTGACTTAAAAGATAAAAATCTTTTTTATACGATATATTTATATATTATTTTTTGTACGATTCTTATAAATTTTGTTTTTAAAGATAAAGTCTATTAAGAATTGTCAGCTTTTAAAATTATTTTACATTACTTACTAAAGTTTCGTAAATGCGAACGTTTTTATTTCGTTAATGCTTGAGACCAAATTAGCATAATATTTCTAAAATTATTTCAGTTAAATTGGCGTTCACCTATTTCAAAAACATTTTGATTTTGAAAACATATCTTTAGTAAATGCTGGAACTATCTAAATTCTACAAAATTAGGAATGCCTTTTATATATGCCTTAAAAATATTATAAAAGAGTGCACTCAACTAATGCAGCATCATATTTGATAAAGTGCGCCTACGTTAATAAAATATCGACCTGCTTTCCACCATTAAACGAATAAGAAAATAGAATTGAAACTCATAAGAATCGCAAGTCGAAAAATGACACTAATACCGGTAGTTTAAGTCAACCAGTAACTAAATAGTGGAGGCAGTTTATCTGTCAGAAACTTAACTAAATTGAAGTTAATAACAATACTAAAACGATTACCATCTTTTTTCCATTAGGACAGTTGTCATTTTAGTACTGTCAAACATAAATTTAGTTTAATTTGTGCCAACAGAACTGCCTCCAATAGAAAATAATTTTAAAATAAAATTTACAATAACCAAGTACTATGACTATGAACTATTTTCTTTAAGTAGACCTCAGGCTTTATTATCATGATGTGAGTCAGTATAACAACCGCCGTAAAACCTGGTTTTTATAGTGCCAGTAACCAACAGGCTAGTGCAAGTCAAGTAATAAACGACAGTAACTAAACCCATGAGAACCACAAGGTGGTAATTCAAACAAGTCAGTTAAGTCTGGATTTCAGCGAGCAGTCAGTAACCAGACCTTCAAAAAGTAAGCTTAAGTCTTAATGGTACTGCGTCGTGTGTCTGACTACTCCGCGGGAGTTTTACTTCTACCTGCTAGTGTTATTATTATTACTCATTGATCATATAGGGCAGTGAAAGGTGGTACTCAGAAAGCGTATATCATACCAATCGTAAAATGCTGGAAGTTTTTTGATGTCCTCAAGGGTTTTATTAGTCCGTGTTTATTGCGCTATTTTATGGTAGCACGAATTACTCCTTAAATTAGATACGGCAGAATATACATTACTGCATAGAGGTATTATGCATTTTAATAAATGTTCGTATGAGTTAGTGGTTTATTTGAAGTGTGCTTTATGCTAGTTTTCCTCTTTCATATATTTTTTTATTACTTTACGTTCGATTAGTTGCCAGAACGCAAATTTTCGTCAGTCAATTTTTGGTCACTGTGTATATAGCACAAGCATCACCTTGTAGATTAAGAACGTGGCATTCACAGGTATCAGAATGTTAATTAATTAAATTAAAGCGTAATATAAAATTTGCCATAACATCCACTGCGGATCATATGCCTTCCCGTTACATTTCCAGAGCGACCGATTTTTTGCGGCGATGGGGTGCATGATTAAAACATCCAACACCAACATCTACAAAAGCACCATAAAAAAATCATTGTCTCAAAAAATACGTCTGCCAATGTTATTAGGCTTACATTCACCTGCTTAATAGCTATTTTCGAGGCCACATTTCTTCTACAAAAGCATTTCACGAGTAAGTGTTCATATTTGGGCTTATAACACTCCAGAGTGCTATAAATTTTCGTTTTACTAATCCTGAATCCAGAGTACAGGTGGTATAATATTATATGGCAAGCGCATACTTACTTAATGTTCGTAATTATGGAATATATTTGGAATAGTCGTTTCAAGTTTTTTATTGGAGTTAATATTTGGTGTAGGATTACGAATTCCTCTGAGATGAAGCCCAATTTTCGGGGTAATAATGAAATTTTGAATTCAATATTTGTTCCGTGAGTATTGATAGAATATCTAATGAAACAGAATTTGTTATTGGTGCGTTAATTTGTACATTCCCTTTGTTTTTATAATTGTACAAGTTGAAGACTTCTTGTTGAAAGACTAGGTTAAGAGTATCCTAAGCTGACGAGTTTGTATGAAGATTGTGATGAGAGTGAATGAGGGAAAAGAAGTATGTAGGTCGGAATCGTAGCAAGTGGCAATCCGTGGTATTTGCCTAATCCTCTGGGATAAATGAGTAACCGTATGTATGAGTATGAGCAAAGCAATTTTAATTTTAGAAATGTATCTAAGGTCAAAAACCAACTACAGAATGGGTTCCAAACGGGCGGCGGCCTCGTGGTAGACCCAGGCGGAGATGGAGGGATGAACTGGATGCATACCAGAAAAAGTGGCCTCAATTAGCCAGTAACTGAGATTCGTGGAAGGAGGGAAGGGAGGCCTTTGCCCTGCAGTGGGACTTTACGGGCTAATAATAATAATCTAAGGTCGTCCACCAGCTAGATGAGCAGACGATGTAGCAAACATCGCGGGTCGAACCTGGATTAGGCTGGCACAGGACCGTGGAGAATGGCACAGGCAAAGAGAGGTCTAGTAGTGGGTGAAGTCAGGCTGCGGATGATGATGAAGATAAACATAACTTACGGATCGAATCAGGAACTAGATTATATGCTTTCAAATACAGGTGGCCGACTCACTCAAAAAGCTGGAAGACTCAAGTGGACTGGGCTGACACGTATGTCTTTTGTCAGAGAAAATGTGAGCGAAGACCATTATGGGTCTCAAACGACAGACGACAGCCGCATGAAAGCCCCAGATAGAGGAGGTGAGATAAACTGGTCCCGTAGCCAAATGTCATTCGCCACGAATCTATTCGACTTCTACATACATTTGTTGTCGCTGAATGACGTAATATTTCTATAGCATGTGTCAAATCCCATACATTTTCGGACGTGTCGACTAGCGTCATCGCTAATCGACTGTAACTTGGCTAAGCCCTCTGGACTCTTTAATGACTGACCCTTACTCGCTACAACAGAGACGATAGGAGGACAGGGAGGCTTTTGCCCTACAGTGGGATACGTGGTTTATAATTGATCGAGCGAAGCGAGATCTCCAGATCAACTTGGGCAAATTGGCGTTGTATGTATGTATGTTTGTTTATCTGAGGATAACTTTTGAAGCGTTTATCCGACCATCGTGAAATTTAATATGTAGGTAGGTAGTGATGGCACAATTTTTGTGTGACTAATTGAGCTAAAAATATAGGGAGGTTGTTGAGATATTGGGGTTCAAGAAGGGTAAAAAAACAAAATTGAAGTATCCGATCAAGTGGCATGTCTAATAAAAGGTATTTGTCATTTCGACCCCGTTTTTACATTTAGTTTACTTCATGTAGTTTTAAAGTTATTAGCCATAATAAAAACTGAGCTTTGAGGATATTCGATATACAGCAGTAAACCCACACTGCTGAAATTTGGTATGCGTGTAGCTTTAGTGACACAAATATAGTAAAAAGTCTGAAATCCAGAATAACTGCAGATTGTGTCCCTAAAAACCACAACCAAGATATATGAACTCCCGTTACTTGTGACTAAGTTTATTTGATTGCGATTATGAATCATATATTTTTGTTTTTTGGGAGACTCGCGAGATCTTAGTTGAGGGCAAACCACTTAGTAATATAAATAAAAAAAAATGACGTCACGAAATAAAAAGTCATAATCATCTTATTAGCCAAAGGACTTGATAAACACTACTAAACAGAGCCTTCCTCCAAAGAATTCCAGAGTGACCAACCTTTTGCTGCCTGCAGTCACCTTACTGAAGTTGGTTTTACATTAAGTGCGTTTTCCGTTAAGGTGATTTTCAGTGCGTGTCTTTAAATTAAACGATATTTTACAATTAATCACATCAAAAACGTCAAGGTTCTTAAAAATAACATAATGTAGTTAATTCAAGAGGCCAGCCGGAAGATATATTACCGGATCAATGGTCCCCTATTCCGGACAAAAAGACAGATTCCGTCGATTCATTCAACCTGTTGGGAGTGCTAACATCTGTTTAAGGACCCCGAGAGAGTGATTTTTCGAACAAAAGGCTAAGGTAAATCATTTGTTAAAAAACGCCACCTACATTAAAGATTATGAAATTACAGGCACTCAGAATGCAATGCATTGCAAGGCAAAATGCAATTTTTATAGGCAGTGGTAACCGATTAACATTACGTGGTGATTATGTGATTTATGTGATATAATCACAAATTAATTATTTTTCCTTAAGGTGGTTCGATTCCTAGACAAATAATCAATCCACATTCATTAGATAACTAAACTGTACAAATATTTTTCCCTAAAAACCTCATTGGGAAAATAAAAATATTATTAAAAAAATTACCAAATCTTTCCAGCCATCCTCAAGTGATGCGCTTACCAACGAACACTATTTAATTTTTATTTATGTAGGTTGTTTATACATAATATTTTATATTTTTTTATTCATTTCATTTTAATAAGATAGGCTGTTATATAACCTACTAGCTATTACCCGCGACTTCGTCTGCGTAGAACTACTACTTCGTGTAAATTTGTTTGGACTGAATAGGCTCTGAAACTATAATGAAACGATTCTAATGAAGCCGGCACATTGAATTATTGAGATTAACATAGGTAGACTTTTCCTGACCCTGATCCATGACTTAACTTAGTTTAATACGTTTTTGTATACGACATTTTTTGTTTTTCCTTCTTTGGTCAAAACATGTAGGTTTTGTGGACTCGATACTCGTGAGCACGCCACATACAGTTGCCCATGGGAGAAACAGTTTTTTTCTAAATGAACACCAGCTACTTTGAGTGTCTGTCCTTGAGCTTTGTTTATCGTCATAGCGAATGCTGCTTTCAGGGGAAATTGTACTCTTTTGAATTGGAATGGCAAATCGGTAGGGATTATTGGAATACGGGGAATTAACACTTCTTCTCCCTTTCCTGTTCCTGTCATAATTATTGCTCTCACAATATTGCGTCCCAGGTGTGTAATTTGTAGACGTGTGCCATTACACATTCTTGGTGCGTCAAGATTTCGCATCAACAGGACCGGGACACCTACTTTTAGCCTCAACTTATGGGAAGGCACCCCCGATAATTCTAAGGAGTTAAGAAATTCTACAGGGAACGATGTCACTTGCTCAGTGTCCATGACATTGTCTACGGACAGATACTCAACAAAATCACCTTCCACATCTGACATGATTTGTTCGTTGATCTGCCCCACTACTTCGTTTGTCGGTGCTAAAATTGCCCTTTCGCACAGCCATTGTCTGTTCTTCATATTGGTTGCAAGATCGGGATAGACGTTGTTCTTTAAGTCATCCATGTTACAGACAACATTACAAAATTCACGATTCAATGTAATCATTCCGTCACTATTTGTTTCCATACGGTCTTCTCCGATTTTCAGAAGAGCATCCGCATATTGCACCAATTGTGTATCACTGTGCAGTTGTACTCGCATATTTGTAGTCAGACAAAAAATTTTTACATGCACCCATAATGGAGACGCTTTTAAACATGCATTTATTTCATCTGCCGGCGTGCCTCTAGTAATTACCGGCAGAGTCTGTCTAAAATCGCCAGCTAAAAGTACCACCATACCACCCATGATACTTTGGTTACTCTTAATATCTTTTATGGTCCGATCTAGTGCTTCTATCGCTCTTTTGTGGGACATGGTACATTCATCCCAAACCAACAGCTTACATTGCTGTAACATTCGTCCACGGTCACTATTTTTAGTAATGTTACAAACTGGCATTTCCTCATGAGCTAAGTTCAATGGCAGTTTAAGTACTGAATGTGCCGTTCGGCCACCATTAAGTAACGTAGCTGCTATTCCAGAAGAAGCTACAGCAACAGCAACTCCTTTATCTTTACGAATTTGGGCTAAAAGTAAATTTAAAAGAAATGTTTTACCCGTGCCTCCTGGCGCATCCAAAAAGAATAAACCACCTTCGCCACTTTCGATTTTTTGCACAACATTCTCAAAAACTAATCTTTGTTCTGGGTTTAGACGCGGAACAGACTCAGTTATTTGTTGTTGTAAAGAAGCAGCATCGTAACTCAATTCTCTTATTATATCACTGCAAACTTCCCCAGTTCTTTGCGGCCTGCTCAACCCAAAATCTGACAAATCTTTCCCAGTTATAGTTATGACTTGGTCTTCTATCTTTGTTAGGGCTTCATTAAAAATGAAATCATTGTATGTAACGTTTGGATTATGATGTTGTACTCTGTGTAAAATATCGTCGGCCATTTGAATTTTGTACCTTTCCCACAGTTGTTGAGGGTTTGAAAGCCCACATGTCGCTATTAGTATAGCAAAAAGCATTCTCACCTTGGCCGCTGATCTACATTGTGCAGCCTCTTCCAGTGTTATATTCCAATGATTGTCATCCTCCAATAATCCTCTTGCCTCACATGCCTCTCGAAATGTTGAAAATTCTTGATTGTTGTATTTTTTGAGATCATTGAAAGAGGTTGGCCCACGCACATGGTGTAGAAGCATCCTTAAACAAAAACATTCCATGTTAGTAACATGGACTGTGTAAACCCGTCCTAAGGCATCTCCAGATTTGACACCAGGCCAGTTCTGAACCGAAGTTCCTTGAATTCGGCGTTTCCAAGTTTTTCTGGTTGCGTCCCATGTGTAATATCTCGGTACCTCAGCATACATAAGAGTTCTTGCAAACTCATCTCTTATGCAAAGTTCAAAAAAAGCTGTAAGGGTGGTTTTTGGTCGAGTAGATAGTCGCTCGTGGAAATTATCTTCTGTAAAATAAACTCGTTCACCGTTCTCTAAGTGTACACTTAGATGTGTAACGGTGGGGTGCCTTTCGTGCAACGGGAACCCTAATAACCGCCACACGGCTTCGTTGCTGCTAACATAACGACCAGATTGATATGTATGTACTTCATTTACGCGATTTGCAAGCTCTGTGCTCCTAAAATTGAAAATAGCTTGGTCACTGCCTTTGTTAATATATTTGCAGATATATTTGATAGCGCGCACTGAACTGCAAGCCTCAACATTTATATGGGCGTTAAATATTTTTAATAGAATAGCGGAATAAGGGACCACCCAACTATTATCAATAGTAACTCGACGTAACTCCCATTTCGTAGTTTCACAGATGCCGTTCGACCTCCGTCTGCTGGTGCTCTTCTACGATAGAGTGGGTATCCGTTTTCACTGTGGACAGTGTCTTTGTGTAATTTGCGAGGAAATTTCTTTGTGCATTTTCCATCTTTCATGCAAGGGCACTGAGGATTTTCAGGTCCACATAGACCATGAATCATGTTTTTAACTATAATATCATGAAGTGTCTTGTCAGTGCTTGGATCGGGTATTTCTGCGCTGATAATATTATCAATTTGATCGGGTCTCAACTTGTCTTTTAACCACAATAATATGTGGACATGTGGTAGGCCACGCTTCTGCCACTCTATGGAATACATAAAGCAGATCACTTCTCCAAATATTCTGCCTTTGGAAATAACAGACATAAGTTTTTTAACTTTCAACCTAAAAACTCTTGCGACTACATCATGCCTATCAATCGCGCTTTGACCCGGCATTAATTCATTTACTATTTCCGGCCATGCTGGGTTGCAAGTAAACGTAACGAATAAGTCAGGGCGACCATATGTACGTACATAAGCAAACGCATCCTGAGTATATTCGTGTAAGTACCTCGGACTATTTACAAATGAAGACGGTAAAATTATCATTCTACCAATATCATTTGGATTTAGATTAGCGTCATTCGCTACTGCGTCTTGAAGGTGGATATAATTTTCTGCTCTTAATTTAGTTTGATTTAATGTTATGTATCGTAATCGTTCACTTTCTACCTTAACGTACATATCAACATAAAACTGATTGGCCAGTTGCCTGCATCGTGATATAATATTAAAATCATTTTCTCTAATCATGATATGAAAGGCATAAAAGTCCATACATGATACCTTTTTGTTAGGCAAGGGCAGGCCAGTTACAGGATCGACTTGTGGAATTTGAAAGTGATACCCTTCTTGCCCTTTGCTAAATATTAGCGGATATTGTAACGCATCGTAAAATTTATGTGTATCCGGCACCCTAGTTAGTGTGTTATCACGGGCATGTAAAACTATATCACGGGAAGCAAACTGTTCACCACAAACCATGGCTGCGACTTCATTTATTAAAGGTGCATTATATCGTCTTTCGTGTTCCCCACTTGGTGTACGATCTGGGTGAATCACCAACTTATAATCATCTCCCGGCATTCTTTCTAAGGCTGTTGTGAAAGTGTTTATTAGGCGGTTATGTTCATGCAACATTCTCTGAATCTTTAAGATAATATCCTTTTCTACTAATTGAATGTTTTGACACCTGCGGTCAACCTCGTCGTTTTCATTTCCCATAAAATAAATCTGCAAAAATTTTGGTTGCTCATTATTTGTAGGAAGCAAAGAACCAATCCTATGATAGATTTGACCTTGGATTGTAAAAGTAGATGAAAACCCAGGCATAACCACCTCATTTTCTACACCAAATGACGTCATTTGAAAGCATGAATTATATTTCCTTATTTTGATTAAAAAACGCCGCGATTCGTTGTTATCACCTAAAAGTAAAGACTTCAATGGTTCCTCTGGTTCTCCAAGTATTGGAATTGAAACCTTGCCACCAGAACAACACATACCCGGAGTTTCTTCTTTCCACTTGAGTGCTTCACAATGTATACATTTTTTATCCATTCCACCTATGAGAAGTAATCGATGGTTATTATACTCAATCGATGGGTCATAATCAAAAGCAGCATTGTGGAATGCTCCCCATGTATACATTGTAAACGCATTTCTCCTTTCTGACTGCCGTTCAGCATTTAACACACGTCGTCTTTGGGATTCTTCTGGCATCTCTGCAGCTATCAATGATGCGTGTCGCTTAGCATCTAAAATCTGCCGGGCCTGAGTCTGTTCATAGGTCTCGGCAGCTCTTTGCGTTGCGTGTCGCTCAGCATCTATAATCTGCCGGGCCTGAGTCTGTTCATAGGTTTCGGCAGCTCTTTGCGTTGCGTGTCGCTCAGCATCTAAAATCTGCCGGGCCTGAGTCTGTTCATAGGTCTCGGCAGCTCTTTGCGTTGCGTGTCGCTCAGCATCTAAAATCTGCCGGGCCTGAGTTTGTTCATAGGTCTCGGCAGCTCTTTGCGTTGCGTGTCGCTCAGCATCTAAAATCTGCCGGGCCTGAGTTTGTTCATAGGTCTCGGCAGCTCTTTGCGTTGCGTGTCGCTCAGCATCTAAAATCTGCCGGGCCTGAGTCTGCTCCTCAGATTCTTGGGATCTAGCTACTTGCGCAGTTCGAGCTCTTTTAGAGCTACGCGCTAAATTAGATTTACGCTTGCGAGGCATATTACTTAACCAGTTACCTACCTAAAGTAATAAAAACAGGTAAGTACTTATGCAAAAAAAAATTCTTTAGCTGACAAAAAAATTTAGTTAAAGGTACTGAGTACGAAACTATACTTAAGGTAGGTACTTATACACATTGCATGAAATAAAACAAAAACAAAACGAATTGCTAAACTAAAACTAAATGTTAAAAAAAATATACTATCCACATGGAATAAAAACAAAATGAATCGATAAAATTATATGCGAAACTACTGGAACTATTTTATCCACATGGAATAAAAACAAAATGAATCGATAAAATTATATGCGAAACTACTGGAACTATTTTATTCACAAAACAACATTACTTACCTATTAATACTCAATAAAAACTATGCTGACCTTCTTAGGTACCGTAACTACTTACTAAATGTGAAAAAACTTAAAAAAAACCTGCCTACTAATCTACTACAATTTTATACCTATCCTAAAAAATGAATTAAAGTATTTATTTTACCTATTAACTATAATTCTACCTACTACTAACTTATGCTAAACTAATAATAACAACCAAAACAACTAAGTAAATAACACAAAATGCTTATCCAAGAAACCCTAAACACCAATGAAAACGTAAAGAAAGCGAATACGTTGCAGCTCAAAATTGTAGATATCGCATGCGTCCGCCAACGATGTCTGCCCTCACGTGTCTGCCCGTTCGGGTAAGCATACTTTGTGATCTACACTCCTCCCACCGAGCCATCCGCGTCCCCCGCACGTCTTTGCCGCCGCGCCGCGCAGCGCGCCCGCGCCCGCCAGCCCCGCCACACCACACCATGCATCGTCACACTCACACATTCATAGTGTATAGGCCGATGGGCCTGATGGACATGTCAGGCAGAAAGTATTCTAAAAGCTGGCTAGGAGTATTTGAATTATGCGATACATAACTGCACCCCGCGTTTTCACCCGCATAATTCCGGGATCGGGATCGGGATAAAAAGTAAAGATGTCCTTTCCCAAGGTTCCATCTATCTCTATACCAAAATTCATCAAAATCGGTTCAGCGGTTTAGGCGTGAAAACGAAACAGACAGACTGTCTATGTCTTTCCCCAAGGTTCCATCTATCTCTATACCAAAATTCATTTAGTAGGCATATACGATACATAACTGCACCCTGCGTTATCTATCACTCGCATAATTACGGGATCGGGATCGGGATCGGGATAAAAGGTTGCCTTTGTCCTTTTCCAAGGTTCCATCTATCTCTATACCAAAATTCATTTAGTAGGGATATACGATACACAACTGCACTCTGCGTTTCCACCCGTATAATTCCGGGATCGGGATCGGGATCTGGATAAAAAGTACCCTATGTCCTTTCCCAAGGTTCCATCTATCTCTATACCAAAATTCATCAAAATCGGTTCAGCGGTTTAGGCGTGAAAAGGTAACAGACAGACAGACAGACAGACAGAGTTACTTTCGCATTTATAATATTAGTAGGGATTTATTAGCTTTACATAATACATTACAACTTACTTGTCCAAATGATTAAAACGCTACTGGTTTCTCTAAATAAATAAAAATAAAACATACCTTCCATCAGTTGAACCAAAATAGCTTCCCACCCTAAACTTAGCAAGGTTAGACATTCCATCAGTGAAAATAGCAGCGGACTCGCAAACTCTTTATTTGATTAGGCCCGTACATCCCATTGTCACTTCCGTATCACTTAGACCCTTCTGTGGAATCCATTTATACAGGAAACAGAAAGTTAATTCCTGTAATTAATTCTAGACATGTTCAAATCGTAAAGTTGCCTGCCTATTCGATTATCTATCGATTATATATTTATTTTATTCGATTGGATTTCTTTAATCGATTTTATATATTCTATCGATTATATATTTCGGAGAAGTGCCTGGGAACTACACGATCTCTCCTTTCCATCACACGACAAACAGACGCACAGCACAGTAACATCTTCCAGTTCGCACTCACCGTTTCGGTTCTATCCGTGGTATGAGACTCTTGCCTTAACAATCGTTTGTTTTTCATGAAGTCTACAATTCCGGTCTTTTTGAGCTAGACGTGAATAGATGTCTTCTAGCTAGATTAAGGTGAGGTTAGTGAGATTTTGGCACAACAAAGATTTATTCGTAATAAAAAAACTTGCCACCTAATGGAACGTTCGACGTGTAAATTAAAATTAATGAGAATTAACATCCATGCCACTGGTAACCCATTCAGGGTTATACATGTTTTAAACGATAATATTTCGTAAGAACACGACTGTAAAATACAACTACCTTCAAATCATAAAATTCTTATCTTTTTTAATTATGGCAATCAATGATAAATATTGTGTAAGGCACAGTCATAATTTACATGTTAATTTAATACCTAAATACTAACAAAAACACTTGAAAATTGCATTTTTAGCTTCAGTTTTAATCAGACGAGCAATAAAACCACTACGTAATTGTAATGATAGACTTATTTCTACTGGAAAATGTTTGGAGAAGCAGGCTACCAGTTTTCTACATAAAATCAACCACTCTGATCTTTCAATGTGCCTTTATTTGCAGAATTGATTTACCTTAACAAAGCAACACCCTTGACCTAAATAAACTAGTCTCGTGATAAATGAAACAAACAAACGGACTTACGGAACAATGAATAGATTGGAATGTTGTTGATAGTGCTTTCTGTATGTTCCAATGTTGATTTACACCCACCTATTTTTCCTTTTTAGAATTTGTTTAAGGCGCAAATAAATGGTTGTGTAACATAAGCCCGGCTTTCACAACGATCCCTAAACGTATTTAGTGACTAAACATGTTTAAATATGACGTATTTGTATGATTTGACAACTTCTTAAACAATGTTTAGCCACTAAACACGTTTAGGCATCTTTTATTTTTTTTATACTTTTTTATTTTTTTACCTGACGGTAAGTGAAGGTGTGATCGAAGATGGAGCACGCTTGCCTAGAAAGAACTTATTCACTCTGGACTTGAAGGCTCCAAGATTATATTGGTTCCAAAAAACATACGCCGGAAGTGAGTTCCAATCCTCACTTGGGCTAACAAGAAAAGTTGATCGTTGCACAAGTTGCGCTAAATAACAGAATACTAAATTAAAAATAAATAGCAGCAACACACATCTAGTTTGGACCCCAAACTAGGATTTCATGTATCATGGGTATTAGGAATTAACCGATCTTGTGCAGTCTGCTTCCAACGACTCCCAGCAACCTTTATCACGTCGTCTTTTCATCTTGTGGCGGTCGTCCTAGGCTAAGCTTTCGGGGCCAGACGGGGACCTTTCTGCCCCAACTTTTGTTGACGAATCAGTCTCTGATATGGCACTAAGGATTTGCAAGCAGAAGTGGCGGAGAACATGACACATTGCTCAAAAAACTCAACTAAGTGTACCATACTATAAATAAATACAAAAGTTAAAAATGAATAAGAAGTATAAATGCGTGTAATATTGCCGTAAGTCATGTCGAAGATAGCCTGAGGCCTTTTACAAATATTTTACTAACCTATCGCGTCCCGCTGCTGGGGAAAAATCTACCCTAAATCCTTCCACTTCCCACCAGCCTTTCTCGTAAGCCCGAAGCCAGGGTATGTTTCCTTACCTATCGGAAACACTCGGCATCTCTTTATTTCTGCTTCGATCTCATAGAGAACCGACTAGTATAACCCTTTCTAAACTCTAGAATTTCTAATAAAAATCAACTCTGACCACCAACCATACATCTCCATTAAAACAAACATTTAGAGCTAAGCAGCCGTCTGGTAAGTTCTTGCGCTATAGATCAGACTGTCAATGTGGCTTAGAGCGGAACGAAACGTAAGCCAGACCACAGAGTATACAGACTTTGGTATATTGACAAGAGAAGAGTTGAATGAAAGTTTCTTGTGTAGAAATAATTTTAGTAAAATCGTCGCTGTCAGACGTACGTCCTTTTTTCCAAAAGGACGTATGGTCCCGAAAATCATGATTCAAACTAAATTTGTTACAAATCCTTAGATTTGTTTAATTTAAAGCTTGTCCCTGACTATTGTTAATAGTCTATGAATACAAATTTAAAAAATAATACAGTTTTTTGTGTCTCCTGAAAACCTACTGTTTTATCATACAACCTATTGAACTGAGAGCGTCGAAATGTTTTTATAGGTAACAAGCTTCTGCCCGCGGCTTCACACACATTCTTTGTCAATAAAGAGTAGTCAATGGAGGGTATATTCTATTTCTGTACCAAATTTATCGACATCGGTAGAGCCATTTAGTCGTGAAAATAGATAGATGAGAGATAAGGTTACCTGTGAATTTATAATAACTCATCTAAACATTCTTAAATTATTTCTCAAAGAAAACTTTCGTAATTACTTTCAATCATTAATATTAATACGGAATTAATCGCGTAAACCGAAACCTTGGTAATAACACTGACATAAAGACAAGTCATAAATCCAGTATAAATTTATATTAATGATTAATTCACATAGGTTTGTCTTTAAAAAACCAGCCAAGTGCGAGTTGGACTCGCGCGCGAAGGACCACTGTTGGCATCCCTGGCCAACACAGATGGCAACATTATTGTAAAATTAAATTATCTATGAAAGACTCGGGCCTTTCCGGTCAGTTCTAAGATGTCGGTGGCAAAGATGTCAACCCGGACTCGTGGTAGCGAACTGTGTGTGCTCTGAATAAACGTGATTAAATGGTGCTCAAGTCTTTATTATCAAACTCAACCTCGACGAGCCAGCCAACAACACCCGGCTGCACACATTGGTCCTTCGAGCTTCTCAAAAAAGGATTGGGCGCGATAATCAAGAACAGCGACACGTGGTGAGACTCAGGTTACATACGTACCTAACCTGCGAAAAAAGTCTTCCACGCACGAGTACTGCGATCAAGACTGGAAAGAACCTGCTACAAGCTTTCTACAATCGTCCTGCAAAAAGAGGAGAAATCGCAATATCGACTTTCTTCTCCAGTGGCGAGGCGAGGCTCAGGTTTGACACCATCATCGTAAGTGTAAACCATCAATTGTTTATTCAGCTACATCAAGCACACAATTTCTACAAGCAATTTGCAATATTTTGCAACAAAGAGTCGAAGAAATTACGTCCATACGTATCGTCATCGTTCTCAAACCAAATTACCAAATTCTTGCTACGTCAAATCGCCATTTTTCATACACGCAATATTTCCCGTGTGTGGCAAGACAAAGAAGAAAATACGTGCAAGCGAGGAAACAGAACGAGACGCAAGACATCAACAAAAATTTTAAAGTTCCGCGCCACTTTGACGCGTCTTCATCAGCGTAGGCGCAAATAGCTGCGAACCAATCAGCTTCCCTGTCATCGAGTGACAGCTGTCAACGCTGCAACGTGATTGGACAATGTCTAACTTCCGGAATTATTTCAAGCAACCAAACGAGTGTTTGTGATTCGTGATTTAAACCACGCAAGCAGCCGCCATTTTATTCCGTGTTGTTCATTCAAAGACAAGTTCAGTTCAATTCACCAAATAGATTTTTATTGTGAAAATAAGTGCTTTAACCATATTAATAAGTAACAAATTGTATTTTAGATTAGAAACTATAGTGAGAAAGCAAGTTGTATTATAATTTCTGACGATAAAACTCTCAAACATTTGAGGGCGTCTCGTGGCTATGCCAAGGCGTCCCTTACAAGGCTTCACCAATTTGTACAGACCGAGCGTGATTTAGAATTAAGTACGCTAGCATCATTGCAGGCAAAAAGATCAAGGGTTTTAGAGATCTTTAGTGAATACGAGGGGTATAATAAACAAATCCTGGCATTTGTTGATCAGGACAACGAAGATGTCGCAGATTGCGAAACAAAGTATTTCACTGTGTTGTCTGCGCTAAACGAGGCAATAAAGGCAAAGTCAACTCCGAGTTCGGATACTGGAAACTCAGCATTTCGTACAAAGTTACATAAAATTGAGATCAAATGTTTTGACGGCAGTAAATACAGTGAGTACACCCCATTTATTAACTTGTTTAGGGCAATTATCCATAAAGACAGGTCGATCGACAATATTCAGAAGCTATATTATTTAAGATCCTTTCTGCAAAAAGAACCTTTTGATATAATCAAAGATCTCCCTTTTGAGCCTGGTAGTTACGATGAAGCGTTGAGGCTTCTTGATGAAAGATACAATCATAGATTTAAAATTGTAAATGAACACATAAACTCACTGCTTGATATAAATGCTCTGGTCAAATCTACTCCGATTCTTTTGAGAGGTTTTGTATCACTTGTTAAACAATGTTTAGCGAGCCTTAAAAATCTTCAAGTAAACACGGAAACTTGGGATCCTATTATATTGTCCATTTTGTTCCGCAAATTAGATGCATATACGTCCCGGGCATACCAACTTGAGCGAAGCACTGACTACGATCCAACAGTGTTGGATTTTTTGTTGTTCATGGAGAAGAGAGCCTTAGCGTTGGAGAATGCTGAGCCGGTGACGTCGAGCAAGCCTACCAGGACAGTAGTGAACATCGTTGCAGCAGCACGAGCAACTTCTTGTGTACAATGTTAGTCCAACGACCATAAATTATTTGCATGCAATAAATTCAAAGCGCTAACTTCTGGAGAAAGAGTAAAGTTTTCCAAGGAGAAAGATCTGTGCAATGTGTGTCTCAACACTCACTCCGGCAAATGTAAATTTCATTTTCGATGCAATATTTGCAAACAAGCTCACAACACATTACTGCATGATGAGCCATCACCAAGGCCGGTCACACTGATGTCGAACACACAGGCTGACAAGGTTTTGTTACCCACTGTAAAAATAAAACTTTATTCTCAGAATGGAACTGAAGTACATGTAAAGGCGATCTTGGACTCCGCATCCCAGGTATCCTTGGTAACAAGTAAGGTGATAGATGTTTTAGGTATAACTCCAAACAAAGACAGTACAACCATTGTGGGGGTCAGCAACAAAAATAATATTGCTAAATATTTTGTACCCCTAGAAGTTTTCTCACTGTCATCCCCTTATAGGGTGACCATAAATTGTCATGTGCTAGACAAAATAACATGCAAAATCCCACAATTTAAAGTGGACATGACGTCTATGACCATTCCATCTCAATTGACGCTAGCTGATGCTGATTTTCACATCCCGTCTGAGATCAATATGCTGATTGGAGCCGATATATTTTTCCAGGTGCTGCTTCCGGAGCAACAAGCCACTATACAGCAACGAGCTTCGCAATCTAAGCAGCAGAGCCCGCAACCATGCTTCATCAACACAAGGTTTGGTCACGTCATTGCTGGGGCTTTGCCACAGCCTGCAAATAGGAACACAAGTAAGGTCTCACTTTTATGTTTAGATTGTAAGTCAGATCTTGATGAAACTTTATAACAATTTTTTGAAACTGAAAAGGTTCCTGAAACTTATTCTGAAAAAATATCAGAAAATGATTTATGTGAAAACATTTTCCAAAGCACAACTGTGCTAGAAAATAACAAATTTCAAGTGAATTTGCCACTAAAATTACCAATGAGCGAAATAAAGGATTCTCTTGGTAATTCATTTGAGTTTGCTTACTATAGATTCCTCAGTCTTGAACGAAGGTTACATAAAAGTCCTAACTTGCTTTCGGAATATGAAAAATTCATAAATGAATACACTGACTTAGGACATGGCCACTATATTGATATAAATTCTATAGATTTTCAAAACGAACCTTGGTATTTCATGCCCCATCATGCTGTCATTAACGAAAATAGCATTACTACAAAAACGCGCGTGGTTTTTGATGCTTCAATGCAAACTGATAAGAAAGTTTCTCTGAATGATCTATTGCTAAATGGTCCTATTGTGCAAAAAGAGCTGTTTGACATTATGCTTTTATTTCGCTTGGGTGAATACACTATTTCCACGGATATACGCCGCATGTTTCGCTGCGTGAGCATTAATCCTTCGCACGGTAGCTTGCAAAACATACTGTGGAGAAGCAGTGTAAACGACAATATTAAGTGTATACAGTTAGATACGGTCACATATGGTCAAAAAAGTTCAAGTTTTCTAGCCACACGCTGTTTATATGAGCTTGCTACCAAATATAAGGATGAGTTTCCATTAGCCTGTTATATAATAAGAAACTGTATGTATATTGATGACGCTTGCTATTCTCATTCTGATATCCAAATGGTTATTGAGGCAAAACGGCAATTATGTGAATTACTGGGTAAAGGTAGTTTTTATACCCATAAGTGGGCATCGAATTGTCAAGAAATTTTAAAGGACATATCCCCAGACAAACAACAGTTTGATGATTTGGATTTACAAAAGAATAATTTGTACATGAAAACATTAGGTCTTACACTCAATGTTTCTAAAGACTGCTTTGTGTTTTCATGCCCAGAACCTTTCCAAATTGAGTCTCCTACCAAGAGACAAGTACTGAGCTATATCTCAAAATTTTATGACCCTCTTGGTTTCATGTCTCCGGTCATCATGAAAGCAAAGGCTTTCATGCAAAAGCTATGGTGCGAAAAACTCGGTTGGAATAATGTCCTCCCGCAATCACTACAATCTGAATGGCTTTCCTTTGCTATGAAATTGTCTGTTATGCAACCTCTTTCTATAGATAGAAATATAAAAATACCTAACAATGCTGCTGTGCAACTGATTGGCTTCGCTGATGCTTCGAGCACTACTGGTTACGGCTGCTGTGTCTACCTTCGGGTGGTAGACGACTCAGGTAAAGCTTTAATTTCTTTACTCTGCTCTAAGTCTCGAATCAACCCCCGCGATAAAAAGTCACTCACCATACCGCGATTAGAATTAAATGCTATGCTTCTGCTAACGAAGCTCACGAACCGAGTCTATGATACTCTGAGCCTCAAAATAAAGATTGACAATGTCTATTTATTTTCCGATTCACAAATCTCGCTTGCATGGATAGCCACTGAGCCCATGAAACTCAATGCTTATGTTGCAAACAGAGTAAGGTTGATTCGAGAGCAGACCCCTAGATGGCGCTGGCTCTACGTGTCCACGAAAGAGAACCCTGCTGACTATGTGAGCAGAGGAGCTGATCCAGATGAGCTGATAAACTGTGAGTTGTGGTGGATGGGTCCACAGTTTCTACGGGACTGTAAATATAACTTTGAAAATGTCACCCCACCATTTTCCAAAGATGAATTGCCTGAAGTGAAGAAGAGCCTCACGATCTCTGACGCTAAGGTATCTCTTATCGCTCAACCGAAAGTCGATTTCTATAACTTTCTCAAAAATTATTCGGATCTTAATAAAATGACGCGTATTATGGCATACGTTCTGAGGTTTTGTCATAATATAAAAAGCAAAACTGCGCGAATTATGGGTACTTCGCTATCATCTCTCGAATTACAAACCTCTCTACACAAAATCATTCATCATGAGCAGAGTATTTACTTCAAGGATGAGATAAATAGTTTATCTTATAAAGGCGAAAATGTCAAAGGTTCATTGAAACCTTTGCACCCGTTTTTAGACGGCAAAGGTATGCTAAGGGTAGGCGGTAGAATCGAGCATGCAAAGGTATCATTCTCGCAAAAACACCCTATCGTACTTCCTAAAGAATCTCGAATCACTGATCTTATTGTAACCCATGAGCATATTAGATTGCTACATGCAGCACCTAGGTTATTGTTATCTAGCTTGAATCAGAAATACTGGATTATAAATGGTTACAAACATGTAAAAATGTTGATACATAAATGTTTACCTTGTTTTAGAATGAAAGCTGACTGCGCGAGACAGCTAATGGGTTCCTTGCCACCTGAAAGAGTAACAGCATGCCGTCCGTTTCAAAAAATTGGCATAGATTTCGCGGGTCCCATAACTGTCAAAAATTCGCGCGTGCGACGAGCTATACAGACCAAAGGATACATATGTGTATTTGTCTGCTTCGTCACCAAAGCCGTCCATCTCGAGCTTTCATCAGATATAAGTACAGACTGTTTCCTGGCGTGCTTCAAACGTTTTATAGCGCGACGTGGCTTACCCACAGACGTGTTCTGCGATAACGGTGGTTGCTTCAAAGGTGCAAGGAACGAATTAGTTCGTTTGTATGAGCTTCAGGCTTCTCAAGATCATCAGACACAAGAGCTGAATTATGTAACGCAACAAGGTATATCCTTCCATTTTACTCCCAGTTACTCACCTGTGTTTGCTGGCCTTGCTGAGGCAGCTGTAAAAAGTATGAAGTTTCATCTTAAGCGCATAATTCAAAACTATGTACTCACATACGAACAGCTAAATACTATTTTATGTCAGATAGAAGCTGTCTTAAATTCAAGGCCTATATTACCTGTAACAGCGCAAGATATAAACGATTTCAGTTACCTTACTCCAGGGCACTGGCTAGTAGGAACTGCATTAACTTCTTTCCCTGAGAAATGTGTTATAGATATCCCTACGAATAAGCTTAAGTTTTGGGAACTATGTAATAAAGTTAAAACTCATTTTTGGAATATTTGGCACAAATATTACCTGAATGTTCTTCAGTCTCGTCCAAAGTGGCGTGACAGTGTACTCAATGCAAAGGTTGGAGGTTTAGTCATACTAAGGGAGCCTAACTCCCCGCCCCTAACATGGCCCATGGCCAGAATTGTAAAGGTCTATCCAGGCCTAGATGACAAAGTTCGAGTTGTGGATGTTATCACACCCAACAAAAAGATCTATAAAAGATCATTGAGCGGTATATGTATATTGCCTCTAGATTAAGAAATTTAATAATAAGAATCTAGCATAAGAAAATGTAGTATACATCTATGTTAGCTACTTAGAATAAATAAAATGGTTTAGTATACCTGTATGCAATTTCTAGATTAAGTAAATAAAGTACCTATGTGCTATCAAATTAATGTAAAAGTAAGCTTTATTACTTACCTACAGAATCACAAAGATAAATACACAAAGCATATTCTTTAAGTAAAAGGTGTAACAAAGAAAACAGACTGTATTTTTTTTAATGAGAGTCTTTATTCATTTAAATATTGTAATACCAATATGCTGGATGGTATATAAACTACCTATGGTTTTTCAGGTTAATTTAAATTCTTGTTTCTTAAAAATTATCTCCCGCCCCCAGCATGTTGGCATCCCTGGCCAACACAGATGGCAACATTATTGTAAAATTAAATTATCTATGAAAGACTCGGGCCTTTCCGGTCAGTTCTAAGATGTCGGTGGCAAAGATGGAAGATCAACCCGGACTCGTGGTAGCGAACTGTGTGTGCTCTGAATAAACGTGATTAAATGGTGCTCAAGTCTTTATTATCAAACTCAACCTCGACGAGCCAGCCAACAACACCCGGCTGCACACAACCACCATTATCTATAATAAATTGTATGAGTTCCCATACAACTCAGAGGACTATCTTTATTGGCATCAACCATGTAGTATGGACACACCCTTTAATTTTCATCTTTCTAATTTTTTTTTATTTTTTCCTTTATGTGTCAACGGGAACTATCATATATGTTTTTGACCCAAAACCTATAGGGTACTTCCGGTTGACCTAGAATTGTCTATTTTGGTTAAAAGCAAGGTCTTGCTTAGTTGAAAATTGAGGTAAATTTTGGTACTTACAAGTTTTCACGAAAATCTAAATTTGCCCATATCTTTTTATCCTGTTGACTCAGGGCCTTTATTTTTATACACCTAATAGGGACTATAAACTATCTGGTATAAATTTCAATTTGCTAGGTCCACCCGTTCCTGAAAAAATTGGTGGTGACACACGGACATACAGACGGATAAGAGAGTGATCTTATTAGGGTTCCTTTTTTACCTTTTGAGGTATGGAACCCGAAAAATATTTTTGTTGGCCATCATCATTATCATCCACAGCCTGACTTTACCCACTGCTGGGTATAGGCCTCCCCGAGTGTGTGCCATCCGCCACGATCCTGCGCTAGCCTCATCCATTGATGGCCCGTGACTTTAACGATGTCGTCCACCCATCTCGCTGCTGAACGTCCTACCCTTCTACAGTCATTCCTCGGTCACCATTCAGTCGCTACCCTGCTCGACCTGTCATCACCATCTTGCCAAGTGTCCCGGCCCAAGACCATTTGAGTTCCATAACTTGATTCCCAACGTCATGAACCTTCGTTCGTCTACAGATCTCAACGTTTTTTGTTAGGTACCTTCTAAAAATTCAAAGTATTCCGTTTTCATTGAAAACAATGTTAGTAATATTGATTTAAACATCCTAAACGGAATACCTAACTCCAAAGAACATTGGAGTTCAACGAAGCGCAATTTATAGTTCTGCTTCGAGCTGCGTTTGTTCAATTTGCTATGTGTCCAAAAGATTTGGAAATATGGACTCGTTTTACCAAAGTTCTTTTTCCAAAAAAACATTCACCTATTTCATTGCTAGGTTTTTTTATAAATCGTTAGACAAAGGATTTAAAAAAAAACTACGACCCTTACAGTATAAGCCTTACAGTCCACTGCTGGACGTAGATTTCCAGAGTTACCGATCTTGTGCGTCCTGCACCCAACGACTTCCAGCAACCTTTATTAGGTGTTCTTTCCATCTAGTGAACGGCTCCTGCGCTTTCCAGTGCGTGGTCTCCACTCGAGAACCTTACTGCCCTAACGATCATCAGTTCTTCAAGCTATGTGCCCTGGCCACTGCCACCTCAGCTTGTAGAATTTGGTTCGTCTGCGAATCTCCTTATTTCTCATTCGATCTCGTAGAGAAACACCATAGCACGCTGAGCAACTTTGAGCCTTCTTATGAGAAAATAAAGTTACGTGTACGTAACTAAAATGAGCACTAGCCAGGTTAAAAATCAAAGTAACTAGTGGTTCGCCCCGAACTGAGATCTCGCGAGTCTCTCAAAATACAATAAAAAATATTCTTAGGGCGACTCGCGCAGCGATGCCTTAACGTATTTAATGGCTAAATATGATTTAAGGAGTTGTCAAATCATACAAATACGTAAAATTTAAACACGTTTAGTCGCTAAATATGTTTAGGAATCGTTGTGCAAGCCGGCCTTAATCTATGACTGATAAAAAGTGCCACAAAATGTGAAAACAAATAACTTGACCTACAGTTTCATTCAAATTACAGGTAACGGGAGTTCATGTGATTTGGTTACTCTTTTTTGGGGTAGAAATTGCAGTTATTCTAGATTTCAGACTTTTCCCTAAATTTGTGTTACTAAAGCTACACGCATACTCAACTTCAGCATTGCGGGGTCACTGGTGTACCCTGTGAATTTTGTCAAAGTTCAGTTTTTATTATGGTCAATAACTTAAAAATTATAAAGTTTAGACTAAAAACAAAAACGGGGTCGAAATGTACTCACAAAGACTTTTTATTAAACATGCCATTTGATCGGATAGCCCGCTGAGACACAGGACGTAGTGTTCGATTCCCGCCGCGTTAGAAATATTTTCATTATCTACAGATATTTGTTTCGGGTCTGGATATTTATCTATGTATTTACAAAAAAAAAGTATATTAGTATTATATCAGTTACCTGGTTCCCATAGTACAAGCTCTGCTTATTTTGGGGTTGGATAGCGCTGTGTGAAATGTCCAGCAATATATTTATTTATTATAAATATCAAAATATATCCTAGATTCCTAGCTGAAGAGAATTATAATCTCTCTATCTATTGTTTTCTATCCAGTATCTAGTCTGAACATATCACGTATCGTAGTAATTGCTACTT
The DNA here is from genome assembly GCA_963924445.1 of Philereme transversata. Classification (NCBI taxonomy): domain Eukaryota; kingdom Metazoa; phylum Arthropoda; class Insecta; order Lepidoptera; family Geometridae; genus Philereme; species Philereme transversata. The sequence goes on from OZ004347.1 coordinate 16,183,697, forward strand.
AAACTACGTCATCACTTCACATTCACATCACTTCACATGATCATCACAGATCAATGAGGCATCAGTAGCTCATTATAGACATTCCACCCACACATACAAATACTGAACAAAATACAAAGGAATGTACTATTGTCAAGACATATCAAGTAATTAGAACTCCATTGTCCGGTCAGTACAATTAAGGCCTCTTCGAGTGGACAAGCATGTTCCTTAAGTGCATTGCCGTTTTATGTTCTAAACTAGCATACCTCTAGGGGTTTATAGGGAACAAGCTTCGCTCGTGGGGTTAATCAATAAAGAGAACCTAGCCAATCTATCAATCTACGTCATAATCTATGATACTAAAAATCTGGTTTGGTTAGTCTTGAAAACGTTACAGACAGACAGAGCTACTTTTGAATTTACAATATTAGTGGTTTGCCCCGAACTGAGATCTCGCGACTCTCCGATAAAAACAAAAGAATATTATTTGTAATCTTTGACTATCAAAATAGTGCCACGAAATGAACTAACTTGACCTACAGTTTCATTCAAATTACAGGTAACGACAGTTCATTTAATTTGGTTACTTTTTTTGGGGGCGAAATTGCAGTTATTCATATATATCAGACTTTATCCTATGTTTGTGTCACTAAAGTACACGCATACCAAATTTCAGCACTGTGGGGTCGGGTCACTGGTGTACCCTTTGAATCTTGTTGTCAAAGTTCAGTTTTTATTATGACTAATAACTTAAAAAGTACAAGGTTTGAACGGGGTCTAAAAATAAAAACGGGGTCAAAATGTACTCTCTTCAATCCCAATATCTCAACAACAACCCCCCCCCCCCCCCCCGTCACACCAAAATTGTGCTATCACTACCTACCTATATATCAAATTTTACGATGATCGGATCACCGCTTCGAATGTTATCCTCGGACATACATACAACGCCGATTTTCCCAAGTCCATTTGGAGATCTCGCTTCGCTCCATCAATTAATATGGATAGGTAAGCGACTAGTAACTTAGACATTTATTTAACTGCAAATAAACTAGTGAAGTTTTATGCTATGACTATACTTGTCCCAATATACAAATAGAAGTATTCTAGGTAGGTAAGTAGTAGAAGTTTCAATAGTTTTTTTCCTAAAATAAACAAACACCAAATAATTGAAGTCTACGCCAATTATGTATTCAGTTTGCATGCAGACGTGCAAATATTTGTATGTCATATTATTACGATAAAAATGCTCACACTATCAACAATACCTATCAAGTGCGAGGAAAACTCGCGCACCAATGATTCCACCTATTCCAACTAGGGTTCCCTTTTTACCATTTTGAAACTCATCATCTGGAATTCTAAAGACCCTTTATTAGCCGATATAATAATGTATGAATTCCATGTCACTATTCGTTCCAATCAACGGCCACAATCGACTCTTATATCGCACGACAAAAGAAGCTTTCGAGATCATATAAATAAGCCTAAGGAAAGTTTAGCCTTAGTTTCTAGTGAGTTCTTGTCAAATTTGTGGGTTCCAGTGCCATAGAGATCCAAACATACCCAATTAAATATTTTAGGGTACTATCGAAACCTTTCACAGTACCACTTGTGACCTTTCAACAATAACCAAGAGTCAGACCATGGATATAGCAACTCCAATCCGAAGCCATCTAAATGGAATCAACTTTTACTGGAAATTTTTCAAGTGGTATCCGATTCGATCAAACGATTTCGTATATTTTCGATTGAAAGTTGCTACGGAACGAATACTTGATACGCTCAAGACTTGTTCCACAGATGCAGTAATAGTAATACTTGGAATTTCTGATTTTTTACTCAAGTAAAAAAGCTTAGTGCGCACTTCGGCCATCTCGAGCGATGATATAATGAAGGCGGGAGAAAGTGTAGAGTCGTACAATAGGCTCAGTGGCGCATATTGAGAGAACCAATTAAGCCTAGTCTAGCACGGAACTGTAGACAAGATTTTTCTAAATGTACATTTTCTGAAGAAAGAAGACACTTGTCTAGTCTCGAGCATGGTAATAGCGAATTAAAATGGAAGAAAAGTTCTCGTTAAAATAAGTTTTGGTCCTTTTAAGATTAAATCAAACATAATGCTTCGTAACAAATAATTTGCTTGCGGGTATTTTGACTATAAAGATGGTTTGGTGATGAATGGATTTATTTATAGCAACGGGGGCGTCAGTATGCGTTGTTATAAACAGTGCTATTTCTTATATTCTAAGTCTTAAGTAGGTAAGTAGTCATAAGAGCGTGCTTGGGACCAAGACAACTTCGGAAGTATTGACAGAGCCTTGTCTAAGAATAGACATGGAAATCGCTCTACTAGCCTTGAGAGTGGATTAATGTGGGCTGATGAAGATAAGCCATGTTGGAGGCATCCGGGCAGCCATTTAACGCTGACCACTAGCTTATACGCTCATACCTATGAAATAAGTTCTAATACAGCTTTGAGATGTATTGAAACAGATGTTCCTATTCAGGCCTAGGCCCCCCATTTCAGGCTGTATAACATGTATCATCATCTTCATCATCAATGTTGTCTTAATTCACCTACTGCTCGGTTATTCGGTTTTTTTATACAACAAGGTTATCAACAAAATCTGTGTTGTAATTAAAACGAGTAGCTTCACTTCAGTCTCGACAGACAAGACTTGGGAAATAAAAACTTGGGCATCAACTTCAAATAAATAAATATCCCGTTTTAGTACAAACAGTGATCAATTCCCAAGTTTTCGTATATTGAAGTGATACAGGCATGTTTGAGGTATTCAATCAATTCTGATGCTATGTTTGAGGCAAAAATATCCCGTCAAGATGCTTCAATGAGAGTCTATTTTTGATACTCCATCATTTTGTAAAATTTCTACCGATGTTTGTGTATGCTTAACAACGTTATTTTATCCTCTCGACGAATAGTGCGAGTTCGATAATTGAGAAGAGAGATTATCTAGTTGAAGTATCTGAAGACCGGCATATAGATTAGATAATACTTTATTGCACACCACGAAACAAATACATATAAAAAACAACTACGCAAATCTACGGATACAATTGGCGGTCTTATCACTAAACAGCGATCTCTAACAGCCAACCTTTGGATGGAATGGACTGTGTGGACATTACCTGGGGTGTAATGGTGTACCTAACATACTACATGTAACTTACATAAATGAAAATTACATGAACCTAAATAATAACTATTCATAACAATTCATATATACATACTTAGACTTATTTAAAAAACAAATAATTAATAATAAATACATATATATTTAGCGACATATACTCAGATAGTGTTCCCTGAGCATACGTACATATATGTACATCGTAGAACCAAAGGTCGTTGTAAAAGAAAGGTTTTCAAGTGGAAATCACGCACTCGAAGCGCAGCGCAGGACGATTTAACAATAGTTTCTGGGAGTTGTTGGGTAAAGGCCAACTTCACCACTTGTAGGTTCTAAAATTTTATTTAAAGGCAAAGTGTATCTTATAACAACCTCCTAAGTGATACGCAAAAATTTACAATTAACAAATTGAAAAAGTAATTAAAAAGCTTACTATATTGAATGAATATCATATAATCAATAATAATAATGAATATTGTTATTGAATGAAAATAAATGTCAAAAAAGTTTGTGACTGAGTTAGCTCCAACACTGTCCAAATAAAATAAAATTCGTTTATTGTTATAGCTAGTATAATAATAATAAACAATGCTGGACATTTCACTCAGCGCCATCTAGCCCCAGACTATACAAAGGTTGTAGTATGGGAACCAGATAAGTGATTATAATACTTAAAAAACTTTCGTGATTGATTTCAATCATTATTATAAATACAGGATTTATCACGTACCGTCTTGTCAGTGTTTCGACCAGCAATGTTTCGGTTCAATTCGTGAACCTTCATCAGGGTGAGTGCGATCCGCTCCGAATAACGTCCCGCCTCGCACGTCGCGTCGGTCGAAACACCGATAAGACGGACTTATATGTATACACTTTTGTTTTTTAAATACATATTTATAATATATAGAAAAAAACCAGACCCGGCACAAATATCATACATGTAGATCATGTATGATTTATTCCGCTGTGGGAATCGAATCTGCAACGTCCTGCGTCATAGACGGTTATTAACCCACTGATCCACGGAGATATAGACTACAAACACCTTTTGTAACATGTTATTAAAAAAAACCATTTACCTGAGTCTTCCCAGTAATTGGTCTAAAAGATTTAATTGACTAAAGAAATATTAGTTGTTATTTTTTTGCCGCATCAGATTGAACGCTTTGTAAGTCAGCGCAGAAAGCCTATACTCAGCAGAGGACATCCTGTGGCCGAAGATACCATATTAAGATGATAAATGTGGAATTTGAAGCAATAAAAAGTACTTAAAGCTCAAAAACTAATTCTCAGACTTGACTTTTTTCTTTGAATAAGAAAGTCAGTTATAAGTTACCCTTAGCATGAATATTTTACGCATTGAAGAAATCGCCAATGCGGTTTTGGACACTGACGACTAATTTCCGTAATTAATTCTAGTCTTTATTTTTTATTGTACATAAATAGATTTACAGACAGAAACAGCTTACAAAATAGGCATGTACAAAGGCGAGCTTAACCCTAATAAGAGTTTTCTTCCCGCAAACCTTTGACGATAGAGATGATTAAAGTGTAAATACTAATTAATATCTTTAGTTATACATAATATATACAATAATAAATAAAATACTTATACATATTAAAAATAATACCTGTAAACTATACCTACATTATAGATAAACATAATACATTATACAAAATATACATAATATCCTAAAAGTTTACTCTAAGCTTAAAAGTGCTTAGTGATGGACTTGCGCGGATAGAGTGTGGTAAAGAATTCCACAGTTTGACTCCATTGACAGTGAAGGAACCGCCATAGCGACTGAAGGAATAAGGAGGGGTTTTGAGAAGGAGGGACTTTGATGCAAGGCATCTCACGTGGGACAAGAAAATCAAGTCAAATTTAAGCTAAGTTTAGCGTAAATGAAAAATTATGCCTGTAGAGCCTTTCTGTAGAGCCGTTTGACTCCATTGACAGTGAAGGAACCGCCATAGCGACTGAAGGAATAAGGAGGGGTTTTGAGAAGGAGGGACTTTGATGCAAGGCATCTCACGTGGGACAAGAAAATCAAGTCAAATTTAAGCTAAGTTTAGCGTAAATGATAAATTATGCCTTTAGAGCCTAGTTAGGTTTAGCGGTGTTGTCGCGCGGCACGTCGGCGTTTCAATAATCTATGGCGCGGACGAGCGACCGCGCCGCTGCTGTTGCAGATAGGTAATCTCGTTCGCGCAGATGCATAATTAACGATATTTCAATTTTATGACCTCCATGATGCAGTGGGCGAAGAGCTGAGTGAGACACAGGAGGTTGCGGGTTCTATTCCCGTCGTGAAACAATTGTTTGATTTACAGATATGATGTTGCGGGTCTGGGTGTTTTTCTTTATGTATATTTTAAGTATGTAATACAAAAAAAAATCCTATAAGTATTATATCAGTCATCTGGTGCCTATAATAACAGCTTGACTTTGTTTAGGACTAAATAACGCTGTAAAATATCCAGCGTTAAATTAATAATATTAAATAAAGCATTAAGAACACAATGCTATCAAAAAAATTAGAATATTTTATTAACAGTTGGTCACACATACATCTTAAGCTCTAATCTTATTGTCTACTGGTGTAGTACAACGCTGATGACGCATGACGGGGAAAGTTAATTGTTATGATGAGATTGGCTAATAAGTTGTGGCCTTGACAAAAGTCATAACCCTTTTTGTTTGATTTTATTTATTTGGGAATGTTTAACCCCCCACGCAAATATATATATTATTAATTAAAAAGAAATTGCTTAAAAACAACACCTACACAGCGATCGACTATAAAGGGCAGCCCTCGCTTTACTCGGGTTCACTCATCAGAATGTTGTGTGTTCAAATCATGTCGGGGTCACCAAATTCACAGATACACCGACCTCGCCAGCGAGGTCAACGAGTCCCTTTAGTCGCCGCCTATACTAGGTACAGACATGTACCCGGGCGTTTCTCTCCTATCCCCACCCCGGCAACGACCCAAGGCGAGGCTCGTACCTAAGTGGTGCCCTTGCGCTAGTTGCCTCTTCAAAAAACTTATAGGGCTGAGCGGCCTCAGAGGCCAATAGTGAGATTGGTCCATTCGAAAAAAAAGCCTCGGGCTCACTTTGTATCGAGACTTCGTAGAGTAAACAACTTGTCACTTTGCTTATTTTAGTTGGTCTACTTGAGTATTTTGATTATAATGAGTAATTGTTATTTTAGTTTTTCGTTTGATTTATTTCTGTATTTTTGGGTTAAATTATTTGATCTACATTTATTTTTTATGTTAAATGAGGGAAAACCACTCAAAATATATATTTTTAATTTATACAAGTTGAAAATAATTATAAGTGTTATCGTCAGTGAGTCCGTAATTTTTACGGGATGTTTTTTTAATCTTATTATTAAATCATTGAACTAGTAAAATTTCAAGCCAGTTATTATCACAAACTACCGAAAAAAAAACTAAAAAGAAAAAAATATAATAAACCATTTTAGTCATAATAACTGAGCTCCAAAATTAATAGCAATTAGTATTTTTCAATCTTTCGCGATCACTGTACATAATTACTGATTAAAACGGGTATTTATCGCGTATGTACCTTTCAACTGTGTATGTTGCAACACAGTCGAAACGTCGGGATAACTAACTGATAAAAACGGTACATACGCGATCAATACCCGTTGAAATCGATAAATTTTGAGTCCTGCTTTTTTTTCGTTGAATAAAAAATTTGCGTCAACAGATTTATCATCATTTTGGGGGAGAAAAAAATCTCGTGCTAAGTCTAAGAACTAGCAGCACCTTACATTTCATTCGCAGAAGGCTTTATTTAATATCAGCCACTTCGCAGCGACTTGAGAACGCAATTACGGTTCACGTATTTTACAGCAACGGTATTGAGTTCTGCAATTTTCTCTGTTATTATTGTTGAATGGGATATAATTATAAAGCACATCTGGTGGTGGCCGAAGTGGAAATATAAATGTAGGGTTATTAACATTTCTTTTTTATTTCACTCCAGTTGATACAGAGAGTATCAAGATTGCATAAGCTCCGTTGAACCCTGTATTCACCAGCAAACATCTTGTATCGCGATTTTTTCAGTGATACCAAACGAGAGATAAAATGTCTCGCGACGTCGCACTAGGCCCTGCGACATCATACGACGTGATCCGGGACATTCGTAGCCTGGTAAATACAGGACTTTAGATAACCTTTAAATTATGACACCGAGCTATACGACTCAAAAATTGGCTTGAGCTATACAATCTGTTCAGTAGTATATTGTATGATGATAACACTCAATCAACTGACCTTGCAAAAAAAATATTATGAACTATTTTTATCTACACTGGACAAATAATTATTAAACCAGCCTTGTTTTTTGACTGATTCTTTCTTGGCTTAGTTGCGGAGGAACAGGCGGTAAAAGTTACGTTTCAAAGTGATACTTGTGATTTTAATAAATAAATAAATATTGACTCTGACTTTGACAAACTGAACGCCCGTGTAATCTATACTTTCTGGTTGCTTTCTACCAACAGGTATCCCGTGAAAACCCGTTCTGTTTATTATCTTTCTTTTCTTATGTCAGATTTTCTTGATCTCCATAAATACTCAAATAAATAAAATATGTTGTCTGGAAGATATCGCTGTTTTAGAAGACTTTCCATTAAACATTTTTTGTATCTAGCTTAAGAAGAATAGAATATACAGAATTATCATTCATTCATTTATTCATTCAAAGCACAATAAACTAACCTCACCAAATTTTTAATAGTGTTTTGCAACTACAATAGCATTGGGTGTGACCTTGATGAAATCAGCTCTTGTTCAGGTAGTACGACTTATAAGACAGCAGAACATGTGGGACTTGGACTGAATGGGTCATCCTTATTCCGGGAGGAGTCATTTGCAGATTAATTTTATGTTACTCTTCGTAATTCTACTGTACGTGTGTATGTCACTGAACTCCTCCTAAGCGGCTGGACCGATTTGAATGATTTTTTGTAGGTGTTTGTGTGGGTCCCTGGATTGTTTAAATTCACAATTGGACCCGGTAGGTGGCGCTGTTGTCGAGATCCAGAAAATTGCGGACTAAGTCGCGGGCATACAACTTGTGTAGATATATAATGTTGGGATGACTCTCAACTGACTCGATTAGTCAAATGAAAATCATAATTACATCTTCTAATAATATGGTTACGTCACTAGACAATGTTTATCTTCAAAGGCCAACCTCATTTGTCCTCTTTTTAATTTCCGAACTCGTATAAGGTTCAGTAATTGAATGAATGCAGGACAGACATAAACAGAGAGAGCGGGCTCATTGCCTCCACCCACGTCACGTCATGTGACTCGGAGATATTAACCACCTATATCACACCCGTTACGTAAGCACGTAGTGTTGGGAATACAGTAGGGTAGCTCACAAAGTACGATACTTAAAAAAACTGACATAGGTACCTTATGATAGACGACGACACTAAGGCAGGCCTAAGTAACCCTCCGTCGACCGAGACACGTTCTCGGAGATCCGGATGACGGTATCACCTCCGGAGTAGATTTCTGAGTCATCTACATTAGATCGAGCAAACAGTTCATAGATACACCGACCTCGCCGGCGAGGTCGACGAAACCCTTCAGTTACCGCCTACATATGATACAAATGTGTACCAAGGCGTTTCTTTCCCATCCCCTTCCTGGCAACGGCCCAAGCCAAGATTCGTACCTAAGTTGTGCCCTTGCATTCCCTTCAAAACTTACAAGGCTGAGCGCCATCTGCACTCGCCAAAAGATCGGTTAAGCTGCAGACAGTTGTCTTAAAAAAAAGAGGCAGGCTTAAGTAGGCACTGATGAACAAAAATTCAGAATAAATGGTGTGGGAGACCGTTGCCCAGCAGTGAGATAATATCTGTTTATAAAAAGACTAAAGCTGAGTTTTCTGATGTAATGCTTTTGCTAAAAAGAAGCGTATTATTAAATTTATAGGATTTATGTATTTGTTATGATTATTTAACCAGACTAATAATCAAATATCAGGCACAAGTGTGAACGTCACTTCTGATTAATAAGGTTAGATCGTCATTAACTTTATTTCCATCCTCAGAACTCATTTTATAAACAGATTCTTTAAACATTTATATTTTTGTCTTTGAGTAATATTATCATGACCAACAAAAACAAATGGTGGTAGGATAAGAACTAGTGGGTGATCACCTACCTGTTGGTCTTTTGAAGTCAAAGTGTTGACAGAACTTCCTGTGATTAACTTCATGAGACAAGCTGAAGACAGAATCGCTGCAGCTCGTGAATTATATCTAAATATCCTCCTTGGCATACGGAGGATCGTAAAGATTGGCGAGCAAATAATGAAGCCTTTATCCTCCCTTACAATCTTTCAAATCAAAGTGAGTATACTGTTTACAGCTATACTGTGTCATAACAATAGAATGGGAAAGCAATAAACCTCTCACTCCATCCGTTTCATTTGTCGCGACCTCACGTTTTCTTTTCTTACGAGTACCTATGTCGTCGAGGGCGTTGCAAGGGCGGCATACTTGACATAGGTACGACCTTAAGATGGAGTCGCACAGACGGCGACGGTTGCTGGCAATGAGTATTAGGTATGGTGTGTCGCTTGCCTTAACTTTAGTGAGAAAAGTAAGCAAATTATGAAACTAAATAGAATAGAATAGAATAAATTTTATTTGACACACACAAAGAAACACAGAACGGATCATAAACAAAATAGTAGGTATGTAGACAGGAAAAATACAGTAGAATGAGATATTACGAGTATAACATGGGTAGAACACAAGTACCTACCCAGCCAGTAGGTAGGTGCACTAACTAGTCCCGCTCCGTGCCACGCATGCGCAAACAGGTCCTGCCTCAGCTTTAAGCTCCTTTGTGCAAAGCAGCGCTGCTTTTCAGGCAGGGCCTTATGTAGGGTGACGTCACCAATTTAAAAATATAATACTAAAAATAATAATAAAATGAATAAGCGATAACAGCAATACTAATAACAGATACCTACATGAAAATACACTAATAACAATAAGCAATAATAACAATTCTAATCACAAATACCTACTTGACAATACACTAATAACAATACAATAATAACAATACTTATACCAAATACCTACATGACATACAAACACAATAAAATGTTACATATACGTACATATGTAAACCAAGTGCGTGACACTTCATTTAGTTTGAATTTGCTGCGTAATAACTTTGACGTATACTTTATCTGTGAACTCATTTGAATGCATTGGTGCTGTCTGTCATATTGACTGAATGACACAGCAGGATAAATATGGAGGTTATGTTATGTACAAGTGAGAATTATATTGTAAAGCCATGAAACTCATTATGCATATATAAAAATTTTTTTTTTCTCTAACCTATCTCGTCCCACTGCTGGGCAAAGGTCTCCCCCAAGTCCCTCCAAGTATCCCTATCCGTCGCTATCTCCCACCATCTTCTTTGGAAGGTGACCAAATCGTTAATATAAAAATTATTAACTTAAAAAAGAGAGGAGAGGAGAATGGACCTTTATGGAGAGGAGAAAGTAGAAAAGTAAATATTAATATCTTATAAAATCTTTTATTCGTCATTTTAGACCTGTATCTTGAGACCACCAGGAACACTCGGGCAACAAATCCAGCTGATTATTTTTTTCTGATCAGTTTATAACAAATCAGCTGTTTAAGTATTACATCTGTCTGTTTGTGCGCTAAACTATGCAACGGATTTTGATACGGTATTCACTATCATTTAAATAATTTATTCTGGAAAGTTTATGTGTATTTTAAATGTGTATAAAAAGTATAGAAAATCGATGTTTTGTAATCATGTCTTTCTCTACGATGAACTGTGTTTCTCAAAGCAAAAATATATTGGATAGTAGGTACATGTGTTATGTTTATAAAAAAAACAATTGTATTAACTCATTGCTTACATCTAACTAAGACTTGGTCACACATACATATTACACTGGATTGCTCCCGTCGGTCTTCACCGGAATATAAAATTTAAAAGAGAAATTACTTGTTTAATTAAGTTTTTACTAACAATAATGGATCTTTGACATCTGAAAATAAATAAATCAATGAACTACGGCAGCAGGTTCCTGTTCCTCAAAATTCAACTGTTCACCCTGTATGAACTAGACTATATAGATAGACATAAATAGCCTCCATGTGTCTAAAAGCCGCCGACAGACATTTGTCCCCGTAATAGCCTAATTATCAGGTTTCCATTTGTCTCAGCGATAGCTGAGGCCATACCCTTGATCTTAAATCTTATTTTCTTTTAGGTAATTGTTAGATCGTTTAGGCTCTAAGACGAATGCCTAAGAAAACTCATGTATCATTGTGGTGTAGAATTACGAAGATTTATTTCTAGATTAAAAATAATTTGTTTCAAGCATATCCTCACAGTTTCCAAAGGAAGTGAACTTTTGAGCTGATTGATTCATATTAGTCCCTTTTGAGAGATAGGAACTAACAGATAAAAATACTAGAGATAAGTTATTCGCAAAATGATTGTTTTTATGATGAATATTTTATTATTTATATATTTATTTTATTATCAGATACAAAAGCTGGTTACATATACATTGATTCGATGAAGTCTTAAAACCTATACTAGGTTTGTCCAGACACCAGGTTCTCGAAAACGTGGGTTCTGGTCAAAAGTATGTTATTCTTAATAGTAGGCTTTGTATGGGAGTGAAAATATTAAGCTTCCTATTAATATAAAATCTATACACAGTTCACATCTATTTAAGATAAAACTAAAAAATTTCCTGCCCCAAAAAGCATATTACACAATCAATGAATATTTAAATGATACACAATGACATTTCTAGTTTAAAATTGAATCTAATTATTTAATTAATATGTGCTGGCATTATATTAAGTACTATTTCTTAGTTATTCGTATAATAATTTAATTTTAGGTGACATGTAATTTGCACGCCACTGTGGTTAAATATGGTGAAACCATTTAATTTTGTAACATCTGTATAATTTTACCCATGTTTTGGCAAATAAATAAATCTTTATCTTTATCTTTTATCTTTATCCATTTCTTTATTTTCTCGATGACAGCTCCTGTGAAAACTTGAACGAGCGTCTTTTTTACATTATGTATGCATTATTTTATAAAAATATGACGTGTACACACGTACAAGGTTATACCGGAGAAACTGATAGGGATGAAGCTATATCGATAAACGTAACACGATAACAGATCCGATATTATTTTTACACAATGTATGAAACTAAACTACTACCGGATACTTTTGTACAAATTTATTAATTAATATTATATTTCATTACAAGACGTATTAATTCTTAATTGATAATGCCAACTTCTTTAAAATTTTCTTCCGTCTTGTTGCGTGTGACAGATTAAAACAAACACAAAATGGCGGTGGGTCATTGATTGTTCTCACCTTGAAAAAATATATTTGAATGTTTTTGTTCAAAATATAATAAATATATGTGATCGATATCATTACTTATTTGGTCACAACACTACAACTATCAAATTAGAACTGTCATCGAGAAAATAAAGAAATGGAAATAGTATAATAACTATTAATATACTAATAAGTATAATAGTATATATAACACATTTGCTCGTAAAGGGTCTCTTGTTTCACCAATTTCAATGTCGTAATGTATGTCATTACGTACTTGTGCGTTATTGTAATGTAAAACGCACGAGTTAATTTTTAATAAGGTAAAACGTACGGTTTAGCAAAGAGTTTTTATGTCAGAAAAGTGGTCAACGTTTTATGAATAAAATTAACCTTGGGAGATAAAATATAAACATTTAATTCTTTGATTTAATTAATTTTGACTATAAATTATAACCTATATATATATAATCTGTAACAAAAACAAAAAAATATTAATTTAATTTATTAGTAATACTGGCTGTTTTTGTGCCTTTGCCTTAAAAAAAAGCGCTGATGCGCGCATTGCTAATTTGTGAACAAGTAAAAATTATTCCGCGCGCTTTTTCTTTCCGAGAAAGTCAGAGTTTTATTTATTTCCTCGCAAATATGTTATAAAACGTAGTATGACATACGTGCGCTTTGATAGTTACATCCTGCTTTCTTGTAGCCCTCGCCTACGGCTCGGACTAGCATTATCGCCTCGGCTGTAATTTTCAACTTACCGCACTTATATCATAATGTACTACTAAAAACTTACAGAATCATGTTTGTAAAATCACAAGGGTTCAGCTCCCGTACATACCTGTAACATGATAAAAAGTCATGAAAAAAAATGTACCTAAGTCATAAGTAAAATGTTATAATAGATTTGAAATGTGTGTGATCATTTACTATAAGTTGACTGTACGTAGGTACAATCAGCAACGTTACTTAACTATCAATTATCTAGTGGTTCGCCCTGAGATCTCGCGAGTCTCCCATAAATACAAAAATATATTATTAGAAATCTTTGACAATCAAAATAGTGCCACGAAATAAAAACCACCTTGCTTGACCTACAGTTTGATTCAAATTACAGGTAACGGGAGTTCATATAAAATGGTTACTTTTTTTGGGGTACAAAATGCAGTTATTCTGGATTTCAGACTTTTGCCTACATTTGTGTCACTAAAGCTATACGAATACTAAATTTCAGCATTGTGAAGTCACTGGTGTACCCTGTGAATTTTGTCAAAGTTTTGTTTTTATTATGACTAATAACTAAAAAACTACAAAGATTATACTAAAAATAAAAACAGGGTTAAAATGTACTAATAAAGACGTTTGATTTGACATCTCATTTTCATTTTTTTTACCCCTCTTGAACCCCAATATCTCAACAACCCCCCAACATTTTTAGCTCATTTAGTCACACCAAAATTGTGCCATCACTACCTACCTATGTATCACGATGATCGGATCGATGCTTCGAAAGTTATCCTCGGACAAACATATATACATACATACATACAACGCCGATTTGCCCAAGTTGATGATGGAGATCTCGCTTCGCTCGATCAATTAATTAATGGAAATTATGTAATAGTTTGTAATATGTTTGATACGTGGTCGGCCCAGGCGAAGATGGCACGACAAACTTGACACCTTTTCGGTATCCTGGCCAGCGGAATCTCATGATCGCATAGAATGGAAAAAGGGAAGGGAGGCCTTTGCCCTGCAGTGGAATCACACGGGCTTGTTAGATTAGATGATCGATTACTTTACTGATACGATATACGATAATTTCTGTAATAATTATTTGTTTGTCTAGAACATCATTCAAAACATAGTATTTATTGTAAAGTATCAAAGGAACTGTCAAGTCAAGCTATCGGCTTTATGCTACTTAGAGATGGAACAAGCTTATGGTCCATCTGATATTAAATGGTACCTAACCATCACCTATAACAGAGATCTACCGCCATCTTGTTATTTGTTAGCTATTTAGTAGTCGGCTGTCGGGCGGGCTCATTTCTTGTTCGTTGGTCGTGCTGTTTTCATGGTATCATATACCTATACTACCGTTTTCATGCTATTTTGATTTTGTGAACATAGTCTAATTGTGTACATAATGATCTATTAATTAAATGTTCGTAAACCGAGACTATGTTATCAAATTGGTTCCTTTAATGATTAACCAAAATACTAATTACAAAATATTATATTACAACCAACGTTTCGTATACAATTCATTTCTAAAACATGTTATTTCAAAAATGATTCGTTTTATAAACAACGTTTGGAATACGTTTCTAAAACCTTCGATTTCAGCAATGTTTTGTTTCACAAACAATCACAGAGGTAAAGTATGAAAAAAACTTTTTTGTGGTGGAAATGGGCAGGAAGGATGAAGGGAAACCATGTTTTCATAGATCACTTTTTTCTCCAAATCTCTGGACTCTGGGTGCGTTCCCGCCAGAAGCTCTTAAAGTCGGCCATGAGTGACACTTCGCCACATTCGACCTTTACTTCCTTTCACTTCACTTGGCCTCGTATGACTTGCTTCACTCAAGACCACCCGCGAGATTCTGGCTCCCGCACTCTTTATTTATACGCTAGAGGATTCACGCACAAGACCACGTGGGGTCGGGGTGCCCCGTGTCGATTTTGTCACTCTTTTTGAACCTAACCTACTCGAGTTAGGGTTCCCCGTCTCGATTCAGTCTATTGATATAAATATAAAATGAACCGTTTGTCAGATGTCACATTGTGAAATTTAAATTTGTCGTATCATTATTTTAATAAATTAAACTTTTGCTAAATATTTTTTTGTAAAATAATGATTTGTCATTTCATATTTTAGGTAAATGTTGGCTATGAAACGAAAATTTACAAATTAGATAAGTGTCGGTAAAATGACAGGATATCGATCAAATTATTTAGAATAAATGCATTATTCCAATAAAAATAGTTCACTTTACAAATGAAACATCCGTATTTGCAATTTGCAGTCACCCGATTGATTGAAAGAAAAAATTTGGTTTCCTATCTAGATACATACTCGTAATAATCTTAACGCAACATTAACTTTTGCCGTTAGATAATATTTCGAACCTTGCCAGTATGTCTAGAAACATAATGTATTCCTCTGTCTGTTCAGAAGGCCACTAGCGTAAAAATAAATAAATCCCCAATACATATTGTCTACACATTATGCAAAATGGTAACCCTCAATATAAGGAGAAAATAAAGATAGGTCTGGTATAATAAGATTTACGTAAAACAGATAAAGTGGATGTATTGGGACTTCTATTGAGCTAAAGGAAAGTCAGACAAATCTCACAAGAAGCTTTTTGTCCACTATGCTTCTATGGCCAGCCAGCTATGACTGAGAGCTAATCCATATCGAATATTATAAATTCAGAAGTAACTCAGTCAGTTTATTATGTTTTCATGACTAAACGCAGGACCAATTTGGATGATATTTGATAGGATAGATTGGATGGAGAGGATTGACAAACCATCCTTGAAATCGCGGGCGGAAGCTCATAGTTGTTGGTTTTTATTGGTGTCAAAAACCAATTTCTGATAAGATAGAGAGATAACTCTTTCTTGAATTACCACACAAACAGAAATAACACCAAAATATCTTTTTATCTTGAATCTTGAGCTTTATCGCTGAAAGCGATCAAGATAACAATCGTGACACAGATTACTTTTTTTATTAAAGAATATAATTTTAATTAATCGTTGTGACCAGTATTGACCGAATCGTTACTTTATAATAAATTTACATTTAATTAAATTAAAAAAAAAGTTACGTAGACACTACGTAATTTTTTTTATAGAATGTGCTTGAGTTACGTTTTTTTTTACATTATTACTGTAGTGGCAAGTTTTAGCAGGTATGTTATAGTAGATTATTAAACGAGGAGATAAAGCAGTGTCATGCGTCACAGGCGGTGTATTGAATCCTGAGTGCAGAGAGAGATCCACGAGGAGAATACTTTTCACACTTTCTGCGAGACAATAAAAACCAAATCTAGGTTAGTGCATCCTGTGCAGAGGTTACTTCGATTTACGAATAAGCTCTTATTGTGTAGGTATCTTGGTTCAAATTTTAATACAGATGAGGTTCTAAATTCATTACAACTTTACACCCGCCTCAGCCGTATATTTAATCACCTGCTTTCGGTGAGGCTTACAGGACATATTATTTGGCATTGTCGAACAGGTGGTGTGACAAAGATTTAAAACGTTTTGATTCTGAAACTTATATTAAAGTTTATATATGTAACCTATATATTATGTATATACGTATCCTGTTTGGAAACTACAATGCCCCGATGAGGCAGACAAAGGTGAAATCGTAACCTCAGTATTGACTTAGATATTTTGTATCACAAAAATTTGAATCCAGTACATGTATTTATGAGTGTCTACCCATCCGATATCCCAAGGGAAGTATAGATAATATAAGTTTTCTCATCCATCACATAAAAAGAAGAATTGTGAAAGCAGCGACTGATTTTAATAGGCTCACTTAGAGCGGAAAGGGTCAAGGACGAATTCAAAAGATTTATAAGGTTTTGTACTTTGAGATAATTTATTACTGTAGGATGTTCTATTTGAAAAAGGTTTAGATAAACTTGATACTTTTTTCTATCTCTTGTTTTAAAAAAAATGGATTTATAACCCGGTCGGTGGAAAGTACCTCTTAAAGGTAGTTAGGAGCTATCTTACATGGAAGAGATTGCTTTAAGCGATAAGGCCGCCCAATGTACCACCACGTATTTACCACCAGTCTTTAAGTTGTCTAGGTTAAGTTATTGTAATTTGGTGTACCAATAAAGAATTATCTATCTTAAGCAGGCTGTGTAAGATCGATCGCTCTGAAAATCGATTGCGAAGGCCTTGTTAAATTATTGTCAAATTTGGCATTCTAAACTAAATGTTTGATGGAACTAAAATAATTGCCATCATTTTCTTTTTTTATTATCCGACTTCAAAAAAAAGAGGAGATACTCAATTCGTCGGCATATGTTCCACGATTACTCGAAGACGCTTAGACCGATTCGAGAAATTCTTTTTTTGTTTAAAAGGGTATACTTTTCAGGTGGTTCCATTGGCACCAAGTCAGGATCTGATGATGGGATCCCAAAAAAATCGAGGGCAATCCTCAAATTTTATAGGAACGCAATTCGGCTTTGTTTGTTATTACCTCAGAGCTCCGTCATTTGTCAACCGATTTGGACAATTCTTTTTTTTTATTTGAAATGATATACTTTCATATTGGACGCATAGAAATTAAGTCGGTTATATTTTTGTTAAAAAGTTAGTTGTAGACATTTTTGTGACACGGTTGTCATTTTAGTGCTGTTAAATCTAAATTTTAGTTTAGTTTTTGGTAACAGAATTATCCTCGTTGTAATCATTCATGTAATCAATTTGTACGAATTTGAATTGTTATGTGCAATCATGTGTTGCCTATTTTCAGCACATACGCACTATTGCTGATGTGATGATGAGATTGCATATGTGACGTACTTGCTGAATTATCATCAGCTTAACTTGCTGATAAATATTTATATTGTGTGTTAAAATAGGAATTAAATAAAAAAATCCTGTATATAAAAAGTACCACCCAATTCTCCTGGAGTATTTCGTTTTATTCATTTTTTTATGTTACCTGTTGATGGAACAAGCTTAACGCCCACCTGATGTCACCTGATATCAATCCTACTAATGAAACATCTAGAATCTTCAGACAAAAGTTTAGACAACTAGAAATTATGACGATGACAGGAGAGTACAAAGTCTTATGCATTTAATTGAACTTAAATACATTGGAATTGAAAAGTGACATTTGTAAATATAATACTAGAAGTAAAAATGATATTTGTCTTCCAACATACAGACTAGCTTAAGTTAGAAAAAGTTTTTTATGTCTAAGTGTTAAATTATTTAATAAATTATCACATAATCTGCGGCACAAAAGTCATGCCGGCTACAGTAAAAAAATTAGAAAGATGTTATTGGACCAATCATATTATACGATTGACGAAGCACTTGCTGATGTACTGTGAATTTAATTATTTGATGTTGCTATTCTTTGAGATGTAAATTTGTACTACGTACACAATGTTTTGTGTTAGTATAAATTAGTTAATTTCTTTTTTATGTGTTTACATTGCGATATTCAAATTGTTATTATGTAAAATATTGACTTTCCCAAGTGTACTGTGGTATCTGTGTGGAATAAATGAATCTGAATCTGATGTTAAGTAGCAATAATCATGTTGTAATTTGGGCGTCAAATACGCAATTCTTTGTTACGTGCACAAAATCATTTTCAAATCATGAACATAATTCTGTGCTGTTAGTAAAATAATTTGCGAACTTTATAAATAGGTTATATGGTAACGTTGTGCCGTATATATCTCATCATCATCATCTTATCAGTCACAGGACATCCTCTGCTGAACATAGGCCTCCCCCATAGATTTCCAGAGCGACCAATCTTGGGTGCACCCAACCACTCCGAGCAACCTTTGTCAGGTTTTCTTTCCATCTAGTGGAAGGCTGTCTGACGCTGCGCTTTCCAGTGTATGATATCCAGTCGAGAAACTTTCTGCCCCAACGGGCGTCAGTTCTTCGAGCTATGTGCTCTACCCACTGTCATTTCAGATTGCTAATTCTTTGTGCTATGTCGGTGACTTTGGTTCGTCTACGAATCTCCTCATTTCTGATTCAATCTCGTAGAGAAACACCAAGCACACTGAGCGACCTTGAGCCTTCTTATGAGGCCCGTAGTGAAAGACCACGATTCTGTACCATAATTACGTCATCACTGGTAGCACACGGTGATGACTTTCGTTTTAAGTTACTGAGGTATTTTGGATATATCTATTGAGGTAAATTCACGGACATTCTTCCAAATGTAGTTATTCAATCTGAAAATATTAATTCATTTGAAACATACCAACAAGCACAAAACAAATTAAATAGGTACACTTGCATCTCACGCAGTGTGGAACGGATCGCACTCACCCTGATGAAGGTTCACGAATTGAACCGATACATTGTCGGTCTTAACACCCCTGTGATAAATCCCGTATCACACTGATTTATAAATGCGAAAGTTTGGATGTTTGTTTGTTACTCAACCACGTCGTAACGACTGAACCGTTCTATGAATTTCTATGAAATTTGGTATGTACTTACACATAGGTTACTTTTTGTTGACAAAAAAATGCGTGTGAAGTCGCTGGTGGAAGCTAGTTTATAATAATGATTGAAATAAATCACAAACGTTTTTTATATAATACATTTAAATAGTTATCAATCAACTTTACGATACTAGCTGTAGTATCGCTGGCTGTATTAGGTACACAATTGATGGTATCGATTCCTCGCGGTATTGGATAGAGTTTAGGCATTTTGGTTATGAAAAGTCGGAGTGATTGCTCATGCTGGCATGTCGAGCATTTTCGAGGTTTTTGCAGTGAAATATGAGTATGAATCGTGAATAGTTTCTATGGCTGCTTTTTGTGAAAAACTGTGATAAAAATATTGATGAAACCTACACAGGAATATTTACATAATATGGAAATATATGCACTAGACAACTCAATCAAAATATTTATTTTATACTAGCTGACCCACCTGCGGCTTCGCACGCATGGTTCGTCAGTAAAAACATAACCCTTCTGCGCTGTCGGATAAAAAGTAATCTACGTCCATATCTTGGTCATAATCTACCAAATAATACCAAATTTCATAGATATCAGTCAAGCCGTTCAGTCATGAAAACATAAGAAACATACAGAGAGACAATTACTTTCGAATTTATAATATTTGATTGAGTTGTCTAAGGCAACTTTTTTTACCTTCAACGTCATCATCATCATCAACCTATAGCAGTCCACTGCTGGACGTAGGTCTCTTCCAGGGTGCGCCATTGAGCCCGATCCTCAACTCTTCTCATCCAATCCTTGCCAGCCACAGCGCGCAAATCGTCACTCCAACTAGCCGGAGGGCGTCCTATACTTCGCTTCAGGGTCAGCAAGCTGAAGTGGCAGTGGGCCAGTCATATCTGCCGCAGAACCGATTACCGTTGGGGTAAACGAGTTCTAGAGTGGAGACCACGTCTAGGCAAGCGAAGTATAGGACCTTCAACGTAGCTAGGCAAAAAGTTGTATTCGCGAAAACATATTGTTCCGTATCGAAATTGATTGAAGGTAGGTTACGCAATTTGGAGGGCACATCAAAAACTCATTTTATAGTTGTAGGCTCATTTGTTGAGTGATGTCACGCTCTAGCTAGACGGTCGTACTCGCCAGTCTTCCTCATTAGCAAAAATTTTTTTTTTGAAGTGTAAACTTTTTTAGACGCGTTGAGCATAGTGAAAACTTCTTTAGGTGCGTTGAGCATTTTTAAGATGGGAAAAAACCATTGAACTCGTGACACTGTTACCGACATCTGTCACTGAAAACTGACACTGACTGTTGACACCTTTTACTGACACTGACACTTCTGTATATAAGTATCTATAGTGTAGTCTGCTTTTATTCAAGTTTTCACATCTGTCAGCACTCCCGGTCAGTGCCACTTTTTTTTTATACAGATAGTCAAGCGCTTGTCCACTACCTCACCTGGTGGTAAGTGATGGTGTGATCGAAGATGGAGCACGGTTGTCAGAAGTGAGTTCCGATCCGTACATATGCTAACAAGAAAAGTTGAAACAAATCGTTTGTTACGGCAAGATGGTTTACCGACCAGGTCTAACCTAACCTAACTAAGAAAGAATTCCTTGGCAATAATAATATAGATAAGGATTTATTTGAACAGGTGTTCGAACGATGTTTAACTTTTTTGTGGCAAGGGAACGCTAAAAACTTTCTATGGAGGAGGCCTATGTTCAGAAGTGGGGGAACAGATGATTTTATGACCTTACATGACTTTGTTTTCATAACGATTAAATGGCCCAAAATTCACCTGTCCTCTTTACAGTCTTTTAAGAGCATAAGTGCTGACATCCGTTTTACAGAACCTATTATGAACCCTTTTAACCCATTTTCGAAATTGCTGTGGGTGATGCCAAAAGGCTTTAGGATTTTTACGATGGTACTGTACGGCGGCAAAAGATTTTATGGAGGCATAAATTAATGGTGGATCCAGTGGATAACTCGGTTTATAGAGAGTAGTGGGCTGGGTATCTCATGGTTAGTATTTTGCTGGTAAATAGACTGGAATGTAGACTGTGGTAAATGTTTGTTTTCTGGACTCGTTGAGGTTTGTGGTATTAATAGAAAGTTTTGCGAGGCGCAATAAGTTTTACTACATTTGTTCTTTTATTTTTCATGATCACCATTCATCATTCTCAGCCCGTGTCGACCCACTGCTGGGCATAGGCCTCTCTTTGTTTCTGCTATTATTCCCAACCCTGTGCCAGTATGAACCACACACGACCCACGGTCTTATTGATATCGCCAACCCATCTCGCTGGTGGACGTATTTCGATGCTCAGTTCTCGGCCTCCACTCTGTGGAGGCTCCATAGAAGCCATAAAGCCTCCACTCTCTTTTATTTTTACTACCCTAATATTATTTATTGTTTGTTTATTATCTGATACTAAGCGCTGGTTATAACAGTTCAATGATGTCTTAAAACACCAGGTTCTCGATAACGTGGGTCGGATCGACCGTAATGTACATTTTACTTACCGCAGCCCTCTGCGCGCGAGTAGACGGGAGCGGTGGTGGTAATGTAAATTTAGTTAAAGTTTAAAGTTTAGATAACACGTTTGCCTTCTAACAAAACGTCTCAATCATCGTAAAAGTAAATAATTTGTGTTAAATCATTTTCTGACTTACTTTGCGACTTTAGTCTTAGAAAATGGTTTTTACAATAAGGTGTTTAATGTGAGTTTTTATTGTGAGTAGGTTGGAGTCCCGCCTTCTATGTTTTTTATTTTCTCCTTATGTGTAATAAGCTGACACGCCCGCGACTTCGCACACGGAGTTTGTCAATAAGAACCTTACCCTTCTGCTGCGCAGTCTGGTTAAAAGTAGCCTGTCAAATCAAGTCGAGAAAATTTAACAAACAGGCAGAAGAAAAGAGTTATTTTTGAATTAATAATATTAGTATGGATGTTGTGTGTGCTATGCTATATGTAGTTAAGTTTGTTATTTGCGTAGCTGTCATAAAATATAATAGTAGATTATTTAACGAGGGGATAAAGCAGTGTCTTGCGTCACGGGCGCTATACTGAATCCCGAACGTAACGAAGGACTCCAGAGTTAAGAGAACCTTCAGTGTAGAAAGGGATATAAGCACGCCCAAGATGCAGACAGCATTATCCACGAGGAAAATACTGTACTTTTCACACTTTCTGGGAGACAATAAAAACCAAATCTAGGTTGGTGCATCCTGTTCAGAGTTAAGTTCGATTTACGAATAAATTCTTATTGTGTGGGTCTCTTTGGTTCAAATTTTAATACAGATGAGGTTCGAAATTCAAATCACATTATGCCCACGTCGGTATATTGAAATTCAGTACAACTTTACTCCCAACTCAGCCGTAGGGATTTAATCACCTGCTTTCAGTGTGGTTTACATGACATATAATTTGACATTGTCGAGCAAGTGGTGTGAAAACGTATTTTTCTTTCTTTTCTTTCCTTTACCAATCTCTTTTAGTTGATTTTGATCTTATCAACTTAAAGTTTACTGTCTCTGTCTCTAGTTATTTGTCTCTTTATTTCGTTTTCACGATTAAACGGCCGAACCCATCTCGACAAAGTTTGGTGTGTAGATAGATGGACCTGGATTCTTCTTATTGACAAACGGTGTGTGTGGCGGTTGAAGCCGCGGGCTTTTAAATATGAACTCAAAATAAGTCACATAACATATCAGAAAAAGAAAAATGTGCACATTTTTTTATCATCTAACACAATTGATTACCCATCATGCAAAAAAAGTCATGTAAATTATGATTCATGATTAAAATAACCGTTGGAACCCATTAAAAGATCACAGGCTTTCCAATTAGCATAAGCCTGCAGAACCCCGTAAATCATAAGGTTGTGTTGAATTTTTATATAGGGTGTTTGATAATATACCAACGCACAAAAATGAAAGGGGTTATTTTGAAGAGCATAATAAATAAATTTGTAAAATGTTTACCATAGAAATGTGAAATTTATTTTGACATGTATAAACAAACACTTTATCAAACTTATGTCGTGCTATTGCATAATGCTTGCCATCTAACCACAGATATTGTATTGCTGACGTCTCGAGATATCTGTTGTTGCCCCTGTCTAACCCAAAACCCGCAACCGTTATTTTTGGATGTCGATTGCAAGAGTAGGCAGTAAGTTTTATATCGAATTAATCACCTAAACTTAATTGATTTTCGATTTTCTTTAAAATTTGATAACTAATAGTTTTTTTTTCGAGAAGGCTTTTTTATGTTTTGAGAAACCGTCACTTGAATATCGTCAGTACCAAACACCCTGTATACATTTGACAACAGAAAAAATCCTTACTAATATTATAAATTCTAAAATAAAGTAACTCTGTAAGTCTGTTTGTAACGTTTTCACGCCCTAGCAAATAAATTTCATTTTACTTTATGACCGGGAATGGAGCATACGCTACATTTTATCCGACTGCGCAGAAAGAGGGTAATGATATACGAACCACTAGTGCGACGCCGCGGGCAGCAGCTAGTATTCACATAAATCTTTAGATCCAAAGGTTGTCTAGAAGAAATCGTTTCTAAGAGATAAGACCATTCATTGTACTTGTTGCTTTGTGAATTTTAATTTTAAGATTGATTATTTTGTGGTGTGCAATAAAGTGTTTTTATTCATTCATTCACTCATCATTAAAAAATACAAAAGAAACAATTGAATCATTCAAAGATCGTCGCAAACAATTTTTAGATGGTTGTACTGCTCCAGATCACTAGCAGACTAAAGTGTCCCCAAGACACTGACAGCAAATTGTATATACTTTATACAGCTGCATCACTAAATTAAGTAAAAGACGCCTGGGACAGGTAATGTAGATTAGGTAATTTAGTAGGCTTGGTCAGCAAGAGTTCCTGGTGAAAGGGCTCGCCCGGGGAAGTATGACCACCATACCCATTTCTGCTGCCAAGCAGCATTGCTGTGTTTCGGTTTAAAGGGTATGGCCGCCGGTGAAATTACAGGCACATCAGGCTTTACACCTGTATGCTTCAAGTTGATGGACGCAGGTCAGTGCTTCGTAGGGCATGCTTCAAAGACACGGTCTTGTGCGCCTGCATCCAACGGCTGCGAGCAACCTTTATGTCGTATTTCAGGTTTAAGATATTTATTTTCTCAAAGAAAAAAACTTAAAACTATTAGTTTGCAATTTGTTGGGCTAGTCGTAATAATAACAAAATTAAAAGTGATACATAATAAAACAAAAATTTTGTACAAAATAAAAGTGTGCGTGCAAACAATATTCAAGTGACACAGATATGCGTAAATGGAAGTGGCATGGATATCATTGTTATTTTGTATATAGCAAAAAGTATGTTAGGTAAATGTATCTTCATTTACTCAATTTTGTATTTAAAAAAGATTTTTTTTGCCGTTATGATAATTGTATTATTATTATTTATATTCATATATTACATGTGCTATGTTTTTTTTTAACTATACTATTATTATTATCTAATATATATGGATATATACTTATTATATATAATATATATTATTTTAATGTTTTAGGCTCTTTCTATTGTTTCATATTATGTATTTCCATCTAGTGGGGGGCCGGCGTTGTCTCCACTCGAGAACCTCTCTGACACAACGGTCGACAGTTCTTCGAGCTATGTGCCCTGCCCACTGGCACTTCAGCTTGCTAATCCTTTGTGCTATGTCGGTGACTTTGATTCGTCTATGCATCTTCTCATGTCTGATTCAATGTCATAGAGAAAAACCAAGCATAGCCCTCTCCATAGCGAATTGAGCAACCTTGAATCTCCTTAGTAGGCTCATAGTGAAAGACCACGTATATGTACCATACGTCATCACTGGTAACACACACTGATCAAAGACTAATATGGGTTAATTAGGTAGGATATTAAACAAATATAACTCAATGTTTGCCTTAGTGAGTAAAAATTAATGTCACCTATTTCATCTCGACATAAGCCAGCTGTTGACGAGGGAGCCAAACACGCCAGCATTCTAACCACAGGCGTCGGAGTAATTAGTAAAGTGCGCCTCACTTGCCGTGTAAGCCAATAGAAACCCTCTTAGAACAGATGACTACTGTAGGCAGTCATATCTGATCTAGTACCAGAAAGGACGAAAAAATGCCGTAAAAAAAGGATTTGTTTTGTGCTACATTGAGATGGAACAAGCTTATGCCCCACCTGATGTTAAATGGTAACCATCGAGTCTATCAGAGAATTGCCTCGTAGGTCACGCACCTTAGAAATGTTACCTACGATGCACTGCCCTGCGTCCTTCAACTTGAGGCACACAGGCGTAAAGCTTTTTATTTAATAGTTCCGGAGATTAGAACCTACATCCAAATAAACAAAAGAGCTCACAAACTTTAAGTTTTTATATTATTTGAATACATGTATATATAGGGTGTTTGATAATATACGCACAAAAATGAAAGGGGTTATTTTAATAAATAAATTTTTGACTGCCTCCGTGGCGCAGTGGGCGTATAGCCGGCTGAGACGCAGGAGGTAGCGGGTTCGATTCCCGCCGCGGAACAAATGTTTGCATGATCTACAGATATTTGTTCCGTGTCTGGCTTCTTTTCTATATATTATAAGTATGTATTTACAAAAAAAAAGTACATAAGTATTCTATAAGTTATCTGGTTCCCATAGTACAAGCTCTGCTTAGTTTGGGGCTAGATAGCGCTGTGTGAAATGTCCAGAAATATTTATTTATTTATTTATTTGTGAAATGTTTACCATAGAAATGTGAAGCTTATTTTGGCATGTAAAATCAAACACTTTATTAAACTTATGTTATGCTATTGCATAATGCTTGCCATCTAACCACAGATACTGTATTGATGAAGTCTCGAGATATCTCTTGAACCCCTTTCTAACCCAAAACCCGCAGCCATTTCGGAAAGAGATATCAAATCGGCCTTTATTTTTGGATGTCGATTGCAAGAGTAGGCAGTTAGTTTTATATCGAATTAAACACCTAAACTTAGTCGATTTTCTTTAAAATTTGTTAATATATGTTTTGAAAAACCGTCACTTAAATATCGTCGGTATATTACCAAACACTCTATATATTATTTTTGATTTAAGCATGGATTGATTAGCCTACATTACGTGCTCATGTGCAGTAATGGAACCGCCAATTTATTTAAAGATTTATTTATTAAATTAAACAGTTGCTTACAGATAAAATCAAAGGGCAAACTGCCTTATAATAAACACATGAACAAAAAAAACTTATTTTATACTCTGAGCAATTCAACGTGCGTTTTTAATTCAGTTATTTCTTGTTAAGTTATACGCTACTTATATCTATACTAATATTATAAAGAGTAAAGATTTGTATTTTTGTATGTTTGTAACGAATAAACTCAAAACCTACTGGTCCGTTTACAAAAATTCTTACATTTATGTTACTCAGGGAGTAACATATGCTACTTTTTACCCAACTGCACAGAAGGGGAGTAATGTTTTTACTGAAAAACTACGCGTGCGAAGCTGCGGATTGGTCAGCTAGCTAGCTATGTATATGGTACTCGGATGAGGTACGTGTTCGCACAGCGCTTACTCGGTCCATTTCCGTAGTCAGCAAAATCACAGCCATTTTCTTTGTTGCTAAAAATATCAAATTAGGAAAAAATCTGCTAAAGCTATAGGAACTGAAAAATATTTTACTTGATGTGATGTAGACATTAACATTAATGGGGTCAGAAGGGACAAATTATAATTCAAAGTATCAGTTACTCATCTGGCCTATCATCATCTTTGGTATAGTCCGATTTAAAGTTTAACGAATGAGTATTGGTTTTTATTTTATCATCATCCCGCTTTTAAAGTGGCCTTCCCAATAATAATAATAGTGCTGGACATTTCACACAACGCTATCCAGCCACAAACAAAACAAGCTTTGTTAACCAGTTAACTGATTTAATACTTCAATACTTTATTTCTATTGTTTAAATACATACAATAATATATAAAGAAACATACAGACTGAACAAATCTGCAGAATCTGCAGATCGTGCAAACTTTTGTTCCATGGCAGGAATCGAACCCTCCTGCGCCTCAGCCGCTTATTTGCCCGATGCGGCACGGATGTCATCTTTTTATAGGCAACTATCTGACCCGCCCGCGGCTACGCACGGGTGGTTTTTCAATAAAACATTACCTTCGTTTTGCGCTGTTAGCTAAAAAGTAGCCTATGTTATTTCCCAGGATATAATCTATCTCCTTGCAAAATTTCACTACGATCCGTTCAGCTGTTTATTCGTGTAAAGGTAACAAACAAACTAACAAACAAACAGAGTTATGTATTTATTATACGTATAAACCTTCCTCATGAATCACTATCTATTGCTGAAAACTGAATTAAAATCCGTTGACTAGGTTAAAAGATTCAAGCGAGCAGACAGCGGAAACGACTTCATTTTATACTATGTAAAGATATATAATATAAGGTATTGCAATTTAAACTAATTATGTTAACGGGACGGCTTCTACACAAAAAATAAAAAAAATAAAGGTCTGCATAAAATATTCTTGTTTTATTATCAAAATCTCGAGAAAATCGATAAAATGCTGCAGGACGAAATATTAGAGAACTAACTTATTGTGCGATACCACAGATTTTTAAAAAGTTACTTCGAGCCTTTCAACGACCCCACTAGTTCAATGACCGGCCCAGTCAATATCCGGCCCGGTGAATGACCCAACTAGTCAACAGGGCGCGTATGGTGCGTAAGGCGGGGCGGTAATGTTAGGCACAAAAACTCAAAAATAAAGTTTGTTGTTGGGTTTAAAAAACAATATTATCTATTTATTATTTATGGTCTCTACAATATACACCGTCATTATTTGTATTTTAGATTGCAACAACTTATATACATTTAAGGGATATAAGATCTATACCGACCGTTTTTTTTTTCATTTCCTAGTAAATCTCAATTTCGTATACAGATTTATGCAAACGAACTTACCACCGATAGTTCAAAACAAAGGCACCCAAAACGTTAGTAGCACATTTGGAAGTGAATCAACGGTAATCAAAGCCCTATTATCCTTCGCCCCGCAGGGTACCGCGTGAAGCGTCTCATTACGTGACAGCCCTGGATCGTACGTGACTAGACTTTCCATCACTGACGCCGCAACACAACCCAATAAAGTCTAAAATTGAATAACACGGGTACTGGGTTAAAATCATTTTACTATCATATTCGCAGGCAAATAGATTCAACCACTTTTGAAAGGAAGTTCGTTGCAATGAAATTTGAAATTGTACTTCATTAATATAAATACGGAATACCGAAGAGAAAAGCAGTGATGATAATGATGATGATGCAGCCTAATCAACATGATGGGCGACCGTTTATGCAACCCCCACCACCGCACTCGTCTACTCGCGCGCAGAGGGCCGCAGTGCGTAGTGCGAGGCGAGACGTAGTGCGGAGCAGATCGCACTCACCCCGATAAAGGTTCACGAGTTGAACGGAAACATTTTCAGTCGTTACACCGAACAAACGGTACGTAATAATTCCGTATTTATAATAAAGATTCAACCACTTTCGAAAGAAAGTTCGTCGTAGTTAAATTTGTAATTAGGGTAAGGTAGGTACCATTCAAGGTAAAAAAATAGGCGTGTCACGCACAAGACCACGTGGGGTCGGGGTACCCCGTCTCGATTCAGTCTACTATTTTTCGGCTTTTTTCGACAAGCGGCTCACTAGTCTAACATTTGCACAAGATTCAACTCCGTAGCGGGGGATGAAGCAGAACTCAAAGAGGACGCCATAGTAGCCACATAAATTTATTTTACAGGAGTACGAAAATGTCTCGACCGTAAGGGAAAGATAACACGGCCAAATCCATCCCACAGTGAAGAAATGTATTGTATTTGTAAAAGCAATGTCAATTGCATTGCCAAATTCGAAATTCCCGCCAATAAAAATGTAAAACCTATTAAAAAACCGTATTATCAGTCACTGTCAAGTCAATTTAGCGTCGCAATAATCGATAGTACGCAAACTGAAAGGTCGGATAGTAACTTTCGAGCGAATTTCGCAATCGATTACGGATTTTCAAAAATGTATATTTCAAAAACCATAGGGTTGCGCAAGTTGTCACTTCATATGTAGGCTTCCTTTATGTATACACATGAAAAAAAAATGAATGTCCGGGCACAACTTTCCAAATGGAAAGTTGAGCCATTTGTTTATGCAATCGACCACTACCTCACATGGTAAGTGATGTCGAAGATAAAACACGCTTACCTAAAAATAACCATTTCACTTGAAGGCTACGAGATTATATAATATAAACATTTATCCAATAATCTATTACTTTGAAAATATTAAAAATTTTAATAAAAAAAGATAAGGGGTAAATAATGAATAAACTAGGGAATAATACAACTCATAAATACCTCTCAGTATTTTAAATCTCTTATTGGACAAGCGATCACGCTTCAGACGATCCACTTAACAACTTATGAAAGTTTAAAATCAATATCTTATTTTATATTTAATATCTTTAAAGCACTAAGCCAGATAGAAGTAAAAATCAGAGATAGAGCACAATATAACAAAGAATCAAAGGTATTTTTTTTTATTGATGATAGCGAAGCGCTTGTCCACTACCTCACCTGGTGGAAATGATGGTGAGATCGAAGATAGAGCACGCTTGTCTGGAAAGAACTTATTCACTCTGGACTTGAAGTATGAACAAAGTGGTGATAATTCGATTTACTTAATATTCCCAGCGACTGGAGTCCAGTAGGACTTCTAACTTCAAGTTCTTCACTCTCCAGATTCCATCAAAGTATAAGCGCTACTCGCGTAGCGTCCTTTTGGAGTAGGCTGAGTCGCTCCAACAATAGCGTACTGAGGGCCGTCTCTGACCAGATATATAAAAATGGAATTTATAAATATTGGATTTCCGTCCACTTGGACGGAAATAAAAAATGACTATACCGGAGCATCTGCTCCGTGACATCTTCTGTATTTTTTAACCAACTTCAAACAAAGGAGGAGGTTCTTAATTATGTTGTTTTGTATTGTATTTTATTTTTGTTTTTGTTGTTGTGGTCTTTTATTTTGTGCCTGCAATAAACGAATTTTATTAATTTTTTTTTATAAGGATGTATCTGGATTTCTGGCCATCCGGCATCGTTTACAGGCGCTTCAGGAAAGCGGCTACAAAGCAAAATCCCCCAAATAAATAAAAGTGTTATTTTTTAAATTTATTGCTTTATTTTCAATTGTATGTTAATATTTACGTATTTATAGATATGGGCTTTGTAAATTTTGTATGTGCACATTATTACCTGAAATAAACGTTATATTATTGATAGAGCGAAATGAGATCTCTAAATCAACTTAGGCAAATCGGCGTTGTATGTATGTTTGTTTGTCCGAGGATAACTCTCGAAGAGTTTATCTGATCATCGTGAAATTTGGTATATAGGTGATGACACAACTTTGGTGTGACTAAATGAGCTAAAAATGTAGGGGGTTTGTTGAGATAATGGGGTTCAAGAGGGGTAAAAATAAACAAAAAGGGACTATCCTGTCAAATGGCACGTCTAATAAAAGGTCTTTGTGAGTATATGTTGACGTCGTTTTTATTTTTAGTTTAACCCTACAGTGGTCGCGTACTAAAACCTGACCTGATTGGTCGCGTGGAGTACTATTGTATACCATTTATAAATTCAAATAAAAATACATTTGAGCTTTAACTATGTTTAATTCTTATTGTAATAGTGTTATTAAGTATTGTTGTATTAAAAGCAATCAATAAAAACGAATCACAACCTCTGAGTATAAAAAAAATCAACAAAACAAAAAAGACCTCTAAAATGGCACAAAAAATCAAAAATACTAATTAATGTTATCTAAACAAGACAGACATACAACCTTCGAATGATCGCCACAAATAAACTTTTTGCACGTGTTGCATAGTTTTCGAGTGCTTTTATTGCGGGTTCTTCCGCAGTCGTGGCTGCGACCTATGGATCGAGTTGGTATCTGTGCTGACGTTGTCGCTGTGGTTTCTGGATAATGACAAGAAAATATCGCGCCCAGCACTGAGTGCGTTTGTCAATTATTTAACTTAAAGTACCTAGAAGCGCTCGTAATTTACGTTAGCGGTTTTTGAGAATTTTACAATTCCGTAAGTGTGGATTACATATGTAATCCACGCGACCACTCTAGGGTTAAACTTTGTAGTTTGTATGTTATTAGCCATAATACAAACTGAACTTTAACAAAACTCACAGGGTACACCAGTGACCCCACAGATCTGTAATTTAGTATGCCTGTAGCTTTATTGACATAAATATAGGGAAATTTCTGAAATCTAGAATAACTGCAATTTCTACAACAAAAAATTATAACCAATTAACATAAACTCCCGTTACCTGTAATTTGAATGAAACTGTAGTTTAAGTGATTTGGTTAATCATTTCGTGGCACTATTTTGAAAGTCAAAGATAAGTAAAAATATTTTTTTTGGAGACTCACGAGGTCTTAGTTCGGGGCGAACCACTAGTTATATAAAATAGTAAAGGTTTACAGTACTGGTTCATCACTAAAATGTTGACTAAATTCGAATATCTGCAAAATATATCAGTGATAAAACATACGAGTACGCCTCCACAACATCGAGATCTATTGAAAAATTGCTGATAATCTTCCGATCGGCTAATCTTTATCACCCGTTAAGAACGACCCCAGTCAAACCTATTTATTAAAAACAAACCGCATCCAAATTGGTCAATCCGTTTGGAAACGATGGCATAGACAGACACACAGACTGACATAGGCGACATATGTAATTATAACCACCCGACCTTTCTTTCTTTATCGAGGTTTAAAAATTTAACCAGCAACGCTTTTTAGTTACGACTATTTGAACAAATATAAAAGAGATTTTCATTAGAATGTCTCTTGCAAATAAAACGTGATAGAATTACTGAAGGACGCACATTTCTTGAAACGCCTATAATTTTGATAGCTATAGCTATTTAGCACAATAAAGAAAACAGACAGTAGTTAAGCATCTTATTGCGGGTTACTATATCTGTCGGTAACCAGCTACGACTCATCATCATGGGTCTTCAACACTTCAACCAATATTGTTTGGGAAGTGTGGGTAAGGGTATTTCCGTGCTTAACCTGGCTTAATCTGGCTCTAACGGCATAGACGACTATCTCTGAGTTTCGGGGTGATGTCCGGAGTACCATTCTGGCTTGCAGTTTGGTCTCTCAGTCGTTACGTGGCCGATGTCTTGGCTAACGTGGTTCTTTTGTGGCAGGCGCTATTTAGAGGATGGTGAGCACAGGAGCTCCCGCGGTAATGGACGCCAGGGAGTTCAAATGTCAGGTGGCCGTGCGAGCTACGACTTATTTCTCCTCGAAAAAGTGTGAAACTAGTGTCAAACTTTTGACACGTTTCCAAACAGGAAAAACGAGTCGTAGCTGGTTACCGACGGATATAGAAACCCGCCATTAGAAGGTAATCATGGTCGTTATATTTTAAGGTGGAATAATTAAGAAATACCTAAAACATCGACTTGCGTCATTTGTTAATTCAGAAAAAAGTATTATAGACGTAGAAAGGGTCATCATAAGGGTTGCATCATATCATTAAGTAGGCGAGACGTCTCAAAATTACTCTTTTGCCTCTCTACGAGTGATGACATTATGGCACAGAGATGCTCATAATGTAGGCTCAAGATCGCTCAATGAACTATTAAGGGATTGGCGTTTTACTTCTTCTTCTTTCACGAGAATGGCTGTTTGACTTCTAAATTTTATTTGCCCAATAGAGAGCAACTTCCACACCCCTCTCTGTTGCCTGTTCAAGTCTTGTGGTTGTGGTTGGGCAGAGAGGATATGAGAGTAGGTGAGGCATTGTTTGTAAGGTGGCCCCGCAGTGGCACTGGCTACAAGATCGAATCAGAAATAAAGAGATCCTTTTTTTCTAATTAAATCTACAGCTCTTAGTAGAACTTATGATAAAACTTACAGCCAATAATCGATTAACATTTTATTCAGTTTTCATTTATTCACTTTTTCGTTAATTGTATAATATTTAGCATGATTATCTAGATGGAATTATGACCTACTAGCTGACCCGCCCGCAGCTTCGCGTGCGTGGTTTGTCAATAAAAACATAATCCTCTTTCTGCCTAGTCGAGTAAAAATAGCCTGTGTCCCAATCCCGGTCATAATCTATTTATTTAACAAATTTAATTAAAATCGATCTAGCCGTTTAGTCGTGAAAAGGTAGACAAACAGAGAGACCGAGGGGCATAGGGAATATGGATTATGACTATGATTTGGACGCTTTTTACAGGGACTGGCAATTTTTGACATAGGAATGAGATAAGTGGGGAGATGAGGGGGAGGCCTTTCTCAGCAGAGGGACAGCATAGGCTAGATTAAAAAAAGTATGCATTAAAGGAATTTTTGGAACCGTTAAACGCAAGCCGCACAATATCGGTTGCTCTAGTCGCCTAAATCTATGGGGAAATCTATGTTACCACATACTACGTCACGGCCATACGGCAGCACGTAAAATACTGTTCCCATCTTTGGCATGGAGCTCCAAAGTACCAATTGCTTCGTTTTGACTCCCTTCAGAGAAGAGCCATTAGAATCATCGGCGATCCCAAATTCACCAACAGGCTGGAACCACTCCAACGCGGTCAACGCGTCAACGCGTCACGCGGTCAACGCGTTGGAGTCAACGCGGTAACATCGGATCGCTCAGTGTATTCTACTACCTGTATAAATAGGGAATGTTCTGAGGAGCTATTCGATCTGATCCCGTTGTCGAGATTTTACCAGCGCACTTCTCGACAACATAATATAGCTCATCTAGATACCATCAACAATTGGGTATCGCGCACCAAACGCTTTACGCGATCTTTTCTACCTCATACTTGCAAGATGTGGAATGAGCTACCATCTGAGGTTTTCCCGTTAGGCTACGACATGGCACGCTTCAAGAGAAATGTTAAAAGGTTTCTACAGGGTAAGGAACGCATCGATAATACCCCGGGTGTTGCCGGTGTCAATAGGCGACGGTGACCGCTTACCATCAGGTGGGCCGTAAGCCTGTTTCCCCTTATAAATAACATAAAATAATAAATAAAAATACTAGGATTTTTCGAATCATGGTATCTGTATGGGTAAAGTAGTATACAATATATAGGTAACATTTATATGGGTGAATGTTATGTTACCGGCATTTACAATGGAATATTGTGGCTCTGTCTAATCTCTCTGTGCGTCGATTTCTCTTTGCATTTATGTACCTGGGATTAAAGTGGATTAGGTAGGTCTAACGCATACAACTGAGAGTAAAGGGCTTGTGAAAGGGCTCGCCCGGGTATACCTACTACCACCTATTTCTGCCGCCAAGCAGCATAGCTGTGTTTCAGTATGAAGGATAATGTTTTCGGTGAAATCACAGGTACATGAGGCTTTACACCTATATGCCTCTATTTGAAGGACGCAGGGCAGTTCATCGTAAGGCACGGTTCTATGTTGCATAACTTGCGAGGCAAAACTTTGCTATAGGCTATGGTTACCACTTAACAGGTGGTGGGATATATGCTTGTTCCCTCCCCCGGTAGTATAAAAAACGAGATTTTTTTTTTGTTATGTTGTTCAAAACTAGAATGCAGGCTTTATGCACGTATTCAAGTAGTAAAAGGTAGTACTACCACCTTATATATGTATTTCTGTCGCTATGTAGTAATGTTTGCATTGCTGCATTCTGACATACCCCTGACAGTATACAAACGAACTGATTTCTTATTACTTCTACGGGCGGAGGGGTTGAAATATCGCATCTTAATGTATTAACAGTTCGTATACTTTGCTTCC
Source organism: Philereme transversata (assembly GCA_963924445.1). Taxonomy (NCBI): domain Eukaryota; kingdom Metazoa; phylum Arthropoda; class Insecta; order Lepidoptera; family Geometridae; genus Philereme; species Philereme transversata. The sequence goes on from OZ004347.1 coordinate 16,219,420, forward strand.
TATTGTAAGGGTATGTGTGGGTCAATTTTAGTGACACGGTACTAAACTATTGACATAGTATCTCTACTGTTTAACACAATACTGTGCCTTAAGGCTGGTCAATCTCCAGCCCGCAGTAAACTGACTTTAATGTGACTAGGTTTTATTACGCGAAATCAGATGTTCAAGGCTTAGGGTGTTCTGAAACTGTAACACGCGAACTCCGAAAATATTAAAAGCCATAGTTTGCACACAAGAATGCAAGACAAGCTTATATTTAGTTTTGTTTAATATCTGACTCCTTCATAGTATAAGCTGTGCGACTGTGAGACGCCTTAACTTTGTCCATAAGGTCGTCCAAATCTCTTCTTATTTTCAAAGTCAAGGTATACAATCATTTTCTTTCGTTGTCTCATAACTGCTAGTTAGTGTTTATGTTATTTATTCTGCATATGTTTTTATTCCTAACCTGTACTGTCCCACTTCTGGGCAAAGGTCTCCCCCAATTATTTCCACCCCTCTCGATCCCTGTCCAACACTACCCCAATCACTGTTGAAGACATCTACGTCATCGCGCCCGCGTTTTCTCGGGCGACCGCGTCGTCTTTTGCCGTCTATATGTCTCATAATACAAAGTTGTCATCAGCTGAATTCCGACCGCTGTCAGCTGAATTCTAGCTAACGTCTGGTTTTTTTATCCAACCTCAAGATGGAAGAAGCATATGGCCCTTATTAAGTGGTAACCATCATCTACAACAAAGTAATGCCTTGTAGATCAAGTCAATGACACCTTAGAAACGTACTCTACGATGCACTGCCCTGCGTCCATCAACTTGAAGCATACAGGTGTAAAGTCTCATGCACCTGTAATTTTACCAGAAACCATACCATTCAAACCGAAACTCAGCAATGCTGCTTGGCGGCAGAAATAGGTGATATTACTTCCCCGGGCGAGCCCTTTTACAAGGAACTCTGTTACTAGGTAACCTATGAAAATTTGTAACAACAAAGGTATACCCGCGCTTTCTCACCCTGAGCTACATAACAGGTAAAAAGTCCTTGTCCTGCTTTGCCTTTTTCATTTTTACGCTGAATTGACAATCTCCTCTTTTTTAAAATGGGTTAAAAGTTAAATAGGTTTATGAGGTTAATAAAATGAGCAACAGAAAACGTACAGAGCAGTTAGTGGTGGCCATTTTTAATCCGACCACAGCGACGGTTGAAACTAAAATGGCCGCTATATTAGGTAATAAATGAACTAATTACATGATATACGAGTAGTTTAAATGGTGTGGTAAACAGAGTTTATTGAAACATATGTATATGTTTATCAGAATATAAACAAATCTATTATAATACTTGCATTCTTTTTAAAATCGTCGGATAATTTCATTGCTGATCGATTACTTCATATTTATCATTCATTATTCATATGAAGAAATGGATTTTTTTTTTATAAATTATAGGCTAGCGTTTGACCACTATCTCGCCTGATGGTAAGCGATGATGCAGTCTACGATGGTGCACGCTTGCCTAGAAGAAACCTATTCACTCGTGACTTGAATATCCCTAGGTTGTAGTTATCAGGAAACACAGACTCAGGCAAGGCGTTCCACTCCTTGGCGGTGCGCATAATAAAGGTGGAAGAGTACCGCTTTGTGCGTATGGGAGGTACGTCTACCATGTAGCGGTGGCGCATCGCGGAGCGTCTGGTTGATGTACTCGTATTGTTAAGAACTTTTTGAAATTCGATTATTATCAATGAAAGATCATTTGGTATTAAAAAATGTAAACAGGTAATTAAATGGTTTAGTTAACTCTTTTAAGTGCATTATCAGAGTCTTATATCCAAGAGCTATAGATACGCTTCTAAAGCCTATTTCCTGAGCGTCTTCACGAGAAGTCTATGTGTCAGACTTAACAAAAGATCATTGGATGTCATCCAAAATTTTAATATTTTCAAGATGTTACGACTGCTCCAATACTTCAGAGCATCAGAAATGTTTGTATTCATTCAGATGTATTTTATGTCATCATGCGCAAAAAACTGCCTCTCTCAAAAGTACGTGACAGTTGCAATAGCAACCTGCGGATGTTGACTGAGAACATATCCGCTCTGAAAGTGCTCTGTGCGAAGGGTAAAATTATTTCCTTAATTTTTTAGTAATCTTTGGCAAAAACGGTGGCTTCTAAGATTTTTAAAACCATCACAAAAATTTCAAGCCTAGACGGGACTTGAACCCGTAACCTTCCTCTTGATACGAGAAAACACTATCCAAGTGTGCTACCAGGCTATCTCACGTCAAGGTCGAAATTAGTGAGATGATTCAAATTACGACTAAAGCAACGTTACACAAAAAAAAAGCACGGAGGCTTCTATTTTGTATCCAGTTCCTATTTAAATTATATGTACTATTTGGAATAAGATAATGTATTGTATGATCTAAGTGTTGTCTGAAATAAAATATATTTATTTTGAATATTAATAATTCACATGTGTAAAGAGACATAAAGTTTAAAGGCATATTCTTGACTTTCACGTCTAACATTTCAAGATAAATTGAGGTGCTGTTTGTTCTCCCATTTCCGCGTGTAGGCGTAAACATATAACTCAAAACTTTGTAAGGTAAATGTTTGTGTACTAGACGACTGTAAATTATAGGGCAGGCATTACCCAGTGCTTACACCTGGGTGTCCTAATATCTAGACTTCAGGGTTAATAAATTAGTTTATACCTTACAAGCTCATGTTGTTAAATTATGTCTTGAATATGTTAAGACCTATTTAGATATACTAAGGCTCAACGCGCACTGGCGCAGGGTCGGAGCGTCGCTACCTTTACTCCAAAGTTTTGAAATTCAAAACATTATGTCAATTAGGTTATATACAAATTTATGTGGAGCACAAAACATTATAATTATTAGACACTAGCTGACCCGCCCGCGTCTTTGCACGCGTGGTTGGTCAATAAAACATAACCCCCTGCGCAATCGGGTAAAAAGTAGCCTATGTCCCCATTCCGTTCACAATCTATCTATATACCCACTATATATAGGAAGTGTATCTAAAGAATACCTCGTAATTTAAACCCTTACTTTGCCCCCCCCCTGCTCTTTAGGGATAATTTTACAAAAAAGCTGAGACACGTATTCTTTTATTTCTTACCAAAAGTCTAAATATGAATTTTCAGATACCTAACTCGAGGAATTATGGATTGCACATACAAACTTTCAACCCCTATTTCACCCCTTCTTTTTTTAAACAAAAGATAGCCTATGTCCTTCTCCAGGATATAATCTATCTCCTTGCCAAATTTCATTACGTTTCGATCAGCCATTTAGTCGTGAAAAGGTTACAAACAAAACTACTCACAAACAAACAGAGTAACTTTCGCATTTATAATATTAGTATGTATGGAGTCTTTTCTAGTAATCACTACAACTTTCATTCTCTTAGCTCTAAAACAATTCCACGTTTACTGTAGAAACTTAACAGTGTTTCTTCAAAAAATCTTAAAGTAAACTTCCACTTCGTCTGTCTCAAGAATTTTCAGTCCAACAAAAAGTGTCTAACTGGAACTCCCAAGAATCGCACTGTCAAAACAAACCAACAAACTGCGTACAAGAGAACAGAACAACCGCTAGGTAAGTGAAAAGTTTGAAGCCAACTCAAAGTAACATTATTGAGATGGTATTTTATACACATGTAAGAAATTCGCGAGGTCTTCGCGTAGTTTCGCTTCGGGAATGTTCTCTGTATATTCCTATTAAGTTTGCGAGCAAATTCTTACTAAGATAATGTCGAAATTCCAGATTTAGATGCGAGTTTGACCAAAAGACACGTTGGCACGCTTGCTTGTGCTTCTACTCATAGTTTTAGTGGCAAGTTTCAAAGTACGTTCTGAATTTCAGGGTACAAAGTAAGCTGGATAAACGTCGTGAAAATAAAGTAGATATAAAATTCTTGTAAAATGTGTATCTGTACTGTGTTAATGTAGTCGATACATCAAATTTGAACTAGGTATTTAAAGATAGTCCAAATGAATGAATGGAATTAAATGAATGAACGGATGAAATTAAACGAATGCATTAATGATATAAATTAATGAATGAATGAAATGAATGAATAAATTGATTGAAATGAATTAATAAAATAAAATAATGAACATTCTTTATTATACCTACCTTACAAGCTAGACACAACAGTTAAGAAATAATAAAAAATAAGTAAATATAAGCATAATGGACGGTCTTAACGCTTAACAAAGCGGTCTCTTCCAGACAACCTTTAGATGGAGAGGATCCTTGCTTAATAGAAGATTGGCCGAGGTGTAAAAAGAATATACTTAATAATAGAAAAAAAAAGAAATTACTAATCCTTAACTACTGCATAATAGATGCATCATTTACAATGCACGGACACGGTTTTTTAATAGAAGTTTAACTGGGGTGGTTCTTAGCTATACCTGTTTTCAACCCCCACATATAAGAAGGGGTCAGGTGTTTTTTAAATTGATTTATTCAAAATCAATGAACTTCGATTTAAGCATAGAAGAATTCAATGAAAAATGTAGTACAACATTTCAATTCAATTCTTACCACTCTTATAAGGTTCTTACCGCTTACCATCAGGTACGTATGCTTGTTTGCTATCTTAGTAGTAAAAAAAAGTTGATACAGGAGATTCAAATCAACCTATATCTACTATTCGTATTTCAGACCACAAAGAAAGAATTAGTCTACGCCCCAAAAGTCCCGGCGCTCTTAACATATTCTTTTAGTTGCCATATAACCGTGGTTTCATCGTTTCGCGAATAAAATGAAGCCTATCTGAATAAATACGGTTATGGTCGAATAAAACCACTTTGTTGTGATTTTATTTTCGTGTAACGTTGGCACTTTGCAGTGCTACGATCAATTCAAACTCTGGGATACAAAGTATTGTAAATCAGCCGAATCGATTGGTGTTATCGATACTTATCTTGAATAAACTGGAATACATTTATTAACAGAAAGAACATACAATTATTTACAAGACTAAAAAACAGTTGAATCATCTAATCGTTGCAAACGATCTGTAGAAAGCTCAACTACTCCAGATCACTACCATGCAAAAGTGTCCCCAAGACACTGGCTGTATTGCAATGGCAATACGTTAACCCAGATAAGCGCCAGCGACCCACGTCGCTTCTTCTTGAATTAGATAGATTAGATTAGATTAGATAATTCTTTATTGCACACCTAATAACAATACAACTATAAAGAACACAGTAAAACTATGTGATACAATTGGCGGTCTTATCGCTAAATAGCGATCTCTACCAGACAACCTTTGGATAGAATGGACTTGTGGACATTACCTGGGGTGTTATGGTGTTCCTAACATACTACATATACATACTTATACTTATGATTAAAAAAACATATATGAATGAACATAAATGATAACTACTTATATAAGAATCATTTTTTTTAACCTATACTTTCCCACTGCTGGGCAAAGGTCTCCCACATGTTCCTCCACGTCTCACGATAACTCGCCACGTCCCACCAGCCATCCTGGAATGCATCGAGGTCGTCACGCCAACGCTTCCTCGGCCTGCCCCGGCTTCGACGCCCATCTGCAGGCACCCATTGTGTGGCGACCGTTGCCCATTTGTCTGTGACCATACGACTGACGTGACCCGCCCAGTACCACTTCAGCCTGGCAGTCTTGTCGCCAACATCTGCGAAGCCGGTCTTCGCGTGCAGTGTGGTATTGCGGATCCTGTCGATTCTCTTTACCCCTAACACGCTGCGTTCCATGGTTCTTTGGCAAACCTTGAGCTTGGACTTAATCAGATAAGAATCATATAAATTAATAATAAATACATAGATATTTAACGACAAATACTCAAATAGTGTTCTCTGAGCATACGTTTAAAAATGGCAAGTGACTTGGCACATCTGATAGTTACCGAGCGCGAAAAAAATAGATAAATAGATAATTCTATAATGTTACACCAAATTACAAAAACTTAACCTAAAAAGCTTAAAGACTAATACGTGGTGGTACAATGGGTAGCCTTATCGCTCAAAGCGATATCTTCCAGGCAACCTTTGGATGGACTGGATTGACAAAACGTGAAACTCGAAATTTATTCAATTTGTGCTACTAGTAATATAAAGTACAAGGTGTTTTATGGTGCATCACCCTACTTGGTTTTTTTTTGCAAGTTCCAAACATTTTCTTATCGTGAATCAACCTCATGTTGATTCACTAGTGATGATAAATGATTTTACTTACAAAACTTTCGTGATTTATTTCAATCATTATTTAAATGCGAGATTAATCACGTACTGTTTTATCGGTGTTTTGGTCGACGTAGTTCGGAGCGGTTCGCACTCACCCTGATGAAGGTTCACGAATTGAACCGAAACGTTGTTGGTCATATTATCAGTAAAACGTACGTTCTTACGTGATAAATCCCTTATTTATAATAATGATTGATGTTACTTCCATTATAAAATGCAACGAAGCTAATCAAAAGTAACCAATAATTTGCAAGAAACCTCGCAAGTGCATACTATAATCAAGTCGGCCACAACCGAACGCTGCATGTTCGCAAGGCACTTGTTTAGAAACTGTATCCTACATGCTCCCGGCACCCACTCGTGTGTTACATGCCAACTAATGGTTACATGCGATTAAAAGGTATACATTTTTTTAATAGATTGTAAGAGTCAAAATCTAAAACCAAAAATATTTTATTTTATACCAATCTAATCAAATCTAAAGCACCTAGATCCCATTGAATAGCAAAGGGTTTTCTTCTTCTATTAATGAAATTATAAACCGATAGCTTTGGCAGCCCAAGGGAGAGGAATTTGCCCAGCAGTGGGAAAATGTAGGCTAGTTAAAAAAAAAGCTTTGAGAGCACAAAAATGTTCTATGATTTTGCGTCTGACATCGGCCCATAAGTCGATTCGGACGGAAGGTCAAAGCGGCCGTAGCGGTCTTTGTCAGTCAGGACCTACTAACCGAAAAGTCATCGCTAACATGTCTGTCGCTAAAAGCCTTCCACCTCTAGACTGGCATGTTGTAGGAAGAAGGAAGAGGTTTGATAGGTAACATGCTTGAAATTATACAATGTAATCAAATTAGGCGCACCGCACACTCGCTGCACGCTCTAAGATTCGCGTTCATTAGGCAGCGCTCATTTAGAGAACACCCTGTGACCTACATGCTGGTGGTATGGTTCAAGTCACAACAAACAGTATCATTCAAAATAGTATACTTATTAATACATTAATTAATGTAAAATATTCATTCTTTAATCATTTGTTCTGGGTCTGAGTGTTTTTCTGTATTTTTTAATCAAATCAAATCACATCAAAAACATTTTTTTTATTTCCAATAGTACGAATAAAACAGACATACACAAGAGACAAATAAAACAATAAAATAAAAAAGAACTTACATTAAAAATCATAAAATATTTATATATGAATATAAATAACATCGTAAAGTGTGTCTTATCGTACCCCAAGCCGAAAAGGCTCTACTAAACATGCTAAGTAGCATGTGTTGGGTTGCAATGGCTACCTAGTGCTGGTCTTCTGTTGGAGACTCTTTGAGTGAATCACGGAAAGTTTCCGCAATCAATAATACAAAAATACTATAAATGGTCAAAAATTATTTTATTGTTTCTCAAAATATTCTCCCTTTGCGTCAATGCACTTTTTCATACGATTGAACTCAATTTCAAAACATTTGTGCCACTCCTCCGTGGTGACGCCAGATACATGTTTTTCATACTCTTATACAGCCTCTTCTGGTGATGAAAACCGTTAATCGCGTAATTGGTTCTTGATTTTTGGGAACAAAAAAAAGTCACACGGTGCCAGGTCAGGACTGTATGCTGGATGATTCATAAGTTGTACGTTTTTCGCCTTAAAAAACTCATTTGTCTGTCTGGCCATGTGGGAACTTGCATTGTCGTGGTGCAAGATGATACGGCGTTTACCGTTATTTTGACGGAGTTTGTCAATAATTTCCGGGAAACAAATGGTCGTGTACCAGTCACTATTCACGGTACGACATTTTTCTAAAGCAACAGCAGCCACGTGTCCAGTTTTATTAAAAAAAGAAGCAATCATCCGCTTCGAAGCACTTTTCACGTGCGCCACTTTGGTTGGTTTCAGCTCATCTCGAAAGACCCATACGCTCGATTGCTGCTTTGTTTTGGGATAATAGCTATAAATCCATGTTTTGTCACCTGTTACTATGTCCCACGTCAAATTGGAAGCCCCTTCGTTGTATCTGGCAAACATAGCATGGCACCAAGTGATGCGGACGGTTTTTTGAGCATCAGTCAAATCGTGTGGGATCCATCGAGAACACATCTTTCTCACAATGTGAAAACAATTGACAATGATATGAAACAAATTTTATTCTACGGCTAAAGAGTTCCATTTTCAAATGTAGCAATAACTTTTAAATATTGTTTAGGTAAGTGGCCAATTCCGGGAACTTTTAGTGTGACCTATGTATCAGTTATCTGATTCCCATAGAACAAGATTTGCTTAGTTTGGGACGAGCGCTGTGTGAAATGCCCAGCATTATTTATTATTATTATTCTTACAAGTTAGATACAACGAATAATGTTTTTGTACTGCTTTGTATAGAAATTAGTACTATATATATTAATGTACATATATCCTTATTATAATATTATAAACAGGTAAAATTTGTATTTATGTAGGGAGTAATCTCAAAAACTACTGAAGCCTTTATAGAAATTATTTTACTAATTAAAAGCTACACTATCCCTGAGTACTATATTAGGTTATATTTTATATTAAAAAACATCCGTACGAAGCTGGGGTGAATCATCAAGTTTACAAAAAAGATTTATTCTACTTATGCATGCATACATTTACACAACATCCATCCTTACTTTCGTCAAATGCGTATCTACCAAATTCCTTAAAAAAACAATAAAACAAGTAATTCAATAAAATGAGATTATGCTATTGGCATTAAGCTTTAGCCATAGGAGTTTGTTTATATTGATATTAAGTGCTGTTGATTCTGTAATAAATTAATTAAAATATTATAAAAATCTATAAATAAAGGCTTACTTTAAGGTTTATGACTTGGACCTAATACTCAGGCTCGAAGACCGCGTTGCCTTTTAGTCCAACAGAGTGCAGTTTTGTAGGGCGATGTTGCTTACTAGGCTTACCTATGTCGATCGCACATAATACTACCTCCTGCTGTCAACTTTACTTGCGCTATCATAAACTAACAGTTTGTTAAAGAAGCTTTCAAATTCAAAATGCTTGTATGAGAGTGTATTTACTCGACTGTAGAGAAGGAAGGGTAATGTTTTTAGGATGTATGTTTGTATGATGGGTACTATTTTATCATCATCATCATATCAGTCAACTGACGTCCACTGCCATAGGCCTCTCCCATGGATTTCCAGAGCGACCAATCTTGTGCGGCCTGCAGCCAACGGCTCCCAGCAACCTTAATCAGGTTCGTCTTTTCATTTAGTGGGGAGTCATCCTACGCTGCGCTTTCGAGTGCGTGGTCTCCACTCGAGAACCTTTCTGCCCCATCGGCCGTAAGTCCTTCGACCTTTGATTGATTGATTGATTGAAAATACTTTATTGCATTTATAAAGCTATAACTAATAATAAAACAAAATAAATAAATATTGCTGGACATTTTAAACAGCGCTATCTAGTCCCAAACTAAGCAAAGCTTGTACTATGAGAACCAGATAACTGATAGAATACTTACATACATTTTTTTTTGTAAAAACATACTTATAATATATAGAGAAACAACCAGACCCGGAACAAATATCTGTAGATCTTGCAAACACTTGTTCCGCAGCGGGAATCGAACCCGCTACCTCCTGCGTCTCAGCCGGCTATTCGCCCACTGCACCACGGAGGTCGTCTGATTACAAAGGTGAACTTAATGCTAGAGAGCATTCTCTTCCAGATAACCTTTGTGTATTGTAGATAAAGATGTGTAGGTAGTGCACAGAAAAGGAAAGTAATGAAAATTTGCACACGACTAATAAAAATAGCATAATATAGGTACATACTACTCAAATAAACTTTACTTACAATTAGAAAACTTTCGCGATTTATTTCAATCACTATTATAAATACGGGATTTATCACGTACCGTCTTATCGGTGTTTCGACCGACAATGTTTCGGTTCACGGATCGGGAGCGGATCGCACTCACCCTGATGAAGTTTCACGAATTGAACCGAAACATTGTCGGTCGAAACACCGATAAGACGGTACGTGATAAATCCCGTATTTATAATAATAATTAAATAAACTTACTTAAATACTTTATAATGATAGACTTAACTATACCAATATCAAATAAAAACGATCCAACAAACGTAAGCATTTTCTCAGCTATTAGTGCTACGCAACTGTAATTATCTTATTTTCAGTATACTACACGATACAGCAGCTCGGCGTATATTTTATGAAAATGAGGGGTTAGGCGCAAATAGTGCGGTTTACGTAGACGCTGTAAAATTAAACCGCAAAATGTATATACAGCTTCATTTGATAGTGGAGTTATTGATCGTGTTGTAGGCTTTTGGCCTTAGTTTTGGGTGCCCGTTGGTTGAAATCAAACCTTTTGACATGGTACGTTTTGACATATACAAAGCAAACGTTTTGATATTTATTAAAAATAATTAGTTGTAATCCCCGGCGCGAAAAACCCGTTTTTTTTGTAACTTGAAAATATATTCGCTTGACTATATTCTCACCTGAAGGTAAGCGATGATTGTGGTCTAAGATGAAGCAAGTAGACCTAAAAGACACTTATTTACTATAATCCATCTAATATTATAAATGCGAAAGTAACTAGGTTTGTTTGTTACCTTTTCACGGCTAAAGGGCTGACCGGATCGTAATGAAATTTTGCAAGAAGATAGATTATATCCTGGGGAAGGACATAGGCTATCTTTTGTTTTAAAAAAATAATCTTGAAGGGAGTGAAATAGGGGTTGAAAATTCCATACAATATAACCGTCGTTCATTGACGTGAAGCCATTTACATGAAGTGTCGCGTCACTTTGAAATTTCTTCTGCATTTGATTTGTTTGATAATTTATATGGCAGAACAAAGTTTGCCGGGTCAGCTAGTGTGAGTATAAAAATTAAAATGTTAACATTCTTACTCATAATTTCTGAAGAAATAACTTCATTTTATATAATTTTTGAGACTATTATGGTTAAGAACACTATTTTCACTAAAAACTGGGATATATATAAAAACTCACAAATCATGGTAAATATTCAGTTTTTAGTGAAAACACCTTTTCTCTCTTACCTTAAAGAGAGAGAGAGACCTCGAGAAAGGTAATAAGTTTGATGCCTATGTCTGTCGCTCTGTTGTATCGTAGTTTCCAAACAGATGGACTGATTCGGACACGGATCGCGGACCACCAAGTGAGGTTGTGAAAGAGAGATATATTCATGTAAAAAACACTAGCTGAGATCTCGCGATGTTCTTTCTGTAATGTCCGACATGTCTTGTCTAGTAATTATACCTCAATTGGTCAAATTTGGAGTAAAAATTAGCTACTTTACAGCTGACTTTTTAAGATCTGATTGTCCTAAGCATTGGGCATACTATGATGTTTTCGAACTATTGCTATCCTATCCAGGTACGCTGCTATCCAGGGTGCCTGGAAGAGATCGCTTTTAGCGATAAGGCCGTCCATTATCATCATCATCATCATCATCAGCCCACATTAGTCCACTGCTGGACATAGGCCACTCCCAATACGCGCCACTGAGCCCGGTCTTCGGCTCTTCTCATCCAGTTTCTATCCGCAACCTTTCTTATGTCATCGCTCCACCTAGCCGGGGGGCGCCCCACACTGCGTTTTCCGAGACGCGGTCTCCATTCAAGAACTCGTTTACCCCAACGGTTGTCGGTTCTCCGGCATATATGGCCAAGTCCACTGCCACTTCAGTTTGCTAATCCGCTGAGCTATGTCGGTGACCTTGGTTATCTGTTGGATAACCTCGTTACGGATTTTATCCTTCAGAGAAACTCCAAGCATAGCATTAATTGTGTATTCTCTTTTGTTTGTTTCATTTTGAATGCCGTGCAATAAAAAATGATCTAATCTAATCTATCCAAGTATATTTTAAGTGTAAAACTATTTTCGTAATTAACTAATTTTTATGTTATATTATTCAGTACTACCACTTCGTTATAACATCCATAAAAATTTAAATACTTGCATAACTATTCGCATCATAACACATAAACATTTATTGATAAATTACGAACATGTATATGATGATATGTGATATGATGTTATCCTTAGTACCCTTGGATGAACTGGCAATATTCCAGCTACTGACCGGAATATTAAACAGTATTTAGAGAATATAAAATTTTAGAATTCATAAATTCTGACTAGAGCAGGTAACAGCTTTTGTGAACGCTTGTGTTGAGAGAAACGTATCAGAGTGTTTTGGAATACTTTTATTATTGATCGAGCGAAGCGAAATCTCCAAATCAACTGGGGCAAATCGGCGTTGTATGTATGTATGTATATATGTATGTATGTTTGTTTGTCCGAGGATAACTTTCGTAGCGTTTATCCGATCATCATGAAATTTGGTATATAGGTAGGTAGTGATGGCATAATTTTGGTGTGACTAAATGAGCTAAAAATATTGGAGGGTTGTTGAGATATTGGGGTTCAAGCTGGATAAAAAAAAATTAAAATTAGACTCTTAGGTCAAGTGGGACGTCAAATGAAAGGTCTTCATTAGTACATTTGAACTTCATTTTTTATTTTAGTTTAGTTTTTGAGTTATTAGCCATAATAAAAACAAAACTTTGACAAAATTCACAGGGTACACCAGTGACCCCACAATACTGAAATTTGGTATTCGTGTAGCTTTAGTGACACATATATAGGCAAAAGTCTGAAATCCAGAATAACTGCCATTTGTACCCCAAACAAAATTAACCAATTAACAAGAACCCCCGTTACATCTAATCTGAATGAAACTGTAGGTCAAGTAGGTTGGTTATGCATTTCATAGAACCAATTTATTAGTCAAAGATTAAAGCCGGCATGCACAAACATCACTAAACGTATTTAGCGACTAAACATGTTTAAATTTGAAGTATTTATATGATTTGACAACTCCTTAAATCATATTTAGCCACTAAATACGTTTAGGCATCGTTGTGCAAGTCGCCCTAAGAATAATATTTATTTTGAGAGATTCGCGAGATCTCAGTTCGGGGTGAATCACTAGTTATAAAGACGCTCATTTCAACAAACAATATCAGGAAACCTTTTTATCTACAAAGGTTTGCTGGAAACAATTGTATCGAAATTTGAAGTTTCAGAATTGGCAAAGTTTGAAGTGTAAGAATACACAGGAACGATCTTTCCTTTGTATAGATAAATCTGGATAAGTTAAACTATATTTGACAAGATACCATGTTAGTCAAAGGTCATCATCATCTCATGTGTCAGATTGACTGTCAGGTGCAAAACTGTTACTTTCTATGACTTTCATTGAGTTATACTTAGTCAAGTAATTTATTACCAGCTGACGGTAAGTGGTCGAAGACTTGGGACTTCTTCTTTTTCCGTTCCAATGGCTGTTTGATTTATAAGTTTTATTAGCCCTATAGAGAGCAACTTCCACACTCCTGTCTGTTGCCTGGTAAGTCCTCTCGTATGCAGGTGGTTGGGCAGAGAGAACATGAGAGCAGATGGGTTATTGTTTGTAAGGTGGCCCCGCAGTGGCACTGGCACTTAGGACTTGAAGACTCTGGGATTAAAGAAGTCCGACAAAAAGGCGGCGCAAGCGTGGTTTTTCGGCTGTAAAGCATTGTAATGCGAGCCCAATATCGTGTGAGTTGTGACGTAAAGTTTACTACAAGAAGACCGCGCGTTGCCCACGCATGGTACGAGTACGTCGTGCGTCGTTTGTCGTACGTCTGAATTGAAAGTAAAAGTTGAGCAGGTGTTGAGTCGACATGGCGGGCTATGGCCTTTACTCGTATTAATAATAAACATTGAAATCAATGAAATCACACAACAATCTAATCGCCCGCTAACCTTGTAATCCGATTAGTTAACAATTTCTTCGCCAACTATCCAAACTCCGAACATATTTGTCGCTTCACAATCGCCACAAGACGAATAACTCAACATGTCGTAATAAATTCCCGTGTAGCGGCTAAAGTTTGAATTACTTCTCTATTGAAAATCACCAGAGATCGTGCGAGCTCCCAATTCGGTCGCTCGACTCAGCAACGGGAAAGTTGGACTCCACGTGAGCACTTTTCTTTGGACAACTTCGGACATTTAGGTACAAGTTAAGATTTAGAGTATGTCGCAGTAATGATTTATTTCCTTGCCGATTGAGTTCTGAACTTTGAGTTCGGGAAGTAGTAGAAGTTTCTAATTGAGTAGTTAGTTTGTAGGGGCTTAGCTGAAAGATTAGCTATACTTTACTTCACATTTACTGATTCAACAGGCGACTGTTTCTGAGCTGTTGAAAAACTTGTTGAGATATCAACGATATCGCAAAATACATCTATGTTCTACGCACCGCCAAAGAGTGAAACGACTTGCCCGAGTTTGTGTATCCTAATAAATGAAAACTAAATTTTCAAGTAAAGAGTGAACAGGGCGCGTTTTATACATGTGTCTATCGTAGACTAAGAACACCTTGTGCCTACATGAAACGATGAATAAATGAATATGTCGTATAATATGACACGCTTCCGCCCGCTTCGTCGCACGCGTCAATAAAAACATTACTCTCCTTCTGCGCAGCCGGGTAAAAAGTAGCATAATCAATCCAGGTTTTATAACCTTAACAGACAGACAGGCAGGGAAACAGAGTTACTTTCAGAATAACAGAATAGAGTAGAATGAAGGGCAAAGCAAGCATATCAACTCGGAAAGGGATCGGCGCCGTATCGCCTTTCGCCTCGTCGTGAACCAGGCGTCAACCTAACGTAAAAACATAATCAAAGCGGATCAGCAGCCCCTTGGCTACGGCTAGGCGACGACACTGTGCTTACGGCTCGCCACCCGCTGGTTAACGACTAGGCGGCACCAGTTTCACCGCGCGGGTATGAAGAGCAGTAAGCGTGGGGACGACGAGCCGTAAGTGCACCGCACCGTGGTTGTGAGCTTGTCCCGAGGCGAGGCGATTACGTTACGATTCCGATTAGTGTGCGTTGCAGTAGGGAGTTACATACAAAGAATACTGTACGGCTCGAGCTGATACGGCGATGATCCTTTTCCGAGTTGGTATTGTGTGCTATGAGCTTAATGGTTTATTGTACACCAGGAATGCTTAAAAAACTAATTAATGATTAATATAGTACAATGGAGATACTCTTTCTGGTATGCATCCAGTTCATCCCTCCATATCCGCCTGGGTCTACCACGAGGCCGCCGCCTGTTTGGAACCCATTCTGTAGTGGCCCAGAAAGAGTGGTCCCAATTAGCCAATAACCGGGATTCGTGGAAGGAGGGAAGGGAGGCCTTTGCCCTGTAGTGGGACTCTACGGGCTACTAATAATAATATATATAATATAATAATAATGGAGACACACATGTACAGTTCGAGTCGAGTTCCCAATACCAAAACCATAATAATAAATACCAAAATTCGCAAGCAGACTAAACTACAAGACATCAGCAAGCGAATATTGGGGCTCAAGTGGAGTTGGGCAGGACACTTGGCCAGACATAGTGACGACAGGTGGGCTAAGACACTAACAGAGTGGAGACCGAAAACTGGCCATCGAAATAGAGGACGTCCACCAGCGAGATGGGTCGACGACATCCATAAGACCGTGGGTCGTACGTGGTTCAGACTAGCACAGGATCAGGAAGAATGGCAGAAACAAAGACAGGCCTATGCCTAGCAGTGGGTTGACACGAGCTGAGGATGATGATGATGATGATGAAAATACAATGGGCGGCCTCATCGCTGAAAGCGATTTCTTCCAGGAAACCTTTGGATGCAAAGTAATGAGTAAAGCACTAATGGACAATGGTGCACAAAGTATGATTACAAATGAAAAGAAATATTACTAATAATATTAGTACGGATAATCTTAATCTTTCATTTATTTGTTTCAATGTCGTTCATATACAGATATCTTATTAAGTAGGTATAATTACAGTGGCTCACCGGGGTGCAAATAAACACAATAAAAAAACAACAGTAAAACAAATCTTGCATAACTTTTGAAACTATCATGGTTATGAACACTATTTACACGAAAACTGTGTATATGCACTATTTACAGTTTTAGTGCAAATAAATCCCGCATTTATAAAAAACACATGTGAAGAATTAAAATTACAATTACCTAATTTACCTACTCCCTTTTACCTTACTCTTATTTGATCTACGGGCAAAGATAACAACTGATTGGGTCCCTAACGCAACACGCCCACGCGGCAAACCACCACGGAGATGGCGTGATGACTTGGATGTGCATTTACCAGACTGTCCCACTATAGCAGTGGACAGAAAAAACTATAAGAAGGGAGAGAGGCCTTTGTCCTGCAGTGGGACAACACAGGTTAAAAATAAATAACAATAATTTATCTATGTCAAGAAATAATAGCGATTAAGCAAAAATAACATACTTTTCTTCTAGTTACTACATGAGCAAAACCGGAGGCTGAAGATTGTAAAGTAATAAAACTATGACATACTTCTACTTGTGACGTCAGAAGCCACAGAAAGCTTCGTATAAAACCACCGCGCCTAGCTATCGTAGGCAAGAACAAAATGGTTAGAGAATTCCGGTTTTCAGCACGTACTGCCTCACTTTAGTTTTTACTACCTCGCGAATTGCTGGAGTGAAAAAGTATTCATTATTGAACACATTTATGTTGTTGCTAGGGACTTATCCAAATAAAATTATGTTAACGTAAATTATGTTTATGGGCCTTCCACGCGGACGTTGTCCGTAGTTTGGGAGCCATTCAGTGGTGATCTTCGCCCACATTGTGTCTGGCATACGGCACACGTGTCCAGCCCAGTCCCAGGAAAAGGTGGCGGGATGAGCTCAACTCCTACCTCAAGGATTGGCTCCTACTTGCAATCAACAGAGACGAGTGGAAAGAGGGAAGGGAGGCCTTTACCCTGCAGTGGGACACAACAGGCTTACAATAATAATAATATTTATGGATAATATAATGATTCCAATAAATTACAATAGACGCGATTTCTAGAGATCTTCCCGTGATATGTGGATTCAATGACACACACTTCTCGTTTTATACTTATTGATTGAAATATTATTTCGTACTGAACGAGAGGGAGAGGAGAAATAGACTGATTGCGTGGTTGGTCATTGCATCTCCACTTCGAGAGGAACATCACTAGTCAAATCCCGTCTCTCAAAACGGACTGCAGAAAATATAGTTGAACTGCCTTAATGATTAATCAGCGCTTGTAGCTGCGTAGTTCATACGAAAAATGAATATAATTCCTCTGTTAAGATTTTTATAAGTAGAATCTTCACAACCGTCCTAACTAAAAAAAACAAGTAAGTTTAACGTGTCCGTACATTTACTTAGCCCGTTCTATAGTTTTTCACGTTGTTTTATTGTTGAGCCATCTTCTTTATTGCCTTTCGAATGGCAAGCTATGTACCTTTTATCCGTAAAAAGGTATTTTATTTCGGAATCTTAATTTGTTTAAAGGTGTTTTAATGAAAATTGCCTTGCAAGCTATCGAATGCTAAAACGTTTAAGCGATTTTAGATTTAAGTAATTCAACTTGATTAAAACTGCACTTTCGAAAGGATTTATTTGAGTGAGTCTTGTTTTTACAAAGGAATTGTTGAACAAATTCTTGTTTGCTTTGTAAATAGTAAAAGAATTGGTCGGGAGAGGTGCAACTGTACCTATATAAACAGAGTAGCTGTAAGGCCCGGTTTCCACCAAAGCAGAGAGGAGAGAAGATGTGAAAAATCAACCAATCGAATCACAATAAAGTCTTATTACGTCATGTACGTGCTTTACTATCGGTTGATATTACCCATCTCTGCTTTGCATTGGTGAAAACTGGCCCTAATGTTCGCATTGGCATGGTTGTGTTAATCTATGTCTACACCAGCGCGCTTTCATGTCCATCTTGCGTTTTCCACTGACGCATGCATGAAACGTCACAGCACATGCAATATTGCATACCACAACAGCGCATACCCTTAGCGCTATTTACCAGACAAAATTGCCGAAGATAGTTGTCCCGTTTCTTTAATATTTCATCCAGATTCCTTTTCTAGCCTTATTTTACCTTACATTTAACAATATATGCGTCATATATTATGGCAATCAATATTGCATACGCTTGACGCAAGACAAATTTAAAGTTGTAGATGAACATGAAAGAGCATTGGTGTATTATATAGCTTTTTGGTTTGAAGGGTAAAGATGGCACTGAATATCTCTAGAGTGACGGGCTCAATGAAGTGTTATATAGGCCAAGTCCTAGCGTCATCGCCGCACACGAGCCACGCGCCACAATCACAAAACGCCGCCACCTGCGGACTGCACTTTTCGTACATTTTATAAGAACTCGCCGCACACGTTTGATGCTAGTAATCCCTACACGCCACGTGACGACGCTTCTTGCTTCGAGTGGTCGTGTGGCCGCCACTGACCGAAAGTGAAAGAAAGAGGTAAGAAAAAGTGAATGTCGCGCGCTTCCACACTAAGCAGCTGCTTCCAGCTTTATGTGGCGGCATTTTGTGGCTGTTGCACGTGTCTCGTGTGCGGGAAGGATACTTAGTTACATTGCAGGGTAACAATTGTTATAGATATAGGCTTTTTATTCTCTTCTTTTTATCTCTTCTTTGTATGTTCTAAATGCTATTTTAGTGCGTAAATAGTAATTAAATGAATGCCATCGGCCTAATTATCAAAATTCGTAAGTCCATATGGGAAAATTTTATAAGAGCAACAAGAATCTAATTTTATCACAAAGATTGAGAGATTTTAAAGGGTTATTCTTGCTTTAGGTATAAAATGAGGTCTTTTCAAGGGTCATCAAGCTGAAGTGGCAGTGGGCCGGTCATACTAGTATCTGCCACAGAACCGATAACCGTTGGGGAAAACGTGTTCTGGAGTGGAGACCACGTCTAGGCAAGTGAAGTGTAGGACGCTCTCCGGCTAGATGGAGTGACGATTTGCGCGCTATGGCTGGCAAGGATTGGATGAGAAGAGCTGAGGATCGGGTTCAATGGCGCACCCTGGGAGAGATCTACGTCCATCAGTGGACTGTTATAGGTTGATGATGAGGCCGACAATGGCTATGTCTACAGGCAATAATAACTGCCTAACAACAAGTGGGATTTGAGATTGAGCCATCATCACATCATATAAAGAAAAAGTTGCGTTCTATATTTATTTACCAGGTAAATTTCTTTTTACTGAACAACAACAATTTTTTCTCGGACTTTTAAGTTTATTTGAAAACTATTCGTCCATTTATTTGGTAGCAAGCATCTTTAAGAGGTCACGACCCCTTTCACTTGAAATACATTTGCTTAATTCTACTTTCTACGCAAAAATTCAACTCTGTTATTTGTTTACTAATTTTGTGCTATGCAAAGTTCTGTTTGATATAAATTGAATAACATTCACGTCTGACTTGATCATAGGTCCATTTTTATCATCCATAATCCTATAAATTGGAATACATAACTCTTTTATATCATGGATAGAGTATAAAAAATAAGCACTTATTTACTTCTCTTACAAACAAACCAAATCTCCAAAAAAATGTAGCAACCTAATTGCTAGTAATGATGCTGTGATAAAAGTTGACTATGATGGAACACTAGATGGAAAGACGATCTGATAAAGGTTGCTGGGAGCCGTTGGGTGCAGGCCACACAAAACACGTTGCTCTGGAGTCTGCTCTATAAGGGAGGCCTATGTCACAAACAGTGACATAGGCTTCGAAAAAAACTCGAACGAACGTTCGATCGATCGACTTGATCGGAAACCCGTTCTTTGACAATTCCCTGCCACATAATTCAAGCAAACTTGAACACTTATTCCATGTTTAATTGATCCACAAGCCTTAATAGTTTTACATTCAAAGTACTGCACAATAATATTTTTATTATTTTTTTTTTCTTCTTGTTTTTTGTATTGCCATTATTTTTCAATGTATTTATGTAATGTTCGGAACTATTTATTCTGCGATTCGTGTATTTTAGTATTGTTATTTTATTGTGTATTTTCTCCTTTATTTTGTCTACGTGTTATTTTTATTTTAAATTTTCTATTAGTATTGTCTTTTCAAATGTCCTCACTTAGGCCCTGTCAGAAAACCAGCGCTGCATCGTATCCACCGTGGTACGAAACAACTTATGCTGAGACAGGGACCATTTTGTCCCCACGCAACACCATAATTTTCTTGCTGGGTGAAGCTGGACTTTTCCTTTGTTTTTTTATTTTGTATGATGTCATGTGGGTTCAAATAAATGTTAAAATGTGAAAGAAAGAAATATTTCAAGTCCTCGTACGCGCGTGCGCCAGTTATCACTCTTTGAACTAATCTTAACTTCTGTACCTATCTTTATTTTAATAGTATTTTATTTTTATTGTTATCCGACACTTGTGAAAAATTCTATGATGTTAAACCCATCTCAAAAAATTTCTAGCTAAATGGCACTTGAACCCGCAACCTTCCTCTTGATACGAACGATACGAAAATGCCGCAGCATCATGCTGAGCTCAGTACCAATTCATCCCCAAACAGAGCTTTTAAGTTTGTTAGTTTGATAGTGCTTAGAGGTAGATTTTGTTGTTGTTGTGTTTTATTTTTCTTTTTTACGGTGGGGTTTTTGAATTAAACTTTTTTTTTTCAATACGAGGATGCACTGCCAATTGTGCTACAGGCTCTTGTCACGTCATGGTCGAAATTAGTGAGATAATTCAGTTTACGATTCAAAGCATCTTTAGCTCAATCATAAGAATTTTTTTTACAGTTTTTGACCTAAGTATTTTGTTCCTATGTTCAGCAGTAAACATCCTATGGTAATATGATGATAAAGATGAATAAAAGTTAATTAAAAATACACTTTAATGTAAATACATTTTTACCCACAACTTACACTCTTTGATATTCTGCACACAAGCAACAAATCCCTCCCAAAAACGTAGCAACCTCCTTAGAAAATTAAATTGGTAGTACAATATGCTGTTAAATTTTACCGAGATAATACGATAGAGCGCTGCAGAGTTCCTCCAGAGGGTTGTTTGTCTTCTCAAAGTACACATCTGATGTTAAAAGCACGCGATGGTGCGATTAAAGTCTACGGTAAAAATCTTCGTACAGATTCCTGAAAAATGAGCTGAGATTGCTTCGATAAAGTTTTGCTTTTACGAGTTTATTTTAAAGTTTGTTTTTCTTTATGATATCTATTACTCGTAAAAGAAGTTTAGAAGTTATTTAAGAATTTTATCTGAAATAAATAATAATATTAATTTACAACGGCTCCCAGCAACCTTTATCGGGTCGTTTATTTTCATCTAGTGGGGTCCTTCGCAGAGTTTTCCTTTCTGCCCCAGTGGATGTCAGTTATTCAAGCTATGTGCCTCACCCACTGCCACTTCAGCTTGCTAATCCTTTTGGCTATGTTGGGTTCAGGCCACACAAGATCAGTCACTCTGGAAATCTATGGGGGAGGCTATGTTCAGCAGTGCACGTCCTGTGACTGTAATGATGAGCATGATGAATAATTTACAGCTCAAAGCTTCTCTTTAGATTATGACTGGGATTGATCCAGAATAACTGCCATTTGTACCCCAAAAAAGTAACCAAATTACATGCCGTCTGCCGATACCTGTAATTTGAATGAAACTGTAGGCCAAGTTATCTGCTCATTTTCTTTGCTTAATATTATGCTTTATTTCGTGGCACTATTTTGATAATCAAAGTTTACAAATAATATTTTTTTGTTTTAATCGGCGATTCGAGAGATCTCAGTTACATGGTTATACACATAGATTATGACTAGGATTGGGACATAGGCTACTTTTTATCTGACTGCGCAGAAGAAGGGTAATGTTTTTATTAAAAAACCATCCGTGCGAAGCCACGTGCGGGTCAGCCAGTTTTAAATTATTAGGTTGCGGAACACTGCAAGTACCAACCTCGCTGTGCGAACATTTCACGACTCCTTACAATATTAAGCACATGTACCTCGCATTTTTTCTAGTACATCGTAAAATCCTAACGTCGTTGGTCATTCGGTTTTACGTCGCTAGAAGGCTGAATTTTTGACTAGGTCACGTAGGTACCGGTAGCGTTATCGCACAGTGAAGATATACATAGTTAGAGCACTCAGAATATAGATTCACGAAAATTATGCTCCATTTCTAAAACTTTTGTCAAATGTTTGCGTGATCTGAAAATATTTGTTCAGGGTGTAGTCGTAGTTTTCGATACGCTGAGAATTTGTGAAGGGAATTATTGTATAATATAAATATCTATTTATGTTTGAAAAAATGCTTTAACATTAATTGATCGAGCGAAGCGTGATCTTTAAATCAACTTGGGCAAATCGGCGTTGGATGTATGTATGTATGTATGTTTGTTTGTTTGACCGAGGATAACTTTCGAAACTTTGATCCGATCATCGTGAAATTTGATACATACGAGTAAGTAGGTAGTGATAGCACAATTTTGGTGTGACTAAATGTGCTAAAAATGTGGGGGGGTTGTTGAGATATTGGGGTTCAAGCGGGGTAAACAAAAATTAAAATGTGACTATTAAGTCAAATACGTCGTTAAATGTAAGGCCTTCATTAGTACATTTCGATTCCATTTTTATTTTTAGGAAAGTTTTTGTAGTTTTTGAGTTATTAGCCATAATAAAAACTGAACTTCGACAAAATTCACAGGGTACACCAGTGACCTCACAATGCTTTAATTTGGTATGCTGCTTAAGTGCCACAAATATAAGCAAAAGTCTGAAATCCAGAATAACTGCCATTTGTACCCCAACAAAGTAAAAAGTAAAACACACATCCGGAATCGTATTAACTGATTTTAGAGGTGGGTTTAATACCGGTAGTTTGAATATTTATCCAGTAATCGATACATTAAAAAAAACGTAACATCATGTCGTACATACATAACGTAGTATCAAGAGGAAAATGGCGGGTTCAAGTCCCGTCTAGACTTTTTTGAGATGGTTTTAAAATCAAAACACGTCGTATAATAAAAATTAGTATATAATATAAAAAATAAAATAATAAATAAATATTGCATTTCACACAGCGCTATCTAGCCCCAAACTAATCAGAGCTATGATATTGTATATATAAATATACTTTTTTTTGTACTTAAATACATAAAATATAAAAAAAACATCCAGACCCAGAACAAATATCTGTAGATCATACAAACATTTGATCCCCAGCGGGAATCAAACCCGCTACCTCCGGCGTCTCAGCCGGCTATTTGCCCACTGCGCCATGGAGGTCATCAAATTATATATATATATATAGTGTCTTTGTATTAGTATTTTCTGTAAAACGCTGCGTATGCCTATTTTTTTATTTTTCTCACGTAACGTACTTACTTGTATTAAGTTGTATAGCTGTTGGTTATTTTCATTTCCTGTGGACCGTGCAGGTTTTATAGCGAAAAATATTAGAACGGACGGAGCTGGAAACGGGATTTTAATTGAGTTTTGGATTTTGTTTGTAGAGAATTTATTTACACGCCGACGTTTATATGGGAAAGTAGTTGAGTGAAACCGTATTTTTTAGTTAGATTTGTAAAAGTACAATTTTAGAAGCGTTAGTGCGAATGTTTTTAAATTTAGGATTTTTAAGCCGGGTTTAAATTTAGCCTTTCGATTTGGTTTGGCATTGAATTTTATTTATTTAGATTTAGTGAAGAGCACATACAGTGTACTACTCACTGAGGCGGTGTAAAAATCTCTCTTGGGGTAACTTGAGCCTTCATACCACTTGCCGATTTCACCGGTTTTAAAAGGAGGTTCTGTATATATTTTTTATCGATTTATCCGTCAATTGTGGACCGATTTTCAAAATACTTTTTTTATTCGAAAGAGTCCACTTCCAAGGTTGTCCCATTGGAACCAAGTCAGGATCTGATGGTGGAATCCGGGGAAATCGAGGGAAACCCTCAAATTTCAAAGGCACGTACAATGTTTTTCACATATTTTTTTTATAAAAAAAATATCAGATATTTGTGTATAATGTTATACTGTTATCTGAAGAAAAATAGTGGCAATAATAAACACACGATGTTTCAGAGCGACCAATCTTGTGCGGCCTGCACCCAACGGCTCCCAGCAACTTTTATTGTAATAAATAATAATAAATAAATATTAATAATAATTGTAATAACCCCGCAGGGCATGCTTGTGGCGAGCGTTCGGTGCGTGGCGACACCGCGGAGCCCCATTACTCCCTGGGGTTGACAGAAACCCCTGACCCTTGGTTTGCCTTAGTTGGCCGGTCAAGGGTGGAGGCGCAAGAACGGAACCTATGCTCCAAGGGTTAAAGTGTTAAAGGCATAAAGCCGAGAGTAGCGCTTAGTGAAACTGCAGCACACCTCTCAAACCCCTTTAACCGCACACACTGACGTTGTCCCTTACGCTGCTTTCTATAGGCGGCACTTATGGGGGCCCGTTTAGTGGACGGCTAGTCACCACCTGCCTCAATCATTCTTAATATTGTAGGATTGGCAGGTGCCGTATCTCATTTCTCTGATAACCCATACTCTATTTCATAAGCATTACTCTAACAATAGCCCGAACTCTAATCCATGTGTTGCAATAGTACTACCATCTGTCGCACCTCCCAGCTTATCATAGTGAATTTGATAAAAAAACAGGCCTCTTACTCGTTGGCTTCGGCCCCGGTAATGCCTTAGTAAAGGTCCAGGCCTAAAGCTTGTGTAAAGTAATAAATGTTTGGAATAATAATAATAAATAGAAATCAACGCGCATTCCTATTGGCGGCTGATTTTTTACACTATAATGTTCTGCGAGGTTCCGCTAAATTGGGACGAAAATTTGGTTACCTCAGCAAAATACTTGGCGGTCCGATGTTGGGCAATTCTGTCGGGAACTTTTTAAGTTATAAGTAGTTTATGTTAGAAATATCCTAAATTTCAAGTATAATTGAAATAATCTAGTCTCGTTTTTAAAGTTGGAAGATTAAAATAAAAAACATAGACAGGGTGTGGTGTAATGAGTGGATAATAGGGTACCTGCGGGTAGAGGCCATTGTGGCGGTTCAGAAAAATATTTGTTATGCTCAGTAAAAGTGCCTCGGTTTTCGAGATATTCGACATTTTCGAAATTTAAGAAATATTTTATCCTTCGTCACTATTTTTGGCGCCAAGACTGCAAATGAATTTTTTTTTCTATCTGTTTTTTGGATAGTATTCTTGGATAGATGTATGAAAACTATTATTTTTATTACACAAGCACAGTTATGTTTTTAAAATAAGATTTCACTAAAATTTTACTTGCTTTCGTTTGTTTTCCTGACCTTTACCCTTCTATGGTGTAAAAAAAATGTATGGTCACTTGAATGCCAAATTTTAAAAAAATTAGCCTATTTCATCGAGATTCCGAAATGGTATATTACATATCATTGCCACAACTTGATTCAAAATTAATTCCTACCAAACTTATCAAGGCGTAATTTAAAGAAATATTTTTAACTGTTATTAGCAATAATTGTTTACTGTTCGCAGAACTACTAGTAATTCTTGGAACAGATTGGTTCCCGGCCCAGCGGCAATCGACACTATGTCTATCTTGCTCTTTCATACTATGAGTGAAAGAGAACTATCGTTTCGCGTAACGCATTTTTATGATTTTCGAGTCAGTATGCTATCATACTACTCCCGTACAACAACCTGTTATCCTGTTTTGGATTGATACTGGTCGATTTTGTGCAGTGATTTCGGACTTTGTTTTGCCTAGCGATTTGGACGTCTTAATTTTGTGAACCTAACGATTTTGTGCTGTGATCTCGGACTTGATTTGCTTTGTAACTTGGATTTTTTGGTATTGCATATTGATTGCAATGCCTCAGCTATACACTGCGTGTGAATATGTACAAATGCATTTAATCTACGGCGAGTGTGGTGGTAACGCCAATCGAGCAGCAGCACTGTATCGGGAAAGATTTCCCAATGCACGCCATCCCGATTATCGTGTGTTTATTCGCGTACACAATGCTTACATGGAAGGTCGAATTCCTGGAAGTGGCATCGGTGGCACGAGTTCTGGGAGACCACAAGTACATAATGAAGAGGACGTACTTGATGAAATTGCTGCTGATCCGACCACATCTGTGCGCGTAATAGCCTCTAATACTGGCATGTCAGCAAGAACAGTGCACCGAAATTTAAAAAGAGAAAAATTACATCCTTTTCACTACACGCGCGTGCAATATTTGCAGCCAAGAGATTACCCTGCACGAGTTGCATTTTGCCAAACAATGCTGAGAAAAATGAACGCTGATCCCGATTTCTTCGATAAAATTTTGTGGAGCGACGAATCCACGTGCAAAAAAGATGGGTATTTTAATATGCACAATCTGCACAGTTGGCAGCGTACAAACCCTCATTTGGCCAGAGAAGACAGGTCCCAGTACAAGTTCAAAATTAATTTATGGACTGGAATTCTAAATGGCAAAATCATCGGACCATTCGAATTGTCTGGAACATTGACTGCAGAAACGTATTTACATTTTTTACGGCACGAACTTCCACTTTTATTAGAAGATGTTTCATTAGAAGATAGAAGAAGAATGTGGCTGCAGCACGATGGTTGCCCCGCTCATTACGCCCGAAATGTTCGACAATACCTCGATGAAATATATCGTCGACGATGGATCGGTCGTTTGGGGACAATTTTGTGGCCACCTCGTTCACCAAACCTCAACCCATTGGACTTTTTTTTACTGGGGATGCCTTAAAGAAAAGGTTTATAAAGACCCAATCAATACAGTGGACCAGCTACGGGAGCGTGTGCGATTAGCTGCTCAGAAAATCACAGAGCAAAGAATTGCGAACAGGATTAAAAGATCTTTTATCAAAAGGTGCAGAGCATGCATCAGAGCACGTGGTGGCCTTTTCGAACACCTTTTGTAATAGTAAATTTAATAAATGAAATGCATTTAAAATTTATTGTTTCGTTTTATTTCATTACCGAATTTTAAACTAACGTTTTTAGGTGATTTTAAGTAATGAAGTAAATTTTAGTACTATTTGTAATTTTATAATAATTAGCTCTACCCATTTTAATAGGAATTACTTTTGAATCAACTTGTGGAAATACCATGTAATATACCATTTCGGAATCTCGATGAAATAGGCTAATTTTTTAAAATTTGGCATTCAAGTGACCATACATTTTTTTTACACCACAGAAGGGTAAAGGTCAGGAAAACAAACGAAAGCAAGTAAAATTTAAGTGAAATCTTATTTTAAAAACATAACTGTGCTTGTGTTATAAAAATAATAGTTTTCATTCGATAGCACATCTATCCAAGAATACTATCCAAAAAACAGATAGAAAAAAAAATTTCATTTGCAGTCTTGGCGCCAAAAATAGTGACGAAGGGTAAAATATTTCTTAAATTTCGAAAATGTCGAATATCTCGAAAACCGAGGCACTTTTACTGAGCATAACAAATATTTTTCTGAACCGCCACAATGGCCCCTACCCGCAGGTACCCTATTATCCACTCATTACGCCACACCCTGTATATAGAAACCTAACTATTTGTGGTTGAATAGTGAGGTAATATTTATAGGTATTATAGATATTTATAATAAATAATAATATAAATAATAAATATTGCTGGACATTTCACACAGTGCTATCTAGCCCCAAACTAAGCGGAGTTTGTACTATGGGAACCAGATAACTGATAGATCATGCAAATATTTGTCCCGCGGCGGGAATCGAACCCGCTACCTCCTGCGTTACAGCCGACTCACTGCGCCACGGAGGTCGTCCAATTGTAGTGTAGTACTTCTTTCCATGTAGTGGGGGGTCGTTCTACGCTGTGCTTTCCAGTGCGTGGTCTCCATTCGAAAACCTTTCTGCCCCAACGATCGTCAGTTCTTCGAGCTATGTGCCCTGGCCCACTGCCACTTCAGGTTGCTAATCCTTTGTGCTATGTCGGTGACTTTGATTTGTCTACGAATCTCCTCATTTCTGACTAAATTCTGAGTTTATCCATGACTATGCGTAAAACCGTGTGTTATCTCAGTATATGATTTTCTCTGAATTAAAGCCGTTGCGGTTTGTTGCATACTGGCATCAACCATCCAACATTTTTTTAAACAACATGGAGATGCAACAAGCAAATAGCCCAAATGGACTGTTAGGAGTAAGTGGTAACAATCGCCTATAACAAAGCATTACCTCGTAGGGCATGCAACTTAGAAACGCCCTGCCCTGCGTCCATTAACTTGAGGTATACAGTTCTAAAGTCTCATGTGCCAGTAATTTCACTGGGACCCATAACCCTTCAAATTAACCAAACACAAACCACTCTAACTTTTCCATACATTAGTTTGTTGCCCAAAGACTTTCCAAAGGTGTCCTCTCAAAAGACAAAACCAAATATACATTCACAAGTTTAACGATTACGTTCAAATAATAAGGCATTTCTCATTATCCTTTGTAACGAAGGTCTGAAGGTAATCTTCGCTCGAGTTTGAACTAAGTTCTCTAAGCTACGGTTTCACGGATTAGCGGTTAACTGTTGCTAAGCTCTGTCAGTGCTCATTGTATACAACCCTGATCAATACATTTAAAGGAATAAAGGAAAACAAAGTGTATTGCTTACCGACGTTAAAAAGTAGAATAAATACGGAATGGATGAATGGCGATAGGTTACAGGAACAACGTATGATCCTCGCATGAAGATCGGATGAAAGAACAGTGCACGCGGCGGATATGCGAATGGTGAGATGGACGGGAATAACGAGAATGGTTAAGATAAAGAATGAGTATATTAGAGGAAGTTTGAAAGTAGCGTGGTATGGGCATATCATGCAGTGGGAAGAAAATCATGTGACTAAAAGAGTGTGGATGGAAACAGAAGTAGTGGAAGGCCAAAGAAGAGATGGATGGACTGTGTGAAGAATGATATGGGTAGCAAAGAAGTGACAACGACGATGACGGCTGATAAAGAGATATGGAAGAAAAATACATGTTGTGCCGACCCCGCATAATGTGGGAAAAGGGCAGGAAGAAGAAAGTGTATTGTTTAATGGCTGTACTCAAAGATCAGTGTACTACGGAGAAGCTTGGTGTTTTTTAAACCAAATCCTCTGACATAGCCAACAACATAACAGTGGGCGGGACACATAACTTGAATAACTGACGAAACGATCGTCAGTTGTTCAAGGGTAAGGTTCTAGAGTGGAGAGCAGGCCACTTAAGATCGGTTAAACTGGATATATATTTAGGAAAGGCCTATGTTCAGCAGTTGAAGTCCAATAGCTGATATGATGATGATGACTCAAAGATCAATTGAGTTATTTTTTTTTATCAATTTATTTATTTTTAAAAAACACATACTTATAAAAATTATACACTTAAAAAACCTTAGTAAATAAATCATCATCATCATCATCGTCACCCTTTCTCATCCCACTGCTGGGCATAGGCCTCTCTTCGTTGTCGCCATTCACCTCTGTCCTGCGCTGTTCTAACCCACATACGACCTGCGATTTTTATAATGTCGTCGACCCATCTTGCCGATGGACGACCTGCGTTCCTAGTTCCATCTCGGGGCCACCACTCAGTAAATAAATAAATAAAATAAATAAATAAATATCGCTGGACATTTCACACAGCGCTATCTAGCCCCAAACTAAGCAGAGCTTGTACTATGGGAACCAGATAACTGATAGAATACTTGTGCGATTTGTACACAATTTTTTTTTTTTTTTATTAATTGCTGGCAGGGGTATTTGATTTTTATAAAGGGGTGAATGTAAAGTGGTGTGTGGATGGCAAAGGTCGTTCCTGAAGTATCTATAAGGGCAACTGAACACCACCTACCTTTGATGGACGGTGCAGGGACCGAAGAGAAGTTCCTGGCATGCACGGCACGCCACAAACAGTCCAGATGAATTTCAGGAATTCCAAGTTACACTGCACGGCAATGAGTCCACACACACGATGCCAGAACGTCTAGCGTGAGGATATGACACGGTCAAATTGATAGTAAACAGAACTTCTGTTCACCTCAACGCGTAAAAGCTACCTGCCTTACCGTTAGGCGCTCTCGCGAGGGGTATGCGCGCGCGGGGGGTCCGACGTTGATAAGGATTGGTGGTGGTTTAACAACTACCCTCAATTCAACTGCAGAAACCGAACAATACTTATATACTTTTTTTTGTAAATATATACTTATAATATATAGAAAAACACCCAGACACGGTACAAATATCTGTAGATCATGCAAACATTTGTTCCGCGGCAGGAATCGAACCCGCTACCTCCTGCGTCTCAGCCGGCTATACGCCCACTGCGCCACGGAGGCAGTCAGATTTCAGTAAACATTTTTCTTTAGTATATAGCTATTTTTATACATGTACGAAATTCTTATAAATATTTTTCTGTTCTTTACGTCGGTCGTACTACCTACGTAGCCAGCCGTGCGCCGGCTCACATCCCATCGTTATCTGCACGAACATACAGGTTGCTCCAAAATGGCAAACTTTATGGAACAAAAATAATTATAGTGTTACGACCGACAATGTTACAAAATCAAATAACATATATTTGTGATAACACCAATAGTACAAACAGAACAAACATATACAGGAGATATAAAAAAAAACAAAGTAACAATGGCTTAAGTTATGTATACTCCAAAGAATAATAATTAAATATGAATTGAAAATATTTCAGTGCGTGTTTCATAGTACTCACTGCATGTGTCACAAAAAAGGTCCAACTCAGCATAATGCTGATTGTACCGGCTAAATAAAAATGCCGTAGTTCTAGTGGTTCGTACATGTTTAGTCGCTTAATACGTTCAGTGATCTTTGTGCATGCCGGCTTTAATCTTTGACTAATAAATTCGTGCCACGAAATGAATGACCAAACTACTTGACCTACAGTTTCATTTAAATTCGATGTAACGGGGGTTCTTCTAATTTGGTTATATTTTTTGGTGTACAAATGGCAGTTATTCTGGATTTCAGACTTTTGCCTATATTTGTGTCACTAAAGCTACACGAATACCAAATTTCAGCATTGTGGGGTCAGTGGTGTACTGTGCACCTGTGAATTTTGCCAAAGTTTTGTTTTTATCATGGCTAATAACTCAAAAACTACAAAAACTACACTAAAAATAAAACAGGGTCGAAATTTACTAATAAAGACCTTTCATTTGACGTCCCACATGACCTAATAGTCTCATTTTCATTTATTGTTACCCCTCTTGAACCCCAATATCTCAACAATTCCTCAATATTTTTAGCTCATTGAGTCACACCAAAATTGTGCCATCACTACCTACCTATATACTAAATTTCATCATGATCGGATAAACGCTACGAAAGATATCCTCGGACAAACAAACATACATACATACATACATACAACGCTGATTTGCCCAAGTTGATTTGGAGATCACGCTTCGCTCGATCAATTACTTATACAATTATTCAAATAAATCTCCAAAGTTTTCTTATAATGTTTTTTACCATTCTTCTTTCCTTGAGTAGTCAAAATTGAGTTGGATGATAGATTACTTGATGATACTTGAGCTTAACATTTTCCTTAAACAAAACTTCAAAAAATCCTTCTTACTTAATAAAGAAACCCAAACAATACAAAAATTCTTTGAAAAAACAGAAGAAATATTCGAAATATGTAATAACAAACTTGCACGTAAACAATGAAAAACGTCCAACGACCTCAGTCGAGTAACTTTTGCTTTTCACTAGAAAATTTGGAGTTACAAATGTCTTCGCGGACTTTCTATGTGATTCTAGTAAGTTGCCGTGACTTCCTTCACGTTGATCTTATATCATTCACTAGTGACGTCGCTTGTCGCAATGTTAGTCGAAAGTCAGACCATCTTAACAGTGTTTACTCAATCGCAAGACGAGTGACAAAATTGCATGCACATTGCTATTCGTCTCGTTACTCGCGGAAATGTATAAACACGGCATAAAAGTCATCATTACCATCACATCAACCATAGCTCGTCCAATGCTGAACATAGGTTTTCCAGAGCAACCAATCTTGTGCAGCCTTTACCCGACGGCTCCCACCAACCTTTATCAGGTCATCTTTTCATCTAGAAGGCAGCCATCCTACGCTACAGTTTTTGTACTGCGTGGTCTCAACTCTTGAACCATTCTGCCCCAACGGCCGTCAGCTCTTCAAGCTATGTGCTCCACTGCTACTTCAGTTTGCTAATCTTCTGGGCTATATTTGTGACTTTACAGTTTGTCTACAAATCTCTTGATTTCTGACCAATTTGTATAACAATTAGTTTTTTGTCAATTTTGTAATACGTTAAAAACGTCAGTTGTAAACATATGCGCTACTTAGTGCGCAATTCATAAATAAAAGAACGTAAGTTCACGTGAAGCTACGACAATTTACTAGTTTCGCCTTGCTGATTCATTATACGTCTCTCAACAGAAAGTAATTCAAAGTTGCCGAAAGTTTTGGAACTTTTGCAATGGCCGATGCGATGTGGAGACAATGTTAGCGAATGAGAATGAACAGGGAAAAGTAGAAATAACCCTACTACTAGATTATTTCATCATTCACAAAAGTAGAAAAGGAAAGTTGAAGTAATTGTCTCAGTTCAGTTTTTTTTACTTTGTAATGGAGAATCCTTGTTAGGTACTTGGTGGATCATCATCATAATATCTGCCATAAGACGTCCACTGCTGAACATAGGCCACACCAATAGATTTCCAGAGACGATATTGTGTGGCCTTCACTCAACGGCTACCAGCAACCTACAACAGGTCGTCTTTCCATCTAGTATACCTGCCATCCTATAACTCCTTATTCACAATATTCTTTATTCTTTATTGCACACAAGAAAATACATTTGTAAATACAGAAAGAGAGGTCATGTACAAAGGCGAGCTTAACCCTAAGAAGAGTTTTCTTCCAGCAAACCTTTGAGGCTAGAGAGAGAAATGATTTTAAAGGTAGGTGAGTGTACAAAAACATAAATAAATATATATATATATATATATATATATATATATATACCCAAAACGAATATGAACTATACTCAAAGTATATGTTATAATATAATATTATAATTATAATAAATAAATTATATGGAATAATAATATATACCTACGTAATATAAATATATACCTATATATAATAATATAAAATTACAGAGAAGGGTAGTGCTCTTTAACTTTCCTTTTAAAAATGTTGAGTGATGGGCTAGCGCGAACTTCATGAGGAAGGGCATTCCAAATTTTTACCGCATAAACGGTGAAGGAGCCTCCATAGCGGCTAGAAGTGTGTTGAGGTGTTTTGAGGAGAAGAGACTTAGAGGACCGGCATGGCACACTGCGAGGGACAAGAAAATCACCATTGAAAGAGGAGTGATAAGACGTGAAGATCACGGCGAAGACGAATAGGGAGCCATTTAAGTTGGGATCTAAAATTGGATACGTGATCAAACTTGCGCAGACCGAATATAAAACGAATGCACAAGTTCTGTAGACGTTCCAGTTTATTGAGAAGTTCCTCCGTAGCATCAAGAAAGCAGACATCTGAATAGTCGAGAAGGGGCAACATTAAGGCTTGGGCGAGAGTAATTTTGGTTTCAAAGGGAAGAAATTTCTGAAGGCGTTTTAGTGATTGGAACGAGAAATGCACCCTTTTACTGTTTTCGTTTATGTGTCTGGCCCAGGATAGCTGGTTATCAAAAATGACACCAAGGTTCTTAGCTTTGCTCGAGTAAGGTATAGGTACCTGATCAAACACGACTTGAGGTAACGTTGACTGGTCGACGACCCTCAGCATATACATATGGACTTCCCAAAAGTATAACCTGGGACTTAGAAGGGTTAACCAATAGACCAAAAGTATTAGCCCATGTGTTGATGCGGTCAAGATCTGCGTTAACTTGGTTAACACCTTCTAATATGTTCTCGGCTTTAAAGTGCCGATAAAGTTGTACAATATTTGTGGGTTGTATAGTAAAACTTGTAAGTTTTGGCACTGAGCGCACGAGTTGATTTTAATTATGTTACTTATATATTTTGATTTACTATGCTAGTTGAGTCTTAATACAAGTCATCTACTTGTTTATTTTCATATGTTTTTATAAATGTTAGCAGGCTTCCGTGTAGGTACTCACAAAGTTTCCAACGGAAGACCAGCGCTGTGTTACCTTGCTGTGACATAGCAAATTGCTGAGTTGGAACCTGTTTGTGGCGGCTACTAATAACTTATATTTGGTAATCTTTTGTTGTACTGTATTTTTGTGTGGTTAATTGTTGTTATTAGTGGTTGGCATAATAAAAATATTTTCTTTCTTTCTTTCTTTCTTTCTTTCTTTCTTTCTTAGTAGGAGGCCGTCCTACGCTGCGCTTTCCAGTGCGTGGGCTCTACTCGAGAACCTTTCTATCTCCAATGGCCGTCATTTCTTCGCGCTGACGTGGAAAAACACAAAGCATAGCACAGCTTGATCATCATAAAAATAGAATAATATTTAAATAAATAAATATTGCTGGACATTTCACACAGCGCTATCTAGCCCCAAACTAAGCAAAGCTTGTACTATGGAAACTAGATAACTGATAGAATACTTATATACTTTTTTTTTGTAAATACATACTTATAATATATAGAAAAACACCCAGACACGGAAAAAATATCTGTAGATCATGCAAACATTTGTTCTGTGGTGGGAATCGAACCCTCTACCTCCTGCGTCTTAGCCGGCCACTGCGCCAGGGGGGTCATCCGTAAAATAGCCTTGATGGAAGACCAGTCCTGGTTGTTGGAACCAGTACTGACTGCTGCAACCAGCATAATAAGCTGAATTATAGACCACTTTGCGATCAAAACTATCCATGCGAATATTATAAATTTGAAAGTAGCTCTGTCTCTCTGTCCATCTTTCTGTTCGTTAAGTTTTCACGACTAACGGATTTATCCAGGTTACTATTTATTAACAAGTACCGCGTGCGGAAGTTTGTATTAAATTGTTTTGGATGTAAGTGTTATTGCAAATCAAAAATTATATAATTCTAGAAAAAATACCTTCCACAGATTATTTAACGCCATATTGATTAAAATAAAAAAGGAAGTGTTTCTAAGAAGGGCGTCTTGCACAAAGTATTATAAAGTTGTAAATTAAGGATTGGGACATCAGGCCCCTTAAAGACATAAGTTCAAAGGCAATATCTTAAACACAATCTTAAATAGCACTTCTTAACCATTAACTTAATTTAATAAAGCGTTGTTTAGTAGGTATTCATGCATAAACATAACCAGTAAACCTCTCTTACTTAATGTATTTGAATTTGGCTGAATGGTACCGTATCGTAGACATAAAACTTTAGATTAAGTTATCCAAGTTTTGGTAAATCTAGACTGTCAACAATTTAGAACTGAATCTTGTTTAGCAAGATTATCAATGTGATTGTTCAGATTCAAACAACGTCTTCAAAGTTTTGATACCACTAAATAAAAGAATTTGATTGTCTTTCTGTAATTTTGGGGATCTTGGGTTTATATCTCAGGAAAGTTAGACAAAGTTTTTGAATAAATTGAGCTGAGTTTCAGAGATTACGATCAACTTGTTCTATTAAATCTTTGGGGGGTAACAATGATGGAATAGATAATAAAGCAGAAGTTTTGGAGAATCTATTGAAGTAGGCGAAACGAAACATGAAGTCATTTGTATTATTCATGTCTGTAGAAAGAATGATCTTGTTGTCCTTTGTTTAGAAACGGACTCCATGGTTTACGTACATGGACATTCTTAGCCTTGCTGATCTCTCGTCAATATTTTACCAAAACTATGAATATGATAAGTGCTAACTTACATATAAAGAGGTATAGTTTGTTATTTGTATGTTTGTAAAACCCTCCGTCGTCCGAGACACGTCCTCGGAGATCCAGATGATGAAATCACCTCCACTAACACAGAGGAGATTGCATAGTCATCTAATTTAGACAGAGCAAACACTTTACAGACTCGTCGACCTCGCCGGCGAGGTCCCTTCAGTTGCCGCCTACACAAGTACCTGGGCGTTTCTCTCCTGTCCACATCCTGGCAACGGCCTAAGCCGAGGTTCGTACCTGAGTGATGCCCTTGCACTAGTAGCCTCATCAAAACTTACAGGGCTGAGGGCCATATGCGCTCACCAAAAATTCGGTTAAGCTACATCGGCCTCAGAAACCAACAGCGAGTTAGTCCGTCAGAAAAACAAATTATGTTTG
Organism: Philereme transversata; assembly: GCA_963924445.1. NCBI lineage: Eukaryota > Metazoa > Arthropoda > Insecta > Lepidoptera > Geometridae > Philereme > Philereme transversata. Next base: position 16,255,951 of record OZ004347.1, read on the forward strand.
TTAGGGGTGCTCAAACTCTCTACATAATCGATTCTGTAAATTATTTAATCGAAGCTACACTATTCCTGAGTTATAGGCCATTTTTAATTATGATAAAAATAAAATAACTTTTCTACATTGCCTGCACCATCACTTACCATCAGGTGACTAGGTCAAGCGCTTGACTATCACCAATAACAAAACAAAATAAAAAAAATAATACTTAATCCTGAAATAGTAAAGCCTGGTACAGTATTTTAGGAGCCAAACGTGCCTACCTAGGACTGCCAGCCGGCCGACCCTGATATCGCTGGAAGACCTTGCTCTCCAAGTGTCAGACTGGCAAGAAGTGGTGCAGAATACGGACCAGTGGCGTCTTTCAGGCCAAGACCCGCTTCGGGGTTGATGCGCCAGGATAACAGAGAACAACTAAAGGTTATGTACTTACTTATCTAGTTTCCAGTAATAAAGGACTATTCATTACATATTCAGGTTCCTTTATTGAAGAAGTCCCTATAATCAACACAAGTATTATAATTCTCCTTCCCTTTTTGAGTTCTAATAAAAATATAACAATGACGTCATCAGCTGCATGTAGCACATTGTAGAAGTCTACGTTGAAGCTAAAATAAATGCAAAAAAAATGTATGATTCACAATATAAATACAGTTATTTCAGGGGTTTCCCCAATCAATTATTAATTTTCAATATTATAATCAAAAATTTCAAAACTTTTCCACGAAAATTATTCAAAACCGTTAATAAGTAGCCGCTAAAATATTGAAAATTTTCACTTTGCCCGAGCGAAGTATTAATATTCACACGATGTCACAGCGAAGGCTTTGTCGCGTAAAGTTCCTGCCAAATTGCACCTGCCACATTTTACTTCGTTTCAAAATCGTCAGAAGTTCGCACCCCGATTATTTGTGAAGTAGCATTAAGCGAATTACAGATTCAGTTAATTTGAAATGATATGCAATTCTCCTTGTGTTGATCAGTATCGATTGACACAAAAGATAATAACCTCATTTAAGGGGTCCGTAGTCGAATTAGCAACCTGTATAGTTTCGCCATGTCCGTATGTCTTCTAGCCGACTAGTTAAAGCCATTTTACTCGTAGACAGTGTTTAAAGCTGAAATTTTGAATGATAACCAGTAATATATAAAAATAAAATTTAAAATCTTGTTTTTATGTTTATTTTACTAGCGTACCTCATCGTGCGTGGTATCGTTGAATAGTTCTTGCAAAAACACTGAAGTTTCATCAACACTTTCGAAATATATAGCTTCAAAATGGCCATTTTTATAAGTAAATAAATAAATTTAGCAAACCATTATTCTTGTATAGGAGAATTATTATAGCTCAGTAGGTTTTACTCGTTGATGGACAGTAGTTGACAAAATTATGTCTATAGTTGTGTTTGCAAACACACACATAATAATATTTAATATAATAATACATAATAATTACAGTCCAAAATTAACTTTAAATATAATTAGTATGAAGTGACTACGGAACCCTACACTGTTCGTGGTCTCATACGCGCTTAATCAATTTATATTTTTAAAAGTGACATCTTTATTTCCTCATATTCATTTACAGATATAGTTCCCAGGTTTCGTGCTATAACTTAGAAGTATGACATACAATCTAGCTGCTACCACCGTTATTGCTCGAAAATATAGGTCGTAACGTAACGACCAAATATTGCAATCCTCTTTACTTTTAATGTCACAGTATAATAAAGATAATTTACTGTGTAACATTGCCTGTAAATTGAAAAATTTTACAACTTTGCCCCATACAATACAATATTTATGTGTCAACATAAATTTGAAAAACGCGCAATCCACTTAACTTGGAACAGTTTAAGGCTGATATCTACATTGACCGGGAAGTTTGGGTAGTGTTGTAGCATCCGAATTGGGTCGAAACAGGTCAGTTTATGGCTTAAAATTTGTAGTAAAACTTATGTCTAACACTTCATATTTCATTAGTATTGTTTGAATTTCGATTTTAAACGTATATGAAAGTTATGAACTATGATGAAATGTAGTAATTATTAATTTATTTCTGTACCAAAGTATATTCAAATAATATTGGGTAGAAAGTCAAAACTCTTGAAATTTAGACTGTTCCATTTGCAAACAAATTAGAATTCACCGGCACTCGTACATTTTGAACTCCGTTTTTTTGGGGCTCAGTTTTTTGTGGACCTTATGAATACTATACGTTCTGTTTATTGAGATTTATCAGTAAAGCATTTCACTACAATAAATAAATATTGCTGGACATTTCACTCAGCGCTATCTAGCCCCAAACTAAGTAGAGCTTGTATTATGGGAAGCAGATAACTGATAGAATACTTATATACCTTTTTTTTGTAAATAGGTACATACTTATAATATATAGAAAAACATCCAGGCCCGGAACAAATATCTGTAGATCATGCAAACATTTGTTGTTGCCGCGGCGAGAATCGAACCCGCTACTTATACCGGTACCGCTACTATGTACCTTATCTGATGGTAAGTGATGGTGTGGCCGAAGACTATACGTTTAGTCTGACTTATACGTTTTGCAATTTGAACAGTTTTTTTGGGATTTCTGTTTCTTTCCGCTTTATTAATAATAATACAACGTTTATTTCAGGCAACTATGTGCACATATACATATAAAAATACTACAAGGTCCAATCTATAAGTACCTTAAAGACTAACATACGACCTAACTACCGACGACCTCCGTGGTGCAGTGGGGAATAGCCTGGCTGAGACACAGGAGGTAACGGGTTCGATTCCCGCCACGGAATAAATGTTTGCATGATCTACAGATATTTGTTTCGGGTCTGGTTGTTTCTCTATATATTACAAGTATGTATTTACAAAAAAAAATTATATAAGTATTCTATCAGTTATCTGGTTCACATAGTACAAGCTCTGCTTAGTTTGGGGCTAGATAGTGCTGTGGGAAATGTCCAGCAATATTTATTTATTTTGTTTATACATTAAACAATAAACTCAAAAACTAACACTTTTATTTATTTTGGGGATTGCACTTTGCGGCTCAATTTTTTCCTATAAAACGAGTTTTTTCCAGTACTCTTCTCCGACTTTTAGCTTTCGATCTGGCAACACTAACCTACCGTTGAGTTATGTGGCAATTCTGTGCAATGCTGCGAGGGAAGTCGCGGCCATTACTATGACTTATACGTTGAGTCGGCGGTATTGACCAGACCAGATTTATTTCTTGAATATACAGTACGTTGACTTTGTAATCGGAAATGTGGTACATACATAATCATTGATTAAAACGGGTATTTAGTGTCAACCCGTGACCACGACTGTTGCAACACAACCGAAACGTCGACATAACAAATAAAAATGGTACATACGCGATAGGTTTAGTATAAATTAGAAGTACAGTAGGTACCCACAATTATTTATTAAACAGTTCGACTCACTCTCTGCGTACAAAATGGCGTTCAGCTCAGCATAATGCTCAAATGTTGTTTACCCAATGCATAAACATCGCAACAATACATCTACATAATAATCAAAAAAGAATCATAATTCTCAACACATGTACATGAAAATTTGTCAGGAAGGCCTATTGGCCCTTGGCTCATATGATTATACATTTATATAAATAAGAATTATATTAAATAAATAAATATGGCTGGACATTTCACACAGCGCTATCTAGCCCCAAACTAAGAAGAGCTTGTACTATGGGAACCAGATAACTGATAAAATACTTATATACTTTTTTTTGTAAATATATACTTATACTCGTAATAAATAGAAAAATACCCAGACACGGAACAAATATCTGTAGATCATGCAAACATTTGTTCCGTGGCGGGAATCGAACTCACTACCTCCTGCGTCTCAGCCGGCTATACACCCATTAAATATATTATTGAAAAAAATTATTAAATAAATAGGGCCGTATTCCAGAGTAAAACAAGCCTTAAACGTTTGTCTTGGAAACCACAAATACGGTACTTCATGAATTTTTAAAACCATCACAACCATAAAACCCCATGTATTCGAATAAAACTATAAAAAAATAAAAATACTGTTTACGGTACATCAGTCTCAATTGCCAAGCAGCATTGCTGTGTTTCGGTTTGAAGGGTATGGTTGCCGGTGAAATTACAGACACATGAGGCTTTACACCTGTATACCTCAAGTTGATGGACGTAGAGCAGTACATCAGAGGGCACATTTCTAAAGTACATAACCTACGAATTCTCTGTTATAGACGATGGTTACCACATAACATCAGGTGGGCCATAAGCTTCTTTCATCATTAAGAAGCATTAAAAAAAATTTGATTTGCGCTTTGGTCTGGAACACCGATCTTTATTTTTCTGTATTAAAATGTTATTTTCTTCATTATCAAGTTGATTAAAATTTAAATTACTTCGTGACCAATCTCGCAATAACCAAAATCTAATATCTCTGTGAGCAGCTATCAAACGGAATGGAACTTTAAAACAATGGTCGTAAAGTATAAAATGTAATCTACTCTTAACGCCTGTGAAATTGTGATTTTACTCCCCGATTCGAGGGTGGAATGAATTTTTGATACTCGCCTCTCTTACTTTATGGTTCAGCTTGAAACAGATGTCTTAGGTTTTGATTAAAAAGATATTTCAATAGATTTTTCAAAGTTTACTCGTTCACAGCTGATTGGAATTTTGCTTTACAAAAGTTAAAGGTGCTCGAGAGATTTCAGCTTGATTTCAATTTGTTTTCTAATTACTCTCCTTTTGAAAACAACCAGTAACAATTTAATATTACTGATAGTTCTTTGATAAAGTCCTATCCGTTAATTATACAGAACTAGCTGTTGCCTGCGACTTCGTACGCGTTACACTACTAAATGTGTAGGTAACCTAGAAATAAAGCTAAACTCACTGTTGCAACTTGACTTCACACCCCATTTTTATTCCATGGGAATTGATTTATGGGATAAAAGGTAGCCTATGTGGTAAGCCAGGTATATACCTACAATATTTCATCTAAATCTGTTTCGCCGTTGCGATGTGATAGAGTAACAAACAAACAATTATATAAACAAACATCCATACTTTCACATTCATAATATTAGTGCGATTTTTATAAAACTCCCATAAAACTACACCTATAAATAACTAGATAATTTTCCTGAATTACACAAACAATGTTCTAAGACGAAAATGTGTTATAATTAGTGTTTTATTTAGAACATATATTATGTTCATAAAAAAGATTCAGATTATCAGCTGTTTTGGAGTAAAACTGGAATTAAAACATATTTTAAGAGCAAGTAAAAAATAAATGGTAAAATGCCTTTAATAATAGAAAGAAAAGACAATTATTTTCATGACTAAAATACAGAAGAAACAGTTGAATCATCTCAAGACCATTGTAAACTCGTTCAAAATGTGTAACATTTAGACGTAATTTATTTTCTATATTGTTATAGAAAATATTATATATTTATGGGCCTTTGCCCTGTAGTGGGGCTCTACGGGCTAACAATAATAATAATAATAAATGAATCATACGTTCGGTACTGATATGCACTTGGCTGAGGCCCGTGCAGTTCAGGTATATCTCCGGTTATAGTACAACCGAGTTTAAAAAATACAACACCAAAATAATAAAAATAATTGTTATGTATTCTAAAAGGATCATTAAAAAAAACAACCAGCCTTGTTTCTTGCCTTTCTTTCCTGGATTGGTCGCGAAGGAACATGCAGTAAAATTGACGTTTCAAAGTGATCCTTGTGATTTTAATGAATAAAAATATTTGACTTTCACTTTGTAAAGTTAAGTGTAAGTCAATTCCTAAGTTAGGCCTAAGGCACAGTTCATTAAGGCAGGTAACAAAGTTTATGTATATTATTCCATGAAAAATATCTAATTTATGAATAGTTGTTTATTTTCATGAATAGAATTTACTACAAATACAAAATGTATTTAATGGAACCAAAATTTTTTTTGGATTATTAATAACAATATATTCATTTCCCCTTTAAAAAGACAGTACTAAAGGAAGTATACAAAAACTAGCTTCCGCCAGCAGCTTCGCACGCGTGGTTTGTCAACAAAAAGTAGCCTATGTATGTTCGTAGAATATATTCTGGATTAACATCCAAGATATATTCTACGTGCATACCGTAAATCGGTTCAGCCTTTACGACGTAAAAGAGTAACAAACATCCACACGTATATAAAGGGTGTCCAGTGGAAATTTTTTAACTTTAAATGAACGTTACTTTTTAGTTAGTGGGGTTAGGGACGCGGGGGAAGTAGTGTTAGTTACAACGTCTGCGGATTAGTCAGTCGCCATGAGTCGTTGGACAGGAGCGCACCGTGCGTATGCGGTGGAACAATATCTGTTTTGTGGTGAATCGCCGATTCAAGCGCGTCGTGCTTTTTGCTTGCGATTTCATATTCGGCGATTAACCGATGGTCCGAGTACGCAACTTATGAGAACGTGGGTGCAAAGATTCCGAGAGGAAGATACAACGGTAAATAGGCATCCACCGGGACCGTCTACGTCAGTAGCAACGCCAGAACGTGTGATGCAGGTGCGTCAAGAAATCCTTACGTTATATAATAAACGTTCGCGTTTATAATATTATTAGAATAAACAAAAACAAGCATAAGGCATGAAATTCTATTCATGCAATCCTATTGGTTAATATTTCTCCGTTTCTCCGCTCCGCTGCCTCTCTCCGCGTCAATGGACAGGCAGCCTAATGGCCCATCAGATGTTAAACGGTTACCGTAGCTTATGGAAGTCGGGTAGAAACATGAAACTCCTCCCGGACTGAATGCGACTGCAGAGCACACATTCAGTCCATATCCCATCTGCTCTCTTGTCCCTTGTGCCTCAACAAAGCCACACCCAACGCTATTGAAGTGACAAAGTATATTACTCTAAAATATATTAGGTTTACCATTGACATGATAGAAAAAGAATACCTATGGACGTTTTAAAACGTCTTTTTTGAAGAGCCACATACTATAGTCCCTTGTGAAAACCTCGGCATGGAGACCACAAGCTAAGTGCTCGCGGGAGGAAATTCTTCAGGAACCTCAAAGTGTGCGACCACATTGTCTCCAAAAAGCGAGGATGGATTCCCTGTTGATGGCGAGAGGGATAATTTAGACTAGCTGATACGCACGCGGCTTCGTGCACTTGAAATTTACTGATCCCGTGGGAACTTCGGGTTAAGAACTATGATTTGACTTCATGTCAATGAACGACGGTTAAATTATATGGATAAAAAAATGGGGGGGGGGGGTGGAGGGAGGGTGAAAAATACTATACGACTTGTTTTCATACCTACCAAATATACAAAAAAAATCATTAATCGGTCGACTCGTTTCGGAATGCGACCACTAAAACAGTGACACGAGATTTATATCTATACCTACAAATAGGTATTACTAGTGGTTCGCCCCGAACTGAGATCTTGCGAGTCTCCAATAAAAACAAAATAAAATTATTCGTAATCTTTGACCAAGTATCAAAATAATGCCACGAAATGCATAACCACTTTACTTGACCTACAGTTTTATTCAAATTACAGGTAACGGGACCATGTTAATTGATTACTCTTTTTTGGGGTAGAAATTGCAGTTATTCTGGATTTCAGACTTTTGTCTATATTTGTGCTACTAAAGCTACACGCATACTAAATTTCAGCACTGTGGGGTCACTGGTGTATCCTCTGAATTTTGTCAAAGTTCAGTTTTTATTATGGCTAATAACTTAAATACTACAAAGTTTAAACTAAAAACAAAAACGGGGTCGAAATGTAATCACAAAGACCTTTTATTAGACATGCCATTTGATCAGATAGTCCTATTTTTTTTTTTTACCCCTCTTGAACTCTAAGATCTCAACAACCACCCCACATTTTTAGCGCATTGAGTCACGCCAAAATTGTGCCATCACTTTCTATTTATATACCAAATTTCGTGATGATCAGAAAAACGATTCGAAAGTTATCCTCGGAGAAACAAATATACATACAACGCCAATTTGCCCAAGTTGATTTGCAGATCTCGCTTCGCTCGATCAATAAAGAGGAAAGATTTAATTGTTTGTTTGCATTGAATAGGCTCCGAAAGTACTGGACCGATTTTAAAAATTATTTTACCGTTGGGAAGCTACACTATCTCCGGGTGAGAAAGGCTACTTTTTACCCAGCTGCGCAGAAGGAGGGTAATGTTTTATTGTAAAACTACGCGTGCGAAGCTGCGGATTGGTCAGCTAGTATTAGATAAACCAGAGCAGCCTGTATAGATGAACTCATAACCATATATTTGAAGGCACCACTTTCAAATTCAAATATATTTATTTATCGTGAGAATTTTAGGTTACAGGTTACAAGTTGAGAGTTATAATATAATAGATACATTCGACAGAAATTCTAACAATACTGGCATTCAACATTTCAAACTAATGATAAAACTTAACACAAAAATATAAGATGTTTTTGAGATTATCTACCTATGCTGTTTTAACTAAGATATTTTTCAATAAGTACGGTCCAACACTTTCTGCTAAAAGCCTTGTTTTCCATCGAGTGAATATCAAGCGGAACTTTCGAGAACTTCCCAGGGCAAAATAATTTAATGTGCGACAGGCTTTGTACTATTAAGTGTGCATTTCCCGCTGGCCCGGCTTGATCCAATTTAACGCTTGTAAAAACAATATTCCTGGCTAGTTTGCTGAAGAAAGCTTGCAAAATTATATTGAAAATGCACAACAATATATAGTTTTTTTATGATAACGTTGAAGTAAAAATTAAACTTTTTGAATAATGATCACCCATTTATGTAAAAAGTTATATTACCCCTTAGTTTATATTACTTATTTAATAATTGAACAAAAATCACCGCCTAGTTTTTTGCCTGATTCTATTTTTTCTGATTCTGAAAAATTGCAATACTCTTAAACGAAACTGTTACTTTAAATGGTTATTCCTTACAATTCGTTTCACTTGCACAGAAATAAGTTGAACGGGCCATTGAATATAAGTCGTTTCTATAACATTGAGTACCTCGGCGTCGCTGCAAGAATTGTTTAGTTGTGCTCACAAACCTGTACGAGGGAAGACCTAAATGATGCCCTAGATGTTGTAATTCAAGTTGGAAATTGTATAAGGAAATGTTATAAGACCTATAAAGCATCATAACTATAAGAAGGAGATATGAAATACAGTCAATATTGAAAATACTTATACATGCTCTCCTAACGCCACCATAAGCTCTTTTTTGCGCGGATTTAATAGGCTTTTATTGACTTTGTCTATGGACTTAAATAATATATTATATGTAACTTAAATAAGTTTTTTGTTAAAAATTACTTTTTAAAAACAAGCTTTCAAAAAATTCATAGTGAAAACCGCAAGCAGATTCAAATGAGTCCAAACACTGGTAGCCTACTATAATCCATTCAGAAATTCCGTTGTCTAGCATCCGTCTCCATCATGAGACCACCTCCATGGTTCCATATTGATTGATTGATTGATTGAAAATACTTTATTGCACTTATAAAACTAGTACAAAGGCGAACTTAATGCTAAAGAGCATTCTCTTCCAGATAACCTTTGTGTATTGTAGACAAAGATGTGTAGGTAGTGCACAGAAAAGGTAAAAAAGAAAATTTGCACAGGAGTAATAAATATAGCATAATATAGGTACATACTACTTAAATAAACCTACTTAAATACTTTATATGATAGACTAAACTATACCAATATCGAACAAAAATACATACATAACAATAGAAGAAGTGTTATGGAAATATTAAGTTGCTCATTTTTGGTCGGTTTGACCGAGAAGGTGCCTATAGATTCTCAATCTGAATGCTTCCACTGAAGTAGCCTCGAAATAGTTTGGTGGCATATTATTCCAGAGACGAGTAGCGGTTATGGTGTAAGAGTCAGAGTAAGTAGCCGTGTTATGCTGTGGAGTAATTAGTTGGAAACGACGAGACGATCGCACAGGTCTGTCCTCAGTTGATACGGATGCAAATCGCTCTCTGAGGTAGCTGGGAGATAGAGGGTTGCGAAGAATATTATATAAGAGGGATAGCATGTGCGCATCTCGACGAGCTCTGATGTCAAGCCATTTTAGCTGCTGACGAAATACCGAGACATGATCATATTTTCGTAGGCCGTAGATATAGCGAATGCAAAGATTCTGCAGACGCTCCAACCTGTTCAGTTGCTCTTCCGTAGCATCGGGATAGCATACATCTGCATAATCTAGGATGGGTAAGAGTAACGCATTAACCAATGTGGACCTCGTAGATTGGGGCAAGAAATTTTTTAGGCGTTTCAGAGTATGCATGGTACCATACATCCTCCTACTAATTTGGGTAATACGAGGCATGCCTTTTAAGTTTTGTCGTTTGAAGAAAAAAACACAACTAGAACCTTATAGTACTTTTTATTGTTTTTCAAAGTATTCACCACGTAGCTTAATGCACTTTTCCATTCGCTCAAACCAGTTATTATAACATTTATTTCACTTTAAAGTGGGGGTGTTCAAAATGGCTGACTTGAAAGCGTCGACTGCTTCTTCACCGGACTGGAACCTTTGACCATGAAGACTTTTCTTAATTTTAGGAAATGTAAAGAAATCTTTGGGGCTTAGGTCAGGACTGTATGGAGGATGGTCAAGAATTTCTACTTTTTTCTGCTTCAAATACTCAATCGTTTGACGAGCGCTGTGGGAGCTTGCGTTGTCGTGGTGCAGGATGATGCATCGCTTTGAGTTAGATTTTCGAAGTTCGGCGATGACTTGTGGTAAACAAACTGCGGTATACCACTCTGCGTTAACCGTTCTACGATCTTCAAGTGCAATAGCCGCAACATGGCCGGCTTTTTCAACGAACGTGCCCACCATCTTCTTTGAAGTGCTTCAAGAACGAACAACTTTAGTCGGCTTTGGCTCGTCTTGAAAGACCCAGATTGTAGATTGTTGTTTGGAATCAGAATGGTAGGCATAGATCCAAGATTCGTCACCACTGATGATGCCGTAGACGTGATTTGACTTTCCTCGGTTGAACCTTTGCAGAGTTTTCTTACACCATCTGACGCGGGTCGCCTTGTGATCGTCGGAAAGCAGATGCGGTATCAAACGGCAAACTAGCTTTCTCACACCAAGCGCTTCATGCAAGATCTTCTGAATGGTTGTCCCTGAGATGCCTAATAGAGCCTCTATCTCTCGATACGTCACATGACGATCTTCGAGAATTAGTTGTCTCACAGCAATGATGTTATCTTCAGTGAAGGCGGATTTTGGGCGTCCTTCGCGAAATCTGTCACTAACACTAGTATGTCCACGCTGGAATTCTAAATACCAGCGTTCGACAGTCCGCAGACATGGGGCTACATCACTGAACACAGATGTTAGCTCTTCTAAACACTGAAGCCGTGTCAGGCCTCTTCTAAAGTTGTAGAAAATTATTGCACGAACATTTTCCTTAGAAAGATTGATTTTCGTACGTGACCTGACAGATTCAAATCGAAACTGTGACTAAACAATAGCATTAATCCTAACACTTTCAACTGTTTTGAGATTCAAAATGTAAACACATTCGAATATAGAACAGTTCCAAATTCAAAATTGCCGGAAAATATGGAAACGACAGAACTTAAAAGGCATGCCTCGTATGGTGGTCCCATGACAAATTATGGGTAATGAAAAGGCCTAAATTCTTAACCTCCTTGCAGAACTGCAGTGGAATATTATTATATTTAACCCGAGGAAGAGTGTTAAGATTAATTTTGACAATCTGTCTGTTACCACCAATTATTATCACCTGCGTCTTGTTGTGATTAATTAGTAGACCAAATTTTTGAGTCCAGTCATACACAGCGCTTAGATCATTAGTGAGATTTTCAATTCCAGATAGAATTTGATCGGGATTACAACTGAGATATAACTGAACATCATCGGCATATAGGTGATAGGATGTGTGATGTATTACCGATACCAGGGTGTTGATAAAAAGAGAGAAGAGGAGGGGTGAAAGAACGCCTCCTTGAGGTACACCTGCTTCGATTTTACACCAGTCAGAGGACAGATCATTAATTCGCACACATTGTTCGCGTCCGCAAAGATATGAGCTGAACCAAGTTAAAGAAGACTGAGAAAGATTAATAGAGCGTAAGACGGCCAGCAAAATTTCGTGGTCCACACAGTTGAAAGCGTTACTAAAGTCTAACAAGGAAAGAAGAGTGAGTTTACGGTTGTCAATAGCAAGCCTGATGTCGTCTGTAATTTTAATAAGGGTAGTGCAGGTACTGTGTGCAGGGCGAAAGCCTGACTGAAACGGACTAAGAAGATTATTACTGTGGAGAAAAGATGAAAGCTGGCGATGCACAACTTTTTCAAGAATTTTAGAAAGGAAAGGGAGAATTGATATTGGGCGATAGTCTTTAAGTTCAGTTATGTTAGACTTTTTGGGAATGGGTATGATGAAAGCTTTCTTCCATATAGTAGGGAAATTGCTACTTGTGAGGGAAAAGTTAATAATATGAGTGATATATGGAAGAGTCAGTTCAAGTATTGGAGTTAGCATCTTTAAACCGATTCCATCATGACCAACCGCCTTGCTGCTAATGCTAGCAATAATCTTTGCAACATCACCTTCATCTACCTGCCCAAAAGAAAAAGATGTAAAATTTTCTAGCGGCTGTCTAGCTAACTGCATTATGGTGTCAGCCTTAACAATGTTGTCAATTTTAAACGGAACAACTGAAAAATGGTTGTTGAGAGCATTGATATCGACCGTTGGGTTGACAGCAGCCTTACTCTTCCCAAATCCTAAGTTGTTGAGCACTTTCCAGATGTTATTTGGAGTACAGTTCTCAATGGCTCCGTAGATGTTACGACGCTTAGCATTCCTAATCTCCTGATTGCACCGGTTTCTCGCCTTTTTATAGCGAAGAAAAACTTCTTCATTAGAGTCTCTCCTATATTTGCGGTATAGTTTATTACGCCTAGCCATTAATTTGCGGATATATTCAGTCAACCAAGGTGCGGGAGATCTTTTCATGCGAACCGCCTTGAAAGGAGCATGCTTATCATATAGCGATGTTAGTATGCCATTGAATATTGTGATTTTTTCATCAACATCGCTAGCAGATAAGAGTTGAGACCATTCAATGGCACTTGTATCAGTACGGAGCTTATCAATCCATAGCGGTTCATCAAGGTCCAAAGTTACGTTGCATTATGATCTTAGGTTTTATTTTGTGTGTTCTAATTTTAAATGATGCAAATATAAGGTCATGATGTGAAAATCCCGGGGCTGGAAATTGACCATAAGTAGAAACGCGTTTGTGGTCTCGTGTAATTATGAGGTCCAGTTTAGTGTGCCTATCATTGATATGATGCGTAGGATCTAAATCTAAGATGTTAAGGTTGAAAGAAGATGTAATATTGACTAATTGTTTACATCTAATATCATTTTTAAAAGGCAGGTATTAAAATCTCCCATTAAAATTATCTGATCGTACAGAGGCACAAAAGTTTCAAGCAACTGGTCGAGAGAATTAAAATAGTCAACTGTAGGGGGCGCATAAACCACTCCCAATAGTACTTTACCAGTGCTCACCTGTACCTCAACAAATAGATGCTCCATAGAAGCAGAGTAAGCAGAAGGCGAACTGGAGATAATTTTATAATTAAAGTCAGCGCGTAAATAGATCGCAACCCCTCCACATCTAACATTGGTGCGATCATTACGAACAAGCACAAAACCGGGTAGACAGAAAAAAGGAGAAGGAAGTGAAGGTTTGAGAAAACTTTCGGAAACGAGACAGGCGTGTATACAATCGCCCGTAAAAGTGGCTAATAGCGCCGAGTAGTGAGCAGGTATGCTCTGGGCGTTGATGTGGCACACGTTAAAGTTTTTTTTAAAAGGAGCAAACGATTTGTCAAGCTGTTCCCTAAGCAAAGGCTCAGCAACGCTATCATCCACAGCATCCACGAAGCTATCAGAGTCGAACGATTTAAATAAATCAGAAGATATTGAGCAATCCAATATAAATAAATAAGATAAATATAAATAATAAAAATATAAATATATAATTTATTTAAATAATAATACTGTTAACAGAACAATACAAACAAGAAGCCATCTAAAGCCACAAACACTGCCAATTAGTCTGGAGAGTTGAATGCAGGTACAATTATTGTGTACTTATGTACATATGTTAAACAACTACAGTAAACAATGTTCAAAAATTATAACCAACAGAAAAACAAAATAAAAACATAAATTTTACAAACAGAAATGTCTTCGTAAAACGGAACGGAACGACGACACAGCGCTGGCGGCCAACGGCTTGTAGTACGTCAACGTCAAGAATGACAGGTACGTCACAGTCACGAACACACGGACACGTTATGTCAGACCAAGTGTCAGTTATCAAAAATAAATGTGGTACCTACCTAGGTAAAAAAAAGAAAATGTACTACTCTACTGCCAGGATTTGTTAAAGTATACCGCCAAAAACGCTCGAAATTGGCCAGATCGACTCGATTACTTCGGCCTCACAAAGCGCCCGGCCTTCGAACGCGCTGGTGCAGCTTTCCCTGGTGCCAAGGCGGCCGCAGCAACTGCGGCAGCTTGTGCCTCCTTCATTGGTGGGAACTTTTGTATGATTTCTCCAAGCTGAGCCTGGGAATCAACTCTATGCTTCGTTCCGTCCGGTGCCAATAGATAGACGTTACCGTCCTGAGACCAGCACTTGTTTCGCCATATACACGGCGTCCTTCAATGAAGAAGCTGCGCCGGGTGGCCGTCAGATACTCAGCGACTGACACTCCTATTCCCTTAAAGTTCTTCTTGCTCCGCCAGACACTGGAGCGAATGTCCAGATTGTGAAATCTCACGAGAATTGGACGAAACCCACCTCGAGTAGCGTCCTTGCCGAGACGATAGCTGAACCGAATACAATCCGGGGTGAAGTGGCTTATCTTGAGTGTGTCCTTAGCGACCTCAGCAATGACTTCCTTAAGGTTTTCTCCCTCCTTTTCTTCGACTCCACGGAACAAAAGAAACTTGCGACGGCTTCTGTTCTCAGCATCATCCACAAGTGCAGTGACCTGAGTCACCTGGCTGCGGACGAGGTCAATCGCAAGCTTCATGCATACCTTGAACTGCTTCACTTCCGCCGCCAGCTGCCCCAGAGAAGCTGGTGAGGCAGCTGACATGCGCGCCTCAAATGTGGCCATGCAGCTGTCCAGCTTATCATCAAGCTCCTTGATGGCGGCCAAAGGATCTGTGGTGTAGATTTTCGCTCCAGTAGACATTGTATGGCAGTGTAGAACAATGCAGGTTTTTAGTGAAAAGTGTGGTGGTAGTGCTTGTGGCTGGTATAAAAAGTGTGTTTATTTCATACCCAGTGCTCCAACAGTAATTTCAATTAGTGCTATATCTTCAGGGACAGTTGATGAGTATAAATTAATGTACTGTTTATACTATAATGTAACGTAAGTATTTTATTTCTTTAATATAAATATTGAAGCACAAAATCTGTGTTTTACTTGTGCCTACCCACACAACACTCATATTACACAACATTCATATTATTGCGCTGTCACCGAAGTTACAAATGAATTCCAAATTTCAGCTCGATCCGTCGAGGGGAACGGGTTTAAAATTCAGTTGCAAGATTCCACACGGACAAGCATACAGCTGGTAAAAATGTTTCTCCCGACTGCAGAATAAATTTAACACCTAACTACGTTGGAAGATGTTGCTTACAAAATGTGCAAACCAACATGAAACAATCTCCTAAACAGAGGCTGACGGAACGCTATTTGAAGGCTAGATTAAAGACCGTGGAAGATTATTGGGACAGTTTCAAAGAAGCACACAACATCCTAACTAAATGCACTATTCTTTCTACATGATTCGCTTTTGTTTCGCCGATGATGTTATGTTCTTTCACTAGCTCCTCGATCTCCAGATTCTTTCAGACTCTCCAGTTTCCGTCCTCTGTGAGTGGGTCTGATCTTACGTAATACCTACCGCTCTACCACCAAGAGTTTGTTATCTTCCATCTGTGTTATCGTGCAAGTCTTAAAGCCGTACTTCAATATCGGTCTAATGGCGGTCTTATAGATCCGAATCTTGGTCTTTTTGTTCAGAATCTTAGACACCAACACCTTCTGAAATGCTACACTACTTATAATTACGATTTATCGCATTAGTTTTTACCTCAATACCACAAAGTCTTAAGGTCGAAAATAGCCTTAAACTAAGCACTTACAAAGTAAATATGGCACCTAAACTTAAGTATTCTTTTCAAAGCTTATATGTGACAGTTTTGGATTTGCCTCGAATTTACGAGTAAACTTCGTGAACTCACCCTCACTATCTGTCAAGGGAACTTTGGCTGCGGAACAAAATAGATCAGACAAGTTATGTACCACTTTTGGGGGACGGTAGACTCTTTGTAAAACTACCAGAGTGGATGAATAACGAAAAAGTTTAACAATAGACTGCTATAGTCCGAACACGTTAAGTTTGCATTACGGTAGGAATAGAAAAACCAGTATAATCTCGGAGTCTTCAAGTCCAGAGTGAATAGGTTCTTTTTAGGCAAGCGTCCATCTTCGATCTCATCATCACTTACAACCAGGTGAGGTAGTGGTCAAGCGCTTGACTATCATCAATAAAAAAAAAGTGGATTATATAATTTATTTACAGAAAACAAAGGTACCAATTTGGAATTAAAAAAGTCCTTGTGAAAGACTTCTTCCGCAGAAGTACTATGTACTACGTACGTTTGAAGAATGTGCTGGTGAAATTACAAACACATTTGATTTTTAACCAGTAGGTATGTCTAGTGTTAACGCGCGAAAGATGTTTTTAAGATTAAATTTATAACATTACTTTTTTATCATAAAGATATTATGTATTTATCTGTTTAACGTCCAGAGGCTATGGTAACTGTTTCCCATCGTGGAGCATACTTCTTTGCCACTTTAGTGGTATTATTAAAACAGCAATATATTATGTATGAACCAGTAGCTAATCACGTTTAATATTTCGAAATCTAATCAAGATTTAAATATAGTCACTGGTGGCGATTCTGTTGTTTATGCAACTAATTAAATTTTGTAAAATACGAGCGGTCTTATTTTGTTCATACTAAAGATCAAATTAGAATGAAATTTAAAGTGGCAATTCTAAAATTAAGTCATTTTTGTTATAATGGCATGTTTGCGGGCTAGTTTTAGTGATCAATCAAATTGGTGTTGATTAAAACTGGCCCACAAACACGCCTCCTTAATTAAAAATACTTAAATTTAGAAATATCACTTTAAATGTCATTCTAATTTGATCTTTAGTGTGAACAAAATAAGCCTGTTCATTTTTCCACAATTTTAGTTAGCCAGCGTAAACAACAGAATCGCCACCAATGGCAGTTTTTTTAGGAAACGTCTTAAAATGTACACTTTTTTTATTGGTGGAAGACAAGTGCTTGACCACTACCTCACTTGGTGGTAAGTGACATCATCGCCATACAAGCCGGACAGGACAACCAGTGCCGAAAATAGGCCTCCCCCATAGATGTCCAGAGCAACCGACCTTTTCCGGCCTGCACCCAACAGCTCCCAGCAACCTTTCTCAAGTCGTCTTTCCATCTAGTAGAAGGCCGTCCTACGCTGGGCTTACCAGTGCGAGGTCTCCACTTGAGAACCTTTCTGACCCAGGGCACCAGTTCTTCGAGCTATGTACCCTGCCTACTGCCACAAACAACAATGACAATTAAGAACAATTTTTGAACAATGCTAGAGAATTCAAGGCTCAAATATTAATTTTTGTGGCAATTAAAAAACGGTCAAAAATGTATGCTTAAGTTTCGATTTAGATTTGAGCTCAGGGGCCAATCTCAAATTCTTATAACATGATTAAAATAATATTACATTTCGCAACATGACCCTCAATTAGAAAGCTTACTTTATTATTGTAAAGGCGAAGCAGTTTTAGTCATAATAAATCGTTCAATCAAAACGTTTCAAATTAGAGCTCAAGTAAAGCGTAAAATTGTCCTAAAAAGTAAGTAAATCGTGTTTACTTTCGCAATGTTTTGTACTGAACGTGGTTTATAACTAGAAAATACTAAATATACAACAATATTAGGATTATAACAATAATGTTTAAAAGATTTATGGTTTAAATCGAAGTATTGTTGCTACAAGCTTGAAACAAAACGCTCCTGAAACATGATGGTTTTCTAAAAGATTGTGGTAGACGTCCAGTTCTAGAATTCGGGCCAAAGTCTTCATCTGACAGTTTCGTAACTCTAAAAACTTTGTATACTGAACCCATAATCTCCCCACCACTCACACTTAGAGTTGTAATAGTGTAAGTCTGTCTTGAAAGCAATAAAGCGAAGTGTTCGTAACAAAGAGTGATAGGCGTCGATCTCAAATCTCGGTTTATTCAAATGCCTATAGATGTGTAGGCAGATAAATTCTGGTTTTATTACTATTCAAGCTTTTGTTATTATTATTTGTTTAACTAGCTGGATCTTCGTTTAATCACAATCTCATTAGATGGTGAGCGATGATGTGGCTAAGATGAAGCACGAAGATCTAGAAGAAACCTATTCACTGTTACCTTAAAGAGACCCAGATTGTCAGACAGATAACGGCAAAGTGTTCCATACTTCGATCAGCAATACACCTAGATAAAGGTTCGACGCAAACAATCCGTCTCGGTAAATAACAGCTCACTTGCGGCATGAGCTCTTATTTTGTTTAGTCAGGTTGAAACACAGCCAACTTCACCACGTACAACAATGCCTCAATGCGCATTTAAAAGTTACAAAAATAATGCCTGGAAAAGCAATTTATCAGCCGGAGTGTCTTACTTTCGGTAAGTACATGTGAAATAACTTATATTTTAAGCTTTAAACTGACGATTAATATCATTTTTTTAACAATATTGCCGATTTTAAACCACCACTAAGAATGTTTGGCCAACGTCAAACGTGTGATATAGCGTTGAGCCAATAGACGCCAATATCAAACAGAAACGAAATAAAACGATGTAGCTCGCAAGACAGTAACAGGAAAAAGTTCTTTATTTCTTGCATTATAAGGTTGATTTCACAATAAATGTTATATAACTAACGTCTTTTCATTTTAAAGTGACAGGTGTAATTTATTACTTTGTTTGTTTTTTGAGACGAATGATCGTAACATTTAAAGGATTTGTGACTCTATTACAAGGTGATGTGGTTGTGATTAGGTTGAATTTAAATCTTTTGTCTCATTCTATTGGTAAACGAATGTAGTTGTACATTTATATGTTTACGCGGACAGCATTTAGCTTTGATTTTGTTTATAACCCGTAATCTAGTTGTATTGTTGATCGAAAGTTCCATACCTTAGCTGTCCGCATTAAGAACGTAGAACCAAAACGGTGTGTGCGAATGGGTGGTATATCAACTAGGTACGGATGGTACAGAGCCGTGCGCCTGCTTGTCCTTTGATGGAAAGATGGAAGGAAGATGACGGGATCAGATCGTATAGTTTCTGGGCACATTCCCCGAAATGTATTCTGTAAAAGATCGATAGGATCTTTACGGCAGTGTTCGAGACTTTGGGTTTTAGTCTCCGCCATACATTGCTCACCTATAAGCCGAAAATATAAGCCTATAAGCGCTATCTAGTCCCAAACTAAGACAAGCTTGTAATAAGGGAATTAGATAACTGATACAATACTTATTTACCTACTTATTTTTTGTGAGTATATATTTATAATATAGGGTGTTTGGTAATATACTGAGGATATTCAAGTGACAGTTTTTCAAAACATAAAAAAAGACTTCTCGATACAAAAGAACCACTAGTTATATTATAAAAATTAAAAAAATCGACTAAGTTTAGGTGATTAATTCAATATAAAAGTTACTGCCTACTCTTGCAATCGACATTCAAAAATAAAGGCCATAATCCACAAAAGCGTAGATTTACAGATATGAGAATACCATGTGAAAATAACTAATAGCATATCGATATTCCGACATCTCCTACCTCCTACTCCGTGATGACTACCTCCGTGGCGCAGTGGGCGTATAGCCGGCTGAGACGCAGGAGGTAGCGGGTTCGATTCCCGCCGCGGAACAAATGTTTGCACGATCTACAGATATTTGTTCCGTGTCTGGGTGTTTTTCTATATATTATAAGTATGTGTTTACAAAAAAAAGTATATAAGTATTCTATCAGTTATCTGGTTCCCATAGTACAAGTTCTGCTTAGTTTGGGGCTAGATAGCGTTGTGTGAAATGTCCAGTAATATTTATTTATTTATTTATTATTTATCTCTCCGCTCAGTTTTAGTGGAAACGGTCAAGTAGCGATGTCTTATTTCATACAGCGCATTCGCAGTGAAGTTGTAAGCAGAGAGCGCGTAGAAGAGGACATAAGTAGCAAATATACGCTTTTGTGCATTATCACCTTTATTTATGGATCTCGATTGCAAGAGTAGGCAGTAATTTTTATAACGAATTAATCGCATAAACTTAGTTGACTTTCTTTAAGATTTTATAATTTCATTTTATGATTTCACTTGAATATCGTCAGTATATTATACCAAACACCCTGTACATAGAAAACACCCAGACTCGGAAAAAATAGATCATACAAACATTTGTCCCGCAACGGGAATCGAACTCGCAACCTCTTGAGTCTCAGCCGGCTCTTCACCCACAGCGCCCCGTAGATTGTCAAAAAATAAATGTGGAATGAGGAAAATAAATGCGTTGTCAACACAACAATCAAGTAATGTTTTGTCAAAATGTATTTGTTCTATGCATAACATTTAACTGTATTTCGATAGACATTTGCCTGCACAATTGCCAGTTCATATAACCACTTTGGAGATACCAGGTCATATTATACATAACATATTTCCTATTTGATAGAGAGAAATTTAAGTTACACAGCAAAATTCCAACCATTTGATAGAGAGAAGTTAGAACTAGGTATGTCGTTTGAACCAAACATTTCTGTAAAGGCTACGGTCAAAGGAGCGTGACCAGAATGCAGCACGTAATGGCACAAAGTAGCGAATTCTACTCTATTGAAGAAAAACTCTGAAAGCATATGGCCATCAAGACAGCCAAAAAATATTTTAAGGGTAAAAGTGATACTGTGATACAAACCACTGATCTATGTTGAATAGATAACGCAAGTGTGTCAATTTTAGTACCTACTATGATATCCCGAGAGAAATTTAGATTAGATTATAGATTAGATAATTTCTTTACTGCACACCATTAAAAATAAAACAAACAAAATAGAATACACAATTAAGTTAAAGGTACAATGGCCGAACTTATCTCTAACAGTGAACTCTTCCAGGCAACCTTTATTTGTGTGTTAACCTAAATAAGTGTTGGGACGCACACACATTGCACTCAGCCGATGGTACGGTAAGGTGTATACCGATCAAATGTAAGTGTTTTCTCACACAATAGTACTAAATGATGTAAGCAAACAGTTTCTTTCACGTTATAATATCCTTACAAACAGTTTTATAAACTCTGAAAAAGTCTTAAATTTTAAGCCTCTTACAAAAGAATTACGCAGTTCCAAAGGATTCTTTCGCTTTGAGAGAAATGTCGATTCCTCGCAAAAATTCGGCTCGAAACGTTGGTATACTGCCAAGACATTTATTCTAGTAAAGTAACATAGCCTCTTTAAAAAAACTTCAGAGATAAATTAAAAATTCTTTGCTTTTTTTCTATTTTGTTTGTTTGGCAGTGTATGTGAAAACATCGTTGGATTCTTATATTTGTTATACTCGTATTACATATGGATCGCTCTGGAAATCTATGGAGCCTACTCGTATGTTCAGCAGTTGTCGTCCTATAGCTGGAGCTGATATGATGATGATTGTAATGACATATGGGTTTTTATTTAATATAAACTTAACTAGTTCCTGTCAGCGGCTTCGCACGCGTTGTTTGTCAATAAAAATAGCATAACATTTGAATTTAGTTCTTAATCTATTAACACACCAAATCAGTTCAGCAGTTACGACATGATTGAGTAACAAACAAACAAACATCCTAACTTTCACATCCCACTATTAATATAAACGCGAAAGTTTGTATGGATGTTTGTTACTCTTTTACGTCGTAACGGCTGAACGGATTTCGATTAAATTGAGTATGTGTGTACGTATATTATAACCTGGATTAATACATAGGCTAATTTTTAGCCTATAAATCATTCCCATGGGATAAAAATGGGATGTCAAAAATTTGATATGTATTTTTTCACTCCAGAACAACACGGGCGATGCCGCTGGCAACAGCTAGTGAGAAAATAAAACAATAAACTAGCTGCCACTAATAAACTAGTGGTTCTGTGAGAACAGTAGACCTCGCGTCACAAGTCCAAAAAGTAATTTGCGCAACAAAATTAACGAAGAAAGTCCAATTTTTAATCGAATTTCAGGTGCTTGAATTTTCCAATAAGCTTACTCACTCGTATGTAGACTTTTGAACAAATAATTGGTATAGTTTTAGCGATTACTCGCGTTCCCTTGGTCCTAGGAGATCTAATCTGGTGTCTACGGATTCGTCTCGTGAAGTCGGTGAGCACTGCATGGTCTGATTGGTATAGGTAGGTAGGTATACATTTTCCGAAAAAGAATTCAAAAATTTAAATCCGTCTATATAATTATAACATAACAGCAAACTTCCCCCTTTACCCACTTTTCACTTTTTGGATTTTTTTCATAACATCTTGTGCAGAATGAAGTCCTTAGTGTGCCTCTCAAATTTGATTAAAATCCGTCTATAAATAGCGCTACAGCAAATTCCCCCCCCCCCTTTCCCCCTATTTCCCCCCCCCCCCAATAAAAAATAGCGATTGAATAAAAAATTAAATAACTTAAGAAACTTGTGTGCCAATCTTCGTCTAAATCGGTTGAATAATGCGACTTGTAGGCGAGAACAGACAGACAAACAGCCGGACAAAAGCATTTTATGGCCAATCTCGAAACTGAAACGCTTCGCTCGCTCATCAACTAAAGTTTTCATTCCAGGGTAATACAATTTTATTGATTACAAGGCGAAACTCTCGAATTACACTGACTCTCCGAATACAGATAGAACCAGAAGCCGCCTTCAGCTGTGATTGCAAGCCGTCCGCTGTGTCCCTAAAACAAAACCCGCGTCCCGCGCCCGTCTCACCCCCACCCGCGTTATGTTGCTAGCTTAATTATTATTTACCCGTTTTTTGTGTAAATGTTTTAGGTAAGATACAAATAATGAAATACAAAAGTATCTAACAGGTATCACTGGTATATTTTATATCTGCATACCTGACGAGTATTAGAATTGACACAAAGAAATATTATATTAATTACTACAACTATTATATTCAGGGTTATCTATTTGGGGTGTACTAAGCCAAAAAGGGGGTCATTATACTCATCATTAGGAATTACTATGGGGGCACCTTGAAATTACGAAAAAAACCTGACAAACCGCCTGACAAAATGTATATCTTATCTCGTTACATGGAACAGCTGGTTTTTTTTATGATTTCGGTGTTGGTTGGTCCCATTCAAAAGTTGTTCATAATAGTGAGTACAATGGCCCCTCTGGTCTTTCGGTTTGCACATAAATATGTAAATCTAGCTTATGTTCTAATAATTTCAATTTATGCTAATTAAAACACGGTTTCAATAAAAAATATTTATTTGATTTTCATTCATTTAATGTTCACAACAAAAGTTGTTTGTTTTATGTAGGTACAGAACATGCCCCTAAAAGGATGCTAACTGTTTAAGTGGTTGCCAGTAACCCTGTTTAACTTTTTAAAGCTAGTCATTACGTATTTTTAACCAAGCGTATAATATAAAACAGTAACTAATAAAAGTTTTCATTCTCAGAATTCTAGAGCAGGGAAAATAATAACTCTCGATAAATATCAAACCAAATCTGCCAATTGGCAAAACCAGCAAAACGGAGGTATCATTAATTACGACAATTACAACCCAAACAATTTATTCAATAATCAAATAATACAACATCTAAATGCGCTACTTACTCATGAAATGTGATCCTATCTTGTTTATTTGAGCCATGCTGAATTTTTACACGTTAGTACGACACAAGAAGGCATAGCTTAATTAAATTCAACACTGTAAAACACGTCCCGACGGTGAGACATGTGAGACGATCACAGAGGAACTAATGGCGTTCGCGTAAAACTACTCTATTTTGGAGTAGTTTTTGACGCTTCAGTATTAGGTGCGTTTACGTCCTCTGGTTCTTTCTGTATTCAGAGCACTGACTAAAGCCTTAACGCTCAAAATTGCTATCTTATTTGACCAACGTTCGTGGGAATTTTAGAATTCATTACGTAAAATAAATTTTAGGCAAAGACACAGACTACATAGGATCTTCAAAAAAGGCGTTTTAAAGGTTTTAATTGGCCGTTAGTTTAGGTAATGCCACCATAGTGGTAAAAGAAAAGTTCGTATCCTCATACGCTCATTTTACTTTTGAACCACATGAGTGAAGTCACTAATGGAATCAAGTTCCTAATGTATGAATGCATAAAACTAGAAGTTTCCACTTACAATGATTTAAATGTTGATAGCAGGAAGTATTCCCCTCACGTGCTCATGCATAGTTCTCGCACGTTTTATCAAAACGAAGTACGATTGTCGACAGAGATTAGCAGAATTACGCCAATAAACACGAAGATAAATACGAGAAGATGACCTCCGTGGCGCAGTGGGTGAACAGCTGGCTGAGACGCAGGAGGTAGTGGGTTCGATTCCCGCCGCGGAACAAATGTTTGCATGATCTACAGATATTTGTTCCGGGTCTGGTTGTTTTTCTATATATTATAAGTATGTATTTACAAAAAAAAGTATATAAGTATTCTATCAGTTATCTGGTTCCCATAGTACAAGCTCTGCTTAGTTTGGGGCTAGATAGCACTGTGTGAAATGTCTAGCAATATTTATTTCTATAATAAATTTAATTATAAAAATATTATAAGTGAATGAATGAATGAATTTTTTTTATTATACCTTACAAGCTAGACACAACATATATAAAAATAACAATAAAACAAATAAATGTAATGGTCGGTCTTATCGCTTAACAAAGCTATCTCTTCCAGACAACCTTTGGATGGAGAGGATATTTGCATAATGGAAGATCGGCCGAGGTGTAAAAAGAATAAACTTAATAATAGAAAAAGAAAAAATACTTAAACTTAAATACATACATATTATATAGTTTGGAAATCAAGGTCGCTTCCGTTTCAGTTGGATGTAGTAATCATGAAATTATCAAATTTAGTCATAAAATTATCCGATTACAAATAATCACTAACAAACGCTACAACGGTCTTATCGCTAAAAGCGATCGCTTCCAGACACTCACATAGCCATTCATTTATTTACGACGTAAGCACACAATTATTGGTTCTCACCTTTTCATTTTTGTCGGTTAAAAATGACTGTGTCTCGTATAAAGTCCAGATAGAATTTTTCATCAACAATTTGTAACGTAAATGCAAACACGATCCCTCGCGACATTCCAGTTTAAAATTTGGCCAAAACAAATAATAAAACGTTTGATCCGAATTGCTTTTCCAAAAACTCGTGTAGGACAATTATATGGTTTTTTGTATGTTTATACACTTTATTACGATTTTGTATTATTTTGGTAGGGTTGTTGAAGCTAACTAGGGTAGCTAATTTTGATAGGGTTGTAGACCAGTGGATTGGCAAGTTGAAGTAGCAGTGGGCAGTGCCAGATTAAGGTAACTTGATGCCCTAAGCAATCTTTCTCTGTGGCCCCCCCTATCCCTAAATGAACCACAAAGAGTTAATTTAAAAAAATATGTTAAAACGTATAACGCCTACGTAACGTACAGTAGAATATGTATACGTGTTGTTTCCCCTGCCCTTATCCTATGCTAGGTGGGGTCGGCACAACATGATTTCACATGCTGTCCTAAGATTCGGCTATATTTTTACAACCGGCCAACTACCTGACGTCTACTCACCTCGGGAATATCTTACACAGCCAACATATGTGTTCATTTGACCGTCTCTGGTGCCCCCTTAGACGGGATGCCTTAAGCAATTGCTTAAATAGCTTATAGGCTAATCTAGGACTGGCAGTGAGGCACAAAGTTTGGAGAACTGACGGCCGTCGGGGCAGATAAGATATTAATCACGCAACGTTACTTTTTTGTTTAATTTTGATCTAATCAGACATAACACATTCACTGCTGAAGTAAGGCCTCCATAGATTTCTGGAGAAACCAATCTTGTGCAGCCTGCACAGAACCTTAATAATAATTATTCTGTAATCCACGTTCAAAACATTATAAAAACTTTTATACAATTATAAAAGTCTTGAAAATATATGGAATAAACCTTCCATCCTTGTAAAGCTAATCATTACGCCTCGGGACGAGAAAGAATTAGGTCAAGCCAGATATAATTCATATCTAACAGTATAATCTTGCACTACTAAATGTGCGTTCACACTGGAGATTGTACCTCAGTTATGTTGAATACTATGATAATATTAGCTGGCGCAGCCAATTCTACATAACTAACCCTTTAGGCATCCAATAATATTCATATAAAACAGTTGCCGCAGCCTGGGGTAACTGATGCAAAGTCTATTCCAAATGTTTTTTACTGTTATATATGTATTTGTGTAAAAAGTTCAGGAATCGCTTCACAAGTATTATTTATAAACTATGGAAGACCAGCGATGTGGCTATGCTATGGCAGAAAGTATCTGCCATAGCACACGCTGAGTGGTGGCCATTTTTAATCGACTTTAAAGAAAGGAGGTGATGTGGCTACTAATGTGGATCGATTTTCTAAGGTCTGGATGTGTCAATCCAGGTCATAATCTATCGACATACCAAATTTCATTGAAATTGTTTCAGCCATTATGACATGATTGAGTAACAAACAAACATCCAAACTTTCGCATTTATAATATTGGTGTGAGAACTGTATAATTATAAAGATATTGGACGAAATACGTTAGTTGCTATTAACTGTTTAAAAAAACTATTTGATATTCGCTGTCACGTAAAGCGAACTTAAGGACTAACAGAGTGGAGGCCGAGACCTGGGCACAGAAATAGGGGCGTCTACCAGCGAGATGGGTCAACGACATCAATAAAACCGTCAGTCGTACGTGGCTCAGACTGGCACAGGATTGGGAAGAATGGCATAAACGAAGAGAGACCTATGCCCAGTAGTGGTTTGACACGTACTGAGAATGATGATGAAAGCGATCTTAAGCAAGAGGATAGAAGTTAGATTTATGACCTCAGTATTTATGAAGTCCAGTATAACAGTAGCCTAATAGTAATAAGGACCTATAACAAAGGTGGAGCAGGAAAAGCCTTGTTCGTGAATAACGATCCTGTTTTTGTCCCAAATGATACAGATTTCGGTCTATCTGAGCTCTATGCGACTTATTATTAGGTCGATAAATCTTTCACAAGGTTATAATTGGTCTTAGAAATGTTGTAGGATAATGTCTTTCTCTCTACATAGCTAATAGTCTTATTATTACAATTGTCTCGCAAATAAGCTTTTTCAAATAGAAGCGGTTATGAGTAGGTTCAGTCGCTTTAGAGCTATCATGCTACGAAGTTTTTTCCCGTGAAATCTTAAGAAATGTTCTTCCTGTTAGGTTTTTCCTAGCTTGGGGGTTTTTAAAAAGGGCGTTTTATATATATTGATGGGTCCAAATTTTTTTAATCAACTAACTTTATTAAATTTATGACATAAATTGATAATGATAATGATCAATATCAAATTTGCGTTAAATAAATTACGATAAAGTAAACTTATTTGCGTTATAGATATAGTGCGTAAAGTGGATATAATACGATTATTATTTAAAGACTACCTGTTGTCCGCGACTTCGTACGCGTTACACTACTAAATGCGTAGGTAACCTAGAAGTAAAAAACTCGCTGTTGCAACTTGACTTAACACCCCATTTTTATCCCATTGGACCTGATATATGGAATAAAAAGTAACCTGTGTTAATCCAGGTTATAATCTACCTACATACTAAATTTAATTTAATTTGGTTTAGCCGTTAAGACGTTATTAAGTAACAAACAAACAAATAAATAAATAAATAAATATCGCTGGGCATTTGACACAGCGTTATCTAGCCCCAAACTAAGCAGAGCTTGTACTATGGGAACCAGATAACTGATATACTTGAGAATACTTATATACTTTTTTTTTGTAAATACATACTTATAATATATAGAAAAACACCCAGACACGGAACAAATATCTGTAGATCATACAAACATTTGTTCCGCGGCGGGAATCGAACCCGCTACCTCCTGCGTCTCAGCCGGCTATACGCCCACTGCGTCACGGAGGCAGTCAAAACAAACATCCAAACTTTCACATTTATAATATTAATGTGATTGACGAGACCATTAACCATGTATTACTACTGTGTGTTTAGACTGAGCTAGCTCATTAAATCATTTATATGAATATACTAGCTGCACACGTGGTTTGCCAATAAAAACAATAGCGTGCTTCTGCGCAGTCGGGTAAAAAGTAGCCTATGTCCCAATCCCGGTTATAATCTATATGTATACTAAATGCGGTCCAACCGTTTCATTGTGTAAACATAACAGACAGACAGAGTTACTTTCAAATTTATAATATTAGTATCGATTTTTCGGTAGGACTAAGTATATACATTTTCGAAGATTACCTAGACATACGAAGGGAGTTCAATGTCTTCTCGGTATAGGCATGAAAGAATGAGCAAAACATTCTGAATAAAATTTATTTTTCAATGTATTCCCCTAGGATCTGAACACTCTTATTTGTCCTGGAAAATAACTTTTCAATTCCCTCAAAAAAATATTTTTCTTCCAGGTCTGAAAAATGATCGTTAATTGCTGCCTTTAACTCTTCATCGTCGGAAAAATGCTTACCTCGAAGTTGTTTTTTGAGATTTTGGAACAGAAAGTAATCACTATGGGCTAGATCCGGGCTGTAGGGTGGATGGTTGATTTCTTCAAATCCGCAATCCCGCACAGCATCATTGGCAATGCGCGCCTTGTGTACAGGCGCGTTGTCGTGCAGAAGCAATACACCTGCGGTCAATTTTCCTCGTCTTTTTTCTTTTATTGCCTCCTTTAAATTGCGCCGGGTGTTAGCGTAAGTTGCGCCAGTAATACTCTCACATTTTTTTTTGTCTACTCAATTAATAAGATTCCCTTGGAATCCCAAAACACTGTGGTCATGAGCTTTCCGGCGAATGGGCTGACTTTGAACTTCTTCGGTGGGGCTGTTCTTTTTTTATGCCACTGCACAGACTCCTACTTGCTCTCAAGATCATAGTGATGAACCCATGTTTCATCACCAGTAACAATCCGATCATAAATACTTTGCGGATTTTCACCACAGAGCTCCAAAAACTCCTTGCAACAATCAACTCGCACTTGTTTCTGAAGCGCTGTGAGCATTCGCGGCACCCATCTTGCACCGACCTTTAACATATTCAGATGGTCATGAAGGATAGTGTGAATGGTACCCACGGATAGCTTGGTTCTTTCTGCTAATATTTTCACTCTCACACGGGCATCTTCGAGTACAAGTTTCTCAACAATTTTTACGTTTGCTTCAGTAGCGGCACTAACCGGCCCACCGGTACGAGGGTCGTCTTCAATACTCTCTCTCGTAGTTGCCTTTCCGAAATGATATTTTGAATACTAATGGTGACAATCAAATAAAATTGTATACCCTCAATGAGATAATTTAATTACCCTCATCATTAGTAAATTACCCCGATACCGAGAGTACATTGAACGCCCCGCGTACATATTCACACCTAAGTGTATTACTACTGTGCATTTAGACCTAACTAGCTCAGTCTTGTCTCCCAGAACACGTAATCAAGTCTTAAAGCAACAGGAAATGTTGGTAATGAGATGATTCAGGCAGGCAGTAACATACCACTTACCAGACAAAGACGGAGAACTAATTACAAACACATTCTCTGAAATAAATTACTCAAATTAGACGCAATGCAAGGTTGTGTAATTGTTCTGTTGCATGTTGGTTGCTTAGAGTTGTTTGGCTATGAGATTGCATTTTCATGATTAATTTTCGAGCATTATAAAACATACATCGCACTAAGGTTATGGACGTAAGTATGAGGATCGCAGGGCTGAAGTGGAGACCACCCGCTCGATGATCGAATGACATTGAAAGCGTCGCTGCGTGTCAATGGATGAGACTCGCAAGGGACTGGAAAGAATGGCGTAATAAAGAGGAGGCATATACCCAACAGTGGGTGCAGACGAACTGAGATGATGACTTTATTAAACCACTTAACGATAGTCATAACTTTAATACTAGAAATAAAGATAAACTCGCTGTTGCCACTTGTAGGCTTCCTAAAGTTAGTAAATCGTTTAAAGGCAAATATACGCTTGTATACCTAGTGCGAGGACCATTAGCAACTTAAGTATATACTAATACTTATTGTGAAACTTTTTGGTAAAATAAATTTTAAATGTAAAAATATAAATTTAATTTATAACTCCCAAGCAATATAAGTACATAAACTTACAATTAATAAATTTAAGAACTGAATTAAACAAAGACTATCCATAAAGCTTACTATAATACATTGGATTATTCATCATCATTATTCTCAGGCCGTGTCGACCCACTTCTGGGCGTAGGCCTCTCTTTGTTTCTGCCATTCTTCCCGATCCTGTGCCAGTCTGAACCACGTACGACCCACGGTCTTATGGATGTCGTCGACCCATCTCGCTGGTGATGAAACGACCCCCCCCCCTCTCTGCTTTTCTTTCTTTGTTTGATGTTCTTGTGTTGCTAAGTAGTAATAATGTAAAATGGTAATTGTGTAATTAATTTAATAGCCGTGTTTGGTAATAATATAGCGATGAATAAAATAAAGTATTTTATAATTTATAGTAGATAGAATGATGTTTTGGCGCGTGATTGAATAATGGCTTGTGACCGTCTAGATATAATTTGGAAAAGTTAACGTAATTTCCTCGAAGAAAATTCCTGTAAATACCCCAAAAAAACAACAATGGACATTGTGCTGACGTCATAAAGGTACTGATCTATATATCTACAACTTACCCCATACACGCAGATTATTGGATGCATTTCTCGAATTCCACGATACTGTTGCAAATCCTGTTGGGTTAAAAAAAACAATGCAAAAATTCCGTCTAACTAGGCTTAAACATATTGTAGATCTGATTAATAAAGAATGCTATTTTCATTTCATCTTACAATAAATATCTCGAGTTATTAGTTAATCTGTCTGGTAGATTTTCTTAACATTAAGACAACTGTCAAAGTCAAGTACTTTTAGTATGTATTGAGTGTATATTTATGCTTCAAGAAATGTTGATTTCAAAGGCCCAATGTATACGGAGTTCATAAGCTTATGTAGTCCTGTGGTAATTACGCAGTTCCTTAGCATTGTAAATTATGCTAGATCAATTGTTCGTTTTCTATCCCTAAAATTACGCATTTGCATATGATAAAGTATTACGCTTGGCAGTCAAGAAGTTTCACGTCTTATGACTAACATAACTCAACATGCATGCATGCGTGCAATTGTAAGGTGTGTAATGTGTGAATAGATGTTTGCAAATTCTCAGTTATCGCAGGCTAGTGACCTTTTTCATCCATTAACAACAACATGACCCATGATTTTTCAGTCGCTTTGGACTTCTCCCACGTTGCGCAATTTTTGCGAATGCATTTAGCATTTTGAAGATAAATGGGGTGTCGTGTATGATAGGAATATCACGCCGTTGACATGTGTATCCCTGACAATATAATTCGGCAAGTGTGTGTAATTTATGATACATTTTTTTATAGTTGGTTTTACCAATAGATGTGCAGAGATGTTTATTCAGTTCGTCAGAGCCAACCATTGTTATTATGGGATCTGGCTTGGTATTTCATTTGTACATATATAGATATGATTCGTCAGATGAATACGCGCTGCTTGGACCTGCATTTCAACCGAAAATTTCAGACAATTAACGGGACCCCTAAGACCAAGTCGCAAACCCGCTCTACGCACTTAACGAGAATACATAGATAACATATATAATTTACAGTGTATTATGTAATCCCTCAGGATTCATTTATTCATCTCTGTAGTTGTGTTTTAATGTTTCATCAAGTTAATGATGGGTGTGTATGGTTTGTGAATCTTCTTGCCTTTCAAATATGATAATAAATGGTTTTAACATAAGTTACGCAGATTGCAGTTCAATATAGGCAAATAAAATCCTCATTTCCCATTTTCCAAATGAAACTTTGTCATTATTGCCAATTGGAATTTAATTATTTCTATTCCATTGAATAGTGGATATTTGTAATTCAAGTACATAATGGTCAAGTCCAGTCATTTTAATTACGTCATTTTGTATTTGCAGTCATTTAAAATAACCATCAGGGTCGGTAGATTCTCGTAGTAAATTGTTTAATAATTGTAACCAATTAAAGAAATCAAACTAAAGTGTTCTTAGAGTTGAAGCCTAAATTATGGTGGTATTTTAGTATTTACTAATGCAATAAATACAGATATATTCATTATTATATTTTAATCCCAACGGTGAAAGTTGAAAGTATGATTATTAATCAATAGATCAATTAATCTCTTAATACGTATTAAAATTATTATTTTCAAAGAGCACTGTAAATATATTGAATCGAATCATCTATATTAAGTCCACAAAATAACAAGGTGGAATAAATTAATAATTGAGATGAATTAACGGCTTACCCTGTAACTTGTAGAAGTCAAATATGTCTGGATTCAAACCAGAAACACTAATCTGCGATGTAAAGTTGTGGAACATAATTATCCGTAATCTTTTACCTAAGAATTACTTAAGTAAAGGACTCATTGCTCCAAAGTACTAAGTTATTTGGAATTCCTGCCCTAAATAATAATTAGGCTCACAACTATGCACTAAAATACTTAGTCCTTCAAAATTCTCGCTCTAAGCTACTTAGTCATTCGAAATTCTCACTCTAAATTACTTAGTATCAAAACTATGCCCTAATATACTAGATATTCGGAATTCTCGCTCTAAATTACTTAGATATTCGAAATTCTCGCTCTAAATTACTTAGTATCAAAATTATTGCTCTAAATTACTTATTCATTCGAAATGCTCACTCTAAATTACTTAGTATCAAAACTATGCCCTAATATACTAGATATTCGGAATTCTCGCTCTAAATTACTTAGCTTTCAGAAATGATGACCCCTCGGACGAAGCACTGAATTTAATTTTATATTTAACACTTTTCTTTTTTTTTTTCTTTATGAACAGACAAAGACAAACACTGATTCTACAAATATATTATAACTTAATTTAATTCAAGGCCCAAGTAACTGTGGACTGCTGCGCGCGCGCTGTTTTAGAGAACTGAAATTCTCCCACGTCCCTTAATAGAATCTGCCAAACCCATCATATTTTTTTCACGGAGTGAATTTGACACCCACCTCAATGCGTAATCTCCTACTATTGGTTAATTTTCTGAAACCACGCCTTCTTTGATAGTAGCCTTCCCCAACTGTATAAAAAATTAAAGGTCCCATGTTTATCTAACAAAATCTACATACTTGAGACAAATGGATTTAAGAGTAAAAGTGAATGCTTCAAACTGTCAACTCCATGGACAAACGATCATAAATCCTTATTTTTATGGGTTTCACATGTAAGCTCTAACACTTGTTTTAAAATATCCAATTTCGTAATATCAGCAAATTTGAAGGGTCATATATATTAGTTTTATCTTTTCAGCATTGATTTTAAAACTCGACTAAAGTGTTTTATTTTTTTTAAACTCTCGACAAAATTTGAAGTCATAAATATTATTTTTATCTGAAATGCATCACGGAACATTATCTATTCGTCTCTCGAAACTTAACGGTTATTTATTAAGTACGGGGTAATGTACCATTTCAGTGTACGTTGGATTTTTTTTCCTAACCCGTACTGTCCCACTTCTAGGCAAAGGTCTCACCCAATTCTTTCCACCCCTCTCGATCCCTGGCCAACTCGTTGGATTAACGTTGGACTATTAAGAAGATAAAAAAGTTTGGGACTGAAATTGCTCCAAATAGAACAAAAAATACAAAAATGTAACAATTTAGACTTAACTTAAATAACATTAATTTTTAAAATTATATAAAATGATTCAAAGTGATCTTTAAGATTTCATTGATAAAAGAAATTTTGACTATAATTAATAGAAGCAATTAAAATCTAAGGTTGTACTGAGGTACACTGATATACTGCTGTAGTTTAAGCTGAATGGCAATATATTTTAACATTATTATAAATACGGAATTTCGTTTAATCCGGAAATCCAATCAAATAAGTAATAAAAGAATAGAATGCAATAAAACTTTTATGAAAGGGCTGCATCGGGAAAATGAATTAGATAAATTCCCGCTGAAAATCCAAACAATTCTATGTTTGTATTCAACAATATTGCAATAATAAAAATAAGGAATAAAAGCCTGATAAAAAGGGCATTATTACCGAAAGGGTCAGGTACATAGAAATGGTGAAAGTTTCTTTGTGTTGGGAATAACACTTCTTTATTTTTATAAGAAAACCTATAATAAAATATTACGGGTGTAAGTTGTATTGAGCTAAATAGAAGATTATTTTATTACGAGCGAGAGGCTTTTGAGAATAGTAAACGAATGAACGTACTCATTTTATTTTTTGAACGGATATGGTAAAAATTGTTTGTAAAAATGAGCGCAATTAAATGAGATCCGATTATATTATTTGTTAGAAAGATGCTATTAATCATGATTATTGAAACCTTCGTATTTTAAATAATTACCTATTAAAACGGTTATTTATCGCGTATGCACCTTTTTATATGTTATCCCAACGTTTCGGCTGTGTTGCAACAGCCGTGATCACGGGTGGACTGGAGTATTTGGAGCTACCGTCAAGAATTAATGGCAGTTGCAGCAACTACCCTCACTTTTTATTTTATTCGCAAATAGTAGGACTCATTATTTTTATTTATTTAATTCAGATTTAAAATCCATACAAAAATTCTTAACCGCTAACAAACAATATTTCATAGTCATAAGCATCAAATAAGCATACAATAATAAAAAATTTATTATACAGATAAAAATTAATAGCAAGTCAATAGTTTAATAATTAAATGGAAATAATTATAAATAATATACTAACTTAACTATTACCTAAAAGTATTTGCGGCAGTAGCAACGGCATCCTGCAGTTGATTGTTTCGCGTCTCGACTGCCCCATCCTTACCATTTGGTAAGGATGGGTACTGCCGCGCGCACGCGCGGAGTATGGACGCGACTTTCTTACGCATGATCGAATGAAAACCATCCGTATGCGCCTCTGCAAACATACCCGATGCGCCGCAAAAGTGAGGCAGCCGCATCAGCATCCTGAAGATATTATTATATTGGACTCGTAGAGCGCTGGCCACCCGGCGGGTGTGCCAGAGCCTACTCGAATAAAAGTACTGGCAGTAAGCCTTAAAAAGCGTGACTTTCACTTCCCTCGAGCAGCGAGCGAACCTACAAGCGATCATATTCCCACGGACCACCAGCGCCCTACGCTCCCTTTCAACGTCAGCGTCATCATTCAGGCTTTCAGTTACAATGTACGCCAGATATTTAAAATTACCAACTACTTGTAGAGCCGCACCATTCAACATAATAAGTGGAACATGACGTGGTCTAGCTTTCCCACCCTTGAAAACGAGAACTTCACTCTTTTTCGACTTATATCTCAGTCCATGTTCAGTTCCATACACCTCACAAATCGCGACCACTTTGCGAACTGATCCCACCGATTTAATTATAGTAATTTAATACTTTATTGCACTTTTATATACGATGTTGTATGTATAAAAGGTAGCTTCATCATCATCATTCTCAGCCCGTGTCGACCCACTGCTGGGCATAGGGCTCTCCTTGTTTCTGCCACTCTTCCCGATCCTGTGCCAGTCTGAACCACGTACGACCCACGATCTTATAAATGTCGTCGACCCATCTCGCTGGTGGACGGCCCCTATTTCGATGGCCAGTTCTCGGCCTCCACTCTGTTAGTGCCTTAGTCCACCTGTCGTCACTACGTCTGGCCAAGTGTCCTCCCCAACTCCACTTGAGCCCCAATATTCGCTTCCTGACGTCTTGTACTTTTGTCTGCTTGCGAAGCAAGGTAGCTTATAAAATTGTAATAAACATTTTAAAATTTACTCTATTTGGAATGAACATTGCGTATCTCCCAAATACCTAATGGTGTTTTGGCACTATTAGAATTTAAGTTTCGATCAAATCTGGCTGTTATTACAACGTTCGATGTTTTTTTTTCTATATGTACTTACTTTATTTTCTTTAATAAAAAAACTAGCTTTGGAATCAATGTGGATTTACTTAACATTTTTACGTAAATGTCTCATTGCACTTCGGCAGGTTCAATTAATGGACGAGCAATTAAGTACAAATTTCAAAACATTACCCACACCACATACACCCTTAGTAAGCCTTAGTTATCCTCAGTAGTTGTCTAGGTTTGGGATAAATAGACGTTACTAAGTTTGTGTTCATGCTTAACAATCCCTTTCACGGTCTTAGAAACATAACAAGAAACAAGCATAAATTTAAAACTCCCGACTTATAAATCCGTATTAAACTACAATTTTACAGCTGATATCTCTTCCCTAGGAACTATACGATCTGATCCCGCCATCTCCCTTCCATCAAAGGACAAGCAGGCGCACGGCTCAGTACCATCAGTAACCTAATTGATTCACCACCCATTCGCACACACCATTTTGGTTCTACGTTCTTGATTCGTACAGCTAAGGTATGGAACACTTTACCATTGACTGTTTTCCTAAATAATACAATCCGGGCCTCTTTAAGGTAAGAGTAAATAGGTTTCTTCTAGATCTTCGTGCTTCATCTTAGACCACATCATCACTTACCATCAGGTGAGATTGTAGTCAAATGAAGAACTATCCAGTTTAAAAACAAAAATCTTTATTAACCGCCCACTGATGAGTTAACACCATCGCCGATGAATCTCAAATCTCTTACAGAAAACCGTATCTAAATCGGTCAAACAGTTTTTGATATAAATGAGATATAAGTACACAAATATGCAGAATATCATACACAATGTCTCGGATTCTGGTGAGTTTCTCTGCTTAGGCGATATTAAAACTCCTGAAACGCAATGGTCACCTGCTCCGGACTGCCATTATATGATTCCTGGTAATTACCATGGTCTCAAGGCTAATCTCCTCATGGATACCTAATAAAAAACATTTATTTTGTGTGTGACGTTAGATGTCAGCTGTGTGTAATTATGGGCTTGTGGATGGTGATGATGACTTGTCCACCCATGCATTGTAACGCATTGCATTTTGCAATTTAAGATCGGTCACTCTGGAAATTATATATGATGAAGATGTATACCTTACAGATAGAAAAATGCAACACGTAATGCATTGCTTAGAACATCACTCTACGCATTGTAACTGTCGCTAATTGCTACTAAACTCGTACTCGTATTACGTTACGTAATGTATTGCTTTGAATAAACGCATTTTTTTGTAACAGGAGTATTTATCTCGGCCCGTATGTGAGGCACACACAGTCCATTATAGTCCTTAGTTTATGCGCCGGCGAAGTTGTAAAGATACCCGGATCTCGCGTTAGACGGCTAATTGCACAGGAGGCCAGGATTCTGATAATAGCCTTTAAGTGGTTTCCAGCGTGCAACCACTTTGTAGTATTTAAGAATTAAGAGAACCCTCTAGTGTCCGAACGTTTGCATACAAAAAAATCATACGTTTTACATCTTTTAGAAGAATAGAATAGAAATACTATTTAATGCACACCAACAAAATTAAAAGTATAAAGAAATACACAAAAATAAAGGTAAGTACAATGGGCGGTCTTATTAACCGACTTCAAAATAAGGTTCTCAATTCAGTTGTATTTTTAACCGACTTCAAAAAAGGAGGAGGTTCTATGTTCGACTGTATATATATATTTTTTTATGTATGTTCACCGATTTCTCCGTCAATTGTGGAACGATTTTACATCTAAAAAAATAATCAGATATTTGTGTATAATGTTATACTGATAACTGAAGTCAGTTATATATTTGTTAAAAAGTTGCTTGGTTTATGTTTGTGTCATCAGGGCTCCGACATTTATCAACCGATTTGAAAAACTATTATTATTTGAAAAGATTATTACTTGCAGATTTTATTTTATTTTTTGAATTATTGGAAAACTTACAGCTAGGTTACAGAAAAGGTAATTGAGTAGGAAATAAACAACAGTAAATGCTACTTATTACAAGAAGGCCAATTAAAAGTTTCCGCAAGAAAGGTAGGAGATGAATAGGCAATATATAAACAGGTAAGATAGACGACACTTAAATTAGGGGGAAAAAATAGATATAGGAAATATAGATATCAATACACATACACACACACACACACACACACATACACGACATCGGATTAGTGCTTAATCTATATATTAAAGTAAATGTCACTAAGTAAGCGTTTAAGCTTACTAGTTGTGTTAAACAGATCAATCTCTTTATTTGCCTTAGCCAATGAATTAAAGGAGGTACACGCTCTCACTATAAAAGAATATAATAAGATTAAAGATTGTAATTATAGACATTTTATCATAATCGGTTCCGTAGTTTTTTTAATTTTTTCATCTGAAGGCTGACTAACAGGGTCTACTATTAGCATAATGCTGAGTCGAGGCTCTTTTTATGTTCCATAATTTTAATCATGTTTATTTCTTTCTTGTCTCATCTGTGTAATGTATTATGTGTGCTATGTAGCATAAATGATCACACTAATATTATAAATGTGAAAGTTTGGATGTTTGTTTATTTATTTGTTTGTTTGTTACTCAATGACGTCGGTTGAACCGATTTCGATGAAATTAGGTATATACCTGGGTTACCACATAGGCTACCCCTTATCCCAAAAATCTGTTCCCATGGGATAAAAATGGGGTGTCAAGTCAAGTTGCAACAGCGAGTTTAGCTTTATTTCTAGGATACCTACACATTTAGTAATATAACGCGTACGAAGTCGCGGGCAACAGCTAGTTGTATATATCTATGTCTCATATTTTTGTTAAAAAGTGACTTGAAATTAATGCATTTTTAAAGGTTGTCTGGAAGAGATCGCTTTTAGCGACAAGACCGCTCATTGTACTTACCTTTATTTTTGTGTATTTCTTTGTATGTTTAATTTTGTTTGGTGTGCAAAAAAGCGTATTCTATTCTATTTTTATCATAATAATATATTGAATGAATGAATGAATGAAATACTCTTTATTGCACACCAAACAAAAATACAGTAACAAAGGAAACAAACAATAAATAACGGTACAATGGGCGGTTTTATCGCTAAAAGCGATCTCTTCCAGACAACCTTTGGATGGACAGGATAAACAAAAATCAAAAGACGGCGGTTTAAGGGTACCTTTAAGCATACATAAAATAAAACATACATAAACAGAACCCATAAAATAATATATACCTACATATTGGCTATGTATAATAATAAACATAAACTTAAATACATACAAATAATATATAAATAAACTACACTACATAATATGGAGGATAAATAACATAAACACTAGCTAGCAGTTACGAGACAACGAAAGAAAATGGTTGTATACCTTGACTTTGAAAATACGAGGGGTGATCCAAAAGTAATGATAATCAATAATAAACACAATGAATAGAATAAAAAAATAAATTTATTTCTCAACATAGTCTCCTAGCAAGTCTATAAATTTAGTCCATCTCTTTTCTAAACCTAAAATTCCCTTAGAAAACAAATCTTTATCTTGACTCTCAAAAAAGTCCTCAACCGCGGCCATCACGTCGCTATCATCGTCAAACTTCTTGCCTCGGAGGTGTTCATTGAGTCGTGAAAAGAGATAGAAGTCACTGGGGGCTAGATCTGGTGAATAGGGGGGGTGTTCCACCAGCTCGAAGCCCGCTTCCTGAATGGCAGCCATGGCAATTGCAGCTTTGTGAACCGGTGCGTTGTCTTGATGGAACAGCACTCCAGCCCGCAGTTTGCCTCGCCTTTTCTCCTTAATAGCCTCCCGCAATCTTCTTATTTGTTCTGCATAGTAGGAGCCTGTAATAGTGGCCCCCTTTTCCAAGTAGTCCACCATGATTATTCCTTTAGCGTCCCAAAAAACAGACGCCATAACCTTCCCTGCTGAGCTTGACACTTTGAATTTCTTCGGCGTCGGTTCATCGGATCGTTTCCATGTCATCGATTGTTGTTTTGTTTCAGGATCAAAATGGTGGATCCAGGTCTCATCCATGGTCACAAAACGTGACCAAAAATTATCTTTGTCTGCCTGAAACTTTTCGAGATTTGCTCTTGACATGTCGACTCGTTTCTTCTTTTGCTCGTCGTTTAACATTTTCGGTACCCAACGCGCGGAGACCTTTCTCATATGCAATTCGTTCGCAAGGATTCTTTGAATGCAGCCATATGAGATGATAGTCACTGATAGTCACTCTTCGATCTTCCAATACAACTTCTTCAACTTTTTTCACATTTTCTTCAGTGAGGGACGTCGATGGGCGTCCTTCGCGGTGTTCGTCTTCTGTCGATGTTCTTCCCAGCTTAAACTCCTTAGCCCAGCGTGCAACTGTGGAATATGGAGGAGAAGAGTTCCTTAATGTTTCCACCAAGTCGCTGTGTATGTCTTTGGTACACATTTTTTTCAAGCAGAGGTATTTAATGACAGCTCTGATTTCGTGTTTTTCCATTTTTATGTTCACTCCTTGACAGTCCGTATTCAAATGAATGTAGCTCCCGGGAATCGTGGCCTATTTATATGATTTTTTTTCCTGAACTAGTGGGTAACTGAGCCAGTGACTGATTTTTTTTGTATTTTTGTGTGCACTAGAAATAACTGATTATCACTACTTTTGGATCACCCCTAGTAGGAAGAGATTGGGACGACCTTATGGACAAAGGTAAGGCGTTCCAAAGTCACACAGCTTGTACTCTGAAGGAGTCACCATAAAATTGTGAACTATGGACGGGAGTACGAAGCTGTAGAGCTTCGGAAAAATGAAGGTTTCGAGAGTGTGCCTGATACAAAAACTCGAAACGCTCCTTTAGATAAGAAGGTGAAGTGGGATTAAAGAGAATGTTATAAAGAAGTGATAGAATATGTGCATTCCGGCGAAGATATATAAGGCACTAGTTTTTTTTTTATATTTTGTCTCCAATGTTGTTCATTTCTATTATTTCATTTCTATTATTTCATTTCTATTAAGTAGCCTATGTCTCAATCCAAGTTATAAATTATCTGTGATGTATTTTTCTAGTACCTAGAACACTTTCACAACAAGCTACAACAACTTAGTATATAGGGTGTTTGGTAATATACGCATAAAAACAAAAGGGGTTAATTTGATGAGCATAATAAATAAATTTGTGAAATATTTAACATAGAAATGTGAAATTTATTTTGGCATGTAAAAACAAACACTTTATTAAACTTATATTGTGCGTTTGCATAATGCTTGCCATCTAACCACAGACACTGTATTGGTGACGTCTCGAGATATCTCTTGTAATCTCTTTCTAACCCAAAACCGGCAGCCATTGCAGAAAGAGATATCAAATCGACCTTTATTTTTGGATGTCAATTGCAAGAGTAGGCAGTAAGTTTTATATCGAATTAATCACCTAAATTTAGTCGATTTTCTTTAAAATTTGATAGTATAACTAGTAGTTTTTTTTCGAGAAGTCTTTTTTATGTTTTGAGAAACCGTCACTTGAATATCGTCAGTATATGTACACAGCCCATAAAGGTACTTAATAAATATATATTTCGAAGTTCAAATGGCAAAGACCAATAAAAAATTATATTTAAACCTAGTAAACTCACAATGATTGTTCGAGCTTAAAATTACTTCCTTCTGAGCCACTGAGCAAATCCCTCGCAAAAAAATCTCTTTTCAGGAAATGTAATCTTAATTCGCACCGTTCACTCATACCCAGTTTTTCATCGCAGTAATAAATTGTCGGCCAAGCCCGACCCTTATAAACCATAGTGCTCAACATAAAAACCCAGGGAATTACCGTATTACGGCAGCGTAAAGCAGTCTACACACCCAGCCACCGACCCGCCGACAAAGCCCGGCAGCATCGCCGCCATGCCGCTGGGTAGCACGCGCGGATGCAAGTTGCCAAATGATTGATCTAAAATAAAGTCCCCGACAAGAAGCTACCGGGCTGTGTCGACCGGTTGGCGGCTTTGATGTATAGACTGCTTAAGGCCGGACCACACTCGATGTAAACTTGCCTCTGTCACTTCACCAAAACATCTTCATAGAGTCTGTTTCTCATAAGCAGGCAGCTTGGGCGCTAGTGTCGATGGATTATCACTATCATCATCAATCTATAACAGTCCACTGCTGGATGTAGGGGTCTTCCAAGTTTCGATTTGTTGTTCGATGAGTTGTGTTTCGATTTGAACGCTACAGTTGCCGGTGAAATTACAGGCACATGAGGCTTTACACATGTATGCGCCAAGTTAATAGATACAGGACAGCGCATCGTAGATCACGTTTCTAACGTGCGTGACCTAAGAGACAATTCTCTGTTATAATCGATGGTTACCACTTAACATCAGGTGGACCATAAGCTTGTTCCAATTCCATTTAGTGCAAAAATAACATCAAAAAGTGTGTCATTGAGCCCCGTCATGATCTTCAGCTCCAAT
This sequence comes from Philereme transversata, assembly GCA_963924445.1. Classification (NCBI taxonomy): domain Eukaryota; kingdom Metazoa; phylum Arthropoda; class Insecta; order Lepidoptera; family Geometridae; genus Philereme; species Philereme transversata. The sequence continues at coordinate 16,298,895 of OZ004347.1, forward strand.
TTCATCCAATCTCAGCCAGCTACAGCGTGAAAATCGTCGCTTCATCTAGCCGGGGGGCATCTACACTATGCTTGCCTAGTAAATAGACCGTAGGTTCTTCAAACGGCCGCGGCCTTGGTCAGTTAAACTTCTGAGCATACTGACTAGTTAATCTTCTGTGGTACGTTAGCTGTAACTACATAATTCTTGCCATTAAATGCGGGGTGAACCATGTTTTTTTTTACGAATGACATTTATGTGTGGATTTAATGTGGCATGTATTTTAGAGTGCTTGAACTAGGAGCATGACCGAATTATATCTTCTGAAGCTCTATCTGAACTACTGCCATAAAGTTTATCTGGTTGGCAGGCAGTCGAAGAAATTTCCGGTCTTTTTCCAGAAATTGGCCGGAAATCGGATTTTACCAGTTATGAGGCTTGAATATACTTGCGACGTTATAACAAGCCCGATTTGACGTCTGTCATTTATCTCGCCGTGATAACTTTGAACGAATATCTACACAAGAAGTCAAAAAATCAACCAAATGTAATGCCAACATTATTATGGTATCCGACGCTATTCTAATGTTGTATCATTAGGTTCAATGCCGTAGAAATGCGATCATTTTAACTACTTGAGAACCAAACAAAATCGATTATTACAAAAAATCTAAATATTTACTAATCTTTAGGTTTATAAAAACAGAAACGTATTTTTATTTTTTCAATGTTTTACACATAATAATCGATTAGATGTTGATGCACCCACAATGAGGGGTTTTTATCATTATTTTATCAGTGAAATAAAAAAAAATCTAATCTAATCTATTTAGCATTATCGTCAATATTTTCCTGAATGAAAAACGATACCAATTATGTATATATAGCCAAGTCAGTTCGATATTAAAATCAAAATGTCTTAAGAATCTGTGTTCATAGCAAACCATTTTTATTTATACTCTAGTTCCCAACTCTATATTTTGACAACTTCAAATCGGGCTTCTTAGACTGGCAGGAGTATAACATATTTTTTTTTCATTAATATAATTATTTTTATAATTTATAGACAAACACTTCGACCTGGATCAAATATCTGTATGCAAGAAAGAGTATATTTATCTATCTATCTCTGTGTCTCTGTCGGCTGCTTAAGGTGGTTCGATTCTTACACAAACATTCAGTGGCTATTCACTCTGAACTCACAAATGAACAGCAGAAATGTCTAAACATTTGCATATCGAATTAGCATTACGTCTTATTATTGTCAAAATATTTAAAAAAAAATCAGTCTTTCATTATTTTTTTGTAAATATTGATTAACTAGCTGTTGCCCGCGACTTCGTACGCGTTACACTAATAAATTTGTAGGTAACCTAAAAATAAAGCAAAACTCACTGTTGCAACTTGTCCCCCCATTTTTATCCCATGGGACCTGATTTAGGGCATAAAAAGTAGCCTATTTTTTAATGCAAGTTATACATAGTTATACACGTAGGTACATACTAAATTTCATTCGACATCGGTTCAGCCGTTACGATGTGATTGAGTAACAAACAAATAAATAAATAAACAATTATCCAAACTTTCAGGTTTATAATATTAGTGTGATAAGGCAGTATTTTTCTGTTATTTTAATTATTTATAATGTTACCGCTCGCCACCTCGTTGCATGCTGTATACACCTATAATTGTAATGTCACTTGGTTTTTACTCTCTATTATGCATAATTTTTATTCAATTTGGTGCTCAAAAAATCAAATAAAATCAATTTGATAGAAACATACATTTTATTGACAATCCACACGTGCCAAGCCGCAGGCGGAAGCTTCTTACTAAGCGAAAGAGTACTTTGATTTGTGTATGAAGATAAGTGTATTTTTGTAAACTCCCGAATTAAAAATCCGTAAAATTGATATGGCTAAGAACTACCCCAATTGAACTAGCTTTCTATTCAAATAAACAGCGTCCATATCGGTCCATCCGTTTAGAAACGATGATGTATTGTATTAAAACTTACGTTAAATATTCAGTCGGCATGCAGAACATTGTAGGTAGTTAAACTCCATACTATTATTATAAATGCGAAAGTAACTCTGTTTGTTTGTTTGTTTCTTAAATGGCTGAATGGATCGTAATTAAATTTGGCAAAGAGAAGGTCTTGAAGGATCTTGAAGGGGGTGAAATTGAGGTTGAAAATTTGTATGGGCAATCCATAATTCCATAAGTTAGGGATCTGAAAACTCTTATTTAGGTTTTTGGTAAGAAATAAAGAAATACGTGTTTCAACTTTTTTGCAAAATTATCCCTAAAGGGGAGGAGAGGGGGGGGGGGATAAAGTAAGGGGGTAAAATAATGAGGCATTCTTTAGATGCACTCCCTATGCACAGTTGGTACATAGATAGAGTGTGACTGGGATTGGGACATATGCTACTTTTTACCTGACTGCGCGTGCGAAGCCACGGGCAGGACAGCTAGTATTGGTATACTTAAACAATTGGTTAACATTCTCATTTTAAAGTCAAAGTACAAGATGATCCTTGTAATTTTAATTTACTTTATCTTTTTTGAGTCGGAGGTTAAATAAAACTTTACACTGTAGAAGCAAAATGGTTTAAAGCGCAAAAACGATAGCTAGCCATCTTATTTCAATCGTAAAAGCGCGCACACAAGACGACTGATAAATGGTAAAGTTTCGGTACTTGAAGCACTCGGCATTCGGAATGAGCCTTCTAGCGAAGTCGACTCTTGACTAGACCATCTCTACTTTATGTGACTTACTTATACTATGACTTTTAATTGAACGAGCGAAATGAAATCTCCAAATCACCTTGACCAAATCGGCTTTGTATGTATGTATGTTTGTTTGTGCGAGGATAAGGCGTTGATCCCATCATCGTGAAATTTGATACATAGGTAGTGATGACACAATTTCGGTGTAAATAAATGAGCTAAAACTGTGGGGCGGGGGGTTGTTGAGATATTGGGGTTCAAGTGGGGTAAAAAAATAATCAAAATGAGATTATTAGATCAAGTGGAACATCAAATGAAGGTTCTTCATTAGACCCTTTCGATTCCGTTTTTATTTTTAGTAAAATCCTTGTAGTTTTTGAGTTATTAGCCATAGTAAAAACAAAACTTTGACGAAATTCACAGGGTACACCAGAAACTCCACAGGGCTGTAATTTGGTATGCATGTAGCCTAAGTGACACAAATATAGGCAATAGTCTGAAATCCAGAATAACTGAAATTTGTCAAAAAAAAACAATTAACATGAACTCCCGTTACCTGTAATTTGAAGGAAACTGTAGGTCGTTACATATTTATACATATAAGTTGGTTATATATTTCGTGGCACTATTTTGATAGTCAAAGATTACGAATAATATATTTTTGTTTTTATGGGAGACTCGCGATATCTCAGTTCGGGGCGAACCAATAATACCAATATTAAGGAAGATTCAGTAAAAAATTACATTTTGACCCTGATGCAATTAGAGATGTTGACTTTTAACTTCTGATGCAAAAAGGGTGGTGTAATAAGATTGATGTCTATGTCTGTGCATTTGTCTATGTGTCTGCGTGTTTCACTATCTGTGGCATCGTAGCTCTCAAACCAATGGACTGATTCAGACGTGAGTTTTAATATTATATAAAGCTAATTTAACCGGAGTGGTTCTTAGCTATGCCAGTTTTTAATCGCTGACGCAATATGAGAGGGTTCTCAAAATTTGTGAATATTATCTAAGTATTTAGGTATTAGTTGCACTCTCTACATCCACATCTTATTCTTTAAAGTGCACCCCTGACCTTATCTTTGACATAACAAAATCCTCTCCATCCAAAGCTTGTCTGGAAGAAATCGCTTCAAAGCGATAAGATCGCCTACTATTTGCTTTGTGTCTTCACAAAGCAAATAGTACAATAGGCGATCTTATCGCTATTTATTATATATTTTTACTATATATATTTTGTCTGTAATTTTTATTTTTTAATGTGTACAATAAAGTGTTTTCATTCATTCATTCATTATCTCCCCATGTGTGTTATTATTATTGCCGACTATTTATAGTTTAATTTTTGAAACTATCATGGTTATAAACACTATTACTATGATATATATATATATATTTACTATGATACTAGAATAGAAGAATAGAATAATCATTTATTTGGCACACACAAAATGACACATGAAACAATAATAACAGTTGAATCCATTAAGACAGTTCGACTCATGTGTCTGCGTACCAAAATGGCGTTCAGCTCAGCATAATGTTTAATGTTGATACTGAGTTATGATCGAGAATAAAACCCGTGGTAGTTATAATATTAGTGAATTCACTCCTAGCAAGAGACTGAGAAAGAGGGTATATCGATATATCTGCCAATAACCATCTCGAAAGACTTCAGTTTACTCGTGATCATAGCGCATGCAACTGCGTCGAAGTATCGGGATACTCAAAAACGCACAAGGAAATATCCCGTTTTTCGTAATTATAGTTTTGATAGTTTTCCTATCGATAGCGTTTGATGCCCACAAAAACCAGCCCTTTTACCTCTTTATAAAAATAAATATAAATATCGCTGGACATTTCACACAGCGGTATCTAGCCCCATACTAAGCAGAGCTTCTATGTGAACCAGATATCTGATAGAATACTTATATATATATAATTTTTTTGATGTAAATACATGTTTATAATATATAGAAAAATACCCAGACACGGAACAAATATCTGTAGATCATGCAAACATTTGTTCCGTGGCAGGAATCGAACCCGCTACCTCCTGCGTCTCAGTCGGTTATACGCCCACTGCGCCACGGAGGTCGTCAAAGCCGGAATCTGTATAAGTAATCATTCCCGCTGTCATTTGAGTTTTCTTAAGAGCCAAAGTCTTCTACAAGTCTTGTAGCCTTTGAGTTTACAGCCACAATAACTACAAAATGATACAACACGATTTTAATACAGGATTATCTGCAACCGATAGCAAACACTGGGGCTTTACTTGGCAATTTATTGAGGGGTGAACGCACCCTGTAAACGTGGGTTGTCGAACTAACCCTGAGGTCTAGGCTGTTTTGAGAAACAGCCACCGTGAAATTATATATAAACAATGCTGGACATTTAACACAGTGCTGTCTAGCCCCAAACTGAGCAAAGCTTGAACTAATGAGAATAACTAAATATAATACATAAATCACACTAATATTATAAATGCGAAAGTTTGAATGTTCATTCATTTATTTGTTTGTTACTCAATCACGTAGTAACAGCTAAACCAATTTCGATGACATTTAGTATTTACTATTATTACCTGGATTAACACGTAGGCTACTTTTTTTTTCCAGGTCGCTTGGGATAAAAATGGGGTGTCAAGTCAAGTAACAACAGCGAGCTTAGCTTTATTTTTAGGTTATCTACACATTTAGTAGTGCGTACGGATAACAGTTAGTACAATATATTTTTTTAAACCCGGACGAAAATAATGTGATGTTTAATAAATGTCTATATCTGTCTGAAGTCATGGGCAACAGTTGGTACAAAATATTTTTTTAAACCCGGACGCAAATAATGTGATGTTTAATCAATGTCTATATCTGTGTGTCTGTCTGTCTGTAACATCGTAGCTCCCAAACGGATGGGCCAATTCTGACGCAGTTTATTTTTATAGTTAACCAGTTTATCTAGAGTGGTTTTTAATTAAATGTTATGAAAAGGTCAGCTGATTTGAATTATATCAGCACTTTTTCTTTTTTTGGAAAAGATTTTAGCTCACGGACAGGCTGTTGACCATTTAACATTAGTAATTACGTTAATTAAATAAATAAATAAATATTGCTGGACATTTCACACAGCGCTATCTAGCCCCAAACTAAGCAGAGCTTGTACTGTTAAATAGAAATTTATCAAGATTTTTGTGGGGCGGGATTATTTTAATATTTTAAATGTATACTTGTGGTAAATAGCGCTTACTGTAAAATAATGAAAATGAAAACTGTATATATTGATACATTGAGTTTTAATTAATTCTCCGTAGCGCTGAGCTGAGCAAGCGACGTCAATACAGGAGGATTTTGGAGATTATATTTTAACTAGTTTCCACCAGCGGCTTCACACGCGTTGTTTGTAAACAAAAACCTCTGTGGCGCAGTGGGCGAATAGCCGGCTGAGACGCATGAGGTAGCGGGTTCGATTCCCACCGCGGAACAAATGTTTGTATGATTTACAGATATTTGTTCTGGGTCTGGGTGTTTTTCTATGTATTATAAGCATGTATTTATAAAAAAAAGAAGTATGTAAGTATCCTATCAGTTATCTGATTCCCATAGTACAAGCTCTGCTTAGTTTGGGGCTAGATAGCGCTGTGTGAAATGTCCAGCCATATTTATTTATTTTTTAAAAAGTAACCTACGTTTGAATCCAGGTTATAATCTATCAACACACCAAATTTCACCCAAATCGGCTTAGCCATTACGACGTGATTGAGTAACAAATAAATAAAAAGATATCTAAACTTTCAGATTTATAATATTATTTTTACGGAAACTTGACTAACGTAAACATGACAAAAATCGTGTTACCTACTAAATTCTTATCGATAGCCGATCTGTCAACTTCGAAAATCTATCTGGAACTATTACGATAGTCATATGACGGTTGGCGCTACTTGCGGAACGAAAGCTTGGTCTGGGCTTAATAATGCCGAATAAACAAAGCTTATTCTTAATTGGAAATGTAGTTTACTTCAATATGAGCGCTTGAACAATTTGAACATGAAGTTAAATTGTACTTTTGCCACGAATTCTGAGATATTCTAAGATACAATTATTTTTATATTTTTTTTATTAATACACACATCAAAATACGAGTTTCACATGCTCTTTTGAGACAAAAGTTTCAAAAATGACTGCAGCCAGGTATTATTTTGCATGTCGGCTAAATTTTGGGGCCCAAAGCCGTAACAAACAAGTTGATGTACACAGGGCATCAAAGGGCACGTTTCTAAGGTGCGTTAGTCACAAGGCAATACTTTGTTATAGGCGATGGTTACCACTTAACATCAGGTGGGCCACATGCCTGTTCCATCATGTACGCACGCAAGATGTTATACTTCTTTGGCGTAACAGAACAAAAATAGCTAAAGATTTTATCCCGTATGCCACAACTCTTTGTTTGTAAGAGGAATGATAAAATAATAAATATAGTTATGAGTTTTCACGGAAACTTGAGAGACAGTTATCAGCTAACTTCATCATGTCGGTTTTTGGCTGTCGGTGTGCGCACGTATGAGACAGTTAGCAGCTAAATTCGTCATGTCGCTTTTTGGCTGTCAGTGTGCGAGCGCACCTTGAAAATTTTACTCCCATATTTTTTTCCAAATGAATGAAAAATAATATCAATTATACATTGTGCACTTTATATCTAGTTAAAAAGTTCAATCCCTTACTCTGACGCTAAGTGCATAGTTGCAAGTTTAATGCCAGAGCGTATAACAGTTTTGATATTATAACAACTTTGTAAGGTTTTGTGGGAAGGATAAATAAATGTACTGACAGATCAGAAGGTCCTGAAATTATGTGTGATGAATATGTGAACAATTATACTTATGCGGAAATCAATAATTGATCGAGCGAAGCGATATCTCCAAATCAACTTGGGCAAATCGGCGTTGTATGTATGTAACTATGTATGTATGTATGTTTGTTTGTCCGAGGATAACTTTTTAAGCGTTTATCCGATCATCGTGAAATTTGATATATGGGTAGGTAGTGATGGCACAATTTTGGTGTGAGATATTGGTGTTCAAGAGGGTAAAAAACAACAAAATGGGACTATCCAGGCAAATGGCACGTCTAATAAAAGGTATTTGTGAGTACATTTTGGCTCCGTTTTTATTTTTAGTTTATTAACCATAATATAAACTGAACTTTGACAAAATCCACAGGGTACACCACTGATCCCACAATGCTGGAATTTTGTATACGTGTAGCTTCAGTGACACAAATATAGGCAAAAGTCTGAAACCCTGAATAACTGCAATTTCTACCTCAAAAAAGTCTAACCAATTAACATGAACTCATTTACTAATCAATTTTAAAATATATATATTAAGCTCATAAATACGTTTAGGCATCATCGTTGTGCAAGCCACCCTAAGAATAATATTTATTTTGTTATTTGGGGGAATCGCGAGATCTCAGTTCGGAGCGAACCACTAGTATTATTTGATAGGTAGTACAAATGAATTTAATGAAAATAAATTAAGAAATTGATAGTGTAATAAACCTTTGTTTTTATTTTTATTTAGGGATTTTTAGGAAGAAAATACGTACATATTTTCTCCCTAAAAATCGGATTGCTTAGTTTGTAATGACTAGTTTGACATTTGGCTGAGGCTACAGATGATAAAAGATTGAAAGGAGTGAATTTATAAGCAACAGAAATTGGTATACAAACACGATAATTTTATGGATCAAATACAAAAGCAAAATACGCAAGCGGGCAGAGTGGTCGCAAGTAATGTGTAGTGGGGAAACGAGGCGCAAGCGCCGGCCGTTCTGAAACCTATTGTAGGTGTGGTCCAAACGCAAACATTAAAAAAAAAATAAAGGTATGATCATCATCTTACAATACAGTTTTTATAGTATTAATGATGTGTATTAATTTTAATATATCTTATATTAAAATTAATACATTTCATTGACTTTGTTAAATAAATACCGACTGACAAATATTTGCACGCCTGCATGCAGGTAGAATACAAGCATATATTTATTACCTTCTATTGTAATTTTTGTGTATAGACGATTGAATTTGAATTTGATTTTGAATTGGTGGCGAGTATCTGACTAGGTACGCCACAGTTTTAAAGAAATTTTATACACAAATAAAGGAAATCTACTGGCACACTACGATTTAATGGAACACCTAAACTGAGTTCTTTCAATAAATCAATGTTAGATACGTGAAACCACTTGAAGAAAATAATACGTCATTCTATTACGGACAGTTATTTAAACAAGTTGCCCGCCGAAATTCGACCGATAAGTATAAATTAGGCAGGAGGAAGTCGGGTCAAATAGCAGCTATAGAATATTATTGCAACAGGTATCAAATCAAATCAAATCAAAATCATTTATTTCACAAATCAAGAAATATACATATAACAAAACATATTTTAATTAAAATTCAATTATTGGCTTGTACAGTGAGTATTGGCGTGCAGTACCTACACTAAGTAAAAGACTTGTGCTCTAGGTACTGCTTTAAAATTTGCTTTAAAAAAAGGTATTATGATATATTATGCGTGCTGTAATTATTTCACTTTAAAGATAGATAGATAGATAACTCTTTATTGAATTACCAGACAAACAGAAATAATACAAAAATAAGTACTAGGCTAGAATAAATAAGGCAATACAATGGGTGGCCTTATCGCTGAAAGCGATCTCTTCCAGGTATTTCTGTTGTTTTTCGTTGATTCAGATATTTATTATTATTATTCGTTTTGATCCTAATATTTAGTTTTTTATTTATATTCGTCAAATTTGTTTGCTGGACGTCTGAAAAGGGGGTAAAAATGAACAATTTCTGTGAGTTTAGAAGGTTCCTAGTTCTTATAATAATTAATTTATGGAGAAAAATAAAACGTAGGGACATGACAGTGGTACTTACAGGTTGTATGGTGAAAAAATATTTGCTCTAGTGTCACTATGCAGAGAGGAAACAGGGGAGTACGTTTGTATGGACGAAACGCAGCCCGCATTTCCTCATAACGATAACGATATTTATGATTGTTGTTCCTGTCATAAGCTGCCAAATGTTTAATGGGGTAGTATAATTACATAGCAACGGCAATAATTTAATAAAAAAACGAGTGTGCTTTAGACCACGTGCCTGAAGTAAAACTTCTTTAGCTCCATGTATATGACGGCTGGAACGTGGGCGTTGCATTGGATGGTGGCTCATTGCAGTCTTGGGGTATGAAGTCCATGGTGCAGGGTACTCAGGCAAACCAGTAAAATTCAGTAAGCTTACTTTTATTTTAGGGTTTCAGCTTGGCAGGTACAATTTGATAGCTCGGTAGATACGTTGGACGAGACAGTTTCGATGCTCTGTGAAGGTGTTTCCGTACCGGCGCTCCAAAGAAAAGTGAAGTGCCCAGCCATCGACTCTGTCCTCGAGAGGTGGCAAGGAAGCGTTCCCCACCCACCACTCTGCGTTCAACGTAACTTTTACAAAAAAAAACAACTACCAATCAGAGAGCAGTTACGCAACTACCGGTTCTACGAAGTCAAAAGACTTCTTAATTTTAAACTAGGTACGCTTAATACTACGACATACATATATATATGTTAAATTAAAGAGAGAAAGAAAATGTGTGCTCGCACCTCTCTCTCTCTCTTGCCCCTACATTAATATATGAAATCCAAAACCAAAATCATTGGTATAGTGTAGCGAATAGTATAGTAGATTTCTGCCCCTGTTTTTTTACGCAAGTGAGACCACGGTCATCCGCTAGTATAATATAAATCATGGCCAAACTGGAAGGTAAGCGTCTCAACTGATAACACTTGAGGCCCAATCACATTTTTCTTCCGCGCTAGAAACTTAAAGAAAGATTGACTGCTTTCCCTTAGACTTTCAGATAGACAAAAAATTCCCCTGGGTTTAAGAGTAAGAGGTAGGCGTTTGATAGATAGCATTCGAGTTAAAACCCTTAGGAATTTACTTTCATCGTGAAGTTACGTGTACGTTTTTGCATTAATATTATAACTTAATACATAAAATTCTCGTGTCACAGTGTTTGTAACAAAACTCCTCCGAAACGGCTTGACCGATTCTTATGAAATCTTTTGTGTATATTCGGTAAGTCTAAGAATAGGTCGTAAAGTATTTTTCACCCTTCTACCCACACCCTCCATTTTTAATCGCAATTTTAGTATGCTTGTACGAACAATATTCGTCGTTCATTTACGTGAAGTCATTTACATGAAGTGTCTCGTCACTTTGACATTTCATTCTGCATTTGATTTCTTTGGTAATTTATATCGCAGAACAACGTTTGCAGTGTCAGCTAGTATCTATATAAAAATCAGCTTCTGTATGTTTGTGTCTGTAAAACTCAAAAAGTAGTCTTAGGATTGATTTGAAATTTTTAGACAACGTACGAGTTTTAAATAACAGTGTTTTTATATACTTTTATAACGAAGTTAACAGGAAATTCCAAGCATGAAGCCGCGGGCGGTTCAGCCAATAATACTATATACTATAAAAAATTGAAGAGTAGTAGAGTTCCTAGGGAAAGGGCTGACCCGGGGAAGTACCTATTTCTGCCACCAGCAGTATTGCTGTGTTTCAGTTTGAAGGGTATGGTGGCCGGTGGAATTACAGGCACATGTGGCGTTACGCCGGTATGGCTTAAGTTGATGGCAGGAATCGTAGGGCACGTTTCTAACGTGTGTGACCTACGAGGCAATTCTCTGATCTGACACTTCACATCAGGTGGGCTTGTTACATCTTACACATTATTCGATAAAATTATAAATTAATGGTAACGGATTATAAGTTTCGATTGCATCTAAAAGCAAGAAATAAAAGTTGGAATTAACCGTACATTGGTCTCAAACTTTTGGCGCTACTTAGAGCAGGCACAGTAAACTTGCTAGTCAGTTCTCAACCTTGTATCCACTTGATAAGGTCCAAATTTGTAATCCAAACTAGCCCTTTTACTTCATATAAAAGTTATTTTTACTTAGCGTTCTGCGAATTGGCAGAGTTCTTCATGCCAAGAACTTTTGTTTAACATAAGTTTCCTAATATTTTGATGAGTGCAATTGCTCTACATTAAAAGTAGGGCATGTGCTCGTAGATCGAAGTACCACCAACTGGAATTTAATTAAAAATAATCAAAATACAGTTAATTGACTCACACTGGTGAGTCTTCTCTTCATAATCATGGCATTTTTACATCCATGAACGATGATTTAAGTGACGTCAGTATGGTTGTCTTTTAAGCACTTTGGTAACTTACTAAAAGGCCTATACGGGAGCGGTTGCCAATCTTTATAAGAGCACATAAAATAAATAAATAAATATTGCTGGACATTTCACACAGCGCTATCTAGCCCGCAACTAAGCAGAGCTTGTACTATGGGAACCAGATAACTGATAGAATACTTATATACTTTTTTTCGGAAATACGTACTTATAATATATAGAGAAACAACCAGACTCGGAACAAATATCTGTAGATCATGCAAACATTTGTTCCGCGGCGGGAATCGAACCCGCTACCTCCTGCATCTCAGCCGGCTATTAGCCCACTGCACCACGGAGGTCGTCATAATATGAAACTTGGTGAAACTAGGTCTAATTTTATTGAAAAAAAAAATGGAGTTACTTAGTTTTTATTTCTAGATGAAGGTATTTTTTTTTATTAAATGTATTTTATCGTCATTGTCTGCTATTTCCAATCATTTCTGTTTTTTGTTTGAATATCATAGCTCATTTGGTTCAAAAATTACGTTTTCTTTACAAAAGGTCCACATGAAATAAGTCCATGGTTTCCAAAGCAACCGATCTTGTGCTGCCTGCACCCAATGGCTTCCAGTAATCTATATTAGGCCGTCTTTCTATCTAGAAGGGGGCCTACAGCGTTTAAAAATAAACTTTAAAACAATTATCATCACCATCATCTCAGCCCGTCTGCACCCATTATTGGGCCTCCTCTTTATAACGCGATTCTTTCCGGTCCCTTGCGATTCTCATCCATTGACATCCAGCTACGCTTTCAATGTCTACCTCTTGGGCGGGTGGTCTACGAGTATCCCTTGGCCACCACTCTGTAATCACCTTCGTCCAACGCCCGGCTCTCTTACCCAAGTGCCCAGCCCATTTCCACTACAGCCCTGCGATCCTCATACCCACGTCCACAACCTTTGCCCGACGTCGGATTTTGACACTGGGTACGAGTATATGGTCCAACAGTGATATACCGAACATGGCACGCTCCATTGCCCATTAAAACAATACGCAGTCAAATTCCGTGCAAACTAAAATCCAATTTCATAAGTACTATTATAATAAAATTGTACAAATACAGCTTGTTAAAAAAAGTGGCACAGTGTTGAGCATTCGAGGTGAAACTGTTCATTTATTAATAACGTCGACTGTACTGTCGCATTGCGGTTGTGTGTACTTTTACGGATTTACACTTTTTAGAATAGATATATATATATAACGCTTTATTGTACATCACACTTAAATCCGGGATACGCAAGAGATTGCGGGTTAGATTCCCGCCGCGCAACAAATGCTTGCATGATCTGCAGATATTTGTTCCGGGTCTAGTTGTTTCTATGTACCTATAATGTATTTTACTTACAAAAAATTGGCATAAGTATTCTATCAGCTATCTGATTCGCATAGTACAAGCTATGCTTAATTTGGGGCTAGATGGAGCTGTGTGAAATGTCCAGCCGTAAAAAAAATATGAGTGTGGATGGATATAGAAGTAGAGGAAGGCCGAAGAAGAGATGGATGGACTGTGTGAAGAATGATATGAGTAGAAAGAAAGTGACAACGGAGATTACGGCTAATAGAGAGATGTGGAGTAGGAATAAATGTTGTGCCGACTCCACGTAATGGGAAAAAGGCAAGAAGAACAAGAGTAATATGCTGTTCACTGCTTGTGATTGCTATGTATTGACTCAGGTTAATAAGATACAAATTTGGATAACTAGACAATGTACTAAATTGGAAAAGTCACTTAAAGATTCTTGCAGGTCGAGTAAAAAAACTAATCTACATATTTAAAACTCTACGATATATATGTGACCCTAAGCAACAAACGACAATCTACTTCGCACCATGTCAGTCACTCATAATCTATTGTATGACTTCCTAGGAAGGGTGTGCAAAGAGCAACCTCTTGCAGGTTGAGCGAGCTTAACGTGGAGTTCATCTTTCAAACCTTTTCGCTATCCATCAAATCAGCTATACAGGGATTTATCTATCCTCTCCGTTTGAAAGTGCTTGTTTAAAAATATAGTTCTTGAGCAACACAGAAAACCAGCATTACCAGATTATAGACAACGAAAAAAACACGTGGCATACGTTCAAAATTCAATTTCAAAATTTAATATACAGGTTGTTTGATAATATACGCACAAAAATGAAAGGGGTTATTTTGATGAGCATAATAAATAAATTTGTGAAATATTTACCATAGAAATGTGAAATTTATTTTAGCACGTATAAAACAAACACTATAATATACTAATGTTGAGCATATGCTTATGTTAGCATAATAATATCTCTTGTTGTCCCGTTCTAACCCAAAACCCGCAGCCATTTCCAAAAGAGATATCAAATCGGCCTTTATTTTTTGATGTCGATTGCAAGAGTAGGCAGTAAGTTTTAAATCGAATTATCACCTTAACTTCTTTAAAATTTGTTAATCTACTAGTTACTAGTTTTTTTTCGAGAAGTCTTTTTATAAGTGCTGAGAAACCGTCACTTGAATATCGTAAGTATATTACCAAACACCCTGTATAATGTGACATTTTTATTTATTATTTAATATTTCTTTTATTTATTATAACTTATAAGTGATAGTATTGTGTTTATGTATTTTTAATTGTTTATTACTATTTTTTTAAGTGAAACTTGATACAAATAAATAAACAAACATCCAAACTTTCGCATTTATAATATTAGTTTGATGTGATTGTTAAAATATGATTAGCAGTTGTAATGCTGTTCTTGTGTGCATGAATATGTTCTCTTGTGTGCTGTGTGTGTTTTGTACCGTCACAAATAGATGTTTTTTCTTTCTAATATAGTTTCGCGTAATTATAATAAACAAACAGCAGCAAGTGCTGTATTTTTTATAATAAGTAATGGATTAATAAAAGTATTGATGAAATAAAAGACAGTAAAAAAAACACTGACAATCTTATTCACATAAAACCACTTAACAAACTCTTTAACTTAATTTTAAATTTTAAAGCGTATCTATGAAAATATATTTCAGAATATTTATAAAGACTTCAAGAATCTGGAAAGAGCATAAAAACCGCTCTCAACGTGGATTTGCAAACTTTAAAACTTACAACATAACGGCTATCGCAACACAACGAAACGGTTTATATTTTATAGTTTTTCGATAACGTCCGCGTAGGGACGTATACGTGACGTTGACAGTGAGATTACTAGTGTACTGTTTGCAATTCAGTGTACAGTGTGGTGCAGTTTTGGTGAAGTACATTCGAAAATAGATACAGAAAATGGTGTGGCATTTCTGTCGTTTTGAACTTCGGTGTTTTTAATTACATTGGAATCTAGCAGTTTTTGTGAATGTATATAGGTGTTGGCTGTGGTTGGATGGGTTTGGCTTTCTATATGAATCCTATGATTAAATAAAGATAAATAAGTATTGCTGGGCATTTCACACAGCGCTATCTACCCTCAAACTAAGCAGAGCTTGTAATATTTTTTTTGTTAATACATTCTACTGGGTTGAACTCTTGGCAAGAAGGAAAGACGGAAGATGGACGAGGGCAGCAACCGAGTGGTGGCCGCGAGAAGGGCACAGACCAGTTGGCAGATCACCAGCCAGATGGTCGGACGACATCACGAGAGTTGCGGTAAGGCAATGGATGCGCTTGGCACAGGACCGGAGAGAGTGGCGTGATAACGGGGAGGCCTTTACCCAGCAGTAGGTGGATTTGTGCTGAGATGATGATGATGATGAAATACATACTTATAGTATGTAGAAAAACTACCAGGTGCCCAATTCTGCTAATTTATAAGAAAAAAACGATTCTGAAGCCATACGATTATTTAACGATTATTATTGTTATTCCTGTCATAAGCTGCCAAATTGTGTTATTAGAATACCAAAAAGTATCTATGGCTATGTTGCGACGATACCATTGTCATAGTGAAGCGATTGGTTTAGTAGAATTGGGCCCCAGGCCCGGAACAAATATCTACAGATCAAGCGAACATTTGTTCAGCGGCGGAAATCGTACCCGTGACCTCCTGCGTCTCAGCCCACTGCACCACGGAGGTTCACATATGTATTACTTCCTTGAAGTTATTTTATTTATGAGTGTTATAGGCCACTTAAATATGCAGGTTGAAAACCCGTCCGGCGAAAATAAATACACACGGCGAATTAAATATACATATTTTCATTATATTAACATTAACATTAAATAAATAGCATCTTCATCTTTTGTATAATTATATCTCTATTAATTTTTGTACAATAAAGATAATGGTGTATTCAGCTTTGCTTGTTAATCATTATTCATCGAGCGAAGCGAGATCTCCAAATCAACTTGGGCAAATCAGCGTTGTATGTATTGTTACGAGCTGAGGGTTCGGGATAAAATAATGGGAATCAATCCAACCAAAATAACACTTTTATTCAGCACTAAACGATGAATACACGAACTTGGTCACACGTAATCACAACACACTAATTCACACCACTGTTGCACCACTTAAAGTCACCGAAATGATCGCACGTATAGCTTAATCCAGACTGACTCGCGAGCAACTACTGTTCACGCGAGACCCTTCTACACGTCAGTCCTCCAGGGCCTCGCTGAGACTCACACACTCAGACTGACTCAGACTGACTCACAACTGACTGTCCGGCCATCTCTCCGGCCTATTTATATCCACACATTTCGATTGTTCGAGAAGGATCTCGATCGTTCCAGGAAAAGGGTCGGTCCCTCGACACAATGGCCACTCCATTGTGCGCAACCGCAGACAATAACAACAATAACGCAGCAAGACAAAAGCGTTCGAGAAGTTACGATTATTACTCATTGTTTAACAGCCTCGGCGTAACACTATGTATGTTTGTTTGTCCGAGGATAACTTTCGAAGCGTTGATCCGATCATCATGAAATTTGATACGTAGGTAAGGAGTGATGGCACAATTTTGGTGTGACTAAATGAGCTAAAAATGTTGAGGGGTTGTTGAGAAAGAGGGGTTCAAGGGGGGTAAAAAAAAATTAAAATGAGACTATTAGGTCAAATAGGACGTCAAATGAAAGGTCTTCATTAGGACATTTAAACCCCGTTTTTATTTTTAGTTTAGTCTTTGTAGTTTTTGAGTTATTAGCCATAATAAAAACAAAACTTTGACAAAATTCACAGGGTACACCAGTGACCCCATAATGTTGAAATTTGGTATTTATGTAGCTTTAGTAACACAAATATAGGCAAAAGTCTGAAATCCAGAATAACTACAATTGGTACCCCAAAAAAACAATATCCAATTAACAAGAACCTACATTACCTCTAATTTGAATGAAACTGTAGGCCAAGTAGATTGGTTATGCATTTTGTGGTATTTATTTATTAGTTAAAGATTAAGGCCGGCATGCACATAGATCACTAAACGTATTTAACGACTAAGCATATTTAAATTTGACGTATTTGTATGATTTGATCAAAAATCCTTAAATCATATTTACCACTAAATACGTTTAGGCATCGTTGTGCAAATCGCCCTAAGAATAATACTTATTTTGTGAGATTCACGAGATCTCAGTTCGGGGCGAACCACTAGTTATAAATACGGGATTTATCACGTACCGTTTTATAGGTGTTCCGACCGAGTGGGAGGCGAGACGTTATTCGGAGCGGATCGCACTCACCCTGATGAAGGTTCACGAATTGAACTGAAACATTGTCGGTCGAAACACCGATAAAACGGTACATGGTATATCCCGTATATATAATAATGATTCAATTGTTCAAAATGTTACAATTTAGACGTTATTTATTTTCTATATTGTTATGTATTCTAAAAGGATCATAAAAAAACACAACCAGCCTTGTTTCTTGCCTTTCTTTCCTGGCTTGGTCGCGAAGGAACAGGCAGTAAAATTGACGTTTCAAAGTGATCCTTGTGATTTTAATGAATAAAAGATTTTGACTTTGATTGAAATCAATCACGAAAGTTTTCTAAGTAGGTTTTCTATATACTAATTATTGAGCTTAACTTTTAATCTGAATTTTTCTGAAATAGCCGTTTCTCATAAAAACACTTAAAAGAACCTTGACTAAAAATCCTCATAAAACTTCTTGTTAGCATAAAGAAATAGAACGTTTCCTTATTCTTCGTTCAAAAAATTTAATTTAAAAAAGTGAGGAAAAAATCCTTGTTCCCGCGGGTGTCGTGTCACCGATGAGCGCTGAAATCGCTGCTTTGCATACAACTATTACCGCTGATTTCAGCGTCCAGCACCCTAGGGACCGCTTCCTCTCATCCCCTTTTTATCTAGCGATGGAAGCGCTATAGTTAAATTTGCATTCTAAAATTCGCTGGTTGCCTGATGTTCGGCTTTTCTGAAAGTTGTCCGGTCAAACTGTGCGTAATTACTAAAGCACTAAGTAAATAAATAAATAAATATTGCTGGACATTTCACACAGCGCTATCTAGCTACAAACTAAGCAGAGCTTGTACTATGGGAACCAGATAACTGATAGAATACTTATATACGTTCTTTTTTGTAAATACATACTTATAATATATAGAAAAACACCCAGACATGAAACAAATGTGTGTAGATCATGCAAATATTTTTGTTCCGCGACGGGAATCGAACCCGCTACCTCCTGCGTCTCAGCCGGCTATGTGCCCACTGCGCCACGGAGGCAGTCAAGTATTTTTAAACTTTTGCGATCACTGTACTTAATTACTGATTTAAACGGGTATTTATGGTGCATGTAGGTATATACGCGATAAATATCAATTAAACACAGTAATCAAGAATTTAACATTTATTTTTTTTTATCTTGGTAATGAACACTACATTCACTAAAACGGGATATTTTGTGAGTTTTGGAGTATCCTGATATTTTAAATTACCCGCGATTATGGCGCATGCAACTGTGTCATATTAAATATCACACTAATAGGTATAATAAATGCGAAGTTTAGATGTTTGTTCGGATGTTTGTTTGTTACTCAATCCCGCCGTAACGGCTGAACCAATTTCGGTAAAATTTGGTACATACGTAGATTATAACCTGGATCAACACATAGGCTAACATTTATCCCATAAATCAGTTTGCATGAGATAAAAATGGGGTATCAAAGTTTCTATACAAATGATTT
The DNA here is from genome assembly GCA_963924445.1 of Philereme transversata. Lineage (NCBI taxonomy): Eukaryota > Metazoa > Arthropoda > Insecta > Lepidoptera > Geometridae > Philereme > Philereme transversata. The sequence goes on from OZ004347.1 coordinate 16,318,027, forward strand.
TGGTCTTTGTTACCCTTCACACCAAAACTACACAGCGGATTGGGCACAAACTTTGCAAAAGTTTAGTTCTAGACTTAGAATAACATTTAAGCTATTTTTTTATTTCATAAATCAGTTCCCATGAGAAAAGAAAATATGTTTTGTTCTTTGATACCCTTTCACGCCAAAACGACGTAGCGACCGCAGCCCACTGTCTTCATGTTAGATATAGGGTATAGACGCAATGATGAGTCATAAAAACGAGTGTGCTTTAGACCACACGACTGAAGTAATCTCCCTTTTAACTTCCGTTCGCCTTGCCCGATCACACTTTTCGTAACGCTCTCGTAGTACATTAATAGTGAACTTGTTCAGGTATAAAGCCTAATCTAGGCTAAAATAGCCTATCAGTTCTAAAAGACCGGTTCGAAAGACCGGGACTATCCCGGCTTTCAGTATCTAATTATATATCGTCTTCACTTGTATACAAGCGACTAAGAGGCGCCTTTCGGGGATTACATACTCATTATGGAACTGCATGGGGATAACAACGTTTTTGTTTCCGGGTGTTTTGTATTCCTTGTCTTATCTAGCTAATTGAAAATTTGTAGATCCTGTCTTAAAGTTAAGGCAGAATGTATACTAGGCTGCAGTCAGCCTGCCGTCACCACCGCCTGTAAGGCTGAGCGCATATTGGAGTCACGACAGTTTTAAGATAGGCTTTCCTCACATAGACATGTCTGCCTTAAAACTAAAACGAAAGCGTTTTGTCTACTACGACGACGCGCACCGTCTGCGTCAATTCTTTTTCAGTATCAAAATGGACTTCATCGATACTGTTTTATTATGCGTCCTAATTACGCGTTCAGTTGCAAAACGACGCAGACGTAAAAGTTGAATGCATCCCATATATACTGATAAAAGGAAAATTTTATACACGTCACTAGACTATTTTATCTTTGATGTGCGCGCCCGCATACATACAAAAGGGAATCCGACAATCGGTAGTCAGACTTGTCGCTGTGCAGTTCTTGTAGGTATTAGACAATTTTGTCTATGAGACGTTTTGTTTGAAGTTTGCGCGTCTTCATAATTTTTGTAAGGCAATAAGTCTGTCTTAAAACTATCGTAACTCAAGTCTGCGCTCAGCCTAAGTAAAGCTTATATGAAGTATTGTTATGTTAAAAAGAACTCTAGGGCGTGGTTTTGATAAGACGATATTCCCCTAGTTTTACGTTTGGTGTGGAACGCCACGTGTGTCGACACTCTTGCGCCATCTCATCTGTCTGGTACAGCAGTTGGGACCGGTGCGGCGGCAAATTCAACCGAAGATCTCAAGCGGCGCAGATATGGAAGTCTCGACAGAGCTTACGTATATGAGCCATTTGGGGTCAAGACCCTGGGTCCATGGTGTATGGGCCCCGGCATCACGTTATCAAAATTCATTAGCTTAAGCAAAATCTATTTTCAAGTTTCTAGGACGGAGTGTGTTCGAAATAAGTCACAAAGACGAAATGTTAAGTTTAAGTTTTGTTATGGTACAGGTATCTGCAATAGCATTTTACCGTCACTGCTTTCCGAGGAAGCGGAGATAGTCAAACTTGTTTGACAAGTTTGACTAGCATCTAAAGCGAAACTGATTACTCTATTATCGGATTTAACTTTTTGGGTTTTTAACTTTTTTAATTATTATATGTGTATTATTTTTGTACGGGGGTGACATCTAATGAGGAGAGAATGAGGAGAATCTTAATGAGGGGTATTGTCATTGTGTGACAATACCCATCATTAAAAAAAAATATACACAAAAAAATTTGACTAGGATAAAACTTACCATTTTTAGCAGCCCTTGCCAGGAGTGTAGCTCCGAGCACCGCAGCGGTGGCCAGCAGCCGACAGAGCGGCGGCAGCATCATGACAGCCGTCACTCCACCATCACTGTCACATCACACACTTTCACATCCTCCTCTCGCACTTAACACCCCTTTTTGTACCACACCTCTTTATGAATTCACGCCTCTTTACGGTCAACACTGCTTCGCGATTAACACAAAAATGCCTCTTTTTCACTTTCAATTCCTCTTTTTAACCTCTTTAACACTTTATTATGTATCAACTTCACTTAAACAGACAGACAAAAAAAAATATTTAAAAAGAAATGCATCATGACATTTTAATTTAAAATATCAAGCTTCATTTGCGATTAAACTGATGATTTATCTGAAACAAAAGAAATAAATGATTTTTATTACTGTTGAAATGGGAATATTACATAGCAAATGGCATTTGCGAAATGTTATTAAACTGAGTGTAAATTGAGGGGTGCCAGTTCAATGATGTGCTAATAATAAATAAAAAAAAAAATTCTAGGCGCTTGTTTACGACCTCCGTGGCGCAGTGGGCGAATAACCGGCTGAGACGCAGGAAGTAGCGGGTTCGATTCCCACCGTGGAACAAATGTTTGTATGATTTACAGATATTTGTTCTGAGTCTGGATGTTATTCTATATATATTGTAAGTATGTTTAAAAAAAAAAAAGTATATAAATATTCTATAAGTTATCTAGCTCCCATAGTACAAGCTCTGCTTAGTTTGAGGCTAGATAGCACTGTGTGAAAATGTCCAGCAATATTTATTAAAGTGAAACTTTTATTACATCGTCTCAAACTTTTTCGTCTGTGTGTTGCATGTCGCGTGACGGATAAAGTGAAAGGCGCTCGTCAGAGCAGCCGAGGCCAATATGGCGGCGCCTATAGTTCGCATCAGCTAACCGTGTAGTGTATAGACTATTGCTCATTTGTGCCAACGAGGAAAAATGTCTATAATGTGAAACAAAGTTTCCCTTTTACCATGGTTTCATAAAACCACACAATCCTTTTTTTTATTTATTTGTTGTTTTGTTTTACAAAAACAATTAATACGCATGAGGAAATAAAGGCAGTGATGATCCCATATCGGTTCGAAATAGTTTAATAAACAGGAATGCTTTGTGTTACGCATAAGACCAACCTTCTTAAGTTTTTTATGTGTATTTATTTTATACGTAAGTGTTTAAAAAAATCAAGATACGTTGCAACTGATTTCACAAACTTTCACACGAATGTTATGGTTTTGTGTGACTTATCAGCGTTGTTACTATTACACCGACTTAGATGAACTGTGATATAATTTTTGTGTAGACTTCAAAAAGATCTGGAAACCAAACCGAGTTTTTTTATATACTCGTTTTGTTTTCCATATACTATTAAACTAAAAGTTTTAAGAGTTTTTGATTTTATTTTAAGTTCATTGTAGTATTGTAGTTTATTAAATTATACCATTATCCTGCTACCTAGTGATAATGATAACGCAATATCAACAGTAAATATTTTTGATAAAGCAGTGAATTTAACTGATTTTCAGTTTGAAACATAACACGGTCCGTGTGTTCAGTCAGTTTTCCCTCGGATTAGGGGTCCGCATTCAAAGACTCGATCCAAAGCAACGCAAACACAATTAGTCATGTCGACGTCAAGAGCCGAAATTCGAATTTCAATTTTCGAACGCGAGTGCAACGTTCGGCGTCAAATGAAATGCGGTTCGCGCTAGAATTCTAATTCGAAAATTTGAACTTCGAACGATAGGTTTAGGTTTCTATTGGCGGTGTTTTAGTTTGAAAGTTGCTGTGTTGTGTTGCGATTTAAAAAGTTTTGTTTTCGTAACAAGGACTTTTAGGTAAACAATAAAAAAAAAACTCTTCAACCGTCTCAATGGAGATTGCTGACTAACATTGACAGTCAAAAATAGGTCATAAATATCGCTAGAGATTATTTTTGTTTTTTATCTGAATGCCACTTTCTTTTGACAGTTTTTGCAGTGCAACGTCATATATTCAAAACTCAGAATTATTGATTGAAAACGCCATATAAAACCTTTCTTTGGAATTTGTATAAAGTCAGTCAAGGGTGGTTTTTAACAATAAGTTTTTAATATTTGTCACTCAAATAATAAAATATAAGTACTAAACTAAAACTAACCTTACATTAACTCTCTCCTACATTCTAATATAAACTATATTTTTACTGTTTGCATTACTATAAGATAAGCCTCGTTTGTCCATTGGAAGAAGTTTCTTTTTATCAACCTTATACATATCTCCCCACAGTACTGTGATACATCTGAATGGTAGCCAATTTAAACCAGCTTGGCTAGACTGGTATACCTCGGAAGACTGACCCCATCTTCATATCGGGGGGCGGGGAAGAAGACGTCAAAAACTGAGATAATGAAAATCTAATCCGGCTTTTAACGCACCATTATATTAATTGTACTTACTTAGGTTCTTACAACTCTTATCTTATCTTATGTTTACCCCAGTGTCTTGTAACTGTGATTGTAACAAATTGGCTACTTGTATGTGATACCTTTGTATTTACTCGTATTTAAACCAATAAATCATTTTTCATTTATCATACCGCGGTCCATATCATTTCAAAACAATTGCTTTAAAATAAACATAATAACATCGTTTGATGCTTATTTATTATTTATACGGGGTTATTTATTGGATTCGCTAAGCAGTAATTATTTAGTACGAACTGTTTACCCGCTACTTCGTTCGTATCTTAAATTACAGTTATCGAAAATCTAGATTTAAGTTTCGTTTTAGAATTGAGTCTAAGATTACGAGTACATAAAGTGCATGACACTCGTATAACGTAAAGGGGCTGAGCGACATGGGAACAAAAAGGTGTATAAGGTGTCAAAAATAAAGATCATCAATTGCCGTACTGTTACTGAAGTATCTGAAGTATTTTGTTCTAGAATAGGGTCTAAGAGTGTCATGTACTCATTCTACGTAAAGAGGCTGAGCGACATCGGAACAAAAAGGTGTATAAGGTGTCAAAAATAAAGATCATCAATTGCCGTACTGAAGTATCAAGTTGTGTTCTAGAATAGGGTCTAAGAGTTTCATGTACTCATTCTACGTAAAGAGGCTGAGCAACATCAGAACAAAAGGGTACACAAAGTGTCAAAAATTTAAACCCAAGGACTGTTGTTACCAAAGTAAAACTTTATAGAAGGAGGCAGAAAGTCAAAAACTTACGAACAAGAATTCCCTCAATTAACCCCACCTATCGCCAACAGGCCTGAGTTATGCCTTAACTGGGCCATTATTTAGTGGGTCATAACGGCCGACCTCAGTGATTCATTAACACCGCTCAGTAGTTATGACACACCATTAGGTCTTTATGACTCGTGAAGAATGCTAAATAAATAGAGGGTAGGTGGTAGAGTAGCAAGCGTGCATTCCATTTTTAGGGTTCCAAGCAAAAATGGTAAAAATGGAACCCTTATGGTGTGACTTTGTCCGTCTGTCCGTCCGTCCTAACGTCCTAATGATGCGCAAGCCTTGCACAGGCCTAGAAATTTGAACAAATTTTTCCCACAGAGGCTTGGGCAAAGAAATCGTCGACGTGCGTGGGGCCCATTATTCTCATCTGTCAAGTTGAGGCAGACCGAGCGGCTTAGGCGAGCGAGCTTAGGCTTAGCGGCGAGGTCTCTTGAGGTATTCCACGAACAGCGCCGATTTTTATCGATATTCAATAATAAGTGTAGATCGGATACTGTGTACGAGAGCCAATATTAAGCTATTCTGTATCAATCGCGATTTTAGGAACAGTAGAGTGATTTGGAACAGTAATGAATTTCGCTCGACCAACAATGAACCAATATTCTTATCTAACGAACCGTGAACATACAATTTCTGAACGTTTCCAACCGTTTTCCAGATGGTGACGATTCTATACTGATTACACGCCAATTTCACCCTTATTGCAAGAGGGAGAAGCATTAATTTTGGAAAAAAATCAAATTTACTTTTTGCCAGCTCCCGGAATTATATTGTGAAATGGATCGGATGCCTATTCATAATGTAAATGGAGGGGCAAATTGTAAATAAGTAGTCCTTCAAAAAATGCTACAGATTCGTCCCAGTGAGCTCAGTCTGCTGAAACTTTAATCAATTTCCAATATTCAGCAACTTCTGAAGTAAATTTCTGTAGCGAAAATTATTTATTTTATTTTTAATATTCCACAAGTTTCCGCGGCTTCCGATGCGTGGCATGTCAGTAAAAATTAATATATAAATGATAATAATCTTTATACGTCATATTTTGTACCTATATACAATAGTACTTAATAAAGTTCAAATACAATATAATTAATTAATAACAACTACAATCATAAAATAATAAATAAAATAAACAAATAAGCCGTTTAATCACATTTTACAATTCTGATACTTAGGTAGGTGCATTGGTAATTTTTAATTGTTATCATCTGTGTGCCCTTTGGCATAGGCCTCCTCCAATTCCTTCCATTTTTCTTTACAGTTTGTTGTCCTAATCCATAGTTTTCCTCTCGTATTTTCAGTACAAACAAAACACTAAAATGGAGATGGGCAGGACACACACTAAGAGGTGTTGACAAGTGGAGTAAGAGAGTTACAGTTTGGTACCCAAGAAATGGGAAAAGAAGGAGAAAAAGACAATACAAACGTTGGAAAGACGATATTGAAAATACATTAATTTATACAAAATAACAAAAAAAATGTAACATGGTCATTTATGAGCTATAAGCCTAGGAGCCCACGTGACTGTATGCCTTGATCCAGGTCATAATCTGTGTGTAAGCCCATCGAGATCGGACAAAGTCGTAAAAACGTAATATACAGACATACAGATAAGCAGAATTTTTTTAGAATTTATATTAGTGTAGAAATCCTATTTTACAAACTTTGGAAAAAATATGTGGACACAATGATTTATCTCAATGACACAATGTGTGGCATGAATGAGATGGGCAGACACATATCTCAAAGAACTATCGGCCGTTGGGACAAAAAGATAAGATGATTATAAAATAACTCTTTAATGTAACACATAGAAATAATGGGGAATTTTTTTGACACAAACAAAATTAAATTTAAGTTTGACAGGACTAAAATTGCAGCTCTCTGTTCGTTAACTAAAATTTGAAATGCAATACCTGGCCCTATCGCTGAGAGTGAGCTCTTCCAGTCAATCGTTGGATGGAACGAAATTAGCAAAGCTATAACAAAACAAGTTTTTATGTAAAAAGATTCTCGAGTGGAAACTATGCACTGGGAAGCGCAACGTAGAACGCCCCCTCTAAATGGAAAAACAACCTGGAACCCGTACAAAATCGGTTGCTACGGAAATATATGGGAGAGACCTATGTACATCAGTGGTATCCCATAGCTGTTATGATAATATTGATGACTTAATGCGTACGTTAAATCTAGATAAATTCAAGTTTCAATTTAATCTAGAGCTAAGTTTTTTTTTATTCCTAGGGAAACGGGCTTACGTACGGCCCACCTAATGTTATCATCAGGTGGGCCCTACGTAAGCCTGTGGTCACCGTCGCCTATCGACACCGGCAACACCCGGGGTATTGTTGATGCGTTCCCTACGCTTTAGCAACCTCTTTACATTTTTCTTGAAGCGTACCATGTTGTTAGCCTAAGTTCTTGTTATAAGGTTCCTATAGTACAAGCTTTGCTTAGGGCTTAGTACTAGATAGCGATGTGTTAGATATCCAACCATAATTAATGATAGTAAAATTTTTAAGAATCGGAGTTTATTCCTCGCTATATTCATATCAAAAACTGAAGCCGTTATCATTTACCTATTTCCCTCGTACATTACCATCAACTATTCTATCTTTAGAGATATTCTTTACAACCTGAAAAACGGTAAATTCAATTTCTAAAATAAACCTCACGTTCTCCGAACACAAAATTGTGATTGCACAAAACGTTTCTGCCAGAAATGTATTCGAATGTCAATGTGTTTGTCGCTGAAATTGCATTTTTCAATACGCTTTTAATAAAAACACCGCTTTGCAAATATAATATTTACATTCTAACGCGGAAGAATTGTGACGGAAATTGAAATTTGCAATTATTATTACAATGCAATGCAGCCGCGAGGTATGAACTTCAATTTAATCCGTTGAAATGCGGTTAACCATGCCAGTTTTACCCTAAAATAACCAGTGTTCGTATAGACAAGGAGACGAAAATACCAACCCTATCTTATGAAGTACTAACAGAATAAAATAGAATCATTTATTTCAGAATATGTTGATAATGTTATACATTCTATAGTTATAAATGCAAAAAATACAATAAGAGTAGTAGAGTTTCTTGTGAAAGGGCTCACCCGGAGAAGTACTACCACCATATCTATTTCTGCCGCCGACCAGCATTGCTATGTTTCAGTTTGAAAGGTATGGTTGCCGGTGAAATTAGATGCACATGAGGATACACCTGTATGTCTCAAGTTGATGGACGCAGGGCAGTTCATCGTAGGGCACATGTCTAACGAGCGTGACCTACGAGGCAATTCCCCGTTATAGGCGATGGTTACCACTTAACATCTGCCGGGCCATAAGCTTGTTCCATCTCCTTATCGTATATAAAAAAAATCTGTCTCTGAGGTTAAATACTAAAATACTAAATTATAACATGATGATGAAATTAACTTTATACTGAACTAACTACTGTCTGCAGCCAAAAGTGGTGTGTGTCCAGAACTACTAAACTAAAAAAAATACCTACTGCCAACAGTGGCTAATCAAACGTAATGTTTTGACGTATCTGTGACTATCTCAAACAAAGGTTGTCTGATAGAGATCGCTATCTAGCGATAAGACCGCCAATTGTATCCATAGATTTATAGATTCACGTTGTTATTTTTAATTTACATTGTTTTATGAATGAATGAATGAAAACACTTTATTGTACACGTTAAAAAAAAATTACAGACAAAATAGAAGAGACGCAGCAAAAAGTACAATGTGCGGTCTTATTACTTTGAAGCTATTTCTTCCAGACAACCTTTAGATGAAGAGGATTTAGTTATGCGAAAGATATGGTTGGGGGTGCACATGTACGACTAAGATATGGATTAAGGTGTGCAATAAAGAATTATCTGATCTAATTTATCACCACGTAGAATATCCTCTAGAGTCTGTGTATTGAGCAAGAGATCCAAGAATGTCAACCATGGGGATAAATATAGTCAGTATAATAATATAGTGAGTAGTGTCGTGAGATTACCGTGGGAGGTCCCGATTCGTCCTTGTTCGCGACGTTTCGCTAACCCCCTTAGTCTGTATTTATTTTTCGGTTAGATAGGTCTGTACCTTCCCCCCCCCCCCTTCCCCCCATTACAGAAAAGAAATACGGATTATTAACAAAAACCTGTTTTGTAATTGTCCCGATTTGAAAACCAAAATCCCGATTACTTTAATTGTCAGTCCTGAAATTTTTAATTTTTATAAACTGGATAGAACTTTCTTTGACCACAATCTCACCTGATGGTAAGCGTTGATGTGGTTTAAGATGAAGCAAGACAAGATGTCATGAGCTTCTTTATTTTTATATTTAAATTAGATTTAGGCAGAATTATCGCGTCTTCTATCATCGGACATACGGAATATATCAGACTCTATAATTCTAAACACTGGAACCGTATACGCTACCGCCTTTCAATCTCACTGGCAACTCACGAGCCGTCACAAGCCGCGTGACGGCTGAACATTGGATGAATACTCGTAACCGTACTAATTCGGAAACACAAACATTGCTGAAATGCCTTAAACAAACTTAAACATCATGAGAAAACATTTATCTCCCGTGACACAACTGCTTGGTTCAACCACTACTGGTATGCCATAGGAAAATAAAACCTAATGAAACAACATAATGATTTCTTTACTGGTATCTAACTGTTTGCAACCTCACCCGGCTCTTTCAGAAAGAGTGTACCCGATGTCATAACATCGGATACACTCTTTCTGTCTGACCTAACGTAAAAATTAAAATCTAGATCTTTAAATATGTAGCCTACAGATATTATTTGTCTTTTTTCTTAAGCATGCGTTAGTACTTCATAAGCCCTTATAATTTGTCAGTCCAATCTGTGGAAACCGGGGCTGATTTTAAATACATAAATTTTTGTAATTTACTATTTGTCCCTAATAAAAAAAAAATAAAAAAAAAAATAAAACACCGAACCATTACCAGCTCTTCAAATATCAGCTTAACCCGTACATCGATGAAATACCGATGCTTTCCAATCCTTCGGTATAGTGACCGCACAGCAATTTATTTTGATTAGTTTTAAACGTACCTACACTGTGGTTATTGCTTAGCGTTCGTTACTCTACCCTAAATTAGGCTTTTGTCTATTTTAATTAAATTGGAACAACCCTAATTTGGTACGGCAATGTTTGATTGAATCTACAGGCTGACTATTGATGTAGCTTAGGCAAGTGACAGCTAGGTAACTGATAAAGTAGACAAGATTTTATATTTTACAAAGAAAAATAATTAACGGCATAAATCAATGCACGTCGGAGGTAATTTTAAACAAGTTACAATTTTAACATTTCTTAACTTTCCAAACGGTTTTTGAGATGATTTTTAAATTTTAATTATTTCCCGTTAGGGTCGGATAATATTTAAAATTAAAAATAAATAGTACTAACCTATTTCTGTACTATTCTAAACCGATTTAAGCAAGCATTGCTTTGTTTCGGTTGGAAGGGTATTGGAGCCGGTGAAATTTGCACATGAGGCTTTACACCTGTATAAATAGCGAATCAATGATTTTCAAATAAACCAAAAGGAATGGTTATGCTTTTACCAGTCTACGAGTATGTTTGTATGTTAATATACATGGGTATGTTTGTATTTACCTATATACCACCGTAGCGCCTAAATTATTAATCTGATTTTACGGAATGTGATATCCATCGATTTGTTATTATGGTGCGGGTGACATAGACCACATTTTTACCCGACCACGGTAAAGCCAAAAGAAAGGGTTATGTTTTAGCAGTCTATTGGATGTATGTTCCACTGTATCATCTAAGCTACTCATCCGATTTTGAAAACTGAGACGTTTTTCGTTTATTAAAGTGAAACTTTTATTACATCGTCTCAAACTTTTTCGTCTGTGTGTTGCATGTCGCGTGACGGTCGGTCGCGGAGTAGGTAGATAAAGTGAAAGGCGCTCGTCAGAGCAGCCGAGGCCAATATGGCGGCGCCTATAGTTCGCATCAGCTGACCGTGTAGTGTATAGACTATTACTCATTTGTGCCAACGAAAATTTTTAGTTAAATGTCTATAATGTGAACCAAAGTTTCACTTTTACCGTGGTTTCATAAAACCACACAATCGTTTTTTTTTAAGCCAAAGATTAACCACGATCTCGCCTGATGGTAAGCGATGATGTAGTCTACAATGGTACACACTTGCCTAGAAGTACAAGAAGGAAGAAACCTATTCACTCGCGACTTGAAAAGCCCTATGATATTGTTACGAGCTGAGGGTTCGGGATAAAATAATGGGAATCGATCTAACCAAAATAACACTTTTATTCAGCACTAAACGATGAATACACGAACTTGGTCACACGTAATCACAACACACTAATTCACACCACTGTTGCACCATTTAAAGTCACCGAAATGTTCGCACGTATAGCTTAATCCAGACTGACTCGCGAGCAACTACTGTTCACGCGAGACCCTTCTCCACGTCAGTCCTCCAGGGCCTCGCTGAGACTCACTCACTAACTGAGACTGACTGACTGTCCGGCCATCTCTCCGGCCTATTTATATCGCACACATTTCGATTGTTCGAGAACGATGTCGATCCTTCCAGGAAAGGGTCGGTGTTTCGACAGAACGACCCATCCCCATTGTGCGCAATCGCAGACAATAACAACAATAACACAGCAAGACAAAAGCGCTCGAGAAACTTCGATTATTACTCATTGTTTAACAGCCTCGGCGTAACAATATAGTCATCAGGAAATACAGACTCAGGCAAGGCGTTCCGCTCCTTGGCGTTGCGCATAATAAAGGTGAAAGAGTACCGCCACAGAGAATAATACATGTCAATCGATTCGTTATTATGGTCCGGATGACATAGGCTACCATCGACATAGGTCGTAGTCGGGTTGAAGTTTTTCAACATAAATGGATTGTGGCTATGTAATTCACCGGACAAATATGCAAGGAAACCTTCGAGAATATTATATTTCTCATAGTTCCACTCGTAATAAAATATCTTGAAACTAAAGATAAGAATCAAATTCAACAAACAAAAGAGTCCAAGTGTCCTCTATACAAGGCTCACTAGACACAGGAATTTATAGCTTGAGGTGTTTGTACTTTGTACAGTCAGAATAGAAAGACTGATCATTATTATACCGAAGGTATGTGCAACACTTCGCTTGCGGAGTGGTCTCCCTGCCGAGGTTTTTCCCAGGGACTACAGTATGGGGTTCTTTAAAAAGGGCGTTTAGAAAATGTTAAAGGATCGGCAACGCGCGACTGATACCTTTGGTGTTACAAGCGTCCATAGGCAACGGTAACCGCTTACCATCAGTTGGGCCGTATGCTTGTTTGCTACCTAAGTAGTATAAAAAAAACTTATGAGGTTCAGTACGTCTGGATACAGACATGAAAATAAGGATTTTTTCATACCACCTACCCGACAATATCACATTATATATCATGTAAACCTCACCGAAAGCAGGTGATTAAATCCCTACTTCTGAGCCGAGAGTACAGTTGTACTGAATTTCATGTGCTTAATGTGATTTGTATTCGGAACCTCAACTGTATTAAAATTTGAACCAAAGATACACAATAATAACTTATTCGTAAATCAAACTAACCTCTGCACAGAATGCACCAACATTAGATTTGGTTTTTATTGTCTCGTAGAAAGTGTGAAAAGTAGAGTATTCTCCTCGTGGATAAAGCTGTCTGCATCTCGGGCGTGCTTATATCCCTCGCTGCACTCAGGATTCTAGTAACTCCCTTGCTCCGCTCGTGAGTTAACTCTAGAATCCTTCGTTACGTTCGGGATAACGCCCGTGATGCAAGACACTGCTTTATCCCCTCGTTTAATAATCTGCTATTAGATCTCTGAGATAGCTGAACATCTGAGTATCTTTATTCATATCCTTTGTGAACATCTCCAGATATTTTAGTCAATAAAATAGTAAGTACGGAGATTCATGAGGATATTCCATTGTTAATCGGAAGCCAGACTCGAATATTTGGTAATAGAAAACTTATTATATGTATTTCCTTCTAATCTGACTCCAGCCATCGCAACTCCTGGGGCTTTGGGTTGGTGTTAGCAGTTTACCAGAGTCCCCGAGGTCGTTGCTGAAAATGACTCGATGAGTTCATGCAGTCCCATCTTCAGTATGGCTTCGTGTGTAGCCGTACAGTGCAGCATCATGTGCTCCACTGTATTTTCATCCTATAGGCATCCCGGACATAGCCCACTATTTGTGGCCCTTATCTTTAGAAGTATGTAATTAATCTAGGAACTAAAATAAAGCCGCACCATCACAAACTGGTAAAGCCTTATTGAACGCTCAGGCAATGTGGACCAACACAAAGCTGCAAGTGTTTTGCTGCAAAGCAAAAAACATGGGACTTAGGGTTTGTCACCATTACATAGCGGACTAACTGGGTTGATTGATTGATTTAAAATTATTTATTGCACAAAAATAATATATCTATACACAGGCGAACTTGATGCTAGCAAGCATTCTCTTCCAGTTAACCTTTGCGTAATGTGGAAAATCTATTTTATAGGTAGTGCACGACAAGTAGCTGGAAAAGTTTTAGGATACTTAATACTAATACCAAGTTTCATTGTTAACTAGTAGATCGCCCCGAACTGAGATCTCGCGAGTCTCCAATTAAAACAAAAAAAAAGTATTTGTAATCTTTGACTATCAAAATAGTGCCCCAAAATAAATAACCAAGTTACTTGACCTACAGTTTCATTCAAATTACAGGTAATGGGAGTTCATGTATTGTGGTTAAACTTTTTTGGGGTACAAATTGCAGTCATTTTGAATTTCAGACATTTTCCTACATTTGTGTCACTAAAGCTACACGCATACCAAATTACAGCACTGTAGGGTCACTGGTGTACTCTATGAATTTTGTCAAAGTTCAGTTATTATTACGGCTAATAACTCAAAAACTATAAAAACTTTACAAAAAATAAAAACGGGGTCCAAATTTACTAATGAAGACCTTTCATTTGACGTCTCATTCGATCTAATAGTCTCATTTTCATTTTTTTAACCCTCTTGAACCCCAATACCTCAACAACCCCCCAACATTTTTAGCTCATTTAGTCACACCAAAATTGCGCTTTCACTACCTACCTATGTACAAAATTTCATGATGATCAGACCACACATACAACGCCGATTTGCCCAAGTTGATTTAAAGATCTCGCTTTGCTCGATCAACTATTCTCTCTATCTCTCTCTGTGTTTCACACTCTTTCTTAAGCATCGATTCCTCACTGCTCTCGTTGTGACCTCTCGTCATACTTTAGTAACAAAACCTGAAACAGTATGATAAGTCAGTTCTCCGCGACTGTACAAACAGCTATAAAATACTCTATTCGTATGCATGGCCGTCAGCAGCACACATTCGGTCTGGCCGTGCGAGTCGATAGTCCTGCATTTGTGTACACAACTGTACGAGTGCGATATTGCACGCAAATTGAAATGTCAAACGATTATTGGTTCATTCAGGTTAAGAGCCATAGCTTCTAGAAATAATAAATTATCCAGTAGTAAAGAAAATAGTGGGAGTGGGCAGGCCACGTAGGCCGAATGCACCCCGAGAAATAAATAAATCAAAAATAAATATTTCACACGGCGCTATCTAACCCAAAAATAAGGAAAGCTTGTACTATGGGGAACTAGTTATCTGATAGAATACATAATAATATCTTGTTTGTAAATAAATACATACATATAATGTTAGAAAACATTTGTTCCGCGGCGGGAATCTTTTGGGGCTGCCTCGACTTGAGGCATACAGGAGTTAGATTAGATTAAATAATGTCTTTATTGCACACCATTAAAATAAACAGACGAAAACCTAAGGTGTAAGTATTATTTCACCGACAACCATACCCTTCAAACCAAACCACAGCAATGCTGCTTGGCGGTAGAAATAGGTATGGTGGAAATAGATTTTATTAGACTTCATGTTAGCGTAGATGCAAAATGTGTAATACTAATCTAGTCTTCTCTACAAGTGAATCTACTCACAACATACGAGATATACGATC
This sequence comes from Philereme transversata, assembly GCA_963924445.1. Taxonomy (NCBI): domain Eukaryota; kingdom Metazoa; phylum Arthropoda; class Insecta; order Lepidoptera; family Geometridae; genus Philereme; species Philereme transversata. The sequence goes on from OZ004347.1 coordinate 16,333,211, forward strand.
ACACACATCGGGGAGATAGTTCACCCGTCACCCAGATAGCTCACTACACAAAAACGTAGGTGCTGAATACGGAATACCGACGATTTCTTCCGTATAAGTGAATCTACGCGTGTAGTACCCAGATAGTTCATTCGAGCTATTACCAGATGGTTCACTACACAAAAACGTAGGTTCCAAGTAGCCGCCTTGACGCGACACATACACAGAGCGTCTAAATTGGAAACGTCGCAGCGACACGCAGACGTGTTATTTGTTACCGGGAGTGTACGGTCCAAACCATAAGAGATTTGCCACAAATATACTTCAGCCCCTTGTCTAAGGTGCAGGCTAGATAGAAGAGATGTACGGCGAAGACGTGACACGTGATATTATACGTTTTTACTTAGAAAATTTTCGTGATTTATTTTTATCATTATTATAAATAACTACGGGATTTATCAGGTACCGTTTTATTGGTTTTTGATCAGAGTAAGTGCGATCTGCTCCGAACTGCGTCTCGCCTCGCACTACGCGCCGCAGCCCTCTGCGCGCGAGTAGACGGGCGCGGTTTATCACACTTTATCTTTAGATATACAATTTTTTTAGCAGCAGCGTGCCTCTGTCCCCTCTGTATATTTATCATCGTCCGTAGCGGGGAATTCATTATCAGACTGCCCACGAACGGCCTGGCCCGGTTGGAGTCTGCCGCCTGCGCGAGTTGCGTACATACGAACGGACCAGTCATTCATTCACGGCAAAAAGACACAATTCCTCATGGATTATATTTTCTTTACAAATTACAAATTGGAATCTGGTTTTATCTCATTACATTTTTCAATCATCTCACTGTAGGTAGGTGGCATTGCATGGCATTCATGTACTTAATTTTTACTTTCCACAAACAAGAATGTGACCTATTGATTGAAATAAACGATTGCCAAAATGGGTTTTATTCATTCATGTTTTACGTCAATTTCTTTGAATTTCATTTCTGTTTAGACCTTTCTGTCTATATGTATGTCTGTCTGTGCTGGCCAACGAGCGTGCCTGTACCCATCACCTATAATCCACGATCATACACTGGACAGATCTGCCCGATACGGGCAGCCCATGGCGGGCAGTCTGATAGTGAATTCCCCGTTTTGCGCCTATCACTTAGACAGTCATGCAAGAAGCATCCTGTGCTTTCAAACTGGAAACTTGTAGTGAAAAATGTCCCCCTGTTGTTCTCCGCTACTCTGCAAGGTGGAAACTATGTTTTGTTTACCTTCAATCGTATATTATGTATTATCAGATGTGGTAGCCTAGTACCATGACTTCTGATTCAGAAGTTGGTCCGAATCCCGGCCATGCACCAATGAATTTACACAATTCGATAACGTTGAAATATTTAAGATAAAACAGTTGCTGGAGTTCTATACCTCAAATACCTGATAAATCTTAGATAGCTTCATAAGATTCTATTTTCTTTTCATTTACGTTGTAATAAATAAATAACTAAATTTAGAATTTAAGGTACCTTTAGTTATATGTGAAGCGAGAACAGGATTCCTTAGAATTTATTTGTATTAATTATTCATTTATTCGTTGAATAGTTGCCGGTGAAATTACAGGCACATGAAGCTTTCTGTATACCTCAAGTTGATGAATGCAGGGAAGTGCATCGTAGGCCACATTTCTAAGGAGCGTGACCTACGAGGCAACAAAGTTTGCCTCGTAGGTCACGCTCCTTATCCTATAGGCGATGGTTACCACTTAACATCAGGTGGGTCATAGGCTTGTCCCATCTCTATAGTATAAAAAAATTAAAAAATAGTAATAATTACAAAGTCGGCCGTCAGTTCTTCGAGCAATGTGTCCCATCAACTGCAACACAAACAATGTTTACGTCAAAATTTCACCGAATCTCTAACACCCTTTCGTTTTCTTCTAGATAAAACCTCTGTTGCATAAAACATACTGGCACACTCCGTCAGTACAATTTAAATGCATTAGTATGTAAATGAGAACGGACACAGGGACTTGCTCACTTTGTCCTGAATTGAGGATGCTTTATTTTTGCCTGTCCCTTCGACAAAGTGAGGTGTGGCCAGGAGCGGAATAATAAGTGCCTGTTTGAGTTGTTAGCATGGATATACACTTAAACACCTTCAGTTGTGTTTGCGCAGGCAATTATAAAACAGTACATTTAACTTTATGTAGAGGTGAATAAAGAGTAGCTTTTTAGTGCGATAAAAGTTGTACAAAAACTATTGTTTTTTTTTAACAGAGTGTATAATACAATGTAGTTAAATTGCTTACACTATTAACTGAAAAGGTCAAATTTATTTACACATATCATATTAATACAAACTAGTGGTTTGCCCCGAACTGATAGTACTGTTTGGTCTTTCAAAAAATCTTTAAAAAAGTACTTGTTGAGTTTTCAAATGTTTTCACACGTAGGTTCTGAGCCTGGTTTCTAGCAATATAAATCTAATTATTTAATTTTCAAAGCTCTTTTTATAACGCCTGTTGACTGTATTATATTCTTATTTTACAATTGTTTAATTTTCAAAACTATTTTAATTAAATTATGTATGTTAATTGTTTATGATTGATTATGTATTTTCATGGTTTGTATGTTTTAATAGTTCGTAAGTAGGTACTTAAAGGAATCCGAAAGTTTATATCCACTAGTAATATGTATCGATAGGTAATTGTAAACACAGATGCTACCCTGCACACACAAAAATGGCACCACGGAAGACTAGCGCTATAGTAGTATAAATATGCTACTATAGCACAATGCTGAGTGGTGACCGATTTTGCTCACAAATTTGCTCATTAATTTATACTCATTTGTCTAAGCTGTAATGTACTAGTGATGCAAAATAAACGTTTTTCTATTATAACTGAGATCTCGCGATTCTCCTAAATAACAACCCACAGATACACATACATCCAGCTCCTCCCCCCTTACACACACACACACACACACACACCACTCAGAACCTACTAAAAAAGCACTAAGTAATAATTTTCTATTAAATATGTTTTCTTATTTGTTATTGTATGTTCATAAATAATTAATATTATTAGTCTGCTGTAGACACGTCCGCTGGTCTATTGAAGGGAAGACCATATGGGGGAGTGGCCATTCTTTGGAGGAAAGGCATTTTCGAAAATGTAACTGTCCTAGAGTGTAATAGCGCCCGTCTGGTAGCCATCAGAGCTACGATTAGCGGGCGTTCTATTATTATATTCTCGGTGTATATGCCAACCAACTCGCTGGATAATTTGCCAATTTTTTCTGAGGTACTAGGTGAAATTAGTGCAGTTGTAGCGAGCGGAGATGTCGAAAGTATATATATATATTAGGGGATTTTAACGCTCACCCCTATGAATTATTTTATGACGAATTGTGTAATTTCTGCATGGATCAGTCTTGGATCTGTAATGATTTTGAAAAGCTAGGCCTACAGTCAGATACCTACTCTTTTGTCAGTGAGGCCCACGGTTGTAGGAGATGGCTAGATCACTGTGTTGTTTCACTGTCGGCCTGGCAAACTGTTGTCGAGGTAGGTATCATAGAGGATGTTTTCGTATCGGATCATCTACCTATATTTGTTAAATGTAATTTAAATATTGTGAGACCTAAAATAGTAACGCACGCCTCGCCCCGTAGCTCAATAATATGGGGAGAGAGAAATGAGTCTCAAATAAGTAAATACCAGGAGATGTGCCACAACAGACTTCGTGACATTGACTTTCCTATTGAGTTTCTGGAGTGCAGTCGTGGGTCATGCGGTCTGTTGGAACATACGCCTGTGCTGGACAAAATGTATAATAATATTGTAGATATTTTGTGTAGCGCGGCCGTGAGTACAAGTAGGAAGGCAAATAATAGACATACTAAGAAGAGACAACTGTGTGGATGGAATGGGCATGTTGGTGAGGCACATCGTGAGGCCAGGCTTAAGTTTAAAATGTGGTTATTATATAACCGACCTGCTACAGAATTGTTTTATAAAGAAATGGTCGAGTCACGAAAAATTTTCAAAAGTCGCCTAAGTTGGTGTCAGAAAAACCAGGAGCAACTAAAGATGGATATTTTGGCTAAACACAGAAAGGCAAATAACTTTAGTAAGTTTTGGAAAACTACTGGAAAGCAGGAGATTAAGCCAGGTCTCCCGGTGAGTGTGAGTGGAATGAGTGAGGCTGTAGACATCTCCAATATGTTCATGGAGCACTTCAAGGTGCGCTCACCGCTAGGACCCTCATCTGCGTCGATGGATGTGTCTGGGTGTGAGGGCGATGAGCCGCTTGTTCTTTTTACTGCAGGACAGGTTCGGAAGGTCCTGAGAAAAATGAGCGGCGGCAAGTCTCCCGGGCATGACGGGCTCAGTGTTGAGCATTTGAGGCATGCGGGAGTACACCTTCCGAGCGTTCTGGCCATGTTCTTCACAATGTGCAGTAGTCACTCTTACTTATCACCTGACTTAATGAAAGCTATCGTGGTGCCCATTGTGAAGAACAGGACTGGGGATATCGCTGACATTAAAAACTATCGCCCAATCTCGCTGGCAACTATAATTGCTAAAATACTGGACGGTTTGCTTGATTCTTGCTTAGAAAAACATTTAAATCTCCATGACGCCCAGTTCGGGTTTCGGCCCGGACTTTCTACTGAAAGTGCGATTATAAGTCTCAAGCATACCGTCCAGTATTATACAGACCGTAGGACGCCTATATACGCCTGCTTCCTTGACCTCTCCAAGGCCTTTGACCTTGTGTCTTATGATGTGCTCTGGAGAAAGTTGAGGGACCAGGGTATACCGGCTAAAATCCAAAATATATTTAAATTTTGGTATGCCAATCAGACCAACTATGTGAGATGGGCCAATTCTCTCTCGGATGCATATAGGTTGGAGAGCGGGGTGAGACAGGGGGGCTTAAGTTCTCCCAAGCTCTTCAATCTCTATGTAAACGACCTCATCGTCGGGCTGAGCAGCATGCGTGTCGGCTGCGGAATGAACGGCGTTAGCATTAACAACATTAGTTACGCCGATGACATGGTGCTGCTGAGCCCGATGGTGGGGGGTCTCAGGGAATTGTTGGGGGTCTGCGAGGCCTATGCTGTTGAGCACGGGCTTATTTATAATGCGAAAAAAGCGAGTACATGGTGTTTAGGGCCGTCGGTAAATGTCCCGGGTATACACTGAATATAACCCTAAACGGCTTGAACTTAAATCGTGTTACGAAATTTAAATATCTGGGACATTTTCTTGCCGATGACCTTAAAGACGATGAAGATATTGAGAGGGAGCGTAGGGCATTGGCGGTCCGAGGTAACATGTTGGCCCGCAGATTTTCCCGTTGTTCTGAACAAGTTAAAGTTACGCTTTTTAAAGCCTACTGTCAGAGCTTGTACACGGGAAGTCTGTGGGTCCGACATACCAAAAGATCATTGGATGTCCTACGCATCCAATATAATAACATCTTCCGGATGATGTTGCGGTTGCCCCGATACTGCAGTGCATCGGGGATGTTTGCGCATTATCACACAGATGGCTTTCACGCCATTATGCGCAAAAAAACGGCATCGCTGATGAACAGAGTTCGGGACAGCCGCAACAGCATCCTGAGGACGGTGGCTGAGTGCTGCACATCTCCGCTCTGGAGGTGCTTTGTGCGAAGGGTGATTAATGAAGGAAGTAATTTCCTCAATTAGTCACCTTTGGCAGAAAAGAAATGGCAGATTCTATTTTCACCCAGTCCCTATTTTATACTTGTTTCATTTTTGTTTCATTTATGTTTTATTTTCTGTGTTCTAGAAACCAACATAGATTTTTAAATTAAATTTCATTTCATTTAATTTTGACATAATTTCAATTTAATTTTAGTTTAATTTTAATATAATTTTGATTTAGCTTTAAATTAACTTTAATTTTAATATCATTATAATTTAATGTAATTTTTCACTTTAATTTACTAACATAGTTTATAAGAACCTTTATACTATTAACATATGGATCATGGATATCTGAAATAAATGACTATTTAATTTAATTTAATTTAATTTGCATGCTTACCAGATTCCGAATAAATTTAAACTCTAATTTGTAAACCGGCCTCCCGCGATACAGGCAAGTCCTAGTGCGGGGACCACCAGTAAAATTTAATGTAATTATGTAATTTTTCGGTAAATAAATATTTTGTATTGTATATTGTAAAAACAAAATAAATAATAATCTTAGGGCGACTTGCACTACGATGATGCCTAAACGTATTTAGGGGCTAAACATTTATTTATTTTATTTTATTTATTAATACTAAGATTCACAGTCACATTACCCTATATTATAAACTAATTAACACAGTGAATGATATGATGATAGGAGTTGTCAAATCATACAAATACGTCACATATAAACATGTGTAGTATCTAAATACGTTTAGTGATCTTTGTGCATGTCGGTATTAATCTATGACTAATAAATTAGTGCCACGAAATACATAACCAACTTACTTGACCTACAGTTTCATTCAAATCAGAGGTAACGGGGGTTTATGTAAATTGTTTATGTTTTTAGGGTAGAAATTGCAGTTCTTCTGTGTTTCAGACTTTTCCCTATATTTGTGTCACTGAAGCTACACGCATACAAAATTCCAGCATTATGGAGTCACTGGTGTACTCTGTGAATTTTGTCAAAGTTCAGTCTTTATTAAGACTAAAACTCAAAAACTATAAAAACTTTACTAAAAATAAAAACAGAGTCTAAATTTACTAGTGAATACCTTTCATTTGACGTCCAATTTGACCTAATAGTCTAATTTTAATTTTTACCCCCTTTGAACCCCAATATTTCTACAACCCTCCAACATTTTTGCTCATTTAGTCACACCAAAATTTTGTCATCACTACCTACCTATGTATTAAATTTTACGATGATCGAATCAACGCTTCGAAAGTTGTCCTCGAACAAACAAACAAACGAACATACATACATACAACGCCGATTTGCCCACGTTCATTTGGAGATCTCGCTTCGCTCTATCAATTAGAGAGCTATCAAGGATCACGCCGATAAATGTTTGTATGGTTGTAAGGCCTGAATGATAAAGTGGCAAAAAACATCAGCTGCGGCGAGATTGTGTATATAAATATAAATAAATATTGCTGGACACTTCACACAGCGCTATCTAGCCCCAAACTAAGCAGAGCTTGTACTATGGGAACCAAATAACTGATAGAATACTTACTATAATACATTACTTATAATATATAGAAAAACAACCAGACCCGGAACAAATATCTGTAGATCATGCAAACATTTGTTCCGCGGCGGGAATCGAACCCACTACCTCCTGCGTCTCAGCCGGGTGGTCGCCCACTGCGCCACGGAGGTCGTCAAAACTTATTGTACATATTGTACACACCATTAAAATATACACAAACAGAACTAAAAATAAAGTTTAAATCATTATTACAATGGGTGACCTTATCACCATACATTAACTTTTAGGTGGATAGTTACAATAGGTCCGAAATGAGTGAGATACGGTAGTTAACGGAACAAGTAAATTGCCTTTTGTCGTTATCTGATTTTAGATCAAGGACAAAATATAAGCGCAAAATCGCTGATTTCCTGCATTCCCTTTGGATTTTCAAAGTGAACGACCTTGTGCGCCCTGCACCGAACAGCAAAATGTATCAGGTCGTCTTTCCATCTAGTAGGTGGCCATCCCACGCCGCACTTTCCAATGCGTGGTCTCTACTAGAAAACTTTTCTGCCCCAACGGCCGTCAGTTATTCGAGCTATGTGCTCGGTCGCTCTAAAAATCTATGCAAAAGGCGTATGTTCAGCCGTCCTGTATGTGTTATACCTAATGATGATGAACCTATGGATGGAAAGTATTGAATTTAATCAACAATTTCAAAAATGTTTTTATTATAATAGCCTCCCACTCTCCCCTATCCCAAATCTCACTATACTTTCAGGAGCTCATGAGATATGGAATGGTTGTACTCGTTAGAAGCGGTTTTTGCCGGTGATTCCCTCCAATCGGAAAGCCGTTAGCGCCCGCACGTGCCGAAAATGGACAAACTATAGCGTTATGGTATTTTGGATATGATACATGCGGTTATAAAAGTTTATATTATTTTTATATTATGCTGGGTACAAAATTAACTGTATTTCTCGACTCAAATTTTATTTTTCAAAGACAGACAGTGAAAAAAGCTATAGATTATAATTAAATAATCATTTATTTGGTACACACAAAATGACACATGAAACAATTATTAACATGATGTTAATAATGATTGTTAAAACATAGGACACATTAAAGTTTCCGGAATAAACATAAACAATATTTAAAAAGTTATACATTTGAAAATGGAACTCTTTAGCCGAAGAATAAAATGTGTTTCATCTGATTGTCAATTGTTTTCACATTGTGGCGTCATTTTAAAAATTGCGTGATTACAATAAAATGGATTTAACTCGGGAAAATTTTCGTTGCATGATTTTTTACGATTTTAAGTGTAATTTGACAGATCAGCAGAGCGTCGTTCGGCTTCAATCTGCTTTTGGCGAAAGATCACCATGCAAGACGACTATTTATAGCTGGTTTGCAGAATTCAAATGCGGTCGTGTCAATCTCCATGATGAAATTCGTGAAGGTCACCCGTGCACCACTGTGAATAACAAAACATTGATGCTGTGCGCCGTATGATCGAAACAGAGAGGCATGTGACCTACCATGAGATCCGGACATCTTTGGAAGTAGGCATGAGTCAAATACAGTCAATCCTACACAAATATTTAGGTGTGAGAAAGCTGTGTTCTCGATGGATTCCACACAATTTGACTGATGCACAAGAAACGGCGGTCCGGACCGCATCACGTGGTGCCATGCTATGCTTGCCAGATACAACGAAGGGGCTTCCAACTTGGTGTGGGACATAGTAACAGGTGACGAAACATGGATTTATGGCTATGATCTCAAAACAAAGCAGCAATCGTGCGTATGGGTATTTTGAGATGAGCCGAAACCAACCAAAGAGGCGCGCGTGAAAAGTGCCTCGAAGCGGATGATTGCTTCTTTTTTAAATAAAACTGGACACGTGGCTACTGTTGCTTTAGAAAATCGTCGTACCGTGAATAGTGACTGGTAAACGACCATTTGTGACCATTTGTTTTCCGGAAATTATTGACAAACTCCGTGAAAATAACGGTAAACGCCGTATCATCTTGCACCACGACAATGCAAGTTCCCACACGGCCAGACAAACAAACGAGTGTTTGAAGGTGAAAAGAGGAACAACTTATGAGTCATCCAGCATACAGTCCTGACCTGGCACCGTGTGACTTTTTTCTGTTCCCAAAAATCAAGAACCAATTACGCGATCAACGGTTTTCATCACCAGAAGAGGCTGTCGAAGAGTATGAAAAATGTGTATCTGACGTCACAACGGACGAGTGGCACAAATGTTTTCAAAATTGGTTCAATCGTATGAAAAAGTGTACTGACGCAAATGCAGAATATTTTGAGAAACAATAAATTAATTTTTGATCATTAATAGTATTTTTTTATTATTGATTCCGGAAACTTTTAGTGTGCCCCTCGTATTATGATGATGGTAATATGATGATGAACAAATAATATGATGTTAATATGATTAATTAAACATTAAACAGTAGGTACAAATGAATTTATTATGACAGTTCGACTCATGTGTCTGTGTGCCAAAATGGTGTTCAGCTCAGCATAGTAATAGTAGAAATTGCACCGTAAATCGTCATTGTTCCATGTGATTTTAACAAGCCAGCTAAATATATATAGTTGAAATTGTAAGGGTAAACAATATGTAATGAATGAAAATATTTAAGTTAAATCAAATACAAGTTTTCTTTGCTATTTTACTTATCTACCGCTTATTGTCTACAGTGCGACAACACCCTTTTTTGTAGACTCATCTGCTCTATCGCAATCAAAAACCAAAAGTCACATCTCCATAGATAAATCACAGATATAAATTCACTCTTCATTGTACATTAGCTGCCGCCAGCGGCTTTGCACGATTGTCAACAAAAAGTAGCCTATGTGTTATAATCTAAGTACATAACAAATTTCATCGAAATCGGTTCAGCTGCTACGATGTGATAAAGTAACAAACAAACATTCAAACTTCGCACGTATAATATTAGAGTCATAGCACCAATAACAGAATAAAATACAAGATAACATGCCTAAAAAACTAAAACAGAAGTGATTTCTTCTAGATAACCGTAGAATTTGAAGAACTTAATGGAAGTAACAGAGACAGTGACTGATTATATTTTACCTATCTCTTACTGTCTATCGCTTATTGTCTACACTGCAACCACACCCTTCTTTGTAGACTCATCGGCTCTTTATTGCGCTGTTATTGTGTTATGTGACAAGTTATGAGGGTAAGGTCAGATGAGTCGTTAAGAGGTATTTTGTACGATAGTTAAAGGTAATAGCCATCTTGATAGTCTGTCAGTTTAGTGCGGAGTGTGATATCTTTATCAGGTAAAGGCAGGGTAGGATTATTAAAACTTTTTATGAATATACTTTGACGACCTCCGTGGTGCAGTGGGCGAATAGCCGGCTGAGACGCAGGAGGTAGCGGGTTCGATCCTCGCTGCGGAACAAATGTTTGCATGATCTACAGATATTTGTTCCGGGTCTGGTTGTTTCTCTATATATTATAAGTATGTATTTACAAAAAAAAATGTATATAAGTATTCTATCAGTTATCTGGTTCCCATAGTACAAGCTCTGCTTAATTTGGGGCTAGATAGCGCTGTGTGAAATGTCTAGCAATATTTATTTATTTATTTATTTATATACTAGCTTCCGCCAGCGGGTTCGCACTCGTGGTTTGTCAACGAAAATTAGCGTATGTCTTCAAACAGCTCATAATTGTATTACCTTTCGATATATATTGCTAAAGAATTGTATATATTATTATATTTATATTAATGTATGTAAGTATATGTCGGTATATTTTAAGTTTTGGTATTCATTTATTTCTATCGTACATTACGTATTTATTGTAACACCGCCTAATCTCACGTTTTTTTCAACCCAGACCATACAAAGGTTGCCTGGAAGAGATCGCTTTAAGCGATAAGGCCGCTCATTGTAACACCATGTATCAGTCTTTAAGTTTTCTAGGTTAAGTTATTGTAATTTCGTGTAACAATAAAAAAATATCTATAAAATATAGTCGTGAAAATGCAACTTACAGACGGATAGAGATTCTTTCAAATGCGATTTCCAGCCTTGATATTACGCTAAACTTTCTCTCTGTTACCGTAGGATAAACTTTATTTCTTTAACATTAATTTAAACATTCGGTTTATATCTTAGACGATTTTCTCTACTATTCGTTTTTCTCTTCTTAAAGCGGATGATAATAATTCTCTCTGAAGCCGTTCACGGAACTCATTCTCTTACGGGAAGAAATTAATTCAGTACAACATTACGACTTAAGTTAGAGCGCTTGAGTTCAAAGTTTTCAATGGAAGTTGCGAAGAAATGCAGTGTGGGTATAAAAAGTTAGGTGAATGGGCTCATTTCAAAAGAAAGCGGTAATATTTGCTTATATTATTTATACCTACGAATAAATAAACAAACATTAGACGGTATTAAACAATCGGCATTATGGCATTTCGTTTGGAGTTAAAAACTTAAATAGCTAAGAACCATCCCAGTTAAATTAGCTTTCTATTTAAAAAACCGATTCCAAATCAGTCCATCCGTTTTAAAACTGCGATGCCACAGATAGACAGACATACACACAGACAGACATAGGCATCAAACTAATAACACCCCTCTTTTCGATCCGTACCGAATCAATCTAAGACCTAGACACATAGACAAGCAAAGACTTAAAGATTACAACGACGAGGTTGCGGGTTCCATTCCCGCCGTGGAACAAATGTGTACACGATCTACTGATGTTTGTTCTGAGTCTGAATGTTTCTCTACATATTATAAGTACGCATTTACAAAAAAAACCTATTTTTAACTATTATATCAGTTTTCTGGTTCCCAAAGTACAAGCTTTGTTTAGTTTGGGGCTAGATAGCGTTATGTGAAATGTCCAGCAATATTATAATATTATTAAAACTACCGCTCTTTAGTAAGGGAGAAAACAGTAGCGATAGATATGAAGTGGTATAGTTATCGGCCGAGGGAAACCAGTGGTCAGTTGGTATTTTTCGGTCCATTTAACAAAATCGATTGTTCTCGACTCACTGGGATCGTTTGCGGCCCCTAGAGTTCCGTTTCTTTGAGAAATATAATAAATTATCAATGACCCAGTGGCTTCACACGCGCGGTAAAAAAATTGTGTTTAAAAATTTTCTTATCAAACGGCTTTACCGATTTTAATGTTTTTTTGTGTATGGTTATCGCCTGGGTGGTTCTTAGCTATAGTTAAAGACGGAAAATTATAAAAATATCTAAATCTCTACAGCAGAGTCACCTACCGGGTGCAACTATTAAAAATTACAAATACGCACACTGGAATTTTAAGATTTAAAGACTGGTTCTGTTTGGATTTAGTTAGATAAGCACTCTTTTAAAGATACGTGTTCCATATCAAAATAGATTGGAATACGGTTACACAATTTGGAGGGTGCATCAAAACCAAATTTTGGGATATACCCTTATTGGCTGAGTGATGTGACAATGCCAAGGTCCTAACTGCCAACGCGTCTCTACGGACCGACCAGTACACGCCCGCCTTCCTCATTGCAAGCACCTCATAAAAAATCTAAAATAGTGTAAAGCGCCGGCCGGCGACTACGAGGTAGATTTCGCGCGTGTTTCCATCTCTCATCAGCCACGGCAACTTATGGACAGAAGAATTTTGGATTTCATGGGTCATGCCGGGAATGCACGACGGATTAAACCAACCTCTCGAATCAGCCTTTTACTGAATTCCCGTACAATCTGTCACAATGATTTGTCTCTATTGTTTGACCATCTCCGTGGTACTGAGACGCAGGAGGTAGCGGGTTCGATTCCCACCGCGGTACAAATGTTTGTATGATCTGATACATATTTGTTCCGGGTCTGGATGTTTTTCTATATATTATAAGTATGTATTTACAAAAAAAAGTATATAACTATTACTCTGCTTAGTTTGGGGCTAGAGAGCGCTGTGTGAAATGTCCAGCCATATATTTTTTTTTCACTGCTAAACATAGGCCTCGACCATAAATGTTTTAAGGCTCCCGGAAAAACTAAGGTTAACCACGAAATAAATAGATACTTACAGAAGTTAGTTTACTACAAAGAGCGATAATAGGCACACGCACAGTAGATGCGCGCGAATGAGGATCTCGGAACATTCTCGGTCGAACGTTCGACTGACTTGATTACCGCCGCGGAATAAATATTTGCAAAATCTATAGATTAGTTCCGGGTCTGGTGTACACGTGCAAGGATTTCGGAACGATATCGGCCGAACGTTCGAACGACTTGATTCGAGATCCTATTCCGAGATTAACTTCTGTACCTATTTATTTTGTTTAACTTTTCAAATGTCGATACTCCAATACAATTTCTAAGAGCCAAAGAACGAGTAAGTACTAGATGGAGCATGTTACCTGGATCAGATAACTTGAAAGACAAGTTCCAACTTGATTTCCCAGAACACCGTTCCCTTTAAACTTGGATTAAGGTCAGCTCGAGTCTAGTTAACTGACAGTTAATATTTTATTAGAAGGAGTCAAGTTTGATTATGGTTTGGATCTCGGACTAAAAGACCGTCCGTTGTTGGTACATATTGCCTTTTGTGTCGTACAACCTGCTGCATAAAGGATGATTTTAATAAGACATAAATTTGTTTTCTATTAAACGTATGCAGATGTTCGGATGATCATCATGAGGATTAATACTATAGTCGTGAGCTATTTTATATTGTGTATAATATAAATTTCTTTTAGCGATAAGACAGCCCATTTTACTCAATCATCATTATCGCCATCGTCAGCCCTTCTCATACCACTGCTGGCATCTCTTCTTTGTCGCCATACATCTGTGTCCTGCACTGTTTTAACCCACACACGACTTAATAACCACAGAACATAAATTCTTACTGATTGATTTGCTAATTTATTTTGACGTAGACAGACATCTAATAATCATTATGACTTACTATCGTAAACTACATGCCTTAATGCCCATTGAGGTGAGAAATCGTTGGCGTGTTTGGGCTCCATAGACAGTCATCGTTTTCATTTGTAAAATGAAAATCATAGACAAAGTGTCAAAAATTTAGGCAGCTCTTTGGCCGACTTGCAAAACAATTTCTAAACGTATTTATTTAGTGACTAAATGTTTATCTATGACATATATGTATGTATGATGTGACCACTCCATAAATCATAATAACCACAAGCACATATAGGCATCGTTGCGCAACTCGCCCTTAGTTTAAGATTCAACTATTGATACTAAAGTGTATGCTACAGGATTGGCTTACATTAGGCGTTGCTTAGTTAGACGCATCTTTGTTCATGGTTAGTTAAAACGTGTTTAAACCTTGTCCAAGGTAAGCCCAGAGGTTTAAAAATCCATCACTAAAGTAACTCTGTTCGTAACGACTAGACGACCAGAGCGATTTCAATTAAATTTGATGTATTGATGGATTGAGACAGTCTATTTTTATTGACAAGCCACCCGTGCGAAGCCGCGAGCGGTAGCTTGTTTACTACAAACTTTTACAGTTAACACAGACATAATGTTAGACATAATCTTTAAGACATTTTTAGCTTTGCGTTTTAAACACATATTAAAAACTCAGGGTTTGACCACAAAAAAGTTTAACACGGTTAGGCGCGAGTTTGAAAAAATCCTAAACACAAGTTGGTAAGAATATTCGCGATCACTGTACATAATTACTAGTATGACGTGTTGCAACACAGTCAACACGTCGGGATAACATATAAAAAGGTAAATACGCGATAAATACCCTTTTAATATTAGTAATTATTTTTAAAGTTGCGTTAAACAGTGTTTAACTTATTTGTGGTCACAAGTTTGTAGTCAACAAGGTCAATGTTTGTGGTAACTAGAGAACCACGCCTTTAAAATTCAAGAACACAAAACTCGCTAGTGTATCCAGAAAATCCTCACCTATTCATTCGATATTCCCGATGCAAACATCGACTGACGATATCGAGTTATCGATAACCGGAATCGATTTTTCGGGCACGTCCCGCCAACAAATCGGATGACACCCGCGCCAGATGTTTGTACTTGCGAGCCGCGGATATGTTTCAAGGTAGATAGGCCTAAGAAAGTGAGTCGAAGAGTCTTCGATTATTAAATTAAAAGACTATTTCATTTATTACAAGATATTTTGATTTTATGATGGAGATTACGTGTTCGATTACCGGCGCGGTACAAATGTTTGCATGATCTACAGATATTTCTTCGGGTCTGAGTGTTTCTTTGTATTTTTTATGTATGTATTTCCAAAAAATATATCAGTTATGTAGTTCTCATAGTGAGCTTTGTATAAGTATAAGTACACAGTATACACAGTATAAGGCAGATGGGAATATTATAAATGTATACAAATATAAAACATATAGGTACATGGATTAACATTGGGCGATAAGTACATCCCACTAATTATAAATACGAAAGTTTGAATATTTGGATTGACATTTTTTCAAAAATACTTTACTAAAGTACTTTTCATTCCATAAAACAGTTCCCGTGGCATGAAAATAAAGTGTGCAAAACCACGGGCAGCAATTGGTTAGAAAATAAGAACAAAATAAATGATTTATATTGTTTGTCAAAACTTGTCTCAATGTATTTGAGCCAAATTGATTTTATAATGATAGAAACTATACTGAAATGCTGTATAGTGCAACCAAACTACAAATAAATTTGGAAAGGTTCATGTGCCTATAAATTCCAAGATTTCAAGGGCAACTGTTTTAATAGTTATGACCGTGTTCTAAGATTTTCAGCCATAATTAAAATAAACAGATTATACATTTAGAAATAAAAATACTGATTTCATATTCAGGGCCCATAATAATAACTAGAAATAATAATAATAGGTTGGGGAAAAAGTCTTTTCGCATTATAGTATGTATGAACTTGTAATAAAATATCTTTGGCCATACTATTTGTATCTGGCTGGTTTTGGTATCATTCAAAGTTTAAATTGTAAAGAAGATAATTCCAAATTCAAATTAGAAAAATGTGTGATTCTTATTTGTTTTTCGTACTGTAAAGATGAGTGAATCTAATGAAGAAATTAGATACATTTTAAAATTTTACTACAAAAAAGGTAAAAATGCAACGCAAGTCGCGAAAAAAATTTACGATGTTTATGGACCTAGTGCAGTGTCTGTCAGAGTAGCACAAATTTGTTTTAAGCGTTTTCAATCCGGAAATTTTGATGTCAAAGATGCACGTCGCTCTGGTCGCCCTATGACGGATAAAATTGATGCCATTTTTGACAAAGTGGAGCAAGATCGGCATTTTAGTAGTTACGACGTAACTGAAGAACTGGGAATTGACCACAAAACAGTTTTGACGCATTTGAAAAAAACTGGGTACACAAAAAAAGCTCAATATTTGGGTACCCCACGAGCTCACTGAAAGAAACCTAATGAACCGTGTACTCATTTGTGATTCTTTTTTACGACGTAATGAAACCGAACCATTTTTGAAGAAGCTGATAACTGGTGATGAAAAGTGGATCACGTACGACAAGAACGTGCGAAAAAGGTCGTGGTCAAAGGCCAGTCAGGCTTCACAGACTGTGGCGAAACCCGGGTTAACTCGCAACAAGGTGATGCTGTGTGGTGGGATTGGAAGGACATTATTCATTATGAGCTGTTATCACCAGGCAGGACCATCGATTCTGAGCTCTACTGCGAACAACTGATGAGATTAAAGTTGAGAGAAAGCAGCCGGAATAAATCAACAGAAGGGGTGTGGTTTTTCATCATGATAACGCTAGACCTCACACATCTTTAGCCACTCAGCAGAAATTAAGAGAGTTTGGCTGGGAGGTTTTAATGCATCCGCCGTATAGTCCTGACCTTGCATCTTCAGATTTCCACCTGTTTCGGTCTCTTCAGAATTCTTTAGGCAGTGTTAGGCTAACATCAAGAGAGGACTGCCAAAACCACTTGTCGCGGTATTTTGATCAGAAGCCCCAAAATTTCTATAGCAATGGGATCATGTCCCTACCTACAAGATGGCAAAAAGTAATCGAATAAAATGGTACCTACATACTTTAGTTAAATTTAAATAAACTATATTAGAAAATGTTTTGAATTTTCTTAAAAAATGCGAATAAACTTTTTCCCCTACCTAATATAATGATTACAACAAGTCATCACCATCATCATGTAAGCTACAGGATGTCTAAAGCTAGTCTACATCTTCCTTCCCATAAGTTCCAGTGCAATCGATCTTATGCGGCCTGCACAACGGCTCCCAGAAACTTTTATTAGGTCGTATTTCCATATTTAGATTTTTCAATAATTTGCTAGATATACAGATACATGTTCTGGGTCTAATTGTTTCTTTATAATCCTCTAGTCTGGCAATTAAAAAAATTGATAATCTATTAAATTGTATTGTTTATCGCTCTAAAAAGTGCGTTAGGCAGATAGACCTATCTATATTTCTCTTTTCCTGCGGTATTTTTACACCACGTCATCGTATTTGAATAATTCGATTCAGTTTATGAGTATATGTTACAGTAAATAAGGTTATGGCGGTATTGTATCGTATGCCCGCACCATACGAGATATTGTTATGGAATACTTGAGATATAGCGCGCAGCTTTTAACCAACTTACAAAAAGAAGAGAGAAAATATTTCACACATGCTCATCCGCCTTACATGACGTCTCCTCGTTCAAAATACCTGAGTCTTAAGACGAAAGTCTTTGATCAGTGTATGTTACCAGTGA
Source organism: Philereme transversata (assembly GCA_963924445.1). Classification (NCBI taxonomy): domain Eukaryota; kingdom Metazoa; phylum Arthropoda; class Insecta; order Lepidoptera; family Geometridae; genus Philereme; species Philereme transversata. The sequence continues at coordinate 16,351,173 of OZ004347.1, forward strand.
TGATGTACGGTACTCAAACGTGGTCTTCTACTATGGGCATCATAAGAACGGTCAAGGTCGTTCAGCATACTAGAGGGCTATACCCAGTGTTTCTTTACGAGATCGAATCAGAAATTAGGAGAATCCACAAACCAAGATCACAGATATAGCCAAGCGAAATAGTAAGATGAAGTAGCAGTGGGCGGGCACGTAGCTCGAAGAACTGACGGCCGTTGGGAGGGAAAAGGTAGAGTAGAGACCACGTACTGGAAAATGCAGCGTAGGACGGCCCCCTACTAGACGGAAAGATGATCTGATATTAGGTTTCTGGGAGCAGTTGAGAGAGACCTATGTTCAGCAGTGGATATCATGTGGCTAATATGATGACCTGTCTGTGTCCTGTCTATGTGTGTTTACATCAAAAGGGTATTTGTTTTTATGCTGAGTTTTATTTCCGAGAACTTCGCAGGTATATCTGCCAATACTGTTTTAATTTTGCTCTTATAATTAATTACAATTTAAAAATAAATTCTGCCTATCTAGTGCCAAAAATCAAGCTAGGTGACTACTCCTTCTTCAATTGAGTAAGTTCACTGGCTCTGAAGAATCTTTATATGTGTTTTTATTTGTGAACACTGTATTTACCTGCTGGCATAACCTCCAACTCGTACAATCGCCAATGTGCAAGAACTATTGGAAACACAGCGCAACATTGAGGCATCCCTATCTTCTAGAATGGATGTCTATGAATGACGACAAGCCTGGATTAGAAGAGCTATCTCATGATTTCAAAAACTTTCGTGATATGGCCTGGTCCGTTCTACAGGCAATGCGTTCACAGATCCAGGCTCTCTCACTTCAGGTAGATGACATAGACACCTACAATAGAAGGAATGCTCTATTATTTAGTGGCATCCCAGAAGCTGATGGTGAAGACTGCACTGGTTCAGTTCTCAATATTATAAACTCCACACTAAACTTAAGTGATATAAACTCCGACACTATTCAACTCTGTACTCGCTTGGGCCCAAAGAAGAGCACTGGGTGCCATCCTATATTGGCACGCTTCACAAGTCTTAGACTCTAAAACCTTATTTGGCTGGAAAAGAAGAGGCTTAAGTAATCCCAACAGTCATCAGTGAGTTCTTGACTAAATTAAGGCAAGCAGTTTTTACTGCTGCCCGGTCACATTTTGGCATCAGAGGCTGTTGGACACGCGACGGCGCTATCTTAATGAAACTGCCCAATGGAGACCGCAAGCGCATCGTGACCAAGGAGGAACTCGACATCCTCGTTAATAAATTTCCGGCCGCGTCGACGAGTCTGACATCAGTCGCATTTTCGCCTAGCACATCATTTGCGATGACTTCGCGTCCACATGCAAGACAAGCGGTGTCGCCGTCGCCGGGGGACGCCAGCCGCCTGCGGCCCGCAGGATCGCGGCACCAGCCTCAGAGGCAAGTAGCAGATGCGTGCAATGCAAGTGTATAGATCCCTTCCACATTTTACGTACTTTGTACCTTATCCACCCACAATTTTTAAATTTTTGATGACTCCATTTTTACAATGTTTATTTCTGTTTCGTTCGGTTTTCTTTCTGTTAATAAAAATCATCTCAACCTTCATTGTCACTTCGCTATTTGACATTGACAACTGAATATAAATACTGGACCAGACAAACTTATCAGATCTGTCAACGTCTAACGCCATGAACCTCGCGCCTTCTGAAGAATCTCAACAATAATAAGGTGATAACTAGTTCTCTGTAAACAAAGTCTATTTAAAATTATATCAATCTGTTGTTCTTTTCAAGTAGGTACTTAAATACTCGACGAACATAAATTTAAAATTAAGTTTTTAGTCTCAGTTTGTTCTTTTGTGTTTGGTTTCTTTCGTATGTTTTTACTGTCTTAAATATTGAATTTTTTGCCGTACAGTTTTTGCTATTTTATTAAGCCAGCAGGATGTGCAGAAGTTTGTATATTTATAAATTTTGTAAATTATTAGTAAGTAACATTTTAATAAGTAATATATCCTAACCTAATACCTAAACTAATAAAAGGATAATTTTTAACTGTTGAGTCTTCATCTGAAACTTCTTTTGAAAGTGTTGACGACGATATCTTGTCTTTGGGCGAGATGTTAAACAATACGTTTGCTCAGCACTCTAAAACACTAAACATATGTCACATAAATGCGCAAAGCATTCCTGCAAATCTTTTTGACCTGCTAGAATCTTTCAGCTCAGGCTGCATCGACGCTATTCTTGTTTGTGAGAGTCTTCTTAAACCTTTCCTCCTTTCTTCCTGTTTCCCTATCCCAGGGTACGTACTAATCCGTAATGATCGCACCGGTAAGGGGGGGGGGGGGGTCACAATTTATCTTATACAGCCAATTACCTTCACTTTACACTGCATCTCCTAGCTGAGTATTTGTTTATCGAGGTGGATATTGGAACCAAATTATTATTGGATGTTGTCTACTGTTGTCTTATTAGTGCAGATTCTGATTTGTATTCCTCTTACTTACTTTAGTTGCATAATTTCATATTGTATCCCTATTTTCTAGTACCTAAGTATATCTATAATGTATCTACTCTGGTAAATATGAGGCTTCGAGACTTATCCTTTTTTTTAATCAGTTAACTTAAGGGCTTTGTCGCTCATGCGATTATGACACCCTGGTAATGTAAACAAAACAAATTTACTAATTATATGGGTATACTTACTACTAGATTAATTATATAGGTAAATACTAATTAAGCTACCTCCTATCTACTAACTTAAATAGTTTTTTAGTAATATCTGATAACGGATCTGCCAAAATACTATTACTATAGGGAACACCCTACTTTCCCGATATTAATACGTCTAGCTATTTACATTGTGTATATACATCCTACCAATATTACATTTATTTAATCTAACTTACTGAACTACTATCATAAACCAAACAAATAAATAGTACACTAAAATAATAAATTCCTAAGCATAGTCAGGCGTAACCCGTAGTATGCACTGGACATTGTATTTTAGGCATTCCTTTGTGCGAACCGGGCCCGCTCGAACTTCAGAGCAATGCGCGGCCGCCACGCCAGGCCAGTCTAGAGCCAACCTCACGACGGGGTATCCGTGGCCGACGCTCAGCCTCCCGCGTCCTTTCCGGTATCATCCTCCGCTTTACGAATCTTTCTCCTGTGGACTTGCTAATATCATTCCTTCGATGTGCTAGTATTCATATCTTCTGGCTGTCGACCTTTTGTGCTTGTGTTCTATCTAACATTATATGCTGGTGGATTTGACTTGTGTTAAGTGTATTATTTACCTGGCGAACCTCTTCATTTATCCTGGGGCTAAGGCAGGACATCTTGCCTTGGCAACGCAAACCCACAATTACAATCACCAATATTAAAGTTAGAAGAATCTCTCGCACTAGCATTCTGAACACATTCCTGACTTATCCTTGTACTACTCTACTTTAAGACTCTACAGCTCCTGATTTATGTATATTTTTAACCAGATTTAGTTTTTAGGAGTGCCACTGGCGGCCATCCGTTATTTTACTTTTATACTCACGTAAAACGTAACTATATCAAGATCGACTGAGCAAGTTGCGAGCGTTTTATGCAGTACCAAAGTTGATGCTTCTTCAGTTAACACAAAGAACCGTAAAATCAGAAACCACGTGTGAAGTCGGGTGTGGCGCTAGTGCTCCATAAAATAAGGTTATGGTTACTGGCACAAGTATCATCTGTTCACGATGTAGTACCGGCAAGCTATGAAGATGCGTTAGACAGTTAAACTTTTACGGTTGGTTACGGACGCGGATGACTTTTCTAAACACAGAAATGTCAGATCACAGATTTTTTTTATCTGAGTAACTTATATATTTTGTCCTAGACCCTAATATTAATTTCTGTTTTAAGATTGGGGAGGTTTTTTTAGTCAGACCCAGTATCCTACATTGAAATATATAAATAAATAATGTTGTACATTTCACACAGCGCTATCTAGCCCCAAACTAAGCAAAGTTTGTACTATGGGAACCAGATAACTGAAACAGTATTTAAATACTTTTTTTGTAAATACATACTTATAATATATGGAGAAACAACCAAACCCGAAACAAATATCTGTAGATCGTGCAAACATTTGTTCCGCGGCGGGAATCGAACCCGCTATCTCCTGCGTCTCAGTTGACTATTCGCCCACTGTGCCACGGAAGTCGTCCGGGGAAAGAAAGAAAATACGTTTATAAGACACACAGGAAAGACAACAAAGTACATAGATAACATAAAATACAGATAACACACAAGAAAAGAAAGAAAAGGTACATATAGGTAGGCGAGTAGCAAAAACAGTCTTCTTTACTGTGTGGGACAGACAGGCCCTGTCTCAGCGTATTACTGATAACCATCCGAGTATGGTAAGCGGCACTGGTTTTCAGTCTACTACGAGGCATGCCTTTTAAGTTCTGTCGTTTCCATATTTTCCGGCAATTTTGAATTTGGAACTGTTCTATATTCGAATGTGTTTACATTTTGAATCTCAAAACAGTTGAAAGTATTAGGATTAATGCTATTGTTTAGTCACAGTTTCGATTTGAATCTGTCAGGTCACGTACGAAAATGAATCTTTCTAAGGAAAATGTTCGTGCAATAATTTTCTACAACTTTAGAAGAGGCCTGACACGGCTTCAGTGTTTAGAAGAGCTAACATCTGTGTTCAGTGATGTAGCCCCATGTCTGCGGACTGTCGAACGCTGGTATTTAGAATTCCAGCGTGGACATACTAGTGTTAGTGACAGATTTCGCGAAGGACGCCCAAAATCCGCCTTCACTGAAGATAACATCATTGCTGTGAGACAACTAATTCTCGAAGATCGTCATGTGACGTATCGAGAGATAGAGGCTTTATTAGGCATCTCAGGGACAACCATTCAGAAGATCTTGCATGAAGCGCTTGGTGTGAGAAAGCTAGTTTGCCGTTGGATACCGCATCTGCTTTCCGACGATCACAAGGCGGCCCGCGTCAGATGGTGTAAGAAAACTCTGCAAAGGTTCAACCGAGGGGAGTCAAATCACGTCTACGACATCATAAGTGGTGACGAATCTTGGATCTATGCCTACGATCCTGATACCAAACAACAATCTACAATCTGGGTCTTTCAAGACGAGCCAAAGCCGACTAAAGTTGTTCGTTCTCGAAGCACTTCAAAGAAGATGGTGGCCACGTTCGTTGGAAAAACCGGCCATGTTGCGACTATTGCACTTGAAGATCGTAGAACAGTTAACGCAGAGTGGTATACTACAGTTTGTTTACCACAAGTCATCGCCGAACTTCGAAAATCTAACTCAAAGCGACGCATCATCCTGCACCACGACAACGCAAGCTCACACAGCGCTCGTCAAACGATTGAGTATTTGAAGCAGGAAAAAGTAGAAATTCTTGACCATCCTCCATACAGTCCTGACCTAAGCCCTAACGATTTCTTTACATTTCCTAAAATTAAGAAAAGTCTTCGTGGTCAAAGGTTCCAGTCCGGTGAAGAAGCAGTCGACGCTTTCAAGACAGCCATTTTGAACACCCCACTTTAGAGTGGAATAAATGTTATAATAACTGGTTTGAGCGAATGGAAAAGTGTTTTAAGCTACGTTGTGAATACTTTGAAAAACAATAAAAAGTACTATAAGGTTCTAGATGTGTTTTTTTCTTCAAACGACAAAACTTAAAAGGCATGCCTCGTACAAGGTACTGATTAGGGTTGCTGGGAGCCATTGGGTGCAGGCCACATAAGACCGATTCCTTTGGAAATCTATGGAAGCCTATGTTTAGCAGTGGATGTCTTATGGATTTGTTAATTTAAGTGTGGTATATAATAAAGCGTTTTGTATTATATTCTATCGATGATATGATGATGCAGGTGCGCTCTAGCTAGCCAGTGAGCCAGTTACTGACTCAATATCCGGTAACACTTGATATGCTTATTATGATATGACGACCTCCGTGGCGCAGTGGGCGTATAGTCGGCTGAGACGCAGGAGGTAGCGGGTTTGATTCCCGCCACGGAACAAATGTTTGCATGATTTACAGATATTTGTTTCGTGTCTGGGTGTTTTTCTATATATTATAAGTATTTACAAAAAAAGAATATACATATATAAATATTCTATCAGTTATCTGGTTCCCATAGTACAAGCTCTGCTTAGTTTGGGGCTAGATAGCGCTGTGTGAAAAAAAATATGGTTAATTTGATATGATTATGGTTAATATTGATATGGTTATTTTTTATTACTACGCTAGTTAAAATTATTTGTGTAACTCATTCCTTAGATAATCAACACACTTGACATACATTTCGTCCCATATCTCGAAAAAAAAGCAACTTGAGACGATTGTTTACAAAACGAACGTAAACATCTGGCACTTGGAGGGGAACTTGGCGGTCAGCGTTTCAATTGCGCGTCAGTCGTTAAACTAATCCAAGTGCAGCTTTCAAAAAGGATCACCCAGCCGGCCGATACTGCAGGATATCGTTATGACAGGACTAGACATAAAATAGCGATATGTGCAGCGCCCGTCTGCATCGTGCATTTCTTTTACAGCATGTACTTTTATTTAAATTGCAATTGACACGGTCAGAAAGTTGGATAGCTAGATAAAGATAACATGTCTTAAATAACATTGTTTAAATAGTGTGCCATTTTATGACCATATTTGCTACTAAAGCGCTTACACATAATATATAAAAGGTATTATTATTAACAATTATTATTCACAATCATTAAATATAACAAGATAAAATTAAAGAAAACATGAAATTACTAATTACAAACATAAGATGTATGTATTCATATTATTATTAAATAAATGAATAAAAAAATATCGCTGGACATTTCACACAGCGCTATCTAGCCCCAAACTAAGCAGAGCTTGTACTATGGGAACCAGATAACTGATAGAATACTTATATACTTTTTTTTTGTAAATACATACTTATAATATATAGAAAAACACCCAGACACGGAACAAATATAGGTATCTGTAGATCATGCAAACATTTGTTCCGCGGCGGAAATCGAACCCGCTACCTCCTGCGTCTCAGCCGGCTATATGCCCACTGTGCGACGGAGGCAGTCAAAAAAAATTATGCACTTATTATGCACTTATTAAATTATTACTATATTACCTATATCCTATATCAAATAAAAAAGTACCTACCATCAACCTACAACAATATTAGTCTTATTTAGATAGATAGATAGATAACTCTTTATTGAATTACCACACAAACAGAAATAATACAAAAATAAGTATAAGGCTAGAATAAATAAGGCAATACAATGGGCAGCCTTATCGCTGAAAGCGATCTCTTCCAGGCAACCTTTGGATGGAGCGAAATTTACAATACGGAGTGCGGTGTACTTTGTAGAATACATTTACACAAATATTCTTAGGTATACTAAAAATATGATAAAGTTTTAATCCTAATACTTAAAATACTTATAAAATAGACTAATATATAAGTATATGCAAATAGCTAACTGTACTAACAGATAAAATGTTTACATAGTAAATAAATAACGCTAGGAAGATGACATCGTCAGGTAATGTTGCTTCACCTTCAGCTTGAAGGTGTGTAAGGAGGATGACCGTCTTATTTCTTCGAGCAGAGCATTCCACAGCAGAACAGCCTGGACAGTAAAAGAAGCGCTGTAAAAGGAAGTGCTGTGCGAAGGAGTTCTGAGTATCAAGTTTTCTGATGACCTAAGAGTGTAGTTGTTTGAAGAATGAAGAAATTGAAATCTATCTTTCAGATAGTGAGGAGTGAAGGGATTGAAAAGAATAGAATAGAGAAGAGAGAGGATATGCGTATTCCGACGAAGACGAATTGGAAGCCACTTAAGCTTTGAATGGAAGGGAGACACATGATCATAATATATTACGGAGGCCTAATATGAATCTGATACAAAAATTTTGTAGGCGCTCGAGCTTGTTAAGCTGTTCTTCAGTGATGCCGTGATAAGTATAAGACTTAATACTTTCTTTACTACTTTACTTTACTTTACTGATTTAATACTTATTACTTACGTAGGTACTTCTCTCATTACTTTACTCACATTACTTTAACTTAGTTATTATTATTTATTTACTTAAAATATTATATTTTATCTATTTTTATTCCTAGGTACTTATCTATTATTTTTATTGTTTTATAGTGTTTCCTACTACTCCTTTTGTAGGGAGGAGATCGGCTGCACTTAAGTGGGACTAGGCGGGCCACGTTGCTCGAATGCACTCCGAGAAATGGACCCATATTGTGAAACCATGGACGCCTGAAGGGCGACGTCGGGGTCGTCCGAGAAATCGCTGGCGGGACGATTTGGTCACCTTCCAAAGAGGATGGTGGGAGATAGCGACAGATAGGGATACTTGGAGGGACTTGGGGGAGACGTTTGCCTAGCAGTGGGACGAGACAGGTTAGAAAAAAAAAAAGTATTTCCTAATCCTAACATTTCTTTTTTTCTACATAGATAGATTGATAATTCTTTATTGTTACACCAAATTACAATAACTTAACCTAGAAAACCTAAAGACTAATACGTGATGTTACAATGGGTGGCCTTATCGCTCAAAGCAATCTCTTCCGGGCAACATTTGGATGGACTGGATTGATAAAATGTGAGAGGAAACGGTGTTACAATAAATACCTATTTAAGCAGGATAAAAAAATACTTAGGCCCTAAAATAAATAGCACATTATAATAACATATATAAGTTTAAAATACTTTAAAAAAATTAGGTAATTTATAAACGGCGTTTGATAATATACGCACAAAAACGAAAGGGGTTATTTTGATGAGCATAATAAATAAATTTGTAAAATATTTATCATAGAAATATGAAATTTATTTTGTCATTTAAAAACAAATTCCTAAACTTATGTTCTGCTATTGCATAATGCTTACCATTTAACCCCAGATACTGTATTGGTGACGTATCGAGATATATCTTGTTGTCCTTTTCTAACCCAAAACCCGCAGCCACTTCTGAAAGAGATATCAAAAATACATACCTGCCTAGATCTACGGTAGCAGGTAGGTACTAGTAGCAAATCTACGTTATTGTGGACTACGGCTTTTAATTTTGGATGTTGATTGCAAGAGTAGGCAGTAAGTTTTGTATCGAATTAATCTCCGACTTAGTCGATTTTCTTTAAAATTTGATAATATAACTAGTAGTTTTTTTCGAGAAGATTTTTTTTATATTTTGAGAAACCGTCACTTGAATATCGTCAGTATATTACCAAACACCCTGTATATCTCGAAATGAAATACAACGTCAAATCAACCGGTCAAACTTTTCGATCCATGTATTCTGCTGGTTTTAAAATCAGATCAACTTCAAATCCCCAGCTGCCACACACAGAAGTATACAGAACAAATTAAAAAGTTTCAAGTAAATAACAGCTTCAATAAAAAGTTGAATTGCATTTAAATGTTCTCAGCACATTCACATGTAAAACGATTAGGAATTCTCGTCTGGTGAAGTAGTTCTATTCAGAGTTTAACGTGACGGTTCATCGTAAACTTTAACATAATAACCACAGGACATCCACTGCTGAACATAGGCCTCCTCAATAGATTTCAAGAGCGACTGATCTTGTGCAACCTGCACCCAACTCCAAGCAACTTTTATCAGGTCGTCTTTGTATCCAGTGGGGGTCGTCCTACGCTGTGTTTTCCAGTACGTGGTCTCCACTCGAGAATCTTTTTGCCCCCACGGCCGTCAGTTCTCCGAGCTACATATATGCCCTGCCTACTACCACTTTAGCATGTTAATCCTTTGTGTCGGTGACTTTTAGGCTTAAGGTCGCTAAATAAATAAATAAATATTGCTGGACATTTCACACAGCGCTATCAAGCCTTAAACTAAGCAGAGCTTGTACTATGGGAACTAAATAACTGATATAATACTTACATACTTTTTTTTTGTAAATACATACTTATAATGTATAGAAAAACATCCAGACCCGGAACAAATATCTGTAGATACAACTACCTCCAGCGTCTCAGCCAGCTATTCGCCCATTGCGCCACGGAGGTCGACGGAGGTTGCTCAGCGTGGTATGGAGGGAGCTGTGCTTGGTGTTGCTCTACCTACGATATCGAATCAGACAAATCAGAGAATCAGAAAAGTAGACGAACCAAAGTCACCGATATAGCACAAAGGATTATCATCGCAAACTTATAATATAATGGTTTAGTTGCGTAAGCTGCGCACATTATTTGGGTTCCGGGCCAAAATGTTTACGATGGAACTCATAAGGTGCGAGTTTGTCTGTTTGTGTGTTCGTCCATCCGTCTGTTATTATAACTAAGCCGTTAAAAATAATAATGTGCCTTTAATGCAAGCAAAATATTTTTAATCTGATTGGTAAGAGATGTAAAATGATACGGGTCAATGTTTTAAATAAGGATAGGTGGTTTAGGCCTAGGTCCAGTGCGATATTATATGAAACATATTTATTTATCACACATTATATTACACAATGGGCGATAAGGCCGCCCATTGTACCTTTAATTTGATGTAACAATAATGATTTCTCTCTGCGTAGGCTGTTTGATAATATATGCACAAAAATGAAAGGGGTTATTTTGATGAGCATAATACATTTTATGGAATGTTTACCATATAAATGTGAAATTTATTTTGGCATGTAAAAACAAACACTTTATTAAACTTATGTTGTGCTATTGCATAATGCTTGCCATCTTACCAGAGATACTCTATTGGTGACGTCTCCAGACATCTCTTGTTGTCCCGTTCTAACCCCAAACCCGTAGCCATTTCCGAAAGAGATATCAAATCGGCCTTCCTTTTTGGATGTCGATTGCAAGAGTAGGCAGTAAGTGGTATATCGAATTAATCACCTGAACTGAGTCGATTTTCTTTAAAATTTGATAATATAACTAATAGTTTTTTTTTCGACAAGTCTTTTTTATGTTTTGAGAAAACAACACCTGAATATCGTCAGTATATTACCAAACAACCTGTATAACCGATTTTTACGAGTTCTGATGAAAAATGATAATGAAATACCATTGCCCCGTTAGACTATTTACAGTATAAGGTAAAGTGTTTCTAAAACTGTATCTGCGGCGCCCAGACTCTGTAAAAATACCAGGACCCAAACAATTTAGTAATCAGTAAGTAAAACACTAAAACAGAGATAATAATTCAAACTGCGTCCTATCCGAAGGAAAATCGTACAAATCAAGAAACTTCTGTGCCGATCCACAGATTAATAATTACTTACTACAGTTGAAACCAGCATCTGTAACTAACTATCAGTATCTATAGTCGTTTAGAACTTTCTCAACAGTCATCAACAAATCAGTTTTACAGCGTAATTAGCTCTTATCATTTGGGTGGTAAAGTTGAAATTCAATTGTCTGACCGTCGCAGTAACTTGCTGGAATGGCTAAAGCACATTGTCTTCTAAACAACTTAAACACTACCAGAAACTTTAACTACTCGAATCGAAATAAGACATAATTCGACGAAAAAAAAAATCGTGTTGCGTGTGCTGAGCCTAGCTGTGTTTTAAATTACTTTTTCCATGGATATACAACACCTGGTAGGCTTATGATTTCTGTAAGGTACGTGTTTAACACACGCCACAAAATACATTATTGTAAAGAAGTGGGAATAAATTAAATTAATAAAGACATTTAAAAATGGCTCACAGATGAAGACCGCTGCGTAATTTTTAATCGCTTATAAATCATGGTAAGTATCTCATTTTTATTGACAATAAGGTTAAAAATCAGTTTGTTCACGTACACACAGAAAAGCTTTATTTATTTACATTCAGATGCTCACAAAATGTATGGTCTAGGCCAGGGTTTCTCAAACTTTCTGCTCTACGAACCCCTGTTAAAGTTTCCAGGTGACAGCGAACCCATTAACTAACTAACTAAATCCCCCCTCCCCCAAAAAAAATAATAAAATTTACTGTTGAAGAAAATAACCTTATTTTCTTTATTAACCTTTTATTGAAATAACAACCTTTTTATTTCAATAAAAGGTAACAAATAAAGTGCCAAACGAAATATCTTTTTATGATCAATATGATGGGTGTGCTTGTTTCTTGTTCAAATGGAGTCAATTTTAGGAGTAATTTTGGACAATTTTAGAAGGTATTCGCTTAGACTCTAAGCGAAACCCTTCTTAGAGATTCAAAAATTCAAAAAATTCAAAATTTAAAAAATTGATGAAATTTTGAAAACTTTAAACATGCTCCTTCTTTTAGAGGCGGAGATTTAAATGTAGGTCTTTGAGTCTCCAGAGACCCATCGATCGTGCCATAACAAGATAAAAAATATAATTAAAGAAATGAGCGACAACCCGTCTAATCCAGACTTTACGCTTCAGTGGACGCTGGTCTTTTGCAGAATAGCATGTCTGGTAATGTCAATTACATTGTCATCCGGACGGGCCATGCTAAGCGTACAATAATCGAGTGAACGGCATCGATTGTCGATATTCGAATGGATATCTGCACTAATCGGGCTATTGGAAATTCGATTTGAATGTATTAGGAACAGGAAGTTTTCTTGTAAATCGAAAAGAGTTTTCTTTTTAACAAATTAAACCAAAGTTTTAGAATTTGTCTTCTTCTTATTGTTTTCTTCTTCTTAAGTTTCTTTTTCTTCCTGTTGGGCTTCAAAATTTTTTAAATTGTCTATCTTCTAATTTTTGTGACTGCTAAATCTATTTCATGTATCTTGATAAAATAATTAAACTGAAATCGTCAAATAAAACTTTGTAATGAGTATTTGAAACAAGTATCTACTTGAATAAAAACTAAAATTCTAGACTTCTGAAAGTCGACCTCTCGACAAGTCTAAAAAAAGTTTAAATCAAGTTTCAAATCAGTCATAATCAATAACCATTTAATCCCGCTTCCTAATAAATTATTATAAACACTTTATTGTTCACCTTATAAATAAAATCAAATATAATAACAAAAAGGACTCAACCGCATTGCCTGGAACAGAATTTTAGGGGGGCGGACTCATGCTTCATCTAGGTTCTCCACCAAATATAAAAGTATATACGTATTCTATCAGAGCTGGTTCCCATAATAGAAGCTTAGTTTGGGGCTAGATAGCGTTGTGTGAAATGTCTATCATTATTTATATAAATCAACTTGGGCAAATGGGCGTTGTATGTATGTATGTTTGTTTGTCCGAGGATAACTTTCGAAGCGTTGATCCGATCATAGTTAAATTTGATACATAGGTGATGGCACAATTTTGGTGTGACTAAATGAGCTAAAAATGTTGGGGGGGTTGTTGAGATACTGGGGATAGAGGGGTAAAAAAAAATGAAAATAAGAGTATTAGGTCAAGGTACATTTAGATTCCGTTTTTATTTTTAGTAAAGTCCGTATAGTTTTTGAGTAATAATAAAAACTAAACTTTGACAAAATTCACAGGATACATTAGTGACCCCACAGTGCTGTAATTTGGTATGCGTGTAGCTTAAGTGACACAAATATAGGCAAAAGTCTGAAATCTAGAATAACTGCAATTTATACCCCAAAAAATTAAACCACATAACAAGAACTCCCGTTACCTGTAATTTGAATGGTACTATAGGTCAAGTAAGATGGTTATTTATTTCGAGGCACTATTTTTATAGTCAAAGATTACTTTTTATTTTAATCGGAGGCTCGCGAGATCTTAGTTCGGGGCGAACCACTAGTTATTATAGTTTTAAGATTTATTTTTACTAACAAATTTTGGATGCTATATCTTGTTAATAAATAAATTGAATTAACCTTTATAACATAACGAGTGTCTTTAAAGCCAAATATCGAAACGCATAAACTCTTTCTGTTTCAAAATAATAGACAACACTATCCAATGCAGATATAATAATTGTATACTTAAATATAATTATATCCTGAATTTGCGTTGAACCATTAAAATTTAGCTGCAATTTGGGCGAGCGGAATAGGTTACACATACCTCAACATATTTGGACTGGGTCAGAGGTGTAAGGTTTCGTATGTTACATAAATGCCGCTCATAATAGCATAATTTAATATAATATATTGTTTGAAAGGCTTCACCGGCAAATTAATTATTAAAGTTTTTTCGAAAGGCTTCATAAGTAGCGATATTTTCCATTCTGTAGGTTATCTGTTGAGGCTGTTTGGGCAGAAAGGTATTAGAGTGGAGACCACGTACTGGAAATTAGTGTAGCATAACTCCCCCACTAGATAAAAAGACTACCTAAACATACAACGCCGATTTGCCCAAGTTGATTTAGAGATCTCACTTCGCTCGATCAATTAAACTACAAACTGGCATCACATTACGATCACATCCTTCTTTCACAAAAAGATAAATACCAAAACCAAAACAGCTCCTGCAAAATTATTCCCACTGATCACATATTTTCCATATTTTCCTTAAATTTCCTAAGAAAACGACCATAATAATACAGATAAAAAGGTATACGAAAAATCTTAGGAATCTCTGTGACGCATTTCCGCTATGAAAGTATTTTTCCTGTTGATGGAAAAGAATCGCAATATGTAATATATTTTATTATAATAAATCCCAAAGTTTGGATGTTTCTTTGTTTCTCAATCACGTCGCGTCGTAACAGCTGAACAAATTTTAATGAAATTTTGTATACAGATATCCCAGTATTGAAACATAGGCTACTTTTTATTGAAAAACTACACCTGCGAAGCCGCTGGCGGATGCTAGTATATTATATAATAAAACACAGCCATAACTTCATGATGCAAGCGACAGAGGAGTGAGTGAACCTGGTAGAGACATAGTTAGTGTTGTGTGTTTGCCTGTACCGAGAACTACCGAAGAGAGCAGCAGTCATTAACGATGATGACGCAGCCTGTCAACACGTTGAGCCATCATTGACGCAATCCCCACCACCGCGCCCGTCTACTAGCGCGCAGAGGGCTGCGGCGCGTAGTGCGAGGCGAGACGTTTTCCGGAGCGGATCGTACTCACCCTGATGAAGGTTCACGAATTGAACCGAAACATTGTCGTTTGAAACACCGATAAGACAGTACGTAATAAATCCCATATTTATAATAATGATTGAAATCAATCACTCAATAAGTAAAAATACGGTTTGTTTACCTTTAAGTTACACATCCTATTTTGTGTCTAGGATAAAAAATATGATCGTTCGTCAAATTTACATAAATTAATGAGTAATTGGGCTTGGAAGGAACAGGGTAAAAACCAAGGTCATGACCAACAGCGTTAAGACCAGAATAACGGTAGATGCAGAAGACCTAGCATACGTCCAAGAATATATATCTACCTAGGCCAAATAGTCTCCATCGAGGACAGGTAGGTTAAGGAAATCGCTCGGCGAACCGAAAATGCCTGGAGGAGCTATTGGGCCCTGGGAGATATGATGAAAGGAGATCTTCCTTTAACGCTCAAGAGAAAGCTAATGGACGTATGTATCCTTCCCGTTTTGACATATGGCGCGCAGAACTGGTCACTGACTAACATTTTAAAGTCCAAGCTCAAAGTTTGTCAGCGTGCGATGGAACGCAGCATCTTGCGTGTCAAGCGAACGGATAGAGTCCGGAACACTGAACTGCGCTCAAAGACCAAAATTGTTGACGTAGCCACCAAAGCCGCTCAGCTGAAGTGGAACTGAGCTGGGCATGTCTGTCGCATGCCAAGTGAGCTGTGGGCAAGGATAGCCACCGAGTGGCGTCCTGATCCAGCGAGAAGGCGACACGTCAGACCGAAACGTAGATGGCGGGACGAGCTGGATAAATTCCTAATGGATTGGCCACAATCAGCTCAGGACCGCGAAGTCTGGAAAGAATGGGGGGAGGCCTTTGCCCAGCAGTGGGACACGAATGGCTGATAATAATAATAATAATAAGTTACATATCTTCAAGTAAAATAAGTTAGATAATTATGTTATTAACTACGTTAACTACACTATTGTATTAGGTTAATCCTGTAAAAATAGATGTAAGTGAAAATAAATAAATACTAAGTAAAAAAATAAAAATACATAATTTCAAAGAGACAAAGAGCCCTATCTTATCTGGCCCGTTGGCCACTGAACTGGAGCGCGACAGGTACAAAATTGAACTAAGAGCTTTATCACACGGACAATTTGCGAGCGTGTTTCCAACGAGGTCAAGCTCGCTGCGTATACGTAGCGACCTCACCGCGTGTGCATTATCTTACAAAAACTCAAAAACGGCTCTAGCGAATTGGCTTATTTCTTTGTTGTGTTCGTCATTTTTAAAACAAGGTTTGTATATAATAGAAAAAAGAATAGCAAAAAGTCTGAAAATACTGGAAAAATTAAAAATGTTTTTTACCATGGGATTTTTGTATTGAAATCAAGACCATTAGTATATATTTTATTTTGAAATCCGTGCGAAGCCAGGCGGGTCAATTAGTCTATAATATAAGCTCAAACATCAATTTTTTGTATGTTTATGTTCACAGATAGTAAATGAAATATGATTTAAAATTATGAATTACGTGTCCGCGGCTTTTTTCTTACAATACGACTCATTGAAGTGAAGTGGGGCGCGTGAGCATGTCTATAGAGTGAACGCGGCGTTTGCATAGCGATGTCGCGGCAAGCAAACACGTTCACATATCCCCGCGCTGGAAATGCGCTCGCCAATCGTCAGTGAAATAACGCTCTGTGTCAGTTTTATACCTGTCGCCTTTCTACCATTTTTATACTACTTGAGTCCAGTTTCACAAATGTTGCTTTAGAAACACTGTATTTGGAAAACTGTGTTTGAGTTTCATCTGAACCTGCAGATGTAGAGTCAATTGATCACCCCTCACAAAAACTCAGATCGATCCAAACTCGATATTACTCGTACCTCAAAAAGCATTCAGAAAAGAAATGAAATTATTTATCAACGTCCAACGGAATGGGCTCAAATATATGACAACGTCGTATATAAATTGGGGAGAATTGGGCCGCCCAGATTTGAGGACACGAAAGTTATTGTTACGATATTCCTCTCGTGTCGATATTTCAACGTTTAATGGTAGAATCATCACATCGAGAAATAGTTTGAGATTGTCACTTATTTTGATTTCGATTGAGTAAAACATTTAAATTTATAAAATAAATAATAAAAGATAGCTTACTCCTACACACACTCTCTCTCTCTCTCTCTCTCTCTCTCTATCTTTATAATAAAAGAATCAAACACCTGACTGGCTGACATGTAACGCACAGCCAAACCGCTGGTCCTAGATACTTGATTTTTTAATTTAGTTTGAAGATATGAAAAACTATATGTGATAAATTTAATCAATGTTATGAAATTATTATTAGTTAATTATGTAATTTATCAAACTTTCGCAATCACTGTCCATAATTACTGATTAAAACGGGTATTTATCGCGTTTGTACCTGTTTTATTTGTTATCCCGACGTTTCGACAGTGTTTCAGTCATTTCAATCGGGAAGATGTCTATATAGTCTCAGCGTCCTGGAACCCGGTGATTATTAGAGATGCGCGTCGTGATCGGTCATCTCAGTGTATAGATACGGTTAATGTGGTGTGTCGTAATATGAATGAGGATATTTATAATTCTGAAGCTGCCATCACTTCTCGATGGTAGCTCCAAGTACTCCAGTCCGCGCGCGACCACGGCTGTTGCAACACAATCGAATCTTCAGGTTAACAAATAAAAAAGGTACATGCGAGATAAATAACCGTTTTGATCAGCAATTACGTAATTTATGTTTTCCATTTGGACAGCGACATTTCTATTGCTTATCCAAACAGGGAACACAGAACATTTTTTGTGTTATGTATGTCGTTAAGTATTCCAATTAAGACATCTTTGTAGAACCTATCATTCTTGCAATAAAGTTTATTTGATTTGATTTGAAATTTGGAGGGTATGTTTATTGTGATATATAGACTTGGATGTGTTTTTACACCTGCAGAAATCGCTCCGTAAGTTGGCACTCATATGCAATTTGGAAATTACACTTCCAGATGCCTCAACACTAGCAAGATTTAGATATACATACTCTATCTCCTCTTGTCACTCTCTCACAAGAAGTAGTTAGAGGAAAATCCATACATTGCGTTTGATACACCCCTACTTTTTGCATATTCTTCCCATTTATTTATCAATAATTAATAATCATTTATTTTTTATAGAAGTTTAAGATATATGCTATTCACAGCACGGTATGTGAACACAAAATTATCACTATCTCCCACCTTAGGTGTTTTCAACCAAATTGAATTTTCCTATAGTTGCTCTAAAAGTGCACAAATTTCTCTATTTAGTTGGCAAATATTGGGCGCTTTAAAAATTTTGGTTGCAAAAACCTGGTTTGTGGGAAGATAGTCTATTTGGTCCGTATATGAAGTGTAATTCCATAGATAAATGTAGATATTTTATTTCTGTTCTTTTTTGTACTATCACTGTGTGTGTGCACAAACATCATAATTTCCACGTCAATATTTTTGCACGTGCATATCGTGGATATCCAATTTCCCGCGTTTTGAGGTTCATTCCGCACTCAGCCGAAGTTGCAATTGGCAATCCAATCAATTACGGACGGAAAACGTTACGCTGATATATGGGAATTACTAAATGCAGAGAATGATGCCGTAGAGTGATTCGGGACCACTAGATTGCCGGATGCCGACTATCAACATGATTCGATAACATAGCAATACCGCATTTTGTATTTTTATGCAGGGAATGATGCTGCAGGATGATTCGGACCTGCTTGATTGCTGAATGCCGACTTATCAACACGATTCGATAACAAAGCAATACTTTATGCAGGGAATGATGCTGCAGGATGATTCGGACCTGCTTGATTGCTGAATGCCGACTTATCAACACGATTCGATAACAAAGCAATACTTTATGCAGGGAAAGATGCTGCAGGATGATTCGGACCTGCTTGATTGCTGAATGCCGACTTATCAACACGATTCGATAACAAAGCAATACTTTATGCAGGGAATGATGCTGCAGGATGATTCGGACCTGCTTGATTGCTGAATGCCGACTTATCAACACGATTCGATAACAAAGCAATACTTTATGCAGGGAATGATGCTGCAGGATGATTCGGACCTGCTTGATTGCTGAATGCCGACTTATCAACACGATTCGATAACAAAGCAATACTTTATGCAGGGAATGATGCTGCAGGATGATTCGGACCTGCTTGATTGCTGAATGCCGACTTATCAACACGATTCGATAACAAAGCAATACTTTATGCAGGGAATGATGCTGCAGGATGATTCGGACCTGCTTGATTGCTGAATGCCGACTTATCAACACGATTCGATAACAAAGCAATACTTTATGCAGGGAATGATGCTGCAGGATGATTCGGACCTGCTTGATTGCTGAATGCCGACTTATCAACACGATTCGATAACAAAGCAATACTTTATGCAGGGAATGATGCTGCAGGATGATTCGGACCCGCTTGATTGCTGAATGCCGACTTATCAACACGATTCGATAACAAAGCAATACTTTATGCAGGAAATGATGCTGCAGGATGATTCAGATCCGCTTGATTGCCGAATGCCGACTTATGAACACGATTCGATAACAAAGCAATAACGCATTTTGTATTTTTATGCAGAAAATGATGCTGCAGGATAATTCGGACCCGCTTGATTGCTGAATGACGACTTATCAACACAATTTGATAACAAAATAATACCGCATTTTGTATTTTTATGCAGGGAATGATGCTGCAGGATGATTCAGATCCGCTTGATTGCCGAATGCCGACTTATGAACACGATTCGATAACAAAGCAATAACGCATTTTGTATTTTTATGCAGAAAATGATGCTGCAGGATAATTCGGACCCGCTTGATTGCTGAATGACGACTTATCAACACAATTTGATAACAAAATAATACCGCATTTTGTATTTTTATGCAGGGAATGATGCTGCAGGATGATTCGGACCCGCTTGATTGTCGACTGCTGACTTATTAATATATTGTGACTGACGCCACTTGTATATATATACATATATATTTATAAGTATTCAAATATTATGGGTGTATTAAGCTAAAACGCTTCTCAAAACTTATACAAATAAAATTTATCCTAAAGTAGGTAGTTACTTCGTGTTACGATACATACTATGATTTAATTTTTTTATGTATGAACATACTTTGATGAGCATTACACTAAACATCAGACTATGTTTATATGGGTTTGAAAAGCCGGAGCCTAGACGGTAAAAGTAAATATTGTCGCTAAAATATTAATTGCGGGTGGGTGTATGAAAATAACTATTTGCGAACGTGTTTGTCACCTAACTCCTCCTAAACGGCTTGACCGATTGGGATGAAATTTTGTTTGTATATTTCAAGGGGTTCCTAGATGGTTTGAAAATACAATTGAACCTGGTAGATGGCGCTGTTGTCAAGATCCAGAAAATCGCAGGCGAAGTCGCGGGCATACAATTAGATTTATATAGAATATATAAACAATCATTTATTGATACATCATACAATAATGAAAAACAATAGGTACTATTGAATAAAAATGGATGCATATAGCGTCTGGTGGCACAAAAACAAATCAAGTTTTAAATAATAATTATTTATCTTAAAAGCATATTAATATTTATTTACCATATCGTAAACAGATAATTTAAAGCCAACATTAATACTGCAATCGTCCGATTTCCTTGATTAAAATTACAATCGGATCGGTCGAAGCACGAATATTGGTAATTAAAAGTTTTCACGTGGAATTAAATTAGTAAAGTTATTGAAAATGGTGCACGTTACAAACACTAAACAGTACTCACACTACAACTACATGTCTTAACAGTGTGGTAGCTCTTACGACGCGTGACCCGAAGAGACTGGTATTAAAAAACAAATATTCAATATAAAGGAATTTAGAAATAACTGTAACAAAAAAACATGTCATGCGAAAAGGTTTCAAGGCAATGTCTGCATTCTTGTGCTAATTGGTCATATTAAGACTAGTTATATCTAATTGATCGAGCCAAGCGAGATCTTTAAATCAACTTGTGCAAATCTTGTGCAAAAAAAAAACTTGTGCGTTGTATGTATGTATATATGTTTGTTTGTTTGAGAATAACTTTCGAAGTTTTGATCCGATCATCGTGAAATTTGATACACAGGTAGGTAATGATGCCACAATTCTGGTGTGACTAAATGAGTTAAAAATGTGGGGGGGATTTTTGAGACATTGGGGTTCAAAAGGGGTAAAAAAAGAGGGATCCAGTGGCTAATTAAATTTTCTCTAATTAATTTTTTTTGTGAGTACATTTCGAATCCGTTTTTATTTTTAGTTCAAACGTTGTAGTTTGTAAGTTATTAGCCATAATAAAAACTAAACTGTGACAAAATTCACAAGGTACACCAGTGATCCCACAATGCTTAAATTTGGTATGCGTGTAGCTTTAGTGACACAAATATAGGCAAAAGTCTGAAATCCAGAATAATGGCAATTTCTTACCCAAAAAAGTATAACCATATAACATGAACTCCCGTTACTTGTAATTTGAATGAAACTGTAGGTCAAGTAAGTTGGTTTGTATTTCGTGGCACTATTTTGATAGTCAAGGAATACCCATAATATTTGTTTTGTTTTATGGAAGACTCGCGAGATCTCAGTTCGGGGCGAACCACTAGTTTAACACAATATTATAAAAATCCTAACAATTGAGCTACTTTTAGGTCGTTTGCAACGGTCTTAAGATGATTCAACTACCTTTTTTATTGTTTAAAGAGATATGTAAATGTTATTAAAGTAAATATTTTATTAATGTAATTGTATAAAAAACAAATAAAACAAACAAATACACAATACATTTTATGTAGATACTGCTGGATGTTTGTATTGTGCCCAGAGTAATGAACTGCCCAGCTTAATGGTAGCGAGCATTACGATATTAACTTTTAACTTATTAATATCATGAATTGTTACCATCCAAAACAAGCGCTGAAATTATTGTTTGGTAGTCACCATTTACCGCAGAATGAATGGACCTCGTTTTACTGCCAATGGTTGTAGACGTGTTTGTAGGTTTTAATAAGATACCTCAGTATAAAATCTATTTTTCGTATACAATCTGTCACCGCATTAACGACATTAATTTAAAACATATGCAGGATCATATAAACTGATGTTAGAGATTTCTTTAATACCGGTAGCTTGAATTTTTATCTAGTAATCGATACATTTCCAATAAACAATTTTTAACGTAAATCGGTGGAGCCTTAGCGCCGATGCCGCTTAGTCAGTTTAACAGGTACCTACTTACATGATGAATGAATATGTTTGGTTTACCTTTTTGATTTGTTAAACTTTTGCGAGCACTGTACATAATTACTGATTAAAACGGGTATTTATTGCGTATGTACTTTTTTGTATGTATATAACACAGCCGAAACGTCGGGGTAATAAATAAAAAAGGTACATACGCGATAAATACCTGTTTACTCAGTAACTATTTGATACAGACTGTTGCATTGATATTTTAGGACTTGAAATAAAGGTAGATTGATAATTTTAAAAAATCATGATAATTAATTTGAAAAAAAAAACTATTTTACAACAATACTAGCCATCAGGCCTACCCGTGTTATAAATTAATGTCGTAAATGCGGTGACACGCAGAATAAGTTCTCAAGGGGAGACCGCGGATTTGAATTGCTGCGTACGATGGTCCCTTATTAGATGGAATTAAAAATTTTGTGAGCCGTTGAGTACATGCCACACAAAATTGATAGGCTATGTGGGGTACCAGTGCTGAGGTGTACTGACAGATCAGAAGGTTGTTGTGGACGCGAAGTGATGAAAGCGTGAAGTGATGAAGGTGTGAAGAATGAAGTTAAACGAAAAATGAAAAATATTATTAGGTGAATAGCACAATGAATTTAATTAAAGGATATAAAGAAATAGACATAAAAAACAACACGATAATCTTAGGAAGCAATACAAGGCAAAATACGCGAGCGCGCGATCGACACAGTGGCTGCGAGTCAAGTCGATCGCGCGCGCGCGTATTTTGCCTTGTATTGCTTCCTAAGATTATCGTGTTGTTTTTTATGTCTATTTCTTTATATCCTTTAATTAAATTCATTGTGCTATTCACCTAATAATATTTTTCATTTTTCGTTTAACTTCATTCTTCACACCTTCATCACTTCACGCTTTCATCACTTCGCGTCCACATCAACCTTCTGATCCGTCAGTACACCTCAGCACTGGTACCCCACAGCTATATTATAAAATATCAAAGAAAAATAATGCTTGTTTGCAACTGTGAATATCAAAAGAACATTAAAAAAAATTGCAGCCTAGCAAACGATAGTCCATATAAAACGAGAGTGCATTTAAAGCCTCTGATAAAATCATTTTATTTGAATAAAAAGGATATAATAGGATACTAGCTGACCCGCCGAACTTCGTACCGCCTTGGCATGCATATAACGCGGTATGCCAATGTACGTTAATCACTCATCATTAGCTGCATCTATGTATGAGAAAATGAATTTTCTTCATAATTTGTTTTTTGCCTGAATTTTTCCGATATAGTTATTCTGCTATTCGGGGCGGAGACAAATCTAACAAATCAAAGATCATCAAAATCGGTCCAGCCGTTCTTGAGTGTATTATGTTCTTGAATGGTGTAACTAACCCAACTTTGTTTTATATATATATATATAGATAGATATTTATTACTATTTACCATTTGTTAATTACACTTATCACGCCATCTATGGAGAGCCAGTAGCAAACAAGCAGAGCCGTGTTCAATTCATAAATCAAAATAATGAAAGCCAAGTTCGCCCGCTATGCCAATTACTCCACTGCGGGCTCCGATAAATTACCTCAAATATTAGCCTTTCATTGCGGCTTAGGACATTATTTCTTATCAATTGGGTAACCAATTGTATAGTTACCACTAAGCATATTAAAGTTTGCAGTCAATAAAATAATCTTTGTAAATCTTTATTTATGATATAGTTTCCACTCGTGGCTTCTCACGCGTGGTTTATCTATAAACAGTAGTCTATCTCAATCCAGGTCACATGTGAACAATAAAGAATAATCTATTTATATTATCCTTACTTTATGTGATAATACGTCGAACGAGTGGTGAATTGCATTTTCTACTGGAACTTCTAAATGGGAAGCGGAAAAGTAGTAGACAACTCCTCCACTGCCTGGACTTTCAAAAGAGAAGCTTGTGAAGAGAAGAAGTGCTTGATTGAGCGCTCTCGTTAGGAATTACTGACAGAAAATCGACCAAAATGGAGAAGACTAGTGCAGCAAAATGTCTACACATTTGAAGATCAATGCAGGCGGGAAATGGATAGAAGACGTGACCAATTTAAAAGTAAACCGCCTGCAAACATCACACTACTATTATACATGCGAAAGTTGGGATATTTGTTTGATTATTTGTTTGTTAGTTAATCTCGTCTTAACAGCTAAACCAATTTCGATGAAATTTGGTATATACGTAGATTATAACCTGGATTGCCACATTAGCTACCTTTAATCCCATAAATCAGTTTCCATGGGATATAAATGGGGTGGTAAAAGTAAAGTGGCAACAGCGAGTTTAGCGTACGAAGTCGCGGGCAACAGCTAGTAAATAATAACGGAAATTTAACACAAAGCGGTATCCAGTCCCAAACTTAGCAAAGCTTGACAATAGAAACTAGGTAACAGAATACTTAAAACATTGTTCTTTGTTAATAATTTTTTAGATATAGAGATTTAGCAATACCCGGAAAAAATATCCGTAGATCATGCAAACATTGGTTTTGCAGCAGGAATCGAACCCGCATCCTCCTGCGTCTCAGCCGAATAACCGCCCATTGCGCCATGGAAGCCATCACGATAGCCGATCTTGACGAGGGAAGATAGTTTTTAATGATATGGATTTATTATACTCATCATCACTGCATTATTATTAACTAGCTGACCCAGCCGCAGCTTCGCACGCGTGATTTGTCTAAAAAACATTACCCTCCTTTTGAGTAGTTGGGCAAAACGTAGCTTATGTATTAATTCAATTCATTTATTTCAAACCATAGGCACATAATAGGATACTTAGTTACGTCAACGTTACGTAATCCAAATCATAATCTATCTGTATACTAAATTTCATAAAAATCAGTCAAGCCGTTCTTGAGTTATAAATGGTGTAACATATATAGTTAAGAAATAAACAATAATTATATTATCAAAACTAATAAAGATATTTTCGTGGCAAGTTAGTCCCAAGTTAAAATTTAATCAATATTTCAATGTAAAAAAAAAATTATCTGTATAGAAACTCAAATCGAATAAAAATGTATAGAATTATCTCTATAATTTATCATATGGTATATTTCAGGCTTTAACTTGGATCAAAGAAACATCAGACAAAGGAAAATATGAAATATTCATACGGGGCTTATTTTACTTATTTTTACAAATATTGTAAATAAATAGAATATTATATTTTAAAAGCAATTATTAATGTTTTTAAAGTATTAAGGTTATTTGAATATTATTTTAATATCATTATCAATACAATCATAGGACGACTTCTACTAAAAATAGGCCTCCCCATAGATTCGTGTGACCGATCTTGTGCAGCTTGAATCCAATGGCTCCCAGGAACCTTATCAGATCATCTTTCCATCTTAGTAAGCCGTCCTACGCTGTGCTTTCCTGTGCGTGGTGTCCACTCGAGCATCTTTCTGCCCCAACCGTCGTCAGTTTTTTGAGCTATGTGTCTCACCCACTGCCACTTCAGCATTCTAATTCTCTAGCTAGGCTATATCAGTGACCTACGAATCCCCTCATTTCTTATTGAGAAATCAGAGAAATGCCAAGCATAGCCCTTTCCATGCACGCTGAGCGACCTTGAGCCTTCTTATCAGGCCCATAGTGAGATACCACGTTTCTCTGCCATGTGCAATCGCTGGTAACACAGACTAATCAAAGACTCGTCTCCAGAAACTAAGGTATTTTTATTTATTTTACTACAATATTCTAATAGTATTTTTCAAACTTTCGAGGTCTCTATACATAATTAATTATTTAAACGGGTATTTATCGCGTATATACTTTGTCTTCCCGTGACCACGACTGTTGCAACACAGTCGAAACGTAACGAACGAAACAGTCTGAATCAGATTTATACAACATTTCATCCTTATATGTCGTATCGTCATCGTATTCTAGAACTATACTTATGTGTGAATCAAAAGAGAGAGAGAAATTTTTGCCACCTTTTTTCAAATATAAATCTGTTAAAATCTATGGTCGAGTATCGATTCAGTTTTGAGTTTAGTTCTGGCATACGGGCTTAAATGTACATAAAGTACATGTACATAAAGTATCTATAGATTATGCATTTATAATTATGATTTGTACGTTAATTTTTTTATATTATTCATTTGGGTAACATTTTTTTTTATTTATTTGGTAGTTATACAGTATAAGAAGGATAATTGCGACACAAGCACCGTTTACCACGAGTTACTTAAATGTATTATGTTTTTTAGGCTACTTATTTACGCTACGTTATTCGTTTGAACTTTTTTTATTATAAAATATAGCCAAATGGTCTTGAGTTCATACAAAAATTCCATAGAAAAAAGCACTTTCTGTTTTCCAGAATTTTCAAATTAAGCAGAGCAACTTTTAAAATTTTTTCCAAACCTAACGAAAGATCCTAAATAATGAACACGACAAACAACATGAATATACACATACATTTCAGTTTATTCTACAATATTTGGCATAGAAATCGCTTACACAAAATCCCCTCTAGTCAACTATATGCTAGCGACTTCCGATCTGTAAATCGAACATCACTTTACAATTTCACAACTTGGCGATTGAGTATAGTAGTGAGTTTCATCATGTTGACCTTATATCAAATTATTATGAGTTGCGCACTGTTTACTTGCTTTTGGTACAGTTTGGTGTGCGGCACACGGCCCATTATTCAGGATTTCAGACTTTTGCCTATATTTGTATCACTAAAGCTACACGCGTACCAAATTTTAGCACTGTGGGATTACCCTGTGAATTTCATCTAATTTCAGTTTTTATTATAGCTTCCTAAAAACTACGAAGATTAAGTTAAAAGTAAAAACGGGATCGAAGTGTACATATACCTTATATTACCTTTCATTAGAAGTGCCAATTAATCGGATAGTTCCATTTTGGTTTTTTTTACCCCTCTTGAACCCCAATATTTCACCGACCCCCGCTCCCTCATATTTTAGCTCATTTATTCACACCAGAATTGTACCTATATATCAAATTTCACAATGATTGGATCAACGCTGTTATCTTCGGAGAAACAAACATACATACAGCGCCGATTTGCCTAAGTTGATATGGAGATCTCACTTTGCTGGAGCAATAATATTAATTAATTTAAATGATTAGTAACTTGACTTTAATTTATAAAATGGTGCAACTAGTGACATCAGGTTATGGTGAAATTACTAAATGTATGTCCCTGAATTGCAAGTCAGGTCTTGCCTACCTGCACCATTCTGAATTTCAGCTCACGTAATGTCATAACGTTTAGGTTATACGTGCAAATCTTGTGAGTCGAATGCAGGCACCGATCACGTCCCAAAGAAGTTCTAGAATTTCTTGATATTATGCATAATCTATTGCACTATATGAACTCGACCTTAACACGTCAACATAGAGCCTATAAGATGCGGCGGTGAAACGGGAATTTTTCGAATTTATAAGATTTCGTCGTGTGCATTTCAATTTTATTTGAGCTTCTCAAAGGCGTCGAGTAGTAAACAGTTTTTAGTCGATTGAACGATGAAGACGATTCGCTATTTCCATTTATTATAATTCAGTAAAGAGTATATTTTAGAAATGTTTCAAGGATTTCTTTCACCCGGTGATTTGAAGGAGTAAACACTTTGCAATGATTGTCTTAAATATTTCAAACTAGCTCAGCCCGCGTCGTTCTGGGTTAAAAAAATACATATATAAATAATAATAATAAATAAATAAATATTGCTGGACATTTCTAACAGCGCTATCTAGCCCCAAACTAAGCAATGCTTGTTATGGGAACCAGATAACTGATAGAATACTTATATACTGTTTTATTTTTCTAAATACATACTTATAATTTATATATAAACGTTGACATCCCATCTTTCTCCCATGGAAACTGATTTATGGAATAAAAGGTAGCCTATGTGGTAATTCAGGTTATAATCTATATAAATACCAAATTTCATTGAAATTAGTTGAGCCGTTACGGCGTGATTAAGTAACAAACATCTAAACTTTCACATTTATAATGTTGGTGTGATAATAACAGACATACATATTTTAAGTTACTTATTAATTAAGTATTAAAAAAAATTGCAACTTATGCTAAGGGTGCAATTTTTTTTATTATTTATTTATCAACGTTAAGGCGTCAATGGCTTAACATGGCTCCTAAGGTTTCCAGAGTGACCGATCTTGTGCTGCCTGCACGCAATGGCTCTCGACATCTATTAGCCCACATTACTCTATCTTTTGGGAGCCATCTTATTCTGCGTTTTCCAGTGTGTGGTTACTACTCGGGACCTTAAGAGCGTCTGTTGCATTGAGCAGGTCTGGAAAATGAAAGAGTGCCGCTACGTTGCGAAGGTCACGGGTTAATTATGGGCAAAACAATATACACCGACATCCGTCGGTTCTTCAAGCTATGAGCACCGCCCATTGCCCCTTTAGCTAAGATACAATTGAATGCTCTAATAAAGTTTGTTTTTTCTTCAAGAATATGCGCAACATACTCACGCAATGTTAATTCGTTCTCTTACAGATTGCGGAAAACGATTCTCAATTTTTGTTGCTATATATACATAGATTTGATGATATTTAGTTTGTTTATAATTAGGTACATGCAATTATGGTATACATGAATGCTTCACCAAACAAAACTAATTTGCATTAATCAAACTAAATTTCTGGTTTGCTGAGATACGGTGACCGCTACATGATTGCCGTAAAGGTGCTATTTGGATCATGTTGACGACGACTGCTGGCCGACGCACTGGTCTATATAATTGGTAACTTTCCACAGTGTCGCATAAGTTGTTTTTTGGTCCCAAAGCACGTATTTAGACCATGATCTAGTATCGTTTTTTGGCATCAATTGTTAATAAAAATGTAAGTGGTCCTATAATATGCCCATCGCGTTTTTAAAATTATTTCTGGGCGTCTGGTCAAAGTATAGTTTGTTTCAAAAGCTGGCGCTTATCTGGGTCAACGCATAAGCATTGCAATTCAGCGGCGCAATGCAGCCAGTGTCTTGGGGACACTTTCGCCTGGTAGTGATCTGGAGTTTGCGACGGTTTTTAGGAGATTCAACTGCTTATTCTGTATTTTAGTCATGTTATTAAATTATAAAAAAAAAAATATTTAACTTTATATTGTTTTTGTTATTAAAGACAGTGTAGAGGTCCTACCCAAGCTTCAATGATAGACTCGGTACTGTGGAAAAGTGGACTGTATTTACTTTTCTTCTTAGTTGCTAGTTTCCAAGGTATAAATCGCGTTCTTGATGATCACAAATTTCTGGTTAAAAACGGTTTACCTTTATACAAAAATACTCCTCGCCCTAGCCATGGTGCGGGGATCGTAATTCACGCTTTCACAAATCATGTTATACAATTCCTAATACATCGAAGTTTCCAGCAAAGTTAGACGGGGACTTACATGTAGCTATCTCACTCTTTTGACCGTTACAAGTTTAAACCGTTACAATCTTAGCTACCTATTAACATTTGAATCTGATTCGATCCTGCCCCGTCTTTGATAGTCCGTTACAGGCAGTTTGCCCCATGCAAAAAACAAATATGTATATTTATGTGCATGACAGTGCGCCGTCATCGTTTAGTTGTAAACAACACTTGCAATACAACCCGTTTTAAATCCTATCGCTAGCGCTCGGATATAAAAGCGATTTTCGATTAAGCTGCATCCTCAGCCTCAGCCTGCGGCCGCAGAGGCCTACAGCGAGTTAGTCTTTCAGAAAAAAAAACGCAGACACTTTCTTGCTTTTGCTTCGGCCCGTTGCATATCGATGGTGTGCTTTCATAGAACATTGCTATTCTGTCAGTGTTGTATTCAAGTGATTTTTACAAATTGCTGTAACTTATTGATTATTTTAAGTTAGTTCGTTTTGGTCAATAAAAAGACTATGTCGGACCTTCATTTTACATATTTGGTTACTATTTCAATTCTTAACTAATTAAAATCCACTATTTGTACTAATAACGGGATATTTACCATGATTTGTAAGTTTTTGGGTATGCCGATATTTCAACAAACTTTACATTTTTAGATCTTTAGATTTTTAGTACAAATAGTGTTAATAACCATGATGGTATCAAAAGTTTTCATTAAATTCCAGTTCACAATTTAATAAAGAATTATAAAACACATTTGTAACATTCCTTGATGCCGCTGTTATAAACAAAGTTGACCAGCAAAAAACGGTCGCTATTTTAAAACAAAGATTTAAGCCATTAACAGAATTAATGACAATTCCAAAGGATCAAATATTATTCGACAAAACAATTTATCCAAATATTCCCCTAAATAACGACCCCGGCATCGAAACAAATCATTAATAACAGGAAGGGGCAATGTTAGAATATTTTTCAGCTGGCAACATTACTGCGCGAAAATTGGCGAGATGATGGACAAAATTAAATTGACATGGTTAGTGTGATACGGTTCTATGATTACTTCAATCTGAGGGCTACATTGGCTTCGAATCGATTTGATTTCTAAATAGGTTTGTTGTCGATATATCACGTGATACTCGTATTTCCATTGCATGTGTCAAATCCCATACATTTTCGGACTTATCGACTAGCGTCATCTCTAATCGAATGTAACTTGGCTAAGCCCTCTGTATTGGATAGTCACGTCCAGTAGATACATAATAATAAAGCCTACTTATTCAAGCTAATACTAAAAACGTGCATGTAATTTTTTTTGGGTTTCTGTTGTCCATATACTCGATCAAAAACTGAGCTCAAACCTGTTACATACTTGGCTCTACCCATCGCAACACAGTTATTTAACTATCATGTTCGTTCTCCCCGATAGATTTCCAGAGTGACTGATTTTGTGCGTTCAGCACCCAAGTCTCCCAGCAACGTTTAACAGGTCGTCGTTCCATCTAGCCGTCCTACGCTGCGTTTTCCAGTGCGTAATTTCCACTCCTTTCTGCCCCAACGGCCGTCAGTTCTTCGAGCTATGTGTAATGCCCACTGCTACTTCTGCTTCAGCTTGCTATCGTATCCTAGGTTAATGCTATGCTAAGTATCCTGTTATTTTTCTGTTTTTTCGGGTGTAATTTATTGCGCAGTTTTTTTTATCTATTATATAAAAAAAATCTTATCTCTAATATTTCGGGTTACAAAGCAGTTAGTGCATTGACTTGTAAAAAACGAAGTTATGATGATTGATGGTATGTACCGATTGGCCAATCTTGTACTGTTTTTGTTGTTTTTAAAAGGTCTTTATTAAACATAAATGTTATAAACGCATTACAGCTAAACACAGTTTAGTATAATAATATCTTGATTTAGAGTAACTCAGCAGGCTATAGCACCTTTATAAGTTTTATGATAAAATTACTATTTGTAATAGAGTTGCACTTTGTAAATCAATTTTCTTAATTTTATGTACTTATCAAACATAATACAGAAGTAATTACTTATTTAAAAGTTCATATGAGCACTTTGTATAGCGCGCATTTTTAATGTATGAATCTTCGAATAATCTTGTACTGTTTTCATCTTCCAGCAACCTTTATTAGGTGTTCTATAAATTTTTGAGTGTTGCCAGTGTTTCCAAACTGAGATTGTATATTTTTTATTAATACGTTTCTTTACATAGAAAAAACATTTAATTGCGACGGAAAACAATTAACGAAACACAGTACTTAAAAACATTATAAAAACAAATTTATCTATACAAAAAACAATAACTGAAAATGTGCCTCATGATTATAATAGACGTCACAAAAATTCCAATAAAGCATTTTTAGCTTTAAATCCTTTATCGTGACTTCTAAAACAACATCAAATTAATTTACAAACTCAAACGAAATAACACATATTAGAAATTCCCAAAAAACTGTCATCACCAATTCCATTTTATCAATTTTATCTCAAACTTCGCAATTATAAAGAAAATTCGAGTAAGAAGGATAAAACGAGAAAGGATTTTTGACAGGCTCCCAATTTATGAGCGGATCAAAGATGGTTGTTATTTATTAGGGCGCAAATCGATAAGCGCTCACATTAATGGTCTTTATGCTCGTCTATATGAAAATAAAATGGGTGTGTCTGATTGTGGCATCATACATCACTTACGAAGAAATATAATGTTGCTTTATAGAAAGAAAAAAAGTATTTCACACCACCTGCTCGATAATATCAAATTATATGTCATGTAAACTTCACAGAAAACAGGTGATTAAATCCCTACGACTGAGTCTGGAGTAAAGTTGTACTGATTTGAATTTAGAACCTCGTCTGTACTTAATTTTAAAGGTAAAGACCCACACAGTAAGAACGTATTCGTAAATCGAACTAATCTCTGAACAGAATGCACCACACGAAATTTGGTTTTTATTGTCTCGCAGAAAGTGTGAAAAGTAGAGTATTCTCCTTATTGATAAAGCCGTTTGCATATTGGGCGTGCTTATATCCATCGCTTTCTTCACTCGGGATTCAATATAGCGCCCGTGACGTAAGACACTGCTTTATCCCCTCATTTAATAATCTACCATTATTTGTAACGGCAGGCATTAGGACTAAAAAGTGAGACACAAAAATAGGAAAACATAGAAAAGTACAAAAAGAAAGTAAAAACACTTAACTAACATCTCTCTCTCTTATCTATCTCTCTCTCACTATCTTTCTAATATATAAAAATTTCGTGTCACGGTTTTAGTGGTCGCACTCCTCCGAAACGGGTCGACCGATTTTAATATATTTTTTTTATGTTTCATAGGTATGTGCATAGGTCGTAACTAATTCGATATGCATATTATCATGCACATGCATATTAATTTAGACATACATATGTACTGGGAGCCAATTCATGTAATGCATGATGATGATGGCAGTGGGCCGGTCGGCCCACTGCCACTTCAGCTTGCTGACCCTCTGAGCTATGTCGATCACCTTGGTTCTCTGTCGGATAACCTCGTTTCTGATTCTATCCTTCAGAGAAATTCCGAGCATAGCCCTTTCCATAGCTCGCTGAGCGACTTTCAGTTTGTGGACCAGTCCCACCGTAAGTGTCCACGTTTCGGCTGCGTAAGTCATCACAGGTAGGACGCACTGGTTAAATACTTTTGTTTTTAGGCATTGTGGAATGGGTGACGAGAAGACCTGACGAAGTTTCCCAAACGCTGCCCAGCCCAGCTGAATTCGCCGGTTTACTTCTTTCTCGAGGTTGTATCTACCCAATCGCAGAGTCTGCCCAAGATAGACATACTCATTCACAACCTCGAGAAGAGTTCCAGCGTCTGCAATCGGCTCTGGGGTAACACGATCATTGATCATGATTTTAGTTTTGTCTAAGTTCATTCCCAGCCCGATGCATCTAGAAGCAGCAGCTAGGCTATTCAGCATCTGTTGCAGCTCCTGCACCGACTCTGCCATTATGATGATATCGTCGGCAAATCGTAAGTGCGAGATGCATTCCCCGTTGATGTTGATGCCCTGTCCATTCCAACTCAGCGTCTTGAACATATCTTCCAGTGCGTTTGTAAACAATTTGGGGGATATAACATCCCCTTGTCTTACTCCGCGGCGCAACTGGATTGGTTCTCACTGCTGGTTCTGGATATGAACTGACATGGTGGCCTCGTTGTATAGACATCTCAGCACTTCGATATATCGCCAATCGACCTGGCATCGTTGCAGGGACTGCAGAACAGCCCAGGTTTCGACGGAGTCAAAGGCTTTCTCATAGTCCACAAACGCCAGGCACAGGGGTTGATTATATTCCTTTGACTTCTGTATAATCTACCGCACTATGTGAATGTGGTCTATGGTGTAATATCCTCTTCGAAACCCGGCCTGCTCCGGTGTTTGAAATTCGTCAAGCCTTCGCGTAAGACGGTTCGTGATGACCCTAGAAAAAAGTTTATAGACATGGCTCAGGAGTGAGATCGGCCTATAGTTTTTCAACAAAGATTTGTTTCCTTTCTTGAAAAACAACACCACAATACTCCTGTTCCATGCCCTCGGAGTTCTCCCATGGTCTAAGACGTTACGACGTAAGACGTAAGACAAATTACGTAGTTTTCGTATAAAGGTCACAGGAGTTATTTTGTGCTTTGATTAAGTTATAGTTTTATGTGTAATCAGATCATTTTCAATGTGTGGGGTTCTAATTTGGTTTTTTTTATTCTTTATTGCACACAAGAAAATACGTTTAAAAATACAGAAATAGAGGTCATGTACAAAGACGAACTTAACCCTAAGAAGAGTTTTCTTCCAGCAACCCTTTGAGGCTAGAGAGAGAAATGATTTTAAAGGTAGGTGAGTGTACAAAAACATAAATAAATATATACTCAAAATTAATATGAACTATACTCAAAGTATGTTATAATATTATAATTATAATAAATAAGTTATATGGAATAATAATATATACCTACCTAATATAAATATTTACCTATATATAATAATATAAAATTACAGAGAAAGGTGGTGCTCTTTAACGTTCCGTTTGAAAATATTGAGTGATGGACTAGCGCGAACTTCATGAGGAAGGGCATTTCAAATTTTTACCGCATACACGGTGAAGGAGCCACTATAGCGGCTAGAAGTGTGTTGAGGTATTTTGAGGAGAAGAGACTTGAAGGACCGGGATGGCACACTGCGAGGGACAAGAAATTCAAAACGCTCACGGAGGTAAGAGGTGAGGAGAGAGTGGACAATATAATACTGTTATGCCGAGGCTGTTACACAATAGGAAATAGTCGAAATAGTCGAACCCTCAGCTCGTAACAATACATTGAAGAGGAGTGATAAGACGTGAAGATCACGGCGAAGAAGATTTTTATGTGATTAATATAGTTTTGTATTCATTAAAATGGTCTGTTAACTATTATGTTAACACATAGTTTTTTTTTATTCTATTATTATCTATAATTCTAAAACTATCATATATCAACTTAAAACATTGTAACATAAAATATTATAGCATCTTGGTCATGTTTGACGCGCTTTAACATATAACTGCTGACTATTTGACCGGTCCTATGTTAGTTCACTGAAAACTAGTATTCAATAGTTTTAGTTTTTACTTACGTATAATCCTGGTGGGAATATAGGATATATATTCTGTCAGTCATCAATTTATAAGCAGCATACCTGAAAATAGAAAATAACATTTGTTAGGCCACCAAGTTTCGAAATCCCGATATTAAAATTTAATAAAAATCCTTACGGAAATAAATTCCAATTCTCCCAGGCTTCTATAAAACTAAAATGTATCGAAAGACCTTAAGACTATAAAACGGCAGAGCGACTTATCTCTCCATTAGGAAGACAAATACACCTACTGCTCGCTCAATCTTACTTTCCGAATAAATCTGGCCAACTTTAACCCGTTCTTTGTACAGGTGTTTATCTTTGGTTTCCTAAAACACGGTGACTAAGATATAACGGTATCGAAACACATCAATATTTTTTTGGCGTAATTAAAAACTAATAATAGTAATAATTTCATGCAACAAAAGATAAAACACATTAAAGAAGGTCGTATTGACCGGTGTTATGAACGCTTTGAACAACATTCTGTGCGCCACTACTTCGATCAGTGGTTTCCAAACTTGTCAGGCTCCGACCTACCTATTAAAAATTGGCAAATTCGGGACCTACCTCTTGGCAGTCTTAAAAAGGGGTCATAAAATATTGGTAACGCTGAGATTCCCTAGACTCTGTGGTCAGAGGGAAGAATATATTCACCGACGCGAAGACTCATGACGTGG
The DNA here is from genome assembly GCA_963924445.1 of Philereme transversata. Taxonomy (NCBI): domain Eukaryota; kingdom Metazoa; phylum Arthropoda; class Insecta; order Lepidoptera; family Geometridae; genus Philereme; species Philereme transversata. Next base: position 16,387,287 of record OZ004347.1, read on the forward strand.
ACCTACTTAGAGTTTGTTTCAAAGTACCTATTTTTTTTTTATTTTACATCACTTTGTTATTATCACAGACAACAATGTAATTTAGTAACTTAAGTTAGCTCATAAACAATAAAAATTTAAGCGTCACCTATATGGATGAAGGACTGTTCTAATAAGGAAAACCACTTTAATTTAGAATAGAATAGAAAAGAACGCAAGCGGCCGTCAGTCACGGTAATAATAACTATACAGTATTGTGACTCAGTCCTGTCCTTGAATTATTTACCTACACCCGCGTGGTACGTAAACACGCGATAGGACTGCCCGCCAGCAGTATTTTAATTTCATCTACCTACTTGGATTTCTTTATAGTTTTGTGATTGTATATTTTATATATAAAAAAAAAAATAATTTCGTTGTGAATGAAATAGGAAGAGTTCAATAAGAATACATGTGTGTTTTTAAAATTAGTAGATTTAATAAAAAATCCACCCTTATAAATTTGATACAGAAAAATATTTGCACCTCGACTGAGACATACGAAAAGCTTTATTGTTAAATTTAATAGTATAAAAAATCCGCAACACAAAACAACCAAAAACCGCACAATATAGTCTATTCATGCTCTTTGCCATATTAAGTTAGTACTTGTACTTATTTCAATAAAATATTCACAAATCGCACGCTTAGTGCTTACAAAACAAATCACACCGTTCGTCACTGCGGCAACGACATTACCCGTGCTGCAGCGCATTCGCGACTGGTTGGGTACCGAGTGGGTACCGAACACGAGAAGCGTAGGTATGACTCCGTTCCGTTCCGTTCCAGCCGTGTGTATGAAGACAGAATACTATATAGTTAACCCGATCAGTCGGGTTATCTTATTATTCAGGGCCCACTCAATACCAGTGGGTCGTGACCCATGCTTAGGGAACCTCCTCAAAGTTGTCTGCGCGTGCTTCGGCGAACATGCCTGAGGCACTACAGAAGCGCGGAAGCCGCAACAGCACCCTGAACGCATTATTAAATTGGACTCGCAGAGCATTGTAAGCCCTTTAGCGTGGGGTGTTACACTCGTATTACAACCCGCATTATGCTGAGTTAGAGTCCCTTTTGCAACTTTTATGTATTTCATTGTAGATTGTTTAGTTTTAAGTTATATTTGTACCTCATTCTTTTTTTTCTGTGTGTATCTACTGTAACGTTGCAAATAAATTTTTATTCTATTCTATGATATTCTTTGCGTCCATGAAACAAGTCCAAACATTACGTTTCAAACACCCACTGCGCTGAGGACCTGCTTTATTTCGTACCTACTTATCACTTGTCTTTTTTTCATTCTGTACGCCTTAAGTTAATGGACGCCGGGTTGTGCATCGTAGATCACGGTTCTGAGGTGGCAATTATTTGTTATAGGCGATGGTTACCACTTAACATCAAGCATATGGAATGCTTGTTCCATCTCCAACTGGTATAAAAATAAAAATATAAACAATACTCGAAAGGTTGCAAGCCCATCGCCAAATACGGCCGTTAAATAACGGTTACATACAGATTCACAGAGAACAAGAGCTTTACTTAGGCTGTTCCGAAATATTTACGGGCCAAGTTTAGGATGTGGGATGTTGAATTTTTAACTTTACTTGTAAACTTATGGTTTAATTACAGTTTGTCGGTTAATTTCGGAGTTGGGGGGGAAGTTTATTTCGTGGTGGAGTTCGTAACAGTTTTTATGTGAACTTTTTGTTTGTTAAATACCTTTGTAAGCTTTTTAAACAGACATTTTAGTAGGCTTTAAGTTTTTCTAATTGGTTGTACTTTGACAAATCGCTTTTCTGTGATTAATTAAAATATTTTTATTAAATGGGGCAATATTTTGGAAATAATACAGTTTTAAATACATACGTATTTTTATTTTATTACCTTATGTCACCGTATTATCTTTGTTATGTATTGTGTATGTATTTATTTGATATGTATGGAAATAAATAATCTTTTCTTGTTTTAAATGACGTTGGGAGTAATATTAAACAGCTTTGAAATCGTTAACAGAATATAATTATCCCATCAAAAGGTCAGCCCTGAAATTTATTTATAACAACATAAAATATCATTTCTTCTAATCACTTAGGATAATATATTGAACTCTAAGGTCTGACTTGGCTAGTTTTCATATACGAATTAATAGTAAGCATCTACTAAAACAGTCATATAACTATATTCGATGGCTAGTTTCTACCAGCAAGCCCAATTTTCGGAAGAATAAAATGAGAACTTTAGAACTTGCGAAGGCTTTAATATGTATATAATAATAATATTACATGAACTATTTATATTTATATATATTACACACGGTGCTGCTCGCCAGTTCTGTTAGCTTGAATTTGGCTTGACACGCTACCGCGTGTCTAGATTACAAAACACGAAATGACCAACCAATTAGCAAAAACTTTTCGATAGCGCGATCCAGGATTTTTAAATTAATTCATGTATTTACAGATATGAGTAGAATCAATCCATTTCGAGTATTTCACCATAAAAAAACCTACATGTAGTTTGTGCGAGGCGAGACGTGGTTAAAAGCGGATCGCACACACCCTGATGAAGGTTTACGAATTGAGCCGAAACACTGTCGGTCGAAACACCGATAAAACGGTACGTGATAAATCCCGCGTTTATAGATGTAGTTACTTGGACTGTAGCACAAAACGGTCCAAACGTTCTTTGACTACATTGTAATAATTACCTTGTTTTACTCAAAAGTTGCTCAAACTTCTGAAGTATGCAAGTTAATGTTTAAACATTGTAAACCTTGTGACAACATTATCAAAGTTTAACTTCGCTAACCCAATTTTCTCACCTCCTCTAATAGGCAAGTTTGTCGTACAATTTTGGGCTGTACAACAATTAAGTTAAGGTCCAATTTAGAAGATGTTGTGGTGAAAGCTTACGGTTTCCTTGAAAGCAAATTATGTAGGTACGTTCTCTTTTGCTTACATGTTTTAAGATAAATTAATGATTTTTACAGTTAATTAAGTTTTATTTATTTATTATTCGTATGAAGCTAAGATTTATCAAACACACAGTTTAGGAATTTTATTTTACACACCACACATTTTTCACGGAAAAAAAATCAACTTGTAAGAAGTTGTACGATTCTGTTCGTATTTCTAGTATACGAAGAAATTAAGACGATGTTTTTTGATGTTTATTCAAGTTTCAAATAAAAATTTAGTTACGTTAACGCAGTTACCAACGCCTAGGCCAGTTGGTATCCTTCTACGGACGACAATACTTCGAAATCGCAAGACGAACCGACAACGCTTGGAAGGGATATTGGTCAATGAAACAGCTAATGAAAGATACTCTTCTTTTATCTCTGAAACGGAAACCCATGGACGTATGCATTCTCTCTATCCTCACCTACGGCATACAGACCTGGTCTTTGACGGATCTGCAAAAATCCAAACTCGGGGTTTGTCAACGAGCCATGGAGCGCAGTATTCTGGGAGTCAGGTTGACAGACCGCGTTCGTAACGGTATACTGCACACTAAAATGGAAATCGCGGATGTCGAACAGCAAGCGGGTAAACTGAAGTGGGATTGGGTGGATCACGTATGCCACATGTTGGTTGCGTTATGGGCTAAAGCCACCACAGAGCGGACGCCTCTATACGGAAAACGACCTCGTGGCAGACCGCGGAAAAAATGAAGGTACTAAATTGAAGCAAATTTACAGGATTGGCACAATAGCCTAAATAGAGAAGACTGGGGAGAATAATAATAATAAGGATGGACTGCACTCGGCACGCATAGTCAGGAGGTTCCTCTCTATGCATCCCCAGCCGCCGATCGCTTGAGCGTTGCTTCACGGTCGGTGGTTTACCGTTCTTATAAATATTTTTTTTTCTATAACGTTTGTTTTTTGTAAATTACTTTGTAGTGAAAAATGTATTATTATAAACGAGTTATAAAATAAATGTGTGAATAATATTAACGCTAGTTTTTTAAAAAACCTACAGTGTGGTCTTAAAGTCGTTAAAAATCAAAATCTTATAGTACTTAACTGGAATTGTTTCTTTTACCTCGTTAATGGGAATCAACAATTTTCTTAAAGTTGGCTATCCTTGTTTCTTAGGATCGTAGTCGTTTTATGTCATAGTAATCTAATCTTTGCAACATCATGTTGAATGTAAGACGTCCACTATTGGACATAGTCCTCCACCGTAATTTCCTGAGTGCAGGATCTTGTTCGCCCTGTCCCAAGTGCTTCCAGGAACCTTTTTAGTTCGCCTTTCTATCTATTGGGGGTCGTCCAGCGCTTTTCAGTTCGCGAATTGAATTTCCATCCAGTAAAATTAAATCAAATATCCTTATTTGAGAGAAAACCAATAAATTTTAAATTTAAATAATGTTATAATATATTATGTATTATTATGTGTTATGCATTTGATTATATATATTTTTATGAATTGTAATCTATACTTGTTCTAATAATATCCGATTTATGCCGCCGTCCTTATTTGTTCATATAGGTCCTGTCCATCCAAAGGTTGCCTGGAAGAGATCGCTTTTAGCAATAAGGCCGCCCATTGTACCTATAATTTAAAAGTGTATATTCTTTTATATGTTTATATTTAATGGTGTGCATTAAAAAATATCTAATCTAATATATGAATGAACTTAAATTATTTATTGCAAAAAATAAATTAATCTGCACATAGGCAAACTTAATGCTGAAAAGCACTCTCTTATAGCATATATCACGGAAAATGCTCAATTTTATTCCCTGCCTCATCACAACACACCATTCATTCATATCCTCAGTGACACTGATCCGCTAATACTGATCGTATAATCCTTCACCGCACCTGCTCATGGCTTAATTAACCCGGAACAAGATGAAATACAAGTAGTAGGGTTTAATGGAAGTATTCAGTTACATCTGTCAATTAAAAATGAAGAGCTAGGTCGAACTGCGTTTGCATGCAAACGTTTGCAATGTTATGATTCCCGACCACTATGGTAAAAACGGAACCTATAGTGTGGCTTTGTCTGTTTGTCCATCCGTCCGTCGGTTCGTCTATCTCAGCAACTATTGAGACGCTATTTATTTATTTAAAAGCACATTCCTAAACAGTTTTATTTTACGTCCAAAGTTTGCCTTAAATCTGAACGAATAATGTATTCCAAGGTTTTTAAAATCATCTCAAAAATTTCAAGCCTAGACGGGACTTGAACCCTCAACCTTTCTCTTGATACGCGGATGCAGTATCCAACTGTGCTACAGGCCATGTTGAAATTAGTGAGATGATTCAGATTACGGCTTAAGTGCCGTTAGCTCCGCTCCATCTACAGGAAAACATAAACAGTTTTTGACCTGCTCAATGCCAAACGTTGCAGTTCAGGACATTGACAAGAGACGTCGCGTTGCTTATTTAAAAAATTTTAGAATTTTCCGTATGTGTACAGATAATACTATAAAAATAAAAATACTATTTGGAATAATGAATTTCTAAGCAAATATTACAGAAAAACTAAAACTAAATAAAATAAATAAATAAATATTTCTTGACATTTCACACAGCGCTATCTAACCCCAAACTAAGCAGAGCTTGAACTATGGGAACCAGATAACTTATAGAATACTTATATACTTTTTTTTGTAAATACATACTTATAATATATAGAAAAACAGCCAGACACGGAACAAATATCTGTAGATCATGCAAACATTTGTTCCGCGGCGGGAATCGAACCCGCTACCTCCTGCGTCTCAGCCGGCTATACGCCCACTGCGCCACGGGGGCAGTCAACTAAACCTCATAATAGACTGTTTTGCAGAAACCTGCTTTTAACGTTTTCTGAGTATACTACTTGCAATACTAGATGGCGCTGCTAAACTAACAGGAATCAAGGTAGGTATGAAACCCTCGAAAGGCAAGCCTCACTCGCACTTAACCGGTATTTTTTTAAGAACCCCTTTGAGAAGTCTACGCTACTAAACTGCAATCAGTATGGAAATGCAAAGTAAATTCAGTAGGTAATTTATCACTGCTCGAATGCAACTGAATAGTAGACTTAGTTTATTTTAAACACACAAGAAGACAGAACGGAGCAATTAAATCTTCTTCTTGTCGTGTCACTGGTTCTTTCTTGATCACCATATATTATATCTGACTGACACTCACAGTGACCAGTCACCGACCTGATGCAGGGTGACTGGTGTTGCGGTATTTTGGCCCTGAAAAAGGCCAATAACCATAATTAAATAGAGTATAACAATCAGAGGGCACGAGTACATAAAGATAGATAATGCTTTATCGCAAATAATAACAACGTAAATCTATGCGATTCAATTACCGGACTTATCGCCATATAGCTCTACCAGCTAACTTTTGGATGGGATGGACTGTGTGAATATTAACTTATAACAAAAATAATAACTAAAACAGAAACAGTACTTGTAAAATAGAGCTCCTAACGGTGGAGAAAAACATCGTTAAGAAATCTTCATGCCCTAAAACCATAAGAATATTAAAAAACCTTAATGAGCAACCCTATACACAGAAACTACATCATATAATCCCGCCATCTCCTTTCCAACAATGGATAATCAGACGCACGGCTCAGTACCATCCATACCTCGTTTATATACCACACATTCGCAATCACTGATTCGGTTCCTAATGCGTACAGTTATGGTAAGAAATACATTATGTTCATCTGATTTTTCTGAAGACTTTTTTTAGATTTTTATAATCCAGGTCTCTTTGAGGTAAGAATGAATAGGTATCTCTAAATCTTCATGCTTCATCTAAGACCACATCATCGCTCACCAACAGGTGAGATTGTAGTCAAACGAAGGTAATGAGATACGTTTCTCTGCAACCTATTGATCTATCTACGACGAGTTCATAGCTTAATTACCAGTGATGACTTTGTGACTTATTATTTACTAGCTTCCGCCAGCAGCTTCGCACGCGTTGTTTGTAAACAAAAAGTAACATATGTGTTGATCCAGGTTATAAGTTCAACCGTTACGACGTGATTGAGTAACAAACAGACATCCAAACTTTCGCATTTATAATATTAGTGTGATACTCATTGTAATTTGAATATAGATTTTTTTAAGTTGATTTATTTATGGGGTTTTTTGTGATCCACAGAAGCCACCACAAATAATGCAAGTGATGCCCGTGTTACTCTGTGGAAACTAAATAAAGCCCCCCACCTGGCTATGTTACACCTTTATAGGTACTACTCCCTGGTCAACACCTACCTTGGCCAGTGTGGAGGACCCTCAACAGACTGCGTGTCCAAGTCGGCCGCGGCAGGTGTAATCTTAGTAAATGGGGTATTATAGACAAATCGACGCCACGTAATGCCAATATGGTGCCCAGCTCCAAACAATGGCACGACAATCCTTAAATGCCCATCCTGCCCTACCACCTGCACGATTAATCCTCCGTCGTCCGAGACACGTTCTCGGAGACCCGAATGACGAAATCACCTCCGCGAATGCGGAAGGTGAGTCATCTATATCAGACAGAGCAAACACTTCACAGAAACACCGACCTCGCCGGCGAGGTCGACGAGTCCCTTCAGTCGCCGCCTATACGAGGTACAGACATGTACCCGGGCGTTTCTCTCCTATCCCCACCCCGGCAACAGCCCAAGCCGAGGCTCGTACCTAAGTGGTGCCCTTGCGCTAGTTGCCTAAAAAACTTACTGGGCTGAGCGTCATCTGCGCTCGCCAAAAGTTCGGTTAAGCTGTAACGGCCTCAGAGGCCAACAGCGAGTTTAGTCCATTCAAAAAAAAAATGGAATTTGTGATCATCAAGTACGCGATTTATACCTTGTAAACTAGTAAGAAGAAAGAAAAATACAGTCCACTTTGCTACGTACCGAGCCTATCATTTGAAGCCGTACTGGTCAAAATGGCTATAGCCTTGAGACATACAAAAAAAGAAGTTGATTTATTTTATTTTTTTGGTACGAATTACAATTATGTACACACAATATCAATCAATATCAATAAAATACTATTATAATCAACATTTCAAAGGCTACGGCATAGTCAACTGTTCTACTAAGCTGCGGCGATTGGCTTGCAATCCAATTGAATTGCAATCCACTTATCTTTTTTCATATTTTCATTTATTTTCCACTGTAGGTACATTAAAGAACACTAATTTACGTCATATTTAGAATTTATCAATAACAATGTGATAAAATTAATAGTATAGTATCTCAAACAGACAGGTATCGAGACTAATCAAGTTATTATATCAAATAATTTCAACTTATAATAATAAAAATAAAACACGGAACGAAATAAGTCAATCAATCAATGTCAATACCAAATCGTTAATAATGTTTTGATGTCAAAAAAATTATCTTACAAATTGTGGCTGTAAACGATCCTTGTCATTACGATAAATTATAATAATTGCAAAATGTCAAAAATATTTTTAAACGAAAAAAATTGTCAAAATAAAATGATATAAATTACAGAGTTCACAGAATTACAAGTTACAAATTGAGACAAATAAGTTAAAGACAAAATAAAGATAAGGAATAAAAAAATATCTTCAACATCTCACATTAAAATTAACATCATTGAAAGCTCGCTTTTTGTATTAATAAATTTTAATTTTTTTTCTTAAATAGATTATTACTTGAGTTTTTGAGCTCGTCCGGTAGCTTATGAAAAAGTTTTACACTATTGCCCAAGAAGCTTCTTGAAGATCTTCTTCTTGTACCATGTATGTTATCTGCAGATAAGGTTTCAAAATCACTTAAGTTCTTTTTGACATAAAATAGGCATCTATGCTACTATGCAAAATGAATAGTATCAAACGTAATGAATGTAAACCCTTGAAATGTCTACCCTTGATCTAAATGTACGTGAGGTAATCTAAACTGGACTCAGCGGAAGACCAGCGCTGCAGCATATTAACATGCCGTAGCATCATACTGAGCTGAGTACCAATTCATCCCCACACAGAGCTTTTTAGTTTGTTAGTGCTTAGGTTAGATTTTATTTTATTTTTGACGACCACCGTAGTGCAGTGGGCGAACAGCCGGCTGAGATGCAGGAGGTAGCGGGTTCGATTCCCGCCGCGGAACAAATGTTTGCATGATCTACAGATATTTTTTCTGGGTTTGGTTGTTTGTCTATATATTATAAGTATGTATTTACAAAAAAAAATGTATATAAGTATTCTATCAGTTATGTCCAGCAATATTTATTTATTTTATTTATGTATTGTTATTGTGTGTATTTTCCTTTATTACTGTGTGGTTTTTTGAATAAAATGTTTTCTTTCTTTCTATCTTTAATGCTTGGACTTGCCTCTGACTACCACTTATGGTATATCTAGATAGGTCTGCATGGGAATGAATATAGCAATGCACTTCTTTTTAGCTTTTTTTTGTAAGCATTTACACACATAATGTGCAATTTAGGTACACTGATTAATCACAAACAATTTCTGACTAAAGAAAAACAAGAAAAAACATTAGGTCGAATGTAGGCTTGTAAAACAACATACAATCCTCCACATATATCCTTCCATAAATTCTAATCAAATCCAGAATTAAGTCCGTCACACGGAAGAAATGGGGTCGCATCCCTATGGCTCTAGCACAATATATCAGCACCAAGTAGTAAATACACTTGAATTATTATTGTCAATCGGCATAATGCTAAAATGAAACTCATTGGCTGCAGTAGCATAGTTATCTACCCCTCGTTTTGTCTTTTTTTTTTGCATAAATTATTGATCGAGCAAAGCGAGATCTCTAAATCAACTAGGGAAAATTGGCGTTGTATGTATGTATTTTGTATGTTTGTCCGTAACTTTCGAAGCGCATATCCGATCATCGTGAAATTTGGTTTATAGGTAGTAGGTAGTGGCACGTGTAATAAAAGTTATTTGTGAGTACATTTCGACGCCATTTTTGCTTTTAGTTTTAACCTTGTCGTTTTTAAGTTATTAGCCATAATAAAACCTGCACTTTGACAAAATTCACAGGGTATACCAGGGACCCCACAGTGCTGTAATTTGATATGCGTGTAGCTTTAGTGACACAAATATAGGCAAAAGCCTGAAATCCAGAATAATTGCAATTTGTACCCCAAAAAAGAATAACCAATTAATTTGAACTCCCGTAACCTGTAATTTGAATGAAACTGTAGGTCAAGTAAAGTAGTTGTTTATTTCGTGGCACTATTTTGATAGTCAAAGATTACGAATAATAATATTATTATTATATTTTTGTTTTTATGGGAAACTCGCGAGATATCAGTTCGGGGCGAACCACTAGTTAACAGAAAGAATATACAATTATTTATATAAAATACAGATGAAAGCAGCACTTGACGGTCCCCTGCACTAGTTCACCATAAAAGCGACAATACGAGAGGAGTGGCGAAGGATTGTCAAGCCCCCCACTACCCCCCAAGTGAAGACCACGACCACTAAGCAAAGTGTAACGACTAAGAAGAAGAAAATACATAAGAAACAGTTGAATCATCTAAAGATCGTTGCAAACGATTTATAGATAGCTCAACTACTTCAGATCACTACCAGGCGCAAGTGTCCCAAAGGTTGAAAAGCTGCATTGCCTCACTGAATTGCAGTGCTTATGCGTTGACCCTATGAGCGTCAGTGCTATAATTATCAGCTCTTGGAGATACGTTGCTTTGACCAGACGCCCATAAAGAATGGGATGGGTCGCGGTCCCCCATGGTCCCAGGGTCTCTAAATGGCTAAAATACGTAAACTTTGTCGAGACTTCTATATTTGCGCCACTTAGATCTTCGGCAGAACTTATCGTGTTTAAAATATGCTGACAGAGCAGTGATATACTTCGTTTGCTAAGTCGAACAAACAATGATTTGGCTGTCATGTAGATAAGCTATAATTTCTCAGTTGCATAACAGAAATATAACAGAAAAACGGTTCGTTTACAAGCAATAACCACTTTTTTCAAACTCTAGCTCCGTTCCGCAAGTAACAGACTTTGACTGGCAACAGTCTAACTTACTTCAACAACCTTAAATTAGAAATTGGTTATTAATTCAGAGCATCTCTACTGCTTCTAAACAGTATATTGTGTGATTTGGGGTAATTTTTTTACAGTCCCTTGGGTAATGTTCTTTACATGTCAACACACGTTTGGTTGTGATTATCCAATTTGAAATACACAATAACGCAGGTGATTTATTAGATGAATACTTTAGCAGCTTTACGGTTACAAAAAAATCTGATAAATTGTCGAATAAAGCTTAATTTAGTGGGTGAATGAATAAACTTCCATAAAGGTCCTAGTTAGCTTTAGATCATAAATAAACTTTATAATACCTAAAGTTACCTAGTACTTTCCACCCAAAGGTTGCATAGCGGATACCGCTTAACGCCACTCATTCCATATTATATTTGGCTTATTAATTCTTGATGCAAATTCCAGTGGGCAAAAAGCGTAGGCCAGATAGTCTTACGTCTATTTATCTAAACCTAATGACCCAACACTGATTAAAGACTTTCTTCTTCAGACACTGAGGTATTTTACAGGAGGATTAGCAAGCTGAAGTGGCTCGAAGAACTGATGGCCGTTGGGTTAGAAAGGTTCTAGAGTGGAGACCGCGCACTGGAAAGCGCAGTGTAGGATGCCCCTCCACTAGATGTAAAAACGACCTAAAAAGGTTAGTGGGAGCCGTTGGTTGCAGGGTGAAAAGGATTGGTCGCTCTGGGCGGGGCACATAGCTCGAACAATTGATGGCCATTGCTGTAGAAAGATTCTCGAGAGGAGACCGCGCACTGGAAAGTGCAGTGTAGGATGCTCCTCCACTAGATGTAAAGACGACCTAAAAAGGTTAGTGGGAGAACGTGGTATTGGGTGTTGTATTGGTATTTATTTTATTTATTACCTAACAGAAGGTATAACATGAGTAAGAGATCGGTCCTAAGCCACGGACATCAGCCAGGTTGTAAGTATCTAAACATACACTTAAGAAGTGTGTATTTTCCCAAAATCACGATTGTGAGGACAATCGAATTGCAATTTCATTTCGCCCCGGCCAGGGGTGAAATTACAACGCTTTGTGCCCTGGCAATTTACTAAATACAAAAGACATAAAAAGTAACATGTGACATAATTTTAAAGAGGCTGAGCAAAATAAATTGGTGGAGCACAATTCAATTTTGTTTCAGACATGTGTGATATTACCACACTAAGAATTAAGAAGTAGTAAAATTATTTGGGAAAGAAATTGCCAGCAAAGTACTTCCACTATTTCTGTCGCTAAGCGGCATTATTGTGTTTCAGTTTGAAGAGGTGCCAATGTAATGATAGGTACATGAGACTTAAAGCTGATGGACGTAGGAAAGTGCATCGTGCATGGGACCTTATGAATAGAGTATGTTCCTAAAGTGCATGACCAGGGGGCCAATTGTACTAAACCCATCGCTTCACTATGGCAATGGTATCGCAAAATCGCCACTATAGATACCATTATTATAATAGGTATAAATAGCATGCCTACCTATTTAGATAGGAAAACATGGTCTGCCTTCCTGTTGCTATACCCTGGCAGGGTTCATATGAGAAACTATTTACCTACCTGTAACAATTTTGTCACCATGTGATAGCAATTAAGTATTAAGTACTGAGTAGTGAAACACTCAGGTCAGGGCCATCAGGTAGGCCATAGGCTTGTTCCATCTCCCTAGTATAAAAAAAAACTCAGACCCCGAACATATATCTGTAGATCATCTTTTCAAGAATAATTATATAACTATTTTTTTTTTCAATCACTTAGTTAAGATTTACGAGATTTAAGAAGGAAAAAAGAAAGAACTGAAAATATTATTGATTTATTATTATTATTTATTCTTAACCTGCGTTGAAGAAAATTCAATTCAATTCAATTTATTTATTTCAAACTAGCACTTACATACAAGGCCTAGTCCATATTAAATACACAACAATAAAAAAATGGAATAAATATATAACAAAAATAACATAAAAACATAATATATGTACATATAAAAATAACAGACAGGATCATTGCACTCTGGAGACACTGGACGTGCAGTGTGCGCTCTCGGCCAGTGTTCCATGAAGGGACAGTCGAAGTCCAGCCACCCTGCAATGAGTTGCAGGTAGCTGTTGGGGCTGCCGTGCACCCACAGCATCAGGGACGCTGTTCTCTTGCGCGCAGTATCGCTGTGAACCCGTCTACTCGTGCCTCCACGAACATTCCCGATGCGCTACAGAAGCGCGGCAGCCCCAACAACGCCCTGAACGCATTATTGTATTGTACGCGTAGGGCGTTAAAAGCCTTCTGTGTAGAAAAAAGAAGAAAATATAAGAAAAGAAAAAACATTAGCATTTAGGTCATTAGGTCATATATAGCATGTTAGTAATTAAGATCATAGAAATCAATTTGGGATCCGATATACATATTTGACGACCTCCGTGGCGCAGTGAGCGTATAGCCGGCTGTGACGCAGGAGGTAGCGGGTTCAATTCCTGCCGCGGGACAAATGTTTGCATGAACTAAAAATATTTGTTCCGGGTCTGGATGTTTTTCTATATATTATAAGTATGTATTTACAAAAAAAAGTATATAAGTATTCTATCCGTTATCTGGTTCCCATAGTACAAGCTCTGCTTAGGCTTAGGGCTAGATAGCGCTGTGGGAAATGTCCACCAATATTTATTTATTTATATATTATAAAAACACAGATAAGTTTGTTAAACAAAATGTCAGCTTGATAAAGTCTCCGATATCATATAGGAGCAAAAAAAGGGGAACATAATAAAAAAAAATATTTAAGAAGGGTTAGGGCGGTTAAAGGATTATCTAAAATGATTCAAGCATAACCTTCCAAAACAAATAAATCACATTCCCTAATATTCCCATCTAAAATTCATTAAATTCTTACTGATTCAATTTAGCGTAAATATTTTATACGTGCTTTGACGAGGGACCCGCGGATATGAAGGTACAGAAAAATCAATTACGATCATTCCCCTGGCCAGGTAATTCTCTGCCCGTAATAATCTCTGTCGATAGCTGACAGCCCAGTAAATAGGGTCACGGTAATACGATACATTTTAGAAACTCCGCGCGTTCAAAATATGTTTAGGTTAAACATTCGTTATTGTACATTCACGATAACTGTACATAATTATTGATTAAAACGGGTATTTATCGCGTATATATCTTTTTTATTTGTTATCTCGACGTTTTGGCTGTGTTGCAACAGTTGGGGTAACGGGTTGACTCAACCCGGAGTCGGGATGACAAATAAAAAAGATACGTACGCGATAAATACCCGTTTTAATCAATAATTACATTCGTTATACGTCAAGTTAAATAATTGTTATGAAAAATTATCTAAAAATAGGTATTTACACACTTATTTTCATGACTATAAAATACATAATACAGAATGATTCAGGTGCTATGGTTCTAAAGGAGCAGAGCGATTGGGGACGCCGTGGCCAACCCGAATCAACCTCATGTATGTTCTATAATTTCTTATAATTCAGGTGCAGGTTTCGATAATTTCCTAAGGAAGAGGTTTAAGTAGAATTATGATTTTGTATAATATGAAATAATTAAATAGAAATTTTAAAAGAAGCAGTTATGGACTGTCTGTAATAAACTAAACATGTTTTCCAATCTATTCTGTAAGGTTATTATATATAAGTAATATATATGGAAGTATATAGATCTATATATCTAAGTAAGTACTTAACACCTGTTATATTTTTAAAATTTAGCGAATATACTTTGTATACATACTGGGTACAATACCAAACCGAGTATTAGATATTGAAATATAATTAAATATAAATTCTAGAAATCATGGCGAATACCTAGTCTACTAAATTTAATTTAATAGACTAATAATAATATACAAGGTAATAAGTAACGATATTCAAGTGATGGTTTCTCAAAACATAAAAAAAAGATTTCTCGAAAAAAAAACTACTAGTTATATTATCAAATTTTAAAGAAAATCGACTAAGTTTAAGTGATTAATTCGATATAAAATTTACTGCCTATTCTTGCAGTCGACATCCAAAACTAAACCCCGATTTGATATCTCTTTCGGAAATCGCTGCGGGTTTTGGGTTAGAAAGGGACAACAAGAGATATCTCGAGACTTCACCAATACAGTATCTGTGGTTAGATGGCAAGCATTATACAATAGCACAACATAAGTTTAATAAAGTGTTTGTTATAACGTGCCAAAATAAATTTCACATTTATATGGTAAACATTTCACAAATTTATTTAATATGCTCATAAAATATATTATATATATCAAATGGTATATTATCAAACACCCTATATGAGATATTAAATATTTATTGTATAAATATATTTTTATTCAATTAATAAGAGATAGGTCCACAATAGCCCAAAATAGAGAAGACTGGAGAGAAGGAAGGAAGTCCTTTACCCTGCAGTGGGAGGATCTTAATAATAAATAATCATAATAAATTAATAACACCTGAGATGTTTTAGATACCTCTCATGTTTTTACCCAAACAAACCAACACCAAGGATAGACATATTTTTTTAATTATACTTAATTATAATTATTACAATTTATATATAATTATATTTATTAATTATAGTTAGATACCAAATAATAAACCTGCACAACAACACTACCCCTTTTCTAATCATATGAACACGTTTTAATCTAGAATAATCTCTCTTAAAGTTGCTCCTCGAACGAATTTAACTTTTCAAGATTAGAGTCACAATTCTTGGAGCATATTTTTAGATGACATGTCTTGAAACTTCGCAGACAATCCATCAAGTTTTATGGAAATAATGATAAAATGTTAGTCTTGCAGTTACTTATGGTTGTCATAGGGAAAATAACGGTGTAAAAAGACACTTATAAGACTGTCATACCAGTTTTAATGTATGGAAACAAAACGTGGGCCGTAACGCAGAAGAAGTACATACCATCCAAGTCGCCGAAATGAAGATGCTAAGGTAGATGTACGGCGTCACCAGGCTCGGTAAAATCGGTAACGAGTGAGTGCGAGGAAGCCTGGACGTGCGCGACATCACTGACAAGATGCAGGAGAGTCGGCTGCGATGGTATGGTCACGTGAAAAGGAGGCCATCTGACTACGAAGGGATTTGGCACTACAACTTTCCATCCCAAGACAAGGTGGAGAGATGTAGGATAGAGTGAAGTGGAGACGAACGACTAGGAAAGCTGACCCTACCAACATGTGGGATATATAGCTGGGAAGAGATAGAGAGAGAGTCATAGAGAAACCAAAATATACAGACGTATTGAGAACCTATTCGTTTAATGAAGTCAGTTTTTTTTTATTTGATTTAATAATAAAACCAACGGGAATAATCAGATAACAAATATTTGGGTTTGAATTGAACAGTCAATTACAGGTCTCCCTAGATAGAGTATGGAAATATCCTACTTGGGTTTACAGTTTCATTATTTATACTAATCAATATAATAATAATAAATAATAATAATAAATATTGGTGGACATTTCACACAGCGCTATCTAGCCCCAAACAAGCAGAGCTTGTACTATGGGAACCAGATAACTGATAGAATACCTACATACTTTTTTTTTGTAAATACATACTTATCATATATAGAAAAACCTCCAGACCGGAACAAATATTTGTAGATTATGCAAACATTTGTCCCGTGGTGGAAAGTGATCCCGCTACCTCTTGCGTCACAGCCGGCTGTCACAGCCGGCTATACGCACACTGCGCCACGGAGGTCGTCAAACGAAAGAACGAAGAAAGGAAACGAGGAAAGATTTATATTTTTGTATGTATCAAATAAACTCAAAAAGTACTGGTCTGATTTCAAAAGTTCTTTTACCATTAGAATGGTATATTATTTTTGCGTAAAATAAGTTAAATTCATTACTAGAAAAAATTAGGGATCCCTACTAAAGCTTCAATAATGTAACCAATAGTGTAAAAAAATCTGCCACAAATTTTTTTTAAAACGTAAATGTGCGTGCGTCCCGTGCGAAGCCGGAACGGACCACTAGTTTTAAATAAAATATTAACAAGTTATATGAGATTTTTTACCTTTATGTATCAAGATGACTGGCGCAAAGCAATTCCACGTACGCCAGGCTTAGTTTTATGTAACCTGCGAAATAATGTAATTTTTATAGACCACTGCCTGTAACAATTGTATTATCTCACCTGATGTTATCAACCACACAACATCAGGTCATAGGGCTCGTGTTCTCATATATTTTATAAAACGGCACGTGGTTTGTATGTGTGGGTATTTACTGTAGGGCTGAGCTAAACCAATCAGAACAGGGATAACAATATACGTAAGCAACTTAGCCTCTATCCAGACGGGCTACGACCACACCACAAAAATGTGGCCGGGCAGTAGCTAGACTGAATGGAAACCATAAAGTGAAGTTGAGTTGTGGCCGCGATGTCGTCGATTTTGACCACAACACGCGACACAATTGAACGCAAATAGAACTCGAAGTTTTCATACGATTTTGCGGGCGGCTACATTTTGTCGCTGTGGCGTGGTTTTTGCCGCCTAGTGATGTTTTTGCAATATTTGGTGGTTATTCACGATCGATTCAGATATTAGAATAACATTTTGAATGTCTTTCATAACTTTTTATCAGTCTAGTTTTTGCAAATAATAATATCATGTTTTATTACATTAATTTTGGAAGATTATTTTTTTTGCGTTAGACTAGAATGTTTGAAATGTATGTGAATGACTCACACACGCAAAGAGCAGCGGTGGCATCAGAGTGACCTTCAGTACTACCAGGCGTTCTGCTGAATGCGGGGGCATTTAATTGGCGGGGGCGGAGGAATGTCACGTCTTTACTTAGTATACTTTCCTATAACGTTGCCTATATGCTATTTAGTGATAAGACCGCCAATTGTATCACATACATCTACGTTTGTTCTTTTTAATTGTGCCTGTTTTTTTATATATTATGCAATAAAGAAATATATATAAATATCTATATGATTGATTTTATTGTCATAATCTGCAGAATTGAACCGTGTGGTAGTTACTTTATTTTCAACACGGACGTTTTAAAATTATAAATTTAAAAGTCCTCGATCAAGGTAGTTTTCATATGATTGCCTTAATTATCATAAGAAATATTCTTGGGAATAGTGTCATGTGCTCATAGAAAGGTCTAAAAATAGAAGCATGGAAATATACCTTATTATAACCACAGAATTGAACATTCTTTTTGAAACACGGATTTGATATGGCTGAATAATGGTTATGTTTAATACATCATTGCGGAAACTAAAAAAATATAATTAATTACATAATAACATACTTTGAATTATTACTAGAGATAATAATATGTATATTCTTCGTTTATATTTCACGCAAATTAAGACGAAGCTCTCAAGCGGTGCAAATATTGAAGTCTCGACAGAGCTTACGTATATGAGCCATTTGGGTCGAGATCCTGGGTAGATAGGGTACCGGCAACCCATCGCATTTTAAAATTATTTCTGGGTTTCTGGTCAAAGCGACGTGTGATCCGAGAGCTGACGCTTATAGACATAGGCAGACATTTATTTGCTACCATAGCACATACAAATTCACACAATACATTCAAAAGGTATAACATCACCTCAAGAGAAAGCACAAGTAGGAGAAAACAGAAAATTAAATACAACAAATATAGGAACAATAGAGTGAAATAATAAATATACAATGTAATCAGGGAAAAATTAAAAAGAGGTAAGTAGGTATGTATGTGCTACTGCAGCAAATGGGTTTCAGTTCAGCATTAGCTCGCCACCGATCGACAGCTCAGCGCTGTTATTCTGCCGAAACCTTTAGTCGGCAAGTCATTAGAACTCGTAAGAACGAATAGGCACTAATTGGTGTTTGCATACAATTATGATAGATAGAAATAATAAATATATTATGCAAGGAATAATAATAATGATGAGAAATGTTAGAAAACAAATTATAATAATACGAATAAATATAAATATACTAGAAACCTTTGCATCAGCAAGTGAACGGCGCACTGTAACAACTTGTACCAGACAACCCAGTTTTTTGTTTTTCAATTAAATGCTTCATATAATGTTATCTGGGTCAACGTATAAGCATTGCAATTCAGTGGGGTAATGCAGCCATTGTCTTGCGGACACTTCCGCCTGGTAGTGACCTTGAGCAGTTGAGCTATGAGTATATATAACAACAAAAGGTATTTAGATGATACAACGGTTTCGTCTGTATTTTATTGTAAATAATTGTATATTCTTTCTGTAATTAACGTATTACTTTATTATAATTATAGATTACTAAATTACTCTGTGCTGAAAACACTGGCAGAAACGCGGTTGTGAGTTCGATTCCCGCCGCTGACCAAATGTTTGCATAATCTTACAGATATTTGTTTCAGGTCTTCCATCCTTCAGCAGTCGGGAAAAACTTGTAACATCTTGTTGCGAACCATTAGACTACTGTAACACGTTCGCAACATTTTCGTCGTGAAACTCTTAACATTTTGTTATAACACTTTTTGTTTAAAATTTTGGATTTTGCATAAAATGTCGCATTTATGTCGCATTACGGGATCAAAGGCTTTTACGGTAAAGTCTTACTTATTGTTATGACAGGTTTCAGAGTACTTTTAAATATCTAATTTTACAAGACAGAATTTGGAAAAGTTTTAATGGGTGTGGTTAATATGTTACTATAATTTATTATATTGTATTAAGTGTGAAAACGGTTGACTAAGCTGATATACGACTTAATATACTTTACTAAGCGAGAAAGACGAAAAATTAAAACTATCCATAACTTTTTTTTACTAGTCCGTACTGTCCCACTACTGGGCAAAGCCCCCCCCCCCCTCTTCCTTCTACCTATCACAGTCTAGAGCCAGATCCTGTCCTTGCAACCAACACCTCAGTTACTTAAGATGTAAGACACAGTACAAAGGATTAGCAAGCTGAAGTGGCGGTAGGTATGGCCGTACAAGATTGATCGCTCTGAAAATCTATTAGGGAGGCCTATCCTCAGCAGTGGACGCCCTGTGGCTGATACGATGATGACTTAGTAGAGAAGTGATGCTCCTCTCATGCTACAATAATAATAATTATTATTATTTTTATTTATTTTTTTTTGCTGGAGATTTCACACAGCGCTATCTAGCCCCAAACTAAGCAGAGCTTGTACTATGGGAACCAGATAACTGATAGAATACTTATATACATTTTTTTTTGTAAATACATACTTATAATACCTATATAGAGAAACAACCAGACCCGGAACAAATATCTGTAGAACATTTGATCCGCGGCGGGAATCTAACCCGCTACCTCCTGCGTCTCAGCCGGCTATTCGCCCACTGCACCACGGAGGTAGTCATAATTATGATACCATTTAAACTGTAAAGCATCAATAAATTCGCGCATTTTGTAAAAGCTCACTATTTTACACGACACCTTTGTTTAATAAATCAGATACATATTGAAAGCATTCCAATAAATCGATAACTCCCTAACGAAATAATTCAAATATTTGACAAAGGGAAATTTAAAAATATTGAACAGTATGTCATACAAAACACTCGGGATATCACTGCCAGAACTTTTTTTTACTATATCGCTTCTATTTCAAAGCGAATAAAGTTTGGATTTCTATATCTGGGAGTTCTATTTGAATACAACCTACTGGGATTATTTTATTGAAAGTCGCGCAGTTGATTGAAAAATACTAAACTGCTTTTTGTTAGTTCTGAATTCGGAGTATATTGTCCTTTTTCATATTTCAGGCTTTGGCGTTTAATTGGAATTGTGTTATCAAATCTGTGAAAACAAACCTTTATTTAATAATAATATGGAAGTTTATATTTACCTCAAAAGTATTTTTTTAAGCAAAATTGGGTATAATAGCAGCCGTATTTGTTTATACAATTCTTTAGAATAATAATTTATAACATACTCTGAAAATCGCAACAAAGACAATTGATTTCATTGTACCCTTTTATAGACACTGTCAGATCAAGTCTCGTAATACATTATTTCTCATAGCAGCCATGGAACTCATAGGCATATGGTACCCGCGGAGATTTCCAGAGCGTCAGATCTTATACGACCTCAACCCAGGCAGGCTGCATTCTACGTGGGTCCATCTTGTATTCGAGAACTTAATCATTTAATCGACCGAGTAAAGCGAGATCTCCAAATCAATTTGGGCCAAACCGGCGTTGTATGTATGTGTCTTTGTTCGAGAATAACTTTCGAAGCGTTGATCTGATCATCGTGGAATTTGATATATAGGTATTAGTATTCGTGATGGCATAATTGTGGTAGTGGTGTGACATAAGGGTTCAAGAGGCGTAAAAAAAGTTTAAAATGAGACTATAAGTCAAATGGGAAATCAAATGAAAGATCTTCATTAGTACATTTCGACCCCGTTTTTATTTTTAGTTTAGATCTTGCAGTTTTTGAGTTATAGAGATATTAGCCATAATAAAAACTGAACTTTGACGAAAGTCACAAGGTACACCAGTGACTCTACAGTTTTGAAATTTGGTATGCGTGTAGCTGAAGTGACATAAATATAGGCAAAAGTCTGAAATCCAGAATAACTGCAATTTGTACCCCAAAAAAGAGTAACCAATTTACATCAACTTCCGTTGCCTGTAATTTGAATGAAACTGTAGATCAAGTTGGTGGTTAAGCATTTCGTAGCACTATTTTGATAGTCAAAGATTACGCGAGATCTTAGTTCGGAGCGAACCATTAGTTAAATTAAATAGTCATCGTTAATTAGACTGGTCTTATTATGCGATAAAGCCTTTAACGTAAATTCTAAAATTCCTAATTGATAATTTCAATGACGTATGTATACTTACTAATGTTTCACCACCTCCGTGGCGCAGTGGGCGGATAGCCGGCTGAGACGCATGAGGTAGCGGGTTCGATTCCCACCGCGGAACAAATGTTTGCATGTTCTACAGATATTTATTCCGGGTCTGGATGTTTTTCTATATATCATAAGTATGTATTTACAAATATATACATATATATAAGTATTATATCAGTTATCCGGTTCCCATAGTACAAGCTCTGCTTAGTTTTGGGCTACATAGCGCTGTGTGAAATGTCCAGCAATATTATATTATTATTATTAATGTTTAGATAATATACATTAAGTTCACCTGCAGTTCGATGGAGGCCGCTGGGAGCCGGGAAACAGATATTCTCGTCCAAATTCGATTCAGCAGGTTCGATTCCCATTGCGGAATATATGTTTACCTATATGATATATTTGTTCCGGATTTGGTTGTTTTTCAATATTTAACAAGTATTAATTTACAAAAAAAAGTATATTAGTATTCTATCAGTTAACTGGTACCAAAGCACAAGCTTTGCTTAGTTTGGGACTAGATAGCGCTGTATGAAATGTTCAGCAGTACTTATTTATTTATAATTATTTAAATCCCAGTGAACGAAATGCATGATGTTATTCTACAAAATATAATAATAGATAAGTGCTGATTTGTATGTTTGAGTAACGAAATAAACGAAATCATTGTTGTTGTTATGAATTTTTAACTACTTTCCTGAATCTCTATATAAATAACTAGCTTACGCCCGCGGCTTTAAATGCTATCTCTATACCAATTTTCATTATAATCGGTTAAGCCGTTACGACATGATTAAATAACTAACATACAAACATTCGCATCACACTAATATTATAAATGCGTGTATTTGGATGTTTGTTGATTAATTCATTTGTTTGTTACTCAATCACGTCGTAACGGCTAAACCGATTTCAATGAAATTTAGTATGTACGTAGATTATAACCTAGATTAACAAATAGGTTTCTTTTTATGCCATAAGTCAGGTCACATGGGATAAAAATAGGGTGTGTCAATTTGCAACGGCGAGTTTAGCTTTATTCTTAGGTTACCTACACATTTAGTAGTGTAACACATACGAAGTTGCGGACAAGAACTAGTTTTTAACAATTA
Source organism: Philereme transversata (assembly GCA_963924445.1). Classification (NCBI taxonomy): domain Eukaryota; kingdom Metazoa; phylum Arthropoda; class Insecta; order Lepidoptera; family Geometridae; genus Philereme; species Philereme transversata. Next base: position 16,410,328 of record OZ004347.1, read on the forward strand.
GAGTGTAATTTTTTTATTTATCTGGCTGAAAACAAGGAAATCATTTACTGGATTCTGGCCTGAGAGGACGACGATGATGATAAAGATATCTGAAAGCTATTCAGGCGGTTGGACCAAAAAAAATGATTTTAGTAAAGCTAATTTTTAGTGTAGTCCAAACTTTTTCGATATGTTCTTTATTAGATTTGTATAGCGATATCTATTATAGTGAATAACATAATCTATTGGTTGAATTGAGCTCATAGCTGGTCGCTTATTGGTTGGTGCGCTCTACAGCGTCCAATTAACTAGAATAATACCTGCATTAAGGATTTACATAGACAATGGATACATTATTCAATGGATTGTTACTCATTGTAAATAAACTGATAAAGCGTTAGGCTGCCTGTAAACACGCGTTTTTTTGCCATGAAAAACTACGGTTGATTTGCCGTGGGTAGGCACGGTCGTCAGTGTTTTTATGGATCACTATGGAAGCATGTTGATAAATATAGTTACACTACGTCCCGGTATACTGGGATATGTCCCGGTTTTTATTTATTATTTATTTAATATGGCACGGGATCGAGATGTCTGGAAGGCCTTTGCCCAGCAGTGGGACAGAAGTGGCTCATAATAACAGTAATCTGCACTCCGTTATCCTTCACAAATTTCTTTCCATTCAAAGGTTACCTGGAAGAGATCGCTCTCAGTGATAAGGCTGCCTTTTATTGCCTATTTAATTTTATTTTAGTGTTATGTTGCTTCTGTGTGGTAATTACAATAAATTTCTTATGTTATCTTATCTTAATCCAGTCGGAAGCCATCCTACGCTTTGAGGAAAGATACGACAATAAATATGGTAGTCGCATATGATGTGTAACATCTGACCACCGCACGCGCTCATTGGTCAAATCAAATAGCGCGCGCTTCCCGGGTGTCCTGTTACACATTTCCGTCCCTTTTGCCAAAATCACTCACAATATCACACTAAGATGTTTCACATCAAAATCTTAAAATCAACTACCGGTACTACATATTTCTCGAGAGCGTTTCTTTACACTTGAAAGTCAAACGACTTTGCCTTCAAAGTCAAAATAGTTTACTGCAAGTGTAACACTTGCTATTCTGTCGAAACCACTGCAATTAGGAGCTATAAAACCGACGCGAATAATTCACCCTCGGATGCACCAAATATCTAGTTACGGTCAGCAAAAACAGTTTATAATTTGAACTAGAAATTTAAATCCAACTGGTTGCCCTACGCGACCTTTTAAAACCATTAGATCGTAATTTTTCTACCTACTAGTTATAAGCCAATCGCGACATGCAGTTTAAATAAATACTCGGTAAAATAGCAGGAAAAGAATTATAAAGCTATATAATATAAACAAAGTCGGGTTAGTTACACCATTTATAACTCAAGAACGGTGGACCGATTTTGATGATCTTTGATTTGTTGGATTTGTCTTCATCTTTGACAATTTTTCCGCTGACGCACATTGGCAGCCCGCGTCATATGCATGTCAAGGCGGTACGAAATACGACGGGTGAACTAGTTAAATATATTTTTAATCTTTACCTCCGTATGCTTCATAATTTTTAAATAAAAACAATGGTAAAAAACGCAACTTTTATCCCGTCACAACCTATCACATTAATCGACTTCAAGAAGCCCCTTAAGTATGAAATTTATGTTATTGATGTAAATATATAATAATATAAACGAGAAAACTAAATAAAACAAAGTCTCTAAAATTAGTTTTTAAAAGACTGCCTCAAAATTTTACTTGATTTCTTTCCACTATACCGCTCCCATAACTACATGGCACTGCTAAATTAACATAAATCTAGGTAGATACGTACCTTATTATGTAAGCCAATAGCTGTTGCTGTCGACGGTCAAGACTACCCTGAGATACGCACTGTTGGTGTAAAGGTATGGCCTGACCCGCGATAACGATGCGACATCAATTGACTTTCGTATTAAGAGGATTCCGTTAATCCTCTGAAGACGAGTCTCACTCGCATTTGGCCAGTCTTGTTTTTCCTTTACTCACTTTCATCGATTTTGATCTTTAGCATTTTAATATTATCGCAAAAGTAAAGAGCGTTCGGAATTGCGATCACTAACAAAACGTTCCTCAGCAAAAACTGTATATAACGGAAAAAGAGCAGTAAGTGTCAAAATCGCCTGTGCGAACCGTACAAAACAGATTACCATCGGCTGGTAACGGCAGTAAAGTTAATAGCGAGCGATTAGATGGAAAATCTGATAATACTCATAATTTGACTACTTTATCGCTGTTAAACAAAAGTCGTTTTATTCATTTAAAAACTCAACTCATTAAGTTTTCGGATAAAGTAATCGTAGTACTGTAATTAATGTAATATTCCAAAGTAATAATTTCATGAGCACACATAAAACATTTGCAAACACAAAAATTACTCCTTTGAGACGAGAGAAAGAAGATTATCAACAAGATTAAGCAAGGCAAGACAAGGCCAGATTAAGCTTGGAAGATAAAGTCCTAACGGAAGATCAGCGTGGGTTGTTGCATAACAACTCGCACTATGCTAAGTTAGGCCGTTTTTCCACCGCCGCCGTCGCCGGGACGTCAATCAGAACGAGATGATGGCGCCGATTTAGCTATACATACATTTACAAAGAAAAAGACATAAAAAAAGAAAAAATTAAAAAACTAACCAATCTACTTAAACTATTGATACAAAATGGACCCTAAGCTGTGTGCTCACCGCACGCCCATCACCCGTGCGCCGTCATCCCGTCCGCCAAAGTATCGTATAGTTCGGCGCTATCGCTAGAACTCGGCTCGAGATAGTGACCGGCCGAAGTGCCGGAAATACAAAACACGTTTGAAATTGTCCATCTGCGCAAGCGCCGTGACGTTGCTCCGCAATAGCTTTGATTATTTATATCAAAAATATATTAAAATAAATCAAAATGGGCAAGAAATTTTAATACGGCATTAATATGACTGATGAAAGTAAATAATGTTTGAGGGATAAAACTAAGGATGAGTTCAAAATTATTTGCATCGCCTACGCTTTCTAACGTACAAAAGCATAAGGAGAAGTAGTCGTCAGTTGAACGCAGCCATTAGTTTGATTTATTTCTACGCGCTACCACGCACGACAACTACAACAAACTGACTGAACCACCGCGATCGTCGCGGTGGACAAACGATCGCCGTCACGTCATCTTGATCTCGGCCAGAAATAATCTCGCTTTCGGTGACGTCCCGGTGACGGCAGCGGGGGACATGCGGCCTTAGGGTCCATTTTGTATCATTAATTTAAGTAGACTTGTTAGTTTTTTAATTTTTTTCTTTGTTTTATGTCAATCTTTTTCTGTGTTTTTTACATATGTTGTTGCATATCAATCTTATTTTATTCTGTCATAAATGAACTTAAACAAAGTTGTACACGCGATTTGTTTCAAACATTATTATAAATACGGAATTTATCACGTACCGTTATATCGGTGTTTGCACGCAGAAAGCCACGGTAGTCAACCGCACCATAATGCCAGTATGACGGCCACAAGCACTCTGCCAAGAGTGTTACTGAGAAGTACGAAAATCTTTTATATTTTGCAAAATCACTAAGCCCTAATTAAAAATATTTTCTGCCGACGCTACCACTCAGGGTGGAAATGATGGCTAATGGATTTGGACCCCAGGCAATATCGGTGCATAATTGCATCACGGTATCGCGGCGGTGGCGGCGGTCATCGAATTTTAATACGATTCCGGAAAATGTACATTTTTCGCGGATTTTTAGGGACAGAACAAGCGCTTTGTTGACTCTACATAATATTATGGTTCCGTATCTTTATTATATAGTATAAAATGAAGTCGCTTCCGCTGCTTACCTTAGATCTTTTAAACTACTCAACGGATTTTAATGCAGTTTTCAGCAATAGATAGAGTGATTCAAGAGAAAGGTTTATATGTATAATACATATATTGTTGTTTGTTTGTTGTTGACATTATTATTATTACCCGATAGCTTAAGAAACCTCTGTTCTTCTATTGTATTGTTTGACATATGCCGCATAAACTAATTTTAATTTATTTGATTTGACATGTTTAATTCTCTGTTTAATTGTTGTACTTTTTGAAAAGGCGGAAACCCAACTTGCAGTACCATTACAGGGTATATGTATGTACTTACTCCCTAAGCTACTTACTATCTAAGCTGAAAAATGTATATGTACATGTAAGTAGAATAAATGGATATGAATATATAAGGTGTTTGGTAATATACTGACCATATTCAAGTGATGGCCTCTCAAAACATAAAAAAAGACTTCTCGAAAAAAAAAAAACGACTATTAGTATTATACAATTTTGAAGAAAATCGACTAAGTTTAGGTGATTAATTTGATATAAAACTTACTGCCTACTCTTGCAATCAACATCCACAAATAAAGGCCGTAATCAACAAAAGCGTAGATTTGCAGAGATGAGAAACCATGCAAAAATAACTAATAGCATATCAATATTCCGACATCTCTCCGATCAGCTTTAGTGGAAACGGTCAAGCGGCAATGTCTTATTTTCTACGGCGCATTCGCAGCGAAGTTGTAAGTACATAGAAAGCGCGTAGAGAGAGGACATAAGTAGTAAATGTACGCTTTTTTGGATTAGGGCCTTTATTTTTGGATGTCAATTGCAAGAGTAGGCAGTAAGTTTTATATCGAATTAATCACCTAAACTTAGTCAATATTCTTTAAAATTTGATGACATGACTAGTAGTTTTTTCCCAGAAGTCTTTTTCTATGATTTGAGAAACCGTCACTTGAATATCGTCAGTATATTACCAAACATCCTGTATATTACAAAAAATATGAAAATTACATAAGTATTCTATCAGTTATCTAGTTCCCATAGTACAAGATTTGCTTAGTTTGGTGTTTGATAGCGATAGTGTGAAACATTCATAAGTTATATATATATTTCATGATAAAATTTACATAAAAAATAATGAATTATGATCGAATTTGACCACTGTGCAGTGGCAACTAGATATTATTAATATGCTTATTGTTTTATTGTGTATTACTGCCTACTTATCGAATATTTCTTACACTATTGACTATATCTTCAAAACGAGTTTTTTTTTAAGTAATGACACATTTTATTCATGTACTGAACCCTAGAGAGGTGATTTTCGACTCAAAAAAGTAAAGCGCTGACGCTGACGGCCCCTATATTGCTTAAATTCATTAGCGTTAAAAGTAATTTTCGGTGTAAAAATGTAATGGGAATTGGTAGAAAGAAGTGCTATAAAATGTTTGACTTTTGCCAAAAATGAAGCAGAAATTCAAAGTTTGTATAATAAAATATTACTGGACCTTTCACACAGCGCTATCTTGCCCCAAACTAAGCAGAGCTTGTACTATGGGAACCATATATTTGAAAGAATACTTATATACTTTTTTTGTAAATGCATACCTACTTATAAAATATTGAAAAATATACAGAGCCGGAACAAATATCTGTAGAGCATGCAAACATTTGTTCCGCAGTCGGAATCGAACCCACTACCTCCTGCGTCTCAGCCAGCTATCCACCCACTGCGCCATGGAGGTCATCGTTTATAAAGTCGATGCTTCAGATTACACAGATACAGAGAAAAAGTAGCCTATGTCCTTTCTCAGGATATAATCTAAATATGTCCTTAGAAAACTTCATTACGATCCGTTCAGCCGTTTAGTCGTGTAAAGGTAACAAACAAACTAACAAACAAACAGAGTTATGTGTGTATTGTACATATAAACCTTCCTCTTGAATAACTCTCTTGAATCATCTATTGCTAAAAACTGCATTGAAATCCGTTGAGTAGTTTAAAAGATCTAAGCGAACAGACAGCGGAAGCAACTTCATTTTATACTACGGAAAGATGTTCATATCAATCTACTGCTGGGAATAAGTCTCTCTCTGTTCATCTCGATCCCGTGCAATGAACCAGGCAATGATACTTTTAATTTATTAAAGAGTAAACTTCTTTAGCATCGTTGTAATTTGAAAGTCGATGAAACGAAAAAGCGACAGTTTAGTTACCATAGTTACCATAAGTCTCTTGTATCATTTATCGAAAATGTGAGGTCTGAGTCTGAATAAATCTATGTAATTTATACGAATAAAATATAAAATAATTATCTAACTTTACATCACTATGGTCATTACTAAAACCAACAATTATCTGCCCGAAATTTTACATTCGTGTCATTATCTTGAAACCAAAACTTTTGAAGGTTTCACTTCTACCACGTGTGCATTGCACACATGTTTTTTTTTAAGGTGTCACTTCTACCACGTGGGAATTTTATCTAGTGTTTTTTTTTGCTAATAAAATTTCACAGGTAATAATACATTTTTAATTTGAAGGCAGATGTCACACTTTCTATGCGATTTATCAGATTTGAACGAATACTACCGATTAAAAACGATCTGCTATTTAACAAGTTCGAACGAAACCACCCGAATGGTATGCGATTTAACAGAACTTTCGCATGAAACCAACAAAAATATTACAAAGAGCGATTTTATCGGAATGATTTTTAGCAGATTACGTTCTTCATCTTAGACCTTATCTTATATTATCTTAGACATCATCGCTTACATGAGCTATTAACGTTAAAAAAACTATTAAAGAAGTGAAGCGTACAAGTATTCAAGGCGCACTTAAGTTTGATGCGAACTGATTGCTACTAAACTTTATAACGTCTGCCATTTCATATGACACGACTAATTATAACACATCCCGCACTCAACAGAGGCATTTAAATGCGTAATTTGAATAACTCTCGGAAACAAGACCACAATTACGCACGCAAAGTTTTAATGCGTTTATTTTGCTGTTTCTCTTCTAAAACTCCTTTAATAGCCCCGATCCGACAAAATACGAAAAAGTATATCAATTATTTCGCAGAAGAAATCGAGCCCATAAACTGTTGTGACACTGGGGGACATAAAAAAAAAGAAAATCTGTTTATTCAAAGTAATAAGAAATACAGAATAACAAAATATTAATAATTAAGTATGTTAAACTTACCTAATAACAAACAAAAGCGTGATTCAATTTAACTATACTCATTAAGTTGTAGTAATTGATTGTTGAAAGGGCAATGACTCAGTTTCTATGCCGAGAACAAGCTGTTTTTCAGTATTGCCCGAAAAATATAAACCCAATCACTAAAGAAATTCTGTTCAATGTATTTTCGGCCTAATTATCATCAGTTTGACCAATCTTTCGGAAAGAAAAGGGGGGGGGGACCACCGAACAGTCCGCAATAAGCAATACAACATATTGCAGTATTGCTGTGTTTCTGCTTAAAGGGCATGATTGCCGGTGAAATTACAGGCATATGAAGCTTTACACCTGTATGTCTTAGGTTGATGGACGTAAGGCAGTGCGTCGTAGAGCACGTTTCTAAGACTATACTTCGCTTCTAAGCGATAAGACCGTTCATTGTACTTGTTGCTTTGTGAATTTTTATTTTTAATATTTGTTTCTTTTGTGGTGTACAATAAAGTATTTTCATTAATTCATTCATTCAATACGTTGTTATAGGCGATGATCTTATGTTATTTATTCCCTTTAATTCTTGGTTTGAAGACTTCCACGTATGATGTAATGTCGTGTCGGATTTATTAAAGGGGTTATAGCAAATGTTTGTCTTTATGTCTCACTCAGTTTACCGAGCACTTTTCTTGTATGAAATTATGTTACAGTATTTGTTTTCTTTATTAGTTCCTCCGCTTCGCTTAACTCATTGTTCGGGAATTTCACGTTGCGTTGTTTGCGCAGAAAATTGGTATTTGTACTATATCATGAAATTTACATTTATGCGTGCAATTTTTGAAATTATAAATGTTTACCGGAATTATAAAGGGGTGACGTGGGTCGAGACTTGCAAGCTGAAGTGGAGTGGGGGTGCATAGCTCGTAGATCTGACGGCCGTTGGGGCAGAAAGATGGAGACGAGTGAAAATCACATCAACTTAGGACGGCCTCTCTTTAGATGAAATAAATACCGACACGGCACAAAAAATCTTGAAATCAATGAAATCGCTCATGAAATTATTCATAAGGCATGATGGGGGGGGGGGGTAAATAAAAACAGTACCCTCCTTCTACGCAGTCAGTCGATTAAAACGTTGCCTATGTCCCGAAACCGGTCATAATCTATCTGCATACCACATTTAATCGAAATCAGTCTACCCGTTTGGTTGTGAAAACGTAACAAACAGACAGACAGACAGAGTTACTTGCGAATTTATTATATTAGTATGGATAAAGAAACACCAAAGCTCGGAACAAATATCTGTGAATCATGCAAAGATTTCTTCCAGGGTGGGAATCGGACCCACAACCTCCTACGTCACAGTCGGTATTCAGCCACTGAGCCTCGGAGGTAGTCTTAATATGGTAATAATGGAATGGATGGACTGTACGTCAGAAGGCGTCTATAACGAGCAGATAATAACTTTATAAACACAATAAACTTCCCCCATGAAAGTTCAAAATATCACATTAAACTAGTCCCAAGAGTATAGTATTAAAGCTGGCTAACTTATCCTTTGAAAAAGCGCATTAACATAACAAGTTTGTTCCTTATCCGAGAGCAATCGGAGCGTGAATGTCCGGCGCCCTTGAGGCCTGGCCTGACTGTCAGCGGCGGGACTTGGGGCTTGGTCAGACTGTAAGCGGCGACACGGCTGATAGATGGATAACCCTTTCTTGATACACAAAATTTCGAAAACTTAGACTAATAGACGTGGTGGTACAATTGGCGGCCTTATCGCTTAAAGCCATTTTTTGGATGAACTGGATTGAAAATAACGATATAACTACGTCACACCATAATTTGTATAAAAATGTAACCACCACCGAAATGATATATGAATTTAATTGATAGTACCCTGACCACAGTTGGAACCGGATCTAGTCGACAGGACTTTGGGTATCTATCTCAATAGTTGCAAAGTACGGACACAATCGAAGCACGCATACCCATTATCCTATTGTACAACACTTAAAATTTAAAGTTTTTTTCTGTAATAATAGTAGGATACACACCGTGTTTAATCTGTAGGCAGAATATCTCATTAACTTATGACAAAAGCACCGTATAAAAGAATTAATCTTTTTCCGGATACTGGGTATTTGCTTTCGTTTTAGATTCTGATTTAATACAAAAGTTAGCATCGTCGTTAACACACAACTCACACTGCCTTTGCACCCAGCTTTCTGTTCGCTTGGCCCAACCCTAATCCGCTCCGCTAGCTTTACAACCAAGCCTTTATACTTGGCTGCGACTTTCTAACGAATGATTTCTATTAGAAACGGTCCTTTACATAGAAACTAGTTGGAATTGGAGATTTCTGACCGTAAAAGAAAAAGACGAGAATAAATGTTATTTATAAAAGAAGACCGGTCAAGTATGAGTGAGACTCGAACACCGAGGATTCCTTTTTATGTTATTTTTGACCGTCACTATTTTGGCCCCAATTTTGCAATACAGCAATGCAACTTAGTGGCAGAAAAAGGTACGGTAGTACTTCTCTGAATTTCACAATTAGCCCAAGTGGCTTCGTTGCCGCAAGAAAACTCATATTCTCTTTCTCTTGTACAGTATCATGTTTGACCCTTCTAGTCCTTCTTATCTCAGAGAGCGCTTTGAGTATCTCCATCACTCAAATCCTCAATCCTTGCGCTCCTCTGTGGCTTTGTAACTTAAAACTCCTGTACCTTCTTCTATCTTCACTTCTAACTTCAGAGAACCACGAACATAAGAAACACTGTATAATGCTTCCTATATCATTTTCTCCCAATGTTAAATCTTATGAATTTATGTGTCTGTCTCTTTTTACTGTCGCTTTTTCGTTTCATCGACTTTCAAATCACAGCGATGCTAAAGAAGTGCAAACCACAAAGAGAACCACGAACATAAGAAACACTGTATAATGCTTCCTATCTCATTTTCTCCCACGTTAAATCCGATTACTGATTCCTGTACTCCGATTCGTGAGGGAGAGGACCCAGGGCCGGACTACAGGCACGTTCAGAATAACTCTCCAGTGACCGGAGTCCAGTAAGACCACTGACTTCAAGTCCTAAACTATCCAGATTCTCTCGAAGCATAAGGAAGTGCTACTTGATCTGGATTTCTGGCAGTCGGCATCGTTTACAGGTGCTACGGGGAAGCGGCTACGAAGCAAAATCCCCCAAATAAATAAAAGTGTCAGTTTTAAGTTTATTTTTTATGTATGTTAGTCTTTAAGGTATTTATAGATATGGGCCTTGTCATCATATTTTGTATGTGTATATTGTTGCCTGAAATAAACGTTACGTAAAATTATTATAAATCTTATGAATGTATATGTCTATCTCTTTTTACGGTCGCTTTTTCGTGTCATCGACTTTCAAATCACAACGATGTTAAGAAGTTTTCACTTCAAAAAGAAAAGAAAGAAAGAACAGAAGAAAAATAGTATATCGCATTATTAATAAGCCGGATTATATCTTCCATGAGGTATTTCTAGGTATTTATAGCCATTGGGTGCAGGCCGGACAGATCAGTCACTTTGGAAATCTCTAGTCCTATGTTCAGCAGTTGATGTCCTATGGCTGATACTAATGATGATGATGACGGTAAAAATAAATAATAAAAAAAATATTGCTAGACATTTCACAGATAGCTGATAGAATACTTTTATATATTTTTTTTGTAAATACATACTTATAATATATAGATAAACACCCAGACACGGAACAAATATCTGTAGATCATGCAAACATTTGTTCCATGGCGGGAATCGACCTCTCCTGTGTCTCAGCTATACGGCCACTGCGCCACGGAGGTCGTCAACATTTGTATTATATGTAATAGTAAGTATTTATTCCACGTTTAATATAACTTCTAGAGATTTACACCCTCCAATACGAAACCAAACATATACGATTGATTTGCTTTTCTACGTATTAATTTTCTATGTACATAGTTTTACCAGAATATGCTCGTAAAAATAATATAACATTTTTTCGGCAAACCGATGGCATAATCAAAAGAAAATATCGAAAGGATAACGTTACCATTTGCCCCGAGCCAGCCTTTGATGACGTACTTTTGTTTTAGGGTACCGTCTCATTTTTAACAAACCACGCAAAGGTGATTTGAAAAATATGGCACAATTTGACACGATCCGCGTCTCCATAAATAAAATTGAAATTACAGTGTTAATGTAGTAAATAGAATAATACTTGTTTTTATTATAGTATGAATTCATGGCTAAGGTATCTTATCTGTATGGGCCGTAGTAAAGGTTGCCTGGAAGAGATCGCTCTGAGCGATAAGCCCGCCCATTGTACCACCATGTAATAATTCATAATCATATAATCGCATGAATGTATGTACAATAATTTGTATGTTAATTATAAACTAAGATTCATTTACATTCTGCCTCATCGAGACGTGGGAATTTTTAAGATAAAAAAGAATAATACGAAAGAATAAAAATGTCAAACTCTCTACAATAAAATTTAACACAAATATAAATAATGATAATAATTAATTTCAAACATTTCAAATTCATACAAAACAATAATAATGTCAAAATTACAACTTAAATATTGAAAATGTTAAATTCTCTAAATACGATAATAATAATGTCAAAATTAATCTTTATAAAAAAAGTATAATGCTAAAAAATAAAAATGTCAAACTCTCTACGATGAAATTGAATACAAATAATTAATTTCAAACACGTCAATTAGTCTAAGTTTTCTAGGTTAAGTTATTGTAATTTGGTGTAGCAATAAAGAATTATCTATCTAAGTTATATACTATCCTGTAACTATTTTAATTTTACTTAGAAAACTTACTTGATTTATTTCAATCATTATTTTTCAATCATTACGTCGCAGTGCGAGGCGAGACGTTAATCGGAGCGGATCGCACTCACCCTGAAAAGGTTCACGAATTGAACCAAAACATTGTCGGTCGTAACTATTTTAATGTTTCCTGAATTAAATGATGTATTATTAATATTATAAATGAGCTCTACAAGTTTGAAGCTTTCGTCTGTTTGTATGTCTGTCTTTGGTATTCTAGTTTCCAAAAGGATAAACTGTTTTTAAGCGTTTTTTTGTTTAAACTTTTTATCTTTCTGTGGTGTTTTACTCAAATATTGTACTTCCAATTACAACAATTAGTACCACCGATAAAACGGTACGTGATAAAAACCGTCGTTATAATAAAAATTAGTTTCAATTATTATTACTTCTATTTATGTTAATTTTAAGACACGATTATCCATATAATTGTTTAAGTCTTGAAGTAAATCAGTTTTAACTAAAGATAAAGGATATGGTGAAGCTATAAGTAATCCTGAGGGCTTAGCCAAGTTACGTTCGCTTCAAATCGATTCGTTTTCTATCGATATATCACGTGATATTTCCATAGCATGCGTCAATCCCATACATTTTCGGACTTATCGACTAGTGTTATCGCTAATCGAATGTAACTTGGCTAAGCCCTCTGGTGAAGCTATAAGTAATCCTACAACGCGTCAAAAGAGTTTAAAAATATTATCACCCATTTGAGAATTATTGACTGTGATATAAAAACAACTACAGAACCCTACTTGACAGGTCCAACACAAACTTATCAGGTTTATTTTTGACTGTGTTTTCTAAAGGGTCCTTGGGAACATTTCCAGAGATCTTGTATGTTTATTCTAGTTAATTTAGTTAGCCTTTAGAGAGAAGCCTTTTTTAGACAAAAATTCCTTTTTTTTGTAATTATTCTTATTTTTCCCATTTTGAAAGGACTCAAGGGAAAGATTGATAGCATTATTGAGAAAATACTCAGAAATTATATTATCTGTTTTGACAGTTGCTGTTAACTCAACATCTACTAAGAGTATACTGACATAATAAGTATATGTACCTATACAGGTATTATGTTAGAGAACTGAAAAAAGGCCATCGATTTCCAGAGTGGCTGGTTGGCGATTGGCACTCAAAAACGGTTCACAGCAACCATCTGCAAATCTTTTGCATCAACCTTTAGATAACTCAACTCTTTTTCTTTTACTTAAAAAGACACAAGCTCCCTCTCGCGGCTTTGCCCACGTAGCTTGTACATAAAACTATTTTAAGTCTCCATCCAGGTATAACTTAAATACCAAACTTCATCGAAATCGGTCTAGTCGTTCAGCCGTAAAAACATTACAAACATGCAGTCAAAGAGCGAAACAAAAACCGATTTATGTAACTTTTTTAATACATTTTATGTAGTATTAAATCAATAGTTTCCTATTGTATGCCTAGTCAGAATTTTGAACTCAGGTATCGCGTTTTAGGGATTTTCTTAATTTTTTTCAGATTTCCGATGTAACAAATCTCAATTTCCTCATTTCTCAAAACGAGGAAAGTTTCTTCATGTTATAACAAAGAGATCAAGCCAACGCAACGATGTGATACAATCTTCTCTCTCTCTATGGAAACTAGTAACTTGAGTCACAGATCAAAGCTGTAACTTTGTTCAGTTCAAAACTCTACATCTTTTAAACTTCCCTTTCTAACTAATGGATGTACAGTTAACGACAAAAGTAGAATAAAAGTTAGATCTGAGTACCCAAAATAAAACTAAAATTATTCTAAAATAAGCCTAAAATGATAAAGATGTTATGATAAAATTTATAATATTTTAGCGTGAAATAATATACTGTTAAATTTTATTTTATTTAAATATAAATATTGCTAGACATTTCATACAGCGCTATCTAGCCCCAAACTAAGCAAAGCTTGTACTATGGGAACCAGATAACTGATAGAATACTTATATATTTTTTTTTGTAAATTCATACTTGTAATATATATAAAAATACCCAAACTTGGAACCAATATCTACAGACCATGCAAAAATTTGTTCCGCAGCGGGAATCAAATCCGCAACCTTCTGCGTCTCAGTCGATTCAGATGATTCATAGAGCGATATTATGATGATTCATTTATAATTACTACTTTTGTCGCTGACAATACATATTTTAGAAGTTGTAACTTAACCACAAACCCTCCTAGGGTTTGCTCTCAAGATTAATACATAAACTTAGAAACTACATTTAAACAAATTCAGAACGAGATTTTTGACATAGATACAAATTTAAGTTCCCATGACATTTGTTTAGTTTTATTGTACTCGTTGATATTTTTTTGTATTTGATGTTATTTTATTGTATTCCTGGACATATTTTTTTATCCAGTGACATTTTTATTTTTGAATTTAATAATCGTTATTTATAATTGACATTACATGATAATAAGCTAATTATGGAGATTCTAAATTGTATGTATATGTAGGTATATTAGGTTGGGGAAAATGTTTCTTCGCATTTTTTAAGAAAATTCAAAACATTTTTTTATATAGTTTATTTACATTTAACTAAACTATGTAGGTATCATTTTGTTCGATAGCTTTTTGCCATCTTGTAGGTAGGGACATGATCCCATTGCTATAAAAATTTAGGGGCTTCTAAACAAAATACCGCGACAAGTGGTTTTGACCGTCCTCTCGTGATGTTAACCTGACACTGCCTAAAGAATTCTGAAGAGACCGAAACAGGTGGAAATCTGAAGCTGCAAGGTCAGGACTATACGGCGGATGCATTAACACCTCCCAGCCAAACTCTCTTATTTTTTTCTGAGTGGCTAAAGATGTGTGAGGTCTAGCGTTATCATGATGAAAAACCACACCCCTCCTGTTGATTAATTCCGGCCGCTTTATTTCAACTTCTTGCTTTAATCTCATCAGTTGTTCGTAGTAGAGTTCAGAATCGATGGTCCTGCCTGGTGGTAACAGCTCATAATGAATAATGCCCTTCCAATCCCATCACACACACAGCATCATCTTGTTGCGAGTTAACCCGGGTTTCGCCACAGTCTGTGAAGCCTGACCGACCTTTGACCACGACCTTTTTCACACGTTCTTGTCGTACGTGATCCACTTTTCATCATCAGTTATCAGCTTCTTCAAAAATGGTTCGGTTTCATTACGTCGTAATAAAGAATCACATATGAGTACACGGTTCATTAGGTTTCTTTCAGTGAGCTCGTGGGGTACCCAAATATCGAGCTTTTTTGTGTACCCGGTTTTTTTTCAAATGTGCCAAAACTGTATTGTGGTCAATTCCCAGTTCTTCAGCTACGTCGTAACTACTGATATGCCGATCTTGCTCCACTTTTTCAAAAATGGCATCAATTTTATCCGTAATAGGGCGACCAGAGCGACGTGCATCTTTGACATCAAAATTTCCGGATGGAAAACGCTTAAACAAAATTTGTGTTACTCTCACAGACACTGCACTAGGTCTATAAACATCGCAAATTTTTTTCGTGGCTTGCGTCGGATTTTTACCTTTTTTGTAGTAAAATTTTAAAATGTATCGAATTTCTTCATTAGATTCACTCATCTTTACACTATGAAAAACAAATAAAAATCACACATTTTCCTAATTTGAATTTGGAATTATCTTCTTTAAAATTTAAACTTTGAATGATACCAAAACCAGCCAGATACAAATAGTATAGCCAAAGAGATTTTATTACAAGTTCATACATACTATAATGCGAAAAGACTTTTTCCCCAACCTATTATTTATCATTTGTATGTACGTGGGTGAAAGTTTTTAGAAAATGAAAAACGGAAAGATGTAGAAGCCTGTTAATATTTGTATTGCTTTTCAAAGTAGTCTCCGTTCCTTTCTAAGCACCGTCGGATGCGAATCCGATTCATAACACTTTAAGTGTGACCCCCGTAACTGGATTTTCGTAAGGAATAAATGAAATGAAAAATGAAAATGAAGTATTCCGGTAGCCTTATTACATAAGCTAATCGCTATCACCCGCCGCTTGAACGGGTCAGGCCGTTACTTTCGCATCTACAGTGCGTATCTCACGTGGCGACCAGGCGACAGGCGAACAACAGCGACTGGCTTACGTATTAAGGCGATGGGCTTATATCGAGCACAGAAAGCATATTTGCTTGTAGCAAATAAGAGTTGGATAAATCAACTAACACTGTTTACATATACCAAACACATAATAATAAAAACAACTTGCCAAAGTGCAGTGATCGAAGTTCGACCGTTATTCATATTTTTTATATGTGTTTACTTTAATTTTAGCATTCAACTCTTCACCATATAAACTTTAACGATGCCAAATCTCACACTCCAATAAGAGATAATAAGAATTTGCACACAATACATTTAAAAAACTGGAAGGAAACTGTGCACAGGATTAGATTCACACAGAGAACCATGGAGCGCGCCATGCTCGGCATCACACTGCTAGCCCGAGTCCCCAATACCGAAATTCGCAAGCGGACTAAAGTTCAAGACGTTAACAAGCGTATATTGGGACTCAAATGGAGTTGGGCAGGACATGTAGCCAGGCGCGGTGATGATAGGTGGAGCAGGGGGTGCTGACTGAGTGGTGGTCCCGAGTTGGAACCAGGAACGCAGGTCGTCCACCGGCAAGATAGGTCGACGACATAATAAAAATCGCAGGTCGTATGTGGGTTAGAACAGCGCAGTACAGAAGTGAATAGCGACAACGAAGAGAGGCCTATGCCCAGCAGTGGGATGAGAAGGGCTGACGATGATGATGATGATGAAGTTTAAAATTAAATTTTGAAAAAGTAACAGCTTTTATAGCTTGTATCTGCATTAAAAAGTACACTATCAGCGTTTTCTAGGAATAGCGTAGCAGTATTTGCAATGTATCGCGTCAAACAAATACAAATAACATGCGCTGTTTGAGTTCTAATGATCTATAAAATACGTGTTTTCCGATGATTTGCTTTTATATGTAGACAAATTACGACTGTTTATTCATTCATATAAATACTTTAATTAAATAATATTAACTAAAGAAATTACAATTTAAGGACTCCAGTGGCGCAGTGCGCGAATAGACGGCTGGCAGCAGGTTACCAGGTTACCGTTACCCGCATCATCGCTTACCATCTGGCGAGATCATGGCCTATAATTTATAAAAAAAAAAATTGCGGGTTCAATTCCCGCTCCTTGACAAATATTTGTATGGTCTGCAGATATTTGTTCCGGGTTTGGGTATTGTTCTATATGTTAAAAGTATGTATGTATTTACAAAAAAAAATGTATAAAAGTATTCTACCAATTATTTGGTTCCCATAGTAAGCTTTGCTTAGTTTGGGGCTAGATAGCGCTGTGTGAAACGTCCAGCATTATTTATTTATTATTTTATTACAATTATTTATATGATGAATTCTAGGAATATTTTAAGAAAACCCACATAAACATTTTTTTGAGTGTGTCCTTTGACTTTTGATTTGCTCTTCGACCTGAGAAATTATCAGTAGAAAAGTTGTTTCGTAAACCTATTTCTATACTATATTTTGGTAACATTAAAACTTTGGAATTGGAAAGAATTTCAGTATGCTTCACAATAACACATACATTTACACTTAAAACTTGGACACAATTTTTTTCTGATCATTAATGCTAACGAAAGAACGTTCGGAGGTTGTTGCCAGCATTCAAAGTGGTCAAGTAAGAGGATTTTAGGGTTTATTCTCAAAATCCACACCGCTACGTCCCCACCAGTGTGTAAAGTTCTTACTGGCCAATTAACTCAAACATAATTATTATTATTATTTGGAGCCCGTACTATCCCACTGCAGGGCAAAGGCCTCCCTTTCTTCCTTCCACTCCACTCTATCAAACGCTTGTGTAGTCCAGTCTTCCATATACGAGTCGAGTTCGTCTTTCCATTGGCGTCGCGGTCTGCCACGTGGTCGTTTTCTGTCTTTTGGGATCCACTCGGTGGTGGGTTTTTCCCATAACTCCTCCGACATGCGGCAGACGTGTCCCGCCCAATCCCACTTTAACTTGCCTACTTGGTGCCCAACGTCCGCGATTTGTGTTTGGGAGCGCAGTTCACTAATTCTAATGCGGTCTGTTAGTTTGACTCCTAGGATACTGCGCTCCATGGCTCGCTGACAAACCCCGAGTTTGGACTTTTGTTGATCTGTCAAAGACCAGGTTTGAGCGCCATAGGTAAGGATGGGAAGAATGCACGCGTCCATGAGCTTGCGCTTATGTGCGAGTGGAAAAAAAACAAAAAATTAAAAATATTTAAAAAAACAAAACAATGCACGTTTAACACGGGCAAATATTTTAAAACAAAACGAACCGGTGGGGGCGTAGCGGTGGAGATTTCAAGAATAAACCGATTTTAGGTGTGCTGAAATCGCCACTAACTCATATAAACTTAATACCTTAGTAATTTTTAATTTTTGCATGAACTACTAAATTAGTACTAATTTTGCCACAGCTTCACTTCACGAAAGCGGTATCGCATTGCATCCTCATATCAAGAGGAAAGTTGCGTTCAAATTCCGACTACTTCGTAATTTTGGGGATGATTTTAAAAATCTCAATGACTAGTATTTACTCCAAACCTTTCTTGATTTATTTCAATCATTAATCGAGTGAAGCGAGATCTCCAAATCAACTTGGGCAAATCGGCGTTGTTTGTTGACTTAATCTCATTTAGTTTTTTTTTTTGACTCTCTTGAACCCCAATATCTCAATAACCCTCTCACATTTTTAGATCATTTAGTCACACCAGAATTGTGTTAACATCACCTAGCTATATACCAAATTTCACGATGATGGGATCAACGCTTTGAAAGTTATCCTCGGTCAAACAAACATACATGTACATACATACAACATATTCTGTCAAATGGTTTTATGTTATTATTTATAATTATCTATAGATCATGCTAACTGTGGCGTTTTTATTCACCGTTTATATTCGCCAAATTTAGACTTATTTTAATGTAGAAGGAAGGTTGCGGGAAATGAAGCCGGAACCTCCTTCTTACAAAACAACAATAACGGATTAAAAAAACACGATTACAAGATATAACTGGAACATTCAAGTTACTAAATCGTTTAAAGAATAAGGCAAAATCGATTTTATAACAAACTCCCAAGTCATGTACAAAATTTGACAATTAATAAATTTAAAAACGTAATTAAACAAAATCTTTATAAAAATGCCTACTTTAAAAATATCGGAATTTAAAGATGATAGTAAAGGTTGAGTATGAAATTGTTATTATTTAGACGTAATTTTATTTTTTTTATTTTTATGTATTTTAAAGGATCGTTAAAAAGAACAACCAACCTTGTTTCGTGCCTTTCTTTCCTGGCTTGGTCGCGAAGGAACAGGCAGTAAAATTGACGTTTCAATGTTTTTTGTGATATAAATAAATAAATCCATTTTGATTTCATTCCAAAATGTGAAAAGATTCACAGTACAATGAAAATTCTGTTTTATCTATATGTAAGTATTTAGGTGAGTTACTCTTCAGAACCACAAGCTGGCGTCTCCACTTACGTTTACTCATTAAGATGTCAGTAGAACCAAACAATTTAATTCGTTCCCCATAATTCTCTCTAGCCATATACCTACTTAATCCCTATATTAATACTTATTAACGTTGGATTGAATGTTTGTCTGTCCTACTCGTAGAAAGACAGCAAAAAGTCTGAACCAGTTTCTATTAAATTTAACACAAAAAACTAAGAACTGTAAGCCTTGCTGGAGGATCCGTAGAAAAGAAGAAACGCCAAATACGTAATTACTTTTTATTATATTTTTATTAAGAGGGAAGGGAGGCCTTTGCCCTGCAGTGGGACACAACAGGCTTATAATAATAATAATAAATATTATTATTGAAACAGGCGTGAAGATAAATGCTAGGTGTAATTAGCTTTCTTTAATATTATATTATATATTATATACAATTTGACAGAGTTTTGTCTTATCTAGTGCCAAGTACAGAATGAGAGCCCAAAATGAGCTCCTGGGCCCGTAGCCAAATTACATTCGCTGCGAATCTATTCGATTTCTACATACATTTGCTGTCGCTGAATCACGTGGTATTTCTATAGCATGTGTCAAATCCCATACATTTTCGGACGTATCGACTAGCGTCATCGCTAATCGACTGTAAATTGGCTAAGCCCTCTGGAGTATCTAAAATGATTTCCCCCACTAACATCAGAAGTGGCAAAAAACGAACAGAGGGCGGCGGTGACGTCACTAGCATTCAGCGAGCAAAATAGTTGCCAGCTTTAAAATAATATCGAGATAATAAATTATGTAATCGAAATAGCATTTATTTAACGTTACAAATGTATGGACCCTAACAATCGTCCATCCTGACAACGTGTGCGTCCTCGTACACGTCCCCAGGTGGAACTGTTCTCACCTCTGGGACGGATCAGCGAAGTACCAGCTAGAGGCTCTAGATTCAATTGAGAGAAGAGCCAAGAAGCTCATTTGCAATGACGAGTTAGCAAAAGCAAGGCTCCACAGCCTCGAGCATCGTCGAAAGGTTGCAAGCCTTTCGGTTTTTTATCGGATGCATTTCGGAGAGTGTGCTGCGGAGCTTTTCAACCTGATCCCACCATCCCCATTCTATGATCGGACAACCAGACGCTCCGCGATGCGCCACCACTACATGGTAGACATACCTCCCATACGCACAAAGCGGTACTCTTCCACCTTTATTATGCGCACCGCCAAGGAGTGGAACGCCTTGCCTGAGTCTGTGTTTCCTGATAACTACAACCTAGGGATCTTCAAGTCACGAGTGAATAGGTTTCTTCTAGGCAAGCGTGTACCATCGTAGACTGCATCATCGCTTACCATCAGGCGAGATAGTGGTCAAACGCTAGCCTATAATTTATAAAAAAAAACCCTAACAGAACCTACATTAAAATCTGATCTTCTTTTCTCGAAAATAAAATAAAACTTAATTTGAATACAAATACATACACAAACTTTTTCTATATATTTGAGCCTAATCTTTAATACCTACTCTGTTTTTTAGCTAAACTTTTTTTTTAAATTGCAAAGCGCTCTCAGTAGACTTTGGGACCTTTGGAAGATAGATTCTGAATATGGAGTGATCTAATGGATTTTTCAAAAAAAATCTTAATATAGGTTTTGGAACTATGAATAATAATAGATCTACAGATACTTATTCTATGTCTGGCTGTTTCTCTATAAATTATTCGTAAGTATTTACAAAATATAATGTATACTATACTATACTACTTGTTTTGTTATGTACGACATTAAATGAAAACAAGGGTAGCTAATGGCTAGTATTGTTGTAAAGTAAGATTTTTTCATATTCATTTTTTTCCTAACCTGTACTGTCCCTCTGCTGGGCAAGGTCTCCCCCAAATCGTTTCACCCAAAATTTCATATTCATTACGATAGAAAATTTAAAATTTTTAAACAACCTTAATATCAAGTCCTAAAATATCAAGAAAACAGCCTGTATAAAATAGGTTGACAATTCATATTCATTCATCATGTAAGTACCAGTTAAACTGATTAAACGGCATCGTCAGAAAGGCGCCGCCAATTTACGTTCAAAATTGTTTAGTGGAAATGCATCGAGTACTGGATAAATACTCAAGCCATCGTTATCAAGCCCAACTCCAAAATCAGTTAATACGATTCCGAATGTGTGTTTTAAAGTAATGTTTTAAATTAATGGTGACCTTCGTGGTGCAGTGGGCGAATGGCCGACTGAGACGCAGGAGGTAGCGGGTTAGATTCTCGCCGCGGAACAAATGTTTGCATGATTTAGAGATATTTGTTTCGGGTCTGGTTATTTCTCTATATATTTTATAGACGAATTTACAAAAAAAAATGTATATAAGTATTCTATCGGTTATCTGGTTCCCTTAATACAAGCTCTACTTAGTTTGGGGTGTGTGAATAGCGCTGTGTGAAATTTCCAGCAATATTTTATAATAAAAAAAATGTCGTACAAACAAAACCGGTTTTATAAGTATTCGATCCATCGGGTTCCCATAGTACAAGCTTTGCTTTGTTTCGGGCTAGATAACACTAGTGATAGTGTGAATCGTCCAGCATTATTCTTCATCATCATCATCGTATCACCAAAGGACGTCTACTGCTGACATAGGACTCCCCCATAGATTTCCAAAGAAACCGATCTTATGCGGTATGCACCCAACAGCTCCCAGCAACCTTTATCAGGCTATGGAGAGTGCTATGGTGGAGTGCTAGGTAGAGGGCTATGCTTGCTTCTCTACGAGATCGAATCAGAAATGAGGAGATTCGTAGACGAACCAAAGTCACCGACAATAGATTATTATTTTATCCAATAAAATACCCCTTTGAGAAGACAAGGCAAATGAAACCGCGGGGAGAGCTAAAGGAGTAAAACTACTTACAGGAACGCGTTAATCTAACATTTTGTCTCAAAGAGAATTCCTTCCGTTTAATTTGCGAAGACGAACGCCGAAACAGAGTGTTTATATGCTGTAACGTTTCTTAGTTATTTGTGAGTATCGCGCTCGTGTTACAATGTTATGTACTACGTGTGGTGTATGTGACTTGACTTTAACCCAAATAATTGAAGATCTGATTCTGGATCCGAAGCTTTTTACTTAAACTATCTTTTTACTTAAACAACTTTATGCTGAAACAAGCTTCTGCCATTGGTTTCGCACGTGCTTTGTGTTAATATTAAGTAGCCTATGTTTTAATCCACGCTATAATCTATCTATAAACCAAATTTCATCGATATCAATGAAGCCATTACGACGAGAATGAGTAACAAACAAACATCCAAACTTTCGCATGTATAATATTAGTGTGATACGGGATTTATTACGAACTTAATGTTTTGGTTCACGAATTGAACACATTAACAATAAAACGGTTCGTGATAAATTCCGTATTCATAATAAAAACCTAACCTTCAGAAAATTGAATAAAACAGGAAACGGAACTCTAAAATGAAAAGTGGTAAATGAAACATCGACTTCATTTTAAAAGAGGTTTATAAATAAATAAATATTGCAGGACATTTCACACAGCGCTATCTAGCCCCAAACTAAGCAGAACTTGTACTATGGGAACCAGATAACAGATAGAATACTTATATACTTTTTTTTTGTAAATACATACTTATAATACATAGAAAAACATCCAGACCCGAAACAAATATCTGTAGATCATGCAAACATTTGTTCCACAGCGGGAATCGAACCCGCTACCTCCTGCGTCTCAACTGGCTATTCGCCCACTGCGCCACGGAGGTAACAACGGTAACGGTTTAAACTATACCCCACATACTAGGGGTTTTTTTATTTAACTGCAATACTACTTTTGTATTATAGAATGACTGCGACGCGTATTGACTACAGAACCCTTCACTGCGCGTGATCGACACGCACTTAAGTCATTTTTTCAAATTTTATTATTTTTCAACGCGAAATCTCATACATTGAGGCATACAATAACATTAGTCCGTGTTATAGCAGTCTCCGTCACGATCGCAACTTGTTACCGTCACGTGTCCTGTCTCGGTTACGTGTCGTCCCGGCATTTGCTCTTATTTCTATAGTTATATTATTTCTATTTAAAGGTGTAGGTATTTTTATATGAAGTGTTGAATTGGGGTAAATAAAGTGCTATTATTGTAAGTAGTTTTATTATTCCTTTGGGATCAGAACATTATATCTTGTGTATTTTATATAGCTTTATGGGTAGGTTATGTCATTATATCAAGGCTTATCGATCGAGCGAAGCGAGATCTCTAAATCAACTTGGGCAAATCGGCGTTGTATGTATGTATGTATTTATGTATGTTTGTTTGTCCGAGGATAACTTTCGAAGCGTTTATCCGATCGTCGTGAAATTTGGTTTATAAGTAGGTAGTGATGGCATTATTTTGGTGTGACTAAATGAGCTAAAAATGTGGGGGGTATGTTGAGATATTGGGATTCAAGAGGGGTAAAAACAAACAAAATAGGACTATCTGATCAAGTGGCATGTCTAATAAAAAGTTTTTGAGAGTACATTTTGACACCGTTTTTATTATTAGTTTAAACTTTGTGGGTTTTAAGTTATTAGCCATAATAAAAACTGAACTTTGACAAAATTCACAGGGTACACCAGTGACCCCACAGTGTTGAAATTTGGTATACATTTAGCTTTAGTAACACAAATATAGGCAAAAGTCTGAAATCCAGAATAGCCGCAATTTGTACCCCAAAAAAGGATAACCAATTAACATGAACTCCGGTTACCTGTAATTTGAATTAAACTGTAGGTCAAGTATTATGGTTATGCATTTCGTGGCACTATTTTTATAGTCAAAGATTACGAATAATATTTTTTTGATTTTATGGGAGACTCGCAAGGCCTCTGTTGGGGCGAACCACTAGTAATATATAAAATCACAAATTTGTAAATGTTAATTTTGTAAATATCTCATAAATTGTATAATTTATATTTCATGATTCCCGCCGCAGAACAAATACAAAAACAAAAAAAAGTATATAAGTATTTTATCAGTTATCTGGTTTCCATAGTACAAGCTATGCTTAGTTTGGGGCTAGATAGCGCTGTGTGAAATGTCCAGCAATATTTATTTATTTATTATTTATGTATTCCTTTCCTCTTCTGATCCTTTCCTAATTTAGTCTAGGTATCTCCCGGGTTTTGTGTACATCTGTTTCCCTATTTTTTTTTATATGCCACTTGCAAGATGAGAATTCTCAATGAAACGCCAAAAATAACTCTACAATATCAACTAAAAAGTTGAATGACATATAACTCAGTATTCACTTGCCCAAAACCAATTAACTTTCTAAACATTCCCTTACAAGTTTTGCGTATTGTACAAGAGTTTGCTGCTAAACTCAAACGATATTTACAACGTTGGTGTAGGGGTGTTAAGTGACAATAGAAAAGCCGGTAAAATTTTATGTTCAAAGAAAGCCAAGAAAGTTTGAGTAATTCAAATAGTTCTTTTTTTAGCCTGGGATAGAGCCTGGGATGCCGCAGTCACCCTTTGTGAGGAGGTGATGTCCCAGAAGGAGGCTGCGGAAATAATCCGAGAGGATGACCCTCTCGCAGAGCCACATCGCAGACGAAGGACCGGGAGAAGGCGAAGACAGTTTCTTCGCCTTCTTGGGCTCGATGGGAGCCAGCAGGGTTTGGGTGCGGGGAGCTCCGACTCTGCACTGCACAGGCCTCCTACGCCGGGGAATGGCCTCTTCTAGGGGGAAGTCAGAGGGGTCCGCTTAAGGCGGACATTCACCGACAGGGCCGCGACCCTGTCAAGTGTTTTTGCGGCATCGACTCACTCATCTCAAGATGGGTGGTTTGATGATGCACTGGCACTGAGGTGAATGAAGGAATATCGGTTGGTTGTCACCGGCGAGTCCGACAGACCCCTTCAGCTCTCCCCGAGCGGAGGAGGATATGCGACGATATGGAGGGTATGGAGGATATATGGAGGATATGCGTAAATCATTTTCCCATCGTAAAAAAGGGGTGTCAGGTGGCAATAGAAAAGCCGATAAAATCTTTTTATGTTCAAAGAAAGCCAAATCCAACTTTTTAAAGTTTGAGTAATTCAAATAGTTCTTTGTTTTATTTCAAATTATTTAGACTGGTTTTGTATGATCTGACAACTTTCTAAATCATGTTTAGCCACTAAATACGTTTAAGCATCGTTGTGCAAGCTGCCCTTACTGTGGATCGACAATTTTTTATCCGCTACATACAAAGTCATATATGTACTATTTTATGAAATCTCGTCACAGCTTACATGATTGGCGTAATACAAGAGGCTAATAAATAATAATCATAGCGGGCACCCATCGCGTTCAAAGCAAAATTCTAAACTCTTTTCAGGCTGGTCGAAGCGTCGTTTGATCCGAAAGCCGGCGCTTATCTGGGTCAAAGCATAAGCATTGCAATTTAGCAGGCAGGCATTGTCTCAGTTGACCTATCTTTAGATCGGTTGCGACAGTATTTAGATGATCCAACTTATGTTTTTTTTAAGTAATTCATTGGACGTTTATTCTTTTTTATAATAACAATAGTTAATCAAAACAAGGACCAAAGTTTAGTGCTTTCTTGTACAAAAAAGTAATGAGGTATGGTTATCTACTTCGGTAGTCACCAGTATGGGCAAAAAGTTTTACCGGGTAAAGTTTTTAAGCTTCTTTTTCTTCACGATCTAAGTTTCTATGTAATCGACTTTTCTTACCATGATGTAAGTTATGGTAAGAACTACAAACTTCCAATGATACTGCATTCTGAACCAGATAGATAACTTGAATACTGATTGATAATAATATACAAATATGAATTATTATATTATAGGTATAGATATTATTTCGTGTCTAAAGTAAACATATTCGCATGGTCGGCATGATTGTCCCCACTTGAATATCAATCATATCATCATCATCATCATCATCCAAAGCTAAAAGAACTTTGCTGGATATAGGGTCCCTCAATTTGTGCTATGCTAAATTTTTTCTTTACATACTATAAAATGAAGTCGCTTCCGCTGTCTGTTCTTTTAGATCTTTTAAACTACTCAACGGATTTTAATGCAGTTTTCAGCAATAGATAGAATGATTCAACAGGAAGGTTTGTGTGTATAATACATACATAATTCTATTTGTTTGTTAGTTTGTTAGTTACCTTTACACAACCAAACGGCTAAACGGATGGTAATAAAATTCTGCAAGAAGATTATATCCTGGGAAAAGACATAGGCTACTTTTTAGTCAACAGCGCAAAATGAGGGTAATGTTTTATTGAAAAACCACCAGTGGGAAGCCACGGTCGGCGGATCAGCTAAATATAAATAAATATTGCTGGACATGTCACACAGCGCTATCTAGCCCCAAACTAAGCAGAGCTTGTACTATGGGAACCAGGTAACTGATAAAATACTTATATACCTTATTTTTGTAAATACATACTTATCATAAATAGAAAAACATCCAGACCCGGAACAAATATCTGTAGATCATGCAAACATTTGTTCCGCGGTGGGAATCGAACCCGCTACCTCCTGCGTCTCAGCCGGCTATTCGCCCACTGCGCCTCGGAGGTACTCGATGTAGCTAGTTAATAATATTTCTGTTATTAATACTTATTTTGCAAATGTAATATTATTATGTCGTTTATTGACAGCTTATTTCCGTCTACTTCTTATCCCAGCACTGGGCTATTCCGAAGCGATTTAAAACTTCCCTTTTTATCTAACCGGTTGCAACACAGATATTTCAACTTTATGAAAACATGCTCAAAATTATTAGACCCCGCCTGTGCTGCGGTCAATTTTGGCCAGAACTTTTGCGAGATTCGGTCCAACGAAATATACGGGCGGGTCGCGTGCGTAAATTCTTTCAGTCCCTAGTGAGAACTGTGGACCACAATACATGTAACGGGTATTCCGAGTTTTTGGGATGCCAAATGCTGTCAAAAATTATCAGAGAATTATATTATTTTGTCTTGAAACAAGTATTTTGTTTTCTCGTTTGACCATTAGGCACCTAACTTGATTAAGCGATGTTCAAAAATTAAACACGTTGTCTAATTTAATATTTTCACTATAGTATTAAAAACCCTTAGATTATTGTGGTCTGGAACGACAAATTTGTAGAAGGAGTAATCTATGACAATCTCTATGACACTTTTTAAAACATTGTTTTTGCCATAGTATAAGAAAATTGGTCAGCTAACTCGGAAAATATCGAATTATTTAGATGGTAGAAAAGTATGGGATTGAGTATGGGATTGAAATTGCTCCAACTCGTTCAAATGTTACAACCAGCCTTGTTTCATGCCTTTCTTTCCAGGCTTTGGTCTCAAAGGAACAGGCAGTAAAATTGACGTTTCAAAGTGATCCTTATGATTTTAAATAATAAAAGTTTTTGACTCTGTAACAACAAAGGTACCGTACGCACGTTGCCGACTCTTTAATAAATTTTCATTTATTCACCCTTTGACAAATTACATGTGCTTGGACAAGTCAAATTAACAAACTGTACAAAAAATGACATAATTACTTATTCAACAGAGATACATATCTATAGATAAAATATTTATAAAAAAAGTTAAAAGTAAATTACATTTGATGAACCCCATATTGTAGTCACTGTTTAGTAAATAAAAAAATAAAATACATTTATTAAAAGTAATTTACTCATACAGACTCGTACAGGAAATACAAAACGAATGGGGTTGGTGGTGCAGTGTCGCTCACAACAGGGCCTTGTGTATGAGCAAACTAACATAGCGGCGATCATTGCCAGGATATATTGTAGGTAATGTTCCTGAATATTGATTTATTACAACAAAGGATTTGGCACCAACCACCCGGCCACGGCTGACCTGAAACACTCCGAAAACGCATCAAAGCAGTTTGCATATAGTTAACCGAAAATTACTGATGGTAAGTGATGGTGTTTCGAAAGTGGAGCGCTGACCTGTTCACTCTAGACTTAAAGAAGGGCAAGGTCTCAATTTATAGTGCACAGCTGACCCGTCCGCAGCTTTGCACGCGTTGGTTGTCAACAAAAATATTACTCTCCTTCTGTGCGGTCGGGTAAAAAGTAGCCTATGTCTCGGTCATAATCTATTTATACCAAATCTGAAAATATTAATTTTCAGATCCCTACTTGAGGAATTTGGATTGCCCATACAAACTCTCAACCCTTATTTCACTCCTTTCAAGATTACTTTTTGAGATAAATGATAGCCTATGTACTTCTCCAGAATATATTCTCCCTCTGTGTATCTATCTCCTGGCCAAATTTAATTATGATCCATTCAGCCTTTTAGTCGTGAAAAGGTAACAAACACACAGTTACTTTCGCATTGTATCATATTACTAGCTACCGCCAGCGGCTTCGAACGCGTGGTTTGTCAACAAAAGGTAGTCTATGTGTTAATTCAAGTTATAATCTAGGTATATACCAAATTTCATCGAAATCTGTTCAGCGATTAGGCCGTGAAAGAGTAACAAACATCCATACAAACTTTCGCGCTTATAATATTAGTGTGAAGAAGGATTAGTATGGAGCAAGGGCTGCAAGTAATATATGTAGCTAATCGATGTTATTTATCGCTTCCATCTGAGTATAACACATAACTTTTCATCACGAATGTGAGGAAATTAGACAAAACGAACGAAATTAGAACTTTTTAAAACAATTTGTACTAAAAAGAAAATTTGAGTTCCCGGTATCCATTGTTTTTTTTTACTACTTGACTATGGCCTCTTTACTTTTTTATAGAAATAAGGATTTGGCATGTAGATTGTATTTCATTTTTGTTATTATATACTAAATAAATATCCAATTACCATAAAACGAAAGGTAAGTTCATTATTACTATGTGGTAAAATATTATTGAAACTTTTTTGGTGACTAGTTAGACATCCTTGACAAAGATAATGGCTTCTTCTATTCACCCAACCCCTGTTTAAAATTTTAACTGTTCTTTTTTGTTTGTGATAATTAAGGGCTTTATTATGTCTGAAATTAAATACCTGTATTATATAGGGTGTTTGGTAATATACAGACGATATTCAAGTGACAGTTTCTGAAAACATAAAATAAGACTTCTCGAAAAAAAACTACTAGTTATATTATCAAATTTTAAAGAAAATGGACTACGTTTAGGTGATTAATTCGATATAAAAAAGCGTAGGTTTGCAGAGATGAGAATACCATGCGAAAATAACTAATAGCATATTGATATTCCGACATTTCTCCGCTCAGCTTTAGTGGAAACGGTCAAGCGGCGATGTCTTATTTTCTACAGCGCATTCGCAGTGAAGTTGTAAGCAGAGAGTGCGTAGAGTATTTATTTTGGATGTCGATTGGAAAAGTAGGCAGTAATTTTTATATCAAATTAATCACCCAAACTTAGTCGATTTTCTTTAAAATTTGATAATACAACTAGTAGTTTTTTTTTTCGAGAAGTCTTACTTTATGTTTTGAAAAACCGTAATTTGAATATCGTCAGTATATTACCAAACACCCTGTATTTATTTTACGAATTTAGTCTCAGAAAATGTTCGAAACAGTCATTATCGCATTATCGTACCTTTGCCGACTGCTTCCTAATCCACAATGTATTAGAAGTTCCTTTATAACGCCTATTAAAACACTCTTCTCACATTTCAAGGTAATTTACGCGCCATAATTTATCAAAAACACCATAAATTATAAATCAGGCACAAGTCAATACAGCTCATTTTAACGTAACAGCATTAAATGGGCCACATAAAGCTGTCAGGGGATAATTGACGGCCATTGATGTATAATTAATGAGGAACAAGTAAGATTCCGAGACAGCTAATTAACTAACTTGAGTTACAATGTTCTATTATCGGAGGCTAGAGTTACAATGGTGGTTTGCAGGTGACGGACTAAATCGAATTAATTTATTCAATCTTAGAAATAAAATTATCTAGGACGGTGATTCTTTATAAAGAAAAACAGGAAACTATATAATAAAAACAGTGTATTTTAATTATTTTTATGTTTGACCACGATTTTGCCTGATGGTAAGCGATGGTGCAGTCTACGATGGATTACGCTTGCCCAGAAACCTATTATTTCTCAATTAAAGACACCTAGGTTATAATTATCAGGAAGCACAGACTCGGGCAAGGTTTTCCATTCTTTGGTGGTGCGAATAATAAAAATGGAAGAGAACCACTTTGGGCGTATGGGAGGTATTTCTTTCTACCTTAAAGCGTAGGCGCACCGCAGAGCGTCTGATTGTCCGATGATACGAGGGCACACTGAAAGTTTTCGGAATCAATAATAAAAAAATACTATTAATGGTCAAAAATTAATTTATTGTTTCTCAAAATATTCTCCCTTTGAATGCACTTTTTCATACGATTGAACCAATTTTGAAAACATTTGCGCCACTCCTCCCTGGTGACGGCAGATACATGTTTTTCATACTCTTCGACAGCCTCTTCTGGTGATGAAAACCGTTGATCGCGTAATTGGTTCTTGATTTTTGGGAACAGAAAAAAGTCACACGGTGCCAGATCAGGACTGTATGCTGGACTCATAAGTTGTACGTTTTCAAAAACTCGTTTGTCTATCTGGCCGTATGGGAACACGCATTGTCGTGGTGCAAGATGATACGGCGTTTACCGTTATTTTCACGGAGTTTGTCAATAATTTCCGGTAAAGAAATGGTCGTGCACCAGTCACTTTTCTTGGTACGACGATTTTCTAAAGCAACAGTAGCCACGTGTCCAGTTTTATTAAAAAAGAAGCAATTACGGAATGAATGAAATTACTGATTAACCTATACATGGCTAGATTTAAATTACTAGGGTATTAGAACTGTACACTAGTAATTAATAAAAACGAATAAAAAACTTCTAGTTTTAAACACGACAAGATATTTTTATTAATATTCCTACCTATTTATAGACAACACCAAAAGTTATAAGCTTAGTTTAGTAAGTAAACTGAAAGAAATTGCTCTCAGCGTATTGCCGTTTTAGTTCAACTTAGTATCTTAAGTTAGCGAATAGTGCAGAATAGACACCACTCATATATACCTATATATGTAGTATACAAATAGATTCCAAAGCTAATTAACTAACTTGAGTTACAGTGTTATACGGGCGACTGGTTTGTAGTAAGAGTTTTAAAGTGAGAAGGTTCTATGAAGGGACTTTTAAGTGTGTTGGAAACTTTGCTTCGCAGAAGTCTTTGGCTTTTCAAACATTTGTTGAGAACTATGGGAACCAGATAGCATATACATAATTATGTTTAATTCAATTAATAACAGAAATAATATAAAAGTATTTACAAGACTATAATACAGGAGAAACAGTTGAATCATCTAAAGATCGTTGGTAACAATCTATAGCTCAACTGCTCCAGATCACTACCAGTAGGAAGTATCCCTAAGACACTGGCTGCATTGCCCCGCTAAATTGCAATGCTTATGTGTTGACCCGGATAAGCGCCAGCTCTCTGATCACACGACGCTTCGACCAGACCCCAAAGGGCTCAAATGTGTAAGCTTGTCGAGACTTCCATTTAAGTCATTACATAATAAACAATATATAAATATTGCTGGACATTTCACACAGCGCTATCTAGCCCCAAACTAAGCAGAGCTTGTACTATGGGAACCAAATAACTGATAGAATACTTATATACATTTTTTTTGTAAATAAATATGTACTTATAATATATAGAGAAACAACCAGACCCGGAACAAATACGTTATTATATATAATAAGTCAAATATATAATATATCATTATATTTATACTTCGAATAAAAAGAGAACAAATATCTGTAGACCATGTACATTTTCGAAGCGGGAATCGAATCCGCAACCTCCTACGTTTCAGCCGGCTATTTGACCACTGAAATGAACAAATATTTTCCATCACTCACTCTCTGAAAGTTGGTCATTGTAAACTCGATAACGGCTCCGTAAATAAAATTTACGGCCTTAAAGTTAATTTGAAAATAGGCTTATTGCATTCTTAATGTTGTATGTTTTTGGTGACAATCAGGGAGGTGTTATAAGTTTGACGCCAATGTCTGCCTGAATGTCTGTTTGGTTGTCTGTTTGTCTGTATGTTTATGGCGTCATAGTTCCCAAACGGCTTGACTGATTTGGACGCGGTTTTTTTAAAAGAACGCTAATTTAACTAGAGTGGTTCTTAGCTATGAGTGATGAGATCAGGGCAGCCAATTCGAACATTATCAGCATATTTCGTTTTTGCTGAAGTTTTTTTGTAACTAAATTAAAAACAAATAAATTACCAACTTATACTATGTCGTACCATCAGATGGGCCGTGAGATGGATGAAAAGGCGACGGGAACAACGTGCGATCCTTGAATACCCCTTAAATTTAAGGGGAAAATTTACAAGACGATCATAAGACTTGTCGTAATGTATGGTTCTGAGTGTTGGGCCACGAATGGATGATGGTGATAAGATGGATGTGTGGGGGCACGCGAATGGATAAGATAAGGAATGAGTATATTAGATAAAGTTTAAAAGTAGCGCCAGTGATAGAAAAATTGAGGAATAAGAGGCTAGTGTGGTATGGGCATATCATGCGTAGGGAAGAAAATCACGTGACTAAAAGAGTGTTAGATATAAGTGTGGATGGATATAGAAGTAGAGGAAGGCTGAAGAAGAGATGGATCGACTGTGTGATGAATGATATGGGCAGGAGGGAAGTGGCAACGGAGATGACGGCTGATATGGAGGAGAAAGACATGTTTTTTTTTTAAATTGGATAGAACTTCGTTTGACCACAATCTCACCTGATGGTAAGTGATGATGTGGTCTAAGATGAAGCACGAAGATCTAGAAGAAACCTATTTACTCTTACCTTAAAGAGGCCCGGATTGTATTCTTTAGGATAAACAGACGACGGCAAAGTGTTCCATACCTTAGCTGTACGCATCAAGAACGTAGAACCAAAACGGTGTGTGCGAATGGGTTGTATATTGACTAGGTACGGATGGTACTGAGCCGTGCGCCTGCTTGTCCTTTGATGGAAGGGAGATGGCGGGATCAGGTCATATAGTTCCTGGGCACATTCCCCAAATTGTATTTTGTAAAAGATCGATAGGCTTGCAACTTTACGGCGGTATTCGAGACTTTGGGTCTTAGTCACCGCCATATATTGCTCACCTATAAGCCTAAAAGACCTACGTTCTATCGAGTCTAAGGCAGCGAGCTGGTATTTGGCCGAACCATCCCAAAGGTGGCAGCAGTACTCCATACCAGACCGGACTTGAGCTTTGTAAAGACTAAGAAGCTGTCCTGGTGTGAAGTATCTCCTGACGTTGTTGAGGATGCCCAGCTTCATGGCAGCTGTTTTAGCCTTAGACTCGATGTATGAACTAAAGTTGAGAGTAGGCGTGAGCGAGACCCCTAGGAGCTAGAGGTGACCTTCTATAGATAACGGTACATTTTGGAAAATTGGAACTTGGGTAAACTGACTCTTTTTCGCCGAGAAGAGACATGCTTGCGTTTTTGAAGCATTGAATTTGACAAGATTGGCATCGCCCCAGTCAGAGACGGCCTTGAGTGTCAAATTCAAACGCTGCAACATCTCGTCTCTCTGCCTCTGAATTTCAGCTCTGCTGGCTCGAGCATAAGAAGTGTACCTCTCCACAACTGTAATGTCGTCTTCGTGCCCAATGATACCGGGCTTGAGCAGATCATTGATATGCAGCAGAAACAGCGTGGCAGAGAGTACTGACCCCTGAAGTACCCCGGCATTAATAGCCAATTGATCAGACGAGCGGCCATCAATGAATGGATCGTTCCCTCAGAAAGTCTGCAAGCCAAGAGCAGAACTGAGCTGGAAGTCCGTATGAAGGAAGCTTGCCAATAAGGCTGGCATGCCAAACCCTGTCAAAAGCCTTCGAGATATCTAGTGAAACAGCCAGTGCTTCACCATATTTCTCGATGGCTTCACTCCAGGTGTGTGTAGTATACGCAAGAAGATCCCAGTAGACCGTTTCTGGCGACACCCATATTGACGGTCACTAAGGAGGTCATTGTCTTTAAGGTATGTTGTGCCGACCCCGCGTAATGTGTGTAAAGGGCAGGAGGAAGAAGACCATCAGAATTATCATAATTTTATCAGGCCGTAATATGATTGTTTGCCTTAGAGGTACGTATTAAAGTAAATGGTTTAAGTTACCAGAATCAGGCATAAATATTCTTAATTTTTGTTGGTCTAATATAAATACACCTAATATATACAAAAGCACAATTTAATGAAGCACGTACTAACAGTAAATTGTACATTTTTTTACATTTTCTGCTTCAAACGTTGTTTTTAAGTCTGATTATTTTCTAATGGCCTTTTGTCACGAATGTTAATCACGCCAGAAATGTCATAGATATTGAACCACTTGTGTGGTGTCACGCAAGCAATTATTCAAAAACCTTTCTTCTAACACTTAAAACACAAAAAAGCGTAACGAAAACCACGTTTTAGGAATGAACCCGTCGAGGTTGGAGGAGTGTGGAGCCAGAAAACCGGAAAGCTATCGGATCTGCCCGACATTTTATTTCGAATTTGAATTATAATTCACAACGCTATTTTAAAACTATTTCGGATAGACCGGCCCTTACCGTTTTCAAAATCCGTCAAGCCGTTTAGCCTACACGATGAGCCAAATTAAGAGGCATATAACTATAAAATAATAGTCACCTTGTTTGCAATCAGGTAAAATTTCGTTAACAAGTTACTCGTATGATCAACTTAGTTTGAAATAAAGTATCAATTTCATTAAAATCTCTCAGAATATTGGGAAAACTAAATTAATAACTATGTAAAACGAGTCTGAAGGGAATTGCCATTTTATGAGATAAATTTGCATATCGTGATAATAGTTTCCAAGAAGTTGAGGCATTGTAGTACCTAGTTAGTATTACACCGATAAAACGATACGTGATAAATCCCGTATTTATAATATTCTTTATTATTACTAGTGGTTCTCACATAAAAACAAAAAAATATTATTTGTAATCTTTGACTATAAAAATAGTGCCCCGAAATGAATAACCAAATTACTTGACCTACAGTTTCATCCAAATTACAGGTAACGGGAGTTCATGTAAATTGGTTCATCTTTTTTGGGGTAGAAATTGCAGTTATTCTGGATTTCAGACCTTGGCCTATATTTGTGTTACTAAAGCTACACGCACACCAAATTTCAACATTGTGGGGTTACTGGTGTACCCTGTGAATTTTGTCAAAGTTCAGTTTTTATTATGTCTAATAACTTAAAAACTAAAAGGTTTAAATTTAAAATAAAAACAGGGTCGAAATGTACTCACAAATACCTTTTCTTAGACGTGCCACTTGATCGGATAGTCTCATTTTTTTTTACCCCTCTTGAACCCAACCCAACACATTTTTAGCTCATATAGTCACATCAAAGTTGTTCCATCATTACCTACAAAATACAAAATTTCACAATGATAAGATGAATGCTTCGAAAGTTATCCTCGAACAAACAAACATACATACATACACCGCCAATTTGCCCAAGTTGACTTGGAGATCTCGCTTCGCTCGATCAATTATTTTCAGCCCTCTGTGTCCTACTACTGGGCAAAGGTCTCCCCTCTATTCTTTGCAAAAACTTTAAAGCGCTAAGATGGTCCAATCCTCTCGGAAATTAGTGAGCTCGTCCCTCCATCTTTTCTTTGGTCTGCTGCGACGTCTTCGGGCTGTGTCGAGGTTCCACTCAGG
Source organism: Philereme transversata (assembly GCA_963924445.1). Lineage (NCBI taxonomy): Eukaryota > Metazoa > Arthropoda > Insecta > Lepidoptera > Geometridae > Philereme > Philereme transversata. Next base: position 16,446,556 of record OZ004347.1, read on the forward strand.
GGTCAGCTTAGCCCACTGATCGCCCGACATACTGAATAAATACCCAGCCCAGTCCCACTTAAGCTTAGAGGCTTTCGTATCTACATCTGCGATTTGTGTTAGTGAGCTCAGCTCGGTGTACGAGTATGTATATTCAAACTTATTTCTTATACCCTCTACGCCGTAGATGCTCGTAGAGGCTACCTAACATGTGTAAGGTCTTACAATAAAAATAACAATACTAAGGTCCTAACAAGCCTATTTATGACAAAAACAAAGTACTATCCCAACTATTGACAATAAAAACGTTCCAGATAAAAATATCTCCGAAAAATACCGTATTATGTGAGTACAATATGGGCTGTCATTGTCAGGGCCAGAGTAGGCTCTTGAGGCTTTATACTTCTATTATTGTATTGGAAAGTACCCATCCTATCGCCTTAGTGCCAGTCAGGGCAAATAGATTATAATAATATACCACTGTTGAATCATTGTCGTTTGCATGTTTTATTTACAAGCTTTTGTGGAACAATATTTTGGGGCAGGTAGATTCTTGAGTGGAGACCACTTTACTAGCTGCGGCTTCCCACGCATGGTTTTTCAATAAAAACATTACCCTCCATCTGCGCAGTTAGATAAAAAGTAGCCTATGTTACTTAGGAATAATGTAGCATTGTAATGGTGAAAGAATTTTTGAAATCGGACTAGTAGTTTTTGAGTTTATTCATTACAAACATACAAAAGTTGGTATAGGTATCTTTAATTAATGTACTCTATGATTAAAATAACTACTTTATTATATATTTATTATATTATATTATAAGAATAATAACTTTTCCTTTAATGTTATAAGCATTAGTTTTCTTCCATACCAATTACCTTTAAATGAATAGATGTAACGTGGCTTTAAAATGATAATGTATGAAACATTAATTGATGGGGTTGCCACGTTTCTACAGTGCATCAGGTATGTTCAGTGAGGCGCACACGGATGGCTTCCACGCCATTATAAGAAAGCGGTGTGCGTCGCTCTTGAAACGCCTGCGTGGTAGCCCCAACATCATTCTGAGCACATTTGCGGACAGGTGGGACTCTCCGTTTCTGGGGCACTGGTTAAGCCTCCATGCAACCCCCTTATAAGGGACGTTGCCCCAGTCACTGATAGACCCTCGTGTCCACGAACGTGTTTGTATGTATGTGTATGTGTCTCTGTGTGTTTTTAATTATAATTAAATTTTACGGTATAATTTTATTTTTATTTAATTTTATGTGATTTTATTTTATTTTATTTGATTTAGTTTAATTTGATGTTAGTAATTTAATTTTAATTTTATTTATGAGTCAATGGCTTGAAATAAACAATTTTTATTTATTTTTTTATTTTATTAAAATCAGTTCACACTTTGTAGAAAATCATAACCTCCAATCCAATTCTCCAAATCAGATCACGCCAAATATTGACATCATTACATTTCTACGTAAAATAGATTCCTTTGATGTACGAGTAGGTACTACTTTTCAGCTGGCGAACTCAAACACAGCATCCGAATATTGTGCAAAATGGTCCGAATTCCCGATAAATATTTATACCTAGCGTGCCATTTACCTCCCTTTGATGTAAACTGGAGCTATGAACATAGTCTAAGTAGAAACGGCTAGATTATTTCATATATATCGACCAGTCTTTCAGTAGTTCACTTTATAATTTTGAAATAAGAGCTGCACCTAGGATGACGTCCTGCATTGGGGTATTTTGTGTACGTACCCTGTACATAATTTTTTTTTGTTGTATTAAAATGACAATATTGTAATTTTGAATCATGAAGATCGGAATAACGCGTCGAAAGTTAAAAAAAAAGTACCTACAAAAAAAAATATAAATGTAAACGCCCAAACTTATCTAGAAATTTCGCTATAATAAATCGTGATACTAAGCAAAACTGATTAATGGGCATGCTCTTTTTCCCTGTGGATTTAACACGTATTCAATACATCTGTATTCAATACATCTGTATTCAATAACATCTTCCAGATCAATTTGAATCGTCATTTCAGGAGTACATTTTCCAAAGATAAACTTTGTTACACGCAAATTTTATTGTTACGGGTACATTGTTAGACCGAGTTATAGATTTTTGTTACAGTTTAATATTTGATGGTTAGGTATACTCAGTTAGGGCCGTCAGTGGGTGAGACCAGCGCAGGATCGTGGTGGATGGGCACAAACTTGGGGAGGCCTATACCCAACAATGGGTGAAGTCAGGCTGTGGATATGATGATGAGGTATACCATGAAATGAAATTAAATCAACTTATTTGCTAAAACATTGTAGTGTTATGTGTATGTGAGGAGCACATGACGTTGCTTCGCGAGCATGTAAATGTATTATATAGGAACAATAGGTATAACACAGGCAAAAATATAACTTTGTGTATACATAAATGAGATAAAAATAAATATTTGAATACAACATTAATTTGGTACGTCAAATAAAAAAAAAATTATAAATTAACAAATAAACATTATGTTAAAATAAAAAATAATAAAAAAGAAAATTACGTTGCTAATGTCACATCACATCATTTTAACAATTTTAAATTTCTTTACTGAATGAAATTTGTCTAATAACCATTTGTGTGATTTATTTGAAAAAGATCGTCAAAAAAATCAGTATTGTAGAGACCTAGCGTTCCTGCTAAAGTCTGTGGCTCGTCAGATTGAAAATACCTCGATGACGACAGAGCAATCTGGTAATGGACACTATGACGTCCTCAGAATAATGCGTTCTAGAACCTTTGATCACACGGACACATTGGAAATGAAGTATTGCAGGTTTAACGACAACCTGCGTGGCGCAGTGAACGAATAGCGGGCTGAGACACAGAAGGTTGCGGGTTTGATTCCCACCGCGGAACAACTGTACGATTTACAGATATTTGCTCCGGGATGGATGTTTCTCTATACTACGTGATTGGTTCTGTACGACATTAAATGAAAACACGGGTAGGGATAGTATTGTTGTTAAATAGGGTTTTTTCAAATCCATAATTATTTTTTTTATTTTCAAGCAACTTTAATATCAAGTCCTTAAATATCAATGAAATAGTCTTTATAAAATAGGTAAACAAATCATATTCATTCATCATGTAAGTAGGTACCTGTTAAACTGACTAAGCGGCATCGTCGCAAAGGCGCCGCCGATTTACGTTAAAAATTGTTTATTGGAAATGTATCGATTACTAGATAAATATTCAAGACACCGGTATTAAACCCACCTCTAAAATCAGTTAATACAATTCCGGATTTGTGTTTTAAATTAATGTCGTACATAAAAATAGGTTGTATTTTATATATGTAACTACAAACCAAAATGTATACAATAAGTATTATATCAGTTATCCATAGCACAAGCTTTGCTTAGTTTGAGGCTAGATAGCGTTGTGTGAAATGTCTAGCATTATTATTATTCATAAGTCATAATCCAAGGGAGAAGAGATGATGAAGAGAATGAAATTATACAAATTACTTTTTGGTATAATGCGAACCATCATGATTGGAAAGTTATTAAGCGGACGAAGTCATATAGGCTTTCAGCTAGTAATCATATTAATATTATAAATTGCGAAAGTGAATTTGTTTATTTATTTGTTTGTTTCTTACGCTTTTACGTCGTAACAACTGAATCAATTGCGATGAAATTTAGTACATAGATTATGACCTGGATTGAAACAGGCTACTATTTATTAATAAACCACGCAGAAAAAGTCGCGGGCGTTGACTAGTATCACACAAATAAAATTGTCTGCTAAATCGTTGCCAGAAATGCTGGATCCAGCATTGCAATCCCTAGTCATGACTCGTGATACCACAAAAGACCGAAAACAAAAAACAAATAGTTCTAGATCATACAATCATTAGACTCCGGCAGCAATATAACTAAACACCTCCTGCGCAGTGTTGGTCATAATATCAAAACATTGATTTTCACATAGATAACTTAGGCTAGGTTTTTAGATCAACTTGTTTTTATATTTTCTAAACTTCTCTATAAACACTTTAATAAGTATTATAATAAGAATAAAGGTAGCCTATGTGGTAATCCAGGTTATAATCTACGTATATATCAAATTTCATCGAAATCGGTTTAGCCGTTACGACGTGACTGAGTAACAAACAAGCAAATAAAAAAATAAAAAACATCCAAATTTTCGCATTTATATTATAAGTGTGACTAGCTGTTGCCCACGACTTCGTACGCGTTACACTCCTAAATGTGTAGGTAACCTAGAAATAAACCTAAATTCGCTATTGCAACTTGACTTTATTTTATTCCATGTGAACTGATTTAGGTCCTATAAAAGGTAGGCTATGACCACATATCCCAAATAAATAAATAAAACAAACAAATAAATAAACAAACATCCAAACTTTCACATTTATAATATTAGTGTGATTCTTGAAAAAGACGTCTAATATTATTAATATTAATATACTAACAACGCAATAGAAGTAGGAAATTTTTATTCATCCATATTGCGTTTCTAAAGTGAACCGTTGAAAGAAGAAAATTATTTATATTATTTTATACATACTGACGAAGTCACAGATAACAGCGACCAAAATAATATGATCGTAGCATCAAATTAATTACCCATGCCCACAAAATAGATAACCATTTTACATCAGCGAGACACAACTCTGACCATATCTCATGTCAGTTGCAATTGCCCGCAAAATGTAGTCAAAATAGCGCAAACATAGTGAACATAGCACCCCCGCTTTCAGCCATTGTTAGATTCAACGCCCTAGGCAGTAAATACCCCCGATTTCAGGATAAGCTCAGACAAATTAGCTAGGAACTTAGCTTTATCTGACAAGTAGATAGGGTATTCGCGTTTTAAGGTGCTTTAACCAGGTAAGGGCCTTTCATTCCGGTATTTCTAAAAGGTAGAATGTAGAAAAGAGGTGTTTATTGTTAATTTGAAGGTGCTTTAAAACCAGGTAAGGATCTTACATTTCGATATTTCTACAAGGTAGAATGGAGAGAAGAGGTGTTTATTGTTTATTTTTTGTCTTTATGTGTATTTGGCATCATAGCTGATGGGATACAAGAAAAGTTCACTTTACCTAAATTAAATAAACACAATATCTTTAGTCCGACTGCACCATTTTTTTATTTTAGAATTATCTCGGAAACGCGCGTCCACGTGGCTCCAGCGGTGGCTATGATGTCGTCCGCCCAGCGGGTACCAGTGCAGCAGCCTCTCGCTCCACCGGTTGTCTGTAGTTCTTGCTATATGTCCGGCCCATCGCCACTTAAGACGACATATCATTTTTGGGGCGTCTATGATTTTTGTTGTCTTACGAATACCTATACATCTCTCTCAATCGGTTAATTTTAATCCCAGCATGCTTCTTTCTGCAGATCTTTGAAAGGTTTGGATTTTCTTTATTATTTCCTGTTGGCCATGATTGACATCCATTGAGTAAGGTAGGAGTCACAACTGAGTCCATCGGCTTTTGCTTAAGGTGGATTTTCATCTGGGATTTAAAAATATGTTTCCGGGACCAGTAAGAGCTCCAAGCTTTTTTAATTCTCCTTTCAATTTTAGTTAGCGTAAACAACAGAATCGCCACCACAGTAAATTTGTAAGTTGTAAACGCGTCACGGATGATTGGTAGATAATGAGAAAATGCTGTTTAGCATGAAGTCCTCCTTTTGCACATGTTTTCTATGCAACAGAGCATAAAATAAATAAAAATAAATTTGTAATAAAATAAAAATAACAGGAAAAAGCTAGGAAATAAGAGATTATTCATGACGCCTTTTCCGTAAACAGTCAAAATGCCTAAGCAATAATGAATACAGTAATATTTATAATTAAAACTGAGGTCGTATTCCAACATTGCTAATCTCAGTTGGTTTAGAAATTCATAATTAGCATGTCGATTACTCAGTGAACTGGGTAATTAATTAAATTAACGTTACAATGACCAGTTTCATTACATTTTGGTTTAGTTAAATTAATTAACGTCATGTCAGCGTGTGTATCAAAGTATACCATTTAGGTAACTAATGTTTTGGCTTTGATGTAATTCATTATGCATAGATTACCAAACGACATGAATAACATTTCCATACCTATTCATTTTCTTGGAATATTTCTAACCTAAAACGAAATCCTTGTATGCCGTAGATTGAATAAAATAAACCAAACAGTTACTTACATACAGTACGTTGTATGTACTTAATGTAGTACGAGAAACTCCTCCTTTTTTTGAAGTCGGTTAATTACTTGTATCGTAAGTGTCTACTAGAAACAACGAGTGCGTACCACAATTAACCAGTAAGTTTTATACCTCTAAAGCTAGTTCAACGCAAGCCGCAATATATAAAAACAGACGATGGTTAGGTAAACTAAAAATAACATCAAATTAAAAAAAAGAGTTATGAAATTTTCATTGTCAGAATTCAAATTCGGAACACCCTGTTTTAAGCTATAAGTATAGAAACTGGCCCATTATAAGTTAAGACTGGATTTTTAATTTTGTTAACTGATTACTTTTTTAAACTCCATATTTCTGACCCTTTCGTGTGACAAAGTTATGTAGAAATATCCTCACATTACAGCTTATAAAGGCAAGGTATGTGGGCCACTTAGCCACCCTGAATAATAAATGATGGGTCTTGATTCCCGTGTCTCACGAGAATTCCTGAATACTCTGGATATGTTCGGTACTTTTTCTCAAGAATCTTGACTTGCTGGCACTTAGCATGATTTGTTTGCTTAGATTTTGATGCATTCAATAACTTTCACAGTGTTTTTGGTGATTTTTAATAAAGTTAACAGTTGATACGACAAGTATTTACATAATTATTTATTCATGTCACACAAAAGTGTAAATAATATAAAGCTTACTAGTTATATCGAGTTCTATTTATCTTTAAATAGATGAATAAATCGTTTTTTTTATTGATGATCGTCAAGCGCTTGATCACTACCTCACCTGGTAAGTGGTAATGTGATCGAAGATGGTGTACGCTTGCCTAGAAAGAACCTATTCACTCTTGACTTGAAGACTCCGAGATTATACTGGTTCGGAAAAACATACGCCGGAAGTGAGTTCCATTCATTACTTGTGTTAGCAAGGAAAGTTGAAGCAAATCGTTTGGTACGGCAAGGTGGTATGCCGACCAGGTTTGGGTAGTATTTCTCGGTACGTCTGCTTGTTCGGTGGTTGAAGGGGGAGGGAGGGATAAGGTCATGAAGATCTTGCGCACATTCACCAAAATGAATCCTGTAGAAACTGAAAGTCTGGCTACCCGACGTCTGTGCTCTAGACTTTGTAAATTGGCTTCCAATAGGGAGTCATCACCAATGAGTCTAGCAGCACGTCGCTCAATCAAATCAAGGGATTCAAGCTAATACTTGGCCGAGCCATCCCAAAGATGGCAGCAGTGGTGAGATGAGCGGTTTACAGTGAATGCACCGTGATTACTTTTACTACCTACTTAATGGTAAACACAGAACAATGAGCGGTCTTATCGCTGAAAGCCTATGTACACATTGATACATTTTACGCCGCAATGATTTTTTTCTTTCTTAACGCGAGATTTAGTTACTTATTTACCAACTATAAAGTGACTGCGCAGTCTACAAAGATTGTACCAAAAATATTCGTCGACTTCTATGGTAAAAACTAAAAACAAATTCCCATCTAAGAGTCAAGAAAATGTAAGACATATTAAATAGATATAAAGCATATTTTTGCATTGAAAGTACTATTCCGTTGTACGAGTTATTCATCACTTCGACACTATGAATTTCATCTTCAATCTGCATTCAATTTCAATACAAAATTGGCAAAAGAACGTAAATTGAAAGAATGTATAAAATAGAATGCACATAAAGAAGAATGCATAAACAGCTATTCAGAACACTCGTAAAGAAAGGAAAGGGCTCTTAACCTGCTTGCTTACTATACTTTGTGCACTAGGTGCACAGGTCTTTGACTCCGTAAAATTTACTCGTAAAATCTAGAGAAAGGATGAAATCATCTAAGCTGATTTCAAAGAATAAGGTATTTTTACTAATAAGCTTGGAGAAACTTGACTTAAGCAATGCAAAAACCGTTAATGATCATCATTATACATCAATGGAAACTGGTAGACGTAGGAGATTTTTATTTAATTATTTATTTAAAGTCAGAAAATAGAATGACATTGCGCTTATTTACGTTTGCCTATTAACAAAACGTGTCAATTATCGAAAAACGAAACGTACCTAATAACTAAACTAGTTTGGTAAAATATTTTTGGAGAATTGCAACACGATTTTTTTTATGTGTCTATGGTTATTGATTTTATTGTGAATGAGTTCTTAAATATTCGCCAATTTCCTTTTAAAACTGCTGATCTTCAGACAATTTTGAACAAAAAATAATATCAGCTATAAAACAAAATGGAATATCAAGAAAGTCTTTATCATTTTTGTACTTGTGAATAAAACTTATTGTTATTTATAAAAACAAAAACATTTGTAAAAAGTGATATATAAATAAAAATCTAACCTCTTTATAGTACTGATATCAATCCTTATTAACGTATAATTGAATGTCTAGTAATTAAATTGAAATCCAACGTTTTAAAAAACGGAATTCAAACAAGGGATTTTAGGGTTGAATTCATTATAAATTGATATTTCGTTTCATTAATTCGAAAACCATGGAATACAATCGATCACTTGGTTACGTCATAATATGTAGGTATATGTACTTAAATTATTGCTATAGGTAGGTATCATTTTATGGCTGATATAATAACGATAACAAATGGTTACTAATTTAAACGGGCATTTAGCAACAGTCGATACCCCAGGATAATAAATAAAAAAGGTACATACGCGATAAATACCCTTTCAAATCAATAATTATGTATAGTGATTGCAAAAGTCTGAAAATGCTACAACGATAATGATTAAAAATAAAGCAAAAACACATAGTACATGGAAAGCAGTTGAAACCACAAAACAGGCAGTATGTAGCTTGAAACGTCACTTTTATTAGTTTAATCTTTATGGACTTGAAGTTGCAACAGGAAGTTCTAGATTTGCGATTTCTTTGTGGAACTTCAACCTAGTTCAGCGTCACGAACTATATTTGTCGACCAGTTTCAAACGAATGATTTAACTTGGAATATGGAATGGATAATCTTTTGTGGTGGTGTAACTAGTTGTTTTGTCGTCATTATTAAATTTCGTAGTAATAGTAAAAAGTACTAACTAGTAATTTTCAAATTTTCGCGATCACTGTACACAATTACTGATTAAAACGGGTATTTATCGCGTATGTACCTTTTTTTATTTGTTATTCCGACGTTTCGGCTGTGTTGCGACAACCGTGGTCACGGGCAGACTGGAGTACTTGGAGTTGCTGCAGCTGAACTTCTCGATGGTAGCTCCAATTACTACCGCCTGTGACCACGGCTGTTGCAACACAGCCGAAACGTCGGGATAACAAATAAAAAAAAGGTATATACGCGATAAATACCCGTTTTAATCAGTAATTATGAGTACTAACTAGGTATTAGATTGCTTACATGGTCGAATTATATTAACAATGTTATAAAATATCCTGCGTGGTCACCTAAATAGATGGCTGCAAACACTGAGGACGCAATGTTGCTAAAAAAATGTCACGTTATAACACAGGCCTATTTTTACATACAGCGTAGCCCTAAGACAGACATTCGGGGCGTCTTGGAGGTAAATAGAGGTGGCTGGACGAGCTGCTTTTGAGAGAAACTGGCAAGCGGCTGCATAGGATCGCACACGCACCATCACACTCATACAAAAACAACTCCATTTATATATATATACATATAAAATGTCATACTTATGACGACCTCCGTGGTGCAGTGGGCGAATAGCCGGCTGAGACGCAGGAGGTAGCGGGTTCGATTCGGATAGCGGGAAAATTTTTTGCATATTTACAGATATTTGTTCCGGGTCTGGTTGTTTCTCTATATATTATAAGTATGCATTTACATAAAAAAATTATATAAGTATGCTATCAGTTATTTGGTTCCCATAGTACAAGCTCTGCTTAGTTTGGGGCTAGATAGCGCTGTGTGAAATGTCCAGCAATATTAATTATTTATTTATTATATATATATAAAATGTTTGTAAGTTATGTGCATGTTCAAATAAATAAATTTGAATTGAAAATTGAAAAGTAATTGGTTACTTAGGAGTTTTGTAAACTTATATTATTTTATAAGTTACACCTATATTTTTATTTACACAATTCATATACCTGAAGTGCAAAATCTCCTAATACAAGTATTATATACCTAAAAAGAGGTTCCAATTACTAGTTAAGCTATTTTAAACACATGTTAATTAAACAAAAACATTTGTATTTGTGGCACAGGATCGTATTGAATAGCTGAAGTTGGGAAAGGCCTTTTTGCAACAACAAGACAGTATGGGCTTATAATAGTAACTATTTTTTGTTTCTGTTCTCTTTTTCACAACAGGCAAGCTGTAGCTTAGTTTCAATATGCGGAAACTTATTGATGGCCGTCAGCGGTTTATTAAGTAGTTTTAATTCTTTAAGTTCTGTTTTTTCTAAGCAATAAATCGTAATTTCAATAAATAAATATTGGTGGACATTTCACACAGTGATATCTAGCCCCAAACTAAGCAGAGCTATAACTATGAAAACCAGATAACTGACTGAATACTTATATACTTACTAGCTTCCGCCAGCGGCTTTGCACGCATTGTTTGTCAACAAAAAGTAGCTTATGTTTGAATCCAGGTCATATTCTATCAAAACACCATATTTCATTGAAATCGGTTCAGCTATTAAGACGTGATTGAGTAACACATAAACAAATTAACATCCAAACTTTCACATTGATAATATTATTCTGCTAACTAGTGGTTCGCCCCGAACTGAGATCTCGCGGATCTCTCAAAATAAATATTATTCTTAGGGCGACTTGCACAACGATTTAGTGGCTAAATATGATTTAAGGAATTGTCAAATCATACAAATACTTCAAATTTAAACATGTTTAGTCGCTAAATATGTTTAGTGATCTGTGTGCATGCCAGGTTTAATCTTTGACTAATAAATTGGTGCCACGAAATGAATAACCAACCTACTTGACCTACAGTTTCATTCAAATTAGATGTAAACGGGGTTCTTGTAAATTGGTTATTTTTTTCGGGTACAAATGGCAGTTATTCTGGATTTCAGACTTTTGCTTATAGGTATTTGTGACGCTAAAGCTACACGAACACCAAATTTCAGCATTGTGGGGTCACTGGTGTACCCTGTGAACTTTGTCAAAGTTTTGTTTTTATTATGGCTAATAACTCAAAAACTATAAAAATTAAACTAAAAATAAAAACGGGGTTCAAATATACTAATATAGACCTTTCATTTGACGTCCCATTTGATCTAATAGTCTCATTTTCATTTTTTTTACCCCTCTTGAACCCCAATATCTCAACAACCCCCCAAAATTTTTAGCTCATTGAGTCACACCAAAATTGTGCCATCACCTACCTATGTACCAAATTTCACGATGATCGGATAAACGCTTCGAAAGTTATCCTCGGACAAACAAACATGCATACATACATACAACGCCGATTTGCCCAAGTCGATTTGGAGATCTCGCTTCGCTCGATCAATAATAGTAATAATTAGGATTGGAAAAGAATGACAGCAACCAGGCAGAACACAGAAACACGGCGTTCTGCCCAAATTGGCCAAAGATGAGGACACGAGGAATGGAAGTAAATGAAGGGACTTTTGCCTAGCTGCGAAACAGTAAAGCGTATTAGAAATAAAACTGCTACTTTTCAATTTCCCGTAAGCTACTACCGATATAGCATAGAATATAGCAAATGACTAAATAAATCCCCATGATGGATATCGTCAGAATCATTACTCAGTAAACAGAACCAGAATGATATCCCACAAGGTGTTAGAGGCAAGTCCAAACATAATATTTAACACATCCCCACTTTTTGCATTAAAAATTAAGTATTCACATGACAGGTTGCCATGAGATGCGAACCGTTGACGCATGCCCTCCAATTTTTGGTTCTAGGACATTGCAATTTCCTTAAGATGTTTCCTTTGCCATTACAATATATATATATTTTTATAACCTGTACTGTCCAACTGCTGGGCAAAGGCCTCCCCCATTTTCTTTCAGGAGACCGCAAGGATCTCCTGAAATCTCATGCCAATCAGAGTGGAACCCATCCAGATCGTCGCGCCAACGTTTTCATGGTCTGCCTCGTTGCCGTCGTCCTGTTGGTTGCCAGTCGGTGGAGATCTTAGTCCACCTTTCAGGTTGCATTTGCGTGACATGACCCAATATCAAATAAAATAACAATATACAAAATTATATTAAATTTTATGTTTTATTTTATACGACTTGGAGATGGAGCAACCATATGGCCCACCTGAAGATAATCTGTGGTAACCATCGCATATAAAAAAATATTGCCTCACAGAACACGCGCCTTAAATACGTTTACAGAAATCATAAGGTTTCCAAACTAGGTCGAACAGAAACTTATAAAAGAAAGCCACAAATCCAGATCTGCCTGACCCAGTGAGGCTAGATTAACGATCTAGAAACAAAGGGAGGCAATCAAACGCCTAGAAAATGTTCACAATGTAATCAAAGTGTTCAGTTGAGTCTTCAGCTTAACTATTTTCGTTCGCAAAGTGTTTATTTCATTATTTAATTGACGGGGAGTTCCTCATGGACCCACCAGTTACGCACAACTAGTTGTGATATAGATAGACATTTTTTTTTATTTGTTTATATATATTATAGGCTTGCGTTTAACCACTATCTCGCCTGATGGTAAGCGATGATGCAGTCTGCGATGGTACACGCTTGCCTAGAAGAAACCTATTCACTCGTGACTTAAAGATACCCAGGTTGTAGCTATCAGGAAACACAGACTCTGGCAAGGCGTTCACTCTTTGGCGGTGCGTATAATAAAGGTCGAAGAGAACCGCTTTATGTGAATGGGACCGCAGAGGGTCTGGTTGTCCGATGATAGAATGGAGATGGTGGGATTAGGTTGAAAAGTTCCGCCGCACACTCTCCGAAATGTACTCGATAAATAACCGAGAGGCTAGCAACCTTTCGTCGATACTCCAGGCTGAGGAGCCTTACATCAACTAGCTCATCGTTGCCTATGAGCTTCCTGGCTCTTCTCTCAATCGATTTCAGAGCTTCAAGTTGGTATTTCGCTGATCCGTCCCAGAGGTGAGAACAGTACTTCAAACACGATCGGACTTGTGCTTGGTACAAGTTGAGCAACTGTCCCGGTGTGAAGTAGTGCCTCACCTTTGCGAGTATACCAAGCTTTTTCGCTGCCAACTGGGCTTTTGAGTCAATGTAGGAGCCGAAGTTGAGAGTCGGAGTTAATAAGATACCAAGAAGCTCGAGGTGGTCATCTGATGTCAGATAGACAGATATCAACATTTATTTCGACACAAGTCACAAACACACAAAAACTACCTAGGGAATAATTAATCAATATTAATTATTAATTTATAATGAATTACTCTATCTATTACTAAAAACTGCATTAAAATCCGTTGAATAGTTTAAAAGATCTAAGGTAACAGACAGCGGAAGCGACTTTATTTTATACTATGTAAAGATGACGACCTCTGTGGCGCAGTGGCCGAATATTATGAGGATAGGTGGTGTAAGTTCTTATACCAATTTCAAACTTCTTTTTTTAATCAAGTCTTTTATCACTTCACAGTTAGTGCTTTTGATTAAAAACTATTTGTAGTGTTTACACAGTAGGACTATGCTTGGAGTTTCTCTGAAGGATAAAATCCGTAACGAGGTTATCCGACAGAGAACCAAGCTCACCGACATAGCTCAGTGGATTAGCAAACTGAAGTGGCAGTGGACTGGCCTTTTATGCCGGAGAACCACCAACCGTTGGGGTAAACGAGTTCTTGAGTGGAGACCGCGTCTCGGAAAACGTAGTGTGGGGCGCCCCCCGGCTAGGTGGAGCGATTACATAAGAAAGGTGGCGGACAGAAACTGGGTGAGAAGAGCCGAAGACCGGGCTCAGTGGCGCGTATTGGGAGAGGCCTATGTCCAGCAGTGGACTAATGTGGGCTGATGATGATGATGATGATGATGACACAGTAGTCCGAAATAATCCTAGCATTTGAAGATAATGACTGAAGAGTGAAGAAAGGTAAATTTAGATAACTTCTAGCAACTTAAGACATATGGTTGCTGTAATTATTAAGATTTCATTCGCAATTTCAATCACACACAAAAATGGCACCACGGAAGACCAGCGCTATAGTAGTATAAATATGCTACTATAGCACAATGCTGAGTGGTGACCGTTTTTGCTCACAAATTTGTTAATTAATTTATACCCATTTTTCTAAGCCATTGTACACTTGTGATGCAAAATAAACGTTTTTCTATTCTATTCTATTCTATTCAATGTGATAGAACATATACTAGCAAAAAAATTAATAAACAACTTAAGGTATATAACTGGTTATATGTATGTATGAATATGTATTATTAATGTGTAGTGTGCGTGTGTGTATATAGTTGGTATGTACATTATATTTATATATATTTTTTTTTACTATTGGAGATGGAACATGCTATGGCCCACCTGATGTTAAGTCGTAACCATCGCCTATAAGAGAATTACCTCGTAAGTCACGCATGTTTAATAGGTGCCCTACGGTGCACAGCCCTGTGTCCATCAACTTGAGGCATACAGGTGTATGAATGAGGCTGTAATTTTACCATCAACCATACCTTTCAAACCAAAACAGCAATGCTGCTTGGTTGCATAAATCGGTATGATGGTAGTACTTCCCCAAAGCGAGTCCTTTCACACTAACTACTTAAAAAAGATTGTTTTAATTGTAATTCTTTTTTGTTCAAATCAAGTCACTTATTTCGTGCGGTAAGTGATTTACGTCGTTAGTCCATAAGCATTTAAATTATAAAAACTAAATCAATTATTGGTTATAAGTTTTATCATAAGTTACACTTATAAACTAAGAACTGTAGATTTTATTTAAAAACAAAAATTACCCTTTTTTTTAAATTGAGTGCGTTGTTTCATTCAGCGATTTTCTCTATGATCTTTAAATTCAGGATCTCCCCATACTGGCTCGATAAAACCCCATAAATGTTTTAAACATACGTAAAACTATTGTTCTAGGCTAAAAACCATCGTTAACGATATCTGAGGCCTTATAGCGGACTATAAACTCCCGACACCAAGGTTAGCAACCTCACACATTAGAATATCTCAATTTTTTTTGTCTTGAATAGTTCTTCGTTTGACCATAATCAATGGCAAGTGATGATGTGATCTAAGATGAAACACGAAGAGCTAGAAGACACCTATTCACTCTTAACTTAAACAGGCCCGGATTGTAGTCTTCAGGAAAAACAGACGACGGTAAACTATTCCATACCTTAGCTGTACGCATTTTACATAGAATCAAAATGGTGAGTGCGAATTTCGAATGCGAAGCTTTTACTTTTTAGCCTTAGCTTTTTTTTTATACGACTTGGAGATGGAACAAGCATATGGCCCAGCTGATGTTAAGGGGTAACCATCGCCTATAGCAAAGTATTTCCCTCCGTCCATCAATTTGAGACATTGTATAGGGTTCACAAGGAACTCTACTACTCTTGAATTACTATATATTTTAAGTTTGATTTTACAAAAAAATATATAATCTAAATATTCTATCAGTTATCTGGTTTCTACTGTACCAGATTTGCTTATTATGAGGCAAGATAGCACTCTGTGAAATGTCCAGCATTATTTATTTATTTCTATTTGTTAACTTTTGCGTATTAAGAGCAAACAGAGGCCTAAGAGTGGGAATGTCACCAACATAGCACAAAAGATTAGCAAGCTGAAGTGTTAGTGGGCACGGCACATAGCTCGAAGAACTGACGGCCGTTGGGGCAGAAAGGTTCTCGAGTTGAAATCGCGCATCGGAAAGCTCAGCGTAGAATGGCCCCCCACTAGATAGAAAGACGACCTTTTAAAGGTTGCTGGGAGCCGTTGTGTGCAGGCCGCATAAGAACGATCGCTCTGGAAATCTATTGGGGAGGCCTATGTTCAGCAGTGGACGTCATGATTTGATGATGATGATGATGAATGTAGGTACTACTAGTTCCTATGTTAAGATGGAGTAGGCTTGATCAGCACATTTACTATCCTCTTAACTCGATCAGTCTTAATAGTGCCCACAGGATACATTTAAAAATATTCCGTGATTAAAAATTGCAAGACTTAGGCCCTAAACATTTATGCTAATTTTATCTGTGATTAGCGACCCACTCCGGCCGGCGTTACTAATATAAACGCCCGAAAATCACCGAAAACATCGTCTTTCCTCTACTATTTATAATAGAATTAGCACTATCCATATAAACCTTCCTTCAGAAATTCTCTCAATGATAATGAAAACCATCTCAAAATCCGTTGCGTAGTTTAGACGTACTAAGAGTACAAACAGATAAACGTGACTTTATTTTATACAATGCATAAAAGAGCTTTAATATTTATGTATTTCGTTGCTTAAAGTAACGAAATTTTTGTTAAATATTTATAACAATAATTTGTATGTAGAATGTAGATACCATAACGCGAAGCCCAAATATTTAATTATAATTCGGTTTGTTCATGGCCCCGTTTCATAAATACAAAATGATTATGAAACATGTAACAAATTATTCATGTGCAATTATCGTCAGCCTTCAACAAATAGGGAAAACGTAAATTGGCGTGAACACAATTTTAGGGTAGCTTTTACATTTACAAAAGGAAGTTCGGCCTAATCTCTTATACTAGAAATACCGTTATTGATATAGGCTCTTCAAATCCGAACTTCAGTTTACCTTGAGAGGACATTTTCACTTATCACTGCACTGCCACAAGTCACAACACTATTCTCGTTCACATAATATTGTCACAAAAAAACATTCGTGGTAAATCTCGTAGAGGTGCTACAGCGTAGCGTGTGCTACGCGCTACGCTCGGTCTACGACTAACGTAGCCCTCCCCCCGCCCGCCCTGTGAAACGCTTCGCGTATTACTTTATTTGTTTCTTCGAATTTCGCTTTCGAAAGCTAAGATTATTTGTGTTTATATTAATTTGTAAAACATCTAAGCAAGTTTTAAAATCGTAAAGTTTATGTTTTTGCTTACTTAGAAATGGATTTAAAGTTAAATAATTTGTAGATAAGATTGACTTGTGATAAATCAATTTGAAAGACTAGACTTTACAAAAAACTTGTTTTAGTTAATGGTTGAATGTTTTTTAATTTGTCTTTATTTTGTGATCATATTTTATATTCAATGCCTTCAAACTCTACTGAAGATTAAAGAAACAATTGTTCGTGAAGAAAATTACGTGAAAGCTTAGTATAAAAAACTTTATGAAGAATTAATACTTAATTATTTAAACAAAACATGGTTTTAAATTACCATTCAACAGTTTAAAAATTAGTCCTAAAAATATTAATGATAACGTGTAAGTAGAGTAATAATATTATTTTTATTATACTATGTTTAACTATTAATATATTTGTCCCTTTCTCGCTTCAAGCTCTCACGGTCCAATCACTTTAGGCGTTTAGTCCAAGTCATAAACTGTCTTAAACTCACTGATTTTGAAATTACAATAAATACAAATATTTTATATTTATAAGCATTACTAGCTTCCGCCAGCGGCTTCGCACGCGTTGTTTGTCAACATATGTGCCTATATGTTAATACAGGTTTTAATCTACGTACATACCAAATTTCATCGAAGTCGGTTTAGCTCATACGTGATTGAGTAACAAACAAACATTATAATATGATCTAGTTGATACAGATTGATACGTGAATGCAAAAATGGTCATCATGAATCAAACTTAATGTTTGGACTTACCTCTGACTACACCCTTGTACGATATTTTCACGGATTTTTTCTATTTATCAGTTAAAATGTATGTAAATGTATAACCTCTGGTGTCAAGTTTTTAATCTGATAAAAATATAAGGTTTTTTACTGGCTGGACGCGGACCAAATGAAATCAAATAAAATAATTTATTCTGCCTTAAGCCTGGACTGATTATCATTGATTAAGTTCACGAACTTTACTGTTTAACTCGCCATGCAAACGAAAACTTAAGTACAGTATGTTAAATAGTAAAGTTGTGTTGGCCAATACCTATACAGTCCTAACAGCTTTATCTACTAATGGGCACGAAGGATAATGACAGTATGTAGAATGATTCGTCAGACGACACTGTAGTATCATGCCACTGTAGTAATCACGAAATTTGGTAAACAGCAAGGTTTGCAGCACAAATAAAGGGAAAATGCATAAAAATAAAAATAAATTAAAGGGTGCCCCCATACATAAATAGTTGACACCAATTAAGATAGTCCTCTGAGTTGTATGGCGCTCATACAATTTATATGATATGAAACCCTTCGTGCGTGAGTCTGACTCGCACTTGGTCGGTTTTTATTTTATTTTATTTATTTGGGAAGATAAATAGTCATACATTATGAAGTAAAACATACTGCTACTAGTTACATAAATAAATGCATGACCTGCATCCAATGATTTAGTTAAATTTTTTGGTTACATTACCAGGGTGTCATAATCGCATGAGCGACAAAGCCCTTTAGTTAATATAATTGATAAAAAAAATACAATTTTTTTTCGAGATTTGAGGTCAAATAATCAATCAATCAATCAAAAGTCAATCAATCTTTATGTTGGACATATTCTTTCTTTTGGTAAAAAAATCAGAACAAGGAGGTCTCTAGACGAATACAACTCGGGTGGGCTGCATTTGGAAAGCTTGAAGATGTTTTTCGGTCAAAGAAGATCCCACAATGCTTGAAAACCCGTCTGTATAACCAATGTGTCCTGCCAACAATGACTTACGGTGCCGAAACATGGGCACTCACTAAGAAAACTGTGTACAAAGTACGAGTTGCACAGAGAGCCATGGAGCGCGCCATGCTTGGCATCAACCTGCTGGATCGAGTTCCCAATACCGAAATCCGACGCCAGACGAAAGTCCAAGACGTCGGAACAAGGGTGGTGCAACTCAAGTGGAACTGGGCAGGACACTTGGCTAGACGAGGTGATGGCAGGTGGAGTAAATTTTTGACCGAATAGTGGCCAAGAACAGATCTAAGAAGTCCAGGACGTCCGACGGCGCGGTGGGTCGACGATATAAAGAAAGTCGCGGGCAACTCCTGGATGCGCAAAGCACAGGACCGGGAAGGGTGGCGTTTACAAAGGGAGGCCTACACCCAGCAGTGGGTACTTATAGGCTGTAGATGATGATGAGGTCAAATGCGCGAAAATTTTTCAATAATCACCTCGTGCGACTTCGTTTTGTTTTCGCGAAAAAACCCGCTTCATTAATTTTCTAAGAGAATGAATGTAGCTAGTTTTTATAGCGTATATGATACTCATATAAACATATATATAAGTCTGAAAAAACGGGACCGTTCCGTTTACCGATGTTATGACCGGCAATTTTTCAATTAAATTTGTCAAAAACAGGGTGAGAGAATGGTACATATCCCATATTTATAATAATGATAATTTACGAAAAGTTTCTCCATAAAAATCTGTATATTTTATACCCACTTTGTAATAAATTCTTTGTTTGCAAGATTTGACCTCACGTTCACGAGATCTATCCAAGACACACCTATTGATACTTAATTTTTTCTCCGAAATATCCCGCTTCATTATGTACCCTGGGCCACCCACCAACATCTCAATACCACGCATGCGCCCCTTTCAGCAAAAACGTCTGACTTGCGTTATCCCAATTTTTTCCTACACTTAATTACGCTAACAAAAGTTTGGGCTCACTTTCCAATAATAACAAGAGCTTGTTAGGGATCCTTGGGCAAACTATCGAACCCTTCGATTAAAGTGTGTTTGCATAACAATGTGACCTTTCTTAATTTCTTCATTGTTTTTCTGTGACAGTTAATTTGGGGGTAGATGGGGGTTCGGCATATATATTTGTTGTTTGAATGTATTTTATGTATTGTATTTGTAATGTATTTGAATTTTATTGTATGTAATGTATGTCAATGCTTTGATATATTTATATTACAATATGTATGTAAAAATTTACTTATACTAAAATCTAGACTAGTGGTTCGCCCCGATCTCGCGAGTCTCCCATAAAAAAAATATTATTTGTAATCTTTGACTATCAAAATAGTGCCCCGAAATGTATAACCAACTTACTTGACCTACAGTTTCATTCAAATTACGGGTAACGGGAGTTCATGTTAATTGATTACTCTTTTTTGGGGGATTTCAGACTTTTTCCTACATTTGTGTCACTAAACCTACACGCATACCAAATTTCAGCACTGTGGGGTATCTGGTGTACCCTGTGAATTTTGTCAAAGTTCAATTTTTATTATGGCTAATAACTTCGAAACTACAAGATTTAAACTAAAAATAAACACGGGGTCGAAATGTATTCACAAATAACTTTATTTGCTGTGCGACTTGACCAGATAGTACCATTTTGTTTTATTTTTACCCCTCTTGAACCCCAATATCTCAACAATCCCCTTCATTTTTAGCTTATTAAGCACACAAAAGTTATGCTATCACTACCTACCAAATATATATACCAAATTTCACGATGATCGGATAAATATTTCGAAAGTTATCCATGGACAAACAAACAAATATAACATACATACATATAACGCAGATTTGCCCAATTTGATTTGGAGATCTCGCTTCTCTCGATCAATTATATGTAAGTGTATGGTTCGAGTTAAGTTTGAACAACATACAGGTTGCTTCCAGTATTTAAATATAAGTGTACTCAAATCAAATCAAAATCAAATAATTTATTGCAGTCAAGATTACAAAGCTGACAATGCTGTTTAAGATACAATGCTAGTTCACTACGCTAGTTTGGTTGTTACAGACATTGCTTACAAAGAGCCTAAAACTAAGCTTAAAGAATAAGTTGTGTTCTGGGACTAGTTGGGAGTACTAGTTAAAGTAAATACAGTTGTATATTAAACAACTAGCTGTTGCTCGCGACTTCGTACGCGTTACACTACTAAATGTGTAGCTAACCTAGAAATATAGATAAACTCGTGCAAAGTGTATGTGTGAAGTGGTAACGAAGGCTAAAATATTTTTCTATAGAAACTTGACACCCCATTTTTATGCCATGGGACCTGACTTATAGAATAAAAAGTAGCTTATGTGTTGATCTAGGTTACAATCTACGTACATACCAAATTTCATCGAAATAGGTTTAGCCGCTTTGACGTGATTGAGTAACAAACAAACAAACTAACAAATAATTAAACAAAAATCCAAACTTTCGCATTTATAATATTAGTATGACACAAGACCTACCTATATATATAATCTACAGATACTGTTATTTAACAAACTTTCGCTAGTAATTGATATCAGCAACAAAGTTATTCGAGGTATTGTACTAACTATACGGAACCTTATCTTCTGAACGCCACTCACACTTGGCTGCTTATATTTCTATTAGTACGGCGCAGCATCTTTTGTTCGGCATGAATAGAGCCGTCATCTTCTAACTAACCCACGGCATGTATCTAAAACACAAGTTCACCAATACATAAACGGACAGTACTGGTTTTCCGTTTAATAATGGAATCGTTTTTGACGAAGGTTTCTGCGATCATTATATGGTCACATTTATCATACCCGTGGATTAGAAAACTTATCCTACATCATGGCCAATCGTGTAGACTAATATACGGTATGTTAGTCTACACGATTGGCCATGATGGGCGATCATAGAAATTCACCATCGTGTAGATCGCATAATTGTCTATAACCGCATATGATCGGTGATGATCGAGCGTTATCGCCGCTATGTCAGTTTTTCGGACAAACGTCAAAGGAAGTTTGCGGCAATGATTGTAAGCGTGTCCATACGATCGCCGATCACTCAGCTCGTATTTGTTTACGGTACGGTATGGACGCGCTTTTACAGTGAACATTTATATACGGTGTTTGGTAATATATTCACAAAAATAATGGAGGTTATTTTGATGAGCATAATAAATAAGTTTGTGAAATGTTTACCATAGAAATGTAAAATTTATTTTGGCATGTAAAAACAAACACTTTATTAAACTTATGTTGTGCTATTGCATAATGCTTGCCATCTAACCACAGACACTGTATTGGTGACGTCTCAAGATATCTCTTGTTGTCCCTTTCTAACCCAAAAGCACTTCCGAAAGAGATATCAAATGGGCCTTTATTTTTGGATGTCAATTGCAAGAGTAGGCAGGAAGTTTTATATCGAATTAATCACCTAAACTTAGTCGATTTTCTTTAAAAATTGATAATATAACCAGTAGTTTTTTTTCGAGAAGTCTTTTTTATGTTTCTGAAACTGTCACTTGAATAGCGTCAGTATATTACCAAACACCCTGTATAACGGTCATATACACTAAATAAATAAATAGCGGAAGCTGCTACTGTTTTGACGTCCATAATTTTAACAAATGTAGGTGCGCCATTGATAATGGCAATCATGGCGCATTCTGTAATTATCCATCATTTCCCATAGTGTAGACAGCTGGGCAATCATGGTAGCAATCATAGCGCATTCTGTGATTGTCCATCATGGCCCATAGTGTAGAGGCGACATAAGACCCAAGTCCACCAACACAGCCTGCTGGGGTATAAATATATGTTTGCATACAATTATGCACGTGTTAAGGTACCAGTTTTGCTTGATACTGATAATAGAAGAATCCCAGAATGCACGAAATCCTAGTGTTTTATAGTACATTTCAATTGCAATAGAAAATGTCTAGTTTTAATAGCAAACTAAAGTGGAAGTGGGCAGGACACATAGCTCAATGAGCTGATGGCCGATGTGGTAGAAAGGTTCTAAAGTGAAGACCACGCAATGTAAAGCGTAGCGTAAGACGGTCCCTAGATGGAAAGACGACCTGATAATGGCTGCCGGAAGTCATTGGAGCAGGCCGCACAAGATCAGCCGCTCTGGAAATCGAAGGGCTCAGTTCAGCAGTGGACGCCCTGTGGCTGATGTGATCTCTATTTTAACCACCGTTCTGATTTCAATTTATTTAAATGTATATCCATTTTACGAATAACAGAGTAACTTATTAGCATCTGCTAACATCATATTGATGAATGAATGAATGAATGAAATACTCTTTATTGCACACCAAACAAAAATACAGTAACAAAGGAAATAAAGTATAAATAACGGTACAATGGGCGGTCTTATCGCTAAAAGCGATCTCTTCCAGACAACCTTTGATCATTGATTGATCATCATTATCATTTGTAATCATCACACTAATATTATAAATGCAAAAATGTTGATGTTTGTTTATTTATTTGTTTGTTTGTTACTCAATTACGTCATAACGGCTGAACCGATTTCGATGGAATTCAGTAAGTACGTCGATTGTAACCTGGATTACCACATAGACTAATTTTTATCCCATAAATCAGGTCTCATGGGATAAAAATGGGGTGTCAAATTAAGTTGCAACTGCGAGTTTAGCTTTACTTCTAGGTTACCTGCACATTTAGTAGTATAACGCGTACAAAGTCGCGGGCAACAGTTAGTAACTAAAAATTAAAACAACAAGTTGATTAATAAATTTATATTAAAGAGCCAAGGAAACGAGCATATAAGCAGGTCGATTGTAACTATCAGTCTGCTAAAACATAATTAAGTAACAATTGTCAAAAATAACTGGTTATGAGTTTAACCGCCGCTAACGTGTTGGTGAACTTTAGCATACGCCAGTTGGTTACGGAACTCATTCTCTATTGTTTTGCACAAAACAAAGTTGTATTTAGCTAGATTTTGGCACTTATTATTAAGGATCCTTTGAAATTTGGTTTGAACACATAAGGTGACCGAGTGGTAAGAGGTTGCAGGTTTGAATTCTTGTTTAGATAGCTTTTTAGCATGATCACTAGTGCTAACGTTAGTGCTTTCTACAGGCTTCCCTCTGTTCGCGATATTGCAGACGGACGCAGACAAGCCCGCACCACTCCTTAACAGCATCATTCACATCATCATCATCTACTTCGTCCCACCTTAAAAAAAATATACTACGTGTTTTGTACGACATTAAATAAAAACACGGGTAAGGCTAATGGCTAGTATTATTGAAAAACAGGTTTTTTTAAAATTCTTTACAACAGAACATTTTCAATTTTCAAACAACCTTAATATCAAGTCATAAAATATCAATAAAACAACCTGTATAAAATAGGTAAATAAATCACATTCATTCATCATGTAAGTAGGTACTTGTTATTTGATTTTCGTTAAAAAACGTTTACTGCAAATTTATCGGTTACTGGATAAATATTCACACTACCAGTGTTAACCTCACCTCTAAAATCAGTTGATACGATTCCAGATGTGTTTTAAATTAATGTCGAACATAACAAAACAGGTTGTATATGTAAATAATTTATTTAACCAGATAACGGGCAAAACGCCTTTAATAACAGAAAGAATATATAATTATTTACAATAAAATACAGAAGAAACAGTTGAATCATCTAAAGACCGTTACAAACGATCTATAGATAGCTCAACTGCTCCAGATCACTACCAGGTAGATGTGTCCCCAAGACACTGGCTGCGTTGCCCCGCTGAATTGCTTATGCGTTGACCCAGATAAGCGAAAATAAATAATAAATAAATATTGCTAGACATTTCACAGAGCGCTAACTAGCCCCAAACTAAGCAGAGCTTGTATTATGGGAATCAGACAACTGATAGAATACTTATATACTTTTTTTTTTGTAAATACATACTTATAATATATAGAAAAACACCCAAACACTGAACATATCTGAATCATATCTGAACATATCATTCATGAAAATATCTGTAAATCAAAAACTAGTTTTATATTCCTCCTGTTAATTTTATTTTTTATAGGTCGATAACCGAAATACAATTAACCAAATCTCCCCACTCTATGCTACACTGTTCCCACATTTAACACTCAGCAGTGGCCTATAATTTCCACAAATGTGTGTTTCTACTTAGCGGCTGAGAAGCAATTGACGGAGCTTTATTGAAAGGCAAATACTGTGTTTGCACCATTTATTGGTACCTACCTACCTTTGTTTATGTACACTGCTACCTTAACCGATTGTAGTATACATACATTGACTGCCTCCGTGGTGCAGTGGGCGTATAGCCGGCTGAGACGCAGGAGGTAGCGGATTCGATTCCCGCCACGGAACAAATGTTTGCATGATCTACAGATATTTGTTCCGGGTCTGGTTGTTTTTCTATATATTATAAGTATGTATTTACAAAAAAAGTATATAAGTATTCTATCAGTTATCTAGTTCCCATAGTACAAGCTCTGCTTAGTTTGGGGCTAGATAGCGCTGTGTGAAATGTCCAGGAATATTTATTTTTATTTTTTTATTATTATTGGTAACAGAAAGAATTAACAATTATTTCCATGACTAAAATACAAAAGATTATCTAAATTATCTAAAGAGCGTTGCAAATTATCTATAGATACTTTTTTTTTGTTTTATGTTATTTGAGGGGAAACAGGCCCCCTGATGGTAAGCGGTCACCGTCGTCTATTGACACCGGCAACATCCGGGGTATTGTCGATGCGTTTCCTACCCTGTAGAAACCTCTTAGAGACTCAACTACTCCAGATCACTACCAGGCGGAAGTGTCCCCAAAACACTGGCTGCATTGCTCCGTTGAATTGCAATGCTTATACGTTGACCCAGTTAAGCGCCAGCTTAACACGTCGCTTTGACCAGACATTTATTTTGAAGTTAATTGTAATTGACAAGATTTTTTATAACTTTGCAAGCCCTATGGCAGATAATATCTTTAAGCACTATCATATTTAATTTTAAGACCTAATTTTGTATCATATTATTGGCAAATATTAATGACTTATGACTTATGGACATAGTCCACAAGAATAGCAAGCTGAAGCGGCAGCAGACGGGGCACATTGCTCGAAAAACTGACAACCGTTGGGGTAGAAAGGTTCCACGGTTATAATAAATCAGTGTAATGTTAGAGTTAATTTAAAAGATCAGCCTCTTGAGCCATATAATGTCACAGTTAAGAGTAGTAGAATTCCTTGTGTAAAAGCTTGCCCGGGGAAGTACTACCACCGTACCTATATTTACTGTCAAACAGTATTGTGTTTCGGTATGAAGGATAGGTATATTTTTTTTTATTTATAACTTATAGGCCAGCGTTTGACCACGATCTCGCCTGATGGTAAGCAATGACGCAGTCTACGATGGCTTGCCTAGAAGAAACCTATTCACTCGCGACTTTAAGAACCCAAGGTTGTAGTTATCAGGAAACACAGACTCAGGCAAGGCGTTTCACTCCCTGGCGGTGCGCATAATAAAGGTGGAAGAGTACCGCTTTGTGCGTATGGGAGGTATGTCTACCATGTAGCGGTGGCGCAACGCGGAGCGTCTGGTTGTCCGATGATAGAATGAGGATGGTGGGATCAGGTTGAAAAGCTCCGCAGCACACTCTCCGAAATGTATCCGATAGAAAACCGAGAGGCTTGCAACCTTTCGACGATGCTCGAGGCTGTGCAGCCTTGCATCTGCTAACTCGTCATTGCAAATGAGCTTCTTGGCTCTTCTCTCAATTGAATCTAGAGTATCTAGATGGTATTTCGCTGATCCGTCCCGTAGGTGAGAACAGTACTCCAGACATGATTGGACTTGTGCTTGGTATATTTATACCTGATGTATGCTTCAAGCTGATGAACGCAAGGCAGTGCATAGTAGGGCACGTTTCTTAGGTGCGTGACCTACGAGGCAATACATTGTTATTGGCTGTGCTTACCAGTTAACATTAGGGGGATCTTAAGCTGTTCGTATAAAAAAGAGCCCTGAATAAACCTGTCAAATGACAAAGACAAAAACCAAAGCTGACGAAATCAAATCAAAATATATATATTCATTAAAATCACAGGGATCCTCCCTTTGAAATGTCAACCACCAATGAACTACCAACGAATCAATGACCGACCAATATACTTAAGACAGTTAACAGCAGTGTACGTAAACGCAATAAGTACCTATAGGTGGTATACTTACAGTGGTCAGAAGTGGTGGCTCTCACAGTAATGCACAATTAATGTAGTCGACTGAGGGTAGCGTGCATTAGATCGGTTTTAGGACCTTCTATGAGGTCATATAGGTGACTGACTATGGCAACCAGATGACTCATAAAGTTCTTGTATACATATATTTTTTGATGTAAATAAATACTTATAATATACAAGCATTCGCCCGTGGCTTTACACGCGTAATTTGTCAATAAAACATTACCTTCCTTCTGCGCAGTCGGATAAAAGTACCTTATGTCTCAAACCCGTTCATAATCTATTTGGTCAAGCCATTTCCAGTCGAAAAAACGTAACAAACAGATAGATAGATATCTTCTATATTTGATTTATATTGATTTAGATATAGCTGTCTTCGAATTTATTATTAACCGAGCGAGCGAAGCGTCTCAGTTTCGAGATTGGACAAAAATGTTTTTGTCCGTCTGTCTGTCTGTCTGTTCTCGCCTACAGGTCACATTTTCCAACCGATTTTGATAAAAATTGGCACACAAGTTCCATGATTTATTTATTTGTTGCATCCGGTAGTGAATAGCGTCACAAAACGGATTTTTTTTTTAGATTGGATAGAACTTCGACCACAATCTCACCTGATGGTAAGTGATGATGTGGTCACGATCACGATGAAGCACGAAGATCTAGAAGAAACCTATTTACTCTTACCTTAAAGAGGATTTTATTCTTTAGGAAAAACAGACAACGGCAAAGTGTTCTTAGCTGTACGCAGGAATAACAGCGGTCGGCTGTGATTGGTTGCAACGAAACGCAAGTGCGATCGGACGACGCTAGGCAGAGTCCACTAATTAAACGGCAATTTTACTGAGCGAAGCCGAGTTGCTCAGTTGTTCTTTGTCAGCCTTACAGTAGGTACAGTCGTAGGAACTGCCCACGTTCTGTGTCGACTTGTTGTAGCTCTGGCTATCCATTCTTGGCTATACAGTGTGATAGTAAAGTGTTAATTTTGTAATATTTCGATTAGACGTTGATTCTGTTATTTGTCTGGGTATCATTTGAACTGACATCATCATGACTGATGGAGATGGTGCTGGTTGCCTTCTGCCCAGCCACCTCCGATATATTTTTTTAATCTATCGCGATTTTTGATTGAGAGGAAAATAGGCGGAAGTTTGCTGTAGCGTTATTTATCGACGGATTTCAATCAAATTTGAAAAGCACACTTTATTCTACACAAGATGTTGCAAAAAAAATCCAAAAGGGAGGAGTGAAGGAGGGAAAAGGAAAAGGAAGAAAAAAGGAAAAAAATCAATTTTAAGTTTATACCTATCTACTCCAATCAGACTACGCAGTCCTTTTCGCCTTTATGAGACGAACTCATATACACCAGATTCAACCTCCTAGAACCAAGGGAACGCGAATAATCGCTACAACTTGGAGTATCCAGAATAACTGCAACTTACCCCTAAAAAGATTAACCGATGAAACTGTAGATGAAGT
The DNA here is from genome assembly GCA_963924445.1 of Philereme transversata. Classification (NCBI taxonomy): domain Eukaryota; kingdom Metazoa; phylum Arthropoda; class Insecta; order Lepidoptera; family Geometridae; genus Philereme; species Philereme transversata. The sequence continues at coordinate 16,475,272 of OZ004347.1, forward strand.
TTTTTCGTTGTCATTTTGTTTTTTAGTTATTTTATTAATTAAAGATTTTTAGTTATTTGGGAGACTCGCGAGATCTCAGTTCGGGGCAAACCACTAGTATAGTATGGCCAGAAACACAGACTCGGAACACATATGCGTAGATTATGCAAACATATCCCGCAGCGGGTATCGAACCCGCCACCTCCTGCGTCTCAACTATTCACCCACTATGCCACGGAGGTCGTCATTGTAAGCTGAATAAAGAAATTTTAATTTAATTGGACCAGATGGCCATATCAATTTATATTTTAGCAAAAGACCAAAGTTCTACTTTACAAAGGCTGTAATTTTTCACGCAACAAAATTCAATTTCCCATCACCCTTTATAAAAAGTTCGTTTCATTTTCCCAGTAAGTAGCAAAAATAATGCTATTTTTATAAAAGAGCTTGTTCCTTAAAAAGCTCAACGAAGCGCGTTGTCTAATTAAGCAAAAATAAAAACCTTGCTATTTTGGCACGGCTAATCACGAGATGTGCTGAGTCTGAGATCCATGCTGTACAGTAGGTATTACATATAGATGTGAAACTGTATAATTGGTACCTGCTAACCACGTGACTGACAGCTAAAGGCTTATGGGCTCTAAGATCTGTGATGTATACATTAGATATACTGTGCATAACATATAGATGTGAAACAATTTTCACTATAAACGGAATATTTATCATGATTTATGAGTTTTTTACTATGCCGTTATTTTTTACTATTTCGACACAGTTGTTAGTTGTCAATCACATGGTTAGCAGGTACCAATTATACAGTTTCACTTCAGTTTACCCGTGATCATGCGCATGCGCATGCCATGATCACGGATAAACTGAAGTGAAACTGTATAATTGGTACCTGCTAACCACGTGACTGACAACTAACAGTTTATAGGTTCTGAGATCCGTGCTGTACAGTAGGTATAACATATAGATGTGAAACTATTTTCACTATAAACAGGACATTTACCATGATTTATGAGTTTTTTACTATCCCGATATTTCGACGCAGTTGCATGCGCATGATCACGGGTAAACTGAAGTCTTTAAAGTAAAAATAGTGTTCATAACCATGATAGTTTCAAAAGTTAGATGTGAAACTGTATAATTGGTACCTGCTAACCACGTGACTTACTACGAGTATTACTGGTTTATGGGATATGAAACCCATGCCTGTATAGCTCGGATATACTTTAAGAGCGAGTGTTGAAAGATATATTGTGTTTCAATCCTTGGTTTCGACAGGTTAATGGTGCTGAAATTATTGAGTGCTGATAATACACAGTCCTTTGTCTAGGACTATACCGTATGTAGAGATGACTTCAGTCTTTGTAATATTCTTACACAACTAGAAATGAAAATGTTTACCATTTTCGTTTAATAACTGACTTTTAATACCTGCAGTATGAACCACATGGAGCATTACGAGTTACGTTTCTATACTCTACTAATATTAGTTTTTTGATGGCCATGGCCTGGCCGAGGGGAGGTTTGGTAATGGTGGAACGGAATATAATTATAATGTTTGTTGTAACAAAGCTTAGCCTAAATATATCTGAGTGTATTCTGTTAATAATATACCATAGTTTATGTATTATTTTCAAGCCAGATAATGACTATCATAAAATAGAGTGACAGTATAAAAGTTCCTCTAAATAAAAGCTGTCTAAGTAAATGAAAATAACAGGAGGAAATAAAAAAAAACAACCTTACAGTCGTGCTATCTCAAACGATATTAAATTTATTAATTTATTGTTGACTATTAAAATAGTACCATGAAAATAAACAAACTAAATAACTTGACCTACAGTTTCATTCAAATTACCGGTAACGTCAATGGGAATTCATGTTAATTGGTTACACTTTTTTGGGGTAGAAATTGCAATTATTCTGTATATAAGACTTTATTCTGTATTTCACACACATACACACACACACACACATATACACACAAACAAAACACCCACATACACACGCACATGACCCACGCATACACTCACTTATACACTGGTGCATTCGCATACATGTAAGCATGTGCGCTCCGACATCACATTTCTTTGATTGTTTTGTTATTTCGTTTTCATGTACTAGATGTAATATTTATATCATGTCATTCAGGAGTGAACTGTTTCCTAGGCCACAGCTTACGCTTTTCTGGGAAACAGGGACACAACTCATCTATGTAACTTTTATGATCACAATAAATATATTTCTATTTCTATTTCTTCTTTTGTATTCCTATATTTGTGTCACTAAAATTACACGCATACCAAATTACAGCACTGTGGGGTCACTGGTGAACCCTGTGAATTTTGTCAAAGTTCTGTTTTTATTATGGCTAATAACTCAAAAACTACAAGGTTGAAGTTGATTTTCGAGGAGGAGATCTCCATCGCTCGATCAAAAATGTAAAATGTTTTATTTACAGCAGAATCATGACCTGCTCAACATATTTTATTTATATCTTATGGAGACTAGACCTCACGACACAGGGGACCTTAGTGCGAGTACTAGGGCCTAATGCCTAATGTCTTCAAAAGCTAGCTAGGGGTCATATACCAGTTTATAGCATTCTAAATTAAATTAATTTCATTTGATTTAGTTTTACTTTCCCACCTACCTTATTATCATCTGAAAAAAAATAGGATAATTGATATTTATTGTTTTATCTAGAACCCCTCATTACAATAAAAAATAAATGTCTAACTATCCAAAAATTACGCTTGTTGAGCGACAGTCAGTCATTAGGGCAAAAACAAAGCTTTTTTGCCATTTTCTAGGAAATTCATAATTACTTCAAAAGTGTTTTTACCGCCTAAATTTCAAGGTGTAATACACCTTGAAATGTATCTCTTCCTTATCTCGAAGGTTTATAATCTGCTATGAATATTTAAACCAGATGGTTTTAATAAGGGCCGTCGTGACCCACTATCCTCTAATGGTGAAAGATATTGATCTATGCTGGAATTGATATTGTTTGTACTTTTTTGAGGGGAAATTTTTGATTGAGTTCGGTTGGTATTTTTATTTTTATCTTGATTTTGTGTTTGTTGATGTTGGTCATTAGCCGTGTCTTTAACCAATTATAGAAAATGATTTTTCTTCATAATTTCTTTTTGCATGATTTTTTCAATATTTAAATAATTATATTGCTTTTTGGGGCAGAGACATCCAACAAATCAAAAATCATCAAAATCGGTCCATGAGTTACGAGTATATGGTGTAACTAACCCGACTTTATTTAATATAAATAGATTGTACACAAATACATTACAGACGAAAAAGCTTACTAAATGGGCGTGTATTAAAGCGAGCTTAAGCTCGCTTATTAAATTAGGGTTAACCCTAAAAAGAGTTTTCTTCCAGCAAACCTTTATAGGTAGAGATAGTTGATTAAAGTGGTAGATACGTGCACAGAAAAGGTGCATTGGAGAAAAAAAATAACAAATAATATAGCGTATAGAGTAAAGAAGAGAATCCACAGTTTGACTCCGTAGACAGTGAAGGAACCTCCATCACAATATACACTGGAGGAATGTGAAGGGGCTTTGAGAAAGAGGGACTTTGGTGACCTACAAGGCATCTCATGAGGAACAATAAAATAATTAAAAAAAATGCTGGACATTTCACACAGCGCCATCTAGCCCCACACAAAGTAAAGCTTGTACTATGGGAACCAGATAACTTACATACTTATTTTTTTTGTAAATACATACTCGCAATATATAGATAAACAACCAGACCCGGAACAAATATCTGCAGATCATGCAAATATTCATTCCGCAGCCAGAATCGAACCCACTACCTCCTGCGTCTCAGCCAGGTATTCGCCCACTGCACCACGGAGGTAAGAAGGATCTAGGGGATTAATATTAATTAGAGGCTTAATAAATGATTGATTGATTGGAAAGAGTGTTGAAGAGAAAAGTCACAACATGATGATGCAAGTGTATGAAAGCAGTCCTCTTGGAAATTAAGAATATTACATAATACATTGTACACAAAGGTATAGACATAGAGTTTTCAACTAAAGGGCCCTCATCTTAACGACGCGCGAAGGGCTCTCATCAGACCCCCGGCGATTACTCCAAGACACTTTAATAGTAGGCACTTCCAGGCCAGTTCCATCTTATATCTCTTGTATCTCGTCACTGTTTATTCATCATTATATCATGGTTTGATAATAATAATATTATTTAAGGCAAAACTTCAGACAAACATTATTATTATTATTATTATTATTAGCCCGTAGAGTCCCACTGCAGGGCAAAGGCCTCCCTTCCCTCCTACCACGAATCCCGGTTATTGGCTAATTAGGGCCACTCTTTCTGGTATGCATCCAGTTCATCCCTCCATCTCCGCCTGGGTCTACCACGAGGCCGCCGCCCGTTTGGAACAGTTAGCTGACGTGGCTCTGACATCCGCAAAATTGAAGTGGGACTGGGCAGGACACGTTTGTCGTTTGCCAGAGGAACTATGGCCGAAAGCCATTACAGAATTTCAGGCAAACATACTTATTAAAATATAAAATATCGCAAAATTGCCCTTAAAATGTAACCAATTTATAATTTGTTACAATTCAAGTAATTCTGCGATCTAATCTGATCTAATTAATCTGATTAAAATTAAATGCTAAGATTTTAAAACCATCTCTAAAATTTTCAAGCTTAGACGGGAATGTTGCACAATTGGCAGTACATCCTCGTATTAAGAAGAATGTTGCGGGTTCAAGTCCCATCTAGGCTTGAAAAATTTTGAGATGGTTTTAAAAATCTTGGAATTTTCCGTAAGTCTTCGGATAACACTATAAAAAATAAATTACTATAATTAAATTCCTTGAAATTTTGCAATTGGGGCGGAAAAGTTTTCAAGTAGAAACCACCTATTGGAAAGCGCAGCGTTGGATTGCCCCAACTAAATAGATTGAAAGACGATCTGATAAAGGTGGCTGTGATCATAATTTTTGTACTTATACTATTTACTAGTGGTTCTGTGAGAACAGTAGACCTCGCGTCCCAAGTCCAAAAAGTAATTTGCGCAACAAAATTAACGAAGAAAGTTTAATTTTAAATCGAATTTCAGGTGCTTTAATTTTGTTTGCTTGTTTTAATTTTTTATTGCACAAACAGAAAAATATAAAAATTAGGGAACTTGATACTAAAAGCATTTTATAATAGCATTCCTAAATTTTCCAACAGGCTTACCTATATAGACTTTTGAGCAAAATATTGGTTTATGTTTTAGAGAGTACTCGCGTTCCCCTGATCCTAGGATCTGGTGTTTACGGGTTTGTCTCGTGAAAACAGAGAAGGCTGTGTAGTTTGATTGGTGTAGATAGGTATACATTTTCCTAAAAAAATTCAATTATTGAAATCTGTCCATATATATCGTTACAGCAAACTTCCCCTCTTTTTCCCCGTCCACTCCTCCCTTTTGGAATTTTTTTTTGCAACGTCTTGTATAGAGTAAAGTCCTTAGTGTGCCTCTCAAATTTGATTGAAATTCGTCTATAAATAACGCTACAGCAAACTTCCCCCCCTTCCCCCCCCTATTTTCCACCCCAATTAAATTTCGCGATCGACGTAAAAATTAAAAAAACAAGGAACTTGTGTGGCAATTTTCGTCAAAATCGGTTGAAAAATGGGACCTGTTGGCGAGAACAGACAGACAGCCGGACAAAAACATTTTTGGCCAATCTCGAAACTGAGACGGATCGCTCGCTTCGCTCGCTCGGTCAATTATTGTAAGCAGTGATGGGGGTTCCGTCAACGGTCGCCCAGACAGTCGGTCTACACTTGTAAAGTATAGAGGAGCATCCAGACCCGGAACTGTAGATCATGTAAACATTTTTTCCGCGCTGAGAATCGAACCCGCAACCTTCTGCATCTTAGCTATTGCCAGCTATTTGCCTGCTGCTCCACGGACGCCGTCATATAAATGAAAGCTGAATAATTGTTAGCTGCCGGTTAAATAATACAAATTATACGTTAAACCACATTTATCTCGGTCGAACACTCGAACGGAGTGTGCGGATACTTATACTTTGGACTTAGGTAAAAAGGCTTTTATTTAAAACCATTTTCTCTAGTCTAGACGTTTCTTTAGTTTGTCAGAGGTATTTATTAGCAATCTACTATCTTGACAAGCTGAAGTACCTCTGAAAGTCTTTCAAATATTTTTAAGTTATAAATCTAGTATTTTTACGCACTTTTTGATTACTAATACTTTCTAACTACTGCTTTTGGTAGTAGAAAATATAAAGATTAATAAATAGTGGCATTTGTTTATTAACCTCCCCCCCCCCCCTCGCCCATAGTAATAATAAAGAGGGTACCTAGACCTACTCGAAAAAGCGACACACAACGCCCAGCCACAGTTTGTAGGATGCTGTTGTGGCTGGCCCGCGTCCTGCTTATCAGAGATGTTGGTTTCTATAAGTTTTCTAGGACCTCCTCCTCTCAACAGTAATAATTGACCCATTATTAAGGGGAAGGCTCCGGGTTCAAATCTCGTCAGGTTCATAAATGGGGTAATATTATAAATCTAAGAGTAGTAATAATTTATTGACAAAACTGTGCCATAAAAAAACTTGCATTCATAAGTGACTAAAGTGCATTCAATTCCCAGAACAATATCAAGCTGGAACACGAATCTATAAAAATATAAAAACTTTTTGATCGAGTGAAGCGAGATCTCTCAATCAACTTGGGCAAATCGACGTTGTATATATGTATGTATGTTTGTTTGTCCGAGGATAACTTTAGAAGTGTTTATCTGATCATCGTGAAATTTGATAAATGATGAAATATACATAGGTAGGTAGTGATGGCACAATTTTGGTGTGACTAAATGAACTAAAAATGTTGGGGGGTTGTTGAGATATTGGGGTTCACGAGGGGTAAAAATAAATGAAAATGAGACTATTAAGTCAAGTGGGATGTCAAATAAATAGTCTTCATTAGTACATTTATATTCAGTTTTTATTTTTAGTAAAGTCCTTATAGTTTTTGAGTTATTAGCCATAATAAAAAATGAACTTTGACAAAATTCACAGGGTACACCAGTGACCTCACTGTGCTGTAATTTTGTATTCTTTTAGCTTTAGTGACACAAATATAGGCAAAAGTTAGAAATCTAGAATAACTGCCATTTGTACCCCAAAAAAGGGTAACCAATTAACATGAACTGCCGTTACCTGTAATTTGAATGAAACTGTAGGTCAAAGATTAAGGCCGGCTTACACAACGATCCCTAAACATATTTAGCGACTAAACATGTTTATTTTTTACGTATTTGTATAATTTGACAACTCCTTAAATCATATTTAGCTACTAAATACTTTTAGGCATCGTTGCGCGAGTCGCCCTAAGAATATTTTTTTTTGTGTTTTGGAAGACTCGCGACAAGTGGTTCGGGCCGAACCACTTGTCATAATTAATTTATTTATTGTAAATGTAGGTATATAATGAAAAGGAAGGTTGCCTATTTTTTTTAAAACCAATATAATTGCAATAAAGCATACGTATCTTATGGTAAATTCTTAGCTTAACCTTTAAACCCCCAAAAATTTCTAGAGCGACTGATGTTTTGCGGCTTGCACCCAACGACTCCCAGTAATCTTTATCAGGTCGTTCAAAAAACTTTTGTGCCCGTAATTTTGTAACCTTTTCAGCGTCCAAAGTATACGTAGCCCCCAATCTCCTCAGTCTTTCCATTACCCGGAAACTGGAAAACTGTCTTTTATTTGCTGAATAGTCCACGGTAAGCACTCATGCCACGGCTTACTTAAAGACTGATGTGGACACTATAACCCGGCTTACTCTTTGACGAAGCGTATGGACTAGAATTTTTACCCAGACTTTTAGAAATTGATTGAGGAATTGTTAAAGTGAGGTTCACTCGATTCTTTTAACCAATTGATCTATATGTGGATTGTTTAGGTCTTCGGTTAGACTATATCCTATCAAATATAAATAACTGGTGGTTCGCCCCGAACTGAGATCTCGCGAGTCTCCCATAAAAACCAAAATATATCATTCGTAATCTTTGACTATCAAAATAGTGCCACGAAAGAATAGAATAGAATAGAATAATCATTTATTTCAGACAGTGTCTGTCCATACAAAATATCAACGATCACAAATAAATACAATTAAAACAAAAAAAATACAAATCAATAATAATACAGTCAATTAGATGAATAGTAAAAAAGTAACATGTCACATTAAAGTTAAATAAATCAGAATAGGAACATTAAATAAACAAATTAAATAAAAAAATCATATAAAATTTAAATTAAAAGCATGTACCTATCAATTACCTGCGTGCTTTGTATTGCCCGTAATTATCCCCACCCAGTGCTTCTGAATAGGGCAATCAAAACGCGCAGCAATCATCTTCAAAATACTATTGGGACTACCGCGCAATCTGTGAAAAAGAGACGCGATTTTTTTCCGCATGATCGCGTGAAAACCGTCGACGTGCGCGTTAGCGAGCATTCCCGACGCGCTGCAATGTCGCGGTAATCCCAACAGCATTCTGAAGGCGTTATTATACTGTACACGCAGGACGATAACCAGCTTACTTGACCTACAGTTTCAATCAAATTACAGGTTACAGGAGTTCATATAAGTGGTTATCTTTTTTGGGGTACAAAATGCAGTTATACTGGATTTCAGACTTTTGCCTATATTTGTGTCACTAAAGCTTCACGAATACCAAATTGCAGTATTGTGGGGTCACCGTGAATATTGTCAAAGTTTTGTTTTTATTATGGCTAATAACTCAAAAACTATAAAAAAGAAACTAAAAATAAAAAACTAATGAAGACCATTCATTTGACGTCCCACTTTACCATAAAGTCACATTTTCATTTTTTTTTTACCCATTTTGAACCCAAATATTTCAACAACCCCCCCCCCCCCCCACATTTTTAGCTCATTTAGTACACCAAAATTGTACCATCACTACCTACCTATGTATCAAATTTCACGGTGATTGAATCAACGCTTCGAAAGTTAGCCTCGGACAAACAAAAATACATACATACATACATACAACGCCGATTTGCCCAAGTTGATTTAGAGATCTCGCTTCGCTTGATCAAATATTGTTAGACATTTCACACAGAGCTTTCTAGCCCCGAATTAAGCAGAGCTTGTACTATGGGAACCAGATACTGATAGAACACATATACTTTTTTTTTTGTTAATACTTATAATATAGAAAAACGACCAGACCCGGAACAAATATCTGTAGATTTGTTCCGCCTCGCTACTTCCTACGTCTCAGCCAGCTATTCACCCACTGCGCCACTAAATTCGTCGCATATGTATTTTTAAATTATTAATATTCGGATATTTGTATATTCGTGGCACAGGCTTTTTCTTGGTCAGCCTGAGTTAGACCCATGAACAGGAATTAGTTTGGTGAAAAAATCGAATCATATATCAGAGGTTCTTTAAAAGCACAATATCAATACCTATGAAATCTGCTAACATAATTGGAATAGGGGATTAGCAAACATAAAAGAGTAATTGTCAACATTTTGTCTTCAACAAATGCAAGTGTACACAGAATTATTTCAACATGATTCAGCTTATTTCTGCTCAGAGTTATTCGGCATCAAGACACCTACATCATAGGAACCTTCGTTTGAAACTAAACGTAGAGCGTGTTTTTGGAAAAACAAAGTAAAGAAAGGTTTTTTATTTCTCACATACACTTTCTCAACATACACTTATAATCAACTCGAGCTATAAATACATAGGCATAAAAGATAATTAGGTATTAGGTTATGAGCAGATAACGATAGAGATAGGTCGCAGGAAGCATAATTCATCATCATCACTACAGAATAATCTAGCTGTCGAATGTTTTACCTCATTCAGGAGTCAAACTCCATTTGATATATAGGGTGTTTGATAATATACGCACAAAAATAAAAGGGATTATTTTGATGAGCATAATAAATACATTTGTGAAATATTTACCATAGAAATGTGTTATTTATTTGGGCATGTAAAAACAAACACTTTATTAAATTTATGTTGTGCTATTGCATAATGCTTGCCATCTAACCACAGATACTGTATTGGTGTAGTCTTCTTGACCTTTTCTAACCCATTTGTGAAAGAGATATCAAATCGGCCTTTATTTTTGGATGTCGATTGCAAGAGTATGCAGTAAGTTTTATATCGAATTAATCACCTAAACATCGTCGATATTCTTTAAAATTTGATAATATAACTATGTAGTAGTTTTTTTTTTAAGAAGTCTGTTTTTACGTTTTGTGAAACCATCACATGAATATCGTCAGTATATTACCAAACACCCTGTATAGACAAAACAATCAACTACACTGCCAATAATTTTACATCGATGAGTATGCATGTATGAATGAAAGTGTGCAATTGTAGGTAAAAAAAAATAAGAAATAAAAAGCATTTATTGAGAAACATCAGATATACAGTCATGTGTACAGTTTCAAACGATGATGCCTGTATAGTATGAAAACTGTGTTACAGACACCAATGCCCTGCTCCTATACATAAATGAGTTCCAATCAGGTAAATAGTACATTATCAAAAACTAAACTAAAAATTACTGTTATTTTCCAACAGACCAGAAGGATCTGCGTGGGTGGATGAGTTTGTGAGTGTGTGTGTGCGTGTGTGTATCTGTGTGAGGGTGTGTGTGTATGTATGTGAGTACAAGTGTGTGTTTTTGTGTGTAGGCATTATTTGGGAATCTTTAGGAGGTCCTCAGTATCTTCGTAATTTAAAGATTTAAGCTACTCTAGACATCTAATCTTACATTTGTTGTTCTGTTTCGCACTGGTACTGTTACACAAAGGTACTAATTTCGCGAGAATAATATGACGTAATAACTCGATACGCTTAAGCTAAGACATTCCCGCTGTTCAGTAAATGGCTATGGCGTTCAAGATCTTAACCACAAATTGTTCGGCAGATATCACTAATTGCCATAGACCACCGATGTACCCCGTGTTTGAATTATTTCTTATATTCTTACGTTATATGTTTCTACCCCTTTCTCTACCGGACATACACCCGTACTGAAAAGTATCACCGGCATAACACCTTGCCGTACTAAATGATTTTCTTCAACTTTCATTGTTTGTACGAATAAGAATTGGAATTCTCTTTCGGCATCTGTTTTTCGGACTAATAATAATCTCGCAGTCTTCTAGTCCAGAGTGAACAAGTAAATAGACAAGCGTGCTCCATTTTCGACCACACCATCACTTCCATCAAATCAGTGGGCAAGCAAGAAAAGATGTTCATAAGTTACATACAAAGTGTTTGCGATTCTACAACTATCAATTTTTTATTAATCCGTTAACTTTGATTACAAACAAACACTCTCGTCTGTAAGCCCCTTTAAACATTTATTATAGTGGTCTGTCAGCAGGTCCCAGTGTCTTACCGTGAAATTATTTTAATCTGCTGACGCCATGACGGAGTGGGTCTTAGCGCTCAGCTCGGTTTTATTTTTAACTGCCTTTCCTTTTGCAATAATTTCGAGGTTTATTTCTCAAGACTTCACTGAAATTAGCATCTTTAAATATTTTAAAGCCCTTTGTGCTCATATTTTGTACGGAGATGGCGTGGATGTTTAATTTTAACTGCAGGCTAGTTAAAAATATGTAATATTACCTTAAGTTAACCCATGATAATGTACAAATTTTCACAAAAAAATTTACAAAGACCAATTTCATATCATATTTTATAGGAAAACCTTATCTGTGTTTTACGCTTTTAAATCAGTTTTTTCTTGGGCTTTGTGCTCACTACTAAAGTACAATGTTTGTCTTCCGAGTGTGTTCAAAAATATCAAACATTTAAAAACAAATCAGGAGAGACTGTAAACTATATATAGGTATTTTGTTCAGTAAATGAAAAAAACTGATTTTAAGTGCAATTTTAACGATTTAACCTTTTCTACTTTGAAATAAATGTAGGAAATGGTGTACAACAAGACCTCATACTCAAAAAATAAAAGGTTAAATCTCTTTTGGGGAATCACTCCTCGAATATTAAGGACAATGACCTCTCGGGTTACATACAAATTCCAAAGCTCCGTGTATGTAAAAATACGAAGTAACGCGTAGGAATACGGTATACCTCGTAGAAATACGTCAGATAAGCTAAGAAATGTCTCTGTAGCGCTATTTCTCGAAGAAGCTGATGCAAGTATTTTATCGTTGCCAATAGATTACACTTCCATAGATCTAAGGTAGATACTGTCTTTTGGAAAAGACAATTTCTAGTTTCAACACAATAGATTTGAACGATAAAATAAAGATTTAAACACCAAAATCTTCTTTATTCTCAAATATTACGAGTTTTATCTATAAAAGGTTTACCGGGATAGTATTTTAAGCTTGAACGGGGAGATTCGGTCAATGAAAATTAACAACTTTTCATAGGAAAAATAATACCTAATATTAACATAATATATATTTTAACATATAATATTTTCAAGTTTTTAAAACAGATCAAAGAGTACACTAGTGGTTCGCCCCGAAGCGCCCCGCTAGTGGATCTCGCGAGTCTCCGATTAAAACAAAAATATAATAGTTGTAATCTTTGACTATCAAAATAGTGCCACGAAATAAACAACAAAATAACTCGACCTACAGTTTCATTCTTTTTGAGACTTTTTTGGGGTACAAATTGCAATTATTCTGGATTTCAGATTTTTACCCATATTTGTGTCACATAATGTCTATACGCATACCAAATTACAGCACTGTGGGGTCAATTGTGCCATGCGCTTCGAAGGTTATCCTCGGAGAAACAAACATACATACATACAACGCCGATTTGCCCAAGTTGATTTAGATATCTCACTTCGCCCGATCAATTATTCTGACACATGCTTAAATGTTTGTGTACGTGACAGTTTTCAGCAGCTAAATATTATTTCTAATCGTGTCTGATTCAGCACGAGTTCAGCCGAACAAAGCTGTTTGTTGGCGTTTGTTGGCGTCGAATTCGCAGCGCCGCGGCTTTCATTTCCTGCCGCCAGGGGGCGTGAGTTTATAATTATTTTTCGCTTTTTGCTTATGTTGTTTCAAAAACTAGTAAACGCATAGAAGCGTATCTTGTTTTAATACTCATGATAAAAATCACGAAAACTTCTAACTGCATGTTATGTATGAGTGTGCTGAGTTCACTACGGCTAGCATTTTGTATGGCTCACCATTGCGACAATATTAAACTTAAAAGGAGGGGACTGCAGGACGCTTACGTAGCTGCAATTTTTTTATCTGATTTATGGGATAAAAAGTAGTATATCCAGGTTAAAATCTACTTACATACCAAATTTCATCGAAATCGGTTTAGCCGTCCGGACGTGATTGAGTAACTGAGTAACAAACAAATATCCTCACTGAACATTATCACATAAATTAATGTGATATGTTGTATGTTGTGTGTATGTATATGGCTGCATGACTTTATAATTTATGCATTAAGATTCATGAATTATAAATTTTACAGGTATACTTAACATAACCTATTTTCACTGTATCGTTATCACAAACTACAAATAATATTATTATGGTACCACAAAACGCGGATATCACCGCGACAACAGCGTCTTGACATTATTAATGATTACTAAACTTATCGACCGATTTCGATCACAAAGACCTAACAGTTTGACTATCAGTCAAGATTGTAGTAATCTTGCACGGTAGCTCGGCAATAGAGACAAGCAATTATGCAAAGCATCGTTATCAGCAATCTATAAAATTTATAATTTTGGTAATATTCAAAATCGTTAGTTAACAAACTAACGATTTGAAGATTACAATGATTTTGCATATCACTTTGATATTTTGTCTTGTGGCAGAAATCAAACCCGATCTTTCAGAGGCCCAGTTCTGATAAATTATAACAAAATCGTGTATGGAGCCGTACAATACATATATAGATAGAGTTGACATAATAAAACGTTCATTAAAAAAAGTGTTAGTAGAATACCATCTATAATAAATAAATAAATAAATAAATAAATAAATAAAATAATTATAAATATAGCTGGACATTTCACACAGCGCTATCTAGCCCCAAACTAAGCAGAGCTTGTACTATGGGAAACAGATAACTGATAGAATACTTATATATATATATATATATTTTGTAAATACTTACTTATAATATATAGAGAAACAACCAGACCCGGAACAAATATCTGTAGATCATGTAAACATTTGTTCCGCGGCGGGAATCGAACCCGCTACCTGCTGCGTCTCAGCCGGCTATTCGCCCACTGCACCACGGAGGTTGTCATATGTATAGTGTCCCTATAGTGTCTGTTTCGCGACGATACCATTGTCATAGTGAAGCGATTAGTTTAGTAGAATCGTAGACTGCATCATCACTCACCATCAGGCGAGATTGTGGTTAAACGCTAGCCTATAATTTATTTAAAAAAAAATGGGCCCCAGATCAAGATCACCGACATAGCCCAGCGGATAAGCCAACTGAAGTGGCGGTGGACTGGCCATATATGCCGGAGAACCAACAACCGCTGGGGTAAACGAATTCTTGAGTGGAGACCGCGTCTTGGCAAACGTAATGTGAGGCGCCCCCCTGCTAGGTGGAACGATGACATAAGAAAGGTGGCTGACAGAAATTGGATTAGAAGAGCCGAAGACCGGGATCAGGGGCGCGTATTGGGAGAGGCCTATGTCCAGCGGTGGACTAACGTGGGCTGATGATGAAAATGATGATGGGTCCCAGGTCTCGCTATCCTTGCCACAGGGAGGTTATAATAATTAAGAGAGTTTCACTTCTGCACGTTATGATTTTCTTACTTTCCGCTAATGCTCCACAGATGATGGTGTGCAATTAAATTGTTTTTCGGCCGTCGTTAAATTTTCGACGCACTGTGGATGTGAAAGATTTGGGTTTTTCTCTAATAAATGTTAATTATTAATGTTAATGGCTGTTTTGAACCACTTATGCAGCTTAAATTACTAAAAGTGAAAGCAAAATAGATCATGTGCTTCTTTTTAAACTTACTCTTACACTAAAGCCGCCAAGCAGCATTGCTGTTTCGGTTTGAAGTTTTTTCTGTTCATTGCTGTTTCGGTTGCTGGTGAAATTACAGGTACATGAGGCTTTACACCTGTATGTCTCAAGTTGATGGACGCTGGGCAGTGCTTCGTGGGGTACGTTTCGAAGGTGCCTGACCTATGAGCAATACTTTGTTATGGTAAAAAAACAGTTTTTATAGAAATATCTATAAACTGAACCATGTTAATGAAGTTTGGTTTTCGGAAAATCATCGGACTATTACTGCCTTGAAATTAAAGTTACTTCCAGAAGTAGCCGCCTAAAAGACAAAATCCAAAAATCTTTTATTCATTAAAATCACAAGGATCACTTTGAAACGACAATTTTACTGCCTGTTCCTTCGCGACCAAGCCAGGAAAAAAAAGCAAGAAACAAGGCTGGTTGTTCTTTTTAATGATCCTTTTAAAACAATAAAGAAGATAAATTACGTCTAAATTGTAACATTTTGGACCGAGTTAGAGCAATTTCAATCCCAAACTTATTTATTTATTAGCTTATTATTTTATTTATTGTAGGTAATATTTATTTTTGTATATATTAGTTTATTTATTATATTCATTATATTACTAGTAATTCTTGGTTCGGGAACGCGAAGTTAGGTTTTTAAAAATATGTAATTTTAATTGATTAAATCTAAATTAAAACTAGGATTACGTTCGCACCGATTTGAGGTGGATTTAATAATGATGAAAGTACAGAGGGCCAACACGGTGGTCGATGCAAAGACTGATGTGTTGGCTAAAATGAAACAAAGCTTAAATTCTAAGAAGTGCATTTGCAAATGCAGCAAAACCATAAGTCTAAATTTATCTAGGGCAGAGGGGTTAGGGGTAACTATATCTAGTTACATTAGGTATATTTCGTTTTATTTATTTAAGATTTGTACATATTTATGATGATTAAGTACACTCACCTACCTTCCAAATCATGTCTCTTTCTAGCCTCAAAGGTTTGCTAGAAGAAAACTGTTCTTAGGGTTAAGCTCACCTTTGTACATGCCCTCTATTTCTGTACTTTTTAATGTATTTTCTTGTGTACGATAAAGAATAAATAACAATGCGGCTTTTCTATCATCTTAATCCTATATGTTAGGTATCTGGCTTGTTAATAAAGATTTTGTTTAATGACGCTTTAAAATTTGTTAATTGTACATTTTTGTACATTACTTGGGAGTTTGTTATAAAAGCGTGCAACGATTTACTAACCTTATGGAGTATATAAGTAGCAACAACGAGTTTATCCCTATTTCTAGCCTCATTTTTACTTTGGATCAAACTTCATACATTTTGCCCATCCCATACATTAGAGGTGTGTACATCACTACAGTACTGTACTCGATACTGTAGTATCGAAATCAATAGCTGACAAGGTCGTGACGTCACAGCTCCGGAGCCGCATACTGTAATTAATTACCTCTGAGTGTGCTGTCTGTTTGGTGACCAATTACCATGTGATATCATACAGCCGTATTGGCCCGGTGGGACTTAGCCCGACATCTGATCAAGAGGTTGTGAGTTCAAATCTTCGCCAGTGTGGATACATTTTTGTGCTCCACAAAATATTTATACAAATATTCACAAGATAACTCACTAGATAGATAGATTCTCTGCGTCTCCAAGTCCAGAGTGAATAGGTTCTTTCTTTCTAACGTGCTCCATCTTCGATCACACCTTCACTTACCTTATAGGTGAGGTAGTGGTCAAGCGCTTAGCTATCATAAATAAAAAAACTGAACATCAGTGAGCTTAGTTCGAGTTGTCAAATACTCAAACGTCAATAGTTTTCGTGAGTTCGCCTATGAACACTACAAGGAAAATGCTTGCGAAAACTGTAACGTGTTCCTATTTGATAACTTGTACTAAAGGCCTAGAAATTTCGAAACGTAACATGCTTATCAAATTAGTTATTTTATCAATAAAATTGCACACTTTCATTCATAAGAGACATAATAATTCGAAAAAAAGAAAACACTTTTTTAATTACATTTCAAACAAGTGAAAATGATGAATCTTTAAATATTAATGAATAGTTTGCGAGCAGTTGTAGACCCATTTATATCTGTAGTTGGATTTGTAAACGGTTTATAATAATGTTCATACAAAATGACCAGATTAACTGCATTTTTTTTAATGAATTTCTAAATGCATTTAATAACAATAAATATTTACATGACTAAAATACAAAAAAGACAGTTGAATAATCTAATGACCGTTGCAAACGATCTATAGATAGCTCAGCTGCTCCCACTGGCTGCATTTCCCCGCTGAATTGCAATGCGTATGCGTTGACCCAGATAAGCGCCAGGCTCACACGTCACTGCACCAGACGCCTAGGCAGGAAAACGCGATAGGACTCAAATTAAAAAAAATGAAAAATAACTTTGTTTTTAGGGTTCCGCACCTCAAAAGGTAAAAAAGGAACAATCTCTTGTCCGTATATCTATCCGTGTACCACCATTGATTTTCTCAAGAACGGGTGGACCTAGTAAGTTGAAATTTTTACCAGATACTGAGGTTTATAGTAGTGTATAAAAGTCAAGGTCTTGAGTCAACACGATAAAAAGATATGGGCAAATTTAAATTTTCGTGAAAACTTGTAAATAGCAAAATTTACCCTAATTTTTAACTTATTTTATTTTTCGGAATTTTCCCTTTATTTGTGCTATAAGGCCTTGCTTTTAACCAAAATTGACAATTCTTGGTTTAGAATGACGAAATTTGGCAAAAAGCAAGGTGCATAAATATAGAAAAAATTCCAATAAATAAAAAAAGTTGAAAATTAAAGGGTGTCCCCATACATACATAGTTGACGCCAATTAAGATAGTCCTCTGAGTTGTATGGGCTCTCATACAATTTAGAGGACTAGCTTAATCGGCACCAACCTCAAATAAGGCAAATAAATAAAATTGTGTGAAAGAAAATAAAAGAAAATATTTATTGCAATATTATGCTCGTGTGCGCAGAATACTTAAAACTTAGCCACCAATAAAAATGATACCAATTTTATTATGGCGGTATAATAGGTAGGTACGGAACCCTCAGCGCACGAGTTCGACTCGCACTTGACCGGTTTATTTTTAATATGACTAAGATACAGCTGTACTGGCTACGGATCTCTTCACTGTGCGTGGTTCACCATCCACTTATTATACGACCAATTATTTTAATACTATTCACAAAATAAATAAATAAACATAAAAGATAATGCTAAAAATGGCAACCTCTGAGGTAGTATAAGGTTAGATGGTGCGACTCCTATACAATCATTTGACATTGACAGAAATGTCTAAACATATGCGTATCTAATTAGTTACGTCTTAAAATAAATAAAATTGCACACTTTTTCACTTTAAGAAATATTACCTTCCTTATGCGCAGTTGGGTAAAAAGTAGCCTGTCTCAATCTTTGTCATAATCTATACCTGATATACCAAATTTCATCGAAATCGGTCAAGCCGTTCAGTCGTGAAAACGTAACAGAGTTACTTTCCAATTTATAATATTAGTAAGGATATAGAGGTTGTTTGGTAATTATACTAACGATATTCAAGTGACGGTTTCTCGAAACATAAAAAAGACTTTTCGAAAAATAAATACTACTAGTTATACTATCAAATTTCGACTAAGTTTAGGTGATTAATTCGGTGTAAAACTTAATGTCTACTCTTGCCATCGACATCCAAAAACAAAGGCCGATTTGATATCTCTTTCGAAAATGGCTGCGGGTTTTGTGTTAGAAAGGGAAAACAAGAGATATCTCGAGACGTCATTATCTGTGGCAAGCTTTATGCAATAACACAACAAAAGTTTAATAACGTGTTTGTTTTTACATGCCAAAATAAATTTAACTTTTCTATGTTAAACATTTCACAAATTTATTTATTATGCTCATCAAAATAACCCCTTTCATATGCGTATATTATCAAACACCCTATACTTGATTATTGTCATAATACACTATCACTATAGTCACACTAATATTATAAATGCGAAAGTTTGGATGTTTGTTTGTTACTCAATCACGTCGTAACGGCTGAACCGATTTCGATGAAATTTGGTATATAGATAGATTATGGCCTGGATTGAAACATAGGCTACTTTTTATAAACAAACTACGCGTGCGAAACCGCAGGTGGAAGCTAAATAACTATAAAACTCTTCGAACTATCGATATCCACATTCCCTAGGCACTGACGACTTATATCCCTAGAGTCAGATGTCTATCGTACTATTAGGCTAACCCAGAGCGTGATTGAGTTAGTACTAAGTTCGGTCTAGAGAGCATGGAACTAACAAAAGGTATACTTAATCTTTCGTGCGGTCAGAAAGAATAAATAAAACTAAATAATAAATATTGCTGGACATTTCACACAGCGCTATCTAGCCCCAAATTAAACAGAGCTTGTACTATGGGAACCAGATAACTGATAGAATACGTATATACTTTTTTTTTGTAAATACATACTTATAATATATAGAAAAACACCCAGACTCGGAACAAATATCTGTAGATCATGCAAACATTTGTTCCGTGGCGGAAATCGAACCCGCTACCTCCTGCGTCTCAGCCGGTTATACGCCCACTGCGCCACGGAGGTCGTCATGAGAATGCTACATTACTGCATTACAGCAAAGAATATTCGCAGCGGATTCAATTCCCCCTGCGGGACAAATGTTATGCTAAAAGCATTTTCTACCAACCTCAGAGGTATCAAAAAAGGTTGGCATCTATTTAGTAAGTAGGCATTTTTTTATTATTTATTAGTGACCTACTTTTGGTTGCATTAAAATCTAAAGAGGCCATATCCACATCAAACGTAATGTTGACAGACATCGAGATTATATTAAAACTTGAATTTTAGTACATTACGGAAATTGGCCTTCTGATAAACGTCAGGTAACTTGAAAAATGAGAAGACATAAAGCAAAATAAATAAAAACCAGCCAAGTGCGAGTCGGACTCGCGCACGAAGGGTTCCGTATCATTATCTATAATAAATTGTATGAGCGCCCATACAACACAGAGGACTATCTTAATTGCCGTCAACTGTGTATGTAACACCCTTTAATTTATTTTTAACATTTGTTATTTTTTGTAATTTTTCCTTTATTTTTCCTTTGCCTTGCTTTTTGCCAAATTTCGTGATTCACGGATTCGTCAACGGGTACTTCCGGTTGACCTAGAATTGTCAATTTTGGTTAAAAGCAAGGTCATACAGCACAAGTAAAGGGAAAATTCCGAAAAATAAAATAAGTTTAAAATTAAGGTTAATTTTGGTACGTACAAATTTTCGCAAAAATCTAAATTTGCCCATATATTTTTATCGTGTTGACTCAGGGCCTAGATTCTTATACACCTAATAGGAATTATAAACCTACTGAGGTTAATAATCCCTATTAGGTCTCTAGGTATCTGGTATAAATTTCAATTTGCTAGGTCCACCCGTTCTTGAGAAAATCAATAGTGATACACGGACAGACGGACAGACGGGCAAGAGAGTGATCTTATAAGGGTTTCTTTTTTTACCTTTTGAAGTACAGAACCCTAAAAAGACCTTATTTTAACCCGAGATCTACGAGTATAGTTTGTTAGATACGAACTTGGAAACTATGTTAGTGTGCTACTTTTAATCAAACAAAAACAACCAGTAATTTATTTAGCTCTATTCTAAACATTTTTATAATAAAAATTACAAAAGCTTACGTTCACATCTTATTAAAAATTTAAATTTAAAAACTATTATAAAATGTTGCCAACATGTTGTGATAAAAATCACTGACAGACCCACTTTTGAAAGCCGTCAATCTAGCTAATCGTGATGGATGCTGTCAGCGAGGCCTGACCGATGGCCCGATGGCCCGATGGCTGGATGGACGGAGTCAGGACATGTCAATCGGCTTATATTGGCGCTGGCAGTCTCATTCTTTGAGGCTTCAAACACATTTCATCGCGGCTCATTGATTAAGAAATCAATTATACTAGTATTTTTCAAACTTTCACGATCACTGTACGTAATTGCTGATTTAAACGGATATTTATCGCGTATTTACCTTTTTTATTTGTTATCCCGATGCGACGTCATCGCGGGCAGCCTTTTTTTTTTGATTGCTACCACGGATGTTGCAACAAAATCGAAACATCGGATAAGAAATAAAAAAGGTACGCGATAAATACCCGTTTAAATCAGTAATTATAATAATAAAGCATTTATTAAGGAACAACAAATATTTAAAAACAACTACTAATACTAACTACTACTAATACTAACTACAAATATTTAAAATATTTAAAAACAAATTTTAAATTGAAAATTATACCCGTTAATTTGCCTCGAACTGAAATCTTGGGATGTTCTGGTATCTGTATTATTCGACTATAATTTTAGATAAGTTTTTATTTTAATATTGATTTATATACTCATTACGTGCTATCTTTGATAAATACTATCTGTTAAATAATATGTTTATATCCTTGTTTTGTTATATCATTGTCTGCAAATAAACATATTTTATTTCAAATTTAAGGTGCGTAGAGATAACTAAAATTTATATTATTGGATTTGCGTGAGGGTTTTGAATATTTTAGTTTACCCTCTTTGCCAGTCGAATCTCAAAAACAACCTTTATTGGGTAAAATAAACCACAATCACAACACCCAAACCAAACACAAATATTTGCTAATAATTTTTAAAACATAATGAAAGTTGACCCAAATGAGATTGGATTATGAATTGAATATATTTTGGGATTCTGCTCCATTAATATTACAATATTAGTTTACCATTGTATTGTCACGTGAATACCGTTTAGGACATTTAACGTAACGAGACTAGATCGATACTCGAATTTTACTATTTTAAGTTATGGGAGTTGGCACTCTGTGGTTCGTAACCTGTTACGGTTGAAGCAAAATTCATATATATACGATACTAGTTACCTACTAAGAAATGCGTTTTTTTCCCCCCGATTCACTAGAGTTACAGCCAGCTACTGACCAGAAAGATCGGGAAATACTTATTTTAGACAAGCTACCGCACGCGGCTTCGCACGCGTGGTTTGTCAATAAAAAGTAGCCTGTGTTAATCCAGGTAAATCTATACTCGCTGTTGCAACTTGACTTGACACCCTATTTGTATCCCATGGGACCTGATTTATGGAATATAAAGTAGCTTATGTGTTAATCTAGATTATAATCTACGTAATACCAAATTTCATCGAAATCGGTTCAGCCGTTACAACGTGATTGCGTAACAAACATACAAACAAATAAATAAACAAACATCCAAACTTTCGCATTTATAATATCAGTGTGATGTGATTTTTAAAAAGTACCCTAGATTAACATCTTTAAAATGCAACTTAGAAAACACTCAATCCTTAGTACTCGATTCATGGCCAAATTGTAAAAGACGTTGCCGGTTAGAGGTTTTTTTTTATTTGTATGACCTGGAGATGGAACAAGATTATGGACCCCCTGATAATAAGTGGCAACCATCGCCTATAACAAAGTATTGCCTAGAAGGCTACGTACCTTAGAAACGTGCCCTGCGTCCATCAACTTGAGGCATACAGATGTAAAGCTTCATGAGTACAGACACACGAAGCAACCATACCCTTCAAACCGAAACATAGCAATGCTGCTTGGTGGCAAAAATAGGTATGGTAATATTATACATATATTTATGTATGTATACGTATAATTGATCGAGCGAAGCGAGATCTCCAAATCAACTTGAGCAAATCGGCGTTCTATGTATGTATGTAAGTATGTATGTATGCTTATTAGTTTGTCCAAGGATAACTTTCGAAGCATTGATCCGATCATCGTGAATTTGATACATAGGTAGGTAGTAATGCCACAATTTTGGTGTGACTAAATCAACTAAAAATGTTGGGGGGGTTGTTGAGATATTAAGGTTCAAGAAGGGTAAAAAAAATGGGACTATCCAGTCAAGTGGCACGACTAATAACAGGTCTTTGTGAGTACATTTTGACTTTGTTTTTATTTTTACTTTATATCTTGTAGTTATTATGTTATTAGCCATAATAAAAACTAAACTTTGACAAATTCACAGGGTACACCAGTGACCCCACAATGCTGAAATTTGGTATGCGTGTCGCTTTAGTTACACAAATATAGGCAAAAGTCTGAAATCCAGAATAACTGCATTTTGTACCCCAAAAAAGATTAACCAATTAACATGAACTCCCGTTACCTATAATTTGAATGAAACTGTAGGTCATGTAATTTGGTATCTTAATTCGTGGCACTATTTTAATAGTCAGTATATTTTTGTTTTTATGGGAGACTCGCGAGATCTCAGTCCGGGCCGAACCACTAGTAATCATGTATTACAAGTATTTGTGTCAGTCTGCAAAAGTAATGAAAACATCAAACTGAAATTCACAGAATCAGGACTCGAGAGTCGAGCCGGCTAGAATTAGTTCAGGCTGTATAGCTAAGTTTTAATTTTATATTATGGCATGTCTATGACAACAGAGGAAATTAAAGAATAGATTTTATTTCTGTACAGAGAGTTATTCCACATTAAAGTTTAGTACATTTTAATTTAGTATGGACGAGACTAGCGCAGGATCGTGGTGGATGGCACAAACTTGGGGACGCCTATACTTAGCAGTGGGTGAATTCGGGCTATAGATGATGATGATGAAAGGTTAGTTTAGGCAAAAACTTTTGTGTTTTCTTGTTCTCCGCACGTTCTTGTCCCTCTGGCGAGTCGGACTCTATTTGCTACAACAAAGTTTAAATTTCTTGTAATTACTTAAACGGGCGATAGTCGCGCGTTTAAGTTGGACCCCGTCTGCATACTGCTGCCCTACCCGCCCGCCCAATCAGTATAAAGACGCTAAGCATTTTTTCCTTGTTAATCTATATTATAATATTTAAAAATTAAAGTCAGGTTAGTTACACCATTCATAACTCAAGAACGGCTAGGCCGATAGACTCCTCCCCGAATAGCAGAATAACTATTAAAATATCAAAAAAAATGACGCATAAATAAATTATGAATAAATTCATTTTTGCATACATAATGATGACAGATTGACAATTCTACTGCGGTGACGTACATTGGCAGCCCGCGTCATATGCATGTCAAGACGGTACGAAGTTTGGCAGGTCAACTAGTCTTCTAAATATATATAAAACGAAGTCGGGTTAGTTACACTGTTTTTAGCTCAAGAACGGCAGGCCCGATTTTTATGATTTTTGATTTGTTGGATTTGTCTCCGCCCCAAATAGCAGAAAAACTGTTAAAACATCTGAAAAAAATCAAGCAAAAAAAAGTTATGAAGAAAATTCATTTTCTCATACCTACATAGATGCAGCTAATGATGGCCGATTGACAATTCTACCGGCAACGTATATTGACAGCCAGCGTCATATGCATGTCAAGGCGGTACGAAGTTTGCCGAGTAAGCTAGTTTAATTCAAACCTTTTTGGTAAATAGGTATATTTAGCTATAACAGCGCGGTCCGTAGTCACGTGCACGCGGCGACCGCCGCGTGTGTGGGCGCGAACAAATTCGTGTCTAGTAAACGCAGCCTCACAGAGGTAGGTAGTAAGAAGTCAGATGTCCCGTCAGATATCCGTTCCACATAATAAAGGCTTGGGCGTCGACACTGTGGAGTATCCTTTGCACGCTAACCCAAAGCCTAGAGGTGACGTGCGTGGAGGTTCCGCGCACTTCTCACACCAGGGATAAGGCGATAAAATTGGAACCAGATGGGAGCCAACACCATTGAAGCCATGGAAGAATGCAAAGCGTACCCACAGCCTCGACCAAAGGTGTTCAGAAGGAACCCCGTGAGGTTTTAGGCAGTAAGAGTCTGACATAACCTTCCGCCACCACCCAAGGCGGAAAGTATCCATGACGGATTTCCTCACGTAAGAAAAAGGTTCACTTGATAAACGATTACAATTTAACTCGAGCAAAATCAAGTGGTCAAAGAAATTCCGACATAGGCCTCTTCCAATACTCGCCACTGAGCCCGGTCAGCGGCTCTTCTCATCCAATTTCTGTTTCCCATCAATTTCTCATAACTACACATCTCTACATTGAAATTTATAGTACACGTAACCAAAACAAACTAATACCAAAAAGATACTCAAACTCTTATCTCATTTCACTCATTTCTTATCTCACTGTAGAGCCAATGATTTCTCCAAGTTATTTAACAATATCACAAAGTACGCCCCCGAAGCTATGTACACAATCTGTACACAGCGAATGCCGTTTGCATCTTTAAAGACCTCTCTCTTCAACTCCAAATTGAAAAAGAAACTACCAAACATAAATTCGGACGAGATTTTACCTTTTTACGAAGAACTTTTTGTTGCTCGTTTAGAAGTTCGACAAACAAATTAGGTTTAATTGGACTGATACAGAGAGTATTTACACAAATAGCCTACAAAAAGAGATTACTTGCACAGTGAGGACAAAATGGTGGCCAAAAACATGGTACCTAACAACTCTTTCGTAGATTCGAATCCCATAAAAAATAATTGATCGAGCGAAGCGAGATCTCCAAATCAACTTGGCAAATCGACGTTGTATGTATGTATGTTTGTCCGAGGATAACTTTCGAAGCGTTTATCCGATCAACTTGAAATTTGGTATATAGATAGAGAATGATGGCACAATTTTGGTGTGACTAAATCAACTAAAAATGTGGGGGGGTTGTTGAGATACTGGGGTTCAAGAAGGGTAAAAATAAAAAAATGAGACTATCCAGTCAAGTGGCACGTCTAATAAAAGGTCTTTGTGAGTACATTTCGACCCCGTTTGTATTTTATTTTTTGTAATTTTTAAGTTATCAGCCATAATAAAAACTGAACTTTGACAAAATTCACAGGGTACACCAGTGACACAAATATAGGCAAAAGTCTGAAATCCGGAATAAAAATAATTAACATGAACTCTCGTTACCTGTAATTTGAATGAAACTGTAGGTCAAGTTAAGTGGTTATTTATTTCGGGGCATTATTTTGATAGTCGAAGATTATAAATAATATTTTTTTGTTTTTATTGGAGACTCGCGAGATCTCAGTTCTGGGCGAACCACTAGTACTCGTATGACTCATACGTTTGTACTCGCTGAGGTAAATTATGTTTGTAATTATTTTCTTGGCTTATCCTGTTTATAATATTTTTTTCTTGTATCACGCCTTACCTTATTTTGGCACGACCAGGATGACTGGTAGATATTGCTATTGTTAGGAGATGAGGAATCGGGATAAAATAATGAGAATCAATCTAACCAAAATAACACTTTTATTTAACACTAAAACGATGAATACACGAACTTAGTCACACGTAATCACAACACACTAATTCACACCACTGTTGCACAATAAACCACTAAAAGTCACCGAGATGTTCGCACGTATAGCCAAATCCAGACTGACTCTTCCGGCCGTCTCTCCGGCCTATTTATTCCGCGCACAGTTCACAACACTCGAACGCTCTCGATCGTTCCAGGAAAGGGCAGCCACTTCTACAGAACAACCATTACTTATTCTGTGCAACTGCAGGTAAAAACGTAGCATGTAGGTATATTCCATACGAGTACCAAGTATTACCTATTCTGCGACACAGCAGGCAAGCCGAGAGCCATCGAGAAATGCTAACCAACTATCACTTATTCTGTGATAGCCTCGGCGTAACACTATTAGCATTAAGTCCTCCTAGCAATATTCTTTTTTGTGTGAAAGTATTAAATAAATAAAATAAATACATCTAAGCATTTGTTAGTAGTTTTTTCAGCTAATTAGTGTTATTCCTGTAATTATGTTTGTTATTAAGTTAATGTTTGCGTAATTTATCCAACAAGCTTGCAATTAAAATTTCATTGGATCCTTTTGACCGTCTAGACTGGGGTACGCGAAATAATTTATCAGACTTTATTATAGTAAGTATAGTTTTTTCGCATTCTCGTTGAGTTATTTACTATAGAAAAAAATGTACAAATATTTACAAAACAAACAAGATTCTATCTAATTAGATATAAACATACACCAAATAAAAACCTAATTAAATCGTGAAGTACAATCGGCGGTCTTATCGCTATCAGTGTCCTCTTCCAGACAACCTTGGGATGGACTGGATTTACATTATAGGACGGTGACCAGACATAGAGTGGTCTTGAGCAAACAGTACTCTGTACAAATATAGTTTAACCTCTATTTAGTTTCCCCATTTTGTCTCTGTCAATTTATTATGAAAACATGAGAGACAATCGACTTCAAACTTTCAACCAATAATTTCAAAGGTCAAAATGTCAATGTCTCCGAATCCATGCAATTGAAATAGCCACAAAGCCACTAGTTTTCCAATATAAATAAAGTTTACATTTCAAGTAGCGCTCAGAGCAGATAGTATTGCTCCTAAACTTTCAGATTGGAATATTTCAGAGTTACAACGCTCGGCAGACAGTTTCACAAACATGTAACAAACTACATACTAAGTAATTGAAACTAGTGGCCGTATTTGACTACGCTTGCTAAAAATTGTATCCCTATAGGGTATTCTATAGTTTTTAGGGTTGCGCAGTCAAACTTACAGTTCGAATACAGCCAGGACTGGTACAATTTCTGTTGCAGTACCGCGCTCTCTTTATTTTTGCATAATGTTTTATTTGGTTGGCCGAGTTCAGCCGTCAACGGTTACGTCCGGTCATACTACGGCCGATAACGGATGTGGTATATTTCGAGGCGTCATAGTTTCGCCATGTCCGTCTGTCAGTCTGCAGTAACATTATCGTCAAAAATACATGTAAATAAATTAAGTAGGTTAAGATAACTTTAGTAAATATAAAAACTCTGTAGAAATACTTCAGAAGTAAGTATTTTCCTGTATATTCTGTAATTTATTGGCTTTTACGTATCACTTAAATTAAGTAATTAGTGGTTCGCCCTGAACTGAGATCTCGCGAGTCTTCCAATAAAAACAAAAAATATTATTCGTAATCTTTGATTATCAAAATAGTGTCCCGAAATAAACAACCAAATTACTTGACCTACAGTTTCATTCAAATTACAAGTAACGAGAGTTCATGTTAATTATTTTTATTCTGGATTTCAGACTTTTGCCTATATTGGTGTTACACGAATACCAAATTTCAGCATTGTGAAATTCATTTCACTGGTTTACCCTGTGAATTTTGTCCAAGTTTTGTTTTTATTATGGCTAATAACTCAAAAACTACAAGGAATAGACTAAAAATAAAACATGGTTGAAATGTACTAATAAAGACCTTTCATTTGACGTCCCATTAGACCTAATATTCTCATTTTCATTTTTTTTTTACCCTTCTTGAACCCCAATATCCCAACAGCCCCCCCCCCCAACATTTTTAGCTTATTTCGTCACACTAAAATTGTGCCATTACTAGATACTATGCTCACCTCCAAAAAAAAAACAACTATTGATGTACAAAGCGCAAGTTCGGCCGCACTTAGAATACTGTTCCCATCTTTGGCATGGAGCCCCAAAGTACCAATTGCTTCGTTTTGACTCCTTTCAGAGAAGAGCTATTAGGATCATCGGCGATCCCAAACTCGCCAACAGGCTGGAACCACTGAGTCAACGCGGTGACATCGGATCGCTTAGTGTTTTCTACCGCCTGTAAAATGGAGAATGTTCTGAGGAACTATTCGATCTGATCCTGTCGTCGAGATTTTACTACCGCACTTCTCGACAACGTAATAAAGCTCATCCACATATCATCGACAATTGGGTATCGCGCACCACACGCTTCACGCGATCTTTTCTACCCCATACTTGCAAGATGTAGAATGAGCTACCATCTGAGGTTTTCCAATTAGGCTACGACATGGCACGCTTCAAGAGAAATGTTAAAAGGTTCTACAGGGTAGGGAACACATCGACAATACCCCAGGTGTTGCCGGTGTCAATAGGCGACGGTGACCGCTTACCATCAGGTGAACCCGTAAGCCTATTTCCCCACAAATAACATAAAAATAAGAAACATACTGACAAAAATCATCATTACTTGTATGGGTGGCCGCCTGTTGCATTTTAAAGTTAGCGCTCCCGTGCTTCAGGGGGAGTTAAAAGTGGTCAAGCCGTGACGGATGTTGGCAGGCGGCCTAAAAACTCCGACACTAGAGCTGGCCACTTTATTTCTTGTCTGATTATTTCGTGTCTTGGTCGCGGATAAACAGGCGATAAATTGGCGTTTTTAAGTGATCCTTGCGATTGTAATGTTAAATGATTAATTTTTTTTTGGTCGTCATTCAATTCGAAGTTTTGTATTAATTTCGTAAAATAACTAAATATATAAGATAACCAGAAAGGAGATTAAATTGATTCCAACACAATGTTTGGTCTATTATTTTACGAAATCGATATTTTTAAGGGTAGAATTACCCCTATCTGGTTTATATACACACATAGACAATCATACTTACCAGCAAAATCGCCTAGTTTGGGTCAGCATAGTCATAGAACATTAAAAAATTTCCTCTGCCCAGTCTGACGTGACCGTGAAGTAGAGGTAAAAATCGTCGAGGCATACCTTTTACGTTTTGTCGTTTGAAGAATAAAACACAAATAGAACCTTATAGTAATTTTTATTGTTTTTCAAAGTATTCAGCACGTAGCTTAATACACTTTTCCATTCGCTCAAACCAGTTATTATAACATTTATTCCACTCTAAAGTGGGGGTGTTCAAAATAGCTGACTTGAAAGCGTCGACTGGAACCGGGCTGGAACCTTTGACCACGATGACTTTTCTTAATTTTAGGAAATGTAAAGAAATCTTTAGGGCTTAGGTCAGGACTGTATGGAGGATAGTCAAGAATTTCTACTTTTTCCTGCTTCAAATACTTAATCGTGTGACGAGCGCTGTGTGAGCTTGCGTTGTCGTGGTGCAGTATGATGCGTCGCTTTGAGTTAGATTTTCGAAGTTCGGCGATGACTTGTGGTAAACAAACTGTGGTATACCACTCTGCGTTACCTGTTCTACGATCTTCAAGTGCAATAATCGCAACATGGCCGGTTTTTCCAACGAACGTGGCCACCATCTTCTTTGAAGTGCTTCGAGAACGAACAACTTTAGTCGGCTTTGGCTCGTCTTGAAAGAACCAGATTGTAGATTGTTATTTGGAATCAGGATCGTAGGCATAGATCCAAGATTTGTCAACACTGATGATGTCGTAGACTTGATTTTACTCTCCTCGGTTGAACCTTTGCAGAGTTTTCTTACACCATCTGACGCGGGCCGCCTTGTGATCGTCGGAAAGCAGATGCGGTATCCAACGGCAAACTAGCTTTCTCACAACAAGCGCTTCATGCAAGATCTTCTGAATGGTTGTCCCTGAGATGCCTGATAGAGCTTCTATCTCTCGATATGTCACATGACGATCTTCGAGAATTAGTTGTCTCTCAGCAATGATGTTATCTTCAGTGAAGGCGGATTTTGGGCGTCCTTCACGAGATTGGTCACTAACACTAGTATGTCCACGCTGGAATTCTAAATAACAGCGTTCGGCAGTCCGCAGACATGGGGCTTCATCATTGAACACAGATATTAGCTCTTCAAAATACTGAAGCCATGTCAGGCCTCTTCTAACATTGTAGAAAATTATTGCACGAACATTTTCCTTGGAAAGATTCATTTTCGTACGTAACCTGATAGATTCTAATCGACGCTGTGACTAAACAATAGCTTTAATCCTAATACTTTCAACTGATTAGAAATTCAAAATTTAAACACATTCGAATATAGAACAGTCCCAAATTCAAAATTGCCGGGAAATATGGAAACGACAGGACTTAAAAGGCATGCCTAGTATAATAACTTCATGTATTTCTAAGGATTCTGTCCATGTTTGATTATTCTACCCTGCGCATTCAGGGTGAACCACAAAAAACATCACGAATGGCTAAATCGCGGAAATTACAGAAGAACTAGGGAGGTTGAACTTTTTTAATTTCCGTCCGTCTCGCACTCCGCCATCGAATCGAAGACAACGGGCATAAACTTACTTAAGACTTGATTATTGGAGACAGTTCTCAGTGCTGAAAATAAGAGAGAAAACACCTGTTTTTATGTCGGAATTTTACATAAGATAAGATTATTGTACACCAAAGTAAAATACAGACCATAATTTTACAAATAGATTTAGTTCAAATGGCGGTCTTATCGATATAAGCGATCTCTTTCAGACATCCTTCGTATGGGCAGGATAGTACTTGATCACATGACGGCATTGTATGCACATACATAATAATAAAGATATACCTACATACTATTAACCTAAAATAATAATGCAATACAGGGAGACCTTCCATTGTTACTTAGGCGTAAGCTCATCGAAATGTGTATTCTGCTCGTCCTTACCTATGGTGCCCAAACTTGGTCATTGACGGAATCTCAAAAGTCCAAACTCAAGGTTTGCCAAAGAGCCATGGAACGCAGCGTGTTAGGGGTAAAGAGAATCGACAGGATCCGCAATACCACACTGCGCGCGAAGACCGGCATTGCAGATGTTGGCGACAAGACTGCCAGGCTGAAGTGGGACTGAAGATGGGCAACAGTCGTCACACAATGGGTGCCTGCAGAAGGGCGTCGAAGCCGGGACAGGCCGAGGAAGCGTTGGCGTGACGACCTCGATGCATTCCAAGATGGCTGGTGGGATGTGGCGAGTTATCGTGAGATGTGGAGGAACATGGGGGAGACCTTTGCCCAGCAGTGGGAAAGTATAGGTTAAAAGATAAATAATAATAATACAATTGTAACATTAGCATGCATAAAACTGGTTATGATGAATTTAACTAAATCTGGTTAAGTAATCTGATTAACTAATCTGGTTCCCATAACACAAGCTTTGTTTAGTTTGGGATTAGAAAGCGATGTGTGAAATGTCCGTTATTATAATTAAAATTATATTACCTTAAATTACTTCACGTAGTAAGGCGCAGCGTAGGACGCCCCCAACTAGATGGAAAGACGACCTGATAAATGTTGCAGGACGCATAACATCGGTCGGTCTAAGGATCCTTGAGCGATGCCTATTTTCAGCAATGGACGTCCTATAGCACATTTAACTTTGTTTTGGTACACTTGCCAGTCTGTAAATAGTCACGTAACTTGTCTAAATATAAGAAAAGCATTTCTCGGTGTGAAATATGGAGTCGCCTCAGCCACGCTGTTCCAAGAAACAATAACTTGCAGTCGGTTACCTCTGACTATTACTCAATCTGTGGTTATAGCTATGTCGTGCCACGCGTTCAATTGATTTTTAAAATATTTGCTCTGGTTTGGTTGAGATTAGAGCTTATTATCTTTTGCACACAAGTTTATTACTCGTTTTATTATTATCAGTTCTGTGGTGTAGTGGTTTTTAATTTTAAGTTTATCTTCTGGTATTTTCCCCCCGCTATGAAGATCAAAGATTTTATCAAGCTGACATTTTGTTTAGCAAATTATTCTGTATTTTAACTAGTGGTTCGCCCCGAACTGAGATCTCACGAGTCTCCCATAAAAACGAAAACATATTATTCGTAATGGGTATTTGACTATCAAAATAGTAGCACGAAATAAATAACCACTCTACTTGACCTATAGTTTCATTCAAATTACAGGTAACGGGAGTTCATCTTAGTTGGTTACTTTTTGGGATACAAATTGCAGTTATTCTGGGTTTCAGACTCTTGTCTATAATTGTGGTTAAAGATATTTTGTTCTCAAAGAACAGGATTCACTTACAGAGAACATCTAATTACATTATAAAAATAAAATAAAAATAAATTATTGTACTGGATTATGTCCAGTAATATAACAGTAACATTGATTAACTTAATATATATTACAATAACTTGATATTCATTAGTATATAGTTCTCAATCTTTTTTTTAATTACAGACATAGATACTAGTGGCTTCTTTAAGTATATTGGGCAACTTATTATACAGCTCTGCTTCTTCAAATGTTATGTTTTTCTTTCCGTAATTAGTTCTAGGTCTCGTTAATACAAAGTGTTTATTTTTAGAGCTTCGTGTATTATATTGGTGGAATTGATCTTGTGTCATTTAAGCTACATGTATACCAAATTACAGCACTGAGGGGTCACTGGTGTACCCTGTGAATTTCGTCAAAGTTCAGTCTTTATTATGGCTAATAAGTAAAAAACTACAAGGACTTTACTAAAAATAAAAACCGAGTTGAAATTTACTAAAAAAACCTTTTATTTGACGTCCCATTTGACCTCACTTTGACGTCACATTTTAATTTATTTTTTTATGAATTTACCCTTCTTAAACCCCAATATCTCAACAACCTCCCAACATTTTTAGCTCATTTAGTCACGCCAAAATTGTGCTATCACTACCTACCTATATATCAAATTTCACGATGATCGGATCAAACGCTTCGAAAGTTATCCTTGGATAAACAAACATACATACATACTTACTTACATACATACAACGCCGATTTGCCCAAGTTGATTTGGAGATCTCGCTTCGCTTGATCAATTACATTTTCTGGTTTATATAGTTGGTGATTTTTATGTTACAAAGTAACTTGTTCCTTTGCTGGTTTTTTTAATGAAAATGCCCAACTATCTTGATTCTTCTTAATTGAAAAGTTATTAAAAAAGAATAGTTTAAAATGAGTATGCCCACACCCATTGTACCTGTAGTCTGAGTTTACTAAAATAGTTTCAAACGAAAGTTTACTCGATATTTATAATATTCACATAACGATGAACGAGAAAATAACTCTAATGAGTTCTGAACTATATACATATATAAGCGAACACTATATAGCACGCATACAAGACGAACTTATCTCAAATCCGCAGGCTTTCTGGAAGCACATATCTAATTTAAAAACCAAGGGAGGGTTTGAACCATCCGTCACTCTTAATGGAAGTAGTCACAGAGGCCCATATGCTGCCAAAGCCTATGCAGATTATTTCAGTAGTGTATTCCTACCGCATACGCCTACCTTAAGTGCAGACCAGGCTGTGGATGTCGGTAACAATAGTCTTATTACCATACTAAACATCTCCGTTAGTGAAGTGGAATACCATATAGTAAGAATAAAGTCAAAAAGCGCTATAGGTCCTGATAACGTGCCACCTTACATAATCAAAGCCTTTAAAACCCAATTACCTGTTCCGTTGGCTCATATTTTTAACCTGTCTATTAACACCAGCACGTATCCTACAATATGGAAACAATCCCGGGTGACACCCATCCATAAGTCAGGTGACAAGACGCTTGTTGAAAACTACCGTCCCATAGCGATATTATCAGCGTTCGCCAAACTCTTTGAAAGCATTTTGCACATTAATATTTACAAACAAATAACGCCATATCTCAGTGATTCACAGCATGCTTACAGAAAAGGTCGATCAGTTAACACAAATTTGCTCACTTTGGTTAATTACATATCAAAAGGACTGGATAACAATACCCAGGTAGATGTAATTTATCTGGATTTTAAGAAGGCGTTTGATCAAGTGGATAACGACGTTTTACTTAAAAAGCTGAGCTCTTACGGGCTGGCTCCGAAACTTTTACGGCTGTTTGCCAGCTATCTGGGTGACCGAAAACAGTTTGTGCGACTCGGATGTTATGACTCCCCTTCTTACCATACCCGTTCAGGCGTTAGTCAAGGTTCGTCGCTAGGTCCATTACTGTTCACTATCATGATTGATGATCTGACTAAGTGTATAAGTAAAGCGAATTGCCTAATTTACGCAGACGATGTCAATGTCTTCACTAGCATTAAAACGCCTAAAGACTGTGATGATCTGCAGAGTGATATAAATGCAATTCAAGCATGGAGTGACGCAAATCGACTCCACTTTAACATGTCCAAATGCGAAGTAGTAACCTTTACTCGGTCATCACATTATACGGTTGCACAGTATGAGCTTAGCGGTGAGACGATCAAACGGTGCTATTCGGTTAAGGATCTTGGCGTAGTATTCGACACTGAACTAAATTTTCACGACCATATCCGTACACTTACTGTCTCTTGTTTTAAAAAACTAGGTTTCGTATCCCGTAATTGTAAAAACTTTACCAATGTTAATGCTATTAAACTTCTATACACTTCTTTAATCCGGTCCAAAGTTGAATCTAGTGCATGCGTTTGGAACCCATATGAAGTCAAAAACATAAGTGATGTTAGAAAAAGTTCAAAAAAGATTTTTGGGTTTTTTATATAAAAAGCTTTACGGATCCGTTTATGTACCCTACAAAGTTTTTGCAAGGTACCTTAGGTTATAACTTCCTAGAAACAAGGCGGCTCTATGTTCAAATCATAACTCTCTGCAGTTTGTTGAAAGGTATAACTGATTGTCCCACTCTTCTCACTGAAGCCAGCCGGCTTTGCGTGCCCGAACAACGTGCCAGATTTCGATCAGGCCGAGTGCGCTTGTTGGAACCACTGCGAGCACGTACGTTGCACTGCCAACAGTCACCCATCTCCCGTGCGCAGCGCAGCCTTAATGAGCTTATTTCCATCCATCCTCAGTTTGATGTGTTTGCGGATGACTGGAAGACGATCGAGCGAGTGTGTCTCAGTTATTGTGAGAGTATTTAATTATGTATACCTATGTTATGTTAGTTATTTTATGTGCCTATTGTATTTGTATATCTGTTGTGTTTTTTTTGTGTATCTTGTTAAAATAAGTTAATAATGAATGTAGGTTAGTATATTATAATTTGTATTTTTTTTTTCTTGTAGAAGTTTTAGATATAGCGTATTAGATTAATTCTGTAAAGTTATATTTAAGTGTAAATAAACGAATTTGAATTTGAATTTGAACAACCATTCCTCGTATCGAAAAAAAACGAGTGTGCTTTAGACCCCCAGAACATAAAAAACAATTGTTTTTTATGTTCTGTGTTTAGACCACGCGACTGAAGTAAAACTATCTCCCTCTTAACTTCCGTTCTCCACGCCTGATCACACTTTTCGTAACGCTCTCGTCACGCACCAGCTTACTCCCCAAGTCAAGCGTGCGTCAAGAAGTTTTACTTCAAAAAACTTTCGCTTATATATATTTTAATAAACTCATATTAAGCCGGTACAGGTGACGGAATATTCATTTTATAACTGGCAAACTAACCGAGTAGTAAACGGTTACTAACCCACAGATAGCAGAGTTAGTCATCAATAATTCTCGACATCCATAACACAATAAACTTTATCTCAGCCTGTCCTTTGTCGGCCGTAAACAGCTTTATTGGCTCTCAACGGCACAGCATACAACATTACAAGCAGTATACACACGTCAAAGAATAACGAGTTGTAAAATTAAATATATTAAAATAAATATTGCTGGACATTTCACACAGCACTATCTAGCCCCAAACTAAGCTGAGCTTGTACTATGGGAACCAGATAACTGATAGAATACATAGATACTTTTCTTTTTAATAAATACTTATAATTTAAAGAAAAACATCCCTCAACATTATGCTGAATAACAACTAATTAATTTATTTATGAAGTAACTGAGTTCATCATTTCACTGGGTTTTTAGGTAATTTTATTTAGGACAGGAAGGTTTTGATAAAGGTGGTTTTGATAGGTCATTGAGTGACCGAGATCGTGTAAGATCCAGTGGATTTTCTCTAATTCTCAAAGTAATTTTCTCAAGTTAATCCCCAAGATGGACATCCTCGGATCTTTTACTCAGTACGCAGACCCGTGAAGATATCCCCCACGGGGGTAGTCAGAGGCAATTCCAAGCACCACGTTTGATACAAGCCCACTTTTCGCATAGATCCTCAAAGTGAATTTGATAATAATCTCCTGTTGATAATAAACTAAATAGTAGAACCTAAGTACATTTTTATCGTTCAATTACTCGGTTTAATATACCTGTGATTATTTTGCTAAATTTTGACTATAATAATCTCATTGTTATGGTTCGTGCGCGGTAGCTTGACAAAAAAACGTCATTCACCTTTCTTCACCACGATATCACTCAAAATAGTAAAGATGTGTCGCTATTTCTGTCGCTCACCATACAAAGGTGTCTCAAAACTGCTATCACTAGAACCTCGTAGTACAAGGCCTGCAAGAAGTCAACTGGGCCAACTCTACAACTTTAAAATATACAAAATCGGGGAAAAACACGGCATGAAATGTTATGTTTTCAATTCACCTATTTTATTGTTTAAAAATACAAAATATATTTTGAGGTAGTCATTTTATATTGCATTTATGAATAATATTACGGTTTCGAGTGCCAAATTACATGCACATGTCTGATAAAATTATTTGTTTTGTGAGTTATTATTAGAATTGAAGTATAAAAACATTTTTAAATACAAAATAATAAAGTTATATAATTAAATGCGTAATAAGCTTCAGAATTGTGAAGCTCCCAAAAAATGCAAAATTTTAAGTTGTGATAGTTTATTTCCTCGTCACTGGTCGGTGAGGTGAATGACCTCTATTGGCATCTTATTCCGCACGGACCATAGCTAAATATTAGCCCTGCCCAGACACGTAGCAAGAACCGTTTACAAAAAAAAACTAACAAGTCTGTCCAGTTTAGTAAAAAATATGTAATATGTAAAATCTTCTTTTTTTTAACTGTTTTGTTAATTTTTTTCTTTTAATTATGCTTATTTAAAAATAACCTATTCAATCTGGACTTGAAGACTACGAGATTATACTGGTCCAGAAAAATATATGCCTTTACTCAATATTAAAATTGCAAGTCTACTAGCTAAGAGCAGCTAGCTCTATAGAGCACAAGAACCACAAGAGGATCGCACCACCCGTGCTTGAAATAACATAATCTACTGATTGTAAAGCTTTGTTTATACTGTGCCGCAGTTTTACAGTTTACCCGTCCGTTCGGGAAAGGTGTGGTTTTACCGGTGAGTGAATAGTCACCGAATAAAGATAGTGAGGGTTTAGAAATATAAAGGGAAAGTCCGTGAACTATAACTCTATGACTCTAAAATGGACGGCAGCCCTTTGTGTTATGTGTAGTATATACTAAAGCCATTCAATTTATATTCACACTGAAATGTAATATTTTCAGGGTTACTTTAGGTACGAGTATAGAGAGTAGGCCGGTAATTTTTTATACTATGGAGATGGAACAAGCCTATGGCCCACCTGATGTTAAGTGGTAACCATCGCCTATAACAAAGTTTGCCTCGTAGGTGTTAAAATAAATTAAGACTAATAAAATATGATAATAAATATAATGTGTAACATCATTTTATTGTACACCATATAAACAAAAAATTACAAACAAAATAGAAAACACAAAGCAAACCTTAATCTTATCTACCGAATTCATCACTCCGAAAGTTGGTCATTGAAAACTCGATAACGGCTCCGTAAATGCATAAACCATAAGTAAATTTTAAAATAGAATGAGGCTCATGGTATTCATAATATGCTATGATGAAATACAACCTCCATGGCAAATATTTCTATTAAATGAAAGAGGCCATGATATAGACTCGTAGTGAAAAACATCTGACCACCACGCGCGCTCATTGGCCAAAGCACTTCCCCTGTTTCCTGTTACACATTTCCGTCCCTTTTGCCAAAATCACTCCCCCAAACCGAGAGAAAAAATGTTACACATCAAAAAATAAAAAGGAAATATTTTTTTTTTTATTTTAAGCTATTTGGTTGACTCATAAAAATATAAGCTTCAAATAGGAATTAAATTAAATTAACTTTTTTTTTTTTTATAACCTTTACTGTCCCACTGCTGGGCAAAGGTCTCCCCCATTTGCTTCCATTCCTTGCGTTCTCCAGAAATCTCCTGCCAGTCAGAATGGAACCCATCCAGATCGTCGCGCCAACGTTTTCGCGGTCTGTCTCGTTGCCGTCGTCCTGTAGGTTGCCAGTCGGTGGAGATCTTAGTCCACCTTTCAGGGTGCATTCGAGTGACATGATCCGCCCAGTCCCATTTGAGTCTTGCAGCCTTGTACCCCACGTCGATGATTCCGGTCATAGAGCGTATAGTAGTGTTGCGGATTCTATCGGTCCGCTTAACACCTAAAATGCTACGCTCCATCGCTCGTTGGCATACCCCGAGTTTGAACTTTTGTGAGTCCGTCAATGACCAAGTCTGAGCACCGTAGGTTAGAATGGGTAAGATACACATGTCGATGAGTTTTCGCTTAAGTGACAGTGGAAGGTTGCCCTTCATTAGCTCTTTCATGGACCAGTAGCTCTTCCAAGCGTTATCGACACGACGGTCTACTTCTCGATCTTGTCTGTTCTTGAAAGAGACTATCTGGCCCAGATAAATATACTCATCG
Organism: Philereme transversata; assembly: GCA_963924445.1. Lineage (NCBI taxonomy): Eukaryota > Metazoa > Arthropoda > Insecta > Lepidoptera > Geometridae > Philereme > Philereme transversata. Next base: position 16,514,716 of record OZ004347.1, read on the forward strand.
ACATAGTGTATCTCTTGCCCATCTACCTTGACCCTATGTTTCTTGCTATTGGTCATAACTTGGGTCTTTGACTGGTTCATCATCAGTCCAACCTCGAGGCTTGCCTTGCTCAGGTCTTGGAGCATTTGTTCTAATTGGGGGGCACTGGTGGCAAAGAGAACTATGTCGTCAGCGAACCTAAGGTTTGTAAGTTTTTGGTCGCCGATTTTAATGCCTGCATTTGTCCATGAGGCTGGCAATTGTCTAAAAACCTCTTCTAGAGTGCTCGTAAATAATTTGGGAGAGAGCGGGTCACCCTGTTTGACTCCCTTTTCTATTAAAAACTTTGCTCCTGATGTATTTAATTTAATGTTAGCGTAGCTATTGCTGTAAATGCTTTTAATTAGGTCTATATAGGTTTTTTCAACATTTTGTTTCTCTAAAGCCAAGAAGATTGCTGAGTGGTTGATGCTATCGAAAGCTTTTGTGTAATCCACAAAAGCCAGATATAGTGGATTGTGGAATTCATTAAATTTTTCTATAACCTGATTTAGCGTATGGAGATGGTCTGTGGTGGAAAAATGAGGTCGGAATCCAGCTTGTTCCGGTGGTTGGTGCTGGTCTAGTATACCTTCTATGCGCTTCTGAATAACTTTGATAAAGGCTTTGTAGAGATGTGACACTAAACTGATAGGACGGTAATTATTCATGTTACTTTTGTCTCCTTTCTTGTGAAGAAGAATTATGTTTGAGTGGTACATCTCCACTGGTAGCTGACCTGTATCTAGAATGGTGTTGAAGAGATTTATGATATGGGGTAGTAAAACAGTGGCTCCAGTTTTTAAAACCTCGGTCGTGACACCGTCCTCTCCAGGGCTCTTATCATAATGCATGGCTTTTAAGACATCATGGACTTCCCGTCCTGTTATGAATGGTACAGCATCTGATCGAGCATACTCTATAGTTGTTGTCATCTTTGAAGAATCGGAGTAAAGATTTTTGTAGAATTCTGTGCATATTTCCAATATTTTGCCTCTATTATTATATTTATTTCCGGAACTATCTTGTAAGCAATTAATCCATGTTTTACCCTTAGAGATACCCTGTTTTGCTATTCTGAGCGATCTATTATTCTCTAGTGCTATTTTTACTCTGTAGGTATTAAAGTTTCTTGCATCGTTTCTGATGCTGCGCTTAACCTCTTTGTCTATATTTCTATAGTCTTGTGACCCAAAGTCGGTTTCGAGTCTTTTTTCTAATAAATTCTGGGTTTTGTTTGATAGTTTAAATTTACTTTTCTTCATCGGTTTAATTTTCTTGCTTGTTGTGTGAACTGCATTAACTATGTTTTTATATTGGGTTTCTGAATTATCTGATTCATCTATTTTGTGTTGACCAAAATAATTTGAGAGTTCTAATTTAAACTTTTCCGAATTATGAATAAGGTGCTGTTTACTATGTTTTATTAATCTTTTTGTAAATAATTTAGTTCTGTGTATTTTAAATTCAAATTTTAATTTTGCTCTTATTGGTCTGTGATCCGAAGCATAATTAATTTTATTAATGGCGCAAATATCTTTAACTATCTGTTTGTTGGAAGCTAGTAAATTAACTAAATGAAATAAATTATTTAAAAATAAAAAAACATATACAAAGACATATACATACATATACGTACGCGGCCGCGAGAAACTAACAGTGACTGGGCCAACGTCCCTTATAAGGGAGTGCATGGAGGCTTAACCAGTGCCTCAGAAACGGAGAATTCTACCTGTCCGCCAATGTGCTCAGAATGATGTTGGGGCCACGCAGGCATTCAAAAGCGACGCACACCGCTTTCTTATAATGGCGTAGAAGCTATCCGTGTGCGCCTTACTGAACATAACCTGATGCAATGCAGAAACGTGGCAATGAAAACCCCAAACATTTATAGTTTTTTAAACTGGATAGATCTTTGTTTTACCTTAGTCTCACCTTATGGTAAGCGATGATATGGTCTAAGATGAAGCACAACGATCTAGAAGAAACCTATTTACTCTTACCTTAAAGAGGCCCGGATTGTATTCTTTAGGAAAAACAGATAACGGTAAAGTGTTCTATACACGCTGTACGCATCAAGAACGTAGAACTGAAACGGTGTGTGCGAATAGGTGGTATATCAAGTTGGTACAGATGGTACTGAGCCGTGCGCCTGCTGGTCCTTTGATGGAAGGGAGATGGCGGGATCATATAGTAGTTCCTGAGCATATTCCCCAAAATCCAATTACAAACCATGGACGTAAGATTCTAGTGACTATTGAACTATTTTATGGAATGGTCTTCCTGCCGAGGTCTTCCCCAGTGACTACAGTATAGTGCTTCAAAAAGTGCGTTCACGTTTGTTTATATGCGGTGTAAAAGAAACTAGTTTTTGTTCAAGAATTTAATAATAAATATTTTATTATATTTTGGCATTTTTAGGGTTCCGTACCTAAACGAAAAAAGGGAACCTTTATAGGATCACTACGTTGTCCGTCTGTCTGTCTTTCCGTTTGTCAAGACCCTTGTTCTCAGAAACTTGTACAGTATCAGAAACAGAAAAATGTAACCCTATGATTTCTCAGAGCTGTAACGTAATCAAGTTTCTAAGTTAAAGCAATAAAAAATAAAATCTAATGGTCTAACTCTAAATGGTCGTACTTCTTGCTCGCAAATAAATTAAAACCCACAGGGTACTTCCCGTTGACCTACAATCATGAATTTTGTCAAGAAACAAGGCCCCATAGCACAAGTAAAGGAAAAAATTCTAAAAAGGTTAATTTCTAGTTATATTACACTAGCTGACCAATCCGTAGCTTCGCATGCATAGTTTTTCAATAATAACATTACCCTCATTCTGCGCAGTTGGATAAAACGTAGCCTATGTTACTGAGGGATAAAATAGCATTATATTGGAGAAAGAATATTTGGAATCGGATTAGTAGTTTTTGAGTTTACTCGTTACAAACATACAAAAATACAAATCGTTTCTTCTTTATAATTTAGAAGAAGTTTAGATTCAAAAAAATATTACTTAACTCTTGGTGCGCGAGTCAGTCTCGCACTTGTCCAGTTTTTACCCATCTACGTTCTATTAAACTGAAGACTTGAAAACTCATTACGATACAATTCAGTTGATTCGCCTCTCGAACAAGAATTTCCCTAAATTCCAACAGCAAAAGTCTCTCTTTGTGAGCATAGTTCGTCACATTTCAAAGCAAAAACGCATAGAAATTGTTCTGTTACCTTAATCCAAAGAACACTTCAGTATTCATACAAAGAGAAAATATCGTAGTAACTGTTACTAATCTGTGACTATAAAGGAAAATGGTATCAAAGCTAGAAGCTACAAATCTTTGTGTAGAGATAATGGCGGCGCGTGACAAACTACATGTTATTTTATTTATATTGTTTTCTTCCTATTAGATTAGGGGTAGTATGTAGGTTACCCTTCCTCATCAAGTACCATTAGGAATCCAGAATCTTGTAAAGTATCTTCTTATCCTGGCCTGGATCTTCTTTATTAAGGCTTTCCAAAGCAAGAAGAAAATAATATTTTTACGAGGCTCAGATTTCAGAAAAATTGCTGACGGTTGATCGAAAACTTGGGATTTTTTTTTGTAAATAAAATAAAAATTGAAATTCACGCCAGGCCATCGTTTAATACTTTCAAACGGTAAGTTAAAGAGCACTACCTTTCTCTGTAATTTTATATTATTGTAGGTATATATTTTTTTATTTAATACACTAATATTATTAGTTACTTCAGGTATACTTCGTTATATATGATATATACATATTTATGATTCTAGTACACTTACATACTTTTAAAATTATTTCTCTCTCTAGCCTTAAAAGTTTGTTGGAAGAAAACTCTTCTTAGGATTAAGCTCGCCTTTGTACATGTGCTCTGTCTTGTGTACAATAATTAATAAAGAATCGAGCAATCTATTACGGCTGGTACTTAGGTTGTGGGCAAAATTGGTTTCTATCCCTTTTAAATCTATGGGGGAGATTCATGTTCAATAGTTAACATCCTAGGGCTGATATGATGATGAGGATGAATGTTTTTTTATAAGTATATTTTACCTATTCATAAATAAGTAAATAATGCTGGACATTTCACACAGCGCCATCTAGCCCCAAACTAAGCAAAGCTTGTACTTTGGGAACCAGATAACTGATAGAATACTTATATTATATTATTTTTTTGTAAATCATACTTATAATATAAAGTAAAACAACCAGATCCGGAACAAATATCTGTTGATCATGCAAACATTAGTTCCGCGGTGGGAATCGAACCTTCAACCTCCTACGTCTATCTCGTACGTCCTCGGCTGTTCGCTCACTGCACCACAGAGGTCGTCATATTCTGAATAGTACAAAGCCTGACACAGGAACAAACTTCCTGCCTGATTTTTTTACATTTTATATGTATTTTATTTTACCTAGTCTCTTTCTAGTACTCGATGAGGTAGAGGATCCTACAGTCCTCTTCTTATCTATATGCTACGCCAGATCGATTCCTATGAACTGAGTTAAGCTTTGTATCGGTAGTAAGGCTTTTTGATGTTTTGACACGGTTAACGTACGCTCAAAACAATTAAGTATTCGTTTTCAAAGTGAGCAATATGTTTCTTTGTAGACAATTTGGAAGAATTCGATGAAAGGAGACTGGGCACCGATAGCCTACAATATAACCGAAGAAGTATCATACTACTTTTAAATATGTTTATTATCCTTTCTTTAAATATTTTAATTAGGAACATATTTGAAGGAAAACGGACGCTTAAGAAATTCCTGTAACCTAATTTTCGAAATTATATATTAATAAATTTTCAATCATATAACCTCCATACAACGATTTAAAGACCATTATGTTATACTTTGCATTAACAGGCACATCTTTATAATCAAAACTTAAATTTAACAAAAAGTTTATATCTGGTAAATCTCCGCTGATAAGCATTTAATCTTCTTTATAAGTTAGGTACCTATGCTATTTCAAATGAGGATATTCGTTTAGAAACCAAAGACACTAACATAGCGCAGAGGATTGGCAAGCTGAAGTTGTATTGGGCGGGCCACGTAGCTCGAAGGACTGACGGCCGTTATGGCAGAGAGGTTTTCAAGTGGAGAACATGGGAACACAGATTGAAAAGCGCAACGGTTTCCCACTAGATGGAAAAACGACTTGAGAGGGTACAGGCCACTTCCAAGACCGATCACCCTCGAAATTTTTGAAACGACAAAATGAAATTAGCAAATTTACGAGTAAGTCTACCTTAACTTCATGTTGAGGCTAAATTCAAACTGATAAAAGCTTTTTACAAGTAATCGTAGTACTAACTCTAAATACACCGTTAACTAATTATTATTTGAAACATAAAACTGTCGAAACCATTCATTACTTTCGAATTTATTTATCACACAAAATAACCAAACAAAAGCAACAAAAAATTTGAGGCAATAAATCTTCGGGTACACGTAAAAATTCTGCGTTTTTTCTATATTTATTTAGCGAATTCGGTTTTATTGAAAGAGTTTTAGAATCGGCCAACTTTGCAACAAACTTTTGGGTATATTTTACTGTTTTGCGAGAAAAATGCCATTGACTCAACTTCCGGGAAGTTTGAAAATGTGTTGTTAATTTTTTATGTGCAAGTGAAGGAAACGGCAGGTGTTTACTTATAAGAAAAAGTAACTTTAAAAAGGATGTTATCATTACGGGAGCTATGTTTAAAAGGGCATGATTCAAGTAATTCAGACTTTGAATTTGAGTTTACTAAGATGTAAAACAAAGCTGTAAGCTACACTATATATTAATATTATAAAGAGGAAAGATTTGTATTTTTGTATGTTTGTAACAAATACACTTTTCTAAACTAACTTTAAACTAACTAACGTTTTAATAAACTAACTTTTCTTGTTAGCACAAGTAAGGAGTGGAACTCACTTCCGGCGTATGTTTTTCCGAACCAGTATAATCTCGGAGTCTTCAAGTCCAGAGTGAATAGGTTCTTTCTAGGTAAGCGTGCTCCATCTTCGATCACACCATAACTTACCACCAGGTGAGGTAGTGATCAAGCGCTTGGCTATAATCAATAAAAGAAAAAAAAACTCAAAAACTACGGGTCCGATTTCAGAAATTATTTCACCATTAGAATGCTACATTATCCTTGAGTAACATAGGTTATATTTATTAATAGAAAAAAATAGGGATCTCTACTAAAACTTTAATAATGTAACCCAAGGTGTAAAAAAAATGGCACTCCGGGAGTGCCGACAGAAGTGAAAACTTGAATAAAAGCAGACTACACTACAGATACTCTTAAACAGAGTTGTCAGTAACAGTCAGTAGTCTGTGGCAGATGTCGGTAACAGTGTCACGAGTTCAATGGTTTTTCCCATCTCAAAAAATGCTCAACGTGCCTAAAGAAGTTTTCCCTCACAAAATTATCAATATAAGTCTTTCATCGCATGCGCTGCGAAAACTATAATATTATAAATTCGAAAGTAACTATCTCTCTATCTGTTTGTTACGTTATCACGACAAAACGGACCCATTTCGATGAAATTTGCTATATAGGTAGGACATGACCGGTATTGAGACATAGGCTACTTTTTAACCAACTACGGAAAGTAGGGTCATGTTTTTATTGAAAAACTACGCGTGCGAAGCTGCGGTTTGGTCAGCTAGTATTTAAGTAAAGTATTTAATTTATGAGTCTTCTTTAACCTGCCCCACGTGGCATCCTTTCAACTTAGTTGACTACAGTATTACTATGAAACCTAAAAAATACATTTAAAAAAAATCTAGGGCAATGGAACACAGCGTCCTAGGATTCCAGAGAACCGATCGGGTGAGGAATACCACGCTTCGTTCATTAACTGGCTTTGGAGATGGGGGACCAAAACCGCGAAGCTCAAGTGGAATTGGGCCGGGCACGTAAATCGAATGTTTCCGGAGAAATGGGACAACATCGTAACACCTTGGGTATCGGAGGATGGCCAGCGACGTCGGGGTCGCCCGCGAAAGCGTTGGCGCGACGACATCAGTGGATACGAGAAGGAATGGTGGGAATCTGCCAAGGATAGGTGGAAGAAGTTGCGGGAGGCCTTTGCTCAGCAGTGGAAAATTGCAGGCTCGTAAAAAAACAACTTATAATCTTTAAACCCTGACAACCAAAAACGGCTATACGAAATGTTAACCAACATTCATTCATTTATTTATTCGTTCATACAAGCACACAGATACACTCGCACATTTCAAAGTTCAAAATAGCTCCCATTTTGTAAAAGAAGTAAAAACGGTGAAGTCATTGTTTTTTATTCGGCAATTGCCAGAGTACCCAGTTTTGCACAAAACATGTTGCGGTCAGTGAATGCGCGGTTGAAATTAACGACGCCAATACGCATATTGATGGAAAATAAAAATGGACTAGGTGGTGACCTAAGCCAACCTTACTTCACAGAATACCAGAATTATTGAAGGTTTCGACAAAAAGACAGCGAACCTGGCGTGGCGGAACGTCACGTATTTTAATATGACGCTATCGGCAAATATAATACAACGCCACAACAGAGCATCACGTACTTCTACTGCGTTCCGTTTAACAGATATAGATATAACTTGAATAGTACAAAGAAGCGCTAAAGCACGGTGTTAGTGCGCGGCGCAATAACGCCTTGATGCGCGCTAAGTAAGCGTTCTATGAGATTAAAAAAAAGAAATTCCGGAGAAAATTCCTGACATTTGATGAAAATTACTATCGTTAGCATGGTGCATGTGAATGAACGAAGCAAAATGTTTGGTTTATTCTATGTTTTATTTTACTCGTTACCTACTTAAATTGTAGAAATTCCGGATGGTTTAGGATTCTCCCCGCATTCCGGACAAAGACCTATATTACCGGATATGTAAGGGAAATTCCGGACGTATGGCAACCCTAGTACTTCTGACTAAGCCTTGATTCTCTTTAATGATAGCGTGGTCGTGGTTATGATGGTATATCATTATTTTTGACAGCCTGATGTATCACGATATTTTGCCATTTGTCTCTACAAGAAGGATCACTCTGCAAAGACATTTAGGGTAGCCTAGATGCAGGGGTGGGCAGTATTTGAATTACTTGTAATTAAAATACGTAATTATAATACAAATACGTATTTTTTATTTGTAATTCAGTTACTTCGTAAAAATGTAATTGGTATTTCAAATACCTGACGCTGAGGTATTTTGTAGTAAGTATTTCAAATATTTATGGCATCAAAATACATCTGAACATAAATACATTCAGCGATCTTATTAATAGTGCGTTCTACAGGAAATAGCGCTTGATAGTTTTCGTAACTATTCGTAAGCAAAATGGCGACCTTTAAATATGTCAATCTTTAAAGTTGACAACACTGCACTGTACGTAAACTTATCAAGTACCTTACACGTAACTGTATTTTATAATTTGTATTTTAAATAAAAATAGTTATAATACTTTATTTTGTTTTTGATATATCAAATACACAACTTAAAAATATTTTGTATATCGTATTTTAAATACGTGCGAGATAGTATTTTGTAATTTGTATATTAATTAACGCAAAGCATGTAATTTGCCCAGCTCTGCCTAGGTGCAGCCTACAGGATAAGGTACAATAAAAGAAAAATGCTAAACCTACCAAGCTGGGACTAAACCCACCCATATATTGTTTTCTTGTTATTTTTTCATTTTATGATTCGCTCTAGAACCCTGTCAGGTAAGGTTGCGTACGGCCGCCGCCTAGTCTAAAGTATTGATGGAAAATAAAAACTGACAAGTAAATAAATAACGAGCATGTTTCATTGGTATGCATGTTTTATTGTATCGGATTAAGTGAATGCTGTTCCAACAATTATTTGCTCGTCTACCGTCAAATAATAATAGGGTTTTGGTAAAGAATGAACATTTTCTTGATCACACTAATATTATAAACGAGAAAGTTTGGATGTTTGTTTATTTATTTATTTGTTTGTTTGTTACTCAATCACGTTGTAACGGCTGAACCGATTTCAATGAAATTTAGTATGTACTTAGATTATAACCTGGATTAACACATAGGCTACTTTTTATCGCAAAAATCAGGGCCCCAATCTACTAAACCTATCGCTTCACTATGACAATGGTATCGTCGAAAAATCGCCACTATAGATACCTTTTGGTATTCTACTAACACAATCTTTTTTCAATGACCGCCGTTGCTATGACAACCCCATTGAACATTTGGTAGCTTATGACAGGAATAACAATCATAATCGTTTAACAATGGTATGGCTCCATAATAGTTTTTCTTAGAAATTAGCAGAATTGGGCCCCTGGTCCCTTGGGATAAAAATAGGGTGTCAAGTCAAGTTGCTACAGCGAGTTTATCTTTATTTCTAGGTTACCTACGCATTTAGTAGTGTAACGCGTACAAAGTTGCGGGCAACAGCTAGTACATATTTCATATATTAAAACGTGAGGAGTGTGAGATTTGGCGGATATATATATGGCCATACACGAAGCCAGACTGAAGACGGGACTGCAAGCACATCGAGTCAGCAACGACTGACAAATGGGACCGTAGAAAGCTGCTGCCACCAAACCAAAGTCTTACTCCGCTACTTCCAGGAATTGGGATAGCTGGGGTCAGATTATAAGGGTAATTGCACAATATACCCCAAGGCAGATCTTATTCCCCCTACCCTAGAATTAGAATTAAGTTAAATTTACTAACTTGAATATTTATAGCACTTTCCCTGCATGTTGCGTTACCGTGGGAAGTAGATATTAGGTATAGACTATCTGTACCTAGAAACAGGTAACTTATACGAGAGATTAGAGTACAGGCAGATAACTAGCATCATCTCCACCAGATTAGCGAGACGTGAATCACTATTAATACCTGAGTAATATTGATGTCTGCTAATAACTGGCGCTGTGTGCCTGCCTAGACTCTACAACCTGTGATGTTGTGCGACATAAATGTAAAACACACATCCAGAATCTTATTTACAGATTTTAGAGGTTGGTTTAATAACGGTAGCTTGAATATTTATCCGGTAATCGATACATTTCCAATAAACAATTTTTAATTTTTTGAATATCAATCGGCGGCGCTAATGCGACGATGCCGCTTAGTCAGTCTACTTACTGATGAATGAAATGATTTGTTTATGTATTTTATGCAGGCTGTTTCATTCATATTTCTAGGACTTGGTATTAAGTTTGATTGAAAAATAAAAATGTTCTATTGTGACGAATTTGAAAAAAACTATTTTATAACAATACTGTTAGCCTGTTAGCTTTTAGTCCTATTGTGTTTTTATTTTCACCCGTGTGTTTATTTAATGTCGTACATAATATGAAACGTTGCCAGGTACAGACTTAAGCAGATTTGAAAAAAAAATGTTGCGACCTGAGTTTAACCAAAATAAAACCAAAATAACGCATTCATAATACAGTAATCATAATAACACAAATGAACAACACTAATTCACGCTAAACAAAAGAAACCGCGAAAAGTCGAAAATATGTTAAAACTTTTTGTAATGATAATCCGGATAGAAAACATTATTTTTGCCTCCGGCACAAAAAGAGTGGTATTATAATAATCGGGGAACATCCATAAAAAAAAAGAAAAAAGATTCCGACGTATTACGAACCTCCTCGGTCGGTTAATAAAATTAATAAAACTTCAGACCGGACAACTAACGTCATAGCATGTTATCCTTCCGTATAACATGCTGAAAATACACTCTGATCTGTTTCTCCAAACGCGTCAATGGGATTATCAATTAAAAAGGAATTTAAATAATGAATCCTTCACGTTATCTAGGGTGGTATAGTGCGAGTAAATCCGCGAGCAAATGCTCTCTCATAAAGCAGACCACCACAAAATTATAATTTAATCTAGACTCAAAAATAAAGTTCAGCATAATTAATTTACTGAGATATTCTCTAAGATTTCTGTATAATTTTCATTATTTATTCAGTTACAAGTATCGTTAGTTGGAGCGATAGCTCGAGGGACCGTTGAATAAATAGATTGTATTAAAGTTAGGATCAATGTCTATTTACTAGAAACTTTTAGAGATAGCAAATACAATTTATCTGTATTGACCTCTCTGAGGGAGGCTAGAGGTAGGTATGTTATTTTTCACACCACCTGCTCGACTATGTCAAATTATATGTCAAGTAAACCTCACCGAAAGCAGGTGATTAAATCCCTGCGGCTGAGCCGAGTAAAATTGTACTGAACTTAATTATGCCCTCGAGGGCATAATGTGATTTGATTTTGGAACTTCGTCTGTGTTTGAAACAAAGAGACCAACACAACAAGAACTTATTCGTAAATCTAACTAACCTCTGCACAGAATGCACCAACCTAGATTTGGGTTTTATTGTCTCGCAGAAAGTGTAAAAAGTAGAGTATTCTCCTCGTGGATAAAGCTGTCTGCATTTTGGGCGTATTTATATCCCTCTCTGCACTCAAGATTCTAGTAACTCCCTCGCTCCACTCGTGAGTTAACTCTAGAATCCTTCGTTACGTTTGGGATTCAAGACAGCGCCCGTGACGCAAGACACTGCTTTATTCCCTCGTTTAATAATCTACTATTATGCTCTAATGTCAGTAGTTCGGTTGTTAGTTCGGTTGACTGAACAAATAATACTTTTCAGTAGTTCGTAGTTTTCGTAGTAGAAGAGATGGATAATGAAATAGTTAAAAAGGAAGTGACAACGGAGATGACGGTTGATAGAGAGATGTGGAGGATTTACATGTTATACCAACCTCGCGCAATGTAGGAAAAGGGCAGAAAGAAAAAGAGGGGTACAAATTAGGATTAACAATACATTCAAATCCTATCAACATAATGCGATTTCCAAGCACAACGACCCCTCAAAAAGCAGCCCTATTAATCTCCCCTGACAGCCTTATTGTATCAGACATCCAATCTGATATAACGAAATAGGCCATTTTGTATTTTTACAATGAAAGTAATTACAAAACTCTCATAAACATGTCATATCTACAAAAAAAACTTTGGTTTGTTTTTAATGCATGTTTTTATTTTTAACACTGAAATTCAATATAGTAGTAGACTCAATTTTTGGAATATAACAATTTTGAAAATGATTTATACAGCGGTGATTATAATAAATATATATTGCGGGACATTTCACACAGGCGCTATCTAGCCCTAAACTAAGCAGAGCTTGTACTATGGGAACCAGATAACTGATAGAATAATTGATCGAGCGAAGCGAGATCTCCAAATCGACTTGGGCAAACCGGCGTAGTATGAAGTATGTATGTTTGTTTGTCCCAGGATAACTTTCGAAGCGTTTATCCGATCATCGTGAAATTGGGTTTATATGTAGGTAATGCTGGCATAATTTTGGTGTGACACAATGAGCTAAAAATTTTGGGGGGTTGTTGAGATATTGGGGTTCCAGAGGGGTAAAAAAAAATGAGACTATAAGGTCAAGTGAGACGTCAAATGAAAGGTCTTCATTAGTACATTTCGACCCCGTTTTTACTTTTAGTAAAGTTTTTGTGCTTTTTGAGTTATTAGACATAATAAAAACTAAACTTTGACAAAATTCACAGGGTACACAAGTGACCTCATCGTGCTGTAATTTGGTATGCATGTAGCTTATATATCACAAATATAAGCACTAAAAATAAAAACAGTGTCTGAATTTACTAGTGAATACCTTTCATTTGGACGACCTCCGTGGTACAGTGGGCGAATAGCCGGCTGAGACGCAGGAGGTAGCGGGTTCGATCCCCGCTGCGGAACAAATGTTTGCATGATCTACAGATATTTGTTCCTGGTCTGGTTGTTTCTCTATATATTATAAGTATGTATTTACAAATATATATATATATATATATATATAAATATATATATATATATATATATATATATATATATATATATATATATAAGTATTCTATCAGTTATCTGGTTCCCATAGTACAAGCTCCGCTTAGTTTGGGGCTAGATAGCGCTGTGTGAAATGTCCAACAATATTTATATTTATATTTATTTGACGTCCCACTTGACCTAATAGTCTCATTTTCATTTTTATCTCTTTTAAACTCCAATATCTCAACAACCCCCCAACATTTTTAGCTCATTTAGTCACACCAAAATTGTGCTATCATTACCTACCTATGTATCAAATTTCACGATGATCGGATAAACGCTTCGAAAGTTATCCTCGGACAAACAAACATACATACATACAACGCCAATTTGCCCAAGTTGATTTAGAGATCTCGCTTCGCTCGATCAAATACAGTAAAGTATCCAGACCCGGAACAAATATCTGTAGATTATGCAAACATTTGCTCCACGGCGGGAATAGAACCCGCTGTGTCTCAGCCGACAATTCGTCCCATGCGCCAAGGAGGTCGTCGATACCTTAAACTATGGATTAACATTTAGAATATTTTATAACCTGAAAAACGGATGGTTTCCAGTGCTAAAACGGGGTTGAAGTTTGAATGGAATAAAATTAAAAATGCGTATGTTAAATTGAAATTAATTTTAAAATTATTTACCAACCAAATAATTAGATAGGTACGTGTCACAGCGATATTTTTAATTCGGTGTTCGGGATGAAATTGGGATAACTTTGTATGTAATAGGTAATCTCCGCAGTTCCGGAAATACTAAACCGATTTTGAAAATTATTTCACTTACAGAAAGCTACACTCTCTTAAGTGTCACTCTCTTGAGTGCTATAGGTTATATTATATACCTAGGCACAAATCGATTTGCCTCGATTTGTGATATCAAACTTAACTTCTGTACTCATCTATTTTAAGTTTCTACAGTGCCCAGAATCTAATATTTCTCATAACACAAGCCATATCTTTCTTTAGAACCCCAATTAATCCCATCCTTTGTTTATACTCTTTTTTTTCAGATAGATTACAAATCGAGGTAGCGAGCGGAAGGCCGCAATAATTAAACCCTCGCTTTTATTAAAGGAAAGCATTTAAATAACAAATTATTCGTGCAATTTCTATTGTTGTTGGATCCGCAGCCATTCCGTGCTCGGGTTTGTTGTCTTGTGATTATGAATATTCGGATGCATCCGGCTGCTTTGTGATGGTCGCTTTGACTGCTGCTGTGGAGTTACACTACTAGCGAGTAGCGGGAACTAAATACATATCGATATTATAAATTCGAATGTAGGTATCTCCCTCCTATCTTAACGAACGATTCCATTTCCTCTATCAATCGAATCCTCGATCCTTGCGTTCGTCTGACACACTCCAACTCAGGGCACCTGTACACTCCTCCTCCTACTTTGATAAGTCTTAAAGTGCAGGCTGTCCGATTATGGAACGCGCTGCCGGTAGCTATCAGATCTGCCAAATCACTTGCCATTTTTAAACTTATGGTCAGAAAACACTATTTGAGTATTTGTCGTTAAACATCTATGTATTTAGTATTCATTAATATGTTTCTTATATAAGTAATTATTTTGGTTCATTCGTTTATGGTATTTTTATTTTTATATAAATATTTCATTTTATAAATTATAGGCTAGCGTTTGACCACTATCTCGCCTGATGGTAAGCGATGATGCAGTCTACGATGGTACACGCTTGCCTAGAAGAAACCTATTCACTCGTGACTTGAAGATCCCTAGGTTGTAGTTATCAGGAAACACAGACTCAGGCAAGGCGTTCCACTCCTTGGCTGTGCGCATAATAAAGGTGGAAGAGTACCGCTTTGTGCGTATGGGAGGTATGTCTACCATGTAGCGGTGGCGCAACGCGGAGCGTCTGGTTGTCCGATCATAGAATGGGGATGGTGGGATCAGATTGAAAAGCTCCGCAGCATACTCTCCGAAATGTATCCGATAAAAAACCGAGAGGCTTGCAACCTTTCGACGATGCTCGAGGCTGTGGAGCCTTGCATTTGCTAACTCGTCATTGCAAATGAGCTTCTTGGCTATTCTCTCAATTTAATCTAGAGCCTCTAGCTGGTATTTAGCTGATCCGTCCCAGAAGTGAGAACAGTACTCCAGACATGATCGTACTTGTGCTTGGTATAAGTTGAGCAACTGTCCCGGTGTGAAGTATTGCCTCACCTTTGCAAGTATTCCAAGCTTCTTAGCGGCCAGCTGGGCATTCGACTCAATGTAGGAGCCGAAATTGAGAGTGAGTATTTTTTATATCATAAGTATAAGTAGGTATATGTAGTATGTTAGGTACAGCATTACACCCCAGGTAATGTCCACACAGTCCATTCCATCCAAAGGTTGTCTGGTAGAGATCGCTATTCAGCGATCAGACCGCCAATTGTATCATATAGTTTTACGGTGTTCTTTGTAGTTGTATTGTTATTAGGTGTGCAATAAAGAATAATCTAATCTATCTCTTTCTCTGTCTGTTTTTTTGATCGAGCGAAGCGAGACCTCCAGATGAACTTGAGCAAATCGGCGTTGTATGTATGTATGTTTGTATGTCCGAGGATAACTTTCGAAGCGTTTATCCGATCATCGTGTAATTTGGTATACAGATAGGTAGTGATAGCACAATTTTGGTGTGACTACATGAGCTAAAAATGTGGGGGTTTTTCAAGAGGCGTAAAAAAAATCTAAATGGGACTATCCGGTAAAGTGGCAAGTCTAATAAAAGGTATTTGTGAGTAAATTTTGACCCGGTTTTTATTTTTAGTTTTAACCTTATAGTTTTTAAGTTATAAGCTTAATAAAAACTGAACTTTGATAAAATTCACAGGGTACACCAGTGACCACAGAGTACTGAAATTTGGTATGCGTGTAGCTTTAGTAACACAAATATAGGAAAAATTCTGAAATTCAGAATAACTGCTGAATTAACTGCAGAACTTCTACCCCAAAATCTGTATTCAATGAACATGAACTCCCGTTACCTGTAATTTGAATGAAACTATAGGTCAAGTTAGTTGGGTGCGCATTTCATGTACATACTATATTATTAGTCAAAAATTATGGCCGGCTTGCACAATGATACCTAAACGTATTTAGCGACTAAATATGTTTAAATTTTGCGTATTTGTATAATTTGACAAATCCTTAAATCATATTTAGCCACTAAATACGTTTAGGCATCGTTGTGCAAGTCGCCCTAAGAATACTTTTTTTATGTTTTGTATTTACAATTACATAACCTAGACAACACAATGAGCGGTATTATCGCTTAAAGCGATTTCTTCCAGGCAACCTTTGGATGTACTGGATTGAAAAGAACGTGAGAGGATGTGTGTAATGTATCTAGTGCACGCGCCCCGGCTTCGCGCGGGTTTTATCAAATTAAAATGAATATATCCGATAGCACTCAGGGACAATGCATGTATCCAATCTTTATTTTGTTAATCTGGTTTCCTCTCAAAACAAATACTTAAAATAAATAAATAACACCCAACAATTACATGCCATAGTCCTCACCGCTATAAAAGGTGAAGTATATCATTTCACGCAGAATATCCTTTCCAACGTAACGAAAATGTTACGAAATATAGTTGCGTACGCAGCTTTTTAGCTCTTTAGCATTTTACGAGTTCGATTGTAGATTCTATTTTCATTTTCTAAGCTCGCTTTTACTGTGACCACACCATCTCATTATGTTATGGCTTAGCACAAACCGTGGTAAAACAGCTGATATTCTGTCCATTTCTACCATTATTTATCGAATTATTGTAACATTTTATATCTGAAAAAGCTTTCGCCCGCGGCTTTGTCTCAATCCAGGTCGATGTACAAAATTTCATCAAAATCGGTCTAGCTGATAGTTGTAAAAACGTAACAAACAAACAGAGACAGAGTTTTTGTTAGTGTGGATGAATATTGGTAGTTTGGGCACAAATATTAATTTAAGAAATTATAATATCTCATTAAAATGTAAATTCACCGTATGGTACGACATCCGTGTAAGATCAGACAGGCCAGTTTTTGATGTGTAACATTTTTCCGTTCGGTTTGTGGGAGTGATTTTGCCAAAAGGGACGGCAATGTGTACCAGGAAACCGGGGAAGCGCTTGACCAATGAGCGCGCGCGATGGTCAGATGTTTTTCACTACGAGACTATATTATGACCTCTTTAATTTAATATAAATAAGGATATGTCATGGAGGCTATATTTTATCATAGCATATTATGATAACATAAATAAAATATAATAAATATTGGTGGGCATTTCACACAGCGCTATCTAGCCCCAAGCTAAGCAGAGCTTGTACTATGGGAACCAGATAACTGATAGAATACTTATATACTTTTTTGTGTTGATAGGTACATACTTATAATATATAGAAAAACATCCAGACCCAGAACAAATATTTGTAGATCATGCAAACATTTGTTCTGCGGCGGGAATCGAACCCGCTACCTCCTGCGTCATAGCCGGCTATACGCCCACTACGCCACGGAGGAATACAATGAGCATTATTCTATTTTTAAACTTACTTGCTGTTAATCGCATTTACGGAGCAGTTATCGAGTTTTCAATTACCAACTTTCAGAGTGAAGAATGTTTCCTATTTTGTTTCAAATTTTTTGTTTATATTGTGTATAATAAAAATTATGTTACACATCATATACGACTACTGTAAAGCTCGTATTTTTATCATGTCCTGTTGGATCACGTGATCAGACATTTCCGCGTCTTTCGATTGGACATGATCAGAATCGCGAGGTCCGACAGGAAACCCCTATATTTCGTACGGTAATTTAAAACAAATTTTGTATTTACCTCAGAATAATTCACATAGGAACAATGGTATCGATGGATAATCACACACTTATGGTATTTTACACAAACACATTTTACCGTGAAAAAACCAGTGAACGAGCTGTACGCAATTGATGCAATGTTACACGAAAAATACAATAAGAGACAATTATCCTGTATAAAACCTGTTTTGTTATGTACGACATTAATTTAAAACATACATCCGGAACTGTATTAATTGATTTTAGAGGTCGGTTTAATATCAGTAGCTTAAATATTTCTCCAGTAATCGATACTTTCTAATAAACATTTTTGAACGAAATTGGCGGCACCTTTGCAACGATGCCGCTTATTCAGTTCAACAGGTACCTACTTACATCACACTAATATTATAAATGCGAAAGTTTGGATGTTTGTTTGTTACTCAATCACGTCATAACGGCCGAACCGATTTCGATGAAATTTAGTATGTACGTAGATTATAACCTGGATTAGCACATAGGTTACTATTAATCGCATAGATCAGCTCCCATGGTATAAAAATCGAGTGTAAAGTCAAGTTGCAAGTGCGTGTTTAGCGTTTTTTCTAGGTTACCTACATTTTAATATTTTACGTTATTTTAAGTGTAACGCCTACGAAGTTGCGGGCAACAGCTAGTGTTGAATATGATTTGTTTATACAGGCAGTTTCATTAATATTTTAGCACTTGATATTACAGTTGTTTGAAAAAATAAAATTTTCCATGGAAAAAATCTTATTTTACAACAATACTAGCCATTAACTCTACCCGTGTTTTCATTTAATGTCGTACATAAGAAAACAGGTAGTATACCTACTTCATTACTTACACAGTTTTCAATTAAAAATATCTTAAATTAGCTAACACAATACAGTTTGTGCTGTGGTCAGCGGTCTCATCTGCAACGCGGGTTATTGAAATTGAGCGGGCTGACCGTTTAATTAATTCGAATTCGTTTGACTAAACACTAATTAGCGAGCGCTCAACGGGATGTGGACCTGTCGCGTCGCGATACTGCCTTAACTGTCATTAAAACTAAAAATATAATCTATAGCTGACCCACCCCCAGCTTGTGGTTGGTCAATAAAAACATTACCCACCTGCGCTGTCGGCTAAAAAGTAGCCCATGTCCCAATCCTGGTCACAATATATTAACTATACATAGGGAGTGCATCTAAAGAAAACCTCATAATTTAATCCCCTTACTTTGCCTCCTTTGCCTGGTGATGTTGGCCCACCGACATGGACGCATCCTGGATGACATATATTTTTTTTTATAAATTATTGGCTAGCGTTTGTCCACTATCTCGCCTGATGGTAAGCGATGATGCAGTCTACGATGGTACACGCTTGCCTAGAAGAAACCTATTCACTCGTGACTTGAAGATCCCTAAGTTGTAGTTATCAGGAAACACAGACTCAGGCAAGGCGTTCCACTCCTTGGCGGTGCGCATAATAAAGGTGGAAGAGTACTTTGTGCGTATGGGAGGTATGTCTACCATGTAGCGGTGACGCATCGCGGGGCGTCTGGTTGTCCGATCATAGAATGGGGATGATGGGATCAGGTTGAAAAGGTCCGCAGCACACTCTCCGAATTAATAATAATATAAACATATTAATTTATGATCCCATATTTTACGTACGATTATATTATCACCAAAACCTTACTATTTCTAAGACATCATCCCTCAAACTACTTCCCGTTGACCTGAATATCTCGTATCTGTAATTCACAGACTGCTAGAATATTGACAGATCTGACTAAAATACAGACAGATCTAACAGTAACACATAGATCTATCTAATTTGTCTGAGGTTGCCTTGCAAGGTGCACCTCTGGGAATTATTACTGAATATGTATTTCTCGCTAGTATTAGCGTATGTAATACGATGCTTAATTTGACTTGTAATTGCATGAGCGATGCATGGGTTACTTGATCATCTGCAAAATTGAATTAAACTTGTAGCACCTACATGAACGATAGATTTTAATTACTTGAGTTGGAACTTTTGTTTGTTATTGTATGTTTACAGACTCACAGAATCCACACTAATCGATTTAAAGAGTTTATTCTCATAAGAACAATTACTGTTCCCATAAGATCAGATTAAAATATATATATATATATATTATACTATGGAGATGGAACAAGCCTATGGCCCACCTCATGTTAAGTGATAACCATCGCCTGTAAAAAAGTTTGCCTCGTCACACTCCTTAGAAATGTGCCCTACGATGCACTGCCCTGCGTCCATCAACTTGAGGCATACATTTGACATTTGAGAGACTGACACCGGCAACCATTCCCTTCAAACCGAAACACAGCAATGCTACTTGGTAGTAGAAATAGGTATGGTGGTAGCACTTCCGCGGGCGAGCCCTTTCGCAAGACACTCTACTACTCTTATACATATATATATATATATATATATATACGGTAGATTTAGGCTAGTATCCAATGCAAGCATTAATTATGCAATAGTAGCCCCACAACTATAACAAAAAATAGTCTTCGCTGTCGCACCCTGAAAGAAACCAGAACCTCATGACAAATTGACAAAGGTAATGATAACGATCAGGTTCCATCCAGAATGACCTACATTCCAATTCGTTACACTGTTGTTACGTGACAGAAACTTTTAGGTGACTTTTCAAACGAAATCTGCAAAACCTTCGTCAAATTACAATTTAACCCATTGTCCGTTTTACTCGGAAATATCTCATCACGTTTTAACAATTAACAAAAAAGTAAATTTCTTAAATAAACGACCGAATTTCTTAGTACCGCAGTTAATTTCGCGGCTGGTCGAGTTAGTCTAAATCGGTAAAGTAATTTGGGCCTGCACTCTTAGATTAAACAAAGGAAAGATACACAATATTTTTAGGACAGGTTCTATATAATGAGACAAAACGAGGTGCGGGGCGGATCGCACTCACCCTGATGAAGGTTCACGAATTGAACCGAAACATTGTCAGTCGTAACACCGATAAGACGGTACGTGATAAATCTTGTATTTATAAAAATAAAGTTCTATAAACTTTATTTTAAAATGATTTATTTTATGTGATAAATATTTATTTTCAACATCCTTCGTAATCCTTCCATGCCTTGTTATCTGAAGGAACGCTTCGAGTTCCTTCATTGCACAAATTCCCGAACACTCCGATCCTCTGAAAACCTCCTTCTCAAAACACCGATGCATAGAACTAGTTTCTATGCAAAACTCCTTTTCCGTCCAAGCTGTCCGATTATGGAATGCCTTGCCGGTCTCCATTAGGAAATCCAATAACACATAACAACACCTTCCGTATTTAAAGCTAGACTCAATAACTTTTATCTCCATGAAGAGTCGTGATTATTCATCTGATCTATAATATTATTAATATATATATGTATGTAAGTACATATTTATTTATTTTATATATGATATTTATTTATTTATAATTATTTATGTAGGTACCTATTATGTATTTAAGGTTAAGTATTTTTTTCTATTATTAAGTTTATTCTTTTTACACCTCGGTCAATCTTCCATTAAGCAATGATCCTCTCCATCCAAAGGTTGTCTGGAAGAGATCGCTTTGTTAATCGATAAAACCGCCCATTATGCTTACATTTATTTGTTTTATTTTTTTTTATATCTGTTGTGTTTAGCTTGTAGGGTAATAAAGAATTATCTTTCATTCATTATTACAATAGAATTTAGATATTATTTGTTTCCTACACCTTCCGAATATCATGCTAGATGTTTGCACCTTTGATGTATCTATTTACTTAATTTTATATAACAAAACTATTGGTCAATGAAAGACCTCATGAAAGGAAATCTGCCACTATCCTTAAAACGGAAACTAATGGGCATGTTCATTCTCCCCATTCTCACATACGGTGCACACACTTGGTCCCTCACCAATATTCAAAAGTCCCGCCTCGGTGTTTGACAACGAGCTATGGAGCGCAGCATCCTCGGAGTCCGGCTCACAGACCGTATATGAAACTCAACACTGCGCTCCAAAGCACAGATAGCTGATGTGGCTCTGACATCCGCAAAATTGAACTCGGCAAGATATGTTTGTCGTATGCCGGAGGAACTATGGGCTAAAGCCACTACAGAATGGGTTCCAAACGGACGGTGGCCTCGTGGTAGACCCAGGCGGAGATGGAGGGATGAACTGGATGCATACCAGAAAGAGTGGCCCCAATTAGCCAATAGCCGGGATTCGTGGAGGGAGGGAAGGGAGGCCTTTGCCCTGCTATGAACAGTATTTTCACTAAAAACGGAATATTTGTGAGTTTTTGAGTATCCCGATATTTCGACGCAGTTGCATGGCGCAGTTGTTGTCCTGTGATCACGGCGCAATACTCAAAAACTCAGAAATCATGGTAAATATCCCGTTTTAGAGAAAATATTATTAATTTTTGTTTTCGCGACGGCCCACCTATAGGCCTCGCCTGAAAACCAGCGCCGCTTGCCAACCATCCACGCAGATAAGGAATAGAATAGAATAGAAAGAAACTGTTTGGCCCACACATCACGCAGGACTAATACTCGTACTAGGTCAGTACCTTCTTCATTTCATACCCACTTACCTACTTATACCATTCTGTTCTTCATTTTGATTAGTCATCATTAATTACATAGCATTGAATACGAAAATTATCATTAATGGGGACCCTTTGTCTACGCAAAAACCACCCCCATTGATACCAGATGGGCGGAGAGCACAATTTGTGTAACTACCAAATTTTCCTTTTAACAGCTTAGGAAACCACACCATATCTCTCTTTTATTAATCTCGCCCTACAAATGAAACTCTCGACGACATAAATTACACATAAATTAAAAGAGAATTCATAAAAAAATCTACGCTGTTATCTCAGAAATTACTAAGGTTTTAAAGCGGAAAGTTTGAGATTGCATGTTCCGGTACGCCTCTAAATAAGGTGAAAGTTTGGGAAATTCATTGATTTACGTGTCTCCTAAACTCATAATGATAAGTTTGGATCATTTGGTTACCTTGATTTTTTAAGATGCATAAAAGTGAAAAACGTTTATCGACTTTTAAGTTAGTGAATCTATAAACAGTCGACCAATTTTGATCGCCCCAATTTTAATTAAACCACACAATCGTCAACTGTAACGGATGATCAAAGACGGGATAGGATCAAAGCTAAATTTAAATATAAGATGTAACGGTCAAAAGAACGAGATAGCTATATGTAAGTCCCTGTCTAGCCTTTCTAGAAATTTCGATATAGAAACTCGATTTGTGAAAATGTAGATTACGATCCACCACGGCTAGGGCGAAGACTAATTTTGTATAAGTATAAACCGATTTGGACTGAAATTTGTATTATCATCCGTCGTCCGCGACACGTTCTCGGAGATCCGGATGACCTCCGCTAACGCGGAAGCGATATCTGAGTCATCTACATCAGACAGAGCAAACACTTCACAGATACACCGACCTCGCCGGCGAGGTCGACGAGTCCCTTCAGTCGCCGCCTATACGAGGTACTGACATGTACCCGGGCGTTTCTCTTCTATCCCCACCCCGGCAACTACACAAGCCAAGGCTCGTACCTAAGTAATGCCCTTGCGCTAGTTGCCTCTTCAAACAACTTACTGGGTTGAGCGCCATCTGCGCTCGCTAAAAGTTCGGTTAAGCTGTAACAGCCTCAGAGGCCAAGATCGAGTTTAGTCCATTCGAAAAAAAAATGGAATTTGTGATCATGAAGTACGCGATTTATACCTTGTAAACTAGTAAGAAGAAAGAAGAAAGAAAAATACAGTCCACTTTGCTACGTACCGAGCCTATCATTTGAAGCCTGGGTTGGAACTCTACATCAATGTTTTAGCGTTCAGTTGAGTAAGATCGAATTATAGACCGATAAAACTAAAGATATAATGCTCGAAGTTAAACCGAAGTTATTATTTGATCATAATAAAATAAATAAATATTGCTGTACATTTCACACAGCGCTATCTAGCCCTAAACTAAGCAGAGCTTGTACCATGGGAACCTGATAGAATAACTACATACTTTTTGTTTTGTAAATACATACTTATAATATATAAAAAACAACCAGACCCGGAATAGATATCTGTACATCATGCAAACCCGAATCGAACCCACTACCTCCTGTTTCTCAGCCGGCTGTTCGCCCACTGCGCCATGGAGGTCGGAGGGCGGAGGTAATTGATAATAATGTTCGATTATATTTGTTCATGGAGCATGAACCTAAAAGACCCCGCCTCAATGCAAATGGTGATTTCCCAACTTCATTATTTAATTTAAATAATGACAGATGCTCTTATGCTGTTTCTTAAAATTTGTCGGCTATTTACACCGTCATGTAGTGCAAGTATGAAAGAAGCTTCTTCGAAATGCCCTCCGGCCGCGGACGAAACGGAAGGTTCGAAACCAGTTACGGTAGAAGCAAAATTTATCTTTGTACGATAATAAACTTGAGAGCAAAAAATCACACATTCATGATTTTTTGACATAACTAAAAAAAAAACAAAAAATATTATGTTTCTGTAATGCAGATTCATAGTCTATTTTAATACCTATCCAGTGGTATCTGATTTGTCTTTCAATCATTACATAAAAATGCTTTTGTGGATCAATAACAAAAATGCATGTTTAGTAAAAAATTCCTTATTCAAGTATTGGTGTCAAAGTTATGAAATTAAAAGATAAAATTAATTTAAAGTTTGTTATTAATACCGAGTGTTCCCTCCCCTAGCCTGAATCACTGACTCCATCCGTGTTTTCATTGATGTTACTAGACTTTTGATAAAGTCTTGAGGAATAGCCTCCCATTCCTCTGCGATCGCCTGTTGCAGCTCCTGTAGAGTCGATGGAGGAGCTTCTCGGCCTCGAACTCTTCTTTTCAGCTCGTCCCTGTAGTTACTAAAGAAACACTAAATCTAGTACAACTCCACGACGCGCAATTTAACGTATGAAGGACTCTAGTAATCACACTAATATTATAAATGCGAAAGTTTGTATGTTTGTTTGTTTGTTATATAATCACGTCGTAACGGCTGAATCGATTTTGATGAAATTTAGTATGTACGTAAAATATAAATAAAATAAAATAGTATGTCCGTAAACTAGTGGTTCGCCCCGAACTGAGATCTCGCAAGTCTACCCTAAAAATAAAAAAAATATTATTCGTAATCTTTGACTATCCAAATAATGCTACGAAATAAAAAACCAACCAACTTGACCTACAGTTTCATTTAAATTACAGGTAACGGAGTTCATGTTAATTGGTTATCTTTTTTGGGGTACAAATTGCAGTTATTCTAGATTTCAGACTTTTGCCTATATTTTTGATACATAAGCTAAACGCATACCAAATTACAGCACTGTGGGGTCACTGGTGTACCCTGTGAATTTTGTCAAAGTTTAGTTTTTATTATGGCTTATAACTCAAAAACTACAAAAACTTTACTAAAAGTAAAAACGGGGTCAAAATTTACCATGAAGACCTTTCATTTGACGTCTCACTTGACCTAATACTCTCATTTTCATTTTTTTTTTACCCCTCTTGAACCCCAATATCTCAACAACCCCCCCCCCCCCCCAAATTTTTAGCTCATTAAGTCACACCAAAATTGTTCCATTATTAGCTACCTATAGACCAAATTTCACGATAATCGGATAAACGCTTCGAAAGTTATCCTCGGACAAACAAACATATCAGCGCCGATTTGCCCAGGTTGATTTGGATCTCACTTCGCTCGATTAATAATAATCTGGATTACCATATAGACTACATTTTAGCCCATAAATCAGGTCCCATGGGTTAAAAATGGGGTGTCAAGTTGCAACAGCGAGTTTAGCTGTATTTCTAGGTTACCTATACATTTAATTGTGTAACGCGTATGAAGTCGCGGCCAACAGCTAATCATTGTTATAAATACGGGATTTATCAAAACACTGATAAAACGGTACGTGGTAAAATTCGTATAACACTATTGTTGTTGTTGGATGTTTGTTTATTTATTTGTTTATTACTCAATCACGTCGCAACGGCTGAACCGATTTCGACGAAATTTGGTTTATACGTAGATTATAACTTTTATCCTATCAATCAGTTACCATGGGATAAAAATGCGGTGACAAGTCAAGTTGCAACAGCGTGTTTAGTTTTACTTCTAAGTTGCCTACACGTTGAGTAGTGTAACGCGTATGAAGTCGCGGGCAACAGCTAGTTTATAATTATGATTGAAATCATCACGAAACTTTTCTGAGTAAAATATCTAGGTAATATGCTAGACATTGTTAAACAAGTTATATTAGACTTGTTTCTGTACGTTGCAACATGCAGCGTTCAAAGTACATCTTGAGGACAGGCGCCCTGAGCCCTGAGCTACGGTTTCAATAACACAAGGACACGTCTAAGATTTGTTGTCAGAACGGATTCGGAGTGCCGCTGTAAATCCACATTTACCCCGAACACTATACGACGTGGCTGCACCCACATTATTATAACGGAGGATGGCAAAGAGTAGAAATGCAGATGGATCACGTTCTGTACTTTTTGACGGTATATTCTCGAAATCCCCACCGGTGTGTGGCATTGTAACTAGACAATTACTACAAACATACATGCTTCATGGGCAATTTGTTTTCAAATAATTTCATATAATAATTTCTTTTTTTCTCTCTTATGTCTCACTTATTTGTTGTTAATAAACGATTGTCTATGTCTATAAGAATTATTTTAAATCAAATTTATCAATAATAATTTTAACAAAAATACGACCTAATAAAAGTTACGGCTTTGGTAATCTATGAGATTTTTTCACAGCTAATAATGTTATAATTCCGTTATTTCAATAATTGTTTTACTTCCAGTTTTGCATACATGCGTGTCCCATCTGTTCAGTGTTCTATGATATCAGTTATGAATTTTTCATGGTGCGGCTAAGGAGCATGTGCTCGCTGCGGTAATGCGCGCGCCGTTGTTTTTGGATGAACACTGTCTGCCGCGGGTGCATTTTATGTAACGATACTGTATTTGATGCCATGCACTTCCCGGGAAAGTGAATTGTAAAAATAGTAAGATAAGATAAGATAACTCTTTATTGTACAACAAAATAAAATACACAACATAATTTTTACAAATAGATTTACTACGATGGGTGGTCTTATCGCTAAAAGCGATCTCTTCCAGACAACCTTTGTATATTATTTTTATGATTTTTATCAACTCGGCTCAGAAAAGCCGGAGAATAACTGAGGTGCACGGACCTAAGCCAAGTACCCCTCAGTGGTTCGGGTAGTTTCATTTTGAACCGTTGTACATGGTAGTGTAGATGATAATTCGGTGGATAGGGCAGTTTGCAAGAACTTTCTTACAACTGCATTTATTCAAAATTACTGCCTTCTGCAATAAGGCAAAGGTATGTTTTGGGAGATCCAGAAGTGAGAGGGACTGAAACAGTTGATTTGGGATGACACCTGTAGAGGATAAAACTATTGGGACTATTGATACTTTTTGCAGCCGCCACATTCGAGTGATTTCATCTTTTAAATCTATGTACTTCGATAGCTTCTCCGCAATTGTGGACTGCATGTTATGGGTATTTGGGATGGCGATATCAATAATAAGTGCGGTTTTGTTAGTTTTATCTATAAGGGTTAAATCTGGTCTATTGTAGTGTGTAGTTTTGTCTGTTAATATCGCTCTGTCAAAGTACAGTTTATGGTAGGCGTTTTCGAGTACAACTTCGGGCGTATATTTGTAGTATGGTATTGGTCTAACAGATGCATCTATGAGATCGTATGTAGCAGCTAATCGTTGGTGTATTATATTGGCTACCTGGTCGTGCCTGAACTTGTCGTCCGTTTGGACTATTGCTCTACAGGCTCCTGTGATGTGCTGTATGGTTTCCGAGGAGCTATTACACCTGCGGCACAAGTCCGTTGGTAGATTGCGTACTTTCATTATGTGCTTCTGATAATTCCGGGTTTCAATGACCTGATCTTGGATCGCTATCATGAACCCTTCTGTCTCCGGGAAGAGTTCTCCTCGACTAAGCCATTCGTTCGACGCATCTTTGTGGACGTTGGGCTGGCTCAGGTCATGGCGATGTCTTCCATGTAGAGATTTCTGGGTCCAATCGGCTATAAGAGCCTGTCTATCTGTTTGTTCCTCATTTTTCTGTTTCTCGTGGTCTTGTAAATTAAGTGGCGTTAGTTTTCTATCTAACTTTACTATAGATTTATGGATGGTAGAGGTTTCAGCTTTAATGTAGAAGTATGTCCTAAGTGAAGTTATCTGTCGGTTATGTAAACTATCTATGTCTATAATACCCCTACCACCTTCTAGCCTTGGCAATATTTGTCGCTGTACACCAGATCGCGGGTGATGCTTCCTATTTTTAGTCATGGTGACATTGATTACGCATTGTAGATTTTTCAGCTCTAACTTGGTCCAGTTTATTATACCAAAGGAGTAAGTCAGTATCGGTATGACGTAAGAGTTTATAGCTTTAGTTGTATTTTTTGAGTTAAGTTGTGTTTAAAATAGCATTTAGTCTATGTTTATAGTTTGTAGTGAGTTTAGTTTTTACTTCTTTATAATGAATTTGCATTGATTGCTGGTACGAGTATCCTAAATATTTGTATGTTACATTTTCATCTAAGGGATCAATTGTCTCACCAGACTGTATGTGGTAGGAGTGTTGATAGATTTGACCTGCTTTTATTGAGTTTATTTTACATTTATTATTATAAGCCTGTTGTGTCCCACTACAGGGCAAAGGCCTCCCTTCCGTCTTTCCACTCGTCTCTGTTGATTGCAAGTAGAGGCCAATTCTTGGGGTAGGAGTTTAGCTCATCCCGCCACCTTCGCCTGCGCCTTCCACGCGGGCGTCGTCCGTAGTTTGGGAGCCATTCAGTGGTGGTCTTCGCCCACATTGTGTCTGGTATACGGCAAACGTTTCCGGCCCAGTCCCACTTGAGTCTTCCAGCTTTTTGAGCGACGTCGACCACCTGTGTTCGGGAGCGTTTAACTGAGTTCCTGATTCGGTCCGTGAGTGTCACGCCCAGGATACTGTGCAGCCAGAAAGAGGCAGTAAAATATATCACATGACGGCGGTGTATCTACATCTACACTTAATATTAAAAAGAGGAAGGATTTGTGTTTTTGTATGTTTGTAACGAATAAACTCAAAAACTACGGGTCCGATTTCAAAAAGTCTTTCACCATTAGAAAGCTACATTATCATTGAGTAACATAGGTTATATTAATTACTAGAAAAAATTTAGGGATCAATATTAAAACTTAAATAATATAACCCAAGGTGTAAAAAAACTAGCCATAATAGTTAATAATAACTAGATATTAAGGTTTTTAATTGTAGCTTTAGTGTTATAGCTATGAAAAAACAAAAGAATAAAATCAAATTTTCTTGAAATTTTACTACTACTTTGCCGTGTTTTTGTTGACAAACTACGCGTGCGAAGCCGCGCGCGGTCCTGCTAGTAATATCATATAATAAAAACATACCTACATACTATAAAATAAATAAATACATAAAATAAATATTGCTGGACATTTCACACTGCCCCAAACTAAGCAGAGCTTGTACTATGGGAACTAAATAACTGATATAATACTTATATACATTTTTTTTTGTAAATACATACTTATAATATATAGAGAAACAACCAGACCCGGAACAAATATCTGTAAATCATGCAAACATTTTGTTCCGCGGCGGAAATCGAACCCGCTACCTCCTGCCTCTCAGCCGGCTATTCGCCCACTGCACCACGGAGGTCGTCACTATAAACCTAAAATCTGAATATTAACACAAATTTAATATTAGCAAACATAAAAATGGTTATGATGAATTAACAAGCAGTAATATACCCTATGTTTTTCTATCTGTTTGTTACGTTTTCACGACTAAACGGTGTGAACGATGTCGATGAAATAAGATATTTAAAAAGGAAAAAGCAATTGAGACATATGCTACTATTGTTTTTATGGACAAACCATGCGTCCTAAAATATAAATGAAACAGCCTGTATAAAATAGGTAAACAAATTATATTCATTCATCATGTAAGTAGGTACCTGTTAAACTGACTAAGCGGCATCGCCGCAAAGGCGCCGTAGAGTTACGTTAAAAAAAATTATTGGAAATGTATCGATTACTAGATAAATATTCATGCTACTGGTTTTAAACCCACCTCTAAACTCAGTTAATACGATTCCGGATGTGTGTTTCAAATGAATGTCGTACATAACAAAACAGGTTAAATAAAGGTACGTATTTTATTTAAATAAAAAATGCACCTTATGCACCCACATCACCAGGAGTGCATTTAAACAAGTCTGGGGACGCATGCTCGGTGTATGAAGTTTTTAATTGCGTCATTAGCGTTTGGAAACCTAGCGTTTTTTTGGGGATATGCACCCATTGAGTTTTCAATTCGTGTAATGAGCAAGATTCAGTTCAACTTTGAACTTCGCTGTAACTTTTTGTACTCTGATTCTCGTAATTTTAACTTCATTCTACTTTCGGGTACATTACGATAGGAATATAAAAGCATATATTATGTATCTATTATTATCTATAATATGTGGAGAGGCAGCATGTTTTAGCCTGATGGTCAGTGGTTTTTTTGAAGTGAAAACTTCTCTAAGCGCGTTGGGCATAGTGAAAACTTCTTTAGGCGCGTTGAGCATTTTTTGAGACGGGAAAAATTCATTGAACTTGCGACACTGTTACCGTTACCAAAATGAAAACTTCTTTAGGCGCGTTGGGTATTTTTAAAGATCGGAAAAAACCATTGAACTCGCGACACTGTTACTGACACATCTGTATATAATTTGATTTTTTTTAGTTTCTGCTTCTCAATAAATTTTCATGTTTATGCGACATCCATCATCCAATTTTTTTTTCAGTTTGTTGAGGTGCATAAGACAACTTTCTCAGTAAATTTTCATGCTTATGCGACATCCATCATGAGCCTTTTGCAACATCCAAACTTTTGAAGTGAAAACTTCTTTAGGTGCGTTGGGCATTTTTTGAGATGGGAAAAAACCATTGAACAACAATTTGTTTGGCAATTGACAAAATTTACAGGGTTCACCAGAGACCCCACAGTGCTGAAATTTGGTATGCGTGTAGCTTTAGTGACACAAATATAGGGAAAAGTCTGAAATCCAGAATAACTTTAATTTCTACCCCAAAAAAGTACCAATTTACATAAATTCCTGTTACCAGTAATACGAATGGAACTGTAGGTCCAGATAAGTGGTTACGCATTTCGTGGTACTATTTTGATAGTCAAAGTTATTTTTTTTTTTGTTTTTTGTTTTTATGGGAGTCCCGCGAGATCTCAGTTCAGGGCAAACATATACTTAATTTATTTTATTGAATTTTTGTATTAAGTGTAGGGAACAAAACAACACATTTTTTATGACATGGAATGGACAATTTTTTTTTTTATTTTTTATGTAATATTTGCACACCAGGAATATCTGGTAGAATATTAATTGAGCTTAAATTGTATACATTAAGACCAGTGTAAAATTGTACTAACGTTCTGCGAATAGATTTTTATCTTTATTTTTACCATACTCTTCAAACCGAAACACAGCAATACTGCTTGGCGGCATAAATAGGTATGGTGGTAGTACTTTGCCGAGTGAGCGCTTTCGCAAAGAGTTCTACGAGTATTTTAAACTTGTGGTAAAATTGTCTCATAATCAACATCTACAACTTTACTCACTGCTCCTTTAATCTACTCTAAATTAAGTTAATAATATATTCATGTTATCTGAATTATTTTTGCACAATTCACATACGCAAATTATTTGACAAATTGCAGATTGGCCAATGGTTTATTAATGAAATATGATTATCCGCGAAATAATTATTCAGATTAATGTAAAATTGATGTAACAACAAGACCGGTCTAGTACTTTTACCGAAAGTTTCGTATCTACATATATTTTTGTTAATTTAGCGCCTTCTAGAATAGAATAATGCTTTATTGAACACCAAGGAATACTTAAAACTAGTTAATGCTGAACATGGTATAATGGCCTTATCGCTAAAAGCGATTTCTTCCAGGTAACCATTGTATAGACAGTAATAAGCGAAGCAGTAATGGACAGCGGTGCATAGAGTATATAAACGAAGAGAAATAAACTAATAACAAAAAAAACTGTACTTATAAATAAATACCTAAAGATGGACTAATATAAGGCTTGGACTATATGGCATCCGGGTTTGTCAGGGACCGTTTTTAACGTCCCCTGACCAATCCGTCGCGCAACCAAATATCTGAATTTTTCCTGCATCGACTACACACGATCCGATGCCATCCGATTCTGATTTTTACCTGGAAGCAACCTGGACATGGTCCGGATTCGCAGGATCGGGGGATTTGGAATAACTTTGGTGATAATGCAATAATATGGTAGGGATGGAGGTGGGCGATGGAGACGGATGCTAGACAACGGAACTTTCGAATGGATTGTAGTGGGCTTAGGTACTAGTATTCGGGCTCATTTCAATCTGCTTACGGTTCTGATTATGAATTCTATTAAAACTTCTATTGAAAAAGTAATTTTTCAACATAAAACTTATTTATCAATCATATATTATTAATTTCAGATGTTTGCTTTGCAAACTGCAGAGATAAATAAATGGGTACGAATGGTATGTTTTCGTAATTTTTTTTAAATTCTAAAACTAAAACAATGCGTTGGAATGTGTAAATTAAGTCATAAACTCTTTTATATGACACCCCACTTGACCTAGTATATCTATTTTGAAATTTTGACACCCACCATTTCGGTTCCGTTTTTACCATTATGGTAGAACCCAAAAAAATGGTACATTTTACCTTGTTCATAGCATTTTCTATATCGAAAATTGAATTTAAATATATAAGTTCGCCTCCTACGTTATCTCTATTTTCTACTTTAGCTTTAAATAATCCCTTAAACCTACCTTCAAGACTAACCAATTCAATTAAGGGCAGTATGTAAATTGGCTCAGTCTCAGACGATACAGGGTGCACAATAGCCTTATCTACAGGGTGTACAGGGTGTATCAAACGCTACGGGCGCGTTGCTTTGAACAATGGGATCACTGTCGGTTACCCTGTGACGGGCGATAAGTACTGAGACAGAGGTTCTCAAAGTTTTTTTTTATTATCCATACTAATATTATTAATGCAAAGTAACTCTGTTTGTTAGTTTGTTTGTTTGTTACCTTTTCACGACTAAACGGCTGAACGGATCGTAATGAAATTTGGCAAGGACAAAGGATTTGGTACATAGGCTGTGACCAAGATTTGGACGTAGGCTACTTTTTACCCAACTGCGCAGGTGGGCATTGTTTTCATTAATCCGCTAGTTAATAGACATAGGTACATTTATTTACATTTTACAACGTCAAGATCACTAGGATCGCTTAATTACGTCAGGTTACAAACAAATGCAAACATAAGTTATAGAATAAAGCATAAAGTTAAAGATGCAGTCGAATAGGGGCTTTGTTAAATAATATTAAAATTAAAAAAATCTAAAGTAACAACATACTTTGTATGGTGCCATTCTTTTTTAATACGCTAAAGTCGCTGAATCTACCTTTTACGCAACCTTTTTATGTTATAACAGTGCTAACTTGAACGTGGGTCTAAAACGCTAAACATCCCATAAATCCATTCACTAACTCTCGTATCCATCTTAATATTTTCTGGAAGAAATAGCTTTATGTAGCGATAAGACCATCCATTAAACATTTAGTTGTAACTAGCTTGTAAAGTGTCATTTTTATTTATTGATTTAACTCGGCAGATCGTTATTGACCCTTGGAAGTACTTTTTAATGTATGTTACAACTCACTCAACAAACTCCCAAGGGATGTACAAAAATTGACAATTAACAAATTTAAAAACGTAATTAAACAAAATCTTTATAAAAGAGCCTACTATAAAATATCGGATTATTTAGATGATAGAGAAGCTTGGGATTGAAATTGCTCCAACTCGTTCAAAATGTTACAATTTAGACGTAATTTATGTTCTGTATTATGTATTGTAAAAGGATCATTAAAAAAAACAACCAGCCTTGTTTCTTGCCTTTCTTTCCTGGCTTGGTCGCGAAGGAACAGGCGGTAAAATTGACGTTTCAAAGTGATCCTTGTGATTTTAATGAATAAAAAATATTTGAATTTGAAAAAAGTTATAGGCTTGCGTCTGACCAAGATATCGCCTGATTGTAAGCGATGATGCAGTCTACGATGGAACACCCTTGCTTCGAAGAAACCTGTTCACTCAGTGTACACTGTACATTAGTACAATGCCCCTTTTGTACTTAACACCGTTCTGTATTTACTAAGATATTCCCACTACCAACTATCCAGAGTTTAATCCTGTTTCCACTTAATAATCCTACAAACTGTGCTTCAATTAACTTGAACCGTTTCATTCATTATACTATACTTTCAACCGACTGCCAGTGGGAATGTTTCTTACACGTATATTGTTTACGTAATTATCTGAAACAATTATGTAGTACAATTATGTGTTTTACGTGTCGTAGCCTCAAATTTGAAAACTCCAAAGCTGTTGGCATACATGTCATTTTAATATTGACATAATTATAATAATAAAACAAATATAGCGGTCCCCTGTTTATTTACTTTTTAAAACAATGTTGGTATCGCAAAATAATCTCACAACAGATAATCTTAAATAAAGTGTTTTAAAGTGAAATTAATCATATTATCAAACGGGACAATATTATTTGATTCTCAAGAATCTAATTGATCTATTGTAAATGTGTACTTATTTAGGTCAAGATGATTATCAAATTATATTTAAGCATACTCAATATTTGGTATTCAAAAATAATATTTGATCCCCTTTTTTAATTATTGGTCTAGATGAGTGGGACTGAGCCCCCTGACACTGAGCCCCCTGACTCTAGGCAGTCTTGTGCGTGACACCCCTACAGTGTTATAAAAAAGCGCGGAGCCAGAAGCTCGCGTGGAAGGTCCTGAGTGGAGCAAGTCCGCGAAGCCGAGCAGAGTGAAGATAGAGTGGGTGAAGCGACACTCAGGGGCGACCACGCGAGAGTTCTGGCGAGAGCCCACCCCAAAAAACTACGGTGGCGTTAATACGTAAAAGTACCTTAAATGCTTATTTCTCTTAGTTTTGGGACCCAACATGGATCTATCAAACTTAATTTCTACATCTCAAACATTTTTTGCGTAGCTCCAAACAGATTAAAGTATCGTTTGTTTGATTTATTTTATGCCCGCTAAAAGAGGATCAATCATTAAAATAGATAACCGTTTATATATTTGTGCTTGCTCTTTTTGCAAAATTAAAATGATCATTTAAATACATGCCTGATCCAACAATCGAATTCCCATACTCACTGCAATTGTTTGCGAGCGAGCGAGTAAGTTATTAAAACATTATGTATATACTATTTTACTAAATAAGCAGCCTTTACATAATATTTGAAATAATACTTGGGTGTTGTATACCTACCTACATATTTACCAAATGGATATTGTAATTGTGTTCTAATAGTCGACGTTCTTTGATAGTCATAGAGAAACAGCATTTTTATAGTAAGAGTCATATGCGGCCCTGAAAAGGGTTTTTTTAGGGTTCCGTACTCAAAGGGTAAAATGGGACCCTATTACTAAGACTCCGCTGTCTGTCTGTCCGTCTGTCACCAGGCTGTATCTCATGAACCGTGATAGTTACAGTTGAAATTTTCACAGATGATGTATTTCTGTTGCCGCTATAACAACAAATACTAAAAACAGAATAAAATACATATTTAAGGGGGCTCCCATACCAACAAACCTGATTTTTTTGTTCGTTTTGGTCGTTATTGATAATGGCAACAGGTAGTCGCTTGAAATATTCACAGAATATTTAGTTATATATTCACTTTAAAAATAAATAATTAAACTTAATTAAATTAAAATAAAACAGTGTTTAAGGGGGGCTCCCGTACAACAAACGTGATTTATTTTGCTCGTTTTTATAGATAATGGTACGGAGCCCTTCGTGCGCGAGTTCGACTCGAACTTGGCCGGTTTTTTTGTTTTTTAATGCGTGCACTGTTCGATAGAGAGAATTAACCTCTGGAACCGTACAGGGTGCTACCCTGGCGTTTAAGAGCGTAGACCGCGTCCATGGCGGTGACGGTCTTCCTCTTGGCATCCTCGGTGTAGGTAACTGCGTCGCGGATCACGTTATCTAGAAAAACCTTCAGCACGCCGCGCTTAAGTTTATTTTACACGTGCATTGAATTTTTAATTGGTCGGTTTAGTAAGTGTGTAGAGACAGCTTTGAAGACCTGACCGAGTTTTTAGGCGTTTCCTTCAGAATTTATTTCTTTCGTCGAAAAACCAAAGTCCAGAAAATTAGCAATAGCCATCTGGATTAGCAAGCTGGAGTATCAGTGGGCAGGGCAGATCCAAGAACTGACGGCCGTTGGGACAGAAAGTTTCTCAAGTAGAGACCACGCGCGGAAAAACGAGCGTAGGACGACCCCCACTATATGAAAAGACTGATAACGATTGGTAAGAGCCGTTGCGTGCAGGCCGCACAAACTGCTCTGTAGATATGAGAGGCGTATATTCAGCAGCGAATGTCTTATGGCTCAAATTATAATTTTGTACAAAGTTTGAGCACCACACCCTTAAATGAAGGGTAGGTGAGGGTCGTGTAAACAGGAAGGATTTCTTGATGACATGAGCGCAAAAGTGACCTTGTCTATGAACTTTATGTACATATTTATGTAACCTTTATGTTTTTGGGCGTTCAAGTAAATATGTAAGAAGCTTTATAAGAATCATTCGTACTGTCTTCAAGATTTTGTTTTGATTTTGAAGACTGTGGAAGTTGGTTGTATTTAAGTATTCAATTACGGTAACCGCTTATCATCAGGTGGTATGCTAGATTACTTGCTACCTTAGTAATTAAAAAAAATATTTAACCCATTACGGATCACGCTAATATATTTTACATGACGACCTCCGTGGCGCAGTGGGCGAATAGCCGGCTGAGACGGAGGAGGTGCATAATCTACAAGTATTTGTTCCGTATTTACAAACAAAAAAAAGTATATAAGTAGTATATCGTCACAAGTTTAGGGTTAGATAGCTCTGTGTGAAATGTCCAGCAATATTTATATTATTGTTTATTTATGTATGGTTGTGGTGCTTACCGATTAATACGTTTTTAAGAACCTGAAAGCGGTAAACCGGTGAAATTGAAGTCATACTGTTTTTCCAGAACAAACGTTGTTTATACTATGGTCTACTACCGTTCTGAGGCATCAACTACGTAATTGTCTTAACTAGACGTTCTCAAATAAGTCTTGTTGCTCAAACATAAACTGTAACATAAAATTTACTCACCTCGTTAGAAATTAAGAAAGAAAGAAAGAAAAAACATTTATTTGTTACCGAACAAAACACACACAGAACACAAGTAAGATACACACAAGAGAACACCACACTAATATTATAAATGTGAAAGTTTGGATGTTTGTTTATTTATTTGTTTGTTTCTTAGTCAATCACGTCGTAACGGCTGAACCGATTTCAATGAAATTTGGTATATACCTAGATTATAACCTGGATTACCACATAGGCTACCTTTTATCCCATAAATCAGTTCCCATGGGATAAAAATGGGGGTTCAAGTCAAGTTTCAACACCAAGTTTAGTTTTATTTCTAGGTTACTTACACATTTAGTAGTGTAACGCGTACGAAATCGCGGGAAACAGCTAGTATTCATATACACAAAAAAAACAGTAATACTCAATAAATGTGTGTCTCATAATTAGGGATACCTTAGTGCTATTATTTCTGCTGTTGCGAGTATTATTTATCAGGTCGTTTTTCAATCTAGTGGAGAGCCGTCCTACGTTGCGCTTTCCACTCGTCGTGCGTGGTCCCCACTCGAAAACCTTTCTGTCTAGCGGCCGTCAGTTCTTCGAGTTATGTTCTCTGCCCACTGCCACTTCAGCTTGCTAATCCTTTGTCCTATGTTGAGCTGAATTCGATTTTAAAGGTTGCTGGGAGCCGTTGGGTATAGGCCGCACGAGATCGGTTGCACTGGAAATCTATGGTGAGGCATATGTTCAGTAGTGGTATGATGATGATGATGGTATCACAAAAATCACTGTTTTATGAGTTACCTACTACCGGTACCAATTGATGAATCAGGAATCACAACTGTGCGGATATCATGGCATTAAATTAAAGGTCATATATATATTCATTTCTAGAGATAGCGAATAAAAACTGAGTCCTATACAACAATTCAGATATTTTATATTCGTATGTCTTTATGTTTTTCAAATACCAATGACGTTTTATATGATGCTATAAACGTGTAGTAGGCCATGGTCTGAACAACATTTGCTCTGGAAAAACAGTGATTGAAATTTCACTGTCTAGAATCAACACAATGGGAAAAATGTTTTTCATCGGCATACATCGTGAAACAGAGGGAAAACGTGCACCAAATTGTACCAGTGTCTAAAAGTAGCAACCGGCGACTGTGTCTGGTTGCCGTTATTGGACACAGAGACCACGGTTTCCTGTGGTGGGATTTGTGTCAGCAACAAAAAAGTGTCTACGGCTGCGCAGCGCCTTACATTATAATGTTCATAAGCTTTAACCAATTAAATATTCCCACTGGAAGGAAAAAGGAGACAGGATAGACCATAAAAGAGATGGAGAGACATCTTTACCCAACGATGTGGACCGGTTTGGATGAGAACAGCGAGAGAGAGGGATGTATGGAGAGATTTAGGGGAGGCCTACGCCGTGGAGGCGACTATTGCGGAAGAAATAGGTAAATAAGACCACAATAGTGGGTAGTATAATTAGTATGTAAATATAGGTAATTAAGTAAGTAATGTAAAAATACGCGGTAGAAATAAAGGATTTTTTATTTTATTTAACCAATTAGACCTGGAGATGGTGACACAAAATGGCAGGTCATTTGTACCAGTATGGCGACCCTTCAGGGGTCTAATTACGTAATGACAAAAAGGAAAATGATGGTCATAGGGCTGGTACCGGCGGCCCAATCGCGTGGGCGTTAATCGAACCTGTCGGATAAATTACGAGTGTCTCGAACATTCCACAAAAATTCTTGTATTTTCTGATAGTCGATAAAAAAAAGAAGTAGGCGGTAGCGTAATGCCATACTTCTTCGGTGTGACTTACAGCCCGCCATACCGACGAGAACACATAAAAAAACAATTCAACCATTTGTACCAGGCTAATTGTTGCACAACTAATCATCGTTGAGTAGCCATTCACGAAAATCACCACGCCATACTTTTCCGACGCTTCCAAATGGCCGCCATACCGCCGTAAAGGTTAATTTTGTTTTTTATTTGCATTGCCCGTGTGTTATTCGAACTCTCGTGATCACTGTACATAAGTTACGCGATAAATACCCGTTTTAATCAGTAATTATCGCACGTGTGGTTTTTCAATAAGTAGCCTATATTTTAATCCAGATCGTAATATACTTTTATACCAATTTCATAGAAATTGATTCACCCGTTACGATATGATTGAGTGACAAACATCTAACCTTTCGTGTTTCTAATATTAGTGTGATTTGAACTCTGTTTATCCCTGCGAAATATACTACGCTATTATACGAGCACTGTGATGTTAATCTATGGGCTGACAGTGTACCCAGAATGTACTTTATAATGCCTAGAGCTACTGTCAAAAATAAAAGCCTTTGAAACCCCTGACTTCTACCTCTACCTTTTTCTTCAAAGTAAAGCCATAAATAGCCACAGAAGCAAAACAAGGGCATTCTTAAACAACTACAAAACATTGTTGTCGACTAAATCCACGAGTAAAGATGACAAATCCGCTTACATAATCTCTCTGAAGTGGCCTGTTCCACTGCAAAATCATTTTTGTATAAAAATAAATAAATAAAATATTGCTGGACATTTTGATCATACAGCCCCTAACTCAGGAAATCTTGTACAATGGAAACCAGGTAACTGGTAAAATGCATACTTGCAAATATATATATATATATATATATGTCATATATTGTATATCTAAATATTGCTGGACATATCACACAGCGCTATCTAGCCCCGAACTAAGCAAAACTTGTAGTATAGGAACCAAGATAACTGATGGAATACTTATATACTTTTTTTTGTAAATATGTACTTACTTATAATATAACTTATAAACATCCAGACCCGGAGCAAATAAATAAATAGGGGTAAACAAAATTTTTAAAAAATGGGGGGGGTGTAATCGCGCTAATTCTGAACATTAATACTAAAGTAAAACAAAAACGATACGTTATGCACATTTCGCGCTAATCATTTGAACGTGAATGAATTGGCTTGGAAATAACGCGATACCATATTTGACATCAGTTAAACCAAAACTAAACCCAAGAATACGTTACGTTCCTACGTTAGACACGTTCAAAGTTAGCGCGATTGCCCCCCGCAGGTGGGCCATAAGCTTGTTCCATCTCCATGTAGAAAAAGAAAAAATGATTACATACACTCGGAGACCAAAAGATTCACTGCAACATTAATTGTTAGTTGGAATAAAGAGTGGAACTTTAATCCAACGTCTAATTTCCCGAAACACTATAAGCTTTTCTTCTTTTTTTATTAGAATACTACATCCCTCTGATTTGGTGATCAGAGATCTTTAATGAAACTCAAATTATTTTTATTGCCTACTCACATGCCATTGGGTATACTCTTATAAGGTTAAGCTAAAATCTATTATTTTATGTTTACATTTTATAACACATCTTTTTATTTAATAGCCTCCCAAATTGAGTTAAACAATATATTTTTAAATCTATTTTAACCGGGTTGTATTACATGAAGGTTTTTACATTTCACCGACACAATATACGCAATACAGTACACAATTTACAGTTTTTATTCGTGCTTGTTTTCTATACGTGTATAACATACTTATTTTATCTACAGTTATCAAATCTATCCTATTTTATTACAAGTACATTATCCTAATCTTATATTTGTAGTACGTTAAATCTATTATTTATCTTACTGATTTATATTTATACGCATTTTATATATATTCAATAATTGATCAAGCGAAGCGAGATCTCTAAATCAACTTGGGAAAATCGGCGTTGTATGTACTCGTATGTATGTTTGTTTGTCCGAGGATAACTTTCGAAGCGTTTATCCGATCATCGTGAAATTTGATTTATAGGTAGATAGTGATAGCACAATTTTGGTTTGACTCAATGAGCTACAAATATGGGAGGGATTGTTGAGATATTGGCGTTCAAGAGGGGTAAAAAAAAAACAAAATGGGACTGTTTGGTCAAGTGGCACGTATAATAAAAGTTATTTGTGAGTACATTTCGACACGGTTTTCATTTTTAGTCTAAACGTTGTGGTTTTTAGGTTATTAGCCAATTCAGAATAACTGCAATTTCTACCACAAAAAATAATAACCAACTATGTATATGAACTCCCGTTACCTGTAATTTGAATGAAACTGTAGGTCAAATTATTTGGTTTCTCATTTCGTGGCACTAGTTTATTCGTCAAAGATCAAGGCCGGCTTGCACAACGATCCCTAAACGGATTTAGTGACTAAACATGTTTAAACATATTTGTATGATTTGACAACTCCTTAAATCAGATTTAGCCACTAAATACGTTTAGGCATCGTTGCGAGTCGCCTTTAGAATATTTTTGTTGTGTTTTTGGAGACTCGCGAGATCTTAGTTTGGGACGAGTCACTAGTATATACCTATAATAAATCATATTGTTTTCTAACTATTTATTTCTTTTTATAGATTTACTAGCTGACCCCACAAACGTTGTTCTGCCATATAAAATAACAAAGAAATCAAATGCAGAAAAATGACAAAATGACGTGGCACTTCATGTCAATGAACACGATTAAATTCTATGGATATTTTTCATACAAAAATACTAAACCAGTGATTAAAAAATGGGGGGTGAGGTAGGAGGGTGAAAATCACTTTACAACCTATTCTCATACCTACCGAATATACACAAAAAAAATCATAAAAATCGGTCCAGTCGTTTTGGAGGAGTTTTGCTACAAACACTGTGACACGAGATTTTTAATTATTAAGAAATTTGCAATTTATATACAACTTTCCAGAAATGTCGACCTAATATACCCATTTGAGACGATTCTACTGACGTTCTAGGCATTTATATTGCAGTCTATTACGTTTTCAGCTTCGAATCTCTGGCGAAAAAACACTGGGCATACAAAGAGAATATGCGCGACAGTTTCCTCCACGTCAGGCTCACAGATGCACGATGGGTTCTCCTTACACTTAAACCAGGTTAGGTATTCTGAGCACGCACCGTGCTCCGTGAATACATGTGTGAGCACATTTGACACTTTGATTTTTCTAACTATCCTATTAGCTGCTACAGCGTCCGGACATTATAATCTTGGAGTATTCAAGTCAAGAGGCGGTTCTTTCCTTGTAACCGTGCTCCATCTATGACCACACCATCACTTACTATCAGATTAGATAGTGGTCAAGCGATTTATTGTTTGATATTATTGTTACGCCGAGGCTGATAAACATGAGTAATAGTCGAAATTTCTCGATGGCTCTCGGCTTACCTGCTGTGTCACGGAATACGTAATACTTGGTATGGAATATACCTGCATGCTGCGTTTTTATCTGCGGTCGCGCAGAATGGAGAGTGGTTATTCTGTCGAAACACCGACCCTTTCCTGGAACGATCGAGATCGTTCTAGTGTAGTGAATTGTGCGCGATATAAATAGGCCTGAGAGATGGCCGGACAGTCAGTCTAGATTTGGCTATACGTGCGAACATTTCGGTGACTTTAAGTGGTGCAACAGTGGTGTGAATTAGTGTGTTGTGATTACGTGTGACCAAGTTCGTGTATTCATCGTTTTAGTGTTGAATAAAAGTGTTATTTTGGTTAGACTGATTCTCATTATTTTATCCCGAAC
This sequence comes from Philereme transversata, assembly GCA_963924445.1. NCBI lineage: Eukaryota > Metazoa > Arthropoda > Insecta > Lepidoptera > Geometridae > Philereme > Philereme transversata. The sequence continues at coordinate 16,557,547 of OZ004347.1, forward strand.
CCTCAGCTCGTAACATAATGTCTATGAGAGAATGAATAAAAAAATATATGTTAATTTTATTTTATTCATTCTCTCAGATTTGTCAGATTTTTAGACAAATCCGTGGGAACAAATAATTGTTTTATACTCAAAAATATTTGCGCTTAAATTTGACAAACAAAATCTAACCATCATCCACTCACCTAAAGTTTCAATCACATTCATTCCGTAACATAGATTCATATAGTTCCTGTTAGTGACGTCAAAGAGTGAAACGTCTAAGCATTAGTAATATTATTTCTTCCAAGTCACGTCGTTAATATTTCTCTTAGAGGAAATTTCCCTGACTTTAAACACGGCCAGTGTTTTTGTAAGAAGATTAATGCACAGTGCAGGTGCCTGGAGAGTGTTGGCTGTCTTCTTATTGAAGTGGAAACTGCCAGTCGATCGTAGGGATGCTAAGTGCTACGAGGCTACGAAGTTGCTACGAAAGTGCTACAAAGATGCTACGAATCTGTTAATTTAGCAAAATTATCAAACTCTATCCCAAAACTCTTAATAATTAAATTAATAATTTGTTTTAGCTAAAATTAATTAAAATAACATAAATTTTCGATTTAATTTCCAAATATTGTACAATTTACAATTTAATTCAATTTGTACATCTCTGGGCACAGCAAACTTTCAAGAGCTAAAATGAGGCCCTTTTAAGTACTGCTATGTACCTTGTAATATCACCTTTTATCCAGCTTTTAATCGTGATATTCACGTTATCTAATGTAAATACTTATATAGGGAGATAGATTCTGTATTTCTTTCTACCATAATTTGACATTTTCATCCTTATTTTGGTCAGAAAACTCTAAATTCATTCTCGAAACCTTAAAATGCCCATTATTACATTTTTATAAGGGTAGAAAAGGCATAATTTTCTCGTCATGGGAGTATAAATGATGCTATATTTATTGTAACTTTTTAAGACTAGAAACACAAAAATAAACAGACCTGACATGACATTTTAGACATACATATATATTTTTAATTTAAATTCTTGGTAAAACCGTAAGTTTTTACTTGGAATTTACATAGAACCTCTGAATTTGATGTATGGCTATACTGGCCGCCAACTAGAATATACTTAATATTTAACTTTGGAACAGGTCCGGATGACATTGGGATCCTTGGAAAAGACAATCTGGACTTCGGAACTGCGGGTGAAAGATCTTAGACAGAAACTATTTAAACAGTCTCATTTTATCAATCAGTTAGCGCAGCCCAGAAACGGAAAGTTTTTTCTTGACGGCGAAGCCCTACCGGCTTGAGCCTGGGAGCCTGGAGCCTCCCCTCGAGGCTGGAGTCCTCACTTCTCCCTCTTGGACCCTCGAGGCTAGAAATCTTTGCTCTATACAGACCTGGAGATCACGGTGGAGGTATTTCGTCCTCTCGCCCTCTCGTCGACGTAGGCTAGAGGTTCCAGTAGCCCTCAACCAGCGCGCATTCTACCGGACCTGCAGACTCCCGGATTTATCGTTTGTGCGCACCATAGTGGGACAATAAGTGTTTTTGATAAGTATCGCATTAATAAACAGTCATTGTATTAAATCATAACACATAGTAAAATCCCTGTTTCTTTTTAAACCATAAGGTATGTCTAAATTCAACTTGGCTTACAGCTTTCTTCTTTTACAGGAGAGAGTTGTAACGCTACAACCTCACTGGTAAAATCCTTTCGGCTGCCATGGCAACTTGAGTTTCACAACCAGTTGCCATTGAGGATTTTATACTCTTTGTCGGCAACTACATGACAAGTAGGGTAATCAAGAAAGATGATTTAATTTAACGTTTTTAAATTATAAATATGTTTTTATTTTTTTTGTTTATCTGTATTTAATAGAATATGGATTAAAAACGAATCTGAAAAAAAATATTTTCTGTATAAATCCTCGCCCGACGAAAATGGGAACGTTTAACGCTTAGCTTTTTCTCAGTAAAACCTCATTGCAATCAATTGATCCGTGATACTAAAGTCAAAGCATTCAAACATTTCATACATGATCATACATACATTCATACATGCTGATGACGCTGAGGCAGCTGGAACGCAGGAGGTAGCGGGTTTTATTCCCATCGCGGAACAAATGTTTGCATGTTCTACAGATATTTGTTCCGGGTCTGGATGTTTTTCTACGTATCATAAGTATGTATTTACAAAAAAAAAGTATATAAGTATTCTGGTTACCATAGTACAAGCTCGGCTTAGTTTGGGGCTAGATAATGCTGTGTGAAATGTCCAGCAATATTTGTTTTTTTTATTTATATCCTTTTGCGTCTGGGGCATTGAAAAAATAAGGTATCCTAGAAGCGTGCAATCCTTACCTTCTGAAATATAAATCGAGTAAGAATAAGTGACGGGTGTACCTAGACCAGCGTCTAGTACTAACACTTAGGTCATACAATATGCAAGGTGGTCAATAATTTGTTTGCCTCGAACAATATCGGTGGTAAGTTAGTATTACTGCGGTCTGCGAATAAATGTTTATTTTGTGTTGTTCTGGGTTTCGTGTAGCATATTTTATTTTTATTAACCGACTTGAAAAAAAGGAGGAGGTTTCCACTTCGGATGTATTTCTTTTTAATGTTTGTTGTGTGTGTGTTTTATGCGTGTATTCTGCCTATACTAACCTACGGTGCCAAGCTCGGGGTTTGCCAAAGAGCGATAGAGCGCAGCATTTTACGTGTCAAGTGAATAGACAGGATTCGGAACACCCCTCTGCGCTCAAAGACCGGCATCGCTGATGTCGGTGTCAAGGCTGCCAAGTTTAAGTGGGATTGGGCGGGTCATGTCTCCCTGGATCCCTGTGGATGGAAAGCGACACCGTGGAAGGCCTAAGAAGCGGTGGCTCGATGATTTGGACGCTTATTATAGGGACTGGCGGGATTTGGTACAAGATCAAGATAAGTGAAGATATGAGGGGGAGGCCTTTGCCCAGCAGTGGGATAGCATAAGAAAAAAAATTTTTTGTTACCTCAGAACTCCCTAGTTTATCGACCGATTTGGAAAAAGGATATATTTTCAGATCGGTCCTATAGAAATTTAATCAAAATCGGTTCAAAGTTTGGTTTTTAATTCAAAAAACCTGGTTTCAATATTCTGTTTTCTGAGGTCGATTATATTTTATGTTGTTAAAAAGTTGCTTGTAGCTCAGAAGGGATATTTATTGGATGATGATAATGATGGTTCAAGCCCATGGCCCACTTGATGATCTGGTTGCCACTACTTACAACATTTGCATTAAATCACAGGTTACGTCCTAAGACTAGGCTAACATGGCATTGCACTGTGCCAACAACAAATATGTACAGTTGCCTAAATCTAACTTGAACACGAGCAGCCGCCGCGATAGCAATGCGTATTCTTTTACCATATACCATAACCATCTAAGTACTTCGCGTAATCGTCAAGCAGCATGCCTGTGTTTCGGTTTGAAGGGTTGCTGGTGAAATTACAGGCACATGAAGCTTTACACCTGTATACCTCAAGTTGATGGACACAGGGCATTGTGTTCCTAAGGTGCGTGATCTACGAGGAAGCAATACTTTGTTGTAGGCGTTGGTTACCGCTTAACATCAAGTGGGTCAAATGGTTATTCCAACTCCTGAGGGCTTAGCCAAGTTACAGTCGATTAGCGATGACGCTAGTCGATACGTCCGAAAATATATGGGATTTGACACATGCTATAGAAATACCACGTGATTCAGCGACAACAAATGTATGTAGAAATCGAATAGATTCGTGGCGAATGTAATTTGGCTACGGGCCCTGAGGGCTTAGCCAAGTTACATTCGCTACGATACAAATCGTTTTCGAAAGTCGTCAACGCTTTATCAAAAGCGAAGATAAAAGATCGTATTACGAAGAGTCGTATTACGTTTACCCTGACGAACGCTAAATCCATTCGTCTGTTCATTAACTCTATGTTTAGCTATGGAATTCCGTCAGTAAAGTATGTAGGTACATTAATCGCCGCTGTCATTGCGCTGTCATTGCGGAACGGCTTTACCGATTTTTACCAAATTTTATATGCGTATTCAGTAGGTCTGAGAATCGGCTACTATGTATTTTACATACCCCTAAGTGATAAGAGTTGTTCACCCTTACATTTTTTTTTAATTTTTTGACGAAATTTTTTGTTTTTATTTTTTTATGATACAGCATTCAAAAATACATACACCCCTAAATTTTCACACTTCTACCATAAACCCCTATCTCAGCTTAGCAACACAAAATTTATTGATTCTAAGGCGGTACGAAGTTCGCGGGGTCAGCTAGTAAAAATATACAAGTTTGTACTATGAGGATAGAAATCATCACAGACACGTTTATTAAAACTTATCATTATTACTTAGGCAATAAAGTTCATTATGCTGTACAGTGTTATCATTTAATTATGCTTTACGGGAAATCCCCGATCAATTTCATGAGTATTGCGATCTTGTACCTAAATGTATTTCCATCACACATAGTTACGAAATTGACAAAACTACTAAATTCTACAAAGGCGTTTTGAGCTAGGTACTAAAGAATCATAAGTTACGCTCGTAATCTACAAAAAAAGTAGAAATCTACCAAAGGTGGTCATTAGCATCATAATAGTCTGTGCAATTAATAACGAACGAGTCTCTCATAGAAAATCAAAGCAAAATGCTGCCGCGTAAACACATACTTATACAGGTACATTAGTTTACCAACGGACTGAGTCAAAACATTCAACCTAATCACAACTACAGCACATATTAATAAAGTCACAAATCCTTTAAATATTACTATCATTCGTCTCAAATAACGAGCATAGTATTAAATTACACTATGAAAAGATTTCTAGCAGTCGTTGTCGCTTTGTCGTAAATGAAGTTTTGTGCCTAGCCAAGTTACAGGTGTCGTATCGAACGTTAATTCCATTGGTCTGTGCGTCAGCTCTATGTTTTGTCTATGCCCTTCGTCAGCAAATACTAAATACCCCTCAGTGGAAGGCCGCCATCTTAGATATGCGCAAGAGATTTGACGCGCGTTTTTATCCACAGCGCCATCTGTGTTACCATGTCTGAACCATCGCGTAGTTCACTTAAGTAAGTAGAGTAAATCCATATCCGTGTGTTACTTGGTTCCACCGTTCGTTACTAGGTGGCGCTGTCATCAACAGTTATGAAAGTTTGATAAATTGTGAAAGTAAAGACAAATAAGTTATATCGTAATAAAGCACTAACAAAGATAACAAAATAAATAAAAATAATTATATTTCTTTACAAAAAATACCATTTAACCGAGAAAATACAACGCAATACAGAAAACTTAACTTGAAGACTGAGCTCAGCTGATAATAAATCGCCATTTTGTGTCGTTGTCTACAGGGTTCTGGCGTTCGCTTGATTCTTGGCAAGAAAATCGATGACAAAGCGGTAACGCTTGTCGTTTGTGTATTTTGGCTACGAAAATGTATGAGAAAGTAATCGTTCGACACAGTCGATTCGTTTGATGTAAATTGTTGTCGATGGGTCACGTGATATTTTCGTGGCATTGTGTGAATCCCATACATTTTAATTCCACAATAGATTCGACAGCTGACGTTTTCGCTTGTCAAAATTGTCTTTTGGCAACGGATTTGTATGAAAGTAAGTTTGACCCCGCCGAATCGTTTGATGGAATGGATTGTTATTGACACTTGGCTAGGAATTATATGTTCGTTGTCGACAGACCACGTGGTAAATTTATAGCATGTGTCAATCCCATACATTTTCGGGCGTATCGACTGGCGTCATCGTTTATCGACTGTAACTTGGCTAAGCCCTCTGGTCGTCTAAAAGAAAGTTAAAAAAAGACCAACTGATCAACCACCGAGATGACGCCGCGTATTCACCCTCTACAAACCATTACCATTTAAACGGTATAGTGGATAATTAGTCCGTCAAACTATTGTGAATGATTGAGAAAAATATTATAAATATAGTATATCATCTACCATGAACTACGGAGTTCTTATTCCATCTTCAACCAAACCGCATCCAACAACAAGCGAAACAAGAAGCAGATCAATCAAACTATTCACATCTGTGGCGGAGGCAGCAACAGATAGTTCTACCAAAGGCCAGGCTGACCTATTTACCCTAAAGCCCTCGACCTATTTACCACCTTCTACTTAAGTACTACCTACAATAATGTACTAATGTTTCTTAGGATTAGGGCTACTGTTATACTAGATAAGTCTTATCTAGCTTTTTTTTCTAACCTGTACTGTCCCACTGCTGGGCAAAGGTCTCCCACAATTCTTTCCACTCCTTTTGATCCCTCCAACTCTACCCAATCCCTGTTGAAGACATTTAGGTCATCGCGCCAGCGTTTTCTCGGGCGACCGGGTCGTTTTCTGCCGTCTACGGGTATCCATCCTGTGATTTCTTTGGCCCATCTACCTAGCTTTATTTAGTACTTATTGTACGTACCTACTTCTGTCAGCTTATTAGTTGTGTGTGGACATAAATGCCTTTTATTTAATTATCTTCTTCTTGTCCTCTTCATGGTCCTTCGAGCTGGATCACCATTACCTGTCATTTAACCATTTATTTAGTTTTAACCATTATCTTCTGCATACCAATGTGAACCATTTCTTTTTTTTTGTTTTACTAGTACGTACTGTCCCACTGCTGGGCAAAGGCCTCCCTTCCCTCCTTCCACGAATCCCAGTTATTGGCTAATTGGGCTGGTGTGAACTTAGATAAAGTTAAAAATGTTGGAGGGTGGTTGAGATATTGGAGTTCAAGAGGGGTAAAAAAAATGAAAATGAGACTATTAGGTCAAATGAGACGTCAAATGAAAGGTCTTTATTAGTTCATTTCGATCCCGTATGTATTTTAAATATTTTTATTTTAGTTTTTGAGTTGCCATAATAAAAACTAAACTTTGACAAAATTCACAAGGTACACCAGTGACCCCACAGTGCTGTAATTTAGTATGCGTGTAGCTTAAGTATCACAAATATAGGCAAAAGTCTGAAATACAGAATAACTGCAATTTGTACCGCAAAAATGAATAACCACTTTACATGAACTCCCGTTACCTGTAATTTGAATGAAACTGTAGGTCAAGTAGTTGGTTTTTATTTCGTGGCACTATTTTGATAGTCAAAGATTACGAATAATATATTTTTTGTTTTTATGGTAGACTCGCGAGATCTCAGTTCGGGGCGAACTCAAGTTCTCAGAAGCCTTGTTCTAAAACACTTCTCTGAATTTGACATACAATTGTACCATTCATCTCACCATTTCTACCTTACGAGGTTTTACAGCTTCTCAACCACATAAGAGCTCAATATGAAAGGCGTAGCAAAGCAAAGAAAAGCTAAGTCGCTCCGATCAATAATATTCCTAAGCGAAACCTTTGCCAAATTTTAAGAATAGAATATAATAATTCTTTATTGTACACCAGGAATACTTTAAAAAACAAATTTATTCTAAACATAGTACAATGGGCGCCCTTATTGCTGAAAGTGATTTCTTCCAGGCAACCTTTGGGTGGAAAGTAATGAGCGAAGCAGTAATGGACAGCGGTGCACAGAATATATTTACAAATGAAAGAAATTAAGCATATATATATATCTACTAAAAAAACTGTACTTATAATCTTAATACATAAATGAATACCTTAAGATAGACTAATATATATATACCCAAATAATAACCTAAATCATTATTCTTACAAATCTTCTAAAACGGGGACAGTTCAAATAAATAATAAATAAATACTCAAATGACAAGAAAGCTAGGAATCAAGGTAATGCTGCTTTAATCCCAGCTTAAAAGTGTGCTGTGAAGGAGCCCGTCTAATTAAAATAAATATTGTCTTTAAGACAAAACTTAATGACATACCTATTGATTCGAAAAGCATAATAAACATTGGATGTGAATTCTTGAGTGGCCAAAATGTTATTTAATTTATATTGTATCAAAATCTATTTTCTACGATATGTCATTTTTCTATTTTGTTTATTGTGTTTTATTTTGTTTTAATCTGTAATATTCTTATTTTTGAATCTGTTATGACATCCTCCATCACATACATTGTAATTTGACATTTTATTATATGTGTTTATATTTGTTAAGCTTTTTAGCCATTTAATTAATTTTAATTCCTCTTTAATAACACCGTCTGTCTTGTACAATTTACCTATGTTTTGTACAAATAAATATCTTGAACCTTGTGTTTTTCTTTCTTGTGATTGCCTTGTAAATATAAGAAAAAAATAATCACAATATCATTCAACATCCATCGGTAGAATAGCCCTATTTTTTATGAGTAATGTGAAGCACTTTATTTAATACAAATTATTGCATTTTATTAACCGACTTCAAAAAAAGGAGAAGGTTCTCAATTCGTCGGAATCTTTTTTTTTTATAGAGCGAAGCGAGATCTCTAAACCAACTTAGGCATGTCAGCGTTGTATGTAGGTATGTATGTTGTTTGTTTGTCCGAGGATAACTTTCGAAGCGTTGATCCGATTATCTTGAAATTTGATACCTACATAGTGATGGCACATTTTTGGTGTGACTAAATGAGCTAAAAATGTTGGTGGGTTGTTGAGATGTTGGAGTTCAAGAAAGGGTAAAAAAACTAAAATGGGAGTATCCGGTTAAATGGCTTGTCTAATAAAAGGTATTTGAGAGTACCTTTCGACCACGTTTTTATTTCTAGTTTAAATTTTGTAGTTTTTAAATTATTAGCCATAATAAAAACTGAACGTGACAAAATTCACAGGGTACACCAGTGACCAGTGACCCACAGTGCTGTAATTTGGTATGCGTGTAGCTTAAATAACACAAATGTAGGTAAAAGTCTAAAATCCAGAATAACTGCAATTTGTAACCCAAAAAAGAGTAACCACATCATGAACTCCCGTTACCTGTAATTTGAATGAAACGCCTGGACCGATACATACTCGTACAAATAGTCAAATATATAAAAATCTCGTGTCACGGTTTTAGTGGTCGCAGTCCTCCAAATGGTTAGACCGATTTTAATTAATTGTTTTTTGTATATTTGGTAGGTATGAGAAAAGGTCTAAAAATTGTATGCGCCATCCATTTTTTAATCTCGTTTTTAGTATTTTTGTATGAACAATATCCATACAATTTAACCGTCGTCGTTCGTCGACGTGAAGCCATTTACATGAAGGGTCGCGTCACTTTGACAAGAGTGTTTTATATAGTTTTTGTCCCGAAGTTCCCGAACGGGAAATTTCAAGCGTGCGAAGCCGCGGGCGGGTCAGCTAGTGATATATAAAAATGGGAAAATAAAAATATCATAATGTATAATTATCGGTCACTATGGGTATTGTTACGAGCTGAGGGTTGGGATAAAATAATTAAAATCAGTCTAACCAAAATAACACTTTTATTGAACACTAAAACGATAAATACACGAACTTAGTCACAAGTAATCACAACACACTAATTCTCACCACTGTTACACAATAAACCACTAAAAGTCACCGAAATGTTCACACGTATAGCCAAATCCAGACTGACTCCTCCGGCCATCTCTCTGGCCTATTTCGACGGCCCCCACGTAATCTATCGAAACTGCAAAACCCGTACTTTACAGGGGAGCAAATCTAAGTTTAGATTTAGATTTTTGACAACAATATAATTCGAATATTCAATATAAGAAGTGTATATTTAGTAGAAAATTGCATATTTTTGTGCCATGTATTAGAGTTTTTCATAATTTTCATATTTTAAGTGATATTACACATTCGATACTTTACTCGGCTACTGCTGGTTACATTTTTATCGAATGTGCCAGTTTCGATATTGTTCTGTGACAAAATATTTAAGTCTACTATCGAATGTGCCCCTTTCGATTCTTTTCTGCGACAAGAAACGTTACTCACCTATCTAATGTGGTACTTTCGATTGTATTCTTTGTTATATTACTCAAGTTAAGGTAACACAATACTATTTTCGATATGAGATAACTCTCTGATATTAATTTATATCAGACTTCTAAGTAGTTTTTAATGGATATTTGTGATAAATAAAAAATAAAACAATGACAAATTATTAATAGAGAGCAATTTGTATTAAAAACCTTAAAAATATACTTAGTTACTAATTATTCCTTTTTTTAATAGGAAAGATTTTATAAAAATTATATTTTTGGCATAATGGAAGTAATAAAATTATTACAGAACATCACTGCTTACCAAGAATATGAATTTAAATGACTGTATACATTTCAATCTACATAATCATTTGTAACTAAAAAGAAATGAAAATATGATACAGTCATCAATCTTATTCATTTTAGATATTAAAGAGATCAATAGGCAATAATTATCACAATTTACCTTATACACCTACTAAACTTGCTTAAGCTAATCAACATTCTTTATTTTAATTATAATCAACATAATTTACGTAGGTAAATAGGGATAAATACTTATACTGAGCTCAAGTTTAAAGTACAATGTGAAATAACGTAAATAAGATCGTCATATTTCTCTTAAAATTAATAGGTACTTATTGAAATATTAAGTCACATATTAAAGCAATATTTTTTTTTTAACTTTCGTTCTAAATATTTGTGTTCTAAGAACTCTACAAAAGTAACCTATTCAGTCCTCTTCGTTAATGTCTTCATTGTTTTGAGAAATGTGAAGCGTTTTGTAAAAATTATGGTATTGCTTTGGTATGTGCCCAGCATTACAAAGTGACATCAAATCTTTGTATTTGGCTTCTGATATCGGTAAGCAACTAGAATACAATGGCGACATTTGACTTTCTTGATTTCTTACCAAACTTTTTTTATTACGTCGGGTCTGAACTAAAGTGTTTAGTGTCAAGTAGTCCGATTCCAAGTCATACTTGTAAAGAATAACATTAGGATCAGTCTTTTTTATATGAATTTCCTTAATATTATTCCACTTCATATCTTGATTTTCAGTGTTTTTCTTCCAATTTCTGCCGTCTAACAAGGGTTTAAAATCAAATAACATGTCTTGAGTCACGTCAGTTACTTTATAAGGAGAATTGTTTGTTTTCGCCCAACGAACTAGTGCGTACCATTGGTCAGGAGTGTAAATTATTTTGCCCTTAGAAGATCTCTCAATAAGAGCATGCACATTGTCTGCCTCTTGTTGAGTGTGGCCAGACTCTAAAAATCGGTGCGTGATATCGGTGTTGAATTTCCTACTAGCGTGCATGTAGAGGCTGTAGACTACTCTGTTACGGTTTTGGCCCGTGCAGTTATCCGACCAAAATCTGAAGTCATGTGCACCATCTGCTACTTTAAGCTGGATAAAATCTTGCAAGCAGCTAGCAACCTCATTGGCCCCACGTTAGCTATATTTTCAGGCCACATGTAACAAGATGCTTCCTTTTTTCCAGCGTCGAATACTGTCAAATGCATAAGTGACAACTTTCTTTTATAATAAAATAACGAAACCTCTTCACAAGGGCAGTTAAGTAACTTCTGAAAGTCGTAAGTTGCGCATACTATTTTCTACGAACGTCAGTCCATTGGTTAAGGTGCCTCTTTCTTTTTTTGCCCGGATCTTGCTTGAATGTCCTTTTTCTACGGGCAGTAGAGTTGTTTGGTGTTCCGGGTTCAGATGCTGAGCCTGATATCAAAGAATTGACACTTGGAATGCCACAAGCTTCTTGAACTGCGTCATTGTAACAAGATTGTTCGGTTTGATTTGATGGACGATAAAAATCTTGAACAGAGTTAGGAGATGGAACCGGAGTACATTCATTACTACCAAAAATAACGAGTTCAGAATCATTTTGTCCAAAATCCCCATCTACCGCCGCACTTTCTTCGTAAATGTCATTTAAATATTTCCACTCCTCGTTGGTAAACTCACATCGCACAGGTGATGCTGAAAATTAAGAAAAAAAAACGTATAACAAATAACAACATCTATCGAAAATACAGGTCAAACTATTACTTTGACGTAGTAAGGTATCGAAAATGGTACTTTCGATATGTTCATAGCAGAGAAACGTATCGAATGTACCACTTTCGATAAATTTATCAGTACAAAAACCAGTGAATACTATTGAAAGTGGTAGATTCGATAGAACAAAGGGGCTTTTTGTCCTAGTATAATATCGAATCTACCACTTTCGATAGTTTAAAACCATATATTACAAAAATAACAATATATTGTCTCATTTTTATTTTAAAAAAGTACTTACTTAACTGGTTTCAATACCAAATTCATATAATGTTGTACAATAAAGCTCTTAAACAAACAATCACGTACAAACAAATAGAAAGTTAAAAAAACCTACAGAGTTGATCATCCTTTGTATTGGAAATAACAGGTTCCGTTGAAATTTCACTGCGCTTTTTTATCATATTAACCATTTGTTTACCTTTTTTATTCATTTTGAACTAAAACTTAAACAAAAACTAACCTAAGCTTAACCTCAAAACGCACATGCGCCCTTGCTCACATTTCGGGTAACACTGACGAAACAGGTAGTTTCGATTGACGCCCGGGTACCGCTGACCACAAATAACATCGAAAGCGGCAGGTTCGATGTTTTAATGTGTTCATTTTATGCAATTTCGATTCTTTTCGATTGAAAAATAGTTGAAGACATAAATATTTAAAAAAATAAAAATAATAGAATCATAAATCTTTATCTTTACTTGCTATTGGTGCATCAAAACGAAAATGGTATTTTTGCAGTTTCGATAATTTACGTGGGGGCCGTCGATTTATACGCGCACACTTCATAACACTCGAACGTTCTCGATCGTTCTAGGAAAGGGTAGGTATTTCGACAGAATAACTACTTCTTATTCTGTGCAACTGCAGGTAAAAACGTAGCATGTAGGTATATTCCATACCAAGTATTACCTATTCTATGATACAGTAGGTAAGCCGAGAGCCATCGAGAAATTCCGACTATTACTTATTCTGTAACAGCGTCGGCGTAACAGTATCTATGAGGCCCATGTTCAGCTATCAACTTCCTATGGCTGAAGTAATATGGTTGATGATGATGAATGTATTTATAATAAACACAGATACATCTACTTTATCCTGCCTCCTGGTTATCACGCTACACCCTCCAGACCTGTGCTAAACGCATCCTTTGCCTTCCGACTACTAAATAGACACATAATAATATGTAGATATTTTACTTAGAAAACTTTAGTGATTTATGACAATCGTTATTATAAATACGAGATGTTTTGTCGTTTTATCGCACTGAGTGCGAGGCGAGACGTGGTTCAGAGCCGTTCACAATCAACCCTGATGAAGGTTCACGAATGAAACCGAAACATTGTCGGTCGAAACAGCGAAAAAACGATACGTTATAAATCCCGTATTAATAATAATAATTATATTTGGAGTGATCTATCTCTTTCCTTTCTACATTAAAACCATATCAAAGGGGGTAAATCCCACTTACAGAATAATTTTGGAGGAATTTCATATGAGAATTGTTTTCCGGGAACCGGGCTGAGGTTTGCAAATAATATTATATAGCCCGGCCGAAATAAAATATACAACGGAATAATATCTCGCTATGGAATCTAAGGTAGGGATTGTAGGTTCTTTTATGAGAATAGGATTGGAGTTGAAATAAAATTGATGTACATCGGACTGGGAATTTAGCTTTAATTGGATTAATGTATTTTTGTGTTGGACTACAGCTTTAAAAATAATTAATCTTAATGTTTGTCTTGCGTGTACTGTTTTATTTTATTTATATACCTTTCTTTATTTTTTATATCCTTTGTTACTGTTTTTTTTTGGTGTGCAATAAGGAGTATATCTATCTATCAATGTTAAACACGACTTACACAACAATGCATTGACAACCTCCGTGGTGCAGTGGGCGAATAGCCGGCTGAGACGCAGGAGGTAGCGGGTTCGATCACCGCTGCGGAACAAATGTTTGCATGATCTACAGATATTTGTTCCGGGTCTGGTGGTTTCTCTATATATATTATAAGTATGTATTTACAAAAAAAATGTATATAAGTATTCTATCAGTTATCTGGTTCCCATAGTACAAGCTCTGCTTAATTTGGGCTAGATAGCACTGTGTGAAATGACCAGCAATATTTATTTATTTATTTATAATGCATAATCGTATTTAGTGCCTAAATATGTTTAAGAGTTGTCAAATCATACAAATATATAAGTCATACAAGAAAGAAAGAACATACATTTATTTGAATCCACATACAACATTGTAAGTATCGTAACTAAATCGAAAACACTAAAATGGAGATTGTAGGCCCAGAAAAAGATCGATAGACGACCTGGATGCATTCAAACCAGATTGGTCAGATTTGGCTGTGGACCGTAATGGATGGAGGGGAGATGGGGAGACCTTTGCCCAGCAGTGGGACAATATATGTCATCATCATCATCATCATTCTCAGCTCGTGTCGACCCACTGCTGGGCATAGGCCTCTCCTTGTTTCTGCCACTCTTCCCGATCCTGTGCCAGTCTGAACAACGTACGACCCATGGTCTTATGAATGTCGTCGACCCATCTCGCTGGTGGACGTCCTCTATTTCGATGGCCAGTTCTCGGCCTCCACTCTGTTAGTGCCTTAGTCCACCTGTCGTCACTACGTCTGGCTAAGTGTCCTGACCAACTCCACTTGAGCCCCAATATTCGCTTGCTGACGTCTTGTACTTTAGTCTGCTTGCAAATTTCCGTATTGGGAACTCGATCTAAGAGTGTGATGCCCAGCATGGTGCGTTCCATGGCTCTCTGTGCTACACCTATTTTGTGCACAGCCTCCTTCGTGAGCCTCCATGTCTCGGCACCATAAGTCATAGTTGGCAGGACACATATATGTCAATATAAAAAAATTATCTGTTTTAAATGTGTGCTATGTGACACATAATGACACATCTTTATCTAGCAGCTGTAGAAAGTCTACTGCTAAACCTCCGAATAGAATTTCAGAGCGTTCAACCCTGTGCGGTTAGATGTTTAGTGATTTCTTTTTAGAAATAAGAGTGACAGATTACAGAAAAAAATGTTTGAGCAATTTCTACTCTCCACTACCTTTTGCAAAGAAAAAAAGTGGAAAAGTCCCACATTACGTGGGGTCGGCACAACATGAATTTTTCTTCCATATCTCTCTATCAACCGTCATCTCCGTTACCACTTCTTTCTTACCCATATCGTTCTTCACACAGTCCATCTATCTCTTCTTCAGCCTTCTTCTACTTCTATATCCATCCACTTTATTTTTATTTTTATATATTTGAGACAACAAACAATTATGCCTAAATATTACTAGACTTAATATTTATTACAAGATGTGTTACTATAGGCATAACCAACACCGTTGTCCACAGATTACATTAGACAATGTCGGGCATGAGTGTATACAATATTAAATACATATAAAAAATATAAGTATGTAAATGAACCTATATTATGCAGGCAAGCAAGTGGCTAGGTGCCTACCTACCTACACAATACAGGTTCATATTTAGTAATGAGTAACTTAGTCACTATTAATTTAAATTGAAATTAGACAATCAGACAGAATTGTCTGATTGATTGCTTTCTTAAACAAGGCGGGTGAGTTTGCAAAAAATTCAATTTCCAAGAAATTATGCAGTTTCATATCTAATGCTCTTTTAGTCACATGATTTTCTTCCCTCCGCATGACATGCCCATACCACGCTATTACTCCTCAACTTTTCTATCAAGGGCGCTATTTTCAAACTTCCTCTAATATATATTTTATTTTATGCTATTTGTGGGGAAACAGGCTTACGGCCCACCTGATGGTAAGCGGTCACCGTCGCCTATTGACACCGGCAACACCCGGGGTATTATCGATGCGTTCCCTACACTGTAGAACCCTTTTAATATTTCTCTTGAAGCGTGCCATGTCTTAGCTTAATGGAATAACCTAAGATGGTAGCTCATTCCACATCTTGCATGAGGTAGAAAAGATCGCGTGAAGCGTGTGGTGCGCGATACCCAATTGTCGATGATATGTGGATGAGCTGTATTACGTTGTCGAGAAGTGCGGTGGTCTCGACGACGGGATCAGATTGAATAGCTCCTCAGAACATTCGCCATTATACAGGCGGTAGAAAACACTGAGCGATCCGATGTCACGGCGTTGACTCAGTGGTTCCAGCCTGTTGGCGAGTTTGGAATCGCCGATGATTCTAATGGCTCTTCTCTGAAGGGAGTCAAAACGAAGCAATTTGTACTTTGGAGCTCCATGCCAAAGATGGAATAATAAGATGGATTATATACCCATTCCTTATCTTATCTATTCTCGTTACCCCACACATCCATCTCAACATTTGCCTTTCCGTCGCGTGTGCTCTTCTTTTACCTTTTGCACCTACCTAGCTAACATAATACCTGCCGTACAGTCACGTACAAAACAATAAATCTGAGCAGACAGCTTTATAACGTTTCGCAAACAAATAGCTTCCCTCTACCCGCCTTAGCGAAATTAAAAGTGGTCCTTATTATACATAAATCAGCTCCTAAATCAGTTGCTTTTAAATCGCTGCCTGTACAAAATCGCCGAAGCGTGACGGGATAAATACGAAGGATTCTGTATATTAAATATGATACAAAATTATGATATATATTTTTTTAATTTTCAAAATTTTACACTTGCTGTACAAATAAATAGTATATTATAAGCACAAGTTTTCCGTTGCCCCGGATAGATGGTCTTTGTTTTAACATCCATTATTTTGCGTCAGAGACAAAAACTAATAATGAAATCAATATTGAAAACTAATTGAAACTGAATAAAGGGAACCAAAACCGCCTAAACATCTAATAAAATTATTAAGTATAGTCTTCTTTCCCAAGGTCATGAAATAACCCTACCAAGTAAAATACATACATACGTGTGCGATAAAAACCACCCGCTTCGGCAGTCGAGCAAAAATTCGCCATATTTCACCCCTGAATGCTTTACCCCATCAAAAAGGTTGGTTAAATTGTAAAGCTTTAGAGGCAACTAAGTAACGTTTTCCTTGTCACAAACTTAAACCGCGGAACCTTAAAAATGGTAATTTTATGTTCGTCCATTGTAATAAAGCTTAAAGACTAATTCGTGGGAGAAAATATTTGGTAACTATAAAAACGTGGTACAATATTACAATGATAAATATCCTCTGAAAAAGTTAATTTTTGCGTTAACACTGACGGCTCGTAAAAATTTTGCTGATGAAAAAAGCTTTTAAAATGAGGTTTCTGATTAATTTTCATGCATACTTGGTTTCAAGTATTGTTATAAATTTGAACATTAAGGCTTTGTAAAATATAAGAGGGCTAGACAATTGAAACGAAGACTTGTTAAATAAATAAATAGCTATGTATATTTCACGCAGAGCTATCTTGCCCCAAGCTAAGCAGAGTTTTTTCTATGGGAATTTTAAAACCACACAAAAATTTCAAGCCCAGACGGGACTTGCACCCGCAACCTTCCTCTTGATACGAGGATGCACTCACCGACTGTGCTACCAGGCCAATCCACGTCTGGGTCAAAATTAGTGAGATGATTCAGAATACAACAAAAGCGCCGTTAGCTCCATCTACAGGAAAACTTATACAATTTTATGACCTGCTCAATGTCAAACGTTGCAGTTTAGTACATTGACAAGAGATGACGCGTTGCTTATTTTTAAATAGTATTATTATTTTTATGGTGTTATCCGAACACATACGGAAAATTCCAAGAATTTTAAAACCATCACAAAAATTTCAAGCCTAGACGGGACTTGAACTCGCAACCATCCTCTTGATACGAGGATGCACTAACTTAACCACTAACTAACCTAGGACGCTAGGCCTGGTAGCACAGATGGTTTTAAAATTTTTGGAATTTTCCGTATGTGTTCGAATAACACTATAAAAATAATAATACAATTTTTCTATGGGAGCCAGATAACTGATAGAATACTTTAATACTTTTATTGTTGTAAATAAATACTTATATTAATACTTATATTACTTATAATAATTATATTAAATATTTATATTACCCGGAAGAAATATCTGTAGATCATGCAAACATTTGTTCTGCGGCGGGAATCAAACCCGCTACCTCCTGTGTCTCAGCTGGTTATACGCCCACTGCATTACGGCGGTCATCAAAACTTGATGACTGTGCCCGTTCGGATAATGTTTTTGATGTACCATCATCTGCAAACGTGCGGTCCAAATGAAGTCCGTCCACCATAACTTTAAGGTCTCATTTCCAAAGCTTAACAAAGTATTAATATTAAATAAACTGCGGAGTTCTGACATAACTTACAACATTATCAAAGTTACGCTTAATTAAAAATTCTATTATGAGTACCGTACTGGTATAAGTAAAAGTTCTTAACAGTAATAAATCAAGAATATCCAGTGATCCCAAGAAATAATAAAGTCTACAGACAAAAGTTGACAAAGGAAAGTGAAGTTTTAAACCCCACTATCTTTGCTTCTGAGTTTTTAATGAAAGACGCACAATAGAATTATTCTTTGGAACTATAGAGGAAAAAATTTGATAGGAGAGGGCGACATTAATTACGTAAGACGTTTTTGACCACCCCTCCCCCCTGATGAGATTGATTGATTGATTGAAAATACTTTATTGCACTTATAAAACTAGTACAAAGGCGAACTTAATGCTAAAGAGCATTCTCTTCCAGATAACCTTTGTGTATTGTAGACAAAGATGTGTAGGTAGTGCACAGAAAAGGTAAAAAAGAAAATTTGCACAGGACTAATAAATATAGCATAATATAGGTACATACTACTTAAATAAACCTACTTAAATACTTTATATGATAGACTAAACTATACGAATATCGAATTAAAATACATACATAACAATAGAAGAGAAGTGTTATGGAAATATTAAGTTGCTCATTTTTGGTCGGTTTGACCGAGAAGGTGCCTATAGATTCTCAATCTGAATGCTTCCACTGAAGTAGCCTCGAAATAGTTTGGTGGCATATTATTCCAGAGACGAGTAGCGGTTATGGTGTAAGAGTCAGAGTAAGTAGCCGTGTTATGCTGTGGAGTAATTAGTTGGAAACGACGAGACGATCGCACAGGTCTGCCTCAGTTGATACGGATGCAAATCGCTCTCTGAGGTAGCTGGGAGATAGAGGGTTGCGAAGAATATTATATAAGAGGGATAGCATGTGCGCATCTCGACGAGCTCTGATGTCAAGCCATTTTAGCTGCTGACGAAATACCGAGACATGATCATATTTTCGTAGGCCGTAGATATAGCGAATGCAAAGATTCTGCAGACGCTCCAACCTGTTCAGTTGCTCTTCCGTAGCATCGGGATAGCATACATCTGCATAATCTAGGATGGGTAAGAGTAACGCATTAACCAGTGTGGACCTCGTAGATTGGGGCAAGAAATTTTTTAGGCGTTTCAGACTATGCATGGTACCATACATCCTCCTACTAATCTGGGTAATATGGTGGTCCCATGACAAATTATGGGTAATGAAAAGGCCTAAATTCTTAACCTCCTTGCAGAACTGCAGTGGAATATTATTATATTTAACCGGAGGAAGAGTGTTAAGATTAATTTTGACAATCTGTCTGTTACCACCAATTATTATCACCTGCGTCTTGTTGGGATTAATTAGTAGACCAAATTTTTGAGTCCAGTCATACACAGCGCTTAGATCATTAGTGAGATTTTCAATTCCAGATAGAATTTGATCGGGATTACAACTGAGATATAACTGAACATCATCGGCATATAGGTGATAGGATGTGTGATGTATTACCGATACCAGGGTGTTGATAAAAAGAGAGAAGAGGAGGGGTGAAAGAACGCCTCCTTGAGGTACACCTGCTTCGATTTTACACCAGTCAGAGGACAGATCATTAATTCGCACACATTGTTCGCGTCCGCAAAGATATGAGCTGAACCATGTTAAAGAAGACTGAGAAAGATTAATAGAGCGTAAGACGGCCAGCAAAATTTCGTGGTCCACACAGTTGAAAGCGTTACTAAAGTCTAACAAGGAAAGAAGAGTGAGTTTACGGTTGTCAATAGCAAGCCTGATGTCGTCTGTAATTTTAATAAGGGCAGTGCAGGTACTGTGTGCAGGGCGAAAGCCTGACTGAAACGGACTAAGAAGATTATTACTGTGGAGAAAAGATGAAAGCTGGCGATGCACAACTTTTTCAAGAATTTTAGAAAGGAAAGGGAGAATTGATATTGGGCGATAGTCTTTAAGTTCAGTTATGTTAGACTTTTTGGGAATGGGTATGATGAAAGCTTTCTTCCATATAGTAGGGAAATTGCTACTTGTGAGGGAAAAGTTAATAATATGAGTGATATATGGAAGAGTCAGTTCAAGTATTGGAGTTAGCATCTTTAAACCGATTCCATCATGACCAACCGCCTTGCTGCTAATGCTAGCAATAATCTTTGCAACATCACCTTCATCTACCTGCCCAAAAGAAAAAGAAGTAAAATTTTCTAGCGGCTGCCTAGCTAACTGCATTATGGTGTCAGCCTTAACAATGTTGTCAATTTTAAACGGAACAACTGAAAAATGGTTGTTGAGAGCATTGATATCGACCGTTGGGTTGACAGCAGCCTTACTCTTCCCAAATCCTAAGTTGTTGAGCACTTTCCAGATGTTATTTTGAGTACAGTTCTCAATGGCTCCGTAGATGTTACGACGCTTAGCATTCCTAATCTCCTGATTGCACCGGTTTCTCGCCTTTTTATAGCGAAGAAAAGTTTCTTCATTAGAGTCTCTCCTATATTTGCGGTATAGTTTATTACGCCTAGCCATTAATTTGCGGATATATTCAGTCAACCAAGGTGCGGGAGGTCTTTTCATGCGAACTGCCTTGAAAGGAGCATGCTTATCATATAGCGATGTTAGTATGCCATTGAATATTGTGATTTTTTCATCAACATCGCTAGCAGATAAGAGTTGAGACCATTCAATGGCACTTGTATCAGTACGGAGCTTATCAAGATCCATAGCGGCAAAGTTACGTTGCATTATGATCTTAGGTTTTATTTTGTGTGTTCTAATTTTAAATGATGCAAATATAAGGTCATGATGTGAAAATCCCGGGGCTGGAAATTGACCATAAGTAGAAACGCGTTTGTGGTCTCGTGTAATTATGAGGTCCAGTTTAGTGTGCCTATCATTGATATGATGCGTAGGATCTAAATCTAAGATGTTAAGGTTGAAAGAAGATGTAATATTGACTAATTGTTTACATCTAATATCATTTTTTAAAAGACAGGTATTAAAATCTCCCATTAAAATTATCTGATCGTACAGAGGCACAAAAGTTTCAAGCAACTGGTCGAGAGAATTAAAATAGTCAACTGTAGGGGGCGCATAAACCACTCCCAATAGTACTTTACCAGTGCTCACCTGTACCTCAACAAATAGATGCTCCATAGAAGCAGAGTAAGCAGAAGGCGAACTGGAGATAATTTTATAATTAAAGTCAGCGCGTAAATACATCGCAACCCCTCCACATCTAACATTGGTGCGATCATTACGAACAAGCACAAAACCGGGTAGACAGAAAAAAGGAGAAGGAAGTGAAGGTTTGAGAAAACTTTCGGAAACGAGACAGGCGTGTATACAATCGCCCGTAAAAGTGGCTAATAGCTCCGAGTAGTGAGCAGGTATGCTCTGGGCGTTGATGTGGCACACGTTAAAGTTTTTTTTAAAAGGAGCAAACGATTTGTCAAGCTGTTCCCTAAGCAAAGGCTCAGCAACGCTATCATCCACAGCATCCACGAAGCTATCAGAGTCGAACGATTTAAATAAATCAGAAGATATTGAGCAATCCATTATAAATAAATAAGATAAATATAAATAATAAAAATATAAATATATAATTTATTTAAATAATAATACTGGTAACAGAACAATACAAACAAGAAGCCATCTAAAGCCACAAACACTGCCAATTAGTCTGGAGAGTTGAATGCAGGTAAAATTATTGTGTACTTATGTATGTTAAACAACTACAGTAAGACTACAGTAAACAATGTTCAAAAATTATAACCAACAGAAAAACAAAATAAAAACATAAATTTTACAAACAGAAATGTCTTCGTAAAACGGAACGGAACGACGACACAGCGCTGGCGGCCAACGGCTTGTAGTACGTCAACGTCAAGAATGACAGGTACGTCACAGTCACGAACACACGGACACGTTATGTCAGACCAAGTGTCAGTTATCAAAAATAAATGTGGTAGGTACCTACCTAGGTAAAAAAAAGAAAATGTACTACTGCCAGGATTTGTTAAAGTATACCGCCAAAAACGCCCGAAATTGGCCAGATCGACTCGATTACTTCGGCCTCACAAAGCGCCCGGCCTTCGAACGCGCTGGTGCAGCTTTCCCTGGTGCCAAGGCGGCCGCAGCAACTGCGGCAGCTTGTGCCTCCTGCATTGGTGGGAACTTTTGTATGATTTCTCCAAGCTGAGCCTGGGAAACAACTCTATGCTTCGTTCCGTCCGGTGCCAATAGATAGACGTTACCGTCCTGAGACCAGCACTTTTTTACGCCATATACACGGCGTCCTTCATTGAAGAAGCTGCGCCGGGTGGCCGTCAGATACTCAGCAACTGACACTCCTGTTCCCTTAAAGTTCTTCTTGCTCCGCCAGACACTGGAGCGAATGTCCAGATTGTGAAATCTCACGAGAATTGGACGAGACCCACCTCGAGTAGCGTCCTTGCCGAGACGATAGCTGAACCGAATACAATCCGGGGTGAAGTGGCTTATCTTGAGTGTGTCCTTAGCGACCTCAGCAATGACTTCCTTAAGGTTTTCTCCCTCCTTTTCTTCGACTCCACGGAACAAAAGAAACTTGCGACGGCTTCTGTTCTCAGCATCATCCACAAGTGCAGTGACCTGAGTCACCTGGCTGCGGACGAGGTCAATCGCAAGCTTCATGCATACCTTGAACTGCTTCACTTCCGCCGCCAGCTGCCCCAGAGAAGCTGGTGAGGCAGCTGACATGCGCGCCTCAAATGTGGCCATGCAGCTGTCCAGCTTATCATCAAGCTCCTTGATGGCGGCCAAAGGATCTGTGGTGTAGATTTTCGCTCCAGTAGACATTGTATGGCAGTGTAGAACAATGCAGGTTTTTAGTGAAAAGTGTGGTGGTAGTGCTTGTGGCTGGTATAAAAAGTGTGTTTATTTCATACCCAGTGCTCCAACAGTAACTTCAATTAGTGCTATCTCTTCAGGGACAGTTGATGAGTATAAATTAATGTACTGTTTATACTATAATGTAACGTAAGTATTTTATTTCTTTAATATAAATATTGAAGCAAAAAATCTGTGTTTTACTTGTGCCTACCCACAATTGTCGCAAAATTTGTTTCGACCCTCTCCCCTCCCTTTATCTCACGTGAGATTTTATTAAATTTGTATTCCTAGGGTAAATGCGTTGGTCTCATTTGAAAAACCGGCCAAGTGCGAGTCGGGAGTCCAACGAAAAGAAAGTCCGAAGTCCGTAAAATTATCTATAAAAACGGCAAAAAAATAATGTCTGTTGTATGGGAGTCCACGTTGTTCCCAGTTAAATATTTATTTTATTCTGCTTTTTAGTATTTGTTGTTTATATCGGCAACAGAAATACATCTGTGAAAATTTCAACTAGATAACTGAGCATCTGATGGTAAGCGTTAATGTGGTCTAAGACGAAGCACGAAGATCTAGAAGAAACCTATTTACTCTTACCATAAAGAGGCCCGGATTATATTCTTTAAGAAAAACAGATGACGGTAAAGTAAATATCATTAGTTCATTTATTTATTTGTAAGGTGAGTCTACATTCATGCTCGGTAAGCAAGTATTATCCAATATTGACAATTTTAATCAAGCAGTTCGATGTAAAACTTAAAAAAATATATGTAATAAAAAATATTTTTTTCAAAACTCAAAAACACTTTGTAATAGACGTTCTATGAAGCAGAGATGTTGCGGATGCATATTTTTTAACATCCGCGGACGCGGATGTGAATTTTTGAAGGTGCGTATCCGCGGATGCCGATGCGGATGCGGATGCAGATTCGGATGCAGATGCGGATGCAGATGCGGATGCAGATGCTGATGCATATGCGGATGCAGATGCGGATGCAGATGCGGATGCAGATGTGGATGCCGATGCGGATGCAGATGCGGATGCGGATGCAGATGCGGATGCAGATGCGTATGCAGATGCGGATGCAAATGCGGATGCAGATGTGGATGCAGATGTGGATGCAGATGCGGATGCAGGTGCAGATGCGGATGCAGATGCGGATGCAGATGCGGATGCAGATGCGGATGCAGATGCAGATCTGCTATGAAGTCTCTGAGATGTGAGCTAGTTACAAAAACCTTACAGAAGTCAGTGGCCTCTCCAATAACTAAGGTCACTTAGTTTAAGTATTATAATTTTTTAACTAATTATTATGTAGGTGTATGCACGTATGTGTGTGAGGGTGTGTTTATTTTTAAAGATCTTTATTAACAGGAATAATTAACGCTAAAAACAGTCTAGGTATTTGAAACTATTAATAATCCACTGACTCGACAGGCTGAAGCGCCTCTAGAAGTATTTTGAATTGATATTTATAACTATTTCAGGTTGTAAATCTATAATTTATTTATAATGCTTTGTATGCACTAAGCTTATTTAACATAATTGTATGTACACTTTGTTTAGCACACATTTTATAACTATATTTTATATTATATATTTTATAACTAAAGTTTTATGTTTTATCGGTTTATGCGTTCGATCTTGCTTGATTGGACGCAAAAACGTCGAGCATGTACGCAGGTAAAGACTTACTATTAAAGCACTTATTCGCCGATTCACATGAGCAATGCACACTGACCACGCAGCAACCGGGCCAGTTTGTAAACGGCTCGTAAGCCTTTTTGGTTTAGATACTGTGTTGCGACGTCGCTCACATAATTACAATTCAAGGCATTTAATACCTACAAAATCATGCAATTAGGAAGTCATTATCTCGCAACAAACAGACCACAGCCAAGTCAAGTCACGCAACAGTCAGAAGCTATTAGCGGCTGGCTACGAGTTACTAGCTGCCAGTTACTAGCTACATGTAGTAGTTGCTAATTTACGTAATCATGGTTGAGCTTCGGTTGCGTGGTGCTAGGCGATTCCAATAACTTTAAGTCAAAATTCGACATATTATTTTTATTTTGAGAAAAAAAAATACTCATACTGCACAACCTGTTTTGTTATGTACGACATTAATTTATATACAATACTGTAGTATTAAATGATTTTAGAGTTGCGTTTAATACCTTGGGTAAATAAACAATTTTTAACGTAAATCGGCGGCGCCTTTTCTACGAAGTACATTATGAATGAATTGACGACTTCCGTGGTGCAGTGTGCGAATAGCCGGCTGAGACGCAGGAGGTAGCGGGTTCGATTCCCGCCGCGGAACAAATGTTTGCATGATCTACAAATATTTGTTCCGGGTCTGGTTGTTTCTTTTTATATTATATGTATTTATTTACAAAAAAATGTATTTAAGTATTCTATCAGTTATCTGGTTCCCATAGTAAAAGCTCTGCTTAATTTGGGGCTAGATAGCGCTGTGTGAAATGTCCAGCGATATTTATTTATATTATTATTATTTATGAATGAATATGATTTGTTTACCTACGTTATACAGGGCATTGATATTTTAGGACTTGATATTAAGGTTGTTTGAAAATTTAAATTTTCTATGGTAATTAATTTGAAAAACGTCTATTTAGTAACTACAATGCCATTAGCCCTACCCGTGTTTTCATATAATGTCGTACATAACAAAACCCGTAGTATAATTAATTTAAATTCAAATAAATGTGTTGGAACTAAACTAAACATCATTTCAAATCTTAGGACTTGATATTAAGGTTGTTTGAAAATTTGAATTTTCTATGGTAATTAATTTGAAAAACGTCTATTTAGTAACTACAATGCCATTAGCCCTACCCGTGTTTTCATATAATGTCGTACATAACAAAACCCGTAGTATAATTAATTTAAATTCAAATAAATGTGTTGGAACTAAACTAAACATCATTTCAAATCTTAGGACTTGATATTAAGGTTGTTTGAAAATTTAAATTTTCTATGGTAATTAATTTGAAAAACGTCTATTTAGTAACTACAATGCCATTAGCCCTACCCGTGTTTTCATATAATGTCGTACATAACAAAACCCGTAGTATAATTAATTTAAATTCAAATAAATGTGTTGGAACTAAACTAAACATCATTTCAAATCTTAGGACAATTACTTAGGAAATATTACGCACAATATATTCGACTCCGGGTGTAGTACCATAATTTTATTAGCCGATAAACTTATTTTATTTCGGAAACAGCAGATTTATTTATCGGAAAACATCGAATTACTAATAGTGTCTCTTAGCGAATTGTATTTTTTTGAAGGGAAAACTCTTTAGCATCGTTGTGATTTGAAAGTCGATGAAAGAAAAAGCGACGGTAAAAAGAGAGACATTAATTCATAAGATTTAACGTGGGAAAAAATAAGATAGGAAGCATTATACAGTGTTTCTTATGTTCGTGGTTCTCTTTGTGGTTTGGTTCGTACTCCCTCCACTCGTATTAATAATTATCTAACTTTTCATCACTATGATCATTACTAAAACCTACAATTATTATCTTCCCGAAATTTTACATTCGTCTCATTGTTTTGAAACCAAAAATGTTTAAGGTTTCACTTCTACCACGTGTGAATTGCACACATGCTTTTTTTTAATGATGCAATCTTTGCCGAATCCAAATACGTGCGTAACTCGTGAACACAATGACATAAGTCTACATAAAGCGGTGGTGGCAAGTAACTGGAATAGCACTGCTGTGGTACCCACAAGGGGCTGAATTGTAGAATGCACACTAAAGTTTTCACACTTGAATATATCACAACAGTGGCATATTTATTAGTTTATTTTCTACCCGTAGAGTCTCACGGTAGGGCAAAGGCCTCCCCCTCCACTTTTCTTTGTCTTTGGGTAATTGGGGTCATCCTTATAGTCACCTGAAATAATAAACCTGAATAGAATAGTCAGCTGCGACGCAGGAGGTAGCGGGTTCGATTCCCGCCCCGGAACAAATGTTTGCATGATCTACAGATATTTGTTCCGGGTCTGGTTGTTTTTCTATATATTATAAGTATGTATTTACAAAAAAAAAGTATATAAGTATTTTATCAGTTATCTGGTTCCCATAGTTAAATGTCCAGCAATATTTATTATTATTATTATAGTATTAAATTCACCATCAGTGCACCCACCCATCGCCCGTT
This sequence comes from Philereme transversata, assembly GCA_963924445.1. Taxonomy (NCBI): domain Eukaryota; kingdom Metazoa; phylum Arthropoda; class Insecta; order Lepidoptera; family Geometridae; genus Philereme; species Philereme transversata. The sequence goes on from OZ004347.1 coordinate 16,584,914, forward strand.
TGGTTTAAATGACTGCAGAGCTTTTTTTTTGATGTGAAAATTTCTTTAGTCTTGTTGGGATTTTTTTGAGATGAGAAAAAACCATTGAACTCGTGACACTGTTACCGTTACCGACACCTCTGTATATAATTATCTCGTAATTGTTCAAGTTTTCACTTCTATCGGTACTCCCGTAGTGCCATTTTTTTTTATTGATTATAGACAAGCGCTTGCCCACTACTTCATCTGATTGAAAGTGATCGAAGATGGAGCACGCTTGCCTAGAAATAACCTATTCACGCTGGACTTGAAGTCTCCTAAATTATATTAAGTGTCCATATAGATATTTGTTCAGTGTCTGGGTGTTTTTCTATATATTATAAGTAAGTATTTACAAAAAAAAGGATTGTGTGGTTTTATGAAACCACGGTTAAAGTGAAACTTTGTTTCACGTTATAGACATTTAACTAAAAGTTTTCTTGGGCACAAATGAGTAATAGTCTATACACTACACGGTCAGCTGATGCGAACTATAGGCGCCGCCATATTGCCCTCGGCTGCTCTGACGAGCGCCTTTCACTTTATCCCTACTCCGCGGCCGACCGTCACGCGACATGCAACACACAGACGAAAAAGTTTGAGACGATGTAATAAAAATTTGACTTTAAAAAAAAATGTATATATAGGTAAGTATTATATAAGTTATCTGGTTCACATAGTACAAGCTTTGCTCAGTTTGGGGCTAGATAGCGCTGTGTGAAATGTTCAGCAATATTTATTATTATTTATTTATATTGCCTCAGATAGATTCTTATGATCCTACAGTTTTATCAGTAATACTGCATCGTTTACTTTGTAATGAATAAGTTATGTAAAAGTTGAATTTCTTAAAACTTTCGTAAAAGAAAATAATTCATAAGTCACGTCCAAAACTTACAATAAGGCCGAAACACTATAAATGAAATCGTAAAAGCTTACATAATTATGAATATTTATGTGACGCAAGTGGTATTTTTTTTTCACGTTCACAAACAGTTTTTAATCAATAATTACTTTCTCAGTTTTATTTGGTTTTCGGATCACGCATCGAATTACTCTTTCTCGCACTGTGCCTATTTTCGCATGGAGTAACAGAGACAGTTGCACAAGGTAGGATTGGCGTTAAAAAACACCACTCAGTTACAGACATACTCCTGACTCCATACTAGGATTGAATGTATCGTAAGAATCAGGAACCAGAGAGAAGAGAAAAAGAGCTCTGCGTAAATGTTTTTTTAACATTTTTGTCTTTTATTTGTATTTGTATCACAGGAAGGAAGGAACCGAAGGAAAATATCGTATAACAGCGCGTCCAGAACTTAACTGATCACTGGGTGAATCATCATATGTTTTATCAGCAGCTTTTCTATTCAATATGATGATTTTAAATTAATTCGACATTGAAAATATCTACCTATCTAATTATATTAAAAATATTATTACTAAAAATTCGTAAGATAGTATATTAGTATAAATATATATCCTTCTCATTAGTTTCAACGACGGCGACCCTAACTATAAATGTTATAAAATTAATATTTAAGAAAACTAAACTAAATGAAACTAAAATAAAATCTAAATTAACACTTTTTTTTCTAACTAACCCTTAGAGAAGGTTTCGAGCTTTAAATATCTTGGAATCAATATAGTTAGTTAGTAGTTAATAAGTAAAGATATTAAAAAGTGTATTACTTGAATAAAAAATGGACGTGCTCAATAATAACGCAGTCTATTGGAAATGAAATGTAATATAATAGATGCCTGGAAGAGATCGCCTTCAGCGATAAGGCCGCCCATTGTATTGCCTTATTTATTCTAGCCTAGTACTTATTTTTGTATTATTTCTATTTGTGTGGTAATTCAATAAAGAGTTATCATCTATAAACTGAACCACCCAAAATCGCCTCTCTATACACCCTGAAAATACCAAATATGTTTACCTACTATGACCACAATTTCGATGGGGTATTTGCGATGATCGATGGTGCAAAAAAAGAGGTTAAATGAATGAATCAATAAAAAACTTTAATGTACACCATAAAAATTATAATTACAAACAAAATAGAAGACAATACAAATAATACAATGAGCGGTCATATAACAATGAAGCGATTTCTTCGATTAAATTTATAATTGACCAAACGAAGCCAGATCTCTAAATCAACTTGGGCTAATCGGCATTGTATGTATGTATGTATGTTTGCTTGTCAGAGGATAACTTTCGAAGCGTTAATCCGATCAACGTAAAATTTAATACATAAGTAGGTAGTGATGGCACAATTTTGGTATGACTAAATGAGCTAAAAATGTTGGGGGGTTGTTGAGATATTGGGGTTCAAGAGGGGTCAAAAAAATGAAAATGAGACTATTAGATCAAACGAGACGTTAAATGAAAGGTCTTTATTAGTACATTTCGACCCCGTTTTTATTTTTAGTAAAGAATTTGTAGTTTTTGAGCTATCAGTCATAATAAAAACTAAACTTGGACAAAATTCACAGGGTACACCAGTGATCTCAAAGTGCTGTTATTTAGTATGTGTGTAGCTTAAGTATCACAAATATAGGCAAAAGTCTGAAATCCAGAATAACTGTAATTTGTACCCCAAAAAAGAGTAACCAATTACCATGAACTCCCGTTACCTGTAATTTGAATGAAATTGTAGGTCAAGTACGATGGTTATTTATTTTATGGCACTATTTTGATAGTCAATTAAGAATAATATTTTTTTTTTGTTTTTATCGTAGACTCGCGAGATCCCAGTTCGGGGCGAACCACTAGTATTAAAAAGTTTTCATCTGAACTCTTCAGTTGATTGTTTAACTGTAGTTAACTGACTCGGCATTCCGCTACGTATAGTACAAGCCTTATTTAAAGCCTTTGCTTACTTGTAATTTCGTTTTGCCTGTGAAATTCACGTTGAATCGCCGATTACTTAGGCTCAGGTATTTCGACCTCTTTATCTAAATTGCTTGCGTGTGGAAGCGAGATTAGCGAGTACCGACCAAATTGGCAATGGGCGGCCGACTAACAAAATGAACTAAATCTTGTAGTTAAGTAACAAAGTGAAATTATAGCTTTTTTCACATTGTCCAAAAACGCTAAATGTTGTTTAGTTTTTTTTCAAATCAGGATGAAACATTTATTCGGAACTATAATCACATAATATATTATAATAATTATACTGAGTTAAAGACCTTTTGGCAAGCACGGTGTATGCGTGACATACGAGGCAATTCTCTGTCATAGACGATGGTTACCACTTAACATCAGGTAGGCCATAATCTTATTCCATCTCCATGTAGTATAAAAAATAATAAACAAACACTTATTTGATTTTTAGGTTTTTTTTGTTTTATATATTTGTTTTTGCAAATAAACATTATTATATTATATTAGCTCACCCGCCGAACTTCGTACCGCCTTGACATGCCTCATGCATACCTATAAAACCTCTGCATTCAATTAAGAGAAGAGCCAAGAAGCTCATTTGCAATGACGAGCTAGCAAATGCAAGGCTCCACAGCCTCGAACATCGTCGAAAGGTTGCAAGCCTCTCGGTTTTTTATTGGATACATTTCGGAGAGTGTGCTGCGGAGCTTTTCAACCTGATCCCACCATCCCCATTCTATGATCGGAGAACCAGACGCTCCGCGATGCGGCACCGCTATATGGTAGACATACCTCCCATACGCACAAAGCAAGGTATTCTTCCACCTTTATTATGCGCACCGCCAAGGAGTGGAACACCTTGCCTGAGTCTGTGTTTCCTGATAACTACAACCTAGGGATCTTCAAGTCACGAGTGAATAGGTTTCTTCTGGGCAAGCGTGTACCATCGTAGACTGCATCATCGCTTACCATCAGGCGAGATAGTGGTCAAACGCTAGCCTATAATATACAAAAAAAAATGCGGGCTATTCGGGGCGAAGACAAATCCTACAAATTAAAGATCATCAAAATTGGTCCACGTTCTTGAGTTATAAATGATGTTACTAACCCGAATTTGTTTTATATAATATATATAGAAGACTAGCTGTTGCCCGCGACTTCGTACGTTTTACACTACTAAATGTAAAGATTACCTAGAAATAAAGCTAAGCTCGCTGTTGCAACTTGACTTGACACCTCATTTTTATCACATGGGACCTGACTTACGGGATAAAAAGTAGCCTATATGTTATTCAAGGTCTAGAACTAAACTTCTGCAAAGTTTGTGCCCAATCCGATAAGTAGGTTTGGTGTGTAGGGTAACAAAGACCAAAATCATTTTCGTATAGAAACTTTGATACCCTATTTTTATCCCATGGGAACTGATTTATGGAATAAATGTTAACCTATGTGGTGATCCAGATTATAATCTACGTATTTACATACCAAATTTCATCGAAATCGGTTCAGCCGTTACGGTGTGATTGAGTAACACACAAACAAACATCCAAACTTTCACATTTATGATATTAGTGTGATTGCAGTGAATACATTTATTAACAGAAACAATATACAATTATTTACAAGACTATAAAAATACATCAGAAACAGTTGAATCATCTAAAGACCCTTGCAAACGATCTATACATAGCAACTGCTCCAGATCACTACCAGGCGGAACCGCCTCAAGAGTAAGTATACAGGAGTTTTAAGCTAGATTTTTATCAATAAAAGTGTTAATAATATCTCGAAGTGTTATCTCTGTAACTAACTTATCGTAGTTTTTAGAATGGCTCTCCTATATGAAGCCTTTAGCAATTATACTGTGCTTTTAGTGAGGTCGTTAAAAGACACAATTAGAAACTATCCTCGCATACTACTCAAATTACTTTCACGTAGCTATTACTTCATTTGTATGCGCCACGATCCATGTGTCAAGCACGTGTTCGAGTCAGGTTCGTGTCGCAATTTACACAACAAACAACCGCTACTTACCGAGGTACTCTATCAAAACATGTGGCCGCAACCACGCAAAGCTATAATCTTACTTTATAACTATACATCAACGTGTATCATCAAGCTTTTAGATTAAATAAAAATAAATAAATAAATAAATAATGCTGGACATTTCACACAGCGCTATCTAGCCCCAAATAAAGCAAAGCTTGTACTATTTATTTATTATAATGCTGAATATCGGCCTAACCCATACATTTGCAAGGATCTTGTGCATCAATAAACGACTCCCAGCAACCTTGTGGGGGCCCGTCCTACGCTGGACTTTTCAGTGCGTCCAAACCGCCATCACTTTTGACGTAAGTACTTACTGTTAAATCTAAATCGTACTAAATCTATGTCAGTGTTTTCAATTTGAGTATAGATCTCCTCTCATAATCGATCTCGATCAGAGACGCATTGCTCTGAGCGACCATGAGTTTTTAAGAAGGCCCGCAGTATGAACCACGTCTGTGTCATATTATGACTGGTAACACACACTGAACAAAGAATTTCGTCTTAAAACACGCGCCCGAAGTTCTTTACACAAATACTGCATATCTACTCGCACATTGTTAGGCTTGTCTACGTGACTATGGAATGGTGAGGCCTCGCATAAAATCAAAGATAAAGTGTTTCTACTATCATAAGAAATGGTCGGCCCTAACATCAAGTTGTAAATCTAAAGTATCAAGATCGTTAAGCCAGAGAGCCGTATCTATAGACATCATTTGAATTTATCTGACAGACACTGTGAAATTCTGCCCTTGGGTTGATAAAAAGCATTTGTTTTAGATCAATGGGGGCATGCTGGTGCTATCCGAAATCATCTGACTGCATCATTGCTTTGACGACCTCCATGGCGCAGTGGGCGAATAACTGGCTGCGACGCAAGAGGCAGCGGGTTCGATTCCCGCCCCGGAACTAATGTTTACATGATCTGCAGATATTTGTTCAGGGTCTGGTTGTTTTTCTATATATTAGAAGTATGTATTTACAAAAAAAAGTATGTAAGTATTCTATCAATCATCTAGTTCCCATAGTGCAAGCTCTGCTTAGTTTGGGGTTAGATAGCGCTTTGTTAAATGTCCAGCAATATTTATTTATTTATTTACCGTGATGGATGAAGGGGAGATGGGGAGACCTTTGCCAGATCACGGTCAAATGCGAGCAAAAAAGAAATAAACAACTCCTCACTAACAAACGGCCCGACATCGCTTTAATGTCTTAATAACTAGTGGTTCGCCCCGAACTGAGATCTCGCGAATCTCCCGTATACGTATTTAGTAGCTAAATATGATTTAAGGAGTTGTCAAACCATACAAATACTTCAAATTTAAACATGTTTAGTCGCTAAACACGTTTAGTGATCTTTGTGCATGCCGGCTTTAATCTTTGACTAATAAATTGGTACCACGAAATGAATTAACCAACCTACTTGACCTACGGTTTCATTCAAATTAGATGTAACGGGGGTTCTTGTTAGTGGTTATTGTTTTTTGGGGTACAAATGGCAGTTATTTTGGATTTCAGACTTTTGCCTATATTTGTGTTACATAAGCTACACGCATACCAAATTACAGCACTGTGGAGTCACTGGTGTACCCTGTGAATTTTGTCAAAATTTTGTTTTTATTATGGCTTATAACGCAAAAACTACATAAATTAAACTAAAAATAAAAACGGGGTTCAAATGTACTAATAAAGACCTTTCATTTGACATCCCATTTGACCTAATAGTCTCATTTTCATTTTTTTTTACCCCTCTTGAACCCCAATATCTCAAAAACCCCCCCATATTTTTAACTCATTGAATCACACCAAAATTGTGCCATCACTGCCTATCTATGTACCAAATTTTATGGAGATAGAATAACGCTACGAAAGTTATCCACGGGCAAACAGACATACCTACATACATACATACAACGCTGATTTGCCCAAGTTGATTTGTAGATCTCGCTTCGTTCGATCAATTAGTATATTTACATTAACAACACACAGGCAGTTTTAAAATTCATGTATCACAATTGTACAATAGCTACAATTAAGTAGGTACCTACCTAATCTACGACCAGACGAAGATTTCACTGATCGCTAATAAAACAGAGTAAAAAGTTACGAGGATGTACAAAACGTTAGCTTAAAAATGAATCCGATCACCATGTCGGAGGAAATCATGCGGAACAAACAATTCAAAAAGATCTCATACAAAACTGATACAAAAACCAGAGAGAAACAACGTACACGAAAACCTGGCACTCGAACTAACTCCAAACAAATTTATATTCTAAGGTTCATATTCCATTACGAAACTCAGAACTAGACCGTGTATTTGAAAGCAATTATAATAAGAAAAGTTAAATCTTCTTTCTAATATATAAAAATCTCGTGTCACGTTTTTTGTGGTCGCACTCCTTCTTAACGGGTAGACCGATTTTAATGAATCTTTTTTTGGATTTGGTAAGTATGAGAATAGGTCGTAAACACCCTCCTACCCCCATCCCCCATTTTTTATCGCGATTTTAGTATTTTTGTATGAACAATATCCATATAATTCAAACGTCGTTCATTGATATGAAGTCATTTACATGAAGTGTCGCGTCACTTCGACAAGAGTGTTTTATATAGTTTTTATCCCGCAGTACAACGGGAACGGGAAATTTAAAGCGTGTGAAGCCGTGGGCGGGTCAGCTAGTAACTTATGAAAATATCATGGTTATGAACACTAGTATTTCCAAACGCGGAATATTTATTAGGGTTTTAGTTTTTGAGCATATTTTGAGTTATATTTTGACACAATTGTATTAATCGTGTCGAAATACCGGGACACTCAAAAACTCACAAATCATGATAAACATCTTGGGTTTAGTTAAAAGTTAAATTGACATATTTTTTTGCTTTTATGTTTCACTAGCTGTTGCCAGCGGCTTCGTCAGCGTTGTTCTGGGGTAGGTATAGAAACTTTGACATCCCATTTTTATCCCATGAGAACTGATTTATGGGATAAAAAGTAGCCTATGTGTTAACTCATATTATTGTTATAATCTACGTGCATACCAAATTTCTTCGCAATCAGTTCAGCCGTTTCGACGTGATTGAGTAACAAACAAACAATTAAATAAACAAATATCTAAACTTTCGCATTTATAATATTAATGTGATGCCTACGAGATATCTATAAATAAGGTTACTTTGACAAAAAACGCTAAAAATACCACCGGAAATGGAACCAAAAGACACAATGCATTTGGACGATCGTAAATCGAACGGCGACGATATTAAATATTCGTTAAGACATCCCCTTCAAAGTCGTTTATAATAATATTGGGCATATTTTAAGTTTGTTGAAATACTCTTCGTTTTACCTGGTGAGAGCGGCTTAGCAGTCACACAGCAACAAACATACAGTCCCACTATTACAGGTGGCGTTATTCACAACATTTTGTTTATTTACAAGCTTCCGCCCGCAGCTTTGCCGGCTTGGTAGGTATACCAATAAAACCTATTTCACTATCCAGGGCCCGTAGCCAAATTACATTCGGTCCGAATCGATTCGATTTCTACATACATTTGTTGTCGCTATACCACGTGGTATTTCTATAGCATGTGTCAAATCCCATACATTTTCGGACTTATCGACTAGCGACATCGCTAATCGACTGTAACTTGGCTAAGCCCTCAGGTCATAAACTTTCTGTATACCAAATTTCATCGAAATCCAAGTCGTAGCATTCGTATCCGAAAGGGCCAATGGGAAGTTTTGACGTGAATATGGTTTTAACAATTGCTTCCATAATGGGAGGTAATTCAAAAAACGAATAATAACAAAATCGGGGATACAGTTTTGTTTTGCAGTTACATATCTATCATCTCCATCCAAAATTTAATTACACCACTGGATAGCTAAAGGATCAAATAATTCGTTACGCTAAGTGAGGACTGTGACGTTTCACGCGATGGAGTTGTAAGCACTGCCATTTTGAGGTCATTTTACTGCGTTTCGAGATTTCCATTTAGTATGAACCGAATGATTTCTTAGTGTTCAAACATGATAAAAAGTTCATAATATATAATAATATAATATATATATAATATTGCTGGACATTTCACACAACGCTATCTAGCCCCAAACTAAGCAGAGCTTGTACTATGGGAACCAGATAACTGATAGAATACTTATATGTATACATTTTTTTTTATAAATACATACTTATAATATATAGAGAAACAACCAGACCCGGAACAAATATCTGTAGATCATGCAAACATTTGTTCCGCGGCGGGAATCGAACCCACTACCTCCTGCGTCACTGCACCACGGAGGTCGTTAAATAAAATAAATAAAATAGCGTATTATATATTTTGTACAGAAAATATGACCTGTTACGTACACGTATTCGCGTACAACACGGCCGTGTCCATGACACAGCCACACCTATAGATGTAAAACAACCGACTTATAACGTTTTCAATAAAATGTTGCCGTTTTAAACCTCAAATAAATCGTTTTGAAAACTCGCCTACAAAAATAAAAGAACTGTGTTTTACACTTCATTTTGGGCAATTTTTGGTCTCCTGACGTCATGTTTCGTAGTATTTTTCAAACTTTCGCGATCTCTGTACATAATTATTGATTAAAACGGGTATTTATCGCGTATGTACCTTTTTTATGTATTATCCCGACGTTTCGGCTGTGTTGCAACAGGCGTTGAAATCAAGAAATTTCAAAATTTCAATCGGGAAGATGGCTATAGACTCTCTGCGTCCTGGAACCCAGTGATTGCTAAGTGTGCGCATCGTGATCGGTCGTCTCAGTGCGTAGATACGGTTAGTGTAGTGTGTCGTAATATGAACGAGGACATTTCTAATTTTGAAGACCAAGTGAGGGTAGTTGCTGCAGCTTTCCACACTTCTCGACGATAGCTCCAAGTACTCCAATCAACCCGTGACCACGCCTGTTGTAACACAGCCGAAACGTCGGGATAATAAATAAAACAGGTACATACGCGATAAATACCCGTTTTAATCAATAATTATATCATGTTTCGTTTTAATTAGTTTATAGAAAATCAATAGAAAGTGCCTACCTACATTATTTACTACACGAAAATTTAATTATGTACATAGGTATATCGACCGCTAAGTATATCAATATCAGTATATCACACATTTAAAAAATCTTTACAGTTCATAAGTACTCCGTTATATCCCTACCTCGGTAAAATAAAGAAAATGTAGTTATAATTAAGAAACACATAGTGATTAACACCAACCGTTTTAAATCGATAAAAATTGTTTATTTCGGTTTCAAACGGTTTTTTTTTGCTTTTTTTTTATTGCACACCAACAAAATTAAAAATACAATAAAAATACACAAAAATTAAGGTAAATATAATGGGCGGTCTTATCGCTAAAAGCGATCTCTTCCAGACAACCTTTGGATGGACAGGACAAAAAAAAACAAAAAGACGGCGGTGTATCTACGAGTATGTTCATAAACCTACATAAACTACCTATACTTACTAATAAACTAAATATATATACAAATATAATAATATACTACAATAACGATAAGCTACCAGTGCGTAGACAAAGAAAGGAAATGGTTGTATACCTTAGCTTTAAAGATAGGAAGAGATTTAGATGAACTAATAGAGAAAGGTAAAGCGTTCCACAGCCGCACAGCTTGAACTGTAGTCACCAAAAAATTGAGAACTGTGGACAGGGGTTTGGAGACTTAGAGCTTCAGATGTGCGTAGGTTTCGATTATGCGCCTGGTGCAAGAACATAAACGCTCCTTTAGATAGGATGGTGAAGAAGGATTGAAAAGAATGTTAAAAAGAAGAGACAGAATAATTAATTGGTTTTAAACCAGTCTTAGGTACATCTATAGCCACACCCCATTTTTTATTAGCTTTCGTCCCTTCTTGGATTTTACAGTATTTTATTATGAATGATAATTATGATTATTATTTAAAAAGTTAGTGGAAAATAATGGTCATTGCCTAAAGTATTCTAAAAGTTTGGAAGCAACAGACTTGACCTTGAGGGTTCATTCGGTTAAAAAATATCACAATTTAGAAGTAATTTGTTTTCTTTATTGTTATGTATTCTAAAAGGATCATTAAAAGTATAACCAGTCTTGCCTTTCTTTCTTGGCTTAATCGCGAAGGTAAAGACAGTAAAATTGAAGTTTCAAAGTGATTTTAATTAATAAAACATTTTGATTTGATTTGGTTCAACTAACGGTACAATCCATTCGTTACGGTGTAAATGTTCTCCGGATATTAAGTGGCCATAAATTGCGGTGTCTACTGGATGATTCCCGTTTCACTTAACCTTTTTACGTATTATATTCAGGTTTCGCCGCCTCGGTTAATGTACGGTAACAGTAACACGTATGGAAATGTATGGTAACGTATACTGAACGTATATGGAACATATACGTTAGATCAATTCGAGATATGTTTATTGATATCAGGTACACGAGGGCTCAATGAACTCAAATGTTGGCACTTAATTAAAGTAGGTTTCGAAGGCATTCAAGGTACGATTTTTCTCCAAAATATTTCTGTCAAAACAAAAAAAGCGTGCCAATGTTCTAGCAAAGAAATTCTTGGTTCGGGAAGGAACTCTTCATAATAAGAGAGTAATAAGAAGAGAGCACTCTTCTTATTTATTTTTTTGAAGTAAAAACTTTTTAGGCACATTGTTGAGATGGGGAAAAACCATTGAACACGCGACACTGTTGCCGACACCTCTGTGTATAATTAGATTTTTTTAGTTTGTGGAGGGGCATAAGACAACTTTCTTATTAAGTGTTCATGTTTATGCGACATCCATCATGATCATTTTACAACATCCAAATTTTTTTTTTAGTTTTTGAAGGGGCATAAGATTACTTTAGCGCTTCATCTAAAGGAGACCTCTTTGGGTTAGAAGACCCGTTTCAACTCCCTCCACCGACTGTCAGCGGGGATCTTGCATCATCCCTAGTGACCCGCGTTGCCAACGGGAAGGTGCGGCGCACGGCAGACCTAGCTGGCAATTACTATGTGGAGGTAAAGGTCTACAATACCAGTGCAGTTGCAAAAACTCCACCACAGGAACGATGGAAAAAGGCTGAGGTGGCCTTGAAGCTCCAACTCTCCAAGGACAGCTCGCATTGGGAAGCTCTCCAGAAATTCATGAGACGGTCTCATGAACTGTTTGATACATCGGAGCCCGTGTATTTCAGTGATAAAATTAATTAAATTTGATTTATATCGGAGCCCGTCTATTTCAATTATAAAAAATATTAAATTTGATTTCTTGGATCATAGATTAAAGGACATTATAGCACTTTCTTAGTAAATTTTTATGTTTATGCGACATCCATCATGATCATTTTGCAACATCCAAATTTATTGAATTTAAGAAAACTTCAATAAATTTGGACACGTTGGGCATTTTTGAGATAAAAAAAACCATTGAACTCGCGACACTGTTACCGACAGCGTTCCTGACGATTCAAAAAATACATACGTAATTGTTCAAGTTTTCACTTCTGTCGACGCTCCCGGAGTGTTTTTTAATATTGTTGTTAATTTAAGTGTGATGTCTAAAAAACGTTATATATCAATCGATCTACTCTTATGTAAAAGATGTATCCTGTAAAAGGTTGATAGGCATGCAGCTGTACGTGATATTTCGGCGGGTCCTAGCGAGAGTTTGCCGCGTAAATCAAAGCCTCCACCTGCCTGATGACAAACATTTTCCAACTAAACAAGTGCCATTAATCCGAAAACACTTTCCAGCCATGTACAGGGCAAGTAAAATGGTGCTACTGACGTATAAAGCAATAAATAAATAATGCTGGACATTTCACACAGCGCTATCTAGCCCAAAACTAAGCAAAACTTGTACTATGGATAGAAGTGATAGAACACAATTTTTTTTGTAAATACGTACTTATAATAACCACGGCATACGTACATTTGTCCCACAGCGAGAAAAAACTCGCAACCTCCATCTTCTCAATCCGCTATTCGCCCACTGTGCCACGAAGGTCGTAGCACGGCATGTACGCGCGTCGCGTCATCGCTCGTCGGAATGCTTATTTAAATGCTCGGGCAGATGAACCGAAGCGAGCATGAAATAAGATAAGAATGAAGTATAAATAAATAAATAATGCTTTTGTAAACAGTTCTGGAGTGGCGGAACATGCCCTAGATTCGACGCACTACATACGTTCCGACAAGGCCCGGGTCTCAGCGAGACAGAAGATCTTCGTTCCTCGCAAGATCCGAGAGGTGATAGAAATAAGTCGTGGGTCGAACTTTAACAGAGATAGAAGATGGGTTCTACCGCCAGCTTGGAGGCCATGTCTTCATGATGCAAGCGACAGAGGAGTGAGTGAACCTGGTAGAGATATAGTTAGTGTTCTGTGTTTGCCTGTACCGAGAACTACCGAAGACAACAGCAGTGATGAAAATGATGATGACGCAACCTGTTCACACGCTGGGCCATCGTTGACGTAATCCCCACCACCGCGCTTGTCTGCTCGCGCGCTGAGGGCTGCGGCGCCAGTGCGAGGCGAGACGTTATTCGGAGCGGATCGCACTCACTCTGATAAAGGTTCACGAATTGAACCAAAACATTGTCGGTCGAAAAATCGATAAAACTGTACGTGATAAATCCCGTATTTATAATAATGAGATTTGTGAAATCAACTAACAGTGCCTTATATGGCGTAATAATATTTTGGCACGATGCTATTTTCTTGTTTTAAGCTGGCCATACACGGGGACGCGACTCCATAAGATGCCACGCCAACACTCCCAAAGTCTCCAAAAATCGTCCGTGTGTGTGAAATCTCAAGTGGATTGCGTGGAGTCCTATGAATATGTTTTGGATATCCGATCATTCAAAAATCCCAGAAATCGACTCCACGCCGCCCGCGCCCGCCTGTGGCCAACAATCCAATAAATCCAATTCGCGTTCAGTTGACTATGAGTCCCATGAAAGTAAGATTTCCCAAGCTGCATCTTATCGCCCCGATTCCTCTCCATGAGGCTAAAACACCGCTTTGAACGACTAAAAGACACTTGCGCCGATTAAATTCTTCAGAAACCTCTTTTTAGAACGAAAGCTCTTTTATAACAAGTGCACTGGACATTTCATGAAAGAAATGTTTTATTTTTGGAGCTTTTGATCTTTATATTTGATATACGTGAAAGCAATAGCTGTTTCGCTTGCTTCTTTGTTTGTTAAAAAATGTCTAACTTTTTTTTTACTTTATAGTAATTAGAACAATGATCTCACCCATAGGTGAGATTTTAAGTGGATGGTTAGCCCCCTAAGCCAAGCTGCCTCATCTATATTTAAAAAACAAAGTCGGGTTAGTTACACCCTCAAGAACGGCGGGACTGGTTTTGATGATCTTTAATTTGTTGTATTTGTCTCCGCCCCGAATAGCAGAATAACTATTAAAATATCGGAAAAATTTGCGCAAAAAGAAATAATGAAGATAATTCATTTTCTCATACATAGATGCAGCTGGTGACGCACATTGACAGCCCGCTTCATGCATGTCAAGACGATACGAAGTTCGGTATGTCAGCTAGTGTTATATAAAACAATCAACGATAGTATAAGTATTTATAATGGGCAAGTTTATTTACTACTGTTTATTACTGGTTAAGTTTATAACTATGTAATTGGTTATTTAGGGCTAATTAGTGTAATTAAGTTACTACTTAAGTTACACCTATTCTATTTTAGTGTAATTAAGTTACTACTTACATAAGTTACACCTATTCTATTTGCACACCCAAGTTGACTGGTAGATTATGCTATTAACATTAAGTCCTCCTAGAACTAACATATTTTGTATGAAAATAAATAAATAAAACCAATATTATTCGTTGATTGACTAGTTAAGGTTCATCATCATCATCATCATCAGCCCACATTAGTCCACTGCTCGACATAGGCCTCTCCCATTACGCGCCACTGAGCCCGGTCTTCGGCTCTTCTCATCCGGTTTCTGTCCGCCACTTTTCTTAAGTCATCACTCTACCTAGCCGGGGGGGCGCCCCACACTACGTTTTCCGAGACGCGGTCTCCACTCAAGAACTCGTTTACCCCAACGGTTGTCGGTTCTCCGGCATATATGGCCAGTCCACCGCCACTTCAGTTTGCTAATCCGCTGAGCTATGTCGGTGACCTTGGTTCTCTGTCGAATAACCTCGTTACGGATTTTATCCTTCAGAGAAACTCCAATCATAGCCCATTCCATAGCTCGCTGCGCAACCTTAAATTGATGGACTAGTCCTTCTGTGAGCGTCCACGTACGTACGTAGTTAAGGTTATGTCATCAAAAAGCAAGATTATCACGCATAATGCTAAATGTATAACACCCTTCTATCAGGTAAAACCCAACAAAATTTGCAATGGGTTGCTTAACACAAAAGTGATCGCTTAATCTTTGGTCCACTCCATGTTTTTAAAATTTGATATTTAATGTGTTAAAGGGTAAAGGAATAAATTGTACGATATTGCGACCGCAACGGAAGGCTTACACACGGATCAACAGTGGCCCGGTTAAGGCTTTAGTCCCTCCGAGTAGGCACAATAACTTACTAAGAGATTACGTTCTAAGATATATTCAGGTTCACCAGACATTGGCACTTCATGAAGTTGTAATAAATCTAGATAACGTCACACTTTTAACAGGCGTTGGATGAAGGGAAGCATGTTCAGCAGTGGCCATCCTGTGAAAAGAGAAAGAAAGAAAAAACATTTATTTGTGACGGTACACAACACACACAGCACACAAGTAAGGTACACACAAGATAAAATATTCATGCACACAAGAATAACAATACCTAACAAATGTGTGTCTCACAATTACTTACATATATCTAAACGACCGACGTCGCAAAAAGGCGTCCAACTCAGCATTTGTTGTGCTTTTGGCACAACGCTGATCTTCCGTTGGAACCATTTAAAAATGAGGATATCACGGATGCCCGCACAGTACTACAATTACAAAAAGTATGAATACATATATTGATAAATATAAGTTAATAAATAAATAATAAAATAATAGCTATATTAAGTTACAAGAAAAAACAAAAATGTAGATGATTGGGGAGAACTAGGCGAGAATGTGCATTAATCAGTCCCACTGCTAAGCAAAGGCCACACCGCTAAATAATCAGGCTGTCAGAAGCTAGAAAGGATATTAGGAATGTAATGGTAATGTTGCTGTGGCTAATGTGATGATGATGATATGCTTACAAGATAGGCCTTTCTTTTCTGGCTTGGTCGCAAAGGAACAGAGTTATAATTATTGTGATTGTTGATCAAGCGAAGCGAGATCTCCAAATCAACTTGGGCAAATCGGTGTTGTATGTATGTTTGTTTATCCAAGGATAATTTTCGAATCGTTCATCTGATCATCGTGAAATTTGATACATAGGTAGGTAGTGATGGCACAATTTTGGTATGACTAAATGAGCTAAAACTGTTGTGGGGTTATTGAGATATTGGGGTTCAAGAAGTGAGACTATTAGGTCAAATGGGACGTTAAATGAGAGATCTTTGTTAGTAAATTTCAACTCTGTTTTTATTTTTAGCTTAATCCTATTTATTTATGCGGGAAATGCGAAATATAGCGAAAATGTTCGAAAATATGAGTTTGATTGTTGCAAAAGATGGAGGCTGAAAACTGTGTAGGAATTGGATGAGAAAGAAACAGTTTCCATGAGGAAGGGTGCACCGTACCTTTATATCCTTTGACAGCGAGTTGAAGCGATAATTCCAAAACAGGATGCTCTTAATTTCACCATAGTTCAATCACAAAATTGAGTTTTTTATGCGAATTCGAAGCGATAGCAATGCGGCCATTGTTTCTTCCAAACTGTTTGTCGTCACACCTTCGATAGATAGCATCACTTTCTAGGCGCATACGATTATGTCGAGCGTATAGCGCGTACTCGCTCACACGCATAGGGATAGTTGTGCGTGGGAAAGGAATAGAGATATAGGAGTTTTGACAACAATCAAACGGTTCGTTTTACGAAGATAGTAATGAGATGAAAATTACGATTAACATTGAATCAGCGCAACCACTATTAGTTTTTGAGTTATTAGTCATAATAAAAATAAAACTTTGACAAAATTCACAGGGTAAGTACACCAGTGACCCCACAATGCTGAAATTTGGTATTCGTGTAGATTTAGTGACAAAAATATAGGGAAAATTCTGAAATCCAGAATAACTGCAATTTCTACCCCTGAAAAGAGTAACCAATTAAGACGAACCCCCGTTACCTATAAGTTGAATGAAACTGTAGATCAAGTGAGGTGTTTAACCCGGCGTCATTGTGGTAGAAAACAGTTACGCGAACGTTGAGGTGGGTCAATATTACCCATATATTTTATAGATGGTATTTCCATACTTTTTAAGTAAATTAGTAACCTGTGTTATTATTTTAGTATTAGGTTATTCTGGTTTTGATAATAAATAATAAAAATAATAATTAACCAACGTTTTATTAAATTTAATCAACTTTTACATAAACTCTTAAAAATAGGAACAAAATAGAGACCTCTTAGGTTTTCATGACATTACTACACTAATAACCAGTCTTTTTGGTTACATATGGCACTTTTATAAACTTAAGTCTAATATCTTAGGAAAACAGTATAACGAAGCTAATTAGAATCTTCGTTGTAAATGCAATCACTACAGAAAGATATGATGTGTTCAGGACAAATAAATTTTTGGCAAGCTTGACAAGTATGTTTTGTTTTACGATCTTTTTTTGCAGGACACACTTGACATCTTTTGCGGGCATTGCGTATCTTTGCAGGTGGCTCCTCTGATGATTCACCAACAAATTCCCTGATTCTTTTGCGCATTTCTCGTGGCAAGCGATTCACATTCTGGCGGATTTTCAAATGCTCACTGACTAGAGCAAGACCTAAGTTTTTCAAAAAATGACGTCGCTTCTCGCTTGGTTTGTTATTATTTATGCGATGTATTATAAGACCATTAATTCCTGACATGTTCAACATGGCATAAAAAATTGTCAGGGGCCACCTTTTGGAGTTACGACTCACATCATATGTGGCGGAAAGCTCATCAGCGACATCAACCCCACATTTCGTTTTATTGTAAAAGGTGTTGATTTCGGGCTTTCGCTTTTCTCCGCTTGCATCGTCAATTTTATTATCATGGTGAAGACTTGACATCAGCAATACCACCTTATTTTTTTTGGTACATGAGATACAAGAGTAATATCTTTTTGGAAACCAAATCGAGATGAAAACACGTCAACACCACGAGTTTTTATGAATGCAGGAGGGATTTGTTTTTTGTTTTTACGCAGAGTACCAACCGACGTCAACTTGTGTTCATTGAGCAAATGCTGAACCAGATCATAACTGGTGAACCAATTATCAAACGTTAGATTACGGTTTGATTTTGTAATAGGTCCCACAATGCGATTCACAACATCAAATGGTTTATTACTTGCAGCAAACGGACCGGCAGGCTGTTTTCCGGGATATATTTCAAGATTCAAAATGTAGAAGTTCGTGGAATCTACTAATGCAATGATCTTGATGCCATATTTTGCAGGTTTTGATGGTATGTATTGGCGAAATTTGCACCGACCTCGAAAGGCTACCAGCATTTCATCAATAGTTAGACACTCACCTGGTGAATAAGTTGTTCTACAATTTTCAACGAAAGCTTCGAATTGTTCTCTGATTGGTGCTAGGTTATCTAACTGCTTCCTTTGCTCCCGGGTAGTGTCATCATCAAAGCACAGAGAGCTCTGTATGAAGTGAAAACGTTGTTCAGACATTACTAGCCTAAATATTTCAACACCTGTGCCATCGGAAACCCACAAATCACTGAGATTCTGTCTTCCCGAGCGGTTAAGGCCAGCAATATACAAAAGACCAATAAATGCTTTGAATTCCTCCATGCTGCATTCTTTCATGTAGGTTTGTTTCGACAAGTCTTCACAAGATTCAATTTTTCGTTTGATGCGTACATTAGTGTATCTCAAAATGTTCTGCAATATCTCATTACTGAAAAACAAGCCCCAGCATTCCAACTCGGAAGTAGCAGACTTTGCTTCTTGTGTTACACCTGGCAATTGAGTAATTATATTTTCTGCCCTAGTTCTTACATTTTGTCGAAAAGGTGTCTTTAGCCATACTGTGCCATCTTTACCAAGATATCGTGACTGTGATACTGGATGGTCTTGTTGAGTCGACGACGCGCTGTTTGTATTAGATTGCGTTTCTCTTATGATTTCGAAGAGCGGGATATCGTCATCACTATCCAAACTGTTATCCGAACATTCTTGCTCTGTATCACTTGCTTCACTGCGCACACTAAGATGATCCTCTTCTTCCACTTCATCATCATTATCAGGTAAGTCGTCCTCCGAGTCAGACTCCTCTAAAACCGCTATGATGCGTTGATCTCGGTTCATATTATTTTATAATAAGTACCTGTTGACAAACAAAAAACATTAAATTCAAAGCGACAAGCAAAAATTAAGGTTAAAACATTAAATTCAAAGCGACAAGCAAAAAATAAGGTTTGCAGACACCAAGAATTAATAAACAACAGTAAAAATCGATTACTTAAGAATGGCGCGTAATTGTTACTTCAATTGTGAGGATGGGTCATATTTACCTTTTTGGAAAATACACGCGTGTAGCTCCCAGCGCATTCGCCGCTGAACTGATTTTGCCTCCGAAACGTTTAGAGTACAGTATTGGCTCCAGCTACTGCCAAGAGCGGCAACGTCGCGCACGTACCCACAAAGATATAAACAATTATAAACAAGCCGGGTCATTTTGACCCAACCTCAATGACGCCGGGTTAAGCATTGCGTGGCACTAATTTATTAGTTAAAGATTCATGCCGGCATGCACAGATCACTGTGCGATTTATACACAATCTTTTTTTAAATTGATTGCAAGCAGGATTTAAAAAGGGGTGAATGTAAAGTGGAGTGTGGATGGCAAAGTTCTTTCCTGAAGTATCTAAGAGGGCAACTGAACACCACCTACCTTTGATGGACGTTGCAGGGACCGAAGAGAAGTTCCTGGCGTGCACGGTACGCCACAGACAGTCTAGGTAAATTTCAGGGATTCCAGGTTACACTGCACGGCAATGAGTCCATAAACAGGATACCAGAATGTCTAGCGTGAGGATATGACACGGTCAAATTGATAGTAAACAGAACGTCTGTTCACCTCAACGCGTAAAAGCTTCCTGCTTTACCGCGAGGCGCTGTGCCCGAGGGGGGCGCCGGCGCGCGCGGTCCAACGTTGAAAAAGAGTGGCGGTAGTTCACCAACTACCCTCAATTCAACTGCAGAAACCGAACAATCACTAAACGTATTTAGCGACTAAACATATTTAAATTTGACGTATTTGTATGATTTGACAACTCCTTAAATCATATTTAGCCACTAAATACGTTTAGGCGTCGTCACCCTAAGAATAATATTTATTTTGTTTTTGCGAGATATCAGTTCGGGGTGAACCACTAGTAAAGATTTTTTTTTTCTTTTTTCTCTTGTCAATAATACATTAAATATAATAGTATGAAGGACCAGTAAGTAGCCATTGGGTGTGATGCAATGCCATGAAGGCCAAATCTTAGTTAAACGTAAACTGTAAGATATGGCGATTGTTTTAGGCCACATAACATAAGGTAGGCTGCGGTTTTATGCCATCACGTCATGTTATAACAAGTTAATTTTTACTGAATTTAACAAACTCCTTACTTCCTCTTTTTGCATCGCGAGCTAAAACTGGAATATATAGCAAAACATAGCTTGAAGCCCCTCCAGTTAAACTAGCACAAAAACCGCATCTAAATTGGTCCATCTGTTTGTGAACTACGAGGCCACAGATACATATTCACAGACAGACATAGGCGTTAAACCTATAACACTCCCTATTCTTTCGACAGGGGTTAAAAATAAAATACAATAAACAAACTCTTTGAATTCCCTGACCGAGGCCTTGGGCCTTAAACTTTGACACATTAGTTGGCCAATGATGTCGATTATGTTGATTACTGACTAAACAAAATTTGGATAAGAGAATTCTTATTTCAAATAAGATAAGTCAGCAAGAAAGGTGGGGACTATCCTACCCGCAAATTTACAAATTTCATTAAAATAACTTTATTTAAGAAATGTCTCTTTAAATTGGTATTCAGAACGTATTTTACGAATTTTTTTCAGTATACAACAGAATCGCCACCTGAATACTGATACCAATTCAGACCAAAAATAGGGACAGAAATCAAAACCCTTTAAGCCTTTACTTGTACCGTATCATATACAGTCAATATGCTCTCTCTTATTATCATGACATTGTCCCTTCCGTCAAAAACTAGGCTTGCTTATCTCAAATGTGGGACAGCCAGGGACAAAAGATGTTAATTTACTTTCATTTAATTTATTATAAAAAACATATTTATAACAGAAATAGTACACATATATTTAGATAATACCTAATATACCAAATAGTTGTAGATAGCTCATACGCTCCAGATCACTTCCTGGCGGTCTTCCTGTCTACAAGACACTGGCTGCATCACTTACTATCCTGATGCATCAACCCCGAAGTGGTTCTTGGCCTCTGATACTAAAAGACACCATTTGGACACACTTGGAGAACGCGAAGGTCTTTCTCCACCTCATCCTTCTAGCGATATCGGGGTTGGCAATCCTAGGACGTTAAACGTATTCTAGCCAGCGTAGTCTGTGAGATTTTAATTCGTCTATAATGTTGAACTCGGCCACCAGTTTCGCTACCTCCCAATTCTTCCTCACACGCAGAGTTCTATCTTCCAGTCGCGCCAGGCCTAGGGTTTTTCTAAGCATCGTTTTTTCCTTTATTTTTGTCTGATTTGCTCTACTGAATTGCAACGCTTATACCCCCAATGATACTAATTCACCACAAGAACCAGCAGTTTTTCCCTCAGTTTCGACGTCACATTTGATGACTCGTTTTGGCAGTGCACATCTAGATGACCATTTTCCTGATCCATATTCATTTTGCAGACTATATCGTTATTTTAACTTCAGTAAACTTTTGGTCGTATCTATAAAGCAGCAAATTGCATCATTCCTTAGGTAACTTCAAACGTTGCAATAAACAGGCATTGTTATTCAATTTAAACTTGAGTTTGACTAGATTTATGAACGGAAATCAACTTTGTGATAAAAAATATTTTTAATATTGCTTAAATTCAAAAATTTTACGACCCCCATGGCGCAATAGACGAATAGCCTGCCGAGACACAGATTGCGGGTTTGATTTCCACCGCGAAATATATCCCGTTCCCATAGTACAAGCTTTCCTTAATTTGTGGCTAGATAGCGCGCATTATTTATTAATTTCTACCTACCCTCACATATGGATGACAAACGTGGACGTATAATACAAAAATTATAAATTAAATCCAAACTAGGTACATGCCAGAGAGCAACGAAAGGGAGTGTACTAAAACTAAGAAGGAAATACAGAGTGAAAAGCGAACAGATTAGACGAAAAACTAAAGTTATAGATGCCTTACAATATGCTCTAAAATTAAAGTGGCGGTGGACAGGGCATATAGTGAGACGCACAGATAAAAGATGGACACTAGAGACAACTATTTGGGAAGGACCAACAGGAAAAAGAAGAAGAGAACGTCCTAAAAAAGATGGATATAAGATATAAAATCTACTGCAGGAAGTGAATGGAGAAAGAGAGCAACAGACAGAGAGGCCTGAAGCAAGCTGGAGGAGACCTATACCCAAGAAGGGGTTCCGATCACCGGTGATACAAACAGTAGCGATAGTGATTAAAATGAAAGAAAATTAGAATTTTATTTTTGTATAATTTAAGAATTATTAATTTCTATCATATTAGTAGCGATATGTATATAAATTTATTAATAATCATTGTAATCAATTTAATTCAAGAAATGAATGTAATTGAAGATTGGAAATAAATGGCCTTTATTATTATTATTATTTGTTAATTGAATACATTCTAAAGTCTTAAAAAAACTTAACATATGTATCTACTTCTGTCACTGATAATACAACTATACCATTTCTAAATAGGAGCTTATAAACTAGGTTAGGTCTATAACTTGTCTAGAACAAGCTGACAAAACACAGCTCTTAAGTTTCACTTACACGTCCTACATTATAGTGAAGCTATAAATTTCTAAAAGCCTAAACGAACACGGGCGGTCGGTCGTGCGACTCGTGCGTGAAAATATTACCTATCTACATTTGTAGCTAATATTTCGTTTTAATGTTTGCGATATCGCAGGCCCTCCATACAAACAAACTGATTCAATTACCTAAGGCTGTAATAATTACCTGTAAGGCTTAGGCTAAGCCAATTAAGCAGGGTAGGTACAACATTTGCGACGCATAATGGCAAAACGCAAAATAACAAAATCAAACGATTTGACGTTTTGTGATAGTGAAACAATACTTACGCGAAATGCCAAACTTTGTAATTTTTTTTTACAATATTTGGTGCATATTCACGACAAATATTTTTTTTTCAAAAAATCTAAGAATTCTCTTCAGTATTAAGTTCGCCTATGTACAGATTATTTTTATTTTGCGCTATAAAGGATTTTCATTCATTCAATTTATAACAAAAACATTCAAATCGATATAAACAAAACGGTATAACCAGACTTTGCCAAACATTAATAAAGTTAGTATAATATCCCTCCATATTTTACGATACGCCTCATTAGTTAAATATAACGAATTCACGAATAGATTACATTTTATCAATTTGTTTTGCGGAAATTATAATTTCGCTTTTGTGACGCACGAGGAGGTATGAGCTAGATATTTATTGGATGTGGGTCGATCATGTTTGTTTTATAAATGGCTAAAGCTATGGACAATGTAATAGTGACGGACCTCCGTGGCGCAGTGGGCGAATAGCCGCCAGAGTCACAGGAGGTAGCGGGTTTGATTCCCGCTACGGAGCAAGTGTTTGCATGATCTACAGATGTTTGTTCCGGGTGTATTTACAAAAAAAAGGTATATGAGTGTTCTATCAGTTATCTGGTTCCCATAGTACAAGCTCTGCTTAGTTTGGGACTAGATAGCGCTGTGTGAAATATCCAGCAATATTTACCTATTTATTTATATTATTTAATGGTAGAGAAGAGGCCACAAAAATAATTTATGCTTACTGCAGTGACTTGTAAACCTGATTTACATTGGCATTTCCACCGTCTTCACGTGGTCACTTTGAGATGGTGCGTCAAGATTGACACCTTTTCAATACTCTGGCCAGCGGAATCTTAAGATTGTGAAGAAGGGAAACAGGAAATGAAGGTTCTAGCTCAGTGGGGTAGTTAACAGGCTAGTTAGATTATATTAGAGTCTGCTCACTTCATCTGGCTCTACATAGTACTATTAATAAAACAAACACTTATAATGACCTGCCACACAGGTCCACCAAACTTAATCCTAATAAGTTTTTTTTTTTTGTTAAAAAGGTACTTTTTCAAAAGAAAATTTTACAAAACTAGCTGACCCGGCAAACATTGTTCTGCCATATAAATTATCAAAGAAATCAAGTCAATGAACGACGGTTAAATTATATGGAACTTTCAACCCCTATTTCACCCCTTTCAAGATTATTTTTTGAAACAAAATATAGCCTTTGTCCTCTCTTGTCTCACCAAAACTGCGCTCACCAAAAGATTGCTTTCCACTAGAAAAACCAGGAGTGTATAAGATAGACTGTAGCTGTGGGAGTTCTTATATTGGTCAAACCAAACGCACAATAGTTTGTCGGGTGAAGGAACATATCAGGGCGGTGAAGAATGTTGACAGACAAAAGTCTGCCATAGCGGAACATCTGCTGGACTCAGGCTCAAACCACTGGATCGAGCTACACAACCTACAAGTAATCTCAACTGAGCGACATTACATCCCAAGACTGGTTCAAGAGGCAATTGAGATTACCAAACACAAGAATTTCAATCGTGAAGATGGTTTTCAACTATCTGGAGCCTGGGATCCTGTGGTGAGAATGTGTAAGAACCGAAGAAGTGTAGTGTAAATTACGCGCCCTGATACCGTGAGTTTTGTGTGTCGGAATAGAGTTATGATCGAGAATGAGACCGGTAGTAGTGATAGTATTACTGAACTCGTTCCTAGCAAGAGACTAAGAAAGAGGGTAGATCGTTATATCTTCCAATAACTATCCACTCGCAAAGACTTCAGTTTACCCGTGATCATGGCGCATGCAACTGCGTCGAAATATCGGGACACTCAAGAACTCACAAATCATGGTAAATATCCCGTTTTTAGTACAAATAGTGTTACATATATGTTCTAA
Source organism: Philereme transversata (assembly GCA_963924445.1). NCBI lineage: Eukaryota > Metazoa > Arthropoda > Insecta > Lepidoptera > Geometridae > Philereme > Philereme transversata. Next base: position 16,610,268 of record OZ004347.1, read on the forward strand.
ATTTCAGCTCAATTGGTTTGGGCAGACTGGTTTAAAATTAAATTGCAAGATTTGACCACTCACTAACACGGCAAGTTAAAAAAACTAAGAGCCTTACAGAAGTCGCATATAATAAATAAATAAATATTGCTGGACATTTCACACAGCGCTATCTAGCCCCAAACTAAGCAGAGCTTGTACTATGGGAACCAAATAACTGATAGAATACTTAAATACTTTTTTTTGTAAATACATACTTATAATATATAGAAAAACACCCAGACACGGAACAAATATCTATAGATAATGCAAACATTTATTCCGTGGCGGGAATCGAACCCGCTACCTCTTGCGTCTCAGCCTGTTATACGCCCACTGCGCCACGGAGGTCGTCCAAATATGATGTGTAACATCTGACCACCGCACGCGCTCATTGGTCAAATCAAATAGCGCGTGCTTTCCCGGTTTCCTGTTACACATCTCCGTCCCTTTTGCCAAAATCACTCCCACAAACCGAGAGAAAAGATGTTACACATCAATAAAAGCTTCTAAAATGTATGTTCTTGCATACCTTCGTTTTTAAAAGTCATCGAGTCCAAACTTATGCTTAGAATTGTAAGGAATGTACCGTCAGCGTGTCTTAGGATTCGACTCACGACCCGTGACATGGGTCCGCACAGTCAGCAATTTGTCACTTGACCACTCCACATCCATCAATTACTCCATTGCAAATATTGGACACGGGAGAAATATGTTTTTCCAATTGTGCCGGGGGTCGAGGGAATTTCAAGAGAATTGCGAGGAATTGTATTTTACTTTTGCACAACTTTCTAAAACTTTCGTGATTTATATCAATCATTAATGTAAATACAGGATTTATCACGTCCCGTTTTTCAATTCGTGAACCTCATCAGGGTGAGTGCGATCCGCTCCGAGCCGGGTCTTGACGCGCACCGATATCACGGTACGTGATAAATCCCGTATATATAATAATACAAGCTATAAGTATAAATACTAACCATATAGTATAGCCCAACTTCGTAATTCCTAAGTCACCCATAATATCCTAGGACACCTGTACGAGTACACTCCTCCTCCTACTTTGATAAGTCTTTTACAGTGCAGGCTGTCCGGTTATGGAACGCGCTGCCGGTGGCTATCAGATGTGCCAAGTCACTTGCCATTTTTAAACGTATGCTCAGAGAACACTATCTGAGTATTTGTCGCTAAATATATATGTATTTATTATTAATTATTTGTTTCTTCAATAAGTCTAATTATGTATCTATAAATTATTATGAGTATTTATTATTTAGGTTCATGTAATTTTCATTTATGTAAGTTGTATATTTTTTATTATATATAATTAGTATTAGTATGTATGTACATGTAGTACGTTAGTTACACCATTACACCCCAGGTAATGTCTACACAGTCCATTCCATCTAAAGGTTGTCTGGTAGAGATCGCTATTTAGCGATAAGACCGCCAATTATATCCATAGATTTACGTAGTTGTTTTTTTTATGTATTTGTTTCGTGGTGTGCAATAAAGTATTATCTTATCTAATCTAATCTAATATCGAATAGAAATGGAATAGTAGTTTAGGCGCTACGGTAGGACATTAGGTAAATACAAACATAGGTACATATTATATATTTACATACCTTTGACCGCCTCCCTGGCACAGTGGGCGTATAGCCGGCTGAGACGCAGGAGGTAGGTAGGTAAGGGTAGGTGAGGGTCGTGTAAACAGGAAGGATTTCTTGATGACATGAGCGCAAAAGTGACCTTGTCTATGAACTTTATGTACATATTTATGTAACCTTTATGTTTTTGGGTGTTTAAGTAAATATGTAAGAAGCCTTATAAGAATCATTCGTACTGTCTTCAAGATTTTGTTTTGATTTTGAAGACTGTCGAAGTTGGTTGTATTAAAGTATTCAATTACGGTAACCGCTTACCATCAGGTGGTATGCTAGATTACTTGCTTTTAATTAAAAAAAATATTTAACCCGTCACGGATCACGCTAATATATTTTACATGACGACCTCCGTGGCGCAGTGGGCGAATAGCCGGCTGAGATGGAGGAGGTGGCGGGTTCGATTCCCGCCGCGGAATAAATGTTTGCATGATCTACAGATATTTGTTCTGTGTCTGGGTGTTTTTCTATATAGCATGTATTTACTAAAAAAAAGTATATTATTATTCGATCAGTTATCTAATTCCCATAATACAAGCTCTGCTGAGTTTGGGGCGAGATAGCGCTGTGTGAAATGTCCAGCAACATTTATTTATTTATTAGTAAACATGTACATACATAGAGTGCTGAAAACATAACTCATCCTTTTGGCTATGTCGTAGTAGGGTAAAAAGAAGCTGTCTAGTAGCTTGCAGTGAGATATAAGGATAAACGATCTATTGTGCAGTGCCTAAGGAGTAATAATGGCTCATATCCTCAGTGTAGCTACGTGCAACTGTTTAGTTATCTGCGGTGTAAGGCATTAGCCTCCTTCCGACACATACATTTAATTACACACTATTCACCCATTTAGTTTACTTGCATCATCATTAACATAGGCGTCCCCGTAGATTGTCTAGCTAGCTAGAGTGACCGATATTGTGCGGCTTGCATCCAACGACTTCCAATAACCTAAATAGTTGTTTTGGCTGACTTTATGAAGTGAAAACTTCTTTAGGCGCGTTGGGCATTTTTTGATATAGGTAGAACAAGTAACTCGTGGTTCACGCGAAATGAGATCTCGCGAGTCTACCATAAAAACAAAAAAAATATTATTCGTAATCTTTGACTATCAAAATACTAATTTTACATTTTCCAACATTTTAGCTCTTTTAGTCACACCAAAATTGTGCCATCACTATGTATCAAATTTCACGATAATCGGATCAACGCTTTGAAAGTTATCCTAGGATAAACACACATACATACAAAGCCGATATGCCCTAGTTGATTAGGAGATCCCGCTTCTCTTGATCAATAGCAGTCACAATCTAAATTATTTCTTTAAGAAACATCCGTCCATGTCATAGTTTTGTTTGCTGTTTAAGTTCAAAAGCTAGAAACACGAAGACTACCTACTCATAAACTGTGCTAATAACAAAGCAAATAATTCACAACTACCCTCAAGGCTCCAACTTCGAGTGTTGATACTATTCATCCACGCTAAATCCTCCATAATAACAAGTCCTCCACTAGCCGTTTATAAATTTTTAAATTTAGTACGTATGTATGTGTATTCAATAATATAATATAACATCTTTTTTATATTAATGTATATATGTATAAATATTTTGTATTATTATGTCAAATAGCCGATGTAGTAGGCATTAAGACCGAATGCTTAAAATGTGATTTTACAGGCCATGTGGTTCGAATCTAGTCAACCAGTGGATACCGAACGGACGACGCAGCCGTGGTAGGCCCAGAAAAAGGTGAAGAGACAACCTGGATGCATTCAAACCAGATTGGTCAAAATTGGCTATGAATCGCGATGGATGGAGGGGATATGGGGAGCCCAGCAGTGGGACAAAGTAGGTTAAAAAAAATGTCAAGTAAGTTTATGTATTTATTCTTTGTGATTGGAGTCAATCTTTTATTGTTACCTCTGAGGTTGCCAGGTAGAAAATGCTTTTAGCACTAAGCCCACATTTTTTTTCATTTCATAATGTGTTTTGTGCAATAAAGTATGAAATAATCATAGCAATAGGAAAGCTTTTTTGTGACACTCGCAGTGTGTACAATGTAAAGCAATTTTTAAGGTTGTTTCTTTTTTACGTGCTGTCTCAAATAAATGGTTTTGATTTGATTATACTAGTGGTTCGCCCCGAACTGAGATCTCGTGAGTCTCCCAAAACAAAAAAAAATCTTAGGACGACTCGCGCAACGATGCCTAAACGTATTTAGTAGTAACGTATGTAGCGTCTGCGGCGCTCTGGGCGGTGGTTAAGTAATCATCATATAAATAGCCATTGGTATTCAATTCATGGTCAGAATCTCCCATTTTTGAGATAACGTACATATTCCGCATCAAACGGTATATTATGCCGTTATGCAGACTTATGGTATGCGAAGTAGTGCAAGCGTTGGATGGCCCTACGTTGTATAGCGAGGACCGTATTGTCAAATTTCAGGTGTTCTTCGAGTGTTTGCTTCCGTTGGGACTTTTTAATAAGTTTGTGTTTGTCTTCATGGATGGACTGTGTTAAAAACAATTATTAAAATAAATCAAATAAAAAGGCCAAACATACTTGGAAAATAATCCGAAACATCCGACATCTTAAGATGTTTAGCATAATAGGCATTGCCTATTGGACTCGTATGCCGTCATGCCGTGACTGCATAGAGTCCAATAGACGGTTTTATGGTTTTACTGCCAAGGCGCGCCAATAAAATATCTTAATTATATTAAACTTTTTTTAATTCGTTCAAAATTTTTACAATTTACATGTAATTTATTTTCTTTATTGTATGTATTCTAAAACGATCATTAAAAAAGAACAACCAGCTTTGTTTCTTGCCTTTCTATCCTGGTTGGTTCCTGGCTAGTAAAATTGACGTTTCAAAGTGATCCTTGTGTCTTTAATTAATAACCAGATTTAGATTTTTTTTAGATCATGTGAAATAAAATGTATTTATTTTATTTGGAGTAATTAAAATAAACTGTAGGCTGTAGCAGATTTTTCACTGTACAATAAAATAAATAAATTAATAATAAATAAGGATGGGCATTTCATACAACGCTATCTAGCCCCAAGCTTGTACGACTATAGGAACCAGATAACTAATACTTATTATATTTACCAGTAATCTGTTGATTACTACCGAATATTACATTTAGTTTACACGGATATACATTATAATCTCCTTAGGAAACAGCTAAGTATCATCATCAATGGTTATAGGGCAGTTAATCCCGGATAATAGAAACATACGCCATCATAAATGATATATAACTATCATATACAATCACTCCGTTATAATGACTGTGATAATATCTTTTGGTACATCGAATAAAACCCCTAGAAGTGCTCTGCAGTACTCGGAAAGATTTTTAAGTGAACTGTTTACAGTGTTCTTGAAGAAGCTATAAAACAAGTGACATAATTAAACAACTTTCAAGTTGATGACGTAGTAGAAGTGCGTCGTAGGGCGTGTTCCTAAGGTGCATGACCTACGAGGCAATGCTTTGTTATAGGTGATGGTTAGTACTTAACATCAGGTGGGCCATTTGCTGGTTCCATTAACATTTAATAAAAAAATAATTTGAACAAGTTTTCCTTGTTATCATACAATTTTTTTTGTTTATTTGAAACTGAATAGATCTTCGTTTGACCACAATATTGTCTCACAATATACTTGATGGTAAACGATGATGTGGTCTAAAATGTAGCACGAAAATCTAGAAGAAACCTATATTATGATGTAAGTGAAATTGAACCTGACATAAAGCATATATTATATGAGTAGAGGCGTTTCTAATGATCAAGCTCGATGCTCTAAAATTAATAGTCGGTATTCAATGCTCTGCAATCAAATATAATAATATGATTATGACTCTGTAACATGCTCAGTATTGTATTACGGTAATTAATTTGTAATTACCTAGACCATAATTTGTTTGTTTACCTAGCATCATTATCATCGCACCGTAACTTCACCCACTGCTAGTTAGTATGTGCAATCCACTTACTGATCCTAAGTCAGTCTCATCCTGCTAGATGGCAGACCACTCTAGAAAAATTGATCTCTACGGCAGAATAAAGTACAATGCACGCTTTTTATTCTTTTGTCGGTTTTGCTCTAAGGTTTTCTTACATTTGTTTTCGTTTAATTTATATATCTGTTTTGTTATGTGGGTACTTACCTTCACTCACATATCTTATTTTACTTAGAAAACTTTCGTGATTTATTTCAATCATTATTATAAATACGGGATTTATCACGTACCGTCTTATCAGTGTTTCGACCGACAATGTTTCTATTCAATTCGTGAACCTTCATCAGGGTGAGTTCGATCCGCTCCGAATAACGTCTCGCCTAGCACCGATAAGACGGTACGTGATTAGTCCCGTATTTATAATAATGATTACATATCTTATATGCATGTGTTTGATTTAATCTTTATATATATATCTGTGCTGTTAAGTATAATTTACTTACTTCCTAACATTTATGAACAGATTTTAACTTAAAACAACTATATGGTAACCAACCAAAAACAGATACCAATATAACGGAGCTTTGTTATATTTTAATTCTATCAGAAGCCTAGTCAACTTACCAACTTTTTCCTCACTACTGTAGCTTGTATGCACCTGTAATAAAGTTCAAATTGGTTTAAAAAATGCAATGTTACGTTTGTATACCCAGGTTTATTCGACCGGTCCTAAACAAACCTTCCACCACGTCCTGCGTATTTAACATGTAGCCAATAAAAAAGTTGTTTGGAATACGTAATGGTTTTCTTGTTTTCTTTCAGGAAGGTTCCGATTAAGTGGCCCTTGTTCTTTGATTAAAAAAGAACCGTGGAAAAGGTATTTACGCAAGGTGGGTTGGGAGGGTGCGAATGCCTTTTTAAAGCGAAACAGCAATGTGAAAATTGTTTGGTTGTAAAAATATCTAGAGGTTTACCTACTGGGTTTATCAGTTCATCATCATCGTACGAGCGATAGGACGTCCATTGCTGAACTTAGGCCTCCCCCATAGATTTCCAGATCTCTTTTAACGGCAGATGCCTGGTGTTTATAAGGCAGACTGTAGCTGTAGCCGTTCATACATAGGGCAAACCAAGCGTACCATAGCCGAGCCTGTCAAAGAACATATTGCAGCAGTCAAAAATCGCCTGGTAAACAAATCAGCGATAGCAGAACATCATGTAGACTCGGGACCGAATCATTGCATTGAACTTCATGATCCTAAGGTTCTCTCTAGTGAACGCAATTATTACAAAAGAATGGTTCGTGAAGCGATTGAAATCAGAAATTTCCGAATTTCAATCGGGAAGATGGCTATAGACTCTTAGCATCCTGGAACCCGATGATTGCTAGGTGTTCGCGTCGTGCGCCGTCTCAGTGCGTAGTGTAGTGTGTCGTAATATGAACGAGGACATTTCTAACTCTGAAGACCAAGTGAGGGTAGTTGCTGCAGCTACCCACACTTCTCGACAGTAGCTCCAAGTACTCCAATCAACCCGTGACCACGCCTGTTGCAACACAGCCGAAACGTCGAGATAACAAATAAAAAAGATAAATAAGGTAAAAAGATAAATACCCGTTTTAATCAATAATTATGTGTACAGTGATCGCAAAAGTTTGAAAAATATTATTATATTAAAACAACCAATTTCCAGGCCTAAAAATTGAAAACTGTATATAATAAATCTTTCTCCTGCTACCAAACTGTGTTATCTAGGTACTTGTTTTGGGTTGATCGTATCCAGGTCTTTCAGCGAGCCTCTCTATACCTTCCACCCATCTAGCTGGCGGTCTACCAGTACTACGTTTGCTCTCCTCAGGTAGTCATTCCATCAAGGCCCTACTGCACCTGATATCACTGTGTCAGTGCCTAAGGCCATTTCTATTTACAAAGATCTTGGACATTATTTTTTCTCCGAATTTGGTTGTATCGCACAGATCAGAAAGTATCCATAATACTTTATTTATTTATAATTTTACATGCATTATTCAACTAATCAAGAGTTCTTAAGTTAGTCTCAGTGGAAAAATACTAGACAAGAATCAACACATGGCGAACGTGATGAGAAAACATTTTCAATATTCTGATTACGGAGCTCGTTGAATATTTGATGGCGGTTGCATGCCTCATTCATGAATTTATGAATCTTGTAACGGCACGTGAATTATATTAAAATCTGTGGATTTTCACCTTTATTTTAATGCGAATGTTTGGATATATGTTTGATATTCTTTAACTTTATATCCATAACGCTATTAATGGACGACCACATATAGATTTAGATATTTGTTACTGGTCTGGATGTTTTCTACATAATATTGTACATATTATGTATTGTATTACAAAATTATATAAGTATTCTATCAGTTATCTGGTTCCCATAGTACAAGCTCTGCTTAGTTTGGGGCTAGATAGCGCTGTGTAAAATGTCAAAAAAAATCCTTACTAATATTGTAAATTCGAAAGTAACTCTGTCTGTCTGTTTGATACATTTTCACGAATAAACGGCAGGACAGATTTCGATTAAATTTGGTATATAGATTATGACTGGGATTGAGACATAGCCTCTTGCGTCCCTAGAACATTCGCAGGGTCATAAAATTGTGTCTACCATAAAATGGCGGCACAGGCGCGCGAGTCGACATGTGGGGGGTTATTGGCCTCTTATGACACACTTATTGGAATTTAATTGTGTACATGTGTGTATTTTCTATTCAGGTTGAATTAGCGCTTCGAATGACATATAAAGTTGGATAATGAATAAGGCATATTCGAAATATAACAATTCATAACCAAAAATTACGAAAAAAATAATACCACTAAGTTTTAAAATGGTATTTTTTAAAAACAAAAGGATATATTATATTTTATATGTTTAATAAATGTTATTAGATTCAATCTGAAGGACAACAAAACAAAATAAAACCCTTCTTGATACAAAAATATTGATTTACAAGCTTTTTTTTATAATAGATATTTGTTTGTGCGGGGTTTTTTGCTGGAACATATTGATTTTTTTCAGAGAGTTCAGTAAGTTTTTTCACCGACGCTTTGATAATTTATCAAAGTAGCACATCTACCTGGCATCCGTTCTCAATATTTAATCAAACCGATACAATATTTTAAAACGATTAACGAATCGAAATATGACCTACGTATTTAAATGCGATTAGTTAATTTGTAGTCAAATATCACTAACAATAATAATTGGTGCTATCACAAACCATTAAACAACATGAAAAAAAAAATAACTATCATTATTACAAGCTTTTTATTAACTTGCAATGTATGTATGTTTGTCCGTGTGGAATCTTGCATCTGAATTTTAAACCCTCAACAGACAGCTCAACCGATTGAGCTGAAATTTGTAATATATATGTAACTTCGGTGGCAATGCCATAATATAGTACCATGGAGGTGGTCTCATGATGGAAACGGATGCTAGATAACTGAACTTCTGAATGAATTATAGTAGGCTACTAGTGTTTGGGCTCATTTGAATCTGCTTGCGGTTCCGATTGTGAATTTTATAATAGCTTGTTTTGAAAACGTAGCTTTTCAACAAAAAACTTATATCACTTATGTGCTCACTGACACTTCAGGTTAGTAATCCTCTGCGATATAGTAACTTCAGTTTGTTCATCTCCTATACGGATTTCAAATTCCAGCCGTTTTCACTAACCAGAGACGCCTAATCCTTTCGCATAAACTTTCGTTTCAATAACAATAGTTGAATCCTAAAGCAAGAGTTGTCTAAATATTTGACACTTGTCTATAATTTTCATCAATTAACAAGTGAAACGTCTGTGACTGACACAAACACATCTGTCAGTTTAAAGAGTTGCCTAGCATAACGCACCGCCAAATCGGTGTTGTAACTTTAAGCAACGCCTAATGTCTCTAGTCATCACCTAAAGGTTGGTGAAACTATTAAACTCGAATTAATTTACTCGATTGGAATAAAATATTAATGCATGCAGTCAGACATATTTAATTATAGTAGCACTAAGTTTTACCCTGTGTACATGTGTATGATGCGAGAATGACTAACCTTGGTTTCCTCTATCTTGCGTTCCGCATGCCCTTCTGAACTCCGCTATTCCTCATCCATAGGCTGGTTGATGATAGATATGTCGTCTTCTTGAGGGATGTAATGAAACACGCCCGAAAACTACCCCTTATCCACCGGCCGGCGCTATACACTATTTTATATTTGGTAGGTGCTTGCTTTGAGAGAGGCGGGTGAAGAATGTCCGGGCCGTTTTAACGCATCGACAGTCACCTTGGTATGTCACTTCGCTCAGCCAATGAGGGTAGGTATATCAAGAAAAATGAGGGTTGATGTGTCCTCCAAATTGTGTGATCCATTACTAATCAATTTTGATACGGAACAACATGAAACCGCTAAATATTTTCAGTGTATACTACGAGTATGTCGATGATACCTATTAATAAAAATATTAAAAAAAAAATCGCTTCATAGCAACTTCTTGATAATTAGGCATCTGATTTAAGCGTCTCGTAGGGTTAGTGAAAACGAGTGTTCTCGTAGAGAATAGCCAAGCATAGTCCTTCACAGTCCATAGTTACCGGTAACACTAGTGGTTCGCCCCGAACTGAGATCTCGCGAGTCTGTCATACAAACAAAAATATATTATTCGTAATCTTTGACTATTAAAATAGTGCCACGAAATGAATAACCAAATAGCTGGACCTACAGTTTGATTCAAATTACAGGTAACACGGGAGTTCATGTAAATTGGTTACTCTTTTTTGGGGTACAAATAAAGTCATTTCATTTGACGTCCCATTTGATCTAATAGTCTCATTTTTTACCCCTCTTGAATTTTTAGCTCATTCAATCACACCAAAATTGTGCCATCACTACCTACCTATGTATCAAATTTCACGATGATCGGATTAACGGTTCGAAAATTATCCTCGGACAAACAAACATACATACATACCTTTCATACATACATACAATGCCGATTGAAGTTGATTTAGAGATCTCGCTTCGCTCGATCAAAAACACTGCTTACTGACTTTTGTCTGTGAACATTGAGATATTTTTGACATAGGAAACATATTAAAAAGTAGATCGCGTGGTCTTATCACTTAAAAGGAAATTAATTTAGCCAAAATTTGAATGGAGAAATGTTTTAATACTAAGATACTAATACCTACTTGGGCTGAAGTACCAACACAAAAAAAAACTTTAACTATACTCAGAGGTCGTCAAATAAATTAAGCAGATATTTCCATTTCAATTAGATGTTTTTGCTTACTTTATAAGTTATTTTATTTTCGTCTGACTTGTTCAGAGGTCAGGAGGCGGGTCGCAAACTTGCTAAATTAATTTTGACAACTGTAAGCTAGAGTTTGGATTGGATAATTGTAAAACAGCTAGTACACTCTATTTAGCAATTATCTTCTAAAATAGGCACGCATTTTTTTATCCTTCGCTTGTTAGTTAGACCAGGTTTAAAGGCTGTTAGATTCCACCCGCGGCTTCGTATTTGTCAATGTAGTCTATAATTACTGATTAAAACGGGTATTTATCGCGTATTTACCTTTTTTATTTGTTATGCCGACGATTCGGCTGTGTTGCAATAGCCATGGTCACGGGTGGACTGGAGTAATTGGAGCTACCGTCGAGAAGTGATGGCAGCTGCAGCAACTACCCTCACTTGATCTTTAGAATTATAAATATCCTCGTTCATATTACAACACACTACACTAACCGATCACGACGCGCACACCTAATAATCACCGGATTCCAGAACGCTGAGTCTATAGCCATCTTCCCGATTGAAATTCGGAAATTTCTTGATTTCAATCGCTTCACGAACCATTCTCTTGTAATAATGGCGTTCACTAGAGAGAATCTTAGGATCATAAAGTTCAATCCAATGATTCGGTCCCGAGTCTACCAGATGCTCTGCTATCACTGATTTGTTTACCTGCGATATTTAACAGCTGCGATATGCTCTTTGAAACGCTCTGCTATGGTACGCTTGGTTTGTCCGATGTATGAGCGGCCACAGCTACAGTCTATCTTATAAACACCAGGCATTTGCAGAGGTATAACGTGTTTCAGAGTCCGTAAATGCTTAGCCATCTTTGAGAGAGGAGTGAAAACCGACTTAATTGAAAACCTCTTCAACACATTTCCAATTTTATCAGTCACCCTCTTCAAGTAAGGCAAAAACGTTGGCTTCCGTTGGTTTTTCTCTGTTCGTGCGTCTTGGCTGCAGTCTACTTACATATCCGTTGGATTTTAGAACCTAATGTAGTCTATGTCTTAATCTAGGTCATAATCTATCTAGATACTAAATTTCATCAAAACGATTCAGGCGTTGACGTGAAACCGTAACTATACTATAATATACTAGTATATACTACATATACTATAATATATTACTATAATATATATATATATATATACATTATATATAGTATACTATAATATACGTAATATACTAGAATTATAGATAAATTCGCTGTTCCCACTTATATCTATAAAGTTAGTAAATCGTTGAAAGGGCGTTATTGCAAACTATAAAATAAAACTAATAATAAAATAACTTTAAAATATTTATTTACAAAAAAATATAAATAATAAGTTTGTAATAAAATATAAATAATAGATGAGTTATTGGATCCCATAGTACAAGTTTTACTTAGTTTGGGGCTACATAGCACTGTGTGAAACGTCCTGCATTAAATTAGAACTATATAAATCTATATGATACAATTGGCGGTCTCCTGATACCGGTATACCAGTTCCAAACCTGCTTTCCAGCAAGCAGCACCTGCCTTCTTTCTTCGTAACGACAGCCAAAGACTAATTGTTAGTTTAATTAAACAGCTGTTTGTGCAGTAAACACAAGTTTATTTTAATTTGTTTTTACTTAATTGGCACTAAGCTAATACTTTTGTACCTAAGTTCAACTTGTGTGCTCTAAATACTGTTATACTCTGGACAACAATCCTAGACTTTTCAAAATGGGCGTTTTAAAAATTATATGGGGTTGGCAACGCGCGTGTCAGAACCCTCCATATGCTACTGTAATCACTTACCTCTATAAATAAATATTTAGGAGAAAAAGCATTCACATTGCCGTGTTCTGATTTGAATGGTATGAGTAGCGGTGAAATGAAAGGCATGGGAGACTTTGTAGAAGTTACCTGCGAGGCAATGCAATTGTTATGGTCCCTACATTAGTGTTGTCAGGTATCAGTAACAGTAACAGGTCAGGTGTTGTCACCCTTGATAAAGACGCTGAATATCCCGATTTTTCACTAACCTCCTTAGACTGTATTTATTCTATGCATCTAACTAAATTGTTGGATAGGTCTGTGAGGGGGAAAATAATTAAGTACCTACTTTTTAAATGAGATACATTTCTTAACATATATTATTATTATTATCAGCCATTCGTGTCCCACTGCTGGGCAAAGGCCTCCCCCCATTCTTTCCAGACTTGGCGGTCCTGAGCTGATTGTGGCCAATCCGTTAGGAATTTATCCAGCTCATCCCGCCATCTACGTTTCGGTCTGCCGCGTCGCCTTCTCGCTGGATCAGGACGCCACTCGGTGGCTATCCTTGCCCACAGCTCACTTGGCATGCGACAGACATGCCCAGCCCAGTTCCACTTCAGCTGAGCGGCTTTGGTGGCTACGTCAACAATTTTGGTCTTTGAGCGCAGTTCAGTGTTCCGGACTCTGTCCGTTCGCTTGACACCCAAGATGCTGCGTTCCATCGCACGCTGACAAACTTTGAGCTTGGACTTTAAAATGTTAGTCAGTGACCAGTTCTGCGCACCATAATGTCAAAACGGGAAGAATGCATACGTCCATTAGCTTTCTCTTGAGCGTTAAAGGAAGATCTCTTTTCATCATATCTCCCATGGCCCAATAGCTCCTCCAGGCATTTTCGGTTCGCCGAGCGATTTCCTTAACCTGCCTGTCCTCGAAGGAGACTATTTGGCCTAGGTAGATATACTCTTGGACGTATGCAATTATTTATGACTATTAAAAAATACTAACCAATCGATTAAAATAAATAATGATTCAAAACCCCCCTGTTTTTTTTTTGTTATTTGTAGCTATTTTGGGTGTCCTGATTTGAAAATCAAAATCCCGATTAATTTTACCTTCCGTCCCGAAATTTGCCACACTGGACCTGGCAACACTACACGTACATTCATGCTCAATGAGCAAATATAATCGTACTCGACGTTTTCGGCCGATCCCAGTAGTTTTACCGAGTAATCTTACCAGTTGAACTACTGGGAGTTTCCTTCCCAATAGACCTACTGATAGTAAGACTTCGCTGGTGTTATATTTTTCCCATTAGTTTTACTATATCAAAATTTATCAAACGTAGATCTCGTAATTGATAAAGTGGGCATTTCGAGAAGTGGACGTTTTGTGAGCATTCGGTTTGACTTCGAAGTTTTATCGGTCTATACCAAGGACAACTTTTTATCACGTAGGCCACATTTTCATTTAAGTGCCGGTTGACGGGCCAACAACTTAAAAAAAACAACCAACGAAGCTCATGATGGCTGTAGATTGTACTGTATTGGCGTGATCTCAATGAACCTTCACAGGTTAAACTTTAAAGAAGTTAATATCTGATCTAAAATTCTATAAAGCCAAACTAATAATGATCTTAGATCTTGTGGCATAGTCTAACATCATAGGAGAATACAAGTCACACCGACTCCACTGGCACGGCCATCTACTGCGAATGGGTGAATATCGAAGCGTCAAGAGAACATACTTGGGCTGACCGATTGGTCGTCCCAAGTATTGCTGGAACGATAGAATGGAAGCTGACATGAACGACGTTGAAGTCATCCACTGGCAAGAGATGGCAATGGACAGAGGAAAGTGGTGAGTTCTCGTATCGGAGGTCAAGGCTCACTTTGGCTACCTGTGCCAATGGAGTAAATAAACTAATAATGTAGAAAACACTGAGTTCGTCAGCCACATTGTTGATGGCTTCCATGTCCATGTGTATTTGAATTATTGATCGAGCGAAGCGAGATCTCCAAATCAACTTGGGGAAATCGGCTTTATATATATGTATGTATGTACAGTTACAAAAACACATACAGTTTTTATGTTTGTCCAAAGATAACTTTCGAAGCGTTTATTCGATCATCATAAAATTTGGTATGTAGTGTTGGCACAATTTTGGTGTGGCTAAATGAGCTAAACATTTTGAGATGTCGGGGTTCAAAAGGGGTAAAAAAAAACGAAATGGGACTATCTGGTCAAATGGCACGTCTAATAAAATATCTTTGTGAGTACATTTTGATCCCATTTTTAGTTTAAACCTCTTAGTTTTTAAGTTTATCAGCGATAACATAAACTGAACTTTGACAAAATTCACAGGGTTACACCAGTGATCCCACAGTGCTGAAATGTAGTACGCACGTAGCTTTAGTCACACAAATATAGGGAATCCAGAATAACTACAATTTCTACCCAAAAAAAGTGTAACCAATTTACATGAATTCCTGTTACCTGTAGTATGAATGAAACTTCAGGTCAAATAATTTGGTTCTGCATTTTGTGGCATTATTTTGATCGTAAAAAATTACAAATAAATTTATTTTGTTCAGGGCGAACCACTAGTTTATTAAATCCCGTCTGGGTCGTGCTTTTTGGGAGAATTGTATAAATCGCAAGATTTTCCTGTAAGTGTTGGGTAACACTTAAAAAAACGATTGGTTCAACTTTTTTGTAGTTTTTTAACTATTAATACACAGCTACTTTACCTAGAACAGATTACCGAAAGCCGATGCGATGGACCCCGAAGCCGATAAAGCATAAAAATGCCGACGTACCCCGAGTTCCGATTCGGAGGTGTGGGTTTGAATCCCTGCCGTGCTCTGAGTACTTTTGTATGCATGTGTACAGTTACTCTTGAATCAGAAAATAGTATCTGATCTATTATTACGTTCTCGTAAAATCCAGTCCATCCAAAGGGTTGTCTGGAAGAGATCGCTTTTAGCGATAAGCCTTTTTGTACTATCCCGTAGCTAGTTTTAAGTGTTTATAATATGATTTGTTAATTTAGGTGTGGTATACAATAAAGCGTTATCTATTCTGTTCTATTATTTTATACCTAGATTTTTTGTTCCTCTATGCAACACAATATTCTCTAGCATATGTTATGAGTGTTCATAAATTTAAATAATGTTCATTGTTATTCTGAGTCGATACTGAGAGAACAAAAATAACCCTCAACTAAATAATAAAATACTTAATAAAATCTCCGACCTCTTTTGTTGGTAAATAGAATGGATTCTGTCTTCAAGTGGACAAGTTACTGGCCTCTTACTGGATCAAAATGCTACACTGGTTTTTTTCATAAATAATGGTTACCTTAGTTAGAAAACATTCGTGATTTATTTTAATCATTACTGTACATACGGGATTTATCAAGTAAGATTTATCAGTGCGAGGCGAGATGCAGTCAAAAATTAAATGTTTTTATTCATTAAAACCAGAATGATCACTTTGAAACATCTAGGAAAATCTAGGAAAGAAAGGCAAGAAACCAGGCTGGTTGTTTTTTTAATGATCCTTTTAGAATACAAAATACTAAAAAAAAATTACCTCTAAAATTGTAACATTTTTGAACGAATTGGAGCAATTTCAATCCCAAGCTTATCTATCATCTAAATAATCCGATATGTTTAATTACGAAGATTTTGTTTATTCATATATTCATATTCTTTATTGTACACAAATAAATTTACAGACAGAAACAGCTTACAAAATGGACATGTACAAAGGCGAGTTTAACCCTAATAAGAGTTTTCTTCCAGCAAACCTTTGAAGATAGAGATAGTCGATTATGGTGGTGAGTACGTGCACAGAAAAGGGCATTCGAGTAAAATACTAATACTAATAGTTATACATAATCCATAATATACCATACCATAATATATATATAGTATAATATAGTATACCATAATAAATAAAATACTTAAACATATTTAAAATAATACCTATAAATCATACTTACATTACAGATAAACATAACACATTATACAAAATATACATATAATATACCTACTTATACATAATAATCTAAAAATTTACAAAGACAGGTAATGTCTCTTTGACTCTAAGCTTAAAAGTGCTTAGTGATGGACTTGCGCGGTTTAAGTCTGACTTGTTTAATTACGTTTTTAAGTAGTTGATCGTAAATTTTTGTACATCACTTGGGAGTTTGTTATAAAAGCGTACACCTTGTCATTTAAACGATTGCAGAGCTGATCGCACTTACCCTGATGAAGGTTCACGAATTGAACTGAAACATTATCAGGCGTAATACTGATAAAACGATACGTAATAAATTCCGTATTTATAATAATGATGAAGAACGTATGTATTAAATGCTTGCCTGGCTCATGCTTGCTTGCATACACGAGGACTCCACTCCATAAAAAAAAGAGTGATGAGTTCCATAATCCATAATCTGAAATCAGCCACATTATATATCATTGATAACATTGCATGTATGACATGCATTTATAACAAGCACATAAACATGTTTTATAATATAAAGGTTGCCTGGAAGAGATCGCTTTTAGCGATAAGACCGCCCATTGTACGTCTGATTTAATTGTGTATTCTATTTTGTTTTTTATATTTTTATTGGTGCGCAATAAAGAAATTATCTAATCTAATCTATATTATAACATGTAATCAAGGAATCAATCAAATTGTATTTATTGCGTAATATACGTAATAATAAGGTGATAAGGTACAGTTACGTGTAATGCTATATAGTGTGGAATCAGCCTAAGAATTCCCTAATAATCTAAATTCTAGGACATATATTTTTCACCGGTCGAAAGCACTGTTGCAAAATTTGACAAAAAAGTTGGGAAACTCGCACGTTTAAAAATCTCGTCCAAACGCACACCAAAAAGGATTCGGTCACAGGGGAAATTACCAAGGTCCACTTGCCCTGACCCCCGATTACGGTCGAAAAATGGGAATGGAGAACGCACCAATAATTGTGATATTCTTAGCTGTTTCCTAACTTCCAGAACCAAAGATAAAACTGATGACACTTTAATAATAATTATAGATGTGTTTTTCTTTTAAATAGATAATATTTTTTATATTCTGCATACAAAAGTGAGCATCTCACTCTAAGACTCAAATGTCTTCTTTTTGAATTTTAAATGCTCATGTTTATACTTAGCTGCAAAGCATTTTTTTTTGTATTACGAGTATGATTCAGTAGTAACTAATGATGGTAGAAAGAACCTGTTTACTCTGGATTTAAAAACTCCAAGATAGTATTGTATTATAAGTAATATAAGAGATATATATAAGTTATATATATGTATAGGACACATAATATACCTAAACCAATTTAGTACCACCGAACGAGAGTCTAAGACGAGTCGTTGTGACTAGTAGATATGCTCAACAGAGACCTAATTGCGGGACAACTCACTTAGGTACAATATTTTATCATCACACTAATATTATAAATGCGAAAGTTTGGATGTTTGTTTGTTACTCAATCGCGTCGTAACGGCTAAACCGATTTCGATTAAATTTGTTATATAAGTAAATTATAACCTGGACTACCACATAGGTTACCTTTTATCCCATAAATCAGTTCCCATGGGATAAAAAATGGGGTGTCAAGTCAAGTTGCAACAGCGAGTTTAGCTTTATTTCTAGGTTACCTACACATTTAGTAGTGCAACGCGTACGAAGTCGCGGGCAATAGCTAGTCAAACATAATTTAAAAAAAACCTAATCTACTTTATGTAAAATATCTTCTTGACCATACAATCCATATATATTTTGGGGAATGTGCCCAGGAACTATACGATCTGATCCCGCCATCTCCTTTCCATCAAAGGACAAGCAGGCGCACGGCTCAGTACCACCCGTACCTAGTCCATATACCACCCATTCGCACACACCGTTTTGGTTCTACGTTCTTAATGCGTACAGCTAAGGTATGGAACACCTTGCCGTCGTCTGTTTTTCCTAAAGAATACAATCCGGGCCTCTTTAAGGTGAGAGTAAATAGGTCTCTTCTAGATCTTCGTGCTACATCTTAGACCACATCATCACTTACCATCAGGTGAGATTGTGGTCAAACGAAGTTCTATACAATTAAAAAAAAAAATCCTATAGTAGTATCATTTGATTATAGACAAATGTTTTGATACATTACCATTTCGCAAGTGCAATGAAGAGGCTCGCTTGTTGAGTCCGCGTATAATATGTCCCTGTCTGCAGAAGGCTTTTGCTGTACGATGCTAACCGTGAGTCGTGACATAGCGACCGTTAGTCTACGACAGGTATACGGGCTACGAGACAGCTACGGACCACGAAACGGTTACGAGCTACGAGAATGCTACAAAATAAGAAATACTCACTGGTTGAAAAGTTTGGAATACGGTTCATCATCATCATAATAACAGTCATAGTCAGCTGAATATAGGCCTCCCCCATAGATTTCCGGAGTGAACGATCTTGTGCGGCCTGCATCCAACCTTTATCAGGTCGTTTCTCCATCTAGAGAGAGGCCATTCTACAATGCGCTTTCCAGTGCGTGCTCGCCATCAGAAAAAAATTCTTACCCAATGACCATCAATTCTTCTAGCTATAAGCCCCGCCCACTGCCACTTCAGCTTGAAAATCATCGGGGCTACGTCGGTGACTTTGGCTTATCTACAAGGAGCACAGTTACATATTTAGAATATCTACAAATGCAGTAAGCATTCGCAAATTAGCGATTGTTACGATGTACTATAATTACACTAGTGGTTCGCCTTGAACTAAGATCTCGCGAGTCTCCCATAAAAACAAAAAAATATTATTTGTACCTAATCTTTGACTATCAAAATAGTGCCACGAAATGCATAACCAAATACTTGACCTACAGCTTCATTCAAATTATAGGTAACGGGAGTTCACGTCAATTGGTTATCTTTTTTGGGGTAGAAATTGCTGTTATTCTGGATTTTAGTCTTTTCCCTATATTTGTGTCACTAAAGCTACACGCATACCAAATTTCAGCACTGTGAGGTCTTGTGAATTTTGTCAAAGTTCAGTTTTATGGCTAGTAACTTAAAAACTACAAAGTTTATACTAAAATAAAAACGGAGTCAAAATGTACTCACAAAGACCTTTTATTAAACATACTATTTAACCGGATCGTCTCATTTTAGTTTTTTTACCCCTCTTGAGCCCCAATATTTCAGCTCATAAAGTTACACCAAAATTGTGCCATCACTACCTACCTATACACCAAATTTCACGATGATCGGATGAACGCTTTGAAAGTTATCCTCGGAGAAACCAACATTTGCCCAAGTTGATTTAGAGATCTCGCTTCGCTCGATCAATAAAACTTTATTTCAGGCCACAATAGACAAGTACTAAATGTTAATTCATTTGTTTTACGGTCCATTTTGATATATGTACCTTACATAGTGACTACTTTTGCTGGCACGTAAACTCTGCGACGTGTGACACACTTGCGCTGTTTCATGTAGTCACACGCGAAAATAACAAAACAACACACATTATAACTCCGTGATGCAGTGGGCGAATAGCCGGCTGAGACGCAGGAGCTTGCGGCTTCAATCCCACCGCGGCACAAATGTTTTCATGATCTACAAATATTTGTTCTGGGTCTGGTTGTTTGTGTAAATGCGTAGTTATTATATTATATGTAGACAAACAACCAGACCTCCACCAGACCAAAGAAAAAAATATATTTAAAAATTCTATCAGTTATCTGGTTCCCATAGTACAAGCTTTACTTAGTTTGGGGCTAGATGGCGCTGTGTGAAAATACCAGCATTATATTTTTTTTATAAGGCTATAGGTATATATACATCCATGAACGTAAGTACATATAATATATACCTAACAACTCTTGTAGATGTTAGAGAGTAATAATGATAATAACAATGCCCAAAACTTCAAATAGGAGTAAATATTGTTGTAAAAATATTAACCACGATTGACGTAAACGGCTACACTTATTAAATTGTATTTGCTAAAACCATTTGCAAACACCAGATTTAATAAAAAATAAAACCACATAGAGATCGATACATCCGTTTGGAAGCTATGAGCCACAGACAAACAAAGGATGCACTTGATAACTCATTTTTTAGGTTAGGCGTAAAAAAGTTGTACTTTAAATTATGAGTGACTTGACAATTGACATACATCATCTATGCAAATCTATTCTATATATCTATTGCAAATCATTACGCCATAACTTAGCACGCGTATAATGAAAGTCCTTCCAAGTTAAAGTCCGCAACAAAAGCCTTAGGATCTTATTTTAGAACCATGATATGTAAGTTAATCGAGACAGAAGCACAAATTTCTTGTTAATAAAAAAACTATCATAAATTAATTTAAGCTTTATAGCTTTGGAATACATGAATGAAACAGGTACTTAAATAAAATAAATGGAACTAAATTCTAACCTTCAATACATCTTGTATACAATTCCTACAAAATTGGAATTGGTTAAAATTCAATTTTTTTAAAAGGTTATTATTATAAATACGAGATTTATCTCATATCGTTCTATCGGACATAGTTAGTGGTGTGTGTTTGCCTGTACCAAGAACTACCGAAGAGAGCGGCAGTGATGATAATGATGATGATGCAGCCTGTCAACACGTGCCATCGTTGACGCAATCCCCACCACCGCGCCCGTCTACTCGCGCGCAGAGGGCTGCGGCTGTGTATCGCATTCACGAATTGAACCGAAACATTGCCGGTCGAAACACCGATATAACGGTATGCGATAAATCCCGTATTTATAATAATGATTAAATAAATAAATAAATATTGCTGGATATTTCACACAGCACTATCTAGCCCCAAACTAAGCAAAGCTTGTACTATGGGAAGCAGATAATTGATAGAATACTTATATACCTTTTTTCTGTAAATACATACTTATAATATATAGAAAACACCCAGACACGGATCAAATATCTGTAGATCATGCAAACATTTGTTTCGCGGCGGGAGTCGAACCCGCTACCTCCTGCGTCTCAGCCGGTTATACACCCACTGCGCCACGGAGGCAGTCAAAAATTAATCACGAAAGTTTCCTAAGTAAAATATTTGAATCGTTTTTTATGGTAGAGATATTAGGGTATTATTGATATTTTTGATACCAGCATCATTATGTTTCAAACGCTAGTAGATTCATATTAGCTGTACTATAATTAAATTTATTTATTACCATAAATAATAGACTTACGTGGCTATAACTCAAAAATTATAATTACTGGAATTAGTTAACCGATAAACTGTACAATATCACGAATTATTACGGTACAGACACGTACAGAACATTATACTCGCTGTTTACCCCCAAAGGCTATTCCCAAATCCCTCGTGCAAAGAGGTACAGTCGCCGAGAAAGTTAATTTTGCAGTTTTCAATCTATCTTTCCAACCTCTACTATGCGAAATATGGTGCTTGAGGACAATGGTGCGTATCCCATAGTAGACTACTAAAAGAGCAAACAACTCTACATGCTTATTTAGGTTGCTAATTATTGCTATTGCCCCACAACACTGAATCCTAGTGTGTATCGTACCTACTACTTGGGATTGAAATTGCTTCAACTCGTTCAAAATGTTACAATTTAGACGTAATTTATTTTCTGTATTATGTATTGTAAAAGGATCATTAAAAAAAACAACCAGCCTTGTTTCTTGCCTTTCTTTCCTGGCTTGGTCGCGAAGGAACAGGCAGTAAAATTGACGTTTCAAAGTGATTTTAATGAATAAAAATATTTGACTTTGACTTGACTAAATGTAATATTGTACCTAACAATTTTTTATAAAAAAACATCCACGACAATACAATTTTATTTATTATTATCAACTTGCCATTATAACTAGACTGTCGACCATTTGTTATCAACGAGTCCTTAACTATTTTGGGCATATATCCCGAAGACATCCTGATAACCTGGGCAAATGGTTTATAGTAGGGAAAATCGACGGGAAAAGACCTTTAGGCCGATCACCTAACCGCTGGTCTGATCAAGTTAAGGCTCTCACAGGCCTTCCTGTCACCGCGACCCTGAGACAAGCTGAAAACAGACAAGCATGGAAGCAGCTCGTCACAAACTCAAGCCTTCCAAGACGGGCACGAACCTTCAATGACTACCATGACCCTCAAGAAGAAGATCCATCCTCCAGCTCTATACAGTTACACATTCAATGGTCAACTTTATTGTTCGTTATGCGACAGGGTATTCAAAACCAAATTCGGTTTAGCCAGCCATATATGAGCTCGTGATAAGCAATAATTAGTATATATATATATATATATATATATATATGTATATGTCTATATATATGTGTATATATATATATATATTATACTACCTAGAGATACAACCAAGCATATGGCCTACCTGATATTAAGTAGTAACCATGGCTTATAGTAAAGTATTTGCCTCGTAGGTCACGCACCTTAGAAACGTGCATTCATCAACTTGAGGCATACATGTGTAAAGCCTTATGTGCCTGTGATTTCACCGGAAACCATACCCCTCATATCAAAACACAGCAATGCTGCTTGGTGCCAGAAATAGGTATGGTCGCAGTACTTCCCCAGGTAAACCCTTTCACAAGGAACTCTACAGTTTGTAAAGTTAGTATGTATAGGGTTCGCCATAATCAAAAAACGATTTCAAGAACATTATTATTATTATTACACAAATCTAATCGGTTTTGAGCAAGTCTGTTCCATTGCTGTCCAACTTCCGCTACGAAATCGTCAGATCGTCTTCCAAATAGGACAGCTATTCGTTAACTTTTTGGAAAATAAATAAATCTTATCTTACACCTCCCGGCTACTGCTGTTAGTGCCTCGTACTCTCTTCGTCAGAAACGGTGTCTTTTTGCGGATGATGGTATGACATCCATATATTCTGCGCAAACATCTGTGACACTACAAAAGCACTACATAGGCTACACCATACGAGCAAAGCCGCCGGCACAAGCCAGTAATAAAAATAACATCATTGGTACGTAACTGATCGGCGAAGGTCGTAGGTTCAAATCCCGGGGGATTGTAAAATACAGTGTCTGGCCGAGTATGTCTCTTTTGGGGCCAAGGGATTTTATTACATACACACAATTATTAGTTTTGCCCAAACAGGAGTGGATTTGGTCTCGGGTATTTTTTTGTTGGAATAGATAGAGGTTACCCTTTAGTATCTATAGCTCTCGGCTATTGACCTGACACATATGACCGTTAATTATCCGACATAAAAAAAATATTTTTTAATCACAAACCAGACGTGATTTGAACTCACAACCTTTCCCTTGATACCGGGACGTGACACCAAATTCGCCACGGGCTTACTGCTTGTCCAGTGCGAAATTTACCTCAAGCGAATTGTAGTCATCTTATGTAGTCCACTTGCAGTTGCAAGGTGCATCATACTATCAACTTGAGTGTACTTATTGGATGCGACATCACAATAGGAGCTTATGTATATATTAGTCCTTGTGCTTCTTCCAGTAGGAGTATCCAGTACGGCCGTTGTTATTTTGCAGTTAAGCCGAAATAACGTTATCAACTGGTACAACAGGCTGTCAGTTAAATTCACGTTTGAATGCTAAGTTTTAAATGCGAGAGAGGAATAGCTCTACCAAAATATATTGTTACGCCGAAGGCTGTTACAGAATAGGTAATAGTCGGCTTCTCGAAGTTATACCTACTGAGTCACAGAATAGGTAATACTTGGTATGGAATACACCTACATACTACGTTTCCACGTTTGCACAGAATAAGAAATAGTAGTTCGGTCGAAATACCTACACATTTTTAGTTGCCAGTGGAACCATCGAGAACGTTCGAGAGATATTTCCTGGCCGCGGTATAAATAGTGCGTAGAGACGCCCGAAGGAGTTAGTCTGATTTTGGCTATACGTGCGAATATTTCGGTGACTTTTCCGCCTATACGAGGTACAGACATGTACCCGGGCGTTTCTCTCCTATCCCCACCCCGGCAACTGCCCAAGCCGAGGCTCGTACCTAAGTGGTGCCCTTGCGCTAGTTGTCTAAATAACTTACTGGGCTGAGCGCCATCTGCGCTCGCCAAAAGTTCGGTTAAGCTGTCACGGCCTCAGAGGCCAACAGCGAGTTTAGTCAAACAGAAAAAAAAAATCGGTGACTTTTAGTGGTTTATTGTACACAAGCGGTGTGAATCAGTGTGTTGTGATTACTTGTGATTAAGATCGTGTATTTATCATTTCAGTGTTATCATAAAAGTGTTATTTATTCGATTGCTTTTTATTATTTTATCCCAAACCCTCAGCTCGTAGCAGTATGATGGATATCTTGGTATTATTTCCTATTTATGATTTGCCAGAGCAGCTGCTGGTAACTGTATTTATCGAAGCATATTATCAAAGAGAAAGCTTTTAGAAATGTAGAGAATCTGCAGTCAACTGAAAAATTAAAACTAATACATATTCAGAAAATAGATTAAGTATACATTTGTTGGTACGAGTACACTATGTGTGCATGTAATAAGGTTGATGGAGATGAATATCCTGCAAAAAATTAAATAAAATTTAAATAACAGCTAAGAAACACCCCAGTTAAACTAGGTTTATATTTAAAAAAAAGTGGCTCTCCGGGAGTGCCGACAGAAGTTAAAACTTGAACAATTACAAGATACTTAAATACAGAGGTGTCAGTAACGGTAATGGTTTTTCCCCATCTCAAAAAATACCCAACGCGCCTAAAGAAGTTTTCACTTCATATGCAGAGGTGTCGGTAACGGTGACAGTGTCGCGAGTTCAATGGTTTATTCCCATCTCAAAAAATACCCAACGCGCCTAAAGAAGTTATCACTTCATATGCAGTGGTGTCGGCAACAGTGTCACGAGTTCAATGATTTTTTCCCATCTCAAAAAATACCCAACGCGCCTAAAGAAGTTTTCACTTGAGAGGAGAGTGTGCTGCGGAGCTTTTCCGCTCCGCGATGCACCCACGCTACATGGTAGACATACCTCCCATACGCACAAAGCGGTACTCTTCCACCTTTATTATGCACACCGCCAAGGAGTGGAACGCCTTGCCTGAGTCCGTGTTTCCTGATAACTACAACCTAGGGATCTTCAAACTCAAGTGAATAAGTTTCTTCTAGGCAAGCGTGTACCATCGTAGACTGCATCTTCGCTTACCATCAGGCCAAAAAAATGAAAAAAAAAGTAACCTATGTGTTAATCTACGTACATACTAAATTTCATCGACATCGGTACAGCCGTTAAAACGTGATTGATTAACAAACAAACAAATAAATAATCAAACATCCAAACTTTCGCATTTCTAACATTAGTTTGATTTAGTACGCTCGCATACTATCATAGTTTGAGCACCTATTGTTTAAGTTCTCATTATTAAGTGAATGCAAATTCTTTTTTGAGAATAATGTTTCTTAACCTTAGGCCTGTGTGTCTTCAAGTGGCGAGTGGACAGGTTTCTTCTAGGCAAGCGTGATCATCGTAGACTGCATCATCGCGCGCCATCAGGCGAGATCGTAGTCAAACGAAAGACTATAATGTAGAAAAAACAAAAATGACCCTTAGCAGTGAACGTTCATAGCTAAATTTCTTCCTGTTCTCTTTTTCATACTCTTAACTTAGTTTATTTAGTTTTTAGTCTCTAAGGGCTGTTAGTTTTCCTGTGATATGAAAATAAATATATAAATATTATAATGTTTTTTTCATACGACGTCGAGGTGAAAAAGCAAATGGCCAATCTGATATTAGATGGTAACCATCGCCTATAACAAACCTGCGTAGATCAAGCACCTGCGTCCAGCCTCATATGCATGCAACTTCTAACGAATATGAAGGCTATTTTGAGGCATAGTAAATATATTAAAATAATGGTGCCTATTAAAACTTCAAGACACAAGTCCTACTCGCACTTGTCATTATTTTCTAACTTTAAAAGATTTACGTCTAATCTAATAACTGTCTAATAAAATACAAATCAATCTAAAAGAAACAAACTTAATACTGATCAAAATTGCTTTTTATAACAAATTGAAAATAAAATTTGGACCGCATCTTTTCACTTCACCGAAACAATCCAATATATATCTTCAATATCTTGTAAATTTTTTGCTATACGTATCGGCATACACTAAATGCGGGGCTCCGGTAACTAAATACGGGGGCAGATATAATGCAGATGCGTATGCGTGTAAAATATAGAATGCGGGTCGGGTGTGAACGGAATTTAGGCAAGATTCGGTTGCGATTTCTCTGCGGTGTATGGTATAAAAATAAAATGGTCATATGTCTTATTATTACAAGTAATATGACTAGACAGATAATTATGCTTACTACTAATGTTAATATTATGTCCAAATATATTTATTTTGTATAATTAAAAATTTTTAACAATCAATCAAATAACTCTTTAATGCATTACACAGAAACAATACAAATTCTGAGCTAAACTACAAAGACTATGGGTGGCCTTATCGCGCGAGTTTTTTCGAGCGGGCATACTTAATTAACATGTCTTCCAAAACACTCATTTATCATAAGGTTATATTAACAATTACCTTTCTTACGGCTGGTCATGCGTGATATTCCTAAAACTGTATGACGATACAAGTGATCAGACAGGCTACGTCGAGCGATTTGACACATGAAATTTCACGATATGACGTCACCAAACTGCAGCCAACCCGCATTCTACTCGGTCCACAATCTCGCTGTAAACTCTGCAGTTTGTGTTCTTTGCAACTTTTGGTAAATCTAGGGCATTCTAAGTCAGTTACTCAAACAATTGTATCTCAGTATTAAAGCTACAAGCAGTTTATACGGTGACCCCGGGCTACGTATACCTCATAAATTTCATGGAAAATTACCGTTCGTACGCTTGAAAAATCGTATCGTGGAGCAGGCCCTTAATCAGACCCTGTGTCATTTTGTTGCGAGCTAACTTTCAGCCAAGCAAGGTGAGCGTAGGTGAGACAAGGTGAAATCAATTTATTTATCAAAGCACTTAAAAAACAATCTAGGCATTAATAATATAATGTTCAATTTAACACGAGTTCCATGAACTTATTCTCTTGTAATTGAAACAAATTATTTTTCCCTACATAATTTATGAGATTAATGGACTTGTGTTAAGAGCATCAGATTGTGTTACCAGGGCCCGTAGCCAAATGTCATTCGCCACGAATCTATTCGACTTCTACATACATTTGTTGTCGCTGAATGACGTAATATTTCTATAGCATGTGTCAAATCCCATACATTTGCGGACGTATCGACTAGCGTCATCGCTAATCGACTGTAACTTGGCTAAGCCCTCAGCACTCATACCAATAAACAGTCCTTGTTCGCGCCTACACGCACGCACACTACTACAGCCACGGGCACAGACCTAAGGCCAGGACATAATATTCATTCTAAATAAGGATAAATAATAATAATAAATAAGGATTTCATAATATGTATAGAAGCATCGTACCAACGTCCTGTCTTCTCTATATGTTTTGCGTTGCGAGCCTTCTATACATTTTGCATGAAAGTTCATTAAAAGGGCGCCACGTTCTGCACCCCGCAACCACGGGCAGGACGCTACACCGGCCTATTTGCCTCGAATCATGCCCAAAAAGCAGACAGCTTGTAGTTGAGATATTCTCAACTACAATCCATTGATTATAATTATCCGTAATACCCACTATTTACCTAAACTTTGACGATAACAACTTGGTCAAAAATAAAATAATCTTAAAAACCCGTGTGCGACTTGCGAGTAACAGATGACAGAACATCTCCCTCTACCCACGCGTGTAATGCTTTCCGTCCACCTCGGAAAACAAAAACATTGTGGTATTTGTTAACGCCCCAATGTTTCGATGTTTTTGTCTATTGTTTATAAACGAATGGTTTGCCCCGAACTGAGATCTCGCGAGACTTCCTTACAAACAATAAAATATTATTTATAATCTTTGACTATCAAAATAGTGCCCCGAAATGAATAACCATATAATTTGACCTGCAGGTTCATCCAAATTACAGATAACGGGAGTTCATGTTAATAGGTTACTTTTTTGGCGTAGAAATTGCAGTTATTCTGGATTACAGACTTTTGCCTATATGTGTGTCACTAAACGCATACCAAATTTCAGCACTGTGGGGTCACTGGTGTACCCTGTGAATTTTGTCAAAGTTCAGTTTTTATGATGGCTAATAACTTAAAAACTACAAGGTTTAAACTAAAAATAAAAACGGGGTCAAAATGTACTCTCAAATACTCGGATATTCCTATTTTGGTTTTTTTTACCCATCTTGTACCCCAATATCTCAACAACCCCGAAACATTTTTAGCTCATTTAGTCACACCAAAATTGTGTCATCACGACCTACCTATATACCAAATTTCACGATGATCTGATGAACGCTTCGAAAGTTATCCTCGGACAAACAAACATACATACATACAATACCGATTTGCCCAAGTTGATATGGAGATCTCGCTTCGTTCGATCAATAAACTATTTTAGGACACGCGGGTTAAGTACAGGTTTTATGGAGGCCACACACGTAACAATTTCTTTCCGCCTCTGTCGGAAGAATTTGTAAAAATTGTTAGGCGTGTTCAACAAAATCGTTGACATGTATGGGCACCATTACACTTCTCATCTAGTAATAATTCTCATCTAGTAGATAAGTAGGTACATATCATACGACACTCTTATTTATTCAAAGTAGTTTTCACGATGGTATTTTAGTAAGTGTGTTGGAGTGTAGGCTATAAACGATAAATTACGAAATCTTATAAAACCTAAGTGTAGGCTCTTAGAAAAACCTCTTAGTCGACTGAAGATCAATTCATCCAATAAATATTGAGATTAGATAAATATCGTATTTGCCTACTATTGAAATATAACATCTGTGCCAGACACAATTTAAAAAGCTTTAATTTATTTATTTTGAAATTCAAATCACACTTTTTATCAATGTCGTTTTTAGGTCACCTGTTATAATGCTATTTAGATAGATTTTTGTAGATAAAAATCGAAATTCAAACGACTGGTCTGTTGATATTGAACAAATTCATAGACTAACCATAACTACATTATGACGGCTCGTTTTTGATGATTTCCTGCTGCACAAAGATTTCTTTGAACTGTCTTCTTTGATCTTTGAAGTCCCAATCGTCTGCTCCGGGCTCTCGCTTACATGGGAAATTGGTACTTCGCTCCTTCAATTTAGAATTGGTAACTCATTGCCGGTACAGTGCTCTGCGTCGGTAGTTACTGATAGTGGTACTGGGTGGCAAGGCGATGATGCATTGGGATTTTGTGTTGGCACAGCGGTTGGAAGTTGGTTAGTTGGTGATTGATCTTGGGCTACCATCGCAGCAAGCTGCTGACGACGATGCTCCACTGTAAGAAGCAGTTAGCTATGGATTGCTATTACGTGGAAAACTAAATGATAAAAATATGAATGCCCGGTCTAAGGGTATAAGTACATTATTTACTGGCCAATCATAAAAGATTTCGACCTTGATCAATAAACTCACGAAAATATTTATTCTTCTGTCGTTACAACAATATCGAGTACCATTCTACACTGAAGCTTCTGGTTTGTGGTTGCCTCTAGATAAACCTCTGAGATAAGAGCTAAATATTTCTCTAGTCCTTAGAAGCTGACGGTTCTAAAACTTTAGCGGGGCTTTCCTCCGAAGCCGTGCGAACCATTAAAGCTAAACGATGAGCGATGAAAAATCCACGAAAAGGATTGCTTCATTTTTCTAGCCTAGCTCTCCTATTTGTGAGTTTTCCCTTTAAAACCTAGCTAATGGCGATATTGCACGGTTTAACCAAGTTGATTCACGTTGGTTGAAAGGTGCAGAAATAAATGAAAACGCCATACCTATTTGTACCGCCAAGCAGCATTGCTGTGTTTCGGTTTGAAGGGAATGGTTGCCGGTGAAATTACAGGCACATGAGGCTTTACACCTGTATGCCTTAAGTTGATAAACGCAGGGAAGTGCATCGTAGGGCACATTTCTAAGGAGCGTGACCTTAGAGGCAAACTTTGTTATAGGCGGTGGTTACCACTTAACTTCAGGTGGGCCATAGGCTTGTTCCATCTCGATAGTATAAAAAAAAGAAAAAAAAAAACTATATTCAATGACATCGAATGATTCACATGGATCAATTTGATTACTTCATCCAAATTGAAAGGCAGAAGTGAACCGTGTAATATCGCCATAACTCTATTAATATGTATGGTTGGACATTTCTCTTCACAAATATCTGTAGATCGTGCAAACATTCAACCCACTACCTCCTGCGTGTCAGCCAGCTATTCGCCTACTGCGCCACGGAGCTCGTTAAGTATGTATATTATAATATATTTCTATTTATCACTGGTTCTGAGAAATAACTACAAAACTGTATTTTGATCATGGGTTTCATACCACTGTAACTGCTAAATTCTTTCCAAAGTATAACAGCCCTTTCCCACGGCAACATCCCGTTTTTTGCAGGATCCCGTTTAGTATTGATACTATAACTCCGTCAACTTAACTTGGTACCTGGCTCGAATTACAGTTATATTAATTACGGCCAACAAAAAAAAATAGAACTTAGATTGAAAAAAAATACAATATTAAAATTATGAAAAACAAGAAAAAAGTAATCTTTAAATATTGACAATGATTTTTTTTTATTAAAAGGAATCATCACTACTATGGTTCATAGGTTCTACCCCAGACATGGTATCACTGCCACGAATGAACGATCATAGGCTACCGAAAGCGGTCTTCTATTCGGAGCTGTCAGACGGCAAACGTAAACCAGGTGGACAATACCTTCGCTACAAAGATGTCCTTAAACGAAACCTAACTGCCTGCGGAATAGATCAAAACAGCTGGGAAGGGCTCGCTGCTAAACGATCCGAATGGCGTTCTATCATCCACAAAGGCGTACAATCGTTCAAAGACGCTCGCCTAGCGACTCTTGACGAGAAACGCCTGCAGAGCAAAATCCGAACGAAACGTCTGTACACATACAATAGTGCCGGTCAACTTTACTGTTCATCATGCGACAGGGTATTCAAAACCAAATTCGGTTTGGCCAGCCATACAAGAGCTCATGATAGGCAATAAACTAGTGTGTAAAGGGTTCGCTATAATCGAAAACGATTAGGAGGACATCATCATCATCATCACTGCCATCGCTGTTCGCAAATTCGCTCCCCGACTCGTTATAAATAATAACAAAGTCCAAACGTAAGAAAAACAAAAAACTTTACAAACCAAAAACTTAACAAAAAACAGCAAAAGAAAAAAAACTCGGAAGTGAACTGTAATGACGCGCACGCGTGTATCGCTAACAAGTATGCTAACGGTACTTGCGGGAGTGAGGCTGGGGAACGGGAGAGGGGTCGCGTTTCGAGCCAGGTACCGAGTTAAGTTGACGGAGTGATACTACACTACTAGACGGGATCCTGTAAAAACTGTACCTCCAAAAAACGGGATGTTGCCGTTGGAAAGGACTGTCAGCATACCCTTTAGAGAAACCCGATAGCCTACGTATTTTATAACCTTACTAGATAGTAGAAACCTTGTCAAACCAATTATAATTCACATCAACTTACTTACTAAATTGTTGCCAAGCTATTTCAATCCTCCTTTCGAAAACGGAGCCCACCAGAAGGAACATAATAACAGCTAGGACTACAGGGGCAAAGTAGTAACATTCCATAGAAATAGATGGATAACTACAAAAAAAATTACATTGTTTTTTAGCAGTTTGGTCTGATTGTAGGCAATGCGTTTGGCGGGACTTTTGACAGTTGACTGTAATGTCATGTCATGCCATAAGTCACGATGAAAGAAGTTGGCATTGAATTTGAAACCTTTAAAAAGGATTTACTAAGAATTCCAAAAGGTCACGTCTTGAAGAGGTGAGATGGTAAAACGTTATTCGATTTTTAGCTCTGAAAGAATTTTCGAGAATAAGGTATGAAAGTATTTATTAACTTTTAGGTATCATCATCATTATGTTAGCAATTAGACATCCACTGCTGAGCATAGACCTCCTCCAAAGATTCTCAGCAAACCTTGTTAGGTCTTTCTTGCCGTCCTATATTACGCTAAATAAATGTTATGACATTCCTTTGTCAATACATCTATGAAAATCTGATGTATGTTCACAAGAATATTAATTTGTGTAAGAAAAATAGCGATAATCATAATTTTAATACTAGAAATAAAGATAAACTCGCTGTTGCCACTTGTAGACTCCATAAAGTTAGTAAATCGTTTAAAGGGCAAGGTGTGCGCTTTTATAACAAACTCCCAAGGGATGTACAAAAAATGACAATTAATAAATTTAAAAACGTAATTAAACTAAATCTTTATAAAAAAGCCTATTATAAAATGTCGGATTATTTAGATGATAGAGAAGCTTGGGATTGAAATTGCTCCAACTCGTTCAAAATGTTACAATTTAGACGTAATTTATTTTCTATATTATGTATTGTAAAAGGATCATTAAAAAAACAACCAGCCTTGTTTCTTGCCTTTCTTTCCTGGCTTGGTCGCGAAGGAACAGGCATTAAAATTGACGTGTGATATCGAGTGAATAGTGATCCTTGTGATTTTAATGAATAAAAATATTTAACTTTGACTTTGCTTTCCAGTGCGTAATCTCTAGAGAATTTTCCTACCCCAACGGCCGTCAGTTCTTCGAGCTATGAGCCCCGTGCAGTGCCACTTCAACTTGCTAATCCTTTGGGCTATATCATTAGTAATATTGAATGAATACTACACGTAATCGGTCGATCTGTTTCTAAATGAGTTCTATGTTTAGAGCTGACGTTCTCTGGTTGATATGATGATGATCATAAGAATAGAATAGAATAATAATTTATTTGGTACACATAAAATGACACATGAAACAATATTAAGGAACAGTAGATACAATTAAATCCATTATGACAGTTCGACTCATGTGTCTGTGTACCAAAATGGCGTTCAGCTCAGCATAATGTTGGATGTTGTGCATCCAACGCTGATTTTCAGCTGAAACTAGGAGCAAAAGGTAGTGCAGCAGTGAGAAAGTAAAATAAAAATAAATAAAGAAGTGAATAAATAAGAGGTGTGCAGTTTTATTAAAATGTAGATATAAATTTTATGAACAATCTTTTCTAAAATAATAATAAATATATTGTTAACGCACAAATACGGACAGCGCCGGTCACCCCCCGCGCGCCCGCGCACTGCAGTCACTTGGCCGTCGAGAGTAACCGACGATAGACGAAGAAAACAGAAAATATTATACAAAGAATTCCCGTTCAATAAAGGACTTTTATAAACAATATTAGGGCTTCTTATTTCAAGAAGCCCCTATACTCAACATATATATATATATATGGCTTATGAATCCAAAGGTTATGAAGGTAAATGGTTATATATAAATAAATATGGGTAACTTTGTTATTTTATTATTATCAGCCATTCGTGATCCACTGCTGGGCAAAGGCCTCCCCCCATTCTTTCCAGACTTGGCGGTCCTGAGCTGATTGTGGCCAATCCGTTAGGAATTTATCCAGCTCGTCCCGCCATCTACGTTTTGGTCTGCCGCGTCGCCTTCTCGCTGGATCAGGACGCCACTCGGTGGCTATCCTTGCCCACAGCTCACTTGGCATGCGACAGACATGCCCAGTCCAGTTCCACTTCAGCTGAGCGGCTTTGGTGGCTACGTCAACAATTTTGGTCTTTGAGCGCAGTTCAGTGTTCCGGACTCTATCCGTTCGCTTGACACCCAAGATGCTGCGTTCCATCGCACGCTGACAAACTTTGAGCTTGGACTTTAAAATGTTAGTCAGTGACCAGTTCTGCGCACCATATGTCAAAACGGGGAGGATGCATACGTCCATTAGCTTTCTCTTGAGTGTTAAAGGAAGATCTCCTTTCATCATATCTCCCATGGTCCAAAAGCTCCTCCAGGCATTTACGGTTTGCCGAGCGATTTATATATATGTAAGAAGAGTAATTGGATGACTAGATCAAACTCTCTTTGATCGACATTGATGTTACCATGTTATATTTGGGCATCCATTAGAAACATTTTTAGTTTTTTTCTAAAGCTGTTGTCACTTTTGGCATTTCTAATTGGTGGTGGCAAATTGTTCCAACACTTGGAAGCCGCATATTTGAAACTACCCCTGAAACTCTCTGATCGGTGACGTTGAGTAGACAGTTGCTTGGAGCACTGTCGACTTGCACAGTCTCTTCGACTAGTCATCCAAATTAGCTTGTCGTATAGGTATTTAGGCGTTCTGTGGTTTATGACACCAAAAAGAAGACAGGCCAGATAAAGCTTGCGTCGCATTTTCATAAAGTTTGTTTGTTTGCTTTAATTATTCATTAAGGACCTAATGCTAAAAGCTTTTCTATCAGTCAACCGTGGCAGATAAAAAACTTAGGTTGGTGTGCTTAACTAGAGAAAAACATTAAAGTAATACATAATCAAATTTTTACGAGTATTCTTCAAGACCTATGAATGAATGAATGGAAAATTCTTTATTGTACAAAATAAAAATAATCTGTACAAAGGCGAACTTAATGCTAGATAACATTCCCTTCCAGTTAACCTTTGCGTAATGCGGACAAACAGTTATTATAGGTCAGTAGTGCATATTTGGTAGAGGGAGAGGTTTAATTTAAATTCCAAGACACATAGATATAAATAAATAAATATAACTAAACCTAATAATAATAATAAATAACATTATCAAATGAAATTGAAAACATGAATTGACGACCTCCGTGGCGCAGTTGGCGTATAGCCGGCTGAGACGCAAGAGGTAGCGGGTTCGATTCCCGCCACGGAACAAATGTTTACATGATCTACAGATATTTGTTCCATGTCTGGGTGTCTTTCTATGTATTATAAGTATGTATTTACAAAAAAAAAGTATAAAAGTATTCTATCAGTTATCTGGTTCCCATAGTACAAGCTCTGCTTAGTTTGGGGCTAAATAGCGCTGTGTGAAATGTCCAGCAATATTTATTTTTTATTATATTTAAATGAAATGCCTTTACCTCTCCGGCTGTTACCAATACATAATAGTAAATTGATATACAAGAGCTGTAAGCATTGAGCTGCATCATTATTATGCGTGATATTTTAGCGTATGAGCGAGGATGCCAATCGAGGGTGTTATTGATCGCTTACATCCGAGTATAACACATAACTTTACGTCACGAATGCGAGGAAATTAAAAAAAAGTCTTTTTATAACGGTTTCTTGCTAAAAACTTTTTTTCCCGGTATCCTTTTTTTTCAGTACTAAACTATGTATGGCCTCTTTCATTCTAAATAGAAATAAAGATTTGTCATGAAGATTGTCTATAATTTTAGCTTATTATGTATGTAAGGAGCCTCATTCTATTTTAAAATTTACTTACGGCCGTAAATCGCATTTACGGAGCCGTTATCGAGTTCACAATGACCAACTTTCAGAGCATGAATGATGTCAAATAATAAAATGCACTCTAAATTGTTTTATTCCCACTAAATTATTATTTTATTTAGAGAACTTTCGTGATTGATTTCAATCTATATTATAAATACAGGATTTATCACGTACCGTCTTATCGGTGTTTTGACCGACAATGTTTCGGTAAATGATAATTCAGACAAACCTATTTCTACAAAACTATTTCATTACTCCGACACCACTTTCATCGAAGATTAGCTTCGGAAGATATTCAATTTCAACTGAAAAGGATTCTCAATTCTCAGATTATTTTTATTCATCGATTTGAAGCCGGTATTGACCCGGTTAGCCCGAATGGTACTAACATTTCCGGTTGTAGAGTTGTACAAAATAAAGGTATTTTTGGGTTAAAACAGTGACTTATCATATTAATTATTATAAACTAGTTGACCAATCCGCTGCTTCACACGCGTAGTTTTTCAATAACCCTCCTGCGCAGTTGCGTAAAAAGTAGCCTATGTCACCCGGGGATAGTGTAGCTTCCCAACGGTGAAAGAATTTTTTAAATCGGTCCAGTAGTTTCGGAGCCTATTCAATGCAAACAAACAAACAATCAAATCTTTTCTCTTTATAATATTAGTATAGACTAGTTTACCCGGCGAACTTCGTACCGCCGTGACATGCATAATATGACGCGAGCTGCCAATGTATGTACGTCACCGGTTGAATTGTCAATCGGCCATCATTAGCTGCATCTATGTATGAGAAAATGAATTTTCATCATAATTTATTTTTGCGTGAATTTTTCCGATATTTTATAGTCATTCTGCTATTCGGGGCAAAGACAAATCCAACAAATCAAAGTACATCAAAATCGGTTTAGCCGTTCTTGAGTTATAAATGATGTAACTAACCCGACTTTGTTTTATATGTACCTATATAGATATATATCATTCGGTTATGAACTATAGAAATATTTCAGCATGCTACTAAAATACTTTAATAATACAAAGAGCACTAAA
Source organism: Philereme transversata (assembly GCA_963924445.1). Classification (NCBI taxonomy): domain Eukaryota; kingdom Metazoa; phylum Arthropoda; class Insecta; order Lepidoptera; family Geometridae; genus Philereme; species Philereme transversata. Next base: position 16,647,557 of record OZ004347.1, read on the forward strand.
CATCTAAAGCCCATCACAGACGTAGCTATAATATATAGCAATATGAATCATAGCAAGGCATAGCGCGATATATCTTCTGTACAAATTTTCGATTGACCACACACGCAGCTATAATTTATATTTCTACGACGTCACCAAGCTATAGGTACTGTAATATATTATTGCATAGCATAGAAACTAGGCCGACCATCGTGAAATGAAGGCAAACTTTATATTATTACATCGTCTCAGCTTGCTAATATATAGCAATATACTATGCTATAATATACATTATAGCACAGTATATTGCTATATATTATAGCTACGTCTGTGATGGGCTTAATGCATCATGGTTCTTAACGTATACTCATAATTTGCGACCAAATATGAAACAGAAAATATATTTCTTTTCTACATTTCATCTAAACTTTTTAACCCATGATCGAAAAAGAAGTTTCATAGTTTAAGCTATTTATCTGCGTGTCTGTGTCCATGGTGAGGTAGTTACCCAAACGAAAATACCCATTTTAATGCAGGTTTTTATTGTTTGATAACTCGTATATGCGGGACGTAGAATCATCTCCAGCAATATTTATTTTAACTTGATAATTTCAAGAATAGTTTTTTGCCCAACTTGCAGAACGATGCCTAAACGTATTCAGCGACTAAACATGTTTAAATTATACGTAAGAGTGCCTTGCGCAACGATGTCTAAACGTATTTAGTGGCCAGATGTAAGGAGTTGTCAAATCATACAAAATAAATATTTCAAACATGTTTATTCTCTAAATTCGTTCAGGCATCGTTGTGCAAGTTGCCCTAAATATACTTAAGTTAAATAATTAGTAAATAATATATATAATAATAATATAAGTAGTAAATATTCATCTCTAGTTTGCACGACGTACAAAATTATTTGAATTTGTATCTTCCGGTCCGACCCAACTCTACGATAGCTCGGGGCAAAATGCAAAAACCATAAGGATTTAACTGACATCTGGTGTTCTGGACTAAAAAGCGGAGATTTCCTTTATGCGAAATTGAAATTGATACGAGTGGTTTCTAGTGAAGTTACCTCGGAGCTTCGAGTCGGTTTTAATATACGTTACTAGAAAAATGTAACATCTAGATCAGGTTGAAGTTTGACTTAGAATAAATTTATTAAGAACACTTGTGTGTGACCACTTGGTCACTCACTTAATATAATGTCACCGAGAAAGAACAAACAAAGTAACAACATCAGCATTCCTATTTATTTATTTATTTATTAAGGCACGCAAAACCACGTTTAATTAAGACAAGATTTATTGAGTTAAGGCAGTTAAGTGTTAACATTATTTTATGTAGTTAGTTTTGTCTGCAAATTTTAAATTCTAATCATAAGTTGTTGTGTTGTGTAACCTATTTTGTTTTACCAACCGAGTATATAAGGCGCCACAACGCGCGCGCTAAAAAAACGCACGCTCATTCTTATTCCAGACTTTGTGCTGTGCGGACGTGTACGTACGCTTACTTGTTTTAGTGATCAGATGGTGTTTAATTAAAATAGAACGTTAGTTAATTTGTTTCGTTCCCGTTTACGGAATTTTCTTTTTAATAAAATTGTTTTTACCTTTTGTTCCTAAAAATATTAATATGACAGAAGAAGAGACAGGACTTATTGAGTAAGAGAGATTTCTATTTTTAAAGTGAAACTTTTATTACATCGTCTCAAACTTTTTCGTCTGTGTGTTGCATGTTGCGTGACAGTTGGCCGCGGAGTAGGGATAAAGTGAAAAGCGCTCGTCAGAGCAGCCGAGGCCAATATGGCGGCGCCTATAGTTCGCATCAGCTGACCGTGTAGTGTATAGACTCTTACTCATTTGCGCGAACGAGGAAAAATGTCTATAATGTGAAACAAAGTTTCAGTTTTTCCGTGGTTTCATAAAACCTTTTTCCTTTTTTTATTAATGGCTAGTTTTTTTGCCTTGTTTCAGTCATAGTGTAAGGTGGTCACTGGTGATTGGACTTCCTTGCAAGTATTTTTTTTATCATAAATGGTCTTCGTTTGATCACAACCTCACATGATTGTAATTGATGATTTTTTTTATATTATTTGTGGTGAAACAGGCTTACGACGGCCCACCTGATGGTAAGCGGTCACCGTCGCCTATTGCCACCGGCAACCCCCGGGGTATTGTCGATGTATTATTGATTTAGTCTAAGATGGGCCACTAGGATCTAGAGGGCTTCAACTAAGGACTTCGACTAAGGAATTCACTATCTTAAAGAGACCCAAATTCAACAATTCATATTAGTAATTTTAACTTGACAAACGCTGGTTAACGAGTGAATAAAACTTTGAGAGTCCAGTTTCATAAAGTAGGTATTTGAGAACCAGGTTAATTTGAAAGCTCTCCGGTTTAAACGACTAAAATACTTTAAATAAGACCAGAGCTCTTTATTTGGTATCAAAAGTAAGTAGACTTTGAATCTAGCAGGATAGAGCTGTTTTTATTAAAATCAACTTAGCTTTATCTTGAATAACCTAGGTACTGTCTAATTTTTATACAAACTTTGTCTGAAAGCTTCCTTTACAAAAAACACTTTTAGAAAAGCACGTTTTCAGTATGTACCTACAGACATTCTGGGGGCCAATTCCCGTAACTTAAAATAGTAAAATTCTAGTTACGATCTAGTCTCGTTATGTTAAATGTCCTAAACGGTATTTACGTAACTGACAATACAATGAATTGGACGACCTCCGTGGTGCAGTGGGCGAATAGCCGGCTGAGACGCAGGAGGTAGCGGGTTCGATCCCCGCTGCGGAACAAATGTTTGCATGATCTACAGATATTTGTTCCGGGTCTGGTTGTTTCTCTATATATTATAAGTATGTATTTACAAAAAAAAATGTATATAAGTATTCTATCAGTTATCTGGTTCCCATAGTACAAGCTCTGCTTAATTTGGGGCTAGATAGCGCTTTGTGAAATGTCCAGCAATATTTATTTATTATTTATTATTAATGGTATGAGTTGACTGACATACGTTTACACAACAACCTAATATTGTAATATTAATGGAGCAGAATGCCAAAATATATTCAATTCATAATCCAATGTCATTTGGGTGTATCATCTTTCGTTGTGTTTTTAAAATTGTATTACGTGAATTGGCTCCCAGGCCAGTAATGATGAAAACTCTTATTTGGTTGGGCACCTCTTCAAGCTTTGGTCGATACATCCTTTTCATATTTGCATAGCGCGTAGAAAGATAACATTCTCTAAGCCGAAAGGTTCGTTAGAGCAATGATGACACTTTATTTATCAAGAGGGATGTCTAAGGGTCGATTGCTTCCAGGTAAATATTAGGGTCATCTAATATTAGCACTAAAAATCTAAGCCTTTTCCGAGCTAGTGCATGGAATTAGAGGGTATTTTATCATAGTACCTAGATAGGCGTGATAATTGTAACCCTCCGTTGGCAGCGGCAGTCGGTAAAAAGCAAAAACGCACATTTCCAAAGTATCATTCACCCAACTTCCGGCGACGCCGACGCGACGACTGCCGCAAATCACACAAGAACGCTCAGAAAAAACCCGACAATATTGTATAACACCAGGCATTCAATGACTGACACAATCGTTTGGGCCCTCCGTAATTTTCCTGCCATGTTTTATCTACGGGGAGAACAATAGCAACTCATTTTGGGGGCACAATGAATTTCATTTCGGACGCAATCCGCCAAAATACGCCCCGCCATTAAAATCCTTTACTCGCAATGGCAGGCTTTGTTGCGAATTGCGTGAGAAAACTAGCTGTTATTATAACCTAGATATTGTTCGTGGTAAATACATGCATTAGTGTGGAATCTAACAAATTAGACGGTAGTTAGCACGTGTTTTGTTGGCTCGGCCCCTGGGCCTCCTAATGGCCCGATGTCGTGGAAGAGACAATTGTTTCATTTGGAATCCTTGACAATTGCGCTGAATTGGGACTGAAACTGCTATTAAAATAGATGCTTACGAATAACCAAAGCGCCCGACTATTACTATTGAAATAAGATAACGTTGCAATAGGACACAATGGCAAAGATAACTGGAAACTTGATACAAATCGATGAGAATACAGATAGCTTATAATTTAAAATAATAATGTGCATCAAAGAAGCTTTTTCAGGGCGCTGAATCCTTTCACAACACGAGGGTTTTAACCATGGACTACAAGGACTTTAAAATAACCACACATCTAGTCAAATAGTTCTTGTTTTTTTAGACTAAGAAAGAAAGAAAGAAAATATATTTATTTGACACACACACACAAGACAGATCATTCAGAACAGAACAAACATACCTACTTTAGGGGTTCATAATCATAATGATGCAACTCTAAGGGCCGAATTCACCGTCGAAACTAAACGCGATCAGTTCAAGCTAAACTCAGTTCACGCGTTTAACTGAGTTCAAGGCTACAGTTTGCATTTCACCAACATCAACTAAACGCAGTTAAAGCTAAACGCGGTTCAAATTTCGAACGTCCAAGTTTCGACGTTTAGCTCATCTAAACGAGTTTAGAGATATGTCAATCAAAAGTCAAAAAGTGTCATTGACTTTATTTTGCGAAATATCTGTTACAGAAGTATTTTTTATATGATTCATATAGTTTATATCCAGAATGAAAAGAGCGTTGGCACTAGCTTTTGACGAAAGTGATGATGAATACTTTGTTCGTCGTCCAAGATGGATACGCGAAAGAGAATAATACTTCGACACCCTTGATGACGACAAGGATTTTGTGACCAGATTTCGTCTCACGAAACAGACAGTTGTGTCCGTATTGGAGTCGATTAATGATAAAATCGAATCTATTACGAATGGGGCGGTGTAACGACGAACAAAACGTGATTATGACTGTTTTGTTTGACAATTGCGTTTCGATCGTATCGATATTGATAAGTTTAGTTGCACCAAGACACTGTTTGATGTTGCAAATACGGAACGCATCGCTTTTTTGTCTATGATTCTAGATAAACTTGGTTTAAGTAAACGAAATCAAAACGGAGCTGGTGAATTCGGTTTCATGGAAGCCAAGGTCAAGTAAAACATTTGGACTCGGTTAAACAAAACCTGGTTTTATTAAACTTAGTTTCCGAAGAAAATGGTGAAATCGGCCCTTAGGCATGACTTACGCGAGTCTACTATTCTGTATGTAGTGAGTACATAAACATTATTATTATAAAGAAAAATTTTATACCTCAAGAAACACAAGATAAAAAATTTGTACATATATTATATGGGTTATATTATATATGTTATATTATATATGTTATATTATATATGTTTGTACATATATTATACATGGGTACGAGAGTACCCAGATAATATGGTCTTCCGTGCTAGACTAAGACCTAATTGTTGTAATTAAATAACTGTGTCCCGGAAAATCAACGTTATAATATCAAATTCAAGTTTCGATGATAATCTCGATGTCTGGAAACGCAACATTTGATGAAACTAAAAGGTAATGCTTGTCCAAAAATCGAGAGATGGTAGACATCATCAATTTAATGTTACGAGTATCTACACGATTAATTCGTAACATTGTATTATTTATTCATTTTTGTTTTATTTCGTCGCTTCTGCAAATCATTTTTGTTTATTTGTGTGGAAATAGGCTTACGGCCCACCTGATGGTTAGCGGTCACCGTAGCGTATTGACCCAGGTTATTGTCAATGCGTTCCCATTCGATCCCTGTAGTAACCTTTTTCATTTTTCTTGAAGTATCAAAAATTTGAAAAGTTTAAAAGTCAGAATAATCCAGCAACGCTAGTGACCTGTCAAATACTACAGTATACCACATAAAACAGTTGGTGGAGTGAGCCGGGTGTCCCGCGTCCAAATCCCATGCGCTATGTGGGACAACATAACCCGAGATCAGACCCTCGATTCCGTAAATGACGATGGGGGTGCAATAACGGGTGCATTTTAACAGTCCAACAGTTTTAACAGTTCCAAAACCAAAATAAAATTATATAAAAGTCATTATTATAAATACGGGATTTATCACGTACCGTCTTATCGGTGTTTTGACATACAATGTTTCAGTTCAATTCGTGAACCTTCATCAGGGTGAGTGCGATCCGCTCCGAATAACATCTCGCCTCGCACTGATATAATAAAACGTGTTCGGTTCGGACGCGTATCAATATTTTTAGGAAAAGTTTATGAGTTTGTATATGTTGATATGGATTATATGGATGGAGAGAAGATGAAAAGACCTTTGCCTAGCGTAGGATACAGAAGAATATTAAAAAAATGTGTTGATGTCACGATTCACGCTGAAACATCAAAATTTTAAAATATGCAGGTGTAGAAAAACAGAACCACAAAAAAATTGTTCAAGGAGTGTAGCTTAATGTTAAGGGACAGCATCCTGCATCATCATTATCAACCTTTAGCAGTCCATTCTACTGACACATACATCAGTCTCTTCCGCGGTGCACCACTGAGTCTGATCTTCGGCTCTTCTCATCCAATCTCTACAGCGCGCACATTGTCATTTCATATTTGCAGGCAATGTCTAAAACTTGTTCAATCGATTTTTTTTTATAGTGTTATCCGAACACATACGGAAAATTTCAAGATTTTTAAAACCATCTCAAAAATGTTAGTCCTAGACGGGACATGAACCCGCAACCTTCCTCTTGATACGAGGATGCACTACCCAATTGTGCTACCAGGCTATGTCACGTCAGGGTCGAAATTAGTGAGATGATTCAGATTACGACTAAAGCGCCGTTAGCTCCATCTACAGGAAAACTTATACAGTTTTTAACCTACTCGATGCCAAACGTTATAGTTTAGTACATTGATAAGAGATGTCGCGTTGCTTATTTCAAACAGTATTCTCATTTTTTTATAGTGTTATCCGAACACATACATAAATACATAAAAATCTTGACTGATCATATCAAAACGATTGCCATACTTGTGATCTTCATTGCCATTATAATATTTTAATTGAGGATCTGGACCGGAAGCGAACTTGTCCCGCCAAGAATCAATCCGGAAACGAGCGATTAGCTGGCAATGTGCCAAATTGCTGGTGTTGCAAGCTTATAATGTTCGCTACAGAACCAATTAAAGTTTGCTAAGTATTATGGCTGATGAGCTGGGGACGAAATATTGATATGATAGCCAGATGGGAATCCTGGCAGAGGCGATATCCAGATGGCAAAGAGATGGTGCGGTGTACCACATGGTATCAATTAGGTGTGTAAAAAAACAGCTGCTACATTATAGAATAGAATAGAATAATCATTTATTTGGTACACAAAATGACACATGAAACCATTATAATAAGTGGTTCGCCCCGAACTGAGATCAAGGAGGTCAAAAATAAAATATTATTTGCAATCTTTGACTATAAAAGTAGTGCCATGAAATGAATGAATAACCAACTTACTTGACCCACGCTACACGTATACCAAATTTCAGCACGCATACCAAATTTCAGCACTGTGGGGTCACTGGTGTACCCTGTAAATTTTGTCAAACTTCAGCTTTGTATTAACAAAGACTTTTTATTAAACGTGGCATTTGACCGGATAGTCTCATTTTGGATTATATTTTTACCAATATTTCAACACCCCCCCCCCCCCCCCCACACACACACATTTTAGCTCATTTAGTCACACCAAAATTGTGTCATCACTAGTAAATTAAATTTCACGATGATCGCATAAGCGGTTCGAAAGTTATCCTCGGGCAAACAAACATACATACATACAACGCCGATTCGCCCAAGTTGGTACAAGGTACAATTTAATCTAATAAGTAATAACAGACAGTTATTAGACTAAAGACAGTTCGACTCATGTGTCTGCGTACCAAAATGGCGTTCAGCTCAGCATAATGTTGGATGTCATGTACCCAACGCTGATTTTCAGCTGAAACATCAGGATTCGGAGAAGGATCGCGTTATACCTATGTTGCTGTCTATCATTTTACAGATCATTTGCCAAATCACGAAAACTCAGTGGTCAAGGTTTGCAGAAGTACATTAAAAAGAGAATATTCTAATTTCCAAGTTACATGTCGCTGACTCTGAACGGTGGCTGCCAAGATATTATTTTTATTTTATTAACTCATCGTAAATTCTATCGAATAACAGGCTCTACTATAGCAAGGATAACCCAGGATGATTTAAATCACGACGTTAACATTTTCACATACAATCTATGAATTAAACTAAAACATTGACTACAGAAGTCCTTGATAACATAATTACTGATTTAAACAGATATTTATCGCGTATATACCTTTTTTATTTGTTATCCTAACTGACTCCGAGGTCTCGACTACGTTGGGATAACAAATAAAAAAGGTACATACAAGTACCGGCACGAAACTTTAGCGCTGACGGTTATTGCGCAGAAGTTAAAATTAAGGTACCTGAGGGGGGGCTAGCGGGATGAAGGGCGGGCGTGCGTAGCGCCGATTGGCTCTCCAATCGCATTCCGTTCCCCGCACTGATACGATGCCCCGCGCACATCCAGTGTACAGTCGCGTTCTTATTTGTATTGTTATTGCTGTTATTTGAATTTGTTTGCTAAATTAACTTCAACACATCATGTTAATTATGTCTTAGGTACCTACTATAAATCTTTGGACATTGGAATTGGAGATAAACTATTTATTAAAGTATAGGTAATATTATTTGCGTGCGCGAGAGTACTCATGCGCAGCTATCCTCCACATTTCGTTCAGCGCTAGACTTACTATTTGACATTACATTAAAATAATGTCAGTAACGTTATTTAGCTAATAATTAATTAAAGTTATAATTGTATTGCGTGCGCGACAGTACCCATGCGCAGCTATCCCCTCCGCATATCGCTCAGCGCTAGACTTACGTGCTTATACGCGGTGATCGCGAAAGTTTGAAAAATTCCTTGATAACATTTATCACAATTTGATCTTTTGATTGTGCTTTGACTTTGTGTTCGCCATAAGCAAAATTAAAAAAAAAATAGTGTAATAGAAAAAATCACTTTCAGTTTTTCTTGAATGTTTTAATTTTCCGACCTACTTTTAGTTTATTTTCCCTAAAATATTATGCGGACTATTATAATTCGGTTTTTTTTTAATACTCGTAATATTTAAAAAAATTGCCAAATCGGTTGGTGTGGCCGCTTACCAGCGAACACAATTTCATTTTTATTTACATAGATAAACAAAACTCGGGATGCACACATATACAGAAAAAGGATAAGGAGAGGAAATGAAAAATAAGGAAATATATTTACAAAGCGATAATAACTAAATCACACTAATATTATAAATGAAAGTTTGGATGTTTGTTTCTTTGTTACTTAATCACGTCGTAACGGCTGAACCGATTTCGATGAAATTTGGTATGTACGTAGATTATAGCCTGAATTATCACATAGGCTACTTTTTATAAACAAAACACGCGTGCGAAACCACGAGAGGAAGAATTATATAACAATGACATATTAGTATTATTTGTCCAATAAATAATTCTAGACACTGGCTTGGATCTAAGGGAGAGAAAAATTTTAATATTTGAATGTAGGTACCACAGCGGATCCATTTAATGACTTAATTTTCCGTTACACGTGGTAATGCTGCCACGATACATATCGTAAAAATCACCCGTGACTAAAGATTAACAGCTAAAATGCATATCAACTCCGCAAAGATACTTTCAGAACTTTCAAATTATTTCTGGGCGTCTGGTCGAAGCGGCGTGTGATCCGAGAGCTGGCGCTTATCTGGGTCAACGCATAAGCATTGCAATTCAGCGGGGCAATGCAGCCAGTGTCTTGGGGTCTCTTCCGCCTGGTAGTGATCTGGAGTAGTTGAGCTATCTATAGATCGTTTGCAACGGTCTTTAGATGATTCAACTGTTTCTTCTGTGTTTTAGTCATGTAAATATTTATTGTTATTAAAGGCATTGTTGTGGACTGTATGTTGTTGAAAGTAAACCTTCGATCACTGTTAATTAATATTTATTTCTTAGAACTGTTCTAGACGAAGTCTTAATGCTGAATCATTTTGAGGGCGGGCGCCGCTGCCTTTATAGGCCGGTATCTGCAATATAATATTGCTGATCCGATAGTGTGGGAGAGGGACGGGTCGCGCCCTCTCGCTCGCACACTATAAATATTATACTGCCGATCCGATAAGTGTGGGAGAGGGACGGGTTGCGCCCTCTCGCTCGCACACTATAAATATACAAAACGGCGGTGCCCGGCTGCCGTTAGGTGACCCTTTACAAAGCGTGCATTCGTCCCATTATGACATACTCATCTGTAGTATTTGCCCACTCTCCTAAAGTTGGTGCCATTCAGGTTATTCAAAATCGCTTCTTGCGAAAAGCCTCAGGCTCGCCCTGGTACTTTCGCAATAACGACCTACATCGCGATATGAAATTAGAATCAATAGCCAGGTTCATGAAGCTCGCTTCCAAGCGGTTTTATGAACTTGCCTCTAATCATCCGAACCCTTTGGTACACACCATTCCGGTCTACCCGTTGGATCCACCCGCCAACAAAATCCTCCGTCGTCCGAGACACGTTCTCGGAGACCCGGATGACGAAATCACCTCCGCTAATGCGGAAGGTGAGTCATCTACATCAGACAGAGCAAACACTTCACAGAAACACCGATCTCGCCGGCGAGGTCGACGAATCCCTTCAGTCGCCGCCTATACGAGGTACAAACATGTACCCGGGCGTTTCTCTCCTATCCCCATCCCGGCAACAGCCCAAGCCGAGGTTCGTACCTAAGTGGTGCCCTTGCGCTAGTTGCCTAAAAAACTTACTGGGCTGAGCGCCATCTGCGCTCGCCAAAAGTTCGGTTAAGCTGTCACGGCCTCAGAGGCCAACAGCGAGATTAGTACATTCGAAAAAGAGGCCAACAGCGAGATTAGTCCATTCGAAAAAAAAAACCCCGGCTGCCGCGCCCAGTTCGGCGGCAGCAACCCTATCGTTCGCCTCTAATCTCTATACTATACAAGGCAATTAAACATAACAAAATTTTCCTAACTTAATCTATAGCTCGGCGTCCGCTACAGGCATTTTGCCTTTAATTTGCAATTTATTTTCTGTATTGTTATCTATTCTAAAAGGATCATTAGAAAAAACAACCAGCCTTGTTTCTTGCTTTTCTTTCCTAGCTTGGTCGCGAAGGAACAGGCATTAAAATTGACGTTTCAAAGTGGTCTTTGTGATTTTAATGAATAAACATATTTGACTTTGACTTTGTCCCCATTAAGAAAATAATTGCAAGAACTTGTATATTAATATTATTTGTCAAATACCCTCAAGAATTGTCAAATCACTCTGTGGCCAACTCTTGCTGGGTGTCTTTCAGGATTGGGAAGGGGGCTGGTATTTGAAGGTCTTCGATAACGATAAAGAAAATTAACAACCCATTAACGTCTATCTACCAAGATTCTCTGTATTCAGGACCACAAAGTTATTTAGCGCCTATTGTACTAAGCATGGTAACTGTTATGTTAGATACTGTGCATAACTAGTACCTTGGCTACCTTCAGTTTAGTTACATCGGCTATTAATCGAGTCCAACCCACATTCTATCCACGTAGCAATTAGTAGCCGTTAGTATAATCTGGACACAACTGGCCGTAACCGGTTCTCGGTACATTTTACCGGATTTGTTTGGTGTCGATTGTTTTCGGTTGGTGGTACGTGAGCCGAATCTTAAGGTGTGGTCGATATATTTTGGTTTTCAGGAAGGTTTTCTTCAAACAATCTTAATAAACCGTTGTTTTTTTTTAGATAAGTTAATAAACCATCTCTTTTGATATCTTTATTAATTTATTTTGATATAATCGCTTTATTTTAATATTTATGAATAGTAAGTATTTTCTTTGACTGAAAACTAAAAATGAATAAATACCTCAATAAATAAACTTTATATTGCGATCAAATATTTGCAAACCAAGAAAATTGAAAGCGTTACATTTGCGTCTCAGTAAGCTATTCGTCCACCACAGAGATCATAAAATGAGAATCAAACCGACAACAGTAAAAGTATTTTGAACTATGTTGCAATATAATACGATTTTCACGTATGTACATATGTACATAGATGTACATAGATTATAACCTGGATTAACCTGGTTTTTGTTTACAAATCTCGTGGGCGAAGCCGCTGGCGGAAGCTAGTATAAAATACATTTTAATTAAAGGTGCAAACATAATTAAACATTCGTTCGTTAATTACATTTACTACCTCGACTACCTCCGTGGTGTAGTGGGCGTATAGCCAGCTGAGACGCAGGAGATAGCGGGTTCATGTTTGCATGATCTACAGATATTTTTTCCGGGTCTGGTTGTTTCTCTATATATTATAAGTATGTATTTACAAAAAAAAATGTATATAAGTTCAGTTATCTGGTTCCCATATTACAAGCTCTGCTTAGTTTGGGGCTAGATAGCGCTGTGTGAAATGTCCTGCAATATTTATTTATTATTTATCTATTTATGAATAATAAAAATATCTCATTTACCTTACAATTAAAACACACAATTCTCAAACCAGAAGGCTCCGCTAGAGCATTTCATATCTAAATATCAATGATCACTCACAAACTATACGAAACAATATGTCTGATATTACCATCTTCGAAGTTCGCCAACTTTGCGCCAATTTCGCGCAACTTCCTCTCAACGGAGGTACTTCAGAGCTACTTAGACTAAAGTACGGCGAATATGACCCCTTTAGAGATTGAAGAGGTTGGTCAGTTTGCAACTCACAACCATTTACTTTCCGATGTGGGTAAGATGAAGTTGCTTTTTGAATGCGTTGCAGTTGATAAACTCGAAGTTTGACCGAAACTCTATTTGAGGTCCTACACTTTATAAATAAATATTATTATTATTATAAGCCGGTTGTGTCCCACTGCAGGGCAAAGGCCTCCCTTCCCTCTTTCCACTCGTCTCTGTTGTGTCCCGCCACCTTCGCCTGGGCCTTCCACGCGGGCGTCGTCCGTAGTTTGGGAGCCATTCAGTAGTGGTCTTAGCCCACATTATAAATAAATAATAAATAAATATTGCAGGACATTTCACACAGCGCTATCTAGTCCCAAACTAAGCAGAGCTTGTCCAGAAACCAGATAACTGATAGAATACTTATATACTTTTTTTTATAAATACATACTTATAATATATAGAAAAACATCCAGACCCGAAACAAATATCTGTAAATCATGCAAACATTTGTTCCGCGGCGAGAATCGAACCCGCTACCTCCTGCGTCTCAGCTGGTTATTCGCCCACTGCGCCACGGAGGCCGTCTTGAGTCTTGACTTTGATTAAATTTTGACATTATTCTTTGCACAGGTTTCCAGAGCGACCGATTTTGTATGTCCTTCCCCCAACGGCTCCTAGGGACCTATTAGGTCATCTTTTAATCTACAGGGGATGCTTATATCATTGTATATTCCATTGTACTAAATCTATGTGTAAAAATTATGTTCTGTATTTTACTTTGGTGCACAATAAAGAGTTATCTTATCTTATCTTATCTATCTTATATTCAGTAGTACACGTCCTATGGCTAATGTGATGATGTTTATAAGCAATGATTGTCCTGGTAATAAAAATTGTCAGAATGTTTCAGATATGTCAATTTTTGATGATATATTTGTATCTTTGATTCCAATTCATCTTTAATTCATTTCTTCTTTACGAATAATAGAGGAATACGAGATCAGCTCACAAAGTTACTGGCATAGCCCAAGGATTAGCAAACTAAATGTCAGTGGGCGGGATACATAGCTCGAAGAACTGGCGGCCGTTGGGGCAGAAAAGGTCTACGGAGCTCAAGTGGAGACCAGGCATTTGAAAGCGCAGAATAGAACGGGCACTACTAGATGAAAAACGAGACGAAAGACTAATAAACGTTGCTGGGAGCCGTTGGATGCAAACCGCACTGGGTCGGTCACTCTGTAAATTTATGGAGGTCTATGTTCAGCAGTCCAAAATCAAAATTAATTTATTCAATGAAATCTTTTAGATTATTTTGAATCGTCAAATTACGCCTGTTCCTCGCTATCAATTACCGGGAAGACTCCTATCCTGTGGCTGGTAATGATGATAACAAAGCTACTGATGAAACATACAATGAATCACCTAAAATAAAAATGACCACTTCAGATTCCCTAGCCCTGATAAAATCAGTAAAATTAGCGTCGGACTGGTATCCGCAAATCCCATTAGCAATGATATTGAATATTTTCAATACTCATTATTATAAATACGGGATTTATCACGTACCGTCTTATCGGTGTTTCGACAATGTTTCGGTTCAATTTGTGAACCTTCATCAGGGTGAGTGTGATCCGCGGCGAATAACATCTCACCTCGCACTGCGCGCCGCAGCCCTCTGCGCGCGAGTCGACGGGCGCGGTGGTGGGGATTCTATCAACGATGGCCCAGCGTGTTGAAAGGCTACGTCAACTAATCACCAATCACGAAAGTTTTCTAAGTAAAATTCTCAATACTTACATAATTTACGTACACTTATCTTACTAGGATTCCTAAGATAAGTTTCTGGTTTACGTAAGTTAACGAATCCGTAGATTAACGTGGAAACTACTGTGATCCTTCCGCGAAATATTGACTACAGAACTAAGAAGACTGCCTTGTAGGTACTTAGAACCAGAGCAGCTTAACAGATTCTCAATAATCTAATTTCTGGCAAAACAATGAACATAGTCAAGAAGGAACTAGACAGCTATAAAAAATTATAATTTACAATTCAAAAAGTAAAGTTGTAGATAATATGAGAGTTTATACCGAGATCATATAGTGTCGAAATTACCAAACCATAACCTAAAATTATTGTGTAAATATTTTACAACATCCAATATGTTACATACAAAAATAATATTATTAAAAAAATTATAATATAAACTGGGATATCTAAACAAATTAAGAAAATTATATCCTTACGCAATAACTTCATATCACATAATAATTAAAATACCTATAAATTAAATACCTACAAACCTACCTTTAAAAATTCCAGAGGTTCTTAAGGTGGCGGCAGAATCACCCATACATCTCTTAAGCGAGTGTGGTCCACTAATGCGCAAACGTAGCATTCATCTGGGCAAATAAATTCTTAGCCCGGAGGAGCAAACAGTAACCCCTAAGAATATGCTACAGTTTCTAAACAGCTGTGGCTTAGTGAACTTTGAACGCCCCCATGAACTAGAGGCGACATAAACACAAGTGGCGATCACAAAAGGCCTCGTGGCCGCACAGATATTAAAGCCGCAAAAGCTAATAACAAAAAAGGTGGCATACATAAGGTACGATGTATAAAAGTTACCCTCTATGTATATAACTAGATGGGTGCAGGTACCCAGGTTAGCAAATAACTTGGAAACTTTGCCTACTGCAGATAGGCAGATTCTAAGATATTACATCAAACTGCAGTAAACAGAGTTTTATTAAGAAAGTTAAGGAGCACTTGCGATAGTTTTAAATTGTCGATATTCTGCGAAACTTTAAGTTAGTCGGCGGTACCTGTGGTACTTGTTGAGTAAGTTCAATCGGAACAGAACTTATTGTTTTAGTTTCCTATAGATTTTCCTTTTCACTGAGAATATCTGAAGATGTGTACACACAAAGTCCATACAATGTGCTTCTTTTTACGAGAACTATTAACATCTAATATTAGAAGTGTTATTTTTAATTTTCATGGATAAACACTTTTTTGTTAAACACATATACAATATGTACATACCATTATTATTATGAGCGATAAATAATTATAGTAATTTTATTTTAAACTAGCTGTTGCCCGCGACTTCGTGCGCGTTACACTTCTAAATGTGTAGGTAACCTAGAAATAAAGTTAAACCTGACACCCCATTTTTATTCCATGGGAAATAGTTTATGGGATAAAAAGTAGCTTATGTGGTAATCCAGGTTATATAGGTATACCAAATTTAATCGAAATCGGTTCCGCCGTTACGACTTGATTGAGTAACAAACAAACAAATAAACAAACATCCAAATTTTTACATTTATCATATCAGTATAATGTAAAAAAATTACACAAAACACACTAAATTAAACTTCTAAGACAAACTAAGAGAAAACTACACACGTCAAAAAAGTCTAAGCAACACCTACAAATTTAGAATATTTTCAATTTTATAGATTTTTATTTTAATTGAATTATATTTCTATGTTGTATTTGTATATTAAACTCAATAAATTTCTTTAAAAAAATGTTTATTTACAGTTAAAAGTTTGCTGTGAGTCTGGGTGCAAATTTGTAAATAATAATAATGTTTATAATAATGGTAAAAATAAACAACAATATGATTTATGCGTTAAATTTTAACCTTCTTTTGGGCATTTACATTAAATTGAATACAGCGTGTTTCCTCCTCGGTTGTTTAAAACTTGTCGGCCACGATTCTGCATGGAGTCAATTAGGTTATTGATTTCCTTCTGGGGCAATGGGTCCCAGTGGAACTTGAGCAGGTTTTATAGCTGGTGTTCTGTTAAAACCCCATCAAGATCTTTCAGGACCCTTCTCTGGAGCATATCCCACACATGCTCAATGGGTTTCAAGTCAGGCGATTGAGCTGGACATGGCAAAACGCGTACATTTTCGCCCTGTAGCCAGTCTTGCATTGTCGTGCATCTATTTATGTAAGCTCAGGTCCCAATGTTTGTGAAAATAGACGCACATAGGGATCTAGCACATGTTCCACATAATTTCCAGCATTCAGGTTGCCATTTATAAAAACGAGATCGATTAGCTATTCCAGCCCAAACCATTAGGTACTGTCGAACCGCTATATGGGTGGTCTTCCTGGACACATCTTAGACGTTCAGCGTTTCCTGGGCGACGATATACCATCATTCTTCTAGTATCAGATTTGAACCCGAATCGAGATTCATCGCAGAACAAAATTTGGTCCCATCGTTCTTGCGGCCATAGCACGCGTGGTCTGCACCATTGAATACGACGCGCTCGTTTCCGTGATGGATCTGTGGGCATTTGATTGGACCACGTGCACGTAGATCATACCTACTCTTGCAGTCTGTTTCGCACAGTTTGGGGCCAAACAGTGGGACCATCAGCATTCTGTAGCCTTGATGCATCGATCTTGGGCAGTCAGCTTTTGTTCACGTCTACATGTTAACTGGATGTATCGGTCTTGACGACGAGTGATACTACGCCCTCGGCCTGGGTGCTGTTCAGACTGATCACCTGTGTTACAATAACGCCTCCAGAGTTGGCAAATTACGCTTCGATGAACACCGAAATGCCGGGCAACATAGACATGTTTTAAATTTCTAGCATCCCTACAACTCTTTGCATCTCTCCCGTGATAAGATGACGACGCTCCATTGCACAGTAAAAACTCGTGGACTATTATTCGCAACACACAACCAATGATTACTGCGGTTACTAATTTTTTTTCGTTGAATAAGAAATAAAACCGCATCTATGAAATGCCGTTGAAATGGACAAAATAATGTTTTTATTGTTTAAAAACATAATTTACTGAAAAAAAAACTACCAGTATTTATTTGTTTATCAAAGAGGTTGACTATTTTAAAGAAGGTTTGATATTCCATGAAAGTTTAAAACGTAGTAAAAAAAAATATACTAAAAAAGTCATGTGTTGCTTAGACTTTTTTTGATGTGTGCATTTTCTTCTGACCAAAATGTTCTACTCATAGTCCTTACCATTTCAAATTTCAAACTCTACGTCCCTATGAGGCCGTGTTTTAAAAGTGCATAACCTCTTTAAGCTTACAACCCTTCAAATGAGGTACTCATATAATACGGTGACTTTCGAGACATTCCAATTTTAAAGAATATTTGCATAAGTTTTTAAGTGAGTTCAACCTTTTTTGAATAAAATCGGATTGAGTTTTCAAACATGTGTCAAAATAAATAGTAATTTAAATCAAAAGCACTGAGGACTATTGATATCAACCTCGAAGCAAATCGTCGCCAAAATAACTTTCTACCCCGTTAGGGGATGAATTTCAATAAAATACGAAACAAGTCTTCTATCAATTCTGTTAAAAAAGGTTTATGCAAAATTTGAAGTAGATTGGACCAAGGAATCACGTTATCCCATACAAACTTTGCCCCCCTTTTTCACCCTCTTACGGGTAGAATTTCGGAAAACCCTTTCTTATCGGATGCTTACGTCATACAAAGAATGCAGCCTCCAAGTTTCAGGTCTCTACGATCAGCGGTTACGGGCCTTCAAAACCTGTCGACAGATCACACATTCAACCTCTATTGTGGTCCCAGGTGGGCTAAACAGATCCTAATATTATCCCTATCTCATATACAACGCTTGGCTAAATTATGCGAGTAATTAATTAATTTATGATACCTACACGACCATATCAACACATATGTATGTGAGATGGATAGTATCGTCAGCTAATTCAATCGGCAAGCTTACTCATACTTATATTTAATTGTTCATACGTGTTGAAAATCATTAATTATAACCATACTCTCCCTTTATAACCGATTTCAAAAAAAGGAGGTATCAGTTTTTTTTTATTTGTGTTCCTCGATTTTATTTTTTTTATATATTATTTAACTTGTAGACGTACAAGCAGACGGGCCTCCTGATGTTAAATAGTCACCGCCGCCTATAAACTCCTACAGCACTCGAGGTACTGCAGTCGCGTTGCCTACCACTTAATACCCTATTAACACCTCTCCTGAAGCCGTTCATTTTGAAGCCCACCGGAAAACTTCCCAGGTAGTCTCATTGGCACCAAGTCAGGATTTGATTAAAGGATCCTAAAAGAATCGAGGGCAACCCTCAAATTTTATAGGGACGCATAATTATTTCATGTATTTACCTCAGAACTCCATCATTTATCAACCGATTTCGATTTTTTTTTTATGATATAGATACTTTTATATTGGTCTCATAGAAATTTCATCAAAATCAGTTAAGTAGTTTGATTAAGTTAGTTATATTTTTGTTAAAAAGTTACTTGTCACTTCCTTCTGCCCTTTTCCCACATTGCGCGGGGTCGGCACAACATGTATTCCTCCTCCACATCTCTCTATCAGCTGTCATCTCCGTTGTCACTTCCTTCCTATCCAAATCATTCTTCACACAGTCCATCCATCTCTTCTCCGGGCTTCCTCTACTTCTATATCCATCCACACTCATATCTAATACTCTTTTAGTCACATGATATTCTTCCCTACGCATGACATGCCCACACCACGCTAACCTCTTACTCCTTAATTCTTTAAACTTTCTCTAATATACTCATTCCTTATCTTATCCATTCTCGTGACCCCACACATCCATCTCAACATTCGCATTTCCGCCGCGTGCACTCTTCTTTCATACGTCCTTTTCGTGGCCCAACACTCAGAACCATACATTACGACAGATCTTATGATCGCCTTGTAAATTTTCCCCTTAAGTGTAAGGGCAATTCAAGGATCGCATGTTGTTACTTGTCACTATTCATTATATCTTTGTCTGTCTACTTGTTCCGAAAACAAGTTTTGACTGCAATAGTGAATCATTTATTTAGTTTGTACTTAATATATTAGTCTTGTATAGATTTTCTTTAAATTTTAGTTGCAATATGTGTTACCATTACAATAAGAGTTTATCCTTGTTACCACAAAAAAGTTATACGACTGTATAACGCGTATTTAAAAATTTCCTTACTAAATTTTGTACAGGATATTTTTAAAAACTAAACTGTGTTTAATTTTATTTATGGTAAGACCTTTAACTTTTAGTTTACATTTAACTATTCATACAGTCAGTTCACACCTTTTTTTTATGAAATATGTTATGGTGAAAATTTAACTGGTTTTAGTATTCATTTTATATCTACCTATTTGTATTCTCTATTGTACTGTTTGTTTTCAAAATAAATAAATAAAACAAAATAAGTCTGTGGCAACTCTCAAATCGATAGACCGATTTCAATGTTGTTAATCAATAAGCGTTTTTGATGGTTCTTAGCTATGTTTGGTAAAATTTATAATTTATACTAGCTTCCGCCCGCGGCTTTGCAGTAGCCTATGTGCCAATTCAGGTCATAATCTATCGACACACCAAAATTCATCGAAATTGGTTCAGCCGTTATAACGTGATTGACTAACAAACAAACAAACAATTATCCAAAGTTTCGCATTTATAATATTAGTGTAATTTATATACTACGTGTTTTGTTATCTACGACATTAAATTTATTTTATTTTATTTTCTTATCTTTTTCATATAGGCACTGCTAAGTTTTAACTTTTGAGTGACGTCCGTGACGCCAATGCAGGTTTAATGGCTGTAAACCAGCGCTGAGCAATAGGTTATTGTTCAGCATAATGCTGAGCCATTCCCCTTTTTCGGCACAGGGCTCATAGAGACTGGATACGTATTTTTAGTACTATTTATTATTTTTTGCTTAAGTAATGTTTTTTAAATTGTCTGTATTTTATTGTGTTTATTTAATTGTCTGTCTTCACTTATCCACTGTATGTAGTTTCTGTGTGTTTGTTACTTGTGTCGAAATAAATGTATATATCTATCTATCTATCTATCTAAATAAAAACATGAGTAGGGCTATTGGCTAGTATTGTTGTAAAATAGTTTTTTTCATAAAATATTCATTACCATCGAAAATTTTAAATTTTCAAACAACCGTAATATCAAATCCTAAAATATCAATGATTCAGCCTGTATAAAATAGGTAAACAAATCATATTCATTCATCATGTAAGTAGGTACCTAGGCGGCATCGTCGCAAAAGCGCTGTCGATTTACGTTAAAAATTGATTATTGGAAATGTACCGATCACTTGACAAATATTCGAGCTACCTATAAGCCTCCTATTAAATCAGTTAATACGATTTCGGGTGTGTGTTTTAAATTGATGTCGTACTTAACAAAACAGGTTGTATATAAAAATTATTCCATGATGTTTTGATTTTTGTATGAACGCAAGACCATATTTTTTTAATCCACTTGAAGCTAGTGTGGGATATCTAGTTCTTTACCGTAAGACGGCCCTGTGCATAAAATAGCCAACCGTTTAAACTGATTCAAAGCTGTATTTCGCGGAAATGTGTGAACACATCCATAAATAAAATCGCAACTCCAAACGAACGAAAACTAACCGCCATTCTGAAAGCAGGCATCTGGTTTGTTAGTAACATCCAGAAAACGCATGCATGTTAACCTCGTTTTGTCAAACTTTTTTATGTTTTTATATTTATTGTATAACTTCTTAATTGCACTTTCTCTAAAACAAAACATTGTAATACCGATCGATATAAGGAATCTACTTAGCTACAAGAAAAGAGGTATCAGATTATTCTCGAAGATATTTTATTAGCATATTATCATTCGGTTTGTTTTTCTTTTGTTAAGTTTTCACTTGTTTGTTTTAGCTGGCTGTTTTAATGAAGCAACTTCGAAAACTTAATGAAAACTTACGAACAGTCTATTAGTGGAACAAAATCAAATGATCCTATGTAGGTAGGTACCTTAAATTTTCGTCTGGTGAAATGTGTTACACGTAATATATTTACTCTAGTTATTTTGAATACCTAAAAAAGTTCTAGATAGTTTGAGGATTTATATCAACTTTTAAATTGGTAGGTGGTAATTAGTGATTAAAACGGGTATTTATCGCGTATGTTACTTTTTTATTTGTTATCCCGACGTCTCGGCTGCGTTGCAACAGTCGTGGTCGCGGGTTGACTGGAGTACTTGGAGCTACCGTCGTGAAGTGATTGCAGCTGTAGCAACTACCCTCACATGGTCTTCAGAATTAGAAGTGTCCTCGTTCATATTACGACACACTACACTAACCGTATCTACGCACTGAGACGTCCGATCACGACGCGCATACCTAGTAATCACCGGGTTCCAGGACGCTGAGAGTATAGCCATCGTCCCGATTGAAATTTGAAAATTTCTTGATTTAAATCGCTTCACGAACCATTCTCTTGTAATAATGGCGTTCACTAGAGAGAACCTTAGGATCATGCAGTTCAATCCAATGATTCGGTCCCTAGTCTACCAGATGCTTTGCTATCGCTGACGTGTTTACCTGGTGATTTTTGACAGTTGCGATATGCTATGGGTAGGTGGTAAAATGGTTGGTTTTCCCCTGCCAAACAGGGGACCTTTCGGGTCCGTGGTTAGTCAGAGGGAAGGCTCTGGCCAACCCGGATAGCGGACTCAGGGAGGGCAGCCGCACAATGTGGCATGTGCTGCTGTGCACGCACCGCGAGCCCCTGGTACGTGCTCTTTATGGGCGATATGCATGAGGGGGGCTCTGGTGCGTTTCTTGCGAGATCCCAGAGCCCTTTGACATGCATTGAGGCCGGCCACCGGGGAGGTTTTAGTAGGTCGTTGAGTCCGGCAACCTCACATAACCCGTATTGTACCCTGCATGCAATACGGATATCAGATTTCCTCCTCTAGAGAAAAAAAAGGTGGTAGACTAGTAAACAACACAGGAAATTAAATGTCATGGTCTCTGGTTAGTCTTTATAAAATACTATTATTATAGCGACATCTTTTGACATGAGACGGAACTATAAAATACATCACATGCTTGGTAGTAAGGTCCACGAAACCAGTTGAGACAAGATGTGTACTGTTCAATCTTGCAATGTTCAATTCATAGATGGCAGGGCAGAACTTAAATCACAAATCACAAAATTAAATCATGTACCTACCTACTTCTTGATCAAAAAATCCGTAACATCTCTATTGATTGGGTTTAAATACCATACCTTACCGTCGTCTGTTTTTCCTAAAGAATACAATCGGGCCTCTTTAAGATACGAGTGAATATGGTTCTTGCTTCATCTTAGACCACATCATCTCCTACCATTAGGGGAGAATGTGGTCAAACGAAGATCTATTCAGTTTAAACAAAAAAGTGGCACTCCGGGAGTGCCGACAGAAATGAAAACTTGAATAAAAGCAGACTACACTACAGATACTTATATACAGAGGTGTCGGTAACTGTAATAGTGTCACGAGTTCAATGGTTTTTTTCCATCTCAAAAATGATCAACGTGCCAAAAGAAGTATTCACTTCAAAAATACATAAAGGTTAGTTCATCCGGGAACTGCGTTAACAAAGATATTTTCGTTAGTTAAAAAGTAAAAATTTCTTAGGAGTTAATTGTAATTCCGTAGAACTTTGTAAATATTCGTTTCCAATAAAGAACAGTGCAGAGCGTCGATAAATCGCTTAATGGCGTTTCAGTGGCCGTATTTCTGGGATTATACACCGTGTGCACTTCTTGTGAGCTGGTATAAGGTAAAAGATTTAGCATACAGACACTTCGCTTGTGGAATGTTCTCCCTGCTGAGGTTTTACCTAGAGACTACAGTATGGGGTTCATCAAAAAGGACGTTTTGAAAATATTAAAGGGTCGGCAACGCTCGATTAATATCTTTGGTGTTACAAACGTCCATAGGCTACGGTAACCGCTTACCATTAGGTGTTTATATGCATATGCTTGTTTGCTACCTTTGTAGTATAAAAAAAAAGACAGCCTCTAACTATTCCTATTCCTAGAAAAACATCCATATTGTATTCAAATAGAAAATATAAGTCAAATGCTCTAAGCCTGAGTCAGACAAAAATAGGACAATTGTTAATATTACAAGCAACATTGGAATCTTTGTTAGCATTCAGGGCAAACAAATAAAATACAAATAAATTTACACCTACTTAGGCACCTATTTATTATACTATTAACAATCCTTCTAATATTATCATTTCAAAAGTAACACTGTCTCTCTGTCTGTTTGAGTTGACTAAACGGCTGGAACGATTTCGCTGAAATTTGTTATATTGATAGATTATGATCGGGATTGAGATGCAGGTTATTTTTTACCCAACTACGCAGAAGGAGGGTAACGTGTTTAATATTTAAAATGTTGAGAGGTTCAGCTACTATACTCTGTACACGTTTAGTAGATGGATACATCTAGTTTAACAAAAGAACGAAAATGAGAAGAGTTGTACACTCGAGAGAACATAAACTAGGCAACAGAAAATGGTGTGTATTTGCAAGTCGCTCATGTGTCCAACAATTCATTGATTTGAACATAGGCTCAAAGATTTCCAGTGCACCCAGCAACCTGACTCACAGCCACAGCAACTGTTATCAGGTCATCCTTCCATCTAGTAGGGTGCCATCCTACGCTACGTCTTCCAGTGGCGGCCATCTTCGAGCTATGCGCCCTCTGGGCTGAGTCTGTGAATTTAGTTTGGCTATAGTAAAGTCGATACTCTACGCAAATCTAAAAGTTCGTCCCTTGTGACACAACAGTAATTCATGCGTGCAATGTGAATTTTAATTGTTTGTCGATACTTGTTTGCTAATATGCGAATTTACTGGTGTATAAAAATTAATAGCATATTGCTAGCGGCCAGACTCGTTCACTGAAATTATTTAGTAACTAAATAACATCATTATTTTGGTTCATATTTCTAGCTTTTTAGTAAAGAAGATAATTTTCGTTTTTGTATTTATACATCCACTAAATAATCTGTAAATAACTGAATAATTTTGGGTCAGATTTTTAGAAGTATTTTTTTTACCAAAAATATGGTTTGTTCATAGCAAACAGTTTTACTAAAATGAATAAATAAACTAACTAGGTGTTTGATAATATACGCACAAAAATGAAAGGGGTTATTTTGATGAGCATAATAAATAAAGTTGTGAAATGTTTACCATAGAAATGTGAAATTTATGTTGGCATGTAAAATCAAACACTGTATTAAACTTATGTTGTGTTATTGCATAATGCTTGCCATATAACACTGTATTGGTGACGTCCCGAGATATCTCTTGTTGTCCCTTTCTAACCCAAAACCCGTAGCCATTTCCGAAAGAGATATCAAATTGGCCTTTATTTTTGGATGTCGATTGCAAGAGTAAGTTTTATATCGAATTAATCGCCTAAACTTAGTCGATTTTCTTTAAATTTGATAATTTATCTAGTAGTTTTTTTTCGAGAATGCTTTTTATGTTTTGAGAAACCGTCACTTGAATATCGTCAGTATATTACCAAGCAACCTGTATAATAACAACTAACTATTTAGATGAGCAAATAATCTCAAAATACAAGATATTAATTTGCATAAACAAGCGTACAATAAGGTCTTAAAAACTAGGTAATGGCACTTTATACTGGTTTGCCCTTTACGAGCATCGCAAACTGATTACAGACGGGGCTTTTTTGCAATAAAAAAAATTACACAACAAAACAAACCAACTTAAAACACACAATAAGTTGAAAAAATCACTTGTTTTATATTTCATATAAGTGGAAATGGTGCTATTTGTGGATAAAAGTGTGCAATTTATTGATTTGTCGACAATAATAAGACGTAACTAATTCGATACGTTTAGACTTTTCTACTGTGCAATTATCTAGTGAATTTGTACAGATTGTTTGTATAGGAATCAAATCACCTTAAGTAAAAAGTGAAATTATTAAAACGAAACGAAGCTGGTACTTAACTACTTACGGAAATACCATCGCACATGGCTGTGTTGTTATCATATCGTAAGGCTGTGGTGGCCATGCTTTAGGTTTTTTCTGTATTTTTGCTTTAAGACAAGTTAATTTAAAAAAATAAAAACTTTCGTCATTAGTCATATGCACCAAATTTCTGAAAACAAGAATGATGATTACCACTTCTCATCAGGTGGGTCATTGGCATGTAGTAATAAAAAAACAAAATAAATAAAACGAAGAAAACACAAACTCACTTTTTAATGCCACGTAGACACTGACAAAATTTGCATCGAGTGTTAAAAAGCATTAGATATTTAAATAAAATTATGAACAAACACCACGTTTAGGGTTCGTTATGCAAGCCGAACTTAAATTATTGATCGAGCGAAGCGAGATCTCTAAATCAACTTAGGCAAATCAGCGTTGTATGTATGTTTGTTTGTCCTAGAATAACTTTCGAAGCGTTCGTCCTATCATCGTGAAATTTGGTATATAGGTGGTAATGATGGCACAATTTTGGTATGACTAAATGAGCTAAAAATATAGAGGGGTTGTTGAGATATCTATAGATATCTATAGGGGTAAAAAAACAAAATGAGACTATTTAATCAAATGGCACGTCTAATAAAAGGTGTTTGTGAGTATATTTCGACCCCGTTTTTATTTTTAGTTCAAACCTTTTAGTTTTTAAGGTATTAGCCATAATAAAAACTGAACTTTGTAAAATTCACAGGGTACACCAGTAACCCCACAGTGCTGTAACTCGGTATGCGTGTAGCTTTATTGACATAAATATTGGCTAAAGTCTGAAATCTAGAATAACTGCATATGGTACCCCAAAAACAAGTAACCAATTAACATGGACTCCCGTTACCTGTAATTTAAATGAAACTGTAGGTCAAGTTAGTTTGTAATGCATTTCTTGGTGCATTTTGATAGTCAAAGAATCCCCATAAGTCTAGCTTGTATGGTCCCCGCAGCACACACAAAGCTTGCAACATTCGGAGAGTGAAAGCCTGACACAACAGCCTCCATACCACAGAATAACACACAGTTTGTATATCACTTCGCACAGAATAACATGCAGTTAGTATGTGCACTTGGCACAGATTACATTGCAGTTTGTATGCCAATGGAGGTAGAATCTGGTGGTATCTTCTGATCTCTGTGCTTTGAGGAGCACTGTGTGTCGAATAACGGGCCTTGTCACACGACGCAGACATGGTAAGTACTTAGCTTGTTGTATTTTACTTTTTTGGTTTGTTTTGTGCTGTGAGAAGTGATAAAGTATGTGGACTGCTAGAGACCGGGCTATGTGGGTATATTTAGTCTGGTTAAAAAAGGCGATATATTTACTGCTAATATAACAATAATATGAACTAACCTATCAAAAACAATAGATAAAAGTTGTTTAAAGTTATAATGATGATGGTGTAAAAATAATATATGGCTTTTTTTTTAATAATAACTTTTTCAACGAAGCTTTTATAAAATGACCACAAAGAGATTCAAATGAGCTCAAACACTATTAGCCTACTATAATCCATTTAGAAGTTCCGTTGTCTAGCATCCGTCTCCATCATAAAACCACCTCCATATTATTGCATACTAGCTGTTGCCCGCGACTTCGTACGCGGTACACTTCTAAATGTGTAGGTAACCTAGAAATAAAGCTAAATCCGCTGTTGCAACTTGACTTTACACCCCATTTTTATCCCATGGAAACTGATTTATTGGATAAAAAGTAGCTTATGTGGTAATCCAGGTTATAATCTACGTATATACCAAATTTCATCGAAATCGGTTCGGCCGTTACGACGTGATTGAGTAACAATCAAACAAATAAACAAACATCCAAACTTTCACATTTATCATATTAGTGTAATGTAAAAAACTGCTAAAAACAATACACACTAAATTAAACTTTTAAAACAAACTAAAAGAAAACTATTTTCTTCTGATCGAAATGTTCTAGTCATTTAAAATTTCGAACTCTACGTACCTATGAGGCCGTGTCCTAAAAGTGCATTGACCTCTATAAGCTTAGAGACCTTCAAATGAGGTACTAATATAGTACGGTAACTTTTGAGACATTACAATTTTATAGAGTATTTGCTTATGTTTTTAAGTGAGTTCAACCTTTTTTGAATAAAATCGGATTGTGTTTTCAAACATGTGTCAAAATAAAATGTAATTTAAATCAAAAGCACTAAGGAATATTGATACCAACTTCGAATCAAATCACCGCCAAAATAACTGTCTACCCCTTTTTAACCCCGTTAGGAGATGAATTTCAATAAAATACGAGTAGGTAATAATTAAGAATTCTGGCACAAGGTCATTCACTTCACTCGTGAATGAACCTTTTGCCAGAATTCTTAATTATTCCATTGAAAATTGGCATATTCAATTATTCCATTGAACATTGCTATATTCAATTATTCCATTAAATATTGGTATATTAAATTATTTTATATGAATGATGGTTTATTCATCTTATTATAAAAACGATTCACTCATCAATTAAAATTAAGGTAGTATTTAAAAAATGTAATATTCTTTGAATCATCAATAATCGATTATTTACCTACTCTTTTTTAAATAGAATCAATTCACTAGTTTTTTACATACCTACAATAAAAACGTAACCCTTCTTTAAACTCGGGTAAAAAGTAGCCCACATCTCAATCCTAGTTATAATCTATATACTAAAATTTCATCAAAAATCAAAACTGGATATTATGATGTAAATAAGGAGATAATAATAACTTTGTTGTAATTTTAATATTTAGCTGATAATGAGTGTAATAAAATTGTTGTTTGAAACGAATCGTTGGATGGAGCACTCGTGCTATTTAGAAGGTAGCATCAGTAAAGACGATGATAATGGTGGAAATTAATGGGCCCTTGTTTCCATGGTATTCCTCAAAAATTGTACGATTGAAGAGTTTCAGTGATTGGCCTTTGAACATGTGTAAAAAACCAGAGGAGCTAGCAGATGCGGGTTTCTTCTACACCGGTTACGAAGATAAAATTATGTGTTTTTATTGCGGTGGTGGTCTGAAGAATTGGGAAACGGATGATGATCCTTGGCAAGAACATCTTCGATGGTTCAGTCGGTGTCCTTTAGTGTATGCTAAGTTTAATAAAAAGTGTTCATTCTATGCTATTATGGAGAGGAATATATTATAAGAAATAAATAAAATGTTATAGTAATTCCAATTTTTAAAATGTGTATTATTTATCCTTTAGATTTTTATTATTATCGTTACGTAGATAAATTAAACTCAAAGTAAATTAATCAAAATTATCTTTATTACACAACCATTTTCTTATACAGGTTACATTTTTTAAGGCACATATATGAGAATGATAGATACAACTAAATACATCACTAGACATAGAATAATTTTCATGCAAAGTTCTTAGGCTGGGACAATCATCTAAATTTAAAATGTTATCATTATTAATAATATTTTTTAACCACAATGCTTTTTCAAATCCTTTGACAAAAATAAGTTTATCTTGTAAATAAGTATCGAAATATTGTTTAAAGTTTGAATATGGTACAAATCCCTCTCGCCAATATATTTTTCTGTTTCTCTCTATCCACTGGGCTTGTATTTTTTCAGATTTAGTTAAGTTATAAAAAGAGAATGGTGGTTTTACTAATAACACAAGTGTTTGATTTTCACATAATATTGCTATTTCTTTAACGATAAATTCATTTTTGTCCGTCTTAAATCCCTGCAGATCCACTATAGCAATTTTCATATTAACCTTCTCACAATATTACTCAATGGTTTGTATTCTATTAAACGATCGTTAATTATCAGACAATATGCTGTAGTGTTTTCTGGAATATCTTCCGAGCTTTCTATTTCCAATCTCACATCAATGGCTCCAGTTTTTAATGTTTCATTTTGTCGCGAACAATCGATTACAAAAAGAGGTGCTTTTTCTTTAAACTGATTAAAATCAAGCATGGGTTCGCAATCAGTGTTGTTATAAGACTGACGAAATTTTGTGTACATCTCGTATAATATATGATACTTGTTGTCAGAAAATTTTGCATTTACTGATTCATACGGATAATATTGAGAATTCAAAAATAGAGTAACGTTCGATAATTTGCAATGATCAAACACTGAGCAATCTCTCGATGTCGTGTTTTTTCTATTCGTTTGCAAACCAAATATTACGTACCTAGGTTTTTCAAGTTGTGAAGATGTCTTTACGACCCAGGAATGTTTTGTAGTTTTAGGCAATAAAGGATATTCATATAAATCCCAATTTCTAAAAGCCATTTGAATTGGACGATCTTTTTCTAAGTGTTTAAGCAAAATTAATCTTTCACGATCTGAAACTTTTAAATGAGGAACCCGCCACTGTATCCTTTCTAAAACGATTTCAATCTTATCATCTTTGTCAAGAGTGACGCTGTTAAGATTGGTGTTGCTTCTATTAAGTATGAGCTCATGTTTACTGTTTATTATGACTTTATTATAATCTTCTGCAAATCCCAAAATATTTTTTAATGGTATGAGGGCGCTAAAAATACCCTTATCATTTTTTAATCCATTTAAATTCCAACCCCAAATAGCAGCAGCTTTATTCTGACCATCATTGAAAGAAACATATGATTTAAGAGTTGTAGTTATTCCCACATTTTTATTTCGATCAATTTCAACACCATTGATTTCATATCGAATATCTTGAAAAAGATAAGATATTGGATTGTTTGTAAAATTAACACTTTTTTTGGTTAGTTTTGCAGTTAGATCCTTTGAAGTCACATCAGCACGGCCTTCGATGTAAATGTAACTTGCAGATGGAAGCACATAAATGTCTTGCTGATGAATAGGTATTCTTATCTCGTCATTTTCATTAAAACTATTGCTATACGGATTGTAAGCATGAATTTCATAACTTACTATCGAATTATCAGAATGAGGTGAATCAGTAATGTGAAGAAAATTCATAATTTAAATCCCAGACTTTGCATAAACAATTTATTAGCTTTTGTGAGTTTTTTCGTTGCTCTTTTTATATGTCCTCGTCTTTTGATTGTTGGTGAAGGATTGATTTTATTTTGAATAGTATTTGATTTTATATTGTAAACAATCATTGTGTTTTGTAACAAATTATCACTCACATTCAATTACTATGGTAGCCACTAATAGACTATTCTCTTTGTCTGTAGCACTGGGATTTTATGTTTCCGATCTCTTAGAATGTTTTACATATGTTGTTTCCAAAATTCTTGAAGGAATTTTATACATAAGTGACCACAAATGAATGAATTATTTTTCTGTATATTATTACAATTATATTTAATATTTGAACCTACATAACGAATAAACTCGATGGGTGGTTTTAAATTTCCATAACTATCAAAATACTCAATATATTTATTAAATTTAGCATAGGCTACCCAATGCGTACCAGCGTTCTTAGAATCATCCAAATTAATGATTCCACATTCATTTGAAAATGGAACTTTTGGTAACTTATCTCTCATAAATACGCCACGAAAGTTTGGTATCTTACTTGATTTTTTTATAATATCTATATTAGTAAGAGCGCGATTAGGTAGTCAACAATTTAGTTTTTTTTCGTTTTGTTTAGAAATATTCCTAATCCATCTTTGTATCGATCTAACTGTAGTCCATTCCCAATATTAACAGCTTCTAACTGTTTATTATGCTGTTCCAGTTCTTTCAGGTGTTTTTTTGCAGCTTTGTATTCATTAATAGTTTTAATAATTCCTGAAATTCCACCTGCTAAGCTTCCAGCCGCAGATAAACCAGCAAATATAGGGATCAACGGTAAAACACCACCCGATTTAGGCACGGGTATGATACGAGGGAGCTTCATACTAGAATCAGAAGTCAACTCCTTGGCTGCATGATAAGCTAGTTCTATTAGTTTTTTCTTACACTTTGGTTTATTTTTTTTTATGAACTTTTTTGCGTGAGATACTATATGCTTAAATTCTTTTTTAAGGCCAGCTCCGGTACTAATTTTGGCTAACATTACATTATTCACCAAGTTGGCAGCAATTTTTTCTCCACTGCTTGCATTAGAAGCTATAGCACGTTTCTTTGCCATTTTCATTAAAATTAGATCTGCGTTATGGCGATCTTTTAGGTTGTTAGACTTATTGTATGCAATATCGTGATCTTTACAATGCTCGTCTAGTTTATTGATACCCTTATCACCTCGAGCAAGCCTTTCGCATAACCTTGTTCCTGGTCCACAATAGTTATAACCTGGTAGGTGGAGCTCAAATGGTAAGTTATTTATCAAACAATTCAAAAGACTGTCTCCTTTCATTTATGCGCGCTGAATGAAAACATTATAAGAAACATGATGTTATATTTACTTTTTACCTTTAGACAACATTCGTTTTATGAATCCAGGAATTTTCATTTGATGGTAACCCCAACCACTTTACCAAAACGTTATTACCTTTTCGTTTAATAACTTTTTCAACCAGGTAAATGTGTGGATGTTTAGTTTTCTGAAGTTCTTGAGAGTAAAATGCTCCCATTATAGGTTGTTGTTTAGCATCTTCTAATAAGTAAGTATCAGGGCATGTATTTCGAACGGTTTTAATTCGAAATAGCTCGGTAGACCAGTTTGAAGTATACCCTTTTTCAAAACAACCCTTATGCTTGCTTATTCGAACACAATCACCAATTTTGAACTTTATACGCTTACATTTTGAATTTATTTCACTTTTTTTTTTTGTATTTATTTAATAATATTGTCTTATTTGTATTATTAACACTAACTGGTGACATTCCAATTGTTCTATGTTTTGTATGATTGTATTTGTCAATTATGCTGTCAAGGGTACCATCAACCCATTTATAATTTCCTTTAAAATTAAATTCTTTATAAAGGTTATTTTTAATTGTCCTGATAAACCTTTCTACGATAGAAGCTTTTTTTGTAGAAAATGTAGAATAGTGATTTATTGAATATTTATTTAATATTGTATTAAATTTATCATTGTAAAATTCTGTTCCTAAATCTGTCTGCAAATTTTTGGGGCAGCGGTGTTGCTTGCTTAGTAAATAATCAAAAGCATTAGACACGCTTACTTTATCTTTCTTTCTTAATGGGAAAGCCCAAGCAAACTTTGAAAAGGTATCGATAACAACTAATACATATTTATGTTTATTATTATGTGAAGATATATTTTGCATATCTATTAAATCGGCTTGCCATAAATCATCTATGTCTTTTTGTACAACATGTCTTCTTTGAAAGTTTTTCCTTGCATTTTTATGAATTTCATTTACAATATCTCTTTTCACTTTACTCATGGTAACTTGTTGTTTCGTACAATAACATAAATTGAACTAACATAAGTATTTGATACAAAGCTTTTTATCCTTTTATGATCCCACTCTCCTTTAATTCTTCAATTATTGACAAAATTTCATTATCTAGGTTAGTATTGCCAGCAGTTTTAGATGCTATTAAAAGTTTGAGTCTTTCCACCAGCTCATTAGGGTCATCCCAATAAACTAGTTCAGTGTTTTTATAGTATTTTTTCAGTTTCGGCAATCCTGCACCTTTTTTTTCAGCTGAGTGAGTTTCTTTGAGATCTCGTAAAATATTGCAAGATTCAAATAATGGTTTGATTATTTCCCGATACTTTGGTCCCTTATCGCCCCTAATTTGTGCAGAAGAATCATAATCCCTCTTATGAGCATTTGTAGTTTCAAGGAT
The DNA here is from genome assembly GCA_963924445.1 of Philereme transversata. Classification (NCBI taxonomy): domain Eukaryota; kingdom Metazoa; phylum Arthropoda; class Insecta; order Lepidoptera; family Geometridae; genus Philereme; species Philereme transversata. Next base: position 16,680,857 of record OZ004347.1, read on the forward strand.
ATTTTTATAGTTAAGATTATCATCTCGATTGATCACTTTTAGGTCTGGTTTCTTACGCAGTAATAATTCTTTCAAACCAGGAGTCAATTCGTATCTGTTATCAGCAACGGTTATGAAATAAGTTTTTTCACCAAAATTTGTAGATGAGGAAAGTTTAACAACTGTATTTCCTATCATCAACTTGTTATTTTCACTACGTATACCAAAAGGGATATTCATATCCTCATATATTTCAACGAGGTCTTCCTTATTTAGAGATACGTCAGTAGTATCTTCAGCGCCAGATTCATGTTCATATTCACAATCCGAGTAAAATTGATCTGGTGAATTAAGTATAGTATCGGAGTTAGATTTTTTAATATCAGAATATTTCTCGCTCATTAAAATATTAGGAACATTTTGCAGATTATTGAATTGATCAACACAAAACTCTTCATTTTTTAAGGCAGGTGCATGTTTATTGGTTGTTAAAATTTCATTTAGGGGACCTGCGATCGGTTTAAAAAAATAATTAAGACGGGTGCTTGCATCAAACTCGTCATCTTTCATTTGCTTTACTTTGCTTTTGATGACGTCCGCAGATTTCACCAACTGATTTGTAATGCTGTGCTCCATAGTACGACTTATGTGGAGACGTATGTAGAAATGATTAACTTACCAATAACATCACATTATATAATTACTCGAGTGTTATATAGTTGTGCAACGACTGTCTATATCTTCCTTTGTTTAGTTCGCAATCCTTGTTAATTGTTACGAAATCATAAGGCTTAATCCAAATATTTGAACATAGTTCTTTAAATTTAGACCATTCCATATCGGAACAGACATGCTCATCATAAATATGTTTAAGATTAGTACTATCTTGCTTGTAAATAATTAAGAAATTCGCATTATCACGTAACAGCTGCTTCGGGACTTTTGAGTATGTTTGTGATAAATAAAAACAATCTATTTCTTTATGCCTTCCCATCGTATAGTAGTTACGTATATTTGACTGCTTTTCACCAACAATATTATCAAAAATGATAACAGAATTTGGTAACGCATCATTAGGATGAATAACATCTTCATCAGAATGAAAAATAAAAAAATTTACTTCTGGAACACATTGTAACATTTGTTTTAAATACCAATATTTTGGTTGAAAACTAGTTTTGGAATATAAGTACACGTTTTTAAACTTTAAACCATTTTTATGAACTAACAGACTGATCATAGTATTTGTTTTACCACAATTAGAGGGACCACATATAATACATCGAATATTGTTAGGAAACAGGATACTATGTTTTATATGCGTGGCATTTTCTTTTATTGCAATGTCTTCTACTTCTAAAGATACTGATTGCTTTACCACCTTCATGTTGATAACTGTCACGAAAAGGTAATCGCTCTTGTATTTATATAAGTTTGCATTTCATTAGCTTTCTATGTTTGTGAATGCTTCTACCACTATAGGACCACTAGTTAGTTGGAAGATTGTGATGACAGGATTAGCCAGCAAAACTGCAAAGAAACAGTCTAACTGTCCAGGGTGCGCCGGACGTTTTTATAATCATAGGGATTGATTTGCTTACGCCACTCGGGGAGGCTCCTGTGTATTATGCACCCCATACATTTGTTTTTTCATATCATAAACTAGTATTATATACATTTATACGGTTGTGCTAATTCACATGTCTAATTACATGAGTAATTTTTGAATAATTCCTTACTACATGCAATAGCATTATTATGAAATAGCCAAAATGTCATCCTGTTATAATAACATAACAATGGAAAAAAATAAAACACGTATTCAACATAAATAATTTATTTTACATTTTAAAATAATTTAATTAGGTTATTACAATTTAAGTTCATAAATATAAATGAATACAATATCAAACTTAAATGTTTATGTAACTTATTAAGTATCGTTTAAATTTATTATAGATTTACACATTTTTGATAATCTGTTCCACATAACAATTATAACATTTGGTATACAGAACTGTAGTGACCCCAGGGCAAAGTTTCTATCTGATTTGAAAGTATTTGCCGTTTGTCATCATTTCTGTTTAGCACAAGTTTATTTAACTGTTGTGAATACAATTTGTGTTTGATTGATTTGATCATATTCATTTTACATGTCAAGTTTTTGTTATAATATAATGTTTCTGCATACTGTGATAATTTTAATCTTGATGTTACAGATTTGGATACTCCTTTAGCTTTCATTATTTTTGTTTTTACGGAATGTAAACAGTATAATTTAGCTCTTAAACCAATGAACTCTGTAATAACATCACCACCAAGTTCGTCTTTAAATAAGCCTGGTACCTTCGCATTAACATTAGGCATCGCATAAGGATTATCCTCAGAAAAATTACTAGTATCGTACTTAGCAATATCGTCTTTCATATCTGAGTAAAAATCATCAGTCTGTACTAAATAAAGAAGACTATCAGTATCTGTATAGCACAGTTTAATTTGATCACCATACTTCTTTTTCATAAAGTCGTAGTGAAATTGATACAAATGTTGTTTAGCATATTCCAATACAGTGAAACCGATGTATATTGGTCTATCAAGAACAATCTTTTCGCGGTTTAACTGGACAGCAATGAAATTTTCATTAAAAATGGAAATGCTTTTTAAATTCGGTTTCGTAATCAATTTTTCAGCACTCAGATGCTTATTTGTTCTGTTAGCATTATCATTCCAGTAACTTATCAATTTTACATCGACTTGCTTTCGTCTGTTTTCAATAGTTTTTCCAAATATAGCATTATTTAAAAGCTTGAAAAAATCTTTTTGGAATGCTGATGTTGACTGTTGACGTAACTGAGTATTTAAATCGATATAATTTTGTAAGAAATTATCTTGTCGAAAAATTAATACTCGATGTGTTTTCAACAGAACTAGCCCATTTTTTAAGCATTCTTTTAAATGAACATAATGTATAACATAATTGTTTTTATCATATAAGTTTGCTACGAGTTTTGGTGCTCTTCCTCCAGGAGGAATCAGTTTTTGAGCAGCAAAGGGCAAATCACTATGTGAATCATGCAAGTGATCAGGATAAGCTAAATCAACTTCCAAAATGTATCCGTAATAAGCATCATCTGATATGCTCATCACATTGAAACTGTTCATTTCATCCGCTGACATAAACTTGAAATCAGAAATGGGCATTTTTTTTGTCATTGCGTGACCATAAAGATTATTACAATCAAGATATATCAAATACTGTGACGGTTTTGTGTCATCATAAGCAGGTACATACTTATTATTGGCCTTAGCATGTCGTATTGCACATTGTGCTAAGCCCCCACGTATGCCTTTTTCCAACATTTCATAAATTTCCAAATCGTGAATCAATTCTAGTTCTACGCCAGTGTAAAGCAGCATAGCATCCCAACTCAAACTAGGTGATGTTATGTAATACGCACAGTCGAGATTATAATATTGTAAACACAATTTTCTAAAGTTTTCAAATACATCGCATAACAGCAACACATCACATTTCACGTATAAATCGGTATATTCTCCAAGTGACTGAATATTAAAACATTTCCATACAGTTTTTGCACGAGCATAGTCATCGTTGGAAATGTTGGTCATTTTCAAACTACTATAAAAATTTTCTTTCGATGGAAGCTGTGGTTCATCATACTTTGGCCAAGAATCCATGTATTCGTATGGATAAATGCCCTTTTTTTCGCAATAAATCACATTTAAGTTTACTAACAAATTCTGATTTCAAATGTACAAAATCTTTGTCACCTAAATTATTACTCAACGTGTCCAGACTTGTACTTAAGAATTGAAATGAATCAATAAACTTTATCTGAATTGGGCGTGTACCATCACTTGTTTTAATCACTTTTGTGAAAGTTAGGTACGTCTCTTTAGTTTTTGGTATAACTGTAATTGCTCCTGCATTTTTAGCCAACTCAGTGATAAATATATGTGAATCATAACCAGACAGATTGTGAAATACGACAGGTATGAATGGGCACACTCTATGCATCAAATTACAGTGAGAGTGAGCTGGCCCTCTATACTCGCCAGTGATATGGTCATGGTCACGAACTTTATCAGCGAATAACATTTGTTTACAAATATGACATGTCTTAGCAAATTGATAACTATTTTCTTGTTCTTCAGTCAATGGGTTCATATCTTTTATAGTGCACAAGATCTTGTTAATGTATTTAACTTCATTCAATAAATATTTAATAAATACTTTAACACAATCTTTCCCTCTATAAGATACAAGTTTGTTCAAAGACTCATCGTGAGAACAACAAATATAATATGCAAAACATGAAGGTTCATGTACTTTATTTGTCTCAGTATTTTTTGTTTTAATTTCATTATAATCCATCAATAAGCACTCAAAATCAGCATAAATCACAAAATTAATTTTTTGTTGTCTTTCATAGTGCATAAATTTGAGAAATTTATTTTTATCTGGTAAAATTGTTAAAACATTAGAGCAATCATGTAAATTACGTTTGGTTTCATTTGCGAAAAATTGTAAACATGTATCACATAAATACATTTTATTATTGTTCCGTGATACTTGCCTACGAACTAATCGTACCAAGTCTTTGATCAAACAATAGTGGGCCGTACCATTTCTTTCAAAATATAGTAAATTAAAATGGTTTGGCTTCTTGCAAAGTGTTTTATATAGAGGACCTGTCACAACATGTCTATCGTCCAAACCATATACATTTACACTTATATGACAATTATTTCTTTCAAATAATGATATATCTTTATATGTAGGTGGAAAAGATAACCCACTTGTTTTTAAAACCATTGAGTAATGCGGATACGATGTAGTTCTGCATACACTTTTTTTGGCAGGAAACATGCCCGCAACAATACTCCATAAAAAACAGTTATCATCAGAGTTTTTCACATTTAAGCAACTTTTAGTATTCTTTATGATTGGAGGTAATTCAATATAACTTCCACCTCTCATAGGAGAATATTTATTGATATTTATCTCTAAGTGGCTTATCGAAAGAAAAGACCACCCAGACCCACATTGTGTAAACTCTGTCAATTTCTGTTTAAATTTCTCTATAATATTTATAAACAGTTCATCAAAGTTTGTACTGTGGTAAATAACTTCGTATTTAGTATTAAATGATTTCAATTGTTGCTCATTTGATTTAAACAGTACAAAATAAGCAAACAATTCACAATTCATTTTAATACAATGGTTTTTCATTAAAGATTCATTGATCAGTTTTGTAATGACTCGTTTATTATCCTGCAGGAACGCCTCAGCTGAGAGGTACTCGACTTCCTGCGAGGCATTCAAACGATATGTCATTATTCGATTCTTGAATGCAGTAGCAACTATATCAATATTTTCATAGCCAGACTTGAGCAAGCAATTTGATTTGTGCATATTAGTTCTGATATGATATCGATAATAATTACTCGGTAATTCAATATTACATTGTTTACAGTGTGCGACTCCATTTGAAATTGGGACTGAAAAAAAAACAAAAATAATAATGATACAATAGAACATTTTATTAGCTAATAGGAACCCTATTTTCTATGATTACTAATTCTATGATTATAAGGATACTACTAACAATATTAATAATGGAATAAGTGATTAAACATTGATTAACATAAGTATTATGTTATAGGTATACTATAGGTATTGATAATAATCAATAATACTGACTAATGAATGTAGGTGGGCACTTTTTAAAATCTTTGCGTGTAGCAGCTACGAGCTCTCCTAATACTCTCCACGTGTCGCTCCCATCATCTACCTGATTTTTTATAGTTATAATTGAGTGCCGCCACCTATTCACCGGCAAAATGTTCTCGATTTCGTTAGTTTTGTAAATTTTAACCTCCACATAATGTGAACCGCTTTTAGTTTCATTACTCTGGCGTGAATAACCGTTCGCCAGCCTTCTCGTGAAATAAGAATACACAGGAGCCGCCTTTTTACCTTTCTTAACTGATTCAGGCGTCACCTGCTCCTCCTCACTGTCCGAGCCGAACAAGTCGTGAGCACTGGGCTTGTTGATAGTTACCGGGCTGATTTTCAGCTTTTTGGCCTTCTTGGACGGCCCCGGTTCAGGTACCGCAGCTGATGATCGCTTCTTCGGCTTATCCACTTTTTGAATTTCTACGTCTGAGCAGCCACCACTAGCAGATTCATCTTCTGACGGGAACAGGGTATCCGCGGTAGTGTTGCACGGTTGCTTGGACCTGTCAAAAAATAATTGATTAGTATGGTACCTGAGCATACATATTTAAAACTATTGGAATAGTGAAATAAGTATTGAAAGATTTGATTCAAGTTTATTCTATGAGTAAATGAATTGAGTAATGATTGAATTAAGTATCAATTTAATGATTACCATTGAATTATATAAATTCGACGATTGTCTGAATCTAGCGAATGAACGTGTGAATCGAAATTGAATTGAATCGTGATTCGATCGATTACTCTAAATGTTAGGGTAGGTAGGTAGGTAGGTACTTACATTTTTATTTGATTGTCAGCTCGCTCGGTAATCACTGTTGATGAAGAGGCGTTGCGTATCGTCCAGGAAAGTGGTATGTGGTTTGATCAAGAAATAGGGAGCTTTTATAGTATCCTATTCATGTGACTCTTGCCCATTTTTGGTGAACACAGATACACACTAAGAAAAATGCTTACTGGGATACTGCACACAATCAATTAAACGTTATCAACTTACAAACCTCTACAGTTTAATTCATCTTAGTAAGAATAATACAATCTCATTACCATGACTTTGCTTGCTTGTTTTACTTACATCGAAAGTAATAAATGTATCAACAGACAGACAAATACTGTTTATAGGTTTGATATTTCGATGACCTCGGTGGCTCAGTGAGCGGATCACTCAACCATGGCCCGCAGCGGGAATTGAACCCGTACCTCTTGCATCTCAGCCGGCTATTTACTCACCACACCATAGAGAACATCTCACTATTATAAAATTAAACTTTCTTAGTGGAGCATACCTATTTATTTAGATAGTAACTTATAAACCTCTGCAGTTTAATTCGTCTTAGTAAGAATACTCGTAATACAATCTTATTACCATGACTTTCCTTGCTGGTTTTACTTACATCGAAAGTAATAAATGTATCAACAGACAGACAAATACTGCTTATAGGTTTGATATTTCGATGACCTCGGTGGCTCAGTGAGCGAATCACTCAACCATGGCCCGCAGCGGGAATTGAACCCGCACCTCTTGCATCTCAGCCGGCTATTTACTCACCACACCATAGAGAACATCTCACTATTAAAACATTAAACTTTCTTACTGAGGCCTACGTATTGATTTAGGTAGGTATTTGATTAATTGGGCCACAGCCCATGCTTTCGATGAAATTTGTAATAGATAGTTATAAACGGATGCACTTAAATAATGCACTATGTCTCTAGGTAGGTACTGAGAGTGAGGCACGTGCTTGTATGTCAGGAATGTGGTAAGGCGGTGTAGTATGTCAATGTTACTTTTATGGTAGGGAAGTGTGTACCTACCTAGTTCAGCATTAACATGCATTTTTAAATTGTTATATCATTTCAAACCTTATGCTGAAGAATTAGACAACTTCTAAAAAAGTATAAATTAAGAAATAAAAATATTCTACGTTCACTTTGCGTTTGGAAAGCCTGCATCTCCGTCCTCTCCAAATAAATTAACTGAAAGACATGTCGGTAAGTACTATGTACCTATTAAATAAATTATTTTAATATGTAGGCTAATCAGTCGAATCGATTGTGTGAATGCCATTTCGTAATTTTGTTATGTGCCTACCTACCTATATTCATAAGTAAAAGATATTATTTTTTGTTTCAGGATTCTGAAGACTTATTCAACTTTGTTGTCGACGACTCTGCTATTAACAGGAATGCAGAAGAACAGCGTAAGAGAGTTATTAATGAGGGCCCCATTACCACAAACTATTCATTTGTGAAGAAACCCGCATATGGATACAAAATCATACGTATTGAAATTCATGATGCAAGAAATTTTGAAAACACAGAAGATACCTTTTGTAAATGCAAAGCTGAGTTATGCGCTCAACACGTCGTCAGAGGTGTACTATTCGATGAAATTTATACCAGCACAAGGGAAATTATTTCAAAAATACAGCATTCAATATCAAATAATGCCTATTCATCTAGTGTGTGAGATATTTTATAAATAATATCTTCCTAAGTATGTACATTTAATCAATAGTTAGACATAATTTAAATGATTGTTTGAATTGATCTTCAATAATGATGTCTCTATACACTTCTACTTAAATTTAATTTCTAGATGTATCTTTAATTTCTGTGTCTAGGCATCTATGTAAATTTCATCAGAAAAATAAATGATTATGATTATGAACTTCGAATAAAGTAAGCTATCTAAAATTTAAACATAACTTGGTGTTTCATTTCAATACTAAATACTCCAAGTAGGTAGTAATGTGTGTAAGGTAGTATGTAAAACACTAGTGAATCGATATATAATTCATTGGTAAAGTGAATTTTGATTCTATTTCAAAAAAGAGTATACTACCAAAATTTTAATTGATGAGTAAATCGTTATTATAATAAGATGTATATTCAATGGAATAATTAAATATATCAATATTCAATGGAATAATTGAATATATATATACATATATATATATATATATATATATATATATATATCAATATTCAATGGAATAATTGAATATACCAATATTCGATGGAATAATTGAATATACCAATATTCATGGAATAATTAAGAATTCTTATAATTCATTAGTAAAGTGAATTTTGATTCTATTTCAAAAAAGAGTATACTACCAAAATTCTAATTGATGAGTAAATCGTTATTATAATAAGATGTATATTCAATGGAATAATTGAATATACCAATATTCAATAGAATAATTGAATATACCAATATTCGATGGAATAATTGAATATACCAATATTCATGGAATAATTAAGAATTCTGGCAAAAGGTCCATTCACGAGTGAAGTGAATGACCTTGTGCCAGAATTCTTAATTATTACCTACTAATACGAAACACGTCTTCCATCAATTCTGTTAAAAAAGGTTTATGCAAAATTTCAAGTAGATTGGACCAAGGAATCACGTTGTCCCATAAAAACTTTGCCCCCCTTCTTAACCCTCTTAGGGGTAGAATTTCGGAAAATCCTTTCTTATCGGATGCCTACGTCATACAAAGAACACACCCTCCAAGTTTCAGGTCTCTACGATCAGCGGTTTAGGCTTTGCGTTGATCCGTCAGTCAGTCATTCAGGACAAAGCATTTTATATGTATAGATTAATTTAGATGTCTAAATTTGCTAAGTTTTTTAAACAATGATAAATAATGACTGTTACATATATATATTCCAAATTTCAGCTCAATCGGTTGGGGGGAACTGCTTTAAAATTCAGTTGCATGTTTCTACCTAAACAAACTAACAAACATGTATAAACTTTTACCAATGTTTTAATTTGTTCGTAAACAAATTGTTCGGACAATTTCGTCTTTTATATTATTAGTAGTACGTGTTATGTATGTACGAAGGAGGAGTATTGTGAAATCTAACGAGACAAGACATCATGGTCATAATGTCAACACGATTGACGCTGGAGCTGTGCAAATAATATGTGCAATGCACTTGGCTCGCGATTCATAGGGCCACCACCGATTGCTAAAGCTGTAGACAAATTTTAAGTTGCTAGAATCTTAGTAGACCAAGCAATTCCTTTTCTTTCTAACAAGCAAGTTCTAAATTTGTAGCGAGCGAATTCTAAAATCGTAGCGATGACGATGTGCCAAAAGTTAGAGGACCAATTGTCAGAATCGTTGTAGACCAACTGACGACCATTTGTAAAGTTATATTAAGGTTATATAATATACTATCAAGGTAGAAGTAATAATTATACATTTATTAACAGAAAAAAATATACAATATTTATATAACTTTAAAATATACAAAAGAAACAATTCAATAATCTTAAGACCAATCGCAAACGATCTGTACAGCAGATATGTGTGCTACAGATACCAGGCGGAAGACCATAAGACACTGGCTGCATTGCCCCGCTGAATTGCAATGCTTAGCTATATGCGTTGACCCTGTAAAGGCCGGCGCTGAATGACTGCACAGCATGCCAAAGGGTTTTTGTACGTGGGAATGATTTTGAATCTTATTTTAACACCTTTAGCGCTCACATTTCGGAATGCCACGGTATGTCACAGCCTGCCGCGGCATCCCGCGGTCTCTTTATGATATCAACGGAATGTGAGTGCTATGGCTTTTAAAATAAGATTCAAAATTATTTCCACGTACAAAAATCCTTTGCCATGCCATGCCGTCAGTCAGCGGCGGCCCTTAAGTGTACAAAATTAAAAAAACTACAAGGTGTGTTTTACCTACCAGAAGACAGACGGTTTCTTTTTATCATTTCTAACGAGTGGTTTGTACTTTTCATATCTGAACAGGGTGCAAATCAGAGTGAGCACGCTGCCAACAAAGCTGACCTGGTCAGCAGGATCAAGGCGAAAGTTGAGGCTGCTGATCCCAAGATGGCCAAAGAGTTGGGTGGAGTCTTCCTCTTCAACATCATCAAAGGAACTTCAGTTTATTCTTGGAGTAAGCAGCTTTCATTCGCTGATTGATTTGTCAGTTTATAGGCAAAATCTTCTACGATTTTCCCAGTCTCTTAACCATATGGCCGGACATAACTATCTGTTAATTAAGTTCTATAAGGCTAAGTTCATATGAACGCGCGTTACCGCGTGGAACTACAAACCGCGCGGTACAAGATCAAACTAAATCAAACTACTCGTCCACATTACCACACGCTACCGTAGCGCGCGGTAATGTGGGCGATAAACATTATTTAGTTTGATCTTGTACCGCGCGGTTTGTAGTTCTGCGTGGTACCACGCGGTCATATAAACTTAGCCTTACACATTTCATTTGATCGTCAATATTAGTTTTATCAAGCTTGTAAGGTATATTAAAGAATGTTTATTCATTAAATATATAAATATAAATATTGCTGGGCATTTCACACAGCGCTATCTAGCCCCAAACTAAGCTGTACTGAGCTTGTACTATGGGAACCAGATAACTGAAAGAATACTTATATACTTTTTTTTTAAATACAGTTTTTTAACTAGTTCGGGAGCCTATGGATTCAAATTTGACTATGTCATACTTAATTATGTCAATAAATAAACTTTACTTTTTTTTATAATATTTAGAGAAACAACCAGACCCGAAACAAATATATGTAGATCATGCAAACATTTGTTCCGCCGCGGGAATCGAACCCGCTACCTCCTGCGTCTCAGCCGGCTATTAGCCCACTGCACCACGGTGGTCGTCTAATTCATTCATTCATTCAGCCCTCCTATTTTTTATCATAATAGTCACCTAGTGACAGTTGGCCAGAGGTTTACAGTTCTTGAGGGCAGTTCATTTTTGGAGGGCTGTGTATCACCCGATGCCTAACTTTTAAAAATTAATACGCTAATCAACTGATAAGCGTTACGGCTGATTTGCAAATCTTTATTGAAGCATTTCTTTCAACCAAATGTTTACACTGTATTTGAGGACACATTAGTTATTTACTAATGTCGGGTGAAAAACCAACAATACACTTGAAAAAAATATTATGAAATAGAAATTGATAATGTACTTATGTTGCTGACTGTACAGACTGATTCGGGTTGGATTATCTACCCAAAAACTGGACCTGAATATTTTTTTATTAAAATGATCTTATTCTGTTGTAGCTATGGACCTTAACAACTTGAAGGTGTTCGAAGGCGAGCCGCCAGAAGACCCAGATACCACGTTTACCCTCAACGAGCATTACTTCAAGCAGCTGGTGCAAGGCCGAGAGGACCCCAGGGTCATCATGCAAGCAGGCAGGTGTTCCGTCACTGGAGACATCATGCGAGCGCATAAACTTGAACCTTATATCAAGCTGGATTAAGCCTCTAATTGAAAATGTGAGATAGTTTTAGGATCGAAGTAGTTTATGCAGTAAAATGTGTAGTTTCGAGTAGAATCGAATGTATGAGTGTGGTAGAAGAAGTCTTCTAGAACTCTAGAAATTGTAAAAATGACTAAAGTGACGTAACTAAGTGTTAACTATTTCGTAATCACGGGCATTTTAAATTGCCTTAAGCTTTAAATAAAATATTTTAAACGAAGGTTTTTTTGTTATATCTAATAATAGTAGACCGTTTAACAGTTAGAGACCTACTCCACTCACGTTGATATATCAATCAATTTATAGACAAAGATTGTAACGGGACACATCAATCTGAGAAGTAAGTAGTGTAGTTAAAAAGTGTAATTAATATAGCTCTTCGTGTGAATTTATAAGTGTAAATAATAAATAAATAAATATGGCTGAACATTTCACACAGCGCTATCTAGCCCCAAACTAAGCAGAGCTTGTACTATGGGAACCAGATAACTGATAGAATACTAATATACTTTTTTTTTGTAAATACACACCCGGAACAAATATCTGTAGATCATACAAACATTTGTTCCGGCGGCAGGAATCGAACCCGCTACCTCCTGCGTCTCAGCCGGCTATTCGCCCACTGTATCACGGAGGTCGTCGTGTTTCCTGATATTTTTTTTTTATTTATTAAACGCACTAAACACATTAACCACTTATAATTAAAGATACAAAAATACTGTTTTAATCTGGATTGCAACATAAACACATGTGCGTACAGCTAAAATAAACATACAAATCAAGCAGACGTTAAGTAGAAAAGATATATAAATTTAAAAAATACTTACTATAAATAATGAGTAAAAAATAAATAATCTGTGAATCCCTTAATAAAAACATTTTGTATGCTGCCCGCATACAAAATGTGTTTATTAAGGGATAATAGTTGCAAACAGAATATGAGTACTTAAAAAAAACTAACAGCAAAATATATAATCGATTAACATTTATACATTATTTAAAACAATTAATAACGTAACAAATTGATAGATGAATGAAATATATTGATAGGTATATGTATATTGATAGTGGTTTATTTGTAATATCGAACACACACATACACATATTATTTACAAAATACTTATTAACAAACAATTAATAAATATACAAAGAAAGCACGAAACAGACAAACGATATAAAAATGAACTTAACTGGTGATTCGCCCCGAACTGAGATCTCGCAAGTCTCCCATGAAAACAAAAAATATTATTAGTATCTAGTCTTTTAATTATCAAAATAATGCCACGAAATACATAACCAACTAGCTTGACCTACAGTTTCATTCAAATTACAGGGAACGGGAGTTCATGTCAATTGGTTACTCTTTTTATGGGTAGAAATTGCAGTTATTCTGGATTTCAGACTTTTTCCTATATTTGTGTTACTAAAGCTACACGAATACCAAATTTCAGCACAGTAGGGTCACTGGTGTACCCTGTGAATTTTGTCAAAATCAGTTTTTATTATGGTTAATAAATTAAAAACTACAAAGTTTAAACTAAAAATAAAAACGGGGTCGAAATGAACTCACAAATACCTTTTAGTACACGTGCCACTTGACCCATTTTGTTTTGTTTTTACTCCTCTTGAACCCCAATATCTCAACAACCCCCCCCCCCCCCACATTTTGAGCTCATTGAGTCACACCAAAATTGTGCCATCGTCACTACCTACCTATATACCTATAAATTTCACGATGATCGGATAAACGCTTCGAAAGTTATCCTCGGACAAACAAACATACATACAACGCCGATTTGCCCAAGTTGATTTAGAGATCTCGCTTCGCTCGATCAACTAATAAAAAGTAACTTAATATAATGTGTGCGTTGCGGTGTGACAAGTTGTTTGTGACAAATAATTTTTCTCCAGGAGCAAACACTAATATAACATCATATAATGCTAATTTATTTTTAAATTAAGCAGTGGATTTTCTTATATGATGACTTTTAGTCCATATTGCCCCATTCTTCCTTCTTTTGCACTACGATTGTGTGATTATCATAGAAAACCTATTTTCAATCACAGAGGATTTTAGTTCTATATTTACCTACTTACTTACTCCTCTGCCTCAGCAAACCGAAGTGGATCTTGGCCTCCAATACAAGACTTCTTTAAGCTTCTCGGTTATGTACCGTCTCCAGCCAGCAAGTAGCATCGAATTCGCGCAGATTGGCTTCTACTATCATATTATCAGATCAGATTCGCTCTATGTTTGCTCTAACTATGTCCAACATACTATTAAAGTCGCATTATCATAAATAGTTACAACGTGTTTTGTCCCTTTAGATCGGAATGCAAAAAACCAATCAAGTACGTATTTCAAAGATAAAGCGAGTTTATTAGTAACGCGGCTGGAATTTTAAGACATAAATTTAATTGAATTTAAATTTTGTTATTATATAATCGACTTTGATTATAAAATAAGCATCAAGTTAGCTAATTGTAGCGTAAGCCATCTTGCCAATCTTTTTCTTCTAAAGCCTACAGGTATCTGAGTATCCGATCCATATTCAGAAGTTACGAGTTCCATACCGGTTTGCAAACGGGACCACGGTTCAACGGCTGCCGGCGCCGGTCGTCCACCTTCAGACCCTGACATTACTGCCAAACCGCCTTTTTTAAAAGTCTACTAATTAAAAGTAAAAGCCCCGTTTGTCTGTCCTATTTATGGAATGTTTATGTTAGACGCTTTAGAGCTAACATTCGTAACGTGACAACATTTTCTCGACTCGATTTCTCGAGCAAAATAGAGATTTTGTGAACATAGACTTGGTCTACCTGTGCTGACATACGCACTATAATTCAAATTTATTTTGATACTGCGGAGTATTTTACCATCTTACTTTTACTTAAGTACTTTTGAGGACGAGGCAACGCGATAGAGTGAAGTTGTATGACCACAAGAAGGATGACGTCAAATGAAAAATGGGTTGGACGTCCAACTTTTTCAGTAAAGTTCATCATTGACATCGAAAAATTTCTCGTGTCATACGTGACATATCTCACGGCGCGCATGCCCGCCCTGCAATAAAATACATTTATATCAAGTAACTAAGACTCACCCAGGAAATACAAAAAGGGGTTGGTGGTGCGGTGTCGCTATCATTGCGAGGACCGTGTTGGGTTGCGGCTATCATTGCGAGGACGGTGCTGAGTTGCGGCTATCATTGCGAGGACGGTGTTGGGTTGCGGCTATCATGGCGAGGACGGTGTTGGAGCTAGTCCGCAACCTGCGCACCTACCACCACACCGCTTACGCATGACGGTGTGGAAGCAGTCGACCCGCGTCCCCGCGAACATCCCCTGCTCTGCAACAGCGGGCCAGTCACACCACCGCTATAGATTAACAATACTATTATAGGTATTAACAAGCTGTCTTCATATTTTATAAAGAGACGGGTTCATATTAAAATAACACAAAATTGCAAAAATAAATCTCTCATACTTATAATAATGATGGATCAGATTCGTGATTTTTAATGGCTTGGTACCGCTTAGGAAAGGCCTATCCAACATATTCAAAGTAAGTATCCAGCAGTACATCCAATCAGACTGCGGATATTATAAAAAATTATATTCAATATTTTTAAAACCATCCCAAAAACTTCCAAGCCGGACGGGACTTGAACCCGCAACCTTCCTCTTGATGCGAGGATAGAATTTTCCGTTAGTGTTCGGATAACACTTTAAAAATAAAATACTAATAATAATAAAATTATTTTTCATCACTAAAAAGATAAAATTTATCTCAGAAAGTGTGAAAATATATTCTCCTTGTGGAGGGGAGGAGTATATTAATATGAGACACGAATTTTTTACTTTCTGTCAAATGTCAAAGCTTAATTTTCTTGTAAACATTTTATGTCATTCGGGGACTATTTGGCTGGACTACATAATTTACACTGATATAGGGTGTAGCCAGAGGGGGTTTTGGGGCCTCAAATCAAATGAATAATCTATAGCACGACGCGCGCTGGATGCTAACTAAGCGCTTTGTGAAACAATTTTTTTTCAAACATGTATTTGGCGCCCCATGAAATTGCCACCCGGGGCAAGCGCCCTGGTTTGCCCCGCCCTAGATCCGGGACTGCATTGAAATAAAGATCATAACACCTACCATTTACCTACAGGTTTATCAAGGGACAGGGCTATTTAAGGCATCTTCACCTTTAGTCGTCTAAGCCTAACATTAATATAGCAACTTTATTATAACGAATGCTGCATCTTTATGTTTAACCAACAAGACCATCAAGTTACCTTATTAGGTTCATTTCATATAGGCATCATCATCATCATATTAGCTAAAGAACGTCCACTAAATATAGGGGGGAGGGGATGGGGTCCACTTCATAGATTTTCAGAATAGAATAAATAATGCTTATTGTACGTCAGAAATACTTTAAAAAAACTAGTTAATGCTAAATGTAGTAGGTACAATGGGCGGCCGTATCGCTGAAAGCAATCTCAGAGTGACCGTACTTGTACAGCTTCTACCCAACGGCTCCCAGGCAAGTTTTCCCAGTGCGTGGTTTCCACTCGAGAATCTTTCTACTCCAACGGTCGTCCGTCAGTTCTTCGAGCTTAGTTTTTTTACTCCGTTTCTTCAAGGAGCTAGGATGGCTGGGGTCAAGTTCGAAGGGGGGTAATGCACAATACACTCTAATGCGGAACGTCAGTGCAGATCTTATTCCCCCATCCTAGAATTAGAATTAGAAGCTTAGGGCCCATGGATGTTAAGTGGTAACCATCGCCTATAGCAAAGTATTGCCTTGTAAGTCACGCACCTTATAAACTTGTTCTACGATACTCTGCCTTGCGTTCATAAACTTGAGGCATACATATAAAGCCTCATGTGCCTGTAATTTCACCGGAAACCATACCCTTCATATAAAATGTCTATACAATAGATATATTTAATTATATTTCATACAGGCAATACAGCCAGCGTCTTGGGGACACTTCCGCCTGGTATCTGGAGCAGTTGAGCTATCTATAGATCATTTGCAACGGTCTTTAGATGATTCAACCCTTTCTTCTGTCATGTAAATAATTGTATATTATTGCTGTTAATATATGTATGTTTTTTTTTTTTTTATTCCAATTTATTATAAGGACCTTTATAAGGATACATATCGGTCCTATCGTATGTACAAGTTAATTGAATCAAAGATACAAACAAAGCAAACAAAATAAAGATTAACAACGACAATTAACTTATTTAAATCGGTCCGGCACCACAACCATACAAAAATGTACAGGTGTGATCCCTGACGGGTTAACTTAGGAAAAAAAACAATAATTAGCCACAAGTAAATGAAGTTACCTACCTATCTATCTACATATATGTATGTCACTTGTGGCGACTTACTGCACTAAATAATTCCTTAGCTGCATCTGATGTAGGGTCAGCTAAGATTTCATTGAAAATGCCCACGTCGAATCTGTTCAAGTTGTAAGTCGCCACCAGTGACTGTCTTTCTCGCTGGAAGCGGACACATTCCACCAATAAATGGTGTGTTTATTTTATGGTCGGTTTAATTTTACCCCTCAAAGTCAAAACATGAAATTCGCAATTTTATTCTTTCAAATGAACGCTCTACCAATAAGACCTTAATTATTGGTAATAGGTTTAGAACGGCTCCTAGATTATGTAAAGTTAAGGACAACTGCCATCGCCCTTCAACTAAAATGCACTTGAAGTACACTCATGCAGAAAAGAAAATTCGCAAATGATTATCTATCTGTATCTCCCTCTCTTGTCTTCAATACTCAATACATGTATCGCTTTCATATGGTGACCAAGGTGTTTTTTGTAGTATGTAGATAGTTTCACATATAAGCCCTGGCAGGTTATTTCATCAGGAAGGCAAACTATTTTTTTCGTATATAAATAGGAGGCACGCTGTTTACACTTTACAATGGTGGCAATTCTGTTGTTTACGCTAACTAAAATTGTGTAAAAACGAACGGTCTGATTTTGTTCACACCAAAGATCAAATCAGAATGAAAATTTAAAGTGACATTTCTAAAATTAAGTAATTTTTGCTATGATGGCATGTTTGCGGGCTAGTTTTAGTGATCAATCAAATTGGTGTTGACTAAAACTGGCCTGCTAACACGCCTTCTTATTTAAAAATACTTAAATTTATAAATGTCACTTTAAATTTCATTCTAATTTGATCTTTAGCGTTAACAAAATAAGACCGTTCGTATTTTACACAATTTTAGTTAGTCAGCGTAAACAACGGAATCGCCACCAATTTATTCGATATTTAAATAAATATTAAACAAATAAATATTACCGGACATTTCACACACTATCTACCCCCAAACTAAGCAGAGCTTGTACTAAGGGATCCAGATAACTGATAGAATGCATATATGTATACTTTTTTTTTGTAAATACGTACTTATAATGTATAGTAAAACATCCAGACCTGGGATAATGAACTGGGAATCGATCCCGCTACCTCCTGCGTCTCAGCCACGGAGGTCGTTTGAATATATTATACACATATATGACGGCGGGTCGTCGGAAGGGGCGTTAGCGAAGCTCGATTGCTCGTCCATTACGAGGAGTTTCTTCGAAATAATATCGCAGGCGTGTAGACCAATGTGGATTTATTCCGTTGTATAACAAGTCACATGGAGATATAACCAGATGAGCGTGATGTCTTTGGATGTCTTTACTGGTCGGCGATCGGTCACCGAATCCCTCCCCAAAATGGCCGCCACTCTGTTTATTTTTTAACGGCTGTCAAACCAAAAACATCCTGTCAGAGACAAGCCAGTTTTGCCATTCTAATAAAAGTATCGACAATCACGCCATCTTCACAATCGAGTAGGAATTAAAATTAAAAAGAAACAAAATCAAACTGTCACTTTGACGACTAGGTTTAAAAACAGTGTTCTTAACGTAATGATGGATACTCTCCGACACGGCCATTCTGACAGCGTCACGCGTCCTCGCGTGGGTGTTCAATCTGGAAGTGAAAACATTCACCGCAGTTGATACTATTCTCAGTCCCTTCTGTCTACAATAGAGCAAGGTTTTGAATGCAAACTTGGTACTTTAATAATGTGAGACTGCTTTAATTTTAAGTTTCTTTAATCATTATCAGCTCTTTTCAAATTGTAATTACAATCATGTACAAACAAAAAAACATCAAACTGATTTTAGAACCTCATTAATGTTGTATCACTTGACCAGCGATACAACTCTTTTTTTTTTTTACATTTTCACTTGACCAGTGATTTTTTTGTCGTCACTTGACCAGCAACGATTTTAATAGTCACTTGACCAGCGACCATTCTTAAACTTTTACGCTTAACTAGCGATTTCGCTTGACCAGCGATTTCACTTTACCAGTGATTTTCACTTAACCAGTGATAGGATGCATAGTTAGATGCGCATCGCGCACTCTTCGGTTAGACCGGAGCTACGACTACATGCCAACATATGCAACTTCAAGTTGTAAAACCAGTTTTGACAAATAAAAACAAAATTATATCAACTAGTTACAGAAAAAAATTATCATTACAAACAATAAAATTTTATTTCAGGTATCATGATTAACCGTGATCGTTTTCAAAATCTTGCTCTTTAGAAACATTTTCATTATTTGGCTCAACTTGTGCAATAACAACAACATTTTGTTGGTTATTTGTGGTAACAATATCAACATCTTGTTGAGGTTGCTCAATCTCGTGCTCCCCGGACAAATCATCAGCAAATTGATTAGAAGGCATTTTTCTTAACCGATCGTGTGCATATTTGTAAGACCTATTACTGTTTAAAGCTTTGATCAGATACCTATCGCCATCTAATAACTCAGCGATCTTAAAGGGACCTTTATATTTAGGGTCTAGTTTTAACTGGTTCCTTTCTTCATTTTGCAAAAGAACGAAATCACCTACAGCAAAATTTTGAACCTTCGCCTTTGTGCTGTCGAAACGAGACTTATCATAGGTAGAGTTTTTCTCCATACTGGCAACAGCTTGCTCACGAACCGCGTCGATATCTACTAGTCGAATCTCTATCGGATCTACATTAGCATGACCTGAAGGTGTACCAGAAACGAAGTAATCTTTGAATTCATTTAACAGGTTTACAAGTTAAGGCTTAGATTCAAGAGGCACATCAGTGTCTACATCGTTAAAATCAACTGCAGCAGGGGTAGAAGTAGCACAGGCATTTACTGTTAGCGTCTTCGCAAAATGAAGCTTATTAGAAGATATTAAAATGTCAACACCTTGAGGCAAAACATCATAACCAATCATTATATTGTGACGTAGGTATTTGTCCGGGAGAACATGAAAAAGAATTTCAAGAGCAATGTCGTCAATCTGAACCATGGCTAAAATCTGCACGGTACTATATACACTACTATCACCAATGCCAGTCATTTTAACAGTGTTATTTATTCGCTTGCCATGGATTCTTGACGACATTGACTCCTTTACAAGAGAGCACTCTGCTCCAGAGTCATAACAAAATGAAAAGAACTCACCATAATGCTGCATAACACCAGCAGGGGCTGCAACAGTGCAGACGTTCACACGTCGCTCGCCAGCGTTGTTAGCAGGCAGGGAACCTGGCTTGCCACCGTTGATCTTCTTCGGCAGCGGGCATCTTGAGGAGTAGTGGCCCTTGTCCCCACAGTTGTAACAGGTCACAGCAGCATTTACATCATTGGACTTCACAGTAGCGCCTGATTGTCCTGGCGTCGGCTTCGAGTGATGGTACTCCTTCCTCTCCTTCCTCAATTCTTGCTGAAGCTTGGCATGCGTCGCGATTTCGGTCGTAAAAGCAAGGTGGTTTGCACGTGGTTCTATTTGAGCAAGGTGCGCTACTACACAATACAAGGTACACTAGAAACAGCAATTTGTTCAACATCCATGTTCTTCCAGCGCGACAGCAGCACATTAATCTGAGAAGCGGCATAGGAGGCGAGACACCCGTTGTCTTTTGGCTTACCATTCCACAGATGCAGCAGGGTAGCGGCGGCAGTCTCAGGTGTGTCGTAACGCGCAGTAAAGGCCTCTTGAAAATCTTTCCATTCCATGCCAGGATAGGATATTTGTGACAGCCAAATCGAAGCCTGGCCCTTTAAAGACTTACTCAGTGCAATCATCAGCGGTGCTCCATTAAGCTGGTTATCAGCCATACACATAGTTGCAGTGGATAACCAAGCACGCGCGTCAATATTCACTTTGTCAGGATCGAATTCCGGTAGGTGCACAACATGGCTTGACGACGGTCCTTTCATAGCGTGGATAAGGACGAGAAAATTTTGATTTTGTTGCTCCAGCAACAATCGCCACTTTTCTTCCATGTCGTCACTTCTTCCACATGGTCGGTTACATCCCACTTCTGATGACGGCGGGTCGTCGGAAGGGGCGTTAGCGAAGCTCGATTGCTCGTCCATTACGAGGAGTTTCTTCGAAATAATATCGCAGGCGTGTAGACCAATGTGGATTTATTCCGTTGTATAACAAGTCACATGGAGATATAACCAGATGAGCGTGATGTCTTTGGATGTCTTTACTGGTCGGCGATCGGTCACCGAATCCCTCCCCAAAATGGCCGCCACTCTGTTTATTTTTTAACGGCTGTCAAACCAAAAACATCCTGTCAGAGACAAGCCAGTTTTGCCATTCTAATAAAAGTATCGACAATCACGCCATCTTCACAATCGAGTAGGAATTAAAATTAAAAAGAAACAAAATCAAACTGTCACTTTGACGACTAGGTTTAAAAACAGTGTTCTTAACGTAATGATGGATACTCTCCGACATATATATATTGCACATAGGTTATTAATTTCTACTTATTTGATTATTGTCAATAAACTGGCATACCTATGTATACATCCTCGTAATAATGGTAAGCAAAAAGAATAAATTAATCATTTAAAAAGCCATTTGACAGCAGAAATTCTTCAGAGATTACATACATTTTTTGGTGAAGAAAAAGGCCGTTGGTGCAGAAATGTTCTCGAGTGAAGACCACGCACTGTAAAGCGTAGCGTAGGACGATAAAAACATGGAAAAAAGACCTGATAAAAGTTGCTGAGACACGGGCAAACGTCGGGATAACAAATAAAAAAGGTACATACGCGATAAATACCCAGTTTAATCAGTAAGTTTGGAGCCGTTGGGTGGAGTCCGCACAAGATGGTTGCTCTGGAAATCTATGGGGGAGGCCTATGTTCAGCAGTGGATGCCCTGTGGCTAATGTGATGATGATGGTTAAAAAGGAAAAGTGTTGATCTTCATCACACCTAGCTAAGAACTACTGCAGATAAACTAGCTTTCTGTTAAAAGCCGCGTCCAAATCGGTCCGGTTCGGGAATTACCGTGTCCAACACGCTGAGTACTAAATTCAAAATTAAATTAAGTACTAAATTACTAGTACTAAATTACGAGTACTAAATGAAGTAACTCGAAATTAGTATAATTATACTAATTTTGGATGCGCACAAACTCTATTTGTAAGTTATAAAATATTAAAGAATAATTTATGATAATAACAAATACGCAATAATATATAAGTTTTTACTGTTAGAACGTATGTAGAATAATATTTTTGTCTAAAACATAATGAATACGTGCAATACGTTTGTTGTGCAATTAGGCTTATGTCATTCTCACGACCTCCGTGATGCAGTGAGTGAATAGCCAGCTGAGACGCAGGAGGTAACGGGTTCGATTCCCGGAGCGGAACAAATGTTTGCATTATCTACAGATGTATAGGTATTTTATTCATACATGTTCCGAGTCTGTATGGTTTCTATATATTATAAGTACAGTAGAATCACGATTATCCGGATCAAACAAAACCAGGGGTATTCCGTTTAATTGAAAATCCGGATAATCGAATTCAAAGTCAAATCAAACAATATTTAATTTGTAATCAATTTTTATTATGTAGTGGGTTTTGGATAATGAATTACATAATACAAATACATATTAAATTGGCAATTAGAGCCGAGATGAATGAGTCCGGATAATCGTATGTTCGGATAATCGATGTTTGGATAATCGGGATTCTACTGTATGTATTAAAAAAAAGTATACAAGTAATTCTATTAGTTATCTGGTGCCCATAGTAAAAGCTCTGCTTAGTTTGGGGATAGATAGAGTTGTATGAAATGTCCAGCAATATATATTATTACTAGCTGACCCCGCGAACTTCGTACCGCCTTAGGTATTGCTAAGCTGAGATAAGCGTTGGTGGTGGAAGGGTGAAAATTTAGGGTTGTATGTATTTTTGAATGTTGTATCGTAAAAAAATAAAAACAAAAAATTTCATCAAAAAATTTAAAAAAACAATAAGGGTGAACAACCCTTATCACTTAGGGGTATGGAAAATAGATAGTAGCCGATTCTCAGACCTACTGAATACGCATATAAAATTTGGTAAAAATCGGTAAAGCCGTTTCGGAGGAGTACGGTAACTAACATTGTGACATGGAAATTTTATATATGTATTAGATTTACTCCGTGATTAACAAACAATGATGGAATATTAGGATCAGCGATGCCAATCACTTCTACACGCGATAGTACCGGTAAATCCAGCTTCTAAGCCATAAGAGGCTTTTATTTAACATATCACTTAGTTGTTGACCAGCAACCGTAGCGCATCTCCACAGATCGACCAACAGTGATAGTGTTTGAAGATGGATAAAATTATTCTTGTTTTTATTCTTGCCTGTGTTGCTGTTTCTAGCGGTAAGTTGAATATAATAGGGTTGATTAATGAAGCAGTTTTAAGAATTAATACATTTATTAACAAAAAGAATATACAACTATCTACAAGACTATAAAATACAGAAGAAACAGTCTCTAAGCAGTTTTAGAGAAGAGTGAACTTGGATGTCCTAGCCGGGTAACATTGAAACCCTAGATCAGGGATTCCCAAAGTGGTCGATATTGACCCCTTGGGGTAGAAATCGGTTTCCGTCGGTCGACATATTATTTTTTTTATCTTTACTTTACGATTTTAATGCTTTTTTCAAAAGATCCCTACCTACTTAAGTATTTTTACGTAATTTGTGTTAATAATTAGTAATTACTCTTGATATTTACTGGATTTTATGTCTATTTATTTTGTTAAATTTTGATGAGAAAATGATGTCAAGTTTACTCACTTAACCTACCGTAAAGTTTTAAATTGGTAAGTATTTTGTATAAATAGAGAAATAACTAGAGATAGGATTTTTAAAGTAATTTGGCTATGGGTCTGAAGTATCAGATCATTTTGCAAAAAGTTCTCTTTTCCAAAATAGCTTGGGAATCCCTGCTCTAGATATTAACACTGACATCTCTAGTGTACATGTAAGTATTTCATGAAAAAAATATATTTGATTGATTTGATTGGAAGCATATTAGTTATCCTGTTTTAAAGTTTTAATCGCTACTTACGGGATACACTTAGTACTAAGAATTATAATTGTTATTTCTAGTCTGAATCATCCCACTGCTGGGCTATATCCCTTTTCGCGGTTGAGTAGCATTGTTAGCCAATCTTGAGGCGTCCTAAAAGGAGAAAAGAATTATTAAAAATTCCCAAAGCGTGCAAACCACGGGGATAAAATCCCCTAAAACCTGTAACCTTCTTTTTGAAATGAAGACGCTATACCAACTTTGCCACGAGCTTCTAGCGCGAAATTAGTGTGTGTTTCTTTTTTATGGCTCAAAGCTCCGTATATTTTTTTTTATAATCATAAGATTAGTAATTGTCGGATAACACTAAACCACAGATGTTGCTGGACCTGCCCTATCCTTGTTGAGATTTTTCTTAAGTTAAATAAATAAATAAATATAATATTGTTGGACATTTCTCACAGCGCTATCTAGCCTCAAATTAAGCAAAGCTTGTACTATGGGAACCAGATAGAATACTTACACACTTTTTTTTTGTAAATACATAAAAAAAAAAATATAAAATATTGCTGAAATAAATATTGCTGAACATTTCACACAGCGCTATCTAGCCCCAAACTAAGCAGAGCTTGTACTATGGGAACCAGATAACTGATAGAATACTTATATACTTTTTTTTTTTTTTTGTAAATACATACTTATAATATATAGAAAAACACCCAGACACGGAACAAATATCTGTAGATTATGCAAACATTTGTTCCGCGGCGGGAATCAAACCCGCTACAATGATGGCAAGTATTGTGCAATAGCACAACATAAGTTTAAAGTGTTTGTTTTTACATGCCAAAATAAATTTCACATTTCTATGGTAAGCATTTCACAAATTTATTTATTATGCTCATCAAAATAACCTCTTCATTTTTGTGCGTATTTTATCAAACACCCTATATAGGTAGGTATTCTATCTGTTATCTGGTTCCCATTCAAACTTTGCTTAGTTTGGGGCTTGATGTGGCTGTGTAAAATGTCCACCATTATTTATTTATTTCATCCACCAGATGGAATACAAAATGGACATGGAATAGTATTTTTTAGCTACACTAAAAGAAAACTATTTTCTATTTAGATCAAGTTTTTACTAACGTGTTTTTCCATCAATAGGTATCGATGATTCGAACTATGAAATAAGCAGGAACAAGCTCGGCGGTGAGTCTGATCAATTGATCACCAATCAACATCATCCTCATTATGGATCATTATTTATAACCGAACTTATTCAACAATATTCATTCGCTTGTAAGTTTCCACTATTTCATGTCATATCATTCGCTTTCGACTCCGAAGCTCGTTGTATTTCAGCAAAACCTAGCTATATCCAGCAATCAATTCATGAATGACAATTAGCTGTAGAATATTGGCGGCCCTTGGGGCACTGGAGACCACGCAGCGTAGGATGGACCTCAAATAGATGCATAGACGACAGCAAAGGTTCCTAAAACCGTTTGGTGCAAGCCGCACAAGATCTAACGCTTTGAAGACAGGCGCACATACAAGGATATTAAATTAAGATTAATTTTTGATTAGAAAATTCTAAAAACCCTGATGGATTAAGTAGTACCCGACAATGGCCGTCAATAGCTGATTTAGATACCTAATAATCCTGATGGCTTTGTTTTTCTCGTCATAAAACAAAATAATTACTACGTCAAAATTAAATATTCCAAAGAAACTGAACTTCAACATCTCAGTCAGTAATATTACATTAATAGTTTATTAGTAGTAAGTTAATTGTTGCAGGCAGGAAACATTGAGCGCAAGGTCAACTCAAATAATCAGAGAATATTCTAATTAAGGGTTGTTCTTCACAACCGAACGAGCACGAATGAACAAGCATAGAATTTAAACAAAATAGTTAAAATGAAAATTCTAATGCGCTAATACATAGTAACTAAAAACCTACTTCATACTTGTGTCAAAGTTTGGTGCAATTATTTTAGACTTAAAAATTCTCAGTTTTATTCGTTAGATACAGTTGATGATATACAATAACATTGTTGTCTAACATAATCTATATATCTATATCTCTATCTATAATTAGCATAAAATATTTAACATTTTAACAAGTCTCGATGAAATTAAATTGAAAAATATACGTAAAAAAAACAAAATGCTTCCTAACTAAATAGTTCAACCTGCATATTCGTAGCCTTATTACGTAACCCAGTTGTTGTCGCGTCGCTGTTGCTGGTCAGGCCGTCCCTTACACGCGTGAAATAAATAAATAGATAACGCCTGCCTCCGTGGCGCAGTGGGCGTATAGCCGGCTGAGACGCAGGAGGTAGCGGGTTCGATTCCCGCCGCGGAACAAATGCTTGCTCGATCTACAGATATTTGTTCCGTGTCTGGGTGTTTTTCTATATATTATATGTATTTACTAAAATAAAGTGAGTATATAAGTATTCTATCAGTTATCTGGTTCCCATAGCACAAGCTCTGCTTAGTTTGGGGCTAGATAGCGCTGTGTGAAATGTCCAGCGATATTTATTTATTTATTTATAACTAACTTTTACATAAATAATAATTACATAATTGTGTCACATCATCTTATTTTTTGTTTAATGTACCTGCCTAATAATAATGTACTTATTAAATTTTTGTATTTGTATATTTTGTCAAATAAATATTCTTGTTCTTAGTCTAAAAATAATATGATCTACGCTATGTTCCACTTAGTAACATAACATTGTTCGACCGTGTGAATCCAACCTAAAATGTTAATAATTACCCAAAACTCTAGTAGCCGAGATAATTAACGAGTCAACCATATTTAACTTAACGACCAAGATTTAGATCTTTTTCTCATTTTATTATCGCATCATAAGTTTTGTGGCCATAATTAACCAAACAGTATTGTTCGCTTCCTCTAAGATATCTATGTTTATTATTCATGAATAAAATAAAAACAACGCCGCAGGTATACGATTATTATTCCCGGGCAATGCCAAATTTTTTCCCCAGCCAATGCGACGGAATAATTAAATACTATGGCACCCAAGTTAGTCCCAAAACTAATGCGATGACAAGCAAGTAGGCACAGTTAACAACATCGTAAGATCGGTAAGATGTTTTATTACAATCTTTTAAAGAAATAAATATTATGACATTCCCTTGTCAATACATCTATGAAAATCTGATGAATGTTCACAAAAATATTATTTTTTTAAGAAAAATAGAGATAATCATAATTTTAATACTAGAAATAAAGATAAACTCGCTGTTGCCCTTGTAGACTCCATAACGTTCCCAAGTTCCAACTCTCGAGTGATGATATACCAAAATTGACAATTAACAAATTTAAAAACGTAATTAATCAAAATCTTTATAAAAAAAGCCTACCATGAAATATCAGATTATTTAGATGAAAGAGAAGCTTGGGATTGAAATTGCTCCAACACATTCAAAAATTTTACAAATTATTTTCTTTATTGTTATGTATTATTCTAAAAGGGTCATTAAAAAAACAACCAGCCTTGTTTCTTGCCTTTCTTTCCTGGCTTGGTCGCGAAGGAACAGGCAGTAAACTTGCCGTTTCAAAGTGATCCTTGTGATGTCAATGAATAAAAGATTTTGACTTTGACTTCTCACATATTTCAGTTGATAAACGTCTCCCTTCCAACAAAATGTCCTGCCTCTGAAAGTAGTTATTGGTTAGGTTAGGTTAGGTTAGTACCTATAGCGAAAAATTTAGTCTCAGGCTTTTTGTGTTATCTGTATCTGCCTAAACTACAAGAGTAGTAGAGTTTCTTGTGAAAGGGCTCGCCCGGGGAAGTGCTACCACCATACCTATTTCTACCGCCAAGCAGCATTGCTGTGTTTCGGTTTGAAGGGTATGCTTGCCGGTGAAATTACAGGCACATGAGGCTTTACACCTGTATGCCTCAAGTTGATGGACGCAGGGATGTGCATCGTAGGGCACATTTCTAAGGAGCGTGACCTACGAGGCAAACTTGTTATAGGCGATGGTTACCACTTAACATCAGGTGTGCCATAGGCTTGTTCCATCTCCATAGTATAAAAAAAAACTTGTAGCAATTGGGAAAGAAATAACATTAAATTAGCAGATTTAAGGCTATGTTCATATGACCGTTAGCCATAGTTTTTATCGTCGCGCGGTAATGTAGACGATAAACACTATTTAGTTTGATCTTGTACCGCGCGGTTATTAGTTCCGCGCGGTACCGCGCGTTCATATGAACTTAGCCTTAAAGTCGTCGCATTCCTTGGGAATCAATGTAGTATGAAGTATTTAATTCAGAGGACAATGGATTTTGGATTCGTGGAATAAGCTCGATTCAAGTAAGTGTAGTATAAAATCTATGCTTGAGACTCGATTTAGTTTTGAGTTTAGTTCTGGAATATGGGCTATAAATTGCGCGCCCCTTTACTTCATCACATGAAAGTGAAAATATGTACCTAGGTATGCTGTTGGCGTTCCTATTTGTTAGTAAATAAAATCTTAATATATAAAACAAAGTCGGGTTTGTTCGAACTCGAAAACGGCTGGACCGATTTTCATGGTTTTTAATTTGTTATATTTGTCTCCGTCCCGAATAGCAGAATAACTATTAAAATATCAGAAAAATTCACGCAAAAAGAAATTATGAATAAAATTCATTTTTTCATACATAGATGTAGCTAATGATGAATTCTACCGGGGTGACGTACATTGACAGCCCGTGTCATATGCATGTCAAGGCGGTACGAAGTTCGGCGGGTCAGCTAAATAGTAAATAATTAAAAGCCAAAAATTATTTTGAAATGTCTACTGTAATCTAATATACTTATAAAATTCTCGTGTCACAGTGTTTGTAATAAAACTCCTCCGAAACGGCTTGACCGATTATTATGAAATTTTTTGTGTACATTCGGTAGATTATGTGACAAGGGTGGTCCACCCCAAATTCTTTTTTAAATTTCTTATGATTTTTTATTTATTTTTATTTTCTTATGATTCGACAGTAAAAAATACATGCAACCATACATTTTCACCCTTCAACCACCAACCCCTATATTTAAATAGCGATATTAGTACTTTAATAATTTTCTACTTTGAATATAGAGATAGTTGATTATAGTGTACGTACAGAAAAGGACATTGAAAAAAAAATGAAATTAATTCAGCTTAGCAACACAAAATTAATTGACTCTAAGGCGATACGAAGTTCGCGGGGTAGTAAACTATAAGCAGACGCGATGGAGGGGCGCGCACTTCTTGACTGGAAGAGCTATAACATAAACCAGAACTGCAGGTAGGGGCCTATTTATTTGAGCCCATCAAAATTAATGAGAGGTTATACTCCGTCAAACTATCCAGGGAGCCACCACTTGCTAGATATATCGTGAGTTCCTTTGCTGAGTTCATACCATACTTACAATTTACAGCAACTTACATATGTATACGCTTAACCATTACTATCACAAGTATACCATATGGTTTTCATTCCATTTCAGCAAAAAATAACCACCATCTCATCTCATCTCATCACTAAATTTCACCCAACAGGTTTCGGAATAAAGGACGTACTCCACTATATCCTAGGTGGCGGCCAGGGCTACTACCCGGGCAACAACTATCCTGGCGGCCACTACCCGAGCGGAGGTCACTACCCTAGCGGGCCTGGAGGTCACTACCCGAGCAGGCCTGGGTACTACCCCGGGGGAGGCCATCATGGACCCCCGGGGCCACCGGGCGCGCACGCAGGCTGCCCGCTGTGTGACTCGTCGGTGTACAGTTACTGTTCTCATAAGGAGGCTCATGACTCGTGCTGCTGCAGTGGATCATGTGAGTATGAAGTCTCTAACAGAGCAGACCTGGGTACTACCCCCGTAAGGTTTTTATACCTACGGCGACGCACGCGAAACGTGACGGCGGGTGGAAATACATAAACATCTGCAGATCTGACATTATTATCTAATCCTGGATGAACAGAACTGTGGGGGCTGGCACAGACAGAGGCTCAGCAATTCTTGTCTGAGGATAATAACTTACAAGTAATTTTTTAACAAAAATATAATCGACTTCAGATAACAGTATAACATTATAGACAAATATCTGATTATTTTTTAGATAAAAAAAATATGTGAAAAACATTGTACGTGCCTTTGAAATTTGAGGGTTTCCCTCGATTTTCCTGGATTCCACCATCTGATCCTGACTTGATTCCAATGAGACCACCTCGGAAGTGCACTCTTTCGAATAAAAAACAAATTTCGAAAATCGGTCCACAATTGACGGAGAAATCGATGAACATAGGTATATAAAAAAATATACAGTCGAATATAGAACCTCCTCCTTTTTTGAAGTCGGTTAAAAATAAGTGTAATGCTGCCCAAAGCTTGTTCCCATGTTGATTTTACGAGCCTTTATTTTTTAGTATTTTATAGAGAATAGTGGTGTCGTTAAAGACAGAGCACGCTTGCCTACAAAGAACCTGTTCACGACTCCATAGTAGTCCAGAAAAACAGACTCCGGAGACCGGAAGCGCCTTACTCGTACGAACAATTTGCGATATTATCTGGTTGTCAACTTTCCTTTGTTTCTCAGACGGTTACGGGTGTTACAAGAGCGACTGCAACTTCCTGTACGCGAATACCTGCCAGGAATTTGACCTGATCTCCAGCTGCTGTTGCGTCGACCTCAAGAACGCCGTCGCATCGCCTCTAATAGCCGCGCCTATTGCTTAGATAACATTAGATTCGTAGACATAATGGCATCAGCAGAACTTACACGAGCGTCGGAATTTTGGTAAAATCGTGAGCCTGATGAGGATGAGTTTAAAAAAATGTGACCGTCACGGGACGCCCGACAGATGGGAAACAAAAAAATTTATGAAAGAATGAAGAGATGAAAGAAAACCGTTTATAATCAGCTTAGCATAATTCATATTCTTTATTGTTCGTGAACCTAGGTACACAATTGATGGTTGAACTTATAAATAGCACTATAATACATACGCAATAAAAAATCCTCGTGACGGCAAACAATTATTTACCCGAACTTTTGACATCTCTTTGGCGCGCCTATTGGACGCATGCCGACACGGCGTGACGGCATGAGTCAGTCCTACCCCTAAGGCGCACCAACAGATGTCACATCAATACTCAGACGTAAAACGCATTGAAGTGTCACCAAGCGTCTTTTAATGTGTTTGGGCCTCAGAAACTATTATTCTCGTCCAAGTTTCAGAAATCTTATTTGTGTCACAGCCGCCTCATCCACCATTAAGTCCTCAGTCCATTTGTATTTTAGTTATTCGAAATTACGACTGAAGCCGGGCGTGACACTTGTATTTTGTGTCATGGTATGTGGATAAAATGGTGCCAATTGTACCATCTGTGGTACCCAATGGTCTGGCTTGGAGGCGTCCATCCTTCGATGGTACGTCAGAGCAAGATTTATACAGGGTGTTTGTTAATATACTGACGATATTCAAGTGACGGTTTCACAAAACATAAAAAAGACTTCTCGAAAAAAAACTAATAGTTATATTATCCAATTTTAAAGAAAATTGACTTAGTTTAGGTGATTGATTCGATATAAAACTTACTACCTACTCTTGCAAAAATAAAGGCCGATTTGATATCTCTTTCAGTAATGGCGGCGGGTTTTAGGTTAGGAACGGACAACAAGAGATATCTCGAGACGTCACCAATACAGTATCTGTGATTAAATAAATATAATATAATAAATAAATATAAATAGATGGCAAGCATTATGCAATAGCACAACATAAGTTTAATAAAGTGTTTGTTTTGACATGCCAAAATAAATTTCACATTTCTGTGGTAAACATTTCACAAAATATATTATGCTTATCAAAATAACCCCTTTACTTTTTGTGCGTATATTATCAAACACCCTATATAGTTCGCCTATAAGCGGCCCAATTTTTGTCTCGCCTTATAGTTGATGCCAATTTTAATATTTACATTTATAATTATTAGGTAGTAGGTATAAGTTATTGGTGATGTGTTTCATGTTTGTATTAGACCTAGGCATTTTGAGTTTTTTTAAGTGGTTAGATTTCGTTCAACTGCGCTCAAGCAACCACGGTTGCACGCAAACTACCCTACAATAAAAACCTCTAGGAGTATGCCGCAACATAAGTAAAACCGAATCGAGATCCAAGCATCTCATAGTTTTATCAGAAGCTGTCTAAAATCTTCCTAGGTATATGCTTGTTTTATAAACGTAATTAAAACGGTATTAATGATAATCTTACGTATACGTGTACAGATTCTTAAGAATCTACCTAAATTATTGTGAAATAATAAAAACTTATTTATCATTCCTAGTTTTTGTTCCACCGCAAACAAACCATAACATTTTCCACACTGATTCTAGATCAAATCACTACATCTCGAGGTCAATGCGTAGACTAATCTATCCTAATATTTTAAAGTTTGTTATTTGTAGGAAATTGCCTCAGGAACCACTGAACCGATTTTGAAAATGTTTTTACTGATCTAAGGCTAATCCCTGATTGCTATTCGGTTTTATTTTATTTTTAAAAATCCGTGCGAGGCAGGGGGGGTTGCTAGTGAAAAATAAAACAAATATCTTGGCTTAAAAGGTACTCATTTATGCACCACAAAAATACTTATGCTTTATAACATACACGCTCCTCGCTAATCGTACAAAACTGAATCACTTGGCATTTGGACAACTATTGAAACTAAACGTTATTCCTACTATTATAAGAGTCAAATCTCTTGATTACTTATTTTAATAACAGGTAGTGGCAATTTTATATGGTTTAAAATATACATGAAACGTATCGTCCGTTGTTTAACATTTGGATCAGATTTGTTAAAACAAAATGGCAGCTTCGTTACCCAATCACATTAGTTTTTTCTGTATAGTTTTTATAAAGTAGGCTCCTTATAAAATTGCCACCGAACTGTATACCATAATACAATACGATAAGTTTTATAATAGCATACTATCCCGTGCCGTTGGGACTGTTTAGGCGGTAGTATAGACATACAAACATGAGACTTATAATGTAATGTTACCATTGTCATAATACATCTGAGCTCACTTCTATATGTATCTTATCTTCAGAAGTTACAGAAAATTGGGTTTATACATACTGGATGAATTAATCTTTTTCAAATAAAAATTTCACTTATGACAGGTCCATAGAAAGTAAAATATTACGTAAATACATATACATCATTTGACGTCATTTCGTAAGTGTCACAAGTGATTAGCTATTTGAAAAAGACTAAACAATCACAGTTCCACATTTGATGACTGTTTGCATATTCATGTATAATCTTAGGTTTTTTTATTATAAAGTTAAGTACAAGACTGTAGTACTAAGACATAAATTTCAATGAGATTTGGTTCACCCCAAAATGAGCTCAGACATGAACTACATAAGAATACAAATAGCATAGCGACCGTAGAACGCACATATAAAATTCGTTAAGACATGACCAGCCTTCCGAAATAATCAAACAAATCTGTGTGTTATTTAAAAAATCCATTTGGTCGTTTATTAGCTCAAAAATTCACTTTCACACAGATTAACATGCAGTTTGTATATAGTAATTCAACTAGGTCAGTGCTTATTCACAAACGTTCCGAAACTATTTGAAAACATGAATATCCAAAATTTCCTTGTTGGCAACAGAGTTGCTTAGTAAGAAACATACTCCTCCCTCGCAACTAGTCGCCGAGACAGTAAAAAATCCTCAATCGCAACTGGTTGTGAAACTCAGTTGCCATGGCGACCGAAAGTGGATATTCGATGATTTTGACCAAGATCATGGGCATATGTGTTTACTATAGTGTTAGTATCACAATGATATGAAACTACAAAGTGTTTAGGATTTTACCACAAGAAAGTTAAAAACCCGCATAACACTGTTTGAACAAATTCTAAACAAAAATTGTTAGGAATTATTTAAACACAAGTTAAACATTGTTTAACTATTTTTGTTGTAACAAGGTCTTGATCTGTCAAGAAAAATATTAGACTAAGGGCCTGTTTCACAATATGTGGATAACTTTAATTAGACAGATAACTGGCAATATAGATAATCTTTCGTAAACCAACCAGGTTTGTTGCACTTCTTCTTCTTTCGTGTTGATGTCTCAGGGCTATAGCCATTTTGACCAGTACGTCGCCACGTTCATGGCAGCGTCGGAGCAGGTCATCAGTTGCTCCATCGTGCAGGTGGTAGGGCAGGATGAGCATGTAAGGATGTGTGCCATTGTTTGGAGCTGGGCACCACATTGGCATTGCGTCGCTGATTTGTCTATAATACCCCATTTACTAAGATTACACCTGCAGCGGCCGACTTGGGTACGCAGTCTGTTGAGGGTCCTCCACACCGGCCAAGGTTGCACTTATACTACGTGTTTTGTTATGTACGACTTTAAATGAAAACATGGGTAGGGCTAATAGCTATTATTGTTGTACTAGCCATAGAAAATTTTAAATTTTCAAACAACCTTATTATAAAGTTCTAAAATATCAATGAAACAGCCTGCATAAAATAGGTAAACAAATCATATTCATTCACCATGTAAATAGGTATGTACCTGTTAAACTGACTAAGCGACAACGTCGCCGATTTGATGTTTTAAAATGTAAAAAAATGTTTACTGGAAATGTACCGATTACTACATAGATATTCAAGCTTCCGTTGTTAAACCCACCCCAAAAATCTGTAAATACGATTCCGGATGTGTGTTTTAAATTAATGTCGTACATAACAAAACAGGTTGTATAACATTTTACCCCTTACATTTTAACAAATGTTTGTTATAAAAATGTATATAACAGCCGTAAATTGACTATTCAAATATGTATTACTTTTGTTAGTCACATAGCGTTATCAGGACATTGTGAAATAGGCTCTAAATATAAATGAAATTAGTTTTAGATAACACAGCTGCCAGCAGCCTTGGATTGGGGTAACTTTAAATCACAAAATACCTAAAACATTCGTTTTTCTAGTGTTTTAAGATGTCAATTTCAACGAGGAAATCGTATAACAATTTGGCTTCAATGTTGAATACAAACAATCAATATAAACAGTAAAAACTAAGTAGGACAACATTTTTTAAGTATAAAAACCAGTTCTCAAGCAAAGAATTACACTACAGATAAATATAAGTTGAATGTCAAAATACGATACAATATTTAAAAGGAACAGTAAAAAAATTAAAACGGCCGTTGCTAAATTAAATCTGAGAGATTCGTACTACATAACATCAGAAACTTCAGCCAAATTCGATGTTATAAGTTTGTTTTATATCACATCGAATTTAGCTGATGTATATTGATCTAACATTGACAAACTGTTTATCCTCAAAATATTTCCGATATAGTTTTTCCGTTGCTCTATTTACTCAAAGATCCGCTAGTTTCTTAGTTATTATAGGCCTTAGAGTCTATTCAGATAGTCCAGTAGGAATTTACACAATTTTTTTTTGTTGTAAGTGGTTTGGAGTATCAGCCGTTATATACCAGAAATAAACGAAACCTGAAACAATGGAAATAATGGTATTAGTTTTATAGATTAGAAAAATCTTTATTGCACTAAAAAAACAATACATCGGCGAACTTAATGCTAACTAAGCATTTTATTCCAGCTAACCTTTATGTAGTGTGGCTAAAGTGGTAGTGCCAGAAAACAATCAAACTTTAGCTTAGGTACCATAAAATAAATTTACACAAACTAATAATAATACACATTCATAAACGAAATACATCAATATATCTACATAAAGTGCTCAATTTGGTTGGGTATTTCTTAGTAAAA
Organism: Philereme transversata; assembly: GCA_963924445.1. NCBI lineage: Eukaryota > Metazoa > Arthropoda > Insecta > Lepidoptera > Geometridae > Philereme > Philereme transversata. The sequence goes on from OZ004347.1 coordinate 16,717,153, forward strand.
GTGGTATTTATATGCAAGCGCCAGTGGCGAAGCGCGCATGTGTAGATACGCTCGTCAATCGTCCCGTTCGCGAGTATCGAGTGCAATTGTGTTTACTGTGTTGTCACCACTTAACATAAGGTTGGCTATATGCTTGCTCCTTTTTTTCTGGAGATGGATCTCCCACCTGTTCTTTAAGCGGTCGGTCACCATCGCCTATAGCAAAGTATTGCCTTCTAGGTCACGACCTTAGACTTCTCCTACGATGCACTACCCTGCATTCACCAACATAAGGCATACAGGTGTCAAGCCTAATACTCTTCTATCTCCAGGTCATATAAAAAATACACCATCAAAAGACTTACCATCATTGTTCCAGGCTGGCAGGTCGTAAATAAGGGAGGGGGGGGCGCTCAGCGCATCCGGTAATGGTTCTTCTCCTTGACCTGGCAGAGCTCGCCCTTGAAGTCGATGTCGATCTCGAAGTCGAGGTCGCGGTTGTTGCGCGCGTTCTGACGCATCGAGAACGTGCCCGTGATCTCTTCGAACTTCTTCACCTGAGTAAGTTAATAGCGATTACTAACTTAATTCGCATCAGAACAAACTGCAAAAATCATACGACGCAGCAAAAAAGGTTGCATGTTGTCACCAACTGATATACTCGGACCAGACACCCTATCAACAAGAAGTTATGAAAAAACTTAAGCTAGAACTTCAAACCCATATAGCAAATTGAGAGGCCGATCTATACATAAAATATATAAAAGGAGTACCCAAGAACCCAAGATAGTTGAACCGCTTCCAAAAAACTCCTGATGAATTACAACAAAGAAGTTCCCAGCAGAGTTATCTCGAGCACTGACAGTACCTTCTTCAAAAATCCCGTACTTATTATACAACATTAAATGTAACATAGATCGACGTCAAACCGAGTAATTGAAATTTAACTTATATTCTATAGATAACTGAAATTTTTCACCAAATATTTTTTTGCAAAATACCGCATCCATTTCTAACATCTTCATTCATTATCTTTATTTTTTTTTCGCATCCATTTCTAACATCTTCATTCATTATCTTTATTTTTTTTGTTAATACCCTTTATTTTTATTTTTAGAGGTAATGTTATTAATTTTACTCACTGTAACGTTGACATCCTTTTGACCTAATAGTCTCATTTTCATTTTTTTTAACCGCTCTTGAACCCCAATATCTCAATAATCCCCCAACATGTTTAGCTCATTTAGTCACACCAAAATTGTGCCATCTTTACCTACCTATATACCAAATTTCACGATGATCGGATCAACGCTTCGAAAGTTATCCTCAGACAAACAAACATACATACAACGCCGATTTGCCCTAGTTGATTTGGAGATCTCGCTTCGCTCGATCAAAAATGAGTAAGGATGGCTTACAGTCATGTAATCATCGAAGTAGAATACGGTCTGCTTCCAGTGGGTGTAGGGCGCCTCCGGAGCCGTGCTGAAGCCGAGGCGCTTGTGAGACTTCGTGAACTCCACGTTGAAGAATGTCACCAGAGCTTGGATGAAGTCGTTGCGACGCACCTGTACCATAAAACAAATTCATTTTAAGCAAAAATTCAAAGCTTCCAATCACCATTCCATTCTAAAATTGCATAGAAATCCGTTCATTGGTTTAGGTGTGCTACAATACATACACACAAAAAGGCCTCGAACTTATAACACCTTCTTAGTTAAGAGGGGTAAGGGTGCACAATAGGGGATGTCAAAATTAGAATTAGAACACCATCTTTTTGTATCGAGGATTAGAGCTTTTCATAAAAAATAAAATAAACATTTTCTTAAAACAACATACCTGAAGGTGGAACTTAGATTCAAAGTTGAGATCCTCTTTTTTGACGGTGTACAGGTCAACCTCTGACAGTAAGCAGGAGTTGGTTACCACCTGAAATTAGATTATAAATACATTATTTATAAATATTTTTATGCGCTGGTCAGACACAGGTCATCTTACTTTTTTTTATCTTAGAATAGAAAAAGCTTTATTTACACTATAAAACAAACAATCTAAATCTATGTTTTACAATTGGCTTAAATAGACTTAGTCTATTTTAAAATCAATTTAATAATCTAAAATCTTAGTATTTTTAATCTATTATGAATCAGAATTATTTTATTGTTTAACTGTTGTACAACAAAGATCATAAATATATTATTGGTTATTGCAAATTAGTTACACCATTTATAACTCAAGAACGGCTCCACCGATTTTGATGATCTTTAATTTGTTGGATTTGTCTCCATCCCGAATAGCAAAATAACTATCAAAATATCCCAAAAATTCACGCAAAAAAAAATTAATAAAATTTGTTTTCTCATAAATAGATGCAGCTAATGATGGCCGATTGACAGTTCTACCGGCGAAGTGCATTGGCAGCCTCCGTCATATACATGTCAAGGAGGTACGAAGTTCGACGGGTCAGCTAACTAGTACAATATAAAAACAAAGACGAATAAAATACACATCAGAATGTTTACCCAGACAAATAATAAAAAAATGCTGTAATTAAACAATCAATCAATTCATTTATTGCGAATGTGGGTTAGTAACAGGTGGTCAGTGATGCGTTTATCGCACGCAATTTTCATCAGTGAAATCATAGAAAAATTAAACTTAATGAGATGAATTAAGGATAGTTTAGTAGGCTTACCTGCTTAGCGTCCACTACGTCCACAAGTGGCTCGGAGATGGCCACCTTCCTGATGGAGGACATGTCGAAACCATACACATCATCCCACCAGTTGATCTTCTCGTCCTTGTACTGGCGGTCTTCAATTCCGCAGATGAAGAGAGTGCATCTGTCAATTAACACATAACATTATAAATATTGTATGTATGGTAAAGTAATTTTTTTATACCACTCTTGTTACCACTATGCTGAGACGGGCCTGTTTGAACCATGCACGGAATGCCAATCTAGTTACTCTCCTACCTATATATATGTACTCAATCTAGCCTACATTTTCCCACTGCTGTGCAAAGGCCTCCCCCAACTACTTCCACCTATCGTGATCCTTGGCAGATTCCCACCATTCCTTCTCGAATCCACTGATGTCGTCGCGCCAACGCTTTCGCGGCCGACCCCGACGTCGCTGTCCTTCCTCCGATACCCAAGGTCGATGTTGGCCCATTTTCCCAATTTTTCTTTTTATACATTTATAATCTTTATGTAAGTAGGTATGTTTGTTCTGAATGGTCTGTCCTGTGTGTGTAACAAATAAAAAAGGTACATACGCGATAGATACCCGTTTTAACCAGTAATTATGTACAGTGATCGCGAAAGTTTGAAAATACTAAATGTATTTTCTGTGTTAAGATGGCAAACAGGCTTACGGCCCACCTAATGGTAAATGGTTACCGTAGCCTAGGGCGTTCGTAATACCGAAGGAATGACTCACGCGTTGCCGACTCGTGTAAGTAGTGTGAAGTATTTTTATAAAGGGGGCGCAAGGCAAAAAAAGATTCGAAACTTCTGGTCTCTGCTTATGTTTCTATGAGCTGTTTCTCTGGCTTGGTAGAAACATGTGTTTTAAAAAATTCTTGACAGTTTTTGCATAGGATATTTTTTAAACAGTGTTTAGTGGGTATTTAAATTTTTTGGGGTAAGACCCATATAATGACTTTATACATTTTTAGCGCCGTTAACTCCATTCACAGAGGAATATATACAGTTTCAATGATCAACGTTGCTGTTCAGTACATTGACGAGATGTCGCTATTTCTAATAGTTATATTTATTTTAAAGTATTATCCGACAATTGCAGGACATATTAAGATTTTGATTATTTTAATCTTTGCATAAATCGAACCTAACGTAAATATCCGATAAAAAAATTGTTCCAAGTTATTTTCTTCCAACAAAGGCACTTTCTGGTATCAATTTTCTTTCAATACACATTATACATAGAAAATGTGTTTTAATTACATAGCTCGCTATAATAGTAGTGACGTACGTATTCGATCACAGTTTATCGATCGAATGTTGATCAACATGGCGATAATGCGTGGAGCTACGGTTTAGTTAGACTACGCAAGGGCGATAGATGATTCAACACCAAATATATGTATTTCCCATACCAAATAATGGAATTTTTTACAAAGAAAGAGAAAACTCGCTGTTGCCATAAAGTTAATAAATCGTTAAAAGGGCAAGGTGTACGCTTTTATAACATACTCCCGAGTGATGTACAAAAATTGACAATTAACAAATTAAAAAACGTAATTGAACAAAATCTTTATAAAAAAGCCTACTATAGAGTATCGGATTAAGATAAAGATTATTTATTCGCAGAAAATTTTTCACTACTGTGTGTGGTTGCCGGTGAAAATACAAGCACACCAGTATGCTTTCAGTTGATGGACGCAGGGCAGTGCACATAGTACATAGGCCACGAGGCAATTCTCTGTTATAGGCGATGGTTACCACTTAACAATAGGTGGGCCATAAGCTTGTTCCACCTCTATGTAGAATAAGTAAAAAAAAACAAAAAGGGATTTATTACTTATGAAAAAACTCACCTATCTGGGAACAGCATGCCGTCTTCAGCCAGCCACTTGTCGCGGGCGTACAGCACTGTGTCCAGCATGCTCTCGTAGAACAGGCAGTACCCCATCCACTCTGATATGATGATGTCCACCTTCTCTACGGGCAGAGTCACTTCTTCCACCTACAATAAATAAATAAAATAAATAATGATGGACATTTCACACAGCGCCATCTGGCCCTATAGCAAAGCTTGTACTATAGGAACCAGATAACTGATATATAAATATATCTCTATCTACAGGGTTACAGGAAAAATCGTGCTAGATCCGTTAAGGGCGTGGAGTACCCATCATTTCTGACTTATTTCACTATGAAACACCCTACCCTGTTGCGGCCATGTTGAACATGAACTGTAGAATAAGAAAAAGTTGTGTGAAAATCTTTAATAAATGACATTTCATGCTTACGTATTATTTTATTTTACTTTTTAGGGCTAAGTATAAATTTTCTTCTCCACTGTCGCCTATAAAACTAAATTTTTTTCAATGCATTTGAATAAAACCCTAGATTATTATACCTCGTTAGATAGCTGATGAAACGTAGATATTTTAAAAAAACATCTGCCGAACCATTGCCATAATATTTTTTTTAGATATCCCTTAGAGAAAAATAAACTTTCTAATATTTTTTTTTATTTCTTAACTTTCACTTGTCTACTACGGTCTATTCAATTAACTTATGCACTATTTTAATGATTGACGTCCTAAAGCATCTTATTACACATGTAAAAATGCAATAATAATAATAATAAGATACACAAAATAAACAAAAATAAATTTAGTAGCCTAAAAATCGGCAATTTTCAATAAAAAAATTAAAAGTCGAATATCTCGAAAAGGGTTAAGTTTAGGGTAGGGTGTTTCATAGTGAAATAAGTCAGAAATGATGGGTACTCCACGCCCTTAACGGATCTAGCACGATTTTTCCTGTAACCCTGTATACAGGCTTAATGTATGCTTATTATATTCAGGTCTCATCTGAAGACCATTTCTTACTAGCATTATTACGAGTTATGTTGCTGTCTCTGTCACACCTCATATCTAAATTGCTAAAATACAACAAAAACCATCACCCGTCTCACTCACTCTCCCGCTCGGCGTCAGTGCTGGCTTTTCGAATACACAATTTTTATTTTTTCAAAACGTGTTTTTAGGGCATTGATGGAAAAAACTCAAAAATAGGAATCAAATAGAACTAGGTAAGTTCGTTTGATTCTTAATTATTATCAGCCAGGAGATGACAAATAAACTTTACGACCTGGTTTACCAATAGCAGGAAACTTAAATTATTACAAGTATTCAAAACACAATCTCAGAAGTTATTTTTACACAAGTAAAAGAAATAAGACTTAAGAAAACCGAAAATCAAAAATATGTGCAGATGCCTTTGCATTTCTTATGGATCCCATCATCAGATCTAGATCAAATTTGTATGGGAAAGAATAAAAACATACATAAAAAACCACGAAGAACCTCTTATTTTTTGAAAGTTGGTTAAAAATTTCTCAACCCATTGTTAAACAATTTTGACGAAAAAATCGCAACCAAGAAACGATGCCATAGACAGACACGAACAGATAAAGATTTCAAAACTTTAACACCTTTATTTTGCGCCGTGGGATAAAAATAAAACCCGCTATGACGTCTTGAACGAATTTTTCGTCCAAGGCTTCATACACAACAAAAGAATAACTATTAATTGATACAAACAAAGAGTTCACGACGAGGCGATACGCTACATTTTTGTTAACATACAATTTGAAAGTATGTAAAAACAATTTACAATAAGTTAAACAAATGTTTAAATGTTAAATGACGCGTGTTTAAAAATTCCATACCAATTAAATAAATAAATATTGGTGGACATTTCACACAGCGCTATCTAGCCCTAAACTAAGCAGAGCTTGTACTATGGGAACCAAATAACTGTTAGAATACTTATATACTTTTTTTTTTGTAAATACATACTTATAATATATAGAAAAGCATCCAGACCCGGAACAAATATTTGTAGATCATGCAAACATTTGTCCCGCGGCGGGAATCGAACCCGCTACCTCCTGCGTCAAAGCCGGCTATACACCCACTGCGCCACGAAGGTCGTCATAATTCATAAAATTATTATAAGATAAAGATTTTGTTATTTGCGACACATGGGTTACATTAGTTGGTAATAAAATAATCTAGGTACAGACATGATCAGCACATATTGTATAGGATTTTATTTAAACACAAGTTAAACAGTGTTTTTTTTTTTGTGGTAGGACCCTTTAAATTTATTTACACCTGTTTTTAGTATCAAATGAAGTTGCATTTGATTTTGTCTCAAAGGCAACTTCATTTTCATTTGATACTAAATCATAAACAGGTGATAAAATTTCCGGATTCTACGAACAATTTGCAGTTGCTGGGAGCCATTATGTGTAGGCCACACTAGATTGGTAACTCTGGAAATCTATAAAAGAGGCCTATGTTCAAAAGTGCATTTCTTATGTCTGATATGATGATGATGGTGATGTTCTGGGGCACAAGGGCACAAGTTTGCGATGCCAATCCTAGATTTTGTAAAAGGGAAGTTATAACCCAAACATAGACAGCAAATTAAAAGACGCTACAAGTTAGAAGCCTTTATCAGTCTTGTAGCTCCGTAAACCCTGAACTTATTTCAGAAGATTATTTTTAGGGTTCCATACCTCAAAAGGAAAAAACGGAACACTTATCAGATCGTCTGTCTGTCTGTCTGTCAAGACTTTTTTTCTCGGGAACGTGTGGAGGTATTGTGTTGAAATGAAATCCGTATACTGAGGTCTTCAGTCCCTTGAAGCTGTACTTCTAAGTTAACGTAAAAAAAAGATACGGCCGTTTATGCCGTAATAAACGTATATTTCGACACCCAAGGGAATGAAAATTTATAGGGTACCTTCCACCTAGCACTATGAAATTTGGCAAGTAATATCATCTTATACTACAAGTACAGGGAAAAATCTGAAAACTATACATTTGTAATTAAATCATAAAAAAATCTTTATTTAAAATACGTAATCAACAATCGAAACTGTCGGTACAAATTTGTACGGAACCCTCGGTGGGCGAGTCCGACTCGCACTTGACTGGTTTTTATTTTATGTATTTTATCAAATGTATTATTATGTTTGTTGTGAGTTTTTACATTCTGTAATAATTAACTTAGAAAAGGAATAGACAGTAACTGGATAAAAATGGAAAGATGACCTGATACAGGTTGAGTGGAGCTGTTAGTTGCAGGCTGCATAAGATCCGTTGCTCTTGAAATCTTTGAGGGAGACCTGTTCCACAGTGGACGCCCTAAGGCTGATATGATGATGATGAAGCTAACTTTTTTAAATTAGTTACAAGATGGAAAGTGCGGATGCGGTGCACCGATCAAATAAAAGCTACAGTGGGCGGCAAACTGCATGAATGCACGAGAATGTCTGTCAACAGAGACAAATGGTGAGATATCGTGAGGCGTGTAACATCTGCCCTCAAAAATGATAATACAAAAATATGAGAAGAAGACAGGACGTTACCTTCCCCTTGATGATCTCGATGACGTCACTGAGCCGGTTCGCCTCGATGATCTTGCGTGCGTAGTCCACGATGTTGGAGCACTCGATCGCGTAGACCTTCGCGGCGCCAGCCTTCGCCGCGAACATCGACAGGATACCCGTGCCGCAGCCGATGTCCAAGACAGTCTGAGTAATTATTTGTAACTTATTGAGTAAGATTACTTCTTTTCACAAGAGAAATATCGCGGCTATTGTAGGAACTAACGTTTATCAGATGAACATTAATGTTTTCTATCCTTATAGCATAGACACTAGCAACTTATTTCGTGGCACGATCTCTTACCCTGTTTCTAATAAACTTAGCGTAACCTAGGTACGCAATGCTTTGTCTTTAGTACTGACAGACATTTTCAATCAAACTCGATTGAATGAGACAAAACACTGTAACTATCTCAAGGTTACGTCAATATTACACTTGTGGTTGTTAGGTTTACACTTGTGGGGTGGTGGAGAATGTATACCAACTTTTAAAGGAGTGTGTCTGGAGTGAATCTATAAGAGAGGAGATGTACAGAGCGCTGAAAGTGAACCAGATCGATGTGGGTCTGTTTCAGAATGTGTTAGCTGAACTAACATCTGACTCAGCTAACATGCTTTACCGGTTCAAATACAACCTGCTGAAGGAGGATGCTTTGTAGTTATTTGTTACTGTAGACAATTATAGAACTGACATCGCCGTAAAGAGCGACGCAAGTTCCCTAATAAATAGATATTAGTAATAGGGTAAGTCTCTCTCGCACACACGAAATAGTGAAGTACGCTTTGATCCCCGATAGAGTCAAAACGGAAAATGGAGAGCAGAAATGGAAACTAAACAATTTGAGACTAGCGCATTGAATTTGCAGGGTTCGCTTCACTCGCTTTTAAATTTTTGCTAAAAAAAGTAAGATTTTTGTTTTCCTTCTTCTCTGGTATTTTAGTTTTGCGATACTCATTTCGCTCACTGGTAAAATTTATACTTCCCAACTATGACATTATGATTGAATGAGGCTTGTCTTTCTATTTGGTAGATTGGAAACATCCAAGATCACTTGTTTTGATGTTTTTTGCAAAACAACGACAAAGTTGCTAGGCGCAAACATTTAGTATGTCGTTTGCTGTTTCTAGTAGCACTGAAGTGCTCACCGCCAGCATCTTTTAACCTGAGAGAGTGTACTAAATTCACTAGAACACATACATTGATAACATTGTTGATGTTTTTGGCTGTTAGCTGGCGACTTGTGAACAGCCAAAAACTTTACTTTACTTTAACGAGAAATACATAATGTAGAATGGGCATTATTGGCAACCTTGGTCTACCTGCAGAATGAATCTTACCTTTCCCTTGAACAGATGCTTGTTGTGGTACATAGCGTTCCTGTACGTCAGAGTCCTCACTTCATCTTTCAGCATCTCCTCGTGGATACCGAAGTGGGCGTAAGAGTCGAAGTAGTAGTCGCGGGAGGTCATCTCCTCGGCTGTCACGGTCTTGTCCAGGCCTGGTGAAGTATTACTTGAAGGTGAAGCATCTGTTGTGATGTTTCAGAATTAAGACTTCAGCTGTTTTTAGATAATCTGTTTTAGTTGTTAATCTTGTGCAGGCATGCACGGTTAGTGTACTTGATGGTTTCAATTAGTACATAAACATGCTTTTTCAAGATTATTAAAAAAAATTGAATAAAGCAGATATTTATTTGATTAACAACAACAGACTCAATTATTTTACATAAGTCTTGTCTTACATCTTAATAAAAATAATTTCTATTTATTTATTTTATTTTTTGATTGATAGATAGACTTCTTGTTTTTTTTAATTTAAGTATGTTTGCATTGTTTTAACAACAATATCAGTTTCATAGTATTGGTTATCAGTACATAACACAACATACCTATCCAACAACAGAATATTTTAGCCATGTTCCGTGTTCACTCTAATAATTATTATTATCAAATGGAAATCTAATTAGAATGGCCGCATAAAAGAGCTGCCAATTCAAAGAACTTATTTTGCTTTCCTATCTTTACTACTGATTAGCCTCAGGGCCCTTACAGAGCCTTCATATTGTGTCCAACTGTGACTGACCTTATGTAAGATGATCATGTTTTTTTTGTAGACATTGCATGTGCTACTAACTAATAGTCACAGTAAACAAACACAATGAAGTTAAATTATCAGAAAATAATATGAATATGATTTAGTAGAAACAAATACTCAATACAGTTAGGGACAATGGATACTTTTCAATAAGATCTACTCACATCAATTCATGAAATGGCTGTTGTTTTCAGTATGGGTACAAATTGCATTTCACTTAGCTACCAAATATAAGCTTTGCTTTAATATCAAAATTGAAAGTCACTGCAGCACTTCGCCAAGCAATGGCGATGGTCAATGCATGTTGATACCTAGAGAGTTGTTTTACCATAGCTTTTTTGTAATTTTTTAGACAAATTTCTGCAAAACAACTGATCATCGGGCAAATTAGACATGCAATAAAAGATTTTATGACTTCGTATGCATAAAAACGCAAATTTCAGTACGCATTTTTGCGAATTCTTCAAAAACACCAAAGTCCAAACACGTTTTGTAGCGCACAAGCGACCGGCATTTTATTGGAAGTACAAGATGAACTTACCATTTTCTACCACGGGCGTCGACGCTGCCGAAGTTCCTTCTTGTGCAACATCCATGCTTTCCATTTCAATCGTAAATTACCACACAAAATGAAATATTTTTGGATATAACCTGAAACCAGGAACGCCGAATCGATCTGTCAGGTTTTCTACGCAAATAACTAATTTCGATAGAAATCACAGGTTTATTTACTCACAAACTATTCCTAAGAACTAAATTAATGAATTAATAAACTAAATATCACAAAATTCAACGTTTTTTGGATAAAATGCTCGAAAATGTTCCTCGAGCACAACGAGCCTTTTTCACAAAATTTGAAAGAACAAAAAAGAGTTGCCAGTAAATTAGACGAAAAATTGCATACAACCATGGCACTTCGTTAGTTTTTGGTTGTGGTTTTTATTTTTATTTAAATAAGATTCTTCATTTATTTATTTAATCGTCATGTTTATTTCTATATATTTAAAATTAAAACGATGATGTGCAAGAAACACAGCGTGGTATTTATTTAATAATGGCAAGTATTTTCAAAATCATTAGTGGCGTCCAATCAATCGATTCGACTGATAGTAAGCAAATCGTCGATTAAAAAAATATATAAGTAAATCGAGTAGTTTGTAAAAACACAAAAATCACTCGGTTTAGGGACCATATCAGCATAATATACAGCATTACAATATTTACATTACAAGTTTTGTTTTGTTTTACAGGGAGTCTCAGTTACTGTTGTAGGCTAACCTTAAACGCTCGCTTGGTCAGTACGCAGACCAGTGAAGATAGGTAGAGATCGCTATTTAGCGATAAGACCGCCAATTGTATCACATAGATTTACGTTGTTGTAATTTATTTGCTTAAATAAAATATTTTCTATCTATCTATCCCTATAAGGGGTAGCCAGAGGCAAGACCAAATATAAATTTTTATACGGCCATCGGTTCTATCATTCACGCCTCCTTAAAAATCTTCTTCTGAATCTAATCTAATCTTTACCGCGGTCCAAGTGTTTGATTATATTTTTCAATAAATTATTAACATTAAAAATGTGTAAATGTACATTTAAAAAACATTAATGAAAAAAAAACCACAACATTTTTGTAAACATTTTTACTTAATACGAACAAATCTTAATTTACCCAAAAAAACTGTTCTACGTCCTTTCTCATGATATGTATTCATGTATAATAAATGTATTATGATATGTATGTATTTCGTTGTTATGTTTCATCGAGATCGGTCTAGCTGTTTAATCGTGAAACCGTAACAGACAGACAGTTACTTTTTTAAATTAGTAGCAGAATGTATAAATGAATAGGTATGGATGTTCGAAAACATGGGCATGACGAGACTACAAGCGTTCCTAGTTATACTATGAAATTCTAAAAATAAGTGTCCAATCCATTTTATTTGAGAATTAAGTGAATCTAAATAAAATACATTAGACATCAATTGTCTTTGGGACACTTTCGCCTAGTTCTGGAGCAGTTGAGCTATCTATAGATCGTTTGCAACGGTATTTAGATAACTTGGTCTCATTTGTACTTTTAATAGATATTATTAAACATACAATATCATAGAAGTGAAAACTTCTTTAGGCGCGTTGGGCATTTTTTGAGATAGGAAAAACCATTGAACTCACGACGCTGTTACCGTTACCGACACCTCGGCGAATATGCTTACACAGTCTGGAACCGGTCCGCTCACGCTAGGGTCGTCGATGTTGCGCTGAATGGCACATGCCGTATTATAACAGGATGTCTTGAAGCCAACCCCGCTAAACCTCATCTACCCTTTCGCAGGCATACCACCCCCGGAGTGCGTTGGGATGTGGCCTGCTCCATAGAAAAATATAGGCGGGAGTATGACAGGCGGCATTCTTTATATATATATTCTTTATATATATATATTCTTTATATATATAGCCATCAAATTCCACAAGGCCGCCAGAAATGTCATAAGAGTTTTCAGCGTTCCACGCAGGCTACTAGCGATGACCCATCTGTTGCTAGACGCGCACTGTAGATAGACAGCAACCCCCCACCACCCAACTTCATTCCCCCTCAAGAACAGCTTCCACCAGGGCACGACGTGCCGTGGCCAGTGTTGAAGTCCTTATATAGGCTTCGCACACAGGTTGGTCGCTGCAGAGTCAATATGTGGGAACGGGGGTTCAGGGATCCCACCGCAGTCGAATGCGACTGTGGTGATCCTGCACAGTCGATGAAACACCTGCTAATGTGTCCTTTGTGCCCGAACACCTGCACAATGGAAGACTTAAAAATGGCTTCTCCTGATTCCATAAATGTAGCCAAGTACCTATCTAACACAATTTATGTACCTAGAGCTATTGACACGCTAAGAAGAAGACCGACACTTCTGTGTATTTGAAGTAAAAACTTCTTTATATATACTTCTGTATCTATATGTACATAGGTGTCGGTAACGATAACAGTGTCGCTAGTTCAATGGTTTTTTCCATCTTAAAAAATGCCCAATGCGCTTAGAGAAGTATAGTGTAGTCTGCTTTTATTCAAGTTTTCACTTACCTACTATGTAAATAATTGTAATTTTTTTCTTCTAAAATAAACATACCTGAAATCAGCAATTTCTTGGTATTCTAATACTTCTAATGCGTAAGTGGATATGTAGTGTAATACGAGTACGGGACAATTTTAGATATTTATTTAATTATTAACACAATCACAAAAATTACAGTAATTGTAGATACCAATAATTATGTAAATACCTACCTATTTAAATAATTATTATGAATTCGATTAATTTCCTTGTCAATATCGAAAATATTTAATTATGTATAAAAAAATATTAATGTCACTTCACTCAAACCTGGTACCTACGGCTACGCTTCTACAAATACATAAAAAAGATGATTAAATACTCAGCCAGCAACGTTCACGGAGAGCGGTGCAAGAAACATGAAGAATTTAAAATAAAGTAAAAGGAGATACTTATAATAATCAAAGCGACAACATACCACACATTGGTGTTGGTAGAGCCGGTGGTTTGGTCATACATGCACTTGCCTCAGTTTACGATACAAAAGCAACGTTGAAGCACGTTTTTATCGAGTCCATGTTGGCGGGAATAAGTGTTTGAGGGATCGATCGTGCCTGAATGTTAGGTTTCAACTGAAGACATACAAGCAGGTAAGTAAACACTTAACTATACCATATATTGCTTTTTGTACTGTGTTAATACGTTTTTTGTGCATGTGAAGCAGCTGTAACTACATTTTATTACTTTTGTGTTGGTATTTTACTATCGTTTCACCAATACTTACCTACACAGATTATGGGTCAAATAATATAACATTTATTCTAAAGTTCCTACCTAAATAAAACACCTACAAAAACCTACATACAGAAAGTTTACAGATTTACATAACTGAACTTTGACAAAATTCACAGGGTACACCAGTGACCCCACAGTGCTGAAATTTGGTAAACGTGTAGCTTTAGTGACACAAATATAAGGAAAAGTCTGAAATCCAGAATAACTGCAATTTCTACCCCAAAAAAGCTTAACCAATTAACATGAACTCTCGTTACCTGTAATTTGAATGAAACTGTAGGTCAAGTTATCGGGCCAAAATAAACTTCACCTTTCTATGGTAAATATTTCAGAAATTTATTTATTATGCTCATCAAAATAACCTTTTTCATTTTTGTGCGTATATTATCAAACACCCTATTTACAAAATTTCAAGATGATCGGATCAACGCTTTGAAAGTTATCCTCGGACAAACAAACATACATACATACAGTTAAATTGGAGATGTACAGATAACTACAAAGTGACGCTTACTTAATAAGGTGTCATAAATGGTTCAATAGTTCACGTAACAGATTAGGAAGTCACGTTAAATTAATATAGATTCTGGTGGTTATCAGCAAATTGGTGATAGTATACCCTTCTTATCATAAGCTCTGTTAAAGTGATCGTGTGATAGCTTGGTCAGTGTTTGTGTAGTGTCGACCGCGGGAACACGTTTTCTCATTGTGAGGAATTTCGTTTTCGTGACAATTCGTGACTGAAATTCTACTTGTAAATAGGACCTTGACTGTTTACGTTAATTGTGAGACTCGCACAAAAGAACAGAAAACAAAAATAAGTGAACAAGGTTAGTAAAATTTACCTACTTACTGAACTAAAATATAAAATGATACTTAGGTACGTAGCAATTTTCCTAAATCTCTTAGGTACGAAAGTTAAGGATACTCTCAAGATATTTGTAACAAGAGACTATTATTGCACAATACAGACTACACGCCAGTGTGCGAATGGTAAGGAAACTTTAGCAATATGAAAAACAAACTTAATTTACTCGATCACAAGAATTTGTTGATCAAGCGAAGCGAGTTCTCCAAATCAACTGGGACAAATCGGCGTTGTATGTATATATGTTTGTTTGTCCGAGCATAACTTTTTGAAGCAATGATCCGATCATCGTGAAATTTGATACATAGGTAGGTATGTAGTGATGGTACAATTTTGGTGTGACTAAACGAGCTAAAAATGTTGGGGGGTTGTTGAGATATTGGAGTTCAAGAGGAGTAAAAATAAATGAAAATGAGACTGTTAGGTTAAGCAGGGTATCAAATGAAAGGTCTTCATTAGTACATTTCGATTCCGTTTTTATTTTAGTAAATTTCTTGGAGTTTTTAAGTTATTAGCCATAATAAAAACTGAACTTGACGAAATTCACAGGGTACACCAATGACTCGACAGTACTGCAATTTGGTATGCGTGTAGCCTGAGTGACACAAATATAGGAAAAAGTCTGAAATCCAGAATAACTGCATTTGTATCCCAGAAAACAGTACCCAAATATAATTAACTCCTGGTACCTGTAATTTGAATGAAACTGTAGGTCAAGTTAGATGGTTATTTATTTCATGGCACTATTTAGATAGTCAAAGATTACGAATTAATTAAGATACGAAAGATATTTTTGTTTTTATTGGAGACTCGCGAGATTTCAGTTCAGGGCGAACCTCTAGTTTAACTACTTTGAAAATAAATGTTATCCTTAGGTATCCCTTATCGGGGCCATCTTCACTGAAATCTGATGTAAAATAAAATTAGAAGCGTAAACCTACCTAGCTACAACCTATAATTACCACATATCTGGTGAAAATGCGTACACTTACACACTATCTAATCACTAGGTACACTTTGAACTTAGTAATTGCCAAAATTACAATTATCTTTATTAAATCTCTAATTAATCTGTAAATAGCACTTTCAAGGACGTTTTTATCATTTTTACTACAGTTTTGTCATTATCATAAAAGAAATATCTTACTATTTGTCTTTTATCCAGATGTTACTCCCTATGACAGAAGTCAAATGTTTGGATAAAAGTGGTTCGTCCTGAACAAAGATCTCGCGAGTGTGAATTTAAATCCCAATTAATTAGCAGTTGATTTCGTTAATATTATTGATATTTATTTTATTATTAGCTTGTATGTACATTTTATACCTATTCACAATTTAAAAGGAACCACATTCACCCTGTAAGGACAATCTAACTGGGTTCGAGTTTTGTTTGAACCCTAATAGGATCTCTGTTAGTAAATTCTTACATCAGAAACCTAGAAACTAGAGAGGGGAAATAATGTTTTTTTTTGTAAGTTCTGTCATTATGAACTTGAATTGCCCAATAAGATAGCCCTTTCAAATGATACCGTACACGCTACAACAAAAAATTGTTTAAGGGTACTAATTCCTCCTATAAAAACTTTAAAAACCCATAATCTTTATCTTTTAGAATAATATAATATGTTATTTACTGAGCACCAACATGATTCAAATTCAAATTCAAATTTATTTATTTGGAACATAAATAAAGTACAATATACAAATGAAAACGTTGACAACTGCAAAAGTTAAGAAAAACTGAGTAGCAGTGTCAGCGCCCTCTTCCAAAACCGAACAGAACAATGTTCCAGCAGTCGATATAAGTATTTTTTTTTCTTCTAATAATGATTATAATTTTAAGTTAATATTACGTGTGTGTGAGTGTGTGTGTGATGTGTTTATGTGGAGTGTGTGTGTGTGTGTGTGTGGAAGTGAGTGTGTGTGTGTGTGTATGTGTGTGTAGAAGCGAGTGTGTGCGGGAGTTTGTTTGTGTGAGTGCGTGCGTGTTCTCGTGTGTATAATTTTGCTAGGTAGGGGGAATCATAATATTCTCGGTATCATCGTACGTTAGTGATTGAAGCCAGGTTTTGCATTTAATTTTACATCTGTGGAATGTCAGAGGATAAATTTCAATAGCTTTGTTTACTCTGTTGTACAAAGAACAGCTTATATAAAAGTAGTGTCTTCCAGCTAGGGCAGTTTTGTGGGGCTGTATGCTGCAAACCTTATCAGAACGACGCATAACGGAGCTCAAAACTGGATCGAATGAGAGTTCGGTGTGTCTCCGCAAAACTGTCGCTAGGACAAATATCTGTCGCACTGTAAGAACTTCACAGATTGAATATAAGGAAGTAGTGGGAAAGCGTCTAGGGTTAGAGGTCATGACCTTCAGTACAGCTCTCTGGGCTCTCTCCACTCTCAACATAAGAGTCTTAGCAGAACCACCCCATGCAGTTATACAGTAGGATAAGACCGATTGAGCTAGAGCAAAGTAAACCATTTTAAGGCAAGGGAAGTCAGCGCTGTTACGAAGTTGCTTAAAAATGTACATTAATTTTCTGATTCTGGACACTGTAGACTCAATATGCGGCACCCAAGACATGGTTCCATCCAACCAGACACCTAAATATTTAATACTTAGAGTACGCTCCAATTTGGGACAGTGGCATGGGTTAGGCGTTGCTGCAGAACAGGCATGGGCACGGATAATGAAAGAGGAGGGAGGTTGAGTTCTGATGCTTGGGAAGAAAGTTATGAATTTGGTTTTAGGAACATTTAGGGTAAGAAGATTCTGGGATAGCCATGTCAGAGCTGATTTAAGAGCAGATTCCGCAAGTGAGTTAGCCGCTGCCATCATCAGCATACGTAAATATACTGCAGTTCGGGAGAGACAAATTGCACAAGTCGTTAATGTATATGAGAAAGAGAGTGGGTCCAAGAACACTCCCCTGTGGGACACCGAAACTTAAACCCTCTTCCTTGCTGGTCAAATCATTTATTACGACTACCTGTCTGCGGTCGGAGAGGTAGCTCTCAAAAAGTCTGTTAGTGGTGCCTCTAATACCAATCTCTTCGAGTTTGTCCAATAGGATGGGGACAGACACAGTGTCAAAAGCCTTTGATAAATCAATGAATATACCAATTGTTTTAAGCTTTTTGTCAAGATTTTTGGCAATTGCAGTAGTGAGTTCAGTAACCGCGTCTTCAGTTGACCTGTTTCTCCTAAAGCCATATTGGTTTTCTGCCAATATATTTTTATCATTGAGGTATTTTATGAGACGGTTGTTCAAAACTTTTTCAAACACCTTTGACAATACGCTGAGAACTGAAATTGGCCGATAATTATTGACTCTGTCTCTGTCACCTCCTTTGTAAATGGGATGAATTAAAGCTTTCTTAAATACCGAGGGAAAGATGCCGGTAGACATGCATAGATTATAAAGATAGTTGAGAATGGGGGCTAGGATGTGTCTAGAACTCTTAACAACAGATGTAGGAATGCCGTCCCAACCGGCGGCACATTTAGTCTTGAGGTTTAAGATATTTTTTTCTATCTCATCATTGTCGGTGGGATATAAAGCCATAGAGTCGAGAGGAGCTGAACTAGAAGGTTTAGGGAAGACTTTCGTAGGTGTTGGATAGGGTTGGATTTGGTGTATTTTAGAGGCCAAGTCTTTTCCCACACTCGCAAAGAAACTGTTAACCATATTGAGAGAGGTGGAGGGGTTTAAAGACAGTGTCAGTAGCTCCTCAGAGGAAGATTGTTTTTTATTTAGGTTTAACATATCCTTGATAATATTCCACGTTGCCTTTGGATTATTCCTGGCCTTCCGTAGCTTGTCACGTTCGTATTCGCGCTTAACTTTTTTTAGAAGATTATTACAAAAGTTGCGGTAACGGGTAAATATAGTCTTTAGTGTAAAATTTTCCCTATTTTTGTTAAATTTTCTGTACAGCGAGTCTCTGTGCCGAATGCACCTTAGAAGACCAGGAGTAATCCATGGCTTTATGATGCGCTTTTTATTTGAAATGCTTACTAATTGACTGTATTTTTGAATAATAGAGCCGAGCAAGTTAATAAGAATCTCAGCAGCAGAATTTGGGTCACTTGACGTAAAAATTAATGAAAAGTCTGTTTCTACTATCTCCTTGTTAATTGCAGAGAGGTCCAGTTTGGCTGTAGTTTTTTTAGGAGCTCTACGTTCTGCTTTCATATTAATACAAAAAAGAATAGGGGCGTGGTCAGTGATCAGACAGTCAAGGACCGTAGTTACAGCGGAATAGGGAGATTTAAATATGATGTGGTCTAAACAGTTACTATTACGAGTAGGTAAAACATGTGCTGGGAGCATCGCATGTGATGAGACCCGGTTAAGATACTCATCAGAGTTAAAGTCGCTTGAGTTAATGTTAATGTCACCAGCTATAACAATAGCAGAAAACACGTTAAGTTGGGAAAGAATACTGTCAAGGCTATTGAGGAATTCATCAATATTTTTAATACGACGAACGAACGATAGACTGCCAGCACTGCAACTCTATTGTCAAACTTTAATAATAAAGAGTTGGAGTCCGCAAGGATCGTAGGCACAACGCAACAGGCCAAGTCTACTCGAACAAATGCCACCACTCCTTCATTTTGCGTCTTGTAGTCAGAGATATGAGTTATAAATCCAGGGATAGAAGGTGGTTTAGGACACTTGCTCAGCCAGCATTCGGAAAGAATTAAGATATCTAGATTTAATTTAATCCTGTGCATTAAAACCAAAAATGCATCAAAGTTGCAGTTAATACTTCTAATATTTAGGTGAAGCAGTTTAAGTGAGTTGCCAATGATGTCAAATGATGATGCCAAATGATGAACATCATCGTCTATAATCGAGAGTAAAACCAAGTGAGATTATATGTGCCTAATTGTAGGTGGTAGAGAGCATGTAAATAAGTGCCGAGCGATTATATAATCAATATTTACAATAAAAATTATAGCGTGTGATACAGGCCTTAGACCACAGAGGATAACTCGTGGTCGGCTACCGGCAAGGTTTCTGAACGAATCCTAGGGAGAGATGGGACGAGAAGGCCGCCATCATGAATGATACATACTTTTAGACTTAGTAATTATCATAAATTATCACGGGCATCGTGGTTCCGTCCCATTGTAAAACGCCGCACAAATACAAAGAAACAGACTAACAGTGAGAACTCGTATTATTTGCCCAAACCCTGAGCTAGCACCCGCGAAAAAATGTTATTAAATGGACACTAATATAAATAATATAATAAATGCAACCTATAACCTAAAATGGTGCCATATAAACTTAACAGTTCAATTAAAGTATCGACAAAATGCACGACCAATATAACATAATCTACAGTTTCATTCACATTATACTCATAAGTAAAACTTATTCTGAATTTCGGACTTTTCTCTATATTTGTGACACTAAAGCATACCCAATTACAGCACAGTATACCGTTTTTATATCGGCCTAAACTTAAAACTACAAGGTTTAAACTAAAAATAAAAATGGGGTTGAAATATACTTGTTATGTTTCACTAGATATCCTCCCCACATAATATTTACCATATTTCACGATGATCAGATAAACGCTTTAAAAGTTAGTATCCAAACAAACATTTTATATACATACAGTCATGCATACATACAACAATGTGAATTCATCCATGTTGATTTTGAGAGCTCGCTTCGCTTGATCAAAAATGCAAGCTTGTATATCTCCATAATAAAGAGTGTCGAATTTTTGCCACTTTGACATTAAAAAATAAGTTACAGTACTCGCTTAAAGCAAGCCCTCCTGCAGAGAAATTTAATGTTCCCAAAAGGAAAGATGATTGATATTCATTTTCGGTGAATCTCAGGTCCATACTTGAAACAAGTTTCGAGTAATTTCAAACAAGAAACCGACACCATACATGCGCACAAAATTGCATTCGCAGAAACGTTTACCATTTACATTTTACCAGCTTACAATACAGAGATATAATCATTATTATAGATATTTATGTATTTATTGTAAAGCTTGAACATGAGTGTTGAGCAATATCTGTACGATCTCACTAAATAAATGAAAAAAACGACTTCCATACGAACATATTGTTTTGTTTTGTATGCATCAAGCAGGATGCACAGGGTGCAATGACTTCTAATGACGAGTGATTATTATAATATCACTTTTTATTGATGTTAGTGTTCATGTGAGAACATTATTTGTAACGTTTTAATACGAAAGCTTACGCGCGCATTCTACGGACGGAATGCTCAGTTTATTCCCATTTAGTGACTTTCACGTCTTATTTATAGAAGTGTTATTTGTATGCTTAATATAGGATGGACGAATTGCATTATCCTTGACTAAGATGCTTTGTGTTCAACTCCCTGAAACTGATTTCACGACTCAATAAACATTATTAGTGTATTCACGTAGGTACATTGGTTTTTTCTTGTAATTCTAACTGACTTTCAACAAAGCCAAAGATGTAGCTAATATTTTTTCATGGTATTTACCTAATACTTATTTCAGTAAATGAGACATACTCCTCCGACGACCTCCATGGTGCAGTGAGCGAATAGCCGGCTGAGACGTAGCGGGTTCGATTCCCGCCGCGGAACAAATGTTTGCATGATCTACAGATATTTGTTCCGGGTCTGGTTGTTTCTCTATATATTATAAGTATGTATTTACAAAAAAAAATGTATATAAGGATTCTATCAGTTTGTATGGTTTCCATAGTACAAGCTCAGCTTAGTTTGGGGCTAGGTAGCGCTGTGTGAAATGTCCAGCAATATTTATTATTATTATTATTTATTGTACTTACCACTAACCTTATTCATAACGATGATTTGTAGGTAACAGGTCTTACTTACCTACATTGTCAGTTTCCCTACCTGGGTAGGTGCGTTGAAGACTACCTAAACGATTCAGATTACTTGCACTTGGATTACACTTAGCTACATCTACATAAACTACAACTATATACTTAGTAGGATTGTCATGATATACCTACTCACTTGATTTATAATGTGGCCTTGTAGGTAGAATAGGTTTTATTAATTAATAGCATATAAAGGGTCTTTATTATCACATCAATGTATATTTTTATCTCGAGACAAATTCGAGTATTACATAACTAAAAATTACACAAAACTCGTAAACATTTATATCTATAAATTCCACTAGTCTAACACGTGTAGATGTGTAATAATTGCAAAACACGATACAACTAATTCATGAGTAAATAAAGCAAACAACTGTGCTAAAGAGATAAACAAAATAAAATATACACAATAAAGTAAGCTCGGTGTTCGAGTTAATTACTTTACTCCGTAATAATATATAGGTATGCGCTCCATCCTATATATTATGTGCGCTTACTACACATATTTTTATCAGTCACAGACGCTTGTCTGCTGTGTAAATTGTGACTTTGTAATGATATGTTGAATGTATTATGTTGAAATATTGGTATGCCAAGTATTTCCATCTTTTGTAATTTGATTTCACGCTGATAAGAAAATACGTACCGCATACTAGAGTAAAGAAGTTTAGAGTCAGATAGGTATACTAGTGGTTCGCCCGAAACTGAAATCTCGCGAGTATCAAGTAATAACTAAAAAAAATATGTAAAATTGTCCCCAAAATGCGTTTCCAACATAACTTGACCTACAGTTTCAAGTAAAGCGAGTTCATTTTAATGGTTCATCTTTTTTGGATTAGAAATTCCAGTTATTCTGAATTTCAGACTTTTGCCTATATTTGTGACTCTAAAGCTACACGATGCCAAGTTTCCGCACTGTGGGGTCACTGCTGTACCCTGTGAATTTTGTCTAAGTTTTTATTATGGCTAATAACTTAACTTAAACTAAAAATATAAACGAAGTCGAAATAAGTATACTGATGAATCCCTTTCATTAGACGCCCACCTACTTGACCTGATCATTTAGATTTTTTTTATCTTTCTTGAACCACAATACCTCAACAACCCCCCGACATTTTTAGCTCATTTAGTCAAACCGGAATTGTGCCATTACTACCAACCAACCTATACACCACATTTCACGATGATTGGATCAACGCTTCGAAAGTTATCCTTGGACAAACAAACTTAAATACATACGACATACACACATACGTGATCTCGCTTCCGTCGATCATTTAATCGTGGCTATTGTAATAAGTGTTATCAGTGAAATCGATTATCAAATAACTGATGTTGATAAGAAATCGATCAGTAGTGTGAATTGAAAGGCACCAATTGCGTCAAAATGAAGTACCAATTTAAATACACCTAATTAGTGGTTCGCCCCGAACTGAGATCTCACGAATCTCCAAAAAATAAATATTATTCATAGGGTGACTTGCACAACGATGCCTAAACGTATTTAGTGGCTAAATAGGATTTAAGGAGTTGTCAAATCATACAAATACTTCAAAATTAAACATGTTTAGTCGCTAAATACGTTTAGTGATCTTTGTGCATGCCGGCTTTAATCTTTGACTATTTAATTGGTGCCAC
Organism: Philereme transversata; assembly: GCA_963924445.1. Classification (NCBI taxonomy): domain Eukaryota; kingdom Metazoa; phylum Arthropoda; class Insecta; order Lepidoptera; family Geometridae; genus Philereme; species Philereme transversata. Next base: position 16,740,618 of record OZ004347.1, read on the forward strand.
GAAACGCATAACCAACCTACTTGACCTACAGTTACATTCAAATTAGATGTAACGGGGGTTCTTGTTAATTGGTTATATATTTTTGGAGTTATTCTGAATTTCAAACTTTTGCCTATATTTGTGTCACTAAAGCTACACGAATACCAAATTTCAGCATTGTGGGGTCACGGGTGTACCCTGAAAATTTTTTCATAATTTTGTTTTTATTATGGCTAATAACTCAAAAACTACAAAAATTAAACTAGAAATAAAAACGGGGTTCAAATATACTAATGAAAACCTTTCATTTAACGTTCTATTTGACCTAATAGCCTCATTTTAATTTTTTTTACCCCTCTTGAACCCCAATATCTCAACAACCCCCCCCCCCCCCCCCCCCCCCCATTTTTTTAGGTCATTGAGTCACACCAAAATCGTTCTATTACTACCTACCTATATACCAAATTTCATGATGATCGGATAAACGCAACGAAAGTTATACTCGGACAAACAAACATACATACAACGCCGATTTGCCCAAGTTGTTTTGGAGATCTCGCTTCGCTCGACCAATTAATTGACATACTGGAAAGCGGTCACAAATTTTAAATACTCGAAAAGTAACGCCACATTTATGTCAATCATAAAAAAATACCTACATCTTGTAAGTCGCAACATAGTATGAAATGGTCGCCAAGTTATGAGAACCTGTAATAATTTCGGGAGATGGAGACTGGTAGCACTAGGCCTAAAAAACCTTTAGTTACTTTTGATAACGCACCTCATTATAAAATAAATAAATGATAAATGCTGGATATTTTACACAGCTCTATCTAGCCCCAAACTAAGGAAAGCTTGTACCTACTATGGGAACCAGGTAACTGATAGCATATGCTAATGACTATACCTACTACGTTAAACCATTTTATCGCTCAGGAAAACCGAAATATAAATACCTAATGTCATGTTTGATTTGTTGACCCATTGTTTGTGATTTCCATAAATAAAGAAAATGTGTACAGAAAATGTTAGGCAAGTACAGTCTATACCCTAGTTATAATTCGTTAAATTCCATCTACCTATCCAAAATATTAAATAATAATTTTCATAGGTCAATAAAATTACGTTCCAATTCGGCAGGGAGGTCAAAATTGTTCCCATGCGTATTATCCTTTTCAAGAGTCACTCACGTGAGGACGTCCAAGTTCATTCACCGTTAACTCGATTATGCCTACCGGTAGTCTTTATTACGGAGGAATTTCTACGTCTCGGTTTCCAAGCGATTCTTGAGAGTTGAAAGTTAAGGGTTTTATAACAGGATCTTGTATTCTCTTTAGAAATTCACTATCACGCATAAAAAATTGACAGACGAATTAAGAACTTCCTCCTTAAACTTCAAATTAACAAGGTTTAATAAAAAAATTGAAAACTGATCAAAGATCTTCAGTTTTAAAAAAGTCTTACTATTAAGCTTAGTTAGAACAGAATAGAATAATGCTTTATTGTACGCCAAGAATACATAAAGAACTAGTTTATGCCAAATATAGTAGGTACAATGAGCGGCGCTGAAAGCGACCTCTATACTAGTAATTATGTATCATATATTATAAATAAATTAAATTATATTTAATGTTTTTGTTATAGATCCTCAAAATGTCTGCACAAATTGCTAATTCTACAGAAAAACATGAAGCTGAAAATGGCATAATACCGAGTGCCAATGGAAGTACAGTAAAACTGAAACGGGAACTTGGGCTATTTTCAGCTGTCAATCTAATTCTTGGTGTTATGATTGGATCGGGAATATTTGTTTCACCAGCTGCAGCGTTAGAACACTCAGGGTCAGTCGGCTTGTGTTTAGTAATATGGACTTTATCAGGAATAATTTCCTTACTAGGTGGGTGTAGGTAAGATTTAAGTACTAATAAATTATTAAACTCAACAAAAAGACAATAAGCCAACCAACAATTTTGTTTATTTAGTTCATCATATCACTTATGTTATTTTCAGGAGCGCTGTCGTTTGCTGAACTTGGGACAGTTGTTGGAAAGTCGGGAGCAGAATATTCATATTTCGAAGAGGCCTTCGGTAAAACACACAGATACTGGGGGCCGTTACCCTCGTTTATTTGTGCATGGATTTACGTCGTAATACTTCGGCCTGCAGAAGTGGCTATCGTTGTAATGACATTTGCTGAGTATGCAATACAACCATTTTCTGTTGATTTACGGCCTGATTACAAAGATATGGCGATAAAATTGGCGTCTCTGTCAGCATTGTGTGAGTATATTGCTTGCAAGTTGTTATTTTTCAATATCGCGATAGAAACGCTTACTAGCTTCAAATTACGCATAAGTAAGTAGTACTTACTATTTATTTTTAGAACGTTTGTGTAGCCCAGCCTACAAAAATCACAAAATTATGTACATACTAAGATCGATGATCGATTAAAGTAAACCATAAAATCTCGACTCGACTAAAAACTACGTCACTATTTCTCTGCACACGAACGTCACTGACTGTCACTGTCAGTAACTTCAATCGAAGTTGACAGGTCGACGGAAGAATTTCAAAAAAGAAAGCCGTTTATTTTGTAATTTGTTTGTTTGCTTATAAACTTGTTAATTTATTGTTGTTCATTGAACTGCACACACTCTGCACAGCAACTATACAAAGCATTTCGGTTTTAGATGAATTCGTTATTTCCTGAACTAAAAGTAATTCCACTTTTGTCAGTTATTAAAGTGTTTGCAGTGTTATTCAACTTTACTCGTAAGGTAAGTAAATCTTTTTAGGTATCTTCTGTATTTTGCTAATTTGTTCCAATAATATGTTTGTTGTCTCAAAAAGTAATCAATAAATATTTCAGAATGTCTGTAAATCGTAACAATGAGACGCAGGAGTCCATTAAACAAGAAATAAAGGTCTTACAAGCGAATTGTGTAAACACATGCCATATTATAGAAAATGCACCCCCTGACTACTTTCCCGCGAATTCAGAAGAAGCAACTAAGATTAGGATAAATAATTACATCGAAGGGCTTCGTACTGAGATTCTGCATTCAAATACTACGTTTTCTACGGATGATAATCTCCTTACGAGTCAGTTTTTGATTGAGATGAACAAGAATATTGAACAAGTTGAGGAGATGATAGCATTTGCAAAAGGGAACATACGTGACATGGATTCAGAAATAAACAGGTACAGCAGCAACACTTTATTATTTTTGTAAAACATAGTTATGGAACAAGCATCATGGCCCACCTGATGTTAAGTGCTAACCGTCGCCTATGACAAAGTATTGCCTCGTAGGTCACGCACCTTAGAAACGTGCCCTGCGTTGCACTGCTCTGCGTCCATCAACTTGAGGCCTACAGGTATAAAGCCTCATGTGCCTATAATTTTACCAGCAACCATACCCTTCACACTGAAACACAGCAATGCTGCTTAGCCGCAGAAATAGGTATGGTGGTAGTTCTACCCTGGGGGCATGCCCATCGTAATATGCATATCACAAAGAACTCAACTACTATTATTTTACTACTATTTCTCTATCGGTTCTGAAGGTAAAAATTTGAACTTAGTGTGATAGAACTCGGGAAGTACATTTGACTGTGTAAGTGTTTATTAGCAACATTAACAATGTAAGCATTCCAGATAATTTTATTGTACTCGAACCCTCCTACTAATAAAGTTACTTTTTCCTTGGAACAGTTACACTTTGTTTTTCAAGGATAATTTATTAGTAACATTTTAAGTGACAGCAGTGTTGATAACCTATCACACAAGTTTAGAGATTAAAATTTTTATAGTTTCATCATCAGTGTCAAACAAAATGATCCCCCTACAAGTTTTTATTTTAGTCTTCAAACATACAGGGGAGTTACAAATTAATGCTGCTGTCTGTACAAAACTGAACAATCAATCCCTTATTAATTATGAAACTTCAAGTGTAACACTTTTTTTAGTTTAGCCTTACTAATATTATAAATTAGAAAGTAACTCTTGTCTGTTTGTTTGTTACATTTTTAACAACTAAATTGCTGAATCAATTTTGATTGAATTTGTAGATTTTGTTATGACCTGGATTTGACATAGGCTACTTTTTATCCCACTGCACAGAAGGAGAGCAATGTTTTTGATGACAAAACACGCGTGCAAAACTGCAGGCAGGTCAGGTATTTTTTGTGCTATACTTTGTTTTGTGATTGAAACTCTTTTCTTTCAGAATACAATCACTTATAGATGTTGCCAATGAAGCAAAACTAAAATCAAAGACAGAAATCACAGAAGTGAAGGCAGAACATGTTCAAAACGCTGCAGAAAGGTTTAAAATGATGAAAAGCTCACTCAGGGGTCTCATACAATCATTGTCCCCTAATGACCATGAGGCTTTAATAGAAATTTTGGCTGTAAGTCTATTTTTTTTTAAGTATAGTTAGTGTATGTATAGAAGTTAGGTAGTCTTTATACCCTTAACTGATAAAATCCTCCAATATACCAACCTATGCAAAACGCACTGCACTTCCTCCATCCTCACCAGGCACACAATTTGTCTGCCAGTTGTGCGACCATTGCTGTCCCTCTTTTATATGCCTTACAAGTCATATGCATAAGTGCCGAACTTCACAAACGGACGCTTAAATCTTCTTTTGTAGATGCTAAAGGCCTATGATGATGATGATGTTGCAGAGACCATCTTGTAAACATCACAAGTCCATCCATCTGTGGGCTGACATGCCATACCATGGAGAGACGGTTCCAGTAATAATTGTCTAAAGTAGTCATTGTATTGTACTACTTTTACAAAGGAGTTATTCTCCACGGACCGATACATCTGAATGAATAAATAAATATTGCTGAACATTTCACACAGCGCTATCTAGCCCCAAACTAAGCAGAGCTTGTACTATGGGAACCAGATGACTGATAGAATACTTAAATATTTTTTTTTTGTAAATACATACTTATAATATATAGAAACATATCCAGACCCGGAACAAATATCTGTAGATCATGCAAACATTTGTTCCGCGGCGAGAATCGAACCCGCTACCTCCTGCGTCTCAGTCAGCTATTCGCCCACTGCGCCACCGAGGTCGTCTACGTCTCTACGTCGATACGTCTGAATGGTAGCCAGTTTACGCCAACTTACCTTCAAACTCACTTAAATTATACCGCTATATGGTATGGTAGGTATATCTTCCATATGCTCAGAGCGGTTTTCTCTTACCGCCAAAGAGTGGAACGCCTTGCCTGAGTCTGTGTTTCCGGATATATACAACCTGGGGGTCTTCAAGTCGCAAGTGAATAGGTTTCTTCTAGGCAAACGTGTTCCGTAGACTCGTTGAATTGTAGATTTTGTAGACTCCACCAAGCGAGGTTGTAGTCAAATGTGAACCTATTATCAATAATAGAAAAACTTTGGCAGACTGTACCTTAGAGGACTGACCCCAAAGTAGGCTTTAATTATTTTATTTGACCCTTCACATGTATAGTTTAGTTGATACAGATAAAAATCTACAGATATTTGTTCCGGGTCTGGTTGTTTCTCTATATATAATAAGTATGTATTTACAAAAAAAAATGTATATAAGTATTCTATCAGTTATCTGGTTCCCATAGTACAAGCTTTGCTTAGTTTGGGGCTAGATAGCGCTGTGTGAAATGTCCAGCAATATTTATTTATTTTATAGTTGTATGGTTAGAAATCAGCATTTTTTTTTTGCTGATTTCTAACCTCCTCAAAAGGTAAAAATGGAACCCTTATACGATCACTCTCTTGTCTGTCTATCCGTGTGTCACCACCGATTTTCTGAGGAACGGGTGGACCTAGCAAGTTAAAATTTATACCAGATACTGAGGTCTATATATAGTCCCTATTAGGTGTATAAAAATCAAGGTCTAGTCAACACGATAAAAAGATATGGGCAAATTTAGATTTTCGCGAAAACTTGTAAGTTCCATAATTTACCTTAATTTTCAACTTTTTTATTTTTTGGAATTTTTCCTTTACTTGTACTGTAAGACCTTACTTTTAACCAAAATTGACAATCAAAATTCACAATTCTAGGTCAACCGGAAGTACCTTATAGGTTTTGGGTGGAAAACCTATATGGTAGTTCTCATTGACCTAGAATCACGAAACTTGGCAAAAAGCAGCACAAATAAAGGAAAATTCCAAAAAATAAAAAAAGTTAAATATTAAAGGGTGCCCCCATACATACGTAGTTGACGCCAATTATGATAGTCCTGAGTTGTATGGGCGCTCATACAATTTAGAGGACAATGGGTAGGTACGGAACCCTCGGCGCACGAGTTCGACTCGCACTTGGCCGGTTTTATTTCTATTTGATTTGATGTATATATGGCGACAAATCCCTTTTTTATGGTCCAAATAAGTAACTAAAAAAAACTTTTATTTATTTCAGGAACTCATGTCAGCTAAAATGACAGACGCCAACGGCTACATACAGATCCCTGAAGAGAAATACGACCTCATAGAAATTTTGAAAGACATGAATATACTTACATCAAATCCTTATAACAATAGGGAAGTGAAGCTTGCCTATTAGCAGTTTTTATTTTAATTGTTTTGATTCTGAGTATTTCATAAAAAAAGTGGCCGTAATATTTTAACTTTGCTACGTAGTGGAATAGTTACAATAAAAAATTATACCGTAAGACAAATTGTGTTTTTATTTTAAAATTGGGCAACACAGTTTTTTCCCCCGAGGGGGCGCCACATCAAGTTTCTGCCCCGGTTAGGAAAAAATCTAGATTTCTAGATAATAATATTACTTTTTTTCAGTTGTGATGACCTACATTAACATAACGAGTGTCAAGTTATTTGTAAAAGTGCAGAACATTTTCGGAGTGTTCAAAGTTTTTGCGTGCCTCATCGTCATTGGAGGAGGGATATACGAAATTGCTAAAGGTATTTATATTTCTTTCGTTTTCTTCGCTTCTCTTTGTTTGTCACTAGCTGAACCCTCCGAAGGCACTACTAACGCGAGTTTATCTTTATTTCTAGGTTACCTACACATTTAGTAGTGTAACGTGTACGAAATCGCGGGAAACAGCAAGTAATATTACTAGTGGTTAGCCCCGAACTAAGATCTCACGAATCTCTTAAAAAAAAATTATTCTTAGGGCGACTTGCGCAACGATGCCTAAACGTACTTAGTGGCTAAATATGATTTAAGGAGTTGTCAAATCATACAAATACTTCAAATTTAAACATGTTTAGTCGCTAAATACGTTTAGTGATCTTTGTGCATGCCGGCTTTGATCTTTGACTAATAAATTGGTGCCACGAAATGCATAACCAACCTACTTGACCTGTAACGGGGGTTCTTGTTAATTGGTTAGTTTTTTTTGGGGTACAAATGGCAGTTATTCTGGATTTTAGACTTTTGCCTATATTTGTGTCACTAAAGCTACTCGAATACCAAATTTCAGCATTGTGGGGTCACTGGTGTGCCCTGTGAATTTTGTCAAAGTTTGGTTTTTATTATTAACTCAAAATCTACAAAAATTAAACTAAACATAAAAACGGGGTTCAAATATACTAATGAAGACATTTTTTTTGACGTCCCACTTGACCTAATAGTCTCATTTTCATTTTTTTTTACCCCTCGTGAACCCCAATATTTCAACAACCCCCGAATATTTTTAGCTCATTGAGTCACACCAAAATTGTGCCACCACCACCTACTTATATCGCTCGATCAATAAATTGGAAAGTAACTCTGTCTCTCTCTGTTTGTTGATCGAGCGAAGCGAGAACTCCAAATCAACTTGGGCAAATCGGCGTTGTATGTATGTATGTATGTTGGTTTGTCCGAGGATTACTTTCGAAGCGTTGATCCGATCATCGTGATACATAGGTAGGTAGTGATGGCACAATTTTGGTGTGACTAAATGAGATAAAAATGTGGGGGTTGTTGAGATATTGGGGTTCAAGAAGGGAAAAAAAAATGAAAATGAGACTGTAAAGTTAAGTGGGACGTCAAGTGAAAGATTTTCATTAGTACATTTCAACCCTGTTTTTATTTTTAGTTTAATCCTTGTAGTTTTTGAGTTATTAACCATAATGGAAACAAAACTTTGACATAATTCACACCAGTGACCCCACAATGCTGAAATTTGGTATTCGTGTAGCTTTAGTGACACAAATATAGGCAAAAGTCTGAAATCCAGAATAACTGCATTTCGTACCCCAAAAAAGAGTAACCAATGAACATGAACTCCCGTTACCTGTAATTTGAGTGAATCTGTAGGTCAAGTATGGTGGTTGTTTATTTTGTGGCAATATTTTGATAGTCTAAGATTACGAATAATATATATTTTATTTTTATGGGAGGCTCGCGAGATCTCAGTTTGGGGCGAACCATTAGTTTTATGACTAAACGGCTGGACCGATTTAGATGAAATTTTGTGTACAGGTAGAATATGTCTAAGACTGGGACATAGGCTACTTTTACCCGACTGCGCAGAAGGAATCTTTTTAATTAAAAACCACGCGTGAGAAGCCGCGGTCATGTCAGCGAATATAAATTAAAATTATACATTTTTCTGTTCGTGCAATAAAGAATATTCTAACCTGGATTAACACATAGGCTACTTTTTGTTGACAAACCATGCGTGCGAAGCCGCTGGCAGAAACTAGTAATATATAAAAAGGAACATATAAAGCAATACTGCACCTTACCTAAGGGTATTTAGGTAATTTGGTAAAATTACCTACGAGGATTTGCCGCTATCTCATACCAATTTACCTACTTGTAGGTAGGTATAGTGGTTCACTTATTACGAGTATCTAACTAGGTCACGATTAGATCATTCGCGATAATTAACTTATTGAGGAAATAGTCCATGTCATTTGCTAATTGCCTTGGGCCTGGCATTTTTCAGTGGTGATTACTCACTATATGAAATACGATGTCCAAAATGAAATAATTCCTACCTGCCCCTACACAAATAGTAATAGAAAACGATAAAAGCTTTTATACATAGCTTTCATATAAGTACCTACCAGTTAGTAGCAATGTTTTGTTGGTGAAGTTTTTTTAATTTAATCCCTCCTGACCATGTTTTTTAGGGTTCCGTACCCAAAGGGTAAAACGGGACCCTATTAGTAAGACTCCGCAGCCTGTCTGTCTGTCTGTCCGTCTGTCACAAAGCTGTATCTCATGAACCGTGATAGACAGCTGAAAATTTCACAAATGATGTATTTCTGTTGCCGCTATAACAACAAATACTAAAAACAGAATAAAATAAATATTTAAGTGGGACTCCCATGCAACAGACATGATTTTTTTGCTGTTTTTATAGATAATGGTACGGAACCCTTCGTGCGTGTGTCCGACTCGCACTTGGCCGTTTTTTTATTTGAAAGGATATTGTACTTTTATTGGTCCCATAGAAATTCTACCAAAATCGATTCAGTAGTTTAGTTTTTTCTGGAATCTGAAGTCGGTTATATGTTTGTTAAAAAGTTACTTGTATACTTTTATGTTTTGTATATAACTTGAAAAATACCTGTCTTTGTGTTTAGAATTGACTATTCGGCGGCATAATAAACGCTAGGCGAATTAGACCCACAATTACCCACTAAATTGAACTACCTACGCGTAAGGTAACAAATTGCGTCTGTCTGATTAAAGTTTACCGGCTGTAAATGGGACATATTGGATTTCCTTCGCAAGTAATTCACTTTTACGAATATTATCTAAAGATGTACTAAGTAAAATCTAGGAATTAGTATGATGATTTTAATGTTTTTACAACTGAGGTCATTGGCTCATGGGCCAAGGGTAGTAAACTTTACTAGCATGTTGCTAGCATGGGCACATTGCCCTTATCGCTATAGCACCACGCGTCAGACATTTTATGGAATCGTGATAGGAACTTTGCTAATACGTACGTGTTTGTGACGTCTATTTTTCTGTTATCTCATAAGGCTCGGACTATACGGCATCCGGGTCTCCCCGATCCTGCGAATCCGGACCACGTTCCGGTTGCTTCCAGGTAAAAATCGGAGTCGGATGTCCTCGGATCATGTGTAGTCGATGCAAGTAAAATTCAAATGTTTGGTTATGCGATGGATAGGTCAGGGGCCGTTAAAAAACGGTCCCTGACAAGCCTGGATGCCATATAGTCCGAGCCTAAGGGTCCCTCTAATCCGAGTTGACACTACGTCGAGTTTCTCTATTATGGAGCTTCTCTTCTTCGGACTCTACCTAAACGTACAATCATAATTTAGCCATCAAATATTTACAAATCATACGAACATTTGTGTAGGAACTGGAGTTCGCTACCCCTAAATAAATTTTGTATTTTTTTTTTGACAAAGATACTACTTAACAGTATTACATAAAATTATTTAAACCGTAAGGTTTGTCTTTAGAGACACTCGATAAATAAATAATGCTGGACATTTCATACAGCTATCTGCCCAAAATTAAGCAAAGCTAAGTTAATTGGAATGGCATCCTCGTGTATCAAGACAAGAGGGAGTTTGCGAGTTCAGATACCGTCCGGCTCAAGCTTTTTGAGATGGTTTTAAAAAATGCAAAGCTTGTATGTATGTACTCCATGTAGTATTAGTATTTTTCAAACTTTCGCGATCACTGTATATCATATATAATATATATCTACTGATTAAAAATTTATCACGTATGTACCTTTTTTCACGTTTATTTGTTATCCCGACGTTTCGGCTGTGTTGCAACAGCCGTGGTCACGGGCGGACTGACGTGTAGTCACACGTGGTCACCCGTTTTAATCAGTAATTATGCATTTAGTAGAATATAATAATGCTTTATTGTACACCAGGAATAATTAAAAAACTAATTAATTCTAAACAGTACAATGGGCGGCCTTATCGCTGAAAGCGATTTCTATAAGTAATCAAGTATAAGTAATCAGTTTTTTAATTTTTTTTTATACGACTTTGAGGTAGAACCGCATGTTCTACCTTCAAGTCGTATAAAAAAAATTATTGCCCACCTTATGTTAAGTGGTAACCATCGCCTATAAGGGTTTATAAAAGCATTGCCTGAAAGTATTTTATTTATACTATAGTATTGTAATTATATACTAAGCAGTGCTTATTGATCGAGCGAAGCGAGATCTCCAAATCAACTTGGGCAAATCGGTGTTGTATGTATGTATGTAAGTTTGTTTGTTTGTCTGAGGATATCTTTCGAAGCGTTGGTCCGATCATCGTGAAATTTAATACATAGGTAGGTAGTGATGGCACAATTTTGGTGTGACTAAATGAACTAAAAATGTTGGGGGGTTGTTGAGATATCGGGGTTCAAGAGAGGTAAAAAAAAATGAGACTCGTCAAATGGGACGTCAAAAAAAAGGTCTTCATTAGTACATTTAAACCCCGTTTTTATTTTTAGTTTAGTCACGAGTGTTTTTGAGTTATTAGCGATGATAAAAACAAAACTTTGAAAAAACTCACAGGGTACACCAGTGACCCCACAATGATGAAATTTGGTATTCGTGTAGCTTTAGTAACCCAAATATAGGCAAAAGTCTGAAATCCAGAATAACTGCAATTTGTACCCCAAAAAACATTAACCAAATAACAAGAACCCCCGTTACCTGTAATTTGAATGAAACTGTAGCTTAGTTATGCATTTCGTGGCACTAATTTATTAGTCAAAGATTAAGGCCGGCATGCACAAAGATCACTAAACGTATTTAGCGACTAAACATGTTTAGATTTGACAACTCCTCAAATCATATTTATCTGCTAAATACGTTTAGGCATCGTTGTGCAAGTCGCCCTAATAATAATATTTATTTTGGGAGATTTGCGAGATCTCAGTTCGGGGCGAACCACTAGTACATATAAAATTCGTTAAACCACGTGGAAAGCCTTTGGCCGGACTAAAAAATTTGACACTTTAATCTAGTTGGCCCCAAGCTTATACTTACTAAGCAGTTTTCTCTAACAGGAAACACAGAACATCTAAACAAGGGTTTCGAAGGCAGTACCACGAGTCCTGGTGGAATAGCCCTCGCGCTCTACTCCGGGCTTTGGGCTTACGATGGCTGGAACAGCGTCACAGTCGTCACCGAGGAGATTATCAACCCTGCGACGTAAGACTTATGTACTATTTTCCAATGAAAAACTCTAAAAGATTCGTTGACCGGCCACCGTCGTGGCTGTCAGAATTACCTGAAGCGGCAATGGGCATGGGAAGGCCGTTAGGACTTAGTGCCAGCAACAGTAGACGTCCTCCTGTGATGAGGATGATGATCATAAATAAAGAAAATAAAATAGGAGCATTACAATAGTCTCGTATGATATGTAACATAATTTTTATTGTACTCCATATAAACAAAAAATTACAAATAAAATAGAAAACACAAAGCAAATCTTAATCTTATCAACCGAATTCATCACTCTGAAAATTGGTAATTGAAAACTCGATAACGGCTCCGTAAATGCGATTAACCGTAAGTAAATTTAAAAATAGAATGAGGCTCATTGTATTCAAGAGGCCATAATATAGTCTCGTAGTGAAAAACATCTGACCACCAAGCGCGCTCATTGGTCAAAACGCTTCCCCTTTCCTGTTACACATTTCCGTCTCTTGGCAAAATCACTCCCACAAACCCAGAGGAAAGATGTTAAACATTAAAAATTCTATGCTTGAATCTCAAGATAGTTCTGTATATGACTTGTTGGATTCAACTTGCGTGTTATAAATATACATAATATAATATTATAAAATTACTTTTTTAACTACTAACAGATGGCGTTGCTCCGTCATACGCTGATTAATCAAAGGAAAGTGAATTGTCAATGTCAATTACCGTGTTAACATTATTTTCCGGGGAACTTGAAATTAAAAAAATAAATCATTTGTATTTGTTTATCTGACGAAGTGAGATTATTTTAGACAAATTTTTATTGTGTTTTTGAGATTTTGGCATAAAAACAATATTTTTGGCGGTTCATCTCCAGACAGCGCCATCCATTACGCTAGTTAGAACTATTTTTTTTAATCGAAATGGAAAATTCTGATTATGTTAGACAACTGCAAAGCGCCTTTTGCGGATTGTTTCTGCAACGAATTCTATAGCGTAATAACACCTTCGATTTCCTTCCAGTAACGTGCCTCTCAGCATATCAATCGCCGTGCCTCTGATCACAGCTCTCTACGTATTCATGAATGTAGCCTACATGGCAGTCCTGAGCTACGGAGAGATGGTATCCGTGCCCGCCGTGGCGGTGGCCTTTGGGACCAGGGTGCTAGGTCCGGCCAGCTTCTTGATACCGCTGGGAGTCGCTATCGCTACTTTTGGATGCGCTATGAGCGTCCAGTTTGGAGTTACAAGGTGAACAAATTTTTATCCACATTAAAAATCAAAATAAAAAATGTATTGATACATTAAAATCTCAAGGATCACTTTGAAACGTCTATTTTACTGCCTGTTCTTCCGCGACCAAACCAGGAAAGAAAGGCAAGAAACAAGGCTGGTTATTCTTTTTAATGATCATTTTAGAATATCTACATGTTAATAAAGAAAATTAATTACATCTAAATTGTAACAGTTTTGACCGAGGTACTACTAATACTATAAATTCGAAAGTAACTCTATGTCTGTATGTTACTTTTTACGACTAAACGGCTGGACCGATTTCGATGAAATTTGGTATATAAAATTTGATAGATTATGACCAGGATTGGAACATAGACTACTTTTTACCCGACTGCGCAGAAGGAGGTTTATGTTTTTAATGACAAACCACGCGTGCGAAGCCACGGGCGGGATTAGGCGCGAACTGACTGGTGATTAAAAAAAATATTTTTGTTTCTTTACATTTTCCCACTGCTGGGCAAACGCCTCCCCAAAAATATATTAAGTAATAATCTTATTCTGTTATAAAGGGTGTGCTACACAGCGGCGCGTGGTGGTCACATGCTAGAAATGTTTTCGTATGTCAACGTGAAGAGGCTGACGCCAGCACCCGCTGTGGCTTTCCAAGTAAGTTCACACTGTTTTTATTAAAGTAAAATCAGACTAGGAAAAATATAGCTTTAAACTAAAACATAAAAAAAAACATAGGTAAGGCCTAAACGTTAAAGTTGGTTAATAGAATCTTTATGTAACGACGTTGGAACGCCCGATCTACTTAGGGCCTATGCACACGGCATATTTTATACGCGCGATTTCGGCGTAATAGCGGCCCAAAAAGCGGGTCAAACGCGCGTACACACGGATACACATCAAGCTATAAATTTTTATTCTATGCTGACGCGCGTCATCTGCACCTATCAAATACGCCGTGTGCATAGGTCCTTAGTCTTATCCTTACTATTCTATCCCCGTTATAAACTGACATCGTGATGTAAGGCAACCAGCAAGTAAGGCATATTATGGATGTAAATGAACCAATCGCAGAGCCCTTTTTAGGGCCAGTCAGGCTAGTATGAGCAACCTATAAAAAATATCTAAGTAGGAATACAGCAAATACATGGATAGGAAATAATGGATGGAGGAGTCAAGTAGAAATATTACTGCATACCTACTAAAATAAAAATATGAGTGAACATGAAAAAAAAGGAAGAACTGGAAAATATAAGACAAAAAATACGCATATATGTATGTAGATCTTTTTTACTTAGAAAACTTTCGTGATTTATTTCAAATATTATTAGAAACACGGGATTTATCACGTACCGTTTTATCGGTGTTTCGACCGACGATATTTCGGTTCAATTCTCTCCATCACTTACCATCAGGTGAGGTAGTGGTCAAGCGCTTGACTATCAATACTAATATTATAAATGCGAAAGTAATTGTTTGTTTGTTACCTTTTCACGACTAAACGGCTAAATGGATGGTAATGGAATTTAGCAAGGAGATAGATTTTATCCTGGGGAAAGATAAGCTATTCTTTTGTCTTAAAAATAATCTTAAAAGGGGTGAAATTGGGGTTGAAAGTTTGTATGGGCAACCCATAATTTCTCAAGTTAGGAATCTGAAATTTAATAATAGGTTGGGGAAAAAGTCTTTTCGCATTATAGTATTTATGAACTTGTAATAAAATATCTTTGGCTATACTATTTGTATCTGGCTGGTTTTGGTATCATTCAAAGTTTAAATTTTTAAGAAGATAATTTCAAATTCAAATTAGGAAAATGTGTGATTTTATTTGTTTTTCGTACTGTAAATATGAGTGAATCTAATGAAGAAATTCGATACATTTTAAAATTTTACTACAAAAAAGGTAAAAATGCAACGCAAGCCGCGAAAAAAATTTGCGATATTTATGGACCTAGTGCAGTGTCTGTGAGAGTAGCACAAATTTGGTTTAAGCGTTTTCAATCCGGAAATTTTGATGTCAAAGATGCACGTCGCTCTGGTCGCCCTATTACGGATAAAATTGATGCCATTTTTGAAAAAGTGGAGCATGATCGGCATATCAGTAGTTACGACGTAGCTGAAGAACTGGGAATTGACCACAAAACAGTTTTGGCGCATTTGAAAAAAAACTGGGTACACAAAAAAGTTCGATATTTGGGTACCCCACGAGCTCACTGAAAGAAACCTAATGAACCGTGTACTCATTTGTGATTCTTTATTACGAGGTAATGAAACCGAACCATTTTTGAAGAAGCTGATAACAGGTGATGAAAAGTGGATCACGTACGACAAGAACGTGCGAAAAAGGTCGTGGTCAAAGGCCGGCCAGGCTTCACAGACTGTGGCGAAACCCGGGTTAACTCGCAACAAGGTGCTGCTGTGTGTGTGGTGGGATTGGAAGGGCATTATTCATTATGAGCTGTTACCACCAGGCAGGACCATCGATTCTGAACTCTACTGCGAACAACTGATGAGATTAAAGCAAGAAGTTGAGAGAAAGCGGCCGGAATTAATCAACAGAAGGGGTGTGGTTTTTCATCATGATAACGCTAGACCTCACACATCTTTAGCCACTCTGCAAAAATTAAGAGAGTTTGGATGGGAGGTGTTATTGAATCCGCCGTATAGTCCTGACCTTGCACCTTCAGATTTCCACCTGTTTCGGTCGCTTCAGAATTATTTAGGCAGTGTCAGGTTAACATTACGAGAGGACTGCCAAAACCACTTGTCGCGGTATTTTGATCGGAAGCCCCAAAATTTCTATGGCAATGGGATCATGTCCCTACCTACAAGATGGCAAAAAGTTATCGAACAAAATGGTACCTACATACTTTAGTTAAATGTAAATAAACTATATTAAAAAATGTTTAATTTAATAGAATTTTCTTAAAAAATGCGAAGAAACTTTTTCCCCAACCTAATAATTTTATATATAATAATTTAGAAATGATACTTTAAATGTCATTCTTATTTGATCTTTAATCTAAACAAAATAAGACCGTTCGTATTTTACACAATTTTAGTTAGTCAGCGTAAACAACAGAATCGCCACCAATATAACTTTTTTTTCAGTGCCTCCTAACAGCAATATTCATATCAGTCGGCAACATCAGAACCCTCATCGAATTTGCCAGTTGGTTCCTCTGGTTCTTCTACGGACTTGCCATGGTCGCCCTCCTGGTCCTGCGCCGCACGCAAGCGGACAAACCCCGGCCTTACCGCGTGCCTACCCCCGTGCCGTGCTTCGTGCTACTAGTGGCTATATTCCTATCGATTCTACCGATTGTACACGATCCATCGATTAAATATCTGATGGCGATTGGATTTATAGTGATGGGAGTTGCTGTTTACACAGTCTTTGTTTATTATAAGAAGACGCCTACTGCATTGTTAGGTAAGTAAATCACACTAATATTATGACTATAAAATTTGGTGAGTTGATTGATTATGACCTGGATTCAAACATAGGCTACTTTTTGTTGACAAACAACGCGTGCGAAGCCGCTGGCTGAAGCTGATTATCTATAAGCTTGTGACAGTGGGCGGGGAACATCGCTCGATGAACTGACGCCTAGAAAGGTTTTCTAGAGTGGAGACCACGCACTGGAGAGCGCAGCGTAGGTTATAAATAATATAATAATAAATATTGCTGGACATTTCACACAGTGCTATTTAGCCCCAAACTAAGCAGAGCTTCTACTATGGGAACCAGATAACTGATAGAATACTTATACTTTTTTTGGTAAATACGTGCTTATAATATTATAGAAAAAATCCATACCCGGAACAAATATCATTAGATCATGCAAACATTTGTTATGCGGTGGGAATCGAACCCGCTACCTCCTGCGTACAATGTTATTATAAATTAATGAATGAAATACTCTTTATTGCACACCAAACAAAAATATAGTAACAAAGGAAATAAACAATAAATAACGGTACAATGGCCGGTCTTATCGCTGAATGCGATCTGTTCCAGACAACCTTTGGATGGACAGGATAAACAAAAATCAAAAGACGGCGGTGTAAGAGTATCTACCTTCAATCATACATAAAACATACATAAACAGAACCCATAAAATAATATATAAATAAACTACACTACATACATATGGAATAGTATGTTAAAGTATGTTATGTAATGTTGGTGGATTCCTCCCTTTTCCGCATTCGAACTCTGTATGTGGTCTATTATGCGTGAGAGAGTTGACTATATGGATGCCAGCCTAACTCCGGCCAGAAGCGCAGAAGTTTCCTGGAGTGTTCGCAGGCTTCACGGAGTGACCTTGGATTTTCCAGGATTTCTGCATGTTGTTCTGTTACCCCACGCATTCCAGGACCATGTGAGCATCTGATTCTTCGGTGAGACATCAGCGCAGCGTAGGACGACCGGACTAGATGAAAAAACGACCTAAGAAAGGTTGATGAAAGTAGGATGTAGACCGCACCAAATTCGTTGCTCTGGAAATCAATGGGGAGAAATTTTCAGCAGTCGACATCTTATACCTGATGTTTAATAAGAAATCGGCTTCGAGCCCTGGATAAATAATTTTGCCTCAGCTTTAGTCATTGTTTTGCAGTTACAGAAAATTAAGGGTCTAAAATTCTTAATAAATAAATATTACTGACCATGCTAAGAAAAAAACATATGTGAGTGAAGCCAGTGTGAGAATGATGTTGATGATGGCAGCCCTAGCTGCAGTCTATGTCTATGGAAATTGTCCTTTGGGCCGATAAAGTATATTTTTTTTCTCTTTTACAGAAAAAGTCACATTCCTCACGCAAATATTGTTCCAGAGCGTCCCGCCAAGCCATGAAGACTGATTTTCTATTAGTTAAAATAGGGTTAATGAATGTAAATAAATTAAGGACAAAATGATCAATAAATATTTTACTGACTATGTGCCATCGCTAATTTGTGTTTATATTTTTAAGTTATTTAGTAAAAGTTTAACAAGTCAGTGTCAGTTGTAAATAAATATTTTAAAAGAAAGTAAATATTAGAACCAAGGACTTCATCAGTTTTTGTGAAGAATAAATCCTCCGATGAATTTAAAAAGTAAAAGGTACATAACGACATAAGGCGGGTTTCTATATCGGGTCGGTAACCAGCTACGACTCGTTTCTTGAAAACCTGTCAAAAGTTTGACGTCAGTTACGAGTCGTAGTCGGTTACCAACGGATATAGGAACCCGCCATTATAAGTTAGATCATGGAATATGGCAAGTATTTTTTTTACTTTGGTAACTATTTTTAATAAAGTTCGCTCCTGTACTGCAACGCGCACCGCCGAACGACGACTCGATCACATACTATAACTTCTAGTTACTACATACTATATAGTCACATACATGGCTCGATCGATCGAGATGAGTTATACCGACAGGCACGAGTTGGATAATAAAACCATATTAATATATTACAATCGTATGAAAAATTATGAGAGCTGATTTGTCCACGAGGCCATTCCGCATGCTTATTCTAGATACTACGGCAAAAGTATCTGAATACCTGCCTTTTTCAAATATTATCAGTGATATCTTGATTTTTGAGGGGACACGGCAGTGCCCGCACCCGTTCAAGTCAAGGACAACGCAAACTGTCTTAGATATCTTCTGGAACCATTTTAGCCGATTTTTGAGCCTCTGTATCTTGGCACTAGAAACGATTAAAACGTTGAAAATATCGCTATCTATCTAAAAGCTACGTGTACCTACTTATAAGAACCCTTCAACTTAAATATTTGCGAAGATATCTGATGATAAAGTTTAGCTAATTTGACACTTACGTATAGTTCATTTAAATAGAACTAGTACCTACTTCCCATATTACCTCTCGGCGCGGCGAACCTTGATCCCTATGACACTGACAGCTAATGTTTTTTTTCAGAGAGCTGAAATTTGGTACAGGGATAGGTTTTAGTACCCACACAAAGATAAAACTTTCTAAACGAGGATTAGCCCCCATTTATTGTATTCGTAGAATGTAAAAACGGGCACAAAATAAAGTATTTGTATATTTCACCCTCTTTTATCTGATGAGTAACCATATTAGGAATACCTAAACTATTAGGATTAAGAAATCCTAACAAACAAACATTCTGTAAAAGTCACTTCTTTCACGCTAAGTCACTCGTTTTATTTTATTCACTTAATCTTGGCTCTAGAAAGATTTAGTGAGATCTAGACTTGGCCGTTATACATTTTGTAATAGTACCTGGCACTATTGGCTTGGCTTGGCACGTTTTTACAGAATGTTTTTTTTTGCTTATTAGGTATTAAACAAAAACATTCGACCGACCGACGAACCGACGATCGGTTAAACGATCTGATGTTGTCTATGGCTCAGTTCGCTCGATAATTATTTACTCGTCCTCCCATCTCCCAACTCCCATCACTAGCTTACTGAATGAAAGAAAAGAAAAGCGAAACAATTTGCGAGTCGAGTCCGTGAAATATTTGTTTGTATGCCTAGAAATAAGTGAATATATCCGTGATTCTGTGATATTTAACGATGGCTTACCACTACGTGGTCACGGCGCAAAAGCCAACAGCCGTAACAGCATGCGTAACCGGTAAATAACCATTTGTTTTCATAATATTGAGGTTACCTGAACACTAAATAATTCCTGATATTATACGGATTTTGTACCTACTTTGGTTCTCAACTGCTCGGTTAATCAATTCTTAGTTATTTATGTGGTTACTTGCGAAAATATGACAACGAATTGAAGTAAATATTGTTTCAAAAAAGAATAGTGGCAATGCCCCATGCTTGCGAAATCAAGCTATTTTTATGATACGGTATAGCTTTACTGACAACAACAACTGTATCTACCAACACGTTTTGATTAAATTTCCTTCCTACATTAATAAAAAATAGCTGCAAATTCTTACAAGACTGGCAGATTCAGCTATTAAGCAAATTCTGTTGATGTACTGCTTGTTTTAGGAAATTTCACGTCTCCCACGGACTTGAACCTTCTGGTTGCGAAGGTGAACCGGCTGGAGATGTACCTGGTGACACCAGAGGGCCTGCGCCCCATGAAGGAAGTGGGACTGTACGGCAGGGTGGCTAAAATGAAGCTATTTAGGCCTCCAGTGAGTAACTATTTAATCAAACCTGCTGGATCTCACAGCTGGGCAGAGGCATCGCAGAGGCATCCCTTTCTTCCATTCATATACACTACTTACTATCAGGACTTAAAATGAGAATAGAGTGAGATTTATTTGCAACAACAATAAGTAGATAATTTTTTTAAATGAAATTAATACGATATCTGTGGTTGCAAATATACCCTATGCTGTAATGTTGATATATAAGAATATAATGGTTCTTAAAAGTTCAACAATATTATAGTAAGATTCTGATGGGGAGAGTAGAGCTATTCTTTTATAAATAATGTTGGACATTTCATACAGTGCAATCTAGCCACAAACTAAGTCAAGATTGTAGGGAACCATATAAATGTTAGAATACATATATACATTTTTTGTAAATACACTTATATTAAGCTATTTGCTGCTATCTGCCAAAGGTAGGTACCAATATTTTTATAAGATGCCAATAACTTTTCCATGAATTATTAAAACCTATGTAAATAAAAATACTGCTTATCAAAGTTTCTTGTTTTTTTATTCACTTGCCTCTTTTAATGTACTCATTTATATTTCAGTATGAAAAGAAGGATCTAGTATTCATCCTCACAGCTCGCTATAATGCAATGATATTGGAATGGAGAACCAATCCAAACGGTGACTTGGAAGTGGTCACCAGAGCTCATGGCAATGTGTCAGATCGCATCGGCAAGCCATCAGAGAACGGCATTCTGGCTGTCATTGATCCTCAGGCACGAGTGATTGGGTTGAGGCTATATGATGGACTGTTTAAGATTATCCCTCTGGATAAAGACTCAACTGAGTTAAAAGCTTCTAGTTTAAGGTAAGAATTATTATTATTATTTTATAGAATTAATGTCTCCTGATCATGTTAAATGATTTTGATAAGAAACTAAGATTTGGGATTGCATTGTTAAATCAAATGGTGATTTTATACTCAAACAACAAGGGTCTAGACATTTCTTAAAAATCCTTCAGAAGTCCTTTCTTAAAAATAAATGCAATTAATTTACACATAAAGGTGAAAGTTTGATTATTTATTTATTTGTTTGTTTGTTACTTAATCACGTTGTAATGGTTGAACCAATTTCAATGAAATTTAGTATGTACATAGATTATAACCTGGATTAACACATAGGCTACTTTTTATCCCTTATATCAGGTCCCATTGGATAATAATGGGGTGCCAAGTCAAGTTGCAACAGCGAGTTTACCTTTATTTCTAGGTTACCTACGTAGTGTAACGCATATGAAGTCGCAGGCGACCTCTGGTAATCTGATATAATTAATCATTAGTTTCCAAGGAGCTAACCTTTACATTATTAGCTGAAATGTGGTTGAGTATTATCCTGTCCATTTGAAGGTCGTCTCGAGGAGATCAATTTTAATGATAAGACAATCCATTGTACTGAATCAATTTGTAAAAAAATTATGTGTTGTATTTTATTTGGTGTAAGTGCAATAGAGAGTGTAGCTATCTCTATATCTATATATTAGCTACCTAAAGAGATGAAAGACAACATAACTTCATGGAACTCAATGTAATATGATGAAAAGAATAGGAGAATGTTTAAGTCGGGTTGACATAAGAGTTTTACAGACTGAGAAAAATCTGACGTTACTTGGACGAATCTTGGATTGTGTCAACAGTGCAGATATAAACACCGTTTTTGTGCTGCAGAAGAGGGCTGTTTCTGCAATTTGTAATATGGGCCCCAGAGAATCATTACGCCATAAGTTTAAAGAAATAAATATTATGACATTTCCTTATCAATACATTTATGAAAATCTGATGTATGTTAACAAAAATATTAATTTGTTTAAGAAAAATAGCGATAATCATAATTTTAATACTAGAATTAAAGATAAACTCGCTGTTGCCACTTGTAGACTCAATAAAGTTAGTAAAAGGGCAAGGTGTACGCTTTTATAACAAACTTCCAGGGGATGTACATAAATTGCCAATTAACAAATTTATAAACGTAATTTAACAAAATTTTTATATAAAACCCTACTATAAATTTAGATGATAGAGAAGCTTGAGATTGAAATTGCTCCATCTCGTTCAAAATGTTACAATTTAGGCGTAATTTATTTTCTGTATTGTTATGGATTCTAAAAGGATCATTAAAAAAACAACCAGCCACAAGTTTCTTGCCTTTCTTTCCTGGCTTGGTCGTGAAGGAACAGGCAGTAAAATTGACGTTTCAAAGTGATCCTTGTGATTTTAATGAATAAAAATATTAACTTTGACTTTTTAGTGTACCATATATCTAAATTAAAAAAAATTGTTGTTTCAGATTGGAAGAACTGAATGTCTATGATGTTGAATTTCTACACGGTTGTGCCAATCCTACCCTTATTTTAATTCACCAAGATCTCAATGGCAGACACATCAAGGTAAATAAATTTGTTGTTTCTTTTCTTATTATCTGTAATAGGTCCACGTCTACTCTCCAAATCACTCTTATGTATACAATCAGTGGAGTGGAGGCCTGGTGACCTGTAGCACAGTTTTTTTAAACCTACATCAGGCACCAGCTCTTCACAGTACAGGTTTACAGGTGTGATAATGTAAGATTTATCCCCTAACAATGACTGTAACGGATGGTCAAGGACGGGATAGCCATATGTAGTTATGTGATGTACGGTCAAGACTGAGATAGCTATATGTATGTCTCTGTCTAGCTTTTTTCTAAAAATTTCGATTAGTATCTTGATTTGTGAAAATGTAAATTACGATCCCCGCACTACAGCTAGGGCGAGGAACAAATTTTATATAAGTATAGCGCGATTTCAACAGAAAATTTGTGATCAAGTGCGCGAATTTTACCTTGTACAGTCCACTCTGCCACATACCGAGCCTTTTATTTGCAGCCTGTGTAGGAACTCTACAATGACCTGTGTCGAGAGAAATAAACGATATTTTTATTATTATTATTTTGTTTAGGTTAGGTTAGTAGCTTAGAACAACCTGTATTACAGATTGATTTTGATTAATTGTGATGTTAGACAAAAACTAATGAAGATCTTGAGATTCTTTAAAATAATTATTATAAATGTGTATGTGTATATAAAAAAATATTTACTATTGTTTTAGACACATGAAATTCATTTACGTGACAAAGAATTTATAAAAATACCATGGAAACAAGACAATGTGGAGACAGAGGCGTCAATCCTGATACCAGTTCCTAGTCCACTTGGTAAGCTTATAAACTGGCACCAATAAATTTCAATACTATAACACACAAGCTTCCGGCCGCGACTTCGCTCGTGTGGTTTGCCAATAAAAAGTAGTCTATGTGTTAATCCAGGTTATGATCTACGTACATACCAAATTTCATCGAAATCGGTCCAGCTGTTCCGGCGTGAAAGAGTAACAAACATTCATATATACATGCAAACATTCGCGTTTGTAATATTAGTGGGATATGTGTGGATGTAAGTTGTCTGATACATTTTATTTATTTCACACTAATATTATAAATGCGAAAGTTTGTATGTATGTATGGATGTTTGTTACCCAATCACGTCATAATGGCTGAATCAATTTGGTATGTCGATAGGTTATGACCTGGATTGACACATAGGCTAATTTTATTGTCAAACCATGCATGCGAAGCCGCTGGCAGAAGCTAGTTTATAGCATAATGTTTGATTTGGTTCTAATAATTATAGTAAACTAGCTGTTACCCGCGACTTCGTTCGCGTGGACTTATATCATTAGGGCGACTAGCGCAAATATGCCTAATCGTAGTTAGTCCCTAAATATGATTATATGTTGTGTCGCTAATTACGTTTAGCGATCGTAGTGCAAGCCGGACTTAGTTACATAATTATTAATAAATAAATAACGCTGGACATTCCACACAGTGCTATCTAGCCCCAAACTAAGCAGAGCTTGTACTATAGGAAACAGATAACTGATAGAATACTTATATACTTTATTTTAGGGTGCTGTACCTCAAAAAGAAAAAAGGAATCCTCGGTGCGCGAGTCAGACTCGCACTTGACCGTTTTATTTTTAACTACATATAATTATAGGTTTTAGAAACAACCAGATCCGGAACAAATATTTGTAAATCATGCAAACATTTGTTCCGCGGTGGGAATAGAGCCCGCAACCTCCTGAATCTCAGACGGTTTAATATGTAATTGTGATTTTCAGGTGGTGCTATTGTGATAGGCCAGGAGTCCATTGTATATCATGATGGACAAAGCTATGTAGCAGTTGCCCCACCACAAATTAAGGTATGCATTGAATACAGTCTGTCACCGCATTCACGATATTAATTTAAAACACGTATGTTGAATCGTATTAACTGATTTTAAAGATTGGTTTAATACCGGTAGCTTGAATATATATCCAGTAATCGATACATTTCCAATAAACAATGTTTAACGTAAATCGCCGAATAAGTGGCGTAATTGCCGCTGCAAATATTAGCACACAAAAATGGCTATAACAATACCAGGCTTTTTTTTATTCAGAATGAGTTTGTAAACCTTTGACAAAGTTTGGCCCAGTCTATAATCCAAAACTATAAATCTGTAATGATTTATTTATACAACCTGTTTTATTAGGTACAACATATTTAAACACATCCGAAATCGTATTTACTTATTTTAGAGGTGTGTTTAATACCGGTAGCTTACATATTTATCTAATCGATACATTTCCAATAAACAGTTCTTAACGTAAATCGGCGGCGCCTTTGCGGCGATGCCGCTTGGTCAGTTTAACAGGTACCTCCTTACATGATGAATGAATATGATTTGTTTACCTATTTCATGCAGGCTGTTTTATTGGTATTTTAAGACTTGAAATTAAAGTAGATTGAAAATTAAAAATATTTCGGGGAATTTAAAAAAAACTATTTGACAACAATACTAGCCATCAGCCCTACCCGTAATTTAAATTAATGTCGTAAATGCGGTGACACGCAGTATGTATTGCCTTAGCCAAAGCTTGCACAGAACGTCATTACTGTAGTAATAAAAGAGCCCTTTGTAAAAGGGTTCGCCGGGGGCAGTACTACCACCATACCTATTTCTGCCGCCAAGCAGCATTGCTGTTTCGGTTTTAAGGGTATGGGTGCAGGTGAAATTCCAGACACATGAAGCTATACACCTGCTTGAATCAAGTTGATGGACGCAGTCCAGTGGATCGTAGGGCACGTTCCTAGAGTGCGTAACGAACGAATCATACAAATAAATAAACAAACATCCAAACTTTCACATTTATAACATTAGTGTGATGTGAAAGTTTGGATGTTTGTTTATTTGTTTGTTACTAATCACGTCGTAACGGCAGAACCGATTTCGATGAAATTTGGTATATACGTAGATTAAAACCTGGATTACCACATAGGCTACTTTTCTATCCAATAAATCAGTTCCCATGGGATGAAAATGGGGTGTCAATTCAAGAACAGCGAGTTTAGCTTTATTCCTAGGTTACCTACATATTTGGAAGTGTAACGCGTACGAAGTCGCGGGCAACCGCTAGTATAAAATAATTTCTTAGTGATAAATCCCTTGAATAATTTTATCTGACATTTTAGTTTTTAATTCTAAGGTAAGAGCTGGCATGTTGTATATTGTAAACAATTTCATCTCATTAAGTTTAATTTTTCTATGAGAGAACGCTGATGAACATTGCATGCGATAAACGCTGATTGTGGACGAACTCAAATTGTATCACTAACCACCTGCTACTAACCCATATTCGCAATAAATTAATTGATTGATTGATACACTTGCGTGCCTCACCACATTCATTGAGTCGTATTGTAGGAAACATACCGCGTGAACGTTACGAGTCCGTTACGCACACGCGGGGAGGACGTTACGCATACGCAGCAAACACGTTGACTGATCGCCTCGCTGGAAATAAGCTCGCAAATCGCCAGAGTGATAACGCTCTTAGCTCGACATGCACAACGACCTCTAAACGTATTAACGGATTAAACATGTTTACATTTGACGTATTTGTGTGATTTGACAATTCAATCATGTCTAACCAATAAATACGTTTGGGCATCGTTGCGCAAGTCGCCCTTAATGTGGGCGCAGGACTACGCTATTTATTTAATTAATAATTTTTAAATGTTTCAGTTGACGCCAATCAGTTGTTATTGCCGCGTTGATGTGAAAGGTCACCGCTATTTGCTGGGCGATATAGCGGGGAGGCTGTTTATGCTGTTGCTCGAAGTCCAAGAAAAAATGGATGGAACACAAGCAGTTAAAGACTTGAAAGTGGAACTGCTGGGTAAGTAAGCTAAAGACTGATACGAGCTGGTTTTGGAGCCAAATACCTGTGACGGAAGGAAAATTCGTTTCCGAATAATGGTAGAAAAATACTGTGGAGCGCTTTTCCCACATTACGCGGGGTCGGCACAACATGTATTCCTCCTCCACATCTCTCATCAGCCGTCATCTCCGTTGTCACTTCCTTCCTACCCATATCATTCTTCACATAGTCCATCTATCTCTTCTTAAAAATACTGTGGAGCAATTAGTATTTTTATTTTTATAGTGTTATCCGAACACATACTGAAAATTCCAAGATTTTTAAAACCATCTCAAAAATTTCAAACCTAGACGACTAGAAGACTAGAATTTATGAGATGGTTTTAAAAATCTTGGAATTTTCTGTATGTGTTCGGATAACACTATAAAAATAAAAATACTAATTGAAATAAGCAACGCGACATCTCTTGTCAATGTACTAAACTGCAACGTTTGGCATTGAGCAGGTCAAAAAACTGTATAAGTTTTCCTGTAGATGGAGCTAACGGCGCTTTAGTCGTAATCTGAATCATCTCACTAATTTCAACCCTGACGTGAGATAGCCTGGTGACACAACTGGATAGTGCGTTCTCGTATCAAGAGGAAGGTTGCGGGTTCAAGTCCCGTCGAGGCTTGAAATTTTTGAGATAGTTTTAAAAATCTTACTATGGAGCATCCAAGGTTATCAGCAACGGTTATGTACGGTTATGTACATCGATATCGGTGCGAATTCCTAAGATCAGCGTTTTAATTATTACTGCAGTGAGTGACGAGTAATCCGCCGCGCGACTAAGACGCTGGCGCTAAGCGTGTTTGATTAAATAAACAGTTTACGTTAATTATTACTGTTTTCTTGTGGCACTCCAGAACATTATCAACTAACACTTTATGTACGGTGCTATACTGGGATCGTACATAATGGTCCTTCGAGAAATACACTAGTGTATTTTGTGATTTGACGTTACGAATGCGAATCGGCGGCCTGGCCTCCCACAAGCGGGTCTCACCAGGCTGATTGAGAAGGCGCACACTTTCGTAGCGGAGAGTTACAGATGCATTAAGTGCCAAGAACATTCAAGTGTTAAAGAAATCAATCGTGAACTGCGAGGATCTTTGGAAAACGCTTGGAGAAGATTGAGGATACTACTACCTTGTCTTCACGTTCATTACCAGCCGACTACATGGAAAACTTCCACTACAACTACTTCTGAACTATCAAATATCAGAACTTAACTACAACTACTGCTGCATTTTAACTAATACTACTGCAAACTGAACTAATAACTACTTAACTACAACTAAAAATGGAGGAACTTTCTGAACAAGTAAGTTGCTTTGAGAGTATTAAAACTTTATGCTCTAACTACAAAAAAGACAGTGCTTCTAGAAAAACTGTCGAATACTTAAACAAACGACTTGAAACCCTTGAAGAATCCTGGGTTTCTTTCCACGGGAGGCATGAAGTTCTCGTTAGAAAAATTGACGAAAAAAGCCAGCATAACTACTTCACGAGCAACGTGTATGGGAGAACTAAAGAACTTTACGAAGCTACCAAGGCAAACATGAGGGAATTACTAATTTCTTATCAAGAACAAGAGCAAGAAAAAACGCTGATCTTAGGAATTCGCACCGATATCGATGTACATAACCGTACATATTACTAACCCTAAGAACAAGAACAGCCAAAAATGAGCAAAGATGGAAAAAGCGATAACATCATTAAATGAAAATAACATCACTATTTGGGCCTGGACTGATTCTCAAGTTGTACTTGCATGGCTGCAGGGAGAGCCAACGAAATGGGAAAAGTACGTGGAAAATCGAGTAAAGAAAATTAAGCTAATAATACCATCAAAACAATGGTCTTACATAGAATCAAAACAAAACCCTGCAGACTGCGCTACAAGAGGAGTGAGCCCGAAAAAACTGCAAGAGTTTGACTTGTGGTGGAAAGGCCCTGAAATGCTGAAAACATTCTCAGGAATCAAAAATACTGAAACTTTGAACTGTTTGTTTACAACAGACATTGAAACAAAACAGAAGGTGACATCCCTAACCGAAATAAATATTAACGTTATTACTGAACTGTTATACAAATGCAGCTCATTAACACGTGTAAAGCGCATAGTAGCTTGGATCATGCGCTTTATAACAAAGGCACGCGGCTTCTCACGGAAATATAATACCGCTCGTAATGATAAAGCACTAACGACCTACTTAACTACAGCAGAACTATGTACATCGAACGAATTGATTGTGAAATTAATGCAAAGAAGCGACTTTGAAATGGAATATAACTTACTAACTAAAAATCAGGCGCTACCAAAAAAGAGCTCTTTATACAAATTGACCCCTTACCTTGAAGAAGGAGTCATACGACTCGGGGGTCGCCTCAACAAGTCGAACTTGCCCACAGGCAAAATCATCGACGTACATCCCGGAGACGACGGTTACGTGAGGGTTACGACTGTAAAAACCCAAGCCGGTGTAATGAAAAGACCCATCACTAAAATTGCAAAACTACTGCCTGACGAAACAAAAACTATACATAAACAACGGCCTAACTCAACAAGCACGCGCAAACAAACCAAGAACAAATCTTACATGGCGATGTTTGTTTCCATTCTATCGATTTTGGCATTATTAACTGGAACGCACTGCGCTTCTACTGACGAAGAAAGCATGATGCCGCACGCTCAGATTACCAACCTTGACAGCGAGCGCCCGATCTATTACGATACGATTGGAAAAATACAGTTGATACACGATGAATGGATTCTATGTACTTACCTACTACAACTTAACTAACTACTGGCAAGCAACTCAAGAATTTGAAAAGTACTTGGAAGAAATGAAAATTGTGTGTCAAAAACTCGACCCAAGATTTTGTGAAAGTACTATTATGAAACAAATTCTGCACGAAATGGAGCTACTGAAATACTATAACGACATACTTTTATCGCCACACAAACACTTATCTCATCGTAAAAAGCGCGGTCTGGTAGATGGTGTCGGTTATCTTGCGAACAGCTTATTTGGAGTCTTGGATCAGCAATTTGCAGAGAAATATAAAAAAGACATTCAAGCCATACAAAAAAATGAAAAATACTTACTGAACCTCATAAAAAATCAAACCTTCATAATAGAAATTGAAAATGAAATTATGAAGAAAAATGAGAAGAACGTCCATCATTAATTTGATATCATGAACAAGTTTATCAACAACACTATCTATAAAGTGTCGAAACTTGAGACAAATGTTATGGCAACTAACTACTTCAACTCTATGTCACTTACTGCACACCTACTGCTGATAAACTTAAAAAACATCCAGGAGATGTTTCTCAACGCACTCCTAGATGTCTACAAAGGTCAGATCGATATCCACCTCTTGACTCCAGTCAATCTAATCAAACAACTTAATAATATCGCTGGAAAACTACCGAAAACTTTAACATTTCCAGTTGATAACATTGAAACACAAATAAAGGATATCTATAAACTACTGTATGTAAAGGCTCGGGTTACGAGCGACTACTTCATGTTCGAGATACACATTCCATTGACAAGCGACGAAGAGTTCACGCTATATAAACCTATTCCACTGCCAATTAAAACGACCGAAAACCAATCTGCTTTCGTATCTACATCCTATGAGTACATAGCAGTCAACTTTAGAAAGAACACTTTTCTAAACATGAATATAGAGGGACTGAAAAAATGCATGCAGAAAAGTACAGATAATTTTGTGTGCATTTTAAACCTTCCAATTAAAAACTTAGAAAGCAAAAATGCACCTTGCGAAGCTAAGTTTCTAAGTCACGAAACGACTTCACTATGCGCTATGAAGAAAGGACGATGCGATAACGACTGGATCGAGTTACATTCAACAAACACATGGTTAGCGGTGTGCTGTGATGGGGCGTGCCCATTCAGAACTGTATGCGCTGGGGAAGTCACTTCTTATCAATTACAAACATCAGGACTCATCACTTTAAAACAAGGTTGCGTAATGCAAAACAAAGATCAAAGCTTTTACGCACACAACCTGTACCATAGTGACTCTAAAGTCAATTTATACTTGGCGAAACCCCCACAATTGGAAAAATCCATAAATCATATCGTCCACTCTCAAGCTCCACAACTTGAACTTGCAGCGGAAGAACAAAACCAAGAGAAGCTAGAACAATGGCTAGCGATACAGAAAATGGGGGAGAAACAGCTACCTCAGACATTGTCCAACCATGACATTCACCACTATGCCATTAGCTACACTTTAGTGGCGGTAGTCGTCATGGTGGCTGTAGTATGGATTTTAAAGAAACGATGTTTGAGAATAAACGCAAAATTTGTCCCGACTGCACTGACCCTGATGGAACGCGCGCCCAAGGACGAGGTCCAGCCGACGCCGGCAGCACGCGAGCGGGGTCAACAGCCACAGCCAGGACAAGACGTTACATTTAGTGTTGATTAATTAAGTTCTTAAGTTTATTTTGTATTACTTTTCATGTTTAATTTACTACTTTTACATTGATTTTATATACTTACTGTATACTTGCATTATTTTGAACAACTTAGGTACTCACTGTACTTTTGTATGAAACTTTTCTCATTTTTGGCTGTTCTTGTTCTTAGGGTTAGTAATATGTACGGTTATGTACATCGATATCGGTGCGAATTCCTAAGATCAGCGTTTTAATTATTACTGCAGTGAGTGACGAGTAATCCGCCGCGCGACTAAGACGCTGGCGCTAAGCGTGTTTGATTAAATAAACAGTTTACGTTAATTATTACTGTTTTCTTGTGGCACTCCAGAACATTATCAACTAACACTTTATGTACGGTGCTATACTGGGATCGTACAGGTTATGATTTCGACAAATTAGTCTCATAATTCTTCAATGCAAAAATAAAGTTATCCATATTTCTTCTTTTTTTTGTCCGTGTCATTGTCCAATTCGTTTACGGTCTCTTCTCGTTTTCATGCGCCAGGACAATCTGTCCCGGGTTCTGCTGGTTTAATTGGACTTGTTCTAAGTGCTTGGATATAGTGTACCACTAAGTAGCTGGAGGGAGTCCCACTCTCCTGTTGGCGTAAGGGAGGGCTAAAACTTTTCACACCCTATGGACAAATTTAAATTCACCAATTTTTCAAATATATAAAAACCTGTTGAGTTTTATTTTCCGTTAAAAGCCTTTAAAAATATATTTAATATTGTTCCAGGTGAAATTCCAATCCCTGAATGTATGACCTACCTGGACAACGGGGTAGTATTCATAGGGTCTCGACTGGGCGATTCCGCGCTCGTTCGCCTGTCGGCGTCGCGCGAGGAGGCGAGCCAGTACGTGCAGCCCATGGAGACCTTCACGAGCCTGGCGCCTATAGTCGACATGTGCGTCGTCGACTTGGAGCGACAGGGACAGAACCAGCTCATCACTTGCTCAGGTTAGAGTGAGATAGGAAGCGAGCCAGTATGTACAGTGTGAACGTCCAGCATTATTTATGTTAATATCCGTTTGACCGGCAGGTGCATTCAAGATGGGGTCTCTCCGTATAATCCGCAACGGCATCGGCATCCAGGAGCAGGCGTCCATCGACCTGCCCGGCATCAAGGGCATGTGGCCGCTCACTCTCTCACACGACTCCGCCAAACACGACACTCTCGTTTTAGCCTTTGTGGGACTCACCAGGTACATTTAGATAGATACAAAAACACTTTGAGCCTGGCCACAAAAAATTAAACACTTGTTGAACACGAGTTCAAAAAACCAATGTACCAACTATTAGGAAGGAATTTTATAAATTCTATAAAAAAAAAACGCGTCCGAATGGGTCCGTCCGTTTGGGAACTAATTATTAATTAATACCCTTCTTTTTACGTTGGGGGTTAAAAACTTATTCCAGTTAGTATTTTTTTTACCCGATTGCGAAAAAAGACGGCCATGTTTTTAGGGTATAGTGGGTAGGTATGTATTTATGTAGGCTAAACGGCTTGACGGATTTTGACAAATGAGGTATCATTGGAATCGTTTTAATCACGAATTGATTTCGGAGACCTAAGAATATTTTTTTATGTGTTTTGGAAGACTCGCGAGATTTCAGTTCGGGGTGAACCACTAGTTTATTTGGATGATGTCTTGATAACTTTATAAATTCTTATTTTCCAGAGTGTTGACTCTAAACGGCGAAGAAGTAGAAGAAACAGAGATCCAAGGCTTCGTATCAGACAGACAAACATTCTTCACGGGCAATGTGTGTCATGGACAATTAGTTCAGGTCAGTATATCCCTAAGAGCGGTGCCAGGAGATGCTAGAGTAGTTATTATACAGCTTAGCTATACAAGTATAAGTGAAAAAGTAAACAGGAATTCATAAAAAAAAACAACTGACTTAAAGAACATGGAACACTCAGCCCAGAAAGTTTTTATGAGATAACCAGCGCAGGGCACCACCGAACCCCTGGCACCCGGCAAGCGTTCTGTCGAAAGTAGGTGACTTCGTCATCTGGACCAGCAAGAATATGACTGTCTAAGGTGGAATTAAAAAAAAAAATATATCACTTCTCTTGCTCAAAAAGTCCGTCATTATAGCGTACCAGAACGAGGGTAAAATAGCATATTTCGCTCTAGGGAAAAGTATTTTTGAGGGACCCTTAACCCTGCAACCACGTGTATCTCCCCACAGACAATTCAATATTCATCTTCACAGAGGACAGAAATTAAGTTGCCGGGAAAAACATCTCATTAAATATATAATAATAAACTATTTAAGTATTGGATTATTTTATTTTCTCGCAATCGTAGTAAAAAGTAGAGTGTAACACACGGCGCTAAAAACCCATTATAACTCTGTTTCTGTTTACTCCCAGGCTGAAGCTAGGGAGTAAAGCTACCACATATATTGGGTCATTTTAGCCCCTTGTATAACAATCTACTATTTTTGTACCAGATAACAGACGAGGGCGTCAGACTAATCGTCCGCACGGCCTCCGGCGGCTGGGAGCTGGCGGACGAGTGGAGGGTGAGCGGCCCCCGCGGCCTCTCCGTGGTGGCGTGCGGGGAGACGCGCGCCGTGTGCGCCGCGGGCTCGAGGCTGCATCTCATAGCTATCGACCAGAACAAGCTGCATATAATCAAGTAACTAATATTATTTTTATTGATCAAGCCAAGCGATACTTGACGAATCGGCGTTTGTATGTATGACGTATGTATTTTGTATGTATGTGAGCATATACCCAGTATCAGTCCCCTACAGGGGGTATCACTTCCATCTAAAATGAAATTATAGAAAACAAGTTGTTTATCGGAGACTTAGTTTGTTGGACTTAAATCCCTATTGATAGAATTTTATAACAGCAGCCATTATCGATAATTGCATTCGTTGGACAACATTGTCTGCCTGTTCGGCCATAGTTAAACCAAAAAGTTAAAATTTTCCGAACTCTGGTTAAACCTAAACGCCTCTCACACACAGTTTGACGCGACCATGAAGTTATAGGTAAGTCATTTTTACCCCTAACTGCGTGGACGCGACTATATCTACTATTTTTTAATCTGTGGCGCAGCACAGTATGAAAAATGAACGGAAAAACGGTCATCCACTTTTTATTTCTCCATTCGATAAAGAAAATGGTTTCAAATGCATGAGTAGAACACCCGAAGTTCAAATGTACATAGATCCAGAGATATATTTTTTTTCTAAATAATATGTAATTTTGTAAAAATTGGAAAAATCTACAGTTTAAAAAATTAGTTTGTGTAATTTACTAGTGTCCTCTTATATAGATTTTACGTAGGCATATAATGTATGAAATAGTAATTATATTCTAACTCAAATGGTTTAAAAGATATTTTGAAAAAATGTATTTTTGTTTTTTTATTTTTTTACCATATTTTACCATAGATGGATTCAAAATCTTAATTAATTATATTGTTTGACATTGTGTTAATAACATGTCAAAAAATTAGATCCTTATCTTTGAAGTGTTTGATTAATTATCAATATTTTATAGCAAAAAATCTCTAAACTGCTTACATCTTATTGCTCGGAACTTTACTCTGTCATTCTGTTCAGAGGATGTCGGTTCGAATCTAAACCGACAGTCCTGGATTTTTCTGCGTTATACATCTAACTCGAAAAAAGTAAAGGAAAATGTTGTGGCTTAATTTGGTCTGCACATAGGAATCAACGCTATAACGAGCAATTTCCTTTGTTAATCCGTGGAGAGAGAGCACTGGTGACCTGTAATACAGGTTTTCTAAACCTATCTCAGGCACCAGTCCCTCACGAAACAGGTTTTTATTTAGGCTTACTAAATGTAATCAATAAGTTAACATCCTTCCTACCTACTGTAACATAACTTGCCTACTTTTATATCTTCTGTAAAACCTATTTGTGATGGGAAAATA
Source organism: Philereme transversata (assembly GCA_963924445.1). Taxonomy (NCBI): domain Eukaryota; kingdom Metazoa; phylum Arthropoda; class Insecta; order Lepidoptera; family Geometridae; genus Philereme; species Philereme transversata. The sequence goes on from OZ004347.1 coordinate 16,775,820, forward strand.
AACGTTATTATTATTGTTATTATTATTATTAATGGGAAAGTATCGAATCCCGTTAGATAGTTCTTTATTTTGAGATTTTTATCTTAGTATTTTTTGTAAGTATCAGTAGCCATCTAAAAAATAAGATAAAATTTAAAATTAAGAAAACCTTTGACTCCTGTTTTTGCGTTGCGGGTTAAAAAATTACTTAGCCGCCCCAGTACAAGAACCACCCCAGTTAAACCAGCACCTATTAGAACTCGCCTCCGAATCGGGTCATCAGTTTAGGAAGTATGATGCCACATACAGACAGTCTTTTTGCGTGGGGAGTTAAAATTACTTACGCTTTGTATAATTCTAAAATTATTGTCATTGCTTTTTCAGTGAAGTATGTATGGAAGAAGAAGTCGCTTGCCTGGATCTGGGTCCGGGCGGCGAAGAAGCGTTACTAGGCGTGGGGCTGTGGACCGATATATCTGTACGGGTACTGCGTTTACCTGACATGAAGGCGCTACATACAGAAAAACTGTCTGGAGGTGACAAATATATCTATCTAGCTTAACATGATTACTTTCCAAAAAATTGTTTAGTTATAAATTTTAGTGTTACTTGATTTATTTGGATACATTTTGAAAATAATGAGTTTTCAATTTCTTCAAGTACAGTCAGCAAACAGTCGATTACCAATTAAAGTTGTTTTATGTTGTTTCAGAAATGATTCCCCGGTCTCTGTTGATCTGCGAACTGGAGGGAGTATGCTACCTGCTATGCGCCCTGGGCGATGGCTCCATGTTCTACTTCACGGCCGACCCCGCCACGGGCGAGCTCGCCAACAAGAAGAAGGTGACGCTGGGCACTCAGCCTACCATGCTGCGCAGCTTCAGGTAATACATACAGTATACTACCTGCTATGCGCCCTGGGCGACGGCTCCATGTTCTACTTCACGGGCGAGCTCGCCAGTCTAAATCGTACATTTGGAACATTGTGTGTTAATCTTTTGCATAATGATTACCCTTGAAATTGTTAATTGCAGATCGCTATCAACGACGAATATATTCGCGTGCTCGGACCGTCCGACCGTCATCTTCTCGTCCAACCACAAGTTGGTGTTCTCGAACGTGAACCTGAAGGAGGTCACGCACATGTGCTCGCTCAACGCCGCCGCTTATCCCGACAGGTTTGTCTCTAATACTTGACAAAACGTATTATTGTAAAGGCCACCATTCACTACACGAGGTTATCCGCCATATTTATCTGGCTGGCGACAAGTCTGAAATCTGCGGGAACCATAACATTCGTTAAATTCGGCGGATGGGCGCGCGTGTCAATGGTAGGCTTAATGGAAATACTTTTTTATCCTAAAGACTCACTAAAGTAGGTACAATGCGATCGCGCGGGGCTGGTTTCCTCCGCGTGGCGTCACGCGCTAGTGGTGTTATCGACATAAAATATAATAGTATGTATTTATTTGACACACAAAAAACATCTATCAATTCCTCTTCTGACGTGTCAATGGAAAAACCTAAACTATTTTCAAATGCTTTGTTGAGGTCGTCTATTGTGCACGTGGAAGGATAACAGAGCATGTGGGTCGCACTGAATCGGAGCTTCATATAAATCATCTATCAGTTAAAGATTATTTATATATCGTCTGGTGGCAAGTGCCAGCATTCACTGAATAAAGGTCACAGTTTCTGTATTGCCACCTTTTTTTTTTACGTTAGGAATTCGTCATGGATACCTTCCGCCTTGGGATGGTGGTGGCGGAAGGTTATGTCAGACTTTTACTGACTAAAACCTCACGGGGTTCCTTCTGAGCACCTTTGGTTGAGGCTGTGGATACGCTTTGCATTTTTCCATGGAACTGTATTGCCATCTAAAGCATCCTCCCGACTAAGCCTTAATCTGCAGGAAACATAGGCGCTACTTCAATATTAAGAACGCTGTCTCTATGGGTTAGATTGTTTGGTTGTCCAAGTGGTTTTTAATTAAGGTGGTAGATGACGCTTGACCGCCCTAGAATAGTTTCATCTACGCAAGAATAAAGTAAAATGTCATTTCTGCGTGAATTATGGAAACCTTTCTACGCCTTTTGACCTCAATCTCACCTGATGGTAAGCGATGATGTGGTCTAAGATGAAAACAGAAGATCGAGAAGACATCTATTCGCTCCTAAAGAGACCTGAATTGTTGTCTCTAAGAAGAACTGTATTGTATATTGTGTGCTAATGTAGAGAATAAAAGATTGTCTGTGTCTAAGAATGGACCTAATAGAAAACTAGACTGATAAATATTGTATGATTACAGCTTAGCACTGGCTACAGACAGTACAGTCACCATCGGTACCATCGATGAGATACAAAAACTGCACATCAGGACTGTACCCCTTGGGGAGACTCCACGGAGGATCGCTTACCAGGAGTCATCACAGGTATGTGCCATTTATAACCAGTTGTCTTCATCCTTATTCACAACCCACTTCATACACTTGAAAATATATGAATCGTTAAAAATATATGAATATGTATTTGTTTGTCTGCAGTCATTCGGAGTGGTGAGCATGCGCGTAGACCGCGCGGAGGGCGGCGGCGCTGCGTGCGCGCGTGGCTCCGCTTCCACGGGCGCGGCGGCTTCGAGTGGCGCGCCGCTGCAGCCGCCTAAGCACGCGCCCAACGCGCTCGACCTCGAGATACACAACCTGCTCATACTCGACCATCACACCTTTGAAGGTACCTATGCCACAGATGTATAATTAAATGCAAAACCACTAACGTACGATGATACCAAAGATATTTTGATCTCCCCTACATAGCAAAATTAACCACACGCGATCCCGCACGCAGCACACCCAAACCTATGAACACACCTACACACACACACACACAGACACAAACAAACACACGCAGTATTCAACTTAAAATCGTAATTTGAATAAACATTGACTTGTTATGGACTTGGTATAAGCTGGAACGTGGTTCTGTTTAGTTTGGAAGAGGGCGCTGACACTGCTAGTTGCTACTCAGTTTTTAACTTTTGCAGTTGTCAACGTTTTCATTTGTCTATTGTTCTACTTTGTTAATGTTCGATATAAATAAATTTTGAATTTTGAAATTATGTATTCGAAAGTAACTGTCTCTCTGTTTGTTACGTTTTCACGACTAAACCGCTGGCACTCCAGCGGTTTAGTCGTGAAATTTCGAATTCGATCAAATTTGGTATACATATAGATTATCATCAGGATTGGGATATGGGCTATATATATGGGGATTGGGATATGGGCGCAAAAGGAGGGTAATGTTTTTATTGAAAAACCACGCGTGCGAAGCCGCAGGCGGGTCAGCTAGTAATAAATAAATAATGCTACACATTTCACACAGCCCTATTTAGCTCCAAACTAAACAAAACTAGTACTATGAGAATCAAATAACTGATAGAATATTTTTATACTTTTTTCTGTTAATATATCATTATAACACCTAGTCCTGAAACAAATATCTAAAGATTTGAATACAAACATTGGTTCCGCCGGAATTTAAATTCAAAAAAATTCAAAAAAAAATTCAAAATTCAAATATTTTTATTCATTAAAATCACAAGGATCACTTTGAAACGTCAATTTTACTGCCTGTTCCTTCGCGACCAAGCCAGGAAAGAAAGGCAAGAAACAAGGCTGGTTGTTTTTTTAATGATCCTTTTACAATACATAATACAGAACATAAATTACGTCTAAATTGTAACATTTTGAACGAGTTAGAGCAATTTCAATCCCAAGCTTCTCTATCATCTAAATAATCCGATATTTTATAGTAGGCTCTTTTATAAAGATTTTGTTTAATTACGTTTTTAAATTTGTTAATTGTCAATTTTTGTACATCCCTTGGGAGTTGGTTATAAAAGCGTACACCTTGCCCTTTAAACGATTTACTAACTTTATGGAGTCTACAAGTGGCAACAGCGAGTTTATCTTTATTAACCCGCAACCTCCGGCATGTCAGTTTGCTATTCGGCCACTGCGCCACTGAGGTCATCAAGCATAGCTGGACGACGCCGAGTGGGTTTGGCACATACGAATGACAGAAGTTGGAGGAAGCCTTGCTCAAAATTGGGATATTACAAAATTCAAAATTTAAAAAAATAAAAACTTTTTGCACTCGACACTGATTTTCAGTTGAAAACAAAGTGTGTGCTCATGTTAGGTTGGTAAATAGGTTGTTGTTTTGTGTGAACAGTATTACACGCGCATCAGTTGTTCCCGAACGAGTTCGCGATGTCGCTGGTGTCGTGCAAGCTCGGCGACGATCCCAACCACTACTACGCCGTCGGCACCGCCTTGCTCAACCCGGAGGAATCTGAACCTAAACAGGTAAATACTCCTCAATACACGGTAGACGGTTATATGTTTATGAGTAGTAGTGAGAGTATTATATGAGTAGTTATTAAATAGGAACATTCATTTATGTAATTTTTATTTTTATATCATTTGTATGTATCAGGGATGTTATTAGCATACGAATATTAGCATCCGCATCCGCAAATGCGAAGCCTTCTTATCGATTTGGACATCCGCACCAGCAATCATCGATGCGGATGCAGATCCAGCGCAGGTCGCGGCATGAAATAAATTGGGTGGATCTTGCGAGTGGCGCGTGCCGTGGGCACGTGCTATTGACCAAAAGGAGCGCCCAATTCTAAATAGAACACAGGATGTGTTCAAATACTTAATTTCAAATCACCATTCCAACTCTCAATTCTAAATAGAATAAACCCTCATAATTTCAAATCACCATTCCAACTCTCAATTCTAAATAGAACACACTCTCATAATTTCAAATCACCATTCCAACTCTCGACCCTTACGCTCCTCTGAAACCTGGAGTACCTGTTTTACTCAGTATCCATTTTACAGTACCCGTTTTACTCTGCAGGACTTTTAAAGTAAAGTAAAGCTGTATTAGGAACAATAAACATTATAGATCAGTTACAAAAATGGAACGACCTGTAAAATGAAACCTGCATAAGTAATGATACTGTGTCGCAGATAGCAACGCCCTCCTTCACAACAAGGTAAATTTGAGTTCCAGTGTAAGGTAAAAGCTTAACTTTAGGTAAGCAAATGACAATATAAACTAAAGTAAACATTTAAGTGAGAGAGAAATTAAAGTTAGTCATACCTCGTATTGTATATGTAGGGGTGTGTGTGAACTGTGGATGAGAGGTAATGTGACTAGAATACCCTACCTGTCTCGTTCTTCTATGTCTTGCCATTGTTTTTGCATCGATGTGAATATTGACTCCCAGTACCAGTTAGGTTTGGTTTCGCTAATTGTGTGGCCGCTTGTAACTTTTTCTGTATTTGATTGATCCTGAATAATTGTATAAATAATTTGGGTGAGCTGACAATATTATTTTCTTGTGGTTCTATGTCTTCTGGTTCGTATAGTTGGCTGAGATATTGGTTTCGTATCTCACATTTGTCTAGGTGCTCCATTGCCTGTGTAAACAAGGTTTTTATGGAATCATAGTAGTTTGCAGTAATATATTTATGATTGGTTAACACTTCTTGGTCTTCCAATAATATATGGTTGGTTGTAGTTCTGGTAAATATTTCTGTCAATCGAGTTTTTCTCTCTCCAATGTATCTTTCAGTCTTTCTGACTGCAGAGTCTTTCTTGATGTTGGTGTATATTTGTTTAATCTCATTATAGTCTGCCTCTTGGCTTCTTATGGTTTCATTTATCTTCTGTATCTCCATTTTTTCTTGATGCCCCTAGCCCTATTCCTACTGATACTAGTTACGGGAGTTTTATAGCACACGTAGTTGTTATCTGTACCTCGATACGGTATATGCGACTTCTCAAAGTACCGGTGAAACCCGCTTGTGGGAGGCCGGTACCTGATCCGCTACCGTACGAACGACAACTAAGTGTTTATAGTATGTTCTTTAACATACCCAATACTAACGCTAGTTGAGTACGTTAGTTTGAAGTACGCCAAAGAGTTTGTCAGTCAAAGTATCCTATCGGGACAAGAGGATCGCGAACTTTACCTACTGGTTACTATTTTCGAAGGACCATGTCGCAAGATCACCTACCAGTCGGCACGTAACCCTACATGCGCCCTAGGATGACGCACGGGTGTGTGACTAGTAGGTGAAAATACGTAGTTGCTACCTAATTCAGAGACACTTAGTGCTCAGTACTTGGCCTGCGTACGCGAAGCACTAAGTGTCTCAACCTAACCCTGCTCTACCCTACTGTACCTGCCTACTTAGTTACGTCGCGTAGACAGAGTGTCTACGAACGGTGTGTGCCCTAACCTACCATATAAATATATAATGTATGTATAGATAGTACGGGATGTCTGTTACCATGAAACCTAAGGTAACAGACGGAAGGTTGGTAGGAGAGGGGGTCGTGTACGGCGTGCAATGTACACAGGACAGGGATTTCTCACTGCCGGTCAAGCAGACTCACAAGACCGATCTACAGACGGCTAAAGGTGTCTTGGCCGCAGTGAGGGGATGCTGAAATTCAGAAGGGGCCGGTCGTCCAGCGGGCGCTGAATGTGACCGGGCGGCTCCTCCAGCGGTTGCTGGGCACGTCTGGGTTGGTCGTCCAACGGGCGCTGGGGGCGTCTCTGGGCGGCTGGACCAGCGGTTGCTGGAGCCTGGGCTGCTCCTCTAGCGCCTGCTAGGTACTTCTGTGGGCGGCTGGACCAGCGGTTGCTGGGGCCTGGGCTGCTCCTCTAGCGGCTGCTAGGAACTTCTTGGGCTGCTGGTCCAGGGGTTCCCCGGGTCTTCTAGTTAGGTAGCTTGGAGATGAGTGAAACTCGACGACTTGTTGGTAAGTGATTTTATTTGATTTATATTTTGGTTTATATATAATTTTTTCTTATGAACACTAATACAATTTTATATTTGTGTGTCGTCGGTGTACATACCCAACACAGCATCTTTTATTGGGTTTATAACCTTTGTATTAGGGTCGAGCTGACTCTGCAATGCTGAGCATTTCAATAACGCATAACTAGGTTTTTCAAGAGTAATAAATTGAAGTGTGTACATGAATAAGGTAATGTTCGTACTTATGTATGAACATTCATGTTCAATGATTGAACAATTACGCTAAATATCTCCCTCTCTTTGTGGTTTCTGTTATCATTCAGGACATTTGTACAGTTACGTAATAATTTAATTTTTCATCACTCATGCTCCGAAAGTAATTCTTAGCTCGATAAATGCGATTTACGTCCCTAGGGCCGTAGGTAAATTTGAAAATACAGTGAGGTTCAATGCATTCTTATTATACTAAAATGAAATACAACCTCCATGACAAATCCTTATTTCTATTTAAAATATATGAGCTTACATTCATAAATGTTGAAATAAAATACAACCTCCATGACAAATCCTTATTATACATAAGTTTTTGTTTAGTTTAAAATTCATAATCGGAACCACAAGCAGATTCAAATGAGCCCAAACACTACTAGTGTCTATAATCCATCTAGTGACACTACTACTACAATCCATTCAGAAGTTCCGTTGTCTAGCATCCGTCTCCATCATGAGACCACCTCCATGGTACCATATTATTGAATTGTCACCGAAGTTACATATGTATTCCAAATTTCAGCTCAATCGGTTGAGGGGAACGGGTTTAAAATTCAGTTGCAAGATAATAAAAAGCTTGTAAAAAGAGGCCGTAGTTTAGTAGGGGGGAAAAAAACAATGGATACCGGGAACGCAATTAATTTCCCCGCATTCGTGATACAAAGTTTTGTTAAATGTTATAACGATCAATAGCAACCTCGACTCATTAGTGTGCTCGCTCGTATGCCAAAATGTGTTGGGTGCAATTGATCGCTTACGCCCTTGTTTAACAATGTAGTATTGTTTATTCGTTAACAGGGCAGGATCCTCCTGTTCCACTGGACGGAAGGCAAGCTGAATCAGGTCGCAGAGAAGGAAATCAAAGGCGCCTGTTACGCACTCGTCGAATTCAACTCCAAATTACTCGCCTCTATCAATAGCACTGTGAGTAACCTAATCCTATTTTTATTTTTTAGCCTTTAATCCGCAAAAACAGGGGTTTTATAAGTTTGACCCCTTTGTCAGAGAGAAACAGGGTTTAAACTTATATATGTTGGTCTGTGGCATCGTAGCTCCCAAACGGATGGACCGATTTGGGTGGTTCTTAGCGTGTGATGAAGATCAGGTCAGTCGGTCCGAACACTTTCAGAATTTTTCCCTTTTTGGTGAAGGGATCAAATCTGTAATGTGTTTTTAAAAGCCTAAAATCTAAACCTAGTTTCAATTAAAATATTTTTCCAACTAGTTAGAACAGTACCGATATTGCAGTTGCATTCCTCGTATCACGGGACTAACTAAGTCTTTACGAGTGGGTATTTAATCAACCCTTTATCTCAATTAATGTATGATTTTTGTAATAAATTTTACATGCTTGTATGCTGATCAGGCTGTACCTAGATTATTTTGTTACCGACTAATGTAAACCATGTATCGCAAATAGCTAGTAGTGATAGATTTATTGGATTAAAATAGTAGGTATTTAATTGTGTTATGTATGTATTTAATAGTATTTGTGGTATTTAATGTGAGTAAGTATTTAATGTAAGTATTTAATAACGATAGTTGTGTTTTCTTATAAAAACTACCCATGATCAAGATGAACGTGAGGTAATCTAAACTGGACTCAGCGGAAGACCAGCGCTGCGGCATATTAACATGCCGTAGCATCATGCTGAGCTGAGTACCAATTCATCCCACACAGAGCTCTTTAATTTGTTAGTTTGTTAGTGCTTAGTTTCGATTATATTGTTGTTGTGTTTATTTATTTTTTTCTTTATGACTGTGTGGATTTATGAATAAAATGTTTTCTTTCTTTCTTTCTTTCAAATAAATTAATCTTAATCAGTATCCTGCACAGCCATTCTAGCATGAACAACCTAGAAATGTTTCTCTCTCCTGAAGAATAAAGTAGCATGTAGAAACATTTCTACGTATTCTAATGAAGCTCCGAACTAATTTGAGACTGTATCTCCTTCAGTTGAGGAGGTAAAGGCCAACGCTGACTAAGAAAATGGCGACATTGGTGATGAGTTCAAAAAACAATTATTAATAAAAACCGGCCAAGTGCGAGTCGGACTCGCGCACGAAGCGTTCCGTACCATCTTCTAATTCTAATATATAAAAATCTCGTGTCGCGGTGTTTGTTGCCAAACTCCGCCGATAGGGCTCGACCGATTTTCATGAAATTTTGTGTGCATATCGAGTAGGTCTGAGAATCGGTCAACATCTGTTTTTCATACCACTAAATGTTAAGGGTGGTCCACCCCTTTATTTTTTTTGTTTTAGACAAAAATTTTTGTTTTTATTTTTTTATGATACAGCATTCAAAAATACATAAAACCTAAATTTTCACCCTTCTACGATCAACCCCTATCTCAGCTTAGCAACACAACATTTATTGATTCTAAGGCGGTACGAAGTTCGCGGGGTCAGCTAGTTATCTATAAAAACGGCAAAAAAATCACGTTTGTTGTATGGGAGCACCACTTAAATATTTATTTTATTCTGTTTTTAGTATTTGTTGTTATAGCGGCAACAGAAATACATCATCTGTGAAAATTTCAACTGTCTAACTATTACGGTTCATGAGATACAGCCTGGTGACAGACGGACAGACAGACCGATAGACGGACAGACAGACAGTCTTAGTAATAAGGTCCCGTTTTACCCTTTGGGTACGGAACCCTAAAAACGATTACCTGAAATGAAATTTGATCTTTTGTACTTTCCAGGTGCGACTTTTTGAATGGACATCAGAGAAGGAGCTCCGCTTAGAATGCAGTCACTTCAACAATATCGTAGCTCTGTACTTGAAGGTGAAGGGGGACTTCATTCTCGTCGGGGATCTGATGCGGTCTATGTCACTACTGCAGTATAAACAGGTACCTTTCATTTCAACTTAACGTCTTGTGCAGTAACGCTGAGTTTGCTTCGATTGTATATTATGAACTTCGGTGTTTTTAAAACTTCGTAAGCTGCCTTTTAAACATATGGTTTGAAAAAAATTTACACTGTTTATGTCAGAGTACAGTGGGAAGAAAATCATATGTAAAAAATATGTCCCAAGAGGAAAATCATTAATTTCCCGTTATTTCCCAGATGGAGGGTAGTTTTGAAGAAATAGCTCGCGACTACAGCCCCAACTGGATGACGGCCGTGGAGATACTCGACGACGATACCTTTCTGGGAGCAGAGAACAGCTTCAACCTTTATGTTTGTCAGAAAGACAGGTTGGTGCTCTATGAGAATCCATTTCATCTACTGGTATATAATTCTGGGACTGAGTATATAATCGAGGACTTAACAGTAAGAGGGGAGATCCATCTCTGCCTATCCACCCCTCCGGGACTCAAATTCAACCAGTAATTTTTTTTCTAATACTGTTTTTTTGTGCTAATCATTTTTGGCCAGAACTTGTTTTTTACCTTTAGTAAGCAGTTACCGTAGCCTATGGAAGATATGCTAAAACTAGCTGAACCGAAGAGAGTCTAATTGCACCATTTTTTCGTGAATTTGGGAATGTTTTGCCAACGTTATATAATAAGTTTTTTGTTGAAAAATTACTTTTTCGAAACAAGCTTTTATAAATTCTTAATTATAACCGCAAGCAGATTCAAATGAGCCCAAACACTAGTAGTCCACGTGTCATGGTGGAACTTAGAACAGGATATTATAATTAAATGCGTACACAAAATTTTGTGTCTGTGCTGTTGACCGTTGAGACGTTCCTTCTTCGGAAGTCAACTCTGAGTGCAGCAGCCATGACATAGTGGAACTTAGAACGGGCTATCATAATTAAATGCGTATACTAAATTTCGTATCTGTGCTGTCGACCGTTGAAGAGTTCCTTCGTCCGGAGCCAATCCAGGGAGTAGAATCAGGTCATGCTTACTATAAATACGTATTCCAAACTTCAGCTCAATCGGTTGAGGGGAACGGGTTTAAAATTCATTTGCAAGATTCCACCCGGACAAACATACATACATTGCAAGTTAATAAAAAGCTTGTAAAAAAGTAAATATAGAAGAAGATTGCTCCAAAAGTTAATTCCTTATAATGTTTTCTTGTACTCAAACTTTGTTGTCCGTCTTAATTATGCACAACTATATGTAATAAGTGAAGTATTTGTTTCTCATATTTAGTGCAATACAACTATTCTATAAGTTCACCTGTGTATATAAGTGCGTTGTAACTTGCAGCGCCGCGACGACGGACGAGGAGCGGCAACAGATGGGGTACATGGGGCAGTTCCACATCGGCGACATGTGCAACGTGATGCGGCACGGCTCGCTCGTGGCGCAGCACGCCGACACGCACGCGCCCACGCACCACCCCGTGCTGCTCGCCACCGTCACCGGCGCCATCTGTACGTACCCTAACCTATCGATAAAAGTAGCTCGCAGTAGTGTTTTATTTAAAAAACGGATGTAAGTATTCTATCAGTTATCTGGTTTCCATAGTACAAGCTTTGCTTAGTTTGGGGCTAGATAGCGCAGTGTAAGAAAAAAAAGATACAATAAAGTAAACACCGTCTCAATCCACAGGTCTCGTAGTCCAACTATCGCAAGAGCTGTACGAATTCCTGAGCCAACTAGAGGAACGTCTGAACCACACCATCAAATCAGTCGGCAAGATCCCCCACCACTTCTGGCGCTCCTTCAACACGGACCTGAAGACGGAGCCGGCCGAGGGGTTCATAGACGGAGACCTCATCGAGAGCTTCCTGGATCTCACTCGCGAAATGCAGGAGGAGACTTGCAATCATCTGAAGGTAATGCCTGCTGGAGCCTCCTGGTGCATCTATACAGACGTTCATGTTCGATGACCAAGTATAATCGAACAATCGGTTTCACGATTCAATAAATCACTTACGGAGAAAACATACAAATTCTATTCTACTTACATCAATAGATACACAATTTATAGTGGAATGGAACACAACATGCATACAGGTATAACAGATAGTGTTGTCTTCAAACAATCACCAATTTAAAAAATAATAATTATAAATATTGAGTCACCGAACTGAATTTTTGAATAAAATAATTGGTAATAAAATATTGATCTGAAGAAGTTGATAGGTATATCATTTGCAATGATTTTTGTCTTTTTTTTTTATAGTCATTAATAATTTATGCTCTAAGAATTATGAAAGAAAACGTTTCAAAGAATCATAACGGCTAAACCGATTTGAATCAAATTAAGAATAGAAAATAAATATCTCTAAATATCTATATATCTTCTATAAATATAAAACAAAGTCGGGTTAGTTACACCATTTATACCTCAAGAACGGCTGGACCAATTTTGATGATCTTTGATTTGTTGAATTCGTATCTGCCCCAAAAAGCAACATAACTATTAAAATAACGGAAAAATTCACGCAAAAAGAAATTATGAAGAAAATTCAATTTCTCATACATAGATGCAGCTAATGATGGCCGATTGACGTATATTGGCAGCCCGCGTCATATGCATGTCAAGGCGGTACGAAGTTCGGTGGATCGGCTAGTATTTAAATAAAATAAGTTATTTGTTTGTTAAGAGCATATTTTATTTTGTTTAGATCGACGACGGCGGCGGCATGACGCGAGACGCTACAGTAGATGACATCATTAAAATCGTAGAAGATCTCACCAGGATACATTGAACAGCTGCTATTGTTATTATTACCATTTAACATAATAAATATTAAATAAATCCCCATTGTATTTATTATATTTAATTTACCCTTAAAACTCAATTTGATAGGATATTACAATTCATGTCATGTCCCGTAATCTAGACTGCAGCGTGAATCAAGACTAGCTTCCATTTTTTGAGTTACCAATGAAAAAACCCGTTAATAAAATCTTAGATTTTTCACAGAAGTTTAAGATGAATGCTATTCACAGGACGGTAAGTGAACACTATCACTATGTACAACAACAATACGGCTGAGACGCAGGAGGTAGCGGGTTCAATTCCCGCTGCGAAACAAATGTGTGCATGATCTACAAATATATATATATATATATATATATATATATATATATATATATATCTGTAGATCATATATATATATATATATTAGGTTGGGGAAAAGTTTCTTCTCATTTTTTAAGAAAATTGAAAACATTTTTTAATATAGTTTATTTACATTTAACTAAAGTATGTAGGTACCATTTTATACGATAACTTTTTGCAATCTTGTAGGTAGGGACATGATCCCATTGCTATATAAATTTTGGGGCTTCTGATCAAAATACCGCGACAAGTGGTCTTGGCAGCCTTTTCGTGATGTTAATCTGACACTGCCTAAAGAATTCTGAAGAGACCGAAACAGGTGGAAATCTGAAGCTGCAAGGTCAGGACTATACGGCGGATGCATTAACACCTCCCAGCCAAACTCTCTTAATTTTTGCTGAGTGCCTAAAGATGTGTGAGGTCTAGCGTTACCATGATGAAAAACCACACCCCTTCTGTTGATTAATTCTGGCCGCTTTCTCTCAACTTCTTGCTTTAATCTCATCAGTTGTTCGCAGTAGAGTTCAGAATCGATGGTCCTGCCTGGTGGTAACAGCTCATAATGAATAATGCCCTTCCAATCCCACCACACACACAGCATCACCTTGTTGCGAGTTAACCCGGGTTTCGCTACAGTCTGTGAAGCCTGACCGGCCTTTGACCACGACCTTTTTCGCACGTTCTTGTCGTACGTGATCCACTTTTCATCACCAGTTATCAGCTTCTTCAAAAATGGTTCGGTTTCATTACGTCGTAATAAAGAATCACAAATGAGTACACGGTTCATTAGGTTTCTTTCAGTGAGCTGGTGGGGTACCCAAATATCGAGCTTTTTTGTGTACCCAGTTTTTTTCAAATGCGCCAAAACTGTTTTGTGGTTAATTCCCAGTTCTTCAGATACGTCGTAACTACTGATATGCCGATCTTGCTCCACTTTTTAAAAAATGGCATCAATTTTATCCGTAATAGGGCGACCAGAGCGGCGTGCATCTTTGACATCAAAATTTCCGGATTGAAAACGCTTAAACCAAATTTGTGCTACTCTCACAGACACTGCACTAGGTCCATAAACATTACAAATTTTTTTCGCGGCTTGTGTAGTAAATTTTTTTGTAGTAAAATTTTAAAATGTATCGAATTTCTTCATTAGATTCACTCATCTTTACAGTACGAAAAACAAATGAAAATCACACATTTTCCTAATTTGAATTTGGAATTATCTTCTTTAAAATTTAAACTTTGAATGATACCAAAACCAGCCAGATACAAATAGTATAGCCAAAGAGATTTTGTTACAATTTCATACATACTATAATGCGAAAAGACTCCCCAACCTATTATTAAGTATTCTATCAGTTATCTGGTTCCCACAGTACATGCTCTGCTTAGTTTGGGGCTAGTTAGCGCTGTGTGAAATGTCCAGCAATATTTATTTATTATCTCCCACCTTGAAGTGACTGCAAAGAATGTGGGGAGGCCTTTGCCCAGCAGTGGGACACAGAGCTAAAAATAAAAAATCTCCCACCTTAGGTATAATAAACCTGTGTTGTGGGAATGTAGTCTTTTTTCCGATTTATACATTATCTTGGCGATCGATTTATTTGAGTTTAGTTCTGGCGTAAGGGTCCAAAATTAAAAACTACAAATCTCCCAAGTCATGGTTTGTGCTGTGGCGCAATTTTAGGTTATGGGCTTCGTATTATTTTTAACATGTGTATCAAAAACTACCAGTACCTGTGTACCACAGTACTCCAGACTCCGAACGAATATATCATCATATAAATCATATCATATAAATTGTAAAGTTGATGTAGATCATGTAAATGTTTGTTTCGCAGCAGGAATCTAACCCACCACCTTGCGCCAACACACAGGCGATTTGCTCGTGTTTCCACGTAGCATATAGGTAATTCATGGATGAACGCATCTGGCTGGCCAACATTGAACGGGTTAAATCAGATATCAAACACACTTTTCTTTGGGGTTTCATCCATACTAATATACATAAATTCGAAAGTAATTCTGTCTCTCTGTTTGTAACGTTTTCTAACTACTACTACTAACGACTAACTAGACTGATTTCTATGAAATTTGGTATATAGATAGCTTATGACCGGGATTAGGACATAGGCTACTTATTACCCGACTGTGCAGGCGGGTAATGTTTTTATAGACAAACCACGCATACGAAGCCGCGGGAAGGGGTGGGGGGGGGGGGGTGTCAGCTAGTTAGTAGTAAAATAAATTAAAATGAAACAAGTTGTGTGCGTTATATAATTTAATCACAGAAAGGCATATCAATCACAGTTAATTGTATTTGAAGCTGCTGAACCAAACAACCATTAATACATATTTGGAAAACCACTATCCGATAACCAATATCTTCCATTTACTGGGAGTTGTAGTTACATGTCATTTGCTTAATTTGGCAGTTTTATTATTCAATAGTGCATACATTGTAATTGAATTAAAAAAATAAGACAGCAATACAAAATATAAGCATATAAAATACAAAGTAGTTTTGTGAACATGTTGATTTTGCATTAAAATAAAATCTAGAATAGTATGTACTAAAACGAAAATTCGCTATTTTATGAAGCATTTAATCATGTATTTTATTGTGATAAAATTGTATTTAACAATGGAGTTACATACTTTACATAATTTAAGGAAGAAAAGGATAAACTATAAATTATACTACATGTAGGGAGCTCGGCGATAACCTTTTAAACTAATTAGCAATTAAATGATTACAAATGATAACTATGGGGAATACAAAATTACGCGACAAATTACTGACAACGCACGCTACATATTTTGTATAAATTATTTACCTATATGTAGTTTTACATTGGGAGGTATACCTCCACCAGAATCTCATGACAAATTAAAAAAAAATGTTAAGTATATGACAATTTTTTTTCTTTATGTTAATTTTAAAGCAGTTTGCGCTTTGGTTTAAACTGTAAGCAACAATTTAATTTATTTAAAAATCTTTAAAATTTTAGTGCACGCATGTGCTATTATAATTATGTAAAATAAATGTGAAAGCCCAAAAAAAATTAAACCATCATTATGATTCCAGAGCGACCGATACCGTTACGACGCTGTACCCAACGGCTCCCAGCAACATTTCCATCAAGTGGAGCCGGGAGGGTCAACTTGAAAAGCGCAAGTATCAATACTTTAATCCAAAAGGTCGGGGTTTTTGTCATGAGTTTCAAAACGGCTTATACAATGAGTTACAATGAGGTCTTCACAAATCCGAATGCCTATCTCAAAATAGTGATTGTCATAACAAGCTATTAAACACTACTGGTTTGCAGTAAAGTTCAAATTACAATAATAGGGTAATTCAAATGACACTAAGCTAGAAGAACGTACAGTACATGGTCTTTAGTAAAGTTGTTTAAATAAAATTAATTTACGTAGATACATACGTTAATAAAGTGTCACTCTTCGATCGGTTTGCATTCGAAGCAAGTTCTTTCAAAACTCCTGCGATACGTAAATAATTTTAGACTTAAGAAAAAGTATAATTAAATGCATATGCCCAGTAGTGGGATATTCCGAGTAATGATGAAGATGAAGAAAAAATTGCCCCGTATACAGGGTGAATTTGTAAAAGTAGTAAATTTTTTGGAAAAGGCTCTACATATCCAGAAAGTTAATCTGTGCTTATTAATACGACTAGCGACCCGGCCTGGCTTCGCACGGATTATATTGATGAATCTCATAAGGTTTAGCCAGCAATATTAAGCGATATTCAATTAAGCGCCCGAAAATAATTTTTGATTTTTTTATGACTTAATTACAGAACATCGCCTTTTCTCTACTTTCTATAAATACAATATGCATGTATAAAGCATATAAACATTTTCGATGTCACGCCTTACCTTCTTTTAGCACCACCAGGATGACTGGTAGATAATGCTATTAGCATTAAGTCCTGCTAGCACGATTCTATTTTGTGTGAAAGTATTAAATTAATTAATTAAAATAAACTTTCGGAAGAAATTTACTAGTTAATAGTGAAAAAAATATCGTATCAAAATCCGTTGCGTAGTTTAGAAGAATCAAGTGCAAAGACAGTCGTGAATAGCGACATTGTTTTATATTATTTAGAGATATTAAAGTTAAACCCACACTACCTAAAGGTAAAATGTATTTTGAACTTCAATAATGATGTAAAATGAGAAAAGATTACGGACAATTCAGAATTAGGGTCAAAACCTCATAAATTTAAATCTTTACAAATTCACGCTGTTTCTATCTTGGAAAACTCTTAAACAAATCTATAAAATAAGTAAATTAATTAAATCATTGTATTAGGGATTAAATTTAATTATTGCATTAATATAATAGGAATACGTTTAAATTTTATCACCACCTTAAAAAAAGAAATTTAGATTTTTACTAACCCATATTAGCAGAAAACTCAAAACTTAGGCTCAAACAGGCCTTCTAAGTGTGAATCTAAGATATTCTATTTTCACTTACATTCAAATTACTAGGGAAGAAATGGGTCTTAAAACCTATTCTAAGTTGAGCCTCAATTCTTTTCCACGCGCAGATACTCTCAACAGCAGCATAATATTCTCGTTTGAAAATAAAATGGTGATAGAATCTGGCTAATGAAAGTTAAGATTGAAAAATCCCGGCAAATTTAATATTTACATGGTAGCCATTTAGAATGAAATACCTGGAATAATCTAATATGATACAAATATCAATTTCTAAAGTATCAAATTAGGATAGTCCAGTAGTCTCACTTTCATTAGCCCGTACTCGATTATTAGCCCGTTTTCAAAAGTAATCTAATACTGAATCTAGACTCAAGAACAAAGGTCTTGAAAAAGGACAATTGTATCAATGGTGAAAGAATAAAGGCAATAATTTATTACCAATACTTGAAGAACCCTGAATGGATGTAATAAATAAACAAAGTATTTAATTATTACAATTTTATTTCTGGTTTGTAAGTACACTGTATTTCTCGTATCTGTTGCAATGTTTGGAAGAGATCGCTTTCCGTAATAAGACCTAAGTGTCTAGTTATTTTTTGTTTGATAATAGTGTGGTATCCCGTCAAGGATCACGCTCAGCTCTTTACTAACGGTAAGATAAGATCAGATAATATTTTCATTTCACACCAATAAAAATAAACAAACTAAAGAACACTTTTAGATCATAATTATGTACAATGGGCGGCCTTATCGCTAAAGGTGATCTCTTAATAATTGATTTTGTGTCCAGTACAACCAACGTAGTACGACATTAATTTAAAACATACAACCGGAATTTATTTACAAATTTTAGAGTTGGGTTTAATACCGGTAGCTTGTATATTTATCCAGTAATCGATACATTTCTAATAAATCATAAATTAAAATTTTTAAACATCTAATCCGCGGCGCCTATACGACGATAACGCTTAGTCAGGCTACTTAACTATTTTATACAGGCTGTTTCATTGATATTACAAGGACTTGGTAATAAGTTTGTTCAAAAAATTAAAATATAGTAACAAATTAAAAAAAAATTTACATGAATACTAGCCATTAGTCCTACCCGTGTTTTCATTCAATGTCGTACATAACATAACACGTTGTATATCGTCTGCCCGCGGCCATGGCTGTTGCAACACAGTCGAAACGTCGGGATAACAATTAGAAGAGGTATATATGCGATAAATACTTGTTTAAATCAGTAATTACGTAGTATATCTATGTTGAAATACGGGCCTTAGTGTGTGAATGTGTGTAGAATATAGATAAATCTGTGGAGTATAACCTACTTCCTATACTGGTCTGCTTTATGGCGCAGGAACCACATGAGCGCGAACAGGCAGCTGGGAGGGCTGGCGATGGGTCCGGGGGAATCCAGTAATCTCTCCACTTCCGGTATTGACATCTCTATTACGTCTATGATTTCATCGTCCACTCCGCCACCTAAAATATTAAAATCTAATATGTGAAGAGAAAACTATATCCGTCCGCAAGAGTGGGGATTTGGTACAGTTAAAGTTTTTATGGAGGAAGGAGGGGCAAATTTAAAATAAAGAAAAAAATGGATTACGATCGAATTTCGACTTCACTGGCAACTAGTATTTATAAAATCTGGCTGGCCTTTTCTATCATATCAAATAATAATATTGCTGGACATTTCACACAGGCCATCTGGCCCCAAACTAAGCAAAGCTTGTACTATGGAACCAGATAACTGATAGAATATTAATATATAAAGAAACAACCAGACCCAGAACAAATGTCTGTAGATCATGCAAACATTTGTTCCGCGACGGGAATCGAACCCGCAACCTCCTGCGTCTCAGCCGGCTATGCGCCCACTGCACCACAGCCATCGTCAGTTAATGACAGACAACATTAATAATTGAATAAACTGAACAACAATTTAAAATTTTAAATAGAAAATTGTTAAAAAAAATCTATACCTTCTTCAGTTTTCATATCATCAGTAACTTCACAATAGTAGAATGTCTGTAAAGAACCCTGTACACCCACTCCTGACCTAAAAAAAAAATTGATGCCTAAAAAATATTGGTTAATTTATGAAGTCATATTGCTGAAATTAGGTAGGTAGCAATTTTTTATATACAATATGTCCTGTGTATTAATAATCATCATCACTGAAACCCTAGGACATCCTCTGCTAAACATTCCCCATAGATTTCCAGAGCAGCTTATAGCAACCTGTGTAAAATCCGCCCGACTTAACTGTGCACCTCACACTGTTGTCACCGTCACAGTGATGCTATCGCTACTGACCGCGTGAGGCAAACGCGGGGTGCCGCACGGGGAAGAGGGAGAGGGGTCGCATTCCATGGAAGTACACAGTTAAGTCGCGCGTGTTGTATAGTAGATTAGATTAGACAATACTTTATTGCATAAAAACAACAAAACAATTAAAAGTAACAGTATTCAAATGAATGTATACAATTGGCGGTCTCATCGCTAAATAGCCATCTCTACCAGACAACCTTTGGATGGAATTAGGGTTTCGTTCCCGGATCCCGGGAATCGGGAAATCCCGGGAAAAAAGTCATTCCCGCAACCGGGAAAAAATTCTGATTTCCCGGGAATTCTCGGGAATTTTCAAAAGTATGTAATAGATCTAAAACTTTTTTCTCAAGTATTACTTTATGAAATAATTTAAGACTTAAACTGAAATAGTGGCTTACGTGACTGTTACATAATACGGGTATAAGTAAAATTTTGCCAACAATTTGTGGCCGCTGCAAGAGAGTAAATAAAATATTATACGAACTGCTGCATAAAGTTAAGATATTTAAACACTCGAATCATTTTATGGCCAAATTAAACTCGGATTCGCTGCGTTTGATAAACTACTCTCGTGTTTACATACTTTAATGATGTGCAGTTACGTATAATACTTTATCTACTCTTGTCCAGCCGCCAAACATCGATGGCAAAGTTTGTTTGTTATCATAAGAGCAATACTTAATTACTCCGTTTATATTATGTATATACCATTGTGTGTGTTCAGAAGTTTTATATTATAAGTGTGATTTTGCATGCCTGAAACCAATCATTAGTTTCCTTTCATTAAGTATACTGCTGTGGGGGAGTGCTGCAGATATAAACACTGTTTTTGTGCTGCAGAAGAGGGCTGTTCGTGCAATTTATAATATGGGCCCCAGAGAATCATTACGCAATAAGTGTAAAAAAAAAAATATTATGACATTACCTTGTCAATACATCTATGAAAATCTAATGTATGTTCACAAAAATATTAATTTGTTTAAGAAAAATAGCGATAATCATAATGTTAAATACTAGAAATAAAGATAAACTCGCTGTTGCCACTTGTAGACTCCATAAAGTTAGTAAATCGTTTAAAGGGCAAGGTGTACGCTTTTATAACACTCCCAAGGGTTGTACAAAAACTGACAATTAACAAATTTAAAAACGTAATTAAACAAAATCTTTACAAAAGAGCCTACTATAAAATATCGGATTATTTAGATGATAGAGAAGCTTGGGATTGAAATTGCTCCAACTCGTTCAAAATGTTACAATTTAGACGTAATTTATTTTCTGTATTATGTATTGTAAAAGGATCATTAAAAAAACAACCAGCCTTGTTTCTTGCCTTTCTTTCCTGGCTTGGTGGCGAAGGAACAGGCAGTAAAATTGACGTTTCAAAGTGATCCTTGTGATTTTCATGAATAAAAATATTTGACTTTGACTTTCTATTATACTACCTCTGTTTATGATCGATCGATCATGTTTAATTATTTCTGAGTCAAATAAATAGCTTATCTAATCCATTATGTGTTTTCTTGAGTTTTTGTAGTTAAAAAAAAACTAAGTAAAGGACTTTAAAAAAAATTCCGGTTTCCTGGGATACCCGGGAAATTGAAAATATTATTCCCGATTCCCGGGAACGAAAAAAACCCGGGAAAGCCGAAACCCTAGATGGAATGTACAACACTTTTCAGTATGACATGGTACTAAATTGTTTAAAACTTTAAAGGTTGATATATGTATACAGACCTTTACCTGACTATATGTGTCTACATAAAATAAAACAAATAAACACCTCACCTATAGGAGGTAATTTTCTCTAATCCCTTTAAAGGCACATTGTATCCGCATTCCTCCAGTACTTCCTCCTGAGCTATCTCATCTATGCTCTTATCCTTGTCTATGATGCCTGCACACATCTCCAACGCAATGCCAAGAGAGGCTGGGTACTTTTCTGTGTCAATGGGCTTGCCGCGGTCTTCTGGAGCGATGCAGTTATAGTAGATTGCTGTAGACAAGTACTTTTTATTTCTGTTGTGTGCTATAACTTTAATTATTATATTTTGTAATATTGTTTTTATTGTTTTTTGTACTAGCATTAACGCTTTGGTTTTTGTAAACTGTTATGTTATTTCTAGAGTATTAAACGAATTTGAATATGTAAAAGATTCTATTCCTATTCTATAAATTGATATTTCTATGTATGGGAATGCACTAAGGTAGAACTAGTAAGGTTCTTAATGAGGTTAATGTGCTCACCAGGACGGAACTGTTTCACAAAGATAACCTTCTTCCTAGATATATTGAAGACCACGATCGCAACGCTGTCGTGGACTTCCAGAAGATCCCAAGTCTTTCGCTTGCCGTTTTGAGTGTAGTTGAAACGGAAAGGCTTCACGTAAGGAGAGTCGGGGAGAGGGCTGAGGAATACGTCTTTCAGATCCTCCATAGTTTACGGCCGGAATAAAAATAAAATTATTATAAATTCGGCAGCTCCGGCTCGGTTTTATCAGCTGATGACAGAGAGCGAAATTAATTAAATTAAATAAGTCAAAGTGACATGACAACTCACTGACATTGACATTAGCAGACAGAATTCTGGGTGAATCAATCTTGCTTGATTGGGAAATGTTCTATCAATATTATCACGCGATACTCGGATCGAGATCCAGAACCTTATTAACTGACACAACTATGCTTCACGAACTCAACGCAGTACTGATATTGATAATATTGATATATGAAACCTGCCATCAATACTGCCGTGATATTAATATCCCGATAACGAAACGAACGCAATTCAGTATTGATAATGTAACAGCCCCCATTGTCTTTGTTTGTTTGATTGATTGAATCAAGTTGTCAATCAATCCGCCAAGCAAAGAAAGAACTCTTTCTTTATATGTATTTGGAGGGCTCTAAAATTTTTTTTTATTATTTGGGAGGTATTGTTAATTCGTTGCATTTATAAATCCATAAAGTAAAAGTAAATTATGGGCTAGGTCATCAACAGTAATGGCTAAACCGGAGAAACCAAGGTCAGGGTTTGTGATCAAACTATCCAACGAAACAGCACAAAAACTAGCTGAGGAAGAGCAACAAGCAAAATCTAAAGCTGAGGCTGTTATTAGCCTGAAAGACGTGAAGAACGAAGACATTACAGAAGAAAAACATGAAACAAGATTGGAGGTTAGTTTGACAAAACAAACGACTGATTGTAAACCATCCGATGAAACTCTTACGAAAGAGAAAAATACTAGCAAAGACGTTGAGAAAGATAGTTCAGATGCTTCTAATCCAGACTGGGGAGACTATGCACCATACATTACTTACGAAGGTGAAGAAGCCATATACACTGATCCCTCAACGAAGCAAAGGTACACTTGGAGCCAGGATTCCAACACCTGGATCACCAAGAATGAAGACATCAGTAGAGTGTACAGCTTTGAAGATGATACTCATGTGTATACAGAAGCAGATGGTTCCAAGTACTTCTGGGAAGAAGATAAAAAGGCTTGGTTACCTAAGGTTGATGATGACTTCATAGCTTTCTATCAAATGTCCTATGGGTTTGTTGAAAATAAAACTGAAGATAAAAAAGAAGACAAGCCCAAAGAAGAAAAGAAGAAGTCTGACATTCCACCAGGCCTCAAAAGAAAAGCTGAACCAACATGGTTTGAACAGACTGAAGAAAAAAACACTAAAGTTTATGTATCAAACTTACCATTAGATATAAATGAAGAGGAATTTGTTGACTTCATGCAGAAATGTGGCCTTGTTGAACGAGATCCAAGCAATCAGAAGATGAAAGTTAAACTATACAATGATAAGGATCAGAACTGTTTCAAAGGAGATGCATTATGTACTTACATCAAAATAGAATCGGTAGACTTGGCATTGAAACTACTAGATGGTAGCTTCTTTAAGGGTAATAAGATCAAGGTTGAAAAAGCACATTTCCAGTTAAAAGGAGAGTACAATCCTGCTCTTAAACCCAAGAAAAAGAAGAAAAAAGAGCTTGAGAAATTGAAGAAAATGCAGCAGAAGCTGTTTGATTGGAGACCAGAGAAGTTCATTGGAGAACGATCAAAGCATGAGAGAGTTGTTATTGTCAAAAATCTATTCCACCCAACAGACTTTGACACAGAAGTTCAGCTGATTCTAGACTACCAGCAGGATCTGAGAGAGGAATGTGGCAAGAGTGGAGAGGTCAGAAAGGTGGTGATCTACGATAGACATCCTGAGGGAGTCGCTCAGATAACCATGAAAGAACCAGAACAAGCAGATGCAGCAGTGGCACTTATAAACGGGAGATGGTTTGGTAAACGGCAGATTACTGCTGAAATTTGGGATGGAAGGACAAAATACAGAATTGCTGAAACCGATGCAGACCTCAACAAGAGAGTAGATAAATGGGGGAAGTTCTTGGAGGGCAAAGAGGATGATGATAAGACTAAAACTGAAACAAAGGATTCTCCAAACACCACTGATGATTCAAAAGATAGTACAAAACATGTTGCTGATGATCAATCAGAAACCCCAATAATAAATACCTCGGAAACAATAGCAGATTCAGCAGAAAAAACAATAATTGATGACTCAGTTAAGGTCATGGAAACAGATCCAGCTGAATCCATACCACACATTTAATAGTTAATGCTAAGAATTCTTGGTAAAAAGTACAGTTGTACCAGTATACAATGTAAGTTTTAAATAAATGAGTATGTAAATTATAATAAGTATTTTCTATATTCATCTAAGTCCAAATTCACTAAGAAAGTATTATAATGTACTGCCTTATTTATTCTAGCCTAATGCTTTTTTTTGTATTATTTTTGTTTGTGTGGTAATTCAATAGTTATCTACCTATCTATAATGTCGTTGCGGCTAAATGGCGCGGTAATTCGAGTCCGGAGTATTTTAGTTTTCTGTGCGCAAGCTGAGCCAAAGCCGCAGCACGCGCCGCGGCTGCTATGTGCTACACAGCGATGTTCTAAGAATCCCAGTTATAAATACTAACTTTATTTTTTTATATTAAAAAACCCCTTCTGAATCGATCCATCCGTTTGGGAGCTACGATGCCACAGACAGACATAAGCAGGCACAGAATAGAACATAAAAATATCCTAGGAGACAAACTTAAAAACCCCTCTTTACGTCGGTGGTAAAAACGATAATTTCTTCTGTGCGCATCCGCTTCCGCATGGATAAAAGAAAACCATAGATAGAGACTTGAAAACAAAAATTTTACTTTTGGCAGAGAGTAACAACTCACTGGTAAAAAAAACCATAAACAATGAACGAGCCGTCATGTCATGTTGTCTGGGTTGTCTGTCTCGTCTTGTCTGACACCTGACTTTTTGGTTGCATTCAGAATTTTTATCTAATTCGTCGATTTTTAATTTAAAACTTGCAGTTTAAAGCTTATTGGATGGTAGGCTGATAAATTAAGTTCATATCTGTGCAGTGGTATCCGGTGAAACTTGTGTGAAATCTTATAAAATTCGTGCGGAAGTCCGTGTGTACCGTCACGTCTAATCGGGGCTTCTCTGGCGGCGGTCTCCATGAATACTAACAGGATAATATGCTAGCATGGCCGTACAGTCCGACTCCGGAGGGAAGGACGAGGTGAAGACTCAGTTCGCGACGCGGGAAGGCAACTATCGATTGATGACTCTGTCGGAGTACTCTCGGCCTAATCGAGTGGGGTACACTGGGGGGCCGGGTTCGGCGCAGGTGCGGGTGTCGCTGGTGACCCTGCCGCCAGGCCTCTCGGACCCGGGCTCCGACAACCCGGCCACAGGGCCAGAAGACCGGATATGTTTCAACCATGGGAAGGAGCTTTTTGTTTATGTTTACAGAGGCATCAAAAAGGTAAGTTTCTCACTAACTTTTCCCCACTCCTGACCGCAAAATAGACAGCATTTTATCTAGCCTAGTTAATTATTATATTTTGAAAACAGTAATGTGTCCTGTTAATCCCTGAAGGTCTGCATCATTTGATTGCTTATCCAATATGTAAAGCTGTAGAAAAGCCTGATCTATGTGGGGAAATCACTTCTATTCCTATAGTACTTAGCACTATAAAGACAGTAGGTAATACATTGTTGTAAGGAAGTTCAATAAAATTTAAACTTTTGAGATAAAATCACATACTTAGAGCATGTTTCTAAGGTGCGTGAACTATGAGAAAATACTTTGTTATAGGCGATAGTTACCACTCAACTATGCATGTATATTATTATAAATATTGATTAGTTAATTAGTATTTTTCTGTTATTTTTAATATTGATAAGGTTACCCACTCGCCACCTATTTGCATGGTGTCTACATGTATAACTGTTGTGTCACTTGGTCTTTACTCTATATTATGTATAATTATATTCAATTTGGTGTTTATTATGTTGGTGCCATCCAGGTCATATTTAAAAAACTATATTATGGTAAGAATGAATGTGTAATAGATAGATTTATTGCACATAAGGTCACAGCTTATCAAGTGTATGTACTTGCAGTAGGGTGGTTGTTTGTTATGAACTGATAAATCTTTAGAAGGGAAATAGGCTTTATGTATTTACAGGCAAATTTCTATAAATCTGTAAAAAATTTGGAATATATTTAATAGGTCAAGCACTTGACTATGAAGAATAAAATAAAACAAATAACTTTCAAGGGATGGAAAGAGATTTTTTTGTAAGATTTAAAGATTAAGTTATTAAATGAAACAGTTGCTTACAGTTTTACCCAAAGTGTAAACTGTCTTAAGATTAACAAGTAAACAATAAAATATATAATTTGTACTTAAATACCTATACCCTAAATAAGGGGCTCATACATAAAACTAAGACTATCGTTAAATATGTCAATGTGTTGGAACTCTTGTAAGAGATTTAACCAATAAATAATGGGCTAGTGTGGTGCAGTGAACTTCGATATTTAACTCCTTATAAATCTGTAACATCTTTTTTTAGGTAAGAACAATTTGATTTTAAAATCACATTTAAAATCATGTTTCATTCCTTACTGATAAGCCTTCTAGATAGAATTATTTGTTTTTTTATCAAATGTAATTGTAATGTGACAGGTTTTTGTTGGTTTTGTTGAAGATGTATTTGATGTTTAAGAAATAACCAATTCAGTGAAAAGATTGCAAGGCTTCTGTAATAACTTTCAGTTATATATTTTTTTTTACTAATCATACAGAAAGCAGGAAAAATATGGAACTGAAAATTAAACACAATTAATTTAATTTCTTTTCCCATTTATCGAAAATGCTGAAAAAAACCATTGCCATTGCTGAAAGTGACAAATTTACTATATAAATTGAACTGTTTATTTCCCGAATAAAATAAAAAGTTATAGTCATAAATAATGTAATTATTATAAATAGCTGATCTTTGTACACCTTTTTAATGTTATTGCGTGCACAGGAGTGTGAGATTTGGCAAGTTTATATGGGGAAGGAGGGGCAAATGCTGATTCAGATATTTTTTCACAGATCAATAGCTACTAAATCTATATTTTATATCTGCTATATTTTATTTTGATAAATAAATAATAAATAAATATTGCTGGACATTTCACACAGCGCTATCTAGCCCCAATCTAAGCAGAGCTTGTACTATGGGAACCAAATGACTGATATAATACTTACATACTTTTTTTTGTAAATACATACTTATAATATATAGAAAAACATCCAGACCCGGAACAAATATCTGTAGATCATGCAAACATTTGTTCCGCGGCGGGATCAAACCCGCCACCTCCAGCGTCTCAGCCAGCTATTTGCCCAATGCGCCACGGAGGTCGACAGAGGAAATATTAGTGCAAGCCGAGGCGGATCATATAATCCTAAATAAAATAAATAAAACCTAAATTCTTAAAACATCTTCTAATTATTTCTACAGGCTGCCGATCTCACGAAACCAGTGGACAAGAAGATGTACAAAGGCACGAATCCGACCTGCCATGACTTTAACACGGTCACAATGACAGCGGACAGCGTCTCGTTAGTTATAGGATTTTCTACCGGCCAAATACAACTCATAGACCCTATTAAGAAGGAATTAAGTAAATTATACAATGAAGAGGTGAGTACCATATCTACTTTGAATACCATTTTTTTATTTGATGATGTGATAGAAAAAGCTGATGGTCTGCCTGATGTTAAATATTAAAATATGCCCTATAAATACTACAAATGTAAATATTAAAAGACTCTTATTATGTGATGGAGACACATTAGCAATAATGTAGCTTGTCTATAAACAAATAAAAAAAATGATCACCAACCAAAAATTAAATTATAAATAATGGGTTTATTTGATTTTTATTGCACGTTCAAAAACTTATTAGATAGATTTCTAATTTTTTAGAAAATAATCTAAACTTTTGTTTTTAAATTGTTATCTTAACTAAACTAACTAAAGGATTGGAGTGTACTAACTGGTGGGTATTTTGTTATCATTAACTTCCTCCAACCACGTATTATTTATCAAAATTGTTATCGTGTATTGCAATATTGCATCATCGCGATTTTCCAATAGTATTTCCACTTTTACTAAACCCTTTCATTGTAGAGTCTAACAATGAAAGGATTTTAATTATACACTTTTCTTTCACAATAGTGATTTATTTTTGGTAGATTCATTTAGAAGACTCTTTTAACTATCATTGACAGAACCAGTTTGAAAAAAGAAATATCGCGAAATGTTCGCTCCAAAAGACTGTATTTTAATAATAATTATGTTTGAATAATTTAAACTTACTATTTCCAGAGACTGATCGACAAGACGCGGGTGACTTGCATCCGATGGGTGCCCGGCTCTAGCAACCTTTTCGTGACGTCACACGCGTCGGGCCAGCTGTACGTGTACAACGAAGAGCTAACGTGTGGCTCCGCCGCGCCGCACTACCAGCTGTTCAAGCAAGGGGACGGCTACTCCGTCCACACCTGCCGAACCAAATCCACCCGCAACCCTCTCTACAGATGGCTCGTTGGCACGGAACCCAGCTGCATCAACGAGTTCGCTTTCTCCCCGTGCGGCTCTAACATAGCCACGGTCTCGCAGGACGGTTTCCTCCGAGTATTCCACTACAACACTATGGAGCTGATCGGCAAAGCGAGGTCCTACTTCGGCGGCTTTCTGTGCGTGTGCTGGTCACCAGATGGCAAGTACGTCGTTGTGGGCGGAGAGGACGACTTGGTCACAGTGTGGTCGTTCGGAGAGAGACGAGTGGCCGCGAGATGCCAGGGACACAAGTCCTGGGTGTCGGTGGTAGCGTTCGACCCGTACGTCGTCGACTTCGGGGACCCCCATGCCGAGGACGGCGATGAGAAACAAAACGGGGAGAACGTCCAGTGCTACAGGCTGGGCAGCGTCTCGCAGGACACGCAACTCTGCCTCTGGGACCTGACGGAAGACGTATTGAAGCCGCCGGTGCGGGCGCGAGCGTCCGCCCACCTGTCCCCGAACGGACAGACGTTCCCTCCCAACGGAGTACCGGGAGTGAAGCCTCCGGCGAAAACCGCCAAGTCGAACAAGATAGGGCACAAGCACTCAGAGCTAAGCAGCGCGGCGGCCGGCGAGCCGTCTGGCGCCAAGGCGAAGACGCTGAACATCAGCGTCGGCGGCAAGGAGAAGAAGGAGGACGCGAGCGGCTCGCTCGGCGTCAACTCCCTCACCCAGCGGCTCGCCGGCTTTTCGTTCGGGGAGCGGCGGTCCGATCACCGGCGAAACTTCAGCTTGTCCAAAACCGACACGAAGGGGTCCGCGACAAACTCGGTGGCGCTCCGGAAGGGCACCGGCACGGCGCCGGCGGGCGGGGAGAGCTGCGACGCGCTGAGGCTGATGGGCACGTCCGCGTGTCCGCGGTTCGACGAGTGCCCCGTGCTGGAGCCGCTGGTGTGCAAGCGGATCGCGCACGAGCGGCTGACGGCGCTGCAGTTCCGCGCGGAGTACTTCGTGACGGCGTGCGCCGACGGGTGCGTGCACACGTGGGCGCGGCCGCGGGGGGGCGCGCCGGCGGGGGGCGCGGCGGCGACGGGGGGCGCGGGCTCCGCGCGGCCGCCGCGCCGCCCCCCGCCACCCGACTCCATCCACCGCGTCGACTAGTGCACGGTACACCTGCGGTACGACGCACGGTCGCGGGTGTTATCTATCGTGCCCTGAACTCGCAGGTAGCTCCGGGTTGCATCGATCTGAGTCCGCTCCGGGTCAAACTCCACCGAGTTCGCTTTAACTCTTCTTTGGTTTTGTGGTTTCCTGTGCGATATGCAATTGTGACCGTGTCTGCGGACCTCTCTGGTCTATTTTACCTCTTGATGAACGAGATAGTTGTACGTGAAAGCTAGTGATGTGAAAGGTGTGAATTGGTGTGTGTTATTCCAATGTGTGTGTATTTCACTGGAGCTTTACGTTAGTGTAAAGAGGAATGAAAATGTACAGGACCCACTAAGCCATGTATTATCGACTCTATGTTGTATTGATCAATGTTACTTTCTAAAATTAAATGCAAATAATTTTTCAAACACAATATTGTACTAATGGTTAGAAAACATATCCAGATGTTTTTCTGTGATATTTTATGCTATTCCACGTAAATATAGGTGCATATTGAATTGATATCTGTAGTGTCGCAATAAAGTTGACATTAATTGTTTGTTAATCTGAGTAAAGCTCCAGTGGGCAAAGTTCCGATAAGCATTTCTAGTGTAGTTAAACGATATACGATGAATTATGGCCATATCTAAACAACTGCTATCTCAATCTAAAAATAATAAACAATATCACTGCTCACTGCTATATTAACCCTCAGGATGGACATCCTCGGATCTCTTACTCAGTACGCAGACACGTGAAGATATCCCACGTGAGGGTAGTCAGAGGCAAGTCCAAACATTACGTTTAATGTCCACTTTTTGCATAGAAGACCTGTGCAGTCGGGTAAAACATAGGCTATGTCTCAATCCCGGTCATAATCGATATATATATATATACCAAATTTCATCCATCCGTTTAGTCGTGAAAAGGTAGGTAACAAGGAGACAAAGGGACAGAGTTACTTTGGAATTTATAATATTCATGATATATTATTCATATATTTATAATTTATATATATATTTTTTTTTATTTATAGTATAGATTATAGGTTTAAAAGTTTTTTTATTTGTTATTAGGTTGAGATAGCATTTTGGGAATGGTGAATAGATAGCAACAATTACGAAATTGTTTCTAATTTTTTTTATTCTACTGGAGATGGAACAAGCTTATGGCCCACCTGATGCTGAGTGGTAACCATCGCCTGTAACAAAGTACAGCCTCGTAGGTCACGCGCCTTAGGAACGTGCCCTACGACGCACTGCCTTGTGTCCATCAACTTGAGGCATAAAGGTATAAAGCCTCATGTGCCTGTAATTTTATTTTATAATAGACACTGTACATTGTAGTTAAGAATCATTCTCAGGTCATGTGGACTGTATATATAGTTGTAGATGGCGATCTAATCGCTTCGTGTGAATGCCAACGCACTTGTGCGCTTTTCCTTTTCAAACTATTTATTTGTTTTATATTTAAAACGTTGTTGAGATGGATGTCTCAAAGACCTTCAGATTTAAGAGATATTGTATGTGAGACTTGTTATTTTAGCTATTAGTTTAGCTTACTAGTGAATTTATTCTTTATAAATAGATCAATATTGGTTCTATGTTTTCTCCTAGTGTTAGATGTTAATTAATCAATTTAATAGGTATTGAGCTTTTTCATGGTGTAAATGACGGATAGTTATAACGGCAACGTTAGTAACGGTTTCTGCAACTAGTTGCGTTGTGGTGAAAAGACTTGTTAAGATTAAATGCAATTTGTATAATTGTATAGTGTAAGAACTATTTCCTATAATCGCCTGAGTTATTTGTTATCATTAATCGTTTATAGTCATTATTATTTATGTGTTTAGCGTATAACGTTTATTTAAATGCAAATATTTTACCTTGTTACTAGTAAACTTGGATTATCGTAGGGTTAGTTAGGTGAGACTACAGAAGAGATGTACTTTCATACTTAATGTATAGAACAATCGCGACATAAAATATATTATATACATTTTGTATGAAAGTACATAGGCGATGCATAAACGTAGACTTTATGTTGCTGTCACAGGAAACCGTGGTTTTTGTGTCCAGTAACGGCAACCGGAAACAGTCGGTTGCTACTTCTGGACATTTGAAAGCACATAGGCACTGCATAAACGTAGACTTTATGTTGCTGACACAGGAAACCGTGGTTTTTTATGTCCAGTAACGGCAACCGGAAACAGTCAGTTGCTACTTCTGGATACTTGAAAGTACATAGGCGCTACATAAACGTAGATTTTATGTTGCTGACACAGGAAACCGTGGTTTTTGTGTCCAGTAACGGCAACCGGAAACAGTCGGTTGCTACTTCTGGACACTTGAAAGTATATAGGCGCTGCATAAACGTAGATTTTATGTTGCTGACACAGGAAACCGTGGTTTTTGTGTCCAGTAACGGCAACCGGAAACAGTCGGTTGCTACTTCTGGACACTTGAAAGTATATAGGCGCTGCATAAACGTAGATTTTATGTTGCTGACACAGGAAACCGTGGTTTTTGTGTCCAGTAACGGCAACTGGAAACAGTCGGTTGCTACTTCTGGATACTTGAAAGTACATAGGCGTTGCATAAACGTAGACTTTATGTTGCTGATACAGGAAACCGTGGTTTTTGTGTCCAGTAACGGCAACCGGAAACAGTCGGTCGCTACTTATGGACATTTGAAAGTACATAGGCGCTGCTTAAACGTAGACTTTATGTTGCTGACACAGGAAACCGTGGGTTTTGTGTCCAGTAACGGCAACTGGAAACAGTCGGTTGCTACTTCTGGATACTTGAAAGTACATAGGCGTTGCATAAACGTAGACTTTATGTTGCTGATACAGGAAACCGTGGTTTTTGTGTCCAGTAACGGCAACCGGAAACAGTCGGTTGCTACTTCTGGACATTTGAAAGCACATAGGCACTGCATAAACGTAGACTTTATGTTGCTGACACAGGAAACCGTGGTTTTTTATGTCCAGTAACGGCAACCGGAAACAGTCAGTTGCTACTTCTGGATACTTGAAAGTACATAGGCGCTACATAGACGTAGATTTTATGTTGCTGACACAGGAAACCGTGGTTTTTGTGTCCAGTAACGGCAACCGGAAACAGTCGGTTGCTACTTCTGGACACTTGAAAGTATATAGGCGCTGCATAAACGTAGATTTTATGTTGCTGACACAGGAAACCGTGGTTTTTGTGTCCAGTAACGGAAACCGGAAACAGTCGGTTGCTACTTCTGGACACTTGAAAGTATATAGGCGCTGCATAAACGTAGATTTTATGTTGCTGACACAGGAAACCGTGGTTTTTGTGTCCAGTAACGGCAACTGGAAACAGTCGGTTGCTACTTCTGGATACTTGAAAGTACATAGGCGTTGCATAAACGTAGACTTTATGTTGCTGATACAGGAAACCGTGGTTTTTGTGTCCAGTAACGGCAACCGGAAACAGTCGGTCGCTACTTATGGACATTTGAAAGTACATAGGCGCTGCTTAAACGTAGACTTTATGTTGCTGACACAGGAAACCGTGGGTTTTGTGTCCAGTAACGGCAACTGGAAACAGTCGGTTGCTACTTCTGGATACTTGAAAGTACATAGGCGTTGCATAAACGTAGACTTTATGTTGCTGATACAGGAAACCGTGGTTTTTGTGTCCAGTAACGGCAACCGGAAACAGTCGGTCGCTACTTATGGACATTTGAAAGTACATAGGCGCTGCTTAAACGTAGACTTTATGTTGCTGACACAGGAAACCGTGGTTTTTGTGTCCAGTAACGGCAACCGGAAACAGTCGGTTGCTACTTCTGGACATTTGAAAGTACATAGGCGCTGCATAAATGTAGACTTTGTTGCTGACACAGGAAACCGTGGTTTTTGTGTCCAGTAAAGTCAACCGGAAACAGTCGGTTGCTACTTCTGGACACTGGTACAGTTCGTTTGTTTTCCGTCTGTTTCGCGATGGATGTCGATAAATATTTTTTTTTCTTGTTGTGTTGATTATACGTAGACGCGGATATCTTCACCATAATACTATGAAAATGTATTAATGTTGCGTTGTATTCAACTGAGAACATTTAGTTTCTAATTGCTTACACCGAACACCACCAGGTAATGGTTTTAATTCTAGAACCCCCCTCTACTACCTACTACTTCTGTCTACTTCTAAGGTGGGTAGTGGTTGATTTCATATTGATTGTATGAAAATAAAATATTCACTGGTAGTTTGTATGCGACAAAAGTGTCTACGTTTGCGCAGCGCCTAAAGGGGCGTGTTTTGTCTTTTGCATTCATAGTTGATCAAGCGAAGCGAGGTCTCCAAATCAACTTGGGCAAATCGGCGTTCTATCTAAGTATGTATGTTTGTTTGTCCGAGGATAACTTTCGAAGCGTTGATCCGATCATCGTGAAAATTGATATATAGATAGTGATGGTACAATCCTGGTGTGATTAAATACGCTATAATTGTTGGGGGGTTGTTGAGTATTGAGGTTCAAGAGAGGTAAAAAAAATCAAAATGAGACTGTTAAGTCAAGTGGGACGTTTAAAGAAAGGTCTTCACTAGTACATTTCAACACCGTTTTTATAGTTTTTGAGTTATTAGCCATAATAAAACTAAACTTTAACGAAATTCACAGGGTACATCAGTGACCCCACAGTGCTGAAATTTGGTATGCCGGTAGCTTTAGTGTCACAAATATAGGAAAAAGTCTTAAATCCAGAATATCTGCAATTTCTACCCTTAAAAAGATTAACCAATTAACATGAACCCCCGTTACGTGTAATTTGAATGAAACTGTAGGTTATTAGATTTATTTTGGATGTGCATTATTTTTATGGTTTTTTGGGAGTCGCGAGATCTCAGTTCGTGGCGAACCACTAGTTAGTTTCAAATCCTATTGGAAAAGACAAAACACGGTACCTAACTATTCCTAGGATCGAGTTTAATAGTAACAAGGTTAGAATTTGTGGGTTTGTACCGGTTTGGCCTGACTCTAGTCGGTTTAGCGCGAAAAGACATTTTTATATGTTTTCGTAAAAATATTAGGGTCCAACCACAAAAAAAGTTAAACACTGTTTAGAGCATGTTTAAAAAAATCGTAAAAAAAATTGGTAAGGAATTTTTTAAATCCGTGTTAAACAGTTGTTTATCTTTTTTGTGGTAACAAGGATAGTATTTATTTTCTCGCAACGTAATAGTGTAGGAACCTACTTCAAAAATTTTACGAAGAAATTGATCTTTGCGATATAAACCTTATTATTTAATAACGAGTAATTATTTTTCTTACTACTGAACAGTCGCCATAAGTAGTTTCACAAATCTGGTGACCAAATCTAGCTTTACGTCGAGTAACATTAGTACCTTAACAACCAAAGTGGCTATGCACTCAACCAATCAAAATTACATTAATTTGCACTCTAAACGTTGCGTGGCCAATGTTAAGATTCATGTTTTTTCACTAGAGTTGTGAAGCAACTTAAGCTGGCATCCATGCTACTTCTATTTCGTGCATGGTCTACACTTTGTGAATAGTCGAAAACTCAATAATGTAAAAATTAACGTTGCAATCGCGTCCTTATTGTGTAAGATGTATCTTTCTAATGTGTAAATTATTTCATTTTTCGTGGCCTTATAAGATATTTACGTATGTTTAATTTCTGGCAGTATTTATAATCATTGTGATGTCAACTATCTACATACTTTTGTGAATTACTAAAATATCATGTTTTTACAAAGCTGTGTTTGTGCTTTTGCAAAGCGTCACGAAAGGCTTGAACTGAACTTCTTGTACTCAAATTCTACAGAAAATTTGGAGTAGAGCATAAAAATAAGACCATTCTAATGTTCTTGTAAACTACATACCTAGACTGAACAAACACGCCCAGCGTTCTCATACTTTTAAATTAAATTACCTTTTACCAAAGACCTTGCAATCTTTAAGTTATTGTAAAATAACTTGTTCGAAATTCGAAACGCTGCAAACACTTTTACTGCTGTAGAAACTGAAATTATTAACTGTTGAGATTCTAGACCGCTATGGTAATATTAAATAAACAATAGATGCCCACAATTTCAAATTGTAAATCTTGAAAGGTTCACATAGAAAAATAGTATTGGCTAGGTACTAATTGGCAGCTATCTGAGATGTTCAGTTATAAAACTTAATAATAGGTTGTGCCCATAGATATTTAATTGTACCATATAACATTGTATTAGAGCACTATGTAGGCTCGCAAGGTGATACCAATTATGACTAATTTATTGACTTATTTAAATACAGTAAAAAGTATTACAATGTACTATGTTTTTATTCAAAACTTGTTAAAAGTTAAGCTAAAAGCTTACAGAAAATGGTCTGTTTTTACATTAATTATTATTTTGGGCATTGTAGCAACTGGGACATGGGCATTAATGAATGAAAGAAAAAGAAACAACGAAGAATGTATTTATTTCCACTAACATCTATTTTTACATTAGGCCAGAAAATATGTTTGGGCGCATGTTTATAATCCGATATAAAACGAGTCGAAGGCCAGTGATTAAAACGGTTCTCTGATGAAAGATGCAACAATTGATTTTATAAACTTTGATAATTTTTGCTAATTTAGCTGATTGCTGCTGTATTGACTGGTTTAAATAAAGATTACCTCTCCATACACTATTTTAGCGCTCTGTGTGAATGTATATTTGCTCAATCATGCAGTTATGTTGTATAGCTATTTATGACTCGAATTATAAGGAACAATGCTGGATCATTTTCTGTATGCAATTTCTCACATTATTTGAAAATTAACGTTTGACTGCATGGACTAAATAATATAAAAAAACAAGATACAGAATGACAGACAGGCAATGTATGTAAAATTTAATTTAAGTTATAGGAGTTTTTCTGTTCGAAACTAGTGAAACACTACAAGCCTATCAAGTTAATATATAAATAGAGGATTCTCTTGATGATTATTGCGTTTTTATTCATTGCTATATCAATTCGTGGGTTCTTCAAGGTGCGAGTGAATACGAGGCTTATCACATTTCACATTTCACAGAGTGCCATCTAGCCCCAAACTAAGCAAAGCTTGTACTGTGGGAATCAGATAATTCAACTCATCATCATGTCAGTCAGACGTCACCGCTGAAAATAAGCCGAGACAGACTCCCCATAGATTTCCAGAGCGACCGATCCGCGGCCTGCACCCAACGGCTCCCAGCAATTTCTATCAGGTCGTATTTCCATCTAGTGGGGGGCCGTCCTATGCTGCGCTTTCCAGTGGGCGGTCAATTTACCATAAAATACAACAAAATTTGCTAATTTGAATCAGAGAACCGCCTGAGTGGAACGCCTTGCCTGAGTCTGTGTTTCCTGATAACTACAACCTAGGGGGTCTTCAAGTCGCGAGTGAATAAGTTACTTCTAGGCAAGCGTGTTCCATCGTAGACTACATCATCGCGCGCCTTCAGGCGAGATCGTGCTCAAACGCAAGCCTATAATGTATTATAAAAATGTAAGAGACTGTTCTGAATTTTTCAGATGTCTACGTTTAATTAAAGGATAAATAAAACAGCCAGTAAGTATTTCTACATAGTATATTATGTTTTAAAAGCCAGGGTCCCACGCCGTGCGATCAGCCGAGTCCACCATTTTGTAGCATACTATCGTATCGCCCGGCTGCACCTGGAAGTTAATATCACATTATAAATCAAGGGGTTTGATTACCAAGGAAAATAATCGTATACTACGTGTTTTGTTATGTACGACATTAAATGAAAACACGGGTAGGGCTAATGGCTAGTATTGTTGTAAATAGGTTTTTTCAAATTCATTACCGTAGAAAATTTAAAATTTTCCACCAGCCTTAATTTCAAGTCCTAAATTATCAATGAAACAGCCTGTATAAAATAGGTAAACAAAGGTAAGTAGGTACCTGTTAAACTGATTAAGCGGCATCGTCGCAAAGGCGCCGCCGATTTACGTTAAAAATTGTTTCTTGAAAATGTATCGATTACTGGATAAATATTTAAGATACCAGTATTAAACCCACCTCTAAAATCAGTAAATACGATTCCGGATGTGTGTTTTAAATTAATGTCGTACATAACAAAACAGGTTGTACATCTGCAAATATTTGATCAGAGTATCAAACGTATTTGCGACTGTTGAGTATATGCCTCTCCCATAGACTTCCAGAGCGATTGATCTTAGGCCTACATCAAACGATTTACAACACACTTTATAAATAAATATTGCTGGACATTTCACACAGCGCTATCTAGCCTCAAACTAAGCAGAGCTTGTACTATGGAAACCAGATAACTCACAGAATACTTATATATATGTATTTGTAAATGCGTACTTATATAGAAAAACAACCGGACCTGGAATAAATATCTGTAAATCATGCAAACATATGTTTCGCGGCGGGAATCGAACCCGCTACCACCTGCGTCTCAGCCGGCTACTCGCCCACTGCACCACGGAGGTCGTCTTATTATTAAGTTTATTTTTATTTATCTTTATTAAAGGTTCCTATATCTGTCGGTAACCAGCTACGACTCGTTTCTTCTTGAAAACGTGTCAAAAGTTTGACAGTTTCAAGGAGATACGAGTCGTAGTCGATTACTGACGGATATAGGAACCGGCCTTTAATCCACCTTAGGCATTCTTATAAGGCCGCCTTTTCATCTTGTAGGAGACTGTTTATATTTTTTTAAACCCAATGTCATTTGCAACAACCTTCTAAAACCAATTACTTACAATCTTGAGCCTTATTCTTTTTGAATTTTTTTGTTCTATTTACAAATATAAGTGAACATTTTCACGTGACTGACCTTGTAAAGATTTCCCTCTTTTTATTTTGTTGGGGGTTAACTCTGTATAGTTATATTTCGGAGTGGTCGCGACCGTATTCCAAGGAACTTGCACAACGACTGACAAACTAACGTCAAAAATTCACACAGGTAGTCGCCAAGAGCGAAGCGTGGCCACCTTAAAGGTGGATTTTGTTTGCAGTGACCAGGGACTAATTTTAAGGAGAGCTACCAATTACCAGCAAAACCAACCATAAAAAATAAATTACCTTCCGACTTTATTCAAAGGCGCAAAACTTACGTTACGTAATAAATGATTTTTTAAAGACAAAGCTTTTATGCCTCTCATTGATCTAACCAAAAAAGGGCTGGTCTAGCGTGATTGAAAACATCCAAAAGAAGATGTTTTAAAGTTGGATACCCTTGGCCCGATAGTACGATCTTAAAAGATTTTTTTTCCTAACTCTTGGGGGAAAAGGCTCTACAAAGCCGAAACTAGCCGATTGTCCTTTCGGAAACTCGATTTGTAGTATTTGCGCATTAATGAATGTGCATGTACATACATACCTCGAATGTGGGATCGTCGAACCGCAGACCACATTCCATGTCTCGTTTGATGGTTGGGACCTCATCTTTTAGATGTTTCATCGACGCCAATTTACCTGTCAACAACAGGATAGCTGATACTAAGGGTGACTTGCGCAACGATGCCTAATCGTATTTGGTGACTAAATATGATTTCGGAGTGTTGTAAAAACATACAAAAAGTTGCGTAAAATTTAAACATGTGTAGTCGCTAATTACATTTAGGCTAGATCGTTATGTAAGCCGGGCTTAGAAATTATCGAATCCAAAGATATAATAATATATATTAACGGAATGTCTCAATTAACGTAAAACGGAACGTAACTAATATTTTAAAACTTAACGGATTACTAATAATTGTGACATCACTACCAACCTATATACCAACATAATGATTAGATCAACACTTCGAAAATTATCTTCGGACAAACAAACATACATACCCCGATTTGTCCAAATTGATTTGGAGATCTCGTTTCGCTCGATCTTTAAGATATCTACTTGTTGCTTTGTGAATTTTTATTTTTATGTTTGTTTCTTGTGTGGTGTACAATAGAGTATTTTCATTCATTCATTCATAGTTCACTGAACTGAAATGAGTGAATGAACTAAACTAAACCTCAGCACTTATTTTATTATGAAGTAGTGGCAAAGTAATGTCAATTTACACCTGATTAGCAATGAAGGGTTTTCGCGGCCATGTTTTTATAACTGCTAACAGATGGCGTTGCTCTGTCATGCTCTGAATAACAAAGGAATGCGAATTGTCAATATCAATTGCCGTGTCAACATTATTTTTCGAGAAACTTTAAATAAAAAAAACAAATTGTTTTAGACAAGTTTTGATATTGTGTCTTTGAGATATTGGCATGCAAACTATATTTTTTGCCGGCTTATCTCCAAACAGCGCCATTTATACTTAATCGTATAATTATCCACAATGTAATAATAGGTGGTAATTGATAGGTACATGATCAGTAATGAGCCTGTTGGGCTTAATAATATTTTGGAGAGATCTATTTTGATAGTTGGAACAAGTTTTTTTTTATCGAAAAGCCCTAATCGACTTAACTAATAGAAGTTTAAGAATACATACCTGTAAAGACGATGTCCTGTCCTCTCACGATCCTGTAGTTGGCGTTCCGCGCGAGCGCGCCCCTCACGCACCGACACCCGGCCACCGGGACCTTCTTCTTGCCCTCCGTCACCAGGAACTGTTGTAGGACGTTTGCTTCACCTACAAAAACAATTCATAAACTAGTGGTTCGGCCCGAACTGAGATCTCGCGAGTCTACCATAAAAACAAAAAAAAATATTACTTGGAAAAAAAATACTATCACTTGGTTCTGTTGTTCGTTGGTTTTCGACAGATCTAAAATCCGACCTATAATATTTCCACGAGTATACAACCTGTTTTGTTATGTCCGACATTAATTTAAAACACACATCCGTCATAATATTAAAAGATTTTAGTTGATTTTAGGTGTGTTTAACACCGGTAGCTTGAATATCAGTAATCAATATTATTACAATAAACAATTTTTCGAAACAATCGGCGGCGCCTTTGCGACGATGCCGCTTAATCAGATTAACAGGTACCTACTTACATGATGAATGTATATGATTTGTTTACCTATTCTAAGCAGGATATTTTAGAACTTGATATTAAGGTAGCTTGAAAATAAAAAAATCAGTGGTAATGAATTTGATAACACCTATTTTACAGCAATACTAGCCATTAGCCCTACCAGTGTTATCATTTAATGTCGTACATAACAAAACACGTAGTTAGAACGTAATTAGACTGAGTACCTAGTAATTCCTCCTCTTGTCTCCTAGGTATCCTGGCGCTGAGCTCGTCCTTAACGTCGTCCACCAGACGGTATATCACGTTGTGTTTCCTGACAGGTATGTCCTTCTTCTTGGCCTCGACGACCAGCGCCGCGGGACACTCCACGTTGAATGCGTATATCACTGCATTGAATGCTTCCGCTATCTGCAAGTACAACATAAATACATGGAAAATTTTATTTTTTACTAGCTTCCGCCAGCGGCTCGCACGCCTTGTTTGTCAACAAAAAGTAGCCTATGTTGGAATGCAGGTCATCAATCAACACACCAAATTTCATCGAAATCAGTTCTGCCATTACGACGTGATTGAGTAACAAATAAACAAACTTTTATATTTATAATATTAGTGTGATCGATCACACATGCTTTGAAAGAAGATCATTGTTAACTCGAAAACTGCTCCGAAAAGGCGATTTCCGGCCCTACGGCCGAAAGTAAATGTCAAAATTGAACAAGGCTCATTCATTTATAATACGCTATTGTGAAATACAATCTTTATGACAAATCCTTATTTCTATTTAAAAATAAAACTAGTCAAAATCAGGCTATGAAAAAAAATTAAACAACGGACCTCTGAAATATTATGATCATTTTCCTTCCCTAACGTGGGATCCCCCGTAATGTGCCTTATATCTCAGTACTTTCGTACTCATATCAGCTTTCAAATAATCCATCCATCGTAAAATAGGAATATATTTTAATTAAGGTCCAAAGCAACATCGGAGACGGCCGTGAAAGCGTTGGCGCGATGAAATCAGCGGATTCGAGAGGGAATTGTGACAATTTGCCAAAGATCGCGATAGGCAGGAATTGGGGGAGGCCTTTTTCCAGCAGTGGGAAAATATAAAATAGCAAAAAAAAACCAAAAATATAAGCAAAAAATGGGGTGTGGCTGTGTCATGGACACGGCCGTGTGCTGTACGTGAATACGTGTACGTAACAGGTAATATGTTCTATACAAAATATAAAATACGCTATTTTATTTATGTTATAATCATGTTTGAACACATTGAACACCGCATACTAAATCGAGATCTCGAAACGTAGCAAAATGACCTCAAAATGGCGGCGCTGCCCCTTCCACCGCGCGATGCGTCACAGTCCTCACTTAGCTTAACGAATTCTTTGATTCATTAGCTAGCCAGTGGTGTAATTAAATTGTTAAAACAACTTTAAAAACGTCGTATTCGCGTCAAAAAATTATACCAAATAAAAATAGAACATTGGACTGATAATAGTTACAAATAATATATGTTCCTTACCTCCAAATCATTAAGTGTGAGCGGTCCAACTCCGAAATGTACCAAGTCGAGTCGTACGCGATCGTGCTCATCGTACGTCTCCAGTATGTCTAGAATAGCCTCCACAGATCCGTCCACATCGCCTGAAACATGGATGTTACATCAAAACATTTCATACTCATCTTTAACTACACTAATATTTAGAATAAATATAATATAATCAATATTTATTGTCAGTGCGAGGCGAGACGTGGTTCGGAGTGGATCGCACTCACCCTGATGAAGGTTCACGAATTGAACCGAAATATTGTCGGTCGAAATACCGATATAACGGTACGTGATAAATCTCGTATTTATAATAATGATCATACTAATATTATACTCATTAGCAATCAAGTTAAAAAATGGGACATTATTCTTGTTTTTTTTTTTAATTGATATCAGACGAACTTACTTTCATTCTTGTAAAAATCCCACTAATATTATAAACGCGAAAGTTTGTATGGATGTTTGTTACTCTTTCACGCAAAAACTACTGAATGGATTTTATTGAAATTTGGTATGGAAATTATGACCTAGATTGACACATAGGCTACTTTTCATTGACAAAACAGGCGTGCAAAACCGCGGGCGGAAGCTAGATTTAAATAATCTTGAATTTTGAATGCGCACAATCAGAAGTGAGCGCAGCGAGCCGCCGAACTTCTGACTTGTATGTATAATGTATTAACTAATTTGAAGGACACTAGAACATGTTTGAGAATCACGAAAGTACCAGCGAGTTTTTAGAAGAAGTTAGCTTTCTTTGTAAATCAACAGCTTTTAGTGAAGGAGCTAAGTGAGCTACAAACCTGCTTACCTTTGACTAACACTTTAAGCGTAGGATGCGTGTCTTCCTGTACCATCTTCGCCTTGAATCCAGTTGATCTCAGTTTGAACCGGCCCAGGACCCATTTCTACCGAACTGAGCTAAGCGAGCTACA
Organism: Philereme transversata; assembly: GCA_963924445.1. Classification (NCBI taxonomy): domain Eukaryota; kingdom Metazoa; phylum Arthropoda; class Insecta; order Lepidoptera; family Geometridae; genus Philereme; species Philereme transversata. Next base: position 16,819,272 of record OZ004347.1, read on the forward strand.
GACTGACATACCTTTGACTAGCACATTGAGTGTAGGATGCGTGTCTTCCTGTATCATCTTCTGCCTGGGTCCAGTTGGTCTCAGTTTGAACCGGCCCATGGCCCGCTTCTTGGTGAGCATGGCCTTGTACTCGTGTTGGTGCTGCGCCTCCTTGGCGGCGATCACTTCGCTGTCGGCGGCTTGCTTCTCTCGCATGCGCGCGTTGTGACGCCATTTCATCACTTCAGCGGCGCGTTTCTGTACACCGTTACAAAGAAAAAAATTAAATTAGGTTTCAAGAATATTTATTGTCCCAAAAGAAATTACATAATTTTACTTATATGAGACCTTATATATAAAAAAACATTTTACGTGACGCTAGGTATTAAAATAAACAATCTTCGTAGTCTAACGGCGACTTACGCAACGATGCCTAAACGTATTTGATGGCTAAATATGATACAGTAAAACGGGGTGGATAGAATTCAAGGGGTGAATGGAAATGAGACCAAAAAAGTTTTATTCTGGCAATTATTAACAAACATTTTCAAATAAAAACACCAAATTCTACATATTAGTATGTATGTAGAATTTGGTGTTTTTATTTGAAAATGTTTGTTAATAATTGCCAGAATAAAACTTTTTTGGTCTCATTTCCATTCACCCCTTGAATTCTATCCACCCCGTTTTACGGTAAGGAGTTGTCGAATAATACAAATACGTCAAATTTAAACATGTTTAGTCGCTAATTACGTTTAGGGATCGTTGTGCAAGCCGAGCTAAATGTTGTTAAGCGTAGATATGTGTGTGTGCTAAATAAAAATATCTTCAAAAGGGGCGTTTTAAATATGTTTAAATGGTCTGTGGGCAACCCGCGACCTAGACCATGTTATAAACGTACATAGATTACGGTAACCGTTTGCCATCGGCAGGATGTTGCCGCGCCATCTATTAGCAATTGTAGAAATGTCGGGAGAATCACCCTCATTTTAAAAATAAAAAAATAGCATTCATTCATTGCCATTGTACGAAGCAGAAAAATAAAGTTATTTGTTACAAAAGTGCATTTAATCTAAATCCAACCATTAATTTGACGAAACAATTAACATTGGCGGGTGCGCGGTATCCTTGTTTGCCACCTCAGTGGTATAAAAAAACATATTTCATATGTATTCAATTTCAACAAGAATATTTAATTGTGTTTAACCAGTAGCTTTCAATTTAATTCATCAGCTGTCAAAGATCCATATTTGTTAGTAAAAAACTTAATTCAGAAATATGACATGGGTGAAGTACAAAGTATAGGCACAATTAAACAAACAAAATTCAAATAATAATAATAAAAGCTTAAGTTAAAGTCCCTCACTCAAATTTTGAAGAAGAATATAGAGAAAAAGCTGAACAGTACCATAGTTACGCCAAGACTCGTGGCAGATGGGGCCAACAAATAAGCATGTTTGTTTCCTTTTCAATACAATGACTGGTACCTAACTAGTGTTATCGATAGGTACTCGGCGCATCACTACAGGCTCCTGTAAGGGCTGCAAGAGCGAGCAAGACAACAATATTATCTTCGCTTGTCTCGATTTATGACCCCGTCTGCCAGGAGCATTGGCGTCTGTATAGTCATATAACGTTAACATTATAAATGATAACGAATTAATAATGGATTTTTGTTTATTTATTTGTTTAACAAACACGTTTGTTACTCAATCACGTTGGAACGGATGAACCGATTTCGATGAAATTTGGTATGTACGTAGATTATAACCTGGATTAACACATAGGCTGCATTTTATGCCATAAATCAGGTCCCATGGAATAAAAATGGGGTGTCAAGTTACTATAGAAAAAATATTTTGACCTTCGTTACCACTTTACACATAGTTTACACTTTACACGAGTTTATCTTTATTTCTAGGTTACCTACACATTTGGTAGTGTAACGCGTACGAAGTTGCGGGCAACAGCTAGTAATTTGAATAAACATTGACTTGTTATGGACTTGGTATAAGCTGGAACGTGGTTCTGTTTAGTATGGAAGAGGGCGCTGACACTGCTATTTCATCATTTTTAATCTAATCATTTTAAATTTAATCAGTTTTTAACTTTCGCAGATAAACAATTTTGAATTTGAATTGAATTCTACGCGTATTGTACAGGTATTGGCGTACCTCAGAGCTGACTTCCAGCACCTGGTCCCCAGCTGAGGGCAGTTCCTTCCAGCCCAGCACTAAGACAGGAGTGGAGGGGGGAGCCTCAAGTACCACGCTGCCGTCCGCAGAGTTCAGAACGCGCACCTGAAATATATTGGAAATCACTTTCTGTTCTAATGCCTGGGACAGGATTATAGTTATAACAACATTGGAATATCTGTATGAAAAAGCGAAGTGGCTTAGATACGACTAATTGGTACCAAAAAGTTTAAAAAAACCTTTATTTGATAACTAAAAACATAGACAACAAAAAGACATGCCATGTACCAACTTTTATTTTTCTCTAATAACCAAAAAATTTACTTCTTACAAACGCAAACACTTAGATCATCATGACAACCTCCGTGGCGCAGTGGGCGAATAGTCAGCTGAGACGCAGGAGATAGCGGGTTCGATTCCCGCCACGGGACAAATGTTTGCATGATCTACAGATATTCGTTCCGGGTCTGGACGTTTTTCTATATATTATAAGTATGTTTTTATTCTATCAGTTATCTGGTTTCCATTGTACAAGCTCCGCTTAGTTTGGGGCAAGATAGCGCTGTGTGAAATGTAGAGCAATGATTATTTTATTGATTATCATAATACAAAGTAGGTGTAACTTGGCCTTTGCAGATGGTAAATAGTAATTAACTATTTATATTTGAAAATAACGTATTTTATTTCTTCATACCAAACTTATGATTATAAAAATGTTTCTAGTTTTGTAGACTTGTATTATGCGACATTGCCAATCTGTTAAGAAAACAATTAATACCAGGGAACGAGAGCGCGGTGCGCGGCGTTGCCGTTTCGCAAATTTTTTTAACTAATTTTATATTAGATGTAAAACTACAAATATTATTTTTTTCCTAATTTCTGGAAATCTTTGTTTAGAACATTAGACTTACTCCTTACTAATATTATAGGTTCGAAAGTACATACTCCGTCTCTCTGTCTGTTTGTTAAGTTTTCACGACTAAACAGCTGGACCGATTTCGATAAAATATGGTATAAATATAAATCTGTCAATAGTTTTCCTAAATGTTACCTCACCTTTGCCCATCCAGTACCGGCGACGATCACGGAGCCTCTTCGTAGCGTTCCTCTTTGCACCAGAACAGTCGCTTGTTTTCTGAAAATTGTATTACATTCATCATGATTACCAAATTTATAAATGACTATTACTAGACCCCAATGCTCCTGGCAGACGGGGTCATCAAACGTGAGACAAGCGAATGATATTGCTATCTCGCTCGCTCTTGCAGCCCTTACGGGAGCCGTTAGTGATGCGCCGAGTATCGATAACACTAATTATCAATAATTGTATTGAAAAGGAAGCAAACATGTTTATTGGCTTGCCCCATCCGCCACGAGCCTTGACGTATACTATAGATGACACGCCCCAGCTTCGCAGGGATTTTTATCAAAATAAAATACAGCCGAAGCATTTAGGAATTGCAGTTTACTACCAGTGAAATAATTTTCAAAATCGGTTAGTTAGTTTCTAAGATGAAAATATACAAATTAACTAACAACAAACTTTACCTCTTTATAATATCAGTGAGATTATAGAAAAACATGACGTTAATTCATCATCTTTGTTTGGCAATTCAGATTGAAATTATTTATTTTTATCCCTGAAAAAAAGAGTGATCTTGGGTTGATCCATTGGTCGTGCCATTTTATTAAAAAAGTATAAATTGTATCAGTAATTAATAAACCAATTTGCTCAATCACCTTATTTTTTAATCTTTCTATTTGTTATACAGGGTGGTGAGAACATTGACGTCAAAAAAAAATTTAGGTCTCCGTGGGGTATCCGAATCACCCCCAGGTATGTTCCGCGACTTTTCATAGTTTTCGCCTTATGGTTTTTTTGAAAATTGAGAACATGAGCAACTTAAAAATATTCTAAAAAAAAATTTAATACTATTTAGAGATTTTTGTTTTGAAACTGAATCTTCCGGAGTTGTACTTTTATGCATAAAATAATTAGCTTCGTAACTTTGATGAAAGTTAAGAAAATTTTGGTCTAAAGTGAAAATTATACGTTCGGTGAATTATGACCTAAATTTTCAACTTTAAATTAAAAATCTAAACAGATGACGTCATGGTTCTACTTAGGAACCATGACGTTATCTGTTTTTATTAGAACAGTCAACATCAAAAGTATGATGAATCGAAAGAAGTTGGTGTATTCGAGCCTTAGACCTAATTTTTAATTAATTAACAATTACCCAGTTCTAGGATCCATTTGAGCTTCAATGACCGTTCCCTCGACGTATCCTCCAGGGTCCGCCTTCAATTCCATCAGCTGTGCCTGCAGAGTGAGGGCTTCTACCAACGTGTCCAGATTCTTCTTTTTCAGAGCTGATACCGGGATGGCTTGGACGTCGCCGCCAAGCGCTTCGCAGATGATGCCGTGCTGGGACAAGGATCGCATGGTTCGCTCCTACCAAAGATACATGTTTTGCTTATCCATCATCATCATCATATCACCCATAGGACGTCCACTGCTGAACATAGGCCTCCCCCATAGATTTTCAGAGCAACCGATCTTTTGAGGCCTGCACCCAACGGCTCCCAGCAACCTTTATCAGGTCGTCTTTCCATCTAGTGGGGGACCGTCCTACGCTGCGCTTGCCAGTGCAATTTTTTGATTGAACGAAGCCAGATCTCTAAATCAACTTGGGCAAATCGGCGTTGTATCTATGTATGTATGTTTGTTTGTCCGAGGATAACTTTCGAAGCCTTGATTCGAACATCGTGAAATTTTGTACATAGGTAGGTAGTGCTGGCACAATTTTGGTGTTACTAAATGAGCTAAAAATGTTGGGGGGTTGTTGAGATATTGGGATTCAAGAGGGGTAAAAAAAATGAAAATGAGACTATTAGATCAAGTGAGACGTCAAATGAAAGGTCCTCATTAGTACATTTTGACGCTGTTTTTATTTTTAGTAAAGCTTTTGTAGTTTGTGAGTTATTAACCATAATAAAAACTGAATTTTGACAACATTCACGGGGTACAACAGTGACCCCATAGTGCTGAAATTTGGTATGCGTGTAGCTTAAGTAACACAGATATAGGCAAAAGTCTGAAATCCAGAATAACTGCAATTTGTACCCCAAAAATGAGCAACCAATTAACGTGAACTCCCGTTACCTGTAATTTGAATGAAACTGTAGGTCAAATTAATTGGTTCGTATTTCGTGGCACTGTTTTGATAGTCAAAGATTACAAATAACATTTTTTTTGTTATTATGGGAGACTCGCGAGATCTCAGTTCGGGGCGACCACTAGTTATTGTGATGATGCAATTCATGTTTCTGGGAACTGAACTAGATTATGACAAGAATTAACATACCTAAATGTAACTTGTACTTAATTTTATTATTTTCCGGCTAGATTTTATTTCAGTCTTCTTGAAGATAGATCAAGTCTATGACCCACCTGATGTTTATTTATTTATTTATTAAGGAATAACAAACAACTACAATATATATGTAAGGTACAGTCTGTGTTAGTACATAGTATACCATGTGTGAGCTATTGATACTGTAATCCACGACGTTATCCACAGGTTAGTTATTTACGTTTCATAAAAAGAAATGTTTCAGCTACAGGGTCTGTTAGAGAGTAACATAGATTATTAAAGTTGTGTTAACAAAAACAAACAAAGGCCCTCAAAGAAGAAGAAGAATAAACAATATAAAATCAAAGAGTGAAGTTAACTAATGTAGGCACTTACTATCTAATCTAATTTGTCTAAATCTAATTTGAAATCTGCACTAACAAGTGAGATATTTAACATCTTTTTAAATTTATAGGGAGTACAAGCGAATATGTCAATATTTGAAAAGTTTGTATTATAGGACTCAACCATACGACGAATGGGAGCACGAAGACCCGAGTTAGTGCGGCAGGTGTTAAGTGCAAACAAAGACCGAGAGCGAGTTGCTCGTGGAGTGCAGGTTCTCGGGACGACGTAGCACAGCCCTCCTACCAAGTCAATACAATTGAAATTATTGTGTACAATTTTAAAAAGGGTAACAGCTTCGAGGTATTTTCGTCTGGACTCAAGAGTAAGAAGTTTATATTTGGCTAATAAGTCGGTATATGAGTAGTAACTGCGAAAGCATTTGTAGTTCATAGTACGTAAATACTTACGCTGGACTCTCTCAATCGCTGTGGAGTATTTTTTATAGAAAGGATTCCAAACCGGCACCGCATATTCCAGCTGTGAGCAAACTAGTGTCTTATAAAGATAGAGGAATGTAGAGGCACGCCTGAAGTCTGCGGAAGACCTCATGATGAAACCATACATTTTAAAAGCCTTGTTAATGATGTTTTCAACGTGCTGGTTTAGACTGAGGTGACTGTCAAGTAAAATACCAAGATCATGTATTAGTGTCTCTCTTTTTAGGGGAATATCACAGAGGTTATATGGAAAAGAGATGGTATTAATATTTTTAGTGAAGTTAATGAAGTTACATTTTGGCAAGCTAAGGTGGAGTTTGTTGATATTGCAGTAAGTTGTGAGTCTGTTTAAATCTTGTTGAAATCTGATGCAGTCATCAATAGTTGTAATAGGTCTAAAAGCTTTGAGGTCATCAGCGTATAGCAAAAATTTCGAGTTGATAAAGCATTTGTCAATATCGTTTATGAAGAGGATAAATAGGAGCGGGCCAAGGATGGAGCCCTGTGGCACACCCGATGTGACTTGAACGCTGTTAGATTGATAGCCATTTATTACAACTTTTTGGGTTCTATTTGTGACATATGATGAAAGCCAACGTAGAAGATTACCACGGATACCATTGTACGCAATCTTACTTAATAGAATTTCGTGATCCACCTTGTCGAACGCCTTTTTGAAGTCCGTATAAACAGCGTCCACCTGCACACGTTTGTCAAGATTTTCATACAAAGTGTTGGTAAAAACTATTAAATTGGACATGGTGGAACGCCGTTTAACGAAGCCATGTTGCTCTTGTATAATTATGTTATTAAGTTCTGGGTAAATTTGATTGTGCACGAGTCTTTCAAAGAGCTTCGACAGGGTGGACAAGATGGATATCGGGCGATACTGCTCAATGTCGTGCTTAGATCCGCTTTTATGAACAGGGGTAATGTGGGCACGTTTCCAAACGTCAGGAAAGACACCCTGGGTGAGGCATTTATTATAGATGATAGTCAGGGGCTTGCAGATACTATCTGCTGAATTTTTAAAAAAGCTGGGTGGTATTCCATCAGGGCCTGAACCCTTAGTTGGATCTAATAATTTTAGTTCCCTCAGGACACTGTCCTCTTCAAAGTGAAGGTTTGATAGTAGGACATTGTTGCAAGATGAATTTAGTGGGGGTTCCCAGTGACCTAGTGTTAACGAAGATGGCTCAAAAACGGATTTGAAGAAGTCAGAAAACATGTTGCATATTGTTTCAGGATTAGAAGATTTTTCATTTCGATATTTCATAGAAGACGGTATAGTGGATTTTGATTTACGGTTAGCGATGTATGTCCAAAAGTATTTAATGTTGACGGTTATATTATCTTCGACGCTGTTCATATATTCCCTGTAACAGCTTTCACACTTCTCTTTGAAGGTGGCCCTGTACTCCGAAAACTTTACGTAATCTGAATGATTGTTAAATTTTTTCCATTTAACCCAAGCTTTCTGCTTCCTCTTGAAAGTACTGATCAGGGAGTGGGAAAACCATATCGGGAAATTTGTCGATTTAGAACGTGATAAGGGTACGTGATCTTTGATCAGGCCGTTTATGATATCATAGAATATATCGAGTGAGTTCTCAGCGGTACAATTGCTTAGGTGGTCGGTCCAGATAATTTCAGATATTTTACTGTTTATTACGTTATAATCTGCTTTTCGGAAGTTATATTTAACTATCTGTTTCTTCCTCAAAAAGTTATCGGGCAAAGAGAGAGGTAGACTCGCGATAAATGGAGGGTGACGTGGAACAGCGTTAACCAGAGGAACTTGTTGAGACTCGACAGTACAGAGAGAGTTAGTTATAAGTAGATCCAGTATGTTACCAGCGTCATTTTTAATATAATTGTATTGCAATGAGTTTAGAGAGGACATGCAGCTGTTCAACAACAGGCCCCGAGGTGAAGAGTCACTACAGATGAAGCCAACTGCGTTAGACGAGGTGGTACTGGGCAATGAATCAGCCCAACGAATGTCAGGTAGGTTGTAATCTCCTAGGATATAAATATTATCTACACAGGGATTCATTAATGATTCCTGAAGGAAATCAAAATGTCTCACATAAGTGTCAGCTTTTGTCCAAGGTGGTAGGTATGCGGCACTGATAACATGCTTTTTATGGCCGTCCCTACTAGGAAACTCGACAAGTAGATGTTCGATACAACTTGGTGGGCATAAATTAGAGTAAATGCTAGATAGGTTATACATGGATGGTTGCAAACCTCGTAAAATTGCAATCAAAACTCCTCCCCCATCCTTCTTGTCCGTGTTAAGTGGTAACCATTACATTTAACAAAGTATTGGCCTAGTCGTAGGTCACGGACTTTAGAAACGTGCCCTACGATGCACTGCCCTGCATCCATCAACTTGAGGCATACAGGTGTAAAGTCTGTAAAGCCATGTGCCTGTAATTTCACCGGCAACCATACCCTTCAAACCAAAACACAGCATGCTGCTTGGCGGCAGAAATAGGTATGTTGGTAATATAATTTAATTATCACAATAATACTATAAAAGCAAAAGTTTGGATGTTTGTTTATTTATTTGTTTGTTACTCAATCACGTAAAACGGCTTAACCGATTTAGATGAAATTTGGTATGTACGTAGATTATAACCTGGATTAACACTTAGGCTACTTTTTATCCCATAAATCAGTTGCCATCGGATACAAATAAGATGTCAAGTTTCTATAATGTATTATTGCACCCAGAACAACGCAGGCGAAGCCGCTGGCAACAGCTAGTAATTTACACATAAAATAATTTCGTTTTATTTTCGGTTTTTCCGAAATTTGAACCCATAACCTCCGAATTGAAAGTCGGAGTGCATCCCACTGTCCAGTGGGACAAACACCTGGTAAATGTACTCCTGTTGTGGTGGCCTCACCACAGCTCCACCCACAGCATTTTGTATTGAAATCACTATTTAAGCAAAACGGCGATAAACAAAAACTTTCGAATTAAGTGCCACAAGGTCTGCCTGACTGTCAGAATAATTGTAGATTGGTCTTTAAAGTCATACAAAATAAGTCATTCGAGATAATTGTTAACACTCAACCAACATAATAACCAAAAATAAAACAAAAAAAAAATAAACCATTTAAAAACCCCCCATTTTAAATATAACCCATTTACATTCACGGATAAAAAATGATCTGATGTGGATAAAAAAAAGCGATAACAAACATAAATATTATGCTGAGGCATACCTACAATGTTCACACCTGGCTTGTCGATTTTGTTGATTGCAACCAGAATTGGAACTGCGGGCAAAAGAAACGAAACAACTATAGTACTCAAAGGGACGCCACTGCAATAGTAAATAGGTAGAATTTGGCAGCTTATGCTAGTATTTTTAAATTCTCGGGATCACTGTACATAATTACTGATTTAAACGGGTATTTATCGCGTAGGTATACTTTTTTTAACCTTTTTATACTTTTTTCGGCAGAGGTGGCGATAATAGGTTACATCTCCCATTATCCCACAATCCCTTCATAAATATACCAATTTTATGCCTATTAAAATCTATATTAAACACCCTGAAGGTCTCAAAGAATTGTCTGACAATCTATTTAAAATAAAATTACACAAGTGGATAATGGACAAGATATTTTTATTCGGTACGTATATTATTTTTTAATTCGACATAATGTTTAATTGTTAATTTACAATATTATTTGTTTTAATTTTTTATTTGAAATACGTAATTAATGTCGTATCCAGATGTTTAATTTTAATTAATTTGTGTACATACACAAAGTTGTAATTTTTGTCAGTATTATTCGTATATAATAGATTTGCATGGTCGCGAAGCTCCTCACATAATACTGCAAAATATACAGATTGAATGTAATATCATAATGCGAGTTACCTCCAGCCTCCTTCGCCATGCGTATGGACTCCACGGTCTGGTCCATGACGCCGTCGTCGGCCGCCACCACCAGCACCACGATGTCAGTGGCGTGCGCGCCGCGCGACCGCATGGCGCTGAACGCGGCGTGCCCCGGCGTGTCCAGGAATGTCACTTTATCCCCGCTGCCGACTTTTACTAATAGAAACACATCAATATTTATTATTGGCTCTTACAAAATCAACTTACAAAAAGGGGATGTACAATGGCGAGCTTAACCATAATAAGAGTTTTTCACATTCACACATTTCACACAGCGCTATCTAGCCCCAAACTAAGCAGAGCTTATACTATGCCACTAAAATTTCACTCGCGCAGTCGCTTCTTCTCCCGATACTAGACTATGCTGATGCTTCTTATCTAGATCTCACTGAACAGCAACTAGATAAACTTGAGCGCTTGCAAAACTTTGGCATCCGGTTCATCTTCGGCTTGCGGAAGTATGACCATGTGTCCGAATTTCGCAGTAAGCTCAAGTGGTTACCCATACGCCTTCGCCGGGATACTCACATCCTTCAGCATTTATATAACATCCTGTTCAACCCTTCCTCACCTTTCTATCTTAAAGAACGCTTCCATTTCCTCTATCAATCCAATCCTCGATCCTTGCGTTCATCTGACACACTCCAACTCAGGACACCTGTACACTCCTCCTCCTACTTTGATAAGTCTTTTACAGTGTAGGCTGTCCGGTTATGGAACGCGCTGCCGGTGGCTATCAGATGTGCCAAGTCACTTGCCATTTTTAAACGTATGCTCAGAGAACACCATCTGAGTATTTGTCGCTAAATATATATGTATTTATTATTAATTATTTGTTTCTTAAATAAGTCTAAGTATGTATCTATAAATTATTATGAGTAGTTATTATTTAGGTTCATGTAGTTTTCATTTATGTAAGTTTTATATTTTTTATTTTTATATAATTAGTATTAGTATGTATGTACATGTAGTATGTTAGGTACACCCCAGGTAATGTCTACACAGTCCATTCCATCCAAAGGTTGTCTGGTAGAGATCGCTAATTAGCGATAAGACCGCCAATTGTATCCATAGATTTACGTAGTTTTTTTTTTTATATGTATTTGTTTCGTGGTGTGCAATAAAGTATTATCTATCTATCTATGGGAACCAGATAACTGATAGAATACTTATATACTTTTTTTTGTAAATACATACTTATAATATATAGAAAAACACCCAGACACGGAACAAATATCTGTAGATTATGCAAACATTTGTTCCGCGGCGGGAATCGAACCCGCTACCTCCTGCGTCTCAGCCGGCTACACGCCCACTGCGCCACGGAGACAGTCAAAATAATAAAAGTATGTATTTACCACGAAAAAACGTATATAAGTATTCTATCAGTTATCTGGTTCCCATAGTACAAGCTTTGCTTAGTTTGGGGCTAGATAGCGCTGTGTGAAATGTCAAGCTATACTTAGTTACCAGTCACTGCACTAGCACTAGGACTATAATAAGCCCTGTATCGCGAGAGTCCTCTCTTCAAGCCAGTTACTGTCGCCTGCCTGCCACTCGGCTAGGCCATCCCTTTCAGACATTCAGTGTGTCATCCCTAACAAAAATACATTTACAATAACTAGTGGTTCGCCCCGAACTGAGATCTCGCGAGTCTCCCATAAAAACAAAAATATATTATTCGTAATCTTTGACCAGGCGGTCCAGGCGTCTTCGAGTAATAAGGAAAAATACATTAAAAAAAAATCCGACGAATTGAAACCTCCCCCTATTTTAGAAGTTGGTTAAACAAAGATTTCACCAGTCGGCGTATGATTGTGTAACAGAGAGTGGCTGTGAGTGAGTGGATGGCTTTCAACTCGTAGATTTTGAAGTTTCTATGAATTTTGTAGGTACATACTTTCTCTGATACTATAAATAATATCAGAATCATTTATCTACTTTTTATTATGAAACCTACCTTCAAAAGCTCCAATATGCTGCGTGATCCCGCCGAACTCAGTCTCCACAACTGAAGAGTCCCGTAAAGAATCAAGCAGTGTTGTCTTCCCGTGGTCCACATGCCCCATCACGCAGACCACGGGCGGCCGGGGGCGAAGCGCCTCGGGCTCCGCTGGTGGCGCGGGCACTGCATCTTTATTCTACAAATTAAAATTATCAAATAACAAAGGCTATAAGTTTAATAACTGAAACCCGACTACGATCGATCGATGGTAGTCTATGTCTCCCGCACCATGATAAAGAATCGATTGACACCTCATTCATCGAAATCGAACGAGTAGTTTAGGCGCTCCATACATCCATAGACTGCCAAAAACACAACCCTTCCTTTTGACTTTCCCGTAGTCGGGTAAAAATAACACTCTACTGCAATTCACAGACATCATACACACAGAATTGGTCATTGGTCCACAAATTGAAAGTTGCTCAGCGACCAAAAGAGAGGAAAAAAAATATACCACATACGGGCCTTATTATCACACTTGAGAGTTGCGAGTTTCCGGTAAGGTGATTTGTGAACGTGTTCGCCACGAATGCGTCGGGAACTCGCCGTTCTTTTATTCTGTTGTTTGGTATTCATTTGTAAGGTAATAAATAATTATTATAAATTAATTAGTTCATAAATGAAACATAAGAGATCTAGGTAAATACTGTGTGCTACAACAGCAAATGTGCCTCGACTCAGTTAACTCAGTAATAAACCCGCCATAATAGTAAGCGGCTAAGCGCTATGTTTTGTCATGCAGCGAGGAATCGCGCAACTCTGGATAGGTATAACAATGAGGTCTGAAACTTCAAAAAAATTCTTTGATGAGTGTTTACCATATGGGTACATTCATTAAGCCCTTTTTTGGGCTACAATATCAAAGCAGGAACCACGAATACGAAAACGATAAACATAAAAAAACGATTTGCTCAGTAGGCATGGAAATGATTGCTACTTTTAATTCATTTTCATTTCGTGGTAGGTATTATGCATTTTTTTAACTGCTTTTCACATGTGAAATTTCAGTCAATGAATTTTAATAACATAATGTCACACATAAAGATAAATTATGCACATGGTATTTAGCTAAATATGTATTACTATGCGATTTAACAGATTCGAACAAATAAGACCGATGATTTTCAATGAAAAACTATCGATCTGCTATTTAACAGGTTCAAACGGAACCGACCGAAGTGTTACAAAGGGCGATTTCATTGGAATGATTTTTAGGAGGTACGCGAAGGAAAGTAGCAGGTGTGACGTATGATTTATCACATGCTACTTGTGAAATATTACACCCCTATTGCTAAGCTGTTGCTACATTTATAACAGCCTTACCTCTTCCTTCACAATCTCCTGGTCTGGCCTAGGTACAAGTTTGAACCTATACCCAGTGATCTTCACGATATCTCTGATGATTTGAGGGTTGTGTATCACTGTATTCTTTTTGTATTCTATGTCTGAAGTTTTATCGGCGAATTCTAGGGCTTTGAAGACGTGATCTAGAAAATAAGTACAATGATTAAAGATTAGCAATAATAAATAAATAAATAAAGCTGGGCATTTCATACAATGGTGCTAATAAATACTTTGTTACAGGCGATGGTTACCACTTTACATCAGGTAGGCCACAAGCTTGTTCCATCTCTAAGTCGTATAAGAACGAACTTTATCTAGCCCCGACCTAAGCAAAGCTTATACTATGGAACCAGAATACTAATATAATAAGCGTAGTAGAGTTCTTTGTGAAAGGACTCGCCCGGGGAAGTACTACCACCATACCTATTTCTACCGCCAAGCAGTATTGCTGTGTTTCGGTTTGAAGAGTATGGTTGTCGGTTAAATTACAGGCACATGAGGCTTTACACCTGTATGCCTCATATTGATCGAGGCAGGGCAGTGCATCGTAGGGCACATTTCTAACGTGCGTGAACTACGAGGCAATTCTCTGTTATAGGCGATGGTTACCAGTTAACATCAGGTGGGCCATAAGCTTGTTCTATCTCAACGAAGTATAAAAAAATTAATATACATTATTTTTGTGTACCTAGGTACTTATGATACGAGTATAAAAAGAAACACCCAGACCCAGATCCGGAACAACCATCTACTACATCTAGTACATGCTAACATTTGTTTCGCGCCACGAATTGAACCTGCAACCTCCTGTGGCTATTCGGCCACGGAAGTTTCATGGCGCAGTGAAGATAAGTCAATGATGACAAAACCATATTAGATAAAATTTATTGATTATTTCCATTGTTACTGTATTTTTGTTTGTTGTGCAATAAAGAGTATTTCATTCATTCATTCATAATAATAAGTTAAAGTTATATCAATTGTTGAAATAAAATTTGACACAGATAATTATGTGAATGACAGAAGTAGCACATACCCACATCTTTCTTCAACACTTCAGCTATATCTTGAACTGTCATATTCCTCCAAATCCCAACCACTTCGGATCCTGCTTTAGGTGAATATCTGATCGAGGGTCTACCTTTATTATCTGCAGCCTGTAGGACAAGTTTTTCATTAAATCGTGTATTTTTTTCTAGAACTTTTGTTTCAATCGAACTCAGCACAATAATGGGTTAATTGGTTAACAGTAGCCCTCAACTAGGATTAATGGAAGAAGTGAAGTGAGGTCCTTGTCTAGCAGTGGGATCCAGCTGACTCTGAGCAAATAGTTTGAGGGGTTTGCATCAGGCAGCGTACCCTAGAAAATTACTGCTTCTGCAGTCATTTTCTAGTAGGCACATATTGTTAATCATAATCATTTATTTGGTATTACGCGCCATAATTTATGATGGTACCTCATATCGGTACACAATGCCCACCCTGGTTACAAAATTAGGTATATATAAGCAGAAAATATAAAAGTTATTAAAAGTAACAAAATCATAAAATTGGTTATCAGTATAAAATTACACAAGACAATAAATAAATAAATATGGCTGGACATTTTACACAGCGCTATCTAGCCCCAAACTAAGCAGAGCTTGTACTATGGGAACCAGATAACTGATAGAATACTTATATACTTTTTTTTGTAAATACATACTTATAATATATAGAAAAACACCCAGACATGGAACAAATATCTGTAGATCATGCAAACATTTGTTCCGCGGCGAGAATCGAACCCGCTACCTCCTGCGTCTCAGTCGGCTATTCGCCCACTGTACCACGGAGGATATATATTTATATAGTCATACAAAATAGTCAATATAAATTAGTCCATAAAAATTACAATATTAATTTGTCATGTCAAGAAATTCCTCATAACTGTAGGTATTACTCAGGAGCCAGCGCTTCAGTTTGAGTTTAAACATATTGTAACTGATTGCCTCAGTTACAATACAGGGTAGTCTGTCAGTCCCATTACATGTGTTAGCTTATCCGACTTGGCCAAGATACGGGACATGGTAGCAAGCCTGTCAGCTCACAGCTGTTATTATTGTAACATGATAATATATTATTTTTTATCTTGTGTACAAACCCTCTCTTCTTCTGATCTTCTTTTCTTATGACAAATAGCTGTTAAGGACAGATATCTGGCTCTATTGAGCAGATCCAAGGTCTGTGCTTTGCTATTTATTTGTAAGTATTCCCTTGCTGAGCTATGGGAAAGCCTGAAATTAAATTAAATTTTTATTAATTTATCATAAAAATAGCAGGTTCAATGCTTGTAGAAGTAAAAACTTATAGCTGTATACATTCAAGGGTAGGAATACATAATTAAAAATTTTAATTCATTTATTATTGTGAAAATGGGTATATTGTAGTGTAGATAATATAATAAAATTACATATCCTTCTTATTCAGCTGTAAGTATTAAATTACAGAAATGGTACATTGCTTATTCATTTGTAGGTATAGACAATGATCGCTGAGATTACAAGTTTCGAGTTTAAAGAGTTATATAAATCAGCTGTTCAGGGTAAATAGTATGGTAATAGTAAAAAACCACTTACCATCTAAACATTAAGCTCCTGTACATGTTGTTGGCACGGCTAATAACCAATACTAAGTGATAAAACAGTTCATTTAGACAAAAATATTGCTAAAAATTCACATAAATACAGCAGTAGAGGTTATGTTGCCTCGGTATTATTTTAGGTGATTCAAGTATCAAGTTCAAGTACAGGTCAATATCTAGGGTTTTAAATTGATGAGTTTAGATGGCTTCGTAATTGACAAGGGAAATAAATTCAATTTTAGCTTTACATTTCCTTTTCCTTCAGAAATGTAAATAACCCATAAAGAAATAACCTCAAAATCACAATCAATCACAGACATTGACATTGACTATTGTTATTGTTTGACTTACATTGACTGACAGACAGACAGGCACGAGAAAAACCATAGACATAGACATAGATGTAGGACACATCTATTTCCACAAAAAAACCCTACCTACCTAAGTTTTATCGACACAAAACTCATCTTAAAATGTTCACAAAACTTTAATTTGAATGAATTTCACAAAAATAAATAATGAAAAATATAAGCAATTAAAATTTAATTGTTTCCCATTGCTCATAGACAAATTCCCATAAATAAATTACTTACAATGTCTGTCAGTCAAATCATAGACAATTACTATTTATGTCATATATGTCCGCCATTCATTCTTTTTGAGTTGCTTTTTCGTTTTAATCCCAAGAGCACGATTTGTCATCGAGATCTACGCAACACCATCGCGTAATTAATTAACCTCCGAAAGAGCTTCCTAAACAGTGAAATCCCCGCGTCTAGGCTCCGCCGACACCTGCTCATCATAATCGCCGTCTGACGTGATCATACCTGTGAGATCGTATCTTCCTGTGATGCTCTCCTTTTACGTTATCGGTTGCGACGTACGTTCAAGCGCCTGATGGTGTAGAAACTATGTGCGAATAACGATATCATATAAGAGGACTCAGCATGGGGGCATTTTTGAACAAGCCCGAGACGAAGAAATACAACGAGAACGGAGAGGGAAACGGTCTTCGTTATGGCGTGGCGTCGATGCAGGGCTGGCGCGTGGAGATGGAGGATGCTCACCGCGCTCAGCTGACTCTGAATGGGACTCTGGCCGACTGGTCTTACTTCGCGGTGTTTGATGGACATGCGGGGGCGCGGGTGTCAGCGCATTGCGCGAAGAACCTCCTTGACTGTATCCTTCAAACAGAAGAGTTTCGGCGGGACGATATAGTGGAGGCCATTCGCGTGGGCTTCCTCGACTTGGACAAGAAGATGCGGGAGCTTCCGGAGCTGTGCAATGGCGAAGAGAAGTCGGGTTCCACCGCTGTTTGCGCATTCGTATCGCCCAAACAGATATACATTGCGAACTGCGGGGACTCTCGCGCGGTTCTCGCTCGGAACGGACTACCGATTTTTGCTACTAAAGACCACAAGCCTGAGCTCCCGACAGAGAAGTCTCGTATCATCAATGCCGGTGGCTCTGTGATGATTCAGCGCGTGAACGGAAGCTTAGCAGTATCCAGGGCACTGGGAGATTATGAATATAAGAAGGTGCTCGACCGTGGACCCTGTGAGCAACTTGTTTCTCCGGAGCCGGAGGTTTCCACCCATGAGAGAGCTGAAGGAGAGGATGAGTTCCTGGTGCTGGCGTGCGATGGAGTGTGGGATGTGATGAGCAACGAAGCCCTGTGTGCATACATACACTCACTGCTCCAGCTGACTGATGACCTTGTTGCTATCACTAACCAGGTCATTGACACCTGTTTGTATAAGGTGAGCACTTGTTAATATTGTTACTGCAACTTCATTTGCATAATCCCTAAGCTGAGAGAACAATAGGAACTATATTCTTGCCAGTCAAGAGGAAGAACATACATTTATCAAGCAAAGATGTTATCAATGAAAATATTCTCTAACATAGTGTCATAATCTCCTAAAGGCCAATTTAAGCATTAGAGAACATAAAAATCATCAGTACTGTTTACTGAAGAAAAATAACAATTGTATCAACAGGTTTGTTTCACAGACAAATGAGAATGTGCTAATTGAATTGACAGTTTTCTATTGAAGAAAAAATTGTTTATCAACCAAGTAATCAGCCAATTAAAAAGTAAAAAAGGCATTAGTAACTCTACAATGGGGTGACCTATTGGTTGGATGCATGAGTTGCTTCATTTCTTAAAAATAGTTCAGATATCACTTCTATTGTTTCCATAACATACATAGAATATCTTTGCTTGTTTACTGAAAGATCATGGTTGAAATTCAAATGACTTTCAACCAGCTTTACTGAATTGTTTATTGCCTCCACTCAATTTAATTATGACATGAAATAAAGGCTAGATATCTGTCATTTTTAGTAGAGGTATATGTCCTGCCAGCACATAATGATTGTTATAGACATAGCAGGAAATCTTTACAGTACTACGATTTAAATCAGACACCTTGGCAAATTTCGTCTATTATCGAAAATACGGAATATACCAGAATCTACACCTCCAAATACTGGAACCGGCTTTGAAGCTCGCTGGTGACTGACGAGCCATCATGAGCTGCAGGAGGGCCAGACATTGGTTGCATATTTGTACTGGTTTGAAAACACGAACCTTGCCGAGGCGTCTTATCTTATATCATAGTACTGTGCTAGCCTATGTGTAAAAATCATTAAACATTTGTTCACAGGGTTCCAAGGATAATATGTCTATTGTCCTTGTGACATTCCCAGCGGCACCGAAACCCAGTCCAGAGGCACAGAAGGCTGATCGAGAGCTCAACGAGAATCTACGACAGAGGCTTACAGGTTGTTATTACTCATTATTGCATGCATGCTCACATAGACACAGGGACAGACAAACAGACAGTATTGCATACAACAGTCAGACTCAAACATTGTCTAGTAGCACTCACACTGCATAAAATATAGACAATTTTTATGATTATTTCATAATACTAAAACTATGAAATAACCAGGTTAATATGATGTATGACAGTGGTTATTCCTCATCCCTGCTTGCATGCCTACACATGACATAGGGAAAATAATATGATTCTCCAATATTACTGTCATTAACACTGTGAAATGAACTAGGTCATAACAGGCCATGACAGCAGTTAGCCTGTGATGTGCATGCATGCTCAGACATTAATTGATCAAAAGAAATAGGAAATGTTTCTTATCCATCACCGTAAAATTATCTAGGTCATAATGATGAAATGATATAGGTCATAATGATAAAATGACAGGTCATGATTATGAAATGACAGGTATTTATCGCGTATGTACCTATTTTATTTGTTATCCCGACGTTTTGGCTGTGTTGACCACGCCTGTTGCAACACAGCCGAAACGTCGGGATAACAAATAAAATAGGTATACGCGATAAATACCCGTTTTAATCAATAATTATGTACAGTGATCGCGAAAGTTTGAAAAATACTATGAAATGGCAGGTCATAATTATGAAATGATATAGAGCATAATGATGAAATGATATAGGTCATAATGATGAAATAACATAGGTCATAATTATGAAATGACAGATCATAATAATGAAATTGTCATAGGTCATACATTAATAATTATGGGGCATACACATGCATACACAAAAGGACAGACAAACTGATAGAATTAGACAACAGTCACACTCCAGCACTGTCTTTTGCCATGAATACAAAGACATAATTTATAGTTCTGTTTGAGAACATAAAATTACCAAGGTCTTACACTTAAGACATTGCAAAATGAAATGAATGTGATAGAAATTTGTACCAGTGCTAGTCACATTGTAAAATATATTTTTAAGTATTTTTAAATATACTTTGTCTAGAAAGACATCTAAACTATAAGGAGGTTAGTGGGACAAATTAGAATTTAGATAATTTATTATGAAAATAGATACCATTTCAGCAGAACGGATTTAGATGAAATAAATAGTTTGTGACCTGAATTATCCTGACCTGCAATTAATCTGTTCTGTTGTGACTGTTCTGGTTGCGGTAAAACACTTGTTTGGTTAATAGGATTAGGATCCCTTTACGAAATTTCTGAATTGTACCACTGTTAGTAAGACGTGTAATTTAATGATGAAATTTGTATTAGCTAATTTGGAACTCAGTTTCAACTCATATAATGCTAACGGTGCTGCATGCGTTTTTGTACGTATTAAATATTTTCCTTCACACGGAACCTTTTACCAGTTGCTTCACCATCAATCACAAACCCTTTTTAAAAGCCATCCTACCTCAACTAGAAGACAATTCACGTAATTAAATCTTGTCTGATAAAAATTTATAATTAATTTCTGAACATGAAAATGTCCAAGGGTTATTATTATTACTTATTCCTAAGGCTGGTAATATTTTCATTAAAAAAAATGCGTTTGCATACTTCCTGCCGTTCATTTCAGACAAGAATGAACACTGTAAAATAAGATTGAGAAAAGAGCCACAGACAAATGTTTTTTTTACCCTCCTTCGCAGTTGGAACAATCTTGATGCTTTTAAATGCAACGTTTGAATATGGAAGTTGATGCTGCCTACAGACTATAATGCTACCGAAAGTGTACTGAATGAAGTTTATACACACTACATAGAGAATAGCTGACTCGTGTAAGTCGTATCGTAATTAGATGCTCGCTAAGTCGCTATTAAGCGTCGTCTCTCCCCCGCTCATTCCATGAACATGTACATACAATTATGGAAACATAAATCTCCTCGAGAAAGGATTAGTAAGTATTACAACAAGTATTACTACAAGAATTTGGTCTTTAGGTCACTGACCTATAGTGGGTAACCAAAAACAAAAAAAATTGTACAAAATATTTGAAATGATTTGTCAGCCAGTCTAAACAAATTTGATAAGTTGATCGAAAGTGAAATCTGTTGATCAAATTCCATCACTAATTTTGCGTGGAGGTAAATGAACTAGCGAAGAATTCAACATTAGCTGAAATTTTCACTAACACTTGTGTAAACAGAACTCAAGGGTACCTGACGAATAAAACGTATTAAACATACTACGTTATTTCATACATATAATATTTTCATGATAATCAAGAAAATAATAAATAATGCTGAACATTTACCACAACTCTATTTAGCCCCAAACTAAGTCAAGCTATGAGAACCAGATAACTGATACAATAAATATATACTTTTTATTTGTAAATACATACTCTTAATATATAGAAAAACACACAGACCTGGAACAAATATCTGTAAATAAAAATAAAATATTAAGACTTACTATTAAACTATTCTATAAAGTACCTACAAGAGTTTGAGTCATCTTTGATAGATCTGATAATGTCCATAATGGGATTCATAATCTCGTGAGCTTATTTGTTTGTTTGGATGTTTGTTCAATAACGCAGACTGTTTCGTTTTGGGTGAAATTTGGAATTGATATGGTTATGCTGGAATTTAATATAAGCTATTTGCCTCCGGATAACCACGTGAGTCGTGAGTTTAACTAAACGAAACGTATCTCTACTATTATGAATAGTTATGTAAATCAACAAACTTCATTATAAGTCTGGTGCCAAGTTTTTTGGTGTATTAAATGATTGTTAAATTGCTTATATAATTTTTAACACAGTTTTATAATAAATCAAGACAATGAATTTACACAAGGAAAGTTCTAACTCCATTACTAATCCACAAGAGTTGACTATACCTCAGCCCAAACTAGAATTTCCGGTTTTTTTATCATTCAGTCCCTTAATTTTCTTGTTGTGCTTATTTCTCATTACTGCGTCTTTACAAAAACCAACTTAATACAAATTCTACCTAAGAATTACGTGATCGTTTGGAGCGACAAGCGACACGGGTACCCCGTCTGAAAGCCGAGGTCAGACTGAATCACGGACCGGGTGTCCGAAGCAAATGTTTTAATTAGTGCAAAAGTTAGTTACTTTTCTTTTTATGGTAAAATTAAAAAGAATTTTGAACATTTAAAACACAGGTGCACTTATTTATGTTGTGTAGAATTACTGTATAAAGTTTCAAGATCTGAATTGAAGTATTCACCGCATAAGAACGGTTTTAAGATAAATTTGGAGTATTCTTTGGATTTTATTCCTATCGAGAAAATTTTACGGAAACGTGTTTTCACAACACGGGCATTCTAGCACGTATCCTTAACTATAACATATATGAATTACAAATTGAAAGCACAAAATTTGTTGAACAAAATATTGTTTCTCAATATGCGATTTATCGTCTCCCCAGGTATAGTGCGCCATACATTTTTGTCTATGTTTGAAAGTGTTTGTCAATGCAAAAACCACTCTGTGTAATTATTCCAATGATATTGACGAGATTATTAAGTACCGTGGTTAAAATGTAAGAAGTTACTAACGCCATCTAGTTTGAGTAGATAAACTAAAATGGCGAATGGCAAGATCATATCGTGCTGCGTGTACGTTCCCTAATCATCACATTGATCCCTCAATACCTCGGAGAGAGTTCCCACCATGACCCACATATTATATTGATCGCTAGTTTCTATGTCGGCCGCAGAGTTAAATTGTAGTGGTATAATTTTCAGTTAAGACTTTTTTTATCTAGCCTATGCTGTCCCACTGCTGGGCCCCTTCCCCTCATTTCTCCACTTATCTCGATCTTGTAACAAATCCCGCCAGTCCCTATAAAAAGCGTCCAAATCATCGCGCCACCGCTTCTTAGGCCTTCCACGGTGTCGCTTTCCATTCACAGGGACCCTAAGGACAGGTTAGGCCCTTAGCCCACCTATTTGGTTGCATGCGGGAGACATGACCAGTTAAGACTTATGAAACACTTTTTTTAACCATACGATAATATTATAATACATACGTTTTTAAAAATAGGCATTCATTACAATATTTGATTGTCTTATCTAATGGCGTGCGAACGCACACACGCACGCGAATAACAACAAACCCATCAGGTGAGGTGAACGAGTCGAAGCAGTACAATAGGCAATGTGGTAGTGTGAGTTACACAGCTAATATGCGAGTGTACGTGCGCTTGCACTATAAAGGATGCTCCATTTTATGATAGGCTTTAAAAGTAAAGTACTTAGAAAATGTATTTTTAAAATGCATATTATTTTTTGGAGTGAGTTCATTTTTAATTTCAATTGGCAATTTATTAATAAGATGGGGGATTAAATACTGTGATGTCCTTTTACCATAATCATTGTTAAATTTGGATTTTTGTTATTTTTTTGTAAGTAATGCTTCTAGTGGTAATCGAACGACTTTTAGGAATTTGAATTTCTATACAAAATAATTGTTCTAGAAGTACTTAAATTGTTTTCTGTGTCGTCGCAGTGGCCCCTAGTTATTATTTACATGCTTGGAATATTAATATATATTAAGTACCGCAACAAACAATAAATCTTATATTGATAGTTGATTCGTAGACAATCGAGACTAGTGTCCATCGGGATTTGAGTACATACCAACATACGTAATAAACTCGATTAGTAATGATTTGTAAAATTTATATAACCATTCATTGCTTCATAAGAATGTCCTGTACGGAGTGGTAAGTCATTTCAAGCACCGAAACTATCTATGAACTGTCCCAGGAACAGTATCGGCTGCATATCTGATTTGTGCAACTTCTGGGTGGTAAATCAATCTTCGATGGTTCATCTTCTAAATCTATTCAAATGCGAAAGTATTCTGCAAGTTTGTTTGCTCAGTCACGCATTAAAGATTAGACTTCGGGAATAATCACTCAAAAATGTAAAAAAAACTATTTTTTTAAGGCCTCCTTCATAGAGTTAAATTTTATCGTAAGATACAGATAGCCCATACAATTGTGTAGGTAACAGTTTTGCACGTGTCAAGGTACCATGACGAATACATAATATCCACCATAGACAGACATACGCCCGCCCATCTCGTTAGAATATTAATAGACACGGTGTGCAACACAGAATTGGTCAGACTGACGATCGATGGTAGTCAAATTTACGACTCTATTTATAGTAGTAAGGTTTTAAATGTCACACTGCATTTTTTGTCCCATAGATCTTTCACTCTGCACTAATTTATTGAAAAGTAAACTCCTTTTGCCAAGTCTTTGATAAAACTATTTTTATATGAGCCAAATTTTGTGAGTTTCCTACAGGTAGTATTTAAATTTAGTATGTAGTTGTGTTAATATTAACCCCCATTAGTATTAAAACTCCTGAGTGTTGTGTATAATAGTAAATTTTATAAAAGTTACCGAAATAATATCAGTTAGTTATTGTATTTACAAATAAATATTACTTAATCGTGTAGTTACCAAATACCACCCAATATATATATATATATATATATAATATAGGTACCAAATAGTTGGTTTACGTTTGATTATTATAATAATCTTAAGACAATATTATTGATAGTATTCAATAATTTATAATAGAATAAACACTATAATATTTATTTGCACTATTTAATTGTGTAATATTATTAGTTGTTATCTTGTTAAGTTTTTATGTTTTAAATAAATAACTATTTATGTAATTATATGTATTACATATACTTATTATAATTATTCATGCTTGCTGCTTTCCACATTATTGAATATGTGAGAATAATATATTAACTGAGGGTCCTACCAAACAGTGGACCGTCTAATCATTATTATAAATACGGGATTTAACACTTAACGTATTATCGGTGTTATGACCGACAATTTATAATGATGACTGAAATCAATCACTAAAGTTTGCTATGGAACATGTAATGCTTAAAATTGGATAAAATATATTTACAAGCTTAGAATTTTTAATATTAATATAAATATCCTATTTTTATACAAATATGTACTTAAATCTATTTATCATACAATTTGGACGATTAAATTTAAGTCTTAATACTTTGGAATAAAAATTTATGATACTTATCAAATTTTCTACCCTATCTAAGATTTTACGCATCTAAACTTCTCTAAGTAATCTTTTTTATACCTATCACTTTAAAATGTTACCATAATTGCGAATTAAAGTATTTTTGAACTGTAACAGTGGTTTCATTGCTTTGGCCCTAGATTTTTATTATAATTTTAATTAATAAGTAAATTACTAAGGGATAAAGCAATGAAAGCATAGTACTGAGCATAGTACGGGGTCTTTTCATTCACTGCTAGTTAGCGGTTGAACTGAAGCCATATAATGCTTGACATGTAATCTTGTTGGCTGTATAAGTTTTAATATGCTTATAAGAATGTCATTATTATACTGTGACATTGAATAAGAATGATTCAATCAGAGACTGGCTGGGAGAGTGAAATAAATAACGGTATGTTTACCATTTAAAATAACAAGTTACGGTATAGTTGAAATTGTACAATCTTAAGTTAGCCTATAATAGGTCAAGGGCATTTGTCAATGTCAAAATCGTGGTACGTAGCGTGAGCGGCACCTATCAGAAACCCTACGAATTTTTGAAGGAAAATAAAATGTAGACGCTATTCTGCATAGTGATATGACGATGGCGTGTTTCAGAGAGACAGTTTTATGTGCGGGTTAAAACTGGAACAAAATTCTACGGAAAGTCTAGCGGCAGGTGGCTTTACGGTAGAGTTCGACGCATGGTTACGAATTCAATGATTGAAATATCGATTACGCTTGGAACCTTGGGTTTGCTAGCCTGTACCTAGTTACTGCGACCTGTTGCAGTGCTATTGTTGACGCCCTCAGTTGATTATTAAATCTTTGATTAATAGAATATTGCAGCGTGAACTTGTAAGTACTGAGAAATATAAAGTAACACTGGAACCTAAATCTCAAAGAAAACGTGTACGTACAACGTGCCACATAAAACTAAATGGAAATAGCTTGTTTTCTGTTTTTTTTTAATAATGATCGTAAGATGTTTGGAGATCTTATCGCTTAGTCTGTCAGTCAGTTTGGGTAATTATATAGGTAGAATATGTATTATGAAATATAGACATTCGGTATCAAACTCACCGATCGTATTAATAACAGCGTACTTCCAGACTAAAACGTTACCCATAAGTCCGTCAAATTAAAATGGGACTGGGCCGAACATGTGTGTCTAAGCCGGTCCATAATTGGCTTAAAATTACCACTAATGGCGCGGCCGCCGTGTAGTCGGCTATCTCAATATCGCGTAGAATGGGAGAAGTGCAGTGGGATCTGATAGGCTAGTTAGGTGAGATAAGTACCATTGGGCAGTGACTGGCTTAATTTCTGTCTTTTCTCGACGGTTCTAATGTTATATTTTTTTCCATTTCAGCTTTGATCGAGCAAAGCGCCGGAACAGGAGCTGAGGAACGCGAAGATGCCGAATGTCATTTCTCCCGCGTTCTGAGGCAACTCGTCCAAGAGAACATCCCCAACCTACCACCAGGTGGCGGACTTGCTGCCAAGTGAGTATACACTACTGTCTGCATGATAAACACCATTCTAGCATTTGCAGGGAATGCTGCTTGATTTGTGCTTGTATGGAGCGACTGGTCCGAGAGAACATATAATGGCTGTCGGGTGAGAGTGAGTATGTATTCCAAGCACAAAAAGTGCATTTTGGATTGATCGTTTTGAATCTATTGGTATTCTACGGATCTCGTCCAAGCGAATATTCTGTTGTTTGCTCTTTTCTCAAGTAAGTACCTTATTATTAGCATGTAATGGCGCATTATCGTTTGGGCATGATGTGACTTCTAACAGAAGCAAATGATTCAAGCGAGATTAACATTGCAGTAGCAGTGAGTACTTGGAATAAGGTCTATGTTTGCTTCGTTCTGTCCCATAGCTGATGATTCAATAAAATAAAACCTTTTTATCAAATCATTCGTTTGGTGTAGACAAGTGCCACCTCTGTCCCGCTTTGTGAAGTTACTTGATCAAGAGAACATCGCAGGACTGCCGCCCGGCGGCGGAATTGCTGCCAAGTGAGTATTCTATTGTAAGGACATAAGTGTCATAGTCGATTAACCTCACTATGTAGGTGATATCTAGTGGTAGTTTTGATCAATACATTACCATTCATTCGCTGGTCACCAATAGCACATTATAACATCAAAAATACGAGGTTTACGACTAATCTCGATCGGTATATGAGACAATCGGCTCAAAATGTACATTTGGTACATATGCATCTTTTGATTAATAATTGACATTCCATCCTTCCCGTGACAGGTTATGAACACACTGTCGCACATAGAAATAGGTACCTACTAACCCAATGACCCTTTGAATTTTAAGTAGCTTCTTCAAGATGTTTTGAACACATTATCCGCACACAAATGATTTATGTAGACATCACACACTCCTTTTAAATAATAAATAGAATATACATTATACATATACATTGCATGGGTTTGGGACCCTCTTTTAAGTATAAAATACCTGTGTTAGAGGGTCTCGCTCTTCCGTTAATTGGGTTATTCCGATTAAGTATATAATAAAAGTAAATATCAATAAATAAATACCAATGAAAGAATTTAAGAAAATAAAATTAAGTTAAGTTAAATGAAAATATATTCAAGACATATATCTTACCTTGTTCTTTCGTACCTACCCAGACCATAGAACCTATATTTTATTGGGCCAATGGAGAACGACCTGTGCACACCGTAATTTTTTTTTGTTATTTAAAATAATAATGTCTATAGCCTCTTATGAATCTATCTAATCTAATGTAAATAGCCTATCAGATCGCACTGCAAAGCAAAGACCTCCTTTTTTAATAATTCTATTAAAACTTATTTAAGCTTTCAACTGTTGTGTCTTTATTCTTAAAGTCACAAACTATTTGATAACTAATGTTGGTTTATCAAGTGGTTATACAATAAATAACGCCATTATTACCCGAAGTATTTTAATATCATATCAAATATCTCTATAGTAAAGTTCCATATCCCTTTATAATTACATATAAAATATTATGTATTTATAATAACATGTTATATCCCCTTATTTATAATAACAAGTCATATCCCTTTATAATAACATGTCAAATATCTTTTTCCAGGCAAGGTCTACTGGACAAAATATACAGGGAGTACTACCCAGAGCACGCCGACAGTTCGGAGACGTTCGACTGCCAGGCGGAGATGGCAGACAGCTTCGGGAACTAGGCTCTATACAGGGACATACACTTTGCGAACAAAGGCAAGCAGTACGAAACCGACAGACGTGACTCATTGGATTTTACTATCGGCTTTGAATGGGAGGGTAACTGCCACCCACTGGCAACTGGATTTCAACTTCTTGATGGTCTATCTTGTATTTTTATCGTCTGTGGGGTTGTAAATGACAGTGACATTTCAATGGCAATTGAATATTGCCATTTTGAAGTGTGATAGTGTTGCACCTTGAATTGTTAACGTAAGAGTAGTACATTTTTAATAAATTCTTATTACCAAAGATAAACCACCAACTTATGCAATTTATTGTTTTTAAAAGCAAAGTGTATGTTCGTGTCATTTAGCTGAATACCAGATTAGTTCAGATCATATTAAATTGCAGTTACATTAGGAGTAAATTTGGAAAGTTGGCAACACAGTTTGAACGTTACTTTTGTACATACAGTCTCGAAATGGCTGATGTAATCGCAATTTTGTTTGATTTTGACTCTAACAGCTCTCGGTCTTTGTTCGATGTCGTACATTAGGAGCTTTGTAAAAAATACTGCTAAAGTGTGACCATAAATAGTTAAAACGTTTAAAACATTGTCTATGTACTTTTCGCAAATAGGAAGCGGCAACACTGAAATCAATTTTAACGTAACTTGAGTGTTTCGATAACTGTTTGTGAAGCTTCCTGTAGCATAGACGTTTACCTGTTATTTCCTTTTTCATGATGATTTCTCCTACAGGATATATCAAAATTTTAATGTAAATGTGGCACAAATCCTTATTGTAGTGGTAATAAACGTTTTTTATATTATACAAGAACACACTGTATTTATAGAGTACACGGGTTTTATTATTCGGTCATCTTAACGTTTTATGTTTTGTGTTAATATTGGCCATTATTAAATGTCATAATATTAGATGTTTAATAAAGATTCTAATAAAAATATAAGTATAATAAAATCTATCATCGCAGCCATCTTTGTTTTATGACATCTAAATTATATTGTTTATGGTTCAAAATGGCCACTTACTATTTCTATCCATTTTATATATTTGCGTCACGAGAATGTATCGGTAAACGTTAGTTTTCAATTTATTTTATTGAGTAGTTTCATTTTGTACATATCTTTATATCTATTACAAGTGCATAGTCATAATCCAAAATATCTAAATATATTATTGATTTCACTTCGTATAAATCATATAATTCATCCAATATAAATTAGAATCATTTATTAAATTGAAAGGTTTGGATAAAATTTGGGATTAACTTTTTTGTTATTCGTGTATATTGAATTTATAACATTTCTTAAATTCAATGTATTAGATTTAATCATTGCTTCTAAATTTTTTTTATTAGTTTCCTAATAATGTTATGCTTTTTGAATTGCTTCGTACTTAGAAAAAATAACTAATAAAGTAGTTAAATTGTTTCTGACCTAGTTTATACTTACGGAATATTATGAGGACCTTTATGAATACACGTAAAATTGTAATCAAACTGTATGGGAATAACGTTCATATTTGTATGGCGAAGTGTAATTTGTAATAACATAGTATGTAAATAAGAGGGCAGTAAATGCGAAATACTTTGTACCTGTTGTGGGGTCAACAAATGATTACTAAAGTATTGGGTAGATAGACTAAAGCACGGCTTGGAAACGGGTATTCGGCCTACATTTACCTAGAACCTGAAATTTTGGTAATAATACCATTTAAATTACTTTTAAAATTCGTTGTCGATGTCTAGTTTCATGTATTCAATAAGAACGTCTAGTAGGAATTTAGTGTACCTTGTATCTCGATGGAATTTAGTGGCAAAGTAGCTACAAAGATAATCTTATTCAGTAAATATCGTTAAGAATTATAGGTATCTTGATGCCACTTCTCACTGTAAACTCAGCATCATATTTTGATACCCATGTCGTTTTCCTCCATTGTTTAAATACCCTATATTTTATATTTACTGTCGGCAAAACTATTATATTTTCATTACTTATCAGTTGTTTTATGTAGTGCTACATAGATTTAGATTACCCTTTTAATTAGACCAAATATTACCGGCAGTGGGTTTAAAAAATCAATTTAGTTGTTTTTTTTTTTAATAGTTTTTATATATGATTGTTTTTTTATGATGTTGCCCTCGCGCAATCACGTCTAAGAACTGTCTCGTAATATCATGTAGACGCTTGAACAATAAATACCTGTACCTTTATAAAAATGTTTATTTTTCAAAAGCTTTTCCGTATTTTACGCAAGGCGTGTTATAGTTTAGTGCTTATAGTGTTGAATTGAACTGTTACGTTTAGATAAGTGATTAAAATAGGATATCTAACCTTAATAGGCTGGATCCATATTTTCAAAAAAGCGGCCAAGTGCGAGTCGGACTCGCGCACGACGGGTTCCGTACCATTATCTTTAATAAATTGTATGAGCGCCCATACAACTCAAAGGATTATGTTAATTGGCGTTAACTATGTATGAATGGGGATACCCATTAATTTTCAACTGTTTTATTTTTTGGAAGTTTTCCTGTATTTGTGCTGTTAAAATGTGTAAAAATGTTTGCTGTACCTTGCTTATTGCCAAATTTCGTGATTCTAGGTCAACGGGAACTACCATATAGGTTGTCGACCCAAAACCTATAGGGTACTTCCGGTTGACCTAGAATTGTCAATTTTGGTTAAAAGCAAGGTCTTACAGCACAAGTAAAGGGGATATTCCGAAAAATAAAAAAAGTTGAAAATTAAGGTAAATTTTGGTACTTACAAAATTTCGCGAAAATCTAAATTTGCCCATATCGTTTTATCGTGTTGACTCAGGACATTGATTTTTATACACCTAATAGGGACTAGATCTCAGTATCTGGCATAAATTTCAACTTACTAGGTCCACCCGTTCCCGAGAAAATCGGTGGTGACACACGGACAGACAGACGGACAAGAGAGTGATCTTAAAAGGGTTCCTTTTTTTCCTTTTGAGGTACGGAACCCTAAAAAACAGTATTCTTTACATGTCGCCCGATAGTATAGATGGCAGTGAATACATTGAAACAAGAAACTTAATAAAAATGTATATTTAAATTTAATTCTCACCGATTATAATACGGAAAGGTAATTCGTATAAAAAAGGTATTTGGAAGCAGAAATCACGTGTTATAATAATGGAAGGAGTTGATGGTACTCCTGGTGCGGTCGTTGCGCGTCGAACACCGCCCTGTCCGATACATCATCAGACTCGACCGACTTACGCCGTTCCACCGGCTTACGGCGCTCCACCGGCTTCCACTTCCCCCTCTTGCTCTGACCTACAGCTTTCTGGAAGACCAAGGAAATGGTTTTTTTAATGCTTCATAGATTAAACAAGCTTATGGCTCCCCTGGTGTTTAGTGGTACCCATCGCCTTTTAACAGAGAATTGCCTAGTAAGTCACGCTCCTTAGAAATGTGCCCTACAATGCACTACCCTGCGTCCATCAACTTGAGGCATACAGGGGTTGTGCCTGTAATTTCACCGGCAACCATACTCTTCAAACCGAAACAGCAATACTGCTTGGCGGCAGAAATAGGTCTTCGACCACGGCAATTATAATTCTAGGGCGGGGGCAGTGGTGGAACAAGGATTTTCGTTAGGGGCTTGACACAGCTGAGGGTAGGCTGTATCACTTTTATAATGGTAAGGATAAGTGTTGAAAATTGTACCGTCAGTAACGAAAGTAGCGGTGTCAGGGGAGGGGGAAATGAGATCTGCACTGTCGTCGCTTCTACGATATGGTGGTAGTACTTCCCTTCTACTTCCCCGGTAAAGGGGTGAGCCCTTTCACACAAAGGGCTCACCCGGTCATTGTATACCTCATTCCGTTCACGGTAAATGTTAGTTCGGAACTCTTCGGCTTCCGTCTTCTTTTGACGCAGCTCGTTCACAGTTCTCTTGTACCTGAAAGTAGATAAAATAGTTGTCTAGACACCAATGCTCCTGGCAGACGGGGCCATAAAACGTGCAACAAGCGACGCTGGTATTGCTATCTCGCTCGCTCTTGCAGCCCTTACGGGAGCCGTTAGTGATGCGCCGAGTATCGGTAACACTAATTACCAGTAATTGTATTGAAAAGGAAACAAACATTCTTATTTGTTGGCCCCGTATACCGCGAGTCTTGGCGTATATTATAGGACCTAAAATACTGACTAGATTTAGATAAAT
Source organism: Philereme transversata (assembly GCA_963924445.1). Classification (NCBI taxonomy): domain Eukaryota; kingdom Metazoa; phylum Arthropoda; class Insecta; order Lepidoptera; family Geometridae; genus Philereme; species Philereme transversata. Next base: position 16,851,809 of record OZ004347.1, read on the forward strand.
GATGTCATAAAAATTGTAGATCCTTTGAGAGTGACATAGGGTACATTAAATATGGAGACAAAAACGGCGGCTACCACGTAGGTACAATTGTCTCATATCTTTTTTGCAAAAACATTAAGGTGGTTCTATACAAACAATCCGAGCACAGTGACTAAATAACTGTACAGTACAAATATCTAAACATGTGCGTTTTGAATTAGTAACGTCTTAATCAATAAATTTGCACTATTCCAATCATAAATCACATAACTAAAAATAAAACGCAATTTAATGACAGTTCAGATATATAAGTGAAAATGATTTAGATAGGTATTTATGAAAGTGTGTTATTTAATTGATTTGTCGACACTATTAAGAGGTTACTAATTCGACACAAATATAGATACGTGCGACGTACAGGTATGTAGGGGAAGGGGGGGGCGTAACGGGGACGCTAAGGGAAACTATTAATAAAAGTATCAAAAACCTGTATTTAGTCATTATCATTAATCACAATACAATCTTAACTTATCAAACTACAATTTGACATATATTTTGGTTTGTTAAATATTCAAATATCTTGAATATTTTAATTCTACTGCGACTATGTGAAAACCCCATTATGCCCCGGGGTAGGGGCAATATGGGGTACCCAAAAACGGAGCATTATATATGCTAAGTAACAGGTTTAAACGTAACCCGCTTAAACCTGTTACTTAGCATATATGTTCGCAGTACAAGCATATATGTACTTCTTCGATGTTATTGTCACCCACACCGGCGCAAGCCGTGTGAGACCAGCATCCACAAATTTGGCAGCCCACCCAACCCTCCGAAGACTTCAGATATGTGTTATTTGCATCTACACAATACAGGCATGAGGTATCTTCGTCTTCGTTTTCGGTTTCGGAAATAGGTTTCTTTTGTTTCTTTGCATTTTTTTTTCAATCGAGGATCACACAGCATCTACAGCCTTCTTCATACTCTCTACAGACCAACTTCCTCTCGTAGATTTTTTCTTGTAAGTTCGCACCATCTTCCATACCTAAAACAAAAATAAATACAATTATGTATTACAATTAACCGAGAAAAGAGTACCTACAGACTATCTACCTACCGAAGGGGCATAACGGGGACGAGGCTCGATGGGGTACCCCATCATGCCCCGTAGTCATGTCCCCGTTATGCCCCTATGCCTAGTATTGTGTTTGAAGACAAATAAAAAAAACCAGATGCATGATACCTTAGTTTTGAGCAATACAAATCAACAAGTGATATCTATAAAAAATCTGAACAAAATACTAAAATACAAAATGTGAATGCTTACCTTTTTATCGGCGTTTAAGTAGTGACACAAACTTAGATCAAAAAGCACGAAAAAATATTTTCGCTCGTAATAAATGCACTCGTGCACTTTCACCTCCGGTCGCTTCCGCACTGAGTGTCGACCTAAAATGGCCGCTTAATAATAATTTAAGCACACACCTAGTACCTCTGGTTACTTGTATGTGTGGGTGACCCCGTCGCGCCCCACGTCCCCGTTATGCCCCCCCCCCCCCCCTCCCCTACCTGATACTATATAATACTTTAATTTTAAGATGTTTGGTATGTAACTGATTTCGTGTCGCAAATAGAAATATGAATCAATCATTGTTGTAGGTAAGGGATTTATCACGTACTGTTTTATCGGTGTTTCGACAGACAATGTTTCGGTTCAATTCGTAAACCTTCATGAGAGTCCGCTCCGCACAGCGTCTCGCCTGGTGCTCGTAAAACGGTAGGTAGGTACGTGATAAATCCCGTATTAGTATTTTTTAAACTTTCGCGATCACTGTAGGTATACATAATTACTGATTCAAACGGGAATTCATCGCGTATGTATCTTTTTATTTGTTATTTTTATATTTTAGTCGATAAATCAGTGATTAAATTCCGTATTAATAATAATTGTTGAATATGTTTCGAAAATTCTATTGTTCAATTGTCTAGTGAATGTACACTGATTGTGTGTTTATGAATGGAACCACTAAGTATAAAATGCTGTTAAAACTTTGACGCTGACACTGACGGTGTGAATTGAGCCTTACAAGGTTAAGGGACTATGCACACGGCGTATTTTAAACGCGCAGTTGATGCGCGTTTCACGAACGCGCTTTTACGGCGCCGAAAACGTGCGCGTCGGCAAGCGTCGTTCGTTTGCCTCGGCATAAGACCGCGTTTACGCGTTTGCGACGCCACTGAAATAACGTACACGCGTTATCGGTGCGTTTGTATCGATAAAAACGCGAGACTGAATTTGTGAATGTGTGCAGAGGTTTACTGGTTGCGAATGAACCTTGTTTTATCGCGTCGCTTGCGCGTCTAAAATACGCCGTGTGCAAAGGTTTTAAAAGGTGGTACCTACTAACTTATGGTACAGAAGTTTGTGAGCTAAGAGATGTATAGGACTCTTGAACGACGCGGACGTTGCCGTGCCGACGTCGTGCAACGCGTCAGGGAGTATACTCCCAAAGCTCTCCCATAGGTATTTTACTGTTTCGCCGTCCAATTTACCTGCAAATATTTCATCAACAATATGTGAATCTAAAAGTGGCAAAGTTTAGAACAACTTTGGTTTGTTCATCTGAAGTGTGATTGTTTAAGACAAATTTTGATATTGTGTCTGCGCAGTCGGGTAAAAAGTAGCCTATGTGTCAAGCCCGATCATTATCTATACACCAAATTTCATAGAAATCGGACCAGCCGTTCTTGAATTATAAATGGTGTAACTAACCAGACTTGGTTTTATATTTATGCCATATTTTTTGCCGGTGTATCCCCAGGCAGCGCCATCTATTACGCTAGTTGGAACATGTTTTTATTAATCGAAAAAATGAAAAACCCTCATTGAATTAATCAATTTCGGTAATTTACTGTGACTACAAATGTTTTAAAATGTCTACGCGTTTTTGACAAGCTGTACCTAAATACCATTAATATTCACCTGATAAAACTGCACGTAGGCATATAATCTTTATATAAAAAAAATCTGGTGTGTATCTTTTCGTAATTCTTCTCCTAAATGGCTTGACCGATTTTGATGATTTTTTTTTACTTATTGGGTCACCTGAATGGTTCTTAGCTATGTTAGGTGGCGCTGTTGTCGAGATCAAGAAAATTGGCGGACAAAGTCTCCTGCATTCAACATTTCAAGTAATGGTAGGTATACTAGTAATTCGCCTCTAACTAAGATCTCGCGAATCTTCCAAAAAACCAAATAAAATATTATTCATTATCTTTGTCTACTTGACTAACTAACTTGACCTACAGTTTCATATAAATTTCAAGTAACGGGGGTTCATGTTGATTGGTTACTCTTTTTAGGGGTAGAAATTGTAGTTATTCTGGATTCAGACTTTTCCCTATGTACCTATGTGTCACTAAAGTTACACGAATAGTAGATATCTAATTTCAGCACTGTGGGGTCACTGGTGTATCCTGTGAATTTCGTAAAAGTTCAGTTTTTATTATGGCTATTAACTCAAAAACGACAAGAATTAAAATAAAAACGGGGTCGAAATGTACTGACGAAAACATTAGACGTCCCACTTGACCTAATAGTCTCATTTTTTTACCCCTCTTGAACTCCAATAGCTCAACAACAGCCCAACATTTTTAGCTTATTTAGTCACACAAGGATTATGCCATCACCACCTACCTATTTATCAAATTTCACGATGATCGGATCAATGCTTCGAAAGTTATCCTCGTACAAACAAACATACATACATACGACGCCGATTTGCCCAAGTTGATTTGGAGATATCGCTTCGCTCGATCAATAAAACTTACTCGTCATGCCCATGTGGTCAAAATCCGGCAAAATCGACACATCTGTAGGATCCTTTATCATCCTGCATTGTAGTTCACTCAAATCATGGCCACCAGCTACTTTTTTACCCCATTTGATGATATAATTATAGTCTATTTTGTTCAACAAATCATTGTCTTGCAAATTGTAGAGGCTGGTGCAAGGTGCGCATTGGTAGGCCTTCTCCCCGCCTTGGTTTATGTAGCGGCCATTTTTGTCGAAGTAGTATGGGAATTCCGGTATCTTGGTTGGAAACAAATAACTGTTTAATAATAAATATAACCGCGATAAATATAAAAAATCAACTAGCTGTGAAGCTCCTCGAGCGCCAAAATTAGAACTGAGTGACAGAAACTAGTTTCTCCAAATGTGCAATACTCAATGGAGTCCAGCACAGCACGCCAATTATGCTCTACAGATATCTGCATATAGCTAAATGGCTGATCGTAGTTACACGTTCCAGATAAAAAAAAAATACAAACAAAATAGAAGACGCAAAGCAAATAGTATAATGGAACTACAAATTCAAAGAATATATATATATATATATATGGTGTACAAGCTGTTACACGCAACTTCGTACGCGTTACACTACTAAATGTGTAGGTTACCTAGAAATAAAGCTAAGCTCGCTATTGCAACTTGCATTGACACCCCATTTTTATCCCATAGGCCTGATTTAAGGGATAAAAAGTAGCCTATGTGTTAATCCAGGTTATAATTTACGTACATATTAAATTTAATTGAAATCTGTTAAGCCGTTACGACGTGATTGAGTATCAAACAAACAAATAAATAAACAAACATCCAAACTTTCACATTTATAATATTAGTGTGATTAGGGCATTACAAAAAAATAGTTGACATAGGAGCCATGTCTGTAGCTCATGGGGCCCGATTAAGGTTAGTTGACAGTGATTTGATGGTGACTAACCGATCTTAAATTCCCTTCATATGTAACGTGGTAAATGCCTAAGCCGTAATCCCTCACGTACACTTGGTGGTTGTATTCGTCTACGTAATACGAGCCTTTGTTGTTGGTATACAGAATGCGGTCGGTGCCTGGAAAATATTCACCATCATTTTACATCTTCTGAAGGAAAATGCTGACCTGTAAAAGGTGACCCTGTAGAATGATATTAGAACGTCATATTGTTCCATGTCTTTTCAGCGGGTTAAGGTTTAATCTGAGAGAATGGTATAAGTGCTGGTTAAGCCACATCCTAAGATAAAGATTTATTTATTTGCCAAAACATGGCTAAAATTGTACACGTTACAAAAATAAATGGATTCGCCATATTCAGCCATAGTGGCGTGCAAATTGTATGTTCTATAAAATTAAATTAGAAGTATATGAATAACTAAGAAATAATAATAGGTAAATAATGTCTGCGCTTACTAATAAAATACGATTAGAATTTAAACTAGTCTAAAATGCCATTGTGTATCATTTAAATACTGATTGATTGTATTGTGACTGACAATTTGGGTCAGATATTTTTTTAGTTTTATCTTAAATAGAATACCTTCACGCCAATACAAAACACACTCTTATTAAACAAAGCTGTCTAGACATTATTGCTCGAAGGTGGCCTTTATGCCTGTTGCTGTTCAAGGTTTCGTAGTTTGTGATATTGTGACTGGAGCGGCTAGACAAGCCTTGAACCTAGTCTGTAAACAGCGTTTCTTGTTACATGGGTGACAGACAGCTCTCGCTGACCAAAGGCTAGGGCCGGCGCTGCTCCTCGCAATACACTACTTAAGCCCGTAGGCACAGAATTAAAGTATGTTCTACAGAACAAATCCCAGCGCCGTTTGAAGAACTACGATTATGAGATGAAAACAAGGTTGAAAATGTATTTTTTCGATCCTTAACACATAGACACTAGCACTCAGGCCAAGGGATTTGCGTGAAACAATCTGGTAAACAATAGACTGTACCTCTACACGCGAAGAATGTGATCAAAGCTCTGGATTCCTCCAGTATTTTCTGTTTCAAGTAAGCTTTTTGCTCAGTAAAATTTTGGTCCATGTTTTCCCAACATATGCGCTTTTCGCCTGGCAGTTCCGTTGTCCTAAAAAGTATTGAATTGTCAATTTCAGCAGGTGAAAACAAATCTGCGAAATTCTGTAACCTTTCTTTGACTTGCAATGACTTGTGCGTTTGTCACTTGGGAACTTATATACTTAGGTGCCTACTTAAAACACCCCCTATTATCATTTTTAGGGTTCTGTAGTCCAACTAGGAACCCTTATAGTTTCACCTCGTCCATCATCGTCCGTAGTTGCAGACACATACACCATAAACCTTTACACATAAACCAATAGTGCTATAAAGCTGAATTTTGGCATGATGGTACATTTTGGTGACGTGGTAGTTATGAAATAATAATAAAACTAAAGTTGGTTTATGAGTCACACGGCTACACCAAAAGCTATAAATTTCCAGTATAAGCTGACCTCACATTTTGAAGATTTTCCGTACAATGAGAGGTCAGCATAGACTGGAAAGTATAGCTTGATGTGTAGCCTGTGTACCTCTCCTACCTGTAACTTGGGTTGATGTTTTTTTATTCATGTAGGTACTCATGTGAGAGGGTATAGTTGAATAGGTATTTTCATTTTCTCTTCGAATATGAATTCATCAACACTTTTTGACTTCTTTATCACTAGCTACTGCCTGCGCTTTACACGCGTAAAAAGTAAAATGAATAAAAAGGGCAATGTTTCACTCCAGGTCATCTATGCCTGTATACTTACCAAAATGACAAAATCGGTTCAGCCGTTACGCCGTGATTGATTAACAAATAATAAAATACGAGCCTTACAGTAGTCGCATGTGATGTGTAACATCTGACCATCGCGCGAGCTCATTGGTCAAATCAAATAACGCGCGCTTCCCCGGTTTCCTGTTACACATTTACGTCCCTTATGCCAAAATCACTTCCACAAACCGAGAGGAAAGATGTTACACATCAACAAACAACAGTGTGGTAGATACCAAAATGTGGTGTTTAAAATTAATCATTAAGTATATTTAGTTTTTTTCTGTTTTGCATGTAGGTACTCTTTTATAAAACTTTCGTGATTGTTTTCAATCATTAATACAAATACGGGATTTATCACGTATCGTCTTATCACTGTTTCGACCGGACTATGTTTCGGTTCAATTCGTGAACATAAAAAAATGATTGTGCAAATAAATGATTGTCTATGTCTATACCTACCTACCATTATTATTTTTTACAGTTTCTAACGAACTGAGCTGATCGGATGAGGGCTACTTGCAGAAATGGTGTGTACGCAGAGTTGATAATGAAAATACCTCTTGGATTTGTAAATCTGATGCTGCCTAGTTACATTCTCTTGCTCCACCTTCAGTTTGACGAGGTTCGTAGCCACCTCGTTGAACTCCTCTATTCTCTTCTGCCAGTAAGCCACTTCTTCCTCTAAGCGGGATAATGGAACATCTGCTTCGAAGGTCACTATTTTGTTTTTGATGACTTGGATGCTACGGCTCAACTTTGAAAAAAAAAAAAACTTTTATAGGTATCTATATACACAGCGCCATCTAGCCCCAAATTAAGCAAAGCTTGTACTACGGGAACCAGGCTACTAATATAATACTTATATAAGTACTTTTTTAAATACCTACATAGGTACTTATAACACAGAGTCACAACCAAACCCGGAACAAATATCTGTAGATCATGCAAACATTTATTCCGCGGTGGGAATCGAACCCGCAACCTCCTGCGTCTCAGACAGCTATTCGCCCATTGCGCCACGGAGGTTGTCGTAATAAAATCTACTTAGATGCATAGTCGTGACCCCACACTAGGTTTATAATAAGGTTTTATGAAACACCTCGGCGAGATCAGCGGAGCACATCTCATCAGCCCTGTTAGCCAACAAGTTCTCCTTGTTCTTAACGTACAGTTGGTTCATCAGTGTGTTTAGCGTCTCCTCGCATTCGTCTTGCATCTTGATCAGGTTGTTATTCATGCGAAGGAGGATCTCTTCGAGACTTGTGCGGACTTTGTTTAACTGTGGAAGTGGAGAATTTGATCTACCTATCTATAATTCCTCAATACCCAGTATGGTAGGTTGTAGTACCTACCATACGGCGACTAAATTAGAAGTTTCGACCCAAACGTAAATCGAAACTGAAGCCTATTTTAAATACCCAGTGGTTTGCCCCGATCCGAAATCTCGCGAATCTCCCATAAAAGCTATAGCTCTCCATAAAAACGGGAGCCTATCTCAGAAGGCAATAATGAACTTGCGATCTTTAGGTTTTCAGTCAGTTTGGTACCTACTGGTTGGTTGCCATCCATCTTGTTTGTGAACGGTGTAACGGGAGACGAATGAACTAATGATTTACTCGCAGAATAAGGGAAAATAGATATTGTTTTTACTAAGTACCTATTTATAGAGAACGAATAACTCGTTCCACTAATTCAACCGGTCTTCAGCGGTCAATCTCGATCTTTGAACATTTGCGAATGTTGTTGTAGGTAGGTCGCTATGCGTACCGACCTACCTACCATGGTATGTAAATTTTCAAATACCAATACTAATATTCAAGAAACTGCGGCTTTAATAACTGTGCATGAAAATATTAATTAAAATAGTAAACACTTACACAATCAGCCAGCATCAGAGACAAATAATCGTAAGTAAAATTGAACATAGAACTAGTCTTTTTCACTGTGATTTCGAAATGCTTCTTTGCAAATTCCAGAACCTTGTCCTGTTTCGGAATCTGGTCTATATTTTCTTTGAATTCATGCAGTTTCTTTATGTAATCATTAAACTGCGCCTCTATTTCTTCGTAAACCAGTTTTTCCATCGGAGATGTAATCGGAAGAAAAGCATTGCCGAATTCAACTTGATTTAATTGATGAATCGAAATAGTTTGCTCTAATAACTCTATAAGATCGTCTTTATTTGTCGCATTGCTGCATCTATCTGCCTCTTTTATAACATTATCTACAGCCTTAGTGAAATAATTAATAAAACTACTAATTATTTTCTTTATATCTGCGTAAAATGTCTGATACGAACCGTCTTCGAATTTGACTTCAGAAAGTAAACGCACATATTCCGTTAGTTTGGGAGTAACGTTGCATAACAAAATAAAAACCTCGTCGAAAGCCAATCTTTTCAAATGCTGCATAAAATCTTTGTTCCCATCCATGACTGGCTAATAAATAAAATTGTATAATGATTAGGTATATCTTTGGACTATACTTTTGAATTTGACCGCCACGGCGCCATATTTTTTGAGTGAATGGAACGAATGAATCATAGACGAAATGATTAATAACTTCTGGTTCTCCATATTTGTTTTAAAGTAGGTATGTACCTTGGTATGTACCATAGTTTATGTATGTATGTATGTTTAACTGCTCGCTCATAAATCTAGAGGCTAAGTGAGGGAATGACCTAAGAATGTGATTTTACTTCGGTGTACTTATTTTTATAGTCAAGAAAGTGTGTGAATCAGTTGCGTAGACTTTGACCTTGTTTATTAATTACCTACTTTTTAGTGTTCAATTGACTACAGAATTAAGTTGTATTTTTCTACTCAAAATTATTTATAGATCATAATGTGGAAAACTGCTCTAATCTTGCTATTCATAACAGAAGGTAAAAATTAAAATTTGATGGAATTATTTTACCTATTAGTTCAATTAATACCTACTTGTGTCTCGTGTAACTTTTGTACGTTTTATAGCTTTCACAAAGAGGCTCCAAAAATTAGAAGAAATTCCTGCATTTCGAAAAAATAGCACTCACATTAAGAATTGTGAACAGCTTTTGGAGAAAATAAACAGAATAATTGACGATGGCTACAATCAGATGCACATCGTAACCGACTTTGATAATACATTAACTGCTGATAATGGGGTTTATGGTAAACCTGTTCTTAATAGTTTTGGTGAGTACTTGACGAAATCTCACATTATTAGACATGATAGAATTATGATAAACCATACTTTGTTGAATATTATGTCATGCCATATTGGTGAGATTTTGCACGACTATGTATACCTAAGATCGCTACATTTATGTGCGGACGTAAAATATTTGTAACACAAAACCTATGGACCTAGGGCAACGGCGCTGGTGCGCGAATAAGGTATGTGATAGGACGGTTCTTACTTTGAGCGGCCTGTGCCACGCATGTCAGCACTTAAAAGTTTTTACTATAGAAAAGTCTAATAGGATTAGAATTCTAGGATTATTGATCGAGCGAAGCGAGATTTCCAAATTAACTTGGGCACATCGGCGTTGTATGTATGTTTGTTTGTCCGAGGATAACTTGCGAAGCGTTTATCCGATCATCGTGAAATTTGGTATATAGGTAGGTAATGATGGCACAATTTTCGTGTGACTCAATGAGCTAAAAATTTTGGGGGGTTGTTGAGATATTGGGGTTCAAGAGGGGTAGAAAAAAATGAAAATGAGACTATTAGGTCAAGTAAGATGTCAAATGAAAGGTCTTCATTAGTAAATTTTGACCCCTTTTCACTTTTAGTAAAGTTTTTGTAGTTTTTGAGTTATTAGTCATGATAAAAACTAAACTTTGACAGAATTCACAGGGTACACCAGTGATCCCACAGTGCTGTAATTTGGTATGCGTGTAGCTTATGTATCACAAATATAGGCAAAAGTCTGAAATCTAGAATAACTGCAATTTGTACCCCAAAAAAGGGGTAACCAATTAACATGAACTCTCATTACCTGTAATTTGAATGAAACTGTAGGTCAAGTTAGTTGATTTCTATTTCGTGGCACTATTTTGATAGTCAAAGATTACGAATAATATTTTTTTTGTTTTATTGTAGACTCGCGAGATCTCAGTTCGGGGCGAACCACTAGTTTATTATAGTCTACTAGCTGACCCGCCCGCAGCTTCGCACGGGTGGTTTTTCAATAAAACATTACCCTCATTTTGCGTAGTTGGCTAAAACGATGTCCTTTCCCAGGATATATTCTATCTCCTTGCAAAATTTCATTACGATCCGTTCAGTCATTTAGTCATGTAAAAGTAACAATCAAATGGTGTATGTATTATGCATATAAACCTTTCTCTTGAATTCTTCTATCTGTTGCTGAAAACTGCATTAAAATCCGTTGAATAGTTTAAAAGATGAAACAGACCGCGGAACCGACTTCATTAATACTATGTAAAGAAGATTAGGATTGTGCTTAAGTACCTATTCAAATTAATTTATGTTTCAGAAATGTTTAGAAACTGTCCATCTGTTCCACAATCGTATAAAGATGAAGAATACAAATTATATCTTAGATACAAGCCCGTCGAAAACGACCCTGACATGAGTACAGAAGAAAAATCTCAAAAGTTGGTGGAGTGGTACAGAGCGGCTTATAATTTAATGAAGTATGCATATTTTTATTATGTTGGTACCAGCTCAATTTAAAATCGATAAGTTAATCCAGACGGAGTAAATTTATATTAAGTACTTAATTGAATTGTAAATTGACATTTAAAGTGGCCACGTGCCACAAACGGCTTACAAGTTGGTTTTGAATTTTGATTAAGAATTATTAAGATAGATAACTGAACTGAAATGAGTGAATGAACAAAATATTTTTAATGAAATAAAAAAAAATAACGCTGGAATTTTCAGACAGCGCATTCTAGCCCCAAACTGAGCAAAGTTTGTACTATGGGAACCAGCCAAGTGACAAATTCACTTTATATTTAATAGAGAAAAACCCAGACCCGGAACAACTATCTGTAGAAAATACAAACATATTTTGTTCTGTGACGGGAATCAAACCCGCAACCTCCTGCGTCTTAGCCGGCTATTCGCCTACTGCGCCACGGAGGTGCATAGTATTTTTATTTAATTTTAATAATTTTGGTATCTACCTACCTAACATTTGTAGCGTCAGTTTACTCCGTCTAATTAGCAAATCGACTATTGTTATGTACTTTATGGCCTTAATTATTTATTTAATTACAGAGGTTTGAAATTTCCTAGACAGGAACTTAAGGATATAGCTCGCAATGTGACCAGCAGTTTTAGGTGAGTTGTTCGGGGATAGCTCATAAATAACATTTACTTCGGTAGGTATTTTTAGTAGGTACCTATGTTATTTCAAATTTTTTTCAGAGATGGAATTCATGATCTGATAACCTGGGTTGATGATAAGAAAGTACCTTTCTTGGTGTTATCATCAGGACTTGGAGAGGCAGTGGTCGATACACTTGAAGCAGCTAACCTTTCTACACCACAAATAAAAGTACGTTTAATGCTTACACGTTGTGTTTAGCAAAGGTTTTAATATGAAGTAACTACAAAATACAGTTTACACTAGCCTTTTTTTTCCTGTCAAGTACAAAATATACATTTCAGCAGGATACAGATTCAGTCATTTGAACGCTTACGGTAGCAAAAAGTAGGTAAAAATGATTTAATGGTAATGATAGCAGTAGCAAAAATGTCGGCAAGCGATGTTTTGAACGGCAACGATATATATAATGTTGAACGGATAAAAATCTTGCTGGGACGTCGTGTATGATACAATACTTCCCGATTTGTTATCTTCACAAAGATGCAAGTTGAATCCTTGTCAGATTCAATTCGCTCAATACCGGTGATAATACCGATATACAACGTATTTTTGAAATAACGCGAAACCTGAAAAAAGTATGATCAGAATCGAGCGAGAGTAAAATAGATCTAACTGCTTTTTTTTTAAAACCTACCCTGGTTTTGTTTTTCTAAAAAATATGTTTCATAATGTCGCCCATCCCTAAAAATTTATAGGTACTCACACAGTAGGTACACACAATTAATTTGCTTGTTTGTTAATAGTGATATATTCTTTTTTATTAATAACAAGCTGACCCGCCCGCGGCTTCGCACGGGTGGTTTTTCAATAAAACATTACCCTCATTTTGCGCTGTTGGCTAAAAAGTATCCTATGTTCTTTCCCAGGATATAATCCTCGCAAAATTTCATTACGATCCGTTCAGCCGTTTAGTCGTGTAAAGGTAACAAACAAACAGAGTTATGTATGTATGTATTATACATATAAACTTGAATCACTATCTATTGCTGAAAACTGCATTAAAATGCGTTGAGTAGTTTAAAAGATCTAAGCGAACAGACAGCGGAAGCGACTTCATTTTATACTTATGAAGCTTTCTGTCATTTCCGGCAATGCTTCCGTCACACTAAGATTCGTAGAGCTAAAAAGCAATCAGAACTTCAAAGGGCAACATTTTCTATATTAATTTACTTTACAATTTTAAGCTATTGCATAGTTTCTATCGCGGGCCTTGAGCGTGGAGACTGAATCCAGAAATTCCGTAACGAAAATAACCTAACACCCCCCACTCCAACCGGCACAGCGGTGATACTTTTTAGTTTTGCCATCTATCGATGAATAGCAGAACTTTTAATGACTTTTTGAAATATCACGCTTGTCTCTTTAGTTCAGCAACTCGCCTCTAGGTGGCATTGGTTGTATCGGCGTTACTGCGCATGCGTAATCCCTCTTATTTTGAACAATATTAACTTTTCATTTATTTAATAAAAGAAAAAAATTGTTTTCTTATCGGTCACCACGCTCAAAAAGTGTAACTTGAATTAATATCAAAGAAAAAAAAAACAAAGGAATAAAAATGCTGCATAAATAAAATAAATAAATAATTATAATACTTAATTAAAATATAATAGCAGTTTTTATCAACTTATGCAATTATTGCATAAGTTGATAAAAACAGCTACCTATGCAATAGCTTTACCGCGGCAGTCTCCGAGTGCCACACGTCTTTTTTTATTGACAAATTTATTTCTTAGAAAAATCAGTTGTAGTCATGGGGCGTCTGAGGTTTTGGGTTATTTCATGGAGACCATGTATCGGGATTGATCGCAACCCTACCAGTGGTAGGTACCAGTAGGGTAGTATTAGTACCTACAGCTAACATCAATGCAGCGAACTATCAAATCGTAGCATAATCTTTTTATTTTCGTTACAGGTTTTGTCTAATTTTCTAGAAGTAGACTTTGAAGACATTATCATTGGAATTAAAGGCAATCCCATACACAGCTTCAACAAAAACGAATATTATATCAAGGAAACCAACGATCCAACGAAAAGAAAAGGACGTGGCAATGTTATTTTAATGGGAGACACTATTGGAGATGCGAAAATGGTTGATGATGTAAATAATATCGGTACTGTAATTAAAATAGGATATTTAGGTACGGAAAGGCAGTCACTTTTATCGGAATATTTAGATAATTTTGACATTGTGTTACAAAATGATCAAACTATGGATGTAATAAAAAATATAGTAGGTTGTATATAATTATTAATTTTTGTTTGATTTATTATGTTAATCATAAGAAAAAACGTAGGAGCCTACATAGTTATTTTTAATTTTTACTGTAGATTGAACAAGCAGTGTGTGTGGTGTGAGAGCCCGTTTGTTAAATATACTTGAAGTTGGAATCAGATTTTGTGAAAGTCTAGTAAGCGAATTATCGGTTGAAAAGCCGGGCTCAGCTGGGCTCTCAATCCTCACACAGGACTGAGAGCCCACCCGTAACAGATAAACTATGCACATTACAGAAATGGTCTTTACGTCAAAATATAAGTAAATCTCAAACAAAATTTATGAAACTAAGATATTGTCGCTAAATACTTTCCTATATCGTATACATGTCTAACTTCAAAGTGGCCCCGCAATCCTCACACATACATTGTCTTAGAGTATGAAAAATACGACAAATCCAAACTTTTCTGTTTAAGTTCTTGATAGCTTTGGCTAATATTAATTAAAAAATGCACAGCTTATCATTCATTTTCTGTATTAAAAATAGAACTTGTTTTAACTACCGTGATAAACGGCGTTCTCTGGAGATAAGCGGCTAAAAAAATAGTCTAAATGGTAGGTTACTTCAACTTCCTCGGAACAGACAGAACTTACTCGTATGACCACAGACCACACGGGGAGTGTATGACCCGTGATATGATAACCCGAACCCGTGGTGAAGATCCCTCATCAAAAAAAAGAACGGTTTCCGGTTTTTAATTCATTACATGAAAAATCATAACAATAGAATGCGCCTTGTCTATGGATCACTTTGCGTGGTTGGTTCATGGTTGACTACTTGTCATGATACTGTCATGATGTTGTCATTGTCAGTCAAGTCAAGCAGGTAACCGAGCTCAGAGGTCTAGCGTCGAAGACTGTGTTAGCGCGCTGAAAATTGCTGCCACCCCATGAATCAGAAATAGCCGTCTCGGTCGTTGAAGCCAGGGTTAAGCACGTCCGACCCTTACCCACACTTCCGTCCAACAATGGTCGGAGTGTTGAAGACCTATGATGATGGGAACGAGCTGTCTTGTCTTGCTTTACATCTAGGTAGGTAACTAAGGTCTGTCTGTCTGTGTTGCTTGTCGTCTGTCAGACTGTCAGTGTCAGTGGAATATTTATCGGAAATATAATAATTATATCAAAAACTCCTAAAATTATGAATTATAACATGAATTTAGTGGCTAAACTGTGCACCTCGTTCTTGGAATAAGTTGAGGTCCGTGTATCTGTATACAACGTGGTGGTTCCAAACACGGGCTGAACAGAACAAAATTGTTTAGCAAAGTTGCTCCGGCGAAGTGGTAAGATCACGTTTTATGGTTTTTGTAGCCTATTGAATAATAATATTAAAAAGTGAGGATTTTCACTGTAATTCTTTTGGAGACTTAAGTATTTCTGGACTAAGACTTTAGTGTTAAGTATCATGTCTTACATGTGATCGGAACTTGAACTTTATGCTTGAATGAACGATATTTACCGCCGCACTTCTTTACCTTTATGCTACGTGACTACAATCACAAAGCCTTTATGCGACTCGGTTGGCGGTCACTCGCGTGTACTTCCAAAATATTTTTTCTATCATTGGTGACCTACTTAGTTAATCATGTTTATGTAATCTGACACTACTCACTCATCTAATCACGTAGGTATTTACATAATAATATAGTAAACGTTCTGTTTATATTTTTTTAGAATAATGGTGGTCTGACTGGTCCATTGTTTACAACTGTACTGTAAGAGGAAACATAAAAAAAATAGAATAACTAAAACATAAAAATGGCAAGGTACATTGAAAACACATCAATTTTCAACTACAGCTGGGACCAAGTTGCATGCGGTTATTGGAAAAGATACCCTAATCCTCAGAGGTAAGTTGCAAATCAATTTTTATTCCTAGATTGACCGAGATTGATTGACCTATGGACTTGCTTTAAAACCCTTCCTCATTCATGGTGCTTGCTAAATATGGTTATATTTATCATCATTGAACAAAATGTATGCAACTTTGAACAAGGTCATTCTTACTTCATTAGGTATGTGATAAATTCCATGTTAATAATAATGATTGAAATAAATCATGAAAGTTTTCTAAGTAAAAAGTTTATTTTTGTCTGATCTAATCACTTTGACTGGTAATTAAATTCCAGTTCACATCAATTCATGAATGGTTTGCAATTCTAACAACATAAACTTGATGTAGTCTTTTAATCTTTATTAACACTTAATACGTTGAAATCAATTATCTTTCCTGTTTTTCTTGCTTTAGGATCTTTATCATTTTCTGTTTGAGTGTATGTACATTCTTACTATAAGGTAGGTACATCAGAAGTCATGGACTTTGTAGCCCACTATCATTTTAAATAATTCTTAATTCTTCAATAATAATTCAAATAATTGTTTAAATATTATTGTTAGGTCATAATTTTGTTCAAAAATTCTAAGGCACGTGTTGGTTAGTATTAGGATATCTTTACAGGTCTGAGTCTGAGTAAGAGATCTGATTATGTTCATCATGAGGATTAATATAGTCATGAGTATATTTTTTTATATATTCTAATTTTCTAATGCAAAGCTTTATTGTTTAATTTTTGTTGACACTGAAATGTCATGTCATGACATATATTATTTATTTATGAACTTTTTGAAACACAGTAATTAATAAAGATTCTATGTATAACCTACTATAATATATATATACCTACAATAAAATAACTTACCTACTTTTATATTTTGTAAAACCTATTTGTGAAGGGAAAGTAAACTTTTTGTAATTTTTTTATTCTCGATTAACTGACATCTTGTATGTAAATTAACCATATGGTAAGTACTCATTAAATATGAGATTGATCAAATACTGTTTTATCGATGTTACAATCAACAATGTTTTGGTTCATTTCATAAACCTTTATCAGGGTGTGATCTGCTGATTGAAATATATCATGAAAGTTTCTTAGTAAAAGATGATACCTATTAAAACTAAATACAACCTGTTTTATTATGTACGACTTTAATTTAAAACACACATCCAGAATAGTATTAACTAATTTTAAAAGTGGGCTTAATACGGGTAGCTTGAATATTTATCTAGTAATCAATACATTTCCGTTGACGCCTTCGGCACGATGCCGCTTAGTCAGTTTAACAGGGACCACATACTTGATGAATGAATCTGATTTGTTTACCTATTTTATACAGGCTGTTTCATTGTAATCAAGGTTGTTAGTTAATATAAAAATTTCTATTAATTTGCAATAACTTATTTTACAACAATACTACAATTAGCCCTATCTGTGTTTTCATTTTATGGCGTATATAACAAAACATTAACAAACTGTCTATATTCCTACCATAATATATAAATATCTTTTAAAGTTCTAAGTAGTTAATGCATAACTATGTTTCAGCACCCATGTTCTATCGGAAGACACATGGAGTAGAGAAGTCGGGAAAGATGGGTGTCTCTACACAAAGAGGGTCCTCACCAAGACAAATAGAGTACCCAAGTGGGGAGAAAGGTACGTGGGTATTTATTTTAACTTCTTTGTTCCATCTTCGCTGTAACAAGGGTCTATTATTGTTTCATATAAAATGAAAAAGGTGTGTAAATTGTATCCAAGAACTGGATGATGATGAAAACAGTAGCTATGCCAAAGGCACTTAAAGTGATACTGGTAGTTTGCTTCGAACAGAGTTTTCTGGGTGGTTTGAGCGCAATCTCGCCAGACTGTAATCATAATAATCATAATAATTTATTGCCAGAATATAGGTTATGTATATAGAAATGTCAGATTTAATTTAAATTAGTTTCAGTATACTCTACCCCACTCAGGGGTGTGCAATAAGCTTGTAAAGCTTTCATATTTGTTCACTTATAAAACATTATTACATTATTTAAGTCAAACATTTAGTAAGCGATGCTATATTTGATTTGATTTCATCGGTGTTCATTTTTTAAAATTATATTTGCACTCTGGTTTAAGATATGCACTTTGATGGTATTTTGGTTATAATTCAATGTTAATCCACAATAAACTTTCAATAGATGGACATAACTTGTTATTGGCCCTCGGCATATTATGTAAATTTTTGAGGTTCTGTTGATAATTCTCAGACTCATGACTTACTGAAGTGTCCTGTTTTTTGATTTGTTTAACCTGTAAATCAATTTAACGCTGTTAAGAAGCAAAGTAGATATTTCAGTATCTGACAAGGTTACAAAGAATTTGTAAACACACAATGACACATTGATAAATTCCTATCTTGCAGTCAAGTTCAGAGTTAAGCTTGTAATTACAATGAATAAATAAAATTTACTTTAAACCGACCATCTCTGTGGTGAGGTAAGTGAGTAGACTGAGCAAGACATTGCGGGTTCGATGCCCGCTTCGTGATAAATGTTTGCATTATCTGCTAATATTTCTTTTGGGTCTGGGTGTTAAGGTGCTATGAGACTCGTATTTCCTGATACCTGTAACCTCCTAATAGTGGGTATTATAGGGTCAAGATACCCATTACCCCCTGATGGCATTATGGGGTCAAGACTATGTGACAGTAAAAAAAACAAAACCATTTCATTCAGACTATAGTATACTGCGAAAGTGGTCTGTTACATGTTTACGACTGAACAGCTTAAAATTCTTGATAATAATTAGCCATAGTGATAACTTGCATTCCAAAAATGTGAACATAAGCTATTTCTTATCACGGGAAAACAGAAAGTAACAATAATTAAATGTCCTTTAAGCCAGGTCGAAAAAGTTATAAACTACAAACCATTCAAAAAATGTGCAGAACATTTCACACAGCGTTATCTATCCCCAAATTAAGCAAAGCTTGTACTATGGGAACCAGTTAACTGATATAATACTTATATACATTTTTTTTGTAAATACATACTTATAATATACAGAAAAATACCCAAACCCGGAACAAATACCTGTAGACCATACAAACAGTTGTCCCGCAGCGGGAATTGAAGCCGCTACCTCCTTCGTCTCAGCCGGTTATTCGCCCACTGCGCCACGAAGCTCTTCGAATTTATAATATTAGTATAGATTGTGGTTTGGGAGAAGCTAAGCTCGCAATACTTATATTTAATGAATAAATTAAATACAAAATAGATTTGGACTTTGCACCATTACATAAAAATCTGCTGACTCAGCCTTACCTAAAACCATATTTGTGTGAATATTTACGGCATATAGCAGGACATCGGACATCGGTACTGTATACTACAGCGAACTATCTAAGTTGATCGCATTTAGCTCAATTGAACAATTGCGGTCAGAGAATTTGCTTTATTGACCATGAAGTGGGCAGATATCAAAGTTTATGCCTTTTACATGAATAGTTCCCGATATGTAATTGATAGGCCTTGTTATTACATAAGTTTACAAAGTAAATGGTAAAAAACATCATTTTGTTCACGTATCCAAAAAGGTGTGTTGAAAAAGGTGAACACTGACTACTTTGAAATTTACATCATCATCATCATTTAACATTTTCTCGTCCAGTGTTGGGCATACGTCTCCCCTAATCGCGTCTAATAAATCTGTTCCGTACTTCACGTCTCCATTGCTGATCAGCCTTTATATCGTCGTGCCTTAGGTCTACCCGGTTTTTGGCACAATGACAATGTCATCCGATCATCGCGCGGGTGGTCGGTGGTCAGCCTCAGGTCTACTAGCATCCGTTGTCTACCATTCTTCCTTTTGACACCTCCGTGGCGCAGTGGGAGAACAGCCGGCTGAGATGCAGGAGGTAGTGGGTTCGATTCCCGCCGCGTTAATTATTACAAAAGTAAAATTATTATAAAACACTAATAAGATTAAATTAAAATGGAATGACGGGCATTGGACGAAGGCGATAACAGAATAATAAATAAATATAAACTAAGCAGAGCTTTGTACTATGGGAACCAGATAACTGATATAATACTTATATACTTTTTTTTTGTAAATGCATACTTATAATATATAGAAAAACACCTAACCACGAAACAAATATCTGTAGATCATGCAAACATTTGTTCCGCGGCGATAAACCATGGTTACTGACAAAGCGCAGACGAATAGCAAGCTGAAGTGGCAGTAGGCGGGGTACATAGCTTGAAGCGCACTGCAAAGCTCAGCGTAAGACGGCTCCTAACTAGATGAAAAAACTCTCATAAAGGTTGCTGGAAGCTGTTAGGTGCAGGCCGCACTAGATCGCTCACTCTGCAAATTGGGGAGGCCTATGTTCAGCAGTAGACGTTATATGACTGATATGATGTTGATAAGACATTTTCAAGTCTACCAATTAAACAAATCAGAGGAACGCGGGTTGTGATGATGTACAATTTCGTTTTTCAGGTTTTTCAGCGCTAAGTCTGTGAAGATTATTGAGGAAAGCATCCTGGATCCGAAGAATAAAACCCTCGTCACGTACACCAGAAATTTGGGATACACCAAAGTTATGGTAAGTATTTAACTAAGCATTTTTCTAGACTACTCGTCATTTAGGTTGCTATCGGCAAGCAATGGAAGTAACATAGAAATGACCTACTTTTAAGCTTAAAACCCCTAAAAAATATTTATTTGCATGAAGATCTAGAAAAATAAATGATTTTAAATGAATAATATAATATTACGAGACATTTCACACAGCGCTTTCTAGCCCCAAACTAAGCAGAACTTGTACTATGGGAACCAGATAACTGATAAAATACTTATATATACTTTTTTTTTGTAAATGCATACTTATAATATATAGAAAAACATCCAGACCCGAAACAAATATATGTAGATCATGCAAACATTTGTTTCGCAGCGGAAATCAAACCCGCTACCTCCTGCGTCTCAGCCGGCTGTTCGCCCACTGCGCCATGGAGGCCCAAATGTATTGTATTGTAATGGTACATTCTCACCGCAACCATTCGAGCTAGCTAGTATCTTCATCATTAAGATAATTTTCGTATCCACCCAATGTCCTGCATTTTCCTATCTTCTGTAGGTACTCAGAGTGGATCACATCTAAGTTTTTCCTTAATTCGTTCTATGTCACCGGTCCCTCCATCAGGAATTCAGAAGTATAAGATAAGATAAGATAAGATAACTCTTTATTGTACACCAAAGTAAAATACAGAACATAATTTTTATTACAATGATTTTATTAATTGCAGAGTGTAGTGGAGCGAGTAGAGTACGCGCCAGGCGCGGCGGGACAGACGCTCGCTCGGCGCTCGGCGTGGGTCGACTCGCAGGTGTTCGGCTTCTCGCGCGCCATCCGCGCCTTCGGAGTGGACCGCTTCAAGAAGAACGCATCACAGATGGTACGTACTACTGCAGAATGTACTGGAGCTGGTAGAGTACGCGCCGGACGCGGCGGGACAGACGCTCGCTCGGCGCTCGGCGTGGGTCGACTCGCAGGTGTTCGGCTTCTCGCGCGCCATCCGCGCCTTCGGAGTGGACCGCTTCAAGAAGAACGCATCACAGATGGTACGTACTACTGCAGAATGTACTGGAGCTGGTAGAGTACGCGCTGGACGCGGCGGGGCAAAGCGTCTGTTAGGTTTTCTATAGCATGAATGAGCTGTTTAATTTCAAATTTTAATTTATCGATTCAGCCGTTGTGCCGTTTTTGAGTCACTTAAATTAGCATTACAGTAGTAGAAAAATGTATTACGCGTAAGCGAAGCGAGACCATACTCAATATTCGTAAACCTTCGCTTCCCTGGCGTAAATGAAATTAACAAAGATAAGCTTAAGTAATAAACAAAACACCTCGCTCACTTGTTGACCAGCTCGCTTTGTTCTCCACCAGGTGAACGGATTCAACACCGTCCTGAACAGTTTATACGGTCGTCCGGCGGCGCCGCACGCGTCTCCCGTCGCGCACACGCTGAAGGAGATGCGCGAGGCGGCCGCCGCCGCCACCGACCGCGCCAAGCGGAACGTGCTCTCCAGCGTCAACCGAACATAACCCGACCCGGGGAACGACTAGACTACGCCAACTAAACGTACGCGGACTCTAATGTTTAGCTCGTTTCAGAGATGATTACACGTACACATTCTAATAGGCTGTTTTAATGTTAGGCCTGAGTGAAGGCGCGTTTTGCGCGGCGTGACCTACGTGCAATATTGCAACGCTTCAGTGTTTCCTCAAGAGCAACATTGCAACGCTTCAATGGTACTTCAAGAGCGACATTGCAACACTTCAATGGTACCTCAAGAGCAACATTGCAACGCTTCAATGGTACCTCAAGAGCAACATTGCAACGCTTCAATGGTACTTCAAGAGCGACATTGCAACACTTCAATGGTACCTCAAGAGCAACATTGCAACGCTTCAATGGTACCTCAAGAGCAACATTGTAACGCTTCAATGGTACCTCAAGAGCAACATTGCAACGCTTCAATGGTACTTCAAGAGCAACATTGCAACACTTCAATGGTACCTCAAGAGCAACATTGCAACGCTTCAATGGTACCTCAAGAGCGACATTGCAACGCTTCAATGGTACCCCAAGAGCAACATTGCAACGTTTCAATGGTACCTCAAGAGCGACATTGCAACGCTTCAATGATACCCCAAGAGCAACATTGCAACGTTTCAATGGTACCTCAAGAGCGACATTGCAACGCTTCAATGATACCCCAAGAGCAACATTGCAACGTTTCAATGGTACCTCAAGAGCGACATTGTGACGCTTCAGTGTTCACTCAGGACACTTCTATTCTATTATATGCGTGAGTGTGACATTACTCGCTACACCACACCTCACCCCCCTACAAGATAGTTAGTCAAAATTCAATGCAACCTGACCCTGCCGGGATAACATATACGCCGAGTGACATATAAGTCTCAAAATACAAAGTATCAATTTACGTTGCCGCGGAACGGAATGGAATCGAATTAAATTGTACATAGAATAATGAACTTTATATCAACTGTGTAACGTACAAACAAGATACAAATCAAAAAACTGTTCGCAAGTCTTCTGGAGAGTTATTTTTGGCTTGACTGTTTTAGTTTGTGCTATGTAGAATTTCGTTACCAAAATTAGCTTCCGTTCCATTCCGCGTCATTGTTCTTTGTCTATATAGTCTGTTCAATAGATATAAGACACGCCTGTGTCACGTCCGTGACACTTCAATGTATTTTGCACCTACTTATAATAATGGCTGGGTCATTTTACAGACTTATCATTTCTAAAACTAAACTCTAAATAAACAGTCCACAAGCAAAGAGAGGTGAGATATTTTCCCCGATTTACCATTTCCATTTAGGATAATCAAAATGGATTGCATTCCACTTCTTTTTCTCGATCTTCTTTATGCAATAAATATTGCATCTTGTAAGATAGTTGATGTGCTTAAATATCTTATCTACTTATAGAATACATAAACCATTAAACAGGATACCTTAGATAACTTAAGGTTCTTCAATATTTCTTAAAAAAAATATTCTATACAATTTTGAAAAAGATTGAATTATGCCTTTAATTCGATGTCTAATCAATACGTGAATAAAAATCTTCTATTATAACTTACAAGCTAGATACAACAAAAAATTAGAAACTATTGAATGTATAATGGGCAGTCTTATCGCTAAAGAAGCTAACTCCAGACAACTTTTGTATGGAGATAAATATTAGTGAATGTTATTAAAGAGTTGTTAAGGTCGAATATTTAGGTAATACAGGACGGATCATGGCGGTATAAATGACATAATATGCTTTTAAATATTTGTTCCGTAAAATTTTATATGCAATTTAGACACCCTAACTATCTTTCTGATTATTTTAAATTGCACTGCCATATTTATAATATATATGCAAATAGTGTATGTTATCCACATTCCAACTCGTGGCTATGTTATCTGGTTTGTCAACATTTTATTAAAAAATTGCATTTGTTTTTTTAATGTACAGGATGAATTTGTGAATAGTCAAATTCTAAGGATTTGATGTGGTATTTTTAGTCCAATATTGAAGTTGAAAATCCACCGTTCCACAACCTTTAGTCTAAAAATGCCTTTATACTACGTGTTTTGTTATGTACGACATTAAATGAAAACACGGGTAGGGCTAATGGTTAGTATTGTTGTAAAAAAGGTTTTTTCAAATTCATTACAACAAAAAATTTAAAAAATTCATACAACCTGAATATCAACTCCTTACCTGACGACCTCCGTGGCGCAGTGGGCGGTGGGCTGAGACGCAGGAGGTTGCGGGTTAGATTCCCACTGCGGGGCAAATGCTTGCATGAACTGCAAATATTTGTTCCAGGTTTGATTATTTTTCTATATATTATAAGTACCTATGTAAGTACGAAAAAAAAATATTTAAGTATTCTATCAGTTATCTGGTTCCCATAGTACAAGCTTTGCTTAGTTTGGGGTTAGATGGTGCTGTGTGAAATGTCCAGCATTATTAGTTTATTTTATAGTCCTAAAATATCATTGAAACAGCTTGTATTAAATAGGTAAACAAATCATATTCATTTATAATGTAAGGAGGTACCTGTTAAACTGACTAAGCGGCATTATCGCAAAGGCACCGTCGATTTACGTTAAAAATTGTTTATTGGAAATGTATCGATTAGATAAACACACCTCTACAATAAGTTAATACGATTTCGGATGTGTTTAAATATGTCGTACATAACAAAACCGGTTGTATAAATCATTACAGATTTATAGTTTTGGAGTTTTGACTGGGCCAAACTTTGTCAAAGGTTTACAAACTCATTCTGCATAAAAAAAGCCTGGTTTTGTTTATAGTCATTTTTGTGTGCTAATATTTGATGCTCAATATTTGACTGAAAATTATATTGAGCGTGTATATCTATGTATATTGAGAATATATATGCCAGCTGAATTATTTTTTGTTCGAAGTATATATTTATTATATATGTAATTAATTCTGACTGAAAAATGGTCATACAATGCATAATTTACATCGAATATATAATTAATATATATGAGATATATATATATATATACATATGTATGTAATGAATTGCTATACTGTTTATCATGACATTTGCAGGCAAATAACAATAGATGTAAAATATGGTCGATTAAATTAGGTATAGTCTTGCAATGATCAACTCTAAAAAATAAAATAGTTTTATTTATCTAAGAACTTATTCTTAAATATTTTTTAATTTTATCTTACTCAGAATAAAAATCCATGTTCTTCAGGTGTTTAAAGGATGCACTGCGCAAAAGAATCGTGTGATATTGAGGGCCATAATTATATCCACAGTAGTCTTTTTATGTGATTACTGCTAAGTTAAATATCACTTGATTTTTTATTAGCAGTGCGTCCTGCCTTCTGTCTTCCAAAAGAAACCACCGCGCTAATATTGCATTGATAGACGATCGACTTGTTATAAACAGCTCAGACGAATGGATATCAATAACGAAAAGCTACACGAAAGCGTTGGGCAAACATTTTAAAAGCCGTTACCTGAGCGCGTATTTTCGTATAAACAACGCATCTCTTTCATTGGTATAGCAATAAAATGAGACCGATGATTTGTTGAACCCACCTCTCCAGTGTATGTCCAAGGTAGAGCCTTGTACATAATAGGCTGAAGACGTATAATTCGAAGATACACGACGAGACGCCTTGCCTCTTCTAAAAGGAAAGTCAGAAAGTCTATAGCACAAAAGCGCTGGGTATGCATTGGAGCGATTATATACTTACGACGTTCAAATGACGACTGTTACTCCCATATGTGGGTACATGTTTTTCGTTTACGATATTCATTGGAGCTGAGTATGCATTTTAGGTCTACTTAGTACCTACCTAATATTTTAGTACCTACACCTAAGTTAGGCTAATGTTTGTTTAGAAAGATGGAGTAAAATGTTAGATTTAAAATATATAAATCATTATAAATACAGGATTATTCACCTAACGTTTAATATCGTTGTTACCCACCGTGTTTCTACTCAATTTCACTAACCTTTATCAGCGTGAGTGCGATCCGATCCCTACTGCGGCTGGCCTCGTAACACCGATAAAACGGTACGTTATCTATCCCGTATTTTCATAATGGTTGAAGTAAATAACAAAATTTTTCTTTGTAAAAATACATCAATCAGATGTTATTTATAAATGTTTGATGGAATTAGATGTTTATGTAAGTTCTAGAAGGAAGAAGTTATGGTAAATTAGTTTATTAGTTACCACATTCAATAAGAGAATCAATATATGAATCCTATGAACAATTGTTTTTATTTGTTTGAAAGTTAACAAATAGGAAAACGCAATTCTTATTTTGCAACAACTGGGTATATTTTTTCGTAACTACACTAAACTAGGTATTTAGTCATAAAATTTTTGTATAAATATACATTTCATTCAAATTAGTATATTCTTCTATTTAACTCTTATAGCAGCTCTTAACCTGGCACTTCTACTTCTAGGATTCCTCTCCACTTCTTCCTCAGATGGTACTTCCACATGCTTATTTATAGCCTTCCAAGATGTGTCTAAGAACTTATTTATCGTATCTTGATCCTGCACCAACATAGGACTGAGATATTTTAAAGGGACCGGGTTTGCTACCTCGTTAATAGTATTTCCAGCTATATGCCGTTTAACGATTGTGTCTTCTAATGAATGGAAGCAGATTGTGACTAGTTTGCCGTTTATTTTAAGGTAGTATTTAGACAGTAACATTCCATAGTTCATTTCATTTAGTTCATTGTTTACAAAGATGCGTAAAGCTTGGAATACTTTGGTGGCATTTGACTGTGGTCTTTGCAGTTTGTCTAATCTAACTTCATCAGGGCAGCAAGAGTTTACTACATCTACCAATTCATGTGTGGTTTCAATATTTTTAATCATGTATCGAGCGTGGATGATTGTTTGTGCTATTTTTGCAGCTTTCTTCTCCTCTCCGTAGATTTTGAATATCTTGTATAGTTCATGTTCATTGGCTGTAGCTAATACTTCTCTTGCTGTGATTTGGTCAGGGTCTCTGCCAGCATCCATTCTCATATCTAACAAACCATTTTTACTTATTGAAAATCCTCTGTCTCCCATATCTAACTGCATAGATGAGCATCCAAAATCAAAAAGGATACCATCTATAGAAGATTGGTTTATTCCCTTTTCTTTTAAGAGCGCAGGGAGCTCACTAAACCTTCCTAATAAGGAAGTTACTCTATTTGGATATTCTTCAGCAAACTTCTTAGCTTTTTCATAAGCTGTAGGGTCTCTGTCTAGTGTAATCAATTTACAGTCAGCAGATTCAAGGATCTTTCTGGAATGGCCTCCAGCTCCAAATGTCATATCAATGTATAACTCATTATCTTGAGGATCCAGATGATTTATGACTTCATTCAACATAACAGGTGTGTGGTCTCTGTAACGAACATGTTCAGTCGACAATTTGCGGGATAAGGAAGCCTGGGTGAAGCGTCGTAAGTGCCGGAAAATCATTTTGACTCCTTATTGAAAATTTTAGCAAAGAAACCTTTGTCTTCTTCCTTCAAGTACTCTAGAACTTCGTTAGAGAGTATCAAGTTACACTCTTCTGTATTTAAGCCTGTTGCTGTGCTGTTGAGCGTTCGCTTGTATTTATTTTTGTAGTGATTGTCCGCCAATTTGTTCAGTGAATTATATTGACGAGTACAGAGCTCAGAATCTAAGTTCTGTTTCTCTGATGACTCAAAAGCTATCTTTACTCTATCCCTGATGAATCTCCCGAGGTCTCTGTAAGTACGCGTATAAGAAAATAAAAGAATTTCAAGTAAATAGTCATGAATAACTGAGCTAAACCATTTGTCAACTTACCTTTCGCCTTTAGTTGTGTCTACAGGCCATTTAGCTATCAATTTCGTGAATTTCTTATATTGAGAAGTCATTACTCAGTCGGTAGAAGTCTCAGTCAGTAGAAGTCATTACACTTTACTCACATAACAAGGGAAGGGTCTGTAAATTATTTAGAAACAGAAAATAGTACCTAAAAGATTTATTGCGAAAACAAATCAGGAAAATTTAGGTTATATTTTTTTTTGTTGGGTTGGTTGGTATGACTTTGACAATGACAAAACTGACAAATGCTTGAAATTGACATTGTGATTTTCTCAAATTACAGGACAATCGTCGTGCCGATGCTAATTTGTAGTAAAATCTTGTAAAATCTCTTGTGTTAAAATATTCTCCTTACACAACTCACCGGGTACTTGATAATAACTCCTGCGTTGCATGTCGTCGCGTCGATTGGGGTCGGATGTCTACATGTTATTTAAAAATAACGTACCTAAGGTAGGCTATGGCTACTACTTTACACCACTATACACCTTGTAAGCTAAATAATAAGGCTTTTTAAGATAATAAGCTAGTTTCATTTTCAAGTGGTATAAAAAAAGGATTTCAGAAGGTAGGTAAGCTACTAATACAGCTTAGAGAGCTTATTTACAATTAATAATAAGGAATTATCACAGAGCAGTAAATTAAAGGCATTGTGGATATTTTGCGTCAACTAATGAGTGTTTTACTAACTGCTAACAGATGGCGTTGCTCTGTCATAAGCTGATTAACAAAGAGAAGTGGATTGTCAATGTCAATGAGTGGTTTTCATGGTCATGTTTTTTTAACTGCTAACAGATGGCGTTTGTCTATCATGCTCTGATTATATAATGGGAGCAACCACCACCAATGCTCTTAATTTCAACCTCACCTGCACGCGGTACATCCTGCAGTAACTGACGAGGCTCTGGCGACCGGTCGATGGCGGTATAGCCCTTCCCTTAACCACCACCATCGATGGGTTTAAAAAATACTTAAACTTAAACGGTTGATCCCCCAGACATACACAAAATCTGTCTTGCACTGATGGTCGTGGCACTACTTTCCGGCCTAGATGGCGCTGATAGTAAGGTCTTACAGGATGCCTCTAAGGACGCTCGTCAGGATCCATTTAGTGACGTACGGCCACCCTGTTGCATCTCACACCTTTACCGATCGTACCGGCCACCCAGTCCATTGGATAATAAAGGTTGAGACGAGAGAGTGGACTTGCACCAGCGCAACCGCCTGTTCACTTTAAATAAACTCCCGCGCAGATGACCCTTGCATACTATTCATGGATTTTGAGTTAAAAAGACCAACGGCGATAGGGTGGTGATGGTGGGGCTGAGATTTCGGTGAATTGAAGCCTTAGTTAGCACCCTGCACGTTAGGCGGCTAGACGAGAGTGGTCGCTCCCGGATCGATTAGAGGCAGGATTTTCGGGTTCGGCAGCACATCTAGCGACAAAGCAGCCCTTTTTAGGATCACTCTGCTTTCCTCTGCATAGAGAAGGGGCCTAGAAAAGGTGGCCTAAAAATAGTCTGTCTCTACCTTGTGATCTAAGGGCTTAGCCGCGGGCACCTAGACACCGATTAATGCGGTCGAAAGATAAAAAGAAAAACGTTTGACATACAACCAAAACAACTGCATATAGCCGCATGGAATATTCGAACACTTATAGATAATGACCGAAACTCATGTCCGGAACGAAAAACCGCTCTTATCGCAAGAGAACTGGCACGATACAGAGTTGACATCGCAGCACTTAGCGAGACTCATCTTTCAGACAGCGGATCACTTCGCGAAGACCTTGGAGGATACACATATTTTTGGATTGGGAGACCTTCAGGTGAAAGAGCGGGTAATGGAGTTGGCTTTGCAATACGTAATACCATTGCGGGTTCTTTGAAAGAACTTCCAAGGGGCATAAATGATCGGTTGATGATATTAAGATTACCTTTAATAAATAACAAATTTGTGCACCTAATATCCGCGTACGCTCCTACTCTACCATCCAGCGAGGAGGAGAAAGAACGTTTCTATAATGCTCTTCGTGAAGTTTTGGTTGGAATACCGTCAAAAGACAAAATAATCCTACTTGGGGACTTTAATGCACGTGTTGGAGCAGAACACATCTCATGGCATGGCATCCTCGGAAGACACGGTATAGGAAAATGCAATTCAAATGGCCTGAACCTACTAACTTTGTGCGCTGAATTTGGTCTATGCATTACCAACACCTTTTTCCGTCTCCGCGACAAACACAAAGCCTCGTGGATGCACCCTCGCTCCAAGCATTGGCATCTGATAGATTACATCATAAAGCGTAAAAAAGACCTCCGTGATTTTTATATAACTAGAGCAATGCGAGGTGCGCAGGGATGGAGCGATCACCGCCTCATTCGGTCTAAGATCCATCTAAAACTGAAACCAATACGTAGAGCTCCTCACAAAGTGCCTTCTCGACGTGTTTATTCTTCACTTATAACCAACCCTCACTTGGGAATTCAACTAGATAATACTTTTGAGGCAATGTTTACTGAAAACAATTCATCGACCATTATGTGTATTGAAGAACAATGGAACATGTTCTCAAAACTTCTCTATGAAAGTTCCACTAAAGTTATACCAAAGCCACAAAAGAAGAATCAGGATTGGTTCGACGATTCTGATGCTGTCATCAAGAACTTGGTAGAAAAACATAGACAAGGACTCAAATCTGGAAACATTAGCGAGAGAAATGACGCTCAAAAGCAGTTAAAATTAAAAATTCGGAGCTTAAAGGACCGGTGGTGGAAGGCAAAAGCGGAAGAATTACAGTTTTATGCTAATTTTAACTTAACTGGTAAATTTTACGAGGGACTTCAAGCTATATTTGGACCTAAGATAAAGAAAACAGCACCCATATTTTCTAAAGATCAACAGAACCGTTTGACAAATAAACAAGACATCGTTAACAGATGGGCGGAACATTTTCATGATGTTCTTAACCCGATTGCGCATAGTGTAAATTTAGTCTATATAAATTCTATAGAAAGTTTGCCAATCTCAGAAGGCCTTGCAATTCCACCCTCTTTTGAGGAATTCACAAAGTCTATAAAAAGGCTTAAAAATGCCAAAACACCAGGCATGGACGGCCTCCCCTCTGAAGTCTATAAATACAGTGGGGAAAATATTTCGAGTCGGCTCTTTGATTTGGTTCTTAGGGTATGGGAATCTGAATCAATACCATCTGATTGGAGAAATGCATCGATATGCAAGTTGTATAAAGGAAAAGGCAACATCTCTGACTGTGGCTCTTATCGCGGGATATCTCTTCTGTCCACTGCCGGAAAAATTTTAGCGCATATTATTAACTCCCGCCTTGGAACACTTTCTGAGAAATTTCTACCGGAGAGTCAATGTGGTTTCCGACCATCTAGGGGCACTGTAGATGCTTTATCAATAGTAAAGCAAATCCAAGAAAAAAGCTTTGAACATCAGAAGCCTCTCTACATGTGCTTTGTTGATTTGGAAAAGGCGTTTGATCGCGTTCCTCGTCAAGCTCTCTGGTGCATTCTGAAAAAATCTGGATGTCCGGACAAATTCATTAATCTCATACGACAATTTCATGATAATATGAACGCCAGAGTCCGACACGAAGATGAACTTAGTCATGAGTTCCCAGTTACATGTGGTGTTAAGCAGGGATGCGTAATGGCTCCAACATTGTTTGCAATTTATTTTGCGGCAGTAATAAAGGATGCATTTGAATCCTGCTCTGGTCAGATCGAGCTCAATGTTAGATCAGATAAAAGCGTCTTTGACATTTCGCGCTTTAGAGCCAAATCAAGGGTCAACAATATTTCAGTATTAGAGGTTCTATATGCCGACGACGTTTGTCTCATGGCCGATAGTCTTAATTCCTTACAAATATACATCAATGCTCTCCAACAATCTTGTGACAGATTCGGCCTTGTCATTAGTTTATCAAAAACACAGATTCTCAAACAACCACTTCGAGGGTGTGCTCCTGATGAGACCAATGCTAACCTAGATAGTAAGCCTCTCGAGGAAGTCAATTGTTTCAAATACTTGGGTAGTCTTATCAGAAACGATAACACCCTAGCATCTGAGATACCGGCTCGTATCGCTAAAGCAGCAGCTACTTTTGGGCGCTTAAACGACCGCTTGTGGAGATCACATGATATAAAGCTACAGACGAAGTTCCACGTCTACAAAGCCCTTATTCTGCCCATTCTTTTGTACGCTGCTGAGTCTTGGTGTCTCTATAAAACCGAGGTAAAAAAGCTGGATTCATTTCATATGAAATGTATTCGCAATATTTTGGGAATAAAGTGGCAAGACCGCATTACTAATACTGAGGTCTTACGCAGATCTAGGATGACAGGCATGGAGGCTCTGCTAGCAAAAACCCAGCTAAGGTGGTGTGGCCATGTACATCGTATGAACGATCATAGGCTACCGAAAGCGGTCTTCTATTCAGAGCTGTCAGACGGCAAACGTAAACCAGGTGGGCAATACCTTCGCTACAAAGATGTCCTTAAACGAAACCTAACTGCCTGCGGAATAGATCAAAACATCTGGGAAGGGCTCGCTGCTAAACGATCCGAATGGCGTTCTATCATCCACAAAGGCGTACAATCGTTCGAAGACACTCGCCTGGCGACCCTTGACGAGAAACGCCTGCAGAGCAAAATCCGAACGAAACGTCTGTACAGCTACACATACAATAGTGCCGGTCAACTTTACTGTTCGTCATGCGATAGGGTATTCAAAACCAAATTCGGTTTGGCGAGCCATATAAGAGCTCATGATAGGCAATAAACTAGTGTGTAAAGGGTTCGCCATAATCGAAAACGATTAGGAGGACATCAATATAATGGGAAGTGAATTGCCAATGTCAATTGCCGTGTCAACATTATTTTCTGAGTAACTTGAAAAAGAAAATATTACTGATCGAGCGAAGCGAGATCTCCAAATCAACTTGGGGAATCGGCGTTGTATGTAGATATGTATGTTTTTTTGTGCGAGGGTAACTTTCGAAGCATTGATCCGATCATCGTGAAACTTGGTATATAGGTAGGTAGTGATAGCACAATCGTAGTGTGACTAAATGAACTATAAATGTGAGGGGGGTGGGAGACAATAAGGTCAAATAGTACGTCTTATGAAAGGTCTTTATCAGTGCATTTCGATTCCGTTTTCATTTTTTGTTTAATCTTTGTAGTTTTAGAGTTATTAGCCTACAAATAGATATTTGACAAAATTCACAGGGTAGACCAGTGACCCCAAAGTGCTGAAATTTAGTGCCTATGCGTAAAGCAACACAGCTGAAACGTCGGGATAGCCAATAAAAAAGGTACATACGCGATAAATACCCGTTTTAATCATTAGTTATAACTGCAATTTAGACCACAAAAATGCTACCAATTGAGATGAGCTTCTGTTACTTGTAATTTGAATGAAACTGTAGATCAAGTTAGTTGCTTGTTCAGGTCATGGCACTATTTTAATAGTCAAAGATTACAAATCATACTGTTTTTGTTTTTATGGGAGACTCGCGAGATCTCAGTTCGGAGTGAACCGTTAGTTAGTTTTAACTTAACTTTTGTTGATTAAAATTTGTACGCCTAGTGTCATAGCGCACCTAACACTTATGTCATAACTAGTTTCCGTAGTAGTGTTACCCGCGACTTCGTACGCGTTACACTACTAAATGTGTAAATAACCTAGAAATAAAGCTAAGCTCGCTGTTGCAACTTGACTTGACACCCCACTTTTATCCCATGGGAACTGATTTATGGGATAAATGGTAATCCAGGTTATAATCTACGTATATAAAAAATCCTCGAAATCGGTTCTGCCGTTTATTTCGACATGATTGTGTAACAAACAAACAAAGAAATAAACAAACATCCGAACTTTCACATGTGTATTATGAGTGTGACATCATTTTTACATCTGTAAAAACATGTGTTTCACAACTAAAGATATTGGAATTGAAATTTAAAACAAACAAACATTTGCATTAGTTTATTTGACAAAGTAAGATTATTTTAGACAAATTTTTATATTGTGTCTTTGAGATTTTGGCATAAAAATATATTTTTTGGCGGTGTATTTTCAGACAGCACCATCTGTTACGCTAGTTGGAACTAGTTTTTTTCTTTTTAAATCAAAAATAAAAATCTCCTATTGCCGTGTCACATTATTTTCCGAGGAACTTGGTATAAAAAATACTTGAAATAAAGAAGAGATTTGTGTTTGTTTATCAGACGAAGTGAGATTGTTTTGTATATTTTGGCAGCTTGTCTCCAGCCAGCGCCATCTATTATGGTAATTGGAACTAGTTTTTTAAAAATCAAAAATGAAAAGCCCTCATTAGGTTTGTACCATAATACCTATACCTAATAATGTAAGTCCATCGATTATTCGAATTATCAAAGATTGTAAATTAATACTTACATAAAAATGCAGAATATTCACATTGAACGTATTAATATTGAGCGTTTACTAGTACAGGTATTTTTTGAATGATACTACTTATTACTTATTAAATTGCAATAACGAGTAGATCTAGTAAGGACTAAGTAACTAAGTAGGCGTAGGATTCTCGTCCTATCGACCCCTACCTACGTACTTCTACCCACTATTATGTTCAATATCTTACTGCACTCCTTGCTAGGAGATTTTACTCGCGAAAACCTTTTTTTAGCTGGTTGCCTTCTAGTATCATAAAATTGAAATACTACGTGTGTACAACATTTTGTTTGGTATCCATTGCTTTTTTTTCAACGCCTTGTTAAAGTATTGCCAGTAAATGCAGCAATGGACACGAAAATCAGAGATAGCTTTCGATGGGAGAGATCGTTAGTGAAAGGTAACGCTGAACGTTACAAAGTGTGAGCCTTTTGTCTAGATTAGAGAACGGTTTTTGGGAAGCGATTTTTATTATCTCTACGTATGTAGGCACTTAGCTATAAGTTTAAATAAACACCTTTTTATTGAAAAATTTCCTTCCCACCACCCCCGTTTGTTTGTATGTCTGTAGGTATTTACGGTAAACGGATGTTCCCCCTTCCCCCTTCCCCCACCGGACAAGCAGACGTACTGAGAAGTACCACCCATACCTGGTCGGCATACCACCTTGACGTACCAAACGATTTGATTCAACTTTTCTTGGGGAACTTAATGTAGAAGCAAGGAGTGGAAGTCACTTCCGGCGTATGTTTTTCCGAACCAGTATAATCTCGGAATCTTCAAGTCCAGAGTGAATAGGTTTTTTCTAGGCAAGCGTGCTCCATCTTCGATCACACCATCACTTACCACCAGGTGAGGTAATGGTGAAGCAGTTTTCTATCATCAATAAAAATAAACAGTTTTTTGTTTTTTGTTTTGTGAAAATCGGTTCAGCCGGTCCAATGATAGATACTTATAAAAGTTAATTTTAATAAAGACGATTAATCATTGAAGTGATTTAAAAAATACTTTTCCTACGCCAAATAAGTTTTGAATCGCAACGCATTTCATAAAACTAAATGTAAGTACGAGCAAAGGTATTGTACAACTAAATAAAAAAAATAAATAAATAAATATTGTTGGACATTTCACACAGCGCTATCTAGCCCCAAATTAAGCAGAGCTTGTACTATGGGAACCAGAGGGCTTAGCCAAGTTACAGTCGATTAGCGATGACGCTAGACGATAAGTCCCAAAATGTATGGGATTTGACACATGCTATAGAAGAACGACGTGATACAGCGACAACAAATGTATGTAGAGATCGAATAGATTCGTAGCGAATGTAATTTGGCTGCGGTCCCTGGTATCTGATAGAATGTTTATGTACTTTTTTTTTGTAAATACATATTTATAATATATAGAAAAACATCCAGACCCGATACAAATATTCGTAGATCATGCAAACATTTGTTCCGCGGCGGGAATCGGACCCGCTACCTCCTGCGTCTCAACCGGCTATACGCCCACTGCGCCACGGAGGTCGTCAATTAAATACCGGACTCTCCCGCCTAGTCGCACGATACCGCCCTCGAAACAGCGGCTTAACCGTAGGGCGGTCGGCGCGCGCATCCGTCGGCCATTTCCATCTGCAGTCGGCAACCGCGCGTCTAGCCCGCGCCATGCAACCAACACACATTACATAATTACAACACAAGTGTCCTGTGCCGGACAATCCAGTGACCTGTGCTTGAAAACAGAAAAAATATTTAAAAAAAAACCCAGTGCGTGAAAGTCGTGAAAATCTTTATTAGTGGAAATCGGACAATTTATGTGTCGAGTAAGTTTTAGTAAGAACAGAGTATTTTGTTGCATTATTTGTATATTTTGCATTATATTTTGCAATAGAAATAAGTTTTTATCAATACCTTTGTTGTAGAACAGCGTGCTTGTAATAGAACGTAGAGTTTCATTGACTAAAACGCTCGTAAACTTTAGTTGGTAATATTTGAGTTAGATCGTAGACTGGATGTTCCATTATCGATCCTGCAGGCTGGCTTGTTTTGTTTCACGCGGCTATTACACTCAAATAAATTGTGTCTGAACACATATTATTTTGCAGCCTGCGGGGTTTTTAGAGAAGTTAGAGTTCTGTGGATTTTTATACAATGCTTATTTTGTTTACAAACCCGTAAACGCTTTGAATTTTTTATTTTGAAACGTAATTTTAATATAATTTTACTTGAATTCCTATCGATCGTCTGATTTTGTGACGTATAGCTATAATGTCCTATTGTCTAAATTTGTGTGTAAGCTAACTAATTTGAATTTAAATTAGTGGTTATTTTATCCATTATATTATAAAAATTAAAGTATTTGAACAAGAAAGGGTTTAAAACTGAAGTAAATTGTTATTTTTCCTAGAAGTGTTTCCCATGTGTAGAATGTGCGTAGATAGAGCCAGCGAGTAGTTCATAGTATTTCATTCATGTAAATCCGAGTTTAACCTAATGAATGACATCACACAGTCTAAGGAGTCTAGCAACAGTCATATTCGCTTTTTAGGATTCCGGACCAAAATGGTGCCACTAAAAATCTGAAATTATTATGATTATAGGAAAAACAAAACGAAGTCTCTATCTACATATAATAGTATTTTAGAAATCATACGTCATTAAAAATCTGAGTTTACCGCTCACATAAGATGGCGCTGCTAAATTAGCAGAAATCTGAGTAGAAACGGAACCCTCGACGCGTAAGTTTCACTCGCACTTGACCTGTTTTCAAACTAAGCTGAATTTAGGATAGAGGAGGCTCGTAGATAACAATGGAGGCCTATACCCATCAGAGGGTGATTGTGGGCTGAAATGATGATGATGATGATGAAGCCGAATATGACGTAGGCCTATCTATTTGCATGCATAGAGAGGTAAGATGCTCGTAGACGAGATCATTATATTTGCGCTTACAGGTCAACAAGAGCGATGCATGGCTCGAGCATTCTACCAATATAACTATTGTTCTTCCAAGAATTAAGCCCTTTTGTGTTAGTTCCTGTCGATGACTGCAGAAATAGAATCACAGAGAAATGCAAGATGCTAAAACCAGTATGTCAGGGCTGACAAAGAACAACACACATCATGGCTAACGTATTCTACTATTTGAAAATGAAATAGATTTCCTAGAACTAAATACGTAGGTGTGGGTAATTTGGGAATGGAAAGGGTAGCATTTCATTCAAGTTCAAAGGCAAGATGATACTGTTGTTAGCGCCTGCCCGCATTGTCAAGTTTGATGTAGGTTGTGGGTATAGCTTAGCTGATTTCAACGGACCTCTACTGCTTCCCATTTTGTATTTAATTTTAATTAGAGGTTGCGGTAAAGATCATTTTCTTTTGAGATGAGATCTCAAAGGCGAGCAACCACACACTAGAAACGAGCAGCCTTCAACAAAACCGGAACCTTTGCACTTTTTGCAGCTTGTAAGTTCTTTTTTAGTTTTATGCAGTTTTAGTCTCCAGTCTTGAGTAGCACATTAGTAGTGCAGTCAGATCAAAGAGGACATTTGCTTGGACGACGTACCATCTAAATATATCTATATCCTATATAGATCGTATAAAGTATACACTAAAATAAATAAAACAAAAACCTATGTAGGTGGTACCAAGGAGATTGAACGTCGTATCGAAAATGCCGGAAAAAGTTTCTGGTCCATGAAGAAAAACATGAAAGGCGTATACTAACACTGAAATGCCAACTCATCGACATGTGTATCCTGCCTGTCCTAACCAAGAAAGCGCAAGCATGGTCGATTATCGAGTTACAGAATTATTGATTTAAACAGGTATTTATCGCGTATGTAGCTTTTTTAATTGTTATCCCGACGTTTCGACTGTAACAGCCAAGGTCGCGGGCAGACTGAAAAGGTACATACGCGATAAATACATGTTTAAATCAGTAACGTACAGTGATCGCGAAAGTTTGAAAAATACTATCGAGTTACAGAAGTCAAAACTCAAGATTTGTCAACGGAAATGGAAAGGAAATGGCAAAATTTTTGGTTACAGAAGAACAGTAACACCACGCTGCGTTGCTTTACTAGTATTGCCGATGTCGGAGACAAAACTGTCCGGTGTTGGGATTAGAACAAAAACAAACAAATCACGGAACCCAAATGACCTGGGGGTAGTTGCCCCCGGAGTTGAGGCCAATGCAAAGACTGTATCGGTCGAGGCCCTCACCCTAGGCATCCCAGGTGCAAGGGCAGAAAAGCCACACAATGGGATTGGGCGAGACACGTCAGCCGAATGCATCCCAATAGGCGGACAAACATCATCCCACCCCTGGGTACTCGACGGACACCTGCTTCGGGAGCAGATGAGAAATCGTTGGCGGGACGATCTTGTGTCTTTCGAGAAGGAGTGACCACCAAAAACAACAAGTGGAAATGGAAGGAACTGGGGGAGACCTTTGCCCAGCACTGCGACAGAATAGGATAAAAAAGATAGGTACTTCGATGATAAAAAGCTAAAGATAAAGATATATTTATTGGCCAAAACATGGGTAAAATTATACAGATGTTACAAAATTCAATGGTTTCACCATATTCAGCCATAGTGGCGTGCAAATTACATCTATACATATAAAATGCTTTGCCCTGAATGACTGATTGACGGATCAACGCACAGCCTAAACCGCTGATCGTAGAGACCTGAAACTTGGAGGGTGTGTTCTTTGTATGACGTGGGCATCCGATAAGAAAGGATTTTCCGAAATTCTACCCCTAGGAGTGTGAAAAAGGGGGGCAAAGTTTGTATGGGACAACATGATTCCTTGGTCCAATCTACTTCATGCATAAATCTTTTTTAACAGTATTGATGGAAGACGTGTTTCGTATTTTATTAAAATTCATCCCCTAACGGGATTAAAAAGGGGTATAAGTTATTTTGGCGGTGATTTGCTTCGAAGTTGATATCAATACTCCTTAGTGATTTTGATTTAAATTACATTTGATTTTGACACATGTTTGAAAACTCAATCCGGTTTTATTCAAAAAAGGTTGAACTCACTTAAAACATAAGGAAAAATACTCTTTAAAATTGGAATGTCTCGAAAGTCAATATGAGTACCTCATTTGAAGGTTTCTAAGCTTAAAGATTTTATGCACTTTTAGGACACGGCTTTATAGGGACGTAGAGTTCGAAATTTGAAATTGTAAGGACTACGAGTAGAACATTTTGACGACCTCTTGGCGCAGTGGGTGAATGGCCGGCTGAGACGCAGGGGGTAGCGGGTTCGATTCCCACTGCGGAACAAATGTTTGCATGATCTACAGATATTTGTACCGAGTCTGGATGTTTTTCTATATATTATAAGTATGTACATATTTACAAAAAAAAGTATGTGGTATTCTATCAGTTACCTGGTTCCCATAGTACAAGCTCTGCTTAGTTTGGGGGTAAAGAGAGAGGTGCTGTGTGAAATGCCCAGCAATATTTATTTATTTATTTATATATTTGGTCAGAAGAAAATAGTTTTCTTTTAGTTTGTCTTAGAAGTTTAATTTAGTGGGTATTGTTTTGTGCAATTTTTTTACATTACACTTATATGATAAATGTGAAATTTTGGATGTTTGTTACTCAATCACGTCATAACGGCGTAACCGATTTCGATGAAATTTCGTATATACGTAGATTATGACCTGGATTACCACATAAGTTACTTTTTATCCCATAAATCAGTTCCCATGGAATAAAAATGGGGTGTCAAGTCAAGTTGCAACAGCGGGTTTAGATTTATTTCAGGTTAAAAACAAATTAATAATGTTTATTACATCAAAAAACAAGAATACAGAACTTTGAAATATTAGCCTTAATTCTATAATGGTTACCTACACATTTAGAAGTGTAACGCGTACGAAGTCGCGGGCAACAGCTAGTGTCATATAAAAGAAATTATATACGGATAACTTAGAAATAATAATAGTTATATAATGCCAGCATATTCTCGTACTATATATCTCGTACTAATGAAATAATTAGATTAAATTTTAAACTAGAAATGTCATTGTGTATCATTTAAAAATTCATTGATTCTGTCATATGCTTTTGGGGTCAGGTAATTTTTTCGTTTTATCTTAGATAGATGGGAACTTTGTATCGTTTTTATATTAATAGCTACAGTGGGTTTTCAATTATGTTTTGTTTCAATAAAACTGCCAGGGTTTATGTATGGAGTTTGAGTTGTTTACCTTTTCTATTGCATTTTTCGGATACACTTCATCTTCAGTATACATAGTAATTCATTCAAAGATGGTTGCGTGTACCCACTTTCCTTATCGGGTACCTTCGATCCGACATCTCAAATAATCTCAATTTGTTCTATTGTTGCGAACAGAACCCAACACCTGCCACATTGCCTATTGATTGACTGATCAACTTTTCGGAGGAGAATTTGGCTTATTTTCTGTTAAACCACTTTATGTATACAAGCATGAGACTTCCGGTTTCGAATTATTATTTTATTTATTTATTTATTACTTTCACAAAATTAT
The DNA here is from genome assembly GCA_963924445.1 of Philereme transversata. NCBI lineage: Eukaryota > Metazoa > Arthropoda > Insecta > Lepidoptera > Geometridae > Philereme > Philereme transversata. The sequence continues at coordinate 16,892,814 of OZ004347.1, forward strand.
GGTTGCCTAATTCTAATTCTAATTCTAGGGTGGGGGGAGTAAGATCTGCACTGACGTCCCGCATTGGGGTGTATTGTGCATTACCCCTTCTAACCTGACCCCAGACATCTTAGCTCCTTGAAGTAACGGAGCAGGATTTTGGGTTGATGGATGCAGCGTTCCAAGATCCCCGTGGATGCCGTGGTGGTATTGGCTAGTAGTAGATGAGGATTCGATGAGCTCCTGCAGACCCGTCCTCAGCCTGATATCGCTCGTGACCGTACAGTGAAGCATCACGTGTTCCACCGTCTCTTCCTCCTGAAGACATGCGCGACAAAGCCCACTGTCCGTGGCCCCGGTCTTCAAGAGGTGATGGTTAAGTTCGCAGTGTCCTGTGATGACTCCCACCATCATCGTTAGATCATCGCGTTTCATTTTTAATATGGTAGTGCTAAGAGGACTTAATGCTAATTATCTGTCATCCTGGGCGTCCAAAAAGAAGGTGAGGCGTGACTTAATATAAAGTAAGTATTAGAGCTATTAACTAAATTAAAATACCAATCCTTAACAAATATGGTAATAATATACTTACCTATATACAATATTAAATATATACCTACTTACTTACATACACAATTTAATTTTAATTTTAGGTGACATGTAATTTGCACGCCACTGTGGTTGAATATGGTGAAACCATTTAATTTTGTAACATCTGTATAATTTTATCCATGTTTTGGCAAATAAATAAATCTTTATCTTTATCACATAATTTTCTATTACACCAAATGTATTTCACCAAGTTTTTGAAGAAGTTCATAAATAATGACTTACGACAACAAAGATTTGATTAAAAACTTAATTTGATTGTAAGGTGTGACATTATATTATGCAGAACCAATTTATTGTGAATCTGTTAGATGTTGGTGTCTTATCTGCCCCGCTATGCGATGCAGCCAGGGTACTTTATACAATGGTGGATAATATTATTAAGTCTAGTTGTTAGTATATAATTGCAAGATGTAACAGGGCTGACATAGTCGCAAGAGACTCAATGCCCTTTTTATAAGAATTAAAAAAAAATGGCGTTTCATTTAAAAAAAAAACTAGCAATTTAAAATTGGAAGCGATTTATGTTGAAATTAGAGTCCGGTTTTTAAGTAGTCGCGCGCGGTGGTCAGATGTTTTTCACTACGAGACTATATTAAGGCCTCTAGCATTTAATAGAAATAAGAATTTGTCATGGAGGCTGTATTTCATCATAACATATTATAAATACAATGAGTCCCATTTTATTTTTAAATTTACTTACGGTTAATCGCATTTACGGAGCCGTTATCGAGTTTTCAATTACTAATTTTCAGAGTGATGAATTCGGTAGATAAGATTCAGATTTGCTTTGTGTTTTCTTTTTTGTTTATATGGTGTAGGTATAATAAAAATTATGTTACACATCATATGCGATTACTGTAAGGCTCGAATTTGTTTTCTTCTTTTTAAAACTCCTTTATTTTTGTTATTTGATTCATACTTTTAGTTTGATCCGAAAGAGGTTGACAAAAAAATGTCATAGCTTACTAAAACAGGCTATAAATTACTTAAAAAAAAATCAATCAAATCTGAATTCGGATCAAGCGGAATGGAAAAAATATATGAGGGGAAATTTTTAGTTTTTACTTACATGAATCATATTTTCATGATTTAGATCTTCATTTGGATAGAAAACGGAAAACTCTCGGATTTTGTAGATAAAACTTTGTGTTAGGGTACTGTTAATGTTGGGGTGACCATGTCAAATTTTACTTGAAAATAAATTAATTCATTTATTGATTCAGACAACCGTGATCGTTTACCCGTGATCATGGCGCATGCAACCGTGTCGAAATATCGGGATACTCAAAAATTCACAAAACATGGTAAATATCCCATTTTTAGTGCAAATAGTGTTCATAACCATGATAGTTAGATTAGATAAGATAATTCCCTTATTGCACACTATTAAATACAAACATATAAAAAAAATACAGTTTTAAATCATAGGTACAATGGGCAGCTTTATCGCTAAAAGCGATCTCTTCAAGGCAACCTTTGGATGGACAGGATTTATATGAACAAATAAAGACGGCGGCGTAAATCCGATATTATTAGAACAAGTATATTTATAAAAAATATAGATTATATAAAATAAAATGCATAATTATAATATATAGTAATATAATCATAAAATTACATAAATATTAATATTATGATACATAAAATATATATGTATTGTCACCTACATATATAAATTATAAAAATGTATAAATTACATACTGCCAATATTTTTACGCGACGAGCCTACAACGTCCTGCGTGTACAGTATAATAACGCCTTCAGAATGCTGTTGGGATTACCGCGACATTGCAGCGCGTCGGGAATGCTCGCTAACGCACACGTCGACGGTTTTCACGCGATCATGCGAAAAAAAATCGCGTCTCTTTTTTACAGATTGCGCGGTAGCCCCAACAGTATTCTGAAGATGATTGCTGCGCGTTTTGATTGCCCTATTCAGAAGCACTGGGTGGGGATAATTACGGGCAATTCAATGCACGCAGGTATTTGATAGGTTTTTAATTTTAATTTTATATGAGTTTTTTTTTTTTTTTTTTTAATTTATTTTTATGTTCCTATTCTATTTTATTTAATTTTAATGTGACATTTTACTTTTGATCTAATTTACTGTATTATAATTGATTTGTATGTTTTTTGTTTTAATTTTATTTATTTGTGATTGTTGATATTTTGTATGGACGGACACTGTCTGAAATAAATGATTATTCTATTCTATTCTATTCTATAAATTAATAAGTGGCCTAGTGAGCAATGGATGACAGATAGTGTTGTCTGACCAAGTTTTTAAAGATAGGGAGAGATATAGCGTGACGAATCGAGACAGGTAGGGCATTCCAAAGCCTGGTAGCCTGCAGAATTAAAAAATACTGAGGTATGATGGGGAGTTTTTAATTGAAGGGTTTCAGAGGAACGTAAGGATCGAGAGTTGGAAAGGTGAAGAAAGTCAAAGCGTTCTTTGAGATAGGACGGAGTAGTAGGGATGAAAAGGAGTTAATAGTAATAGTGCCACAAGTTATAACATTAACAAATCCATTTGTGTAAGTACCCTCGTTTCAGTTGAGTACATTTTTTATTTCTGCACGTGTATAAATTAATTAAAGCCATTCCGCGTTCACTATGCACTTTGAGCTCAAACTTTCTCCACTGATTATTGATTCACAACTTACGCCCACCCAAGTTACCTTTAAGTTACTGTATGGAAGCTATTGTGGGTACGAATTTATAATACTTGCGTAGGTTTTTGGGAAAAAATAATTTATGTACGAGTATTAAATTAAGTATCAAGCCAAATTAAGGTCAAGCTTAATTAGAATTTGTAAGTAAAGTTTAATTAACTAAATGAGTAGGCTTGTTCCTACCAATTTATGTCGCGTTTACCTTCCTATCCTGTCTCGTCCCACAGGTCTTTCCGACCATCTCTATCTTTCTATGTATCCCAAAATCCTCTTTCAAATGTCGAGATCGCTCCTAATCGCCCACTCTATGTATCCAGTCCAATCGGTCTTGAGCAAGTCTCATCCATTGCTGTCCAACTTCCGCTACGAGATCATCAGACCATATCTTTTTAAATTCAACTAATTATTTTTAAGTATGTACCCAAAATAAGTTCGAAAATAAATGTCCCTGTGATATTAATAAAATTATAATTTGTATTTTTTTGTAATATTTAGTATTCGTTAAAGCGTATTGGATGAATGCTGTAAAGTTATATTCAAGTGTAATAAACGAATTGAATTGAACTATGTATTAGGGCAGGTTTTTCTTTTCATACCTACCCACTAAAATGGCATTTTTTATTGTCTGCACCACATTTCCGAAGATCTTATCTATCCAACAATTTAACGAAATTGCATTGCAATGCACGCAAAGTAAATTGCACCCTTGGAGGGAAGGTCAGGACAAGGCTGGCATAACGAGCGAGATGACATTGCCTGTATTCTGAGCTTTATAACTATTAACTTTATTCTTTACTAGCTTCCGCCGGCAGCTTCGGACGCGTGGTATGTCAACAAAAAGTAGCATATGTGTTAATCCAGGTTATAATCTACGTACATACCAAATTTAATTGAAATCGGGTTAGCCGTTACGACGTGAAAGAGTAACAAGCATCCATACAAACTTTCGCGTTTATAATATTAGTGGAATTTATATATATATATAGGGTTGTTTACTAACGTCAGCCATCGGGTTTACTCGCGTGATTTAGCCCGCCTACGCTACGTCTGTATAAGGTTTTTTTAGTGTTCAGTAGTCTATACACTCTTTATGTTGTATTGTTTAAATTTTTTATGGTTCCTTGGTCGACCTAGAAACCCTTTTAGTTTCGCCAAGTCATCTATCTTACCTATCTGTCTGTCTAACTGTCCGACCACTTACAACCGTTTTATCGTAGACATTAGTGCTGTAAAGCTGAAAATAGACATAATGATACTTTTTAGTGACGCATAGTAAATCACACTAATATTATACAAGTGAAAGTTTGGATGTTTATTTATTTATTTGTTACTCAATCACGTCATAACAGTTGAACCGATTTTGATATAATTTGGTATATACGTAGATTATAACTTGGATTACCACCTAGGCTACCTTTTATCCTCTAAATCAGTTCCCATGGGATAAAAATGGGGTGTCAAGTTGCAACAGTGAGTTTAGCTTTATTTCTAGGTTACCTACACATTTAGGAGTGTAACGCGTACGAAGTCCCGGGCAACAGCTAGTTATGAAATAAAAACAAACGAAACTTATTTTTTGAAGGGTACTTTCCCCTAGGAAGTTGAGGGTAATTTTTTTACTGATGCACCCCATCCTATATCGTAGAATAGGTCTTTAAAAATACTATAGGTTTCATCAACAATTTTTTGAGAAACAAATTTATAAAGCTTGAAAGTGTCCATTTTCGTAGTCTTGTGTGTGTCGCCCCCCTCCTCCCCCTCCCAGTCAAGCAAATATTATTGTATATCTAAAAAGTATCCACAACAGCAGCATTTTGAACTGTAGTTGTAAGATGATTTGTCAAAGCTGAGGAGACGAGCAGAGTCGACCAACTTTATGTCTTAGTTGGGTTTGAATTTTCATACAATATTAACTGTATTTTAATATGACTAAGTAACTGCTGATTACGGAACCGTACGGATGACGTATAGCGACCGATCTTGTCGCCTGCATCCAACGGCTCCCAGCAATCTTTATTAGGTCGTCTTTCCATCTAGCGGGGGGCCCGTTCTACGGCGCTTTTCAGTGCGCAATATCCACTCGAGAACCTTTCTGCCGCATCTGCTGAATTTTAAATAAATCTTTGCATTTATTCAGGTTTTTGACAAGTACCTAGGTAGGTCTGTTCATCGCAATTTATTTCAAAGAGAGGTACTTTAATAAACCTTTGTATCTCGGACTCTGACTCAAGTAGGTACCATCTCAAAGCCCTCAGTAATGCAAGGTACACAGGAATGCAATCCGAAGAATGTAATCCCGGTCCATTCTCTCAGGACCTGTCTACAATAAGAGGTAGGGCTGACTCAAGCAGGATTTAAAGTATGGGTACGGAACCGTGCTATAAATCCGTACTAGCTGACCCGCCCGCGGCTTCTAACGCGTGGTTTGACAATAAAAAACACTACCCTCCTTCTGTGCAGTCGGGTAAAAAGTAGCCTATGTCTCAATCCTGGTCATATTCTATTTATATACCAAATTTTCATTGAAATCAATCAAGGCGTGTAGTCGTGAAAACGTAACAAACAGATAGTGTTACATTTGAATTTATAGATAGATAGATAGATAATTTCTTTATTGCACACCATTTAAATACAAACATTTATAAGAAAATACAATTAAATAATAGGTACAATGGGCGGCCTTATCGCTAAAAGCGATCTCTTCCAGGCAACCTTTGGATGGACAGGATCTATGTGAACAAAATAAAGACGGCGGCGTAAATCCGATATAGTACACGTATATTTATTAAAAATATAGATAATATCAAATAAAATGCATAATTATAATGTATAATATAATCATAAAATTACATAAATATTAATATTATAATACATAAAATATATATTGTCATACTTACATATATAAATTATAAAAATGTAATAATTAATAAGTGGCCTAGTGAGCGATGGATAATGTACTAGCTGTTGCCCACGACTTCGTACGCGTTACACTACTAAATTTGTAGGTAACCTAGAAATAAAGCTAAACTCGCTGTTGCAACTTGACTTGCCACCCCATTTTTATCCTATTTATAAAATAAAATATAAAATAAAAATTGTTTATTTCACTCATAAAATAAAATTACCAAATTCAAGTTAAATCAAATTAAACTAAATCAAATCAAATAAAATAAAAATAAAATTATACAATAAAATTTAATTATAATTAAAATACCAACACACAGAGAGACATACACATACATACATACATACACGTACGCGGACACGAGGGACTATCAGTGACTGGGGCAACGTCCCTTATAAGGGGGTTGCATGGAGGCTTAACCAGTGATTTATGGGATAAAAAGTTGCCTACGTGTTAATCCAGGTTGTAATCTACGTATATACTAAATTTCATAGAATTCAGTTCAGCCGTTACGTCGTGATTGAATAACAAACTAACAAATAAACAAATATGCAAATATTTTTAAAATTTCGCATTTATAATATTAGTGTGATGGATTGCGTCTCGTAGCACCGGTAGCCAAGCGCGCACGTAGCAGTTAAGACGTAGCTTAGTTACTTGATAGGATTTTGAAAAAAAATTTGCCCGTATTTGGCGTTTTTAACAAACAATTTAATTCTACTTTGTAAGTCAATATAGGTATATTCTCAAAATCCCCACCGCTACGTCCCCACCGGTAGTAACCGTAGTTTGTAGTAACCGCACAATTTCTACAAACCAAAAAATATAGGTAACGCCGGTAGGGACGTAGCGGTGGGGATTTCGAGATATTTCAAAGTACTAGTTTCATCTGATTGCCGTGTAGGGTATTTTTTGCTTTGTGTACAATATAAGTTATTATTATTATCATCGTAGTAGTGTTGGGATTGTTATTGATCGAGCGAAGCGAGATCTCTAAATCAACTTGGGCAAATCGGCGTTGTATGTATGTTTGTTTGTCCGAAGATAACTTTCGAACCGTTGATCCGATCATCGTATAATTTGATATATAGGTAGGTTGTGATGGCATAATTTTGGTGTGAATAAATGAGCTAAAAATGTTGAGGGGTTGTTGAGATATTGGGGTTCAAGAGGGGTAAAAAAAATGAAAATGAGACTATTAGGTCCAATGAGACGTCAAATGAAAGGTCTTCATTAGTACATTTAGACTCTGTTTTTATTTTTAGTAAAGTCTTTAGTTTTTGAGTTATTAGCAATAATAAAAACTGAACTTTGACAAAATTCACAGGGTACACCCACCAGTGACCCCACAGTGCTGTAATTTGGTATGCGTGTAGCTTAAATGACACAAATATAGACAAAAGTCTGAAATCCAGAATAACTGGATTTTTCGTACCAATAAAAGATATAACTTTTGAAACTATCATGGTTATGAACACTGTTTGTACTAAAAACGGGATATTTACCATAATTTGTGAGTTTTTGAGTGTCTCAATATTTCGACGCAGTTGCATGCGCCCTGATTCCGGGTAAACTGCGTCGCAATATCGGGACACTCAAAAACTCACAAATCATGGTGAATATCCCGTTTTTAGTACAAAAAAGATAACCAACTACTGATGAACTGCCGTTACCTGTAATTTGAATGAAACTGTAGGCTAAGTTAGCTGGTTATGGATTTCGTGCCACTATTTTGATAGTCAAAGATTACAAATAATATTTTTTACCTACTACCTACTTTTGAACGACTAGTTATTTATAATAATAATAATAATAAAAAAACTAGTTTTTTTGGAAACGAGTTTTAAAATAAATATGTGAGAATAATAATAATATACATATTATATGTATATCATACGTTAGGTACTGATATGCACTTGGCTTAGGCCAGTGCAGCTCAGGTATATCTCCGGTTAAAGTACAACCGAGTGTAAAAAATACAACACCAAAATAATAATAATAAATATTGCTGGATATTTTACACAGCGCTATCTAGCCCCAAACTAAGCAGAGCTTGTACTATGGGAACCAAATAACTGATAGAATACTTATATACTATTTTTTTGTAAAGATATACTTATAATATATAGAAAAACACCCAGACATGGAACAAATATCTGTAGATCATGCGAACATTTGTTTCGTCGCGGGAATCGAACCCGCTGCCTCCTGCGTCTCAGTCGGCTATACGCCCACTGCGCCACTGAAGTATAATATGTATGATTGTATTGATTAAAGAAGAAATGGAACAGATCCGTAATAATGCGTATCCGTAACATCTGATAACATCACTACAGCCCCTCCCTGTCTGTAGAGAATTTCTGCAACCGTATTCTTCCACCTCTTAGCAGTAAGTATAATATTTAATATTGTGGTTCTCTTCTAAAACTTCGTAAACTGATAGAACTTTCTAGACAACTGGGGCAAAGTGCAACACAAAACTTTACTGTCGTAGCATTATTCAGGTGGTAATATTATATTTTATTGGAAAGACTAACGCGTGCGAATGTAGTTAGAATATTGTTAGTTTTGAATAAGAATTAAACAGTTCTATTTAAACATCTGTCTCTCATCTCATTTTCTCATGTATCGTTACGTTATCGCTACTCTTGGCTTTATTTCACCCTTCTAATAAGCACCTATATGTATTCCTATATTATACTATATATACTACTATATGTATACTTATTGTATTTTATATAATATACCTTTTTATATGGAATATTTATGTACTATACTATATTAATATTAATCCATTGATAAATACTTATATGTATATATATAAACATATATTAATTTTTTGCTTACCTAAGTACAGTTTTTATTCAATATTTAATTATTTTTTATTAAAAGCTACCGTCCTATAACGTTCTCCTGAAATACAAAGGTTGTCTGGAAGAGATCGCTTTTAGCGATAAGACCGTCACTTGTATTTCTGCGTGTATTGTTGTTTGTTTTTTATTATAAGTGTGATTTATAATGAAGCGTTTTCTATATATCTTTTTTATTGCGTTCATACAAAGTGGATTAAAATGTTACATGTCACATCTTATTTGGATACCGGTAATATAGATAATGTGCTTAACTTCTCAGTCAAGGGGCGTGTAATATTTGTATCAAGTATAATTGTAAATAAAGGGCATCTATATTTATAATGAACTGATTATACTAGTGGTTCGCCCCGAACTGAGATCTCGCGAATCTCCAAAAATAAATATTATACCTACTTGGGGCGACTTGCACAACGATGCCTAAACGTATTTAGTGGCTAAATGTAATTTAAGGAGTTGTCAAATCATACAAATACTTCAAATTTAAACATGTTTAGTTGCTAAATACGTTTAGTGATCTTTGTGCATGCCGGATTTCATCTTTGACTAATAAATTGGTGCCACGAAATGCACCACCAAACCAACCTACTTGATCCACAGTTTCATTCAAATTAGATGTAACGAGGGTTCTTGTATTTTGGTTATATTTTTTTAGGGTACAAATGGCAGTTTTTCTAGGTTTCAGACTTTTGCCTATATTTGTGTCACTAAAGCTACACGAATACCAAATTTCAGCATTGTGGGGTCACTGGTCTACCCTGAGAATTTTGTCAAAGTTTTGTTTTTATTATGGCAAATGACTCAAAAACTACAAAATTTAAACTAAAAATAAAAACGGTGTTCAAATGTACTAATGAAGACCTATCATTTCACGTCCTTTTTGACCTAATAGTCTCATTTTCATTTTTTTTACCCCTCTTGAACCCCAATATCTCAACAACCCCCCCCCATATTTTTAGCTCATTGAGTTACACTAAAATTATGCTATCACTACCTACCTATATACCAAAATTCATGATGATCGGATAATTTCTACGAAAGTTATCCTCGGACAAACAAACATACATACATATATATATATATATATATATATCTTAATTAATTTTGCATGCTTGTATACTGACCAGGGGGGGGGGGGGGGTTGACTGATGTCACGCGTACTCGTATCAGTGCGATTTGGTTTTTGTTATACTTTGGTATTATCGTTCAAAATTCGCGCGACTGCCCCCCCCTGGCTGTACCTAGATTATTTTATTACCAACTAATGTAACCCATGTATCAAATCAATTAATCTTTTTTTTTTAACTGTATAGATCATCGTTTGACCACAATCTCACATGATAGCGATGATGTGGTCTAAGATGAAGCACGAAGATCTAGAAGAACCCTATTCACTCTTACCTTAAAGAGAATAGAATAGAAAACGCTTTATTGTATTCCACACTTAAATTAACAAATCATATTTAAAACAATTAAAACTAGACACGCTTCTTATCGCTAAAAGCAATCTCTTCCAGACAACCTTTGGATGGACTGGATTTTACAAGAACGTTAAAGGACGGTATCCTTATAACTTAAGCTTTTTATTTAGCTGTGTGCTTACATAAGCAAAACAAAATAAATAGATACCAGGGTAGGTAATATTAATATAAATGTAATACATAAATGTTCTATAATATTAAAATACTAATAATAAATAAAAATACAATTTTAAAACAGATGTAATACAAACAATAACAAAATAAGATGACTCAGCTCTCTGATGCAGACAAATAGTGCTTAAACAATAGCGTTTTATAGATAGGAAGGGATTTGGCAGATCTAATTAAAGAAGGAAGAGAGTTCCATAAACGGATAGCTTGTACAGTAAAGGAGTTGTCATATAAGTTAGAAGAGTGGATACGAGTTTTAAGTTTCAAGGACTTAGAAGAGCGCAACGCACGAGGGTTATATAGATAGAGATATTCAAAGCGTATTCAAAGAGGCCCGGATTATATTCTTTAGGAAAAATAGACCATAGCAAAATGTTCCATACATTAGCCGTACGTATCAAGAACGTCGAACCATAACGGTGTGTGCGAATGGGTGGTTTAACAACCAGGTCTATAAGAATAGTGGTATAAAAAATCTTTCGATCTTTTCAGTCAAAAATGTTAAAATTTAGATGTAATTTTGACCATCTCCGTGGCGCAGTGGGCGAATAGCTGGCTGAGACACAGGAGGTAGCCCCCCGCGGAACAAATGTTTGCATGATCTACAGATATTTGTTCCGGGTCTGGATGTTTTTTTTATATATGATAAGTATGTATTTACAAAAAAATATATATATGAGTATTCTATCAGTTATCTGGATCCCATAGTACAAGCTCTGCTTAGTTTGGGACTAGATAGCGCTGTGTGACATGTACAGCAATATTTATTTTATTTATTTTCTTTATTGTTATCTATTGTAAAAGGATAATTAAAAACACAGCCTTGTAAAAAACACAGCCTTGTCTAAACATCAAAGCCTAGCCGGCCCCAGGCGGCCACAATACAGCACAGACATACAATCTTTAATCTTATAACTGACTTACGATTTACCACTTTTTTTGGGTCGGGGTTATAAAATTGTTCGCGCTAATGAACTTTTGTGGTAGGCAGTTCAAATCCTACAATATTGGCACGCAGTCGCGTCGATGCCGGATGCCTTCGCGGATTGCAGCTGAATTGTTTCCGCTCACTCTACATAACCTCCGTACATACAGCTCTGTATAGTTGACTGGTTAGCTTGTATCTACATCTGCTGTATGTTATAGCCATACCAGACGATCAGTGACCGTCCTAGAAAAGTTTATGTTAGGGAAGCCCTGCGATGCACTGCCCTGCGTCCATTAACTTGAGACATACAGGTGCCTGTAATTTCATAGGCAACCGAAACACTGCAAAGCTGCTTGCCGGCAGAGATAGGAAGAGAGTATAAACATTTGTATAATCTTGTTTCTATTATCTACGCTAAAATGCCATTTTTTTATACCACCTGGAGATGGCACAAGCCCCCACGTGATTTTTGACCATAGAATAGTGTAATAACGTATTCACGTAATGCTGGACCAAATAACTTGAGCTACAGTTACATACATACAACGCTGATTCGTCGAAGTTGATTTGGAGATCTCGCTTAGCTAGATCAATTAGGACCTAGGGCTACTTTTTAATTACATACCAAGCCGCGGTCGGAAGTTAGTATCTTCATAAATTGTAATGAAGATTTTCATAAATACATTTTTATACATAAATACATTTTCATAAACCTACATAAATAATTCCTCATTAGTTTAGACTTCTCCGAGGAACTCAAGTAGAGAATAATATTAAGTTCGACTTAACGAACAAGATTATAATTCATGCTAATTTTAAATAGTTTTAAGCTTTGTCAACTTATTCATTATCTTATGATCTCGGTACTGAATTGTAACGAACTAAATGGGGCGGTGGGCTGACTGAAACGCGGTTGCCGGTTCGATTAGATTACTGAGCATATTGTGTTTGCCTGTTATTGGTTTCACATGTACTCGTAGCATAAACCATTTAGATAATAAGTTCTTTGTAAGCAATCACGTCTTTAACTGTTGGTAAATCTAATAAATAAATAATCTAAAACCAGTAGAGTTCCTTGTGTAAGAGCTCACTCAGGAAAGTACTGCCGTTATACCTACATATATCTGCCTTCAAGCAGCATTGCTGTTTCGGTTTGAAGGTATGGTTGCCGGTGAAATTACAGACACATGAGGCTTTATACCTATATGCCTCAAGGTGATGGACGCAGGGCAGTGCATCGTAGGGCACATTTCTAAGGTGCGTGACCTACGAGGCAATTCTCTGTTATATGTGATGGTTACCACTTAACATCAGGTGGGCCATAAGCTTGTTTCATCTCTATTTTTTTTATATAGCCTATGCATTGCGGGTGGGGCGCAGTGGGCGAACAGCCGGCTGAGACGCAGCAGGTGGGTTCGATTCCCGCCGCAGAACAAATGTTTGCATGACCTACAGATATTTGTTCCGGGTCTGGATGTTTTTAAATTTGTTTTTATTACAAAACCGTATTTACAAAAAACATATTGAAGTATTCTATCAATCTGGTTTAGTACAAGCTCTGCTTAGTTTGGGGCTGTGGGAAATGTCCAGCAATATTTATTTATTTATTTATCCCACTGCTGGGCAAAGGTCTCCCCCTCATCTCTCCACTTATCTCGATCCTGTACCTAATCATCGCGCCAACGCTTCTTAGGCCTTCCACGATGTCTCTTCTTCATCTCCATTAGCATTAAAAAAAAATTACCACTGCTGGAGTAATGTTTCCATGTAAACTAATCTTCTCAATCGTAACGCTCTTGACAGAGCGGTCGAGGTCGTAATGTTGTATCATTATTTTTGGGGACAGTTGTTACACGCCTCACGATATCTCGCCATTTGTCTATGTCGAAAGACATTCTCGTGCATTCATGCAGCCCCCAACTGCAGGTGCCCAATTCTGCTAATTTATAAGAAAAAAACGATTATGAAGCCATATATTTCTTTAACGATTATGATTGTTGTTCCTGTCATAAGCTGCCAAATTGTGTTAGTAGAATACCAAAAAGTATCTATAGTGGCCATTTTGCGACGATACCATTGTCATAGTGAAGCGATTGGTTTAGTAGAATTTGGCCCCAGATTTGTTTTGATTGGCCTACTGCATGGGCGACTCATTCACTCATCCTTGGACGACAAGACACACAATAGTGTCTCGCCTCGAAACGTGACGTGGCCGAAGAATTTTAGAATGCGAGTTTGTACTAAAGCCGACAGACGCTGTTTTATGCCGAGCTCCTGGAGTATAGAGGCCTAGTAAGTAGTAGGAGTAACCTAGTAACGCCGTGATTATTCTTGTTTTTGAAAGAACTGTTGAACGATACCCCACACGATAGGGTTACGCTCGTAAAAAATTAAATCACAATTTACACGTAGAAAAGGTACAAGGTTATTTCTGTTTTTATTTCTTATCTAGCTGACCCGCCGAAATTTGTACCGTCTTGACATGCATATGACGCGGGATGCCAATGTACGTCACCAGTAGAATTGTCAATCGGCCGTCATTAGCTGCATGAAAAAATGAAATTTCTTCATTATTTTTTTTGCGTTAATTATCCTATTTTTTTATTAGTTATTCTGCTATTCAACCACGGAGACAAATATAACAAATCAAAGACCATAAAAATCGGTCCCGCCATTCTTGAGTTTTAAATGGTGTAACTAACCCGGCTTTGTTTTATATATAATGAGATTTACTATGCGTCAGCAACAAAACATTTTCGTGCTGAATCTTTGCGTTTACTTTACGGGTTAAACGACTGTAACTATGGACGGAGAGACATACAGACAGACAGACATGCGAAACTATAGAGTCCCTAGTTACCCTAAAAATACGATAAATCAAGATTAACCTTGTTACCTCAAAAATGATAAACAACTGTTTTAGGATCATAATTATACGGATACGGGATTTATCACGTTTTATCGGTGTTTCGACCTAAATACTTTTTTTAAGTAAAACTGTTTAAGGCGTGTTTAAAAACGACTAACCTTGGTCTTGCGTTCCGCATGCCTTATGAACTCCGCAATTCATAGGCTGCTGTGGGTAATGATAGATGTATGTCGTCTTCTTGAGGGATATAACACGCGCGAAAACTACCACTTAGCCGCCGGCCGCGCGGTACACTATTTTGTGGGGAGGCGCGTGAGAACTGGTCGGCCCGTAGAGACGCGTCGACAGTTACCTTGGTTCTGGTTCACTTCACTCAGCCAATGAGGGTATGTCCAGAAAGGTTTTGGTACAGGTTTTGATGTACTCTCCAAATTATGTAATCTACTTCCAATCAATACCATATGGAACATAGTACTTTTTTAATACTCGTTCTATTAAATACTCGTTAAACAGTGTATATTTTTTGTGGTAGGACACTATGCAATTCAAAATGTTTTCAAAAACACTTTAGGTTGCAAAAGTTTCTCAAGCAATAGAGCTTTTCCTGAACTAAGGCCAAACGAAGATAGTTCCATGATTTTGCTTATGTTTCCCGCTTATCGGTAACTAGTTGCAAGTTCTTTCAGAACTCGTTCATGGACAATGGGCGCAACTTTGTTCGTTGAGAAACTGTAGTGTTGTCTCAAGGATGCTGTGATCATGTGGTATTGAGAAACAGATGAGTTCTGCCCCCTAATTCTCGTAGTTTTAACTTTAGTTGGTAATCAGTGAGGTAATGCAATTGATATAGGCAGTGCTAACTGCTTAAATGTGTGGGCTTGTGTGCGCCGAACGAATTACTGCTAACGTTTATAATTGTGCGTGCGAGCAATGGGTAGCACTTAAAAAAATGAAGCATGTACAAGTTAATTTAATAGAAATCAGTGCAATATAATACTAGTGGTTCGCCTCGAACTGAGATCTCGCGAATCTCCCAAAATAAATATTATTCTTAGGGCGACATGCGCAACGATGCCTAAACGTATTCAGTGGCTAAATATGATTTAAGGAGTTGTAAAATCATACAAATACTTCAAATTTAAACATGAGTAGTCGCTAAATACGTTTAGTGATCTTTGTGCATGCAGGATTTAATCTTTGACTAATAAATTGGTGCCACGAAATGATTAACAACCTACTTGACCTACAGTTTCATTCAAATTAGACGTAACGGGGGTTCTTGTTAATTGGTTATATTTTTTTGGGTAAAAATGGCAGTTATTCTGGATTTCAGACTTGCCTATATTTGTGTCACTAAAGGTACACGAATACCAAATTTCAGTATTGTGGGGTCACTGGTGTACCCTGTGAATTTTGTCGAAGTTGTTTTTATTATGGCTAATAACTCAAAAACTACAAAAATTAAACTAAACATAAAAACGGGGTTCAAATGTACTAATAAAGAACTTTAATTTGACGTCCCTTTTGACCTCATTTAATTTTTTTTTACCCCTTCTTGAACCCCAATATCTCAACAACCCCCAATATTTTTAACTCATTGAGTCACACCAAAATTGTGCCATCACTACATAGCTATATACCAAATTTCATCATGATCGGATAAACGCTACGAAAGCTACTCTCGGACAAACAAACATACATACATATAACGCCGATTTGCCTCAGTTGATTTGGAGATCTCGCTTCGCTCGATCAATAATGCAATAGTTATGCTTTTATTTAATTTAATTTTGTACAGATTACAAAATTACGAGTAATCAATTTATTTAATTCAAACAATAATGTTATTTTAATTATGTACCTAACTCTTAGATTAAAAAAGGCTATTTTTATTTTCGGTATATATGTAATCATATATATAATCAGGGAGGCAGTCGCGCTAATTTTGAACGAGTCTAACATTGGAACGTAACGTGTTTGGTTTGGGTTTCACGTCGTTGGTTTGACCGATGTCACGCGTGTCAGCGCAATACGAAATGTGCATAACGTACCGTTTTTGTTTTGGTTTTACTTTGGTATTATCGTTCAAAATTAGCGCGATTGCCCACCCTGGGTATCTTCTCTCATGAGCGATGACTGCATAGATCGGGTTGATCCAAAGGTTCACGTTAATAATGGTGATGCATTGACAGATTAGATTGAGTCTTAATTAATTAGATGAAATTACTCGAATTTACCTTCTGGTTTCCTGTCCATCTTCAGCTTAGCTGAGAAATTTAGAAAACTGTGATATATTTTGTATAAAATTAATAATCAAAGGGTTCAAAATACTTCAAAAGAGAAAATAAAACAAAGACATCGTGACTGCACTGCTCGGTAAATCCAACTTAACCTAAGAAGGATCAGGCAGAAGATTCACCTTGAATCAATAGTTCACTATTGTGATAATTTTGCATGGTGTTATTTCAAATATGAAAGTAGCAGTTTCTTTATATTTGCATTAATAGGACTCCACAAAACTAAGTACCAGTCATAAGAGGACAGTCATAAACACATTGGTTTCGGTTAGTGTACCAATTACAAGTGCATGTACTCTTAATATAACATTCGCCAACAGTCAGTACCAAAACATTTTTACCAAAAAGCTTTCCATTTTCCTGTACCAATTTCGTATGAAAACACCCGCGATGTTGCGTGAAAAATCGTTCCCAATCTACTTAATTGATGTGTGGTAAATCAAGCGATGAACAAAGGTGTATATCCCGAAAAATCCGGGCTATCCGGACTAATGTCCACGCACTACGTTAGAATCTCATAGGAATAGTTAGGGCTGCCAAGCTTTTTGAATACTGCTGGCTTTTGTTTGGAAGATATTATCCATCCATTCTAATATTATAAATGCGAAAGTAACTCTGTTTGTTTGTTACCTTTTCACGACTAAACAGATCGCAATGAAATTTGGCAAGGAGATAGATTATATCCTGGGGACATAGGCAACTTTTTACTCGACTGCGCAAAAGGAGGGTAATGTTTTTTGATAAACCACGCGTGTGTAGCTGCGGGCGGGTCAGCTAGTGATACAATAAATAATAATAATATTCAAATTAATAGGAATGTTAGATTATGTTTTCCCGAACTCTTGCTGCGGGCATCTTTATGACATTTTTGTGACTATGTGGTAAGTAAGTATGTTTTCATAACTCATGCTCTGAAAGTTGGTCATTGTTAACTCGATTAGCATCCTTGCTCGTACGCAATATCTCGGGTGTCCTTGTATAACAATAAACTATTTAATATTTCAAAGTTTCACACTGCTTCGCGTGATTTATTTATACCACCTGGGGCAACGTAGTCTTGGGGACACTTACCTCTGGTAGTGTTTCTTTTGTATATTATAATGGGTTATGTAAACAATTATAGTTTACTAGCTGTTGCCCGCGACTTTGTACGCGTTGCACTACTAAATGTGTAGGTAACCTAGAAATAAAGCTAAACTCGCTGTTGCAACTTGACTTGACACCCCTTTTTTATCCCTTTGGACCTGATTTATGGGGTAAAAAGTAGCCTGTGTGTTAATCCAGGTTATATTCTACGTATATACCAAATTTCATCGAAATAGGTTCTACCGTTGCAAAGTTATTGAGTAAAAAATATATAAACAACCAAATTTTTACATTTATAATATTAATTTATTATATTATTATTATATATATATATTATATTATTAATTTAGTGTTTCCCTTTTGTTGATAATTGTACATGTATAACAATTATACTCATTGTATGAAGTTAAACTATATTTCAACTAGATATGTGGTAACCCTAGTCATGTTACGTTTTTGTGGACATTTTAATTCACGTTAGGCTCACTTTTCCGGGATTCATTTTGGTCTATTTGTATTCTGTTCCAATTCTGAGATGTATTTATGGAGATTAACTCGCAAATGGTAGAGCTTTTTCTAACCTCAACATTTCGGTCAACATTTGACTTCGTTTGTCGTATCATTTGGACTTTTTTGAACACATTATTCATGTTAGAAACTCAATGAGGTGAAGAAATTGAGTGCCTACATCTCACACAAATTTGATAAATTGAACTAAAACTATCATTATATTATTTTTGTAACTAAATATGCATTTATAAAAAAATAAGCAGATCACTCAAAAAAATATTAGAAACCTCTGTTCTTTCGACCCGCTGCATTTTCAACAAACTTATAAACATCCGCAAACGCCAGGTTACAAATAAAACAAAAAAAAAACATGTGTGCAATTCACACGTGTGAGAAGTGAAACATCCAAAAATTTTGGTTTCAAGTTAATAAGACGAATGTAAAATTTCGGGAAGATGATAATTGTAGGTTTTAGTAATGATCATAGTGATGCAAAGTTAGATAATTATTAACACGAGTGGAGGGAGTACGAATCAAAGCACAAAGAGAACCACGAACATAAGAAACAGTGTATAATGCTTTCTATCTCATTTTCTCCCACGTTAAATCTTATGAATTTATGTCTGTTTCTTTTTACTGTTACTTTTTCGTTTCATCACACACACACACACACACACTCACAAACACATCCACCCACACAGATCCTTCTGGTCTGTTGGAAAATAACTAGAATTTTTAGTTTAGTTTTTTTTGATAATGTACCATTTACCTGATTGGAACTCATAGATATAGGTATAGGATAAGGGCGTTGGTGTCTGTAACACAGTTTTCATACTAATACAGGCATCATCGTTTTAAACTGTACACATGACTGTATATTTGTTGTTCCTCAATAAATGATTTTTATTTATTTATTTATTTATTTATCGACTTTCAAATCACAACGTTGCTAAACAAGTTTTCGCTTCAAAAACCCGTATTAAAATCGGTCCATCCCTTTGCCACGCACGACCGAGACGCCACAGATAGACTGACGGTCAAACTGCATTTTTTTTGTTGGGCTTAAAATATCAAAGTTAGAGCCTTATTGAACAAGATACCTTTATAAAAAAGATCTTACGTCTTAAATAATACCTTTTCGTATTCAAAAGTTAATTTTCCCAGTTAAATGCAACGTTGCGTCCATTCTGACCCAATTTATACCCACAAATACCTGTTCCAAATGGTTACAAATACGCACGTCACTGGAACAAGTATAAATCACAGTTACCCGCATCTTAGGCCATTTGTATGCACGCTGAGACCTCTACATTACAAGATATTGCGACGTCTGTGCTAACTCGATGACCTGTTACATGCCAACTTTACATGAATAACAAGTAAATACCACTTGTTATGTTTGTTGTATTGTTAAAGGGATTCCGAAGGCTTGTAAGCGTATTGTGATTGATTTAATTGATTAGTTGTTTGGATCGACTTTGTTTCATGTCACTAGTGATGCAAAATCGGTTGATAAAAGACTAGGGCGTTTTTATTTAACTAAAAAACTACAGGCTATTAGGGTTCCGTACCTCAAAAGGTAAAAAAGAAACCCTTATAAGATCTCTCTCTTGTCTGTCTGTCCGTGTGTTACCACTGATTTTCTCAGGGCGGACCTAGCAAATTGAAATTTATACCAGATACTGAGGTCTATAGTCCCTATTAGGTGTATAAAAATAAAGGTCCTGAGTCAACACGATAATAAGATATGGGCAAATTTAGATTTTCGCGAAAACTTGTAAGTACCAAAATTTACCTTAATTTTCAACCTTTTTCCCTTTATTTGTGCTGTAAGACCTTGCTTTTAACCAAAACTGACAATTCTGGGTCAACCGGAAGTACCCTATAGGTTTTGGGTCGAAAATCTATATGGTAGTTCCCGTTGACCTAGAATCACGAAATTTGCCAAAAAGCAAGCTCTTGCAGCACAAATAAAGGAACAATTCTAAAAAATAAAAAAGTTGAAAATGAAAGGGTGTTCCCATACATACCTATATAGTTGACGCCAATTACGTCCTCTGAGTAGTATGGGCGCTCATACAATTTAGAGGACTAGCTTAATTAGCACCAACCTCAAATAAGGTAAATAAATAAAATTGTGCTCTTGTGTTAAACAAAATAAAAGAAAATATTTATTATAGATAATGGTACGGAACCCTTCGTGCGCGAGTCCTACTTGCACTTGGCCGGTTTTTGTTTTACTTTTTAATTGACTACAGGCCTATGTCTAATTTTGATAATTCAGAAGTTTTCGAGCATATAAAAATATTTATATATTGGGTAACCGTCTGATAACGAGTTTTGTTTTATGAATACACAATTATTGCCTAATTAGGCTGTTAGTTAGTTTTATCCCTTTTTTACCTCAAAAATGTTGAACCAAACAATATTATTTGCCTGAGTTTTTACATAATTTAAGATAATAACGTCTATCGGCTTTTTGTAAGCTCATTACGCTTACAATCTCAATATTAAAAGAGTATAAAATTAATGAGAAATAAAAAGAATTCATTCTACAGACAAAGGATTCGTAATCCTGGAGTAAAAAGAAAACTAATAAATCACCAGTAGAGCCATGCATTCTCGTTAAAACAACGAAAGGAACCAAGTCTTACTCCATCGCGATAGGAATCAAAATCAATAGAACATCTGGAAACAAGAATAAAAAATATGCACAAAGCTCCATAGTACATAACCAAGGACTGAAGGCTATTGGGACAGAAAGAGTCTCGAGAGACCACGTAGTGAAATGCGCAGCGTAGGACAGCCTCCCAATACATGAAGCGACAACCTAATAAATGAAGACGAATCTGTGTGTTTACGCTGCACAATAACGAAACCCTGGAAATTTGTAAAAACCTATGTTCAGCAGAGGACGTTCTATCGCTGCTGATGACTAGGACCTATATACAGAATAAGATAAAAAAAAGCAATCCACTCCATCCAAACTATGGAGATGGTCTACGGATTGTGAAAGGGCATTAAAAATACAAAAACGTGCAATATGGGTACTTGTTAGGGCCAAATACAAAGACTCGTGTAGAGATCATTACAAAAGCCTACAGAAATTAACGTCGACATCTGGATATATAATTTAAATATTAAGATATGTAAAGCAAAATATTGGTCTATTAAAAATAAGAGGAGCTAACAGTAGCAGAAGTATTAGAAACGGAATGTGTTTGGAGTCGGCTAGATATAGACTAAACTTGTTAAAAAAACAACAGCTGGTTAATGGACCACAATTGTTTAATAAACTTCCATTAAGCGTAAGACAAATCACATGTGAAAACTTTTTCTTTAACAAAATCAAACTACTCCTACTTACTAAAACAATTTACAATCTCAGTTAATAATAGGTCTTTACCTATGAAATTGCCGTACTTCAGTACTGGTCATTTCAAAATTCAAATAGAAAAAAAGTTTGGAATGGTTTTGTATTCTAAATTCAAATTAATTTTGTTTTAAAAACATGACATTCTTTTTACACACTCAGTCTTTTGTTTATTGATTAGCGTTGTATTTTCATTACATTTGAACAGTTTTCGTCATAACGGATACTTTAAAAATTCGTGTAATTATGGAATATGACCTCCGTCGTGGCACCAACGCGACACAAACGGCACGTAACATAAAAAACGTTTACGGAGAGAACTGTACAAACGAACGCACAACCCGTTATTGGTGTTCCCGGTTCCGTTCCGGAAATTTTGACTTGAAAAATGAAGCTTGGGTTTCCGGAGACTTTGGTCAACAATGATGAATTAAAGGCGATTGTGGAAGCTGACGAAACTCAATCTACAGCTGAGCTAGCAGCAGCTTTTGATGTTAGCATCAAAACAATTTTGATCCATTTGCGACAAATAGGCAAGGTAAAAAACTTGATAGATGGGTGCCCCACGAACTTAACAATCGCCAGCGCAACGCACGCATCGAGACCTGCCTCGCGCTGCTCAATAGGCAAAAAAATGAAGGCATTTTGAAACGAAATGTTACGTGCGATGAAAAATGGATTCTGTTCAACAATTGAAAGCGCTCAGCAAGTTGGTTAGATCCTGGTTTAGCACCAAAGCAATGCCCTAAACCAAAAATGACCCCTAAAAAGGTGATGGTCACTGTTTGGTTGTGTAGTGCGGGTATGATTCACCACAGCTTTTTACAAAACGGCATGAGCATTACTGCAGATGTGTACTGAGCAGAGCTGGAGACAATGATGGAGAAGCTTGCACATCGGCAACCAGCTTTGGTCAATCGGTCGTCCCCACTGCTCCTTCACGACAACGCGCGACCCCATACTGCACAACAGACAGCCTCCAAGCTGCAAGAGCTGGGGCTGGAAGCTCTCCCTCATCCGCCGTACTCACCAGACCTTGCACCTACCGACTATTACCTTTTCCAAAATTTAGGCAACTTTTTAGTGGGTAAAAAATTCAATTCCCGAGGGGTCTTTGAAGTTTGTTGCCTCCCAGCTGATTTTTACAAGAAGGGCATCAATAAACTGCCAATGCGTTGGCAAAGATGCCTCGATTGCATGGGTGATTACTTTGAATAACAGAAATAAAAAAGTAAAAAAAAAATAAGTACTTTCACTTATTCCATACAAATTGACGCCCCTTTACAGCGGATATTACTTTTATAATTAATTTATTGAAAAATATTGAAATGTATTAAGTGATTGGTATGTAATATGTTATTTGTTCTTAAAATAATGTTGTAATTTGAACCTGACGAGAGACTGGTGTTACACTAACTTTATTAATGACTGAATGTTATTGTTCTTCTTTTTCAATAAATGTTATTCTATTCTATTTAAACATCATATTGTCTTTTGGTATGGATTTATGATATAACTCTTAACAAACGCTGCAAGTGAATCTGTGGCACGTACGCGTTATTCAAAATTCAGCTTTATTGCATTTCGGTATAACTAGACAAAAAACCCACAGGAATCCAAAGTTCGCATTCAGGCGCAGGGCGTTAAAGCTCTTTCTACATTGAGTGGCACTGGCTTGAAAGCTCTTCAAAGCCATTTGTAATGGTTTCCTTTGGTGATAGTTTCATTCTACAGTCGTAATGCGTCGTAAGTCGATGCTATTGTGTGAACCAAACGCCATTTTGTGAACTAAACGTTTCTGTATTCACACCGTCCTTTCACGTCATATACATAATATACGATATCTCAGTTCTATATCGCACTGGTGATCCCCTGCATAGTTCAGCGTACTATAGCCAGTTCTCGTAACGAAATATAGTCGTATGACGTAACTGAAAATTGTACGACGTATTTATAGTTTTGTTAAGTACGATATTAATTTAAAACACCGGTTTAATACCGGTAACTTGAGTATTTATTCTGTAATCGATATATTTCGAATAAACAATTATTAATGAAAATCGGCAGCGCCTTTTTGACGATGCCATTTAGTCAGTTTAACAGGTACCTACTTAATGACGAATGAATATGATTTGTTTATCTATTTTATATAGGCTGTCTCATTGATATTTGAGGACCTAGAGGTTTTCTACGGTACCTCATGCATATGAAAAAAATCTACTTTACAACAATACCATTAGCCCTACCCGCGTTCTCTTTAATGTCGTATATAACAAAACACGCAGTATAGATCGTCTGCGTCCGAAAGTGAAGGTGACCGAAGAACTGGGGCCTTAGCAGGAATATTTGCGTTAGACGTTAGCCAGACGTCAGTAATATTTTAGCCAATGATATCAGGGGCCTTAGCACAATTATTTACGTTATGCGTAAGCGATACGATAGTTTATTTTAACGAAAGACAGCAATGTACTATCTAGGGATGTAATATGTGAGTAGAAGTAATTATGTGGGAACAAAAAAATGTATTTTCTTTCTTTCTTCAGTGTCGATGTACTGTTATCATTAAGTTTCAAACACTCTAAGGAATTATTATTATTATATTTTTTTTTTATAAATTATAGGCTAGCGTTTGACCACTATCTCGCCTGATGATAAGCGATGATGCAGTCTACGATGGTACACGCTTGCCTAGAAGAAACCTATTCACTCGTGACTTGAAGATCCCTAGGTTGTAGTTATCAGGAAACACAGACTCAGGCAAGGCGTTCCACTCCTTGGCGGTGCGCATAATAAAGGTGGAAGAGTACCGCTTTGTGCGTATGGGTAATTAATTATTGGTTAAATAGCCGATATCATTCTATATCGTTTCGCTAACGTCAAACGTAAATATGGCTAAGGCCTTTGAGTTATACCTAGTTTACACGAGCTTCGTACTTATCACTAGTACTAATAATAATAATAATAAATATGGCTGGACATTTCACACAGCGCTATCCAGCCCCAAACTAAGCAGAGCTTGTACTATGGGAACCAGATAACTGATAGAATACTTTTATACTTTTTTTGTAAATACATACTTATTATACATAGAAAAACATCCATATCCAACAACAACAGAACCCGCCACCTCCTGCGCCTCAGCCGGCTAATCACCCACTACGCTACTAAGCTGCATAGTGACAAGTGAGAACTAGTGAGAAGTAACCGTTTACATGCTAGTATTAGCAGGAACTAGTATTAACATGACATTGGAACAAAATGTACACACAAATGAGACACATTTGTTTTCACTTACCGTTTCAATTGGTTATTTATCACTTGTCCTGGTTGTTTCAGAAACGATAAGTGCTTTATTTGTAACATTAGGTAGGTAGTATAAATCTAATACACTTTGTTTCCGTTTCATTTAGAAGTAGATTGTTTACATTGAACCATTTTACGACCTCAGAGATTGTATTGTTAACATCGTCAAAATCGGTTTGTCGTCGCTTTAATTAAATAAAAGTGACGTGACATCTGCAAAAATACAACCTCATGATCGTTCCTTACAAGATGGAGAAGGTCATTAATATATACTAAAAACAAAAATGGTCCTAGAATTGGTCCCTGTGGTACACGCATTTTAACCAGAGATCCCAGAGAACGCTTTCCATTCAAGTCAACTTTTTGTACTTAGCTACATAAATAATAAGTGAGAAGTGTAGAAGGGTTGGTCACTTGTCGACTACTTGTCGCTTAGTAAATAGGATCGGCTTCTAACAGATTCTCTAATACTAAGCACTAATACTTGACTGATCAGCATGTTTACACGCAAGGTGTGACACGTACTAAACATTAGCTATTAACCTCGTGTAAACTAGGCTAGGTAGGTAATTTGTCACTGGTATTTTGTTGAAGACATTTAAAAGAAAAAATGCTGATGAAATTAAAAAAAAAAACAGAATCTAAACCCCCCTGTCAACCTCTGTAGCGAGGGGAACTCGCAAGAGCGAGTTCGATTCCCACTGCACTAATGTTTGCGTTTTCTGCAGATATTTGATCTGAGTCGTGGTGTTATGGTATGGTACTCGTAGTTTCAGTCAGTGACGCAACAAACTAATGGAAAGGTCAGTTAATACTCGGAGCTTATCTTCCAATGCTTTTGGAATCCAATTCTGATTACGATCTCGTGTTGTGTAATCCTTTGTATTTTCGGATACAGTTTTGTAATTAAAAACGTGGTTGAACCCTAGTTTCTGATGCAGCATTTGCACTTTCGGACGAAGTTGTACTTAGCACGAGGCTACATAAAAAAATGTTTTTGCTTGCTGAGTAAGAAGGCGCTGTGTTCAGCATGTGAGTAGAAGTCAATAAAATAATAAAATTATATATATAAATGTTAAAAATAAAAAATAAAATTCTATATAAAAAAAATTATATTTATAAATAAAAATAATATAGCTCAACACAATCTGATGGAAATCCTCGAATCTTTGACTGCCACACCCGTAAGGGGGAAGTCAGAGGCAAGTCCAAACATTTCGTTTGATACATGTCCACTTTTTGCACCGATGTTAGGCATTCACGTGATAAGTTGCAAGCCATTCGCTACTTACAATAATAACTCGTAGCCTTCTTACGTAAGCCAATTGCTGTCGCGTCACTGTCGCTAGTCAGGCAGTCCTTTTCACTCTTACAATGCGTATCTCACGTGTTCAAGTGACGGTCTGACCAGCGGCAGCGACGCGACAGTAATTCATCATTATTTTATCAAAACACTTAAATATATCTCTATTAATTAAGTACTGATACATTTATTCCAGTTTTAACGCTTTATCAAATGTAATTCATTTTAAATAATCTAGGGCCTGTACGATAGGCATATGCGCTCCGCATATACCTATCGTATAGGCTTTTAGTCTAGTTTAGTATCTGAAGCTTTTATATGCTTACATAAAATTAACTAATACTCGTACAAAAACCAAAATTTACTAATAAGTATGTAATATTGTTACGACCTGAGGGTTCGGGATAAAATAATGAAAATCAGTCTAACCAAAATAACACTTTTATTCAACACACTGATTAACACCACTGTTGCACAATAAACCACTAAAAGCCACCGAAATGTTCGCACGTATAGCCAAATCCAGACTGACTCTCAGGCCGTCTGTCTGGCCTATTTATACCGCGCACAGTTCATAACACTCGAACGTTCTCGATCGTTCCAGGAAAGGGTAGGTATTTCGACAGAATAACTATTCCTTATTCTGTGCAACTGCAGGTAAAAACGTAGCATGTAGGTATATTCCATACCAAGTATTACCTATTCTGTGACACAGTAGGTAAGCCGAGAGCCATCGAGAAATGCCGACTACCGTGACGACTGCGTGACAGCCTCGGCGTAACAATATTATTGTACATTTAACTAGTTGATAATGAATCTTAATTATTGAATATATAATCCTGTCTATTCAATACGATTATGAAATAAACATTATTATTTTTGATAATTATTAATATGTAATAATGCTACCGAAGGCACATGCCATTTCTACGACACACGAAAAAGGCAGGACACGTATGTGATTGTTTAGTGTCCTTGAGGACGCCTTGCAGGTTCAATATCGTTACAAATCCGTGCTTAGGATACAGAAAGCAGTCTGTACCTTTTATTTGGCAATTTGTCGGCTAACGAGCCCACGGCGCGCGTCCTCACTCGTTACACAAACATCACCTTTTTTCGGCGAAATTCGAGGCATTCCCGAGGCGATCCACGTGTGTATCTACATCCATAATGTAGATACACAAAGAGATACCATAATACAATGTATTATGGTATTAAAGAGATAACATAATACAATGTCTTATGGTATCTCTTACGTATCACGTATCACGTTAGCCTGGTTTCAGAGGCCCAGTAAACCGGTCAGTAAAAGACCTAAAAGAGTTTTAAAACATTTGACTCAGACACCAAAAAAATCTACCATTATTATAAGAATTAAGATCCTGACTGACATCCATACTAACCTTATAAACTCGAAAGCAACTCTGTCTGTTATGTTTTACGACCAAACGGCTGGACCGATTATGACCGGGACGACATAGGCTACTTTTTACCCGACTGCATAGAAGGAGGGTAATGTTTATTTATGTAGTATGTACCAGAATGCACCTATATTACGCTATTTTTATTAGTCCTGTGCAAACTTTCATTAGTTTCCTTTTCTGTGCACTAACACTATCTGCAATACACAAAGGTTATCTGGAAGAGAATGCTCTTTAGCATTAAGTTCGCCTGTGTACTAATTTAGGGCCGGAAATAAAGTATTTTAAATGAATCAATCAATGTTTTTATTAACACGAGCGAAGCCGCGAGCAGGTCATCTAGTAGGTATATAAAATACAAATCACAGCCTAAACCGCTAGTCCAACAGACTTGAAATCTGGAGGGCACTCACTAGCTAAGACAAGCATTCAAGTAGGTATTCTTGTTCGCAAGGCCGGTAGCGAACGTCTTCACTTCGGAATCCTGTAATAACAGAACTACAGAACATACCCAGAATTAATATTCTCAAGGATGTAATAATAAAGCTCCGTTCACGATACATGCATCTATCTCTGTGCGAATTAATCATCCGTGTGGGCCATTACTTCCAGTCCTTTGCGTTGGGCCCGTGAGTGTAGCCTGCAGGGTAACTGGTTCACTCTAGACTCTAGAGTGAATGAGAACTTGAACTTCAACAGACTCTAGAGTCTGTTCAAGAAAGAAATCCCTTTGCCTTGGTTGAAGTCTCAGCGATCCGACTGTATCGATATTTGCGTCTCTACATTTATATATAGGCAAATTTTATCGCAATTGACATAATAAAAAAAGCTGTTCAAGATTCCTCCTCGGCGCTAGTATAAAAATAAATGAATCAAATACATAAATTAAGTTTTCAAGGTTATATTTATCTGATAACCGTTTGTTCCTGAAGCTGCTGCGGGACTTCTTTTAGCTGAATTTAATAATAATAATAAATATTGCTGGACATTTCACACAGCGCTATCTACCCCTAAACTAAGCAGAGCTTGTACTATGGGAACCAGATAACTGATAGAATACTTATATACATTTTTTTTTTGTAAAGACATACTTATAATATATAGAGAAACAAGCAGACCCGGAACAAATATCTGTACTCGTAGATCATGCAAACATTTGTTCCGCAGCTGGGATCGAACCTCCTGCGTCTCAGCTGGCTATTCGCCCACTGCACCACGGAGGTCGTCAAAAATTTAAACTGGATGGTGGTCAGTAGGATTTTTGTTTTTCACAAATAGGTCTTTGTTTGACCATAATCTCACCATACTCACGGCAGTGGTAAGCGATGATGTGGTCTAACATAGAGAACGAAGGATCTGGGTAGAATGAAGATTTTATGAAATTGTGATCGCACACCCCCAAACGATTCGTCCGATATATGTAATTATGGTAGCCTGTAATTACTGTCTTTCTGTTGTTGTTCATGTCAACAACAACATAGAAGCTAACGATTTATGTTGTCACTCAAAGAAAAACATCTATTAAGGTGGTTCGATTTCTATACACGTTCAGGAGTGATTCACTAGATAACTGAACAGTATGCGTATCGAATTACTTACATTCCTGTCGAAAAATTAATAAAATAGTACACATTTTCACTTATTTGAAATGTCATTGAGTGTTTTTTTTCGAATTAATATGTTTTTTATGAATGAAAGTGCAATATTTATTGTTTTTGCGTTAGCAATAAGACGTAACTTATACGTATAATATATAAATAAATATTACTGGACATTTTCACACAGTGCTGTCTAGCCCCAAACTAAGCAGAGCTTGTACTATGGGAACCAGATAACTGATAGAATACTTATATACTTTTTTTTGTAAATACATACTTATAATAAATAGAAAAACATCCAGACACGGAACAAATAACTGTAGATCATGCAAACATTTGTTCCGCGGCGGGAATGTTGGCTCCTACGTTATCTGAGTGAGTTATCTGTAAAATGAGCTGTGTCTACGCAGCTATAATTTAACCCCAGGTGCTTGTAATTGACAAGTTTCCACGACTGATACATTTTACTTGGTCCTGTAATTGGCAGTGTTTAGTCCTGAGGACTCCTTTTTTTATGCTTCGTTGCTGTATAATGTTGGGAAATTTAACATTTGTTTATTTAGGTTGGGAAATGAAATTTTACATATTAATGTAGAAGGTGGGAAGGTGGTCATCATTATCATCAAGTTAGTCTATTGACGTTCTGTGCCTTACCCATAGACACCATACATACACCGTCCATACACAGAGACTGATCTTTTGCAGCGAATGCCTCCCAGCAATCTTTATTAGGTCGTCTTTTTATTTAGTTGACCGTCCTAAGCACCGTTTTTCAGTGTGTGCAGAACCTTTCTACCATAGCGGTCTACCCGAGCTTCGAGTTCTGTGACCCGCCCACTGCCACTAGTATTGTGGTGAAATTGTAGATTTTGTTTATTTAGGCGTGGCATTGTCAGTGATAAATAATTAAATACTGCTGGATATTTCACACAGCGCTACCTAGAGCTTGCTGATCAAGCTTGTATCATGGGAACCAGATAACTGATACAATACTTATATACTTTTTTTAAATGTAAAGACTTAAATAAATAAGTAAATAAATATTGCTGGACAATTCACACATCACTATCTAGCCCCAAAATAAGCAGAGCTTGTACTATGGGAACCAAATAACTGTTGGAATACTTATATAATTTTTTTTTTGTACATACATACTTATAATATATAGAGAAACAACCAGACCCGGAACAAATATCTGTAAGTCATGCAAACCTTGTGTTCAGCGGTTTGAATCGAACCCGCTACCTCCTGCGTCTCAGCCGGCTATTCGCCCACTGCACCACGGAGGTCGTCATAGGTACTTTTAATATGTAAAAATATACTAGTGGTTCGCCTCGAACTCAGATCTCGCGAGTCTCCTATAAAAACAAAAATATATTATTCGTAATTTTTGACTATTAAAATAGTGCCACGAAATAAATAACCATTTACATGACCTACAGTTTCATTAAAATTATAAGTAACGAGAGTTCATGTTATTTGGTTACTCTTTTTTGGGGTACAAAATGCAGTTATTCTGGATTTCAGACTTTTGCCTATATTCGTGTAACTAAAGCTACACGCATACCAAATTTCAGGATTGTGGGGTCACTGGTGTACCCTGTGAATTTTGTCTAAGTTTTGTTTTTATTATGGCTAATAACTCAAAAATGTCCTAGTGAAGACCTTTTATTTGACGTCCCATTTGACCTAATAGTCTCATTTTCATTTTTTTTACCCCTCTTGAACCCCAATATTTCAACAACCCCCCAAAATTTTTAGTTCATTGAGTCACACCAAAATTGTGCCATCATTACCTACCTATATACGAAATTTCACGATAATCGGATAAACGCTTCGAAAGTTATCCTCGGATAAACAAACATACATACAACGCCGAATTGCTCAAGTTGATTTAGAGATCTCGCTTCGCTCGATCAATTATGTTTCTATAGTAACAATCCTTGTTTCGAAAACCGAAACTTATCAAATCCTATATAGAAACATATATTTAACACCTCTCGCTTCATCATTCAAAAACACATAGGTACCTCCATCCAATTTCGACTTAAAAAACCCCCTAATGACCCGCACTGCACCCCTAAACTCACAAAATTAAGCCAAGATTCAACAAATCAAAACTTTCACAAGAACCTTTAAAAATCGCACAGAATCTGCTTGGAACTGGCAAAAACTGGTTCGGGGCGGTTGCCAAGTTGAGGAGCAAGATGTTAGGGGTGACTGGGCGCTTCCCGGCCGGAATGAACCCCTAAGTAGATAAGCTTCGGATGAAGCGTCGAATTTATGTGGCCTTTATTGGATTACTCGCTAATGTGTGGCAGATTTAATGCGCTTAATCCACAGTTTGACAAGATGTGTGATGTGATGACATAGTTCATTGTGAAGATTGAAATCGATCAGGGTCTGATTGTACAAAATTCGCTTAAAATCAGAGCTTATTTGATCAGTTTACATTTTGAATCAAATCAATTATTAATGAATATGTTGATAGATTAGATTAGATTTAATAATTCTTTATTGCACATCATAAAACAATACAATTAATAAAAACCAAGTAAAAATATGCGATAAAATTGGCGATGTTATCGCTAAATAGTGATTTGTGGTATGAAATAAAATTGTAGATATCTACTGAGATGTCAGTGTTATTGGAGTACTAGATAGTCGAATGAAAAAGACGGTGATTTCAGCTATCAAAAAATTAAAAAATAAATATACAAAGGAAACTCGATCATTTTCTTCATTTTTTTATCATTTTCTGACAAGGGCAGCTTAACTATTTTTAGATCACATGCTCTGTAATAGAAATTTACGTAGGAAATGCTGATAATATAGGATGTATGTAGACTTTACGCTTGACTAAGTAATAATCAATAAGTTTACAGAATAAACAACTATTTACATATCTCTATAAAAATACAAAAGAAACAGTTTAACCATCTAAAGAAGTTTGCAAACGATCTATAGAATAAGTGCTCAAGATCACTAGAAGGGGAAGTGTCACCAAGACACTGGCTGCATTACCCCGCTGAATTGTAATGCTTATGGATTGACCCTGATAAGCGCCATTCGGATCACACGCAAGTTTGACTAGACGCTCAGAGAGAACAATAAAAACGTAGTTTTTGACATAATTTTGGAGGCAGCGTTAGTTTTAAAAATGAAATGATATTATATTTTTAGCATTATTTATTATTATTATTTATTTATTCGAATAAAAGTTACATACTATTAGTAATACATAAAGCACTGTAAAACTTTAAAGGTTTGTCTCGGTGTTTAGAGACACTCAAGCCGCTAAACGCTTTTTTCTAAAAAACGCTTTTTTTAATTTATTATGTTATAAATAAATAAATATCGCTGGACATTTCGCACAGCGCTATCTAGCCCCAAACTAAGCAGAGCTTGTACTATGGGCACCAGATAACTGATAGAATAGTTATATACTTTTTTTTTTGTAAATACATACTTATAATATATAGAAAAACTCTGGGTGTTTTTGTGTCATGTCACGGAACGAATATCTGTAGATCATGCAAACATTTGTTCCGCGGCGGGAATCGAACCCGCTACCTCTTGCGTCTCAGCCGGCTATACGCCCACTGCGTCACGGAGGCACGGAGGAGAGTGTTAATTCCAATATTGCATTAAATGTGGTTAAAATACAAGATGTCAATTTTAACACATTTCGCTTAAGCTAAGCATGCAATTCAAATTATATTTGAAGTTATATTAATTACAATGTCATATAAAGTACAATATAAAGGGTTAAGAATGTCAATAAGTAATTATATTATGTCAATACAGTATTATTATATCGCGATATCGCGCGACAGGATCAAAATACGTGCCCTCTGAAGTTTGAAATTGAAGGGATCTAGTTGTCTAAAATAATATAGGCTAAGATGCGAGTGGATTCATAGGCAGCCCCTAGTTCTTAGAAAAATAAAACTGCGACCTCCAAACGCAGCAGGCTTCCGGCCCGCCCTACTTTTCTTTCCTTGGCTTTTGTGACGTTCGAGTGGCTTTTACCTGCACTAGATGGATGTTCATCTCGAATACCTAAGCATTTGTGTTTATATCGCTTTTCATTCGACGCTGGAATGAAATGGCTAGAAGCGTTAGTCTAAAAATGTTTGGGTTTTATGTCTGATGTAAAATTCATGTTTTGGTTGTAATTTGCGCTGACTTTTGTGTTCTCATCGTCATAATCAGCTTCTGGGCCCTTAGCCAAATTACATTCGATTTGAATCGATTCGATTTCTACATAGGTTTGTTGTCAATATATCACGTGATATTTTCATAGCATGTGTCAAATCCCATACATTTACTTATCGACTAGCGTCATCGCTAATCGAATGTAACTTGGCTAAACCCTCAGGTCTAATGTGTCTATGCTTCCATTCACTTCCGCCACTGCCCTTGATCTTGAATTAATTAATGAATGAATGAAAAACTTCATTGTACACCACAAAAGAAAAAACATAAAAAATAAAAGTTCACAAAACAACATATACAATGGGCGGTTTTATCGCTCATAAGCGATTACTTGCAGAAACCTTTGTGTTTAGTTCTTCTATCTAAGTAAATAATCATACAACCAAAGCAACAAAATTGATTATTTCTTAATGTACGAAAAAATACAGATAAATAAACTTGGTCAAAGCAGTTATTTATTATGCAATATTAACTTTGATATTGCATAGATTAATGTATTATTAGTTGAAGTAAAAATGTTGAGGCGCAATATGCATAAAAAGAGGTTTTATGCATATTGCGAATTTATTGGATTTTTTTTGCAAGTTGGCATAATTAAAGAGTTGTTTTAAATTAAAGATAGTAATTAAAAGAAGTGCAGCAAGATAAAATGAATCCACAAAAATATTAGAATTGCGGTCGAATTTCGACCACTGTGCAGGCAACTAGTTATTTATAACTAAATCAGTATTATAAAAATAAATATAAATATTGCTAGACTTTTTCACACAGCGCTATCTAGCCCCAAACTAAGCAGAGCTTGTACTATGGGAACCAGATAACTGATAGAATACTTATATACTTCTTTTTTGTAAATACATACTTATAATATATAGAGAAACAACCAGACCCGGAACAAAAATGTGTAGATCATGAAAACATTTGTTCCGCGGCGGGAATCGAACCCGCTACCTCCGGCGTCTCAGCCGTCTATTCGCCCTCTGCACCACGAAGGTCGACATTATTATATTATTCGTATTGATTTGATTGGTAAATAAGAAAATTTATATATGAAATCTGTGTTCTCATATCCAGCAGCAGTAGACGTCCTTTATTTGATAAATAGTTATATTTAATAATTAGTTATATTTAATAACAAATGTATTAAAACTCAGATATCATTACCATCATCATTGGCCTCTAACATCTACGAGAGATGATTATGCGATGATTATGTTAGGTAAGTCCGAACTTACGGTTATGGCTTATAAGGCCTAATAGGGAGCTTTTCGTTGGCAGTACTCTTCTAAAACATAATATCTAACCAAGTTCAGTCATAATGCCGATGTAGTGTTCCCACGCCAGTCGTCTCTCCCAGCACATTCAGTAAATGCACATACAGTTGCGGAAATATAAATTGGTAATTGGAAGATGCACCTTCCAATAGCCAACATAAATGGTTTTCCTCCCACTATCTAGAACCTCCAACTCCTCCTGCTACTTAGCTGCATCGATTCTGAAGCTTACCATAAATTCCTCTCCATTCTAAGGTTGTCTTGAATAAATAGCTTTAAGAGATATGACTGCCCGTTTTACATTTTTGTTGTTGTTAGTTTTTATGTACTTAAGCCTTTTTTGTATTGATTTCTTTAATTATTGTTATCCATTGTACCATCATTAATCATTTGATGATGATGATTGCAATTAATCTCGAAGGTTTTCTAAACTATAGCGCCATGTTATAAAAGATATAAAATTAGAATGCTTTTTATGAAAACTGTGCATATCGAGGAAACGCATGGGTCACTGGTTTTCCATTCTGCTAAGTGCCTACTTGCGGAAGGGTCATCAAACCCGATTTAAAGATAAAAAGGATCATACCCTGTTAATTACGGTGACCTAATGAGTAAGGACCATCAGTGACACATGTTTTCGTTTAATGACACTCGTTTACTGCCGTACACGGTCGTTACGCATTCATCATCATCATTTCAGCCATACAAAAATGTCATACATAGTCCGAACCTACCCACACGACACACAATTCACACTACAAGTGTGTTTGGCTACAAGTACGATAGGACCACATAAACAAAATTATGGTTTTGTTCCAGGATCCCAAGACATGAAACGGAGACGCTGTGTATCGTCAGGCTGCGCTTGACGTGTCCCCAACATGCCGGCAGCCGCCGCCACAATGCGCTACATACTCTTCTGCCTCCTGTCCATAACCTTCAACAAAAACTTCGCGTTCGTCCTCGACAAACAGAACCCATACTCTCAATTCAGAAAATGGAACGCGGGTCTTAACGGGACATTGGAACTCGAGTTCAAAACCGACCAACAGAACGGTCTGTTGTTGTATACCGATGATGGCGGGACTTACGACTTTTTTGAGCTGAAGCTGGTGAATGGGCAGTTGAGGCTGAGGTATAATTTGGGAGGTGGTGCCCAGATTATAACTGTTGGCAGTAATTTGAACGATGGACATTGGCATAAAGTTCAGGTAAGGTGTTCTATTACAAGAAAAACATTCTACGAGGGCAGTGGCCAATACTTCTTCTGAATTTGCCTATAATATATCCAGATGCTTTATGCCTACTTCTCTACGAAGTTTCCCTTCAAAGTTGCGACTATTTCAAGAATGAAACCTTTAGAGAATTCTTTATAGAATTAGCTAGAGCTTTCAAACGACATTCAAACTAGGACAATAAATGCACACGCTCGTTCTGAAACTTTGCAAATTCCTCAAATTTTCTTTGAAACGGAACTCTCGAACATTCTTCATACGACTACCATCGAAGTTTCCTCTTTCAAATCACGTTTAGCAAATATCCTAACTTGTCCAAGTAGTTTTTAATGTTTACATCACCACATAACAATATTATTGAGATTGCAAGCTGTAAAAACTGATATCCATTGGGGCAGAAAGGTTCTGGGGTGGAAGCCACACACTGGAAAACGCAGCGTAGGATGGCTAAACCAGGCTAACTGGGAGCCGCTAGTTGCAGGGCACATAAGTTCGGTTGCCCTGAAAATCTATGGGGGAGGGCTATGTTCAGCAGTGGACGTGTTGACTGTTATAGTGATGAGGAGACCTTATTATATATTTAAAATACTATTAACCTCTGGTTTCAAGTTGACAGTTCTAGCTGGTTAAATAGATGCAGCAACTGTAGTACCTGGATTAGAGCTTTAGATGGAGTATGCTTCCCCTGAACGTATACCATCTTCTCAGCTTAGTCTCAATAACATCTTATCAGCCATAGGATATCCACAAAATTAGGCTTCTCCCATAATTTCCAGACCGATTTTGTGCGGTATGAACTCAAATGCTACCAGCAACCTCTATCGGGTCGTCTTTCCATCTAGTGGGCCGATCTACGCTGCGCTTTCCAGTGCATGGTCTCGACTTGAGAACCTTTCTGCCCCAACGTCAGTTTTTCGAGCTATGTTTATCAGCTTAGTCTGATTCTCAGGAATGACATGATCAATACGTGCGGAACTAAGATCTTACCTTTATACTAATAAGGCTCAATATCCAGGTGGCCCGCCGCGATGAGCACACCTCACTGACAGTGGATGGTAACACACAGAGCAAGACCTCGCGTGGCAAGGAGTTCATCTTCGGCAAGTTCAACAGCAACTCCGATGTCTTTGTTGGCGGGATACCACCCTCGTGAGTACTAGCATAAAATAGGGTTGGCAGAAATTTTAATAGGATTGACTGCGTTCTATTTCAATTTATATTTTCAGCGTAATTTTTTGACTGGACATGAAAAATTTGCAGATAAGTGATGTTTTATGATTATATATTAAAATTACAGACGACATCAGGCTTGCTATTGACAACCGTAAACTCACTCTTCTTTCCCTGTTAGACTTTAGTAACGCTTTCAACTGTGTGGACCACGAAATTTTGCTGGCCGTCTTACGCTCTATTAATCTTTCTGTCTTCTTTAACTTGGTTCAGCTCATATCTTTGCGGACGCGAACAATGTGTGCGAATTAATGATCTGTCCGCTGACTGGTGTAAAATCGAAGCAGGTGTACCTCAAGGAGGCGTTCTTTCACCCCTCCTCTTCTCTCTTTTTATCAACACCCTGGTATCGGTAATACATCACACATCCTATCACCTATATGCCGATGATGTTCAGTTATATCTCAGTTGTAATCCCGATCAAATTCTATCTGGAATTGAAAATCTCACTAATGATCTAAGCGCTGTGTATGACTGGACTCAAAAATTTGGTCTACTAATTAATCCCAACAAGACGCAGGTGTTAATAATTGGTGGTAACAGACAGATTGTCAAAATTAATCTTAACACTCTTCCTCCGGTTAAATATAATAATATTCCACTGCAGTTCTGCAAGGAGGTTAAGAATTTAGGCCTTTTCATTACCCATAATTTGTCATGGGACCACCATATTACCCAGATTAGTAGAAGGATGTATGGTACCATGCATACTCTGAAACGCCTAAAAAATTTCTTGCCCCAATCTACGAGGTCCACACTGGTTAATGCGTTACTCTTACCCATCCTAGATTATGCAGATGTATGCTATCCCGATGCTACGGAAGAGCAACTGAACAGGTTGGAGCGTCTGCAGAATCTTTGCATTCGCTATATCTACGGCCTACGAAAATATGATCATGTCTCGGTATTTCGTCAGCAGCTAAAATGGCTTGACATCAGAGCTCGTCGAGATGCGCACATGCTATCCCTCTTATATAATATTCTTCGCAACCCTCTATCTCCCAGCTACCTCAGAGAGCGATTTGCATCCGTATCAACTGAGGACAGACCTGTGCGATCGTCTCGTCGTTTCCAACTAATTACTCCACAGCATAACACGGCTACTTACTCTGACTCTTACACCATAACCGCTACTCGTCTCTGGAATAATATGCCACCAAACTATTTCGAGGCTACTTCAGTAGAAGCATTCAGATTGAGAATCTATAGGCACCTTCTCGGTCAAACCGACCAAAAATGAGCAACTTAATATTTCCATAACACTTCTTCTATTGTTATGTATGTATTTTTATTAGATATTGGTATAGTTTAGTCTATCGTATAAAGTATTTAAGTAGGTTTATTTATGTAGTATGTACCTATATTATGCTATATTTATTAGTCCTGTGCAAATTTTCTTTTTTACCTTTTCTGTGCACTACCTACACATCTTTGTCTACAATACACAAAGGTTATCTGGAAGAGAATGCTCTTTAGCATTAAGTTCGCCTTTGTACTAGTTTTATAAGTGCAATAAAGTATTTTCAATCAATCAATCAATATTTATAGTCTGATGTAGCTGGATCCAGATTAGATAAAATTAACTTATTTTTGATATTCTCACATTTGTCTACAAAATATTATTTCCCTTCAAAGTAAAACAGAGATGGCTACATTTAAAATAAAGCAATCAAGATAATTAGGCATGTGAGTTTAGATGTCTTAATTACGGTAATTTTCCACCTACTAACAGTACTTCAAAATAAACATTTAAACTTCTATTTAGTATCCAGAAACATTAGCTATTCATTTCTTACTAAGCTAATTAAGACTAAGACTCCACTGTGGCGGAATCCCAAGATTGAACAGCTTCAGCTTAATATGTTTCAAGTAATTAAATTGTCTAGATCCTTCGAGCTATGTAATCTGGACAACATTTTGTTGGTCGAGTCTTATTGTCTTGAAAGGGCTTTTCAGACGATCAAGCTTGAAACTGAAGCATATTTTGAAGCTGTTTTGTATGACACCTGGACGCAAATTGCAGCATTAGTTGGGTTTTTAGATCAACCGTGGCGATAAACGTAAACGAAGCCTTATCATGCGGATCATGCCTTATGTATGACAACGGTTCATGTTAAACCAATACCAGCTTGTTTGGAATGTAAAATGACTCTTGCTTGAAAATCCGTTGAATTCGTTTGGGTTTAGTCGTTTAGGTTCGTTTCCTAATCATCAGCCACCAGTTAAAGCCACTTATGGACATCTTGCCGAGAAAGTGCTCGGTAATTTCGAATTGCCAAAAGGATGATTTCTGTACCAAACTTGAGATAACTAGTGGACTTAACCTCGACGAATATAGACCCTTGCTTGACTCCAAGTACGCCTTTTGCGTTATGGTCTGAAGAGCCCTAACTGTTGTATTAGTTTCTCGCCTTGTTTGCATATCCAACATTACAATTGAAGTTCGCACTACTTCCTATTCTGTGTCATGGGTCTTAGTAACTATAACATATTCTATGTCTTGGGTGTGAGTTAATTTACATAGTCTAGTTAGTGGACAGTTACGTATTCAAACTAACTCCTGGGTATTTATTACGTAATTTTCACTGTTCCTAAAATTTTGGAAAGGTCTTCGGAACTTTGTGCCATTTAAAAGTTTCTGAAAAGCTTTGTATATAAACTATTTAGGACCTAACTATCTCGATTCTACAGTGCATATTTAATAATGAACTAATTTTATCCACCGAAACTAAAACACGTGGTTTTAATTGGACTTAAAAGTCATGTCGGAAGTATTATGTGTTGATACACGTATGCATCCTTCCCGTTCTAACATATTGTTAGACCTTGTCTTTGACCAACATCCAAAACTATAAACTCAAGGTTTTCCACCGTGGGATGGAGCGCAACATCTCGGATTCAAGCGTATTGACCGCATAAGCAACACCGATCTGCGCTCTCGAACACAAATCGTAAATGTAGCGACATCAGGTGATCAGTACGCTAAGCTCACCACCGAGTGGAACTCTGACACAGCCCGAAGACGTCGTGGCAGACCAAAGAAAAGATGAAGGGACGAGCTCACTAATTTCCGAGCGGACTGGACCATCTTAGCGCCTGAAAGAAGTGTCTGGAAAGAATGAGGGAGGGGAGGCCTTTGCCCAGCAGTGGGACACAGTAGGCTGATAATTGATCTTGCGAAGCGAGATCTCCAACTCAACTTGTGCAAATCGGCGTTGTATGTATGTATGTATGTTTGTTTGTCCGAGGATAACTTTCGAAGCGTTTATCCGATCATCGTGAAATTTGGTATATAGGTACATAGGTAATGATGGCACAATTTTGGTGTGACTCAATGAGCTAAAAATTTTGGGGGGTTGTTGAGATATTGGGGTTCAAGAGGGGTAAAAAAAAATGAAAATGAGACTATTAGGTCAAGTGAGACGTCAAATGAAAGGTCTTCATAGTACATTTTGACCCCGTTTTTATTTTTAGTAAAGTTTTTGAGTTATTAGCCATAATAAAAACTAAACTTTTTGACAAAATTCACAGGGTTCACCAGTGATCCCACAGTGCCGTTATTTGGTATGCGTGTAGCTTAAGTATCACAAATATAGGCAAACGTCTGAAATCTAGAATAACTGCAATTTGTATCCCAAAAAAGAGTAACCAATTAACATGAACTCCCGATACCTGTAACTTGAATGAAACTGTAGGTCAAGTTTAGTTGGTTATTTATTTTGTGGCACTATTTTGATAGTCAAAGATTACGAATTATATTTTTTTGTAGTAATAATAATTATATTTTTTAAAAACACAAGGATACAATGAAATGACAATTACCGCCTGTTCCTCCGCGACCAAGCCAGGAAATAATTGGTAAAAAAACAAGGTTTTTCTTTGAATATAACAATAGGAAAGTATCATATAGAAAATAAAAGCAATATTAATAAATTGTAAAACAAAAAAATGTGTGTTTATATTGCAAAATTGACATAATTTTCGCTATCGAGAGGCTGAGGGACTTCGGGCTACGTGGTTATATGTAGTTTAATCCTCAAATAAACTTTCTTTTTAGATGTAATTTCACCGGCCCCCATAAAAATAGCAATTCTTGTTGGTGGAAGAAATACGTAATAACATATATCCACCTTGGATTTAAGGGATACTAGATACCAAAAAATACTAGGGCTAAGAAAATAAATCTTAACTTCATCGAACACTTTTAAAATAATGCTGCAGTTCCCGCTTTTTCGTTTCTTGTACCAAAAAGTAAATGACCTATATAAAGCTCTATATAGCCTCAAGGGTCTTATCAGAGAAATGGATAAATTAAGCGGCAGGCATACTAATGCAGCCAAAACCCTCCAGATTAACCTGTTACGAAAAAATACCTATTTTCGTACCGATACAATCTTTTTTACAGCCCAACACATTTGCATGCAAATTCGACTCTATACAATTCAGGATAAAGTGTGAGTTCCAATGCGGGTTTTACGCTGAAGGTTGTGGTTATTTTGTTAATTGGTGCGTCGAAAACCATTAGCTGATATCAAATATTGGATTCAAACGTCGATAGTAAAGTTTGAAACGGCTTACAATGTTTTTGAAGCTTTTTTAACTTGGCTCGAATGTATGTTTTTTATTTTTAAGGCTAGTATTTGAGTACGAAATCAGAGTATTGTTTTAGCAGTAGTCGGTTTTTGCGTATGTCCATTTTAATTTTTCAATAGTTTAATTTACGATACAATATATTTAAATAAATAATTAAACTTAGTATATAAAACAAAGCCGGGTTTGTTCGAACACTTATAACTCGAGAACGGCGGGACCGATTGTGATGATATTTAATTTGTTGGACTTGTCTCCGCCCCGAATAGCAGAATACATAAGTCACCCTACATAAGGCCCTGCCTGAAAAGCAGCGCTGCTTTGCACAAAGGAGCTTAAAGCTGAGGCAGGACCTGTTTGGGCATGCGTGGCACGGAGCGGGACTAGTTAGTACTCCTACCTACTGGCTGGGTAGGTACTTGTGTTCTACCCATGTTATACTCGTAATATCTCATTCTACTGTATTTTTCCTGTCTATCTACTATTTTGTTTGTGATCCGTTCTGTGTTTCTTTGTGTGTGTCAAATAAAATTTATTATATTCTATTCTATTCTATTAATAACTATTAAAATATTGGAAAAATTCGCGCAAAAAGAAATTATGAAGAAAATTTATTTCCTCATACATAATGATGGCAGATTTTCAATTCTACTGGGTTGACGTATATTGACAGCCCGCGTCATATGCATGTCAAGGCGGTATGAAGTTCGCCGAGCCAACTATTATTAATTATTATTTAATAATTTAATATAATATTGATTAAAACTGAAGAGTAAACTGAACTGAAACAAGAAGAACATAAACCATCTATTACGATCCTAAACCAAGGCCATCAATGTCCTGCGCAATTTTTATCTTATGAAGATTGATGATATTAATGATCAGAATAATTTATTAGTATATTATTTTAGATAACAATCCATTTTGTAAGTAAAAAGCTTAAATCTAGGGGAGTTAGTACTTAATTACTAATTGAGATTTAGTCCTCTGCGTGAGCTTCCAAATCAGAGGAAAATTAAGTTTGTTGGCGTCCAGGATGGTGTTGCTGCTCTCACGTACCGTGCGCAGTAGTGAGGCTGTTTTTTTACGTCAGATGATATCAAAGGCGCGTGCTTCGGCGAACATGCTTGAGGCACTACAGAAGCGCGGTAGCCACAACAGCGCCCTGAACTCATTAAATTGGACTCACAGAGCGTTGTAAGATTTCTGCGTATATTGAAACCACAGACTCGCAGAGTACAGCGATGTACGCTTTAAAAAGGGTCACTTTGACCGCGTCTGTACATCTATAAACGTCCATAATAAGGTAAGACATGCTATAAAGATAGATTTTGACCAGGATTTGGCCAATTTTATTAACAAACCTCGCATGCAAAAGCGCGTGCGGAAGCTTAGCGTCGATAAAAGTCCTAAATAAATAAGATTTAAAAAAAAACGCAAAAATCAAAATAATCAGAAATATAAAAAAATAGGCTATACATATCGCTATAAGTTATCCGTGCTCATTATAATACAATAATTAATATTGCTGGACATTTCACACAGCGCTATCTAGTCCCAAACTAAGCAGAACTTTTACTTTGGGAACCAGAGAACTGATATAATACTTATATACCTTTTATTGTAAATATATACTTATAATAAATGGAATAAACAGAAAAATATACATCTTAGCCGAATATTCACCCACTGCGCCACGGAGGTCATCATTGTTATTAACAAAAAAAATAACGTAATATCGCAAATACACGAACCTTTTCAAAACATAAGCTTATTGCTTAGGGTCACCTCTGAGTTTATTTAAGAAATACATCCTTGACCGAAATACCTAAGGAATATGTTGACCTCTTATCCTTATCCAAACCATTATTAACGCTGCGTCCCCAAACACTTCTTGAAACTCGTGTATAATTTATTTATTTACTCTCTCTCTCTCTCTCTCTCTTACACATACATACACTATAACCTACCTAAGCTAGATAGCAGTATAGCTATAACGTACCGTACGGTAATGTGGCATACGTACAGATCTTTTGTTGGCTTAATTAAGAGCATTATTAAGAGAAACTAAAAATTATGTAATTGCTATTGATTCTCTACTAAAGAAAATAAATATGTTAGAATATATAAGGCTCAACAAAATGTAACTTCTTCTTTTTCTTCTTTCGTGTCGATGGTTTAAGGCTATAGTCATTTTGACAAAGTACGTCGCCACGTTCATGGCAGCGTCGGAGCAGGTCGTCAGGTGCTCCATGGTGCAGGTGGTAGGGCAGGATGGGCATGTTAGGACGTGTGCCAGTGTTTGGAGCTGGGCACCACATTGGCATTGCTTCGCCGATTTGTCTATAATACCCTATTTACTAAGATTACACCTGCCGCGGCCGACTTGGGTACGCAGTCTGTCGAGTGTCCTCCACACTGGCCAAGGTAGGTGTTGACCAGGGGTTTTTTTTTTTTTTTTTTTTATATTGGATAGAACTTCGTTTGACCACAATCTCACCTGATGGTAAGTGATGATGTGGTCTAAGATGTAGCACGAAGATCTAGAAGAAACCTATTTACTCTCACCTTAAAGAGGCCCGGATTGTATTCTTTAGGAAAAACAGACGACGGCAAAGTGTTCCATACCTTAGCTGTACGCATCAAGAACGTAGAACCAAAACGGTGTGTGCGAATGGGTGGTATATTGACTAGGTACGGGTGGTACTGAGCCGTGCGCCTGCTTGTCCTTTGATGGAAAGGAGATGGCGGGTAGTTCTTCTGCAGGTGTAACATAGCCAGGTGGGGGAGGGGGGGCTTAATTTAGTTTCCACAGGGTAACACGGGCATCACTTGCATTATTTGTGGTGGCTTCTGCGGATCGTAAAAAACTCCTGCGATTACGTAGTCGTTTTCTTGGTGGAATAACGCCATACAAACAGTGTCGGACATCACATTCCTGTTTTGCCTTTTCTATGGCACAGACAATGTCTCGCCAGATGTCAGGTG
The DNA here is from genome assembly GCA_963924445.1 of Philereme transversata. Lineage (NCBI taxonomy): Eukaryota > Metazoa > Arthropoda > Insecta > Lepidoptera > Geometridae > Philereme > Philereme transversata. The sequence continues at coordinate 16,937,730 of OZ004347.1, forward strand.
GCGCTATACCTGCTAAAGGGTGTTGTAACAAAATGTAACATCGAAACATATAATATGTACCTATAGTCTGACAAATAAACGTTCTGATTTCTGATTTTTTTTTATACTATGGAGATGGACCAAGCCTATGGCCCACCTGATGTTAAGTGGTAACTATCGCCTATAACAAAGTTAGCCTCGTAGGTCACGCTCTTTAGAAATGTGCCCTACAATGCACTGATCTGCGTCCATAACTTGAGGCATACAGGTGTAAAGCCTCATGTGCCTATAATTTCACCAGCAACCATACCCTTCAAACCGAAACACAGCAATGCTGCTGCGGTAGAAATAGGTATGTTGGTAGCACTTCCCAGGACGAGCCCTTTCACAAGAAACTCTACTACTTTTCTGATTTCTGAAATATCACAATTGACCTTCTCACTGACCCTCTAGTAGGAACATTTTTGGGTATGAAACGTATTTATCTAACCTGTGGACAACGTCGCGGACTACAGTATCAATAGCTCACACATGTTATACCATGTACTAACCATGTACCTTTACATATAAATAAATAAATAAATAAATATGGCTGGACATTTCACACAGCGCTATCTAGCCCCAAACTAAGCAGAGCTTGTACTATGGGAACCAGATAACTGATATAATACTTATATACTTTTTTTGTAAATACATACTTATAATATATAGAAAAACTTCCAGACCCAGAACAAATATCTGTAGATCATGCAAAGATTGGTTCCGCAGCGGGAATCGAACCCGCTACCTCCTGCGTCTCAGCCGGCTTATTGCCCACTGTACCATGGAGGTCGTCAATACAAATATAAATATAGTAATATAGAAAGAAAAGAAAGAAACAAAATAAATTTATTTGACACACACATAGGACAGACCATTCAGAACAGAACCAACATACCTACTCACATTTTTTTTTATCTTTCCTATGCTGTCCCACTACTGGGCAAAGGCCTCCCCGTCGTCTCTTCACTTATCTCGATCTTATACCAAATCCCGCCAGTCCCTGTAAAAGGCGTCCAAATCATCGCGCCACCGCTTCATAGGCCTTCCACGGTGTCGCTTTCCATCCACAGGGCTCCACCCAGTTACGACCTTAGCCCTCCTATTTGCTGGCATGCGGGAGACATGACCCGCCCAATCCCACTTCAACTTGGCAACCTTTATACCGACATCAGCGATACCGGTCCTTGAGCGCAGCGAAGTGTTCCGAATCCTGTCTATTCTCGTGACACCCAAAATGCTGCGCTCCATCGCTCTTTGGCAAACCCCGAGCCTGGACTTTTGAGATTCAGTCAGTGACCAAGACTGGGCACCGTAGGTTAGGACAAACAGAATACACATGTCGATGAGTTGACATTTTAAGGATAATGGAAGGACGCCTTTCATGAATGTTTTCATGGACCAGTAGCTCTTCCAGGCATTGTCGACACGACGGTCAATGTCTTTGTCCTGCCTGTTTTCGGAGGAAGCTAACTGGCCTATGTAGATGTACTCATCGACATAGTGTATTTCTTGCCCGTCTACCACCCTACGTTTCGTGCTATTGGTCATAATTTGAGTCTTTGATCGATTCATCAGTAGTCAGATTATAAATTATTCAAGAGAAAAGAAAAATTATATAAACACAGGAAAAAACACATGATAAAAATTTAGTAAATAGGTATACATAGGTACATACAACATGGTAAGAATTTTAGTAATAATGTTTTTAATTAACTGTATTATAAAATGTGTGTGCCTTAAGAAAAATAAAATACCATTTCAATTTCACTTGGACCTTCTTTTTATAAACACAGTTAAAGAAAGATGACAAAAAGGTAGAAAAGTGTTGCTGCTAACCATTATGCAAAAATAAAGTACAAGATGTGAATATACATTACCAAAATATTAAAAATTAACTATTACAATATATTAAACCATAGAAACACAAACATTAACATACAAAAATAGAGGCCAATACAATTTATACAAAATTTATCACAAACTATTCCGATACTCGTAATGTAATATATAATATACAAGGGACCCGACGTTTACAAGAAAACCTTTGTTTTTATTGATATTCCGTACGAGGGCCTGGGATATATTACTTGCTACGCGTGTTTTGGGGTATATGTTTTTTCGCTTTATTAGCGATTATATATATTTTTGCCCGCAATTTTTGAAGTAATTCTTTTTGGCTCTTTAGAAGTATTATATCATAGTGCATTTCCAGCATCTTACGAAGTCTCTGATCTCAAATTATTAATATTTATTTATATAATATTTGTTCACGACAAAGAAGTATAACTTCTAAACATACATAAGTACACACACAGGTTTTTTTTAATTTACGTTATTTATTGGACGAAAGAGATCAGAGAATGGCCAAGGGATGCTTGTAGACTATCCGCCCGATTCTCGAATTATATTATCAACGGCAAGACAACCTGATAAACATAGACCTCCTCCATAGATTTCCAGAGCGATGAATCTTGTGCGGCCTGCATACAACGGCTCCCAGCAACCTTTATCAGGCCGTCTTTTTGTCTAGTAGAGGGCCGTCCTAGCGTCCTACGCTGCGCTTTCCACTCGCCGTGCGTGGTCTCAACTCGAGCTTCTTTCTAGATACACTTAAATGATGATGATGAAGATAAAGTGGTAAAGGTTTGTTTAGAAGTTTGTAAGGGGTAATCTCTACACACCAGCCTACTCTACACACTAACAGGCATCAACACACAATTACGTACGCACGCACACTTCAATCCTCCCTTCTCTCCAAGTTTTAATCCTTGTCCCTCGTTCAGTGTCATATGAGTCCTTACCTAATTCATTAGATACATTTTAAAGCTCTCTTTTCGCAGCCTGGTTACTTAGCAGATTGGCGTTTGCTGAATAGTGGGACTGATTAATACACATTCTCGCCTAGTTTTCCCCAATCATCTTCAGTTTTGTTTTTTGTTGTTACATAATACTATTCTTTTTTTTTCTTGGTGGGGTAACTTATATTTATCTATGTATTAATATAGTCCGTGATATCTTCTTTTTTTAAATGGTTCCAACGCAAGATCAGCGTTGTGCTAAAAGCACAATAAATGGTGAGTTGGACGCCTTTTTGTGACGTCGGTCATTTAGGTATAATTATGAGACACACATGTTTTCTTGTGTGTTCTTGTTCAACCTTACTTGTGTGCTGTGTGTGTTTTGTTCCATCAGAAACAAATGTTTTTCTTTCTTTCTTATTTTCTTTTTAAAGTACTAGCTGTTGTCCGTGACTTTGTATGTGTTACAGTACTAAATATAACCTAGAAATAAAGATAAACTCGTGTAAAGTCTAAACTATGTGTGAAGAAATCGGTTCAGCCGTTACGACGTGATTAAGAAACAAACATCCAAACTTTCGCATTTATATATTAGTGTGATAACCCGATAGCAATATTACATATTGTAAACTTACCTACCTACTTTTGTTAACTGCACTTTAGAAGCCACAAGCCCACTCTACAAGCTCCATGCTTAGTTTGGATCTCACTGACAACCTCTTACAAAAAATTGTACCTGGATTAACCATTTAACCTGCCATTAATGATGTATTTTTCGTTTGGCAATAAACATTTTTATCTTTATCTTAAAAATTATGAAGTGATTGTTAGATTCTTGAAGGTGAGCTAGTTGCAAATACGGAGAAAGGTTATCAAAGAGATCTAATAAGACGACTTCAAAAAGATTAAAATACCAAGTTAGGTTTTTAATATTCAAAAGATTTCTTGTTTTTATAACAAAACTAAAACAGTATTAAACAATAAGTCCAATTTATGTTTCTAAGCTCATAACAATAATTAAGCAGCGAGATCTTAAACATTCCGAACATTCCATTTATTATAACAATTACCTACAATACGGAAGTAATAATGTCTTCACAGCGCGAGTTTGAAATAACTAATGATACTAGTGTATAGAAACGCAACTGCACTCTGCATGCGTATGAAGTAATTCATTGACTTGGTATGCACAGCCCGTATGTAAATGTACACAGAAGCCTTTAATTGTGATTTCATTATTGACAGCTTAAATAATAGCCAACTTCTAGGTACTGAGATTTCGCGAGTCTCCCATATAAACAAAAAAATATTATTTGTAATCCTTGACTATCAAAATAGTACCACGAAATGAATAGCCAAAATACTTGACCTACAGTTTCATTCAAATTAAAGGTAACGGGAGTTCATGTTTTTGGTTATCCGTTTTTGGGGTACAAATTGCAGTTATTCTGGATTTCAGACTTTTTCCTATATTTGTGGCACTAAAGCACAAAAACCAGCACTGTGGGGTCACTGGTGTACTCAGTGAATTTTGTCAGAGTTCAGTTTTTATTATGGCTAATAACTTAAAAACTACAAGTTTTAAACTAAAAATAAAAACGGGGTCGAAATGTACTTACAAATACCTTTTATTAAACATGCCATTTGACCGGATTGTACCATTTTGTTTTTTTTTACCCCTCTTGAACCCAATATCTCAACAACCCTACCACATTTTTAGCTCATTTAGTCACTCTGAACTTCACGATGAACGGCTGACGCCACATACAACGCCGATTTGCCCAGAGTTGATTTGAAGATCTCGCTTCGCTCGATCAAATATTTACTTCTTATTTCAATAGTCCTTGAAGTATTTATGTAAAAGTAAATAATTCATTACACCTACCTAAAGTCACATACTGATGAGTAGCCCTGACAACACACTAGATTCTTTTTGACGTGCGGATCAAGGAACTTTAAGTATCCACTTTTCATAGTATCACAACACCTAGACCCGAATTTAATATTTGTAACTAAACATTAATCCTGCGGCAAAAATCGAACTAATACTTCTCATTTTTCAGCCGGCTTCTCGCTTACCGCATCCTAATTGAAATACAGTATTCATTTTTCATAAATTTAATAATCCGTTCGTCGAAATTTGTGGAAAAGTCAAAGGTTTTGAGTTTCAGTTCTTTGAAGTATTACTAAAATTATTCCGCTACGCTTCGTAGAGTTGGCGTAGCTAAGTGGCTGCTATGCCGTAGCTAAGTGCTACGACGTGTGGGTTTCGTAGCTCGAGATATAAAATTATCACCTAAGAAGTTTAGAGTTTTCTTCGAATTAATAGAAAATATTTGAATTGTAGACTTTTGTTAAGTAAGGGGTTTTGCCCTTCTGGCTAAGATCGGTTTATTTGACTTACTGAGAAAATGGAAAAGGTTCAGGGCAAGCCTATTCAATTAATATTAAAAAAAAATGCATGAATGTCGTGGAAAACTCGGTTGGAACGAAATTTATTCAATATAATAATAATTATATTATTATTTTATAGCGTACGCGCTATAGATAACCGTCTACACTAAAGAAAGGGTCGTGACGGAAACTCGTGACGGAAAACTCTTAAACTTTTTTTCGTCTAGCCCCCATCCGCCAAGTCCGTACCGTGCGATAAGGAACTTCGTTCCAAAAACATCTCATAAGAGCTTTAGTGATTGCGTCATTTACCAAGCCTAGTGCTGCAACTTACCACAGGCGCTGTATAAATAAGTCATATTTAATTGATGGATGTTATAACCTCACTAGTCAGTACTCAAAATATGTATGATCTGATGCCTAAACTCAAACATTTTGGGTAGTTTTCACTTAAAGTGTGGATTCCAAAATTATTTGTTAATTTTGTCGAGTAATTTTACGCTCTGACAACTTTAGAAGTACTTGTTGCACCTAAATCAGATAAATAAGCTCTTTTTTGTACATCAAAGAAACAAAACACAAACTATGTACGCTATAGCTAATAGGTCTGAACGCTAAAAAGAAATATTCTGCCTAGAACCTTTGAATATACAGGATATAAACATAATCATTATATGTACCTTCTCGCAAATACAATACCTATATGTAATATGTATATTGGGGTCAAATTTGTTAGCACATAACTAAATTTAGGATTAATAGCACTAAAGAGTAGTAGAGTTTCTTGTGAAAGGGCTCGCCTGGGGAAGTACTACCACAATACCTATTTCTACCGCCAAGCATTATTGCTGTGTTTCGGTTTGAAGGGTATGGTTGCCGGTGAAATTACAGACACATGTGGCTTTACACCTGTATGCCTCAAGTTGATGGATGCAGGGAAGTGCATCGTAGGGCACATTTCTAAGGAGCGTGACCTACGAGGCAAACTTTGTTATAGGCGATGGTTACCACTTAACATCAGGTGGGCCATAGGCTTGTTCCATCTCCATAGTATATAAAAAAAAACTAAAATAATAAAGGTCACTCTTTGTCCGTAGAAAAACGGATGACGATAATTTTAGCAGCGATTGAACCTAAATTTGGTTTCATCATCATCATATCAGCCACAAGATTCCAGAGCGTTCGATCTTGTGCAGCCTGCACCCAACGGCTCACAGCAACCTTTACTAGGTCATATTTCCATCTAGTAGAGGGCCGTCCTACGCTGCGCTTTCCAGTCACTCCAGTGCTCTCGACTCAAAAACCTTTCTTCCCCAACGGCTCCCAGCAACCTTTACTAGGTTATCTTTCCATCTAGTAGAGGACCGTCCTACGCTGCGCTTTCCAGTCACTCCAGTGCTCTCCACTCAAAAACCTTTCTTCCCCAACAGCTCCCAGCAACCTTTACTAGGTCATATTTCCATCTAGTAGAGGGCCGTCCTACGCTGCGCTTTCCAGTCACTCCAGTGCTCTCGACTCAAAAACCTTTCTTCCCCAACGGCTCCCAGCAACCTTTACTAGGTTATCTTTCCATCTAGTAGAGGACCGTCCTACGCTGCGCTTTCCAGTCACTCCAGTGCTCTCCACTCAAAAACCTTTCTTCCCCAACAGCTCCCAGCAACCTTTACTAGGTTATCTTTCCATCTAGTAGAGGGCCGTCCTACGCTGCGCTTTCCAGTCACTCCAGTGCTCTCCACTCAAAAACCTTTCTTCCCCAACGGCTCCCAGCAACCTTTACTAGGTTATCTTTCCATCTAGTAGAGAGCCGTCCTACGCTGCGCTTTCCAGTCACTCCAGTGCTTTCCACTCAAAAACCTTTCTTCCCCAACGGCTGTCTGTTCTTCGAGCTATGTGCTAATCCTCTGGGCTAGCAAATTTTTTTAAGTTTGTGCTAAACGAAGAGCTCCAATTATTTTGTCTAAAAATACTTCTCTCAAGTTTTTCCGTTTGTTCGTAGATCAACAAGAAATATTAAATTGAAAAAAGGAAAATACAGAATGATTTTTCCTATTTTCAATTCGATTTTTCTAAAGAAAGGCAAGCACGTTTAGAAAGGATGCTGTAGAGTGTCCATTGAAAGCGTCCTCATATCGGGACCAAGGTTAGTCGGAAATATTGAGTTTATATTCCACACAAGCGCTTCATATTTATTTAGTTTCGTCCTCCAAAAGTAGTACAGAAAACTAAAGAATATCATACAAAAACCATGTTTGAAAAATTATATTAACTAATTTGTAATAAAAACCGGATATTTACCATGATTTGTGAGTTTTTGAGTGTCACAATATTACTCAAAAACTCACAAATCATGGTAAATATCCCGTTTTTAGTGCAAATAGTGTTGATAATAGTTTTAAAAGTTATGTTAAAAGTTATGATTGATTAAATTTTGATCATATTACTTATGACGACCTCCGTGGTAAAGTGGGCGAATAGTCGGCTGAGACGCAGGAGGTTGCGGGTTCGATTCCCACTGCGGAACAAATGTTTGCACGATCTACAGATATTTGTTCCGGGTCTGGTTGTTACTATATGTATTATAAGTATGTATTTACAAAAAAAAGTATATAAGTATTCTATCAGTTACCTGGTTCCCATAGTACAAGCTCTGCTTATTTTGGGACTAGATAGGCTAGTGGCCTCATAAGAAGGCTTAAGATCGCTCAGCGTGCTATGGAGAGGGCTATGCTTGGTATTTCTCTACGAGATCGAATTCATAGACAAACTAAAGTCACAGACGTTGCCCAGAGGTATAGCAAGCTGAAGTGGCTATGGGCATATAGCTCAAAGAACTGATGGCCGTTGAGGCAGAAAGGTTCTCGAGGAGACCACGCACTGAAAAGCTTAGGATGCCTACTAGAATGAAAGACAACCTGATAAAAGTTACTGTGAGTCGTTGGGTGAAGGCCGTGCAAGATCAGTCACTCTGGAAAATCTATGGGGGAAAATTAAGTTTAGCACTGGATGTCTTATAGCTGATATAATGATGATGATAAAATTATTATTAATATTTCCATTTACTTCTGAGTTTCGACACTAGCTTCCACAAACAAGTTATTAGATAAAACCCGATCTAGGTTAGACTAAGGTACTTCTTTGCAGAAATAATCCATCCATGCTAAGTCTGCATCACGCTAATAATGGTAGATTTAATAATAATATGAAACAACATTCGCTACTTTCTACTGTTAAGTCTTAAGAGCGCTACAGAAGCGTTAACGATACTTCACACCATACCTGTTTTATTCTTACGTGAATAATGTATTATTAAAAGAATTCAAGACCTTTTAACATTAAAGATATATATTATTTCATACCTCTGTTCTATTGAGTTTGAATCATTACGGGAAACAGGATCGACTGACATTACAAAAATGAAACAATTTTTTTTTACACATTTGGGCTCTTAACTTAACTAATTAAGTAAAAATGCTTTAACAGAAAATAACATATATTAGAAATGTACAAATATTTTTATGTATGTGAGATCTGAAAGGAAACTAAAATATTACTGTTCCTGCTCTTACGCAGACTTACCGTGGGCGGATTGTATCAGTGCCTTGGCCTCAATCTGGGAGCGATAGCAACTATACAGGACGTCCTGATTGTCCTCTGCATGTAGCAACACTTCAACCAAGGCTCTACAACTTTAGATAAGAAGTAGCGTTTTAATTGCCTGATTAAGGGCCTGTTTCCACCGAAGCTGAGATGAGAAGCGATGTGTAAATTCCTCTCATAAGATCACGTGAAAATCGTGTTACGTCAACCACGTGTGTTGGTTTGAATTTACTCATTTTCTCTCTACCGGTTTCCACCGAAGCTGAGAAGAGAGGAGATATGTAAATTAGCAATAGGATCTCGTGAAAATTGTGTTACGTCATCGACGTGCGTTACTATTGATTGATTTTACTCATTTCCTCTCTGTCGGTTTTCATCGAAGCTTAGAAGAGAAGGATCTCGTCAAAATCGTGTTACGTCATCCACGTGTGGAACTATTGGTTGATTTTAAATATCTAGCTGATTAGTTTCGGTGGTTAGCGACCCTAAAGCTGTATCATACGACAACAAAAAAACAATTTGAAGGAATCCTCGCTTTTGGATTTGCGAGAATAAATATGTTTTATGGTTTACCCACATTGTTATTAGAGGAATCAATTCTTTGTTAGTATTATTTTACCTGAAATGTTTGCTATTAATCAATGATGTTTATAAATATTTATTTAGGTAAATCACAGAAAAATAATTTGTTACGTACTAGATAAATGGTTAAAAAGAGTGATGAAGTCCTCGAGCGTGACAAAGGGTTCTTTTTTATAAAAGAAACTCATGCATATACAAACATACAAAATAATACACTCTTTTTTGGTTTTATCAGGTACAATTTTCTTTCAGGTGTTAACTTTTTTCTTCCAAATATCGTGTTTATGGTTATTCTATTAATAGTATTATCGTGATTAGTAGCTTTTGGTCTGTACCTATTTGTGTATAGTAAATAATAAAGAAAACTTTACTGGCCTTACCAATAAAGACCAAAAACCTTAGCAATTATTGCTTAAGAATTTTTTAAAGAGGTGTTCAACGGTTATTAAATTTTTTTGTGGTAAGGCCCTAAAACTTTAATGAAATTAGTGTTCATGATAGTTTCAACAGTTATATAAGTTAGATTTACACAAACCAGATGTAAATGTACAGGGTATATTCGTTTTAGAGACTAAATATTTCTTAGAACTTACCGTCAGTTTCTTCTAGATGTTTCCGTCACCGTTAGAGTCGTATTAATAAAACGATATAAACGCCAAAAAGCCTCTAGCAACAAGCTGTATTACATTGTATATAGGTACATCACTTTTCACCCCTGGCTGCGGGCGAAACGGAGCTTATTACTGTCGCAGCTATGTTTTAGATGGTGCCATGTTACAATTTGCCTAAATATGTTTTATTTAATATTATTCACATTGCCTTGGAGTTATTTCTGTAGTAGTAGGATCTTGGGCAGAAGAGTTAATTATGTAATCGTTAATTTTGGTAATTAGATTGTTGTTTAATTTTACGTGACACATTTCTATCAAAATAAAATAAAGCCTACTCAAAGATAGTACTCATAGATACAGTATCTTTATATCAGTATTAAAAATGTTATAATCGGTTCGGAGATTGCCTCTTTATAGATATGTGAACAATGACTGTGAATATGTATTCTATAATCACATAGGAATTGATTCTTTTCGACAAGCAGTTATTTCTTCTATAGTTTTACGTAAGAGTTTTTTTTCATTATAGGCTAGTGTTTGACCACGATCTTGTCTGATAGTATGCGATGATGCAGTCCACGATGGTACACGCTTGCCTAGAAGAAACCTATTCACTCGCGACTTGAAGACCCTAGGTTGAAGTTATCAGGAAAAACAATATCAGGAAAGGCGTTCTACTCCTAGGCGGTGCGTTTAATGAAGGTGAAAGAGTACCGCTTTGTGCATATGGGAGCTACATCCATACTACGTAGCAGCGGCGTATTGCGGAGCGTCTGATTGTCCGATGATAGAATGTGGATGGTGGGATCAAATTGAAAAGTTCCGCAGCACACTCTTCGAAATTTACGCGATAAAAAGCCGGGAGGCTTGCAACCTTTCGACGATGCTCAAGTCTGTGGAGCCTTGCATCTGCTAACTCATCATTGCAAATGAGCTTCTTGGATCTTCTCTCAATTGGATCTAGAGCCTCTAGCTGGTAGTTTGCTGATCCGTTCCAGAGGTGGGAACAGTACTCCAGACAGGATCGGTGTCAGAAAACTACTCATTAAAAGTCCAGAAGTGTAACTCATCAGAGTACGCTAATGTGTGTAACTGTTTATAAAAGTTATTTACTATCGTAAAAGTCATTTATAATATACTTTGGCTCCTCTATATAAAATAAACAATGTAATGGTGATATTTTATTCTTCTATTCACTATCCTTCTCGTAATCTTAGTTTAAAAAGTTAACGCCAAGCATGGCATTGATAGAATCCTCCGTCGTCCGAGACACGTTCTCGGAGACCTGGATGACGAAATCACCTCCGCTAATGCGGAAGGTGAGTCATCTATATCAGACAGAGCAAACACTTCACAGAAACACCGACCTCGCCGGCGAGGTCGACGAGTCCCTTCAGTCGCCGCCTATACGAGGTACAGACATGTACCTGGGCGTTTCTCTCCTATCCCCACACCGGCAACAGCCCAAGCCGAGGCTCGTACCTAAGTGGTGCCCTTGCGCTAGTTGCCTAAAAAAAACTTACTGGGCTGAGCGTCATCTGCGCTCGCCAAAAGTTCGGTTAAGCTGTCACGGCCTCAGAGGCCAACAGCGAGATTAGTCCATTTGAAAAAAAAAAAAATGGCATTGATGGCATCGAGATTAGATTCAAACTTGATTTTCCCTACACCACTCCTCCCATTACTGGTCTGAGTTCTCATTTTTATGTATTGGTTCTAGAATTACCGCAGTTATCAAATTGACTGAGTATAAATGGATAACAGATAAAAAAAATTTGGAACGAAAAAATACTCGTCATATAATTTTGAAATAATATGAATCTAAATTAGGTAGATACATGAGAATCTAATATCTAAGGAACCAAAACTATAAATAAAATAAATAAATATATATTGCTAAACATTTTACACAGCGCTATTTAGCCCCAAATTATGCAGATCTTGTACAATGGGAACCAGATAACTGATAGAATACTTATATATACTTATTTTTTTTTTTTTTTAAAAACATACTAATAATATATAGAAACATATCCAGACCCGGAACAAATATCTGTAGATCAAGCAAAGGAATTAAAGTTCCGTGGCGGGAATCGAACCTACTATCTTCTGCGTCTCAGCCGGCTATTCGTCCACTGCGCCACCGAGGTCATCAACTGATTGAGTCATTCGCCGCATCGCCTTAATATGGCTTGATAAGACATGCATGGCTTAATCTTTAAGCATACATATAGCTAGTACTGGCATTGGCAGGACCAACCGGGGAGCTAAATATAATAGTTTACCAACGGGATTTGTCCTTTTCAGCATAATTACTATCATACATTGTATATACTTAATTGTTTCGTGTCAATGGCTATTTCATATCTAAATTGTATAAGCTCAATAGAGAGCAACTTCCACACCCCTCTTCGTTGCCTATCTGTTGCCTTTTCAACTAATTTGTCACTAACTAGCACCAATATTTTTTTGGTTGCATAATAGAAATTGTTAGCTAGATTACAATTTGTCTACATTATTAATATACTAGTAACATAATACAGGAACGTAAGTTAATAAAGTCAGACAAGTAGCAAGTCTTCTGGGAAACGAAACGTAATATCTAGTCTTTCTAATAACCTTTTTGCCTTGATACGGCAAGATAAAATAATATGAGATGTTTATTGAATTTTATGATCTTATCACTGAAATTATGGGACTTGACATTTTAGTAATATTAGGCAATTCTGTTGGCACAGAGTAAGCTAAAGTTAGATGTAACAGCTGTGAAATGATTGCCATCCTTTTTTATTGATCGAGCTAAGCAAGATTTCTAAATCAATTTTAGGCAAATCGGCGTTGTATGTATGTATGTATGTTTGTTTGTCCGAGGATAACTTTCGAAGCGTTTATCCGATCATCGTGAAATTTGGTAAATAGGTAGGCAGTGATAGTACAGTTTTGGTGTGACTAAATGAGCTAAAAATGTGTGGGGGTTGTTGTGATATTGGGGTTCAAGAGGGGGGAAAAAACAAAATGGGACTATCCGGTCAAATGGCACGCCTAATAAAAGGTCTTTGTAAGTACATTGCAACTTGTTGTACTTACTTTGTTAGTAGTAAGTTGGCGAATGTTGTATACACCTGTAATTGGTCCATGTATCAGAAATGTGTTTATGACTATCGTCATAAATCTGGCAAAGTATATAGTGATTAACTATAAAGGGATAAAATATGTGTACTATTGGTGTATCTTTAAATAAATAAATAATAAATACATTTCGAATCCAGAATAACTGCAATTTCTATCCCAAAAAAGATCATCAATTAACATGAACTCCCGTTACCTGTAATTTGAATGAAACTGTAGGTCAAGTAATTTGGTTATGAATTTTGTGGCACTGCTTTGATAGTCAAAGATTACGAATTATATTTTTTTTTTGTTTTTATGGGAGACTCGCGAGATCTCAGTTCGGGGCGGACCACTAGTTATATACAAAACATACAGGACAAAGTGTGACAGTTTTTATTTTAGTGCTGTCAAACTTCCGCCTCCATCGTTCCTTGATCTTTACTGACCGCTTTCAAATGTGCTGTATCTTAAATTGTGTACCTTTAAACGTAAAAGATGTGTGACTTACCGGTTTGAAACTAAATAATAATATGCTTACGTATGGAATTATCTCCAAAAACAATAGATTTTAACCCAGTGTTTTTTGTTTGGTGTCAGTCAGGTCAATCACCATTTTGGGTACAAAATATGGAAGTAACCTGTATACCTAGCACGTATTAAAATTAATCTTTATTTCGAATGAAGTTAACGTAAAATTATTATAGGTATACGTGCTGCTCGAAATTTGAAATGCCAACGAGTTAAAAGTTTTTACATGACGTGTTTATTTTATTTACTGTCCTAGATAACAGCCATTTTAAATTTAAAACAGCGAAATTACAACGCCACAGCTATTTGCATAATCCGCGTTCTCCGAATAGCCGTCAACAAAATTGTGGTCAAACGTTTTTGTAACAACTCGAATAAAGTTAGTTCGTTTGTTCAAAAACAATCCATTTCCATACTGGAAGTATGGAAATAGACTAATATTATAATTACCAACTAATACTAATATTATAAATTCGAAAGTAACTCTGTCCCCTCTCTGTCTCTGTCTGGTTGTTTGTTACGTTTTCACGGCCAAACGGCTGAAATTATGAAATGTCTACTGTAACGGACGATCTAAGACGGGATAGGATCAAAGCTAGATTTAAATATAAAATGTAACGGTCAAAAGAGCGAGATAGCTATATGTAAGTCCCTGTTTAGCCTTTCTAGAAATTTCGATGTATAAAGTTGATTTGTGAAAATGTAGATTACGATCCCCGCACCAAGGCTAGGGCGAGGACTATTTTTGTATAAGTATAAACCGATTTGAACGGAAAAATTGTGATACAGATACACTGACCTCGCCGACGAAGTCGAAGAGTCCCTTCAGTCGCCGCCTATATGAGCTACAGACATGTACCCGGGCGTTTCTCTCCTATCCCCACCCCGGCAACTGCCCAAGCCGAGACTGGTACCTAAGCGGTGCCCTTGCGCTAGTTGCCTCTTCAAACAACTTACTGGGCTGAGCGCCATCTGCGCTCGCCAAAAGTTCGGTTAAGCTGTCACGGCCTCAGAGGCCAACAGCGAGTTTAGTCCATTCGAAAAAAAACCAAAAAAAAAAGGAAAAATTGTGATCATCAAGTACGCGATTTATACCTTGTAAACTAGTAAACTAAGGAGAAAGAAAATACAGTCTACTTTTGCTAAGTACCGAGCCTATAATTTGAAGCCTGGGTAGGAACTCTACATCTACTTTTTATTGAAAAAACATGCATGCGAATTGTGGCCCCCGTATTGTTTATTTTTAAAGATGAGATGTCAAAAATTTAATCAATTAATTGGATGAACCTTATTCGTCTTCGTTTGTACATGTTTTATTCTAAGATTTTGGTACGTAATCAATATGATCGGAATTTGAAAAAAAAATCATTAGGTTTTGATTTGGACATTTCGTATTTAATCTAATTTCCTATGGCACAACTGGCCGCGCAGTGTCACGGGAGAGAAAATTTTCCTATAGCACTACTGGTTGAGCCAAGTTGTGTCACGGAGATAAACGAAAAATAACTCCATGAGTCTAACTAATCGTGTATTAATCTGGTAATAACATACTATTGCGACATAATATTGTTCTAAATAATGTTACAAATGTGAGTTTGTTATGCTTTTGCTTCTCAATCATTAAACTAATATTAACTAGTGGTTCACCCCGAACTGAGATCTCGCGAATCGCACAAAATAAGTATTATTCTTAAGGCGATTTGCACAACGATGCCTAAACGTATTTAGTGGCAAAATATGATTCAAGGCGTTATCAAATCATACAAATACGTCACATTTAAACATGTTTAGTCGCTAAATACGTTTAGTGATCTATGTGCATGCCGGCCTTAATCTTTAACTAATATATTAATGCTCCAAAACGCATTACCAATCTACTTGGCCTACAGTTTCATTCAAATTAGAGGTAACGGGGGTTCTTGTTAATTTGTTATTGTTTTTTGGGGTACAAATTGCAGTTATTCTGGATTTCAGACTTTTCCCTATATTTGTGTTCTTAAAGTTACACGAATACCAAATTTCAGCATTGTGGGGTCACTGGTGCGCCCTGTGAATTTTGTCAAATTTTGTTTTTATTATGGCTAATAACTCAAAAACTACAAGGACTAAACTAAAAATAAAAACAGGGTTCAAATGCCCTAATGAAGACCTTTCATTTGACGTCCTATTTGACCTAATATTCTTAATTTCATTTTTTTTACCCCCCTTGAACCCCAATATCTCAACAACCCCCCCACATTTTTAGCTCATTTAGTCACACCAAAATTGTGCCATCACTACCAACCTATGTATTAAATTTCATGATGATCGGATCAACGCTTCGAAAGTTATCCTCGGACAAACAAACATACATACATACATAAAACGCCGATTTGCCCAAGTTGATTTGGAGATCTCGCTTCGCTAGATCAATGAAACTAAGAATTGCTGTTTGTAGCTTCAGAGAGAGAGAGAGTACTGTTTTTGTGGATTTCGTATAGATCAGGTAAAATTTTTACTCTGCTACTTTAAGACTTTACTGGTCTTCAGAGCAGATCTTATTCCCCCTATGCTATAATTATAATTCTTATAATTCGATATCAGGGATAACGAGTAGATACCATGAAACACAAAGATCCGGAATAAATGCCTTCAGATTTGCAAACAGTAAAGTGGTAAACTACATATCAGGTGACTACTCGCCTACTTTGTCACAAAACTTGTGTAGTATTGTATATATTGTAGTTAAAACAACCCATTTAAAAAATTGTGGTCAAACGACTCAATATAAATAATCGTAGTTTGTACTTTGACCCACAAATGATTCCAGTTCGTCCAAACTCGTCCACTTTTGTGCGCCCAATTTCACACAAAGCACCAGGAAATCATAAAACGTAGAGAATTGCCGAGATTAGAGCCTTCGTACATGAATGCGTCATCATAGCACAAATCATAGGAGAGCCACAAATCATGGCTACAACAATGTACCCCAATTTCGCTTGAACTTCTGCGGTCTGAGATAATGGTGTGGTTGGACGTCGGAGGTTGGTTTTGGAAGTTGAGAAAGTGGTCTTTGGTCACTAGTACTATATAGTTACGTTATAAGAACATAACTAAATAATTAGACTTTTAAAAATGAAATGAAATCAGTGTGAATACAATGCACTACATACTAGATACAGTCGAGACATAACTTCCAGTGAAAATGGTCTGCAGGTAGATTTGTATGCTTACGAATGTTTTTATCTATGAAGTTCTATAAGGTTCAATACATTACTACCGAAACATCTGTTCTCTCAAAGCCTCTGGTCATAAATTGGATTAGGCCAACATAACTTGTAATGAAATGCGATGTGATTATCCGTATAACTGACGCACACTAGCGAATTTAACTCTATTATCAATTACATTAGTAACGTATGCAAATACCATGTTATGCCATGCTATATTAAGAAGACAAATGGGACCGGTTTGATTCAGAACAACAATATGTGCTTATTTTAATCCAATATTGAAATAAAAAACCTACTGTTACAAACAAAGACGCCGCAATGGATGAAAAGATTGATTTTTTACTTTGGCATTGAATTGAAATATGGATAATTAATTACCTGTATTGATAGAGCGAAGCGAGGTCTCTAAATCAATTTGGGTAAATCGGCGTTGTATGTATGGATGTATGTTTGTTTGTCCGAGGATAACTTTCGAAGCGTTGATCCGGTCATCGTAAAATTTGATACATAGGCAGGTAGTGATGACACAACTTTGGTGTGACTAAATGAGCTGAAAATGTGGGGGGGTTGTTGAGATGTTGGGGTTCAGAAGGAGGAAAAAAATTTAAATGAGACTATTAGGTCAAGTGGGACGTCAAACGAAAGGTCTTCATTTATTTAGACTCTATTTTTATTTTTAGTAAAGTCTTTATAGTTTTTGAGTTATTAGCCATGATAAAAACTGAACTTTGACGAAATTCACAGGGTACACCAGTGACCCCACAGTGCTGTAATTTGGTATACGTGTAGCTTAAGAAACACAAATATAGGCGAAAGTCTGAAATTCAGAATAACTGTAATTTGTACCCCAAAAAGGTTAACCAAAATATATGAACTCCTGATATCTGTAATTTGAATGAAACTGTAGGTCAGATTAGTTGGTTATTTATTTCGGGGCACTATTTTGATAGTGAAAGATTACATATAATATTTATTTGTTTTAATCGGAGACTCACGAGATCTCAATTCGGGGCGAACTACTAGTTTATTTTAATCCCATATTGAACTTAAAAATATACATCGTTGACGCAAAATATTTGTAGATGGACATATAACGTTATTGATTGATTAATTGAAAAAAAAGAACATACTTTTTCTGGATTTCGGCCAATACCGTTTGTCATTACTAGCGGCTAGAACTTTCTTTTCTTGAGATTGTTCTATGCTATTCGCCAACGTCCATATTTTGACCCACTGTTTGGCATTGACCATAACTTTCAAACTGCACTCATATCTTCACTGTGCCATTTGCACTCAGTTCAAAATATAGATAATATTCATAGTATGAGACACTTAAAAATCATGGTAAAGGAAATGACGGGTTTCAGATTGAAAAATGCTTAAAAAAATATTATCATTAATCATTTTAATCGTCATGTCAAATCAGACATTCTGTACTTGTCCAATATTGGTACAAGCATCGGTAATGTTGGGCCAACAAGTAATATGTCATTGTCTTTCTAGGACACAGCTTGGGCGGGCTTTTTATTGAAGCGGACGTAAAAGAAATAGGTGGGAGAGATTGTGAGTTTTTGTACCTTGAACGTTATTTTGTCCTCCATTTTGTTTACGACCGGATTGTGACAGGTACAGACTACAAATATTTGGTTTAAGTGCTCGCCTAGTTTTATTCGTTTTGTGTTTATTGTGTACATGGGTTTAGGTATTTTATTGCTTGTTTATTACATAACTATTTAATAATACCGTCTAAGCTTTGTTGGCAAATCAACAACCCGTAAAACGGTATAATTAAAAACGATTTATTAATAATTATTTCAATAATTACCCACACAACACAATCACATTGATATAAATATTAGATATGCGAAGCTTTTACTAAATTAACAATACTAAACAGATTAATAATACCTTTCCAACAAAAAGAAATCCTATCTTGTAATATTAATATACCGATTAATCTCATCCAACGAGAAAACACATGTCGTTTCCGAGATCTGAATAAATCCGTTTTACTTTTCCAAAACGTTCTTTATCGCAAAGAGGATAAGGCTTTTACTTAGCTCAATCTACCACGTGAACGATTAGTTTTAAGCTCTATTCCGACGTACTAAGAGCGTTTGTAAAATGTTTGGGATTGAATAGAACCTCCGGAGCGCGATTTTCAACCTTATCTCGTGATTCGGATATATTTTTGGCCGGATAGATCGTTTTGTGGTTCGATTTTGAACTCTGTCTAATGGTGTTAAGGCTTATTGAATCGGACGTCGGTTTAACAGCACGTATGAGCGTCCGAGCACGGTTGGCGCATTATTCACGATCGTAAGGAGCACGCGGTGTTTCACTATTGATTTAATATTAACAGTTTTGTGAACTGATTTTGGGTTATTGTAGGAATTTGTGATTAAAATAGTCTAGAAACTATTGAATTTCGCCTGAAGGTCTGCTGTCTCATCGTTTTGTTCTATTGAAGGTTATGTAATTGTAGAGGTCCTACCCAGGCTTCAATGATAGACTCGGTACTGTGCAAAAGTGGACTGTATTTACTTTTCTTCTTAGTTGCTAGTTTACAAGGTATAAATCGCGTTCTTGATGATCACAAATTTCTGACGTGTCTTCTTCTCACACACACCGGCGAAGCCGGTGTGGGGGATGCAGTGCCGGGCTTTTTGGCCCTTTCCTGCAGAGTTCTTTCCGCCCCCCGTTTCAACGGGGGGGTCATCGGGTCGGCTCGCGGAGCCTCAGGTTTGTTACTCACGCGTTACTGGCCGCCCGATGCTCACTCCGCTGGGAGGATCGTCGGACGGTCGCCGCGCAGGTACCTTTGTTGGAAGGAAGGTAGGGGGAAGGGATGAGGGAGGGATGTCCCCGTCTGACGATGCCTGGTCCTCATCGTCAGTTTCTGTGACCAGCTCCCGCGGATACGGCTTGCTCTTAGGGGGCCTTTCTGTGAGAGGAGCTAGTTCTCTTAGATGTTTGTAAGAGGAGGTGTCGAGGCGCGCAAACATCCTGGTTGCTAGGCGGCCTATAAATTGGTCTAAGCTCTCAATTTCTAGGTCTCGCTGAATGGTGGCATTCCGTACGTACCGTGGTGCGTCTACGATCGTCCGGAGGCATTGGCTTTGCTGACTTCGCAGTGTCTTTCTGTGGCCTTCGGCTAACAAAGCGTACCACGCGGGGGCCGCGTATGTGAGACGCGGGCGGACGTAAGTCTTGTACAGTCCAACCTTCATTCTGAGTGGAATGTTGGACCGGAGGACGGGCTTCAGTAGCGCTCTAGTAGTACTCGCTAGGCCACGGACGTTCCTGGCGTGTTTACTCATCGTGAGGTTCCGGTCTAAAGTAACCCCCAGGTACTTAGCCGTGTGCGACCAGGCCACCGGTTGTTCCTCCAGGGTGAGTTTTGGCGGTAGTGTGAGCCTCTTCGAGAATGCCACCGCCTGTGTTTTACCCACGTTGACACTCAGTCTCCATTTTGTCAGCCAGGCGGGGAGCTCTGCTAGGATCCTTTGCATTTTGGTGGCGGCGTGATTAAGGTTCATGGATTTTGTGATATATGCTGCGTCGTCCGCGTAAAGGGCTAACAGAGCATCTTCTGAGTTGGGTATGTCATCGGTGTATCGTGAGTAACACACAGGGGAGAGGCAGCTGCCTTGTGGCACTCCCGCCTCTATGGGTCGTCTGGAGGAGAGCGCTTGCTCCACACGCACTGAGAAGCTGCGGCCTTGAAGAAACGACGCTATTACCTTCACCACCTTCTGCGGTATTGGTGAGGTAGCCATCTTATAGAGGAGTCCCGCGTGCCAGACTCGGTCGAACGCTTTTTCCATGTCCAGGAATACTGCGACTGAGTGTTCTCGCCTGTTGTGGGCGGTAGTGAGGTGATGCAGTACCCTACACAGTTGTAGCGTTGTGCTGTGTTCCGACCTGAATCCGTACTGTTCTGGACGCGGGGGGATGTGGGGATTAATGTGGGTGAGGAGGAGCTTCTCAAATAATTTTGATAGGCTAGGAAGCAGGGTAATTGGGCGGTAGCTCTCTGGGAGCAGGATGTTTTTGCCGGGTTTCGGTATCATGATAACCCGGCCGGACTTCCAGGGAGAGGGGAAGTGACCGCTTCTCATGATCCCGTTGAAGAGTCGGGTCACGGAGGCGATCATTTTGTAGGGGAAGTGGCGGATGGCAGCGTTCGTTATATTATCTTCACCGGGTGCCTTCCTTGGCTTTGTCCGGCGTATGGCCCGTTGGACTTGCCCGGGAGAGAAGAATATACCTTCTGCGGTGTCTGCCTCCTGGGTATCGGCCTTGAGGTAGTTTTCGACAAAGGTTTCCACTTCTGTTGTGTGTACCGGATCTTTGTCTGGGTTGTTCTTGAACTGAGCCTCAAGGCTGTCTGCGAAGATCTCCGCTCTGTCTTCAGCTCGGTATCTTGGGTTACCATCTTGGTGCTTGAGAGGTCGAATAGGAGTTGGGGTGTTCCTCAGCTGTCGACAGAGCTTGTGGAGCGATGCCCAGTCTTCTGTGGCGTCTTCTATCCTGCTCTCCCATTTCTTGGCGTTGTCCTCCTGTATCTCTGCTTTCACCTCGTCGCAGAGGGCGTTCAGCTTGGTCTTTAGACGTGGATCTCTTGTTCTCTGCCATTGTTTCCTCAGCCTACGTTTCTCTGATAGGAGTTTGGTCAGGTGTGCTGGTGCTCTCGCTAGTCTGTTGTTGCGAGGTGGTAGTGAGGCTTCGGAAAGTGCCCCTTGGATTGCGCTCGTAATCTCCGCGGCCAGTTGGTCCACTTCTGCGGGGTTTTCCACTGGTCGCGTGGGGGCTGTGATCTGTAGGGTCTCCGAGAACAAGGTCCAGTCGATTCCGGGTCTTGGTCTTGGTGGTTTGAGAGCAGCCGGGCTGGTTTCCAGAGTCAACAGGACTGGTTGGTGGTCGGACTGTAGCTCGTCGAGCAGTACCTCCAGCTTCGGGTGGTTTGGTAGGTTGGTGTGGACTGCGAGGTCGATGACGTCAGGTGTTTGGTTCACCTGGGTAGGGTAGTGGGTGGGCGTCTCTGGGCCTGCGACCTCGTAGCCATGGGTTTCCGCGTACACAAATTTCTGGTTAAAAACGGTTTACCTTTATACAAAAATACTCCTCGCCCTAGCCATGGTGCGGGGATCGTAATTCACGCTTTCACAAATCATGTTATACAATTCCTAATACATCGAAGTTTCCAGCAAAATTAGACGGGGACTTATCTATAGCTATCTCACTCTTATGACAGTTACAAGTTTAAACTGTTACAATCTTAGCTACCTATTAACATTTGAATCTGATTCTTATAACTACCTAATACATTTTAAATCTAGATTCGATCCTGCCCCGTCTTTGATCGTCCGTTACAGTAATAGAAGTTTAACCTGCGAGTACTAGGGTATAGATGCATGTTGGTTGAGAAACATCTGTATGTTTAGGAATGCTTTAAATTAGAAATGCTTTTTACTTTTTGACGCTGAAGAACATACAAGATACGTTTCGCTTTTGTATATTTGTCAGTAAGTGGGATCTATTTCTAAAATCACTTATTCATCATTATTGTTGATATCAGTCATAAGACGTCCACTTCTAAACATAATCTATGGGGAGTGCCACAGAATTCCTGAGCGACCGAACTTGCGTAGCTTGCATCCAACAGCTCTCAGGAACCTGTCAGGTCGTTTTTCCATCTAGTAGGATCTCCTCATTTCTGATTCAATATCGTAGATAAATACCGAGCGCGCTAGCACCACTTATTGATTAGTTCTAATTAAACTAAAAATCACTAGTTCAACAATTGAACTAATCAATTGAACTGCTCTATAATGCCGCTTGAGATGTTCTTTTGGCATTATCATTATAAAATGTAAGTTTGCCTATCTGAAATGAAAACAAAGATAAATAACTAATCTCGTAAGCTATATCGATTATTAACTAATTGTATATATATTATTAACTATTAACTAATGACTGCCTCCGTGGCGCAGTGAGCGTATAGCCGGCTGAGACGCAGGAGGTAGCGGGTTCGATTCCCGCCGCGGAACAAATGTTTGCATGATCTACAGATATTTGTTCCGTGTCTGGGTGTTTTTCTATATATTATAAATATGTATTTACAAAATAAAAAGTATATAAGTATTCTATCAGTTATCTGGTTCCCATAGGCTAGATAGCGCTGTGTGAAATATCCAGCAATATTTATTTATTTTATTTATTTATTAACAGTTCGATCTCAAGGAAATTTTCTCAACATACCTAATTTTGTTCTTTATAAATGACACCAAAAATCGTGTTTAACGCCTTCTCCAAATATATCGGTAGGGGAAACCCGTGTCCCCAAGAGTCGATATATTTCGCCAATCGGTGCGTATTTGCAAATAGCTGCCACCGACTTTTCAATAACGCGGTCGTTCACCCCAACGACCTCTTTACGTGTAAAGAAAAGAATAGATTACAGGGTTGGCTGGTAATCTCATAAGCCAACGGAAAGCCGATCTGTTTGAAAACTAGAAAACTTGATAACATTTCTTTTGTTTATTTTATTTGTTTGATAACATTTTTTGTTTTTGGTGATGAAAATGAGCTGATGAGTTATGTTGACGTAGACAAACCAAGGTCACTGACATAGTATGTATGTTAGTCACTAAGGTACCTAGTTATATGGGCCGTGGAATTAAGTTTTAACATCTTTTACTTAGCTATTGTTACCTCAAATAAAGATTTATTATTATTATGATACCCTAGATCAGAGGTCCCCAAACTTTTTGTCTCGTAGACCACTTGCCATGTTTTGCAGTTGTAGGTAGACCCCCTGCTCAACTAATAATAAAATTTTGCAAATTCATCGACTTCAATGTGTTTTTGACACTTGGAAATTTGGCATATACTACTCACTTTGAAATATTTTATTAACGGTAGTATGAAAAACTTCAAAATAATATGTACATTTTGTGTTACGAGTATTTCCGATATTTTAATAGTTATTCTGCTATTCGGGGCGGATACAAATCCAACAAATCAAATATCATCAAAATAGGTCTAGCCGTTCTTGAGTTATATATGGTGTAACTAACCCGACTTTGTTTTATATATATAGATTTAGATACTTTAAGCTATTGTTCAATAATTTATTGTGAGAGAATTAATGTATTATTAAAAACCTCATGGATTAACTATATCTAATATATAAAATTCTCGTGTCACAGTTTTCGTTGCCATACTCCTCCGAAACGGCTTGACCGATTTTGATGAAATTTTTTGTGCTTATCCGGTATCTATGAGAATCGGCCAACATCTATTTTTCATCCCCCTAAATGTTAGGGGTAGTCCACCCCTAAATTTTTTTTTTATTTTTTAGACAAAATTTTTAATTTCTATTTTTTTATGATACAACATACAAAAATACATACATCCCTAAATTTTTACTTTTTTATCACCAACCCCTATTTTTTTATGGCCATTTTAGTAATTTAATCATTTTTCAACCCGATTTATAAGGCAAAACAACGTTTGCCGGGTCAGCTAGTTTTATATATAAAAGTAGGTATCGAAGGAAAAAAAAATGTGAGCAGTTCTTTTAAGCAAATACCTAGATGTAGGAACAACATGTACTCTTTTGTTCAAAGCTCTTTGACTTACTTTTGAACTTCGCTAAAGTTCTGAAGCTCAAGTTCCAAAGGTCAAGGGATCGAAAAATGATTGAAAGAAAATTAAAATCAAAGCGAAGTAAAGTAATTGTTCTCGTCTTTAGGAAAAATGTCAATTGGATCGAGATATCATAATGACTTACATACAGCCTGTTACTACTGACTTGCCTTGATTTTGTATAGGTAACAAGCTTCTGAACTTGGTTTCGCACGCGATGGTTTTTTTTCATTTCTAATTCATTTATTTAGTAGCACAAACAGATTACTGATATACATACTGATAGCATGATGAAACTGTAAAAATTATAAAAATTGTGGAGCAGCTTCAACGCCCACCTCCTCAGACAATAAAGCAAAGCAAAGCAAGGATGTCAATAAAGAATAGCCTTTTCTCAATCCAGGTCATATATCTATCAAAATACGAAATTTGATTGAAATCGGTCTAGCCGTTTAGTTCAGAAAACGTAATAAACAGACATAAAGAGACAAAGTTAAAATAAATAATAATAATAAATGATGCTGGACATTTCACACAGCGCCATCTAGCCCCGAACTAAGCAGAGCATGTACTTAATCCAGATTGGAACGAGATAACTGATAGAATATATATAAACTTTTTTTTAATATGTACTTATAGTATATAGAAAATACCCAAAACTGGAACAAAACCTGTAGACCATGCACATATTTGTCCCGCAGCGGGAATCGACCTCCTGCGTCTCAGCCGGCTATTCGCCCACAGCGCCACTGAGTAACTTCGACTTCTTGAATTGAAGATAAGCATTCACGTGACATGTTGCAAGTTGATCACCGCATATGAATACTAACCCAGTGGCATAGTACTTCGAATTTTTGGTTCTAGGACATGCCGGTTTCCTCACGATGATTTCTTTACCATTTTGAGCATGTGTAAATGAACACATACATTTTTCGGGTACAACAATCCATTGGTGCACGACCGGGATTTAAACCTACAACCTCTGAGTCAAAAGTCAGGGTACATCCGAGTAGGCCACAACGGCTCTTAGTAGCCATTGCTTTTTTATACTACTTGGAGATGGAACAAGCTTATGACTCACCTGATGTTAAGTTGTAAAAATCGCCTGTAACAAAGTAATGCCTGGTAGGTCACGCACCTTAGATACGTGCCCAATGATGGACTACTCTGCGTCCATCAACTTGAGGCATACAGGTGTACAGCCTCATGTACCTATAATTACACCGCACAACCCTTCAAACTAAAACAAAGCAATAAATAATAAATAAATATTGCTGGACATTCCACACAGCGCTATCTAGCCCCAAACTAAGCAGAGCTTGTACTATGGGAACCAGATAACTAATAGAATACTTATATACATTTTTTTTGTAAATATATACTTATAATAAATAGAGAAACAACCAGACCCGGAACAAATATCTGATCATGCAAACATTTGTTCCGCGGCGGGAATCGAACCCGCTACCTTCGGCGTCTCAGTCGGCTATTCACCCGCTGCACCATGGAGCTCGTCAATGCTGCTTAACGGCAAAAATAGGTATGGTGGTAGTTCTTCCCTGGGCGAGCCATTTCACAAGAAACTATTCTTACGACTTTTAAAAAATATCTACAAAGAAAGTGTTTGAAGGTCAGTAAAGTTTCCTTTATAGTTTAAAAGTGTTATAATACAAACTGAATGCGATGTAACCTTGACGCCGGGTCCTTGAACCTTTATTACGTATTCAATCGAAGAGTTAACTCCTATGAAGGTTAGCCACGATTGTGCCACTTTGTAGAGATGGGACCGTGTCGAGGGATCTTTATGTTATTTTGGTTTATTTAATTAAAATTACAGTCTACAAACATAGTTTTAAGGTTTCTATCGTTTACTAACAAAATGGATGACATGTCTGATAAATAAATAAGTTATATCGAATTGATTCGATGGAAATATTCGAAAGTTATTAATACAGTTCATTGTTCTACAAAAGCTGTAAGCGATTTACTGTACACCCGTGATATATTGGCGTATGAGCGAGCGAACACGACTTAAAAGATAGAGATTTCCTTAAAAAAAGAATCTACTTCACGAAGAAAATAAAAATAAATAAAATAAATATTGCTGGACATTTCACACAGCGTTATCTAGCCCCAAACTAAGCAGAGCTTGTACTATGGGAACCAGACAACTGATAGAATACTTATATAATTTTTTTTTGTAAATACATACTTATAATACATAGAAAAACATCCAGACACGGAACAAATATCTGTAGACCATGCGAACATTTGTTCCGTGACGGGAATCGAACCCGCTACCTCCTGCGTCTCAGCCGGCTATACGCCCACTGCGCCACGGAGGTCGTCCTTGCATTTGCATCTGTAAACTGAATATGATTTAAAAAGGGCTTGGTGACTTTTTTATAATTTACTATCTTCCACCCGCGGTTTCGCTCGCGTGATTTTTCCCCAAAAAAAGTAGCCTATATTTTAATCCAGGTATATTTTAACTATATTTAATTGAAATATCGCCTGATGGTAAGCGAGAACTATTTGTAAGTCGCAACTGCAGGCAATAATAATTACAGGCACGTGAGGCTTTACACTTGTATGCCTCAAGTTGATGGACGCAGGGCAGTACATCGTAGGGCTTGATTCTAAGAATCGTGGCTTACTAAGCAATACTTTGTTATAGACGATAGTTACCACTTAACATCAGGTGGGCCATAAATTCGTTTCATGTCCATGTATAAAAAAAATTAAAAAGCTGCTATAGTGCCTGCACCAGCACCTCTACCACCCTCTCTAGCTTTTCTAATTATATCCTGTGCAAGATAAAGTCAGTTAATTCCATCGATACTCGATAAGTATCGCAGCTTCGTAGAAACGTTACATCGCAATGAAATTAAGAGTCTATTCTGCCTTTAGAGGGTTGGCAAAGACCATAAAATTCCACTTAACCTGCCTACTCCTCGGTGGATTAAAACTTATGAATTTGGCTCGGTGCGTTTGTTTCATTAGGGTGGGATTTGACAATTTAATTAGTTCTTATAAGTTAATAAAACTTAATTCGTTATAAGAAAGTTTTAGTTCGTTTTTTAATTAAGTAATTTTGAAGACCTTATGTGACCTACGTACTCTGATAACAGGTTTAGTCAACCAGCTCAGATACCTGCATGTATAAATTAGCGAAAAATAGACTAATTAAAAGTTATAATAGGACATTCTTTTTATACCTACTTTGTGATCGTGAACATGCACCAAATTTTGCAAAAATACATAGAAATATCACCTAATTGATCAAGCGAAGCGAGATCTCCAAATCAACTAGGGCAAATTGACGTTGTATGTAAGTAGGTACGTATGTTTGTGTGTCCGAGGAACTTTCGAAGTGGTATAGGTTGGTAGTGTTGACACAATCCTGGAGTGACTAAATGAGCTAAACATGTTCGGGGTTGTTGAGATATTAGGGTTCAAGAGGGGTAAAGAAAAAATCAAAATTAGATTATTAGGTCAAATGGTACGTCTTGTGAAAGGTCTTTAATAGTTCATTTCGAACGCGTTTTTATTTTTAGTTGAATCTGTGTGGTTTTTGAGTTATTAGCCATAATAACAACTGGACTTTGACGAAACTCACAGGGTAGTGACTCCACAGTGCAGAAATAATTCGCGTAGCTTTAGTGAGACAAATATACGGAAAAGTCAGAAATCTAGAAAAACTGCAATTTATACTCCTAAAAAAGTAACCAATTAACATGAATTTCCGTTACTTGTAAGTTTAATAAAACTGTAGGTCAAGTAAGATGGTTCATTTCGTGGCACTATTTCATTAGTCAAAGGTTATAAATAATATTTTTTTTTTAAGCTAACACTTTGATTTATTTCCCAAGTTGCTTACGTGTTGTCCTTGTCCTCCTGGATTGGCTTAGCTCAGCCCTTCAGAAAATTCCCACACATACAGATCGTATGCGGACAAGACGCTACACCTGTAGGTAAGGGTAGATATTTCAGTACAAATATAATGAATAAACATATACATAATGCTGGTCATTTCACACAGCTCTATCCCCAAACTAAGCAAAACTTGTTCTATGGAAACCAGATACCTAGCTGAAAATACTTATAAACATTTCCTTACATACTTATTATAAAGAAAAACACCTTAACCCTAGAGTGGTCGCGTGGATTACGTATGTAATCCACACTTACGGAATTGTAAAATTCTCAAAAACCGCTAACGTAAATTACGAGCGCTTCTAGGTACTTTAAGTTAAATAATTGACAAACGCACTCAGTGCTGGGCCGCGAGATTTTCTTGTAATTATCCAGAAACCACAGCGACAACGTCAGCACAGACACCAACTCGATCCATAGATCGCTGCCACGACTGCGGAAGAAGCCGCAAAAAAAGCACTCGAAAACTATGCAACACGTGCAAAAACTCTATTTGTGGCGATCATTCGAAGGTTGTTTGTCTGTCTTGTTTAGAAAACATTAATTAGTATTTTGGATTTTTTGTGCCATTTTAGAGGTTTCTTTTGTTTTGTTGATTTTTTTTATATTCAGAGGTTGTGATTCGTCTTTATTGATTGCTTTTAATACAACAATACTTAATAACACTATTACAATAAGAATTAAACATAGTTGAAGCTCAAATGTATTTTTATTTGAATTTATAAATGGTATACAATAGTACTCCACGCGACCAATCAGGTCAGGTTTTAGTACGCGACCACTGTAGGGTTAACCTTAAATTGAGTTCTCCTAGCAGTATTCTGTTTTGCGTTAAAGTATTAAATAAATAAATAAACCCGGAACAAATATTTGTAGATCATGCAAACATTTGTTACGCATTTGTTGTTGTGATGTTCAAGCGAAGATCTAAACAGTGTCACAGATTCATGTGGGCATTGACAAAAATTTTATGTAAGTTGTATGGGTAAGCGTCGACACGCTAATACGAGCAGTAGGGGAGCCCACGACGCTAAATGGGGTTAACTCGATGCTAACTCGAGCGCCGTCGGGACCTAGACTTTGAAGATTAGATGATAGAAAAAAAAATCAGCGAGTATTTACTAATTGCTAGTGGTCGAAACTCGACCGAAACTCAATAAATAAATTTTTGAAGTGAAAACGTCTTTGGGCGCATTGGACATTTTTTGAGATGGGGAAAAACCATTGAACTCGTGACACTGTGACCGTTACCGTTATCGATACCTCTGTATATGAAGTGAAAACTTCTTTAGGCACGTTGGGCATTTTTTGAGATGGGAAAAAACAATTGAACTCGCGGCATTATTACCGTTACCGTTACCTCTGTATACAGGATGTTTGGTAATGTACTGACGATATTCAAGTTCTCAAAACATACAAAAAGACTTCTCTAAAAATAAAACAACTAGTTATATTATTAAATTTTAAACAAAATCGACTAAGTTTAGGTGATTAATTCAATATAAAACTTACTGCCTACTCTTGCAATCGACATCCAAAAATAAAGGCCGATTTGATATCTCTTTCGGAAATGCTGCGGGTTTTGGGTTAGAAAGGGACCACAAGAGATATCTCGAGATGTCACCAATACACTATCTGTGGTAAGCATTATGCAATAGCACATCATAAGTTTAATAAAGTGTTTGTTTTTACCTGCCAAAATAAATTACACATTTCTATGGAAAACATTTCACAAATTTATTTATTATGCTCATAAAAATAACCCCTTTTATTTTTGTGCGTATATTATCAAATACCTTTTATATGTATCTGGTAATTGTTCAAGTTTTCACTTCTGTCGGCATTCCCGGAGTGCCACTTTTTTAAAACGATTTTTTAGCATAAGTGTATCATTCGCCTCGTTTTCTTTATATGAACTATGCCAAATCTCACACTCCTCCGTGCGCGAAGCTTAGCTTAAAAAGGGGCATTCAGTATTCTTTTCACATATAAATAATAGATAGCGGCTGACTTGCTTGTAATTTGATTGGTTATAAGCACTATTCATTGAATAATAGAGATGCCGGGGAAATTGCAACAATGCTCTTTCATCTCAGCTGAGGAACACAAAGCGTATGGCATAATGCCACTGGCATACCTTCTATTATGCTCTTGAAATTAATCTGCAGGTGCAGTTTGTGAGAAAAGGTACATTGCTCAGGATTAATAAACCATAAATTTATAAATATAATAAATAAATTTGTGAAATGTTTACCATAGAAATGTGAAATTTATTTTGGCATGTAAAAACAAACACTTTAATAAAGTGTATTGATACCGTATTGGTGACATCTTGAGATATCTTTTGTTGTCCCTTTCTAACCCGAAACCCGCAGCCATTTCCGAAAGAGATATCAAATCGGCCTTTATTTTTGGATGTCGATTGCAAGGATAGGCAGTTTATATCGAATGAATCACCTAAACTTAGTGTATTTTCTTTAAAATTTGATAATATACCTAACTAGTAGTTTTTTTTTCGAGAAGTCTTTTTTATGTTTTGAACATCCTGTATTATGTTGCAAAATAAAAATTAGGCACATGAGGCTTTACAAATGTATGCCTCAAGTTGATGGACACAGGGCGGTGCATCATATGGCGCGTTCCTAATATGCGTGACCTACGAGGCACTGCTTTGTGATGGCAATAGTTACCACTTTACATCAGATGGGCCATTTCTTGTTACTTCTCCACGTTTTATAAAGAAAAAATAATAAGAATATAAAAACTTAGGGCAACTTGCACAACGATGCCAAAACGTATTTAGTGGCTAAATACGATTTAAGGAGTTTTCAAATCATACAAACAATACGTCAAATTTAAACATGTTTAGTTGCTAAATACGTTTAGGGATCGTTATGCAAGCCGGCTTTCGAATCGTCTCACAAAAAATATTAAAGACTGTCTACCTCGTGTTTAAATAAATCCGAGTAAGATATTGAAGTGAAAACTTCTTTAGGCGCGTTGGGCATTTTCGAGATGGGAAAAACCATTGAGCTGGCGACACTGTTACTGTTACCACAACGTTCGTGACGATTCAAAAAATACACACGTAATTGTTCAAGTTTTCACTTCTGTCGGCGCTCCCGGAGTGCAACTTTTTTTTCGAAATTATTCATCAATACTGGAAAACCGTACAAAAAATAGTTTTGGAATGTGTATCAATCTCATGGATATGATACCCCACTTGACCTATTAACATTATTTTGAAATTAGGTCCCCGCAAGTGGTAACAAAGCGTCGAACGTCGTGCTCAATATTCGGTTCGTGAAAGGGACACATTAGATCGACTCGATGTTATGTTACAAGTATTTTTAGGGTTCTGTACCTCAAAAGGTAAAAAAAGGAAGCCTTATAAGATCACTCTCTTGTCCGTCTGTCCGTGTGACACCACCGATTTTCTCTGGAACGGGTGGACCTAGTAAGTTGAAATTTATACCAGATACTGAAGTCTATAGTCTCTATTAGGTGTATAAAAATCAAGGTCCTGAATTAACACGATAAAAAGATATGGGCAAATTTAAATTTTCGCAAAAACTTGTCAGTACCAAAATTTACCATAATTTTCAACTTTCTTATTTTTCTCGGAATGTTCCCTTTATTTGTGCTGTAAAACCTTGCTTTTAACCAAAATTGATAATTCTAGGTCAACCGGAAGTACCCTATAGGTTTTGGGTCGAAAACGTATATGGTACCTACTTCCCGTTGACCTAGAATCACGAAATATGGCAAAAAGCAAGGTCTCACAGCAAAAATAAAGAAAAAATTCTAAAGAATGAAAAAAGTTGAAAATTAAAGGGTGTCCCCATACATACATAGTTGACGCCAATTTAAATAGTCGTCTACCCTTCATGCGCAAGTCCGACTCGCACTTGGCCGGTTTTTTTAAATGCGCTTTCTACAGTTGTTTATTTTTTTTTTGTGTTAACAAGGTTACTGTTTTTAAAACCAGAAAGAAACAAGTACCTACGTAATAAGAAAGGTATTAAACTTCGCAAGAGCCGTAACCATAAGAAGGTCATGGAAAGAGCCTTTGATCGGAAACTTCTGTTGAGCTGAAAGCATTGCCGTGTTACCTTCAGGTGTTTTACATAACTTGCTGTACAACTTTGTAAGTGGTCTACGCAGTACAGTGCTACACAAATTAACGGCTTCGTTGGTATTAGATTAAAAATAAATAAATAAAATATAAATATCGCTGGACTTAACACAGCGCTATCTAGCCCCAAACTAAGCCGAGCTTGTACTATGGGAACCAGATAACTGATAGAATACTGATATACTTTTTTTTTGTAAATACATACTTATAATAAATAGAAAACCACCCAGACACGGAACAAATATCTGTAGATCATGCAAGCATTTGTTCCGCGGCGGGAATCGAACCCGCTACCTCCTGCGTCTCAGCTGGCTATACGCCCACTGCGCCACGGAGGCAGTCAATAAAAAGATAAAAAGAAAGAAAAAGAAATAAAAAGATAAAGATCATCTATTCGTAGAAAGTCCGTACAATTTTACACTGGTCTTAATGTATACAATTTAAGCTCAATTAACATTCTACCAGATAATGTCCATGTGTGCAAATATTACATAAAATAATTTAAAAAAATTTACTGTCCATTCCATTTCTAAAAAAGTTGTTGTTTTGTTTCCTATACATAATACAAAATTGTCAATAAAATAAAATAAATTAGGTACATGTCTACTTAATATTCCGCAATGATGTAAAAAAAATTAGGAATATATTAATTCGACCTTTTATTATTTCGGCGTTTAAATAAAGTCAAAGGTAAATCTAAATCTTCTATTTGATTGATTAAAAATACTTTATTGCATTTATAAAACTAGTACAAAGGCGAACTTAATGCTAAAGAGCATTCTCTTCCAGATATCCTTTGTGTATTGTAGATAAAGATGTGTAGGTAGTGCACAGAAAAGGGAACAAATGGAAATTTGCACAGGACTAATAAAAATAGCATAATATAGGTACATACTACATAAATAAACCTACTTAAATACTTTATATGATAGACTAAACTATACCAATATCGAATAAAAATATATACTTAACAATAGAAGAAGTGATAAGGAAAGATTAAGTTGCTCATTTTTGGTGGTTTGACCGAGAAGGTGCCTATTATTATACCTTTATTACGTCCGGTAATTTACTAAATATTTTCACTGCAATGCAATGAACGTTACTGTTAAAAAATGTCTAGTAGAGATTAGATTAGATAATTCTATATTGCACACCAAAAAACAATAGAAACAAAAAGAACAACGTAAATCTAAGAATACAACTGGCAGTCTTATCGCTAAATAGCGATCACTACCAGACAACCTTTGGATGGAATGGATTGTGTGGTCATTACCTGGGATGTAATGGTGTACCTAACCTTCTACATGTACATATATTAATAGTATAAATATAAAAATAAAAAATTTACATAAATTCTCAGTATTCAAACTATTGAGAACTCAAGTCCTTTTATTTAAACAGTCCCAGCTGTTGCCTGCGACTTCATTCGCGTTACAGTGCTAAATGTGTAGGTAACCTAGAAATAAAGCTAAACTCGCTGTTGTAACTTGACTTGACACCATTTATCCCATGGGACCTGATTTATGGGATAAAAAGATACTATACTATGTATAGGATACTATGTGTTAATCCAGGTTATAATCTACGTACATATTAAATTTAGTCAAAATCGGTTCAGTTGTTACGACGTGATTGAGTAACAAACATACTCGTATATACAAACTAACTGTCCCGCCGAACCTCATACCGCCTTGACATGCATATGACGCGGGCTGTCAATATACGTCACCCGCTGCATCTATGTATGAGAAAATGAATTATCTTTATTTTTCTTTTTGCGTGTATTTTCTCGATATTTAATAGTTATTCTGTTATTCAGGGCGGACACAAATCCAACAAATCAAAAACCATCAAAAGCCGTTCTCGAGTTATTGTTCGAACAAACCCGACTTTGTTTTAAATATTAAGATATCCAAACTTTCGCATTTATGATATTAGTGTGTTAGTCAAGCATTTGACCACTACTTGTATTAGGACGTGTACTCTTTGCTATAAGTAAGAACTTTTGCGAGTTGAACCTTTAAATCGCGTGGCCCTGCATAATAAATTGATTGATAGACTATAAACCAGTGATGGCCTAGTAGGCCTAGGCCTTTGTATGTCGATAAAAATATATACGTCACGCGAGCAGAAGTAGAAACGTGCGGTCACGCGACCCACTACCGTTTACTTGCTATTATTTTATAATAGTGGAAACTTTAGTTTACGAAAATAATGAAGTTTACGTGTAGTGAACATGTGCTTTGGACTATACTCGTATACAATACTCTTACGAGTAACTTTTTAACAAAAATATAACCAACATAACCAAACTACTCAACTGATTTTGATGAAATTTCTATGAATCCAATATGAAAGTATTAAGTATCCTTTCAAATAAAAAAATATTTTCCAAATCGGTTGATAAATGACAGAGTTCTGAGGTAAAAACATAAAACCGAATTGCGTCTCTATAAAATTTGAGGGTTGTCCTCGATTTTTTTGGGATCCCATCATCAGATCCTGTCTTGGTGCCAATGGGACTAAGTCAGGGACCTAAGAAGACCACCCTTTTAAACAAAAAAATTGTTTCTCGAATCGGTCCAGACATCTTCGAGTAATTGGAGAACTTACATAAAAAAAGAAAAGATTCAGATGAATTGAGAACCTACTTTTTTTGAAGTCGGTTTAAAATACTATTAGATTGACGACCGTTGGGACAGTACGTTTCTAGAGTGGAGACCGTGCATTGGAAAGAGCAGTATAGGACGGTTCCCCACTAGATGGAAAAACGGCCGCAAAATATCTGTCGCTCAGGAAATCTATGGGGGAATCCTATGTTCAGCAGTGGACGTCCGGTAGCTGATAAGATGATGATGACTATTAGAAGTGTGTTATGATTGCAATACATAAATATTGTTCGGCTTTGGCGTAATGAAGAATTATTGTGAAATTGTAAAGGGCAATATGTGAAAATGACACTTCAACAAACTCAACTAAAACAAATAATTAATTGACAAATATTTTTGAAGTGAAAACTTTTTTAGCATCGTTGTGATTTGAAAGTCGATGAAACGAAAAAGCGACAGATTCATAAGTGAAGTGAAAACTTCTTTAGCACCATTGTGATTTGAAAGTCGATGAAACGAAAAAGTGACAGATTCATAAGTGAAGTGAAAACTTCTTTAGCATCGTTGTGATTTGAAAGTCGATGAAACGAAAAAGCGACGATAAAAAGAGACAGACACATAAATTCATAAGATTTAACCTGGGAGAAAATGAGATAGGAAGCATTATACTGTGTGTTCTATGTTCGTGGTTCTCTTTGTGCTTTGCTTCGTACTCCCTCCACTCGTGTTAATAATTATCTAACTTTGCATCACTATGATCATTACTAAAACCTACAATTATCATCTTCGCGAAATTTTACATTCGTCTCATTATCTTGAAACTAAAATTTTTGAAGGTTTCACTTCTACCACGTGTGAATTACACACATGCTTTTTTTATTTTGAAAATTGGTTAGGTATCTGAGATTTTGCGTTATTTATTAATGAAATTGCAGGTAAATAGTTATACTGTTAGTTTACATAGAAATAAAAAAAAATACGATTGCCCTGTATTTAGTAGGTTTTCAATTTCGAGGCAAAGAAACCTATTATTTTAAGCATTCTTGCGCGTTTTTAGCTTGGAATGGAATGCGGAATTCGTTCGCGTGGTTTGGCCCATTTCACATTAAATTTTATGAAAATGGCGCTTATAAAAACAAAGTGCCTATACTCTCACACTTAACAATTAACAAATTCACGACGATAAAGTTACAAATGTATAAAAAGCATTTTAAATCGATTTATAAATACGTGAAATCATCGGAATCTTTTTTTATTTTTTTATGTGTGACCCCCGATTCACGTGAAGAGGAGGCCACCTGACTACGTAGGGAATTTGGCACTATAACTTTCCATTCCCGGTCGAAGATCTAGAGGTAGACCCAAGACAAGGTGGAAAGATGTAGTGTCAAAAGACATGAGAGAGTGCCAAGTTTCTGATGACGACGTCGAGGATAGAGTGAAGTGGAGAAGAACAACTAGGAAAGCTGACCCCACCACCATGTGGGATACATAGCTGGGAAGAGAGAGAGAGAGAGAGAGAGAGAGATGTATGACCCCCGATTACTCGAAGACGCCTTGACCGATTCGAGAAATTCTTTTTTTTAAAGGGCTTCCCAGGTGGTCTTGTTGGCACCAAGTCAGGTTCCAAAAATATCGAGGGTAACCCTCAAATTTTATACGGACAGAATTCGGTTTTGTGTTTTTTATTACCTCAGAACTCCGTCATTTATCAACCGATTTAGAAAATTCTTTCTTTATTTGAAAGGATATACTTTTATATTGGTCTCATAGAAATTTCATCAAAATCGGTTTGGTTAAGTCGCTTATATTTTTGTTAAAAAGTTACTTGTTATTGAATGAATGAAAATTCTTTATTATACCTTACAAGCTAAACACAACAGATATAAAAATAAAAATACAACAAATAAATGTAAGCATAATGGGCGGTCTTATCGCTTAACAAAGCGATCTCTTCCAGACAACCTTTGGATGGAGAGGATCATTGCATAATGGAAGATTGGCTGAGGTGTAAAAAGAATAAACTTAATAATAGAAAAAGAAAAATTACTTTACCTTAAATACATAAATAATAGGTACATTTATATTATTTATGTTAATTAATATTATTATTATAATTAATTAATTGTAATTGTTATTATGAGAATATAACTTTAATTGGTTTCTAAAGTAACAGGGTTTACACAAAATCGTGATGCAGACGATTTTGCGATAAGTTTATTAACCAGTAAACAGTGTAAACATACAAACAGAGCTTTAAATTGTTTAGCTCCGATTATCCAAATTAGCAGTATGTGCTTTATACACTGCACACAAGGTGCATTTTCGTTTAAATTCTCAGTAAATACTAATCCTAAGTAAGTAAATGCTAATACTAAGTAATCTGAAAATGTAGAATCGCAATTAAGGTCTTTCAGATTGCACTGAAAGGAATCACCCCTCCCCCCTCCCCCCGCCGTAATGGGCTATTACATAACATTTAAACTCAAATAGAGAACTTTAAAGAGTTAACTGAGGTAATTATCACTCACATTAACTTAACACATTAATCACATCGCCTTAGAACTGATTGAGAACTTTCCGCACGCTATTTAACACCCCTTACTTATGAAAATAAGGTTGAGAATTGAAAACTTGTCAAACCGATCAGTATAAGTTTATAACCGATTTTGTGCATTAAGGTTTTAGAATAGGGTTCAGTTTCCGGTGGTAGGAAGGGTTGATTTTATCAGGTAACATAAATCATTGTGGACTTTTTTCGGGTCACGCCTAATTAGGTGATTTGGATCACACTTTGCTTAATCAAGTTACATTTTGGAATCCCTTACTTTGGGAGTTCAAGGAAGTTTGTGCTTACAGGGACTTTATTTTTTGTCGTAAAATTAAATTAAATTTGTACAGAGTTGTGTCGTCCGCGCGTCCTTACAATTTTTACTTTTTGTTTGTTCTACGGTAAATTTAAAAGTGTTGTATTAATTAAATGGTGTGACTTGAAGCGTTCATTGCACGATAAGTAAAATAGTATAATCTGATTTTACGGTAAAAAATGCAAAAGAAAATAACAAAATTTCACGCCAATAAACAACCGTCTTGAAAACACTGGCTTTTGAACCAAAATCGTACTCAAATCTTAAGGAGACAGACACGAAACACAGACAGAAATTATAGACAAAGGTTTTCAAATTAATACACTTTACATCAAGAGTTAAAAGTAGCCTTATGGCTTAAAAGATATTTAAGGAAATAAAATATATTAATAATGCTGGACAATTCACACAATGCTATCTTGCCCCAAACTAAGCAAAAATTTATATTTTATTTTTATATCTGTTGTGTTTAGCTTGTAAGGTATAATAAAGAATTTTCATTCATTCATTCATTCATTCAAAGCTTATACTATTTTTAGACAGAATTTGCCTATGATGTCGATTCGTGATCCACTCCATCATTACAAATTGATATAAAAAATCATGCTAACCAGAAAACAACAATATTAAATTTAGATTAGGTATAGTAGGATAGCGTCTATTCTGATTCAAATTTAAAAATAAATTAGTTGCACCACAGATACGAAAACAGATATAACTCACTATTTACAAATCAGTTAAAGAAAAAGCGTTGTAAATTAAAAACGCTTTTATATCTAAATAAACATTAAAATGCAATAAATTGAAGCGTGCTTCGATAGCCACAAATCCCGAGAGCTTGCAGATGTCAAATAAAAGTTCCCTAGAACGCATTTAGAAGGGGAAATGTGGCGAACGCGCCGCCGCCGCGCCGTGGCCGCAATCGCCGCTTTCATTCTACTTGCACTTTATTTGTGTTTCTAGTGAACTAGGGTATTTTTTTTATTTGGTAAGGAAATTTCATTATTGAACTTATTATTGAATTTTGAATGAATGGAAATTCTTTATTGTATCCTATAAGCTAGATACAACAAAATTAAAAACAGGTTAATGTATAATGGGCGGTCTTATCGCTAAAGAAAGCGATCTCATCCAGACAATCT
This sequence comes from Philereme transversata, assembly GCA_963924445.1. NCBI lineage: Eukaryota > Metazoa > Arthropoda > Insecta > Lepidoptera > Geometridae > Philereme > Philereme transversata. The sequence continues at coordinate 16,976,923 of OZ004347.1, forward strand.
TTGGATGGAGAGGACTATTTAATTAGTAAATGGAAGATTGGCCGGTTATAAAACGTAGATGTTTCTATATTAATCCTACATTAGATTAAAGTACCTTAACAGTTTTTATTTCTTAAAGAAAAATACATTTACAATCAACTCGAGGTATATATAACATCTGGTTGTTAAAATTTCAATCGAATCTGTCTAATTATGTTATTTTATTCTAATATTGTGTTGTAATTGAATCTGCATAATTATATTATTTCGTCCATTATTACTATTTAAATTTTTTATCGACTTTATTAAACTAGTAATTCGCTCAGAACTGAGATCTCGCGAGTCTCCAAACAAAAAATATATATTTGTAAATATATGACTACCAAAATAGTGCCATGAAATGCTTAACCAAGTTACTTGACCTATAGTTTCATACAAATTACCAGTTACGGAAGTTCATGTATTTTGGTTTATTTTTCTGGGGGTAGAAATTACATTCATTCTGGATTTCAGACTGTTTCCTATATTTGTGTCACTAAAGCTACACCCATACCAAATTTCAGCACTATGGGGTCACTGGTGTACCCCGTGAATTTCGTCAAAGTGCAGTTTTTATTATGCCTAATAACTTAACAACTACAAGGTTTCTCTCTTCTTAAGAAACTCTTCTTAGGGTTAAGCTCGCCTTTGTACATGACCTATATTTCTGTATTTCTGTATTTTTAAATGTATTTTCTTGTGTGCAATAAAGAATAAAGAAGGTTTAAACTAAAAATAAAATTTTAGGTTGAAATATACTGATAAATCCGGTCTATCCGGTCAAATGTCACGTCTAATGACCCTTTCATTAGACGTGGCATTTGACCGGATAGGTCCATTTTAGTTTTTTACTCCTTTTGAACCTCAATATCTCAAGACCTCCCCCCCCCCCGCATTTATAGCTCATTTAGTCACACCAGAATTGTGCTATCTATATACTAAATTTCATGATGATCGCATCAACGCAAACAAACATACATACATACAAACAACTCTGATTTGCTCAAGTTGATTTGGAGATCTAACTTATATTTTTAAAGTTCCGATATCAACAAAGTACGGAAGCTTGCAAATACCAAATAAATATCCTCTGGACCGAATTGAAAACAGTAAATTTGGTGAACAATGATCGCTTGCATTCTATTTGAATTTTATCAGTGTTCCTGTAAATTTGATGAAAATGTTCCACATAACTCCTTCGTAGTTAAGTTATTGAGTTTGATAAAAGTGATCTGGGTATGGTAGATGGACTTTTCAAAATGATATCCACGTTTTGATACAAATAATTACAAACGGCCAACTACCTATAAATAAAAAATTTAAATCTCATAATAAATTTCCATTTTACAGCTGAGATCCCATCACCGAAAAGTTCTGATTATCTTTGGATACGCTGACCTGATCTTCATGACATTGAGCTAAGAACTATCTTAGTTAAATCCTAAACTAGCTTTCTATTATAAAAATAAACTTGTATAAGCAAACAAAAAAAATATCTTGTATCTTGATGTATAAAGGTGGGTGGGTCTTCTCTATAACCTTAATCTCGACATAATTATTGATTAAAACGGGTATTTATCGCGTATGTACCTTTTTAATTTGTTATCCCCGTGTCAGTCAACCCGTGACCACACCTTTTGCAACACAGCCGAAACGTCGGGATAACAAATTAAAAAGGTACAAACGCGATAAAAACCTGTTTTAATCAATAATTATGCACAAAATCGCGAAAGTTTGAAAAATATCAAAACCTCAACAACAACGCAACAGTTTTTTACCCGTCACGGTTGACTGGTAGAAAATGCTTTTAGCATTAGTCCTCAATTTTTACATTTTTCGGTTTGTGCAATAAATATAGGTAATTAAAACAAGGTGTCCGACATCATTCCAGCAACGCGTAAGCAGTTTGTTTGTCATCATAACGTGTCTAAGTTGTACACCGTACCTTATGGGAAGGTATACATACGCAGGTATTTTTTTATCCCCATGTTTTGTTTGGTGTTCGATGAATTATGGTAATGAAGGTACACAAGAGTGCTTGGATCTACTGGGCGCGGCCAGCAAATGGATGGAAGAATACAGAGAAAGAGCTTTGCGTAAAATAAACTTTTAAAATTAAAATGTAAGAGCTGTATCCGGTGATTTATGATGTTTACACATGTGTGTGTAACTACCAGTGCGATTCCATGCATTTACGTGACTCTCTTCAAGTGGACTTGTGTCAAGAGTTGCGCACTGAACGTTTTAATTCGGTAAAGTATCAGGTATTCGCCATTATGTAAAATTTAAAACAAACTTTAGGTATCCCAATTATCGCAATTTTATTTTTAGTCATGTTCGGTCTTTGATCGATCTTTTAAGGTAGTATCACTTATTAGTTACGCCGAACTATGCATTGTGTTCATCTAAACTCTAAAATTAAAGATTGACTCATTGAGATTAGGTTGAAACTTGGATTTGATTAGGTACATTTTGTTACGGAAATTGGTATTCTGATATCTTGACTACTTTTTTCATAAAATTCATTGACAATTTTTTTTTTATTGGGAATAACCGAACTGTTTACCACTACATCACCTGATGGTAAGCGATAGAATGATCGGAGATGGAACACGCCTGCACACATTTTTTTATTTTACATGCCTAATAAAGTTTTTAGTAACAATATTATGACTTGCTGGCATCTGATGAATTCAATAACTTCCGACAGCGGCTTCACACGCGTTATTTGTCAATATAAAGTTACGTATGTTTAAATCCCGGTCGTAATCTATAAACATACCAAATTTCATCGAAATCAGTTCAGCCGTTACGACGTGATTGAGTAATAAACAAACATCCAAACTTTCACATTTAAAATATTAGTATATTTACTGCATTTACTATATCAAACAATGAAAATTGAAGCGAATCGCTTAGTACCATAGAATATTATACAATTAAAAAACAAATTGCAACAACATAGTAAATACAAAAAAAAGGATATGATAAGAAACGAATGAATGTTGCGTAAACCTAAAGTTCAGTCCGCAATTCATGACATAAGTCAATGTAAAGTGACACACGGCTACAACAAGCGCTTAGCTGATAAGAGTACGTATGTGAACCATTTTAAAGTGGGCTTTAATGCTCTGAAATCTGTTTGAAGTAAAATGTCTGGTTAGGAAATTTTTAAAAGGTTTTATGAGGATGGGACAGGGGTTGTATTTGTAAGGTTTGCTTTCATAGCTAGATGTAATGACGTGAGGCTTCTGTGTCGTTACTTTATACCTTTCTAACTGACACGCCAGCTGCTTCGCACGCGTGGTATAAAAAATAATTTTCAATTTTCACATCATTTGTTCCGGGTTTGGGTATTTTACTATCTAGGCACACTAATAATAGGTCTTTACCTATGAAATTGCCGTTCTTCAGTACTGGTCATTTCAAATAGAAAAAAAGTTTGGAATGGCTTTGTATTCTAAATTCAAATTAATTTTGTTTTAAAAACATGACATTCTTTTTACAAACTCAGTCTTTTGTTTATTGATCAGCGTTGTATTTTCATTACATTTGAACATTTTTCGTCGTGTGATATGAGTTCCGTCGTGGCACCAACGCGACACAAACGGCACGTAACATCAAAAACGTTTACGGAGAGAACTGCACAAACGAACGCACAACCGTTATTGGTTTTCTCAGTTCTATTCTGGAAATTTTGACTTGAAAAATGAAGCTCGTGGTCGTCCGATGATGAATTAAAGACGATTGTGGAAGCTGATGAAACTCAATCTACAGCTGAGCTAGCAGCAGCTTTTGATGTAAGCATCAAAACAATTTTGATCCATTTGCGACAAACAGGCAAGGTAAAAAAACTTGATAGATGGGTGCCCCACGAACTTAACGATCGCCAGCGCAACGTACGCGTCGAGGCCTGCCTCACGCTGCTCAATAGGCAAAGAAATGAAAGAACTTTGAACCGAATTGTTACGTGCAATGAAAAATGGATTCTGTTCGACAATTGAAAGCGCTCAGCAAGTTGGTTAGATCCTGGTACAGCACCAAAGCAATGCCCTAAACCAAAAATGACCCCTAAAAAGGTGATAGTCACTGTTTGGTGGTCTAGTGCGGGTGTGATTCACCACAGCTTTTTACAAAACGGCATGAGCATTACTGCAGATGGTACTGTGAAGAACTGGAGACAATGATCGAGAAGCTTGCACGTCGGCATTTGAAGAGTTTGTTGCCTCCCGTCCAGCTGGTTTTTACAAGAAGGTCATCAATAAACTGCCAATGCGTTGGCAAAGATGCGTCGATTGCATGGGTGATTACTAGGGTGATACAATAGAAATAAAATAGTATAAAAAAATAAGTACTTTCACTTATTCCATACAAAACGGCAATTTCATAGGTAAAGACCTATTATTATTATAAAGACAAAAGATTAGTATTTTTGTATGTTTGTAATGAATAAACTCAAAAAATACGGGTCCGATTTCATAAATTCTTTCACCATTAGAATACTACAGTATCCCTTAGTAACATAAGCTATATTTGTTACTAGAAAACATTAGGGATCCCTACTAAAACTTCAGTAGTCTAACCCAAGGTAAAAAAAATGTGTCATAAAAAATGTTTAAAAAATAAATGTCCACCCGTGCGAAGCCGGGACGAGCCGCTGGTAATTATATATGTATATGCATTAAATATATATATATATATAAGTATTCTCTCAGTTATCTGGTTCCCATAGTACAAGCATAGTTTGGGGCTAGATAGCGCTGTGTGAAATGTTCATTATTATTATTATTATATGAAGAAAATGCCAACTCACAACAATTGATGTAGGAAGTCAAATAGGCCGTAAACCATCTGTCCCATTCCACTGTGTTCCATTTTTAGGCCAGCGCGGCGCGTGACCGAAATGAACTGTCCGCCTTTGGCCAAGTTGGACATCTTTATGCATGACCTATATTATAATATTATGCTAAATTATGTTGGAATAGTTTTATTTTAAGATTTTTTTAAAAATCCCATCTGAAAAGCTCTCAAGCCGGACGGGACTTAAACCCGCAATCATCCTCTGGATACGAGGATGCACTGCCAATTGTGCTACAGGCTCTCAGGTCGAAATTAGTGAGATGATTCAGTTTACAGCATGAAAGGTTTAGATGGTTTTAAAAAATCTTAGTAGTTTAGTTAGAAATTTTGTTGTTTGTTTGTTACTCAATCACGTCGTAACAGCTGTACCGATTTCAATGAAGTTTAGTATGTACGTAAATTATAACCTGGATTAACACATAGGCTACTTTTTATCCCATAAATCAGGTCCCATGGGATAAAAATGGGGTATCAAGTCAAGTTGCAACAGCGAGTTTAGATTTATTTCTAGGTTACTTACACATTTAGTAGTTTAACGCGTACGAAGTCGCGGGCAACAACTAGTAAAAAAAGTTTTATTTTATCCGGTGAAAACAAAACGAGATATTCATTTTCATTATCCAGCGTACCTACGAGTATATCTGCCGTGAAGCAATTTATTCCTGCTTGAAGGGAGTGTCAGTGAAATTACAGGCACAAGCGATTGTTAAGTGGTAACCATCGCCTACTACACAGTATTGTCTCATAGAAACATGCCCAACGATGCACTGCCCTGTGTCCATCAACATGAGGTATACAGGTGTAAAGCCTCACGTGCCTGTAATTTCACGGGCAACCATACCTTTCTAACCAAAACACAGCAATATTGCTTGGCGGCAGAAATAGGTATGGTGGTATTACTTCCCCAGGAAAAGGAAGCATGCCGGTGAAATTGCAGGGACAAGAGAACTTTACCTGTATGTCTCAAGTTGGCAACGCGCGAGTGTTGCCTTTGCGACAAATGTCGCAAATGATAGTCAAACGTCTATTTATAGGCTGCCAACTGCTTACCAACAGGGGCCCAAATCTACTAAACCAATCGCTTCACTATGACAATGGTATCGTCGCAAAATTACCACTATACCTTTTGGTATTCTACTAACACAATATTTTTCAATGACCACCGTTGCTATGATAACTCTATTGAAAATGCAGTTTACGATAGGAACAACAATCATAATAATTAATTAATGGTCTGGCTCCATAATAGTTTCTCTTATAAATTAGCAGAATTGGGCTCCAGGGCCATGGCTAGTTCGACACCTTGGTTGTATAAAAAAAGTCTCAAATCATTGCGCAGAGAGGTTAAAATAGTCCATAGTGTGTTGAAGGTTATTTTCTAATCATCATTATCATCCGTAAGATCCAAATGCTGAACTGGAGCATCCAACGACTTACGCAACCTACCTGTTTTCTTTGTTAAATTAATTATTTTATTTTTATTGGTTAAAATGGGTGTACCACAGGGATCAATTCTGGGACCATTTTTGTTTTTAGTATATATTAACGATCTTCCCCATCTTGTAAGGAACGATCATGAGGTTGTATTGTTTGCAGACGACACGTCACTTTTATTTAAATTAAAGCGACGAGAAACCGATTTTGACGATGTAAACAAACTCTAAGGTGGTAAAATGGTTCAATGTAAACAATCTACTTCTAAATGAAAAAAAAAACAAAGTGTATTAGATTTATACTACCTAATGTTACACAAGTCAAAGCAGATATAAAAATCAAAGACGAGGAGTTGGCTCTTGTGGACACCACCGTATTCTTAGGTATAACCCTAGATAATAAGCTTCAATGGGGCCCTCACATTGATGGGTTGTCGAAGAGACTTAGTTCTGCGGCATATGCAGTCAAAAAGATCCGTCTTTTTACAGACGTAGACACAGCTAGACTAGTTTACTTCAGCTACTTCCACAGCATTATGTCATACGGTATACTGCTGTGGGGGAGTGCTGCAGATATAAACACCGTTTTTGTGCTGCAGAAGAGTGCTGTTCGTGCAATTTATAATATGGGCCCCAGAGAATCATTACGCAATAAGTTTAAAGAAATAAATATTATGACATTCCCTTGTCAATACATCTATGAAAATCTAATGTATGTTCACAAAAATATTAATTTGTTTAAGAAAAATAGCGATAATCATAATTTTAATACTAGAAATAAAGATAAACTCGCTGTTGCCACTTGTAGACTCCATAAAGTTAGTAAATCGTTTAAAGGGCAAGGTGTACGTTTTTATAACAAACTCCCAAGGGATGTACAAAAATTGACAATTAACAAATTTAACAACGTAATTAAACAAAATCTTTATAAAAGAGCCTACTATAAAATATCGGATTATTTAGATGATAGAGAAGCTTCGGATTGAAATTGCTCCAACTCGTTCAAAATGTTACAATTTAGACGTAATTTATGTTCTGTATTATGTATTGTAAAAGGATCATTAAAAAAACAACCAGCCTTGTTGCTTGCCTTTCTTTCCTGGCTTGGTCGCGAAGGAACAGGCAGTAAAATTGACGTTTCAAAGTGATCCTTGTGATTTTAATGAATAAAAATATTTGAATTTTGAATTTTGAATTATTTTGTCATAATACTAGAACTAGACAGGACAAATAATAAAAAAAGGACTGTGTGGTTTTATGAAACGGTTAAAGTGAAACTTTGTTTAACATTATAGACATTTAACGAAAAATTTTCGTTGGCACAAATGAGTAATAGTCTATACACTACCCGGTCAGCTGATGCGAACTACAGGCGCCGCCATATTGGCCTCGGCTGCTCTGACGAGCGCCTTTCACTTTATCCCTACTCCGCGGCCGACCGTCAGGCGACATGCAACACACAGACGAAAAAGTTTGAGACGATGCAATAAAAGTTACACTTTAAAAATAAATCTATCCTGTAACGTGGTTGCATGAGCTTAGGAGGCCACGCACAATGGATTATAGATGTTTTTTCGTTCAATGCGTTTTCAATCTTTGAATGTCATATACGATGCACTCAGTATAGACACTAAGATATCTGAACTACGATATTTATTGATATCCAACTAAGTACAACCTCTTCACGTTTGAATAGAACAGATATCGCAATTATGCCAGCCGCAATTCGGTCGGAATAAAGCAATCAATCGACTGGGCAAGTCAGCAGCCGAGTAGAGCGCACGAGTGCACGATATGAGGCAGATATCGCGCCCTTAGGACGTTTATAGATCTTCCACGTCAGTTACTCTTGTAGGATAGGCGCATGTTGACGGCTTTATAGTTTTTATTTAAATAAATAATATAATAACAGAAGTAGGTAGGTACAATAAGTACTAAATAAAGCTAGGTAAGTTTAGCAGTAGGCCTAATTCTAAGAAACATTAATACAGTATCGTAGGTAGCTAAGGTAGAGGGTGGTGGTAAATAGGCCGAGGGCTCAGCTACGCTGGTTTTCAGCCTCGCCTTGGCAGAAACTTCTGCTGCTGCCACCGCCACAGATAAGGTTCTCGGGAACTGTCAGCTTTATGCACTGAATTAACAAGTAGTAATTGAAGAAAGAACTAGACAACTACCGAAAACCCATCGCATAAATACTTAAATCAGAGATATTCCACACACACAATACATAGGCAAACTTAACGCTGATTGACATTTTATTCCAGTTTATCTTAGTGCAGTGTAAATTAACCGGTTCAGACACTTAAGTATTTATTAAACTGGCAAACAGTTTTTTATAGTAACTAGTAGGCACTTAGACGGGCTTTCTGATTGATAAGTGGTCACTGTCGCCTATAAACGCATATAGAACTGAAGACGCGCTGGCCAGCACTGCACTTGCCGATTTTCTTTTTTACACCTCTTTTGAAAGCGTTCATGTTGAAACTCTCTGAAAAAACTACAACATACAACCTAGGGTTCTTCAAGTCGCGAGTGAATAGGTTTCTTCTAGGCAAACGTGTACCATTGTAGACTGCATCATCGCTTACCATCAGGCGAAATCGTGGTCAAAAGCTAGCCTATAATTTATAAAAAAACCTCCAAGGAAAGTTCATTCCATATCTTAGTCCGTGGAAGAAACGAGCGGGTGAAAAAACAAGCTTGTTGGCGGTTGGATAATATCATGTTACTTATGGGTGAACTGAAGGCCAGTTCTGATTTGTTCCAATTTTGATGGATAATAACGCAGTTTTTACTCTAAATAAAGGTGATACTGGTGGTGATTCTGTTGTTTACGCTGACTAACTAAAATTGTGTGAAATACGAACGGTCTTATTTTGCACACACTAAAGATCAATTTAGAATGAAATTTAAAGTGACATTTCTAAATTTAAGTATTTTTAAACAAGAACACGTGTTAGCGGGCTAGTGTTAGTCAACACCAATTTGATTGATCACTAAAACTAGCCCGCAAACATGGCATCTTAGCAAAAATAATTTAATTTTAGAAATATCTCTTTAAATTTCATTCTAATTTGATCTTCAGTGTGAGCAAAATAAGACCGTTCGTATTCTACACAATTTTAGTCAGTCAGCGTAAACAACAGAATTGCCACCACTGTCTCTTTAATTCGTAATGCGACCAAAAGTAGCTAACATTCCGTAAATTGGGGTAGTTTTTTGATGTACAGGTACTAATCAGGAGAGTACACTAACTGGTCGCGATTAGGATTTTATTAACAGCTCTCAGTTTGGTTTACAATTTTTTTGAAAAAACTTATTAAAATTTAAGTTTTGTATAAAAAAATGCTTAGGTAGAGCGGTGTTATAATATTGTAAATAATGCTATATTCTTTTTTAATAAATGTTTGTTTTATGACTCACTTAGTCAGTTCTTGTATGTATCAAGCTTCCTCGAGGGGTGCTGGTAAGCACTCCATCAAATCAAGTTAAATAAAACGTCGATTTCTTCTTCTAAGTATAAATAAATCCAAGTCGCGACTATATGTCTCCATTGTGCGCTTGCCTTACACAACACAGATAACTAAATACCCCATACTAGCTCGCAGTTCGTTTTCCAGTAGATAGATAGATAGGTTGGATCAAGTAGCGTCCCTCGGGACTAGTGTTGCCAGGTGTTCCGATTTGCGCGGGATATCCCGATTTTCAGAGGTCTGGTGACACGTCCCGATTCTCCCTTGATCGGGACGCTGAATGTCTTAGTCTTATTTATTCTATGCACCTAACTAAATTATTAGATAAGTCTGTGAGGGTGAAAATAAAAACCTACTTTTTAAATGGAATACATTAGTTGACAGAAATAATATATATAATTACTTACGACTATTAAAAAATACTAACCAATTGATTAAAATATATGATGATTCATATAAACCCGTTTTTTTTGCTATTTGTAGCTATTGTCCCGGTTTGAAAATCAAAATCCCGATTATTTTAACCTTCCGTTCCGAAATTTACCACACTGAACCTGGCAACACTACTCGGGACCCATATATCTACAATCCCGGTTATTGATATCGAAAGCATTGGATATGTACATAGCCACTATGTATTTATGGAGCTTAGGTACTGAGCGATTACATTGGTGAAGCTACTGATGCCGGATTTTTACAGAAATATTTTATTTGGAAATAGGGATCAGAATTCATAAGAAACCGACATGTCTTAGGATTAATATTGTGAAGGCATGTTCATATTTTGACGACCTCCGTGGTGCAGTGGCTGAGACGCAGGAGGTAGCGGGTTCGATTCCCGCCGCGGAACAAATGTTTGCATGATCCACAGATATTTGTTCCGGTCTGATTGTTTCTTTATATATTATAAGTATGTATTAAAAAAAAAGAGTATATAAGTATTCTATCAGTTAAGTATGTGGTTCCCATAGCACAAGCTCTGCTTAGTTTGGGGCTAGATAGCACTGTGTGAAATGTCCAGCAATATTTATTTATTTATTTATATAATATTTTTGTGCGTGGTGATGTGCTATGCAAAAGGCAGACAGTTAATCAAATGCGTATGTATTTGGATTTGCCTCTATGACACCTCATCATCATATTATCAGCCATAAGACGTCCACTGCGCATGTCATGATCTTGTGCGTTCACCCAACAGCTCCCGATAACTCTAATTAGGTCGTATGCCCATATAGTGGGCGGTTGCTCTACGCTGCGCTTTCCAGTGCGTGCGTGGTATCCACTCAATATCCTTTATGCCCCAACGGCGTCTGTTCTCCATCCCACATTACCCATACGCTGAGTAAAGATCAAAAAATTACAATTTCTTTCACTTATAATATATATTCTGCTTATCTAGCTTGTTTTACCCTTTGGCTAAAACAAGTTATTAGTCTTGTTAAAATAATGACTACTGAAAACTAGTACGCTTGTTTTCAGTTCTTTGTTCCACAACAGAGTTTACTTTTTATTCCAATTTCAGTCTGATATTTTTCCAGAACTTATTGGAATCTTCTCAAGTTTGAACTACAATAACTGTGCCAGTGTCCTAGTATCTTCAATTATATTCACACGAGGCGAGAGAGTCAGGCAAGTCACTAAACTGATATCTAATTTAAAGATTTTTAAAGTGAAACTTTTATTACATCGTCTCGAACTATTTTCGTCTGTGTGTTGCATGTCGTGTGACGATCGGCCGCGGAGTAGGGATAAAGTGAAAGGCGCTCCTCAGAGCAGCCGAGGCCAATATGGCGGCGCCTATAGTTGGCATCAGCTGACCGTGTAGTGTAAGACTATTACTCATTTGTGCCAACGAACATTTTTAGTTAAATATCTGTTACGCTGTTACACAATAAGAAATAGTCGAAATTTCTCGATGGCTCTCGACTTACCTACTGTGTCACGGAATACGTAATACTTGGTATGGAATATACCTGCATGCTGTGTTTTTACTTGCAGTTGCGCAGAATGGGGAGTGGTCATTCTGTCGAAACACCGACCCTTTCCTGGAACGATCGAGATCGTTCTAGTGTAGGGAATTGTGCGCGATTTGTGATTTGTATTATCTTTAACTATACTAGGTATAAGTAACAACTATCTATAGCTCAATAAAACGCATTGATTGTCACCAGCACCTATTAATATGTACCATAAATATACTTAGGTCTTACCTAGGTATTATAAAACTATATCTCATATAAGTGAACTGTATATAATATTAAGTTCTTTTGAGAATAAATCTTTAAACCGATATAAATAGGCAGTCTGGGTTTGGCTATACGTGCGAACATTTCGGTGACTTTAAGTGGTGCAACAGTGGTGTGAATTAGTGTGTTGTGATTACGTGTGACCAAGTTCGTGTATTCATCGTTTTAGTGTTGAATAAAAATGCTATTTTGGTTAGACTGATTATCATTATTTTATCCCGAACCCTCAGCTCGTAACATGTCTATAATGTGAAATAAAGTTTCACTTTTACCGTGGTTTCATAAAACCACACAATCCTTTTTTTGTCATTTTTGTCTCTTGAATTCGCTGTTAGTTGTTCTACGATTGTTCCGTTGGTGGATTGTCCAAACAAATGCAGAAGCTGCAAGCTCTATATAAAACTTGTATCGGTCGGGCTATGCAGTTACTATAACCACAATGTACTTGTCTAAACTTGGCGAGTGTCGACAACTACAGTGGGAAACACAATGTAGTACCAAAAATACCATAAAAACATTAATGAAACTATTCTAGAATGTGGCGAGTCTCATCACTCACCCCGTCTAAATGTGACTTGTATCGAGATAGCGGGAAACAGTATGCCACTATGAAACTTACGGTTGTTGAACGAAAACTTATAAGTCTAACGAGTTACTATCATCTTAACTTGCCTCGTCTGAACTTGGCATGTAGAGACAGTGGGTCGATAAGCGAGATAGTCATGTACTATTGCTCTCTTGGCGATATCTGTTTTCCTTTAATCCGACCTGACCTAGATGAGTGACTCTGTATATAATATACTTACATCATGTGCGGCTGGATTATTTTATTTGTATGAAAGTTAGTTCGTATCTTATATTTTTTACTCCTAACGCAAAAAGAGGGGTGAATGGATAAATGAATAGTGAATAAATGAATCTTTATTATAATACCTTACAAGCTAGAAACGACAACAGTTAAAAAGTAATAAAAAACAAATACATGTAAGCATAATGGTCGGTCTTATCACGTAACAAAGCGATCTCTTCCAGACAACCTTTGGATGGAGAGGATTAGAAGTGTTATAACTTATAAGTTTAACACCTATACCTGTATATGTGTCTGTTAATGGCATCGTAGTTTTTCAAACGGATGTAGCGATTTGGAGACGGTTTGTTTTAATTGAGCTAGTTTATCGCGGGTGGTTTTTATCTTTATTAGTTTTACGGGTTTCTATGGGGTTATTTTTTAAATTTTACTTGAATAGTTGCATAAATCATTTTTGAAGATCTAAAGGTTAATTATGATTTTGAAACTGATATGAGCTAGCAACTGGTGACGATGTTTTTAGGGCGGCCGATCATTAACATACAAGGTGAACAAGAAAAACCTAAAACGAACTATCTCATCAGATCGTATGCAACGGTCTCTAGATGGCTTATTTTTTTATTTTGTATTTTTTAATATGTTTTATTTTGATTATAAATACGGGATTTATAATAATGATTAAAATCAATCACGAACGTTTTCTAAATAAAATGTTTCATTTTATTTGTTAAAATAAGTTTAGCTTCTTTATGTTTGAATTAATGTAAAACTCTATATTTGATAAGGTTTATAAAGTCTTATTCGCAGAAAGTTAGTAAAATTTTACACTGGTCTTAATGTATACAATTTAAGCTCAATTAACATCCTACCAGATAATGTCCTGGTGTGCGAATCTATACTTATACTTTTTACCCAACTGCGCAGAAGGAAAGTACTGTTTCAGTCAGCTAGTATTACATTAAATGATTAAAAATTTTAACTACTGTCCATTCCATGTCATAAAAATTAGTTGTTTCTTTCCTTACACATAATACAAACGTGTCAATACACTAAAATGGTTGAGGTACATGTCTACTTATAATTAAAATATTCTGCAATGGTGTAATAACATTTGGATGATAACCATTTATTAATTCGGCGATTAAATAAAGTCAAAGGTAAATCTTTTAATTCACCGGGTAACTTGTTAAATAATAATAAATAAATAATAAATATTGCTGGACATTTCACACAGCGCTATCTAGCCCCAAACTAAGCAGAGCTTGTACTATGGGAACCAGATAACTGATAGAATACTTATATACTTTTTTTTTGTAAATACATACTTATAATATATAGAATATAGAAAAACACCCAGACTCGGAACAAATATCTGTAGATCATGCAAACATTTGTTCCGCGGCGGGAATCGAACCCGCTACCTCCTGCGTCTCAGCCGGCTATACGCCCACTGCGCCACGGAGGCAGTCAAAAAATATTATTATTGCTACGCGTTACTGCTAAAAAATTTGAAGTTGAGTTTTGGTAGATAAATTCTCTTTTTATGTCTAGTGTGTCTGGCTAACATTGCTTCATGTTTGGCAAAATAAAATTATGGAGAGAGAGGTTGATGCCTGCGACAAAGTATTTTACTCCTTCAGATATCATTGCTTTTATGCATGAGTATCTGCTGTAACCAATTGTTTTATGCAATGTTCTGTATAAATGTAAATTGTTTATTTCAGTTTATTTCTATTATAGTCTGACATTTGTAATAAAGATATACTAATATTATGCAATGTAATAAATAAAAAAGAGATAAATGAAAAAGCAAATACATTTATTTCACAGACCATTCAGAACAGAAGAAACATAACTACGTATACAAAAATAATAAACTATTAAAAGAAAAATTATATAAAGAAACACAAGATAAATATATACTTAGTACACATACATATAGGTAGGTAATAAAATAATTAAGTTCTTCCGTGATGTGTGGCCCAAGCAGGCCCTGTCTCAGCGTATTGCTGCCAACTATCCGAGGAAGGTAAGCAACGCTGGTTTTCAGTAATAAATGAATACTGAATACATTTTGTTTCTGTTTTACTGTATAAGGTAGATAGATAATTCCTTTATTGCACACAAATAAATATAAACTTAAAACAGAAAACAAGCTTTTAAATCATAGGTACAATGGGCGGCCTATCGCTAAAAGCGATCTATTCCAGGCAACATTTAGATGTTAAAGGTTCAAATAACGATATTTTTTATTTTTACTTTTTATAGATATTTAAATAAATTACTATAAATTATAAATATATAATAAATAAACATTGTATTTTTTGTCACAGTATAATTCAAAACAATCCTCGTAATACGAATTCGAAATGTAATCCTGCAACTTAAAAGTTTGAATTAAAAATTCATAAGGGTTCAAATGCAAAGAACATTTCATTCCAAGCACAGTGACCTCCAGACGAGCCTTGGAATTAAAGTGTCGCAGGCTCTTTTGGTTTTTTACTTTGTCTTACTTCGCCGTTATAACGGCTAGCGCTCACTGTGATGACGTTTTTTTTAAACTGTTTTTTTTGATTTACACATATCTGTTGAAAGCTTACACGGTGCCCCAAATGAACAAACATATATACACATTAAAAACATTACACTCCTTCTTCGCAGTCATGTTAAAAGGTACATATAGAGTTCCTTATGAAAGGGCTCGTTCTGGGCAGTGCTACCATCACACCTATTTCTGCCGCCAAGCAGCATTGCTGTGTTTGAAGAGTATGGTTGCTGACGAAATTACAGGTACCTGTATGGCTCAAGTTGATGGACGCTAGGTAGTGCATCATAGGGTACGTTTTTAAGGTGCGTGAGCTATGAGTCAATACTTTGTTATAGGCGATGGTTACGGAAACGGCTACGGTTGTGAGGAAACAAGCTTACTGCTCACTTGATGGTAAGCGGTAAGCGGACACCGTTGCATTGATACATGCAACACCCGGTTATTGACGATGCGTTCCCTACCCTGTACAAACTTACATTTTTCTTGAAGCGTATCATGATGTAGCCTAACGGGAAAACATCAGGTGGTAGTTCAAGCCTTGCAAGAATGGGTTATGAATCATCATCATCATCATCATTCTCAGCCCGTGTCGACCCACTGCTGGGCATAGGCCTCTCCTTGTTTCTGCCACTCTTCCCGATCCTGTGCCAGTCTGAACCACGTACGACCCACGGTCTTATGGATGTCGTCGACCCATCTCGCTGGTGGACGTCCCCTATTTCGATAGCCAGTTCTCGGCCTCCACTCTGTTAGTGCCTTAGTCCACCTGTCGTCACTACGTCTGGCCAAGTGTCCTGCCCAACTCCACTTGAGCCCCAATATTCGCTTGCTGACGCCTTGTACTTAAGTCTGCTTGCGAATTTCTGTATTGGGAAATCGATCTAAGAGTGTGATGCCGAGCATGGCGCGCTCCATGGCTCTCTGTGCTACACTTATTTTGTGCACAGCCTCCTTCGTGAGCCTCCATATCTCGGCACCATAGGTCATAGTTGGCAGGACACATTGGTTATAGAGACGTGTTTTAAGACATTGTGGAATATGCGTGGATTTTAGTATATCATCTAGTTTGCCGAAAGCTGCCCATCCAAGTTGAACACGCCGGGTTATGACTGCACCTTAATTTTTACTAAACTTAATTTTCAGTTATTTAAACTGATATCATGTTTTAAGACCATGCTCCTAGTGAGCGCTATGCTTAACAATGCATGTTTGTTCCACGTCTGAGCCAACAAACACTTTTTCATGTGACTGTCGAGAGGTCTGCTCTAGACAATGGAGCTACTAGTCTCAATGATAAGGAACACGCTACAATACACTTTCAGGGGGATGTTTTGACGCCTTTCGTTATTGACTGTACTTACTTAGTTTAAACATTTGACAATGGTTGTTTATTATTTTGTCCTGTCACTATTATTTTTTAACCACCACGGGCTCGCCCGAGGAAGAACTGTATTGTATTGTATTCATTTATTTCAGATAATAATTGATGTAAGTACCAGAACCCTATGTATACTTTGAAACCTTTCTGCAAATGAATAAATATTTTATTTATTTTAAATAATCCATAATATATTACAATCAAAATAAATTTAAATAAAATCAATATTATCATATGAGTAAATTAAAGTTAAAATAAACAAACAGACAAACAAACCGACATATGACGTTAACATAGTAATTAAGAAATAAAGTAAATGAGATTACAAATTTGAAAATAAAATTAAAATTATGCATCGGTATGCACACGCTGTAGCAAAACACTGGACGAAGTGTGCCCATATAGAGGATCCACACCGCCCTGCCACAGTTTGTAGGATGGTGTTGTGGCTGGCCCGCGTCCTGCTCATCAGAGTTGTTGTTTTCTTCCGAATGATGGCGTGAAAGCCATCAGTTTGAACCACTGATTCTGTTGTTTACTGGCTACTAATGGAAGCCACACACGTAACTATTTCTTTGCGCAAGCGCAGTAAATAATAGATCGCCACATTTTTTTTATACGACTTGGGTAGGGCCCATGACGTAAAATACGAAAGTTCTTATTAAGTTCAAGCCAGAAACCAGATGAGCATAATTCAAATACCATTTCTGAAATTAATTTTTTTTAATTAAATTGTGTGTTTACGGATGGTAAGATAGTCAATACAAATTTTTCTTGCTGGCTAAAACCAGCCTAAGTTATTTCCGTTCCTCAGGATAAAATCAAGGAAGTAACAAGGCTCGTTATTCTTATTAATGATCCTCCTCAACAACCTTCCTAAGTTGTGAATCTTTTCAGACTAAATGAATTTTGAATGAGAACCAAAATTATAAATGCTAAATCAGTCAGCTGAAGTTGTTTTGTAAGCGATTGTTTGAATCGGAAGTTTGTGTTAGAATTTAAAATTAGTGTTCTATTTACAGGAACACATTAATGATGTATGTGTTTATTGATTCATAACAGTTACTGTATTTCCTGTTTGTTTTAATTCAGTGACTACATACATGTAATTACTTACATCTATTTTGACGACCTCTGTGGCGCAGCGGGCGAATAGCCGGCTGAGACGCAGGAGGGAGAAGGACAAATGTTTGCATTTGTCATTATTTTGCTAAACAACCAGTTTTGTTAGGTACGACATTAATTTAAAACATAAGAATAAATATCGCAGTGCGATCAACAAAACTCCCTATCTCGAAAACTCGTAAATCCGGAAAAATATCGCTGAGAAAACGCTGACCGAAACCGAGTGCACACATAATTGAATTAAGAAGGACGGAGCCGCAGACATTCATAAATATGTAAGCGTCTAAGCGACCATTAATATTTATACCGGGGTTTGGAATCAACCGAGCAGGAAATATTGCCTGTTTTGTGACACCCGGTATTAGTACGTGGAATACGCGGTTTGATAATTGCGAGACTTGGGTTATGTCGATGTTGATGAGACGATCGACACGTGGTGTAATAATCGGATGAATTAACGACCTCTCTGACGTAGTCGGCGAATAACCGACTGAGACGGAACAAAATAATGCATTTTCTACAGAGATTTGTTCCGGGTCTGGATGTTTTTCTATATTTGTAAGTACTTCTCTCCATTCATAGGTTGTCTGCAAGTATTTTCTTTAGTGATAAGACCACTCATTATAATCGGCATCATCTGTTTGCCTGTCTTTAACCGATAATCATAAATATTATATCCTTTCCAATCATGCTCTTCCAAATAAACTTTGTGTATTGTGGATTTGATTGTTTGTTTGCATTGAATTGGCTCCGAAACTACATACCCCTTTTTAAAAATATCTTTTATCTTTCATTCGTTGGGAAGCAACACTATCCGCGGGTAACATAGACTACTTTTTACCTAACTGCGCAGAAGGAGGGTAATATTTTTATTGAAAAACTACGCGTGCGAAGCTGCGGATTGGTCAGCTAGTGTTCAAATAATCCGTCATTTTATGAGTACCTTAACATATCTTTTAAAAAATTTAAATAATTATGACAAAAATTACTAAAATATAGCATTGTCTCTTATAATGTTCCTATTAACTCTTCAAATACAACCCAAATTATCCAAATCACCCTCAGCTGTTAGCAGATGAACTAATTTGATAAAATGAACTTTATGACCCATTAAAAAGACGTTAAATCGCTTAATTACTAACACGGATAATAAAACAAGTAATTAGGTACGGGAGTCAACATTTCTACAAAAATGTAGCGTCAAAGATGGAGTCACAGTCTAATAGAAGTAAAGCTAGGTAAATTAGTTAAGATCATTATATCAGCAAGGACGTCCACTGCAGAAAATAGACCTCCCCATTTCCAGAGATAAAAATGAGTATATACTCTATCTATTCATTTAAATACCTTAACTTATTAACTTCTTGTAGAAACTAATATTTACTTACTTTTTAATTCGAATAGCGGTCACCCACCCATCTGAAGGTTTCTTTGATCAAACAAACTCAGTTGAAACGTCGGAATAACAAATAAAAGAGGTACATACGCGATAAATACCCGTTTTAATCAGTAATTACGTACAGTGATCGTGAGAGTTTGAAAAATACTACACCACAGATTTCCTTAACCTTAAAGCCACTAAGATAATGATCGTTACAAGGATATCCTCACAGGTATAAATTAACATCTGAGGATATCCCGTATGGGATTAAAGTTGAGAAGCTCTGTATTCTCTGTGAGGGTAGTCCAGTTATTATAAACATAACTCCCAAAACATACATATTTCGGACCTCTAACCAAAATTCCTTGTATATAAGAAAGTACGTTATGAACTCAGACTGAACAAATAATAATATTATAATTTATTTGTTTTCTCTAAAAAAAAGGTTTTTACTTAAATAGGTACAATAAAGGTATTTACAAATATTTGCATCTGTTTATAGGCATTTAGTCAATTACTAACGAATGTGAGTAAAACTTGATCAATATATATTATGACGACCTCCGTGGCGCAGTGGGCGAATAGCCGGCTGAAACGCAGGAGGTAGCGGGTTCGATTCCCACCACGGAACAAATGTTTGTATGATTTACAGATATTTGTTTCGGGTCTGGATGTTTTTCTATATATTGTTACGAGCTGAGGGTTCGGGATAAAATAATGGGAATCGATCCAACCAAAATAACACTTTTATTCAACACTAGAACGATGAATACAGGAACTTGGTCACACGTAATCACAACACACTAATTCACACCACTGTTGCACCACTTAAAGTCACCGAAATGATCGCACGTATAGCTTAATCCAGACTGACTCGCGAGCAACTACTGTTCACGCGAGACCCTTGTCCACGTCAGTCCTCCAGGGCCTCGCTGAGACTCACTCACTAACTGAGACTGACTGTCCGGCCATCTCTCCGGCCTATTTATATCGCACACATTTCGATTGTTCGAGAACGATCTCGATCCTTCCAGGAAAGGGTCGGTGTTACGACAGAACGCCCAATCCCCATTGTGCGTAACAGCAGACAATAACAACAATAACACAGCAAGACAAAAGCGCTCGAGAAGTTTCGATTATTACTCATTGTTTAACAGCCTCGGCGTAACACTATTATACGAGTAAGATTGTATTTACAAAAAAAAGTATTTAAGTATTCTATCAGTTATTTGGTTCCCATAATAATACAATATAATACAAGCTCTGCTTAGTTTGGGGCTAGATAGCGCTGTGTGAAATGTCCAGCCATATTTATTTATTTTATTTATATATAGAGTATTGTTGTTTCTTCAATCTTATTCTTTAGGCGTACAAGCTTATATCTAAAGAGCTCTACACACCAAAGCCGGCCACCGGCTGCCGGGGTTATTTTGAAACAATCATGCCGGCGGGTTGTGTCGGCGGGTTGCGGCTCTTATGCCGCGAGAAAAGTTGTTCTGAAGCTGCCGCTGCGCAGCGACGACTTTGGTGTGTAGATGCCATAAGAACGGTAATAGGTATATTTCAAGTACAAATGTTAACTAAATACTAATTTTATTTCATTATTTTCAATGTCTGTGAAACTTATTCTTTAGTGCTATAAATAATTTGTAAATTATAAATGCGGGTGTTAACTTTACTAGGTTTATTTTAACTTAATATTCACCTACCTCCAATATTAAAAAAAAAGTGAGACAGTCTTTATTATAAACTAGCTTACGCCGGCGGCTTTGCAAGCATGGGGTCTTAATAAAAAGTCACCTATGTTTTGAGACAAGTCATAATCTCTACACCTAATTTTATTGAAATCAATTAAGCCGTTACAACGTGATTGAGTAACAAGCAAACAAACATCCAAACTTCTCATTTATAATATTAGTGTGATACGGGATTTATCACGTACCATTTGATCGGTGTTTCGACCGATAATTATAATAATGATTGAAATAAATCACAAAAGTGAGACAGTCTAGTTTGGATCGGTATCTTATGAATTTGTAACGAGTGATTTGGCTGTTCTATTGATAGTCTGTGCCCCAGTTGTCTTTTTACAGAATAGCTGTAATAAAAGTGGGATAGAAACGCCTTAGGAATTTTAATTGAGTCTCCACTTCGCAAGAATGGTCTGGGTAAGGGCTCGCAGCTCCAGAATTATTCCAGGAAACTTACAGGAATGTCAAACATGGCGGAGAATGTTTTTTTAGAATATATTCTAAAGTTTAATGAACGGATAGTTTGATCGGGTCAGGAGTAATTTGGGCCTAGGCTACACTGAAACTTTTATTTTATGCTACCTGGAGACGGAACAAGCTTATGGCCTACCTGATGTTAAGTGGTAACCATCGCTAGAACAGAAAATTGCCTCGTAGGTCATGTACCTTAGAAATATGCCTTGCATCCATCAAATTGAGCCAGCAGCCATACCCTTCAAACCGAATATTCATACCCTCAGCAATACTGCTTGGCATTAATTATAGTGTGGTCATTTGGGCCCACATGTAATTTGAGTAGAAAGTTTAATCAACAGAAGAGTAATATTTATATATACTTTTAATTTAATTCACAAGTTACATTTACAAGGCATGGATTACGATTATGTGACCAGATAACGTTGTAAATCGAGCTATTCCATATAGTTGCTCGGAGTTTGCCGAGCCTTTTGCAAGGTGAACGACAAAATGTGTGGTTCGTTGGGTGATGACTATTAGTGAGAAATAAATGAACACGTTTGCACGTGTTTTAAGCTGAAGTTAATATTTTAAAGTGGTCAGTCGGCTTGAAGAGTAATAATGTCAGAAACGTTTAGATGGCCTATACTTTGACTTTAGGGTTGGTCACTTGCGAACATACTAACAAAATATAACTAACTTACTTGAAGATACCCACGGACCGAATCAGGAACTCGGTTATACGCTTCCGAACACAAATAACCGACGTCGCTCAAAAAGCTGGAAGACTCAAGATGACTCACTCAATGTGGACGAAGACCACCATATAATGGGTCCCAAACAACAGACGACGCCCGCGTGGAAGACCCAAGCGAAGGTGGCGGGATGAGCTAAACTCCTAGCTCAAGGATTGGCCCCTACTTGCAAACAATAGAGACGAGTGCAAAGAGGGAAGGGAGGCCTTTGCCCTGCAGTGGGACATAACAGGCTTATAATAATAAAAATGCTTGAAGATATCTCATCTGTTTAGTTTGTATTTTTTTATTATTGTGTAAATACTTAGCGTCCTGGAACCCGGTGATTGCGTCGTGTTCGGTCGTCTCAGTGCGTAGATACGGTTAGTGTAGTGTGTCGTAATACGAACGAAGACATTTCTAATTCTGAACACCAGGTGAGGGTAGTTGCTGCAGCTGCCATCAGTTCTTGACGGTTGCTCCAAATACTCCAGTCCAGTTGTGTGTTATCTCGACATTTCGATATATACCCGTTTTAATCAGTAATTAAAATTTAGTCTGACTACGAAACTTTTAAATCAATTTATCGATGTATTGTAGCCGAAACAACAACATAATGCCATATTAAAATGTGTGCTCAAAATATTATAAAATAAATAAAAATTAAACTTAAAATATTTGGGTTGGTAAAGCTATTCATATCTCGGTAACAGTAAGTAATGTATCCCTATTTCTTATAACTTGATGTAATATGGCTCTAGCAGGCCTGGCATGGTTAAATTTCAAACACAGTTTGACATTAAACATTCCTCATGAGACAGGTTGCAAACCAGAACTTCCTTTATATAGTTAACTAAACTAACTTGCCAGTAAATATCAAACTAGATACGAAAAAGCACTATTACATCCACAAACTTTTGAAACTCGTAAAAGATAGCCCACTAAAAACATCTGCACCACCACTCTCATAAACCACAAATATTTTTCTTCCCAGCACACAGAAAAGCTCTTATTTACTTAACAAAACGACACTTCTACGGAGAAAATTCGCTAGCGGCCAGTAAATTCTGGTAAAAACTAGTTTTCAAGTGTTAACTACTCCTGCGTGACCCAGTTATGACCGGCTTGGTACTGGTTCTAGCTGGTTTTGGCTCGTTACAGCCGGACAAACTCGGCTAAAGGCACGTACCCGTTCACTTGTCGTCTGCATCGTTAGGATGAAACAATTAATTTGGCTTAATTAAGATTTTTCTGACATGAATTAAGATCGCACGAAAAATGAGACGAAAACTTTGCATTTTGACTAAAATAGTCTCAGTAAATGCTGATAACGTGAATAGATAAAACGCAATATAAATTTGTTTGCCATTCAATAGAACATTTTAGAGAAATAAGTTAAATATGTTTCAAGGCTGTATCATGATATTAAAGTAGGCTTTTTGTAAATAACAGGTTTAAAACGTTGAAATAAATGACAAGTAATTTAAATACAATATTGCCTACTAATATCGTATCGTCAAGGACATGCCATCGTTTTACCCCTGACAATATTGCATTGGAATATACAACCGAACCTCATTACAATTATTGTTGATTTTAATCAAACTAATGATCACAGCAACCATATTCTATTTCTGCTTTTAAATATAAAATAAAAAGAATGACGTGAAAATACATTTAACAACAGAAAGAATATTCAATTATTAACTAGACTATAAATACAGAAGAAACAGTTAAATCATCTAAAGACCGTTGCTAACGATCTATAGGTAGCTCAATTGCTCCAGATCACTACCGGACGGAACACTCCTAGACACTGGCTGCATTGCCCCGCTTATGCGTTGACCCAGATAAGCGCCAGCTCTCGGATCACACGTCGCTTCGACCAAACGCCCAGAAATCATTTTTAAAACGCAACGTACCCCGGTACCCCATGGATCTCATCTCGACCCCAAATAACTCAAATACGTAAGCTCTGTCGAGACTATACCCTATTTCATGGGAAATCTAAAATGGTATACTCGGTATTTTCGGCATTCAGTTCAAATAATATTTCTAATAACACGGATAAAGCTCTATTTTTTTATTCATTTTGTTTGACCACGATCTCGCCTGATGGTAAGCGATGATGCAGCTTACGATGCCCATTGGGCTGGTGGTCTGCGTTTTGATCGGGTCCCTTGGCGACCATTCCATCACTGCTTTAGTCCATCGCACGTCGTCCCTTCTAGCCAAATGTCCTGTCCATCTCCACTTGAGTATTGTAATCCACAAACTTTTTTTTAAACGATTTGGTGAAGGAACTAGCACATGGCCCACCTGATGTTAAGTGGTAAACATCGCCTATAGCAAAGTAATACATCGTAGGTCACGCATCTTAGAAATATGCTCTAAGATGCATTGCCCTGCGTCCATAAACTTGAGGCATACAGGTGTAAAGCCTCATGTGCCTGTAATTTTACCGCAGCTTATACCCTTCAAACCAAAACACAGCAGTGCTGTTTGGCGGCAAAAACAAGTATGGTGGTAGTTCGTCAAGCTAACCGTTTTACAAGGAATTTTACTACCTACGTTTATGACCTGCATGCGTCTAGGGAGTTTCTGAAAAAGTTAAAATGATGAAGAGTTTCTAAGCTCATGATCATCATCATCATTAGTGATCGGATATTCGGATACATATTTACCTAAAGTTAATTTTTGGGTAACAAATTATGGATACGGCTTCATAGAATATTTTTACTAAAATAAAATCCCGGGATCCCGGTATTGGATGCATATTAATTTAACGTTAAATATTAAGCAGGTACAATTTACCATCTCACTCGCACACTTACAAAATGCTTATATTCCCTGAGGTCTAATAGGCCGGATCTGACACTTATTACAAGGTTGTTTTCGCTTCATCAAAAATTACTGATAGTAAAAGTAGGGAAAAGCAACCATATTACGTTGTAACAAGGCAATATGCATACCTATGTGCCAAAGTGTGCGTTTTTTCATAGAATGTGAATTTTTTTAGACTATATCAGGGATAAATGACATACCATAAAACCTATGCAGCTTTAAGGGATGTTTAGGTTTAGTAGATAAATAAATAAATAAAAAATAACACGTGATAAATTTGTTAATCCCGGAATCACGGAATTTTTTTTATAACAAAATGCTATCCATACTAGCCAACTTTGAAGTTTAGGTAAATATGTATCCGAATATCCGATCACTAATCATCATCATAGCCCGACTTCACGCACTGATTTTTGGGTGGTCTAAAAACTGAAACCAAAGTTAGCGACTAGCCCATTCAATGTTACTTGTAGTAAATCGCAACACTAATTAAACAATAGTTTTACCCAGCCCAGAGTACAAAAGCGTGCTCAAATGGCTCAATAAAACAATATATCTTGGGTAAATCTCTGGAATACATAGCCTGACACAGATTAGCTAACAGTACACTGGCTCCATTCCCGAGTTTTGTAGAACAAATAATAAACACTATAAATTGTATTAGGATTCATTATCTTGTAGCTTGTGTACAAGTGCAGTGGGCGAATAGCCGGCTGAGACGCAGGAGGTTGCCAGTTCAATTCCCGCCGCGGAACTAATATTTGCATTCTCTTCTGATGTTTGTTCCGGGTCAGGGTGTTTTTCTATATATTATAAGTATAGTGTGTTTACGAAAATTCTATCAGTTATCTAGTACTAGCTCTTCTTAGTTTGGGGATAAATAGCGCTGTGTGAAATGTGCAGCATTATTATTATTATTTATTTGTGTAAATAAGCAATTAACATCTGAAGAACGAAGCCTAATCGTTACAATGCCTGTCTGATATCCCGTTTTGGCGTTTTGCACCGGTTACCGGCTGGAAAGATCACCCGATTCGTCTACCCTAGACTTTTTATATTTGTTTATAGTCATGGATATAAATTAACAAGTCATAGAATCTGGCAGCTCTCAAGGAGAACATCCATCAAGAACTGAAGAACCTATCGTCCGAAGTACTGAAGAAAACTACGGACAATGCCATAAAAATTTGCAAATGGTTATCAACAATGGCCTTTTAAACGATCTAATTTTAGTATATATCTTCAAATGAAGCTTACTCATATAATAACGATCGAACTTCACTTGTAAGTTCATTTGATCATATATTATAGAAAAAACTTAAATGTTTGAATAAACATTTCAAAAAACGCATCCACAGGAGGCTAGCTTAGCGAAAAAAAACCGCATTTGTGTGTGCATTTCTTTATAATTTTTTTAACGATTACTTACTTTTATTACATTGTGTCAAACTTTTTCGTCTGTGTGTTGCATGTCGCGTGACGGTCGGTCGCGGAGTAGAGATAAAGTGAAAGGCGCTCATCAGAGCAGCCGAGGCCAATATGGCGGCGCCTATAGTTCGCATCAGCTGACCGTGTAGTGTATAGACTATTACTCATTTGTGCCAACGAGGAAAAATGTCTATAATGTGAAACAAAGTTTCACTTTTACCGTGGTTTCATAAAACCACACAATCCTTTTTTTATAATTTTCCTACTCAGGTATTTATTAACTCTAGTTTTAAAATAATAACTTTGAAAAGAAAAGGCGAAAGCGATTGAAAAGTTAATTCAAAAACCTTTTCAAAAGGTTATGTTTCAACAAAACTTTTACATACTTATTCCTTGGGACCGAGCTCAGGACTATTATCTAATCATAATACACTCCAGCAATTCTCAATAGTCGTTATAAAACTTGATGTTCACAGTCCTCAAAGGGATGTACCGATTTTACTCCGAAAAGCATTCGTTGGAGGCCAGCCATTTTTCAAACATTCGATTCGAACTCATCACACCCCCTCCACCTCAGATGTGAATTGAATAGTTTAGGGTATATTTTAATGCACCAAAAGCAATGTTTTTACCAAAGACACCATCGCTCTTAGAGTTGAGCTCAATTTATTAACTCGGGCGTATAATGCTAATTGTACAACAGAAAGTTGGCTTTATCTTGGTCATAGCGAGTATTCTTTATCTAACATCTCTCTAATCTAATATGTCGAGTCAAAGTCAGGAATGTTATTTCAGAATGTTCTGAAACTTTCGGAGTACACCACCTTTTTTCCAATATTTAGGAGTTCTCAGTAACATCCTTTAATAAGTAATAATTTTGTCTCACTCCGCAGAGACCACATTAAGCTAATTAAATTTCTGGTTCGCTAGCTTCTGCAGCCGTTCCGTTGCTCGCTTAGTACGATAGCACGTAGAACAGAGCTCTACTAATACGCAATGGATACGTCTTAGATTCTAGCTTTGCTCAGTAACGGCGTCTGCCATTTTACTAGCTCGGTAAAGCTACGTTTACACTTGAACTGACCAGTTAGTAGGCAGCTACTTGCATTGACCACTCACCTGATCTCTGCTTCTGTGTTTTTCTCAGACTGGCAACCTTTCTAACACCTTATAACTTCATACTAATGGTATAATTTTGCCATGTTTCTCAGTTAACGGGGTACGATTCTTTAACAAACAATCATTTGACATTCAGTAGATAACTGAACAGCAGATAGTCTGAACAAATGCGAATCGAATTAGTTACATCTTATTATTCCCGCAAAAACAATAAAATTGCACACTTTCATTCATAAATATCGAAATATTCATAATTTTCAGTTATTTGAAATGTCATTAAAAAGTGATTTTTTCGAAATATTATGTCTATGAATGAAAGTATGCAATTTTATTGTTCATAACATAACATTATTTATACTGTTCATAACGTGAATGAAAAATAATTGTTTAATTAGAAGCGTACCACCTTATCTCCATATCAGTAATGAGTTTTATGACACTTGACATATCTCTAAGAAGCTATTTTATCTCCAAACAAAGTCATGTGTAAGCTGTGATGTACCGTAGTAAAGGCGAGTGACATGGTAGTCATAAAATTCAACTCACTGGCACTATTACTTCACAAAGTGTGAGTATTACAGTAGCTGACATTCCAGCGCTTGCTTACTACGATTGCAGGAAGAGCAGTTTGCAACTAAACGCGCAATGGATTCGTAACTGAGAAATAGAAATGGTGAGCCGTTAAAACGTGCGCAGCTTTCTTGGAATTGGCTAAATACTGAATTTCTTGGATAAAATTTCTTAAAACGATTACCTCGTCGTGTGGAATATTAATTGGAAGGAATTCGTTAAATAAACCTTAAAGTATAGTTGTTTAGTTTATTTTATTATCTATAAATTTTAATTGGAATGGAATTAAATTAAAAAGGCAACTAAATTATATTAAAAAAATGATTGTATTCATAATTTTTTTAAGTTCACACTTAAAATAACTAATGAAAATTATAACGATGTTTTTTATAAAAAACGACTATCAAACATCTACGGCAATTAAAGCTGTCGTAAGCAAAAAAACATTAAATAAATTAAAAACAAAACATGTTCATTCACATAAATTGAAAGCCGCCATTTTATTAACACATCCCGTGTCACGAAGCCGTCTTGGAAAGCAATTTTAAAATGCAGCTCCGTGAAATATGCGTCAACCACCGTTGAAATATGTTCTGGGCCGTTCTTAGCCTGAACAACTTTGAGGCGACTTTCAGAGCAAAAGAAGCCATCTTGCACTGACATAAAATTCAATATATGTAGCTCGGATAGTACTAGTGATATTTGGCAAGTAAAACGCTATCAACTGCTCAAAGTTACTATAAAGAATTTTCAAATTAGTTAACCACTGAGTGACTTTCAAGGTAAAAAATATATATGTCTAAAGTGATTTTCAGAGAAAAATAAGATTTATTACGGAGGGTTTAAATTGAACACAGCTATGATATGCTTTTTTATTTGATATCGTGGGTTTTCGCATCGCAAGTTTTAACATATTTTCACTATTTGGGTAAATGGATATCAATACTAGTTTTTCAATTTGAATGAAATCTTAAATAATGAACATAACCATTTATTAACGTACAAGTAAGCGAGAAACGCTGTCAATAGAGTAAGAGCTATCAAACGCTAACTTTAAGATTTAATATCGACTTAAATTGTATGTTTTTTCAAAGTAAAACCTTTACTCGGATGGGAGGCCACAGAATAAAAAATAGGAACTATTATTCTGTGGTCTCCCAGCTCTGAGTCTGATAGAAAAAGACGGAAGATAAATGGCATGCGTTTCTGTCACTCGGGACGGATGTTGGTTACTAATGTTGAACGCCATTATTAGATCTTGAATAATGTTGGAGAAGTTAGCTTTTCAATTCTAAAAGTTGCACATCCGGAAATATTGAGGGGACGTGAAGAGATCGAAGATGCGAATGTTGTGTGTTGGAAATAAATATCAACCAATGTTTACGGGTTTTTATATTTTTGTCATCAGTAGGACTCATAAACCTCATCTGCTGGACATAGGATTTCTGAAATAAATGCGATACCTAGTTTTTTTGTCTTGTTTGTGCGATCATTCGTTTGTCTTATGAGTGGTTGTTTTTATTTTTTTTTATTCTAGTCTGTTATGTTTTTCTTATTTAATTTTGAACAATGTTTTAGCTAATTGCATACAATACAAATAATGAAGCAATTGGTTTAGAAGAATTGGGCCCCAGAAGTGGTAATAGAATTGATGCAAAATATAAGGTCTGAGAGAACTTCCTTTGTTCCAGGTACAACTCAAAGCTGACGACCCTGGCGCTTCCATCGGTGATCTTCGAGCCGAAGTTCAGAGGGTCTGTTCGTAATCTGGTGTACTCCGACTTGCCGGGTCAGCCTCCAAGAAGACAGGAGCTCAGGCATTCCAGGGATTTGAAGGTAGGAACACTTTTATCATAAAATTATAATAAACGGATTCGTAGGCGTGGAACAAATATTTTGACAGTGTTTTACATAGACAAACTTTAGTTTTATCTGTCACCGTGTTCGATACTTTCCAGCTACGTCCACTTTTCAACTACTTATGTTACTACAGATTATCGTAGTAAGTCTACAGATCGCTACAAAATTAACAGTAAGGTATTAAGGATTTTCGCAGAGGGTCTACATAATTTCGTAGACGTTCTACGCGTTTGCTATATGATTTTTTAGATTTAGGGGCAGCTACACAATTTTACATTGGTCCGACTCAATATTATGGCAAATTAATTATTTAATGATATTGTATGTACTGTGAAAATTGATTAATATTTATTATGTTCAGTTTATTATTCAAGTACCTAATTATAAAAGTTCTGATCGATCTATTCATTACTTCAAAAGGAACACATTATCTCTTAACTTTGGAAATCATATAGGTAGAGTATTCTATATATTTGATATCATTGATAATTAACTTTTCACTAAAAACAAGCAACTGTGCTGTAATATCAAAATAATCAAAAACACACAAAATCATTGTAAGTCCGGTTTGAATAACGATCCCTAAAGGTGATTAGCGACTAAACAGCTTTCGCTTACTATTTATTTAGATTAGCTAAACATATTGGACAGCTTTCTTAATTTTACTTAGAAAACTTTTGTGATTGATTTCAATCATTATTATAAATACGGGATTTATCACGTACCGTCTTATCGGTTTTTCGACCGGTAATGTTTCGGTTCAATTTGTGAACCTTGAGGGTGAGTGCGATCCGCTCCGAATCACGTCTAACCTCGCACTACGCGCCGCAACCCTCTGCGCGTCAGTAGACGTGCGCGGTGATGGCGATTGCGTCAATGATGGCCCAGCGTGTTGGCAGGCTGCGTCATCATCATTATCATCACTGCTGCTCTCTTCGGTTGTTCTTTGGTACGTGTAATCCCGTATTAATAATAATGAGCTCTCTTAATCATATTAAGGTAACAAATACGATTAGATATCATTGCGCAAGTCTCCCTTAAATATCGGGTTTTTAGTAAAAATAATATTACTTCTGTTTTACCTTAAAAGACTAAACTTTCTCTATTTATTTTTCAAATAACTTCGTTTTCTCTACAACTTTGTTTTTTTGTCGACTAAAGAGAATTATTAAGATCGAAAAATAAGAAACACAAGAGTCAAACGCTTCGTTTCACTAGTGGGCGGGCAGTACGAAACTTATGAATAAATTCAACTTGAACTCATTCCGTTATGGTAATGCTATCTCAAGGAACCACCAGATATAATAACTTGAGTTATTTAACATACTAATGAAATTAATCGTTACATACAAATATAATTACAACTTTAGCTTATGAGAATTTCCATTCATTCATACATTCCATTGCCAAAACCAACAAATACAACGGCCACATTGTCGAATAGTCTTGTATGTCATTCGTCTCATGAAAGATAAAGACACGCAGCACGAACATTCGCTGAATCCCGATAATGTGTGGTTAAAGAATTTATTCTCAAAAGAAATATACATTTCACTTCATGAGAAACAATAGGTTTAAACAGTGAGCATACAGAACATGGTAGTTGAAATATAGGGTATACTTAACATTTTGTTTACATTATCGTTTTAGAGCCAAACTATAATTATACTAGATGATCCTTGTGATTTTAATTAACATAATGACTATAGAGTTTAAATCTAATACGAAAAGGAGCTTTGTAAAACATCAAAACAACAATAAATTGTTAAAATATGTTAGTCATTATGGTGATAGCGATCGGACGGCTAAGTCGGACCGGCTAAGTTAGATACAGGGACGGATTTAAATCTTTGTAGTAATGTGTTTTTTTAGTTTTGCCTTAAAACTGTTAAAATTATTTAGGTTTTTAATTTCTTTTGGGAAATTATTAAATATTATTGCACCTTCAAAGCATATACTTTTTTTTCCATAATTTGTACGAACCTTAGTTAAATTAATATTATCAGCAGTACGAAGAACTCTTTTTACCATTTGTCTATTTGTTTTAAATGTTGTTGTTAATAATGTGGCCGTGGTTAACAAACACGTTTCTCGATATTCCGTAACAAGTCCCAAACCACCGGACCCGTACGTAAATGTCAGGTTTAATAAGAATAGTCCTACATTACAACTGCCATTTTTCATGTGAGATGGGGAGTGGCACAGTTTTTTATTAATATCACCAAAATAGCTTTTGGTTAACAAACTCAGACTTTTATAGTTACTTAGATATCTCTCAGCTTAGCTTCGCTAGATATCGGCCCTTAGATTGACAAATAGTTTTGCCTAAATTAAAATGTTCAAATGAAAACTCTGAATGTACTTCTGAGTTTTTTGAAAATTTTACTAAACTTTAAGCTTATTATAAATTAGTAATGGGGCTTTTATATTAGTTTTAATCGGTGTAGTTTTTTTACTTATTTATAATGTAAAGTTTTAAGATATTTAGTATCGCGAACCGTTGCTTGCGTGTTAAATTTTTGG
Source organism: Philereme transversata (assembly GCA_963924445.1). Classification (NCBI taxonomy): domain Eukaryota; kingdom Metazoa; phylum Arthropoda; class Insecta; order Lepidoptera; family Geometridae; genus Philereme; species Philereme transversata. The sequence goes on from OZ004347.1 coordinate 17,009,478, forward strand.
TGATACGACAGGGTACTTTGGAAGTTTTCCACCACTGCAGTTCTAAAGCATTTTTATTCCAAAATTCAATTTCCTTTGGGAGAAAAGTAAGTTGACCGCGCGCATTCTTACATCTTATTTCTTATCTATTTATTCCCGTTTTTCCTTTTAAATAGCCACGACATGAGATTGTCGTCATGTCGCCCGGAGCAGTTCCTATAATCAAATAATTTCGACTGAATCACAGATTACTTCAAAAATATAGGTATTTTTTGGCATTCAAATCATACAATACAGCATAATTTCAGAATATTTGGTGATTTTTTATTAATATTTCCATTCCCTATCGAGTTTTTGACTAGTTAAATATAAGCTTTGTGACGTAAGCTTAGGGTGTGTTTTCTGATGTGGAGGCTGTGTTTGATCTAACAAAGAGATTTTTCGGTTGTATGATGGTTCAGATCGGCGATTAAGATTGGTATGGTAAAGAGTGCTTGAATAATCGATGCTTCTTAAAGGATTATATTTTTCATTGAAATCTTTTAGTCCTTTTATACTTCAGACAGAAGAAGTAGATATCATAATTACCTATATCTATTTTCGCTTCAACAAAGTATTGCCTCGTAGATCGTGCACCTTAAAACGTGCATTACGATGCACTGCCCTGCGTCCATCAACTTGAGGCATACAGGTGTAAAGCCTCATTTGCCTGTAATTTCAACGTTAACCATACCCTTCATACCAAAACACAGCAATGCCGATTGACGGCAGAAATATGCTAGAGCTTCCATTCCACACATTCCAACACCATTTTAAGCAAATTTATGTTCATAGATTTTAAATATTATTGTAAAATAATTATTATTTTTAGCTTAATTTTACATAATCACGTATTATGCAAGGTTAAGGTCAATCGGCTTTATATAGGTAAATTAATCTGTCTGCCGCTGGCAGACCCAGATTTACCTGACACATTTAGACCAAACTCAATTTAGCTTCTATTCCTGGAAACATACGGGTGAAAGTCGCATATGCAGCTAAGCCTGTCTCCCATGTGAAAGGTTGCATATAAATAGAAGTTTCTGGACTTGTTCAAAGGTTATTTCTGCTACGGTGAATGTAATTGGATTTGACAGGCTTTGGGATTGACATTTCCGATAGAATTGTAGGTCTGTAGTCTTTTCAATTTGGCACATCACAGAATTACTTCTAACGAATAAAGTTTAAATTGGTTGATCTATGCCTTGATTCTTGGCTTGTTGGGCCTATGCACAATGGGCGATCTTATCGCTAAAATACCTTGATGTAATAATCGGAATATACCTAGTTGCTATATAGTCTAATGTAATTTCACTAATAAAATTGTGGCAATCAGACGGAGTGGAAACGTCAGATAAGCCGGATATGGTAAGCCTAGTCCGACCACCCCTCACTCATAATAGCCTAGACAATCTAGACTTAGGCTTAGTAAAAGCAGGTCTGACGCACTCCGCTTTTGGGGGCATTTAGCAATAAAATTTTGATAAACTTTTCATGATTGCTTTTTAATCGTTACCACTATTATGCAATCTGTTAAACGTAACAGGTTGCATAATAGTGGTGGTGTCGTATATAACGACATACGACATTATTTTAAAACACACATCTGGAATCGTATTTACAGATTTGAAAAGTGGGTTTAATACCGGTAGCTTGATTATTTAACTAGTAATCGATACATATCCAAAAATTTTTTTTGAAAATTAAAACTTCAGATCCATGGTGCCTTTTCGACGATGCCGCTTAATCAGTTCAATAGGTACTTACTTACATAACGAATTAATATGATTTGTTTTGTTGTTTGACATAAGCTGTTTCATTGATATTTTTAGGATTTGATATCAAGTTTGTTTGAATATTAAAATCTTTCTCTTGTAACAAATTTGTAAAAACCAATTTTACAACAATACTAGCCATTAGCCCTACCCGTGTTTTCATTTAATGTCGTACATAACATGACATGTTGTATATGTCCGGTGGAATGTTGAGATGGGGAACAAAGGGCAGCTTTTCCTCGTTGATTGAACATACAATTTTAAAAACTCTGTAAATGCAGAAGTGACTTACCCCAAAAGTTAGGGTTAATCTCCTACAAATGATCCGAAAGAAAGAAAGAAAGGTTATTTATTTTACACACACACATAAATAAATAAATATTTCTGGACATTTCACAAAGCACTAGTCCCAAACTAAACAGAGCTTGTACTATAGGAAACAGATAACTGATAGATGCCTATCTATATATATTTTTTTGTAAATACATACTTATATAGAGAAACAACCAGTCCCGGAACAAATATCTGTAGATCATGCAAACATTTGTTCCGCGGCGGGAATTGAACCCGCTACCTCCTGCGTCTCAGCCGGCTATTCGCCCACTGCACCACGGAGGTCATTAATACAGCTCGTCAATACAACATACTCGTAGCCTCTTACTAGTAGAACGCAGAGTAGATTAAGTAATTTAGTACTTGTTAAAAAGGTATGTCAATAGGTACTAACTATTTTTTAGTCATATACCTATATTGTAGGTATGTAGTGATTTTGATAAATTATTTTATTAAGCATTGTACACTGCACGTCATAAAGGGCAGACGTGAAAATACTTTAATAAATAAATAAATAAATATACTTTAGTTGTGTATTTCCAAATCAAGCACAGTTTTTATTCCAGAAACTTCTTGTAAACGATTTATTTGCGTCAACAAATCGTAATTAATTTGTATACCGTGGTAAAAGACAGGTGGGACATATTGATAAGCAGAGAGACACAGCAAGAACGTTCGCCGAATCCCGACCATGTAGCGGTAGAGTATAGAAAGAGGGAAGTGGGAATCTGATACAGGTTTATAAAGGGTGCTGTGAACCGTTGGTACAGGCCGCAGAAAGTCGGTCGATCTGAAAATCTATGGAGAAGGCATATGTTCAGCAGTGGATGTCCTAAGGCTTATATGATGATGATGATGAACTGGGAATCGATGGGCTAGAAATAAATATGGTAAAGGAAATATGCGATCAAAATAATCCTGAAATATCATACGTTTCTAATATATAGGGTATTTGATAATATACGCACCAAAATGATATAGGTAATTAAATGGGTTATTTTGATGAGCATAATAAATAAATTTGTGAAATGTTTAACATAGAAATGTGAAATTTATTTTGGCATGTAAAAACAAACACTTTATTAAACGTTATGCTATTGCATAATGCTTGCCATTTAACCACAGATACTGTATTGGTGACGTCTCGAGATATCTCTTGTTGTCTCTTTCTAACCCAAAAACCGCAGCCATTCCCGAAAGAGATATCAAATCGGCCTTTATTTTTGGATGTCGATTGCAAGAGTAGGCAAAAAGTTTTATATCGAGCTAGCTGATCCGCCGAACTTTGTACTGCCTTGACATATATATGACGTGGGCTGTCAATGTACATTTGTCTATCGGCCATCATTAGCTGCATCTATGTATGAGAAAATTAATTTTCTTCATAATTTTCTTTTTGCGTAAATTTTTCTGATATTTTAATAGTTATTCTGCGATTCGGGATGGAGACAAATACAACAAATCAAAAACCATGAAAATCGGTCTAGCCGTTCTCGAGTTATAAGTGTTCGAACAAACCCGACTTTGTTTTATATGTTAAGATTAATCACCTAAACTTAGTCGATTTTCTTTAAAATTTGATAATATAACTAGTAGTTTTTTTTCGAGATGTCTTTTTTTATGTTAAGAGAAACCATCACCAGTTTAGCTTTAATTCAATAGATTATATACCTATTTGTTTCGTTAGTAATGTGTTTTTGTTGTAACAACTGAGCGACATAGTTGCCATTGTGACTAAGCTCATTAAAAAACATCACTCGAATATTGTCAGTATATTACCAAACACCCTGTATTTTAATTCCTATTTTTGCCTATCGTAAAATCCCGTAATAATACAAAATTGAGGTAAATCCGTTGTTGTGTTTTCTCGGGAGTTATTTTACAACGTAAATGTTTTTACTCCATGAAATGAGGGGTGTTAAGGGTCACTGAACCAGAGATAAGGGCTAAAAAGGGATTCTTTTTTTGTAATGATAGCATAAATTAATTAGTGGTACGGACAGATCTCATTATATTTCCCGACTGCCGAAGTTTTTTACCACATTACCTCGAGTTACTGTTTATATTTTTGGAAGGGCTTATTAGTAAATGTTTATATTCGATATTCGATCTTTTGTTTTACTAATAAGCAACATTAAAAAGTTTTATTAAGTTATTAAGTTTGGTGGATTGATGTTATAACACCTAATTTTATAAATGCGAAAGTTTGGATGTGTTGTTTGAATTTTATTTATTCACGTCGGCTGAACCGATTTTACTGAAACTTGGCATAAAGGTAGAATATATCCTGGATTATTATGAAGGTTATTTTTTTTTTGACAATCCATGTTTGCAAAGCAGAAGCTAGTTCAATATAAAATCATAGTTCCAAGGTTCCTACATTCAAAGTCCTGTTTAAAATTAAACCTAGAAATAAATATTCTTGAAGACGTTTTGCTTAAACCTACTTTTATTTGTCCCAAGAATTGTTTTTAAACATCACGTCTATTGTGCCCAAGTTTATTCATCCCCACATCGCGTCGTGAGCAGATCTTTCCATACAGCCTCCGTAAATTGTTTCCGAGACATTAAGCCGGGCTAGACGGAATCCCAGGCTCGTGTGAACATAAATTTGTAAAAAATCGACGGTCTGGAAATGGCTTAAGGTGGGGTAGTTTGAATTATGGTTTGAAGTCTTATTACGGATGTTTAAAAACAGCAATTTTAAAATTTTAGTAATTTTTAGTTCTATTTTTTATTGGCTAAGCGATACCCCGATGTTAAGTGATGATGGAGCACGCTTGCCTAAAAAGAAAGAGTGAACGGGCACACTGTACTTGAATAATCCAAGATTATAATGTTTATGAAAAATAGACACAGGAAGAATCACAAAAAAAAAATACTAATCTTGTTTCGTGCCTTGTCCTTTCCGGGCTTTGCGTAAATTAATATTGAATTCAAATCAATTTCAATTACAATTAGCTCATGAAAATGCCGTCCTATATTAAACTTTATAAGCAATTATTGTTATTTCATAATAAATTGGGTGATTAATGAAGGAAATAATTTTCTCAATTAGTCATCCTGGGCACAAAATGGTAGCATCTATTTTTCACCCAGTCCAGTTCAGTTCCTTATTTTATTTTATTTTATTTTCTGTGTGTATTAGTTTTAAATATTGCTATTATGTTGACTGAAATAAAATATTTTAATTATGAAATTATTATTTAATACTCGAATCTCCCTGTTTTTCAACATCGTTCGTTTCATAGTAATATCATTACGAAAAAATACAATTTTAGTTTTTCTTTGATCTTGTATTTTATTTGATAGCGAATAAGGTTACAATGTAGAGTTTTATTTCAAACGATGGATGAGGGAAGGTTTCTGTAGCAAATATTGTTGTTTTTAGGCCTCTGTGGCACAGCGGGTGAATAACCGGCTGAGACGCAGGATGTTCCAGGTCTAATTACCGCCGCGGAACAAAAGCATTCATTGTCTTCAGATATTTGTTCCGAGTCTGGGTGTTTGTCATAATAATATTATAGGTATTTATACAAAGAACATTCGACACAGCGCTATCTAGCCTCAAACTAAGCATAGCTTGTACCACCAGGAACCAAGTAACTGATAAAATAGGTACATTTTCTTTTATGGAAGTTAGGTATGATAGAAAAACACATATTGTGCCGATCCCACGTAAGGGGGATAAAGGGTAAGAAGATGACGATGAAGATGATGAACTAACCAAAATATGCGGTATTGCGTAAAAATCTTAAACACCCACAAAAATCAGTGCAGCATCAATCACCGCGAAAGAATCTGCAAGTCACGCAAGTTGACAAAGCGGGCGATTTAACGAGGAGACTTTATAATTTTTAACAAGCTCGGGAGACGCTGAATAATGATTTATTTTAATGTAGGAGGGTAAGGAAGGTGTTTATGTTGAATTTGAATCACTTAAAAGGCAAAGAGAGACAAAGGGAGGCAAAGGTGGGCCTTTGGACACGTAAATGGAGACGCGGCGCATTGCACGTCGCGGGGTGCGTCGCTTCACGCTGACAACTCGAACATTTGGTAATGTATGACAGCGTTCATGCAGAAACGTTTGATTCTCACTGTTGGGCATCACTGTAGCGCACGCAGTTTTAGTCGTAGCGACGCACGCCACGTAACGCTATATGTGTAACGTCTTCGTTAACGAGACAACTATCGCCATAATGTTCTTAAGGTGTGTGACGCCGCGGGCTCTGTCCCGGGCCCCAACGCTCCGTGACTCAATCGCTTGCAACGCTCCGTGTCTCCATAAACGTGCCCATAGAAATATACTGAATGTTTCAATCTAGTACAGTATTTTATAATATTTATTCATAATGTCAACAAGCCAAGTTTTATTTACCTACCTAATCTGGAAATTCTTGGAACCGCGGGTCCAAGAATAATTATTGACTTTTCGAAGTGATTCTTGTGATTTAATTAATATTTGATTGTAATTAAATTAATTAATAGCGTTCGGATCCTTATTATTTTAAAATTTCGACCTAAAGCCAAACAAGAAATTTTTGAGTATTGTTCTAAAATCGGAGAGTAAATTTTGTGAGGATAAGTCTACGAAATGTAACAAGGAGGCAAACTAGACCAAAATACAGGTACATCACTTCTAAAGTCTCTCTAACTTGGCAGAAATGTTTGATCGAGCGAAGCGAGATCTCCAAATCAACTTGGGCAAGTTTGCATTGTATGTCTGTATGTTTGTTTGTCCGAGGATAACTTTCGAAGCGTTGATCCGATCATCATGAAATTTGATACATAGTTAGGTAGTGATGGCACAAGTTTGGTGTGACTAACGCTTGAGCTTAAAATGTTGGGGGATTGTTGAGATATGTATTGGGGTTCAAGAGGGGTAAAAAAAAATTAAAATGAGGTTAAACCAAATTTTAATTTTCTTTATTAGTACATTTTACATTTCAACCCTGTTTTTATTTTTAGTTTATTTCTTGTAGTTATTAGCCATAATAAAAACAGAACTTTGACAAAATTCACAGGGTACACCAGTGACTACACAGTGCTGTAATTTGGTATTCGTGTAGCTGTAGTGACATAAATGTAGGCAAAAGTCTGAATTCCAGAATAACTGCATTTTGTACCCCACAAAAGATAACCAATTAACATGAACTCCCGTTACCTCTAATTTGAATGGAATTATAGGATAAGTAAGTTGGTTATGCATTTCGTGGCAATATTTTGATAGTCAAAGATTACAAATAATATTTTTTTGTTTTAATCGGAGACTCGCGGGATCTCAGTTCGGGGCGAACTACTAGTTATTTAGAGAAACCAACGGCGATACAATTTGTATGAACTAGAAGTTAACTTGTATCTTAGAACTAAAGGCAAGGCTAATAACAGATTTCTACGTTTGAACATTGTAAAGAAAGATGTCGGGTACAAAACGAAAACAGCCACAGTTGTTAATAATTTTATTAAACTACCTGCAAAATAATCATTTCAAAACAAGCTCTTTTAGCTCTAATTAATTATGGAACTAAACGAATGGAAATAAGCCCATCGACAGTTCCTATATTTCAGTATTTATTCTATAGTTTCATTGTAAAACAGAATCTAAATGGCTTTAATAAACTCTGAAATTATATTTCAGCATTACAAACTCAGTAGAAGCCTTGAGAAAATTCAAACGACAAATGATAGAATCTAAGCATTCTAAAACCTAAAATATAGCATATAGCTTGAAGAACTTCCGGCCGTTGGGGAGAAAGGTTCATAGGAGACCACGTAGGTACTAGATAGCGCAGACTAGCTCAGCCGCCCACTAGATGCAAAGACGATCTAATTAAAATTGCTGAGACCCTTTTTTTAAACTGGATAGATCTTCGTTTGAACACATTTTAACCTGATGGTAAACGATGATGTGGTCTAAGATAAATATGTATTTATAATTCATATTTATTTATAAATTTTAGTATTTAGTAATATTTTTATTTTCGTAGACGCAGTCTCTTCATAAATAGTTTGGCCATAAATGTATACCCTCGACCATTATCTATGTTATAATAAAATCCTCGCCATCCAAATGTTGTCTGGAAGAGATTGCTTCTAAGCGATAAGACAGTCCATTGTACTATTTGTGTAGTACTCATAGACCGATGGTAGGTACCTAGCTACTAGGTAGATAGACACGGGCTCGACAACAAGCGGTAAGTACTGACGGACACGACTACTCTCGCCCACGGCTCCGGTAGCACTCCCGCGCCGCCTTACTTCTCGCTCGCACGAGACCGTGTTGTATTAGCTATATAATCTAACACAAACACTACAATTTGCTTTGTGTTTTCTATTTTGTTTGTATTTTTATTGTTTACATTGTGTACAATAAAGTGTTTTCATTCATTCATTCATTGACGAAGCGCGAAGATCTAAAAGAAACCTATTTACAGTTACCTTAAAGATGCCCAGATTGTACTCATTAGGAGAAACAGATGACGGCAAAGTGTTCCATACCTTAGCTGTACGCATCAAGAACGTAGAACCAACACGGTGTGTGCGAATGGGTGGTTGGTACTGAGCCATGCGCCTGCTTGTCCTTTGATGGAAGGGAGATGGCGGGATCAGATCATATAGTTCCTGGGCACATTCCCCAAAATGCATTCAGTAAAAGATCGATAGGCTTACAACTTTACGGCGGTATTCGAGATTTTGGGTCTTAGTCTTCGCCATATATAAGCACCTATAAGCCTAAAAGCCCTACGTTCTATCGAGTCTAAGGAAGCGAGCTGGTATTTGGCCGAACCATACAAAAGGTGTCGGTACTCCATACCAGACCGGACTTGTGCTTTGTAAAAGTCTTAAGAAGCTGGCGTTTGGCATAAGACTGGTGGTTGCATAAGATTAGTGGATGCACAAGATAGGTTGTTCCTCAAGGTCGTAGACGTCCAATTACTGACATCCTGATAATGAGAGCCAGATATAGGTATCTATCTTCTCAAGAGTAATATTAATGATGCTTCTTCTCTCTAAAGAGCCGTGGCGGACTAGTGAGATGTACCATGACTTATAATTTGGAGGTTTTAAGTTTGAATCCCGGCCGTGTATGTGTTAAATTGGTTAGTTGGTGATTATTACAAAATTTAGTATGGGATATAGAAAGCTAAATGTTCTGTTCTTTTATAAAAATACTTTATTAATCCTACTAAAATATAGGCAAAAGTCTGAAATCCAGAATAACTGCAATATGTACCCCAACAAAAGTGTAACAACATTACATAAACTCCCGTTACCTCTAATTTGAATAAAAGTATAGGTTAAGTTATTTATTTCGTGGCATATTTTTTTGTTCTTATAGTAGACTCGCGAGATCTCAGTTCTTGGCGAATCAGTATCTATAAGTTTTGTGGTGGGCTAAACTGGCCGTCCACTAAACGGGTCCATATTTGTCTGTTAATTAGTATCGTTATCGGCATCGTTTACAGGCGCTACATAGAAGCGGCTACGAAGCGAAATCTCCACATTACATCAAAGTTTTAGTTTTAAGTTTATAGTTATATATATATGTTAGTCTTTAAGGTAGATGCCTTGTAATTAAATTTTCCTGAAATAAACATTATATCATTATTATTAGTCTTCTGGCTGTCTACTTTTGTAAGTTATACTGTAAAATCTTAATACGGCTAAGCTTCGCTAACGAGTTGAGTAACGATTAAAATGGCGAGGGTCAGTGTGGGCTTGACCTCCGACCTTTTCCATTATTTACATCAAGGCTTAAGGGGAGGTTCCTAAAATTGTATGATTTGTATCGGAACTTGCTGCGCCAAGCACATGTTTCATAAATTTTATAAGTAACTAGTTGACCCACCGAACGTCGTACCGCCTTGACATGCAAATAACGCGGGCGTCCAATATACGTCAATTGGCCATCATTAGCTGCATTATGTATGAGAAAATGAAAATTCTTCATAGTTTCTTTTTGCGTGAATTTTTCTGATGGTTTATTAGTTATTCTGCTATTTGGGACAAAGACAAATCCAACAAATCAAAGATCATCAAATCAGTCCAGCCGTTCTCGAGTTATAAATGGTGTAACTAACCTTTGTTTTATATATGGGTGTTTGTACAAAAATTGGGTAACTCGATGTCATCAGTCAATAAAACGATGTATAATTATATTTTATTTATATTTTATGACTAATTTTAAAACAATTAAAAGCCTTTTATTTGGTCACCCAATTTCAGCTATTCATTTTAAATACAAATTTGTAAAACTTCACAATATATTCTCAAAAAGTCAGTACTTTGGCGTGTCACAACCTCAAAACCGCGCAATCAAATAGCTGTGTATTAAATATTACCTTTAATATAATTAAACTTACTATTTCACTATAATCTGTGATGTATCTAATAATTATAATCACAACTTTCATAATATAATATTCTCATCGTTTTTGTAAAAACAATAAGAAACTTTGTGTTCAGTTTTATTCGTCAGTCCGTTGTGTATTGTTCGAATTTGAATTTCCCGCTAAATACCGGTGACTCAAATTCAAATTCACGTAATAATTCAAGGTTGGTACTAAAGTTAGCTGCAGACCGCGCCATTATTTGGTCGTCATTACTGTGCCAGTGCTAGAGTTGTGTTTGTCGTGTGAACACGTGCCGATCCAGACAAAATTTCAGTCCTATGGTGAGTCGCTATTTCCTTGTAAATCTGTGTTATATTTTAATTTATACATAGTTAACTTTGATTTGTTAAAATGTAGCTTCTTGATATTCGAAAATATCAAAATAAACGTTAGTTCTAAAGATAATTTCAAATTCATGGTTGTTCCGTCAGTCCGTTGGCGTCAGTCCGTTGTCCGATATTGCGCCACAGGACTGACGTGTTTCCAGGGTACTGACTTTTTGAGCGTGTCTAAGCATTTATTTACTTATTTCAGTTTAAAACATCATGGCTCCTAAAAAAAACAAAACATGTCTAAGGATAGAGATATATTGAATAAGAATAGATAAGCCGAAAAGGCTCGCTTAGCTAGAATTAAAAGCGACCCCATTAAGTTAGATGAATACAAAGAGAAACAAAGGTTGCAATACTTAAAAAAAGAAAAGGGACAAAGAAAAAATATTAAAGACATGACGCCTCGGGAGCAACGATTAAGTAGAAAAGAATGGAAAAAAATATTCATCAAATTACAGGCAAAAAAAACAACTTATGAAAAATAATACTGATAATTTTGTACGCCAGAATACTCCTTCAACTACTGACGATGAAGCGCAACCAATAGTTTGTGAACAGCCCATTGTGATCGAAGAGCAAATGAAGCAAAGAGGAGAAGTGAAAGACAGAAAGTACAGAAATAAGCAATTAAAAGAGATGAAAGCAATGGTTTCAAAACTAAAAACTAAACTGAACAATCAGTGTCAAAAATATAGAAGATTCAAAAGGAAGTTAGAGAAAATTGTAAAATCTGTGGAAAAAACTCCGAAAACCAGAATTGAAGGAATGAGCAAAGATATAACGAAGAAGATCCTTTTCGGAGAAGTTATCAAAATTCAATTAGAGGAAAACTACACTAAAATAAAGCGCCATGAAGATAAAAGAAAGTTCAAACAAGCTATATCCGGAAATGTGGTAGACAAATACGACAATATGGAGAATACCAAACAAAGCAGTGACTTATAAAAAGCAGGATATAACCAGCAAAAAAAAAGTCACAGTTAAAGTGCTAAGTCTAGTTCAGCAATTTTTAGAAGATGATTCTAACAGCCGCCAAGCAGCAGGCAAGAAAGAATTTATGTCTCGTAAACAAATTAAAAACAGAAAAGATAAAGACAGTATGAAAAATCTTCATGAGAAGTTCTTGAAAACCCATTCCATTTAAAATGGGTTATTCCCTATTTACCCGACTCCGACCATTTTGGATGGTTCCCCCTAACTATCAAATCGTGATACTTGTGCTTGCACGGTCCACGAAAACATGGACCTTCAACTTGCTGCTCTAAAAAAGACACATATTCTGACAACAGTGAATACCCCTAACCTAAACCTGTTGTTGATATTTTGTATGAACGGACACTGTCTGAAATAAATAATTATTCTATTCTATTCTAAAATCTGTGCTGACATTACTGCCATCAAACATTCAAAAGATTCACTTTCTTAGCGATGGTCCTGTAACGCAATATAGGAACAAATCTATGTTTTATGTATTGGGCTGTAAACTGCAAGACATGTACCCTAATATTGTGCAATATTCCTGGAACTTTCATGAAGCCGGACACGGGAAGGGGGCACCTGATGGTGTAGGGGCCCCATGCAAGCGAACAGCTGATCAAGTGATTGCTTCAGGAGGTGATATAACTGACTTGACGGAGTTTACTTCTGTTATCCGCGAGAGATGTCCAGGTATAAAAGTGACGGTGATTGAAGGCTGTGATATCGAGCAGATGAATACCTTGATTAACGACAAGTCATCTCAAATGATCGCCTTTAAGGAGATGCTCTTGGTACATCAGACGACCGGCTCTGTTTACATTTCCAATCATCTTACAATGAAGTCACTAAGTTGTTTCTGCGACGCTGAATATAACGATATTAAACATGTCAGAAGGCTGTTTTGAAGACTGAGATAATATTACTTGGTAACTGTTATTATGTTAATTGGTACCTTTTTAAGGTAGAGAGAGTTATATTTTTGTTTCAATAGTTTGTTGATTACTTAGAAAATGTATATTTTTAAGTAAAACTACTTCAACGTAGTTAAGTAAAATAAAGTTAATAAAAAGCTGCATTAAAGGTGGAGAAAGTTGTTCCTATTACGTAAATAAATATTTTTTATTGTTACTTAAGTGAATTTAGATCAAAAGTGAGACTCTAAATATGTGACATTATTAGTTTCTGAGAGATTTCTTCTAAATCGTAATAAATTTCTTGCATATCTAATGTTTTATCAGTACTTTGTCACCCTCGTCAGTCCCCTGGCAGTCAAATTCGGAAAAATCGTAATATCTCCGCATCTACTTTAAAAAGTGACTGGCCCTATCCTGAGCAATATATTTATTAGATTAGTTATCTTATAATGCGAATTTGAAGGAATTTGATTTAAAAAACTATCATAATCAAAATATTCTGAAAAGTTACCCAACTTTTGTATATTCGCCCATATAGAGAATATAGATTTTATACAATAAAGAATTATTAATCAATCTATTAAAATGTTGTCTAAGTAGTTCATAATTATACTAATATTATAAATGGGAAAGTTTGGATGTTTGTTTGATTGTTTGTTACTCAATCACGTCGTAATGGCTGAACCAATTTTGATGAAATTTGCTTTGATAATATACTATTTTTTGACAAACAACGCGTGCGAAGCCGCTTGCAGAAGCTATATTTCCTTACGTGTTTGTTTTCGACAAAGGACTCGAACAGTTTCAGGAAAACGAAAAATAATGGTGCAAAAGTATTTAAAAAATAATAATTAAGTAGTTGAAAGAAAAAACTCTGAAAAATAACATACTGAAGTTTTACATTGATGAAACATGTGCTAGACTCCAAATCATATAACTTTAGGAGCCTCCCCCTTAAATTTTTAAGTGCTAAAGTTATTGCAGTATGGATGTCAAGGTGACGACCTCCGTGGCGCAGTGGGCGTATAGCCGGCTGAGACGCAGGAGGTAGCGGGTTCGATTCCCGCCACGGAACAAATATTTGCATGATCCACAAATATTTGTTCCGTGTCTGGGTGTTTTCTATATACTATAAGTATGTATTAAAAAAAAAGTATATAAGTATTCTATCAGTTAACTGGTTCCCATAGTACAAGCTCTGCTTAGTATAGGGCTAGATAGCGCTGTGTGAAATGGCCAGCAATATTTATTATTATTATTTATATTAAGGTTTTAGCAGGCGCCTGATATTTCATACAAATGAATTGAATATACCTCTTTAGGCGCAGCGGCCTGTCTGCATGTGGATTATATATGTGTATGAAATTACTATAGGGCTAAGCTTAGCTAATCTAGCAGGACAGGGATAACAATATAAATAAGCAATACATGTAATCTCTCTCTGTCATAAATAACTTTTGAAATTATGACGTACCATATTTACCATGACTTGTGAGTTTTTGAGTATCCCGATATTTCGACGCAGTTGCATGCGCCATGATCACGGGTAAACTGAAGTCTTTGCGACTGGGTAGTTATTGGCAGATATAACGAACTACCCTCTTTCTTAGTCTCTTGCTAGTCTCTTCTTAGTCTCTCTATGGTAAACAGTTTACAAATTTATTTATTATGCTCATCTAAATAACCCCTTTCATTTTTGTGCGTATATTATCAAACACCCTATATAGGTCAACTCCTCCAGATTACTACTTCGCAAAAGCGTCCCCAAGTCACTGGCTTCATCGCCCTGCTGAATTGCAGTGCTTATGTATTCAACCAGATAAACGACAGCTCTTGCAACACACGTCGCTTAGACCAGACGCCAAAATAATTTTGAAAGCGCGAAGGTTCCCGGTACCCTATGGACCCAGGGTCTAGACCCCCAAATGGCTCAAATGCGTGCACTCTGCTGAAACTAAAATAAGTAAAAATAAACCATTATCCCAGAGATATATGAATATTGTACTCGTATAATCGCGAGAATGTCGCCATCTTGAATTTATGTGCGATACGTGATTTGTTTGGGAAGAGGCTGAGGTACAGCCCAGTAATGATAATGAACCAATTTCTTTGTACAGTCCAGCCACGGTAAGCCTGCATAGCAGGAGGTTCCAAAATAAAGAATAAATATATGAAAATTATTTACTATACTTGCATTAAATGAAAAAAAAAACCATTTTTTATACATTATAGGCTGGCTACTTAACCACGATCTCACCTGATGGCAAGCGATGATGCAGTCTACGACTGCGCTGTGCGGTGCGCATAATAAAGGTCGAAGAGAACCGCTTTGTTTAAATGTAAGCATAAAGAGCGGCCTAACCAATTCTAACCATTAAAATATGTCAAATTCAAAATATTTTTAAATAACTTATCATGTCCCACTGCTGGAAAAAAGTTTCACCAAAGTCTTTTCAACCATCCATATCCTTCGATAACTTCTACCATCCTCTTTCGAAGGTGTCGAAATCGTCCTGCCGAAGTTTTCTCGGCCAATCCCGGCGTCGCTTTTCAAAACAGACGTTGGTATCAAATATAATTATTTAATACCTTACTATTTTTAGCGTTATGCAGACTTATTAGGACGGAATATACATAATTCCAGTACATAACACAATAAAATGGAAATTTTATAAAAAAAGTAAATGTATAACAGGTACTACTCAAGTTATTGCTATCTCGAAGAACTGACGGCAATTGAGACAAAAAAATCTCGAGTGGAGACCACGCAGTACAAAAAGCAGCGTAGGATCAAGACCGCCCACCACTGGTAACCATGGTAGGAGGCCATCCTAGTTGGTACGCTGTCCAAGTAAGGTGGTCTACCACTAGATGGTAAGACGACGTAGCCTGGGAGATGTTATTGGAAAAGGTACAAATTGTGGAAAATAATTGAGGACCAAACATGGTCCTCTTTTTGAATAAAGTTAAGCATTCACGTGACACCAAGTGCATCGCCGCTTATCAGAATCCGATGGTGGTAAATTGTTTTTTTTTTGTCCGAGTGGGTCCCAAAAGACAGAAACGACCACGTGGCAGACCGCGACGCCGATGGAAAGACGAACTCGTCTCGTATGTGGAACACACACTCGCATGATAGAGTGGAGTGAAAAGAAGGAAGGAAGGAAATAATAATTTTTATGTTAAAGTTACCTAAGTTAAAGTATGTTTGTCTATTTCTGGCATTACCACTTAACCTACACTACACAAAGGGTAGCTGGAAGAAATTTTAAAGTTAAGGATACATTAAATTCGCCTATGTATTATTAGTGCATTAAAGAATTTTCTAATCTAATCTAATCTATTTACCGTTTACTCAAAATAAACGAAAACTGTCGTAAAATGTTTTAGTGAAAAAAAAAGAGTTCCCCTATTATTATATGTAGAATAATCTGGTTTTGGATGCTCTGTATTCTGGAATATTCTGTAAGGGACATTTGTCGCCTGTGGGACTTTTCCACCGAACGCTCGCGAGACAATCACGTGCGCGACATAAATCGCCGACACTTGTAGAAATCGCTTTTCAAATTTATCACTCATTTGAAAAGCAATTTCAAACATGAACCAATTGCAATTCAATGCTGTTGTGTTTATTATTCTGAGACTTAATAAAACTTAATGTAATTGTGAACTTATATATAGCATTAACGTGTTTTGATTTTTGTTTATCCTGTCCATCCAAAGGATGTCTGGAAGAGATCGCTTTTAGCGATAAGACCGCCGATTGTACCGTTATTTATTGTATATTTCTTTGTTATTGTATTTTTATTTTTGATGTGCAATAAAGAGTATGTCAATCAATCAATCAATTCGGTCACTGAAATGAAAAAAAACAGTGTCGCAGGCTAGATTTAGGTAATTTTGTAATGTATAAAATTCTCGTGTCACAGTGTTTGTAACAAAACTCCTCCAAAACGGCTTGACCAATTCTTATGATTTTTTTTTTGGATATTTGGTAGGTGTAATAGGGCGTAAACTTTTTTTCACCCTCCTACCTCCACCCCCTATTTTTGTATAAACAATAACTATATAATTTAATCGTCGTTTATTGTCGTGCAGACATTTACATGAAGTGTCGCGTCTCTTTGACATTTCATTGTGCATTTGATTTCTTTGATCATTTTTATGGCAGAACAACGTTTGCTTGGTCAGCTAGTTATTATAATAACAATTCATTTAACTAGCTATTTGTAGCTAGTTTGAAGCTAGTCTTTAGATGATTCAACTGTTACTTTTATGTTTATACATGTATTAAAAGAATTTAAAAAAATGAATATAGGTATAAAAATCACAAAATTATCATAAAAAAGTAGAACTACGTTTTTACGTTTAGAAAAAACTATTGATTGAAACTATTCGTTGGAATAACCCCTTTCAGATTAACATATTATATGTCCTGGGACACCTTGTAACCCTTTTAGTTGAAGGCTTTCACGGTCCAAATAATGTAAATTGGACTGGGACTTGAATAATTTGTTTTCAGAGGACTGCCCAATGATGCCTTTTTACTAGTGCCAAGAGAATATAATTTTCGTATCCGCAAAAATATTAACTCAGAATAAATCAGTTATTCGGTCTAGTAGTTTTGTATTCTTTTGTAAAAAATCGAGCGAAGCGAGATCTCCAAATCAACTTGGGCAAATCGGCTTTGTATGTTAATAAGCCAAAAATGTGGGGGGGGGGAGAGGAGGGTTGTTGAGATATCAGAGTTCAAGAGGGGTAAAAATCAAAACTAGACTGTTAGGTCATATGAGACGTCTAATGAAAGGTTTTCATTACGAAATTTTGACCTCGTTTTTATTTTTAATTCAATCCATGTAGTTTTTGAGTTATTAGTCAAAATAAAAACTGAACTTTAACGAAAGTACACCAGTGACCCCACAGTGCTGAAATTTGGTATTCGTGTAGCTTTAGTGACACAAATATAAAGAAAAGTCTTAAATCCAGAATAACTGCAATTTTTACCCCTAAAAAGAGTAACCCATTAACATGAACTCCCATTACTTGTAATTTGAATGAAACTGTAGGTCAAGTAATTTGGTTGTTTATTTTGTGGCACTATTTTATTAGCCAAAGAATACGAATAATATTTTAGTTGATAGACACGCGAGATCTCAGTTCGAGGCGTACCACTAGTATACTCGTAGAATGTTCGAGTAAAACGTGTAGTTTTGACTTTAAATCTTAATCATCATATCAGAATTAGGACGTCCTCTGCTGCACATAGACGGCTCCCATAGATTTCTAGGGTGACCGATCTTCTGCGGCCTGCAACCACTGGCTCCAATCAACTTTTGTAGTAGAATTTCTGGTGACAGGATTCGCTTAGGAAAGTACTACCACCATATCCGTTTCTGCCGCCTTCTATCATTGCTTTCGGTTTGAAGGGTATGGTTGCCAGTATAATTATAGGCGCATAAGGCTTTACACCTGACGCAGGGCAGTGCATAAGGTACGTGACATACGAAGCAATACTTTGCCTCGAAATGTCAGGTGATGCTGTTGTAAGGTACAGAAATCTGGTCCCTTTTAGTACTTTTACATAACATATAAAGAAAGAACATTATTTTATAGAAATTGCATATTATATTATATTGAAAAGTAATACAATTCCATAAAAAAGTGCATCAGGTGAAGATAGTTTCACTAATGCGTTTGCACATCACATCGACCTCACCTCGTCGCAGAATATGCAACAGCTTGTATTGCAGTTTGCACCATATGTAATGGATTTCTAATGATACATCCATTTACCAATATTCCACCCAATAATGATCCTAGTGAAACTCTTTCAATGATGAGCTGTGCGTTCCTTGTGAAAAGGCTGGCCCAGGGAAGTACTGCCGTCAAGCAGCATTGCTATGTTTCGGTTTGAAGGGTATGGTTTCTGGTGAAATTACAGGCAGATGAGGCTTTACACCTGTTTGCCTCATGTTGATGGACACAGAACACGTTTCTAAAGTGCGTAACCTACGAGGCAATACTTTGTTATAGGCGATGTTTATTACATAACATAAGGTAGGCCATACCTTATGTTAAATGCAAAAACGACGCCAGACTGAGAATGGGTCTGCAAGAGGTCATCGAATCTTCATTCTTCACCAGCACCGCTACTACATTAACAATATCCACGGGGACCCTGAAAAGCTGCTGCCACCAACCCAAAGTCCTAATCCGTTACTTCAAGGAGTTAGGATGGCTGGGGTCTGGCTAGAAGGGGGGTAATGCACAATATACTCCAATGCGGGGCGTCAGTACAGATCTTTTATTCCCCCCACCCTAGATTATGAATAAGATAAGAAGGTAGGCCATAATGCATGTTCCAAATCCAGGTAGCATGACAAAATATACAAAATATCTCAAAGTAACATTTGAGCTATCTAAAGACCGAAATGATAGTTATTTTTTTTTGTTTAAAGGATAAGAAAATATATTCCTACACCTGAAGTAATCAGTATATTTAATAATTTTGTGTATAAAATACTAATAACCTCAACCAAATAAGTTTTCCCGAGCTTACTTTTCAAAGCTTCTCTGCACTTCTCCATAATATTATACGTAAAGTAAGTTACTTCATAGCTTTTTAATCTCGACTTTGCAGTGGTTCCTCGCTGAAAAGCAAACGTGATATCGCAAGAAAGGAAACTTGCTTAAGGCGAATAAATGGAGAGTACCTCTCTCAAAGAATAGATATCTTAGGTAAAAACGAATCCAACAGTCATAATGTTAAAGAGTTTTACCAAGAAACCTAAAAGCTATCTATAGATCGTTTGCTACGGTCGTTAGATAATTGAACTGTTTCTTCTGTATTTTAGTCATGTTAATATCTGTATATTCTTTTTGTTAATAAAAGTTTATGTTAGAAACCTTTCATTTTTCAATTCAATTTATAAATACTGTGTAGGTACTTCTAAACAGATTTTTTAAAATATTTGTTTGAATGAGGTTACAAAACCTGTTTGGTCATTTCCTTCTACATCGTGTCTAATTAAAAATAGATCTTTCCCCTATTACTAAATATTACAGTAGATTTTATAATGCGTAATAATATCATAGAAGGTACTTTATTTTCTTTGAGGCTGACGTCAATTGGCTGGTTCACGAATTTTCATTTGTTAAGAGTTTGGGTAGTAATTTTATTCTACTATTTATACCACTTGTTAGGATCGTATAGGACTCATTTCGATTCAGTTTTATCTAAAAAATAGGATAATAGATTTTTTTTTAATTGGACAGAACTTCGTTTGACCACAATCTCACCTGATGATAAGTGATGATGTGTTCTAAGATGAAGCACGAAGATCTAGAAGAAACCTATTTACCTTTATTTACTTTTTTTTTATAGATTTTATAATGATATCATAAGCCGGGATTTTTGCAGCGTTCACGTTCCAACCGTTCTCGAATCGAACGGTCTGTATATACGGATACGTAACTATGGTAAGAGGCCTGACGGTATGACTCTTATACCTTGGGAGAAGGATAGGCTTTTGGTGTGGGACGCTACGTGCAACGATGGCGCCATTTCATCTATCTGGTACAGCAGTTGAGGCCGGTGCGGCGGCAAATTCAGCCGAAGATCTCAAGCGGTGCAAATATGGAAGTCTTGACAGAGCTTACGTATTTGAGCCATTTGGGGTCGAGACCCTGGGTCCAGGGGCTGCCGGGGCCCATCGCGTTTCAAAATTCTTTCTGAGCGTCTGATCGAAGCGACATGTGATCCGAGAGTTGGCGCTTATCTGGCATAACGCACAAGCATTGCAATTCAGCGAGGCAATGCAGCCAGTGTCTTGGGGACACTTCCGCCTGGTACTAATCTGAAGCAGTTGGGCTATCTATAAATCGTTTGCAACGGTCTTTAGATGATTCAACTGTTTCTTTTGTATGTTATTGTATATGCTTTCTGTTATGAAATAAGGGTGTTCGTTTGTCGCCTGAAAAGATTAAGGTACTAAACTTTAATTAATTTGTTTTTGGTCGCCGCACACAATCCTGCATGTCAGTGTCTTCCTCAAGCTATCATCTTCTAATAATAACAAGCCTTTATTATGACATTTTGCACTATGCAAGTAAATTTAAATCATACTAGTGGTTCGCCCCGAACTGAGATCTCGCGAATCTCCCAAAATAAATATTATTCTTAGGGTGACTTGCACAACGATGCCTAAACGTATTCAGTGGCTAAATATGATTTAAGGAGTTGTCAAATCATACAAATACTTCAAATTTAAACATGTTTAGTCGCTAAATACGTTTAGTGATCTTTGTGCATGCCGGCTTTCATCTTTGACTAATAAATTGGTGCCACGAAATGCATAGCCAACCTACTTGACCTACAGTTTCATTCAAATTAGATGGAAAGGGGATTCTTGTTAATTGGTTATACTTTTTGGGGTACAAATGGCAGTTATTCTGGATTTCAGACTTTTGCCTATATTTGTGTCATTAAAGCTATACGAATACCAAATTTCAGAATTGTGAGGTCACTGGTGTACCCTGTGAATTTTGTCAAAATTTTGTTTTTATTATAGCTAATAACTCAAAAACTATATAAATTAAACTAAAAATAAAAACGGAGTTCAAATGTACTAATAAAGACCTTTCATTTGACGTCCCATTTGACCTAATAGTCTCATTTTCATTTTTTTTACCCCTCTTGAACCTTAATATCTCAACAACCCCCCAACATTTTAGCTCTATGAGTCACACCAAAATTGTGTCATCACTACCTACTACCTATATACCAAATTTCATGATGATCGGATAAACGCTACGAAAGTTATCCTCGGACAAACAAACATACATACATACATACATACAACGCCGATTTGCCCAAGTTGATTTGGAGTCATATCTTTTATCACAATCATATCTTTTAGTTCAGAGTGCCTATCGGCAAAGTCCTCTTCCAGCTCTCTCCAATGAAGTCCAGTAAGCTAAAAAGCTACAACAAAAATGAAGCTATCATCTAAACGAGACTTAATGTTGTCTTACTTCGCCCTAAGAGGGGATTTTAATACCCCAATATTTTTTAATAACAGCACAGAAGTTATGTAGTTTTAAAACTTCAGACAGATTATTTGATTTCTTGGGGTGAAAGACTCGTATGAGTTGGTTGTTTGTAAATGCAAAACGTAAAGTTAAAACTTACCTCTGACTACCCTTGCGCGATGTTTTTAGGGGTACGTTCTAAGTATGTCGTACATAGACAAGTCCCATATAAAATCTGCTCATAGTGTACCTTGCCATTTAACTCTAATCTAGTATTTTTTGCCAAAGTCACTTCCCTATGTATAATATTTTTAGTATAGCTACTAAATCTCATTTATTTACGTTTCCATATCTCATTTTACTGCCACCTAATCTAGCATTTTATACCCACCACTGGTAATAAACAGGCTTAATATCAAGACGTTAAAATAACGCTGTTTTGATATAAAACCACAGCTTTCATCGTAAACTCATATACCTACGGTTAAAATGAATTACTCTCTTAATTTTGACGAAATTGTAAATATTTTGGTGTTAAAAAAGCAATTTCAAGGTATTAAATGTGGTACTTTAATGTGCCTGGGTTTTTTAACCCAATCAGAAGGGTAAATAATTCTAATAACGAAAGGTTTCAAAAACAAGTTATCTCCTAAACGCATATACTGACTTGAATACGGTTTCCTTATGTTTATAAACAATACCTATTTAGCTCAGTTACTTAGGGGGTGACCATTAATTACGTGAGGCGTTTTTGTCGATTTTTGACCTCTCCTCCCTCCTGTTGAGATGTCGCGAGATTTGGTTTGACCCCCTCCCCCTTCCCTTATTTCACGTGAGATTGTTCCCTGGGCTTGTTATTGCCACATGTGTCATTCATTTTTTTAAAGAGGTTAATTTAATTATATTTTCACGTAATTACACACCGTTATTGATCGAAAAAAAATTACGTGATATTTGCCGAGACCCCTCTCCCCACCACGTGAGATTGGGCGAGATTCTGCTAAACCCCCCTTCCCCCATGAACCCTCACCTAAACTAGCTGACCCCGCAAACGTTGTTCTGCCATATAAATTATCAAAGAAATCAAATGTAGAATGCATAAATGAATACATAAAGTGACGCGACACTTCATGTAAATGACTTCACGTCAATGAACGACGGTTAAATTATATGGATATTGTTCATACAAAAATACTTAAATCGCGATTAAAAAATGGGGGGTGGGGGAGGGTGAAAAATATTTTACGACCTATTCTCAGTGACACGAGAATTTTATTTAGAGAAGAAGATATACAGTCTTTATAACACTAGGTTGTTTGTTTTGTATTATGCTTAGATATTGTATGCACAGTTCCGTAGATGTTTCATCTGAATGATTAATACCGAGGTACGCGGTGGTGTCTTTATATTATGGGGTACTTCTCGAGAGCCCAAGGGGGGCTGAGTACGGACTTACTAACCATTGGAGTATGGGTTTCAAAGGACTAGTAACATAGTAGGAAAGTAACATTCCCATCGTACTACCCTGTTGTTAAATACTGCGACACACTTTTTTAACTATTTAACTAGCTTTCACCCACGACTTCACACGCGTTTGTCAATCAAAAGTAGCCTATGTAGGTTATAATCTACGTACATACCAAATTTCATCGAAATCGGTTCAGCCGTTTCAACGTGATGGAGTAACAAACAAATAAATAAACAAACATCCAAACTTTCGCATTTATAATATTAGTGTGATGTAATTTTATTTAGGAACAGTGGAGTGTTTTCGAGAATTTCTTACATGCAAATCACATCACATCACATATTAAAAATGCGAAAGTTTGGATTTTTGTTTATTTGTTTGTTATTTAATTACGTCGAAACGGCTGCACTGATTTCCATGAAATTTGGTATTTACGTAGATTATAACCTGGATTAACACATAGGCTACTGTTTATCCCATAAATCAGTTCCTGTGGGATAAAAATGGGATGTCAAAGTTTCTATATGTATTTTTACATGCCAGAACAACACGGGCGAAGTTGCTGACAACAGCTAGTAGTTTAATAACGAGGAATGTTACGCTTAGGACAAACTTTCTAAGGTTTTTCGGGTGTATTTGTTTTGTAAGTATGTGTTTTATAAATAAAGTGTAAAAAACAAAATATAAAATTTTATGCTATTTTTAACTATTTTCTTCACAATGCATTTTAGCTGAAACATTTAAAACAAAAGAAAATTCAAGTTAGAAGTGAATCAAATCAAATGAGCTTACAACTAATTGCTAAAAACGAAATGCTAAAAACACCATACAAACAGATAACTGTTTACACATATGCATGAGACCTGAATTACAAGTTTGCGAAGTGAAAGTATTTAGTTATAAGTTTCCGTACGCGGCTTCGCATGCGTGGTTAAAAAGTAGCTTATGTCTCAATCTACGCCATCTATCTATATGCCAAATTGTACCGGAATTGGTCCAGCCATTTAGTCGTGAAAACGTAACAAACAGGCAGGAAAACAGAGTTAGTTTTTTTATGCTACTTGAAGATAGAACAAGCTTGTGGCCCACCTGATGTTAGGTGGTAACCATCGCCTATAACAGAAAACTGCCTCGTAGGTTAAGAAATTTGCCCTACGTTGCACTGCCTTGCATCCATCAACTTGACAACAGGTGTAAAGTCTCATGTGCCTGTATTTTCACCGGCAAACCGAAACATCATACTGCTTGCCGGCAGAAATATTTCCCCGAGCGAGCCCTTTCACAAGAAATTCTACAACTAGAATTACTACGAATTTACAGTATTAGTTTGAATTATATACTATTTTTTAAATCCATGAAGTACTTAGTATATAAACTGTTTAGTTCTTGATGTTAGTACCAATTTCTTATGTTGGCTCCCATTGTAGGGTGTATTAAGCTCTTAAGGTTTCCGCCTGATTAAAACCCTTTCAGTATTAGCCCGAGTGTAATACAGTGCTAGGAGTGGGCATTTGAGCCTCAGGTGCGGAAACCTTTCAAGTTACAAAGAAATGTCAGCTGGTATTATGGGAGTAACTGGGTCTTTGAACGAGTTTTCTTGAGAATTATTATGAAACGTACCATTTTTTACTGAAAAACCAGTTATTAGCTATCTTTAATTATTATAACTAGATAAAAATAAATAAATATTGCTGGACATTTTACACAGCGCTATCTAGCCCCAAACTAAGCAGAGCTTGTACTATGGGAACCAGATAACTGATAGAATACTTATATACTTTTTTTTGTAAATACATACTTATAATAAATAGAAAAACACCCAGACATGGAACAAATATCTGTAGATCATGCAAACATTTGTTCCGTTGCGGGAATCAAACCCGCTACCTCCTGCGTCTCAGCCGGCTATACGCCCACTGCGCCACGGAGGTCGTCGGTCGTAGATGCTTTAAAAGGACTGGTATCCTTTTCAGGTAATCAACTATCCATATTAAACCAACAACTAACAGTACAAATAAGATTGATAAATATATGAATAAACTTAATTTAAACATTCGAAACTTAACCGAAGGACTATTTATGTAAGTAAATCAAATACAATGATTTTTATTTTTTTTCATGTATAAATAAATAGGTGGCCAAAAAAATAATCATTTTTAACTTCATCTTTAAACCAGTAATTTATCAATTCCATGTTATTCCGAAACGGTTATCGGAGCCTTTAGTACAAGTTGTCAACAGTATTTTACAAACTTTCGCGATCACTGTGCATAACTACTGATTTAAACGGGGTTTTATGGCCTTTTTAGTTTCATATGTTTGTGTGGTAATTACAATAGAGTTATTTTATCTTATCTTTATTGTGTATGTACCTTTTTTATTTGTTATCCGATATGTTTAGTTTTTATTGTTTGTTATCCGTGTTAGTGTTAACGCAAACTAATACACATTCATACATTCATCCTAAAAGTATAATCCTCCTTCTACGCAGTCGGGTAAAAATCAGCAAGTCTGACTTAATAATCAAAGTTATTGGAGGCATATTTGCGTTGGATCGATTGCTCTCAAAATAGAATGAAATTAAACTCAATAATAATTTTCTCCATTACCTGGTGCATGAAGCATCCTTCATGTGTACACAGTAAATGTCAAAATGCAGTAGCTCAGCTTCACATACATTTTCTTTGTTTTCGTGTAAGTGGCCCGGCTCTGGTATTTGAGTTTCGAAGTCGCAGATACTGACATTTTAAAGTGCCCTCCGAAGAATAACTCGGATAAATTGCCATTCTGTCAAGAACATTATGCCCGCGAGGGGACATAATGAAATTCGGTACAACTTTCCTCCCGGCTCAGCAGTAGGGATTTAATCACTTGCTTTCGGTGAGGTTTACATGACATATAATTTGACATTGTAGGGTAGGTGGTGTGAAAAAATACTTGTAGGCTAGCCACTTTCATTCTGGACATAATTAGAGATGAAAAAACAGCGAGGCTGAACCATAAGGGTTTCTTGACTTTCATACAACGTCATGTTGACTGAACTGATTATATAAAAAACATACAGGGAGTCCTAGACTATCGTGGTATAAGTGAGGTCTACAAACTGTACTTAACAGCTTCTTTAGAGTAAAAACTGAATGTATTTCCTTTCGATATATATTGTTAAAGTATATATATATATGTATATATATATTTATCTATGTAAGTATATGATATATATTTTAGGTTTAGGTATTTATTTATTTTTATCCTATAAATAGGTATTTATTGTAACACCGCTTTCTCCCACGTTTTTTCAATCCATCCATCCAAAGATTGCCTGGAAGAGATCGCTTTGGGCGATAAGGCCGCACATTGTACGACCATGTATTTATATATAAAGTATCTTTAAGATTTCTAGGTTAAGTTATTGTACTTTGGTGTAACAATAAAGAATTATCTATCTATCGTGGGGTCAATACAGCCCGTTCTGTGAATGAAATATCAATAGCTTAGAATAACGTTTTATATATTGAATAAATGATTATTATTTTCTATTCCATAAAATTCATTTGAATTGATTTAAAAATGTAATGCTACTGTTTCTAGGATACAAAGTAGGTACTGTGGCACGCCTCTCGAGTCACATCGTGATGGCTGCCTGATGGAGGGTGCAGGCAGGGTGACGCGCAACTAATTGCTTTATAGCTCTCACCCGTATCTGTACGTACGTGTAACATAACCGCTCTTATGAGCATGGCTTTGGGTTCTATTTTGAATAACTTTTGCAGGTTGGTATAAAATTGGGTTGAATGACATGAGTTTTTAACTTCACAAAACATTCTGTGACCCATTAATTCCCGGCCTCCTCTTGGAAAATGAAAAAAGATTATGGCAATAAAACTACTCTTTGTGGTATTAAATTAAGAGTCACTTCACCTAATATTATAAATGCACATACAATAGTAATAAATATGTTTATAAATTTTCGTTTAGGGCTTGCAAAGTTATACAAATTCTGGTCAATTTTAATTAATTTCAAAATACAAGTAAAAATTATTGTTAATATTAATTTTATTTCTCAAATTAACTACTAACGCCCACTTTACATTGTTAAAAATAGGGCTCCATCATTGATTGTATTGCTAGAGACAATTATTAAAACTAGTTGTCGAAATTTGAATTATATTTTATTCTCATATAATAATAAATATAACCTTAAATTATGCCAAATCTCACTCTCCTCCTAGTGCGCAATAAATTTAAAAAAGGGGTGCAACGTTTTATCTTCACGTACTATTAATATATTATTAATATTTCAATCGGGAAGATGACTATAGACTCTCAGCGTCCGGTGATTATTAGGTGTGCGGGTCGTGATCGGTCGTCTCAGTGCGTAGATTACGGTTAGTGTAATGTGTCGTAATATGAACGAGGACATTTCTAATTCTAAAGATCAAGCGAGGGTAGTTGCTGCAGCTGCCATCACTTGATCTTCCCGTCGTCTGCCCGCAACCACGTTGCAACACACTCGAAACGTCGGGATAGCAAATCAAAAAGGTACATACGCGATAAATACCCGTTTTAATCAGTAATTATAAACAGTGATCGCGAAAGTTTGAAAAATACTACTATGTAACATATTTTAGATAATAATTGTCATGCATTTTAGATACCGCACAAAATTCAGTATTCTGACAGCGAGATTCACACTAGATGTCATTTACGTTTGATGTCGCTTGGAGCTGAAATCAATTTATCGGCTGACATTGACGGCGCGGCCATGTTGTGTCGTCACACCGCATGACAGCTAAAGCCGATAAACGAATATTGAAGCGAGCATGAGTGTAAATACAGTGAGCCACATACATCCAGTTTCCCCATTTTTTAAATATTTTGAATATTTGCTTTTCCAGCTTAAATTTCACTGCGGCCATGAGGCTATTGTGATCGCCACTGTGTTTATGTCGCCCCTAGTTCACGGGACGTTCAAAGTACATCACAGAGCCCTACGGCTGTTAAAAACTGTAGGATATTCTTAAGGGTGAGTGATAACTGTTAGTTCTTCCGGGCTAAGAACCAGTTTCCCCATTGTTGAATGATTTAAGAATGAATGTAAGATAGTTTTATTTAATTAAAAATACATTTTTTGATAGTGGTCATATAAAATGCTATTTCTAATAATGTGTAATAAATAAACCAACAATATTTTATGTGCCCCATGAATTCTCGACCACCTCACAATATTGTATTAAATAAATACCTAAGAATTGAAAATATACAATCTGTTTTATGTACCCCTGTTTTATGTTTTATGTATTTGGGTTTTATGTTTTATGTTGCGGATGCAGATTTTTTGACATTCGCGGATGCTGATGCGACTTTTTAATGGCTCACATCCGCGGATGCAGATGCGGATGCAGATCTTAAGGTTTTTTTTGTAATTTTGGTTTGGTGCAGAAATAAAACAAAAATATAAGCTAATAACTGCAGAAAACTCGCCAAACATACAATACTCACTGTATACTCACAATAACACTAAACAATTGCAATGTTCGTACGATAAGTGCAAGTAAACACGTTATGATTGATTTAGGAGATAAAAATGATAAACAATAACAAACGCGTCGGATCTTGTCTCCGAAATCTTTGCTCCTATTGGTCAATTAGCACGTCCCACGGCACGTGGCAATTGCAAGCCTCACCCAATTTCTTTCTTGTCGTGACCTGCGCTGCATTTGCATCCGCATCGATAATTGCGGTTGCTGATGCAGATTCAGATGTCCGAATCGATGCGGAGGTTCCGCATTTGCGGATGCGGATGCGAATATTCGCAACATCCTTATTATGTACTACGTTACTTTAAAACATACATTCGGAATCGTATTAACTGATTTTAGAGGTGGGTTTAATACCGGTAGCTTGCATATTTATCCAGTAATCGATACATTTCCAATAAATAATTTTTTACGTAAATCGGCGGCGCCTTTGCGACGCGACGATGCCGCTTAGTCAGTTTAACAGGTATCTACTTACATGCTGAATGAATGATTAGCTTGCCTATTTGTACAGGCTGTTTCATTGATATTTTAGGACTTGATAATAAGGTTGATTGAATCTTAAAAAAAAATCTAATGCATTTGAAAAAAAAACATATTTGACAACAATACTAGAAATTAGCGCTCCCCGTGTTTTCATTTAATGTCATGCTTACCAAAACACAGTAGCATACCTGTAATTATAGTAACATTTAGCTCGTAGAAATATTAATTTATTCATTATACAGTTAATGTATAACTATGTTGGTGTTGAAATAAATAATAATAATAAACAACTTAAAATAAATTAGCCTACTAAAAATGCTAAACGTATAATCTGCGTAGGTATGCCTAAATCATGGACGAAGAAAACCTATGGACGGAGTACAACTAACTAGACAATTATTGACGACTTCCGTGGTTCAGTGGGCGAATAGCCGGCTGAGACGCATGAGGTTAGCGGGTTCGCTTCCCGCCGCGAAACAAATTTTTGCATGATCTATAGATATTTGTTCCGGATCCGGTTGTTTCTCTATATATTATAAGAATGTATTTACAAAAAAAAATGTATATAAGTATTCCATCAGTTATCTGGTTCCCATAGTACAAGCTCTGCTTAGTTTGGGGCTAGATAGCGCTGTGTGAAATGTTTAGCACTATTTATTTATTTATTATACCCCCGAATTCACTCGTAAATACGTGAGTATGGCCACATATAGGCAACGCACTGTCTAACAAATCACGCACGTATCAATCGATGTGAGTTTAAGTGAATAATATGGGGGCGTACGTATTTTTTTACATTCAAAGGTAGCGTCGTGTCACATATCGCCAGTCTCCTCTGTGTTCGCAGAAAAACCTCAATTTAATGAGTGAAAATGGATACGAATTCATGTGAGTGAAGTTTTTAATTAAAACTTTTCTGCTTTTTCTTTTTAAGAGCTGTTACAAAATGTATGCTTTTTTTTAGGGTGCAGAAATGAAATGAACTGTTTATTAGAATGGGCTTATTTTTAGGTTTATCTTATTGCAAATTATGATATTGATTAACCTCTTGTCTGTCTAGTCAATGACCCTTGCTTAAAAAAAAACTATAAAAAACCCGTAATTTTCCCTTTTACAGCTGAGATCTCTTCACCAAACATTCTTTATTACAGCGGCCTTTATTTGAGTTAGCGCCATAACACCTATCTAAGAACCATCACCGATGAATTACAAATCTATTACAGAAAACCGTATCTAAATCGGTCAACCCATTTTGAAGATAAATGAGTACATTACTTTTTTGCACACGCAAACCACCTTTCACCCAAACGCATACACCTCCATTCCATCGTGGGTAAAAAACCGGAGATACAGATACATTATGATCTTTATTGCTTTTCATCATAAGGTTACAACATATTGAAAACTAAATTTTAATTGTAGCGTTCTACAACCTCCGTTTTGACCCGCTACCTCCTGCGTCTCAGCCGGCTATTCGCCAACTGTACCACGGAGGTAGCGGGTTCGATTCCTGCCGCCGGAACAAATGTTTGTATGATTTACAGATATTTGTTCCGGGTCTGGATGTTTTTCTATTTATAATAAGTATGTATTTACAAAAAAAAGTATATTAGTATTCTATCAGTTATCTGGTTCCCATAGTACAAGCTCTGCTTAGTTTGGGGCTAGATAGCGCTGTGTGAAATGTGCAGCCACATTTATTATTTATTATTATTTCTTGCCAGCCGCATTAGATCTCATGAATGAATGAATGAATGAAAATTCTTTATTATACCTTACAAGCTAAACACAACAGATATAAAAATTAAAAATAACACAAATAAATGTATGCATAATGGGCGGTCTTATCGCTTAACAAAGCGATCTCTTCCAGACAACCTTTGGATGGAGAGGATCATTGCCTAATGGAAGATTGGCCAAGTTGTAAAAAGAATAAACTTAATAATAGAATAAGAAAAATAACTTAACCTTAATAATTTTAAATACATAAATATCATATATAAACTAAATAAATATGTACTTACATACATATATATATATTAATATATACATATATTAATAATATTATAGATCAGATGAATAATCAAGACTCTTCATGGAGATAAAAGTTTTTGAGTCTAGCTGATAGGCTGGGTGAGGTGGATAAAATAGTGAATAAAAGTGTAAAGCGTACGCCATAATTTCAAAAGCTTTTTTTTTTTTTTATAAATTATAGGCTAGCGTTTGACCACTATCTCGCCTGATGGTAAGCGATGATGCAGTCTACGATGGTACACGCTTGCCTAGAAGAAACCTATTCACTCGTGACTTGAAGATCCCTAGGTTGTAGTTATCAGGAAACACAGACTCAGGCAAGGCGTTCCACTCCTTGGCGGTGCGCATAATAAAGGTGGAAGAGTACCGCTTTGTGCGTATGGGATAGCTTCAAGAGAATATTATGAATATACATTTAAAACTGGTTTATTTCAAATCAAATCATATATCTTTTATTCTTCACACAAGTGTACATTAACTAGGGGTTGGGAACTCTTAAGTGAGTTCATTTAGTCACACCAATGTTCATACTATTGGTGTTGTCACAAATAATATATATGTTATTTGATTTCATTTCATTTAATTATTATAAATGTGAAAGTTTGGATGCTTGTTTATTTTTTTGTTGGTTTCTCAACCACGTAATAATTACGGAACCAATTTTGATGAAATTTGGTGTGTTGATATATTATGACCTGGATTCCAACATATTCTTTTTACTGACAAAAACGCGTGCGAAGCCGCTGGTGGAGCTAGTAGTGCTGATAATTTATTTTATATGAGGTTCTTACCAAGTTTTTAAAACTTATTGCCAGAGACGCTGCTGTTTTTTATATTTTTAAAGACTTAAGCTGAAATTGTTAGCCTAAAATATTGCTAAAACTGTTAGCTTTGATCTTAAATATACCTTTTTTACATTTTTGGTTGAGCACCAAAAATGTAAAAAAACTTTACCTACTTAAGAACATTCTAGTCAAAACATGCGAACAAAACAAATTCAAGCAGTTAAGTATAAAACTAATTCAAGCAGTAATGTGATTACTCAAAATTAAAAGAACTTAATCCTTTTTCACGTTCTGAAACATTCGAATAATGCCGCCAGAATTGAGACAGAATGGTGCCGGTCGCAAAATATTGTTTTACGATAAAATACAGGACAGTTTAATGAAACGAGCGGCCAATTTGCGAAGGGCGCTGAGTGGGAGGACGTGGGATGGAGTTTGAAATATACGGCCTGATATATTGACAGATCCTGCAACGGTTTTTGTTGCGTAGATCTTCTCCTAGAGTGCTACGAGGTTACGACGTAGCACGTTTGCTACGGAGCTACGAAACGTATAACAAAATGCTACGAAACTACTGAACTATTAATGAAAACTAGTTTTCAAGGTAGTGAGCACGGTTACTGGGCCGCTAAACCTTCTGGTAGGGGTTTAATTAATAGGGGTATTGGGTCAGGATTATGTAGGTACGAGCGATTTTTTTTTTAGTTTATTCTAAAGACCAATAGCTACAAAAATATAACAGGTTTAAATTATATATTTACGACAATACAGCCAATTAAAGGTTTCTCTAAGTAATACAGTGATATTTACAACAGTTTATGTCTGACAGTCATAATTGTATTAAATATACAGACTACATATATATGTTATATATTTGTATCAATTATTTAAATATTATAAATATTATGTACTACATGTTTCTATGTGTGTAAAATTTTAAATAATAAATATATCTAATATCAATTAGCAAACGGAATACAGCAACTCGTACATTTTACCATTGATACATATATCATAAGATCTATATGAGATCCACTGTTGAACAACAATACATTTTAAGGGCGATCTTTATCCCATTTATATTGCGGTCTATGCCCCATAGTTCCCAGCAACACAACAAATAATTAGTATCATCATCATCTCAGCCCGTCTGCACCCAAGTTGGTAAGGCCTCCTTTTTATTAAGCCATGCTTTCCGGCCCCTTGCGAGTCTCATCGATTGACATAATAGTATATAATTTGTATATCGGTCAAAATACCATCCCATATATTATAAGATATCATATAAAGCTACCAGCATAAGCCCACTTATTTGCAAAAGCAGGTTCCATTCCACAGAACAGTTTCACATAAAGATTTCATAAAATGTTGAATGGTTTATTGTTTGATATTTTACTTGGATTTATATTTTATTCTGAAAGATTACATATTTTTTAAACAGAGTAATTTGTTTTGAAGTATTTAAATTAAAATAGTATTTGACTTAATTTGTTTTTAATTATTTACATCGAAAAACCTTTTAAACTAAATTAGATTTTAATTTTCTTTAATATTCTGCGATACAAAAAACGCTTTGATACAATCGACTAAACTATCATTAATATTTTCTGCTAGTAACTTAAAATTTACTTGGTCACGTGTGATCTAAGGTCTGCCCCAAATCTTGGTCAACGCATACACAATTTAGCGGAGCAATGCAGTTTCTAGGGGAAGTTTTCACCTGGAAGTGATCTAAAGTAGTTCAGCTATCTATAGATCGTTTACAATCATCCTTAGAAACTTGAACTGCGGGTCTCCTCGCGATGATTTCCTTTACCATTTTAAGCACGTGTTAATGCGAACATAGATTTTTTTATTGG
The DNA here is from genome assembly GCA_963924445.1 of Philereme transversata. Classification (NCBI taxonomy): domain Eukaryota; kingdom Metazoa; phylum Arthropoda; class Insecta; order Lepidoptera; family Geometridae; genus Philereme; species Philereme transversata. The sequence continues at coordinate 17,043,420 of OZ004347.1, forward strand.
ATCCATTCGAACCTAAAACCACCAAACGCGAAATGGGGGTCACCCTACTAGGCCACCACGATCAGTGTTTTAAATTGCCTTATATTTACCAACATCGATATAACATAGACCATCTTACGTTGCCCGTCTAATACTACATAATTTGGTCAAATATGCCTCTACTTCTATTGCCATATAATTAACATGGCACCTACGATTGCTATTGTATTTTCTATTCGTATCAATAATTAATAATATCAATTTTCTTGTCCCTCGAGGGCTGAGTATTATAAAATCCGTGGGACGATGACAGCTGTGGTATTACTAGATATACAGTATAGTATACACATAGATTTTATTTATTTTATTTTCTTATGGCTTCGTTTATGTAGTATCCGGTGTACAATGATTTATGTGATACTTGAAGCTACGAAAAAAACTCTAATTCTTCTTCTTCGTGTCGATATGGTTCATATTATTTTAAATATCAAATGTTGTTTTGCCAATACTTGGCCACTGTAATAGCGTTATCTGAGGCGGTACAAGTGTCCCTCAGGGATAATATAATACAAACCATACAAATTAAAAGAGCGTCATTCAGCATCCTGGAATCCGGTGATTACTAGGCGTGCGCGTCGTGATCGGTCGTCTCAGTGCGTAGATACGGTTAGTTTAGTGTGTCTAATTCTGAAGACCAAGTGAGAGTAGTTGCTGCAGCTGCCATAACTTTTCGACGGTAGCTCCAAGAACTCCAGTCCACCCATGACCACGGCTGTTATAACACAACCAAAATGTCGGGATAACAAATAAAAAAGGTACATACGCGATAAACACTCGATTTAATCAGTTATTATGTACAGTGATCGCGAAAGTTTGAAAAATACTAAATTAGAAGAGGAAAGATGGGCCATCTTATACGACAGGACAGTTTTATAAGAACAATCATCGAAGGAAAAATAAAAGAAAAACGAGGAAGAGGAAGGCCGCGAATAAGCTGCATGAGCCATATAAAGGTTCTCTTTTATCGCTTGATCGCTAATATGTCATATAAAAAAGTAAAAGATACCGCTTTAGCGCTAGACAAATGCTGAGTTATAATTATCAGTTGCACCAACACGAGTAAAGCTCTTAAATATAAAAAGAAAAATCTCATTAAATGTTTACCTATATTAACGAAAACATGCTTTAGTATAAATAATACTATCACATATAATATACTGACCTAATTAGGCTATGCTATGACGCTTTTAAAAGTTAGTAAAAATATGACTTAACTGCCTTTTACACAAGCAATTTTTAAAACCTGTTCATGATTTAAGTCATTATTAAATCGAAACAATGTTGTTTTATGCACATTAACTTGTTACGAGAAATTATACACTTCAAAAGAAATCTGGTTCATGAAAGCATATTTTATATTGAAGAAAAGAAAAATCCGTTTTATGATTTTTAACTTAGTTTAAAAACATGCTGTTACTTAAAAATAAAGCTAAAGAGAAATTCAATGAATGTATTGTTTAGGTACATAGTATTGGATGCCCAACGGCTAGATGGCTGACTGGATGAGAAGAACTGAGGATCGGGCTTGTGGCGCATCGTAAGAGATATTTGCGTCCAGCAGTTCACTGCTATAGGTTGATGATGATGAAAGATAGAAGTAGTTTGAGGGTTCTGACTCCTTGCGAGTACAACTCCACTTATCTAGATCCTCCACTTATCCGTACCAAATCCCGCCAGTTCTATAAAAAGCATTCAAATCATCGCACCAACACTTCTTAGGCCTTCCACGGTGTCCCTTTCCATTCACAGGGATCCATCCGGTTATGACCTTAGCCTACCTATTTGCTTGCATGCGGAAGACGTGATCCGCCCATTTTAACTTGGCAGCCTTGATACCGATGTCAGCGATGCTGGTCTTTGAGCGCAGCGAGGTGTTCCGAATCCTGTCTATTCTCTTGACACTTAAAATGCTGCGCTCCATCGCTCTTTGGCAAACCCCGAGCTTGGACTTTTGTGATGGGTCAGTGACCAAAACTGGGCACTGTAGTTTAGAACAGGCAGAATACAAATATCGATGAGTTGAAGTAAATAATATAAAAACCTTAATACATTAACTTGTAATATTGCCTTTTAACTAACGTGTTACTAGAAGTTTTAAAGGCCTCTTAGGAAGCACGGAATGAAGCTTAATTATTGAAAGCCCAGCGTTTCGTGTGAAAATGTTAGTTCCACGTTTTACGTTTTGAAGTTTCAAACACAACTAGCACTGGGATATATAAATTAGGTTGTGAGTTTTGTAATAATAAATAAATAAATAAATAAATAATGCTGGACATTTCACACAGCGCTATCTAGCCCCAAATTAAGCAAAGCTTGTACTATGGGAACCAGATAACGGATAGAATACTTAAATACTTTTTTTTGTAAATACATACATGTAATATATAGAGAAACAACCAGTCATGAAACAAATATCTGTAGATCATGCAAACATTTGTTCCGTGGCGGGAATCGAACCCGCTATCTCCTGCGTCTCAGCCGACTGTTCGCCCACTGCGCCACGGAGGTCGACAATAAAACATTTATTTGTGAAAAGATGTTATATTTGACCATTACTTTTAGGTAGCGCCATATTAGTTTTAAAGACTCATTATAATTAAATATTGGTTTAATCTTAAATTTCATTTATATCTTCAGAAAGTTTTATTTGTGGAAAGAGTGATATTGTGATGCTTATCTACATATTTCTAAAAGAGTTATTAGAATTTACTTCGTAAAAAGATCCGAGGTATGTAACGCCAGCTAAATATAATCTTGCTTTCCTCGTGTTCATACTAATTTGTCATATCAGTATGACCACGAGGATTTGTTATACGAGGATATATATTCTCGTAGTCATACGGGCCATCCTCTTGTATACATATATACTTTTCATGACTCATGCTCTGAAAGTTGGTCTTTATTAGCTCAATACTTTTTCTAGTAATGCAAAAAAAAAACAATGAAATTTTAGCAACAAACTGTTATAAAAACTTTTAATTTCCTTGCATTCGTGATGAAAAGTTATGTGTTATACTCGGTTGTGAGCAATTAATAGCAACCTCGAGTCACAAGCGTCCTCACTCGCTTTATATCTCGGGTGCAATTGATCGCTTACGCCCCTTGTATAACAATGTACTTGTAATTTCTGTGTTGACTTAAAAATGTAACAGAAATGCCAGTTAGCATCTCGTTACATAGATTTACGTTTGTAAACCTTAAGCCTTTTGGGCTTTCGTCACGTCATTCCAAAAAGCCTTTATGTGCTTAATTATGTAAGGCCAATTTTACACACAACCAAGGTTGAACAGATGTACTTTGGTCAGTGAACTCATTTGAGAAGTTAATTCAAGGTCGATGGTACGAAAGTCACGCTGTCTAATAACTACACATATTTTTAAAAAGTCGGATGTAATACATTATAATTATTATTATTTTCACTGCTGGGAAATAATAGAAACGAATTTTAACAAGCTCAAAAAACATTTATTCATTTATATAGATACTCTGTTTGTTTATTATCGGATATAATATCGGATTATTTAGAAGATAGAGAAGCTTGGGATTGAAATTGCTCCAACTCGTTCAAAATGTTACAATTTAGACGTAATTTATTTTCTGTATTATGTACTGTAAAAGGATCATTAAAAAACAACCAGCTTTGTTTCTTGCCTTTCTTTTCTAGCTTGGTCGCGAAGGAACAGGCAGTAAAATTGACGTTTCAAAGTGATCCTTGTGATTTTAATGAATAAAAATATTTGACTTTTTTTTTACTTTTTGTTAGTTTGTTTGTAAGTTTGCTTGTTACCTTTTCACGATTAAACTGCTGAACGGATCGTATTGAAATTTGATAAGGAGATTATATTCTCGAGAATGACATAGGCTATCTTTTGTCTCAAAAAATAATCTTGAAGGGGGTGAAATAGGGGTTGAAAGGGGATCTGGAAATTCATATTTAGGCTTTTGGTAAGAAATACGTCTTTCAACTTTTTTGTTCTTTTTTCAACATAGATACGTATAAATAAATAAATATTGGTGAACATTTCACACAGCGCTATCTAGCTCCAAACTAAGCAGAGCTTGTACTGGGAACCAGATAACGAATACTTATCTTAGAAAAACATCCAGACCTGGAACAAATATTTATAGATCATGCAAACATTTGTTCCGTGGCGGGAATCGAACACGCTACCTCCTGCGTCTCAGTATGCTCTACGCCCACTGCGCCACGGAGGTCGTCGTATAGATAGATTGTGAACGGGATTGGGACATAGGCTACTTATTACCCGATTGCGCAGAAGGAGGGTTATGTTGTTTGACAAACCATGCGTGCGTAGCCGCAGATGGGCACTAGTTGATTATAAATAAAAGAAAATGACAGATTTTAATGAATGAATGAAAAACACTTTATTGTACACCACGGAAGAAATAAATCATTCATTTAGTCAAAAAACGAAATGAACATTAGAAATAAAAAACATTAAAACGAGATTGGTGAGTTTTTGAGTACGAGTATTCCGGTATTTCGACGCAGTTGCATGCGCCATGATCACGGGTAAACAAAAGTATTTGCGAGTAGATGGTTATTGGCAGATATCGATCTACCATCTTGCTTAGTCTCTTGCTAGGAATTAATTCACTAATATTATTACTACCACCGGTTTCATTCACGATCATAACTTGATTACGACACACTATACTCGCGGTGTCAGGACGTGTAAATGGCATTTCATACCATGATAGTTTCAAAAGTTTAATTTTTAAAAATGTTAAGGATTCCGTTATTGCGTTGACTTACGTAGATAAAGAAGTAAGTAGGTAAAAATATCAATAGATTGACATTCTTATTGATCGAGCGAAGCGGGATCTCTAAATCAACTTGGGCAAATCGGCGTTGTATGTATGTATGTACGTAAGTATGTATGTATGCTTGTTTGTCCGAGGATAACTTTCGAAGCGTTGATCCGATCATCGTGAAATTTGATACATAGGTAGATAGTGATGGCCCAATGCTGGTGTGCATAATTAACTACAAATGTGGGGGGGGGGTTGTTGAGATATTGGGGTTCAAGAGGGGTAAAAATAATGAAAATGAGACTATTAGGTCAAGTGGGAAATCAAATGAAAGGTATTTATTAGTACATTTCAACCCTATTAGCCATATTAAAAACAAAATTCACAGTGTACACCAGTGACCCCACAATGCTGAAATTTGGTATTCGTGTAGCTTAAGTGACACAAATATAGGCAAAAGTCTGAAATCCAGAATTACTGCAATTTGCACCCCACAAAACAGTAACCAAATACATGAACTTCCGTTACCTGTAATTTGAATGAAACGGTAGACCAACTTATCTGGTTATGCATTTTGTGGCACTATTTTGATAGTGACTGCATGGTGGCCAAGGAGCGGGTATAGAAGAGTAGGACGTCCGGCAGCGAGAAGGGTGAACATCGTAAAGGTCGCGGGTCGTCAGTGGGTGAGACTAGCGCAGGATCGTGGTGGATGGCACAAACTTGGGGAGGCCTATACCCAACAATGGGTGAAGTCAGGCTACGGATGATGATGATGATGAAGTCAAGATTTCAAGCTCATAGATTTATTACAGTAATTTATTAAAGTATTTTACAAGAAAAATCACACTATTAATTCCGACCAAATAAAAAATTCCATCGAGTTTTTATATTAATATTCACGATCAGGTAAGAGGTCACATGATTAACAACGGTGCTTCGCTTTCTCGACACGTACATCGCTCGCTGTGTGAGTTATTCACAACTCGCTCGAGACGTACCGTTCGATGTATGAGAAATATTAGAATCATGGCATTAGTCTGATCAGATGTAAAATAGTTTAGAACTCTTACAGCGAAGTTTCATCATCAACATAGCAGCCAAAAGACGTCCACTGCTGAACATAGGTCTCCCCTATAAGTTCCAGAGCGACTGTTCTTGTACGGCCTACACCCAACGGTTCCCAGCACCTTTATCAGGTCGATTTTCCATCTGCCCTAACGATCGTTTGTTCTTCGAGCTTTGTGCCTACCCACTGCTAAAAAGTTTAATCTTTTTGGAACACGGACTTTAGAGTTTTTTTTTTGAACTGGATAGATCTTTGTTTGACCACAATTTCACCTGATGGTAAGCGATGATGTGGTCTAAGATGATGCACGAAGATCTAGAAGAAACATATTCACTCTTTCTTTACAGAGGCCCGGATTGTAATCTTTAGGAAAAACAGACGACGGTAAAGTATTCCATACCTATACGCATCAAGAACGTAGAACCAAAACAGTGTGTGCGAATGGGTGGTATATTAACTAGGTACGGATGGTACTGAGCCGTGCGCCTGCTTGTCCTTTGGTGGAAAGGAGATGGTGGGTTCAGATCGTATAGTAGCAACTTTACGGCGGTGTTCGAGATTTTGGTGTCTATTTGTTTTTTGAAGTAATCAATTAATCCTTACATGATTTCAATGAATATCATTCGAACCATACCTACTTTTATTTCACATTTTTTCAATAAAAACGTTAAAACGCTCCGAACATACTGAATAAACCATATCACGTGCACGTATCGTTAAATCCACTATAATTTTCAGACTGGAAATTAAAAAAACTACGAGGGAATTTCAACGTAATCACCCTGATTTAAAGTTGGTATTCGCGTGCTGGGAAAGTATGCAGTAACTCAATTTCGATAGTTATTATGACAAACGTAAAAGACTGAACAGGGAGTTAAGTGTCTCATTGATATTTTACCTCGGTAGTACGTATTCAATAAATACACAGTTTTCACTATTTTTGAGATGATTTTTTTACAAATTTTATATGTGATTGTTTATAAATCATAGAAGTTTAAGCTAAGGTATCATAAACTTAATTTGACATCATTTTATGCTTTATCAAACTGTACTTTCTATAAAATAGACCATCTAAAAATTAAAAGGTGTTATTTTTTGAACATAGTTCAAAAATTATATGAACTAGTCATAATTATTTTAATAAAAAATCTGATTATATCTTCAAGCTAATATCTATTCAAACGGACACAACCTGCATACTTATTTTTTATTTAATTTATGTTGTGGATGAAATTGGAACTAAACACGAAGGAAGTGGCCATGAAGACTTCAGCAGATACAAGTGATACTGTCAACATAGATACATGAGTTGGTTGCATTTTATTAGCTTTTTTTCACTAGAAATTGTTGAACTAGTTTCTTAACGTGATTATGCTGATCTTGTCTCGAAAACTTGTGATATAAATTGGTGTTGGTACGATATTTGTGCAGACAATTTAATGAGTAAAAGAAAGTGTATATAATGTATATATAGTAAGACTTTCGATAATTGTAATAATATACGAAGAGAAAACGTTGCACCCCGTTTTAAGCATATTGTGTGCACGAAGGAGTGTGAGGTTTGGTATAGTTAAAGTTTGTATGGAGAAGGACGGACGAATTCTAAACTGAAGGTAAAATTTATGTGCGGCGATCGAATTTCAAGCAATGTACACTGGAAACTAGTAAAGTTTTTTACAAAGATAATGCCACGAGTTAAAAAAAATCCAACAACCGACTTCAAAGTTACCTGGAATATTCACACTGAAAAATAAAGTCGAATTGAGAACCTCCTGCTTTTTTGAAGTCGGTTAACCTAACCAAACTCTCATCAAACATGACCCTTGAAGTACAATCCTTTCCAATAAAACAAGAATCATCAAAATCGATTGGCGTGATATTGAGTTATTCGTTCATTTGTCGCGCATATACTTAATGCAAATTTAAGACTTATATGGTTTTCTCATGGATGCCATTGTCAGAACTGGACCAAATTGAAATGGGAAGCACCAGCTTTCAAATAAAAAAAGAATCATCAAAATCAATTCACCCAGTTGAAAATTCTGAGGTAACAAACATATTAAAAAAACAGTCGAATTCAGAACCTCCTCCTTTTTTGAAGTCGGTTGGAAAAATTATAACCCATTTAACCAAACTAATCAACTGATTTTGATGAAATTTCTATGAGACCAATATGAAAGTACTATTCAAATAAAAAAAGATTTTTTTTTTATATACCATACCCTTCAAACGGAAACACAGCAATGCTGCTTGGCGGTAGAAATAGGTATTGTGGTAGTACTTCCCCGGGCGAGCCCTTTCACAAGAAACTCTACTACTCTTAATTTAATTTACTCTTAATTTTCCAAATCGGTTGATAAATGACGGAGTTCTGAGGTAATAACAAACATAAAACCGAATGCGTCCCTATAAAATTAGAGGGTTGCCCTCGACTTTTTTGGGATACCATCATCAGATCCTGAGTTGGTGCCAACAGGACCACTTGGGAAGTATAAACAAAAAAAGAATTTCTCGAATCGGTCAAGGCATGTTCGAGTAATCGGGAAACACATCTTTACATAGTATAAAATGAAGTCGCTTCCGCTGTCTGTTCCCTTAGATCTTTTAAACTATTTTCAAGAGGAAGGTTTATATGTATAACTAGCTTCCACCAGCGGCTTCGCACGTGTTGTTTGTCAACAAAAAGTAGCCTATGTGTTAATCCAGGTTATAATCTACGTACATACCGATTTGAAAGTAACTCTGTCTCTCTGTCTGTTTGTTACCTTTTCACGACTTAACGGTTCGACCGATTTCGATGAAATTTGGTACGTATATACCTAGATAAATTAATGGACTTGAGACATAGGATACACTTTACGCGACTGCAAAGAAGGAGGGTAATGTTTTATTGACAAACCACGCGTACGAAGCCGCGGGTGGGTCAGCTGGTTATTTATTTTTATTTTTTAACCTATACTTTCCCACTGCTGAACAAAGGTCTCCCCCATGTTTCTCCACATCTCACGATCACTCGCCACGTCCCACCAGCCATCCTGGAATGCATCAAGGTCGTCACGCCAACGCTTCCTCGGCCTGCCCCGGCGACGCCCATCTGCAGACACCAATTGTGTGACGACTGTTGCCCATTTGTCTGTGACCATACGACTGACGTGACCCGCCTAGTCCCACTTCAGCCTGGCAGTCTTGTCGCCAACATCTGCGATGCCGGTCTTCGCGCGCAGTGTGGTATTGCGGATCCAGTCGATTCTCTTTACCCCTAATACGCTGCGTTCCATGGCTCTTTGGTAAACCTTGAGTTTGGACTTTTGAGATTCCGTCAATTACCAAATTTAGGCACTGTAGCGGACGCCGAGCTATAGATTAAGTTAGGAAAATTGTTATGTTTAATTGCCTTGTATAGTATAGAGATTAGAGGCGAACGATAGGGTTGCTGCCGCCGAACTGGGCGCGGCAGTCGGGTTTTTTTTTTTTTTTTTTTTTTTTTCGAATGGACTAATCTCGCTGTTGGCCTCTGAGGCCGTGACAGCTTAACCGAACTTTTGGCGAGCGCAGATGGCGCTCAGCCCAGTAAGTTTTTTAGGCAACTAGCGCAAGGGCACCACTTAGGTACGAACCTCGGCTTGGGCTGTTGCCGGGATGGGGATAGGAGAGAAACGCCCGGGTACATGTCTGTACCTCGTATAAGCGGCGACTGAAGGGACTCGTCGACCTCGCCGGCGAGGTCGGTGTTTCTGTGAAGTGTTTGCTCTGTCTGATATAGATGACTCACCTTCCGCATTCGCAGAGGTGATTTCGTCATCCGGGTCTCCGAGAACGTGTCTCGGACGACGGAGGATTTTGTTGGCGGGCGGATCCAACGGGTAAACCGGAATGGTGTGTACCAAAGGGTTCGGATGATTAGAGGCAAGTTCATAAAACCGCTTGGAAGCGAGCTTCATGAACCTGGCTATTGATTCTAATTTCAAATCGCGATGTAGGTCGTTATTGCGAAAGTACCAGGGCGAGCCTGAGGCTTTTCGCAAGAAGCGATTTTGAATAACCTGAATGGCACCAACTTTAGGAGAGTGGGCAAATACTACAGATGAGTATGTCATAATGGGGCGAATGCACGCTTTGTAAAGAGTCACCTTATTTTTAAGGGACATTTTACTTTTCGCGCCTAGAAGTGAGGACAATCGTCCTAGGGTGAACTTTGCTTGGTTGCACCTCTTAGTGATGTGTAACCTAAAGGAAAGACGCCTATCGAGGATGACACCCAGATATTTGGCTGATGGGGCCCAGCGAATGGGCTGGCCAAATAGAGAGATCGGTTTGGGAGTGAGGTTTCTCCGTGAGAAGTACACTGCTGTACTTTTCGACGGGTTTACCTCGATCCGCCACTTGCGGAACCAAGTGGCTAATGAGTGAAGGGCAGCCTGCAGCCTTATACCCACCCGATCAGGATTCCGATTGGATGTGTACAAGGCTGTGTCGTCTGCGTATAGGGCTATTTCCACTTGAGGAGTGCGGGGGATATCGCTGGTGTACAGCGTGAACAGGAGGGGGCCGAGAACGGAGCCTTGAGGGACTCCTGCTCTGACTGGTCTAGGACTAGAGAGAGTGCCTTCCACGGTGTAGCGAAAGCTGCGACCTTGTAAGTAGTCTCGAATGATGAGCACGAGTCTGTCTGGGACTCCGAGTTTGAATAGCTTGTAGATCAAGCCGTTATGCCAGACTTTGTCGAAAGCTTTCGCTACGTCGAGGAAGACGGCACCAGTATCTGAAGGCCAGGTACTTTGCCAGTTGGAGAGGACATGCTCCGTTATGCGGAGCACCTGTTGTGGGCATGAATGTTGGGCTCGAAAGCCAAACTGCTCGTCGGGAAGGAGTTTGAACTCATTGACATGAGCCCAGAGGCGCTTCATTAGAAGACGCTCATATATCTTGCCTAGACTATTAAGTAGACTAATGGGACGATAACTAGTTGGATCATTTGCCTGTTTGCTGGGTTTTCGGATGCCAATGACGTTGGCTTCCTTCCAAGCATCAGGGAAGGTGCAAGTTTCCATAGCCGCATTGAAGATGCAGACTAGGATGTGGATAAGGGGAACAGAGAACTGTTTGAGTACTCTGTTAGAAATGCCGTCGGGGCCGGAGGATTTCTTTGGGTGTAGGGCCTTGATAGTGTCAAAGACTTCAGAGGGCTCAATCGGATCAAGTGGGGAAGTAGGGGGTCGGGAGGCTAAGCGGTCAACCTCGCTGTTCACCGTATGGAGGTGAACAGGGTCGACGGGTTCGAGACTGGGCGAGCATTGAGATTCGAGGGTTTCAGCCAGGAAATCGGCTTTTTCCTCGTCTTCGAATGCTGGAGGGTGATTGGGTCGGATAAGGGGAGGCATCGGAGCGAGAGCGTCCGCTTTCATGGAGCGAGCTAACCTCCAGTAGGCCAGATGGCTAGGCTCAATCCCCGAGAGCAGGCTCTCCCACTCACGATTGCGATGTTCTTTAATGCGCTCTCTCACCTCACGGTGCAGGGAGCGCATTAAGACTCGATTGTCGTTAGTGGGGCAGCGACTATGAAGTCTAACTGCGGCGTTAGCTTCAGTCATCAGCCGTCTGATATCATCTGGCAGGGGGCCCCGGTGGTCATCCACTACGGGCACCTGCTTTGATGAGTCTCTGACTGAGTTTGTGATATGTGTGGTAAGGGCGTCAACCGCTACCGTAATATCACCAGATGTCCGAATGACAGAAGGGATCCTATCTAGGTCAGTCGAGTGCGCAGACTTGAGGGCTTTCTCAAGTTTATGCCACTCTACCACAGTCTTGGTGGCAGGGGGCTGGTCGGTGGGAGGGCCGAGTAAGAGCATTACCGGTCGATGATCGGAATCGAGCTCATGAATGACTTCGATTAAGCGTAGCCGTAGGGCTACGTTTTTGAGAAGTGCAATGTCAAGGAGCTCAGGGGGAGTGGAAGTAGGGAAGCGAGTCATGCCCCTAGGGGCAGTGATGTCGAAGTTAAGGGGTTCAACTAGGCTTTCTAGTTGTTTGCCTTTAGAGTTCGTCGTGGTGCTATTCCACATGACGTTTTTGGAATTGAAGTCACCCGCCAATATGACGGAGCTTCCTAGACTGAACAGGGCTTGCAGGTCACTCTCGAATTGAGGTGAGCGAGGCTTGCCGGGAGGGACATAGCAGGATGCAATAATGACCGAGGAATGTCCGGTCATTGCTAGCCTGCAGACGGAGGCTTCTATGTAAGACAGAGAAGGGGGATCAAGAGGCATGCAGTGTAGAGCCTTCTTGTAGTAAATGACAGTGCCGCCCTTTTGAGCTAGCAGTCTGTCGTTGCGTACGATTTGATAGTTGGGGATTTTAGGGTCCCGATGACCGGGCTTTAAATTTGTCTCTTGTACTAGCAAGATATCAAGTTGGTGCCTATTTAGAAAATCTTGGATAATAGAACGCTGTCTTGAAAGACCGTCAGCGTTGAAGAACGCTAGTGATAAAGAACGCGGTTTTTTCCTTTCCTTTTGTACAACCATTTTGGGGCCTAAAAGGGTTTGGAGGAGGACGAAGCTGCCTTAACGGCGGCGAGAAGAGCTGAGTGCGCCTCAAGGGCAATCAGTTTTTCGAGGGTGGAGTTTGCTTGCCTAAGTTTTTGTGCAAGCACGCGAACCTCGGCAAGGTCGATGGAGGAGAACTCCATGATGAGAGCCAAGTCGGCAGCAAAGTCCGACTTGCCCATTTTAGATGGGGGGGCTGGCTCAGAAGAGCGCGGAGGGGGGGCCGTTGCCTTAAGGGCTAGGCTCGAGTAGGGCAAGGGCTTGGCCCATGCTGAGCTTTTGGGAGGTTGCGCCTCCTGCGAGGGTACCAAGGTCAACTTTGAAGTTGTTTTGGTATACTGCGGAGAAGGTCGGAGTTGACTCCTACGAGCCACCACCCTGCTGACTTTGGGCGCCGATGGACAACCACGATAATTCGCAGTGTGTCCCACGGCACCACAAAGCACGCAGCTTGGCGGCTCGATGGTATCTCGAGTGCGGCTGCAGTCAGAGGTGCCATGGTCACCCAGGCACTTGACGCAACGGGGGCGGGCGTGGCAGTTTTTGGCCGAGTGGCCGTACAGCTGACATCTATGGCACTGACTAGGAGTGCCATTTCGGTGGGGGCGCGGCAGTCGGGCACCGCCGTTTTGTATATTTATAGTGTGCGAGCGAGAGGGCGCAACCCGTCCCTCTCCCACACTTATCGGATCGGCAGTATAATATTTATAGTGTGCGAGCGAGAGGGCGCGACCCGTCCCTCTCCCACACTATCGGATCAGCAATATTATATTGCAGATACCGGCCTATAAAGGCAGCGGCGTCCGCCCTCAAAATGATTCAGCATTAAAACTTCGTCTAGAACAGTTCTAAGAAATAAATATTAATTAACAGTGATCGAAGGTTTACATTCAACAACATACAGTCCACAACAGTTTAGTCCTTCGAACCCAGATCAGAACCCGGATCAGAACAGTTTGGTCCTACGAACCCGGATCAGAACCTGGATCAGAACAGGAATATTTCGACGGATTGAAGAATTGAAAAATCGACGACGTTACCATGGTGGTAACCCGGAGCCAAGCAGACGCCGCAGACCAGGAGCGTCGCGACACGGAACGTCGCGAACTGGAACGCGAGCTGCAGGGAGAAGCCGGAGCCGATCTTCAAGCCATCGAACAAGAACGAAGGCGAAGGCTATCGCTGGATCCACCTGCGTCACCAAACCCACGAGGCGGTGTCGCGATCGAACCAAGGCCTACGAACGTGGCCACCGATGACGGTGCTGGGGGTGCCAGATCCCGGTCCCCCGCACAATCGGTACGATCGACCGCAAGCACTGCCACGAGGACACGGATGGTGGAGCTGGAGGCTGAAGAAAAGTTAGCCACCCTGCGAAGAAAGGAGCTTCAGATCGAGGCAGACCTTATTAGGAAGCGGTTGGCTGTGAGCCTAGCAGTCATTCAGGATGACCAGGAAAGCCTTCACGGTGATAACGGAACCGATCATCATCAGAAGGTTGACGCCTGGCTCCAATCGAACACCCTTGATGCGCGTGCCGAAGTCCGGAACCAAGGACGACCGACACCTAAGGTTCAACGTGAGGGACAGATCAACCACTCCCGTCAGATCAAGAAGTAATGTTGACGCCTTGACCGAAGCCATGGAAAAGCTGGCCAGACCCAGGATCAAGTGCCCTGACTTGCAACCATTCTCCGGAGCTTCAAATGAGTGGTTGGCATTTAAGGCCGCCTTTCAAGATTCAACAACAATATACCGGCTGACACCGGCAGAAAATCTGCAGCGGCTAAGAAGCTGCCTGAGAGGAGAAGCCAGGGAACTGGTGTCTGCCCTGCTGTGCACTGCAAGCAGCCCGGACATCATCCTGAAGACGCTCGAACAATGCTTCGGGCGACCTGAGGCCATCATCGACCGAGCCTTAGATGACCTCAAGAGGTTGCCGAAGCCAGGATCATCAGCGGTAGAACTGAACGTGTTCGCTGTTAAGCTTCAGAACGTGGTCTGCGTAATCAAGGGCATCAACCGCCAGGGGTACCTTTTTAACCCCATGCTGGCCCGAGAAGTGTTGGAAAAGCTGAGCCCTCACATCAAGGCGCGGTGGTGCGACTACGCAAACGAACAAGAAGGAACAGCGGACCCAGAAATCATCGTGCTATCTCGCTTCCTCATGCGAGAGGCAGACCGAGCGCTCCGATATAGTTACGCTCCATCTGCAATAGCAACCGCTGCCAAGAGGGAACCCAGGCCGACCATCACCGATGCCAGGCCGAAAAGGAAACCGAACGCCGTGTACAATGTAGCTGAAGACGAACAACTAGAAAGAAAGAAAGAAAAGAAAGAAAATACATTTATTTGAACCCACATGAACTAGACAAATGCCCGATGTGCGAGAAGCCACACAAGCTACCGGACTGCCCGAAATACGCAGCGCTATCCGTAGATGAACGGTGGGAGCTTGTGCGCAAGAACAAGCTTTGCTTCAAATGTATCGCCAAGAGACACATGCGCCTCCACTGCAAGGCCAAGCAGTGCAGCATAGGACAATGCCTACGACCTCATCACACGAGTCTGCATCAGCAAGATAAGGAGGAACGTCCCGAAAACCCGAGGTCCGAAGCAGGCACCGCAGAATCTGTCCTGACGATGGCAACACCGACCGCCACCAGCAAGAGGGCAGTGCTGCTGAAGATGTGTCCAGTCACTGTCGTGGGACCACGGGGGAGATCCGCACACACGCCCTCCTGGATGAAGGCGCTACAATCTCGCTGATCGATGAGGAGTTGGCACAGAACATCGGTGCAAAGGGATCGCTGCTACCGCTACGGATGCAAGGAGTCAACGTGACACAGGAAGAAAATAATAGCAAGCTGGTCACCATACATTTGAGGGGAACAGACAGAGAGCTGCACAAATTTCAAGCAAGAACAATCAAAGGCATGAAGTTGATTCGGCAATCCATACCGATCACGCTTCTGGAGTACGAACATCTCCGAGATCTATCGCAAGACGAAGTGTGCTACGATACCGTACGGCCTGGAATACTGGTGGGAGCAGACCACTGGGAATACATTGTAACACAAGAACTGCGCGTCGGTAAACGGAACCAGCCGGCCGCATCTCGAACTCGACTAGGATGGGTGGTGCACGGGACTGTACCACGCACCATCATCGAAGATCGAAACAGCGTTCTGCACGTCTACACTCTGGAACGAAGAGTGGAGGCGAAAGAGCAGCAGGACAATCATCTCCACGACTTGGTGGAGCACCACTTCAGCATCGAAGCGCTCGGCATCACTCATAAGCCACATGTGAGTGACGCGGATCAGCGAGCCGCTAGAATAATCGAGCGAACTATAAAGAAGACGGGCAAGGGCTACGAGATCGGACTGCCCTGGAAGGCGGACGGCATGACATTGCCTCCGAGCTATAGTGGAGCGCTCCGTCGCCTCCACAAAATTGAAGTGAAGATGGACGCTGACTCAGACTTCGCTAGAAAATACACCGAGCAGATAGAGAACCTACTGCAGAAAGGATACGCTGAACCATGCGACGGCGCTGAAAATACAAGTCCGGTCTGTTGGTACCTGCCACACTTCGCGGTACAGAACGTCAACAAACCGGGGAAACAGAGGCTTTTCTTCGACGCGGCAGCGAAAAGTCGCGGAGTCAGCCTGAACTACCATCTCCTGGAAGGGCCGGACCTACTGATGTCACTACCAGGCATCCTGTTTCGATTCCGGGAGAAACGCATCGCAGTCACGGCAGATGTACAGGAGATGTTTCTCCAAGTGAAGATTCGTCAGGAAGATCAACCGGCACAACAGTTCTTATGGAGAGGCGCCGACAGAGAGAAACCACCTCATCACTTCAAGATGACGAGCATGATATTCGGCGCCGCAAGCTCTCCCTTCATCGCGCGTTACGTACGCAACTACAATGCGAGAGAACACGCTCAAACCCACCCTCTCGCCTACGAAGCCATCACTCGAGATCACTACATGGATGACTTGGTAGTGAGCTACGAGGATAAACAGGAAGCCCACTGCGTGATTTCTGAATTACAAACAGTTCACACGGCGGCAGGGTTCACACTGCGAGGATGGAGCACTAGCAACAATAGCGTACTGCGAGACGTACCTGAAGAACTGCGAGCCACCGACTCAACTTGGACGAAACGGCCCAGAGAACAAGATACTCGGGCTGTACTGGAACGCCGAACGAGATGAACTGGGATTCAACACTTCAATGAACAAAGTCCCCGCCGAAGTGCGTGCACGAAGTCGCGCGCCTACCAAGAGAGAGGCACTCAGCGCGGTCATGTCCATATATGACCCTCTTGGACTGCTGAGCCACTGCACCATACGAGCAAAGATCATTCTGCAGAGCCTGTGGCATTTGAACATCTCCTGGGACGAGCCTATCCCTGACGAGGAGAACGACCTTTTCGCCACCTGGCTGGGACACCTCGCCGATCTTTCGGGTCTGCAACTGGAACGACGCTACGCGATGGAAGACGACCAGAACTTGGAGCTGCACGTTCTGTGTGACGCCAGCGAACAGGCCTACTCTACTGTGGCATACTGGCGTGACACACAACCCGACGGAAGCGTCAGACTGAGTCTCGTGGCCGCCAAGTCAAAAGTGGCTCCGAAACGCGCGCAGACCATTCCCCGTCTGGAACTGCAGGCGGCTGTCATCGGTGCCAGACTGGCTGACACCATCAAGAAAGAACATCGAGTCCAAGTCAAGAAAACAGTGTACTGGACCGATTCGATGACGGTGATTCACTGGGTGCGGCACGACGCGAGACGGTACACTCCGTTCGTCGCCCATCGCTTGGGTGAGCTAGCAGAGCTCACTCACAAGAAAGAATGGCGATGGGTGCCCACCAGGGAGAACATAGCCGACGATGCGACGAGATTCGCGAGCACACCAATCTCCATAGAAGACCGCTGGTTCCAGGGACCAGAATTCTTGCTCCGCCCCGAGGATCAGTGGCCGACAGAAACGACGTCGAGCGAAGACGGCGAGGAAGAGGTGATTCTGCATGTTACGGAAGAAAACAAAGCAGGGGAGTGGCTGCCAGATCCCGCACGCTTCTCCAAATACGAGACGCTAGTCAGAGCGTCAGCCCGCGTGCTGGCATTCATCGACTTATGTCGGCGCCGAGCCTCGGGACTAGAACATCGACACATCGAGGAAGCGGAACGCGCTCTCCTACGTCAAGCCCAACAGGAGAGCTTTCAAGACGAGCTGCAGAAGCTAAAAGCATCTCGTCCGATCACCAGGACGAGCCGACTGTTTCGGCTGGACCCAGTCCTGGAAGACGGCATCCTGCGCGTCAGAGGCCGCATCGGGGCGGCCGATGCACCTCTCGAGGTGCATCCAAACTCATCATGCTGCGAGAACATTGCGCAGCGGGGCACGCGAACCGCGAGCGCGTGACGAATGACCTCCGTCAGAAATATTGGATCATTCGTCTACGACCCACCGTGCGCACCATAGAAGAGGACTGCACCCTCTGCCGAAGAAGGCGATCGAGACCCCTGATTCCGACAACGGGGACCTGCCACGGAACGTGTGGCCCATGGGGATCGTCGAGCGCGCCTACACGGGTCCAGACGGCGGAGTACGAGTGGCAGACGTCCGAACGAAGACTGGCGTCTTCAAGCGGCCCGTGAGAAAGCTCATCGTCCTGGAGAAAGAAGAGGCTACGCGAGCTGTGCCGGTGGGAGGAACTGTAGCGGACGCCGAGCTATAGATTAAGTTAGGAAAATTGTTATGTTTAATTGCCTTGTATAGTATAGAGATTAGAGGCGAACGATAGGGTTGCTGCCGCCGAACTGGGCGCGGCAGCCGGGCACCGCCGTTTTGTATATTTATAGTGTGCGAGCGAGAGGGCGCAACCCGTCCCTCTCCCACACTTATCGGATCGGCAGTATAATATTTATAGTGTGCGAGCGAGAGGGCGCGACCCGTCCCTCTCCCACACTATCGGATCAGCAATATTATATTGCAGATACCGGCCTATAAAGGCAGCGGCGCCCGCCCTCAAAATGATTCAGCATTAAGACTTCGTCTAGAACAGTTCTAAGAAATAAATATTAATTAACAGTGATCGAAGGTTTACTTTCAACAACATACAGTCCACAACAGGCACCATAGGTAAGGACGGGCAGAATACACATGTCGATGAGCTTACGCTTAAGTGACAATGGAAGGTATCCCTTCATTAGCGTCTTCATGGACCAGAAGCTCCTCCAGGTATTTTCGACGCGGTGGACGACCTCTTTATCTTGCCTGTTTTCGAAGGAGACAATCTGGCCCAAGTAAATGTACTCATCGACGTAGCGTATTCTAGCCCATCTACCATAATTTTTTGTTTGTTGGTGTTAGTCATTAGTTGTGTCTTTACCGATTCATCATTAGTCCAACCTCAAGGCTTGCAGTGCTCAGGTCTTGGAGCATATTTTGGAGTTCTTGTGCTGTGGGAGCAAAGAGAACAATGTCATCAGCGAAGCGCAGCTTCGTAAGCTTCTTATCTCCGATAGATACACCTCTTTGTTTCCAATAGACTGCCATTTTTCTGAAAATTTCTTCTAAAGTTCGTGAAGAGTTTGGGGGAGAGCGGGTCACCTTGCTTAACGCCTTTGTCGATTGTCAATCTGTGTTGGTCAGCTAGTAAAACATAAAAAAAGATTCTGACGAATTGAAAACATCCTCTTCTTTTTGAAGTCGGTTAGTAAACAAGTGTACAATAAGGTCTTAAAATGATGCTGTAACTTGGCGCTTTGTATAATTGAAATATGTTGGAATTTCATGGCTTTATTATTATTATTACAAGTTATTATATTATATTATTAATATAAGTTAATTATTTTAAAAATCAAGACCTTCAATCAATTACATTATTATGCGTGGTGCTTTAACTTTGTCAAGAACTTTCACTTGTTTCTTTAAAATAGGCTCATTTCGAAATATTTTATTATTGAAAAAAAAAACACTGATATGAACGAAATATTAAAATCCGTTGAGCCATCTAAATACTGTTGGAAATAAAATTAGTTACCTATATAGGGTGTTTGATAATATACGCACAAAAATAAAGGGGTTATTTTGATGAGCTTAATAAACAAATTTGTGAAATCTTTACCATAGAAATGTGAAATTTATTTTGGCATGTAAAAACAAACACTTTATTAAACTTATGTTGTGCTATTGCATAATGCTTGCCATCTAACCACAGTAACTGTATTGGTGACGTCTCGAGATATCTCTTGTTGACCCTTTCTAACCCAAAACCGAAAGAGATATCAAATCGGCCTTTACTTTTGGATGTCACTTGCAAGAGTAGGCAGTAAGTTTTAAATCGAATTAATCACCTTAACTTAGTGTATTTTCTTTAAAATTTGATAGTATAACTAGTAGTTTTTTTTTTTCGAGAAGTCTTTTTTTGTGTTTTGAGAAGCCATCACTTGAATATCGTCAGTATATTACCAAACACCCTGTATATTTTTTGGTTTATTTAGGAATTAAGGCATTGTTGCTATTGTATTGTTCTATCTAAATTGAATTTTATGTGCTCGCCTAGGAAGTAAAAGGTATTCTAGATTCCATTATCTATTATGTTGCTCCAAGCACTAAGCGACCGACCGGGTGTCACCGTTATCAGATTATCGTTAAAGTCTAGAGACTTGAGATTAATGACTCAGTTAACGATAACGGACCGTTTAACGGATTTATTCGATCGATAGAGTAAATGGACTTTGGGGTACGCTAAGAGAATAATGGGAAAATATTGTAGAATGAAGGCTTTAGTATGATTGGAAATTATAGCAATTGAAGCACTTTTCTGAGTTATTGTACATTTTATTAAGTATATACTTTGTGTTTAACATTTTTGTCGATCATATTAGCTTATTATAGCTAACATATGTGACCATATATAGGTAATAGGTTATAAGTTTATTGTTCAGCATAATGCTGAGCCATTCCCCTTTTTTGTCACAGGGCTCATAGTGACTGGGTACGTATTTTTAGTATTATTTATTATTTTTTGTTTAAATAACGTGTTTTTAATTTTCTGCTTTTTATTGTCTTTATTTAATTATCTGTCTTTACTTATCCACTGTATGTAGTTTCTGTGTGTTTGTTACTTGTATCGAAATAAATGTCTATACCTAATCTATCTATCTATCTAATATCTATGTCAGTATTTTTTTAAATGCAATATGAAGAAACAGTTCCCTATAAATACTTTATCACGTACTTATAACGTTTATATAAATTTAATTATCTATATTAATATTACTAGTGGTTCGCCCCGAACTGAGATCTCGCGAGTCTCAAATAGAAACAAAAATAATATTATTCGTAATATACGATTATCGAAAGTAGTGCCACGAAATGTAAACCATAATACTTGACCTACAGTTTCATTCAAATTACAGGTAAGGGGAGTTCATGTAAATTGGTTAATCTTTTTTGGGGTAGCAATTGCAGTTATTCTAGATTTCAGACTTTTGTCTATGCCTAATGCCAAATTACTAGTGCCAAAAAACTAAAACTAAAAAAACTAGTGCCAAATTTTAGCACTGTGGGGTCACTGGTGTACCCTATGAATTTTGTCAAAGTGCAGTTATTATAATGGTTAATAACTTAAAAACTACAAAGTTTAGACTAAAAACAAAAACGGGGTCGAAATGTATTCACAAATACCTTTTATTAAACGGGCCACTTGTCCATTTGAGTCCCATTTTGTTTTTTTACCCTTCTTGAACCTAATTATATCTCAACAACCCCCCCCCCCACATTTTAGCTGATTTAGTCATACCAAAGTTGCGCCATCACTCCCTATCTATATACCAAATTCTGCTATGATCGGATAAACGCTTCGAAAGTTATCCTCGGACAAAAAAACATACATACACACATACTTACATACATACAACGCCAATTTGCCGAAGTTAGTTTGGAGATCTCGCTTCGCTCGATCAATAAAGAGGAAAGATTTGTATTTTTGTATGTTTCTAACAAATAAACTTAAATAGTATACTGGTCCAATTTCAAAAATTATTTTACAAATAGAATGCTACATTAGCCCTTAATAACACAGGCAACTTTTTACCTAACTGCGCAGAAGGAGGGTAATATTTTTATTGAAAAAATACGCGTGAGAAGCTGCGGATTGGTCAGCTAGTTATTTACATATATCGCAGTGGCTAAAAAAGCAGTAGGTCAGACTTGCTAAAAGAGAAAACTGAAAAAAGAGATCATTTTTGAAGTAAGAGTGTAATTGATAACCCTATATATAGAAAAGTAGGTGTTGGCTAAACAGATTCTGAATAAAGTAAAGTAAAGTAAAAAACGTTTATTTTGCATCACAAGGGTATATTAAACAAAATAGGTACAGAATATAATGGTAATGTTGTGAAAGCCAAAACGGTCGCCACTCAGCATAATGCTATATTAGAATAAAATGTACACCACTACAGTGCTGTGCGTACATGGCAGCAACTGAGTCAAATATCAGTTATAAGTATTAGTAGGTACATAAGAACTAGTAAATAATAACAAACAAACATAACTTATACACAAAATAAAACCTAATCTTCTAATCTTTCTTATATATGAAAATCTCCTGGCCCGGTTTTAGTGGTCGAATTTCTCCAAAACGGGTCGACCGATTTTAATGATTTTTTTTTGTATATTTGGTAGTTACGAGAATAGGTCGTAAAGTATTTTTCACTCTCCTACCCCTATTCTCCATTTTTTAATCGCAATTTTAGTATTTTTGTATGAACAATATCCATATAATTTAACCGTCGTTCATTGACGTGAAGTCGTTTACATGAAGCTACGCGTCACTTTGACTTTTCATTTTGCATTTGATTTAAGTGGGTATCTTAATGGACATGAGTAATTATATTTCCTATTAATTAAATAAATAAATAATGCTGGCCATCTTACACAGCGCTATCTAGCCCCAAACTAAGCAAAGCTTGCACTATACTTGTATCAGATAACTGATGAATACATATATACTTTTTTTTGTAAATACATACTTATAATATATAAAGGAAACTATCAGACCCGGGAACAAATATCTGTAGATCGTGCAAACATTATAATAATAAAATAATAATAATAATAATAAGCCCCTCCAAGCCCAACCCCACGTCCGTGCTGACCATCTATGCCACGTGAGGGGCGGACAACCGAAATAAAATAACTTATCGGATGACTAAAAGGGCCATGGCAAACCCACCATGATGGAGAAAAGTAATAGTACACGTATATGGTCACTTCCCGGGGGTGATCGCCGGGGCACGTCTGGTTCCGATGCTGGACGTTACAGCATGCAAGCCATCGGTGGCGAGGGTAATGGGCGGCCCTCTGCCGGGGAACCCGAAAAAAGTGAGCTCAACAGAAGGTATAACCTACGACCACTAAGCTACGACCGGAGCACATCTTCTGGCACCGCAGATCGCAGTAGGACGAGCAGAAATCACACGGAAGCATTGCGGCTGGTCTCGATTGAGGAGCGGGGCCCAAGCCAAACAGATTGGGCTGAAAAGGACCAGGATGCCCAATCTCTTACATCCTCACCTAAATCCCTTTTCTCTTCTATACCTTCCTCTCCCCCTTCATATCTTGATTTAATCCCTGAATACTCTTGCCCTTCTTCTTCTCCTTCGTTATCATTGGCCGAAGACGTTGTGCAGGCGACAATAGTCGCAGACCCTGCACCCGCTAAGGCTAAACTACGTGCGCGCAAAAAATGGACAGAAGAGATGAATACCTTTATCCTGCGCACTTACTTCATCCTAACAAAGTTAGAATCAGACACAAAATCTTACTAAGCTGAACTGCATAGTCAATTTAACAATAGATTTCCCGAAATGGATGTTAGTAAACAAAGATTAGGCGACCAACGTAGAGCAATTGTTCAGAGACAACTCTTAACAACAGCCTGTATAGCAGAACTAAAGGCAGAGGCTTCGACACTGCTATCAACACGCCAACTTCAAACACAACAATCTAGTACTCAAGTACCAGTCACACAACGCATGCACTGGACGACAGAACACAACGAGGCTATAATCAAGGCATACTATAGAATAACCCAACTGGAAACAAATAAAACCGCATATAGAAAGGCTCTACACCAAAGCTTTATTAATATCTTCCCTCATCTTGGCCACGTCAGTGAGCAAAGAATTGCGGACCAGAGGAGGGTTATAATTACGAATAAATATATAGACAACGATAGACTTGACACTATTAGGCAGGAAGTTGCTGATGAACTAGGCACCACAGATCACAACGAACAAATAGAGTGTACGGTGAAAACTGTAAGCAGCAATGATATCATCGCGAGTTGCCCAGAAGATCCGAGACCGCAACTTTTGAGTCACCTACAAAATAATGTGGACAACAATGTCACTCAAGATACACTAGATCGGGTCCCAGAGATAAATGAATCATATGCCCAAGCTTTAGACTATTTTAAAAACACCGATCCAGAAGAAAGACCATATATCCCCAAACAAAGATCTTCCAAAAAACTTGCGAAGGTTGTTAATTATCTTAATGAAAAAACCTTACCTGCTTGGGTTAACATTGATACAGACTTTAAAACCCTACAAACATCGATCTATTGTGCTGCATGGACAGCTGCAAAAATCAATGGAACCAAGCTCAAACTACCACCTGAAGATGCTCAAAACCGAATACAACACCAGTACAAGCCTAAATGGCAGATACGGCTTGAGCGAAAAGTTGAAGATCTACGTAAAAAGATCGCAAGGTTGACGCAGTATATCAATGGTAACACAAGTAGGCCATTAACTCAACAAATACACAAAATCATGGAACAGTATAAAGTACACAGTACACACGAAGAACCCAACACCAATCTATCACACTTTCTTGATACTTTAAAGCAGAAACTTACTGTTATTAGCAGCCGCCTTAGACGCTATAAAGCTTGCACATACCGTAAATCCCAAAACAGCCAGTTCACCACTAACGAAAAGAAATTCTACCAAAATTTGTCCAAACTGACCAGTAATAACACAACGTCGGCGCCAGTTAGCGGCATTATTACTGTAGACAACTCAAATAACACGCCGAACCCGGTCGAACTAAGACAATTTTGGGCAGATATTTGGGAAAACCCTGTGGAATATAAAGAAGATGCTGATTGGGTGAGAAATGAGGAGATGCTGTGTTTGGACCTGGATGCTATGGAATATGAGAGCATACCTATTGTCGTATTCCAAAGTGTTTTGAGAACTATGCACAATTGGAAAGCGCCAGGATCTGATCACATACATAGTTACTGGTATAAAAAGCTGACACATATCCATCCATATCTTTATAACCATATCAACAGTTTTATAATAGACCCGAGTTCGATGCCTTTATACATCACATCAGGTACCACCCACATGATCCCTAAAGACCGCAATGACATGTCAAACCCCGCCAAGTATAGACCTATCACTTGTCTTCAAACCTTATATAAAGTTATTACAGCCTGCTTGTCTAAACTGATCTATAAGCATATTGATGCACACAAAATACTTAACGAGCAACAAAAGGGCTGCAGAAAGTTTAGCCAAGGATGCAAAGAACAGCTTATTATAGATTCAGTCATTCTAAAGCAGGTTCAACGTAAGAAAGAAGACTTGTATACGGTCTATATTGATTATAAAAAGGCATTTGACTCAATAACCGCACGCATGGCTCACTAAGATCTTAGAGATTTATAAAGTGCATCCCCAACTCATTTCCTTTCTCTCTGAGGCTATGTCTACATGGACCACTCGGCTTTATGCGCAAACAACCGAAAGCGGAGTGATTAAAACAACACCAATCAATATACAAAGGGGTATCTTTCAAGGAGATGCGCTCAGTCCGCTGTGGTTCTGCCTTGCCCTCAATCACCTCTCCAATACTCTCAACTCATCGGACGTGGGTTATGTGATAGATCGCAACAGTTTGACAGACGGTTCGGTTTGTAGACTTAACCACCTGCTTTATATGGATGACATCAAGATCTATGCATCCACCCAGGCTGATCTAGAGTCTTTAATGTTAATCACCGAACAGTTTTCGCAGGATATTTCAATGCAATTTGGAATAGATAAATGTAAAATAAACTCAATAAAAGCAGGTCAAATCTATCAACACTCCTACCATATGCAGTCTGGTGAGACAATTGATCCCTTAGATGAAAATGAAACATACCAATATTTAGGATACCAGCAATCAATGCAAATTCATTATAAAGAAGTAAAAACTAAACTCACTACAAACTATAAACATAGACTAAATGCTATTTTAAAAACACAACTTAACTCAAAAAATACAACTAAAGCTATAAACTCTTACGTCATACCGATACTGACTTACTCCTTTGGTATAATAAACTGGACCAAGTTAGAGCTGAAAAATCTACAACGCGTAATCAATGTCACCATGACTAAAAATAGGAAGCATCACCCGCGATCTGGTGTACAGCGACAAATATTGCCAAGGCTAGAAGGTGGTAGGGGTATTATAGACATACATAGTTTACATAACCGACAGATAACTTCACTTAGGACATACTTCTACATTAAAGCTGAAACCTCTACCATCCATAAATCTATAGTAAAGTTAGATAGAAAATTAACGCCACTTAATTTACAAGACCACGAGAAACAGAAAAATGAGGAACAAACAGATAGACAGGCTCTTATAGCCGATTGGACCCAGAAATCTCTACATGGAAGACATCGCCATGACCTGAGCCAGCCCAACGTTGACAAAGATGCGTCGAACGAATGGCTTAGTCGAGGAGAACTCTTTCCGGAGACAGAAGGGTTCATGATAGCGATCCAAGATCAGGTCATTGAAACCCGGAATTATCAGAAGCACATAATGAAAGTACGCAATCTACCAACGGACTTGTGCCGCAGGTGTAATAGCTCCTCGGAAACCATACAGCACTCACAGGAGCCTGTAGAGCAATAGTCCAAACGGACTACAAGTTCAGGCACGACCAGGTAGCCAATATAATACACCAACGATTAGCTGCTAAATACGATCTCATAGATGCATCTGTTAGACCAATACCATACTACAAATACGCCCGAAGTTGTACTCGAAAACGCCTACCATAAACTGTACTTTGACAGAGCGATATTAATAGACAAAACTACACACTACAATAGACCAGATTTAACCCTTATAGATAAAACTAACAAAACCGCACTTATTATTGATATCGCCATCCCAAATACCCATAACATGCAGTCTACAATTGCGGAGAAGCTATCAAAGTACATAGATTTAAAAGATGAAATCACTCGAATGTGGCGGCTGCAAAAAGTATCAATAGTCCCAATAGTTTTATCCTCTACAGGTGTCATACCAAATCAACTGTTTCAGTCCCTCTCACTTCTGGATCACCCAAAACATACCTTTGCCTTATTGCAGAAGGCAGTAATTTTGAATACATGCAGGACTGTAAGAAAGTTCTTGCAAACTGCCCTATCCACCGAATTATCATCTACACTACCATGTACAACGGTTCAAAATGAAACTACCCGAACCACTGAGGGGTACTTGGCTTAGGCCCGTGCACCTCAGTTATTCTCCGGCTTTTCTGAGCCGAGTTGATAAAAATCATAAATAAAAAAATAATAATAATAAATAATAAATATTGCTGGACATTTCACACAGCGCTATCTAGCCCCAAACTAAGCAGAGCTTGTACTATGGGAACCAAATAACTGATATAATACTTATATACATTTTTTTTTTGTAAATACATACTTATAATATGAGTCTATTAGAATCAAAAACCGCAATGTCCATAAAAAAGTAAAAATGTGTTGTCTATGGCGTAATAATGTATAAATTTTATACAGTATTACGCCATAGACAACACATTAACCGCAATGTCCATAAAAAAGTAAAAATGTGTTGTCTATGGCGTAATAATGTATAAATTTTATACAGTATTACGCCATAGACAACACATTTTTACTTTTTTATGGACATTGCGGTTTTTGATTCTAATAGACTCATATATAGAGAAACAACCAGACCCGGAACAAATATCTGTAAATCATGCAAACATTTTGTTCCGCGGCGGGGATCGAACCCGCTACCTCCTGCGTCTCAGCCGGCTATTCGCCCACTGCACCACGGAGGTCGTCAAACACTTCATTGTTTATCCCGTTCTAATAGTGTCTTTATTTGGTTGTTACAGACATCTCGTATAACCAACGCAAGCGGCGATGCATGCGAGAGGCGCGATCCATGTCAACATGGCGGCGTCTGCATTAGCACTGACAACGGGCCCGTGTGCGAGTGTCGAGATGGGGACTATGAGGGAGCCTTTTGTGAGAGAGGTAAGTCTACATTTTTAACCGACTTCAAAAAAAAGAGGAGATTCTCATTTCGTCGGAATCTTTTTTTATGTATGTTCTCCGATTACTTGTAGACATCTGAACCGATTTGAGAACTTGTTTTTTTGTTTAAAAAGGTATTCTTCCCAGGTGGTCACATTGGCACGAAGTTATGATCTGATGATGGGATCCCAAAAAAATCGAGGGCAACCCTCAAACTTTATAGGGGCGCATAATGTGTTTCATATATTTTCTATAAAAAAAAAGTATTTTATAGTCTGTTATATTTTTGTTAAAAAGTTACTTGTAAAGGATATGACGAATCTGTCAGCATTAAATCTGACGCATTTATTTATCTTATTATTCACTCAAAATTATTAATTTTGAGTATATACAATATTTGCATCGTAAACGAGCTTTGTGGTGCAGTGATTGCATGGTTGGCTGAGACGCAGGAGGTTGCGGGTTCGATTTCCACTGCGAACAAGTGTATGCATGTTCTACAGATATTTGTTAGAAATATCTTAAGTAATCAGTTCTATAGCTTAGGTTAGTTTGAGGCTAGAAGTCGTTGTGTGAAACAACGAGCTTCTTTTTAAAGGATGCCCTAAGTATCCCATAAAGTCTTAACTATATTAAACTACTGATGCAATTACACGAGACGTTTCAGTTACTAATATAACAGGCGAAACCGGACACTCAATGATTAATCTGACATTAAATCTTAAAAAAGATAAATTTAAGCCCAAGACCATAACTTATAGATCCCTTAAATCCATCGATATCGATGTATTTAATATGGATCTCAATAGTATTGATTGGTCTTCTAATACACATATTGATTCGGTTGATGATATGATCTTTAGGTTTAATAATTTGGTAATTCAACTTTTTGACAATCATGCACCGATTAAGTCGACTTTAATTAAAAAACGTAATTTACCTTGGATTACGGATAATATGAAATTTATTTTTAAACTTCGTGAAGAAGCACACAGCAAGTACAAAGTAGAGAAAACTGAGTCTAGTAGGGACTACTATAAAAGTATGAAATCTTTAGCAAGTACCAGTATGTATAATGAAAAACGGGCCTACTTTGACTCACATATCAATTCTATCTCACATAATGCTAAAGAATTATGGAAAAATCTAAAAAAAAATATCCTTCCTGACAGTAACAAAAATGAATCTCTTCCAGATTATTTATGTTACCCTAACGAAATTAATAATAGCTTTTTGGACGTCCCTGGATCTAACTCTGTTCCATTGTCTGAGTTAACATATTTTGAATTTAATAAATTTAGTAACTCCTCACTTTCACTTCACACAGTGGATGAGATCGAGATCTCTACCCATATTCTTTCAATCAAATCTAATGCGCAGGGTGATGATGGTATCTCTATTGATATGATTCTTCTGACGCTGCCTCAGACTCTTGGCGCAATCACCTCAATAATCAATAACTCTATAGTTTCTTCATATTTTCCATCTTCATGGAAAATTGGGCTCATCACACCTATACCTAAAAATCAAACCCCTGTTACCATGAAAGACCTTCGTCCAATCACCATACTCCCTTGTTTATCAAAATTATTAGAAAAAGTTATTCATAGACAACTTAGCAAATACCTCGAAGATAATAGTATACTACCTGACGTACAGTCCGGGTTTAGGAAAAAGAGAGGTACAATTACGGCTCTCCTCGATGTCACTGACAATATCTTAACGAGTCAGGATCAAGGTATGGGAACTGTATTAACGTTATTAGATTTTTCCAGAGCATTTGACTGCTTGAATATCCCCTTACTATTATCTAAACTATCCTATTACGGTCTTGATAGAGATTCAGTGGCCTGGTTCGATAGTTACCTTACCGGTCGTACGCAAATTGTGCAAGTAGTAAAAGAGGACGGATCTCGTGTTTACTCAGAGCCGATGGCAGTTGCCAGAGGAGTACCTCAAGGTTCGATTCTAGGACCCCTACTTTTTATTGTGTATACAGCGGATATTACAAGAGAAATCCTGAACTGTAAATATCATTTGTATGCTGACGATGTTCAGATTTATATATCTTTTAAGCCTAATGACGTGGTGGAAGCCGCTCATAAAATCAATGACGACCTCGATAGAATAGCTAGATGGACTCGTAGAAACGCCTTATTGCTGAACGCCTCCAAATCAAAACACTTGGTGCTTGGATCGAAATGCCAGGTTAGCAAAATAATCACATCAAATCCTACTATCTGTATTCAGGGTCAGGTTATCGAACGCGTGAGCGAGGCTAGGAACCTAGGCATGGTCATCGATAGTCGTCTTCGTTTCGAAAAGCACGTCGTATCATTGGTCAAAAACTGTTTTTTTAGATTAAAAGTACTATATCAGATACGAAATCTTATACGGGAGGATGTCCGTATTATGCTAACAGAGAGTCTAGTACTGTCCAAGCTGAA
Source organism: Philereme transversata (assembly GCA_963924445.1). NCBI lineage: Eukaryota > Metazoa > Arthropoda > Insecta > Lepidoptera > Geometridae > Philereme > Philereme transversata. Next base: position 17,073,703 of record OZ004347.1, read on the forward strand.
CTATGGAGACATTGTTTTTGGTCCTTGCTTACTGGCCTCTACTAAACGCCTTATTCAACGTGTCCAAAATGCGTGCTGTCGTTTCTGTTTCACTGTACCTCCTCGCACACACGTGACTCCCTACATTAATAAAGCTGGCCTCCTTAACATGACGTCTCGTCGTAAGCTTCATTTGGCTTCGCTCGTTCACGAGCTCATAAGGTATAAACACCCAGAGTACCTTTACGAAAAACTTGATTGGTCCTCTTCTCAGAATCCGTATCCCACTAGAGCATCATCTTATCTTCTTATAACCAAACTCCATAAAACTACTGCCTTCAGGGGTAGTTTCCGCTACCAAGCTACCAAGTGCTGGAATAATATACCACCACCTTTGCGTCAACATATTTCTAAACATACGTTTAAACGCAAACTTAAAATACATCTGCTGTCTATGCAAATGGCCTGCTAGCGGAAACCCCACTTCACATACCTTCACTAACAACTATTACACTATACCTACATATAAATACCCACATTGCCTAAATTTATAATGACTACGACTTACCAACATACATACTTATAAATTCAATGTCCCTATATTTCAAACTCTTTAGTTTATATAATTTTGTTTGTTTGTTTTTTTTTTTAATAAAGTCAGATTATCTAGAAAAAAAAAAGGGTTGTCTGGAAGAAATCGCTTCTAAGCGATAAGACCGCCCATTGTACTTGTTGCTTTGTGATTTTTTATATTTTTTGTTTGTTTCTTGTGTGGTGTACAATAAAGTATTTTCATTCATTCATTCATTCATTATCCGGTACTGAATTTAGGAACCGGCGGAAGACCAGCGCGCTGCGTACTCGTATTTACTAGTGCGTGGCGCATAATGCTGAGCCGGATCCTAGTTTGCGGACGCCCATAACTTGAACGTACCTACTACCTATTTATAGTCTATATTTTTATTTCAATTTTTTGTATGTTATACTTATTGTCGTGTTATTTTTGTAACTGTGTATGTCTTTGTTTTGTTATGTCTGCAAATAAATGTATTTTCTTTCTTTCTTTCTTTCTACTTACTTATAAAGCATTAGAACAGTGTATGTATTTGTTGCTATAGTTACCCGTGTTACCAGTACATCGCATTTTAATAATATAAGTTTTGTACAAAAAAGGAAGTAGTTTTAATAATTATTTACTTTTCCTTCCGAGCTTTTTTTTCGACCCTTTGTATACCATAGAATAACAAATCAATATCGTCATTAATTAAAAAAAAACAACTAATCTCAACAAAACAACAGTGTTACGGGAAAATAAATAAAAAAACACACTACAATCGACCAGAAATAAAACTAAATGCACATAACATGACCGCGCGCTCCAACCGTCCGAGAAAAGTGAGTGTTACGAACGTGGCGCGCGAAGCCTCGACCGGCTTAGTAGTGGCTAGGACGGCCACGCCCCTTGTTGCCATGCTCATTACGTAACAATAGATATTCCACTATCTAGTGGAATACGACGTATGTATGGTAGAAATCCATCTGGAAAGTTTACCTAATATAGGTTGCTGGTTGCCGTTGTGTGCCGCACAAGCTCGGTAGCTCTGCAATGGAAAACCTTAGAGGCCTAAGTTCAGCAGTTGACGTCCTAAGGCTTAAATGATAATTCTAATTTACTGTTTTCCGATTCATTGCTGTTACTTCCGGTACATCGCATCTGTAGCCTCGGCTTTGTACTCCCGTGCTCTGATCGAACTAAGCCACGCTCACAAAGCGTCCGGCATTCATATTCGTGTTAACCAGTCGTTACCACTTGCAGCTTAAAAGCCGCTCCTAATGGTCCACTTGCAGATCTTGTCTGTCCACAGCTTAAAAGAAAATAACTCGATCACATTCGCAAATATAAAGCATATAGTATAGTTACATATTAGTACCATATAAATTATTTTTAACAAGAATATTTTCGGTAACTTTTAAAGAGCTTTCCAACAATACCCAACATTGGGATGCAAGTAATGTTTTGTTTTCCTCACCTCGTTATTCTTGTTTTGTTTTGTTTTCATCTCTGTTTGACAACATCCATGGTGAATTGGGCGGATGGCCAGCCGGAGGTTGCGGGTTCGATTTCTGCCGCGGGACAAAAGTTTACATGATCCACAGATATTTGTTCCGCATCTGGATGTTTTTCTATAATATGTAAGTTTATAATTATATAATTTATTTAAGTAAAAATCTACAAAAGAAAAGTATGTAAGTATTCTATCAGTTATCTGATTCTCAGAGTACAAGCTTTGCTTAGTTTAGGGCTAGATAGCAATGTGTGAATCCAGCAATATTTATTAACCACACAAAAGAAAATTATCTCTAAAGATAAAGATACAGATTTTATTTATTTACCAAAACTTAAACATATGTTACAAAACTAATTGGTGAAGCACCATATTCAGCCATAATGGCGAAATAAAAATTTAATTTTAAACTAGAAATGTTATTGTGTATCATTTAAATATTCATTGATTGTGTAATACCTATGCTTTTTGGGTCAGGTAATTTTTTAGTTTTGTCTTAAATAGATGGGAACTGTGTATCGATTTTATATTAACAGGAACCTTGTTATATATCTTCACTCAATACAAAACACACTCTTATTAAACAAAGCTGTCTTAGACGTTATTGCTCGAAGGTGGCCTTTATGCCTGTGTTGCTGTTCAAGGTTTCTTGGTTTGTGATATTGTTTCTAACATGTAAAGCCGATTCGTAGATGTAAAATGAAGGTAGGGTAGGGTAGGGTTGCTCGTAAAGGGTCTCTTATTTCACCAATTTCAATATCGTAATGTATGACATTACGTACTTGTGCGTTATTGTAATGTAAAACGCACGAGTTTCTTTTTAATAAGGTAAAACGTACGGTTTATCAAGATGCTCCATCTAAAACGAACGGTACTTTTATAAATCTTAGCAAAGAGTTTATATGTCAGAAAAGTGGTCGACATTTTATGAATAAAATTATCTTTGGAAGGTAAAATATAAGAAATAAACATTTAATTCTTTAATTTAATTAATTTTGACAGTAAATTACAACCGAACATCTGTAACAAAAACAAAAAAATATTAATCGACTTTATTAGTAATACTGGCTATTATAAAACGTCGTATGACATACGAGTACGTGCGCTTTGATAATTACAGCCTCTGCTTTCTTGTAGCAATATCGCCTCAGCTGTAATTTTCAACTTATCGCACTTACGAGTATATCATAATGTACTATTATCGCCTCGAAATGGAGCTTACATGAATCAGTTCTCTTCAAGTTACAAATATACTTTATACACTTCTAGTTTTGACAAACTGACAAAGCTGTTCATAGAGACCTGTGTCCTGACCGTCCAAAAGTGTAAATTATTTACCGGGCCAGATCATTGCATGAACTGATTCAATGCTGGACCGTTTTGTAAAATACCGGGAATTTCGTGTTCCGGGACTTAGAGTCTGAGGTTTCCGCTTCAGTCACCGTAATTTCATGAGCTGTTTGCGTTGCAAAGACTGCAAGGTATTTCAGTTTAATGGAATCGTACTTTTATGTACGTTATTTAAGGTGCTTTTCGCTATAGCGAAATTGGAGTAATAGAATTGCTAGAACGAAAATGTTTACTCAGCCATATCTTAATTCAGGTACGATGAGTATCACAGGTTTTGCAATATAGTATGCTAAAATAGGTTTAGCTAAACGAAAGCGTTATTGAAAGGAGCTTTTATCTAGGGCCATATCTAAGAAATAATCTTTTTCTAATAAAATATACGCTATGCTTTAAGAGTTTCAGTTTTTACAAGATTAATTTTGGTGAATGTGCCTAAGATCTTCACGTCCTTATCCCTCCTTCCCCCTTCCACCACCGGACAAGCAGACGTACCGAGAAGTACCACCTATATCTGGTTGGCATACCACCTTACCTACCATCTTGTTAGCACAAGTACGGAGTGAAACTCACTTCCGGCGTATGATTTTCCGAATCAGTATAATCTCGGAGTCTTCAAGTCCAGAGTGAATAGGTTCTTTCTAGGTAAGCGTGCTCCATCTTAGATCACACCATCACTTATCACCAGGTGAGGTAGTGGTCAAGCGCTTGGCTATCATCAATAAAAAAAAAAAACCAAAAAAAGTTATTTGTTTATTTTTGTGTCCCGGGACAGCCTGCTTCATTCAAAAACCTATACCATCCAATATAAATAAATAAATAAATATTGCTGGACATTTCACACAGCGCTATCTAGCCCCAAACTAAGCAGAACTTGTACTAACCAGAGCTTGTAGGAACCAGATAACTGATAGAATACTTATATACTTTTTTTTTTGTAAATACATAGTAATTGTAGAGGTCCTACCCAGGCTTCATTGATAGACTCGGTGCAAAAGTGGACTGTATTTATTTTTCTTCTTAGTTGCTAGTTTACAAGGTATAAATCGCGTTCTTGAATGATCACAAATTTCTGCTTGAAAACGGTCTAGCTTTATACAAATCTACTCCTCGCCCTAGCCATGGTGCGGGGATCGTAATTCACGCATTCACAAATCGTTTTATATAATTCCTAATACATCGAAGCTTCCAGCAAAGTTAGACGGGGACTTACATGTAGCTATCTCACTCTTTTGACCTTTACAAGTTTAAACTGTTACAATCTTAGCTACCTGTTAACATTTAAATCTGATTCGATCTTAAAACTACCTAATATACATTTCAAATCTAGATTCGATCCTTCCCCGTCTTTGATCGTCCGTTACAGTCTCCCCCCGGCGCAGATCCTCGCAGCCTTCTTATTCAATCGGGAGGACGATCAACCTTCTCACTGGCCTCCGGAAAACGCCTCCCCGCGTCCGCACCTCAGCGCTCCGAACTACTCCGTCCGGACCCGTAATCACGCGCTCGATCTGGCCCCGCGGCCATACGTTCCGAGGTAGCAAACCGTCCGCGATTATGGCGACGTCCCCTTCTTTGACGTTCTCTTGCTGTCTTCTGACGTCGCCTCGCGGCGCCAACGTAGGCAAGTACTCGTCGATCCAGCGCTTCCAAAAAGAGTTTGCCAGAGCTTGTGCGGCGCGCCACGTCCTTCTGTCGGCTACGTCGCAGTCTCCCACATATGGCAAACCTACTGCCGTCCCCAATAAAAAGTGGTTCGGCGTTAAAGCTTCCTTTTCCTCTGGGTCCACGGGTACATGCGTTAAAGGCCGCGAGTTCACGGTGTGCTCGATTTCTGTCATTAGCGTATTCAATACCTCTTCTCGCGGGGCACGTTCATTTAAGGTGATGGCTAGGGCTCTCTTCACCGTTTTTATCATTCGCTCCCAGGCTCCCCCCTGGTTTGGCGCACCAGGGTCGATGTACCGCCACTCGATCCGCTCTTTGAGTGCGTACTCTTTTAGGCCTGGGAGCCACTCTTCGTACGCCTTTCTTAGTTCCACTTCCGATCCGTGGAAGTTCGTTCCATTGTCTGATACGATTGCACTAGGAGTCCCCCGTCGGGCAGCCATTCGCCTGATAGCCATAATAGCCGAGTCGGTGCTGAGACTCGCTATAAGCTCCACGTGTATAGCTCTCGTTACTAGACACGTAAAGAGCATACCCCATCGCTTCTCACGGCGCCGCCCGATCGCCACCCACATAGGGCCGAAACAATCGATGCCGCAGTTAGTGAACGGCCTCGTGTTCATATCTAGGCGCATCCTCGGCAAGTCACCCTTTACTGGCTTCTTTGGGTTCGCTCTCCTTATCTTACACAGCGTACAATCGTTCAGAACCGTTCTGACCGCCGGACGCAACCGCAGTATCCAAAATCGCTGGCGCAGATTATTCACGATCTGTTCTCTGCCCGCGTGCTTATTCTTCTCATGTTCCCGTCTGATCAGTAGACGTGATAAGCGGTGCGCTCCGTCCAGAATGGGTGGATCCTTCAGGTGATCCGGTACTGTAGCGGCGTTGATCCTACCGCTCAGCCTTATTATTTCATCGTCACCGTACTTAGGGTCGAGTTGGTACAGCCTGCTCGTTCGATCGACGCTCATCCCTTTCTTCAGGCGCTGGAATTCGTCAGGGAAACATGCTCGCTGCGAGTCTCTGATGAGCAGGCGTTCTGCCTCTCGCAGTTCTCCCATCCCAAGCTGCCCACCGCGTCGTCGACATTTCTTTAAAAATGTGAGCGCGTGGGCCAGCGTGCGAACTAACCGTTCGTGGGATGAGAACCTGCTCATGTCGATGAGCGTTGATCCCTGGCTCACGTGCGCTGCACATGTTCTCTCTTCGTCTTGTTCTGGTGGCGATGAAACCTCTACAGGCCAACGTTCTTCGTCTTCAAATAGAAACGCCGGTCCCGTAAACCATCTATCGTCGCTCCGTAGCTGAGTGTTCCCCGATCGCGTTGCGTCGTCTGCTACGTTGAGCGCTGTGGGCACCCACCGCCATTGTTCTGGGCGAGTTAACTCTGCTATCTCCCCGAGTCGGTGCGCCACGTACGGAGTGAATCTCGTTTCGTCGTTCCTAATCCAATGTAGCACCGTCTTTGAGTCGCTCCAAAATGTTACATTCGTTTCCAAGTCATGGCTTTTGACAATCTCCGCGGCAAGTCTAGCGGCGATTAAGCTAGCCTGCAGCTCCATTCGTGGTATGCTCTGTGCCTTTAGTGGCGCAACCTTTGCCTTTCCTGCTACTATAGCGATGCTCACGCCGTCTTGGCTGACATTTCGCCAAAACGCGACCGCAGCGAACGCCTGCTCGCTGGCGTCACAGAAAACATGAAGTTGTCGCTGTATTATATCTGGTCTTGCGTCGTAACATCGCGGCAGTCTTAGGTCGGCGACGTAGCGTAAATTATTTTGCCATTCAAAAAATGTCGCCGCCTCCTCGGCTGGCAAAGGTTCATCCCAATCCACGTTCTTTTTCCACAACTCTTGTAACATGATCTTCGCCGTAATCGTGTATGGACTCAGCAGGCCTAGTGGGTCGAACAACGACATAACTGCACCCAATGCCTCCCGCTTCGTTGGCGTTCGTGCCACATTCTTAACATCTTCAGGTACGCGAGGCATGGCAGTGTTAAAGGTGAGTTCATCCGTGTCGGTAATCCAAAGAATACCCAATGTCTTGCCATATACATGTGCATTGGCCGCTAGCTCTTTTGGTGCATGCGCTCGGTTCTCCGGGTTAATACTATCCAGTAAGCCTTCACGGTTTGAGCTCCAGCTTGCAAGTTCAAAACCCGCTTGTTGATGCACCTCTTGCACTTGTGCTATAGCTCTGGCGGCTATCTCTTCCGTTGCAAAGCTGTCCACCCAGTCGTCCATGTAGTGGTTCCGAGTTATAGCGTCAAACGCTAGCGGGTGTGTCCGCTCGTGATCTTTCGCGTTCCTGTTCCTGACGCTATGAGCCAGAAATGGAGAACTTCTCGCTCCGAATATCATGGACTTCATCATGTACTTCTGCGGTGGATCTGTTCGGTTGTCGCCGCGCCATAGAAAGTGTTGGGCTGTACGGTCCTCTTGTCTTATGGTCACCCTCAGGAACATGTCCCGAATGTCTGCAGTGACCGCGATCGGCTTCGTTCTGAAGCGAAACAAGACGCCATGCAATGTCTGTAGTAGATCTGGTCCGTCCAGTAGCGCGTCGTTGAGACATGTTTCATTAGCGCGCGCGGCTGCATCGAAAACCATTCTAAACTTCCCCGGCTTGTTGGGGTTTGTCACCGCGAAGTGAGGGAGAAACCAGAGACGTTCGTTCTGACTCTGGTCCTCCTCGCTCTTTTCTGCATATCCCTTTGCTAGCAGCTTCTCCACTTGCGCGGTGTATGCACTTCTAAACTCCGGCGATCTGTCCATCTTACGTTCGATCCCATGTAAGCGTCGTATGGCCATGTCGTAGCTGGGCGGCATCTTCACCTCATCGCTGGCCCAAGGTAGTCCCACTTCAAAACGACCGTTCACTCGTCTCGCTGTTCTGTTGAAAATGCTTTGAGCCCGCTCATCCCTTGCGTTTGGCTTTCTTTTAATTGAAACGCCCAAAGCATCTATCTCAAAGTGTGCTTTCACGAGCTTGCTTAATTCCTCGTCTTGGTCGTTCAAAGTATGTCCGTTCTGGACACCTTGGCACGTATGGACGTGTAGTACCGTCTCCTGCTGTCTTATTGTGCTCCTGGGGATTGATCCATGGATAACCCATCCCAGCTGCGTTAGTGATGCAGCTGGCTGGGTTCTCTTCCCTGTTAGAAGCTTCCTCGTCACAATAAGATGCCAGTTGTCGGCCCCGATGAGTATGCGTGGCTTCGCTGACGCATAGCACACGGCTTCTGGACGGAGTTTCCTTAAGTGCGCGTATTTTAACACATCGGTACTGACGAGTTGATTTCCTAAGGTCAGGTTCTTCACAGTGCGCGCTGTGATCCGATGTACGTCCGACTTGTGTCCTCGGATCACGATATCCACTACCCGGCTCTCGGGTTCCCTCTGACTAGTCGTAGCCCCCACGATGTTCAAGGCTTTTGTCGGGCCTTCCGTTCCGATCATCGCGGCGATCTCTTCATCGATCAGAGTTATCGTTGATCCTTCGTCCAGTAACGCATACGTATTCATTTCCATTCCGTTACTGCCCTTAATCACGACTGGACACACCTTCAGTAGGACTTGATTCCTTGCTGTTACATGCGCAGATGCAGTGATGGCTGATTCTTCGGTCTGGCCCTGCTCACTGGCACCCTCGTTCCTTATTTTCGGCGCATGTAACAGTGCGTGATGCGGACGTGTGCATTCACCCACTCCGCATCGCTTGCTCTTGCACATAAAGCGTCTATGTTTGCTGCTCAGACAGCGAAAACATATGCCTGTCTCTTTGGCCCATTCCCATCTCTTGTCTACTGGCATCGCCGCAAGCTTTTTACACTCGACGGTTCTATGGTCGCCCCCGCAGCAACGGCACTCGTTCTTGTCCGTTGCTGCGTTCTGTCTCGTTGAGGCTTCCTCCTCCGATGCCGCGTTCTGTGTAGCGTACACCGACCCACGATTTCGTTCGTTCACCCTGGGTCGCTGCTCTGTAGGTCGGGCCTTTGAGGTGCTCTGCGAAGGCGTAGCTGTATACGCGTATCGCATTGCGCGATCTGCCTCTCTCATCAGGAACTGGGACAGCGTCAATATTTCTGGTTCATTTCGGCTGCCAAATTCCTCCGCATAGTCGCACCATTTTGATCGGATGTGCGGTGTCAACTTCTCGGCTACCTGTCGCGCAAACATCGGGTTCTGCAGGTAGCCGCGTTGGTCCATACAAGAGATGGCGGTTACTACGTTCTGTAGTTTGATGGCGAAAGCGTTTAATTCGCCTGCGGTCGCGCCCAGTCGCGGTAGCTTCTTAATCTCTTCTAACGCGTTATCTATAATCATCTCTGGGCGACCGTAACACTGCTCCAAAGTCTTCATTATAACTGCCGGTTCGGTTGCAGTGTATAACAAAGCCGACACTGCTTGACGGGCTTCGCCTTTCAGGCACGTTCTAAGCCTCGCTAGATTCTCAGCCGATGAGATCTTGTGGATGGTCGTCGATTCCTTCATGGCTGCCTTGAACGGTAGCCAATCCCCCGCAGCACCTCCGAATACAGGTAGATCGTACGTCTGTCTCGGAGGTGGTCTACGGTGAGCCATCTTCTCTATGGCTTCCGTTAACCGATCAATCCCTCTGTCTCGCGTTCGGTCCGGCGTGAGTGATCTGTCTCGCAGTGTTCGTGGTTCAAAAGTGACCCGATTGTTCGTAATCGGAGGATACCGCTCCGTATTCTGTTCTCTCGCGGTCGATGAGAGATACCTGGTATCCTGATCCGTCACTTGTTCTGGCTCCCCCCGTTTATGATGGCGTTGGAGCCAGTCCTCTATTCTGTGTTCTGTGTCTAGGGCTCCGTTCCGTGCACCCGTGCCCTGGATGCTTTCTTGTTCATCTTCTTCCCGTATTGTAGCGACTTCGGCAATCAACCTCTTCCTTATAAGTTCCGCTTGAATATGGAGCTCTTGCCTCTTAATCTCGGCAAGTCGTTCTTCAGCTTCAAATTCAATTTGCCGTATCCTTGCCATCGCGCTGGCGCTGGAGCGTTGCGAGCGGACGGACGGGGCACGCCGGCGTTCGGGCTCGGCGTGTGCGGTCACTCGCGGTGCTACCTCGGTCGCGGGCGCGGGCGCGGTCGTCTCTGACGCTACGCGAGCGGAGGAGGGTCCCGCTTCGGCGGGTCGCGGCTCAACGGGAGCATTCGGAAGCGCGGGTTCGGACGGGGACGCGGGGTAGTCTTCGTAGACGCGAAGTGCAGCCTTCTTCCCCCTCGTCACTGGTGGGCTCCTGGTGGTCATCTTCTTCAGCACTTGATGCCCCTACCTACCTAGCGGTCCCTAACACTAACACTAAAACCGCCCTAAGGCGTTTACCCGCTATTCCGACCGTTTGGCACCGTTAGGTGGCCGGAATAAACGGGCCGTGGACCAGCCACGTAAGGGGGTGGGGGGTCTTCACTCTTCGGGTGACGTCCTCGTTCGGTTGTCTTCAACGGACGCGGGCTTATCTTCAGGCACCCCGTGCCCTTGCGCCGGTCTTGACAACGTCGCACGTCGCACCGTTGGGTGATCTTCAGGCACCCCGTGCCCTTGCGCCGGTCTTGACAACGATGCTCGTCGCACCGTTGGGTGATCTTCAAGCCCGCGCCGTCTCTTCAGTGGTTATACGATGTAACTGTTTCTTGAAACCCAGTGGAGCGGGTCTTGTCGGCTCCGCAGGAACAACTGGTCCGGTCGTCTCAGGAACGGCTTATCCGGGTCGGAGGACCAAAACTTATAGGAACTGCTTATCCGGCTCGTAGGACCAAAACTTATAGAGGTCCTACCCAGGCTTCATTGATAGACTCGGTGCAAAAGTGGACTGTATTTATTTTTCTTCTTAGTTGCTAGTTTACAAGGTATAAATCGCGTTCTTGAATGATCACAAATTTCTGCTTGAAAACGGTCTAGCTTTATACAAATCTACTCCTCGCCCTAGCCATGGTGCGGGGATCGTAATTCACGCATTCACAAATCGTTTTATATAATTCCTAATACATCGAAGCTTCCAGCAAAGTTAGACGGGGACTTACATGTAGCTATCTCACTCTTTTGACCTTTACAAGTTTAAACTGTTACAATCTTAGCTACCTGTTAACATTTAAATCTGATTCGATCTTAAAACTACCTAATATACATTTCAAATCTAGATTCGATTCTTCCCCGTCTTTGATCGTCCGTTACAGTAATAATATATAGAAAAACAACCAGACCCGGAACAAATATCTGTAGATCATGCAAACATTTGTTCCGCGGCGAGAATCGAACCCACTACCTCCTGAGTCTCAGCCGGCTATCGTCCACTGCGCGACGGAGGTCGTCAAATATACAATCCAACATACTTTATATTTGTGTATAATTCACTTAGCGAATTAATTAAACGATTAAATATTTCTGTGGTCAGGCTGTTGCCAAGTTTGTGTACTTTGCCTGTTTTCATAGCCTGATGTTATATGGCATACTAATATGGGGTGGTAATGCAGCCAACACCAAAAGAATATTCATTTTGCAAAAACGTGCTCTTAGGTTTGTCCTTGGTTTCAAACCAAGAGAAACGTGTCGTGAGGCTTTTAAGCAACTTAATATCCTCACCTTTACTGGGGCTTACATCTAACACTGCCTACTGTATGTCAAAAAGATTTTAAGTGAATTCGAAACCTTAGCTGCAGATAACATACATGGTACAAGGAATGGTGGCAGACTTCGGATCCAAAAATTTAGGTTAAGTAAATCATCAAGAAACAAGAAATGTTAATTTTAATGTGACCTGTTCAATTTTTTTTTATTCCTTTTTTTATTATTATCCTTTTTATCCTTATTTGTCTTTTTACAATACTGACAAGCCCCTTTTACAGCCATGATTTGTAACTTGTAATTCTGTGAACTCTGTAATTTAAATCATTTTATTTTGACAATTATTTTCTTTATATTATAGATTTTTGAAATTTTGCAATTATTTGATAAAAATATACATTATCATTTTCATTCAAAATCAACCATACATTTTCATACTAAAATCTCTACTAGGATAATAGGACTTACCACAAATTCCTATTATCTGGCGCCAATAGGTATTTGTGTGCCAGTAACCATTCTATTGTATTCATATTGCATTGTACCGAGGGCAGTACTCGCTGTAATTAATGATGATTCAGAATTTGCAAGTTTAGGTGGCAATGGAGAGGCTATATAGCTTGTTACGTTTGGATAAATATGGGGTTTATAGCTACAAAAACATGTAATTATTTTAAGATAATCACACTATCTATCAGATGTGGAATTACCGTCTACCGGAGGTTTTTCCGGTGGGCTCCAAAATTAACGCCTTTAAGAGATTTTAGGGTATTAAGTGCTAGGCAACGCAACTGCAGTACCACGGGTGCTGGAGGAGTTTATAGATGGTGGTGACCACTTAACATCAGGAAGTCTGTCAGCTTATGATAGGGTTTAATATAAAAAAAAACTAATTGATCGAGCGAACGGAGATCTCCAAATCAACTTTGGCAAATCGGCGTTGTATGTATGTATGTATGTTTGTTTGTCCGAGGATAACTTTCGAAGCGTTTATCCGTCATAGTGAAATCGGCTAAACTATTTATTAATTATTATAAAATCATTCATTTATTTTATTAATTATTTATTGTTGGGCAGTCCCCCCACTACGAGCGTGTGCCACCACTTGCTGTTTTAGATGTTTAGAAGAGTAGAAGAGTTCCTCGTATAATAAATAAATAAATAATGCTGGACATTTAACACAGCGCTATCTAGCCCCAAACTAAGTAAACATTGTACTATGGGAACCAGATAATGGATATAATACTTATATACTTTTGTTTGTAAATACGTACTTTATACAGAAACAACCAGACCCGGAACAAATATCTGTACAAATTTCTTCCGCGAATCGAACCCGCAACCTCCTGCGTCTCGCCCATTTCGCCAGTGAGGTCATGAAGTGTGACCCCGGGGAAGTACTACCACCGTACCTATTTCTGCCACCAAGCAGCATTACTTTGTTTCAATGGGATGGTTTCTGGTGGAATTACAGGCACATGAGACTACACCTGTATGCCCTAAGTTGATGGACGAAGGTCCATCAGCAGTGCATCGTAGGGCACGATTCTATGGTGCGAGGCAATACTTTGTTATAGACGATGGTTACCACTTAACATCAGGTGAGACATATGCCTGTTCCATCTCCAGGTAGTATAAAAAACAAAAGAACTTGTCCTTCGCAGAGATTACAAATAAAAACAATTCATTCAAAAGCTGACGTCATAAACAACCCACGCAAGATTTTAGAGTATTCTCTTCTTAGGAACATTATTCAAGCTGTATTTATCTAAAGCATTGTTTACATTTGTACTGTATTGTACCGAGGACGGAACTCCGGGGCACATCGTGGTAATTAATTATTACTGCGATTGTTTGGTCATGTTTATAGTTGTGTAGCGTTGCCATTAATATCTTATAAGCGGTAAAGTGCGTGTACTCGGGTCTACAGGGTTCCGCTGTGAAAGCAGTTCTTCGATGACTGGTGTTTTTAGAAAACTTTAGATTTTGAACCAATTATCTCCAAATATTAAAGTTAAGAACGTCTTTCCAGTAACTACATTTTTTATTCTAGCACAACTATCCACCGGATACAATGACACTAATATTATAAATGCGAAAGTTTGTTTGTTTGTTTTTGCAGAAATTTAGTTCTAGACCTAAAATAACATATAGGCTACTTTTTACCTCATAAATAAGTTCCCATGATATAAGAATGAGTTGTCAAAGTTTCTATAGAAAAATGCTTTTGTTCTTTGTTACCCCTTCGCGCCAAACCGACGTACTGACCGCAGTCCACTCTCTTCAACGAAAATAAGGTCGCAATGATGAATCAGACACAATTTTTAGCTACCGCAGCGTCCTTCAACCAACTCACTATAAGTCAAATAGAGCCGCAACAATGCGTCATAAAAAAACCAGCTACCGATATATGACCGATATCGGTCATATAGATAAATCATATAGTTAGGTAAAGTCATAAAAAGTTGAGGCTACCCCAGCATCCTCCAGCCCAATCTTTTAAAGATTTTTAGACAAATAGGGTCGCAATGATAAGTCATACTAAATTTTTAACTACCGGGGCGTTCTTCAGTCCATTTTTTCTAGATCTCAAAATAAGCTGTATGTAACTGTAACGCGGGCGAAGCCGCGGGTGGGTCAACTAGTACATTATTTATGTCAAAATAATGTCATTATGGCTTTTCTTTAAAACCACCGTTTTTATGCATTCTATAATATTTCAGGCTATTAGCCGAAATATTTGTGTTTTGATATTTCATGCTACTTTTAGGATCACGTTGAAACATGACGACATCCGTGGTGCAGTGGGCGAATAGCCGGATGAAACGCAGGAGGTAGCGGGTTCGATTTCTGCCGCGGAGCAAATATTTGCATGATCTACAGATATTTGTTCCGGGTCTGGATGTTTTTCTATATATTATAAGTATGTATTTACAAAAAAAATGTATATAAGTATTCTATCAGTTATCTGGTTCCCATAGTACAAGCTCTGCTTCGTTTGGGGCTAGATAGCGCTGTGTGAAATGTCCAGCAATATTTATTTATTTCCACATCCTTGAAAAGTAGCTAGCTAAAAATAAACAGCTGTTTAAACTACTAGTATTACTTCCGGTCCAGTGTTGTCATACAACAAAGTAACTTTGCGACAGTCCTGTACAAAAGGGAGGAAATAGTCGCGAATCGCGGTCACATAAAATGCCGCTTTATTACTTCTTGTTATGCGTGTGGCTGGACCTTTATGTATGTATTTTAACTAACCGTATTTGAAAGTGGAAAGAGATTGTGTACATTCCACATGGACAGCCGGGGTCTGTACTCTCGGATAAATATCGTACACGATATGACGTTATAAATGTATTTTTATATGGTTTATGTGGTTGATTAACTTAATTATAGTCTTATATGGTCGAGAAACTCTACACACTCATTGTGTCACGTAAAACTGGAAACAAAATTGTTTTAAACTTGAACAAGCGATTTTTTTTATTTAAAATCCTCCCACTTTTAATGTCAGGGATTAAAAACTGGAATAGCTGAGAACCAACCGATTTAAATTAGCTTTTTATTAAAAATCGTTCGAATCATCCGTTTGGGAATAACAATCCCACAGAGACAGACAGAATAGGCGTCTTAAGTCATGTATGTAGTAGTATGTTAGTTATGAACAGTGGATATGTTAGTTTGTTAGTGCTTAAGTTAGATGTTGTTGTGTTTTATTTTTACATGGCTGGTTTTAATAAAATATTTTTTTCACACCACTTGCTTAAATTACATGTCATGTAAACTTCATCGAAAGTAGGTGATTAAATCCCTACGGCTGATCCGGGAGTCAAGGTGTACTAAATTTTATTATGCGCTCGTGGGCATTATGTGATTTGAATTTGGAATCTTATCTGTATTCAAATTTGAACCAAAGAGACTCACATAATAAGAACTTATTCGTAAATCGAACTAACCTCTGCACAGAATGCACCAATCTAGATTTGGTTTTTATTGTCTCGCAGAAAGTGTGGAAAGTAGAGTATTCTCCTCGTGGATAAAGCTGTCTGCATTTTGAGCTTGCTTTTATTCCTCTCTACACTCAGGATTTTAGTAACTCCCTCGCCCCACTCGTGACTCTAGACTTCGTTATGTTCGGGATTCAATATAGCGCCCGTGATGCAAGACACTGCTATATCCCCTCGTTTAATAATTCACTATTTTCTTTCTTATAAACACCTCTTTTTACATCGAGTTTTAAGAACACGTCAATCCAGCAGTAATTCGCCTAATATCCTAACATATTACAGTATATTTTTCACGATTTATTTCAAAACGTTAGACGTACTTCCGCCCACGTCGGTTCAGGGAAATATTTTCCTAATTTTACCAAAATACTTTCAAAGTGCTGAACATTTTTCACGGAAATCTTTTGCCATATTATTTTCATAAGAAAGAACAAATTGTTTTGACCCTGACTTTTTAAAAGCATTAGCACTGTTATGTTGTTTCTTTAGGTATATACTATGCTAAATTCTGTTGTTTACTGCGGTTTATATTATATCTAGCTATGATCCTAGATCGAGAAACAGAAGCAAAGTGTAAATTTATGGGAATAATATCACGTTGCCTACCATCTACTGATCTTGGATCATGCATAAATGGGATATTAATAATGGCATCTATTATAACACTGACTAATCTTTATTTTAGTTTTAATGCACCAATACTTACATTATACTAAGATTTATTATCTTAAAAATTGCAAACAATATAACCAATTTACGACGAAGCGCAAATTGGTTTCATTGTTTGCAATTTTATTTGTAAAATTATTGTATACAAAATTTTTTGAGATGTTATTTTATTTAGCATCATTAGCTTATGTTAATAATATTTATTTTAACAGTATTATTTATTTATACTTTTGTTATACTTACTTAGTCTTCTCTATTCCTCGGAGACCTGCAAGGCTAGCACAGCGATTTCCTTGTCTACTCTTCGAAGAGACGACAAAGCTCTGACCGCAACTTGTATTTCTGCGTGTATTGTTATATGTTTTATTTTATATTGTTAAGCGTTATTCTATTCTATTATCGGTCGATTCTTACGAAATTGTCTTTGCCCTGGGCAGTCACAATAAAGTTTCTTCATAGACAAAAGTAAGATACTCTGTCTATAGCAACGTACGTTGTATATGTAATTATTTGAATATCTAACCAAAAATTGTTGGCAAGCGCGTGATTGAGAAGAGTGCGAAAGAGACAACTTGAGAAGACAGTGTTGTCTAAGCATCGCAAGACCTAGACAATTTCACAAGAAATTTGTCTATACTTAAATGTCAAAGATAGAGAAAATCATAGCTATCGTGTTCGGCGTTGTAGACTTCTGTCGAGGAAGTGTCGACAACGTTTCTTCCCATTCACTCTCGCAATCGCCGTGCTCGAGAAGGTCAAAAAGTGTCTTCATTCTTCCGAAAAATTACTCAAGACTAAACTCTTCTCTACAGTTACTGTGCTAGGCTTACTGGTGTCTATATCGTAAGCACATCCGCACGTTGGACAGATTCCATCTGAAATGCCTCCGTGATATTATGAACGTCAAATGGTCCGTCTACATTCGAAATACGGAAATTCTGCGCCGTTCTAATGTTTGCGGTATCGAGGCATATCTGATGAGGTGTCAATTGCGATGGTGTGGCCACGTCTCTAGAATGCCTGACGAAAGAGTGGCGAAGCGCATCTTCTTTTCTGAACTCCAAAAAGGCAAGCGCAAACATGGCGGCCAGTTTCTCAGGTACAAGGATGTTCATAAAAGACATATGAAAAAATGTAACATTGAGCCCTCTGGTTGGGAAAAACTAGCGGAAAACCGCACGGAATGGAGGAGACAAGTCCAGCAAAATGTTTGGTCATTTGAAGACGACAGAAGGCGCGATCTTGACCAATAACGCGATGCCCTGAAAAATAAACCACCTAATGACATAATTTACCATCACAAGAATAATGCCCTTGCGTGCAGTATCTGCAAACGCACGCTCGCAACAAAGATAGGGTATATAAGTCATATGAGAGCGCATGAACGTAATTCATAAAGTGGAAAAACGGTCGCCGTGGTCGAAACCGGCCTGGAAGAGATCATCATACTTATAATAATAAATAATAAATAAATAAATATTGCTGGACATTTCACACAGCGCTATCTAGCCCCAAACTAAGCAGAGCTTGTACTATGGGAACCAGATAACTGATAGAATACTTATATACTTTTTTTTTGTTAATACATACTTGTAATATATAGAAAAACAACCAGACCCGAAACAAATATATGTAGATCATGCAAACACTTGTTCCGCGGCGGGAATCGAACCCGCTACCTCCTGCGTCTCAGCCGGCTATACGCCCACTGCGCCACGGAGGTAGATAGATAGATAGATAATTTCTTTATTGCACACCATTTAAATACAATCATTTATAAGAAACAATAGGTACTCTTAAACAATAGGTACAATGGGCGGCCTTATCGCTAAAAGCGATCTCTTCCAGGCAACCTTTGGATGGACAGGATCTATGTGAACAAAATAAGGACGGCGGCGTAAATCCGATATTAATAGTACACGTATATTTATAAAATATATAGATAATATAAAATAAAATGCATAATTATAATGTATAATATAATCATAAAATTACATAAATATTAATATTATAATACATAAAAATATATATTGTCATACCTACATATATAAATTATAAAAATGTAAAATTAATAAGTGGTCTAGTGAGCGATGGATGACATATAGTGTTGTCTGACCAAGTTTTTAAAGATAGGGAGAGATTTAGCGTGACGAATTGAGACAGGTAGGGCATTCCAGAGCCTGGTAGCCTGCAAAGTAAAAGAGGAACTATAAAATACTGAGGTATGATGAGGAGTTTTTAATTGAAGGGTTTCAGAGGAACGTAAGGGTCGAGAGTTGGAAAGGTGAAGAAAGTCAAAGCGTTCTTTGAGGTAGGACGGAGTAGAAGGGATGAAAAGGATGCTGTAAAGGAGGGAAAGGATGTGCGCATTCCGGCGAAGACGGATAGGTAACCACTTAAGTCTGTGGCGATACTCTGAAATGTGATCGTACTTGCGCAAGCCAAATATGAATCTAATAGAGAAATTCTGGAGACGCTCAAGCTTGTTGAGTTGATCTTCAGTTAAATCAAGATAGCTGGCGTCAGCATAGTCGAGAATAGGATGCAACAATGATTGTGCAAGTGCAATTTTGGTGGAAGTCGGAAGGAAGTTTCGCAGCCGTTTAAGAGAGGCAGCTGCAGCAAAGGTTTTTCGGCTTACCGCTGCTAGTTGAGGTCCCCAAGATAGGTGACTATCCATAAGTACCCCCAGATTTTTGACTACCTTGCTGATTTCTATTGAAGTACCATCAAATTTTACCTTTGGGAGATCAAGCCAATCGATTTGAGTAATCATCCGCGAGCTTCCTATTACTATTACTTGGGTTTTTGATGGATTGACTTTAAGCCCGTATGAATTGCTCCATTGTAGTATATTCTGCAAATCATTGTTTATGCCATTAATGGCTTCACCTAACCACCCAACAGGAGCTTGGGTATAAATTTGCAAATCATCTGCATAGAGGTGGTAGGACGAAGTGAGTTGTTCGGAGATAGAATTTATAAAAATAGCAAAAAGAAGAGGAGATAACACGCCGCCCTGAGGTACACCGGAACTCAATTGACACCAAGAAGAATATGTATCGTCAATACGGATACGTTGCCGGCGTCCAAACAGGTAACTACGAAACCATTCAATTACTGTTGGAGATATGTTAAGAGAGCGAAGAAAAGCTAAGAGAATATCAAAATCAACGTTATTGAACGCATTGCTGAAATCCAGGAGGGAAAGGACAGTGACCAGTCCGTTTTCCATACCATGCCTGATGTCATCAGTGATTTTGATGAGAGCAGACACGGTGCTATGGCCTGGACGAAAACCGGATTGAAAAGGGTTAAGGAGGCTGTTTGTGTTAAGGAAACGGCTAAGTTGCTGGTGTACAAGACGTTCTAGGACTTTAGATAGGAACGGGAGGATGGATATGGGACGGTATTCAGAAAAGGACGCAGGGTTAGGTTTTTTGGGAAGAGGCGTTATTTGAGCCTCCTTCCATGCACTTGGATAGGTTCCCGTGTTGATGGAGAAATTAAGTAAGTGGGTAATGATGTGGACAATTTCATCAAGGATAGGTGTAATCATCCTTTTACTAACGCAATCACTGCCAACGGCGTTAGATGAGATGGATGATATGCTCCTCTTAACATCACAATCAGTAAATTGACGAAACAAAAATGGTGAAAAGTCGGGAGTTGGTAGAGAGGAAAGATAATTTAACGTTTGAGTTTTACTAAGCCCATCAAAATTGGACGAAGCGGAGAAGTGCACATTTAAAGAATGTACATCCAAGTCTTTGGGAACACTATCTTGACGTGACTTCCCAACTCCCAATGACCGTAAGAACTTCCATACTTTGGATGGATCATTATTTTCTACAGATTCATGGATATATCGGCGTTGAGCATCCCTACACACTCTATTGCAGTGATTTCTAACTTCAGCATATTTTTCCTTGTTTTGGTCAGACGGCTTGCGTTTACATCTAACCTTGGCAGCGAGTTTCTTACGCATTTCAGCTCGTATCTGGTCAGTTAACCAAGGTGCAGGGAGATGTTTTATCTTGACCGCTCGAACTGGCGCATGAACATCGTACAATTTCGTTATGATGCTGTTAAAACAATCTACTTTCTCGTCGATAGTATCAGCGTTAAAAACCTCAGACCAATCTACATTTTCGGCATCATTGCGCAAAGACTCCATATCCATTCCACCAAAATTGCGCTGAAAAAGAATTTTTGGCTTGGCTTTGGGAGGGCGGATTTTATATGAAAGGAATACTAGATCATGATAAGAGAAATCATCCGCCGCACACTGACCGTGCTTGGCGACATGAACTGAAGATGACACTAAGATTAAATCCAGAAGAGATGGATGACAATTTGGAAAATTATGAGTCACATTCAAAGGAAGAATGGACAAGTTGTTAGCCTGAACGATATTTTCAAGAGATGCGGAACGGTGGTCATTTTTATTAAGACAGGTATTAAAATCTCCCATAATAATGGTATGGTCGTGGAGGGGAACAAGCTCTTCAAGAAGCTTCTCAAAAGAGGAGAAGTAATCGATACGCATTGATGGGGAGTAGTAAACACCAAGTAGTATTTTGCGATGAGATAGTGAAACTTGGAGAAACAGATGCTCACCGGCACTAGATAGAGGCGGCTGTGCGGACATATTAATGATTGTATAAGGAATATGAGAGCGGAGGTATATAGCTACACCGCCGCCCCTCGCTCCAGTGCGGTCGTTGCGAATAAGTTGGAATCCTGGCAGTGAATAGGGAGTAGAGGGCAAACAAGGTTTCAACCAGGACTCTGACACAAGAATAGCGTGAATAGTTTTTAAACTGAATGACGCCAGCATTTCAGAAAAGTGAGCCGGAATGCTCTGTGCATTTATATGCACCACATTGAAGTTCTTTGGAACATCGGTAAAGGTCGATTCCAGGGTATCATGGAGAGTCGGAATGCTCCTGAAACTATCATCAGAGCAGTTCCCAGCAGAAGAGGAGCAAGACATAAATTCATCACTATCACTCATTAAGATCAAGTTGATATACTAAATAAACTAGATAATATATACCTATAAATAAATAAATAAGATAAAGTTACCTCTAAACAGAATGCTACACAAACAATGTTTATGTTCTGCTATGTCCGTGTCCACCCGCCAGCCAACTGTTTACTGACTACATGAACAAAGAAAGGAATCATACAAAGTAATAAAATAAAATTTAAAGTACGACAAAAAGAAAGCAAAATTTTCAAAATATTAAAATTAATCCAACCGGACCGGTTTCATATTCATGCAAAACAAACTCTTCGTGGAATGAAACGTATGGAAAGAAATTGACATTAGGATTCGTTTGATAATATTGACATTGACATTCTACAACTTTGATAGTACCAATCGTAGATAGCTGTATGCTGTATAGTATAGTACAAAATAAAAATATAAATTGAAGGTTGAAAATTAAATTAATTAGAGAAATAAAGTGAATAGACGGTACATACAACATCAAAATAAAATGAGCTGGGGTCCGTTCGATCGGATTCAACTTCGTATGAAAAACACAACGATACACTATTTCCGAAGAGCTGCCGCACGTCGAACCTTCGACGGAGCCGCTATCTCCTTCACAACCGGCGTCGTTTTAGCTGCCACCGGAGCCGGCGCCGGTGCCTCCGCCCGCTGTGGGAACTTGTTCAGATCCTCAATGCTGGAGACACGGTGCCGAGCTCCATCAGGCCCGAGCACGAAAACTGAACCCTGACTGGTCCAGCATTTTGTGACGCCGAAACGCTTTCGTGCTGCCATGAACGTTTCATGGCGTGCCTTGGTTAAGAACTCTGATAACGTTACTCCAGTGTCCTTCAACGCAGTCTTGGACGACCACATCTTGTCTCGAATAGTAACGTCTCGCAGCTTGCATAGAATAGGCCGCGGCTTGTCAGATGTACCGCGCCCCATGCGATGGCATCGGCTAATGCAGGCTTTTGAGAAGCCAGGTTGCTTCAACTTCCTGGACACAGTGCTCACCACTACTTCTGCGGTGTCTTCTTGGTTCACCTCTGGTACACCATGAAAGAGCAGGATTTTTCTTCGACTACGCATCTCAAGATTGTCTATTTGACCGCCAAGCATACTAATCTGGTTTTGTAGAGTGCAGAGAGACTTGACCACATAAGTCTTAAAAATGGCAAACTCATTTGCCAAGGCTGGTATGTCTGCAGCTGGCGATTTGCTTCTGAGGAGCTTCCCTTCAAATTCCTCCATAGTTGCGTGGAACATTAGCCCCATCTCAGATAGGGAGTTTTGGAAAATTGTAGTATCCATTTCCAACTTGTATGTTATGGCAGTGCAGTGATGTGATGTGAATAAACTGGTGTATTGTTGTTGGAATGCAAGGAGAACAGTGGATGGCAGGTAGAGTTGACTATTTATTGATTTAACACATAAATATTAAAACTTTTTGAGCTATTACTATTTATTTTTGATAAATTACATAGAAGATGTTACAAAAAAACGTGTTTACTTTCTCACGCCTACCGCCCAAAAAAAAAAAAAAAAAAAAAAAGGTCGGAGGTCGTCATAATGAATATACTTGTAATTAACTACTCATGAAAAATAAAATATGGTTTTAATGTCTAGTATGTATACAACTCCATCGCACGTAACGCCCGGTTTTGTAAATATTAAATTAATATTTGATCGAACGAAGCGAGATCTCTAAATCAACTTGAACAAATCGGCTTTGTATGTATGTATGTTTGTTTGTCCGAGGATAACTTTCGAAACGTTGATCCGATCATCGTGAAATTTAATACATATGTTGGTAGTGGTAGCACAATTTTGATGTGACTAAATGAGCTGAAAATGTTCGGGGGTTGTTAAGATATTGCGGTTGAAGTGGGGTAAAAAAAAATGAAAATGAGACCGTTAGGTCAAGTAGGACACCAAATGAAAGGTCTTCATTAGTACATTCAGAATCCGTTTTTAGTTTTAGTAAAGATTTTGAGTTATTAGCCATAATAAAAACTGAACTTTGACAAAATTCACTGGGTACACCAGTGACTACACAGTGCTGTAATTTGGTATGCGTGTAGCTTTAGTGACACAAATATAGGTAAAAGTCTGAAATGTGTACCCCAAAAAAGAGTATCCAATTAGCATGAACTCCTGTTACTTGTAATTTGAATGAAACTGTAGGCCAAGTTATGTATTTCGTGACACTTTTTTGATAGTTGAAGATTACAAATACATAATATTTTTGTTTTAATCAAAGACTCGCGAGATCTCAGTTCGTGTAGAACCACTAGTTATATCGTAAAAGTATCGGTCAAATAATCGACTATTACAATTATTGTGTTTTACCTATGTTCAGTTTTGAATTGTATTTATGTGTTATGTTCAAATAAATAGAGAGAAAGAGCTGAGGCCAAGACATTTGTAACGACGACTCACAGAAATAACGGTCCTTAAATAAAACAGAAATTATACAGAGTGGAGAGTTTACCATCTTTAATCAGCTGTATTCGGTAATCGATAATAATCAGTCGTTAGGCCACGGTAATGTTATCTATACAGTATTATATCTTCATACAAACGGCCGGAACGTGAGTCATACCTACGCGTCTCGTGTTCGGTACCCACTCGGTACCCAACCAGTCGCGGATGCGCCGCAGTACGGGTAATGTCGTTGCCGCAGTGACGAACGGTGTGATTTCTTTTGTAAGTAGTAAGCGTGCGATTTGTGAATATTTTATTGAAATAAGTACAAGTACTAACTTAATATGGCAAAGAGCACGAATAGACTATATTGTGCTGTTTTTGGTGCGGATTTTTTATACTATTATATTTAACAATAAAGCTTTTCGTATGTCTCAGTCGAGGCGCAAATATTTTTCTGTATCAAATTTACAATTGTGGATTTTTTATTAAATCTACTATTAAAAAAAAAACCCCCACGTATTTTTACTGAACACTTCCTATTTCATTCACAACGAATTTAATTTTTTGTATATATAAAATATACAAACACAAAACTATAAAGAAATTCAAGTAGGTAGAGGAAATTAAAATACTGCAGGATGGCAGCCCTATCGGGTGTTTACGTACCACGCGAGTGTAGGTAAATAATTCAAGGACAGTGCCAAGTCACAATACTGTATAGTTAATCGTATCATTGCCGTGGTTAGGCCTATGAATGTGACCGTAAACAGAGTAAAGTGTAGTACGCAGAAGCGTTTATTCCAATTATGTTTCAGTCAGAATGAAGAAAAAGTGTTTCAACTTAAATCATACAAAACGCAATTACCTAATATTATAAAGCGACATTGAACTCTCACCTATGACCTTACTCAAATCACCAAGAACCGTGTTAAGCCATTATCAATCTTTACCCCAACCGTTAGAGTCTGTATTAAAATCAGGTTTTTTTCGTGTACCTGAAAAATTCTTCGAGATTTTTATAATCACGTAAGGCCATAAACTAGGAAAACGCGTTTTCGAATAAAATTGTCGTTATGATTTGTTTAATTGCGACTTTATTAGTGTTATAAACATATTTACAACCAAACGATGTATATCTTTGTTTACAGCGTAATAAAAATATTTTATAGTTTTTTGGTAGGTAATTGGAAAGAGAAGTAAAAGTAAGTAATATAAATTATGCGTGAGAATCACATTATTATATTTTTAAAGTCAAAAGTACATTAAAGATAATTTAAATTAAAACAAAAACTAATTCCAACTAGCGCAATGGCGCTGTCAGGAGATAAACCGCCAAAACTATATGGTTGGAATGCCAAAATCTCAAAGACAATTAAAATTTGTCTATCTCATTTCGTCAGACGAACAGACACAAACATATTTATTGTACCTTTCTCAATAAATACAACAAAATGATATAAAAAAGAAACAATAAATTGATTGCAAGTGGTCTTATCGCTAAAAAATCTCTTCTGTACAACCTTTGAATGGAGAGATATATTAGTTAACGTTTAGGAAAATAACACTATAAGTTTAACAAACAATACATTTTGTCGCAAAATCAAAAAAACCTTTATTTATCGTCTAAAATAAATCACAACCAAATTAAAAACTTTTGAATAAACATTTGTTCTCATAGCGCCTACTCGTAAATCGTCAATCACACTTGGAAATTACAGCAATTTCATAAAGTTTCCAACGTTTCGTAAAACACGATTCTGGGGATTAGTTTGATAAAGCACTTTTTTATTCACGCTGAAGATATAAGAAAAGTTTTTTTTATTTGAGAAACCACCTAATCTTGCCTCAATTTATAAAAGCAGTAGTTTTTATTTTAGTATCTTTTGCAAGGGTTTATATTCTTTGAACTTTTTACCATATAATAACAGAAAAAGGATATCCACTGAACAAAGGCTTTCTCCGTAGATATAACAAATGGTGCTGGACATTTCACACAGCGCCATTTAGCCCCAAACTAGTAAGCAAAGCTTGTACTATGGGAACTAGATAACTGATAAAATACTTATATACATTTTTACATTTACGACATTAATTAAAAATACACATCTGGAATAATTTTAACTGGTTTTAGAGATGGGTTTAATACCGGTAGCTTGAATATTTATTCAGTAATCGATACAAATTATAAAAATTTTAACGTAAACTGGCGGCGCCTTTGCGACGATGCCGCTTGGTCAGTTTAACAAGTACCTACTTACATGATAAATGAATATGATTTGTTTAGCTATTTTATAAAGGCGGTTTCATTGTTATTTTAGAACTTGGTATTATGGTTGATTGAACATTTTTAATTTTCTATTGTAATGAATTTGAAAAAAACTTATTTTACAATAATACTAGCCATTAGCTCTACACGTGTTTTCATTTAATGTCGTACATAACAAAACACGTAGTATGGAGAAACAACCAGACCCGGAACAAATATCTGTAGATCTTGCAAACACTAGTTCCGCGGCTTGAAACGAACCCGTAACCTCCTGCGTCTTAGACTGCTATTCGCCCACTGCACCACGGAGGTCGTCTTAGATTACCAGTCTTTTACGTCACCCTATAGCTCCCAGTTCTTTGGGCTTTACCCCCTCACATACTGCCACTTCAGCTTGATAATCCTCTGGGCTATATTAGTGACTTTGGTTTGGCTACGAATCTTCTCATAATCATTTCAGCGATAAGGCCGCCCATTGTATTGCCTTATTTATTCTAGCCTTATATTTATTTTTGTATTATTTCTGTTTGTGTGGTAATTCAATAAAGAGTTATCTATCTATCTATCTTCTCATTTCTGATTCAATCTCGTAGAAGAATACCAAGTATAGCCCTCGTCTCTTTCCATAGAGCAACCTTGAGCCTTCTTATATAATAGAATCATTTATATCAGATAACGTCTATAGGATACACAAAACATATAAGTAATATACACAAATTCAGCCCATGTCGGATCAAAAATATACAAAATAATAATAAGTGTTCGGTAAAATTAAAATTTAAAAGTAAAATATCATAACTAGAATGGAATTTTTTATATTAAGTTAAATTTATGAAAAATTAAAAACACATTTATGTGCCATATGTGGTCGGTCACTGCTAACAAACTGATCAAATATTTCTGAAGTATTTTGGACGAGAAAACGTCATGTAGTTTCCCATTTATCCGAATCGGTTCAAGCAAAACATCTTTGCGCAGTTGGTGAATAGCCGGCTAAGACGCAGAAGGTTGCGGGTTCAATTCCCGTCGCAAAACAAATGTTTGCATGATCTACAGATAATTTGTTCCGGGTCTGGTTGTTTCTCTTTAAATTACAAGTATGTCATCATCATCATCATTATCGTCAGCCCTTCTCATCCCACTGCTGGGCATAGGCCTCACTTCGTTGTCGCTATTCGCCTCTGTCCTGCGCTGTTCTAACCCACATATGACCTGCGATTTTTATAATGTCGTCTACCCATCTTGCCGGTGGACGACCTGCGTTTCTGGTTCTATCTCGGGGCCACCACTCAGTCAGCACCCTGTGCGTCTCTAAACCTATGCACAGTCTTCTTCGTGAGCGTCCATGTCTCAGCACCGTAGGTTAATGTTGGTAGGACACATTGGTTGTAGAGGCGGGTCTTCAGACATTGTGGTTCGGTGGAAGATTTCAAAATATCGTCCAGCTTGCTGAACGCCGCCTATGCCAACTGAATTCTCCTAGATATCTCCTTGACCAAGTATGTATTTACAAAAAAAAGTATATATTCTCTCAGTTATCTGGTTCCCATAGTACAAGCATTGTTTAGTTTGGGGCTAGATAGCGTTGTGCAAAATGTCCAGCATTATGTATTTTTTTATTTAAAACAAAAATTACCCGATTTTTGGATATATTTTTTTTCTAAAACATGCTATTAACATTAAAAACAAAACGTAGCACAGTAAATAACATTTTAATGCTCACTCTTTTTATTCAAAAACATGCCTTGAGCCGTATCCCCATTACCCTAATCCCGAGAGATAGAAGCATAGAGTTTCCTGAATGGATTCAGTTTGCGGATTCAGCCGAGTTTGTTTTTATGGCTATTGATTTTGGTCCAAACAAATAACAATCTTTCATAAAGACGCGTGTTTAAAAATGATGTACAGTAATATTAACGAATTTAAAATAAAACTCTTAAATGTACTTTACATTAACATTAATTGTTATCATTAAAATAAGTATTTATTAAAATCTAGAAATTCGATCAGTGATCGTATTCGCTCCTAAACTTAAACTTCTCGATCTTATCATGAAACTTTTGGTCCATATAGAATACCCTTTTTCAGATATGAATTTCGGACAAACCTACTAAATGAATTGATAAGATAAGATAATTATTGTTTGTACGCCGATAAGATAACTTGTTTGTACGCCAAAATAAAATACAATTATGTGAGATACCTTCTAAATTCTAAATCATGGGCCTGTGGTTTCGACTATGCGTTATCTGTTATGAACAACATCCCCCCTTATTAGTATTGTTGTGCCCAACAGGGTCCATAATGATAATGAATTTGTACCTTTACGTAAGTACAAATTCATTATCATAATGGTTCCTAATTAACACTTATTATTAAAATAAGGAATACAATAAACGGTTGAGTATTATTAGTCTGATATTAAAAAAGGCATGACGACCTCCGTGGCGCAGTGGGCGAATAGCCGGCTGAGACGCAGGAGGGTTCGATTCCCACCGCGGAACAAATGTTGTATGATTTACAGTTATTTGTTCCGGGTCTGGATGGTTTTCTATATATTATAAGCATGTATTTACGAAATAAAGTATATAACGCTGAAAGCGTTTTCGTTCAGGCAACCTTGAAAAAATGTAGATGAAAAAATTAAGTGATTTACGATTAATTATAATCAATAATTTACCAAAATCTACTGAAAAGAAAATCGAAAATTGATAACAAAAACTATCCCTAAATGTATTCAGCGACTAAAAATGTCTAAATTTGGCGTATTTATATAATTTTATATTTTTTACTATATTTTAAAGCATTATGTAGTCACTAAACACGTTTCGGCATCGTTGCGTAAGTCGCCCCAAGTTTTTAGCTAAGTTCTGGTTATGAACGATGGTGTACGGTTGAGTAACATTTTTGATATTAATTAAATAGGCTATTAAAGAATCTTATAACAAGAGGTATAACACACTTCCATTGATCTCCTTTTGAACATTTCACGTGTCAAAACTCTACATCACTCAGGAAATAACAACCTCTCTCATGTCTACATCCTCAAATAGACAGTTCCCGAAGCGAGGGGTCGGTAGTGACCCCTGGCACATGCTTCCGGGTCCGTCATCGTGCCCATTTCCGGTGACGGCCATTATCCAGCCGGTGGACAGCGGAAACATCCGAGCGAGCCCGAACGCGCTTGGAAATTTGAATTGGGAATAGAATAACGGCGTTTTATTTGGGCAGAACAAGCCCAAATAAAACGCCCAAATAAAATTTTTAAACTTTGGTCACGACGGCTGGCTTTTGTCTGAAGAAATACACTTTGGCAATACAGAGCAAACACAAGTGTTACAATATTGCGGGTTGTAGGGTACGTTGCAGAAAATAAAATTTATTAATAGTTTTAATTATAGCATGAGTTTATGTAGAAAGATTCCAAGTTTTGCGCGAACCTGCACCGCTTCAAGTCGAATTTAATTCGATAGAAGTTTCAAAATTTCTTTTAACTTTCCATCCAAGGCCAAGAGACTGCTTCGCTCGTGAGTTAACCCTAGAATCCTTCGTTACGTCCGGGATTTAATATAGCACCCGTGACGCAAGGCACTGCTTTATCCCCTCGTTTAATAATCTACCTATTATTTTATACAAATAGATTATATACAAAAACGCTTAAAAACAGGAATTGTTCAAAGATGAGCTTAACTGTATTAAGAGTTTTCTTCTAGTAAACCTTTATAACTAGTGGTTCGCCCCGAACTGAGATCTCGCGAGTCTCCCAAATAAAAAAAAAATATTCTTAGGGCGACGCGCGCAACGATGCGTAACGTATTTAGTGGCTAATTATGATTTAAGGAGTTGTCAAATCATACAAATACGTAAAACTTAAACATGTTTAGTCACTAAATACGTTAAGAGATCGTTGTGCAAGCCGGCCTTAATCTTTGACTAATAAAATAGTGGCACGAAATGCACAACTCATTTACTTAACCTACAGTTTCATTCAAATTACAGGTAACGGGAGTTCATGTTAATTGGTTTTTCTTTTTTGGGGTAGAAATTGTAGTTATTCTGAATTTCAGACTGTTCCCTATATTTGTGTCACTAAAGCTACACGCATACCAAATTTCAGCACTGTGGGGTCACTGGTGTATCCTGTGAATTTTGTCAAAAATTAGTTTTTATCATGGCTAATAACTTAAAAACTACAATGTTTAACTAAAAATAAAGATGGAATCGAAATGTAGTCACAAACACCTTATATTAGACGTGCCATTTGACTGGATATCCCATTTTGGTTTCTTTTACCCCTCTTGAACCGCAACATCTCAACAACCGCCCCCACATTTTTAGCTTATTTAGTCACACCAAAATTGTGCCATCACTACCTACCTATATACCCAATTTCACGATAGTCGGATAAACGCTTCGAAAGTTATCCTTGGACAAACAAACATTCATACATCAATTATATACATACACCACCGACTTGCCCAAGTTGATTTAGAGATCTCGCTTCGCTCTATCAATAAACTTAAAATCGGTGTCAGTATTTTAACTCTTAACCACGCACTTAACAACTGAACTAATAAGTTTTGATAGTGTACAGTGCAACTGGACTGTACAGATAGTAAACTCAGAATACCGGTACAGACCCTGTGTGAGCAAATGTTGTATTATGTATTTCATGTTGTGTCAATGCTGCCGCCCGCGGCTTCACACGCATCGCGCAGTCTATCAATACAAAGTAGCATATGTCTCAATCAAGGTCATAATGTCTATGTACAATTTTTCATTGAAATCGTTTCAGCTGGTATAACGTAAAAGACAAACAAACAATCAATCAACCTCACTTTTGCATTTTGAATATGATGTCATAAAAGTTTATAAATATGGAGTTGGCATCCATCACCTAAGCTATCCTTTCAGCTTGGTGAACCTAATTCACAGGAAATATGCCAATACCTGCAAACTCAACTAAGGCACGAATTTCCTCTTATGAAGATATTTGTATTTATTCTGTGGCTTGGGTAGGCTCATACTCGTAAACTCAGCGTGTAATGAAACAATTTGAAAGTCGTAAATTATGTACATTGCATACATTATTATTTTTATAAAGGTCTTGTGTTTATATCCGATGGGCAGATTGCGATACGGCGAATAAAATCCTGTACAAAATTATGATAATTTTTAGTAATCTGTATGTTTAAAATTGTACCAATTTGAAACTTTAATTAAAACGTAATGTTCTAATTAGTTTATCATAATTAGCTACAGAATTTCTAGTGCTGAACATAAGCCTATTGATTTACAAAGCGGTCGATCCTATGCGGCCTGCAAGAAACAGCTCAAAGCAATTTTAATTAGGCCTTTCCATCTAGTGGGGGACCGTCTTACGCTTTGCTCCCAGTTTCACTTGGAAAGCCTTAAGCCTCATTAAAATATAAATGTTTTAAAAACTCTGCATACTTATTTATGAAGATAATGCTTAAAAAAACTTGTTAACCGATTCAACCGACGAAAAATTAAAAAGGAAAGCAAACATATAATTAACTTATTAGACTTTAGCTTGTGAATTTATGTAAGAAACGAATTATACGCAATCTAATAAAAAAAGAATTATCAAAATCGGACTATTCTGTAAAAAGTTATGCGTAAAAGAATATATATGTATATATATTCATCGACTTGAAAACCTCCTCCTATTTTCTTCGGTTAAAAATAAATCAAAAAAGAAAATCTTGTTTAAATGTCACTGTAAAAAATGTAAAATTGTTTAAATGTTGAAAAAATGTCACCGTATACAAAAATAATCAGACAACTTGAACTCACTACAACTGGTAAACATTCCATATTCCATGAACAGGACGGTTCAATACGAATGCAGCCCAACTAATTGGAAATTCAATTTTAGAATGGATTGTGATACCGAGCGCTGTCAGACGATAGAAATCGGATTGTATTGTTTTATTTTTATTTTTTTACGGGTGTTTTGGGAGTTGTCGCTTTTTGAATTGTTATACGGCAGTTTAGGGTAAATCAATACATTGTA
Source organism: Philereme transversata (assembly GCA_963924445.1). NCBI lineage: Eukaryota > Metazoa > Arthropoda > Insecta > Lepidoptera > Geometridae > Philereme > Philereme transversata. The sequence goes on from OZ004347.1 coordinate 17,105,767, forward strand.
TTGATCGATTCAAACAACAGTTTATTTCTCTATTGTAGTTATAAGCTTTTAATCTGTTCTATTTTCATTTCTTTTTTTACGCCATGACACTACTTTTAAAAGCACTGTGTGTCATTTAAATAAAATTGACAAGAGACAATATTAAATGATGTAGTTTTGTTTTTTTATCAAATGTTTTGTATATTTATAAATCAGAAGCAAAACTAGTTAATTCTATTAAGTATTCCTGCAAAACATCTCGAGTATCGTAAAACGAAAGGTAAGGCTTCGCAGAATAATATATTTATAACAAAATATAAACGTAAAATCAAAAAATAAAAATTATAAAATTAAAATTAAATATAAAACAAAATAATTTAATAAATTTAAATTTTAATATTAAAATATAAAATAAAATTATATTTTGTTATTACATATATGTCGGAGTACCGAAGGCTAGGTTGAAGTATGGGTGATGGTACTTGCTCATCATCATCACGAGAGTCGTCCACCATTGGCTAAAAGAGTACAAACGCTGTAAATCATAATATTTTATTAATCAAAACATGATTAAATAATTTACAACAACACGAGATAAAAAGGCGAGTTTAATTAATTAGTTTAAATAAATTCGAACAATAGTTTACAATGAAAATGTAATCTAATAAAGCATAAATTAATTTCAAGGATTCAGGCGTGACCCATATCACGATTTTGAGGTGTGAACGGGCTGGCCGCCGAAAGTAAAGTGCCGTCCCATTTTTTTTTTTTTTTTCGAATGGACTAATCTCGCTGTTGGCCTCTGAGGCCGTGACAGCTTAACCGAACTTTTGGCGAGCGCAGATGGCGCTCAGCCCAGTAAGTTTTTTAGGCAACTAGCGCAAGGGCACCACTTAGGTACGAACCTCGGCTTGGGCTGTTGCCGGGATGGGGATAGGAGAGAAACGCCCGGGTACATGTTTGTACCTCGTAAAGGCGGCGACTGAAGGGATTCGTCGACCTCGCCGGCGAGATCGGTGTTTCTGTGAAGTGTTTACTCTGTCTGATGTAGATGACTCACCTTCCGCATTAGCGGAGGTGATTTCGTCATCCGGGTCTCCGAGAACGTGTCTCGGACGACGGAGGATTTCGTTGGCGGGCGAATCCGACGGGTAGACCGGAATGGTGTGCACCAAAGGGTTCGGATGATTAGAGGCATGTTCATAAAACCGCTTGGAAGCGAGCTTCATGAACCTGGCTATTGATTCTAATTTCATATCGCGATGTAGATCGTTATTGCGAAAGTACCAGGGCGAGCCTGAGGCTTTTCGCAAGAAGCGATTTTGAATAACCTGAATGGCACCAACTTTAGGAGAGTGGGCAAATACTACAGAGGAGTATGTCATGATGGGGCGAATGCACGCTTTGTAAAGGGTCACCTTATTTTTAAGGGACATTTTACTTTTCGCGCCTAGTAGTGAGGACAGTCGTCCTAGGGTGAACTTTGCCTGATTGCACCTCTTAGTGATGTGCAACCTAAAGGAGAGACGCCTATCGAGGATGACACCCAAGTATTTGGCTGATGGGGCCCAGCGAATGGGCTTGCCAAATAAGGAGATCGGTTTGGGAGTGAGGTTTCTCCGTGAGAAGAACACTGCTGTGCTCTTCGACGGGTTTACCTCGATCCGCCACTTGCGGAACCAAGTGGCTAATGAATGAAGGGCAGCCTGCAGCCTTATACCCACCCGATCAGGATTCCGATTGGATGTGTACAAGGCCGTGTCGTCTGCGTATAGGGCTATTTCCACTTGAGGAGTGCGGAGGATATCGCTGGTGTACAGCGTGAACAGGAGGGGGCCGAGAACGGAGCCTTGAGGGACTCCCGCTCTGACTGGTCTAGGACTAGAGAGAGTGCCTTCCACGGTGTAGCGAAAGCTGCGCCCTTGCAGGTAGTCTCGTAAGATGAGCACGAGTCTATCTGGGACTCCGAATTTAAAAAGCTTGTAAATCAAGCCATTGTGCCAGACTTTGTCGAAAGCTTTCGCTACATCGAGGAAGACGGCACCAGTATCTGAAGGCCAGGTACTTTGCCAATTGGAGAGGACATGCTCCGTTATGCGGAGCACCTGTTGTGGGCATGAGTGTTGGGCACGGAAGCCAAACTGCTCATCGGGAAGGAGTTTGAACTCATTGACATGAGCCCAGAGACGCTTCATTAGAAGACGCTCATATATCTTACCTAGACTATTGAGTAGACTAATGGGACGATAGCTAGTTGGGTCGTTTGCCTGTTTACTGGGCTTTCGGATGCCAATAACATTGGCTTCCTTCCAAGCATCAGGGAAGGTGCAAGTTTCCATGGCCGCATTGAAGATGCAGACTAGGATATGGATAAGGGGTACAGAGAACTGCTTGAGTACTCTGTTGGAAATGCCGTCAGGGCCGGAGGCTTTCTTTGGGTGCAGGGCCTTGATAGTGTCAAAGACTTCAGAGGGCTCAATCGGATCAAGTGGGGAAGTAGGGGGTCGGGAGGCTAAGCGGTCAACCTCGCTGTTCACCGTATGGAGGTGAACAGGGTCGACGGGTTCGAGACTGGGCGAGCATTGAGATTCGAGGGTTTCAGCCAGGAAATCGGCTTTTTCCTCGTCTTCGAATGCTGGAGGGTGATTGGGTCGGATAAGGGGAGGCATCGGAGCGAGAGCGTCCGCTTTCATGGAGCGAGCTAACCTCCAGTAGGCCAGATGGCTAGGCTCGATCCCCGAGAGCAGGCTCTCCCATTCACGATTGCGATGTTCTTTGATGCGCTCTCTCACCCCACGGTGCAGGGAGCGCATCAAGACTCTATTGTCGTTAGTGGGGCAGCGACTATGAAGTCTAACTGCAGCGTTAGCTTCAGTCATCAGCCGTCTGATATCATCTGGCAAGGGGCCCCGGTGGTCATCCACTACGGGCACCTGCTTTGATGAGTCTCTGACTGAGTTTGTGATATGTCTGGTAAGGGCGTCAACCGCTACCGTAATATCACCAGATGTCAGAATGACAGAAGGGATCCTATCTAAGTCAGTCGAGTGCGCAGACTTGAGAGCTTTCTCAAGTTTATGCCACTCTACCACCGTCTTAGTGGCAGGGGGCTGGTCAGTGGGAGGGCCGAGTAAGAGCATTACCGGTCTATGATCAGAATCTAGCTCATGAATAACTTCAATTAAGCGCAGCCGGAGGGCTACGTTTTTGAGAAGAGCAATGTCAAGGAGCTCAGGAGGAGTAGAGGTAGGGAAGCGAGTCATGCCCCTAGGGGCAATTATGTCGAAATTAAGGGGTTCAACTAGGCTTTCTAGCTGTTTGCCTTTGGAGTTCGTCGTGGTACTATTCCACATGACGTTTTTGGCATTGAAGTCACCCGCCAAAATGACGGAGCTTCCTAGACTGAAAAGGGCTTGCAGGTCACTCTCGAATAGAGGTGAGCGAGGCTTGCCGGGAGGGACGTAGCAGGATGCAATAATGACCGAGGAATGCCCGGTCATTGCTAGCCTGCAGACAGAGGCTTCTATGTAGGTCAGAGGAGGGGGATCAAGAGGCATGCAATGTAAAGCCTTCTTGTAGTAAATGACAGTGCCGCCCTTTTGGGCTAGCAGTCTGTCGTTGCGTACGATTTGATAGTTGGGGATTTTAGGGTCCCGATGACCGGGCTTTAAATTAGTCTCTTGCACTAGCAAGATGTCTAGTTGGTGCCTATTCAGGAAATCTTGAATGATAAAACGTTGCCTTGAGAGGCCGTCAGCGTTGAAGAACGCTAGTGATATCGAACGGGGTTTTTTCCTTTCCTTTTGTACAACCATTTTGAAACCTAAAAGGGTTTGGAGGAGGGCGAAGCTGCCTTAACGGCTGCGAGAAGAGCTGAGTGCGCCTCAAGGGCGATCAGTTTTTCTATTGTGGAGTTAGCTTGCCTCAGTTTTTGTGCAAGCACGCGAACCTCGGCAAGATCAATGGAGGAGAACTCCATGATGAGGGCTAAGTCAGCAGCAAAATCCGACTTGCCCATTTTGGCAGGGGTGGCTGGCTCTGAGGAGCGCAGAGGGGGGGCCGTTGCCCTGAGGACTAGGCTTGAGTAAGGTAAGGGCTTGGCCCATGCTGAGCCTTTGGGAGGTTGTGCCTCCTGCAAGGGCACCATAGTCAACTTAGGGGTTGCTTTGGTGTATTGTGGAGAAGGTCGGGGTTGACTCCTACGAGTCACCACCCTGCTGACCTTGGGCGCCGAAGGACAACCACATAATTCGCGGTGTGTCCCACGGCACCACAAAGCACGCAGCTTGGCGGCTCGATGGTATCTTTGGTGCGGTTGCAGTCAGAGGTGCCATGGTCACCCAGGCACTTGACGCAACGGGGGCGGGCGTGGCAGTTTTTGGCCGAGTGGCCATATAATTGACACCTGTGATACTGGCTGGGAGTGCCATTTCGGTGGGGGGGTTCTACCCGGAGGCCGGAGAGGTTGTTGACCATCTTCAGGTTGAAGATGGCCTTTCCAGCCGGTGAGAGCTCTAGTACTACAAGTACTAGGTTGTAGGTGGTCTTACCGTTATGCATACGGTGGACCTCCTTGACCGGGAAGGACTGAGCCAGTAAATCTGCTTTAATGGATTCCGTGGAGTGCTCCGCAGGGAGGCCGCGGATCACCACACGAAGAAGCCTTTCGTCTTCGAGGGCATAGGTGTGATAGCCTATGTGCTCTTGACGTAGGAGGGAAGTGAGGCGACGATGGTCGTCTGAAGTGGGGAGTAGGACTTTAATAGCGTCCTTTGTGTTGCGGGCGTTTGTGAATGAGATCTTATTCTCATTACACAGATAGGAGACTCTGTCCCACTTTCCTTTTTCGCGGATGAAAAGAGGCGGGGGAGGCCTTTCCTTCCTCGCGGCAGTGGAAGCCGCGGGGGGAGAGGCGGGGCGGGCGGGCTGTGGGGCCGCGGAAGGGGTTGCCTTTTTGGCTGGGGGGGAAACAGGGGAGGAAACCCCCTTCGTCGAAGATGATTTCGTCGAAGAGGGCTTCTTCCTCTTACCACCCGCGACTAGCGTAAATTCTTCCTCAGAGTCGGAGGAAGACGAGTCAGATGCCTCCGCGGGAGGCGCAGGGCGTAGGAGGAGGTCGACTTCCATGTCGACCTCGGGGGAGGGTGGGTCCGGAGACTCCGGTGAATCTAAGTAGACTCTACGAGGTGAGGCCTCGCGAGAGTCGGGCTTTTTTGAGGTAGAGGTAGAGGGAGGCGCAGAGGCAGGAGGTTGAGGGGAGGGGGCAGGCATGCGAGCCGCCGGCGGGGGTGCCTGAGGGGCTTGTTGAGGCTTCCGAACCTCGTTAGTGGCCTGAGGGGCCTGGGCAGGCTTGCGGGCCGCCGGGGGTGCCAGAGGGGCTTTCTGAGGCTTCCGGGCCTCGTTAGTGGCCTGAGGGGCCGGGGATGGCTTGCGAGCCGCTGAGGAGGCCAGAGGGGCCGGCACGGGCTTCCGGGCCACATTTTTGGCCAGAGGGGCCGGAGCGGACGTTGCAATGTCCATTAAACTCGGGAGGGGTGCAACCGATTGTTGCTCCCTCATAAAACGTTGCCGAACATTGTCGGGAACGTTCTCGTAGAGGTATTGGAGCAGAAGGCTCGATACCACCACGGGATAATAATTCCCGGCGATGTCCATATTAGCTCTCCGGGGGGGAACACCCGGAGAGGTGAGGGGGTGAGTGGTCCTCCCGTCGGGATAGACAGGAGGGGTGAGGCCTATATGTCCTACCTAAAGTGAGTCCCTTTACCGCTCTTACGGGGTATGAGGGGTGTGTCCTAACCGATGTTTGGTGTCGGCGAGGGAAGCCCCCAAGGCCGGTGGTACCAAACCCAGCCGGATGTAGCGTTCCTCAGGAGAGGAAAGCTGGCGTTCCGGGTCCACGCCCAGTCTGGTTTACGTTAGCACCGCTAGGTATCCGCCAGACCGACCACTAAACGTGGATTTGGACTTTTACTGTAATAGAAACAAGAGATTGCCCTGAAAAGGACAAAGTTCAATAAAGAACTTTTCTGAGGCGTACTCGCAAGCGAGCGCACACAACAGAGCTAATGGCGGTTGCCAATAGCAACGCGGGGCGCGAGGCGCGGGGCGCTCGGCACCGGGCGCGAGGCGCTCGGCAACAGCGCGCGAGTCGCGATGTGCGGGGCGCGGGGCGCGGGACGGCGCGGGGGCCGGCGAAAGCGTGCGAGCGGAGCGGAGCAGACGTGTAGCCGGTGCGGGGACCGGCGCGTCTATCTATAAAAGTGCCGTCCCACCGCGCCGCACGCTGCTTTTAAAGCCGGCCAGATCGCCCGATCCACGCGCTCGCCTGATTCCGTAGAGTGGTGCGACTAGTACTATTAGTCAAAATAAGACTTTTTAAAGAACACAAACACTTTTAAAATTAGTAACCTATTAGTAACATATAATTGTGTAGGTAACCAAGAAATAAAGCTAAACTCGCTGTTGGAACTTGATACCCTATTTTTATCCCATGGGACCTGATTTATGGGATAAAAGTAGCCTATGTGGTAATCCAGGTTTTAATCTACGTATATACCTACCAAATTTCATCGAAATTAGTTGTTACGACGTGATTGAGTAACAAACAAAATTAAATAAACAAACATCCAAACTTTCACATATGTGATAACGGTCATTACATAATTCAACTGTTTCTTCTATATTTTATTGTAAATATTTGTATATTCTTCTGTTATTAAATAAAAAATTTAATTATATTTATTTAAGTTTAGTTACCAGATATAATAAAAAAAAAAGTTGAGACGTTTTTTCACGATTGCAGTCGACGAAAATGATTTAAATGTGATATGTAATATGATATTTAAATCATTCATCTTCGTTCTTAGAAGTTTAATAATATCCTTTTCATGTAGATTTTAGCAAAAAAAAAAAATGATCTTACTATTAAGATGGAAAGAATGAAATAATGCTGGACATTTCACTCAGCCCCAAACCAAGTTTGTACAATGGGAAATGATAACTGATAGAATACTCATAAAGGTATTTTTTTTCAGTATACAATTTTATTATGTTATAGCTAAACATCCAGACTCGGAACAAATGTTTGTATGATCAACAAATATTAGTTCTAAGCCGTAGTTTTTTTGCACAACGGGAATCGAACGCGCAACCTCATGCGTCTCTACCGGCTATTCGCCCAATGCGTCATGGATGTCATCATCATAAAAATAGATGAAAATCATTATCACCACAATGACTGGTCACTGACCTTAAAGTACGCTAGGTACAGCAACTGTGTTGTGTAGCTAAATTATAGATCCGACACCGGATGCCCTGTAATCAACTTCAGCACACCAAATCTGCATACTTGGCTTCTAGTTTAACCATTCCCACAGTCTACCTGCAGACTGCACTAAAGAAGTTTATCAAATTGTGTCTAAACAAAACGTATACATTTGTTGTCAACCATCAACCATCGCGCAGAATAGTTTGGGGAGACCTTTGCCTTGTCGTAATAGGTAAAGAAAAAAATATTGATATCTGTAATCTGACCACCTACTGCCATTTTTTTAAAAGCAATATCTACCAAACAACTTTTAGATAGAGAAGATGGTAAATGAAAGATTGGCTGAGGTCTAATATAAAAAACAATTGAGACATAAAATCCAGATGTACGTACTATTTGTAATATAATAAATACATTCTAATAATAAAACAAGTAAATAAATAATATATTAGACAGAAGGTAACTAAATAGACAAAAGGCAATAGCCAGGATTCAAACCCACGATTTTGGGCTCAGAAAACAGGCTCACCTGATACTAATTGACGTTTTTTCAATCCATCCAAAGGTTGCCTGAAAGAGATAGCTTTAAGCGATAAGGCCACCCATTATTCCACGTATTAGTCTCTAGGTTAAGTTATTGTAATTTGGTGTAACAATAAAGAATTATCTGTCTTAGAAAACTTTCGTGATATATTTCAATCATTATTATAAATACGGGATTTATCACTTACCGTCTTATCGGTGTTCCGACCGACAATGTTTCGGTTCAGTGCGAAGCGCGACGTTATTCGGAGCGGATCGCACTCACCCTGATAAAGGTTCACGAATTGAACCGAAGCATTGTAGGTCGAAACACTGATAAGATGGTACGTGATAAATCCGTATTTATAATAATTATCTATCTATCTACTAATACACTTACTTACCAGAATTGGGCCCCTAGTAATTTATAAGAAAAGCGATTATGGAGCTATACCATTATTCCTGTCAAATTGCTATAAACTGCCAAATTTTTAATGGTGCTGTCATAGCAACGGCGTTCATTGAAAGCGATTGCTTTAGTAGAATCGGGCTCAAGGATTCGAACCTATGATTGCGGAAGCTAAGGTCATTACCTCGCACCGCCACTACGTATTATTATAGTGCTATAACACACATTTCTCATCTTCGTCAATCGTAGTACCGAAATATTACGAGCATCCGGTTTGGACCGGAAACCAGCTACAATCTGCATGTTAATGCCTTCAGGGACTGTAACGGCGTTATACGACTCCGCGCGATTCGATTGTTATTCGAATAGGTTTCAGAGATATTCGTTACTGCGACAATTATAACCGTCGGCCCTTTAGGGGTAAATACTGGGAGGGTACATATAACTGATAGGACATCTGTTTATGATATGACATATTTACGAGTTAATGTTTATGGGGCTTACGATAGCCCATCGCTTTGGCCGAAACGTTCGTAAATGATACTGTTATGCCAGAACTGAGCTCATAATAGTTTTTGGATTGGAAGGTATCAATTTATCTACACTTGAGACTCGATTGTGACGTCTTCAAATATTACAAGCTTTTTATTAACTTGCAATGTATGTTTGTCCGGGTGGAGCCTTGCAACTGAATTTTAAACCCGTTCCCTTCAATCGATTAAGCTGAAATTTTGAATTTTTTTTTGGAATTTGGATTTGAAAATAGTACCACGGAGGTGGTCTCATGATGGAGACGGATGCTAGACAACGGAACTTCTGAATGGATTATAGTTGACTACTAGTGTTTGGGCTGATTTGAATCTGCTTGCGGTTCCGATTATGAATTTTATAAAAGCTTGTTTTGAAAAAGTATTTTTTTATACAAAACTTATTTTTGATAATGTGTTTTTGTTTCTTTAAGGGGAGGCTCCCGAAATTGTATGATTTTCGTTGGAACTTTCTGAAGTCTAGTGCATGTCTAATCAATATAAACCTTCAGTATGTTATTTAATTTACGATAATAGATTGAAATGATGATAATAGTCATTATACATTGAATCTACGGCACCACAATAAAGTTCAAATTACATTGTTTGCCTATTTGGTATGTCACGGAAAATCACTTTTGTTACAGAATGTACTAATTCTATTAATGTTATTACGATGTTATCTGTGTCGCGAATACACGATTTTTTTGAACTAGTTGCCAGTACACAGTGGTTGAAATACGACCATAATTCTTTTAATTATATATCTAGCGCAGTTTTTGCATTGGCCTTCTCCATATAAATTTTAACAATGCTAAAAGTATGGTAGCCGATAAAATTACAGGCACATAACGCTTTGTGCCGGTTTATCTTAAGTTGATGGACGCTGGGCAGTGCATCGTAGGGCACGTTTCTAAGATATGTGACCTGCAAGACAATGCTTTGTTACCATGTAACATCAGGTGGGCCATACGCTTGTTCCATCTCCAGTTCGAATGAAAAAATAACAAGTGAGATTTACAACTAACCACTTTCTTTGCTTCAATTCTACATAGGTACCAGAGATAATCTTGAATTTAATTTTCTTTGAATTTGATACCAGATTTTTTTGTAAACACAAGTGTAACTTAGTTTTTGACGACCTCCGTGGTGCAGTGGGTGAATAGCTGGCTGAGACGCTGGAGGTAGCGGGTTCGATCCCCGCTGCGGAACAAATGTTTGCATGTTCTACAGATATTTGTTCCGGGTCTGGTTGTTTCTCTATATATTATAAGTATGTATTTACAAAAAAAATGTATATAATAATTCTATCAGTTATCTGGTTCCCGCGCTGTGTGAAATGTCCAGCAATATTTATTTATTTATTAGTCAAAATTAATAAGTTAACAGGTTACCTCCAAAATTATGTTTATGTTTGTTTATTTAGTTTGTTCTTATTTTTTTGTAAAAATATTATAACAAAAGAAGTATTTCCCAACTCAAATACTAAAATTATCGTGATAATAAAAAATAACAAAGATGGTTACGTAAAGTATAAGTAAAAAGTAATAAGTATAAAGTGAATTGTTATAAGAGACTTTCTCACTTCAAATTGTATAAAATGAATTCTTTTCCCGAGGCCTAAGACGTAACAAAATCACCGAACAAATCTTAAACATGTCACCTTTTTAGGATTATGTGACATTTGTAACTTTTATTATACTTGTACATTTCTGCCGCCAACAAGTAATGCTCGGTTTAGTGTGCTCTGGTTTGAAGGGTGTGGGTGCCGGTGAAATTGCAGGCACATGACTTTACCTACATGTTTCAGGGAGACGAGCGCAATGCAATACTATGGAGGCTAAGTCGTAAGGTAGCATTCGGTTCTTAGCGACCGTGAAACGTGACCGCAACCTTACAAAACAAAGTATACGATGGTATGGTTGCGTAGCATACGAAACTACGCGACCAAGGCATGTGACCCGATTAAACTCATGTTCTTGCTGTTTTTGTACTAGATGGCTGTTCCAAGCATTATGTTTTTACTACGAACAGACAAAGTAACAAACTAATTCTAACATTATCTCGTAATCTTGCAAAGAAAAGGCCGCCATATTGATGTGAATCTCGGCTGCGTCACGCAACTCAAGTCACTCGCTGGTCACGCCCACTGGTCACGCGACTCAGTCGCTTGCATCCGTCCTCTTCACCATGGGCCATGATGGACAATCACAGAATTGCCACCATGATTGCGCAACTACATTTGTTAATTATGTACGTCGAAATAGTAGCAGCTGCCGCTATTTATTTATTTAGTGTATATAACCATTAAATAATACATTATTATATATAACGCACACGTCCGCACTTTACCGTAAACAAATACGAACTGAGTGATCGGCGATCGTATGGACACGCTTACAATCATGGCCGCAAACTCCTTTGATGTTTGTCCGAAAAACCGACATAACGGCAATTACGCTCGATCGTCACCGATCATGGGCGATTACAGGCAATTATGCCCTCTACACGATGGTGATCGTCTATGATCGCCCATCATAGCCCATCGTGTAGAGGCACTGTTTAGTAGTAACCTGTGAGGTAATAGAATTGTTAGGCAGTGTTAACCGCTTTTCACCAGGTGGCAACGGGCTTGCCGTGTCGGCATCTCATCTTATAAAAAAATAACTTGTCCATTCTTAGAGACGTAGCTTATACACATCGAACATTAAATTGTTCTATTGCAAAGAATGCTTTTTAATTAGAATTTGATACATTTTCTAGCTAAGCGGTAGCAAAGTCAAAGTCAAATATTTTTATACATTAAAATCACAAGGATCACTTTGAAACGTCAATTTTACTGCCTGTTCCTTCGCGACCAAGCCAGGAAAGAAAGGCAAGAAACAAGGCTGGTTGTTTTTTTTAATGATCCTTTTACAATACAGAAAATAAATTACGTCTAAATTGTACCATTTTGAACGAGTTGGAGCAGTTTCAATCCCAAGCTTCTCTATCATCTAAATAATCCGATATTTTATAGTAGGTTCTTTTATAAAGATTTCGTTTAATTACGTTTTTAAATTTGTTAATTGTCAATTTTTGTACAGCCCTTGGGAGTTTGTTATAAAAGCGTACACCTTGCCGAGATCAGCCGAAAAATGTTTGCGTCCTCAGCCTCGTTGCGAAGACTTCGCAACTTTTTACCAACCACCTCCAAAATTACGCTTGCACAATCCCTTCTACTCCCTATTTTAGATTACGCCGACGTCAGCTATCTCGACCTTTCTGAAGTCCAATTGAGCAAACTTGAGCGCCTTCAAAATCTTTGTATTCGGTTCGTATTTGGCTTGCGCAAATATGACCATGTTTCAGAATTTCGCGCAAAACTCAAGTGGCTCCCTATCCGTCTTCGCCGGAATGCACATAATCTGTCCCTTCTTTTTAACATTCTTTTCAATCCTTCTTCACCATCCTATCTAAAGGAGCGTTTTGTGTTCTTGCACCAGGCGCATGATCGAAATCTACGCTCATCTGAAGCTCTAAGTCTCCAAACCCCTGTTCACAGTTCTCAATTTTATGGTGACTCCTTTACAGTTCAAGCTGTGCGGCTGTGGAACGCTTTACCTTTCTCTATTAGATCATCTAAATCTCTTCCTATCTTCAAAGCTAAGGTATACAACCATTTCCTTTCTTTGTCTACGCACTGCTAGTTTATCGTTATGTTTATTTCCTTTATTGTAGTTTATATATAAGTATATATTATTATATTTGTAAGTATATATATTTAGTTTATTAGTAAGTATAGGTAGTTTATGTAAGTTTATGAATGTACTCGTATTTACACCGCCGTCTTTTTGATTTTGTTTTGTCCTGTCCATCCAAAGGTTGTCTGGAAGAGATCGCTTTTAGCGATAAGACCGCCCATTGTACTTACCTTAATTTTTGTGTATTTTTATTATATTTTAATTTTGTTGGTGTGCAATAAAGAGTATTCTATTCTATTCTATTCTTGCCCTTTAAACGATTTACTAACTTTATGGAGTCTACAAGTGGCAACAGCGAGTTTATCTTTATTTCTAGTATTAAAATTATGATTATCGCTATTTTTCTTAAACAAATTAATATTTTTGTGAACATACATTAGATTTTCATAGATTTAATGACAAGGGAATGTCATAATATTTATTTCTTTAAACTTATTGCGTAATGATTCTCTGGGGCCCATATTATAAATTGCACGAACAGCCCTCTTCTGCAGCACAAAAACGGTGTTTATATCTGCAGCACTCCCTCACAGCAGTATACCGTATGACACAATGCTGTGGAAGTAGCTGAAGTAAACTAGTCTAGCTGTGTCTACGTCTGTAAAAAGACGGATCTTTTTGACTGCGTATGCCGCAGAACTAAGTCTCTTCGACAACCCATCAATGTGAGGGCCCCATTGAAGCTTATTATCTAGGGTTATACCTAAGAATACGGGGGTGTCCACAAAAGTCAACTCCTCGTCTTTGATTTTTATATCTGCTTTAACTTGTGTAACATTAGGTAGTATAAATCTAACACACTTTGTTTTCTTTTCATTTAGAAGTAGATTGTTTACATTGAACCATTTTACCACCTTAGAGATTGCATTGTTTACATCGTCAAAATCGGTTTGTCGTCGCTTTAATTTAAATAAAACACACAATAAAAGCACACAAACACTTTATTTAAAAAAAGATAAATAAAAACGTCAATCAAATTTTGCGTGTCGAACCAAGCTGTACAAATGTATACTTTTTTAAATAGGAATGCGAAGACTGGGGATAAATTGGCATTAAACTTCATTGGAACACTGATTTGCAACAAACTCTGATATGAAATAAAAACTCTTTGTTTTTGTAGATTGGATTCTTAATAAAAAATTATAAAGTTCTACGAAGTGCTACGCGGCTACAAGGTTCTACGAAGCGTAGGCGCGTAGCAGATTCGTAGAACTAGCTTTTACTGATTGCTGTTTCAGATTTAAATAAATGAATATTCCTGTTATTTGCATAGCAATATCAAAATTTAATGTTTATTCTGTTTGTCTGACTTGTCAACTGCGGATGGTGGGATATAAGTCTCATGCCTGTACCATCATCATAGCAGTCATGGGACGACCACGGGTCACAACCAACGGCTCCCAGGAACCTTTATAAAGCCCGTGTGCCAAAATTAAACTCAAGCTTAGCTTTTAAGTGTTATTTATATTAGAACAATTATTCAGACTCGCATTATTATAAAAAACGTCTCTAATATTACGTGTCAACCTCTGTCAATATCCCATCAATATTTCTATTCCCAGTCACCAATAATTACTTGATGAGTTTTGAAACAATCAACCATTATTTGAACTCCGGGCCCAACCTTTGTCAATATCCTATCAATAGGTCATTGTTGAAGCAATACTTCAGCCCCGTCCAATCTGGAGAGAGACCGACAGAAGCCTTTTATCGGCCGCTATTCATACCGTTTCGATAAAGATGGAGGTATGCCGGTTTATTTATGTTTATTTCTAGGGTACATATACATCTATTGGAAAAGTCCTTAGTGCATCGTGTTAGATGAAATAGTTTTGGATATATATTTATTATGTCATTTAATTAATCATCATAATAGTAAAAATATACTAGTGGTTCGCCCCGAACGCGAGTCTCTGATTAAAACAAAAAAATATTATATGTAATCTTTGACTATCAAAATAGTGCCACGAAATATATAACCAAATAACTTGACCTACAATTTCATTCAAATTACAGGGAACGGGAGTTCATGTTAATTGGTTGTTTTTATTGGGGTACAAATTGCAATTATTCTAGATTTCAGACTTTCGCCTATTTTTGTGTTACTTAAGCTACACGCATACCAAATTACAGCACTGTGGGCTCACTGGTGTACCCTGTAAATTTTGTCAAAGTTCAGTTTTTAATATGGCTAATAATAACTCAAAAACTATAAGGATTTTATTTAAAATAAAAATGGAGTCTAAATGTACTAATGAAGACCTTTCATTTGACGCAAATGAGGTAGGGTAAGGGGAGGGGGGGCAAATGCCTAGTATTGTAAAATAGTTTTTTTTTAAATTCATTACCGAAACCTGTGGAATGATCATTAACGTGTTTAACTGGTGCTTAGCAGCATTTTGTGAGATTTAGTCCATCCAAAGATACGTTCTTTACACACTGATAGAGAGAGAGGGAGACGTCACAGTCGCCTTCACTCTTGTGTCACGCCTCTCCTCGTGCATTATGATGGATGAGAAATCCGCATCCCGAAGCGGAGTGCAGAGTGCGTGCTTGTCAACTAAACAATACTCATGGCTTAGAGTGAGAGTTGCGTGTATTATTTGCGCGCGACTCTCGTTCTAAGTTTTTTTTTAACTCACAAAAATTATTATTATTCTGGACGGTGGACCACTTGGCTCGCGGGTCGATGAAGAACGTAGTTAACTGCGCGTCATTTTGAAAATTTAAATTTTCATTCAACCTTAATATCAAGTCCAAAAATATCAAGAAAACAGCCTTTATCAAATAGTAAACAAATCATATTCGCGCTGTGTTACCTTGCTGTGACATAGCAAAGTGCTGAATTGGAACCATTTTGTGGCGTCTACTAATAACTTATTACGATTAACGAGCCTACTATAAAATATCGGATTATTTAGATGATAGAGAAGCTTGGGATTGAAATTGCTCCAACTCGTTTAAAATGGTACAATTTAGACGTAATTTATTTTCTGTATTATGTATTGTAAAAAGATCATTAAAAAAAACAACCAGCCTTGTTTCTTGCCTTTCTTTCCTGGCTTGGTCACGAAGGAACAAGCAGTAAAATGGACGTTTCAAATTGATCCTTGAGATTTTAATGAATAAAAATATTTGAATTTGACTTTATTATGCCGCATCATCGCAAAGGCGCCGCCGATTTACGTTAAAATTGTTTATTGGAAACTTATCGATTACTGGTTAAATATTCAAGCTACCGGTATTAAACCCATCTCTAAAATTAGTTAATACCATTCCGGATGTATGTTTTAAATTAATGTCATAACAAAACAGATTGTATACCTCTCAGGTGTAGACCTCCTCCAGCTATTTCCAGTTATCTTAGTTGATTGCATGCTCATTCCAGTTTTTAGTTCTTGTAATTTTCCTCAACTCGTCTGACCATCTAGCATAGTCATCTTGTTCCAGAGTGTTATAGTGTTGGCGCATCTGTGCATCCGCTCTCCGTGTCCTGCCCATTGCCATTTTAATTTCAGTGCATAGTTCAAAGCGACTATAATTTTAGTTTTAGCTTTTTCTTCTTTCGTGTCAATGGCTGTTTGAAAAAGAGAGCCTAATAAAGAGGAACTTCCACACCCCTCTCTATTGCCTGGTTAGTCCTTTCGTGAGCTGGTGGTTTATGAGAGCAGGTGGGACATTGTTTGTAAAGTGGCCACGCAGTGCAGTAGCACTGTCTCTGAGATGGTTTTTGTCCGTTACATACTATACATATATTTTACCAAAGAAACCTGAAAATAAAATTACATAATTAATAAATTTTACGATTTATTGCTTGGGCCGTGCATAATAATGAGTTTATCTATCTATCTTTAGACAAACCCATGTCTTGAACATATCTAATACAAGATGATCCATGTCTAATGGCAGGTTTTATTTATTTTATTTATTAATCCACAAAACAGTAATAATCCGACGACACTCGGCGACGATCTCCGTGGTGCAGTGGGCGAATAGCCGGCTGAGATGCAGGAGGTAGTGGGTTAAATCTCCTCCGCGGAACAAATGTTTGCATGATCTACAGATATTTGTTCCGGGTCTGGTTGTTTCTCTATATATTATAAGTATGTATTTACAAAAAAAATGTATATAAGTATTCTATCAGTTATCTGGTTCCCATAGTACGAGCTCTGCTTAGTTTGGGGCTAGATAGCGTTGTGTGAAATGTCCAACAATATTTATATTTATTTATATAAAATCCACTTAGCACTAATTAATGTATGTATGGTACATACAATTTTAGATCTAGATTGAAATCAAATATGGGAATACGGTAAAAAAAGTGTAACATTCATTAAAATTCAATTACCCTACAACTAAAAACCAACCAGGTTACCTAGAACCAGAATGCAATGATAGCTGGGATTTATGATTGAGTTGGCTTCTTCAACTACTATATCATATCCTCTCACATAAGAAAGCCTTAGGAATACACAGGAGTACCTTGGATTACAAAATAAACATTTTTGTAACACTGTCCCGTACGGAACGTTATTAAATGTCAAAGGAACGCTGCGCTTTTCAATATCACCTTTACATATTCATATCCGGTTTTACATTTATTTTTATTTCATGTAAAACATTTCAATATTCGCGCAAAACGAAGTAGTAAATATATTTTGTAAACTGAATTTGTGTAGGTTTTCAGACTTTGTGTTCGTCATCGTCGTTAAATTAGATTTAGGTAAACATATGAAATAATTGAATAATTTATAAAGGACCTAACTGATCCACTCACGCCGTCGCACGTGTTATTTATCAATAAAAACATTGCCCTCCTGCGCAGTCGAGTAAAAAGTAGCGACATACATAGTTACAATACACGTTTTAAAAACAATTTGTTAAACCACACAGGCTTGAAAAAGTAAATTTAAGTTTTTTCTACCTAAGAATAAAACTATTCCAAAGATGCAGACAGCTTTATCCACGAAGAGAATACCCTACTTTTCACACTTTCTGCGAGACTATAAAAACCAAATCTAGGTTGGTGCATTCTGTGCAGAGGTTAGTTCGATTTACGAATAAGTTCTTATTGTGTGGGTCTTTTTGGTTCAAATTTGAATACAGATGAGGCTCCAAATTCAAATCATATTATGAAATTTAGTACAACTTTACTCCCGGCTCAGCCTTAGGGATTTAAGCACCTGCTTTCGGTTAGGTTTACATGACATATAATTTGACATTGTCGAGCGGGTGGTGTGAAAATTATAATATTATGATATAGACGAAGCACTGGATGATGACTTTAGCTCATTACTTTAGTACGTGTGACAAATTATTTTGTATTGTAGGTACCTACCTACTATTTGTACTTACTGTTTGAATAACACTTTTACAATGGAGTATTACAGTGGGACGTCAAATGGAAGGTCTTTATTAGTACATTTGAACCCCGTTTTTATTTTTAGTTTAATTTTTGTAGTTTTTGAGTTATTAGCCATAATAAAAACAAAACTTTGACAAAATTCACAGGGTACACCAGTGACCCCACAATGCTGAAATTTGGTATTCGTGTAGCATTAGTGACACAAATATAGGCAAAAGTCTGAAATCCAGAATAACTGCCATTTGTACCCCAAAAAAATGTAACCAATTTACAAGAACCCCCGTTACATCTAATTTGAAAGAAACTGTAGGTCAAGTAGTTTGGTTATTCATTTCGTGGCACCAATTTATTAGTCAAAGATCAAAGCCGGCATGCACAAAAATCACTAAACGTATTTAGTGACTAAACATGTTTAAATTTTAAGTTTTTGTATAATTTGACAACTTTTTAAACCATATTTATCAAAAACAAAAAAATAAAATACAATATAACATAAATACAATAGCTTATGGCTCAATCCCAGTCATTATCTATATACCATATTTAATTCGAAATCGAGTCTAGCCGTTTAGTCGTGAAAACGTAACAAATAGACAAAGTGACATAACGACAGACAGACAGATTTATTATATTAGTAGGTAAGTATGTATTATGTATTGAAAAGTACTATCCCACATCTGTCACCTGCTTTCTATACAAAGCCGATTATAAATTATTATGCGGAGTATTGCAGAGTGACATGAATAAAGTTCACAATGGACCTTTTGTTCCCCGACTTTTTCAACATAAGTTGGACTTTATTCCCTTAAGCCCCATCAGTGATGATGTTACGTAACTGTTGCACCAACTTTTAAGTGTTAATTTTGCACTGGTAGATTTTGTCAAAAGATGTTTATGTTTTTTGAGCGCAGATACTGATATGTAAATAGAAATGTTTTATTTACAACAATCTTAAACTCTAATCTGGGTAATCTAGGTATTGTAATAACATGTGCAAAACGCTGAGAACTTACTTAATAGAATTATGTTGGATCAGCGATTCTCACATTTGGCCTGGTTGCTATTTATATTTTTTTGTTTGTTTTTTTTTTGTATAAATTATAGATCAGCGTTTGACCACGAATTCGCTTGATGGTAAGCGATGATGTAGACTACGATAGTACACGTTTGCCTAGAAGAAACTTGTTCGATTGAACAATCGTGACCTGAAGACCCCTAGGTTGTAGTTATCAGGAAACACAGACTCAGGCAAGGCGTTCCACTCCTTGGCGGTGCGCATAATAAAGGTGGAAGAGTACCGCTTTGTGCGTATGGAGGGTATGTCTACCATGTAGCAGTGGTGCATCCCGGAGCGTCTCGTTGTCCGATGATATAATGGGGATGGTGGGATCAGGTTGAAAAGCTCCGCAGCACACTCTCCGAAATATATCCGATAAAAAACCGAGGCTTGCAAGCTTTCGAAGGGCCTTATGATCCAAGAGCTGGAGCATATTTGGGTCATCACATACACATTACAATTAAATCGGGAAATGCAGCCAGTGTTTTCGGCATACTTACGCCTCGTAGTCTATAGAGTGAGCTATCTATAGATCATTTGCAACGGTTTTGAGATCAGTCAACTGTTTGCCTTGTAGTTTTTAAAGTGTATAGTTTTTATTAGTTTCCTTTTCTGTGCACTACCTACACATCTTTATCTACAATACACAAAGGTTATCTGAAAGAGAATGCTGTTTAGCATTAAGTTCGCCTTTGTACTAGTTTAATATGTGCAATAAAGTATTTTCAATTAATCAATTTTAAATTATTTATGTTAACAAATGTATGTAATACTCTTAATTACCTCGAAGCACTGTTATGACGCGGTACATTTGTAAAGTTCAAAATCAAAATGACTAGTTATGTTCTTAGAGTAACATAGAGTCAGGTACCTACTAGAAGTAAAAAAGAAATGGCGAGAGCTAGATTTATATTTAACGCCAAAACTTTCTTTTATTTACACTAATATTATAAATGCGAAAGTTTGGATGTTTGTTTGTTACTCAATCTCATCGTAACGTCTGAACTGATTTCAATTAAATTTAGTATGTACGTAGATTATAACATGGATTAACACATAGGCTACTTTTTATCCCATAAATCAGGTACCATAGGATAAAAATGGGGTGTCAAGTCAAGTTGCAACAGCGAGTTTAGCTTTATTTCTATGTTACTTAGACATTTAGGAGTGTAACGCGTACGACGTCGCGGGCAACAGCTAGTAATTTATAAATTCTAATATCAGACCAATCCTCTCAACTAGTAAAATAACCACCGTACTGAAATGGTTTATAAAAATACCTAAAAGTCTAACTCAAATATCAAACCATTTAAATATTCACTTTTCCTTGAATAACGAAGCTTTCGGCAAAGCAAACTGCTTCCAAAAGCAGTTGATGGATTCCTCGCTTTGTGTTTACCTTCACCTGGTATCCTTTGAACGCGTAATGTATATTGACTTATTTACATTTCATACATACTGCTACAGTTCCTGGCTGTTGATATTGTACATCGTGGATTAAGCTAATTATATACATTTAACTAAATAAGCCGATGATACATAATAAATGCTGAATGAAATAGCTAGCCATCCAACGGCATCACACAGCAGCATTCAGAGGCAGTTTCCACTATGCTGCAACTAAATGCTGGAATAATATTCCACCGCTAAATCGGGACTTGCGTAGCGTCCATGGTTTCAGAGCTAAACTGAGATTGTTCCTCATTGATTTCCAAAAGTCTCACGAACTCATCAAAAACGAAATTTCTGTATTGTAGTTTTTCCATTTTTATTCACTCCTTTATATATCCTATTATCCTTTTTCGCTTCTGGCAGCCTGATTATTTAGCAGTTTGGCCTTTGCTTAGCAGTGGGACTGATTCATGCACATTCTTGCCTAGTTCTCCCCAATCATCTACATTTTTGTTTTTTTGTTGTAACTTAATATAGCTATTATTTATTATTTTTTTAGTGTGGTAACTTATATTTGTCTATATATTCATATTTTTTGTAATTGTAGTACTGTGCGGGCATCCGTGATATCTTCATTTTTAAATGGTTCCAACGGAAGATCAGCGTTGTGCCAATAGCACAACAAATGCTGAGTTGGACGCCTTTTTGTGACGTCGGTCGTTTAGATATAGGTAATTGTGAGACACACATTTGTTTGTTATTGCTGTTCTTGTGTGCATGAATATGTTCTCTTGTGTGTACTTGTGTGCTGTGTGTGTTTTGTACCGTCACAAATAAATGTTTTTTCTTTCTTTCTTTCAAATAATAAACGGAATAAGAATACGCTTATGCGTAGTGTATATAATTATTATTGACTTCTTTACATTGATAAATACTGTTACAGTTAACGGTAAAGCGCGAAAAATATAAAAAAAGCTTAATTCAAACAGATCACTGTTCTAATTACTGATTTATTAACAGCGAATACCAACTCCAACTTTTGGAAATTGGCGTGTAAAGCCAGAAAAAATCTTGTTCATAATGTGCCATATCAAAAGACAGGAGCTGTGCAAACAATCTTTATACTTATTATTCGTAATGAGGTCCTTTGACTTTGATTATTTGCTAAATGAGTCCTATTTAGGTTTGTTGGTATCTGGGACAAGGTTTAGTTTTGTTGGTCTTTATCTTATTGTAGAGGTCCTACCCAGGCTTCAATGATAGACTCGGTACTGTGCAAAAGTGGACTGTATTTACTTTTCTTCTTAGTTGCTAGTTTAAAAGGTATAAATCGCTTTCTTGAATGATCACAAATTTCTGACGTATGTCTTCTTCTCACACACCCGCGAAGCCGGTGTGGGGATGCAGTGCCGGGCTTTTTGGCCCTTTCCTGCGGAGTTCTTTCCGCCCCCGTTTCAACGGGGGGGTCATCGGGTCAGCTCGCGGAGCCTCAGGTTTGCTACTCACGCGTTACTGGCCGCCCGATGCTCACTCCGCAGGGAGGATCGTCGGACGGTCGCCGCGCAGGTACCTTTGTTGGGAGGAAGGTAGGGGGAAGGGATGAGGGAGGGATGTCCCCGTTTGGCGATGCCTGGTCCTCATTGTCAGTTTCTGTGACCAGCTCCCGCGGGTACGGCTTACTCTTAGGGGGCCTTTCTGTGAGAGGAGCTAATTCTCTTAGATGTTTGTAAGAGGAGGTGTCGAGGCACGCGCACATCCTGGTTACTAGGCGGCCTATAAATTGGTCTAAGCTCTCAATTTCTAGGTCTCGCTGAATGGTGGCATTCCGTACGTACCGTGGTGCGTCTACGATCGTCCGGAGGCATTGGCTTTGCTGACTTCGCAGTGTCTTTCTGTGGCCTTCGGCTAACAAAGCATACCACGCGGGGGCCGCGTGTGTGAGACGCGGGCGGACGTAAGTCTTGTACAGTCCAACCTTCATTCGGAGTGGAATGTTGGACCGGAGGACGGGCTTCAGCAGCGCTCTAGTAGTACTCGCTAGGCCACGGACGTTCCTGGCGTGTTTACTCATCGTGAGGTTCCGGTCTAAAGTACCCCCAGGTACTTAGCCGTGTGCGACCAGGCCACCGGTTGTTCCTCCAGGGTGAGTTTTGGCGGTAGTGTGAGCCTCTTCGAGAATGCCACCACCTGTGTTTTACCCACGTTGACACTCAGTCTCCATTTTGTCAGCCAGGCGGGGAGCTCTGCTAGGACCCTTTGCATTTTGGTGGCGGCGTGATTGAGGTTCATGGATTTTGTGATATATGCTGCGTCGTCCGCGTAAAGGGCTAACAGAGCATCTTCTGAGTTGGGTATGTCATCGGTGTATCGTGAGTAACACACAGGGGAGAGGCAGCTGCCTTGTGGTACTCCCGCCTCTATGGGTCGTCTGGAGGAGAGCGCTTGCTCCACACGCACTGAGAAGCTGCGGCCTTGAAGAAACGACGCTATTACCTTCACCACCTTCTGCGGTATTGGTGAGGTAGCCATCTTATAGAGGAGTCCCGCGTGCCAGACTCGGTCAAACGCTTTTTCCATATCCAGGAATACTGCGACTGAGTGTTCTCGCCTGTTGTGGGCGGTAGTGAGGTGATGCAGTACCCTACACAGTTGTAGCGTTGTGCTGTGTTCCAACCTGAATCCGTACTGTTCTGGACGCGGGAGGATGTGGGGATTAATGTGGGTGAGGAGGAGCTTTTCAAACAATTTTGATAGGCTAGGAAGAAGGGTAATTGGACGGTAGCTCTCTGGGAGCAGGATGTTTTTGCCGGGTTTCGGTATCATGATAACCCGGCCGGATTTCCAGGGAGAGGGGAAGTGACCGCTTCTCATGATCCCGTTGAAGAGTCGGGTCACGGAGGCGATCATTTTGTAGGGGAAGTGGCGGATGGCAGCGCTCGTTATATTATCTTCGGCGGGTGCCTTCCTTGGCTTTGTCCGGCGTATGGCCCGTTGGACTTGCCCGGGAGAGAAGAATATACCTTCTGCGGTGTCTGCCTCCTGGGTATCGGCCTTGAGGTAGTTTTCGACAAAGGTTTCCACTTCTGTTGTGTGTACCGGATCTTTGTCTGGGTTGTTCTTGAACTGAGCCTCAAGGCTGTCTGCGAAGATCTCCGCTCTGTCTTCAGCTCGGTATCTTGGGTTACCATCTTGGTGCTTGAGAGGTTGAATAGGAGTTGGGGTGTTCCTCAACTGTCGACAGAGCTTGTGGAGCGATGCCCAGTCTTCTGTGGCGTCTTCTATCCTGCTCTCCCATTTCTTGGCGTTGTCCTTCTGTATCTCTGCTTTCACCTCGTCGCAGAGGGCGTTCAGCTTGGTCTTTAGACGTGGATCTCTTGTTCTCTGCCATTGTTTCCTCAGACTACGTTTCTCTGATAGGAGTTTGGTCAGGTGTGCTGGTGCTCTCGCTAGTCTGTTGTTGCGAGGTGGTAGTGAGGCTTCGGAAAGTGCCCCTTGGATTGCGCTCATGATCTCCGCGGCCAGTTTGTCCACTTCTTCGGGGTTTTCCACTGGTCGCGTGGGGGCTGTTTTCTGTAGGGTCTCCGAGAACAAGGTCCAGTCGATTCCGGGTCTTGGTCTTGGTGGTTTGAGAGCAGCCGGGCTGGTTTCCAGAGTCAACAGGACTGGTTGGTGGTCGGACTGTAGCTCGTCGAGCAGTACCTCCAGCTTCGGGTGGTTTGGTAGGTTGGTGTGGACTGCGAGGTCGATGACGTCAGGTGTTTGGTTCACCTGGACAGGGTAGTGGGTGGGCGTCTCTGGGCCTGCGACCTCGTAACCATGGGTTTCCGCGTACTTCTGGAGGATACCGCCGTCCCTGTTCCTCAGGTTGGAGTTCCAGTTCCTGTGTTTGCAGTTCCAGTCCCCGGCCGCTATCATTTGGCCTGTTGGAGGTGTGGGTAGGAGCTTCCGGAGGTCCGCTTGTGCTAACGGCGTACTTCCTGGGGGGTGGTAAATGGCGTGGATTTGAATGGGGTTGCCGTCTATACAGATCTCAACCCCCAGTGCCTTCATGGACATCAAGTCTAGCTCCGGAAGCGGTTGGTGGACCAGCCGTCTCCTGACCAGGACCATCAGACCCCTGATGCACCTTCCCTCCGCGCTTTGGTCGTCCTTCCGATATTCCTGGTAGCCCGGGAACTTAGGCTTGTCGGTGCTTTTTAGCATGGTCTCGTTGATGAGAGCCACGTCTATGTTTTGCTCCTTGAGTAGGGGCCTCAGAAGTAGTGTTTTGTTCCCCTTCTTACTTGTGAGGCCCCGAGCGTTCCAGAACATGACTCTCAGTTCCCTACTTTGAAGAGCTTCCCGATCCCGCTGAGCACAATTGGGATCGGGTCTCCCCCCGTTCGCAGGGTTTGGAGGACCTCCTATAAAATTTGTAGGGCCGTGTCCAGCAACTCCAACCGGTCGCTGTCGTAGCGGTGGGTGGTCTTGGGCAGCGGGGGTGCAGGTCTGTGCAGTTTCCCCCCCTTGCGCTTGGTTTGTTGTGGTGGTGGCTGTGGGTTGGAGTGCTGGCTCAGTTGCTTGGTTTCCTGCTCCTGGGGGGCGGGGGTCAGGGGTGCTCCTGGCCTGGGAGTCCTTTTTCCGATCACCGCTGGTTTGCTGATCCGAGGGGGCTGCGGGGGTCGCGAGGGTGGTGCATCTGAATCCGAAGAAGAAGAGGGGTCCTCTGTCATTCTTACCCGCTTGGTTCTCCTCTTTTTCTTTTTGGGGGGTTTTACCCTCACTACTAGTGGTGGGGCATTTGCGGGGGCCATCAACGAATGTCCAGAGGACTCCTGGACCGTGTTTATGTGAGGAGGCTGTGGGGCGGCCGGGGTTTTGGTACTCCCGACTGCAGCCATGCGGGGGCGCTCACTACGATGGGGGGCCGCTGAAGCGGCGGTGTAAGCCGAGGTGCCAGCCCTCTTGTTCCTGGCCTCCTTTTTGTATACAGGGCATGCTTTGCTGTTTGCGGTATGTGCCCCCTCACAGTTTGCGCATGTAGCGGGCATGTCCCGTGGTCTGGGGCATTCCCCCGCGAAGTGGGGCCCTCCGCACCGTACACAGGCTAGGGGCCGATGACAGTTATGGCTGCTGTCGCGAAAAGCTTGGCAGCGGTGGTATTGGGCGGGGCCTTTTTTCCCCTTCCAACTCTCTATGACGACCCCGGGCATACACAATAGCTCGGTTACGTTGTATATGTCCGGGGTGAGGTTAGGGGTCCTCTTGAATTTTGCGAAGAATATACACCCCGGCCGACCTTTAGATGGGCGGACGACCCGGATGGCCTCCGGTTCAAACCCCAGCCGGCGGAGGTCGCCTTCTATTTCTTCCGTGGGTGTGTCTGCGGGGAGCCCACGTATAGCCACCTTTAAGCTAAGCTCCTCGGGGAGAGCGTACGAAAACCAAATAACCTTTTCCGTACGCTCTAGCGTTGTCAAGTATGCCTGTACGGTGCGGTATTCTTCTCCGGTCGCTGGTGAGAAGCGGACTCCTTTTCCGTACGGGCGGGCATTCGGTGGATGGCCTAGGCGTTCCCTAAGAGTTTTGAAGTTTGTAGCCCAATTGGGCAGCACTTCCACTATTAGTGGGGGGTATCTTGGTTTAATTACGGCGGTTGGCTTGTCGTTATTTGACAAGCCTTCCGGGT
The DNA here is from genome assembly GCA_963924445.1 of Philereme transversata. Classification (NCBI taxonomy): domain Eukaryota; kingdom Metazoa; phylum Arthropoda; class Insecta; order Lepidoptera; family Geometridae; genus Philereme; species Philereme transversata. The sequence continues at coordinate 17,131,699 of OZ004347.1, forward strand.
TCGGGGGCTGAGGGGGTAGGGGGGTGGTGGCAGATAATGCAGGTAGTAATGGTGAGGAAGGTACCTTTTTAGTTCCTGCCGCCGATGCGTAGGAGACAACCTTGGACGTGGAAGGCTGCTGCTGGTCCAGGGGCGATGGTTGCGGGCGTTCGGGTCTGGGAGCGCGTTGCGGGAGTGGCGTGAGGTGCTGCTTGGCGCATCTGCGCTTCACCTCCTCCTCCGACGGGCTGTCGTCGGCCCGCTTCCTACGCAGGCCTGGGATCGGGGTGTCCGGGATCTCTATTGTTTTGTGCCTCTCCACTACGGCGGCTTCCTCGGGTGTGGGCGTCGCTGGTGCCAAGAGGTTCCTCTCATCCTCCTCTAAGGTGCTCCTCAGTACGCCGAGGTATTTGGCGGGGAGGCACTTCGCCTCAATTAGCCTTTCCAGGATTATGTAGCTCCTGTCGATCTCAGATCTGGGCGACAGAGGCTTCACAATCTGTGGCTTGGGTGGGTTTGGCGGAGGCATCTTGTCCGTGGGGGTGGGGGGGGTTTCCTACCGGCACTGGGCGCGGCGCTGGGGTGCTGGTTTTCTTCTTCCTTTTCTTCTCTAGGAAGCGTTCGATCACCTGCCCTACGATCTCGGAGCGCGAACGCGAGGCCGAGCTGTCGCGGCCCGAGCTGGACGCGCGACTCGAGGGCAGGGATGTGTCGAAGCTCTCTGGGAGGAGGGAGTCCTTTCGGGAGCTCCGACCATCACGGGCGGGCCCATCGAAAGGGGCGCAGCGTCCGACATCACGCGTAAACACACAAACACGGAACACTGGACAGAGTTAGTACGGCACAAAAACTACACAACACACACGTAGTTGGGCACTCGCCTTCGCGCGACCGGGGACTAGCGAGACGACGCCAGCACCTCGAAACCGTAATCCCGTTCTGGTTTAGCGGCTCGCGGCACTGGGTACTGCTGTCTGGCAGTCCGGAACTCGTGGGGAAAGGCGATCCCCGCACACTTAATAAAGCGGGTCGGACTCGGCAGACGTTTCCAGAAGAAAACGCTGCCGAGATCGTTCGGAGCAGAGGGTCCGTGCGCGCGCGAAAACTGTGTGGACGCGGTAGGCGAATGAGCCGGTCCACACAAATTTCTGACGTGTCTTCATCTTCATCTCACACACCGGCAAAGCCGGTGTGGGGGATGCAGTGCCGGGCTTTTTGGCCCTTTCCTGCGGAGTTCTTACCGCCCCCCGTTTCAACGGGGGGGTCATCGGGTCGGCTCGCGGAGCCTCAGGTTTGCTACTCACGCGTTACTGGCCGCCCGATGCTCACTCCGCAGGGAGGATCTTCGGACAGTCGCCGCGCAGGTACCTTCAAAGGAAGATGGGTAGGGGGAAGGGATGAGGGAGGGATACCCCTATCTGACGACGCCTGGTCGTCGTCAGTGTCTGTGGCCAGTTCCCGCGGGTACGGCTTACTCTTCGGTGGTCTTTCTGCGAGAGGGGCCAGTTCTCGCAGATGAGAGTAAGTGGAGTTATCTAGGCGCTCGAACATCCTGGTCGCTAAGCGGCCTATAAATTGGTCCAGACTTTCAATTTTCAGGTCCCGCTGTATGGTGGCGTTTCGAACGTACCGTGGCGCGTTTACGATCGTCCGGAGGCATAGGCTTTGCTGACTTCGCAGTATCTTTCTGTGGCCTTTGGCTAGCAAAGCATACCACGCGGGGGCCGCGTATGTGAGACGCGGGCGGACGTACGTCTTATACAATCCAACCTTCATTCGGAGCGGAATGTTGGACTGCAGGACGGGCTTGAGTAGCGCTCGGGTTACGCTCGCTAGACCGCGGACGTCCCTTGCGTGCTTTCTCATCGTGAGGTTGCGGTCTAGAGTTACTCCCAGGTATTTCGCCGTGTGCGACCAGGCCACGGGTTGATCCTCCAGAGTGAGCTTCGGCGGCAGGGTGAGCCTCTTCGAGAATGCCACCGCCTGTGTTTTACTCACGTTGACACTCAGTCTCCATTTAGTAAGCCAGGCGGGGAGCTCTGTTAGGACCCTTTGCATTTTGGTGGCGGCGTGGTTGAGGTTCATCGACTTGGTGATGTATGCTGCGTCGTCCGCGTAAAGGGCCAACAGAGCGTCTTCGGTGATGGGAATGTCATCAGTGTATCGTGAGTAACACACAGGGGAGAGGCAGCTGCCTTGCGGTACTCCCGCCTCGATGGGTCGTCTGGAGGAGAGCGCTTGCTCCACGCGCACTGAGAAGCTGCGGCCATGTAGGAACGACGCTATTACCTTCACCACCTTCTGCGGTATTGGTGAGGTAGCCATCTTGTAGAGGAGTCCCGCGTGCCAGACTCGGTCGAACGCTTTTTCCATATCCAGGAATACTGCGACTGAGTGTTCGCGCCTGTTGTAGGCGGTGGTGAGGTGATGCAGTACCCTAGTCAATTGGAGCGTCGTGCTGTGTTCAGACCGAAATCCGTATTGTTCTGGACGCGGGGGGATATAGGGATTAATGTGGGTGAGGAGGAGCTTTTCAAACAGTTTCGATAGGCTGGGAAGAAGGGTGATAGGACGGTAGCTCTCTGGGAGCAGGATGTTTTTGCCGGGTTTCGGTATCATGATAACCCGGCCGGATTTCCAGGGGGAGGGGAAGTGACCGCTTCGCATGATCCCGTTGAAGAGCCGGGTCACGGAGGCGGTCGTTTTGGGGGGGAAGTGACGGATGGCAGCGTTCGTTACATTGTCTTCGCCGGGTGCCTTCCTTGGCTTTGTCCGACGTATGGCCCGTTGGACTTGCCCGGGAGAGAAGAAAATACCTTCTGCGGTGTCTGCCTCCTGGGTATCGGCCTTGAGGTAGTTTTCGACAAATTTCCGGTTAAAAACGGTTTACCTTTATACAAAAATACTCCTCGCCCTAGCCATGGTGCGGGTATCGTAATTCACGCTTTCACAAATCATGTTATACAATTCTTAATACATCGAAGTTTCCAGCAAAGTTAGACGGGGACTTACATGTAGCTATCTCACTCTTTTGACCTTTACAAGTTTAAACCGTTACAAGTTTAGCTACCTATTAATATTTGAATCTGATTCGATCTTATAACTACCTAATACATTTTAAATCTAGATTCGATCCTGCCCCGTCTTTGATCGTCCGTTACACTTACAATGAGGGTTCAATCGAGATAGCTCACTAACGATACGGTACTAATCACTATAGACATGAATACAAATTGGTCAAGCGCGTGTCGGATTACGCACAGTAGGGTGCAACAGTCATGCCATAATACAAAGTTTATAGTGGATTTTGATCATTTTGTATGAACATTAATTGAACTGTTTACAAACCCAACTACAGACATAAGTTGGTCGATTCCTTGTTCAAATACGGAACCATAAAATAAAAACTTGTTTAAAATGAATTTTTTTTTAAGCAAAATGCACGCCGATAGGTGAGCTAATCTAGCTATAACTTGGAGGCCTGATGGAAGACACTGTCGGGGTTGGCCAAGAAAGCGTTGGTGGGACGATCTTGTTGCCTTCGAGCTGGAGTTGTGGAGTGTCGCACAGGATAGAGATAGATGGAAGGACTTGGGGAGACCTTTGCTCAGCAGTGGGACAATATAGGCTGTCACAGAATAGTATTAGCTCTTAGTTAATAACCATCATGATCATATCAGCATAAGGCATCGAGTGCTGAAAATAGGACCCCCCCATAAATTTCTAGAGTAATCCATCTTGTGCAGCCCGAAGATACCTACCGTAATATCACTGACTTTTCAATTAGGGTTTGATCGTGATATTCACGTTATCTAATGTAAATACTTACTTGGGGTGAGAGCTTCTGTGTTTCCTTCTAGAAGAGCATGATTACTTTAATATTTTCATCATAATTATATTTTTTTTAATAAATTATAGGCTAGCGTTTGACCACTATCTCGCCTGATGGTAAGCGATGATGCAGTCTACGATGGTACTCGCTTGCCTAGAAGAAACCTATTCACTCGTGACTTGAAGATCTCTAGGTTGTAGTTATCAAGAAACACAGACTCAGGCAAGGCGTTCCACTCCTTGGCGGTGCACATAATAAAGGTGGAAGAGTACCGCTTTGTGCGTATGGGAGGTATGTCTACCATGTAGCGGTCAGAAAACTCGAAATTCATTCTCCAAACCTTTAAATACATAATATTATTTTTATATTGAAGAAAAAAGCAGAATTTTCTCATCACAGGAGTATAAATGATGCTATATTTATTATTCCGTTTATTACTCTCTTCGATACTGAATATTATTAAGGTTGGAATTTATATAGGACCTCTGAACGCTCTGAACAAAATCATTGTAATAAATCATTATTCATAGTGAAACACCTTTTTCCTTCCTAACCGTTAGGTAGGTAGGTCTCAATTTAACTTGGCTTACAGCTGTTTTCATATAAAGAAGAGAGTTGTAACGCTACACTACCTACCCTAATATATCGTTGCGACTATTTATTATGACATGTTATTATAACCAGTTTTATCAGTTATGATGTGGTATTTTAACAAACCTTGATAAATGTTAGATAAAAAATAACGACCGGAATATTCCGTTATGTACGAAAGAATTTCATACTCTTCATCATCTACAAAGCACTTTATGTTATTACACTCTTTGATCAAAATTTCCCTAAAATCTCATTTAACGTGCGAGAGAGCTTTAATATTGAGAACATTATAAGAAAACCGTCGCCATATATTATTATTAGATCTTTTCCGTAAAATGGAATTTAAAAATTAGATTTATGCATTGATTCAGAAAAGAAAACCGAATTACTCTACCTTATTTACCACAAACACATTAAAACGGTGGCAAAAAGAAAATCCGCTTTGGGAGCTCTCGATAGGTCCCAGGCAGCGTTATTAGCTAGGCGATAAAGTCGAAAATTGGCTGTCTTGATTGTTATACCCGTAGTGAAATTAGAATAAACCGCGTTTGAAATTTGCATACAGTGCCGCCAACGCTGCGCCGAAATTGAGTTCCCAAAACCAATATGGCGGTCTATGCTGCCGTAATTATATACGTTATTTATTTTTCACTAGATTTCATCTGATTTTGGGAGGATAGTATAACATGCTTTCTTATTTATTGTGTGACTGATTTGGACGTGTATGATATTGTAATATCTAATAGTATGATAAGCTGAGTATGTATTTCGGTAAGTTTTTTTTTTATACTATGAGGTAGCAAACAAGCATACGGCTCACTTGATAATAAGCGGTTACCTTAGCCTATGGACGTTTGTAACATCAAAGGTTAGCCCTTTTTTCCACACACACTCCACACTTTAATCCTTGGGGAAAACCTCGGCAGGGAGACCATTCCACTAGCGAAATGTTCGCGGGAGAAAAGTTAATAGGAAGGTTGTATTCGAGCCATAAGTTGATTTTATTATTATTGTATTTATTTTGTCAATAAAATCACAGGGATAGCTTTGAAACGTCGATTTAACCGACTGTTCCACGATCAAGCCAGGAATGATATAAAGCTGGTTAATAGTTGCCCAAGTCATAGAAACCTCTTCTGGGATACTAGGATTGATACGGCCATGGATCGTAAGGCCTACCAGTCAGCTGTTATGATCCCTGCTGACGCCGTCCTACTCTTGCAGGACGATATTTTCACCATCCGGTTGGGAAATCCGTGGATCTATGAATGTATTCTTATTATTATTCTTAGCCATCCGTGTCCTCCAAAGGCTTCCCCCCGTACTTTTGAGTCACTTCTTTCCAGCGCTAAGATGGTCCAATCTCGGAAATTAGTGAGCTCTTTTCATTGGTCTGCCGCGGAGAAATGAGAGTATGTAATACTTTATTATCTCGTTGCACCCGAACAATTGAGATGAATGGGGTCTCAAATAAATTATCCTTGGGAGTGACTTAAAGTAACAAAAAATACAAACAATAAAATAAAATCGCCGCCACCAAGTACAACTGTGTCGAACATGAAAACTTTTTCAAATATATCTTCCTAATATACTGATGAGGGTATCATGAAGGTCTTCACATAATGAGACGTTTTCAAAAGTTTTTTTTAAATAACTAATAATAAATCTGATCTATCTAAAAGTCAGTCGGGCTTTTTAGTTTATTATACTTATGTTAAAAGCAACTTGGTTATACCGATTAATTACTTTTTGTACGAGTTCCATAATCAAACAGACGCGGTACTCTAAACTGATGTTCACAACTTTCCTGTTTATCCCGAGAGGCGCTTCGACTCGTGTTAAAATTCAGTTTAGTTGGACCAGTTTATGCATGAATTTCGATGTTTTTCTTTAGCACTTTTTGTGTTTATAGTCCAGTGCTTGTAAATATCGGTTTATTTTTAAAAACATACGAATTAATTTAATTTTTTAGACCTTAGTCCACACAAATCCCTCAAAAGTAAGTTTTTTATCGATAGCTAAGCTAGCTAAACTATTAGGCCGGCTTGCACAACGATCCCTAAACGTAGCGACTATACATGTTTAAATTTGACGTATTTGTATGTTTTGACAACTCGTTAAATCATATTAAGCCACTAAATACGTTTAAACATCGTTGCACACAAAGGATCAAAAACTAAAGTCGTCACAGAACTAAAAATAAACTTTAGGTCCCGTAAATTGTTATAATGTTAATAATGTAAAATTACAGACCCCCGTATGCCTCAAGTTAAATAAAGATAAATAATAAATAATGCTGGACATTTCACACAGCGCTATCTAGTCCCAAACCAAGCAGAGCTTGTACTATGGGAACCAGGTAACTGATAGAATACTTATATACATTTTTTTTGTAAATAAATACTTATATATATACATTATAGAGAAACAACCAGACCCGAAACAAATATCTGTAGATCATGCAAACATTTGTTCCGCGGCGGGAATCGAACTCGCTACCTCCTGCGTCTCAGCCGACTATTCGCCCACTGCGCCACGGTCGTCAAAAAAAGATGTTAAAGATGTTTCATAAAATATTTACCATCTTTTTTTTTGTTTTTGTATCTCCTGGAGATGGAACAAGAATATGGCCCACCTGATGTTAAGTGGTAACCATCGTCTATAACAAAACATTGCCTCGTAAGTAACGCATCTTAGAAACGTGCCCTACGATGGACTGCCTTGCGTCCATTTTGAGGCATACTGATGTAAAGCCTCATGTGCCTGTAATTTCACCGGCAATTATACCTTTCATACCGAAACACAGCAATGCTGCTTGGCGGCAGAAATAGATATGGTGGTAGCACTTCCCTGGGCAAGACCTTTCAAGGAACTCTTACTATTCTTAACTTTATTACTCTACTGAGCAAGATTGTCCAAATAAAAGCTTTCAACAGAAATCAGTATTATGGGTTCATGACAGATATCTAGAGCGGCAATAATAGCTTTATTTAGTTCAACGTTTGCAAAATTCATAGACGACCTCCGTCATGTTTTCATGAAACATGTCAAAGAGGCTGACGTGCCGATCGATAACATACTTATCCATTAGGCGATTCGTATGTAGGTACTATTATTTTATAAATTTGTATTTTTGTTAAAAATAATGTCAACAATTTTTTTTAAATCAATCTATTCGTTTCTAAGAAAGAAGCATAAACACAATGTTTGTATACCCCAAATAAATAACGCTTTGTTTGCTAATCGTAAATGCAATCAAATTTATAAAAGCTTACAACTAGAAACGAAAATTTTACAAGGTAGGTTTAGGAATTGTGAAACTTGGATTTTTTTTATTTTTTTTGAAAAATTGTGAATTTAGGAAAATGGTTAACAGTGCACAAAATAGAGAATGGAGAATCTTTCCATCTTTTTATCAATATATCTCTACGTGACTAATTTCTTAAAATGCATAATAATCATAATCATCTTTATATGGTAGCGGGTTCGATTCCCGCCGCGGAACAAATGTTTGCTGATCTACAGATATTTGTTCCGTGTCTGGGTGTTTTTCTTTATATTATAAGTATGTATGTATTTACAAAAAAAAGGTATATAAGTATTCTATCAGTTATCTGGTTCCCATAGTACAAGCTCTGCTTAGTTTGGGGCTAGATAGCGCTGTGTGAAATGTCCAGCAATATTTATTTTATTTTATATTATCTTTATTTAGAACAATTTAACTAGGGTGTAATTACAAAAATGAAAGAGATGATACCCGCACGAGTAATAAATACTGTGTCGCAGATACCAACGCCCTCCTCCGCGACCAGATGACTCATGGTTCCAAGACACCCTTAAAGATAATCACATAATACAACATAATAGAAACAGCAATAATGGGTTAAATAAAGAAATAGTTACTGAAAGAATACAAAATTACTAAGTAGCATCTCGTATGTGGGGGGAGGGGTGGGGGGGAGGGGGTACGTGTGTGCGTATGTCTATAAAATGATAATCTGTTATTGGCATTATGCATTATCTATTGTTTCATTGATATCAAGTGCTGTTGATTTATTATTATCTTATTATATATTATTTATTGCACAGCATTAGTATATATATAAAGAAACAGAACAAAAAAATAATGTTTAAAAGGTAAAATGGGTGACCCTATCGCTAAAAGCGATCTCTTTCAGGCAACCTTTGCACATATCACACGACACAAAACCTCTCTCTCTCATCTCTAAATCAATAGAGGTCATGTACAAAGACGAGCTTAACCCTAAGAAGAGTTTTCTTCCAGCAAACCTTTGAGCCTAGAGAGAGATGATTTTAAAGGTTGGTGAGTGTTCAAAAACATAAATAACTATATATACCCAAAACTAATCTCAAAGTATGGTATAATATTATACCTAGTCAGGTCATAAGTATTGTCACACAGTAAAAACTTTTCTTTTAGAATGCTGGCCACAAAAAAGTTTATAGAATTCGAATTTCGAATTGTTCATGAAAATAAAAATGTACACTTTTTAGAATTTTACTCATTTTTAAATATGGAGTGGACGCTTAAAGAAGACCGTGTTGCAGTTATTGCGTTGCATCGTTGCGGTTACGCGCCAATTCAAATTTTTGACATACTGAAAAATATGAATTTAACCAAAAGATTCGTTTATCGCACCATCAAACGATACAATGAAGACTCTAGTGTAGATGTCAGGTCAAGAAGTGGTCGCCCTCGGTCTGTTAGGACTTCAGCAGTGATAAAAGCTGTGAAGGCGCGAATTCAAAGAAATCCCAAACGTAAGCAGAAACTGTTGGCCCTTCAGATGGGGTTAAGCAGAACCACGGTGAAAATGGTGTTAAATGAAGACTTAGGGCTTCGGGCATATCGAAGAAAAACAGGACATCGTTTGAATGCTCGTCTAATGGACCTGAGACTGAAGAGATGCCGCGCTTTGTTGAAGCAGTACGCGGGAAAAAAATATCGGGAAATTCTTTTTTCGGATGAAAAAATGTTTACCGTAGAAGAGAGCTACAACAAACAAAATGATAAGGTGTACGCACACAGTAGTGAAGAAGCGAGCAACCGTATTCCGCGTGTCCAACGAGGTCATTTTCCATCCTCGCTCATGGTATGGTTGGGAGTTTCTTATTGGGGCTTAACAGAGGTACATTTTTGTGAGAAAGGTGTAAAAACGAATGCAGTTGTGTATCAAAATACAGTCCTGACGAACCTTGTGGACCCTGTTTCTCATACCATGTTCAATAACAGGCACTGGGTATTCCAACAAGATTCGGCGCCAGCTCATAGAGCGAAGAGTACACAAGACTGGCTGGCGGCGCGTGAAATCGACTTCATCCGGCACGAAGACTGGCCCTCCTCCAGTCCAGATTTGAATCCGTTAGATTACAAGATATGGCAACACTTGGAGGAAAAGGTGTGCTCAAAGCCTCATCCCAATTTGGAGTCACTCAAGATATCCTTGATTAAGGCAGCCGCCGATATTGACATGGACCTCGTTCGTGCTGCGATAGACGACTGGCCGCGCAGATTGAAGGCCTGTATTCAAAATCACGGAGGTCATTTTGAATAAACTTTAGTGTCATAAGAATCTATGTTTTGTTAAGTTCATTTTGGTATATAAATGGTTACATAATTAATAAACTTGTTTCAATTATTTTATATTAAACATGTGACAGAATATATGACCTGACTAGGTAATTATGGTAAATAAATTATATGGAATAATAATATATACCTACCTAATATAAATATATATCTATATATAATAATATAAAATTACTGAGAACGATAGTGCTCTTTAACTTTCCGTTTGAAAATGTTGAGTGATGGGCTAGCGCGGAATGCATGAGGAAGGGCATTCCAAATTTTTACCGCAAAAACGGTGAAGGAACCACCATAGCGGCTCGAAGTATGTTAAGGTGTTTTGAGGAGAAGAGACTTGGAGGGCCGACATGGCACACTGCGAGGGACAAGAAATTCAAAACACTCACGGAGGTAATGAGGAGAGAGTGGACAATATAATACTTTGAAGAGTAGGGATAAGACGTGAAGATCACGGCGAGGTGAACTTACATCCCAATAGACCACTAATGCTCACATAATCCTACCTAAACTTGTGAAATGCCATATCGCAGAGATAAAGGATTTGAGCAGTATGTTCACAATTAGATTTTATCGTTAGTGCGCCACAGAACACCTGGTGCCGTAGTTGGTGTCGTGAAGACACACTAAAATGTTAGTGTTACGTTATCGCTAATGTTCCTAGCGATGGTAGAGTTCTCGGCTGATGTTGTGGCACAATTTGATTTTTTTTATTGTTTTTTATACGACCTGGTGATATAGGAAGCCTATAACAAAGTATTGCCGTATAGTTCACGCACCTTAGAAACGTGCCCATCAACATTCTCTCAACATCCATCAACATGAGGCATACAGGTTTAAAGCCACTTCTTCTTCCTGCTCTTTTCCCACATTACGTGGGGTCAGCACAACATAAATTTTTCTTCCATCTTTCTCTAACCGTCATCTCCGTTGTCACTTCTTTCCTACCCATATCAATCTTCACACAGTCCATCCATCTCTTCTTCGGCCTTCTTCTACTTCTATATCCATTCACACTCATATCTAACACTCTTTTAGTCACATGATTTTCTTCCCTCCGCATGACATGCCCAATACTTTTAAATTTCCTCTGATATACCCATATAGGTGCGCCTGTAATTTTAACGGCAACAATACCATTCAAACCGAAACACAGCAATGCTTTCCTTTCACAAAGAACTTTACTCTTAAATCCCATCCTCCCATTTGTGGAATATTATACAAATTAATTATTAACGAGGGGACAAAGCAGTGTCTGGCGTCACGGGCGCTATATTGGATAAAAGCACGTCCAAGATGCAGACAGCTTTATCCACGAGGAGTATAATCTACTTTTCACACTTTGACTTTGAGACAAGAAAACCAAATCTAGGTTGGTGCATTATGTGCAGAGGTCAGTTCGATTTACGAATAACTTCTTATTATGTGAGTCTCTTTGATTCAAATTTTAATATAGCTGAGGTTTCAAATTCAAATCACATTATGCCCTCGAGGCCATAATGAAATTCAGTAGGTACAATTTTAGTCCCGTATCAGCCGTAGGGATTTAATCACCTGCTTTTGGTGAGGTTTATATGACATATAATTTGACATTGTCGAGCAGACGGTGTGAAAAATATATTCTGCCTGAGTATGGCTGAGCATTGTGCATAATGTTTAAGTCATAATAATAATAAATATGGCTGGACATTTCACACAGTGCTATCCAGCCCCAAACTGAGCAGAATGATACTACGGGAACCAAATAACTGATAGAATACTTATATACTTTTTTTTTTGTAAATATGTACATACTTATTATATATAGAAAAACATCCAGATCCGGAAAAAATATCTGTAGATCATGCAAACATTTGTTCCGCGGCGGGAATCGAACCCGCCACCTCCTGCGCCTCAGCCGGATGATCGCCCACTACACCACGGAAGTCGTCAAGTCATAGTCAAGTCAAGTCATGGGAAGATGATGAATGCGCCAGAGAGGGGCTTGATAACAAAGATATGTATCAGCAATGGGTAGATAGATATATGCCTGAATATTACTTATTCTTGACGTTGTGCCATTCTAATAGCCGGGTACTGTATATTGTTGGATTGTGACGTTGAAACAGAAATGGAATGTTTGCGGTTAAAGCTGAATGCTTGAAATTCCACAATATTAGGATATTATATCGGTACTTGGACATGCCGGTTTCCCCACGATGTTTTCCTTCACCGTTTTGAGCATGTGCGTGGCTGGGATTCGAACACAAAACCTCCGAATGGGAAGTCGGGGTCCATCTCACTAGGCCATATACAACCTGTTTTGTTATGTACGACATTAGTTTTAAACACACATCCGGGATCCTGCTTGAATATTTATCCAATTATCAATAAATTTCCACTTAGTAAGTTTAACAGGTACCTACTTACATGATGAATGAAAATGATTTGTTTACCCTGTTTAATTGTTACTTTATTACTAAGGTTAGTTTAAAAATTTAAAATTATGGGTAAATAATTTGAAAAAAAAAATTATTTTGCAACAATACTAGCCATTAGCCCTACCCGAGTTGTCGTACATAACAAAACACGTAGTATAAATAGACTCATGGCCTTCAACCGGCAAGCAACTCAAGAGTGTACTCAAGAGTGCTCAGATAGCTTAGATCTTATATTTTTACTAATATTATTGCAATACAGAAAACCTCGCACAAACTACATTTTTTTTATTATCAAACAACTTAAAAAAAAATGACCAACTTAACCCAACTACTCAACTGATTTTGATGAAATTTCAATGATACCAATATGAAAGTATATTCTTTCAAACTAAAAAAAAGGATTTTTCAAATCGGTTGATTAATGACGGAGTTCTGAAGTAAAACATATTGGGATCCCTTAATCAGATCCTGACTTTGTGCAAATAAGACCACCTGGGAAGACCCTTTGAAACAAAAAAAATTCTCGAATCGGTCCCGGCGTCTTCGAGTAATCGGGGAAAATACGTAAAAAAAATTCCGATGAATTGAGAATCTCCTCATTTTTTTAAGTCGGTAAAAAATTCTAATAAATAAAATGTAGCAAGACAAGTTTCTTAGCACCTACAATAATCATCGCGGCCAACTTTTAACGAAGGAAAAGTTTTATTTAAAAAAGACAGAAGTTGTGACGACGGATTTACAAGTGGCCTCGCAGGGCTTCAATTATGAGGGGTGTTTTATGAATAGACGCCCATTTATAAAGTTAATCGAAATATTTTACAAGTTATTATGATATGTCGTCAAGGGAATTCCTTCTCTAATATATAAAAATCTCGTGTCACGGTCTTAGTGGTCGCACTCCTCCGAAACTGGTCGACTGATTTTAATTAATTTTTTTGGAGTTTACTCCCTAAGAATCGATTTTCATTTATAAGCCTGGCATATGAAAATTTATGGGGAATAAAATCAAACGTTCTCCGTGACGTTATGCGCAACTTATTGTATAAAATATTTTATTTTTTTAGAATTTTTAGAGGGGCATAATACAATTTTCTTAGTAAATTTTCATGTTTATGCGACATCCATCATGATCATTGTGAAACATCTTTTTGTTTTGTTCGTATATTTGGTAGGTATGAGAATAGCGTAAAGTATTTTTCACTCTCCTATCCCCACCCCCCATTTTTTAATCGCAATTTTAGTATCTTTGTATGAAAAATAACCGTAATTCATTGACGTATCGTGTCATTTTGACAAGAATGTTTTATATAGATTTTATCCCGAAGTTCCAACGGGAACGAGAAACTTCAAGGGTCGTACATAACAAAATACGTAGCATAATTTAACTATATATATCTTAAACACAATCTGGATTGAAATAAAGTACAAATAAAAACACAACTGCAGACACAAAATAATAGCAGAGAGACTTAAAATATTTATTTTCGAATTGGGAAACCACAAGAGACAAAACTTTCGACATTCAAAACCTTTTGAAGCAGAAAAGATTCGACTTTACGCGTTACTCTCTCAACGTGACTGAATTTTATTAAAAGGTTTGACGAATCTTTTGGGCGTATAAAATCCTTCAAACACACTGGGGATTTTATTGTCTTATAAAAACTAGTTTTTTTTGTCCGATCTGGTTATTGAACAAGCATGTGGCCCACCTGGTGTTAAGTGCTAACCATCGCCTATAGCAAGGTATTGTCTCGTAGGTCTCGCGACTTAGATACGTGTCCTACGATGCACTGCCCTGCGTCCATCAACAGTCATACAGGTGTAAAGCTTCATGTGCCTGTAACTTCACCGGAAACTATACCCTTCATACCGAAACACAGCAATGCTTGGCAGCAGAAAACGGTATGTGTTAAGGTCTCCCCAAAATTTTCCGCTTGTCATTGTCCTTGGCCCCCACTAGTTTTTTGTTGTGGAATGGTCTCCCTGGCGAGGTTTTCCATAGAGTCTACAGTATGGGGCTCTTCAAAAATAAAATGGGGGTTTAAAAAAAAAAATAAGGTTTGGCAACGCGAGAGATTCAAAGGTGTTACAAACAAAAAAAAACAGCAAAATTGTTCGAACTATTTTGAGTTTTAGCGAGGAGGCAATTCGCCGGCATCTTTCTTTTTTTTGTGTGTTCCCCGATTACTCGAAGACGCCTAGATCGATTCGAGAACTTCTTTTTTTGTTTAAAAGGGTATACTTTCCAGGTGGTCCCATTACCACCAAGTCAGGATCTGATAATCGGATCCCAAAAAAATTGAGGGCAACCCTCAAACTTTATAGGAACGCAAATCGGTTTTATGTTTGTCATGAATATTTTTCAAATTTTCGCGATCACTGTACATAATTATTGATTAAAACGGGTATTTTACGTGTCAACCCGTGACCACGCCTGTTGCAACACAGCCGAAACATCGGGATAATAAATAAAAAAGATACATACACGATAAACACCCGTTTAAATCAATAATTTTGTCAGGAGCCTCAGAACTCTTTCATTTATCTACCGATTTGGAAAATTATTTTTTTATTTGAAAGGATTTACTCGCATAATGGTGTCATAGAAATTTAATCCAAATCAGTTATGTAGTTTTGTTAAAGTTGGTTATATTTTTGTTAAAACTTATTTGTTAAATAAATAAAACAGTGTTCATTACCAGATACCTAGTTTCAAAAGTTTTTATTACATAAATACTACTGATTACCACTAGGTACATCATTTTTGTTTAAAGTGATACATACTCTTATTTTTCCTTATATGCTCTAGTTTCAATTTTGAGTAACATTAATTGCATAATGGACTTAATCTTTTAATAGAAAGATGTTTTTTAATTCAATATCAACACAAGGATGACTTTGAAAAGTTAAATTTACTGTCTGTTCCTCATACGTCATAAGTGACCGAAAAAGTACCAGTGACCCATAGAAGGAATACACAACAAGAATGAATGTTAATAAAAATTATGTGAAAAACTCTGGGTATTAGTCTAGACTCCAGACCTAGACTAGACTGTGATCTCATTAAATATGAATTCAAGTTCAAATCCTACCCAAATTTACATTGTAGATAGATGGGAAACACCATCACACTAATATTATAAATTCGAAAGTTTGGATGTTTGTTTGTTAGTCAATCACCTCGTAACGGCTGAACCGATTTCGATGAAATTTGGTATACACGTAGATTATAATCTGGATTAACACATATACTACTTTTTGTTGACAAACAACGCGTTCGAAGCCGCTGGCGGAAGTTAGTAAAAATAAACAAACAAAAGAAAATATAGTTTTATATCATGGGAACACGGTCGTTTCGTATAAAAATTGGTTTATTCCCAAGCAATTCCAATTTTTTCTACAGCGAATGTGACGGAAAATTTTAATAACAATTGGGTACTCAAGTCAGTCCCAACCAATGCGATAAACAACATCCACAGTAATATTACAAATTCGAACGTACCTGTGTCTGTTTGTTACGTTTTCACGACTAAACGGCTGTGCTGATTTCGATGAAATTTGGTATATAGATAGACATGACCTAGATTAAGAGTAAAATATAGGCTACTTTTTATTGACAAAACGCACGTGTGAACTACACCACACAAATTAGTTGATCCAACCTCATTAACACTTCAAATAATGAACATAGTAACATCTAAAATCCAATCGACAGTTGCAAAAGTCATTGGTCCTTTGAAAGTGTAAGCTCGCACTTCCGTTGGCTGATTCTGTGAGCTTCAATGTGGTTTCATTGAAATTGAAGTGTCAATTTGCAAGAAACTTAGACGTGGCACTTAAATACCTTGGCTGGTGTAAAAGTCGAAAACCGTCATCAAACCCTTATAACTTTCTCTTTTGAAAATACATAACTTGTGCATTCTATTTTGTTTATTTGTGTAATGATAGAGATGCAGATGCAAATAATACTTTATTAAGGATAGAAATTATTATCCCAAACTTTTAGGAAACTAATATTTTTCTAGAACATTTCTTGATTCGTAGACTTGATCATACATTTTAGTGTATGGATGAGATCGCTTTAAGCGATAAGGCCGAACATTATACCACCATGTATTAATCTTTAAGTTTTGTAGGTTAAGTAATTATAATTTGGTGTATCAATACAGAATTATCTATTTTAAATATGGTTTTATATAATATATATGTACACTGTACATGTTTAACTCTGATTTTATTATTAAGTAATTTTTTAAAATTTTGTTCTACCAATAATAGAATTGTATGGTCAATTATAGAATATAGCCAATAATATAATGGTAAATTTTACAGTGTTCATTGTTTTAGTTATGGTATGTTTGCTATAGTAATCTGTACATATAAAAGGCTTTGTCCTGAATGACTGATTGACGGATCAACGCACAGCCTAAACCGCTGATCTTAGAGACCTGAAACTTGGAGGGTGTGTTCTTTGTATGACGTAGGCATCCGATAAGAAATGATTTTCTGAAAATCTATCCTTAAGGGGGTGAAAAAGGGGGGCAAAGTTTGTATGGGACAACGTGATTCCTTGGTCCAATCTACTTCAAATTTTGCATAAACCTTTTTTAACAGAATTGATGGAAGACGTGTTTCGTATTTTATTGAAATTCATCCCCTAACGGGGTTAAAAAGGGGTAGAAAGTTATATCAATACTCCCTAATGCTTTTGATTATATTACATTTTATTTTAATACATGTTTGAAAACTCAATCCGATTTTATTCAAAAAGGGTTGAACTCACTTAAAACACAAGCAACAACTCTTTAAAATTGGAATGTTTCGAAAGTCACCGTACTTAATGAGTACCTCATTTGAAGGTCCTTTGAAGGTCATTTGAAGGAAGGAAGGTGAGAGGTTATGCACTTTTAGAACACGGCCTCATAGGGACGTAGAGTTCGAAATTTGAAATTGTAAGGACTACGAGTAGAACATTTTGACGACCTCATGGCGCAGTGGGCAAACAGCCGGCTGAGACGCAGGGGGTAGTGGTTTCGATTCCCACTGCGGAACAAATGTTTGCATGATCTACAGATATTTGTTCCGAGTCTGGATGTTTTTTTATATATTATACGTATGTATTTACAAAAAAAAAGTATATAAGTATTCTATCAGTTATCTGGTTCCCATAGTACAAGCTCTGCTTAGTTTGAGGGTAGATAGCGCTGTGTGAAATGACCAGCAATATTTATTTATTTATTTATATTTATTTTGGTCCCAAGATAATAGTTTTCTTTTAGTTTGTCTTAGAAGTTTAATTTAATGTGTATTGTTTTGTGCAATTTTTTTACGTTAGACTAATATGATAAATGTGAAATTTTGGATGTTTGTTTATTTGTTACTAAATCACGTCGTAACGGCGGGACCGATTTCGATGAAATTTGGTATATACGTAGATTATAACCTGGATTACCACATAAGCTACTTTTTATCCCATAAATCAGTTCCCATAGGATAAAAATGGGGTATCAAGTCAAGTTGCAACAGCGGGTTTAGCTTTATTTCTAGGTTACCTACACATTAAGAAGTGTAACGCGTATGAAGTCGCAGGCATTAGCTAATCTATTATATATGAATATTTGTCCTGACTAACATATAGACAACGCACAGCCGAAGCCACTGGTCATAGATACCTGAAATTTGGATGGTATTTTTTTTTGTGGTGTGAAAGTGCGCACTAAGAACGGATTTTTGGAAATTCATCCCCTAAGGAGGTTTTTACGGTTGTATGCAAAACCGTGGTTCCTGGGTTTTTAAACTTGAAACTTGACGAATAAATTAATCGATCTACATTTTAGTGTCAACGAATGTGAAACCAATCTGAAACGTACAGAATATGTCCCCGGAAAAGTTTCAGGGTTCTTACGGAATCACATAAAAAATTGGCAAAGTTCAGGTTTATGGAAGTTTATTACAACTTTTATTGGAAAAAATGGTTCTGATGTTACAAGGGTATGTAAAATTATGGGACATTGTCGGAACGGTGTCGTAAAACTGACTTTATACACAACGTACAATTTACCCGTTTATGATAATACGGGTGTATGCTTCGCCCTGTTCCTGAGAAAAACGTGCTTCACATAAAAAGTTGGAACCACTTGAATTGTACAATACTTGTAAGATATTGAATAATACTTCACACTGTTTCAGTTATGATCATAAAATAAACACTAAAGTAAGACGTGTGAGAATGGCATGAGCTGCGCTGATTAATCTATTTTTTGTATTTATTATACCTATACTAGTGGTTCACACCGAACTGATTTTTCACGACTCGCGAGTCTCCAATAAAAACAAAGAAAATATTATTTGTAATTTGACTATCAAAATAGTGCCACGAAATAATTAACCAATTAACATGATACATGCACACGGACATGACGGAATGCACATATTCTATCACTTCTTTATAACATTCTCTTGAATACCACTTCACCTTCTTATCTAAAGGAGCGTTTCGAGTTTTTGTATCAGGCACACTCTCGAAACCTTCGTTCTTCCGAAGCTCTACAGCTTCGTACTCCCGTCCATAGTTCACAATTTTATGGTGACTCCTTCACAGTACAAGCTGTGCGCCTGTGGAACGCCTTACTTTTGTCCATAAGGTCGTCCCAATCTCTTCCAATGTTCAAAGTCAAGGTATACAACCATTTGCTTTTGTTGTCTCGTAACTGCTAGCTAGTGTTTATGTTATTTATCCTCCATATTATGCAGTGTAGTTTATTTATATATTATTTG
Organism: Philereme transversata; assembly: GCA_963924445.1. Taxonomy (NCBI): domain Eukaryota; kingdom Metazoa; phylum Arthropoda; class Insecta; order Lepidoptera; family Geometridae; genus Philereme; species Philereme transversata. Next base: position 17,150,909 of record OZ004347.1, read on the forward strand.
TATGTATTTAAGTTTATGTTTATTATTATACATAATCAATATGTAGGTATATATTATTTTATGGGTTCTGTTTACGTATGTTTATATGCTTAAAGGTACTTACACCGCCGTCTTTTAATTTTTGTTTATCCTGTCCATCCATAGGTTGTCTGGAAGAGATCGCTTTTAGCGATAAAACCACCCACTTTACCGTTATTTACTGTTTATTTCCTTTGTTACTGTATTTTTGTTTGGTGTGCATAAAGAGTATTTTATTCATTCATTCATTCATGACCTACAGTTTCATTCAAATTACAGGTAACTGGAGTTCATGTTCTTTAGTTACCCATTTTTGGGGTATAAATTGCAGTTATTCTACATTTCAGACTTATCCCTATATTTGTGTCACTAAAGCTACACGAATACCACATTTCAACACTGTGGATTCACTGGTGTACCCTGTAATTTCGTCAAAGTTCAGTTTTTATTATGGCTAATAACTTAAAAACTACAAGGTTTAAACTAAAAATAAAAACAGGGTCGAAATATACTCACAAATACATTTTATTAGGCGTGCAATTTGACCGTATAGTCTAATTTTGCTGTTTTTTACCCCTCTTGAACCCAAAATCTACACAACTTCCCCAACAAGTTTTTAGCTAATTTAGTTACACCAAAATTGTGCCATCACTACCTACCGTATACCAAAATTCACGATGATCGGATAAACCTTTCGAAAGTTATCCTCGGACAAATAAACATACATATTATACATTCATACATACAACGCCAATTAACCCAAGTTGATTGGGAGATCCCGGCTTCGCACGGGTGGACATTTATTTTTTAAACATTTTGTATGTCAATTTTTTTACACCTAGGGTTATATTATCGAAGTTTTAGTAGGGATCCATAATTTTTTCTAGTAATAAATGTAGCCTATGTTAATTGAAGATAATGAAGCATTCTAATAGTGAAAGAATTTTTGAAATCGGACCCGTAGTTTTTGAGTTTATTCGTTACAAACATACAAAATACGAATCTTCCATCTTTATAATATTAGTATAGATGTCGTCGTACGTGGTTCAGACTAGGACTTCCATCATGGGGATTTATATAGTGGAGATTATATATTATTATTTATTTAGTTAAATCGAAATTAGTGCAGTGATTTTAGTCTGGTATTAAAAAAACTAAACATAATTAACCATAAAAAATCCTTGCAAAAAATGGTTCGTTGTAGTTTTAATCGCAAAGAAAAAGGTAGTCCACTTTTTATCGAACTTGAAGTCTTAACCAGCTGCTGGTAAATTGATTAGTTTGGCCAAGTTTCTCCTCTAAGCAGTTTTTGTGTTAATAATTTATACTCTTGGCTTTATTATGAACGGTCAGGAAATTGAGGATAATTATTATACAGTAGAATATCTTAAGGGCACGTTTGTTTTCTACGATTAACATTTTCCGGGTAACTATTTAGTTAGGTATGAGTAGATTGATAGCACGAAAATATAAGTTTGGTACACATCTGTTTTAGTACCCAGTCTAACAGCGAATCTAGATTGGTGACTTAATACATTACATTAAGGACATAGTAGGGGCAAAAAGTCTATAATAACAGAAATAATATAAAATTATTTACAATACAGGAGAAACAGTTGAATCATCTAATGACCATTGCAAACGATCTGTGTCCCTAAGACATTCGCCTGGCTACATTGCTCAGTTGAATTGCAATACTTATGCGTTGACTCAGTTGAGCGCCAGCTCTCGGATCACACGTCACTTCAACCAGCCACCCAGAAAGAATTTTGAAAATGCGATGGGCCCCGGTACCCCATGGACCCAGGGTCTCGACCCCAAATGGCTCAAATACGTAAGCAAGAAGAACATTATTTCTGTGTTAAAATTAAATAGTTTAAATTAATTAATAATTAATGAAATAATCAAGTAAATCTTAGTAATAAAACGAACGAATTTTCTGTGATGTCATTAGATGGCAACCAAATTAAATTAACGTCAATCGAATGTTTCTACCGTGATACAGACTAAACGAAGGCGGAATTTAGTTGTTTTTCGGTTTAAGTTTGTTTTAGAAACTAACACAAATTAACTTCTAGCTTCACAGTAATACGTATTTCCGCTAATAAAGCTAGCGCAGGCTATATGCAATTTTAATGGAACTTCCGGCAACACCTGAATCCAGGAAATTGATTAATTGCACTAAGTTTCTGCAGAGAGTTTTCCAGCACTTTTTGTAATTATTAATGTGCCTTTATGGTTTGGTTTTCTTAAAAGTCTTCCGATTTGAGAGCCGTAGTACATAATACCATTTAATTAACTTTTTCCTGAAACCTACATACTTCAGTGAATTAATGATTTTTAAACTGGATAGATCTTCGGTTGACCACAATCTCACGTGATGGTAAGCGATGATGTGGTTTAAGCTGAAGCACGGAGATCTAGAAGAAACCTATTTGCTCTTACCTTAAAGAGGCCCAGATTGTATTCTTTAGGAAAAACAAACGACGGTAAAGTGTTCAAAATGTACTTGTTCAACCGTTATGGTTCACATCATTTTAGCTTTCTGTACTTATCATGAGATTATTATCATTTTATAACACCAAGTGTATTCAGAATTTCAGAGACTTTGCTATGCTAAAGTGAAATGTAATAAAACTTCAATCATAATCTGCCTGAAGCAATCGTATCTCTATACACAAGCTCACATACATTTGTGTGTGTTGCAAACAAACTTGCCAGTGACTGAATCAAACTCGGATCAAATTAATATAGTTCTAGCATAGAAGTTTGAATGCGAACCAAAGTTTCTCCATCTAAAACTATATTTTGGTTTGTGAAGATACTATATTCATAATAAATAAATTATGCTGGACGATTCTCACAGCGCTATCTAGCCCCACAATAAACAAAGCTTGGTACTATGGGGACCAGACAACTGTTAAACTAGATTTAGCGAAACAACCACACCCAGAACAAATATCTGTAGATCATGCGAACATTTGTTAGAAATCAGTACCGTTTTTCGTTATTGAATGCGACAGTTACGTTTTTCTTACATATTTCTTACATACGCTGGAAGTGAGTTCCAATCCTTACTTGTACTAACCAGAAAAGTTAAAGCAAATCGTTTGGTACAGCAAGATGGTACACCGACCAAGTGTGGGTGGTTCTTTTCGGTACCTCTGCTTGTCTAAATGTGGAAGGGGGAAGGAGCGATAAGGGAGTTTATTAGCATCATTCTGAGGTAGGGTCTATTTTGCGACATACTCTTCCGTTTTCTTATTTTATTTATTGTGTAATAAGAGCGACGTGTGAGTTACGAAGCATATGCGTTGCCATCTAAAATCCAGGCACAGACTTCCAGTTTTTCAATTTCAATTTATTTATTATCTATATAACAGGGAGTGCTATACAAAGCAAGTCTTAATACAATACCAAAAAAAAGTCACAGTTAAAAAAAAAAAATTAAAATACAAATTCGTGTTATTAAATTAATATAAGTAAGCCTGATAAAATATCAAAATAAGCCTAGTTATCTTTATCAAGAAAAGAAAAGTATTCTAGTTTTAAATTGAATATTAATCCTAATATATAAAACAAAGTCGGGTTTGTTCGAACACTTATATCTCGAGAACGGCTGGACCGGTTTTCAAGATTTTTTATTTGGCGTATTTGTCTCCGTCCCAAATAACAGAATAACTATTAAAATATCGCAAAAAAATATTATGAAGAAAAAATATTTTCTCATTTGATGCAGATAATTATGGCCGACGTATATTGACAGCCCGCGTCATATGCATGTCAAGGCGGTACAAAGTTCGCCGAGTCAACAAGTTTAAATTAAGGAAAACATTTCCTACACAGGAGTAGTCCCTCTTCTCCTCGGACCGCGAAAGCGATAAGACGTGTGCAACCGTGTTTATTTTAATTTAATTTTGCTCCTGAGCGCGACATACGAGACAGTGACTGTGCAACAAAGACGGAATCACTCCATCCAATCCTACGCTGCGCTTGCATCGCGCCACCTCCTACGTCATCAGCGCGTCGTCATCATTCACGTGCCTGTGTGCGTAGTGACGCTTGCCACAAGCTCATAAGCGATAGCGGTAGCGATTTATTTTTGTCCGTTGGTCCAAGTGCAAAGTTTCATACCTGGTTGTACAACAATTTACAAATATGGATAAATACTTAGTAGATAAAAGAAGTATTGAAAAATCCCCTAGTGAAGGAAGCATCAATCTGGTGAGTAGGAGCATAGACACCACTCCTCCTAGCTATGTTTTCTTGCGCAGCAAAAGAACTAGAGAGGATGATGACTGGAATACTGAATTCGGTGCCTTCAAAGAAGAGATGAAATCTATGATGGGAACTCTGATGGCTGATCAGGAAACCGAGCTGAAAAAGTTGTTTAATCCGACCCTGATGGAAATTCAAAAAACCAATAGAAACATTGAAAGTTCCATAGCACTGTTAATGAGTAAGAATGAAGAGCTTACAAAAAAAGTTGAACATCTAGAACAACAGAAAAAGAAAGACGGTGAATATATTTCAATTTTAGAACACAGAATAGAGGAAATTCAGAGAACAGATCGTAAAAGTAATATAGAGATAAAAAATGTGCCAAAGGGTAAGAGTGAGACAAAGGAGGACATGCTAAATATGGTTATGCGACTGGGAAAATCTATTGATTGCAATGTTAATAAGTCAGATGTGAGAGATATTTACAGAGTACGAGGGAAGAAAGAAGGACAAATCAATACGCCTATTATAGTCGAGTTCTCATCCACTGTTCTGAAGACTGACGTTCTTAAGATGAGCAAAGCTCATAATATAAAACATAAGGGTAAGCTCTGTGCCAAACATCTGGGCTTCACTAAAAACGAAGACACTCCCAAATTTGTTTCCGAACAGCTCACCGTAAGGGCATCCCGCCTATATTACCTCGCAAGAGACCTCGCCAAATCTAAGAGCTACAAATTTTGCTGGACGTCCTACGGGCGAGTCTATCTGAGGAAAAATGAAAACTCACCCATAATCACGATAAGCAGTAAAAACCAGGTGAGCAGCTTACTGCAGACTACGTGACTATCCTTCGCAGCACTAGGACTCATATTTATCCTTGTGATCCATTCTCAGGTTCACCAATTAATAACTACATGTACACATTTGCTATTCTTATATAGATTACTTCCACACTTCACACAAAAAACACACACACAAAACCTTACAATGGGTGCGCGATTTGTATATATCATGCGTCTCAAACTAGTAATTACTGAAATTTCTCGCTCAAATCTTTATGATGGATAAACTTACTGAAATTGTAAATGAAATAGACAATACGGAAATTGCAAGGTCTTTTAAATGTAAAATTGAAGAACTGCCGTGTAAACTAAATGTAAAAGCATCAGACTTTACGATTGTTACGCAAAATATAAGGAGCATCTATTGTAATATGGACGATTTTCAAATAACATTAACGGAACTTAATTTTGAAGTAGATGTTATAGTACTGACAGAATGTAGACTTCAACAGAATAAACTTGTACCACAACTTACAAACTACAACTCTTATACTACGACTAATCATATAAATCAAAATGATGGTGTGACCGCATACATCAGAAACGATCATAATACCCTTGTTAAAGAGATTCTATTGGACCATGCGTCTTGTTTACAAGTCACTATTAATTGTACTGTTATTTTATGTATGTACCGTTCGCCCTCAAATAAGAATGCCGAAAACTTCATAATCTCACTAAGCAATCACCTAGACACAATAAAATCTTTTGAGAAAATAATAATAGTAGGAGATATCAATATTAATATCTTACCTAAAAGTGAAGAACAAAGCTATGAAAAAAATAACAGACTATTTTATCTAAATTCTATAACAATGCACGGACTACTTCCGGGTCACAACCTACCTACTAGAGAGAACAGTTGTCTCGACCATTTTATACTTAAAATAAATAAAACTAAAACTACTGCTACGATTGCCATTCTTCAAACATCTTCAAACTGATCATCTTATGATTCTACTTAGTCTCTCAAAAACTACCAAGTCGGTAAATACACATAAAACTAAAATTATAATTGACTATGAAAAAGCTACACAATACTTACAACTAAACCTTATAGACCTTCAACTAAACGATCCTAATATTTTAGCTAAACTACTAATAAATAAAATACAAAAAAGTCTTACAGACAATACTAAAACTATTAATATACCTAGAAGTAAGCGTATCATTAAGCCTTGGATCACACAGGGTATTCTACGCTGCATCCAAAATAGAAATAATATGCAGAGAAAATTACGGTTGGACCCTAAAAATGATACACTTAAAATAACATATAGAAGATACCGGAACTTTTGCAATAACTTAATCAAAAAGCTAAAAAGAAAATATGATCGAGATCAACTAGCCAAATCCTCAAAAAATAGTAAAGCCCTCTGGAAAAGTATTAATTGTATAACAAATTACAAAACTGCTAAAACACCAAACATCCAACTTCTCAATATAAAAGTCTCACCTGTAGAATCAGTTAATTTTGTTAATACGTACTTTGCTAGTATAGGGAAAGCTCTAGCAGAGAGCATCCTTCAACAAAACACAACACAGGCAAATACCAGTTTAATTCTACCAAACAACCAGATTTCTTCCTTTGTGTTGCTAGTTACGGACCCTAAAGAGTTACACAATGTAATTATGAATTTAAAATCGAAAAGTGCCCCTGGCTGGGACAACATTTCAACAAATTTCTTGAAATCAAGCTTATCTTTTATAATTCCTACTATTTGTCACTTAATAAACTTATGTTTTAGTCAAGGAATTTTCCCCAGTATCTTTAAACAATCAATTATAACGCCTGTGCATAAGAGTGGAGACAAAGACGATGTAAATAACTACAGGCCTATCTCAGTTCTGCCCTCGATCTCAAAAATATTAGAAAAACTGCTTAACAACAGACTATTATCATATCTAAATAAATATAACATCATTTCTAAATCACAATATGGCTTCAGACAAGGTCTCTCAACAGAGGATGCAGTTACAGATTTATGTAACAACATCGTAGATAATGTGGATAGGGGAAAGAAATGTATAACAGTATTTCTAGATCTTAAAAAAGCATTCGACACCGTCTCTGTTTCCATTCTTATTATCAAACTAGAAAAAATTGGCATAAGAGGTACTCCATTGGCATTGTTGACAGATTACCTCCACGAACGCAAACAAAGGGTTAAGATTGGCCAGGTTGTTAGTGAGGATGTGCCTATAAAGTATGGAGTTCCACAGGGTAGTGTGTTAGGACCTACCTTATTCCTGACATACATAAACGACCTATGCGATCTGGAAATAATAGACGGGAAAATTTATTCATATGCGGACGACACTGCCGTAGTTTTTTCTGGCAACTCATGGAATGATGTTAAAAAGAAAACGGAAAAAGGTCTCGTAAAGATTGCTAAATGGCTAAAACAGAATCTACTTACACTTAATGTTGCTAAAACAAACTTTATCTGCTTTACTATGTACAATCGTACTCAACCAGAATCCGATTTCAATATTAGGATACACGACTGTAATCTGAACCATCAACTTTCATGTACCTGTCCAAATATAGGCAAAGTAGAGTCAACTAGGTATCTGGGAGTTATAATAGACCAGCGACTATCATGGCACGCACATTTAGAATTGCTCATGGGTAGGACTAGAAAACTAATATGGATTTTTAAGAGCTTAAGACATGTAGCACCACAAAAACTTCTTAAACAGATATATGTTGCGTTAGCGCAGTCTATCATAACATACTGTATACCAATTTGGGGAGGTGCAACTAAAACTAAGTTCTTAGATCTTGAAAGAACTCAAAGGTCACTGCTGAAAGTAATGTATTTTAAACCATACCTATACCCCACAGATACCCTATACTCATACTCTGAAATACTATCCGTAAGAAAACTTTATGTACTCAATTCAGTATTAAAACTTCACAAAACTCTGGAATATGACCCTACAAAACCTAAAAAAAGATTATCTAATGTAACTAATAAATCACATGTCAAAACAACTTTCGCAACACGACAATACATCAGACAGTCTACCCACCTATACAATAAAATAAATAAAATTATGAATATATACCCAATGAACAATCACAAATGTAAAAGAATTGTTTCTGAATGGCTAATATCATTAAATTACGACGAGACAGAGACACTTTTAGAAATTGTTAAGTAATTAGTATTATAACATAAATCGAGTCGAAAGGCTAATCGCACACCTACCTACCACCACCGTAACATAGAAGCACCTGTACTGTACCGACATTCTCTTTACGTCCAAACACCAACACTATACCCATGCACATACTCAAGCACATACGAGGCATGCCTTTTAAGTTTTGTCGTTTGAAGAAAAAAACACATCTAGAACCTTATAGTACTTTTTATTGTTTTTCAAAGTATTCACAACGTAGCTTAAAACACTTTTCCATTCGCTCAAATCAGTTATTATAACATTTATTCCACTCTAAAGTGGGGTGTTCAAAATGGCTGTCTTGAAAGCGTCGACTGCTTCTTCACCGGACTGGAACCTTTGACCACGAAGACTTTTCTTAATTTTAGGAAATGTAAAGAAATCGTTAGGGCTTAGGTCAGGACTGTATGGAGGATGGTCAAGAATTTCTACTTTTTCCTGCTTCAAATACTCAATCGTTTGACGAGCGCTGTGTGAGCTTGCGTTGTCGTGGTGCAGGATGATGCGTCGCTTTGAGTTAGATTTTCGAAGTTCGGCGATGACTTGTGGTAAACAAACTGTAGTATACCACTCTGCGTTAACCGTTCTACGATCTTCAAGTGCAATAGTCGCAACATGGCCGTTTTTTCCAACGAACGTGGCCACCATCTTCTTTGAAGTGCTTCGAGAACGAACAACTTTAGTCGGCTTTGGCTCGTCTTGAAAGACCCAGATTGTAGATTGTTGTTTGGTATCAGGATCGTAGGCATAGATCCAAGATTCGTCACCACTTATGATGTCGTAGACGTGATTTGACTCCCCTCGGTTGAACCTTTGCAGAGTTTTCTTACACCATCTGACGCGGGCCGCCTTGTGATCGTCGGAAAGCAGATGCGGTATCCAACGGCAAACTAGCTTTCTCACACCAAGCGCTTCATGCAAGATCTTCTGAATGGTTGTCCCTGAGATGCCTAATAGAGCCTCTATCTCTCGATACGTCACATGACGATCTTCGAGAATTAGTTGTCTCACAGCAATGATGTTATCTTCAGTGAAGGCGGATTTTGGGCGTCCTTCGCGAAATCTGTCACTAACACTAGTATGTCCACGCTGGAATTCTAAATACCAGCGTTCGACAGTCCGCAGACATGGGGCTACATCACTGAACACAGATGTTAGCTCTTCTAAACACTGAAGCCGTGTCAGGCCTCTTCTAAAGTTGTAGAAAATTATTGCACGAACATTTTCCTTAGAAAGATTCATTTTCGTACGTGACCTGACAGATTCAAATCGAAACTGTGACTAAACAATAGCATTAATCCTAATACTTTCAACTGTTTTGAGATTCAAAATGTAAACACATTCGAATATAGAACAGTTCCAAATTCAAAATTGCCGGAAAATATGGAAACGACAGAACTTAAAAGGCATGCCTCGTACATTCACACACTCATGCACCTCCTTACGCGCTCTCATACACACACCATCACACTCACGTACATACATAAACACACGTATCACACTCACACACACGCACACACACACCCACTTACACACGCATATACATGCACCTACTCACACACGCATATACATGCACCTACTCACACTCACTTATTCATTGTACACTATTACCTATATAAGATAAAATAAGTATATATATATATATATAAAATGTTAGTAATGGATTTTAAGTTCATTGCTTTTTAGAATATGTATTTGATTTTGTAAACGTAAAATGTTTTTCTTAAGCTACGTCTATTTTTTATATTACGGAAGAGCGAAACCTCCTAATACAGGTATTATTTACTTAAAAGGAGGTTTCAACTACTAGTTAAGATATTGTAAACACAAGTTATCGAAATAAAACATTTGTATTTGTATTTGTAATATATAAAACAAAGTCGGGTTTGTTCGAACACTTATATCTCGAGAACGGCTGGACCGGTTTTCAAGATTTTTTATTTGGCGTATTTGTCTCCGTCCCAAATAACAGAATAACTATTAAAATATCGGTAAAAAATAACGCAAAAAGATATTATGAAGAAAAAATATTTTCTCATTTGATGCAGATAATGATGGCCGGCGTATATTGACAGCCCGCGTCATATGCATGTCAAGGCGGTACAAAGTTCGCCGAGTCAACAAGTTTAAATTAAGGAAAACATTTCCTACACAGGAGTGTTTGTTGTGTGCAGTGCTGCAACTAGCAGCCAGAAGCTTAATAATTCAGATTTCAATTTCAATTTCAAAAGCCTCTATTCAATAAACTTAATATCAAGTTTACAGAATGATTTAATCCATGTCTATGGTATACATAGGTAATGACAAAATTGTTTTGCTTTCCAGCATAAATCTTCCCCATAATATTCAAAGCACGCGATTGTAGCCCTTTTCTCATAGAGAGATATAAAGGTTTTCGATTTATCTTTTATACTTTTTAATACAGTTTTGCCAATATTGCTTTGGATGCTCCTTACCAGTCTGCTCCGACTTTCGGTACCTTGGGTCATTGATCCAAAACGAGGGCGACATAGACCGGGACTTTAAAAATAGAATAAATGCGGGATGGATGAAATGGCGACAGGTTACATGAACAACGTACGATCCTCGAATTCCCCTTAAACTTAAGGGGAAAATTTACAAGACGATCATAAGACCTGTCGTCATGTATGGTTCTGAGTGTTGGGCCATGAAAGGGACAGATGAAAGAAGAGTGCAAACGGCGGAAATGCGAATGTTGAGATGGATGTGTAGGGCTGATAGAGAGATGTGGAGGAGGAATACACCCCGCGTAATGTGGGATAAGGGCAGGAAGAAGAAGAAGACTTTTAATATAGATATATCTAGATATATCTATCTACTTTTCAATGGGAACCATCGTGAGGAAACAGGCGTGTCCTAGACTAAAAGTTCGAAGGCGTGTGCGGGTTGGTGTTCTGATAAGCGACGATGGGCTTGCAACCTGTCACGTGAATGCTTAGACCTCCCTCTGACTACCCTCATGTGGGTTATCTTCACGAGTCTGCGTACTGAGTAAAATTTCACAGGATGCCTATGTCGGAGATCATAGTCATGAGATATATTATTATTGTAGAGCAAAGCCGTGAGCAAAAGCTATAAATATTATGTTATCTTGAAACGTCTGAATGGAATACGCGTTTATTAACATAACCAGTTGGTGTAACTCGATAGTTTAGATAAATTAACTGTCAGATTATATTCTAAGATTAATATTTATCTTGATACGGTATAAATTAGATACCTGACGCAGTATAATTACGACAATATGAATATTCTATTGTTCATTTAAGATGACTTAATATAACTGTTAAGTGCTAAGCAGAGTCGTCATCAACATAATTATCAGTCATAGGAAATCTACTGCTGAAGATAGTTTTCCAGAGTGAATGATTTTGTGCGGGCTGCCTTGTGTGTGAATAGATTTTTGTTCGACCCTAATCTCGCCAGATGAAGTCTTTTTTTATACATTATAGGCTCGCGTTTGACTACGATCTCACCTGATGGTAAGCAATGATGCAGTCTACGATGTATCACGCTTGCTTAGAAGAAACATATTCACTCGCGACTTGAAGACAGATTGTAATTATCAGGAAACACAAACTCAGGCAAGGCGTTCCACTCCTTATCGGTGCGCAACCGGTGAAACTGAACATGTTCACTCCTGACTTGAAGACAGATTGTAATTATCAGGAAACACAAACTCAGGCAAGGCGTTCCACTCCTTATCGGTGCGCAACCGGTGAAACTGAACCGTTTTGTGTGTATGTGAGGTATTTCAATTATATAGCGGTGGCGCACCGCAGTGCGTCTGGTTGTCCGAGTCTAAAATTGATCATATCTAGATCCACTCTTGATTAGGACTTCAGGATCTTATCTTACTCTTATTGTTGCAGATAAAGCCCCATCGGAAGCGACATTCAGAGGCGCTGAGTTCCTCTCGTATGACCTGACGCAGACGGGCGGGGAGCCGATTGTCAGTACCCAGGATGCCATCTCGCTGTACTTTAAGACGAGGCAGCCAAATGGACTGTTGTTTTACACTGGTAAGTTATAAAGACAAGATTTGGAATATCAGACGACCTCCGTGGCGCAGTGGGCAAATAGCAGACTGAGACGAGAGGAGGTAGCTGGTTCGATTCCCGCCGGGGAACAAATGTTTGCATGATCTACAGATATTTGTTCCGGTTCTGGATGTTTTTGTATATATTATAAATATGTATTTACAAAAAAAAATGTATATAAGTATTATATCTGGTATCTGGTTCCTAAAGTTACAAGCTCTGCTTTGTTTGGGGCTAGATAGCGCTGTAAAAATGTCCAGCAATAGTTATTGATCGAGCGAAGCGAAATCTCCAAATCAACTTGGGCAAATCGGCATTTTATGTATTAATGTATGTATGTTTGTTTGTCCGAGGATAACTTTCGAAGAATTGATCCGATCATCGTGAAATTTGATACAAAATGTGGTAGTAATGACACAATTTTGGTGTGACTAAATAAGCTAAAAATGTTTGGGAGTTGTTGAGATATTGGGGTTCAAGATGGGTAAAAAAATAAAAATGAGACTATTAGGTCAAATGGGACGTCAAATGAAAGCTCTTTATTAGTACATTTGAACCCTGTTTTTATTTTTAATTTAATCCTTGTAGTTTTTGAGTTATTAGCCATAATAAAAACAAAATTTTGACAAAATTCACAGGGTACGCCAGTGACTCCACAGTGCTGAAATTTGGTATTCCAGTAGCTTTAGCATCACAAATATAGGCAAAAGTCTGAAATCCAGAATAACTGCAATTTGTACCCCAAAAAACAATAATCAATCACCAAGAACCCGTTACCTCTAATTGGAATGAAACTGTAATTTATTTCGTGGCACTAATTTATTAGTCAAAGATTAAGGCCCCATGCACAAAGATCACTAAACGTATTAAGCGACTAAACATGTTTAAGTTTGACGTATTTATATTGATAACACCTTAAATCATATTAAGCCACTAAATACGTTTAAGCATCGTTGTGGAAGTCACCCTAAGAATTATATTTTGTGAGATTCGCGAGGTCTCAGTTCGGGGCGAACCACTAGTTTTATTTATTTATTATCATGGTTTTCTTACAAAGCTGAGACTGAATATATAAGTACCTCTGATACAAAGATTAGCGGTGTAATTAAATTAATTTATTTCTGACTAGCACCATTGGGATACATTACATGCAAAACTTTTGAACTTTGTCAATTACACTTTGTTTTGTTTCTTGCACACAAACAAAAAAGCTTACAAATTTAACAAAAACTAGCTTAACCCTAATAAAAGTTTTCTTCCAGCAAAGCTGGAAGCTAGGGATAGTCGATTACAGTGGTGGGTTTTACCGAATAGATAAACCAAAAGAATATTTAGACTTTTCTACACCTTTGTAACATTTTCGCATAAAACCATCTGACTACAAGACCCGACAATATCCAGCCTATTAATAACAGAAGTATAAAAAAGTAGAATATAAAAATGCATGCAATATTTTTTATTGCATTAATAACATAAAGTACGAACTGATCCGTATTTTCTGCTAGATACATTTTGTGATTTGCACGTCAAATATGTAGGTAGTGTTTTCTAGAAAATAGTAAGTAAAGAAACAATCTTACAAAACATCCCTACAAAAATTTATAAAATGAATTAGGTATTACACCTCTCTATAAAATAAAAATAAAATAAATATTGCTGGACATTTCACACAGCGCTATCTAGCCTCAAACTAAGTAGAGCTTGTACTATGGGAACCAGATAACTGACAGAATACTTATATACTTTTTTTTTTGTAAATACATACTTATAATATATAGAAAACCACCCAGACACGGAACAAATATCTGTAGATCATGCAAACATTTGTTCCGCGGCGGGAATCGAACCCGCTACCTCCTGCGTCTCAGCCGGCTATACGCCCACTGCGCCACGGAGGCAGTCAACTATTACTACTCTATCACCATGGATGTACCTCAAATAACAAAGGTTTTATATCAGGACACGAGGCCGACTATTTGAACCTGGCCGTCCGCGATGGCGGAGTCTCCCTCACTATGGGACTCGGGAACGGCAAGCAGGAGATCCACATCAAGCCACCCAGGACCCGCTTCGACGACCACCAGTGGCACAAGCTCACTGTGCATCGGAAGATTCAAGAGGTAAGGACATGTCTTGGCTGATGACCAGCTTATCCAATTATCCAATGAGCAAAATCCCTGTACATTAGTATTTTTCAACCTTCACGATCACTATGCATAATTACTGATTTAAAAGGGTATTTCTCGCGTATGAACCTTTTTTGATGATACTCAATACTCAATAGTTTATATCCACAATGTAATAAATAGGTGTTCATTGATAGGTTCATGATCATTATGGACCCTGTTGGGCGCAACAATATTTTAGAGAGAAGACAACGATGATGTTGTAAAGATGGCAATCTTACTCTTATGGTTACACTATCAGCATCCTGGAACCAGGTGATTGCTAGGTGTGCGCGTCGTCGTCAGTCACCTCAGTGCGTAGACACGGTTATTGTAGTGTGTCGTAATATGAACGAGGAAATTTCTAATTCTGAAGACCAAGTGACGGTAGTTGCTGCAGCTGCCAACACTTCTCGATAGTAGCTCCAAGTACTCTAGTCTGCCACGGCTGTTGCAACACAGCCGAAACGTCGGAATAACAAATAAAAAAGGTATACGCGATAAATACCCGTTTAAATCAGTAATTATCCCTGTAAATTGTTTGTTCTGGAGTGGAGATCACGTCTAGATTAGCATACTATAGAACGCCTTTTAGCTAGATGGAGCGACGACTTGCGCGCTGTTACTACCAGAGATTGGATGAGAAGACTTGAAGGTGGGGCTCAATAGCGTCCAGCAATGGACTGGTATATAGGTTGATGATGATAATGAAAATCTCTGTGACAAAAGTACTTTAAACTTTTAAATTATATAATTTATCAATTAAATTTAATTTATATATATTATACATATTATAATTTATTTACATATAATATTATTATTATTATTATTAGCCCGTAGAGTCCCACTGCAGGGCAAAGGCCTCCCTTCCCTCCTTCCACGAATCCCGGTTACTGGCTAATTGAGGCCACTTTTTCTGGTATGAATCCAGTTCATCCCTCCATCTCCGCCTGGGTCTACCACGAGGCCGCCGCCCGTTTGGAACCCATTGTGTAGTGGCTTTTGACCATAGTTCCTCACATATAATATATTTTTTAAATTATGTTTACATGCTAGCATTAACTAAATCATCTAGAATAGATACACAGGTCATCATCATCATTGGATGATGATGACATTCCGCTGTCAATTTAATTTAGGGAAATTACATCTATTTATATCAGTTTAGTCCGGCTTCCCGCCTTAATTTCTAATGATACGAGTAGTATGAATGTTAATAATGTAGGATCGGGTGGCATTTGGCCCCGAATCCGCGGGCCCAAGTAGGAAAACGAATTTATTTTCCCTTTACTAGAGTAGCGAAAGATAGATCAGATGCGAGAATTTCATAGCGATAAATTATTCAAAAACTAATGTGATTAAGAAAATTCTATTTTAATTTATTGTTTACGTGTGTTCAGAGATAATTTTTTAATCATAAATTTCTTCTTAAGATTCTTTTATTTCAATGATTTCAAAGAGGTAGCTTGGTCTCATATAAATTTGATCAAGCTCTGATGATGTGGGATGATTATGGGCGAATAATTCTTTACCACGTAATCGATTTCGATAATTACCTGAAGACATTTATACTTTTGTTAAACATTACTTATTAGTTACTTACAAACTTAAATACAACTACAAAACATAAAATTCCTAGCACTACATATCTCCAACTGAAATTCCCATTTAGTTCCGCAGCTTTGAAGTCGCTCACCTCACACTGTCTGCTTTATTCCCTTTGAGCGTTCATTTGAACAGGGCACATGAAGGCTTTCCAAATACAGGCCTTACTATTCACCTATTCACATCCTGGCTGGTTACAGTTTCCTGTTAATGAACTAAAATCTAAAACAACGTAGAGATTGGCAACATCGAAGTATGTGGGTAATAATCAGGGATGTTGCGAATATTAGCATCCGCATACGCAAATACGGAGCCTCCGCATCGATTTGGACATCTGCATCCACAGGCGCAATAATTGATGCGGATGTTCATGTGGATTCAGATGTAGCGCAGGTCGCAACAAGAAAGAAATTGGATGGGGCTTGCGAGTACCGTGTGCCGTGCTGTGGGCACGTCCTGACTGACCAAAAGGAGCGAAGATTTCGGTGACAAGATCCGACGCGTTTGTTATTGTTTATCATTCGTATCTCATTCGTAACATTGTCATTTTTGAGTGTTATTGTCAGTATACAGTGATTATTGTATGTTAAGCGAGTTTTCTGCAGTTAACTGTATATATTTTTTGTTTATATTTTTGTTTTATTACTGCACCAAAACGAAGTTTCTTAAAAAAATAACTTAAAATCTGCATACGCATTCACGGATGTGAGCCTTCAAAAATTCACATCCGCATCCGCATCTGCGGATGTCTAAAATTCTGCATCCGCAATTTGCCTGGTAATAATTACTCAACTTCGAATAATATTGTTAAACATTATCTGACACTAAAGTCGTTATGTATACGAAAATGTTTGAGCATAGAGTATAATTAAAACTGTACTGTACAGCTTTACGCTTCTTCATCATTCTATAGAAGTCCACTGCTGGGCGTAAGTCTTTAAGTCTTTCTCTTATTTTTTTTATAACACCTGAAGATGGAATCATGGCCCACCTGATGTTAAGTGGTAACCATCGCCTATAATAAAGTAGGTATTGCCTATTAAGTCACGCATCTTAGAAACGTGCCCTACGATGCACTGCCCTGCGTGCATCAACTTGAGGCATACAGGTGTAAAGCCTCATTGCCAGTAATTTCACCGGAAACCATACCCTTCATACCGAAACAACACAGCAATGCTGCTTGGCGGCATATATAGGTATGGTGGTAGTACTTCCCCGGGCGAGTCCTTTCTTGTGAAAGGACTAACTGTGAAACTATCACTCTTTTTAGGTATCTTCCAAGGTGCGACATTGAGCCAGTCCTTAGCTCTTCGCATCCAATCTCTAAGCTGCCAGCTACAGCATCTGTTACGTTTAATTTAACGAGCGTTACAAGGTCAAAATGCATAATGTTATTAAATTTTTCCCTATTTGCATTGCGTGTGATGTTAATAAATACTTAGAAGATACCGTAAGTGTGAAAAGGTCTTTTTTCGGCCCGTCTTTATTTTTAGTTTAAACCTTGTAGTTTTTAAGTTATTAGCCATAAGAAAAACTGAATTTTGACAAAATTCACAGGGTACACCAGTGACCCCACAGTGCTGAAAATTGGTATGCGTTTAGCTTTAGTGACACAAATATAGGTAAAAGTCTGAAATCCAGAATAACTGCAATTTCTACCCCAAAAAATATGTACCAATTAACATGAACTCCCGTTACCTGTAATTTGAATGAAACTGTAGTTCAAGTCGGGTGGAAGCTTATTTCGTGGCACTATTTTATTAGTCAAAGATTAAGGCCGGCTTGCGCAACGATTCCTAAACGTATTTAGCGACTAAATATGTTTAAATTTTACGTATTTGTATGATTTGACAACTCCTTAAATCATATTTAGCCACTAAATACGTTTAGGCATCGTTGTGCGAGTCACCCTAATAATATTTTTTCCTGTGTTATGGGAGACTCGCGAGATCTCAGTTCGGTAACTGGTAATATTATGTTTTATTGTTAGTTTGATAAATAATTCTTGCATGTAAAGTTACATGATATTCGGTACTATGTAAGTATATAGCACGCACGAAAATTAAATCCAATACATCACGATTCGATTCAATATAATCGAAACAGATACCTCTTGAAGACCGGGCCACGGACAGTGGGCTTTGTCGCGCATGTCTTCAGGAGGAAGAGACGGTGGAGCACGTGATGCTTCACTGTACGGCCTCGAGCGATATCAGGCTGAGGACGGGTCTGCAAGAGCTCATCGAATCCTCATCCGCAAACACAACGGCATCCACGGGATCTTGGAAAGCTGCATCCATCAACCCAAAATCCTGCTCCGTTACTTCAAGGAGCTAGGATGGCTGGGGTCAGGTTAGGAGGGGGGTAATGCACAATAGACCCCAATGCGTCAGTGCAGATCTTATTCCCCCCCACCCTAGAATTAGAATTAGAATTAGAATCGAAACAGATGTCTACATCTGCTATAGCGCGTTCTTGTGCGTCATGTATAATTTGTAACACACACAATGCCATTAAACAACTACGACAATACCTGAAATATTCATTATTTATTTTAACTTTTTAGGGTTCTGTACCTCAAAAGGAAAAAACAGAATCCTTATAGGATCACTTTGTTGTCCGTCTGTCTGTCTGTCTGTCAAGACCCTTTCAGAAATACATGGAGGTATCGAGTTGAAATTAAAAATATATAGGTACTCAAGTCTACAGTCTATTGAAGCTGTGAAAAAATCAATCTTCTAAGTGAACTTAAAAAAAAAGATACGGCTGTTTATGCCCCAAAAAAATGTATATTTCGACATTCTCAAGGGAATCAAAATTTATAGGGTATTTTCCGTTGACCTAGAACTATGAAATTAGGCAAGTAATATCTTCTTATACTAAAAGTACAGGAAACAATCTAAAAACTATACATTTGCAATTAAATCATAAAAAATATAGCCTATATTTAAAGTTTTTTTACTGTATAGCCCTTCGTTTGACTACAATCTCACCTGATAGTAAGCGATGATGTGGTCTAAGATGAAGCACGAAGATCTAGAAGAAACCTATTCACTCTTACCATAAAGAGACCCGGAGTGTATTCATTAGGAAAAATAGACGACGGCAAAGTGTTACATATCTTAGCTGTACGCATCAAGAACGTAGAACCAAAACGATGTGTGTGAATGGGTGGTATATCAACCAGGTACAGATGGTACTGAGCCGTGCGCCTGCTTGTCCTTTCATGGAAAGGAGATGGCGGAATAAGATCAAAAAATTCCCCAAAATGTATTCTGTAAAAAATCGATAGCCTTGCAACTTTACGGCGGTGGTCAAGACATTGGGTGTTAGTCTCCGCCATATATTGCTCACCTATAAGCTTAAAACTTTACATATGGATCATGGATATCTGAAATAAATGACTATTTAATTTAATTTAATTTAATTTAATTTAAAAGCTCTACGATCTATCGAGTCTAAGGTAACGAGCTGGTATTTGGCCGAACCATTCCAAAGGTGGCAGCAGTACTCCATACCAGACCGGACTTGTGCTTTGTAGAGACTAAGAATCTGTCCCGGTGTGAAGTATCTCCTGACCTCGATGAGGATGCCTAGCTTCATGACATCTATTTTAGCCTTAGACTCGATGTATCAACCATCGAAACTGTCGGTACAAATTTCTATGGAACTCTTGGTGGACGAGTCGAACTCGCACTTGTCCTGTTTTTTGATTAATGAATGACTGTTGAAGGTATACACGCTAAAACATAATAAAGGGTATTGATCGAAGTTCAAAGAATTCTCGAGTGCCTGGAAAAGGGCGGAAGTATTCCATGGAAATTGTTAATGTCTTTTGAAGATGAAACTGGTACTGTTGAAAGGATCTATTTTCAAACTGTGTCAAGGATTTTCCTTGTAGTGTTAGGTATCATTGTTATCCTTATTTTCAACGACTATATGATGTTTGTATGAACGCTAAATGCACAATGTAATACATTTTCTGTTATTAGTGTGATCATGTTTTTATGAGACTCATTATATTAATTTGTGACGTGTCTAAATGCTAATTACCTATCTAAAATTAGACATCCTAATTATAGGTAATTGACTAAAAGGTTCGTATCAATTTAATTTTTTTAATGTTTTTTTCAATGTACGTTTGAACGCTCGTAACGGATGAACTAATTAGAATGAAATTTATAACAATTTTAGTCGTGACCGAATTATAATCGCTCTCGATTTCTCAAATACCGTACGAATGCAAATAGTTAAAAACAACTTTCCACAAAGCAACACTTGCGGCAAAATAACACCCAATCCCCAGGCCTAGTAATTAGTTATGCTGATCGATGTTTTTCGTATGGGCTTCGTAATAGAACCAATTTACTAGCGATAAATCGCACGGAAGTGGAATTGGGCCGTTTCCTTTAAAAGGGTCAGATCACTCTAAATCGTTTTATAATAGACTTTAGAGTTGCTACCAACTTTAATGTTGTAATGGACAAATATATTATTAATTAAACGCGTATATTAAAAAGAAACATTGACGAGCCAGGGACAGATTTACCGAAAGTATAGGTACCTTTATCTATGGGCATCTCGGTATCAGAAAAACAGTATCTTGAATTAAGGTTACGCAGCATTTCGGTACCGACCAAACTTAATTATTATTCTCATGTTGGTAGCAATACTTATTAGGCTTATTAGCCAAATATAAACTTCTTACTCTTGAGTCCAGACGTACATACCTCGAAGCTGTTACCCTTTAAAATTGTTCACAATAATTTCAATTGTATTGACTTGGTGAGAAGGCTGTGCTACGTCGTCCCGAGAACCTGCACTCCACGAGCAACTCGCTCTCGGTCTTTGTTTGCACTTAACACCTGCCGCACTAACTCGGGTCTTCGTGCTCCCATTCGTCGTATGGTTGAGTCCTATAATACAATTTTTTCAAATATTGACATATTCGCTTGTACTCCCTATAAATTTAAAAAGATGTTAAATATCTCACTTGTTAGTGCGGATTTCAATTCAGATTTAGACTTGTAAGTCTTGTAAGTGCCTATATTAGTTACCTGCACTCTTCGATTTTATATTGTTAATTCTTCTTCTTCTTTGAGGGTTTTTGTTTGTTTTTGTTAACACAACCTTAATAATCAATGTTACCCTCTAACAGACGCTCTAGCTGGAACATTTCTTTTTATGAAACGTATATAACTAACCTGTGGATAACGTCATGGACTACATCAAGAGCAGAATCGATATCAATGAGGGCAATTCTGTTGACACAAAATAAATTAGGTTTGACAGGACTCAAAATGAGTCCTATTATTTTATGTCTGTTGAAGGATGACAATATTTTTAGAGTTTGTGCCAACAAAATGGCCCCAAGTGTCTGGTTTAGCAGTCGAAGTGAAACTTTAACGATTATTTACACAGTTTCCTCTGTGCCTCCGCTCGGCCCAAATAATTTGTGAGGCATTTGTGGCCGGGCCATTCCTGGAATTCCAGTTTCTAGTTCCGGAATGCGTTTAGAGATATTCGGGTTTTAGTTGTATTATAGTGAAATATACTCCTTACTCCTAAATTCCGTTTCGGACAGTGGCTGCGGTACTTTATCGAATGAATGAAAAAAAAAATGAACGCTTTATTACGTCACAGCAAAAGGTTCTTTATTCATAGTAATCACAAGGCTCATTATGAATTGTCTTGCTGAGGTGTTGACGCACAGCAATGAAGAGGATGGGAGATGATTTTTAGAGTAGCCGATCTTACTGTACGAATACTGCAACTTGTTACTTTTATTGAAAAAAATTATTTGTGGCGATTGACTGCTCTTGATCGACACTTAAAATTGATGGATGTAGGGCAGTGCATCGTTGGGCACGTTCCAAAGGAGCGTGACTTTCGAGAAACTACTTTGTTATAGGCGGTGGTTACCACTTAACATCAGTTTTAATCAACCTCTGTCCCATTGCTGGACAAAGCTCTCCTTTCCTTCCACACCTCAGGCACCACTGCCAGAGTCGGCTACTATGGCTCATATAATTAATGATATAAATACTGACTAGTTTTTATTTTTTCAGGTATCGTCAGGTGCAATGAGCTTCTGCAGGGTGAGTTAATTTTATATCATACTAGCTGACCCCGCGAACTTCGTACCGCCTTAGAATCAATAAAATGTTATGTTGCTAAGCTGATATAGGGGTTGGTGGCAGAAGGGTGAAAATTGAGGATTATATGTATTTTTGTATGTTGTATCATAAAAAAATAGAAATTAAAAATTTTGTCTAAAAAATAAATAAAAAATTTAGGGGTGGACTACCCCTAACATTTAGGGGGATGAAAAATAGATGTTGGCCGATTCTCATAGATACCGGATAAGCACAAAAATTTCATCAAAATCGGTCAAGCCGTTTCGGAGGAGTATGGCAACGAAAACTGTGACACGAGAATTTTATATATTAGATAAACATACATTATTTTTTATTGTCTTCCTATTCTTTGATTATATTCAACTTATCAACTTATCAACTTGGGCAAATCGGCGTTGTATGTATGTATGTTTGTTTGTCTGAGGATAACTTTCGAAGCGTTGATCCGATCATCGTGAAATTTGGTACGGGTAGGTAGTGATGGCACAATTTTGGTGTGACTAAATGCGCTAAAAACGTTGGGGGGTTGTTGAGATATTGGGGTTCAAGAGGGGTAAAAAAGGAGACTATTCGATCAAGTGGGGCGTCAAATGAAAGGTCATCATTCGTAAATTTCAACCCTGTTTTTATTTTTAGTTTAAACCTTGTAGTTTTTATGTTATTAGCAATGATAAAGACTGAACTTTGACAACATTCACAGGGTACACCAGTGACCCCACAGTGCTGAAGTTGGTATGCGTGTAGCTTTATTGACACAAATATAGGCAAAAGTCTGAAATCCAGAATAAATGCATTTTCTACCCCCAAAAAATAAAGCCAATTTACATGAACTCCCATTACCTGTAATTTGGATGAAACTGTAGGTCAAGTAACGTGGTTATTCATTTCGTGGCTCTATTTTGATAGTCAAAGATTACAAATAATATATTTTTGTTTTTATGAGACTCGCGAGATCTCAGTTCGGGGCGAAACACTAGTATAGACACAGTTTTTATACCTACAGTAAAGAGAAAAACTACACTAAGGGCGACTTGCGCAACGATACCTAAACGTATTTATTGGCTAAATGTGATTTATGGAGTTGTCAAATCCTTCAGATACGTCAAATTTAAACACGTTTAGTCGCTTAATATGTTTTGGGACTATTGTGCAAGCAGGCTTAGATTCTGTGGTTGTACTATCATTGATTTTACTAAAAGATTATTTCAATTTATTAGAAACAGGCTGAACTTTTACGTGTTGTTTTTTCAGCAATGTAGCCTCATGCTGGCATAGACTATCTTGTTGTTTTGCCCACTCTAAAAATTTTAGTCACGTCCATCTGTTTTTGAAAAGCAAATTCGACTTGCCACGACCTATTATTGTTTACTTATTTTTCCATTTGCCCCCGGAATGGTTCGCTGCATTAATAATTTCTATATTCACTCCCGCTGAGTTCATTGTAGTGGGGACTATTGTCAGCGCCTATTCAGCTATACACCCTATTATAAAGCCTATTGAGATCTAGGGTTGTGCTTATTAATTTTATTCTAAGAAAATGCTTTTTTGTTTTTTTTTTATTCCTGTTCAGGTGTGTTGTGTGAAGAATGAAAATAATTCTTGATACTTTGTTAGATTAATATTAGTTTCTTAGTTATCTTGTTCCTGTAGTACATCTTGGCTTAGTTTCGGGCTAGATAGCGCTGTAAGAAATGTCTAGCATTATTTATATTTATTTTAATGCTATAGGTTGTATAGCGAGCTATATAGCGAGCAATATTCGTGCTACTGTAATTTGTACTTTGAGCCCCCAAAACACAAGTTTATTATTTATTAAAAGATAACAATGAATAAAGCTCTCTGTTAACAATTTTAATTAGAAAACTTTCGTGATTTATTTCAATAATTAAAAATTTAATTTATAAATTCGGGATTTATCACGTACGTATCGGTGTTTCGACCGACAATGTTTCGGTTCAATTCGTGAACCTTCATCAGGGTGAATGCGATCCGCTCCGAATAACGTCTCGCCTCGCACAGAAACATTGTCGTTCGAAACACCGATAAGACGGTACGTGATAAATTATGTAAACAATGTCTGTACTAGCACTATAATTATCTTAAACTTCATTGGGAATTTTGTAAATCTTCGTGAAATAAAGGATCTCTTTTAATTTGAAGTGAAAGCCACCAGTATACTCGTAATAAGTGACATGATTTTTTTTGTAAAAATCACACTAATATTATAAATGCGAAAGTTTGGATGTTTGTTTGTTACTTAATCAAGTCGTAACGGCTGAATTGATTTCGCTGAAATTCGGTATGTACATAGATTATAATCTGGATTAACACATATACTACTTTTTGTTGACAAATAACGCGTGTGAAGCCGCTGACGGAAGCTAGTAAAACAATACATTTTTGACTTGCCCTTCGCTTCCTTATTACGTTACGTATTTTTTTAAATGTATTTAATACAAAATAGTGCAAAAGGTGATAATTTTAAGCAATAAGGCCGCCGTTGTGCTTTCGCGTCACGTCTTTATGTTTTCTAAGTTAAGTTATTGTAATTTGGTGTAAAAATAAAGATAAATAAACTGTCTATCTATTAATGTACTATATTTTTCATCTGAATAGCTAGTTAAGGTTTTAAAATACTACAACAAAACTCAATAAATGTAAATAAATAATGCTGGACATTTTCACACAAAGCTATTTGAAAAAAAACTGAATGACATCAGTATATTCATCAAAGGCTCTTTTGTTTCATGAAAAATAATGAATTTTATTTTATTACGAAGCTCTCTGAAAATGTCATTCGTAATGGATGAATGGACAAATGAAAAGGTCAAAAAATGATCGCTATTATCCACGAACAGCACCGATTTGATTAGCACCAATCCACGAACAGCACCAATCAGAATTTTGGTTTGGGTTTGGTGCTATTCGTGGCATACTAAACATTATTTAAAATGTTTCCACGAACGGCATCTACAATGACTGGGTATTTTATATTTTACCTATAAATTTTTATGATTGACATTATCAATTTATCAATCAATCATGTTTATTTGACGACCCCCGTGGTGCAGTGGGCGAATAGCCGGTTGAGACGCAGGAGTTAGTAGGTTCGATTTCCGCCGCGGAACAAATGTTTGCATGATCTATAGATATTTGTTCCGGATCTGTTATTGGATATGCATTTCTGGGCAATATTTTGACAGTCGAAGATTACAAATAATAATTGTTTTGTGTTTATTGGAGACTCGCGAGATCTCAGTTCGGGGCGAACTACTAGTTTTATTACAAAAATGCGCTAAAACGTGATCACATTTTTAATAGGAACAACAAACTTTGCCCGAACTTTGGTGTATTTCAATAACTTGCAAAGTATCGCCGCGATGGAAAGCAGAACTTTGAGAACAGGAAACCGCCGTTAAAATACCATCTGTTCCAGTTCGGAACACTCAACACGTCCATTATTATGCGGATAATTTATTGTAAGGAAACATATTTTATTAAAAGTGTAGATCAGGCGAACGCTGAAGACAGCTTAACCTCATCACGTACCAATTATCATAAATCTTTATTTTTTACTATACGACCTGGAGATATAACAAGCATAATTATGACCCACCTGACGTTAAGTGGTAATCGCCTAAAACGAAGTTAGGAAAATGGGATTTATAAACGAAAACATAAAAATGTGATACAGTTTGTTTCTAAATAAAGAAAAATCTATACATTTCGGTATTCTATTAAAATCTATGGCTATATTATCAAATTTTTATTTAAATTATTTAGGTGTGGTAGGTAAATTACATAATTTAAAAACAGCAAACAGGGAAAATCCATTAATAATGACAAAAGCTAAACTCAACGAATTATAAATTAATGAGATGACAAGAACACACTATAACCTAAAAATAGCCTAGACAGGTATTAAGACGAATACAAAAATATGGTTAAAAAACCTGACCGACTGATAAAAATTCTTAACACTATTTTATTTCTCTCTGTATCTCTTTAACTAGTATAAGATGAAGTAGGGTTATGTGTACGTACACCCGGTCTCATATAAAAAAGTTTTCCCCAAGACTATTATGGGAGACTAGAAACCCATCTAGTGCCAAAGTTTGTTAATACCTTGCAAGCGAAACCTAGCTAGACGATGCCAATTACTTGTGACTAACGTCACTTGAGCTTATGCCATTCTGTTTACAAGTTGCGCGCTGGACCTTTATGTTTGATATAGTTCGGTGTCTCGTAGTGGCTTGTGCTAATAAATTTTGTCGAAGTAAAATAGATTGGTAGATTGATAGATTACTATATTTTTATTTGGTGTGCAATAGAGAGTTATACTGCACACCAAATAAAAATACAGTAACATAGAAAATAAACAACAAATAACGGTACAATGGGCGGTCTTATCGCTAAAAGCTATCTTTTCCAGATAACCTTTGGATGGACAAGATAAACTAAAATCAAAAAACGGCACAATACACCCATTGACTACACCCAAAAAACATTAACTTAAATACATAAAAATAATATTTAAATAAACTACACTACATACGTTCTCGTGAAATCCAGTCCATCCAAAGGTTGTCTGGAAGAGATAGCGTTTAGCGATAAGACCGCCTCTTGTATTTCTGCGTGTATTGTTGTTTGTTTTTTTATATTGTGTTTTTATTTTAAGTGTGATTTACAATAAAACGTTTTCTATCTATCTACATATGGAGGATAAGTAATTAATTCCGTAATTACCTATACCCTACCTTAACTTAACTTAACATTACGAGAAATGGGGTAGAGTTCATTTATAATTTTAATATCGCTCATTGAACTGCCAAATTAAAAGATCCAATGCGTAACTCGTGCCTAAATTGACATAAGTTCATGTTATGTAACTGAAGGTAAAATACTAGAATCGCACTGCTGCTGTAGTTTTTCTTTGTTTTAGAACTGCAGGTGCTCGTGATAGTTTGCGGATGCAAATTAATTTTGTTGGAGCGTGTGCGGCTAATTTTCTAGCAGCTTATGTATCACGAAGGGGCTAATTACACTTTTTTGTCTTGAAAGCCGACAGAAAATGAAGTCGATTCGAAACTGTACGTCAAAATTAGGCCAGTGATATTTCCGTACAGAATTAAAAATATATACTCTTTTGTAATTACTTTTGTTTAACGAAATCTGTACCTAATGCAATTGTAAGTGGTAATCAGGTTACCACATTTTCTGTAGGTAACCATCAGGTGAACCATAGGAAAGAGCCGTCGATTCAATCTATAAAAAAATTACAACAATGTCGAGGAGCACCCTGATGAGACCGTGCGGTTTTTTTTATTAAACGGTGGATTTTCAACTTCAACGTTGAATTAAAATAAGCTCAGTTTATTATTCTAGATTTCAGGTCTCTTTCTCTGCCTGAAGTCACAATATATTTCATTAAATATAATTTAGGTTCCGTACGAGGATCTCGGACCGATCTCGATCGAACGTTCAACCGACTTGATCCGAGATCCATGTATTGTACGCGCCGCGTGTGCCCCTTTTCTCTAGATGTACTTAACTTCTGTACCTATATATATTGTGCTGTAGTTCCATATCTTATTTTTGACTATTAAGCAATTTCACCCTAAAAATTTCAACGCTACTTTACAAGAATTGTAGCCTTACAAAGTACTAGCTTCCGCCCGCGGCTTCGAACGCTTTGTTTTGTCATAAAAAAGCAGCCCATATTTCAATCCAGGGCGTAATCTATAGGGTCTTTCAACAAGGACGGGTCGATGTTAAAATTGAATAAAACAAGATTTGTGTGAGATATTAACGAAATTTATTTTTTATTTAAAAGGCCTATTTATTCCATTATGGATGGAATATGACATCGTTCAAATGTCCGCCGCGGCTTCGTATGGTGGCGCGAATCCGAGAGGTCCAATTTTTAATGACTCTGCTGCATAGATCCGGCTGAATCCGAGCGATGGCCTGCGTTATGTTGGCTTTCAGGGCAACGGTCGAATGTGGTTTATTGGCATAGACCTGCGACTTCAGAAAACCCCACAAGAAAAAGTCTAGCGGAGTCAAATCACACGATCTTGGTGGCCAATTCACATCACCTCTGCGAGAGATAACTCTACCCTCAAACCGTTCATGCAGAATGTCGATTGTGTCGTTCGCTGTGTGGCAAGTAGCGCCATCTTGCTGGAACCACATGTCGTTCACGTCCATATTGTTCAATTCAAGTCAAAATAAATTGTTTATCATTGATCTGTAGGTCTGCGAAAGGCCGAGTTCTTGAGCACGGCGAAAAATCGACTGCCTCGGAGTCTCCTGAATACTCTCACGTACAGCGGCGATGTTCTCGGCCGATCTGGCGTTCCTTTGACGTAAAGGTGTTGGTTGGTTGTTTACCGAACCGGTCGTTTTAAATTTAGTCACCAATCGTTGGAGAGTGGACTTTGAAGGGCCACCGCGTCTGCCGTAAAATGGGCGCAATGCGCGCAACGTTTGCACTAACGAACACTCATTTTGATAATAAAGTTTTATCATTTGCACATGCTGCTCAACCGTGTAACTTGCCATGGTGATTTGGCATCAGTGACTGAATAAGAAAAAACAGATTTGACAGATGCCGCCAAAACAAAATGGCCGCCACAGATTATTAACATCGACCCGCTCTATTTGAAAGACCCTATATATATCTACCAAATTTCATCAAAAGTGGTTCAGCCGTTACGTCGTGATTGAGTAACAAACAAACAAACATCCAAACTTTCGCATTTATAATATTCGTGTGATAGTGTGATTGAATTGGAACAATGGTCGATAGCCAGTAACCATTTTCTTTTCCTCAGGTGTCAGCAATAGTAGACGATGTGTACATGGAGCACTCTCACGTGGCTGGTATCTTCACGATGCTGGCCAGTTCTCGAGCTCACGTGGGCGGCTCGCTCAATGCCAGGGCTCTGCCCGGCGCTAGAGTCCACAACAATTTCATTGGATGCCTGAAGAAAGTGAGTACCCTACCTAGTACTGGTAGGCATTTATCTTAAGCACGCGTGGCGAGAAGACTGGTGAGACGAGCAGGGAACGCGAATGTGTAAACTCAGTATTAGAGCTCCCTTTAAAACGCAAATATTACGACAAGCGATGACGCGAGTGGCGAGTTCGAATAGTAAACGCTACATGAGAAAGTAGTTTATAGCAAGTGGTGACCATCTTTGGTGGCAGAGTCAAAAAGCCTTTTGAAGCTAAAAATCTGCAAACTATGACTACATTTATGAACCTGACTGCAGATGCCAATGTTACTATTCCCAAAGAATAAGATCAATATTTTCATATCCAGGTGGAATTCTCAGCGGACACCCTCCGTCTCAACCTCATTGACCTGGCCCGTACTGGAAGCAAGCTGATCACTGTAACCGGTCGACTGGACTACGCTTGCACCGCGGTAGACCACGCTGACCCCGTGACTTTCGCCACCCGAGACGCCCATTTGGTGAGTCCTGACCAAAACGAGTGCTTAGTTGAGGACGAAACAGCTGAGGTGAAGGTTGAAACTATCTCCACTAGGGAACTTACAGTTAAGTGAAGTAGTAGAGTATTTGCTTTCAAAATAACCTCTGGCTGTGATTCAACTTATGATACAGCAACATTCTTTACCTCAGCTGATTTGGCCACGGTTAATCAAAACCTCACTGATAATGCTTAAGGTTTTATTCCCACACAGGTTCAGCACTCACCTAAAGCTTACACCACAGCCAACCCAGTTAAAAGACAATATAGAGCCTACATAGGTTTCAGGATCGTTTCAGATGGATCAAGACATGAAAATCATCACCATAAATATGGAAAATACCACATGGGATTCCAACACTATTACCGTAATATAAGGACACCCGTTTATCAGGTTACGACTCCAAAGATTGATGTCGAAAAACACCAACCACGGATTGTAGTCGAAAGAAACCAAACAGATAATAAGGTTTGGATCACCTTCTATACGTCTTTTAGACCACCTAATACGACAGACAATACAACATATAATGGAAAGAACGTAGAAAAATCCAATGGGCCATCGAATAATACTCATGCAGTTGGTGGCAAAGATGACGACCGTAAAATATCGCTTCCAAGAATATTTTTGACTAGTAATGGTAAACCTTTGAGAAAAATGAATCAAAATGATAGAAATCTTATTTCTGCTAGAAAAACCATTAATATTCCAACAAGACATCATCATCGCGAAAATCAAGATTTAGATGATAATCTACTTCACCGCGCTATAAAGATTTCAATCC
Organism: Philereme transversata; assembly: GCA_963924445.1. Taxonomy (NCBI): domain Eukaryota; kingdom Metazoa; phylum Arthropoda; class Insecta; order Lepidoptera; family Geometridae; genus Philereme; species Philereme transversata. Next base: position 17,181,429 of record OZ004347.1, read on the forward strand.
CAGTCACTTTTAAAGATCCTATACCAACGCGTTCTTACAAGAAAGTTTATTATGATACCGGAAAAGATATAAATAATAAGAAAACTGATCGACACGAACAAAAACCAGAAAACAATGATACAGTCAAAAAAACAGTCTATATGAAAATAGTTGCTACAAATTTTTCTGTTAGTTTTAATACCCCAGAGGATATCCTGAAAATACGTGCTCAAGAGGGAAACAAAGAAGAAGCGGCAAAAGCACTTGAGCTTCAGAAGCAGGAGAAGAAAGCGTTGGGAAGTGATCGTGGTCGATATCCTAAACACCGATTGGATGCCGCTAAGTTCGTAGATTCTGATAAAATAGGAAAGTGGCCAATACAAAATATTACGGTTTTCGTATATCCAGCCCAGAAGACATATACGTCAAAAGATGGGGAATTATATAAAAGTTCCATGTATTCTAATGTATAGGCTATAATAATATTGATGAAGGCAAAATAGGTCAAGTTAAGCTGTTATTGTAGACGTAGTTTTAAATATAATTCAAATTAAATTTACAGAATTCCAAGTAATAATCCATAAGTTAATCCGTAGTACATAATGAAATCAATGGCGAATGTAGCTTTTATGCTGTTACTGTAGAAGTAGATAAAGTTTTCTCTCAGATAATTATAATATCCGTTTCCAATTACAATTCCAATGTTAATCGTTCATGTTTACTCGTATCAATAAATGCAATTACAAAAGCCGATGGTTTTCAATTTACATTTGGTCCATTTGTTTAAATTATTCTGTAGGCTTTGCTTAGTTCGAAACATTCGGTCAATAACTGACTCAAAAAAGAAGGAAAATAATATTCTATAAAAATTGATAACGATGGAAACTCCCTTTTAAATTAAGCATGATACTGATTTCTCTCTTACTTTCTATCGTTCGTTTATTTGAGGGAAATAAGATACATAAAGATTTCTTTTAAAAATAATGAGATATGAAAATTTTGTTTAGTTTTTACAAAGCTCTGGTTCTGGTAAAATATTGAATAAATATGAAGCCCTGTAAGTTTCTAATATTATTGATCAAGCGAAGCGAGATCTCTAAATCAACTTGGCCAAATCAGCGTTGTATGTATGTATGTATGTTTGTTTGTCCGAGGATAACTTTCGAAGCGTTTATCCGATCATCCTGAAATTTGTAGTGATGGCACAATTTTGGTGTGACTCAATAAGCTAAAAATGTGGGTGGGGGGGGGGGGGGTGAGATATGGGGGTTCTAGAGGGGTATAAAAAATTTTTAATGGAACTATCTGGTCAAATGGTACATCTAATAAAAGGTGTTTATGAGTACATTTTGCATTTTGACCCCGTTTTTATTTTTAATTTAAACCATGTAGTTTTTAAGTTATTAGTTAAGTTATAAACTGAACTTTGACAAAATTCACAGGGTACACAAGTGACCCCACAGTGCTGCAATTTAATATGCGTGTAGGTTTAGTGACACAAATATAAGCAACAGTCTGAAATCCAGAATAACTGCAATTTCCACCCCAAACAAATATAATCAATTAACATGAACTCCCGGTACCTGTAATTTGAATAAAACTGTAGGTCAAGTTGGTTGGTTATCCATTTCGTGGCACTATTTTGATAGTCAAAGATTACAAATAATATTTTTTTTTATGGGAGATCGCGAGTTCAGGGCGAACCACTAGTTTCTTATTTGGGCACATTTTGTTTCCACATAGAGGACAATTATGTGAATTTAGGTCCAGCGAGTAAACTCCTAACAAGGCATTTTCGCCTACTATTAAAATAAATCGAGTGAAAAGGGTCACACTCACACAATTCATTACACTAAAACGCCGCGCCACAAAAACTAAGCACCAATTAAAAGCAATGGAGCTCCTCACAAAAATCACCCGTAAAAACCGACACGTTAAAGACGGTTAGAATTCATTTGTATGACTCCTTGGATTCCCGGCACTTGAATTTGGTCGAGCACTCGCCCGGACCTTGATTGGGTCGGGGTTTTGGGATTAAGTTAGTGGTGATTCGTTCAGGCACTACTCTCAGTTGAAGTGATGTAATTTGAGGTCAATTCTACGAGAAGGGGAATTTGAAGACAATAAAGTTATCTATTTCACTTTCCAGTTGCTTTATGTGTGGTTTTGCATCATTCCGGATAATACGGATATACGAGCATGTACATCCACATGTATCGCCGCTTATTAACGATGTAACGGCTGCAATGAATATGGTGATTAATAATTCGTAATATCGTATGCACTACTTCCACTACCATTCAAGCAAACCATAATATTTTTTTTGATTGACACATACGCACAGATATAAATACAGACGGCGTCATTTTACTACGGAATAATACTTTTGAAGTGAAAACTTAAAAAAAATTGAGATGGGAAAAATCATTAAACTCGTGACACTGTTACCGCTACCGACACTTCTATATATGAAGTGAAAACTTCTGTAGGCGCGTTGGGATTTTTTTGGGATGATAAAAAAACCATTAAACTCGCGACAATGTTACCGTTACCGACACCTCTGTATATGAAGTGAAAACATCTGTAGGCGCGCTGGGAATTTTTTAAGATGGGAAAAAGCCATTAAACTCGCGACACTGTTACCGTTACCGAAACCTCTGTATATGAAGTGAAAACTTCTGTAGGCGCGTTGGGAATTTTTTGGGATGATAAAAAAACCATTAAACTCGCGACACTGTTACCATTACCGACACCTCTGTATATAAGTATCTGGTAATTGTTCAAGTTTTCACTTTTGTCGGCACTCCTGGAGTGCCACTTTTTTATCTTACAACATGTTATTTTCTCTACGAGGTCTATAATGTTTTGACAAACACGACCTGATTTATATAATTTCCTTTGATTTGTAACGTCCTACACAATTCATTCGATTATTGAGGGCTCTGCTGACACGATTCTATTAAGGATAAGTTTCAAAATGGAGCTCTAGTTTAGCAGGAATAGTTATTTTTAATTCCGGATTACCGCGAACTTATTTGTTTACTCCGAATATCCAACAAAATTCGAAGTAACTTTGAAAATTCATTACTCATTCACCAGTTCAGGTTAAGTGCTTAGAATTATATTAAGTGACCTTTTTAGTAAGGGTTGACCTTTTAGTTTGCTTACATGCTGCCGGTGATTGCATTTTCACGTGAATCGAGTCACCTTTGTACTGAAACTATTCGGGGTTCTATTTTCCACCAGCTGACGTACCACCTCTGGGCGAGCCAACTGGCTTCGAAAGAGGCAAATATTTGTATAATCTGCTAATAGTTATCGTTTTAGGGGTGACTATCACAGAATATTTTAGGCTATATTTTTTATATTTAAGGCTTTTCTAATAGAAAAGTGTCACTACTCGCTAGAGGAACTATGAAGTGTCACCTTTTTCAAACAATAGTATTTTTCATGCTTTCGCGATCACTGAACGTAATTCAAACAAGTGTTATGTTTTAGATCCAAAACTTTCGTAAAATTGGTATTTTATTTGTCATTATTAGTACTAGATGTTGCCCGCGACTTTGTATGCGTTACACTTCTAAATGTGTAGGTAACCTAGAAATAAAGCTAAACTCGCTGTTGTAAGATGACTTGACACCCCAGTTTTATCCCATTTGATTTAGGGGATAAAAAGTAGCCTATGTGATAATCCAGGTTATAATCTACGTATATACCAAATTTTATTAAAATTAGTTTCGCCGTTACAACGTCATTAAGTAACAAACAGATAAATGGCATAGCGCGATGTCTCCCAAGTAAAGTACGGCACACAATTTACAATTCGATGGTAGAACCTCAATTAGATTATCTAATTGAAGTCTGGGGAACGACGGCTAAAACCAATTTACAAATGCTCCAAATAGCTCAAAATAAAATTATAAAAAGATTATTTAATTACAACTATTTAGCATCAACTAACAAAATTTACATAGAATCTAAACTTATGAACGTAACGCAAATATATAAATATAGTAAAATTATTTTGGTTGGGAAAATATTAACTAAAAATATAACTAAATTCAAAACTAGTTTTCACCAAAAAGATAAATATTCAAAAACGTTTAACTAGATAGACCAACAATATTTATTTAAATAAACCTAGGACTAATTACGGTAAAAAGAACATAATGTTCGAAGGTGCACAACTTTATAACAAACTGCCAAAAGATATATAATCTGTTAAAACACTAAAAATCTTTAAAAAACTACATATCAAGGTATTTCTCGCAGATTGAATAGATGCTAAAATATATAATATTATAATACGCTTGAGACGCGCTCCGGTCTTACACTGTGACATGGTCCTTAGTGTAGATTCCTTTAGTTGCATGTACGGTGCGGTATACTGCTCCGATTCTTGTTTATTGAAATACAGAACTACCCACATATTTTTATTGTAAAATAGTAACGTCAATGTCTTTTTTTATATTTGAATATAGTATTAACTTACAAACAGTTAAGTGTATACAATAGTTTGCTACGCCAAATGGCACATCCTCTTTATTTTTTAAGATAAATTGTAATTTTCTCTATAAGTGAATTTGTAATTCTTTTGAGAAATAAATGCTTAAAGTAAACAAACATCCAAACTTTCACATTTAACATATTAGTGAAATGTAACAAAATTGCGAAAAACAATACACGCTAAATTAAACTTCTAAGACAAACTAAAAGAAAACTATTTTCTTCTGACCAAAATGGTCTAGTCCTTACCATTTCAAATTTCGAACTCTACGTCCCTATGAGGCCATGTCCTAAAAGTGGATAACATTTTTAGGCTTAGAAACCTTCAAATGAGGTTAAACCTACTAAAATAGTACGGTGACTTTCGAGACATTCCAATTTTAAAGAGTATTTGCTTATGTTTTTAAGTGAGTTCAAAATTTTTAGAATAAAAACGGATTGAGTTTTCAAACATGTGTCAAAATAAAATGTTATTTAAATCAAAAGCACTAAGGAATATTGATATTAACCTCGAAGCAAATCACCGTCAAAATAACTTTCTACCCCTTTTTAACCCCGTTAGGGGATGAATTTCAATAAAATACGAAACACGTCTTCCATCAATTCTGTTAAAAAAGGTTTATGCAAAATTTTAAGTAGATTGGACCAAGGAATCACGTTGTCCCATACAAACTTTGCCCCCCTTTTACACCCCTTAGGGGTAGAATTTCGGTTAACCCTTTCTTATCGGTTGCCTACGTCATACAAAAAACACACCCTCCAAGTTTCAGGTCTCTACGATCAGCGGTTTAGGCTGTGCGTTGATCCGTCAATCAGTCATTCAGGACAAAGATAAGATAAGATAATTCTTTATTGTACACCAAAGTAAAATACAGAACATAATTTTACAAAGTATTTTACAAAGTATCTATGATTGTATGAAGCATACGTTTAAACCAATTAACATAAGTCAGTGAGTTTTGTTGCTAAAGTAAGAGTAGTAGAGTTTTTGAAGGGGCTCACCCGGGGAAGTGCTACCATCATACCTATTTCTGCCGCCAGGCAGCATTGCAGTGTTTCAGTTTGAAGGGTGTGGTTGCCGGTGAAATTACAGGCACATGAGGCTTTACACCTGTATGCCTTAAGTTGGAGGATGCAGGGCAGTACATCGTAGGGCTCGTTTCTAAGGTGCATGACCTACGACAGGTGGGCCATATGCTTCTTTCATCTCCAGGTGGTATAAAAAAAAACTAAGCTAAAATAATTTGCAAGACTCAAATGGGACTGGGCGGGTTCTGTCCCTGCACCCTGAAAGGTGGACTAAGATCTCCACCGACTGGCAACCTACAGGACGACGGCAACGAGGCAGACCACGAAAATGTTGGCGCGACGATCTGGATGGGTTCCATTCTGACTGGCAGGAGATTTCTGGAGAACGGAAGGAATGGAAGGAAATGGGGGAGACCTTTGCCCAGGAGTGAGACAGTATAGGTTATCAAAAAAATAAAAATAAATAATTTGGAACGCAAAATATTTTTTATTGGGCTAAAAAAAATCACTAAATACCTATTTGTTATTTTGTACGAACAAAATTATAAATTTATTCGTGATCTAACTTTTTTACTCGTTTTCTTTTACGATATTGCCTAAATACCCTAAAAAACTCCCAACCCAAGATTCTTTTATAGCGTACCTAATTGCCTCATTATAACTTGAAAATTTTTGCCGATTGTTTCAATCCCTAATCCCAAGATATTCTAGACCTTTTTCCTTCAGTAAGCTTTGGCGTGCCCCGTTTCTCGCCTGGGAGATATTTAACGCCTTTATAACGGTGCTAAAGCCTAGATATATGGCCCAAAGTGAGCTACATGTTAGCCTAGATAAGCGGATAGTGTAAATCTTTTGTTAAGTGTGTCTATTTACTTGATGAGTTGCGATGTCTGTGGTACAAGTTAAATTCAGTGTCAAGATATTTGTAGCGATTATGTAGTTAACTAGTGGTTCGCCCCGAATTGAGATCTCGCGAGTCTCCCATATAAACAAAAATATTATTATTCGTAATCTTTGACTATCAAAACAGTGCCACGAATTAAACAACCACATTACTTGACCTACAGTTTCATTCAAATTAGAGGTAACGGGAGATCATGTAAATTGGTTATTCTTTTTTCGGGTACAAAATGCAGTTATTCTGGATTTCAGACTTGTGCTTATTTCTGTGTCCCTAAAGATATAAGAATACCAATTTTAAGCATTGTGGGGTTTCTGGTATACCCTGTGAATTTTGTCAAAATTTTGTTTTTATTATTGCTAATAACTAATAAAAAACAAAGATTAAATTAAAAATAAAAACAGGGTTGGAATGTACAAATCCTTTCATATGACGTCCCACTTGACCTAATAGTCTCATTTTTATTTTTTTTACCCCTCTCGAACCCCAATGTCTCAACAACCCCCCAACATTTTTAGCTCATTTAGTCACACCAAAATTGTGCCATCACCTATGTATCAAATTTCACGAGGATCGGATCAACGCTTCGAAAGTTATCCTCGGACAAACAAACATACATACATACGTACATACATACAACGCCGATTTGCCCAAGTTGATTTGGAGATCTCGCATTACTCGATCAACTAAAATTATGTAAAATGCGAATGTTCTTTCATTACAAATTATTGATGACTAAAACTACGCCGAAACATACCAATTGAACTAAAATAATGAAGTTATAGAATTTGGTCTTTAGCGTGAACGAAACAAAAAAATTGTACATTTTAGTACATAAACAACAGGATCGCTACCTTTATCATGTTAATGCCAAACAAGACCCGTCAGCCGCTTGCAAATTTCGGTATTGGGGACTCGGTCTAGCAGTGTGATGCCGAGCATGGCAAGCTCCATGGCTCTCTGTGCGACTCTAATCCTGTGCAGTCTCCTTCGTGAGCGTCCATGTCTCAGCACCGTAGGTTAATGTTGGCAAGACATATTCGTTGTAGAGGCGCGTCTTCAGGCATTGTAGAACGGTGAAAGATTTCAAAATATCGTCAAGCTTGCTGAACGCTGCCCATGCCAACTGAATTCTCCTGGATATTTTTTGAAGGACATAAACAAGGTACACATAAGATTCGACCATCTCCAGGTACTCGTTTCCAATAGAATTGTTTGGAATCGAATCCCTGGAGACGCTCGACATCACTTTTGTTTTAGTCATCATTAATAAAATGAAATTCATTGTGAATGAAATAGGAAGTGTTCAATAAATATATTAGTAGGTTGGGGAAAAAGTTTCTTCGCAGTTTTTAAAAAAATTCAAAACATTTTTTAATATAGTTTATTTACATTTAACTAAAGTATGTAGGTACCATTTTGTTCGCTAACTTTTTGCCATCTTGTAGGTAGGGACATGATCCCATTGCTATAGAAATTTTGGGGCTTCTGATCAAAATACCGCGACAAGTGGTTTTGGCAGTCCTCTCGTGATATTAACCTGACACTGCCTAAAGAATTCTGAAGAGACCGAAACAGGTGGAAATCTGAAGGTGCAAGGTCAGGACTATACGGCGGATGCATTAACACCTCCCAGCCAAACTCTCTTAATTTTTGCTGAGTGGCTAAAGATGTGTGAGGTCTAGCGTTATCATGATGAAAAACCACACCCCTTCTGTTGATTAATTCCGGCCGCTTTCTCTCAACTTCTTGCTTTAATCTCATCAGTTATTCGCAGTAGAGTTCAGCATCGATGGTCTTGGCTGGTGGTAACAGCTCATAATTAATAATGCCCTTCCAATCCCACCACACACACAGCATCACCTTGTTGCGAGTTAACCCGGGTTTTGCCACAGTCTGTGAAGCTAGACCGGCCTTTGACCACGACCTTTTTCGAACGTTCTTGTCGTACGTGATCCACTTTTCATCACCAGTTATCAGCTTCTTCAAAAATGGTTCGGTTTCATTACGTCGTAATAAAGAATCATAATGAGTACACGGTTCATTAGGTTTCTTTCAGTGAGCTCGTAGGGTACCCAAATATCGAGCTTTTTTGTGTACCCAGTTTTTTCATATGCGCCAAAACTGTTTTGTGGTCAATTCCCAGTTCTTCAGCTACGTCGTAACTACTGATATGCCGATCTTGCTCCACTTTTTCAAAAATGGCATCAATTTTATCCGTAATAGGGCGACCAGAGCGATGTGCATCTTTGACATCAAAATTTCCGGATTGAAAACGCTTAAACCAAATTTGTGCTACTCTCACAGACACTGCACTAGGTCCATAAACATCGTAAATTTTTTTCGCGACTTGCGTTGCATTTTTACCTTTTTTGTAGTAAAATTTTAAAATGTATCGAATTTCTTCATTAGATTCACTCATCTTTACAGTACGAAAAACAAATAAAAATCACACATTTTCCTAATTTGAATTTGGAATTATCTTCTTTAAAATTTAAACTTTGAATGATACCAAAACCAGCCAGATACAAATAGTATAGCCAAAGAGATTTTATTACAAGTTCATACATACTATAATGCGAAAAGACTTTTTCCCCAACCTATTATATTTGTGTTTTTTTAATTAGTAGATTTAATAAAAAATCCACCCTTATAAATTGGATACTGAAAAATTGTTGCGCCTCGACTGACACATACGAAAAACTTTATTGTTAAATTTAATAGTATAAAAAATCTGCATCCGGATAAATAGTTTAATTAAAACATTACCGTACTGCAGCGCATTCGCGACTGGTTGTATACCGAGTGGGTACCGAAGACGAGACGCGTAGGTATGACGCACGCTCCGGCCGTTTGTATGAAGTATGAATACAGTATAGATACCATTACCGTGCCACAGTGACAAAAAATAGCGAAACGTAGATTTTTCAGTTTCAAATAATGTAACGACTTTAGCAGTATAAATTTTGAAACTATCATGGTTATGAACACTATTTTCATTGAGAAAGAGGGTAGATCGATGTATCTCCAATAACCGCAAAACTCCATCCATTCGCAAAAACTTCAATTTACCCGTGATCATGGCGCATGCAACTGCGTCGAAATATCGCGATACTCAAAAACTCACAAATCATGGTAAATATTCCGTTTTCAGTGAAAATAGAGTTTTTCAGTGCCTAAAAATTTCAATAAAGTAAATTGGTAGTAGATTTTTCTATAGAAAAAAGTCTCTCTGAATTCGTGTAGTCAAACCAATCCTATTATAACGGCTGTTTCCAATCACAGTCCAGAATCTTATCAGTTGATCTAGGTATGTTGACCCCGAAGGTCACAAGAATGACCTCAAGGTCATTTCAACCACTGCAGGGTTATTTACGAGTTCTTGTGTAAATGGCTATGAATCAAATACAGTTAAATTATAGCGATTCGTTGAAATGCAATTAAGTGTAACACGTGAGTGAATAAACTGCTTGATTGCAGTGATTTCAGCAAACGTAATTGCTCGCTTCTATGTCAAAATTAATAACTGTTGTTTGAGATAGCATGGATAACGTCATCTAGATTTCCGGACTTATGATTGTGGTAAAAGTTCAACTTGAAAAGGTATTAAGTATCTATTTTCCTCTATTTTTTTCTAATATTTGTGACACTCAATTCAGATTCCAACTTAAATAGCTCCCTATTCGTCATCGCCGTGATCTTCACGTCTTATCACTCCTCTTCAAAGTATTATATTGTTCACTCTCTCCTCCCTACGTCCGTGGGCGTTTTGAATTTCAGGCTCATGAAGTTTGCGCTTCATGAGCCCATCACTTAACATTTTCAAACGGAAAGTTAAAAATCTCTATAATTTTATATTTTATAGGTATGTAACAACAATATATATTCAATATAACTTATTCATTATAAATATAATATTAAATAAATAAATATGGCTAGACATTTCACACGGCGCTATCTAGCCCCAAACTAAGCAGAGCTTGTACTATGGGAACCAAATAACTGATAGAATACTTATATACTTTTTTTTTGTTATTACATACTTATAATATATAGAAAAACATCCAGACCCGGATTAAATATCTGTAAATCATACAAACATTTGTTCCGCGGTGGGAATCGAACCCTCCTGCGTCTCAGCCGGCTATTCGCCCACTGCGCCACGGAGGTCGTCAAAAATTATTATAAAAATATTATTATAACATTCTTTTCTTGCTATATTAGTTTTGGGTATATATATTTATTTATGTTTTGTACACTCACCTACCTTTAAAATCATCTATCTCTCTAGCCTCAAAGGTTTGCTGGAAGAAAACTCTTCTTAGGGTTAAGCTCGCCTTTGTACATGACCTCTATTTCTGTATTTTTAAATATATTTTCTTGTGTGCAATAAAGAATAATCGTACAGTGAACTTCAATATTATTTTCGATAGAACACAAATAAGAACGTACACTTGGTTCACCTTGATCTATTATTCCAAACGTAATGTGTTTTCCTTGTACCAGTAATAGTTGTATCGATTTTATGTAAACCTTATTCGATCAGGGGAATTGTGGTTTATAACACAATCAGATAGAGTATTTGTAAATATACCGATGGATAAACAGCTTTTAAAAAACACTTGTACACTTAATACTGATAATGTTATAATGATAGCTACAGTTAGAGATAATAGGGTGTTCGTGATTGTGTAAATAAAGATAATATAGATACTCAAGACTTAAGTTCTATAAACAATGGAAAATTATGAAATCTAAAAACTGAAAGTACTGATGGTAATACAAAACAAGATATGATCAAAATGTTTGTAAAAATGTAAATGAATAAGAATTTGGTATTGTAATGAATGATTTACAATAAGTATTTAATGGAATTGTTTTAGATGTTTGTCTTCAGTAGCATTGAAGATTTGTGACGCTGCTGTGAAAAGAGCAAGGAAAAATTGTATGTTCTTAAAATACTAATTAATAATTATTATGTATGAAACTTTAGTTTGGTTCTGAATACTTTATCGATGTAACATGTATGGTACCTTTTGCTAATCGCTAAACTTTCCTCGCATGTCTGTATTTCTTACAACCAGCTTGAAGTCTAAGCTGTTTCATATTAATAATAAAAAAATTGAACTCTTCATAATTCTTAATTTTGTTCTTTCAGATTTTGCCAAAATGGGAAGCGGTGAAGACTGGGACGCTGTCTTTTAAATTTCGTACAAATGAACCGAATGGGTTGCTTATGTTCAACATGGGCGCTAAACCACCAAGGGTAGGTTGCACGGTAAGGGGTGAGGCTTTTGGGGGTAAACCAGTATAATTAAAGAATCATTAAAGTCATTATCATTACAGTTTACTCTATCAGAATCATTGGCGATCATGCTTTGTTATTGGGAAATGCAAAAATAATTAATCTCCTGGACGGGCAAGTTTAATTCTGATCCCTAAATGTTATAATAGGTGATTTTGTTCTAGTTTAATATTACTATCGCGATATTTTATATTGATACTTATCCAAAAAAACTGGGAATAGTGGACTACCTTATAAATACTGTTGTGTGGATTTTGTATAATCTAAAATTACAATGAATATAGATTCATTGTAGTTTTCTAAATTAATTTTAAATATAAAATGTAAAACTAGCAAAGTAAATGTAAAACTTTTGTCCCCAGCCGAATTATATGATGAAATAAATTAAAAAGGAAAAGAAGGAACTTACTCTTAAACGAATATGAAATATAATTCAGATATTTATAGTACATTTTAAGATGAATACGAAATTAAAGATCAAAGATACATGTAATCTTGAAATGGAGACTTAATTGCATTTCTTAGTAAGGACTCGATGGATAATCAAATCTGAATCAGCAATTTATTTCGTGATATTGAAAGGCATTTTAATACTCTCAAGGTGTCAGTCAACAATTTCGAAATACCTGCGAGTTTTGAAGGCGAAAATAGGACTTTACTAGATGATATAAAAAGGTATTTAGTTTCAGTTTAAAAAAATGTTATTTGTTAGTTATTTACTTGAAATGTTGATTCCTAAAATGTAAATAATAATTCATAAAGAACAAGTAACTTTTTAACTAAAATATAACGGGATTCAGATAACAGCAAAAAGCAAACTATTGAATCGATTTTGATGAAATTTCTATTAGACCTAACTGTAAGTACATCCTTCCAAATAAAATATGTATAAAACACATTATGCGTCCGTATAAAATTAGAGGGTTGCCCTTGATTTTTTTTGGGATCCTATCATCAGATCCTGACTTGGCCAATGGGAACACCTGGGAAGTATATTTAACAAAAAAAAAATCTCGAATCGGTCCAGTAATCGGGGAAAAACATAAAAAAATATTCCGACTTATTGAGAATCTCCTACATGTTTTGAAGTCAGTTATAAAAAAAAATTCAAAAAGTTGAGTTGAGTTTCAAATGAATTGATAATTTTCGACAATTATTTAATTGAAAGTAACTATGTAATGAATTTGATAAGGCACCTTATAGTATCACTTTTGCTGTAGGTTTTCTTGATTCATGGTTATCCAAAGATCCCTGCATGGTAGGACAAAAAAACAAAAAAATACACTGGTATAGGGGAATTTGTGTACGGTACCTTATAAAGTTTCACCCACTGGTATTAATGAGTGTTTTATGTTGTCTTTGAGAAGCACAGTAGACACAGCATAAGTTGAGTACCAGCACCTTTGTACCGCTAAATATTGCTACTTTATTATGGAGTTGTGATACTGTATAGTATGTATTGTGTCAGTGATTGCTTTGCAAGAGTTAGATTAGGTAGGAGTTGAAATTCTTACCTGAAAAATAAAATAAAAATCAACTAGAAATATTTTAAAATATTAATATTATTCGAAGCTCCTGTAAATCCTGATACCCGTATTTTATTCAATTTTGTATTAGTATGCAACAAAAGAAGCACATTGCTTCCTAGAGAAGGCTTTATTAATACCTACACAAATTCGCACCATTGCGACTGTAGTTACAACCACAAGTTTTGTTTGTAGATTTTCATCTGTATCATAATTTATTACTAGAATTACTTTAAGAACTTTAGTAGTTTCTGTAGTAAAGTTTTTTAGCTTCAACTAATCCAAGTTTCGATGCCGTTTGAATTCCAATAGGATCTAATTTAAGATGGAATTTATAGAATTTGCATGTCTAGCTCCAAATGTTAGTATTCAAATAGTTCGCGAAAGGTTTGCATATATTACATGCAGAACGTTTTTTGTAGACTTTGCCGTGTCACGTACCAATCGATTTTGTTGATTTTTGCTGTGCCTTTGTATTCTGCATTGAAATAGTCGGTATAAATCGGTTGAATTGTTGGTGTAATTGTATGTTGATGTTTTTTTGCCAGATCACATGGTTACAGTTTGAGTCACAAGCACATGTTTCCATAATTATTGATTAAAACGGGTATTTATCGCTTATGTACCTTTTTTATTTGTTATCCCGACGTTTCGGCGGTGCAACAGGCGTGGTCAAGGGGACTGGAGTACTTGGAGCTACCGCCGAGAAGTGTGGGAAGCTGCAGCAACTACCCTCACTTGGTCTTCAGCATTAGAAATGTCGTAGAATCTCGTACGTAGATACGGTTAGTGTAGTGTGTCGTAATATGAACGAGGACATTTCTAATTCCGTATCTACGTAGATACGGTTAGTGTAGTATGTCGTAATACGAACGAAGACATTTCTAATTCTGAAGACCAAGTGAGGGTAGTTTCTGCAGCTTCTCATACTTCTCGGCGGTAGCTCCAAGTACTCCAGTTCCCAAATAAAAAAGGTACATATGCGATAAATACCCGTTTTAATCAATAATTATGTACAGTGATCGCGAAAGTTTGAAAAATACTTCCAATTATTTAATGGTGGAAATCTTGGTATCCTTATTTACTATGTTTCTTCAAACTTTGGTTTTAAACCATTGGAAAAAAATCGAGGCTTCAACGAAATTATTCTGAAGGAGTGAATGAAAACATATTTGAAACCACAATTTATACGTTAGAATTCTTAGCTGTGCGTCGTTTTCTTTTACACAAATGTTACAAACCTGTAACACTACATTCCAGGCCGATATGTTTGCTATCGAGATTCTGAATGGCTACGTGTACGTTCACATGGACCTTGGCTCTGGAGCCGTGAGGGTCAGAGCCACTAGAAGACGGGTCGATGACTCCCTTTGGCACGAGTTCTTGTTGAGAAGAAGTGGGAGAGATGGGAGGGTTACTGTTGATGGTGCTAATGCTGAATTCAAGACTCCTGGTAAGCAAAAATATACTATAAAACCCTATATGTAACCCAAAGATCCTTTATTTGCTAACAGCATGATTCGCTGAAACCTTTGATGCAATGTAATGTATACTGGATGACAATACACATTCCAAAGGTTATCCATGCAAATAAGTCCAAAAGAAAACTAAACATTATTTATGTTTTGAAATCCGCTACAGCATCTGTAAATTCTCTCATAATCTTATCATCGTTATTAAAAATACGGGATTTATCATGTGCCGCCTTATCGGCGTTTCCACCGACAATGTTTCGGTTCAATTCGTGAACCTTCATCAGGGTGAGTGCGATTCGCTCCGAATAACGTCTCGCCTTGCGTTCGGAGCGGATCGCACTCACCCTGATGAAGGTTCACGAATTGAATCGAAACATTGTCGGTCGAAACACCGATAAGACGGTTCGTGATAAATCCCGTATTTATAATAATAATTGAAATAAATCACGAAAGTTTTCTAAGTAAAATTTTTTAATTATTTATTCAGTGTTGACCAGACCATAGAGTGTTACTGAGTTATATTTTTATGTTATAAGTTTTTACATTTCGTCTGCATTAACTTACGATTTATACACTATTTAATATACTTATTAAGATTATAAGCAAGTAGGTATACTACTGTTTTGTAAAAAGTTAAATACATTTATTTTTATTCAGAATTTAACGGACGAAGAAACGAAGGAATGACGGACGGATAAAATAAGAGTGCACGCGGCGGAAATGTGAATGTTGAGATGGATGAGTGGGATGTAGAGTAGAGTAGTAGAGGAAGGTCGAAGAAGAGATGGATGGACTGCGTGAAGAATAACATGGATAGAAAAGAAGTTACGACGGAGATGACGGCTGATAGAAAGATATAGAATAAAAATACATGTTGTGCCGATCCCGCGTAATGTGGAAGAAGAAGAGATAATTCATAATTTTTTACTAATTTCAGGTGAATCGAACCAACTGGAACTCGACGGCTCGCTGTACATCGGAGGCCTAGGCTCAGAGTACTCAGCATCTAGGACTCCGCCGGCGGTGTGGACTGCTGCGCTGCGGCAGGGCTTCGTGGGTTGTGTTAGAGAACTTATGCTGAACGGCAAGCCCCAGGACCTGGCGGCTTATGCGCGGCAGCAGGATTCCGGTAAGTGGAATTGCATGATCATTCTAAAGTCTAGCCGGCAAGAAAAACAAAGTTGTGTAGAGGATCCTGATCCTGCTTATTTTATAGCACAGTAATGAGCTAATAAATAATGCTGGACATTTTACACGCGCCATCTAGCCCCAGAACCAGATAACTGAATTAATTAATACTTATAAGATAAGATAAGATAACTCTTTATTGTACACCAAAGTAAAATACAGAACATAATTTTTACTAACAAATTTAGTACAATGGGCGGTCTTATCGCTAAAAGCGATCTCTTCCAGACAACCTTAGTATGGACAGGATTATCACATATCACATGACGGTGGTGCATCTATATAAAATACTTATATTCTTTTTTTTGTAAATACGTATAATAAATAGAGAAACAACTAGATTTGTACATCATACAAACATTTGTTCAGCGGCGGGAGTCGTACCCGCAACCTCCGGCGTCTCAGCCAGCAATTCATCCACTGCGCTAAGGAGGTCGTCATAGTAATGAAGGAAACATTCGAAAATGATCAGAAAACTATTGTCAGTTCTAAGTGATCTTAGTGTTCAAATTAAATCAGCTAAGTTATGCGAATCTAGTGGTATTTTCAATTTAGCGTTTCCGTATTTTGGAGAGCAGTCCTAACTGTTGTCTTTGAGTCGCTAAGCCATATCGGTGGTCTTAGGGCGGCCTAACAACTTCGACACTAGAGTTGGCAACTAGCTCATACCAATTTACTTCCTTTTTATTGAATGCCCAAAGGTTGGAATACTTAACTTAGTTCATGAAACTTGGCAGTACTAAAATATATGTTATTCCTTGTCTTTTCAGCCTCGGTCCGGCCTGCATGTCACATGCTTCTGAAACAATGTACGAACTCACCGTGCCAGCACGGGGCCATGTGTAATGAAGGATGGAACCGACCATTATGCGACTGTTCCACAACGGATTACAACGGACCAACTTGTGGACGAGGTAATGCAGTCTCCGCACCAAAGCCGCTGACCCGCCGACACAGCCCAGCAGCATTGTTATTTGCGGCATGCCACCGCATTTCGCCGGGTAGCACGTGTGGATGCAAGTCGCCAACATGATTGTCTTAAAATAAAGCCACAAGAAGGTTGACGGCTTTAGTGAGTAGACTTAAGCACCTAAACCTGAAACCTGAAAAACATAGTGAGCCTATTAATAACATGGCAAACTTGAAACCATGGTCCAACTCAGAATCATGCAGTTTCGTATTGTTAATTAAGGCTTACATTCTGAACCTTAATATAACGAGACTGAGCCTCTACTGTCTATGTTAAAAGTCTCACAGCGAGTGACCAACGATGAGAGTAACTTGACAATTCATGAGGGCGTTCATCAGTTCTTAAAAGTTACTATGGGCGGTTGATAAGCGTTTAACTCTCTACGCAAACGAGTCACTGGCGACAGCAATGGCTGTCGCGCGCCTGCTGCGTGTGGCTGATACTGCTGTAGCAATCGAATCGCGGTGAATCCGTAAACGCGTGTAAACTGCTTCGCTAGCTACCGGTGGCTGTGGCCGGTGGCCCGTTTCCGCAGAGCATTACTTGCCAAACGTTAGTCACTGAGTATTTTTAAGATATGTAATAGGAGGGCAATTACAATTACTCATATTGTTCCAGCAGTAACTAGAACTCGATTTGACTGATTTGAAAGTATTATGTATATTCATGTACCCGATAAAATGTATCGTATCTCACTGACTGAAATGTAGCCTATGTTTGAATCCAGGTCATAATCTATCAACAAACCAAATTTGATTGAAATCGGTTGAGCCATTACGATTGAGTAACAAACAAACAAATAAACAAACATCCAAACTTTTTTTCACAATATAAAATTAATGTTATAAATAGGGTTTATAATTTTTGCATACTATGTTAAACTTTTACTATTTATTTATAATTTAACTAGCCTTATATTTATATTTGACCCGCCCGCGGCTTCGCGTGGTTTGTCAATAAACACATTACCGTCCTTCTGTGCAGTCGGGTAAAAAGTAGTCTATGTCTCAATTCCAATCATAATCCATCGGTATACAAAATTTTATAGAAATCGGTCCAGCCGTTCTTGAGTTATAAATGATGTAACTAACCCTACTTTGTTTTATATATTTAGATTTAATTTATTTATTATGGCACACAAAATAAACTTGAGAGCAAAAAAATCGCACATCATGATTTTTTGACATAACTAAAAAAAAAACAAAAAATATTATGTTTCTGTAATGCAGATTCATAGTCTATTTTAATACCTATCCAGTGGTATCTGATTTGTCTTTCAATCATTACATAAAAATGCTTTTGTGGATCAATAACAAAAATGCATGTTTAGTAAAAAATTCTTTATTCAAGTACGAGTATTGGTGTCAAAGTTATGAAATTAAAAGATAAAATTAATTTAAAGTTTGTTATTAATACCGAGTGTTCCCTCCCCTAGCCTGAATCACTGACTCCATCCGTGTTTTCATTGATGTTCCTAGACTTTTGATAAAGTCTTGAGCAATAGCCTCCCATTCCTCTGCGATCCCCTGTTGCAGCTCCTGTAGAGTCGATGGAGGAGCATCTCGGCCTCGAACTCTTCTTTTCAGCTCGTCCCATAGATGTTCGATGGGATTGAGGTCTGGGCTTTGAGCTGGCCACTCCATAACGGTCACATCCACCTCTTGAAGGTACTCGATCACTATGCCAGCAGTATGCGGTCTTGCATTATCTTGCATAAACAGAAAGTTTTCGCCGATAAACCCAGCAAAAGGTACGACGTGGCTCTCGAGTACTTCCTCAATGTATCGTATGGAAGTCAATCCTCTTGATTGGCGACCAGTATTCGGTCCGGTGATGAAGGCAAGCTCGGTTTTTGCTTCCTTAGACATGCCTCCCCAAAACATGATTGATCCACCGCCATAGGCGACACGTTCTGTTATGCAGCATTGGGCAAATCGCTCTCCCGATCTTCTATACACCTTCCCCCGTCCGTCGTTGCCATGCAAGCACATCCTGCACTCATCAGAGAACAGGACTGCACTCCACTGCTCTGTAAAAATGTGCGGATGTGCGATTTTATTGCTCTCAAGTGTAGAATACAATCGAACAAACACAAAATATTATTATCAACTTTTAGACAAAGATTGTATCCATGTGTACACAGCATGCCAATTTTAGAGTATTTCTGTGTAGACTAGCGGATATTTTCAACTGTTGAGTCATAAAAAGCCTTTGTCAATTTCAGAATCCCCAACAATCTTTCTAAACGGCAGTCACCATCTCACCGCATCCCTCGGGCCGGAGCACATCACGCAGACTGAGGAACTGATGCTGCGGTTCAAGACGAACAAGGCTGGTCTCCTCCTGAGGACAGCATCGGAGCATTCAGCGGACAGGATCGAGCTGGCTGTGGCGGCAGGCAGGGTCCGGGCCAGTGTTAGGCTGGGGGATCGAGAAAAGGTAAGCTAGATGAAATGATTTATCAAGATACTGTCAGACCGAGGATAGGTATCATCATCATCATCATCGTCAGCCTTTCTCATCCCACTGCTGGGCATAGGCCTCTCTTCGTGGTCGCTATTCACCTCTGTCCTGCGTTGTTCTAACCCACATACGACCTGCGATTTTTATAATGTCATCGACCCATCTTGGCGGTGGACGACCTGCGTTCCTAGTTCCATCTCGGGGCCACCACTCAGTCAGCATCCTGCTCCACCTGTCATCACCGCGCCTGGCCACATGTCCTGCCCAACTCCATTTGAGTCCCAATATACGCTTGCTAACGTCTTGAACTTTAGTCCGCTTGCGAATTTCGGTATTGGGGACTCGGTCTGATGGATGGCTCTCTGTGTGACTCTAATCCTGTGCACAGTCTCCTTCGTGAGCGTCCATGTCTCAGCACAGTAGGTATAATGCTCATCAATTATCCTGTTTCACTGCCTTCTGTTGTTCTGTGACCGTGTCAAGGTCATTGATTATTACTATCTGGATTGATTTTCTGATTTCGTAATCCTAGGTCAGATTATGTTTTTGTGTGCCCAATATAATAAGACTAGCTTCCGTTTTGGTTGTCAATAAAAGCCCATAGTTGAATACAGATCAACTAAATGTAATGGAAATTAGTTTAGCTGTTACGACTTGATGCTTATCAAACAAATATCCAAATTTTCTCATTTATTATATTAGTATTATATTGTCCACTCTCTCCTTCTTAACTCCGTGAGCGTTTTGAATTTCTTGTCCCTCGCAGTGTGCCATGCCGGCCCTCCAAGTCTCTTCTCCTCAAAACACCTCAACACACTTCTAGCCGCTATGGTGGCTCGTTCACCGTTTATGCGATAAAAATTTGGAATGCCCTTCCTCATGAAGTTCGCGCTAGCCCATCACTCAACATTTTCAAACGGAAAGTTAAAGAGCACTACCTTTCTCTGTAATTTTATGTTATTATATATAGGTATATATTTATATTAGGTTGGTATATATTATTATTCCATGTAATTTCTTTATTATAATTATAATATTATAACATACTTTGAATACAGTTCATATTAGTTTTGGGTATATATATTTATTTATGTGTTTGTACACTCACCTACCTTTAAAATCATTTCTCTCTCTAGCCTCAAAGGTTTGCTGGAAGAAAACTCTTCTTAGGTTTAAGCTCGCCTTTGTACATGACCTCTATTTCTGTATTTTTAAATGTATTTTCTTGTGTGCAATAAAGAATAAGAATAAGAATAGTGGTATTAGTGTGATTCTACAAGGAACGGTAAATTTACATCGATTCACCATCTTTCTGGGTCCGTAAAAATGTCCATTGACTGAGAATCTTCTTTTTGAAATTTTTTGTTTGTAGTAGATGGACTACTTGCCAATCTTTGTCAATCCTTGTCGCGTCATTGTCACGCAGGTCACATACATTGGAAGCTCGAGGATGCTCCCTAGGTTTGACTGCTCTTGTCTTCACCAAGTTATTTTTGACGGCACTATCATTTCATTTAATAAGACTGTCAAGAACCTGGGCATCATCATGGACAGTGAGCTGTCATGGAGACCTTTCTTTTCATTTTCTTCCTACTGCCACAAAAATTGAGCTCATACTCCCTATATTATACTACGCTGACACCAGTTTCCCCAATCTTACAGAAGAGCAACTTATGTATATTATTGAATACCTATGAACTGTAACGATAGTTCATAGGTATTTAAGAATATACTTACATAAGCAAAATTAAATTTCCATATTAGTTTTTCTATAAAAGACAACATACACAAGATAGATATATAGATAATTCTTTATTGTTAATACCTTTAACTGTTTTCCAATGCTCTGAATAAATGTACATAATTACTTAATTACCAATATTAAGCAATGTAATGAAATTTTACATAAAAAACTTTCGTGATTTATTTCAATCATCATATAAATACGAGATTTATGACTTACTGTTTTGTCGGTGTTTCGACCGACATTGTTTCGGTTCAATTCGTGAACAATCATCAGAGTTAGTGCGATCCAAACACCGATAAAACGGTACGTGATAAATCCCGTATTTATAACAATCAATGTAATGAAATGGTGAAAAAATGAATACTGAAATACTTATTTTTCTCTTTTTTGTGTTATTCAGAACCTTCTAGCCGGCTCGAACGTGGCCGATGACCACTGGCACACGGTTCGCTTTTCTCGTCGCGCCTCAAATCTTAAACTTCAGGTGGACTCGGCCCAACCAGTGCGCGGTATGTTATGTACGTATGCACGGGACGCACCCGCACACTTTTATTTTGACCCTATGTAGTGGAAGTAAGGTTGGTTTTGGTTTGGCTGCGTTTTTGGGTCTAGATAATGGTTTGAATACAGTGAACGATGAACTTATTACACGACACTGAAGACTCATCATTTTACATGAATTGGATTTGTCATTAACAGTAATTACATATAAATAGTCAGAAAAGTTGAAAAATATAACGGCAAAATATTATGATGTTACTTCAAAATTTTACACAATACAGGACATTATCCAGGTACTGTAAAACGTGGATACTTGGGACTGCGTGGATACTTGGGACAAGCGTGGGTAGTTCTAAAAATGATTCTGGCATTCCTAAACTATTTAGTCTATGGTCATTGTCGCAACGCAAATCGTGCAAGTTTGAACTCGTCAAACGAAAACAATAATAAAAGTGCTTCTTTTGGACGTAAAATTAAATAATCCGACGCTCAAAGCAGGTACATATTTTGATGTGTTTAATACCTGTAAACTGCTGTTTCCCACAAGTACACTGGTGTGGTTGAGTTCGGTTCACATTTTTTCTTTGAATCCCACATTTATAGTATCTCTTTTCCGTTGTTTATACTTTGGTATTATTAAACAGATGAGCAGATATAACGTTTTTCCACATTCTACACCCTACTTTGGGGTTAATGGGGGTTTTGTCCCAAGTTTTCCTAAGGTCCAAAATGCCAAAAGTTGTTGGCCCAAGTTGCCTTGGTAATTTTAGATAGAATTGATCAATTGAAAATTGAAATGAAACTTGATAAAGAGTTAATCATTCGAAAATCTTTGCCTTCAAACTGCAGAAGAGGTCGTTTGTTTTCAAGGACATTGGCGGTGTCAATTTATAATGAAATTTTGATTGAGATTGATATCCCTTGGAAATATTGTTCCACGAACAATACTATTGGTTGTTTCATTTACAATATATTAAGTGTTCTTGCTTGTCCCAAGTTACGATAGGATTTTGTAAGTCCCGTCCCAAGTTACTGTTGTTTAGTTTTTTAGTCCCAAGTTTAATTTAGAGATTTTCGGAAAAAGTCTGAAAGTATCTACATACAACTATTTAAGTGTATTAAAAAACCTCAGGATAATAATTTAAAGAAATCCATATGGAAACTTTTAAGTCTACTAACGATGAAAATTTCGTGTTGACCAAAGACACAACACTGAACGCAACACAATACCAAAGTTCTATCTTATCTTCTGAGTAAAAAGTAATATTGGTTAAAGTTATAGAATACCCAACAATAATGCTAAACCAAACTTAAGTTCTAAGGAAATTTGAATTTGCTCTCGAGTGAATTCAAATTCAGCACTTCTCGAAGTGTACAAACTGTTAGTCGTCCTATTAGTTGTGTAGTTAGCGCTTAGTTTAAGTTCGTTTCTAGCTGGCACTTCGTATCCACCTTTAAGTTCTGCTTTGGTTTCTTCTTCTTGATTTCTTTCTTCTGTAGATCCTTTGTGAATGTCTTGTAGTTGAAGACTAAAATTGGTACTGTCAGTTGTTGTAACACTATTTTAAAATATTTCTCTTTATAATTTTTAGCTTTGATTATTGAACTTGTTTATAGTCAAAGATTTTTTACTACCAGCTCAATGTCCCTTGTAAACGAAACAATAATTTCTATTAACAAACTGAATAGCTGACAGTACAGTTATATTTTTGTTATTGTGTTATTTACCTGTTTTTATTTTATTAAATCAAATTGAAACCAAAATCATATTGAATTTTGTTTTGTTAAGATTTACAATTTAATAAGAACAGGGTTTAAAATTAAACTGTGTTGTATTGTTAAAATAATTCTATGAAATTATAATATTAGTTGTGTAGTCGTTCTTGAGCATCACCCAATAGTGCTGAAAGTGGTTGAATTCTTCTAGTTGCTAAATGGTTGAACACTAGCCGTCTATCAGCTTTCCAAGACTATTCTTTTTGACTGTACATAACAAAATGGCTGCTAGTAAAATCTGTCGAGTTACTTTGCTAATTTATTTTTCTTTCGTCAATGTTGTGGATAGGTGTTTTTATTTCGTATTTTCAAAATATTAAACAATTTATTGTGTTTACAGCTGAAACAATTTTAGGGAAAGCTTCTACGTTAGAAATTTCAACCCTTCATTTAGGAGGACTTTACCATCCGGAGGAAGAAATCCAAATGACGTCCACTCTTCCGAACTTCGTTGGACACCTCCAGAAGTTTGTATTCAATGGAATAAGATACATAGACCTGGCAAAAACTCTTGGGGTTGGAAGTTCTGATGAGACAAACCACATTTACGATACATCCAATATTATTTTTACGGGGAAATTCGTGAAACAAGACTCGCTATCTGTATACAAGTCTGTTACCTTCAAATCCAAACACACTTACGTTGGTCTACCTTTGCTGAAGGCCTACGCTCATACTTACCTAGATTTCTACTTCCGAACGACTGAAATGGATGGTCTTCTCTTCTACAATGGAGGGAAAAAACAAGACTTCATAGCAATTGAGTTGGTGAATGGGCATATACATTGCGTGTTCAATCTCGGTGATGGAGTAGTGACGATGAAGGATAAGCTGAAGAACTTTTTAAATGATAATAGATGGCATTCCGTATCAGTGAGGAGACCGACGCCTAAGATACACACGTTACAAGTTGATGATGATTTGGAAATGCACACTACGAGTAAGTTTGTACAATCATTACTTTCCTTAATTGTTCGTACTTTAATGGTACAAGTTTGTTGATAAATTGTATATATTACATAAATGTAATAATATCATCAATAAGGAACATTTCGCACCCATATAATAAATTAAATACCCAAAAAAATTCACACATTTACCTGTTTTAGGTTCAAACCTAATGTTGGAGCTTGATAGTATCCTCTACATCGGTGGCGTGCCTCGAGACATGTACACGTCACTTCCTGTGGGAGTACTATCACGACAAGGGTTCGAAGGCTGTATGGCTAGTCTGGACCTACCTGGAGAATCGCCCTCTTTGATGGAAGATGCTGTTGTACCAAGTTCTTCCTTAGGATCGGGATGTGAAGGTATATTTTAAATACAGTTGTTATTTTTGCATCAAACATTAAATAATTTACCTCGATTAAATTTAATAGAGGGGTTTGAAGGCCTTCCTGAATCAAGTTTTTCGCGTTGCTAATAGATGTCGTTGATTCTTTTATATCATTTCGTATGAGAATAGACTATGACGGCATTGGGGACAATTTTGTTTGCACAAACTAAATTTAATTTTGGTCGTCCGTATGAATCGGATAGAAAGGCAGTGACAACATGGTGAAACTATAAGGTAATTTTAGTCCTGTCAAACCTACAGTTAGTTTAGTTTATGCCTACATTATTGCACACTTAGCATTAAACTAGGCAACCGGAACTATTTTTTTATAATATATTTACTCCTTACTCTAATCTAAAAAGTATAATTTTATTCTTCTTCCAGGCCCAACAAAATGCACCCATAATACATGCGCCAACAAAGGCGTTTGTGTGACTCAGTGGAATACCTACGTCTGTGATTGTGACCTCACCTCTTTCACTGGACCTACTTGCTATGACGGTATAACTTTTTATTCTTTAGTACCAGTTCTTTTCGTAAACATTATGCTAAAGATGATTTTAAAATTAAATTGTTTTATTAATTCACCGAGAGCTGGTGCTTAACTGGGCCAATGCTTATTCATTGTAATTCAGCAGGGTAATGCAGCCAGTGTCTTGAGGACACTTCCACCATGGTAGATATCTGAAACAACAGTTGAGCTACCCTCAGATCGTTTGTAATGGTCTTCAGATGATTAACTGGTTTTTTTGTGTTTTTATTCTAAATACTTTTTTCTTTTTGGTAATAAATGTATTCATCCAACAGAATCGATAGCATACGAGTTTGGACCTGGCCGAGGTATCATCACTTACACGTTTGCTCCCAACGCCCTCGAGGACTCAGATGCCAACAAAATAGCCCTCGGCTTCGTCACCAGCAAGGCTGATGCTGTTCTACTGAGAATAGAGTCTTCTAACACACAGGATTATATGCAAATGGAAATCGTGAGTGTAAAACAAAGGAAAAGAGATAATTTAATCTTCGAATTTTTGAAATAGAATCTACTCGAGCAAAGTAGTATTTGGTTATTTCAATACTTTGGTATAGGATATTAAGAAAAGACAAATAAATCGAGCATCGATCGTTCATCGTGATTTTTTCTTGTTCTGTAAACTCGGGACCAACCAAAAGTGGAGTATTCCGTCTAGTTCCGTTGTTCCGTGACATTACGTTCAAGGGTATTCGTAATAAAATTCTTGGCATTTTTCTCAAGAATCTATGATATTATTTTATTTGAGAGCCCATAGTCATCATTATCGTCGTAACAGTTATCTGATATCCAAGACACATAGAATTCTATAGGCTTCGGATAATGTAACTATTGGTACTATTTTTTATATCAGTATGATTTTAGAGTCTTGTGTAATTTCGATGGTGGATGTCCTTCATTTCTCATTCGCAGATCAACGGTAACCTCTTTATGATCTACAATGTGGGTGGTGGCGACCAGCCCCTCGGCGATGAGGCTGCGAAGGTAGATGATGGAGCCTACCATGTAGCAAGATTTACAAGGAACGGGAGTCGAGCTTCGTTGCATTTAGACAACTATGCTGTGAACATACGGCATCCACAGGGTGAGATATTTATTTTTGTTTAGATTACAAGTATTATACCACTACCTCACATGATCGTTAGTGAAGTTGTGGTCAAACATTTAAGTATGATGTGTAATATCATGTAATATTCCTTAGTGATTGAATATAACTTTTGTACATCCTTTGTATATTCTATTTTCTCAGCTTTAGTCTGTATAACATCAACATCATATCAACAAAAGGGCGTCCACTGCTGAACATAGGCTTCCCCCATAGATTTCCAGAGTGACCGACCTTGTGCAGCCTGCACTCAACGGCTCCCAGCAACCTTTATTAAGAATTACAATCCTGTATAATCTAACTGTACTATAAAGTATATTCTAGAAGCAACCGTTTACGGCAGGTGCAGGCCAACAATCAACAGTATTCAACGGCATGTCGACCATCACCGTTGGCGGAGGCGTTGGGGGTGCGAGAACTTTCAGCGGAGTGATTGCTGGACTGGTGGCCGATGGAGTCAGGGTGTTGGATCTGGCGGCAGCTGGGGACCCCGCGGTTTC
This sequence comes from Philereme transversata, assembly GCA_963924445.1. NCBI lineage: Eukaryota > Metazoa > Arthropoda > Insecta > Lepidoptera > Geometridae > Philereme > Philereme transversata. Next base: position 17,208,268 of record OZ004347.1, read on the forward strand.
AGTGAGGGGGGACGCTAGAAGGGCTTCTACTCCACTGGATCGGGATATCAATAGGATGCAACAGGTATAGCCCAGGGTTCCGCTCGGTATTCAAACTACAACTTAGTGGTCTTCAAGTTGCAAATTCACAGGTTTATTCTAAGCAAGCTTGTTCCATCATCGCATACCATTTGGCGAAATCGTGGCCAAAGGCAAGATCTAACATATTCAAAGAAAAATTACGTCTAGCAACAGATGTTAAAAGTAAATTTTCTTAGGATTTAAATGTACAATTTTGCCAGTGCAAATGCAAATGCATGCCTCATGACCTTATTGAGAGACTTCATTGTTTATTAAAGAGAAAATAAATCCATTTGTTTGACATACCTAATAACACACACGGGACCTAAGCACCATGAAGTAATTGTTAATATTCTTTGATACTAGATCGTAAGATTATTTTTTCTTCTCATGTCAATGACTTAATAAAACTTTAGTTAATTTAGTTAGATTATTTTTTGATACTACTAAATTCAGAAGAACGACCATAACTTTATTTTAGAAGGTTCTCATTATACAATCTTTTACCAGACACCACCATCCGGCTACGGCGGCCCAGGTGTACTGGACGAGCTGGTATATTCAGGAGCTGGGTCCGGTTGCAGAGATGATGATGAAGACGCGTGTGTATTGCCTGATGCTGGGTCCGGGGATGATCTGATCACGCCGGTGTATGTGCCGTCTACGAGACGACCTCCTTCAAGAGGAGGGCATAAGGTAAAGTCTATAAAATTGATCAAGATAGTCCACCCGTTAAAATTTATGTTCATCTCTGATGACCTCTGTGGCGCAGTGGGCGAATAGCCGGCTGAGGTGCAGGAGGTAGCGGGTTCGATTTCCGCCGCGGCTCAAATGTTTGTGGGATCTGCAGATTTTTGTTCCGGGTCTGGCTATTTATCTGTATATTACTAGAGGGCGAATCTCCCAAAATAAATATTATTCTTAGGTCGACTTGCACAACGATGCCTAAACGTATTTAGTTGCTAAATATGATTTAAGGAGTTGTCAAATCTTACAAATACTTCAAATTGAAACATGTTTAGTCGCTTAATACGTTTAGTGATCTTTGTAAATGCCGGCTTTAATCTTTGACTAATAAATTGGTGCACGAAATACATAACCAACTTCTTGACCTACAGTTTCATTCAAATTAGATGTAACGAGGGTTCTTGTGAGTTGGATATATATGTTTGGGGTACAAATGGCAGTTATTCTAGATTTCAGACTTTTGCCTATATTTGTGTCACTAAAGCTACACGAATACTAAATTTCAGTATTGTGGGTCACTGGTGTACCCTGTGAATTTTGTCAAAGTTTTGTTTTTATTATGGCTAATATCTCAAAAACTGCACAAGTTAAACTAAAAATGAAAACGGGATTCAAATTTACTAATGAAAACCTTTCATTTGACGTCCCACTTGATCTAATAGTCTCATTTTCATTATTTTACCCCTCTTGAACCCCAATATCTCAACAACCCCTCAATATTTTTAGCTCATTTTTGAGTGATTTGGAGATCTTGCTTCACTCTATCAATAAGTATATATTTACATATCAAAAGTATATAAGTATTCTATCAGCTATCTGGTTCCCATCAAGCTCCGCTTAGTTTGGGGCTAGATGGCGCTGTGTATTTATTTATTATCTATACTAATATTATAAAGAGGTAAAATTTGAATGTAAGTTTGTATGTAATAGGAACGAATCCGGAACGATTGAGCCCAATTTAAAATTTTTTTACCTACAGAAAGCTACACTAGCCCTCATAGCTTTTGTTAATTTTAATAAAAATCCGTGCAAAGCCGGGTCGAGTCAGCTCATCCCTAATATTTTCGATCAATTCTAGAAAGGTATTTTTAAAATTTTCGCGATCACTAACCATAATTACTGATTTAAACGGGTATTTATTGCGTATGCACATTTTTTTGTTAAAAACAAAACATTAAAAAAATAAAAAAGCTACATACGCGCTAAATATGTACCCGTTTAAATGAGTAATGAAGTCCTAGAACGATTAAAATTCACACGCCTGCAAGTAATGACATAGCATGCATGCAAGTGCACCACAATGGCATTTCTTTATTTTCGTCTTTGTTACTACAATAGCTTACGATAAAACATATTTAAGAACGAATGAAGACAAAAAATATCATGATGGCAATATAATATAAATTGGCAAATTTCAAAATTGCATTACAAAATTCGAATTCGTTTGACTACCTAGAATCTATTTGGAGATATTTTGGGTCTAACACAATTTTAAATAAGTCGTGTTGATATTTTATCAGATATATTAACCCTACAGTAGTCGCGTACTAAAACCTGACCTGATTGGTCGCGTGGAGTACTATTGTATACCATTTATAAATTCAAATAAAAATACATTTGAGCTTCAACTATGTTTAATTCTTATTGTAATAGTGTTATTAAGTATTGTTATATTAAAAGCAATCAATAAAAATGAATCACAACCTCTGAGTATAAAAAAAATCAACAAAACAAAAAAAACCTCTAAAATGGCACAAAAAATCAAAAATACTAATTAACGTTTTCTAAACAAGACAGACATACAACATTCGAATGATCGCCACAAATTAACTTTTTGCACGTGTTGCATAGTTTTCGAATGCTTTTATAGCGGCTTCTTCCGCAGTCGTGGCAGCGACCTATGGATCGAGTTGGTGTCCGTGCTGACGTTGTCGCTGTGGTTTCTAGATAATTACAAGAAAATCTCACGCGCTGCACTGAGTGCGTTTGTCAATTATTTAACTTGAAGTACCTAGAAGCGCTCGTAATTTACGTTAGCGGTTTTTGAGAATTTTACAATTCCGTAAGTGTGGATTACATAGGTAATCCACGCGACCACTCTAGGGTTAACTGACCCGGCGAACTTCGTACCGCCTTGACATGCATATGACGTGGGCTGCCAATTAACGTCGCCGGTAGAATTGTGAATATCATTAACTGCTTCTATGTATGAGAAAAAGAATTCTGTTCAACAAAAATTTTGCGTGAGAGTTTCCGATATATTAATAGTTATGCTGCTATTCAAGGCGGAGACAAATCCAACAAATCAAAGATCATCAAAATCGGTCAAGCCGTTCTTGAGTTACAAATGGTGTAAGAAACCCGACTTTGTTTTAAATTACTGAAATTTTATATATAGATCAGATATTACAGACGTTTTTAACTATTTGTACGGGGGGGACTCGGGGGTTTGATTCTGGTAAATTCTAACACAAAACCTACTATTTTATTCTCCAGGGTGACGTTAGCGGGAAACTGATGAAGCCGTGTGATGATGAAGACTGTATCGAAGGGTCCGGATCTAATCCTGAAGAAATTACTGAACCTGAGCATACAACGTAAGTATCGAAAGTAACTTGTGAATTCCGAAAACTAAACTTGGGCATTTTAGTGATCGACTCAAAGTATATATCTTACTTAGGAAACTATCGTGATTGATTTCAATCATTACTTAAATACGGGATTTATCACGTACCGTTTTATCGATGTTTCGACTGACAATGTTTCGGTTCAATTTGTGAACCTTCATCAGGGTGAGTGCGATCCGCTTTGAATAACGTCTCGCCTCGCACTTAAAGTTCACGAATTGAACCGAAACAACGTCGGTCGAAACACCGATTAAACGGTACGTGATAAATCCCATATTTATAAAATATTTATCTTGCTTTTAACACAAATATTTTGATATCGATCGTCAAAGGGGCCAAAATGGTGTGAGTTCTTGTTTATTCTATTCATCACTTTACTTTGTTCATACATTTCGTCTGATTGAGCAAAGTGGCCAGCCGTGATATAAATAGTATATTGTTATACAAGACGCGGATAATGATCGGTTGCACTCGAGTATAACACTTAATTTTTCATCACGAATGCGAGGAAATTAACAAAGTCTTTATAAAAAGTTTGTTGCTAAAAAGAAAGGTTGCGTTCCCGGTATCCATTGTTTTTTTTCACTACGAAACTATATCCTCTTTTATTTAATAGAAATAAAGTTTTGTAATGGAGGTTGTATTTTAATAAAGAAAATCATGAATGCGGCTCTTTGATTTTAAATAAAAATAAGGATTTGTCATGGAGGTTGAATATTATTGGTAACAAGCTTCCGCCCACGGCGTCGCACGCGTGGTTTACCAATAAAAAGTAGCCTATGTGTTAATCCAGGTTATGATCTACATACGTACATACCAAATTTCATCGAAATCAGTTGAGCCATTCTGACGTGTAAGATTAACAAACATCCATACATACATACAAACATTCGCGTTTATAATATTAATGGGATGATTCTCAATATATTTTCAAATATACTTACTGCCCTAGGGGCGTAAATCAAGTTTATCAATTATCAAATACATTCGGTATCGAGCTAACAATTACCAGCATTCAGAGCATGAGTGATGAAAAAAGTATTAATCCTTCTTCCAGTTCTGGTTCAAGCAGTACGCACAGTATGACATCTCCCACCTCTTCTTCCACTGAACACATCTTCAAGATCAAGACCTTGGACTCCGGTTCCACCGGACAGACCACTTCTGGAGAAACAACTAAGCAAGTCACTGATGGAACCACTCTTCCTGACCATGATAATATGCACGCTGGGACTGTTGACCTTGGAACAACGCCTGAAAGACGAACTACACCCACAGACGGTAAGCAAGGATAGACCAACATCAGTAGGTAGATCAATCTAAAAGTAATTTAGTTGCTTCCTAACTTAAAGGCCTTAAGTTTCAGGTAGTTAAAAAGTTAACTGATTGCTTGGAGAAAATTATTAAGTAGTTGATGGAAGCTAAATTAAAGCCGAAAACATCGAGACACGAAAGCACTCAGTTGTAAGCGCCACTAGCCATTACGCATCCAAGTAGTTACCGCAAGCTGCACGACTTACATTTTAATACCTATTTCATTTTCGCAGGTCACTCGCACACTGGACACTTCACTCCCACGCAAAATGGCAAGCACACCGAGGAAACACCGCACACGACCGAAGACGACAACCACATACCGGACTATGAAGACCGAAGCGGAAACGAGATCGAAGCCAGATCGCCCACTTACGAGATAGATGAGCGAGTCCCCGGGAGAGTACACCCCGATTACAATGGATACGAGCATGAGATTACAACTAAGTGGTATCACCCGAAGACGACAGATAATAGGGTTGTTCCGCCTGAATCTGAATTCTTTGCTACAATTGTAGGTAAGTTATTTGCTAGACTCAGACTTTCGTTTCAGACCTTTGCATTGAAAGATGTACTTTAGTTAGAGTATCTTAATAATAACTGCTGATTGCCCTTAATCTAATAATAAAGTTGTGTTATAATTTTTGTACACTATATAAAAAGAATACGGGTTTGCTGGTTATTTTACTGGGTATAATGTTCCAAAAATTTAGGGTTTCCACAAGGTAGTATATGTGGCCCAACCTTATTTATATTTATGTATTCAATTATATTTTTCAGGAATCGTAGCATCAGTACTAATAGCGATTATACTGATAGTGATCATAGTGCTCAAGTACATCGTATTCAAGTTCGACCCCTCGTATAAGGTCACTGAAGATAAGAACTACCAACAAGGCGCTAGTGCGGCGTTACTGGGTAACCAGGTATGTTAGGTTATTGAAAATATTCTTATAATGTTAGAGAAAGTTAATCATTTAACTCTTTTTATTCAAATGTATAATCAGAATAGTTGTAAATTTTACCAAATGTCGCATGAAAAGCTTTGGAACATAAAATAGGTTATCTACTATTTAATACAGGTACAATTATAAATAACGTCTTTATTAATTATAGAATTGACATAAAGTTCTTAAAGCATTGATTAATGATTGATATTAAGCGTTTAACCTACACCTTAGGAGGACTGCATTGTGATACGCTGCCCATAATTAACAAACTCAGAATAGTCATGAGTTTGAGAAATAAAAAAGGACAAGTTATAAGTTTAACTATTTTCTAATTTAGTTGAGTTATGTTCCAGGCACATTCTAGCTATCAAACAGGCTCAGCGGGTGGAGCGGTGCGCAACCTCCAACCGCTACCACTACATCGCAGTGCACCCGCGCCCCTCACACCACTTCCACCCCAGCCCGTCAAACGTGACGGTATCAAGGAGTGGTATGTGTAAAGTGTTATGTAAAACTGCAAGGCAAAGAAAGAAGTGGTCAAACTGTGGATTTGAACCTTATACGAACCAAATAACGTTGGAAATTGTTTGGACGATGCTAATAGAGATAAGGCAAATATTTCTAATGATAAACTAAAGCAAAATCATAATATTATGGATACGATCAACTGTTTCTTAGGTCAAATAAGTATGAATGTTCAAATCCACAGTTACAGTGTAAATGATCAGTGAGATCCCACCGTTAGAAAGAGACAGCTGAACTCCGCTGTTAGTCGCCATATCAAAGACTAAGTGGTGTAAGTGTTACCGATGTGATCCCGTAGTTGCTTTAACCCTTGCGAAGACCTGTATGTGAAACTATATCGCTACATCAATGTGTAATTAATGTTATCCTCGTCATACTAATAGGTTACGAAAGAGACAAAACAACTGTCGATAAAGATGCAACTATTAAATACGATGAAATGGAACTAAGAATGATTGTTGACAGCAAAATGGTAAATGCGAACTAATTTGCTTTAGGGCGTTAAGAAGATAATGTAAGAGAAGAAATACTGACTGATACACAAGTGTTTATTATTGTAAATATTAATAATTGTAATAATGATAGAACCACTTGTGCGATGGAGGTGTACGAATGATCGGTATTTACAACTAAACAATCTGGAATTGCATTCTATGATTTTTTTGTTAAAAGCTTTTTGTTTGTAAGCTATCTTGATCTGTACATTGCTATGTGATTCATATTTGCAACTTTTCTATCTACTTACATTGCCTTTGATAGTTTTATCCTAAGACTAATGTTACTTGGTTGTAGATTTTCATTTTTGGTAAGACATCAGAATTTTATCCTCTTATTTTAGCTTCTGTTGAGTTGAAACATTGATGAACTTTATGTTCAAGATACAATGTGAGATTCTGATGTCTCATCAGTGATGATCTTCACCAAATTTGAAATATTGATCAATTTGCTGAATAAATTTCGGAGCTGCCATCAAGTAAATGAAGCATATCGTTCTAATGAAGACTACCGTACTTTTACAAATTCAATAATCTTTCCTATATTTAATAGAAAATATACATTTTTATTAGATGAGACGCGGCGAGTAGTGGAATTAGAAATGATATCATAATCAGGGGGCGTTAAGATCTAAATTTGCTTGGAGTTTGTATATTATCGTAGTACGCATAATATGAACGAGCTGGTAGATTTGATATGAAAGGTAGATAGAGTTAAATTTACGTTTTGTTTTTCCCTTAAAGTTTACAATAATGTTGCTCAAACCCCATAAACTTCAACGATGTAATTTCAGGCCTAAACCAGAAATGAATATATAATGAAAAATCAAACAACATTTAATTGTTAAACAAATAATTACGCATGTAACATGTGCAAAATATTTAATACAAATCATCCAGGCATTCAGTGTGCACACAATATCAGACTTTGCTGATGCATATGATAGACTGGAAATCAAAATAAATCTAAGATATAAAGAATTTTATGAGCAAATACTTATTGTTGTGCTAAACAAATGGCCTGCCTCAAGGTCATCTCCCTGTTCTTGGTTTATCACATTATAAATGTTAACGCAGTTTAAGAAATGAATAAATTGGTTTGTTACAAGGAACTCCTATGTCCATTCCCCTTCCTTCGCAGTTGAGAATTGTTGTTTCTGTTTCTTTAACTGTCCTTGAACCTTCATTACTGCATAAATTTTCGCTCGTTGCAAACAAAAAAACTGCTTATATTTCTAAAACTAGAGTGTATAACATCCACCGTCCCATTTTCCTCTTTCCGATTAACTTGAATTAGCTTTAAAACTAAGACAAAAACATATTTATATAGATTGTTATAAAGCACAGGTTCTAGGTATTTAAAGTTGCATTTATTGTAAATAATTATCCAATATTACAATGTAAGTAAGCGGTACAGTACGGTGTATGTCACACTCGTTTTAAGGCACAAAAATGTTAGAAAACAGTTTTATTGTCAATTTTAGTGATAAAGTTAAATGGTTAAAGATAATGATTTGTACCGTTAAATAAATAAGCCTTTTGTCAATATTCTCTTATGATGCAATCGTTTACAAGACAGAGATGAAAATATTAGCTCTCTGTGATGTCATCAATTGCATCTGTAGAATCAAAAATTAATACGTTTTGAGTTGTAAGCATTATAATAATGTAATCTATTGAAGTTGTTATCACACGATTTCGGTCGGACCAAGTTTTGTTTAATACAAAAGCAACAGTTTTGAAAATAAATATAATGTAAATTACAAAGTATAGGTGGTTTTATTTTCTCCAACAGAAGTAATATTTAATGCAACATTCGAATTATGATTAACAAAGTAGTCCATAGCTTTATTTATTACGATCAGTTCTTGCCAAGCAAATGTTTTCAATGAAAACCAAAATTCCAGTGGAAGAATAAGGTCTTTTTAGCCATAGCACTCTTGGCAGACTAAACATCATATCAGGGTTCTGGCGCGCTTACTACCGTTGCCCACTCTTCTCGCACTCTACCGAATTCTTTAGAGAATTATAGTAGCCTTTATTTGATCCATCCATTTCATGGGTGCTCGCGTTTGCCCGCATACTTCCCCTGCACCATCAATCGTTCAATGGAAAGTTTCCTGCGGCATGACACGTGTCCAAAGAAAGTGATGATGCAAGATTGTACAATGTAAGAAAGACGCTGCTTGATGCTGGGTTCTGGAAGTATGGACTTATTGGTATGGAATTTTGACTACGATACCCCATGAATTTATCTCCAGTACCACATCTCGGGAGATCATCTTTTTCCACTTTTACGGAGAGTCCATGTAATTTTTTTATATATTAATTATAGGCTAGAGTTCGAGCACAATCTCGCCTGATGGTACGCGATGATGCAGTCTACGATTCACTCGCGACTTGAAGACCCCTAGGTTGTAGTTATCAGGAAACACTGACTCAGCTTTGTTCCTTAAGAACTCTGAAAATATAGCGGTTTTCTTCAATATTCTTCGGGCAGTATTTTATAAAAAACGATAACCTTCAGGATTCAAAATGACAAGTACATAAGTACCTAATCTACACCAACTAACTTGTAAGTACCTAGGTAGATAAGTACGTAAAATATTGCTAAAATAACTTACGGTAATTATTCCAATATGATGGCGTCACAGATAAATCAGTTATACGAAAGTGAGCTGAACATATTAAAAAACGAACTAGGTACGAACTAGGGTTTACATGTTTAATTGCTTGTTCAATTTGTTTTGTGAACTCCAACTTTAGGAAAACGGTGTCTGCCGTTGTTTTCGCAATAGGTGACAACGCACGGCTTAGTCATCTCTTCTACATACATACCCTCCTGTTTGTAAGCAATTTTAAATGATTTTATGATTCAAATTTGATTGATACGGCAATTGACATTGATAATTCACTTTCTTTTGGACACAGTCAAAACACACAAATGCATAATAGACATGGAAATGATTGCTATTTTTACATCATTTTCATATGATCAAATGATTATCTTTTATCACTGCTATTTCACATGTGAAAAATCACAGGCAATGATTTTTCATTATAATGCCGTAATGTACATACGCTGTTCTTGCTAGTGCTATTTCACATGTCGAAAATCACGGACAACGAAAACGCCTAATGAATTCCGAAGAAATGCGAACGACTGTGATTTGTAGCCAAAGAAATTATAATCTCAGGAATCACTGTCCCTAACAAACTCACCGCCGAAAAGCGGCGAGCGATACCTTGCATTGTGTGAGTGCCGAAAATGCCTAACATTATTAATACCAAAAGTTAAATAGTCTAAACTCGACTTTATTCCGCAGATTAAAAGTTTCATTTCAAGCATTCGCATTTTGGAGATATGACGTTATGAAATGAAGCAGCTGTTAAGTCGTAAAAATGTATTGCCTTCTTTTGTCCTTTAAAAAACTGTTGACTTTAACGGTATGGCAATAAGGTTGGATTCAAAATGTGCTGTTCGAAGATCGTAAAATTACTCCGTTCGGAACAGAAGTGTGGAGGAGTAGAAACGTACACAATATTTTTTTGTTGAGAAATGAAATTTCGAATCTATTACGTAGGGATAAATCATTTGTTAACCAAATTCAAAAGTCGGATTTTTTAATAATCGGATAGTTTGATAAAATCTTTCATTTTTACAGGCTCCTATTCAGTTTAATGTGCCTCGTTGTCTTGTCTATCGTTTATAGGTAATAAAATATTGCGATATTAGGAAGCTGATCTCATGATGCAGTAAGATGGTGCATCATCAGATGCTTAAACTAAACTACACAACAACATCGACTTTAGGTTCATTTGATCTGTCTTAACTAGTATTCGGATCCTAAATGATATCCAGGTCAGGGTTTAATGACGGAGCCAGGCTATGGGAACTCTGTAATAAAATGACATAGTTACATCGAGTGTGGGCTCGTTCGATTAGTGTTAAAGAGTATTCTTTACCTAGATGATATCCAGGGTCTGATGATGGAGCCAGAAGATGGCTATGGGAACTGTGATTAAACGATGCCACCTCATCGAGTTTTTGGGCTCGATTAATTTGTCTTGCCGACTACTCGGGTCCTAGATGAATTCTCTTCTCTACAATAATAAAATCGTAAATCTCCCTTCAATGTATGAGACCGAGGTCAATGATGCAAAAAGGAGGGTCATAACATTTTCATCCTCGCGTACGAAGTTCCCGGGCAACCTATAGTTTTGGATAAAATCGAATTTTGTATTGTATACAATATTGCAGAACCATGTTTAGTACTAGAACTTTAACAGTATAGGCAGAAATCAGCAAAAAGTAAATATTGCAAGAAGTAGGACAAAGATATAGAGTGCTGTAAGCCTAGCTAAGAGTTTCAATTTCTCTTTTGCTGTTAATTGTGTATTTTGTAACAGATAACGAGCAGTTGACATTAGGCTATTGTACTTCAGATAAAGGGGCTTGGTGGCGCTGGTGGTAAAAATGCCTGTATTTTTAGTACCGAAAAGTTATCTCGTTGCCCACAATTTAACGGTAGGGTAGGCTACCGCGTGTTTTTTTAATGAATTTGATAAAAATAAAACACGAGAGTTGTTTGTTTTATGAAGGTAGTTTTAGAATTGGCCGCATCTGATTAGTATATAATGCTTACTAATAAAATTGTTTTTTAAACTTGTTAAAATGTTTTTAGTATGCGACTCCATTCATTCGAAATTTAATGTAGTCCGGTTCATTGGTCTTCGGTCACGTACAGATAAATGAACGATGCAACGCGAGGGAAAGGGACAGTAGCGTAGCGTAGTCGTGTGTCTGTAGTTACAAATATTTCCGTAAAATATTGTTTTAAAGCATATTATAGACTAATTCAAAATCAAATTCATCAAATTATCAAACTTTAAGGTAATACTCACCGGAAATACGAAATTCCATCTTTTTTTAATGTAGTTAAAGTGTTGTTTTTGCAACTTTTGACGGAGCACTTGGGCATGTTGTCACTTCGACGGCAAGCGCGCGACTAAGAGCCGAGAGTGCTTAAGCGGCGTTTAAGCACTCTCCAGCGTGGACATCCTTGACGGGCCGATCGTATATCTAGTATTTTATTGATCGTTGTTTGTAGCAGACCCGAATGACAACAATTGATAAACGATGAACCGCACCGATATCCATAAAGTTAGAGTATCGTTTAAAGGCAAGGTGTACGCTTTTATAACAAACTCCCAAGGGATGTACAAAAATTGACAATTAACAAATATAAAAACGTAATTAAACAAAATCTTTATAAAAAAGCCTAATATAAAATATCGGATTGTTTAGATAATACAGAAGCTTGGGATTGAAATTGCTCAAACTGATGCAAAATTTTACAATTTAGACGTAATTTGTTTTCTGTATTGTTAAGTAGATATTCTAAAAGGATCATTAAAAAAACAACTAGCCTTGTTTCTTGCCTTTCTTTCTTGGCTTGGTCGCGAAGGAACAAGCAGTAAAATTGTCGTTTCGAAGTGATCCTTGTGATTTAAAAAAATAAAAATTGTTGACTTTTGACTTTTAATACCGAAAGTGATTTCAATTGAATGAGTTTTAACAGGTTATGCGAAGGAAAATAACAGGTGTGACTTATGATTTTTCACATACTACTCGTGAAACATTCCATCCTTAGTGCTTGATGGAGCAGTGCCATCTATTAGCAGTTCTAAAAACATGGCCGTGAAAAGCTCTCATTGTATGCAATTGCATGACATTTCTCGAAATTCAATCAGACTTTTAGATATTTATAATGGTTCAGGCTAGATCATTATTTTCGTATTATATAGCCATAAACGGGAGTAGCTCGTTGAAGTTGCCTATGAACTTATAACGATTATAAGTGATTTAGCTGTTAAAATTTCATAAATATCACGGACTAGGTAAATCATCCTTAACTGCATTTGAAAGTTCAAAGTTATTACATACAATGACCGTGAATATTTCCCGCAAAGCTTTATTTCATTTCACGTCAGTCGTTGCAAAGATGCACACACAAATTTTGCTTCTATTTTTCGCCCGTTCTATTTCTTCAAGCGTAAGTGAAAACCCGCTGTTAATGACAACTGGAAATTCTGGTCAAATAGCAAAAACAGCAGAATGCGTTTTAAAACTATCCGCAAAATACTTCGTGGAGAAAAAGGCGCTAAGCGGCAGCATCGTGATAATAAACATTAACTCTTATACTTCTACGACTCAGATGCTACTTTTGCAAACCATTCACAGCGGCATAAAATATTCCGTTATGGTAAAAGATTCTTTTTATCCGCATGCAAACGCGTCACATTTTCCCGAGAAAGCTAAAAATTATATGTTGATTTTAGAAGAGAAATCTGAGCTAACTAGAAATATATTGCAACTGAATAAGTTGCCGACTTGGAATCCGCTCGCTAAAGCCATAGTTTTCTACCAAGTTAAGAGAAACGAGAGCGGCGAAGAAACAGCTATTGAATTCATTAATGTATTGAGAGAGTTTAAACTTTTCAAAACTATTATATTCATTTCTGACGAAGCCAACGGCGAAGTTGTGTCGTATACATGGAGACCTTACAGCGAAGTCAATTGCGGAGGAATATGCAATTCTGTATACATTTTAGATATTTGCAAGGATAATGAAATAGCCCAGTATGCAGCGCAACAAGAAATGTTTCCTGCTGATATGCAAGGATGTCCTTTGGTCACCTACGCTGTGATTTCAGAACCTTACGTAATGCCTCCTATTGGGAAACTTACTAACACCAGATATGATGATGCGTATGAGTTTGAAAAGGGAGGGGAAATCAATCTAGTGAAGATTATTTCTACGTTCACAAACATGAGTTTGATCGTGAGAAAATCAGAGACTGAAGAAAATTGGGGGAACATCCACTGGAACGGTACAGCAACTGGAGCTTACAGTGTGCTCAGAAACGATTCTGCAGATTTAGTTATCGGAAATATCGAAGTCACGAGAACTATACGAAAGTGGTTCCATCCCACTGTGAGCTACACACAGGACGAGATGACGTGGTGTGTTCCGAAAGCGGGTCAGGCATCTACATGGAACAATTTGGTGATTATATTTCAGTGGTCTACATGGGTGGCTACAATCGCAAGTGTCATGGGAATGGGCTTAGTGTTTCATTGTTTATATTACAGGGAGAATATTGGCAAAGTAACCAAATGGCCGACGAATTCTATACTGATGACGTTTAGCATGCTACTCGGCTGGGGTGCCTCGTTCGAGCCAAAAAGCGCAACTTTCCGCATCTTAATGTTCATCTGGCTTTGTTTCAGCATAAACATGGGAATCTCGTACGAATCCTTTCTCAGAAGCTTCTTAATGCACCCGCGATTTGAAAAGCAGATAAGCAGCGAATCTGATCTTATACAGTCTGGGATGCCGTTCGGTGGTAGGGAGATTTATCGTTCCTATTTCGAGAACAATAACGCGAGTTCTTTTTATTTGTATCGCAAATATAACTCGACGTCGTTCAGCGAAGGGGTAAAGCGGTCCGCTTTTGGACGAAATTTCGCCGTTGTATCTTCGAAGAGACAGGCTGTCTATCAGGATCAAGAGTTGGGGAAAGGAGCTCCTTTGATTTACTGCTTTCCTGAGAACAATAATATGTATAAGTACGGTGTGGTTTTGCTCGCTCGCCGTTGGTTTCCTATGCTCGAAAGATTTAACACTATTATACGAAGTATGTCTGAAAATGGTTTGATTGATAAATGGAACGAAGAGTTGTTGATACACAAAGTTAGTATTGAAGGGCCTAGCGATATAGTCCCGTTGGGGATGCCACATTTGCTTGGGGCATTTATGTTTATAGGGCTTATGTATGGGGCTAGTGTTTTGGTATTTTTGGGTGAATTGGCGTTTCGTTATTTAGGGAAAAGATATTCGTGGAAGTCTGTTTATCAAAGACGTGTACGGTTTCAAAAAAATAACCGTGTTTTTTTAATGAATTACTTGTAGATAAAAAATAGATTGAAGAGTCTCGGCAGAACAAATGTTTCCGCAGAATAGTAATTATTTCTTATCGGTGTAATAAAAATATATATTATTGAAGTGAGATTGTTGCTTTCTTGTATAATGTTAAATAGTGGCGTTGTTATTTTATGATGTTCGTGAATTGTATTCATTAAAGTTGGTATAATTTTTGAACATAGTAGAGTAGGTGAGAAAATGCTGCAGTGCAATGGTTATAGTTATACTTTTCAGTAATCGTCTAAATAAATATATGTAGCATGATAAAAATATGTTTTACCCAATGTAGGAGAATAAAAATCCCTGTACAATGATTTTTGCAATGTGGTAGGTAAGTAACCGACTGAGACACAAAGGGTAGGGCTTGATTTCAGCTGCGGGACTATTATTTTCCTGAACTGCATATTTATTTCAGATGAGAAAGTAGAAAGAAAGAAAATAAAACATTTATTAATTACACTTCACGAAACAAAGGAAACAATAATATACACCTATTAACTAAAATAAGAACTAACTGTGTGTGTGGTGATCGCGAAAGTTTAAAAAATACCATGTTATTTATATCCGGAAATGGGGAGATCCGTAGAAAATCTTTGACATAGCCCCAGGTATTAGCTAGTTAGAGTTGCGGCGGGCGGGCAGGCTTATCATGGGCGGATTAGTGGTCACCAGACACTGAAAAGCGCAGTGTAGGACTGCCCCCCAATATATAGAAAGACGATCTAATAATAGATTATGATGATGATGATCCTAACACTAATTGATAAACGGGCGTTTATACATTTTAATTAATAATTAATATTAATTAAAATTAAAATCACAAGGCTCATTTTTAAATGCAAACCGTCACGCCCTGTTCGACCGCAAGAAAGCTAGCAAAGAATCAGGCATGTTATTAGTCAAAGCGTAAGCGCTAAAAACTGCTTCACCCGTAAGATGTGACTGCAATTATGAAGTCTTTTTTTATTTTTTATACGACCTGGAGATGGGACAAGCATAATGACCTACCTCGCCTATAGCGATGCACTGCCCTGCGTCTATAAATTTGAGACATAAAGGTGTAAAGCCACATGTGCCTGTAATTTCACCGGCAACCATATCATTCAAACGAAACAGCAATGCTGCTTGGCGGCAGAAATTACTGGCTATTGCTGGACATGTCACACAGTGCTATCTAGCCCCAAACTAAGCAGAGCTTGTACTATGGGAACTAGTTAATTGATAGAATACTTATATACTTTTTTTTTGTAAATACAAACTTATATTAAATAGAAAAACATCCAGACCCGGAACAAATATCTGTAGATCATGCAACGTTTGTTCTGCGGCGGGATTCAAACCCGCTCCCTCCTGCGTCTCAGCCGACTATTCGGCCGTTGCGCCACGGATGTAATCAAGGTATGGTGGTATTTCCCCTATTACTCTTAAAGTAGTCTGTACAATCATTGTATCGATGATTTCTGGGTATTTTCTAAAAACTCTATAATCCAACTTGTTCATCAACATGAACCATAGGTACCGCTTGAAATATGATACAGTATGCGTATATTAGAGCCACAAAATATACGTTCAATTTCCTCTAACTGTTCCCTTAGGATATGCGCAATATTCAGGAACAAATTTCGAAGGGGGCGTTGCTATACATAATTTTTCGTTGTTTTGGCCCATTTTGTTAAGGTGTTGGTAATTTAAGAACCATATTCGGGGATGAAAATTGATATTGCTGCATCCGGGTACGCGACACTTCAGCATGTTTTACTCTACTATCCTAAAAGTGGAGTAAGTTGATACTTTTGAGGGTATTTTTAAAATTGTGTTCTTGGTGTGATCTATTTTAATTAAAAATCTTCATTTTTTTAAATGACTTGGAGGTGAAACAAGCATTTGGCCCACCTGATGTTAAGTGGTAACGATCATCTATAGCATTGCCTCGTAGGTCACGCACCTTATCATCATTGACCACAACTTTTCATGGAAGGCTCAGCTTGAATTAACCAGCCGGAAGTTGTTTGCGTCAGCCGGTTCACTAAGAAGACTACGCAACTTTTTGCCCACGTCCACCAAGACTGCGCTTGCACAATCGCTTTTACATCCCGTTTTAGATTATGCCGATGCTTGTTATCTGGACCTCACTGAAGAACAGCTTAACAAGCTCGAGCGCCTACAAAATTTTTGTATCAGATTCATATTTGGCCTCCGAAAATATGATCATGTGTCTCCCTTCCGTTCACAGCTTAAGTGGCTTCCAATTCGTCTTCGTCGGAATACGCATATCCTCTCTCTTCTCTATTCTATTCTTTTCAATCCTTTCACTCCTCACTATCTGAAAGATAGATTTCAATTTCTTCATTCTTCAAACAACTACACTCTTAGGTCATCAGAAAACTTGATACTCAGAACTCCTTCGCACAGCACTTCCTTTTACAGCGCTTCTTTTACTGTCCAGGCTGTTCGGCTGTGGAATGCTCTGCCCGAAGAAATAAGACGGTCATCCTCCTTACACACATTCAAGCTGAAGGTGAAGCAACATTACCTAACGATGTCATCTTCCTAGCGTTATTTATTTACTATATAAACATTTTATCTGTTAGTTTAGTTAGCTATTTGCATATATCTATATATTAGTCTATTTTATAAGTATTTTAAGTATTAGGATTGGAACATTATCATATTTTTTTTTATTATACTAAGAATATTTGTGTACTTAAATATATCCTACAAATTACACCGCACTCCATATTGTAAATTTCGCTCCATCCAAAGGTTGCCTGGAAGAGATCGCTTTCAGCGATAAGGCCGCCCATTGTATTGCCTTATTTATTCTAGCCTTATATTTATTTTTGTATTATTTCTGTTTGTGTGGTAATTCAATAAAGAGTTATCTATCTATCTATCTTAAAAATATGCCCTATGATACATTGCCCTGCGTCCATCGACTTGAGGCATATACTCGTAGGTGTACAGCGTATATTAGAGCCACAAAACTACACTCTTAAATTACCTCTTATTTACACTTTTTTACTTTTATTACTTAACTAGCTGGCCTGCCCTCGGCTTCGCTCGCGTGTTTTGTCAATAAAAACATTACCCCCCCCCCCCTTCTGTGCAGTTGGGTAAAAAGTAGCCTATGTGTTAATCCCGATCATAATCTATCTATATAACAAATTTCATAGAAATAGGTCAATCCGATCTTGAATTATAAATGGTGTAACTAAACTGACTTTGTTTTATATATTTAAGATTGTAGTTCTAAGCTCAAACACTTGCCGCAATTGATAAATATATATATTTATTTCTTTTATATGTAACGCGTGAGCAATGTTTCGCAGAAGAAGCTGTCTTCTGTAATACAGTTATTTTAACTAAAATAGACAGAGGACTTTCTTTACTTCGTACCCATGTCTTCCATACTAATATAAATGCAAAAGTAACTCTGTTTGTTTGTTAGTTTGTTTGTTACCTTTTCACGACTAAACTGCTAAACGGATCGTAATGAAAGGTGGCAATGATAAAATTATATCCTCGAGATAGGCTATCTTTTGTCTCAGAAAATAATCTTAATTGGGGCGAAATAGGGGTTGGAAGTTTGTATGGGCAATTCATAATTCCTTAAGTTAGGAATCTGAAAATTCATATTTAGGCTTTTGGTAACAAATAAAGAAATACATATTTCAACTTTTTTTGCAAAATCATCCCTGAAGGGGGGGGATAAAATAAGGGTAAGGGGTTAAAGTTATGAGGTATTCTTTAGATGTACGTTGGTATATAGATAGATTTGGACCGGGATTGGGAAATAGGCTACTTTTTACCCGATTGCACAGAAGGAGGGTAATGGTTTTATTGACAAACGCGTGCGAAGCCGCGGGTGGGTCAGCTAGTTTGCATTTGTTTTTCTGTGCCCTCGTAGTTCCCACACGGATGGACCAATTCGGACGCGGTTTTTTTAAAGAAAGTTAGCTTAACTGGGGTAGTTCGTAGCTATGTGTAATGAAGATCAGATTAGCTGACCCAAGACTATCGATCAGCACTTTTTGGTGAAGGGATCTCGGCTGTAAAATGGATATTCAAAATGCAATGCTGCAAATTCAAGTGCACGCAGTAAATCTTTAAAGTAGCAGTTAAATTAAAACCCTCAAACATCTCGCAATGGAACCATTTCATACTAATGAAGATAGGTTTCCACTAATGATGGGACGCTACTTAGTTGACAACTGTATGTAGTGGGACCGGTTACACTATAAGTTTAATCATGAAGTGTTTAGTGACGTGTGTGTACTTGCTTATACATGTATGCATCTTGAATGTATAAATGAACGAAAATTCTTTATTTTACAAGCTAGAATCAACATGAGTTAAAAAGAAATAAAAATACGGCAAGCTCCATCATTAGCCACATTTAAAACAAGAATGAAAATATTTTATCTCCCAGAAACGTCGTAGTATTGCTATAGATATATATTATGTATATTTTTATTTAATTTTATTTATTGTAGGTATATTATTGTCAATTTAGGTATATTTACTTAAGTATATTGTTTTATTTTATTGTAAATGATCAGCGCTCTCCTTAAATTTATTTATTGTTTTGTTAATGTATCTACACCCCCCTCCATTATTGTAATGTTATAAAACACCTCTCCATTTAAAGGTTGTCTGGAAGAAATCGCTTCTAAGCGATAATACCACCCATTGTACTTGTTGCTTTGTGAATTTTTATTTTTATGTTTGTTTCTTGTGTGGCATACAATAAAGTATTTTCATTCATTCATACATTCAAAAAGACAAATAATTGCAATGTATGGTCTTATCAATTATCAAAGCAATCACTTTACGATACTCAATTTTAGAAACGGATAATGTACATATTTGTTTAAAAATAGATTACAACATTTTTTAATTGAGAAAACCTATTAGTATTGAGGAATACTTACTAGGTAAATGAATATGAATATTGACGTACTGTATTATGAATATTGCCTGACATCTGAATTTGATCAATTATTTTTATTTGATATTTATTTTATTTTGGTTTGTTTGTGTTCTTGACTTATTTTTATTATTGTTCTTATTATGTAATTTGTAATCATTTATTTTATTTTAATTTTAATAATTTGCATGCCTTTGTGATAGAAATAAGTTGGACCCATCTAAAATAATTGTAAGAACTTTGTTAAAACCTTATTTGGTGCAAATAAATGATTTGATTGATTGATTGAAAGATAATTTAACTGCTTTACAGAAAATTTTAAGAATATTTAAATCCAAAGGTTGTCTGGGAGAGATCGCTTTAAGCGATAAGACTGCCAATTGTACGCGTATCTAGTTACATGTTTTAAATATGATTTGTTAATTTAAGTGTGGTGTACAATACAGCGTTTTCTATTTTAATACCTCTTGTCGAAGTTCTCCAACAAATTAAACTTAACCACTACTAAGTAAGTGGTGCAACCGGCCCGCAAACAGCAATTTATCTCGACTAGCTTGAGAGTGACGCGAGAAGGGCCCCATTTGTTACTTCCACTGTTATATTCAGTAGTTTTTAAATTATATGATGTCAGAGTAATGGGGTGATTGTGACGTCACTACTGGCGGATGATTTGTGGAGTGGTTCTTTGTTTTTAATGCTGCAAGTCTCCCATCGCAAGTAGTCGCTAGTTGGCGTCAATGAAAAATACTTACTGCGCAATCCTCATCATCATCATCGTCATCACCAGCCACACGACGTCTATTGCTGAACATATTTCCAGACCGATCTGGTGCGGCCTGCGCTGCGCTTTTCAGTGCGTGACTTCCACTCGGTCAGCTCTAACTGCCGTCAGTTTTTCGAGCTATATGCCCTGCCCACTGCCACTTCAGATTGCTAATCTTTTGTGCTTTGTCGGTGACTTAGGTTAAATTTATGATTTTCCTCTCAAAGATCTAAAATTAAAAATGGCATGTGCACGAAAACCAAGAGAAATGGAGCATCTGTCTGTCAGGGCCACCTACTGTGACAACGAATCTACCATTCATCTTTATTCACAACAAACAAACTACACTTACAGACCCACCGGCCTTAAAACGAGAACCATATAGTTCAAAATTCCTTGCCTACAGCTAAAGGAAGTTTGCGAAAGTGAGGCGCCGGGTAATTTATGGATAAGGTCTTATCACATCGAAATAAAGTAGGTATTCGCGTGTGCGAAATGGAAAATGAATTCTGAATAATGTGTGACGTTTTTGTTCCTCGTGCATTGTTAATTTGAGTTCAGTGCGAGTGGATTCTTTTGGAGACATCTTGTAAGTCGAGAACTACTAAACTATGAACTCCTGGGCCCGTATCCAAATTACATTCGCTACGAATCTATTCGATTTCTACATACATTTGCTGTCGCTGTATCACGTGGTATTTCTATAGCATGTGTCAAATTCCATACATTTTCGGACTTATCGACTAGCATCATCACTAATCGACTGTAACTTGGCTAAGCCCTCTGGTAGTTATTAGAAGCTTTATTTAAGTTGCCGTGTTAAAAATGTGGTCAAATCTTGCAACTTAATTTTATACCAGCTTCCCCAACCGATTGAGCTGTTTGGAATATATTATGTAACGTCGGCTCATATCTCGAAGAAATGACGGCCGTTAAGGCAGAAAGGTTCTAAAGTGGTCACGCACTGGAAAGCGCAGCGTAGAACGGATTCACTAGATGGAAAGATGACCTGATAAGGGTCGTTGGGAGCGGTTGGGTTCAAGCCGCCCAAGATCTATCCCTCTGGAAATCTATGTGGCATATGTGTAGTGCTAAGATAATGATAATAAATAAATAAATATTGGTGGACATTCCACACACCGCTATCTAACCCCAAACTAAGCAGAGCTTATACTATGGGAACCAGATAACTGATGTAATACTTATATACTTTTTTTTTGTAAATACATACTTATAATATATAGAAACACATCCAGACTCAGAACAAATATTTTAAGATCATGCAAACATTTGTTCCGCGGCATGAATCGAACCCGCTACCCCCTGCGTCTCAGCATTATTATGTATAATGAATACATAATAGAAAGTAAGTACAAGTTAGATCTACAAATAGACAAGTAATGAAAATGATCGTTGTGATCCCCACGATCATTTTTGTGATTTATTTCAGTCATAATTATTGATCGAGCGAAGCGAGATCTCTAAATCAACTTGGGCAAATCGGCGTTGCATGTATGTATGTATGTTTGTTTGTCCGAGGATAACTTTCAAAACGTTTATCCGATCATCGTGAAATTTGTTATACAGGTAGTAAGTAATGGCACAATTTTGATGTGGCTAAATGTACTAAACTAGTGGTTCGCCCCGAACTGAGATATCGCGAATCTCCCAAAATAAATATTATTCTTAGGGCGACTTGCACAACTATGCCTAAACGTATTTAGTGGCTAAATATGATTTAAGGAGTTGTCAAATCATACAAATACTTCAAATTTAAACACGTTTAGTAGCTAAATACGTTTAGTGATCTTTGTGCATGCCGACTTTAATCTTTGACTAATAAATTGGTGCCACGAAATGCATAACCAACCTACTTGACCTACAGTGCTAAAAATTGGAGGGGGGGGGGGGGGGTTGTTGAGATCTTGGAGTTCAAGAGGGGTAAAAATAAACAGAATGAGACTATCCGTCAAGTGGCACGTTTAATATAAGGTATTTGTAAATACATTTTGATCCCGTTTTTATTTTTAAGTTTAAACATTGTAATTTTTGAGTTATTAGCCATAATAAAAACTGAACTTTGACAAAATTCACAGGGTACACCAGTGACCCTACAGGGCTAAAATTTGGTATGCGTGTAGCTTTAGTGACAAAAATATAGGCAAAAGTCTGAAATCTAGTATAACTGCAATTTGTACCCCAAAAAAGAGTAACCAATTAACATAAATTCCCGTTACCTGTAATTTGAATGAAACTGTAGACCAAGTTAGGGGGTTCTGCTTTTCGTGGCACTATTTTGGTAGTCAAAGATTACGCGAGATCTCAGTTCGGGGCGGACCACTAGTAAATACGTATCACAAACCGTTTTATCGGTGTTTCGACAGACAATATAATACCGTCAGCTTGGAGGCCATTGTCTTCGTGATTTAAGCGACAGAGGAGTGAGTGAACCTGGGTCCGTATCCAAGTTACATTCGCTTCGAATCGATTTGATTTCTACATACATTTGTTGTCGATATATCACGTGATATTTCCATAGCATGTGACAAATCCCATACGTTTTCGTACTTCTCGACTAGCGTCATCGCTAATCGAATGTAACTTGGCTAAGCCCTCTGGTAGAGACATAGTGTTGTGTGTTGTGTGATAATGATGGTGATGCAGTCTATCAACGCGATGCCTCACTACGGCGAGGCAAGACGTGGTTTGGAACGGATCGCACTCCCCTGATGAAGGTTCACGAATTGAACCGAAACATTGTCGGTCGAAAAACCTATAAAACGGTACGTGATACATCCCGTATTTATAATAATGATTAGGCATCATTGTACAGCGTATATCTACGGCGCGGGCGCTAATCTTACTATTATTTATTCTGGACTACACTAGGTAGGCTTACTCGATACACGATATTAAGTATCCTAAGTATCCTCTTTTACTAAATACAAATAAAACAGGTAAGCAGGTAAGCTAGCTTTGAAATGATCCATTGTACAGAATAGTTTTATCTCCAAGACTAAACTGTAGCCTGGATCCAACGGGCGAGTTGTAAAATTTTCCATTAAACCTGAAACTGTTAGAACTACCCTCCAACTTTTATATTTCGGAGTGGATTCGATAAAATATCTGGCAAAATTTTAATGTTACAACCGAACTTTATGAATTGTTTATTAATAACATAGAGTATGATTTTTTTTTATTCTGGATAAGGCATCCTTATCCTGACACTAACTTAAGTGTTATTTAGTAGTTTTACCAAATTTAGGTAATTTGATGACCTGAAATTATAAGAAAAATTATTTCAAACATTTTCTATTTGCTCGGGGTTTTTAAGATACAGTCAGATTGCATTTTTTTGAGTATTTTTTTGACATTGTTTAATGTAAGAAATTGTAAGACAAATATTTACCACTTTTGAAGAAACATTTTACATTGAAACGGTTTTTTTGAGGGCTGTGTTTTGTGCAAACTTTATTTGGTTATGTAAATATTAGAATAAAAATATATTGGAGGCAATTCATTTGGCACGAACTAATCTAACTTTAGGTTTGTCAGACAATGGTGGCGATCCTGTTGTTTACGCTGACTAAGTAAAATTGTGTAAAATACGAACAAACTTATTTTGTTCACACTAAAGATCAAATTAGAATGACATTTAAAGTGACATTTCTAAATTTAAGTATTTTTAAATAAGAAGGCGTGTTTGCGGACTAGTTTTAGTCAACACCAATTTGATTGATCACTAAAACTAGCTCGCAAACATGCCATCATAACAAAAATTACTTAATTTTAGAAACTTTAAATGTCATTCTAATTTGAACTTTAGTGTGAACAAAATAAGACCGTTCGTATTTTACACAATTTTAGTTAGCTTAAACAACAGAATTGCCACCAATGTGATGTATGTTGCATAATTTAATGCTAAGTAGATTGTTATCTGTTTATTGATTGAGCGAAGCGAGGTCTCCAAATCAACTTGTGCAAATCGGCGTTGTATGATAAATAAAAATAATAAAATAGTATAATAATTTACTGTGAAAATTAGCTAAAAATGAGGGGGGCTTGTTGAGCATTGAGGTTCAAGAAAGGTAAAAAAAATTAAATGAGACTATTTTGTCAAATAGGAGGTCAAATGAAAGGTTTATTAGTACATTTCGAACCTGTTTTTATTTTTAGTTTAGTCTTTGCAATTTTTGAGTTATTAGCCATAATAAAAACCGAACTCTGTCAAAATTCACAGGGTACAACAGTGACACAGTACTGAAATTTAGTATGCGTGTATCTCTAGTGACACAAATATAGGCAAAAGTCTTAAATTCAGAATAACTGCAATTTGTCCCCAAAAAAGATTAACCGATAAATAAATAAAAAAATATATGGACATTTCACATAGCGCTATCTAGCCACAAACTAAGCAGAGCTTGTACTATGGGAACCAGATAACTGATAGAATGCTTATATAATTTTTTTTTGTAAATACATACTTATGACATATAGAAAAACAACCAGCCCCGGAACAAATATCTGTAAATCATGCAAACATTTGTTCCGCGGCGGGAATCGAACCCACTACCTCAAATCAAATCAAATCATTTATTTGCATCAAATAAGGGTTTAAACAAAGTTCTTAAAATTATTATAGATCCAACTTATTTCTACCACAGAAGCATGCAAATTATTAAAACATAAATAAAATTATTACAAATCACAAATTATGAACTAATAAAAGTAACACAAACAACCAAAATAGAATAAATGTCAAACAAAATCAATTGATCAAATTCAGATGTCAGGCAATATTAATTATACATTACGTCAATATTAATATTCATTTATCTAGTAAATACTCCTGAATGCTGTAGTAGGCCTCCTGCGTCTCAGCCGGCTATTCGCCCACTGCGCCACGGAGGTCGTCATTAACATGAACTCCTGTTAACTGTAATTTGAATGAAACTGTAGGTCAAGTAATGTGGTTATTAATTTCGTGGCACTATTTTGTTCGTCAAAGATTATGTGAGATCTTAATTCGGGGCAAAGTTCGGGGCAAACCACTAGTAGATTAATAAATAAACATTACCGTATCCAAAATTCTCAGATGAAAGCCTGGAATTTAGTATGTAACTTACGAGTAGGTATACTTGTTTAACGGAGTATGCAATGGGTATTTTCGGTAGGCTACCTCGAGAGCCTCGCCTATTTCACCAAGTTGCGAACTAACTTACCTACCTGCTGAATTTTCTAGTGTTACTCCGGGTTGCTATGAAAATACACACTACCTAGTAATATTAGCTAGGATTTCTTGACGTAGGAACGTAGAATTGAAAATTTACGACGTAGTTTTGTTTAATTGTGTTTAGAAGCATTTGGCCAACGTGATGTTAACAAAGTTCTCCGAATTTTCAAACTATATATAATTAAGTTATACTAGGAGACCTTATAGCGGCTACGTACACGTGGTTTTTGAATAAAAACATTAACCTCCTTTTAAGCAGTCTAGCAAAAAAAACTACGACCTTTACAGTAGCCGCATATGATGTGTAACATCTGACCACCACGCTCATTGGTCAAATCAAATAGCGCGCGCTTCCCCGGTATTCTGTTACACATTTTCGTCCCTTTTGCCAAAATCACTCCCAAAAACCGAAAGGAAAGAAGTTACACATCAAAAATAGCCTATGTCCCAATTCTGGTCATCATAATATATCTGTGTACGAAATTTCATCGAAATCGGTTCAGCCGTTTAGTCGTGAAAATGTAACAAACAGACAGAGAAACATAGTTACTTTCGAATTTAAACATAAAGACGCTATCTTTACAATCATATTGCATTGTGTGTAGGCTGGTCCGGCGTTGTCAAACCAACCATATTTATACATTTTACTGGTTGGGTAGTTCGCTCGTCGTGACGTCACGTCAGGTGGTTGGGATTAAAAAAAAATAATAAATAAATAAATAAATATTGCTGGACATTTCACACAACGCTATCTAGCCCCAAACTAAGCAGAACTTGTACTATGGGAACCAGATAACTGATAGAATATATATATACATTTTTTTTTAAATACATACTTATTATTTATTATTTATTAATTTTATTTTTAATTTATTATTTATTATTATATTTATCCCTACTAATATTATAAATGCGAAAGTAACTCTGTCTGTCTGTCTGTCTGTCTGTTACCTTTTCACGCCTAAACCGCTGAACCGATTTTGATGAATTTTGGTATAGAGATAGATGGAACCTTGGGAAAGGACATAGGGTACTTTTTATCCAGATCCCGATCCCGATCCCGGAATTATACGGGTGGAAACGCAGAGTGCAGTTGTGTATCGTATATCCCTACTAAATGAATTTTGGTATAGAGATAGATGGAACCTTGGAAAAGGACAAAGGCAACCTTTTATCCCGATCCCGATCCCGATCCCGTAATTATGCGAGTGATAGATAACGCAGGGTGCAGTTATGTATCGTATATGCCTACTAAATGAATTTTGGTATAGAGATAGATGGAACCTTGGGGAAAGACATAGACAGTCTGTCTGTTTCGTTTTCACGCCTAAACCGCTGAACCGATTTTGATGAATTTTGGTATAGAGATAGATGGAACCTTGGGAAAGGACATCTTTACTTTTTATCCCGATCCCGATCCCGGAATTATGCGGGTGAAAACGCGGGGTGCAGTTATGTATCGCATAATTCAAATACTCCTAGCCAGCTTTTAGAATACTTTCTGCCTGACATGTCCATCAGGCCCATCGGCCTATACACTATGAATGTGTGAGTGTGACGATGCATGGTGTGGTGTGGCGGGGCTGGCGGGCGCGGGCGCGCTGCGCGGCGCGGCGGCAAAGACGTGCGGGGGACGCGGATGGCTCGGTGGGAGGAGTGTAGATCACAAAGTATGCTTACCCGAACGGGCAGACACGTGAGGGCAGACGTCGTTGGCGGACGCATGCGATATCTACAATTTTGAGCTGCAACGTATTCGCTTTCTTTACGTTTTCATTGGTGTTTAGGGTTTCTTGGATAAGCATTTTGTGTTATTTACTTAGTTGTTTTGGTTGTTATTATTAGTTTAGCATAAGTTAGTAGTAGGTAGAATTATAGTTAATAGGTAAAATAAATACTTTAATTCATTTTTTAGGATAGGTATAAAATTGTAGTAGATTAGTAGGCAGGTTTTTTTAAGTTTTTTCACATTTAGTAAGTAGTTACGGTACCTAAGAAGGTCAGCATAGTTTTTATTGAGTATTAATAGGTAAGTAATGTTGTTTTGTGAATAAAATAGTTCCAGTAGTTTCGCATATAATTTTATCGATTCATTTTGTTTTTATTCCATGTTGATAAAATAGTTCCAGTAGTTTCGCATATAATTTTATCGATTCATTTTGTTTTTATTCCATGTGGATAGTATATTTTTTTTAACATTTAGTTTTAGTTTAGCAATTCGTTTTGTTTTTGTTTTATTTCATGCAATGTGTATAAGTACCTACCTTAAGTATAGTTTCGTACTCAGTACCTTTAACTAAATTTTTTTGTCAGCTAAAGAATTTTTTTTTGCATAAGTACTTACCTGTTTTTATTACTTTAGGTAGGTAACTGGTTAAGTAATATGCCTCGCAAGCGTAAATCTAATTTAGCGCGTAGCTCTAAAAGAGCTCGAACTGCGCAAGTAGCTAGATCCCAAGAATCTGAGGAGCAGACTCAGGCCCGGCAGATTTTAGATGCTGAGCGACACGCAACGCAAAGAGCTGCCGAGACCTATGAACAAACTCAGGCCCGGCAGATTTTAGATGCTGAGCGACACGCAACGCAAAGAGCTGCCGAGACCTATGAACAAACTCAGGCCCGGCAGATTTTAGATGCTGAGCGACACGCAACGCAAAGAGCTGCCGAGACCTATGAACAAACTCAGGCCCGGCAGATTTTAGATGCTGAGCGACACGCAACGCAAAGAGCTGCCGAGACCTATGAACAGACTCAGGCCCGGCAGATTTTAGATGCTGAGCGACACGCAACGCAAAGAGCTGCCGAAACCTATGAACAGACTCAGGCCCGGCAGATTATAGATGCTGAGCGACACGCAACGCAAAGAGCTGCCGAGACCTATGAACAGACTCAGGCCCGGCAGATTTTAGATGCTGAGCGACACGCATCATTGATAGCTGCAGAGATGCCAGAAGAATCCCAAAGACGACGTGTGTTAAATGCTGAACGGCAGTCAGAAAGGAGAAATGCGTTTACAATGTATACATGGGGAGCATTCCACAATGCTGCTTTTGATTATGACCCATCGATTGAGTATAATAACCATCGATTACTTCTCATAGGTGGAATGGATAAAAAATGTATACATTGTGAAGCACTCAAGTGGAAAGAAGAAACTCCGGGTATGTGTTGTTCTGGTGGCAAGGTTTCAATTCCAATACTTGGAGAACCAGAGGAACCATTGAAGTCTTTACTTTTAGGTGATAACAACGAATCGCGGCGTTTTTTAATCAAAATAAGGAAATATAATTCATGCTTTCAAATGACGTCATTTGGTGTAGAAAATGAGGTGGTTATGCCTGGGTTTTCATCTACTTTTACAATCCAAGGTCAAATCTATCATAGGATTGGTTCTTTGCTTCCTACAAATAATGAGCAACCAAAATTTTTACAGATTTATTTTATGGGAAATGAAAACGACGAGGTTGACCGCAGGTGTCAAAACATTCAATTAGTAGAAAAGGATATTGTCTTAAAGATTCAGAGAATGTTGCATGAACATAACCGCCTAATAAACACTTTCACAACAGCCTTAGAAAGAATGCCGGGAGATGATTATAAGTTGGTGATTCACCCAGATCGTACACCAAGTGGGGAACACGAAAGACGATATAATGCACCTTTAATAAATGAAGTCGCAGCCATGGTTTGTGGTGAACAGTTTGCTTCCCGTGATATAGTTTTACATGCCCGTGATAACACACTAACTAGGGTGCCGGATACACATAAATTTTACGATGCGTTACAATATCCGCTAATATTTAGCAAAGGGCAAGAAGGGTATCACTTTCAAATTCCACAAGTCGATCCTGTAACTGGCCTGCCCTTGCCTAACAAAAAGGTATCATGTATGGACTTTTATGCCTTTCATATCATGATTAGAGAAAATGATTTTAATATTATATCACGATGCAGGCAACTGGCCAATCAGTTTTATGTTGATATGTACGTTAAGGTAGAAAGTGAACGATTACGATACATAACATTAAATCAAACTAAATTAAGAGCAGAAAATTATATCCACCTTCAAGACGCAGTAGCGAATGACGCTAATCTAAATCCAAATGATATTGGTAGAATGATAATTTTACCGTCTTCATTTGTAAATAGTCCGAGGTACTTACACGAATATACTCAGGATGCGTTTGCTTATGTACGTACATATGGTCGCCCTGACTTATTCGTTACGTTTACTTGCAACCCAGCATGGCCGGAAATAGTAAATGAATTAATGCCGGGTCAAAGCGCGATTGATAGGCATGATGTAGTCGCAAGAGTTTTTAGGTTGAAAGTTAAAAAACTTATGTCTGTTATTTCCAAAGGCAGAATATTTGGAGAAGTGATCTGCTTTATGTATTCCATAGAGTGGCAGAAGCGTGGCCTACCACATGTCCACATATATTATTGTGGTTAAAAGACAAGTTGAGACCCGATCAAATTGATAATATTATCAGCGCAGAAATACCCGATCCAAGCACTGACAAGACACTTCATGATATTATAGTTAAAAACATGATTCATGGTCCATGTGGACCTGAAAATCCTCAGTGCCCTTGCATGAAAGATGGAAAATGCACAAAGAAATTTCCTCGCAAATTACACAAAGACACTGTCCACAGTGAAAACGGATACCCACTCTATCGTAGAAGAGCACCAGCAGACGGAGGTCGAACGGCATCTGTGAAACTACGAAATGGGAGTTACGTCACTATTGATAATAGTTGGGTGGTCCCTTATTCCGCTATTCTATTAAAAATATTTAACGCCCATATAAATGTTGAGGCTTGCAGTTCAGTGCGCGCTATCAAATATATCTGCAAATATATTAACAAAGGCAGTGACCAAGCTATTTTCAATTTTAGGAGCACAGAGCTTGCAAATCGCGTAAATGAAGTACATACATATCAATCTGGTCGTTATGTTAGCAGCAACGAAGCCGTGTGGCGGTTATTAGGGTTCCCGTTGCACGAAAGGCACCCCACCGTTACACATCTAAGTGTACACTTAGAGAACGGTGAACGAGTTTATTTTACAGAAGATAATTTCCACGAGCGACTATCTACTCGACCAAAAACCACCCTTACAGCTTTTTTTGAACTTTGCATAAGAGATGAGTTTGCAAGAACTCTTATGTATGCTGAGGTACCGAGATATTACACATGGGACGCAACCAGAAAAACTTGGAAACGCCGAATTCAAGGAACTTCGGTTCAGAACTGGCCTGGTGTCAAATCTGGAGATGCCTTAGGACGGGTTTACACAGTCCATGTTACTAACATGGAATGTTTTTGTTTAAGGATGCTTCTACACCATGTGCGTGGGCCAACCTCTTTCAATGATCTCAAAAAATACAACAATCAAGAATTTTCAACATTTCGAGAGGCATGTGAGGCAAGAGGATTATTGGAGGATGACAATCATTGGAATATAACACTGGAAGAGGCTGCACAATGTAGATCAGCGGCCAAGGTGAGAATGCTTTTTGCTATACTAATAGCGACATGTGGGCTTTCAAACCCTCAACAACTGTGGGAAAGGTACAAAATTCAAATGGCCGACGATATTTTACACAGAGTACAACATCATAATCCAAACGTTACATACAATGATTTCATTTTTAATGAAGCCCTAACAAAGATAGAAGACCAAGTCATAACTATAACTGGGAAAGATTTGTCAGATTTTGGGTTGAGCAGGCCGCAAAGAACTGGGGAAGTTTGCAGTGATATAATAAGAGAATTGAGTTACGATGCTGCTTCTTTACAACAACAAATAACTGAGTCTGTTCCGCGTCTAAACCCAGAACAAAGATTAGTTTTTGAGAATGTTGTGCAAAAAATCGAAAGTGGCGAAGGTGGTTTATTCTTTTTGGATGCGCCAGGAGGCACGGGTAAAACATTTCTTTTAAATTTACTTTTAGCCCAAATTCGTAAAGATAAAGGAGTTGCTGTTGCTGTAGCTTTTTCTGGAATAGCAGCTACGTTACTTAATGGTGGCCGAACGGCACATTCAGTACTTAAACTGCCATTGAACTTAGCTCATGAGGAAATGCCAGTTTGTAACATTACTAAAAATAGTGACCGTGGACGAATGTTACAGCAATGTAAGCTGTTGGTTTGGGATGAATGTACCATGTCCCACAAAAGAGCGATAGAAGCACTAGATCGGACCATAAAAGATATTAAGAGTAACCAAAGTATCATGGGTGGTATGGTGGTACTTTTAGCTGGCGATTTTAGACAGACTCTGCCGGTAATTACTAGAGGCACGCCGGCAGATGAAATAAATGCATGTTTAAAAGCGTCTCCATTATGGGTGCATGCAAAAATTTTTTGTCTGACTACAAATATGCGAGTACAACTGCACAGTGATACACAATTGGTGCAATATGCGGATGCTCTTCTGAAAATCGGAGAAGACCGTATGGAAACAAATAGTGACGGAATGATTATATTGAATCGTGAATTTTGTAATGTTGTCTGTAACATGGATGACTTAAAGAACAACGTCTATCCCGATCTTGCAACCAATATGAAGAACAGACAATGGCTGTGCGAAAGGGCAATTTTAGCACCGACAAACGAAGTAGTGGGGCAGATCAACGAACAAATCATGTCAGATGTGGAAGGTGATTTTGTTGAGTATCTGTCCGTAGACAATGTCATGGACACTGAGCAAGTGACATCGTTCCCTGTAGAATTTCTTAACTCCTTAGAATTATCGGGGGTGCCTTCCCATAAGTTGAGGCTAAAAGTAGGTGTCCCGGTCCTGTTGATGCGAAATCTTGACGCACCAAGAATGTGTAATGGCACACGTCTACAAATTACACACCTGGGACGCAATATTGTGAGAGCAATAATTATGACAGGAACAGCAAAGGGAGAAGAAGTGTTAATTCCCCGTATTCCAATAATCCCTACCGATTTGCCATTCCAATTCAAAAGAGTACAATTTCCCCTGAAAGCAGCATTCGCTATGACGATAAACAAAGCTCAAGGACAGACACTCAAAGTAGCTGGTGTTCATTTAGAAAAAAACTGTTTCTCCCATGGGCAACTGTATGTGGCGTGCTCACGAGTATCGAGTCCACAAAACCTACATGTTTTGACCAAAGAAGGAAAAACAAAAAATGTCGTATACAAAAACGTATTAAACTAAGTTAAGTCATGGATCAGGGTCAGGAAAAGTCTACCTATGTTAATCTCAATAATTCAATGTGCCGGCTTCATTAGAATCGTTTCATTATAGTTTCAGAGCCTATTCAGTCCAAACAAATTTACACGAAGTAGTAGTTCTACGCAGACGAAGTCGCGGGTAACAGCTAGTTTATTAATATATGTATAGAGAAACAACCAGACCCGGAACCAATATCTATAGATCATGCAAACATTTGTTCCGCGGCGGGGATCGAACCCGCTACCACCTGCATCTCAGCCGGCTATTCGCCCACTGCACCACGGAGGTCGTCAAAAATCCTAAATAATTACCTCTTGTCTAAAAGTTTTCAGATAGTCAATCGAATTATTATTGAGCTATTGGTTACAAAAGCTTTCCAGAGCCACCAAGCCTTCATCCGAGACATGACAAACCCCAGTCTACTCATTCTCATCGCATTCATCCGTCAATATAGGCTCAATACATCCATCAGTCGGCAGTATGTTGGCAGTATTTTGGCAGTCTGTTGGCAGAATGCCTGAAATACCGCTGCCACGTTGAATTGCAATGATATTACGAGTTTAGCTTGTGTACTTTTGTGTCAAAATGAACAACAGTGCACCGACACAAAGGCTACGTTTCAACTGAGTCGTGTGGGAAAAATTCTATTTTTGTGCAGTGTCTTTGTAGTGTGGTTCAGATAAGCAGAGGTAAGCGGTATTTGTTTAAATACCGCCCTGTCCCTCTGCAGGTCAAAGGACTCCCTTTCTTCCTTCAACTTCTTTCTTTAGTACACGTTTGTGGTCCAGCGGCGGCGTCGTGGCAGACCACGTGATCGTTTTCTGTCTTTTGGGATCCACTCAGTGGTGGATTTTGCCCAAAACTCATGTGAAATAGGCAATAAATAAACTACTTGAGCCACATAAAGAAGAAAACAATAAATTAGAATCAATCACAATCTTTTTATTCATTAAAATCACAAGGATCACTTTGAAACGTCAATTTTTCTTCGCGACCAAGCCAGGAAAGAAAGGCAAGAAACAAGGCTGGTTGTTTTTTTAAATTATCCTTTTAGAATACATAACAATAAAGAAAATAATTTACGTCTAAATTGTAACATTTTTGAACGAGTTTGAGCAATTTCAATCACAAGCTTGTCTATCATCTAAATAATCCGATATTTTATAGTAGGCTTCTTGATAAATATTTTGTTTAATTGTGTTTTTAAATTTGTTATTTGTCAATTTTTGTACATCACTTGAGTTTGTTATAAAGTTTGGGAGCGTTGCCCTTTCATAGAAGCGTACACAGCAGGTCGCTGTTATGTTGTTTATCGAGGTAAAAGCCTTAGGAGTCAAATGGAGAGAGTTTCATCAGTTGCGTCGACAAGAGCGAAGCTCTTAAGTACGAGTGAGAGATAAGGACAAGTATATACTTATCGTGCACAGACAGTACTAGAAAGAAATACTTACTTAATTACGTACTAGTTAAGTTAACTAAAGTCTTATTCGTTCCTGTCAATGCATAGTTATGTTGTATTATATTGCTCTTTTATGTTTTGAAAAAAAGGTTTTGGTTGTACCTGTGGTTTGGTAAGGTTTATACGAGACTCGATCTACTGATGCCAATGAGGTAAAAGTAATGGAAAAAATCAAAGGTCATTTTATGAGTCTTTATAATAGGTTGGGGAAAAAGTCTTTTCGCATTATAGTATGTATGTATGAACTTGTAATAAAATATTTTGGCTATACTATTTGTATCTGGCTGGTTTTGGTATTATTCAAAGCTTAAATTTTGAAGAAGATAATTCCAAATTCCAATTAGGAAAAAGTGTGATTTTTATTTGTTTTTCGTACTGTAAAGATGAGTGAGTCTAATCAAGAAATTCGATACATTTTAAAATTTTACTACAAAAAAGATAAAAATGCAACGCAAGCCGCGAAAAAAATTTGCGATATTTATGGACCTAGTGCAGTGTCTGTGACAGTAGCACAAATTTGGTTTAAGTGTTTTCAATCCGGAAATGTTGATGTCAAAGATGCACGTCGCTCTGGTCGCCCTATTACGGATAAAATTGATGCCATTTTTGAAAAAGTGGAGCAAGATCGGCATATCAGTAGTTACGACGTAGCTGAAGAACTGGGAATTGACCACAAAATAGTTTTGGCGCATTTGAAAAAACTGGGTACACAAAAAAGCTCGATATTTGGGTACCCCACGAGCTCACTGAAAGAAACCTAATGAACCGTGTACTCATTTGTGATTCTTTATAACGACGTAATGAAACCGAACCATTTTTGAAGAAGCTGATAACTGGTGATGAAAAGTGGATCACGTACGACAAGAACGTGCGAAAAAGGTCGTGGTCAAAGGCCGGTTAGGCTTCACAGACTGTGGCGAAACCCAGGTTAACTCGCAACAAGGTGATGCTGTGTGTGTGGTGGGATTGGAAGGGCATTATTCATTGTGAGCTATTACCACCAGGCAGGACCATCGATTCTGAACTCTACTGCGAACAATTGATGAGATTAAAGCAAGAAGTTGAGAGAAAGTGGCCGGAATTAATCAACAGAAGGGGTGTGGTTTTTCATCATGATAACGCTAAACCTCACACATCTTTAGCCAGATTTTCACCTGTTTTGGTTTCTTCGGAATTCTTTAGGCAGTGTCAGTTTAACATCACGAGAGGACTGCCAAAACCACTTGTCGCGGTATTTTGATCAGAAGCCCCAACATTTCTATAGCAATGGGATCATGTCCCTACCTACAAGATGGCAAAAAGTTATCGAACAAAATGGTACCTACATACTTTAGTTAAATATAAATAAACTATATTAAAAAATGTTTTGAATTTTCTTAAAAAATGCGAAGGGACTTTTTCCCCAACCTAATATTTATTCTTTGTTGAATATTTATTCTATTTGTGTATTGTACTGTACACAAATAGATACAGAGGTTTTCCCCAGTGACTACAATATAGGGTTCTTCAAAAAGGGCGTATTGTAATTTTTAAAGGGTCGGCATCGCGTGAGTTTCTTTTCCTTTGGTGTTACACATGTCCATAGGTTACGGTAACCGCTTACCATCAGTTGGACCGTATGTTTGTTTGCTATCTTAGTAGTGTTACGCTGTTACACAATAAGAAATAGTCTAAATTTCTCGAAGGCTCTCGTCTTACCTACTGTGTCACGGAATAAGTAATACTTTGTATGGAATATACCCGCATGCGGCGTTTACCTGCAGTTGCGCAGAATGGGAAGTGGTCATTCTGTCGAAACACCGACCCTTTTCTGGAACGATCGAGATCGTTCTAGTGTAGTGAATTGTGCACGATATAAATAGGCCGGAGAGATGGCCGGACAGTCAGTCTGGATTTTGCTATACGTGCTAACATTTCGGTGACTTTAAGTGGTGCAACAGTGGTGTGAATTAGTGTGTTGTGATTACGTGTGACCAAGTTCGTGTATTCATCGTTTTGTTGAATAAAAGTGTTATTTTGGTTAGATCGATTCTCATTATTTTATCCCGAACCCTCAGCTCGTAACGGTAGTATAAAAAACATGAAAAACAGCTTACAAAATGGATATGTACAATGGCAAGCTTAACCCTAATAACAGTTTTCTTCCAGCAAACCTTTGAAGGTAGTTGATTAAAGTTAGTTTCCTCAGTTTTATTTAACTTGCACCAAACAAAAAGCACAACTTTAATTTTATAGATCAAAAGACAGTAGTGAGATGGTATTTTTCAGCCCGACTCTCTCGAGGTAGAACAATAGGGCTCTATGTTGGTTTTAGGCTGCTTTTTTCTCGTTGAGTTCTTGGTTTTAACGCAACATTATTTTTTCAACTGATTTTAAAAAAGCTTTTATTGAATTTTATCTAGAGCTTCGTACAGGGTATTGTTACGAGCTGAGGGTTCGGGATAAAATAATGGGAATCGATTTAACCAAAATAACACTTTTATTCAGCACTAAACGATGAATATACGAACTTGGTCACACGTAATCACAACACACTAATTCACACCACTGTTGCACCACTTAAAGTCACCGAAATGATCGCACGTATAGCTTAATCCAGACTGACTCGGGAGCAACTACTGTTCACGCGAGACCCTTCCCACGTCAGTCCTCCAGGGCCTCGCTGAGACTAACCCACTGAGACTGACTCAGACTGACTCTCCGGCCATCTCTCCGGCCTATTTATATCGTACACATTTCGATTGTTCGAGAACGATGTCGATCCTTCCAGGAAAGGGTCGGTCCCTCGACACAATGGCCACTCACCATTCTGCGAAACCACAAACAATAGCAACAATAACACAGCAAGACAAAAGCGTTCGAGAAGGTTCGATTATTACTCATTGTTTAACAGCCTCGGCGTAACAGTATGTTATCACGTAAGTACACTTCATACAGTCGAACATTTTTGTGGTACAGATAACATGTGTTTATCAATTCTATATTGAAATTGAAAATGTAACGTTTCATACAAACTGATCTGTCTTAAGACGTTTAAATATATAATAATCATCATCATATCAGCGGTAGAACGACCACTGCTGAACATAGGCCCCATAGATTTCCATTTTGAAAATTATTTCAAGATTATTGATCGAGCGAAGCGAGATCTCCAAATCAACTTGGGCAAATCGGCGTTGCATGTATGTATGTATGTTTGTTTGTCCGAGGATAACTTTCGAAGCGTTGATCCGAAGCGTAAAATTTGATTCATAAGTAGGTAGTGATGGCACAATTTTGGTGTGACTAAATAAGCTAAAAATGTTGGGGGTTGGTTATTTTGGGGTGCAAGAGGAGGAAAAAAATGAAAATAAGAATATTAGGTCAAAAAGGACGTCAAATGAAAAGTCTGCGTTAATAAATTTCAACCTCGTTTTTATTTTTAGTTTATTCCTTGTAGTTTTTGAGTTATTAGCCATAATAAAAACAAAACTTTGACAAAATTCACAGGGTACACCAGTGACCCCACAAAGCTGAAACTTGGTATTCCTGTAGCTTTAGTGATAGGAAAAACTTTGAAATCCAGAATGACTACAATTTCTACCCCTAAAAAGATAATTAACATGAACCCCGTTACCTTTAATTTGAATGAAACTGTGGGTCAAGTAAGTTGGTACGTACTGTGGGGTTGCATTTCGGTTTGCACAAAGATCCCTAAACGTATTTAGCGATTAAACATGTTTAAATTCTACGTATTTCTATGATTTGACAACTCCTGAAATCATATTTAGCCACTAAATACGTTTAGGCATCGTTGCGCGTGTTAGATTAGACTTACCTACCCGCTCAATTTAGTATGAAATAAAACATAAAACTTCAACAATTAATTTTATTTAATGAAATGCTTAGCAGAAAGGTATTAAATAGGGAAGTATCCCCAAATTTCAGTTACAACAAACACACTACATCATCATCGATTCACATAGTTGAATAAAATATAATCAATGAGTAAAATAGCCTGAAACAGTACGTGAATAACTCTTAGGGAAGTATCCCCAAATTTCAGTTACAACAAACACACTACATTATCATCGATTCACATAGTTGAATAAAATATAATCAATGAGTAAAATAGCCTGAAACACTACGTGAATAACTCTTAGTAAATATATCTATTTTTACAACAACATACCTTAGGATATCCTTCTAGTTCGCAGGTCGTCCAAAAAGTGGTCTGGCCAGCCGACAGATCTCACTTTTTAGACGTCGGTTCCCAGCGCACCCCTAACGGTCCCGGGCCAATCAAAGAGCTTGGTTTATCTATTGTCTCGCTTGCCGGTGCCAGTTTATATTATTTCGAGAATGAGTTTCAAGAAATATTTCTATTGTTTTCGCTTACCGGCTCCCGTTATGCGCTTCGGAGAAGTTCTACTTATCTTTATCCTGTAAAGCTCTGTGATCAGCCGCGGGTGGAAATTTAAACAACCTAATCTTTTACAATGTCTTTGTACCATTTCTAGCTAAAAATACAATTCTCATTTATTGTTCTAGGCTTAATTTCTATCTTAACTATTTATTTCATACCTGTTGTACTTAAATATTCTATTGTAATGTCTTCTTAAAAACTTGAGTTGCTAACGATTCACCTTAACATTATAATCTAACACGCGAGTCACCCTAAAAATATTTTATTTTTCGTTTTTTGGGAGACTTGCGAGATCTCAGCTCGGAGCGAACCACTAGTTTAATTAAAAATGAGGAAGAGTACACTGAACTAGGAAGAAGGATTCCATTTCACAGTAATATTTTCATTGCATGACCCAGTTTGACGGACACCGCCGGGAAATTACAGACACATACGTGATCTTACCTCTACAAGGCATGTCTCACTTTAAAGCGAGTTGTATTGTAAAATGAGCTTTATTATGCTTAATATAGCCTGTTATTTCAAAGATTTATTTATTAAATTGAATAGTTGCTTACAGTTTTAACCAAAGATCAAACTACCTTATAATTAACACATATATAATAAACTGAAATATACCCAAAGATACACATAAATAGAACTAAGACTATCGTTTATTGATCGAGCGAAGCGAGATCTCAAAATCAACTTAGGCAAATTGGCGTTGTATGTATGTTTGTTTGTCCGAGGATAACTTTCGAAGCGCTTATCCAATCATCGTGAAATTTGATAAATAGGTTGGTAGTAATGGCACAATTTCAGTGTGACTAAATGAGCTAAAAATGTATGGGAGTTGTTGAGATATTGGGGTTCAAGAGGGGTAAAAAAAAACCAAAATGGGACAATCTGGTCAAATGGTAAGTGTAATAAAATAATAATAAAATAATAAATTATTTATTTAACAACAAACTTCAAACTTCAAAATTTCACAAACAAAAAATTACAATGGTTTACTAGGTATAATACAATTCAGGAAAGGTCTTTGTGAATATATTTCGACCCCGTTAAACTTTATAATTTTTTAGTTATTAGCCATAATAAAAACTGAAATTTGACAAATTCACAGGGTACACCAGTGATCTCACAGTGCTGAAATTTAGTATGCGTATAGCTTAAGTAACACAAATATAGGCAAAAGTCTGAAATCTAAAATAACTGCAATTTGTACCCCAAAAAAAAAGGAACCACAATACATACATGAACTCCCGTTACCTGTAATTTGAATGAAACTGTAGGTTAAGTAAGTTGGTTATTTATTTCGTGCCACTATTTTGATAGTCAAAGATTACATATCATATTTTTTTGTTTTAATCAGAGACTCGCGAGATCTCAGTTCGGGGCGTACCACAAGTAGTAATAATATAACGTTTATTTCAGGCAACAATGTGCATATACAAAATATGATAATAAGGCCCATATCTATAAATACCTTAAATACTAACATACATAAAACAATAAAATTAAAACTAACACTTTATTTGATTTGGGGGATTTTTATTCATTAAATGTTTCAACATGTTAGAACTCTTGTAGAATGTTATTTATCAGCGCAAGCGCGCGCTGAGTAGGCGCATTATTAGCGTGCTGCGTTCTTGTTAAGGTGGGTACTGACCAACGTTACGAGGTGTAATGTAATGTAATGTAACATGTTACACAGCGAGCATTCATGCAGTCAGTACGTAGTGTTACGGGGAAGTCGTGGGGCAAAGAAAAAAACTCTGTATTTTATAGAAAAATACAGAGAATAACCAGTGTTGTGGAACCCAGCTCATCCAGAGCAATATAACAAATTAAAGAAAGAAGACGCTTGGGGTAGATTGGCTTCGTTACTCGACAGCGAAAGAGAAACGTGTTTGGTGTCCGGTAACGTTTTTTCTTCTTCTTTATTTGCATTATAATTTATAATTAAGTAGAATCAAAGATAGCAACACATCTTCGCTGTCGGCCATCTTGACTGAACTAGCTGGCGAATGGAGCGAAGAGTTTTGACGAGCATGTTACGCCGATTTTTAGAACACAGCGAACATGCTCAATGTGTAACATGCTCGATGCAAAAGTTACATTAAACCTCGTAACGTTGGACAGTACCCACCTTTACGTATGTGGCGGTGGACAGCCCGTTCTAATGTAATTATTAGAGCCATATAGAAACAACTGCTTATTATGGTCGGATAATGGCTATATAAGGTGTTTAATAATATACGCACAAAAAACAAAGGTGTTATTTTGATGAGCATAATAAATAAATTTGTGAAATGTTTACCATAAAAATGTGAAATTTATTTTGGCATGTAAAAACAAACACTTTATTAAACTTATGTTGTGCTATTGCATAATGCTTGCCATCTAACCACAGTAACTGTATTGGTGACGTCTCGAGATATC
The DNA here is from genome assembly GCA_963924445.1 of Philereme transversata. NCBI lineage: Eukaryota > Metazoa > Arthropoda > Insecta > Lepidoptera > Geometridae > Philereme > Philereme transversata. Next base: position 17,249,399 of record OZ004347.1, read on the forward strand.
TCTTGTTGACCCTTTCTAACCCAAAACCCGCAGCCACTTCCGAAAGAGATATCAAATCGGCCTTTCTTTTTGGATGTCGATTGCCAAAGTAGGCAATCAGTTTTATATCGAATTAATCACCTGAACTTAGTCGATTTTCTTGAAAATTATATAACTAGTAGTTTTTTTTCGCGAAGTCCTTTTTTATGTTTTGAGAAACTGTCACTTGAATATCGTCAGTATACCAAACACCCTGTATATCCATCTGGCTGACCTGCCCGCGGCTGTGCACGCGTGGTTTGTCAATGAAACATACCCATTACCCAACCCTCCTTCTGTGTAGTCGGGTAAAAAGTAGCCTATATCTCTATTCACCAAATTTCGAAGAAATTGGTCCAGCCAATATGTGGTAATATGTAAATGTGCAGTAATGTGACCATAAATTCACTCATGTGAAAAACACGAAAAGTGCGTTAAAGTGTGTGCCACAGATTCATAGAAAGTCTGTATTTTATGTCATCGTGAAGACTGCACCCAGAAGATACTGTTACTTATTCTATGCTTGTACGGAACACACGGAGGCTATCACAGACACAGGTGGTATTATTTAACGAGCAGTTTCAATGCCTATCATCGTAACATTGTCTTCTATCATTACATTTTCCAATACATTCGAAACGTGACCTATAAATAGATGTGCTGTTATCTGTGGTTGCTTAGTACTCGTAGCTTGTAGATATCGCTCAATCTTGCGCCCTATTTTATTACAAAGCTAAACAATCTTTAGCGATAAGACCGCGCATTTTCCTTACATTTATATGTTGTTATGAGGGTTCCGTACCATATTTATGCAACCGTATTTATGTTATCTCAAACAAACAAATATACAAAAAAGGTAAGGAACCCTTACCTATAGGATCATTGCGTTGACTGTCTGTCCGTCCAGACGGACGTCTGGAACGTTTTGCTCAGGAACAAGTATCTAAAGAAATATGAACAGTGGTAGTACTTCCCCCGGTGAGCCCTTTCACAAAGCTTAACTACTACTACCAAAACTTACTCTCTTTTGAGTAAAGAACTTTATTTTCATAAAATAAACTAGCTGTTGTCAGCGACTTCGTAAGGATTACACTTCTAAATGTGTAGATAACCTAGAAACAAAGCTAAACTCGCTGTTGCAACTTGACTTGACACTCCATTTTTATCCCCTATTTTGTTAATTTACGTATATATCAAATTTCATCGAAATCGGTTTGGCCGTTACGACGTGATTGAGTAATAAACAAACAAATTAACAAACATCCAAACTTTCACTTTTATGATATTAGTGTAATGTAAAAAATCCGAAAAACAATACACACTAAATAATACTTCTAAGACAAACTGAAGGAAAACTCTTTTCTTCTGACCAAAATGTTCTAGTCCTTACCATTTCTAATTTCGAACGTCCCTATGAGGCCGTGTCTTAAAAGTACATAACCTCTTTAAGCTTAGAAACCTTCAAATGAGGTACTAATATAGTACGGTGACTTTTGAGATATTCCAATTTTAAAGAGTATTTGTGTTTTTATGTGAGTTCAATCTTTTTTGAATAAAATCGGATAGAGTTTTCAAATATGTGTCAAAATAAAATGTCATATATATATATATCAAAAGCACTAAGGAGTATTTATATCAACCTCAAAGCAAATCACCGACAAAATAACTTTCTACCCCTTTTTAACCCCCGTTAGGGGCTGAATTTCAATAAAATACGAAACACGTCTTCCGTCAATTCTGTTAAAAAAAGTTTATGCAAAACTTGAAGTAGATTGGACCAAGAAATCACGTTGTCCCATAAAATTTTGCCCCCCCCCTTTTCACCCCCTTAGTGGTAGAATTTTGGAAAATCCTTTCTTATCGGTTGTCTACGTCATACAAAGAACACACCCTCCAAGTTTCAGGTCTCTGCGATCAGTGGTTTAGGCTGTGCGTTGATCCGTCAATCAGTCATTCAGGACAAAGCATTTTATACCTTTGTATAGATTTATATTTCACATAAATTGAGAAACAAATTTCAAATAAAATTATTCACAAACTTAATCCAATGTTCCCTTTTAAATCAAGATACATACAAAGATGCTCTTTTCATACGAAAAGCTTATTACCCACCACAAAAAACTTAATTACTGTTAAGCGCGTTTTTAAAATCCAATAGAAAAAATGGTAGGGTTTTTTTAAACACACGTAAAAAAGTTCTATAACTTTTTTTTTTTTTATATTTTTTTTTTATGTGGTAATAACGCAAATCACACTAATATTATAAACGCGAAAGTTTGGATGTTTGTTTATTCATTAATTTTTTTGATTGTTACTCAATCACGTCCTACGAACGGCTGAACAGATTTCGATGAAATTTAGTAGGTACGTAAATTACTAGTGGTTCGCCCCGAACTGAGATCTCGCGAGTCTCCGATTAAAACAAAAAAATATTATTTGTAATCTTTGACTATCAAAATAATGCCACGAAATAAATAACCAGATAACATGACCTAAAGTTTTATTCAAATTACAGGTAACAGGAGTTCGCGTTATATGGTTAATATTTTTTGGGGTAAAAATCGCAGTTATTGTGGATTTCAGACTTTAGCCTATATTTGTGTCACTAAAGCTACACGAACACCAAATTTCAGCACTGTGGAGTTACTGGTGTACCCTGATAATTTTGTCAAAGTTCAGTTTTTATCATGGCTAATAACTCAAAAACCATAAGGACATTACTAAAAATAAAAACGGAGTCTATATGTACTAATGAAGACCTTTCACTTAACGTCCCATTTGACCTAATAGTCTTATTTTCGTTTTTTTACCCCTCTTGAACTCTAATATCTCAGAACCCCCCCCTCCCCCACATTTTTAGCTCATTTAGTCAAACCAAAATTGTGCCATGACTACCTACATATATATCAAATTTCACGATGATCGGATCAACGCTTCGAAAGTTATCCTCGGACAAACAAACATACATACATACAACGCCGATTTGCCCATGTTGATTATGCTTAGCTCGATCAATAACCTGGATTAACACATAGGCTACTTTTTATCCCCTAAATCAGGTCCCATGGGATAAAAATAGAATGTCAAGTCAATTTTCCACAGCGAGTTTAGCTTTATTTCTAGGTTACCTACACATTTCTACATATCGTAGCGTAACGCGAACAAAGTCGTGGGCAACAGCTAGTATTTAATATGAAATACTAAATCAGTTTATTCCATGAGCCCCTTAATACTTTTCATTACAGCCTCATTCTAACATTTGCCCTTGTTGAGGAAAAACTAAAACTTTCAATGCATTCCCATTTCACATGTTGTTTACAGTTCAGTGTGTGCCGTCAACGCGTTTTGTTTGTGTCGCTTTTTTGTCTTTTTTGCTGCAAAGTTGGCAACACTGGGCGTCATGTGTCCCCATACCGTTGCCAGTTTGCACGAGTTTAAATTAAATGTACGTGAATGGGTATTGTGATGTAACCTACAATAGATAGATACGTACCCACTAGATGGAAAGACGACCTGATAAAGGTTGCTGGGAGCCATTGGATGCAGGCCGCACAAGATCGAACGCTCTGAAAATCTATTGTGGAGGCCTATGTTCAGCGGTGCACGTCCTATGGCTGATATGATGATGATGAAATACGTACCAAACGATTGCTTTAACTATTATGGTCACAGCTCACTACATCAACCCGGCACCCGACCCGCACCGCCTCCCCTCGAGCGGTTAGTATTCTTTATATTTAATTGTTTGGACGTGCGCTCAGTACATCACCTCCAAATCGCCTCGGGCGTATCGCCCGCGATATTTACCCCCCGTATTTACGCGAGCACAATGCGGCGGTGATGCTTGGCTTTCCGCCTATCCGTCATTTCCAGCTTTTCTTTCTAACGTGTCGGTGTCCACTCGTTGACCGCGCGAGGTCCACTGGTTGACCACGCGGCGTTCACTGGTACACTATAACAAGGCGTCCACCCTTGGCCCACCCGCTGTAAACGAGTGAACGCCAAGTGGCGAGGCGGTGCGGGTTGGGTGTCGGGTTGATGTAGTGAGCTGTGACCTTTATTGTTAGTACGAGAAAGGAGTGTAACTCGCTTCCGGCGTCTATTTTTCTCTGACTACTATAATTTCGGAGTCTTCAAGTCCAGAGTGAATTGATCTTTCTTCGTAAGTGTGCTCTATCTTCGACCATTACTTTCCATCAGGTGAAGTATTGGTCAGGCGCTTCATCATCATCATCATCGTCAGCCTTTCTCATCCCACTGCTGGGCATAGGCTTCTCTTCGTTGTCACCATTCATCTCTGTCCTGCGCTGTTCTAACCCACATATGACCTGCGATTTTTATAATGTCGTCGACCCATCTTGCCGGTGGACGATCTGCGTTCCTAGTTCCATCTCGGGGCCACCACTCAGTCCGCATCCTGCTCCACCTGTCATCACCGCGCCTGGTCACATGTCCTGCCCAACTCCATTTGAGTCCCAATATACGCTTGCTGACGTCTTGAACTTTAGTCCGCTTGCGAATTTCGGTATTGGGGACTCGGTCTAGCAGTGTGATGCCGAGCATGGCGCGCTCCATGGCTCTCTGTGCGACTCTAATCCTGTGCACAGTCTCCTTCGTGAGCGTCCATGTCTCAGCACCGTAGGTTAATGTTGGCAGGACACATTGGTTGTAGAGGCGGGTCTTCAGACATTGTGGAACGGTGAAATATCAAAAATAAACCACACCATATAGTAAATAAATATGCGCAAAAATAAACCCTCTAGCAGTTGGGTAAAAACTTATGCAGCAAAGCCAGCTCTGCCAAAGTATGAAAACAATATAATCTGAAAATATTCCCGAGATTTTTCTCCTCAGTTCATACATAGTAATAAGTTGGACTGAGAATTTCATTTTACTGAGAGCTGGACCGGATACCAGAGGTTATAGCCGTACTTTAAACAGTACCAGAAGAATTGAATGGAATGGAATTTTTAACTGTTTGCAGATAGAACAAGCATATGCCTGATGTTAAGTGGTAACCATCGCTTATAAACAAATTATTGTCTCGTAGGTCACGTACCTGATAGTAAGCGGGTACCTCAGACTATTGACGACCTCTGTGACGCGAGTGGACGAGACCGCTGAGCTGGCTGAGACGCAGGAGGTAGCGGGTTCGATTCTCACCGCGGAGTTTATTCAATCAGTTATCTCGTTTCCATAGTACAAGCTCTGTTTAGTTTAGGGCTAGATAGCGCTGTGTGAAATGTCCAGGAATTAATTTCCCATATATTTTGTTTGGTGAACTTTTGAACTGCAGCTAGAAGACTGCCTCGCATCAGGCGTTTGTTCAGGCAAAAATGGGGGGGGGGGGTTTCTTTTAATACTTATTGAGCTTAGCAACTCTAATGAGGTGAAATAAGTTTTTTGTTGAAAAATTACCTTTTTAAAACAAGTTTTTATAAAATTCATAGTCGGAACCGCAAGCAGATTCAAATGAGCCCAAACACTAGTAGCCTACTATAATCCGTTCAGAAGTTCCGTTGTCTAGCATCCGTCTCCATCATGAGACCACCTCCATGGTACCATATTATTGCACTGTCACCAAAGCGACATACATATGTATTCCAAATTTCAGCTCAATCGGTTGAGGGAAACGAGTTTAAAATTAAGTTGCAAGATTCGACCCGGACAAACATACCTACATACATTGCAAGATAATAAAAAGCTTGTAAAATGGTCGCCACTACGGTAGGGGGATCAAGCTTCATTCACTGCAGATTTTTTGGGAATCTGCAGAATTTTTCTGCCTTTGAACATTTTGTAACACACAAGGCACTGCATGTTCCGAATTACACTTTATACTTTGACTTTGAAATCTTTTCTTTATGTCAATAAAGCTGTACCTTAATTAATGATTTAATTAAAATAAGAATACATTGCAGAATACAACATAAGTCTTTCGTTCTATTCTTCGATCAACAATACACCTAGATAAAGGGTCGGCGCAAAAAATCCGTCTCGGTAAATAACAGCTCACTTTTGGAGTGAGCTCTTATTTTGTTTAGGCAGGTTGAAACACAGCAAACGTCAACACGTACCACAATGCTTCAATTTGCATTTAAGAGTTGCAAAAATAAAGCCCGGAAAAGCAATTTATCAGCCGGAGTGTCTTACTTTCGGTAAGTATATGTGGAATAAGTTATATTTTAAGCTTTAAATTGACGATTAATATCAATTTTTAACAATATTGCCGACTTTAAACTACCGCTAAGAATGTTTGGCCAACGTCAAAAGTGTGATATAGCGTTGGGCCAATAGACGCCAATAGCAAACAGAAACAAAATAAAACGATGTAGCTCGCAAGACAATAACAGAAAAAAGTACTTTATTTATTGCTGGATAAGGTTGATTTCACAATAAATGTTATATAAAATATAATTTATTACTTTGTTTGTTTTTTGAGACGAATGATCGTAACATTTACAAGATTTGTGGCTTTATTACAAGGTGCTGTGGTTGTGATTTGGTTGAATTTAAATCTGTTGTCTCATTCTATTGGTAAACGAATGTAGCTGAATATTTATATGTTTACGCGGACAGCATTTAGCTTTGATTTTGTATAAGACACGTAATCTAGTTGTATTGTTGATCCAAGGTTCTATTACAAGTTACAACCAGAAACAAAGTTTTGACAACGTAAAGGCAAAATTTCGGGTGATTGACAGAAAAAAAAACAATATGTCAACTACCGTGACTCTTAGGACTTGGAAACTTAGGTCTATCAGTAAAAACAAATACATGTCCCCCCAACTGACCAAAAACATCCTGTCGGTCCTTGCGCCAAACACTCTTATTTATTTTAGGTTTCACTTCTTGTACTTTATCAGGTAGGGTTACTACCAGTGTCCTTGGTCTAAGCAAAGCGTCTGTGCGATAGTAATCGTGCCCGGACGGTTGCCTTTAAATTTATACAATCGCTGTGACCCTTTGACCATAGTGTGGAGAAACAGTAGGTGCTTTGTAGTGGAGTAACTTGAATATCCTGCCTCCTGAGGAAATGCTGGTGTAGCTTGCTTAGCCGTTTTTATCAGAATAGCTAAGTTAAGCGAAGTTTTGCGCGGTCTCTGCTTGGATGGGTGACGCTTTTTCTTTCTCACGATGTTTTCCATCAATGTTTTGAGCAAATATAAATTTGAATTTTCACAAAAAAGTTCATTGAACGTGACGTTCAGTTTACCCGTGATCATGGTGCATGCCTACCCTGAAATATCGTTACACACAAAACTCGCAAACCATGGTAAATATCCCGATTTTGATGGAAAGAATTTGCACAAATTGCACATGCGCGCTTGCTTTTCGTCTCGTCACTCGTTTGTTGCGAACTTGTAAACGTGGTCTAAGGTCTTATAAACTCCTAAAGTAGATAAATAAATAAATATTGCTGGGCATTTCACACAGCGCTATCTAGCCCCAAACTAAGCAGAGCTTCTACTATGAAAACTAGGTAACTGATAGAATACTTATATGATTTTTTATTGTGAATACATACATACTTATAATATATAGAAAAACACCCAGACCTGATGCAAATATCTGTAGATCATGCAAGCATTTGTTCCGCGGCGGGAATCGAACCCGCTACCTCTTGGGTGTCTATTCGTCCACTGCGCCACGGAGGTCGTCATCGGTTCGGATTTAGCCAGTAGCTGATGTTCTTCATCGAATCATCATCAACATCACCTTCATATCAGCTATAAGACGTCCACTGGTCCACATAACCATAGATTTCCAGAGCAACCGATTTTTTGCAGCCCAACGGCTCCTAGCAACCTTTCTCAGGTCACTATCGCATACAAACTTAAAACTTAGTCATTCTGTACCAGAACTGTGTCATTCCCAAATGTAATAGTGGCATTATTATTAAGGCCAGGCGCTATTAAAAACATCTGACTATGCATAAATAATAATCGGGCCCGGCCTGATATTAGCAAAGATGACTTACTTTATAGGTAGAATGGAGAAGTTTACCTTGATAATTATTATTATGATGGCGGAATTGGTTAGTGGAACTTTGTCTACCTAGGGATAGTTATATTTATGAAGCGAACATTCTTAAATAATCTTCATATTTAGTGTGCGGTATCATCATCATCATTCTCAGCCTGTGTTGACCCATTGCTGGGCATAGGGCTCTCTTTGTTTCTGCTATTATTCCCGATCCTATGCCAGTCTAAACCACGGCATAGGATCAGGAATAATTGGAAATAAATGGGTCCTCTATTTCGATGTCCAGTTCTCGGTGTGTAATTCGCAGCGTGCGGTATACAAACATAAAATAATTTGTTTTTTTTTGGGGTCGATGCCATGGGTCCATGGGGTACCGGACCACTTTGCGTTTCAATTTGTTTCTGGTTGTCTGGTCGAAAAGACGTTTGATCCGAGAGCTGGCGCTTTAATGGATCAACGCATTGCAATTCAGCGGGAAATGCAGCGAAATCTTGGGCACTCTTCGCCTAGTAGTGATCTGGAGCAATTGATTAGGATTACAGGAAACTATATGATTTAAAATTTTCCCAAAGAAAAAATCAGACGGGATTTGAACCCGTGAATAAATAAAATATAAATATTGCTAGACATGTTGTGGCACGGTAATTCTATCTACATATTTTTTATTCAAATTAGAGATGGAGCAAGCAAGTTGACCACCTGATGTTAAGTGGTTACCATCGCCTATAACCAAGCATTGTCTCACAGGGCAAGCACCTTAGGAACATTACCCTGCCTGCAGGAACATACACCAACTTGTGGCATTCAGGTGTAGACTCATGTCTGTAATTTCACCGGTACCCAATGCTGCTTGGCGGCAGAAACAGGTCCAATAGTATTACGTCCCCGAGCAAGCCCTTTACAAAGCGCTCGACTGCTTAAGTACTAAAATCTTAATTACGAAACATGGCCGATTGTGCTTCGCGGTATAATTGGGTATTTATGTTATTGTAAATACCCATGTTTGTTTTAATGTTGTTTATATTTTACTGGCTTCCGCAACAATGGTTACACGCGTGATTTGTCAAGAAAAAAAACCTCCATAAAAAAACGCTTAGATTTACTAACTTTTATCAGGCAGACGATGTAGTATATTAATCTCACATATACGAGTATACATATACCAACATCCGTATTTATATAATAGAAGTAAGTAATTTAAAAAAAACAAGTATTCAATAAGCTAACTATTTACATGACCTCTATTTCTGTATTTTTAAATATATTTTCTTGTGTGCAGTAAGGAATAAAGATACAGATATCTGGTTCCGTCAAGTACACACTATGCTTAGTTCAGGGCTAGATATATCATTATTTATTTATTATTCATTCATTATAACTTTGCCGTCCCAGGGCTATGGAAAGTCGGCGTGCTATGTCAAATACTTTTAGCTGACCAACATTCTTTATCACTATAGGATGCACCTAGGTGTATCCTCTCGTGGTAGACGGGGCCAACCAATACACGGCTCAGTACCAACCGTATGTAGCTAGTTGATATACCACACATTCGCACACACCGTTTTGGTTCTACGTTCTTGATGTGTACAGCTAAGGTATGGAACGCTTTGCCGTCATCTGTTTTTCCTAAAGAATACAATGCGGTACGTAATCTCTTTAAGGTAAGAGTGAATATGTTGCTTCTAGATCTTCTTGCTTCATCTTAGATCACATTATCGTTTACCATCAGGTGAGATTGTGGTCAAACGAAGATAGATAGATAGATAGATAACTCTTTATTGAATTACCACACAAACAGAAATAATACAAAAATAAGTATAAGGCTAGAATAAATAAGGCAATACAATGGGTGGCCTTATCGCTGAAAGCGATCTCTTCCAGGCAACCTTTGGATGGAGCGAAATTTACGATACGGAGTGCGGTGTACTTTGTAGGATACATTTACACAAATATTCTTGAGTATACTAAAAAATATGATAGTTTAGAAAATCTATCTAGTAAAAAAAAATATGCAAACATGTAGACGCAAACGCTCCTGGTAGACGGGGTCATAAAACGTGGGACGAGCGACAACGATTTTGCTATCTCCCTCGCTCTTGTAGCCCTTACGGGAGCCATTAGTGATGCGCCGAGTATCTATCGACCACACTAATTCCAGTAATTATAACTGGTAAATCGGGTTATCGATAAATCATCGAGATAGCAAAATCATCATCACTTGTCCCACCATTTACGAACCCGTCTGCCAGAAGCGTTAGGGTCTAGTATCACTAGTTCTCACGAAGTCACCAAAAATATTTCTTAATGTTGTAAGTCGAAGTTTTACCGCCAACCCAACTCTTGATCCTCAAAACGCTTCGCTTATGCATGGCTGTAAAGTTTAACGGTTCACAATAAAGTAAGCTAAGTCCAGGCGCACACTGCGCACCCATAACTTGCGTGCCACGTGTGCGACTGGCTTACATACAGGATGTTGCCTTTTATTGCTACTGAGATTTAGGATTCTTAATTTTATTTCAGTGAAAATTCATCTTTTTGCTGTGAAATCTGCAAGAGCTGTATCTGCGTTGTTGTAAAGTATAAACAATTCTATTTTTGAGAAAATAATGTTATAAAGTATTTTTACTACTAACATATGTAATGAACAAATCTATGCCATGTTGATGGAACGTCCGACTCGGTGTGGATGTTATGTGAAATTTGTGTGGAATGAAATTTGAATCATTGACAGAATGAGTGATTTAAACGAATAATGAGAGCATGGACATTATGGCTTCTGATGTTAAAAGTGTAAGATTTCAACTAATTGCAAAAAATCCAAAAATACATTATATTTTGTTTGATAAAAGCGTGTTTTTGTCTGTCCCACGTCTCCTACAGTAATGTTGTTGAGATGTAAGTACTATAAAATATATGTTGTGTAACTGTTCAAGAAAGTTTGTAGCGGAGTAAATTTAAAAAAGGTCTCATCTCATATACGACCTTTTCAAAATTTATACAATCTTGATACTGAAGCGGAAAATTTATCACAGACAATCTTTTGAGATCCTATTTTTCGTGATAATATCCAGTTTTGGTATTTTATTATGGGTAGTGGTTATAAAGACTGGAATGATATACTGTGTCTTTCAAGTTAGTTTATCGTTAGAGCAATATCTATGAGTAAAAACAGTATGAACATAAATAATAATGTATAAAATAGGGCAATACCTACTCTAAACCTAAATGATGGGACCGAATCATTGGATTGAACTTCATGATCCTAAGGTTCTCTCTAGTGAATGCCATTATTACAAGAGAATGTTTCGTGAAGCGGTTGAAATCAAGAAATTTCCAAATTTCAATAGGGAAGATGGCCGAACCCGGTGATTATTAGGTGTGCGCGTCGTGGTCGGTCGTCTCAGTGCGTAGATACGGTTAGTGTAGTGTGTCGTAATATGAACGAGGACATTTCTAATTCTGAAGACCAAGTGAGGGTAGTTGCTGCAGCTGCCATCACTTCTCGAAGGTAGCCCCAAACACTCAAGTCCACCAGTGACCACGGGTGTTGTAACACTGCCGAAACGTCGGGATAACAAATAAAAAAGGTACATACGCTATAAAAACCTGCTTTAATCAGTAATTATGGACAGTAGGAGAAACGCCTGCAGAGCAAAATCCGAACGAAACGTCTGTACAGCCACACATACAATAGTGCCGGTCAACTTTACTGTTCGTCATGTGACAGGGTATTCAAAACCAAATTCGGTTTGGCCAGCCATATAAGAGCTCATGATAGGCAATCAACTAGTGTGTAAAGGGTTCGCCATAATCGAAAACGATTAGGAGGATCACATCACATCACATGTACAGTAATCGCGAAAGTTTAAAAAATACTATTCTTAAAGGAGTTTGGTGCTAAAACGAACATTGGCGTTCCCGGTATCCATTGTTTTGCTAATAAACTATCATCATCATTATCATAACAGCCAAGGGACGGCCACTGCTGAACATAGGTCATATATTTTTGAGCAACCGATCTCGTGCGGCCTACACCCAACATAAATAAATACTTTGAGTTATCAATAAAGCTACACACACCCTGTATTCAGATATGACCACTTATAGAGTTTTAGTAGTGTCCGTTTTTATTGAAGATTTCAAGGTATGGGATTGCGGGCAGCGCCTTAATGCCCTATTAGATCCGGGATTCGCTATTCCGATTGTGTATGGTCAGCGGGAATCTTTGAACCTTATGCGAACGTAATAAGGAATGTTTCTGAAGTGCGGTTTTGATGATTCGGATATTTTGTTGCTAATTCCCAGTAAAAAGTCTTCGAGTATCCTTTGTATTCAGAATAGGTGGTTTGTTCAAGTACGATAGAACTGAGACTTATGTTGAAAAAGACCTTGTTTGCATCATCTACGATGCTTATGTATTGTTATTGATCGAGCGAAGCAAATCTCCAAATCAACTTAGGCAAATCGGCGTTATATGTATGTATGTACGTTTGTTTGTCCGAGGATAACTTTCGAAGCGTTGATCCGATCATCCTGAAATATAATACAATAGATAGGTAGTGATGGCACAATTTTGGTGTGACTAAATGAGCTAAAATGTGTGGGGGAAGGGGGGGTTGTTGACATATTGTGGTTCAAGAGGGGGAAAAAAATGAAAATGAGATTATTAGGTCAAATGGGACGTCAAATGAAAGGTCTTCATTAGTACATTTCAACCCTGTTTTTATTTTTAGTTTAGTCTTTGTAGTTTTTGAGTTATTTGCCATAATAAAAACAAAATTTGACAAAATTCACAGGGTATACCAGTGACCCCACAATGCTGAAATTTTGTATTCGTGTAGCTTTAGTGACACAAATATAGACAAAAGTCTAAAATCCAGAATAACTGCATTTTGTATCCCAAAACAGAGTAACAAATTAACATGAACTTCCGTTACCTGTAATTTGAATGAAACTGTAGGTTAAGTAATGTGGTTGTTTATTTGTGGCACTATTTTGATAATCAAAGATTACGAATAATATGTTTTTGTTTTTATGTGAGACTCGCGAGATCTTAGTTCGGGGCGGACCACTAGTTATAGTACATTATTATACAAGGGCTTTAAGCGATCTATTGTACACTCAGGATATTCAACTTTTTATCTCGAATGCAAGGTAATTAAAAAAGTCTTGTCAGTTTGTTGCTAAAAAGAAAATTTGTGTTTCCGGTATCCATTGTTTTTTTTCACTACTAGACTGTGGCCTCTTGTATTTAATAGAAATAAGGATTTGACATGGAGGTTGTATTTCATTACAGGGCTGTAAATCCCATTTACGGAACCGATATCGAGTTTACAATGACCAACTTTCACAGCAAGAGTGATGAAAATAATTGTGTAATAAAATTAAAGTTAAATACTTTTTACATCGACTTTAACAGCAATCGACTTAAACAAATGTAATTTTGTACAGGGTTGTACGCCAGTTACTTATCATCCCCCTAAGTACAACTTGTATTCTGGTCAACATGATTATATTTTTAGTCTAGTGTCTTTGATAAGTTACCAAGTTATTTCTAAGACTTATCAGATTACATCGACAGAAGATTTTTTTAAATTAATTTCATTTCTAATTAGTTATTATTTTATCCTTAACTAGTTGACCCGGCGAACTTCGTACCACCTTGACATGTATATGACGCGGGCTGTTATTGGCTTGTCTTGTCTGTATACGTCCGCCATCATTGATGGAGATTGTGTTGTTAACACTAACTAAAATTGTGTAAAATACGAATGGTCTTATTTTGTTCACGCTAAAGATCAAATTAGAATGACATTTAAAGTGACATTTCAGTATTTTTTAATAAGAAGTCGTGTTTGCGGGCTGCTTTTAGTCAACACTAATTTGATTGATCACTAAAACTAACCTAGTCCTCAAACATGCCATCTTAACAAAATTTACCTAATTTTAGAAATGTCACTTTAAATTTAATTCTAATTTGATCTTTAGTGTGAACAAAATAAGACCGTTCGTATTTTACACAATTTTAGTTAGTAAGCGTAAACAACAGAATTGCATCCATGTATGAGAAAATGAATTTTCTTCATAATTTCTTTTTGTGTTAATTTTTCCGATATTTTAATCGTTATTCTGCTATTCGGGGCGGAGACAAATGCAAGAAATCAAAGATCATCAAACTCGGTCCAGCCGTTCTTGAGTTGTAAATGGTGTAACTAACCCAAGTTTGTTTTATACATTACCTATGTACTCGTACCTATACATATAAATTAATATAAGTCGGTAGTATCCGTGTTTACCTTTTCAATATGTTTACTAAGAATTTAACAATGAAATAATTGTAAATATGGTATTTTACACAACCCCTAGTCTATCTGCCTTAGTTCAAAAACAAAACGCATTCTACAAGATAGGACTTTACAGCACAGCGTTCAGAAACTCAAAATTACAAAGAACAAAGTCCAAACACAACACATAATTGGTTCTAGCGTGGACACAGCGGGTTCCAGAGGCAGATAACTTGGAAGTTTAGCGGCTAATGAAAAGCTTTGCCTGAAGTTTACCGATAAATTCTGAGTAAACAGACGGTGGATGAGCTAACTTTCAGTTGCTCAGGAATTCGTAATGCTATTCCTGAGCAACTGAATGCATACATACAATTTTTATTTTATTAAAGTAGGGTCACGATGATGCACAAACTCGAATCTGATTTCGCAGATCCGTGCAAGGGGGTAGTCGGAGGTAAGTGCAAACATACATTTTGATACATACCCACTTTAGTAGAAATACTATTCTATATTAGTGGTTCGCCCGGAACTGAGATCTCGCGAGTCTCCGATTAAAACAAAACAATATTATTTGTAATCTTTCACTATCAAAATAATGCCCTGAAATAAACAAACATCTAACATGAGCTACAGTTTCGTTGTTACAGTTCAAATTAGAGGTAACGGGAGTTCATGTAATGTGGTTATACTTTTTTGGGAATTGCAGCATTGTGGGGTCACTGGTGTACCCTGTGAATTTCGTCAAAGTTTCCTAAAAATAAAAACAGAGTCTAAATTTACTAATGACCTCTCATTTGACGTCCCATTTGACCTAATAGTCTTATTTTCATTTTTTTACCCCTCTTGAACCCCAATATCTCAACAACCCCCAACATTTTTAGCTCATTTAGTCACACCAAAATTGTGCCATCACTAGCTACCTATAATATCAAATTTCCAATTATCATTTCAAATTATCCTCGAACAAACAAACATACATACATACAACGCTGATTTGCCCAAGTTGATTTAGAGATCTCGCTTCGCTCGATCAAAAAAAACTAGTTACGAGAGTTTAGGCCTGCCAAGGGATATCTAGCAGGCTGGTTTGCCTCTAAGAAGACATTTTCGAGTTCTAGCTTCCTCTATTTGCTCTTCGTTGGCGACATAGGAGTAACTTATCATGTTGTAGCGTTCGTGGTTGTGTCGTGACGTGACACAAGATAGGTCGCACGAGAAATAATACCATGGCGCCTATGTTAGTGAATGTTCTATGGTCGTCATAAAATGATGATGAATTTATGGAACTTAAAGTGAACATTCACCAAAAGCATTAAATAAAGCAATAAGCGAATGCTGAAAACTAAAAATTTTAATTTAAAAATTTAAACTAAGCCGTCTGACGATCTGTTTTTATGAACGAAATAAATTGGCCTTAAATAAATTCACATGACATCAAAGAGTGTCGTAAATATGTAAATTAAAGAAATACATTATGTAAACGCGAAAGTAAAACGTTGAATATCATCATAATTTTGCATAGTCACAAAAAATATTGCGATCCTACGCCTCTTTGATGTTAGAAATGCGGAAAATAATATACGCGTGCTAAATGAGTGTCAAAACGATATATTTGTGAAATTACCACGGTATTTTATACACAATAAAATAAAATACCATGGATGTGTCTTTCAATGATTTAGAGATATACAATCATCTCGGAAAGTCCGGGGAAGAACACAGAGCGAAATTACCTTTTGAATGAATGAATGAATGAAATGAATGAAATACTCTTTATTGCACACCAAACAAAAATACAGTAACAAAAGAAATAAACAATAAATAACGGTACAATGGGTGGTCTTATCGCTAAAAGCGATCTCTTCCAGACAACCTTTGGATGGACAGGATAAACAAAAATCAAAAGACGGCGGTGTAAGAGTACCTTTAAGCAGAAACATACGTAAACAGAACCCATAAAATAATATATACCTACATATTGATTATATATAATAATAAACATAAACTTAATTAAGATAAAAATTAATAACTGACGATTTTGACCACTGTGCACTGGCAACTAGTTCTTATAATCCATGTATATATTTAATCATATATTTCAATTATTTATTCAAAAGATATAAATACCTTGTTTAAAAAACAAGATATAAAAAAACAAAGTTATTGTGAAATACAAAGTACAATAAAACTTAAAGTACGTGAGGTAAATACCTGTGTTATGGACATAAGTTCATTTCCGTTCAGCAATGGTACATCTAGATAGTGATGTGTTGTTTTTTTTAATTAACTAGGTATATACATACATACATACTTACATACATACATACATGTATGTATGTATGCCCAAATTGGTTTGAAGATAAATAAACTTGAAACTTTATTTTAACAAAAGATAGGATACCTAGGTAATAATATTGTATGTTGTTTTATTTTATATTTATTCTAAAGAGAAGGAAATGATATTGTGGACTGTGGTATGTGTGAGTGTTTATATATATATACTATGTATATAAAACAAAGTCGGATTAGTTACACCATTTATAACTCAAAAATGGCGGGACGGATTTTGATAATCTTTGATTTGTGATTGGCAGCCCGCGTCATGCATGTCAAGGCGGTACGAAGTTCACCAGGTTAACTAGTAATAAGTAAAACAAAGTCGGGTTGGTTACACAATTTATAACTCAAGAACGGCAAGTCCGATTTTGATGATCTTTTATTTGTTGGATTTGTATCCGCCCCGATTAGCAGAATAACCATTAAAATATCGGAAAAGTTCACGCAAAAAGAAATTATGAGTAACATACATAGATGCAGCTAATGATGGCCGATTGACATCTCTACCGGCGACGTACATTGGCAGCCCGTGTCATATGCATGTCAATGCGGTACGAAGTTCGGCGGATATGGTAGTTATAAATAAAAAAATAAGAAACTTTGTAACGTTAAACTAATACATTCGCTTACAGAAAATCCAAAACAATTTGCCCATTGAGTTACTGAACGGAATAACCTAACGAATTACTAAATGCCTTTTTATAATAAAAACAGTAAAGCAACGTCACAATAATTATGTTAATAGCTCCACCATGTCCAAGACGAATCAAAACGCTGTGGGAAAAGCATCCTTTTATATTTTTAGGGCGATGTCGTACTGTAAGCAATAATATCGCTGACGCGTCTTCTCATAATTCATAATTCGTTTATTGTCTGTAAATCTAGGTACTAAAGATGGTTAAGCTTAATTTTGGACTATACTAGGTTTCGCCATTTTAGCGTACAAACATTATATTTTATTTCCTAAATTAATACAATAAAAAGAAATCAAATACCCACATAATTATTTATAAAGTCAAAGGGTTTCGATATTTGAGTATAATTGATACGATAATAATAATAATGTCAAAATTATGATAAATGTCAGAACTCATAGTGATAATAATACATACATAAAATAGTCTTAGAATAGATTCAAATCATAAAATATTTAAAATGTCACATTATACAATAATAATTAAAAAAAATAAAAAATATACATGTAATAATAATTACATTATATTAGTTAAAATAGAAATGAGAAAAGTAGTCACACATTTTATCCTTTAGTTAGGAAGTCATCAATAGAGTAGTAAGGCTTTATTTAATAGCAGATTATTGAGCTCATGCTTAAATTTGCCAAAACTATTTATTGCTCGTATGGTAGCTGGTATCTTGTTGTAAATTATTGGTGCCATACAGAGCACACTCATGCGCTCTCTCTGGAGTTGTTTAATTATATACGTAATATAGTTTTGATTGTTAACAAGGACAATTGCCATTTTCTTCCTATTTTAATCGTCATTTTTGGTGGGTCCTTTTCACTTTAGCCAAAAAGCTGAATATAACACTCAGAAAACACCTTATTAGCGCTCAAAATATGGGAAGACAAAGATGTCCAAAACGCGAAAAGACCAAACAAAAACTATCTGATGGGTTCGATACAACTATCAGCCGATAAAGCTCAATGCTCAACTGGAATGATAGAGCAATATGCAAAACTAAAACTGTTGTGCCGTAGTGGGCTAAGGGCAGGAAGATGCTAATGATTGGGCAGCCCATTTATGACCATAAATACAAACATAAACAAATAGCCTTCAAACGTTGACAATACTCAATGCAACTACTTACTTGAAAATCGCTTTTAATACATTCAAATCCTACTTTAAAATCTCATTTTCATCTCCTTTCCATCAAAGGACAAGGAGGCTTACGGCTTAGTCCATCCATACCTCGTTATCTTTTGGTTCTACCTTTTAAATGCTAAGCTAAGATACGGAACGTCTGTTTTTCCTGAAGAGTTCCTGCGCTCACCAAAAATATGTTAAAGCCGAGACAACAGAGAGTTAGTCCTTCTAGAAAAAAATATCGCTGATAAACGCCCCATACCCCGTGGCCCTAAATGACTCAATGCGTAATATAATTTTATTGTACCGCCGGCCGGCGTTTCCTAGAAAGTGAATTATGATTTACAGGCCACTGATTCCGGAGCATGCTGCTCCCACATGCTGGCCGTTTTCAGAAGTGCTTTATGGCTTAAAGAAATTATTTGTAAATTCCTTTTACAAAGTAAAACCGCCTTAGGCTGCTAAAATATGAATTGAGTAATTAGGTATATATTGTAAAGATTGGATGAAGCCAGAAGACAGTAGTTTTTTGATACACAGACATAATGTAAAACATGCATATGAAAATTCGATCTTTTCCTATATTTGAAGTGATTTGACATTGGAACAGTAACTGCTGTGAAAATACATGATACTTATTTGACAATTTTTTTTTTTGACTACCTCCGTGGTGTAGTCAGCGAATAACCGGCTGAGACGCGGGAGGTAGCGGGTTCGATCCCCGCTGCGGAACAAATGTTTGCATGATCTACAGATATTTGTTCCGGGTCTGGTTGTTTCTCTATATATTATAAGTATGTATTTACAAAAAAAAATGTATATAAGTATTCTATCAGTTATCTGGTTCCCATAGTACAAGCTCTGCTTAATTTGGGGCTAGATAGCGCTGTGTGAAATGTCCAGCTATATTTATTTATTTATTTATTTACTTTAGCTAACAAGAGAAAGAGAAAATAACTTATTTTTACAAAATTATAATCCTTGCTTTCATGACCATTAACAGAATTATCTAACAGGGGTCAACTTATACATTATCTGATTTATAGACGATTTGTACTAATCTATACTCATATTTTATGGAGGTGAAGCTTGTGAGTTTGTTTGTTTGTATCTAATGGTATCCGGTACTACTGATCCAATTTTAAAAACTCTTCACAATCCCTGAGCACTTATTTTAACTTGATAAAAATAGCTAACAATAGTAATTTATTAAAGTAACTAGTAATTTATTTGAAAAATATAAATACTTACCCCGTTTTCCTGTAACACACAATAAGAAGATCCTCAACCGCTTACTGATGCCATCTTAATTTCACTCCAATATATCAACGCGAACAAACTTTAAATTACAAAGTTGGACCTAGAATAGCACCTGGAGATGCTCCAAGAGCATGTCATATGAAATTCGGAAACTACTATAAATTCAATTATTCAATTTAACTCTGTAATACTCAGACATACTTGTCACAGGTTCAGATTTTGTCAGGAGATGGAATTGTGGATGTTTCTTAAGGATCTTTACATTCAGTATTAATTTTAACTGATTATAAAAGTAGCTGTTTATTTATAAGTCTATTATAATTATAAAAAAAACATGTAATCTATCATTTTCTCTAAGGAAAGGTATTCATACTAGACGCCAACGCTCTTGACAAACGGGGTTATAAAACGTGGGACAACAACGATGATTTATCTCGCTCGCTCTTGCAGCCCTTACGGGAGCCGTTAGTGATGCGCCAAGTACCTATCGATAACTCTAACTACCAGTTATTGTATTGAAAATAAACATGTTTATTGGTTGGCTCCGTTTGCCACGAGTCTTAGCGAATACATTACATTTTATACGAAAAAGTTGGTGAACGTTGGAGCGTACCATGCTCGGCATTAAACTCTTAGATCGAGTTCCAAACGTCGAGATCCGTAGAAGAACGAAGATTCATGCCGTAGGGAATCGAGTTATGGAGCTCAAACGGTCTTGGGAAGACGTGGTGATGACAGGTGAAGCAAGGTAGCGACTGAACGGTGGCCGAGAAATGGCTGTATAAGGGTAGGACGTCCGGCAGCGAGATGGGTGGGCGACATCGTTAGAGTCGCGGGCCGTCAATGGGTGAGACTAGCGCAGGATCGTGGCGGATGGCACACACTTGGGGAGGCCTATACCCAACAGTGGTTGAAGTCGAGCTGTGGATGATGATGATGATGAAGTTGGTGAACAAACATACGACCCACCTGATAAGAGCTAAGCATGAGCTAATTGGTTATAGTATCCTAGGGATTTTTATAACACCTAAAGGCATCATCCGTGCGTTACCACCCTGAGTCATTGATAGATAGATAATTCATTATTGAATTAATAATAATACACTAAAATAAAAAAGACAATACAATGCCTTATCGCTAAAAGTGTCATACACAGGAGAAAGTCACAAGTGAATAGATTTCTTCTGGGTAAGCGTGTACCATCCTAGACTGCATTATCGCTTACCGTCAGACGAGATCGTGCTCAAACGCTAGCCTATTAATAAAAAAAGTATCTGTAATTTTATCGGCACTCATACCCTTCAAACCGGCCCCCTTATTACCTAAGCCAAATTGCTGTTGCTTCGCTATCGCTACTCAGGCCATCCCTTTCACATGTACAGTACGTACCTCACGTGTGAAAGGGATGGCCTGACTAGCGATAGCGAAGCGACAGCAATTTGGCTTAGGTAATACGTCCCCGGAACACACCTTTACCGCTCAGCGGCAGATATAGGTACGGTGGGACTTCCCCGGACAAACTAATACAAGGAGCTTGCTTATTTTTCGTTATAGCTGTACCTGACGCAATCATGACAAACTGCAATACAGTTCCGTAGTTAGAAAAACAGTGATTGTACAAAAAATACCGATACAGCAGCAAAAACTGTGAGAACTTTTAATTGTTTCTGTGAAATGGTTTTCTTTAATGAACACGATACGATCTTTTTTACGACATAAATCGATTACAAAGTGATTTAATAATTTAACAGTGAATGACATAAAAAATTTATTATATAAAAAAAATCGGTAGAGATCTTGGAGATTGAAAGACTGATGATGTTACAATCAACATGTAATTTTAGGGTTCTGTACCTCAAAAGGAAAAAAACGGAACCCTTATAACATTTAATTATTGATTAAAACGGGTATTTATCGCGTATGTACCTTTTTAATTTGTTTTAATCAATAATTATGTACAGTGATCGCGAAAGTTTGAAAAATACCTTATAGGATTACTTTGTTGTCGGTCTGTTTGTCTGTCTGTCAAGACCCTTTATCTCGGACACGCGTTGAGGTATCGAGTTGAAATTAAAACCATAAACTCAAGTCTCCAGTCCCTTAAAGCTGTGAAAAAATCAAATTTCTAAGATAATGTAAATACGGCCGTTTATGCTGCAAAAAACGTATATTTCGACACTCGATTTCGATACCTAGAACTACGAAATTTGGCAAGTAACATCGTCTTAGGTTCGACTATATGGCATCTGAGTCTCCCCGATCCTGCGAATCCGGAGCATGTCCCGGTGGCTTCCAGGTAAAAATCGGAGTCGGATGACGTGTAGTCGATGCAGGAAAAATTAAAATATTTGGTTGCGCGACGGATTGTTCAGGGGCCGTTAAAAAACGGTCCCTGACCAGCCCGGATGCCATATAGTCCAAGCCTTATACTACAAGTTTAGGGAAAAATCTGAAAACTATACATATGTAATTAAATCATGAAATATATAGTCTTTATTCAAAGTACATAATCAATCATCGAAGCTAAGCAATGGTATGCGCGGTCATACTTGTATGGGTGACTAAATCATTTTTTAGATTTTTTAAACTTTTACCATAGTACGAAACCCTCGGTGGGCGAGTCCGATTTGCACTTGTCCTGTTTTTTTATTTATACGATTTGGAAATGGATAGCATATGGACCATAATGCTTGTTCTTGATGTTAAGTGGTAATTAGTTAAGTTATTTGATAGAGCTTTTTTTATTGATGATGTCAAGCGCTTGACCTGATGGTAAGTGATGGTGTGATCGAAGATGGAACATGCTTGGCTAAAAAGAACCTCTTCGTTCTGGACTTAAATAACTTGATAGCTTGCTATAATTGTCTGTAATTGAATTTATTATTATTTGTATGGTCAAATAATAATAAATAATATAATATTTATTATTATTTGTCTTTCTTATGTTATTACTAGCTTCCGCCGCGGCTTCGAAAACATTGTTTGCCAATTAAAAGTAGCATATGTTTAAATCTAAAGCATAATCTATATATTGTAACAAATTTAATCAAAATCGGTTAAGCCGTTATGGCGTGATTGAGTAACAAACAACACAATTATAATATTACTGTGATTGTTTATTTAGTTACCTACCCGTCTTTTAACATTATATAAGATTTTTATTAATATTTTTTACTAACAAAATGGATGACATGTATTTTTTTTATTTCATTACATTTTTAATGTATGAAAAATTGAATTGAATAAACTGTAGACACACGATACTTTGCGCATAAGAATAAAAAAAAATTTTGAAGTTCTGAATTTGGAAGAGAACGTTGTTAGTGATCGCGACAAAGTTCTAAGGCTCTACGAATAGTATAGTATTTCATTATTGTATAACATGTTCTTTTAAAGTGAAACTTTTATTACATCGTCTCAAACTTTTTCGTCTGTGTATTGCATGTCGCGTGATGGTCGGCCGCGGAGTAGGGATAAAGTGAAAGGCGCTGGTCAGAGCAGCCGAGGCCAATATGGCGGCGCCTATAGTACTGTTACAAGCTGAGGGTTCGGGATAAAATAATGGGAATCAGTCTGACCACGAAAAACCCTTTTATTCAGCACTAAACGATGAATACACGAACTTGGTCACATGTTATCACAACACACTAATTCAAACCACGGTTGCACCACTTAAAGTCACCGAAATGTTCGCACGTATAGCCAAATCCAGACTGACTCGCGAGCAACTACTGTTCACGCGAGACCCTTCTCCACGTCAGTCCTCCAGGGCCTCGCTGAGACTAACTGTCCGGCCATCTCTCCGGCCTAATTATATCGTGCACAATTCACAATACTAGAACGATCTCGATCGTTCCAGAAAAGGGTCGGTGTTTCGACAGAATGACCACTCCCCATTCTGCGAAACCGTAAACAATAACACAGCGGGTACCTAAGACAAAAGCGTTCGAGAAATTTCGATTATTACTCATTGTTTAACAGCCTCGGCGCAACAGTACGCATCAGCTGACCGTGTAGTGTATATACTATTACTCATTTGTGCCAACGAGTAAAAATGACTATAATGTGAAACAAAGTTTCACTTTTACTGTGGTTTCATAAAACCACACAATCCTTTTTTTTTTTTATCTTTTTATTTACACTATTTTATTCAAGACTAGAGGATTTCATTATAAATAGACTGAGCGTCCATGGTATGTATGGATGTTGGTCCATAAAACCAAAATACAATGAATAAATTGGAAATTGGGATTAATACATAATCCGATTACAAAATAATCGTATGATGTAAAGTTTCTATTTAATGTCAAATTACTAGTTGTGGAGCCTATGATCACTGATTCTACCTAACCATTTCTTTGATAGTAAGTAATTTATCACAATTATCTTATACTTGACCTTCCTATACTACTAAAGACGTGATAGTTTGTTTGTCCATCACTCTTGCTAGGCTAGCATGAAGATCCTATACACACCTATTAACCTGGTTGGTGATAATGTAGGCATATCGATTTAAAACCGAAAATCGATTTTTGGTAGTCTCAAACTCTACGTTCCATGTTTGGGATCCCAGAATCATTTATAGTATGGACCCAGTCATGATTCAAACGTTGGAATTGGAACATAGGTTACTTTTTATTGAAAAACCACGAGTGCGATAGATTTCACCAGGATTGAAATTTGAAACATTACTTTTTATTCATAAACCACACGAGCGGTAGATTTAAATTAGACCTGGATTGGGACATAGGTTACTTTTTATTGATAAATCACGCGTGCGATAGATTTGACCTGGATTGGAACATAGTTTTGTTTTTATTGATAAACCACACGTGCGATACATTTAAATTAGACCTGGATTGGGACATAGGTTACTTTTTATTGAAAAACTAGGCGTGCGATAGATTTGACCTGGATTTAAACATAGGTTACTTTAAATTGAATAACCAGGCGTGCGATAGATTTCACCAGGATTGAAATTTGAAACATTACTTTTTATTGATAAACCACACGTGCGATAGATTTAAATTAGACCTGGATTGGGACATAGGTTACTTTTAATTGATAAGCCACACAAGCGGTAGATTTAAATTAGACCTGGATTGGAACATAGGTTAGTTTTTATTGATAAATCACGCGTGCGATAGATTTGAGCTGAATTGGAACATAGGTTAGTTTTTATTGATAACCCAAACGTGCGATAGATTTAAATTAGATCTGGATTGGGACATAGGTTACTTTTTATTGAAAAACTAGGCGTGCGATAGATTTATCCTAGATTTAAACATAGGTTACTTTATATTAAATAACCAGGCGTGCGATAGATTTCACCAGGATTTAAATTTGAGACATAGGTATTTTTTTTATTGATCAAACACGATTTCACCAGGATTTAAATTTGAAACATTAGTTTTTATTGATAACCCACACGTGCGATAGATTTAAATTCGACCTGGATTGGGACATAGGTTACTTTTTATTGATAAATTACGTGTACGATAAATTTCACCTGGATTAGAACATAGGTAAATTTTTAAATAAACCACGCGTACTAAGCCGCCGGCAAAAGCTTGTCTTATATAAAATTACTTGTTAATCAGCGTGATAGTCTTTATCAACACCACCATTACCGATTCTCTTTAAATAATTAAAACAATATTTTACACCGTCATAATAATAAACGCGGTTTAGCTCCAGCATAGTTTGTGATAGATGCCGAACTTGCTTGATTATTACGAAGCGTAGTTCTAATGTTCATCAAAATTTGCTCTTTGACACAGGTATTACCTACCTGCACTGGTAATAGCTACACTCTATACACAAATTGTTTGCAATTAATATTGAGCCGAACACAAACGTTAAAATTAGGTTAATAATGTAAATTTATATATATAGGGTTATCTGTTTTGATGCTATTTACTCTAGCTCGTATAATAACTTGATAAAACAAACCATTTTTTTTATTAATCATTTAATCAGACATCAAGGTTATCTGGAAGAGTTCACTTTGCTTGACGATAAGACCGCCCATTATGCTTGAATTTCGAATAGCCAGCTGAGATTTAAGAGTTTGTGGGTTCGATTCCTTGTTTGACCTTCCTTCCGACAATGTGTGCATGATCTACAGCTATTTGTTCCGGGTTTGGTTGTTTCTCTATTTATTACAAGTGTGTATTTAAAAAAAAAGTAAATGAGTATTTGATAACTGGTTCCCATAGTACAAACTTTGCTTAGTTTGGGGCTAGATGGCTTTGTATGAAATGTCTAGCATTATTTACGCATATTACGAAGAATTACAATCGGCCATCACATCTATGTATGAGAAAATGTATGTATGTATGTATGTTTGTTTTTCCGAGGATAACTTTCGAAGCGTTTATCCGATCATCGTGAAATTTGGTATAGGTAGGTAATGATGGCACAATTTTTGTGTGACTCAATGAGCTAAAAATTTTGGGGTGTTGTTGAGATATTGGGGTTCAAGAGGAGTAAAAAAAAAATGAAAATGAGACTGTTAGGTCAAGTGAGACGTCAAATGAAAGGTCTTCATTAGTACATTTCGACCCCGTTTTTACTTTTGGTAAAGTTTTTGCAGTTTTTGAGTTATTAACGATAATATAAACTAAACTTTGACAAAATTCACAGGGTACACCAGTGACCCCACAGTACTGTAGTTTGGTATGCATATAGCGTATGTATCACAAATATAGGCAAAAGTCTGAAATCTAGAATAACTTCAATTTGTACCCCAAAAAAGGAAAACCAATTAACATGAACTCCCGTTACCTGTAATTTGAATGAAACTGTAGGTCAAGTTAGTTGGTTGTATTTCGTGGCACTATTTTGATAGTCAAAGATCACGAATAATATTTTTTTTGTTTTTATGGTAGACTCGCGAGATCTCAGTTCGGAGCGAACCACTAGTTGTAATACATTTTTTACGCGTGATTTTTTAAAAATATTTTACTAGTTATTCCCATCTTACCCGGCGAACCAGTCCCAATACTGGGGCAGATGGGAAAAAAGTGCCATCGGCACCGATAACATTTTTTCAAACGTAT
Organism: Philereme transversata; assembly: GCA_963924445.1. Classification (NCBI taxonomy): domain Eukaryota; kingdom Metazoa; phylum Arthropoda; class Insecta; order Lepidoptera; family Geometridae; genus Philereme; species Philereme transversata. The sequence goes on from OZ004347.1 coordinate 17,276,171, forward strand.
TAGGTACTAAATTTGGTTTTCCTCTATCACTCTGGTCGGTATAATACAAAAGTATCAATAGATCTATATTCATCCACATTTCACTCATTCAATGCAAAAAAGCTTTTTCTATTCATTAGACGATTCTAATCCGGGAGTTGAGCACAAAAAACTTTTTTAACCCTATTCCTGCAGCACAAATTGAAAACCGGACTAAATAAATTGTTTTATACAAGTCACGATCAGATTACAGGTGCACATGTAGTAGGGTTACTGCGTTTCTGAACTCTTAGAATTTTTTGAAGTTATAATTTTATAGGGACTAGCGGGATTTGGTACAAGATCGAGATAAGTGTAGAGATGAGGGGGAGGCCTTTGCCCAGCAGTGGGACAGCATAGGCTAGATAAAAAAAAATTATACTTGGTTTGGCGTTAAGGATGTTGGGCACCGATGCAACGCCATGAAGTTAGTATTCCGGTTCGAAATCCAAGTCGTGCGCATTTTATGCATATGATAATAATAATAATTAAATCACATGCCGTATTAGATCTCCCAAAACACACATATATTGTATGTAGTATATGCAAAAAGCGGCTATACTGAGAACACTTGCAGAATCGTTCGAAAGTTCTTGCAAACGGACCTTCCTAGCGAAAGCAGAACCAATCATACATTAGGTACTGATATGCACTTGACTTAGTCTCGTGCAACTCAGGTATATCTCCACCAAAATATAACGTTTATTTCAGGCAAAAATGTGTACATACAAAATAATGACAAGCCCCATATCTTTAAATATCTTAAACACAAATACATAAACAATAAACTTAAAACTAACACTTCTATTATTCTATTTATTATAAGTATGTATTTACAAAAAAAAGTATATAAGTATTCTATCAGTTATCTGGTTCCCATAGTACAAGCTCTGCTAAGTTTGGGGCTAGATATCGCTGTGTGAAATGTCCAGCGATATTTATTTTGTTATTTTATTTAGTATGCTATCCCGATCCAGGGTTCTCGACACACGAAAATAACAAAGTTTCGATGATTTTTACTGAATAATCACTTATAAAATCAGCTGACTTGTCTGTACCCTGACAAATAAAATGTTTAAATAATTGTTATTCTATGACAAGTTGTTAATTTTCACCGTCGCAATCGCCTCGTTCAGGCTTAACATACTAGTTCCAGGACACCCTGTATATTTAATTTAATTGAATTGAAAAATCTTGTTAAATTGAGAATGACAGTCACCCTAGTTGGGGGGTTACACCGGATTACTGGGACCGGCGTGCGAGCATTGAAAAAGCTGGTATTGGCGGCACGGATTTTTGTTATTGAGAACGGATAGTCCGTTCTTTGGCCACGTGTTAAATAACCGGTTTTAGTCGGAGTAATCCAGTTTGTCATGTGACGTAGAGAGTATTGTATTAACCTCGGTGTCAACAGTGCTTTTGTTGAGCTTTCGAATGAATGATTGTTTATCTAATTCTAATTCTAGGGTGGTGGGAATAAGATCTGCACTCACGTCCCGCATTGGGGTGTATTGTGCATTACTCCCATTCTAACCTGACCCTACCCATCCTAGCTCCTTGAAGTAATGGAGCAGGATTTTGGCTTGTATATATATCATTCTTCTTCTTTTTCGTGTCGATATGGTTCATATTATTTTAAACATCAAATGTTATATCATTAATGTATGTTTTAAGAGTAGCAGAGTTCCTTGTGAAAGGGCTCACCCGGGGAAGTGCTACCATACCTATTTTTGCAGACAAGCAGCATTGCTATGTTTCGGTTTGAAGGGGCAAATACAGGCACATGAGGCTTTACACCTGTATGTCTGAAGTTGATGCACGTGTTAGATTAGACTTACCTACCCGCTCAATTTAGTATGAAATAAAACATAAAACTTCAACAATTAATTTTATTTAATCAAATGCTTAGCAGAAAGGTATTAAATAGGGAAGTATCCCCAAATTTTAGTTACAACAAACACACTACATCATCATCGATTCACATAGTTGAATAAAATATAATCAATGAGTAAAATAGCCTGAAACAGTACGTGAATAACTCTTAGGGAAGTATCCCCAAATTTCAGTTACAACAAACACACTACATTATCATCGATTCACATAGTTGAATAAAATATAATCAATGAGTAAAATAGCCTGTAACACTACGTGAATAACTCTTAGTAGATATATCTATTTTCACAACAACATACCTTAGGATATCCTTCTAGTTCGCAGGTCCCCCAAAAAGTGTTTTTTTTTTTTTTTCGAATGGACTAATCTCGCTGTTGGCCTCTGAGGCCGTGACAGCTTAACCGAACTTTTGGCGAGCGCAGATGGCGCTCAGCCCTGTAAGTTTTTTTTTAGGCAACTAGCGCAAGGGCACCACTTAGGTACGAACCTCGGCTTGGGCTGTTGCCGGGATGGGGATAGGAGAGAAACGCCCGGGTACATGTCTGTACCTCGTATAAGCGGCGACTGAAGGGACTCGTCGACCTCGCCGGCGAGGTCGGTGTTTCTGTGAAGTGTTTGCTTTGTCTGATATAGATGACTCACCTTCCGCATTAGCAGAGGTGATTTCGTCATCCGGGTCTCCGAGAACGTGTCTCGGACGACGGAGGATTTTGTTGGCGGGCGGATCCAACGGGTAAACCGGAATGGTGTGTACCAAAGGGTTCGGATGATTAGAGGCAAGTTCATAAAACCGCTTGGAAGCGAGCTTCATGAACCTGGCTATTGATTCTAGTTTCAAATCGCGATGTAGGTCTTTATTGCGAAAGTACCAGGGCGAGCCTGAGGCTTTTCGCAAGAAGCGATTTTGAATAACCTGAATGGCACCAACTTTAGGAGAGTGGGCAAATACTACAGATGAGTATGTCATAATGGGGCGAATGCACGCTTTGTAAAGAGTCACCTTATTTTTAAGGGACATTTTACTTTTCGCGCCTAGAAGTGAGGACAATCGTCCTAGGGTGAACTTTGCTTGGTTGCACCTCTTAGTGATGTGCAACCTAAAGGAAAGACGCCTATCGAGGATGACACCCAGATATTTGGTTGATGGGGCCCAGCGAATGGGCTGGCCAAATAGAGAGATCGGTTTGGGAGTGAGGTTTCTCCGTGAGAAGTACACTGCTGTACTTTTCGACGGGTTGAACAAAAAGTGGTCTGGCCAGCCGACAGATCTCACTTTTTAGACGTCGGTTCCCCGCGCACCCCAAACGGTCCCGGGCCAATCAAAGAGCTTGGTTTATCTATTGTCTCGCTTGCCGGTGCCAGTTTATATTATTTCGAGAATGAGTTTCAAGAAATATTTCTATTGTTTTCGCTTACCGGCTCCCGTTATCTTTATCCTGTAAAGCTCTGTGATCAGCCGCGGGTGGAAATTTAAACAACCTAATCTTTTACAATGTCTTTGTACCATTTCTAGCTAAAAATACAATTCTTGTTTATTGTTCTAGGCTTAGTTTCTATCTTAACTACTTATTTCATACCTGTTGTACTTAAATATTCTATTGTAATGTCTTCTTAAAAACTTGAGTTGCTAACGATTCACCTTAACATTATAATCTAACACACGCAAGACAGTGCATCGTAGGGCACGTTTCTAAGGTGTGTGTCCTACTACGAAATAATTTGTTATATAAATATTTATATATATATATATATATGTATATACAACAATAATTTATATAATATATATTTAGACGACCTCCGTGGTGCAGTTGGCGAATAGCCGGCTGAGACGCAGGAGGTAGCGGGTTCGATTCCCGCCGCGGAACAAATGTTTGCATGATCTACAGATATTTGTTCCGGGTCTGGTTGTTTCTATATACAGGGTTACAGGAAAAAATCGTGCTAGATCCGTTAAGGGCGTGGAGTACCCATCATTTCTGACTTATTTCACTATGAAACACCCTACCCTAAACTTAACCCTTTTCGAGATATTCGACTTTTAATTTTTTTATTGAAAATTGCCGATTTTTAGGCTACTAAATTTATTTTTGTTTATTTTGTGTATCTTATTATTATTATTATTGCATTTTTACATGTGTAATAAGATGCTTTAGGACGTCTATCATTAAAATAGTGCATAAGTTAATTGAATAGACCGTAGTAGACAAGTGAAAGTTAAGAAATAAAAAAAAATATTAGAAAGTTTATTTTTCTCTAAGGGATATCTAAAAAAAATATTATGGCAATGGTTCGGCAGATGTTTTTTAAAATATCTACGTTTCATCAGCTATCTAACGAGGTATAACAATCTAGGGTTTGCGAGACAAGTGACGATTTATGTAAGTGCGAATGAAAAAAAAATGTGTAGAGACCGGTTAGGGCTGGGATACAACAGGGGGTACAACAGTTTTGGTTGTCAGTCTGCTTTTGTGCTTCGTACATAGTAGATGTGATATCGTTTTGCTCTTTTTCTCGACTTGGCTGTGATTCTGGACTATTTCTTCTGATTTGTGACTACTGTGCTTGTTAACCGGACTCTGATTTGTACCTGTGATACGGAAGTGTTGAAGATGACGTCCTACACACCGGAGGAATATGCTGATATGCTTATTTGTTACGGATACTGCGATTGTGTGTCTGCGCAAGCTCGCAACGAATACATAACTCGCTACCCCGGTCGTCGAGTGCCGGATGTGGCCGTTTTTGACAGAGTCTATCGAAGACTTCGAGAAACTGGCTCTGTTTTGAGACGAAATACAGACATGGAAAGACCACGAATTGATGACGAAGAACAGGACAATGAGATAGTGCAACGCTTTCGAGCGGATCCGACTACTTCCACTAATATTGTTGCCCGTGATCTGGGACTTTCACAATGGAGAGTGTGGTTTACAGTGCATACTGCTGGCCTATACCCGTACCATTACACGCCGGTACACGTTATTGAAGAAGGAGACCCCGCGAGAAGATTGGACTTTTGCAGATTTATGCTTAATGCTGACGTAGAAGACCCAGATTTTCTAAGAAATATCTTGTGGACGGATGAGTCCAAATTTGATAAAGATGGCATAACTAACTATCACAACGCCCATTACTGGGCCCCAAAAGAGCTAAGGAATCCCAATAAGAAAAGAGTGAAGGGGTCCCAACGAAGATTCAGCGTGAATGTGTGGATGGGCATTATCTCCAATCATTTGATTGGACCTTACTTTCTCCCGAATAATCTAAATGGGGAAAGCTACGAAAATTTCCTGAGAGCAGACTTAAGTGATTTGCTGGATGATCTGCCACTCAACCTGATCAGGGGCATGTGATTCCAACACGATGGCTGCCCTGCCCATTTCAGGAGAAGTGTGAGAGACTGGCTGGACACAAATTATCCAAACAAATGGATAGGACGAGGTGGACCGTTGCCATGGCCAGCAAGAAGTCCGGACCTAACCCCCATGGATTTTCACGTGTGGGGGTGCATGAAAAGTCTTGTGTACAGCGAGCCGAATCCAGTTTCGTCTGTGGAAGACTTACGAGAAAGGATTGTGGATGCAGCCAATAAAATGAGGACCACGTTAACCACTGGAGTAGTAAAGACTGGTCTCCGTAGAAGGATGCGACAATGTATCAGAAATAGAGGCGGCCATGTTGAACATGAACTGTAGAATAAGAAAAAGTTGTGTGAAAATCTTTAATAAATGACATTTCATGCTTACCTATAATTTTATTTTACTTTTTAGGGCTAAGTATAAATTTTCTTCTCCACTGTCGCCTATAAAACTAAATTTTTTTCAATGCATTTGAATAAAACCCTAGATTATTATACCTCGTTAGATAGCTGATGAAACGTAGATATTTTAAAAAACATCTGCCGAACCATTGCCATAATATTTTTTTTAGATATCCCTTAGAGAAAAATAAACTTTCTAATATTTTTTTTTATTTCTTAACTTTCACTTGTCTACTACGGTCTATTCAATTAACTTATGCACTATTTTAATGATAGACGTCCTAAAGCATCTTATTACACATGTAAAAATGCAATAATAATAATAATAAGATACACAAAATAAACAAAAATAAATTTAGTAGCCTAAAAATCGGCAATTTACAATAAAAAAATTAAAAGTCGAATATCTCGAAAAGGGTTAAGTTTAGGGTAGGGTGTTTCATAGTGAAATAAGTCAGAAATGATGGGTACTCCACGCCCTTAACGGATCTAGACGATTTTTCCTATAACCCTGTATATTTTAAGTATGTATTTACAAAAAAAAATTATATAAAGTATTCTATCAGTTATCTGGTTCCCATAGTGCAAGCTCTGCTTGCGTTGGCGCTAGATAGCGCTGTGTGAAATGTCCAGCAATATTTATTTATTTATAATATATTTATAGGCGATGGTTACCACCTAACATTAGATGGGCTATATGCTCTTTCCATCCCCAAGTGGTATAATTTTTTTTTTATCAGGTCTTCTTTTCATCTAGTGGAAGGGCCGTCCTACGCTGCACTTTTCATTGCGTGATCTCTACTCGAGAATCTGTCTGCCCCAATAGCCATGAGTTCTTTGAGTTACTTGCCCGGCCCACTCCCACTTCAACCAGGTTGCTGGGAGCCGTTGAGTGCAAGCCGCACAAGATTGGTTTCTCTGTAAATCTATGGGGGAGGCCTATGTTCAGCAGTCCTTTGGCTCATATAATGATGATATTTTTTTAACATTAAAAAACCTAAATGATACTTACAGCAAAATGAGAAACAAATAAATATATGTACGCGTTCACGCTTAAGAAGAAAATCTCTTTCAGACAACTTAAAGCCTGATATTTCAAAAACCCTTCACTCTAAAACTAAAAATCCGATTTTATATCTCAAATCGCAGATATCTCGAAAATAAATCGCATCGTCTATAATTCAATCGACAAAGTAAATAGATTATCCAGAAACGCAACACAATAAAGCGGGTGCCGTACTCAATTGACAGGCTATAGTCCAGGAGCTCACGTTCTCCAGATCTATCCGATCGCGCGCGTGCTTAGATCGAAGGAAAATAGTCATAGTTAACTGATGTTTCACTCTGAACAGGCATGGTTTTGAAATTTAAAATCGGTGAGTGAAATTTCGATATAGATTATAATAAAACATTATTTATTGATCGAGCGACGCGAGATCTCCAAATCAACTTGGACGAATCGGCGTTGTATGTATTTATGTATGCTTGTTTGTGGATACAAGTACAAACATAAAGACACAAGCAAATATAGTACCAACAAATATAAATTTAAAATTTAAAAATTCCCCGAACTATTATAAACCAGCAATAAATTTAAATTTTACAGCTGAGATCCCCTCACCAAGAAGGAAAAGTGCTGATGATATTCGGATCTGCTGACCTAATCTTCATCACACATAGCTAAGAACCACTCCAGATAAACTGGTTTTCTAGTTAAAAAAACAGCGTCTGAATCGATCCATCCGTTTTGGAACTATGATGCCACAGGCAGGCAGACACACAGCAGACATAGGCGTCCAATTTATAAACTTCTTTTAGTACGTGGGGGCGAATAAATCAGCTGAAACTCAGCATTTTCTGCTGAAACAGCAGTTGCAGCGCTCGTTTACAGGCGCCGCAGTGTATAGCACGTTTAAAGTGTATAGCGTGGCGCAATGGGCGTATAGCCAGCTGAGATGCAGAAGGTAGCGGGTTCGACTCTCGCCGCGGAACAAATGTTTACATGATCTACAGATATTTGTCCCGGGTCAGGATGTTTTTTAGTATATTATACGTATATACTTAAAAACAAAGTATATTAAATATTCTATCAGTTATCTGGTTCCCATAGTACAAGCTTTGCTTAGTTTGAAGCTAGATAGCGCTGTGTGAAATGTTCAGTAATATTTATTTATTTATTTTATTATGTTGAATTAATACCCGGTATTTCCTAATTTTGCTCTCCAAGGGAGATCCTTTGTAAGAATTAGAGAAACTGCCACAGATAACGCTGTTGCAGTGTCAAAGTATTGGAAAAACAACATTTGATATTTTCCATCTAAGAACCATATTGACGCGATACAGAAGCAGAAGAAGAAGTTGAATTGATATAAGTAATACTTTTCATTATTTCTTAGTTTTGTTTAATAACTTATTTCAATTTCTTTAGAGTGGATTTCCAGTGATATAGGCCTACCTAAATAGAACCCATTCCGACAAGTGCAGCTGTTGGAATTATAGTGCAGGAGACGGGACGGGAATATTGATCTGATGTAGGGTTGCCATCTCCAAATTTAAGAATCCAGGATTTGAAGGTAGACATACCAGGACATTTCGTTTTAAGACCAGGACACACTTTTGTGTCCTGTAGGTCAAAAAATACAAAAGCGTTTTTCTGTCAGTTAAGCTATCCAAGTCATAAATTTTTTAGTGTTTTAAAGTTCAATTAACGAGTTAAGATAATTTTAAAACACAAAACTTTTTAAAAACCCAGGACGCTACTTAAAAACTGGGACATATCCTAGGAAAACAGGACGGTTGGCAACCCTAACCTGATGTCGAGTGCAAAATCTTCGAGTATCTGTTGCAGGGAGATAAAGATCTTCAGAAGATGTTTTACTGCGATAAAGCGTGTGAACATACACATCGAAACTTCACTAATATTGAATTATACGTACCTACTTATAAATACGGGATTTATCACGTACCGTCTTATCGGTGTTTCGACCGACAATGTTTCGGTTCAATTCGTGAACCTTCATCAGGGTGAGTGCGATCCGCTCCGAATAACGTCTCGCCTCGCACTGAGGCGAGACGTTATTTGGAGCGGATCGCGATATTTATAATAATGATTGAAATAAACCACGAAAGTTTTCTAAGTAAAATATACATACTTACCTGCAATTCAGGTATAAAATATTTCGTTTATAAAGATGTACCATAAAGTATTTTTATTCATTCATTCAAGGTATCTTTTTTATTGATCAAACGAAGCGAGATCTCCAATTTAACTTGGACGAATCGGCGTTGTATGTTTGTCCGAGGATAAATTTCGAAGCGTTGATCCGATCATCGTGAAAGTTGGTATATAAGTAGGTAAAAATGGCACGATCCTGGTGTGACTGAATGAGCTAACGATGTTATGGGGTTGTTGAGGTATTGGGGTTCAAGAGGGGTAAAAACAAATCTAAATGAGATCACTATTAGGTCAAATAGGACGTTTAATGAAAGGTATTTACTAGTAAATGTCGACCCCGTTTCTATTTTTAGTTTAATTTTTGTAGTTTTTGAGTTATTAGCTATAATAAAAACTGAACTTTGACGAAATTCACAGGGTTCACCAGTGACCCCATAGTGCTGGAGTTTGGTATGCGTGTAGCTTTAGTGACACAAATATAGGCAAAAGTCTGAAATCCAGAATAACTGCAATTTATACCCCAAAAAACAATAACCAAATTACATGAACTCCCGTTACCTGTAATTTGAATGAAACTGTTTGGGCAAGTTATTTGGTTGCGCATTTCGTGACACTATTTTATTAGTCAAGGATTATGTAATATGTTTTTTTTTGGGAGAGTGGCGTGATTTCAGTTCGGGGTGAAACATTAGTATATTTTATACTAGCTTACCCGATCTGGCTTCGAAAAGATTTTAAGCCCCGACGTAAAACGAGGAGTGTTATAAGTTTGACACTGTGTGTGTGCCATCATAGTTCCGAAAACGGATGGACCGATTCGGATGCGATTTTTGTCTTAGAAAGTTGGTTTAACTGGAGTAGTTCTTAGCTATACCACTTTAATGTGGTTGTAAAGTTTGTATGTAAAAAACTAAGCTTGGTTCCACTAAGCTAAGTTAAGCTATGAAATTCAAGAGATCCTATTAATAGCTTAGCAACGTAGCACATATCTCGTGGAAAGGCGGCCTAACGGTATGTAGATATGAAATTTATAACCCAATACAAATGACACATTGCTTTTCCATAACCGATGTAGATGTCTTCATCTCCTCCACTTATACAGGGTGTTTACAATAAATTGTACCGTTTATACAGGCTGTTTATAATAAATGCTTCAAAACGGACATGTTTTGCAAACATTTGTGGAGTTCTATTAGTCAGCAGGGACTCACCTGTTCTGGACGGGTTTATGGAATACTAGTGTCTGCTCATAGTTTCTCTCGAGATATTATAGTTTAAACTACGTGTTTTGTTAAGTACGTAAAATATGGGTAGGGATAGTATTGTTGTAAAAAGTTTTTTCAAATTCATTACCCTAGAAAATTTTAATTTTTCCTTAATACCATCCAAAAATATCAATAAAACAGCCTGTATATAATAAGTAAATAAATCATATTCATTCATCACGTAAATAGGTATCGAGTTTGATTAAGCGGCATCATGGCATGGGCACCACTGATTTAGGTAGGTACGTTAAAAATTGTTTATTGGAAATTTATCGATTACTGGATACATATTCAAGCTACCGGTGTTAAACCCACCTCTAAAATCAGTTAATACCATTCCGGTTTTAAATTAATGTCGTACGTAACTACAAAAAAAAAAAACAATAAATAGTTTACACTATCATCAATCATGATGTATTTTTCTTTTGGAAATATTTCTTTTATCTATTTTTATCTTTATCTTATCAATTCATATCAGCCATCGCAGGACTACTGTTTATTCGAAATTGAAAAACAATTGAAATTTGGTAAAAGTTTAGTACTTTATATTTTTTTTATTTATTGTCCAGCCACTATAATTAGCTATCACCATTTATATAAACACTAGCTATTGCCCGCGACTTCGTACGCGTTACACTACTAAATGTAGGTAACCTAGAAATAAAGCTAAACTCGCTGTTGCAACTTGACTTGACACCCCATTTTGGAAACTGGATTTATGGGATAAAACGTAGCTTAAGTGGTAATCCAGGTTATAATTTACGTATATACCAAATTTCATCGAAATCGGTTCAACTGTTACGACGTGATTGAGTAACAAACAAACTAATAAATAAACAAACATGTTTATTATACATGTGTGATTGTAAATGTATTACACTATATCTTTACAAACCCTGTTTACTATAGATGAGTAGTCGACTGAGATGCAAGAGGTAGCGAGTTCAATTTCTGTTGAGGGCAAATGATTGCACGATCTGCATATATTTGTTTCTGTGGTACGCAGGTACCTACTCGTACTTCGGGTTTGTTATCCTTTCGATATGAGTTTCATTTATTAAAAAAAATCATACATAAAATTTTGTAGAGAGTAAGTGTTTTTACTTCACATGGTAAACTCCTCAACTTTTATATATATTTATAATAAAGTCAATAATGTATGTACTACTGATACAAATATAGTATTTTAACACTACACTCCCTCCCTCACCCCCTCAAATATACACATTTACACAGCATCCCTCCTCCCCTTTCATTCTTCAAATGCGTACCTACTAAATTCCTTGAAAATTAATTATTATATTGTATTGTGTTTTTAATCTTTTTCTCTAAGCGACTAATTTCTAATTTCTTAAAGTCTATAAAATGTGAATCTGTTATTGGCATTAAGCATTAGCTATAAGAGTTTGTATACATTGATATCAAGTGCTGTTGATTCTGTGACGAATAAATAATCAAAAAAAAAATTTATGAAGCTATCTGAGATAGGACTCATGATTAATTATAAATATCTAGTACAAAGTAGTCCTTATTAGGGCTAAGGAACCAACCATTAGCTGTCCAAGGGCAGTTACACACGCGACGCGTGACACTCCAGCTCAAGCATTCTTGCTATTAATAAACGTTAAGCATTTATCAAAGAGTGAGTACCTTCTGATAGATCAGACAGTGTTCAAAAATTTAATAAAACTGACTAATTACTAGTGGTTCGCCCCGAACTGAGATCTCGTGAGTCTACCATAAAAACAAAAAAAACTGTTATTCGTAATCTTTGACCATCAAAATAGTGCCACGAAATAAATAACCAACCAACTTGACCTACAGTTTCACTCAAATTACAGGTAACGGCAGTTCATGTAAATTGGTTAATCTTTTTGGCGTACAAATTGCAGTTATACTAGATTTCAGACGTTTGCCTATATTTGTGATACTTAAGCTACACGCATACCAAATTACAGCACTGTTGGGTCACTGGTGTACCCTGTGAATTTTGTCAAAGTTTAGTTTTTATTATGGCTAATAACTAAAAAAACTACAAAAATTTTACCAAAAATAAAAACGGCGTCAAAATGTACTAATGAAGACTTTTCATTTGACGTGTCAGTTGACCTAATAGTCTCATTTTCATTTTTTTTTACCCCTCTTGAACCTCAATATCTCAACAACCCCCCAAAATTTTTAGCTCATTGAGTTACACCAAAATTGTGTTATCATTACCTACCTATATATCAAATTTCACGATGATCGGATAAACGCTTCGAAAGTTATCCTCGGACAAACAAACATACATACATACATACAACGCCGATTTGCCCAAGTTGGTTTGGAGATCTCGGTTCGCTTGATCAACTAGAAAAACGGGATTTATCACGTACCGTTTTATCGGTGTTCCGACTGACAATGTTTCAATAGTTCTCGGTACAGGTAAACACATCATCATATCTAACATCAAACATGTCTATAAATCGTTTGCAATGGTCTTTAGATGATTCAACTGTTTCTTATGTATATTAGTCATGTAAATATTTGTATATCTTTTCTGTTTTTAAAGAAATTTTGCCCTCCTAACAGTAAATAAATATATAATGCTGGACATTTCACACAGTGCTATCTAGCCCCAAACTAAGTCAAGCTTGCATTATGGGAACCAAATAACTGATACAATACTTATATACTTTTGTTTTAAATATACACTTATATATATAGGGAAACATCTAGATCCAAATATTTATAGATCATACAAATATTTTTTCTGTGACGGGAATCAAACCCACCACCTCCTGTATCTCAGCCGGCTGTTAAATGGTCTTACCACACCATGGCCTTCATTTTTTTTATGATAGTCAAGCGCTTGACCACTATCTCGCGATGGAGCACGCTTGCCTAGAAATAATCTATTCACTCTGAACTTAAAGACTCCGAGATTATACTGGTCTTTTCAATAAACTTGAACAATTTAATACTGGTCGGATAAATGGGAGGCTATTCTATTCACAGCCCCGCTTATTCTTTGTCCAGACTCACGTGCCGCTCACAAATCAGTCGTTGCGGCATCGACACAAAGAAATGTTTTCAAATGTTATTTATTCACGTATTTATGTGGTGCGACTAAAATCTCCTTGTTTGTATTAGCGGCGTCCTCACAGAGGGCTAAGATTAGTAGGCATGTCTTGAAGTTTATTTTGGTCTGTAAATGAAAATATTTTTATTCTTGTTTTTCAATTCAAGAATCATCTTTACATCTCTTTACAAAGTAAATCGAGTTATATTCAAAGAGTTAAATTTCAACTGAATAACAACCCCATCTGCCAACAAATAAATAAGGTTTTTTATTAAGTAATTAATTATTATTCGGTCTGAAACTTTCTTACCAAGATCTATAATTTCACACCCTAATATAACAAATTTGGAAGAAAAAAGTGGACTTGCGAGATAAAAATATCGTAAATTGCGTCCGCCATTATATTAATTTTTTTTATGTCCTATTTCATTATCAAGGACCACAATTTATCAAAATACATCTAGTCATTTCGGTGCTTCCATGTTTTTTTCGACTTAATAAAAAAAAACCCCTTTCTTAGCAAATAAAATCTATTAGTCGGTTATTTACTTAGTGAACCTACAAAAACGATTAAGTACTTATTCATATTTCACAAAGCAAGCTAATCAGCTAGCAAGGTTGTCTTGAAGAGATCGCTCATAGCAATAAGACCGCCGATTGTACTTTGCAAAGATTAATAAAGTATTGGTTTAATTCAACTTATAAAGTACGTAATAAAGTACTTTATTGTACACCATATAATCAAAAAAGAAAACTCAAAGCAAATACTACCATAGGCAGTCTTATAACTTAGAAGCGATCTCTTCCAGATAACCTTTGGATGGAGAGGATTTTGCTATAAATAAGATAACGCTCGGGGAAAAGATATTAATTATTATTCTTTCTATCTATTGAGGACAATAGCATATATTATTATTGTTATATATAGTATAATATATTATTGTTCAATTATAAGTTTACATCAACATTTTCTTATGAAATATCTGTACGTGTTTTGCAAAATAATATCAGAGTCTGGAGGATGTTTGAAAGACGCCTCAATATAAATAATTTTGAAATAATAAAGGAACTTTTACATCTGTGCAGTGGGCGAATAGCCGGCTGAGGCGCAGGATTTTGCGGGTTCGATTTCCGCTGCGGGTATGTTTGCATCATCGATAGATATGGTGTTTCTCTAATGTATATACATATAAAAAAATATATTACGTGTTTTATTATGAATAACATTAAATTAAAACACTTGTAGGGCTGTTACACTCGTGGGTATTGTTGAATAATTAGTTGTTATGAAATTCATTACGACAGAAAAATTTAATAATCAAACAACGTTGATATCAAGTCCTGAAACAGCCTGAATAAATAGGTAAACAAAACATATTAGGTAGGTATTTGTAAGTAGGTACAGGTACCTGTAAAACTGACTAAGCAGCATCGTCGCAAAGGCGCCGCCAATTGACGTTAAAATTTGTTTATTGGAAATGTACCGTTTACTAGATAAATATTTAAGCTACTGGTCTAAAACCAGTTAATGCGATTCCGGATGTGTGTTTTATATCAGTTCACTTGTAACTAAAGCTTAAGCTTTGCTTTGTATAGGGCTAGATAGCTATGTGTGAAATATCCAGTATTATTAATTAGGTATATAACTAGCTGACCCGCCCGCAGCTTTGCAAGTGTGATTTTTCACTACATTACATTACCCTCCTTCTGCTGAGTCTTGTAAATGTAGCCTGTTCCTCAATCCTGGTCATAATCTATAAATCAAATTTTATTAAATGGTTTAAAAAAAAATTAATTTGTTCAAGTTAAATAGCGATGATCATAATTTTAATACTAGAAATAAAGATAAACTCGCTGTTGCCACTTGTAGAATCCATAAAGTTAGTAAATCGTTTAAAAGGCAAAAACAAACTCCCAAGGAATGTACAAAAATTGACATTTAATAAATTTAAAAACGTAATTAAACAAAATCTTTATAAAAAAGCCTACTATAAAATATCGGATTATTTAGATGATAGAGAAGCTTGGGATTGAAATTTCTCTAACTCGTTCAAAATGTTACAATTTAGACGTAATTTATTTTCTGTATTGTTATGTATTGTAAAAGGATCATTTAAAAAAAGAGCCAGCCTTGTTTCTTGCCTTTCTTTCCTGGCTTGGTCGCGAAGGAACAGGCAGTAAAATTGACGGTTCAAAGTGTTCCTTGTGATTTTAATGAATAAAAATATTTGACTTTGACTTGATTGAAATCGGTTCATCTGTTTGGTATTAAAAACGTAACAAATAGACAGACAGACATACAGAGAGAGAGAGAGAGCGGGTCATGGTCACATTCGAATTTATAATATTAGTAAGGATACATACATCAAACTGAATATTCATTTAAAACAATGTGACGGATATAATAGTAGATTATTAAACGAGGGGATAAAGCAGTGTATTGCGTCACGGGCGCTATATTGAATCCCGAACGTAACGAAGGATTCTAAAGCAAAACGAGGGAGTTACTAGAATCCTGAGTGCAGAGAGGGACATAAGCAAGCCCAAGATGCAGACAGCTTTATCCACGAGGAGAATACTCTACTTTTCACACTTTCTGCGAGACATGATAAACCAAATGTAGGTTAGTGCACTCTGTGCAAAGATTAGTTCGATTAACGAATAAGTTCTTATTCTGTGGGTCTGTTAGTCGTTGGTTTAAATTTTAATCACATTATGTCCGCACGAGCGTAACAAAATTAAATAGGTACAACTTTACTCCCGGCTCAGCCGTAGGGCTTTATTCACCTGCTTTCGGTGATGTTTACATGACATGTAATTTGATATTGTCGAGCAACTGTGAAAAACTTATTGATACCGAATATAAAGGAATAAACATGAAATTGTAAAATGCGATGTCTCAGATAATTCCATTGCATATTTGCATTCATTCCAAATGAATTCGTGCCAATTTTTCTTATTTTATGGAAGATCAAACACATTTTTGCAAGAAAGAGGAATGCTTTTATTGGTGATTGATTTACGATTTTCGTAAACTATAAATTCAGTACACTAAATATGGTCTTGCATATTAAACTACAAATAATGAAAAAGTTTATTTTTGAGACCATAACTAAAGATGACAGGTTGCTGGGAGCCGTTAGGTACAGGCCGTATAAGATATCTGGGAGGCTAGTGTTAAAAAGCTTGAAAGTTTAGTATAAATACTCCTTATAAAAACTTTTTAATTTCAAGTAATTTACCATTAATGATAACAGTAGGGCCTAGGGTATTATGCGGCCTAACAAGTTTATTACACTACAAATACTAATAACATGTATATTATTTTACAGTTCCCGTCTATTGGTATAGCACAATTGTACTTACAAAGCATTTAAGACAGTCATTCCAGGGTGGCTCTGAGAAGCTAAAACAGTGCTCATTACTGCAGCTGTGCAACAACATTGGTTGTTTATATTTAATATATTAATGTTTTTTTTATTATAATAACCGGTCCTGTTTTGCACGGATTGTTCCAAAATTACTTATTACGTACAAACTTATCATCCTTATACCTCTATGAATAAGAATAAAAAAAAATCGTTGTGACCCGTATTTATACCGTATAGATTATTTATGGATCCCACACACGTGAACTATTTCTTTGCACAAACCTAGAAATTGGAACAAATTCTTCGCCCAGAAGCTTGCGCAAGTCTTCTTGAAGGCCTTGCACAATATTTGATGAAAGCCTTGCACAAGCCTAGAAAGTTGAACATTTTTTTTCTACAGAGGCTTGCCTTAAGAAATTGGTTGGGAATGAGAAAAGGGAATACCTGAATAATCAGGGTTTCCATGCGTAGTAATCAGGGTGGCACTTGGTGAAAAGTTCTCTGGCTCCCAGACAGTTGAGCAGCTGATTTTGGCGGAAGGCGCTTTGAGATAGTTGATGATGTCTATTGATCGTCACATCAAGACTGAATTTGCTGATTTTGATGAGTTTCCGGATATAATTTCGAGTAGCAGCATCCGCTCGACTCGAAGGCAAACGTTAGACGACAACGCTGTTCTAGCTACCCCCAGGTATGAGGAAAAGGTGATAGGTAGAATAATAGGAAATTCAGGGTAGTAAAATACATAGACAATGAGGAAAGGAGTTTCTTTACGAATCTGCTATGTTTACAAAACTGAATTCATTGACGCGCACATAACATTTTAGTACCGTAGGTAGATGTGCCACAGCAACAGCGCTGAACTGTAATAATATTAAATTCCAATATCGTTTCATACGAGTCCTAGACGTGGGATTGTTGTCTCTGATAATTTAATTACGAAGTTGTGCTTGCATATATTTTAGATATACCTATATTGTGTTGACCTTCATTTTGGTAGACTTGGTTATTATAAAGGTCTCATTGTGACATTATTTGAGTAATATATTTTAGCAAACTGGAGAAAATTATAAATAATTTCCAAAAGCCAAAGTTCTAGATAATGTCTATATTACACACCATTTACAAATGAACAACTGAAAGAAAAAACACCACAAGTACAATTGGGTGGACTTATCGCTAAAAGCGATCTCTTTCAGGTAACCTTTGGATGGACAGGGTCTATCAACCGCCCGGAAATATGTCATAGAGGTCAACTTGCGTGAGCTTCAAATCAGTAACTGCCAACAATTACCACTTACCAAGACACACTTTGGGTCACTGTCGCATCGGAGTAAGTACTTAGTACTTTTGCAAATATCATGGTTAGTATAGACACACAAGTAGACGGGCCTCCTGACCTGAGTGGTCACCGTCACTTTATATTAATGCCTCACCTCGCACAAAGATATTTTACCGGTTTACTAAGAAAATAAAAAATACTTGTAGATCGAAAATAAACTAGGCTAAAGTTGAGCTAAATTTGCAAGCCTGCATGCAACTTTGAATTGACAATCATAGATTTAAGGCCGTACTATTAAAATTTGAATTTGTTAGCGTAAAAAAAAAGAAAATGCATAATATTACACATGCGAAAAAATCTTAAGAATTGCATTTTTGACATAGAAAACTTTCGTGACTTATTTCAATCATTATTATAAATACGGGATTACCGAAGAGAACAGCAGCGATGATAATGATGGTGATGTAGCCTGTCAACACGATGGGCCACCGGTAACGCAACCCCTACCACCGCGCCCGTGCAAAGCAGATAGCTGCGGCGCGTAGTGCTAGACGAGACGCAGTGCTGAGCGGATCGCACTTACCCTGATGAAGGTTCACGGTATTAAACCGAAACATTGTCGCTCAAAATACCGATAAAACGGTACGTAATAAATCTCGTATTCATAATAATAATTGTATATCTTTTTTGGGAATGTGCCGATGATTTTATACAAGACTTTTTGTTCTGAAGGTTTATATTATGAACAATTTTGTTTCAAAATGAAAAACAGCAAAAAGTTCAAATGAATTCAATGTTTCCAATCAAACATTTCGAATGGAAACATAAAAGAATTTCTAGCTAGAGTCAGCCAATCATAAAACTGTAGAAAGTTAAAAAAAAAAACAAGTAGAGGCGTCTTTCGAGGTATGAACATGAAAAACGTAATCATTGCACGAGGTGTGAACAGCCGACAAATAAAATAAAATAACCTCAATAGGCCCTAGTCACATACAAAGTCCCTCACAAAAGGGTTCACGGTATCAGAAACTTCGCGTACTTTGGTATCAAAACACCCAGACGTGATCCAAATATTTGAAGATCATGCAAACATTTGTCCCGCATCTCAACCTGTTATTAACCTATCACAGAGGTCATGAAGTACAACTAAAACGTCCAAATATATCTCTATAAAAGTGTCTGCATGGTCACGTCAGTTCTTCGAGCTATGTGCCCCATCATCTGCCATTGTCACTTCAGCAGAAAAACCGAAAACGCAGTTCAGGTGCAGTGCAGTCGTCTTTTTTATGTTATTTGTGGGGAAACAGGCTTACGGCCCACCAAGCGGTCACCATCGCCTATTGACACCGGCAACACCCGGGGTATTGTCAATGCGTTCACTATCCTGTAGAAACCTCTTGACATTTCTCTTGAAGCGTGCCATGTAGTAGCCTAACGGGAAGACCTCAGATGGTAGCTCATTCCACATCTTGTAAGTATGGGATAGAAAAGATCGCGTGAAGCGTGTGGTGCGCGATACCCAATTGTCGATGGTATGTGGATGAGCTTTATTACGTTTTTGAAAAGTGCGGTGGTAAAATCTCGACGACGGGATCAGATCGAATAGCTCCTCAGAACATTTCCCATTATACAGGCGGTAGAATACACTGAGCAATTCGATGTCACGGCGTTGACTCAGTTATTCCAGCATGTTGGCGAGTTCGGAATCGCCGGTTCTTTTCTGAAGGGAGTCAAAACGAAGTAATTGGTATTTTGGAGTCCCGTGTCAAAGATGGGAACAGTTTTCTACGTGCAGCCGAACTTATGCTTTGTAGGTACATCAATAGCCGTATGTTAATGATGATGGTACAGACGATCTATTTGGTTTGACCGTGAATATAATATATATTATGAAAATTGTTTATTGTCCACCCCACAGTCCGTGCTGACAGCTTTGGGCCTTAACAGACTAGCGAGTTGCGAGCAACTTCCCATCTAGGCGATTTATAAAAGGGTTTGCTCAACAGATACACGTGCGTCCCGCCACACTTCAGCGAGTTATATTGTAGAAACTATTGTAAAGTAAGATTTTTAAAACTATCTCATAAACTTTCAAGACAGACGGAAACTGAACCTGCACTGCAACCTTCCTCTTGATACGAGAATGCACTGTAATCTAAATCATCTCACTAATCTCTATCCTGACGTGACAAAAACCTGTAGTAAAATTAGTAGTGCATTCTCGTATCAAGAGGAAGGTTGCGGGTTCAAGTCCCGTCTGGATCTAAAGTTTTTGAGATGATTTTAATAATCTTAGAATTTTCCATAAGTGTTCCATAAAAAGTGGATAACACTATAAAATAAAATACTTTTGTAAAGTACTCGTGTACGTATTGTAACAACGCGGCGTGCATACTGCAACTCGCAGCGAGTTCGCGACGCTCTTGCAGCGAACTCGCCACGCTGGAAACACGTAACTCGCAAATGTGATAATGCGCTAACTTACTCAATATTACTCTAAGGCAACATCAAGGAAATTCCATCTTGAAGATTGTAATTTTCCTCGTCCATTGTATTTTCGAGGGAAATTATAATGAAATGGTAACATAATTATTTTTCGGTATTTTCACAGTCGACGCGTGAATTCATTAACGAAACTTTGGAGTTTCTATTGTATTAGTACAAAAAAGCAAGAGTGGTGGTTTTGTTTTAATTACAAGAGCCTACCGTACTTGCTTGAAATCAGAATACTTACTCATTTAATTTGTGTCGTTACACGAAAGAAATCCGTATGGTTTTCAACAAAAACATTATTAAAGTAAATCTAGTACAACAAACTGGTTTATAAGGAGCTGTGAGCAACAGTAATTTTTACGTTGTTTGTGTGATACTTCAGTATTTACAACCACCCTCCAGCAGTTGCTTCCAACTTCTTATTTTTCGTGTTCTACATTGCTGAAGTTTGAAAACATTAATAGAGAGTTGCTGCTTAGCATTGGCATTGGTTCTAAGTGATTTTGTCTTCGGCTTGTCTCAGGGCAGTAGTCACAGGGAGTTCTGATAACGGCTTGTCTTGATCACGAGTCGACCGCGATATCTTTTAGCCTTAAGATGCTACTAAACTTCCAACTAAATGTTATAAAATTCTAATATTCATCAGCATATGGGCCACAAAAATACCACTGCTGGACGCAAGCATCTTACATAGATTTCCAGAGTGACCGGTCTTTTGTGGCCTGCACCCAGCTCCGAGGAACCGTTATCAGGTCGTTTTTCAATCTAGCGGGATACCGCTCTAACCTGCGCGTCTCCAAACAAACAGTGCGTGGTCTTTACCTTTCTCCAACAACTAACCTAACATCCAGATTTGAGTAGATGGAGTGGAATAATAATTTGCTGTATTTTATATCACTGCCATCTATTGGTGTCCCCCAGGAACTATTGCGTGCAAGTTACAGGTTATTATAAGTTGGTTTCAGCAACAATAACAATTATATCCACCAATAAAAGGGATTGAGCCAACAATGCCCTCAAACGAGCGAATCGCATGTCGCCCATGTTTAAACATTAATGGTATGAATGTTGTTACTCTAATTAATTTAGAATTTACACTTTTTTTGTCATTGTCTAAATCAGGTTTAATGGTTAATTTAGTGTTGAAATCTCAAGGATATTTGTTTTATGTATTGGTGTTCCTGTCCTGACAGGACGACAGCAACGAAGCAGACCACGAAAACGTTGGCGCGACGATCTGGATGGGTCTGGATGGGAATTGAAGGAAATTGGAGAGACCTTTTCCCAGCAAAATTATTGATGTTATAACACCAAGTATAAAAAAACTATCCTTAAAATTTACATCTTCATTCACAGCTTATACTATGATGGTTCCATATTACTTATTTGCGAGGTTTTTACTACTGTGTCGCAACCCTTAGTGTTACTATAAAACTTCACTATAAAATCCAGTGCGCAACTCATAAATAAATTGGCATAAGTTCACATTAATAACAGCAATTGGAAAGCCTAGCAGTAACTGGTAGTTTTCGATCCCATGCGGTATTCGTACCACCCAGACAGAGCTCTAATCTCAATACCTTTTCCGTATACACATTGCCAAATACAAACATCCAAACAAACGTATACTGACGGCGAGTTTCTCGAACTCAATAAAATCTACGGATATAACATCACCATTTAATCAGGCATAGGACGTCCAATGCCGCCGCATGAAGAGCGACCGGTCTTGTGCTCCATCCAACGACTTTTAGCAACATTTGTTGCCTAAGTAGTCCATCAGTACGAGACCGTCACAGGCTGCGCTTTCTATTGCGTGACGTCCTTTCTGATAAATTCTCAGTTTGCCTGTTTTTAACTCAAAAGAGATCAGAAATGATTAGAGGAAAGTTTTTTGTTTTGCATGATGGTGATATGCTTATTTCTTAAATGTGCCTATTTGCGCATCAAACTTCACAAGAAATAAGGCAATTTGGGACTAGGGGATTACATAAAATTGTTTGTAGCTTTTTTGTTATATAAATATGTAAGCCAATGAAACAACCTATCGAAATTTCTATAGCTGACTTTGATTACATGTGCTTTGGAATCTAGTTAATTTTTCAAACAGGTAAATAAATGTTTCCATGAGAGGACTGCTGAACAAAGCGTTTATCGTGGCGTAAATCAAATAAATATAGCAGATGAACCGATAATAAACCATTGACAGAAAGACCGAGGGATTTTAGGAACTGAGAGTTAATCAAATAAAACAGATGGCTGACATAAAACGGCGTTGAAACGAGAAATAACACAACTGTAAACTTATACGTACTTATTAGATATAAAATTTAGAGAATGGTATGGTACTTTCGTGATCAAAAAAGTGGGTCCAATGGACTTATAAATGTAATTCAGAAAAATTATTTGCTAGAATACATAAATTTCGATGTTATACATTTTGTTGAGCCTTACCTATACATAATTGATCGAACGAAGCAAGATCTCCAAATCAACTTACCCAAACCGTGGTGCAGTGGGCGAATAGCCGGCTGAGACACAGGAGGTAGCGGGTTCGATTCCCGCTGTGGAACAAATGTTTGCTTGATCTACAGATATTTGTTCCGAATATGGTTGTTTCTCTATACATTACTTATAAGTAAGTATTTACAAAAAAAAATGTATATAAGTATTCTATCAGTTATCTGGTTCCCATAGTACAAGCTTTGCTTAGTTTAGGGCTAGATAGCGCTGTGTGAAATGTGGAGCAATATTTATTTATTTATTAATTTAGGCAAATCGGCGTTGTATGTAAGCATGTTTGTCTGGGGATAACTTTCGAAGCGTTTATCCGATCATCGTGAAATTTGGTATATAGGTAGTTAATGAGGGCACAATTTAGATGTGACTCAATGAGCTAAAAATTGGGGGGGGGGGGTGTTGTTGAGATATTGGGGTGCAAGAGGGGTAAAAAACATGAAAATAAGACTATTAGATCAAGTGAGACGTCAAATATGAAAGATGTTCATTGGTACATTTCGACCCCATTTTTATTTATAGTAAAGTTCTTGTAGTTTTTGGGTTATTAGCCATAATAAAAATAAACTTTGACAAAATTCACAGGGTACACCAGTAACCTCACAGTGCTGCTATATATAAAAAATATGGGCAAAAGTCTGAAATCTAGAATAACTGCAATTTGTACCCCAAAAAAGGGTAACCAAATAACATGAACTCCCGTTACCTGT
The DNA here is from genome assembly GCA_963924445.1 of Philereme transversata. Classification (NCBI taxonomy): domain Eukaryota; kingdom Metazoa; phylum Arthropoda; class Insecta; order Lepidoptera; family Geometridae; genus Philereme; species Philereme transversata. The sequence continues at coordinate 17,299,716 of OZ004347.1, forward strand.
AACTTGAATGAAACTGTAGGCCAAGTGAATTAGTTATTTTTTTCGTGGCCCTATTTTGATAGTCAAAGATTACGAATGATAATATTCTTTTTGTTGTTATGGTAGACTCGCGAGATTTCAGTTCGGGGCCTAACCACTAGTAGTAGATTATTAAACGAGAGGCTAAAGCAAGTTATATTGAATCCCGAACATAACGAAGAATTCTAGAGTTAACTCACGAGCGGAGCGAGGGAGCTATTAGCATCCTGAGTGCAGAGAGGGATAATATAAGCACGCCCAAGATGCAGACAGCTTTATCCACGAGGAGAACTTCTAGTTTTCACACTTTCTGCGAGAAAACAAAAACCAAATCTAGGTTGGTGCATTCTGTGCAGTGGTTAGTTCGATTTACGAATAAGTTCTTATTGAAGTCTCTTTGCTTTAAATTTTAATGCAGATGAAGTTCCAAATTCAAATCACATTATGCCTGCTAGGGCATAATGTGATTCAGTACAACTTTACTCCTGGCTCAGCCGTAGAGATTTAATCACCTGATTTCGGTGAGGTTTGGATGACATTATAATTTGGCATTGTCGAAAAATATATTCTACCATCTAGATGGTAGGTGCAAACGTAATTGGTTACGCATATATTTAAATCGCCATAATCCCTCAGATCTCTAATTTCCATAGACCTCTTCAGGGCATCATCGATTTAACTTGAGCTTGTCATTTTATTTATATATTATAGCCCAATATAAATACAAAATTGGCGTACTAAAAGTTATGTAAATATGAGTGAATTGTTACACTCAGAGTGGTAAACTTTTGCTAGTTGTCCTCCGTCTAAATTAAATTAATAACAAATGCTTGCTTCATTGGATTATCTTAACACCAAGTGGGTCATTTGCTTGTTCCTAGTTCGTGATGGATGTATAAAAAACATTTTTATTCTTCAAAATATACCAAGAAAAAAATAACAAACCAACACATCTCCCTTTTTTTAACTGTACGTCAATAAAAGGCGGTGTTTAAACTAAAAACACATCACAACAACGCTTCTATAATTAGAGGAAGGTCTATGGTATTGTTTGTAGCTGTACTTGAACCAGTTTTTCTTTTGCAAATGTTTCAGGTCAGTTTCTTTTTGTTTATTTGTCAGTTGTCTGTTTTTATTCACCATTCGTTGTGGTCCATTAGGATGTACCCCGACTTTTGATTCGGAGGTTTCGGATTTGAATCCCGGCCGTAAACCAATGGATGTTTAACGCAAATATGTCTGTTCGCATTTTACACTAGCTCAAAACGACAAAGAATTATCATCGTGAGGAAACTGGCATGTCATGAACCAAACATTTGAGGCCAATTGAGTACCAATAGGTTCGCCCCGGACAGAGATCTCGCGAGTCTCCCATAAAAACCAAAAAATTATGATTTCTAATCTTTGACGATCAAAAAAGTGCCACGAAACAAATAACCAATTAACTTGCCCTACAGTTTCATTCAAATTACAGGTAACAGGAGTTCATATTAATTGTTTACACTTTTTCGGGGTACAAAATGCAGTTACTCTGGATTTCAGACTTTTGCCTATATTTGTGTTACTTAAGCTACACGCATACTAAATTACAGCACTATGGGGTCACTGGTGTACCCTGTAAATTTCGTAAATTTTCAGTTTTTATTCTGGCTAGCAATTCAAAAACTACAAAGACTTTACTAAAAATAAAAACGTAGTCGAAATGTACTAATGAATACCTAATAGTCTCATTTTTTTACACCTCTTGAACCCCAATATCTCAACACTCCCCCCCTATTAGCTTAATTAGTCACACCAAAATTGTGCTATCACTACCTACATGTGTATCAAATTTCACGATGATCGGATCAACGCTTCAAAAGTTATCCTCAGACAAACATACATACTGTTACGAGCTGAGGGTTCGGGATAAAATAATGGTAATCAGTCCAACCAAAATAACACTTTTATTCAACACTTTACGATGAATACACGAACTTGGTCACACGTAATCACAACACACTAATTCACACCACTGTTGCACCACTTAAAGTCACCGAAATGATCGCACGTATAGCTTAATCCAGACTGACTCGGGAGCAACTACTGTTCACGCGAGACCCTTCCCACGTCAGTCCTCCAGGGCCTCGCTGAGACTCACTCACTAACTGAGACTGACTGAGACTGACTGTCCGGCCATCTCTCCGGCCTATTTATATCGCACACATTTCGACTGTTCGAGAACGATGTCGATCCTTCCAGGAAAGGGTCGGTCCCTCGACACAATGGCCACTCACCATTCTGCGAAACCACAAACAATAGCAACAATAACACAGCAAGACAAAAGCGTTCGAGAAGGTTCGATTATTACTCATTGTTTAACAGCCTCGGCATAACACTGCCCCCTCCTAAAACATGCTCGTCCCGAGCATTCTTAGCCCCATATCGCGGCAGCCGATCAACACGAACAATTTTAGGCGCACCTCGCGCTGAAGATGTAGCAACTAGAGGAGCCACATTGCCGTCTCCAGTACTTCAGGACACCCAGAGTCCCTTTCTCATCAGCGATCCCAATTCCAGCCTCCAAAACACGGCTCTCATGATTTCGATCTGTTCTTTCACTTCCTGGAATTCCTTTCCAGATGAACCGAACGATTCCCTCATCAGTCGAGCACGCTCTTATGGCCAACGTCGCTGATCTTCCTGTTGACGACGCTGCTCTTCTTTATCCTGACGTCGCTGTTCCTCTTGCAACCAAGTCTGCTCCACCTGTTCACGTCGCTGTTCCTTCTGCAACCGAGCCTGCTCTTCCTGTTGACGACGCTTCTCTTCTTAATGCTGACGGCGTTGTTCATCCTGCAACTGAGCCTGCTCTTCCTGTTGACGACGCTGCTCTTCTTTATCCTGACGACGCTGTTCTTCTGAGGACAAAGCATTGCCATAATAGCAGCAAGATTGCCTCCCACAGGAGCTTGCCCTACGGATGATGATGATGATGATGGTGCTCCAAATGATTCGGCGGCGGCTGATTCCATCTCCATCGGCTGACGACTCTGCCGAGCTTCTTGAACCGGAGAATCTCCAAACCGCCTTTCATTCATTTCCTGTTGTCGTTGACCTCTCGTACTGACACCGTCCACGTTATCCTTTGGTAGAACCGGCATTATTTTATCCCACTTCTGACACCAAATTGTTACGAGCTGAGGGTTCGGGATAAAATAATGGTAATCAGTCCAACCAAAATAACACTTTTATTCAACACTTTACGATGAATACACGAACTTGGTCACACGTAATCACAACACACTAATTCACACCACTGTTGCACCACTTAAAGTCACCGAAATGATCGCACGTATAGCTTAATCCAGACTGACTCGGGAGCAACTACTGTTCACGCGAGACCCTTCCCACGTCAGTCCTCCAGGGCCTCGCTGAGACTCACTCACTAACTGAGACTGACTGAGACTGACTGTCCGGCCATCTCTCCGGCCTATTTATATCGCACACATTTCGACTGTTCGAGAACGATGTCGATCCTTCCAGGAAAGGGTCGGTCCCTCGACACAATGGCCACTCACCATTCTGCGAAACCACAAACAATAGCAACAATAACACAGCAAGACAAAAGCGTTCGAGAAGGTTCGATTATTACTCATTGTTTAACAGCCTCGGCGTAACAATACATACACACAACGCAGATTTGTCCAAGTTGATTTAGAGATCTCGTTTCGCTCGATCAATAACCGGCGATGGGCTTGCAACATGTCACGTGAGTGCTTATCTTCTATGCAAAAAGTAGGCATCTATCAAACGTAGTTTTGAAACTCTCGCGGCTATGAACATAATTTGTACTAAAATCCACTCACAAAGACTTCAGTTTATTCGTGATGTTCGCGCATGCAACTGCGTCGAAATATCGGGATTCTCAAAAACTCACAAATCATGGTAAATATCTCGTTTTTAGTGTCGTAATGATAAGGTTACTTTTACGGGTCTGAGTACTGAGTAAGAGATCCAAGGATATCCATCATGAGAGGACAAAATTATAGTCATGAAATATGTTATTAAAGTGAAACTTTTATTACATCGTCTCAAACGTTTTCGTCTGAGTGTTGCAAGTCGCGTGACGGTCGGCCGCGGAGTAGGGATAAAGTGAAAGGCGCTCGTCAGAGCAGCCGAGGCCAATATGGCGGTGCCTATAGTTCGCATCAGCTGACCGTGTAGTGTATTAGTAGTAGACTATATTACTCATTTGTGCCAACGAAAATTTTTAGTTAAATAACTATAATGTGAAAAAAGTTTCACTTTTACCGTAGTTTCATAAAACCACACAATCCTTTTTTTATATTATACCAAATATTTATTTCACAGTTCAGGAGCTTGCAACGTAAACATAGGCATAACCGGGGTCCTAGCCAACGAGAGTTATAAATATTGCTAGATGGAGGTGAGACAGATGGTTATACTAAATAGAATAGAATAGATAACGCTTTAATGTATACTACACTTAAATTAACAAATCATATTAAATACACTTAAAATTAGATACGTGATAGTTCAATTGGCGGTCGTATCGCTGAAAGCGATATCTCCCAGGCAACCTTTTGATGGACTGGATTTTACGAGAACGTTAAAGACTTAAGTTATAAAGCTACCATCTTTATAAATTAAGCTTTTTATTTAACTGTGTACTTACATAAGCGAAATAAAATACTTAAAATTAATAAATAGATACCAGGCTAGGTAAAATTAATATAAATGTAATACATAAACATTATATAATAATAATATACTATTATTAAAAAAAATACAATGATGAAACAGCTGTTATACAAACAGTAACAACGACAGATATGATAATAACAAAATAAGATGACTCAGCTCCCTGATTAACAAACAGATTGATTGACAAACAATGCTTTGAACAATAAAATAAATAAATAAATATCGCTGGACATATCACAGAGCGCTATCTAGCCCCAAACTAAGCAGAGCTTGTACTATGGGAACCAGATAACTGATAGAATACTTATATACTTTTTTTTGTAAATACATACTTATAATATATAGAAAAACACCCAGACACGGAACAAATATCTGTAGATCATGCAAACATTTGTTCCGCGGCGGGAATCGAACCCGCTACCTCCTGCGTCTCAGCCAGTCTCAGCAATAGCTTAAATAATGTGTTGTTTTTTTTAATTAAATAGTAAATACCTGTATAAAAGTCCAATTTTTTATCAGGTGTATTTATAATGTCAGTTTAAATTATAACCCTAATTCTAAAGTAACGCTTTATGATATGTTTTAATCATTGTGTTTGACTAACAATCATCGTATCTTTCGCATTTACATCTAGAATAGAACAATAGAGCAATGACAATTATGGTCAATTGCTGATTAACTAACCAATCTATGCGTATACAAACAGGCACAGTCAGTTGACACTACTAATAAGACTGATATAATTCATTGCGTTTGACCAACTCTGTGTTGATTAGATCATTTTAGATCGGAATTGAGATAGGACGCTAATTCGATTGTCAAAACAGTTTGAATGTATTTCTTATCAAAATACATACATTTTAATTGAGAAAGATATACAATTAGAGTTAGAATATGTTTTTTATGAATTTAAGTATTATCAGAAAAAACATGATTTTCTAGAAACTATAGGGAGAGATTGTGACAAAATCATCTTTTCCCTCTCTTTGATTATTATGTGACGCAAGTTTATTTTTTACCATTTTGTTTTTAATACTACATGGAGATGGAACATGCTTATGGGCATCGCCAATAGTAGAGAATTGCCTCGTAGGCCACTCCCCTTAGAAATGTGCCCTACAATGCACTGCCCTGCGTCCATCAATTTGAGGCATACAGGCGTAAAGCCTCATGTGCCTGTATTTTCAATGGCAACCAATCCGAAACAAAGCAATGCTGCAAAGAGACTGTTTGGCCTAAGAAGTAGTATGGTAAAATCTCCTCATTCTGGAGTTTTATTTTCTTCTCCGTGTTGTTGTCCTTTGTCTTCGACAAAGTTCCACCATGATGCTGGCCCTGCTTAGATCTTGGAGCATAGAGTTGTTGGTGTGGATAATAAAAAAATATCGTTTCTTTTCGCCCATGATAACGCCCGCATCTCCCCAATCAGGCGCCAATTTTTAAAATTCTAAGATGGGTGTTAAAAGCTTTGGAGTTTATCCAAATTTTAAAAATGGTATCAAGTGGTTGTAGTCAAAAAAAGGTAAATGTACATGATTTATATAGCGTCTGGTGGAAAATTGCAGCATTAGTAGAAAGTTCATATATACTTTAAAAAAATATATATATATTACCTGGAAATGGAACAAGCATATGTCTGATATTAAGTGGTAACCATCGCCTCATATGTCGCGTACGTTAGAAACGTGCCCTATGATGCCTTGAGTCCATCAACTTGAGGCATACAGGCGTAAAGCCACATGTGCTGCTTGGCGGCATCAATAGGTAGCACGTCCCCCCGCGAGCCCTTTTAAAAGGAACTCTGTTGTCTCTCTCTTCTCTACTCTCTGTAGTGCCAAAGACCGGTTTATAAATGAAGTAGGTTGGGCCCAGCTAAGCCATCTTATCTGCCTAAATCCGCACCAATGACATTCAATAGACACCAAGGATTGGATCTAATCGAGACAGTAATTAGTGAGTAAACGAACAAAAACATCTCAAAGCCGCTGAATCTCCACTTCCGCTTCACATAAAACCTCTGCCCTCTGTAGAATCAATGAAACATTACGTATAAAAACGAAGTAAATTGCGAGAGCCAGTTTTATGCGTAAATTGCAATGGGTATACAAAACGATTACCTAGTCATACACCGAGTTTAAGTACGGTCAGCGCAATAAGATTATTACAAACTTTACTTTTTTATACCCAAATAAGTAAATCTGTTTTATATTTTAGATCGAAACTTGTTAAAAACTCAACTTTTAAGACTTAAATAAACCGAACCTACATACATTACAAGAATTATTAAACATAAAAAATGACAGTTTAGATAACATTTATTATTAAACCTCTTTATTTAGAATTAACAAAAATTTATGAATATATATTGACTAGATCCCATTTCTAAATACTGTCGAAGATTAAAACAGTGTATAAACTCTTAGATTGTATTTTTTAAATTAAATTGTCTTGCTGACTGTACCTTCTGTTTATACTGTGTTATGGTGTAGTTGATCCAGTTCGGTTTATTGAAGTTACGACAGTTTAATATGAGCATGTCAAGCGACACTTTGGAAGGAATTCCTTAGATTGGATCTTGCAAATTGTTCGAGCTGTGAACTTGCTTCGGAATGCATCTTAGCTAATAAGGTACCTTCTATAATATTCAGGTTGTAAAATACTCCTTGAAACTTCATGAAGGCACTGCTGATACTGATAAGCTTTGTTTAGGAACAGAATGAACGTGATACAATAATCATTTTACAAGGTATTTATTAACTTGCAATGTATGTATGTCTGTCTGGGTGCAATCTTACAACTGAATTTTAAACAACCGATTTGGAATACATATGTAATTCGGTGACAATGCAATATATGATACCATGAAGGTGATCTCATGATGAAGACGGATGCTAGACAACGGAACTTCTGAATGGATTATAGTAGGCTACTAGTGTTTGGGCTCATTTGAATGTGCTTGCGATTCCGATTATGAATTGTATAAAAGCTTGTTTTGAAAAAGTAATTTTTCAACAAAAACTTTTTCAACTTCTTCTTCAACTCATCTAATACTCGTGCAGTATATGAAAAAGCAGTTTTTCTCGAAAACAAAAATGTTATACACGTATTTAACAGCATTTTCACTAATTGAGGTTTAACCCTTGCTGCCCAAAAGCCTTACAAACGTAAAACAGGGAGCAGATATCGTAGCGTACTCACCGAAGCACAGACGCGCTTATAAACCAGTAGTATTACAAATAAAATAATTTAAGTTTCACAACTCACTGAGTTCGAAACAGACATGTATCCTAATTCCATTACAGTGTGCAGTTATGCAACGGGTACCGCGGCTTTCAGATTTTTGTGATTTATGACTGCGGCGCGCCCGCGGTGGTCTTACCTAGGTATTAGTACTGCGGAAATGTGCGATACGTTTTATTTGGGAAAATAAAACTGAATTGAATAGAACGCTTATGCAATTCAGCTTTACACATAAAACACGCTTGCTCATGCTCACACTCATACCACTTAAACCATAGGGACAGCAGAGCACGTCATTTACCTATGACCGAGCGAGCGAAGCGTCTCAGTTTCCAGATTTGCCAAAAAATGCTGTAGCGGACGCCGAGCTATAGATTAAGTTAGGAAAATTGTTATGTTTAATTGCCTTGTATAGTATAAAGATTAGAGGCGAACGATAGGGTTGCTGCCGCCGAACTGGGCGTGGCAGCCGGGTGCCGCCGTTTTGTATATTTATAGTGTGCGAGCGAGAGGGCGCAACCCGTCCCTCTCCCACACTTATCGGATCGGCAGTATAATATTTATAGTGTGCGAGCGAGAGGGCGCGACCCGTCCCTCTCCCACACTATCGGATCAGCAATATTATATTGCAGATACCGGCCTATAAAGGCAGCGGCGCCCGCCCTCAACAGGATCGAGCCCATTCGCTCTCCCAAACCGATCTCCTTATTTGGCAAGCCCATTCGCTGGGCCCCATCAGCCAAATACTTGGGTGTCATCCTCGATAGGCGTCTCTCCTTTAGGTTGCACATCACTAAGAGGTGCAATCAGGCAAAGTTCACCCTAGGACGACTGTCCTCACTACTAGGCGCGAAAAGTAAAATGTCCCTTAAAAATAAGGTGACCCTTTACAAAGCGTGCATTCGCCCCATCATGACATACTCCTCTGTAGTATTTGCCCACTCTCCTAAAGTTGGTGCCATTCAGGTTATTCAAAATCGCTTCTTGCGAAAAGCCTCAGGCTCGCCCTGGTACTTTCTAAATAACGACCTACATCGCGATATGAAATTAGAATCAATAGCCAGGTTCATGAAACTCGCTTCCAAGCGGTTTTATGAACATGCCTCTAATCATCCGAACCCTTTGGTGCACACCATTCCGGTCTACCCGTTGGATCCGCCCGCCAACAAAATCCTCCGTCGTCCGAGACACGTTCTCGGAGACCCGGATGACGATATCACCTCCGCTAATGCGGAAGGTGAGTCATCTACATCAGACAGAGCAAACACTTCACAGAAACACCGATCTCGCCGGCGAGGTCGACGAATCCCTTCAGTCGCCGCCTATACGAGGTACAAACATGTACCCGGGCGTTTCTCTCCTATCCCCATCCCGGCAACAGCCCAAGCCGAGGTTCGTACCTAAGTGGTGCCCTTGCGCTAGTTGCCTAAAAAACTTACTGGGCTGAGCGCCATCTGCGCTCGCCAAAAGTTCGGTTAAGCTGTCACGGCCTCAGAGGCCAACAGCGAGATTAGTCCATTCGAAAAAAAAAAAACAAAAAACTCAAAAGGATTCAGCATTAAGACTTCGTCTAGAACAGTTCTAAGAAATAAATATTAATTAACAGTGATCGAAGGTTTACTTTCTACAACATACAGTCCACAACAGTTTAGTCCTTCGAGCCGGATCAGAACAGTTTAGTCCTTCGAGCCGGATCAGAACAGTTTGGTCCTACGAACCCGGATCAGAACCTGGATCAGAGCTCGGATCAGAACCTGGATCAGAACAGGAATATTTCGACGGATTGAAGAATTGAAAAATCGACGACGTTACCATGGTGGTAACCCGGAGCCAAGCAGACGCCGCAGACCAGGAGCGTCGCGACACGGAACGTCGCGAACTGGAACGCGAGCTGCAGGGAGAAGCCGGAGCCGATCTTCAAGCCATCGAACAAGAACGAAGGCGAAGGCTATCGCTGGATCCACCTGCGTCACCAAACCCACGAGGCGGTGTCGCGATCGAACCAAGGTCTACGAACGTGGCCACCGATGACGGTGCTGGGGGTGCCAGACCCCGGTCCCCTGCACAATCGGTACGATCGACCGCAAGCACTACCACGAGGACACGGATGGTGGAGCTGGAGACTGAAGAAAAGTTAGCCGCCCTGCGAAGAAAGGAGCTTCAGATCGAGGCAGACCTTATTAGGAAGCGGTTGGCTGTGAGCCTAGCAGTCATTCAGGATGACCAGGAAAGCCTTCACGGTGATAACGGAACCGATCATCATCAGAAGCTTAACGCCTGGCTCCAATCGAACACCCTTGATGCGCGAAGGGAACGACGGGACGTCCCGAAGTCCGGAACCAAGGACGACCGACACCTAAGGTTCAACGTGAGGGACAGATCAACCACTCCCGTCAGATCAAGAAGTAATGTTAACGCCTTGACCGAGGCCATGGAAAAGCTGGCCAGACCCAGGATCAAGTGTCCTGACTTGCAACCATTCTCCGGAGCTTCAAATGAGTGGTTGGCATTTAAGGCCGCCTTTCAAGATTCAACAACAATATGCCGGCTGTTACCGGCAGAAAATCTGCAGCGGCTAAGAAGCTGCCTGGAGAAGCCAGGGAACTGGTGTCTGCCCTGCTGTGCACTGCAAGCAGCCCGGACATCATCCTGAAGACGCTCGAACAATGCTTCGGGCAACCTGAGGCCATCATCGACCGAGCCTTAGATGACCTCAAGAGGTTGCCGAAGCCAGGATCATCAGCGGTAGAACTGAACGTGTTCGCTGTTAAGCTTCAGAACGTGGTCTGCGTAATCAAGGGCATCAACCGCCAGGGGTACCTTTTTAACCCCATGCTGGCCCGAGAAGTATTAGAAAAGCTGAGCCCTCACATCAAGGCCCGGTGGTGCGACTACGCAAACGAGCAAGAAGGAACAGCGGACCCAGAAATCGTCGTGCTATCTCGCTTCCTCATGCGAGAGGCAGACCGAGCGCTCCGATATAGTTACGCTCCATCTGCAATAGCAACCGCTGCCAAGAGAGAACCCAGGCCGACCATCACCGATGCCAGGCCGAAAAGGAAACCGAACGCCGTGTACAATGTAGCTGAAGACGAACAACTAGACAAATGCCCGATGTGCGAGAAGCCACACAAGCTACCGGACTGCCCGAAATACGCAGCGCTATCCGTAGATGAACGGTGGGAGCTTGTGCGCAAGAACAGGCTTTGCTTCAAATGTATCGCCAAGAGACACATGCGCCTCCACTGCAAGGCCAAGCGGTGCAGCATAGGACAATGCCTACGACCTCATCACACGAGTCTGCATCAGCAAGATAAGGAGGCACGTCCCGAAAACCCGAGGTCCGAAGCAGGCACCGCAGAATCGGTCCTGACGATGGCAACACCGACCGCCACCAGCAAGAGGACAGTGCTGCTGAAGATGTGTCCAGTCACTGTCGTGGGACCACGGGGGGAGATCCGCACACACGCCCTCCTGGATGAAGGGGCTACAATCTCGCTGATCGATGAGGAGTTGGCGCAGAACATCGGTGCAAAGGGATCGCTGCTACCGCTACGGATGCAAGGAGTTAACGTGACACAGGAAGAAAATAATAGCAAGCTGGTCACCATACATTTGAGGGGAACAGACAGAGAGCTGCACAAATTTCAAGCAAGAACAATCAAAGGCATGAAGTTGATTCGGCAATCCATACCGAGCACGCTTCTGGAGTACGAACATCTCCGAGATCTATCGCAAGAGGAAGTGTGCTACGATACCGTACGGCCTGGAATACTGGTGGGAGCAGACCACTGGGAATACATCGTAACACAAGAACTGCGCGTCGGTAAGCGGAACCAGCCGGCCGCATCCCGAACTCTACTAGGATGGGTGGTGCACGGGACTGTACCACGCATCATTATCAAAGATCGAAACAGCGTTCTGCACGTCTACACTCCGGAACGAAGAGTGGAGGCGAAAGAGCAGCAGGACAATCATCTCCACGACTTGGTGGAGCACCACTTCAGCATCGAAGCGCTCGGCATCACTCATAAGCCACATGTGAGTGACGCGGATCAGCGAGCCGCTAGAATAATCGAGCGAACTATAAAGAAGACGGACAAGGACTACAAGATCGGACTGCCCTGGAAGGCGGACGGCATGACATTGCCTCCGAGCTATAGTGGAGCGCTCCGTCGCCTCCACAAAATTGAAGTGAAGATGGACGCTGACTCAGACTTCGCTAGAAAATACACCGAGCAGATAGAGAACCGACTGCAGAAAAGATACGCTGAGCCATGCGACGGCGCTGAAAAGACAAGTCCGGTCTGTTGGTACCTGCCACACTTCGCGGTACAGAACGTCAACAAACCGGGGAAACAGAGGCTTGTCTTCGACGCGGCAGCGAAAAGTCGCGGAGTCAGCCTGAACGACCATCTCCTGGAAGGGCCGGACCTACTGATGTCACTACCAGGCATCCTGTTTCGATTCCGGGAGAAACGCATCGCAGTTACGGCAGATGTACAGGAGATGTTTCTCCAAGTGAAGATTCATCGGGAAGATCAACCGGCACAACAGTTCTTATGGAGAGGCGCCGACAGAGAGAAACCACCTCATCACTTCAAGATGACGAGCATGATATTCGGCGCCGCGAGCTCTCCCTTCATGGCGCATTACGTACGCAACTACAATGCGAGAGAACACGCTCAAACCCACCCTCTCGCCTACGAAGCCATCACTCGAGATCACTACATGGATGACTTGGTAGCGAGCTACGAGGATGAACAGAAAGCCCACCGCGTGATTTCTGAATTACAAACAGTTCACGCGGCGGCAGGGTTCACACTGCGAGGATGGAGCACTAGCAACAATAGCGTACTGCGAGACGTACCCAAAGAACTGCGAGCGACCACACCGACTCAACTTGGACGAAACGGGCCAGAGAACAAGATACTCGGGCTGTACTGGAACGCCGAACGAGATGAACTGGGATTCAACACTTCAATGAACAGAGTCCCCGCCGAAGTGCGTGCACGAAGTCGCGCGCCTACCAAGAGAGAGGCACTCAGCGCGGTCATGTCCATATATGACCCTCATGGACTGCTGAGCCACTGCACCATACGAGCAAAGATCATTTTGCAGAGCCTGTGGCGTTTGAACATCTCCTGGGACGAGCCCATCCCTGATGAGGAGAACGACCTTTTCGCCACCTGGCTGGGACACCTCGCCGATCTTTCGGGTCTGCGACTGGAACGACGCTACGCGATGGAAGACGACCAGAACTTGGAGCTGCACGTTCTGTGTGACGCCAGCAAACAGGCCTACTCTACGGTGGCAAACTGGCGCGACACACAAACCGACGGAAGCGTCAGACTGAGTCTCGTGACCGCCAAGTCAAAAGTGGCTCCGAAACGCGCGCAGACCATTCCCCGCCTGGAACTGCAGGCGGCTGTCATTGGTGCCAGACTGGCTGACACCATCAAGAAAGAACATCGAGTCCAAGTCAAGAGAACAGTATACTGGACCGATTCAATGACGGTGATTCATTGGGTGCGGCACGACGCGAGACGGTACACTCCGTTCGTCGCCCATCGCTTGGGTAAGCTAGCAGAGCTCACTCACAAGGAAGAATGGCGATGGGTGCCCACCAGGGAGAACATAGCCGACGATGCGACGAGATTCGCGAGCACACCAATCTCCATAGAAGACCGCTGGTTCCAGGGACCAGAATTCTTGCTCCGCCCCGAGGATCAGTGGCCGACAGAAACGACGTCGAGCGAAGACGGCGAGGAATAGGTGATCCTGCATGTTACGGTAGAAAACAAAGCAGGGGAGTGGCTGCCAGATCCCGCACGCTTCTCCAAATACGAGACGCTAGTCAGAGCGTCAGCCCGCGTGCTGGCATTCATCGACTTATGTCGGCGCCGAGCCTCGGGATTAGAACATCGACACATCGAGGAAGCGGAACGCGCTCTCCTACGTCAAACCCAACAGGAGAGCTTTCAAGATGAGCTACAGAAGCTAAAAGCATCTCGTCCGAGCACCAGGACGAGCCGACTGTTTCGGCTGGACCCAGTCCTGGAAGACGGCATCCTGCGCGTCAGAGGCCGCATCGGGGCGGCTGATGCACCTCTCGAGGTGAAACAGCCAATCATCCTCGACGGCCGTCACCGGATCACCAAACTCATCGTGCTGCGAGAGCATTGCGCAGTGGGGCACGCGAACCGCGAGCGCGTGACGAATGACCTCCGTCAGAAATATTGGATCATTCATCTACGACCCACCGTGCGCATTATTGAGAAGGACTGCGCCCTCTGCCGAAGGAGGCGATCGAGACCTCTGATTCCGGCGACGGGGGACCTGCCACGGGCACGCCTCGAGCCCTACCACCGCCCATTCACCCACTGCGGGGTGGACTATTTCGGGCCGATGATAGTGAAGATTGGACGCCGCCGAGAGAAAAGATGGGGCGCACTGTTTACGTGCCTCACCACACGTGCGGTACACCTGGAGCTCGTGTCGTCATTATCCACGAGCTCTGCGATCATGGCACTGCGAAGAATGGCGGCGCGAAGAGGTTGGCCATGTACTCGGACAACGCGACCAACTTTCGAGGGGCCAACAATGAGCTGTGAGCAGCCTACGCCGAGTGGGCACCAGCACTGCAAGACGAAGCCCTACTACACCGACTGGAATGGCATTTCATCGCGCCGGGGGCTCCCAACCAGGGAGGAGCCTGGGAACGACTGGTGTGATCCATCAAAGTCGCATTGGCCGCCACACTGAACGAAAAGGAACCGACCGAGGAAGTCCTGCTTACCCTGCTGACAGAAGCCGAGTTCTCTGTGAACGCGAGACCTTTGACTCATGTCAGCGTGAGTCATGAAGATCCAGAAGCTTTGACTCCAAACCATTTCCTCTTGGGGTCATCCGCCGGCCTGCCCACCGCCGGACAGCACAGCGAAACCGATCGACGCACCTGGAAAGCCAGCCTAGCGCTCGCTGACCATTTCTGGCAGCGCTGGGTCCGAGAGTACCTGCCCACATTGGTGCCACGGGGAGAACCCTCGGACAACAAGAGGTGACTACAAATCGGGGACATCGTCATCGTAGTCGACCACACCCTCCCAAGGAATGTGTGGCCCATGGGGATCGTCGAGCGCGCCTACACGGGTCCAGACGGCGGAGTACGAGTGGCAGACGTCCGAACGAAGACTGGCGTCTTCAAGCGGCCCGTGAGAAAGCTCATCGTCCTGGAGAAAGAAGAGGCTGCGCGAGCTGTGCCGGTGGGAGGAACTGTAGCGGACGCCGAGCTATAGATTAAGTTAGGAAAATTGTTATGTTTAATTGCCTTGTATAGTATAAAGATTAGAGGCGAACGATAGGGTTGCTGCCGCCGAACTGGGCGTGGCAGCCGGGCGCCGCCGTTTTGTATATTTATAGTGTGCGAGCGAGAGGGCGCAACCCGTCCCTCTCCCACACTTATCGGATCGGCAGTATAATATTTATAGTGTGCGAGCGAGAGGGCGCGACCCGTCCCTCTCCCATACTATCGGATCAGCAATATTATATTGCAGATACCGGCCTATAAAGGCAGCGGCGCCCGCCCTCAAAAGGATTCAGCATTAAGACTTCGTCTAGAACAGTTCTAAGAAATAAATATTAATTAACAGTGATCGAAGGTTTACTTTCAACAACATACAGTCCTCAACAAATGCTTTTGTCCGTCTTCTGTCTGTCTGTCTGTTCTATCCCACAGGTCGCATTTTTCAACCGATTTTGACAAAAATTGGCATAGAAGTTCCTTGATTGTTTTTTCTGTGGATCGCGATTTTTGTTGATGGAAAATAGGGAGGAAAAGGGGGGAAGTTTACTGTATCAATCAAGTTTGAGAGGCACACTAAGGACTCCATTCTACACAAGATGTTGCGAAAAACATTCCAGTGCAAGGGGTAAAGGGGGGGGGGGGGACAATGCTGTAGCGTTACAATATATGGACAGATTTAAAATTTTGAATTTTAAACTACGCAGATCTCTCCGCCATTACAAGACGAACTCGTAGACACCAAATTCGACCTCCTAAACCAAGGGAACGCGAGTAATCGCTCAAACTTATACCAATATTTAAAAGTCTACATAGGTAAGCCTATTGGAAAATTCAAGCACCTGAAATTCGATTTAGAATTGCAATTTCTTCGTTAATTTTGTTACTCAAATTACTTTTTGTACTTGGGACGCGAGGTCTACTATTCTCGCAGAACCACTAGTAATTTAGATACCTAGTATCTCATTGCACATACACAACACATTAGCTTAAATACTAATTACTGGGTTGGCCAGTAAATAAACTATATAATATACCTTTTCACACCACCTGCTCGACAATGTCATATGTCATATAAACCTCACCGAAAGCAGGTGATTAAATACCTACGGCTGAGCCGGGCGTAAAGTTGTACTGAATTTCCCCCTCGCGGGCATAATGTGATTTGAATTTGCAACCTTTGAGCCAAAGAGACCCTCACAATAAAGAATCAGCAGTTTTTTTACACTCCTATATAAAGTGCGATTTTGTATACTTACCCCATAACATCTATAGCTAGATAGAAAACTCCTTATTTTATCACTGAGACACCATTTAATTTTTAGGAACTCCACTATTCTTTTAAGAGCCCGTTACGATCCCCAGCTGAATACCTTTACCTAAGTACCTTCTACTTTTGGATACCACACATAACTAGTACTTCTGTCATCATAGCCTATCATCATGTATATATATCATGTAGCCTTATCATCATGTCAGCAATAGGACATCTTACCCTTTAATTACCCTTTGCACAAGACACTTCTAGAGATGTCCAACACTCAGTCACCATCTTATGGATACTTATGCGACTGTCCCGTACTCAGCTCATCAGAGACGCAGTTTTTTTCAGGCATGATAGATAGATATATAGGGTGTTTGGTAATAATACAGACGATATTCAAGTGACGGTTTCTCAAAACATAAAAAAAAAACTTCTGGAAAAAAAAACTACTAGTTATATGATCAAATTTTAAAGAAAATTGACTAAGTTTAGGTGATTAATTCGATATAAAACTTACTGCCTACTCTTGCAATGGGCATCCAAAAATAAAGGCCGATTTGATATCTCTTTCGGAAATGGTTGCGGGTTTTGGGTTAGAAAGGGACAACAAGAGATATCTCGAGACGTCACCAATACAGTATATGTGGTTAGATAGCAAGCATTATGCAATACCACAACATAAGTTTAATAAAGTGTTTGTTTTTACATGCCAAAATAAATTTCATATTTCTATGGTAAACATTTCACAAATTTATTTATTATGCTCATCAAAATAACCCCTTTCATTTTTGTGCGTATATTATCAAACACCCTTTATATATATAATTCTTTATAGTTATAGAAAATTACACTAACATAACCTAGAAGACTTAAAGACTAATACGAAATGTTATTAATACATTTTAAATTTACCAAATTTTATTGTGACAACCGACTAAACTGGATGTATACTACACTTTTAGAACAGCTTGCACGTGCAAATCGTAAGTAGATGCTTACTATTGTGATATGGTCCCGCCAGTCGTTGCTCCCCGCTCATTCAGAAAATACATTGTTGCAGAAATATAAACTATTACACTTGATGCGCGGTAGCTTGGCAATAGATGTCATTCCTTCACCACGATATCCCAAAATGGTAAAGATGTATCGCTATTTCTGTCGCTCACCATACAAACGTGTCGCAAAACTGCTATCGCTAGAATCTCGTAGTACAAGGCCTACAAGAAGTCAACTGGGCAAACTGTACAACTTGAAAATATACAAAATCGGGGAAAATCACTGCATGAAATTTTTTGTTTTCAATGTCCCATTCACGTATTTTGTTGTTTTGAAATCTGAAATATATTTTAAGCCAGTCATTTTATATTGCATTTATGAATAATATTACGGTTCCGAGTACCAAATTACAGGCACATGATAAAATTATATGATTTGTGAATAAGAATTTAAGTAAGCATAGAAAATATTTTTAAATACAAAATAATATAGATCTATAATTAAATGCGTAAGCTTCAGAATTGCGAAGCTCCCGAAAACTGCAAAATTTTAAGTTGTGGTAATTTATTTTCTCGTCACTGGTCGGTGAGGTGAATGACCTCTATAGCCATCTTATTCCGCACGGACCAAAGCTGACCCGCCCCCAGCTTTGTACACGTGGTTTGTCAGTAAAAAGATAACTTCTACCCCATATATATATGTATATATAATAAATATCTTTTTTACCCCATTCTTGCAAGATGTGGAATGAGCTACCATCTAAAGTTTTGCCGTTAGGCTACGATATGGGTTCAAGAGAAATACAAAGAGGTTTCTACAGGGTAGGGTACATCGAAAATACCCCGGGTGTTGCCGGTGTCAACAGGCGACGGTGACCGCTTACCATCAGGTGGGCCGTAAGCCTGTTTCCCCACAAATATCATAAAAAAAGAGTTAATTCCGAATTTATAATATTAGTAAGTATCATTACAAGATAATATTTTTTTATTTCAACCACTTCAGATTCTCCTAAGGTCAATCTAAAATAGTTTAAAAATCCTAACCTTACTTCAAAAGAGTCTTCCAGAAAACTGAGTAGGTACCTATATCCCGTAAATAAACGACTTCAAACAGACTTGCGTAACGTATGTAAATGTTTTCTATGAAAGGTTTGTTTGTTTATTTGAGTCGCTATTTGAAAGATTTTTTATGTAAAACAGGAGCACAGAAGTTTTCAAGGGAAGGGTTTGTTTGTTCGTCAATGCCTGTAGGTTTTTCTTGGAATCTGGGGTTCAAAAGACCAGAAGCCCAGCTCTCATAAGGCCTCATTCTTTGTTTAAAATAATATGTACCTAAGCTCGCGTTTGACCACGATCACGCATTTTACTTAGAAAACATTCTATTATTAATATAAATACGGGATTTATCTCGTACCGTTATATTATGGTGTTTCGATCCGCATCATGTTCAGCAGTGGACGCAGATACGATGATAATCTAACTATCAAACAAAGTCGGGTTAGTTACCCAATTTATAACTGACTATATTTATATAGACGCCACGATATTGTATATAAAACCCCACAATGCAGAACCACATTTACGAACAATTTCTCTTTTTACCTAGGACCATTTATATACAATAAAATCAACAAATGTATTAATATTGAAAAAGTATCATTTTATACGTGCAAAAATTGATAACTTTCTTAAACTACTTGATTACAAAGGTACAGAAGAACTTATGGCAGTGATATCGTAAATAGAAAAAAACTAAACAATGGAAAAAGATAAAAAACAAGTAATATATAAATAAATAAAGAATGCCCAAATCCACATTATAATTGACGTTAAATGCACACCGATAGAAGATAATTTCAGATTTAGACAGTATTTAGATACTTAAGAAGATACATAATCTATGGTATTCGTTAAAATTTAAGCATTACACAACTAGCAGTAATTATATGTATAATATAACAGATATTCTAGTAAACGTAATATATAAATACTGATTAATAGATTTATAAGAAAAGTCAAAAGTCAAACATTTTTATTCATTAAAATCACAAGGATCACTTTGAAACGTCAATTTTACTGCCTATTCCTTCGCGACCAAGCCAGGAAAGAAAGGCAAGAAACAAGGCTGGTTGTTTTTTTTAATGATCCTTTTACAATACATAATACAGAAAAGAAATTACGTCTAAATTGTAACATTTTGAACGAGTTGGAGCAGTTTCAATCCCAAGCTTCTCTATCATCTAAATAATCCGATATTTTATAGTAGGCTCTTTTATAAAGATTTTGTTTAATTACATTTTTAAATTTGTTGATTGTCAATTTTTGTACATCCCTTGGGAGTTTGTTATGAAAGCGTACACCTTGCCCTTTAAACGATTTACTAACTTTATGGAGTCTACAAGTGGCAACAGCGAGTTTATCTTTATTTCTAGTATTAAAATTATGATTATCGCTATTTTTCTTAAACAAATTAATATTTTTGTGAAAATAAATTAGATTTTCATAAACTTTAACATACATCAATAATCTAACTAAAAATTTCAAATTCATAAGTCGATAGCATTGTAGGTATGGAAGAGCAAGGACGCCCTGCCGTCATACAGTGAAAACTAGTACGGAGGGTAGTCACTTGACTATAACATATACACTTATACTTAAACTTGATATATATACTTGACATCATAACAGCAAACTTAAACACTAGGAAACAAGCATGTTATAATTTAAGTCTAAATTTTAAGATTGCTTTTTCATTTCTTTTTTTTAATTTTAAGTAACTTACTTTTTGAAATAAATTTTACTTACCTACTTACTTACTTAAAAAAAACTCAAGAACGGCGAGACCAATTTTGATAATCATTGATTTGCTGGATTGGTCTCCGCCCGAATAGCAGAATAATTATTTCATCATCATCATCATCATCATCATCAACCTATAGCAGTCCACTGCTGGACGTAGGTCTCTCCCAGGGTGCGCCATTGAGCCCGATCCTCAGCTCTTCTCATCCAATCCTTGCCAGCCACAGCGCGCAAATCGTCACTCCAATAATTATTTAAATATCGGAAAAAAAATCAAAAAAATATGAAGAGAATTCATTTTCTCATACACAGATGCAGCTAATGATGGCAGATTGACAGTTCTACCGGGGTGACTTACATTGGCAACCCGCGTCATATGCATGTCAAGGCGGTACGAAGTCCGGCGGGATAGCTAGTATTAAATAAAACAAGTTTCTCTACTCCATTTTCCGATTTAGTTCACTGCAGTTTGTATTAGCAAATGGAAGGATATCAAATATTTATGCACACTTATTGCACAAATAATACTGAATGTGCTTTTTAAATATTGATGGTATCAGGAATATTTAAATGGCATGTAAAAATAGCATGTTGTTGTTTGCATATCTTTCCCACAGCTGGGCAAACACTTGCAACGATATTACTTATGGTGGTCCAATGCCGCACACAATATTTTTTTTCATCACTTATTCTCTGACTGTTTTTGTTTTTCTTTTTATTTAATTAACAAAAAATTACATACATAAACATACATAAAGCACTGTAAAACCTTAAAGGTTTGTCTCGGTGCTTAGGACACTCAAGCGCTACATATTATTTAAATAGGGACTTATAAACCCCGTCACCCTAATAGTATGTAGGTACACAAAGATAGTAAGTCGGCGGCTGCAATTATAATCACAAGAGTTATAAATTTTTATGTATATACTTTGAATTTCATAAGTTAGTTCTTAATGAAAAACGGCACAATAATCCTCAATGCATACCGAACGCAAAGACAATGCACATTGCACGTGTCATATAGCTAGGTATCAACTATCTTGTTTACTTCATTCTCGCTCGGTTCGGTCGAAATCGACAGAACATCGATTGGTAATTGTAAACTCGATATTGGCTCCATAAATATGCTCTGGGCCCTAGAACCTTAAGTAAATTTGAAACAGAATGAGGCTCATGGATAATAGCTTAAATGAAATACAATCTACATGAAAATCCTTACTATATTTAAAAATAAAAATGGTTACATTTATAAATGGTAAAATTAGCTACAAATTTCATGAAAAATCCTTATTTCTATTTAACTAGTGGTTCGGCCCGAGCTGAGATCTCGCGAGTCTGCCAAACTAACAAAAAAAAATTATGTTCGTTATCTTTGACTATCAAAATAGTGCCCTGAAATAAATATCCAATTATACCTACAGTTAAACAACGTTACAGTTACCTACAAAAATAACCTACAGTTTCATTCAAATTACAGGAAACGGGAGTTCATGTCATTTGGTTACTTTTTTGGGGTAGAAATTGCGGTTATTCTGGATTTCAGACTTTTGCCTATATTTGTGCCACTAAAGCTACACGCATACCAAATTTCAACACTGTGGGGTCACTGGTATACCCTGTGAATTTCATCAAAGTTCAGTTCTTATTATTATAACTCAAAAACTGCAAGGATTAAAGTAAAAATAAAAACGGGGTCGAAATGTACTAATAAAGACCTTTCATTTGACGTCCCACTTGACCGAATAGTCTCATTTTCATTTATTTTCCCCCCTTGAACCCAAATATCTCAACAATCCCCCAACATTTTTATTACACTAAACAACTCATTAGCTTATTAGCTCCAAATCAACTTGGGTAAATCGGCGTTGTATGTATGTATGTATGTTTGTCCGAAGATAACTTTCGAAACATTGATCCTATCATTTGATGCATAGGTAGGTAGTGATGGCACAATTTTGGTGTGGCTAAATGAGCTATAAATGTGAGGGGTTGTTGAGATATTGGGCTTCAAGAGAGGTATTGTGCCATCACTACCTACCTATGTATCAAATTTCACGATGATCGAATCAACATTTCGAATGTTATCTTCGGACAAACATACATACATATAACGCCGATTTGCCCAAGTTGATTTGGAGATCTCGTTTCGCTCGATCAAAAATGAAAGAGGCCATATTCTATAATGAAATGATATGCTATAATGAAATACAACCTCCATGACAAATCCTTATTTCGATAAAATGAAAGAGGCCGTAGTCTAGTAGTGAAACAAAAACAATGAGAACGCAATTTTTCTTTTTAGCAATTAAAACTTATTCAAACACATAACTCGCCTATTTATATCGGTTGAAAAGACCCAACTTATTAAAAATTTGCGTTATCTGTCACTCAATTCCAAAGTTCCATCAAATAACCCTCTAGTAACTCAATTGAACATCAACCCTATACTAAGCAGTACGCCAACAAAGCCATTGGCGCGGCAACGTGATTCCATAATTAACATCACACATTATGCTGAAACCTTGGAGGAATTAACCCTACTTCGGCTATAGAACAACCTCATGCCAAAATTCAGTTTTAGAGTAATGGTTATGAATGAATGGATATATGCACGAATGAATGAATGAATGATTTAATTATTAATTGAATGAATGGGTATTATTTATTATATACTTTACAGGCTAGGAACATGATGGTCAATAGTCATGTTTAATATCAATAGTTCGCCCCGAACTGACCTACAGTTTTGTTCAAATTACAGGTAACGGGAGCTACACGCATACCAAATTTCAGCACTGCGGGGTCTCTGTACCTTGTGAATTTTGTCAATGTTCAGTTTTTATTATGGCTAATAACTTATACACTACAAAGTTAAAACTAAAAACAAAAACGGGTTCGAAATATACTCACAAAGACCTTTTATTAGACATGCCATTCGACCGGTCTTATTTTGTTTTTTTTACCCTTTTTGAACACTAATATCTCAACAACCCCCCCCCCCCCCCCCCACCCCCACCCCTCTCATTTTTAGCTCATTTAGTCACATCAAAATTGTGTCATGACTACCTACTTAAGTACCAATTTCCCGATGATCTAATAAACGATTCGAAAGTTATCCTCGGACAAACAAATATACATACATACAACGCCGATTTGCCCCAATTGATTTAGAGATGATGTCACAATGCAGGCTTTTGTTATTCAAACTGCATGACACCAGACAAAACGAACCAAACATAAAAATGCATGATCAGATTGAAAAGGGCAGCCAATTTACGTAATAAATCTAGTAACAGGTATTCAAGTCTCGAAATTGAATTAACATTCAATTTGTCTAGATAAAGTTAACTTTCAGTGAAGTTTACGTTTCCAGGTTAGGAGACTGACTTTTTTGTGACTTTCATGATATCGAGATAAGATTTGACTAGATTTATTACGTGGATTGAATGCCAACTTACGTAATAAAGAAATAGAAAGCTTCTCAAGATTTACCAGTGCTGGAAAACGCAGCGTGTGTGTATTTTTTATGTTTGTATTTAGTCATTAAAAGTCTGTTTTTTGATCGATCTCCAAATCACTTGGGCAAATCAGCGTTGTATGTATGTATGTTTGTTTGTCCGAGGATAACTTTCGAAGCATTTATCCGATCATCGTGAAATTTGGTATATAGATATGCAATGATGGGACAATTTTGAGGTGACTCAATGAACTAAAAACTTTGGGAGGTTGTTGAGATATTGGGGTTCAAGAGGGGTAAAAAAAATGAAAATGAGACTATTAGGTCAAGTGAGACGTCAAATGAAAGGCCTTCATTAGTACATTTCGACCCCGTTTTTATTTTAGTAAAGTTTTTGTAGTTTTTGAGTTATTAGCCATAATAAAAACTAAACTTTGACAAAATTCACAGGGTACACCAGTGACCCCACAGTGCTGTAATTTGGTATGCGTGTAGCTTAAATATTACAAATATAGGCAAAAGTCTTAAATCTAGAATAACTGCAATTTGTACCCCATAAAAGAGTAACCAATTAACATGAACTCCTGTTACCTGTAATTTGAATGAAACTATAGGTCAAGTAGTTGGTTATTATTTTGTAGCACTATTCTGATAGTCAAAGATTACGAATAATATTTTTTTTTGTTTTTATTGTAGTCTCGCGAGATCTCAGTTCGGGGGGAACCACTAGTAGGTATTATTAGTGTTGAAATACCTTTTTTCCTGCGTCACGCTTACTTTCTTTTGGCACGACCAGTATAACTGGTAGATAATGCTATTAGCATTAAGTCCTCCTAGCACTATTCTGTTGTGTGTGAAAGTATTAAATTAATAAATAAAGGTGGAAAGGCTAATTGTATACATTCATTTGAATACTGTTGTTTTTTTAATTGTTTTTTTGTTTATGGTGTACAATAAAGTATGCATCATCATTATCTTTATCAACCTATAAAGAAAGAAAGAAAAATAATTTATTGGACATACACAGGTTCTTACAGACAACACTACTTACTAAATCACAATGATAACACAATATAAAATACACAACACAATATAAATACAAAGGTATAATAAATACAATGGATACAAAGAAAGGTACAGGTTGTAACGTGTAAATTTCAATACACGCTACATTCTTTAAATTAATTAACATATTGACATACCATACAAACAAATACCACAGAACACGACATCTAGCGACATGGCGGTGCATTATCACATCACGATCTCACACATCTAGACATCTTTTCTAGTACTCTTATTGTAGTTCGCCATGTGTGCGGTAGATGGCGTTGTAAAACACTGTACAGAATGTGGCCATACACAATGCTTTATTTTGACTGACGGATGGATTTCGTTTCTTGTCTATGGCAGCACTGATTTTATTTGTTGCGTCATGCAATCAAAGTACGTGATAATTAAATTCAACGGTTACTAAAGATAGCGGGTTGGCTGCGCTTACTATAAAAGCCAACGCCCGTTCATCCTCACCCTTTTTCCTCACCAGAAGACCACAGCAGAAACTTCTTTCTACTCCACACAAAAGTTAACCTCTCAGTTTGCTGCGACAGTGTGTTTCATTCTACTCTTTTCTTTTAAATTCTGTGCAACACGCTTCTACATCTGGTAAGTAATAGTGCCTCGCCTATTCAATTATCATGTGTAATCCCCGTCTAATTCCATTCTCTTTAAATTAATTCGTTATTTTTCTGTTCCCAAACAGGAAGTCGGTTTTTTTTTTATCCTTTTATATACATTTATACCCTTTCTTTGGGTTTAACCTGACTCTTCTCATCATCACCTACGTGTTATCCAAGCCGTAAGAGGCTTGACGGTTCCTCCGCACGACCAGCTAAACCGCCACACTCAGGGAGCCTCGACTTTTCTACGAGCCTACCGTCGCTAGCTCTGCACCACATCATCTCTCCGGACTGGCGCCAGGAACGGTCGACGGAATATCATAATAGGTGTATTTAATCCATATTTTTACCCGGGTTGAACCCCTAGGAACCCTATTATATTTTCTGACGCACTTCTCGTCAGATGGCGCCCATTTTATTATTTTAACGGTAACAATCATACCCTCTAGAACTACCACGTGTATTTTGTCATGCTCTAAGGCCATAAGCCTCAAGATTCTGTGCTCCTCCAGCAACATTCTTTTGTCTACCATCGATAAACCAAGGAAATATTGTCAACCTCTGTTGCCTTGCCACAAGTATAAAAAAATATTGTAAGTACCTACCCGCTCTACCGAATTCTATTTTACTAATATATGTATCAAACCATACCTATCTTTTATTTCTTTTATCTTTTAATTTTAACTGTTATATCAACTCTCTCTTTATATTTTAAAACTGTTACATTGGCAGCCCAACGTGTATTTTCTTATAATTTTGTGGTACTTGGTTTATCGATTGGGACTTAAACTTTCTAATTACAGCGCGCTGACAACATCTTACGGTGGCACTAGTTTAATTATACTTTATATCAATTTCAGGACAAAACATGTCCCTAAGAACCGACTTCTGGACCATGCTTTGGAGAGATGAGGTGGAGTTTGAGCTGCGGCGACGTGGCATTCACTTCGATGATACGGCATCGGCAGGAGAGCTGTCCGCGCTTTTTGCGGAGGATCCGGTCTCACCATCTGCGGAAACCGACGCCGGACTTCACATGTCGCTTGATGTGGCGAGGCACTTGCAGGTATGCACCGTCAAGTCAGCCACCTCAAACAGTCCATTAATTTTAGAACATCTTTCCGTAAGCACAAACGTCAGGCAAGGTTGTCACATCTGATATCTAGATTGACCAGATTAGTGAACAACACCGAGGAACAATCTGAACGCCTCGAGGATAGCCTAGCTTTGCTCGCTAGTTGTGACCTCTCCCCGTCCACATTACCCGTCTCAAATGATGACGAACCCTCACCGCATATTCACCTCCGGGGGAACGATGTGTGTGAGCGGGTACATTTGGATACCGGTGCTGAGAGACAATCCTGTCCCGCCCTCTCGTTGAGAATTCCCTCCCAACATTCTTATCAGCTATCGAGAAACTCTGCTATCCTAAAATGGGGACTCACTTTTGACGGACACTCTTGTGTCTTGGATTGTATTACTAGGGTTCAATATCTCTTATTTTTGAAAAAAATTCTCTACTCCATAAAACAAAAAGCATCTCTGTTTTTTGAAACAAACTTGCCTGACAATAAAACGTTTATAAATATTAACATTTTGTACATTCTATTCAGAGAGTTGGCTGACACCGGTATGACTGTTTTATTATTAAATAGAAATGCACTGTCGCAACTATCGCAACTGAGAGGATTACTTCTCAAAACCCCTAAACACCCACCTGATACTAGGTGTGGACTTTCTTAGATAAATTTACCGGTGTGAACACATTTTAAACATTGACTCTTCAATTGCCTCACTCTCTGTCAACACATTTTAACACTAACTCTTCAATTGCCTCACTCTCTGTCAACACTCTCATGGACAACACTACACATATAAACTATTATGTTGACATATCTACTACTCTAACTGCTGCAAATAAACTTTATACCTTGATTTTCACTCTTGAAAATTCCGAGGTTACACTGAAGGTTCTCCTTCTACTACTATGGTCTCCTTGATCATCGTAACCTAAAATGGCTGGTTAGCCTCAAGTCACCATCTGGTAGACTTGCAAGATGGCGGTTCGGTTATCTCAATATAATCTATACAGTGTGTCCCTGGATAAAGTGCAACCCCGAAAGGGGGTGAAACTAGATCAAAAATTATCGACAAAAAAATAGAAAAAAAAAATTAAAAAAAAATCGTATATAATTTATTGATGTATTAAAAATTTTATTACTCACTAATTACTCTATTTAATAAAAAAATTATTTCTTCCAAAGTAGTAGGTCTATTTTGTTAAAATAAAAACCATAATCATGTCAGATATGTGACGATGACGATAAAATAACAAATAACTCACAAACGAGTGGCTATCGTGACTTAAAGTTTAATTTTTGTATTAAAATTACATTTTTTAGGCTGTTTTTTTCCAATAAACTCCAAAAATCTTAAAATTAAGCCTATAATACTAGAAATTTTTATGACTTTTTATTATTGTCTATCATAATAGCTTTTAAATAAAAAAAAACCTACGTTCTAACATAAAAAATGTGCTGGCTAGGAGCTTTTAAAGTTGACCACTGATTACGTCACCACTCAGGTAGAGACACGTTTTTTTTTGCTGCTCAGGTAGTATTAAAAATCAAATTTTAGTTACAACATTTTTATTTAACTTATTACATGTAAGTATGAAATAAGGGTTTTGTTTAATGCATTAAATGCTCAAAATGGCTTCCTTGTTGTTGTAGGCACATTGCCGCATGAATAGCGATTTGTTGTGTGGCTCTAAGCACCATCTCTGGGTCACTTCTTATCTCATCGGCACATCGCATGATTTGATCTTGTAACTCTGCCTCGGTGTCTACGGTCGTTCTGTAGACTCTTTGTTTCATAACACCCCACAGAAAATAGTCTAGGGGTGTCAGGTCAGGTGAACGTGCCGGCCACCCGACTGGTCCATCCCGGCCGATCCACCTATTAGCGTAGTTTTCGTTTAAAAAACTTCGCACATTGCGCCCGTAGTGCGCAGGGCATCCGTCCATCTGCAAATACATCTGTTGCCTTGTAGCCAGCGGAACATCTTCCAGCAGTAGTGGCAGATCGTCTCTTAATAAGTTTAAAAAACTTTCGGCATTTAATGTTGCGGGTAAAATAACTGGCCCAATCAGCGTGTCGTCTATTAGAGCTGCCCATACATTAACTGAAAATTGCACTTGAAAAGTAGACGCCCTCTTTAGGTGTGGATTTTCCTCGGACCATACATGTAACTTTCTGCAATTTGTGATTCCATTCCGGGTGAATTTCGCTTCATCCATCCATAAAAATTTTTTTAGGAATTGTGGATTATTTCTAATTTTTTGTTGAATCCACGTAGACATTACGCATCTTGCACGATTGTCTACATTTTCATGCAAATGCTGTACTCGCTGATAATGGTATGGATGCAATCCCTTCTTTTTCAAAATTCGCCATACGGATGTTTTTGATATACCGTGACGCAAAGCTAAGCGTCTAATGCTGGTTGTGGGATCAGCAAACAAATCGTTTAAAACGGCCTCTTCTATGGAATGGTCAATAATGGTAGCTTGTTGCTCACGGCGATCTCTTGCTAATCCAAGTCCGATGTTGGATAACTTTCGGTGAACTTCTTGGAAATTTCGTGCTGACGGTATAAGTCTGCTCGGAAACGCATTTATGTATGCAGAACGAGCGACTGTTGTGTGTCCACGTGACATACCATAATAATAATGGATGTCAGCGATTTCTCGCGGAGAGAACTCAGTCAATCGCGGCATCTCCTAAACACAACAAAGTACAGTCAAAAACGTAACAAAAAGTCAAAAACAAAACAAAAGCAAAACAACGTAACAAAAACTTGAAGGCGCAGTAAGGTACGGTAGGCGGTAGCAGCGGCGAGAATATCGGAGCGACTGGCGTGCCTTGTTGTGAGTTCTGTTTCGATCCCCACCCTTCATCTTTCATAGAACAGGCCCAGCGACCATAATCTACAACAATATAAGTTAAAAAAGGGTCTCTACCTGAGTGGTGACGTAATCAGTGGTCAACTTTAAATGCTCCTAGCCAGCACATTTTTTATGTTAGAACGTAGGTTTTTATTTTATTTAAAAGCTATTATGATAGACAATAATAAAAAGTCATAAAAATTTCTAGTATTATAGGCTTGTAGCAACCCAGCGCGCGCTTGAATCGTGCACCGCTATGCAAGCCATCCCCACCTGAGATCCACGCACGCACACAATGCCGTTTGGCTCGCGGCTGGCCTATATAAGGAGCCACGCGCCTCGAGAGCTCAGTCGTCCTTAATTTCGACATAATTGCCCCTAGGGGCATGACTCGCTTCCCTACCTCTACTCCTCCTGAGCTCCTTGACATTGCCCTTCTCAAAAACGTAGCCCTCCGGCTGCGCTTAATTGAAGTTATTCATGAGCTAGATTCCGATCATAGACCGGTAATGCTCTTACTCGGCCCTCCCACTGACCAGCCCCCTGCCACCAAGACGGTGGTAGAGTGGCATAAACTTGAGAAAGCTCTCAAGTCTGCGCACTCGACTGACTTAGATAAGATCCCTTCTGTCATTCTGACATCTGGTGATATTACGGTAGCGGTTGACGCCCTTACCAGACATATCACAAACTCAGTCAGAGACTCATCAAAGCAGGTGCCCGTAGTGGATGACCACCGGGGCCCCTTGCCAGATGATATCAGACGGCTGATGACTGAAGCTAACGCTGCAGTTAGACTTCATAGTCGCTGCCCCACTAACGACAATAGAGTCTTGATGCGCTCCCTGCACCGTGAGGTGAGAGAGCGCATCAAAGAACATCGCAATCGTGAATGGGAGAGCCTGCTCTCGGGGATCGAGCCTAGCCATCTGGCCTACTGGAGGTTAGCTCGCTCCATGAAAGCGGACGCTCTCGCTCCGATGCCTCCCCTTATCCGACCCAATCACCCTCCAGCATTCGAAGACGAGGAAAAAGCCGACTTCCTGGCTGAAACCCTCGAATCCCAATGCTCGCCCAGTCTCGAACCCGTCGACCCTGTTCACCTCCATACGGTGAACAGCGAGGTTGACCGCTTAGCCTCCCGACCCCCTACTTCCCCACTTGATCCGATTGAGCCCTCTGAAGTCTTTGACACTATCAAGGCCCTGCACCCAAAGAAAGCCTCCGGCCCTGACGGCATTTCCAACAGAGTACTCAAGCAGTTCTCTGTTCCCCTTATCCATATCCTAGTCTGCATCTTCAATGCGGCCATGGAAACTTGCACCTTCCCTGATGCTTGGAAGGAAGCCAATGTTATTGGCATCCGAAAGCCCAGTAAACAGGCAAACGACCCAACTAGCTATCGTCCCATTAGTCTACTCAATAGTCTAGGTAAGATATATGAGCGTCTTCTAATGAAGCGTCTCTGGGCTCATGTCAATGAGTTCAAACTCCTTCCCGATGAGCAGTTTGGCTTCCGTGCCCAACACTCATGCCCACAACAGGTGCTCCGCATAACGGAGCATGTCCTCTCCAATTGGCAAAGTACCTGGCCTGCAGATACTGGTGCCGTCTTCCTCGATGTAGCGAAAGCTTTCGACAAAGTCTGGCACAATGGCTTGATTTACAAGCTTTTTAAACTCGGAGTCCCAGATAGACTCGTGCTCATCTTACGAGACTACCTGCAAGGGCGCAGCTTTCGCTACACCGTGGAAGGCACTCTCTCTAGTCCTAGACCAGTCAGAGCGGGAGTCCCTCAAGGCTCCGTTCTCGGCCCCCTCCTGTTCACGCTGTACACCAGCGATATCCCCCGCACTCCTCAAGTGGAAATAGCCCTATACGCAGACGACACGGCCTTGTACACATCCAATCGGAATCCTGATCGGGTGGGTATAAGGCTGCAGGCTGCCCTTCATTCATTAGCCACTTGGTTCCGCAAGTGGCGGATCGAGGTAAACCCGTCGAAGAGCACAGCAGTGTTCTTCTCACGGAGAAACCTCACTCCCAAACCGATCTCCTTATTTGGCAAGCCCATTCGCTGGGCCCCATCAGCCAAATACTTGGGTGTCATCCTCGATAGGCGTCTCTCCTTTAGGTTGCACATCACTAAGAGGTGCAATCAGGCAAAGTTCACCTTAGGACGACTGTCCTCACTACTAGGCGCGAAAAGTAAAATGTCCCTTAAAAATAAGGTGACCCTTTACAAAGCGTGCATTCGCCCCATCATGACATACTCCTCTGTAGTATTTGCCCACTCTCCTAAAGTTGGTGCCATTCAGGTTATTCAAAATCGCTTCTTGCGAAAAGCCTCAGGCTCGCCCTGGTACTTTCGCAATAACGATCTACATCGCGATATGAAATTAGAATCAATAGCCAGGTTCATGAAGCTCGCTTCCAAGCGGTTTTATGAACATGCCTCTAACCATCCGAACCCTTTGGTGCACACCATTCCGGTCTACCCGTTGGATTCGCCCGCCAACAAAATCCTCCGTCGTCCGAGACACGTTCTCGGAGACCCGGATGACGAAATCACCTCCGCTAATGCGGAAGGTGAGTCATCTACATCAGACAGAGTAAACACTTCACAGAAACACCGATCTCGCCGGCGAGGTCGACGAATCCCTTCAGTCGCCGCCTACACGAGGTACAAACATGTACCCGGGCGTTTCTCTCCTATCCCCATCCCGGCAACAGCCCAAGCCGAGGTTCGTACCTAAGTGGTGCCCTTGCGCTAGTTGCCTTTAAAAACTTACTGGGCTGAGCGCCATCTGCGCTCGCCAAAAGTTCGGTTAAGCTGTCACGGCCTCAGAGGCCAACAGCGAGATTAGTCCATTCGAAAAAAAAAAAAAAAAAAAAAAAGAGCTCAGTCGTGCTAGCGCGTCCGCCGTTTCCAGTATTGGAAGGGTGGTACTACTGGCTTAGCCGCTCTCTCCCGGCTTCACCTTGCGCCGTGTGCGGTCGTTTCCTTGCGTTGTTTCGTGACGTACCCCGTCACGAACTCGCCGGGAACGCACCCCTTTCGTTTACCTAATTCTACTTACCTGTTATAATTATTATTTGGACTGTTTTGTGGACGAACATTAAAATAACTGATTTGTACAAGCGGTGTTTACTTTAAACCTACAACGCCCGCTACAAACTGGCGCCCAACGTGGGGCACGAAAACAAGCAAGCCCAAAAGCCAGGACAAGAAGAATGAAACAAGAACCGGACACCATGAACCTTACAACTGAGCAGTTTGAGAAGCTGCTATCCGCTATTGGCAATCAGCAGCGACGCGGTTCCTTCGCCAGTTGTAAAATCTCATTCAATGGTGCTAGAGATACCGAAACGGTGGAATCATTCCTTGCTGCAGCGACGGTATTTAAATCGGTGGAACAAATCTCTGACGAAGATGCCATCAAAAGCGTCCCTCTGATTTTAAAGGAAGAGGCAGCAATCTGGTGGAATGGAGTAAAGAGTCAGGTAATGACATGGACAGATTTCGAGGCAAGGGTTCGCCATGCGTTTGCTCCCAAAAGACCTGCATACCAGCTGTACCAGAATATTGTCTGCATCAAGCAAGGTGAGGATGAGCTGACAGAAGTGTTTGTGGCCAAGAAGAGGGCTCTTTTTGCACAACTACCAGAATCCCACACAGAATCACAACAGTTGGACATGATCTTTGGCCAGATCAAATACAAGATTCGCGTCAAGATTGCAAGAGAATCTGTTAGTACCTTCGATGCCCTTCTGAAGGCGGCCAGAGGAGTCGAACAATTGCTAATTGAAAAGGAACATTCGGAAGAGAACGGGACTGGCCAGGAAAAAGATAAAGAGCCAGAAAAGGCAGCGATGACATTTAAAAAGAAGCGATGCACCTTTTGCAGATTGCCAGGTCACTCAATCGAGACATGTCTTAAGAAGCAGAAGAAAGATGCTAACTCCGCACCGGGTAGTGGGACTTCTGCCAGCAAGCCCGTGTCTACAATGTCTGCCGTGGGAACCCAAGCGCCATCGCCTTCGCTGCCAAAGTTCTCGTGCTACGGATGCGGCACTCCAGGAGTTGTCAGGTCGAAGTGCACAACTTGCTCTAAATCTCCGGCGAAAATTGAAAAAGCTGACGTAAGCTTCTGTTCCATAAACATAAAGGCTGACGTTCGCCCTAGGCCGACTATTGGAATCGCCATTGGGAAAATAGTCGGGACTGCATATGTGGATACCTGCGCGAAAACGAGCGTGGCGTCATACGCACTCTATAAGTGTTTAAGGAGACTAGGATTCGCCTTTGGAAGGCAAAATGTTATGGTCACCCTGGCTGATGGCACGAAGACACAGAGGGAAGTCTTGACCGTAAGTGCACCAGTCAGTGTCTGCTACCGGATGGTAAAGACAACTTTCATTGTGTTCCCAGAGTCACGAGAATCCCGGACTCTGTTGGGCATAGGATTTATCCAAGATGCCAGGATGGTTCTGGATATTCCGCAGAAGACATGGCATTTTGTGGATAACCCTGATGACATCTATGACCTTCAAGATGAGGACACTGAGGAGGTATCAATGGCACAGGTGGAGGCTACCCCAGTATATTATACGCCTCAAATAAGGACGATGTTGAGAGATGTTGAACTGACAGAATTTATCTCACCCTTGTCAGTAACGCCACCAGTTGACGTAAACGTGCGCCACCTTCTTGAACCAAGTCCCGGTCAAAACGTCTTCAAACCTGCACTGCCACAACCTACCGCATCTGCCCCAGCGATAGGAAGTTCGCTATCTAAAGAACCAGCACTGCCCGAGACGACTGCCTGCGTCAAGATGCCATATCATGTAGTACCTATAGACCTGCCTTCGCCTCCAAACAAACGGACCAGAGTTCTGTTTGATGGGTATTCACCACGGTTTGTGGATTTTATGTTTCAAGATGCACAAAAGCAACTTCACGAAGCTAATTGTGAATTATCTCCGCATTCCAAGGCACTCTTCCCTAGCGATAAAAGTAATAGCAGTGATGACGTAGAAATCAGTTCCATCGCAGTCGATGATGTCACATCAGAAAATCTAGATGCAACCCAGAAGGCACAGCTAATGGAAGTCTTGTGGACAAACCAAAACACCTTTGGAGAAAGTGAAGAACCGGCACTTCTTGCTGAGCACTGCATAGATTCAGGAGATCATAACCCCATTTCAGTGCCTCCATATCGCCTATCACCTCCTCGTCTGGCCTTGTTAAAAGAGGAGATTAAGAAAATGTTGGACAGTGGGGTCATTGAACCATGTTCGTCACCCTGGTCTGCACCCGTCATAATGGTACCAAAGAAAGATGGTTCGGTACGAGTCTGTGTTGACTACCGTAGATTAAATGCCATAACAGTACCCGACAAATACCCAATCCCACGCATTGATGATTTGCTACATGCTGCAAAACCGACACCTTTTATGTCAACACTGGACTTACGCGCAGGATATTGGCAAGTTAAGGTGAAGTCTGAGGATCAAGATAAGACCGCATTCATAACGCCATTTGGAGTGTACCGCTTCAAACGTATGCCATTTGGACTTCGCAACGCTCCTTCTACGTTCCAGCGCTTGATAGACAGGATAAGGATCAGCCTGGAAAACGTGAAGATGTTAGCCTATCTAGATGACTTGATAATTTTTTCGGCCACATATCAAGATCACTTGTCAGACTTAGGTAAAGTATTAAGAAAATTGGAAGAAAGTAACCTTCGGGTAAATTTCGGAAAGTGCCGATTTTGCTGCTCAACAATCAAGTATTTAGGCCACTGGATCACACCAGAAGGGATGAAAGTAGATCCAGGGAAAGTAACTGCCATACTTGGTTACCCAGCACCGAAGAATTTGAAACATTTGATGACGTTTTTGCAGACATGCTCCTGGTACAGACGCTTTATACCGAATTTTGCCAAGACCAGTGAACCGCTTTCTCGATTAACAAGAAAGAATGCAGAATGGACATGGACTGCAGAACAAGAGCTGGCTTTCCAGGAATTAAAAACACGTCTAACATCGGCTCCCGTGCTTCGACAAGCCGATGAGACGAAAGCCTATGTCATCAAAACCGATGCAAGTAACTATGCTCTCGGAGCCGTTTTAGTGCAGGGGGAGGGAAATGATGAGCACCCTGTCGAATACGCCAGTAGGCTTATGACCCTTGCAGAACGCAATTACTCCACTACCGAGAGGGAAGCCCTTGCTGTAGTTTGGGCGATAGGAAAATTCCGAGGATACGTCGAAGGTCTTCCGGTGACGGTTGTTACCGACCACCAGGCATTGAAGTGGTTGATGGTCTTGCAGTCTCCAACTGGCCGATTAGCAAGATGGGCTCTGCAAATCCAGGCTTATGAAATCACAATCAAATATACACCTGGTAGAACGAATGTGGTTGCAGACACCCTATCGAGGCCTATTTGTGATGATAAAACGGAAAAAAAATGTGGAGTATGCAGCGTAGCTGTAAATATGCCTCAAAGATCGTCTTCGGAAATTAGGGCAGAACAGCTCAAGGATGATTATATTACCGGCATCGTGGGTGCCTTAGAAGACGCGGAACGTACGGAGAACGCCGTGTATTGGAGTAGCAAAGGGTACATTATGAACAATGGGTTGTTGTACCGATACCACCCTACGGATGTTTCAGATGATGCTCAGCTCGTGGTGCCTCAGCATGAATGGGCAAACGTTCTCTCCGTGTATCATGACGATCCTTTGGCTGGACACTACGGTGCAGATAAGACTTATCAACGCATCTCAAAGCGATATCACTGGAAGGGAATGAGGAAGTATATCGAAGCGTATGTGAAGAATTGCGTCTCGTGTCAGAGATATAAGCCATCTAATATGAAACCAGCTGGCTTACTGCAGACCACACCCGTCAACCAACGATTTGAAACTATTGCCTTCGATTTGTTTGGACCGTTGCCTCCTACGACCAGCGGTAATACTTGGATATTCATTAGCGAAGACATTGCTACTGGTTGGGTCGAATTGTTTGGCATGGAAACTGCAAGCGCTGAAAACTGCGCGAATATTCTGATGAATGACGTTTTCCTTCGATATGGTATACCCAGAAGACTAATAAGCGATAATGGCCCACAATTTGTTAGTGCTGTTATGCAAAAATTAACTTATTGCCTACGTATCA
The DNA here is from genome assembly GCA_963924445.1 of Philereme transversata. Classification (NCBI taxonomy): domain Eukaryota; kingdom Metazoa; phylum Arthropoda; class Insecta; order Lepidoptera; family Geometridae; genus Philereme; species Philereme transversata. The sequence continues at coordinate 17,336,308 of OZ004347.1, forward strand.
AGCATACCTTTACACCAGTATACCACCCAGCAGCAAATCCGGTCGAGAGGAAGAACAGAGACTTGAAGACACAGTTAGCTATTTTAGTTGAAGAGGATCATGGAAGTTGGGACGATAAATTACCCAGCATACGATTTGCGATGAATACCGCAAAATGCTTAACGACGGGATACACTCCGTCATATTTAACGTTTGCTCGAGAGTTTCGAACACCAGATGACAATGCTCACGATCTAAGGCAAAACATATTGTCTGAAAACTTCGTGCCTGAAATAACGCCGAAGTTACTACTTCTCGCCAATACACTAGATAGAGCTAAAGATGTCAGAGAGAATAGAGAGGAACGCAGGAAGGAAACGGCAGATAAAGGACGCAGAAAGGACCCTGGCTACACTCCCGGTGATTTGGTCTTAGCGACCACTCACCCAGTTAGCAATGCCACGCGAGGAATAAGCGCTAAATTCTGTCCTCGGCGTGATGGACCGTACCTAATCCTAAATCGCCATGGTACTACTTCCTATCTGATTTCAGATCCCAATACACCCGATAAACCTCTTGGTGTGTATCACACGTCGGCCTTGACTCCTTACCAAGGCAGTATGACGAGCCCGCTTCCTCCGCCCGTGCGTCCGTTGAAGAAACGCGGGCGTCCGCCTAAGCCTAGGCCTGCTCCTGCGACTACATCGCAGCCCAAACGTGGACATGGACGTCCTCAACGCAACGAAGCCCAGAGTAACCAACCTGACTGTCTACTCGTCGGGACGTCTTCGCATCCAGAGGGGGAGACTGTAGCAACCCAGCGCGCGCTTGAATCGTGCACCGCTATGCAAGCCATCCCCACCTGAGATCCACGCACGCACACAATGCCGTTTGGCTCGCGGCTGGCCTATATAAGGAGCCACGCGCCTCGAGAGCTCAGTCGTGCTAGCGCGTCCGCCGTTTCCAGTATTGGAAGGGTGGTACTACTGGCTTAGCCGCTCTCTCCCGGCTTCACCTTGCGCCGTGTGCGGTCGTTTCCTTGCGTTGTTTCGTGACGTACCCCGTCACGAACTCGCCGGGAACGCACCCCTTTCGTTTACCTAATTCTACTTACCTGTTATAATTATTATTTGGACTGTTTTGTGGACGAACATTAAAATAACTGATTTGTACAAGCGGTGTTTACTTTAAACCTACAACGCCCGCTACAGGCTTAATTTTAAGATTTTTGGAGTTTATTGGAAAAAAACAGCCTAAAAAATGTAATTTTAATACAAAAATTAAACTTTAAGTCACGATAGCCACTTGTTTGTGAGTTATTTGTTATTTTATCGTCATCGTCACATATCTGACATGATTATGGTTTTTATTTTAACAAAATAGACCTACTACTTTGGAAGAAATCATTTTTTTATTAAATAGAGTCATTAGTGAGCAATAAAAATTTTAATTCATCAATAAAGTATATACTAAATTTTTTTAATTTTTTTTTTTCTATTTTTTTGTCGATAATTTTTGATCTAGTTTCACCCCCTTTCGGGGTTGCACTTTATCCAGGGACACACTGTATATTGAGTATCTTAAGGGATCTGCTAATGCCCTGGCCGACGCTCTCTCTACGCTCTTCGTTCTTGAACGTCACCTCTGCTGACGTTACGTCACCTCTGTGACGTTACGTCTCAAGTACCCTCTCTTATTGAGATCTCGTGGTACTTGGGAAAACTACTAGACGCCAACGCGTCTCCTCTCAAACTGAAAGATGGTCGTCGATCTACGACTGTCTCTACTAACGTGTTAGAAACTCTAACCCGCTCTCATCTGACTGTGAACTAAAAATAGTCATCCCAGTCAACGGACGACAGGACATTCCTTCTTAATGTCTTGATCTTCCCACTCTTAACTTTACTTCCCCCGTATAGCTCTCGGGTTTAGAATAAGACTATCGCTTTCCCCTGGCGTGTCGTAAAAGGCGACTAACAGATCCATTCCCATACCCTTATACCTTTTCCCAACCCAACTACCCCATCCATCCCTCTTATCTTTACTCCCCCGTATAGTCTCGGATCAGAATAAGACTATCGCTTTCCCCTGGCGTGTCGTAAAAGGCGACTAACAGATTCATTCCCATACCCCAATACTTTTTCCCAACCCAACTACCCCATCCATCCCTCTTATCTTTACTCCCCCGTATAGCTCTCGGGTTTAGAATAAGACTATCGCTTTCCCCTGGCGTGTCGTAAAAGGCGACTAACAGATCCATTCCCACACCCTTATACCTATTTTTCCTAACCCAAATACCCCATCCACCCTCTTAATTCTACTCCCTTATAAATATCTCTCTATGTACTATATTTTATAACTAAGTTTATTTATGACTATGTATGTCTATGTTTATATAATCATAGTTTATCATCATAAGGGCGGGTGGTGACCCTCACAAAAAGCCTAAAACACCCAGAACAGATTCGTTACTCTGTAAAAATAAGCCTAAACAAACGATTCTTTTCTTATTGTAGTATATTATAATATTATACCACTATGTATATATACAGAGCGGCTGTGACTCTTTAAATAAGCCTTGGCACTTCTTATAGTTATCTATGTATATTGTATAGTTATCTAGTATACGCACACTACCTCTTATTTCGGAAAGGCGCACAGTATCGGCTGGAAGTAAGACCTACCGATCCCAAAGTATGTATGTTTATGTAAACAACCTATTATATAATAGTTATTTATGTAGGCCAAACCTTTGGCATGTAATATGTGTAATATATATTGACAAATAATCACCTCACCCTCCCATACATTTCCTCTCCCTTCCTGCTAATATTTATTTGAAATTTTGTTTTTTCCTGCCACAAGTTTCACTTGTTTTTTTTTGTATCTGTTGGGGTGAGCATTGCACTGACTGAGAGAGCAGACAGTTTAATGACCTCCACCACACTACCACTTCAAAATATTTTTCTCTCTTTACTCTTTCGTTCAAAATTTTTTTTTCTCAACTAGGGAGGTATTATAACGTGTAAATTTCAATACACGCTACATTCTTTAAATTAATTAACATATGTACATACCATACAAACAAATACCACAGAACACGACATCTAGCGACATGGCGGTGCATTATCACATCACGATCTCACACATCTAGATATCTTTTCTAGTAGGTACTCTTATTGTAGTTCGCCATGTGTGCGGTAGATGGCGTTGTAAAACACTGTACAGAATGTGGCCATAAACAATGCTTTATTTTGACTGACGGATGGATTTCGTTTCTTGTCTATGGCAGCATTGATTTTATTTGTTGCGTCATGCAATCAAAGTACGTGATAATTAAATTCAACGGTTACTAAAGATAGCGGGTTGGCTGCGCTTACTATAAAAGCCAACGCCCGTTCATCCTCACCCTTTTTCCTCACCAGAAGACCACAGCAGAAACTTCTTTCTACTCCACACAAAAGTTAACCTCTCAGTTTGCTGCGACAGTGTGTTTCATTCTACTCTTTTCTTTTAAATTCTGTGCAACACGCTTCTAAATCTGGTAAGTAATAGTGCCTCGCCTATTCAATTATCATGTGTAATCCCCGTCTAATTCCGTTCTGTTTAAATTAATTCGTATTTTTTCTGTTCCCAAACAGGAAGTCGGTTTTTTGTTTTTTTATCCTTTTATATACATTTATACCCTTTCTTTGTGTCTAACCTGACTCTTCTCATCATCACCTACGTGTTATCCAAGCCGTAAGAGGCTTGACGGTTCCTCCGCACGACCAGCTAAACCACCACACTCCGGGAGCCTCGACTTTTCTACGAGCCTACCGTCGCTAGCTCTGCACCACATCATCTCTCCGGACTGGCGCCAGGAACGGTCGACGGAACATCATAATAGGTGTATTTAATCCATATTTTTACCCGGGTTGAACCCCTAGGAACCCTATTATATTTTCTGACGCACTTCTCGTCAGATGGCGCCCATTTTATTATTTTAACGGTAACAATCATACCCTCTAGAACTACCACGTGTATTTTGTCATGCTCTAAGGCCATAAGCCTCAAGATTCTGTGCTCCTCCAGCAACATTCCTTTGTCTACCTCTGTATTTATACACCTTTATTGTAATCTATAGTTTTAACTACCTACCATCGATAAACCAAGGAAATATTGTCAACCTCTGTTGCCTTGCCACAAGTATAAGAAAATATTGTAAGTACCTACCCGCTCTACCGAATTCTATTTTACTAATATATGTATCAAACCATACCTATCTTTTATTTCTTTTCTCTTTTATTCTAACTGATACATATCATCTCTCTTTCTTATTTTAAACTGTTACAAGGTAGACAAATATATAAAGAATGTAGATGTAGCTTTATCGGTAGTCACCGCGTTCATGAACCAAACAGTCCTGTCTCAGCATAATGTGTAGCAGCGTTTGGTTTTCATAGAGGACCAGAGTGGGTGATTTCACGAATCCAGAACCTCGACGTAGCATCATTAAACAGATAAATAAATAGGTGATATGGAAATTAATAAACAGTGAAGGTATACTTATATAGACATACATACAAGAAGAGTATAATATATGTATTATGTGTTAACAGTCCACTGCTGGACGTAGGTTTTCTCCCAGGGTGCGCCATTGAGCCCGATCCTCGGCTCTTCTCATTGAATCGTTGCCAGCCACAGCGCGCAAATCGTCACTCCATCTGCCGGAGGGCATCCTACACTTCGCTTGCCTAGACGTGGTCTCCACAATAAAATATTATCTAATCTAATCTCATCTAAAGGTTATCGCATAAACGTGACTGGGGCGGTCTTCTGGCCGTACAAGATCGATTGCTCTGGATAATGGGGAGGCCTATGTTCAGCAATGAACGTCCTGATGGGCTGATTGGGCGTGAATTGACGTTCTGTTAACCAGAATGTGTATTGCAATGTTGTTTTCTTACTACTCTGTGCAACCAACATACCCACATTACGTTTATAGCTAATTAATTCAAAGAAAACAACTCAAATTTGAGGTAACGATGCCTAGTCTCAAACAATCGTTTCAAGAATGAAGCTTGTTTATTTTTGATATAAAAATAATATGGTATTTCCACATTATAACTACAGCTTGGTATAAGTTTTCTCTAATTATTTATTAAAAGTGGGATAATTTTCTTGATATTTCAATATTTCGGCACTGCAGGCGCCAGGATTATGTATGTGTAAACTGATTACACTGAAATAAATTCGTACCGCCGCCTTGACATGCATATGACACGGGCTGCCAATGTAGAATTATCAATCCATCAGTAGCTGCATTTATGTATGAGAAAATGAACTTTCTTCATAATTTTTTTTGCGTGGAACTTTCTGATATTTTAATAATTATTCTGCTATTAGGGGCGGAGAGCAATTCAACAAATAAAAAACCATGAAATTCGAACCAACCCGACTTTGATTTATATATTATAACTAGAGGTTGCGTTGTGCGCGAGCTGCTCGCAGCTCGCGTGTTTTTCTTTTAGTCGACGAAGTAATTAAAGAGGATATTGAGCTGTTAAAAGCCATCAAAGAGGATATCCATGTGTAAGAAGCAGTCAAAGATGATATCGAAATGGAAGAAGCAATCAAATAGAATATCGAAGCAGCAGAAACAATCAATGAGGAAATTAAAGTTGAGTAAGCAATCAAAGAGGATACCGAGGTGGTAAGAGCATTCTAAGAGGATGACGAAGTAACAAAAGCAATCAAAGACGATATCGAAGTGGAAGAAACAGTCAAAAACGATATCGAAGTGGAAGAAGCAATCAAAGAGGATATTGAAGTGAAAGAAGCAATCAAATAGGATATCGAAGTAGCAGAAACAATCAAAGAGGAAATTAAAGTTGAGTAAGCAATCAAAGAGGATACCGAGGTGGTAGAAGCGTTCTAAGAGGATGACGAAGTGAAAAAAGCAATCAAAGACGATATCGAAGTGGAAGAAACAGTCAAAGACGATATCGAAGTGGAAGAAGCAATCAAAGAGGATATCGAAGTGGAAGAAGCAATCAAAGAGGATATCGAAGTGGAAGAAGCAATCAAAGAGGGTATCGAAGTGGAAGAATTCATCACAGAGGATATCGAAGTGAAAATGCTATCAAAAACGATATCGAAGATGAAGACGCAATCAAAGAGAATATTGCAGTGCAAGAAGCAATCTAAAGGAAATCGAAGATGACATCGAATTGGTAGAAGCAATAAAAGAGGATATCAAAGAAGAAGAAGCAATCAAAGAGGATATCGAGCTGTTTAAAGTTATCGAAGAGGATATCCATGTGTAAGAAGCAGTCAAAGACGATCGAAATGGAAGAAGCAATCAAATCAAAGAGGATATCCAAGTGGAAGCAGCAATCAAAGATGATATCGAAGTGGAAGAAGCAATCAAAGAGGATATTGAAGTGAAAGAAGCAATCAAATAGGATATCAAAGTAGCAGAAACAATTAAAGAGGAAATTGAAATTGAGTAAAAGACGTCGAGGACAATGATAAAAATAAAAAAAGGTTTCACCAAAAACTTATACTAATATTTTGTAAAAGTTTCCTCGAGCTATCTCTTCCCGTTTAAAAGATACGAGCGATTTAAGTTTTGTATGAAAACCCATAATTTTGTGGAGTGGAATTGAAGTAAAAGAAGCAATTGAAGAAGACATATAAGTAGAAAAAGACATTAAAAAGGATATCAAAGTGGAAGAAGCAAAAATAGAGGATATCGAGGTGAAAGAAGCATTCAAGGAGGAAGACCAAGTGAGAGAAGCATTCAAAAAGGATTTCAAGAGCAATAATAGTAATAAAAAAACTATTCGACCAAAAATTTGTACCAATATTTTGTAAAAGTTTGCTAGGCGTAACTGTTCCCGTTTAGAAGATACGAGCGATTTAAGATTTGTATTAAAATCCATAATTTTGTAGAGTGGAAATTGTAGTAAAAGAAGCAATTGAAGAAAATATATAAGTAGAAAAAGCAATTAAAAAGGATATCAAAGTGGAAGAAGTAAAAATAGAGGATATCGAGGTGAAAGAAGCATTCAAAAAGGATTTCAAGATCAATGATGGTAATAAAAAAAATATTCGACCAAAAATTTGTACCAATATTTTGTAAAAGTTTGCTAGGCGTAACTGTTCCCGTTTAGAAGATACGAGCGATTTAAGATTTGTATTAAACCCATAATTTTGTAGAGTGGAAATTGTAGTAAAAGAAGCAATTGAAGAAAATATATAAGTAGAAAAAGCAATTAAAAAGGATATCAAAGTGGAAGAAGCAAAAATAGAGGATATCGAGGTGAAAGAAGCATTAAAAGCGGAAGACGAAGTAAGAGAAGCATTCAAAAAGGATCTCAAGGGCAATGATGGTATTAAAAAAACTATTCCACCAAAAATTAGTACCAATATTTTGTAAAAGATTGCTGGGGGTAACTCTTCCCGTTTAGAAGATACGAGCGATTTAAGATTTGTATTAAAACCCATAATTTTGTAGAGTCGATATTGAAGTAAGAGAAGTAATTGAAGAAAATAGAAAAATAGAAAAAACAATTCAAAAGTATATTGAAGTAAAAATGCCATCAAAGAGGATTTCGAAGTTATAGAAACAATTAAAGAGGATATCAATGTGGAAGAAACATTCGAAAACGAAAAGGAAGTGAGAGAAGAATTCAAAATGATGGCAAGGGCGATGATGACCGTAAAATAACGATTCCACCAAAAATTTGTGCTACAAAAAAAAATTGATTTTCCAAAATGATCACAGTGCATAATAAAAAAAAATTGACGTTCCAAAATGATCATGTGGATGAGGCATAATTTAAAAAAAAATTATGTTCCAAAATGATCACAGTGGATGATGCATAATAAAAAAAATAATAATAATTGACGTTCCAAAGTGATCATTGTGGATGAGGCGTAATTAAAAAAATGATGTACCAAAATGATCACAATGGATGTTGCATAATACAAAAAAAATAATAATAATTGACGTTCCAAAGTGATCATTGTGGATGAGGCATACTTAAAAAAAATGATGTTCCAAAATGATCACAGTGGATGATGCATAATAAAAAAAAATTGACGTTCCAAAGTGATCATAGTGGATGAGGCATAATTGAAAAAAAAAATGATGTTCCAAAATGATCACAGTGGATGATGCATAATAAAAAAAAAATTGACGTTCCAAAGTGATCATTGTGGATGAGGCATAATTAAAAAAAATGATGTACCAAAATGAACACAGTGGATGTTGCATAATAAAAAAAAAATAATTGACGTTCCAAAGTGATCATTGTGGATGAGGCATAATTAAAAAAATGTGGATGTTCCAAAATAAACATGATGAACGTTGCATACTAAAAAAAAAAAAAAATTGATGTTCCAAAATGATGATGACCTTTGCAAAAACTATGAAAGTTATCTCATGCCCCTCCACCACCATTATATAGAATCAAGCAAATTTACAGTAATTTTATAGTACACACAAGCCGTGGGCTCCCTACAAAAACAGTATGAAAATTACGGCAAACGAAATATACGGTTTACGGTATTCATACAGAAATATTTTGTATGGGACAATTTTTTTTTTGTATGAAAGACATTTTTTTTTTCATGGATCCGGATATAAAAAAATGTCCTCAGCAACATTAGTTTTTGCACCAACGCTCTAAGACCTATACTTTCCGAGATACGAGGTGGATGGGAGCGAATGGGGGACAAAAGGGGTACTTTAGGATTTATTCCCAACTCACCGGAACTCCCTCTATACGATCCCACCAAACATTTTCACCCTACGAGGTGGCATCTGGGAGAACAAACATGTCAATGAGTCAGTCAGTCAGTCAGTGGTAATCGAGCTTTATATAATATAACTAGAGGTTGCGTTGTGCGCGAGCTGCTCGCAGCTCGCGTGTTTTTCTTTTAGTCGAAGAAGTAATTAAAGAGGATATCGAGCTGTTAAAAGCCATCAAACAGGATATCCATGTGTAAGAAGCAGTCAAAGACGATATCGAAATGGTAGAAGCAATCAAATAGGATATCGAAGCAGCAGAAACAATCAATGAGGAAATTAAAGTTGAGTAAGCAATCAAAGAGGATACCGAGGTGGTAAGAACATTCTAAGAGGATGACGAAGTAAAAAAAGCAATCAAAGACGATATCAAAGTGGAAGAAACAGTCAAAAACGATATCGAAGTGGAAGAAGCAATCAAACAGGATATTGAAGTGAAAGAAGCAATCAAATAGGATATCGAAGTAGCAGAAACAATCAAAGAGGAAATTAAAGTTGAGTAAGCAATCAAAGAGGATACCGAGGTGGTAGAAGCGTTCTAAGAGGATGACGAAGTGAAAAAAGCAATCAAAGACGATATCGAAGTGGAAGAAACAGTCAAAAACGATATCGAAGTGGCAGAAGCAATTAAAGAGGATATTGAAGTGAAAGAAGCAATCGAATAGGATATCGAAGTAGCAGAAACAATCAAAGAGGAAATTAAAGTTGAGTAAGCAATCAAAGAGGATACCGAGGTGGTAGAAGCGTTCTAAGAGGATGACGAAGTGAAAAAAGCAATCAAAGACGATATCGAAGTGGAAGAAACAGTCAAAGACGATATCGAAGTGGAAGAAGCAATCAAAGAGGATATCGAAGTGGAAGAAGCAATCAAAGAGGATATCGAAGTGGAAGAAGCAATCAAAGAGGGTATCGAAGTGGAAGAAGCCATCACAGAGGATATCGAAGTGAAAATGCTATCAAAAACGATATCGAAGATGAAGACGCAATCAAAGAGAATATTGCAGTGCAAGAAGCAATCAAAAGGAAATCGAAGATGATATCGAATTGGTAGAAGCAATAAAAGAGGATATCAAAGTGGAAGAAGCAATCAATGAGGATATCGAGCTGTTTAAAGTTATCGAAGAGGATATTCATGTGTAAGAAGCAGTCAAAGACGATCGAAATGGAAGAAGCAATCAAATCAAAGAGGATATCCAAGTGGAAGCAGCAATCAAAGATGATATCGAAGTGGAAGAAGCAATCAAAGAGGATATTGAAGTGAAAGAAGCAATCAAATAGGATATCGAAGTAGCAGAAACAATTAAAGAGGAAATTGAAATTGAGTAAAAGACGTCGAGGACAATGATAAAAATAAAAAACGGTTTCACCAAAAACTTATACTAATATTTTGTAAGAGTTTCCTCGAGCTATCTCTTCCCGTTTAAAAGATACGAGCGATTTAAGTTTAGTATGAAAACCCATAATTTTGTAGAGTGGAAATTGTAGTAAAAGAAGCAATTGAAGAAAATATATAAGTAGAAAAAGCAATTAAAAAGGATATCAAAGTGGAAGAAGCAAAAATAGAGAATATCGAGGTGAAAGAAGCATTCAAAAATGATTTCAAGATCAATGATGGTAATAAAAAAAATATTCGACCAAAAATTAGTACCAATATTTTGTAAAAGTTTGCTAGGCGTAACTGTTCCCGTTTAGAAGATACGAGCGATTTAAGATTTGTATTAAAACCCATAATTTTGTAGAGTGGGAATTGAAGTAAAAGAAGCAATTGAAGAAAATATATAAGTAGATAAAGCAGTTCAAAAGGATATCAAAGTGGAAGAAGCAAAAATAGAGGATATCGAGGTGAAAGAAGCATTTAAAGTGGAAGACGAAGTAAGAGAAGCATTCAAAACGGATGTCAAGGGCAATGATGGTATTAAAAAAACTATTCCACCAAAAATTTGTACCAATATTTTGTAAAATTTTGCTAGGCGTAACTGTTCCTGTTTAGAAGATACGAGCGATTTAAGATTTGTATTAAAACCCATAATTTTGTAGAGTGGAAATTGAAGTAAAAGAAGCAATTGATGAAAATATATAAGTAGAAAAAGCAATTTAAAAGGATATCAAAGTGGAAGAAGCAAAAATAGAGGATATCGAGGTGAAAGAAGCATTCAAAGAGGAAGACGAAGTGAGAGAAGCATTCAAAAAGGATGTCAAGGGCAATGATGGTATTAAAAAACTATTCCACCAAAAATTAGTACCAATATTTTGTAAAAGTTTGCTAGGGGTAACTCTTCCCGTTTAGAAGATACGAGCGATTTAAGATTTGTATTAAAACCCATAATTTTGTAGAGTGGAAATTGAAGTAAAAGAAGCAATTGATGAAAATATATAAGTAGAAAAAGCAATTTAAAAGGATATCAAAGTAAAAGAAGCAAAAATAGAGGATATCGAGGTGAAAGAAGCATTCAAAGAGGAAGACGAAGTGAGAGAAGCATTCAAAAAGGATGTCAAGGGCAATGATGGTATTAAAAAAACTATTGCACCAAAAATTTGTACCAATAATCTGTAAAAGTTTGCTAGGCGTAACTCTTCCCGTTTAGAAGATACGAGCGATTTAAGATTTGTATTAAAACCCATAATTTTGTAGAGTGGAAATTGTAGTAAAAGAAGCAATTGAAGAAAATATATAAGTAGAAAAAGCAATTAAAAAGGATATCAAAGTGGAAGAAGCAAAAATAGAGGATATCGAGGTGAAAGAAGCATTCAAAGCGGAAGACGAAGTAAGAGAAGCATTCAAAAAGGATCTCAAGGGCAATGATGGTATTAAAAAACTATTCCACCAAAAATTAGTACCAATATTTTGTAAAAGTTTGCTGGGGGTAACTCTTCCCGTTTAGAAGATACGAGCGATTTAAGATTTTGTAAACCCATAATTTTGTAGAGTCGATATTGAAGTAAGAGAAGTAATTGAAGAAAATAGAAAAATAGAAAAAACAATTCAAAAGTATATTGAAGTAAAAATGCCATCAAAGAGGATTTCGAAGTTATAGAAACAATTAAAAAGGATATCAATGTGGAAGAAACATTCGAAAACGAAAAGGAAGTGAGAGAAGAATTCAAAATGATGGCAAGGGCGACGATGACCGTAAAATAACGATTCCACCAAAAATTTGTGCTACAAAAAAAATTGATTTTCCAAAATGATCACAGTGGATGTTGCATAATAAAAAAAATTGACGTTCCAAAATGATCATGTGGATGAGGCATAATTTAAAAAAAATGATGTTCCAAAATGATCACAGTGGATGATGCATAATAAAAAAAATAATAATAATTGACGTTCCAAAGTGATCTTTGTGGATGAGGCGTAATTAAAAAAATGATGTACCAAAATGATCACAGTGGATGTTGCATAATAAAAAAAAAATAATTGACGTTCCAAAGTGATCATTGTGGATGAGGCATAATTAAAAAAATGATGTACCAAAATGATCACAGTGGATGTTGCATGTTGCATAATAAAAAAAAATTGACGTTCCAAAGTGATCATTGTGGATGAGGCATAATTAAAAAAAATGATGTACCAAAATATCACAGTGGATGTTGCATAATAATAAAAAAAAAATTGACGTTCCAAAGTGATCATTGTGGATGAGGCATAATTAAAAAAAATGATGTTCCAAAATGATCACAGTGGATGATGCATAATAAAAAAAAAATTGACGTTCCAAAGTGATCATTGTGGATGAGGCATAATTTAAAAAAATGATGTACCAAAATGATTACAGTGGATGTTGCATAATACAAAAAAAATAATAATAATTGACGTTCCAAAGTGATCATTGTGGATGAGGCATAATTAAAAAAATAATAATAATTGACGTTCCAAAGTGATCATTGTGGATGAGGCATTATTAAAAAAAATGATGTTCCAAAATGATCACAGTGGATGATGCATAATAAAAAAATCAAAAATAATTGACGTTCCAAAGTGATCATTGTGGATGAGGCGTAATTAAAAAAATGATGTTCCAAAATGATCACAGTGGATGTTGCATAATAAAAAAAAAATAATAATTGACGTTCCAAAGTGATCATTGTGGATGAGGCATAATTAAAAAAAATGATGTACTAAAATATCACAGTGGATGTTGCATAATAAAAAAAAAATTGACGTTCCAAAGTGATCATAGTGGATGAGGCATAATTGAAAAAAAAATGATGTTCCAAAATGATCACAGTGGATGATGCATAATAAAAAAAAAATTGACGTTCCAAAGTGATCATTGTGGATGAGGCATAATTTAAAAAAATGATGTACCAAAATGATCACAGTGGATGATGCATAATAATAAAAAAAAATTGACGTTCCAAAAGTGATCATTGTGGATGAGGCATAATTAAAAAAAATTGATGTTCCAAAATAAACATGATGAACGTTGCATACTAAAAAAAAAAAAATTGGATGTTCCAAAATGATGATGATGACCTTTGCAAAAACTATGAAAGTTATCTCATGTCCCTCCACCACCATTATATAGAATCAAGCAAATTTACAGTAATTTTATAGTACACACAAGCCGTGGGCTCCCTACAAAAACAGTATGAAAATTACGGCAAACGAAATATACGGTTTACGGTATTCATACAGAAATATTTTGTATGGGACAATTTTTTTTTTGTATGAAAGATAATTTTTTTTTCATGGAACCGGATATAAAAAAATGTCCTCTGCAACATTAGTTTTTGCACCAGCGCTGTAAGACCTATACTTTCCGAGATACGAGGTGGATGGGAGCGAATGGGGGACAAAAGGGGTACTTTAGGATTTATTCCCAACTCATCGGAACTCCCTCTATACGAACCCACCAAACATTTTCACCCTACGAGGTGGCATCTGGGAGAACAAACATGTCAATGAGTCAGTCAGTCAGTGGTAATCGAGCTTTATATAATATAACTAGAGGTTGCGTAGTGCGCGAGTTGCACGCAACTCGCGTGTTATTGTTTTTGTCGAAGAAGCAATCAAAGAGGATTTCGAGCTGTTAAAAGCGATCAAAAAGGATATCCATGTGTAAGAAGCAGTCAAAGACGATATCGAAATGGAAGAAGCAATCAAATCAAAGAAGATATCCAAATGGAAGCAGCAATCAAATATGATTTCGAAGTGCAAGAAGCAATCAAACAGGATATTGAAGTGAAAGCAGCAATCAAATAGGATATCGAATTAGCAGAAACTATTAAAGAGGAAATTGAAGTTGAGTAAGCAATCAAAGAGGATACCGAGGTGGTAGAAGCATTCTAAGATGACGAAGTGAAAAAAGCAATCAAAGACGATATCGAAGTGGAAGAAGCAATCAAAGAAGGTATCGAAGTGGAAGAAGCAATCTTAGAGGATATCGAAGTGGAAGAAGCAATCAAAGAAGATATCGAAGTGTAAGAAGCCATCACAGAGGATATTGAAGTGAAAATGCTATCAAAAACCATATCGAAGATAAAGACGCAATCAAAGAGAATATTGCAGTGCAAGAAGCAATCAAAAGGAAATCGAAGATGATATCAAATTGGTAGAAGCAATAAAAGAGGATATCAAAGTGGAAGAAGCAATCAAAGAGGATATCGAGCTGTTAAAAGCTATCGAAGAGGATATCCATGTGTAAGAAGCAGTCAAAGACGATATCTAAATGGAAGAAGCAATGAAATCATAGAGGATTTCCAAGTGGACGCAGCATTCAAAGATGATATCGAAGTGGAAGAAGCAATCAAATAGGATATCGAAGTAGCAGAAACAATCAAAGAGGAAATTGAAATTGAGTAAAAGACGTCGAGGACAATGATAAAAATAAAAAAACGGTTCCACCAAAAACTTATACCAATATTTTGTAAAAGTTTCCTCGAGCTATCTCTTCCCGTTTAAAAGATACGAGCGATTTAAGTTTTGTATGAAACCCCATAATTTTGTAGAGTGGAAATTGAAGTAAAAGAAGCAATTGAAGAAAACATATAAGTAGAAAAAGCAATTAAAAAGGATATCAAAGTGGAAGAAGCAAAAATAGAGGATATCGAGGTGAAAGAAGCATTCAAGGAGGAAGACCAAGTGAGAGAAGTATTTAAAAAGGATGTCAAGGGCAATGATGGTATTAAAAAAACTATTCCATCAAAAATTTGTACCAATATTTTGTAAAAGTTTGGTAGGCGTAACTCTTCCCGTTTAGAAGATACGAGCGATTTAAGATTTGTATTAAAACCCATAATTTTGTAGAGTGGAAATTGAAGTAAAAGAAGCAATTGAAGAAAATATATAAGTAGAAAAAGCAATTAAAAAGGATATCAAAGCGGAAAAAGCAAAAATAGAGGATATCGTGGTGAAATAAGCATTTAAAGAGGAAGACGAAGTAAGAGAAGCATTCAGAAAGGATGTCAAGGGCAATGATGGTATTAAAAAAACTATTCCAACAAAAATTTCTACCAATATTTTGTAAAAGTTTGCTACACGTAACTCTTCCCGTTTAGAAGATACGAGCGATTTAAGATTTGTATTTTGTAGAGTGGAAATTGAAGTAACAGAAGCAATTGAAGAAAATATATAAGTAGAAAAAGCAATTAAAAAGGATATCAAAGTGGAAGAAGCAAAAATAGAGGATATCGAGTTGAAAGAATCATTCAAAGTGGAAGACGAAGTGAAAGAAGCATTTAAAAAGGATGTCAAGGGCAATGTGGTATAAAAAAAATATCTCCACCAAAAATTAGTACCAATATTTTGTAAAAGTTTGCTACGCGTAACTCTTCCCGTTTAGAAGATACGAGCGATTTAAGATTTGTATTAAAACCCATAATTTTGTAGAGTGGGAATTGAAGTAAAAGAAGCAATTGAAGAAAATATATAAGTAGAAAAAGCAATTAAAAAGGATATCAATGTGAAAGAAGCAAAAATAGAGGATATCGAGGTTAAAGAAGCATTCAAGGAGGAAGACCAAGTGAGAGAAGCATTCAAAAAGGATGTCAAGCGCAATGATGGTATTAAAAAAACCATTCCACCAAAAATTTGTACCAATATTTTGTAAAAGTTTGCTACACGTAACTCTTCCCGTTTAGAAGATACGAGCGATTTAAGATTTGTATTTTGTAGAAAGGAAATTGAAGTAACAGAAGCAATTGAAGAAAATATATAAGTAGAAAAAGCAATTAAAAAGGATATCAAAGTGGAAGAAGCAAAAATAGAGGATATCGAGTTGAAAGAATCATTCAAAGTGGAAGACGAAGTGAAAAAAGCATTTAAAAAGGATGTCAAGGGCAATGTGGTATTAAAAAAACTACTCCACCAAAAATTAGTACCAATATTTTGTAAAAGTTTGCTACGCGTAACTCTTCCCGTTTAGAAGATACGAGCGATTTAAGATTTGTATTAAAACCCATAATTTTGTTGAGTGGGAATTGAAGTAAAAGAAGCAATTGAAGAAAATATATAAGTAGAAAAAGCAATTTAAAAGGATATCAATGTGAAAGAAGCAAAAATAGAGGATATCGAGGTTAAAGAAGCATTCAAGGAGGAAGACCAAGTGAGAGAAGCATTCAAAAAGGATGTCAAGCGCAATGATGGTATTAAAAAAACCATTCCACCAAAAATTTGTACCAATATTTTGTAAAAGTTTGCTACGCGTAACTCTTCCCGTTTAGAAGATACGAGCGATTTAAGATATGTATTAAAACCCATAATTTTGAAGAGTCGATATTGAAGTAAGAGAAGTAATTGAAGAAAATATAAAAATAGAAAAAACAATTCAAAAGTATATTGAAGTAAAAATGCCATCAAAGAGGATTTCGAAGTTATAGAAACAATTAAAGAGGATATCAATGTGGAAGAAACATTCGAAAACGAAAAGGAAGTGAGAGAAGAATTCAAAATAATGGCAAGGGCGATGATGACCGTAAAATAACGATTCCACCAAAAATTTGTGATACAAAAAAAATTAATTTTCCAAAATGATCACAGTGGATGTTGCATAATAAAAAAAAATTGACGTTCCAAAATGATCATGCGGATGAGGCAAAATTAAAAAAAAATTATGTTCCAAAATGATCACAGTGGATGATGCATAATAAAAAAAATTGACGTTCCAAAGTGATCATTGTGGATGAGGCGTAATTAAAAAAATGATGTACCAAAATGATCACAGTGGATGTTGCATAATACAAAAAAATAATAATAATTGACGTTCCAAAGTGATCATTGTGGATGAGGCATAATTAAAAAAAATGATGTTCCAAAATGATCACAGTGGATGATGCATAATAAAAAAAAAAATTATGTTCCAAAGTGATCATTGTGGATGAGGCATAATTAAAAAAATGATGTACCAAAATGATTACAGTGGATGTTGCATAATAAAAAAAATAATTGACGTTCCAAAGTGATCATTGTGGATGAGGCATAATAAAAAAAAATATGTACCAAAATGATCACAGTGGATGTTGCATAATACAAAAAAAAAAAAAAATAATTGACGTTCCAACATGATCATGTGGATGAGGCAAAATTAAAAAAAAATTACGTTCCAAAATGATCACAGCGGATGATGCATAATTAAAAAAATGATGTACCAAAATGATTACAGTGGATGTTGCATAATAAAAAAAATAAT
This sequence comes from Philereme transversata, assembly GCA_963924445.1. Taxonomy (NCBI): domain Eukaryota; kingdom Metazoa; phylum Arthropoda; class Insecta; order Lepidoptera; family Geometridae; genus Philereme; species Philereme transversata. The sequence goes on from OZ004347.1 coordinate 17,353,711, forward strand.
TGACGTTCCAAAGTGATCATTGTGGATGAGGCATAATAAAAAAAATTATGTACCAAAATGATCACAGTGGATGTTGCATAATACAAAAAAAAAAAAAATAATTGACGTTCCAAAGTGATCATTGTGGATGAGGCATAATTAAAAAAATGATGTACCAAAATGATTACAGTGGATGTTGCATAATAAAAAAAATAATTGACGTTCCAAAGTGATCATTGTGGATGAGGCATAATAAAAAAAATTATGTACCAAAATGATCACAGTGGATGATGCATAATAAAAAAAAAAAAATATGTTCCAAAGTGATCATTGTGGATGAGGCATAATTAAAAAAATGATGTACCAAAATGATTACAGTGGATGTTGCATAATAAAAAAAATAATTGACGTTCCAAAGTGATCATTGTGGATGAGGCATAATTAAAAAAATGATGTACCAAAATATCACAGTGGATGTTGCATAATAAAAAAAAAAATTGACGTTCCAAAGTGATCATAGTGGATGAGGCATAATTGAAAAAAAATGATGTTCTAAAATGATCACAGTGGATGATGCATTATTAAAAAAAAATTGACGTTCCAAAGTGATCATTGTGGATGAGGCGTAATTAAAAAAATGATGTACCAAAATGATTACAGTGGATGTTGCATGATAAAAAAAATAATTGACGTTCCAAAGTGATCATTGTGGATGAGGCATAATAAAAAAAATTATGTACCATAATGATCACAGTGGATGTTGCATAATACAAAAAAAATAATAATAATTGACGTTCCAAAGTGATCATTGTGGATGAGGCATAATTAAAAAAAATGATGTACCAAAATGATCACAGTGGATGTTGCATAATAAAAAAAAAATAATTGACGTTCCAAAGTGATCATTGTGGATGAGGCATAATAAAAAAAATTATGTACCAAAATGATCATAGTGGATGTTGCATAATACAAAAAAAATAATAATAATTGACGTTCCAAAGTGATCATTGTGGATGAGGCATAATTAAAAAAATGATGTTCCAAAATGATCACAGTGGATGATGCATAATAAAAAAAATAATTGACGTTCCAAAGTGATCATTGTGGATGAGGCATAATTAAAAAAAATTATGTGTTGCATGATAAAAAAAAATAATTGACGTTCCAAAGTGATCATTGTGGATGAGGCGTATTTAAAAAAATGATGTACCAAAATTATTACAGTGGATGTTGCATAATAAAAAAAATAATTGACGTTCCAAAGTGATCATTGTGGATGAGGCATAATAAAAAAAATTATGTACCAAAATGATCACAGTGGATGTTGCATAATACAAAAAGAATAATAATAATTGACGTTCCAAAGTGATCATTGTGGATGAGGCATAATTAAAAAAAATGATGTACCAAAATGATCGCAGTAGATGTTGCATAATAAAAAAAAAAAAAAATTGACGTTCCAAAGTGATCATTGTGGATGAGGCATAATTAAAAAAATGTGGATGTTCCAAAATAAACATGATGAACGTTGCATACTAAAAAAAAAAAAAAAATTGGATGTTCCAAAATGATGATGATGACCTTTGCAAAAAACTATGAAAGTTATCTCATGTCCCTCCACCACCATTATATAGAATCAAGCAAATTTACAGTAATTTTATAGTACACACAAGCCGTGGGCTCCCTACAAAAACAGTATGAAAATTACGGCAAACGAAATATACGGTTTACGGTATTCATACAGAAATATTTTGTATGGGACAATTTTTTTTTTGTATGAAAGACAATTTTTTTTTCATGGAACCGGATATAAAAAAATGTCCTCTGCAACATTAATTTTTGCACCAACTCTCTAAGACCTATACTTTCCGAGATACGAGGTCGATGTGAGCGAATGGGGGACAAAAGGGGTACTTTAGGATTTATTCCCAACTCATCGGAACTCCCTCTATACGATCCCACCAAACATTTTCACCCTACGAGGTGGCATCTGGGAGAACAAACATGTCAATGAGTCAGTCAGTCAGTCAGTCAGTGAGTGGTAATCGAGCTTTATATAATATAACTAGAGGTTGCGTTGTGCGCGAGCTGCTCGCAGCTCGCGTGTTTTTCTTTTAGTCGAAGAAGTAATTAAAGAGGATATCGAGCTGTTAAAAGCCATCAAAGAGGATATCCATGTGTAAGAAGCAGTCAAAGACGATATCGAACTGGAAGAAGCAATCAAATCAAAGAGGATTTCCAAGTGGGAGCAGCAATTAAAGAGGATATTGAAGTGAAAGGAGCAATCAAATAGGATATCGAAGTAGCAGAAACAATCAAAGAGGAAATTAAAGTTGAGTAAGCAATCAAAGAGGATACCGAGGTGGTAGAAGCGTTCTAAGAGGATGACGAAGTAAAAAAAGCAATCAAAGACGATATCGAAGTGGAAGAAACAGTCAAAGACGATATCGAAGTGGAAGAAGCAATCAAAGAGGATATCGAAGTGGAAGAAGCAATCAAGAGGATATCAAAGTTAAAGAAGCAATCAAAGAGGATACCAATGTGGAAGAAGCAATCAAAGAGGATATCGAATTGGAACAAGCAATCAAAGAGAAAAAAATTGGATGTTCCAAAATGATCATGATAATAGTTGTATAAAAAAAATTGAACGTTGCAAAAAAGATCATGATGAACGTTGCATAAAAAAAATCTGGACGTTCCAAAATTATCAGGATTGACGATGCATAATAAATGTATGTTGGAAAATGATAATGATCAAAAATTTGTACTAATATTTTGTCAAAGTTTGCTAGTGCTATCTCTTCCCGTTTAGAAGATACGAGCGATTAAAGTTTTGTAAGAAAAATCATAAATTTGTTGATTGGATATCGAAGTGGAAGAAACTATCAAAGAGAATGTTGAAGTGGAAGAAGCAATCAAATAGGATATCGAAGTGGCAGAAACAATCAAAGAGGAAATTGAAGTTGAGTAAGCAATCAAAGAGGATACCAAGGTGGTAGAAGCATTCAAAGAAGATGACGAAGTGAAAAAGCAATCAAAGACGATATCGAAATTGAAGAAGCAGTCAAAGACGATATCGAAGTGGGAGAAGCAATCAAAGAGGATATCGAAGTTAAAGAAGCAGTCAAAGATAATGTCGAAGTGGAAAAAACATTCAAAGAAGATGACGAAGTGAGAGAAGCATTCAAAAAGGATGTCAAGGATGACAATAAAAAAACAGTTCCACCAAAAATTTATACCAATATTTTGTACAAGTTTGCTAGGGCTATCTCTTCCCGTTTAGAAGATATGAGCGATTGAAGTTTTGTATGAAACACCACAATTTTGTAGAGCGCATAATAAAGTAACTGAAGCAATTAAAGAGGATATGAAGTAGAAGAAGCATTTTAAAAGGATAACGAAGTGGAACATGCAAAAATAGAAGATGTGGAGGCGGAAGAAACAATAAAAGAGGATGGCGAAGTGTAACAAGCAATCAAAGAGAATATTCGAATAGTGGATGTCGCATAATAAAAAAAAAAATTGACGTTCCAAAATGATCGTAGTGGATGAGGCATAAATAAAAAAAAATTGATGTTCCAAAATGATCACAGTGGATGTTGCATAATAAAAAAAAAATTGACGTTCCAAAAGTGATCATTGTGGATGAGACATAATTAAAAAAAAATTGACGTTCCAAAATGATCATTGCGGATGAGGCATAATTAAAAAAAATTGATGTTCCAAAATTATCACAGTGGATGTTGCATAATAAAAAAAAAGAAATTGACGTTCCAAAATGATCATTGTGGATGAGGCATAATTTAAAAAAAATGATTTTCCAAAATGATCACAAAGGATTTTGCATAATAAAAAAAAATGACGTTCCAAAAGTGATCATTGTGGATGAGGCATAATTAAAAAAAGTTGATTTTCCAAAATGATTACAAAGGATTTTGCATAATAAAAAAAAATTGACGTTCCAAAAGTGATCATTGTGGATGAGGCATAATTAAAAAAAATTGATGTTCCAAAATGATCACAGTGGATTTTGCATAATAAAAAAAAAAAAAATTGACGTTCCAAAAGTGATCATTGTGGATGAGGCACAATTAAAAAAAATTGATTTTCCAAAATGATCACAAAGGATTTTGCATAATAAAAAAAAATAAAAAATTGACGTTCCAAAAGTGATCATTGTGGATGAGGCACAATTAAAAAAAATTGATTTTCCAAAATGATCACAAAGGATTTTGCATAATAAAAAAATAAAAAAATTGACGTTCCAAAAGTGATCATTGTGGATGAGGCATAATTAAAAAAAACTGATGTTCCTAAATAAACATGATGAACGTTGCTTACTAAAAAAAAAAAATTGGATGTTCCAAAATGATGATGATGACCTTTGCAAAAACTATGAAAGTTGTCTCATGCCCCTCCACCAACATTATATAGAATCAAGCAAATTTACAGTAATTTTATAGTACACACAAGCCATGGGCTCCCTACAAAAACAGTATGAAAATTACGGCAAACGAAATATACGGTTTACGGTATTCATACAGAAATATTTTGTATGGGACAATTTTTTTTTTGTATGAAAGACAATTTTTTTTTCATAGAACCGGATATAAAAAAATGTCCTCTGCAACATTAGTTTTTGCACCAACGCTCTAAGACCTATACTTTCCGAGATACGAGGTCGATGGGAGCGAATGGGGGACAAAAGGGGTACTTTAGGATTTATTCCCAACTCACCGGAACTCCCTCTATACGATTCCACCAAACATTTTCACCCTACGAGGTGGCATCTGGGAGAACAAACATGTCAATGAGTCAATCAGTCAGTCAGTCAGTCAGTCAGTGGTAATCGAGCTTTATATAATATAATAATTACCAATTATACTAACATAGTTAAGATTTTTATTTTTATTAACAAATTACGAATGTAATATCTAATTAAATAAATTGAATTGAATTGAATTATCATAAGCATATGTAGATACGGAACACTCGGCGTTCGAGCCTTACTCGCACTTGGCCGGTCTCGTTTAATTACTTATAGCATTATTCCGGAGTGTACGCTATTCGTCACTGGACCTTTTGTTTCATTCTATTGTTTCGATTTTTGCGGGTTTCTTTTGTTGTTTCCATTAAAATCTTTTTATTAAATGTCGGTCGAGTATTTCTTTAGGGGTTGCCAATACGAATTTACACGTTTTCTGGGTATGTATTAAGTCAAAGTTGTTTAATTTAAGGTCACAGCTCACTACATAAACCCGGCACCTGATCCGCTCCGCCTCGCCTCGAGCGGTTATTATTCTTTATACTCGTATGAAATTGTATGGACGTGCGCTCACTACGTCACCTCCGTATCGCCTCAAGCGTATGCCGTTCATGCGCGGACGACGAGTTTACCACTCGTTGACCCCGCGCGGCCCGCGAGTGATTCACGCGATCACAATGCGGCGGCGATGCTTCACTTCCTGCGTATCCGTCGTTTACCGCGCGAGGTCCACTGGTTGACCACGCGGCGTTCACTGGTAATAACGAGGCATCCCCGTGGCCTGTCAACGAGTGAACGCCGAGCGGCGAGGCGGTGCGGGTTGGGTGCCGGGTTGATGTAGTAAGCTGTGACTTTTAGTCTTAGGGTTCCAGATCGAAATGGCAAAAACAGAACCCTTAGGGTGCAACTTGGTCTGTCCGTCTTGTCTTAAAAATAAATCATTATTTGTGGTATAAATTGCAAGACTTTATAATATGTACGTCAAGGCTTAGTTTCTCAGATAATATAAGAAAACCATATTCCACACGTGGCTTTGTACGAGCGGTTTGTCAAAAAAAAATGTTTCATATCTACCAAATTACATCGAAATCAGTTCAGCCAATAATATAATAATAATATAACATAATAATATAAATAATAATATAACGAGATTATTATGTATTCAATTCCAATTTTTGTGGAGAGAATTTGGTTTATTTATGATCTTATTTGTAAAGGCTACTTTTTACAGACAAAACACACGTGTAAAGCCGTGGGTAGAAACTAGTTATAGATAATAGCAGTAAAATGGTTTCAAAAGGGTTTTCTAAACAGCTCTCTTTCAAATGTACCCCAATTAGTTCCATTAGCCACTATTTAATGAATAAAAGGTGAAACACTGAGCCTCACTCATGACGAAACGGGTCATAATTGTTTTATTTGATCGTTTACTATTTGCTGAAATGCGCGAATTCGTCGCTTCACCACAAGTGAGGGGAAATATTAACTTCTGTCAAAAAATGATCTAGAGCAGGGCTTCCCAAAGAGGTCGATATTGACCCCTTGGGGTCGAAATCGGTTTCCCAGGGGTTGACATATTATTGTTTATCTTTAATTTGCTATTTTAATGTTTTTTTCAACCTAATTAAATATTTTTACATAATTTGTATTAATAACTAGCTGACTCGCTGAATTTAGTACCGCCTTGACATGCATATGACGCGGGCTGCCAATGTCGCCCCGGTAGATTTGTCAATCGGCCATCAGCGGCATCTATATATGAGAAAATGAATTTTCTTCATAAATTATTTTTCGTAATATTTCCAATATTTTACTAGTTATTCTGCTATTTGGGGCGGAGACAAATCCAACAAATCAAAAATCATCTAAATCGCTCTAGCCGTTCTTGAGTTATAAATGGTAGAGTATATACCCGTAATGAAACTAACCCTACTTTGTTTTATTGATCGAGCGAAGCGAGACTCTAAATTACTTTGGAAAATCGGCGTTGTATGTATGTATGTATGTATATATGTTTGTTGTGTTAGACAATTACACTTAATATTCTAAATTTTATGTCTATTTATTTTGTTAAATATTGATGAGATAATGATGTCATGTTTACTCACCGCAAAGTATTTTGGATCAATAGGAAAAAACTAGAATCATTAAAGTAATTTGGCTATAGGAGTATTTCTCTGAGGTATTAGTTTATTTTGAAAAAGGGACCTCTTGCCCAAAATAGTTTAGGAATCCCGGGTCTAGAGTCTATATAAAAGATTATAAAATAGTGAATGGTATAACATGTCTAAAAAAGTACATATCGGGGATTATAAAGAAGAAAAAAACGTATTAATTTGCTTCTGAAAACTGGTCATGACAAAAACGAAATGGCGGTGGTCAATTTATGTTCGTTAGCACACAATAATTTAGTCTAAAAATCGTTGAAATCATAAAATTTTTTGTTAATAAATACGACATAATTGAGGCGTAATTGATTAATACCACATTAACAGTGTTTTCAATTAATCGCTAATTTTAGGGTTCCGGACCAAAATAAAAACATAAATGGTGAAACTTTGTCCATCCATCTGTCACAGCTGATTGTTTCAGCAGCTATCGACTTATCTTTTTTTATAAACGTAACGAGCATTTGGTATTGAATTTGGAACAAATATAAATAGTACTTACATAATCACTTACCTTAAAATAAATATTAAATATTTTTATTTTGAATAAGTTAAAAAAGGTTGACTATTTAAAAAAATATATTATTTTGTTAAAAAACTACTTTGGAATACCCCTATTAAAAATCTACCTCCAAAGTTTTTCAGTTTACCACTCACATACTACTAAATTTACATAAATCTAGTAGGTAAGGAACCCTCTTAGCTTTACCTCTTAGTTTTTTTCTTAGCTTTTAGCACTTAGCTGGTCTTGTTAATTTTTACAGCGATTTTTAATAACGACGTGACAAGTATCTTAGTAATCTGTTAATTAATGCTACTTACTTTTACAACTAATTGCCATAATAAGGATTTCCGCTACTTAGCTCCGAGAATACTATATAAATGAATACTTGATGTTTGAAAGAAGGGAGTATACAGGGGGGGGGGACGTGTAGGTACCCCTCTGACCATCTGGCATAGACAAAAAATCATAGATTTACACGACCAGCGAACAATCATGAAAGGCACCTAACGGCTCCCAGCAAGCTTTTAATCATTTTTCTATTTATTGGGGCCCTACGCTGAAGTTTCTTCGTGGTCACCACTCAAGAATATTTCTACCACAACGACCGTTCAGATTTATAAACATTCTAGCCTGTGTCATAAAAAGATGATATTAGTTTAAAAACAAATAACTCTGTCCGCGGCCATGTTGCTGTCCCATCCCTAGTATAATGGTCACGCTGACGACGCATTTATGGTCATCGTAATAAAGAATAAGAGAGCACTCCCTAATATATCCCTTATGTCAGTTAGCGCGGGGACTTCACATTGACGCAGATTGAGATCTTTTAGTATATATAAATAAAGTTTATTTCAGGAAACAATGTGAACAACCGAAATATGACCACAAGGACCATATCTATAAATACATTAAATACTAACATACATAAAACAAGAAACTTAAGAACTAACAACTTACTACTTACTTTACTTGTATTTTTTTACTTTATCATGTAAATAGGACGCTTAGCGTACTATGGAGAGGATTTGATGTTTCTCTATGACAGCGGTCGGCAACCAAGGCAAGGCAAGGGCCACAAGGTGGCAAAATAAACTAAAAGCGGGCCGCACTTGTGATATTAACCCTAGAAGCCCAATATACCTACGTATAATTGGTCATATCCCATAGAAAAAATAAAAATGCTATTAAAAATTGTTAAAACATATGGAATTTAATTCGTACAAGTAGTGCTTACATGATGTTTATATTTATGTTTTCCTGCCATTTTTGCCTGAGATACAGGTTTTCCTAGTTCAGGCAACGTATACAGTATTAGCAATATGAAAAGTGAATAATTATTTATTTATTTATTTATGTTTGGGCTTTATATCTAGAAAAATAACCACCGTAAATCATTCATGAAATGAAAACTACAAAGTACCTAAATAGGTAACTGATTTTATACAAATTTCAGTGTGATGTCTGAGGTTGCATTTGAGAGGCTATTTCTTGTATGTTAGCTGTCAAATTTGTAGTTTCAATTCATAGAATGGCTCTCAAATGCTTATCTGTGAGACGAGAAGCATATTTATTTTTTCTATAATTGACAATTGAAAAAGTTTGTTCGCATAAATAAGTCCTACTAAAAATTGTAAGTGTAATGAACTGCTTAGCAAACCTTTTCAATTCGTCAAAATCAGATGGCAAGCTGCCATAAAATTTAACAAGATCCATAGAAAGAGCTTTTGAGAGCATCATTAGATTGGAGATCAATCACGTTCATTTGTAAATGACTCGGTACATCGCGGGCAGAGCGAAACGCGTTCTTAAGAGGCGCGTTTACTCATTAATTAATGCATTTATTTTGATATTTATAACTTATTTACAAGACATTCACGGGCCGCAAGTCAGACGTCCGCAGGCCGCATGTGGCTCGCGGACCACGTGTTGCCGACCGCTGCTCTAATAGATCGAGTAAAAAATGAGGAAATTCGTAGACGAATCAAAGTCACCCATATATCACAATGGATTAGCAAGCTTAAGTGCCAGTGGGCAGGGCACTTAGTTAGAAGATCTGACGACCGTTGGGGCAGAGAGGTTCTCTGGTGGAGACCACGCACTGGAAAGCGCAGCGTAGGACGGCCCCCCACTAGATGAAAAGGAGACCTGATAAAGGTTGCTGGGAGCCGTTGGGTGCAGGTCGCACAAGATCGGTTGCTCTGGAAATCTAAGGTGAAGGCATAAATATGCTCAGCAGTTGACGTCTTTTTTTTATACATTATAGGCTAGCGTTTGACCACTATCTCGCCTGATGGTAAGCGATGATGCAGTCTACTATGGTACACGCTTGCCTAGAAGAAACCTATTCACTCGTGACTTGAAGATCCCTTGGTTGTAGTTATCAGGAAACACAGACTCAGGTACGTCTTTTGGCTTTTGGCTTTTGATGATGATAATGTAATTACCACAAGGGAGAGGAGGCTTTTACTCAGTATTAGTATACCAAAGACGCCAATGATGACGATGATAAATATTCAAACATTACTCAGGCGCAGATTTATGAAAGTTCTTAGGTATATTGAAAATTGTCTAAAAATCTATAATTGAGTCTCGTTTAATGTTTGCGCATGACTCTTGAATATATCCATTTTCATATTTGCTTTGTGTCTTCTATATATTTTGTCTGTCATTTTTAGTTATGTTAGGTTTTTTTTAACAAGTTATGTTAGTTTAGAAGACAAATACAAACTTGCCAAATGGCTCGCATCTCTAACCTATGACAGCACGGAATAACTCTTACACCAAACTTCGTACCGCCTTGACATGCATATGACGCGGGCTGCCAATGTCAGTCGCCGGTACAATTGTCAATCGACCATTATTACCTGCAACTATGTATGAATGAATTTTCTTCATATTTTTTTTTTTGCGTTAATTTCTCCGATATATTAATAGTTATTCTGCTATTCGGGGCAGAGACAAATCCAACAAATCAATGTTCATCAAAATCGGTCCAGCCGTTCTTGAGTTATAAATGATGTAACTAACCCGACTTTGTTTTATATAAATATACGTATAGATGGTACTTTTTTTAAAGTGTATTCATTCATTCATTCATGTTTTTGCTACTAAAAACGCAGCGTAAAAACTACCCCAATGTAAAAGTCAAAGAGTGTGAATGACACCGTTAAAGGAATTATTTACGACTGACCATAGACAACTTTACTATACGCAAGGAGCAGTGTCAGCGTGTACGATCTGCGGATCTAAGTATATTATTGGAATAACCGTAGATCACTCATAAATCGTTTTAAAAGATGGCAAGGAAACAGCTGTTTTAAAACAGAAAAATATCGTATTGTCGTTTTTATGTTACCTCCGCTGTATGTAAGTTTTTTTTATACGACCTGTAGTTGGATAAAGCTTATGGCCCATCTGATGTTGTGGTAACCATCGCCTACAACAAATCATTGCTTTTTTTTTTTTTTTCGAATGGACTAATCTCACTTTTGGCCTCTGAGGCCGTGACAGCTTAACCGAACTTTTGGCGAGCGCAGATGGCGCTCAGCCCAGATACAAATCATTGCCTTGCAGGTCACGCACCTTATATACGTGCCCTACGATGCACTGCTCTACATCTATCAACTTGAAGCATAAAGGTGTAGGAAGCCTCATGAGGGCTTTACCCTCATGTGCCTGTAATTTCACAGGCAACCATACCCTTCAAACTGAAACACAACAATGCTGCTTGACGGCAGAAATAGGTATGAGAAAGTTAGTGTGATTTTTTTTACCTACGCACCCCATTGTGTGGGATATCGTTAAATAAGTCTTTTAAAAATACTTAGGTTTTCTCATAACTTTTTTGATAGAACATCACGATTAGTATTATGAAACGCCTTGACACAGTTCATGACCCCTGCGAATACTATCGTGTTCCAATATTGTTAAGCTTACCATGTTTTTCTATAATATACGAATTAATACTATACTATACGAATTTTTGGTTGGATGTAAATCTGTTTTGGTTAATTGCGAGTAAGTGTTTTATCATGTAAATCACATTTTCACAAGTTTAATTTTTACACGTCACTTTCATCATCATTTATATAGTCATTGTCTGTATAGTAAGCTGCTTGACGGCGGCTGTGCTTGGAGTTTCTCTGAAGGATAAAATCCGTAACGAGATTATCTGACAGAGAACCAAGGTCACCGACATAGCCCAGCAGATTAGCAAACTGAAGTGGCGGGTGGATTGGCCATATATGCCGGAGAACCAACAACCGTTGGGGTAAACGAGTTCTTGAATGGAGACCGCGTCTTGGAAAACGTAGTGTGGGGCGCCCCCCGGCTAGATGGAGCGATGACATAAGAAAGGTGGCGGACAGAAATTGAATGAGAAGAGCCGAAGACCGGGTTCAGTGGCGCGTATTAGGAGAGGCCTCTGTCCAGCAGTGGACTAATGGAGGTGGAATAAACGCAACCTCCGGATCGGAAGTCTGGTTAGAATTAGGCCACAACGGCTTTTTTATTATGTATGTACGTACAAGCCTCATAAACACAATGTAATCTATGTCAAGAATTTCCATAGTACTAAGGCAAGTACTAATTTTATTTACGTGTCCGTACGCTCATATTATTGTTATGTAAATATAGAAAGAGTAAACGGTTTCCAAGACAGTAGCATTCGTGACACGTGGCTACGCTTTGTTATACAAATGTCGGATAAATATGTATGTTTGGTTTTATACAGAGTATGATCGATTTCGGTGTAATTATGAAGTTGTTTTACTGGTCTTAAGCACAAAATAGAGAGCTCCAGAAGTTATGTTGTATAACGAGCCCACGCACGCGCGTGTACGATCACGGATCAAGTCTAACAAACGCCGCGAGTGTCACGTTTTGGTGAGACGTAAATCATGTTTTGCGTGATATAATTTGTTAACTGGTCATGATAATTTACGTTAAAATGTTTACATGAAAATGAATATATGTTCTTATTGAAATTATTGTATATTTGGTTGTAGAATATTGTTGGTGCCAGCCCTAGCGTAGGTAATTAAAATCAAAATCAGCCCGAACTTCTTGACCTATCTATTTTGTGTCTTAAGCAATCAGTTTAATCACTGGACAAGTGGCATATAGATAGATTATACTAGTATTCTACCTTTATGCATGGGCTAATTATAATATTAACCCGTGATCGGTGAGAGTGGCGTAATAATTTATATATTCTATTATATTGTATGTAATATGTATATTATGAGAAAGCCGATCCGGAGTAATTCGATACTGATTTGTCACTTTGACATTTGCTGTTATTTTTGACATTACAGACAATTTCTGTGCTTTGTACCGACCGGACTATTAGCCCCAAAAAGTATCAGGAGTTCAGTGATTTATACTAACCGGACTATTGACACCAAAAAGTATCAGAAGGTCGTTGCTTTACTTATACCACCGGACTATTAACACCAAAAATTAACAGAAGTTCGGTGCTTTATACCAACCAGACCATTGACACGAAAAAGTATCAGGAGTTCGGTGCTCTATACCAACCGGACTATTGACACGAAAAAGTATCAGGAGTTCGGTGCTTTATGCCAACCGGACTATTGATACGAAAAAGTATCAGGAGTTCGGTGCTTTATGCCAACCGGACTATTGACACGAAAAAGTATCAGGAGTTCGGTGTTTTATGCCAACCGGACTATTGACACGAAAAAATATCAGGAGTTTGGTGACTTATACCAACCAGAATATTGACACGAAAAAGTATCAGGAGTTCAGTGCTTTATGCCAACCGGACTATGGCCACGAAAAAGTATCAGGAGTTCGGTGTTTTATGCCAACCGGACTATTGATACGAAAAAGTATCAGGAGTGTGGTGCTTTATACCAACCGGACTATTGACACGAAAAAGTATCAGGAGTGTGGTGCTTTATACCAACCGGATTATTGACACGAAAAAGTATCAGGAGTTCGGTAATTTATACCAACCGGACTATTGACACGAAAAAGTATCAGGAGTTCGGTAATTTATACCAACCGGACTATTGACACGAAAAAGTATCAGTAGTTCGGTGTTTTGTACCAACTTGACTATTGACACCAAAATTTATCAGAAGTTTGTCGCTGTATACCAACCGAACTATTGGCACAAAAATGTATCAGAAGTTTGTCGCTTTATACCAACCGGACTATTGGCACCAAAAAGTATCAGAAGTTCGGTGCTTTGTATCAACCGGACAACCAAACATATCAATAGTTCGGCTAACTGGACTTAAACTTGAATTACTGCCACTAGAGAATATTCACAGTTAATTATACTCATATTTAGTCGATTCAGAACGGTTTTTTAACTGCCGTGGGGAATCACGGATGGAAAGATAGGGATATCTATGTGTGATGAAGATCAATGGGCTATTTTAAAATGGAAAGCTACCGGATTGATCCGTCAGCTTTTTCGGATTCGATTTCGAATCAGAGAACGCTATTTCGTAAACTATCAACGTTTAAAGCCTTGTCAGGAAGGTATCTAAGCTTTGTGGTCAATCCGAAATAGTTTTAAAATAGCGTTTTGGATTAGAAACCGAATCCGAAAAAAAAATGTCGGACCGATCCGACAGGTTTCCGAAGTTTTTGTCATAGGTCAGGCAAGGCGGTCAGTCGATCCAAAAATTATTTACCACCACGTTTCCTATTTGTTGGAGAGATCTCAGCTGTAAAATGAAAATTGATTAGGTACAGGTTTTTATGTGTCGGGATTTTTTTATGTTTCGGGGGGTTTTTTTTGTGTTAGTGTTGTTTAATTTTTATTTTATACTTACCGTTTGCCAGATGAAGAAATAAATAGATATACAATCAGCCTGTATCTTAGTAAAATGTCACATGCAGAACATCTTAAGTTTTACGAAAGGTTTTAGAAATGTCACAGTTAACCTCCGATTTTCATTCATATGCAAAGATGACCTTGTCACTCATCTTTTTTTTCTTGGCTAACATACTAGAGAAAAATACGATATATTTATGTGCGCTTTTCCACGTGCTCAAATCGGTGAAGAAAAACATCGTAAGAAAACAAATCGTTTAAGGAAAACTATATCCGAATATTGGATGTAAATCGAACATAATAATTATAATCCTTCTATTATATAAAGATCTCGTGTTACAGTGTTTGTGGTCGCACTCCTCCGAAACGGGTCCACCGATTTTAATGATTTTTTTTTTGCTTATTTCGTAGGTATGAGAGTAGGACGTAAAGTATTTTCACCCTCCTACCGTCCCTCCATTTATAAATCGTGATTTTAGTATTTTTGTATGAGCAATATCCATATGATTAAACAGTCTTTCATTGACGTGAAGTCATTTACATGATGTGTCGCGTCACTTTGACAAGAGTGTTATACCTACATATATAGTTTTTGCCCCGAACGGGAAATTTCAAGCGTGTGCAGCCGCGGGCGGGTTAGCTAGTATAATTTATTATACTTAACGTTTATTTCAGGCAACAAACGTGTTCAAACAACAAAATACCAAATATACCTTATAGTAAAAAAACTTAAAAAATAACACTTTTATTTATTCGGGGGATTTTGCTTCGTTGCTGCTGTGTTCAGCACTGCTGTATTTCGGTTTGAAGGGTATGGTTGCCGGTGAAATTTCAGGCACATGAGGCTTTACACCTGTACGCCTCAAAATGATGGACGCAGGGCAGTGCAACGTAGGACACATTTCTAAGGTGCCTGACCTACGAAGCAGTTCTCTGTTATGGGCGATGGTTACCACTTAACATCAGGTGGGCCATAAGCTTGATCCATCTCTATATAGCAGTAGATTTGCACGGTGCACCGGAGCAGTAAAGGTAACTCTCTTTAAGGCCTTCTGCCAGTCTTTTTACACATGCAGTCTATGGACCAACTATACGCAGAAGACAATCAATGCCCTACGCGTTCAGTATAATAACGCGTTTAGGATGCTGTTGGGGCTGCCGAGGTACTGCAGTGCATCAGGAATGTTTGCAGATGCTCACACGGATGGTTTTCATGCCATTCTACGCAAGAGAGCCGCCTCGATGCTGTGCCGTGCCCGCGGCAGCGGTAACACTATCCTACGCGTGTTATCTGATAAAGCTGACTGCCCAATATTGTGGCACCTAGTGCAGCTGCTTGTTAGAAAATAAGTATTTAATTTTCATTTTTTATTTATTAATTTTTTTTGTGTTTTTCATTTATTTTATTTTGATTTTAAATTTGATTTGTAATTTGTTTTGATTTAGTTATTATTATTTTTTTTTGGCTTTTATCCTTATTTATTTTATTGTATTACTAACATAGTTTGTAAAGAAATGTAGTATTAACAATATATGGACTTAATACGTCTGAAATAAATTTCATTTATATTATATTATAGCATAAAAACACACAAATGGATTATAGATAGCGCCCATTATAATAAGCTAATAAAAAAGCGCGTTTTGAAAGTACCTATGGTTCTAGTAAACTCATCTTTTGCTCCAAGTTTCAGTACGTTTATTGCTATCTCAACTTAAAATAAAGTTATCAAATCGTGTTCTATATTTGAAGCCAAACACAAACTTGCTTCTAACATATGATAGCACGGAATAACTCTTATCTTTAAAGGAAACTGGCTGACCAATACGCAGCTTCACACGCTTAGTTTTTCAATGCAAACATTACTGCGCAGTCAGT
Source organism: Philereme transversata (assembly GCA_963924445.1). NCBI lineage: Eukaryota > Metazoa > Arthropoda > Insecta > Lepidoptera > Geometridae > Philereme > Philereme transversata. The sequence continues at coordinate 17,369,818 of OZ004347.1, forward strand.
TGGATAAAAGTAGCCTATGTTACTCAAGGATAATGTAGCATTCTAATGGTGAAAGAATTTTAGAAATCAGACCAGTATTTTTTGAGTTTATTCGTTACAAACACACAAAAATGTAAATCTATACTCTTTATAATATTATTAGTATAGATTAAATGCACTCATACCTTGTTACCACAAAGAAGTTAAACAACTGTTTAACGCGTGTTTTAAAAAATCGGTACCAATTTTGTATAGGAATTTTTTAAACACGCGCTAGACAGGGTTTAATTTCTTTGTGGTAAGCCCCTTAAAGTTGAACCCTCTTTATCTGTATGTATTTATTTTACGGTCCTATATAATATATATTCTCATAGTACCAGGTTTGCTTATAAAATAACCCTTTATTTTTTATGTACCAAGTAATTCCTTCAAACTCATCTAGAAATCCATGCTGACGATTGTCTATCAGTGTAACAAACTAAAAACAACTCTAAAAGTTATAAGAAAATACAACAACGACGATAAAAAGACAAAAACGTGTGTGTGTACTTATGTACGCACGTAAGAAGTCATACTTCTTTCGCGTACCAGGACAAAACTGCTTTGAATATATGAGTTTTCACGATAACTTGAGATACAGTTATCAGCTAACTTCATCATGTCGCTTTTTAGTTGTCGGTGTGCGCGTGCATCAGTTAATAGCAAACTTCAACATACAAATTTTACTCTCATATTTTTTTTTCCAAAAGCGCTATAAGAAAAAATTTCAAAAAATATATATCGTCGACTTCCATCATAAATTGCTTTCCTTAGCGTTAATCACAGATGACAACTCTAGCATCAGTAAACTGAAGCGAGCATAGCGATATTTATAGATTAGTCGACTCTTGCGCTAAGCCGTATGGCGTAAATTAGTCGATTCCGAAACTTGGCAGCGCGCGCGCGGCTCATGCTGTCTTTTCGAATTATCGCTCGATGTTTGAAACTTGCACTCGGATTTTAGAAAAACTATTTCAAATACGAAACTTGGTTTAGTTTAAAAATGACTTTGTATTTTGATTTTTGCGGGAAAAATACTAGCACGTTCGATATTCGAATACGGTTTGTGTGGTGTTGTGAATTTGGAACGGATTTAAATTTTCTTTAAAAAAGGTAGATAACTAACATATTTTATGAAATGCTGCGCATAGCATGTGTATTGTACTGATTACGGAAATAACCACATTTTTCATGCAAATGTTGCCTGGTAGAGATTGCTATTAGCGATAAGACAAAATTTAGTGTACCTAAGTAAATAACTCAGTTCGCCCCGAACTGAGATCTCGCGAGTCTACCAAAAAACAAAAAAGAAATATTATTCGTAATATTTGGCTATCAAAATAGTGCCACGAAATAAATAACCAACTTACATGACAGTTTCATTCAAATTACAGGTAACGGGAGTTCATGCTAATTGGTTATTCTGTTTTGGGGTACAAATTTCAGTTATTCTGGATTTCAGACTTTTAACTATATTTGTGATACTGAAGCTACATGCGTACCAAATTACAGCATTGTGGGTTCACTGGTGTACCCTGTGAATTCGCTCAAAGTTTATTTTTTATGATGGATAATAACTAAAAACTACATAAATTTTACTAAAAATAAAAACTGTCAAAATGTATTAATAACTACCTTTCATTTGACGTTTCCTTTGACCTAATGGTCGCATTTCCATTTTTTTTACCCCGCTTGAACCCCAATATCTCAACAACCCCCCAACATTTTTAGCTCATTGAGTCACACCAAAATTGTGCCATCACTACCAACCTAAACACCTAATTTCACGATGATCGGATAATCGCTTCGAAAGTTATCCTTGGACAAACAAACATACATACATACATACATAATACAACACCGATTTGCCCAAGTTGATTTGGAGATCTCGCTTCGCTCGATCAATAAGAATAAAACAACAAAAAGTGTAAATATCTTTCACTCCTATTTTTTTTTAATAAATTTATGTTGATTCTACACTTTCGCTGAAACAGTACATAATCTATTCTTTTAAGTTTTATACGCTATAAATCAGAGCAGATAAATGGATAAGATCAATTTAAAACGACATAAAGTACCACACTAAGCGATATATTTTATCTATCATAGCAATTGGTTGACGTTGACAGCTTGACAAATTGAACACACGTCAGATTTATTGACAGAACTTCAGTTCAGAATAATTTCAAGCAAACATGTTCATGATCTACTGAAAAAATAGCACATCTTTACTCATGTATGCACGTATATTTTTGTAGAGTAAAAAACATAAATAACTTCAAACCGGAAAACTAACTTCATGGTGTGTTACATGAAAATATACTCTGAGTTATTTCTCCTAACGCGTCAAAAGAAGTTTAGTTTCAAAACAATGTTTTTTTATACCCATGGGCGGCAAAGAAAAATACGTCCCAAGAAACAAAATACCCACCTGATGGTAAGCGGTTACCGTTTTAGGAACCACTGATGAAAGAAAGAAAGAAAAACTATATTATGCCAACCACTAATAACAACTCAGATTAAAAGCAGTGTCTTGCGTCACGGGCGCTATATTGAATCCCGAACCTAAAGAAGGATTCTATAGCGAGGGAGTTACTGGAATCCTGAGTTCGGAGAGGGATATAAGCACGCCCATCATGCAGACAGCTTTATCCACGAGGAGTGTATTCTACTTTTCACACTTTCTGCGAGACAATAAAAACCAAATCTAGATTAGTGCATTCTGTGCAGAGGTTAGTTCGATTTACGAATAAGTTCTTATTCTCTTTGGATCAAATTTTAATACAGATGAGGTTCCACATTCAAATAACATTATGTCCGCGAGGGCATAATGAAATTCAGTACAACTTTACTCCCGGCTTAGCCGTAGGGATTTAATCACTTGCTTTCGGTGAGGTTACATGACACATGTATGAGCAGGTTGTGTAAAAAATCATACAGTACAACAAAATATTAACTAGTGGTTCGCCCCGAACTGAGAACTCGCGAATCTCACAAAACAAGTATTATTCTTACAACGATGCCTAAACATGTTTAATGGCTAAATATAAATAAATAATAATAATAACTATATAAATATCGCTGGACATTTCACACGGCGCTATCTAGCCCCAAATTAAGCAGAGCTTGTACTATGGGAACCAGATAACTGATAGAATACTTATATACTTTTTTTTTGTAAATACACACTTAAAATATATAGAAAAACACCCAGACACGGAACAAATATCTGTAGATCGTGCAAACATTTGTTCCGAAGCGGGAATCGAACCCACTAACTCCGGCATCTCAGCCCACTGCGCCACGGAGGCAGTCATATATATGATTTATGAAGTTGTCAAATCATACAAATACATCAAATTTAAACATGTTTAGTAGCTAAATATATTTAGTGATCTATGTGGATGCCAGCCTCAATCTTTGTCTAATAAATTAGTGCCACAAAATGCATAACCAACCTAAATACTTGACCTACAGTTTCATTAAAACTAGAGGTAACGGGGGTTCTTGTTATTTGCATTTGTTTTTGGGGTACAAATTGCAGTAATTCTGGATTTCAGACTTTTGCCCATATTTGTGTCTTTAAAGCTACACGAATACCAAATTTCAGCACTGTGGGGTCACTGGTGTACCGTGTGAATTTTGTCAAAATTTTGTTTTTATCATGGCTAATAACTCAAAAACTACAAGGAGTAAACTAAATATAAAAACGTGTTTCAGATGTCCTAATGAAGACCTTTCATTTGACGTCTCATTTGATCTAATAGTCTCATTTTCATCGTTTTTAACCCCAATATCTCAACAAGCCCCCAACATTTTTAGCTCATTTAGTCACACCAAAGTTGTGCCAATACTACCTACCAATGTATCAAATTTCGCGATGATCGGATAAAGACTTCGAAAGTTATCCTCGGAAAAACAAACATACATACATACAATGCCGATTTGCCCAAGTTGATTTGGAGATCTCGCTTCGGTCGATCAATAGAAGGCCCCGATAGAACGGGGGTAACGCACAATACACCCCAATACGGGACGTCAGTAATTATCTTATTCCCTCCACCCGAGAATAATTAACCATCGATCCAAAAAGAGGTGTTATACGCCTATATCTGTCGGAGTCTGTGTGTGTCTGGTTGTCTGTGGTTTCGTAGTTTACAAACGGATGAACCTATTAAGACGTGGTATTTCAAATAGAAAGCTAGTTTAACTGGGGTGGTCCTAGCTGGTTTCAGTTTGTAACACAAAGAGGGGGTTGGAATTTTTTATAAATTTTGTAAAAATTAACCTTTGGACTATATATTTCCATTCTCGGTATTGGTGGACAAAAAGAGGGGGTTTTATTCAATTTAATAAAAAAAACCTTGTCGAAATAAATTTTGGATTATTTAGGTATTTCAGTTCTCGGTATTTTTGTACAACAGGGAGATCTAATAGTTTTTGATATTCACAAAACAAGGAATAATAGCAATTAGTTGCCATTGCATAGTGGTTGAAATTCGACCGTAATTCATGTTTTTTTTCGTTTTCTTTCCCATGCGTCCTTCCGTCTCTACATAAACTTTAACAAGCTTAAAAATGGGTACAAAGTTTTCTCTTCACGTATATTGGGCGGGTTCGATTACCGCCGCGGAACAAATGTTTGCATGATCTAAAAGTATTTGTTCCGGGTCTGGATGTGTTTCTATATACAATATTTTTTTATAGGTATATGTATATACAAAAAAAGTATGTATTCTATCAGTTATCTGGTTCCCATAGTACAAGCTCTGCTTAGTTTGGGCTTAGATAGTGCTGTGTAAAATGTCCAGAAATATGTATCTGTAATGTTTTGTACGACACACAACCGGAATCGTATTTACATATTTTAGAGGTGGGTTTAATACTGGTAACTTGAATATTTATGCAGTAATCGATACGATTTCAAGAATGAAGATTTGTTTACTCGTTTTATGCAGGTTATTTCATTGTCATTTTTAGGACTAAAATCTATTTAACTAATTTGAATAACATGTTACACAAGTTAAAGCAGACATAAAAATCAAAGACGAGGAGTTGGCTCTTGTGGACACCACCGTATTCTTAGGTATAACCCTAGATAATAAGCTTCAATGGGGCCCTCACATTGATGGGTTGTCGAAGAGACTTAGTTCTGCGGCATACGCAGTCAAAAAGATCCGTCTTTTTACAGACGTAGACACAGCTAGACTAGTTTACTTCAGCTACTTCCACAGCATTATGTCATACGGTATACTGCTGTGGGGGAGTGCTGCAGATATAAACACCGTTTTTGTGCTGCAGAAGAAGGCTGTTCGTGCAATTTATAATATGGGGCCCAGAGAATCATTACGCAATAAGTTTAAAGAAATAAATATTATGACATTCCCTTGTCAATACATCTATGAAAATCTAATGTATGTTCACAAAAATATTAATTTGTTTGAGAAAAATAGCGATAATCATAATTTTAATACTAGAAATAAAGATAAACTCGCTGTTGCCATTTGTAGACTCCATAAAGTTAGTAAATCGTTTAAAGGGCAAGGTGTGCGCTTTTATAACAAACTCCCAGGGGATGTACAAAAATTGACAATTAACAAATTTAAAAATGTAATTAAACAAAATCTTTATAAAAGAGCCTACTATAAAATATCGGATTATTTAGATGATAGAGAGGCTTGGGATTGAAACTGCTCCAACTCGTTCAAAATGTTACAATTTAGACGTAATTTCTTTTCTGTACTATGTATTGTAAAAGGATCATTAAAAAAAACAACCAGTCTTGTTTTCTTGCCTTTCTTTCCTGGCTTGGTCGCGAAGGAACAGGCAGTAAAATTGACGTTTCAAAGTGATCCTTGTGATTTTAATGAATAAAAATATTTGACTTTGACTTTGATCTATTTTCTTACAATGAGCCATTAGTCCGATCTGAGTTTTCATTTAATGTCGTACTTAACAAAACACGTAGTAGGTATAGTTAGGTATTCTAGGTTCAGTACTATTGGTATTAAGCTTAGCCATGAGTGCAAAGCGCATTCCACCCTGAATTCCCATTAAATTACTATAGTATGTCCTTTGACATTCTACCCAGGCCAAGCCATCTAAACGTGTGTCACATCCAGTCGGATTGCAAAATGAGCTTTATGGCATTGAAAATAGAACCTTTTAAAATAAATTCCGGTGTGGCTGTGTTCGTAATTATTCCCCTCCTAATTAATTCTCGGCTTGAACGATTTTGATGATTTACAAACTCATTTATTTTACCACATTTGCGAAGGCTGTGACTTAACTGATGGCGATGGCGGGTCAGCTAGTAGATATGTCGCAAATGGATTGAATAATTAACTGTTTTACAAACCGCTAGCTGTTTAACAAAACAGCACGGTTATTTAATATACCTAAACAACGTTCCAAAAGCAAATACAACTCCAAAAGACGTAAAAAAATCCAAAAAATCCATTCGTACACAGCCAGGATTCGAACCCACAAACCTTTAAATCGTTCCCGTAATTTTGTTAGTTATGATTGAACTTTCACACGATGACTAAGCTAAGCTTGCACAACGATCCCTAAACATATTTAGTGACTAAACATGTTTAAATTTGACGTATTTCTAACCTTGCGCAAGTCGCCCTAAGCCGGCCTCAATATCGAAATATTTCATCATTGTCACAATTTAATACATGGAACAACTTTAGTACGTAGTAGCTATTGTATAATCTGCGGCTAGCCTATAGGTACAGCGGGGAGGAAGTATCGAATTGAGACAGGTAAGTGTTCCCCTATCCGAGCGTGTGAGCTATTGGGGGTCCCATTACAGTAGGTATGCGAATTCATTAGGTATCCTTTGTAGGCTCCAGTGGCCTTGCAGTTCGGGAATGCAATTGGAAATGCGATATATTGAAACAGGTGATCAATGCAACATAATTACATTAAAATTAAAACCAGACAAGTACTAGTTTGAATCGCGCACCTAGGGTTCCGTAATTTTTTTTTATGTGCTATAACTAGTAGTTCACCCCGAACTGAGATCTCGCGAACCTCCCGTAAAAACAAAACAAAAATGTAATCTTTGACTATCAAAATAGTGCCGCGAAATAATTAGCAACTAACTTGACCTACAGTTTCATTCAAATTACAGGTAACGAGAGTTCAAATAAAGTGGTTACTATTTTTTGGAGTATAAAATGCAGTTATTCTGGATTTTAGACTTTCACCTATATTTGTGTCACTAAACCTACACGAATACCAAATTTCAGCATTGTGGGGTCACTGGTGTACCCTGTGAATTTTGTCAAAGTTTTGTTTTTGTCATGGCTAATAACTCAAAAACTACAAAGATTAAACTAAAAATAAAACAGAGTTGAAATGCAATAATAAAGACCTTTTATTTGACGTCCCACTTGACCTTATAGTCTCATTTTTATTTTTATTTTACCCCTCTTAAACCCCAATATCACAACCACCCCCCCCCCCTCACATTTTTAGCTCATTGAGTCACACCAAAATTATACTATCACACCTACGTATATACCAAATTTCACGATAATCGGATAAACGCTTCGAAAGTTATCCTCGGACAAACAAACATACATACAACGCCGATTTGCCCAAGTTGATTTGGAGATCTCGCTTCGCTTGATCAACTATTATTTAAAGGTCTTCTCTTTATTCTTTATTGTAAACAAATAGATTACATACAAAAACAGCTTACAAAATGGACATATACAAGGCGAGCTTAATCCTAATAAAAGTTTTCTTCCAGCAAACCTTTGAAGATAGAGCTAGTAGATTATAGTGGTGGATACGTGCGCAGAAAAGTAAATTGGAGTAAAATACTAATAAATACCTATAGATAAACATAATCATAATAAATACCATAATAAGTACAATATTTATACATTACTACTTACATACATATTAAAAATAATACCTATAAACTGTTCGAATTTTTTTCTTGACTTGTGCTGGTAAATTTTGTTTTGGTATACCAACCGAATGGTGGCCAAGAGAGAGCAAAAGAGGTCGTGGCAGACCACCAGCTCGGTGGGTGGATGCAATAAGTTTAAAGAAATAAATATTATGATATTCCCTTGTCAATACATCTATGAAAATCTGATATATGTTCACAAGAATATTAATTTGTTTAAGAAAAATAGCGATAATCATAATTTTACTACTAGAAATAAAGATAAACTCGCTGTTGCCACTTGTAGACACCATAAAGTTAGTAAATCGTTTAAAGGGCAAGGTGTACGCTTTTATAACAAACTCCCAAGGGATGTACAAAAATTGACAATTAATAAATTTAAAAACGTAATTAAACAAAATCTTTATAAAAAAGCCTACTGTAAAATGTCGGATTATTTAGACGATAGAGAAGCTTGGGATTGAAATTTCTCCAACTCGTTCAAAATGTTACAATTTAGACGTAATTTACTTTCTGTATATATTGTAAAAGAATCATTAAAAAAACAACCAGCCTTTTTCTTGCCTTTCTTTCCTGGCTTGGTCGCGAAGGAACAGCCAGTAAAATTGTCGTTTCAAAGTGATCCTTGTGATTTTAATGAATAAAAATATTTGACTTTGACTATAGAGGCCGTAGAGGGTAAGACCTGGATATTAATAGCACAGGATCGATTGGGAGGAGGGTTATACCCAGCTGTGGGTTATCAGATAAGCTGACAATGATGTTGATGATTTTAAAAACTTAAGCAAGACAGCCTCAGAAACTGTTTTACTACAAAGTACAGTCATGCGTTTCTATTCACGATAATTCAGACGTTTCGTTAGTATGCAATTATCCTTGCTTATTATAAATTGACTGATTTGCAAAGTATCGTAAAATATCCATATTAATTACTGTACAAGTAATTACAAACAAGTACTGGATACTTGTTTACTTTACGTATTATTATGAGCTTATAAGATGTTGAATAAGTATTTAATTAGTTACAATCACGCCGTTATTAGTCGAGAGATAACATAAGCCTAGGTAAGTACGTACATAAGAATTATTTTTTGAAGTGAAAACTTCTTTAGATTCGTTGTGATTTGAAAGTCGATGAAACGAAAAAGCGACAGATTCATAAGTGAAGTGAAAACTTCTTTACTACCTAAAATCTTTTAATTTCTGGGACTTCTTTGCTGGGAAGCGGGTACGAAATAAAAACTCAAATTAAAATAGATCTGGGCCTTGTAATCATATTTAAGTACACAATGGTCAAAATTCGACCGTAATACATTTTATATTTTTAGGTTAATTTTGGCATTCGTCCCTCCTTCTCCATAATAAACAACTATGCCAAATATCACACTCCTCCGTGCGCGCAATAAACACGTTATTTGTCAATAAAATGTAGCCTATGCGTTAATCCAGGTTATAATCTACGTATATACCAAATTTCATCGAAATCGGTTACGCCGTTACGATGTGATTGAGTAACAAACGAACATCCAAACGTTCGCATTTATAATAATAGTGTGATTTCTTTTTCATTGTTTCGTTATTTTATATTGTTGGAGCCGTCCTATTATACAAATATTTGTCTAATATTTATGTAAATAAATTGTCCTAGGTACTTAAAAATGAGGCAAACGATTTTTAGTTTAACAATTATTTAAACTGTTTTTATTAGTCACAAAATACGACTTAAACGGGATACTAACGGACTGACTAAATCCATTCTACCCTCTGTCTGCCTTCTTAAACACTTATTAATACTAAGTGTATTTTCTTAAGTGTTTCCATTATCGGGTAGCCTAAAGCCTGCGCCAGACTCGCGCCCAAACATCTTAGCGAGAACTTTTGTTCATCGTGTAAGATGGAAGACGGGACCAGACAACTACAATACTGCGATTTAAGTTCCAATAGCCAATGGATAGTGCAATATTAAATAAATAAATATTGCTGGACATTTCACATAGTGCTATCTAGCCCCAAACTAAGCAAAGTTGGTACTATGGGAACCAGATAACTGATAAAACACTTATATATTTTTTTGTAGTAAATTCATACTTATAATATGTAGAAAAAACATCCAGACCCGGAACAAATATCTGTAGATTTTGCAAACATTTGCTCCGCGACGGGAATTAAACCCGCTACCTTCTGCATCTCAGGCGGCTATTCGCCCACTGCGCCACGGAGGTCGTCAAATACAAATACCGATTATGTTTCTTGATGGCGAGCATTCAAAATATTAGTACTTAGGTATCATTAACACATTAAAGTGCGAGCTTAAAACATACCATCAGGAAGACGGGTGAAGAAAAATTATTAGTATTATCTTTTCAAATGATCGTGTCGTCACCTAGGCCCTGTCAGGAAACCAGCGCTGCATCGTATCCACCGTGGTACGAAACAGCTTATGCTGAGACAGGGACCATTTTGTCCCCACGCAACACCATCATTTTCTGTCCGTGTGAAACTTGTTTTTACTGTGTTTTTATGTATTTTCCTTTGTTGTTATTGTGTGTTGATGTCATGTGGGTTCAAATAAATGTATTTTCTTTCTTTCTTTCTTTAAAAAGTCAAGTACAGCAGAGTATCTCAAGTTTAAACTTACCAGTACCAATTATTTTCTGATTGACCCTGTATTCTTCTATTTTCTCTACAAGGGTATATTCGAAAACCTTAATATCCCCGAAATAATTTAAGAATTTTAAGGCCTCTGCGCACTGATGAGGACGTTGCGGTGGGAATTTTGAAAATAAACCCTTTACGGGGGGTTTACAGCAATCTGCGGTTATTGTATAGCAACTATTATGTTGGTGATCTTAATAAGTTAAATTAAACAATGGTGGCGATTCTGTTGTTTACGCTGACTAACAAAAATTGTGTAAAATACGAACGATCTTATTTTGTTTAAACTAAATATCAAATTATAATAACATTTAAAGTGACATTTCTGAATTTAAGTATTTTTAAATAAGAAGGCGTGTTAGCGGGCTAGTTTTAGTCAACACCAATTTGATTGATCACTAAAACTAGTCCGCAAACATGCCATCATAACATAAATTACTTAATTTTAGAAATATCACTTTAAATTTCATTCTAAATTGATCTTTAGTGTGAACAAAATAAGACCGCTCGTATTTTACATAATTTTATTTAGTCAGCGTAAACAACAGAATCGCCACTATTGTCGATCATTGTTAAAAACGAAGTAAGCCACGTAAGTTTTCCTAATAAAATAGTCTGAGCGGTAAGTGTAGACAAGGCGTTAAATATAGTGAGGCAACTTAAAACTCCAACACCCCAACAAGGGATTTGTCAATGTAAACGAAAATCTTCAGTTCGCCTTATCTCTAATGGAAAACTGGAATTAACATCAACTTGTCCAAATTTTGTAAAAATAATGGCTGCTTAAAACCTTTTAAGTGTTGAAGCATTAACGAGAAAAATATTTTCTAATATTTCTTCTAATATTTTCTAATATGAAAGGATTACCTCCACTAGATGGAAATACCAGCTGTTCTATGACAGCCCTGGAAAAGTTTATTTGGAGCCTTCCATTAATTTTTTGAGGTGTCCAGGGGAGGGGGTCCAGCCAAATCTCACCCAATCTCACGTAGGGGTGAGGGGGGGTCTCGGCTAATATCACGTATTTTTTATTTTATTTGGTCAGTGTAAATCTAGAGAAGCAGTCTTGAAATAATTAAGCCAATTGTATTTTTTTAAATAAATCCAACGCATTTACCCTATGAATACAAATTTTAAAAAATCTCACGTGAGATAAAAGGAGTGGGGGAGGGGGTCGAAACTAATCTCGCGTCATCTAACCAGGGTGGAGGGGGGTCAAAACATCGTCAAAAACGTGTATATATATTATTTTATATTTGTATTACTAATATAGTTTGTAAACAAATGTAGTACTAACAATATATGGACTTAATACGTCTGAAATAAATTTAATTGAATTTAATATATACCTATGTATATAGCATAGACAGTAGACACATAAATGAATTTTCTTTCTTTCTTTTCTTTCAATCATTTGTAGGGTCGTGTTTCTACTTCCTACTCTCTACGCTTAAATGTCACCTAAAAAGCGAGGTACTATAGTTTTGACACCTATCTGCCTATCTGTGTGTCTGTCTGCCTGTCTGTGGTATCGTAGTTCCCACACGGATGAACGCGTTAGTTCGGAACCGTTCGGATCCGAAACGTTCGAAACGACGATTCGGACGCGTTTGTTTTAAACAAAGCTAGTTCAACTAGGGTAATTTTTAGGTATGTGCCATATAATACATAAGTACAAACACGCTTTTTTATAAAAATAGGCATGACCTCTGCCTCACATGAAGGTTAGGAAGGAAGTTGCTTGGAACATGTTTAGTCTAGAAATAACCGGTTTACTCTGGACTTGATGAGATTATAATGATCCGGTACAGACGTTGGTAGCGAGTTCCACTCTTGTGTTGTATTTATTTTCATAAAAATACATAAATCCCCCCACTAGATGGAAAAATTACCTGATAAATTTTTTCGGTGCAGGCCGTACATGATCGGTCGCTCTTGAACTTTATGGCGGAGGCCTATATCTATATCGTCCAAAGAGTGAAAACTTTTCAGTTGAGTTCCGTATCCGATTTTAATCTTGCCTGATTAATTCCTGGCTTGGTCGCGGAAGAACAGGCGGTAAAATTGACGTTTCAAAGTGATACTTGTGAATTTAATTAAAAAAATGTATAAAATATACTTTATTTGTGTTTTAGTAAAGTAAATAATTGGATAATGTCGTTTAAGAAATATGCGAAGGATTGCCACGGATCGGGAATGGCATAAACAAAGAGAGGTATATGCCCAGCAGTGGGGCACTGTGGACTGAGAATGATGATGATGATAAAACTTATTTCTTCACTGGTACCTACGACTATATGTATATTATATATGACTTAACGTATAGTTTGTACCTATAAACTAGATGTTAAAGTCATAGACAGCCTTATGAAGTGAGATATAATTTTTTAATGGTAATTTACCTGAAAATCTATATCCTTTCTGAATTTCACAGCTCATAGACCATCACCATAGAATGACGCTGGAGGTATTCTCTAAATAAATTTTATCACGGACGGAAACCGTTTCATTCAATTAGAATAATTGACGTCGACTTCCGGTTTCAAAATAGTTTAACGTCCCATGGGGAAATTGTATGGAATGGTACGTTAAATTGTTTTATTATAATTTATTATGATGATAATTTCATTGGGCGTTTTGGGTAAATTGGTATCAATTCTGATATATCTTTTTAAAACTATTTTTGGTGTTTAAGTAACTAGCTGTTGCCCGCGACTTCGTACGCGTTACACTACTAAATGTGTAGGTAACATAGAAATATTGCTAAATTTGTCTGTTGCAACTTTGACTCGGACTCGACACCCCATTTTTATCCCATGGGACCTGATTTTTGAAACATACAGTAGCCTATATGTTAATCCAGGCTATAATCTACGTACATACTAAATTTCATCGAAATCGGTTCAGCCGTTAAGACGTGATTGAGTAACAAACAAACAAATAAAAAAAACAAACATCGACAAACATCCTTAATAAAAGATTTCAATAAAAGATAGAATTAATAGAGATCCATTATTGTTACACTCAATTACAATTACTTACTAAACTACACAACTTAAAGAATAAATTAATAAATATTGCTGGACATTTCACACAGCGCTATATAGCCCCAAAATAAGCAGAGCTTGTACTATGGGAACCAGATAACTGATAGAATACTTATATCCTTTTTTTTTGTAAATATATACTTACTAGCTGTTACCCGCGACTTCGTCTGCGTAGAACTACTACTTCGTGTAAATTTGTTTGGACTGAATAGGCTCTGAAACTATAATGAAACGATTCTAATGAAGCCGGCACATTGAATTATTGAGATTAACATAGGTAGACTTTTCCTGACCCTGATCCATGACTTAACTTAGTTTAATACGTTTTTGTATACGACATTTTTTGTTTTTCCTTCTTTGGTCAAAACATGTAGGTTTTGTGGACTCGATACTCGTGAGCACGCCACATACAGTTGCCCATGGGAGAAACAGTTTTTTTCTAAATGAACACCAGCTACTTTGAGTGTCTGTCCTTGAGCTTTGTTTATCGTCATAGCGAATGCTGCTTTCAGGGGAAATTGTACTCTTTTGAATTGGAATGGCAAATCGGTAGGGATTATTGGAATACGGGGAATTAACACTTCTTCTCCCTTTGCTGTTCCTGTCATAATTATTGCTCTCACAATATTGCGTCCCAGGTGTGTAATTTGTAGACGTGTGCCATTACACATTCTTGGTGCGTCAAGATTTCGCATCAACAGGACCGGGACACCTACTTTTAGCCTCAACTTATGGGAAGGCACCCCCGATAATTCTAAGGAGTTAAGAAATTCTACAGGGAACGATGTCACTTGCTCAGTGTCCATGACATTGTCTACGGACAGATACTCAACAAAATCACCTTCCACATCTGACATGATTTGTTCGTTGATCTGCCCCACTACTTCGTTTGTCGGTGCTAAAATTGCCCTTTCGCACAGCCATTGTCTGTTCTTCATATTGGTTGCAAGATCGGGATAGACGTTGTTCTTTAAGTCATCCATGTTACAGACAACATTACAAAATTCACGATTCAATGTAATCATTCCGTCACTATTTGTTTCCATACGGTCTTCTCCGATTTTCAGAAGAGCATCCGCATATTGCACCAATTGTGTATCACTGTGCAGTTGTACTCGCATATTTGTAGTCAGACAAAAAATTTTTACATGCACCCATAATGGAGACGCTTTTAAACATGCATTTATTTCATCTGCCGGCGTGCCTCTAGTAATTACCGGCAGAGTCTGTCTAAAATCGCCAGCTAAAAGTACCACCATACCACCCATGATACTTTGGTTACTCTTAATATCTTTTATGGTCCGATCTAGTGCTTCTATCGCTCTTTTGTGGGACATGGTACATTCATCCCAAACCAACAGCTTACATTGCTGTAACATTCGTCCACGGTCACTATTTTTAGTAATGTTACAAACTGGCATTTCCTCATGAGCTAAGTTCAATGGCAGTTTAAGTACTGAATGTGCCGTTCGGCCACCATTAAGTAACGTAGCTGCTATTCCAGAAGAAGCTACAGCAACAGCAACTCCTTTATCTTTATGAATTTGGGCTAAAAGTAAATTTAAAAGAAATGTTTTACCCGTGCCTCCTGGCGCATCCAAAAAGAATAAACCACCTTCGCCACTTTCGATTTTTTGCACAACATTCTCAAAAACTAATCTTTGTTCTGGGTTTAGACGCGGAACAGACTCAGTTATTTGTTGTTGTAAAGAAGCAGCATCGTAACTCAATTCTCTTATTATATCACTGCAAACTTCCCCAGTTCTTTGCGGCCTGCTCAACCCAAAATCTGACAAATCTTTCCCAGTTATAGTTATGACTTGGTCTTCTATCTTTGTTAGGGCTTCATTAAAAATGAAATCATTGTATGTAACGTTTGGATTATGATGTTGTACTCTGTGTAAAATATCGTCGGCCATTTGAATTTTGTACCTTTCCCACAGTTGTTGAGGGTTTGAAAGCCCACATGTCGCTATTAGTATAGCAAAAAGCATTCTCACCTTGGCCGCTGATCTACATTGTGCAGCCTCTTCCAGTGTTATATTCCAATGATTGTCATCCTCCAATAATCCTCTTGCCTCACATGCCTCTCGAAATGTTGAAAATTCTTGATTGTTGTATTTTTTGAGATCATTGAAAGAGGTTGGCCCACGCACATGGTGTAGAAGCATCCTTAAACAAAAACATTCCATGTTAGTAACATGGACTGTGTAAACCCGTCCTAAGGCATCTCCAGATTTGACACCAGGCCAGTTCTGAACCGAAGTTCCTTGAATTCGGCGTTTCCAAGTTTTTCTGGTTGCGTCCCATGTGTAATATCTCGGTACCTCAGCATACATAAGAGTTCTTGCAAACTCATCTCTTATGCAAAGTTCAAAAAAAGCTGTAAGGGTGGTTTTTGGTCGAGTAGATAGTCGCTCGTGGAAATTATCTTCTGTAAAATAAACTCGTTCACCGTTCTCTAAGTGTACACTTAGATGTGTAACGGTGGGGTGCCTTTCGTGCAACGGGAACCCTAATAACCGCCACACGGCTTCGTTGCTGCTAACATAACGACCAGATTGATATGTATGTACTTCATTTACGCGATTTGCAAGCTCTGTGCTCCTAAAATTGAAAATAGCTTGGTCACTGCCTTTGTTAATATATTTGCAGATATATTTGATAGCGCGCACTGAACTGCAAGCCTCAACATTTATATGGGCGTTAAATATTTTTAATAGAATAGCGGAATAAGGGACCACCCAACTATTATCAATAGTGACGTAACTCCCATTTCGTAGTTTCACAGATGCCGTTCGACCTCCGTCTGCTGGTGCTCTTCTACGATAGAGTGGGTATCCGTTTTCACTGTGGACAGTGTCTTTGTGTAATTTGCGAGGAAATTTCTTTGTGCATTTTCCATCTTTCATGCAAGGGCACTGAGGATTTTCAGGTCCACATGGACCATGAATCATGTTTTTAACTATAATATCATGAAGTGTCTTGTCAGTGCTTGGATCGGGTATTTCTGCGCTGATAATATTATCAATTTGATCGGGTCTCAACTTGTCTTTTAACCACAATAATATGTGGACATGTGGTAGGCCACGCTTCTGCCACTCTATGGAATACATAAAGCAGATCACTTCTCCAAATATTCTGCCTTTGGAAATAACAGACATAAGTTTTTTAACTTTCAACCTAAAAACTCTTGCGACTACATCATGCCTATCAATCGCGCTTTGACCCGGCATTAATTCATTTACTATTTCCGGCCATGCTGGGTTGCAAGTAAACGTAACGAATAAGTCAGGGCGACCATATGTACGTACATAAGCAAACGCATCCTGAGTATATTCGTGTAAGTACCTCGGACTATTTACAAATGAAGACGGTAAAATTATCATTCTACCAATATCATTTGGATTTAGATTAGCGTCATTCGCTACTGCGTCTTGAAGGTGGATATAATTTTCTGCTCTTAATTTAGTTTGATTTAATGTTATGTATCGTAATCGTTCACTTTCTACCTTAACGTACATATCAACATAAAACTGATTGGCCAGTTGCCTGCATCGTGATATAATATTAAAATCATTTTCTCTAATCATGATATGAAAGGCATAAAAGTCCATACATGATACCTTTTTGTTAGGCAAGGGCAGGCCAGTTACAGGATCGACTTGTGGAATTTGAAAGTGATACCCTTCTTGCCCTTTGCTAAATATTAGCGGATATTGTAACGCATCGTAAAATTTATGTGTATCCGGCACCCTAGTTAGTGTGTTATCACGGGCATGTAAAACTATATCACGGGAAGCAAACTGTTCACCACAAACCATGGCTGCGACTTCATTTATTAAAGGTGCATTATATCGTCTTTCGTGTTCCCCACTTGGTGTACGATCTGGGTGAATCACCAACTTATAATCATCTCCCGGCATTCTTTCTAAGGCTGTTGTGAAAGTGTTTATTAGGCGGTTATGTTCATGCAACATTCTCTGAATCTTTAAGACAATATCCTTTTCTACTAATTGAATGTTTTGACACCTGCGGTCAACCTCGTCGTTTTCATTTCCCATAAAATAAATCTGTAAAAATTTTGGTTGCTCATTATTTGTAGGAAGCAAAGAACCAATCCTATGATAGATTTGACCTTGGATTGTAAAAGTAGATGAAAACCCAGGCATAACCACCTCATTTTCTACACCAAATGACGTCATTTGAAAGCATGAATTATATTTCCTTATTTTGATTAAAAAACGCCGCGATTCGTTGTTATCACCTAAAAGTAAAGACTTCAATGGTTCCTCTGGTTCTCCAAGTATTGGAATTGAAACCTTGCCACCAGAACAACACATACCCGGAGTTTCTTCTTTCCACTTGAGTGCTTCACAATGTATACATTTTTTATCCATTCCACCTATGAGAAGTAATCGATGGTTATTATACTCAATCGATGGGTCATAATCAAAAGCAGCATTGTGGAATGCTCCCCATGTATACATTGTAAACGCATTTCTCCTTTCTGACTGCCGTTCAGCATTTAACACACGTCGTCTTTGGGATTCTTCTGGCATCTCTGCAGCTATCAATGATGCGTGTCGCTCAGCATCTAAAATCTGCCGGGCCTGAGTCTGTTCATAGGTCTCGGCAGCTCTTTGCGTTGCGTGTCGCTCAGCATCTATAATCTGCCGGGCCTGAGTCTGTTCATAGGTTTCGGCAGCTCTTTGCGTTGCGTGTCACTCAGCATCTAAAATCTGCCGGGCCTGAGTCTGTTCATAGGTCTCGGCAGCTCTTTGCGTTGCGTGTCGCTCAGCATCTAAAATCTGCCGGGCCTGAGTTTGTTCATAGGTCTCGGCAGCTCTTTGCGTTGCGTGTCGCTCAGCATCTAAAATCTGCCGGGCCTGAGTTTGTTCATAGGTCTCGGCAGCGCTTTGCGTTGCGTGTCGCTCAGCATCTAAAATCTGCCGGGCCTGAGTCTGTTCATAGGTCTCGGCAGCTCTTTGCGTTGCGTGTCGCTCAGCATCTAAAATCTGCCGGGCCTGAGTTTGTTCATAGGTCTCGGCAGCGCTTTGCGTTGCGTGTCGCTCAGCATCTAAAATCTGCCGGGCCTGAGTTTGTTCATAGGTCTCGGCAGCTCTTTGCGTTGCGTGTCGCTCAGCATCTAAAATCTGCCGGGCCTGAGTCTGCTCCTCAGATTCTTGGGATCTAGCTACTTGCGCAGTTCGAGCTCTTTTAGAGCTACGCGCTAAATTAGATTTACGCTTGCGAGGCATATTACTTAACCAGTTACCTACCTAAAGTAATAAAAACAGGTAAGTACTTATGCAAAAAAAAATTCTTTAGCTGACAAAAAAATTTAGTTAAAGGTACTGAGTACGAAACTATACTTAAGGTAGGTACTTATACACATTGCATGAAATAAAACAAAAACAAAACGAATTGCTAAACTAAAACTAAATGTTAAAAAAAATATACTATCCACATGGAATAAAAACAAAATGAATCGATAAAATTATATGCGAAACTACTGGAACTATTTTATCCACATGGAATAAAAACAAAATGAATCGATAAAATTATATGCGAAACTACTGGAACTATTTTATTCACAAAACAACATTACTTACCTATTAATACTCAATAAAAACTATGCTGACCTTCTTAGGTACCGTAACTACTTACTAAATGTGAAAAAACTTAAAAAAACCTGCCTACTAATCTACTACAATTTTATACCTATCCTAAAAAATGAATTAAAGTATTTATTTTACCTATTAACTATAATTCTACCTACTACTAACTTATGCTAAACTAATAATAACAACCAAAACAACTAAGTAAATAACACAAAATGCTTATCCAAGAAACCCTAAACACCAATGAAAACGTAAAGAAAGCGAATACGTTGCAGCTCAAAATTGTAGATATCGCATGCGTCCGCCAACGACGTCTGCCCTCACGTGTCTACCCGTTCGGGTAAGCATACTTTGTGATCTACACTCCTCCCACCGAGCCATCCGCGTCCCCCGCACGTCTTTGCCGCCGCGCCGCGCAGCGCGCCCGCGCCCGCCAGCCCCGCCACACCACACCATGCATCGTCACACTCACACATTCATAGTGTATAGGCCGATGGGCCTGATGGACATGTCAGGCAGAAAGTATTCTAAAAGCTGGCTAGGAGTATTTGAATTATGCGATACATAACTGCACCCCGCGTTTTCACCCGCATAATTCCGGGATCGGGATCGGGATAAAAAGTAAAGACGTCCTTTCCCAAGGTTCCATCTATCTCTATACCAAAATTCATCAAAATCGGTTCAGCGGTTTAGGCGTGAAAACGAAACAGACAGACTGTCTATGTCTTTCCCCAAGGTTCCATCTATCTCTATACCAAAATTCATTTAGTAGGCATATACGATACATAACTGCACCCTGCGTTATCTATCACTCGCATAATTACGGGATCGGGATCGGGATCGGGATAAAAGGTTGCCTTTGTCCTTTTCCAAGGTTCCATCTATCTCTATACCAAAATTCATTTAGTAGGGATATACGATACACAACTGCACTCTGCGTTTCCACCCGTATAATTCCGGGATCGGGATCGGGATCTGGATAAAAAGTACCCTATGTCCTTTCCCAAGGTTCCATCTATCTCTATACCAAAATTCATCAAAATCGGTTCAGCGGTTTAGGCGTGAAAAGGTAACAGACAGACAGACAGACAGACAGAGTTACTTTCGCATTTATAATATTAGTAGGGATAATATATAGAAAAACATCCAGACCCGGAACAAATATCTGTATAACATGCAAACATTTGTTCCGCGTTGGGGATCGAACTCGCTACCTCTTGTATCTCAGCCGGCTATTCGCCCACTGCGCAATACGATACAATAAGAATAATGCGAATAAGACAATTCTTATATAATTCAATTCTGCCTAGTTTGGGGCTAGATACCGCTGTGTGAAATGTCCAGCAATATTTATTTATTTATCTAATATTTATCTCTCCAATATCGTCTCTTACTTAAAACCAAAATCATATTTACCCCCAAACAGTCACATAGTTACTACAAAACGTAAAACAACTGTTTAGCGCGTGTTTAAAAAAATCCTATACAAAAACCGGTAAGATTTTTTTAAACACGTTTTACAGTTGTTTAACTTTTTTATGATTATAGGTCAGAGTCTAATCATAAACCAGACAAAACAAACAGTCGCAGCCTCGCAGAACTACAGGGGTCCAATCCAAATGAATCACCAATAATATTATTGACCATTCATTAATCACTCGCTTAGCTTCCGTCGGTGGACTCGCCTTCATTGTTATTAATTGTTCGTACGGTAACTTAATTATTGTGGACGATGGGGGTGTTTTTATCGTTTTTCGGAATGTTAATTTGTTATGAATGGGTATCTGAGTTGCAGATTGTTTGCGGTGTGTTTTTTCGATGATGGAAACCTTTTCAGCAATGGAGAAATAAACTTGATGGGTGTTATTCGAGCCACGGCTCAAATTTCAAACGAAAGTGTTTTCAATTTAATCTCGATATCTACTATGAGTATTTATCATATGGGAAGGCAAGGCTCAGTATATGGTAATGTGAATGTAAGTTGCCTTAAAACTTGCTTCTGGTTGTTTTTGGCCTATTGTTGCATTGCCTAAGAAGTAATTACATAACAGTTTTTTTAAATCTAAATCTTCCCACTGCGAGGCAAAAATCTCCAGTCTCTCAAGTAAAAAAATAATCTAAAAGCATGCGTGACGTGAAATCTAAAGAGAGTAGCTACATGATAAGTAACGCGATCTTATAATAGGCGCCATCGATGACGTCATCTCGTGCACGACAGTTTTTCTCTCGCTCTTTTCTATTTATCACACTGATATTATAAACGCCAAAGTTTGGATGTTTGCTAAATTATTTCTTTGTTATTCAATCACGTCAAACGGTTGTACCGATTTCGATGAAATTTGGTATGTATGTAGATTATGTATAACCTGGATCCACATAGATTATAACCACATCAGCTACTTTATATCCCATAAATCAGTTCCCATGGGATAAAAATGGGGTGTCAAAAATTATATATGTAATTGTGCACCCCAGAACAACGCGGGCGAAGCCGCTGACAACAGCTAGTTATTCATACATTTCGGTTAATAAATATCAGAGTGATACAAATATCGTATCCGGAATCGCTAAAGTAGGGATTCATCCGATACCGATACCGATGCCGATGGCGATACTCTAAGTTTGCCGATATATCGGTATCGGCGATATTTTTATGGCCGATTCAACGATACTTTTCAAATTTCGCGCTATAAAAATGTAATGTAAACGCGCGTGTTTCGAGAGACACATATCCGTTCGTTTTCTGGCGCAATGACGTTTTACACCCAAACTTGAAAAAATGGCGCAGAAGTACTTTAGTTTCCAAAAGAGTTTAGTCGCATTTGAGAGACTATTTTCCACCGCAGTCTTATTCAAACAGATTTGAGAAATCGCCATTCTCCGCAAAACTTAAGAATACTTTGTTTTTTAAACAATAATCTCATCAATGTTAATTTTAATTACTAAGACTATTAACTAATCTCAACCTGTCTATAGTTTTAAACGGTTTTATTTAGTTTGTCCTGTTATTTGTTCTTTTTGTATTAATTAAAAAAATAACCTGACTTGTGTTTTATTTATTTTGTCTTCATTTTTGAATTCAAAATTGTATCGGTATCAGTATCGCCGATATTTTTATAAGAGCATCGGTATCGGTATCGGCAAAAAGGCGTATCGAGGCATCCCTACTCTAAAGCTTAACAGTTGGACCCGAGAACTACTGTCAACACATTGGTACATGTCTGCAACATTTGCAACAATTACAAGCAATCGAGCACATAACTGTGGATTATCTTACATTGCACTAATTAAACCTCTGATTAAACCACGCTTAGACGTGTGGCCCTTAAACAGACAGGCATGCGCATTATGAGACTTAGCTGTGTATATGTAGCACTGCGTTCATGTAACTATATTAATAAGTGAAGAGAAGAATTAAACCCCTTTTTAAGCTTATGAGCACTGTAAGATTTGGCATAGTTAAAATTTATGTAGAAGAGATGTTTATGTATGAAAGAGGGACGAATGCTAAAATTAAGCTAAAATTATAAAAAAAACAATAAAAAAGACGGTGGAATTTCGACCACTATGCACCAGAAAATAGTAGAAATATGTAACAGATGTATAACAATTTAATTTGCCACTTAAACTCTGCGACGTGGTGTGCAAAAGTTTTTTGTAAAATGTCCTTTTCTGTGCACGTACCCACCATGGGCCCATCTACGTCACTGGGCCGTCCTACGCTGCGCTTTCCAGTGAGTAGTCTTTACTCGAGAACCTTTCTGCCCCAACAGCCATCAGTTCTTCGTTAGTGAATATTATTATATTACTAGCTGACCCGCTGAACTTCATACCGCCTTGGCATGCATATTACGCGGGCTGCCAATCTACATTACCCCGGTAGAATTGTCAATCGGCCATCATTAGCTGCATCTATGTATGATAAAATGAATTTTCTTCGTAATTTCTATTAATGCAAATTTTTAATTATTATGCTATTCGGTGCGAAAAAATCCAACAAATTAAATATCATCAAAGTCGGTCTTGCCGCTCTTAAGTTATAAATGGTGTAACTAACCCGACTTTGTTTTATATATGTATATTGTAACAAAACAGTCGCGTCGGCGGTTAAATGGGAACCGACTTCAAATTAACGGATATGAAATGATGAGATTTGTAACCTTGGCCGAACCGAGTCGCGGATGTCTTCAGTTCTAAATATCACACACACTGTCACATTTTATGGTCCTGACCTCTGCCACTTCATATACAAACATTTCCTTTCTTTGTCTATGTACTGCTAGTTTATCGTTATGTTTATCTTATTTACTGTAGTTCATATACATACCAGCTGACCCGCCGAACTTCGTATCGCCTTGACATGCATGCCGTCGCCTCGGTAGAATTGTAAATCGGCCATCATTAGCTGCATCTATGTATGAGAAAATGAATTTTCTTCCTAATTTTTTTTGCGTGAATTTTTCCGATATTTGTAACCCGACTTTATTTATAATAATATATATTGTTACGAGCTGAGGGTTCGGGATAAAATAATGGGAATCGATCTCACCAAAATAACACTTTTATTCAACACTAAACGATGTATACACGAACTTGGTCACACGTATCACAACACACTAATTCACACCACTGGTGCACCACTTAAAGTCACCGAAAAGATCGCACGTATAGCTTAATCCAGACTGACTCGCGAGCAACTACTGCTCACGCGAGACCCTTCTCCACGTCAATCCTCCAGGGCCTCGCTGAGACTCACTCACTGAGACTCGCTGAGACTGACTGTCCGACCATCTCTCCGGCCTATTTATATCGCACACATTTCGATTGTTCGAGAACGAAGTCGATCCTTCCAGGAAAGGGTCGGTCCCTCGACACAATGGCCACTCCCCATTCTGCGAAACCACAAACAATAGCAACAATAACACAGCAAGACAAAAGCGTTCGAGAAGGTTCGATTATTACTCATTGTTTAACAGCCTCGGTGTAACAATATATAATAATACAATATAGATAAATTTTATTATATCTGTATATGGTTAGATTATTAGTAAGTACAGGTAGTTTATGCAGGTTTAAGAACATAGATACACCGCTGTCTATTTGATTTTGTTTTGTCCTGTCCACCCAAAGGTTGTCTGGAAGAGATCGCTTTTAGCGATAAGACCGCCCATTGTAAGTTCCTTTATTTTTGTGTATTTCTTTGTATGTTTAATTTTTTTCGGTGTGCAATAAAGAGTATAAATATCTATCTATCTATCTACAAACAATATAAACACAATGGCCCATATTATACTATCTTTTAGGGCCACAAATTGTAAGTACAACAAATTGAAATATACCTTAAGATCATTTCTTTATTGCATCACCATTGAAAATAAACAGATAATAAATCAAAGGTATCGCTAAAAGCGATCTCTAAATATCTCAATATGACCTTATACGAGTAGACAACATACATAATTAAATATCAAACTATAGGGTGTTTGGTAATATACGCACAAAAATATAAGGGGTTATTTTGATGATCATATTAAATAAATTTTTACCATAGAAATGTGAAATTTATTTTGGTATGTAAAAACAAACACTTTACTAAACTTATGTTGTTCTATTGCATAATGCTTGCCATCTAACCACAGACACTGTATTGGTGACGTCTCGAGATATCTCTTGTTGTCTCTTTCTAACCCAAAACCATTCCGAAAGAGATATCAAATATGCCTTTATTTCTGGATGTCGATTGCAAGAGTAGGCAGTAAGTTTTATATCGAATTAATCACCTAAACTAAGTCGATTTTCTTTTAAATTTGATAATATAACTAAGTCGTTTTTTTTCCAGAAGTCGTTTTTTATATTTTGAGAAACCGTCACTTGAATATCGTCAGTACATTACCAAACATCCGATTTTAAAACAGTTTTGATGAAGGCCCCCATACCATACTGAAAAATTCTTTTTCTTTGAGAAAAATCTCTGCATTCCACAACTTAGGTGCTCACTCGCTTCTCATACCACATATAGCGCGCAGACTGGCGTATTTCAACGTATTGCTAATATTTCATGTTCTAAAACAAAAAAGTAAAGCAGGTACGAGGTACGAAGTACGAACCTTCATAAATTATTCACCAACTATATTCATGCCTTCACAAAAGCCATGCAGACAAAGGTCACAGCTATCTTCAACTTTAAAACCTCCGCCATGAATAAAGAATTCTTTTATAATGTAAATAGTTCTGTTACCCACTTTAACCAATTGTAACTAAATGGGTCAAGCGCGAACCGTCTGCTTGCTACCGTGGGATGCTAGTTTATACCACGATGGCTGTATGGTAAACTCGGTTAAGTCCAATATTTCATTATTTTTACCAGTGAATATATTTACATAATTTTGAGCTTTTGAGACATGTGACGTGTTCATCAAAGTACTTACCTACATTATCCTTTATCTATTCTACACTAGCTAAATGAAAATAACTGCTCCATTATACAGTGTGTCCCTGGATAAAGTGCAACCCCGAAAGGGGGTGAAACTAGATCAAAAATTATCGACAAAAAGTAGAAAAAAAAAAATTAAAAAAATTTAGTATATACTTTATTGATGAATTAAAATTTTTATTGCTCACTAATGACTCTATTTAATAAAAAAATAATTTCTTCCAAAGTAGTAGGTCTATTTTGTTAAAATAAAAACCATAATCATGTCAGATATGTGACGATGACGATAAAATAACAAATAACTCACAAACAAGTGGCTATCGTGACTTAAAGTTTAATTTTTGTATTAAAATTACATTTTTTATGCTGTTTTTTTCCAATAATCTCCAAAAATCTTAAAATTAAGCCTATAATACTACATATTTTTATGACTTTTTATTATTGTCTATCATAATAGCTTTTAAATAAAATAAAAACCTACGTTCTAACATAAAAAATGTGCTGGCTAGGAGCATTTAAAGTTGACCACTGATTACGTCACCACTCAGGTAGAGACCCTTTTTTAACTTATATTGTTGTAGATTATGGTCGCTGGGCCTGTTCTATGAAAGATGAAGGGTGGGGATCGAAACAGGCCTCACAACAAGGCACGCCAGTCGCTCCGATATTCTCGCCGCTGCTACCGCCTACCGTACCTTACTGCGCCTTCAAGTTTTTGTTACGTTGTTTTGCTTTTGTTTTGTTTTTGACTTTTTGTTACGTTTTTGACTGTACTTTGTTGTGTTGTGGAGATGCCGCGATTGACTGAGTTCTCTCCGCGAGAAATCGCTGACATCCATTATTATTATGGTATGTCACGTGGACACACAACGTTCTGCATACATAAATGCGTTTCCGAGCAGACTTATACCGTCAGCACGAAATTTCCAAGAAGTTCACCGAAAGTTATCCAACATCGGACTTGGATTAGCAAGAGATCGCCGTGAGCAACAAGCTACCATTATTGACCATTCCATAGAAGAGGCCGTTTTAAACGATTTGTTTGCTGATCCCACAACCAGCATTAGACGCTTAGCTTTGCGTCACGGTATATCAAAAACATCCGTATGGCGAATTTTGAAAAAGAAGGGATTGCATCCATACCATTATCAGCGAGTACAGCATTTGCATGAAAATGTAGACAATCGTGCAAGATGCGTAATGTCTACGTGGATTCAACAAAAAATTAGAAATAATCCACAATTCCTAAAAAAAATTTTATGGATGGATGAAGCGAAATTCACCCGGAATGGAATCACAAATTGCAGAAACTTACATGTATGGTCCGAGGAAAATCCACACCTAAAGAGGGCGTCTACTTTTCAAGTGCAATTTTCAGTTAATGTATGGGCAGCTCTAATAGACGACACGCTGATTGGGCCAGTTATTTTACCCGCAACATTAAATGCCGAAAGTTTTTTAAACTTATTAAGAGACGATCTGCCACTACTGCTGGAAGATGTTCCGCTGGCTACAAGGCAACAGATGTATTTGCAGATGGACGGATGCCCTGCGCACTACGGGCGCAATGTGCGAAGTTTTTTAAACGAAAACTACGCTAATAGGTGGATCGGCCGGGATGGACCAGTCGGGTGGCCGGCACGTTCACCTGACCTGACACCCCTAGACTATTTTCTGTGGGGTGTTATGAAACAAAGAGTCTACAGAACGACCGTAGACACCGAGGCAGAGTTACAAGATCAAATCATGCGATGTGCCGATGAGATAAGAAGTGACCCAGAGATGGTGCTTAGAGCCACACAACAAATCGCTCTTCGTGCGGCAATGTGCCTACAACAACAAGGAAGCCATTTTGAGCATTTAATGCATTAAACAAAACCCTTATTTCATACTTACATGTAATAAGTTAAATAAAAATGTGGTAACTAAAATTTGATTTTTAATACTACCTGAGCAGCAAAAAAAAAACGTGTCTCTACCTGAGTAGTGACGTAATCAGTGGTCAACTTTAAAAGCTCCTAGCCAGCACATTTTTTATGTTAGAACGTAGGTTTTTTTTTATTTAAAAGCTATTATGATAGACAATAATAAAAAGTCATAAAAATTTCTAGTATTATAGGCTTAATTTTAAGATTTTTGGAGTTTATTGGAAAAAACAGCCTAAAAAATGTAATTTTAATACAAAAATTAAACTTTAAGTCACGATAGCCACTCGTTTGTGAGTTATTTGTTATTTTATCGTCATCGTCACATATCTGACATGATTATGGTTTTTATTTTAACAAAATAGACCTACTACTTTGGAAGAAATAATTTTTTTATTAAATAGAGTAATTAGTGAGTAATAAAAATTTTAATACATCAATAAAGTATATACGAATTTTTTTTTTAATTTTTTTTTCTATTTTTTTGTCGATAATTTTTGATCTAGTTTCACCCCCTTTCGGGGTTGCACTTATCCAGGGACACACTGTATAATTATAATGCAGTGTATATTTGATTTCATAAATTATTTAACTCAGGCAACAATAAATTTTAAATTGCGTGGAGTAGTGGGTGAATAGCCGGTTGAGACGCAGGAGGTAGCGGGTTCGATTCCCGCCGCGGAAAAAATGTTTGCATGATCTACAGATTTTTTGTTCCGGGTCTGGTTGTTTCTCTATATAATATAAGTATGTATTTACAAAAAAAATAAAAGCATGTACATACATAAGTATTCTATCAGTTATTTGGTTCCCATAGTACAAGCTTTGCTTAGTTTGGGGGTTTATTATTACCTTTTGAAACTTTGTTACAGAATAGAATGAGATAGAGAAAATAATGTGTAACTGATCGTTATTTAAGTTCAAAATTCAAAACCTTATTCTATAGCCAACGTCACATTTATTTAAATGTCAGCAGCGGTATGTTGGCTTATTTGATTCTTGCATTGCTGGTGCAAGCGAAAACTGACTCTAAGGTGACGAGCCTTTTCATTCCGTCATTGTACATCTAAGTCTATATTCATATTTTGTTTTTATTTTATTTTCATTTTGTGTGGCATAAATTAATCAATAAAAGGAAGCAGTATGTTGTGAGCCTCTAATGATGCCCCTACGTACGAGAAGTATACTGACTGTGCTGAGTATAAACTGACAACTGTACATATTATATCAACCGCATTCAGAAAATAATAATATATTTATTCTTTTTATCTTTTTAAGACTGCAACTCACACAAACAAAACTTATAGATGAATCCTGAGTGTTTCAGATATGTCAGTTATTCAACTACACGCTAGTGCTGTCGACTGAGATTTGCTAAGAATACTTTTCTTGGTTTCATTCAGTATATCCTGAAGCCAAATGGGATAATTTAGCTTATATTTAGTTGCTTGCTTATTATTTTGTGCATTATTTTTTGTAAGAATATACGATATATAAGTGTGGTATATAATAAAGTGTTTTCTGTTCTATTCTATTCTACTATGTGACACGATGATCAAATAGTCAACTGAGATGTAAGAGGTAGTGAGTTTGAGTTCCAGTGTGAGAACTGTTTATATGATATCTTAATATATGTTACGGATCTAGATGTACCTACTGGTAATGCTAGGTACTTTAAATCATATATATCATATAATATTATATACATAAGAAAAAGGGAATGTGGTGTCAGAGCCTTTAGTATGAGTTGCAAACGTCAATAGTTTTCGTGAGTTTTCTAATGGAGCCCACACGCACACATGTCAACGATTTCTTTGAAATTTTAACTAATTCTTCCTTTGGAATTTGCGCAAGCCTTGTGCAAGCCTTGTGCAAGGTAAGAAATCGTTACGTATGTGGCCAGTATAAGAGGCGCTTCAAGTAAATGTGTACATACATATATTGAAAGAATGAAAACTAGTGACGTTTGCGTAATTTGACAACTCCTACTATTCTATATATATAACACAAAGTCGGGTTAGTTACACCATTTATAACTCAAGAAAGACTGGACCAATTTTGATGATTTTTGATTTGTCTCCGATCCGAATAGCAGAATAACTATTAAAATATCAAAAAAAATCAAGCAAAAACAAATTATGAAGAAAATTGATTTTCGCATACATAGAGGCCGCTAATGATGGGCGATTGACATTTATACCGGGGCGACATTGGCAGCCCGTGTCATATGCATGTCAAGGCGGTACGAAGTTCGGCGGGTCAGCTAGTATTATAACGTCACATTTTATTAAAATGCGTCATTGAAGTGGCCACTATTCACATAGAGCCAAATAATAGACCACATCCAAAAAAAAATTAAATAAATATTCCTGGACATGTCACACAGCGCTATCTAGCCCCAAACTAAGCAAAGCTTGTACTATGGAAATCAGATAACTGATAGAATACTTGTATACTTTTTTTTTGTAAATACATACTTATCATATATAGGAAAACATCCAGACCCGAAACAAATATCTGTAGATCATGCAAACATTTTTCCGCGGCGGGAATCGAACCCGCTACCTCCTGCGTCTCAGCCGGCTATTCGCCCACTGCGCCACGGAAGTAGTTAAAACATTACTAAGACGAAAAACTTGGTTTATTACTCCGTGGTATAAATTCGTAGATTAAAAAATTATAAATCTGTTACTTTTGTTAATCACTTCTGCCACTTTTTGATCTGAGAAATTTTAATCACGGTATTGTGTTTATAATAAAACTGTTTATGTCTACTCTAGTGGCTACTGTGCCACTGGATAAACAAATAAAATTTAAGTAGGACAGGAAACTGAATGGTTATGTATGACAGTAAAAATCTAATAAATGAAGTGGCCATTGATAATTCACAAAATAATAAAACTACGCACACAAATTTATTCGAGACTCCGAATGTTTCACGTCCACTATCTAAAACTGGCTTTACTTGATTCCACCGTAAATTGAATACAGGAGGGGAACAAAAATAGACTGCAAATAAAAAAGCCACATCGAATGTACAAATACACGTCAAGAGAATTATAAACAACGTATCATTAGGAAATATATCAGACGTTATATCCAAGTTTGTCGTCAACTTAAAAATAGACAGAATAAATCACGAAAACCACGCTATTTTATAACTGTTGATCAAAACTGGACTTACAGTGAACCAGCTTAGCGATAGTTTAAAAGGAGTTAAAAGTTTGTGGCTCATTATAAGCACGTTTGATGTTAATTCCTTTGAAGTAAGTGACATTCTGTAAACTGTTGAAGATTTGCCCCGGTCTGTAGCACTTTCTGTAACTAAGAATGATGTACCACGCATTGTTAAAATTATTATACTTCTAATTATAGGTTTGAAGGAGATTGATGGTGTGTGAAATGACGAGGATGTAAAAATGACGGAATGTTAGGGAGAAAGAAAGGTGCTATAAATAGATATTATAAATGTAAATGGTTTGTCATAATGAGTGATAGATAACTTTTAAAATTATGCAATGATGTTTAGAATGCTATATTTGTAAAAGAAGAATGTAATAAATGATATAACGATGTTTAAAATGGTGTATTTGTAAAAGAAGAGGTAAAAGAAGGGATGATGGAATGTCATTAAAATTGATATACATTTTAAAGAATCTATTTAAGTTGCACTACATCATGTCGTTTTTAGAAAATAATATGTCATGTATTTGAAAGGGTATGACGCAAGTTCCATAGAAATATTTATAAAACAGATCATGGATTTAATTAGCCGTTTGTAAATAAACAAACTGTTTCTTCTTTATTTATATCGACTAGCATTAAATAGCGGTTTTACTAGCGTTAAATTGTTGTACATTTTATAAATTCTAACGTCATAAGTCAACTTCAAGTCCTTTTCAAAGTAGATTGCAAGTTAGATTATATTAGAAAAAGTTTTTCTTTAACATTTGAGCAGTCGCGCATTGTTTAGTGATGCAAAAAGTCACTACCGGGTACACCAAACCCAGTTTCAAATTGTATGATATAACCAAAACAGCCTCATGAATATTATTGGAATTGTGTTTGCACGTGTATGAGTTCAAAATAAAATAATTAATAGAAGCAAAAATCTCTTTTTACTGACTGTTTTTTACTGACCCAAAAAAACCGTTATCCTAAAAAATCGATAAATTTTTGTTAACATCTTTATAAATAGCCTAACAAATTCTTTATTGCTGAAAATGTTTTATAATTGTATGTATTCTCTTAAATATTGAATGAAATTGCAAAATATTATAACCTATGGACGCCTAAAGATGGAAGGCGACGTAGGGATCGGCTGAGAATGCGTTGGCGGGCCCCATCAGTGGGGTGAATAAGGATAGTAAAAAAAATACATAAAACATTTTTATTATATGGTACAACAATGAAACCCTGCACACCTTCTTCGTCCAAAAAGTGACGGGCACCATCTGACTAAATAGCCATCATTCATGCTGCGTAAAACTATTATTGACAGATAAGTACTGTTGACAAAGTCGCAAACTAAATGGTTTTTAATTATGGAGGAAAATATAGAGGTCTGGGTATGATAAACCCGGTAGCGACTACTTAAGTCTTAATACAAGTTATATTATTTTTTTATCTATAATATTTTTCAGTGAGCAGCGT
Source organism: Philereme transversata (assembly GCA_963924445.1). Classification (NCBI taxonomy): domain Eukaryota; kingdom Metazoa; phylum Arthropoda; class Insecta; order Lepidoptera; family Geometridae; genus Philereme; species Philereme transversata. Next base: position 17,402,103 of record OZ004347.1, read on the forward strand.
ACGTGGCATAAGTGATGCCAAATCCAATTTATTAGATGGTACTTACTTACTCAATATTTTTTAGAAGATAACTACGCAATAAATCCATGCCGAAAATTGATCATAAGAAAAAAATCGCTGAACTTGAAATAATTCGCTCAAGCATTTCTCACTTCTATCATGTTAATGTTCTGAGAATCTCCGTAAAAATATCCTCATGATAAATAAGTACAGATAAATTCCTTTACATTTTATCATCTTCAATTCCATTAGATTCTCAGAATTCAGGTTTAGGATTTATATAAACACCGATGGCGCCAGGGCAATTAGCATCAAAGGTTGACAGTGTTAAATGGAATGGTATAATATTACTCGGAGAAATTATATTAATTTTATAAACAAAACTTCTTTGATAAACTTGTCTTGCTAAGCAGTTTGCCGTCTTGTGTGGCCACTTGCAGATTCTGCAGTTTTGTTTCTTTTCGGAATGTGTCGAGTAAGTGCATCCGCGTCATATAACTTTGACAGTATCACACTGATACCAAAATTTTATTAATAATACTTTATAACTTTTGAAACTATCATGGTTATGAACAATATTTATACTAAAAACGGGATATTTACCATGACTTGCCATGATTACCATGATGATGCAACTGCGTCAAAATATCGGGATACCCAAAAAAAGGATTGTGTGGTTTTATGAAACCATGGTAAAAGTGAAACTTTGTTTCACATTATATGCTGATTATAGCTGATGCGAACTATAGGCGCCGCCATATTGGCCTTGGCTGCTCTGACGAGCGCCTTTCACTTTATCCCTACTCCGCGGCCGACCGTCACGCGACATGCAACACAGACGAAAAAGTTTGAGACGATGTAATAAAAGTTTCACTTTAAAAACTCACAAATCCTGGTAAATATCCCTTATCTTATCCTGTTTCAATACCAAATGCTATTAATACTGTACGTTTTAGAGTCACTAGAGAATAGGTGGCATATAATTAGTGATTAAACGAACTAAGTGAAGTTCTATCATAATTATACGAGTGCTTCGTCTGAGATTAGTAACCTGTAAAAGAAATGTTAGAATGATATTGCATACGTAGTAACGCCTACGTGACACCACTCATTGACACTACATTGAAAGTTTTTACTTGTCTTGACTTGTCGCCCGCGCTCACCCGGTCGCGTCATTCGTCTTTTAGTGCTCCACCGCTCAACACTAGTTTTAATAAATTCAGTGAATACAATGCCGAAAAGAAGACTCGAGAACGGTGAAAAGTTTGATTACCTCAGGCAAAAACTAAAGAACCTTAAAAATGAACTCAATAAGTCTTGAAAAAGTAGAATTCGCGTTATCGAGTCCTCCTCGTCATCATCGTCGATATCCCTCTTATCTTATCTTATCCTGTTTTAATACCAAATGCTATACCTACTCTACGTTTTAGAGTCACTTGAGAATAGGTGGCATATAATTATATCAGCCAGTAATGGCCGGTTCCTATAAACATCGGATACCGATAACGACACGTTTCTTCTTAAAATGTTTTTTTATTTTATACTACCCAGAGATGGAACTAGCTTATGGCCCACCTGATGTAAGTGCTACCCATCGCCTAGAACAGAGAAATGCCTCATAGGTCACGCACGTTAGAAACGGGCCCTACGATTCACTGCAATGCGTCTATCAACTTCAGGCATACAGGTGTACAGCCTCAATTTCACCAGCAACCATACCCTTCAGACAGAAACAGAGCAATGCGGCAGAAATAGTTATGATGGTAGTACTTCCCCGGGCAAGCCCTTTCACAAGGAACTCTACTACTCTTGAAATTATTCCATAGATTATTTAGATTCATTTTGATATTATTATAGAGGTGAACAATCAACCATTTTTCTTATGATTCTTTCTTAGCTTGACCGCGGAGAAACTGGAATTAATTGAGGTTTCAAAATGATTCTTGTGTTAATGAACAAATTAATATCGAATTAACTAGCAGGTACATTTATAGTTTCCGTCTCCTAAACCTCTGTCTGAAAAATGAAGAACAAACTGTGCCCTTTTCTCTTTTAGAAAATTAACATAAATAACCTATGCCAGAGAGCCACTACGTCATATCCGCTCCAATAATATACTTCCCTCGTACTACCTTGAATTTGTTAATTATTTAATTACCGGGCTATGTCGAGTTTTAACTCTAATGGAATGCGAGTGGCAGTGTGTCGGTCTGCCATAATCAATTTTGTAAATTTTTACATATGTGATTCTGAATTCTCTTGATATATTATATATTTTTTATTTAGGATAATTATATCTAAATTAATAGGGCATACTCTGAGGGATTTTTTTTGTTGGGGGTTGAAGTATCACGCCTCACGATATACTCGTAACGTCATTTGTTGTTGTAAGTGGATATTCTGCTACATTCTGGCATGTTGCCCTCTATGTAGATTTTATATCGACTTTAAAAAAGGAGAAGGTTCTCAATTCGATGTTTTTTTTTTATGTATATTTAGCGACAATTCTTTGGCACGTTACTTGTATCTGATCAGTCCACCGCATATGGGCGACCTTTGGCGTGGTCTTGTGCCTTCCGCTCGTCCTAGTACAACATACTCAAGAGTCAGGGTCTCGCTTTGGAATGTTTCATTAACTATGCCTTAATGTGTTTAACACAGCTCATTATTCAAAAACATCTCATAAAATTTGAAAAGGCCAACAACAGTGCGATTTAAAAATGTTTCTATGACATCCATCACAATACCTTGGCTTAATCCTGAGAAATAAGCATGGACCATTAACCAAAGTCCATTTGGCTTAGCTGAATAAGTACTTCGGTTTTGATAAAGAAACAACTGACCGTTTTTTACTCGTAGGCTTATAAAATCTTGGCTGGGTAACTTTAGTCAAATTACTTTTGATCTATAGAGCAACATGCACGTGCACTTTTTGGTAGTGCGCTATAAACAAATTTTACCTGTCATTTTGTGATGAACTTAATAGATGATTTAATAGTAGATTATTAAACGAGAGGATAAAGCAGTGTCTTTCGTCACGGGCGTTATATTGAAACCCGAACGCAACGAAGGATTCTAGAATTAAATCACAAGCGGAGCTAGGGAGTTACTAGAATCCTGAGTGCAGAGAGGGATATAAGCACGCCCAAGATGCAAACAGTTTTATCCACGAGGAGAATATTCTATTTTTCACACTTTCTGCCAGACAATAAACACCAACTCTAGGTTGGTGCATTCTGTGCAGGGGTTAGTTCGATTTATGAATAAGTTTTTATTCTGTGGGTCTCTTTGGTTCAAGTTTTAATACAGATGAGGTTCCAAATTCAAATCACATTATGCCCGCGAGGGCATAATGAAATTCAGTACAACTATAGTCCCGGCTCAGCCGTACGGATTTAATTACCTGCTTTCTGTGAGATCTACATAATATAATTTAACATTGTCGAGCAGGTGGTGTGAAAAATAGTTTATACCTTTGAACTTTTACCTTTTTACTATTGTATCTCCTGTAGATTAGGAAGCAGACAGAATGGTATAGGAGTTCCATTCAAAGGTTGTCTGGTAGAGATCGTTACTTAGCGATAAGATCGCCAATTGTATACATGTCGTTTTAAGTACAAATAGTAGTCAAATCTATGTATCTATATGTGCTGTGCAAGCCTACATAAAAGAAATATCTATGTCAAATCACACCAGTGACTGCGTTCTTCATCTTGCTAGTGCTACGATTTTCCACCAGTTTACAGGTGAGTAATATATGGCGGAGGCTGAGATTCAAAATCTCGAACACCGATGTAAAGTTCCGTGCCTATCTATAAGTTACTGGGTACATTTTGAGAAATGTGCCCAAGTACATGATCTTATCCCGCCACGCCCTTTTTATAACATACGCACGCCTCAGAATCATCCATAATCTTAAACGGGATAAGATTAGACGGTGAATTTTGCAATTTATTCTTAATACAATAGTAAAGTACGTTCCCGCGGTAAAAGCTTGCCCTTACATGATCGGCATTTGATCATTGAATATTAATCTACCCTAATAGAGTTGGGCAAAGTAAACACCATAGAGTTGGAACAACTTGTTACCTAGTTAATATACAACCCATTCGGATTCACTGTTTTGGTTCTACGTACGGCTAAGGTATGGACCCCGTTACCGTCGTCTGTTTTTCCTGAAGACTGCATCTGTGCCTGTTTAAGGCAAGGGTGAATAAGGGTCTTATAGATGTGTTATGTCTTATGCTCTCCTTAGACCACATCATCGCCAACCATTCGGTGAGGTTCATGTTCAACTAGATGAACAGATCTCAGTTTGAGTCTCAGTTTATTGCTATTAGAATTATATAATCAAATTGAACTAGCTGTTTCCTTCTAAGCCTATATTTATCTCTCTAAGAAAAATACTTCACAATTAATAAGATATTCAGTTTTTGAGATAAGAAGTTAATGTTGTTTTAGGCCCCTTTAGGGTTTTTGTAAATCTCTGGAAATAAGAGCATCGAGTTTCTTTATGTTTATTTAAAATCTTATAACTTCTTTTATGTTAGTTTCTTCTTGAAACTTTTCATTTTTTAATTTGAGTCCTTTTAATGTTTGGCTGAACGAGGCTGAAATTGTTGTACTTATGAGTTTTATGAGGTCAGTTTGACTCCTTAGATTTTTGCCAAAATTTTATTTGTCTTCTTTCAAAGTTTGTAGGTATTCTGTAAATCAGTAGGTCTGAGGCCTAACAATTTTATTATCTTATCTGCGGAAACTTATAATACTATTCCCATCTTTGGCATGGAGCTCCAAAGTACCAATTGCTTCGTTTTGACTCCCTTCAGAGAAGAGCCATTAGAATCATCGGCGATCCCAAACTCACCAACAGGCTGGAACCACTGAGTCAACGCCGTGACATCGGATCGCTCAGTGTTTTCTACCGCCGTTATATGGGGAATGTTCTGAGGAGCTATTCGATCTAATCCCGTCGTCGAGATTTTACCACCGCACTTCTCGACGACGTAATAAAGCTTATCCACATATCATCGACAATTTGGTATCGCGCACCACACGCTTCACACGATCTTTTCTGCCCCATACTTGTAAGATGTGGAATGAGCTACCATCTGAGGGTTTTCCGTTAGGCTACGACATGGCACGCTTCAAGAGAAATGTTAAAAGGTTTCTACAGGGTAGGGAACGCATCGACAATGCACCTGGTGTTGCCGGTGTCAATAGGCGACGGTGACCACTTACCATCTGGTGGGCCGTAAGCCTGTTTCCCCACAAATATCATTAAAAAAAAACTTTTATTTGGCCGTCTTATATTATGTAGCATTTATTGTTGTATGATCTACTATATTTACCTATCTGTAAGTTTTCCAAAAATTCGAAAAATAAAAAAAATTAAAATAAACTTTGACACCAGGGTTGGCCTACTCTACTCGCAATAAAGAGGTTTCTATCTACCTTGATTGCAAACCCTTACGTTCCAATTTGTGAAAATATTACCTGTATTATTATGTAGCACGTAATTATACATATATGTATCACATAGTCCCCACCACAAGAGTTCCATAGTCTCGGGAACTATTTCAGTTATTTAATACGAGACCCCTCTGTGACCCTATGAGGGGCTCGGGACATGCACGATGAATCTATATTAGGATGCCGGTGGAAATTAATTATTCAAATATTCATGAAATTGTGAGTCAGATAACATACTCAGACTTTATGCAGATGGTTTGTATGCCTAAAATAAAAAAAAATATTATTTGGAGCCTGTACTGTCCCACTGCAGGGCAAAGGCCTCCCTTCCTTCCTTCCACTCCACTCTATCATACGCTTGTGTAGTCCAGTCTTCCATATACGAGTCGAGTTCGTCTTTCCATCGGCGTCGCGGTCTGCCACGTGGTCGTTTTCTGTATTTTGGGATCCACTCGGTGGTGGATTTTGCCCATAACTCCTCCGACATATGGCAGACGTGTCCCGCCCAGTCCCACTTTATCAAAGAAATACTTACAAAAAAATTATAACTTTAAAACTATTCGTTTTCGTGAACTTAGATTTATTTTAAATGGATTCAAATTCAAGGGATGTAATGTTGTTTAATGTAGCAAGAATATTTAAAATAATCTTTACCACTCAGATTATGATTTTCTATTAAATCTAAACAAAAAATGTGTAGATGTCTAAATATCATAAGTATATTATAGTGTCACAAACATATATCTAAGTCCGCACTCCTGTATCGCTGGTATCAGAAACTACAGTAAGTGCCATTGTACCACAACACATAGATAGCCATGAACAAATATTTTCAGTTTGAGAATGCGTAGATTCTTTTCAGCTGTCACAGTCTATTACCATTTACTAGTAGTCCAGTAGCAGTAGCTCGCTACACCACTTCGCATAAATCCCTCGCTCGCATCCCTCACACACATTTCTCGCTCGTGGCTCTTACACATATCCCTCGCTCGCGTCCCTCACACACATTCCAAACTCATGGCCTTCGCATATAGCCCTTGCTCGCGTCCCTTACACACATTCCTAACTCATGGCCTTCGCACATAGCCCTTGCTTGCGTCACCCACACATATTTCTTGCTCGTGGCCCTTGCACATATCCCTCGCTCGCGTCCCTCACACACGTTCATCGCTTGCGGCCCCCGCACATAGTCTCTTGCTGTTTTGTATGTACAAAACCTCTACGCTAGTCTTTTCCACTAGATCTGCACTGAACGAGGCTAGGAAAATAAAGGGATACTATTATTCAATTATTTCCTCGCTCACCACTTAGCTGCCTCGCACAACTGTGGTCGCACACATCCTGAAGACTCAACATTCATATGTTTTTGTAAAATTCAACATCTATCTACTCTGTACTTACCTACCAACAGAGTGAGCTATTTCTTTGACGTCATTGATTTTTATTACTTTTGCGATTGATAGTAAAATGAGCTTTGTGATATTTGCCAGTTACCATTGCTGATCAGATCAAGTATTTGGCAGGGGCAGCTTATTTTTAGGGTTCTATACCTCAAAATAAACCCCTGCGTTAGTCTTTCACAAGGATTTGCTAATAAACTAAGATTTTGTAAACAACCACTGAAGTACTTAACCTAAAGGCTAAGTGAAGATTTTCGGACTGAATATAAAGTTGTCGATTTGTGATAATAATAATAATAAATATAAATATAGCTGGGCATTTCACACAGCGCTATCTAGCCCCAAACTAAGCAGAGCTTGTATTAAGGGTACCAGATAACTGATAGAATACTTATATACTTTTTTTTGTAAATACATACTGATAATATATATAATCCAACATCCAGACTCAGAACAACAGTATTTTCGTCAGTTACATTACAACCATACTATTAGGTATACAAAGCTAGTTATTCGAGTTACCAGTAAAAATAAACATTCAACTGATGTAAAACTAAAATTAACTAACGAAGCGTGGGCTTCCTAGATCTCTATTTTTATCACCACAAAAACTCTTTCATTAACCCAAGTGTTAATTTTGTAATAATAATATTTATTTTCTTTCAGATTCAGTTCCTGCTCAAAATTTTCGTGCAAAAATTGGAACAAATCCAAAGAATGATACAATTCGTTTCGAAATAATTGACGAATGAGTCGGACTGCCATTACCTTTTTGAAATTAGAACTAAAACGAAACTGCAACGCGTAATTTAAAAATCGAACTATATTACAAACAGTGTATAAAAATGAAATAAAGGCAACAGTGTAAGACAAGTGTAAGACAGTATTACAACTCAGCTGAATCAATGTATCGGCAAAAACAAGAGTGCATAAAAAGTGATGTGAAAGTGTATTGGACGTGTTATTATGGCGCGAGATGTGAACGTGCTGGTGTCTGTGCTGGTAGTGGTGCTACTACAAATGATAGACACCAGTGTGGAGATTGTAGATACACGTAAGTTTTTTTTTTGACTACCATTTAGAACTTGCCATCATTCATCAATTAATACTTGTTATGTAAAACTCATATTCCAAATAAAAGTTGCAGCAATCATAATGAAAACTGTTGATTGTCGAAATATTTTTCGCAATTCATCCATAAATTCAATTGAAAGCTCTCGATTAAACGAAGCCTATTGACAAGGCACATAGCAAAATGCGCTCAACATATTACCCGTCCCAATTTGGACGTCCGCCAAAAACTATGAAATTAGGTCGGGCTACGACACTTCTGAAATAGATAGGAAAGTTCATGTGGTCTGATCAACCGGTGATGGTTGACTTTGTTTATTAGAGATAAACTACTGTTTGTAGTTTGTTTCTATATCTCTTCAAGCGCCATATTACCTGTAATTAGTACGATCAGCAATAAGCACACTTATGGAGAATATAGAAGGTAGACTTGTGTATCTAGATACCTAGGTAACACTTATTAAATACTGGAGAAACTCTTATGGTGTTATATTTCGTCGTTCATAACATGTAAATTATGCTATTTCTTAGCCTAATTGACATCGTTTAGCCGGGAAATTATTTAGATGAATTGCCAAATGACTATAGCAATGTGCGTAAAAGGATAAGTTGGCAAATTAACATACAAATTTGACCACTTTCACCAAATTACGACTTACTCGTATGGCTACATCAAATACTGCAATGCACTAACACAGCAGGTACCTATAAATTCGGATTAGCAAAACACAATAAAGCGTATATAAAATTGCAGAAATATTACAAAAACTTTATATTGCACTGAAGGGAAATCAGATAATCTTACCAATAACGTAAACTCCGGCCACTGCGCGGAACTAAGCCAAATGTTGTATTTTACTAGCGGATTACGCCACAGTGTGGGGGAAAGTGAGACGAAAAAAACAATAGATTTATCGGCTGTAATTTTATTTTACTGCTTTAACTAATCTGAAGTTACAATTGAATATAACTAGTGGTTCGCCCCGAACTGAGATCTCGCGTAATCTTTGACTATCCAAATAGTGTCACGAATTGTATAACCACTTAATTTGACCAACAGTTTCATTCAAATTACAGGTAACAAGAGCTCATGATAATTGGTTACTCTTTTTTGGGGTACAAATACAGTTATTCTGGATTTCAGACTTTTGCCTATATTTGTGTCACTAAAGCTACACGCGTACCAAATTTCAGCACTGTGGGGTCACTAGTGTACCCTGTGATTTTTGGCAAAGTTCCGATTTTATCATGGCTAATAACTTAAAAACTACAAGGTTTAAACTAAAAATAAAATAGGGTCAAAATGAACTCACCTTTTATTAGACGTGCCATTTGACCGGATATCCTTATTTTGTTTTTTTTACCCCTCTTGAACCCCAATATCTCAACAACCCCCCACATTTTTAGCACATTTAGTCACACCAAAATTTTGTCATCACTACCTACCTATATAACAAATTTCACGATGATCGGATAAACGCTTCGAAAGTTATCCTCGGACAAATAAACATACATACATACAACGCCGATTTGCCCAACTTGATTTAGAGATCTCGCTTCGCTCGATCAATAATTTGACCAATCGTAGCACAATATGCACCTCATTTAATTTTTATTGAGCTTTGTAAAAATGAAAAAGATTCTGAATTTGAAAATGTAAACATTTTCATTGTGACGTTGATTACCTAGTTTGAAACATTTTTATTTGGGAATTTTACACAAGCTTTACTTTAAAAGCTTTAAAAGTGTTACTTTATAATTGCAATATGATCAACTGCGTTTTTCATTCTGTGGCATTGCAGCGCCTCGCCGGCTCGTAGATTCGGCGTGCCTTTATCTAGCGCATTAAAATAGTTTATTGACACTCTGTAACCGCTGTGTACTGTGCACAAGACGGGATTACTGAAGTGTTATTGGAACTGCATATTAGATCTTTTTAAATTTTATTAGATACTTTTAATTTTATGCCACGGAAAACTCGTTATGTTTCATCAAAGTTCTTGATTTTTTGAATTGGGGCGTTCTTTTTTTTGTTCTAAATTTAAAATTGGTTAAATTTGCGTGTGATAAAGTCATGGACTATGCACCCCATCGATAAAGTTTAGTAAAAAGAATTTAACATCAACTCCTTACTTCTATTTTTTATTTAACCTCATTTCTATTGCATTATCTGGCAGAATAAAGGTAGAATGTTAATTGCATATTAAATACTTATGACCAAAGTGAATTGGAACTTACTGTACATTCTGCAATATATACATATTACTTATCTTTAAAAACTTAACTCTCTTTAATCGACCCATTCCGGAGCCAGTGCCACTGCGAAACCACCTTAGAAACTGTAACGGACGATCAAAGACGGGGAAGGATCGAATCTAGATTTGAAATGTATTAGGTAGTTATAAGATCGAATCAGATTCAAATGTTAACAGGTAGCTAAGATTGTAACAGTTTAAACTTGTAAAGGTCAAAAGAGTGAGATAGCTACATGTAAGTCCCCGTCTAACTTTGCTGGAAACTTCGATGTATTAAGAATTGTATAACATGATTTGTGAAAGCGTGAATTACGATCCCCGCACCATGGCTAGGGCGAGGAGTAGTTTTGTATAAAGATAGACCGTTTTCAAGCAGAAATTTGTGATCATTCAAGAACGCGATTTATACCTTGTAAACTAGCAACTAAGAAGAAAAATAAATACAGTCCACTTTTGCACCGAGTCTATCAATGAAGCCTGGGTAGGACCTCTATAAGTTTTGGTCCTCCGACCCGGATAAGCCGTTCCTGCGACGACCGGACCAGTTGTTCCTGCGGAGCCGACAAGACCCGCTCCACTGGATTTCAAGAAACAGTTACATCGTATAACCACTGAAGAGACGGCGCGGGCTTGAAGATCACCCAACGGTGCGACGAGCATCGTTGTCAAGACCGGCGCAAGGGCACGGGGTGCCTGAAGATCACCCAACGGTGCGACGTGCGACGTTGTCAAGACCGGCGCAAGGGCACGGGGTGCCTGAAGATAAGCCCGCGTCCGTTGAAGACAACCGAACGAAGACGTCACCCGAAGAGTGAAGACCCCCCGCCCCCTCACGTGGCTGGTCCACGGCCCGTTTATTCCGGCCACCTAACGGTGCCAAACGGTCGGAATAGCGGGTAAACGCCTTAGGGCGGTTTTAGTGTTAGTGTTAGGGACCGCTAGGTAGGTAGGGGCATCAAGTGCTGAAGAAGATGACCACCAGGAGCCCACCAGTGACGAGGGGGAAGAAGGCTGCACTTCGCGTCTACGAAGACTACCCCGCGTCCCCGTCCGAACCCGCGCTTCCGAATGCTCCCGTTGAGCCGCGACCCGCCGAAGCGGGACCCTTCTCCGCTCGCGTAGCGTCAGAGACGACCGCGCCCGCGCCCGCGACCGAGGTAGCACCGCGAGTGACCACACACGCCGAGCCCGAACGCCGGCGTGCCCCGTCTGTCCGCTCGCAACGCTCCAGCGCCAGCGCGATGGCAAGGATACGGCAAATTGAATTTGAAGCTGAAGAACGACTTGCCGAGATTAAGAGGCAAGAGCTCCATATTCAAGCGGAACTTATAAGGAAGAGGTTGATTGCCGAAGTCGCTACAATACGGGAAGAAGATGAACAAGAAAGCATCCAGGGCACGGGTGCACGGAACGGAGCCCTAGACACAGAACACAGAATAGAGGACTGGCTCCAACGCCATCATAAACGGGGGGAGCCAGAACAACTGCGAGACAGATCACTCACGCCGGACCGAACGCGAGACAGAGGGATTGATCGGTTAACGGAAGCCATAGAGAAGATGGCTCACCGTAGACCACCTCCGAGACAGACGTACGACCTACCTGTATTCGGAGGTGCTGCGGGGGATTGGCTACCGTTCAAGGCAGCCATGAAGGAATCGACGACCATCCACAAGATCTCATCGGCTGAGAATCTAGCGAGGCTTAGAACATGCCTGAAAGGCGAAGCCCGTCAAGCAGTGTCGGCTTTGTTATACACTGCAACCGAACCGGCAGTTATAATGAAGACTTTGGAGCAGTGTTACGGTCGCCCAGAGATGATTATAGACAACGCGTTAGAAGAGATTAAGAAGCTACCGCGACTGGGCGCGACCGCAGGCAAATTAAACGCTTTCGCCATCAAACTACAGAACGTAGTAACCGCCATCTCTTGTATGGACCAACGCGGCTACCTGCAGAACCCGATGTTTGCGCGACAGGTAGCCGAGAAGTTGACACCGCATATCCGATCAAAATGGTGCGACTATGCAGAAGAATTTGGCAGCCGAAATGAACCAGAAATATTGACGCTGTCCCAGTTCCTGATGAGAGAGGCAGATCGCGCAATGCGATACGCGTATACAGCTACGCCTTCGCAGAGCACCTCAAAGGCCCGACCTACAGAGCAGCGACCCAGGGTGAACGAACGAAATCGTGGGTCGGTGTACGCTACACAGAACGCGGCATCGGAGGAGGAAGCCTCAACGAGACGGAACGCAGCAACGGACAAGAACGAGTGCCGTTGCTGCGGGGGCGACCATAGAACCGTCGAGTGTAGAAAGCTCACGGCGATGCCAGTAGACAAGAGATGGGAATGGGCCAAAGAGACAGGCATATGTTTTCGCTGTCTGAACAGCAAACATAGACGCTTTATGTGCAAGAGCAAGCGATGCGGAGTAGGTGAATGCACACGTCCGCATCACGCACTGTTACATGCGCCGAAAATAAGGAACGAGGGTGCCAGTGAGCAGGGCCAGACCGAAGAATCAGCCATCACTGCATCTGCGCATGTAACAGCAAGGAATCAAGTCCTACTGAAGGTGTGTCCAGTCGTGATTAAGGGCAGTAACGGCATGGAAATGAATACGTATGCGTTACTGGACGAAGGATCAACGATAACTCTGATCGATGAAGAGATCGCCGCGATGATCGGAACGGAAGGCCCGACAAAAGCCTTGAACATCGTGGGGGCTACGACTAGTCAGAGGGAACCCGAGAGCCGGGTAGTGGATATCGTGATCCGAGGACACAAGTCGGACGCACATCGGATCACAGCGCGCACTGTGAAGAACCTGACCTTAGGAAATCAACTCGTCAGTACCGATGTGTTAAAATACGCGCACTTAAGGAAACTCCGTCCAGAAGCCGTGTGCTATGCGTCAGCGAAGCCACGCATACTCATCGGGGCCGACAACTGGCATCTTATTGTGACGAGGAAGCTTCTGACAGGGAAGAGAACCCAGCCAGCTGCATCACTAACGCAGCTGGGATGGGTTATCCATGGATCAATCCCCAGGAGCACAATAAGACAGCAGGAGACGGTACTACACGTCCATACGTGCCAAGGTGTCCAGAGCGGACATACTTTGAACGACCAAGACGAGGAATTAAGCAAGCTCGTGAAAGCACACTTTGAGATAGATGCTTTGGGCGTTTCAATTAAAAGAAAGCCAAACGCAAAGGATGAGCGGGCTCAAAGCATTTTCGACAGAACAGCGAGACGAGTGAACGGTCGTTTTGAAGTGGGACTACCTTGGGCCAGCGATGAGGTGAAGATGCCGCTCAGCTACGATATGGCCATACGACGCTTACATGGGATCGAACGTAAGATGGACAGATCGCCGGAGTTTAGAAGTGCATACACCGCGCAAGTGGAGAAGCTGCTAGAAAAGGGATATGCAGAAAAAAGCGAGGAGGAACAGAGTCAGAACGAACGTCTCTGGTTTCTCCCTCACTTCGCGGTGACAAACCCCAACAAGCCGGGGAAGTTTAGAATGGTTTTCGATGCAGCCGCGCGCGCTAATGGAACATGTCTCAACGACGCGCTGCTGGACGGACCAGATCTACTACAGACATTACATGGCGTCTTGTTTCGCTTCAGAACGAAGCTGATCGCGGTCACTGCGGACATTCGGGACATGTTCCTGAGGGTGACCATAAGACAAGAGGACCGTACAGCCCAACACTTTCTATGGCGCGGCGACAACCGAACAGATCCACCGCAGAAGTACATGATGAAGTCCATGATATTCGGAGCGAGAAGTTCTCCATTTCTGGCTCATAGCGTCAGGAACAGGAACGCGAAAGATCACGAGCGGACACACCCGCTAGCGTTTGACGCTATAACTCAGAACCACTACATGGACGACTGGGTGGACAGCTTTGAAACGGAAGAGATAGCCGCCAGAGCTATAGCACAAGTGCAAGAGGTGCATCAACAAGCGGGTTTTGAACTTGCAAGCTGGATCGCAAACCGTGAAGGCTTACTGGATAGTATTACCCCTGAGAACCGAGCGCATGCACCAAAAGAGCTAGCGGCCAATGCACATGTATATGGAAATATGTATGTATATGTAATGGAGCGGTAGGATCAACGCCGCTACAGTACCGGATCACCTGAAGGATCCACCCATTCTGGACGGAGCGCACCGCTTATCACGTCTACTGATCAGGCGGGAACATGAGAAGAATAAGCACGCGGGCAGAGAACAGATCGTGAACAATCTGCGCCAGCGATTTTGGATACTGCGGTTGCGTCCGGCGGTCAGAGCGGTTCTGAACGATTGTGCGCTGTGTAAGATAAGGAGAGCGAACCCAAAGAAGCCAGTGAAGGGCGACTTGCCGAGGATTCGCCTAGAGATGAACACGAGGCCGTTCACTAACTGCGGCATCGATTGTTTTGGCCCTATGTGGGTGGCGATCGGGCGGCGCCGTGAGAAGCGATGGGGTATGCTCTTTACGTGTCTGGTAACGAGAGCTATACACGTGGAGCTTATAGTGAGTCTCAGCACCGACTCGGCTATTATGGCTATCAGGCGAATGGCTGCCCGACGGGGGACTCCTGGTACAATCGTATCGGACAACGGAACGAACTTCCACGGATCGGAAGTGGAACTAAATAAGGCATACGAAGAGTGGCTCCCAGGCCTAAAAGAGTACGCACTCAAAGAGCGGATCGAGTGGCGGTACATCGACCCTGGTGCGCCAAACCAGGGGGGAGCCTGGGAGCGAATGATAAAAACGGTGAAGAGAGCCCTAGCCATCACCTTAAATGAACGTGCCCCGCGAGAAGATGTATTGAATACGCTAATGACAGAAATCGAGCACACCATAAACTCGCGGCCTTTAACGCATGTACCCGTGGACCCAGAGGAAAAGGAAGCTTTAACGCCGAACCACTTTTTATTGGGGACGGCAGTAGGTTTGCCATATGTGGGAGACTGC
Source organism: Philereme transversata (assembly GCA_963924445.1). Taxonomy (NCBI): domain Eukaryota; kingdom Metazoa; phylum Arthropoda; class Insecta; order Lepidoptera; family Geometridae; genus Philereme; species Philereme transversata. The sequence goes on from OZ004347.1 coordinate 17,417,284, forward strand.
GACGTAGCCGACAGAAGGACGTGGCGCGCCGCACAAGCTCTGGCAAACTCCTTTTGGAAGCGCTGGATCGACGAGTACTTGCCTACGTTGGCGCCGCGAGGCGACGTCAGAAGACAGCAAGAGAACATCAAAGAAGGGGACGTCGTCATAATCGCGGACGGTTTGCTACCTCGGAACGTATGGCCGCGGGGCCAGATCGAGCGCGTGATTACGGGTCCGGACGGAGTAGTTCGGAGCGCTGAGGTGCGGACGCGGGGAGGCGTTTTCCGGAGGCCAGTGAGAAGGTTGATCGTCCTCCCGATTGAATAAGAAGGCTGCGAGGATCTGCGCCGGGGGGAGACTGTAACGGACGATCAAAGACGGGGAAGGATCGAATCTAGATTTGAAATGTATTAGGTAGTTATAAGATCGAATCAGATTCAAATGTTAACAGGTAGCTAAGATTGTAACAGTTTAAACTTGTAAAGGTCAAAAGAGTGAGATAGCTACATGTAAGTCCCCGTCTAACTTTGCTGGAAACTTCGATGTATTAAGAATTGTATAACATGATTTGTGAAAGCGTGAATTACGATCCCCGCACCATGGCTAGGGCGAGGAGTAGTTTTGTATAAAGATAGACCGTTTTCAAGCAGAAATTTGTGACCGGCTCATTCGCCTACCGCGTCCACACAGTTTTTCGCGCGCGCACGGACCCTCTGCTCCGAACGATCTCGGCAGCGTTTTCTTCTGGAAACGTCTGCCGAGTCCGACCCGCTTTGTTAAGTGTGCGGGGACCGCCTTTCCCCACGAGTTCCGGACTGCGAGACAGCAGTACCCAGTGCCGCGAGCCGCTAAACCCGAACGGGATTACGGTTTCGAGGTGCTGGCGTCGTCTCGCTAGTCCCCGGTCGCGCGAAGGCGAGTGCCCAACTACGTGTTTTGTGTAGTTTTTGTGCCGTACTAACTCTGTCCAGTGTTCCGTGTTTGTGTGTTTACGCGCGATGTCGGACGCTGGCGCCCCTTCCGGTGGGCCCGCCCGTGAAGGTCGGAGCTCCCGAAAGGACTCCCTCCTCCCAGAGACCTCCGACACATCCCTGCCCTCGAGTCGCGCGTCCAGCTCGGGCCGCGACAGCTCGACTTCGCGTTCGCGATCGGAGATCGTAGGGCAGGTGATCGAATGCTTCCTAGAGAAGAAAAGGAAGAAGAAAACCGGTACCCCAACGCCGCGCCCAGTGCCGGTAGGAAACCCTCCCACCCCCGCGGACAAGATGCCTCCGCCAAACCCACCCAAGCCACAGATTGTGAAGCCCCTGTCGCCCAGATCCGAGATCGACAGGAGCTACATAATCCTGGAAAGACTAATAGAGGCGAAGTGCCTCCCCGCCAAATACCTCGGCGTACTGAGGAGCACCCTAGAGGAGGACGAGAGGAACCTCTCGGCCCCAGCGACGCCCACACCCGAGGAAGCCGCCGTAGTGGAGAGGCACAAAACAATTGAGATCCCGGATACCCCGACCCCAGGCCTGCGTAGGAAGCGGGCCGACGACAGCCCGTCGGAAGAGGAGGTGAAGCGCAGATGCGCCAAGCCGCACCTCACGCCACTCCCGCAACGCGCTCCCAGACCCGAACGCCCGCAACCATCGCCCCTGGACCAGCAGCAGCCTTCGACGTCCAAGGCTGTCTCCTACGCATCGGCGGTAGGAACTAAAAAGGTACCGTCCTCACCATTATTACCCGCATTATCTGCCACCACCCCCCCACCCCCTCAGCCCCCGAACCCGGAAGGCTTGTCAAATAACGACAAGCCGACCGCCGTAATTAAGCCGAGATACCCCCCGCTAATAGTGGAAGTGCTGCCCAATTGGGCTACACACTTCAAAACTCTTAGGGAACGCCTAGGCCATCCACCGAATGCCCGCCCATACGGAAAAGGAGTCCGCTTCTCACCAGCGACAGGAGAAGAATACCGCACCGTACAGGCATACTTGACGACGCTAGAGCGTACGGAAAAGGTTATTTGGTTTTCGTACGCTCTCCCCGAGGAGCTTAGCCTAAAGGTGGCTATACGCGGGCTCCCCGCAGACACACCCACGGAAGAAATAGAAGGCGACCTCCGCCGACTGGGGTTCGAACCGGAGGCCATCCGGGTCGTCCGCCCATCTAAAGGCCGGCCGGGGTGCATATTCTTTGCAAAGTTCAAGAGGACCCCTAACCTCACCCCGGACATATACAACGTAACCGAGCTATTATGTATGCCCGGGGTAGTCATAGAGAGTTGGAAGGGGAAAAAAGGCCCCGCCCAAGGCCACCGCTGCCAAGCTTTTCGCCACAGCAGCCACAATTGTCACCGGCCCCTTGCCTGTGTACGGTGCGGAGGACCCCACTTCGCGGGGGAATGCCCCAGACCACGGGACATGCCTGCGACATGCGCAAACTGTGAGGGGGCACATACCGCAAACAGCAAAGCATGCCCCGTATACAAGAAGGAGGCCAGGAATAAGAGGGCTGGCACCTCGGCTTACACCGCCGCTTCAGCGGCCCCCCATCGTAGCGAGCGCCCCCGCTTGGCTGCAGTCGGGAGTACCAAAACCCCGGCCGCCCCACAGCCCCCTCACTTAAACACGGTCCAGGAGTCCTCTGGACATTCGTTGATGGCCCCCGCAAATGCCCCACCTCTAGTGAGGGCAAAACCCCCCAAAAAGAAAAAGAGGAGAACCAAGCGGGTAAGAATGACAGAGGACCCATCTTCTTCTTCGGATTCGGATGCACCACCCTCGCGACCCCCGCAGCCCCCTCGGATCAGCAAACCAGCGGTGATCGGAAAAAGGGCTCCCAGGACAGGAGCACCCCCGACCCCCGCCCCCCAGGAGCAGGAGTCCAAGCAACCGAGCCAGCACTCCAACCCACAGCCACCACCACAACAACCCAAGCGCAAGGGGGGGAAACTGCACAGACCTGCACCCCCGCCACCCAAGACCACCCACCGATACGACAGCGACCGGTTGGAGTTGCTGGACACGGCCCTGCAAATTTTACAGGAGGTCCTCCAAACCCTGCGAACGGGGGGAGACCCGATCCCAATTGTGCTCAGCGGGATCGGGAAGCTCTTCAAAGTAGGGAACTGAGAGTCATGTTCTGGAACGCTCGGGGCCTCACAAGTAAAAAGGGGAACAAAACACTACTTCTGAGGCCCCTACTCAAGGAGCAAAACATAGACGTGGCTCTCATCAACGAGACTATGCTAAAAAGCACCGATAAGCCTAAGTTCCCGGGCTATCAGGAATATCGAAAGGACGACCAAAGCGCGGAGGGAAGGTGCATCAGGGGTCTGATGGTCCTGGTCAGGAGACGGCTGGTCCACCAACCGCTTCCGGAGCTAGACTTGATGTCCATGAAGGCACTGGGGGTTGAGATCTGTATAGACGGCAACCCCATTCAAATCCACGCCATTTACCACCCCCCAGGAAGTACGCCGTTAGCACAAGCGGACCTCCGGAAGCTCTTACCCACACCTCCAACAGGCCAAATGATAGCGGCCGGGGACTGGAACTGCAAACACAGGAACTGGAACTCAAACCTGAGGAACAGGGACGGCGGTATCCTCCAGAAGTACGCGGAAACCCATGGCTACGAGGTCGCAGGCCCAGAGACGCCCACCCACTACCCTACCCAGGTGAACCAAACACCTGACGTCATCGACCTCGCAGTCCACACCAACCTACCAAACCACCCGAAGCTGGAGGTACTGCTCGACGAGCTACAGTCCGACCACCAACCAGTCCTGTTGACTCTGGAAACCAGCCCGGCTGCTCTCAAACCACCAAGACCAAGACCCGGAATCGACTGGACCTTGTTCTCGGAGACCCTACAGAACACAGCCCCCACGCGACCAGTGGAAAACCCCGCAGAAGTGGACCAACTGGCCGCGGAGATTACGAGCGCAATCCAAGGGGCACTTTCCGAAGCCTCACTACCACCTCGCAACAACAGACTAGCGAGAGCACCAGCACACCTGACCAAACTCCTATCAGAGAAACGTAGGCTGAGGAAACAATGGCAGAGAACAAGAGATCCACGTCTAAAGACCAAGCTGAACGCCCTCTGCGACGAGGTGAAAGCAGAGATACAGGAGGACAACGCCAAGAAATGGGAGAGCAGGTTAGAAGACGCCACAGAAGACTGGGCATCGCTCCACAAGCTCTGTCGACAGCTGAGGAACACCCCAACTCCTATTCGACCTCTCAAGCACCAAGATGGTAACCCAAGATACCGAGCTGAAGACAGAGCGGAGATCTTCGCAGACAGCCTTGAGGCTCAGTTCAAGAACAACCCAGACAAAGATCCGGTACACACAACAGAAGTGGAAACCTTTGTCGAAAACTACCTCAAGGCCGATACCCAGGAGGCAGACACCGCAGAAGGTATATTCTTCTCTCCCGGGCAAGTCCAACGGGCCATACGCCGGACAAAGCCAAGGAAGGCACCCGGTGAAGATAATATAACGAACGCTGCCATCCGCCACTTCCCCTACAAAATGATCGCCTCCGTGACCCGACTCTTCAACGGGATCATGAGAAGCGGTCACTTCCCCTCTCCCTGGAAGTCCGGCCGGGTTATCATGATACCGAAACCCGGCAAAAACATCCTGCTCCCAGAGAGCTACCGCCCAATTACCCTGCTTCCTAGCCTATCAAAATTATTTGAAAAGCTCCTCCTCACCCACATTAATCCCCACATCCCCCCACGTCCAGAACAGTACGGATTCAGGTCGGAACACAGCACAACGCTACAACTGTGTAGGGTACTGCATCACCTCACTACCGCCCACAACAGGCGAGAACACTCAGTCGCAGTATTCCTGGACATGGAAAAAGCGTTCGACCGAGTCTGGCACGCGGGACTCCTCTATAAGATGGCTACCTCACCAATACCGCAGAAGGTGGTGAAGGTAATAGCGTCGTTTCTTCAAGGCCGCAGCTTCTCAGTGCGTGTGGAGCAAGCGCTCTCCTCCAGACGACCCATAGAGGCGGGAGTGCCACAAGGCAGCTGCCTCTCCCCTGTGTGTTACTCACGATACACCGATGACATACCCAACTCAGAAGATGCTCTGTTAGCCCTTTACGCGGACGACGCAGCATATATCACAAAATCCATGAACCTTAATCACGCCGCCACCAAAATGCAAAGGATCCTAGCAGAGCTCCCCGCCTGGCTGACAAAATGGAGACTGAGTGTCAACGTGGGTAAAACACAGGCGGTGGCATTCTCAAAGAGGCTCACACTACCGCCAAAACTCACCCTGGAGGAACAACCTGCCTGGTCGCACACGGCTAAGTACCTGGGGCTTACTTTAGACCGGAACCTCACGATGAGTAAACACGCCAGGAACGTCCGTGGCCTAGCGAGTACTACTAGAGCGCTACTGAAGCCCGTCCTCCGGTCCAACATTCCACTCAGAATGAAGGTTGGACTGTACAAGACTTACGTCCGCCCGCGTCTCACATACGCGGCCCCCGCGTGGTATGCTTTGTTAGCCGAAGGCCACAGAAAGACACTGCGAAGTCAGCAAAGCCAATGCCTCCGGACGATCGTAGACGCACCACGGTACGTACGGAATGCCACCATTCAGCGAGACCTAGAAATTGAGAGCTTAGACCAATTTATAGGCCGCCTAGCAACCAGGATGTTTGCGCGCCTCGACACCTCCTCTTACAAACATCTAAGAGAACTAGCTCCTCTCACAGAAAGGCCCCCTAAGAGCAAGCCGTATCCGCGGGAGCTGGTCACAGAAACTGACGATGAGGACCAGGCATCGTCAGACGGGGACATCCCTCCCTCATCCCTTCCCCCTACCTTCCTTCCAACAAAGGTACCTGCGCGGCGACCGTCCGACGATCCTCCCTGCGGAGTGAGCATCGGGCGGCCAGTAACGCGTGAGTAACAAACCTGAGGCTCCGCGAGCCGACCCGATGACCCCCCCGTTGAAACGGGGGGCGGAAAGAACTCTGCAGGAAAGGGCCAAAAAGCCCGGCACTGCATCCCCCTCACCGGCTTCGCCGGTGTGTGTGAGAAGAAGACACGTCAGAAATTTGTGATCATTCAAGAACGCGATTTATACCTTGTAAACTAGCAACTAAGAAGAAAAATAAATACAGTCCACTTTTGCACCGAGTCTATCAATGAAGCCTGGGTAGGACCTCTACAGAAACAATGGGCCACCTGCTCTCATGCCCAACCACGACACGAAAGGACTTGTACCAGGCAACAGAGAGGAGTGTGGAAGATGCTCTCTATTAGGCTAATACAATTAAGAACTCAAACATCCATTGACACGAAAGAAGAAGAGATCTTTACAAATAATATATTAAACCTAGGAGTACTTTCTATTTTCAAATGCTTGAACCAAACAGAATCTAGTTTCTAACAAGCTCCAAAATAGAATACTACAGTGACAAATAGAAATTGGCAGTGTCTAAAGCAATAATTAGACTGCACAGATTACATAAATGTTAGTACGGCCGCGGGTCAACGAACTGCTTGCTGCGACACGAAATTGGATTTTCTTGCACCTGTTTCTAGTGCCTAGTTTACCTTTTGAGCAAGCGACGTCATTTGCATGTCAAGGAAGGTGTTTTGCGTAGAGTTAAACAGTTTTTTGTAAAGTGTGAAAAGGCGGTTTAAAAAAAAGGTGGTTGGTTCTTTTAGTTCGGTTTACAGGATTTATCACGTACCGTTGATATGCACGCGCCCTGATGAAGGTTCACTGATTAAATCGAAACATTGTCGGTCTAGACACCGATAATACGGTACGTGATAAATGCCGTAATAATAGTTTTATTTTAGATTGGCTTTTGTATTAGGGTCATTGAGTGTTACTCAAAGCTTATCCTGAAAAACTCACCTAGAAAGATGACCTGATAAAGATTGCACGGAGCATTTGGGCCCGCATTAGATAGGTCGCTCTGAAAATGTATAAGTGAGTAAATGAGATGTATTATTATGTCTAATATTAATAATAATATTATATTGTAGGTATGCATAGTTTAAGAGTACTGGCATAAGACACTACAAATTGTCAAATTTAACAACTCAAAAAATAGGCCAGTGACAGATTAATTTAATTCTTATTTGTTTTTATTCGTTTAAAATACTTATTACGTTTAACCAAAATGTTATCCAAGGTTTAAAGCGAGATCAATGGATCTATTTCGACAAGGGTTTTCCAAAAATATCTCACCATTTCGAATGGATCTGGGGCTTGCCGTCAATAATTACCTAATTCCTTCTGTCACATGTCAATGTCACCTTTAAGCCTGTCACTGGGTTTAGTAAGCTTTGGCAGAATAAGTTATGCCTCAACATTTGAAGCATTACACTTTTGACCAATGTATACTGCCCACATATGGTTACGAAATAATGGCGATAATTGAAACTAACATCTATAGGTTACACAGACTGTGACAGAGAGATCTATACTGCGGCTTGCTTTACGAGATCGAATCAAAAAGTCAAAAGTCAAATATTTTTATTCATTAAAATCACAAGGATCACTTTTAAACGTCAATTTTACTGCCTGTTCCTTCGCGACTAAGCCAGGAAAGAAAGGCAAGAAACAAGGTTGGTTGTTTTTTTTAATGATCCTTTTACAATACATAATACAGAAAATAAATTACGTCTAAATTGTAACATTTTGAACGAGTTGGAGCAATTTCAATCCCAAGCTTCTCTATCTTCTAAATAATCCGATATTTTATAGTAGACTCTTTTATAAAGATTTTGTTTAATTACGTTTTTAAATTTGTTAATTGTCAACTTTTGTACATCCCTTGGGAGTTTGTTATAAAAGCGTACACCTTGCCCTTTAAACGATTTACTAACTTTATGGAGTCTACAAGTGGCAACAGCGAGTTTATCTTTATTTCTAGTATTAAAATTATGATTATCGCTATTTTTCTTAAACAAATTAATATTTTTGTGAACATACATTAGATTTTCATAGATGTATTGACAAGGGAATGTCTTAATATTTATTTCTTTAACCTTATTGCGTAATGATTCTCTGGGGCCCATATTATAAATTGCACGAACAGCCCTCTTCTGCAGCACAAAAACGGTGTTTATATCTGCAGATCAGAAATGAAGAGATTTATAAATGAAGGCCACGAGCATGGGGAAATATATTCTCCTGGTTGAAGTGGCATTGGGATAACACCTTATGCGATGCCCCGACAATAGATGGAGCTATAAGATTACCAGAGTGGAGACCTCGGGCTAGAGGCCAATAACGGGACAGACCACAGACCGGGGAAAGGCATATCCAATATTGGACATGAAAATTCTGAACAATGATGACGATTAACATATAATAGTTCCAGTTACTTGCCCTAGGAATCTCTGTATCGCAATTTATAGGAAATACGATTATCGTGGTACACCACCACCCATCCTCTAGAACATTTTTCCCGTAGTGGAGTTCAAATCCACTTCTTGAATTAATGGTGGTTCGATTCCTATACAAACAATCAGTGCACATTCACTAGATAACTGAACGGTACAAAATATCTTAACATATGCGTCTTGAATTAGTTACGTCTTTATTGTCGGCAAATCAATAAAATTTCACACTTTCATTCATAAAAGACTTATAACGCGAAAATATTAAATGTAGTAATTGCCTAGAACCCTCCTATTTCTTAATGGACACTCACCACGTGTGAAGTATAGGTTTTTCTACGCTATATTGGTCTTTTTCTGGCGAGGCGCCAAATTTTCTTCAATGCATCCTTACTTCGGGAGACTTTCTTAAAGTGTTGACTTGGCTCTCGAAAATTGGACGCGAAAACTAACGACGCGTTGCAGGTTACATAAGATTTTGTAATCAATTTTTCTGAGCTGTATGAATATTTTTGCAACGATTTTTACACCACATTTTCTTGTGCCAAAGATGTAACCGAATGGTACCCTAGAGTAGGGAAAAACAAGAGTAATTTGAAAATGTGGAGATAACATTAAATTGTAAGTTTGTAAGCGTGCGTGCGTGCGTTTATTAATAAATGCCACCTAGACTAGAAGGTCCATAAATCCATCCATTTAAGATAATCGCAGCCAGTCTATTGCCTGAGACATGTTTAACCATGTTGTTTTGCACAGCATCTTCATCATACTTAAATGAGACCATCAAATCAAAATCCACACTAATAATATAAATTCGAATGTCTATTTGTCCTATCCGTTTCTTACGTTTTTACGAATTTTCGACGAAATTTGGTATATAGATGGAAAATTACTAAAATTAAGACATAAGCAACCTTTTACTGACAACCCACGTGTGCGACACCGCAGGCGGAACCTAGAAATAATACTTGCTCAAATGCCGCTGGGCAGAATGTTAAAAAACAAGGAATACTAATAATATAGCATACTCCTCTCCATCCAAGGGTTGCCTGTAAGGGATCGCTCTTTTTAGCGATAAAACCTCCTATTATACATTTTCTTGTTTCTTATTTTGTTGTTTGTATCTTGTAAGGTATTATCAAGAATTTTCATTCATTCATTCAAAGAATATGGCACTGAGCAAAACAAGAGCCAAAGCGGAGACGAGATGAGTGAAATCAACCAATAGAGACGCCACGTAGATGACGTAATACGATTTTGACGTGACCCTACTGGCTGAATTTACACATCTCCTCTCCTCTCTGTTTTGGTTTATTGGCAGAGCGAAGCGAGATCTCCAAATCTACAAAGGCTAATCGGAGTTGTATGTATGTATGTTTGTTTGTCCTAGGGTAACTTTCGAAGCGTTGATCCGATCATTGTGAAATTTAATACAGGTAGGTAGTGATGGTACAATTCTGGTGTGACTAAATGAGCTTAGGATGTTGGGGTGTTATATGTATATATAGGATATCCTTTTTCGGGTAGAAATTGCAATTATTCTGGAATTCAGACCTTAGCCAATATTTGTGTCACTAAAGCTACACGCACACCAAATTATAGCACTATGGGGCCACTGGTGTACCCCGTGAATTTTGTCAAATTCAGTTTATAATATTATGGCTAACAACTTAAAACTACAAGACTAACTAAAAATAAAAACGGGGTTGAAATGTACTCACAAATACCTTTTATTAGATAGGTGATTTGGCCAGACAGCTCCATTTTGTTTATTTTTACCCCTCTTGAACCCCAATATCTCAACAAACTCCCCACATTTTTAGCTCATTTAGTCACACCAAAATTGTGCCATTACTACCTACCCATATAGGTTCTAAATTTCACGATAATCGGATAAACGCTTCAAAAGTTATCCTCGGTCGGACAAACAAACATACATACATACTTACATACATACAACGCCGATTTGCCCAAGTTGATTAGAGATAAGATAACAAGACATGTTCGGATTTAAAAATAATATAACTACATAAACATACACAGCATAAACATACATACCATAATAATACATACGCATTTTAAACTCAGTTTTAAACATGGAATAAGCATTCAGAATTATTATTTTATTTGTGATGAGGCTGCTGGAAATCGTGTAACATTAAATTGCATTGAATTATCGAGGATTGTTGATATGCGAGTAAACGCCAGGTGGGAGTTCTCCCGGGCTCGTCGTGCATACACAAAAGATGAGTGGAAAGAAAAAGATGTTTGTGCGCGTATACTATTTACACTGGCATGATTGCTCTTTAATCAAATGTACCTTTACCTAAACATAATTTTATAGTTACACAATCACACACAACTGACCTACCCACCCACCCAAATTACCATCCAGAACCTATTACCAAAAAGTATGTACGCAATTATAACGGGTTGGAACTTGCCCTATCATAATTTTTTTTTATTCCGTATCTTACAGTTTATACTGAATACCTGTCTTAGAAGTTTTTTACCTCAAAAGGTAAAAAAAGGAACCCTTATCACTTTCTTGTCCGTCTGTCCGTCTGGCCGTCTACCTGTCCGCGTGTTTTCTCAGGAATGGGGGACCTAGCAAGTTGAAATTTATACCAGATACCGAGGTCTATAGTCCCTATTAGGTGTATAAAACTCAAGGTCCTGAGTTAACACGATAAAAAGACCTCGGCAAATTTAGATTTTCGCAAAAATTTGTAAGTACCAAAATTTACCTTAATTTTCAACCTTTTTTATTTTTCGAAACTTTCACTTTACTTCTGCTGTAAGACCTTGGTTTTAACCAAAATTGAGAATTCTAGATCAACCGGATGTACCCTATAGGTTTTGGGTCAAAAACCTATATGGTAGTTCCCGTTGACCTACAATCACGAAATTTGCCAAAAAGCAAGGTCTTGCAGCACAAGGGAAAACTCCAAAAAATAAAAAAGTTGAAAATTAAAGGGTGTCCCCATACATACTTGGTTGACGCCGATTAAGATAGTCCTCTAAGTTGTGTGGGCGCTCACATAATTTATCATAGATAATGGTACGGAACCCTTCCTGCGCAAGTCCCACTCGCAAATGGCCGGATTTTTTTATTTATGTTAACTCTGTTACACAAGAAGAGCGTTCTACAGAACGACCAGGCAAGCACGAGTGCTGTTTGCCTAACTCTCATCAGCCGCAAAGGGTTCCGTGAATCCCTTATCCAACCGATCCTATTTTGATAAGTCGATGTAAACATTTTGCTTTATTTGAGGTGGCGCTAGGGCAGATGCTAATTCCGCCGCAGTGATCTTTGGCTTACTGCCAAGACATGCCGATCTCTAAATATATTTGTCGCTGAGTGCAATTCTGTATTTAGGACAGTTTTGTTGGGGGACCGGGTTTAATAATAGGTTTAGGGACGTTTCCTTTTAAGTTTTTGAGATACGGATTAGAGATGGTTAAGCTGTGACGACATGACATGACAGTTTTTTTGTTAAATAAATAAATATTACTAGACATTTCACACAGCGCTTTCTAGCTCCAAACTAAGCAGAGCTTGTACTATGGGAACCAGATAACTGATACAATACTTATATACTTTTTTTTTTGTAAATACATACTTATAATATATAGAAAAACATCCAGACCCGGAACAAATATTTTTAGATCATGCAAACATTTTTTCCGCAGCGGGAATCGAAACCGCTACCTCCTGCGTCTCAGCCGGCTATTCGCCCACTGCGCCACGGAAGTCGTGTTGTTTTAATACGTTGCAAAAATATGAATTTTTATAAGAAAAATAGAGATCATTATAACCACTTGTAGACTCCATAAAGTTAGTAAGTTTACTGGTTCATTAACTACTATTGTACACTTGTTTACGCAAATAAATCTTGTAATATTGCCAAAGTTAAGACCAACTCCTCGGATACAAAAGATTTGATGAAACCATACGTATTTTATTGTTATTTAAAACAACATTTATTACAGTATAAGAAACATGTTGGAATAAAGTTTGTAACTCACGTTTAATTGTTTTTGTTTTTTTACTGGCAGCCTTTGTAACAAACTTTTACAAGAAGTCAATTAAATATTTCAAAAGAAATCATCAAGAACTTTTAATCGCAAACCATTTACGTATACATATTTTATTAAGCAAACAGTCGGCAAATGTTCTGAAGAGCTGTTCAATTTAATCCCTGCTTCCCACTTCTACCATCGTACCTCCCGCAACCGGCAACGAGCTCATCCACATATTGTAGATGCGTGGAGGTCTCACACGGTGCGTTTCACCGCTCGTTTCTTGCATGTAGAGATGCACCTGCAAGATGTAGAGATGATGCAAGATCCTCTGGAGGTTTTTCCAGTGGGCTTCAAAATGAACGCCTTCAAGAGAGGTCTAAATAGTGTATTATGTGCTAGGCAACGCGACTGCAGTACCTCGAGTGCAGCAGGAGTTTATAGGCGGCGGTGACCGATTAACATCAGAAGGCGCGCAGCTTGTGTCTACAAGTTTAATGTAAAAAAAAGTTAGTTTTACAATTGATGTTGCTACAAAAACCAATACCTGTGTAAAACCTGTGTGTACTTGTGTAAAACCAAAACCAGTGCCTCTAAGGCTTATATGTTGAATCTATTTATTTCTATGACATATTTATAATCCTACCCATGTTTTCGCGAATATAAAGATGTATTCTTTATCTTTTTCTTGAATCGCGAAAGACATTAAAACGTACGTCTAAAATCTTAAAGTATATGTACATGTTACAGTGCAAAATAGTTAAATCTAAAATAATAAATATGATTCCAAGATTTTTAAAATCATCTCAAAAATTTTCAAGGCTAGAATTTTCGACCCTGACGTGACAAGAGCCCGTAGCACAATTGGTAATGCATCCTCGTATCAAGAGGAAGGCTGCGGGTTCAAGTTCCGTTTAGGCTTGAAAATTTTTGAGATGGTTTTAAAAATCTTGGAATTTTCCGTAAGTGTTCGGATAACACTATAAAAATAATACTATTTGAAATAAGCAATGCGTCATCTCTTGCCAATGTACTAAACTGCAACGTTTGGCATTGAGCAGGTCAAAAAACTGTATAATTTCCTGTAGATGGCACTACCGGTGCTTTAGACGTAATCTGAATCATCTCACTAATTTCGACCCTGACGTGACAAGAGCTTGTAGCACAATTGGTAGTGCATCCTCATATCAAGAGAAAAGGCTGCGAGTTGAAGTCCTGCCTAAACTTGCAAATTTTTGAGATGGTTTTAAAATTCTTAGAATTTTCCGTAAGTGTTTGGGTAACACTATACAAATAAAAATACTGTTTAATAAATATGATGTCTTCAAGCTGGATCTATTTGACATATCACGCAACGTTGTATAACCATTAAATGATGTACCACTATGTTATTTACAGTCACAAAGCACATAAACAACACATTAACATCTGTCGACCTTCATGAAGAAAGATTTTTGGCCAAAATGTCGTATTTCGTTGTTTCCGAGGACGGATACCAAACCGACAACTCACTTCTAAAATTTCAGTGTTTAAGTAGTAAATAAATAGAAGTTTTTATTATAATACTAGCTTGTGCCAGTGGTTTCGCACGAGTGTTTTGTTAACAAAAAATAGCCTATGTTAATCCATGGTATAATCTACGCACATACCAAATTTCATCGAAATCGGTTCCGCCTTTACGACGTGATTGAGTAACAAACATCTTTCGCATTTATAATATTAGTGTGATGTATTTTGGGCTAAAGTCTCTCTTATGGTATCTTTATGGGCTGTAGAGTACCTATTATGTAGTATACTGTAACTATTTTATTGTGACCTGAATTAATGATTTATTATTATAAAAGCTTTTGATTTGCCTTATCTAATAGACCTAAAATTTCCCTTCACTTGGTACACAATAAAACAATTTCCAGTACCACGATGAATTATACCAGTTTACCCCTTTATTTATAACACCGTAATCACTCACGCATATCAAATACCCCATTGGGTCCATGGAGCCCTGCCCCCATAATAAATAGAGACCGTCAAAATGAGAAAATCCGAAATGTCGATCACGTATAGAGCCGATTCCTATTTTGATCCTATTGGTTGAGATTATGGTGGTAAATAAGGTTTTTTGCAAGCAGTACGGTACCGGGCAACCAGGGCATGGCGGTGGCGTGTGGCGAGTGGACTGTACAATACGATATTCCCCATGCCCCGGTCGGTTCCGGCCGTACTGTGTTTGATGGAATCTGTTTGATCCGGAACTTCCGTAGTCAGATGATGGTGATGGGGGCTTGATTGAAACTCCAGGAGAGGCTTGACTGCGCTTGAAGATTTGAGGCTGTCGAGAGTAGAATATTGGCTTGATTGCTTAGTACACGATTTTACCATAAAACTGCTCTGTATATATTCCCCAGTCGTCTCTTCCCACTAGCTATGACACCCAGAGCGTAATTTATTGTTCAACTAATTACATGGCATACATCGGTTTGGCGACCCTTTGGCCTTACAGCCTTTTCACATTTTGACCTACTTTTTTATTCTTTATTGTACACAAGAAAATAAATTTTCGTTTCCGGTATGGTATTGCAACGAACTTTTATTTGAGGCCTGATTTAATACGCGGTAAATTATTGTCTTGCTAATATTTAAGTATTACACTTGAGAGAGGACTTGTGAACGTAATTTCTTTAGTTTAGAATGATTAAAAATACAAAGTTGAGAATATAGTTCTTCCGTACTCGCTGAAAGGTTGAGTTTTACGTGTTTCTTATTTTAAAACGAAAACACTTGAAGATAGAAATTAGAGAATGCTTTTAAAATTCTCAACGCAATAAATTAGTATTTTTTTAATGATGTCAGTCAATAAATTTTAGCTAAAATGGGTTTGAAACAAGTGGGCGCCTCTCTTCTAGGAATTCTAACACTTAACTTTTTGTACGTCTGTGCTAACGTGGGAAAGACACACCTTTTGACGAATTTCAAAATATTGAATATTTATTGGTTGGTTGTAGAAATAGAGGCGTGACCACCTTAAATTCTGGGTAGGGATTTTTCGTAAGAGATTGAAAATGCAAAATCACTCTGGGCAGACGGTCAGGGGTCGAGTCCGAAGGCAGTCGAGAGGTTTCAGGGGGAGCGGATATCTTGAGTCTTGATGAATCAAGGTCTAGTAGAATCAGTGTTGACTTAGTTATTTTATAGATTCAGTTTTAGATTAGTGAGTAAACTCAGTGAATATCTGGTAACGCTAGCGCATAAGACAATTTAAACCTTTTTTAGCGAATATTAATCTTAATATTTGGGAGCCTTTTCAACGATCGCTAAATTGATCCTTATGTTTTGGTTAGAAATCTCTTTGGTTAAGGTCCAATAAAGATATAGGATGACGGATACATATAACTATATAATATTCTTACGGAATAATAAGTTTTCAAAAGGATATATGCTAATGTCATCGGAGGCAGTTAGTAAATTAGGTAGATGTAATATTAACCTTATTTTCAGCATTTACAGGTCCATACAGATTCGTATAATGATAAAAATGTAATCTATGTTTAGTACTAAGTATTGCGATAATTATCAAATTCTCCCAAATAGATTGTACGAGGGAAGCGGTTCGAACGTGAAACTTGTCTAACCAATTTATGCATGGTATTTTTTATAGTCATTCACAGCTTAGCAGAGAAGGAGTCGCTTTTGCCGTCATAACCAATCAAACTTCCTTCCATGTTCCTATAATTATTTCGTGATAGTTCTATTATTTTATTCAACAAGGGACTATATTGCGAACACATTTTCAATTCATCTACTTTATACTCTGAAATCAATCGATCTAATAAAATTCAGTGGAAACTCCTGGGTTCACGTGGCTGCCGTCCGCGGAGGGGCGAAGCCCCGCCATAAATTGTCTATCAGGTTCTGTAAGACGAGGCCTGTGTCTGACCCCCTCCAACCCGTACGCTCAACCTCTGTCCTGGATGTTTGATACTGCTTTTTATTAAATCACGTAGCTTAGCTAGTTTAGTTATCATGGGGTAGCTTTGCTAGAGATCTATTTAATTCATTGTAATATTCTAGATTTATCTTGAGTATTCCTCTGAATTTAATAAATCTATGTTAGAAATATGTCTGAAATCAATAGGATTTCAACATATTGGGGGTTTGAGGGTAAATAGGCGCCTTTCCCATTTCCTTACCTGATCCCTCCTGCTTCGCAAGACTAGAAATTTTCCCCATCCCTAAGTTCTCTCCTAGAACAAGACATTTCTAGCCATACATCGCATGCAGGGTGTATGTGGGTAGGGGCCCTTCACAAAATAAATCAAAATATTATAATTACTACTTACGCAAACTAACATAAACCCTTTTCTTTTCAGCTATTTCGAGACCTTATCCCCGGGATTAGCTTTAAGATAATATTAAGAACAGTACTAATTTAGAATTATTAATCCATTGAAGTCTTGTCATAATTAAATCCATTATATTTTAAATGAATATTAGCACTCTGGTGATATTTAAATTCAATTCACAAATAACATTTAATTCGTGTTATTTTATTTGTGTCATTTATTAAAGCCAAATTACATCAGTATTACTATTTCATTTATTTCTCCAAATCATTTACACAACGTAGAATAAATTCAATTCTAGACGATCACACTTAGGATGGCCAAAATCACAGATAGGTTTATTTTCGATTCAAGATAGCTTTAAGTCTAGACCATAGGCTCAGGTAGACTTCTATTTTATATAGGGAGGTCAGGTTTTGTTACAGTATCTATCCTGTTATTCTGTGATTCACCTTTCGTGTAGGGATCTTATTGCCATATCAAACTTTGTGAGATGATTCTAGCTGGGAGTCTATATCTGTTCTATGTGCTTAGGATCACCATAACAAAAATCCTACCGGCTGCCTATTTACAAGTTCTGAGTTTATTCACCGAGCGAGCGAAGCGTCTCAGTTTCGAGACTGGCCAAAAATGCCTTTGTCCGTCGCATTTTTCAACCGATTTTGACGAAAACTGGCGCACAAGTTCCTTGATTTATTTGAATTTTTTAATTGATCGCGATTTTTGATTGGAAGGAAAATAGGAGGGGAAAAGAGGAAAGTTTACTATAGAGCGGCACACTAAGGACTTCTTCATTCTACACAAGATGTAAAAAAATGTTTTCAAAAAAGGGGGAAGTTTGCTCTAACGTTATATATAAGCGGATTTCAATTTTAGATTTTTTCTTGCAAAATTACCTACTTATACCAATTAGACCACGAAATCTTCTCTGCCTTCACGAGACGAACCCGTAGACACCAGATTAGACCTGCTACGACCAAGGGAACGCGAGTAATCGCTAAAACTTCTACCAATATTTTGCTCAAAAGTCTACATAGGTAAGCCTAATGGAAAATTCAAGTGCCTGAAATTCGATTTAAAATTGGAATTTCTTCGTTAATATTGTTGCGCAAATTACTTTTTGGACTTGGGACGCGTGGTCTACTCTCCTCACAGAACCACTTGTTTTACATTACTGTTCTATAATGTATTTATTTCCTTACAGCTACGAGTAGGTCTATAATGGCAAACTTACTATATATCTTATACCTATACCTAAGCTGATAAGACTTTATATTCTTAGAACTAGATATACAATACAACAACCTTCAACTTAGTCTATTTTATATTGGTGGCAATTCTGTTGTTTACGCAGACTAACTAAAATTGTGTAAAATACGAACGGTCTTATTTTGTTCACACTAAAGATCAAATTAGAATGACATTTAAAGTGACATTTCTAAAATTAAGTAATTTTTGTTATGATGGCATGTTTACGGGCTAGTTTTAGTGATCAATCAAATTGGTGTTGACTAAAAGTACCCCGAAAACAGCCTTCTTATTTAAAAATACTTAAATTTAGAAATGTCACTTTAAATGTCATTCTAATTTGATCTTTGTACGGATATATACCTACAAATTATTAGATTAAATGCGTTTGTTTTCACACTTTCCATAAGTTGGTTAATGATACATAATAAGTTATTATTTTTAAATAGTCTATGTACCTACCTACCTATGATTTCAAAGTGTAGGTATTTTCTTTTAGGTAAGTAGGTATATAGCGTGAACAAAATAGACCGTTCGTATTTTACACAATTTTAGTTGGTCAGTGCAAACAACAGAATTGCCACCATTGTAACTTAACTATTCCAATTCCTTGTCATAGGAAATCATTCTTTGTATACACTTCGAAAGTATTGCATATTTTGGAAATAGATTATATCTAATTCATGTCTATACTTTAGGTGTAAATTATTCTAATAATTTACCTGGTTTGATTTTACACGGTAAGAAGGTTGTTGTACTCGTATTATTTAGTTCAAATCCAAATGTTTTTTTTACTCTTGCCTACACTTTAAGCGCTTAGGGCGACTTGCGCAGCGATACTTAGATGTATTTAGTGGCTAGATATGATTTGTAGAGTTGTCAAATCATACAAATACCTACGTCAAATTTAATCGTGTTTAGTTGCTAGGTGCGTCTGGGGATCGTTGTGCGGGCCGGGATTAGTATAATCATATTTAATGTATATTTAGCTAGTGTTGTAAGTAATCTACACATCAGATCAGACGATTCAAAATAGTAAGTAAAGTTCAAAATTGGTTTATCATAATTAGATCTCCACGATACAGGCGTGTCTAGTGTAGAGATCACTAAATATTTTTAGTTTAAATGGATATTAACCTACTCTATTTAACACACTGGTATATCCAATTGTTTTTTGTGTAATGTGAATACAGCAAATAAACATATTTTTCATTTTAATTTTTTATTCACCTATAACTTTTAAAATTCTATTCATTCTTGTATTAAGTCTAAAGAATGGCAAAAACATATTCACTGACGTCTTTCAACGCGATGCTGTGATAACCTTTTTCATTAATAGCATTAAAACAGGATATTTAACCATAATATGACGCTGAAAATCTTACCATGTTGAATTCTCTGCTTTTACTGATAACAAACAGTCTTAAAAATCATCTAGACCTTTAAAAATTAATACTATAATTAATCCTAAGCCCCGCAGCAAACGAGGCAAGAAATTAAACTGCGAGCAGTAGAAGAGCAAAATGCAAATTAAATGCATATGTCATGCATGCGCTGTATTTACAAGAGCCGCGCCTGCTTTGTCGAGCACGGAGGATTTCATTATGAAATATAACATACGTAAAAGTATGCTACAAAATACGAGTATACATCCATTTAGTAGGTAGATAATAGTTTGTAATGAAAAGTGAAGGTACGTGTTTTATGTACGACATTAAATTAAAACACGGGTCGGGCTATTAACTAATATTGTTGCAAAATAGGTTTTTTCAAATTAATTCCCATGAAAATTTTCAAAAAAACAGCCTGTATCAAATAGATAAACAAATAATATTAATTCATCATGTTACTTACATAATTACTGGATAAATATTCAAGCTATTAAACCCACCTCTAAAACCAGCTAATACGATTCCGGATGTGTGTTTTAAATTAATGTTGTACTTATTAAAACAGGTGAAAAGTTGAGGTGGGGCACACAGGGCAATTATCCATAACAACTTTACGACGACGGCTGGACTGATTTCAATCAAATTTGGTATACAAATACATTAAGAGTATAGAGTTCCTTGTGAAAGGGCTCGTCTGGGGCAATACTACCACCATACCCATATTTGCCGCCAAGCAGCATTGCTGTGTTTCAGTTTCTGGGTATGGTTGCTGGTGAAATTACAGGCACATGCGGTTTTACACCTGTACGTCTCAAGTTTATGGACGCAGGGCAGTGCATCGTAGGGCACGTGTCTAAGGTACATGACCTACGAGTTTGTTATAAGGTGATGGTTCCCACTTAACATCAGCTTGTTCCATCTTCAGGTAGGTAGTATAAATATATATATATATATATATATATTGCACGGCCGCTGCTATGATGATAATGATACTCCGCAGAATATTGATAGTTCTATCGGATAAAGTTAGAAGTAAGAGAAAATATTTCAAGTATCATTCCATTTTAAAAGCTTTTACGATGTCGAGGGGAAAATAAAAGTGATATAAACTAGAAACACTTAATGCTGAAGGTACAGAGTAGGTAATTTATATTTAAGCAGAACTAACTCAGCCCCACTAAGTTTTACAACTCTGTATAAATGATAATTTGATGTGAAATTAGCTGCTATCTCGGTTTTAGTTTCTTTACATTAAGTTTAATTTGTCTGTCCAAAACAACATTTAAAATTTTGACTACATCCGTGGCGCCGTGGGTGAAGAGCCGGCTGAGACGCAGGAGGTAGTGGGTTCGATTCCCACCACGGAACAAATGTTTGTGTATGATTTACGTATGTATTTACAAAAAAAAAGTATATAAGTATTCTATCAGTTATCTAGTTCCCTTAGTTTGGGGCTAAATAGCGCTGTGTGAAATGTCCAGCCATATTTATTTATTTATTTATTACCTATTCTGTGATACAGTAGGTTCGACATTAACTTCGAGAAGTCGACTATTACCTATTCTGTAATAGCCTTGGGCGTTAATACATTTACGAATAAGTTGTGATAATTTAAATTGTTATACTCTGTAAGGTGGTCAATAATGATAGAAAATATGTATCTATAATATTTTGTAGATTGCCATATACTATTAAATAATTATCTAGATGCCACTCATGGCATAATATTGACCTTCAACTTCAAGTAACAGTAACACGATTTAGCCTAGAGTTTACCGTGATCTCCAAAGTATGGAAGTGCTCAGTTACCAGTCAACACTTACCAATTGGCTGTATCGCACGCAATCCGTTTAATCTAGTTGATTTGTAAAGTTTTTTTTGTGCGTTCTTTTGTTTTTTAATGAAAAATCACGCGTGCGATACCGCCGGCGGAAGCTAGTATTATACTGAGAAAACACCCAGACCCGGAACAAATATTAATAAATGATGCAAATATTTGTTTTGCGGCGGGAATTGAACCCTCCTGCATCTCTGTCCGATCTTTTATTTTATACTTCATGGAGATGGAATATTATGGCCCACCTAATGTTAAGTGGTAACCATAGCCTATGACACAGCCTCTTAGAATCTATTTAAGAGATAGATGCAAAGGCCTCAGTGCAAAGTTAACGAATGCATTGTATTGCAGCTCGTCTTGGTTGCGTTCATCTGCGCGTACAAAAGCCTTCGAGTGTAGGCAACCGGATACATCTTCGCAAACTACCCCCTACTACCCCGTGCTTAGTACCCGTAATAGGGGCGAGCGCATACATAAAACATGGCGCGTTACCGCATCGCGCCGCCAATGATCTAATAACGCGTTGTGTAGTGCTTTGTGTGTGCGCATTGTTACACGATATTCACGGATAAAATTGCAAATAGTCAAGCCATACGACATTTTGCTGAATGATACTCGTATTCACGAATCATAGACTCACTGGAAACTGCGACACAGTATTTTACTTATGCAGTTTCCAGTGTTCACTTTGTTTTAGTTACATGTAGAGAGTTCCCAATACGGTATAGAAAATGCATAGGTACCGTACAACAATGGAAACTCACCAGAACTAACTCACTTTATTTTGATGTAACACCGCCTTTTACGCGACCCACAATACAAGCCGCTAATGCTCGGTTATCAAATTCACCGTTTATTTGTCACACAAAGGTCTAATAGTTTCATTTTCCGGGTAATAATAAGAAAAAGACAATGGCATTGTTACCCCAACTGGGAAATACTTTATTTTTTACTTGACTTTCGGCTTGGAGAATTTTATGTTGTATAGATATGCTATAGTCAAACATCGAAGCACCGGCGCTCCTAGGTTTGGCGTCAAACCTCAGGTCTGACGTAAAGGCTTAGTCTATTAACTAGTCTCAATAACTAAGCACACTTGTACTAATCCATTTGACATATTTAATTAAGTTTTTTATTTTTACTAACAAATATGGATCCTTGACATCTGAAGTAAATTAATGAATTAGTCAAAGTCCAAACTATTTGTTTTGTTTATTATTAATGAATTTTTGTCTAATCCTAGGAGAGACTAATTTGGACAGTCAAACGCATTTGATAAATAAATAAATAAATATTGCTGGACACTTCACACAGTGCTATCTAGCCCCAAACTAAACAGAGTTTGTACTATGGGAACCAGATAACTGATAGAATACTTATCTACATTTTTTTTTGTAAATACATACTTATAATACATAGAGAAACAACCAGACCCGGAACAAATATGTGTAGATCATGCAAACATTTGTTCCGCGGTGGGAATCGAACCCTTTACCTCCTGAGTCTCAGCCGGCTGTTCGCCCACTGCGCCACGGAAATCGTGAATCGATGAATGATGAAATCGTGGTTTGACCAGTACCTCGTGAGTCTACCATAAAAACAAAAAAAATATTATTCGTAACCTTTGACTATCAAAATAGTGCCACGAAATAAAAACCAACTAACTTGACCTACAGTTTCATTCAAATTACAGGTAACGGAAGTTCATGCTAATTGGTTATTCTTTTTGGGGTACGAATTGCAGTTATTCTAAATTTTAGACTTTTGCCTATATTTGTGATACATAAGCTATACACATACCAAATTACAGCACTGTGGGGTCACTGGTGTACCCTGTGAATTTTGTTAAAATTTAGTTCTTATTATGGCTAATTACTCAAAAACTACAAAAACTTAAAGTTTTAGTTAAGTAGTTTTACTAAAAGTAAAAACGGGGTAGAAATGTAGTAATGAAGACCTTTTATTTGACGTCTCACTTGACCTAATAGTCTCATTTTCATTGTTTTTACCCCTCTTGAGCCCCAATATCTCAACAACCCCCTAAAATTTTTAGCTCATTGAGTCACACCAAAATTATGCTATCATTACCTACCTACATACTAAATTTCACGATGATCAGACAAACGCTTCGAAAGTTATCCTCGGACAAACAAACATACATACATACATACAACGCCGATTTGCACAAGTTGATTTGGAGATCTCGCTTCGCCCAATCAAATCTATTTATTTCAAAACCAAGTGTACAACAAGGTGTTAAAAACTAGGTAATGGCAGTTTATACTTGTTTGCCCTTTACGAGCATCGCAAATTACAGATTACTGATGGCGCTTTTTTACAAAAAAAAATAACACAATAAAATAAACTATTCAATGAACATTTTAACAATAAAGAACCAACGTTTACATGTTTACATAGAGTATGCATTATAAATGTATGTAATTTCTTGTTAGCACAAATAAGTACTAGAACTTACTTCCGGCGTATGTTTTTCCGAACCAGTATAATCTGTCCTTCAAGTCCAGAGTGAATAGGTTCTTTCTAAGCAAGCGTGCTCCATCTTTGATCACACCTGCACTTACCACTAAGTGAGGTAATGGTCAAGCGCTTGGCTATCATCAATAAAAAAATTACTATAGCTTTGTCTATCTGTCTTATTCGTCACATTAAATTCAGAGGTAGCACAAACGTGCCGTATTTCTTCAAAGCACGAAGATCTAGAAAACACCTATTCGCTCTTACCTTAAAAAAGCCCTAATTTGTACTCTTTAGGAAAAGTAGAGAACGGTAAAGTGTTCCATACCTTAGCTGTACGCATTAAACGTAGAACCAAAAGGTATGGATGGTACTGAGCCGTGCGTCTGCTTTCCTTTGATCGAAAGGAGATGGTGCGATCAGATCATAAAGTTCCTGGGCACGTTCCCCAAAATGAATCCTGTAAAAGATCCATAAGCATGCAACTTTACGGCTGTGTTCGAGGCTTCGGATATTCACAGTATGTATTTATTTCATCGTAATGTTTGAACTATTTCCGTATAAATAACATGTGAATACTACCCAAACATAATTGTGAACTTTCAACACATAGTTACGTGACACAAAACAATTTGTGCTTCAATTTTCAATGTTTACGCCATAACAATCCAATTTGGAGGTAGCGAGACCTGTATCACTTAAATTGGCTTTTAAAAATGGTTGGTCAAGATCTACAGGGCGTTTAATAAAACTGATAGTGATTATATATTTAATATTTTTTCATGAATATGGGCTTTTAGTATGTGTACATTGGTGCCTGAAATAAACGTTGTATTATTTCAGTTATTTTCCAAGATAAACGTAACATTTATTAGCGTTAAATAAAATAAAATAAAAAGCCTTTATTGAATTCTTAATAAATACATAGTTTTTTCCACTTTAATAATTTAGGTATACGTTTTAATTAAGAAACTCCTCGACGGGTATAGGCCTCCTTCTAAAATTTTTTTTTCGCTTTTCTGTTTCCTTCACCCATATCTTGCCTGCACTTTCATCACTTTTGTTATCATATCAGTTAGAATTGATGATTATTTTTTAAACCTAAATACTAAACCATTCCAGGAATAGCATAGTAGTGAAAAGTGGTTAGGCAGGTAGAGTAGTAAGCCATCGTATCACCACATCGTACAGCCACATCGTATTACCACTCGTATACAGCTTGTTTGGTAATATATTGACGATATATTGACTATATGAGATATTCAAGTGACGGTTTCTCAAAACATAAGAAAATATTTCACGAAAAAAAAACTCCTAGTTATGTTATCAAATTTAAAGAAAATCGACTAAGTTTATGTGATTAATTCGATATAAAACTTACTGCCTACTCTTGCAATCGACATCCAAAAATAATGGCCGATTTGATATCTTTTTCGGAAATGGCTGCGGGTTTTGAGTTAGAAAGGTACAACAAGACGACCTTGACGACTTCCGTGGTACAGTGGGCAAATAACCGGCTGTGACGCAGGAGGTAGCGGGTTCGATTCCCGCCGCGGAACCAATGTTTGTGTGATCTACAGATATTTTTTCCTGGTCTGGATGTTTTTCTATATATTATAAGTATGTATTTACAAAAAAAAGTATATAGCTATTCGATCAGTTATCTGGTTCCCATGGTACAAGCTCTACTTAGTTTGGAGCTAGATAGCGCTGTGTGAAATGTCCAGTCATATTTATCTATTTAAGATGGCAAGCATTGTGTAATAGGACCACAAATAAAGTGTTTGTTTTTACATGTCAAAATAAATTTCACATTTCTATGCTAAACATTTCACAAATTTATTTATTATTCTCATCAAAATTACCCCCTTTTTTTGTGCGTGTATTATCAAACACCCTATACTACTACATTTTCAGTAACTGTTGTTTATAGGAACAGGCCGTCAATGCACCCACTGTACCAGGTTTGTTCAAAATATTGTCATGAAATGTCAACACTTTGTGAAAGTGACCTTTATATACGATAGTTCTATTATTTTCTCTGTGGTGCAGCTAACAGCAGAGATAAATATCATGTTTCAAAAATGTTAATTGACTATGAAAATATTTACAGCCAGTAAATATAAAAGCTTGCGTTTACAATTCCAATTAATTAATTCAATGTTCGTTCTCAATGGAGAATGCTGACAGATAAATGAATGCAATTAATAGCCCTCTTCAAAAAAACCTACGAATACTTTTGAGGTGTTTGGCAAAACGCTGGTCGATTAAAGTGGAACGTAGTTTATTTTATTTTATACAGTTTTGGTGTTATAATGAAATAATTACGACAAAAATACCGTTTCCTCCGAGATCTCCGAAGTTTGCGAACTGAAAAATCTGAAATAATGCATACATTATTATTATTATACTGTATTATTATAGACATTTTGCCCATTTAAAAAAATATAACATATTAAACTTTTTTTTTATTTATTAAATTTTATATATTAATAATTAAACATAAAATCATATGCAAACATATCTAAAAGATTACAGAAAAACTATGACAAAGTCTATATCTAGAACAGTTTTATTGATCTGTCTATCTGTTTATCTGTCTTAAATTTTTATTGATTTACCGGTAACATAAATAGATGGCGCTGCTTTATCAACGTAAATAAAACTATCTAGGTTCGGAACCCTAGGTGCGCGAGTCTTACTCGTACTTAACGTCTTGTTCTATTTAAACATAGCTAATTATAACCTTAACTGTAATCTAACCCTACTCAATGAACAGTTTAATCAACAATTAATCATCGCATAAATAATGATATCATTCATTTAATAGCCAATTCATTTGGTCTAATTCATCTCATAAGTGAGCCAGTATTAGACGAATTAAGAGCCCACTGTAGGGCCAAATTTATGGGCCACAGATGGTTATGTATTAGAAAATGAGGCCATTTTAATGTGTTGCCAAATATTGCAGTATTTATCCCACTAATATTATAAATCTTTTAGGTTGTTTGTTCGGTTATTTGTTACTCAATGATATCCTGATCTTCAGGGAAATTCTGAATTCAAAGAAAATCAAAAGGACATAGTAAAAATGGTAATTACTAATTTTGTTTACGGCCTTGTTTCTGGTAAAATTTTCGACACCAATAAAACTCTGTCAAATATGTAATCGTAGGTACTTTAATGTTAAAATGTTCATTGATTAGTTTATTTTATTATGCAACTTTTATTGTACGGATGACGCAGTCGTGGTAGGCCCAGAAAAAGATGGAGAGACAACCTGGATTCATTCAAACTAGAATGGGTAGATTTGGCTGTGGACCGCGATGGATGGGGGAAGATGTGAAGACCTTGGCCCAGCAGTGGGACAATATAGGTTAGTAAAAAAAAAATATTGTGAAAAAGCGCCCTCAGTAATCAGTAAATTTACGATGCTCGTAAAGGGCAAACAAGTATAATACTCGTTTAAAGTGGCATTATCTAGTATCTAAGACCTTATTGTACACTTCTTCTTCCTGCCCTTTTCCCACATTACGTGGGGTCGGCACAACATGTATCCCTCTTCCACATCTCTCAATCAGCCGTCATCTCCGTTGTCACTTCTCCTACCCATAGGTATCATTCTTCACACCATCCATCTCTTCTTCGACCTTACTCTACTTCTATATCCATCCACACTCATATCTTACACTCTTTTAGTCACCTTATTGTACACTTGTTTATGCAAATAAATATCTTGGCCAACGAGTAAAGCTACAAAATTTTCAAGACTGACGAGAAATAAAGTTTACTTAATTTAAGCATTCGCACCTCCTTCTCCATATAAACCTTAACTATGCCAAATCTCATAATTCTCCGTATGCGCAATCTAATTAAAAAAGGTACATAGTGCTCTCTTTCCATATTAATCTAAAGATGACGACTATAAAAATTGTTGATCATGACATCGATAAAACGGTAAGTGATCCATCCCATATTTATAATAATGATAATATAGATAGTTTACACTAAAAGTTTCCAAAATTGGCCACTTATACGTATACAATATTTAAAAAGTTATTACTACATTTGACAATGGAACTTATATGGCCGTATAATAAAATTTGTTTCATCTGATTGTGAATTGG
This sequence comes from Philereme transversata, assembly GCA_963924445.1. Lineage (NCBI taxonomy): Eukaryota > Metazoa > Arthropoda > Insecta > Lepidoptera > Geometridae > Philereme > Philereme transversata. The sequence goes on from OZ004347.1 coordinate 17,445,098, forward strand.
TTTCACATTGTGGCGTCATTTTAAAATTGCGTGATTACAATAAAATAGATTTAGCTCGGGAAAATTTTCGTTGCATGATTTTTCACGATTTTAAGTGTAATTTGACATCACAGCAGAGCATCGTTCGGCTTCAATCTGCTTTTGGCGAAGGAGCACCATGCAAGAGACTATTTATAGCTGGTTTGAAGAATTCAAATATGGTCGTGTAAATCTCCATGATAAAATTCGTGAAGGTCGCCCGTGCACCGCTGTGAACAAAAACACATTGATGCTGTGCGCCGTATGATCGGAACAGACAGGCATGTGACCTACCATGAGATCCGAACATCTTTGGACATAGGCATGAGCCAAATACAGTCTTACACAAACATTTAGGTTTGAGAAAGCTGTGTTCTCAATGGATCCCACACAATCTCAAAAAACGGACCGCATCACTTGGTGCCATGCTATGCTTGCCAGATACAACGAAGGGGCTTCCAATTTGGTATGGAACATAGTAATAGGTGAAAAAACATGGATTTATAGCTATGGTCCCAAAACAAAGCAGCAATCGAGCGTAGGTATGGGTCTTTCGAGATGAGCCGAAACCAACCAAAGTGGCGCTTGTGAAAGCGGATGATTGCTTCTTTTTTTAATAAAACTGGACACGTGGCTACTATTGATTTAGAAAATAGTCGTACCGTGAATAGTGACTGGTACACGACCAATTGTTTACCAGAAATTATTGACAAACTCCGTAAAAATAACGGTAAACGCCGTCATCTTGCACCACGATAATGCAAGTTCCCACACGGCCAGACAGACAAATGAGTTTTTGAAGGCGAAAAACGTACAGCTTATAAGCCATCCAGCATACAGTCCTGACCTGGCACCGTGTAACTTTTTTCTGTTCCCAAAAACCCAGAACCAATTACGCGATCAACGGTTTTCATCACCAGAAGATGTTGTCGAAGAGTATGAAAAACGTGTTTCTGACGCCATCACGGAGGAGTGGCACAAATGTTTTCAAAATTTGTTCAATCGTATGAAAAAGTGCATTGACGCAAAGGGAGAATATTTTGAAACAATAAATTCATTTTTGACCAATAATAGTATTTTTTTATTATTGATTCCGGAAACTTTTAGTGTGCCCCTCGTATAACCTTCAGAATATAGCGCACTTACTAAGCTGCCTATTGTGCCCTAATTCTTGCACTCTGAGAGATACTCGTACTGCCACAGATAACGATGTTGCAGGGGCCAAGTATTGGCAAAACAACATTTGATGTTTAAAATAATATGAACCATATAGACACGAAGAAGAAGAACAATGAATACCTATAATTATGATGGTGGAATTTGGTTGCTAGCTGATATAAACTTTACTAGCAAAAGATTTCGTGGTTATCAAGGTACCACGCCATTAAAAATATCCTATAAATGAGTCATGGTAATGAGGTCACTTCATTTCGGATACTTTGCATTGCTAATTAAGTGATGAGCGTTATTACTCGGTTTAATATAGCTCGTCAAAATGAAAGGAAAGTTCGCCCCGTTGCAATATCATTAGTGAAATATAATGGAATGGCTGTGTTTTTGAATTTCGAAAATTTTTATTGTAGGCATGGAAAACGTGCAATGTGCAAAAAGTAATTCGAAATTGAATTACACATTTAATACATTATTTTGGAGCAGCCTGTAGTTTTTTATGATTTTAATAACCTTTTTATAATTACGTAAAAAACTGCCTTTTACAACGTTTGTTTCTCATTAAATTTCAACACTGAGATGACTGTGCATTCTGATTTACATCTGACGAATTTAAATATGAATAGATCCTATTACTCAAACATGTTGTGGCCAAATTAACCCGAGACGAAAATAAACGAATTCATAGAACATCTTCATTGAGTAATGACTCAAAAAGGTTTGTCATCGTTTTTGACCAATTTGTTTTTATTAAGAAGAATTTTTCGTGACACTGCGTTTTCTGTTGGATCATCTTTGAACGCATAATTAATGGATATTTCATGGTTTGTGACGATTGTCCATAATGTTCTTTGTGCAATGATTTTAATTAATTATAATAATAGGTTGAGGAAAAAGTCTTTTCACATTATAGTATGTATGAACTTGTAATACAATCTCTTTGGCTATACTATTTGTATCTGGCTGGTTTTGGTATCATTCAAAGTTTAAATTTTAAAGAAGATAATTCCAAATTCAAATTAGGAAAACGTGTGATTTTTATTTGTTTTTCGTAGTGTAAAGATGAGTGAATCTAATGAAGAAATTCGATACATTTTAAAATTTTACTACAAAAAAGGTAAAAAGCAACGCAAGCCGCGAAAAAAATTTGCGATGTTTATGGACCTAGTGCAATGTCTGTGAGAGTAGCACAAATTTGGTTTAAGCGTTTTCAATCCGGAAATTTTGATGTCAAAGATGCACGTCGCTCTGGTCGCCCTATTACGGATAAAATTGATGCCATTTTTAAAAAAGTGGAGCAAGATCGGCATATCAGTATTTACGACGTAGCTGAAGAACTAAGAATTGACCACAAAACAGTTTCGGCGCATTTGAAAAAAAACTGGGTACACAAAAAAGCTCGATATTTGGGTACCCCACGAGCTCACTGAAAGAAACCTAATGAACCGTGTACTCATTTGTGATTCTTTATTACGACGTAATGAAACCGAACCATTTTTGAAGAAGCTGATAACTGGTGATGAAAAGTGGACCACGTACGACAAGAACGTGCGAAAAAGGTCGTGGTCAAAGGCCGGTCAGGCTTCACAGACTGTGGCGAAACCCAGGTTAACTCGCAACAAGGTGATGCGGTGTGTGTGCTGGGATTGGAAGGGTATTATTCATTATGAGCTGTTACTACCAGGCAGTACCATCGATTCTGAACTCTACTGCGAACAACTGATGAGATTAGAGCAAGAAGTTGAGAGAAAGCGGCCGGAACTAATCAACAGAAGGGGTGTGGTTTTTCATCATGATAACGCTAGACCTCACACATCTTTAGCCACTCACCAAAAATTAAGAGAGTTTGGCTGGGAGGTGTTAATGCATCCGCCGTATAGTCCTGACCTTACACCTTCAGATTTCCACCTGTTTCGGTCTCTTCAGAATTCTTTAGGCAATGTCAGGTTAACATCACGAGAGGACTGCCAAAACCTCTTGTCGCGGTACTTTGATTAGAAGCCCCAAAATTTCTATAGCAATAAGATCATGTCCCTACCTACAAGATGGCAAAAAGTTATCGAATGTGAATAAACTATATTAAAAAACTTAAAAAATGCGAAGAAACTTTTTCCCCAACATAATACTTTTGCATTTTATAGATCACTGCCATAATCTACTTTCAAACTACAATATGTATTGTATGATATAAAGATATTTACTTATTTTCACTAAAAACGGGAGTGTCCTGGTATATTTTTATACTTTCTTAGTGAGTTCATTATTATCATGAGTTTGAAAAACAGGGAAGATTGATATAACGTCTGCCAATAACCATCCATCGCAAAAACCTCGGTTTACCCGTGACCATGATACATTAAACTGTGAGGAAATATCGGGATACTCAAAACAAACATTAAAAAAAACAACCAGCCTTGTTTTCTTGCCTTTCTTTCTTGGCTTGGTCGCGAAGGAATAGGCAGTAAAATTGACGTTTCAAAGTGATCCTTGTGATTTTAATGAATAAAAATATTTGACTTTAACTTTGACTCACAGATCATGGTAAATGATACATTTAACATTTGAATCTCTCATGGTTATTAACACTATTTGTACTAAAAACGGGATATTTACCATGATTTGTGAGTTTTTGAGTATCCCCATATTTCAAAGCAGTTGCATGCGTCATGATCATGGTAAATATCCCATTTAGTACTAATAATGATCCTTTTTTCCAAAATAAATAAATAAATATTGCTGGACATTTCACACAACGCTATCTAGCCCCAAACTAAGCAGAGCTTGTACTATGGGAATCAGATAACTGATAGAATACTTATATACTTTTTTTTGGAAATACGTACTTAGATTATATAGGAAAACACCTAGACACGGAACAAATATCTGTAGATCATGCAAACATTTGTTCCGTGGCGGGAATCGAACCCGCTACCTCCTGCGTCACAACCGGTTATTTGCCCACTGTACCACGGAGGTCGTCAATGTAATAATATTTCCATTAAAATCTAGTAAGATTCACATTTCATGGAACTTTTTCACATAACACTGTCAAAAACTTGATAAGTGATCAGCGCTCTACTAACAATTTTTTTTCTATTATTTAATTTTTTGACGACCTCCATGGCGCAGTGGATGAAGCTGAGACTCAGGAGGTAGCGGGTTCGATTCCCGCCGCGGAACAAATGTTTGCATGATCTACAGATATTCGTTCCGGGTCTGGAAGTTTTTCTATAAATCATAAGTATGTATTTACAAAAAAATATATTATATATAGGTACGTATTCTATTAGTTGTCTGGTTCCCATAGTACAAGCTCTGCTTAGTTTGGGGCTAGATAGCGCTCTGTGAAATGTCCAGCAATATTTATTTATTAATTTATGTTTTGTTAATGTACACCCCCCCCCCTCCATTATTGTAATATTACAAAAAAGCTTGCCTAAAAGAAATCGCTTATAAGCGATAAGACCGCCCATTGTACTTGTTACTTTATGATTTTTTTTTTTTTGTGATGTACAATAACGTGTTTTAATTCATTCATTATTTTGTTTAAATGACCTAATTATCTCGTAAACCTACTTCCCTTTCAATCTACTAATCTACAGACAAAAGGTTCTTTATAGTTCTAATAACACCTCGTTACTCAACTTTGAATCATGAAATTGGAATGGAAAATGGCGTGGCAATATGGCGCCATCCTCTCATAGAGCAATTTCCTCTCTCAGATGACGGCGACTGCGTGAAATGTCTTATTTTACGGACTCTCTGCGACGTATGTGTCGTTTGCATTAAATTATACTGAAGTTGGTTTTTTAGAGGCGCTGAAATTACAGAATAGTCATAACGCTTTTCAGTGTTTTTATTTGCCAATTTTGTGTGAGCAGAATGTGGCTTTGGGAAGGGGCTCGTTTCTTAGACATCACATAACTCAATGAGCTAATAACCGTTGGGGCAGAAAAGTTTGTGGATGTGCATACTACGTGTTTTGTAATGTACGACATTAAATGAAAACACGGGTAGGGCTAATGTATTGTTGTAAAATAGGTTGTTTTTTCAAATTTATTACCATAGTAAATTTTAAATTTATAAACTACCTAGTCTATCAAGTCCTAAAATATAAATTAAACAGCCTGTATCAAATAGGTAAACAAATGATATTAATTCATCACGTAAGTAGGTCAGGTACCTACTTACGTGAAACTGACTAAGAGGCATCTTCGCAAAGGCGCCACTGATTTACGTTAAAAACAGTTTATTGGAAATGTATCGATTATTCGATAACTATTCAAGCTACCTTTAAAATCAGTTAATACGATTCCGGATGTGTTTTAAATTAATGTCGTATATAACAAAAATGTTGTATATGAGCTCATCTAGTAATTTTCGGACACATCAACGACATCTCTGGGGATTCTGGAAAACTGCTGACATAAACCAATAGCTTACTCCGTTATTTTTAGAAGTAAGAATGACTGAGATCATGAATCAACCTCAATGCAGAACGTCAGTGTAGATTAAAGACGACCTAATAAAAACACAAGATACCATTTTTCTTTGTTTGTTTTAATGTTATTTGTGGGGAAACAGGCTAAAGTCCCACCTGATACACGGTCACCGTCGTCTATTGACACCGGCAACATCCGGGATATTGTCGATGCGTTCCCTACCCTGCAGAAACCTTTTTACATTTCCCTTGAAGCGTGCCATGTTGTAGCCTAATGGGAAAACCTTAGGTAGCTTTAATTGCATAAACAAGTGTACAATAAGGTCGTAAAAACTAGCCAATGGCACTTTATTCTTGGTTGCGGGGAGCCGTTAGGTGTAAATGGAGCCGCTATGGACACCCTGTGGCTGACACGCTAAAGATAATTACTGTTTTATTTTACGAATATCGATCGTTAACATCTTTTTTTTTATTGTTTGTTCCGCCTGATTTTCCTCCGACATGGAGATCGGAGACATTTTTAGGCTAACATTTTGTACGTAACTGTTTACTGTTTTTTAGCTATCAGTGCAATCTGCGTCTGGTCGTAGATTAGATACCTAAATAGTTTTTTTTAACTTATATGTAACTTATAATAATAATTTCCTTACTATATTATATTTACTAACTACATATATGTATATATTATTAACAATTTGGTTTTAATTTATACATAATACAAATTTTTCTTTTTTTTATGTTGTTTTCCCTTTCTTTTCTGTTATTTGCTTTTTCTTATTTTTTTTCTTTTAATTTTAACTTTTTTTTTCATTGTTGCCTTATTATTATTGTTTTAATCTACAGTATATCTACTTATATTAAAAAACAATATGTTAACATAAAATATGCAACGATATTTCCCAATACAAGTATTTTCATTTTCGTGTAATATTATAAGATATTTAATGTAACATCTTAGAACGTATTCAAATCACGAATTATGTAGATAATGTCGATCTAGCATTACTCGAGATTCTATCTGTAGGGATTGGGTGGTACAATCGATTTAAAAAGTAAATAAATAACAAAATAACGAATGTTAAAAATAAAGGGTGTAACATCTCACTATTTTTCTGTTCACGACAATCCTATTTCAAAGCCAGTAATCCGGTATTACGCAATACTATGAATGGCTGTCTAGATGCAACCTAGCGCTATCTTTGAGTTACATTGACTGTTTCCAAGAATGATCCAAATACGGCATTTATCACGTTCGTATCGGTGTTTTGACCGACAATGTTTCGGTTCAATTCGTGTACCTTCATCAGGGTGAGTGCGATCCGCTCCGAACCACGTTTCGCCTAGCATAACGCGGCGCAGCCCTCTGCGCGCGTTTTTTTTTTTTCGAATGGACTAATCTCGCTGTTGGCCTCTGAGGCCGTGACAGCTTAACCGAACTTTTGGCGAGCGCAGATGGTGCTCAGCCCAGTAAGTTTTTTAGGCAACTAGCGCAAGGGCACCACTTAGGTGTGTACGAACCTCGGCTTGGGCTGTTGCCGGGATGGGGATAGGAGAGAAACGCCCGGGTACATGTCTGTACCTCGTATAAGCGGCGACTGAAGGGACTCGTCGACCTCGCCGGCGAGGTCGGTGTTTCTGTGAAGTGTTTGCTCTGTCTGATATAGATGACTCACCTTCCGCATTAGCAGAGGTGATTTCGTCATCCGGGTCTCCGAGAACGTGTCTCGGACGACGGAGGATTTCCCTCTGCGCGCGAATACGCCAACGCCGTATTTATAATAATGATTGAAATCAATCACGAACGTTTTTGAAAAAAACCACCCTACCTGATGCTTTCCTGGCTTGGTCGCGGAGGAACAAGCGGTAAAATCGACGCTTCAAAGTGATCCTTGTGAGTTTAATGAATATTGACTATTGTAGCTTTCTATACGTGAAATAATTTTCAAAGTCGGTTCTGTAGTTCCGTAGATTATAAATTACAAGTTGATGGACGTAGGGCAGTGCATCGTAGGGCACGTTTCTAATGTGGCATTACTTTGTTATAGGCGATGGTTACCACTTAACATCAGGTGGGCTATGCTTCCTCCATCAACCGGTAACATAAAAAAACATACAAACATATATATATTAACCTCTTTATTAGTATAGATTTATACTATTTATCCGTGTGTGAATCTGTTCGTAATTCTCCTCCTCTATGGCTTGACTGATTTTGATGTAAATTTTTTAGTACTTACGGCGTCGCCTGGATGGTTCTTAGCTATAGTTGGACCCAGTAGGTGACGCTGTTGTCGAGAACCAAAAAATTTGCGGATGAAGTCGCGGGCATTCAACTAGTATTACAAAAGATTAAGAGGTTATGTTATTTACCTCCCGCGTCACGTCTCTATTACCTATTGTATTGTTATAAGAATAGAACTTGACAGGTACGTGAAATTTCTACCCAATTTGAATTGGGAAACTGGGAGAAACTTGGTTAAAATCAGCGTCTTGATTCTAATTTTAACTTGATCTTAGTTACATCTTAGAACAAAGGCAGTTACGAGTTGTTTGTTCTAATTCTTCAAAATTTGATATTTTTCATTGAATAATCAAAACAAAACATACATTAGATTGTTCTCATTTATTTTTATCCCTGTGATATTTTTTCACACAAGAATGAATAGTAACACATGTTCGTTCTACAAAGCCATAAAAATTAATCGTACATTTCCATATAACTTGATTTTCATACCTGTGCTGTCTGGCTTTAAAAGACCTAGCTTCTAACCTACCAGTTAGCTGCCAACTAGCATGACCGCCCTAGAAAAGTTTATATCAACGGAATAAAACACTTATACTTTATTCAATGGCGTTTCTATGACAACAGCTATTTACCTAGCAACCTGGCATCGCTAAATCATTTCTCGTAGATGTTAAATGCTAATGATGACTGCATCTCAGCGATTAGTTTAGTAGAATTGGGCCGCTGCCTAGATGTCCGTTGTCCGTCGGCACTAAACGGTCAGTGGGCAGTAAAATCAATACAATAACTGGCTCTTTGTTATAACTTTTGAACACTGTTAAAATAGTTTATCCATGATCAAGGCACAGGCAACTGCGTCGAAATATCTAAATATCAAAATACTCAAAAACACACAAATCATGGTAAATATCCTGTTATCATATCCGCATAGGCCAGCAACGTTCTGTTACAGTCCCTCAGCTACTGGGCCGATGTAAACCTGGCCTTATATGTTCCTTCTATGGCATTTCCACTTCAATTTCAACATGCAAATGAGTTTTACAGAGTAGGTTTCTATGCTAACAAGAATATTATAGCGAAAATGTCAAACCTTTATCAATTTCATATATGTACATACTCGTACATAATTTTGTTTATAAAAATACGTTTTGTTTCTGTGTATGGCCTCTACCTACACACAAAAGCTGCCGGGCCGGTGGCACAACCCACCGGTATGGTCGTTTCAAAATAAGCCGAGGAAGTACTACCACCTTACGTACCTCTGTGGCACAGTGGCGGAACAGCCGGATGAGACGCAGGAAGTTGCGGGTTCAACAAAATGAAGAGGATTAGAAAGTTAAAATTTGACTGTGCGTGGGGCAAATAGCTCGAAGAACCGACGAAATTTAATCGAATGGAGACTGCAAACGAGACGCACTGGAGCAGATAGCGCAGGATAGCAAAGTCTTCCCAATAGATATAAAGACGACTTGATAAAGGTTGCTGGGAGCCGTTGGGTACAAGCTACACAAAGTCGCCTACTCTGGAAATCTATGGGGGTAATATAAGCCATATTGAGCAGTGTCCTGTGGCTGTTATCATGCAAACGGTTAACCAGAGAGTTTTTGGTCTTTGGTTTACTTTTCTGTTAAGACGAGGAGTTAGCTCTTGTGGACACCACCGTGTTCTTAGGTAGGTATAACCCTAGATAATAAGCTTCAATGGGGCCCTCACATTGATAAGTTGTCGAAGAGACTTAGTCCTGCGGCATACGCAGTCATAAAGATCCGTCTTTTTACAAACGTAGACACGGCTAGACTAGTTCACTTCAGCTACTTCCACAGCATTATGTTATACGGTATACTGCTGTGGGGGAGTGCTGCAGATATAAACATCGTTTTTGTGCTGCAGAAGAGGGCTGTTCGTGCAATTTATAATATGGGCCCCAGAGAATCATTACGCAATAAGGTTAAAGAAATAAATATTAAGACATTCCCTTGTCAATACATCTATGAAAATCTGATGTATTTTCACAAAAATATTAATTTGTTTAAGAAAAATAGCGTTAATAATGATTTTAATACTAGAAATAAAGATAAACTCGCTGTTGCCACTTGTAGACTCCATAAAGTTAGTAAATCGTTCAAAGGGCAAGGTGTACGCTTTTATAACAAACTCCCAAGTGATGAACAAAAATTAACAATACACAAATTTAAAAATATAATTAAAGAAAATCTATATAAAAAGCCTACTATAAAATATCAGATTATTTAAATGATAGAGAAGCTTGGGATTGAAATTTCTCCAACTCGTTAAAAATGTTACAATTTAGACGTAATTTTTGTCGGTGTTGATACTCGTATGTATTCTAAAAGGATCATTAAAAAAACAACCAGCCTTGTTTCTTGCCTTTCTTTCCTGGCTTGGCCAAGGAACAGACAGTAAAATTGACGTTTCAAAGTGATTCTTGTGATTTTAATGAATAAAAATATTTGACTTTGACTTGACTTGACTTTGTTGCTGTCTTCAGCATCAACATATTCCAGTTTATAAACGGAAATAAGCACTATAGAGGTGTTGGCGTACGTGAAAAACCTAACATTAAATTATACAGGATGCTCAGCGAGATCTATGTAGAACTTCTCTTAGATGCGCTCATGCACGGGAACCATCTGCACTAGCCGAGAGAACGGAAATTGTAAAACAATTGTATTTTACACCTCTAGGAGGTCACTGTGTTTTTCGTTCGCACAGAGTCGCCAAAACGTATTCCTTTAATATTACTTTTTTATTCCAAGTATATATTAATCTTTTAACTGTTACCGAAATACTAACTACCTACCGCCTATTTAACCTATAACGAAATTAATTTGTTTATGTACCTAACTAATTACGTAATGTTGATTTAAGACGATATATATACGTTGGTACACAACGTGTATTGTGTTATGTACGACATTAAATGAAAAAACGGGCAGGGCTTACGACTAGAATTGTTGTAAAATAGGGTTTTTTCAAATTTATTACCCTAAAAAAAACAAACAAACTTATTACCAAGTTTTAAAATATCAATACACAGCCAGTATAAAATAGGTAAACAAATCATATTCATTCATCATGTAGGTACCTATTCGTCAAACATTGTTAATTGGAAATGTATCGATTACTGGATATATATTTAAGCTACCAGTATTAAACACACATCTTACATCTAAATATGTTAATACGATTACGGATGTGTGTTTTAAATTAATGTCGTATGTAACAAAACAAGTTGTATAATGTTACTAAGCTTATAATTCTTTGCCATCGGTTTAGTGGTGGTCAGTTCTTATAAGCGGCGATAGGCTTGCAACCTGCCACGCGAATGCATATCTTCTATGCAAAAAGTGGGCATACATCAAAGGTAATGTTTGGACTTGCCTCTGACCATCTCCTTGTGGTATATCTTCGTAGATGTCGGGATGTCTTAGTAGGTAAAAGATCCTAAGGTATCCATCATACCATAAGTTTAATATAGTCGTAAGCTATATTATTTTATTTGAATAGCTAAAGTATGAAATATTCAAAAATAATTGGGTATAGTTGTATATTAAGACACCAAGATGGAGGGATAATTACCTAAAATCAGCGACACCAACGCGACAGCAATTTGTCGCAAAACTTATTTTTCTTGTAATAAATAAAAATTACTGGACATTTCACACAGCACTATCTACCCCCAAACTAAGCAGAGCTTGTACTATGGGAACCAGATAACTGATATAATGCTTATATACTTTTTTGTGAATACATTTATAATATATAGAAAAACATCCAGACCTGGAACAATTTTTTTTTTAATTGGATAGAACTTCGTTTGACCACAATCTCACCTGATGGTAAGTGATGATGTGGTCTAAGATGAAGCACGAAGATCTAGAAGAAACCTATTTACTCTTTCCTTAAAGAGGCCCGGATTGTATTCTTTAGGAAAAACAGACGACGGCAAAGTGTTCCATACCTTAGCTGTACGCATCAAGAACGTAGAACCAAAACGGTGTGTGCGAATGAGTGGTATATTAACTAGGTAGGTACTGTTAGCAAATCCCGATCTAATATAATATTTTATGTAGTATTTAAAAAGTATTTATAGCCCTGTTCTTTCATGTTAAACCTTATTGAAATAACCTCCTTGGGATGTAGTTTGTGTACGGACGATTTCTGAACACAGCGCACGGCGGGGGGGTTTTTTTGGGTGGCAGTCGAGATGGCATCGCGGTCGGGCTAGGTGGTTTGATTGATCCAATGTCTTTGTGTAGATTTAAGGAAATAAAAGTGGTTTTGAAAGGTTCTTGCGTTTCAGAGTTATTCCCAGGTCTTCTTAGGGGTTGTTTTCAATCAGAAGTCAGGTGAAACACGCTTTGTCTGGCAGTAAAAATCGTAAGTTTGAAAAAAAACGTCAATAACAAAGGAAACAATTTTGACCTAGTGACGCCAATATAATTTGTTGAAACGAAATAATCAATTTTATTTGCAGTTAAGTACATAATGTGTTGTTATTTCGTGAGTTTCGTGGTGTAAGTTCACTCTTGTTATTTGTTTTCTTTGTTGTTCGAGAGTGAATACGGCGTAATTTTGTATGTTGTTATGGGATTGGTTGTGTTTTGTTTTATTTCTAAATTTATGAATGTTTAGTTCGAGATATTATTAGCTATGGGGTCTGATAGACGTAGTAGGTCTCGAGAAATGCACGTCGTCGATACTCAAAAAGTGCGAGCCGAACTTCTTCCTCGGTATCTACTGTCTACGAAAGTTCTCGTAAGCGACATAAGAAGTCGAAAACGCGCTCTAGAAAAGACAAAAGGCGTCGTTATCATCATTCTAAGAGACGTCAAAATTCGAGGCCGGCTAGGGATACTGCGTGCACAAATAGGACACACACACGAACTCCACCAATATCTGAGGCACCTCAGGCTCAGAGTTCCGTGGACTTGACTACCGCTAATGTTACTCAAACAATACCAACCGCAATTACTGCCGGTTCTTGGCAGACAATTAGCAATAACAGTTTTGTACAAAATGCGAATATCTTTCCGGCTCAAGCATATACAGTTCACATTAATGTGGTACCAGAATTTGACCCTAGTAATGGTTCCCAAAATATCGAAACATGGATACATAAAGTAAATGAGTGCGCTCAGATATATTCATGGAATGAAACACAAATTCGTCACTATGCGTTGGCAAAACTATCAGGTCTTGCTAAACGATGGTATGAAGGTCTACCCTCAGTGCTTTTTACATGGGACCAATGGATTGACAGACTAAAATTAGTTTTTCCGTCTACGGAAAATTACGGTGATTACCTGCAGCGAATGTTGCAATTACGGTGTAAAATATCTCAGCCATTGGATGTGTATTATTACGAAAAGATGATTTTGATTAATAAATGTGAAATTTTTGGTCGTAAAGCTATAGGATGCCTCGTGCATGGTATTGATGACAAATTTGTTAGGATGAGTGCAAATTCATGTCGTTTTGAAGAACCAGAACAGCTGTTTTCCTTCATAAAAATATTAGCTCACGGCGATGGCTATACAATGAATAGGCGTAAAAACTACACTTCAAATAGGGATACAGTCTCACAGCCAGAATCACAACTACAGTTTCATAGTGGTCCGGGGAACTTGAAACCAGGCATTGTTTGCTTTAATTGCGGTGAAACAGGACATATTCGTACAAAATGTATGAAATCAGTGAAAAAATGTTATAATTGTCAAGGAGTCGGGCGTTTTGCTAAAGACTGTCGTGCTAGGAACGTTTTAACCCCAAACACAATCACTAATGGTAATAATGCGAATAAATTATTACAGATCACAGCTCCACATGTTCAAAATAGCGTTATGCGAATACAATCAAATGAAACTGACAGTGATAAGTATTTCAAAGATGTTAAAATAGATGGTTCCATCAAACGGGCCTTTGTAGATTTAGGTACTTTAATAAAAGAGAGCTTAGTGAAGGAAATTTACGAAAATTATAAGAATGACGGTAATCTACCAAATCTACGTGGATTTGGTAACTCTAGTATAAAACCTGTAGGAACCATTGCGAGTGAAATCACGGTCGATGATATTTCAGCTCAAGTGGATCTGGTTATAGTGCCGGATCATTATATGCCATGTGATATTATTATCAGCCAAACTTTCACTGAGCTGCCAAATATAGTTATGTACAAAACTTCAGACAGCTATATTTGTACCAAGCCCCTGATATGCGATCGGATGATGAAAAGGTTAAGCTGAAACTCATAACTTGAGATAAGTTTGATATTAAATCCTGTACGACATCACCAGTTGAAGTAGTGACACTTACGCAGTTTTCTGGTTCTCTATACGTTCCAACTGGTTTTTGCGATTTTGGTGACCAAAAATATACAGTGCTACAAGGAATTTACGATTTTGAAGGCAAAAAAGGGTTTATTATGTTGTCTAATTTAGGGACCACTAAGTTAACTATGGAAAAGGGTCACACATTAGCAAGAGGAATAGAGTATGATGAAGTTGAGGAAGCATTTATTGGGACTACTGTAACTACGACTCAAGATAAAGCGTCTTTGCGGTTAGAAGATATGAATGTTGGCACAAAGTTGTCGGATGAAGAAAAGCAACGTTTTGATGAATTATTGAATAGGTATAGAGACTGTTTTGCACATGATTTATCTGAGTTAGGAAAAACGAACTTGACTGAAATGACTATTAAACTTACTGATGATTCTCCAGTAGTATACAATCCGTATCGCATGTCTCTCAGAGAAAAGGAGCAGTTGGCTGAAATTGTAGGAGATCTACTTGAAAACGGCATTATTCGGGAAAGTTTGTCTTCGTATGCAAGTCCAATATTATTGGTAAATAAAAAGAATGGACAAAAGCGCTTGTGCGTAGATTATCGTGCCCTTAATAGAAAAAACATTAAAGGATAAATACCCTCTACCTCGAATAGAGGATAAGCTGGATTGTTTAGGTGGAAACAATTTTTTTACCAGCCTCAATCTTGCTTCGGGCTATTATCAAGTACGCCGAAGAAAGCAAACGACTCGCGGCATTTATCACTCCGGACGGTTTATGCGAATATAATCGCATGCCGTCCGGACTGGCCAATGCGGCGAGTGTTTTTCAGAGGGCTATTAATTCTATGCTGAATGGTGTTGGGCAAAAGTTAGTACTGGCTTACATGGATGACCTTTTGGTCCCTTCCAAATCTGTTCAAGAAGGCCTCCAAAAGCTTGAAGAGGTTTTCATCTTGTTAAGAGGTGCAAAGTTAACTCTTAATCCAAAAAAATGTGTTTTTTTCCAAGAGAAAATCGAATACTTAGGATATGAAATCTGCAGTGAAGGGATTAAACCAGGGATCCATAAAATTGAAGCAGTTAAGTTATTTCCTATGCCTAAAAACGTGCATGAAGTACGCCAGTTCGTTGGGTTGGCGAGCTATTTCCGCAAATTTGTCGAAAACTTTTTAGTAATTGCACGACCTCTCACTTTGCTTACAAAGAAAAACGAGCCATGACGTTTTGGCCCCGAGCAAATAGCTTCTTATAACACTCTCAAAGATAAATTAGTAAGTCGGCCAGTTTTAGCCCTTTATGACCCTCGAGCTCGACTTGAAGTGCATACGGATGCGAGCAAGTTAGGAATAGGAGCAATTCTGCTTCAGGATGGTGGTAGGGGGTTTCAGCCCATAGCTTATTATAGCAGGCAAACCTCGCCAGAAAAATAAAAATTTCACTCGTATGAGCTGGAGACTCTGGCCGTCATTACAGCCTTAAACAGATTCCGTGTGTACTTACTAGGGACTAAGTTCAAATTGATTACTGATTGTAATGCAGTCAAAAGTACGATGACTAAGAAAGACTTGATTCCCCGTGTTGCGAGATGGTGGATTGCAATGCAGGAATTTGATTTTGAAATAGAATACCGTGCAGGTATGAAAATGGCACATGTAGATGCTCTTAGTAGAAATGCAATTAATGCAAGGGACCCACCGTCTCGCGATGATGATAATCATGTCTTTCGGATTGACGTTGGTGTAGCTAATGTTGATGTAGAAGACGAAAGATGGCTTCAAACGGTACAACAGGTGGACACTGAATTACAACGAATAGTTGATATTTTAAAAGATTCGGACAGTACTAATGTAGTTGAGATAAAAGCTAATTTTACACTAAAAAATAATAAGCTATATCGAGTGGTAAAAAAAGAGGACAGTATCCGGCTGTTGTTGGTCGTTCCAAAGTCAGTACGGTGGCAAATAGTTAAAGCCAATCATGACGAAGTTGGACATTTTAGTTATGATAAAACATATGATAGAGTACGAAAAGTCTATTGGTTTAAGGGTATGCGTCGTTTTATAAAAAAATACTGTAAGTTGTGCTTACAGTGCATGCACAATAAAGCACCTGGTGGGACAAAAGAAGGTATGTTGCATCCCATACCAAAACCTAATAAGCCTTTCGAAGTTTTGCATGCCGCTCACTGTGGTCCATTTCCCCAAAGCAAAAAGGGAAATTGTTACATATTGGCCATTATAGACTCATTTACAAAGTTTATTTACATAAAAGCTGTAAAAAATTGTAAAAGTAAAACTACAGTTAGTGTTTTCGAAGAGTATTTTGCTCTTTTCGGTGTGTCAAGACGGTTAATTACGGATAGGGGCACAAGTTTTACAAGTCGGGAATTTACCAGTTTTGTTAATGGGAAAGGAATTAGTCACGTATTAAATGCTGTCGCGACTCCTCGGGCCAATGGCCAAATTGAACGGTATAACCGATCCATAATAGATGCTCTAACAGCAATTAATAATGATCGACCAGATAATGAATGGGATGTTATGATTCCACGCGTTCAATGGGGACTTAATAACACAATTAACAAGGGAACAGGTAGAACGCCATCAGAGGTGTTGTTTGGTGTTATATCTACGGGCACTTCAGATGGAGCTATGAATTCGGTAGTTTCAGAGGTACATGAATACGAGGATCGGGAGGATATCAGAACGAATGTTAGTAAACGTATTACGAGGGAACAAGAAAAACAGAAGGAAACTTTTGATAAGAAACGAAAAGTAGCTCACAAGTATAAGGTGGGGGATTTGGTGCGTGTTGAAAGAGAAATAGGCAATACGATACCAGGGCAGTCAAAAAATTGCATCCTAAATTTTGTGGGCCTTATAGGATTATGCAGATACTTGGGAACGATAGATACGAGATAGAAGATACTCCAATAACTAAAAAACATGGCAAACCTCATTATAAAGCTGTATTTGCCGTAGATAAAATATATCCGTGGCTTGTTTTTGCTAATGATCCCATAGATAGTGATTCAGATTTTGAAGAAAGCTCTTAAGAGGGAATATTTGATTTTAATTCTGTTTAAAAATAATTCTTTATAATAATTAATTAGTTGTAAATAATTAGTTAAACAATAATTGTTCCTTGTACGCATTAGAAGCCCTTCTGGTAGAAGATATATGTTTGTTAACGAAATCTGATGTAATAGTCATACGTTAGTGGGCGTTAAAAACCCTTTCGGTGTAAATTACCCTAGGGGGACTTAAAGTTGCTTAGCCAGTACATTGGACGATACTACACTACGTGACATTACCAGCCCTTGTGATGTTACCAGCCTTTGTGGCGTTATCAGCGCTTGTGATGTTACCAGCCTTTGTGGCGTTACCAGCCTTTGTGGCGTTACCAGCCCTTGTGATGTTGCCAGCCTTTGTGGCGAGACCAGCCGTTGTGATGTTACCAGCCTTTGTGGCGTTACCAGCGCTTGTGATGTTACCAGCCTTTGTGGCGTTACCAGCCTTTGTGGCGTTACCAGTCCTTGTGATGTTACCAGCCTTTGTGGCGTTACCAGTCTTTGTGGATGTTGCCAGCCTTTGTGGCGTTACCAGCCTTTGTGGCGTTGCCAACCGTTGTGACGTTACCAGCCTTTGTGGCGTTACCAGCCTTTGTGGCGTTACCAGCCTTTGTGGCATTACCATACCTTGTGACGTTACCAGCCTTTGTGGCGTTACCAGCCTTTGTGGCGTTACCAGCCTTTGTGGCGAGACCAGCCGTTGTGGACGATACCAGCCTTTGAGGACGTCACCAGCCGGGTGGGCGGTACCAGCCCGGGCGGGCGTAACCAACCCTGTCGGACATCACCAGCCCTGTCGGGCATCACCAGCCCTGGCGGGCGTCGCCGGCTCTGGCAGGCATCACCAGCCCTGTCGGGCATCACCAGCCCTGGCGGGCGTCGCCGGCTCTGGCGGGCATCACCAGCCCTGTCGGGCATCACCAGCCCTGGCGGGCATCACCAGCCCTGGCGGGCGTCGCCGGCTCTGGCGGGCATCACCAGCCCTGTCGGGCGTCGCCGGCTCTGGCGGGCATCACCAGCCCTGTCGGGCATCACCAGCCCTGGCGGGCGTCGCCGGCTCTGGCGGGCGTCACCAGCCTTGGCGGGCATCACCAGCTCTGGCGAGTATCACGAGCCCTGGCGGGCATCACCAGCCCTGTCGGGGGCCACCTTCGCAGACTCCGTATTCAGGATCCAACAACAAAAAGTAACAATTGTAGTGGTCAATGAAGTTTCTTAAAATAAGTGTTTACTTGCATTAGTGGTCAATGAAGTTTCATAAGTGTTTATTTGCATTTAAAACTAAAACATGTGTTTAGGTAATACGAGTATGTTTATATCTACATTTATAATTTTAGGTAATTTTTTCTAAAAAGTTGTATAATGTAAAAAAAAACAACTTATTTCAGTAACCTACTATTGATACCTATGTTATTAATTTAAGGGAAAATAGTTTCGAGTTTTGTTTGATTTTGTATTTTGTTTAACGCGGGGACGCGTGCGTGCGTGGTCAGAATGGCCGAATGTTAGCAAATCCCGATCTAATATAATATTTTATGTAGTATTTAAAAATTATTTATAGCCCTGTTCTTTCATGTTAAACCTTATTGAAATAACCTCCTTGGGATGTAGTTTGTTTACGGACGATTTCTGAACACAGCGCACGGCGGGGGGGTTTTTTTGGGTGGCAGTCGAGATGGTCGCGGTCGGGCTAGGTGGTTTGATTGATCCAATGTCTTTGTGTAGATTTAAGGAAATAAAAGTGGTTTTGAAAGGTTCTTGTGTTTCAGAGTTATTCCCAGGTCTTCTTAGGGGTTGTTTTCAGTACGGATGGTACTGAGCCGTGCGCCTGCTTGTCCTTTGATGGAAGGGAGATCGTATAGTTCCTGGGCACATTCCCCAAAATGTATTCTGTAAAAGATCGATAGGCTTGCAACTTTACGGCGGTGTTCGAGACTTTGGGTCTTAGTCTCAGCCATATATTGCTCACCTATAAGCCTAAAAGCCCTACGTTCTATCGAGTCTCCTTAGACTCGATAGAACGTACGAATTACTAGTATTATTTATAACTATTCAAAATTTCAAAGCGATGTTACAGTAGTTGCTGAGTTAATTAGCTGTGACAGATGGACGGACGCCTTAACGGACAAAGTCCGTTAAGGGTTCCATTTTAACCATTTTTTCAAGAATCAAGAAAATTTTTACAAATTAAAAAAAATTTACACTAAAAAACCAGTAAAATACGTAAAAATATATTTTGTATATAAATTTAAAATAAATTGTAATTCTATTATTTTATTATATATTATTATATCTTCATCGGGGTGTAATGTGCATTACCCCCCTGCTAACAGCTTGCAACGGTGGTACCAGCTTTCCTGGGTCCCCGTGGATGTTGATGTAGTAGCGGTGTTGGTGGAGGATGAGGAATTGATGATCCCTTGCAGACCCGTTCTCAGTCTGGCGTAGTTTGTTGCAGTGCAGGGAAGTATCACGTGCTCCACAGTCTCTTCCTCCCGCGATAAAGTCCACTGTCCGTGGCTCCCGTCTTCAGGAGGTGATAGTTAAGTTCGCAGTGTCCCGTTATGATTCCCACAATCATCTTAAGATCTTCGCGTTTCATCTTTAACAAGGTGTTTGTTTTTTGCCTGAAGCATTGATTTTGTCTGCTTGCAGTTGGCTCTACATTCCCGTTAACAGCGTTACAATGTGCTGATAGTATTCGGATCAGCTGACCTGATCTTCATCAGACATAGCTAAGAACCACCCTAGATAAAAAAACGTTAAACTAGCTTTTTCTTAAAAAACCCGACACATAGACAGACAATGGGGTCAAACTTAAAATAATATTAGGTCAAAGTTCTCAACAGAATCCAATAGAGCACTCAAACGGACTCGCAGAAGGCACCAAGTTAAATACACAAGCGAAGGCCTACGTCTGAGAATAATTAATTTTGAGGCTCGTATAATAAAGTACCTACCCGAAAAACGGTAATGGCCACACCATCTATTTTACTTACTCTGTGGCAGAGTGCTAATAGCAAGCTTTAGAATAATAGTTCCATTCAATTTATTTATTTTTCAGACATGTCATACATTTTGTTTGTAAACAATTATATAATCTTAGAAATTATGTTAGAAGACAGATAATTGGAATTAAATAAACTAAAATAACATAAAAACCATTATAAATATTATCATAACAAATCACACTAATATTATAAATGCGAAAGTTTGTATGTTTGTTTGTTTGTTACTCAATCACGTAGTAATAAATAATTCTAAACATTTCACACAGCGCCATTTAGCCCCAAACTAAGCAAATACAAATACAAAATATTAATTTACCGAAAAATTACATAATTACATGAAATTTTACTGGTAGCAAAACTTATACTATGGGAACAAGATAACTAATTTTTTGTAAACACATTCTTACTATATAAAGCAACAACCAGACCCGCAACAAATATCTGTAGATCACGCAAACATTTATTCCGCGGCGGGAGTCGAACCCGCAACCTCCTGCGTCTCAGCCGACTATTCGCCGACTGCACCACGGAGAACTCTAGAAAGCAAGGGTTTTATATTTTCTACTAGTTTCCTTTTTTTTCATTCGTCATTCTTCCCTGCAGAAAAGCATTCTCCGATATCCTAATTCTCTAAACCAATGTCTTAAATTTACAGTCACAATTTGTATAGGCAGCATTTTGTTACTACATTTCATTTCATTTATTTTAGCCAAAAACAAAATAAAAGTGTGCGCGGAAAATTTATAAAATATTATATACATTATATTCGCATGGTATTCTCATCTCTGCAAATCTATGGTTATGTGGATGATGGCCTTTATTTTTGGATGTCGATTGCAAGAGTAGGCAGTAATTTTTATATCGAATTAATGACCTAAACATAGACGATTTTCTTTAAAATTTGTTAGTAGTTTTTTTTTCGAGAAGTCTTTTTTATGTTTTAAGAAACCGTCACTTGAATATCGTCGGTATATTACCAAACCTGTATATGAATTGTGCTACGACTACAACGTTTCTGACAAACTTGTGTGTGTTACCATATCATATCATAGATGGCGCGTCTGTTCATAGGTACCTTTATATTATCTCTTCTACACTATCCCTCTAAGTTCTGTGGCTAAAAACGAGACGAAAATATGGGGTAGCTTTTATTCTGAACTGCTTTGTACAGGCTTTAATTTGTTTGCTGATGTGAAGAAGGCTTGCTGATATTATGGGGCGGTGTAAGGTAAGTTTATAGAAAAAAGCTGAAAACTTGAGCAAAACCAAAGGCTTGCAAAGTGAAAATGTCAAGTATAAAGACAGATAGTCTAATATAATTATTGATCGAGCAAAGCGAGATCTCTAAATCAACTTTGGTAAATCGGCGTTGTATGTATGCATGTTTGTTTGTCCGAGGATAACTTTCGAAGCGTTTATCCGATCATCGTGAAATTTGGTATATAAGTAGGTAGTGATAGCATATGTGGGAGGGGGACGGGGGGCTGAGATATATAACTGGCACGTCATAATAAAAGGTATTTGTGAGCACATTTTGACCCTGTTTTTATTTTTAGTTTAAAGCTTGTAGTTTTAAGTCATTAGACATAATAAAAACTGAACTTTGACGAAATTCACAGGCTACACCAGTTACCCCACAGTGCTGAAATTTGATATGCGTGTAGCTTACGTAACACAAATATAGGGAAAAATCTGAAATCTGGAATAACTGCCATTTCTACCGAAAAAAAATAATATGAGTTCCCGTTACCTGTAATTTGAATGAAACTGTAGGTCAAGTTTTTGGTTATGCATTTCGTGGGACTATTTTGATCGTCAAATTTTTGTTTTATTGTTTTTGTCTAACCTATCTCGGTTCTACTAGAATGAAAACAGTTTAACTAGATGTCACGACGGTCGACAGTTCTACTAGAATGAAAACAGTAAATTGGTAATTGGCAAACAGGCTTAAATTTACAACGGAGATGAAACAAAAACAATTAGTTTTCCATGGTACGTGGGTATTTACTTTTCGTGGAAAAGTATACTTTATGCAGCTATGTCAAAATCTCGTACATTATATACTGTACGTGGTTGACAGCATCCTCGTACAGAAGACTACATGTCTCGTATTTGTACGAGGAATCTCATAGGGTTGGCAACCTTGCAGTGGACTGATATAGGTTGATAATGATGATGAAATTCCTTCAACGAAGATTAATATAAACTTTTGTTTGTTTACGAATAAATTTGATGATGCTCATTTCATAAGTCCGAGATACTTGAATTCCAAGACGACGTTATTTTATTTGCGAGTAACAGAAGTTCGCATAAACAAGGAACTAACTAGTTAACAGTTCAAGAAACACCCATTTCACATTTCGTAACACTGAATTAATTAAAAATAATTCGCGGAGTACAACCAGTTGTGAATTAATTCCAGTTTAAGGGAGAATGGTGACGTCGGCGCAATTTCCGTGAGATTTCTCGCTCTGCTGCGTTTTATTAAGTGTTTTCTCGAATAGTCTGTAGTTTCTGTTGGATAGTTGGGAATATTAAACTTTGCAAGGCTCCTTTTACCACACTCTAAACACCTTTCAGGGAAACCATTAGCTCACCTGATGCAACTGAATTCTCACAATTTTCCCTTCAGTTGAAATTCGGCCGCAAAGCGAATATATTGACCTAGTTTTTTTGTCCTTTCAGTGACATAAAATGTGGCATTGACAAGCATCAAGATTAGTCAAAATCTTATAAAAAAATCAAACTTAATACGTCATCGAAGCTTGAATTTGCTAGATTTTAGGAAATATACTCGCAGCTCGGCAGAACGATCCCTCAACGAATTTAGCGACTAATCATGTTTAAATTTGACGCATTTGTATGGTTTGACAACTCTCCAAATCATATATAGCCCCTAAATACGTTTAGGCATCGTTGCACAAGTCGCCCTATTTATAGAAATAAAATTTATAACAGTCTGCTATTATTTTATAGAGATCCGTTGGTTATTGTTAGAATTATCCAGTCCATTACAACATGTAAAATAAAATTGAAATAAAATAAGCCTTTATTACTGTTCTTAACTTAGGTACATTATGCTATCGGCAAACGCTTTAGTATGTTTCATCATTTGTAACAGCTTGTCCTTCGACAAAGGCCTCCGCTAAGGATTTCCACTTTATCCTGTCTCTGGCTGTTCTCATCCATTCTGGACCTTACGACATGTAAACATGAGTAATCATCTAAACTTAACATTTCTGTAACCTGTAGGTAAGTTATTCATTACTCAGGCAGCATTTTCATTATTGAAATTCATTATTTTTTAATCGGAAACTAACAAGCGTAATTGTATACAGTCTTTCACAGACATAGCGGTGACAAACAATACCACAACACAGTGAGTACCAGAATTTGTAGGATACCTAATTTGTTATGTATTTGTGAAATGGTTTTTTTACGTGATTTTTTTTTTTATTTTGATAAACTACTTCACCTGATGGTACTTAAGTGATGGTGCGATCGAAGATGGATATACGCTTGCCTAGAAAGAACCTAATTCACTCAGGTCCGGGAAAACATACGCCGGAAGTGAGATCCACTCCTTACTACGTCTCTAAACCTCTGTGTGAAGATCTCTGTGGTGCAGTGGGCGAATAGCTAGCTGAGACGCAAAAGGTGGCAGGTTCGATTCCCGCTGCGGGACAAATATTGGCATGGTCTACAGATTGTTGCTGGTTTAGATATTTTTTTATGCATTATAAGTATAAATTTACAAAAAAAAATAATATAAGTATTCTATGAGTGATTTGGTTCCCATAGTAAAATCTTTGTTAAGTTTAGAGTTAGTGAAATGTGAATGAGCTATGTGAAATGCCCAGTATTATTATGAAGATTCAAGTAATGCTACACCAAAAAGCTTAAGTAGTTGGTCTGTTTAGTTTGAGAACCTTCAACACTAAATTAGACTCTTCTATCATCGTCATCAACCTATAGCCTTTATGTATATATCCGTATTTTGCTTCATAACTTTTGGAACGATCATTGTTATTAACACTATTTGTAGGGGATAATACCAAATGTTTTGGCCAAGGGCTACCCACCAGACTTCAGGATCACCACGAAATTACAATGGATCAAAACCTACCACTCACCTCAGTCGCTTCGCCGCTCCAGATGAAAAGAAGTGGCCGCAGGCGCCAACTGAGATTGTTGTAGCTTTTCTAGATTTTTTTAGTCACAGTATAAGTCTGTTCTCCAAACAACTTCATTAAATATTTTTAAATATGCAAAATCCAACGATTCGCAAAAACTCTCCGCACCAGACGTAATTTTTTTTTTAATCTGTTTGTTTTGTTTTTTGTACTGCGCGTACCCAGGAGGTTTCATGGCGCCTAAATGAAGGCCCGTTGGAAACAGCTTAACTCCCAAGGTTCGCGACAGTGTTCTATCCATTACAAAAACAGTAAACCCAAAATCAGGCTCAAACACAAGCCCCCAGCTTGAAAGGATGCCTTTTAAGAGGAAATTGTAACATTTAAATCAACAGTAACATAACAGCCAAGAAACAAAATTGTTTAAGTACCCAACTAAAGTAAACTTCGCAGCTTAGCAGTTTGCCACGAACTGAAATCTCGCGAATCTCCCAAAATAAATATTATAATATATATTAATTATTATTCTTAGGGCGACTTGCAAAACGATGCCTAAACGAATTTAGTGACTAAATATGATTTAAGGAGTTGTCAAATCATACAAATACGTCAAATTTAAACATGTTTAGTCGCTAAATACGTTTAGTTATCATTGTGCATGCCGGCTTTAATCTTTGACTAATAAATTAGTGCCACGAAATGCTTAACCAACCTACTTGACCTACAGTTTCATTAAAATTAGAGGTAACGGGTGTTCTTGTAAATTGGTTAAATTTTTTTGGGGTACAAATGGCAGTTATTCTGGATTTCAGACTTTTGCCTATATTTGTGTCACTAAAGCTACACGAAAACCAAATTTCAGCATTGTGGGGTCCCTGTGAATTTTGTCAAAGTTTTGTTTTTATTATGGCTAATAACTCAAAAACTACTAGGATTACACAAAAAATAAAAACAGGGTTCAAATATACTAATAAAGAACTTTGATTTGACGTCCCATTTGACCTAATAGTCTTATTTTCACTTTTTTTACCCCTCTTGAACCCCAATATCTCAACAACCCCCCAGATTTTAAGCTCATTTAGTCACACCAAAATTTTGCCATTACTACCTACCCTTGTATCAAAATTCACGATGATCGGATCAACCCCTCGAAAGTTATCCTCGGACAAACAAACAAAGATACATACATACATACAACGTCGATTTGCCCAAGTTGATTTAGAGATCGAATGAGTCGATGGTCGAATGAGGGTAGCTGTGTGTCAATGGATGAGACTCGCAAGGGACCGGAAAAAATGTCGTAATAAAGAGGACCACCCAACAGTGGTTGCAGACGGGCTGAGATGATGATGGTGGTACTTAGTAATGTAGGATTACACACAATGCTCACTCGGTCTATCTCATAGCAATAAACAATAACCATAGACAATGGTTGTATCTCTCTGGCCCACTTCGGAGCGATGCAGTAAAAATGAGTGTTTCAGACACTCAATGCAAATTGAATGCGGCACTTGAAAGTAGTCTGAACAATCGTATCGGACGCCCTACTTCTAGAGGTAGCAATGACTAGAAATATCTAGAACAGTTTAAAACTGTTACAATATCTTTTTTACTATTAGTATTTTTTTAATAGCTAAGCAAAGTTCAAGATTGTCTGGATGAGATCGCTTTTAGCGATAAGACTGCCACTTGTTTATCCGCGTGTCTTGTTATTTATATTGTTTGTTAATTAATCCGATCAACGCTTTGAAAGTTATCCTCGGACAAACAAACATACATACATACATACATACAACATACATGTTATATGTCTATAATGTTTACAAGCACAGCGATCGAAACAGGCTAGCTACCCGCAGCACAGGTTTTCCTAGGGTGGGAGCTAGCGAGCTCGTTTACAAATTATACTGTTATGCTACGATTATCAACGTAATAAAGTAGGATATTAAATATTGTATGGCACGTGTGCACTTAGTTTTTTAGTTATCTTTTTCATTATGTAAATAGATTCTAAGTTTTGTTAATTTGAGTATTCATTAGTTACACCAGTCCAGTTTTTTTGCCTGAGATACAGGTCCTCCTAGTTCAGGCAATGTATAAAGTGTTACCTATAAGTAGATACTAATCCGTAATGTTAATCTCAGCAATATGAAAAATGAATAAAGATATTTTTTTTTTTATCATGTATTTGTACCTAATTAAGAATAATTGTAATTTGTAACTTTATACTATGTAGGTACCATCATTTGTTACTACGAATAAACTTTATACTACTTATTCTACATACAACGCCGATTTGCCCAAGTTGATTCAGAGATCTGGCTTCGCTCGATCAAAAATACAGCCAACTTCAGACAACTGAAAATCTAAAATAAAAAATAAAAAAAATACTGCAACAAATCTCTAAAATGAACATACCACCCACAAGGTGCAAGTAAACATTGTTTTCATCACCTCATTCCTTCGACGGAACGTTCCTTCAAAATTATTTTACCTCAATGAAGCTGTTCCAGATTGCCGATGCAGCATAGGGACAGAAGAACAAGCGTGACATATAAAAACATGTTAAAACAAACTAGACAATTTTAATGTAGTCATGTCTATTTCTCCTTAGACTCTCTCATCGCGAACAAAGATATCGACTGCGCGCAACTTTGAATGCTATCTCAGTAAATGAACATTCTCGTTCGCAAATATGTACCTACCTATTGTTTGCGCCTCGTTTCGAATTAGTTCAACTACTATTTGTGTCACAATAAGAACTGCATAGCTATGATACTTGCTGGGAATTGATTGTTCGTTTATAGGGTGGGAAGGGCATGTACATTTTATTTTTTATTTATACTTCCCAAAGAAGAGAACCTACTGAAGATGGAACAAGCATATGGCCCACCTGATGATAAGTGATAGCCATCGCCTATAGCAAATAATTGCCTCATAGGTCACGCACCTTAGAAACGTGCCCTACGAGCCTTATGCGCCTGTAATCTCACTCCATTGTACTTTTCGCTTTGTGAATTTATATTTTTATGTTGGTTTATTTTGTGGTGTACAATAAAGTGTTTTCATTCAGTCATTCATTCATTCTCACCGGAAACCATACCCTTCATACCGAAACATAGCATGGCAGCAGAAATAGGTATGGTGGTAGTACTTCCCCAGGCGAGCCCTTTCTCAAGGAACTCTAAAGAAGAGTAGCTTTGATGATTTTCACAACAGTAACAAGACTTTATCGAATAAGCGGGGAGAGGTGATAACGTGGTCACACAAAAACCGCGTCCATATCGGTCCATCCGTTTGGGAGGTATGTTGCCACCGACAGACACACAGGCATAGGTGACAAATTTATAAAACCCCGCTTTTTATACCGGGGGTTAAACACTCAAGACTTAGTAGGTTTAAGTACACAGAACTTAGTAAGAACTGTAAAACCTTAGTTTTATAGAACTTAGCTGTTCATCTTATTACGAGTTTTAGTTCTGAGGGGGCTACAGAGGCAAATTGGAAAAGTTCCTGAAGGGAAATCTGATCTCGAATCGGACGGGCTTTCAGGAAAAATACTTGGATATCGTGTTTATGTGAGTCGAAATGCGAACTAACTATTTCGAATTTTTCCAACTCGGAACCTATTTTGTTCATTACGTTCTAAGAAAACTCATCGAGGTGGTCTGGTTACATCACATCACACTAATATTACTAGTGGTTTGCCCCGAACTGAGAGTTCGCGTAATCTTTGACTATCAAAATAGTGCCACGAAATGCCTTACAAATAACTTGACAGGTAACGGGAGTTCAGGTTCATTGGTTTAGTTTTTTGGGGTACAAATAGCAGTTATTCTGGATTTCAGACTTTTGCCTCTATTTGTGTTATTAAAGCTACACACATACCAAATTTCAGCACTGTGTCACTGGTGTACCCTGAGAATTGTGTCATAGTTCAAATTTTATTATGGCTAATAACCCAAAAACTGCAAAGACTAAACTAAAAATAAAAACGGGGTCAAAATATGCTAATGAAGACATACATTTTTTTACCCTCCATGAACCCCAATATACCCCCCCCCCCTCCCACATTTTTAAATCATTTTGTTACACTAAAATGGTACCTTCCACTTCCACCACTTCCTACTATACCAAATTTCACAATTATCGGATAAACGCTTCGAAATAATCCTCGGACAAACATACATACATACAACGCCGATTTGCCCAAGTTGATTTAGAGATATCGCTTCGCTCGATCAATAAATGTGAAAGTTTGGATGTTTATTTGTTACTCAATCGGCTGAACTGATTTCGATGAAATTTGGTATGTACATTACAACCTGGATTAACACATAGACTACTTTTTATTGGCAAACCAGGCGTGCGAAGCCGCGGGCGGAAGCTAGTGATAACATAAACAAAAAAAATTTTTAGACATTTGATGTTTGCATGTGCGGTCTCTGTAGCCGCACTAGCCACTGAACCATTTGGATAAAACGTTTTTAGCATTAAGAGAACCAGAGACAGAAGTCTAGACATTTACGCCCTTAATGTATGTGAAACCTTTTAACTGTAACAGCTTAGATACCATGCTTATAGCAAATACTTTTAATTTCATTTTGATAACGATATATTTTAAGATATTATACATATTTTAAGTAATAACGCAATATCGTAAAAATTGCGACAAAAATTATTAAACTGATGACAAAAATGCTTTGACTGTTTACAATGGCATGTAGAGTTTAAAGTCTGTGTATATATCGCTACAATCGAATCATGTTTATTTGCATAATGTGCTTACACTATTTCATAATAGAATCGGATCGTCTTCGGAATTTGTGTCATTGGTCGATATGTTACTATATTCGTGTAATGTCGATATGGTCGAGTCTTAGCGCCAAAGTTAATTTTACGTAACAAACAGACAGAGTTACTCTAGAACTTATAATTTTAGTATGGATGAACGAAATTCTCATACAACATGTTTTTTTATTACGACATTAATTTAAAACACACAGCCAGAATTGTATTAACTGATTTTAGAGGAAGGTTTAATACCCGTAGCTTGAATATTTATCAATACATTTCCGATACACAATTTTTAATGTAAATCAGCGGCGCCTTTACGACGATGCCGCTTAATCAGTTGAACAGGTATCTACTTACATGATGAATGAGTGTTATTTGTTTACCTATTTTATAAAGGGTGTTTTATTGATATTTTAGGACTTCATATAAAGGTTGTTTCAAAATTTAAAATTTACTATGGTATGCTTGTATAATGTGGTAACTTGAAAAAACCCTATTTTAAAACAATACTAGTCTTTAGCCCTACTCGTGTTTTTGCTTAATGTCGTACATAATAACAAAACACGTTTTATAAAAATTCAGCTTCCGTATATTTGTGCCCGCAAAAATTAAAAAATAGACAATAATAAATATTGCTGGACATTTCACACAGCGCTATCTAGCCCCAAACTAAGCAGAGCTTGTACTATGGGAACCAAATAACTGATAAAATACTTACATACTTTTTTAATAAATACATGCTTATAATATATAGAGAAACAACTAGAACCGAAACAAATATCTGTAGATAATGCAAGCATTTGTTCCGCGGTAGGAATCGAACCCGCTACCTCCTGCGTCTCAGCAAGATAATGGATTGGCTTAATTTTTTTACAAAACGTTGAATTTCTATTTATGTTTGTATATACTTTTTATTCCGAAGTTCCCACGAGAACGGGAAATTCTAAGCGTGCAAAGCCGCGGGTGGGTCAGCTAGTTATGAATAATGATGATAAGCGTTAGGAATACTAGAAGGTACTTTTATGTACTTCAAGTCATACTTCTTGTTTTAATTAAACACACAAAACTGGGGCAAACCAATTAGCACACCGTAATTCCACCTTCCAATGAAGACAGCAGGATACACTAATGACCGACTCCTCAGAAAATCTGACCGTGACTTGAAATCGGCACTTGAAAACAACGTTCAATGTAAAATAGACTACAACACGCTGATGTTAAGACAAATTATGGCTTGAATACGAGTAAATTCTTCAGATTGAAAGGTTTTTTTTACAGCTGAGCTGAATTCTGAGTTAACTATCGATATACTTCGAACATAAAGTTGTACCTATCGATGCATAGATTAGTCTAGACCAGCTATACTCAAAGTGTGCTCCGCAGAGCCCTAAGGTCCCGCATAGCCTCTGTGGGGGCTCCACGAGAATACTAACAACAATGAGAAAAAAATCAAGAATACTCCAACAAGTCTCACTCTCGACTCTCTTCTATAAACCTCCCATTAGATATTTAATTATTATGCAACTGTTACATTTCAAAATGAATAAATCTTTATCGTAAACTAGCTGACCCGCCCGCGGCTTCGTACGTGTGGTTTTTTACTAAAACATTACCCTCATTTTGCGCAGTTGGCTAATAAGTAGCCTATGTTCTTTCCCAGGATTTTATCTATCTCCTTGCAAAATTTAATTACGATCCGTTCAGCCGTTTAGTCGTGTAAAGATAACAAGCAAACTAACAAAAAAACCGAGTTATGTATGTATTAAACATGTAAACCTTCCTCTTGAATCATTCTATCTATTGCTGAAAACTGCATTAAAATCCGTTTAGTAGTTTAAACAATCTAAGCGAACAAACAGCGGCAGCGACTTCATTTTATACTATGTAAAGAAGCTTCGTCAAATATTTAGCTTTCCAAAAAGGTTCCGCCACCAAAAAAGTTTGAGAACCGCTGGTCTAGATAATATCTGATCGCGCATCAAATTCTCAAAAGGTGCGTGGTTAAAAATATGAAACAATTTTATTGTGTTTTGATAGACGACTAATAAACTAACTGCAGAAATATTTTGACAGGAAGCTTTGATTGCTACAGCTGGCTGTCAAATACTTCAGCATGCATGCTTAAGACACTGATAGAAAGTAATAATAATAATTCTGTGCTGAAAGATTAAATTTATCAAATGGAATGGAGCCGTCACACGCTGATTTTGGTATCAATATTGCGTGAACTCTCATAGTACTGACGTAGCACAGAAGATGAGCAAGCTGAAGTAGTAGTGGGTGGTGCATATAGCTCGAAGAACTGACGGCCGTTAGGGCATAAAGGTTCTCAAGTGGAGATCGTGCACTGGGAAGCGAGGTGTTCCTACACTACTCGTAGATGTAAAGACGACCAGATCAAGGTTGCTGGGTGCCGCTGAGTGCAGGCACTCGATACGGCGCTCTGGAAATATATAGAGTGCTAATGAGTAATGAGCAGCAATGGACGTCATATGGCTGATATGATGATGATAATTGATTGTAGTGAAGAAGAAGTGGTTAGTACTATTTATGTCTTCTGTGTACTGGGCAACAATTATTCACCTAAGTTTGTCAAGCAAAATTAATATATCATGGCGCGGCACATGTCTATCCGTTTGGTTGGAATTAGGCGGAGAATAGACAAAGATAGTATACTAGCTTTGGTACTAAGAACAGCTAAGTAAGTTGCTAGAATACTAAAAGTTTTAATTTTTTTTATATGTGTTTATTTTTTTATATTAATCGTGTATACACAAGCTGACGGGCCTCCTGATGTTAAGTTGTCACCGCCGCCTATAAACTCCTGCATATAACTCAGCGTATAACTCTATAAACATAATACATATACACTATATATTTACATACATATATAGTGTATATATAGTCCGACAGCGACCCTAACTATATTTAGATTTAAAGAAAATGCTATGAAATGCATAAAAATTTCACTAAACTAAATTAACCTATTCCAAAGATCAACTGGCAGAATCACGTGCCTAAGGCTTGGACTATATGTCATCCGGGCTTGTCAGGGACCGTTTTTTAACGGCAGCTGACCAATCCGTCGCACAACCAAACATTTGAATGTTTCCTACATCGACTACACACGATCCGAGGCCATCCGGCTCCGATTTTTACCTGCAAGCAACCGGGACATGCTCCGGATTCGCAGGATCGGAGAGACCCGGATGCCATATAGTCCGAGCCTAATACTTAGGTTCTGCGTCGTTCCGGAATGTATAGCATGGAAGCTCTCCATAAGTAATATATATACCACAAACTATACAGACATATAACTTTATAATGCGCATGAATATAGCAACTTTGAAACATTTCATGGGTTTACTATGATACTTGAAATATTTAGGGATTTTAATGGGGTGGACTTTGTAAGAGATGCCTTATCGGTCGCTGAGTTATAAATAACAATGTCAGTACTATGACTTTACGTCCGAAAACAGCGCTAAAAATGACAAGACTTTCAAACTTGTAACAAACTTATGGCCCACCTGTAAAATATTATGTATAACTTAAACCGTGAAAGATAACACTGCAGGATAATATTGGTCTCTATCTACATAATTATCTTATCAGCTCACACCCACGCACTGCTCGTGGCGTGCAAATGAGGAGGTATTGGCCTCCTCATTTGCACGCTATTCTTTTGTTGGTCTCCACAGCACATCCTATTTCAGTACTCAGATACCATCAATACATTCAGTACTCAGTCGAGACAAAGTAACTGAAACTAATACAAGTTTCAATACAATTCAGAGAGTACTATATCAGAGACTCGTGCCAGTAACTTGCCTCGTCTAATCCTCTAAGTTTCAACATTGCTCTTGTCAAGTAGAAAATTATATTGGCTTTCCTTGCAGATGGAACATAATTATATTTGACTTCAGATCGCTAAGACTGTATTGAGTAGTTTGAATGTTTATAGTTTAGCGACTTTATCGGTTTACTCATAGAAACATAAATAGAAGAAATATAAAACATATGTATTTTGTGTCCATTTTTACATTATAAGTAATAGTTTTCAGTAGTATTTTGAGAAGCCGTTCAAATCTTTGGATATAAAGTGTTACAGAGGTTTTAAATTCAGATATAACTATGATCTTTGAATCTCGATGCGTTATTATAATAAAATAGATATGGTTATAATTAACTACGAGGGTGTTTTTGAATAGTACTTGATTTCTTAGGTTTATTAAAAGACCTTCAGCCACTAGGTAATATAAACCGTTTTTTTCCCATTTTTGACGTTTGAAGAAAAACGACTCAACACAGTCGTTGTAAAGCGCCAGTTACGAGTACGTAAAGAGAGACTTAAGCTCTCCTATACCTACATACACGTATAATGATGCAGGCCAACTACGCGTATATTGTCATTCGTGCGATGGGATTTTTAAAGCTAAGTTATAGAATAGAATAGAATAAATTTTACTTGACACACACAAAGAAACACAGAACGGATCACAAACAAAATAGTAGATAGACAGGAAAAATACAGTAGAATGAGATATTACGAGTATAACATGGGTAGAACACAAGTACCTACCCAGCCAGTAGGTAGGAGTACTAACTAGTCCCGCTCCGTGCCACGCATGCCCAAACAGGTCCTGCCTCAGCTTTAAGCTCCTTTGTGCAAAGCAGCGCTGCTTTTCAGGCAGGACCTTATGTAGGGTGACGTCACAAATTTAAAAATATAATACTAAAAATAATAATAAATAAATAAATAATAATAATAATAAAATAAATAAGTTCGGTCTTGCCAGCCATATTAGGGCTCACGTTAAAAATATGTAAATAATTTTTGTTAGTTTATGATGTTTGTATATTAGTGCGTGGGAACGCAACTACAGTATGTAAAACCTTTAAATCGCGTCGAATGAAGCTGTTCACATAATTGTGATCAAACTTCACGTAAGGGTAAGTTCATTTGATCATTAAGTTTTATAAAAAAGTAAATAATGTCCTAGTTTATGGTTAGTTTTGTTTATCGTCACGTTATTAATTTTAGGTTAGTGTTTCTTAATTAGCTGGGGTCGCCGTCATCGAAACTGATGTGGAGGATTAATTTATATTAATTAAAAATTTATATTGATATTTAATTTAAAACCACGTCTTAAAACGAATCTTTTGCAAACATAGATATAACTATATGTACATATTTTGAATCGATCATTGATCAAGCGAAGCGGGATCTCCATAATTATCATCTTGGGCAAATCGGCGTTGTACTCGTATGTATGTATGTATGTTTGTTTGTCCGAGGATAACTTTCGAAGCGTTTATCCGATCATCGTGAAATTCGGTATATAGGTAGGTTATGATAGCACAATTTTGGTGTGGCTCAATAAGCTAAGAATTTTGGGGGGTTGTTGAGATATTGGGGGTCCAGAGGGGTAAAAAAATGTAAATGAGACTATTAGGTCAAGTGAGACGTCAAATGAAAGGTCTTCATTAGTACATTTCGACCCCGTTTTTATTTTTAGTAAAGTTTTTGTAGTTTTTGAGTTATTACCATCATAAAAACTAAACTTTAACAAAATTCACCGGGTACATCAGTGACCCCACAGTGCTGTAATTTGGTATGCATGTAGCTTAAGTATAACAAATATAGGCAAAAGTCTGAAATCTAGAATAACTGCAATTTGAATTTGAATGAAACTGTAGGTCAAGTAAGTTGGGGATTTTTTCCGTGGCACTATTTTGATAGTTAAAGATTACGAATAATATTTTTTGGTTTTTATGATAGACTCGCGAGATCTCAGTTCGGGGCGAACCACTAGTTATTTAAGATTTCCTGTCCCTCAGACTGTTTCTTTAAACATGCACAAAACATGAACATAAAATGAGTAGCTCTAACTATAAAAATAAAATATCGATTTTACCCTATAATAAATCCCGTAATAAGTTGCAAATTGGTCGATACTTGGCTATTGAAATCGCAAAAAGCTCTACTGGATTGTGAAATATAATTGGCGGTCGCTCCGAACAAAACTATGGACCAGCTAATTGTGTCCGTGCCGTGAATATGCATGAGAATCGATCCCGCTAACGAATATTGAAGGTGCCGTCATATCAACACGAGGAAAAAGTATGGAGATGGAAATCAATGCTGCTTACTAAGTAGCTTAGTGGAAAGTATTCCATGGCTTCAAATAATGTTGCAGATTTTTGCTTACGGTAATAGTGGAGGAGACGTGGAAGATCGACCTTCACCGATCTGATAACCAGATGAGACATATTTTTTATCAAATATAATGTATAAACAAATATGCCTATAATTACTTGCCTATCTAAAAGTGCTCATGGCTATTTTTAATTAAATTAACTTTAATCGATTTTTTTTCATCACTTTCATTCTTTTGATAACCAAATGAATTTTATTTCACTGTTAGTTTTTAACACACAGAATATGCCTCAGTAGGCTTGCCTACTCATTTCTGTGTATAGCTACCTGGCAAGCCGATGTGAACAGGTAAGGCAATATAGGTGACTCCATCGTTCTGCTAACTTATCGAAAGTTATATCAAATTTTAAATTACTTTATTACAAAATCAGTCATATTTCAAAATCATTGCCTGCAAAAAATCATACTTATAGTACTGTTGCCTAGCTAAAAACTTTTAGATAGCACTTTTAGATAGGCAAGTAATTATAGGCATATTTGTTTATAAATTATATTTGATAAAAATTATGTCTCATCTGGTTATCAGATCGGTGAAGGTCGATCTTCACCGGCTCTTAGACCATAAGCACTGCCATCTAGTTACGACACTAGATAACTTTTAGTACATTATGATATAAGTGCGGTAAGTTGAAAATTACAGCTGAGGCGATATTGCTACAAGAAAGCAGAGGCTGTAATTATCAAAGCGCACATACTCGTATGTCATACGACGTTTTATAACATATTTGCGAGGAAATAAATAAAACTCGGACTGTCTTAAACGAATAAATCTTTAATCACTTGTTAAAGCAGTAAGAAAAATTTGTAAATTTATTATTACGTTGCCAGTTGTCATTTTTAATGTTGTCAAGTTATTATTATTATCTCCCAAAGTTAATTTTATTCATAAAATGTTGACCACTTTTTGACATAAAAACTTTGCTAAGATTTAAAAAAGTACCGTTCGTTTTAGACGGAACATCTTGATAAACCGTATGTTTTACCTTATTAAAAAGAAACTCTTGCGTTTTACATTACAATAACGCACAAGTACGTAATGACATACATTACGATATTGAAATTGGTGAATTAAGAGACCCTTTACGAGCAAATGTGTTATAAAATATTATAAACGCTATTAGGTAAATAGCTGCTCGTACTGATTTTTTTTTTGTTTTTTAATAACTATGATGATTAAATTCATGATCTCATAAGCTTAGTAATTAAATGTAAATGTTAATATAGCGACAAATTATGCAATAATATTCTAGAATCTAAAGTCTTGGTACTATTTATAGAAGCAGCGCCTCCAACTCAGTAATAAATAATTAGTCGATTCACGATCGAAATTGGAAACAGGCTTTCCTTTTTATTGGTTTTACGTTGTTATTAGCTTGGGTTTATTTTATAGAACGTAAAATTTGGGGGTTTATAACGAATTCGTAAATATCACACCGGTAGTGAGTTTAGAAATTTTGATCTGAAAACTGAATTTAAATTAACAAAGTTGGGTCAAAAAGGAACCAAAACTGTACCTTTTGCGGTCTTATCAGTAAAATTTATAATTTACATAATTTTCCACTAAGTTAGACACTGCATTACTCATAGCTCCAGTCCAAATCCGTGTAATTACACCAAAATCCTACCCTTTCCCGTAAACTTTGATTTCTATACGATTTGGGGATTACACGCAGGTATGTAAATCGTGCCAGGATTTCTAGATACAATAAAGGACCAGAATCCTGCCTGTTGATCCGGTGCCGGGTCGGCCAAATGAAAACGGAACGGATTGTGGAAGTAATTTCGATTTAGAAAAACAGGTGTACAGTTAGATACACAAGTAGAAATCTTTTTTGCATTCTATTTCACTTACGTACTCCATTATCTCAGGGACCCAAAGTGAGTCTTGGCCTCCGATATGAGAACTCTCCACTTTCCTCTGTCCAATGCCATCTCTTGCCATCTCGCTCTTGCATTATATTTTGGCAGATATATAATTTTTATGTGCTTTTGAGTTTATTTGTCCCGTCCTCTAGAAAAATCTACTTGATAGATTTGTATTTAGAAATACAATAATGAATGATGTTTTAAAGATTGAGAAGCCAGACTTCCTTACGTCTGTTTGCTGTGACACTGGTTCCTTCGCGGTAACACTGGTATAATTTTTATTAATTTATTTATTTCTAAGGTATTAGGTGTGATTGGGCAAAATCACCATAAATCAGGCATGCATAAAAGAGGCCCTGAAAAGAAACTTGTAATATTTGGTGAAAATGAATAACAGAATAGAGAGCGCATTTAACGCTTATATATTACTAGCTGCCGCCAGCGGCTTCGCACGCGTAATTTGTCAACAAAAAGTAGCCTATTTATAATCCAAATTATTCTCTATTTGGTATGTAAGTACCAAATACAAGTGAAATCGGTTCAGCCGTTATGACGTGAAAGAGTAACAGACATTATTGGTATTTAATATTATGTTACATAACATTTTTATACCATTACTAGCTTCCGTCCGCGGCTTCGCACGCGTAGTTTGTCAATAATAAATAATAGTTTCAAAAACCTAAAAAACACGTTTTTGTAGATACTAATATTGAAAATAATTTTCAATAAATTTAAATTATGAATAGTGTGGTTAACAAAAAATATGTATTTTTTTGTAAAAAAGCGCTTGATAAAAAAGTGCTTGATGTCAATTGTTATAAATATTTTATTGACAGATACTGGTACTTAGTCATTTTGGTAAGTAGTCATTTTGAAAATATCTTATCTGCGGATTTTTTTATGACTCATCATTGCGCCTATATCTAACAAATGAAGAAAGTGGGCTGCAGTCGCTATGTCGTTTTGGCGTGAAGGAGTAACAAACAATAAAATATATTTTCTTTTCTCATGGGAACTGATTTATGAGATAAAAAGTAGCCTAGGTATATGTTATTCTAGGTCTTGAACTAAACTTCTACAACGTTTGAGCCAAATCTGCCTTATAGTTTTGGTGTGAAGGGTAACAAAGACCAAAATCATTTTTGTATATAAAATTTGATACCCCATTTTTATCCCATGGAAACTGATTTATGAGATAACAAGTAGTCTATATGTTATTCTAGGTTTAGAACTAAAATTCTAGAAAGTTTGAGCCAAATCCGCTATGTAAGGTGTGAAGGGTAACAAACACCAAGACCATTTTTGTGTAGAAACTTCGATACCCCATTTTTATCCCATGGAAACTGATTTATGGGATAAATGTTAGCGTATGTGGTGGTCCAAGTTATAATCTACGTATATACCAAAATTTATCGAAATTGGTTTAGCCGTTACGGCATGATTGAGTAACAAACAAACATCCATACAAATATCCTAACTTTCGCATTTATAATATTAGTGTGATGATAGTGGTAAATAGGCATATGACTACTCTGATTTAAGCTGTTATCGGAGCCTATAGACGTTTCTAACACCAAAGTCGCAATATTATGAGGCTGAGCTACAGGATACGGGTTCGATTCGGGACCAAAGATTGCATGATCTACAGATATTTGTTCCGGGTCTAGATGTTTTTTTATATATTATAAGTTAATACTATATATATATAAGTTATTTACAAAAAAAAGTACTTAAGTATTCTATCAGATATCTGCTCCCATGATACAACTCTACATCTGCTTAGTTTGGGGTTAGATAGCGCTGTGTGAAATGCCCAGCAATATGTATTTATTATTATTATTATCCTGAGAAATATAGGTGAAAAAACTCATGTGTCTATAATTTACCAACACCCATACCCTTCAACCCGGAACACAG
Source organism: Philereme transversata (assembly GCA_963924445.1). NCBI lineage: Eukaryota > Metazoa > Arthropoda > Insecta > Lepidoptera > Geometridae > Philereme > Philereme transversata. Next base: position 17,484,296 of record OZ004347.1, read on the forward strand.
CAATACGAGTAATACTGCTTGGTGGCAGAATAGGTATGGTGGCACCACTTCTTCCGACGAACTTTTGAACTAGCAGATCTAACAACTAAAATTTAAAAATCCTTTTCTATTTTTGAGTTATGTGGGTGACTGTACGAATGTACAAATCGTATTTATTTTGTAAATTCGATAAGGATTAAAAAGCGGCTTGCCGAGTGTTGAACAAGTTTTTTTATTTGGTTAGGGTGAGGTGTACCTCAGTATTTTTCTTTCCGTTTGATACATGATTTATTTGGACCCGTATTTACTTGACTTGCATAAAAAAGGTAGGATTTTGGTGTTATATAATGGATGGATAGAACATTCTTTATTTTATTCAAGTAATTATTGTTAATGGTGGGTTATTTTTTATATTATTGTAGACACACTCGCTGATGGGCCTCGTCATAGTCATAGATATTTTTGAATAAAATCTTTGGGGGGGTTGTCCAAATATCGAGGATATTTAGACAACCCCCCCAAAGATTTTAGCTCATTTAGTCACATCAAGATTGTGATAATACTACCTACCTATACAGGATGTTTGGTAATATACTGACGATATTCAAGTGCCGGTTTCAAAACATAAAATAAGACTTCTCGAAAAAAACTACTAGTTATATTAACAAATTTTAAAGAAAATTTACTAAGGATAGGTGATTAACTCGTTATAAAAATTACTGAATACTCTTGCAATCGATATCCAAAAATAAAGACCGTAATCCAAAAAAGCGTAGATTTGCAGAGATGAGAATACCATGCGAAAATAACTAATAGCATATCGATATTCCGACATCTCTCCGCTCAGCTTTAGTCTTTAGCTAACGGTCAAGCGGCGATGTCTTATTTTATACAGCGCATTATATGTAGTGATGGAACATTTCACAAGAAGCATATGAAAAATCATATTAAATTATTTATCATACGTCACACCAAAGTCAGTAAACATACCATGCATTATCTGAATGTTCGGTAGGCAGTATAGATTATTCTGCCGTTTTTTCATTCAATAATGGAACAAAATAAAAATTTACCTATATTTATAACTTTTGTATTTTTAATTGCTGCCACCTACTTACTATGTTTGTGTACATACCTTTGGTCAGGTTGTAGATAGTAATTGGGTGGGTAGGTCGGTTATAATTGTGTTAGTATAAAATTAGGTTTATTTGAGACGTAAATGTTTTGTGTGAGATAATTTGTTAGCTGGTTGTGAATTTACGTAACAATGATAGTATTTAACAACTTTTTTGTGTATGTATTTATTTGTAAAACATTATAGGTGCCAGCCCTAGCGCTACGGTTGATCAAGATCGGCCACAGCTGGCTTTCTGTACCTATTTATTTAGTGCCTCTGTCTTTTAATAAATCAATGATTGACAGGTATCAAATTTTAATCCAAACTAATCTATACCCAGATTTTAAAGAGGTAAGATTTATACTTTTGTATATTTGTAACGAATAAACTCAAAAACTATTAGTCGATTTCAAAAATATTTTCACCATTAGAATGCTTAATTAATTTTAGGTAACATAGGCTACTTTTTTCCTAACTGCGCAGAAGGAGGGTAATGCTTTTATTGAAAAACTAAGCGTGCGAAGCGGCGGATTGTTCAGCTATTTACCATTAAGACGTTTTCACGACTAAATGGCTCCATCGATTTAGATTAAATTTAATTTATAGATAGATTATGACCGAGATTGAGACAAAGGCTACTTTTTACTTGACTGCGCAGAAGGAGGTTTCTGGTTTTATTGACCAACCACACGTGCAAAGCCTCGGTTGGAAGGTTGTAAATTATAAAAGCAAGAATGTGTTCAAATCCACTGCGCCAAAGCCCCTTTTGCAAAACATGCGATGTATTAATTAAATGTGGTTTCTGATTTTATAACATGACTCAGTGTGACCATTCCTTTGCCAATTTTCATTCTGATTACTTCATCACTTTCATTCGATTTAATTGGCGTGTGCCACGGAACGCAACTTAAGATCTCATGGTTTGCTGGAAGAAAACTCTTATTAGGGTTAAGCTCGCCTTTGTACATGTCCATGTCATTAGATGTTTTTGTCTATTATCTATTTGTACAATAAAGAATAAAGAAATATCCTTTAAAACTGTATCTGATAATATAAAGTGGGATTGCCTAAGTATGTGATTCAACGTTCTGTGAATTTTAAATGGTTTTAATGCTGGACATTACACATAGCGTTATTTAACCCCAAAGTTAACAGAGCCTATTTATATATATTAACAGAGACTATGGGAATGACATATGTAACCGATAGAATACCTGGATTAATTTAATACTTTTAATAAGACTGCCTTCGTAACGCAGTGGGCGTATAGCCGGCTGAGACGCAGGAGGTAGCGGGTTCGATTCCCACCGCGGAACAAATGTTTGCATGATCTACAGATATTTGTTCCGTGTCTAGGTGTTTTCCTATATAATCTAAGTATGTATTTCCAAAAAAAGTATATAAGTATTCTATTAGTTATCTGGTTCCATATTACAAGCTCTGCTTAGTTTGGGGCTAGATAGTGCTGTGTGAAATGTCCAGCAATATCTGTGATAAGTCTGGTGTCTGGATCTGTGTCTATGTCTGGTGATAAGTCACAGTACTAGCTTGGTAAGATACGACTGCTGGGACAGGAACGGGTTATTAGATAGATAAGGCTTGTTCACCTATACCAAACTGCAAGAAACCAGACTCCACTGGTACACATAAAAAGAAGCCCACCAGAACACATGACACAGAAAATGATCACGAAAAACATTCCCGGATCTAGACGAAGAGGAAGACCAAAAAAGAAGTGGACAGACGTGATCAATCAAGACCTTCTTGACTGCAGTATTTCCCAAGACCTTGCGAAGAGCGAAGTGGAAAGAGAAAACGAGAAAAGCAGACCCCACGATCAGATGGGATAATAATTGATCAGGAGAAAGATAAGCTTGTACACCTATTCTATACCACCCTCTCAGCTTATCATCATCATCGCATAAGTCATAAGACGTCTTGCTGCTGAACATAGGCCTCCCCCATAGATTTCCGGAGCGACCGATCTTGTGCGGCCCGCATTCAACGGCTCCCAGCAACCTTTATTGGGCCGTCTATCAATCTAATTGGAGGCGATCCTACGCTGACCTCCAGTGCGTGACCTCCGTTATAGACAAATTGACGTTTCAAAGGGATCCTTGTGATTTTTATGAATTACTAGTGGTTCGCCCCGAACTGAGATCTCGCGAGTCTCCGATTAAAACAAAAAAATATTATTTGCAATCTTTGACTATCAAAATAGTGCCACGAAATGATAACCATATAACTTGACCTACAGTTTCATCAAAATTATAGGTAACGGGGGTTCTTGTAAGTTGGTTACTCTTGTTTGGGGTAAAAATTGCAATTATTCTGGATTTCAGATTTTTGCCTATATTTGTGACACTAAAACTACACGCATACCAAATTTCAGCACTGTAGGGTGACTGGTGTACCCTGTGAATTTTGTCAAAGTTTTGATTTTATTAAGGCTAATAACTCAAAAACTACAAAGATTAACTAAAAATAAAAAGGGGTCGAAATTTACTCACAGAGACCTTTTACTAAACGTGCCACATGACCAGGTAGTCCCATTTTGGTTTTTTTTTACTCCTCTTGAATCCGAATATCTCAACAACCTCCCCCCCCCCCTCCTCACATGTTTAGCTCATTGAGTTACATCAAAATTGTGCTATCACTACCTACCTAGATACCAAATTTCATGATGATCGGATAAACGCTTCGAAAGTTATCCTCGGACAAACACACATACATACATACAACGTCGATTTGCTCAAGTTGATTTGGAGATCTCGCTTCGCTTGATCTAATATATTTTGATTTAGATTTTTAGAACTACTCTGCCCCAACAGGCGTCAGTTCTTCAAGCTATGTTCCCCGCTCATTGCCACTTCCGCTTGATAATCCTCTTTACTATGTCTGTGACCTTGATTTGCGAAATCTCCAAATTTCTGATTCAATCTCATAGAGAAACACGAAGCATATCCCTGTATTTAAATTGTGTTGTGTGTTTTAATTGTGTTATCACTGTGTTATTTAGTAAGTAGTGTTATCTGTAAGAACCTGTGTATGTCCAATTATTTATTTTTCTTTCTTTCTTTCTTTCTCCATAACAGGCTGAGCGACAAACCTTCTAAAGATGCCAATAGTGAGAGTCCATGTTTCCGTGTCATCACCATTATGTCATTACTAACACACACTTATTAAAGACTTGTCTTCAGAACTGTGGTATTTTAGACGTCTCCTAGCTCTTATCAGCTTAGCCTTAAACTGCAGAAAACATGTGGTGAAAAACGTGCAGAGCTAACGGGTTTCCTCACAATGTTATCCTTCCCTAGCTTATAAAACAGAGTTATAATCATAAAATCAGTGTTAAAAACGCATAAACAAAAACAAATGTTTCCCCCAGCTCTAATCAGCAATTTAAACGAACAAATGGGTTAATTCCACTACGTCGCGCCAGTAACTTAAGTATCATAGTCTATACATCGGGCAAATAGTGTAATTCTATATAATTGTATGGCGCTGTGTCACGATAGACCACACAATATATCAGATAGTGCGATGGCGACATTTGCCGCTTATAAACATTATTACCTAGTGTGTTTATGGCCTGAATTATAAGCTTAAGGCAGGAATGGATGAGTACTGTTTTTTTTTTAATTGGATAGAACTTCGTTTGACCACAATCTCACCTGATGGTAAGTGATGATTTGGTCTAAGATGAAGCACGAAGATCTAGAAAAAACCTATTTACTCTTACCTTAAAGAGGCCCGGATTGTATTCTTTAGAACAAACAGACGACGGCAAAGTGTTCCATACCTTAGCTGTACGCATCAAGAACGTAGAACCAAAACGGTGTATGCGAATGGGTGGTATATCGACTAGGTACGGATGGTACTGAGCCGTGCGCCTGCTTGTCCTTTGATGGAAAGGAGATGGCGGGGTCAAATCGCATAGTTCCTGGACACAATTCCCAAAATCTACTCTGTAAAAGACTGTTCTAGGGACCAAGAAATGTCACCTAGGCGGATTATTTGAAAGGTGCGAACTTGCTTCTAAAATATTCATGAACATTGTGAGCAATTCATTAAAATATTTACTACTATACTATTGATGAATATATTAATGACAAATTGTAGATACTACTGAACATGTTTTAATTAAGTCACCGATATATCACAAAGGATTTGCAAGCTAAAGAGGCAGTGGGCAGGGCATAGCTCGAAGAAATGACGCCCGTTAGGGCAGAAAAGTTCTCGAGTGGAGACCACGCACTGGAAAGCGCAGCGTAGGATGGCCTCCTACTAGATGGAAAGACGACTTGATAAAGGTTGCTGGGAGCCGTTGGGTGCAGTCCGCATAGGATCAGTCGCTCTGAAAATCAATGGAGGAGGCTTATGTTCAGTAGTGGATGTCCAGTGGCTGATGAATGAATAATAATAAATAATAATAATAAATAATAAAATCTTTATTCATTTTTCATATTGCTAAGATTAACATTACGGATTAGTATCTACTTATAGGTAATACTTTATACATTGCCTGAACTAGGAGGACCTGTATCTCAGGCAAAAAAACTGGACTGGTGTAACTAATGAATACTCAAATTAACAAAACTTAGAATCTATTTACATAATGAAAAAGATAACTAAAAAAACTACGTGCACACGTGCTATACAATATTTAAAATCCTACTTTATTACGTTTAGTAACTCCTCAGTTTCCTCGTATGATAGATTGGATAGAGCAGACTGTAAGGCTCTTTTACAGTTTGAGAAATTCATTGAGTGGATGCTTAATTTACGATTTATCCTTTTGTACAGGTATGGTCCTAGGAACATTAAAAATCTGGATGCAAAATCATGTTTTATTGGGGTGTTGTTACTGCGGACTATATCTTTTCGTCTTTTGCTAGTACTTTTAGTGCTATAGGGAAGTGCTCTGTGCTGCCTTAAAACTACGTTTAGTATAAATAGAATGAAATAATGATGGTATGATGTAGTACTTCACCTGAAATTTTTTATATAGCTCAAGTGAGAGATACAGCATAAATTGTGAGTGAACAGTTTTTTTTTATATTTACCACAAAAAAAAACCTCTTTATTCTAAACAATCTAAATAGTAACTAGTCTACAGTAACAGTATCTTTCATTTCTTGTCCCCCACAACATTAGCTGCTCTCACCAATTTGTGTTAGGGCGTATTAACCGTATAGGACAAGCGTAAAACCGGCGTTAGTTGTGGTATTGCTTCTTATTTACGTTACTTTATACGTTAATAATTTAGGAGCAAAACTTGTCTCTAAGCTGTTGAAAAATACTCATGGTAGATGATGGCATGTCTAGACTAATAATCTTTGGAGCACGAAATGATTGAGCATGGTTTATGAAACTTGATATTTGTATGCAGTTTTAGAATATATATTGTTTTTTACTTTTTACTGTCCCATTGCTTGGCAAAGGTCTCTTCCTTCCTTCTTTGGTAGACGTCCAAGTCATCGCTCCAGCGCTTTGTAGGCCTTCCTCGGCGTCGCTTTCCGTCTTTAGGAATCCATATGCTTGTGACTTTGGTCCACCTATGGGGTCGCATACGGGAGACATGACCAGCCCAGTCCAATTTCAGCTTTGCAGCCTTGATGCCCGCGTCAGCGATGCCGGTCTTCAAGCGCAGCCAGGAGTTTCGAATCTGGTCGATCCGCTTTACATCTTTACATACAAAATGCTGCGCTCCATCGAGCTTAGGCAAACTCCTAGTTTGAACTTCTGAGACTCGGCCAGTCACCAAGATTGGGCACCGTAGGTTAGGACAGGCAGAATACACATGTCAATGAGTTGGCGTAATAGAGAAAAAAACAACAATTTTCAAAACAGTTGGTCATTATTTGTGTACAGTTTGATTAAGCTTTAATTTCTTAAATTTATTAACTTAATATTATCAAGGTTGTTGATAAATGTAATGTTAAATCAAAATATTTTAATTCATAAAGGTATATTTATGTTAATTGTATGTGCATGTCGTTTCGTCTATAAATGAAATTTCATGTAATAAAGCCAAAATACCTAGTAAATAAGCACGTACTCATGTAAATTTTGTTGATGAGCCTAATATAAAATTAATTAATTACTACCCCAATTAAGCCAATAGCCGTCTGAGATGTAGGAGGTTGCGGGTTCGATTCCCACCGGGGAGCAAATGTTTGCATGATCTACAGATATTTGTTCCTGGTCTGGTGGTTTCTCTATACATTATAAGTATGTATTTACAAAAGTATATAAGTATTCTATCAGTTATCCGGTTTCCATAGTACAAGCTTTGCTTTGTTTGGGGCTAGATGGCGCTGTGTGATATCCAGCATTTATTATTAAATTGAAACTTTTATTACATCGTCTCAAACTTTTTCGTCTGTGTGTCACATGTCGCGTGACGGTCGGCCGCGGAGTAGGGATAAAGTGAAAGGCGCTCGTCAGAGCAGCCGATGCCAATATGGCGGCGCCTGTAGTTCGCATCAGCTGACCGTGTAGTGTATAGACTATTACTCATTTGTGCCAACGAGGAAAAATGTCTATAATGTGAAACAAAGTTTCACTTTTACCGTGGTTTCATAAAACCACACAATCCTTTTTTTATTTATTATATCATTATTAGCGTATTTGACGTTAATATTTTGTGGGCAAAACCGTCCTCTTTGTAAAATTCGTAGATAGATAGTTATAAAATTCATAACATCACAACTTAACTTTAGAACAACTTAATCTGGGTAATTTATACAATTAAATTAGTTATCAATTTAGAACAACGTAAATGTAAGTTAAATGTACTATTAATAGTTACAACCTGGGTGTCTTCAAGTCGCGAGTGAATAAGTTTCTTCGATGCAAGCGTGATCCATCGTAGATCGTTGTTTACAAATTTAGTTGTCTGGTAGAGACTGTTATTCACCGATAAGACTACCAATAGTTTTTTTTTACATTATAGGCTTGCGTTTGACCACTATCTCGCCTGATGATGATGCCGTCTACGATGGTACACGCTTGCCTAGAAGAAACCTATTCACTCGCGACTTAAAGATGGTATGAATAGTAAAGTATGGGAGGTATTTCTACCATATAGCGGTGGCGCACCGCAGAGCGTCTGGTTGTCCGATGATAGAATGGAGATGGTGGGATTAGGTTAAAAAGTTCCGCCGCACACTCTCCGAAATGTACTTGATAAAATCCGAGAAGCTAGCAACCTTTCGTTGATGCTCCAGGCAGAGGAGCCTTGCACCAACTACCTCATCGTTGCCTATGAGCTTCTTGGCTCGTCTCTCAATCGATTCCAGAGCTTCAAGTTGGTTCTTAACTGATCCGTCCCAGAGGTGAAATAAATAAATAAAATGTAAAAAAAAATCCTCATAAATCGCTTTGAAAATTATAATGTTGAGCTTTCACGTTCAGCCTTTGAGCGGTTATAACGGTAAACGGACGTTATCCAAGCTTAAGCTACAAATTCTATCAAATCCACGAATCGCGTAATCTTCAAAGTACGCTCAATGCAGCGCAAACATTGATAAACAGAACATATTTGAAGCCACCAATAAAGTGCTAAACACCTATTTACCATCGAAATAGATTAAGACTGGGTGGTCTGCCGGCAAGCTTACTTTAGCGAGTACTTAATAGTTAGAAACATGCTTTTTAGCCATAGAAAATCCACTGCTGAAAATAGGCCTCCTCATAGATTTACAGAGTGACCGATCTGTGCAACCTGCGCCCAACAGTTCCCACCAACCTTTAGGTTGTCTTAAGGTCGAGAACCTTTCTGCCTCAATGACCGTTAGTTTGATCTATTTAGATGACACAAGTAACAAACACACAGAAATAACATACAGTGGATAAGTAAAGACAGACAATTAAAAAACACGTTACTCAAACAAAAAATAAAAAATAATACTAAAGATACGTCCCCAGTCACTATGAGCCCTGTGCTGGAAAAGGGGAATGGCTCAGCATTATGCTGAACAATAAACTTATTGCTTAGCGCTGGTTTACAGCCATTAAATCTGCATTGGCGTCATGGACGTTAGTCAAAAGTTAAAAGTGCCTTATTTGAAAAAAATATAACAAAAATATGAATTATTAAAAGAATAATTACAAGTTGCCTGCCCAACCAATTGTACCTACCTACCTACCTAAGATGTCGAGTAGGTATTTAAGCTAAGAGATCAACATTGTAGTAAAACGCAGCCAACAATAAAATTAATAATAAAAATAACCCAAAAATAAAAACAAGTAATAAGTACTCATAGGGAACCCTCATATACTCGCCCGCCATCACATTAACTTAGTAAGCCTTTAAGCCTTTAGGCATTGACTTTAGTTTGAAAAAAAAATATACCCGATTTTAGACCCCAATCCCCTCATAAAACTTAACCACTAGTGGTCTCGCTTAGTCACCGGTTAGTCCTTAGACCAAAAACTACGTGTGTCATACTTTACTACCCCTCTTCCGATTTATAATGTTGAATGTATACACGGAACCCTAAAAGTCCCAGTCTAATGAATTCCCACAGCTCAAAAATAATCGTCTAAAAAAATTATACCCAAAAGAAAAATCCTACTAATTCCTATACAATGTCTACAAATTGAAGTCGAGCGACAAAAAGCGGCCCTCATTATGACGTCACATTCAAAAGATAAAAGATTTTTCAAAGGAAATCATCGGGAATCTGGAAATTCAAGTTTTGTCAAAAAGAATCGTCCCAGTATTGTCCTGCGAGGTTCACATTTGTGTGGTGCTTTCGCATTGGATCATTGCGTAGCATAAATAAAATTCCCTTCGTACAAGAAAAGTTATTAACAATAATAATTTCGATAAAGCTAACAATTCTCAAAAAAAATCTACTTTTGTTTTATAGAATATTGAACAAATATTTTGTAAAACAAATATTTTAGATCAATTTACAATTTGTGTCATAAACGTTGTCGTTAGAACTCTGTTTCACCAAACTTTTTTATACCTAACTATACCTTCCTAACTATGCCCGCGGTATGATATCTATTTATGATTGATTGATCCAAATTTCATCGAAATCGTAAAAAAGTAACAAACAGGTAGACATAATTACTTTCGAATTAATAATAATATAAAAAAGTATATACGTATTCTATCAGATGACGACCTCCGTGGCGCAGTGGGCGAACAGCCGGCTGAGACGCAGGAGGTAGTGGGTTCGATTCCCGCCGCGGAACAAATGTTTGCATGATCTACAGATATTTGTTCCGGGTCTGGTTGTGTTTCTATATATTATAAGTATGTATTTACAAAAAAAGTATATACGTATTCTATCAGTTATCTGGTTCCCATAGTACAAGCTCTGCTTAGTTTGGGGCTAGATAGCGCTGTGTGAAATGTCCAGCAATATTTATTATTATTATTATTATTAGATAGTATAAGCTCCAGAAATGAAGAAGCGAAAGCGAGCGATTCTGAATGAGCTCCAGAATCTGGAGCTCCAGCCTCAGGTTCTGTTCTCATAGTACAAGCTCTGCTTAGTTTGGGGCTGGATAGCGTTGTATGAAATGCCCAGCAATATTTATTTATTTTATATCAGCGTGGATTGAATGGCTTTATTCCCCCAATGTGAAATCCGCAAAGCAAAAGGCCCCGGTCCATAATGACCGAGGCTGTCGACCCGCCCACTACCTAACTCGATTCACACGTACCGGGGCTTTGATCTCCTTGCTTTGAAGAATATATGCCCATGAATAAAAGAAGGAAAGAACCCACCATCTAATTATGGAATGTGTCATTAGTGGGTGAATGTTGGTTTGTTTTAGTTATACTCGTATATAATAATTAATTTGGGGACTCCAAAACTAGATTAAGAAAATGTAATGCTATCTGTTATGGTTCACATATTATTACAAGTTTTTCTTAGTTTAATCTATATCTTATCTTAGTTTATCAATTGCGCTATCAATTGCGCTATATATCTCCAAACAAAGCAAAGCTTCTTCCAATCCAGATTTGGAAACTGATAACTAACAGAACAGTTTTCTTTTTTTGTTGTTAATACATACATAGACCTATAATATAGACCCAAAATAAATAGTCAAGTCAAAGTCAAAGACAAATATTTTTATTCATTAAAATCACAAGGATCACATTGAAATGTCAATTTTACTGCCTGTTCCTTCGCGACCAAGCCAGGAATGAGAGGCAAGAAACATGGCTGGTTGTTTTTTTTAATGATCCTTTTACAATACATAATAATACAGAAAATAAATTACGTCTAAATTGTAACATTTTGAACGAGTTGGAGCAATTTCAATCCCAAGCTTCTCTATCATCTAAATAATCCGATAATTTATAGTAGGCTCTTTTATAAAGATTTTGTTTAATTACGTTTTTAAATTTGTTGATTGTCAATTTTTGTACATCACTTGGGAGTTTGTTATAAAAGCGTACACCTTGCCCTTTAAACGATTTACTAACTTTATTATGGAGTCTACAAGTGGCAACAGCGAGTTTATCTTTATTTCTTGTATTAAAATTATGACTATCGCTATTTTTCTCAAACAAATCAATATTTTTGTGAATATACATCAGATTTTCATAGATGTATTGACAAGGGAAGGTCATAATATTTATTTCTTTAAACTTATTGCGTAATGATTTTCTGATGTCCATATTATAAATTGCACGAACAGCCCTCTTCTGCAGCACAAAAACGATGTTTATATCTGCAGCACTCCCCCACAGCAGTATACCGTATGACATAATGCTGTGGAAGTAGCTGAAGTAATTATCAAATATAAAAATATCTGTAAATCTTGGAAACATTTGTACCGCGGTGGAATCGTACCCGCAATCTCCTGTGTCTCAGCCGGCTATTCACCCACTGCGCTACGGAGGTCTTGAATGAAGTAAATTAACAAATAAAGTGGCAATCTTTTCAAAGCACAAACAAGTCTTCTGCAACTCGCGTTTTGTAAGAAACCTACAAAAACCCTGTTCCCAATAATTTCATTTGCGCCATTGTTCTTTTGTCCATTTTCCATTTTGATTGGATTTTTTCAAGCATTTGGGCAAAAGCTCAATGAATATTCATTGCTTTGTTTTTATACAAGAAAATCAATGTCCGAAAATGGGGACAAGTGGAATTTTGTTTATTTTGTGCGTTAAAATTGGCTTTATGACCGTGAAAAGGTTTGCCTTCATTGAAACTGACACTGAAAAGGGCTGGAACTCGCTAATAATAACTACATTTTTTAGCAAACCGTGTTTGTCAGTCACCTGTCAGTGGCAAGTCGATAGTAGCCGACTTAGGTACCGTAGAATTTTTGTACGCGAAAATGATTTTGAATAAAATATTTATCACGAAATATACTCACATACGCTAAGGGTATTAAAATCTCGCTAAGGCTAATAAAATCTCACTAAGGGTGTTAAAATAACATTCAAAATCAATTCCGCGTACAAAAAATCTTTGCCATCCCTTGCCATACCTATCTCTGCCGCCAAGCAACATTGCTGTGTTTCGGTTTAAAGGGTTTGGTTGCCGGTGAAATTACATTCACATGCGGCTTTACACCTGTATGCTTCAAGTTGATCAGACGATTAAACTTTTAGGTTAAAATTTAGGTTAATCTATTTTTTATACCACCTGGAGATGACACTGGCCCACCTGATATTAAGTAATAACCGTCGCCTATAACAAAGCATTGCCTTAGAAACGTGCCCTATGATGTACTGCCTTGCGTCCATCAACAGGAGGCATATAGTAAAGCTTCATATGCCTGTGATTTTGCTGGCAACCATACCCTTCAAACCAAAACACAATGCTGCTTAGCAGGCAGAAATAGGTATGGTAGTAGCACTTCCCGGGCGAGCACTTTACAAGAAACTCTACTATTCTTTCTATTTTCTTTCTTTGATTGACGACCTCCGTGGAACAGTGTGCGAATAGCCGGCTGAGACGCAGGAGGTAGCGGGTTCGATTCCTGCCGCGGAACAAAATGTTTGCATAATACAGATATCTGTTCCGGGTCTGGTTGTTTCTCTATATATTATAAGTATGTATTTACAAAAAAATGTATATATAAGTATTCTATCAGTTATTTGGTTCCCATAGTACAAGCTCTGCTTTGTTTGTGGCTAGATAGCGCTGTGTGAAATGTCCAGCAAATAATGTACGATTATTTCTTTTGCTTAAACTTGTGTCCATAAACTTTATTAAACGTGTACAAGATAATATGTTTGTAAGCGTTTACAACCCTATTCCCAAACCTGAAATGGAAGAGTTAGCCGTTAGCCGGGCAAACCTTTAGAACCAAATCTGTTTTTTCCGTTAAATATTATTTTAAAGTTTTTAATAATATTATTCCAAGCACACTGCGCTCCATTGCTCTTTGGCAAACCTTGAGTATGGATTTTTGAGCCTCGGTTAAAGACCACGTTTGGAAACCATAGGTAAGGACGGGCAGTATACACATGTCGATGAGTTTGCACTTTAGTGACATAGGAAGGTTTCCCTTCATCAGCTCCGTAACACCTCGCTGCATTTAAAGACCGCCATTGCTGACGCAGGAAATAAGGCTGCCAGGCTAAAAAGGGATTAGGCGGGCCAAGTAAGACGAATGCATTCGGACAGATGGGCAACGATCGTCACGCAGTGGGTGCCTGAAGACGGACGACGACGCCGAGGAAGGCCTAGTAGACACTGGCTTGACGATCTCGATGCATTCGAGACAGATTGGTGGGATTTGGCACGTGAGCGAAAGTCCTGGAAGACAGTGAGGGAGCCCTTTGCCCAGCAGTGGGGTGATATAGGTTAAATAAAACATATTACTAGGAACGCCATCAAATTTCGTATTTTAAATTAAAAGTTAATACGTTAGGTAGGATTTTTAGGTTTCCCAATATTTATACCCAAACATTTGTAATAAAACTCCCGTTGCTTCAGTCACCACTTTATATTCTTCACTTTTCTAGACGTTACAATCTCTTAGCTCTTATTTAAAGTTATCAGTTCAAAACCACGTGGTTAGACTCAGTAGCTTGCATACGACCAACTCTTCCGAGCGCTCGTTTTAGACTGGCGTCTGAACGTTCGGGCCTCCCCGCCATTTTTTTTCCGGAAGCGTTGCCAGTATGCAGAGCAACTATTTTAAATCAATTACATGTATATTAATACTTTTAAATAATTAAATTAACAAATTAGTTGCTAAAATAGTAATCATAATTTACAATAGCAATTAAACATTATTTATACCTATAAAATTTAATTATTCAGATCTACAAACTTATTTTAAATCAATTGACTCGACTGACTGACTGTACAAAATTACTTTTAAATCAATAAATTCATAGCGTTGTTAATAAAATCATGATCAATTTATACAATTGTTATTGATTATTGTTAAAATGATTTACTAAACTAAACACACACACACACTCACACACACGCAGTATTCATCTTAAAATTATAATCATAATTAGAAAAAATCATTTACTTATATCGACTCTTTATAAGCTGGAACGTTGTTCTGTTTGGTTTTGGAAGAGGGCGCTGACACTGCTACTCAGTTTTTCTTAACTTTTGCAGTTGTCAACGTTTTCATTTGTATATTGTATTTTATTTATGTTTCAAATAAATAATTTTAAATATGAATTTTGAATTTGAAACTAGTCAACGCTAACAAATTCGTAGTGATTTTAACTTGCCTAGCCTAGCATCTATAACTTTCTCTTAGCTAGTTTTACTAATTCGGAGGGGAGGGTTTTATCGAGTGGTTCACTTAATTTATATATACTTACATAATCTGACTATTACATTCTTTTATATCTGCTCATAACCTAATACCTAATTGTCTCTTTTAACTACATAGCACGTTTTCATTGCAAGGGTATATATTATTTGTTATAAATAAAAAAAAATACATTAATTTACATTACTTAAAGGAGAAACAAAGTCAATACGTGCAGATTTCTTCGTTGCATAAAACAACAACAATTTCATACAACTTATCATTGACAGCTGGTATTCCACTGCTGGGTAAAGTCATGAGATGAGCGCATCCAGGTCTTAATATGGAATACCTCATTGTCCTCAGATGTAATCAGAGTGTGGTCAGCGCCGGGGGGCGGTACCCGACTGCCTTGCGACCTGGCTGCTCCTACGAGAGATGTAGCCATGATGCTGTGGTTCAAAGATGGAGACAAAATGCCTATTTACACGTGAGTATCTTCGTAGCTTCTGGTATTTTATCTTTGATCTCTTAATTTGGCCAAAATTTATCATATGATCAGACATTGTCATTAATAATCATATAAATAATAACATTGAATTGTAACTGTATTTTTTTTATGTAAAACTGTTTTTTTTACTATACCAAATGTTCCGAAACAATAAATACAGGGTGTTTGGTTATATACTAACGATATTCAAGTGACGGTTTCTCAAAACATAAAAAAATACTTCTCAAAAAAAACGATTACTTATATTATCAAATTTAAAAGAAAATCGACTAAGTTTAGGTGATTAATTCGATATAAAAATTACTGCCTACTCTTGCAATCAACGTCCAAAAGTAAAGGTCATAATCTACAAAAGCGTACATTTGCTACTTATGTCCTCTCTCTACGCGCTCTTTGCTTACAACTTCACTGCGAATGCGCTGTGAGAAATAAGACATTCGCATGGTATTCTCATCTCTGCAAACCTACGTATTTATGGATTACGGCCTTTATTTTTAGATGTTGTTTGCAAGAGTAGGCAGTAAGTTTTATGTCGAATTAATCACCTAAACTTAGTCGATGTTCTTTAAATTTTGATAATATAACTAGTGGTTTTTTTATCGAGAAGTCTTTTTTATGTTTTGAGGAACAGTCACATGAATATCGTTGGTATATTACCAAATACCCTGTATGTATTGTTTGCGAATAAATTAAACTGAAAACTGAAACTGTTACAGAAAGATCAGTGAAAAGTCGAATCTCTCAGTGATTAGAGACTAAAAAAAAATCATTATGATAAATACGGGATTTATTACCAACAATTTTATCGGTGTTACAACCGATAATGCTCAGGGAGAGTGTAACTGGCCTACTTAATATTTTGTTAAAAGTGGCCAGTCAAAATTTTAATAAGATTTTAGCCACACCGTTTGCGGTTCGATGCGCAAACGTAACGTTATCAATATAAATGTGGTGATAGATAAATAAAAATTTTGCTGGACATTTCACACAGCGCTATCTAGCCCCAAACTAAGCAGAATTTGTACTATGGGGACCAGATAACTGATAAAATACTTATATACATTTTTTTTGTAAATACATACTTATAATATATAGAGAAACAACCAGACCCGGAACAAATATTTGTAGATCATGCAAACACTTCCTGCGTCTCAGCCGGCTATTCGCCCACTGCACCACGGAGGTGATCTACGCATCGTTATCGCTACTAGTCGCTTCTAAACTTGGAATGCCGGTACTGTCAAACTAACGACAAATCGTTAGCTCGCGTAATCGACGCTAACGATAGAAGTGGTTATTTCAGTCGCATTACGATATATACATCATCGCCTTTATCGCGATTTAGTTACGCAAGCTGGCTTTTAGTACGATGGATGGATTTGGATCGCCAAAGAGGCCTTTCACACTTCAGAATTATGATAAACGGAGAGCATGCTACCTTGTGCAGCTATCTCTGTCACTCCATACAAAAATACTTGCAGCGCGTGTTATATTTTGAGTGGCAACTTCTTCTACCGTAGTGATATTATTAAAATCTAGCCATGTTTTGTAGTATAATAATAACTAAAAATCGGTCCAATAGCAATTTCTCACTGTCTCTAGTTAAGGGGAAGACATTTTGTTCATGTGTTAGTTCAAAGGCTTAGTTCTATTGAGTATATTCACTGTGTCCGTGAGTATGAGGGACCACTTTTGATAGTATCTAATTGAGTAGGCCGATCAAACCAACTATTAAAAGTATCGTCAGTTAGCTGACGGAAAATTCGCGGAAAGTTCAGACAGGGTTCGGGCTACTGTACACCGTCTTCACTTTCCCTCCTGTCAATAGATCTCTTGTAATGTAACCACAAAGCTCAATCGTGTTTCAGTGGTGTTAAGTTCCGGTGTATTGAGCCCGACTCAATATCCATTCATGCATCATTCTACATCACTACGCAGATGTGACGGACCATATTACGTATATTGTATCACAGTTTACACGCTAACTAGCTCTTGGAGTTTGGAAAAAATATTCCTTTGTTTGCCTAGAGGCAGCTTTCGCATTGAATCTCGTTTTATTTCTGAAGTTAGTAAAAATGAGACAGAATGAAAATTCATTCAAACTGCTTTGACCCTACTAAATGGTCAAAATGGCAGTGAGCTTTAACAATAACGCAAAATTTAACTATTATGACTCTTATATAACTATTATGACCTGAAGCAAGCTATTTATATATTAAAAATGTTTATTTTTATGGAAGGAACAAAATACCGAACGGTATACATATAGCCTCAATCACCATAAAACTAAAAAAACACTAGCAACTCATAAAAGTATATTTACGTCTTCAAACACATTATTTTTATTGCATATTTCAATAATACTTTTCAGTAACATTAAATTTCACGGTCTCATTGGGATGGAAGGCTGCATTTCGTAATCCACGTAGCCGTTTTCGGCTACGGTGACAGGGCTTATACTTTGACTAGTGGTTCGCCCCGAACTGAGATCTCGCGAGTCTACCATAAAAACAAAAAAATATTATTCATAATCTTTGACTATCAAAATACTGCCACGAAATAAAAACCAAACAACTTGACCTACAGTTTCATTCAAATTACAGGTAAATGGAGGTCATGAAAATGGTTAATCCTTTTTTGGGGTACAAATTGCTGTTATTCTACATTTCAGACTTTTGCCTATATTTGTGATACATAAACTACACACATACCAAATTACAGCACTGTGGGGTTACTGGTGTACCCTATGAATTTTGTCAAAGTTTAGTTTTTATTATGGCTAATAACTCAAAAACTACAAAAACTTTACTGAAAGTAAAAACGGGGTCGAAATATACTAATGAAGACCTTTCATTTAAATAAATAAATAAATATCGCTGGACATTTCACACAGCGCTATCTAGCCCCAAACTAAGCAGAGCTTGTACTATGGGAACCAGATAACTGATAGAATACTTATATACTTTTTTTTGTAAATACATACTTATAATATATAGAAAAACATCCAGACACTGAACAAATATCTGTATATTATATAGGGGAAGGGGGTGCGTAACGGGGGCGCTAAGGGAAACCATTAATAAAAGTATCAAAAACCTGTATTTAGTCATTATCATTAATCACAATACAATCTTAACTTATCAAACTACAATTTGACATATATTTTGGTTTGTTAAATATTCAAATATCTTGAATATTTTAATTCCACTGCGACTATGTGAAAACCCCATTATGCCCCGGGGTAGGGGTAATATGGGGTACCCAAAAACGGAGCATTATGGGTTACGCTTAAACCTGTTACTTAGCATATATGTTCGCAGTACAAGCATACATGTACTTCTTCGATGTTATCGTCATCCACACCGGCGCAAGCCGTGTGAGACCAGCATCCACAAAGCTGGCAGCCCACCCAACCCTCCGAAGACTTCAGATATGTGTTATTTGCATCTACACAATACAGGCATAAGGTATCTTCGTCTTCGTTTTCGGTTTCGGAAATAGGTTTCTTTTGTTTCTTTGCATTTTTTTTCAATCGAGGATCACACATCATCTACAGCCTTCTTCATACTCTCTACAGACCAACTTCCTCTCGTAGATTTTTTCTTGTAAGTTCGCACCATCTTCCATACCTAAAACAAAAAGAAATACAATTATTAACCGAGAAAAGAGTACCTACAGACTATCTACCTATCGAAGGGAAATAACGGGGACGGGGCTCGATGTGGTACCCCACCATGCCCCGTAGTCATGTCCCCGTTATGCCCCTATGCCTAGTATTGTGTTTGAAGACAAATAAAAAAAACAAGATGCATGATACCTTAGTTTTGAGCAATACAAATCAACAAGTGATATCTATAAAAAATCTGAACAAAATACTAAAATACAAAATGTGAATGCTTACCTTTTTATCGGCGTTTAAGTAGTGACACAAACTTAGATCAAAAAGCACGAAAAAATATTTTCGCTCGTAATAAATGCATGCGTGCACTTTCACCTCCGGTCGCTTCCGCACTGTCTATCTAAAATGGCCGCTTAATAATAATTTAAGCACACACCTAGTACCTCTGGTTACTTGTACGTGTGGGTAACCCCGTCGCGCCCCACGTCCCCGTTATGCCCCCCCGCCCCTATATAATATCTAATCAATAATATAATATCTGTATGTATATCTGTAACAAATATTTGACGTCTCCCTTGACCAAAGGGTCTCATTTTCATTGTTTTTTATCCTTCTTGAACCCCAATATCTCAACAACGCCCCAAAATTTTTAGCTCATTGAGTCACACCTAAATTTGACCATCATTATCTACCTATATACCAAATTTCACGATGATCGGACAAACGCTTCGAAAGTTATCTTCGGACAAACAAACATACATACATACAACGCCGATTTGCCCAAGTTGATTTGGAGATCTCGTTTCGCTCAATCAATTAGAGCTTAGGTGTTTTGCCTTTATGTGGCTAATATTTCCAATTTTTACACTAAATATTTTAGTGCCAATAGCGCATCAGAATTCCATTGTTAAACTTGTAAGTTATATTGGCAGGCGGTCTATTCTAGATGCTGTATTGCTCCTCAACTTGTAATTCAACATTGGTTTGCTACATACGAACTTAAAACTTAAAGTAAATAAATTTTCATGAATTAGGTTGTGGTGGAAACTTCACAGGGTATAGTAATAAACTAATTTTAGGAACTTTTTAATATCTACTGTACTGTACTGTTTGTTTCCCAAATCAAATAAAATCCCACTTTCCTCATGTGTATGGATGTATATGTGGATGTTTGTTACTCTCTCACGCAGGGGAGGTCATGACCCCTCCTGGACTAGGTACAGGACCTAGGTGGACCACTAATTAAAATTGTTAAAACATAACACATGACATATTAATCCCATGCGTGCGAAGCCATGGGCGGGGAGGCTAGTTAGTACACATAAAGCCATAACACAAAAAACTGTGGCTAACAGGGTTGATACGTAACTTTTTCTAAATTAATTTAGTCGCAAAATCTGTTGCCTCTATCGACAGGCCATAGTGTGGCTTCTATAATCTCTATACGAACCCTTTCAAGGCAGATATCGGTCAACGCATTCGCGCCGGGCCGCGTGTGATTACTGCATTCATGTGAAACCATACCGTTACTAACGGCGACGCGGTATGTAGGGTGTTTGATAATATACGCATAAAAATGAAAGGGGTTATTTTGATAAATAAATTTGTGAAATTTATTTTGGCATTTAAAACAAACACTTTATTAAACTTATTTTGTGCTATTGCATAATGCTTGCCATCTAACCACAGATACTGTATTGGTGGCGTCTCGAGATATCTCTTTTGTTCCTTTCTAACCCAAAACCCGCAGCCATTTCCGAAAGAGATATCAAATCCTCCTTTATTATTGGATGTCGATTGCAAGAGTAGGTAGTACGTTTTATATGGAATTAATCTCCTAAACTTAGTCGATTTTCATTAAAATTTGATAATATATGTAGTAGTTTTTATTCGAGAAGTATTTTTTTATGTGTTGATAAACCGTCACTTGAATATCGTCAGTATATTACCAAACACCCTGTATACGCATATTCCTGTACTATATTAATTGAAAATATGTGTGTATCACAGTACAACCATAATACATATATGTTAACTAGCTTGTGGCGCAAAAAGCATTAGAATGAACACGAAATTTACAACGTGTATTGATTGTGTGTGTTAGGTGGAAGATGGAAGGATGGATGAGGTCATGAAGATCTTGCGCACATTCACCAAAATTAATCTTGTACAAAACTGAAAGTCTGGCTACTCGGCGCCTGTGCTCTAGACTTTGTAAATTGGCTTCCACTAGGGAGTCATAAAGACTTTGGAAAATGAACGAACCGATACTTAATCGTACTAGTACATACTTCTTTTATTTTCTTCAGATTGGCAACGTCGCCGCGTCACATAATACTTATAGAGTAGCCTCAGAAGCTAGAAACATTTATAATATCGTTAGATTTGTATGCAGAAATTAAAACACATTTTTAAACAAAAATGCCGTAAAATTGTATACTGTTTTGACACCATGTTGTACATTTTTCAAAATAAACGTGTTAAGGAGTCGAAGCTTCATAGCTTTCTAAGTCACAGATCATGAAACATTTTCTCATGATCGAATCGAACTCACAAATTCTGTTTCTCAGTCTCACTGCGCTACAGAGGTTGTCATAATGAGAAGATGATGGAATCCTTATATGGGTAAAATATCATATTATTTTAATTTACAAAAAGCATAATAGACTCAACAGCTGATCGATTACGTCACCAAACGTCAACAATCCATCAATTTAATGAAATTAAATTAATATTTTTAAACAAATAAAACTTAATAATTGTGAAGTATCCATTTCGGATATTATCAGCGAGAATAATTGACTGATGGTGGACCACTGATCTATTTAACTGGATTGGTCATGTTTAAGTGATATTTAATATTCCGTAGCATTTTTTGGACTATCTACTAAGCGTATTTCAAAATGAACTAAAATCGATTTTCAAAATTTGCTTATGCAATTTCTTGTCTAAATTCGTTTGAGGTTATAAGTTATGTCATCATCAAATCCTATAGTCTTATCGTCAAAATTGTTCGTTCCCAGACATTGATGTACTAATTTTTAAGAAGTCTTACAAATGTTTGCGTACTTAGATGATTATATGAGACTACCTCAGGATCCTAGTTAATGGCATAAATTAAGAAATGTCAACTGGTGAACATAGGTCTCCCCTATAGATTTAGAGAGCGATAGATCTTGTGCGAACAATCTTTATCAGGTCATATTTAGCGGGGGGCCATCCTACGCTGCGCTTTCCAGTGCGTGGTCTCCACACTAGAACCTTTCTGATCCAGGTTTTCGAGTTATGTGTCGTACCCACTACTGCTTCAGCATTCTAATGCTCTTGGCTATGCCTGTGACCTATATACCTAGCAGTGGTTAATTTTAGGTTGGATGATATTATAGTTAAGCCCTATTGATTAGTCCCTATGTACCAACATAAACTATTTTATTTTAGGGTTCTGTACCTCAAAAGGAAAAAAAAATAACTCTTATAGGATTTGTCTGTCTGTCTGTCTGAGTGACAAGAACCTTTTTACTCAGGAACGCGTGAAGATATTTAGTTGAAATTAATATCAAATACGTAAGTTTATGGATCCTCTAAGCTGTAAAAAACCAAGTTTTTAAGTCAACGCAATCAAAAAATACGGCTATTTATGTTTTATATTTGGTCGCAAATAAATCAAAACCTATAGGGTGCTTTCCGTTGACTTAGAATCAAGGGCAAGAAGCAAGGTCTCACAGCACAAGTAAAGGAAACATCTTAAAAAAGGTTAATTTGAAATTGTTCTTCTTGTCGATATGGTTAATATTATTTTAAACATCAAATGTTGTTTTGCCAATACTTGGCCAGTTGCAACAGCGTTATCTGTGGCGGTACGAATATGTTTCAGGGTGTATAAGGGGTACAATAGGCAGCTTAGTGTTAGTGTATAATTACTTAGTAATTTGCAATTGACACATAACTAGTGGTTCGCACCGAACTGAGATTTCGCGAGTTTACCATAAAAAGAAAAAAAATATATAATAATTCGTAATCTCTGTCTATCAAAATAGTGCCACGAAATAAATAACCAAATAACTTGACCTACAGTTTCATTCAAATTACAGGTAACGGGAGTTCATGAAGTTCGTTACATTTTTTGGGGTACAAATTGCAGTTATTCTAAATTTCACACTTTTGCCTATATTTGTGATACTTAAGCTATGCGCATACCAAATTACAGCACTGTGGGGTCACTGGTGTACTCTGTGAATTTTTTCAAAGTTTAGTTTTTATCATAGCTAATAACTCAAAAATAAAAAAACTACTAAAAATAAAAACGGGATCGAAATGTACTAATGAATACCTTTAATTTGACGTCTCACTTGACTTAATAGTTTCATTTTCATTTTTTTACCCCTCTTGAACCCCAATATCTCAACAACCCCCTCATTTTTAGCTCATTTAGTCACACCAAAATTGTGCCATCACTACCCTATATACCAAATTTCACGATGATCTGATAAACGCTCCTTAAGTTATCCTCGGACAGACAAACATAAATACATACATACATACAACGCCGATTTGCCCAAGTTGATTTAGAGATCACGCTTCGCTCAATCAATAAATAAAAAGGTTTTTTTGGTCTAGAGAACGAAAAGTCTTTTAAGTTATTTCTACTTGTTCTTAACAGTTCTGAAGTAACAGAGCTTTCTGAGCATATCCATAGATATTATACCAGTGTAGACATGGTCAACTAACGAAAACCAGCCGATAATAATTGTTCGTTCATTAATAATTTATTGGCCGAATCGCTTTATGGCTATATTTCCGTTTGAACGCTCGCCCAAATTGGAGTAATTATTTTATAAAAGTTTCCCTGAAACCAAACGAAGAATACATGAATGCCTAATTTTAAGATTAACATACTCTTGGCCATACCACGTTATCGGGAATCTGGTGTCTGGACAAACCTAGTATAGGATTTATGTGTTTCTAAATAAATAAATATTGTTGGACTTTTCACACCCCAAACTAAGCAGAGCTTGTACTATGGGAACCAGAAAACTGATAGCATACATAAATACGTTTTTTTTTTGTAAATACATACTTATAATATATAGAAAAACATCCAGACCAGAAACAAATATTTGTAGATCATGCAAACATTTGTTTCGCAGCGATAACTAATTGTATAACCAGCTTTTTGTATCAGATAACATATAATATACAAAAAAACAATAATAGTATTTCATTGAAATTGTGTCTAGACCAAGATTTAAGCATAATGCGAAACTTCGAAAAATCGATAAAGAATTTCTATTTCCTGAGATCAATTTTTATTAAAGCGTCAATTGTTTAAATCCATTGCTAAATCAAATGCACTCTGATTTTGTTTGGAAGCCTTTTTGTTCTTTAGATTCACAAGATTGACGGCCTTGTAATGTTTAGGTTATGTAATTATAGTAATCACTGAATTACATAACACAATGTTAGGTAATTACCCACCACCACCTATATACTTCTGCAGAACCAAAATCAAAATCTTTTTACACATTCATATCACAAGGATCACTTTGAATCGTCAATTTTACCCCCTGTTCCTTCGCGACCAAGCCAGGAAAGAAAGGCAAAAAACAAGGCTGGTGGCACCAGTGGTAATATAGTCGCATTATAATAATGATGATATACGTTCGTTATATATTTGTTTCTATTATGTTGTGTTTGTTATTGTTTTTCATTTATTTTTTCGTTTTATAAATTATAAGCTAGCGTTTGATCACGATCTCGCCTGATGGTAAGCGATGATGCAGTATACGATGGTACACGCTTGCCTAGAATAAACCTATTCACTCGCGACTTGAAGATACCTAGGTTGTAGTTATCAGGAAACACAGACTCAGAGCGGTAGCAAGCGGTTTCACTCCTTGGTGGTGCGCATAATAATAGTGGAAGAGTACCGCTTTGTGCGTATGCGAGGTATGTCTACCATGTAGCGGTGGTGTAGCGCGGAGCGTCTGGTTGTCCAAATAATATTTTTTTCTTTCATTCTTCTTTCTTTCAATTAAATAAATATAAATATCGCTGGATATTTTACACAGCGATATCTAGCCCCAAACTAAGCAGAGCTTGCACTATGGAAACCAGATAACTGATAGAATATGTATATACTTTTTTTTTGTAAATACATACTTATAATATATAGAAAAACACCCAGACACGAAACAAATATCTGTAGATCATGCAAACATTTGTTCCACGGCGGGAAGCGAACCCACTACCTCCTGCGTCTCAGCCGTCTATACGCCCACTGCGCCACAGAGGCAGTCAAATTTATTTTTACCATTGATTAGAGATAATGATACGGTGGTTTGGACACCATATCACCAGATTGAACAAACTCCCACATTTGTGGGCGTTATTATTACGTACTATGAATATTCAGTGCAAAAACAATACTTTCGTCGGCATCCTTCGCCATCGGAATATCTGTTAAAAAGATAAACTTATTTATTGGTACAGGGTAAAACACGTCATACACTTAAAATTAATAAGTACCTACATTTATAAAAATAACGATATGTAAAATAATTACCAATTTAAACGGGTATTTATCGCGCATGTATATTTATTATTTATAATACGAGCACGTATTTATAATATTACATACGCGAAAAATACCCGTTTAAATCAGTAATTATGTACAGTGATCGCGTAAGTTTGAGTTTGAAAAATATAAAAACATGTAAAACGTACGGGGCCTGTTTGACCCACACAGCACGGAAGACCATATTATTTGTAATTACCTACGTATGTTATATGTACTTAATTGTATCTTGTGTTTTTCCTGTTTATTTATATAATTTTTCTTCGTTCGTAAAATCTAATGTTTGTTCTGTATTTGTTTTGTTTTGAATAGTCTGTCCTGTGTGTGTGTCAAATAAAAGGTCAAAACCGTTTATAACGACATCGTTTACAACACGAAATCGTTTCGTTCGCTTCGATGTCGTTATAAGCGGTTTGTTTACTGAATAGTTTACTAGGAATTCGGACGGGACCATACAATCTGGCTGTAATAACCGATAGGTCGTTGTAAACGATGTCGTTATAAACGGTTTTCACGTATTTTCTTTCTTTCTTTCTTTCAACTTATCTTGTGCGTCACATGAAGCAAAATGGCTTTTAGCAACTGCTTTCTGTAAATGCATGGTCCATGTATCACAATCAGTTTCACCATGTGTATGACATCAAGATTTTGTTTGATTGATTACCCTACGTTCCCTCGAGTGACAGCCGCGTTTCGTACTGAGTATTGTACTAAATTATTGACACCGGGGGATTACGTTCGACAGTGTACGCAAGTTGCTTGATTTATCGGGAATATGTTTACTGAAAAAGCTGGATATAGCCCGAAAATGCTTAGTTTATGGATATGGTGTGTGAGCAATACTCATGTGGGAGCTGACCTTATTAACCGACTGATGTAGGGTTGTTTTAGGAAAACTGGCAAAAGTTTTAGCTATGTCCTTGAGAAAATTGGAGATCTTAGTAAAGTAAGTTATCGGGAAAAGAAAAGTCACAAAGCTGGCAAACATCGTAGGTCACGCACCTTAGAAACTTACCTTATGCTGCACTGCATGCATTCATCAATTTGAGGCAGTTGTAAAGCCTCATGTAATGGAATTCGTCGGCCTTTTGGAATGTCTGTCGTAATTTGGATAATCTCCAGGCAAAACTGTGGATGACGTCCAGTAGAAGGGTTGGTCAACAGTAGCTCTGGACCGTGAAAAGTGAAAAATCTTTGCACAGCAGTGAAATAATAATATTCTATAAAGATAAGTTTTAGAACTCAAACCGCTCGGAGGCAGAAATATGTAAAGTGGTAGTACCTCCCCAGAATAGAAGGTTCTTTCACAAGAACCTTTACTAGTATTAAATTGGTTATGGATAATTTTTTGCGTTATATTGAATGAAAAATGCTTAGGCAATACAATTCATTAACGAGGGCGTGGAAGTGCCCTTTCAAATTAATAGTAATAGCTATTAGGTAGTCTTTAAGGAGACCTACATAATTTACTTGGCCCACAGCTTAGTATTAGTTTAAGATAAATGAGCACTGACTGTACCACTTGGCAGCGATTCATCAAGTCGTCACTGTCTGAGGCATGCGTACATTCATTAATAACGTTTTGTTTGAGAATTAATATCTGTGCTGAACCAGGGTATAACTTAATCTCCATTAGCTACGTTTAGTTATATATGCTAAAACCATACATAATTATTGAGGATAGCTCAATCATTATTATTTTTTTTTATATAAATTATAGGCTAGCGTTTGACCACTATCTCGCCTGATGGTAAGCGATGATGCAGTCTACGATGGTACACGCTTGCCTAGAAGAAACCTATAAACTCGTGACTTGAAGATCCCTAGGTTGTAGTTATCAGGAAACACAGACTCAGGCAAGGCGTTCCACTCCTTGGTGGTGCGCATAATAAAGGTGGAAGAGTAGCGCTTTGTGC
The DNA here is from genome assembly GCA_963924445.1 of Philereme transversata. Lineage (NCBI taxonomy): Eukaryota > Metazoa > Arthropoda > Insecta > Lepidoptera > Geometridae > Philereme > Philereme transversata. The sequence continues at coordinate 17,511,725 of OZ004347.1, forward strand.
GTATGGGAGGTATGTCTACCATGTAGCGGTGGCGCATTGCGGAGCGTCTGGTTGTCCGATCATAGAATGGGGATATTTATAAGTAGGTATGTATGTTTTTCTATTTATTATAAGTATGTATATATACAAAAAAAAAATATAAGTATTCTATCAGTTATCTTGTTCCCATAGCACAAGCTCTGCTTATTTTGGGGCTAGATAGCGCTGTGTGAAACGTCCTGCAATATTTGTTATTTATTTATTACTAGCTGTTGCCCGCCACTTCGTACGCTTTACACTACTAAATGTGTAGGTAACCTAGAAATAAAGCTAAACTCGCTGTTGCCACTTGACTTGACATCCTATTTTTATCCCATGGGACCTGATTTATGGGATAAAAAGTAGCCTATGTGTTATTCTAGTTCTAGAACTAAACTTTAGCAAAGTTTGTGCCCAATTCGATTAGTAGTTTTGGTAAGAAGGGTAACAAAGACCAAAATCATTTTCGCATAGAAACTTTGATACCCCATTTGTATCCCATGTGAACTGATTTATGGGATAAATGGGAGCCTATGTCGTGATCCAGGTTACAATCTACGTATATACCAAATTTAATCGAAATCGGTTCAGTCGTTACGGCGTGATTGAGTAACAAACATACAAACAAACATCCAAACTATCGCATTTATAATACATATTAGTGTGATCATTTCAAAAATGTCTATTACACTAATATTATAAATTCAAAAGTTTAGATGTTTGTTTGTTTGTTACTCAATCACTTCGTAACCACTTAACCGATTTCGATGAAATTTAATATGTAGATAGATTTTGGCCTGGATTAAAACATATGCTACTTATTATTGACCAACCACGCGCGTAAAGCCGCGGGCGGAAGCTTTTTAAAAATAAATTAAATTCTTAGTTACACAAAGTAAAATTCATTTACAATATTTTATTTTAATAAAAATAATAGTCAGAAAAAGAAATACATAATTAATTCGATAAATCTGCATAATCACACTTAAGTTGAGATACGATCAGGAAGATGAATATTGAATTATAATTTAAATAACTCAGTTCAAAGAGCTTTTGTAAAATAAATATATAGTATTGTTACGAGCTGAGGGTTCGGGATAAAATAATGGGAATCGATCCAACCAAAATAACACTTTTATTCAACACGATGATGATGAATACACGAACATGGTCACACGTATCACAACACACCAATTCACACCACTGGTGCACCACTTAAAGTCACCGAAATGTTCGCACGTATAGCTAAATCCAGACTGACTCGGGAGCAACTACTGTTCACGCGAGACCCTTCCCACGTCAGTCCTCCAGGGCCTCGCTGAGACTAACTCACTGAGACTGACTGACTGTCCGGCCATCTCTCCGGCCTATTTATATCGCACACATTTCGATTGTTCGAGAACGATGTCGATCCTTCCAGGAAAGGGTCGGTCCCTCGACACAATGGCCACTCCCCATTCTGCGAAACCACAAACAATAGCAACAATAATTCAGCAAGACAAAAGCGTTCGAGAAGGTTCGATTATTACTCATTGTTTAACAGCCTCGGCGTAACACTGCCCCCTCCTAAAACATGCTCGTCCCGAGCATTCTTAGCCCCATATCGCGGCAGCCGATCAACACGAACAATTTTAGGCACACCTCGCGCTGAAGATGTAGCAACTAGAGGAGCCACATTGCCGTCTCCAGTACTTCAGGACACACAGAGTCCCTTTCTCATCAGCGATCCCAATTCCAGCCTCCAAAACACGGCTCTCATGATTTCTATCTGTTCTTTCACTTCCTGGAATTCCTTTTCAGATGAACCGAACAATTCCCTCATCAGTCAAGCACGCTCTCATGGCCAACGTCGCTGATCTTCCTGTTGACGAAGCTGCTCTTCTTTATCCTGACGTCGCTGTTCCTCTTGCAACCGAGTCTGCTCCACCTGTTCACGTCGCTGTTCCTTCTGCAACCGAGCCTGCTCTTCCTGCTGACGACGCTTTTCTTCTTAATGCTGACGGCGTTGTTCCTCCTGCAACCGAGCCTGCTCTTCCTGTTGACGACGCTGCTCTTCTTTATGCTGACGGCGTTGTTCATCCTGCAACTGAGCCTGCTCTTCCTGTTGACGACGCTGCTCTTCTTTATCCTGACGACGCTGTTCTTCTGAGGACAAAGCATTGCCATAATAGCAGCAAGATTGCCTCCCACAGGAGCTTGCCCTACGGATGATGATGATGATGATGGTGCTCCAAATGATTCGGCGGCGGCTGATTCCATCTCCATCGGCTGACGACTCTGCCGAGCTTCTTGAACCGGAGACTCCCCAAACCGCCTTTCATCCATTTCCTGTTGTCGTTGACCTCTCGTCCTGACATCGTCCACGTTATCCTTTGGTAGAACCGGCATTATTTATCCCACTTCTGACACCAAATTGTTACGAGCTGAGGGTTCGGGATAAAATAATGGGAATCGATCCAACCAAAATAACACTTTTATTCAACACGATGACGATGAATACACGAACATGGTCACACGTATCACAACACACCAATTCACACCACTGGTGCACCACTTAAAGTCACCGAAATGTTCGCACGTATAGCTAAATCCAGACTGACTCGGGAGCAACTACTGTTCACGCGAGACCCTTCCCACGTCAGTCCTCCAGGGCCTCGCTGAGACTAACTCACTGAGACTGACTGACTGTCCGGCCATCTCTCCGGCCTATTTATATCGCACACATTTCGATTGTTCGAGAACGATGTCGATCCTTCCAGGAAAGGGTCGGTCCCTCGACACAATGGCCACTCCCCATTCTGCGAAACCACAAACAATAGCAACAATAACACAGCAAGACAAAAGCGTTCGAGAAGGTTCGATTATTACTCATTGTTTAACAGCCTCGGCGTAACAGTATTATCTGTAATAATATAGATATATCAGCATTGTACTGTATTATCCTGTCCATACAAAGGTTGTCTAGAAGTGATTGCTTTTCGCGATAAGACTAAATCGGTTTACAACAATTATGTTCTGTGTTTTAATTTGGTGTACAATAAAAAAGTATCTCTATCGCGCGTACGTATACTAGTGTGAGATTTGGCCTATGGCTAAACTTAAAATAATACGGAACTTAGCACAAAAAAAATTTAACACGATTTAGCGCGTGTTTAAAAAAATCCGTAATATTTTAGTATAGGATTTTTTCAAACACGTATATATTTTAAATACGCACAACATAGTTTTTTTTTGTTGTAAGACCCTTAAAGTTTAATAACGGTCGAATTTTAACCACTGTGCACAGTGCACACTGTAACTATTTAGTTATAAAACCTACGAGCTTACAGTAGTCGCATTATGATGTGAAACTCATACTTTTTACTCTTCCACCTTTATTATGCGCACCGCCAAGGAGTGGAACGCCTTGCCTGAGTCTGTGTTTCCTGATAACTACAACCTAGGGATCTTCAAGTCACGAGTGAATAGTGTTACGCCGAGGCTGTTAAACAATGAGTAATAATCGGACCTTCTCGAACGCTTTTGTCTTGCTGTGTTGTTGCTGCTATTGTTTGTGGTTTCGCAGAATGGGGAGTGGCCATTGTGTCGAGGGGCCGACCCTTTCCTGGAAGGATCGACATCGTTCTCGAACAATCGAAATGTGTGCGATATAAATAGGCCGGAGAGATGGCCGGACAGTCAGTCTCGAGTCAGTGAGTCAGTGAGTCTCAGCGAGGCCCTGGAGGACTGACGTGGAGCAGGGTCTCGCGTGAACAGTAGTTGCTCGCGAGTCAGTCTGGATTCAGCTATACGTGTGAACATTTCGGTGACTTTAAGTGGTGCAACTGTGGTGTGAATTAGTGTGTTGTGATTACGTGTGACCAAGTTCGTGTATTCATCGTTTAGTGCTGAATAAAAGTGTTATTTTGGTTGGATCGATTCCCATTATTTTATCCCGAACCCTCAGCTCGTAACAATTTGGTGTCAGAAGTGGGATAAAATAATGCCGGTTCTACCAAAGGATAACGTGGACGGTGTCAGGACGAGAGGTCAACGACAACAGGAAATGGATGAAAGGCGGTTTGGGGAGTCTCCAGTTCAAGAAGCTCAGCAGAGGCGTCAGCCGATAGAGATGGAATCAGCCGCCGCCGAATCATTTGGAGCTTCATCATCATCATCATCCGTGGGCCAAGCTCCTGTGACAGGCGATCTTGCTGCTATTATGGCAATGCTTCGTCAGGATAAAGAAGAGCAGCGTCGTCAACAGGAAGAGCAGGCTCGGTTGCAGGAGGAACAACGCCGTCAGCATAAAGAAGAGAAGCGTCGTCAGCAGGAAGAGCCGGCTCGGTTGCAGGAGGAACAACGCCGTCAGCATTAAGAAGAGAAGCGTCGTCAGCAGGAAGAGCAGGCTCGGTTGCAGAAGGAACAGCGACATGAACAGGTGGAGCAGACTCGGTTGCAAGAGGAACAGCGACGTCAGGATAAAGAGGAGCAGCGTCGTCAACAGGAAGATCAGCGACGTTGGCCATAAGAGCGTGCTCGACTGATGAGGGAATCGTTCGGTTCATCTGGAAAGGAATTCCAGGAAGTGAAAGAACAGATAGAAATCATGAGAGTCGTGTTTTGGAGGCTGGAATTGGGCTCGACTGATGAGGGAATTGTTCGGTTTATCTGGAAAGTAATTCCAGGAAGTGAAAGAACAGATAGAAATCATGAGAGCCGTGTTTTGGAGGCTGGAATTGGGATCGCTGATGAGAAAGGGACTCTGGGTGTCCTGAAGTACTGGAGACGGCAATGTGGCTCCTCTAGTTGCTACATCTTCAGCGCGAGGTGCGCCTAAAAGTGTTCATGTTGATCGGCTGCCGCAATATGGGGCTAAGAATGCTCGGGACGAGCATGTTTTAGGAGGGGGCAGTGTTACGCCGAGGCTGTTAAACAATGAGTAATAATCGGACCTTCTCGAACGCTTTTGTCTTGCTGTGTTGTTGCTGCTATTGTTTGTGGTTTCGCAGAATGGGGAGTGGCCATTGTGTCGAGGGGCCGACCCTTTCCTGGAAGGATCGACATCGTTCTCGAACAATCGAAATGTGTGCGATATAAATAGGCCGGAGAGATGGCCGGACAGTCAGTCTCGAGTCAGTGAGTCAGTGAGTCTCAGCGAGGCCCTGGAGGACTGACGTGGAGCAGGGTCTCGCGTGAACAGTAGTTGCTCGCGAGTCAGTCTGGATTCAGCTATACGTGTGAACATTTCGGTGACTTTAAGTGGTGCAACTGTGGTGTGAATTAGTGTGTTGTGATTACGTGTGACCAAGTTCGTGTATTCATCGTTTAGTGCTGAATAAAAGTGTTATTTTGGTTGGATCGATTCCCATTATTTTATCCCGAACCCTCAGCTCGTAACAATAGGTTTCTTCTAGGCAAGCGTGTACCATCGTAGACTGCATCATCGCTTACCATCAGGCGAGATAGTGGTCAAACGCTAGCCATTTATAAAAAAAAAAAAAAACATCTGACCACCGCACGCACACATTGGTCAAATAAAATAGCGCGCGCTTCCCCGGTTTCCTGTTACATATTTCCATCCCTTTTGCCAAAATCACTCCCACAAACCGAGAGGAAAGATGTTATACATCAATAAATCCATAATATTTTGATAGGAAATAGCCATGAACGTATTAACAATCAAGTTATATCCCACTTTCGTTAGTTGATCTACTAGCTTCTAAACTTGGTAAAGCTCGTTACTAAATGTTCAATTTCGATTTAACTTCAATAACTTCTAGCTTCAATATCAATAAACACAGTATCTTGAAGCTACATTCGCAATATCGGAGAGCAGAACAAACAGAATCTATGGAACTTGGCAACGCACTCAGACATCCTGACAGGCGAATGCAGCTATGGAATCTAAGAATTAATGTTACTGATTTTACTGGACTTTATGTGGTAATATTGAATAAATTGTTTTATCTTAAACATTCTTGGAAATTTGAGTATTATTTTGACAAAATTCTTCGAGATAAATCGAAATTGCTGCACTGGCCAAATACATGCGAGCAGCGGCCGGCAAAAGTTGTATGAAAATCCATATCAGTCGTGGTTTAGCGGCCAAATAAATTACATAGTACATGGCAACCAAAGAGGTAACTAATCAAAGATTTTATTTAAATTTCGAACTGGCTTGCAAATAAAAAGCTCTTTATTGAAAAAAAAAAACAAATTAACACTTTAACGCGGGAAAAATTATTGTTGTTCGTTATTCGTCATTGATTTTGAAAAGTAATTGTATTTATTATATTATTTTATAATTTCCGCGCATTATTCGAGAAAAGTACTGTGCTATATGTATATATTTAATGATTTTATGACTTGTAATAATATTGAATAGTCGTTTTTATTTTTTCATAGCTAATAGTCAATTTAATTAATTTGTGACATTATCCTTAGTAGTAGGTATTATTCAAAATCTATTTTATTTTATATTCTTTGATGATTATTATTCAGTTGACTTTTTTTGACATTTCTTATTTTTTTGACATTTTAGGTATAAGTACATTTTGTTTTGTTTTATATTATTATTTTTGACTGTTTTATTTTATTATGTATGTGATAATTTAATATTGTAATTTATATATATGATGTAATTTCAAACACAATTACCTGATTGCTACTGAATAAATAAATAAAATTAAATAAAAATTAACTACAAGCCTTGGCCACAACTAGGCATTGATGGACTTACGTATGTGTGCCTCAGCTTCGCCTCGGCCCACATTTACACGTTCGTCCATCAATTCCTCTTTTGCTGGCCGCTGTAGAAATGTACTATAGTTCGTATTTCAAAAAGTTGAATTGAAATTGATTGTTAGGTTGTGCCTCATAATATGTTTTTCCTCTGTTCGTTTGTTTGCTGTAAGGTTGCTGTAAGGTTGTGGCGCTGTCTTAAAAATATAAACACGAACATCTTATACCTATATTCTAAGTATTACTTACCGATATCCACAAACAATAAAGATTTACGATTTATTTATGATTTGTTTTTTAACCGAATTAAAAATATGGATGAGGTCCTCAAATTAATTTTTTTTATGTATGTTCCCCGATTACTCGAAGACACCTGGACTGAAAGGGTATACTTCCCAGGTGGTTCCATTGACACCAAGTTTGGATCTGATAAAGAGATCCACAAAAAATCGAGGGCAACCCTCAAATTTTACAGAGAAGCAATTAAGTTTCATGTCCTACTATGAACTTCGTTATTTGTCAACCGTGTCGTTATATGTTGTGCTTATTTCTCATTACTGCATCTTTACAAAAACCAACTTAATATAAATTCTACCTAAGAATTAAGTGATTGTTTGTAGCGACAAGCGACACACACACACGGGCTCCCCGTATGAAAGCCGATACCAGACTGAATCGCGGACCGGGCGTCCGAAGCAAATGGTTGCATTAGTGCAAAAGTTAGTTATATTAATTTTATGGTAAAATAAAATAAGTATTTTAAAATTTAAAACGCAGGTGCACTTATTTATGTTGTGTAAAATTACTGTATAAAGTTTCAAGATCTAAATTGAAGTATTCATCGCATAAGAACGGTTTTAAGATAAATTTGGAGTCATCTTTGGATTTTTATTATTTAAAGAAAATTTTACAGAATCGTGTTTTCTTAATATAGGTGTTCTAGCACGTATCCTCATCTATTACATATATGAATTTCAAATTGAAAGCACAAAATTTATCAAATCCAAATCATATTCATTCATTAATCATAATGTAAATAGGTACCTGTTAAACTGACTAAGTGGCATCGTCGCAAAGGCACTTCCGGTTTACGTTAAAAATTGTTTATTGAAAATGTACTGATTACTAGATAAATATTCAAGCTACCGGTATTAAACCCACCTCTAAAATCAGTCAACACGATTTCGGATGTGTGTTTTAAATTAATGTCGTAATAACAAAACAGGATGTATAGGTTATAGGGCGTCTCATTTTGAACGCCTATAAAAAATGCTCATGAAAAGTAAGTGCAATAAATAGAACATATTTGCGTGAACAAGCCCTGTCTAACAGCATCACGTTTATACTGTAAATTTCCTTATATTTCCATTGTGTTCCGGGGGATCTCGGTCACAATTACTTTATTCGGGTAAAGTTTGGATACTCAGTGACTAAATTAACTTAGAATGATTTCATTTTCATAATATGACTATATTCACAGGCACCAAAACCTTCATAATTAGGAAATGTATTACGTCATACGACGTCCGAAATTTGATAATAAGGATTTGTTATTCGTACAATGTTTAGGACAATAGAAATTACAACTATTTGTAAAATATCGTGATTTATGTGAATCATTATTATAAATACGGGATTAATCTTCCGTTTTTACGGTGTTACAATCGACAATGTGCTTTCGTGCTTTTGAGATTAAGCCTGGCTTGCAAAAAGATCCCTAAACGCATGTTTGGTATTGACGTATTTGTATGATTTGACAACTCTCTAAATCATGTTTAACCACTAAATACTTTTGGGCATCTTTACTCAAACGCCCTAAGATAACTGTCCCGGCTATCAAAGTCATGAAGCCATGTCGAAGGCCTTAGTGCGGCCTATAAAAACTCTACATCAGAGATAACTACCAGCCCATACTATTATGTACGAAATTACATATGTATTACAATCAATATTATTAATTAGGTATTAAGTGCCTATGTATTTTTTACAAGATGCATTAAGCGATTGAAATTTAGGAAAATCCAAATTATTATTTTGTAAATGGCTATAGTCTCTCAGCGTCCTGAAATCCAGTGATAACTTGGTGAGTGCATCGTGTTCGCTTGTTTCAGTGCTTACGTCATTCGTCAGTGTATCATATTATAAACGTAGATTAACATGTAGTCTAGGTTAGACGAGATTTAATCAGATATGACAAGATTCGTAGACGAACCAAAGTCACCGCTTTATACAGCAGAAATGGCTTAATGCTATTTTCTGGATAAGCAAGCTGAAGTGGCAGTGGGCAGGGCACATATGTAGCTCGAAGAACTGACGGCTATTCGGGTGGAAAGGTTCTCGAGTGGAGACCACACACTGGAAAGCGCAGCGTAGGACGGATTGAAAACCAACCTGGTATAGGTTGCTAGGAGCCTTTGGAGCCTGTGACTGTTATGATGATGATGACGATGGTAGTAAAGGGCTGCTGCAGTTGCCATAAATTCTCGACGGAAGTTGAGTACTTAGGTCTGCCCGTGGCATTGATTGTTATAACACAAACGAAACGTTGTGATAATAAATGAAAAGGTACATATACGATATAAATACCCGTATAATATATAAGTAAACTAGCTTCCGCCAGCAGCTTCGCACGCGTGTATGTCAATAAAAAGCGGGCTATGTTTGACACCAGTTTATGATCTTTTTTTATGTTATTTATGGGGATTTGAACACCTCCGTGGTGCAGTGGGCGAATAGCCGGCTGAGATGCAGGAGGTAGCGAGTTCGATCCCCGCCGCGGAACAAATGTTTCCATGATCTACAAATATTTGTTCCGGGTCTGATTGTTTCTTTATATATTATAAGTATGTACATATTTACAAAAAAAATGTATATAAGTATTCTATCAGTTATCTGGTTCGCATAGTACAAGTTCTGCTTAGTTTAGGGCTAGATAGCGTTGTGTGAAATGTCCAGCAATATTTGTTTATTTATTTTTATAGGCTAACGGTCCACCTGATGGTAAGCAGTCACCGTCGCCTATTGACACCAGCAACACCCGGAGTATTGTCGATGCGTTCCCTACCCTGTAGACACCTCTTTACATTTCTCTTGAAGTGTGCCATGTCGTAGTCTAACGGGAAAACGTCAGATGGTAGCTCATTCCATATCTTGCAAGTATGAAGAAAAGATCGCGTGAAAAGTGTGGTGCGGGATACCTAATTGTCGATATTAAGTGGATGAGCTTTATTACGTAGTCGAGAAGTGCGGTGGTAAAATCTCGACAACGGGATGAGATGGATAGCTCCTCAGAACATTACCTATTATACAGGCGGTAGAATACAGTGAGTGATCCGATGTCACGGCATTGACTCAGTGGTTCCAGCCTGATGGCGAGTTTCGGATCGCCAATAATTCTAATGGCTCTTTTCCGACGGGAGTCAAAACGAAGCAATTGGTACTTTAGGGCACCATGCCAAAGATGGGAACAGTATTCTACGTGCGGCCGAACTTGCACTTTGTACAACAATAGCTGTTTGTTCTGTTTCGATACCTATATCGAAATCGGTTCAACCGTTACGACGTGATTGAGTAACAAACAAACAAATATCCAAACTTTCACATTTATAAAATTAGTGATTAGTAAATCAGTCAGGCATCACAACCTTACAAAAATGTATTGGCGTGATCCTCGACGGGTTAAATAATAATAAAATCTTTAATTAAGCAACAGTTAGTATCAGCTAGTATCATGGAAACGATAACTAAATATTTATTGATATATTGATAAATTATGTGCCGGAATGCACATATTCTGTCCCTTCTTTTTAACATTCTTTTCAATCCTTCTTCACCATTCTATCTAAAGGAGCGTTTTGTGTTCTTGCACCAGGCGCATGATCGAAATCTACGCTCATCTGAAGCTCTAAGTCTCCAAACCCCTGTCCACAGTTCTCAATTTTATGGTGACTCCTTTACAGTTCAAGCTGTGCGGCTGTGGAACGCTTTACCTTTCTCTATTAGATCATCTAAATCTCTTCCTTCAAAGCTAAGGTATACAACCATTTCCTTTCTTTGTCTACGCACTGCTAGTTTATCGTTATGTTTATCTCCTTTATTGTAGTTTATATATAAGTACATATTATTATATTTGTACGTATATATATTTAATTTATTAGTAAGTATAGGTAGTTTATGTAAGTTTATGAATATACTCGTATTTACACCGCCGTCTTTTTGATTTTGTTTTGTCCTGTCCATCCAAAGGTTGTCTGGAAGTGATCGCTTTTAGCGATAAGACCGCCCATTGTACTTACCTTAATTTTTGTGTATTTTATTGTATTTTTAATTTTGTTGGTGTGCAATAAAGAGTATTCTATTCTATTCTATTCTTATGTGTAGTTATGACGCAAGTCTAACAAATACTACTCACTTGTTACTTCAAATTTAATTAGTTTGTTACACGTTTTTAACTCATGAAAATCGACACAACTTTTGGAAGAACAGTAAGTATTAGTAAGATCTACGAGGCTTTATTTCTTCGACATCAAAATTAGGTTAAACTTATCTCGCTGATCCGAACCAGTAGGGCGATAATACGAACACGATGGACTTGGTAACCGTCGGAGATTATAACGCCGAACTCGAAGTTACCACTGATTGGGCTCCTGATCAATGGACCAACAGATTCTAGTGATAATTGCTAGGAAAATGTTGTTTGGAACTTCTTTCAAGGTTATTCTGGCTCGATATTTTTAAGCAAGCGTTTAAGTGATTTGATTTATATAATATAAATAGTAATTAATAATTCTGGACATGCCACACAGCGCCATCTAGCTCAAGACTAAGCAGAGCTTGTACTATGGGAACCAGATAACTGATATAATACTTATGAACATTTTTTTCTTTTAAATCATACTTAAAGTATTAAATATAGAGAAACAATCAAACCAGGAACAAATATATTCAGATGATGCATACATTTATTCCGCGGTGGGAACCGAACCCGCAACCTCCTGTATCTCAGCCGGCTATTCGCCAACTGCACCAGGGAGGTCGTTAAATATAAAAATCGTTTGGTCTAATCTTTGGTTCGATAAAAACTTTAACACCCGAGTTCGCCACTAACATAAACAAACTTTTTACCCATAAACAAATAAAATAAATTATCAATTCATTAGCCAATTGATGCCTAACTTGCGTTAAAAGTTCCCATTTGGCAGTAACAAGATAATGAACTGAAAATGTGAGTCTACAAAGGTCATTAACATCAGAAAAAAACTCCCTCTTTCACAAGCCTGCTAACCGAATGATGCTAGGAAAATATCGGAAATTGCGACACGCGGTCTGTCCATACCTTTCAATATTTGTCAAAGGGCGAAGCTAACTAAAGGAGCTTCCACAAAAACCTACACACATCCTAGGGAGGGGGTGATGACGGAGTGAACGTTTTACTGCTATTTTCATTACTTACCATAAGGAGGATTATCACAATTTTTTTATACCTAATAATTATATTAAAAAAATATTATAATGTGAATTGTGGTTCGGAGCGGTTCGCATTCACCCCGATGAAGATTCACGAAATGAATGAATTGAATTGAACGTACGTGATCAATCTCGTATTTATAATAATTATTGAAATCAATCACATTATTATTATTAATAATATGATTGATTTCAATAATTAAAAAAAATCGAGTGGGACTGGGCTGGTCATTTATGTCGTATGTCGGGTGATCAGTGAGCTAAGCTCACCACCGAGTGGAACCCTGACACAGCCCGAAGACGTCGCGGCAGACCAAAGAAGAGATGGAGAGACGAGCTCACTAATTTCCGAGCGGACTGGACCATCTTAGCGCCTGAAAGAAGTGTCTGGAAAGAGTGGGGGGAAGCCTTTGCCCAGCAGTGGGACACATTGGGCTAATAGTAATAATAATAATAATGATTGAAATCAATCACATAATTTATTTTTTATGTACATTGTAATTACAAATAACCTTAATATTATACCCTAAAAACCGTGCAAGGTTTACCTGGGTAGGTACTCATATTCGTATAATGATTAATATGATTCATGAAAGTTTTTACGTTACCATTTAATGAATCAGGAATCACAAATGTGAGGATATCAGGGTATCAAATTAAAGGTCATTTATTCGAATAATACGATAGCGAAATTATATAGTCCTAAATGGCAAACTGGTGAGCCTGCTGTTGGATGCAGGCCGCATCAGTCCCCTCTGGAAATCTATCGGACCTACTGTGTTCGTATTGTATTCATTTATTTTAGTTAAAAAATAATCCTTAATACAATCAAATAAATAAAAATAAAAAAATTAAATTACATAAATATACTTGTTTGCTTATTATATACAGTTAAAGGAGCTGGTTACCATTTAACATCAGGTGGCGCCATAAGCATTTTCATGTAACATAAAAAATGAAAAAAATAAAATGCGTGAGTGTCGCAGAACACTCGGTTGGAACAATATTATACTATTTAATTTATAATTTTATTTTATAACAATAATTATATTATTATTTTATAGCATACGCGCTATGGATAACCGTCTACACTTAAGAAAGTGTAGAAAGTGGTCGTGACGGAAACTCGTGACGGAAAACTCTTACACTTTTTTCGCCTAGCCCCCATCCGCCAAGTCCGTACCGTGCGATCACGAACTTTGTTCTAAAAAAGGTCAAGTCTTTCGAAGTCCGAATCGGCTGTTACGTACCTAGTAAATATCACCAAAATTACAGCTTCGGGCATTCCCGTCACGTCCACGAAAACATTGCAATTTTTATAACAAAACTCCTCGCTAAACGACAGTGGGGAATAGTATATTTGTATTTTCATTTCATACATAAAGAATTTTTTATGTTCTGTACGTAAAATAACTGAGAATGGTTGGGATTGTTTAGTTGTGAATTCGTATATATCCCATAACAGAATATACATTGTGTTGGGTTATCATCATATAAACTATAACGCCCACTAAACATGGACTTTCCGTAGATTTTCGGCGGCTTACACACAACGGTTCACAGAAACCTTTATCAGGTCAGGTTCTATCTAGCGGGGAGGGCTATCTTACGCTGCGTTTTTGAAGTGAAAACTTCTTTAGCATCGTTGTGATTTGAAAGTCGATGAAACGAAAAAGCGACAGTAAAAAGAGACAGACACATAAATTCATAAGATTTAACATGGGAGAAAATGAGATAGGAAGCATTATACAGTGTTTCTTATGTTCGTGGTTCTCTTTGTGCTTTGCTTCGTACTCCCTCCACTCGTGTTAATAATTATCTAATTTTGCATCACTATGATCATTACTAAAACCTACAATGATCATCTTCCTGAAATTTTACATTCGTCTCATTATCTTGAAACCAACATTTTTTAAGGTTTCACTTCTACCCCGTGGGAATTGCACACATGCTTTTTTTTAGTTTTGAGTATTAAATATCATGTTGGGACTTTTGAGTATAACACCAATTTGATTGATCACTAAAACTAGCCCGCAAACATGCCATCATAACAAAAATTACTTAATATAAGAAATGTTATGTTAAATTTCATTGTAATTTGATCTTTAGTGTGAACAATTTAAGACCGTTAGTAGTTTGTTAAGGATTAAGTAAAGGCCTAGAATAGTTAACCAATATTTAATATTTCGGACAGCCGACGACGCCCAGCGCTCCTGCTCAATGTCCTCAGTGAACAAAGGTTTTTTTTGTGTCTATTATCTATTGTATCAAAAAATGGCCCTTTTGGAAATTATCATCATCATATTACCCATAAGACGTCCACTGGTGAATATAGGCCTCCTCCATTTTCCGAGCGACATTCTTTTGGACATACAATACATTTCTTTATTTAACTAACAATTTCTAACACAAGTAACTTCTTTAACAGAAATGTAACCGTCTTTCAATAGTTTTTTTGTTCCGCTATCCCATCATCTGATCCTGACTTGGTGCTAATGGGACCACCTGGGATGTATAATGAATGAATGAATGAAAAATTCTTTATTGCACAAAATAAAAATAATTTGTGCATAGGCGAACTTAATGCCAAATAAATGAATAAATAAATATCGCTGGACATTTCAGACAGCGCTATCTAGTCCCAAACTAAGCATAGCTTATACTATGGGAACCAGATAACTGATAGAATACTTATATACTTTTTTTTTGTAAATACATACTCATAATATATAGAAAAATACCCAGACATGGAACAAATATCTGTAGATCATGCAAACATTTGTTCCGCGGCGGGAATCGAATCGAACCCGCTACCTCCTGCGTCTCAGCCGGCTATACGCCCACTGCACCACGCTAGATATCATTCTCTTCCAGTTAACTTTTGTGTAATGCGGACAAACCATTATTATAGGTAGTGCATATTTGGTAGAGGGAGATGCTTAATTTAAATTCCAAGATACAGATATAAACAAATAAATATAACTAATCCTAGAAAAATACATGGTATTTAAATAAACCTACTTTCTAATACTTAAATATCAATAAACCTTAGTAATACAATTCATAAAATAATAAATATTGTTATAATATTATATACACATAGACTTATACATTGAAACCATATAGATATATATAACGTATAAAAGATATAACAGAGTATAACAGGATACCGCTCATTTTTAGGCTTTGTTCATGAGGTAGTAGGTAGGTATACCCTTTTAAACAAAAAAATAATATCTCGAAACAGTCCAGGCGTCTTCAAGTAATCGGGGAACATAAATAAAAAAAAAGATTCTAACGAATTCAGAAATTCCTCCTTTTTTGAAGTCGATTAAAAATAAAACCGCTTTTGATATCTTAGTATAGCCTGACATAAGAGGACGTAACTATTCGTATAAAACACTATAAAGAAAAAAGCCCTTGTTTGTCTCCAAATAAAACCCGGAATATAAAAAGCAGTATGCTACACAAGTTTTCTACAAAAACAACCAGAAACCTCTCATAATTGAATACCGAAACATTTGCATACATAGGTACCGGAAGTAAAACATGCCTTGCATGGTAGCTGAATATGATGGGTGATGTAGCGCTGTACCTATGTATTTTATGGGTGAATATAATCCAAGGTTTTGTGTGGTTTGGGATTTATAACGGATTATACATGTAAATTATTTTATTTATTTTTATGTTACCAGATTCCGCCCGTGGCTATGCACGCGTTTAATAAACAAATAATGCTGGATATTTCACAAAGCGCCATCTAGCCCCAAACTAAGTCAAGCTTTTATTATAGAACCAGATAATTAATATAATACATAGGTAAATCCTTTTTTTATAAATAGATTAGATAAGATAATTCTTTATTGTACACCTAATAACAATACAACTACAAAGAACACCGTAAAACTATGTGATACAATTGGCGGTCTTATCGCTGAATAGTGATCTCTACCAGACAACCTTTGGATGGAATGGACTGTGTGGACATTACCTGGGGTGTAATAGTGTACTCGTACCTAACATACTACATATACATACTTATAATTATGATATAAAAAATAAAAATAACATAAATGAATGAACCCAAATAAAAACTACATATATAAGAAACATACATATCAAAATACAGTCTGTCACCGCATTCAGGACATTAATTTAAAACACATACGCAGAATCGTATTATCTGGTTTTAGAGACTGGTTTAAACCAGTACATAGGTATAACCAGTACTCGATATATTTCCAATAAACAATTTTTTACGTAAATCGGCGGCGCCTTTACGCTGATGCCGCTTAACAGTTTAACAGGTACCTACTTACATGATGCATGGATATGATTTGTTTACCTATTTTATACAGGCTGTTTCATTGCTATTTTAGGACTTGAAATTAAGGTAGATTGTAAATTAATAAAAAATCCATGACAGTGAATTTGAAAAAAGAAACTATTTTACGATACTAGCCATCGGCCCTAACCGTGATTTAAATTAATGTCGTAAATGCGATGACACGCAGTATATATATATAAATGAATCCCTCGCACCATAACTTGAGAACGACTTCACCGATTTTAATGATTTTTTTGTATGTGTTTGAGATGGTTTATATTCACAATTGGACCCGGTAGGTGGCGCTGTTGTCGATATCAAGTTAAAGTCACGGGCATACAACTAGTAATATTTAGAAAAATACCCAGATCCGGAACAAATATTTGTAGATCATTCAATCATTTATTCCGTGACAGGAATCGAACCCACAACGTTCTGCCTATCAGCCAGCTCTTCACCCACGGTGCTACGGGGGTCGTCTTAATAAAAAGTTGACTGTCTCAATCCAGGTCAATCAATCAATCTATATATGTACAAAATTAAAATAGGCTTGCGTTAGATTAAATACATAGATATCCTCGCGTTTATCACGATCTCGCCCGAAGGTAAGCGATGATGCATTAAACGATGGAGCACATAATAAAAAAACGTACAAAAACGTAGTAATAAAATGAATGTGTAAAAATTTCATTGCATGCGTTAAACTCTGAATATGGCTGTACCTTCACAAAAACTGTACCTCACACTTGTTATAACGGAATATAGTACATTACTGCAGTGGCCAGCAAAAGAAGCATTGATAGACGAACGTGCAAATGTAGGCCGAGGTGAAGCCGAGGCACACATACGTATGTCCATCAATGCCTAGTTGTGGCCAAGACTTGTATAGTACTTTTCTCAAATAATGCGCGGAAATGATAAAATAAAATAAAAATACAATTACTTTTCACAATCAATGACGAACAACAATATTTTCTCCCGCGTTAAAGTGTTAATTTGTTTTTTTTTTCAATAAACAGCCTTCTATTTAAAAGCAAGTTCGAAATTTAAATAAAACCTTTGATAAGATACATTCTTGGCTGCCATGTTTCGGAGTAAAAGATCGTTCCATTTTTAAATTACACGACAGATATGAGTTTAATACGTAATTTATTTGGCCGCTAAACCACGACAGATATGGATTTTCATACACATTTTGCCGGCCGCTGCTCGCATGTATTTGGCCAGTACAGCAATTTCGGTTAATCTCGAAGAAGGTTGTCAAAATTATGCTTAAATTTCGAAGCATATTTGAGAAAAATACATTAGATTTGATTTGATTTGAACACGCTTACCTAGACGAAACCACTCACGACTTGAAGACCTAGGTTGTAGGACGTGGTTATCAGGAAACACAAAACAGATTACGTGGAAGACAACAGAAGTTTTTTTTAAATGCATTCCTGACCAAGAGGAATAAAGTCACTTCCCAGATAATCTGCCATCTAGTGGGGGCACTTCTATGCTGCGTTTTACAGTATATGCTGATAAAAAGATACAATTAAAAAGTAGCACAAATGTTATTTTATTGCATAATCCAATAATTGTACATTTATTGCAATAATTGTAATTTCCCTTCATTTGCTGTTGTACCATTATATCGATGGTACCATAGCAAATGGTTTTTTCGGTATATGTGGTATCATTCAGAAAATAAATGATAGTGACTAAAAACAAAAAATTATTCAAAAAATTTATTTACTTAAAATCTATGTAAAACCCTATGAATGACTTAATATAATAGTAAATCATTAAACGAGGGAATAAAGCAGTGCCTTGCGTCACGGGCGCTATATTGAATCCCGAACGTAACGAAGGATTCTAGAGTTAACTCACGAGCGGAGTGAGGGAGTTACTAAAATACTGAGTGCAGAGAGGAATATAAGAACGTCCAAGATGCAGACAGCTTTATCCACGAGGAGAATACCCTACTTTCCACACTTTCTGCGAGACAATAAAAACCAAATCTAGGTTGGTGCATTCTGTGCAGAGGTCAGTTCGATTTACGAGTGAGTTCTTACTGTGTGGGTCTCTTTGGTTCAAATTTTAATTCAAATGAGGTTCCAAATCCTAATCACAAACTTACTCAAATTCAGTACAACTTTACTCCCGGCTCAACCGTAGGGCTTTAATCACCTGCTTTCGGTGAGGTTTACATGACACATAATTTGACATTGTCGAGCAGGTGTGGTGTAAAAAAGTACTTTTTTCATCTGTCACTAAACACTTTGGATGACAGTAGGTTGTTAGATTGTTTTTCCTAGTACCTTAGAGGGAATGACGGCATAACAAAATTAACTTAAGCAAATTTAAACTTTTAATGTTCCGTCGTTATTACGTTAAAAATAAATAGCAACGCGTTTCAATTACATGTAAAGTTGCAGTGGCTGGCATCGATATTAGATATAGGCTTAAATAGGCTTTCAGGTAGTCACCAAATCTACTCAAAGATAGTAAACTAATACATACAACATTTTAATACCCTGAACATAATGTAAGGGAAAATATTCAAGCAACTTTTTATAATAATATTATGATAGATAATTAATGTAGGATGAAGAATTTATCCAGCCAGAAAATTAAGATATCAAAGTATGTATAATCAACCCAAACTGTCAGAGTCAAAATGCCAACCAATCAATTACATGGGTCCAAGATAAACCAAACTCCAGAAAACTTGCCAAAGGTTTGGACCCAGCCTGGAATTATGAGGGATTAACTTTCGTACGGTCCTACATATACTTAGCAGGTATTAGGTAGGCTACGTAGCTTATGTGGAGAGTCGCAGGTACCTTTTCATGTTAGGTTACGACTTCTTCAGGGCAGATCAGATGGTAGGTCGCAAGCCTGTATCCCCACAAAAACATTCAAATAAAACATGAATACTTATCACACCAATATTTTAAATACGAAAGTTTGGATGCTTGTTTATTTATTTGTTTGTTTGTTACTCAATAACGTCGTATCAGCTGCACCGATTTCGATGAAATTTGGTATTTAAGTAGATTATAACCTGGATTACCACATAGGCTATCTTTTATCCCGTAAATCAGTTCCCATGGAATAAAAATGGGGTGTCAAGTCAAGTTGCAACAGCGAGTTTAGCTTTATTTCTAGGTTACCAATACATTTAGTAATGTGACGCGTACGAAGTCGCGGGCAACAGATAGTATTTTATATTTTGTATTACTCAGTCTTAGATGCCTCAATGGAAGACCAACAGCAGGGCTAATTTAAAACGTCGGAAAGCTGTCTGATCTGTCTGCAATTTTTTTCAGATTCGTTTTCTTATCAAAAACGCTTTTTTAAATTATTTCGGGTTTACCATAAAGGTCGGATACCTTTCCTTTCCTTTACCTCTTAAAAATATTGACGCTAACACTTTTTCTTATCACATTTCTAACTACTCTCGTAGTTTATCAGCTGTCTATATTGTAAGCTGTGGCTACATACACTTAGTAGGTATTAGGTTGGTAATCCATGCGACCCCACGGTCATAGACATTACTTTCTAAGTGATTTCAACCGGATCTTCTCTTTGAAGGATCTGGATTATAAGTTAAAATATAGTTTTTGATAATTATTTATAACTAGCTTCCGCCAGCGGCTTCGCACGCGTTGTATGTCAACAAAAAGTAGCATATGCGTTAATCCAGGTTATAATCTACGTACATACCAAATTTCATCTAATTGGTTCAGGCGTTACGACGTGATTGAGTAACAAACAAACATACAAATATCCAAACTTTTGCATTTATAATTATTAGTGTGACTAGCTTCCACCCGCGGCAAAATAAATATAGTCTGTCTCAATCCACGTTATCTTTGTACCAAATTTAGTTAAAATCGGTTCAGTTCTTTAGTCGTGACGTAACAAGCAGAGAGAGTTACTTTCGAAACTATGTAAATTAAAATTAAAAGCTCTTCATTGGTAAGTGCATCACTTAAAGCCGTGTACAGACATCGCGAGGAGTGCGTCGTAAATGGTTCGTCGCGCGTTTGCCGCAACCTGAGGCATACGACGGTACATTTACGTATGCGTCCCGAACGACACATGCTCAAACTGAGCACGCAAACAACCACGCACGGTGTTCGTCAGTAGAAAAATGGTTCCGACAAGGCGAGACGTGCAGATTGCAGCTGCACCCTATATAGTGATTCATTCAATATTAAAAAAAAAGAGGAAAGAAGAAAAGACGCTAGTGGACAAAACGATTTTTCAAAAGTTCACGCAGGGATTCGGTATCAGCCTCTATGACGCATGAGCGCGCAACGCAAATAACACCCGTCCGTCCACACGGAGCGCATGGCTCGCACTGAGGCGGGCGTTCGCAACGATCATATGACGCGAATACTCACTGTGAGCACACACGTCCACACAGCCCGAGGCATAAGAGACGAACCATTCGCAACGTACGCCTCGCGTTGTCTGTACGCGGCTTGAGAACGGCTGGACCGAAATGACAATTTTTAAAAAGTTTAAAATAATCCAAATAAGGCTTAAGGAAAAGAAAAATTTGAAAAGTTGCCCGAAAAACGGAAATATTCTCGAAAAACAGAAGGTGCTTTTGTCAATGGGACTTTTGTTTTAACCATAATATGCTATATTTTATTTTGAAATTCATGCGAAGCCGGGGCCGGGCAGTTAATTTACAGTAAATTAGTTGCTGATTCTCTCAGGTCTAATAAACTCAGGACAAAGCTGCGAAATTTTATAAAATAAACAGTTTCTCTATACTCCGTATCTTGATAGCCAACCTTTGTTTGTTAATCTGGTAAGTGCACAACAGATTATTCCCAAACTTGTTTTGTATCCATTCGCAGAATGAGCAATTTACGGTAGACCTTTCAGACTAAACACACTTTTTAGACTTTACGATACAAGGCACTTGGTATGTTTTTTTATTCGTTGTATTCCACGAGTTTAGCCGATTATATATCAACAGCTGAGGGCCGTGCAGATGCGCCTTACCAAAACGTCGAAGCCGGTACACTGGGGCGCGCCGTCTACATTATTTTACCCACGCAATTGAGATCATATACAATCCTATTAAAAATTAAAAAAAGGCAAGTAACTTTTTAAGAAAATATACCCGGTTTCAGATATTAGAAAAAATTGAGGGTTGCCCTTTTTTTTAAGATCCCATCATCAGACCCTGACTTGGTGCCAATAGAACCACCCGGGAAGAATTCGTATACCCATTTAAACAGAAAAAATAATTTCTCGAATCGGTCCAGGCGTCTGTGAGTAATCGAGGAATATACATAAAAAAAAAGATTCCGTCGAATTGCGAACCTCCTCCTTTTTTTGAAGTCGGTTAAAAATTATAACATAGAAGATGGTGACACAGACATGACAACGTCTTGACTTCTGGCTCTAAGAAGGATATTAGATAATTATATGTATTAGGATTGATGAGAGCATTATCTTTCTCTGTAAATTTATATTATTGTACATAGGTATGTATTTATATTAGGTAGGTATATATTATTATTCCACATAATTTATTTACTATGATTATAATATTATAACATACATTTATGATATATGAGTATAGTTCATATTAGTTTTGGGTATATATATTTATTTATGTTTTTGTACACTCACCTACCTTTAAAATCATCTCTCTCTCTAGCCTCAAAGGTTTGCTGGAAGAAAACTCTTCTTAGTGTTAAGCTCGCCTTTGTACATGACCTCTATTTCTGTATTTTTAAATGTATTTTTTTGTGTGCAATAAAGAATAAAGAATGATTTATTGAGTAATTGTATTTAATATATAATTCTGCATTTAAATATGTCATAATATAACTATGTAAAAACGTTTACCTTTTTATTATTAATAAATACACTTTATCCATAACACAATAGCCAAAAAGTGCAGCGTAGGATGGCCCCCATTAGATAAAAAGATGTTGTTGCTGGGTGCCGTTGGGTGCAGACACTAAATTATAAGTTTATATAACTTAGAACCTCAGCAGGAACTTGGTCAAAATTTGTGCTTCGATTCTCGTAATTCTGAGTTCAGAAACGTGACAGAATTATAGGTGTTCAGAAACCATATAACCTACATTTCATACAACATTGCGTGATTGCCCAATCCAACAGATTTTTGGATACGTGACTGGCAAAGAACGTGTTAAAACTTTTTAAGTGTGTATTTTGGTAGTTAAATTTAATTTTGATATCGGTATGAATACTTTTATATAGTCTGGTTAGGTGGTCCGTAGAAACTGTGTAAATCACTGACTGGTTTTTGTTTTTTCGTGTCATATTATTAACTAACATACTTGTTCGGTCCGCACTCATTGGCTACCAAATGCAAATATATTTGGGAGACCTGTGTTCTGCAGTTGACGTTCTATGGTTGATATGATGAAACTTAGGTCATTACGTTTCTGGAAGATTCTTGGTACGTTGGTCTGAGAACTGCTCACCAGACCCTTATTCCCCGGCCAGTTCTGCTAGCTGACCTGCCTTTTGTCGTTTAGCTTGCCATTTTCAAAAGTTGTGGTACTATGACTGATATGATGATGATGACAATTAGGTGTTTACGTTTCTGTAAGATTTTTGTACGTTGGTCTGAGAACTGCTCACCAGACCCTTATTCCCCGGCCAGTTTTGCTAGCTGACCTGCCTTTTGTCATGTAGCTTGCCATTTTCAAGAGTTGTGGTACTATGACTGATATGATGATGATGATGACACTTAGGTGTTTACGTTTCTAGAAGATTCTTGGTACGTTGGTCTGAGAACTGCTCACCAGACCCTTATTCCCGGCAAGTTCTGCTAGCTGACCTGCCTTTTGTCGTTTAGCTTGCCATTTTCAAGAGTTGTGGTATTATGACTGATATGATGATGATGATGACACTTAGGTGTTTACGTTTCTAGAAGATTCTTGGTACGTTGGTCTGAGAACTGCTCACCAGACCCTTATTCCCGGCAAGTTCTGCTAGCTGACCTGCCTTTTGTCGTTTAGCTTGCCATTTTCAAGAGTTGTGGTACTATGACTGATATGATGATGATGATGACACTTAGGTGTTTACGTTTCTAGAAGATTCTTGGTACGTTGGTCTGAGAACTGCTCACCAGATCCTTATTCCCCGGCCAGTTTTGCTAGCTGACCTGCCTTTTGTCGTTTAGCTTGCCATTTTCAAGAGTTGTGGTACTATGACTGATATGATGATGATGAAACTTAGGTCTTTATGACTCTGGAAGATTTTTGGCACGTTGGTCTAAGAACTGCTCACCAGACCCTTATTCCCCAGCCAGTTCTTACTGACTTGCCTTCTGTACCATGCCTTTTTTCTAGAGGTGACGGTTCGCGTAGATATTTCCAAGGTATTTCTCACGATACATAAACTAATTGGTGGAAGTTTCCTGGAACTGTGCCAAGCTAGTCTAACCGCTGAAGAATTCTTGTGGAGTTTTGAAGTTATCCGTTTTGAAACGGGTTGGGGTAATGTGAATTTAGCAGGCCATGGAAGGTTTTTACAGAAATGTTGCTTAGGGGTACATACCCGATGGCAAATGACGCTCTTACTTTTATATATTATATAAATTATTACTTTGACTTATGTTGCCGAAACATGGAGGCTCACGAAGGAGGCTGTGCACAAAATAAGTGTAGCACAGAGAGCCATGGAGCGTGCCATGCTCGGCATCACACTCTTAGATCGAGTTCCCAATACCGAAATTCGCAAGCAGACTAAAGTACAAGACGTCAGCAAGCGAATATTGGGGCTCAAGTGGAGTCGGGCAGGACACTTGGTCAGACGTAGTGACGACAGGTGGACTAAGGCACTAACAGAGTGGAGGCCGAGAACTGGCCATCGAAATAGGGGACGTCCACCAGCGAGATGGGCCGATGACATCCATAAGACCGTGGGTTGTACGTGGTTCAGACTGGCACAGGATAGGGAAGAGTGGCAAAAACAAGGAGAAGCCTATGCCCAGCAGTGGGTCGACACGGTCTTAGAATGATGATGGTGATGATAAATTATTACTAATTAAGTACAATTTTTTCCTTTGTTTAACAAGTCTATACTGTCCCACTGCTCAGCAAAGGCCTTCCCCTGTTTCTTCCATCTATCACGATCCAGCGCCATGATCCAGATCCTACTAATCCATCTATTTACATAAAATTATCTAAAAGATAAATAGAGTGGTATCGCCTGATGGGGTATATAGAACAGAATAAAAATGTATTAGCAACATCCCAGTAAACACACAAAATAATAAGATAAAGGTACAAAAGACAACTTAAAACTAAATAATCTACTGTCATAAGTCGTAAAAAGGACACTAACTCAGTATATATATAGCTCCTGGCCGTGTTAAATGGATTCTTCTATTTTCTAAAGATCCGAGAATATGTATCATAGGGCTTAATATAGTCATGAATTATATTATTATTACATAAAATATAAGCTAAAAATTAAGGACGACCATCATCCTCGCCATGACATTATCACGTCTATGAAAGATAGTTTAAGTGTCGTCTTAATATACAAAATAAAGAAAAGTAAAAAATAATGGATAAATAAATAATTATATGTAAATCCAGAGCGACTGATCTCGTGCAACCAACGGCTCCAACCTTTATCAGATAGTCTTTGCATCTAGTGGGGGGCTGCCCTACGCTGCGCTTTCCATTGTGTGGTCTCCACTGGAGAACCTTCCTGCTCCAACGGTCGTCAGTTCTTCGTGATACGTGTTCTATTGTCACTTCAGCTTGCTAATTCTCATGTGAGCGACCTTAGTTTGGCTACGAATCTCCTCATTTCTAATTCGATCTCGTAGAGAAACACCAAACATTATATATAGTGAACGCCATTATCACAAGAGAATGATTCGTCAAGCCATTAAAATTAAGTAATTTCCAAATTTCAATCGTGTAGATGGCTATAGGCTATCAGCGTCTTGTAATCCGGTGATATCTAGATGTGTGCGTCGTTTAGTGTGTCATAATATGAACATAGACTTTTTTAATTCTTAAGACCAAGTGAGGGTAGTCACTGAAGCTGACCTCACTTCTCGACGGTAGCTCCAAGTAGTCCAGTGTGCCCGCAACCACAGCTATAGCAACACGGTCGAAAAAGTCAATAGTCATCGGGATATTCACTAAAAAGGTAAATACGTGAAAAATACACTTTTAATATGAGTAACTAGCTGAAATTTCCTATTGTGGGAACTTTGAGATACAACCTATATACAAACTCTTGTCAAATGTGACGCGACACTTCATGTACCTACCTAAATGACCTCACGTCAATGAACGACGGACGGTTAAATTATATGGATATTCTTCATACAAAAATACTAAAATCGCAATAAAAAAATGTGGGGTGGGGGTAGGAGGATGAAAAATAGTTTACGTCATATTCTCAGACCTACCAAATATACACAAAAAATTACGTAAGAATCGGTCAAGCCAATAAATGTAAGCATAATGGAGGAGTTTGTTACAAACACTGTGCCACGAGAATTTTATATATTAGAAGAGTATGTACAGTGATTGCGAAAGTTTAAAAAATACTACTAAACGTAACCCCAGTGGAAATTCATAATGGCAATAATTTGACACCCTATATACTGTTTCTAGTGGTATCACTGAGCCACTATCAGTAGCTCTCATAGGCTCTGGCGCTGCGCCAACAGCTCCCGCCATAAGTTCCCGATGGATTTGCGCGCAGCGACGTGCCATGCATCACACTGGTGGCTCTTTGCTAGTCACGGACGAATTTATTGTGTGACTGGCATTTTCACGCGTTACCCTGTATGCCAGAGGTTGCCATGACATAAACCGCGAGGACACTTTAGCTAATAATAATATAATAGTAATAACATGTTTACATTGTGCCTCTGATACTCTCCAGTACCGGAGTAATACTGAAATGTCTCCATCTTTATCTCAAAGTAATTGATATGCAGCCATGCAGAAAGCTGCTATTTTAATACGTATTAGATTGTAAGCAAATTTCTGCAAGAATACACAAGCGTTCAATCTCAACATGATTCGCACTTGGTTAAGGCCCGTGAGTTTTATAAAAACCGAAATACTATTGGTTCGCCCCGAACTAAGATCTCGCGATTCTCCCAAAATAAAAAATAAATATTCTTAGGTCGACTTTAGGGCGCAACGATGCCTAAACGTATTTAGTAGCTAAATATGATTTAAAGAGTTGTGAAATCATACAAATACGTAAAGTTTAAACATGTTTCGTCGCTAAATACGTTTAGGGATCGTTGAGCAAGCCGGCCTTAATCTTTGACTATCAAAATAGTTCCACGAAGTAAATAAACAAATTACTTGATCCCCAGTTTCATTCAAATTACAGGTAACGCGAGTTCATGAAATTGGTTAAACTTTTTTGGGGTACAAATTGCAGTTATTCTGGATTCAGTCTATTGCCTATATTTGTGTCACTAAAGCTACACGCATACTAAATTTCAGCATTATTGTGTATACTGTGAATTTTGTCAAAGTTCAGTTTATATTATGGCTTATAACTTAAAAACTACAAGGTTTAAACACAAAAACGGGGTCAAAATTTATTACAAATACCTTTTATTAGACGTGACACTTAATGAAAAGAAAAGAGTATGTCTATAATTACAGGTGGTCAACGGTCAAGGAAAACATTACGAGGAAACCGGCATGTCCTAAAACCAAATTTCGCATCTATTTAGTATTCTAATAGGCGGCGATAGACTTGGGCTTATCATGTGAACTTCTATTAACTTATATGCAAAAAGGAGCCATATATCAAACGTAATGTCTGGAATTGCCTCTGACCTGAATAAGAGATACAAGGATAGCCAAAAGCTATATTAGTTATATAATATTATAAGATCCTAATTATGTACGACCAAATCTCAACCGTTCGAACCATTTGCTCCATTTCTCCATAGTCTCATTTTTTTACCCCTATTGAACCCCAATATCTCAACAACCCCCCAACATTTGTATCCATTTAGTCACACCAATTTGTGTCATCACTACCTACCTAACTACCAAATTTCACGATGATCGGATAAACGCTTCGAAAGTTATCCTCGGACAAACAAATATACATACATAAACTACTCAAAACAAAATAGGGCCCACTTGAAATATTTCGATATTTTGCCCGACACATTTTTTTTTTGCGAGTTGTTGGCATACTGATGTATGGAAATGTTAAGTAGGCATATTTATTGATCATAAATTAACACTTAAACGCCAAGTTTAGGGTAGTTCTTAAGTGGGTAGACAAGAAACAAAATCTTACGATATACCGCAGAATCTGTGAGTGCCATTACATTGTTGCTCAGTGGGGTTTGTTGTGTCTAATGAAGAAGTTATCGTAACCTTACCTTTAATTATCGATTACATTACTGTTTGCATAAACAATGCCTGGTTCTCGACATCACATGGACACGGAATCCGTGACTAGAGCCTTGTTTTGGTTCAGCAGGGAAATTCGCAAAGATCGGTAGCTTCAAGCTTAGGTGTGTCAAGACGAGCTATTCGAAATGTGTGGGAATGCTTTCAAGAGACAGGTAGTGTAAGTAGGAGGCGCGGTTCAGGTAGAACCCGAGCGACAACCTCCCAAGAAGACCGATACATCCGACTCTCTGCACGTCGCGAGCGAACTGTAACTGCACGCATATTGAGAAACCGCTTACGTGACGCCACTGGAACGCGAGTGAGTGACCAAACTGTTCGCAACAGACTTCATGAAGACCAACAACGCTCCAGAATGCCAGTTGTTCGGCTCAAGTTGACCAGAGCCCACCGTGCAGCGCGATTAAGGTTTGCATGTGATCACCTCGAATGGACCATGAATAATTGGAGGACAGTGCTTTTTACAGATGAATCTAAAGTAAAGTTTTTTAATGATGACAGATGCGTACGAGTTTGGCGACGAACTGGAGAACGTTTTACAGAACCATGTATTCGTGAAACTGACCGCTTTGGTGGACCCAGTATTATGCTATGGGGTGGGATTAGCATAATGGGCAAAACCGAGCTAGTGTTTTTGGATGAGGGCAATGTAACGGCCGCCAGCTATGTTCAGCATGTCATCCGACCTCATGTGATCCCATATTCACAGCGAGTAGGCCCTAACTTTATTCTGATGCAAGACAACGCTCGCCCTCATACTGCCAGAGTGACCCAAAGTGCAATCTCCGAAGCTGGTATCGCAGTTCTACCCTGGCCAGCCATGAGTCCGGACCTGAATCCGATCTAGCATATCTGGGACCAGTTGAAAAGAAGCCTTAAAGACAACCACATTGAAATTCATAGCCGACAGGAGTTGATAACTGCTTTAAAAGTGTGTTGGGAGCAAATTCCAGATGAAAACGTCATCCACCTTATAGAGAGTGTTCCAAACCGGCTCAGAGAGTGTGTGCGCAATAGGGGAGGACCTACGCGTTACTAAACATAAGGCATTGAAGCAACCCTAAGAAAATGTTTAAAAAAAAATGTGCTCGTGTCTGCAACGTGTTGTTTTGGAAAACCGTGTAATTTTAAGTTAATGTGTAAAACGCGCATTTCTTGACGATTTTTGGGCAAAAATAAGGCATTGTAATGTTTTTTTTAATGATTCTGAATGTGTTAACCTATTTCTAAAATTAAACTTGAAATAAATTGTACGTATTTTTTTTTATTTCAATTTTAATCATATTTTATTGGGTGGGCCCTATTTTGTTTTGAGTAGTTTACATACAACGCCGATTTACCCAAGTTGATTTGGAGATCTCGTTTCGCTAGATCAATTATAGAGTCCCATTTTTAGCATACCGTAGTTGAACTAGAAATCTTTATAATTTCGCCTTGTTTATCTGCCTATCTGCCGGTTCAACCAGTTAAAGCCGTTTTGCTAGTAGATTTTTTGTGCTTTAGTGGTGAAACTTAGCATGATAGTGAATCCTAGTGAGTTAAACAAAAATCTTGTTTGTTTAGGGTATCTAGGTATATTATTAAAAGAATTAAAGTATATATTTTCGTAATAGTCATTCTACACTTTTCAATGGTCTTTACTCGAGAGCCTGGGCTCAATTCTACTATTTTATAAGAAAACAGATTTTGGTGCAATACAATTATTGAACGATTTCAACGAATTGTTGTTCCTTTCGTATACTGTAAAATTTTCGAACCTTACGTTTTTGAATGATTATAGTATTGTTTTACAATGATATGGTCAGTGTTGCCATTAAAATCATAAATTAAAACTACCAGCTGTCACAATGGCTGTCAGTTTCCGGAATTACTTATACAGTCTGAAACTGACACTTTAACTTACAATTTAACATAGTTTATTTATTTGCCTTGATAAACAAATGTTTAACTAGACAAAACGGCAATAGGTAATGTACAACTAACGTTCAATTACTTTTAAAATCGAAAGCTTCAAATTAGCGAAAAATTAAAACATAATCTTATATCTTCAAAAATTTTTAAATTACTTTTTAGATTTATGAAATCTAACGCTTTATTAGATTAAGGCAGGTTCTTCTAAGAAAGTGGTGGCAAGTGAAATGGCTGATTATTATTTTTACTTTGCGCCAAAAATCGATCGAATATGTCGCCGATATTTTTATCCTCGAAACTATTAAAATAATATTTTTCAAACTTTCGCGATCACTGTACAATTACTGATTAAAATGGCCATTTATCGCGTATGTACGTTTTTTATTTGCCATCCCGACGTTTTTACTGTGTTTTAAAGGGACTGGAGTACTTAGAGTCTTCAGAATTAGAAATGTTCTCGTTCATATTACGACACACGTACATACATGATAAATACCCGTTTAAATCAGTAATTATAAAAAATAGGTTAATGTTACGGTCATTATTTAACAGCACAGCTATCATATCAATTAAATGTCTTAAAGGCCCAAAAAACCAATTCGTTTCCTGAATACTTGAAATTTTAATTTACCGTCACTACAGTTCAAAGCGAGGAGTCGTGTTGTCTATTAGTGCTGTCAAAGAATAATTATATTATACTAACGGGACAATTTCAAATAGCTTTCAATTTTCTCTTCTTTTTGAAACTGTGATATTGCTCGAGAACTTATTTTCTTTTCGAGTTACGTTTCAATCAGCAAAATGTTAATAATAAGATTTTCCTACAATTTGTTTTTATTATTATCCAAATTCTAATTTTGTTGTCTCTATAGATCAAAATGCGGCTTCACGTTGACTGAAATTAAAATTACGACTTTGGACGTGTAATTTTACGTATTCCGATAGATTGAAGACCTGCGCAGCGTAGTCGGCGAATAGCTGACTGAGACGAAGGAGGCAACCTCCTTTTCGATTCTCACCGCGGAACAAATGTTTGCATGACCTACAGATATTTGTTCCGGGTCTGGATGTTTTTCTATGTAATAAAAGCAAGTGTTTACAAGTATCAGTTACCTGATTTCCGTAGATCAAACTTTGCATAGTTTAGTATTATTTATTTATTAAAAAAATGGTTTTTAGGGTTCCGTTACCTCAAAAGGAAAAATCAGACCCCTTAAATTAAAACTCAAGTATACAGTCCCTTGAAGCTATGAAAAAATCAATTTTCTAAGTTAACGTAAAAAAAGATACGGCCATTTATGCCGCAATAAAACGTATATTTTGACACTCTCAAGATAATCAAAATTTATAGGGTACATTCCGTTGACCTAGAACTATGAAATTTGGCAAGTAATATCGTCTTATACTACAAGTACCTACTAAGACTAACAGAGAGAAATCTGAAAATTATCAATCATAGAGGCTGAGCAACGGTATGCGCGTACAATTGTATGGGTGACCAAATCTTTTTGTAGATTTTTTTAAACTTTTACCGTAGTTTGGAACCCTCGCAGCTCGACTCGCACTTGTCTGGTTTTTTTATTGTAAATAGGTCTAAAAAGAAGGTTCATATTGCATTCATTACTAAAAAAGTTGCTGCGAACTCTACTCGTACCTAATGTTTTTACGCGCTACGTACTCGGGAGGTACCTAGTATCATCTATGGTGTGTGTTCGCAATTTTACATGGCTCTTGACTGATTCACGCTCGCAAATCTTCCTCGGTCAAACTAATATCTGGACCGCTTTTGCGTCTGAGCTCTTAGTTTCGGTGAAATCAGTCTTATATAGCAGAAAAAAAAATGATTTAGAAGACTTTCGTGATTTATTTCAATCATTAATATAAATACGGGAGTTATCACGTACCGTCTTATCGGTGTTTCGACCGACAATGTTTCGGTTCATTTCGTGAACCTTCATCAGAGTGAGTGCGATCCGCTCCGAATAAAGTCTCGCCTCGCACTACGCGACGCAGCCCTGTGCGCACGAGTAGACGGGCGCGGTGGTAGGGATTGAGTCAACGATGGCCCAGCGCATTGACAGACTGCATCATCATCATTATCATCATTGTTGCTATCTTCGGTAATTCTCGGTACAGGCAAACACACAACACTAACTATGTATCTACCAGGTTCACTCACTCTTCTGTCGCTTGCATCATGAAGACCTCCATGAAGCCTCCAGGCTGGCGATATCCTCTATCTCTGCTAAAGTTCGACACACGACTTTAAAAAAAATTGGATGATAGCTTTTTTTAAACTGGATAGATCTTCGTTTGACCACAATCTCACTTGATGCTAAGCGATGATGTGGTCTAAGATGAAGCACGAAGATCTAGAAGAAACCTATTCACTAGTTAACGAGGCCTATATTGTATTCTTTAGGAAAAACAGACGACGACAAAGTGTTCCATACCTTAGCTGTACGCATCAAGAACGTAGAACCAAAACGGTGTGTGCGAATGGGTGGTATATCAACTAGATACGGATGGTACAGAGCCGTGCGCCTGCTTGTCCTTTGATGGAAGATGGTGGGATCAGATCGTAAAGTTCGTATCGAACCATGAACAGTGAAGGGTTCCGTAGCCAGTACAACTGTATCTTAGTCATATTAACGAACAAAGTTATTCTTCAATTCATTTTGGTCGATTTGCCTGAACATTATATTAACTGTTTACGAATCCATTTTTGATTTATTTGCAAACAAAGTATGTGGCAAACATGGCCGTATGTTTTGGTTGCGTTGATTTTGAACCTTGATTTTTTTACAACTTCAAGGGACTGTAAATTTACGTATTTGGTATTAATTTCAACTTGATACCTCCACGCTTTTCTGAGAAAAAGGGTCTTGATAGACGGGCAGACAGACAGACGGACAACGAAGTGATAATACAAGGGTTCCTTTTTTTCTTTTGAGGTACGCAACCCTAAAATCCCTCATCATTATATACCGTAGAGCATTTTTTAAACATCAATTGAGCTTCTGAAGATTAAAGTTATGAGTCTACTTTTTTAATACATTATGTAGTCCTCAACTTTATACTCCCAGACAAACATCACACAGTAACTTAATTTCAAATTTTGAATTAATCTCAGCATCGTCTCAGGACTCGAAAGGCTCCAAATTAAATTTCCACGCGGCGTGAGAGCAGGACCACTTAATTGCAATTTGCTTGACTTATTAGATGTTCATGTTTTAACTTGGAGGATGAGAAGGGTGGGATTTTACAAGATTCATTTTGGTGAATGTGCGCAAGATCTTCATGACCCCCCTCTCTTCCCTTCTTCCCCCTTCCACGGTGTATGTTTTCCCGGACCAGTATAATCTCGGAGTCTTCAAATCCAGAGTGAATGGTTTCTTTCTAGGCAAGCGTGCTCCATCTTCGATCTCACCACCACCTACCCATAAGGTGAGGTAGTGGTCAAGCACTTGACTATCATACTAATATTATAAATGTGAAAGTTTGGATCGTTGTTGATTTTTATTAATATTTTACTCAATCACATTGTACGATTTCGATGTAATTTGGTACGTACGTAGATTAGAACCTGGATTAATATATATACACATTTTATCCCATAAATTAGGTCCCATGGGATACAAATTGGTTGTCAAAGTTTATATTAAATTAAATTAATGTAATATGTTGTAATAAATTAGTACACATTTAGTAGCGTAACGCGTATGAAGCCGCGGACAACAGCTAGTCATCCATAAAAAAGGTAGTAGAAAGGGTATTGTAGGTCCTCTACTAACGTAATTTCTTATTTCTTCTCAGATGCTTCTTTATCAATGAAGGTCTTCATCCTCTTGGACTACTTTGTCTTTATCCAAAGCCAAGTAGACCTTCATAAGGGTGTAATCACACTGTCGATTTACGAGCGTGTTTCTAGCGGCCGCCATTGTGATTACGCTCAATTTGTGAAGTACCTACTTTTAATAATTATAAATAAATAAATAAATATCGCTGGACATTTCACACAGCGCTATCTAGCCCCAAACTAAGCAGAGCTTGTACTATGGGAACCAGATAACTGATAGAATACTTATATACATTTTTTTTTGTAAATACATACTTATAATATATAGAAAAACACCCATACACGGAACAAATATCTGTAGATCATGCAAACATTTGTTCCCCGGCGGGAATCGAACCCGCTACCTCCTGCGTCTCAGCCGGCTATACGTCCACTGCGCCGCGGAGGCAGTTATACTTGTCAGTTAGGACTTCGCGACCTTTATATCGTCGCTAACAATATCCAGACTTCCTCCATATGAAATTGACAGATTCCATATCATCAAACCATTGAATGGTGATCGTTTTGCACTGCACTAATTCTTCTATTCATGGTCGCTATGAAAGAATCCTTATTTCCCAGCACTCTATGCGAGCTATATGACCAGCTAATTCAAAATCAAAATAAATCAATTTTACTCTGTTCCTTCGCGACCAAGCCAGGAAAGAAAGGCAAGAAACAAGACTGGTTGTTCTTTTTAACGATCCTTTTAGAATACAAAACAATAAAGAAAATAAATTACGTCTAAATTGGAACATTTTTGACTGAGTTGGAGCAATTTCAATCCCAAGCTACTCGATCATCTAAACAATCCGATGTGTTATAGTAGGCTTCTTTATATAAAGATTTTATGTATTTACGTTTTCAAATTAATGAATTGTCAAGTTTTGTCTTACTTGGGAGTTGAACTTGCTTTCTCTTGAAATAGGATTATTAGATTAGATTAGATAATACTTTATTGCACACCACGAAACAAATACATACAAAAAACTACTACGTAAATCTATGGATACAATTGGCAGTCTTATCGCTAAATAGCGATCTCTACCAGACAACCTTTGGATGGAATGGACTGTGTAGACATTACCGGGGGTGTAATGGTGTACCTAACATACTACATGTACATGTACTAATACTAATTATATAAAAATAAAAAATATAAAACTTACATAAATGAAAATTAGATGAACCTAAATAAAAACTACTCATAATAATTTATAGATATACATACTTAGACTTATTTAAGAAACAAATAATTAATTATAAATACATATATATTTAGCGACAAATACTCAGATAGTGTTCTCTGAGCATACGTTTAAAAATGGCAAGTGACTTAGCACATCTGATAACCACCGGCAGCGCGTTCCATAACCGGACAGCCTGCACTGTAAAAGACTTGTCAAAGTAGGAGGAGGAGTGTACAGGTGTCCTGAGTTAGAGTGTGTCTGATGAACGCAAGGATCGAGGATTGGATTGATAGAGGAAATGGAAGCGTTTTTTAAGATAGGAGGGTGAGGAAGGGTTGAACAGGATGTTATTTAAATGCTTTGTAAATTATGTTATGTAAAATCATTTTAAAATGCCTATAAAATAAGCTCTCAATGAAGTTTGGTCTGTTAGTCACCGGCTAGCCTATTTAACATGTAAACATAATAAGAACGATAGTCTCAAACTAATTCTAATTCTAGGGTGGGGGGAATAAGATCTGCACTGACGTCCCGCATTGGGGTGCATTGTGCATTACCCCCCTTCTAACCTGACCCCAGGCATCCTAGCTCCTTGAAGTAACGGAGCAGGATTTTGGATTGATGGATGCAGCTTTCCAAGATCCCCGTGGATGCCGTTGTGGTGTTAGCAGATGAGGATTCGATGAGCTCCTGCAGACCCGTCCTCAGCCTGATATCGCTCGTGGCCGTACAGTGAAGCATCACGTGCTCCACCGTCTTTTGCTCCTGAAGACATGCGCGATAAAGCCCACTGTCCGTGGCCTCGGTCTTCAAGAGGTGATGTTTAAGTTCGCAATGTCCTGTGATGATTCCCACCATCATCCTTAGATCCTCGCGTTTCATTTTTTAACCGGGTATTTGTTGTTTTTCGATTCTTTGCAGGGAACATTGTCTCAAACTAATTTCATTATCCTTTCAATACAAAGACCCATCTAGTTAGAACGGTCACTAGACGAAAATAACACTTTAGAACATTGGTCTTTAAGTATCATTAACTGTTCGTTTTATAGTTGCATTAACTTTTAGGATAAACGCACAATTAACGTTTAAAGTTGAAAAACGTGGTCGTTAGCAGTTGGATCCACGGCATCGAACCTGCAACTGTAGCTGGCCGGCTGCCAACGCACCATAGGGGTAGTTCGGGGAATTTATACTTTTATCTGGCTACTAGTATTTACCCTACTGACGAAGGAGGATTATGCTTATCGCGCGTATATATGTATAATAATAAATAGTACTGAATATTTCACATGGTGGTATCTAGGCCTAAGGTACGCCAAGCTTGTAAGTACAGGAATCTGATAGAACACATATATTTTTTTGTAAACACATTGTTAAAGATACAATTTTTTTATTTTTGCAACTATTTACATGACAGAAGAAACAGTCGATCACTACCAGGCGGAAGGATCCCCAAAAGACTGGCTGCATTGCCCCGCTGAATTGCAATGCTTAAAATTGGTATGGTAAATTGTAATTTTCTTAAAATTGTATTGAGGAATACCTGGATCTGGAAATATCGGGGGGGGGGGGAATTGAATACGCAACCTCCTGGGTCTTGGCCTTCTATTCACCCACTGCACCAAGTAGATCGTAGGCAAATCTAAATACTTACTATGTTATAATATTTTCAACCTCGTAACAATATAATAACTGGATGAATTTTGACAAAAATAGAGTGACAAAAAATCAAAACAGCATTACAATTTTGTCTCGTATACAAAATCCGTTATTACAAATTTAACTGTCTGGGTCCAGAAATATATTTTACGATTTCCTAAAACGTTTAATTATGCCAGCAACCTTTATTAGGTCGACTTTTCATTTAGAAGGGGGCGTC
Organism: Philereme transversata; assembly: GCA_963924445.1. NCBI lineage: Eukaryota > Metazoa > Arthropoda > Insecta > Lepidoptera > Geometridae > Philereme > Philereme transversata. Next base: position 17,548,500 of record OZ004347.1, read on the forward strand.
CTACTTTGCGGTTTAATAATAATAATAAATATTTTAATTCGGGCAAAAATAAAATAGTTACAAGATAGTTGATCGAGCGAAGCGAGATCTCTAAATCAACTTAGTTGGGCAAATCGGCGTTGTATATATGTATTTGTCCGAGGATAACTTTCGAAGTATTGATCCGATCATCGTGAAATTTGATACATAGGTAGGTAGTGATGGCACAATTTTGGTGTGACTAAATGAACTAAAAATGTGGGGGGATGTTGAGATATTAGAGTTCAAGATGGGTAAAAAAAATGGAAAATGAGACTATTGGACCAAAATGGACGTCAAATGAAAGGTCTTCATCAATACATTTAGACTAGGTTTTTATTTTTAGTAAGGTCTTTATAGTTATTGAGTTATTAGCCATAATAAAAACAGAACTTTGACAAAATTCACAGGGTACACCAGTGACCCCACAGTGCTGTAATTTGGTATGCGTGTAGCTTATGTAACACAAATATAGGCAAAAGTCTGAAATCCAGAATAACTGCAACTTGTACCCCTAAAAAGAGTAACCAATTAACATGAACTGCCGTAAACTGTAGGCCAAGTAATTTGGTTATACATTTCGTGGCACTATTTTGATAGTCAAATATTACAAATAATATTTTTTTGTTTTAATCGGAGACTCACCAGATCTCAGTGCGGGGCGAACTGCTAGTTATTACCTTATTCTACGGCCCATAAAGATAGAACTTATAGATATTACTACATTGGTCTCCACTCTAGAACCTTTATGCATCAACGGCCTTCAGTTTCCACCCACAGCGACTTCATCTTACTTTGTATTTACATAGGAATATCTCAATAATTTGAATGAAATACGAAAAACACAGTTGATCATCTAATAATCGTTGCAAAAGATCAAAATAGCTCCACTTTATAACTTTTTGTTCATTAGCCCTCAATAAGACCTCATAAATCGCTTCTGTCATAAATAAAGGTCGTGCCAATAAAAAGCGTTATGCGACAAAAATCTAGACAAGGCATTCATACTGTCTAGACATAACTTAATTTAAGGCACATTATGCATACATCTTTCGTTTGTCTTCCTGCATCGAGTACATTTTACTGGCTTAAGGCCAAGTTTGTATGGGCGGTTAGCTACTACTTTTAGGACGGTTTTGATAAACTTGGACAAGGATTCTTGGATTTGATAAAATACTACTGCATAGTTTTATACTCTGCCTGCGTTTAGTTTGTGCCAGGTGTTATAATTTATTTAATGAAAGAAAACCTACAGCGATCAAATATGTAGTGACAAATTGCTAGAACAACTTGCGCAACGATGCCTAAACATATGTAGCCCAGCTTGCAAAACGATTCCTAAACGTATTTAGCAACTAAACATTTTTAAATTTGTTGTATTTGTATGATTTGACAACTTCTTTAAATCATATTTAACCACTAAATACGTTTAAGCATCGTAGCACAAGTCGCCCTTAGTGGCTAAATATGATTAAGATAAATAACAGGTTTTTACGTTTGAACAATGACAGGGAAAAATGTCGGGATAAATAACACGGCCACTTGTTTGTTTTTATTAACTTAAACAATTTATTTTTTATGATATTTACCTACATTTTTTGTAGCTACAACTTACGCGAACTAAGCGTAACTTATATAAACTTTTTGATATAAATTATGTATTTTTAAAAACCTTTTCAATCCATCCAATGTATGACACCACAGTTGTCTGTGAAAAGCGCGCTTAAAATAAGTCGGCACTTCATTCATGAGGCAACGACATCGACAGTTCCCAATTCCAACAAATGTACGAAATTCAGTTGTGAGTCACATTTTAAAGGGTTTTCCCTTTAAAATGTGACCATCGCCATGAACTGGCAACTGCCAGTTGTAAAAAAATGCGTAGTAATTTAACAATATTTTTTAGCATTGCCTTAGATCTTGCCAAGTGAAAAAGATGTAGGTTGTTTGGCACTTTTTTGTAGCTGCCACTGAGTATTGATGATGAATTTTATCATCATCATCATATCTGCCATAGGATGTCCACTCCTAAATATAAGCCTCCTTCATAGATCTCACAAAGCGACCGATCGTGTGCGGCCTGCAGCCAATGTTTCCCAGTAACCTCTATCAGGTCATCTTTCCATAAAGTTGGGGGCTATCCTACTCTGCGCTTTCTAGTTTATGGTCTCAACTCGAGAACCTTTCTACCCCAACGGCCGTTAGATCTTCGAGCTACTCACTCCCACTTCAGCTAATCCTCTCAGCTATGTCAATGACTTTAGTTTGTCTACGAGTCTCCTCATTTCTGATTCCATCTCGTAGATAATATTTTTTTAAATGTTTTTTGTGGGGAAACAGACTTACGGCCCACCTGATGGTAAGCGGTCATCGTCGTCTATTGACACCGGCAACACCCGGGGTATTATCGATGCGTTCCCTACCCTCTTGAAACCTTTTAACATTTCTCTTGAAGCGTGCCATGTCGTAGACTAACGGGAAAACCTCAGATGGTAGCTCATTCCACATCTTGAAAGTATGGGGTAGAAAAGATTGCGTGAAGCGTGTGGTGCGCCATACCAAATTGTCGATGATATGTGGATGACCTTTATTACGTAAATATTAGCTTATCTATTCAAAATCCATCTTAGAAGACACGTCAATTCGCTTAATATGTTAACTTAAGAGTACAGCGTATTCGTCTATAAATTATCTAGATTAAGTAGTTGTAAGTTGGAGTATCAATGAAGAATTATCTATTTATCTGTACTAATATACACACGCAAGAAAAACATTTCCTTTGAGCGGTTGGATATCGAGATACACAAAAGCATGTTTTCCTATTGAAACCGCGGCTTTACTGGAAGGAAGCAATAGTACGAAATACTCCGGTCCAGCTTCCGACTTGGAAGAATTCCAGAAAGATTACTAAATCAAAGGAGAAAATATTTGTCTAGATCGGGACTGTTTCCAAAGAATCAATAAGAAGATATTACTGGATCCTGTTATTGTTGGTTTTACCTTCGTTCGTTATGGAACGGTAAATATCGGCTTCTATTTGCTCCTGGAGATTGAAGATCTGAAGTTTAATTTTACCTTTTGAAAATGATGACGAGCATTTTCCTTGGTATGTATTTTACGTAGTGTCATCTTTCTTTGACCTGCATTATGACCTGGCTTAGGTTATTGGTTCCCAAAAAACTGGATCTTTTTTAAAGACTGGTGCGTAAGTAGCTTCAATGCACTGCGCAAAAACACGGTCTTTTTTATAGCTACACGAAGATGGAACAGGCACATCGTCCACCTTATAACGATGTGTGCTGATGACGGTGTGACAATTGATATTTTACCTTAACCCTTTTTAGAGTTGTAACTTTTTAGAGAGTACCAATTGCTTCGTTTTGACTTCCTTCAGAGAAGAGCCATTAGAATCATCGGCGATCCCAAACTCGCCGAAAGGCTGGAACCGCTGAGTCAACGCCGTGACATCGAATCCGGAAATGTTCTGAGGAGCTATTTGATCTCATTCCGTCATCGAGATTTTACCACCACACTTCTCGACAACGTAATAAAGCTCATCCACAATCGTCGATAATTGTCTATCGCGCACCACACGCTTCACGCGATCTTTTCTACACCATACTTGCAAGATGTGGAATGAGCTACCATCTGAGGTTTTCCCATTAGGCTATGACATGGCACGCTTCAAGAGGAATGTAAAGAGGTTTCTACAGGGTAGGGAACGCATCGAGAATACCCCGGGTGTTGCCGGTATCAATGGGCGACGGTGACCGCTTACTATCAGGTGGGCCGTAAGCTTGTTTCCCCACATATAAATAAAAAAAAAGTTTTTTTTTTATTCACATTCCCTTTCACCAGATCTGCTGCTGTATTTACTTACCAGTATTTATTAACATTGACTAAAAAAAAGCAGCCTGTTTTAGGGTTTAGCCCGTACATACGCACATACATACTGTACGTTTCTTCTATTGATGTATTATATTTATGACGTGTTTTCTTGTGTACTCGTAAAAATAAAAATAGATGCAACTGAGGATACGACTTATTTTTCTAATGAAATGAAATTAAGCAATAATACTTCCTTGGACGGAAAGCAGCGAGTGATCATAGTATTTTAAACCCTATTTTAATTAGATAAGGACTTTTAACTAGAAAAATACGCTTATGCAGTTCAATATCTGACCTTTGTATATTGTCTATAGTGTCGACTTCAGAAACGGCCCACCAGTTCACTGGGCAGTTGCTGGCGAGTTCGGTGCCCGCAGCCACTTCGTGCTCAACGAGTCAGATCCGTCATCAGCTCACCTCGCTGTGGAGAAAGTGGCGAGACAGGACGAGGGGCTCTACCGGTGCCGGAACGACTACATCGACTCGCCAACCAGGAACTATAGAGTCAATTTGACTGTTATTGGTGAGTTAGTGAGAGTAGCGTGTGTTTGATTTGGTTTGAAGGGTAGGTGTTGTAAAATTACAGGCACATCAAGCTCTTATACCTGTATGCTTCAAGTTGATGTACGTAGGACAGTGCATGGACACGTATCTAAGGTGTGTGACCTACATCACAATACTTTGTTTTAAGCGATGGTTACCACATAACATCAGATGGGCCATTTGCTTGTTATTTTCTTCTTTCTGCCCTTTTCCCACGTAATGCGTAGTCAGCATAACATTATATTTCTTCTCCATATCCCTCTATCAGCCGTCATCTCTGTTGTCACTTCTCTCCTATTAATATCATTCTTCACATAGTTCATTCATCTCTTCTTCGGCGTTTCTCTACTACTATATCCATCCATATTCTAACACTATTTTAGGCACATGGTTTTCTTCATGACATGCCCATACTAAGCTAGCCTCTTACTCCTCAATTGTTCTATCACTGCCGCTACTTTCAAACTTTTCTATATCTAATACACTCATTCTTTATCTTATCTATTCTCGTTACCCCACACATCCATCTTAATATTAGCATTTCCGCCGTGTGCACTCTTCTTTCACCCGTCTTTTTCGTGGCCCAATTCAGAACCACACATTACAACAGGTCTTAAGATCGTCTTATAAATTTTTCCCTTATAAGTTTAAGGGGCATTCGAGGATTACTTGTTGTTTCTGTAACCTGTTGCCATTTCATCCATCCCGCAGTTATTTTTATTATGTATTTATTTGCTTGTCAAATTCCATGTTTTAAAAAAAATATGTCAACACAACGTTTAATGTTACTAAAAGGTGCTATTGCCTTAATAATTCGTTATGGGACCAAAAATTATCTAAAGTCCAAATAACGAGCATTGGAGTATGACAATGTTCTATTTCATAAATGGGTCACCTGTTCAAAAGGCTAATTGTCATAATAATAATAATAATAGTAACTCCGCAGGGCACGCTTGTGGCGAGCGTTCGGTGTGTGGCGACACCGCGGAGCCCCATTACTCCCTGGGGTTGACAGAAACCTCTGATCCTTGGTTTGCCTTAGTTGGCCGGTAAAGGATGGAGGAGGAAGAGAGGAACCTATGCTCCAAGGGTTGAAGTGTTAAAGGCATAAAGCCGGGAGTAGCGCTTAGTGAAACTGCAGCACATCTCTCAAAACCCTTTAACCGCCCACACCACCATTGCCCCTTACGCTGCCTTCTATTAGCGGCACTTATGGAGGCCCGTTTAGTGGACGACTAGTTACCACCTGCATCAACCATTCTAAATATTACAGGATTGGCAGGTGCCGTATCTCATTTCTCTGATTACCCATACTCTATTTCATAAGCATTACTCTAACAATAGCCCGAACTCTAATCCATGTATTGCAATAGTACTACCATCTGTCTCTGTCTCACCTCCATCTTGTCATAGTGATTTTTATAAAACAAACAGGCCTCTTACTTGTTTGCTTCGGCCCCGGTAATGCCTTTATAAAGCCTGTGTTAAGTAATAAATGTGTGGATAATAATAGTAATAATAATAGTCCCGCAGCTAGCTGAACGAGAAAACTCTTGGATGGTGGAGCGTACCACATAAAATATATTAAGTTATTTGAGGATTTATACTACATCCAGTATTCTGGGTGTCAAGCTCACCGATAGATTCAGAATACTACGCTCACGGACTAAAATCGTCGATGTAACCCACAAGTCCGCCAAATTAAAATGGGGCTAGGCCGGGAATGTGTGCCACATGCCGGACTACTTTTGGCCAAAAATCACCACTGAGTGGGTCTCATAAGAACTGCGACCACGTGGTCAGCCCAGGCGGAGATGGCGCGATGAACTTGACACCTTTTCGTTATCCTGGCCAGCAGAATCTCAAGATCGCATAGAATGGGAAAAGGGAAGGGAGGCCTTAGCTCTGCAGTAGGTTAACACGGGCTAGTTAGATTAGATTAGACATGAAGCTTTGAAGTACGTACTACTTTGTACTTAAATCTTACAAACAAATCAACATAGCGAGAAACATTAGGAATTCAGATAGCAGGCAACAATTTTACTAAGTACTTATTTGTGAGCAAGGGTCTTACAAGGACTTTCGGTACTCGGTCTTTCCGTCACTCAATAGGAGGATGCGGGCCATATTTGGATTCATAAATTGCTCTTCACATACTTACATTTAATGGATATGTCTTTATAGCCCCCAGCGTAAACTGTAGCGTGTAGAGTGACTGAAAAAGACATGTTTGCATTGTAACTAAATATAAAAAATCAAGACGATTTTTTAGCTATGGTTGGTGGAAAATACTCATTCTTTTTTCGACTGATCGTAGTAAAAAAATTGATAAAATTATGGTAAACCGATTATTGTTATTAAAAAAAATGAATTGAAAGCAAAGTACTAGTCTTATTTTGACAGTGTTAAACATATTTCTGTTAAGTGCACCAGGAGCACAAACAATTATTTGTTTTGCAGCTTGTGTAACTAATTCAGTATAGAAAGGCTACGCTGGAGAAGTATTTTCCTGGACGTTGGCTTATATTTCGTAAAGGTATATATCGCCCGAACTTTGAAAACGATAAGGTCTTCTCAACATTTTTTCTTTCGCAGTGCCACCAGAGTCTCCTAGAATATACGATCAAGAAGGCAGAGAGATCATCGGCACCAATGCTGGTCCGTTTAGAGAAGGACAGAACGTTCTTCTATCTTGTCACGCTGTGGGAGGTAGGATCTTCTGTTTCATTCTCTTTTTTCATTGATGTTGCTTACGTGGTCGATTGCCAAACAAATTAAAAATACAACTAACTAAATATTGGCTAACTTGGAAATATTTAGTTAGTTGTATTTTTAATTGAATGTTTTTGTGCCGCAGAGAATATATCATTCCCGGATTTATCAGTCATTATGATAAATGGATGTCTATTCCACCTTAATTTGATACTCTTATCATTTAAATAGGATAGGATAGAAAATATATTACGACGATGATGTTTTTTTGATAATAAGATATTTTATATCATACAAATATTTTACTACACATACTCTCATAGCTGTTTGTTTATAGGGAAACCACCGCCAGACGTATCGTGGTATCGCGGCAATGAGCTCCTAGCCATAGCCAAAGATAGCTCTCTCTGCCAGCTTCACCTACCATCCCTGACGAGAGAGATGGCTGGGATGAGGCTGCAGTGCAGAGTGGAGCCCCCTTTACTAAAGGCCATGTATCGAGACGTCAGTGTGAAGCTATTTTGTAAGTTAACATTCAATGATATATACCTCAAGTAATTGCTTAATATAGTGATCAAAGGGATGCAAATAGCATAGGATTGATAAAGGAGGCTTATTTTCGATCATTTAGGCTGCCAATGATGGACTGCTTATTACTATGAAGCGTTTCTGAATAACGCTCATCGGTTAGCCGGATGAGCATCAGCGCTCTCTTTCTTTCTCTATCTCTCTTAACGACTCGAGGGTAACGGTCAGTTACACGCCAACGGCCAGCGTGAGAAGAAACTCACCTAAGATTACATACTACTTAATCACATAATTAGTAGGCACCTACTTACTTCTGACCTTAATCTAGAATTACCTGTGCCTTGATTTTTTACAGTTCACTCCAAAGGAGCTTATAATCCCTTGAAGTGAAATGTAAAAGAATTGTCTACATTGTTATAACTTTCTCTTTAAATTCAGCACACGTTTTCATTCAAAGTTTTGGGGATGTAAACTCGGCTTAATGTTGCTAATTGTTGTTTATGGAATTAATAATGGTGGCAGGTGATGGCGACTTAATAGTATATTTGCCTAGCTAGTTCACCTGCACACACAAATCGGAGCATGTTTTGACTCTCCGACAGACAGACTGCGCAGTTAGACATATACATACACATAGAAATATGATTTATTTACTACAATTACACAGAATACACTATACAATAACAATTTAAAATCGAGAAAAGACAGAAAAAAAGTTATACAATGAAATAGTAGAGTTGAAAATTACAATAAATAAATAAATAAACATTGCTGGACATTTCACACAGCGCTATCTAGCCCCAAACTAAGCAGAGCTTGTACTATGGGAACCAGATAACTGATAGAATACTTACTTATATACATTTTTTTGTAAATACATTTATAATATATAGAGAAACAAACCATTCATCATGCAAACATTTGTTCCGCGGCGGGAATCGAACCCGCTACCTCCTGCGTCTCAGCCGGCTATTCGCCCACTCCACCACGGAGATCATCAAAAAAAAAAACAACTATGTAAATATACAGGATAAAACAGTTATCCTGTACATACAGGTTCTGCTTTACCTGGTAGTCTGAACAGGAAGTCTGAACAGTTAGTCTGTATAAGAAATCTGAACATGTAGTTTGTTCCAGTGGCGGATTAAAACATTTACCTCCAGTAGGCTATTCGAATTTTGCCGCCTCTACCGACCTCTACAATTTGATACCCTAGTTCAGTGTTTTTCAACCTTTTTAATTCGCGAGCTCTTTACACGTAAAAAAAATTGGTAATCCTGGTCTTTAATAAATTTGAGTGATTCAACAAAACCGGTCAAATGTGGGTAAAACAGTGGGTGACTTTGACTTTTGCCCCAAATTTGCCGCCCCTAAAATCTGCCGCCCTAGGCTCCAGCCTACTCAGCCTGCTGGTAAATCCACCACTGGTTTGTTCCAGTAAACCGGTGCGTATATGAATATCTATAATATTTACAAATTGTCTCTCCACCAGTAAAACCCCAATTTGTGCGAGTGACCGGCAGCGCAGTGACCCATGCTGGTCAAGACAGGTCGTTTGTCTGTACCACGCGAGGGTCCAAACCAGCCCCAAACATCGACTGGTTCCTGAACTCCCAGCTGGTGGATTCTTCAAACACTCAGGTATACATTTTTTTTTCAAATGAGATATAATAGTAGAGTTCCTTGTGAATGCTATTTCGGTTTGAAGGCTATGGTTGCCAGTGAAATTACAGGCACATGAGCTTTTACACCTGTAAGCATCAAGTTGATGGACGCAGGGCAGTGCATCGTAGGGCACATTTCTAAGGCGTAACCTACGAGGAATACTCTGTTATAGGCTATGGTTACCACTTAACATCAGGTGAGCCATACGCTTGTACTATCTCCATTTAGGATTAAAAAAAAATGTATGTATATGTATGTAGTAGGTGCACGGTTGGCACTATAGTAATACATATTATTAAAGTGTTATCTGGTTTCTTTAAAATGATATCTGGTAGAGACCGCTACACAGTTATTAGTCCGCCAAATTGTTACCATAAAATTCCGCTATTCTAATCTAATTATTGTGTCATAGGGGTTTTTCAACGCCACCATACATCAAGATTTTGAGAGAAATTACATAAAACTATTTAGTGATACGACAAATGAACGAACTAATATGCATAGATAAGCCTAGAAAATCATAACACTTGCAATAAGTGCTATTTTGTATAGTAAGAAAATAAAACTCGCAACAGCACTTTGAGTCTTTTTGCCACAAAACCATACTCTGACTACAAGTAGAAGATACATTGATGAATAAAAAAAATATTCCAAAAAGTGGAATACGTTCCTTTCCTGATCTTTCAAGACACATCAATTTCAAATATGCGAATAATGTCACCATCTGCACCTCCAGAACTTTCAAATTCTAATGCAGACAGATTGATTAAATGTAATAGAAGATGTCAGGGGGTGCAGGCACCTGTCAGGGGTGAGTAACACGAAGCCTCAGAATTAAATATTTGTATGATATCATTATTCACCCTCAACATAATGGACAGATAAGTAGTAAACACGAATACCCCCCTAAAGTTGAGAAATATAATACGTTAGCTGACATAAATATTGGTATGTTAATATTTTGCAAGCTTGTAATCGGAAACGGGGATGTTTTGTCTACTGAATTATTGAAACCTGGTTATTGTTGCAGACAGCTTGGTTGGCAGTTGGGTGCAGATCGCATAAAATGGGTCGCACTGAAAATCTATGGGGCAGCCTATTCAGCAGTAAACGATGGATAAATTAATAAGATGATAATTATCATAGGTTGTTTTCTCGCGGAAGTCCGGAGAGAACGGCGTAATAAAGAGGAGGCCCCAGCAATGACTGCAGACGGGCTGATTCTTATACAAACAATCAATGCACATTCACTAGATAACTGAAGAGTAAAAATATCTAAACATATGCGCTACAACATAATATATTAATGCGTTAGGTAACGTTAAATCTTGTTATAGACCGCAAGTCAATAAAATTGCACACTTTAATTAACGCATTCCCCAGTATCAGAGATTCTTCGTCATACTGAATGCGGTATAATATGTTTAACAATCAATTTTATTGAAAGTAAATTTAAAGCAACATTTAATATCACTAAAAATCATGTTAACTAAAAATTACAACGATAATACTGATAATTATATGATAATAATGCGAATGTCATAATAAGATTGAAATACTAAAATCAAAACAAAACAGATATGTAGGTAGGTAAGCAAATTAACTAAAAATTCACTATTTACTATTATTAACTAAACAATCTCAAACAAAATTATAGGTTCCTAACTAAAACGGTATGTCAAAACTAAATTAATGTTTAGTTCGTTTGTGATGGTACGAATAATTGTATTTTCTTTCTTTCTTAGAGATAATGTTGTTGCCTCTGGCAATCTTGATTCCGTCTTCATGTCTAAGATTCCGCAATGCCTTAAGACATAGGGTTTCAACCAATGTGTCCTGCCTATCCTCACATACGGTGCTGAAACATGGCCGCTCACGAACGAACTTGTTCACAAAATTAGAGTTGCTCAGAGAGCAATGGAGCGTGGCATGTTAGGCATCTCGCTGTTGGACCATATACCCAACATCTAAATACGACGCAGAACCAAAGTCGTCAATGTGGGTAGAAGAATCAACAGTCCGAAGTGGAGATGGGCTGGACACTTGGCAAGGAAGAAAGATGGAAGATGGACGAGGGTAGGAACCGAGTAGTGGCCGCGAGAACTGCGCAGACCAGTTGGCAGATCGCCGCCATATGGTCGGACGACATCGCGAGAGTTGCGGGAAGGCAATGGCTGCGCTTGGCACAGGACCGGAGAGAGTGGCGTGATAACGAGGAGGCCTATACCCAGCAATGGGTGGATGTGGGCTGAGTTGATGATGATGAATATGTCAAATAATGGTTTTAAACGTTACTTGCATTCAATTCAATTTCAAATAACATACTAAATTGTGTATATCTATAGGTGGAGGTAGACAGGGAGGTGACAAAAAGCATCCTTACCTGGCACGTAAGAAGAGAAGACAGTGGAAGGCAGCTGGTCTGCCGCGTCTCCAACCCATGGTTCCCAGCTTATACCTTGGAGGATTCTGTCATGCTGGATGTCATGTGTAAGTAGTATTTTAGTCTCATCGTGAGAAGAAATACGTAATGCTGACCACATATTTGTTCATATATGAAACAGAAAGTTACAATGAATAGAGGCTTATGTCCAGCAATGGGATGTGGAGTACCATGATAATAATTTAAAAAAATTTAAATCCGTCTCAAGAATTTTTAAGCCTAGACCGAACGGTATTTTGAGATGGTTTTAACATCTTGAAATTTTCCGAACTACTATAATGCTCTTTAGCATTAAGCTCGCCTTTGTACTAGTTTTACAAGTGCAATAAAGTATTTTCAATCTATCAATCAGTTTTGACTGTCTCCGTGGCGTAGTGGGCATATAGCCGGCTGAGACGCAGGCGGTAGCGGGTTTCGCCACGGAACAAATGTTTGCATGATCTTAAGATATTTGTTCCGGGTCTGGTTGTTTCTCTATATATTATAAGAATGTATTTACAAAAAAAAAAGTATATAAGTATTTTATCAGTTATCTGGTTCCCATAAAACAAGCTCTGCTTAGTTTGGGGCTAGATAGCGCTGTGTGAAATGTTCAGCAATATTTAGTCATTTATTTTATTTATTTGTTTTAACTAACTTATAAGGTGAATAAAAGAAATCTTTCAACAATTAAATGACATTGCGTGTCTGTCTGTGGCATTTCAGCTTTTAAACAATGTTATAAAGTATATAAGTATTATATCAGTTATCTGGTTCCCATAGTACAAGCTCTGCTTAGTTTGTGGCTAGATAGTGCTGTGTGAAATGTTCAGCAATATTTAGTTATTTATTTGTTTTAACTAACTTGAAAGGTGAATAAAAAAAATCTTTCAACAATTAAATGACATTGCGTGTCTGTCTGTGGCTAGCGCTGTGTTAAATGTCCAGCAATATTTATTTATATTTATTTTAGTTACACAACCATCTTAAAATAAGAGAATTATGTAGTAGATATTATTAAAACAACTAAATTACTAGACTTTCTTCCTAGCAGCACTAGTGGTATCCCATTCCTTAAAACAATAATTTCATACAATAAACGAAGGTACCTTTCAATTTACATTCTAAATGTTCACAGCCAAAACACTTTACACGAAAGTTGCACAAGCTTCGAAGTTTTACTTATAGTTGTCACAATAAACATGTATTCCAAGGGATCCAAGAGGGTCGCATCATGCCTGCGAAATTATTTTACATCCCAACACGCCCGTGCGATATAAGTTTGGTAACAACTTCAAAAAGTTTAATCAGTAAAGTGTTATTGCTGGGGCGAGGAGTTGGCAGAGAGCACCAACGTTTGCTTGTATTTTCAAGGATCGTTTTATGATAACTAAAGTTATATAATTCAACCATATTAAGCAATATTTTGACGTTTCATCGAAATAACTTTTGAAACTATCATGGTTATTAACACTATTTGTACTAAAAACGGGATATTTACCATGATTTGATTTTTCATGGTAAATATCCCGTTTTTAGTACAAATAGTGTTTCATCGAAACTTATTATAGATTTTTGAAAAACTTTTCATTTGGAACTGTTCGTTAGGGGGATGGGGAGGGGAGGGGGTTTAGACCCCCCCCCCCCTCCCAGAGTGGGTGAGAACTTACGAAAACCTATAGTTTTAAAGAAATTATAAAAATCTATTTTGAGGTTAATTATGAAAAAAATTTTATGTTGGACATGGGCAGGAGGGGTGAAGGGGAACAACGTTTTCATAGACCACTTTTTTCTCTAACCCCCTGGACTCTGGGTGGGCTTCCGCCAGAAGCTCTTGAGGTCGCCCCTGAATGAAGCAAGTCAAACTCGTCCTTCGCTTCACTTGGCCTTGTATGACTTGCTTCACTCAGGACATCCCTTGAGCTTCTGGCTCCCGCGCTCTTTATATACACTCTAGGGGTGTTACGCACAAGACCACGTGGGGTCGGGGTGCCCCGTGTCGAGTCTGTCACTCTTTTTGAATCTGACCTACTCAAGTTGCGGTGCCTCATCTCCATTCAGTTTACTATTTTTCGGTTTTTTTCGATAAGCGGCTCACTAGTCCAACATTTGCACAAGACTCAACTCTGCAGCGGGGGTGAAACAGAACTCAAAGAGGACGCCATAGTAGCCAACGTAAATTTCTTTTACAGGAGTACGAAAACGTCTCGACCGCAAGAGAAAGATAACACGACCAAATCCATCCAACAGTGAACAAATGTATTGTAAAATTTGTAAAAGCAATGTCATTGCCAAATTCGAAATTCCCACGGATAAAAATGTAAAACCTATGAAAAAAACCGTATTATCTGTCACTGTCATGTCAATTTAGTGTCGCAATAAAATTGATAGTAAGCAAACTGAAAAGTCAGACACTAATTTTCGAGTGAATTTCGCAATCGATTACGGATTTTCAAAAATTAATATTTCAATAACTATAGGGTTGCGCAAGTTGTCACTTCACATATAGGCTTCCTTTATCTATCTACTCATTAAAAAAAATGAATGCCCTAGCACAAATTTTAACAAGCCTAAATTTTGACCCAATGGAAGTAAAAAATCTGATCACACGAAAAATATTGATTGGACTTAATTTGGTCCACTGAATCGATTTTCAAACAAGGGTTTTCAGTTCAACAGTTAATTTTTCTCTTGCGGTTTGGGGCTGATTGTTAAAAATAGGCATCGGACACTTATCTTATCCTCTGCCTACTACTCTAAACATAGTCTAAATTTATATATTATAATCACGTACTTTCAAACAAGAGCCAACGCTGGCTCCAACACTCCCCAAGTCAACACACACGGTCACAACTTTACACCAGACCGCTTGACAGGCGCGATAATATTTTAACTTGACGAGATAAACTCGGCAAAGTTGCGGCTTACAACACTGCGGTAATTATGTTTTGTACTTCTGTAGCGCGTGTTCTGTTATCGTATTTATTGTGCTTTTGTTGTGCTGAATGTTTTATGTGGGTGACATATGAGAGATACTTGTTTTATTATCTGCGTAGTTAAACTTGGTTTTTGTTCACTGTTCACTGAAGCTAAATTACTAGGACTCGCTTTTTGATCGAGTGAAGCGAGATCTCTAAAGCAACTTGGGCAAATCGGCGTTGTATGTATGTATGTATGTTTGTTTGTCCGAGGAAAACTTTCGAAGCGTTGATACGATCATCGTGAAATTTGATACATAGGTAGGTAGTAATAGCATAATTTTGATGTGACTTAATGAGATAAAAATGTGAGGGGGTTATTGAGATATTGGGGTTCAAGAGGGGCAAAAAAAATAGACTATTAGGTCAAACGAAACGTCAAATAAAAGGCCTTTCATAATACATTTAGACCCCGTTTTTATTTTTAGTAAAATTTTTATAGTTTTTGAGTTATTATCCATAATAAAAACTAAACTTTGACAAAATTCACAGGGCACACCAGTGACCCCACAGTGCTGTATTTTGGTTTGCGTGTAACTTAAGTGACACAAATGTAGGCAAAAGTTTGACATCTAAAATAACTGCAATTTGTACCCCAAAAAAGTGGAATCACATAACATGAACTCCCGTTACCTGTAATTTAACTGAAACTGTAGATCAAGTTATTTGGTTAATTATTTTGTGGCACTATTTTGATAGTCAAAGATAACAAATAATATTTTTTTGTTTTAAGCGGAGACTCGCCAGATCTCAGTTTGGGGCGAACCACTATTTATTGTTTTTTTTAATACTCGATGCAAAAAAGATGATATAAGTTGTATACCTTGATTGTTTAGAGATCTTTGTTGTTGAATGACCGCTTTCTTTAGCGACTCCATATATTTATATACTTACGCGAGATTTTTACATATTAGATTTAATTGTATAATTTTCTAATTTGTTTCATCTACCTTGAAAGGAGAATAAAACAAAATCTGTCAATGACATGACAAAACATGACATTGCGTGTCTGTATGTGACATTTTAGCTTTTAAACAATGTTCTATATGAGGTTTAG
Source organism: Philereme transversata (assembly GCA_963924445.1). Taxonomy (NCBI): domain Eukaryota; kingdom Metazoa; phylum Arthropoda; class Insecta; order Lepidoptera; family Geometridae; genus Philereme; species Philereme transversata. Next base: position 17,564,311 of record OZ004347.1, read on the forward strand.
AATTAAATTACAGACAAGGGCAATTAATCTAGTAGACATGCATTTAAAATAGTTCGGTTCAAAAGTCGATTGATGAAACCATAATCAACCAAACTTGCCAAACATTCTACAAAGGCGACTTTTCAAGTTCTAATCAGACCAGTATCAATCTCGGCTAATGAAGTTGGTCGCTTCAAACAGAAACTGAACCAATTTAATGAAGTTACAATTTAAATTTTAACGAAGCTCCGAATATTTCGACCACAAGCAGATTGTTTATTCGATACACGGACGCCCTCACACAGTTAAATTCAAGACTAGACTTGCAAGTCGAAAGTCGAAGATTTAATGCGATACTTTTAGATTATCATCATCTTTGCTTGCCAGCAAGAAAACAAAAGGTAATAGAATATCATCAAATATCAGTTTGGATCTGTTTCGTTGCCTGAAAAAAACAACTACAATAGTATATTATGATACAAGTGAGCTAAGTTGCTCATTATACACGAGGCTGTGAGTTGCAGCCCGAGCCGTAGGCGAGGACGTAAATCAGCCGAGTGTCTAGTGAGCAAGTTGCTCACGAGTTTCATACGCAATTTTTCAACACACTTGCGAGGAAAAAACAAACATGTATTGCATAAATCGTTAAGCATAAAATTATTAAAACAATTGGTGAATGTACAATTTTCATAACGATATTGTTGTACGCGCCAAATGTACGGTGATTGATTACATAATAGCCATTCAGCCTACTTCAAAATTATAATTTTAGGGATAAAATGCAAATATTTTATAACAATTTATTGTGAATTAGAAATAATTTAATAATAATAAATGTTTTTTCGTCCTAATTAGAGATACATTTATTTATTCCAAAAATGTAAATGGATTTTCAGCGGCATAAAACCTCTTTGTTGTTACAAAACTGTATTACCCGGTTAAATTGAAAATGCTCTGTTTACTCGCATATAATTTGCAGTTAACTTAACGTTGTAGGGATAATTCTATTATGCATTAGTGTGTAATATTATTATGCACGTATGTGTTATTGTTCGGTTTATGACCCTAAGAACGATGTAATAAGGCTCACTTTACGAGCAAGTTGAAAAAACTCTTGTAGTACCAACTGCATAAGGGATGGCCTTAACAAAGCCACGCCGCTATTGATGTGTAAAGTGGTACTCTAAAATACACTTGAGAGCAATAAAATCGCACATCCGCACATTTTTACTTAAAAGTTAATTTTTTTTTATTTGGAGCTTACAGCAAATTAAAATCAAATTAAATTAAAGTGCATAATCTAGGCATTCGCAGAACTGATAAAGGGTTGACATTTACCTTTAAAAACAACTCATTAGCAACAAAACAATAGACCCCCTTATGTCGCTCGATCCAGGTAAGGCCGGCGGCGGGATTTATCGCAGGTATAAAAGAGTGCATATTGAGGGAATGGTCATCAATGAAAAAATCAAAAATCACATTCGCTCGCCGGTCCTCGCACCGGCAACACGTCTGCTCCGCTCCGCTCGCGCGCTCCCGCCGGCCCACGTGCCGCCCCGCGCCCCGCGCCCCGAGCCTTGCGCCGCGCGCCGCGCGCCCCGCGCCCCGCGCCTAGGGATGTTCCGATACCATCACAGTATCGATACCTACTCATTTCGATAGTACTCTAATAAATTTTCGATTCTACTTAAATGAATACTCATAAAGTATCGATACTTACTGATATCGATACTTTTAGCACTTTTTTATTTAAAGGAAGCTAACGTAAAAATTTTAACTTTGAAGGACAATAATTAAAACAATATAAAAAAGGAAAAAAATCTTTTATTATAAACGTTTTGCGTCACGTTTAAATGAAAAACTCGTTAACATCAAGATTGCCCAAAAACAGTAACTGTTCGAGGTATTTTGGAGACAATCTGTTCCTTGTTTGAGACATTGTTGCACCGGCTTTGGAAAAAAGGCACTCGCTAGGAACTGATGTTGCAACAACAATTAAATATTGCTGTGCATACTTGTACAGACAAGGAAATACAAACTTCATGTCATCCCATTCTGCGAATGGGTTGCTTTTAAGAGAAACTACTGGATTTGATAAATAAAGAGACACTTCATCTCCCTTATGAGAGTTCTTTTTCTTCTTGTGTCCATGTGCTAATTCCTTATGATGTTTCCAAAAATCGTATTCAGGTGGTTCAGAAGATGAGACATCATCTTCTGACTCACTTGGGCTACTTAGTTGTCCGACAACCATAGTTCTAAGTTTTTGAATAGCCCTTCCGCATGCAGAGGCGTCTTGGAAATGCAGGTTTTTAAACCTTGGGTCTAAAAGTGTAGCAATGGCTGCATGATCGTTTAATTCAATCATCCCATACCTCTTTTTCAACTCTCTCAATAAAACATCGTTACATTCTTGAACGATAACAGAGTTTGGAGTGATACTATTCAGTTCTGTAGTTAAGCAATTAAGCATTGGTATAATTTTGGAGATTGTTACATACTTTTGGCCCGATGATTCTCTTGTTACGTATTCAAAAGGCTTCAGTACAGCTTTAAGCTCGTTCAAGGTTTCCATTTCCACAGCACTTGGCAAATTTGGAGCCACTACACTCTCAATTACAATTTCTGATATTACTACTCTTAACTTTAGGAATCGCTCTAACATAAAAAAAGTTGAGTTCCATCTAGTTCTAACATCTGCAATAAGTTTTAAAACTGATTCTTCAGAAACATTATTACGCATTTGGATTTTTCGTAGCTTATCCGACTGCACAACACTATTTTTTATCCAGTTAACAATTTCTCGTACTTTTATAACAGCTGATTTAACACTGGGTAACTTTAGTGACTCTTCAACTACAAGATTTATAGTATGCGCAAAACACGGTAAATGTTTTTTTTCGCCAATAGACATTCGTATGGCAGCCAACATTGAACTGGCATTGTCTGTTACAGCTGCACGAATTTTGTTAAGTGGAATATCCCATTTGTTTAAAATATCAAGCAGGTTTTCCGATATGTAATCAGCTGTATGTCGCTCACTTAATGCACGAGTTGCAAGGTAATACATACACATTTTACCATTTTCTACAAAATGTATGGTGACGCCCATGAATCCTACTTCATTCATTGTCTCTGTCCATGTGTCTAGAGTTAAAGAGAAATTGTCTATCTTGGATAATTTGGACTTACAAATAGTAATACAAGCTTCGTACTTTTCGGTTGTCCTTTTCTTTAAATACTTTGCACCAGGAACTTTAAAAGTAGGTTCCAATTCTTTTACAAGTCGTAAAAAGCCTTCACCTTCAACTATATTAAATGGACGCATATCTTTACAGATAAAAAATATCAATGCTTGAACAATTCTGTTATATTTCATTCCACCAGCTGAAAAAAAAAATAAAGTTATTGTAATTTATGTCATATAGAATAACAAAATACCGCTAACCGAGAGGTCTCGGGTTCGATTCCCGGATCGGACAAAAGTGCTATTTGTGAAGTTTTCCGAATTTCTCAGTAGCAGCATGGAGTCTGGTAATGTGCCCGGTAGATGGCGATAGGCTCACCCCCTATCACATGTGACCTAAACATAACAACGTGGGTGTTATACACCTCTGCCACACCCTTCTGGGTAATATAGGCGTGATGTTATGTTATGTATTTTTTGTTAGAATAACAATATTATTTTGTTAATATTTTATTAAATATCTGTTTCTTTACCTTTATTAGATGAAATTCGATCAAACGCATCCTTTAATGAACTGCTCAGAAAAAGCTTATTGTCACTCTCCGTGTCCATACTAGTTAATGTTGTTACTCTAGAACCATCATCGTGATCTTCTGATTTTTTTGATGTAGATGGTTGGGATTGATCATCTTCCATTAAATGCTTTGAGCTGGCCAACGTTATTGTATTTCTTTAAATGAAACATAAGAACAAAAATTAACCCTCGATAGATCGATAATCTGCAAAGTATCGATAATCCCAACCCCAACACTACTACAGCCGCTTAACAATAACAAACACATAACCTTTGTATAAATCGTATGCATACAAACGAATTATTTCACCGTCCGTAATCAAATTATGTCATATAATATTAGTATATAGACGGTCACAGTGCCACTGTTAGATACAAAACTTAATTTATATGTATATACAAAATGGATCTTTATCTAGGTTATTTACTTTTTTATGTAATATTTTAGGAAAGCAATCGACAAAAGAAAAATTTTGGGTCTCTTACCTTTCGTTACTCCCTTTATTTGCTTTTTTCAGTAATTTGCCATTATCCATAGTAATTCCATGAGTTTTAGAATGCTTAAATAAATTGGACGTATTGCCACAATACTTCACAGACTTAAAACATTGTTTACATTTTGCAATTGAGTCGTTTATTTTGGTAAAATGTGTCCATATTATAGATTTTGGTGGTGCCATGATAACTAATGTTAAGATTGTAATAATTGACAACATAAATGGCGGGCAGGAGGCTCTCTCGCTTTCGGATCGTGCTCGGGTGAAGTCGGACAAGTTCGGCAATCGGCTCACCTGAGTGAGTCGTCTGGCTGACGCGCGCAAGCGAGAGACACGACGCGTCACCCATCCCCACGCCGTCTCGCGATGAGCAAGAGGGCTTTTGCTCTCTCATTCTTTCGGACGCGTTCAAAATATTTTTTTTTTAATGTTTCGATACGAGTATGTATCGCAAGATTGATTCGATGCTATAAATACTTGGTATCGAATCAAAAGTATCGAGTACCTACTCGTATTTACTAGTATCGGAATATCCCTACCGCGCCCCGCGCCCCGCGCCCCGCGCCGCACTTGGCATCCGCCATTTGCTCTGTTGTGTGCGCTCGCTTGCGAGTACACCTCAGAAGAGTCCTTTATTGGACTTTGTCCTTCTCAGGGCAAACTCTTGTTTCTTACCATTTAGAGCCCAAATCCACGTTTAGTGGTCGGTCTGGTGGATACCTTGCGGTGTTAACACAAACCAGACTGGGCGTGGACCCGGAACGCCAGCTTTCCTCTCCTGAGGAACGCTACATCCGGCTGGGCTTGGTACCACCGGCCTTGGGGGCTTCCCTCGCCGACACCAAGTATCGGTTAGGACACACCCCTCATACCCCGTAAGAGCGGTAAAGGGACACACCTTAGGTAGGACACTTAGGCCTCACCCCTCCTGTCTATCCCGACGGGAGGATCACACACCCCCTCACCTCTCCGGGTGTTCCCCCCCGGAGAGCTAAGATGGACATCGCCGGGGATGACCTCGTTGAGGTACCGGGTTCTTTTATCCGGTTACTGTACGAGAACATTCCCGTCGATGTTCGTCAACGTATTATGAGGGAGCAACAATCGGTTGCCTCCCTACCGCGTCTAATGGACGTCGTCACGTCCACTCCGGCCCCTCTGGCCAAAAATGTGGCTCGGAAGCCCGTGCCGGCCCCTCTGGCCTCCCCAGCGGCTCGAAAGCCATCCCCGGCCCCTCAGGCCACTAACGAGGCCCGGAAGCCTCTGAAAGCCCCTCTGGCACCCCCGGCGGCCCGCATGTCTGCCCAGGCCCCTCAGGCCACTAACGAGGTTCGGAAGCCTCAGCAAGCCCCTCAGGCACCACCGGCGGCTCGTAAGCCTGCCCCCTCCCCTCAACCTCCTGCCTCAGCGCCTCCCTCGTCGTCGTCATCAAAAAAGCCCGACTCTCGAGAGGCCTCACCTCGCAGAGTCTTTTTAGACTCTCCGGAATCTCCGGACCCACCCTCCCCCGAGGACGATATGGAGATCGACCTCCTTCTACGCCCCGCGTCTTCCGCAGAGGCATCAAACTCCTCTTCCTCCGACTCGGAGGAAGATTTCACCCTCGTCACGGGTGGTAAGAGGAAGAAGCCCTCTTCGAAGAAGACCTCTTCGTCGAAGAAGGTTTCCTCCGTTTCCCCCCCAGCCAAAAAGGCAACCCCTTCCTCGGCCTCGCAGCCAGCCCGCCCCGCCTCTCCCCCCGCGGCTTCCACTGCCGCGAGGAAGGAAAGGCCTCCCCCGCCTCTTTTCATCCGCGAAAAGGGCAAGTGGGACAGAGTTTCCTATCTGTGTAATGAGAATAAAATCTCATTCACAAACGCCCGCAACACTAAGGACGCTATTAAAGTCCTACTCCCCACTTCCGACGACCATCGTCGTCTCACTTCCCTCCTACGTCAAGAGCACATAGGCTACCATACCTATGCTCTCGAAGACGAAAGGCTCCTTCGAGTCGTGATCCGCGGCCTCCCTGCGGAGCACTCCACTGAATCCATTAAGTCAGACGTACTGGCTCAGTCCTTCCCGGTGAAGGAGGTCCACCGTATGCATAACGGTAAGACCACATACAATCTAGTACTCGTAGTACTAGAGCTGTCACCGGCAGGGAAGGCCATCTTCAACCTGAAGATGGTTAACAACCTCTCCGGCCTCCGGGTTGAACCCCCCCACCGAAATGGCACTCCTAGTCAGTGCCATAGATGTCAGCTGTATGGCCACTCGGCCAAAAACTGCCACGCCCGCCCCCGTTGCGTCAAGTGCCTGGGTGACCATGGCACCTCTGACTGCAACCGCACTCGAGACACCATCGAGCCGCCAAGCTGCGTGCTTTGTGGTGCCGTGGGGCACACCGCGAATTATCGTGGTTGTCCTTCGGCACCCAAAGTCAGCAGGGTGGTGGCTCGTAGGAGTCAACCCCGACCCTCCCCGCAGTATACCAAGTCAACCCCAAAGTTGACCTTGGTACCCTCGCAGGAGGCGCAACCTCCCAAAAGCTCAGCATGGGCCAAGCCCTTGCCATATTCGAGCCTAGCCCTTAAGGCAACGGCCCCCCCTCCGCGCTCTTCTGAGCCAGCCCCCCCTTCGAAAATGGGCAAGTCGGACTTTGCTGCCGACTTGGCCCTCATCATGGAGTTCTCCTCCATCGACCTTGCCGAGGTTCGCGTGCTTGCACAAAAACTTAGGCAAGCAAACACCACCCTCGAAAAACTGATTGCCCTTGAGGCGCACTCAGCTCTTCTCGCCGCCGTTAAGGCAGCTTCGTCCTCCTCCAAACCCTTTTAGGCCCCAAAATGGTTGTACAAAAGGAAAGGAAAAAACCGCGTTCTTTATCACTAGCGTTCTTCAACGCTGACGGTCTTTCAAGACAGCGTTCTATTATCCAAGATTTTCTAAATAGGCACCAACTTGATATCTTGCTAGTACAAGAGACAAATTTAAAGCCCGGTCATCGGGACCCCAAAATCCCAAACTACCAAATTGTTCGCAATGACAGACTGCTAGCTCAAAAGGGCGGCACTGTCATTTACTACAAGAAGGCTCTACACTGCATGCCTCTTGATCCCCCTTCTCTGTCTTACATAGAAGCCTCCGTCTGCAGGCTAGCAATGACCGGGCATTCCTCGGTCATTATTGTATCCTGCTATGTCCCTCCCGGCAAGCCTCGCTCACCTCAATTCGAGAGTGACCTGCAAGCCCTTTTCAGTCTAGGAAGCTCCGTCATATTGGCGGGTGACTTCAACTCCAAAAACGTCATGTGGAATAGCACCACGACGAACTCTAAAGGCAAACAACTAGAAAGCCTAGTTGAACCCCTTAATTTCGACATCATTGCCCCTAGGGGCATGACTCGCTTCCCTACTTCCACTCCCCCCGAGCTCCTTGACATTGCACTTCTCAAAAACGTAGCCCTTCGGCTACGCTTAATCGAAGTCATTCATGAGCTCGATTCCGATCATCGACCGGTAATGCTCTTACTCGGCCCTCCCACTGACCAGCCCCCTGCCACCAAGACTGTGGTAGAGTGGCATAAACTTGAGAAAGCCCTCAAGGCTGCGCACTCGACTGAACTAGATAGGATCCCTGCTGTCATTCGGACATCTGGTGATATTACGGTAGCGGTTGACGCCCTTACCACACATATCACAAACTCAGTCAGAGACTCATCAAAGCAGGTGCCCGTAGTGGATGACCACAGGGGCCCCCTGCCAGATGATATCAGACGGCTGATGACTGAAGCTAACGCCGCAGTTAGACTTCATAGTCGCTGCCCCACTAACGACAATCGAGTCTTGATGCGCTCCCTGCACCGTGAGGTGAGAGAGCGCATCAAAGAACATCGCAATCGTGAGTGGGAGAGCCTGCTCTCGGGGATCGAGCCTAGCCATCTGGCCTACTGGAGGTTAGCTCGCTCCATGAAAGCGGACGCTCTCGCTCCGATGCCTCCCCTTATCCGACCCAATCACCCTCCAGCATTCGAAGACGAGGAAAAAGCCGATTTCCTGGCTGAAACCCTCGAAGCTCAATGCTCGCCCAGTCTCGAACCCGTCGACCCTGTTCACCTCCATACGGTGAACAGCGAGGTTGACCGCTTAGCCTCCCGACCCCCTACTTCCCCACTTGACCCGATTGAGCCCTCTGAAGTCTTTGACACTATCAAGGCCCTACACCCAAAGAAAGCCTCCGGCCCCGACGGCATTTCTAACAGAGTACTCAAACAGTTCTCTGTTCCCCTTATCCATATCCTAGTCTGCATCTTCAATGCGGCTATGGAAACTTGCACCTTCCCTGATGCTTGGAAGGAAGCCAACGTCATTGGCATCCGAAAACCCAGCAAACAGGCAAACGATCCAACTAGTTATCGTCCCATTAGTCTACTTAATAGTCTAGGCAAGATATATGAGCGTCTTCTAATGAAGCGCCTCTGGGCTCATGTCAATGAGTTCAAACTCCTTCCCGACGAGCAGTTTGGCTTTCGAGCCCAACATTCATGCCCACAACAGGTGCTCCGCATAACGGAGCATGTCCTCTCCAACTGGCAAAGTACCTGGCCTTCAGATACTGGTGCCGTCTTCCTCGACGTAGCGAAAGCTTTCGACAAAGTCTGGCACAACGGCTTGATCTACAAGCTATTCAAACTCGGAGTCCCAGACAGACTCGTGCTCATCATACGAGACTACCTACAAGGTCGCAGCTTTCGCTACACCGTGGAAGGCACTCTCTCTAGTCCTAGACCAGTCAGAGCAGGAGTCCCTCAAGGCTCCGTTCTCGGCCCCCTCCTGTTCACGCTGTACACCAGCGATATCCCCCGCACTCCTCAAGTGGAAATAGCCCTATACGCAGACGACACAGCCTTGTACACATCCAATCGGAATCCTGATCGGGTGGGTATAAGGCTGCAGGCTGCCCTTCATTCATTAGCCACTTGGTTCCGCAAGTGGCGGATCGAGGTAAACCCGTCGAAAAGTACAGCAGTTTACTTCTCACGGAGAAACCTCACTCCCAAACCGATCTCTCTATTTGGCCAGCCCATTCGCTGGGCCCCATCAGCCAAATATCTGGGTGTCATCCTCGATAGGCGTCTTTCCTTTAGGTTGCACATCACTAAGAGGTGCAACCAAGCAAAGCTCACCCTAGGACGATTGTCCTCACTTCTAGGCGCGAAAAGTAAAATGTCCCTTAAAAATAAGGTGACTCTTTACAAAGCGTGCATTCGCCCCATTATGACATACTCATCTGTAGTATTTGCCCACTCTCCTAAAGTTGGTGCCATTCAGGTTATTCAAAATCGCTTCTTGCGAAAAGCCTCAGGCTCGCCCTGGTACTTTCGCAACAACGACCTACATCGCGATTTGAAATTAGAATCAATAGCCAGGTTCATGAAGCTCGCTTCCAAGCGGTTTTATGAACTTGCCTCTAATCATCCGAACCCTTTGGTACACACCATTCCGGTTTACCCGTTGGATCCGCCCGCCAACAAAATCCTCCGTCGACCGAGACACGTTCTCGGAGACCCGGATGACGAAATCACCTCTGCTAATGCGGAAGGTGAGTCATCTATATCAGACAGAGCAAACACTTCACAGAAACACCGACCTCGCCGGCGAGGTCGACGAGTCCCTTCAGTCGCCGCTTATACGAGGTACAGACACGTACCCGGGCGTTTCTCTCCTATCCCCATCCCGGCAACAGCCCAAGCCGAGGTTCGTACCTAAGTGGTGCCCTTGCGCTAGTTGCCTAAAAAACTTACTGGGCTGAGCGCCATCTTCGCTCGCCAAAAGTTCGGTTAAGCTGTCACGGCCTCAGAGGCCAACAGCGAGATTAGTCCATCCGAAAAAAAAAAAAAAATGGTCCTCATTTGCATACCAACGTACAGTATGAAAGGTTCTCTATTGATATTGGCTTCAAACGGAACACGAAAATGGATACTACACCAGAAGTAGCCGCTCAAGTGGTTGCCCTTGTTGAATCGGGGCTTAAGCAAAGTCAAGTGGCTCGACAATTGAGTTTGAGCCGATTTACCGTTCGGCGTGTATACCAGAGGTATCAAGAGACTGGTGGCTACCAACGGCGACAAGGATCGGGCCGTCCCCGTGCTACAACAGAGCGTGATAACCGCTTTCTTATAACGACATCTTTAAGAAATCGTCGTTTGAACGCAGTTCAACTGGGCCAACGACTTCAAGAAGTTCGTGAAGTAGAAGTTAGCCGGTGGACAGTCAGAAGACGATTGAGAGAAGGTGGCCTGACTGCACACAGGCCAGCAAACGGGCCGAAATTGACCCCAGCCCACCGAGAAGCCCGCCTTCAGTTCGCTCGAGACCATTTGAATTGGACCAAAGAGCAGTGGAGTGCAGTCCTGTTCTCTGATGAGTGCAGGATGTGCTTGTATGGCAACGACGGACGGGGGAAGGTGTATAGAAGATCGGGAGAGCGATTTGCCCAATGCTGCATAACAGAACGTGTCGCCTATGGCGGTGGATCAATCATGTTTTGGGGAGGCATGTCTATGGAAGCAAAAACCGAGCTTGCCTTCATCACCGGACCGAATACTGGTCGCCAATCAAGAGGATTGACTTCCATACGATACATTGAGGAAGTACTCGAGAGCCACGTCGTACCTTTTGCTGGGTTTATCGGCGAAAACTTTCTGTTTATGCAAGATAATGCAAGACCGCATACTGCTGGCATAGTGATCGAGTACCTTCAAGAGGTGGATGTGACCGTTATGGAGTGGCCAGCTCGAAGCCCAGACCTCAATCCCATCGAACATCTATGGGACGAGCTGAAAAGAAGAGTTCGAGGCCGAGATGCTCCTCCATCGACTCTACAGGAGCTGCAACAGGCGATCGCAGAGGAATGGGAGGCTATTCCTCAAGACTTTATCAAAAGTCTAGTAACATCAATGAAAACACGGATGGAGTCAGTGATTCAGGCTAGGGGAGGGAACACTCGGTATTAATAACAAACTTATAATTAATTTTATCTTTTAATTTCATAACTTTGACACCAATACTTGAATAAAGAATTTTTTACTAAACATGCATTTTTGTTATTGATCCACAAAAGCATTTTTATGTAATGATTGAAAGACAAATCAGATACCACTGGATAGGTATTAAAATAGACTATGAATCTGCATTCCAGAAACATAATATTTTTTGTTTTTTTTTTAGTTATGTCAAAAAATCATGAATGTGCGATTTTTTTGCTCTCAAGTTTAGTTTAGCTTACAAGTGACACGAAAGAAGAAGAAAAAGAATAACTATTTTAGTAGTTTTAAAATCTTGGAATTTAAAGATTTTTATGACACCATAAAAATAAAAATACTAATTTAGTAATATTTGCAAAGTAGTACTGTCACTTTAGAGCTTATAAAAAATTTAAAAATACAGTGCAGTTAGAGGTTATCTGGAAGAGATCGATTTAAGCGATAAGACCGCGCTCTATACTTACCTTTATTTTAGTGTATTTTTTGTGTGTTTAATTATTTTTGGTGTGCAATAAAGAATATTCTATTTATCATCTAGTCATCGAACTAATAGTTTCCTTAATCTAATACATATTTACTTTTAGAGCTAAGGCCCATTGTACCTACGTAACATATAAGCAAGTCTATCTAACTAATTTTAGTTTATTCGGATAACCAACGCCATGCGAAGTGCACTAAACTTCTTACAGTGATTATTTCAATAACAGTCATACATTTATTATGCCTCGTCAAATTATTGACCATCAAGGTTATCCATACAAAACAAATGGTACGACAAACAAACCAGTGCATTTTACTTCAGCTTCAGGACTTTACATATTATAGGCTTCCCCAAAGAGTTCCAAGGCAACCGATCATAATCGACGACCACCGTGGCCCAGTGGGCGAATAGCCGGCTGAGACGCAGGAGGTAGCGGGTTCGATTCCCACTGCGGAACAAATGTTTGCATGATATTTGTTCCGGGTCTGGATGTTTTATTATAAGTATGTATTTACAAAAAAAATATATTCTATCAGTTATCTGGTTCCCATAGTACAAGTTCTGCTTAGTTTGGGGCTAGATAGCGCTGTATGAAATGTCCAGCAATATTTATGTATTGATCGATCGAAGCGAGATCTTTAAATATACTTGGGCAAATCGGTGTTGTATGTATGTATGTTTGTTTGTCCGAGGATAACATTCGAAGCGTTTATCCGATCATAGTGAAATTTGGTATATAGGTAGGTATAGTTCGTGCAATCCACGAAGACGCGCCCCACCAATTTTTGGTTGAGAGGATCGCGGGGTGCGGGGAGTTTGCTCCGAGCGTCAGTCGCGAACCGTCAGCGGTTCGATGCACACAAGTAGTACATCCTATGTTGCGAAAATCCAGAATCGTCACGAAAGTTGCTCTACTTTATATTTTTTTTAAATGTCGAGAAAATCTCAGCGTAATGTACTTAAAAGCCAGGTATGTAAATGATTGTTCAGAAGTTTGTAGTTACTAAAACACATGAAATAAGCAAAGGAAAGTAACTTAATTTTGAAAATAGCAAATTTTACTAAAAGAAGTCTTCATTTCATCTTTAAAAATAAGTAAAACTATTTAATTTTTTTTTTATTTTAGGCTAGAAAAATTATTTCTAAAGTTTATGATTTTATGAAAAAAGAAGCAAGTATAAATTATGCAGAAAAACTCACTGATGCGCGATGGAGAACCGCGCATTGGAAGCACAGTGACAGAATTCTACGCGAAAGAAAGGAATATACTAATACAATGAACCAAACTACATTACCTGCTATGGAATCGAATATAACTGGAGACGGATGCGATAGTTCCTATAGTCTCAAGTGCGGAGCGTACAACAGAGCCGACTACGGAAGCGGATATTGAGTCTGAAAATGAAGCGAGTACGTCGCATTCGAATTTAGTAGGCAGAAGTGCTTCTATTTTTACATCACCCATGAAGAAGAGAAGGGTAAGACCACGAAAAATTAATTCAGACGAATTTGATACTGGTGTAGTCCGAAGAACTATCCAAAACTATCGTATAGAACATCGTCAATTTCCAACATTATCACGACTTTATATTGTTTTGAAAGACCGTGTACAATTTGATGGATGTATAACAACACTAAGAACATTGTTACTTAAACTTGGTTATAAATGGAGAAAAACTGATAATAACAGGAAAGTTCTAACCGAAAAACATGATATTCAAAGTTTAAGATTGAAATATTTAAAACAGGTAAAGTCTTTTCGTAATGCAGGTAGACCTATAGTCTACATAGATGAATTATATATTCATACCAACCACGTGCAAAAAAAATCTTGGACCGAAAAAGGTTCTAAAACAGCAATAAAACAAAATTTAACAAAAGGAGTGCACATAATTATAGTACATGGCGGAAGTGCAGAGGGTTTCGTACCAAATGCGTTGTTAACATATAGAGCAGAGACCAAATCCGGAGACTACCACGATAACATGAACACAGAAAATTACTTAAAGTGGCTAAAGGAGAAGCTAATACCAAATCTCCCAAATGATGCCGTGTGATGGTAGTCTTGGATAATGCAGCCTATAACAATACTAGTTCGGAAAAAATACCAACATCCGACTCCAACAAATTAGACATGCAGACTTGGCTGAATACAAAAAATATCCATTTTGAACCAAGCTACAAAAAACCTGAACTTTATGACCTTATATTAAAAAACAAAGAAAACTTCCGCAAGTAAAAAGTTGACGAATTATTGAAAGAACATGGATTCACAGTGCTTCGGCTGCCTCCTTATCATCCAGATTTAAACCCAATCGAAAACATTTGGGGTATTGTAAAAAACGACGTTGCTAGCCGCAATATCAATCAAAATTACACTTCGATTATGTCAATTTTAAATGAAGCGTTTGATCGAGTAAATAAAGATGTCTGGTTCAATACTTGTCAGCACGTGGAAAAAATAGAAGACGAATAGGTAGGTACTGTGATCTTGATTTTAGTTTTATTATAAATGTCGGTGATACATGTCTGATGTATCACCGAACTAGATATTTCTGAAACGAGTGATTGACGATTTTAATTTCTCAATAAAGTTCAATAAAACTTTTTAACGTATTTCATTTATGTCTATAACTACCCCCTATTATAAAAATGGTAATATTATCGTATATTAACTAATAATCACCTAAAATATCCACACCTAAAAATTAAAAAAACATAACCGTTTCCTTGCAGTCGGGTAAAAAAATAATATTGAAGTAGAGCATCTTTCACTTTGACCATGACGCTCTCTCCTGATTAGTCCATTCATTGTAGTGTGCGTGTGCACTCATAGGTAATTAGTGTGTACCGATAACACTCAAACATTGACGGAAGCTTGCACACATATACTATAAACGGTTAGGAGGAATAGTGGGGCGCGTCTTCGTGGATTGCACGAACTATAGTGATGGCACAATTTTGGTGTGACTCAATGAGCTAAAAATGTGGAGGGGTTGTTGAGGTATTGGGGTTCAAGAGGGGTAAAAAAAATACAAAACGGGACTATCCGGTTAAGTGGCACGTTAAATAAAAGGTTTTTGTGAGTACATTTCGACTCCGTTTTTATTTTTAGTTTAAAACTATAAATTATGGCTTAATAATTAAAATTTATTAATAAATTAATTAATAAAATTAATAATTAGCCATTATAAAAACTGAACTTTGACAAAATTCACAGGGTACATCAGTGACCCCACAGTGCTGTAATTTGGTATGCATGTAGCTTAAGTGGCACAAATATAGGCAAAAGTCTGAACCCCAGAAAAACTGCAATTTGTACCCCAAAACAAGTCAACCGTATATATGAACTCCCGTTACCTGTAATTTGAATGAAACTGTAGGTCAAGTTTGTTGGTTATATTTCGTGGCACTATGTTGATAGTCAAAGATTACAAATAATATTTTATTGTTTTTATGGGAAACTCGCGAGATCTCGGTTCGGGGCGAACTACTAGTTTATTTATAGACGGCCTCAAAACCATATCCAATAATAAAAATACAGAAGACTATATCAGCAGCTATATCCTGAATTCTAATCTAGTAATCCAGTTGACTGGTTAGTTAGTTACTAACATGTTATTATATCCTAAACATAGTACATTAGTTTACATCTGACGCGTTCGTGAAGCCTGTTAACAAGGTAATGAGACTTGGTCCTTGTCTGAAACTTTGGAAATAGCCGCACTATTTTACCATTTCAGTCGTATAGAATCAAAGTTGGCAATCTGTCATTTTGAGTAAAAATTTGTTCTAGATAGATAGATAGATATATACATTTATTTAGACACAAGTAACAAACACATAGAAACTATATACAGTGGATAAGTAAAGACAGACAATTAAATAAAGACAATGAAATGCAGACAATTAAAATCACGTTACTTAAACAAAAAATTATAAATAATACTAAAGATACGTACCCAGTCACTATGAGCCCTGTGCCGAAAAAAGGGAATGGCTCAGCATTATGCTGAACAATAAACTTATTGCTCAGCACTGGTTTACAGCCATAATGAATGTGGCAACACGGGAAATTTATCTCATCATCAGATCCTGACTTGGTGCCTGAATAGGACCACATGGTATACCCTTTTAAACAAAAAAATAATTTCTCGAATCGGTTCAGGCGTCTTTGAATAATCGGGGAAACTGAATAAAAAAAAGATTCAGACAAATTGAGAACCTCCTTTTTTTAAGTCGATTAAAAATGAATCCCCGCTTCCCTTGATCATGCTATAACTTGAGAATGACTACCGATTTCATTCATATATTTTTTAAGTTTTCTAATACATTGTCGAAGGTTCTTATAGAAAGAAAAGTTAAGAAAATTGCACAGAAAATTGGATAATTTCAGAAAACTTAACGACTATTTTAACTTCGCGAGTTTGACAGTTCACGCGTTTGATGACTGTGAATTTAGCAGACAGCTAAAGACTACATTGTCCTGACTATGTACCTTTGTCGGGTCAGCTAGGTTTAAATTAAATTAAAGAAATTATTATGCGCAAGGGCATACTACAGTGTGACTGAATACCTATCTATCTGACAATTTTTAGTAAATGGTAATAATAAATTTGAGTATGTAACTTTTGGCATTTAAATCTATATTATTTTGACAATAATGACTTTTATAATCACTTTTGAAAATTTTATTTTTAATTTTTTTGTTATATTTTCCATGATGTACTCGATCCATACCTTTTTGTCATCTTTTTAATTACCTATGTTTCGCAGAATAACATATTATGAATTATGAATTTTAGTACCGCCGGTACAAAGAATTTATAGAGTCAAAAACACATATCCCTGTCATCCATCTAAAAACGCAATTATTGGTTAAAGAGCAGATGTTTGAACTTAAATTGTATTCATTTATTCAAACACTGAGTTGATTCGAATGTCCGGATGAAGCTTTACTATCTGGAAGCCCTATACAAAGGCTGCGTCAGACTAGCCTAGTCACGTAACACGGAGCGTCGAATGTCCAATTCACAAAACCTCGTTTCTACTCCTGAAGGGTAACAGTACGATACCGTCCAACTCAGCTTCAGTTTCATTTATTCGCAAACAATACATATTTATAGTGTCGGAACATTTGGTACTGTAAAAAAAATAAAATCAATTCATTCAAAAAATAATAATTAAGGTTACAATAGAAAGTTATTATGTACATGCTAATTAATAATACTTAATGTCTATTTAAAAGATAAAAAATAAGTAAATACAATAATCATAAGGACATTTTCACAGGTTACGTGGACATCAAGTTTTTATAACGTACATGAATTTGCTCACTTGCGCACCTCACTGTATTTCACACAGTGCTATTTAGCCCCTAAGTAAGCAAAACTTGTACTATGGAAACCAGGTAACTGATGGAACACAGATATGTATACATTTTCACAAAATTAAGTAACAAAATTTCATGCGTATCCATAATACTAATAGGATTACTACCTAGGGCGTAAACAAGTATTTTAATGTATGTAACTCATGCTTTTTTATCTTCTTACTTATTTATCTATTTATTATGTCTACCAACAGTAATTAATAATACATATATTATGTACCTTTTTTTAAATAAATTAAATCTATATTATTTTGAATGGGTTCCAAACGGGCGGCGGCCTCGTGGGAGACCCAGGCGGAGATGGAGGGATGAACTGGATGCATACCAGAAAGAGTGGCCTCAATTAGCCAATAACCGGGATTCGTGGAAGAAGGGAAGGGAGGCTTTCTCCTGCAGTGGGACTCTACGGGCTAATAATAATATTATTTTGACAAGAATGACATTTATAATCACTATTGAAATTTTTATTTTTAGTATTTTTTGTTATATTTTTTTAATATTTAAAATTTTAATATTTGTTTATGTTTAGTCGTTACATGATAACGAATAACTGTTTTTATGTATGTGTTTATATTTATTGTAGATATAAAAGTTTTTGTTGTTTTAGATGCTCCAGTGGCTCAAATATCCCTGATAGAACCAAAGGACCCTCGTCTTCTCAGGGAAGATGAAAATGCTGAACTTCTGTGTTCAGCTGATGCATCACCTTCAGCTGTTAACTTCACCTTCTTCAAAGGGGCTGAGGTAAGAATGTTTGAACGTTATGGACCTATCGCATATACCGCAAAAACACTTTTCAAATTGTGACCTTTTCTGGTTTTTTGCGAATTTGGTAGAGGATACTCAGATCCAGAGATGAGATCTTAGTTATTTTTTCTCAAACCTATCTCGTCCCACTGCTGGGCAAAGATCTCCCTCAAGTCCCTCCAAGCATTCATATCTGTCGTCATCTCCCTCCATCCTCTTTGGAAAGTGTCGAAATCATCCCGCCAACGCTTTCTCGGCCGACCCCGACGTCGCCCTCCGTCTTCAGGTGTCCATGGTGTTATAATATGGGCCCATTTCTCAGAGCGCATTCGGGTAACGTGCCCCGCCCAGTCCCACTTAAGTCCAGCCGATCTTTTCCTTACATCTGCAGTGCCGGTAAGTGAGCGCAGCATGGTGTTACGAACTCGGTCGACACGCTTAAAGCCGAGAATGCTGCGCTCCATTGCCCTTTGATAAATCTTGAGCTTTGACTTCTGGGCTTCAGTCAGAGACCACGTCTGCGTACCGTAAATTAGGATGGGCAGGATACCCATGAGATCTTACAGATCTAAATTCTACATTTGTATCAGGTAAAAATGTAGATATGGATTCACGTAATATGCATTTAATTTTTTACTTAAAACATGTAAGAGAACCAGTGTGGTGAAAGGATTGATTTCCTCCAAGGAGTACTGATATCACACTAATATTATTAATGCAAAAGTTTTGATGTTTGTTTGTTACTTAATTAAGTCGTAACAGCAAAACCGATTCCGATGAAATTGTATACAATGATAGATAATGATCTGAATTAAAACATAGGCTGTAGTTTTATATACAAACCACGCGTACAAAGCGATGAGCGGAAGCTAGTAAACAATATCAAATTAATAACACACTGTATTTGCATGCATTTTACTCGTAATTTCTTGTAGAAATAAATTCTATAGTAATTGTAAACGGAAAACTAATTAACTTTTATAATTAATTTCATTATTAACCCATAACACAAGCTTTACTACACTCATTATTTGTGTGTCTCAAATGAAATATTGCTCTTTAATTTACGAGTTTGCAACAACAATGTAGAAAAGTTCGCAAAGTAAACAATTTAATAGTACATAGTTTTTAAAGTTTTCACGCAAGACCTAAGTATGATTTAGCGTGATGGTAACAATGCAAGTTTGCATGAGTCCAGTGACTTGCCACTGGGAACATAACATCGATTTTATTCTAGATCAGACTCTCAGTTGCACTTGAATATGTTTTATTTTTAACCGAATTCAAAAAATAAATAATAAATAAATAAATATTGCTGGACATTTCACACAGCGCTATCTAGCCCTAAATTAAACAGAGCTTGTACTATGGGAACCAGATAACTGATAGAATACTTATAAACATTTTTTTTGTAAATACTTACTTATATACTATACTTATAGAGAAACAACCAGACCCGGAACAAATATCTGTAGATCATGCAAACATTTGTTCCGCAGCAGGGATCGAACCCGCTACTTCCTGCGTCTCAGGCGGCTATTCGCCCACTGCACCACGGAGGTCGTCAAAAAAAGGAGGAGGTTTCAGAACTTTTGACTGGGTGAACCGGTTTTGATGATTATTTTTTTATTTGAAAGTTGGTGCTTTCCGTGTGGCCCCATTTCAATTGCTCCAGTTCTGACAATGGCATCCATGAGAAAATCATATAAGTCTTAAATTTGCATTAAGTATGTGCGCGACAAATGGTCGAATGACTCAATATCACGCCCACCGATTTCTATGATTCTTTTTTTATTGGAAAGGATGTTCAAGGGTAGTTTGATGAGAGTTTGGTTAGGTTCTGATTATGGGATCAGTGAAAAAGTAACGGAACTCTTCAATTCTTAGGAGCAAATTATTATTATGTTTAAATAAATTTTCCAGGTGGTTCAATTGGCACCAAATCATGATCTGATGATGGGATACCATAAAAATCCATAGCAACCCTAAATTTTATTCTTATATCTGAAGTCGGTTCTATTTTTAAAAAAGTTATTTGTTATACCTATAAAGCAGGAACAAGCATTAACTCACCATAAGGTAAGATTTCACGCATTGTAGACCCTTTGAAGGATCCGATGCTGTAAGAAAAACCTTGAAAGAAAGAAAGGAAGAAAGAAAATACATTTTTTTGACACACA
This sequence comes from Philereme transversata, assembly GCA_963924445.1. Taxonomy (NCBI): domain Eukaryota; kingdom Metazoa; phylum Arthropoda; class Insecta; order Lepidoptera; family Geometridae; genus Philereme; species Philereme transversata. Next base: position 17,584,375 of record OZ004347.1, read on the forward strand.
CACAGGACAGACTATTCAAAACAGAACAAATACAGAACAAAGTAGGGAGTTTATTCTCACAACTTAAATGTTTTAAACAAAATCCGCTGAAACCTCACGGTGCGTGACCACATTTTCTCCAAGGATAAATATTAATTAATATTAATAATACTTAAGATTTCCCAAAACTACTAAAACAACACCGCCGTTTTAAAGTTTTATAAATTTACTTAGAATAGAATAGAATACTCTTTATTGCACACCAACAAAATTAAAATTACAAAGAAAAGCACAACGGGCGGTCTTATCGCTAAAAGCGATCTCTTCCAGACAACCTTTGGATGGACAGGACAAAACAAAATCAAAAAGACGGCGGTGTATCTACGAGTATGTTCATAAACCTACATAAACTACCCATACTTACCAATAAACTAAATATATATACATATATAATAATATATACTTATATATAAACTACAATAAAAGAGATAAACATAACGATAAACTAGCAGTGCGTAGACAAAGAAAGGAAATGGTTATATACCTTAGCTTTAAAGATAGGAAGAGATGTAGATGATCTAATAGAGAAAGGTAAAGCGTTCCACAGCTCAGCAGGAAATGTAAAGGAGTCACCATAAAATTGAGAACTGTAGACAGGAGTTTGGAGACTAATTACTTAATTATTTTTTATGATGGCAAATTAGGTCTTTCAAAATCTACATTTTACCATTTATCTCAAACTAGTTGAACTGGCGAACTTCGTACCACCTTGACATGCATATGACGCGAGCTGTCAATATACGTCGGCCATCATTATCTGCATCAATAGGAGAAAATGATTTTTCTTCATAATATCTTTTTGAGTGAATTTTTCCGATATTTTAATAAATAATCTGCTATTCGGGACGGAAACAAATACAACAAATCAAAAACCATGAAAATCGGTTCAGGCGTTCTCGAGTGTTCGAACAAACCCGACTTTGTTTTATATATTTGATAGTGCATTGTGTCAGCGCTAGAGGTAAAGCTCAGAAATTGGTATTTTTATCGGAACAGTGATGTTTGATAACCGTCGACAAGTGACCACAACTGTATGCGACAGAGATTACTCGAACCTAGTGAATTAAAGAGCTAGTCAGCTCTTTAAGTGATCCAGTCACTATCCCAGTTTAATCCCTGCAATGTTCTGTAATGAGAGTTTAATAATGGCCGTATGAAAATTCAATTTATGATAGAAAAACAACCGTAATAAACGTTGTATTATATTAACTACTCGTAGTGGAGCGCCTTCTATGGAAATTAGTTTTCGCTTACACTTGGTTTAAGATGAATAATAAGTAAGTGAGGCTGCAGCTGTGCTAAGGCTCATGTTCTTAACTTTTATAAGTTCATGACTTAACTCGTTAATTAAATAAATAAATAAATATTACTGGACATTTCACACAGCGCTATCTAGCCCCAAACTAAGCAGATCTTGTACTATGGGAACCAGATTATTGATAAAATGCTTATATACTTTTTTTTGTAAATACATACTTATAATATAGGTATATAGAAAATCATCCAGACCTGGAACAAATTAATTATTGAACTTGTTAATTGAAATCAACATAACCAAAGATGCAGATAATTTCTAATTTTAAAATTGAGATCAATTATTTTTTATATTGAGACGGATCCTCAGCTCTTCTCATCGTCACTCCATCTAGCCGGAGGGCATCCCACACATCGGGCTCAACGGTGCACCCTGGGAAAGACCTACGTCCAGCAGTGGACTGTTACAGGTTCATGATGGTGATTTTTATATTTATAAGGGTATATTATATTATGTATAATAAATAAATAAATATTGCTGTACATTTCACACAGCGCTATCTAGCCCCAAACTAAGCAGAGCTTGTACTATGGGAACCAGATAACTGATAGAATACTTATATACATATACATAGAGAAACAACCAGACCCGGAACAAATATCTGTAGATCATGGAAATATTTGTTTCGCGCCGGGAATCGAAACAGCTTCCTCCTTCGTCTCAGCCGGCTATTCGCCCACTGCACTACGGAGGTTGTCGTATAACTGTAGTTATTTATTAGTTTTGTACTCCAATGTCCTGTCTGTGCCCCCCATCTCTAACATCAACAACATCTATCTTCAAAGGTTTGCTGGAAGAAAACTCTTATTAGAGTTAAGCTCGTCTTTGTACATGCCCATTTTATAAGCTGTTTTTGTATATAATTTATCTGTGTACAATATGAATGAAAGGATCTTCAAGCCCTGTTTAGTTAAACTGTAGCCAATGCTCATAGTTGCAGAATAATTTCAATATTTACATTGATAAAATTCGTGTACAATAAGAAAGAACGAACAATTCTTTATATATTTTTCATATTTTGGGACGGACGTATGATCCGAGAGCTTCTCTTTCACAAACACAAAAGAAATAGTTGAAACGTCCCTTGCAAAAGACTTTTCGGTTACAACATTTTTGTTCGAATTTAATTAATACTTTATACTTTTGTGAAAAATTGATATTGATGGTTTGTGGTACAGTTTTTTGTAATCATTTGAGCTAAGTATGGTTTTACACTGTATTTTGTGCGATCTTCCTGTATTTCAGCTGAGTTGCTTCACTTTTAGGGTTCCGTACCTCAAAAGGTACTTTTATCTGTCTGTCCGTGTGTCGCCACCGATTTTCTCAGGAACGGATAAATCTAGCAAGTTGAAATTTATATCAGATACTGAAGTATAGTTCTTATTAGGTGTATAAAAATCAAGGTCCTAAGTCAAAACAATAAAAAGATATGGGCAAATTTAGATTTTCGCAAAAACTTGTAAGTTCCAAAATTTTCCTGTTTAACTTTTTTATTTTCGGAATTTTCCCTTTACTTGTGCTGAAAGACCTTGCTTTTAACCAAAATTGACAATTCTAGGTCACCCGGAAGTACTCTATAGGTTTTGGGTCGAAAACCTATATGGTAGTTCCCGTTGACCTAGAATCACGAAATTTGGCAAAAAGCAAGGTATAAAGAAAAAATTCAAAAAAATAAAACAGTTGAAAATTAAAGGGTGTCCCCATACATAGTTGACACCAATTAAGATAGTCCTCTAAGTTGTATGGGCGCTTATACAATTTATTATAATGGTACGGAACCCTTCGTGCGCGAATCCGACTCGCATTCGCCAGTTTTTTCTGTTAACCGTAGCTAAATAGTTCCTTTTACCAAATAAGGGTAGTTGAGTGTTTCATCGAAGTTTCGAGCAATTCCCAGTAATATTTGCGTCTAGGTAACCTGCATTTCATTTTATAAATCAAAGGCTTTGAGTTTTAAAGCTACTAAACGTAAAAACTATTTGGAATGCAGGCAGTTATGTTAGTTTTCTTTGCTATTGCGTTCATATTTTACTACGTAGAACTGAATTTAATATAGAAGTCATTATATTTTCTTAAAAATTATTTATGGGACTATTTTTTTGGTTCAACTAAGCACTCGAACTCACAAGAACCTTCGTCAAATTTGTTTATTCAAGATCATCCCAAGATTGTTTAGAAGAGATCACTCTTAGCGATAAGGCCGATTATAGTTCAAAATTCGTTTGTTTCTGATATTTTTAATAGACATTCACAATCATTTATTATTTTGACGACCTCCGTGGTGTAGTGGGCGAATAGCCGGCTGAGACGCAGGAGGTAGCGGGTTCGATTCCCGCCGCGGAACAAAATGTTTGCATGATTTACAGATATTTGTTCCTGGTCTGGTTGTTTCTCTATATATTATAAGTATGTATTTACAAAAAAAAATGTATATAAGTATATGTATCAGTTATTTGGTTCCCATATTACAAGCTCTGCTTAGTTTGGGGCTAGATAGCGCTGTGTGAAATGTCCAGCAATATTTATTTATAGAAAAAAACAATGAAATAGTAGAGATGAAAATGAAACAAAAATAACTAGGTAACTTTAGGTTGTTTTTTTGTGTGGTGGAAGTGTTTTCTATTATATTAAACTAGCTTCTACTCGTGGCCTCGCACGCATCGTAATACCTCAATTCAAGTCATAATCTACCACTAAACCAAATTTCATCCAGATAGGTTCCGCTGTTAATTTAATTTATTTATTAGGCTCATCAAAAAAATTACATGAGTACGTGCTTATTTATTAGGTTATTATACTATACTTATACTAGGTATAAGGTAGGTTGGCTACGACGTGAAAGCGTAACAAACAATAAAACTCACTTTCGTAAAAATAATACTAGTGGTTCCCGAACTGAGATCTCGCGAGTCTCCCATAAAAACAAAAAACTATTATTTGTAATCTTTGACTATCAAAATAGTGTCATGAAATATAACCAACTAATTTGACCTAAAGTCTCATGCAAATTACAGGTAACGGGAGTTCATGTTAATTGGTTTTTTTTGGGGTAGAAATCACTGGTGTACCCTATGAATTTTGTCAAAGTTTAGTTTTTATTATGGCTAATAACTTAAAAACTACAAGGTTTGAACTAAAAATAAAAACGGGGTCGTAATTTTCTTTTATTAAACGTGCCACTTGACTGGATAATCTAATTTTGTTTTTTACCCCTCTTGAACCTTAATATCTCAACAACTGCCCCCCCCCCCCTCTACTCCTATTTGTATCTCATTTAGTCACACCAAAATTATGCCATCACTACCTACCTATGTATAAAATTTCACGATGATCGGATCAACGCTTCTAAAGTTATCCTCGGACAAACAAACATACATACCTTCATACATACAACGCCAATTTGCCCAAGTTGATTTGGAGATCTCACTATGCTCGATCAATTAGTAAGTTTGATAATATATGTATCCAGGTCATAATCAACCAAATTTTATCCAAATCTGTTCAGCCGTTACGAGACGTGAAAGCATAACAAACAAACAAACTCAGTTTCTCATTTATATTAATAGTATGCTGATTGTTTCACAGGTTCATTTAATCAGAGATGACCCGATCGCTGGTGTATCTGTGGATAGGAACAAGCTGATGCTGCGAGGTCTGAGAAGACATCATGCAGCAGTATACCGATGCCGGGCCAGAAATACTGAGGGCAGCGCTCTAAGTGAGCCGCTAACCCTCAATGTACTAAGTAAGATTTTTTTTTACTTAGATAACTTTCGTGATTTATTTCAATCATTATTATAAATACGGGATTTATCACGTTCAGTTTTATCGGTGTTATGACCGACAATGTTATTTACAATGTTGACCGCATTGTAGTGCAAACAGATGTTTAAATAGGACTGTTTTAAAGATGGGAAGGGATTTGGCAGTTTTAATGTGTGGAGGAAGAGAGTTCCATAGACGGATGGCTTTTACAGTGAAGGAGTTATCGTACAAGTTAAAAGAGTGTACAGGGGTTTGAAATTGTAAGGTTCTGGGGCAGCCTGCATATAGTTGATACAACTTCGAATCGCATCTGCAGCACCACTTTTCAGTAACGTCAAACGTTGCATTAACATCGAGATTAGTCCCAAACATGAATTGGACTTAATATTACTGGAACTAACCTATTGGTTAAGACCGAACAGTAATAGCTAAATGATTTTTTGTATTTCCAGCTCGTCCGGAATGCTCAGCGGGGTCAGTAGTCCAGCAGCTGGCAGGCGCTCCAGGTGGAGAAGTCAGAGCTCGATGTTCAGTAACAGCACCATCTCCCCATGATGCGGGACCACTGAGATTCTACTGGACTTATAATGGGACAAAAGATGTTTTACCGGTACTTTCTAGAGATATACGTAGAATAAAATAGTTGATATATTTATAGTTATGGTATAAGTTTCTGATGCTCTTAACATAGTTAAAATGGTTCTGGTCAATATTTAACTTAAAACAGGTAGGTTCTTGATTACCTCTGTGGTGAAGTTGGTGAATAGCCAGCGGAGTCTGAGACCCAGGAGGTTGCCTGTACAATTCCCGCTGCGAGATAAATATGTGCACAGTCTATAAATATTTGTTTCGGGTTTGGGTATTATTCTTTATAATATAAGAAAATATTTACATCAAAACCATGTAAATAAGTATAGTATTAGATATCTGGTTCCCATAGTACAAGCTTTGTTTAGTTTGGGGCTAGATAGCGCTATGTGAAATGTCCAAGATTGTTAATATCATTATTCATTGAGTTATTTGTTAAACTATTATTTGTTTTCTATGTTCCAATCACAAATTACAAAACCAATTTTTTTTTAATTAGAATATTCTAAATTTTATGCGGTCTCTGAACTTTAGCCCAAGATTTTTTTAAAGACTTTATTAGATCTTAATTCTATGTATTTAGATGTTGAGGATTCAATAATCAATAATAATTGGTACGCATAACTTTTTATCGGTACAACTGGATAGACATCAACCTACTGAACAGGCAGGTTTTCGCCGTGGCCTCTCCACAACCGACCATCTCCATTCAATAAATCAGCTTATAGAAAAGTATACTGAATATAAACTTCCACTTTATCTAGCCTTTGTCGACTACTCTAAAGCCTTTGACAGTTTAAACCATTCCGCCATTTTCGAAGCCCTTAGAAACCAAGAAATCCCTACAACATACATTCAGCTATTACAGAAAATATACCTCCATAGTACAGCATCCATTAAAATAGACTTAATAGGACCGTCTTTTCATGTCGAACGAGGAGTTAAGCAAGGCGACCCCCTTTCCCCAAAACTCTTCACAGCCACTTTAGAAGTTTTTAAGAAGTTGATACCTAATTGGAGTGAAAAGGGCATTGTGGTCGGCGAAAGAAGGCTAACCAACCTTCGTTTTGCCGACGACATAGTACTCTTTTCTTCTTCCGCCGCAGAACTTGGAACCATGCTCAACGACCTGAATACCGCTAACCTCGAGGTTGGGCTCAGAATGAAAATGTCAAAGACAAAACTTATGACGAACACCACACAACACAGGTTGGTGGTAAGCGGTGGGGAGATTGCATACGTCAGTGAGTATTTATACCTCTTCACAGCCACTTTAGAAGTTTTTAAGAAGTTGATACCTAATTGGAGTGAAAAGGGCATTGTGGTCGGCGAAAGAAGGCTAACCAACCTTCGTTTTGCCGACGACATAGTACTCTTTTCTTCTTCCGCCGCAGAACTTGGAACCATGCTCAACGACCTGAATACCGCTAACCTCGAGGTTGGGCTCAGAATGAACATGTCAAAGACAAAACTTATGACGAACACCGCACAACACAGGTTGGTGGTAAGCGGTGGGGAGATTACATACGTCAGTGAGTATTTATACCTAGGCCAAATAGTATCCTTCCAGAGCAGGCAAGATGCTGAAGTTACAAGACGCACAGAAAACGCTTGGAAGGGCTATTGGGCCATGAAAAATATGATGAAGGGTAACCTTCCACTCACACTTAAACACAAGCTCATGAACGCGTGCATTCTCCCCATCCTTACCTATGGCGCCCAAACCTGGTCTTTGACAGATCAACAAAAGTCTAAACTCGGGGTTTGTCAGCGAGCCATGGAGCGCAGTATCCTAGGAGTGAAACTAACAGACCGTATTAGAAACAGTGAACTGCGCTCCCAAACACAAATCGCGGACGTTGGGCACCAAGTAAGCAAGTTAAAATGGGACTGGGCGGGACACGTCTGCCGCATGCCGGAGGAGTTATGGGCAAAATCCACCACCGAGTGGATACCAAAAGACAGAAAACGACCACGTGGCAGACCGCGACGCCGATGGAAAGACGAACTCGACTCGTATATGGAAGACTGGACTACACAAGCGTACGATAGAGTGGAATGGAAGGGAGGAAGGGAGGCCTTTGCCCTGCAGTGGGACAGTACAGGCTCCAAATAAATAATAATAATAACTTTTTAACTTTCCATTTAAAATGGTTCTATTAGGGTGTTACCAGACCAATCGATCGATCGTCGATCGACGGCATCGATCGATGGTAGAATGAAATAGTCGACGTCGATCGATAGTTTCTACTAGACCAATCGATCGATCGTCAATCAACGGCATCGATCGATGGTAGAGTGGAATAGTCGACGTCGATCGATAGTTTCTACCAGACCAATCGATCGATCGTCGATCGACGGCATCGATCGATGGTAGAATGGAATAGTTGACGTCGATCGAGCTGCTTGAGCAGCCGCGCCGCGCGCCGACCGCTACCCATTTGTCACCCGCTGCCCGCCCGCGCCCCGCGCTTCCTACCTGGCCTGCTTGTGTTTATGTGTTCAGTTGTGTCACGCTCGCAGTCGTGAATACTGGTTGTTTCGTGACGCGCAAAATGGCGGCGACCGCGTGGACGAATGAAAGAACTTTGGAATTTATCGAGCAATACAAAAACAAACCATTACTATGGGACATTATTCACAATGATTACCGTAATAAAATAAAACGTCATGATGCACTGCTCGAAATAGCTAACTCATTTGAAATTACTAAGGAGGAAGTAGAAAAGAAGATAAAAAGTTTACAAACAACATTTTCGAAAGAAAACAAAAAAGTGAAAGATAGTTTAATAAGCGGTGCCGGACGAGACGAAATATACGTTTCTAAATGGTATGCATTTCAAGCTATGATGTTCATACAAGAAAGGAATCGCCCACGATCTACTGTGTCTACAGAGGATCGGCCTCATTCGAGCATGTCAACTGATGTAAGTACCTACATAATATTTATATTTTTTACGGCCAATATGGCTCTGTCTTCTCTGCAATTAAACAATTCTTTATAGCTATACTGAATCAGACGAACCCCTTTGTAGATCTTACAAAATAATAGAATAATATTAAGCACATTAAAACATTTTCCAGTACTGATGTCATTAAAATAATAAAACAATTTTACAAGTACATACTTAAAACCTTTATTGATACAGATTACACAGTAGCTGTCACTTGTGTACAGAGTTAGTCCAAAACAAAACCAGAAATGACTTACTAAAATAATAATATACTCCCGACATGCCGAAAGTCGTTTATTTAACAATACTTGTGTTGCCATGTAATCATACCATCTTTAGAACAAAAATATTCAGCGAATTCTTCTCTCACTAGTTCAGCTGGAGTTGGTAAGCTGTAGAATTGTACAGACGACTGAATTTCTGGCGGCTGTATTATTTCGGAATCTGCACTCTGATATATGTTATTTGAATAGCGCAATTCTAAAGACCTATAACTCTCACAATTTCTTCTCAAATAGTTGTGAAGATAAGTCGTAGCTAACACTATGTTTTCCACATTTTTCGGTTGAAGATGAAAAGGCCTTCGAAGACAGCGAAATACTGCACTTAAAATGCCGAACGTGCTTTCTACCATTCGGCGAGCCCTACTCAACCTATAATTAAAAATTCGCACCTTTGATCCTTTTCGCCCTAATTCGAGAAATGGCTTCATTAAATTTTCAGAAATAGGAAAGGCATTGTCACCTATAAAAACATATGGTGTAAGACAACTTCTTCCAGGCAATTCACTTTCTTTTGGGATTCCTCGTAGATTCATGGAATTCAAAATAGTATTTCCAAATACACCACCGTCAGAAATACGACCTTGGCACCCAATATCGCAGTACATAAAATTGTAATTCGCATCCACTACAGCCATTAGGACAATACTGTGAACTCCCTTGTAGTTAAAGTATGTGCTCCCACTGTTACTTGGAGCTCGCATATTTATATGCTTCCCATCTATTGCACCCAGACAGTGGGGAAAATTCCACAGCAGTTCAAAATCTTTTGCAATGTTGAGCCATCCTTCTTCCGTGCTTGGCATCTGTAAAATAAATATATACAATGTAAATAAATTGAATAAGAGCTACCATTTGCGGCTATGCTCGCGTAACTTATGTCAGTTCATACATTTTTTTTTAATTATACCTGTAGCGGGCGTTGTAGGTTTAAAGTAAACACCGCTTGTACAAATCAGTTTTTTTAATGTTCGTCCACAAAACAGTCCAAATAATAATTATAACAGGTAAGTAGATTAGGTAAACGAAAGGGGTGCGTTCCCGGCGAGTTCGTGACGGGGTACGTCACGAAACAACGCAAGGAAACGACCGCACACGGCGCGAGGTGAAGCCGGGAGAGAGCGGCTAAGCCAGTAGTACCACCCTTCCAATACTGGAAACGGCGGACGCGCTAGCACGACTGAGCTCTTTTTTTTTTTTTTTTTTTTTTTTTTCGAATGGACTAATCTCGCTGTTGGCCTCTGAGGCCGTGACAGCTTAACCGAACTTTTGGCGAGCGCAGATGGCGCTCAGCCCAGTAAGTTTTTTAGGCAACTAGCGCAAGGGCACCACTTAGGTACGAACCTCGGCTTGGGCTGTTGCCGGGATGGGGATAGGAGAGAAACGCCCGGGTACATGTTTGTACCTCGTATAGGCGGCGACTGAAGGGATTCGTCGACCTCGCCGGCGAGATCGGTGTTTCTGTGAAGTGTTTACTCTGTCTGATGTAGATGACTCACCTTCCGCATTAGCGGAGGTGATTTCGTCATCCGGGTCTCCGAGAACGTGTCTCGGACGACGGAGGATTTTGTTGGCGGGCGAATCCAACGGGTAGACCGGAATGGTGTGCACCAAAGGGTTCGGATGATTAGAGGCATGTTCATAAAACCACTTGGAAGCGAGCTTCATGAACCTGGCTATTGATTCTAATTTCATATCGCGATGTAGATCGTTATTGCGAAAGTACCAGGGCGAGCCTGAGGCTTTTCGCAAGAAGCGATTTTGAATAACCTGAATGGCACCAACTTTAGGAGAGTGGGCAAATACTACAGAGGAGTATGTCATGATGGGGCGAATGCACGCTTTGTAAAGGGTCACCTTATTTTTAAGGGACATTTTACTTTTCGCGCCTAGTAGTGAGGACAGTCGTCCTAAGGTGAACTTTGCCTGATTGCACCTCTTAGTGATGTGCAACCTAAAGGAGAGACGCCTATCGAGGATGACACCCAAGTATTTGGCTGATGGGGCCCAGCGAATGGGCTTGCCAAATAAGGAGATCGGTTTGGGAGTGAGGTTTCTCCGTGAGAAGAACACTGCTGTGCTCTTCGACGGGTTTACCTCGATCCGCCACTTGCGGAACCAAGTGGTTAATGAATGAAGGGCAGCCTGCAGCCTTATACCCACCCGATCAGGATTCCGATTGGATGTGTACAAGGCCGTGTCGTCTGCGTATAGGGCTATTTCCACTTGAGGAGTGCGGGGGATATCGCTGGTGTACAGCGTGAACAGGAGGGGGCCGAGAACGGAGCCTTGAGGGACTCCCGCTCTGACTGGTCTAGGACTAGAGAGAGTGCCTTCCACGGTGTAGCGAAAGCTGCGCCCTTGCAGGTAGTCTCGTAAGATGAGCACGAGTCTATCTGGGACTCCGAATTTAAAAAGCTTGTAAATCAAGCCATTGTGCCAGACTTTGTCGAAAGCTTTCGCTACATCGAGGAAGACGGCACCAGTATCTGCAGGCCAGGTACTTTGCCAATTGGAGAGGACATGCTCCGTTATGCGGAGCACCTGTTGTGGGCATGAGTGTTGGGCACGGAAGCCAAACTGCTCATCGGGAAGGAGTTTGAACTCATTGACATGAGCCCAGAGACGCTTCATTAGAAGACGCTCATATATCTTACCTAGACTATTGAGTAGACTAATGGGACGATAGCTAGTTGGGTCGTTTGCCTGTTTACTGGGCTTTCGGATGCCAATAACATTGGCTTCCTTCCAAGCATCAGGGAAGGTACAAGTTTCCATGGCCGCATTGAAGATGCAGACTAGGATATGGATAAGGGGTACAGAGAACTGCTTGAGTACTCTGTTGGAAATGCCGTCAGGGCCGGAGGCTTTCTTTGGGTGCAGGGCCTTGATAGTGTCAAAGACTTCAGAGGGCTCAATCGGATCAAACGACTGAGCTCTCGAGGCGCGTGGCTCCTTATATAGGCCAGCCGCGAGCCAAACGGCATTGTGTGCGTGCGTGGATCTCAGGTGGGGATGGCTTGCATAGCGGGGCACGATTCAAGCGCGCGCTGGGTTGCTACAGTCTCCCCCTCTGGATGCGAAGACGTCCCGACGAGTAGACAGTCAGGTTGGTTACTCTGGGCTTCGTTGCGTTGAGGACGTCCATGTCCACGTTTGGGCTGCGATGTAGTCGCAGGAGCAGGCCTAGGCTTAGGCGGACGCCCGCGTTTCTTCAACGGACGCACGGGCGGAGGAAGCGGGCTCGTCATACTGCCTTGGTAAGGAGTCAAGGCCGACGTGTGATTTCGTAAGCCTGGTTTTGCAGAGCCCATCTTGCTAATCGGCCAGTTGGAGACTGCAAGGCCATCAACCACTTCAATGCCTGGTGGTCGGTAACAACCGTCACCGGAAGACCTTCGACGTATCCTCGGAATTTTCCAATCGCCCAAACTACAGCAAGGGCTTCCCTCTCGGTAGTGGAGTAATTGCGTTCTGCAGGGGTCATAAGCCTACTGGCGTATTCGACAGGGTGCTCATCATTTCCCTCCCCCTGCACTAAAACGGCTCCGAGAGCATAGTTACTTGCATCGGTTTTGATGACATAGGCTTTCGTCTCATCGGCTTGTCGAAGCACGGGAGCCGATGTTAGACGTGTTTTTAATTCCTGGAAAGCCAGCTCTTGTTCTGCAGTCCATGTCCATTCTGCATTCTTTCTTGTTAATCGAGAAAGCGGTTCACTGGTCTTGGCAAAATTCGGTATAAAGCGTCTGTACCAGGAGCATGTCTGCAAAAACGTCATCAAATGTTTCAAATTCTTCGGTGCTGGGTAACCAAGTATGGCAGTTACTTTCCCTGGATCTACTTTCATCCCTTCTGGTGTGATCCAGTGGCCTAAATACTTGATTGTTGAGCAGCAAAATCGGCACTTTCCGAAATTTACCCGAAGGTTACTTTCTTCCAATTTTCTTAATACTTTACCTAAGTCTGACAAGTGATCTTGATATGTGGCTGAAAAAATTATCAAGTCATCTAGATAGGCTAACATCTTCACGTTTTCCAGGCTGATCCTTATCCTGTCTATCAAGCGCTGGAACGTAGAAGGAGCGTTGCGAAGTCCAAATGGCATACGTTTGAAGCGGTACACTCCAAATGGCGTTATGAATGCGGTCTTATCTTGATCCTCAGACTTCACCTTAACTTGCCAATATCCTGCGCGTAAGTCCAGTGTTGACATAAAAGGTGTCGGTTTTGCAGCATGTAGCAAATCATCAATGCGTGGGATTGGGTATTTGTCGGGTACTGTTATGGCATTTAATCTACGGTAGTCAACACAGACTCGTACCGAACCATCTTTCTTTGGTACCATTATGACGGGTGCAGACCAGGGTGACGAACATGGTTCAATGACTCCACTGTCCAACATTTTCTTAATCTCCTCTTTTAACAAGGCCAGACGAGGAGGTGATAGGCGATATGGAGGCACTGAAATGGGGTTATGATCTCCCGAATCTATGCAGTGCTCAGCAAGAAGTGCCGGTTCTTCACTTTCTCCAAAGGTGTTTTGGTTTGTCCACAAGACTTCCATTAGCTGTGCCTTCTGGGTTGCATCTAGATTTTCTGATGTGACATCATCGACTGCGATGGAACTGATTTCTACGTCATCACTGCTATTACTTTTATCGCTAGGGAAGAGTGCCTTGGAATGCGGAGATAATTCACAATTAGCTTCGTGAAGTTGCTTTTGTGCATCTTGAAACATAAAATCCACAAACCGTGGTGAATACCCATCAAACAGAACTCTGGTCCGTTTGTTTGGAGGCGAAGGCAGGTCTATAGGTACTACATGATATGGCATCTTAACGCAGGCAGTCGTCTCGGGCAGTGCTGGTTCTTTAGATAGCGAACTTCCTATCGCTGGGGCAGATGCGGTAGGTTGTGGCAGTGCAGGTTTGAAGACGTTTTGACCGGGACTTGGTTCAAGAAGGTGGCGCACGTTTACGTCAACTGGTGGCGTTACTGACAAGGGTGAGATAAATTCTGTCAGTTTAACATCTCTCAACATCGTCCTTATTTGAGGCGTATAATATACTGGGGTAGCCTCCACCTGTGCCATTGATACCTCCTCAGTGTCCTCATCTTGAAGGTCATAGATGTCATCAGGGTTATCCACAAAATGCCATGTCTTCTGCGGAATATCCAGAACCATCCTGGCATCTTGGATAAATCCTATGCCCAACAGAGTCCGGGATTCTCGTGACTCTGGGAACACAATGAAAGTTGTCTTTACCATCCGGTAGCAGACACTGACTGGTGCACTTACGGTCAAGACTTCCCTCTGTGTCTTCGTGCCATCAGCCAGGGTGACCATAACATTTTGCCTTCCAAAGGCGAATCCTAGTCTCCTTAAACACTTATAGAGTGCGTATGACGCCACGCTCGTTTTCGCGCAGGTATCCACATATGCAGTCCCGACTATTTTCCCAATGGCGATTCCAATAGTCGGCCTAGGGCGAACGTCAGCCTTTATGTTTATGGAACAGAAGCTTACGTCAGCTTTTTCAATTTTCGCCGGAGATTTAGAGCAAGTTGTGCACTTCGACCTGACAACTCCTGGAGTGCCGCATCCGTAGCACGAGAACTTTGGCAGCGAAGGCGATGGCGCTTGGGTTCCCACGGCAGACATTGTAGACACGGGCTTGCTGGCAGAAGTCCCACTACCCGGTGCGGAGTTAGCATCTTTCTTCTGCTTCTTAAGACATGTCTCGATTGAGTGACCTGGCAATCTGCAAAAGGTGCATCGCTTCTTTTTAAATGTCATCGCTGCCTTTTCTGGCTCTTTATCTTTTTCCTGGCCAGTCCCGTTCTCTTCCGAATGTTCCTTTTCAATTAGCAATTGTTCGACTCCTCTGGCCGCCTTCAGAAGGGCATCGAAGGTACTAACAGATTCTCTTGCAATCTTGACGCGAATCTTGTATTTGATCTGGCCAAAGATCATGTCCAACTGTTGTGATTCTGTGTGGGATTCTGGTAGTTGTGCAAAAAGAGCCCTCTTCTTGGCCACAAACACTTCTGTCAGCTCATCCTCACCTTGCTTGATGCAGACAATATTCTGGTACAGCTGGTATGCAGGTCTTTTGGGAGCAAACGCATGGCGAACCCTTGCCTCGAAATCTGTCCATGTCATTACCTGACTCTTTACTCCATTCCACCAGATTGCTGCCTCTTCCTTTAAAATCAGAGGGACGCTTTTGATGCCATCTTCGTCAGAGATTTGTTCCACCGATTTAAATACCGTCGCTGCAGCAAGGAATGATTCCACCGTTTCGGTATCTCTAGCACCATTGAATGAGATTTTACAACTGGCGAAGGAACCGCGTCGCTGCTGATTGCCAATAGCGGATAGCAGCTTCTCAAACTGCTCAGTTGTAAGGTTCATGGTGTCCGGTTCTTGTTTCATTCTTCTTGTCCTGGCTTTTGGGCTTGCTTGTTTTCGTGCCTTAACGTTGAGCGCCAGTTTGTAGCGGGCGTTGTAGGTTTAAAGTAAACACCGCTTGTACAAATCAGTTTTTTTAATGTTCGTCCACAAAACAGTCCAAATAATAATTATAACAGGTAAGTAGATTAGGTAAACGAAAGGGGTGCGTTCCCGGCGAGTTCGTGACGGGGTACGTCACGAAACAACGCAAGGAAACGACCGCACACGGCGCGAGGTGAAGCCGGGAGAGAGCGGCTAAGCCAGTAGTACCACCCTTCCAATACTGGAAACGGCGGACGCGCTAGCACGACTGAGCTCTCGAGGCGCGTGGCTCCTTATATAGGCCAGCCGCGAACCAAACGGCATTGTGTGCGTGCGTGGATCTCAGGTGGGGATGGCTTGCATAGCGGGGCACGATTCAAGCGCGCGCTGGGTTGCTACATACCTATTTAAAATATTTGTAAATAATTTTGTTTCAGAGAAATTCACAAGCATCTGAGTCGGGGATGGACAGTTCCGTTGATAGTGAAGGTAGTCGTAAAAGGCGCCTCAAACCAAATGATGCCGCAATAGAAAAAACGTTGGAGATGGTTGATTCTTTGATTCGCAATAGAAAAGATGTTGATGAGTATACATTGTTTGGAGAACAAATAGCATTTAAATTGAGGACACTCAAAACGGACTACGCGCGTATTACCGTACAGCATCATATAAATAACCTAATTTACGAAGCTCAACTTGGTAAATATGACTATCCGGAAACTCAAAATCAAGGCTACTACACCACGCTGTATTCTACAAATGCACAATCTTCAAATCAATCCAACCTTCCATCCACTTCTCAATACGCAAGAGATTCAACTGGATATAGCTTGTCGCTGGATAATAATATCAACCTTCCATCCACAAGTGGAAATAATATAACAGTGGAGTCATTGGATAATTTCGAAGATGTCTCATCTGACTTGCAAGAAAATTAAACAATATGTTCATACGGTTACTGTTTCTCTGAAAAAGTTATAATAAACCTGAAATACTATGTATATTTTATATTTTTAATTTCTTCTAGCCTATATCAGAGATACATGATGAGATACCTTTACAACTTAACTTACATTATATATAACTTAACTTACGATTACAAGGCCAAGAATACTTACTTGTATGTAATCCCTGAGAGAACATATAAGCGCATTGCACACTTCTGGAATTCTACAAGAAATACTTTGTTGTGAAATTTTAAATGTTAGCACTAGACTTTGATATGAATCACCACTGGCTAGAAATCTGAGTGTTATAAGTAACCGATTTTTAGGGGAAATTGATTGTCTGTAATTGGTATCCAATTTTGCAATTAAAGGAGCCACCATATTTAAGAGATTTTCAATATCACTGTTACTCATTCGAAAAGCATCCAAAAAACCGCTATTTAAAATGTCATTTGGATAAGATAAGCGATCTTTGGCTTTAAAAAATGGTCGCATCCAGAGTCTTCTGCGTTTGCGTCTCCGTAATAATAGTACGAGCAACATCGTACTGGCCAACAACAACGCGTCCTCTTGTGAATACATTTTGAAAGAAACTGATGGAATATAGCCGGAGTTAATCGATCAACGTCGACCGGTGCCAGTAGCCGAACAGTATCTGTCGATCAATTAAAGTAACCAGACCAGTCGATCAACATCGATCGACGTTGATCGTTGCCATCGACTGGCAATCGATCGATTGGTTAGTCGAACAGTATCTGTCGATCAATTAAAGTTACTAGACCAGTCGATCAACTTCGATCGATGCCGTCGATCGACAATCGATCGATTGGTCTGGTAACACCCTTACATCAGCCGAGTTGTAGAACTACTATAGAAAAAGCTATAGTTTGGTAAAACAATATAGTCCCTTTATCTAAGATAGCTGGCTGCATTGTGTTAACATAGTAGTTAATGTGGTCTTGGGGGGGAGCACAGCTCTAAGAACTGACAGTTGTTGGGGCAGAAAGATTATCGAGTGGAAACCACGCAATGGAAAATGCAGCGTAGGTTGGCCTCCCAATATGACGACCTGATAAAGGTTTCTGGGAGATGTTGGCTGTATCCCGTACAAGATCGGTCGTTGCACGTTTTACACCTGACGTTTTACACTGGTGATAATTTTGTGTGTGTCTCGTACGTAACTATATTGTGTTCGAGATATACAGACCCATCTACTGAAGCAATAAAACTACTTTTACTTAAACAAATCCAGATACCAGCATCAAACGTGACAGTCGTGGATGCAAGCAGCACCGTCATCCACGGGCTACCATCTGATGAAGAAGAGGATCTAGGCTGGCTAGCGTGCTGGGCCAGCAACGACATTGGCAACCAGAGGGAGCCGTGTCTCTTCAGGATTATGCCTGCAGGTATGACATTATTCTTTTACAACTTGTTTATTTTGTGGTACATAACTCTACAAAAATGTTGCTTCCAGAAAGAAGGAAAATTAATCGACGTCTATTCTGCTGATAACCAATTTGGTAGTAATACGTAATAAATAGAATAGAATACTCTTTATTGCACACCAAGAAAATTAATAATACAATAAATATACACAAAAATTAAGCTAAGTACAATGGACGGTCTTATCGCTAAAAGCGATCTCTTCCAGACAACCTTTGGATGGACAGGACAAAACAAAATCTAAAAGACGGCGGTGTATCTACGAGTATGTTCATAAACCTACATAAACTACCTATACTTACTAATAAACTAAATATATATACTTACAAATATAATAATATATACTTATATATAAAGGAGATAAACGTAACGATAAACTAGCAGTGCGTAGACAAAGAAAGGAAATGGTTGTATACCTTAGCTTTAAAGATAGGAAGAGATTTAGATGATCTAATAGAGAAAGGTAAAGCGTTCCACAGCCGCACAGCTTGAACTGTAAAGGAGTAAGGAACTTAAAGGAAGTAAGGAGTTGAACTGTAAGGAACTGTTTATACTTTGTTATATATACTTTTTCACTCTATAGAAATGCTATCAATTTATAAAACCCGTGTAATAGTGAACCCCTCTGATGAGTGTGTAATAATAGTTATTATTTTTACTCGTTACTTTAGCTCTTCCTGAGGCTCCCAGCAACTGCGAGATAGACAACGAACTCCTAAGCTGCGAGCCAGGACATGATGGAGGACTGGCACAGAAGTTCCTGTTGGAAGCGCTGGAGGTACGACCCCGGGAGAGCGCCATCGACAATGAGATCTCCACGCTGAATGATCAGGTGAGCGCGGTAACCCGTGCATGATCTTACTGGCTGCACAATATAGCAGTGCATGATTTTATAGAGTTCATCAAGACTTATCTTCTTGGATAATCAATGTAACCATATGTTATTAACGTTAATTGACCAATTGAAATATTTCGGCTACATACTGGTTTCAATATACTTAATGTTCCTCATATTAGCTAAGAAAATCTGATTATACAATAATAATTTACTGCTAGCAATATTAATTCTGATCGTCAAAGTGCATGATCCATTTGGCTGCACCAAGTAAGGAATGGACGTTTTTTATTGATAACGTAACTAAATGCATGATATGATACGAGTCGTTATTGTTTACAAGATTTACAGGTTTCACTGTTATATCGCATGCACGGATCTTTGGTTTAAATATTTACTAACCAGGGTATGATGGTATGTAGAAAGAAACTATTAATAGCACAATGTGATTTAACTGTAACCTGTTACACTAGTCTCTATCTAGCTGCAAATAAACGTGTTAATTTGTTTTTTTAGGTTTGGCATGGAATATTTTTGGTTTTATTCAAACCGGAGTCATATATACCGAAAACGCTTTTTCTAGGGAATCTCTGGTCGTGGTCTCTCAGAAGCAATCTACCGAGTCAGGAACGACAAGCCACAGTTTTCACTCGATGCGCTTGCCCCTGGCAAGTATACACTGCTGGTGTATGCTGAGACGCCTAGAGGAAGGTCACCAAGGCCAGCAGCGTTGCACAGCGTCTCGATACGTAGTGACGACGATAGACCTGGTAGGATTTTTGTATATTAAATATATGTAAGCCATAAAAAGTGCTACGCCAAGTACACTGCCTTGAGGAACACTTTTTTTTAATATTCAAAGGCTGAGTGCATTTATTTTCACCTATAGTCATAGATATTTATCTTTTCACGTTTGTTGTACAATATATGGTGTACAAAAGATAGTTTTAAATAAACTACGGCCTACTTAGTATTTTATATACTAAAAATGGTAAAAAACTATTTGATCTAAAGCTGAGGTCAAATTCAGATAAATACAAAACATAGCGTATTTTGGTCGAAATGTCAATTAATTTTATTATTTTATTTAGATTCCCTCCAAAGCATGACGCCAACGCCTCCTCCAGCTACAACCAGTGATAACAGCGTAGCTCTTTTAGTAGGAGCAGCATTGTCATTGATACTGCTCACTATATTAACGACATTGTGCGTAGCACTTGTCGTTATGTGTCGGAAGAAGAGTAGACCCAGACAGGATCCTGAACAAAGGTATATCAAGAAACCGTTTACAGTATTAGAATACCTACCTACCTTATTATCTATCTATGTTGTGTTATCATGATAAACTTAATCGATCAGGCATCACATCCATACAATAATGAATCAACGGAACGAATCAATTCATGTACTTATTGCGCTATATGTGCCTTAGTTTTTAGATACTTCTGTTTTTATTTTAAATTTAGTTTTAGGTTGCATTTTTTTTAGTGGAAACGAACTTTGAATTCAAAAGTCATCTTTCCTATTGTAACTTGGTCAAAATTACTTGTAATATTTATTAATACTCTTAAGAACTGACAAATTATTCAGTGACCAACTCTTGCTGGTAAAAGGCTCATTGTCAAGAGGGTAAATAGGGGGTGAGCCATATTTTTCTTTTACATCCCTCTCATTTATCACAGCAGGAAGATGATTATATACAATATTATCTAGGAAAATATCACCTCCATTTCCCCCCTATCGTCACTTCTAGTACATTTGGTTCTTTTTTTTTTTACTTTACTTTTACATACTGAATATTTTATTCCAGTACAATACTCCGCCGAAACGTAGGAGTATCAATGTATGGAGGTTCAGTAACGCCTGGTGTGATGCCGACCGTTGTGCTTCGAGGACACAGAGGGTCCAGGGTCCTGGCTGCCAGGTGGTCTGGAGTGTTGGATGAAGCTCCCCTGGCTGTACTGGCTTTGGACACTAGGCCTCATGGTAAGCTGGAATATTTACTACGACAGTAGAACCCTCAAAATATAGCCTGTATTGTTACGAATTAATTTAAAAACATCCGGAATCGTATTAACTGATTTCAGAGGTCAGTTTCAAAATCAAAATCAAAATAACTTTATTTTGGAACAAAAACATGGCACAACAATACTGGAACACGATAGTATTCGCAGAAGTTATAAACTGTGTCGCGAACACTAACGCCAGAGTTTATTATTTCCAATTATCCAATTATCATTATTACTAAAATTTAATTTACGTTTAATACCGACAGCTTGAACATTTATCCAGTAATCGATACATTTCCAATAAATAATTTTTAACGTAAATCGACGGTGCCTTTGCGCTTAGTTAGCTTAACAGGTACCTACTTACATGATAAATGAATATGATTTGTTTACCTATTTTTACAGGCTGTTTCATTGATATTTTAGGACTTGATATTAATGTCTATTGAAAATTTAATTGATTCTATAGTAAAAAATTTGAAAAAATCTATTTTACAACAATATTAGCCATTAGCCCTACCCGTGTTTTCATTTAATGTCGTACATAACAAAACTCGTAGTATAATAATAATAATAATAAATATCGCTGGACATTTCACACAGCGCTATCTAGCCCCAAACTAAGCAGAGCTTGTACTATGGGAACCAGATACCTGATAGAACACTTTTATACTTTTTTTTGTAAATATACATACTTATAATGTATAGAAAAACACCCAGACACAGAACAAATATCTGTAGATCATGCAAACATTTGTTCCGCGGCGGGAATCGAACCCGCTACCTCCTGCGTCTCAGCCGGCTATACACCCACTGCGCCACGGAGGCAGTCGAAGGAATCGAAGTATAATCAACTATACAATTAGTTGATTGTTATAATTATGATGAAGATGCTAGTTATCATCGAATAGAATAGAATAATGCTTTAGTGTACACCTTGAATATTTAAATAACTTTTTAATGCTAAATATAGTATAATGGGCAGCCTTATCGCTGAAAGAAATTTCCACCGGGCAATCTTTGTATAAGAAAACTTGGAAACAGGACCAGGCAGGGTGGCGTTTAAAAAGGGAGGCCTACACCCAGCAGAGGGTACTTATGGGTTGTGGGTGATGATGATGAACCTTTGGATGGTCCAGGCGTCATAATAGGTTTATTTTCATGGAACGCCACGTAAATATAATTCAAGACAAACTGGCGTTGTTTACGCTGACCGCACAGGCACCAAAGATCGCCTATTAGTAATTAGCAAATCTTGGTGCAGCAAGTGTAGATAGTGATGCAAGGGCATCCGCGCTGCAGCAGCTTCCGCAGCAACCTCCGCTAGGGCCGCAAGGTCCACAAGGTCCACAAGGTCCGCAAGGTCCGCAGATCTTGGGTTGTTGAGTTGAAAGAGTACAACTAAAGTTCTAAAAACAGATCAATAGACCTAAAGTTGCGATTGAAAAGTTGAAGACTGAAATTGTAGAGAGTTTTAAGATAAGAGAGTATAATGATACTTAAATACTTTCTTCTTCAGCAGGTGACACTGATTCAAGTCGAAGCGAAGACGAACATCAAGAGACTGAACTAACGAGCCACATGGAGACACAAACGGACTCCTAATAATTAGAATGATCGATTTTTTAACGAATCACTGTTATGTGCCATGGTTTTCACGATTTTTTTATAGAGAGTTACACATACTTTACGATTTAATATTAAGCTGAAATTTAGAGGACGTAAATATTTAACTTATATTAAGTATTGGCCAGTTATATGTCTTCCATTTAGTTGACTGAATTCAACAATGAAATTTTAGTATTATTAAATTCAGCCAGCTTTGGGCCAGGATTCGGTCATTATTTGCAGATTGTAGCAAATCGTCAGGAAATATAAATAGGCAAAATAGGCTGTAGTTTTTAAGCGATAAATATAATAAGCATAGTAAAAAAAAAATTGTGGCAAAACAGGCTTACGGCCAATCAGATGGTAATTGGTTACCTCTTGACACCGGCAACACCCGGGGTATTTTCGATGCGTTCTCTACAAACCACTGTAAATTTTTCGTGAAGCGTACGTTGACACTTTATTAAAAACATTTTAATTTAAATCACAACTTAGATTAAACATTACTTAAAGGTAACCTCCACAAAAACGGTAAAAAGGTATAAATTAATCGTTTCTTTAATAAGTACAGGTATATTTCATTTTATTGTCTTTTCAACACTTTGTTTTCATATTTGACACCAAAAGTTGCATTGACAGACATCAATATATCGAAACACGAATAGTAAAATGTTTGTATGAAATGTGCATGAAACAGTATTATTTTATAGTGATGTAATTAGAAACTTAACTTAACTTTTATAAATTATTCGTTTTATGTTGCTTATATTTATTGTTTGACCATTGATATTCACTGTGAATGCGTAAAGCGTAAAATTTTGACGAATGGTTCTGCCCGTATTACAGAACATACTCTTGACTTTTTTTATTCTACATGGATACGAACAAGCTTATGGCCCACCTGATGTTAAGTAGTAACCATCACCTTTAACAGAGAACTGCCTCGTAGGTCACGCACCTTAGAAATGTGCCATACGATGCACTGCCTTGCATCCATCAATTATCAAAATCAAGATGTTTATTTGCAATACATAATCATCATCATTATCATCATCAGCCCTTTTCATCCCACTGCTGGACATATCTCTTCGTTGTCGCCATTCGCCTCTGTCCTGCGCTGTTCTAACCCACATACGACCTGCGATTTTTATAATGTTGTCGACCCATCTTGCCGGTGGACGACCTGCGTTCCTAGTTCCATCTCGTGGCCACCACTCAGTCAGCACCCTACTCCACCTGTCATCACCGCGCCTGGCCACATGTCCTGCCCAACTCCATTTGAGTCCCAATATACGCTAAGGTCTTGAACTTTAGTCCGCTTGCGAATTTCGGTATTGGGGACTCGGTCTAGCAGTGTGATGCCGAGCATGGCGCGCTCCATGGCTCTCTGTGCAATACATAATAATAATACTAAAATAACAATTATATAAACAACATTGCCCTTTACACTGCCTTCTATTGGCGGCATTTAGAGGGACCAGTTAAGTTGACGGTCAGTCACCACCTGCCTCAATCATTCTTAACAATACAAAAGTGGCAGGCGCCTTAACATATGTATCTCTCTCATATCCTGAAACCCATTTCTTAAGCATTACTTTAATAATCTTCTTCTTCTCAGTCGTTACACTCTTGGCAGAGTGGTCCTGGTCGTCACATTGGGGGTAGTGGCGCTTGACAATCCTTCGCCACTCCTCTAGTATTGCTGCTTTTCTGGTGCACTCGTGTATGGGGCCGTCAAGAGCTACTTTGATTTGGTCCGTCCGTTGGCGATCTACCGCGTGATCGCGTACCCTCAACTAACTTTAATAATAGTCAATCTCTAATCCATGTGTTGCTATATATTACCAGCTGTGACAGTACACATGTACTGTCACATGTACAAGTCCGGTCTGGTATGGAGTACTGCTGCCACCTTTGGGATGCTTCGGTCAAATACCAACTCGCTACCTTAAACTCGTTAGAACGTAGGGCTTTTAGGCTTATAGGTGAGCAATATATGGCTGAGACTAAGACCCAAAGTCTCGAACACCGCCGTAAAGTTGCAAGCCTATCGATCTTTTACAGAATACATTTCGGGGAATGTGCCCAGGAACTTTACGATCTGATTCTGCCATCTCCTTTCCACCAAAGGACAAGCAGGCGCACGGCTCTACCTAGTTGATATACCACCCATTCGCACATACCGTTTTGGTTCTACGTTCTTGATGCGTACAGCTAAGGTATGGAATACTTTGCCGTCATTTGTTTTTCCTAAAGAATACAATCCGGGCCTCTTTAAGGTAAGAGTGAATATGTTTCTCCTAGATATTCGTGCTTCATCTTACACCACATCGTCGCTTACCATCAGGTGAGATTGTGGTCAAACGAAGATCTATAAAGTTTAAAAAAAAATAGCTTTCTCACCTCCATCTTGTCATAGTGATTTTTAAGAATTAAACATACCTCTTACTCGTGGCTTTTGCCCCAATAATGCCTTCAAAAAAAAACCGTTCAGACCTAAAACATGAGTTATTCAATAAATATGTAAAATAATATTTATAAAAATAACATTGTTACACTTAATATTATTACATTTCTAGGACCTATGTGTTGAGTACCGAATCATAGCGCTAAACAGAAACAATCTTCGCATTATAGTCAAAACCTTGACTGGACACTGTCGTCTTATTTACGCACCATGTTAAATGTGATTGTGTAATCAGGCGGCAGAATTGCCCGTACCATTCATCTGGACAAACAGTTAGCCCAGAGGAGCAAACAGTTATCACCCCTAAGAATATTCTACAGTTTTAGCAGCTATAGGACTTAGTGGTGAACTTTGAACGCCCCCCTGAACTACGGGCGACATATAACCAGGTGGCAATCACAATAAGCCTCGTGATCGCAGTGAAACTATATCCACAAAAGGTGAAAAATAAAAACATATGAAATAAATATAAAACTCTTAATGATGCACTGCAATTATATTGATCTATCTGTTCAGCCCATTTCCACCTATTATAGCTGGGCATGGAAACCGCTCTCACTCTGTAGGTATTTATTTCAATCCCTTAATGAAGTTGAAAATTCACATTACAAATTAAATTAATTCAAATGAAATGATTTATTTTGCAGATTATCGATAGTGTGGTTTGTATTAAATGAATAAATGAATGAACATTATTTAAATAGCTTACAAGGGAGTACAACAACAATAAAAATAAATATAGAAATATTATGTTGGTGAGTGGGTTTTAAAATTCAATATTGAATTTAAATAAATTAATAATACTGGTAATACCGAGTGATATCTAGCCCCAAACAAAGCGGTGCTTGTACTATGGGAACCAAATACCTGATAGAATACTTATATACCTATACTTACATCATTATTGTAAATAAATACATATACAATTCATTATTTCGTTCCTCGATGGAAATCGAACCCGCAATCTCCTGCGTCTCAGCCTAATATCAGCCCACTGCGCAACTTAGGTCGTGGGTAAACATAAGTTTTGGATTATGGGCAGACTGTTCCGAAACATTTGTTAGCATTTACAAATTTACCGTGTCAAGCTTAGAGTGTTATCATATCACATTGGCGAGTTGTGAGCGTGATCGCCATACTTTAGCCAGTCATATAGGGTGTTTGTTAATATACTACGCACAAAAATGAAAGGATTATTTTGATGAGCATAATGAATAAACTTGTAAAATGTTTACCATAGAAATGTGAAATTTATATAGGCATGTAAAACAATCACTTTATTAAACTTATGTCGTGCTATTGCATAATGCTTGCCATCTAATCACAGATACTGTATTGGTGACGTCTCGAGCTATCTCTTGTTGTCCCTTTCTAACCCAAAACCCGCAGCCATTTCCGAAAGATATATCAAATCGGCCTTTATTTTTGGATGTCGATTGCAAGAGTAGGCAGTTAGTTTTATATCGAATTAATCACCTAAACTTAGTCGAATATTTTTAAAATTTGAACTAGAAGTTTTTTTTTATGTTTTGAGAAACCGTCGCTTGAATATCGTCGGTATATTACCAAACACCCTGTATTGTAGCAACTATTGTAACTTATAATTTACGTATTGTAATAACGCGGCGTGCACGTCACGAACTCGCGACGCAATAGCAGCGTATACGTTCACAAATCGCCAGTGTAAAAGAGCCCTTAGTATAATATAATTATTAGTATTAAAATGAATTTTAAGCCAGTAGTATAATATAACTTTGTTACTTATCATGTAATGTAGTTTTGTAATGTTTCCTTTACGAGTATTAATATCGTCGATAATAATTACGGATAGTTACAATATTATACGGGTATATCTATAGATTATATTCCACAATTTAGATGAAAATAGAAGAAATGTGATACATCTCACCGATAATATTAGAATTATTTATGTTTAAAATTTAGGTTAGTAATAAGCAAAAACCAAAATGATGATCCAAAAAGTAGAAAAATCAAATGAATTTGAAATTTAATGTAAAATAAATAAAACATACAATTGAATTCACTATGAATTTGAAATGTTTACGTTTTAGTAAAACATTGTAGTTAACATAAAATGCAGACCAATAAATGTACATAAAACAGTTTTATGAAATTTTATTTGTACGTAAATAATAAATAAAACCGGCTTCTTAATAAAATAGAATGTCCACAGAGTCCATTCCATCCCAAGGTTGTCTGGTAGAGATCGCTATATAGCGGTAAGACCGCAATTGTATCCATAGATTTACTCTGTTGTTTTTATATGTATTTGGTTCGAGGTGTATCTACAATAAAGAATTATCTAATCTAGGATAATGATAAAACTATCAAATGCGTGTCGAATCGTGCATAGCGTAGGATTCTTAAATTTAATATATAATAACAAATTCGGGCTAGTTACACCATTTATAACTCAAGAATGGCTGGACCAATTTTGATGATCTTTGATTTGTTGTATTTGTCTCCGCCCGTAGCAGAATAACTATTAAAATATAAGAAAAATTGACGGAGAAAAAAAAATTATTAAGAAAATTCATGTTCTCATGAAGACATCATTAGCTGCGGCTACCGGCGACGTAGAATTGTCAATCGGTCATCATTAGCAGCCCGCGTCATATGCATGTCAAGGCGGTACGAAATTCGGAGAGTCAGCTAGTAGAATATAAAATAAATAATAATATTGTTTCTTCTTTCCTAAATATTGTAATAAAGGAAACAATATAATGATAAAATACTAATACTCTTTTTGTAAATTTCAAATTTCTATCATAATTTTTTTATTTTCATGCATTTTGATGTATTGTAAAAATAATGGCTCTGGTCAGAATGGGACAAACGGTTCTATGTCAAATCGACTTCAGAATCCTAAAAAGCATATTTTACCAAAACAGAATTTTTTAAACTGATAGATATTCTACATAAAGAGATAGTAAGAATGCTGAATTGTATTTCATCTCCACTCAACCGAATAAAGTTATTTAGGCCCGACGCACGTTTCGTTTAGTATTGAAAATTGGAATATATTTCATCGGGCAGATAAAAAATAGAATCGCTCGTTTCTGTTCGGATAAACAAGCTAACACTTATTTTGATAAACGCTGACAATATATCAAGATTAGATGTAGAGGATAACAAACTGAAGTAGTACTAGCTTGAGGACTTATAGCCGTTGGGGCAGAAACGTTACCTCGAGGTCCTAGGGGTTTCGCTCACGCCTACTCTCAACTTTAGCTAGGCATCCTCAACAAGTTCAGGAGATACTTCACACCAGGACAGCTTCTTAGTCTTTAAAAAGCACTAGTTCGGTCTGGTATGGTCTGCAAGGTGGCAACCTTTGAGATGGTTCTGCCAAATACCAGCTCTCTACCTGAGACTCGATAGAACGTAGGGCTTTTAGGCTTATAGGTGAGCAATATATGTATAGCGGAGACTAAGACCCAAAGTCTCGAACACCGCCGGAAAGTTGCAAGCCTATCGATCTTTTACAGAATACATTTTGGGGAATGTGCCCAGGAACTATACGATCTGACCCCGCCATCTCCCTTCCATCAAAGGACAAGCGGGCACACGGCTCAGTACCATCCGTACCTAGTCGATATACCACCCATTCGCACACACCGTTTTGGTTCTACGTTCTTGATGCGTACAGCTAAGGTATGGAACACTTTGTCGTCGTCTGTTTTTTCTAAAGAATACAATCCGGGCCTCTTTAAGGTAAGTGTAAATAGGTTTCTTCTAGATCTTCGTGCTTCATCTTAGACCACATCATCACTTACCATCAGGTGAGATTGCGGTCAAACGAAGTTCTATACAATTAAAAAAAAACTCTTTTGTTTGTTTGTGGGTGTGTAAGTAACGCAGTTTCCGTTCGAAGCATATGACTAGAAATTACCTACATACGACGGTAGGTACTTTTTTATCCTTGACCTTTCAGTTCGGATACTCTTTGAAAAAGCAAGAGAAGTGGCGTGCGTGTGATGCAGTCGATTATGTTCAAACTTCAGCCGCTCAAGGTCGACGCTCAAGGTATTTCGGTGAAGACCACGCACTCTTCGCCCCTCATTAGCTGAAAAGACGGCTTTATAAAGTTTGTAGGGAGCTGCTATGTGCAGGCCGCACCAGATCGAACGCTCTGGAAATCTATGATAAGGCCTATATTCAGCTGAATAAATGTATATATAATAATAAAGTAGGTAAGATCACTTAAACAATATTAAAAGTCACTTTTTTTTATAAATTAAAGGCTAGCGTTTGACCACGACCTCTCCTGATGGTAAGCGATGATGCAGTCTAGTGTACACGCTTGCCTAGAAGAAACCTATTCACTCGTGACTTGAGGACCCCTAGGTTGTAGTTATCAGAAAACACAGACTCAGTCAAAACGTTCCACTCCTTGGCGGTGTGCATAATAAAAGTAAAAATAAAATATAATAAATAAATATTTCTGGACATTTCACACAGCGCTATCTAGCCACAAACTAAGCAGAGCTTGTACTATGGGAACCAGATAACTGATAAAATACTTAATTTATGTACTTTAGTTTTGTAAATTCATACCTATAGTATATAGAAAAACAACCAGACCCGGAACAAATATCTGTAGATCATGCAAACATTGGAAGAGTACTGTTTTGTGCGTATGGGAGGTATGTCTACCATGTAGCAATGGCGCATCGCGGAGCGTTTGGGCAATAAAGAAAGGCATTCATTCTCAGGAAATTAATTCTCATCAATTTAATAAATGCGAAAACATGCAAATGATAATAAGTTTTTAAAGTAGTGTCATATTAGATATAAGAATTGTTGATTTCCCAAATAAAATAAAATAAAATAATTATTAACACGGGACTTATCACGTACCGTTATATTGAAGTTTCGACCGACAATGTTTCGGTTCAATACGGTTCCGGCGGTTTCGCGCCCGTCTACTCGCGCGCAGAAGGCTGCGGCACGTAGTGCGAGGCGAGACGTTGTTCGAAGCGGATCGCACTCACCCTGATGAAGGTTCACGAATTGAATCGAACTATTGTCGATCGAAACACTGATAAAAAGGTACGTGATAAATCCCATACTTATAATAATGATTGAAATTAATCACGAAAGTTTTCTAAGCAAAAATGTATGCCAATAAATACCCTAGGTTTCTACTAAAACCACTTAACGAACAGAGCGTCATTTCAGGCCATAAACTTTACGCAACAAAATAACCGGGTAAGTGCATTCGCACTAGTAAACTGAACTGTAACTATTAGGATGAGGATTAGGAACGCGGAGCGATAAGCAGAGCGAACTAAATTTTATACCAAAGAAATACCACTCTTTATGTTAGCAACGTAACGGTACGGTAGTTGTAGCTCGACTGTGTTGCCGCAAAAGTTACTGTAAGCTAGAGCACAAAAAAAGGACCAAACTCACTGTATTTGATTACACAAAGACCAAGACCAAGATACCAAATGGTGACAACCTCCGTGGCGTAGTGGTGTAGCGTTACAACTCTCTCCTGTAAAAGAAGAGAGCTGTAAGCCAAGTTGAATTTAGACCTACGAATCGGTTTGAAAAGGAAAGAGGGACTTTTCAAAGTGTTATGATTTAATACAATGATTGACTATTAATACAATATTTATTATAAACACTTATAGTCCCACTATGGTGCGCACACTCGATTAATCCAGGAGTCTGTAGGTCCGGTAGAAAGCGCGCTGGTTGAGGGCTAGTGGAGCCTCTAGCCTACGTCGACGGGAGGCCGAGAAGACGAAGTAGCTCCACCGTGATACCCAGGTCTGTAATAAGCAAAGGTCTTCAGTCTCGAGGGTCCAGAGGGAGATGTGAGGGCTCCAACCTCGAGGGGGTCAGGCTCCCCGGCTCAAGCCGGTAGGGCTTCTCCGTCAAGAACAAACTGTTTTCGGGCTGCGCTGCCTGATTGATAAAATTAGACTGTTTTCAAAGCGTTTCTCTATGAGATCTTTTACCCTCTGTTTCCGAGTCTAGACTGTCTTTTTTGAAGGATGCTCTCCATGTCATTCGGACCTGTTCCAAAATTAAATTACAAAATTATAGTTAGCGGCCAGTACAGCCTTACATCTAATTCAGAGGTTCTATGTGAATTCCAAGTAAAACTTTACGGTTTTACCAAGAATTAAAAGTAAAAATGTATATATGTCTAAAATGTCATGACAGGTCTGTTTATTTTTGAGTTTCTAGTCCTAAAAAGTTAAAATAAATATAGCATCATTTATACTCCTGTGATGAAAAAATTCTGCTCTCTCCACCCATATAAAAAGGTAATAATGGGCATTTAACACAACATAAATAAGTGCACCTGTGTTTTAAATTTTCAAAGTACCTTTAATTTTACCATAAAATGAAAATAACTAACTTTTGCACTAATGAAACCATTCGCTTCGGACGTCCGGTCCGCGATTCAGTCTGGCCTCGGCTTTCAGACCGGATACCCGTGTCGCTTGTCGCTCCAAACGATCATTTAATTCTTAGGTAGAATTTATATTAAGTTGGTTTTTGTAAAGACGCAGTAATGAAAAATAAGCACAACAAGAAAATGAAGGGACTGAATGATAAAAAAACTGGCAAACATATGAACCACGGCGTGATAGGACGTGCAGTGGCGCGCGGAGAAGCGGGGGTGAAATTCGAGTTTGGGCTGAGGTATAGTCAACTCTTAACAGGTTAGCTGTCCCGAAGCAAGTTTCGATCTTCTTTGTACACGTCCTCGTAGTAAATAATGACAGCTTAACGCTCATGAAGTTTCATATTAAGTTACGTCATTCTCTTCAAGTATTTTATGATACTTTATGTGTCCTAGTGATTGAAATTAATTATATCGATAATTGCTAATGTTAGATGAGTATGATAAGAAATTAATTATTTACGTTTAATCATAAAATGTACGTTTATGTTCGTAACACTTTAGACATCTGAAAAATATCTTTTTGAAAACAATCTTCTGTTATTGAATTGCACCATTCAATTAGGTTCGTAGAATTTGGTTGTAGTATAATTTACTAATGCTACAAATAATATAATTATTAAAAAAATTATCGATAGATCGATTGCATTATCTACATCATTGGCCATGAGGCACATATGCCTCATGGACGTACCAGTGCAATCACCCATGAGGCACATGTGCCTCATCGGACAGCTAACCTGTTAATAAATATATTTAAACCTTCTTTCTCAAATATCACACAGAAAACAATACAATAAGACTTAAAGTAAGGTTAAATTGACTCTATGAACAACGCGGTTATTAATTTCCTATTTAAGTCCACAGCTAAATTACTGTTTAAAGTAGATCCAACGTCCAGCCAACTTAAATTGTATCATATTTTGAATAGCCCATATTGTTTTACTGCTAGGTAAAGACCTTCCCATTTCGTTACATTCCTTGCTTTTATCAAAAAAAAAAGAGTTGAAAACTCGTTCTTCTATACGCTGCGTTTATGAACCTGCAGCCTGTCTCAATGTAGTTTTATGAGGCGCAAGTTAGTAGGACATGCAAAGTTACATACTAGAGTTGAAGATCTAGTACATTTTGTGTAACACAATGGTACTAAAGCGTCTGGACTGCTGGAAAGTGGCGAATACAAACCAGCAAACAAGGAATACAGCAGGTGTACTTAGCTGTAATGTTAGGAACAATGTGACAAATAGAATCACAATTTATGTATATATTATGGTTTTACAAAACACATGTTCAACACATTTCAAGTGCTGACTCTCTTTTTTCTAAACAATTATTTTTCCCATCTGACGGTGATGTCTGCTTTTCACGTTTTCTCTTTCCACTTCGCTCTATCTTTCAAGTGCTGACTATCACACTTAATATTATAAATGTGAATGTGTGGATGTTTGTTTGTTTGTTACACAATCACGTCATATCGGATAAACCGATTTCGATGAAATTTGGTATATACGTATATTATAACTTATACTACCTTATAAGCTACTTTTCATCCCATAAATCAGTTCCCATGGGATAAAAATTGGGGTGTCAAGACAAGTTTCAGCAGCGAGTTTAGCTTTATTTCTAAGTTACCTACACATTTAGTAATGCGTACAAAGTCGCGAGCAACACCTAGTTGCAAATAAATCAAAAACTCATACCATATTTGGCAGTCTAAAGAAATTGCATAACTCCCACAAGGTTAATATGAAACAGGAATAAATTTATTATGTGAAAGAAAAAAAACACTTATTACTAACTTTCGCCCGCGTGGTTTATCAATTAAAGTAGCTTGTCACAATCTTATCTATGTAGATACTAAACTTCATCGAAACCGGTTCAGCTGTTACGTAATGTATAAAATAGTAAACATGTTCATCAACTTTTTAAGCTTTAGTTACATATACTTTTTGGTAAAATAAACGTTATTCTTATTCATCTTCATACGGTAAAGCGATTTTTTGGAGGCAACCTTTGGATGATAAGAAGTCAGTGTTACTATTAGTACACATCACACTAATATTATAAGTGAATGATTGTTTGTTCGTTTGTGACTCAGTCACGTCGATTACGATGAACAGCTGAACCGATTTCAAAACGAAAAAAAAAAACCATTATGGGATCATTCCATTGTCCATCAGTCTATCTGCTTGTCTGTCTGTTCGTCTGTCAAGACCTTTTTTCTCAGGAACGCGTGGAGATATTAAATTGAACTAATATCAAATACGTAGGTCTACGGTCCCTTAAAGCTGTAAAAAATTACAGGCACATGCAGCTTTACACCTGTATGCCTCAATTTGATCAACGCAGGGTTGTGGCATCGTAGGGTACGTTTCTAAAGTGCGTGACCTACGAGGTAATACTTTGTTAGAGGCGATGGTTATCACTTAACATCAGGTTGGCCTTTAGCTTGTTCTATCTTCAGCTAGTATAAAAAAAAACAAAGATTATCGTTAGTTGTGAAAACCAGCAAAAATCATCGTATTTATCACACAATACTGCTTTTACCAACTTTCAAAGAGCTCTTATGACTCCATAAACAATCTTAATATCCGACTATACATGAATCTTCACATTCTTGTGTCGTAAAAAGGGGATATGCTTACTAAACCATTCCGCACTTAGACCAAATACTTTGCATCACTATATACTCTTATGTTCTATGAACTAAGGTTGAAAATCGTATGGTGAAGGAGTAAATAGTTGTATATTATTCGGTACCCGGTAATGTCCCCTAATTCTCCTGTAAAAGTATGGCTCACTTTAGTTTATTGCAATCAAAAGTTAATAACTCGAGAAGCTGCAATACAAGATGTTGGTTTTTTTATTGTTTTTGCAGCAAAAGTATATTTCTAAAGTTAGACTTTCATTTTTACTAGCTCTAAAACCCGTCAACTTAGCTTTTATCGTTTTGATAGAAATTGCAATACTTAGAACGGAAAAAACACAAGTAATGTGCCTGGTTAAATAAATATAGGGTTAAACATTGTTGCATAAGTCGTCCCGGTGATTGGTCGAGGACCGAAGATAATTCTTCTTCTTCCTGCCCTTTTCCCACATTACGCGACATTCGCGTTTCCTCCGCGTGCACTCTTCTTTCATCCGTCCCTTTCGAAGCTCAACACTAAGAATCATACATTACACAGGTCTTGGTGATCGTCTTGTAAATTTTCCCCTTAAGTTTCAGGGGCATTCGAGGATCGCACGTTGTTCCTGTAACCCGTCGCCATTTCATCCATCCCGCATTTATTCTATTTTTAACGGCCCGGTCTATGTTGCCCTCGTTTTGGATCAATGACCCAAGGTACCGAAAGTCGGAGCAGACTGGTAGATACACCATCCAAAGCAATATGGGTAAAACTGGAGGGGCCGCCAAAGTCACAGAACAAATGGTCGGTTTTTGTTCTGCCGATCTTCAATCCAGTTTTTCCTGCCATTTTGCCCGCCTGTACTGGTCCTCGAATGCATTTTACCGACAAGAACAATGTCGTCGGCGAACAATATGCACCGGATATAAATGATAAAATAAAATGATCTAAAAGAGTTCGTTTCATAAATATACAGAGTAGATTTTACAGCGTAAAACGCACCATTTTTAATTAACTTTATTTAATTTATTGCGTCAATCCAAGTAAATATTGTTCATTGCAATCATAATAATAATTTTTACCGCCAAACTGTGTGTAAACTCCTGTGGCGCAATGGGCAAATAGCCGGCTGAGACGGAGGAGGAAGTGGATTCAATTCCCGCCCGTAAAAAAATGCTTGTATGAGCTACAGATATTTGTTTCGGGTCTGGATGTTATCTATATATTATGGGTTTCCATAGTACAAGCTCTGCTCAGTTTGGGGCTGGATAGCGCTGTGTGAAATGTCCAGTTATATTTATTAATTTATTTGAGACGACGCATTTGTGGGGCATCGAGTTTTAGACTAGATTATCGGTACTCTTAATGCTTCCCGAACTAACCTTATGAACGCCAACAGTGTTATATCCCGCACAAATTGTAGACATATTGGTTAATAGAGGTTTGCCGATCCATAGGCAATTCTATCTCAAGTGTAACGTTTTATACAATTTTCTTGAGAACCCTAGAGTTTTTGTAAAAAAAAAAGAACTGGTAAGTTTCCAAAAAAACATTATAAAAATGTCAATCAACATCTTGGAATCAACTGGTCTAATGATTTCCACGAAATAAAGTACTTGAGAAAATATAACGAGTATGAGCATGCCCTTTTTCATTTATAAGCTCATGGTTCTAAATAGAAAAAGAGTTCATAAGTCTTTCCGCAAACCTGCAGTTTGCTCTTTAGCTTTTTTAATAGTTGTCTTTTGTTCTAATCTTCTATCTATCTTCTAATATATAAAAATCTCGTATCACGGTGTTTGTGGTTGCACTAAGAAAACGGGTACACCGATTTTAATAAATCTTTTTTTGTATATTTGGAGGTATGAGTAAAAAGTATAATTTAAACGTGAAGTCAAATGAGACGTCAGACAATTACATGAAGAGTGTTTTATATAGTTTTTATCCCAAAGTTCTCACTGGAACAGAATATTTCAAGCATGCGAAGCCACGGGCGGGTCTGCTAGTATTCTATAATAAGCTAAAATTTTAGGTTTTCTACTTGAATATATTTTCATGGCATTATTTTGACTAAAACAGGACATTTACCACGATGTGTCTAAAAACAGGACATTTACCACTATTTGTCTAAAAACAAGACATTTACCACGATGTGTCTATAAACAGGGCATTTACCACAACGTGTCTAGAAACAGGGCATTTACCACGATGTTTCTATAAACAAGACATTTACCACGATGTGTCTATAAACAAGACATTTACCACAACGTGTCTAGAAACAGGGCATTTACCACGATGTGTCTATAAACAGGGCATTTACCACAACGTGTCTAGAAACAGGGCATTTACCACGATGTGTCTATAAACAGGGCATTTACCACGATGTGTCTAAAAACAGGGCATTTACTACGCTGTGTTTTTATTATATAGGATATTTACCACCATGTGCCTTTATGCTCAAAATACACTGATTCTATATAAACTCCCCTTGTATTTGATTTGTTGTTTTAGTGATCATAAATGTATTACTTACAAAATATTATCAATATTTCACAAACAAATATTTGGTATACTCGATAAAAAAATATGAACGAATCTTATCATAAACTTGCACCTTTTAAATGCTTGATTCCTAAGAATTATATTATTTAATACTAGCTGTTGCCCACCAATTCGTACGCGTTACACTCCTAAATGTGTATGTAACCTAGAAATAAAGCTAAACTCGCTGTTGCAATTTGACTTGAGACCCCATTTTTATTTCATGGGAACTGATTTATGGGATAAAAGGTAGCCTATGTGATAATCCAGGTTATAGTCTACGTACATATATACTAAATTTCATCGAAATCGGTTCAGCCGTTACGAGGTGATTGAGTAACAAACAAACAAACATCCAAACTTTCACATTTATAATATTAGTGTGATTTCCCAATAAATATATTGTTATTAAAAAATTACACCGTTGGTAAAACGAGCTTAAAAATGTTCACTGAAAACTTTAAAACGCGTTATTTTAGTAAAGACTAAAGTGGAAGCTGAAATTCACTTAAAATAGCAATAATAGCTTGCCGGAAAACCACCTACTTTACCGAAGCTTAAATTTTCACACAATATAAAACGAAACTTTAGGCTACAAGTTCCGTAATTTAAATTAAACTTAGCGTTTTGATAATAAGGTTGTTTTATGATGTTTTCTACATGGTTATTTGGTATCTCGATTATCTCGAACTTATCTTTAAACCCTTTGGTACCTTTTATAACTTGGTATTTGGAAAACAAACAATAAAGTAATTCCTATACTAGCGGAATAATTTAATTGGTTTTTTTGAACCAATAAAGTTAATATGCATAATCTATGCATTATGCTGAGTTAGAGTCCTATTGGCAATGTATGATAGTACGGTAGTAGTATTTAGTTTTAAGTTATCTTTTGGTTTTTTTTTTTTAGTATTTACAGTGATTTTGCTTATCAATTTTAATTCTATTCTATCAGATTAAACGGCGTAATAATATTTAAACCGCACAAAAATTGCTTGATTTAGAAGTCTTTGGAAGAGGCCTATGATCATCCCAGCAGTGAAGGTTCTATGGATGAAGGTTTTATTCCATTTTACTGTGTGTATAATAGTTTTATAGTTGTATAATAGCCAGAAAAGGATTAACTTTTAACATACGTCACAAAAAGCCATCCAACTCATCATTTATTGTGATGGTGGCACAACACTAACCTTCTGTTGGAACCATCCAAAAATGAATCATGGAATTATTTTTGGATCTGCCTACACAGTACAATATTACGAAACAAATACGAATACATAAAAAAAGGACTTTGTGGTTTTATGAAACCACGGTAACGGACATTTAACTAAAAATTTTCGTTGGCATAAATGAGTAATATTCTATACACTACACGGTCAGCTGATGAGAACTATAGGCGCCGCCATATTGGCCTCGGCAGCTCTAACGAGCGCCTTTCACTTTATCCCTACTTCGCGGCCGACCGTCACGCGACATGCAACACATAGACGAAAAAGTTTGAGACGATGTAATAAAAGTTTCACTTTAATAAAAACATAAGAATTAAAGTATTATTTACTACTGATACTGGATAATTCTTTATTGCACACCTTATAAAAATACAATTAAAAAGAACATAAATCTATGTTATGGACTAAGATGAAAAATATTATATTAAGAAAAGGTAAAATATGATATTTTATTGGTGTACAATGCATTGAATAAAATATAAGTAAAAATCGCCAAACCGATCGCCATATATCTTGCGCCAAGAGAGAATCCGCCGCAAAATATTTCTTCTACATGTCTCAGCTTAAATTTACGGTATACGGTGGGAATACAATAACTATTGCTTAAGTAAAAACATGGGTTTGCCAAGTTATTAGAGCTTCAACATTTGGCCCAAGTCCAAATTCTGGCCGTATACGCTCATTTTACTTGATTACTCCGTTGCTCGACCAAAAGAGATATGATTTTAATGACTTAATTGATGCTTTTGGTGCGATGTGCAAAGTGAAATTTTGGGAGATTTGGAACTGCCTAAAGAGGTAGTTCATTTTAATGATAAGAAATTGCTGGAGATTTATGTGTCTAGTCCGTTTAGGTAGGTCTCACAAACTTCCTAGTAGTACTATGCAATTTATTTAAGCGTAGCACTTCGTAGCACTTTGTAGCAGCTTGTAGCACATTGTAGCACTTCGTAGACCCTTGTAGCATCACGTATCATCACTTTGCCGATAGTTGATACACCTGCCTAAACAGATAACCTATAATAATGTAGGTTTTCGTTCAGAATAAACTGATTTTACGATTCTTATTATTATTTGACACTGTTTTTTTATGATTTATCATGGATATTGACAGATTGATCTGTCAGTACCTTTAAATACAAGTTATTTTTTAGATACCGTTGAATGAACGTGTGATTTGAGAGTTTCTCTTTATTGGGGTCAACGCTTAAGCATTGTCATTCAACGGGGCAATGCAGCCAGTGTCTTGGGGAGATTAACACCTTGCAGAGATACTAAACATTTTTTTTTTTATTCCATTATTCCAAGTTATTATTATAAGGATACATGTCCGTCCTATTGTATGTACAAATTAATTTAATCAAAGGTACAAAAGAAACAAAATGAAGTTAAACAAAACAAACAATTAACTTATGTAAATCATCCCGGCACCACAACCATACAAAAATGTACAGGTGTGATCCCTGACGGGGTAACTTAAAAAAAACAGTATTTAGATACAACTAAACTAGTGGTTCGCCCCGAACTGAGATCTCGCGAGTCTACCATAAAAACAAAAAAATATTATTCGTAATCTTTAACTATCAAAATAGTGCCACGAAATAAACACCAAATAACTTGACCTACATATAGTTTCATTCATATTACAGGTGACGGGAGTTCATGTTAAGTGGTTCTCTTGTTTGGGGTACAAATTGCTGTTATTCTAGATTTAAGACTTTTGCCTATATTTGTGATATATAAGCTACACGCATACCAAATTACAGAACTGTGGAGTCACTGGTGTACCCTGTGAATTTTGTCAAAGTTTAGTTTTTAATATGGCTAATAACTCAAAAACTATAAAAACTTTACTAAAAGTAAAAACGGGGTCGAAATGTACTATTGAAGAACTTTCATTTGACGTCTCACTTGATCTAATAGTCTCATTTTAATTTTTTTTTACACCTCTTGAACCCCAATATCTCAACAACCCCCAAAAATCACTCATTGAGTCAGACCGAAATTGTGCCATCACTACCTACCTTTATACCAAATTTCACGATGATCGGATAAACGCTTAGAAAGTTATCCTCGAACAAACAAACATACATACATACATACAACGCCGATTTGCCCAAGTTGATTTGGAGAACTCGCTTCGCTCGATCAATTGAATTACCTACCTATGTATATGTATGTCACTTGTGGCGACTTATAGCACTAAATAATTCCTTAGCTGCATCTGATGTAGGGTCAGCTAAGATTTCATTGAAAATTCCCACGTCGAATCTGTTCAAGTTGTAAGTCGCTACCAGTGATTGTCTTTCTCGCTGGAAGCGGACACATTTCCCAATAAATGGTGCACATCCTCCACCACTCCACATGTGTCACAATTAGGTGTGTCAGCCTTCCGCATTAAGAACGCAAACATTTTTGATGGCATATGACTTGTTCTCAATATGTGTGCTATATCAATAAGTCTACGTGAAAGGCTTGTATGGCCGAACCAAGTTTTGTGAGGAGGCTCACATTGGCTACATTTGTACCAAATACCTTTTTCTACGGATCTTTCATTAAAATATTCTTTCCAAAAATTGTAACAACTTTTTCTATATTTTGGTAATAAGTAGTTGAGTCATAGCTTTTTGTATATATATATAGCTACGATGTTAATTACTTATTTCTAATTATTTTCAAAAATACACTACAAAAGATATATAATTTTATATCACTAATAAAATTGACAGACCATTTCGACTGCAAATTAAAATGGTCGTACATTAAAGTGTTCGACGAAAATTCAAATTAATCAAAGAAAATGCAATATTGATGTTTTACATCAACTGTTTACCATAGAACTAATCAGCAAGTCAGGCGCGGCAATTATGCATGTAAATAGAATTAGCGCTGTGTTCGCTGTCCATTTGCACATGTATTTCAATTTAATATCGATTGGATGCTCATTCGAAAATTAGGTATTATTGATGTAACTTGTTATTAATTTAGTCAGCTCTGCTTCTCAAGTCTTATATCATCATCACCATCATGGTCATGCATGTCCACTGCTGAACCGAGGCTTCGCCATAAATTTTTAGAGCAGGCTCCCAGAAATCTTTAACAGGTTGCCTTTTCATCAAATACATCAAATCAAATCAAAAACATTTTCGATCAAGTGAAGCGAGATCTCTAAATCAATTTGGGCAAATCGGCGTTGTATGTACGTTTGTTTGTCCGAGGATAACTTTCGAAGCGTTTATTCGATCATCGTGAAATTTGGTATATAGGTGTGTGTGATGTGTGTGATGACACAATTTTGGTGTAACTAAATGAGCTAAACATGTGGAGGGGTTGTTGAAATATTGGGGTTCAAGAGGGGTAAATAAAAATAAAACGAGATTATGGGGTCAAGTGGCACGTCTAATAAAATATATTTAGGAGTTAATTTTAAACCCGTATTTTTAGTATTAACGATGAAGTTTTTAAGTTATTAGGTATAATAAAAACTGAAATTTGACAAAATTCACAGGGCACACCAGTGACCCCACAGTGCTGTAATTTGGTATTCACGTATCTTATGTGATACAAATATAGGAAAAAGTCTGAAATCCAGAATAACTGCAATTTCTACCCAAAAAAAAATAACCATTAACATGAACTCCCGTTACATGTAATTTGAATGAAGCTGTTGGTCAAGTAATTTGGTTATACATTTCGTGACACTATTTTATTGATCAAAGATTAAGGCCGGCGTACACAACAATCCCTAAATGTATTTAGCGAGTAAACATGTTTAAATTTTACGTATTTCTATGACTTGACAACTCTTTAAATCATATTTAGCCACTAAATACGTTTAGGCATCGTTGCGTGAGTCATTCTAAGAATATATTTTTTTGTTTTGGGAGACTCGTGAGATCTCAGTTCGGGGCGATCCACTAGTTTATTAGTGACAACACAAATAGTATCTACGAACAGAACAAACACACAAGGAGATATAAAAAATGAACAAAGTAAAGTTGTAAGTAGCATAAGCGTTAAACAATAAACATGAAATATTCATAGAAAATATTGCAGTGGCATTTCACTCACTGCAAGTGTCACAAAAAGGCATGTGCTGGGTTGCTCTTACCCACCGCTGGTCTTCCGTTAGATAGTAGGCCACGCTTTTCAGTAGGTGAGAATTAAATCTGATATATGCTTTGATTATTTCTCATGTCTTCGATACGTATACTCTCTTCAATCAAACTTATAAATAAAAACCATCTAAGAGAATTCCACAAAGAAAACGAATAAAAGTATTTACCCAGCAGACCTTAAACTGAGACAAAACGACTGGCCAATAACGTAATCAATCAATTTGGACACAAAGCGACAAAGATCCAATCAGAATGAATCAGGGTCGTATTCAATAAAACCATTTTCTGTATCTGGATAGAATTCGCAAGTTCAGACTGCACAGCTTGTGGCTGAATAGCTTTAACACTCATGGCAAATTTGATCTGCCTTGTTTTTTTGGTTTCTATTTGGATTGCTAATAATTGATTTAATAATAATATTTCATCTACTGTTGCCAAAAACTAAATTTTATTATTACCTACACATCTTTATTGACAATACACAAATGTTATCTGGAAGAGAATGCTTTTTAGCATTAAGTTCGCTTTTGTACTAGTTTTTCAGTGCACTAAAGTATTTTTAATCAATCGATATTATCATCATTTATTATTCTTAAAACTTGTTTTACATGTTTGTTTATGTAATTAATATACCCATAAAAATGGCAAACCACCGATTGCGAAACATGTTTATATTAAATATAACGACGATCAGACTGTGTTGAAACGTCAGGATAATACATAAGTTTTTGATTCAAATAAGTGAAATTTTTCATTTCGCTTTGGCGAATTTAAAGCAGTTATTTTAACCACTATAAGGTCTAGAAATTTATGAGGAAGACTTAAGACTCGACTTAAGTTTCATGCTAAATTTACTCAAGTACCATGCTTTACATTAGCCATAGTTAGTTACCTCTCAATATTCTGTAAACGTTTATCACCATTTCATTACATTGTAAAATACTGGTATTTATGCCAAAAATATATTACAAATATCAGTTATTAATAGAAATAAATAAAATTAAACTGTTAATAACTAGAGGTTCAACCCCAACTGAGGTCTTGCGAGTCACCCATAAAATAAAATAAAATATTTTTTGTAATCTTTGACTTGACTACCAATTATCTTAACCTACAGTTACATCCAAATTACAGGTAACGGGAGTTCATGTT
This sequence comes from Philereme transversata, assembly GCA_963924445.1. Taxonomy (NCBI): domain Eukaryota; kingdom Metazoa; phylum Arthropoda; class Insecta; order Lepidoptera; family Geometridae; genus Philereme; species Philereme transversata. The sequence goes on from OZ004347.1 coordinate 17,627,240, forward strand.
AATTTGTTACTTTTTGGGGATAGAAATTGCAGTTATTCTGGATTCAGACTTTTGCCTATATTTGTGTCACTAAAGCTACACGCATAACAAATTTCAGCACTATGTACCCTGTGAATTTTGTCAAAGTTCAGATTTTATTATGACTAATAACTTAAAAACTACAAGACTTAAACTAAAAATAAAAACGGGTCGAAATGTACATACAAATACCTTTTATTAAATGTGCCAGTTGATCGGATAGTCCCATTTTGTTTTTTTACCACTCTAGAACCGCAATATCTCAACAACCCTGCCCCCCCACCCACTCCCCTCCACATTTTTAGCTCATTTAATCACACCAAAATTGTGCCATCACTTAACTATATACCAACGCCGATTTGCCCAAGTTGATTTGAAGATCTCGCTTCGCTCGATCAACTAACGAACTAACAACTTTTGAAACAGGTTTTGTGATTAGACTTACTCGATATAAAGATATGTAATTAGTAACTTAACTTCCTACCTACCCACTACAACATAACTTACGTAGGTACTTTTATTATTGTTTAAACCTATTTGTGATGAGAAAATAAACGTTTTATTTATTTAACTAAGCAGAACACTGAAAAAACTATTGGTTACAGGTTGGCCATTAGCTTGCTCCACGTCCAAGTTAAATAAAAAATAAACTGTCATAGCTTTTTCCTGTTCACTGTGGCTAGACGGCCAGACAAACCCGAAATGTACAGTGAATGCACACTGATTGAAGGTGGACGCTGACGAACGTTGCTGAAACGTATTTTGCAACCTGATAGGCAAATATATCACAGGTCCATGACATAACCCTGTAAGGTTTCACTACACTATATGGTTGCCTAGAAGAGCAATTATAATTGACATATTTTCAAAGCATCTGTGTAAATGTTACGATAGTATATGTATCAACATGGGCAAATCGGCGTTCTATGTATGTATGTATGTTTGTTTGTCCGAGGATAACTTTCGAAGCGTCTCTCCGAACATCGTGAAATTTGGTAAATAGGTAGGTAATGATCGCACAACTTTGGTGTGACTAAATGAGTTCAACATTTTTGGGGGTTGTTGAGATATTGGGGTTCAAGAGGGGTAAAAAAATGAAAATAAGGCAATTAGGTCAAGTGAGACATCAAATGAAAGGACTTCATTTGTACATTTCGACCCCGTTTTTACATTAAGTAAAGTTTTTGTAGTTTTCGAGTTATTAGTCATAATGAAAACTAAACTTTGACAAAATTCACAGGTGACACCAGTGACCCCACAGTGCTGTAATTTGATATGCGTGTAGCTTGTGTATTACAAATATAGGCAAAAGTCTGAAAACTAGAATAACTGCGATTTGTACCCCAAAAAAGGTAACTAATTTACGTTAACTTTAGTTAACTTAAATTTGTACTCCTGTAATTTGAATGAAACTGTAGGTCAGGTAAGTTGGTTTTTATTTCGTGGCACTATTTTGATCGTCATAGATTACGAATAATATTTTTTTTGTTTTTATGGTAGACTCGCGAGATCTCAGTTCGGGGCGAACCACTAGTTATAGATAAGTACTATTTTTCCTAACTTTAAAAAGAAGTAAGCCCATTGTTTTTATTAGCTTTTGCAGCTTTGGGGTCACTGCGGCCACGAGGCCTATTGAGATCGCCACGTGTTTTTATGTCACCCCTAGTTTATAGGGACGTTCAAAGTTCAACACTAAGCCATACAGCTGCTAAAAACTGTAGAATATTCTTTGGCGTGCGAACTGTTAGCTCCTCGGGGCTAAGAATGTGTTTGCCCAGATGAATGCGCATTAGTAGAGCACACTCGCCTATCAGGTGTAGGGGCGTTTCTGCCACCTAAGCCCATTATTTTATTATTCTGTTACTGTTTCGGTGGTCAAAAGATATTATTTTATTATATGTTCGAATGTTGTTTTAAGCGTAGCTGGGTGTCAATGGACAAGACTCGCAAGGGGCCGGAAAGAATGGTGCGATAAAGAGGAGGCCTATACCCAACAGTGGGTGCAAACCGGCTGAGATAATGATAATTATGAAATTTTTGTTACTGATGTATTTATGTTATAAAATCTCAAGAAGCCTTAATAAAAGCATTCAACTCCAATCTTGCAATACCAACTGCATAAGAATTCAACAAAAACAGACAAATATTTTCGATCTCATCGTTGGAGCAATCCGTTCGGAATTCGCAAACGTATTGACGCCACTTGTTCTCGAATCCGAACATTTGTGACGATTCTGTATCTTGTCTTTACGATTCTATTTTCTGTTTATTCGCCGGGATGAATGGGTTTACTCAATAGCAATATGTCAAAGTGAATTGAACTTTATTTATTAAACTCACTGGAAACATTTTGAATCGTTTTTTCTACGTGAATTTATTAGCCCTGTTTTTGGCATAACTATGTGAATCTTTTGGTTCTAGATTGTATTCTGAAAATTTGTCAAAAGTCGACAATATTTAAAGTACAATTTTGACCCGTGATAATCTGTACAATAATCTGTGTTTGTTTTGATTCAAAATTCAAGTTGAAATTTAAGTTTTCATACGTGAACAACGTTTAGACAACGGTTTGTACTTTTATTTATTGGTTTACTGTAATTGCTTCATAAGCATCTTTAAAATTATAACACGAACTAAATACTGAGTACAATTTTCGACTGAAAATAAAGTTGCATAATTATACATAAAATTAGATGATCTTAATTATTAAATTAAGTAAGAAAGTGCCGAATATATCAAGATAGTTACTGTGAGAGTAAAACTGCAAAGTCTTATTTAATAATTATTATATTAATTATTTAATAAATATTATAATAAATATTAATAATTAATTATTATTGAAGTTTAAAATTATTCTACGAAGCAGAGTTTATTATTAGGAGATTCACCACTAAGGAGAAAAACGATTGTATAATGGTCTTTACGGAATAAGATAACAATAGAGGTCATTCACCTCTCCGACCAGTGACGCGAAAATAAACTATCATAACATAAAATTTTGCATTTTTTGTGAGCTTCACAATTCTGAAGCTTACGAGTATTGCGCATTTAATTATAGATCTATCTTATTTTATATATAAAAATATTTTCTATACTTACCTAAATTCTAATAAGAATTCACAAATCATATAATTGTATCGGACATGTGCCTGTAATTTAGTACTCGGAACCGTAATATTATTCATAAATGCGATATAAAATGACTGGTTTAAATATATATTGTATTTTAAAACAATAAAATACGTGAACATTTAAAACATCAAAATTTAATGTAGTAATTTTCCCCGATTTTTTATATTTTTAAGTTATATAGTTTGCCCAGTTGACTTCTTGTAGGCCTTGTACTACGAGATTTTAGCGATAGCAGTTTTGCGACACATTTGTATGGTGAGCGACAGAGATAGCGATACATCTTTACCATTTTGGGATATCGTGGTGAAGGAAGGTGAATGTCCTCTATTGTCAAGTTACCGCGCATCAAGTATAGCAAACGACTTAGTAGCAACATTGCGAGAGAGCATCTTATAAAGATGGCGACGGTGTCCCCGTAATGGCACCTTAGCAATATTGCAAACAGCTTCTACCTAGAGTTGCTATTAAAGCACTCTTGTATCCGTTCAATTTATCAGCTGCCATTACACCTAACCACCGCATAGATCATCCCTCGATTAAGACGTAACCGTACAGGCATGGGTTCCCAACAAAGTGGGCTTGTGCCGCTACGAATTAGTTTTCATGGAAAAGGAGCTTTATTGTCCTGCTTTTAAACTCATAGTTCCTTGGCATAGAAGCTAACAGGCTTGTTGTCTACTGATACTTCAAAAATAAGACAGCTTCATTTCTGAATAGATGAATAGGTTAGCTTTTATAGGTAGAGTCGGTTTAGAAAATTGTATTCTCATCTGTATGTAAAAGCTTAAGTGCTACAGGCAATTTTCACCCCTCAAGTATGATTGTAATGAACCCTGGCCGTCATAGTCATTTTCTGTCATGCATCATGGGCCCCAGATAATCATTACCCCATAAGTATAAAGAAATAAATATTATGTCATTCTCTTGTCAATGCATCTATGAAAATATGATGTATGTACACAAAATTATTAAGTTATCTAAGAAAAATAGCGATAATCATATTTTTTTTATTAGAAATAAAGATAAACTCACTGTTGCCATTTGTAGACTCCATAAAGTTAGTAAATTGTTCAAAGGGCAAGGTGTACGCTTTTATAACAAACTCCCAAGTGATGTACAAAAATTGAGAATTAACAAATTTAAAAACGTAATTAAACAACATCTTATTGGATTATTTAGTTAGATGATAGAGAAGCTTGGCATTGAAATTAGTCCAATTCATTCAAAAATGTTACAATATAGATATAAATTTAATTTCATGATTGTATGTATTCTAAAAGGATCATTAAAAATAACAGCCAGCCTTGTTACTTGTCTTTGCTTCCTGGCTTGGTCGCGAAGCAACATGCACTAAAATTGACGTTTCAAAGTGATTCTTGTGATTTTAATGAATAAAAAGATTTTGATTTGATTTGATTCTACCACAAATTTTTACTATCAGTGTAGGGCCAGTGTGTGACCTATGTAGGGCTAGAATATCTTAGTTAATCTAAACGGTAACAAAAATAAAAAAGTTTTGTCTCTCACGCGCTACAGATTAATTCGTAGTTTCTAGAGATAGATAAGTGAGATCTCCATCCCGGTATAACTATTTATTCTATGGTTCCGTACATACAAAGCCCCTAAATAATATCGAGACTCGCAACGTGATTGCGCTGAAATATAGGCGCAATAAAGATCCCTACGTGTTTGCTAACTGTGTGCGGCAGGTGACGGGGGAAATGGACTTTTGACTAAACGTCTAGTTTTTGACAGGTGTCAACTGGTATTTATCGATGGAAGTGGATTTGAAAGCTGTTAGGGAGTAATGCATAAAACACTGAAATGCCGGAACAGGGTAGATGTCATTCCCCACACCTTAGAATTGGATCTAACATTAAATGCGGATTGTGTAAATAGATATATTACTATGCATGATGTTCTAATTGAAATCAGTATGCAATACACGTTGAACCTTATACACATCAGTGCTCAAATCACACGTCGCAATTAATTAATTGCTTTGCTAAATAATAATGCTAAAAAACAACATTTTTTAATAATATTTTTTAGACCAGTATCATTTTTGTAATCGTTAGTTGATATGTTTTTACAAAAACAACATCACTTCAAAAATGTAAGACAATTTTAACAGAGCCTGATGTTGCGGCACTAGCGTGAAGGACACAGTCGGTGTAGTGAACATATTTTAAATGAAAATGGCTGAAGCCCATCATCCATGGCAGCTATAATGTATATTAATGTACATTACATCCCGGCATGTATAGCTTTATATTATCTTAATGTATCACACACACAGCAGATAATGTAATGAATACCCTTAATTTAACTGGTGCACGTCTCGACTTACGCACGTTAATGTATACCTATGTCTTGCTCGGTATCATAAGATGTTAAGATGTAAACATATATTACGTGTTTTGTTATGAACGACATTAAATGAAAACATGTGTAGAGCTAATGTTGTAAAATAGGTTTTTTTTCTAATTAATTCAATAGAAAATTTAAAATTTTCAGCCTTCTAAAAATATTAATGAAACAGCCTGTATAAAATAGGTAAACAAATCATATTCATTCAAGTATGTAGGTATGTACCTGTTAAACTAACTAAGCGGAATAGTCACAAAGGCACCGCTAGTTTACTTTAAAAATTGTTTGTTGAAAATGTATAGATTACTGGATATATATTCAAGCAACCGGTATAAAACCCACCTCTAAAATCAGTTAATACGATTCCGAATGTGTATTTTAAAATAATGTCGTACATAACAAAACAGGTTGTTTATTATAGCTGCCGTGTTTGCTGAGCTTTACATACCACTATACTAATCCCGACAGCGCACAGTCATTTGACATTGAAAGTAGCAATAATATAAAAATCCTGGTTTAACAACATAATAGCTACTTACCTCGATAGAACTGTTGTGTGGTGATGCGAAGATGCGGGTGTGAATTATAGGCTTATATCGATGTAGCTCGGCCCATTTGCCGGAACAGACATACATTAATAATACATAAGACATAGCATTGTATGTATCGGATGTAACTATTTCAGAGATAAATGTACGGGGTTTAATGTACGATCTTACGTTATTGGCAATTTATAATAACCAAATGTTAGGGGCTTAAATCGGTATCATGTTTGTAAAATATATATTTGTACGAGTTTTTATAATTTGGTACGAAATACGAGATGGTTGACTTTGCTTATAACATGATTACGCATGCGATTGCCAAGTGTGAAAAGCCAGGTAATTTTTGCGAATTGTTTTTGATGCCAAGACATATAATCAAAATCAAAATTGGTCTAGCCGTTTTTTAGTTGTAAACGGTCTAACTAACCCGATTTTTTTTATTTATATAGATTGTCACGAAAACATCCGTATTATAAAAATAAATATAACTGAAACTTTTAAAATGAAATACAAATAAATAAATTTCAAGCCATTTCAATGCAGACATATCTAAATCATAACATAACATACACAAGGCAATTCGTATATCTAGTATCAAATAATAAGTACTTGTTAACATAAAGTTATATAGCCCATCTGAATTGTTTGCACATCATCATCATTATCAGTAATAGGAACTTTTATGCCTATATTTATAGATTTCTAGAGTCACGGAACTAACCTATGTTTTATCTTTGACGACCACCATGGCGCAGTGGGCAAATAACCGTCTGGATACAGGAGGTTGCATTTTCGATTACCGCCGCGGAATAAAATGCTATCTACAGGTATTTGTTCTGGGTCTGGTATTCTTTGTACTATAAGAAAGAATTTACAAAATCTGTGTATATATTACTAGCTGTTGCCCGCGACTTCGTACACGTTACACTACTACTACTCCATATTTCAAGTCTCTAAGATCAGCGGTTTACGCTGTGCGTTGATTTATAGTCAGTCTGTCAGAACCCGTAACGATTATTTCATATATTGATGATAATATTGTTACGAGCTGAGGGTTCGGGATAAAATAATGGGAATCAGTCCAACCAAAATAACACCTTTATTCAACACGATGACGATGAATACACGAACTTGGTCTCACGTATCACAACACACTAATTCACATCACTGTTGCAGCACTTAAAGTCACCGAAATGTTCGCACGTATAGCTAAATCCAGACTGACTCGGGAGCAACTACTGTTCACGCGAGACCCTTCCCACGTCAGTCCTCCAGGGCCTCGCTGAGACTAACTCACTCACTCAAACTGACTCGAGACTGACTGTCCGGCCATCTCTCCGGCCTATTTATATCGCACACATTTCGATTGTTCGAGAACGATGTCGATCCTTCCAGGAAAGGGTCGGTCCCTCGACACAATGGCCACTCCCCATTCTGCGAAACCACAAACAATAGCAACAATAACACAGCAAGACAAAAGCGCTCGAGAAACTTCGATTATTACTCATTGTTTAACAGCCTCGGCGTAACACTGCCCCCTCCTAAAACATGCTCGTCCCGAGCATTCTTAGCCCCATATCGCGGCAGCCGATCAACACGAACAATTTTAGGCGCACCTCGCGCTGAAGATGTAGCAACTAGAGGAGCCACATTGCCGTCTCCAGTACTTCAGGACACCCAGAGTCCCTTTCTCATCAGCGATCCCAATTCCAGCCTCCAAAACACGGCTCTCATGATTTCTATCTGTTCTTTCACTTCCTGGAATTTCTTTCCAGATTAACCGAACGATTCCCTCATCAGTCGAGCACGCTCTTATGGCCAACGTCGCTGATCTTACTGTTGACGACGCTGCTCTTCTTTATCCTGACGTCGCTGTTCCTCTTGCAACCGAGTCTGCTCCACCTGTTCATGTCGCTGTTCCTTCTGCAACCGAGCCTGCTCTTCCTGCTGACGACGCTTCTCTTCTTAATGCTGACGGCGTTGTTCCTCCTGCAACCAAGCCTGCTCTTCCTGTTGACGCCGCTTTTCTTCCTAATGCTGACGGCGTTGTTCCTCTTGCAACTGAGCCTGCTCTTCCTGTTGACGACGCTGCTCTTCCTGCCAACGTCGCTGCTCTTCTTGTTGACGACGCTGGTCTTCCTTATCCTGACGAAGCATTGCCATAATAGCAGCAAGATCGCCTCCCACAGGAGCTTGGCCCACGGATGATGATGATGGTGCTCTAAATGATTTGGCGGCGGCTGATTCCATCTCCATCGGCTGACGACTCTGCCGAGCTTCTTGAACCGGAGAATCTCCAAACCGCCTTTCATCCATTTCCTGTTGTCGTTGACCTCTCGTCCTGGCACCGTCCAAATCCTTTGGTAGAACCGGCATTATTTTATCCCACTTCTGACACCAAATTGTTACGAGCTGAGGGTTCGGGATAAAATAATGGGAATCGATCCAACCAAAATAACACCTTTATTCAACACGATGACGATGAATACACGAACTTGGTCTCACGTATCACAACACACTAATTCACATCACTGTTGCAGCACTTAAAGTCACCGAAATGTTCGCACGTATAGCTAAATCCAGACTGACTCGGGAGCAACTACTGTTCACGCGAGACCCTTCCCACGTCAGTCCTCCAGGGCCTCGCTGAGACTAACTCACTCACTCAAACTGACTCGAGACTGACTGTCCGGCCATCTCTCCGGCCTATTTATATCGCACACATTTCGATTGTTCGAGAACGATGTCGATCCTTCCAGGAAAGGGTCGGTCCCTCGACACAATGGCCACTCCCCATTCTGCGAAACCACAAACAATAGCAACAATAACACAGCAAGACAAAAGCGCTCGAGAAACTTCGATTATTACTCATTGTTTAACAGCCTCGGCGTAACAATATTGTTGATTAAGAACGGTCGATTTCCCCATTTTTAGACGCTGGTAGTCAATTGTATCGTGAAACGTCTCACAAAAACAATTTAATAGAACCCAAACATGATACATCTCCATCATCAGATCCTGGTGGTCTTACCATGATAAAATGTTTTATTATTTACCTATAAAAAGCACTTATGCAAAGTTTTACGTTTATTAACCTCTGGAATAGTGTTTTATCATACAAAGTGCAACACCCTTTTTCACCCACCCAGGGGATGATTTTTGAAAAACAAAAAAATACCACTTCTCTTATTATTGTTAAAGAATATATTTGTCAAATTTTAAGTTTATAAATCCAGGAACCACTGTTTTTCATACAAACGTAAAACCCTCTTTTAACCCCCTTAGGGTTGAATTTCAAAAAATCCTTTATTAGAACACCCTTACGCTTCAAGACAAACATACCCTCTAAATTTCAAGTTTCTACAACCAGCGGTTTAGGCTGTGCGTTGTCTGTTAGTCAGTCAGGACTTTGATTCTTATAATTATATTAAGAATAGAAGATATTAGTATTGTATCAGTTATCTGGTTCCCATATTACAAGCTTTGCTTAGTTTGGGGCTAGATAGCGCTGTGTGAAATGCCCAGAACTATTTATACATGACCCTGAGGTATTTAAAACACAAACAACCTATTTATCAAAATTAATTGCAGATATCCCGAAACAATATAAAACTCTGCTCTGATAATACCATTCGATACCCATATCGAAATATTCCCTCTCCTAACCTTTTTATCCTCGATTAATTCGGAGGTGAGCCCTTTTAGATAACTCGAAAAGTTTTTCGTTAAAAGCAAACTCATATCCGTTGACCTGGTTAGGCTAGTGTTGGGGTTACAGTAGAGAGAATCCATTTTATTTTTCTGGATTTCATGATTTAGTAGTTTTTTAAGGTCCGTGAATCCTACACTGGCTAGTTGAAGACCAGCGCATGGCAACATGCAGTAGCATATACTGAGCTGAATGTCCTTTCGCCATCACACTGGACAAGTCTGGAGCATTTTGTGAACGAGTTCCTCTGTTATTTAAATTTTAGTTTTAATGTAAATATGATTAGTTCAATTATTGTTAGGTTTTTTTCGTCCTGTAGGATAATTTTCAATTGCTAACTTATATATTGAATGAATTATTATACCAAGAATAATACGTCCACAGGCCTTTTCTATAGTTATCCAGAGCGAGCGATCATAAATAAATGATAAATATTGCTGGACATTTCACACAGCGCTATCTAGCCCCAAACTAAGCAAAGCTTGTACTATGGGAACCAGGTAACTGATAGAATACTTATATACTTTTTTTGTAAATACATACTTATTATTGATCGAGCAAAGCGAGATCTCCAAATTAACTTGGGCAAATCGGCGTTGTATGTATGTATGTATGTTTGTTTGTCCGAGGATAACTTTCGAAGCGTTGATCCTATCATCGTGAAATTTGATACATAGGTAGGTAGTGATGGCACAATTTTAGTGTAACTAAATCAGCTAAAAATGTTATCGGGTTGTTGAAATATTGGGGTTCAAGAGGGGTAAAAAAATGAAAATGAGACTAATAAGTTAAATGAGAAAACAAATGGAAGGTCTTCATTAGTACATTTCGACCACGTTTTATTTTTGGTAAATATCGTGTAGTTTTTGAGTTATTAGCCATAATAAACACTAAACTTAGACAAGATTCACAGGGTACACCACTGACCCCACAGTGCTATAATTTGGTATGCGTGTAGCTTTAGTATCACAGATATAGGGAAAAGCCTGAAATGCAGAATAACTGCAATTTCTACCCCAAAAAAGTTAACCATTAAAATGAACTTTCGTTACCTGTAATTTGGATGAAACTGTAGGTCAAGTTAATTCGTTATTATTTCATGGCAATATTTTATTAGATTAAGGCCGGCTTGCATTACAATCCCTAAACGTATTTAGCGACTAGACATGTTTAAATTTTATGTATTTGTATGATTTGACAACTCATAAAATCATATTTAGCCATTAAATACGTTTAGGCATCGTTGCGCGAGTCGCCCTAAGTATATTTGTTTGTGTTTTGGGAGACACGCGAGATCTCAGTTCGGGGCGAACCACTAGTATATAGAAAAACAACCAGACCCGGAACAAATATCTGTAGATCATGCTAACATTTGTTCCGCGGCGAGAATCGAACCCTCCTGCATCTCAGCCGGCTATTCGCCCACTGCGCCACGGAGGTTGTCATATGTGGCCAGCACCCAACGGCTCCCAGCAACCTTTATTAGTCGTCTTCACAGTTTTGACACCTTTGCAGTTATATAATCATCATTATATTACAGCTACAGGACGACACTGAACATAGGCCTCCCTCATAGATTACCAGAGTATAAAATTACAAAATAAGGTGTTACGGCACCTGTCTCGTCACTACATGGGTCTCTGAGGTACGGTCAAACGTTGCAGGCAATATTAACATAGCTTTGTACAGTCAGACCAACTTTGCCCTTTGCAAAACTGTGCAACTCACTGCACGCTAATGAAGTCCATAGTTTGAATTGGGTATCATGACGGACAAAAATTACTAATTCCTTTTTGAATTTGTTGTTGCAGTTCAATTCCCAGCCCGTTGGTATTAATAAAAGAAAGCAAAAAAAGAAAAATATTTATTCAGACCACCACAAATGGACACAGAAAATAATGACACGAAAGAAAACACTTTTATAAGTGTGGTGGTGAAAGGATCCTCAGCTCAGTATTAATTACAGCATGTTGCCATACTGCAGCGCTGGTCTTCTGCTGAGGCCAGTGGTGACCTCACGTACACCCTGACATATAATATTTAATTGACTATAAGTTTCAATACCCTAATTTCACCTTAAAAACAAACCCTAATTAAACCCGAACTGAGATCTCGCTAGTCTCTGATTAAAACAAAATAAATATTATTTGTAATCTTTGACTATCGAAATAGTGCAGTGCCACGAAAAATAACCAAATACTAGACCTACAGTTCCATTCAAATTACAGGTAACGGGAGTTCATGTAATGTGGTTACTGTTTTTTAGCGTACAAATTGCTGTTATTATGGATTTCAGACTTTTGCCTATATTTGTATCATATAAGATACGCGAATACCAAATTACAGCACTGTGGGGTCACTGGTGTACCCTGTAAATTTTGTCAAAGTTCAGTTTTTCAAGTTCACTCAAAAACTGTAAGGACTTTACTAAAAATAAAAACGGAGTCTAGATGTACTAATAAAGACATTTAAATTTTTTTTACTTATATTAATTACATATGTATCAAATTTCACGATGATCGGATCCACGATTCGAAATTTATCCGCGGACAAACAAACATACATACATACAACGCTGATTTGCCCAAGTTGATTTAGAGATCTCGCTTCAATCGATCAATTAATTCATACTAGCTTCTGCCAGCGGCTTCGCACGCGTTGTTTGTGTTGACAAACAGGCTACGACATAGCACGCTTCAAGAGAAATGGAAAGAGGTTTCTACATTGTAGGAGACGCATCAAGAATACCCCGGGTGTTGCCGAAGTCAATAGGAGACGGTGACCGCTTACCATGCTTACCAGGTGGGCCGTTAGCCTACTTATCCACAAATAACATAAAAAACAACGAGTTAAAAAGTAGCGTATGTTTGAATCAGGTCATGATCTATCAACACACCAAATTTCATCGAAATCGGTTCAACCATTACGATGTTGATCGAGTAACAAACAAACAAATAAACAAACATCAAAACTTTCGCATTTATAATATAAGTGTAATTTTTAGCTTTGCAAACTGAGGCGTTGTTTCGTAATTTTTGATGATAACTTCAAAACTATAAGAGATAGAATAAAATAAAAAACCGGTTCAAGATGAACAAATTAAGCTCTTTTATATGATAAAATTCAATTTCAAATTTGTTCGTATGTATAAAGCCCTATTTTGCCTATTTAGAAATTTTGCCATTTTTGGCAATCAAAGTGCATATATTTTCACAGGTGGGGACACATTATTTAAAATAATAGTTACGAATTTTAATTCAATACCATCAGTAATTGCTTAAAAAATTGGCTATGACAAACTGGACATTATGATGGACAGACAGACGGACGTAGTTGCACCGACCGTAAGGGGTTCACTTTTACGATTTTGGTCTAAATTTAATGTGCACATGAGAGGTATAATAACGGCGTCATTTTAGATTAGTTTCTTTATGCAACCTGTTTTGTTATGTACGACATTAATTTAAAACACACATCTGGAATCGTATTAACTCATTTTAGAGGTGGGTTCATACTGGTAGTTTAAATATTTATCCAGTGATCGATACATTTCCAATAAACAATTTTAACGTATATCGGCGGCGCCATTGCGACGATGCCGTTTAGTAAGTTTAACAGGTATGTACCTACTTACAAGATTGGTGAATATGATTTGTTTACCTATTTTAGCTGTTTCACTGATATTTTAGGACTTGAAATCAAGGTTGTTTAAAAATTTAATTGTTTTTATGGTAATGAATATGAAAAAAACCTATTTTACAAATACTCGTCTTTAGCCGTACCCGTGTTTTCATTTAATGTCATACATAACAAAACACGTAGTATAACCAGGTTATAAATAATATATTGCTTCCAGTCTCACCTCATTTCTTGATTACAAAACAATGCCTTCAACTAAAAATGTCTACCTAGGAAACGTCCAAGGCAAGTAAAATAAAACATTTAGATATACCTAGTTATTCTAAACTGAGGTTCATATTATTCCAATAACACATTCCACTGCATTATTATCTCGCTATGTGTTATCGCGATCGGGTGGTTAGATTTATAGCACCCCATTTGTTAGGGGTTGGTTGTGAATTTTATTGCATCGGGTCACAAAAAGAGAAATGAAAGCTCTTGCATCCACAATAGGCAAATTGTTTAGTAGAACTTTTTCTATTCATAATGCCTGAAAATAAGAAGTCAGAATGTTTATTTATCTTCTCTTATAAAAGGTGTTTGATAATATAAGCACAAACATTTAGAATTCATTTTTGCACAAACACTTTATTAAACTTATGTTGTGCTATTGCATAATGCTTGCCATCTAACCCCAGATACTGTATTGGTGACGTCTCGAGTTATCTCTTGTTGTCCCTTTCTAACCTAAAACCCGCAGCCATTTCCGAAAGAGATATCAAATCGGCCTTTATTTTTGGATGTCGATGGCAAGAGCTGGCAGTAAGTTTTATATCGAATTAATCAAAACTTAGTCGATTTTCTTTAAAATTTGATAATATAATTAGTAGTTTTTTTTCCAAGAAGTCTTTTTTTCTGTTTTGAGAAACCGTCACTTGAATATCTTCAGTATATTACCAAACAACCTGTATATAAAATTCTCGTGTCACGGTTTTAGTGGTCGCACTCCTTCGAAACGGGTCGACCGAATTTACTGTTTTTTTTATGTGTAGAATAAAATAGAATAGAATAATCATGTGCAACTTCTTTCCTCTCGCTTTGTGGGAGTAATTTTGGCAAAAGGGACGGAAAAGTGTAACAGGAAACCGGGGAAGCGTGCGTTAATTGATTTGACCAATGAGTGCGCGTGATGGTCAGATGTTACACATTATATGCGACTACTATAAGACTCTTATTTTTTTTAGGTTGTAGAGGGGCGTAACACAACTTTCTTGGTAAAATTTCATGTTTATGCGACTTCCATCATGATCATTTTTGCAACATAAGTACAATTTTTTTTTGTTTATTTGGTAGGTATGGCAATAGATCGTAAAGTATTTTTCACCCTCCTACCCCCACCCCCCATTTTTTATCGAACATATCCATGTACAATAAAAAAATATGTATGAACAATATCCATATAATTTAACCATCGTTCATTGACGTGAATTAATTTACATGAAGTGTCGCGCCAATTTGACAGGAGCGTTTTTGGTGTGGGAACGGAAAATTTCAAGCGTGCAAAGCCACGGGCGGGTCAGCTAGTAATTTATATTGTTTAATATTGTATGCATATTTGCTGATCATGGAGGATCTGGATTTGGTATTTGTTTTATCATCTGCTGCTATGTAATTGTAACCATTTTTGCAATAAATGAATAGAATAAAATTAAATGAAATAACATAAATACGGGATTTATCATGTACCGTTTTATCGGTGTTTCGACCGACAATGTTTCGTTTTAATTCATAAACCATCAGGGTAAGTGCGATCCGCTACACACTGCGTCTCGCCCTGCATTATGCGCCGCAGCCTTTTTGCACGTGAGTAGACCGGCGCGGTGGTAGGGATTGAGATCCTGCATCATCATCATCATTACCATCACTGCTTTTCATTAGTCCTCGGTACAGGCAAATACGAAAAAAGTTAAAAAAAGTTTTCAAAGTAGTCATACTACATCAACACCACAATCTACATTTTCATCCAAACAATTGAATGTGCCGGTTTTCCCAAAAAACCCAGTTTCAGCCAAAAAATGCCTTAACGAATTGTTCTCTTGTTAGTAATAACCATAATCATAATACAAAGAATACAATTCTAATAACAAATGCTAGTCAAAATAACCCAGAAAATCTCAAACTTTTGATTGAGAAGAAAATAAAGAAATGGCTTGACATCAGAGCTCATCAAGATGCGCACATGCTATCCCTCCTGTATAGTATTCTTCGCACCTCTCTATCTTCCAGCTACCTCAGAGAGCGATTTGCATCTGTATCAACTGAGGACAGACCTGTGCGATCGTCTCGTCGTTTCCAACTAATTACTCCACAGCATAACCCGGCTACTTACTCTGACTCTTACATCATAACCGCTACTCGTCTCTGAAATAATATGCCACCAAACTATTTCGAGGCTACTTCAGTGGAAGCATTCAGATTGAGAATCTATAGACACCTTCTCGGTCAAACCGACCAAAAATGAGCAACTTAATATTTCCTTATCACTTCTTCTATTGTTAAGTATATATTTTTATTCGATATTGGTATAGTTTAGTCTATGATATAAAGTATTTAAGTAGGTTTATTATATAGTATATGCCTATATTATGCTATTTTTATTAGTCCTGTGCAAATTTTCATTTGTTCCCTTTTCTGCGCATTACCTACACATCTTTATCTACAATACACAAAGGTTATCTGGAAGAGAATGCTCTTTAGCATTAAGTTCACCTTTGTACTAGTTTTATAAGTGCAATAAAGTATTTTTAAACCAATCAATCAATCAAAAGACAAGAAGCTCTGATGAAATTAAGACGGCGACCACCACAAAGTACGTATATTTGAAGATCAAAACATCGATTCTAACCTATATCGTCTCACTGCTGGGCAAAGGTCTTTCCCAAATCTTTCTAACAATTTCTATCATTTGATGTATCCCAAAATCCTGTTTCAAAAGTGTCGATATCGTTTCGCCAAAGCTTTCTCGGCTACCTCGACGTCGCCTGCTGCCTTCAGGCAACCACGGTGTTACTATTTGAGCCCATTTTCAGGTGCTCTCGGCTGACGTGATCCCCATCCCATATGACCTTAGTTGATTTATTTCCTACATCTGCCGGTTAGCGGCGCAGCTTTTCTATACAAAAAGTGGGCACGAATGAAATAGAATGTTTTTTTAATTATTTTTTATTCGACAAGAGGGCTTAGCCAAGTTACATTCAATTAGCGATGACGCTAGTCGATAAGTCCGAAAATGTATGGGATTGAGACATGCTTTGGAAATATCACGTGATATATCGACAACAAACCTAGGCCCGTAGCTAAGTTAAATTCGCTTCGAATCGATTCTATTTCTACACAGGTTTGTTGTCAATATATCACGTGATATTTCCATAGCATGTGTCAATCCCATACATTTTCGGACTTATCGACTAGCGTCATCGCTAATCGAAAGTAACTTGGCTAAGCCCTCTGGAGATGGAACAAGCTTGTGGCCTACCTGTTGATAAGTGGTACCTAACCATCGCTTAGCAAAGTATTGCCTCATAGGTCACGAACCTTAGATATGTGCCCTGCGATGAACTGCTCTTCGTCCATCAATTTGAGGCAAACAGGTATAAGGCCTCATGTACTTGTAATTTCACCAACAACCATACCCTGCAAACTGAAACACAACAATGCTGCTTGGCGTTAGAAATAGTTATGGTGGTAGTACTTCCCCGGTGGAGCCCTTTCACCAGGAACTCAAGTACTTTTATGTAGGATATCTTCACGTGTATGCGTTTTGAGTAAGTAATCCGAGGATGGTAAATCTTTTATGGGGAATTTTATGCGATTTTATAATAAACTCCCCGAAGAGCGGTTTTAAGATTCCAATTTGTAGAATAAATTAATATATAACATTCCTGAGAATAAAAATTACAAATCCTCCTAACATGAAAAACCGCTGCTGAGATCCCTACCCCAAAAAGGCAAATTGCTGATAATCTTCTGATCAGCTGACCTTACAAATATATTCTGTAGATCATGCAAACATTCACGGTGGGAATCGAACCCGTTACCTCCTGCATCTCAGCCAGTTATCCGCACACTGCGCCACGGAGGTCGTCATAATATTAACCTTTAGTCCACTTTGTCCGGTCGGCTGGTATTAAAAAAGTCCAATATAACCCTATTTCATTACGAAGCGAATATTATTAAACGGTCTATGAGTAATTAAGTTTGAAGCACTATAATAAACTTCAAGCGACAGAGACTAAATTGAAAATTAAAACTTTTATTTGACACAAGTTACGGAAAAATAAACACAAAGGATGATTAAATATAATATAAACAAACAAATATAGCTAGATATTTCACACAGCGCTATTTAGCCCCAAATTAAGCAGAGCTTGCACTATGGGAACCAGATAACTGATACAATACTTATATACTTTTTTTTTTGTAAATACATACTTAAAATATACTAGTTGACCCGGCGAAATTCGTACCGCCTTGAAATGCATATGTCGCGGGCTGTCAATTTACGTCACCCCGGTAGAATTGAAAATCTGCCATCATTATGTATGAGGAAATGAATTTTCGACATAATTTTTTTTGCGCGATTTTTTCTAATATTTTAATAGTTATTCTGCTATTCGGGGCGGGGACAAATCCAACAATTCAAAGATAATTAAAATCGGTCCAGCCGTTCTGGAATTATAAGTGTTCGAACAAATACCACTTTGTTTTATATATTAGAAGATAGAAAAAAACCCAGATCCGGAACAAATATCTGTAGATTATACAAACATTTATTCCGCGGTGGGAATCGAACCCGCTACCTCCTGCGTTTCAGCCGGCTATCAGCCCACTGCATAGATCTTGATTTCTGGCTCTAATAAGACAAGTAGGTAATTTAACTTTTTCATGATGCAACCGTCTCAATTGTATCGAAAAGTGCAGTTATAAAACCAACTTAGCATAAGGTTAATCTAGGGTACATATAATAATAAATAAAATAAAAAATCTGTAGAAGTTCCTTATTCAAATACTGAAGATATTTTATCTTATTCGATACTTATCTTGAGTTATAAGGATCGCATGAGATAAAATATCCAACTGAGTGATAATAATAATGATGGACATTTCACACAGCGCTATCTAGCCCTAAACTAAGCAAAGCTATGGGAACCAGATAACTGATAGAATTCTAATATTCTTTTTTTTATAAATCGTCATCATCATCATCGTCAGCCCTTCTCATCCCACAGCTAGGCATAGGCTTCTCTTCGTTGTCGCCATTCACCTCTGTCCTGCGCTGTCCTAACCCACATACGACCTGCGATTTTTATAATGTCGTCGACCTATCTTGCCGGCGGACAGCTGCGTTCCTGGTTCCATATCAGGGCTACCACTCAGACAGCACTCTGCTCCACCTGTCATCACCACGCCTGGCCACATGTCCTGCTCAACTCCATTTGAGTCCCAATATACGCTTCCTAACGTCTCGTCCGCTTGCAAATTTTGGTATTGGGGACTCGGTCTAGCAGTGTGATACTTTTAATAAATAGATACTTTTAATATATAGGGAAACAACCAGGCCCGGAACAAATATCTGTAGATAATGCAAACATTTGTTCTACGTATACCAACGTCCATCTGTTATTTAATGAAAATATTAAAAGATTTTTCCAATCATATCTAATGAGAAGCATTCCGCTGCGTTTTCCTGTAAAATACTCAAACATTTTCCAAGTATCTCAAAACCAAATACCAGCCAGTTATTTACCGAAACATGTCTCTATTTGCCGGTAATCAAAATCTTCATTTTTCGCTTCATAGGGGCTGCCCACACCCTTGTTTGTTTTCTGCTTGATTACTTTGCATCTGTTTGTTTTGGTCCACGAGAAAATTGGGATCCTTTTAGCAGAGTCTTGTGGTAAATAAATACTTTTATTTGCACAAAATGGTATTATTTTGGAAATGATTCTTTATCTACTACCCACGGCTTCGCATGCATTGTTTAAGGTTTAAGACATTCATTCTCATAAAAATTTACAATTCACTTAAATGAAAACTTATTATAACAAAAACACATTGACAAATATAATAATCGCATACGCGAGCGTGCTTACATGTACCTAACTAAAAATAAACATGTATACATAGTTAATATTACCAAACAATCAAATAAATAAATAATAAATAAATATTGCTGGACACTTCACACAGCGATATCTAGCCCCAAACTAAGCAGAGCTTGTACTATGGGAACCAGATAGCTGATAGAGTACTTATATACTTTTTGTTTTGTAAATACCTACATATAATATATATAGAAAAAACCCAGACACGGAACAAATATCTGTAGATTATGCAAACATTTGTTCCGCGGTCGGAATCGAACCTTCTACCTCCTGCTTCTCAGCCGGCATTTCGCCCACTGCGCCACGTAGGTCGTCGGAATTCCAAAATCCACGGAATTAACAGAATACAAAAACAAAAATATTTACAAACAAAAAACAGCACAGTGGTAACATTTTTTATTTATGTAGGTAGATTTGAAAACTTTACCTATGACAAGAACATCAGCATATCCGAGCCAAAATAAAACATATTACACAGATCGGCGAGAACTAGATATGGCCAAACATTTGAGTATGAAATGATGCAAGATTAATAATTTGACTATTGGGATTTTTGGTTATCTAAGCACATAAATGAGATTTAAGTATTTTTTTGTAAATATGCGTTTTCTTGGTTTCTCTTAAAGTTCATTGTAAATTTTTGCACTTTCATATGTAATATTTTTTTTGCCATAGTTTGGACCTCAGTGGACGTAATAAAAGTTTATTTGCATTTCTTAGTCGCATTGTTTGCGTATATTCATGTTTAGATTTAAAAGTCATATTTGGATGCATTCCTTTAGTTATTATTTTGGAAATCCGCAAGCATGTATGTATAGTATATATAAGTAGTTATAATATTCATTAATTGAGTATCTTTAAAAAATTTTAGGGTAGGGGTTAAATAACCATAATTGAATAGCCTTTTTATAAGTTGGTTTTGTGATATTTGTAATAGGTTGAGATTAGTTTTAGCCACTGAGCCCCAGACCTCTATTAAATATTCAATGTGTGGGTTCACTAGCGAGTTCTATTTAATGTACCGTATATTAACGTGGCAAGCACCGAACTATGCCGCGAAGAGCACCATTTTGTGATGTTGTTTGTTAATAAAAAGTAGCTTATGTTTTAGTCCTGGTCAAATTTAATATAAATACCAAATTTCATGGAAATTGGTTTAGCCGTTACGACGTGATTGAGTAGCAAACAAACATCTAAACTTTCGCATTTATAATATTAGTTTTATAATACAGTTTTTGAGTTCATCACAAACATACAAAAATACAAATCGTTCCCCTATATATTGTTATATAAATATTAATATTGCTGGACATTTCACACAGCGCTATCTAGCCCCAAACTAAGCGGAGCTTGTACTATGGGAACAAGATAACTGATAGAATACATACATATATACATTTTTTTTTGTAAATGCATACTTATAATATATAGAAAAAAACCCAGACACGGAACAAATATCTGTAGATTATGCAAACATTTTTGTTCCGCGGTGGGAATCGAACCCGCTACCTCCTGCGTCTCAGCCGGCTATACGCCCACTGCGCCACGGAGGCAGTCAAAGGAGGTATTAGTATAGATATATTTAGATACTTTATATCCCTAGTTTGTTCATAAACACCGTTTGTTTCTATATCATACGTGACAAGTTAAACAAACATTTACCCATTTTACAACTACCCTCAAACAAATATTAAAGAATCGTTGAGAGACATCAAACACCACTCGCGACGCGTAAAAACCGCAGGGCGTAATGTTTGTTTTGTGACTTGTTTTGTTACTGAGTATTATGTGTTATGTATTACATTAAGTATTATGCGTTTTATGGTTATAAAGTTTAACCTGAAACTGAATAGGTTTGTTTATAACGTGCGGTAAGATTTCATATAAAACAATTGAAGAATTAATTAGAAAAAAATAAAAGTTTTCACTAATTACTGATTTAAACTGGTATTTATCGCGTATGTACCCGTTAAATCTGCGATAAATACCCGTTTTAGTCAGTAATTATGTACAGTGTTCAGTAATTTTTATTTATTTTATCGTCTTGAACACTTCTGCAGAGGTCAACGTTTAAAACTATTTAATTTTGTAAGTTTACCTAACATTGTTTAAATTCAAGTAAAGAATATATGATGAACAAGTTACTGCCCACGGCTTTGGACTCTTGAATAAATGAATGAACGAAAACACTTAATAGCACATTTCATCGCAATCTACTCAGCCATTACGATGATTGACAAACAAACTTGCTCAAACTGCAAAACTTGCAAAACAAACTTTTGCTGCCAAGTCCTGCAAAAAGGCTTTAAGAAAGGCACGATTTGACCACATAGGACGAATAGGGAACAAGTTAGCTTCGTACCCATCGGGTAGTAAAGCTTTTTGGTCCCTGGCTAAGTCAGTCGAATTGAACTTTTGTCGCCCCACACTACCACCACTGCTGAGACCTGACGGCACGCTAGCCCACACCGCTGAAGAGAAAGCGAACTTGTTCGCCACTCTTTTCGCGGAATCTTCACGTTTAGACGCTGCAGGCGGGACACCTCCGAGTCTACCTGATTACGGGGTACTTATGCCGGAAATACGCATTCGTCAGACCGAGGTTCGTAAAACGCTGCGGAGTTTGGACGTGAATAAAGCTAGTGGCCCTGATGGGATTCCAGCAATTGTACTTAAATCCTGTGCGTCTGAGCTCGCTCCTGTACTGACACGCCTCTTTCGCCGCTCTGTTGAGGCTGGACATGTGCCGAAATCATGGAAGCTGGCTAATGTGCAGCCTGTGCCCAAAAAAGATAGTCGTGCTGACCCATCAAATTATAGGCCCATCTCGGTCACGTCCATAATTTGTAAGACTATGGAACGTGTTCTGAACAACAAGCTCCTGGCACACCTAGAAGCTAATAACCTCCTCAGTGATCGCCAATACGGCTTCCGCCGAAACCGATCAACTGGGGATCTTCTGGCGTATGCCACGCATTTATGGAGCGAGGCCATTGAGAAATACGGAGAAGCGCTTGCTGTTTCTCTCGACATCTCAAAGGCCTTTGACAGGGTCTGGCATGATAGCCATATAAGTAAGCTTCCATCTTTCGGTCTACCCACTGGTCTTTGTGTTTGGATCTCGGACTTTTTGAGAGACCGATCGATACGAGTTGTCGTTGATGGCTGCTCGTCCGATCAATTGGCGATTAACGCCGGAGTCCCTCAAGGGTCGGTACTCTCTGCAACTTTCTTTTTGCTGCATATCAACGATCTGCTAAAGCCTGGAACCTTTGGGTATGCGGACGACAGCACAGTTGTGGAGAGTTACACATCTACTGCACGAGCCAGTGGGGCGCAGATTCAGTCTCACAGAGAGGCCAAGGTTGAGCGCTTAAACTTGTCCTTAAAGGCGGTCTCCGACTGGGGCGATGCCAACCTGGTTAAGTTTAATGCTAATAAAACTCAGGCGTGCCTGTTTTCTGCGAAACGGAGCCCATTTCATCTGGCTCCTACTTTCCGTAATGTACCCGTGCCGATTTCTAACCACCTCGAGCTTCTTGGTATCTCATTAACACCCACTCTCAATTTTGGCTCATACATTGAGTCGAAAGCCCAGCTGGCCGCTAAGAAGCTTGGAATACTTGCAAAGGTGAGGCAATACTTCACACCGGGACAGTTGCTCAACTTATACCAAGCACAAGTCCGATCATGTCTGGAGTACTGTTCTCACCTCTGGGACGGATCAGCGAAGTACCAGCTAGAGGCTCTAGATTCAATTGAGAGAAGAGCCAAGAAGCTCATTTGCAATGACGAGTTAGCAAATGCAAAGCTTGTGGAGCCTCGAGCATCCTCGAAAGGTTGCAAGCCTCTCGGTTTTTTATCGGATACATTTCGGAGAGTGTGCTGCGGAGCTTTTCAACCTAATCCCACCATCCCCATTCTATGATCGGACAACCAGACGCTCCGCGTTGCGCCACCGCTACATGGTAGACATACCTCCCATACGCACAAAGCGGTACTCTTCCACCTTTATTATGCGCACCGCCAAGGAGTGGAACGCCTTGCCTGAGTCTGTGTTTCCTGATAACTACAACCTAGGGATCTTCAAGTCACGAGTGAATAGGTTTCTTCTAGGCAAGCGTGTACCATCGTAGACTGCATCTTCGCTTACCATCAGGCGAGATAGTGGTCAAACGCTAGCCTATAATTTATATAAAAAAAAAAACAAATCAAACGTTCAAACTATGGCATTTATAATAATAGTGTGAAATGTGATTTTAATAAGTATGATTTAAACTATGGCTGATTATGGTGAAACTATTTCATTTTGTAACATATGTATACCTTACCATACTTATATTCCAACTCAGGACACCTGTACACTCCTCCTACTTTGATAAGTCTTTTACAGTGCAGGCTGTCCGGTTATGGAACGCGCTGCCGGTGGCTATCAGATGTGCCAAATCACTTGCCATTTTTAAACGTATGCTCAGAGAACACTATCTGAGTATTTGTCGCTAAATATATATATGTATTTATTATTAATTATTTGTTTCTTAAATAAGTCTAAGTATGTATCTGTAAATTATTATGAGTAGTTATTATTTAGGTTCATGTAATTTTCATATAAGTGAGTTTTATATTTTTTATTTTTATTTATTAGTATGTATGTACATGTAGTATGTTAGGTACACCATTACACCCCAGATAATGTCTACACAGTCCATTCCATCCAAAGGTTGTCTGGTAGAGATCGCTATTTAGCGATAAGACCGCTAATTGTATCCATAGATTTACGTAGTTGTTTTTTATATGTATTTGTTTCATGGTGTGCAATAAAGTATTACCTAATCTAATCTAATCTATAATTCTACCCATTTTCTATCAAAGAAATAAATCTTTAATAATATATTACTTTGAGTTATGCAATCTATATTTGGAGGTGATGGATGGAAGGACTTTGGGGAGATCTTTGTCCATCAGTGGGACCATTGACAAAAAAAATTTAGAAAAAGAAAATAAAAAAAAGAGGTTGACAAAAAAATACTTTGAGATTTTCATCGGGCATCGGACCTTTGAGATTTTCACCGGTCATCGTGATTAAATCTCAAAACTGGTACTTACCCTCGTTCATTCTAGGGTTACTATATTTAAAGTAAACCTGAGTTTTGCTTAAATCCGTTATTTCCAGATGATTCTCCACAACGAGACGTCAACAGCCGTATATCAGAGGCGAATGTGTTTTTAATTCGAGTGAACTGGCGCGGGTTCTTAGTCGGAGTGCAGACCTGAGTACGGAGATACGTGGCCGCCGGCGCCCTGAGTCATGCACCTAACAAGGAATTGAGGTGGTAAGGTTAATAAGACTTGAACAGTGTTTTGTTATGAACGAAATTAAATGTGAGTTCAGTTTATGTCTTGTGTTATGTATAAAAATTACGTATAATATCGACGAATATCAGTACCCAGACAAACCTTCCACGGTTTTTAGTGTATAATTTTTAAGGTACATGTAGTAAAAAAATAAAATAATAAAAATTTATAACATGGGTAGGGCTAATGGCTAGTATCGTTGCCAAATAGTTTTTTTTATTCCATACCATAGAAATATTTTAATTTTTAAGTCCTAAAATAAGAATGAAACAGCGGGTATTAAATAGATAAACGAATCATATTAATTCATCATGTAAGTAGCTCTATTAAACTAAGCGGCATCGTCGCAATGGCGCTGCCGATTAACGTTAAAAATTGTTTATTGGAAATGTATCGATTACTGAATCTACTGATTACTGAAATATTCAAGTATTCAACTGGTTATTAAACCCACCACTAAAACCAGTTAATACGATTCCGGATGTGTGTTTTAAATTATTGTCGTATACAACAAAACAGAATGTATAAATAGAAATACCAGATAGAAAAGCGAGCTGAAAAAGGTTGTTGGGAGCCGTTAGGTGCAGGCCGCGCAAGATAGGTAACTCTGGAAGGCTATGGCGGAGGCCCACATTGGCTGATATGAGACAAATAGAAAATACTATGTATATTCCACACCATAAATTAAACAATTTAATTAGAACAACGTATATCTATGTACCTTTTTAAAGATTTTATCTTCCAGATCATTACAATATCGAAGTCTTCAAAGCCAGAGTGAACAAGTTATTTTAAGGTAAATGCACCAACTTAGAATTAGATTAACTGATATTTAACAAATAAAAAAGGATTGTGTGGTTTTATGAAATCACGGGAAAAGTGAAACTTTGTTTCACATTATAGACATTTTTCCTCGTTGGCACAAATGAGTAATAGTCTTACACTACACGGTCAGCTGATGCGAACTATAGGCGCCGCCATATTGGCCTCGGCTGCTCTGACGAGCGCCTTTCACTTCATCCCTACTCCGCAGCCGACCATCACGCGACATGCAACACACAGACGAAAAAGTTTGAGACGATGTAATAAAAGTTTCACTAAAAAATTTTTGTTGGGTTTTATCAAAACTGGCAATCGTGAATTATGACGATGTTTATAGATAATAAATACGTACTTACTTCTTTTTTTGGGGCTACGCACAGTCTTGTGCATTTGCCATTGGCATAAGTAAAATGGTTTAACTGACGTAAGTGCAAAAAATATTATCTTTTATTCAGTTATTATAAGTACTTCGTATTTAGTGATTTCATAAACTTAAGTACTAAACGTATTCTCTTTTTCTTTAAATTATGTTCTGTAATTAGAAACGACGTCTAAAATCACGACTTTTAGTTTAGACCATACAGTGGTGGCAATTCTGTTTACGCTAACTAAAATTGTGTAAAATACGAACGGTCTGATTTTTCACAAACTAAAGATCAAATTAGAATGAAATTTAAAGTGACAATTCTATATTTAGGATTTTTAAATAAGAAGGCGTGTTAGCGGGCTAGTTTTAGTCAACACCAATTTGATTGATCACTAAAACTAGCCCGCAAACAGGCCATCATAACAAAAATAACATAAATTTAGAAATGTCACTTTAAATTTAATTCCAATTTGATCTTTAGTGTGAACAAAAAAGACCGTTCGTATTTTACACAATTTTAGTTATTCAGCGTAAACAACAGAATTGTCACTAGTAAGTTATGAAATATCTTAGAGAATACCTTTTTTATCCAACTGGGTTATGTTTAAGAATTTAAGAATTAGGTTCATTCTCCATTTTTTTCGTAGCTTTTTGTAAGTGCATTAGGAGCGTCCAGTTTACGATCTGTTTCGTGTACTGCGATGTGCAATCAACGGCTATCAGATCTAGGGTCATTTGTCGCCTCCTTGTTTTAGAATATGATGTACTACGTGTTTTGTTATGTACGATATTAAATGAAAACACTAGTAGGGCTAATGTCTAGTATACCTAGTTGTAAAAAAAGGTTTTTTCAAATTCATTTCCATAGAAAATTTTAAATTTTGAAACAACATTGATATGAAGTCCTAAAATATCAATGGAACAGCGTGTTTAAAATAGGCAAACAAATCATATTCATTTATCATGTAAGTGTACCTGTTAAATTGTCTAAGCGAAATCGTTGCAAAGGCGCCGCCGATTTACATTAAAAATTGTTTATTGGATATCGATTATTGGATAAATATTCAAGCTAAAGCTATTAAATCCACCCCTAAAATAAGTTACTATGATTCCGGATATGTGTTTTAAATTAATGTCGTACATAACAAAACAGGTTGTATGGTTGACATACCTCCCGTACGCACAAAGCGGTTTATTATGTGCACCGCAAATAGTGGTATGCCTTGCCTGAGTATATGTTTCCTGATAATGACAATTTTGAAGTCTGTCCTGCCTTCAAGTCGCGAGTACGTTTCTTGCTCATCAGGCGAGATCGTGGTCAAACGAAAGCCAGTAATGTATAAAAAAAAGAATATCTGGACCTTTTTATTCTTTAGTATTTTATTTATAAAGTTCTTGCTTCCGCTCACGGTTTCGTACGCGTGATTTGTTAATAGAAAGTAGCCTATGTCTTTCAGGTCTCGAAATCGATTCAGCCGTTTAGTCGTGAAAACGTAAAAAACAGACAGATTGACAGTTACTTTCAAATTTATAACATTAGTTTTTATTTTGGTTTTTTTATACTACCTGGCATATGACCCACTTGATGTTAAGTGGTAACCATCACCTATTGGAAAGTATTGCCTTGTAGACCACGCACCTTAGAAACGTGTTCTACGATGCACTGCCCTGCGTCCATCAACTTTAGGCATATAGGTTAATAGCCTCATGTGCCTGTAATTTCACCGGAAACCATATCCTTCATACCGAAACAGCAATGCTGCTTGGCGGTAGAAATAGGTATGGTGGTAGTACTTCCCCAGGCGAGCCCTTTCACTAGGAATTCTACTATTCTTGTACTCTGCGTAGTGTGGATTCTTTGTAACTTTTATTTAGTAGGAAATACTTTAACAGTAATTAAGATATGAGCTTACTAGGTTTAAATTTAATGTTTTGCTACTTCTATGTTTTGTTCAATAATAGTCAATCCAACAAACCCTGAGGGACCATTAATATAAGATATTAATGCTTCAACAAAAACGATACAATATTGGAAATGCAGAGATAGTCCGTATTTCAATACTATGCCTGTTTCAACATAGTTCAAGCTAGGGATGGGACGAGGTACTGAAACCCGGTTTACTTCGAATCACCGGATACCAAAAACTATTGACAATTAAACTTATTTTTAACAGTTATAAGTGAAGAACGCAGCCGGCAATCATCACTTTTTTTTATGTCATTTGTGAGGAAACAGGCTTACGGCCCACCTGATGGTAAGCGGTCACTGTCGCCAATTGACACCGGCAACACCCGGGGTATTGTCGATGCGTTCCCTACCCTGCAGAAACCTTTTAACATTTCTCTTGAAGCGTGCCATGTCGTAGCCTAACGGGAAAACTTCAGATAGTAGCTTATTCCACATCTTGCATGTATGGGGTAGAAAAGATCGCGTGAAGCATGTGGTGCGCGATACCCTATTGTCGATGATATGTGGATGAGCTTTATTACGTTGTCGAGAAGTGCGGTGGTAAAATCTTGACGACGGGATCAGATCGAATAGCTCCTCAGAACATTCCCCATTATACAGGTGGTAGAAAACATTGAGAGATCCGATGTCACGGCGTTGACTCAGTGGCTCCAGCCTGTATCTACTGTAACTTGCCATCAGGCGCTGTATAAATATTGTTTTTAGACCTAGGACTCCTAGAACATTTCAAACCTAAGAACTCTCAATATTTAGACTTATTTTACGCCACGAAAATGGTGGGACGACTTAGATGTGCGTTTACCAGACTAGTGGGCCAGTGCTGCAATAGCAGCAGAAAACAACAGAAAAAACTAGAAAGAACATATAAAAATAAATACTAGCTAGTTATAAATAATAAAAAAATAACTCTTAAGCTATATCTAACTTTATTTGACGGATCAAGGTTTGTGAAGCCCCTTTAAATATCCGGAAAAGTTTTTCTTTAGCACTGATTTCCCACCGTATTAATCTACGGATTAAACTCTACGCCCACCCCTATTCTCTCGGCTTGAGTTCAGAACACTTCGTCAAAATGACTTATTGGACTTTATAATACTCCTTAAACCTATTACCTATTGGTTGTAGTACCTATTGGTTTCAATCATAACCCTCCTTTTGCTATGTATTCGGGCAGTGAATACTGCGTAGAGAACGTAAAAGTTTCAGATATGAATTTCAAATTTTTACGCGAAATTTTAAATTGAAATCAGTTTTTGTTTGAACGCTATGCTTCAGTAGGGCGGATACGATACGAGTTACTAGTAAAGTAGAACGCTTGTTGAAAAGTTGAGATCTATTTGGAAATTGCAAAATGAAACTGTGTTAATACTATGCAATGGCACTTTTTCAAGGAGTTTCAGGAAAAGATTGTGAAGTTTCTAAAAAATCTTTTTTTATGGTATTTTTATGGTACTATGGTTTGCTAATGACACACCACACAATACATGTTTCGAATGTATGTGTTTTGGTTGGAGACTAACGTAAACTATTATTATCAATATTTAGGTGAGGCAACTAGGGTGCCTGATGTTGAGAACCACACTACCAACTGCCTTGACTTCCTGCTGACGACTGATCTAGATCGCTACAATGTATCAGTTTCATCACCTTTAGGTAGTTCCGATCATCGTCTGGTGAAGCCCGTTTCAACTCACTCCCCACCTGGCCCCAGCCCCAGCGGCAGTTGGCGGGTGTGAAAGTACAAATCGGCAGACTGGGCCGAGTTTCGACTCGCATCATATCCCTGGCAGCCTCTGTGTTTTTCTTCAGACGACTCTACATCTTGTGCAAACGCGGAAGTGGTGTGTCAGGCTATGGAATATTTTATCCCATATTCTGACAAACCCCTTTTTTCAGAAATAGACACCTGGTTTAATGCTGATTGTCAACATTCTAATGCACAGAAACATGACGCATATATCGCCTGGGTAACAGCTTGTAACAACAAGGCTACAGGTGTAGAGTCTAAGAAGCAAGCTTAAGAAACAGGGCTGCAAGGTCTTGCAAAAATGTGCTTAAGGCAGCTCGCTTCAATCATATTAGAAAAATAAAGAAAAAATAAAGAACTAAGCTACCTTCGTATCCATCGGAAAGCAAAGCGTTCTGGTTTCTAGCTAAGTCAGTTGAAGCGAACTTTTGTCGCCCTTCTTTACCGCCCCTGCTAAAGCCAGACGGATCGCTGGCCCGCACCGCTGTAGAAAAGGCAAACTTGTTTGCATCTCTCTTCGCAGTCTTCATGTCTTGCTAACACTGATAAGATACCTCCTTCGCTTCCCTGCTGTGAGATAGTTATGCCTGAGGTCCATATTAAGCAAGAAGAGGTACTCAAAGTGCTGATATCGCTTGACGTGAATAAAGCCCGTGGTTCTGATGGAATACCTGCGGTGGTGCTTAATAGATGCACACCTGAGCTATCTTCTGTGCTTACACGCCTGTTCCACCTCTCTTTATATACCGGTAAAGTACCAACATCCTAGAAGCTTACAAATGATCAACCAGTTCCGGAAAAAGGTAGTAGAGCTGACCCCACTAATTATCGGCCAATCTCTATCACCTCCATTCTCTGCAAAACAATGGAGCGTGTCCTTAACTGCAAACTCCTTTCATACCTAGAAGATAATGATCTCTTTAGTGGTTGGCTTTCGTTGTAAACGATCCACTGGAGATCTTCTAGTGTATGCTACTCATATCTGGAGTGAAACCATCGAAAGGCACGGGGAAGCTCTTGCTGTTTCCCTCGACATTTCAAAAGCTTTTGATAGAGTTTGGCCCAACGGTCTCATTAGCAAGCTTTCGTCGTATGGATTACCATCCAACCTGCTAAAGGGGATAACTGATTATTTGAGGAATCGATCATTGGAGGATGCTCGTCTGATCTATTGGCTATCAATGCCGGGGTAACTCAAGGGTCTGTCCTTTCAGCAACTCTATTTCTCCTGCACATCAACGATCTGTTGAAACCCGGTATCTATGGGTTTGCGGATGACAGTACAGTTGTTGAAAGGTATTTCTCTAGTCCATGTGATGTGCTGACGAAATCCGCAATCAATGTACGGATATGATGGAACGTTTGAATATTGACCTGAAGTGTGTATCTGACTGGGGTGACGCAAATCTGGTTAGGTTCAACGCCACTAAAACTGAGGCGTGTGTGTTTTCCGCAAAACGGTCTTCCTTTCATCACATCCCCACCCGTTGTGACATCCCTCACGTAATTACTGAAAGTCTGAGCTTGTTGGGCGTTGAGCTCACGTCCAACCAAGACTTCAGCTCGCACATCTAATCTAGGGCCAAAATTGTTGCTATGAAGCTGGGCATCCTAGCTAAGGTTCGGCGGTACTTCTCACTGGAACAGCTACTCAGTCTCCATAACGCATAAGTCCGCTTATGTATGGAATACTGCTGCTATCTCTAGGATGGCTCAGCCAAGTATTAGCTTGAAGCCCTTGGTTTGATTGAGCGACGTGCTGCTAGACTCATTGGTGATGACTCCCTAGTGGAAGTAAATTTACAAAGTCTAGAGCACAGACGCCAGACTTTCAGTTTATTACTTCATGACCTTATCCCTCTTTCCCTCTTTCACCACCGGACAAGCAGACATACCGAGAAGTACCACCCTCCCTTGGTCGGCATACCACCTTGCCGTACCAAACGATTGGCTTCAACTTTTCTTGTTAGCACAAGTAAGGGGTGGAACTCACTTCCGGCGTATGTTTTTCCGAACCAGTATAATATCGGAGTCTTCAAGTACAGAGTGAATATGTTATTTCTAGGCAGGCGTGCTCCATCTTCGATCACACCATCACTTGCCACCAGTGAGGTAGTGGTCAAGCGCTTGACTATAATCAATAAAAAAATATATAGCCTGTACTGTCCCACGGCAGAGCAAAAGCCTCCCTTCCATATAATTAAATATAATTATAACATAAATTTTCATTCACTCGACTTTAGTTTTTTTTATGCACAAGATTATTGATGGAGCGAAGCGAGATCTCCAAATCAACTTGGGTAAATTGGCGTTGTATGTATGTACGTATGTATGTTTGTTTGTCCGAGGATAACTTTCGTAGCGTTTATTCAATCATCATGAAATTTGATATATAGGTAGGTAGTGATGGTACAATTTTGATGTGACTCAATGAGCTAAAAATATTGGGGGGTTGTTGAGATACTAGGGTTCAAGAGGGGGGAAAAAAATTAAAATGAGACTATTAGGTCAAGTGGGACGTCAAATGAAAGATCTCCATTAGTGCATTTGAACCCCGTTTTTATTTTTAGTTTTATTTTTGTAGTTTTTGAGTTATTAGCCATGATAAAAACAAAACTTTGACACAATTCACAGGGTACACCAGTGACCCCACAATGCTGAAATATAATATTCGTGTAGATTTAGTGCCACAAATATAGGCGAAAGTCTGAAATCCAGAACAACTGCCATTTGTAGCCCAAAAAATATAACCATCTAACAAGACCCCCATTACATCTCATTTGAATTAAACTGTAGGTCAAGTAGGTTGGTTATGCATTTCGTGGCACCAATTTATTAGTCAAAGATGAAAGCCGGCATGCACAAAGATCTCTAAACGTATTTAGCGACTAAACATGTTTATATTTGAAGTATTCGTATGATTTGACAACTCCTTAAATCATATTTAGCCACTAAATACGTTTAGGCATCGTTGTGCAAGTCGCCCTAAGAATAATATTTATTTTGAGAGATTCGCGAGATCTCAGTTCGGGGCGAACCACTAGTTAACCTTAATTATACCAATTGGTTTTAGGAGACACTAGTTGCCGCACGGTGTTATTTCACCGTTTTGACATAGCTAATAATCCAAATTATCTAAAGCTGAATAGCTTTAATAGCAGACCGTATTTAGTGACGACCGCTTGGGACCGGTCGTGCGACCCAATAAAGTACCTACGTGACGGTACAAGACGTATTTTATACAATTTCATTGATAAAATATAAAACGATGAATGTCAAATCGACTCGGAATGGAGTGAACTTTCTCGGTAGCATGGATTTTATTGTGTTTTAAAAGGGATGAATGAGGGGATGGAAGTTTTAATGTGGTTCCTGAAATGAGGCGCTTTACTTTCTGATGACTTTTGTGCGGGTAAGTAGCTAAGACGCAAGGTGGGTTCAAATCCTATTACTCGACAATTGTTGGCGTGATCTGTGTATACAAATATTTGTTCTGGATCTGGGTGTTGTACATAGATTCTCGTAGTTATGAAAATATCATAGATATACGTGTGTTAGCCATAATGCTCGTTCAGCAGTCGGGTAATAATATGTCAATGTGATTATTTCCGAAGCTGGCTGCTTTGGGCGTCTCAGAGATCACTTAATTTAGCGATAACGCCGCATTACATATTATTTGTTTCATAGTCCTGTATCTAGTTTATAATGTATAATCATTATAATATATATTAATTTATATATAAGAGGGGTATATTGATTAATTAGTGTAATTGGCAATCGCCGTTCTAATTAGTAAATAAATAAATGACTAATCATCATCCTGTTCATCGTACCTGCCACAGGACGTCCATTGCTAAACATAGGCCTCCCATAGAGTTTTCGAGTGACCAGCACGAGTGTTCCACTCGAGAATCTTTCTACCCCAACGGATATTTCTGTCCCACCGGCCGTCAGTTCTTCTAGCACATAGCTAAAAGACTTGCCACTGCCATTTCAGCTCGCTAATCCTTTATGCTCTCAGTGACTTTTGTTCGTCTGCGATTCTCCTCATTTCTGGTTTGATCTCGTAGAGCATATCCCTTTCCATAGCACGCTGAGTGAACTTGAACCTTCTTGTGAGGCCTTATGGCCGTGGGCGCTCGGTTTTAGAATAGGCTCTCCCCATCTCGTCCCGTGGATTTCGTACAAGGCGACTACGGGAAAAACTGGGGCATGGGCACCAGCGTCCCCATTTATCAACACCAACAGGTTAACTGCGCTCGCCAATACGCATGCTCAGTGTGGCGAGTACGGGCAATTTATTTTTATTAATTAATAAGAGTCAGCAACATAGCATACACTGACAATATTTAGCGATTACATTACATACAACCGGGAAAACTTAGTGATCAATGACGACAGACTGCATGCATTAATATTTTAAGCCGAGTGAGTAAATTAATTAGATATTAATAGTAAAATAAAATGGCATGCACTTACTTCTAGCTATTCCCCCATCATGAGCACAAGAACGAACGCAGGTGCACGTTCACAAATCACCTCGCTGGAAAGACTCTCAATTCAGCAATGTGATAACGCCCTAAGACTACTGAAAAAAGGTTTTTTCTCTAAACTGCAACTTTAAAAGCGGTCAAGACAAATTACGGTAACAACAGCTAAGTAACAAAGTTATTTTTAATTTTAACCGCATGTTCTGAAGTTATTACGGCACTCACGTACATCACGTTCACGTGCTCACGTAGAGTATTACCTGACTTATATCACTTTCAATTTATTGAATATGAAACAGCGCCTTAGTTTAATGGATTATGGTTCAATATGCCAAAGTTAATCAGACATTATGAATGTGAAATTTAACTTTTAAATAAGAAGGTTGAATTAATCTAAAAAGACAAATGATTTTATTTTTAAAAATTAGATATTTTCAGAATTTTAATAAAATTTTATCTTGATTCTCAAAATGACGGCTGCCAGAACATCGACCAACAATATTATAACAGAAACTCAATTTATTTTTGTTAGTAAAATCGTGGATTCGTCTATCGTTCTATGATTGTTACTTATGGGTTGGAAGACTGACAGCCATGGGGACAAACAATTCTGTAACCACGCACTGGAAAAGGCAGCGTAGGATGATCCCAAACTAGATTGAAAGATGACCTTTTATATGTTAGAATAGAATGGAATAATAATGTATATGCTACTGGGAACCATTGTGAGCAGGCCGCATAAGTTTGGTTGCTCTGGAAATCTATGGAAAGGTTCATGCCCAGCAGTGGGCGCCTATGGACGACGTTTATAATTATATCGTATAAACAAATCATACAACGTCAGATAAGATTCAGACGATCATAAGACCTGTCGTAATGTATGTACATATGAATGTTGAGATGTAGGTGTGGAGTAATGAGAATAGATAAAATAAAAAAAAA
The DNA here is from genome assembly GCA_963924445.1 of Philereme transversata. Classification (NCBI taxonomy): domain Eukaryota; kingdom Metazoa; phylum Arthropoda; class Insecta; order Lepidoptera; family Geometridae; genus Philereme; species Philereme transversata. The sequence goes on from OZ004347.1 coordinate 17,662,491, forward strand.
AGTATATTAGAGGAAATTTGAAAGTAATAAAGTGATAAAAAAGTTGAGGAGTAAGAGGCTAGCGTGGTATGGGCATGTCATGCGGAACGAAGAAAGTAATGACTAAAAGAGATATAAATGTGAATTGATATAGAGTAGAGAAAGGCCGAAGAAGAGATGGATGGACTGTGTTAAGAATGATATGGGTAAGAAAGAAGTGGGAACGGAGATGAGAGCTGATAGAGAGGTATGGGAGAAAAATACATGTTGTGCCGACCTCACGCGTGGGAACAGGGCATGAAAAAGAGAAGACGACGTCAGATAAGAGGAGTGAGCCTTCTGTACATCAGTACTCTTATCTCGTCTATGGTATACTGTAGCTGCGCAGCTTAATTTACCGTTTGAGCTACTTTTAAGTGAAAATAATTTTGTTGTGTGCAATAAACATGGAATTGAGTCGTAAACTCGAGTCCCAATGTGAACAAGTCCATTTGGAATATAACATGGTGTATGATTAGTTAGTAAAGTCGTATAAAGTCAAGATATTATATGGAACAAGTTTATTTTTGCAACGTTTTTGAATACTCAGGAGACGAGTATCAATTTCTACTTAATTTAACTAAATAGTGGTCTAGAGCAGTCGAGCTCTAGCTCATTGCAATGATCTTTAGATGGCTTAACTATTCCTTTTACTTATTTTAATAGATTCGATGTTGAATCAAAACGACGAAGTGATTTTTGTGTCCTCTTTCACTCCATGAACTGCACTTTTTGTACACTAACATTAAAATATATGATTGGCTACTCAAGTCTTCTCAGATATTTCGTTCGTTCTTTTATAGTTCGTGTTATTTTACGATGATGGAACTATGTCACAGTAGGCCAAAATTGGCCTGGCCAACTTCATCATTATCGTGTTAAATCCTGGTGCTCCGTAAGATAAAATTATATACCCGAATTTTTACTTTCTATCCACATTTTTTACACCACTCCGGATATTTATCCCTTTCTGAAAATCTCTAATCTTATTCCAATTACCCGCCAATATCCCGTGGGCCTAAAATTCCCGCGAAATAAAGCCGGGATAAAAATATAAATATTTTACGTGTCTATCACCCCATATCCAGACGATAACCTAATTTCCAATGAAAATAGAACTCGGTGACGTGTTCGAGCCACAACCACCCGATATTATCTGACATAGTTGTATCTACCCTGTTGTTAGAAGAGTCACGTGATATATGTATTGTCGTCAGTCAGTCATTGTATAGCATTTCAATGACTGACTTTCTGATCAGAAACGACTTTTAGATTCCATGTATTTGGTAAAGTATTGATACACACTTAAGTATATTTTTTTATTTAAGTATCATTTTGCCTTAATGACTGATCATTTAAAATTAGATTATTTGGAGTTACTTTTACGTTTTTCATTAAATTTTGTTAGAGCACGCTATTTGTATAAACAAAATTGCAATTAAGCAGGCTTATGCTGCCAGTGTCTTAGGCACACAGCTTGGTAGTGATTTGAAGCGGTTAAGTTTTTTTTAATAAATATATCGCTGGACATTTCATACAGCGCTATCTAGCCCCAAACTAAGCAGCGCTTGTACTATGGGAACCAGATAGCTGATAGAATACTTATATACTTTTTTTGTAAATACATACTTATATTAAATAGAAAAACACCCAGACACGGAACAAATATCTGAGATCATGCAAACATTTGTTCCGCGGCGGGAATCGAACCCGCTACCTCCTGCGTCTCAGCCGGCTATACGCCCACTGCGCCACGGAGGTCGTCACTAAAGAACGTCAATAAAGAATTATCTAATCTAATCTAATCTAATTTTTTCTCAGTCTCTTCATCGTGTAACCTACATTACAAAAGTTTTTTGAAGTAGACCAACAACCCTTAGTTATTGTTAAGTTTTCATCTCCAATACCATTTTCCCCGTGCTAACATTATATTTTCACAAAAAAATCAATGTTTTCTCTGCGATGGAGACAAGCCTTCAACATTTCGTTGTTTTTCAATAAAAAGTAACTATATTGCATTGGCTTTAAATTCAACAAGCTTCCGCCAGCAGCTTCGCACACGTGGTTTTCAAATAAAAAGGAGCCTAAGTTTTGTTTTAATTCAGGTTATTAGTTTGGGGCTAGATAGCGCTGTATAAAATGTCCAGCAATATTCATTTGTTTGACACCACGAAACATACATATACTCGTATACACATAAAAAACATCTACGTAAATATATAGATACAACTGGCGGTCTTATCGCTAAATAGCGATCTGTACCAGAAAACCTTTGGATGGAATGGACTGTGTGGACATTACCTGGGGTGTAATGGTGTACCTAACATACTACACGTACATACATACATTCTAATACTAATGACATAAAAATAAAAAATAAAATTACATAAATGAATATTACATGAATGAACCTAAATAATAACTAGGTACTCATAACAATTTATATATTTATACATACTTAGACTTATTTAAAAATCATATTAATTAATAATTAATACATAGATATTTAGCGACAAATACTCAGATAGTGTTCTCTGAGCATACGTTTAAAAATGGCAAGTGACTTAATACCTGAAATGATGATTACCTACTTACGTAACTAATTATTTTTAATAATACAGTTTGTCGGAACATTTGTTTTTTTTTTGTCACACTATGCTACGATAGTAACTTAACCCTTGAACTAAACCTACTGAGGCTTGAAATATTAATTACTAGCTTCAGCCCGGGGCTTCGTACGCGTGTTTTGTCAATGAATGTGTTACCTACATATGTGTTAATCCAGGTCCGTATAAACACCGTTTTTGTGCTGCAGAAGAGGGCTGTTCGTGCAATTTATAATATGGGCCCCAGAGAATCATTACGCAATAAGTTTAAAGAAATAAATATTATGACATTCCCTTGTCAATACATCTATGAAAATCTGATGTATGTTCACAAGAATATTAATTTGTTTGAGAAAAATAGCGATAATCATAATGTTAATACTAGAAATAAAGATAAACTCGCTGTTGCCACTTGTAGACTCCATAAAGTTAGTATATCGTTTAAAGGGCAAGGTGTACGCTTTTATAACAAACTCCCAAGGGATGTACAAAAATTGACAATTAATAAATTTAAAAACGTATTTAAACTAAATCTTTATAAAAAGCGAAATATAAAATATCGGATTATTTAGACGATAGAGAAGCTTGGGATTGAAATTGCTCCAACTCGTTCAAAATGTTACAATATAGACGTAATTTATTTTCTGTATTATGTATTGTAAAAGGATCATTAAAAAAAACAACCAGCCTTGTTTCTTGCCTTTATTTCCTGGCTTGGTCGCGAAGGAACAGGTAGTAAAATTGACGTTTCAAAGTGATCCTTATGATTTTAATAAATAAAAATATGTGACTTTAACTTTGACTTTGGCCCTAATTTTTAACTGTTGAAATTTGATTTTAAAAGTCAAAACATGTGTATTGGGGCTCACCTAAGTCTTATTATGCCATTCAAACAAAATATAGAAATATTTCAGAAGAGATCGCCTACTCTTTAAATGAACGCAAGACAATTCAAAATGAACCTTGTGATTGAAGTGGAAGGGCTTTTACTTTTAGAGTAGACGGTCCCTAGTAAATTTGATTTCTACAGTTGGCTATCAAAATGCAGTCCTTAAATAGGCTTTGTATACAGATTGGTCGCTGCAGCGTCAATATTTGCAAATTCGGGTTCAGGGATCCTAGCCTAACGCATGGCGACTGTGGTGATCCTGCACTATTTAAGAAACACCTGCTATAGTGCCCCTTGTGCCCGAACACCTTCACGAACGATGGAAGGTTTAAAAACGACTTCTTTTGGCGCCATCAATATAGCCAAGTATCTATCTAACACAATATAAGTAGAACTATTGAGACGCTATGAAGAACAAGAAATGCTCATTATTAGGTCAACGAGTTCCTTCAAATGAACTGTCGATGATTTGACAATGACCATCTACAGCAGCTATAATCTTAAGTACTTACTAATAAATCAGTGTTTAGATGTATACTAGTTGTTCGCCCCGAACTGAGATCTCGCGTAATCTTTGACTACCAAAATAGTGTCACGAAATGATTTACCACAATACTTGGCCTACAGTTTCATTCAAATTACAGGTAACGGGAATTCATGTCAATTGGTTACCCTTTTTTGAGGTAGAAAGTGCAGTTATTCTGGATTTCAGACTTTTGCCTATATTTGTGTCACTAAAGCTACACGCATACCAAATTTCAGTACTGTCGGGTCACTGGTGTATCCTGTGAAGTCTGTCAAAGTTCATTTTTTATTATGACTAATAACACAAAAACTACAAAGTTTAAACTCAAAATAAAAACTGGGTCGAAATGTACTAATGAATACCATTTATTAAACGTGCCACTTGATTGGATAGTTTCATTTTGTTTTTTTTTTTACCCCTCTTGAATTCCAATATCTCAACAGCCCCGCGACATTTTTAGTTTATTTAATCACACCAAAATTGTGCCATCACTACCTACCTGTATAACAAATTTCACGTTGATGGGATCAACGCTTCGAAAGTTATCCTCGGACAAACAAACAAACATACATACAACGCCAATTTGACCAAGTTGATTTAGAGATCTCGCTTCGCTCGATCAATCAAGATGCTTGTCTGTTTCTAGCACCTCCAAAACTATGGTGCGATGAGCTACTAAATAGATAAAGCCTATGTAATTATTTAAGTATTATTGACGTAACCAAGTGTTCTATTGTGCCCCTACGGTTTAAATAAATGAGTATGAGTATGATGTCACTACGCGTTACAAATCAATTTAATTAAGAATTGGCCTTCGGAACACGGTTCAAACTATTGCTTTTGTAAACCAGAGCTCCATACGCAAACGTAGGTAATCGTTCAGGAACGCCTGACAAAACGATGACTGCAACGCTACTCGAGGCAACGAACGAGGCAAGTCCATTAGCAGACATTGTTGGCTGCTAGGATTTACACAGGGCAAGCTGCTACCGTAGATTTTCAGCCCAAATGTTTGGTGAGTTTATTTGTGATTCGAGAATGTGCCGTGAGTTGTTTCATGGGTGATATGTTAAACTGTCAAGAGTTGCGCGAGTGTGGGATGTATTGAGTGTGGGATTCGGGATGTATTGGCACGGTAATGATAACTATACAGTATTGTGACTCGGCCCTGTCCTTGAATTATTTAATTACACACCCGCGTGGTACGTAAACACGCGATAGGGCTGCCCCCCTGCAGTGTTTTAATTTCATCTACCTACTTGAATTTCTTTATAGTTTTGTGATTGTATATTTTACGCATACAAAAAATTTAATTCGTTTGAATGAAATAGGAAGTGTTCAATAAAAATACATATGTGTTTTTTAAATTAGTAAATTTAATAAATAAAACACACTTATAAATTTTATACGGAAAAATATTTGCGCCTCGACTGAGACATATGAAAAGCTTTATTGTTAAATGTAATAGTATAAAAAATTCGCAACATAAAGCAACCATAAACAACACAATATGGTATTCGTGCTCTTTACCATATTAAGTTAGTACTTGTAATTATTTCAATAAAATATTCATAAATCGCACGCTTACTGCTTACAACACAAATCACACCATTCGTCACTGGTTGGGTACCGAGTGGGTACCGAACACGAGAAGCGTAGGTATGACTCACGTTCCGGCCGTTTGTATGACGACTGTATACTGTATAGGTAATACTACCGTGGTATTGGTAAAAGATACCAGAAACATTACGTGTGACCATAAGCCACGTGTCACTCATAATAGTTATGCCTAAAACTAAGAAAGTACTTATTAGATAGACGTTGCATAAATACAGCATTCGTTAAGTTCAAAACTTTACTACATGGCAAGTGGTAGGATAGAAATCTTTTAACTGCCATAACTTCTACACACTAATATATAAATTTAAAACTAAAGTGTGCAACTCGCGACAATATGACAAAAAATCGCGTGAAGCTACTTACAGCTTCGGGCTGCGTAATTCACCTTAGTATAAAAAAACTTCATACTAACAGACAGAAAGCTAGTTTACTCTTTACGGAATTACCACACAAACGGAAACATTACAAATACGTACAAAACTAGAATATAATGGCATTACATTGAGTGGTCTTATTGCTGAGAGCGATCTATTCCAAAGACCGAACAACCTTTGGATGAAGCAAAATTATCAAAGTTATAACGGAGTGCAGTCTACACTCATACACACAATCAAGTATGTCCAAAGGAAGAGATCCTTTTACGCAATAAGGCCACCCATTGTACCACTATGTATTAGTCTTAAAAGCCTAATCGAATTAGATTTTAAAACTGTCTGAACATCATTAGGTGTAGGAGTTAAAAAGTGAATTGCAAGATACAAATAGCATAAGTGATAGTCAAACTGATGAAGTTCAGGAACAGTGTGATGTCCATCGGAAAGTTCTCCCAGATGTATAGAGTGTTGTTAATTTCCACTAACTCCAGGACGTCGTTGATCAACCGGTGGAGAGTTTGGTCTGAAAATATTTATTTCTATAAATTTTATTCTCTATAAAGTTAATTTCAGCAAAATTTTAATTATGACACTTATAAACCCGTATAAAGTTTAAAAAAATCCATTTAAGAGCTGAGATCCCTTCACCAAAACCGAAAAGTGTTGATAGTCTTCGGATCCACTGACCTGATCTTCTGCACACATACATAGATAACAACTGTGTATCTGTCTGTAAGCATCGTAGTAAATACGTAGGTATTTATAGTGTACAAATGGAGGACCATTGCTAAAAGTATTTTCTACCAGTCCCGACGTTTCGACTGTGTTGCAACAGCCGTGGTCAACACCCACGTCACAACACAGTCGAAACGTCGGGATAAAAAATAAAAAAGGTACATACCCGTTTTAATCAATAATTTGTACAGTGATCGCGAACGTTTGAAAAATTCTATCTCAAAAATGTTTAAGCCTAGCCGGGACTTGAACTCGCAACCTTGCTCTTGATACGACTATTGGTGGTGCATCAAGTCCCGTCAAGGCTTGTAAATTTTTGAGATGGTCTAGAAATCTTGGAACACTGTATACCTAACTATAAATTAATAAATATGTGATACATATAAAGAGTACATGGAATTACTATTTGTATGTATTACGAACTGCCTGTATTGTAAAGTTTATTTATTATCTAATATAACAATTCAATAATGTATAACACTTAAAATTTAATGAGTCAGATAATTATTATGAAATTAAAATACATTATTACGCAATTTTATTTATAGAACAATAATAGGTATTTACCTATGAAATTGCTGTTCTTCAGTACTGGTTATTTCAAATAGAAAAAAAGTTTGGAATGGATTTGTATTCTAAATTCAAATTAATTTTGTTTTAAAAAAATGACATTCTTTTTACACACTCAGTCTTTTGTTTATTGATTAGCGTTGTATTTTCATTACATTTGAACTGTTTTCGTCATAATGGATACTTTAAAAATTCGTGTAATTAAGGAATATGAGTTCCGTCGTGGCACCAACGCGACACAAACGGCACGTAACATCAAAAACGTTTACGGAGAGAACTGTACAAACGAACGCACAACCCGTTATTGGTTTTCCCGGTTCCGTTCTGGAAATTTTGACTTGAAAAATGAAGCTCGTGGTCGTCCGGAGACTTTGGTCAACAATTATGAATTAAAGGCGATTGTGGAAGCTAACGAAACTCAATCTACAGCTGAGCTAGCAGCAGCTTTTGATGTTAGCATCAAAACAATTTTGATCCATTTGCGCCAAATAGGCAAAGTAAAAAACCTTGATAGATGGGTGCCCCACGAACTTAACGATCGCCAGCGCAATGTACGCGTCGAGACCAGAGGGCTTAGCCAAGTTACAGTCGATTAGCGATGACGCTAGTCGATACGTCCGAAAATGTATGGGATTTGACACTTGCTATAGAAATATTACGTCATTCAGCGACAACAAATGTATGTAGAAGTCGAATAGATTTGTGGCGAATGTAATTTGCCTATGGGCCCTGTTTCGCGCTGCTCAATAGGCAAAGAAATGAAGGAATTTTGAACCGAATTGTTACGTGCGATAAAAAATGGATTCTGTTCGACAATCGAAAGTGCTCAGCAAGTTGGTTAGATCCTGGTTCAGCACCAAAGCAATGCCCTAAACCAAAAATGACCCCTAAAAAGGCGATGGTCACTGTTTGGTGATCTAGTGCGGGTGCGATTGACCACAGCTTTTTATAAAACGGCATGAGCATTACTGCAGATGTGTACTGTGAAGAACTGGAGACAATGATGGAGACGCTTGCACATAGGTAACCAGCTTTGGTCAATCGGTCGTCCCCACTGCTCCTTCCCGACAACGCGCGACCCCATACTGCACAAAACACAGTCTCCAAGGTGCAAGAGCTGGGGCTGGAAGCTCTATCTCATCCGCCATACTCACCAGACCTTGCACCTACCGACTATTACTTTTTCCATAATTTAGACAACTTTTTAGTGGGTAAAAAATTCAATTCCCGAGAGGCAGTACAAAATGCCTTTGAAGAGTTTATTGCCTCCCGTCCAGCTGATTTTTACAAGAAGGGCATCAATAAACTGCCAAAGCGTTGGCAAAGATGCGTCGATTGCATGAGTGATTTCTTTGAATAACAGAAATAAAAAAGTTTAAAAAAATAAGTAATTTCACTTATTCCATACAAAACGGCAATTTCATAGGTAAAGACCTAATAATATATTTGTATGAATTCATTTGACATGTAACAATGGTGTAATCAAAAGATTATTGTATTGTATAATATTTATGCAAATGGCCATAAAACCTTTGGTTGTAGACAGACTAATAGTTAATTTACCAGTGGTATCCAATGGTAGATTTGCCAGAAAAGCGTTAATTTCCAAACACTCATTTTTCACTACCTCCATGATTAGTGCTGGTATACATGAGATGATTACATTTACAATAACCAAGTATATCCAAATCGCCAACTCAAACTTCATTGTCGAAAAGGGCTGAAAAAAAAAACATGCTAAGCTATCGGTCTAAATACAATCATGTAATACTTGTAAGAAATAACATACAAATATTGAAATTTATTTATTTGGAGCATGTACTGTCCGTACAGGCTCCAAATAAATTATACACACATGTAATAAACACTGCAGGGCAAAGGCCTCCCTTCCTTCCTTCCACTCCACTCTATCATGCGCGTGTGTGCTCCAGTCTTCCATATACGAGTCGAGTTCGTCTTTCCATTGGCGTCGCAGTCTGCCACGTGGTCGTTTTCTGTCTTTTGGGATCCACTCGGTGGTGGATTTTGCCCATAACTCCTCCGACATGTGGCAGACGTGTCCCGCCCAGTCCCACTTTAACTTGCCTACTTGGTGCCCAACGTCCGTGATTTGTGTTTGAGAGCGCAGTTCACTGTTTCTAATGCGGTCTATTAGTTTTACTCCTAGGATACTGCGCTCCATGGCTCGCTGACAAACCTCCGAGTTTGGACTTTTGTTGATCTGCCAAAGACCAGGTTTGAGTGGCATAGGTAAGGATGGGGAGAATGTACGCGCCCATGAGCTTGCGTTTAAGTGTGAGTGGAAGGTTACCCTTCATCATATTTTTCATGGCCCAATAGCCTTTCCAGGCGTTTTCTGTGCGTCTTGTAACTTCAGCATCTTGCCTGCTCTGGAAGGATACTATTTGGCCTAAATATCTCTATAAAAATATACAAAACAAACAGTTGAATCATCTAAAGATCATTACTGATCTATAGATAGCTTAACTGCTCCAGATCACTACCTGGTGGAAAAAGATGAAGATTTTATGAACTTAGAAACCCAACTATAGTTTTAATTAAGCACTGCTCGTAAACCCAACGTCGTTACTTCAAACATTATATTAGATTATTTATTTTGGCTTTCTAATCCCAACAGAAATCTAAAATGTAAGACAAGTATTTACTACATAATAATTGACTATTCAAATATTAACCCTTGCGAAGAACACTGCGTTTAATGTAATTTATGAGCGCTTCTATGCCTCCGAGGCATCTTGCTTATGATCCTGGTTTTACAAAAATTATCAAGCCACCTTGGGGCGGCGGAAATCAATCATAAAACTCGTGTAAGAGGGTAGGCCATCAGTACTACCTACCTTTTTACTTAAACCCTTTCACACATCATCATCATCATCATATCAGTCATATGCCATCCACTGCTGAAGATAGGTCTCCCCAATATTTTATTGTACGACCGATCTAGTTCTAAACTCTTCCACTAAAAAATCTAAAATGTATAAGTACAAAAAATAATAGAAAATGTTTACTTACCATAGTTGCGGCATTGGAAATTAAGAAATAAAGCATGGCAATTAATTCCAAAAATATGGTCACATGACTACATATCTAAAAATTAACAAAAATACAGAGAATAAAACACTTTCAATTGTTGTGAAACAAGCAAACCAAAACTTTCTTCAGAGATATAAATAAATATAAATATTACTGGACATTTCACACAGCGCTATTTACCCCCAAACTAAGCAGAGCTTGTACTATGGGAACCAGTTAACTGGTAGAATATTTACATACTTTTTTTTGTAAATACATACTTATAATACATAGAAATACACCCAGACACGGAACAAATATCTGTAGATCATTCAAACATTTGTTCCGCGCATCGAATCCGCTACCTCCTGCGTCTCAGCCGGCTATACGCCTACTGCGCTACGGAGACAGTCCACAATATGGCAAGCGTTTGACCACTGATGATAAGTAATGGAGTGGTCGAAGATGAAACACGAACTTAATTACTCTGGAATTCAAAACTCCAAAATTTAATTGTACACTTTTTTATATGAAATGTTTGCATAATGAAATAATTACCATAATTGTTAAATGTGGGTTTTTTGTCAAGTTCATACATTTTGTTAATTCTACAAACTTTGTTTTGAATAGATTTACAGCAACAATCAGTTCATTTTCAGTAGCTCCCGTTTTTTTGAAATTATCTACCAATGTTTGTCTCAAAGCTTTCATTCGTGCTTTGTATAAATCACATATAACTACAGTTGGAGAGTTTTTAAATAACGTCATGATACAAGCTATGATTTCCACTAGAGAATTTAACATTGCGTCTTTAACTAAAACATTATGTGCTATTACAAAATGAATACTGATTACACAAAGTAGAACCAACGAAGCCCCCATATTACTTCTTAGCTTTAGTACAGGAAAGTAAGCGTTGCCATCAAATTTGTTTATATTAGAACAAAACTCGAAGAAATATTGGTCTTTATGTAAAAACCCGAAACACATATTCACGAAAGAAATTACAGCAGATAGCAAATCTTTGTACATTATAGTTGGATATACTGAATCGATGTCCAAATAAACGAAATAACATATAACCGTAGCGTGATAAACGACAAAACAAATCTTATATATATTGCAAACTATTAACGACGAACAAAACTCGTAATAGTAACCGGTGAGCAATCTTAGGTAAAACTGACATTTTATGGAGTGAAAGAACTCTGATACGTTAGTCAGTAGTCCTTGAAATTTTAAATTATCCATTTTATAAACCGAATGCGCTTACGTTTGTCTACGTATTATCTTGTCTAGTTTTTGTATCATAATGAAAAACAAAGGTTCAGGAAACACGATTAGATTTTTACATTAAATTTTTATCTTATAATTTATCGCATCGGACACTATCTACAATTTATTCAGAGTGCTTGCTTTTTGTCCGTTATTTTTAACCCCAACAGTAAAAGTAACTACTTTTTTAAATTGAAATTCATTTGTTATCGTTTGTGAATTATAAAATAAATACGAGTACTTTATACTGTCAAACACTGTCAAATACAAAGTTTACGTGACACAATTATAAATAATAGTAATAATATAATTAGTAAACAAAGTAGATGTGTATACTATCGCAGTGTAGTTCCAAAACGAGTAGACAGATTCGGACGCGGTTCTTCTAATAGAAAGCTAGTCCAACTGGACTAGTTCTAAGCTATGTGCAATGAAGATCAAGTCGGCTGGTCTGAAGATTATCAGATCTGCCTTTTTGGTGAAGGATCTGACCTCTAAAATAATAATTAATATGACTACGTGTTTTTGTATAGAGCGTTTTTAAAATATAGTTATACATATCTTCTAATATATAAAATTTCCATGTCACAATGTTAGTTACCGTACTCCTCCGAAACGGCTTTACCGATTTTTACCAAATTTTATATGCGTATTCAGTTGGTCTGAGAATTGGCTACTATATATTTTCCATACCCCTAAGTGATAAGGGTTGTTCACCCTTAAATTTTTTTTTTAATGTTTTGATCAGATTTTTTGTCTTTATTTTTTTATGATACCTAAATACCTAAATTTTTACCCTTCTACCACCAACCCCTATCTCAGCTTAGTAATACAACATTTATTGATTCTAAGGCGTTACGAAGTTCGCGGGGTCAGCTAGTAGAAATATATAATATAGTATAGGTACAGGGTGTTTGGTAAGATACTGACTGATATTCAAGAGAAGGCAGGGGCGGATTTGCAGTATTGGCCGCCCTAGGCCCCAGGCCATGTTGTATGTACCAGCTGACCCTCTCTGAGCACCCATCATAAAGAACACATAATGAATTTACTTTATTGCCAACTTTTATCGAAATCAATTCAGAAATTTAGTTTACTATAATATCTACTAGTACCTATCTAATATTTTCCGAGGTTTCAGGGATAATTTCACATTTAAATAAAATATTCAAAATAGTTTTAGGTTTTATTTATTATATTACTACAGGTTTATTCTCAGACAAGATAAAATATATTTGATTTTATTTTGCTTACATTTATCTTTTTTTGACTTAAATTTAGCCAAAACCAACCCAAGTTTAGACTTGAATATGACTTTTTTTGTCTTAAATCGATCATAACTAAGCCAATGTCAAAATCAAGTCAAATGTTATGGAAATTTTATACTTCTAAAAGAAAAAAGGCAAATTTTGACATGATTTTGTCTTAATTTGATTAAATAAAATCGACAAAATTTTGACTTAAATTGTAAGACGGAAGTAAGTTTTATTTTCGACCCGGGATCGAAAGTCGAAAGTTCTGGGATTCGAAAGTGACTTAGGGAGATTATTGTGATACGATGCGGTGTAGGGTGGCCTGCTATAATGTGCGCGAGCCTTTACAATATTCAGGTACTTTGAGTTGTTTTTGTTATCATCAGTGAATTTTTTTTTCACGATTGGCCACCCCTATATCTGGCCACCCTAGGCCCGGGCCTACTGGGCCTTAGGGCAAATCCACCACTGAGTGATGGTTTATATAAACATAAAAAAGATTTCTCAGAAAACAACTACCAGTTATATTATCAAATTTTAAAGAAAATCGACTAACGTTAGGTAATTAATTCAATATAAAACTTACCGCCTACTCTTGCAATCGACATTCAAAAATAAAGGCCGATTTGATATCTCTATCGGAAATGGCTGCGGGTTTTGGGTTAGAAAGGGACAACAAGAGATATCTCGAGACGTCACCAATACGGTATCTGTAGTTAGATGAAAAGCATTATGCAATAGCACAACATAAGTTTAATAAAGTGTTTGTTTTTATATGCCAAAATAAATTTCACATTTCTATGGTGAACATTTTCACAGATTTATTTATTATGTTTATCAAAATAACCCCTTTCATTTTTATCAAACACCTGTTGTTTTATTGGTTGATTGATTTCCATTAAGTCAATTAAAAATAGGAATTCATTTTCTAAAATAATCGTAATACTATAAACATAGTCCTACATAGAGACATGTGGAAGGTGGCAAGGCCATCTATCAATTTATGTATTGATTGGTTATGAACATTTACTATTGTATAGATTGATTGGGTCCAATCTTATCAACCTTCTTCCCCCTGAAGCAATAAGAGGAGTGTTATAAGTTGGATGCCTTGAAATAAATAAATATTTTTTTTTATTAATAAATAAAAAAATGATTTTGAGGTTTTATGAAACCACGGTAAAAGTAAAACTTTGTTTCACATTATAGACATTTTTCCTCGTTGGCACAAATGAGTAATAGTCTATACACTACACGGTCAGCTGATGGGAACTATAGGCGCTGCCATATTGGCCTCGGCTGCTCTGATGAGCGCCTTTCACTTTATCCCTACTCCGCGGCCGACCGTCACCCGACATGCAGCACACAGACGAAAAAGTTTGAGACGATGTAGTAAAAGTTTCTTTAATAAATACTTTAAGCACTTTAATAAATACATACATAATTACATACTCAATCACACCGTAACGGAGGAACCAATTTTATTGAAATTTGTTATATAAATAGATAACGCCATGGATTGAAATATAAGCTACTTTTTATTGACAAACAAGGCATGCGAAGCCGTGGGAGGAAGCTAGTACTTTATAAATATTACCATTATTAGACAATAATATAACAACCAACAATAAAATGGCGAAGAAAAACATCGTGAGGAAACAGGAACTTTTAGTATCATGGTACCACTGACAGATCCGGAACTTTTAAAACCATGGTACCACAGACAGATCTTAATCAAATATTTGCAGACCATGTAATCATTACCAGGCTTTATTTGTACAGGCGCAGCAGCCTGTCCACATGTTTTTTTTTTTTTATGGACTAATCTCGCTGTTGGCCTCTGAGGCCGTGACAGCTTAACCGAACTTTTGGCGAGCGCAGATGGCGCTCAGCCCAGTAAGTAGTTTAGACAACTAGCGCAAGGGCACCACTTAGGTACGAACCTCGGCTTGGGCTGTTGCCGGGGTGGGGATAGAAGAGAAGCGCACGGGTACTTGAATGTACCTCGTATAAGCGGCGACTGAAGGGATTCGTCGACCTCGCCGGCGAGATCGGTGTTTCTGTGAAGTGTTTGCTCTGTCTGGTATAGATGACTCATCTTCCGTATTAGCGGAGATGATTTCGTCATCCGGGTACCGAGAACGTGTCTCGGACGACGGTGGATTTTGTTGTCGGGCGGATCTAAAACCTAAAAGGGTTAGGACGAAGCTGCCTTAACGGCTGCGAGAAGAGCTGAGTGCGCCTCAAGGGCGATCAGCTTTTCAATAGTGGTGTTAGCTTGCCTAAGTTTTTGTGCAAGCACGCGAACCTCGGCAAGATCAATGGAGGACCGGTCCACATGTGGTTTGTATATGGGGTATTTATTGAGGGGCTACGCTAAATATGCGCATCCCAAGCGTTTTTAGTTATATAGCCTGTAAGTCCTAATATGTTTATCTATCTATTATATGAAAACTAGGTCGATTAAAAGTTATAAATGTCATATGCGAATGACTCACACACGCACCGAGCAGTTTTGACGAACGAGTAACGTCGGCACGGAAATATAGGCCTTCTGCTACGTTGCGGAGAACAATGAGTTAGCTGGTGGTGTCGTTTCTTTGCCTTATAATAGATATTGTTTCATCATTCACTTTGACTTGATTGACTGCCTCCGTGGCGCAGTGGGCGTATAGCCGGCTGAGACGCAGGAGGTAGCGGGTTCGATTCCCACCGCGGAACAAATTTTTGCATGATCTACATAATTATATTTGTTCCGTGTCAGGGTGTTTTTCTATATATTATAAGTATGTATTTACAAAAAAAAAGTATATAAGTATTCTATCAGTTATCTGGTTCCCATAGTACAAGCTCTGCTTAGTTTGGGGCTAGATAGCGCTGTGTGAAATGTCCAGCGATATTTATATTTATTTTATTTATTTATTCATCATTCTCAGTCCGTGTCAAACCACTGCTGGGCATAGATCTCTCTTTATTTCTGCTATTCTTTCCGATCCTGTGCTAGTCTGAACCACGTACGACCCACGGTATTATTGATGTCGTCGACCCATGTCTCTGGTAGACGTCCCCTATTTCGATTTCCAGATCTCGGCCTCCACTTGGTTAGTGCCTTAGTCCACCTGTCGTCACTATGTCTGGCCAAGTGTCCTGCCCAACTCCACTTGATCCCCAATATTCGCTTGCTGACGTCTTGTACTTTAGTCTGCTTGTAAATTTCGGTATTGGGAACTCGATCTAAGAGTGTGATGCCGAGCATGGCGCGCTCCATGGCTCTCTGTGCTGCACTCATTTTGTGCACAGCATCCTTTGTGAACCTCCATGTCTCAGCACCATACATCATACTTGGCAGGAAATATTGGTTATAAAGACGTGTTTTAAGACATGTCGTTATTTCTGGATATTTTATCTTTTTAAATGAAGTCGATGATTTGACGCTATGTATCCTTGAAACCCCTAGTCGTATTTCGCCCTAAGCAAACCCGGCGGATGACCTCATCTATTTACAGTCAAACAAGGCCCTTCAATTTCTAGTTAACTCCGGCACATAAAAATATACAGCAAAACAAGCAGTATAGTTTCTTAATATTATCACTCATTTATACATATAAAATGCTTTGTCCTGAATGACTGACTGACGGATCAACGCACAGCCTAAACATCTCATCGTAGAGACCTGAAACTTTGAGGGTGTATTCTTTGTATGACGTAGACATCCGTTAAGAAAGGATTTTCCGAACTTCTACCCGTAAGGCGGTGAAAAAGGGGGGCAAAGTTTGTATAGGACAACGTGCTTCCTTGGTCCAATCTACTTAAAAAAATTTTAAACCTGTTTTAACAGAAGACGTGTTTTGTATTTTATTGAAATTCATTCCCTAGCGGGGTTAAAAAGGGGTAGAAAGTTATTTTGGCGGTGATTTACTTCGAAGTTGATATCAATACTCCTTTGTGCTTTTGATTTAAATTACATTTTATTTTGACACATGTTTGAAAACTCAATCTGATTTTATTCCAAAAAGGTTGAACTCACTTAAAAACAAGCAAATATTCTTTAAAACTGGAATGTCTCCAAAGTCACCGTACTATATGAGTATCTCGTTTGAAGGTTTCTAAGCTTAGAGGTTATGTATTTTTAGGACACGGCCTCATAGAGACGTAGAGTTCGAAATTTTAAATAAATAAATAAATAAATATTTCTGGACATTTCACACATTACATACATACTCTACATACATTACATACATTCTGGACATTTAATATATAGAAAAAATAGCCAGACACGGAACAAATATCTGTAGATCATGCAAACATTTGTTCCGCGGCGGGAATCGAACCCGCTACCTCCTGCGTCTCAGCCGGCTATACGCCCACTGCGCCACGGACTAAAACAAATTAAATGGTAAGGACTAAAACAAATAGAAAATAGAAGAAGAAAATAGTTTTATTTAGTTTGTCTTAGAAGTTTAATTTAGTTTTTCGCAGTTTTATTACATTACACTTATATGATAATTGTGAAAGTTTGGATGTTTGTTTATTTGTTTGTTTGTTACTCAATCACGTCGTAACGGCGGAACCGATTTCGATGAAATTTGGTATATACGTAGATAATAACCTGGATTACCACATACGCTACTTTATATCTCATAAATAAGTTCCTATGGGATAAAACTACTAAGAACTAAAGAAGAACGGAAAGTTAAAACACTGAAGAAAAGATAATAAAAATATAGCCGGCTGAGACGTAGAAGGTAGCGGGTTCGATTCCCGCCGCGGAACAAATGTTTGCATGATCTACAGATATTTGTTCCGTGTCTGGGTGTTTTTCTAATGAAAATGAATGAAAATAAGTTCTTTCCAATTTATTACCAATTTATACCAAAGAAAATTAAAAAAATTTAAACAACCTTAATATCATGCCCTAATATATTATATCAAAGAAACAGCCTGTACGAGTATTCAATAGGTAAACAAATCATATTCATTCATCATGTAAGTAGGTACCTATTAAACTGACTAAGCGGCATCGTAGCAAAGGCGCCGCCGATTTACGTAAAAAATTGTTTAGATGAAATGTATCGATTACTGGATAAATATTCAAGCTACCGGTATTAAATCCACCTCTAAAATCAGTTAATACGATTCCGGATGTGTGTTTTAAATTAATGTCGTATATATCAAAACAGGTTGTATATAGAGAAAAATTGCAAAGTATTTATACTGTTTGTAAAGCTTGTATACTGTCGCTCCGGCAACATTAAACAATTAATTAGACGTAGAGCACAAGTTTTGGTAATTAATCGAGAGCTTCTTCTAGCTTAGAACTTGCGGAACTTGTTGATGGATTTGAATTAGCTTACGCTAATGAAGAGAGAGACTTCATTTTAGTCAAAAAATATGTAGAAAATAAATCAGATTTAAAAAAAACTAATTTTTAATACTCCTAGCTACTGACTGCACTAACCCTGATGAAGGTTCACGAATTGAATTGAACATTGTCGCTCGAAACAACGATAAAACGGTACGTGATAAATCCCGTATTTATAATGATGATTAAAATAAATCACAAAAGTTTTCTAAGTAAAACTACTAGCTGCTTATTCTCTGCTTATTCAAAGATTATTGCTTTGAAAACTACCATCTTATAACGTGCTCGTGAAATCCAGTCCATCAAATGGTTGTCTGGAAGAGATCGCTTTCAGCGATGTATTTCCACTTGTAAGTCCGCGTTCTTAGTTATTTAAATAAATAAATATTGCTGGACATTTCACACAGCGCTATCTAGCCCCAAACTAAACAGAGCTTGTACTATGTAGTTCACGTAGGAAGTTCATGCTCGCTGAGCACGTATAATCGAGCATCGGTTCGTTTTGTGAGGAATTTGGCTATGGGCTCCTGTTATCACGTTGACGCACGTCCACGATTTCTTTGCGAAAGCTTCCTATGGGAAGAACTTGTTCAAATGTCTAGGCTTGTTCAAAGAAATTGTTGACGTGTGGAGCCCACACATGGTTCACTTGTCTGATGTTTATCGGTCTATAGGTACTAAATTCGATCTTGCTCGATTGGACGGAAAAATGGACGCATGTGAGGACTTACCATTAGATGTGGCCACATTTATGGTGACCGGTCAATAGTAGGAGTGTATCTACTAGGCGAGGCCCAAAAGTCCGCGGAATGAAAGGTTTTGATTAAATTAAAGCAATGATACTTTTTTTTCTTTTGAATATAATTTTGAAAAGAACCTTTGACACCTTTGAGCAAATACATTTTTGAGATTTATTTTCTCGCCCTCAAAATGAGCCGGAATCGACAACTTCTTCATCTACTTGAATTTGTTTCCCCATTTTAAAATTTAAATACCTACAAATAATAATTGCTGGGAGACGGGTATGGGTGGACAAGCGATTATAATCCAAATCAATGCAGAGCAGCCATCGTAAATTTGCTCTTGCTAACCTGTGCGTTGTCTTGCAAAAGCAACACACCGCTTGTCAGTTTTCCTGCCAGTTTTCTTTGATGGCTTTCTTTAGTTTCTCCAATCTAAATCTAAACTAATCCAAAGAACCCGCTAGATCCCACTGCTGGGCAAAGGCCTCACTTCCTTTCTTCCATTCATACTGTCGACCAATTCCCATAAAGGCGGCGATACACATGCCTGTAAAACGGATCAGTAGCGTTCATGCCTGTTAATGGCATGTGGAAATTACTGACGCAACGTGGATACATTTGCAAGCTAAACTTGCATGCAATTTGCGTCCTTGCATGCCTTATCTCCAAGACGTATACACAAGCCAGTTCACGAGACAGTACGTGTCACATTCGTACTGTCTGTACAATAGTATAAATTGTATCGTCTTCTCATCCCCCCATCGTGACATGGTGTGTACAAAAAAAAAACTTAAAACGATCACAAAAACAACCAAACAAAAAAAAACACGCACCAACGGCGACAACTTGTCAGCTACTGGCATGCCTGTACCTGTCGCTACGTTCACACGCGCTGGTTTTGAAGCCCCCCGCGACCCTCCCTCACATTGCATGCCAGTTAATGTCCAAAAATCAAATCTTGTGCGATCTACTCGCTTACTAGTTAAAAGCATGCCAGTAAGTGTATACATATAAAAGTAAACGGCACGTACAAGGAGCTGGTATGTAAGTGTGTCAGCTACAGTCATGTATATTCCCGGCTTTATGTACGTCGAGTTCGTCCCGCCAGCGCCATCTCTGCCTGATTTCGCCAGTAATCTTGCGTATGGTGATCAAGGTAATGTTCACACCCTTTGTTTTGTAGTGAATCAACAGAATTCTCTTACAATCCCAAAAAATCGTAGCCATAATCTTTCTTTGACGGGGTAACTAATAAAAGTTGATTATATTAGTGAGTACTTTCACCGACAAATTTTTGATACTTTTTAGACGGTGTGTTCATAATATAAAATATGTACTGTTAATATTTAAATCTAGTTTATTTTGCTGAACACAAATACGGTAAATTACCTATAACTAATAACAAACTAGATGGTGAGCTATTATAACCTAATAAAAGTTGATTTTTGTGTCTTTTTACATTTGTGGTACTTCACTATTTCTTCTTATTCTCCACAAGAGTTAGTTATTTACTTTTACAATAGTTCCAGTTATTTTTCTGGTGCAGTCTCTTCACATTTGTCACTGTATTCCATCGACTCCATAATACTCATCGTAGACTCATACTCATGGCTCGAACACAGAGGAGTATCAACTTGAACTGTTTCACTTAGTTTAGAAAAGTCAACATCATAGTAATGTTTGTCCACATCATTGGCAACCATAGGAACATATCTATGACCCCATAGTATATCTCTTACAGTGTAGCTGGTCCTTGCCTGCACTGGCTGTCCAGTTGACTCTATTAACCCTTCAAACACCGCTAGTATTTCAATCTTTCCACATAATAGATCTGCAGCTGAAACATCGTATAAAGGACTATCTTTATCAACAACATGTATAACAGAAACTGGCCATAAGAAAAAAGTCGAATCACAACCGTCCATTTCAGATTTCAATTCAATCTGCTCAAAATCTTCCAAATAGTCGTTATATATTTCTAGTCTTAAAATAAATACGGATACCTTGATATTTAATATTTTAGATTTCCTTATATCTCCAACTCTAAATACGAAACATAGCTTATCATTCCTTAGACTTATGACGGCTTGTTGGCTGAACAAAATAGTTAGTGTCCTTGATTTCGGCCTGGTGAGCTTAGCAAATAAAATTCCTACCATAAATGCTGAGAATATAGAACTAAGTATACATTGTAAGCACATGGTCACAATCGTTTGTGGGCACTCCAGAGTTATTGCTCTCTTCCCATAAGCAACTGTGGTTTGAACTTCGATACTGAAGAGAAAAGTAGAAGTAAATCCGAAGATGTTTCGGACACATGGGGTCCATTGAGAGTTATTTTGGTTATGAGGTAGATGGTCTTCGTAAAGGTCTCCGTGTATCAAGGCAATAACGTAATGGATGAAGCCGAAGAGGAGCCAATTGGCAGTGAAGGCTACGAAAAAATTGATAAGCGTCCACCTCCATCGAGTTTCAACCAATGTCATGAACCATGATGAGAAGTAGCTAAATTTGTTGTTTCGGTTGGTTCTGTCAATGTTGAATTCTCCGTTTTTGTGTACAACCTTTCTGGTCATCGGTCGTGACGATATTTGACGACGAAATCCTGTAAATTTAAAAACATCGTGAAAATTTTATCCCTTAGTTATAAAATAAGTATAATGTAATGTTAAAAAGTATATGCATAGCCACAATTCTTTTAAGATACTTCTAACTAGTGGTTCGCCCCGAACTGAGATCTCACGAATCTCACAAAATAAGTATTATTCTTAGGGCGATTTGCACAGCGATGCCTAAACGTATTTAGTGATTAAATATCATTTAAGGCGTTGTCAAATCATACAAATACGTCAAATTTAAACATAAAACCAAATTAAATATGTTTAGTCGCTAAATACGTTTAGTGATCTATGTGCATGCCGGCCTTAATCTTTAACTAATAAATTAATGCCACAAAATGCATAAGCAATCTACTTGGCCTACAGTTTCATTCAAATTAGAGGTAAGGGCGGTTCTTGTTAATTGGTTATTGTTTTTTAGGGTACAAATTGCAGTTATTCTGGATTTCAGACTTTTGCCTTTATTTATGTTACTAAAAGTAAAGCTACACGAATACCAAATTTCAGCATTGTGGGGTCACTGGTGTACCCTGTGAATTTTGTCAGTTTTGTTTTTATTATGGCTAATAACTCGAAAACTACAAAAACTAAACTAAAAACAAAAACGGGGTTCAAATGTTCTAATAAACACCTTTCATTTGACGTCCTGCTTGACCTAATAGTCTCATTTTCAATTTTTTTTTACCCTTGTTGAACCCCAATATCTCAACAATTTCCTAAATTTTGTAGCTCATTGAGTCACACTAAAATTGTGTCATCATTACCTATCTATATAACAAATTTCACGATGATCGGATGAACGCTTCGAAAGTTATCCTCGGACAAACAAACATACATACATAATAGGTTGGGGAAAAAGTCTTTTCGCATTATAGTATGTATGAACTTGTAATAAAATATCTTTGCTATACTATTTGTATCTGGCTAGTCTTGGTATCATTCAAAGTTTAAATTTT
This sequence comes from Philereme transversata, assembly GCA_963924445.1. Lineage (NCBI taxonomy): Eukaryota > Metazoa > Arthropoda > Insecta > Lepidoptera > Geometridae > Philereme > Philereme transversata. The sequence continues at coordinate 17,685,069 of OZ004347.1, forward strand.
AAAGAAGATAATTCCAAATTCAAATTAGGAAAATGTGTGATTTTTATTGGTTTTTCGTACTGTAAAGATGAGTGAATCTAATGAAGAAATTCGATACATTTTAAAATTTTACTACAAAAAAGGTAAAAATGCAACGAAAGCCGCGAAAAAAACTTGCGATGTTTATGGACCTAGTGCAGTGTCTGTGAGAGTAGCACAAATTTGGTTTAAGCGTTTTCAATCCGGAAATTTTGATGTCAAAGATGCATGTCGCTCTGGTCGCCCTATTACGGATAAAATTGATGCCATTTTTGAAAAAGTGGAGCAAGATCGGCATATCAGTAGTTACGACGTAGCTGAAGAACTGGAAATTGACCACAAAACAGTTTTGACGCATTTGAAAAAAACTGAGTACACAAAAAAGCTCGATATTTGGGTACCCCACGAGCTCACTGAAAGAAACCTAATGAACCGTGTACTCATTTGTGATTCTTTATTACGACGTAATGAAACCGAACCATTTTTGAAGAAGCTGATAACTGGTGATGAAAAGTGGATAACGTACGACAAGAACGTGCGAAAAAGGTCATGGTCAAAGGCCGGTCAGGCTTCACAGACTGTGGCGAAACCCGGGTTAACTCGTAACAAGGTGATGCTGTGTGTGTGGTGAGATTGGAAGGGCATTATTCATTATGAGCTGTTACCACCAGGCAGGACCATCGATTCTGAACTCTACTGCGAACAGCTGATGAGATTAAAGCAAGAAGTTTAGAGAAAGCGGCCGGAATTAATCAACAGAAGGGGTGTGGTTTTTCATCATGATAACACTAGACCTCACACATCTTTAGCCACTCAGCAAAAATTGAGAGAGTTTGGCTAGGAGGTGTTAATGCATCCGCCGTATAGTCCTGACCTTGCACCTTCAGAATTACACCTGTTTCGGTCTCTTGAGAATTCTTTAGGCAGTGTCAGGTTAACATCACGAGAGGACTGCCAAAACCACTTGTCGCGGTATTTTGATCAGAAGCCTCAAAATTTCTATAACAATGGGATCATGTCCCTACCTACAAGATGGCAAAAAGTTATCGAACAAAATGATACCTACATACTTTAGTTAAATGTAAATAAACTGTATTAAAAAATGTTTTGAATTTTCTTAACCTTCCTATACCCGCGCGTTGGTCTGTTAGACCGACAAATTACTTTCCTGTGTTTTTTTCACGTTAGGACAACTCTAGCGCAGGGAGCTTCCTAGTAGCTGCATGATTCGTCGCCATCTTCAATTCAGTGCGACGCGAGCGTTGGTGCGTATAGTGCGTGTCGCAGGTCACACACTTGTAAAAAATATTTTTGTTTGGAGCATGCAGTTATGGTATGCTCTGAGTGCCATAGTGACACGTCTGCGGACAACTAAGATTTTTTTAATGTTCCTCATATTGTTATCTTTAATATTTTAGAGTTTTTTTGTTTGTTTTGTAAAAACTATGTTAATGGTCAAATTTTTGTAGCTCCTAAGAAAAAGAAGCATTTTTTCAGAGACTGTTTTAAAAGACTGTAAGTTAATAATAAAGTAAATATTTTCTATAACATTGGTTTATTTCTTGTAAATACATCCCTTAGTAATAATAAAATATATTTTGAGTAAGGCTTTCTCATCAAAATTATAGAAAAAAATGACTTGTACTTTCGGTCCCAGGCACCGTGCGCGGGTATATTTGTAATTTTTTTTGGCGCGGGTATAGAAAGGTTAAAAAATGCGAAGAAACTTTTTCCCCAACCGATTTGCACAAGTTGATTTGGAGATCTCGCTTCGCTCGATCAATTAATTATTTTCCTACTAATAATCTCTAATGATGATCCTACTAATAATCTTTCACTACCGTTTTATAATATTTTTGCTTAAGAGATTTTACTTTAAATCAGTCTGAATTAGATAGATAGATAATTTCTTTATTGCACACCATTTAAATACAAACATTTATAAGAAAATACACTTAAATAATAGGTACAATGGGCGGCCTTATCGCTAAAAGCGATCTCTTCCAGGCAACCTTTGGATGGACAGGACCTATGTGAACAAAATAAAGACGGCGGCGTAAATCCAATATAGTACACGTACATATATTTATTAAAAATATAGATAATATAAAATAAAATGCATAATTATAATGTATAATATACGAGGCATGCCTTTTAAGTTCTGTCGTTTCCATATTTTCCGGCAATTTTGAATTTGGAACTGTTCTATATTCGAATGTGTTTACATTTTGAATCTCAAAACAGTTGAAAGTATTAGGATTAATGCTATTGTTTAGTCACAGTTTCGATTTGAATCTGTCAGGTCACGTACGAAAATGAATCTTTCTAAGGAAAATGTTCGTGCAATAATTTTCTACAACTTTAGAAGAGGCCTGACACGGCTTCAGTGTTTAGAAGAGCTAACATCTGTGTTCAGTGATGTAGCCCCATGTCTGCGGACTGTCGAACGCTGGTATTTAGAATTCCAGCGTGGACATACTAGTGTTAGTGACAGATTTCGCGAAGGACGCCCAAAATCCGCCTTCACTGAAGATAACATCATTGCTGTGAGACAACTAATTCTCGAAGATCGTCATGTGACGTATCGAGAGATAGAGGCTCTATTAGGCATCTCAGGGACAACCATTCAGAAGATCTTGCATGAAGCGCTTGGTGTGAGAAAGCTAGTTTGCCGTTGGATACCGCATCTGCTTTCCGACGATCACAAGGCGGCCCGCGTCAGATGGTGTAAGAAAACTCTGCAAAGGTTCAACCGAGGGGAGTCAAATCACGTCTACGACATCATAAGTGGTGACGAATCTTGGATCTATGCCTACGATCCTGATACCAAACAACAATCTACAATCTGGGTCTTTCAAGACGAGCCAAAGCCGACTAAAGTTGTTCGTTCTCGAAGCACTTCAAAGAAGATGGTGGCCACGTTCGTTGGAAAAACCAGCCATGTTGCGACTATTGCACTTGAAGATCGTAGAACGGTTAACGCAGAGTGGTATACTACAGTTTGTTTACCACAAGTCATCGCCGAACTTCGAAAATCTAACTCAAAGCGACGCATCATCCTGCACCACGACAACGCAAGCTCACACAGCGCTCGTCAAACGATTGAGTATTTGAAGCAGGAAAAAGTAGAAATTCTTGACCATCCTCCATACAGTCCTGACCTAAGCCCTAACGATTTCTTTACATTTCCTAAAATTAAGAAAAGTCTTCGTGGTCAAAGGTTCCAGTCCGGTGAAGAAGCAGTCGACGCTTTCAAGACAGCCATTTTGAACACCCCACTTTAGAGTGGAATAAATGTTATAATAACTGGTTTGAGCGAATGGAAAAGTGTTTTAAGCTACGTTGTGAATACTTTGAAAAACAATAAAAAGTACTATAAGGTTCTAGATGTGTTTTTTTCTTCAAACGACAAAACTTAAAAGGCATGCCTCGTAATCATAAAATTACATAAATATTAATATTATCTAGTTAGAACCAGTCAGTGGCAAGACCAATCTATTATCTATTACCAATCTATTTAGATAAAATAAAATTACTTACTATTTTTGGGATAATAAACGCCAGGGATCACAGAAGTTGATCCACAGTGGGGTTCACCTTCAAACTCTTCATTGTTCCTTTTAATTAGTGAAACATTATTTTCAATATCCTGCGAAAATATATAAATGAAAATACTTTAATAAATAAGAAATAATGCTAGACATTTCACACAAACTAGCCCCAAACTAAGCAAAGCTTTTAGGTACTATGGGAATTAAATAACTGATAGAATATTTATACATTTTTTTGTAAATACATACTTATACTAATGGTTTGCCCCGAACTGAGATCTCGCGAATCTCCCAAAATAAATATTATTCTTAGGGCGACTTGCACAACGATGCCGAAACGTATTTAGTGGATTAATATGATTTGAGGAGTTCTCAAATCATACAAATACTTCAAATTTAAACATGTTTATGCGCTAAATAGGTTTAGTGATCTTTGTGCATGCCGGCTTTCATCTTGGACTAATAAATTAGTGCCATGAAATGCAAACCAACTGACTTGACCCACAGTTTCATTCAAATTACATGTAATGGGGGTTCTTGTTATTTGATTTTTTTGGGGTACAAATGGCAGTTATTCTGGATTTCAGACTTTTGCCTATATTTGTGTCACTAAAGCTACACGAATACCAAATTTCAGCATTGTTGGGTCATTGGTGTACCCTGTGAATTTTGTCAAAGTTTTGTTTTTATTATGGCTTATAACTCAAAAACTAACAAAATTAAACTAAAAATGAAAACGGGGTTCAAATGTACTAATGAAGACCTTTCATTTAACCACTTGACCTAATAGTCTCATTTTCATTTTTTTTACCCCTCTTGAACCCTAATATCTCAACAACCCCCAATATTTTTATCTCATTGAGTCACACCAAAATTGTGCCATCACTACCTACCTATATACCAAATTTCATGATGATTTGATAAACGCTACGAAAGTTATCCTCGGACAAACAAACATACATACATACATACATACAACGCCGATTTGCCCAAGTTGATTTGGAGATCTCGCTTCGCTCGATCAAATATATAGAAAAATACCCGAACCCGGAACAAATATCTGTAGACCATGCAAACATTTGTCCCGCAGCGGGAATCGTACCCGTAACCTGCGTCTCAGCCGGCTATCGTCAAATGAATGAATGTATTATAACTGAGTCTATTAGAATCAAAAATCGCAATGTCCATAAAAAAGTAAAAATGTGTTGTCTATGGCGTAATAATGTATACATTTTATACATTATTACGCCATAGACAACACATTTTTACTAACCCGTACTTTCTAGATGATTTCAAGACGGATAAATTCATGTGCCTCCAAAAGTAAAGAATTGCTATACTAACGTACTGTTTAGCCATTCAAATACTATTTACTATAATATATATAGCCCATAAGATCAATAGCAGGTTAAACTAAAATTCTAAGCTTAAACCATCACTGACAAACAAAAGTTTTAGTTTAAGCTTCTTACGGTCTTATTTTGTTCACACTAAAGATCAAATTAGAATGAAATTAAAAGATATATTTCTAAATTTAAGTATTATTAAATAAGATGGCGTATTAGCGGGCTAGTTTTATTCAACACTAATTTGATTGATCACTAAAACTAGCCCGCAAACATGTAATCTTAGCAAAAATAACTTAATTTTAGAAATTATTATTTACTATTACTCTTTACTAGTCTCTTACTCATAACCAACGAAATTCATAGCTAATACAATGGTGGCAATTCTGTTGTTTACGCTAACTAAAATTGTGTAAAATACGAACGGTCCTATTTGGTTCATACTAAAGATCAAATTAAAATGAAATTTAAAGTGATATTTCTTAAATTAAGTGTATTTTGTTAAGATGGCATGTTTACGGGTTAGTTTTAGTGATCAATTGAATTGGTGTTGACTAAAACTAGCCCGCAAACACGCCTTCTTATTCAAAAATACTTAAATTTAGAAATGCCACTTTAAATGTCATTCTAATTTGATCTTTAGTGTGAACAAAATAAGACCGTGTTTTACACAATTATAGTTAGTCAGTGTTAACAACTAAATCTGCGGGTTGCCTCATTATGTTTTCCTTCACCGTTAGTGTTTCATAACATTGCTCCAGAAATATATTAAATTTATTAATTATTGAGTAATACTTACCATATTTCCAGAGAACAGCAGCAAAATTTCACTCAACAGCCGAGTAATTGATGTAGGAATACAGTGTGTGCACTATCTTTGTGAATTCTGTCGCGACTGATACGACAATCCTAAGATTTACTTGAATAGGCGTAAAACTAGGTGTCATGGTTTTATTATTACAATGTATCTGTTTAATTATATTTCCGTGACGTTTTTATGTGTGTTTTATATTAACGATGCTAAATATAATTATGAATCAGGTGAATGTTTTGCGTGGAATTTGTATAGTGGCATTCAGTTTTAACAATAAAATGATTATCGATGTGAAAAATCCATAGAAACAGAAACAGGATACGACGGACTCGTATTCTGTCACGCCGTGACGGCATGCGTCCAATAGAATTAGGGCAGGTAAAATTAATTATTTTAATTTCTATTTTTTATGGTAAGATGTCGTGTATAAATCAATAGTACGGATAAAGAATTGTTTGCCGTCACGCGTATTTATTTGCGTATGATAAGATAAGATAAATGGTTTTCTTTACCATCAACCTTTACCATCAATTTAGATGTTTCACTTCTGCCAGGCCCGTGACAGCCACATTTTTGTTAATCTAAGATCTTAGATAAATCGTGACGTGAGTCGAGACTTGCGTATAGAATTAAGAGTTGAATATATTAATTTGTCTTAAGAATTAGTAATTCACTTACAGCGAAAACTTAAACATAACGTAAAACTAGTGACTAACTAATTCAGAACTGTGTCAGAAAAATAAGAATGAAATGAATGAATGAAATACTCTTTATTGCAACGAAACAAAAATAAAGTAACAAAGGAAATAAACAATAAATAACGCTAGAATGGGCGATCATATCGCTAAAAGCTATCTCTTCCAGACAACCTTTGGATGGACAGGATAAGCAAATATCAAAAGACGGCAATATATCAAAATATGATTTATGTTCAAGCTTAATTTTAACCACCATAATCTTCACGCCTATGTCTGTCCGTGTGTTTATCTGTATATCTACGGCATCATAGCTCTCAAACGAATCGACTAACATGGACGCGTTTTTTTAAATACAACACTAGTTTTAACTCCTGCCACAAAAAGAGGACAAGAATATTTTTAAATTTTTGTAAAAATTAACTTGATTTCAGTGATTTAAACGGGTATTTATCACGTATGTACCTTTTTATATGTTATCCCGACGACTTGCAACAGCCGTGGTCGCGGGCAGGTAAATGCCCGTTCAAATCAGTAATTATGTACAGTGATCGTGATATTTTGAAAAATAACTTGTTGATTTTGTTAGTTTATTTTATTTTAACACCTTTTTTGAACTCTACAAACAGTGCAAAAGCTATGATGAGATAATGATGTGTATATAATGATATCATTTTTAAATAGTTTTCAAACACTTTCACTTCTGGGTGTACCTAAAAGGCGCAACATTAATAACAATGTGTTCGGAACGCAATGAACTATCTTAATTATTTTATATTACACTAGTTGACCCGCCGCCAGTGGCTTCGCACGCGTGTTAAATTGCGCAGGCGCAGTTGATTAAAAAGTGGTCTATGTCTCAATCTTGGTCTTAATGTATCTTCCGACAACTTTTTATATTACAAACAACCTTGCGCAAACACTCACAGCTTGTTTATGACTTTAATATAACTGACTCTAAGCGCAGATCGGATCTACTCTTAGTTTAAAAAAATGAAAAACTAAAAAAAAATAAAAATAAAAAAAACGAGAAACCGGCGAATGGCATTTTCCAGTCGTCATTTTTATTTCCTTAGCCCCACACTATATAACAGAGTCAACAAACAAATTAATATATTTCCTTTACCCCGCTATAAATGTCAACAAAAATGTCTTCAGTGGCTCATAACACTGTCGTATAAAGAAACTGAAGACCTTTTAAAAGTTGCTGTATAGACTGTATGTCATACACACACAAACACACGCAAGTTCACACACACACACACACACGCTCACACCTTCTCATCATACATATACATACACACAAACTCAAATACATACACATACTCATATACACATACGCACACATAATAACGCATGCTTATCTTGTATAGTTTTTTTTTTTTAATAATTGGAAATAATAAACTCTGAGGGGGGCGTTAGTGTTTGCGACACGGTTTATAACTTCTGCGAATACTATCGTGTTCCAGTATTGTTGTACCATGTTTTTGTTCCATAATAAAGCTATTTTGATTTAATTTTGATTTTTTGATCTATATACCAATTGAGTCACATATTCGAGTCATAAGTAGTGAACACATAACAGACAGACAGATAATCACAGGGACATGAATTACCTACTTTCTAATTTAGAATACTAGTGGTTCGCCCCGAACTGAGATCTCGCGAGATAAAAACAAAAATATATAATTCGTAATCTTTGACTTTCAAATATTGCCCCGAAATAAATTACCAATTAACTAGATCTACAATTTCATTCAAATTACAAGTAACGGGAGTTCATGTCTTTTGGTTAACCTTATTTGGAGTACAAATTGCGGTTATTCTGAATTTCAGATTTTTACCTATATTGGTGTTATTTAAGCTACACGCTTATCAAATTACAGCACTGTGGGGTAACTGGTGTACCCTGTGAATTTCGTCAAAGTTCAGTTTTTATGATGCCTAATAACTCAAAAACTACAAGGACTTTACTAAAAATAAAAACGCTGTCATACAATGCATTAATAAAGAATGAAGACATTTCATTTGACGTAAAACTTAACCTAATAATCTCATTTTTAGGTTTTTTACCCCTCTTGGATACCAATATCTCAACAACCCCCCATCTGTTTTAGTTCATTTAATCACACCAAAATTGTTCCAACACTCAGACAAACAAACATAAGTACATACAACGCCGATTTGCCCGAGTAGATTTGGAGATATTACTATGCTCGATTATTTAGCAAGGATTCAAAGATTCTTTGAATTTTCTGAATTTAAGATGTTTGGAAAAGAAGGAAGATGTTATTTTTTAAACAACAGCAATAAATTATCGTTTACAGCCAGTCAAGAAATAGAAATAATTAGAAACCATCGATATATTATGTGATATACTTATGTCTATGTTACAAACAAATGCAGAATGTGGTGTTGTCCATGTTTTTTTTAAATGCAGTAAAAAAGTAATCTGATGAAAAAGAATCAATGCTCAGCACTTTTTTACTTGAACGAAATAAGAAAGTTCGTACATTAAAAAAAAATAAGTAAATAACAGAATCACCACCAATTTTGTAAAATGCATAAACTAAGCATACACAAATTTTATTGAACCAGTTTTTTTCTAATAAGCATAAAACACACGGTAAAATGTCATTGAAGACTTCTAGAAATATAATTGTTTTATAAAAAACTACTATAAAAAATATTCTGTGAAACAAAACATACAAACTATCCATGATGATGATGATTCATCGATGTGTAATATTTAAGAGTGCGGTCCCAGCGGCATCCCCGGTAGTACTCCCCTAAGTTTGTTCAGAGAGTATCCCTGGCATTGATGGAACTTCCCCTCTCACCCCTATCACCCCTGTGGATCGTGTAATGAATTACGACATATATTACAACATTGTCTAACGGATGAACTGAGAACTGTTTGCAAAACATTAGTAGGATTGTTTTTATTTGTTGATTGAGCGAAGCGAGATCTCTAAATCAACTTGGGCAAATCGGCGTTGTATGTATGTATGTTTGTTTGTCCGAGTATAACTTTCGAAGCGTTGATCCTATCATTGTGGTATTTGATACATAGGTATCATGAGCTAAAAATGGTGAGGGGTTGTTGAGATATTGGGGTTCAAGGGCGGTAAAAAAAAATTGAAATGAGACTATTACGTCAAATGGGGCGTCAAATGAAAGTTCCTAATTAGTACATTTAGACTTCGTTTTTATTTTTAGTAAAGTCCTTATAGTTTTTGAGTTATTAGCCATAATAAAAACTGAACTTTGACAAAATTCACAGGGTACACCAGTGAATCCACTGTGCTGTAATTTGGTATGCGTGTAGCTTAAGAGACGCAAAAGTCTGAAATCCAGAAAAAGTGCCATTTGTACCTCAAAAAAGTATAACCACATTACATGAACTCCCGTTGCATGTAATTTGAATGAAACTGTAGGTCAAGTTATTTGGATATATATTATATTTCGTGCCACTATTTTGATAGTCAAAGATTACAAATATTATTTTTTTGTTTTAATTGGAGACTCGCGAGATCGCAGTTCGGGGCGAACCATTAGTTTATTGGTGTAAGTCAAGCGCTGCCCACTACCTCACCTGATGGTAAGTGATGGTGTGATCGAAGATGGAGCACGCTTGCCTAGAAATAACCTATTTATTCTGAGCTTGAAGACTCCGAAATTATCCTGGTCCGCGAAACATACGCCGGAAGTGAGTTCCATTCCTTACAAGGCTAGGTTGTATGCCGACCAGGTATGGGTACGTCTCGGTACGTCTGCTTGTCCGGTGGTGGAAGGGGAAGGAGGGATAAGATCATGAAGATCTTGCGCATATTCATCACACTGAATCGTATAGATTGCCTTGCTTAAATGTAATTAAGTGAATTTTAAGTAACTTTTGGAATTGTCCCATGAAACGAATATAAGTTTTAAATTGAAAACAGTCATCCATTATAAACTTTATCAATTTTAGTCAAGAAAATGTTGTATTAAGGTACAATAACCATTTAAGGGATATTTAAGGTTTCACGCGTTTAAAAGTTGTTTGTATCTGAAGAAAGCAAACTGTTCCCACGCAATTATAAATCCTTAGAGCTTTGGAGTTCTCAAACTAACAAATAGTTTTATTTTTTTCAACTACACAATTCTTACCTCTTTGACCGTCAATCCCCAAAGTAAACACTCCAGAGCCGAATACTTAAGTCTTCGGAAACCGGTCAATGAAACAACATTTTTCAACTTACCACATTTTATCACGCCCACTCGTCCGCGGGGAAAACGCCGGGTGAAAAGGGATTCTGACAGATGACAGGCAATCCCTCGCATTTGGGGGTGTTTGTCATTCTATTAGCAAAGAAAACATCTTTGGTGCCAATACGGGTTCTATTCGCATTATTTGTGGATGGATCGCGCGCTCGATTAGACATGTTAGGTTGATTGTGTTCGGTGTTAGAGCGGTTATGCGGAATGGAGCTACGTTTGACACCACCCTGTTAATATTAACGTGTGTTTTTTCTGATACTACTCAATATGTTATTCTGAAGCTCTTCTGAGTTATTTTCCAGCTAGTTATTATACTACGTGTTTTGTTATGTACGGGACGACATTAAATGAAAACACGAGTTGGACTACATAATGGCTAGTATTGTTGTGAAATAGATGGTGTCGCATGGTGTCTGCCGATTCCTACGCATAAATCTCTCCTTTATTGACAAAGCTCCTGTACAGCTGCAACCACTTGACATGTTATTGATCGAGCGAAGCGAGATCTCCAAATCAACTTCGGCAAATCGGCGTATTATGTATGTAAGTATGAATGTATGTATGTTTGCTTGTCCGAGGATAACTTTCGAAGCGTTGATCCGATCATCGTGAAATGTGATACATAGGTAGGTAGTAATGGCACACTTTTGGTGTGACTAAATGAGCTAAAAATGTGGGGGGGTTGTTGAAATATTGGGGTTGAAGACGGGTAAAAAAATGAAAATGAGCCTATTAAGTCAAGTGAGACGTCAAATGAAAGGTCTTTATTAATACATTTCAACCCGGTTTTTATTTTATAGTTTAAGTCTTGTAGTTTTTGAGTTATAAGCCATAATAAAAACAAAACATTGACATAATTCACAGGGTACACCAGTGACCTCACTATGCTGAAATTTGGTATTCGTGTAGCTTTAGTGAGGAAAAGTCTGAAATCCAGAATAACTGCATTTTGTACCCCAAAAAGAGTAACCAATTAATATGAACTCCCGTTACCTGTAATTTGAATGAAACTATAAGTCAAGGGCGAACCACTAGTAGTTTTTAAGTTTAGATTTTTTAATGATAAGGCCTCTTTACAGCCGCTTTAATTAACTAATTTTACATTATTTTAATTTAATTTTATTATTTTAATGTTCTTCTGACAAAACCAGCATACAGCCGCAACTAAAATATTATTGTATTAATAATTATTAACATACTAGTTAGGTAAACCTACACCTTATATAGACTCCTAACATTTTTTTATGTGATAAAGTTGACGTAACTAAGTGTTCTATGAAATATGAAATAAATAAATATGATATAGGAATATATAGGTTTTTTTCAAATTCATAACATTAGAAATTTTTACATTTTTAAACATCCATAATATCATGTCCAAAAATATCAGTGAAACAGCCTGTATAAAATAGATAAACAAATGATATTCATTCATCATGAAGTAGGTACCTGTTAAACTGACCAAGCAGTATCGCCGCTTGATAAGGGCTCGCCCAGGCAAGTACTACCATCATACCTATTTCTGCCGCCAAGCAGCATTGCTCTGTTAAGGTTGGAAGGGGTTGCCGGTGAAATCACAGGCACATGAGGTTGTTCACCTGTACGTCTCAAGTTGATAGACGCAGGGCAGTGCATCGTAGGACACATTTCTAACGTGCGAGACCTACGAGGCAATTCTCTGTTATAGGCGATGGTCACCACTTAACATCAGGTGGGCTATAAGCTTCTTACATCTCAATGTAGTATAAATTAACAAACTATTTTCCAACTATCCTTTTCTGTCAGCTCAAAAGGGACAACAGTTCGCAAACGCTATCCTTTGGGACTAGATATAAGCAGGAACTTTGACCGACGCGTGATGAAATTCTTATGCTAATCTTATGCCCTCGTGTTCAAAGGTCATTGTGAGTGTGCTCAAAGTTTAGATACGACAAACCCTTTTTCTTGTTCCAAATTCAGATATCATTTTTATAATTATTTTTTAATTTTACAAAAACCACTTATTTGTGTGTACCACGTGAGCTAAGGAACAAGTACGCAAGGAACTAGTATCCTTGTGAAAGGGCTTGCGGGGGAAGCACTACCACCATACCTATTTCTGCTACCAAGCAGCATTGCTGTGTTTCGGTTTAAAGGGTATGGTTGCCAGAGAAATTACAGGCACGTGACGCTTTACACATGCATGCCCCAAGTTGATGGACACTGGGCAGTGCATCGTAGCCGTAGGACACATTTCTAAAGTGCGTAACCTGCGACGCAATTCTCTGTTATAGGCGATGGTTACCCCTTAATATCAGGTGGTCTATAAGCTTGTTCCATCTCAATGTAGCAAACAAAACTAGGGTAGACAAATATAAAATCTGTACACGATGAGACTGCGTAACAAAGTAAATTTTTAGAGCTCCGGACGAAAATGATAAAACGGAACCTATGGTCTGATTTTATCTGTCTGCCCATCAGCTAACTACTAAAGCCACTGACTTGAAATATGGAATGATTATAAATAATACTGATGCCGTATAGTTCTGGAGTTCTAATGAAACACTAAAGATAAACTCGCTGTTGCCACTTGTAGAATCCATAAAGTTAGTAAATCGTTTAAAGGGTAAGGTGTACGCTTTTATAACAAACTCCCAAGGGATTTACAAAAATTGACAATTAAGAAATTTAAGAACGTAATTAAACAAAATCTTTATAAAAAAGCCTATTATAAAATATCGGATTATTTAGATGATAGAGAAGCTTGGGATTAAAATTGCTCCAACTCGTTCAAAATGTTACAATTTAGACGTTATTCATTTTCTGTATTGTATGTATTCTAATAGGATCATTAAAAAAAACAAACATACTTGTTTCTTGCCTTTCTTTCTTGGCTTGGTCGCGAACGAACAGGCAGTAAAATTGACGTTTCAAAGTGATCCTTGTGATTTAATGAATCAAAATATTTGACTTTTGAAACTGACAAAACATACCCCCCCCCCCCCCCCCCCCTCCCCCCCGTCTTGCAGAAACCTGCCTCGGTGCGCGAGTCTCACTCGTACTTAATCGATCTTGTACATATTTATGTTTCATACAATTTTTATTAATTTATTTTATTAAATTTCTTTATTACAAAGAATGATACAATTAGGTTACATAATACTTATACGAAATAAGGTACTTTAGGTATAATCAGCCCCACTTTCACTAACCATCACTTTTCCTAACTACGTTTAAATGTTAAAACGTGTTATGTTTTTAGTCTCAAGTTACTTTAACATGAAACTACTTGACTACCTCCTTGGTGCAGGGGGCGAATAGCCGGCTGAGACGCAGGAGGTACCGGGTTCGATCCCCGCTGCGGAACAAATGTTTGCATGATCTACGGATATTTGTTCTGGGTCTGGTTGTTCCTCTATATAATAGGTTGGGGGAAAAGTCTTTTCGCATTATAGTATGTATGTACTTGTAATACAATCTCTTTGGCTATACTATATGTATCTGGCTGGTTTTGGTATCATTCAAAGTTTAAATTTTAAAGAAGATAATTCCAAATTCAAATTAGGAAAATGTGTGATTTTTATTTGTTTTTCGTACTGTAAAGATGAGTGAATATAATGAAGAAATTAGATACATTTTAAAATGTTTCTACAAAAAAGGTAACAATGCAACGCAAGCCGCGAAAAAAATTTGCGATGTTTATGGACCTAGTGCAGTGTCTGTGCGAGTAGCACAAATTTGATTTAAGCGTTTTCAATCAGAAAATTTTGATGTCAAAGATGCACGTCGCTCTGGTCGCCCTATTACGGATAAAATTAATGCCATTTTTGAAAAAGTGGAGCAAGATCGGCATATCAGTATTTACGACGTAGCTAAAGAACTGCGAATTGACCACAAAGTAGTTTTGGCGCTTTTGAAAAAAAACTGGGTACACAAAAAAGCTCGATATTTGGGTACCCCACGAGCTCACTGAAAGAAACCTAATGAACCGTGTACTCATTTGTGATTCTTTATTACGACGTAATGAAACCGAACCATTTTTGAAGAAGCTGATAACTGGTGATGAAAAGTGGATCACGTACGACAAGAACGTGCGAAAAAGGTCGTGGTCAAAGGCCGGTCAGGCTTCACAGACTGTGGCGAAACCCGGGTTAACTCGCAACAAGGTGATACTGTGTGTGTGGTGGGATTGGAAGGGCATTATTCATTATGAGCTGTTACCACCAGAAAGGACCCATCGATTCTGAACTCTACTGCGAACAACTGATGAGATTAAAGCAAGAAGTTGAGAGAAAGCGGCCGGAATTAATCAACAGAAGGGGTGTGGTTTTTCACCATGATAACGCTAGACCTCACACATATTTAGTCACTCAGCAAAAATTAAGAGAGTTTGGATGGGAGGTGTTAATGCATCCGCCGTATAGTTCTGACCTTGCACCTTCAGATTTCCACCTGTTTTGGTCTCTTCAGAATTCTTTAGGCAGTGTCAGTTTAATATCACGAGAGGACTGCCAAAACCACTTGCCGCGGTATTTTGATCAGAAGCCCCAAAATTTCTATAGCAATGAGATCATGTCCCTACCTACAAGATGGCAAAAAGTTATCGAACAATATTGTACCTACATACTTTAGTTAAATGTAAATAAACTATATTAAAAAATGTTTTGAATTTTCTTAAAAAATGCGAAGAGACTTTTTCCCCAACCTAATATTATAAGTATGTATTTACAAAAAAAATGTATATTAGTATTCTATCAGTTATTTGGTTCCCATAGTACAAGCTCTGCTTAGTTTGGAGATAGCGCTGTGTGAAATGTCCAGCAATATTTATTATTATTGATCGAGCGAAGCGAGATCTCCAAATCAACTTGGACAAATCGGCGTTGTATTTATGTATGTATGTTTGTTTGTCCGAGGATAACTTTCGTAGTGTTTATCCGATCATCATGAAATTTGGTATGTAGATAGGTAATGATGACACAATTTTGGTGTGACTCAATGAGCTAAAAATATTGGGGGGTTGTTGAGATATTAGGGTTCAAGAGGGATAAAAAAAAATTAAAATGATACTATTAGGTCAAATGGGACGTTGAATTAAAGGTCTTTATTAGTACATTTCAACCCCTTTTTATTTTTTTTTGTAGTTTTTGAGTTATTCGCCATAATAAAAACAAAATTTTGACAAAATTCACAAGGTAGACCAGTGACCCGACAATGCTGAAATTTGGTATTCGTGTGGCTTTAGTGACACAAATATAGGCAAAAGTCTGAAATCCAGAATAACTGCCATTTGTACCCCCAAAAAATAACCAATTAACAAGAACCCCCGTTACATGTAATTTGAATGAAACTGTAGGTCAAGTAGTTTGGTTATGCATTTCGTGGCACCAATTTATTAGTCAAAGATGGAAGCCAGCATACACAAAGATCACTAAACGTATTTAGCGACTAAACATGTTTAAATTTGAAGTATTTGTATGATTTGGCAACTCCTTAAATCGTATTTAGCCACTAAATACGTTATACGGGAGATTCGCGAGATCTCAGTTCGGGGCGAACCACCAGTATAAGTATGTATTTACAAAAAAATATGTTTATAAGTATTCTATCAGTTATCTAGTTTCCATAGTACAAGCTCTGCTTAGTTTGGGGCTAGATAGCGCTGTGTGAAATGTCCAGCAATATTTATTATTAATATTTATTTAATACTTCAAGTAACCCTGTTAAAGCTTATAAATTTCAAAACATCGAATGTAGTTGAGAATAAATTTCAAAAGGACTAACAACTCACTAATCAGCTCGCATACTCGATCCGCTCAACTTGAGAGTATGTGCATAAACTTTTCAACTAAACGATCGATCAATTAGGTGTAGTATATGGTGAGGTAGAAAGTTTAAATCATTCAAACGATAGGATAATGTTAGTTATTATAATATTAAAGCTATTTCAGAGCAAATTCAAACGATTTACCACCCATAAGAAAAACACAGGTTTTGATTAATTTTGGTATAAAAACTTTATTGGCGCAGAAGGAGGTTAATGTTGTTATTGACAAACCAAGCGTGCGAAGCCGCGGACTGAAGCTTGTAGATAACTAGTGGTTCACCCCGAACTGAGATCTCGCGAGTCTACCATAAAAACAAAAAAAATATTATTCGTAATCTTTGACGATCAAAATAGTGCCACGAAATTAAACCAACTTACTTGACCCACAGTTTCATTCAAATTACAGGTAACGGGAGTGCATGTAAAGTGGTTACTTTTTTGGGGTACAAATTGCAGTTTTTCTAGATTTCAGACTTTGTATCACAAATATAGGTAATATTTGTGATACATAAGCTACACGCATACCAAATTACAGCACTGTGGAGTCACTGGTGTACCCTGTGAATTTTGTCAAAGTTTAGTTTTTATTATGGCTATCACCAAGGCCTCAAAAACTACAAAAACTTTACTAAAAATAAAAACGGGGTCAAAATGTACTAATGAAGACCTTTAATTTGACGTCTCACTTGACCAAATAGTCTCATTTTCATTTTTTTACCCTTCTTGAACCCAAATATCTCAACAACCGCCCAACATTTTCAGCTCATTGATTCACACCAAAATTGTGCCCTTATTACCTACCTATATACCAAATTTCACGATGATTGGATAAACGCTTTGAAAGTTATCCTCGGACAAACAAACATACATACATACATCATACATACATTTGTTCCGGGTCTGGTTGTTTCTCTATATATTATAAGTATGTATTTACAAAAAAAATGTATATAAGTATTCTATCAGATAATTATCTGGTTCCCATAGTACAAGCTCTGCTTAGTTTGGGGCTAGATAGCGCCGTGTGAAATGTCTAGCAATAAATTAATATTTTAGCAATACATACATACAACGCCGATTTGCCCAAGTTGATTTGGAGATCTCGCTGCGCTCGATCAATAAATAATTCATCATCACTTTAGTCCAGAATCACCCAGTGCTGGGATACCATGTTTTCTGCCAGTCGCCTCTATCCTGTTCGTCCTGTGCGTCTCTCATCCAATATTTATCCAATAATTGAACCTGAATTTCCTGCTTGCCTTCTATTTGCCCACTAGGCCTCAGAGGACGCCATAGTTAAGTACATACATATTCTACTTGTCTTCACTTCGTTCTAGAACATTGAGCTGATTAATAGGATTTGCATTGTGCGTTATGAGCTGTTACGTTACAATTAATTAATATCACCACATCGGTTTGACACTATAAGTTATGCAGCAATTAAACTGATTACGAGAGACTAATTCGTAAAGCGACTGTAATTAAGAAATTGCGAAACTTCAATTGTAAAAATTAACAAAATTTTAAAGAAAATAAAATTTAATAATTTCCGAAATCGATTCGTAAAGCCTCCAAAATTTTTCCGCCCATATATTAGTAAAACCCGCTCCGGCTAGCTGAATTATAAAGGTTCCTGTGGTTAATGGCTATAATTTCCAACTTTTTGAAAAATCTCACCAAAACTTCCCCCGTTAAGTGCCCGGGAAATCTTCTGCTTCACGTGATTTTACTTAAAAATGAATATTTAATTCATTTCCTCTGTCTAAGACGGTTAGAGGAAAATCGGGTGAAACAGGTTTCAGATCTCGCTGAGCAACTTATGCCTACAAATACACCTGCGGGCTCGATAATCCTCATTTATTTAAACAGATTTTTGCATCCTAATGTTGCAGATTTTGGGGTTATTTCTAATGAATTGTTAATTTACAGTCAAAAGATTGTAATATTTTAGTAATCTGTGGTATAATGCTGAGTGACAAAATCAATTCCACACTTAAAAAATTACAAAATGAATTTTTACACGATTATGGCAAATTCAAAAGGAAGGGTATGTTTTTAACAGTATGTATGTATGATTAAGTTATATATATATATATATATATATAGGGTGTTTGATAATATACGGTCAAAAATAGAGGCGGTTATTTTGATGAGCATAATAAATAAATTTGTGAAATGTTTACCATGGAAAATTTATTTTGGCATGTAAAAACAAACTCTTTATTAAACGTATGTTGTGCTATTGCATAATGCTTGCCATATAACCACAGATACTGTATTGGTGACTTCTCGAGATATATCTTGTTGTCCCTTTCTAACCCAAAACCCACAGCCATTTCCGGAAGAGATACCAAATTGGACTTTACTTTTGGATGTCGATTGCAAGAGTAAGCAGTAAGTTTTATAACGAATTAATCACTTAAACTTAGTCGATTTGCTTGTATATTTGATTATGTAACTAGTCATTTTTTTATCGAGAAGTATTTTTTTATGATTTGAGAAACCTTCACTTGAATATCGTCAGTATATTACAAAACGTATATTATCAAACTACTCATCCGATTTCGATGAATGAGGTGTCAATCGATTCGTTATTATGGTGCGGGTGACATATGATACCATCAATATAGGTATTACATAGTCGGGTTTCAGTTTTGTAAACTTATATAGCTTGTTTGCCATTATTTTACGGCATTCAAATTTAAATGAATTGTTTAAATATACAAACTGTTCCATGCAAACTCTGAATAGAAAGTGTTTTATTAAGATTGTAATTTCAAGTGTTAAGGTATTATGTATTACTTGAGTTGGTTACTACTTATGATCGTAAGCGGCCCCACATTTTTTAAGAATGGTTAGGTAGTTTTATTGCAGTTGAAAAGTTTTAGTCTATTGTGACTTTAAATTAAATTTTCATGATAGTTTGTTGAAAATGTGGAGTCGAAAAAGGTAACGTAGAATGGACGGAATTCTGCAATTCGGGTTAAGACAATTAGGTCAAACTCTACATACGAAAATAGAGAAACCACTCGTATTTTCTGGTTTGAAAACCTAAAAACTGCCAAAAAAATCAATTCTGCAGAAACTATTTTAACGTAACTTTATTTTTATGCAAAACCACGTTATTATTTAGTAAAGCGAGGATTGTCACGTGCCGTGATATCAGTGAAGATTCACGTTTATATAAAATAAATTTATTTACCCCATCTTTTTTTGTAAAATATTCACTCATAAATTTAATTCCTTTATTCTAGGAACAGTTGATTCCTATCTGAACAAGCTTCCATCCGCGGCTTCACACGCGTGGTTTGTCAATAAGATTTTTTGCAAAATCGGGTTAAAAGTAGCCTTAAAATATTACTTAATCCTAGTCGTAATCGATGTACCAAATTTAATCGAAATTGGTCCAGCCCAGCCGTGAAAATGCAACAAACAGACTGACAGAGGTTTTCCCCAGGGACTACAGTATGGGGTTCTTCAAAATAGAGCGTTTTGAAAATTTTACAGGGAGTTATTATACCTTTGGTGTTAACGCCCATAAGCTACGGTAACCGCTTACCATCAGGTAGGCCGTATGCTTGTTCGCTACCTTAGTAGTATAAAAAACAGAGTTAATTTCGTTTGCTACTTATTTATAATACTAGTATAATTCTCCTAAAATACCGTAATTTTCATATTTTTTTTTAACCTGAAATGTACCACTGCAGGACAAAGACCCTTGTTCTCAATAAGTAAAAAGTATAATTTATTCGTAATAAGTAAGAGTAGTATTTTTCCAACTTTCGCGACTTTCGCGACTGTAAATAACTATTGGTTCGCTTCGAACTGAGATCTCGCTAGTCTCCAATTAAAACAAAAAAATATTATTTGTAATCTTTGACTATCAAAATAGTGCCACGAAATAAATAACCAACATTTGACCTGCAGTTTCATCCAAATTACAGATAACGGATGTTCATATAAATTGGACACTCTTTTTTGGGATACAAATTTCAGTTATTCTGGATTTCAGACTTTTGCCTATATTTGTGTCACTAAATCTATACGTATACCAAATTACAGCACTGTGGGGTCACTGATGTACCCTGTGAATTTGTCAAAGTTTAGTTTTTATATGCTAATAACTCAAAAACTACAAAAAATAAACTAACAATAAAAACGGGGTGGAAATGTACTAATGAAGACCTTTCATGTGACTCCCACTTGACCTAATAGCCTCATTTTCATTTTTTTTACCCCTCTTGAACCCCAATATTTCAACAACCCCCCCAAATTTTTAGCTCATTGAGTTACACCAAAATTGTGCCTTCATTACCTACCTATATACCAAATTTCACGATGATCGGATAAACGCTTCGAAAGTTATCCTCGGACAAACAAACATACATACATACAACGCCGATTTGCCCAAGTTGATTTGGAGATCTCGCTTCGCTTGAACAATTAAGTAAGAGCACTTCTACTTTTTCAGAATTAGTAATTTTAAGAATAGAATACTTAAAAATTGCAAGCTTCTTGGCAGATGAAAACTTAATAGTAGGTTATTCACTGCGGATTCAATTACCACTCGGCTCAGGTGCGACTCAGCCTGAACCTGTACGGGGAGGCCTGTTTCACTCAACATTTTACAATAACAGGCTTTTTGATTATATGCCTCACATTGTACCATTAGTATATTTTGTCTTATTAGTTTTTGAAATCCCATATTTTATTTTATAACTTATAGGTTAGCGTTTGACCACTATCTCGCCTGCTGATAAGCGATATTGCAGTATACGATGGTACACGCTTGCCTTGAAGAAACCTATTCACTCGCGACTTGAAGATCTCTAGGTTGTAGTTATCAGGAAACACAGACTCAGGCAAGGCGTTCCACTCCTTGGTGGTGCGCATAATGAAGGTGGAAGAGTACCGCTTTGTGCGTATGGGAAGTATGTCTCCCATGCAGCGGTGGCGCATCGCGGAGCGCCTGGTTGTCCGATCATAGAATGGGGATGGTGGGATCAAGTTGAAAAGCACACTCTCCGAAATGTATCTGATAAAAAACCGCGAAGCTTGCAACCTTTCGAGGATGCTCAAGGATGTGGAGCCTTGCATTTGCTAACTCTTCATTGCAAATGAGCTTCTTGGCTCTTCTCTCAATTCAATCTAGAGCCTCTAGCTGGTATTTCGCTGATCTGTCCCAGAGGTGATAACAGTTCTCCAGACATGATCGGACTTATGCTTGGTATAAATTGAGCAACTGTCCCGGTGTGAAGTATTGCCTCACCTTTGCAAGTATTCCAAGCTTCTTAGCAGCCAGCTGGGCTTTCGACTCAATGTAGGAGCCGAAATCGAGAGAGAGTGTTAATGAAATACCAAGGAGCTCGAGCTGGTCAGAAATCGGCACGGGTACATTACGAAAAGTAGGAGCGAGATGAAATGGGATCCGTTTTGCGGAACACAGCCACGCTTGGGTTTTATTTGCATTAAACTTAACCAAGTTCGCATCGCCCCAGTCGGAGATCGCCTTCAAGGATAAGTTTAAGCGTTTAACCATGGCCTCTCTGAGTGACTGAATCTGCGCCCCACTGGCTCGTGCAGTAGATGTGTAACTCTCCACAACTGTGCTGTCGTCTGCATATCCAAAGGTCCCAGGCTTTAGCAGATCGTTGATATGCAGCAGGAAGAGAGTTGCAGAGAGAATCGACTCTTGAGAGACTCCGGCGTTAAGCGCCAATTGATCGGACAAGCAGCCATCAACGACGACTCATATCGATCGGTCTCTCAAAAAGTCCGAGATCCAAACGCAAAGACCAGTGGGTAGACCGAAAGATGGAAGCTTACTTATAAGGCTATCATGCCAGACCCTGTCAAAGGCCTTTGAGATGTCGAGAGAAACAGCAAGCGCTTCTCCGTATTTCTCAATGGCCACGCTCCATAAATGCGTGGCATACGCCAGAAGATCCCCGGTTGACCGGTTTCGGCGGAAACCGTATTGGCGATCAATGAGGAGGTTATTAGCTTCTAGGTGTGCCAGGAGCCTGTTGTTCAGAACACGTTTCATAGTCTTACAGGTTATGGACATGACCGAGATGGACCTATAATTTGATCAGCACGACTACCTTTTTTGGGCACAGGCTGCACATTAGCCAGCTTCCATGATTTCGGCACATGTCCAACCTCAACAGAGTGGCGAAAGAGGTGAGTTAGTACAGAAGTGAGCTCAGACGCACAGGATTTAAGCACAATTTCTGGAATCATTATATCACTTTAGTCACTGCAACAGACAGACAGACAAAGAAACAGAGTTACTACTATCGAATTTATAATATTGGTATGGATAAAGGTGCTCCGAAATATAGGTATATTTTCCCGAAAGGGGGTTTATGACCAGACTTAAAAGAACAATGTTTGTTCTACTGCTTAATAATTCTTTTATGTGATGTTACTATGTTTGTTATGGTAAGTCCTAGAAAAGGCGCACCGCCTAAAAATAAGCTGATTTGAGGGTAAACCAAAAAGTTTAAAAAAAATATATATATTGAAATTCCTTTTGTTTTAAGTTGTTCTTTTTCATGAGATAACATGCATAGGAGCATCCTGTATATTAACAAGGCTTGTTATAATGAGTCATATATTTTTTCATCACATCTCCACGATCTCATCTGATGGTAAGCGATGATACAGTCTACGATGGAACACGCTTCACTTGCGTCTTGACGGTCTTGAAGTTGAATTTATCAAAAAACACAGATTCAGGCAAGGCATTCCACTCAGGTGGATTCACACGTCATACCACACATTCCAGTCGTAAAGATCGTAGAACAAAGCGAGCTCTATCAATATAAAAGCGAGCAAAACGAGCCAATTTCATCCAAACTTCCTAATAAAGATAACCAAACCTATCTTCTCCACGTTTTTAGAAATCTTTTGACTTCGTTTTCAATTGATAAAAATCAAAATTAGTAAAATTAAATTCAACGAGCGTTTTAAGATTTTTTACAGGGTATTTTTTTATCGATCAGTGATATCGTTATCGAAATGAAACGCTTTATTCTATACGTAACAACTATTACTTCTTCTGTGCTAGTACAAACCGGTTCTGGAAATTCTAGAAATTTCCAGATAATGCAGGCGGGTTGTATGTGCGGGTTTAATTTAATTTCCTGTGGGTTAGCGAGGATTATTGCTTGACGTAGTTTTTACCGCTCCTTTTTTCCTCAATTTATTGAAATCTAGGTTTTAGGGAATAGACGTACACAACTTTCTATTCATAAAACCCTTTTAAAACTTTGTCACAACATCATCAACAAAAAATAGATGATATTTAAACTCATTTCAATCATCTTCTACCTTTTGATGCTTGCTTTACCTACTGTTATTGAGAAATATAAAATTATTGACGACATCCGTGGCGCAGTGGGCGAATAGCTGGCTGAGACGCAGGAGGTAGCTGGTTCAATTCCCTCCGCGGAACAAATGTTTGCATGATCTATATTTGTTCCAAGTCTGGATGTTTTTCTATATATACATAGGTATTATAAGTATGTATTTACAAAAAAAAAAGAATATTACTTATATCAGGTATCTGGTTCCCACAGTACAAGCTCTGCTTAGTTTGGGGCTAGATAGCGCTGTGTGAAATGTCCAGCAATATTTATTTATTTTTATATATTCTATCTCTCCTCACTTGCCTGAGTAACCTTATTTTATACTATGCAAGTATTATTTAAACCTGTTCCAAATTTCAAGTCGATATCTTGTAGTTGCTGAAATAAAAGCCGCCGTCTTTCACGGTCTGATTATGGCAGAAGCGTGCTCCATCTTCGATCACACCATCACTTATCATGAGGTGAGGTGGTGGTCAAGCGCTTGACTATCATCAATAAAAAAATACAAAAAAAAACGGACGGACGGATTATAAGTATGTATTTACAAAAAAAGTATATAAGTATTCTATCAGGTATCTGGTTCCCATAGTACAAGCTCTGCTTAGTTTGGGGCTAGATAGCGCTGTGTGAAATGTCCAGCAATATTTATTTATTTATGTATTTATTGTATGATATACATTTTTATTCATTCCATTCGAATCTTGATATTTGATTCGAGGGAAATAAAAACTTACCTATTATTTACAAGGAAGCACGAGACCATAGCCCACCTGATGTGAAACGGTTACCACTGAGTATAACATTTGCACTGTCTCACGGGTTAATATTATTGAACGAGCGAAGCGAGATCTCCAAATCAACTGGGGCAAATGGGCGTTGTATTTAGGTATGTATGTTTGTTTGTCCGAAGATAACTTTCTAAGTGTTGATCTGCTCATCGTAACATTTACGATAGGTAGTGATGGCACAATCCTGGTGTGGCTTAATGAGCCAAAAAAATGTGAGGGGGTTGTTGAGATATTGGGGTTTAAACGGGGTAAAAAAATCAGATTGAGACTATTTTAGGTCAACTGGGACGTCTAATGAAAGGTCTTCGTACATTCGATTAGTCGTCGACTAGTACATTTCAACTCTGTTATTATTTTTAGTTAAACTAAAAATAATCTTTGTTGTTTTTGAGTTAATAGCCATAATAAAAACTGAACTTTGACGAAAATCACAGGGTGCACCAGTGACCCCACAGTGCTGAAATTTGGTATTACTGTAGCTACTGTGACACAAATATAGGGAAAAGTCTGAAATCCAGAATAACTGCAACTTCTACCCGTAAAAAGATAAAGATATAACATGAACCTACGTTTTATGTAATTTAAATGAAACTGTAGATCAAGTTATTTGGGTGGGCATTTTGTGGTACTATTCTATTTGTCAAAGAATATGGGTAATATTTTTGTAGATTTATAGGAGACACGGGGCGAACCGGCGTTACTAATAAATTATTTAATTTAAGCAACAATAAAATACACATACAGGATAGTAAATAACTTATTCTACGGCCGTTAAAAATATATACCTTAGCATAAAATACATATAAAAACTTATATTGCATAAGCACTGCAATTTCGGTATAAAAAAAACCCTTTGGCCAAATATCTTCCTTCATGAAGGTCGACAGATATTAGGTCGGTTAATGTCCAAGGCTTTGCCTACATGGCATTGCGTTACGCCCGTCATCCTGAAACTTTCAGATGCAAAGTCTCTGGCGTCTGTAATATCACCCGTATTCTCTTCAAACAACAAACACACAACACAGCAATCAAATTATGTTGCTTCCTCAAACTCAGAATTTTTGAAATGTAGAATTTTCTCGAATGTTTACGGCCTGCATACCTTTCTTCAAATACTTATTAACTACAAAGGCAAATCGTAAAAGGAAGTTAACAAGAATTCCTGAAACTGCCACTCGTCCAAATATCAAATCCAAATCAAGCGCCATTTTCAACATAGAAGCATTTCGACAAAATCTTTTATTTTACTTCAATTTCACCTACCCGCATTTCATCTCACAAACTTCCTCGTTTCCGTTTTCGCTTGTCGAACTGTAACATCAACAATGGCGTAGGTATTGAAAGTTTTAAGAGTTCCGCCGTTCGCCGATAATTGCAGCAATCTAGATAATGATGGAATGTTTTGTGTAAGCAGCCGATCTTACTGTATTGCTGAGTTTCTCGGGGTATTCGAAGTTTGAAATTTTATTTTGAAAGAATTCGAATGTATGATCCTTTTTCTCGTTCAGGAATGTTAAGAACTTTAAAAGAAAAATCAACATTATGTTTGTTTTTGCTTCGTTTGGATACTAGTCCTTTTGCGCAGTTTTTTTTATCAATTAATAAAAAGGGCTTTGTCGCTGATGCGAATTATGTAGGTAAATAATGTGCTCTGTCAAATTGTTAGTTAATTTCGTTTGATTATACGTGTTACCGCATTTACGACATTAATTTAAATCACGGGTTTAAGTTAAATCACCGACTTATGGCTAGTATTGTTGTACAAAAGTTTTTTTTCAAATTCATTTCAATTATTCCTCCGTGGCGCAGTGGGCGTATAGCCGGCTGAGACGCAGGAGGTAGCGGGTTCGAATCCCGCCGCGGAACAAATGTTTGAATGATCTACAGATATTTGTTCCGTGTCTGGGTGTTTTTCTATATATTATACGTATGTATTTACAAAAAAAAGTATATGAGTATTATATCAGTTTTCTGGTTCCCATAGTACAAGCTCTGCTTAGTTTGGGGCTAGATAGCGCTGAGTGAAATGTCCAGCAATATTTATTTATTTAATTTTTTTTTAATATTCAATATACCTTAATTTCAAGTCCTAAAATATCAATAAAACAGCCTGTATAAAATAGGTAAACAAATCATTATTCATTCATCATGTAAGTAGGTACCTGTTAAACTGACCAAGCGGCATCGGCGCAGATTTACGTTAAAAATTATTAATTGAAAATGTACCGATTACTGGATAAAAGCTAACCAATATCTAAAATCAGATAATATGATTCTGCATAATATGTTTTAAACTAATGTCGTGAATGCGGTGAAGGACTGTATACATAAGCTAGGTCCCCAATACTATATTATGTGATTTCAATGACGCAAAAACAATTTATCTAGTTTTGTTTAGATCTAGGTATCATTGGTTGTATAGTATGCTCTTGGGGTCAGGTATTTCTTTAGTTTTATCTCTTCATTCCACTAGACTCAATACTGTACATACTCAGAGGGCTTAGCCAAGTTACAGTCGATTAGCGATGACGCTAGTCGATACGTCCGAAAATGTATGGGATTTGACACATGCTATAGAAATACCACGTGATACAGCGACAACAAATGTACGTAGAAATCGAATAGATTCGCAACGAATGTAATTTGGCTACGGGCTCTGATCGGGAATACAATGATGCTCATCAAAAAATATATCAAGTGCTTGATCAAACTGTCAAAATAATTGATTAAATATCCAGCAATCAGGTTCATTGCAAGAAATCACAAGTGGCTATCCAGAGCCAAACACTGCTCCCGATGTTTACTTGGGAACAGGACTTGCCACAGACTGAATACAAACGAACAGATATTACAAGTGATCTCTAAGAGCTACTTTATTGTGTTTATGCAAAATAAATGTTTTTACTTTTATTTTATGTTTTACTTCGAAAAAATGATTCATCATCAATTTTTTTATATTTATGCTTTGATTGTCAGATAAAGATAATCAGTTTGAGTTTTTTGTTTTAGTTTGAGAGATAAAAACTAAAATTTCCTATGATACGGTCACTACAAGGCCTATGCACGGTGAACCCAATTAATTAAATAGACCGGACAAGTGCGAGTCGGACTCGCCTACCGAGGGTTCCGTACAAATTTGTACCGACAATTTCGATGATTGATTACGTACTTAAAATAAAGACTATATTTTTTTATGATTTAATTACAAATGTATAGTTTTCAGATTTTTCCCTGTATTCGTAGTATAAGATGATATTAATTACCAAATTTCATAGTTCTAGGTCAACAGAAATTACGGAAATTTTGATACTCTTGAGAGTGTCGAAATATACGTTTTTTGCGGCATAAACGGCCGTATCTTTTTTTTACGTTAACTTAGAAGTTTCATTTTTTAGCAACTTCATGGGACTGTAGAATTGAGTATGTGGTTTTAATTTCAACTCGATACCTCCACGCGTTACCGAGATAAAGGGTCTTGACAGACAGACAGACAGACGACAACAGAGTGATCCTATAAGGGTTCCGTTTTTTCCTTTTGAGGTACGGAACCCTTAAAATGAAGAAGTAAATTAAATAAGTAATATATGTAGTAATAAGTCTATAATTTTCCACTCTATTTATGAAACTGACACTTAATAATTTCTTGTAGGTATATCTTAGGCTTTATCGCTAAAAAATTCTAGACAACATTTGAATGGAAATCATAAAATAAAGCTTTACTGCCTCCAAAAAACTCAACTTATCAGTTGTATTTTTTTTATTTGAAATATATGTTTAAATTAGACATTCATAAAATCCAAATCAAGATAATTAGATTTTATTTCACGACATCAATTACTTTGTTTTATAATTCATACTGTGTGTAAACATGTAAACGTAGATACTGTACTGTTAAAATATTCATACATTATTTTATTGTGTAATTATTTTATATT
Organism: Philereme transversata; assembly: GCA_963924445.1. NCBI lineage: Eukaryota > Metazoa > Arthropoda > Insecta > Lepidoptera > Geometridae > Philereme > Philereme transversata. The sequence goes on from OZ004347.1 coordinate 17,713,655, forward strand.
GCAAACAAAGCTCCCTCAGTAATTTGCAATGCTCGTAAAGGGCAAACAAGTATAAAATACCATTACTTAGTGTTTAAAACCTTATTGTATACTTGTTTATGCAATTAAATATCGTGTACTTACCTTGAAGATCAAACTATGATAAACATCAAGATACAGTGTTGTAAGTTGCCCCGTCTGTGCTCACACATCTTTGGTCGGAGTAGACCAGATCTGTAGACGCGATACGTCACACATTCGTTTATCTGTTCAAACATGTTCTAAGTGGCCAGCATTTGGGGGTCCGAGGCAAGTTTGGTAAGCTAGTGTGCAGAACACATTTGTAAGATAGTTTGGATATTTGTATTGTGGCTGTAACTTGTTCCTAGAGCTTGTAGACTTCACAAGACTTAGAATTGCATGGCGAGCGATATTTTAACTTAATCCGTGGCGCAGTGGGCGAACAGCCGGCTGAGACGCAGGAGGTAGTGGGTTCGATTCTCGCCGCGGAACAAATGTTTGCATGATCTACAGATATTTGTTCCGGGTCTGGTTGTTTTTCTATATATTATAAGTAAATAAATACATAAAATAAAAAAATAAATAAATATCGCTGGGCATTTCACACAGCGCTATCTAGCCCCAAACTAAGCAGAGCTTGTACTATGGGAACCAGATAACTGATAGAATACTTATATACTTTTTTTTTGTAAATACATACTTATAATATATAGAAAAACACCCAGACATGGAACAAATATCTGTAGATCATGCAAACATTTGTTCCGCGGCGGGAATCGAACCCGCTACCTCCTGCGTCTCAGCCGGCTATACGCCCTTTGTGCCACGGAGGCAGTCAAAAAAAAAAGTATATAAGTATTCTATCAGTTATCTGGTTCCCCTAGTACAAGCTCTGCTTAGTTTGGGGCTAGATAGCGCTGTGTGAAATGTCCAGCAATATTTATTTATTTATTTAATACTATATGATCAAACGAACTTGCAAGTGAAGTTCGATCGATATTATATGAGTAAGCTTCTTATAGCATTATCATCGTGTGTGATGGGATATTTATTATAAAAAGAGCTTATCTTCTTTTGTTCGCCAGCCGTTTTTTCTTTTGCAATCTTTAGTCTGGTTAGGTGGGACACATTGCTCAAAAATAGACGGTCGTTGGGGAAAAAAGTTCTCGTGTAGAGAGCTCGTACAGGAAAGCAAAGTAGTAACCAACTTGTTGAAATGACGACTAAAAACAAGCTGATGGGAGCCGTTGAGTGCAAGCCGTACAAGATCGATCGCTCTTAAAATCAATGGGGGAGACATTTGTTCAGCCGTAGATATTGCTGACATCTCAGGTGACTTAGTGAAATTTTTTAAACTTTCACTGTAGGGGAAAGTGGGGGGGATTCGTACACCGGGAGCATTCGTGCAACGACCATAATTCGAATAGGCAACATAGTGGCGCCTTCGTATCTGGGTGTGTGATGCCCACTCATACGCATAATCTAGCCGTGGAGTAGCACGCCAGTGCGGCCACCGGCTTCGATATGACAGGACATTACGTATTTTCGCTTCGCGTAAGTAATTTTTCGATGCAACTTTAAACGTATTTATCTTCTATAATTTTTGCTGGCATTGTTATACTGATTCTTTGTGGTGTTTGGATACATATTTAAGTTTAATATTTCGACATTTACTTGAAGATAATCTCAGCAGTTATTTTTATTTTCAATATATTAGTCGAATTTCTTGGTTGGGGTAGCTTCGTACAGGTATGAACGGGGTGGATTCGTACTGTACGAATGTACCCCACGTATGTTATACAATCTTGTGGCCACTCAATAAGCTGACTTTCAGCGATGGTGATTTTGACGCCGTGCAAGTTTATCATTCAGAGTCCACAGCAGGCCCTGATGACAATGTGCAACAAGCCATTCCAGAAGAAATAGATATTACCCAAGAAGTATCACCGAGACCAGAAGCACACTCGCCGTATTTATCGTCGCAGCCACTTGGTCTGCCATCTACATCTGCTCAAGGATTAGTAACGCCCGAAATGATCCGACCCTACCCTAAAGTGGCTAGAAGTGAGATGTGAGAGATGTGACCAAAAAGTCCAAAAAAGGTAAACAGCCTGGTAAATCTAGGATTTTAGGACAGACACGCCTGAAAGAAATAGGTTAGAAGAAATTGAAAAAGCAAAACAGTTGAAGAAGCAAGAGCAAGAGAGAAAACAAAGGGCTAAAGAGATGAAGAGGGCATTAAATTTGATACTGGGTAAAGATATATTAAGTAAACCAAAGAGAAAGAAGCAAAGTACACATACTGAAAGTGAAGATGAGACTGACATGAGTTTAAGAGAAAGTTCCTGTTCTCCCATTGAAGAGATTGCTGAAGGATCTGATGTGAAGCACGAAACTCCAGTTTTAACTGAATTCGTGAAACAGATGATTCTAGTGAAGTTCGAGAAGAAACAGTCTGTCAAACACTATGTTGGTCAAGTGATTACAAAATATAGTCTCACTGAGTACAAAGTTTCATTTTTAAGAATGAAATCCTGCGCCTGGAAATTTGTTTTTCCCAATAACACAGACGAAGGTCCTACAGTTAACATATCAGACATGGTATGTATAATGCCGGAAAACAAATCTGCTTCTACAGCAAGAACAGCTAATATATTTAGCTTTCAAAAAGATCTGTCTATGTACAATGTGCATTAAGTAGATTCATAAAAATACTATGACTCTTGTTACCCTAATGGTAAATATTAATGTTGATTAGTTCCTATAGGACATATGAAGTTAAGTAATATTAAAACAAAAAGGTTAACTAAAATTGTATTTAAAACTATCTTATTATTAAATACCTACTTAAGCACCCAAGGCTGATTTTGTGAAATTTTGATATCAATAAACGTAAGATTTTCTATAAATAGCATTATTATTCATGATGTACGGAGGTACCCCATAATGTACGAAGGTACCCCAACACATGTACGAAGCTACCCCGTGAGTGGGGTACATTCGTACGACTTCCACTTTTTTTTTAAATCGTCATAGCTTGGCCACGCTTCTTTCTATGAACAAGTCGTCTAACGAAATATTGTAGGCAAATATATAAGCAATCTAGCAATGCTCAAATTGTTTTCCAATAGCGTTTAGTTTTTCTGCTATAGGGCTCGAAGTGAAAAGTGTACGAATCCCCCCCCCTTTCCCCTACATAATTACAAACGTCGGAATAATAAATTCTATCAGTTTTCTGATTCCCATATGGTATAAGCGTTGTCTGTTTTTCCTGAAGAATGCAATCCGGGCCTCTTTAAGGTAAAAAGGTTTCTTATAGATCTTCGTGCTTCATCTTAGACCACATCATCACTTACCTTTAGGTGAGATTATGGTCAAACGAAGATCTATCCAGTTTATAAAAATAAAGCTTTGCTTAGTTCGGGGTTAGCACTGTGTGAAATGTTCAGCATTATATACATATTATTAATTGACTATGTACATGCGTTGCTAATTGAATAATAATAATCTACCTGCGTATACCTAAATTTACCTAAGTTAAATACAATATTATGCTTAGGCAATCAAATGTAGCCACGAGAGACGTCTGGTGTAAATATTTTAATTGTATACTAACACAGACGTTTCGCTAACAAACTTTTATAAATTAAGTTTTTTAACGGTATTTTGACGTGATAACGTCTTATAAATCGATGAACGCCGGCTGCACGCGCGAAAAAGCACGAATCATTGTCACGTTCCGCCTGAGCCGAGCGTGCAAGCGAGAGGGCGGAACAAGCGATAGAGAGGCACCATCGGCCTAAGCGTTCGGCTTGTGACGCATCTATCTCTCTCGTTATCACGTAAATTATCGTCCGTAAACCGAATTTACAGACAACAATTTTTTTTTATAATAACAAACATGCAAAACCGAGGTAGACAACAGAGAACGGATGAGTGTTCTTTATATTTACTTTCAAAACCGATACTAAACCGATACAAGAAACAAGAAGCGCCGTCTTTACATGCTCGGTTTCATGAAGATCGGAACCTGTTTGATGGACTCAATGAAACAAATATAAACGTCGACCAAATCAATAAGTTACTTTGCGACGCTATAACCGAGGTAGTTCACAAACACCTAGACACCATTCCTAAAAAAGTTAATAAACTCTTATTAGAGAAACAAGAAATATGATCGAGCAAAGACGAGTAATGAAACAGCACAGTAGAAGATCAACGAAAATTGTTAGAAATAAATATACTAATACATCTATTAAAAAGGACTTGTGAAACCGTAACACAGAAATAATCATGTTATGTTATGTTATGTTGGTGGACTCCCTTTTCCGCATTCGAACTCTGTATGTGTTCCATTGTGCGTGAGAGAGTTGACTATATGGACAGCCAGCCTAACTCCGACCAGAAGCGCAGAAGTTTCCTGGGGTCTTCGCAGGCTTCACGGAATGACCTTGAATTGTCCAGGATTTCTGCACGTTGTGCTGTTACCCCCACGCATTCCAGGACTACGTGGGCAGCTGATTCTTCTTCGGTGAGACATCCCCTGCAGAGTGGGCTGTCTGTTGCTCCTATGATTTAGAGGTGTTTGTTCAGGGAGCTATGTCCTGTAAAGGTCTCCACGATGATTCGAAGGTCCAGTCTTTGAAGGTTGAGCAGTCGACGTGTCAGTCGTGGCGAAACGGCCGGCAGAGCCGCCCTCGACTGTCTGTAGTCCTTGGTCTGTGCCCAGCGTTCGTTGTGTAGGTTTAGAGTACGATTCCGTATCCATGCTCGAAGCTGAGTGAAAGGTAAAGGGAGGAATGGCGATGGGCCTATAGCTATGGTTTCCGATCCTCTTCTAGCTAGTTCATCTGCAGCATAGTTGCCTAGTGATCCGCTATGCACCTTGATCCTTTGTAAGATCACCTTATTTTTCATGGTGATTCTTTCTAAGGCTAAGTGGCATTCATAAACAAGGTCGGAGTTACAGCTCTGACTCTCCAAAGCTTTGAGTGTTGCTGTACTGTCGGAGAGGATTCGTATGTTGTAGTCCAGAAATAATCATAAATACTATTAGAAAATACAGAGTACCAAAAATCTTTAGAAGATAAACAAAAATTGGTACTAAATAGATATTAAAACTAAAAGATAGGGACGGTAATTATGTGACCGACCGGCAGCAGATACTTAGCGTAGTTGAAGAATTTTATGGAAAATTGCACGCATCTCAATCCACAGACTACGAGCAAATGACTGACGATCCTAGTGCACCACCTGTTCGGGTCCTAGACAATAAAGAATTACTACGCATATTGTTTCGTGAGGTAGAACATGCATTTTGCCACATGAACAATGAGAGATCCCATGGCCAGGATGGCATTACCACTGAACTGCTGCGAGCAGGAGAATCACCAGTGTTTGACGCACTAGGCAAACTCTAAAATGACATTATGTACCAAGCTCGCACACCAGTCTTGGAAAAAAGTGGCACTCCGGGAATGCCGACAGAAGTGAAAACTTGAACAATTACAAGATACTTATATACAGAAGTGTCGGTAACGGTAACGGTAACAGTGTCGCTATTTTTTAATTTTATTATTTTTCAATATTTTTTTCCCATCTCAAAAAATGCCAGACGCGCCAAAAGAAGTTTTTACTACTTATATACAGAGGTGTCAGTAACGGTAACGGTAACAGTGTCACGAGTTCAATGGTTTTTTCCATCTCAAAAAATGCCCAATGCGCCAAAAGAAGTTTTCACTACTTATATACAGAGGTGTCGGTAACGGTAACGGTAACAGTATCACGAGTTCAATAGTTTTTTCCCATCTCAAAAAATGCCCAACGCGCCTAAAGAAGTTTTCACTTCAAAAATGCCCTGGTAACAATTGGAAGGAAACGTTTCAAAAGCCTTTAAGGCCTTTAAGTATTTTCGCAAATCTACAAACTTACAAACCACAAACTTTACCTCATCAACATAATATGATATAATATATTTAAGTAAAAAAATTAACAAAAATCTTTTATTGTTCTTACGAGAGTACATTAATAACTAGAGTTGGGAACTCTTCTTTTAGGTTGCAGGTTAATACCTGTGTTAGAAGAACAAGTGAAGGCACTCTACACCCATAATCTTTCTATAACCCCTGTTGTGGACTGTATTTGATGTGAATAAAACCTTCGATTTCTTCTTCACTTGTTATTATTTATTGAACTGTTCTACACGAAGTCTTAACGCTGAATACAATTTTGAGGGCGGCCGCCGCTACTTTTATAGGCCGGGATCTAAAATGTTATACTGCCGATCCGATAGTGTGGGAGAGAGACGGGTGTATCTCGCTCACACACCATAACATTTTACTGCCGATTCGATAGTGTGGGAGAGGGACGGGTGTATCGCGCCCTCTCGCTCGCACACTATAAATATACAAAAACGGCGGCGCCCGGCTGCCGCGCTCAGTTCGGCGGCGGCGACCCTATCGTTCGTTTCTAATTTCTAAATTTATACAATGCATTTTCTATCCTAGATCTAGCTCGGCGTCCGCTACAGTTCCTCCCACCGGCGCAGCTTGCGTAGCATCTTCTTTTTTCAGGACGATGAGCTTTCTCACGGGCCGCTTGAAGACGCCAGTCCTCGTCCGGACGTCTGCCACTCGTACTCCGCCGTCTGGACCCGGATAGGCGCGCTCGACGATTCCCATGGGCCACACGTTCCGTGGCAAGGTGTGGTCGACTACGATGACGATGTCCCCGACTTGTAGTCGCCTCTTGTCGTCCGAGGGTTCTCCTCGTGGCACCAATGTGGGCAGGTATTCTCGGACCCAGCGCTGCCAGAAATGGTCAGCGAGCGCTAGACTGGCCTTCCAGGTGCGTCGATCGGTTTCGTTGTGCTGTCCGGCGGTGGGCAGGCCGGCGGATGACCCCAAGAGGAAATGGTTTGGAGTCAAAGCTTCTGGATCTTCATGACTCACGCTGACATGTGTCAAAGGTCTCGCGTTCACAGAGAACTCGGCTTCTGTCAGTAGGGTGAGCAGGACTTCCTCGGTCGGTTCCTTTTCGTTCAGTGTGGCGGCTAATGCGACTTTGATGGATCGCACCAGTCGTTCCCAGGCTCCTCCCTGGTTGGGAGCCCCTGGCGCGATGAAATGCCACTCCAGTCGGTGTAGCAGGGCTTCATCTTGCAGCGCTGGTGCCCACTCGGCGTAGGCTGCTCGCAGCTCGTTGTTGGCCCCTCGAAAATTGGTCGTATTGTCTGAGTACATGGCGCGCGGCCAACCTCTTCGCGCCGCCATTCTTCGCAGTGCCATGATCGCAGAGCTCGTGGATAATGACGACACGAGCTCCAGGTGTACCGCGCGTGTAGTGAGGCACGTAAACAGTGCGCCCCATCTTTTCTCTCGGCGGCGTCCAATCTTTACTATCATCGGCCCGAAATAGTCCAGCCCGCAGTGGGTGAATGGGCGGTGGCAGGGCTCGAGACGTGCTCGTGGCAGGTCCCTTGTCGCCGGAATCAGAGGTCTCGATCGCTTCCTTCGGCAGAGGGCGCAGTCCTTCTCAATGGTGCGCACGGTGGGTCGTAGATGAATGATCCAATATTTCTGACGGAGATCATTTGTCACGCGCTCGCGGTTCGCGTGCCCTGCTGCGCAATGCTCTCGCAGCACGATGAGTTTGGTGATCCGGTGGCGGCCGTCGAGGATGATGGGCTGTTTGACTTCAAGAGGTGCAGTGGCCGCCCCGATGCGGCCTCTGACTCGCAGGATGCCGTCTTCCAGGACCGGGTCCAACCGAAACAGTCGGCTCGTCCTGGTGATCGGACGAGATGCTTTTAGTTTCTGCAGCTCGTCTTGGAAGCTCTCCTGTTGGGCTTGACGTAGGAGAGTACGTTCCGCTTCCTCGATGTGTCGATGTTCTAATCCCGAGGCTCGGCGCCGACACAAGTCGATGAATGCCAGCACGCGGGCCGACGCTCTGACTAGCGTCTCGTATTTGGAGAAGCGTGCGGGATCTGGCAGCCACTCCCCTGCTTTGTTTTCTTCCGTAACATGCAGGATCACTTCTTCCTCGCCATCTTCGCTTGACGTCGTTTCTGTCGGCCACTGATTCTCGGGGCGGAGCAAGAATTCTGGGCCCTGGAACCAGCGGTCTTCTATGGAGATTGGTGTGCTCGCGAATCTCGTCGCATCGTCGGCTATGTTCTCTCTGGTGGGCACCCATCGCCATTCTTCCTTGTGAGTGAGCTCTGCTAGCTCACCCAAGCGATGGGCGACGAACGGAGTGTACCGTCTCGCGTCGTGCCGCACCCAGTGAATCACCGTCATTGAATCGGTCCAGTACACTGTTCTCTTGACTTGGACTCGATGTTCTCTCTTGATGGTGTCAGCCAGTCTGGCACCGATGACAGCCGCCTGCAGTTCCAGGCGGGGAATGGTCTGCGCGCGTTTCGGAGCCACTTTTGACTTGGCGGCCACGAGACTCAGTCTGACGCTTCCGTCGGGTCGTGTGTCGCGCCAGTATGCCACAGCGGAGTAGGCCTGTTCGCTGGCGTCACACAGAACGTGCAGCTCCAAGTTTTGGTCGTCTTCCATCGCGTAGCGTCGTTCCAGTCGCAGACCCGAAAGATCGGCGAGGTGTCCCAGCCACGTGGCGAAAAGGTCGTTCTCCTCATCAGGGATAGGCTCGTCCCAGGAGATGTTCAAGCGCCACAGGCTCTGCAGGATGATCTTTGCGCGTATGGTGCAGTGGCTCAGCAGTCCAAGAGGGTCGTATATGGACATGACCGCGCTGAGTGCTTCTCTCTTGGTAGGCGCGCGACTTCTTGCACGCACTTCGGCGGGGACTCTGTTCATTGAAGTGTTAAACCCCAATTCATCTCGCTCGGCGTTCCAGTACAGCCCGAGTATCTTGTTCTCTGGCCCGTTTCTTCCAAGTTGAGTCGGTGTGGTCGCTCGCAGTTCTTCGGGTACGTCTCGCAGTACGCTATTGTTGCTAGCGCTCCAGCCTCGCAGTGTGAACCCTGCCGCCGCGTGAACTGCTTGTACTTCAGTAATCACGCGGTGGGCTTCCTGTTCATCCTCGTAGCTCGCTACCAAGTCATCCATGTAGTGATCTCGAGTGATGGCTTCGTAGGCGAGAGGGTGAGTTTGAGCGTGTTCTTTCGCATTGTGGTTGCGTACGTAATGCGCCATGAAGGGAGAGCTCGCGGCGCCGAATATCATGCTCGTCATCTTGAAGTGATGAGGTGGTTTCTCTCTGTCGGCGCCTTTCCATAAGAACTGTTGTGCCGGTTGATCTTCCCGACGAATCTTCACTTGGAGAAACATCTCCTGTACATCTGCCGTGACTGCGATGCGTTTCTCCCGGAATCGAAACAGGATGCCTGGTAGTGACATCAGTAGGTCCGGCCCTTCCAGGAGATGGTCGTTCAGGCTGACTCCGTGGCTTTTCGCTGCCGCGTCGAAGACAAGCCTCTGTTTCCCCGGTTTGTTGACGTTCTGTACCGCGAAGTGTGGCAGGTACCAACAGACCGGACTTGTCTTCTCAGTGCCGTCGCATGGTTCGGCGTATCCTTTCTGCAGCAGGTTCTCTATCTGCTCGGTGTATTTTCTAGCGAAGCCTGGGTCAGTGTCCATCTTCATTTCCATTTTGTGGAGGCGACGGAGCGCTCCACTGTAGCTCGGAGGCAATTTCATGCCGTCCGCCTTCCAGGGCAGCCCGATCTCGTAGCCCTTGTCCGTCTTCTTTATAGTTCGCTCGATTATTCTAGCGGCTCGCTGATCCGCGTCACTCACATGTGGCTTATGAGTGATGCCGAGCGCTTCGATGCTGAAGTGGTGTTCCACCAAGTTGTGGAGATGATTGTCCTGCTGCTCTCTCGCCTCCACTCTTCGTTCCGGAGTGTAGACGTGCAGAACGCTGTTTCGATCTTCGATGATGGTGCGTGGTACAGTCCCGTGCACCACCCATCCTAGCCGAGTTCGGGATGCGGCCGGTTGGTTCCGTTTACCGACGCGCAGTTCTTGCGTTACGATGTATTCCCAGTGGTCTGCTCCCACCAGTATTCCAGGCCGTACGGTATCGTAGCACACTTCCTCTTGCGATAGATCTCGGAGATGTTCGTACTCCAGAAGCGTGCTCGGTATGGATTGTTGAATCAACTTCATGCCTCTGATTGTTCTTGCTTGAAATTTGTGCAGCTCTCTGTCGGTTCCCCTCAAATGTATGGTGACCAGCTTGCTATTATTTTCTTCCTGTGTCACGTTGACTCCTTGCATCCGTAGTGGTAGCAGCGATCCCTTGGCACCGATGTTCTGCGCCAACTCCTCATCGATCAGCCAGATTGTAGCCCCTTCATCCAGGAGGGCGTGTGTGCGGATCTCCCCCCGTGGACCCACGACAGTGACTGGACACATCTTCAGCAGCACTGTCCTCTTGCTGGTGGCGGTCGGTGTTGCCATCGTCAGGACAGACTCTGCGGTGCCTGCTTCGGACCTCGGGTTTTCGGGACGTTCCTCCTTATCTTGCTGATGCAGACTCGTGTGATGAGGTCGTAGGCATTGTCCTATGCTGCACCGCTTGGCCTTGCAGTGGAGGCGCATGTGTCTCTTGGCAATACATTTGAAGCAGAGCTTGTTTTTGCGCACAAGCTCCCACCGTTCGTCTACGGATAGCGCTGCGTATTTCGGGCAGTCCGGTAGCTTGTGCGGCTTCTCACACATCGGGCACTTGTCTGGCTGTTCGTCTTCAGCTACATTGTACACGGCGTTCGGTTTCCTTTTCGGTCTGGCATCGGTGATGGTCGGCCTGGGGTCTCTCTTGGCAGCGGTTGCTATTGCAGATGGAGCGTAACTATATCGGAGCGCTCGGTCTGCCTCTCGCATGAGGAAGCGAGATAGCACGACGATTTCTGGGTCCGCTGTTCCTTCTTGTTCGTTTGCGTAGTCGCACCACCGCGCCTTGATGTGAGGGCTCAGCTTTTCCAACACTTCTCGGGCCAGCATGGGGTTAAAGAGGTACCCCTGGCGGTTGATGCCCTTGATTACGCAGACCACGTTCTGAAGCTTAACAGCGAACACGTTCAGTTCTACCGCTGATGATCCTGGCTTCGGCAGCCTCTTGAGGTCATCTAAGGCTCGGTCGATGATGGCCTCAGGTCGCCCGAAGCATTGTTCAAGTGTCTTCAGGATGACCTCCGGATTGCTTGCAGTGTACAGCAGGGCAGACACCAGTTCCCTAGCTTCTCCTTTCAGGCAGCTCCTTAGCCGCTGCAGATTTTCTGCCGGTGTCAGCCGGTATATCGTCGTCGAATCTTGAAAGGCGGCCTTAAATGCCAACCACTCATTTGAAGCTCCGGAGAATGGTTCCAAGTCAGGACACTTGATCCTCGGTCTGGCCAGCTTTTCCATAGCCTCGGTCAAGGCGTCGACATTACTTCTTGATCTGACGGGGGTGGTTGATCTGTCCCTCACGTTGAACCTCAGGTGTCGGTCGTCCTTGGTTCCGGACTTCGGCACGTCCCGTCGTTCCCTTCGTGCATCAAGGGTGTTCGATTGGAGCCAGGCGTCAACCTTCTGATGATGATCGGTTCCGTTATCACCGTGAAGGCTTTCCTGGTCATCCTGAATGGCCGCTAGGCTTACAGCCAACCGCTTCTTGATAAGGTCTGCCTCGATCTGAAGCTCCTTTCTTCGCAGGGCGGCTAGCTTTTCTTCAGCCTCCAGCTCCACCATCCGTGTCCTCGTGGCAGTGCTTGCGGTCGACCGTACCGATTGTGCGGGGGATCGGGGTCTGGCACCCCCCGCACCGTCATCGGCGGCCACGTTCGTTGGCCTTGGTTCGATCGCGACACCGCCTCGTGGGTTTGGTGACGCAGGTGGATCCAGCGATAGCCTTCGTCTTCGTTCTCGTTCGATGGCCTGAAGATCGGCTCCGGCTTCTCCCTGCAGCTCGCGTTCCAGTTCGCGACGTTCCGTGTCGCGACGCTCCTGGTCTGCGGCGTCTGCTTGGCTCCGGGTTACCACCATGGTAACGTCGTCGATTTTCCAATCCGTCGAATTTTCTGTTCTGATCCGGCTTCTGATCCGTGTTCTGATCCGTGTTCTGATCCGCGTTCTGATCCGGCTTCTGAAGGACCAAACTGTTGTGGACTGTATTTGATGTGAATAAAACCTTCGATTTCTTCTTCACTTGTTATTATTTATTGAACTGTTCTACACGAAGTCTTAACGCTGAATACAATTTTGAGACGTGTCTTCTTCTCACACACACCGGCGAAGCCGGTGTGGGGGATGCAGTGCCGGGCTTTTTGGCCCTTTCCTGCAGAGTTCTTTCCGCCCCCCGTTTCAACGGGGGGGTCATCGGGTCGGCTCGCGGAGCCTCAGGTTTGTTACTCACGCGTTACTGGCCGCCCGATGCTCACTCCGCAGGGAGGATCGTCGGACGGTCGCCGCGCAGGTATCTTTGTTGGAAGGAAGGTAGGGGGAAGGGATGAGGGAGGGATGTCCCCGTCTGACGATGCCTGGTCCTCATCGTCAGTTTCTGTGACCAGCTCCCGCGGATACGGCTTGCTCTTAGGGGGCCTTTCTGTGAGAGGAGCTAGTTCTCTTAGATGTTTGTAAGAGGAGGTGTCGAGGCGCGCAAACATCCTGGTTGCTAGGCGGCCTATAAATTGGTCTAAGCTCTCAATTTCTAGGTCTCGCTGAATGGTGGCATTCCGTACGTACCGTGGTGCGTCTACGATCGTGCGGAGGCATTGGCTTTGCTGACTTCGCAGTGTCTTTCTGTGGCCTTCGGCTAACAAAGCATACCACGCGGGGGCCGCGTACGTGAGACGCGGGCGGACGTAAGTCTTGTACAGTCCAACCTTCATTCTGAGTGGAATGTTGGACCGGAGGACGGGCTTCAGTAGCGCTCGGGTTACGCTCGCTAGACCGCGGACGTCCCTTGCGTGCTTTCTCATCGTGAGGTTGCGGTCTAGAGTTACTCCCAGGTATTTCGCCGTGTGCGACCAGGCCACGGGTTGATCCTCCAGAGTGAGCTTCGGCGGCAGGGTGAGCCTCTTCGAGAATGCCACCGCCTGTGTTTTACTCACGTTGACACTCAGTCTCCATTTAGTAAGCCAGGCGGGGAGCTCTGTTAGGACCCTTTGCATTTTGGTGGCGGCGTGGTTGAGGTTCATCGACTTGGTGATGTATGCTGCGTCGTCCGCGTAAAGGGCCAACAGAGCGTCTTCGGTGATGGGAATGTCATCAGTGTATCGTGAGTAACACACAGGGGAGAGGCAGCTGCCTTGCGGTACTCCCGCCTCGATGGGTCGTCTGGAGGAGAGCGCTTGCTCCACGCGCACTGAGAAGCTGCGGCCATGTAGGAACGACGCTATTACCTTCACCACCTTCTGCGGTATTGGTGAGGCAGCCATCTTGTAGAGGAGTCCCGCGTGCCAGACTCGGTCGAACGCTTTTTCCATATCCAGGAATACTGCGACTGAGTGTTCGCGCCTGTTGTAGGCGGTGGTGCGGTGATGCAGTACCCTACACAGTTGTAGCGTTGTGCTGTGTTCCGACCTGAATCCGTACTGTTCTGGACGCGGGGGGATGTGGGGATTAATGTGGGTGAGGAGGAGCTTTTCAAATAATTTTGATAGGCTAGGAAGAAGGGTAATTGGACGGTAGCTCTCTGGGAGCAGGATGTTTTTGCCGGGTTTCGGTATCATGATAACCCGGCCGGATTTCCAGGGAGAGGGGAAGTGACCGCTTCTCATGATCCCGTTGAAGAGTCGGGTCACGGAGGCGATCATTTTGTAGGGGAAGTGGCGGATGGCAGCGTTCGTTATATTATCTTCACCGGGTGCCTTCCTTGGCTTTGTCCGGCGTATGGCCCGTTGGACTTGCCCGGGAGAGAAGAATATACCTTCTGCGGTGTCTGCCTCCTGGGTATCGGCCTTGAGGTAGTTTTCGACAAAGGTTTCCACTTCTGTTGTGTGTACCGGATCTTTGTCTGGGTTGTTCTTGAACTGAGCCTCAAGGCTGTCTGCGAAGATCTCCGCTCTGTCTTCAGCTCGGTATCTTGGGTTACCATCTTGGTGCTTGAGAGGTCGAATAGGAGTTGGGGTGTTCCTCAGCTGTCGACAGAGCTTGTGGAGCGATGCCCAGTCTTCTGTGGCGTCTTCTATCCTGTTCTCCCATTTCTTGGCGTTGTCCTCCTGTATCTCTGCTTTCACCTCGTCGCAGAGGGCGTTCAGCTTGGTCTTTAGACGTGGATCTCTTGTTCTCTGCCATTGTTTCCTCAGCCTACGTTTCTCTGATAGGAGGTTGGTCAGGTGTGCTGGTGCTCTCGCTAGTCTGTTGTTGCGAGGTGGTAGTGAGGCTTCGGAAAGTGCCCCTTGGATTGCGCTCGTAATCTCCGCGGCCAGTTGGTCCACTTCTGCGGGGTTTTCCACTGGTCGCGTGGGGGCTGTGTTTTGTAGGGTCTCCGAGAACAAGGTCCAGTCGATTCCGGGTCTTGGTCTTGGTGGTTTGAGAGCGGCCGGGCTGGTTTCCAGAGTCAACAGGACTGGTTGGTGGTCGGACTGTAGCTCGTCGAGCAGTACCTCCAGCTTCGGGTGGTTTGGTAGGTTGGTGTGGACTGCGAGGTCGATGACGTCAGGTGTTTGGTTCACCTGGGTAGGGTAGTGGGTGGGCGTCTCTGGGCCTGCGACCTCGTAGCCATGGGTTTCCGCGTACTTCTGGAGGATACCGCCGTCCCTGTTCCTCAGGTTTGAGTTCCAGTTCCTGTGTTTGCAGTTCCAGTCCCCGGCCGCTATCATTTGGCCTGTTGGAGGTGTGGGTAGGAGCTTCCGGAGGTCCGCTTGTGCTAATGGCGTACTTCCTGGGGGGTGGTAAATGGCGTGGATCTGGATGGGGTTGCCGTCTATACAGATCTCAACCCCCAGTGCCTTCATGGACATCAAGTCTAGCTCCGGAAGCGGTTGGTGGACCAGCCGTCTCCTGACCAGGACCATCAGACCCCTGATGCACCTTCCCTCCGCGCTTTGGTCGTCCTTTCGATATTCCTGGTAGCCCGGGAACTTAGGCTTGTCGGTGCTTTTTAGCATAGTCTCGTTGATGAGAGCCACGTCTATGTTTTGCTCCTTGAGTAGGGGCCTCAGAAGTAGTGTTTTGTTCCCCTTCTTACTTGTGAGGCCCCGAGCGTTCCAGAACATGACTCTCAGTTCCCTACTTTGAAGAGCTTCCCGATCCCGCTGAGCACAATTGGGATCGGGTCTCCCCCCGTTCGCAGGGTTTGGAGGACCTCCTGTAAAATTTGCAGGGCCGTGTCCAGCAACTCCAACCGGTCGCTGTCGTAGCGGTGGGTGGTCTTGGGTGGCGGGGGTGCAGGTCTGTGCAGTTTCCCCCCCTTGCGCTTGGGTTGTTGTGGTGGTGGCTGTGGGTTGGAGTGCTGGCTCAGTTGCCTGGATTCCTGCTCCTGGGGGGCGGGGGTCGGGGGTGCTCCTGTCCTGGGAGCCCTTTTTCCGATCACCGCTGGTTTGCTGATCCGAGGGGGCTGCGGGGGTCGCGAGGGTGGTGCATCCGAATCAGAAGAAGAAGATGGGTCCTCTGTCATTCTTACCCGCTTGGTTCTCCTCTTTTTCTTTTTGGGGGGTTTTGCCCTCACTAGAGGTGGGGCATTTGCGGGGGCCATCAACGAATGTCCAGAGGACTCCTGGACCGTGTTTATGTGAGGGGGCTGTGGGGCGGCCGGGGTTTTGGTACTCCCGACTGCAGCCATGCGGGGGCGCTCGCTACGGTGGGGGGCCGCTGAAGCGGCGGTGTATGCCGAGGTGCCAGCCCTCTTATTCCTGGCCTCCTTCTTGTATACGGGGCATGCTTTGCTGTTTGCGGTATGTGCCCCCTCACAGTTTGCGCATGTAGCAGGCATGTCCCGTGGTCTGGGGCATTCTCCCGCGAAGTGGGGTCCTCCGCACCGTACACAGGCTAGGGGCCGGTGACAATTGTGGCTGCTGTGGCGAAAAGCTTGGCAGCGGTGGCATTGGGCGGGGCCTTTTTTCCCCTTCCAACTCTCTATGACTACCCCGGGCATACACAATAGCTCGGTTACGTTGTATATGTCCGGGGTGAGGTTAGGGGTCCTCTTGAACTTTGCAAAGAATATGCACCCCGGCCGGCCTTTAGATGGGCGGACGACCCGGATGGCCTCCGGTTCGAACCCCAGCCGGCGGAGGTCGCCTTCTATTTCTTCCGTGGGTGTGTCTGCGGGGAGTTTGCGGGGAGACAATTTTGAGGGCGGCCGCCGCTACTTTTATAGGCCGGGATCTAAAATGTTATACTGCCGATCCGATAGTGTGGGAGAGAGACGGGTGTATCTCGCTCACACACCATAACATTTTACTACCGATTCGATAGTGTGGGAGAGGGACGGGTGTATCGCGCCCTCTCGCTCGCACACTATAAATATACAAAAACGGCGGCGGCGACCCTATCGTTCGTTTCTAATTTCTAAATTTATACAATGCATTTTCTATCCTAGATCTAGCTCGGCGTCCGCTACAACCCCTTTTTTAGTAACAGTTGGTTTTTGACGTGAAAACTTTTTTACAAAAATATTGAACTCGTGACATTGTTACCGTTACCGACACGTCTATATATAAGTATCTGTAGTGTAGTCTGCTTTTAAATTTTGAATACCCAAACATTGAGCGCTAAATTTTTCACTTCTATCGGCACTCCCGGAGTGCCACATTTTTTATTTTACTTGTTGATGGAGCAAGCATATCGCCCCCCTGATGTTAAGTGGTAACCATCGCCTATAACAAAGTATTGCCTCATAGGTCACCCTCATTAGAAACGTGGCTTACGATGCACTAACCTGCGTTCACCAACTTGAGGCATACAGGTGTAAAGCCTCATGTACCTGTAATTTCACCGGCAACCATACCATTGAAACCAAAATACAGCAATGCTGCTTGGCGGCAGAAATAGTTATTTTGAAGTGACTTGAGAAGTAGTAATCGCAAAAAAAAAGAAAATATTCATTAAATCAGTTATCAATATTCATTTTGAGTTATCTAGTTTTAAATGAAAGTCTAGATTCTTGTTTGACTAGCAATTAGCTTCTCAGTTCATCTCCAAGTTCTCTCTTGCAGTAAGTTTCCAACAAAGAGTTAACACTGTTTTAAAAGGCAAATAAAACTGCAACCGAATAGATTGGGAGGGCGATGTCAGTAATCCTTCCTTGTCATATACCAGTTGAAATTAATCAAATTTAGACTTTACTTTACGAGGTTATAAATTAATTTTAATTTGTTAATCGTACTCAGGAGAGCCGATCGGGTGAGGAATACCACGCTTCGTTCATTAACTGGCATTGCCGATGTGGGAGTCAAAACCGCGAAGCTCAAGTGGGACTGGGCCTGGCACGTAAGTCGAATGCTTCCGGAGAAATGTGCCAACATCGAAACAGCTTGGGTACCTGAGGATGGACAGCGACGTCGGGGTCGGCCGCGAAAGCGTTGTCGTGACGACATCAATGGATTCGAAAAGGAATGGTAGGAATCTGCCAAGGATCGTGATAGGTGGAAGGAGTTGGGGAGGTATTTCCCCAGCAAGGGGAAAATGTAGGCTAGATAAAAAAAATCTTACTCAGGTCTCCGCGATACAGGCTTTGCCTAGTGCAGGGATCGTTAGTTAGATCAAATCTGATAACCATATCTACATAAACCCGTTTAAGTCATGTTTAAAGTACCTACCAAGTTGTTTATATAAGTACATTTTTCATTTCTGTCTTCAGTTTTCAAAGTCGTTGATAGATTTTTTTTATAATAGGCCATTTGACGTGTTTCGATGATCCGTCCCAGAGAGATGGAATTGGGGTGAAGTTTGTAAAGGTATTGTTACGAGCTGAGGGTTCGGGATAAAATAATGGGAATCAGTCCAACCAAAATAACACTTCAATTCAGCACTAAACGATGAATACACGAACTTGGTCACACGTAATCACAACACACCAATTCACACCACTGTTGCAGCACTTAAAGTCACCGAAATGATCGCACGTATAGCTTAATCCAAACTGACTCGCGAGCAACTACTGTTCACGCGAGACCCTTCTCTACGTCAGTCCTCCAGGGCCTCGCTGAGACTCACTCACTAACTGAGACTGACTCGAGACTGACTGTCCGGCCATCTCTCCGGCCTATTTATATCGCACACATTTCGATTGTTCGAGAACGATGTCGATCCGTCCAGGAAAGGGTCGGTCCCTCGACACAATGGCCACTCCCCATTCTGCGAAACAACAAACAATAGCAGCAATAACACAGCAAGACAAAAGCGTTCGAAAAGGTTCGATTATTACTCATTGTTGTGTATTGTCAACAGCCTCGGCGTAACAGTATTAACTGCCCTTGTTTATAACTTTTAGGCTCGCGTTTGACCACGATGTCGCCTGATGGTAAACGATGATGCAGTCTGCGATAAAACACGCTGCCTGACCATTCACATTATCAGGAGAGTACGTTAAGCACATTTTTAGCAGACCACGCAGCAACGTATTGTTACGCCGAGGCTGTTAAACAATGAGTAATAATCGGACCTTCTCGAACGCTTTTGTCTTGCTGTGTTATTGTTGCTATTGTTTGTGGTTTCGCAGAATGGGGAGTGGCCATTGTGTCGAGGGACCGACCCTTTCCTGGAAGGATCGACATCGTTCTCGAACAATCGAAATGTGTGTGATATAAATAGGCCGGAGAGATGGCCGGACAGTCAGTTAGTCTCGAGTCAGTCTAAGTGAGTGAGTGAGTCTCAGCGAGGCCCTGGAGGACTGACGTGGGAAGGGTCTCGCGTGAACAGTAGTTGCTCCCGAGTCAGTCTGGATTAAGCTATACGTGCGATCATTTCGGTGACTTTAAGTGGTGGTGTGAATTAGTGTGTTGTGATTACGTGTGACCAAGTTCGTGTATTCATCGTCATCGTGTTGAATAAAAGTGTTATTTTGGTTAGATCGATTCCCATTATTTTATCCCGAACCCTCAGCTCGTAACAATTTGGTGTCAGAAGTGGGATAAAATAATGCCGGTTCTGCCAAAGGATAACGTGGACGGTGTCAGGACGAGAGGTCAACGACAACAGGAATTGGATGAAAGGCGGTTTGGGGAGTCTCCGGTTCAAGAAGCTCGGCAGAGTCGTCAGTCGATGGAGATGGAATCAGCCGCCACCGAATCATTTGGAGCATCATCATCATCATCATCCGTGGGGCAAGCTCCTGTGACAGGCGATCTTGCTGCTATTATGGCCATGCTTTGTCGTCAACAAGAAGAGCAGCGACGTTGGCAGGAAGAACAGCGACGTCAGGAAGAAGGGCAGGCTCGGTTGCAGGAAGAACAGCGACGTCAGGATAAGGAAGAGCAGCGTCGTCAGCAAGAGGAGCAGGCTCGGTTGCAGGCAGAACAGTGACGTCAGGATAAGGAAGAGCAGCGTCGTCAGCAAGAAGAGCAGGCTTGGTTGCAGGAGGAAGAACGCCGTCAGAATTAAGAAAAGCGTCGTCAGCAGGAAGAGCAGGCTCGGTTGCAGAAGGAACAGCGACGTGAACAGGTGGAGCAGACTCGGTTGCAAGAGGAACAGCGACGTCAGGATAAAGAAGAGCAGCGTCGTCAACAGGAAGATCAGCGACGTTGGCCATAAGAGCGTGCTCGACTGATGAGGGAATCGTTCGGTTCATCTGGAAAGGAATTCCAGGAAGTGAAAGAACAGATAGAAATCATGAGAGCCGTGTTTTGGAGGCTGGAATTGGGATCGCTGATGAGAAAGGGACTCTGGGTGTCCTGAAGTACTGGAGACGGCAATGTGGCTCCTCTAGTTGCTACATCTTCAGCGCGAGGTGCGCCTAAAATTGTTCGTGTTGATCGGCTGCCGCGATATGGGGCTAAGAATGCTCGGGACGAGCATGTTTTAGGAGGGGGCAGTGTTACGCCGAGGCTGTTAAACAATGAGTAATAATCGGACCTTCTCGAACGCTTTTGTCTTGCTGTGTTATTGTTGCTATTGTTTGTGGTTTCGCAGAATGGGGAGTGGCCATTGTGTCGAGGGACCGACCCTTTCCTGGAAGGATCGACATCGTTCTCGAACAATCGAAATGTGTGCGATATAAATAGGCCGGAGAGATGGCCGGACAGTCAGTTAGTCTCGAGTCAGTCTAAGTGAGTGAGTGAGTCTCAGCGAGGCCCTGGAGGACTGACGTGGGAAGGGTCTCGCGTGAATAGTAGTTGCTCCCGAGTCAGTCTGGATTAAGCTATACGTGCGATCATTTCGGTGACTTTAAGTGGTGGTGTGAATTAGTGTGTTGTGATTACGTGTGACCAAGTTCGTGTATTCATCGTCATCGTGTTGAATAAAAGTGTTATTTTGGTTAGATCGATTCCCATTATTTTATCCCGAACCCTCAGCTCGTAACAGTATCATGCTTGTTGCAAATGTAACGTTAAATATTAAGGTCAGTCGCCACTTTAATATCTATTATTTAATTTTTTCCGTGTTTTATTATAATGACGGAAAACTATTTTTTAGATGAAAATCAAGTGAATGAGATATAGCTACAAAAAGATAAGAAAAGAGCTGCGTGTTTTATGAACGACACTCAACGAATGAAATCATAATAATGAAAACGGCATAACAAAAAAAAATATTTCGGCCTTGTTTGGTGTATCAAATATTTTGGTATACGATGAGGTACGACTGCTCGTTATCCAACTGATCAGTAAGGGATTTAACCAATCCTTGTTCTCAAAAGTATCTACTCTGTCTTGTTCCAACAGCGTAAGTTAGAGGAGGATGCAAATACTTACAGGAGTCAATTTTAATCATAGAGAGGAATAAATTTAAAAATGCAAGTTTGCATTATATCTTGGCTTTTGGATGTTCTTGATTTGGTGAAGTTTTCAGTTTTGTGAGTCAGCAGTTTCTGTGTCATAATGTTTGGAAATTTCGCGTGTGCGGTGTCACATAAGGGTGAATTTATTCATGGTGTAATGACTCCTGAACATTGAAATGTTTTGTGTTATCAATGAATGAATGAATGAATGAATGAAAATTCTTTATTATACCTTACAAGCTAAACACAACAAATATAAAAATAAAAAATAAATCAAATAAATGTAAGCATAATGGGCGGTCTTATCGCTTAACAAAGCGATCTCTTCCAGACAACCTTTGGATGGAGAGGATCATTGCTTAATGGAAGATTGGCTGAGGTGTAAAAAGAATAAACTTAATAATAGCAAAAGAAAAATTACTTAATCTTAAATACATAAATAATAGGTACATAAATAATTTTAAATAAGTAAAAATAAATAAATATGTACTTACATACATACATATATTAATATATACATATATCAATAATATTATAGATCAGTTGAATAATCACGACTCTTCATGGAGGTAAAAGTTTTTGAGTCTAGCTTTAAATACGGAAGGTGAGGGGGATTTTCTAATGGAGACCGTCAAGGCATTCCATAATCGGACAGCTTGGACGGAAAAGGAGTTTGCATAGAAACTGGTTCTATGCATCGGTGTTTTGAGAAGGAGGTTTTCAGAGGATCGGAGTGTTCGGGAATTTGTGCAATGAAGGAACTCGAAGCGTTCCTTCAGATAACAAGGTATGGACGGATTACGAAGGATATTAAAAAGGAGGGATAGGATGTGAGTATTCCGGCGAAGTCGAATGGGGAGCCATTTGAGTTTATTACGAAATTCGGAGATGTGGTCGTATTTCCGGAGTCCGAAAATAAACCTTATGCAAAAATTTTGAAGACGCTCAAGCTTATTGAGCTGTTCCTCCGTGAGGTCAAGATAGCAGGAATCAGCGTAATCTAAAATTGGGTGAAGAAGAGATTCCAATGAACTCCTTGTTGAAATCACAAAAACATTTTAAAATTCAGATTTTTCATCATACTTCCAAAGCAACAGAAAAAAATCTAAATCTGGTTTGGAATTAGCAAATTAAGCTCTTTTACATCAGAATTTATATAAAATATATTAATAATATATTTATATTACACGGTTTATATTACGACGACCTCCGTGGTGCAGTGGGCGAATAGTCGGCTGAGACGCAGGAGGTAGCGGGTTCGATTCCCACCGCGGGACAAATGTTTGCATGATCTACAGATATTTGTTCCGGGTCTGGTTGTTCTCTTTATATTATAAGTATGTATTCACACAGCGCTATCTAGCCCCAAACTAAGCAGAGCTTGTACTTTTGGAACCAGATAGTTGATAGAATACTTATATACTTTTTTTTGTAAATACATACTTATAATATATAGAAAAACAACCAGACCCGGAACAAATATCTGTAGATCATGCAAACATTTGTTCCGCAGCGGGAATCGAACCCACTAGCTCCTGCGTCTCAGCCGGCTATTCGCCCACTGCGCCACGGAGGTTTTCCGTGAGATACTTATGTAGAGTAGAGGAGTATAAGATACTGTGGGTTTGTGTTGCCAAGGCAAGATGTCCTGCCTTAGCCCCAGGATAAATGAATAGGTTTGCCAGGTAAATAATACACTTAACACAAGTCAAATCCACCAGCTTATAATGTTAGATAGAACACAAGCACAAAAGGTCGACAGCCAGAAGATATGAATACTAGCACATCGAAGGAATGATATTAGCAAGTCCACAGGAGAAAGATTCGTAAAGCGGAGGATGATACCGGAAAGGACGCGGGAGGCTGAGCGTCGGCCACGGATACCCCGTCGTGAGGTTGGCTCTAGACTGGCGGCCGCGCATTGCTCTGAAGTTCGAGCGGACCCGGTTCGCACAAAGGAATGCCTAAAATACAATGTCCAGCGCATACTACGGGTTACGCCTGACTATGCTTGGGAATTTATTATTTTAGTGTACTATTTATTTGTTTGGTTTATGATAGTAGTTCAGTAAGTTAGATTAAATAAATGTAATATTGGTAGGATGTATATACATAATGTAAATAGCTAGGCGTATTAATATCGGGAAAGTAGGGTGTTCCCTACAGATACTTATGTAATAAATACATAATAATATTATTGTAGTGCCTCAGCGGGGCTCATGTTGTGCCTCAAAATATTGTACGAAACACCTACTCTAAAAACAAACATGAAACAATAATTTGATATGAATATGCATAAGCAAGACAAAGAGAATCCAATCGTATCAACTTCGACATAAATTTTCGACTCAGTTGCTTTAATTATTTCATTTTCGTGTCCAAATGTCCCGAGGTCACCTTTTATTGGGCCACAAAAATATTATTATAGCGGTGTTAAAGCCATAACAAAGCAGCTAGATCAGCTTATGAATTTTTAAAACCAATGCTTGTACAATAATGAGGTTGTATTGTAATTAACGCACGCTACACAAGATTTCCTGGATCTATCTAGGCTTGATCCTATTCGCATGAAGCCGGTACAGACCACACACGGCACAAGTTTACTTGAAATCCCACTGATCCAATTAGGTATGGCAAGCCTAAAAATTTAAACAATTTCTTCTCACACACGTTCCTGCAAATGGGATCAATTCTAGGTTAAATTAAAGAAATTGTTACGTGTGTAGCCTGCAATAGCATAGTTTGTGCACTGATCTAGCTAAAATCTTCTTGCACAGTGAGTCTAAGTCCATATGAAAACCTTTATTAGATGGTCTAATCAGACTGGGGATGTAGGGAGGATAGACACAGCGTCGTGGGGCGAAACAATTTGCATGATCTACAGATATTTGTTCCAGGTCTGATTGTTTACGTATATATTATAAGTATTTATAAAAAAATACGTATATAAATATTCTATCAGTTATTTGGTTCCCATCACTTGCTATAGTATAAGCTTTGCTAAGTTTGGGGCTAGATTGCGCTGTGTGAAAACTCCAACATTATTACTATTATTTTTATAACTTTGAAGGGTTCGGTAGTCAAACAAGCTTCGCCATCTCCGTCTATCTGTCTGGTCGACTAGTAACAGCTGTTTTATTTGTATACTCTAAAAGGGTGCTGCACTGTAGAGCTGAAATTTAGCATACGTTTTAGTGACGCCTAGTCAGTTATTAGTCAACCAACTCATGTGTGTAGTTGGGTAATTGTTCATATAATGTTCATAATACTAATGTTCAAAATCAACTCAAATCAGCATATAACGTTGTTTTTTAAAATGACTAAGATACAGCCATACTGTAACTAAGGAACCTTTTACTATGGGCTGTTCGACCTTGACCAATTATTTAATAAGAAACTATAATAATATAATAATAATAATAATAATAACCCCGCAGGGCACGCTTGTGGCGAGCGTTCGGTGTGTGGCGACACCGCGGAGCCCCATTACTCCCTGGGGTTGACAGAAACCCCTGACCCTTGGTGTGCCTTAGTTAGCCGATCAAGGGTGGAGGCGCAAGAGCGGAACCTATGCTCCATGGGTTGAAGTGTTAAAGGCATAAAGCCGGGAGTAGCGCTTAGTGAAACTGCAGCACTCCTCTCAAAAACCTTTAACCGCCCACACCAACGTTGCTCCTTACGCTGCCTTCTATTGGCGGCACTTATGGGGGCCCGTTTAGTGGACGGCTAGTCACCACCTGCCTCAATAATTCTAAATATTACAGGATTGGCAGGTGCCGTATCTCATTTCTCTGATAACCCGTACTCTATTTCATAAGCATTACTGTAACAATAGCCCGAACTCTAATCCATGTGCTGCAATAGTACTACCATCTGTCTCACCTCCATCTTGTCATAGTGATGTTTATAAAACAAACAGGCTTCTTACTCGTTGGCTTCGGCCCCGGTAATGCTTTTATAAAGGTCCAGGTCTAAAGCCTGTGTTAAGTAATAAATGTGTGGAATAATAATAATGGGCTTACATGTTTGTGGTAATTGTGAGTTCATATTCGATTATAGGACGTCCCGCAGTTCAGTGTGCCTGTGGCATAGGCCTCCTCTAACACTTTCCACTGGGTTCTATCTTATGCTACCCTTCTACAGTGTAGTCCAGCTGTAAGTTTTAGGTCGTCTTCCCATCTTGTTTGCTGACGCTATTCTATCCCTCTATTGCGGTTACCATCTCTGACTCTGACCAATCAGTGACTCTTTTACACCATTTGTTCTGAGGATCTCGGATAATGTGGCCAATCCATATCCACTTCTGTTGGTCTATTCGGGTAATTATATCAACTACCTTAGGTTTTTTTCTTTACTATTTAAATAAAACATAAATAAAAAAATAACTAATGCTTGGTAATTAAAAAACTATGGACTTACTGATTTTAAGAAAATAAAATGGTATAACATATTTACAGCTTGAAGCCGCTGATTCGATGGAGTGACGTGCTGCGTCATTGGCGATAACTCCCTAGGAGTAGCCAATTTACAAAGTCTAGAGCACAGACGCCGAGTAGCCAGGCTTTAAGTTTTTTACAGGATTCATTTTGGTGAATGTGCGCAAGATCTTCGTGACCTCATCCATTCTTCCCCCTTCCACCACCGAACAAGCAGACGTACCGAAACGTACCACCCATACCTGATCGGCATACCAACTTGCCGTATTAAACGATTTGCTTCTACTTGTTAGCACAAGGAGTGGAACTCACTTCTGACGTATGTTTTTCGGGGCCAGTATAATCTCGGAGTCTTCAAGTCCAGAGTGAATTGATTCGTTTTAGGCAAGCGTGGTCCATATTCGATCACACCATTACTTACCGTTAGGTGAGGTAGTGGTCAAGCTCTTGACTATCCGATCCATCCATACTAATATTATAATTGCGAAAGTAACTCTGTTTGTTTGTCAGTTTGTTTGTTAACATTTCACAACTAAACGGCAGAACGGATTGTCATGAAATTTGGCAAGGAGATAGATTATATTCTGGGTAAGGACATAAGCTACTTTGTACCCGACTGCGCAAACGGAGGGTAATATTTTTCTTGAAAAACCGCGCGGGTCAGCTAGTCATCAATAAAAATAAAAATAAACCTTATATAGAGGAACTCCCTGCATGTTTTTGTTATAAATCTCTTGTGTGATATCTTTAACAAGCCTTGCTGACGCAAGGGTGTAAAAACCTAACTCTCCATTCAAAGCTGTGTCAGTGATGATAACCTAGTAATTAGCATTTTCGTAATTAAGTTTACCGTTATGGCCCTATTCCCTTATCTTTACCCTAGTCTGTTTTAAAGAGCCCTATTGTAATTATAGCGGAAATTTCGTTGTTTTATGGTAGCCAAGTGACCATTTCAGAAATCAAAAACTCTGCACAATGTCTAGTTTCCTTTTACAGGGTGTTTGGTGACTGACGATATTCAAGTGACGGTTTCTCAACATATACGAGGCATGCCTTTTAAGTTTTGTCGTTTGAAGAAAAAAACACAACTAGAACCTTATAGTACTTTTTATTGTTTTTCAAAGTATTCACCGCGTAGCTTAATACACTTTTCCATTCGCTCAAACCAGTTATTATAACATTTATTCCACTCTAAAGTGGGGGTGTTCAAAATGGCTGACTTGAAAGCGTCGACTGCTTCTTCACCGGACTGGAACCTTTGACCACGAAGACTTTTCTTAATTTTAGGAAATGTAAAGAAATCGTTAGGGCTTAGGTCAGGACTGTATGGAGGATGGTCAAGAATTTCTACTTTTTCCTGCTTCAAATACTCAATCGTTTGACGAGCGCTGTGTGAGCTTGCGTTGTCGTGGTGCAGGATGATGCGTCGCTTTGAGTTAGATTTTCGAAGTTCGGCGATGACTTGTGGTAAACAAACTGTAGTATACCACTCTGCGTTAACCGTTCTACGATCTTCAAGTGCAATAGTCGCAACATGGCCGGTTTTTCCAACGAACGTGGCCACCATCTTCTTTGAAGTGCTTCGAGAACGAACAACTTTAGTCGGCTTTGGCTCGTCTTGAAAGACCCAGATTGTAGATTGTTGTTTGGTATCAGGATCGTAGGCATAGATCCAAGATTCGTCACCACTTATGATGTCGTAGACGTGATTTGACTCCCCTCGGTTGAACCTTTGCAGAGTTTTCTTACACCATCTGAAGCGGGCCGCCTTGTGATCGTCGGAAAGCAGATGCGGTATCCAACGGCAAACTAGCTTTCTCACACCAAGCGCTTCATGCAAGATCTTCTGAATGGTTGTCCCTGAGATGCCTATTAGAGCCTCTATCTCTCGATACGTCACATGACGATCTTCGAGAATTAGTTGTCTCACAGCAATGATGTTATCTTCAGTGAAGGCGGATTTTGGGCGTCCTTCGCGAAATCTGTCACTAACACTAGTATGTCCACGCTGGAATTCTAAATACCAGTGTTCGACAGTCCGCAGACATGGGGCTACATCACTGAACACAGATGTTAGCTCTTCTAAACACTGAAGCCGTGTCAGGCCTCTTCTAAAGTTGTAGAAAATTATTGCACGAACATTTTCCTTAGAAAGATTCATTTTCGTACGTGACCTGACAGATTCAAATCGAAACTGTGACTAAACAATAGCATTAATCCTAATACTTTCAACTGTTTTGAGATTCAAAATGTAAACACATTCGAATATAGAACAGTTCCAAATTCAAAATTGCCGGAAAATATGGAAACGACAGAACTTAAAAGGCATGCCTCGTAAAAACAGACTTCTAGAAAAAAAAACTACTAGTTATACTATCAAATTTTAAAGAAAATCGACTAAGTTCAGGTGATTAATTTGTTAGAAAACTTACTGCATACTTTTGCAATCGACATACAAAAATAAAGGCTGATTTGATATCTCTTTCGGAAATGGCTGCGGGTTTTGGGTTAGAAAGGGACAACAAGAGCTATCTCGAGACGTCACCAATACAGTATCTGTGGTTATATGGCAAGCCTTATGCAATAGCACATCATAAGTTTAATAAAGTGGTTGTTTTTACATGCCACAATAAATTTTACATTTCTATGGTAAACATTTCTTACATGTATTTATTATGCTCATCAAAATAACCCCTTTCATTTTTGTGCGTATATTATCAAACACCTCATATAGTGTGGAGGCTGAAAAAAATCATTATTATTGATACGGATTTATAGCGTACCGTTGTGTCGTTATATCGGCGATCATAACGCCGTTGTGTGCTTAATTCCCGCCACTGAACAAACGTTTGCGTGATCTACAAATATTTATTTAGAGTCTGGGTGATTTTCTAATATATTAAAAAAATATTCTATCAATTAACTGGTTCCCATAGAACAATCTTGGTTTAATTTAGGGCTAGATAGTGCTTCGTGAAATCTTTATTATTTTATTTTATTAAGTCTCAACAATTATACAGGGTGTACCTGAAAAATTTATTCAATTTGCATCCTTATAACTTTTTTCTTTTAATTTTCTTCAGATTTGTCTGACTCATACTTACTAAATTACTTTGTAATTACATACAGCAAAACCCTTCGTTTCTGTTTATATTGGTAACGTTTTTTATCATTATGTTCTTATAATTTTATTCCATTTGCAAATATCTTTCAAGATCCTTCTGATGGCACTATCTCAGAATTGCTCTAAAATGTTTCGTATTCAAATTACAAATGAACAGCTGAACTCACATTACGAATTCAGCGCAGCACTCAGGCTGAGATAAATAGAAGACAATGCAAGTACTCTCTAACACTGGTTTTCGTCACTCTCTTCTCACATATGAGTTGTGATACTTTTTGTGACGTCCGAATGTGTGTCTCACGATTATACCTAATCGACGTATAATCGTGAGACACACATTTTTTAGGTTTTGTATTTTTTTGTACGGCCCGACGGGTATGATCGCAAGAAAAAAAAATATTTCAACACAAGAACCATGCACTTAAATTGGAAACATAAACGAATTACCTAATCTAGAACTTACATCGCTCCGTACCAATAAAGAAGTGATTTTCCAGATCTAGGATATTTATTACATTCCCAATTTTAAATATTTCACGTACATACAGAAAGCAGCTCCAAAATAAGTGTAAACAGGGAATAATAAAGCTCTTAATGCATTAACATACCGATGGAAAATGTAAAGGCGTTTGTATTCTGCGCGATTCGACGATGAATATTTTAATTTCCGGGTTCCCAGCCAGATTAGGGTGATCCAGTTATTTATTAATAATATTTACTCTAGCTGTTAGCATTTTAAAAGTGTAAATAGTTGCAAAAGAATACTGGACCCAAGCAATATATAAGGTGTTGCAATTTAAACTAATTATATTGAAGGGTATGCATCCAGTTCATCTCCGCCATCTCCATCTCCGCCTGGGTTTACCACGTGGCCACCGCCCAGTTTGGAACCCATTTCGTAGTAAATTTCGCCCATATCTGCTCTGGCATACGACAAACGTATTGTTACGAGCTGAGGGTTCGGGATAAAATAATGGGAATCGATCCAACCAAAATAACACTTTTATTCAACACAATGACGATGAATACACGAACTTGGTCACAGGTATCACAACACACTAATTCACATCACTGTTGCACCACTAAAAGTCACCGAAATGTTCGCACGTATAGCTTAATCCAGACTGACTCGCGAGACCCTTCTCCACGTCAGTCCTCCAGGGCCTCGCTGAGACTCACTCAGACTGACTGAGACTGACTGTCCGGCCATCTCTCCGGCCTATTTATATCGCACACATTTCGATTGTTCGAGAACGATGTCGATCCTTCCAGGAAAGGGTCGGTCCCTCGACACAATGGCCACTCCCCATTCTGCGAAACCACAAACAATAGCAACAATAACACAGCAAGACAAAAGCGTTCGAGAAGGTTCGATTATAACTCATTGTTTAACAGCCTCGGCGTAACAGTATCTTGCCCAGTTCCACTTTAATTTTGCGAATGTCACGAGCCCACGTCAGCTATCTGTGTTTAGGAGCGCAGTGTTGAGTTTCATATACGGTCTGTGAGCCTGACTCCGAGGATGCTGTGCTCCATAGCTCGTTGACAAACACCGAGGCGGGACTATTGAATATTGGTAAGGGACCATGTATGTGCACCGTATGTGAGAATGGAAAGAAAGAAAGAAACAACATTTATTTGTGACGGTACAGAATACACACAGCACACAAGTAGGGTACACACAAGAGAACATATTCATGCACACAAGAACACAGAATGAGGAGAATGCACATGTCCATTAGTTTCCGTTTTAAAGATAGTGGCAGGTTTCCTTTCATGAGGTATTTCATTGACCAATAGCTTTTCCATACCATAAAGAGTGGCCCATTTAGCCAATAACCGGGATTCGTGGAAAGAGGGAAGACAGGATAGGCAGGACTTTGCCCTGCAGTAGGACTCTACGGGCTAATAATAATAATAATATTGAAGGAACGGTTACTTCCCAAAAATAAATGTAACTATAAAATTTTAGAGAACTAGCTTATTGTACGATAAGGTACCTGATGTAAGATACCTGTCTGTGCGTGTTGGCTTACGGTATATCGTATGTGTGAGTCGTCCTGTCTGTTGTCGTATAACCAACACGTCCAGGAACGGTAGGCATCCATCTATTTCCAGCTCTACCGTGAAGAATATCTTAGAATGTTTACAATTGAGATAGCTACGTAAGGTGGTTATGCTATCTCCTCGTACTATTGCGAACACATCATCTACATACCGCCTACATCTACATACATACATATACATACATCATAATTTGGTAAATATCAAGAAATAACAAGTAAAATACAAAAACGACAAAAAAGTAACAAACATCTGAACCTTTGCAACTTTTGGGCTGTAAATTAAATATGCAGACTGAAACGGTTGATAAAATTTTAGTGTGGTATAGCCCTATCTAAAATTTAAAGGAAAATAAATTATGTCCTTAAAAAGCTTTGCAAGGCAGAAGACCAAAACCTTTTTTATAATGTGTCTGAAAAAGACGCTGGGAAAAATCAAGCACATGTTAACGGTATAATAAAATAGTCATGCTACATTAAATTCGTTTATTACGCTCAAATATAACTCTATAACATTAATCCAATAGGCTATATCTAAAACTACCAAAAAAAAAACAAATTATATTTATTATAATATGACGTCTTACCAAAAACACACAGGAACATTTCACAGGAATAACAAAGCAAGCCGTGCCTTACTTTCACATACTAGCTTTTACCGTGTGGCGTTACAACTCTCTCCTGTAAAAGAAGAGAGCTGCAAGCCAAGTTGAAGTAAGACCTAACTAACGGTTTAAAAAGAAAGAGGGATTTTACAATGTGTTATGATTTAATGCAATGGCTGACTATTAATACGATACTTAACAAAAACACTTATTGTCCCACTATGGTGCGCACCACCATGGTATCCAGGAGTCTGCAGGTCCGGTAGAATGCGCGCTGGTTGAAGGCTAGTGGAGCCTCTAGCTTACGTCGATGAGAGGCCGAGAGGACGAAGTAGCCCCACCGTGATCTCCAGGTCTGTATAGAGCAAAGGTCTCCAGCCTCGAGGGTCCAAGAAGGAGACGTGAGGACTCCAACCTCGAGGGGGTCAGGCTCCCAGGCTCAAGCCGGTAGGGCTTCGCCGTCAAGAACAAACTGTTTCCGGGCTACGCTGACTGATTGATAAAATGACACTGTTTGAAGCGTTTCTCTTTGAGATCTTTCACCCGCAGTTTCCAAGTCCAGACTGTCTTTTTCAAGGATGCTCTGGATGTCATTCGGACCTGTTCCAAAATTCAATTACAAAATTATAGTTAGCGGCCAGTACAGCATTACACCATTCAGAGGTTCTGTGTAAATTCCAAGTAAAACCTTACGGTTTTACCAAGAATTAAAAGTGAATATATATATAGGTATATGTCTAAAATGTCATGTCAGTATCCATGTCAGGTCTGTTTATTTTGTGTTTCTAGTCCTAAAAAGTTTAAATAAATATAGCGTCATTTATACTCTTGTGACGAGAAAATTCTGCTCTTTCCACCCATATAAATTGTAATAATAGGCATTTTAAGGTTTCGAGAATGAATTTAGAGTTTTCTGACCAAAATAATGATGAAAATGTTAAAGTATGGTAGAAGGAAATACAGAATCTATCTCCTAATGTAAGTTTGGTTAGGACTCATAATGACTCTACCGATGAAACCTCTGATGAAGGAAGAAGAGAATAAAGTAGATTTCTAATGCAAGCATCGGCAGAGACAAGGTACAAGGTATTTATTTTTATAAACAGTGTACAATAAGGTAATGTCACTTAATACTTTGCCCTTTACGAGCATTGCAAACTACTCATTAATTTTTGTTATGAAATATTGTGTCGGTTCTAACTATCTCAAGAAACGTGAATATGTCAAAAATTTGACTTTATTAGACAATAAGGACAGAAAAAAAAATAGTATTTTCAGTCTGTGACCAGGTCAATTTATAACCTTTTTTTACAAGAAATGATGCTTAATAGATATTTTTTGTTATTGAGTTGACCCACTCAATAGTAGAATAGGGGTTGATTTATACCGTGACGGCCTTTTGTCTAACAAAAACTTAATAAACCGTATCTCAAACATAGGAAATCAAATAATGTCACTTTAATAGCAGGCAAATGGATCTATGACCTAAATGGAGTGTTTTAATTGTAATTATCATTAAAAGTTTTACTGTTGAGATAGAGATTGTTTGGTCGAAGGGGCTGGCTAATTGCTATTAGTTGGTTTGTAGTTGTTTCTGTCAGTTGGTTGTTCGCCTTAAATTGTATTTTTCAGAGCTCTTTGTACAGTGGCTGGTAAAAACTAATAATATTATTAATGCCGAACCTTTCAGATAGCTATCTAGCCACAAACTAAGCAAAACTTGTACTATGGAAACCAAAAAACTGAGAGTTTATACATTATTGTAGATTTTTGTATAAGCTTTGGTGATGGAACCAGCAAATTGCCCACCTGTTGTTATGTGGTACATAAATAAATATTGCTGAACATTTCACACAGCGCTATCTAGCCCCAAACTTAGCAGAGCTTGTATTATGGGAACCAGATAACTGATACATATATGTATATGTATCAGTTATCTGGTTATATACATTTTTTTGTAAATATATATTTGTAATATATAGAGAAACAACCAGACCCGGAACAAATATCTGTAGATCATACAAACATTTGTTCCGTGGCGGGAATTGAACCCGCGTCCGAACCTCCTGCGTCTCAGCCGGCTATTCGCCCACTGCACCACGGACGGTGATGTATATGGTGATCGCATATAATAAAGTATTGCCTCACAGGTCACATACCTCAGGAACGTGTCCTACGATAACCATCAACTTCAGGCATACAGGAGTAAAGCCTCATTTGCTTGAAATTTTACCGGCACTCATATCCTTCACACCAAAACACAGCAATGCTGCTTGGTGGCAGAAATAAGTATGGTGGTAGAACTTCCCCGGGCGAGTCTCAATCTGTCAAAACAAAACTTATAATTATAGAGAAACTTCCTAATAACAATTCTTTGGCAGTTCACAATCCAAACAAAATAAGGTGTTATACAATCTAAGCAAAAAGTTCGAAATCATTTACTCTTATAATCCAGATCGGTACCAGTTTCAATTAAAGGTAGCCAAAGCTAAATGTCCCGGCTTGGATTGTCGCCGGGTTATCGATTACGAGTTTTTGGACGTTGATTGATAGCCGCGACGCGCAACGCTGGCATTCTGCTTACATCGAAGATATTGTGTTTGGGATAAGTTAGGAGGGTTTTTTTTCTATTAAGAACGTTAATATCATTCTTTTGTCACTGGCTCATCACCATCATCATCTACAGTCCAACTCACCCACTGCTGGGTATAGGTCTGCCAAGTTTGTGACATCCACCATGATCCTGCGTTAGTCTCACCCATTGATGGCGCGTGACTTTAACGATGTTGTCCACCCATTTTGCTGCCGGACGCTCTACCCTTTTACAGACATTCTTCGGCAACCCTTCAGTCGCTAACCTGCTCCACCTGTCATCACCATGTCTTGCCAAGCCACTGGTTATCGTTATTTAATTGTCAAAGGAGTGGCTGTGGTTGCCCCAAAATAGGTATTTTAAAGTAAAACTTTTATTACATCGTCTCAAACTTTTTCGTCTGTGTGTTGCATGTCGCGTGACGGTCGGCCGCGGAGTAGGGATAAAGTAAAAGGCGCTCGTCAGAGCAGCCGAGGCCAATATGGCGGCACCTATAGTTAGCATCAGCTGATCGTGTAGTGTATAGACTCATTTGTGCCAATGAGGAAAAATGTCTATAATGTGAAACAAAGTTTCACTTTTACCGTGGTTTCATAAAACTACACAATCCTTTTTTTTTTAATACATACACAAACTCTTTATTGTATATAGCACCCAAAAATAAAAAACACCAAGAATAATAATATACTTTAAGCAATAGAAACTCTCAATTGGCGGGCGGTTGCGATTTTTAATACACAATTTTAGGAGGTGAAGGACTTTAAGGAAGAATGGAATATTTTTTTAGCCAAAATCGTAAGTGTTATTCTATGACTTGAAGATCCCTAGGTTGTAGTTATCAGGAAACACAGACTCAGGCAAGGCGTTCCACTCCTTGGCGGTGCGCATAATAAAGGTGGAAGAGTACCGCTTTGTGCGTTTGAGATGTACGTCTACCATGTAGCGGTGGCGCATCGCAGAGCGTCTGGTTGTCCGATGATAGAATGGGGATGGTGGGATCCGGTTGAAAAGCTCCGCAGCACACTCTCCGAAATGTATCCGATAAAAACCAAGAGACTTGCAACCTTTCGACGATGCTCGAGGCTGTGGAGCAGTCAAGTTATTAAATTTAGTAAAGTTCAAGTCTTCGCTGTCCACTTTGATGCAGTTGACTGTCTGTCCGTGGCAACGTAGGACTCAAAATGATCACAGATTGTAATGTATAATTGGTTTTCGCTTGATGGATATTTTGACGACCTTCGTGGCGCAGTGGGCGAAAAGTCGGCTGAGACCCAGGAGGTAGCGGGTTCAATTCCCGCCACGGATCAAATGTTTGCATGATCTACAGATATTTGTTCCGGGTCTGGATGTTGTTCTATATATTATAAGTATTTACAAAAAAAAAAGTATATAAGTATTCAATCAGTTATTTAGTTCCCATAGAACAAGCTCTGCTTAGTTTGGGGCTAGATAGCTCTGTGTGAAATGTCCAGCTATATTTATTTATTTATATTGGCTGTGTTTAGTGGAAATTGGTTCATTGTGTGATTTTTTTATAGACTGAACACCAGAGGCCTAATTCTGCAAATTTAAAATAAAAACGATTATGGAGTCATACAACCAACCATTATGGTTGTGGTTCCTGTCTTATGCTGTCAAATTTTCAATAGAGTTGTCATAAGAACGGTCATTGAAAAACGATTGTGTAAGTAGAATACCAAAAGGTATACGTGGCCATTTTCCGAGCATACCATTGTCACAGTGAAGCGAATGGTTCAGTAGAATTGGACCCATGGTAGAACTGGGACTGATTATCTTAGGAACAGAACGGCTGAACAAGAATAAAATACAATATGAAACATTTTATTGAGTACTGTGTCAATAAAAGAAACACTTAATTCGATTGCAAAGTTCAATCGGCTGTCTTATCGCTAGTTATAAAGCTACATTACAGGCGTTTTTAGTATTTATGAATATAGACGTATTTTGTTTACTTCATCTTAATTTTTTTATTTTATTTCTTGTTGTCGTTACTTGCTTATAACTTGTACTAAACACACACTTTCTTTCATTTACTAAGTAAATATAACCTTTTCTATTACCGATGTTTGTGATCGATATTTTGGTCCATTCTATGCTCCAAGATTTTCTTATTTCTTAGAAAAATGTACGGAGATCTTGAGAAATCATGCCATGTCTAGTCATTGTTGGTTCTTCTATTGAATCAATGTTCGTATATATTATTTATTGGGTACAACAAACATAAAGAAACTACTTATCTAAAATATATTCTGCTCCTTGCTTATCTCTAAATTGGAAAAATATAATACAGTTACGAAATTTGCTTTCGCCTACCCACCGTTGCTATATAAAGCGGCGCTCAAGCGCAAAGCGGCCACATTAAACCCTCCGTCGTCCGAGACACGTTCTCGGAGACCCGGATGACGAAATCACCTCCGCCAACGCGGAAGTGATTTCTAAGTCATCCACATTAGACAGAGCAAACGCTTCACAGATACACCGACCTCGCCGGCGAGGTCGACGAGTCCCTTCAGTCGCCGCCTATACGAGGTACATGTACCCGGGCGTTTCTCTCCTATTCCCGCCCTGGCAACGGCCCAAGCCGAGATTCGTACCTAAGTGGTGCCCTTGCGCTAGTTGCCTCATCAAAACTTACAGTTCTGAGCGTCACCTGCGCTCGCCAAAAGTTCGGTTAAGCTACAACGGCCTCAGAGGCCAACAGCAAGATTAGACCATTTGAAAAAAAAGCAGCCACTTGCTTGTCGTCTTTCGTGCGGTGCGGTCGTAATCGCCGTCACTTGTAATGACTTGTGTTAGTGACTCGTGATTTGTATCGTGCCAAAAAGTGTATTTCTGTTAGCTGAGTAGGTAGTTTTGACTTGATTGTGTAAATTGGTGATTTTTTTGTTAATATTTGATTAAAAAGTACTTGCAAATACAGTTGGATTTGTTTTCACGACTGTTTATTTTGGTAGTAATAAAGTTCTTGTTATTTATAACATGACTTCACTTCATTTTGTAAATATATACCTATATTTTAATTAACACCAGTATGGGAAAGGGATCAACCAGAAGCAAGCGCAAACAGTAAATGTCCAATATTGGATAATCTCAGAGCAAACGTGAAGTAAGAATTTTGTCAACTTATGCATAGTTTAGTTTAGGAATCGTTAATCTGTTCTGTTTATTTTCCTAAGTCCATCAATTTACAACTTTTACAGCTGACAATATAACTTATACTAAACTAGGTTGAAGTCAGTCTCAAATCTATTGTTGGCACTTTTAACGTACACTTGTTAATTTTACAGATTAGTGTGACACTAAACTTGTCAAATTAATATTATGTCACTAATTTCACACACATGGAAGTAAATTTATGATGATGGCATCCAAGCTGGTTTCTTTGTCATTTGCTTCAGCT
This sequence comes from Philereme transversata, assembly GCA_963924445.1. Classification (NCBI taxonomy): domain Eukaryota; kingdom Metazoa; phylum Arthropoda; class Insecta; order Lepidoptera; family Geometridae; genus Philereme; species Philereme transversata. Next base: position 17,750,738 of record OZ004347.1, read on the forward strand.
TCCTACTACCTCCGTGGAGCAGTGTGCGAATAGCCGGCTGGGACACAGGAGGTAGCGGGTTCGATTCCCGCCGCGGAACAAATGTTTGCATGATCTAAAGATATTTGTTCCGGGTCTGGATGTTTTTTCTATATATGATAAGTATGTATTTACAACCATTCTGTAGTGGCTTTTGACCATAGTTCCTCTGGCATACGACAAACGTGTCCTGCCCAGTCCCACTTCAACGAGCGGCGGCCTCGTAGTAGACCCAGGCGGAGATGGAGGGATGAACTGGATGCATACCAGAAAAAGTGGTCACAATTAGCCAGTAACCGGGATTCGTGGAAGGAGGGAAGGGAGGCCTTTGCCCTGCAGTGGGACTCTACGGGCTAATAATAATAAAAATGTATTTACAAAAAAAAAGGTAGATATATAAGTATTCTATCAGTTATCTGGTTCCCATAGTACTAGCTCTGCTTAGTTTGGGGCTAGATAGCGCTGTGTGACATGTCCAGCAATATTTTTTTTTTTTTTAGCTTCATATTGAATATCATAATCATCATAATATGCCTATATAATTTTATTATTATTATTATTTATTATTATTATATTATCCTTCATAGATTTTCGAAGCGACCAATCTTGTATTTCCAGCACCCAACGGCTCCCAGCTACCTTTATCATGTCGTCTTTCTTTCTAGTGCGGGTCGTCATCGTACGCTGCGCTTTCCAGTGTTCCAGTTTCATTTTTGATCTCTACTCGAGCACGATTTTGCCCCAACGGCCGTCAGTTCTTCAAGGTAAGTTCTCTCCATTGCCACTTCAGTTCGCTAATCGTCTGGGTTTTATCAGTGAATTTGGTTTGTTTACGAATCTCATTATTTCTGTTTCGATCTTGTAGAGAAACACCGAGCATAGCCCTCTCCATAGCATACTGAGTGATCTCTAGCCTTCTTATGGGAAAAGGATTTTAAATGAATGAAAATAAATATGTAATGTTGGACATTTCACATAGCACTACCTAGTAAAATACAATCTAGCTAAGCAAAGCTTGTATTATGGGTACCTGATAACTAATAGAATACTTTTTTTTGTGACATCTATATATTACTATAAATACAGGATTTATCACGTACCGTTTTATCGGTGTTACGACCGACAATGTTGCGGTTCAATTCATGAACCTTCAGGGTGAGTACGTTCAGTTTTACATGTAAATATAAAACTGAACCTAACAGTAGGTTTTCATAAAGCTGTAAAAATAAAATAATAATAAATATTCAGTTCAGGACCGCAAAGTCTGGAAGGAATGGAGGGAAGGCCTTTGCCCAGCAGTGGGACACGAATGGTTGATACTAATATAATAATATTAAATACTGCTGGACATTTCACTTGTACTTGGAGCTTGTACACACGGCTACATATCAAACTATACATTTCCAGTATATGCTGACCTCTCATTGTACGGTAAACCTACACAATGCGAGGTCAGCTTGTACTGGAAATGTAGCAGATAACTGATAGAATACTTATATCCTTTTTTTTTTGTAAATACATACTTATAATATACAGAAAAAAAAACATCCAGACCCGGATCTGTAGATCACTGCTCCACAGAGGTCGTCATAATTAGGTAAAAAAGATATTATTTATTATTTATAAGCCTGTTGTGTCCCACTGCAGGGCAAAGGCCTCCCTTCCCTCTTTCCACTCGTCTCTGTTGATTGCAAGTAGGGGCCAATCCTTGAGGTAGGAGTTTAGCTCATCCCGTCACCTTCGCCTGGGCCTTCCACAAGGGCGTCGTCCGTAGTTTGGGAGCCATTCAGTGGTGGTTATAAGAAGAAAAAGATATAATGTTCATAAATAATTTATTGTAACTTTTTATCATGGCATTCAAATCTGTGGGAATAACAGTATGCCAATTTATATTAGGTACAACATCGATAAGGGAATGAAGAGGACACCACTTTGTGTGTATTTATGTATGTATGTGCAATACAAACACGTTTCTGATAGCCACTGTCATTGAGGTCGAGTGCTGGTAGCTTTTGTCGAAGTTTAAGTAAACTGACATGGCTTTTACCATAGTTGAGCTTAAAACAGTAGGTTTAATTGTAAATTATTGACTTTGCTGTTGAATCACTATTATAAATACGGGACTTACCACTTATCGTTTTATTAGTGTTCCGCTCTGACCGACAATGTTTCGATTCAATTCGAGAACCTTCATCAGGGTAAGTGCAATCCACTCCGTATTGCGTCTTGACTCGCACTACGCGCCACAGCCCTCTGCGCGCGAGTAGATGGGCGCAGTGGTGGGGGTTGAGTAAACGGTTGAAAAGCTGCATCATCATTATCATCACAGCTGTTCTCTTCAGTAGTTCTCAGTACAGGCAAAGACGCAAAACTTACTCCACTCACTCCTCTGTCGCTTGCATCATAAATACATTTTTATATACATATAAATACATTGCCTTCATGCTGGCGGTAGATAAGTTGTAAGTACTTTGTTTAAACTAATGGATCTAATATCAGACTTATGAGGCACCCCTAGTTAGGCCTTTGACATTATTCGAGGACCTTTACATGTCCTCGAAATCATGCATGGGAAGCCTCAGATGAAAACGTAACTATTAAGGCGTCTTGGCAGTTTCGAGAAATATTGTTTCTGCATTATGATTAGCAAAGTTATACGATGACCCCGTGGTCCATCGAGCGAATAGCCAGCTGCGATGAAGGAGGTTGCGGGTTCGGCCGCAGAACAAACATCTACAGATATTTGTTTCGGGTCTGGTGGTTCTTCTATCCATATTAATATTATAAATTCTAAAGTAAATTTGTCCGTCTGTCATTACGTCTGCCTGTTTGTTTCGGCTGGACCGATTTCTATGAAATTTGGTATACAGATAGATTATTACCAGGATTGAGACATAGGCTACTTTTTACCTGATTACGCAGAAGGAGGTAATTTTTTTTGACAAATCTATTTAAGTTTATTTTTGTTTTATTATAATTTACACAAGAAAATATATTATAGTCTATCAGTTGTCTGATTCTCATAGTATAAGCTTTTCTTAGTTATTTATTTATAAAATAACTTAATATTCATTACTAGCACTTCTGCATAGTGTGAGCTGCGTCAGCACTTATCGGCGAGCCATCATCGCCTAAATAAATATTATCCTATTGAGAAAACAGGTCCATGTTAAAATAATAATGTTTGTCGCTTCTGTGTACATTACTCTGTATAACGCCACAGCTTTGTGAAAACAGCTGACACAGTCGCTTTAAATTGTGAATTGTAATAAAAGATTGTCGTAATATCAACCTGTTAAGGATCACGCCCATACATTTTTGTTTGGTTATGGACTTGTGGTGTCTAATCCACTACGTAATAAAAAAGTGACACTTCGGGCTTGCCGACAGAAGTGAAAACATGAACAATTACGACATACTTATAAACAGAAGTGTCAGTAACGGTGACGGTAACAGTGTCGTGAGTTCAATGGTTTTTCTTATCTTTAAAAATGCTCAACACGCCTAAAGAAGTCACTTCAAAAAAATACGGAATATTTAGGGTTTCAGACCAAAATAGTAAAAAGAGGGTGTGGCTTTGTACATCTATCCCGCGTGAACAGCTGATTATTTCAGCAACTAATGAGCAATCCACTTAAAATTTTGAACAGTGTTAATAAGACTTGCAGATTAGATAAAAATGCAAAATTGCTGTGAAACTTTTCACCTTTGTCTCAGAGTGACAACGCTTGATGCCTTTAGCGTTACAAACGTCCATAGGCTACGGTAAACGCTTACCATGTAGGCCGTATGTGTTTCCCATCTTAGTAGTATAAAAAAAACGAATAGTAATACCAAATCTCTGCCCTTCGCAAAGTAAAGTTAGGGCACTATGACATTAAGTAACCCAGCTGTTTACTAAGACTGTGGTTCGCTGCGGGCGTTTAAAGACGATGTTACATTAATATGCTTTCATGGTTCTTAGTTTACATCAGCAGGGAATTAATATCTCGTGGTGAGCAAACCGTAATGGTTTATTATCACTTACTAGTCGAGAATGTACGTACTTGCAGATAATCTGCTAGTATATACTCCTGGAAATCTAATAACTAATTTTTTGATTTGGCAGGTAAAAAAATATTAAACGAACAACAAAACCAAATGATACAACATTGGAATATCGTCCTGTCGAAATTTTGATCCAGGATTACCTGGTGTTTCTAAGCGTAATTATTCTATATAAAGTAAATTATTATTATTATTATGAGCCTGTTGTGTCCCACTGCAGGCAAAAACCTCCTTTACCTCTTTCCATTAGTCTCTGTTGTTCACAAATAGGGGACTATCCTTGAGGTAGGAGTTTAGCTCATCCCGCCACCTTCGCATGAGCCTTCCACGCGGGCGTCGTCCTTTGTTTGGGACTCATTCTGTAGTGGTCTTCGCCCACATTGTGACATACGGCACACGTGTCCGGCCCAATCCCACTTGAGTCTTCCAGCTTTTTGAGCGACGTCGGTCACCTGTGTTCAGGAGTGTATTACCGAGTTCCTGATTCGGTCCGTGAGTTTCACGCCCAGGATACTACGCTCCATTGCACGTTGGCATACCCCAAGGGAGGACTTTTGACGATTTGTTAGCGACCATGGGTCAGGATGTGAAGAATGCACATGTCCATGAGTTTCCGCATTAGAGAAAGTGGAAGCGGTCTTTTCATTAGGTCTTTCGTGCTAAGTGTTATATAATATAAAGATAACATATTAATTATTTTGCATTATGTAGTTGAATTTCAATTTCTTGTGTAGACGGTCGTACAAACTTCTCATCTAGTCATTTAAAATTAAATCAAATTAATTGAGAACTAGAATATCAGACTAGCATTATAAATTTGAAAGTAACTCTATCTTTCTATTGTTTGTTGTTCAGGCCTAAACGAATGGACATATTTCGATGAAATATGGTATATAGATAAATTATGAACAGGGTTCAGACAGACTACTTTTTATGGCCAAACCACGCGTGAGAAGCCGCGGGCGGAAGCTTATAAGTTATAAGATAAGATAAGATAATTCTTTATTGCGTGCCAGAAAACCTTACCTTAATCGGTTACACCATTTTGGAGGTAAATGGACACATTAGTTTTTTACACACACAAACACCTCTTACCCCAAATGCATACCTACACCTTTTCCGTTCCGTCGTGGGTAAAAAAACGAAGCGCTGCATAAAAATCATCATATTTTTTTACGAGCCCATACTGTCCCGCTGCTGGGCAAAGTCCTCCCCCTCTTTCTTCCACTTATCACGGCCTAGAGCCAAATCCCGCCAGTCTCTTTGGATGACGTCCAAGTCATCGTTCTAGTGCTTTTTAGGCCTACCTCAGCGTCGCTTTTCGTCTTTATGAGTCCATATGCTTATCTTCTTGGCCCACTTATAGGGTTGTATAATACGGGAGACATGACCCGCCCAGTCCCATTTCAGCTTTGCAGCCTTGATGCCCACGTCAGCGATGCCTGTGTTCGATCGCAGCCAAGAGTTTGAAATCCGGTGGGGCTCCATCGCTCTTTGGCAAACTCCTAGTTTGAACTTCTGAGACTCGGTCAGTGACCAAAACTGGGCAAATCATCATTAACGAAGGTTTTTTATTAAGGTACTATTATATAAAAAACTAGTTCCAACGCTCGATGGATAGCGCTGACTCAAATTATTCTTATAAAAAAATAGTTTTTCTGAAAGTTACGATGTCAAAATGTATTTAACTTTTTTTTCGACAATTTATCAATCAATCAATCAATTCATTTATTGCGCTTATAGGTTAATGTAGCAGGCGGTTAGTAATACAGTTTGAGTTTGTTCATAATCAGCGTTTCTCGCATGCAATTTTCATCAGCGTTCTATCGTAGAAAAATTAAACTTAATGACTTACCTTAGAAAGAAAATGAAATAAAATTATTCAAGGGATTTATCGCAAGAAAATATTTTATATTGTATTATGCTTTATCACACTAATAATATTATAAATGCGAAAGTTTGGATAATTGTTTGTTTGTTTTTACTCAATCACGTCGTAACGGCTGAACCGATTTCGATAAAATTTGCTATGTACATAGATTATAACCTGGACAGGCTACTCTGTGTTGACAAAAAAGGCGTGCGAAGCCGCTGGCGGAAGCTAGTCTAATAATATTTGTTTCAAGTTTCTAAACACATTGAGACTGGGAGCATCTAGTAGAGACTCAGGTAGGTGTTTATAAAATTATATACGTGGAGACATACAAATCACACTCTCCTTAAATAAGGCTGTCTATCAGTTCTCTTTTTTAATTTTATTTAGATGAACCGCCCGCGGCTTCGCACGGGTGGTTTTTCAATAAAACATTACCCTCATTTTGCGTAGTTGGCTAAAAAGTAGCTTAGTCCTGTCCCAGGATATAATCTATCTCCTTGCAAAATTTTACGATCCGTTCAGCCGTTTAGTCGTGTAAAGGTAACAAACAAACAGAGTTATGTATATATTATACATACAAACTTTCCTCTTAAATCATTTTATCTATTGCTGAAAGCTGCATTAAAATCCGTTGAGTAGTTTAGAAGATCTAAGGGAACAGACAGCGGAAGCGACTTCATTTTATACTATGTAAAGAATATGGCACATAAAACAAAATACAATGAAGCAGATACAAAATATATATTAACACAGTGATAGGTCATCCCCTACTGTTGTGCCAACAGCAGTTGGTGTGGCGGCGAATTCAGCCGAAGATCTCAAGCGGTGCAAATATAGAAGTCTCGACAGAGCTTACGTATTTGAGCCATTTTGGTAGAAACCCAGGGCCCATCGCGTTTTCATAATTCTTCCTGCGCGTCTGGTCGAAGTGACGTGTGATCCGAGAGCTGGCGCTTATCTGGCTCAACGCATAAGCATTGCAATTCAGCGGCGCAATGCAGCCAGTGTCTTGGGGACACTTCCGCCTGGTAGTGATCTGGAGCAGTTGAGTAAAATAAATAATAAATAAATAAATATTGCTGGACATTTCTCACAACGCTATCTAGCCCCAAACTAAGCAGAGCTTGTTCTATGGGAACCAGATAACTGATAGAATACTTATATACTTTTTTTTTTGTAAATACACACATATAATATATAGAAAAACACCCAGATACGGAATAAATATCTGTAGATCATGCAAACATTTGATCCGCGGCGGGAATCGAACCCGCTACCTCCTGCGTCTCAGCCGGCAAATACGCCCACTGTGCCACGGATCTTTAGATCGATACCAAATATTTTTAGATGATTCAACTGTTTATTCTGTATTTTATTGTAATTAATTGTAACAAACATAAAATTATGTTAAAATTGAGCATATTTTAACCGATTCTCTAAAATATATCACTGATAGAAAGCTACACTATCCTTGATTGAATTTTGATTAAAATCCGTGGTTCAGCTAGTCTATTATAAACACCGAAAGTTTAATTCGAAACGGCTGTGAAAACCTCACATTGAAATGGTACAGTTTAATATTATTTCATGAATTAAAAAAATACATATTGATAAGTAAAGATGTCAAAGAAATAAAGATTATCACCATAAGCCATGCAAATTATTTGTCATTTAAAACTAATATAGAAAACTACGAAATATAATGATAAATATGTCGACATTGTATTATCATGTCGACATTTAATTATTTGTGTATATGAATGTAATGAGTCGAATATAACTAAATTATAAATTGAATTAACTAAGCACACTTGTACTAACCCATTTGACATGTTTAATTAAGTTTTTTATTTTTACTATCAAATATGGATCTTTGACATCTGAAGTAAATAAATGAATGAATGAATTATCAATAAAATATAACTATGGATTTAAGGAACTTATCACGAAAATAAATTAAACACAACCAGTGCCTGTTTAAAAAATCCCTTACGAAATTGGTAAGGATTTTTTAAAACATAAGTTAACTAGTTTAACTTTTTTGTGGTAACAAGGTTTTCTCAACATGTAATATGTATCTTGTAAGTATTCACTAATTGGGTCCGGTATTTATTTAGATAATATGACGTTTCAATAGCAAGTATTTCTACAAAAATGTTACAAATCTAAAAAACGTACTCAAATCACACGTCAAAATGTTTTCGCGTCATTTACGCTTCTTCGTTACCGCTCACATGCGGCAGACGTCGTAAAATGACACTCAACCGCATAAATAACAGTAGCCGAACAGAGGAGCCTAAAATGTGTCGAACGATAATGTTAAGGGACGAAAAAATAATCAAAAAAAAAGAAGAAAAAACTCAGCACGTGGGCACAGAGCTTAAAGCGCAAGTTCCATCGTTTGTGTATGCGTGAATTGCATCTGTGTGCGTGACTCTGCAGGTATCGGATTGGCCTTAGTTCCCATCGGGCCGTCGCCAGAGACGCGCGACGTTGACGCTCTGTTTATTTTTCGATACGCGTTCGAATTGTAATTTTTACGAAAACATTATAATCGAAGAATAAAGAGTTTGTGTATTTTTTTTAATAAAGCTGTATACACACGGCTTTGTTTGACAGTGATTGACAGTGCCATTAATTGGTGAGATTGTTTAGTGAAAAGTGTGGACTTGTGAGTGGATGGTGTTATTCATTGGATTAAAATAAATAAATAGCGAAAATTTGCAGTGATTCGACTTGGAGATTATCAAGGAGATTTTATTTATGTAAGTGCGTAAAATAATTTTATAATTATTAGTTTCAAATAATCTGTCAAATGTCCAATATATTTTCTTATAATTTTTCAGCATTGTCTGAAAATCGTAATGAATAAAAAAGTGGTTCATATGGAATCGCTGAAGAACGTTGCATAACTAGTGTGAATGCATCTGTTTTTTATTATTACTATGTAATCAATTTATTAGCATCTAAACACTAATATTTTGACTGCAGTGCATATAATAAACTTAATTTTTACATTAGATACAAACACTAAACAAGATGTATGAAAGAAATACTTGACATATACTATCTCTACAAATACATAGAAAAAAACTCACAGTTTTGAAATAGAAAATCACAGAGAAATCCATTTAATGAAATCGAGACAAAACCCAAATAGGTAGATACACTTCACAAATAAAACAAGTCGATGGTCAGAAACTTGGTCAAGGCTATCGAACAAATTACACAGACAAACTGTCATCTTACATTATCTTAATGACTGTTAGATACACAATATTATTAAGTACATAATATGACATAAATCAGACTTACATTATAAATGCGTAAGTTGGGACGTTTGTTTATTACTTAATCATCCCGTAACGTCTAAATCGAATTTGATGAAATTAGGCATAGACATTTATGACCTTTTGCACGTAACTTTATCCCAGTAGTTTTACAATCAAAGCCGTGAACGTAGAGTAAACATTAAACAAACATTTTAAAAGCGGATTTGAGTGCATTGATTTATGAGTTTGTCGTTACGTTGAATCTTGGTTCACTTTCGCTTGAACACGTTTCGAAATTGGAATTCGGAAATGTCATTGATTAATATGTGATGAGCTTTTGTTTGATTTGAAATATTTATCTGTAATTTTTTACGGCAATCATGACTTTGATAAAGAGTGTAAAAGATACGATAGTTAAAGTTCAGAACATTTGTCCTCTTATTTCGAGAGATGATTATGTGATACCAGTTAATAGGTAAGTTGCCTTTTACGTTCATGGTTTATAAGGCCTGTACGTGAGCGATAGCTACAACCCTATTTTCTGCAAGTAAACCAGGCTTGCACAACGATCCCTAAAAGTATTATGCCACTTAACATGTTTAAATTTGAAAGTATTCGTATGATTTGACAACTTCATAAATCATATTTAGCCATTAATTGTATCTGGAATTTATTTATTCAATATGACGTTTCGATTGCAAGTAATGTACAAAAATTTTACAAATCTAACTAAAAACCAGCCAAGTGCGAGTCGGACTCGCGCACGAAGGGTTCCATACCATTAACTATAAAAACGGCAAAAAAATCATGTCTGTTGTATGGGAGCCCCACTTAAATATTTTTTATTCTGTTTTAGTATTTGTTGTTATAGCGGCAATAGAAATACATGATTTGTGAAAATTTCAACTGTCTATCACGGTTCATCAGATACAGCCCGGTGACAAACAGACAGACAGACAGCGGAATCTTAGAAATAGGGTCCCGTTTTACCCTTTGAGTACGGAACTCTAAAAACGTACTCAAACCACACGTCAAAATGTCAAGGCGCAAGTCACCTTAAATGCCCCTGTAGTTAGCAACCGAACTGCTCATTGGCGTCTTAATGTTCCAAAGCATAAATAAAGTAACTATTCGTCTCGTTGTTTTTGACTCTGACTGTACCTATCTATCGATCATTACATAGTTGTGCAAAGTTGCTTTCTTGCTAAGTCGTTCGTAATAATCAACTAAGATAATACAATGTTCTGCACGCCACTGGTAGTGGCATTTTGAAGTGAGCACTTCCATGCTTCGCAGAGGCGTGCTTCGTGCATGACTCAAACTAAAGTCTAAAATGTTAAACAAAAAAAAACTTGTAGAATTATGATTCCGAAAAAGTGTTTTTTTGTACACATCGTGTGTTTAGATAATAATAATAATAAATAAATATCGCTGGACATTTCACACAGCGCTATCTAGCCCCAAACTAAGCAGAGCTTGTACTATGGGAACCAGATAACTGATAGAATACTTTTATAATTTTTTTTTGTAAATACATAGTAGAAAAACACCCAGATACGGAACAAATATCTGTTGATCATGCAAACATTTGTTCCGCGGCGGGAATCGAACCCGCTACCTCCTGCGTCAGCCGGCTATACGCGCACTGCGCCACGGAGGCAGTCATGATCAGATAATATCATTATATTTCTATAATTTTCAGCCTTTTGTGTCCCACTGCTGGGCAAAAGGCCCCCCCTCAACCCCTTTCTTTCCAGATACCTCTTTCAAGCGCTAAGATGGTCCAGTCCGCTCGGAAATAAGAAATAAGCGAGCTCGTCCCTCCATCTTTAAACATTTTTTTTTGTAAATCATCTTTCTAAAAGTTTTTATTTAGGGGTTAACAGTTAGCGACGCTGTATGTGCGACCTGATTGGGCATGTTGCAATATTGAAAGATAAATTGATTATATTAATTTGGTAGAAGACATTGATGAATTAGAATTTTTGTTACGTGGGCTGATTGTAGCACGAACACTAGCTATTAAAAATTAAAATAAGTATTTTCCCAAACTTTGATTTCAATTTTTAATCAGATCTTTACCGTTCTTGGCTCACGTTTCTTTCCATGAGAATCGTCCCACGTTATAATTTGCCTTTTTGTGTTAAGCATTTGGATAACATTGCCCATTCAAATATTTATCAGTCACGCAAATGGTACGCATGTACGCACGCACTTATTATCATACAAATATTATTACTCCTGTTTCCCAGATAAGAGTTTTCGAATTCATCTTGCTGCGTTCTACGTTATATATTGTTTTGTATCATTATTATAACTAGATTATTTGTAATCTTTGATGATCAAAATAGTGCCACTAAATAAATAACCAACTAACTTGACCTACAGTTTCAATCAAATTATAGGTAACGGGAGTTCATTTCATTTAGCTAATTTTTTTTTAATACAAATTGCTGTTATTCTGGATTTTAGACTTTTGCCTAAATTTGTGTCACTAAAGCTACACGCATATCAAATTAAAGCACTGTGGGGTATTTGGTGTACCCTGTGAATTTTGTCAAAGTTCAGTTTTTATTATGGCTAATAACTCTAAACTATAAGAACTTTACTAAAAAAAAGGAGTCTAAATGTACTAATCGAGACCTTTCATTTGATACCCCACTTGACCTAATAGTCTCATTTTCATTTTTTTTACCCCTCTTAAACCCCAATATCTCAACAACCCCCAAACAGTTTTAGCTCATTTAGTCACACCGAAACTGTGGCATCACTACCTATGTATCAAATTTCACGATGCTCGGATCAACGCTTCGAAATTTATCCTCGGACAAACAAACATATGTACATACATACAAACATACAACGGCGAATTGCCCAAGTTGATTTGGAGCTCTCGCTTCTTTCGATCAAATACGGGATTTATCACGTACCGTTTTATTGGTGTTTCGACCGACAATGTTTCGGTTCAATTCGTGAACCTTCATCAGGGCGAATGCGATCCGCTCCGAATAACGAGAAACGGTACGTGATATATTCCGTATTTATAATAATGATTGAAATACCTATATCACGAAAGTTTTCTTAGTAAAATATTGTTTTTTGCTAATCAGTACTCGTTGCTTGAACGCTGATTAGATTATCTCTACTCATACTCTCTACGTAGACTTTAACAGTATTCTGAGTTAACTATAGAAATAATTATAAACGAAAGTTTTCTACAATGTGTACACATTTTTGTTGGAAAAGATGTGCTTATTTACGCAACGAAATGTAAAAGGGCCAGGCTATAATATTGATTTTCTTTTATTTTTATTGAAAAGACCAACAGCTATAATTATACATCTCTTCGCTTACTTTATGTAGGTTACCTAATAGCTCAATAAGCTGTCAATTACCGCATCGCTTGTCCAGTCCTCCGTCACCCTGCTAAAATCGCAATTCCGCCAAATTCTCGCAAATCACTTGAAACACTTAATCATTATCTTTAAAAACATCCCGTTCGTAATGAAACTTGAAAATTGTTGAACATGAAAATACCCGATTCCCTTCCTAGGGCCGGGAAAAATCCGATTTTAAAATTCGGCTAAAATATGCATATGGAAAAAAATTGTGTGACGAACACTTAACTATAACTAAAAACTGGATATCTACCATGATTTGTGTTGATAAAAATTGGCAACATTAGTTAAATTAATACACACTGAACGAGTGCGCACACTGTGTACTTTAAATGTCTCCATAATCTACGAATACCTGTTTGTTATTTTTGTGTAACCTTTTATTTATTTTAATCTATACTAGCTGAGCCGCTGAACTTTGTACCACCTTGACATGCATAATGACGCGGGCTGCCAATGTACGTCGCCGCTAGAATTGTCAATCGGCCATCATTAGCTGCTTTTATAGAATAGAATACTCTTTATTGCACACCAACAAAATTAAAATACAATAAAAACACACAAAAATTAAGGTAAGTACAATGGGCGGTCTTATCGCTAAAAGCGATCTCTTCCAGACAACCTTTTATGTATAAGAAAATGATTTTTATTTATAACTTTTTTTTCGTGAATTTTTTAATAGTTAATAATTAAATAAATAATTAAAAATAAAATAATTTTTTTAATAGTTATTCTGCTATTCCGGACGGAGACAAATCATAGATCATAAAATTCGGTTCATCTGTTCATGAGTTATAAATGGTACAACTGACCCGACTTTCTTTTATAGATTTGGATAGAGATATATAGATTGTACTAAATATGGACATGTACTCGTACCTGCTTTGTATATAATGCTGTGCTAGTCTGAAATAATAGCAATGAATTGAATTGAATTTAATATTATTACTAACATAATAGTTTCAAAAATTCAATAATTATTTAATTACTGATTAAAACGGGTATTTATTGAGTATGTACCTTTTTTATTTGTTATCTCGACGAGAGAATGGTTCGTAAAGCGATTGAAATCAAGACCAAATTTCAATCGGGAAGATGGCTATATACTCTCAGCGTCCTGGAACCCAGTGATTATTAGGTGTGCGCGTCGTGATCGGTCGGCAAAGTGCGTAGATACGCTTATTGTAGTGTGTTGTAACATAAACGAGGATATTTCTAATTCTGAAAACTGAATGAGGGTAGTTGCTGCAGCTGTCATCGCTTCTCGACGGTAGCTCCAAGTAATCCAGTCCGCCCGTGAACACGGCTTTTGTAACATAGTCGAAACGTTGGGATAACAAATAAAAAAGGTAAATACGCGATATATACCCGTTTTGATCAGTAATTATGTATAGTGATCGCGAAAGTTTGAAAAACAATTATTTCGTTTCATCATCATCATATCAGTCATCCACTGCTGATAATAGGTCTCCCCGATATATTTCCAAAGCGACCGATCATAAGTAACCTGCATCCAACGGCTCGCAGTAACCTTTATCATTTAGTGGGGGGACGTCCTATGCTACGCTTTTCAGTGCGTGGTCTTCACAAAAAACCTTTCTGCCCACTTCGGTTTGTCCGTTATAGTTTCGTTAAATTCGTTTGATCCAAAGGTGCCTTGAATAGAACGCTCTTAGTGATAAGGTCTTACTTGTATTGTTTCTGTACGGTTATTAAATGAGTCAAAACTCAAATCACAATGTATCTATTCATTGAAATCACAAGTCAAATCTATGAAACAAACTGAATAAATCATTTCCAAATCATTTAACTTCAGTATTTTCTTTGATGGAGATACTGGAAATAGCTGGGCCCGTAGCCAAATTACATTCGCCACGAATCTATTCGATTTCTACATACATTTGTTGTCGCTGAATCACGTGGTATTTCTATAGCATGTGTCAAATCCCATACATTTTCGGACGTATCGACTAGCGTCATCGCTTATCGACTGTAACTTGGCTAAGCCCTCTGGTAGGACCGCCCAATAGTAGACGAAAAGAAGATCTAAGAAACATCTTACATATTTTCCTAGCCATAACAAAAACTAAAAATAAACTATGGGATGTATTGTGAATTTTTGACTCCACAAAATCACTTTCAAAATCGCTAAAATCTGCAACATTTATAGGTACTTTCCGGTCGTTTAAAACAAACTTTTTTTTTTTTCATTTTCTTCAATTTTCTTCCAACCCTACTCCCCCTGTCCATTACTGGGACGTTAAATTTAAGCGATAAATCTCTTGGGATGCCGTTAAAGAGTTTTCTTTAATTACTTTTTCATTCCGAAATTTTTCGGGTACGAATCGAATAAACGGTCTGTACAAGTTACAATTATTTGTAGACTGAGATTCGATTTAGAGCGAATTTAGATTAACTTGCAAATTTTGTTAGTGATATTTACTAGCAATGTAGATGGGAACATTAATATAGAAAATGGACATAAAGTGTAATTTAAATTTATGAAATACTCGTAGTAGAAACACGGCGTAAACTAGTTTCATAGAAATTGAATGAGGCATGTCCTCGTTTTTAACAAAACTTTTAGCTATTAATTACAAAATAAATACAAATTACATGGTTGAATAAATAAAATTTGAATTGTTTTTTTATGGATCACGGTTTTTTTTGAAGTGAACTTCTAATGCGACTTTCAACAAGGTTGCGTTAAACGTTTAACGCTACCATAGAGGGGGTATGAAAGCACTGTTGCGTTAAACGTTCAATGCTCCTGGGGAGGGGGAATAGAAAGAGACAGAGCAAGAGTGAATGCGTGGCACTCGAACGCATGCACGTAGTATACCTGTTACAGGCCAGTGCGAGCGTTAGAACGAGTAGCGTCCAATATTCCAACGCTAGAGGGAGAGAGAAAGAAAGATACATAAAGGTAGAATGTAGGAGAGAGAAAGAGAGTGAGTCGGTAGATCCCAAGCACATGCGCGTGGTATTTGAAGGTTTCACTTCTACCACGTGTGAATTGCACACATGCTTTTTTTTAACTGGATAGATCTTCGTTTGACCACAATCTCAACTGATGGTAAACGATGATGTGCTCCAAGGTGAAGCTCGAAGATCTAGAAGAAACCTATTACTCTTACCTTAAACAGGCCCTTAAACAGACGACGGCAATGTGTTCCATACCATATCTGAAGATTTAAGAACGTAGAACTGAAACTGTGTGTGCGAATGGTGCTTTATCAACTAGGTACGGATGGTACTGAGCTATGCGCCTGCTTGTCCTTTGATGTAAAGGTGATGGCGGGATCAAACTTTATAGTTCCTGGGTACTGGGTAACAATAACCTGTTATTGGTTATTCAATAAAGTTAATATAATCATGTTTTAAAGGCATTTCTTTTAACCTATTCATAGAAAATTCCAGGACCCTGAGGTATTTCTTAACATATTGCCATTTTATATTTAACTGACCATTCCAAGCACTACGTGTCCTGAATTTTTGGCTCAATCTAGTGTTACAGCAACTTGGCAATGCACAGACTTTAGGAATACAAAAGAGTTGGGTTTGGGCTGAAAACTAAAATTATTTCGTATGAGATAGTACGTTTTTACGATATTGGTAGATTTATTGTAAAAAATGCGGATTTCTAGAAATTTCTGTAAACCTTCACCGAGGTTTTCTAGGTGCCCGTAATGAAACTGTACAGAAACTAGCCAAAGTACGCGTTATTTTTGGCGAAACTGCTTTCAATAGATACGACTGAAAGTTGACAAAGTTATTACGAGAATATTACAGAGGTCGCTTTTTTGAGAAGACTGATTTTATACAAAGAATATTTACATATATCTCTTTAAAAATACAAAAAAAATAATAGATGAATCATCTAAACACCGTTGCAAAAAATCTTTAGACAACTTATTTCTGCAAAAACTTACATTTTGGTTTAGTAAGTTACTTTTGGAAAAGTGTTCCTGGTGGGAAGGAGAGTCAATTGAGACCAAGATGTTAGTTGTATATTTTTCAAAAATTAACCTATTGTTTCCTAAGAACAAGCCCATCTAACTACAAAATAAAAGATAGCTGCCCTCAACGAGATAACATTTTGCCCCACGCTGAGGTAAATTTTTTTTTCGGTATACTTACTGCAACACAGAAGAAATAATAATAAATAAATGAAAAGGTCAATGAAATGTATGCTTAGGTTCAGTTACAAAATTCCGCCGATAATTTAAATAAATATTACGTGAAAACACAGCTACGATGGACGTAAACCGTTAGTTAGTCAACGCTTTTGCATCACGCCTTTAAACTAGGTTCTATCGTGTTATTTCGTAGAACACTTTCTTACCGCGTCCTTGTAAAGTGGCCTACTTCCATTATATTCGCATTTTACACCATAACCAGGGCTGTAATGACGGGGTGGATTTAGGGGTTTAAGGGATGATCTCTTTGTCTCCTTGAGTCGTATTCCTCAATGCAAGAGTAGTAGAGTTCCTTGTATGCTACCAGAAGATGTAATACCACTATAAAACTTTCTAATTTAATTTTTTTTTTTACTGTAATATTATACTTTTAAACCCTTCTTCTCCCTTCAACCTAAGGAGCGTTTTGAGTTTCTCCACCAGGCTAAATTGTTATAAATTATAAATTATTTAAATATTTATTTTAAGTTATTTAATTATAAATATTATAGTAAAAAAAGTAAAAGTAAAAGTAAAATTTATTTATTGACATAATTAAGTATGACATAGTCAAATTTGAATCCATAGGCTCCCGAACTATTTAATAAAACTGTGTTTCAGGTGCCAGTGGCTTCTCCCATCATGTGAATATTTTAAATTATATCTAGCAAAGATAGGATAGTTAAGTTTAAGCATTGATTAAAAAAGAATAAATCATATAATTAAAAAAGTAAGTATTTAAAAGAAATACTTAAGCTCTCTCAAATTCAAATCTGTTACATAGTAGATACTATACTTAGGTACATGTTTTGCTTAGTAATTAGATTATAATATATATATATATATATATTGTTTATAATTAACAGCATCTATGAATATATGTAGTATGTATGTATGTATTTAGTGTTTAAGATATTCGCGTATGTGGGTAGTGTAGTGATAGGAACTTAGAATACAAAAAGAAAACATCAAAAATAGAAGCCATTTAACATTGCTTCAACACCATCGTAATCAAATTCAATTATAAATTAATAATTTTAAAACAAAAGTACACACCCATTATCTGTGCCTGTGTTGAAGTTGTAACTGCTTGTTAATTCATTACCATTTTTAAGTTTGCTAATTATATTTCATTTTGTGACAATCAATTTGTGTTATAATTAATTTTTTTGGTTTAAAGGATGTATGTATGTTTTTAGTTTTATATAGATGCACCGTCGTCATATGTTCAATTATAATCCTGTCCATACAAAAGTGGTCTGGATGAGATCATTTTTAGCGATAAGACCGCCTATCGTACTAAAACTAGTTGTAAAAATGTTATTCTGTATTTTACTTTGGTATACATTATAGAGTTATCTTATCTTAACT
The DNA here is from genome assembly GCA_963924445.1 of Philereme transversata. Lineage (NCBI taxonomy): Eukaryota > Metazoa > Arthropoda > Insecta > Lepidoptera > Geometridae > Philereme > Philereme transversata. The sequence continues at coordinate 17,768,898 of OZ004347.1, forward strand.
TATCTCAACTTATATAGTTCTGCCACCAAGCAGCATTGCTGTATTTCGTTTTAAAGGGTATGGTTGCCGGTGAAGATACAGGCAACCGAGGATTTACACCTGTATGCCTCAAGTTGTTGCAATTTGTGACGTCACCCTACATAAGGCCCTGCCTGAAAACCAGCGCTGCTTTGCACAAAGGAGCTTGAAGCTGAGGCAGGACCTGTTTGGGCATGCGTGGCACGGAGCGGGACTAGTTAGTGCATCTACCTACTGGCTGGGTAGGTACTTGTGTTCTACCCATGTTATACTCGTAATATCTCATTCTACTGTATTTTTCCTGTCTATCTACTATTTTGTTTGTGATCCGTTCTGTGTTTCTTTGTGTGTGTCAAATAAAATTTATTATATTCTATTCTATAAGTTGATTGACGCAGAGCAGTGCATCGTAGGGCACGTTTTGTGACCACTTAACATCAGGTGGGACATATGCTTGCTCTTACTCCAGGTCGTGTATGAAAAAAATATACTGAGTGTCTTTGGTAATTGTTTTCAAGGGTGATTTTCTCTTTAATTATACTGCGACATTTTAGTCTATAGGCAACGACATGTATGGTATAATCTCAGCGGACTATTCACTCACTGCGGTTGTTATAATTATCTACCCTAAAGTTGTTTTGATCCCCGGCTTTGCTATTTGTGTAGCTTTCTATCAGTGAAAGAATTTTCCAAAACGGTTTAGTCGTTCTGGAGATTACTCGTTACATACAAACTTACATACAATTTTTACCCCTTTATGCGTCTAGATTAATGTTGTTATTTAAGACGTCCACATTATTTAACATTGCTGATATTGCATGAATGCTACGTTATAATGTGAACTCACCTTAATGTAAGTATAAATAAAGATTGATTGGAAGATGGCTATAGACTCTCAGTGTCCTGGAACCCGGTGATTGCTAGGTGTGCGCGTCGTGATCGGTTGTCTCAGTGCGTAGATACGGTTAGTGTAGTGTGTCGTAATATGAACGTGGACATTTATAATTCTGAAGACTAAGTGAGGGTAGATGCTGCAGCTACCCACACTTCTCGACGGTAGCTCCAAGTACTCCAGTCAACCAGTGACCACGCCGAAACGTCGGGATAACAAATAAAAAAGGTGCATACGCGATAAATACCCGTTTTAATCAATAATTATGTACAGATTTGATTGATTAACACGATTCACTGCCCTGCATTTTGAGAAATAAATCTAAAGCCTCATGTTCCTGTAATTTCACCGGCACTCATACCCTTCAAACCGAAACACATCAATGCTGTTACGATGCGGAGTACGCCCCTGCTTACCCTTTCTGAACTATAACGATACTATTCTAAACAAGGGTACGTGTACAGGCCAAAATAACAGGGCCATAACACTGTTATTGTTATTGGACCATTAAATCCACATCAAGGTGTGCTGTTTCGTCAAGGGAGAACGTTAAGTCTTGGTTTTAGAAAAAGCGGTGACCGCTATATTACCCTATCCGTGGCCTTCCTCTTCAGTCCTTCAGAGACATTAGCCAGATAACGTTGAAAGTAGCGTTTATGTTGTCAAAGGAAGTGATAGAAAATGTACAATATGCAAAACTCTTACCGACATCTTTTTTTAACCCGATTTTTAGTCCCTTTTGACCACAACCTCGCGTAATGGTAAGGGACGATGTGGTCTAAGATGGAGCTTGAAGGCTTAGAAGACATCTATTCACTCTTACTAAAGAGACCGATTGTAATTTTCAGCAAAACGGACGACGGTAAAGCCTTATACCTTAGCTCTTCAGATTAGAGCTAAAACAGCGAGGTATGTATGGTACTGATCTAAAATGTAAATATCCTTATTTGAAGTTTTTTGTCTGTAATCTATTCTTCTTCTTCTCAATCGTAACATCAAGAGCGATCATGGTCGTCATGTTGTATCATTATTTTCGGGGACAGATGTTACACGCCTCATGATGTCTAACCAATCTAATCTATTAGTGTTAAATAAAGATAAAAACGATGAACTAAATTTAAAAAGTGTAGAAAAATACGCCCATCGTCACATACCTTTCTGTATCATTTAATGTAATCGATTCAATTACATAACTCGATAATGTAATCCAAAATAAAATACACACCATAATTTTTTACATCTTTTTAAATTAAAATGGAAGTTCTTATAGGATAAAGCGTTTATTCAATATTTAATTATTTTTTATTAAAAGCTACCGTCTTATAATGTTCTCGTGAAATCCAGTCCATCCAAAGGTTGTCTGGAAGAGATCGCTTTTAGCGATAAGACCGCCACTTGTATTTCTGCGTGTATTGTTTGTTTTTTATTTTAAGTGTGAATTACAATAAAGCGTTTTCTATTCTATTCTAAAGCGACCTATTCGATACAACATTTGGATACCTATATACGCAGTCACAAGTATTACCAATTAAAGTACCTAAGTAAGGTTGCTGTACAATTAATAATTTTGCCAATCAATCACTATTCCTCAAATTTCCCACTGCCAGCGTCTTGGTAAGGTCTTCCTTGCCATCTTCATCTGTTATCAAGTCACTACTTTATTAGAAATGTTAGGTTGAATATCAACTACACCGCTATATAGTTTTCACCGCTACTTAAGAAACGAGCGATACTTTAGCTACTAAACTTATCTAGTGGCGAATTCAGCTCAGTTTAAAGCTTAGATTATGACGTAATAACTAAGTACGTACTAGCATTCTGGAGTTATGCGATATTAAGACGTACAAATCAATTCGTAGTAGGTTCGTAAATCTAAACATTGTTCTAACAAGCTTTATGAAGTAATTTAGATGTTCTTGGGCATAAACCCTTTGATTGACAAATGCTGAAAATGGAACCTCGTTCTTGAAGTAAATAATGAATCTGGGTTAACTGGTGGAGATATTTAGAGGATTGTATAACATCATCATCATCATTTTTGACTGCCTCCGGGGCGCAGCGGGCGTATAGCCGGCTGAGACGCAAGAGGTAGCGGGTTCGATTCCCGCCGCAGAACAAATGTTTGCATGATCTACAGATATTTGTTCCGTGTCTGGGTGCTTTTATATATATTATAAGTATGTATTTACAAAAAAAAATGTATATAAGTTTTCTATCAGTTATCTGGTTCCCATAGTACAAGCTCTGCTTAGTTTGGAGCTAGATAGCGCTGTGTGAAATGTCCAGCGATATTTATTTATTTATTTATTTATTATATCAGCCGCAGGATGTCCACTGCTGAACATAGGCCTCACCTATCGATAGAGCGATCGATCTAGTGCGACCTCTGCACCCAACGGCTCCCAGCAACCTTTATCAGGTCGTCTTTCTGTATGTGGGCCGTGCTACGCTGCAATTTTCAGTGCGTGGTCTCCACATGAGAACTTTTCTGCCCCAACGGCCGTCAGTTATTCGAGCTATGTGCCCCGCCCACTGATACTTCAGCAACAGATCTCCTACGAGTCTACGGCCCCACACTAGATAGAAAGACGGGTGTTTATGAATGGGTGGTATATCAACTAGGTACGGATGGTACTAAACCGTGTGCCTGCTTGTCCTTTGATGAAAAGGAGATGGCGGAATCAGATCGTAAAGTTCCTGGGCACATTCCCCAAAATGTATTCTGTAAAAGATCGATAGGCTTGCAACTTTACGGTGGTGTTCAAGATTTGGGTCTTAGTCTCTGACATATAATGCTCATCTATAAGCCTAAAAGCTCTACGCTCTATCGCGTCTAAAGTAGCGAGCTGGTGTTTGGCCGAACCATCCCAAATGTGGCAGCAGTACTCCATACCAGACTGGACTTGTGTGTGAAGTATCTCCTGACCTTTTTGAGGATGCCCAGCTTCATAGCAGCTGTTTTAGCCTTAGACTCGATGTATGAGCTAAAGTTGAGAGTAGGCGTGAGTAAAACTCCTGGAAGTTCGAGGTGACCTTTTACAGCTCCCGGTACATCTCGGAAAAATGTATTCCATACAATCAATTTTTTGTGTTCATTATAGGCTTCAAAGTCCTTGAAAGTTTATTTTGTGGTTTAGGCCGAGATAGGTAGATGTATTATCCGTTGTTATCGATTAGGCTGAAATTTTTGGTTGGTGTCGTATCCTCAGTTACGAAATAGGAGCTTTTCAAAAAGAAGTATATCATATAAAATAAATTAAAAAAATAATTATCAAATAAAAAAACTACTGACACCTTCTTTCTTTACTTTTTATTATTAACTAGTTGTTGCCCGCTTGTTCGTGCGCATTACACTACTAAATGTGTAGGTAACCTAGACATAAAGCTTAACTCGCTGCTGCAAGTTTACTTAACAACCCATTTTTATCTCATGGAACCTGATTGAGGGGACAAAAAGTAGTTTTAGTGTTAATCGAGGTTCTAATCTACCTAAATACTACATTTTTCGAAATTGGTTTAACCGTTACGATGTGATTGAGAACAAACTAACAAATAAATAAATAAACAAACATCAAAACTTTTGCATTTATATTATATAGTGTGATTGAACCTAAGAAAATAAATTAAAAATTACAGAAATAGAGGGCAAGTACAAAGGCGAGCTTAACCCTAAGAAGAGTTTTCTTCCAGAAAACCTTTGACGCTAGAGAGATGATTTTAAAGGTAGGTATGTGTACAGAGTCATAAATATATACATATATATTTATATAATGAATATATAACAACAACAAAACTATGTAGAAACCGAAAATTTGCTCGTTGATTTAACGTAATCCTTCACACACATTTACGAAAAACATAATTATACACCCTATGTTAATATGTATAAATATACATACTATATACATACCTATATATTATATTTACTCGTTTATAAATATAAAGATATTATTATAATTTTAACATATATTTTTGTATAAGTTTGTAAGTACAATACAAGAAATAATCTTCTCTTCTTCAGTACAAGTGTAACTCCGGCGGGGGAATAGCCATGCCATCTCACAGGTCTTCCTAGTTTGGGTCCATAGTTTCTTTTGCAACTAGGTTTTAATATTTAGCTTAAATACTGAATCTGATGTACCTAGTGTTGTGAAGTTTGTGACCGAAATAAATTATCTTTATCTCTGTATATGTATATATTTTTATGGTGCACAATAAAGTGTTCATTCATTCAAGATTCATTTATCAGCATCACCGTATTTCGTTCACATAATGTATAACAGAAAAGGGTTTAATGTTATGAGTAAGTTTCAAGTTGCCTAGTCATGTCGGTAAGTATTTTTGTAACTTGTTGAGAGACCTGTTGCAAGGATTTATTATATTTTGTAGCATCATGTTGTATGAAAGCCAAATGGCTATGGAAAAGTTATTTAATATAAGTCTAAGAACTTAGGTTTTCATTTTTTGATCGAGCGCAGCGAGATCTCCAAATTAACTTGAGCAAATCGGCGTTGTATGTATGTATGTAAGTATGTACATATGTATGTATATATGTTTGTTTGTCTGAGGATTACTTTCGAAGCGTTGATCTGATCATCGTGAAATTTTATACATAGATAGGTAGTAATGCCACAATTTTGGTGTGACTAAATGAGCTAAAAATCTTGGTGGATTGTTGAGATATTGGGGTTAAAAAGGGGTAAAAAAAATGAAAATGTGACTAATAGGTCAAGTGGGACATCAAATGAAAGGTATTCATTAGTACATTTTGTTTCCGTTGTTATTTTTAATAAAAATTTTGTAGTTTTTGGGTTATTAGCCATAATAAAAACAAAACTTTAACAAAATTCACACCAGTGACCTCACAGTGCTGTAATTTAGTATGCGTCTGAAATCCAGACAAACTGCAATCTGTACCGCAATAAGTGTAACCAATTTACATGAACTCCCGTTACCTGTAATTTGAATGAAACTGTAGGTCAGGTTATTTGGTTATTTATTTCGTGGCACTATTTTGAGAGTAAAGATTACGAATAATATATTTTTGTTTTTATGGGAGACTCGCGAGATCTCAGTTCGGGGCGAGCCACTAGTTATACATTATGGAGATGGAACAACCACCACCAGGGGGACAATTTCGCTAATTTTGAACGTGTCTAACGTTAGAAAGTAACGGTTTGGTTTTGGTTTCACGTTTTTTTGACCGATGCTACGCGTGTGAGTGCGATACGAAATGTGCTTAGCGTAACGTGTTTGTTTTGGTTTTACTTTGGCATTATCGTTCAAAATTAGCGCGATTGCCCCCCTTATGATAAGTTGTAACTATCATCTATAACAAAGCATTTCCTCGTAGGGCACGTTCCTGAGGTGCGTGACCTACGAGGCAATGCTTTGTTATTGTTGTTAATGAAAACGTAATTAAACAAAATCTTTATAACAGAGCCTACTATAAAATATCGGATAAACGATGTTATACATTAATTATAAAAAATAACAAATCATTATTTCCCTCCATCTGGCACTGCCGTGAGACGTAGTGTTTATAAATAATTTTCCTATTGTATTGGAAAATAATAAGTATGTGACGTCACGTGGCAGTGGCCAGGGCACAAAGCTCGAAAAACTGTGGCAGAAATTTTCTCGAGTCGACACCACGCACTGGAAAAGACGTAGGACGGTCCCTATAGATTTTTATAAAAAAGCCTACTATCGGATATTATACATATCGGATTATTTAGATCACAGAGAATCTTGGAATTGAAATTGCTCCAACTCGTTCAAAATGTTACAATTTAGACGTAATTTATTTTCTGTATTATGTATTGTAAAAGGATCATTTAAAAAACAACCAGCCTTGTTTCTTGCCTTTCTTTCCTGGCTTGGTCGCGAAGTAACATGCAGTAAAATTGACGTTTCAAAGTGATCTTTGTGATTTTCATGAATAAAAATATTTGACTTTGACTTTTGCCCTACGTCCATCAACTCGAGGAATACAGGTGTATTTTTTGACACGTTTGGACAAACCATTTCAGTGCAGGCCGCAACAACAGTGGACCTTTTTTTGCTGATATGATGATGATGAGATTGCGTATAGATGATGGTCATGAACGGGTTTTGTGTCCAGTCTCGCCAAGCTTCTATAAGATTACATTTGTCAGATGTGAAGTTCAGTGTAGTGCAAAGGACATTTTGCTACGACAAATGAAAAACTCACTTATAGAAAATACCCCATTTTTCCCCAACTTCGGCAAAACCAAAAGGAAGGGTTATATTTTTACCAGTGTATGTAGGTATATATCTAAGTATGCATGTATGTATGTTTGTTTGTATTTACCTATGTTCCACTGTAGCCTTTAAATTACTTACCCGATTTTGATGAATGAGATATCGAGACGGTATTATAATGCGGGTGATGTAGGCTAAATTTTTCCCCTTCTACGGCAAAGCCAAAAGGGTTAGTTTTTAGCACATGGATGGAAATGGAATATGTTTCACCGTAGCGCCTAAACTGCTCATCCTATAGTATTTTTCAAACTATCGCGATCACTGTTCATAATACACACTGTACACTGGTTTTTTCATCAGCCCGCGACTACGGCTGTTGCAACACAATTGAAACGTCGGGATTACAAATACAAAAGGAACATATGCGATAAATACCCGTTTCACCCAGTAATTATACTCATTCGATTTGATGAGTCAGGATTCAGTTTTAAACTTATATAGCTTGTTACTTAAAACACTATAACGTAGCTTTGATTAAGTCCGTGATTATTAATTAGTTATCAAGTATTTGTTACCACAAACCCTTTGAAGAGCTTAATCTACTTATTTTATTTACGTAGAAACTGAGATATCAAACGCTTAGTAAATATTATCTAGAAAATAAATAGAAAAAGGTAAAATTGGAGAGGAATTCTGAGGTTGGGTCATCCAATATTTACATAGAGCGGGCTTATTCTCAGAGTTTACTTTTTATTGGGGCAAAGGAATTTTCTGGTGAACGGCTTCGAAGGATACAGGGTGTGTTGGTACACAAGTAGGAGAGTTCGTTGGATTCGCGTGAGGAAGTGCTACCCACCATACCTATTTCTGCTGCCAAGCAGCATTGCTGTGTTTCGATTTGAAGTGGATGGTTGCAGGTGATTTTTTTTTTATAAATTATAAGTTAGCGGTTGACCACGATCTCGCCTGATGGTAAGCGATGATGCAGTCTACGATGGTACACGCTTGCCTAGAAGAAACCTATTCATTCGTGATTTGAAGATAACTGCCTTGCCTTGCCTTGCCTGACAACTGCAACCTAGGGGGGTTGCAGTTATCAGGCAAGGCGTTCCACTCCTTGGCGATGCGCATAATAAAGGTGGAAGAGTCCGCTTTGTGCGTATGGGAGGTAGGTCTACCATATAGCGGTGGCGCATCGCGGAGCGTCTGGTTGTCCAATGATAGAATGGGGATGATGGGATCAGGTTGAAAGTCGCAGCACACTCTCCGAAATGTATCCGATAAAAAACCGAGAGAGAGGCTTGTAACCTTTCGAATTACAGGCACATGAGGCTTTATACACCTGTATGCCTCAAGTTGATGGACGCAGGGTCGTGGATCGTGGGGCATGTTTCTAAGGTGCGAGGCCTACGAGATAATACTTTGTTATAGGAGATGGTTACCACCTAACATCAGGTGGGCCATATGCATCTTCCATCTCAAGGTCATAAAAAAAACACTACCTACATACATAGCTTAGATCGCAGTTCATTGTTCGTAGTTATTGTTTTCCTTTCGTGTTACTTATTTCCTAAGCACCCTGTAGACATAGCTATCTAAGAGTGTGTGGGATATATAAGTGCTGTTTACTTAAGGATTTGCGAAAGCTTTTAACCTTTGACTTAGGAAATGAAAGATGTTTTGGATACTTTTGTTTGTGGCTTAGATTCAATGTGTATTTTGCGGATAATACTAAAATACGTCTTACTTAGATATTCTATGTGGTCCTCACAAGAACTTTGTGGATGAGAAAATATTTTTGTAAAATATATCTATACTAGTCGTTCGCCCACAACTGAGATCTCGCGAGTCTACCATAAAAACAAAAAAAATGTTATTCATAATCTTTGACTATCAAAATAGTGCCACGAAATATTAACCGTTTCATTCAAATTACAGGTAACGGGAGTTTATGTAAATTGGTTACTCTTTTTTGGGGTACAAATTACAGTTATTCTAGATTTCAGACTTTTGCTTATATTTATGATACTTATCTATACGCATACCAAATTTCAGCATTGTAGGGTCACTGGCGTACCCTGTAAATTTTGTCAAAATTTTGTTTTTATTATGGCTAATAAATAAAAAACTACAAGGATTAAACTAAAAATAAAAACGGCATTGAAATGTACTAATAAAAACCTTTCATTTGACGTCCCACTTGACTTAATAGTCTCATTTTCATTTTTTTTACCTCTCTTGAACCCCAACATCTCAACAACTCCCCAACATTTTTAACTTTAGTCACACCAAAATTGTGCCATCACTACCTATGTATCAAATTTCACGATAATCGGATCAACGCTTCAAAGATTATCCTTGGACAAACAAATATACATACATACATACTTACATACATAGGAACATACAACGCCGATTTGCCCTAGTTTATTTGGAGATCTCGCTTCGCTCGATCAATAATTTAAAAAAAAAGTGGCACTCTGGAAGTGTCGACAAAATGAAAACTTGACCAATTACGTGTGTGCTTGGGTATTCAAAATTTAAAAGCAGACTACAATACTAATACTTATATACAGAGGTGTCAGTAACGGTAACGGTAACACTGTCGCGAGTTCAATGGTTTTTCCCCATCTCAAAAAATGGCCAAAGCCCCTAAAGAAGTTTTCACTTCAGAAAAAATAATATATTTTTTGACATCCGCGGATGGCGGATGCGGATCTTAACATTTTTGAAGTGAAAACTGCTGTAGATGCATTGGGCATTTTTTTGCTATAGGAAAAAACCATTGAACTCGTGACACTTTTACCGTTACCGTTACTGACACCTCTTTATATAAGTATCTCGTAATTGATCAAGTTTTCCCTTCTGTCAGTACTAACTACAAAACAAAGTACTACTCTGTTTGTTTGTAAAGAAACTTCGTTTTGGTGCAGAAATAACATATATAATATGTATATAAACTTTTAACTGCAGAAAACTCGCTTCACATACGATACTCACTGTATACTCACCATAACACTAAAAACTGCAATGTTCATATGTATGTATGCGCAAGTGCGCATGAACATCCGCATTGATTATTTCTGATGCGGATGCAGATGTCCAACTCGATGCGGAGGCTCCGCACTTGCGGATGTCGATGCGAATATTCGAAACATCCCTGATTTAGATAAACTTACAAATAACCATAATACACATAGATAAAAAAAATACACATTAAATGTATAAAGTGCACTTAACTATTAAAAACATATTTTGTTATATATGTTTAGATTTGAAGAATCCCATAAAGGTCCTGCGGATTTCCGTATTCGACTTTGAAAGGTTTAGCTTATATCAAAGGTTGACAGTGGGATGGCAGGCCGAGTGACGTGTCGCGATATCCCACGTCGGAACCTTAACTGAGTATGAAGATTTCAACACGTTTTACTGAAATATATAGGTACTTGAACGGTTGAAAGAAGTGATACTTTGGTTGCTGAAAACGTAAGATCTTTTTGTTGTATTTTTTCTGGGGTTCATAACCGAAACTTATATAATCGTTACTACCTGTTTGTACCCGTGGAAGCAATACAAGTATTGAGTACGTCGTCAAGAGTGAGTGATTTTTGACAGAAGAGCCCGTTTACAAAATATAAAGTTTAAGTTAAGTTACTTTACTTTATAATATATTAGTGGTTCGCCCCGAACTGAGATCTCGCGTTATCTTTGACGTCAAAATAGTGCCACGCAATGAATAACCAAGTAACTTGACCTACAGTTTCATTCAAGTTACAGGTAACGGGAGTTCATGTTAATTAGTGGTCCCTTTTTGGGGTACAAATGGCAGTTATGCTGGATTTCAGACTTTTGCTTCTATTTGTGTCACTTAAGCTACACGCATACCAAATTACAGCATTGTAGGGTCACTGGTGTACCCTGTGAATTTTGTCAAAGTTCAGTTTTAGTATGGCTAATAACTCAAAAACTATAAAGACTAAAAATAAAAACGGAACCTAAATCTACTAATAAAGATCTTTCATTTGACGTCCCATTTGACCTAATAGTCTCGTCTTAATTTTTTTTACCCCTCTTGAACCCCAATATCACAACAACCCCCCAACATTTTTAGTTCATTTAGTTACACCAAAATTGTGCAATCACTATCTACCTATATATTAAATTTCACGATGATCGGATCAACGCTTTGAAAGTTATCCTCGGACAAACAAACATACATACATACATACACACATACAACGCCAATTTGCCCAAGTTGATTTAGAGATCTCGCTTCGTTCGATCAATTAAATGTTTCTTCTTTAAGCTAGTGTTACTTTTTTCTTTTTTTATGTCTCCTGTGTGTGTTTGTTCTGTTCGTACTATTAGTGTTGTCACCAATAAATGTTATTTGATTTGATATGAAAAGTGTCCATTTTCGTAATATTATTGCCCTCCCCCCACCCCTTCTCTACCAGCCAAACCGTTATACTAAAAGCTGACAAGACTCTACTAGTTTACGAGCAGTAATCGACCACCTCTCGTGGTCCAACACGCACTTGATTAATTATTTTAATATTCTTAAGTTTCAAGTGACCAAATTATGAAAGTTTCTATGAGGTCACACCACGAGCGCCCGTACAAAATTCCAGTAACTTAGGAGTATATGACAAAAGCCTCGTGAAGTAAGCCACAGCTTGTTGGAACCATCATGTTCATGTTCACCATCATGTTGGAACATATTAGCCATAGAACGTCCTATGTCTCCTCCATAGCGTTGGCCTGCATCCAACGGCTCCCAATATCCTTTATCAGATCGTCTTTCCATCCAGTAGGGGCACGCTGCATTCTACGCTGCGCTACCCAGAGCGTGCTCTCCCCTCGAGAACTGGCTGTTAGGGCACAAAGGTAAAGCCTCTCCTTTACCTTTGTGCCCCAATAGCCGTAGTTGTAATCGCACTTTAGTAATTGCTTAGTGTTGATATTATCATAGTGATTGATCAAAGCTGTAATTAAGTTAATAACATGAGATACTAACTAAGCGCAAGATAATATCTTTCATGTTTGAGCTAGCATTATTTAATTACACGTGAGTTAAATGAGTTAATTAGATCAGTAGGAGGAGGATTATTTTATTATTCTTTTTTTTTTATATAAATTATAGGCTAGCGTTTGACCACTATCTCGCCTGATGGTAAGCGATGATGTAGTCTACGATGGTACACGCTTGCCTAGAAGAAACCTATTCACTCGTGACTTGATGATCCCTTGGTTGTAGTTATCAGGAAACACAGACTCAGGCAAGGCGTTCCACTCCTTGGCGGTGCGCATAATAAAGGTGGAAGAGTACCGCTTTGTGCGTATGGGAGGTATGTCTACCATGTAGCGGTGGCGCAACGCGGAGCGTCTGGTTGTCCGATCATAGAATGGGGATGGTGGGATTAGGTTGAAAAGCTCCGCAGCACACTCTCCAAAATGTATCCTATAAAAAATCGAGAGGCTTGCAACCTTTCGACGATGCTCGAGGCTGTGGAGCCTTGCTTTTGCTAACTCGTCATTGCAAATGAGCTTCTTGGCTCTTCTCTTAATTGAATCTAGAGCCTCTAGCTGGTACTTCGCTGATCCGTCCCAGAGGTGAGATCAACTTATACCAAGCACAAGTCCGATCATGTCTGGAGTACAGTCTGTACTCCAGACATGATCGGACTTGTGCTTGGTATAAGTTGAGCAACTGTCCCGGTGTGAAGTATTGCCTCACCTTTGCAAGTATTCCAAGCTTCTTAGCGGCCAGCTGGGCTTTCGACACAATGTATGATCCAAAATTGAGAGTGGGTGTTAATGAGATACCAAGAAGCTCGAGGTGGTCAGAAATCGGCACGGGTACATTACGGAAAGTAGGAGCCAGATGAAATGGGCTCCGTTTCGCAGAAAACAGGCACGCCTGGGTTTTATTAGCATTAAACTTAACCAGAATTAAATATGAGTACCTAGTTGTAGCGTTCTTTGTGGAAATGCTTGCCCGGGAAAGTACTACCACCATACCTATTTCTGCCACCAAGCAGCATACAGATACATTTGTACAATCGTTCTACTCTACGCTGAAATGTAATTTTACTTCTCTTCCGTTTAGATATTTTTTTCTTGGGTGGTCATTGGTATGCAAAGTTCTTAGAACTTTGATGTAACGTAATATTATCACTGAATTAACGAATGTAAACTAAAAATACTAAATATTTAATTGAAACCTGATCAAAGACAAAAAACCAGGAAATTTATATGGACTGTTGACACACTAATAAACGTTTAAAAACTCGCTGATGGACGGATTTACTTCAAAAAGTATATTTTTATTCCACGAATATTTTTGTGTGTATGCTATAGTTCAGTGTTTCTCAAAGTAGGGTACGCGAACCGCTAGGGGTCGCCATTCGACGGCAAGGGGTTCGTGACAAGATTTACGTAATGGTAGCTTGATGACTGGCCAAAATTACTCCTAAAATTGACTCCATTTGTGACAAGAAACAAGCACACCCATCACATTAATATTAAAAATAATATTTCTTTTGACACTTTAATTGTTATCTTTTATTGAAATAAAAACCTCATTTTCTTCAACAGTCAATTTATTATTTGGGGGGGGGGGGGAGATTTAAATACGTAGTTAAGGGGTTCATTGTCACCTGTCTAAATTAGTCTCTCCTAGGATTAGACAAAAATTCGTTAGTCAAGGGAAGAAAAATGCTATTTTATATAATATATAAGCAATGGTTTTGTCTTTGACTAAGACTTCATGTCAGACCTAAGGTTTTACTAGCCTAACCTAGGAGCGCCGGAGCTTTGATGTTTGACTATAACATCTATATGATAGGGATACAATTTGTAGCTTTGTAAGTTTGTTTGTAGGGGGTATTGAAAATAGAGGTTACTTCGATAATAACCAAAATATGTAATTTAGGAGTCCTTTATTAGTGGAAACTAGTAACTTTCCTTATATACAGGGTCTTACAATTTAATTAATTATATTGAAGGGACGGTTTCGATGCAAAAAAAACACACTACTATTAAAAATGCGAAAGTTTGGATGTTTGTTTATTTATTTATTTGTTTGTTTGTAACTCAGTCACGTCCTACCTGATTAACTGATTTCGATAAAATTTAGTATGTACCTAGATTACAACCTGGATTACCACATAGGCAACTTTATGTCCCATAAATCAGGTTCCATGGGATAAAAAGGGGGTGATTAGTCAAGTTGCAACAGCGAGTTTAGCTTTATTTCTAGGTTATTTACACATTTAGTAGTGTAACGCGTACGAAATCGCAGGCAACAGCTAGTAAACTATAAATGTATGCATAAAATTTTCTTGTTTTATTAACAAAATCTAGAAAAAAACTATAAAATGCAGCTCGAAGAAATGTAGTTATTATGAGAACTAGCGTATTGTGCGATGCCACAAAATACTAAAAAGTTACTACGAGCCGTTCAATGACCCCTCGTTCAACAACCCCGCCCTGTAAATAACCAATGGACCCTACCGGTCAACAGGGCACGTACGGCAGGGCGGTAAGTACCTACATGTTAAGTACAAAACCTCAAAAATAAACTAGTTTATGTCTAAATAAAAACATGCGTTGCTTATTATTTATTTTATGGTCTTAAAAATATTCCCCATCGTTATTTGCAGTTCAAATTGCAAGAAGATATAAAAACATTTTAAATAACGCCTGTCACTACGAGTCCCAAGTGTTGGATAGTCCGCGGGCGCGCGCGGTTGAAGAAAGATGGACCGGATTTCTGACGTAGGTATAGTATGTGCGTAAACAGGGGGTTATCACAAAAACAACTCGGCCGTCTCTGAAACTTCTTTATCGGATAGAAAATATATCCCTCAGTATACTGACTGGCTATATTTTATCTCAATATTTGTCAATCAAGTAAAAGACACCAGCCAAATGCGAGTCGGACTCGCGCACGAAAGGTTCCGTACCATTATCTATAATAAATTGTATGCGTGCCCATACAACTCAGAGGACTAACTCTTTAACTTTCATTTTTTTTATTTGTTGGAATTTTTCCTTTATTTGTCCTGTAAGACCTTGCTTTTTGCCAAATTTCGTGATTCTAGGTCAACGGGCACTACCATATATGTAGGTTTTCGACCCAAAACTTATAGGGTAAGTACTTTCCGGTTGACCTAGAATTGTCAATTTTGGTTAAAAGCAAGGTATTATAGCACAAGTAAAGGGAAAATTCTGAAAAATAAAAAAAGTTGAAAATTAAGGTAAATTTTGGTACTCACAAGTTTTCGCGTAAATCTAAATTTGCCCATATCTTTTTATCGTGTTGACTCAGGACCTCAGTATCTGGTATAAATTTCAACTTGCTAGGTCCACCCGATCCTGAGAAAATCGGGGGTGACACACGGACAGACGGACAAGAGAGTGATCTTATAAGGGTTCCGTTTTTACCTTTTGAGGTACGGAACCCTAAAAACGAGTGGGTGAGCTATTTTGTATTATAATTCGGAGAAATGTATTTATTATTATAGTTGCCTCCCACATTAAATAAATCTATTCTAATATTATAAATTCAAAAGTAACTATACACATAGCTTATGACAGGGATTGGGACATAGGCTAGTTTTTACCCAACTGCGCAGAAGGCGGGTAGTGTTTTTATTGATAAACCACGCGTGCAAAGCCGCGGGCGAGTTTTACAAAGTATAGCTTGAATACTAATTTCGTTGAATTAATGAGGGAATGTTCGTCCCCGATTCAGAACCACAGGACCTGTGCACTGTAGTATTGCAGCTACCTCAAAGACAAATCCGATTATCTAACATTACAGACGATAGATTACAGCTAGTTTAATAAGTTTTTATCCTATCGTTCCAAAGGAATTTTTTAACACGAGTAGATCTTTGCTCAACCACAATTTCACCTGATGGTAAGCGATGATGTGGTCTGCATGATGAAGCAGGAAGATCTAGAAGACACCTTTTCACTCTTACCTTAAAGATACCCGGATTTTAGTCTTCACGAAAAACGGACGACGGTAAAGTGTTCCATACGCTGTACGCATTATGAACGTTGAACTAAAATGGTGAGTGGCGAAAATATATTAATTAACAGTAAAAATACACAATTACTTACATTATTAGTACATTGTCATACAAGGAGCTTGCATCCAAGATATTTTGGCACGTAAGTACATAGGTTCACGAATTGAACGAAAATATTATCGGCGTAACTGAAAAAACTATACGTGATAAATCCCAAATTATAAAAAATATTGAAACGTAAGCAAAAATAAACTCAACACTCAATACATTGCTTTCACATGGTGTTACACAAAGTTGCTACAGGTTGATAGTTTCACATAGGTATAAACCCTGGCAGGGCAACAGGAAGGCAGACCAAGTTTTTCGTACAAAATTTAGTTATTATTTTTAAACACGTTTTGTAAATAATATATTAATACCAAGCTAACCCGAGTTCACGACCATATTTTCCCCTAGTGTCAGACTTTCAGTTTTTAACAAGATTCATTTTGGTGAATGTGCGCATGGTCTTCATTACCCTCTTTTCCCCATCTACCACAGAATAAGCAGACGTACCTAAAAGTACCACCCATATCTGGTCGGCATACCTTTCTGTACCAAACGATTTGCTTCAATTCTCCATAATAGCGCGAGTAAGGAGTGGAACTCATTTCCGACGTGTTTTTCCGGGCCAGTATAATCTCGGAGTCTTCAAGTCCAGAGTGAATAGGTTATTTTTAGGCAAGCTTGCTCTATCTTCGACTTACCATCATGAAGTGGTCAAGCCCCGTTTGACGACCCCCGTGGAGCAGTGGGCGAATAGCCGGCTGAGACGTAGGAGGTAGCGGGTTCGATTCCCGCCGTGGAACAAATGTTTGCATGTTCTACAGATATTTGATTCGGGTATGGTTGTTTCTCTATATAATATAAGTATGTATTTACAAAAAAAATTGTACGTATAAGTATTCTATCAGTTATCTGGTTCCCATAGTAGAAGCTCTGCTTAGTTTGAAGCTAGATAGCGCTGTGTGAAATGTCCAGCAATATTTATATCATTATTTATTCACGCTCTTGACTGAAAAAAAAATAATAGGCAGCTTTCAATTAAGTTCAACGTCATCCATATTTTTAGCAAGCAATAATAATATTGTTACGCCGAGGCTGTTAAACAATGAGTAATAATCGTAACTTCTCGAACGCTTTTGTCTTGCTGCGTTATTGTTGTTATTGTCTGCGGTTGCGCACAATGGAGTGGCCATTGTGTCGAGGGACCGACCCTTTTCCTGGAACGATCGAGATCCTTCTCGAACAATCGAAATGTGTGGATATAAATAGGCCGGAGAGATGGCCGGACAGCCAGTCTCAGTCAGTCTCGAGTCTCGAGTCAGTTAGTGAGTGAGTCTCAGCGAGGCCCTGGAGGACTGACGTGGAGCAGGGTCTCGCGTGAACAGTAGTTGCTCGCGAGTCAGTCTGGATTTAGCTATACGTGCGAACATTTCGGTGACTTTAAGTGGTGCACCAGTGGTGTGAATTGGTGTGTTGTGATTACGTGTGACCAAGTTCGTGTATTCATCGTTTAGTGCTGAATAAAAGTGTTATTTTGGTTAGATCGATTCCCATTATTTTATCCCGAACCCTCAGCTCGTAACAATTTGGTGTCAGAAGTGGGATAAAATAATGCCGGTTCTACCAATGGATAACGTGGACGGTGTCAGGACGAGAGGTCAACGACAACAGGAAATGGATGAAAGGCGGTTTGGAGATTCTCCGGTTCAAGAAGCTCGGCAGAGTCGTCAGCCGATGGAGATGGAATCAGCCGCCGCCGAATCACTTGGAGCATCATCATCATCATCCGTGGGCCAAGCTCCTGTGGGAGGCGATCTTGCTGCTATTATGGCAATGCTTTGTCGTCATGAAGAACAGCGTTGTCAGGATAAAGAAGAGCAGCGTCGTCAACAGGAAGAGCCGGCTCGGTTGCAGGAGGAACAACGCCGTCAGCATTAAGAAGAGAAGCGTCGTCAACAGGAAGAGCAGGCTCGGTTGCAGAAGGAACAGCGACATGAACAGGTAGAGCAGACTCGGTTGCAAGAGGAACAGCGACGTCAGGATAAAGAAGAGCAGCGTCGTCAACAGGAAGATCAGCGACGTTAGCCATAAGAGCGTGCTCGACTGATGAGGGAATCGTTCGGTTCATCTGGAAAGGAATTCCAGGAAGTGAAAGAACAGATAGAAATCAAGAGAGCCGTGTTTTGGAGGCTGGAATTGGGCTCGACTGATGAGGGAATCGTTCGGTTTATCTGGAAAGTAATTCCAGGAAGTGAAAGAACAGATAGAAGTCATGAGAGCCGTGTTTTGGAGGCTGGAATTGGGATCGCTGATGAGAAAGGGACTCTGGGTGTCCTGAAGTACTGGAGACGGCAATGTGGCTCCTCTAGTTGCTACATCTTCAGCGCGAGGTGCGCCTAAAATTGTTCGTGTTGATCGGCTGCCGCGATATGAGGCTAAGAATGCTCGGGACGAGCATGTTTTAGGAGGGGGCAGTGTTACGCCGAGGCTGTTAAACAATGAGTAATAATCGTAACTTCTCGAACGCTTTTGTCTTGCTGCGTTATTGTTGTTATTGTCTGCGGTTGCGCACAATGGAGTGGCCATTGTGTCGAGGGACCGACCCTTTTCCTGGAACGATCGAGATCCTTCTCGAACAATCGAAATGTGTGGATATAAATAGGCCGGAGAGATGGCCGGACAGTCAGTCTCAGTCAGTCTCGAGTCTCGAGTCAGTTAGTGAGTGAGTCTCAGCGAGGCCCTGGAGGACTGACGTGGAGCAGGGTCTCGCGTGAACAGTAGTTGCTCGCGAGTCAGTCTGGATTTAGCTATACGTGCGAACATTTCGGTGACTTTAAGTGGTGCACCAGTGGTGTGAATTGGTGTGTTGTGATTACGTGTGACCAAGTTCGTGTATTCATCGTTTAGTGCTGAATAAAAGTGTTATTTTGGTTAGATCGATTCCCATTATTTTATCCCGAACCCTCAGCTCGTAACAATATCTTAGAATTTTGTCAGTAGACACGTAATTGTAATTAAATAAACTTAAATAACATAAAAACCGGTAGATTCAGAATAATCAAACAAATAATAATAAATTAAAATTCAGACAAATAATAACTTTACTAGCTGTTCTATATTTACCTGTGCATGCGATGCGACTCTGTAACAAACCTTGTTAAGCAGATTTAAAGTTGTTTCATTATAACCAAACGGAAATTATTTTAAATGAGCGCGAAATATTTGAGGCCTTAAATTAACATAATCCGGATACGAGTAGAAGGGGTAGGCAGGAAGCTTCAGAAAGACGTGTGTCACTTCCTGTTAACTAACAATGTAATATGAACTTTAGCCTGTAGGAATTAGACTGAATTTGGCAATGGGTGCTTTTTTGTATTTTGAGCTGTAGAGTGAAGTAAGTAGATACGTACACGAACTGAAGTCATTGACATAGTCCAGAGGATTGGCAAGTTGAAGTTCAGTTTACGATGTAGACTTTTTTATGATAGCATTATCCCTAGAAACCTTAGTGGTTTTTAAGTGCTATTTTTACAAGCTTGTAAATAAATGTAGGTGATAAATAAATAAAAAATGTAATAAAAGTAGCGATGAGCAGGACATATACTCGTAGCTCGATCAGCTAACGGCCGTTGAGGCAGAAAGGTTCTCAAGTGGAGATCACGCGCTGACCACGTAGGAAACCTACCACACTTTTGCTGGAAGCCATTTTTTTGTTTTTTATACCACTAAGGTGGCAAACAAGCATACGGCCCACCTGATGGTAAGCGGTTACCGTAGCCTATGGACGTTTGTAACACCAAAGGTATTATTCGCGCGTTGCCGACCCTTTAAAATTTTAAAACGCCCTTTTTGAAGTACTGTATTCCCTAGTCCCTAGGGAAAACCTCGGCAGGGAGACCATTCCACAAGCGAAGTGTTTGCGGGAGGAAATTCCTCTGGAACCTCACGGTACGCGACCAGATCGTCTCAAAGGTGTGTAGATGGATTCCCTGCCGATGGCGAGCGGTGCGATGATAGAACGTACTTGCAGGCACCATATCAAACAACTCCTCAGAACACAACCCATTATACAAGCGGTAGAACACACACAGGGAGCCAAAATCTCTCCTGAGACTTAAGTGCTCAATACCGCTTGTGAGAATGGGATCGTCAACAATTCTCACAGCTCGTCTTTGAGGAGAGTCAAGTGGCCCTAATTGATATCCAGGTGCTCTTGCCCATAATTGACAGCAATACTCCATTGGGTGCAGGTCGCACAACATCGGTCGCTCTGGTAATCTATGGTGGAGGTATGTATGGCAGTGGACTTCCTTAAGCCTCTCTACTTTCGGTGCACATTGAGCTGGAACGCTTTACGAATCAAAATTGATAGCACAATTCCATCCAAACCCTTGACTACACTATGCTCATGCTACTCGCATTGCCGCAATGTTGCCGCGATTAACGCCGTAGGTGGCACATTTCTCCTCGTGCGATTATTCGCTCCATAGGTATAGTTTCAATAGGTAAGCAGGTGTCTCGTCACTTTCATGACTAGGATTAACATACCTAGATGTAGCTTTTGTTAATTTCCTGTTTTGTCTACTATATAAATAAAAATGAATAAAACTCTCTATATTTAGATACCCACTTTAGGTACATAGAAAGAAAGAAAGACAGAAAATACATTTATTTGCAGACATAACAATACACAGTTCCAAAAACACAGGGGTGTGAGGGGGTACACAGGTACATAACTATATATGGTAACAGTGGTAATACGAAACCAAATTAGACATGCCCTACCTAACTTATAAATTAATTCTATAAATTTAACGTAGTTTAATTTGACCACTCATCAAGCAATAATTTTTCTAAATCCCAAAACGCACGTGCTTCCTCTCTGAACGCTCGAAGCGGAATAAGGAGCGCGTGGCGTGTATTTTTTTTTTCCTGATGGACTAAACTCGCTGTTGACCTCTGAGGCCGTGACAGCTTAACCGAACTTTTGGCGAGCGCAGATGGCGCTCAGCCCAGTAAGTTATTAAGGCAACTAGCGCAAGGGCACCACTTAGGTACGAACCTCGGCTTGGGCTGTTGCCGGGGTGGGGATAGGAGAGAAACGCCCGGGTACATGTTTGTACCTCGTATAGACGGCGACTGAAGGGATTCGTCGACCTCGCCGGCGAGATCGGTGTTTCTGTGAAGTGTTTGCTCTGTCTGATATAGATGACTTATCTTCCGCATTAGCGGAGGTGATTTCGTCATCCGGGTCTCCGAGAACGTGTCTCGGACGACGGAGGATTTTGTTGTCGGGCGGATCTAAAACCTAAAAGGGTTTGGAGGAGGAAAAACGCGTGGCGTGTAGCCAGGCTACTCGCGTTCATGTTGCCGGCTTTTTGACTCATGCACAAAAAACCGACAAAATGTGGAGTGGTAGGGCATGACCATGAGAAGTAACGTGGCAACATTACGTCGCTGCACACTTTCCTCGCGCCAAGGTGAGTACTATGGCTACAGGGATAGATTCGTGTATGTCAGTTTTCTTGTTTGGAGTGAGGATACTCGTTGTAGTACTATTATTGTGCTATGTTCGTGGTTTGTTTCTGTAACTTCTCGGTCGTATAATCTGTTAGGGGATGATATTTTTCGGGTTATGATCATACTTTACGGGTTAGGGATTTTCAGCTAGGGGCAGGGTAGCTTATATGTTTTTTGAAATTTTTAATGATTAGGGTGAGATTTGTGTGTAATTATATGATCATAGATGACTATTAATAGAGTTTTTACTACCATACTAACAGTATAAATTCGAAAGTAACTCCGTCTGTCTGTTTGTAACGTTTTAGAAATGGGCTGGACCGATTTTTATGAAATTTTGTATATAGATGACCCATGATTGAGGCAAAAGTTACTTTTACCCGACTGCGCGTTAATGTTATGTTTGAAGTCGCAGGCGGAAGCTTGTTTAGAATATATCTAAATCTCTATAAACATCTTTAAATCAAAATTCATAAGTTTTTATTGTTTTTATGTGTAAGCATTTATTTTTATTGTATTTTCAGCCTGTAGAGTCCATCTGCATGGCATAGGCCTCCTTTTCTTCTTTCCACGCTTTACTGGGTAATAGGGGAGGAAGGGTGGGGGAGGTTCTATTGTACGCATCCAGTTCATCACTCCATTGCGGACCATCGTAGCGCAGTGGGCGAATAGCCGGCTGATGCGCAGGAGGTAGCGGGTTCGATTCCCACCCCGGTACAAATGTTTGCATGATTTACAGATATTTGTTCCGGGTCTGAAGGTTTTTCTATAAGTATGTATTTACAAAAAAGTAAAGCATATAAGTATTGTATCAGTTATCTGGTCCCCATAGTACAAGCTCTGCTTAGTTTGGGACTAGATAGCGCCGTGTGAAATGTCCAGCTTGACATGCCTACATGGCCACTGTTAACCAGATAAAGGTTGCTTGGAGCCGTTGGGTGAAGGCCTCACACGTCGGTCGTTCTCGAAATCTGTGACGGACGGATGACGAACGGACGACGGATGATGAATCCCCACCTAAGCCTGGACACCCGGTACATTAGTGAAAAGATTAAGAAAAATATGATCTAGAATTTTCTCTTAAGATATTTTGTACGCTCTATAACGTATTGGAAAGTAATTGTGTGACGGCAGCATTATAGGAAAACTGGCTTCAACTTAAAACCTTCTCCCACTTTTAAATCTACTTCTGATGTCGACTTTTATTAAATCTACTTATTTCACTGTAAATATCTATATATTTGATCGAGTGAAGCGAGATCTCCAAGTCAACTGGGGCAAATTGGCGTTCTATGTATGTATGTATGTTTGTCCGAGGATAACTTTCGAAGCGTTGATTCGATCATCGTGAAATTTGATACAAAGGTAGGTAGTCATGGCACAATTTTGGTGTGACTCAATGAGCTAAAAACTTTGGGGGGTTCAAGAGGGGCAAAAAAAAAATGAAACGGTCAAGTAGCACAGTTAATTTATACCCCGTTTTTATTTTTAGTCTAAAACTTGTAGTTTTTAAGTTATTAGCCATAATATAAACTGAACTTTGACAAAATTCACAGGGTACACCAGTAACCCCACAGTGCTGAAATTTGATATGCGTGTAGCTTTAGTGGCACAAATAGAGGCAAAAGTCTGAAATCGAGAATAACTGCAATTTCTACCCCAAAAAAGGATAACCAATTGACATGAACTCCCGTTACCTGTATTTTGAATGAATCTGTGGGTCTAGTTTTTGAATACTACGAATACTATTTTTTTGTTTTTATGGTAGACTCGCGAGATCTCAGTTCGAGGCGAACTAGTAATACATGATGATATAACTTTGTACCCAACCCCTTTTCAGGTTAAATATATATTTAGCTTTATGAACGCATGGAGGAGTGTGTGATTTTACGTACTAAAAGTTTATATAAGAACAATAAGATTGTTCCATTTGGAGGTTGTGTAAAAATCTAACAAACTATGCTTTCAAATTCTAATTTAAAGCCCCCGTCGACAGAGACACAGATATCCTGATGACAAAATCACCTCCGCTAAATTTATTTTCTTATTTTTAAACTGGATAGATCTTCGTTTGACCACAATCTCACCTGATGGCAAGCAATGATATGCTTTAAGATGAAGCACGAATATCTAGAAGAAACCTATTCGCTCTTACCTTAAAGAGGCCCGGATTGTATTCTTCAGGAAAAACAGACGACGGCAAAGTTCCATACCTTAGCTGTACGCATCAAGAGCGTAGAATCAAAACGGTGTGTGCGAATGGGTGGTATATCAACTAGGTACGGATGGTACTGAGCCGTGCGCCTGCTTGTCTATTGATAGATCTAAAGCGGAGGAGATTCAGAGTCATCTTTTAGACAGATTAGACAGAGAAAATACTTCATAGATACATGGACCTCGCCAGCGAGGGCTACGAGTCCTTTCAGTTATCCCCTACACCAGGTACAGACATGTTGCGTCTCTACCAGGGTGTTTCTCTCTTATCCCTATCTTGGCAACGGCCAGCCGAGGCTTGTACCTAAGTGGTGCCCTTGCGCTAGTTGCCTCATCAAAACTTACTGAGCTGAGCGCCCTCTGTGCTCGCCAAAAGTTCGGTTAAGCTGCATGGGACTTAGAGGCCACAGCGAGTTAATCCTTAAAAAAATAATCTGATTCAAAAGAAAATGACAGTATTCGTGTAAGAAATACAAAACGTTTCAAATAATGACCACACATATTATGACAGAATACGTCACTATAAGGTCGTCTTTGTCAACATCGTTGTTACATTTGATTACATTACTAACCCAAACAAAGAATATTCTGCCGTATAAATATAGTCAAAAAGTTCAATCTTCTGTAACAAACTATGAATTATGATTTATCACGACTCTGAATTCGGTTTAACGATTATAGTTTGTATTTTGTTAATGTTTAGGTCGATATTAGTCTGGTGTGAAATAATAAGGTTTTTGATATTTAACGTGACGGTGACATGCATTGACAGGTAATTCAATTTAATTGAAGTTTTTGTGGTAAATGCAAGTACCTTGTTACGAGTATAATATTACACGAGCTTTTTCGCATGGTTTATGATTTTAGTATTATATTTATGATAGGTAGTATTTTATTTTATAATCATACTAGCTTCAGCCAGTGGCTTCGCACGCCTGATTTGTCTATCAGTAAAAATCCTATGTCTCATATATCATAATCTATCTACATCTATTTAATGTACCCATAGGTACCAAATTGCATTAAAATCGGTTTAATCATTAAGACGTGAAAGAATCAAAGAAAATAACAAATAAATGATGGTGGAAGTGGACACGTTTAAAAAAAAATACCTGGCAAGTTTGGTATGGTTGGTACTTAGATACTTATTCAATAATCGCTCTTTGTATTCTGAGTTTACTGTCAGAATAGTTTGAAACGAAAGTTGGGAGATATCACTTTTTACCCCCGGATGCAAAACGAGGGGTGTTATAAGTTTGTCTGTGTGTCTGTCTGTGGTAGGTATTGTAGTGCCCAAACGAATAGTTGGTTTAACTGGGATGGTTCTAAGCTAAGTATATCAGTTATTAGCCCCCCCCCTCCCCCGACGCAAAAAGAGGGGGTAGGAATTTTTGAATATATTTAATATTTACTCCTCAATAAATGTAGGTGAGAACCATCTCGATAATACCAGCTTTCAAACAAAAAAACTGCAATTCATCCGTTCCGAAGCCATCACAATGCTACAGATCTGTACATAGATAGACAGACACATATAGGGTGTTTGGTAATATACGCACAAAAATGAAAGTGGTTATTTTGATAAGCATAATTAATAAATTTGTGAAATGTTTACTATAGAAATGTGAAGTTTATTTTGGCATGGCAACAAACACTTTATTAAACTTATGTTGTGCTATTGCATAATGCTTGCCATCTAACCACAGATACTGTATTGGGGTGACGTCTTGAGATATCTCTTGTTGTCCTTTTCTAATCCAAAACCCACAGCCATTTGCGAAAGAGATATCAAATCGGCCTATATTTTTGGATGTCGATTGCAAGAGTAGGCAGTAAGTTTAATCGAAGTATCAAATTAATCACCTAAACTTAGTCGAATTTCTTAAAAATTTGATAATATAACTAGTAGTTATTTTTTTCGAGAAGTCTTTTTTTATGTTTTGAGAAACCGTCACTTGAATATCGTTGGTATATTACCAAACACCCTGCATAGACACACGTGATGGACAGACAATGAAATATGTATAAGCAACTCTTTTTTACGTCTGTACGTAGACACACGTAACGGACAAGTAATAAGTAACATAAATATTAAGCTACTTTTCATGCTGGTACTACGCGACCAAAGTCCGGTTCAAAGCTAGTTACGTTATGAACCAGAAAACGATTTTCTTCGATAACTTTTATCTAAAAGATTTCTCAAGTTCATCTCGCAAAATTATCTTATATTTTCTAGAAAATGCAATTTTCACTAACAAAGGCTTCAAATAATGGACATTAAATTTAATATTGGAGCTGCACCATTACAAGGGGTTGGGAAAGTAAGATTGAATATTCATAGTAAACATGTTATCCGCGCCTATCTACCTGTAAAGTAAGTTAGTTCGCATGAGCTAGTAAAGAAGCTAGCTAGCCAGCGTCTTAGTTTCTAACATCATCGACGTTACCATAATAGCCGTTATGGCATTGTAGCGTGCCCTTTGCATTACGTAAACGCGCAGATATAAATACCTCTAGGGGTCAACCATAGCACTTTAGCTATAAATACTGAATATAGTACGCTATATTACGAAATTTTCTACTGGTTTAATAATTAATATTCTTAGACTCTTTTTTAACTTTATAGATATTCGTTTGACCCCAATCTCACCTGTTGGTAAGCGATGATGTGATCTCAGATGAAACACGAAGATCTAGAAAAAACCTATTCACTCTTACTTTAAAGAAGCCCAGATTGTATTCTATAGGAAAAACAGATGACGGCAAAGTATTCCATACCTTAGCTGTGCGCATCAAGAACGCAGAACCAAAACGGTGTGTGCGAATAGGTGGTATATCAACTAGGTTCGGATGGTACTGAGCCGTACGCCTGCTTGTCTTTTGATGGAAAGGAGATGGCGGAATCAGATCGTAAATTTCCGGGGCAAATTCCCCGAAATGTATTCTGTAAAAGGTGCTTATTTCCTTTGTTACTGTATTTTTGTTTAGTGTGCATATTTCGTTCATTCATATTCATTTCATCGCAATTTTAGTAAATATAATGTAAAACCATGATAGTTTTATAAAAATATAAAGCCATTATTTGTATATTTGTTTTATTTTGTACTTATCTAGTGAACGTATGGGAGCTTTTGTTTCACCGAAAACCTGCTTTTTGTGTAAATGTGTCTGTATGAAGGGTTGGAAAAGTTGTATTAAATAGCTTATTTTAAGTGCACTTTGGATGGCTTAGAACGTGGCGAAGTTTTACATTGTTTGGAGACCGCCATTCTTTTTTGTATTATGCTTGTTAATTTGATCGATAGCGTAATAAGGCAGCTGATATAGCAGTGCGTGGTCTGGCCATATACAAATAAATAACAAATAATATTGCACATTTCACACAGTGCTATCTATCTCCAAACTAAGGCAAGCTTGTACTATGTGAAAAGGTAACTGATAGAATACTGAATCCTAATTTTAGTTTGTGAATTCATACTTATACAGAAATATATGGCTCAAAACAAATATCTGTAGATAATGCAAACATTGCCCAGCATTGGGAAAAATTAGGTTAAAAAAATGTTCAGTTATTGGCCTTATGGTATTTATGTAAACGTAATATGGCATGTGTTCTATATGTTGTCTAGCTATAGGTAGTCCACTGATGAACATAGACCTTTCCATAGTTTCCAGACCGACTGATCTTTTGCGGCCTGCACCGAACGGCTTCCAGCAACCTTAACCAGGTCGTCTTTTCACTCGCACTTGACCGGTCTTGTTCTAAACCTACGCTTTCAATTTTAGAGCAATTAAAGTAAGTACAACCCACGCATTCAATTTTAGAGCAAAGTACACATGTGTTAGGGACGCCAAAGCTCAATTAAAATTGAACACAAAGAGACCTATTGTTCATATATGACATCACCACAAAATTGCTTTTATCATCACTTTGTGAGACACCATATTTAAAAAAAAACAAGGTCAAAAATCAATGTATACGTATGTACAGACATCGATATTAGTTGATGTACAACTTGAGATCGGATACCTCAATAAACCAGTAACAGTATTACCACAAAAAAGGTAGGTAGGTACAAGAGTTAAGTTTCGTACTTCTGCGTAAGTTAAGTATAGTCCTTAAATAGGCTTCGCACATAGGTTGTCGCTGCAGAGTCAATATGTGGAAATGGGGGTTCAGGGATCCCAGCCAAACGCAATGCGACTGTGGTGATCCTTCACAGTCCATGAAACACCTGCTAAAGAGCCCTTTGTGCCCGTACACCTGAAAACCGACTTAAAAATGGCTTCTCCAAGCCAAGTACAGTCCGCGAGGTATAAGCTGAGCTTTGCATTTGTGTGAGTGTACATGGATAGTGTAGGTGTGACAACCGGCCTTAGGCGCGGCGCCATTTTCGCCCGGTAAAAACCGGTTTAAACTGATTTTGGGTAACCGGCCTGAGGCGCGGCGCCATTCTGTCTCTTGTGATTGGTGATCACTCACACTAATGCAAAGCTCAGCTTATACCTCGCGGACTGTACCTATCTAACACAATATAAGTAGAGCTATTGACACGCTAAGAAGAAGTTCTTCTGCTCTCTTCTTCTTGTATACAACACTTAATTACTGAAGGTCGTGTCCGTTTAGGAAAGCTTGAGTAGAGTTTAAGACGAGCTGCTTCCACACTTGTCTGTTTTCAGCTCTTCAGGGCGATGATAACAGGAATGCTGGGAGTCTTTGCTTGAACAGACCAGCGATAAGATAAAGTAAGGAAAGATTGTAGATAAGTTTAGTACAGCGAGCCAAAATAGCCGCAAGGATCTTCTTTATTCCTGATTTTACCTATCCCTTTTACAGAACCACGATTGCTTAGAAACAAATGGCTAATGTACCATGACGTTTTGTTTGCGTATCTGGTAAAATGTTATATTATTTGAAATAAGGCGCCATGGTAACTCACCTGTTTATTAGACTTGAAAACTTCAAGTTGAAGATTTCTTGAGGTCTTACGTACCGTCGACTGATCTTGTGCGGTCTAGTCTGCACCCAACGACTCACAGCAATCATTATCAGATTGTCTCTCCATTTAGTGTGGGCCGACCAACGCTGCAATTTCCAGTGCTTGGTCTCCACTCGAGTAATTTTCTGCCCCAACGGCCGTCAGTTATGCGAGCTCGTATGTGCCCCGCCTACGGCCACTTCAGTTTACTAATCATCTGCATTTTGGTTTGTCTAAGAAACTGCTCATTCCTGAAATACCAAGCACCTCATTTGCTTCATACACGCGATACTAAATTCTTCACAATGTACATCGCTTTAAGGTACTCTTCACTAGGTATTTCCAAATGTTCCTCTTACAACAGTCACTCTCACCTTATACAAATTCTTTATTCTTTACATAAATGCTTTATCAATAATATAATGAAGTATTATGAGCATATAAAAGAAAGCACTTTAATGTAAACCAAATAAAATATCTACTATCAAAATAGCGCCACGAAATAAATAACTAACTTACTTGACCTACAGTTTCATTCAAAGTACCGGGAGTTAATGTTAATTGGTCTACTTTATGGGGTACAAATTGCAGTAATCTTGGATTTCAGACTTTTGCCTATATTTGTGATACTTAATCTACAAGCATGCCAAATTACAGCACTGTGGGGTCACTGGTGTACCCTGTGAATTTTGTCAAAGTTTAGTTTTTATTATGGCTAATAACTCAAAAACTACAAAAACTTTACTTAAAAAAAACGGAATCAAAATGTACTAATGAACCTTTCATTTGACGTCTAACTTGACCTAAGTCTCATTTTCATTTTTTTTACCCCTCTTGAACCCCAATACCTCAACAACCCCGCAACATTTTTACCTCATTTAGTCACACTTAAATTGTGCCATCACCTACGTATCAAATTTCACGATGGTTGGATCAACGCTTCGAAAGTTATCCTCGAACAAATAAACATACATACTACAACGCTGATTTGCCCAAGTTAATTTGGAGATCTCGCTTCGCTCGATCAATTATTGAGTACAATTATACAGTACAATGTGCGGTCTTACCCAAATAAATGATATTGGTTTGGAAAAATGATAATCAACTGATGTTGACTGTACGAACCGGCTATGATTTCTATGACCTTTCTTGGGTGACCAAGACTGATCGCTAAGTCTTACCAAAACAATATGTTTTGTTTCCACCTACATTGTGGTACAAATGAATATGTGGTAAATAATTTAACGTGTCAATGTAATACTACAGAACAGAAATGACTATATTACCTAGCGCAAGTCTGGAAGTGGTTAAATTTTGTCCAGATTTTACAGGAACAATACACATTATTGTTCAAATGTTTATTCAATTCCGCTCGCGGCTTCGCACGCGTAGTTTGTCAATAATAAATAATAGTTTAAAAAAACTAATAGCACGCTTTTGTAGATACCGAATTAAAAAGTAGTGAATAATTTTCAATAAATGTGAATTATGAATAGTGTGATTAACAAAAAAATATGTATTTTATTGTAAAAAAGCGGGGGGTGCTTGATGTCAATTGTTATAAATATTTTATTGACAGATGCTAGTAAAATAAATAAATAAATAAAATAAAATAAATATTGCTGGACATTTCACACAGCGCTATCTAGCCCCAAATTAAGCAGAGCTTGTACTATGGGAACCAGATAACTGATAGAATACCTACTTGTATACACTTTTTTTTTGTAAATACATACTTATAATATATAGAGAAACAACCAGACCCGGAACAAATATCTGTAGATCATGCAAACATTTGTTCCGCAGCGGGGATCGAACCCGCTACCTCCTGCGTCTCAGCCGGCTATTCGCCCACTGCACCACGGAGGTCGTCAAAGTAAAGTCATTTTGAAAATATCTTATCTGCGGATTTTTTTATGACTCATCATTGCGCCTATATCTAACACTAGCTGTTGCCCGCGACTTCGTACGCGTTACACTGCTAAATGTGTTGGTGTACCTAGAAATAAACTCGCTGTTGCAACTTGACTTGCCACCCCATTTTTATCCCATGAGAACTGATTTATGGGATAAAAGGTAGCCTTTGTGGTAATCCCGGTTCTAATCTACGTATATACCAAATTTCATCGAAATCGGTTCAGCAGTTACGACGTGATTGAGTAACAATCAAACAAACAAATAAATAAACAAACATCCAAACTTTCACATTTATAATCGGTTTAAAGAGTTTATTCTCATAAGAACAAATTACAGTTCACTTAAAATGAGCTTAAATATTATATAACAGTAAGTTTGCTTATTTAAATAAAAAGTTCTATAAATAATATTAGTGTGATCTAGATTAATTTTCCGTCAACAATACTGTCGATAGTTAGGTACTTTGATTTGCCTACATAGGTAATTAGACCTACAACCTATCAAAAGTAGCCAATGCAACTTTAACAAAAATACGCAAAAAACTGCAACTTTGCCTACATAAAAGTGATCATTCATCAACTCGGAATACCGGTGTAAAAAAAGGCAGTGCGTTTTCTTTTGAGAGTTGGTTCTTACATCCTATCTAAGTTTTGTCGATAAGTTGGAGCCGTCATTGTCTCTAGAGGGTTAAACATTTTTCTAAAATAAACTTAACCCAACCAATTAACTTTCAGATGAGCCTGTCACATTAAACCAGCGAGACCACTCCAAGAAACCGTATTAAAACCAGCAGGAAGTAAGTCTGGTAGAGCCAACCAAACTCTTGTAACGAACGAAAGAATCAAAGGAATCTTTAATTAGAACCCAATTAATATTCAAATAAAGTTCGTTTCAGCTTAATTAAATTCGGCATTGATATTCGTAACACGGTTCCGTCTATTGGGATAAGCGGATGAGGGTTCTAAGAACCGATAAGTTTTTATTTCATTATCGATTTTTTATTGTAAGGGGAAATCATTTTGCACAGAATTTTCTAAATTAAGACAAAAATATGTGGGTCTTACTCGTACCACAAAATGTAAAACACCCGCAAAACACTATTTAAAAATATCCTCAACAAAAATTGGCAAGGTTTTTCTTATAGTGTTTAACTTTGTTTGTGGTAACCAGGTTTAAGTTTTCAGTATCTTCGTTATTGTCAGCTTAATTAATGATAGCCCACTGATAAGCCGGCTCCTTCAAACGCCACTCCAAACGATCCTGAGTCGCATTCAGGTCTACTTCCTTTATATCATCCACCCACCGGCCTGATGGTCTGGCACGGCCTCTTTTGCTCTCCCTAGGCCACCACTCGGTCAGGGCCTTACCCATCTACCATCACCAAGTTTTGCCACGCGTCTTACCTAACACCAGTCTGGCAATACGGTCTCCAAATGTATTATTATTTATGTATTTGTGTTATATTGGAGACCGTATTGTCAGACCTTGGGCTCGAAGAACTGACGGCCGTTGGGGCAGAAAAGTTATTGAGTGGAAAGTGTAGGATGAACGAATATTTATTATTCAAATCCGCAAATCTACGCTTTCGTCTTTATTCAAATCAGTATGCCCATTGTGCATTTCTATTCTTTTTAATTTTTTAAGTAATTTTCAATTTATAATATTTTATAGGTAATTGGTATTAACTAGTGGTTCGCCCCGAACTGATATCTCGCGAGTCTTCGATTAAAATAAAAAACTATTATTTGTAATCTTTGACTATCAAAATACGAAATAAATCCAAATAACTTGACCTACATTTTCATTCAAATTACAGGTAACGGGAGTTCATGTTATCTGTTTTCTTTTTTGGGGTACCAATTGCAGTTATTCTGGATTTCAGACTGTTGCCAATATTTGTGTCACTTAAGCTACACGCATACCAAATTACAGCATTGTGGGGCCACTGGTGTACCCTGTGAAGTTTGTCAAAGTTTAGTTTTTATTATGGCTAATAACACAAAAACTACAAAAATTAAACTAAAAATAAAAACAGGGTTGAAATGTACTAAAGAAGATTCATTTTTTTACCCTACTTGAACCCCAATACAACACAATAACAACCCCGCACCATTTTTAGCTCATTTAGTCACACCAAAATTGTGCCATCACTATCTACCCACCTATGTACCAAATTTCACAATGATCGGATAAACGCTTCGAAAGTTATCCTCGGACAAACAAACATACATACATAAATACACGCCGATTTGCCCAAGTTGATTTAGAGATCTCGCTTCGCTCGATCAAAAATATATTCAATATTAAAATGAAGTTAAGTTTGTACTTTGTATGTTTGTGGTAATCATATAGGGTGTGGCGTAATGAGTGCATAATAGGGTACCTGCGGGTAGGGGCCATTGTGGCGGTTCAGAAAAATATTTGTTATGCTCAGTAAAAGTGCCTCGGTTTTCGAGATATTCGACATTTTCGAAATTTAAGAAATATTTCACCCTTCGTCACTATTTTTGGCGCCAAGACTGCAAATGAAATTTATTTTTCTATCTGTTTTTTGGATAGTATTCTTGGATAGATGTGCTATCGAATGAAAACTATTATTTTTATAACACAAGCACAGTTATGTTTTTAAAATAAGATTTCACTAAAATTTTACTTGCTTTCGTTTGTTTTCCTGACCTTTACCCTTCTGTGGTGTAAAAAAAATGTATGGTCACTTGAATGCCAAATTTAAAAAAAATTAGCCTATTTCATTGAGATTCCGAAATGGTATATAACATGGTATTTCCACAAGTTGATTCAAAAGTAATTCCTATTAAAATGGGTAGAGCTAATTATTATAAAATTACAAATAGTACTAAAATTTACTTCATTACTTAAAATCACATAAAAACGTTAGTTTAAAATTCAGTAATGAAATAAAACGAAACAATAAATTTTAAATGCATTTCATTTATTAAATTTACTATTACAAAAGGTGTTCGAAAAGGCCACCACGTGCTCTGATGCATGCTCTGCACCTTTTGATAAAATATCCTTTAATCCTGTTCGCAATTCTTTGCTCTGTGATTTTCTGAGCAGCTAATCGCACACGCTCCCGTAGCTGGTCCACTGTATTGATTGGGTCTTTATAAACCTTTTCTTTAAGGCATCCCCAGTAAAAAAAGTCCAATGGGTTGAGGTCTGGTGAACGAGGTGGCCACAAAATTGTCCCCAAACGACCGATCCATCGTCGACGATATGTTTCATCGAGGTATTGTCGAACATTTCGGGCGTAATGAGCGGGGCAACCATCGTGCTGCAGCCACATTCTTCTTCTATCTTCTAATGAAACATCTTCTAATTAAAGTGGAAGTTCGTGCCGTAAAAAATGTAAATACGTTTCTGCAGTCAATGTTCCAGACAATTCGAATGGTCCGATGATTTTGCCATTTAGAATTCCAGTCCATAAATTAATTTTGAACTTGTACTGGGACCTGTCTTCTCTGGCCAAATGAGGGTTTGTATGCTGCCAACTGTGCAGATTGTGCATATTAAAATACCCATCTTTTTTGCACGTGGATTCGTCGCTCCACAAAATTTTATCGAAGAAATCGGGATCAGCGTTCATTTTTCTCAGCATTGTTTGGCAAAACTCGTGCAGGGTAATCTCTTGGCTGCAAACATTGCACGCGCTGGTAGTGAAAAGGATGTAATTTTTCTCTTTTTAAAATTCGGTACACTGTTCTTGCTGACATGCCAGTATTAGAGGCTATTACGCGCACAGATGTGGTCGGATCAGCAGCAATTTCATCAAGTACGTCCTCTTCATTATGTACTTGTGGTCTCCCAGAACTGGTGCCACCGATGCCACTTCCAGGAATTCGACCTTCCATGTAAGCATTGTGTACGCGAATAAACACACGAATCGGGATGGCGTGCATTGGGAAATCTTTCCCGATACAGTGCTGCTGCTCGATTGGCGTTACCACCACACTCGCCGTAGATTAAATGCATTTTCGCATATTCAGACGCAGTGTATAGCTGAGGCATTGCAATCAATATGCAATACCAAAAAATCCAAGTTACAAAGCAAATCAAGTCCGAGATCACAGCACAAAATCGTTAGGTTCACAAAATTAAGACATCCAAATCGCTAGGCAAAACAAAGTCCGAAATCACTGCACAAAATCGACGAGTATCAATCCAAAACAGGATAACACGTTGTTGTACGGGAGTAGTATGATAGCACACTGACTCGAAAATCATAAAAAAGCGTTACGCGAAACGATAGTTCTCTTTCACTCATAGCATGAAAGAGCAAGATAAACATATTGTCGATTGCCGCTGGGCCGGGAACCAATCTGTTCCAAGAATTACTAGTAGTTCTACGAACAGTAGACAATTATTGCTAATAATAGTTAAAAATATTTCTTTAAATTACGCCTTGATAAGTTTGGTAGGAATTAATTTTGAATCAAGTTGTGACAATGATATGTAATATACCATTTCGGAATCTCGATGAAATAGGCTAATTTTTTTTAAATTTGGCATTCAAGTGACCATACATTTTTTTACATCACAGAAGGGTAAAGTTCAGGAAAACAAACGAAAGCAAGTAAAATTTTAGTGAAATCTTATTTTAAAAACATAACTGTGCTTGTGTTATAAAAATAATAGTTTCCATTCGATAGCACATCTATCCAAGAATACTATCCAAAAAACAGATAGAAAAGAAAATTTCATTTGCAGTCTTGGCGCCAAAAATAGTGACGAAGGGTGAAATATTTCTTAAATTTCGGAAATGTCGAATATCTCGAAAAACGAGGCACTTTTACTGAGCATAACAAACCTGAACCGCCACAATGGCCCCTACCCGCAGGTACCCTATTATCCACTCATTACACCACACCCTGTACAAACTACTGAACCGTTTCTGAAAATTATTTCACTGATATAAAGTTACAATATCCCTGAGTGCTATATTTTATTTTTATAAAAATACGTGCGAAGTCGGGACGGGTCAGCTTGTGTACAATAAAGAGTTATATCTATCTGTCTTAGTAACTGGCTAACAGGGTTATACAAAATTGTAAGAGCCTCGCCAATTTTATGACGTCATTATCTCCTCCACCCTCGACCAATTAATAACGGTTACAGATTTGGCGATAACTTTAGTAGGGAAGATTAATACTTCCAATATTCTATTAATCTCAAGAGGCTTTATTTTACAATAGGAACGCGCCACGTAACTTTGTGGTTGGTCTTGCAATATATTGTTACAAGCTGAGGGTTCGGGATAAAATAATCAAAATTAATCCAACCAAAATAACACTTTTATTCAACACTAAAACGATGAATACACGAACTTGGTCACACGTAATCACAACACACTAATTCATACCACTTAAAGTTACCGAAATGTTCGCACGTATAGCAAAATCCAGACTGACTGCCCGGCCATCTCTCCAGCATATTTATATCGCGCACAATTCACTACACTAGAACGATCTCGATCGTTCCAGGAAAGGGTCGGTGTTTCGACAGAATGACCACTCCCCATTCTGCGCAACTGCAGGTAAAAACACAGCATGCAGGTATATTCCATACCAAGTATTACGTATTCTGTGACACAGTAGGTAAGTCGAGAGCCATCGAGAAATTCCAATAAACAATTAGAATAAATAAGAATAATGTTAACACAAATAACAAATACAATAAAAATTAAATTAAAATATCAGATTATCCATATTAAGTTTTCAAATTGAATTGAATTATGCAATGCAATGCAGCCAGTGTCTTGGGGACACTTCCGCCTGGTAGTGATCTGGAGTAGTTGAGCTATCCATAGATTGTTAGCAACAAACTTTAGATGTTTCAACTGTTTCTTCTGTATATAATAGTGTATAGTATATAGTCTATAGTATAGTAATAGTATATAGTCTTGTAAATAATAGTATTATTTTTCTGTTATTAAATATGTAACTAGTGGTTCGCCCCGAACTGAGATCTCGCGAGTCTCCCATAAAAACAAAAAAACATATTATTTGTAATCAAAATAGTGCCACGACATAAATAACCAACTTACTTGACCAACAGTTTCAATCAAATTACAGGTAACGGGAGTTCATGTTAAGTGGGTAGTCTTTTTTGGGGTACAAATTGCAGTTATTCTGGATTTAAGACTTTTGCCTATATTTTTGTCACTAAAGCTACACGCATACCAAATTACAGTACTATGAGGTCACTGGTGTACCCTGTGAATTTTGTCAAAGCTCAGTTTTTACTATGGCTAATAACTCAAAAACTATAAAAACTTTACAAGAATAAAAACAGAGTCTACATGTACTAATGAAGACCTTTCATTTGATGCTCCACTTGACCTAATACTCTCAGTTTCATTTTTTTTACCCCTCTTGAACCTCAATAGCTCAACAACCCCCCCCCCCCCCCCCACATTTTTAGCTTATTTAGTAGTAGTAGGACTGCCACCGTGGCGCAGTGGGCGTATAGCCGGCTAAGACGCAGGAGGTAGCGGGTTCGATTCCCGCCACGGAACAAATGTTTGCATGATCTACAGATATTTGTTCCGGGTCTGGTTGTCTGGTCTGTCTGGTTTGTTTTTTTATATATTATAAGTATGTATTTACAAAAAAAAAAGTATATAAGTATTCTATCAGTTATCTGGTTCCCATAGTACAAGCTCTGCTTAGTTTGGGGCTAGATAGCGCTGTGTGAAATGTCCAGCAATATTTGTTTTATTTATTTATTTATTAAGTCACACAAAAATTGTATCATCACTATGTATCAAATTTCACAATGATCGGATCAACGCTTCGAAAGTTATCCTCGGACAAACAAACATACATAAGTACATACAACGCCGATTTGCCCAAGTTGATTTAGAGATCTCGCTTTTTTATTTGTGTCAGTCTGCCATTTGTTCTTCAGGTTTGAACTAGTAAGAAAATAACATCTTAAGTTAAAGTATATATCTTTTAGCTACATACTTTTTGAGATCTCTCTCTCTCTCACCACCATCAGGTCGTGACCTCCATTGGTAATTTTCTTTATTAATACTGCGCCATTCGTGTCTGTCTATTTTGAGATCAGTAAAATTCATCTTCTAAAACATCCAATATCCGAAAATGCCGAATAATTATGTTGAACCGATAACGTAAGAAACTTATGCCAGCCTCACTATCAAATCGTATAAGTGAATGAATTCATGAAAATTTATTTATCCTTATAAGCTAGACACACCAGTAAAAATAAATACAAAACAAAGAAATGTATTATTAATAAGTGATTGGGAGTGATTGATAACAAGCAACCATTCATAGACGTCGCAAAAAATATTTCCGGAAAGTTTATCTGAAAATATGGCAATAAAGCCTAAGTTAAACATTATCACATTAAATGAAGTCGGAACAATGTCGCACCATCTGTTAGTACAAGTTTAACTCGAGGATGAACAACTTCGTCTTAAGAGTCGATTCAGGGCGATAAGAATATTTATTAGCCCAACTTTGATAAAACTTTAAGTCATTGAGAGTGTACTGGATTTTGGCATCACATGCTCATTCCATTATCCACTAGTTACGGTATAGGTATGTGGTTTAATTAGGGGGGCTTACCATAAAATTAAGCCGTGAAAATGTTGATCGTATAATAACATCAAAACAGATTTAGCGGTAAACAATAAATACATAAATAATAAATATTGCTGGACATTTCACACAGCGCTATCTAGCCCCAAACTAAGCAGAGCTTGTACTATGGGAACCAGATAACTGATAGAATGCTTATGAACTTTTTTGTTTTGTAAATACATACTTATAATATATAGAAAAACACCCAGACACGGAACAAATATCTGTAATCATGCAAACATTTGTTCCGCTGTGGGAATCGAACCCGCTACCTCCTGCGTCTCAGCCGGCTATACGCCCACTGCGCCACGGAGGCAGTCTTGTGTGTCAGTGGTAGTAGAGCTTTCTGTGCAAGGGCTCGCCGGGAGAAGTACTGCATAAATAGATCGATAATTCTTTATTCCACACCATAAAACAATACATTTAAATAAGCAATGTAAGTCTATATGATACAATTGGCGGTTTATTGCTAAATAGCGATCTCTACCAGACAACTTTACCAAGATATCTATTTCTACCGCCAAGCAGCATTGCAGTCTTGCAGTAAAATTACAAGCACATCTTTACAACTGTATGCCTCAAGTTGATGGACGCAGGGCAATGGATCGTAGGGCACGTTACCAAGGATCATGACCAACTGTTAATTCTTTGTAATAGGCGATGGTTACCATTTGTACGCCAATTTGCTTGTTTCATCTCTAAAGA
The DNA here is from genome assembly GCA_963924445.1 of Philereme transversata. Classification (NCBI taxonomy): domain Eukaryota; kingdom Metazoa; phylum Arthropoda; class Insecta; order Lepidoptera; family Geometridae; genus Philereme; species Philereme transversata. Next base: position 17,808,082 of record OZ004347.1, read on the forward strand.
TAAATAAAAAAAGTTACCGAAGGCGATTAGGCACATTCTCTGGTTGTTTCTCTATATACTATAAGTATGTATTCACAACAAAAAATGTATATAAGTATTCTATCAGTTATCTGGTTTCCATAGTACAAGCTCTGCTTAATTTGGGGCTAGATCGCGCTGTGTGAAATGTCCAGTAATATTTATTTATTTATTCACAGAAAGTAATTTGAAACAATATATTAAGTATGAGCTTTAGCAAAAGTTTTTTAGAGACGTCTGTCTAACATCCTGTGGTATTATGTTACCTTGCTTGGATTTACGAGCTATTTACAATGATTTATGTATAATATTTTCCTGTACATTATATTTTTTTTAATATTCTGTCCCACTGCTAGGGAACTGTCTCCCCAAAAATTGCTGGACATTTCATACAGCGCTATCTAGCCCCAAACTTATCAGAGCTATGGGAACCAGATAACTGATAGAATACTTAAATACTTTTTAGTTTTCGTTAATACATACTTATACTAAAGAAAATAAGCAAGACTCGAACAAATGTCTATTGATCATGTAAACATTTGATCCACGGCGAGAATCGAACCCTACCCGCTACCTCCTGCGTCTGTACTTGTTTCTGTCTTTAGCAGTATTGCCAGAATTGCCGAAAAAATGAGCCAAAAGCTTTCTAATTAGATTTCTCGGTGAGTGGGCAAACATCACCACACCCTGGGACTTGACGGCTGGTGACCTTGGGGTCGCACGAAACGCTGGTGGAACGATCTTGTGGCATTCGAGAAATAGTGTTTTTTTACAAGACCTTGTTACCATAAAAAAGTTAAACAACTTTTTAACGCGTATTTAAAACTGTTCTTACCAATTAACGTACTTATATTTTTTTTAACACGCGCTTAACAGTGTTTAATTTTATTTATGGTAAGACCCTTTATTTTTTGCATTAAGCATTATCATATTACTTAATTAATTTGCTATACCTAGTTATTATATTGGCCGAGCGATCGAAGTGAGCGAAGCGTCTCAATTTCGAGATTGGGCAAAAAATTATTTTGTCCTTCGGTCAGTCTGTCTGTCTATTCTCGGAGGTTGAATTTTTCAACCGATTTTAACAAAAATTTTCACACGCCTTGATTTATTTAATTTTTTTAGTCCATCGCGATTTTTGATTGGGGAAAGAGGGGGAAGTTTTCAGTAGCGTTATTATATGGACGGATTTAAATATTTAAATAATCTAAGCCAGGGGAAAGGGGAAAGTGTCGGTTATTGCATGGTTATAAGGGCTCGCGAGGTCTACGTTCTCACAGAACCACTAGTTTTATGTAACTTTGTAAAAATTTGCACTTACGAGAAATAACTAAATACAATATAATACCGCTCCAACTTCTGAAAACAGATAATCGATAAAATGTGCAGAATCAGATGCTTTGGGAAATTGAAGAGTTTAATAATTTTCTCATGGATTCCATCATCATCTTGAACTAAATTGTCATTGAAATCGGACGTGGTAAATAACTATCGCTAAACGTAAACGTGCATAAAAAAATATTCCGACGAATTAGATCCTCCTCCGTTTTTGAAGTCGGTTAAAATTAAAACTTCTAGATAATATATTTAACCCTGAACGCTAATTCCAGTTTTAATTAAACCCTTTAAAAATAAAGAGTACTTAAATCATTTTTCTTTTGGCTACACATTATGGTGGATAAACATCAATATTCTCAAACATAAACTCCGAAACAAGTTATGTTATAATTATATTAATATATTCATAATAATGTTTTTAATTAAGAACAATTTTATTCAAAATGTTATCTACTTATTAAATATTCGAATCGGTTTATAACATGGTCGTTAGGTTATCGGTCGCCATTTCTAGTTATATAAATAGTATTATAAATTTTTATTATAAATTTATTCAAAAAAATTATTACCTTTTTTGGCTTTCGATTATAGCATTACTTACTGACCCGTTTAGGCTTCACCTGGGTTTTTATCAAAATCTATCAAAGGGATCAGTGAAATAAATTTTAGAGTCAGTTCAGTTGTTTTAATAACAATTATTTAGACAACGCTGTATGAAATTTTCAGTTTTTTTTTACCAATATTCAGACACTGCCTTTCTCCGCTGATTTGACCCCGCCTATGTGGCCGAATCGGCGCCACTAAAGGTCACATAGCACACTTATCAACTCGGAAAGGGATCGTCACCGTATCAGCTCGAGCTGTTCAGTATTCTTTGTATGAAACTCCCTACTGCAACGCACATTAATCGGAATCGTAACGTAATCGCCTCGCCTCGGGACAAGCTCACAACCGCGGTGTGGTGCGCTTACGTCTCTCCGTACCCGTGCTTACGTCTCTCCGTACCCGCGCTTACGGCTCTCCGTACCCGCGCTTATGGCTCTCCGTACCCGCGCTTACGGCTCTCCGTACCCGCGCTTACGTCTCTCCGTACCCGAGCGGTGAAACTGGTGCCACCTAGCCGTCAACCAGCGAGCGGCAAGCCGTAAGCGCAGCGTCGCCTAGCCGTAGCTAAGGAGCTGCTGATCCGCTTTGATTACGTGCTTTCGTTAGGTTGACGCCTGGTTGACGACGAGGCGAAAGGCGATACGGTGCCGATCCTTTTCCGAGTTGATATGTCTGCTATGAAATTAAGGCTCGCGAATTCCATGCGAGCATTCCAACCAAATGTGGTCGTTTTTTTGGATTGGAACCCTTATCTTTATAATATCGATGGAACGTGGTTCAATCAAGTTTTTCAAATATATTAATGGTTTTTATCAATCAATCAATCATTTATTTGCATAGGGTTTTAAACATAGTTCTTAAAATTATACATATGCGTCCACTTATTTCTACACAGAGGCATGCAAATTATTAAATAACAAACTACAAACAACAAATTACAAAATAATTTAAAATCCTAATTCGAATATTTGTAAATATTCAGTGAACTAATCATTAATCGTAAAACTTTGCATTTGCTTTAAATGAACTCAAGTTTGCAAGTCCAATTTTATGTTTATTCATTATTAATAATTATTTTATGTTTATTAGACGACCTCCGTGGTGCAGTGGGCGAACTGCCGGCTGAGACGCAGAGGTAGTGGGTTTGATTCCCGCCGCGGAACAAATGTTTGCATGACCTACAGATATTTGTTCCGGGTCTGGTTGTTTTTCTATATATTATAAGTGTGTATTTACAAAAAAAGTATATAAGTATTCTATCAGTAATCTGGTTCCCATAGTACAAGCTCTGCTTAATTTGGGGCTAGATAGCGCTGTGTGAAATGTCCAGCAATATTTATTATAATTTATTTATTATTTATTTTATCCCAATTACTGGAAAGTAATTCAATTTTTAGTTAAAAAGTTTTTCTAGTAGGTATATTCTTTTCCATTAAATTATCCCAAACTCATTCCAAGACTTATTGATTCCAAAATATTTACTTCGAATTTCAATATTGACATTGCAATACAGCCAAGGAGTCCTCGGACCCGAAATTGAACCCGCGAGTCCTTTACAAACAACCAGACAAAAGATCCGAAATTCAGTTATCGGATGTGCTACGGTTTGACTGAAAATATCGACATTTTACAGGTTGACTGGTTTATTTGAATTCTAAAAATGCACTCTTTTCAGTGTTCATAGCAATATTCAAAGTAGATATGCCTAAATTGAATAAATATGAACGAATTACTAGCTGACCCGTCCGCGGCTTTACGCGCGTTTTCATAAATTTTATCAATAAAAACATTAATCTCTTTCTGCGCTGTCGGGTAAAAAGTACCTACATCCCAATCTCGGTTTTAATATATTTATGTATCAAATTTCATCAAAATCAGTGAAAGCGTAACAAAATAGAGTTTTAACAAAACAAACAAAATTTTATCGAAATCGGTCAAGCAAATCGTGTTATTTTATACAACACAAACAATACAAACAAATAAAGGTAAGCTACTTTGTTTGTTAAAAAGAAAAATCTGTACGTATATTGAGAAAAAGTTGCTAGGTAAGTTAAAATATGTCATGATACCTTCGGGACCGCGACACGTAATGTAGTTCAATTTCATCTAGTGACTGTCGGCTACAGTTTCCAATTAACACATGCATGCAAATATATAATATTACGAAGGGATGTTTATTATAGCCCGGAGAGGGTGACTATTGAATATCGGGAACTATTTTGAGAGAACGGGGTTTGCATAGATACTATATAGCCTACTAGCTAACCCGCTCGCGGCTTCGTACGAATTGTTAGTCAATAAAAACATTACCCTCCTTTTCTTTCTAGTCTGGTAAAAAGTAGCTTAGGTCTTATTCTTGGTCATAATCTATTTGTATACCAAATATGAAGATTAGAATTTTCAGATCCCTAACTTGAGGAATTTTGGATTGCTCATACAAACTTTCAACCCCTAATTCACCCCATTCAAGATTATTTTTAAGACAAAAGTTAGCCTAGGATATATTTTTTCACCTTGCCAAATTTCATTTCCCCGATCCACACGATCCGTTCAGCCGTTTAGTCATGAAAAGGTAACAAACAAACAGAGTTACTTTCGCGTTTATAATACTCGTATTAGTATGCATGGATGGATAGAATGGATGTTATAAACAATACCTAAATACACCGTATGTTTGGATACTACCAAGACGTATGGGGTTGTTTCAAGCTAGCGTGAGGCTAAATTCTTAAATCTTATTGGAAAGCCTCATAGAAACCAAAAAGCTGATGTAAAAATAAATCCTGTTTAGAAAATTCGTCACCGATTTAGAAAAAAAATAGGTTTCGATAATATGCAAAAAAAATATTTAAAACCCTAGATAAATAGGTGCACTTATCCACTATAGAATCCATATTATTTACGTACATATTGTTATTTTGTTTATTTACATAGGGATGCCGTAGTTGCTGAGACAGACAGACAAAGTCGCACCAAAATAAACAATTAAATAAATAAATAAATATTGCTGGACATGTCACACAGCGCTGTCTAGCCCCAAACTAAGCAGAGCTTGTACTATGGGAACCAGATAACTGATAGAATACTTATATACCTTTTTTTTTGTAAATACATACTTATCATATATAGAAAAACATCCAGACCCGGAACAAATATCTGTAGATCATGCAAACATTTGTTCCGCGGCGGGAATCGAACCCGCTACCTCCTGCGTCTCAGCCGGCTATTCGCCCACTGCGCCACGGAGGTAGTCAATCAATTATTATACATTTTTCTGTTTTTGAGTAATGTGTACCTAATGCAAAACAACTCCTAACGTTACAAACAACTCTTTTGGATTTTTATTTAATGGAACGTTGACTTTCTCCTAACTAATAATCACACGAGGTGTGTAACGTCCATTTTGTGTTTGAAGTAAAAACTTCTTTAGGCGCGTTAGACATTTTTTGAGATGAGAAAAAACCATTGAACTCACGACACTATTACCGTTACCGACACCTCTGTATATAAGTATCTCGTAATTGTTCAATTTTTCACTTCTGTCGGCACTCCCGGAGTAGGTACCACTTTTTTGCCACCTCTAGATGGAACAAGCCTATGGTCCACCTGATGTTAAGTGGTAACCATTGCCTAAAACAAAGTATTGCCTCGTAGAAAAGTGCCCTACGATGTTGAGACATACAGGAGTAAAGCCTGATATGCCTGTAATTTCACCGGCAACCATACCCTTTAAGTCGAAACACAGCAATGCTGCATGGTGGTAGAATCAGGTGGTAGTACCGACACTATAAAGAACACTTGAACAAAGTGTTATTTAGAGACAGATTTGACACATTTTTAGTTTATGCTAGGTCAAAATTAAATTACTCTTTATATGCCAGATTAATTATAAGCTAGTAGTATAATTAAAATTGTACACTAGGAATTACTAATTAAAGGTTATCTGGAAGAGATCGCTATGTTAAGCGATTAGACCGCCCATTATGCTTACATTTATTTGTTTTATTTTTTATTTTTATATCTGTTGTGTTTAGCTTGTAAAGTATAATAAAGAATTTTCATTCATTCATTCATACTAAAAAACTTCCACGGCTCGTCCGTGGAAGTTTTTTAACCCTTTCACAAGAAAATCTACTATTAAAAATTAGTTTGATGGGTTCGAGTTGTAATTGTGATGGCAAGGTACATTTCAACAAATATACAATAATATCGTAACCATACTCAGTTCAAGTGTTCCGCATAGCTACGAAAGATATCCACAATGTTTACCCTCTCATTTCACGACAGACAAGGGACCAAAATCAACGAATCATACCACCCCACCCTTCAACGAACACTACTCAGTACAACAATGGAAATAAAGTCCAATTCCCCGTAAAATTTTCTCGTATTTCGCACTGCAAATGGGAAATTCCCTAATCCTGTATAACTGTTCCCTAGGCTAGTCCCATTTGGTACCCATTTGGGATCTACATCCGGTCCCCTAATTGCAGGGCCCAGCCGATTGAAAAGGGGCCCAATTTATAGGGGATCGGGGATTTAGTGTTTTTCGAATGTTTGTTGATGTTGCCAATTATTTTAGGGAGTTTATTTTTGTGTTGCGTGTCATAATTCTAGTAAGTTTTTGTTAGATTTGATTACGTATTGATAAAGAGATTTTAAGGATTATAGCTTTTGTTGGCATTTATTTGAAGGGTATGGGTTTCGTCACTTCTTATAACTAGTGGTTCGAACGAACTGAGATCTCGCGAATCTTCAATAAAAACAAAAAAAAATATTATCGTAATCTTTGACTATCAAAATAGTGCCACGAAATGAATAACCAAAGACTTGACCTACAGTTTCATTCAAATTACAGGTAACGAGAGTTCATGCAAATTAGTTACTTTTTTATGTGTTACAAATTGCAGTTATTCTGGATTTCAGACTTTTGCCTATATTTGTGCTTAAGCCTATACTTAAGCTATACGCATACCAAATTACAGTTTGGGGTCATTGGTGTACTCTGTAAATTTTGTAAAAGTTTAGTTTTTATTATGACTAATAACTCAAAACTACAAAAACTTTACTAAAAATAAAAACGGGGTCGAAATGCAGTAATGAAGACCTTTCATTTGACGTCTCACTTGACCTAATAGCGTAATTTTAGTTTTTTTTTACCCCATTTGGATTCCAATATCTCAACAACCCCTCCACATTTTAGCTCATTGAGTCACACCAAAATTGTGCCATTACTACCTACCCATATACCAATTTTCACGTTGATCGGATAAACGCTTCGAAAGTTATCCTCGGACAAACAAACATACATGCATACATACATACATACATACAATGCCGATTTGACCAAGTTGATTTAGGGATCTCGCTTCGCACGATCAATAAAACAAAAATTATTGACGTTAGAAATAGTTATAATCCTAATATTTTAACTCACTTCGTACGATTTTTAGATAAATATAACAAGTTTCACATATGTGAATTCTTGAAAACATTTGGAGATTTTTCTGTTTCCCAAATTGTTTGAAATCTTTTTGGAGCCAGCAAATTACAGTAACCAAGAAAATAACAGTGACATGTAGAATAATTACTCTATTTCTATATCTAGTCAATTAGCCAATAGTTCCATCACAATGGAAACAGATGGCGCAAAGCAACCGCACAGTAATAACGTAATTCTCATATCCTCAACATAATACCAACATATAAATTATTCCGACTGGCCTGGCAATTTGGTTCTACTGTTATAGGTTTTAAGAATAGCTGGTGAACTGTACAACTCAAACTTGGCATCAAGATTGTACAGCAAGCAGAAACTATGCGCCGAGTATTCGACTTAGAAATTGGTCTCTGGCAAAGATAAATATTTATTTATTTGCCAAAACAATGGTAAAAATATACAGATGTTACAAAACTAAATGGTTTCACCATATTCAGCCATAGTGGCGTGCAAATTACATGTCATATTAAATTATATTATATACGTATAACTAAGAAATAATAATAGGTAATATAATGCCAGCACATAAATGAAATAATTTGATTAAATTTTGAACTACAAATGTAATTGTGTATCATTTAAATATTCAAGAACACTAAAATACTGTAATGGACGTTCGGTTTATTCAAACGATTTGCTTAAAATTTTATTCTATCTATGAGTCTTCGAGTCTCAAGTAAACCAGTTCTTTCGAGGCTAGCGTGTTTCATCTTGGACCAAACTATCACTTACCAACCTTACCATCAGGTGAGTAAGGTGATCAAAGGCTTGACCATAAAAAAATGACTTAAAAATGTTGCACTTTTTTACCTGATTGTAAAAAAAAAAGGTTCCAAAGGCGTGTAATATTAACACGGCCACGCCTTGTTATCTGAAGGAACGTTTCGAATTTTTTTTATTGCACAAATTCCCGAACACTCATATCCTCTGAAAACCTCCTTCTCAAAACCCCGATACATAGACCCAGTTTCTATGCAAACTCATTTTCTGTCCAAGCTGTCCGATTATGGAATGCCTTGCCGGTCTCCATTCGATAATCCTCCTCACCTTCCGTATTTAAAGCTAGACTCTAAAACTTTTATCTCCATGAAGAGTCGCGATTCATTTATCTGATCTGTAATATTACTATTATGTGTGTTTATAAGTACACATTAATTTATTTTATCACATCACATCATATTAACATATACTTTCCCACTGCTGGGCAAAGGTCTCCCCCATGTTCCTCCACATCTCACGATCACTCGCCACGTCCCACCAGCCATCTTGGAATGAATCTTCCAATTTATTTTATGTATGATATTTACTTATTTACAATTATTTATGCGCCTAATATGTAGGTATATATTTAAGGTTAAGTAATTTTTATGTTTCTATTATTAAGTTTATTCTTCTTACACCTCGGCCAATCTTCCATTAAGCAATGATTCTCTCATTCCAATGGTTGTCTGGAAGAGATCGCTTTGTTAAGCGATAAGACCGCCCATTATGCTTATATTTATTTGTTTTCTTTTTATTTTTAAATCTATTGTGTCTAGCTTGTAAGGCATAATAAATAATTTGCATTCATTCATTCATTTATTGTCTAAATATTTACTTAAGGTAACACGATCGTAAAATTAAGGCCAAAGACAGCAGCGTCCATGTTACACCTGTTGATGTCGTTAGCGTTTTAGACATTTAATTTGCCCTTAGTCTGGAATAACTGCTCATCAAGCAATGGGGGTTTTCATTTATGATTTATAATAATAAAACTAGTTCCATCTAGCCTAATAGATGGCGCTGTCTGGAAATGTGCCCGTAAAAAATATGATGTGTATACCAAACTGTTAGTCTCAAAGACACCATATTAAAATTTGTCTAAAACAATCTCATTTCGTCAGTTTGTAAACAAACACAAATGATTTTTTATACAAGTTACCTACTCGGAACTTAATTATTATTAATTTATTTATTTTGGTAAAAGTTCATTATAAAACATATATTTTAAGTTGTACACAAATAAAATAACACGCGCGAAAGTACAAAAAACAAACAAAGTTTCAATAAAATAATAATTAATAATGATCTAAATTAAAAAAAAATGTTGACACGGCAATTGACATTTACAATTAATTTTCTTTTGATAACAGCTTATGACAGAGCAGCGCCATCTGTTAGAAGTTAAACATGGCCCTGAAAACCTCATTGACACGAAAAGTGACCCAAGTTTGCGAGCTGTTCTCAATGTGGGCTATACCCAGACGTAGGGGTAGCCCGAATGGGGTAAGAGCCACAATTGCCGATAAATACACGTTATTTTGCAATGATATGCGCTATGAATAGTCTTAGGACAGAAATAGGCAATAAAATATTTTCCTTGGCAATTTATAGAGGCATTTTAGATAGTATTACGTAAAGCTAACAAAATGGAATGCTTTGCCAAAATAGAATGTTAGTACTTCTTGAGATTCATATAGCTTGAATAGACCCAATCCTTTATTTTGGTTCGTGGTTTATATAAGTCACATAAAACCAAACTTGCTCAACATATAACATATGTTTTCAACACTCTTGCTCGTAAGTGAGCATTATTACATCGTTCTTAGGGCCATAAACCGAACTATAACACACACGTGCATAATAATAATACACACTAGTGCATAATAGAATTATCCCTACAAAGTTAAGTTAGTACCTAACTGCAAATTATATGCGAGTAAACAGAGCATTTTCAATTTAACCGGGTAATATAGGTTTGTAACAACAAAGAGGTTTATGCCGCTGAAAATCCATTTACATTTTTGGAATAAATAAATGTATCCCTAATTAAGACGAAAAAACCTGTATTATTATCAAATTATTTATAATTCACAATAATTTGTTATAAAATATTTGCATTATATCATTAAAATTATAATTTTAAAGTGGGCTGTATGGCTATTATGTAATCGATTACCTTACCTTTGGCGCGTGCAACAATATCGTTTTGAAAATTGTATATTCACCAATTGTTTTAATAATTTTATGCTTAACGATTTATGCAATACATGTTTGTTTTTTCCTCGCAAGTGTGTTGAAAAAGTGCGTATGAAACTCATGAGCAACTTGCTCACTAGACACTCGGCTGATTTACGCTCTCGCTTTCGGCTCGGGCTGCAACTCACAGCCTCGTGTACAATGAGCAACTTAGCTAACTTGTATCATAATATACTATTACTACACAGGTTTGTTTGGAGGGTGTTTCGTAATATACTGACGATATTGTCAAAAAAAAACTACTAGTTATATTAGTAATAATTACTTTATACTACTATTATATATTTATTCCTTTTTATGAAAGACTCACGAGATCTTAGTTCGGAGCGAACCACTAATTAATGTTTGTATTGCCAAACTTATAAAGTAAGGTTACTAGGTCAAGTGGGCTATCATAATAAAAGTGCTTTATTTTATAAATAAATAATAAATGAAGAATGCTAGACATTTCACACAGCACTATCTAGCCCTAAACTAAGCAAAGCTTGTACTATGGGAACCAGATAACTGGTAGAATACTTATATTTTTTTTGTAAAACTCACCAATCGTAATATATAGAAAAATACCTAAATTCGTAAAGTCATGTTGTAAAGTTTTGGTATTATGATGAAGAAATTCGACAAAATACCTTTTGCCTGCCAATCTGAAGCACGTACGACCCACGATCTTGATGATTGATCGATATTTCAAGTAGAGAGAAAAAAGAAAGAAAAAGAATAAAGATATTGTGAAAAAATTTTGTTTCTGCAAATTGCGAAAACAGGTAACCCTGAACTGAACTATTAACTAGTGGTTCGCCTGAACTGAGATCTCGCGAGTCTCCAATTAAAAAAAAAAATATTAATTGTAATCATCATCATTATCATCAGCCCACATTAGTCCACTGCTGGACGTAGGTCTCTCGCAGGGTGCGCCATTGAGCCCGATCCTCAGCTCTTCTCATCCAATCCTTGCCAGCCACAGCGCGCAAATCGTCACTCCATCTAGCCGGAGGGCGTCCTACACTTCGCTTGCCTAGACGTGGTCTCCACTCCAGAACACGTTTACCCCAATGGTAATCGGTTCTGCGGCAGATATGACCGGCCCACTGCCACTTCAGCTTGCTGACCCTCTGAGCTATGTCGGTCACCTTGGTTCTCTGTCGAATAACCTCGTTTCTGATTCTATCCTGAGCTCGCTGAGCGTTGTAATCTTTGAATATCATTATTATAAATACGGGATTTATCACGTACCGTCTTATCGGTGTTTCGACTGACAATGTTTCAGTTCAATTCGTGAAACTTCATCAGGGTGAGTGCAATCCGCTCCGAATAACGTCTCGCCTTGCACTTGTATCTATAATAATGATTGAAATAAATCACGAAAGTTTTCCAAGTAAAATCTTTGACTATCAAAATAATGCCACGAAATAAATAACCAACTTACTTGACCTACAGTTTCATTCAAATTACAGGTAACAGGAATGTGGTTATCCTTTTTTGGGATACAAATTGCAGTTATTCTGAATTTCAGACTTTTGCCTATATTTTTGTCACTATAGCTACAGGCATACCAAATTACAGCACTGTGGGGTCACTAGTGTACCCTGTGAATTTTGTCAAAGTTCAGTTTTTATTATGGCTATTAGCTCAAAAACTATATTTCAGTAGATAGCTTCAATAGTTGCTGAAATAATCAGTTGTGACAGACGGTCAAGGTGGCACCATAAGATTAGTTGTGACAAGTATTCCGTCAGTTATCTGGTTCCCATATAATGCTAACGTGTTTAGGATAAAGTTAAAAATCCATGTTTTTACCCTTCAAATCAGCCAACCATGGTAGCTATAGTAGAGGCAAATCGCTCTCTCTCTCACTCACATTCCTCTGTCGTCACTCTGTTATTATTTACTAGTTGATCTGCCCCGGCTTGACACGGATTATTAATGAAGTATGGAGTCAGTCATGGTTTGTATGACTTTTGAATTTGCGATCTAGAAGGTATAATACCTAGTAGGTTAGAAGATATAATGTAAATGCTCCTAATCTTATAGTCAATTACATATGTCATGGTGTCCCTGAGGTCACCACTGGTCTCAGCAGAAGACCAGCGCTGCAGTATGGCAACATGCTGTAGTTAATGCTGAGCTGATGACCCTTTCACCAACACACTTATAATTTTTAGTTACTTGATAATTTTAGTAAGTTTAATAATAGTGTTTTCTTTTGTGTCCATTTGAGGTGGTCTGAATAAATATTTTTCTTTCTTTCTTTCTTTCTTTACTTGGTTTAGACTTGCACCAGGCAACAGAGAGAGGTGTAGAAGCTGCTCTCTATTATTGGGTTAGTAAAATTTGGAAGTCAAAAACCAATTGACACGAAAGAAGAAAAAATTTAGTGATTATTATTTTATATACCATTTTGGTCTGGAACCCAAAAAAAACATTTCAAATAAGAAAACTTCTACAAGCAAGAAAAAACCTAATTAATTATCTACAAGATGAACGAGCTTGCAATATAAACTAAAAATAAATAAAAAGAGTCTAATGGTATATGTCGTGAGGACATCCCGGTATAAATCATCCGGGGAAGAATACTTTTTCCGGGTAAATGTCCATTTGAATTAGAAACTTGTTTTTATTGTTGTTTGGATGATTTTTTGGTTTAATTGGTTTCTAGTTTAAATTGGTCAAGCCCGGACCACGCGTTTTTGATTACATCCAGTCGGATCACGCGAAAAACACCCGTCTGATCACGTGATTCACGAGATCAGAGTGAAGTCCATAGTGTGCAGGTTCTTTTTAAGCAAACGTGATCCACCTTTGATCACACCATCACTTACCATCAGGTGCTGCGGTCAAGCGCTTAATAACCAATAAAAAGAAATCACTAGGAAAGAAAAAGTTTGTGTCGGGTTTGGGGTTTATGGTTTTCATTACAGTTGAACATCACAGAGATACAGATACACACATTACAGAGAAGTAAGGTGTATTCCGCTGATGGCTTACCACTAATATCTTAATATATAAAACAAAGTCGGGTTTGTTCGAACACTTATAACTTCGAGAACGGCCGATTTTGATGATTTTTTATTTGTTGTATTTGTCTCCGTCCCGAAAAGCAGAAAAACTATTAAAATATCGGAAAAACTCACGCAAAAAGATATTATGAAGAAAAATCATTTTTTCATACATTGATGCAGATAATGATGGCCGACGTATATTGACAGCCCGCGTCATTATGTATGTCAAGACAGTACGAAATTTGCTTAAAAATAATGACGAAGAATAATATTGAGATCATAAATAATAAATAAACAACGTGTTTTTTAATACAAAAACTTTTATGTTTGAGTTTTTGCCGTAAGCACCGTACGCGCTCTGTTGACTATTTGGGTACATTGACCGGGCCGGTATATTGACTGGACATGGGCATTGAACGAGCGGGGTCATTGAACGGCTCGTAGTAACTTTTTAGTAATCTGTGGCATTGTACAATAAGCTAGATAACTATTATTTCGTCGGGCAGCATTTAAGCGTGTAGTTCGAGATGTTGATGATAAAACAAGATTTGTTTTATGGATACACCTATTTTTATTTTTTGTGTAGAAACCGTCCCTCTCATATAATTAGTTTCGATTGCAACACATTATTTATTTAAAAGTCTGCGAGTTTGTTTGTTACTTAATTACGCCTGAATTGACATCCATGGGTGTTGGTTTGTTTGTTACTCAATCACGTCATACCGGCTCCACCTACTTCAATGAAATTTGGTATGTTGATAGATTGACACATAAGCTACTTTTCATTGACAAAACACGCGTGAGAAGCCGCAGGCGGAAGCTAGTCAATTAATATAGGAACTTCTCAACTGACCTAAGTAGATACATTTCTATAAAAATAACTCGTTGTCAGACACTAGTGAGTCATTAATATGAAATCCACCCATTATCCTTTTAAAATTTAGACCGCAATCCCAAAGAAAACATCGCATTACAATTTCAACAGCTTCTACCCAACGACTATTTCTTTACATACTCCAAAATTTCCATAGCATCTATTGACCCGAACGATTCTCAAATACCCTACTACATTTCAATAAAAAATCCCTTATGTCAGTAGATCCTTTGCCTTTTCAAGCACGTTTGAGCATGTATAGCGTGTTTTGGCAAAAACTGAAATATTCCTGATATTATCATCTTTTATCACGTAAAGTGTCATGCTACCCTGTTCTAGTATAGGGTATGAGTTTTCGGGGACGTGGTTCAAGTGTTGAGCTGAGAGCGATTGACGTTTTTTAATAAACGCTCGTGGCATCATTGTCTTAAAATAGCATTCTCTGGTTGGAAATCGAAACCAAACAAAACTGTCGTAACAATCTTCTAGCTCCCGACGCTTTAAAATAGCCTGTTGGTCTTCTTTCAATCTATTGGAAGCCGTCCTATGCTGCGCTTTTCAGTGCGTGGTCTCCACTCGAGAACTTTTCTGCCGCAACGGCCGTCAGTTATACGAATTGTGAGCCCCACTCACTGCCACTTCAGCTAAGAATCCTCTGTGCAATGTCAATGATCTTAGTTTTTACGAATCTCCGATCTCCGAATTTCTGATTCAATCTCTTAGACAAAAAAAAAGCATCTGTGATCATTATTTCTCAATCAGACAATCATAACTCTTCTAACTTAGATCGCCATTGTTATTGCCTACTGCTGTGTTCAGTTGTTTATGAATGTGACTAAAGTTTCCTTTGACATATTTTACAACTTGTCAGCCTTTTAAGTTTGTTCATGTTTTACTAGATTGTTTAAAACCTGTCTCAGTTAAACTCAGTGACTGCCTGCGTCACCCAGCTAGTGTTGCCAAATTCTAGTTATTTTGATATCTATTGGCGCGCTTTGGGAGTAAGAACTGGTCGTATGGGGACGTAGCGATGGTGATTTCCAGAATAAACAGACTTCGCATTGTGTAGGCTTTCCGTACAGTGAGAGGTCAGCTCATTTTTCAAACTTTCGCGATCACTGTACATAATTATTGATTAAAATGGGTATTTATCGCGTATATACCATTTTATTTGATATTCCTACGTTTCGGCTGTATTCAACAGGCGTGGTCACGGGTTAAATCCGTCTGAGTCATCACTATCAATTCAGATAATTATTAACACGAGTGGAGGGAGTACGAAGAAAAGCACAAAGAGAACCACTAACATAAGAAACACTGCATAATGCTTCCTATCTCATTTTCTCCTACGTTAAATCTTATGAATTTATGTGTCTGTCTCTTTTTACCGTCGCTTTTTCGTTTCATCGACTTTCAAATCACAACATTGCTAAAGAAGTTTTCACTTCACTTATGAATCTGTCGCTTTTACGTTTCATCGACTTTCAAATCACAACATTGCTGTTAACGACGCGAACTTATATATACTTAATGTATTTATGCATAATGATGTGCAATGTGTGTGCGGGGTACGAGGAAAGGGGTGCGCGGTCTAGCCAACACTAATAGTTTGATTTGGCACAATCAGTCGAAATACTAGCCTCCTTTACGCTAAGTCGAGCTGTGTGTTTCTTTGCCCAATACACGATTGTTCGCACATATAAGTGGCTTCATTTACCTTAAATACATAGGTATAGGTACATACTCACCATTTTTACCTGCAACGCCTTCAGGTGCTAAAGAAGTTTTCACTTCAAAACATTTTGTTTCGCGCGGGAATCGAACCCTGCGTCTGCATGCTTCACCCACTGCTACACGACAATGAAATAGGGGGAGGGGAGTGTCGCTTCTTTACGGAGTAATAGTTACTAAATATTGTTATAATAAATTATGACAACATCTTCCAACATGCACCGATAGTTTAATGTTTCTCTTTGAGTGAAAATTTTGCGGAAAATGATAAATAAGGGTACTGACAAGCTTCGAATTTTGATGGCGACCCTTTTGTATGGATCTTGTTTCTAAGTGGGCTTATCCTTTCATTGAATAGTGGGACATTCTTGCTGTTATCTTAAACAGCAGAGCGAGGTATTAAGGATAATGGAGTACAGATAATACAGTAGACCATAACTTGAAGGCTGCTTTTACTGAACTTCTAAGACAACATCTGTTTTTCGAAGTAAACCTTCTTTAGCATCGTTGTGATTAGAAAGTCGATGAAACGAAAAAGCAACAGATTCATAAGTGAATTAAAAACTTATTTAGCATCGTTGTGATTTGAAAGTCGATGAAACGTAAAATCGACGGTAAAAAGAGACAGACACATAAATTCATAAGATTTAAAGTGGGAGAAAATGAGATAAGAAGCATTATACAGTGTTTCTTATGTTCGTGGTTATCTTTATGCTTTGCTTCGTACTCCCCCCACTCGTGTTAATAATTATCTAACTTTGCATCACTATGATCATTATTAAAACCTACAATTATCATCTTCCCGAAATTTTACATTCGGCTCATTATCTTGAAACCAAAATTTTTGAAGGTTCCACTTCTACCACGTGCGAATTGCAACATGCTTTTTTTTTGTTACATACGCGATAAATACCCTTTTTAATCAGTAATTAGTAGTGTCTTGATCCCGCGTTAATCAAAACATAGATATCGTCACCGATCACCGACTGAAATCTGCAGAAATTATAACAATTTTGTTATGCAGATTTCAGTCATATAATCATGTTCACATGTATTAAACCTTTTATTTTAGGAGGTACAACATTTTGGTCTAAAATTAACTAATTTCAATATATTTTTTCTCTACTCGGAATAATTGCAAATCTGTAGCAATGTTGGGTTGGTTACATTTTCTTTTTTAAAAATAGCTCATAACTAGGACCCAATCTAATCCAATATTAACTAAAATAACTTAATTTAGGTATCTCTATCTAGCAGGAACGTTGTAGGCTGTTGGAGCTCCATTTTACCGAGCAAAGTGAAGACGGATGGGATTAGAATGTTAACATTTAACTTTTACTAGTATTTTGAATGTTATAACTGTCATTCTAAGCATCATAGTAAATTGTCGCTCTAGGCCGACGATATACGGAAAATATCACCTTTAAAACCAAAAATACCTTATATACTTAATTAATTCTTTTATTTTTTATTTTGTGTAAGTACAGTGGTTTATTATTTACTAGCTGTTGCCCGCGACCTCGTACACGTTACACTCCTAAATGTGTAGGTAACCTAAAAATAAAGCTAAACTCGCTGTTGCAACTTGACTTGACACACCATTTTTATCCCATGGGAACTGATTTATGGGATAAAAGGTAGCTTACATGTTAATTAAAGTTTTAATCAATGTACATACCAAATTTCATCAGTTCAGCCGTTACGACGTGATTGAGTAACAAATAAATAAACAAACATCCAAACTTTCGCATTTATAATATTAGTGTGATGTGATTCGTCACCCGCCTCGTTGCTCCCGCGAATTTTTAAACGCGGTATTGTACGCTATTAAAAAAATTACACAATGTTTCTGGAAAATTCTGGAAAAATGTTTTTGGAAATCTATCAATTAGATTAGTTTTAACAAATTAACATGTCATATGGAATTAATATTATTTTATATCCAATAAGCTATTGTAATAATATACTGTTTCAGTGATCCCTGAAATTAAACTTAACATACAAGTTTTTACTTATTTAAAACCAAAGTAAAACCAGGTTTACTTTTTTTTAGACAAATTTGGAACGAATCGTTTTGCAATTGCTTATGTTGTACATACCTAAAATGGATCCTTTGTGGTGTGTAGTACTGAGCTATATCGATTTTGATGTTTGCGTATGAAGGGTACAATACCCTATTAGTCTCCTTGTTCAAAGGGATATTGTAAAACAAAGCTAGTAATTAATTTTCATTTTACCCATATTAGGGATGAAACTACCTAAGTTTTTTTTACAAAATCCTATTTACCAGCTGATGAATACATAACATTCAAATTGTATTTCAATAACCGCAAAGCTTATTTCGGTCTGATAGCGCGTCTCTCTTGGGCAAATCGACATTGTATGTATGTGTGTATGTTTGTTTGTCCGAGGATAACTTTTCAAAGAGTTGATCCGATCATCGTGAAATTTCGCATATACGTATGTAGGTAGTGATGGCACAATTTTGGTGTAACTAAATGAGCTAAACATGTAGGGGGTTTGTTGAGATATTGGGGTTCAAGAGGGATACCGAATTTTACGATGATCGGATAAACGCTTCGAAAGTTATTCTCAGAAAAACAAACATACATACAACGCTGATTTGTTGAATTAGAGATATCGCTTCGATCAAATAGCTAATGGTTAAAATAGCTATAAAATATATAAATAGCTTTGGCTAATCATTTATTTGGTACACACAAAATGTCATAATATGTAACAATTATAAAGCACAATAGGTCTAATTGCATTAATTAAAAGAGATATGATAATGATGATTTTGTAACATGATCATTACAAATTGTTATTTCATATCTTTCATGTACACGATACTCAGTTTCCTAGCTACTAAATAATTGCACGTAACAAAAAATAATTACTATTTTTAAAACTTTTTATAGGCTCATAAATAAATTTAAGTCAATAATGTAATTAGTTCCGAAAACCAAACTAGATGGTGCTGATTAATATTTCCGGATGCTCGATGACGCTGTGTAAGCGTTATGGCTTTTTTAAGTTTAAAGTAATACAGCTAAAAACTCAGGTAATTTATTTCATTTATTTACCTTAGTAAGTACATACAGTATAATAAAAATAATTTGATATGATAGAAAACACGTTTATCACAAAAAAAAATTATATAATCGAAATCTAAGAAATGATTGATATTCGGTAGCGAGCTCTACCAACCATAATTTAAATGGATGTATAAAATACAAATACATCTAATGTGCCTACAGTATCCATTAGATGTAGCTTTAAAACATTCCGGGTTAAAAGTTTATTTGATAATAAACCTTATTTACGGACTTCACATTTTCTCGGAAAATTCCATAGAGCAATGAGTCTCCAAACCCACCCGCTTAACGATAAGGTCACTACTTCGAGATAAAAGTTCAAAAGAACTTTCCACGAAATAATCCTTCAAAGCCTCCTTTGTAGAGCCTACGTTTGCTGTGGATTATGATATATCCTACACACTACAGGCTTTTTTTGATATCAAAGAGGATATGTGTTTTTTATTGAGATACAGGTAGTTTAGAGTACCTTCTTTGAATAAAAAACTGAGGCTTTTAAATATACTTGATTTGATATGTACGACATTAAATGAAAACTGGGTAAGGCTAATATCTAGTAGGTATTGTTGTATAATAGGTTTTTTTTTAATTCATTAGACACGGTACCACAGAAAATTTAAAATTTTCAAACAAATTATGAAGTCCTAAAATAATAATGAAACAGTATAAAATAGGGAAACAAATCATATTCATTTATCATGTAAGGCAAAGGCGCCGCCGATTTAAGTTAAAAATTGTTTATTGGAAATGTATCGATTACTAAAATAATGTTGGATAAATGTTCAAGCTACTGGTATTAAGCCCACCTTTAAAATCATTTAATACGATTCCGGATATGTGTTTTAAATGAATGTAATACTTAACAAAACACGTAGTATACAAATAAATAAATGCTATAGAGAGGGCTTTACTTGGTGTTTATCTACGAAATCTAAATAAGGAGATTCGTAGATAAACCAAGGTCAGTGGCATAGGCCAGAGCAAGCTGAAGTGGCAATGGGAACATAGCTCGTAGAGCTATGTTCCCATTGCACCGTTGGAGCGGAAAGGTTTGAATGCATTGGAAAGTGCAGCGTAAAATGGCCCCCTACTAGATGGAAAGACGACAAGCCAGAAAAACCAAGCCCTCTCATTAAAAACTTACAAAAAAACTCGACCGCTCAATACCGAAACTTTATACCCCAGAAATAATTAAAATATGAGGTACAAAAACACTTCGCTCTCCCCTTAGGCCTGAGGGTAAAGGTAGCGGTTTGATGCTGGTAACCGCGACCAGGTCACGCGACCCGCTGCTTAGTATGAATGGTTTATCAATAAAACCAGTACCCTTTTTTTGTGAAGTCGAGTAAAAAGTAGCCTATGTCCTTTCCCAAGATATAATCTATCTCCTTGGCAAATTTCATTACGATCCGTTCAGCCGTTTAGTCGTAAAAAGGCAATTGATGGATCATTATCATAAATATGAATAAATCAATTCTGTTGTTACATTTAAAATTGTATGTATAAATGAATAATGTATATGTACCTATAGTCGACTTTGATTACTTTGGTGACCTCCGTGGCGGAGTGGATGAATAGCCGGCTGAGATGCAGGAAGTAGCGGGTTCGATTCCCGCTCTGGAACAAATGTTTTGCATGTACAGATTACAAAAAAAAAGTATATAAGTATTCTATCAGTTATCTGGTTCCCATAGTACAAGCTCTGCTTTGTCGAAGACAAGTTCACCGCATCGCTCGACACCTTCAAGGCCAGGGTTAACTGGAGGGGGGACCGAAGCCACCGGCCGCCCGCGCGCATCGGCGCCGACACATCACTCATCATTCGAATCGACGGAGACTAGTCGCGCGTTCCTTGACGTCTAATTAACTAGCATTACAATACAGTCCACTGCTTTTATTTCAAACCAACTGAGGAAACCCAACAGCTTAGTTTGCGGCTAGATAGCGCTATGTTAAATGTCCAGTAATATTTATTATTATTGTACCAAATGTTCCGATACAATAATGTTTGCGAACTACTGAGTTTCTATTTTTCGCGTAAAAATGGCAAAAATACAAGCCATGTACTAAATAGTTTTTGAACTGTATCGCAATAGGTCGTGGCTGGGCATTTGGTCGCGGTCGCGATCGACAATACCGTTCTGGTTCCTTAAGGGCAAGCTCTAGGGAGGCTGATAATACCCTCTCCATTTACAAGGGCTGTCGGGACCGTGGCGATAACACAGATTACTATGCCAGTAAGTCATGTCGTGCTGATGGGACAAGGTTCTATAGATTTTGATAAGGTTCAGTAATTTGATGTTGGTAATCTCACCAATTACTTGATTTTTGGATTATATAGGATGTTTGATAATATACGCATAATAGTGAAAGGGGTTATTTTGATGAGAATAATACAAAAAATTGTGAAATGTTTACCATAGAAATGTTAAATTTATTAAGGCATGTAAAAACAAACACTTTATTAAACTTATGTTGTCCTATTGCTATCTAACCACAGATACCTTCATGACAACCTCCATGGCGCAGTGGGCGAATAGTCAGCTGAGACGCGGGAGGTAGCGGGTTCGATTTCCGCTGCGGAACAAATGTTTGCATTATCTACAGATATTTGTTCGGGGTCTGGATGTTTTTCTATATATTATAAGTATGTATTTACAAAAAAATTTATATACCTAAGTATTCTATCAGTTATCTGGTTCTCATAGTACAAGTTCTGCTTAGTTTGGGGCTAGATAGCGCTGTGTGAAATGTCCAGAAATATTTATTATATTATTATTATACTGTATTGGTGACGTCTCGAGATATCTCTTGTTGTCCATTTCTAAACCAAAACCCGCAGCCATTTCCGAAATATATATCAAATCGGCCTTTATTTTTGGATGTCGATTGCAAGAGTAGGCAGTAAGTTTTATATCGAATTAATCACCTAAACTTAGTCAATTTTCTTTTAAATTTGATAATATAACTAGTAGTTTTTTTTCGAGAAGTCTTTTTTATGTTTTGAGAAACCGTCACTTGAATATCTTCAGTATATTACCAAACACCCTGTATACAGAGGAAACGAATGGGATCTGGAAAATAAGTTAGCACATTTATTTGTAATATAGAAACATTCATATAAGTACGTAATTCTTTATTATCTTTTATTAAGTTATTTTGAGTCTCTCTCTGTTACCATATTATTGGAGTTTGGCGAAAGCTGGCGTTCTATAAATAAATAAATAAACATTTCACACATGGCTATCTAGCCCCAAACTAAGCAAAGCTTGTACTATGGGAACCGGATAACTGATAGAATACTAACATACATTTTTTTTGTAAATACCTACTTATAATAACTGTTTAGAAAAATTACCCGAACCCGGAACAAATATCTGTAGACCATGCAAACATTTGTCCCGCAACGGGAGTCGAACTCGCTACCTCCGGCGTCTCAGCCGGCTATTCGCCCACTGCGCTACAGAGGACATCATGTATGTCTCTGACTATTATTTGTCACATGAAGTAAAGAACTGAGCACGCACATTTGCCGTAGTCCGATAATAAGACCAGACTTTATCCGTCAAAAATACTTACCGTCAGAAAAACAGGCAGACAGACAAAAGCTTTAAACTTAATACACCCATTTTACCCCCGATGTCAACAACTATCCAGTCAAATAATTACTTAATTGTTATTTTTATTGTTACAGATAAATCCTGAAAAATGTAAGTACCTTTTCAAAATAAACGTGAAATATCCAATAGAAGGTAACCGCTGGCAATTGGACCACGTAACACGAATTAGTTCAGGTAAGGACTCCGTCCAAACGAACGGTCACCCGTTCAATTGAATGAACGGTCCAATTGAATTGAACGAATGTGAACTGAGCTATTGAAAATTGTATTAGCAGTGGATTTGTTGCCATGGTTTATTTACAAAATAGTAAAGTGTTCTGAGAAAACCACAGTAAAAAGTGTAGTGTAATTTTAGTGTCATTACTTAGTAAGAGTAAGTATTATTTAATGATAACCTTCGTATCTTAAATAGCTATAAAATCATTCAAATGATCACGACGAGGTGAAATGGCCCACTCAGCGCAAAATAAACATCCAATAAAGCAATAAGCATCATTTTGACTTAAAACACTTTCGTGAATGATTTCAATCATTATTATCGGGATTTATCACGTACAGTCATCAAAATTATCATCATCATCATCCGTCAAAAAGCATCATCTAAATTATTCCCTAAAAATTGCATGTTTAAATCAATATTCCTATTAAATTTATTGATGAAATTCATACAATAGTGTAGATTACCATTTAAATTGCCTTGACGGAGTGAAGAGCTCGGCTGTGGAGTTTAATTCAATTTTTGGCAAAAATTCGATCGCTTTCAGTTATTTCACAAGCACTCTGGCCAACTGTTTTTAAAAGCTTGTAAAATTTACTCACACAAAATGTTAGTAATATTATAAAACAAACTGGCTACGTGGTAGGTTTGTATGTTTGTAGGAGGTTATCCCAGAAACTATAAACACAGAAAAGTGGTCTCTCATAATGCCTCATAAGAAGAAAACAATACGCTATAAATACCCGTATAAGCAATAATTATGTATAGTGATCGCGAAAGTTTGAAAATTACTCTCATAGGAAGGCTCAAGGTCAAGGCGTGCTACAGGCAAGAATATGCTAATTATGTATTTATTTACGTGATTGAATCAGTAATAAGGAAATTCGTAGACATACCAAAATCAATGACATAGCACAATCAATGAATTAGTAAATAGCAGTGAAATGAAATGGCAGTGGGCGGGGCATAATTACCAAACACCCTGTGTATATTTCCTTAATATACCACCCATTTGCACACACCGTTTTGGTTCTACGTTCTTAATGCGTACCTACAGCTAATGTATTGAACACTTTCCTATAGCTCGAAGAACTGACCGTTGTGGTAGAAAGTTTATCGAGTGGAGACCATGGACTAGAAAGCGCAGCGTAGCCTCCCCCCCCCCCCCCCCCCCAACTAGATGGATAGATGGAAAGATAACCTGAGTTACTGAGTCTGAAAAGTCTTTCACTTGTAGAAAGCTACACTATCTCCGAGTGCTATAGGTTTTTTTGTACATCCTGTTTTGTTACGACATTAATTTAAAACACACTGGAATCGTTTCAACTGATTTTAGAGGTGGGTTCAATACCGGTGGCTGGAATATTTATCCAGTAATCGATACATTTCCAATTAACAATAAATAAAGTTAATCAGCGGCGCCTTATCGACGATGCCGTTTAGTCAGTTTAACAGTTACCTACTTACATGATGAATGACTATGATTTGTTTAACTATTTTATATAGGTACAAGCTGTTTTATTGATATTTTAGGACTAAATACTAAAGTTGCTTGAAATATAAAATTTTCTAAAATTTCTAAACTTCTCTTACAGCGATACTAGCCGCTAGCCCTACCCGTGTTTTCATTTAATGTCGTATGTAACTAAACACGTAGTATAATGCTCTGATGTTAAGTGGTAAACATCGCCTATAACAAAGAAATGCCTCATAAGCTTCAGCTTAGAAACATGTCCTACGATGCATGTTGCCTTTCTTGAGGCATACAGGTTGTGCCTGTAATTTTACCGGCACTGAAAGGTTACCAGCACTGACGATAAACTTGTTTGCCATAATGCTAAGCCGTTTTTCGGCATAGGACTCATAGTGAATGGGTACATATTTTTTGTTAATCTTATTAAGTTAACGTGTATCTAATTGTAGTAATTGTCTTGTTGGTAGTTGGGCAAATCGGCGTTGTATGTAGGTATGTTTGTTTGTCCGAGGATAACTTTCAAAGCGTTTCTCCGATCATCGTGAAATTTGATACAGAGGTAGATAGTAATACCGCAATTTTGGTGTGACTAAATGAGCTGTAAATATTGGGGGACTGTTGATTGGGTACAAGAGTTGTAAAAAGATTAAAATGTAAAATTATCAGGTCAAATAGCACGTTAAATGAAAGGTATATGTATAGGTATTGGTACATTACAACCCTGTTTTTATTTTTAGTTTAATCTTTGTAGTTTTTGAGTTCAGCCGTAATAAAAACAAAACTTTGTCAAAAATCACACCCCAGAATGCTTAAATTAGGTATTCGTGTAGCTTTAGTAACAGAAATATAGACAAAACTCTGAAATCCAGAATAACTGTATTTTGTACCCCAAAAAAGAAGAACTACTTTATATGAACTCCCGTTAGCTGTAACTTGAATTAAATTGTAGGTCACGTTAATTAATTGGTTATGTATTTCGTGGAACTATTTTGATAGTGAAATATTACAAATAATATTTTTTTGTTTTTATGGGGAGACTCGCATCTCGCGAGTCTCCCTCAGTTCGGGACGAACCACTAGTAGTATTAATGAATTCATTTCTAGCAAGAGACAAAGAAAGAGGGTAGATTGTTATATTTATCTGCCAATAACTATCCACTCGCAAATACTTCAGTTTACCCGTGATCATGGCGCATGCAACTGCGTCGAAATATCGGGATACTCAAAAACTCACAAATCGTGGTAAAGATCCCATTTTTAGTACAAATAGTGTATCTATTTGTCTGTATTTAATTATCCACCGTATGTAGTTTCTGTGTGTTTGTTAATTATATCGACATAAATGTCTCTATCTATCTATGTTAAAATCTGTCGTGTGAAGGACAGGTCGAGTTAGCTAGTAACTGCATAAGGAAATACCTAAACACGTTTAGGTATAGTTTGTATGTAACAGTGGAGTTTTCACATGAAATTGCATTGAAATAAACGCAGATTTGTTCGGGACTATATGCAGAGGTGCAGAGATAAATGTTCAATTCAATTCGTTTATCACACATAAATATAACTTTACAGCATTATTCCAATACCCTTTATATAAAACTACTTTTTTTACTAGCCTACATTTTCCCACTGCTGGGCAAAAGCCTTGGGGGAGGCATATACCTACTACTACAAAAAAAATAGGCACAAATTACAAATTCATAAATGTAAAGAAGCATAAAATTGAAACAAAAGCAATAAAAAACAGAATTTCTTTGTTCTGAGCATTTTATTGCAAACCTGAACTTTATTTTTAATTATGTATGGTAATCGCTTTAAAATTATTTTTAATGCCCATGGACCTGTTTACGACGTTTCAACCACTTAAAACGACGTAAAAAATATGGCAATTAATATTAAATTCTGTTTTTGATGTCAAATTTAAGGAAGTATCATGCTGGGTGTAGGCGTCCCTTTGTAAACGCCCGGTCTTGTGCTGCGCGCATCCAAGATCTTACTTAAAAATATATTATTTAGTTCACGTGAACTTTTATCATTATTTTTCAAATTTCGCACTGGAACTTCTATTCGGTATAGTTCATACTCAATTGTTAATTTTGTGTAATGGCTTAAAATACGGTATTTATCGAGTATGTACCTTTTTTATTGTTATCCGACGTTTCGACTGTGTTGCAACAGCCGTGGTCACGGGTGGACTGGAGTACTTAGAGCTACCGTATCTACGCACTAATATGACAGATTACGACGCGCACCTCATAATCACCTGGTTCCAGGACGCTGAAAGTCTACAGCCATCTTCCCGATTAAAATTAGGATTTTTTTTTAAATTTTAATTGAGTCACAAACTATCCTCTTGTAATAATGGCGTTCACTAGAGAGACCCTTAGGATCATGAAGTTCAGTCCAATGATTCGGTCTCGAGTCTACCAGATGCTCTGCTATTACTGACAATTTTTGACAGCTGCGATATGCTCTTTGACACATTCGGCTATTATAAGGTTATCGACACTATAGTGATTAATTCGTGATGAATGATGATTGATGATGAAGTGATTATGATGAGAAAATAAGGAGTTCGTTATGTGATGATAAGGTGTTTAAGCAAGTAGCTTACAACCCAACTGCCAGAGTGACTAGTTTGTAATGTTGCGTGCGCGAATAGCCGGCTGAGGCGCAGGTGGTAGCGGGTTCAATTCCCGCCGTGGAACAAATATTTGTATAATCTACAGATATTTATTCCGGGTCTGGATGTTTTTCTATATGTATATTATAAGTATGTATTTACAAAAAAAAGTAATTAAGTATTCTATCAGTTATCTGGTACCATAGTACAAGCTCTGCTTAGTTTGTGAATGTCCAGCCAAATGTATTCATTATTTTTTATTACAACATCGAGGGATGTGACTTCGTATTATCGTCTACTTGAATTGCTAATTTGAAAGTATCGATCGATCTCTAAAATCGATATCAATATTAATTAGTTTGAAAACTACATCATAGAACAAACTATTGATATAGATAATCGTATAGCTATTAAATAATTTACCAATAACCTTCTTTTAGTTACAAATATTTTATTAGATCAGGATATGGTGTGAAAACGTATTGATAAATTAATGAATGTTTTTGTATTATACCTGACAAGCTAAATATAAAAGTTAGATAAGTACGCGTTTACGCATACTACGTGTTTTATTATGTACGACATTAAATGAAAACACGGGTAGAGCCATTGGTTAGTATTGCTGTTAATAGGTTTTTTTTATTTTCATACAATCTTATTTATAAAGTTCTTAAATATCAATGAAACAACCTGTAAAAAATAGTTAAACAAATCATATTCATTCACTATCTAAGTATGTGCCTGATAAACTAACTAAGCGGCATCGTCGCAAAAGCACCGCGAATTTACGTTGAAAATTGTTATTGAAAATGTATCGATTACTGGATAAATATTTAACCATTTAATTTCAAGATTAAAATCAGTTAATACGATTATGAATGTGTGTTTTAAATTAATGTCGTACATACCAAAACAGGTTGTATACATACATATTAATTAAAGAACGCGATTTCTTCCAGACCAATTACCAGGTCCGACCACACCATCACTTATCAATTATCATCAGGTGAGGTAAGATAATGACTACCTAACAGCTGTAAAAAAAGACATATATTAATGTAATAAAACTAGATATCTAACCTAAACAATAAACTTGATGAGCAAGGTAGAACTTGCAACATTAAATGTTGAAAAAACTACCATTGCATAAAATACACATAACCAATGTTCAAATTTGACCGAAGCGATATATACAAATCACTAGCTGACCCGCTTCGCACGCTTGAAATTTCGCGTTCCCGTGGGTAAAAGGGATAAAAACTATACAAAACACTCTTGTCAAAGTGACACGACACTTCATGTAAATTACTTCACGTCAATGAACGACGGATAAATTATATGGATATTGTTCATATAAAAACACTAAAATCCCGATAAAAAAATGGGGGTTGGGAGAGGGAAAAATGCTTTACGACCTATTCTCATACCTAGCAAATATACAAAAAAAATCATTAATCAGTCCACCCGTTTCGGAGGAGTGCGACCACTAAAACCGTGACACGAGATTTTTATATATTAGATTGAACAAACGCTAAGCATTTCACAGATACATTTTATTATTTATTTTAATTTTTTTCATGCATTTCGTAATTCACGGTCTTGCATTTTTTTAGTAGGACCTATCTAGCCCAAGTGTAAATAAGTAGTTAATATGTAATAGATATCGATATCAACCGTAGATATTAAGGTTTTACATTATCGCTTTGGTGTTACACTTTAATGGCTATGTAAAAATATATATAAATAAATTAAATATAATAAATAAAAAAAGGATTGTGTGGTTTTATGAAACCACGGTAAAAGTAAAACTTTGTATCACATTATAGACATTTATCCTCGTTGGCACAAATGAGTAATAGTCTATACACTACACGGTCAGCTGATGCGAACTATATGCGCCGCCATATTAGCCTCGGCTGCTCTGACGAGCGCATTTCACTTTATCCCTACTCCGCGGCCGACCGTCACGCGACATGCAACACGCAGACGAAAAAGTTTGATACGATGTAATAAAAGTTTCACTTTAAAATATTCGACTTAAAACATTATCGTCTATAAACTCTCAAACACTTGCCTAAAATGAGCAGACATCGAGAACAAATCCTTCGCAAACAACACTAACTATTGAATATTTCAGTGGCCCGACCGCATCGAACTTCGAGCCAAGAAGCGTTCTAATGATAAATTCAAATCTCGATTCCTGAGGGAACAAAGCAATCAGACGTCGAACAAAGGTTACTGCGCGTTGCCTCGAGCTAAACTAAAAGTTGGAAAAGCAGAAATAGATCGCAGAAGAATGCTTGTTCTGTAAAATAGATGTAGAAATTGATATTTTGTTAACGATAAAAGTCAACTTGCGATTTATGAGACTTGAAAGGTTTGTCTGATTTAACTCGGAGAATTACCGTCTATGGAGAAAATGAGCGATGAAAAGTCATTATTGTAATGTATCTATAATTGCCCTTCAGGTACCTACTACAATTTTTGAAAGATATTTAGTGACCAGTAAATATGTATGTAAGTTGAAAAATGACTTTATAAATAAATATTTATTCTTTGGGGAACATTTTACTGACAAAGTTTACATACTTACTGTATTGTATTCATTTATTTCAGTTAATTAATTAATCCATAATATATTATGTCACAAATTATTAAAATTAATTAAAATTAAGTTTAAAATATTATAAAAGTAAATTAACATAACAAATTAATATTTTAATTGGATTAATAAATTAAATTACAACTTAGAAAAATAAAATAGAATAAAAATAAAATTAGCCATCGGTGTATGCACACGCTGGATGGAGTGTGTCCATATAGGGAACACACGCCACCCTGGCAGAGTTTGTACGATGGTGTTGTCCTGCTCATCAGAGATGTTGTTTTCTTCCGAATGATGGCGTGGAAAGCTTGAAGATATTTTTCTGTCAAAGAAGATCCCACAATGCTTGAAAACCCGACTGTATAACTAATGTGTCCTGCCAACAATGACTTACGGTGCCGAAACCTGGGCGCTCACTAAGGAAACTGGTGTACAGAGTACGAGTTGTACAGAGAGCCATGGAGCGCTCCATGCTTGGCATCAACCTGCTGGATCGAGTTCCTAACCGAAATCCGACGCCAGACGAAAGTTTAAGACGTCGGAACAAGGTTGGTGGAACTCAAGTGGAACTGGGCAGGACACTTGGCTAGACGAAGAGATAGCAGGTGGAGTAAATCTTTGACCGAATGGTGGCCAAGAACAGACCTAAAAAGTTAAGGACGTCCGTCGGCGCGGAGGGTCGACGACATAAAGAATGTCGCGGGCAACTCCTGGATGCGCGCAGCAGAGGACCGGGAAGGGTGGCGTTTACAAAGGGAGGCCTACACCCAGCAGTGGGTACTTATGGGATGTGGATGAAAATGATGATGATGGCGTTAAAGCCATCAGTTCGATTCTGAGCAAACATCTATTGTGATATTACTTTGACAATAATTATATTTAATTGTTTTCTTTTTAAAATTACCTTTCTAACATGAACAATGACATCCTCTTCTCTCCATAATATTGTTGTGACAGTTGTGATAAACAGTGTCCATAATGATCATAAAATTACATTGAGGAAGACAATAAATGATTGAGGAGTACATATTGGGTTTGACTATTCATTAGTGATAATTTAATTAAATATCTTATGTAATTAATCTGAGATTGAGAAGTCTTTTACTGTTTGGAAGATTTTTATATTTCATCGTGAGAAAGCCGTATTTAAAAATCGAAATTCCGGAGTAAATTCTTGACATTTGATGAAAATTCCTGCCATTTTTGTAAATATAACATTAATGCTGTTAGCATCGTACATGCGAATGAACGAAGCAAATTCTCTAATTTTCGCGCGCCCGCGTAAATTCGGTGTTGCAAAATATTTCTGGTACCAATAAATATCAGTAATGATCAAAATGACAAATAACATAAAGTAATGTTGATTGTTAACTTATTTGTAATAATAATATTTGGTTTATTTTATGTTTTATTTTACTCGTTAACTACTTAAATTGTAGAAATTCCGGACGGTTTAGGATTCCCCCCGCATTCCGGACAAAGATCTATATTACCGGACATATCCGGAAAATTCCGGACGTATGGCAACCCTACTTTTAGGGCGACTTGCGCAAAGATGTCGAAACTTATTTAGTGACTAAATATGATTTAAATAGTTATCAAATCATAGAAATACGTCAAATTTAAACATGTTTAGTTGCTAAATCAAGATCCTTGGCAGATTCCCACCATTCCTTCTCGAATCCATTGATGTCGTCACGCCAACGCTTTCGCGGCCGAAAGAATTGATAGGTGGAAGGAGGTGGAGGCCTTTGCCCAGCAGTGGGAAAAACTAGGACAGTTAAAAAAAAAGTTGCTAAATACGTTTAGAGATCGTCGTGCAAGCCGGCCTAAGATATAAAATTCTTAACTAAATATGTTTTAATTGAAAAATTATAATAAATAAATAAATATTGCTGGAAATTTCACACAATGTTATCCAGCCCAAAACTAAGCAGAGCTTGTACTATGGGAGCCAGATAACTGATAGAATACTTATGTACTGTTTTTTTGTAAATACTTACTTATAATAAATAGAAAAACATCCAGACCCGAAACAAATATCTATAGATCATGCAAACATTTGTTCCGGTGCGGGAATCGAACCCGTTACCGCCTGCGTCTCAGCGGGCTATTCGCCCACTGCGCCACGGAGGTCGTCATAATGAGAAATGAATGTATAAATACACTTTATTGCACTCCCCAACAACAACAGACAAAGATAGACAAATATAAATATAAAACAAACATAGCAAAAAGTACTTATCGCTCAGAAGCGATCTCTTTCAGACTTTAACTGATAAATTTTTGTTTCTTGTAGTTACTACTAATTTATTTAATTTATTTTATATATATATTATTTAATGTTTTCGCAAGACACCTCTGTAAGTAAACAGTTCTAATCAGTGAAGAGAAATCAAACAGTGGGTGGCTAATGTGGCAATGCATGTAGGTAGACCGCAGTAACCATTATCCCACAGTAAAATTAAAAAATGGGCCGAAAGCTTAGGACCACCCGCCATTATTTTTAATAAACAATAATTAGGCAGTTAATGTGTCTTGTAATTTTAATTATTTTAATGGATATTTACATGTTACTCAGTGGGTATTCGGTGTAATATTTTTCTACGATGGTTGTGTCGGTTTGTAAAAAAACTACTCAACCATTTACAAGAACTTCGTACCTGTATACAAGTAGTTAAAAAAAAGGAAATTATGAGTTACGCTTACGAAAAAACTTCTAATGTTTTTAAAGTGTATTATTTAATAAATAAGTATTTAAAACAAATAATATAAAAAAAAAATATCTTGGAATGCTTTGCCCTTCTCTACAGGGTGTTTGGTGATATACACTGACGATATTCAAGTGACGGTCTCTCAACAGATATAAAAAGACTTCTCGAAAAAAAACTGCAAGTTTATATTATTTAAAGAAAATCGACTAAGTTTAGGTGAATAATTCGATACAAAAAAAATGACACAAAAAGGGTGCCAACGTTGGCACCCTTTTCGTGTCATCAAATCGATCAAAATCGAAGCGATTTTTCAAATTTGGCCCGGTACCGGGGCAGGGCCACCGGGCCAGATGGTACTAATCCAACAGGGGGATGTGGGAGGAGCTCAGGTTTAGTCAAAGATACAAACTTTTTAGTTTAACTGTGTCCCGAACGTGCAGTCACTTTTTTTGGACGTATTCTATTTTCGATAATTAGCGGGCCACGTGAACGAAGTCGTGAGTAAATAGCTAGTAAAATAACTAAGTAGGTATAAAAATAAATAAATAAATAAAAACAAAGTTATATCAGAGCTCAAGGGGTGAAATGGTGAAATGTAATTAGTGAGTGTGGAGAGAACGTTTGAAAGCTGGCTTTATATTTTATAAAACCACTCTGTCCACAAAATTTTAATTAATCACGATTGTCGTTTTTAATATTACATTATGGATATTATTTGTTCATAATTTACCGATAAGTGATATATATGCATAAACATTAATTTCGTTGTGGTTAATTCCTATGCCACAAGTTTCATATTCATTAAACATGCTTGCCCGCGCGGCTTCGCACGCTTGGCTTGTCAATCAAAAATAGCCTATCTCAAGCTAGGTAATCTATAAACAACATAATCAAATTTCATCAAAATCAGTTCGACCGTTTACTCGTAAAAACATCACAAACAGAGAGACATGGTTACTTAAGAATTATTATACTAGTTTGCATAGCAACTTAAGCATTCATAAGTAACTTCTTAAATTATCAAAATTCAACCTCCAAGTGCATTAAATAATATTGTTTTTATGACAGGTATTTTAACATGTGGTTTATTTTCAACATCTCAGTTGACACTTACAAGAACTTGATGGCAGTGAGTGATACTAATTGATCGAGCGAAGCGAGATCTCCAAATCAACTTGGGCAAATCGGCGTTGTATGTATGTATGTTTGTTTGTCCGAGGATAACTTTCGAAGCGTTTATTCGATCATCGTGAAATTTGATATATAGGTAGGTAATGATGACACAATTTTGGTGTGACTCAATGAGCTAAAAAATTTGGGGGGTTGTTGAGATATTGGGGTTCAAGTGGGGTAAAAAAAATTAAACTATTAGGTCAAATAAGACGTCAAATAAAAGGTGATTACTGCATTTCGACCCGTTTTTATTTTTGGTAAATTTTTTGTAGTTATTAGCCATAATAAAAACTATACTTTGACGAAATTCACAGGGTACACCAGTGACCCTACAGCGATGTTATTTGGTATGCGTGTAGCTTTTCTATCACAAATATAGGCAAAAGTCTGAAATCTAGAATAACTGCAATTTGTATCCCAAAAAAGAGGAACCAACAAACATGAAATCCCGTTACCTGTAATTTGAATGAAACTGTAGGTCAAGTTAATTGGTTTTTATTTCGTGGCACTATTTTGATATTACGAACAATATTTTTTTTGCTTTTATGGTAGACTCGCGAGATCTCAGTTCGCGGCGAGCCACTAGTATTATAAATGTGAAAGTAACTCTGTTTGTTAGTTTATTTGTTTGTTTGTTAGCTTTTCGCGACTAAACGTCATACCGGATCGTAATACAATTTGGTAAAGAGATAGATTATATCCTAAGGAAGAACAAAGCCTTCAAAAATAATCTTGATGCGTGTGAAATATAAGGATAAATGTCCACGCGACCGAAGTCAAGTAACAGCTAGTATAAAATAAGAGCTTTATTACGTAAACCAATTGCTGCCGCGCCAGTGTCGCTCGTCAATGAGATACACTCTGCAGGTTTTTTTTTATCTTCGTTTGATCACTGTGTCGCCAGATGGTAAGCGATAATGTGGATGATGACACCAGAGGGCTTAGCCAAGTTACATTCGATTAGCGATGACGCTTGTCGATAAGTCCGAAAATGTATGGGATTGACACATGCTATGGAAATATCACGTGATATATCGACAACAAATGTATGTAGAAATCGAATCGATTCGGAGCCAATGTAATTTGGCTACGGGCTCGGCTCACTCTTACCCGGTGATTATAGAGTCCCGGATTGTATTCTTTAAAAAAAACAGACGACGGTAAAGGGTTCTATACCTTAGCTGTAAGTACTCATTAATCGTAGAACCATAACGTTGAGTGCAAACGTGTGGTATATCTACGACGTATGGATGGTACTGAGCCGTGCCTCTGCTTGTCCTTGTCTCCGACCTCCTTGGCGGAGTGGGCGAATAACCGGCTGAGACACAGAAGGTAGCGGGTTCCATTCCCGCCGCGGAACAAATGTTTGCATGATCTACAGATATTTTTTCCGGGTCTGGATCTTTTTTCTATAGATTATATAGGTATTTACAAAAAAAATCTGGCTGCGATCGTGCTCGCGCAATGCTGTTACTTCGCGCCCTTCGTCCTCATGTTCCTCGGGAAAATAGCTTTGAATCTCAACTGGGCATAGTGACCAATATGTCCTTGGTAAGACGCCTCAATTCGTGGAATTTTACTTTTGTACAAGCCCTGCTTAGTTTAGGGTTAAATAGTGGTGTGTGAAATGTTCAGCAGTATTTATGCGTGGGCTAAGTCGCGGGTGTTCCACAGTCATCAATACAAACTTTGAACCTTTTCTTAAGTTAATAATAACTCAGCTGAGGTCGCTAGCCGGATCCAACGGCCTTCGACAACCTTGACTTGTTTCCAAGATTTACATAAATACCAAAATATATTATGATCTTTTTATTTAAATATTCAAAGCCTGTTAGAGCGTCTATATTTTTAGAGTTCCGTAAAAACGGACATTCGGAGATACAAAATACAAAAACAAAAACAAAACTTATTTATACAAAATACATGTAATACGAAAACAGTGGAAACAATGGTAACTGCGATAGTTAATAAAAACTGACGCAGTCACCAACGCCCGCCTCCTGGATTGAAAAGGTACAGATTTTATCTTGCTCCCAACAAATATCATCTGCTGCTTCCCACGCGTGATTTGTTAATATTAAGTACCCTATATTTTAATACAGGCTATAGTCTATCTGTATACCAAATTTCATCGAAGTCGGTTCAGCCGTTATGACGTGATTGAGTAACAAACAAACAAACATCCAAACTTTAGCATTTATTGCTCGAGCGAAGAGAGATTTTTAAATCAATTTGGGCAAATCTGCGTTGTATGTATGTATGTTTGTTTGTTTGTCCAAGCATAACTTTCGAAGCGTTGATCGATCATCGTAAAATTTGATACATATATTGATACAAAAATGTTGGGGGGTTGTTGAGATATTGAGGTTTAAGAGGATTAAAAAAATGCAAATGAGACTATTAAGTGGGCATCAAATGAAAGGTCTCAATTAGTACATTTCAACCCCGTTTTTACTTTTAGTAAAGTTTTTGTAGTTTTTGAGTTATTAGCCGTACTAAAAACTGAACTTTGACAAAATTCACAGGGTACACCACTGTACTGTAATTTAGTGTACGTGTAGCTTAAGTGACACAAATATAGGCAAAAGTCTGAAATCCAGAACAACTGCAATTTGTACCCCATAAAAATATATCCAAAGTTCATGAACTCCCGTTACCTGGAGTTTGAATGAAACTGTAGGTCAAGTTATTTGGATGAAATTCCGTAGCATTATTTTATTAGTCAAAGATTAAGGCCGGCTTGCTCAACGATGCCTAAACGTATTTAGCGACGAAACATGTTAAATTTTACGTATTTGTATGATTTGACAACTTCTTAAATCATACTTAGCCACTAAATACGTTTAGGCATCATTGCGCGAGTTGCCATAGATTTTTTTTTGTGTTTTGCGAGACTCCCGAGATCTCAGTCGGGGCGAACCACTAGTAATATTAGTGTGATAGAGAGTATTCGCAGAGTAGTGAACAAAAGGAATTCTTATTACAACATATCACTTAGTGGTCCGTCTGCCAAGACCCTTTTCCAAGAGAGGCAGCAGATAAAAAAGAATGCTAAAAACATACACAAAAGTCTACTGTAAATATCAGACAGACAAACCTTTTAATTAAAACATTCCCACTAGATACTTTTACTGCAAAAGCCAGATTTGGTATTTATTTCCTGAGATTTTCAAATGGACTATCAAGATAAAGTGTGCACATATCTCAGAGATTTGACGGCCGTTGGGGTAGAAAAAATTTCCAGTGGTAACCACACAGTGGCAAGCGCAGCGTAGAATCGCCCCCACTGGAAATGCGACCTAAAAAGTAGCTGAGAGCCGTTCGGTTCAGGCCGCCCAAACTACTCGTGGGTTGCTCTGATAATCCATGTAAGAATTTAGAAATCTTCACTGTACATGTTTCGTGTATACCACGGACTATATAAAACAAAGTAAGTAAAAGTAAAAATTTATTTATTGACATAATTAAGTATGACATAGTCAAATTTGAATCCATAGGCTCCCGAACTAGTTAAAAAACTGTATTTCAGGTGCCAGTGGCTTCTCCCATGATGTGTATATTTTAAATTATGTCTAGCAAAGGTAGGATAGTTAAGTTTAAGTATTAATTAAAAAGAATAAATCATATAACTAAAAAAGTAAGTATTTAAAAGAAATACCTAAGCTCTCTCAAATTCAAGATTGTTACGTAGTTGGTGCTATACTTAGGTGCATGTTTTGCTTAGTAATTAGATTATAATATATATTGTTTACAATTATATCATTAGCTATTAGTATTGTTATTTGTTTTTTATATTGTTTTATAATTTAAGTGTGATTAACAATAAAGCGTTTTCTATGTACTTATCTATCATTTGGCTATCCCTCTCAAAATTAAGTTCACATAGAAATGATTTGTTTTAAAAATATTGGTCACAAGCTTCCGCGAACGCGGTTTGCCAATAAAAAGTAGCCTGTGTCTTAATGCAGGTTATGATTTAAGTACATACCAAATTTCATCGAAATCTTTTCAGCCGTTCTGACGTGAAAGATTAATAAACATCCATACAAACTTACAAACTTTATAAAGTGATAAGTTGCTAAATAAAATGTTTTTTGTAAGGGTCGGACGTCGTAATATACCTATATATTTAATTTTCATTTATTTATCATAACTTATTCAAACAATTTGATGATGGGTATTATTATTACGTACCGTTTTATCGGTGTTTCGACCGACAATGTTATTTCCGTATAACTATTATACGACAATTCAGTATTATTATTTAATGGTAGGGAACCTCAAAGCGCAAATTCTTCTAGGACTTCGCCTCCTTAACATCTTTGTTTATGACACATGAACTATAAAGAATGATTGCTACTCTTCCATCGTAAATCAGTCACGTTTATTTCAAAGTCGAAAACGTTTATGACAAGCTTAAGACTTACACGATGTACGACATCGTAGACAACCATTTCATTGTAGAGGACTTTTATATACAGCATTGAATTCGTAATTTTACTATTCAATTCTGTGTTTTTATTAATGGTGTACATAACGAAATTATCTATGTATTTTCTGTGTCTTCTGCGTCTGAGCCGGCAAAGGAACAGAAGCAAAATTAACGTTTCAAAGTGATCCTTGTGATTTTAATGAATATAACATTTTGAATTTTGATTTCTCCCACTACGTCACGAAGGTCGTCAAATAGGGTGATTGGTTGTCAAGCCTACGTTTATAAATCACATTACGGACCCAACTCGGACCAATCGCTTCACTATGATAATTGTATCGTCGCAGAAATGCCACCATAGGTAACTTTTGGTATTCTACTACCAGAATAAAAAAAAAATATTGCTTGACAATTAAAACATTCCTAGTAGATACTTTTACTGCAAAAGCCAGATTTGGGATTTATTTTCTGAGATTTTCAAATGAACTATCAAGTTAAAGTGTGCACACTGCACATATCTCAGATATTTGACGGCCGTTGGGGCAGAAAAATTATCCAGTGGTAACCACACAGTGGCAAGCGCAGCGTAGAATGACCCCCACTAGATGGAAATGCGACCTAAAAAGTAGCTGGGAGCCGTACTTTTATAAATCACATCACGGACCCAACTCTACTACCAATCGCTTCACTATGACAATTGTATCGTCGCAGAAATGCCACCATAGGTATTCTACTAACACAAGCCTTTCGGTTTTTTATCGGATACATTTCGGAGAGTGTGCTGCGGAGCTTTTCAAGCTGACCCCACCATCCCCATTCTATGATCGGACAACCAGACGCTCCGCGATGCGCCACCACTACATGGTAGATATACCTCCCATACGCACAAAGCGGTACTCTTCCACCTTTATTATGCGCACCGCCAAGGAGTGGAACACCTTACCTGAGTCTGTGTTTCCTGATAACTACAACCTAGGGATCTTCAAGTCACGAGTGAATAAGTTTCTTCTAGGCAAGCGTGTACCATCGTAGACTGCATCGTCGCTTACCATCAGGCGAGATAGTGGTTAAACGCTAGCCTTTAATTTACAAAAAAAAACTTTTTTCAATGACCACCATTGTTATGACTATGGCAATCATTAAAAAACGATACCATAATCATTCTAAAACCATAACATTGAAAGTTTTGCTGAATATGAGAGGAACAACGCTATAATAGTTTTTCTTATAAAATAGCAGAATTAAACCTCTGATTAACAGACAGTTTATAATAAAGCTGGGCTTACCTTTTTACCTGCCACAATTTCAGCAAACCAAATGAGTTCAGTTTAAATTTAATTCAGTTCTTGTGAACGTCACCGCTCATAAAATAAAACGCCATTAACGTTGACTAATTTAAGTAATGAAAGTGGAATCATGGTGTAATTATTGGCGTTTGGTGCAAGTTATAAGCTTTATACAGGACTTTCATTTTTTTTTATTACAATGTACTAACTAATTTATGTTCTTTAATATTGTAATTAATCAATGGTCACAGAGAAATAATATGCTACGTACAATATTTCTACAGTACCTTTTGATAAGTATTTAGCTAGCTACTCACACAGAAATAAACTAGCCATCCACAATACAGGGTATCCTAGTGTGGGGGCTAGTATTATTATATGTTACCTACCTACTTAAATGTTATTTACCTTATTATCTATTCTTTAAAATGCATGTTAGTACCTACTTTATATAAACATCAAATATTGTACACGATGTAATTATTAGCAATTAAATAAATGTTGTATATGTATGTGTATAAATATTAAGTAAACTAAATTCATACTAACTACATTCTGCATGTCGATACTGATATAATTAGTGTCTAACCAGTTAAGTATCTTTACTTGCTACAATTCAGACTTTCTCATTTAATAAATCTGAATATAGTAAAGTGTAAAGTCAGCTTAAGCTAGTTTATTCCTACTTCCTACGACAGGAAAACCCTTAAATTAATTAAAAAGAACAATAGATCCAAAACGATGCGGTGAAGGAAAACATTGCGAACAAACCATCATGTATTAGAATCGAACATTTTAAGGCATGTGCCATCGGCTCGTATTGTAATGGCGCGATGGGCTTGCAATCTGTCATCAAACGTAATATTTGGACTCGCCTCTGACTACTCCCTCGTTACGTAAGTGGCTGTTTAAGACCACATATGTTTTTGATATTCTGTTTACCTATGTGTTTACCTTTAATATATTTAAAAATTTCAGCTCGCTTCAGCGTATGAACTGTCGCTGTAAACACGGGGCCTAGAGGGAAGTAAGAGTAGCTTTACAGAATTAGCGTATTTAACCGACTGCGTGGGTTATTTGTACCACCACACTTACGCAGAAAGCAGATTATCAGCGGCAGGCCACTCAGCATTAACTGATACCTGCTGGCTTGCTAGCCGCTGTTGCCCAAACTAAGCCAAGCTTGTACCAGATAACTAATAAAATACTTTAGAAATTATTTTTTCAAATACGTACCTACCTACTTATAATATACAATATATTTTTATAGACAAAAATCCAGACCCAGAACAAATATCTGTAGATAATGCAAACACTCGGTTTTTTATCGAGTACATTCCGGGGAGTGTGCTGCGGAACTTTTCAACCTAATCCCACCATCTCTCATCCTCACCATCGGACAACCAGACGCTCTGCGGTGCGCCACCACTATATGACTGCCTCCGTGGCGTAGTTGGTGTATAGCCGGCAGAGACGCAAGAGGTAGCGGATTTGATTCCCGCCGCGGAACAAATGTTTGCATGATCTGTTCCCTGTCTGGGTGTTTTTCTATATATTATATGTATGTATTTACAAAAAAAAGTATATAAGTATTCTATCAGTTATCTAGTTCCCATAGTACAAGCTCTGCTTAATTTGGGGCTAGATAGCGTTGTGTGAAATGTCCAGCAATATTTATTTATTTATTTTTATTTTATGGTAGATATACATACCTCCCATGCGCACAAAGCGGTTCTCTTCGACCTTTATTATGCGCACCGTCAAAGAGTGGAACGCCATGCCATAGTCTGTGTTTCCTGATAGCTAGTATCTTTAAGTCGCAAGTGAATAGGTTTCTTCTAGGCAAGCGTGTACCATCGTAGACTGCATCATCACTTACCATCAGGCGAAATCGTGGTCAAACGCAAGCCTATAATGTATTAAAAAAAAACACTTGCTCTGCGGTGGGAATCGAACCTGCAACTACACCACAGAGGTCGTTGAACAGTTAGTTTATTTAAGGCAAAATTCATGGGGGAGGCCTAGGTTTAGCAGAAGATATGATTGTATAGATCAATCGAGTATTGGATCTAAATTTGAATCAACCTATTGGAACTGGCTGTCTGGTTACATTGTAAATTCAGTCTAACACCGAAAATATAAGACTGTTTCTCAGTGGTAACTCAACTGTGCTGAAATTTAGGAATAAGATTGCCTTGAGAGAAGTCGTGATTCAGCTCGGACTTGCAATTTATGTGATGATATCTTAAATTTACTGGAATTTGAAGAGAACTTTATTTCGTTTATGTTGCAAGGTTGGGATGTCAAAAAGGTTGAAAGTATTTAGTTCTAATAAATAAGAAGTGAAGTAAGTTCATATTACATCAACATATGAAAAATTATATAACTTTTGAAACTATTATGGA
The DNA here is from genome assembly GCA_963924445.1 of Philereme transversata. NCBI lineage: Eukaryota > Metazoa > Arthropoda > Insecta > Lepidoptera > Geometridae > Philereme > Philereme transversata. Next base: position 17,849,813 of record OZ004347.1, read on the forward strand.
TAAGAACAACTGTTTTCACTAAAACAGGATATTTACCACGATTTGTGAGTCGAAAACTCACAAATCTTGAATCGCTTCATTAATCCTCTCCATTTAAAGATTGTCTGGAAGATATCACTTTTTTAGCGATAAATCTACCCATTATAGGTACATTAACTTAATTCTCATCTAGTTGTATCTAACTTTTGAAGAATCTAAGCCTATCGCCAAGAAAAAAGTCCTTTGATATGCCAAAAAAACAAACATTTTTTCAAGTAAGTAATTTCGCGCTACTTTACGACCACTAAGAACCATAAACACGATAAAAAGATCGTAAAAACAAAACAGTGTCTTATTTATTGCGTAAATTTTAAGCAAAACAGTTGGCAACATTTAAAATTCAAATTATAGTAGATACTCCAAAACGCGTTCAGAATGACATTGAATTTTGCTTGCAGACTTAGAGGAGCCTTGCTGAATATATTACGAATGGTATATTGCTATGAGAATTTTAAATTATAGTAAGTGTAATATAACATTTTAAGTTCTCTCAATCTCCATTATAGTAAAGTTATGGCACTTGAAAAATGTTTTTGAACCGTGACGTGTTTGAGAATTTTTCAATCGCCTGGGGGATGTTTAGTTTATATGTTTAACTATGTGTTTAATATTTTATTTTTGAAATTTTCTGGAATGGTTTTCGATAAATTGAAGGTTTAGTTATAAAGTGAAATTTTCAATTCAATTTCAATATCTTTATTTGTGACACACGGGGCGCTCTGTGATCTGTGATGTGCATACTTTTTATACTTATATTATCTAAGTAATTTTTTTAATATTACTCATGTTATATGTTCTTCCTGTGTAGTTTGCATGCTGGTAAGAATGATAAGGTTTTTATACGGTTATGGTAATTTTTAAACATCTTACATCTTGTACACAATCTGGAAAATAATTTTGAAATTATTTAATTTTATTTGTCAGTTTAACGATGTTATTCTTGATATTTTAGTAAAAGCTTCTAGAGGTAACCTTGAAAAGTGTTAAGTTGCATATATTTTATGGAAAAAGCCAATCCGTTTACCACCACTGAATTTTTTGTTTGATGTCTGATGCTTCAGTTGATTATAATTAGATAAATATCCCAGTGAATAGTTGCAAAAAAAATTAATTGCTTTAGTACATCAGTAAAAACTTATGAATATGTCTCAAGACTATAGCCATTTTGAGCAGTACGTCGTGAGTACTTGTCCCATCGTAAAGGTGGTAGGGCAGGATGGGCATGCAAGGACGTGTGCCATTGCTTGAAGCTGGACACCACATTGGCATTGCGTCGCCGATTTGTCAATAATACCCCATTTACTAAGATTACACCTGCAGCCGCCGTCTTGGGTACGCAGTCTGTTGAGGGTCCTCCACACTGGCCAAGGTAGGTGTTGACCAGGGGGTGCTCTTCAGATGTGACATAGACAGGGGGAGGGGGGGGAGGGCTTTATTTAATTTCCACAGGGTAACACGGGCATCACTTGCATTATTTGAGGCGGCTTCTGTGGATCGCTAAAAGCCCCTGTGACTACGTAACCGTTTTCATGGTATTATGTGTTGTGTTAATGTTATGTATAGATCGTTGACATGCTTTGAAACCAATATCCTCGTTATGTTTGCTTGCGTCAATGTTTTAATTTTAATATCGTATGCCATACCATGAACCCTAGAAGTATGTTAATTATGGTAATAAATGTGGTTATTAACTACATAACAACTGGTTTTAACTGAATAAATTGAGACGATGTCCTAAAATGTTTAAAAAGAGGTAATCGTAAAATTCTGTGTCTGTGTTCAGCACTGAATTATTACTTACTTTTGGAATTAAACTCTAAGTAGTACGTAATCAATCCAATTTCAATTAATTAATTTCTACAAGAAACTTTAATTATCTTTCTCGAACTAATTTGACCTTCAGTGTACTAACGCAATCAATAGAAGTCTGTCAGAAACACTACAGTTTTTTTTTATATGAATTTTAGGCTAGCGTTTGACCACTATCTCGCCTGATGGTAAGCGATGATGCAGTCTACGATGGTACACGCTTGCCTAGAAGAAACCTATTCACTCGTGACTTGAAGATCCCTAGGTTGCAGTTATCAGGAAACACAGACTCAGGCAAGGCGTTCCACTCCTTGGCGGTGCGCATAATAAAGGTGGAAGAGTACCGCTTTCTGCGTATGGGAGGTATGTCTACCATGAAGCGGTGGCGCATCGCGGAGCGTCTGGTTGTCCGATCATAGAATGGGGATGGCGGGATCAGGTTGAAAAGCTCTCCGAAATGTATCCGAACGTTGGGTGGATATTTATTTTTACATTATTTATTTATTTAGAGAAACCATTAGCAATACAATTTGTTTGAACAAATAGCTTAGAACTAAAGGTAAGGCTAATAACAGGTTTCTACGTTTGAACATTGTTAAGAAAGATGTCGGGAGCAAAACAAAAACATCCACAACTGTTAGCCTATTTTAGAGTTACAATCAAATAATAAAGGGTGTTTGGTAATATACTGACGATATTCAAGTGACGGTTTCTCAAAACACAAAAACAGACTTCTCGAAAAAAAACTGCTAGTTATTTTATCAAATTTTAAAGAAAATCGACTAAGTTTGGGTGATTAATATGATTTAAAACTTACTGCCTACTCTTGCAATCGACATCCAAAAATTAAGGCCATATTCCACAAAAGCGTAGATTTGCTAATAGTACCTACCTACTACCGTAGATCTCGACAGGCATGTATTTTTGATATCTCTTTCGGAAATGGCTGCGGGTTTTGGGTTAGAAAGGGACAACAAGAGATATCTCGAGACGTCACCAATACAGTATGTGTGGTTAGATGGCAAGCATTATGCAATAGCACAACTTAAGTTTAAGTATTAACATAAAGTGTTTGTTTTTACATGCCAAAATAAATTTCACATTTCTATGGTAAACATTTCACATTTGTATCTATTATGCTCATCCAAATAACCGCTTTCATTTTTGTGCGTATATTATCAAACACCCTATATTAGTAGGTTGTACACTGCAATGTGAATTATTGTGTTTTATGCTGTTTATCTGTGAAATAACATGAATAGAAAGCAAATAATTGAAATATAAATACCTACTTGTTTATTCTTTCGATTTTGTTTTGTACATAAATATGGCTATTCAATCCGTAATTGCTAAGTGATTCGCAGCCATACCTATCACTCAGCGCAAGTATACATTTTAACAAGTTATGTTAGGTACGTTCATATGGTCTAATGATCAAACTCTGCCAGAAGATTTGTTAGAAATTACGCGAGTAATACCTATGGTATTACAAACGTCCATAGGCTACGGTAACCGCTTACCATTAGGTAAGCCGTATGCTTGTTTGCTACCTTAGTGGTATAAAAAAAAAGAAAACAGATAATTTTTATTTTTATTATAGAGCAGATGCACAGATAGAATTTTGTTAGATTAAAGAAAATTGTTCAGACCAATGTATGTACAATCTTGTCTGTCCAAGACTGAGAAAAACCAGTGTCTTCATCTTCATAAATGAGTGTAAGAAAGGAACAACAGGTACCTTATTTTAACAACCACTTCCAACAGAGGATTAAATTTAAACACAATACTGTTTCTATAAATAAAATATAATATTAAAATTTCAACAGAAACAGCAGCTGTCACCTCCCATTTCATTCACAGATTCATATCGTGAAAATAATCTAAAATTCCATCAAGATTTTTCCTTTTTTCTTTAAATTCAATTGTATACATCCATCGTCACTCCATTATGAAACCGCAACACAATTCGAAATCTTTTTAATTTACTTGAAACAATTCTCTCATCAAATATTCATGGGATGAAGTATCGATTCTGAAAAACTTTTTACGCAATTCAGCCACAGCTTAAAATATACAGCAGATGGTTTTGTTTAAAAATATAGGGTGTTTGATAATATACGCACAGTGAATGGGTTATTTTGATAAGCATAATAAATAAATTTGTGAAATGTTTACCATAGAAATGTGAAATTTATTTTAGCATGTCAAAACAAACACTTTATTAAACTTCTGTTGTGCTATTGCATAACGCTTGCTATCTAACCACACATACTGTACATATTGGTGACGTCTCGAGATATCTCTTGTTGTCTCTTTTTAACCCAAAACCCGCAGGTATTTCCGAAAAAGATATCAAATCGGCCTTTATTTTTGGAAATCGATTGCAAGAGTAAGCAGTAAGTTTTATATCGAATTAATCACCTAAACATAGTCGATTATCTTTAAAATTTGATAATATAACTAGTAGTTTTTATTTTCGAGAAGTCTTTTTTTATGTTTGAGATACCGTCATTTGAATATCGTCGGTATATTACCAGAAAACGCATCCGCATGAACATCCGCATCGATGATTATGGATGCAACTGTCCAAATCGTTTCAGAGGCTCTGCATTTGCGGATGCGGATGCGAATATTCACAACATTTCTGGTGTGCACTATGAAAATAAACCTTCCCGAAAATATTTATTCGTTATTTTCTAGTCTGTGGAGTCCCACAACAGGGCAAAGGCCCTTCCGTATTTATGGTACGTATCCAGTTCATTTCTCCTTTCAGTTGAGTTCATCTTCGCCTGGGTCTAGCAAGTGGTCGCCGCCTAATTGGAACCCATTTCCCAAAATATGGACTAAATAATTTTTCATTGATTTAAATATAGATGTACACTTATAACGTATCTGTATATATAAAAATCAGTTGATGTTCGTTAGTCTCGCTAAAACTCAAAAACGGCTGAACCGATTTTGATAAAAAAATGTGTGTATGTTTAATTGGGACCCTGGATGGTTTAGAATCACAGAAAATTACGGATGAAGTTGCGGGTAAACAACTACTTATACATAAAACCTATAGAAAAGAAAACAAATAAGTTCTTTAAAGCTAAGAGTACAGTTAAAACTAAAGGCGACTTTCGCAGTGGCTAAGTATGATTTGAGAAGTTGTCAAATTATAGAAATACATCTTTAAACATATTTAAACGCTAAATATCGTTGTAATAAAAGGGATCGTTGTGAAAGCCTTAGAGACTAAACCAAAATTAAACATAATATTAGAATCCAAGTTTTATTAATTTACAAATCCATTTGTAGAACTTACTTATAAAGATGTTCTTATTATAATACGCTCTAGTTTTCTTCAGTCCGTAAAAAGCGATTCCATTCCCGCCAGTTTCGCGTTTCATTAATTATTTATACTGGAACGCGCCGTTTTGTTCCCCGGTAAGAAATCATGGACATGAATAATAAATGCTAGTTCGTTGTTTTGCTGCTGAATAGAATTATTGCTGCTATTTCTGGGACGTGATTGCGTCGATCATAACGGAATAGGTAATTAGTGGAAGGAATACTTAGTACTCGGAATGTGTTTTTTTTTTACCGTTTTTATTAACAGTGAACTGCGCTCCCAAACACAAATCGCGGACGTTGGGCACCAAGTAGGCAAGTTAAAGTGGGATTGGGCGGGACACGTCTGCCGCATGTCGGAAGAGTTATGGGCAATATCCACCACCGAGTGGATCCCAAAAGACAGAAAACGACAACGTGGCAGACCGCGACGCCGATGGAAAGACGAACTCGACTCGTATATGACTGGACTACACAAGCGTATGATAGAGTGGAGTGGAAGGAGGGAAGAAAGGCCTTTGCCCTGCAGTGGGACAGTACAGGCTCCAAATAATAATAATAATAATTTATATATTACCTTTAGTTAGCACTTCTTAAATGTAATTAGGTATTAACAAGATCGAAATACTTACCATTTTGGAATGTCTAATAGCGGGTTCCTATATCCGTCGGTAACCGACTACGACTCGTATATCCTTAAAAAGTGTCAAACTAGTACTCGGAATCGTGAAGTAATCAGTAAAAATCAGTAAAAAAAAATTTTTTTTTGGACTTATACCATTAGTTAGCACTTCTTAAATGTAATTAGGTATTAACAAGATCGGTATACTTACCATTTTTGGAATATTTAAGTTAAGCAGGATATGTTAATGGGCCACTTGATCTGTAATCATATTTTGGGGCACGTATCAATTATAACTACTGATTAAATCGGGTACTTATCGCGTATGCACCTTTTTTATTTGTTATCCCGACTTTTCGACTATATTGCAGCAGCCGTGGTCACGGGCAGACTGTAGTAATTGGAGCTACCGTCGAGAACTGATTTCAGCTGCAGCAACTACCCTCACTTGGTCTTCAGAATTAAAAATGTTCTCGTTCATATTACGACACACTACACTAACCGTATCAACGCTGAGACGACCGATCACGACGCGTACGCCTAGTAATCACCGGGTTCCAGGACGCTGAGAGTCTACAGCCATCTTCCCGATTGAAATTTGGAAATTTCTTGATTTCAATCGCTTCACGAACCATTCTCTTGTAATAATGGCGTTCACTAGAAAGAACCTTAGGATCTTGTAGTAATTATGTACAGTGATCGCGAAAGTTTGAAAAATATTAATTATAACAATTCCATAACGGGGCGTCCATTAATTACGTGAGACGTTTTTGACGACCTCTCCTCCCCCCCTGGTGAGATGTTGCGAGATTTGTTTCGACCCCCCTCCCATCTCCCTTTATCTATCCCTTTATCGAGATTTTTCAAAATTTATATTCATAGGGTAAATGCGTTGGACTTATTTAAAAAACACAATTGTCTTCATTATTTCAAGATTGCTTCTCTCGTTATCTAGATTTACTATGATAAAATAAAAAAAATTACGTGATATTAGCCGAGACCCTCCTTCTCCCCCACGTGAGATTGGGCGAGATTCGGCTAGACCCCCTCCCCCCCTGAATACCTCACGTAATCAATGGACGGCCCCTAAGTCAGTAGCGTCAAGTTACTGTCAAATCTGGGGTAAGTGTTTTAGGCAACTAAAAATATAAATAAAAATGTGCTATAATAATATCTACCTGTATATGTAGCGAATCTGGAATAGTCGCGCTAGGCGTTTCCAGTTATTTCGACACAGCGCAGTATAGGCCATTTGTTAATAAATATGTTATAAATTATATATACTAGAATATGTTGCTTAAAAGAGATTGCTTTCAGCGATAAGGCCGCCCATTGTACCTATGATTTAAAAGTGTATTTTCTTTTATGTTTATATTTAATGGTGTTTAATAAAAGAATTACCTATCTATCTATAAATAAGTGTTTCATGCAACTTGTTTTTTGAAGTTATGCTTCTTTTTGCGCGTTTACACTAAATTATGAGTGTAAAATTTATACGATACGTGCGCACACCGACAGCCAAAAAGCGACATGATGAAGTTCGCTGATAACTGTCTCTCAAGTTTACGTGAAAACTCATAACTATATTTATAAATTTATCATTCCTTTTACAAACAAAGAGTTGTGGTTCTTACCTGCATACATAATTTTTTTTTATACTATGGAGATGGAACAAGCCTACGGCCCACCTGGTGTTAAGTGGTAACCATCGCCTATAGCAAAGTATGCCTCGTAGGTCACGCTCCTTAGAAATGTGCCCTACGATGCACTTCCCTGCGTCCATCAACTTGAGGCATACAGGTGTAAAGCCTCATGTGCCTGTAATTTCACCGGCAACCATTTCCTTCAAACCGAAACACAGCAATGCTGCTTGGCGGTAGAAATAGGTATGGTGGTAGCACTTCCCCGGGCGAGCCCTTTCACAAGAAACTCTACTACTCTCAAAAAAAGTACACCCACACACGTGTTTTTATAGTTTAGGATTTATGTAAAACAGAAATAAAAACCATCGATTTTTGCAAATGGATGGAGTAGTGATCCAGTGCTAGACTATTACTATTTATTAAAAATATTTAGACAATATAGGTTTCATAATATACACACAAAAATGAAAGGGGTTATTTTGATGAGCATAACAAATAAATTTGCGAAATGTGTACCACAGAAATGTGAAATTTTATTTGGCATGTAAAACAAACACTATTAAACGCATGTTGTGCTATTGCATAATGCTTGCCATCTAACCACAGATACTATATTGGTGACGTCTCGAGATATCTCTTGTTATCGCTTTCTAACCCAAAGCCCGCAGCCTATTCCGAAAGAGATATCAAATCGCCCTTTATTTTTGGATGTCGATTGCAAGAGTAAGTAGTAAGTTTTATATCGAATTAATCAACTAAACTTAGTCGATTTTCTTTAAAATTTGATAATATAACTAGTAGTTTTTTTTTTCGAGAAGTCTTTTTTTATGTTTTTAGAAACCGTCACTTGAATATCGTCCGTATATTACCAAACGCATTATTTCGCATATTTATGCAATTCGATTCGATTCCTCGCAGCGCGAATGAACTTCAGTCATAATAATCTTACGTCAAAAATATTTTATAAGATTACTTTAATTATCCGCCTACGAACAGGTAGTTGCTAATACGTGTGATTTAAATTTATTACAATATTTTGCATAAATATAAGCAATCATACAGTTATTACGTCATAACCGTTGATTTATTTGACCGGAACCGATAATTTTGGTCACATTCCGTAGATTCACAGGTGTGAAGATTTGGCAAGTTATTAGTAATTATTTTCGAAATGTGTGGGCGTTGAAACGACTTATGTACTCATCGTAACATTTTTAGGAAGAATTTTAAAAGCATGATCGGTAGGTTCTTACACACTAAAATGAACAAGCTTGCAAATTTTGGTATTCGCAGGCGTGGACACTGATATTTATTTCTAACTAGCTGCTGGCAGCGGCTTCGCCCGCGTTGTTCTGGGGTGCAAAAATACATAAAAAATCTTTGACATCCTATTTTTATCCCATGGGAACTGATTTATGGCATAAAAAGTAGTTTATATGGTAATCCAGGTTATATTCTAGGTACATACCAAATTTCATCGAAATCGGTTCAGCCGTTTCGACGTGATTGAGTAACAAACAAACATCCAAACTTTCACTTTTATAATATTAGTGTATCCAGCAAATAAAGCAATTGATTGTTCATACATAAGATTTCCCGTAGTAATGCGTCCATGTATAAAGAACATCATTCAGGTACAGTTACTGTATCCGGTAAATCGTGGGCAGAATCCAGTAGAAGAAAAATAAAATAAAATAAGAAAACAATGTTACTCCCACGATCCAAACGCTTTTAGATATGGATTATAAACACTAAGTCGTAAACTAAACGACAGACGTATTGATTAGATCCAGCATAACGCCTTAATATTTCAATAATAAGGCTAAGCGTTTGGAAGATGTAGATGACAGGGTTCTGTAGTGATTGTTGATCGAACGAAGCGAGATCTCCAAATAAACTTGGGCAAATCGGCGTTGTATGTATGTATGTATGTTTGTTTGTCCGAGGATAACTTTCGAAGCGTTGATCCGATCATCGTGAAATTTGATGCATAGGGTTATTGAGATATTGGGGTTCAACAAGGGTAAAAAATGACTTGGGACATCAAATGAAAGAAAAATTAGCGTAGGTTTTTTTTTCATTAGGTTTCACTAATACATTTAGACTCCGTTTTTTTTTATAGTAAAGTTCTTATATTTTTTGAGTGATTAGCCATAATAAAAACAGAACTTTGACAAAATTCACAGGGAACACCAGTGACCCACAACGCTGAAATTTGGTATGCGTGTAGCTTTAGTACCACAAATATAGACAAAAGTCTGAAATCCAGAATAACTGCAATTTGTACCCAACTGTGGCTACAGCACTGTGGGATAACTGGTGTACCCTGTGAATTTTGTCAAAGTTTAGTTTTTAGTATGGCTAATGATTTAAAATCTACAAGGATTAAACTAGAAATCAAAGCAGGGTTGAAATGTAGTAATGAATACCTTTCATTTGACGTCCCGCTTGACCTAATAGTCTTATTTTTTTTTTACCCTTCTTGAACCCCAGTATCTCAACAACTGCCCAACATTTTTAGCTCATTTAGTCACACCAAAATTGTGCAATATACCTACCTATATATCACATTTCACGATGATCGGATCAACGCTTCAAAAGTTATCCTCGGACAAACAAACATACATACATACATACTACGCCGATTTGATCAAGTTGACTTGGAGATCTCGCTTCGCTCGATCAAATATACATAAGTCAATAGCCAAAGTGGCATTGTGACTCCCAATTCTACTTTCACAGCTACTATGCCTCGAACTATATATAACCTAACGGGGATTTGTTAAATTAATTAGAGAATATACATAATATATATAATATAGGAAATAAACAGAAAATACTTCAACAACGTGTATTCATTCATTACACACTATAAATAGGTATCAAATTGAAACAAAAAGCTAATAAATGACGGCATTGAAAAATATCTAGATTCTATTCCAAAATTACCTACACAAAATAAGCTGGGTGGGCGACAGTGTAACTGATACAATTTCAATAACTACACGGTCTATTATAATAATCTGAATACACGGTAGCTCATCCAAGCCAACAGACAACACACAGAAATACAATACAAGTTTTACAAAGAAAGATATTACGGCAGTACAAGAAAATCGGTTTGTAATTAACTTGTTCTCGAGCCAGGAATACAAACAAAGGTGCCTATAAGGCCTTTACATTGCTACTTATACCCCCCCAAATGTTGTAAAAAGTCATGATATCTTTGGCCAATCACAAGCATTGTTTGTTTACATGTTAATATCTTTTTATATCGGATATAACAATAGCATATAACAAACGAAAAGTCTGTTAAAACTTAATTAATGATTATTACAAGTCCTCAATCACAAAATCAAAAAAGAAATCACTAAATCGTATTCATAGAGCACAAATTTCTACTTTTTTGGCGCCACCAATCACAGCAATCTTCTCATGTCGTCAATTTAACAAAATCTAATTAAGTAGAACTTAAAAAAAAAATGGTTAGTAAATAACACAATATTTCGTTTTTTGAAAATCGTATTCCTAACATATCAATGATACATAAACAAACCTGACACGTAATCATTTAAAACCTTATATCTTAGGAACAGAGAAACAAAATGTAAAACAACTTAAAATATAATTAATATTATTACAATAGTTTGTTGTTCTAATGTAATATCTTAATTTTATCAACAAAGCCTGAATTACAGCTTATCATTATTATAAATATAGCCATTGACCAAACTTTTCGTTCGGAAACATGTTTAACATAATTTCGTTCTAAATCTAAAATATCTCCAAGACATCGAATTATTGATTTGACATTGACATTAGTGCAGTGTTGTTGTTAATCTAATGCTTTTTATAATGTAACTTATCACGAGCAACAGCTAGCATTTTATATTTTTGCGACTCGAAATAAAACAAAAATAAGTCATATGTTTTTTTCAAATTACAATGCAAAATATAACCTCTCTATAATTATTTATTCACAGTTTTTACGTAAACAAAACTCACTTAGGCCTGTAAATAATTTTCAATATGATTTAAACAAGGGAACCCTAAAAAAACACCCAATATTATGAACGGCTTATCAATGACATAATTGTTTTTATTGCTCTGATTATTCCGAAACTCGATTAGAAACACCGGCCTAATGGACCGCGCCGCAGTATAAGATAGAAGTGTTTTTAGATAGTCCTATGTTTTTGTAATTTTTTGGTAATGTAGTAGGTATGTAATTTAATACTTTAATTATTTTTATTTGTTTATTTTTATTGATATTTTTATTGTTGTGCCCAACAGGGTCCATAGTGATCATGTACCTATAAATTACCACGTATTATACTGTAGATTAAAATAAATAATTGAGTATTGAGTATGGAACATTGGGTACAGCTCCCGTACAAGGTCGGTTGCTTTGGAAATCTAAGGGGCAGGCCTATGTTCAGCAGTGGACGTCGTTTCAAAATGATCCATGTGATTTTATTTAATAATCTAATGACATAATTAATCATTATTTATACGATATAAGTTACATCATTATAGGTTTGCTTGGAGGGACTTTGGGGAGACCTTTGCCCAGAAGTGGGACGAGATAGGTTAGAAAAAGAAAAAAAAGTTACATCATTTACAAAAAAACCTCAACAGGCAATAACTGCTGCTCTGAATTCAAAATTTAGATAAAAACTATCTATAGGTATATAAAAAAAGTCTGACAATAAACTTGTTTGTAGAAACTCTTTGTAATGTGTTTCTTGGGTCAGGTAATTTTTTTGGTAGATATCTCCAGTTTATGTTTTTAAATAGGCTTTTTAGATACGATTGTTGAGATTTATCTTTAAAATTGTACTATGAAATTGAAGTACCCGGTCCGTTACTGCCATTGAATAAGTCGCATAATAATATTTTATCTTATTTAAACCTTATCTACATCTCTCTTTTATGACTGACGTCCAGGCACACTCTATGAATATGGTGCACAAATGATATTCAAACCCACAACCTCCAGATTAGAAATCGGGTCAATATAATCAGTATCATGATGTGTTTCTGTATCATATACCAGTGATGACAAAAAATAAAGCAGTGATGACGAATGGCACAGAAATGTGGTTTTTCACTATGGTCCTCATAAGAAGACTCAAGGTCGCTCAGCCATGAGAGGGCTACGCTTGGTGTGGGAAATCCGTAAACAAACCAAGGTTACAGACATAACCAAAAGAATTAGCAAGCTGAGGATCGAAGAACTGATGACCGTTGGGGTAGAAAGGTTTTCGAGTGGATACCATGCACTGGAAAGGCAGCGTAAGATGACCCTTCATTAGATGGAAAGGTTGCTGGGAGCTCGGTAGGTGCAGTTCACACAAGATAGGTCACTCTGGAAATCTCTGGAGGAGGACTATGCTCAGCGGTGAATGTCCTGTGGATGATGATGCATCAGTACCAAAAAAATTAAATTTCATTTCATTTAACTTCACGAGTCACGAGCAACTCAAGTCCTAAAACATCACTGACCCATCTCGCCAGTGGTGAACTTGCCCTTCGGCAACCTTGATTAGGTCGTCCATCCATCTAATGAAGGTCATCGTACGCCACTTTCAAAGCTTCCAAAGGCCGCCTGTTCTAAGATATAAAGCCTTGCTCATTGCCACTACAGAAGATGTCAGTGCCTTGTCTATATCGTCTCATTTCTGTTTCGATCTCGTAAATACACTTCAATGCCTAGGACAAACAAACAGACAATGGCTTTAAACATGTCATATGTCAACATACATAATGATAAAAATGGTACGTGGTACCTGATGTTACGTGGTAACCATCGCCTATCACAAAGTATTGCCTAGTAAGTCACGCACGTTAGAAATGTGCCTTAGGATGCACTGCCCTGCGTCCATAAGCTATATAGGTATATAAAGGTTTTTAAATGTAAAACCTAATTTCAAACCAAAACACAGCAATGTTGCTTGCCGACAGAAATGCAACACCCGGGGTTTTGTCGATGCGTTCCATACCCTGTAGAAACTGCTTTACATTTTTCTTGAAGCGTACCATGTCGCAGCCGGAGTAGTTTTCGCATTAGGAGTTAATAAAATACCTGAGTTTCAAGTTTTTCAGCAACATGTCACATGCAACAACTTTGTTCATTAGCTATCTTTTCAGATTTGGGCTCGTCGCCGGGGCTACGTCAAAAATTATTATTCACCCTCCACTCCAGATGTTTTTTTCAATTTAAACTAATCTGTCTCGAAAACGAGATTAGCGCTTGCAAAATAATTACTCGCTTCGTCGTGGACTTGATTAGTTGATGTTTATGAATGGTTGTGTTTATCTCATCAGGCTTTCTTATTCTGAAGATGTTTTTTCCGTTTATGATAAGACTTGATGACATGTCAGAGGCCTAAAAATTTCTACACCTTGTTGGTTTTTTGCAGATATTAACTTATTTGATGTTTTTTGTAGGTTACAGAGTGATATTCACGGCAAATAATTCATCACGCAGTATAAGTCTCCCTCATAGATTCCCAGACGGATAATAAATAAATAAAACAAATAAAAACAATTTTTTGCAACAAAACCTAAACAATTTAGTTTATAGTCCTATCAGCTGCTACATTAAAATATTATATCCTTATAATAAAGGCCGAAGCGACGTGTGATCCGAGAGCTGGCGCTTTACTGGGTCAACTAATAAGCATTGCAATTCAGCGGGGCAATGCGTGGCATCTGGAGCAGTTATGCTATCTATAGATTGTTTGCAACAGTCTTTAGATAATTCAACTGTTTCTCCTGTATTTTACTCGTAGTCTTGTAAATAATTTTATATTATTTTAGTTATTAAAGGCATTTCACCCCGTAAAAAAAATCAAGGCTAAATACCATTAAGTGAAATAAAAAAAATATGTTGTATACAATTTGAAGAACGATTTTAAGTTATTTTAAGCTACATTGCTACAGTCTAAGATTTTCACTAGCATAGATAAAGTTTATGATTGAAAGAAAAGATAATATTTCACCTTTCTAGAGTACCTCAAAATCCACTAGGTTTAAAAATAATTTTCTTCACTCATACCTACTCTAAAAGTTGGTAATAGTGAAGGCTCATTGCGTTCTTAACAAACTAAAATTAAATACATCCTCCATAAAAATATTCAAATTTATTTTTACCACTATAGTCCACCATAGTCTAGAAGTGAATAAAAAACAAAGAATACCAGGAACGATTGATAACCTTCGATTAGCGTCCTCGCTTTCACGTATGCCAAATTATTGCTGGTATAAAATAGATCGCTTACAGCCTTGTGGGTGTTTGGTAATATTCTGAAGATATCCAATTGACGGTTTCTCAAAACATAAAAAAATATTTGTCGGAAAAAAAACCTAGGTACTGGTTATATTATCAAACTTTAATGAATATCGACTAAGTTTAGGTGATTAATTCGATATAAAACTTACTGCTTACTCTTGCAATCGACATCCAAAAATAAAAGCCGATTTGATATCTCTTTCGGAAATGGCTGCGGGTTAGAAAGGGACAACAAGAGATATCTTGAGACGTCACCAATACAGTATCTGTGGTTAGATGGCAAGCATTATGCAATAGCACAACATAAGTTTAATAATGTGTTTGTTTTTACATGCCAAAATAAATTTCACATTTCTATGGCAAACATTTCACAAATTTATATATTATTACTCATCAAACTAACCATTTTCATTTTTGTGCATATATTATCAAACACCCTATATATGACGTATACACATCTTTTCAGTATAATATCAAGACCCGCGTATACATTATACATGCCTGCCTACACAACAGGCAGACAGGCACTCAAACCGTACTAGCGTCCCGAAAATTTTCCATTCAGGAGTTGAAGGTTAAACGAAGCGTCAGCTACTTGTCTCCTCCACTTGCCTAATGGCTACAAAACACGCGAACAATTCCAAGAAAAGGTGATCTTAATGTACATACTTCTCTTCGCTTATGTCATAAAAACACAGAACCGACCAATTTTGATTTTCTTGATGCATTGACATACTCAAGACATTAGAATAGAATAGAATAACGCTATATTGTACTCGTAGTATGTACACCAGGAATGCACAAAAAACTAGTTAATCACACTAATATTATAAATGCTAAAGTTAGGATGTTTGTTTATTTATTTGTTTGTTTGTTACTCAATCACGTCGTAACGGCTTTACCGATTTCGATGAAATTGGTAATTATAACTTGGATAACCACATATAGTGTTCGATGCATCGATCACACAGATACGAGTAGGTATATTAGCATCATCAGCAGTTTGACCTAAGTAGGTTACTCGTGCCGCGAGCGCGGCCGGGGCGCCTACAGAAGTCAGTGCACCAGCAGCAACCATCCATACCGCACTCATATATAGTCGTAGTTTTATATATACAACTAGAGGTTGCGTTGTGCGCGAGCTGCTCGCAGCTCGCGTGTTTTTCTTTTAGTCGAAGAAGTAATTAAAGTGGATATTGAGCTGTTAAAAGCCATCAAAGAGGATATCCATGTGTAAGAAGCAGTCAAAGACGATATCGAAATGGAAGAAGCAATCAAATCAAAGAGGATTTCCAAGTGGAACCAGAAATTAAAGAGGATATTGAAGTGAAAGAAGCAATCAAATAGGATATCGAAGCAGCAGAAACAATCAAAGAGGAAATTAAAGTTGAGTAAGCAATCAAAGAGGATACCGAGGTGGTAAGAGCATTCTAAGAGGATGACGTAGTAAAAAAAGCAATCAAAGACGATATCGAAGTGGAAGAAACAGTCAAAAACGATATCGAAGTGGAAGAAGCAATCAAAGAGGATATTGAAGTGAAAGAAGCAATCAAATAGGATATCGAAGTAGCAGAAACAATCAAAGAGGAAATTAAAGTTGAGTAAGCAATCAAAGAGGACACCGAGGTGGTAGAAGCGTTCTAAGAGGATGACGAAGTGAAAAAAGCAATCAAAGACGATATCGAAATGGAAGAAACAGTCAAAGATGATATCGAAGTGAAAGAAGCAATCAAAGAGGATATCGAAGTTGAAGAAGCAATCAAAGAGGATATCGAAGTGGAAGAAGCAATCAAAGAGGGTATCGAAGTGGAAGAAGCCATCACAGAGGATATCAAAGTGAAAATGCTATCAAAAACGATATCGAAGATGAAGACGCAATCAAAGAGAATATTGCAGTGCAAGAAGCAATCAAAAGGAAATCGAAGATGATATCGAATTGGTAGAAGCAATAAAAGAGGATATCAAAGTGGAAGAAGCAATCAAAGAGGATATCGAGCTGTTTAAAGTTATCGAAGAGGATATCCATGTGTAAGAAGCAGTCAAAGACGATCGAAATGGAAGAAGCAATCAAATCAAAGCGGATATCCAAGTGGAAGCAGCAATCAAAGATGATATTTAAGTGGAAGAAGCAATCAAAGAGGATATTGAAGTGAAAGAAGCAATCAAATAGGATATCGAAGTAGCAGAAACAATCAAAGAGGAAATTAAAGTTGAGGAAGAAATCAAAGAGGATACCAAGGTAGTAGAAGCATTCTAAGAGGATGACGAAGTAAAAAAAGCAATCAAAGACGATATCGAAGTGGAAGAAGCAATCCAATGGATATTGAAGATGAAGAAGGAATAAAAGAGGATATCGAAGCGGAACAAGCAATCGTAGAGGATATCAAAGTTAAAGAAGCAATCAAAGAGGATACCAATGTGGAAGAAGCAATCAAAGAGGATATCGAAGTGGAACAAGCAATCAAAGAGAAAAAAATTGGATGTTCCAAAATGATCATGATAATAGTTGTATAAAAAAAATTGAACGTTGCAAAAAAGATCATGATGAACGTTGCATAAAAAAATCTGGACTTTCCAAAATGATCATGATTGACGTTGCATAATATAAATGTATGTTGCAAAATGATAATGATCAAAAATTTGTACTAATATTTTGTCAAAGTTTGCTAGTGCTATCTCTTCCCGTTTAGAAGATACGAGCGATTAAAGTTTTGTAAGAAAAATCATAAATTTGTTGATTGGATATCGAAGTGGAAGAAACTATCAAAGAGAATGTTGAAGTGGAAGAAGCAATCAAATAGGATATCAAAGTGGCAGAAACAATCAAAGCGGAAATTGAAGTTGAGTAAGCAATCAAAGAGGATACCAAGGTGGTAGAAGCATTCAAAGAAGATGACGAAGTGAAAAAGCAATCAAAGACGATATCGAAATAGAAGAAGCAGTCAAAGACGATATCGAAGTGGGAGAAGCAATCAAAGAGGATATCGAAGTTAAAGAAGCAGTCAAAGATGATGTCGAAGTGGAAAAAACATTCAAAGAAGATGACGAAGTGAGAGAAGCATTCAAAAAGGATGTCAAGGATGACAATAAAAAAACAGTTCCACCAAAAATTTATACCAATATTTTGTACAAGTTTGCTAGGGCTATCTCTTCCCGTTTAGAAGATACGAGCGATTGAAGTTTTGTATGAAAGACCACAATTTTGTAGAGAGCATAATGAAGTAACTGAAGCAATTAAAGAGGATATGAAAGTAGAAGAAGCATTTTAAAGGGATAACGAAGTGGAACATGCAAAAATAGAAGATGTCGAGGCGGAAGAAACAATCAAAGAGGATATCGAAGTGGAAGAAGCAATCAAAGAGGGTATCGAAGTGGAAGAAGCCATCACAGAGGATATCGAAGTGAAAATGCTATCAAAGACGATATCGAAGATGAAGACGCAATCAAAGAGAATAATGCAGTGCAAGAAGCAATCAAAAGGAAATCGAAGATGATATCGAAGTGGAAGGAGTAAACAAAGAGGATATTGAAGTGGGAGAAGCAATCAAATAGGATATCGAAGTAGCAAAAACAATCAAAGAGGAAATTGAAGTTGACTAAGGAATCAAAGAGGATACCGAGTTGGTAGAAGTATTCAAAGAGGATGACGAAGTGAAAAAAGCAATCAAAGACGATATCGAAGTGAAAGAAATAGTCAAAGACGATATCAAAATGGAACAAGCAATCAAAGCGGATATCGAAGTGGAAGAAGCAATCAAAGAGGATGTCAAAGTGGAAGAAGCCATCACAGGATATCGAAGTAAAAATGCAATCACAAACGATATCGAATATGAAGACGCAATCAAAGAAAATATTGCAGTGCAAGAAGCAATCAAACGAAAATCAAAGAGGAAGGAGCCCTTACAGAGGATACCGAAGTGAAAATGCCATCAAAGAGGATATCAAAGATTAAGAAGCAATCCAATGGATATTGAAGATGAAGAAGGAATAAAAGAGGATATCGAAGTGGAACAAGCAATCGTAGAGGATATCAAAGTTAAAGAAGCAATCAAATAGGATATCAATGTGGAAGAAGCAATCAAAGAGGATATCGAAGTGGAACAAGCAATCAAAGAGAAAAAAATTGGATGTTCGAAAATGATCATGATAATAGTTGTATAAAAAAAATTGAACGTTGCAAAAAAGATCATGATGAACGTTGCATAAAAAAATCTGGACGTTCCAAAATGATCAGGATTGACGTTGCATAACATAAATGTATGTTGTAAAATGATAATGATCAAAAATTTGTACTAATATTTTGTCAAAGTTTGCTAGTGCTATCTCTTCCCGTTTAGAAGATACGAGCGATTAAAGTTTTGTAAGAAAAATCATAAATTTGTTGATTGGATATCGAAGTGGAAGAAACTATCAAAGAGAATGTTGAAGTGGAAGAAGCAATCAAATAGGATATCGAAGTGGCAGAAACAATCAAAGCGGAAATTGAAGTTGAGTAAGCAATCAAAGAGGATACCAAGGTGGTAGAAGCATTCAAAGAAGATGACGAAGTGAAAAAGCAATCAAAGACGATATCGAAATGGAAGAAGCAGTCAAAGAGGATATCGAAGTGGGAGAAGCAATCAAAGAGGATATCGAAGATAAAGAAGCAGTCAAAGATGATGTCGAAGTGGAAAAAACATTCAAAGAAGATGACGAAGTGAGAGAAGCATTCAAAAAGGATGTCAAGGATGACAATAAAAAAACAGTTGCACCAAAAATTTATACCAATATTTTGTACAAGTTTGCTAGGGCTATCTCTTCCCGTTTAGAAGATACGAGCGGTTGAAGTTTTGTATGAAAGACCACAATTTTGTAGAGAGCATAATGAAGTAACTGAAGCAATTAAAGAGGATATGAAAGTAGAAGAAGCATTTTAAAGGGATAACGAAGTGGAACATGCAAAAATAGAAGATGTCGAGGCGGAAGAAACAATCAAAGAGGATATCGAAGTGGAAGAAGCAATCAAAGAGGGTATCGAAGTGGAAGAAGCCATCACAGAGGATATCGAAGTGAAAATGCTATCAAAGACGATATCGAAGATGAAGACGCAATCAAAGAGAATAATGCAGTGCAAGAAGCAATCAAAAGGAAATCGAAGATGATATCGAAGTGGAACAAGCAATCAAAGAGAAAAAAATTGGATGTTCCAAAATGATCATGATAATAGTTGTATAAAAAAAATTTACCGTTGCAAAAAAGATCATGATGAACGTTGCATAAAAAAAATCTGGACGTTCCAAAATGATCAGGATTGACGTTGCATAATATAAATGTATGTTGTAAAATGATAATGATCAAAAATTTGTACTAATATTTTGTCAAAGTTTGCTAGTGCTATCTCTTCCCGTTTAGAAGATACGAGCGATTAAAGTTTTGTAAGAAAAATCATAAATTTGTTGATTGGATATCGAAGTGGAAGAAACTATCAAAGAGAATGTTGAAGTGGAAGAAGCAATCAAATAGGATATCGAAGTGGCAGAAACAATCAAAGAGGAAATTGAAGTTGAGTAAGCAATCAAAGAGGATACCAAGGTGGTAGAAGCATTCAAAGAAGATGACGAAGTGAAAAAGCAATCAAAGACGATATCGAAATGGAAGAAGCAGTCAAAGACGATATCGAAGTGGGAGAAGCAATCAAAGAGGATATCGAAGTTAAAGAAGCAGTCAAAGATGATGTCGAAGTGGAAAAAACATTCAAAGAAGATGACGAAGTGAGAGAAGCATTCAAAAAGGATGTCAAGGATGACAATAAAAAAACAGTTCCACCAAAAGTTTATACCAATATTTTGTACAAGTTTGCTAGGGCTATCTCTTCCCGCTTAGAAGATATGAGCGATTGAAGTTTTGTATGAAACACCACAATTTTGTAGAGCGCATAATGAAGTAACTGAAGCAATTAAAGAGGATATGAAGTAGAAGAAGCATTTTAAAAGGATAACGAAGTGGAACATGCAAAAATAGAAGATGTGGAGGCGGAAGAAACAATAAAAGAGGATGACGAAGTGAAACAAGCAATCAAAGAGAATATTCGAATAGTGGATATCGCATAATAAAAAAAAATTGACGTTCCAAAATGATCATAGTGGATGAGGCATAAATAAAAAAAAATTGATGTTCCAAAATGATCACAGTGGATGTTGCATAATAAAAAAAAAATTGACGTTCTAAAAGTGATCATTGTGGATGAGGCATAATTTAAAAAAAAATTGACGTTCCAAAATGATCATTGCGGATGAGGCATAATTAAAAAAAATTGATGTTCCAAAATTATCACAGTGGATGTTGCATAATAAAAAAAAAGAAATTGACGTTCCAAAATGATCATTGTGGATGAGGCATAATTTAAAAAAAATGATTTTCCAAAATGATCACAAAGGATTTTGCATAATAAAAAAAAATGACGTTCCAAAAGTGATCATTTTGGATGAGGCATAATTTAAAACAAAATGATGTTCCAAAATGATCACAAAGGATTTTGCATAGTAAAAAAAAAACTGACGTTCCAAAAGTGATCATTGTGGCTGAGGCATAATTAAAAAAAATTGATTTTCCAAAATGATCACAAAGGATTTTGCATAATAAAAAAAAAATTGACGTTCCAAAATGATCATTGTGGATGAGGCATAATTAAAAAAAAATTGATTTTCCAAAATGATCACAAAGGATTTTGCATAATAAAAAAAAATGACGTTCCAAAAGTGATCATTGTGGATGAGGCATAATTTAAAAAAATTGATGTTCCAAAATGATCACAGTGGATTTTGCATAATAATAAAAAAAAAAAAAATTGACGTTCCAAAATGATCATTGTGGATGAGGCATAATTTAAAAAAAAATTGATTTTCCAAAATGATCACAAAGTATTTTGCATAATAAAAAAAAAATGACGTTCAAAAGTGATCATTGTGGATGAAGCATAATTAAAAAAATGATGTACCAAAATGATCACAGTGGATGTTGCATAATAAAAAAAAAAATTGACGTTCCAAAGTGATCATTGTGGATGAGGCATAATTAAAAAAATGTGGATGTTCCAAAATAAACATGATGTACGTTGCATAAAAAAAAAAATTGGATGTTCCAAAATGATGATGATGACCTTTGCAAAAACTATGAATGTTGTCTCATGCCCCTCCACCACCATTATATAGAATCAAGCAAATTTACAGTAATTTTATAGTACACACAAGCCATGGGCTCCCTACAAAAACAGTATGAAAATTACGGCAAACGAAATATACGGTTTACGGTATTCATACAGAAATATTTTGTATGGGACAATTTTTTTTTTGTATGAAAGACAATTTTTTTTTCATGGAACCGGATATAAAAAAATGTCCTCTGCAACATTAGTTTTTGCACCAACTCTCTAAGACCTATACTTTCCGAGATACGAGGTCGATGTGAGCGAATGGGGGACAAAAGGGGTACTTTAGGATTTATTCCCAACTCATCGGAACTCCCTCTATACGATCCCACCAAACATTTTCACCCTACGAGGTGGCATCTGGGAGAACAAACATGTCAATGAGTCAGTCAGTCAGTGAGTGGTAATCGAGCTTTATATAATATAATATAGCTTTTGTACAGTAAACTCGACTTTTCTATCAGCATCCCGGGAAGAGCTAGCCGCGATTCCTACATGGTCCTTCGAGATACCGTTCGAGGATTCATAGCGCGATCGTAACAAGTCGTACCGTGAGTGCTTCGGACGTACCAGCAGCCATTAGATTCAGTGATCTTAGCTTTACCAGTGAGATTATTGGAAAGCTATCATCGGCACCTGACGTGGGGAGCTACCCATTCAGGCCAGCAGCAGCAGTGAGCGAACCGCTCGCGCCCTCAGCATCTTCAGCCAGCACTGTGGTGGGGAGCTACCCATTCAGGCCAGCAGCAGCAGTGAGCGAACCGCTCGCGCCTACACAAAGTCCGGCAACAGCCGTAGGACAAACGGCTTACAAGTAAGAGCGTTCCTTTTCATTCATTCGAACGAACGTGCTCGAACTTTCACCGACGTTATGGAGGTCCTTTATTCTCAACAAAAAGATTTAGCGGAGAATATTAGGAAAGTCCTTATTAATTTTAAAAAGGATAGCAGCGAGCGTAAGACTTTGGAGTACGGTATACGCAAAATAGACATTCTGGAAGCGTATTGGAGAGAGTATGAGCAAAACCACGAAAAGCTTTTGCCTTTCGAAAGTAAAAGTCATAACTACTTTGCCGATTCTGAGTTTGAGCAAACTAACAAGTCGTACCTAGCAGCGAAAACGACGATCGATAGGTATTACTTAGATCTAGAGCAGCAATTAGGAGTCTTTGAACCCGGAGAAAGCCAGCCGGAAGTAGGTCCATCCAGCGGCAGACAGCAGCGGCCGCAGACCCCGGCACCACCACCGCCAAACCCCCGTGTACAGCGAGACAAGGATTTAGGTACCAATAGCCAGCTAGATATTATGCTACGTAAGCAGGTAATTAATTTTAAAGCCTTTTCAAAAACGGTAGATACCATAGATATAGAGTCATACCAAGAAAAATGGGAATACGAAGACGCCCTGCGAGCCTTACAAACTCGCTGGACAGTTGTGGACAACTACCATTGGGAGATCATGTTGGAGTTGAGAGAAGACGAAGCGTACGAGTACAACTTCAACAAGCACGAGCGTACCTACAACGGCCTGAGGAAAGCTTTAAGCTCAAGGATGTGGTCGACATCGTATCGCGACAAGACCACACCTCAGATGGATATACCCGTTTTCACAGGCAGCTTTCAGCAGTGGGTATCGTTCAAGGATCTGTTTGATGAAGCTATCCACAAAAATTCATCGTTGTCAAACGCTCAGAAGATGCAGTTTCTTAAGAGTAAGCTCAAGGGAGAAGCGGAGCGTTTGATACAGCATCTTCCAATCAGCGCGGACAACTATGCAACCTGTTGGGAAATCTTGAACCATCGGTTCAACAACAAGAGACACATCTTCACGTCGTACGTTAGCACTTTCTACAATCTAGCCAACATACAGCAGCAGTCGTATGCAGCCATCAAACGACTTCATGACGTTACTTTAGAGAGTCTCCACGCCATTAAGAATCTAGGTATTGACACAAAGTCATGGGACCCTCTTCTTGTGTACATATTGTCCCAGAAGTTAGATGGTGAGTCCTTTGCCGAGTACATAGAATCCTTGAAGAATTCGCGAGAACTACCGGTTCTACAAGACTTTATGGACTTCCTAGAGAACAAGTTTACCACTCTAGAGTCATCTCGGCGACGACAAGATGGGACACCTAAAAGCCCATCATCTCATCAGCAAACGTCTCACTATCAAAACCATAAAAATAAACCTTTTATTAGTGATGGTAAAAGTAACAAAGCGCATGAAATTGCGAAATCATTACACATGTCGGCGTCAGCAAATAAGTGTCCTCGATGCGATTCTGGTCATAGGTTAATAAATTGCAACAGATTCTTGGAATTGGCAAACGAACAAAAAATTAAATTACTAAATGAATTAGATTTTTGTACGAATTGCATTTATGATCACGAAGGGGCCAAGTGCTATTCAGCAAAAAGATGCCACAAATGCAACGAAAAGCATCACACAATTTTGCATGATTATTTCGCAAGTCAACCTAGATCTAGTTCGTCAACTAAGAGCTTAAACTTAAAGCATAGTAAACAACAGCAGCAGCATGGTAACTACAATATTCAGACATCTCAGCGAGAGGAAACTTCTGAGATTTTATTAGCGACTGCTTTGGTTAAAGTTATCGCAGCAGATAATAACCAACACGTTTTGCGAGCACTGATCGACCAGGGCTCACAGGTCTCGGTAATTACTGAGAGAGCAGCACAGCAGCTAGGGTTAAAGCGCGAGAGTTGCAAAGGAGCTATTTTTGGGGTAGGAGAGCGAGAAAATAGCTGCAAGAGTAAACTTAAAATTACTTGTCGATCAACTTACACTGATTTTATGTTTACTACGGACGCTTTAATAATGAACAATCTAATTAAACATTTGCCAAATAGGACATTCGCAAACCGTCATGGAAACATATAGCACATATCAGCCTTGCAGACCCGGATTTTAATATCAGCCGTCCGGTTGACCTTCTTCTTGGTGCAGAGGTGTACTCCAACATCCTGATGGAGGGATTAATCCGCGGACACACACAATCTGAGCCCCTAGCGCAGCATACTCAGCTAGGGTGGCTTCTATGCGGCAGTGTAAAGACTTCTTTTCATTGCAATGTTATCCTTAACAACATTGAGGATATACATCAGTTCTGGAAGATTGAAGACATTCAAGAACAAAACGAAATGTCGGTAGAAGATCAAACCTGCCTAGATTACTTCAACGCCACCACTAAACGCTTAGACAGCGGGCGATATGAGGTTCGATTACCAATGAAACCGGATGTAAAGGAGAAATTGGGATCGTCTAAGGAGATAGCGATGGCACAATTTAAAAACTTAGAGCGTAAGTTAGGAAAACAAGAAAATTTAGCAAAGCAATATAAGCACTTTATAAGTGAATATGAGCAGCTTAATCACATGAAGTTAGCGACTTCAAGCAGCCAGGTGAACGTGGAACTAGAATGCTTCTTACCTCATCATGCGGTGCTAAGAGAAGACTCGAGTACAACAAAGCTACGAGTGGTCTTTAAAGCATCCGCAAAAACTTCATCAGGAAACAGTCTCAACGACCTGATGTACAAGGGTCCGAACCTACAGCAGGATCTACTAGAGATTATTCTCAAGTGGAGGCAATATCGTTTTGTATACACAGCAGATATCGAAAAATGCTTCCGCATGATATTGGTCAATCAGCAGGACCAATATCTGCAGCAAATTTTGTGGAGAGATCATGAGAATCAACCTCTCAGAGCTTACACCTTAAGCACGATAACTTATGGAACAAAATCAGCACCGTTCCTTACCATGATGACTCTCCGAAGGTTAGCAGAAGACGAGCAAAATAATTTCCCTAATGCAGCTAAGTGCATCCAAGAGCAGCTTTACATGGATGATTGGGTATCAGGGGCCCACAGCATTGAAGAAGGGAAACAGAGGATAGCGGAAATGAACGCGTGCCTCAAGAGCGGAGGCTTTTCATTAAGAAAATGGTCCTCAAATGACAAACAGTTATTAGAAGAAGTCGAACAAAACAATAACAATCAGCCGCTATTGTTTACCTTTAAAACAGAAAGCACAGCAAAAACGTTAGGTATACAATGGAACTCCACCGAGGACGAGTTCACTTTTCAATGTGATCTAACTGAAACTAGCACAACAAAGCTGACCAAGAGAATGCTTCTGTCTGAAATCTCTAAGATTTTCGATCCTTTGGGATGGTTAGCTCCGTTGATAACAAAATTGAAACTATTATCCCAACAAGTTTGGCAAAATTCAGACGTTCAGTGGAGCGATGAAGTTTCGCCAAATATCAAGGAAGAGTGGATTCAACTGAAAAAAGATTTACACATCATAAATCAGTTTACGATACCCCGGTGGTTAAAAAGCAAAAACGGTGACGTGATCGAACTTCATGGGTTCTGTGACGCATCCATAAAAGCATACGCATGTGTAGTATACGCGAGAATCGTAACACATGACTCAGTGTCAGTAGTGCTAGCCGCAGCAAAAACCCGGTTAGTACCGAGCAGCAAGGCCGTGTCTTTGCCCCGTTTGGAGCTTTGTGCAGCTGAACTACTGACAAAACTTATGATAAAAATCGTCAAAAGCATCAGTAACTTCAAAGTCGTAGTTTATGGTTGGAGCGACTCCCAAGTAACGCTCAGCTGGATTCAAGGTTCTCCGGAGCGCTGGAAGCTCTTTGTAGCAAATAGGGTGACGAAAATCATCACCACTTTGCCACCAGAGTGTTGGCATTACATAAATACCAAAGAGAATCCAGCTGACGCTGCAAGCAGAGGTCTGACGTCATTACAGCTCAAAGAGCATAAGTTGTGGTGGCAAGGACCAACATTCTTATCGTCACTCAATTTCAAACCAAAACAGCAACGAATGAATTTTACTACGAACGAAGAGGTTAAAAAGCACGTGAACGTAATTAGTAACATCTCCGATAACAGCAGCATCGTCGAAGATTTACTTACCCGTCACAGTTCGTTTAATAAAATAACAAGGATTTTAGCGTGGATACGACGCGTGTTGACCCCTACGGTTAGTAAACAAAGGCAGCCGAAGTATCTCAAGTTACACGAGCTTCGATCAGCAAAATTAATTATTATAAAACAGGTACAGCGTAAAGAGTTTTATAACGACATAGAATACCTATTACATAACAGCAAGGTCAAGTCTGATAGCCAATTAGCAAACTTAAATCCATATGTGGACGAAGACGGTATTTTAAGAGTCAAAGGAAGACTCAGTAATGCAAACATCAATGCAGAAATGAAATTTCCTAGTATCATTCCATACAGCAGCAGATTAACTGAGCTTCTCATCCAACAAGCCCACGAGCTTACCTTCCACGGTGGTCCTCGGCTTACCACGTCCTTTCTGAGACAAAGGTACTGGATAGTTAAAGGCAACCGCGCAGTTAAAAAACAGATCCTTAGATGTGTCACCTGCAGAAAACAAGAGCCCATTAAATTACAGCAGATTATGGGCGATTATCCTGATTTTAGAACTAATCCAGCACCAGCGTTCTATCACACAGGGGTAGATTTAACGGGTTTTATTCCAGTCAAAGCCAACAAAGGACGAGGAATAAAAACAACGAAAGGCTACGTAGCGCTGTTTATCTGCATGGTTACAAAAGCAGTTCATATAGAGTTAGTTTCCGATTTGAGCAGCGCCTCTTTTATAGCAGCATTAAGAAGAATGGCAGCACGACGCGGAACACCTAAGCATATGTACTCCGACAACGGAACTAACTTTGTAGGCGCAAACAAGGCCATTCAAGAAGAATATCAGCAGCTAGAGGAAGTTTTCAAGGAGTCATTCCATCGAGAAGTAGCGGAGATGGACATAGAATGGCACTGGAACTGCCCTTCTTGGCCAAGTGCAGGAGGGATCTGGGAGCGATCCATCCGAAGCCTAAAGCAGCATCTGAAAAGAGTGGTAGGTGAACAAGCGTTAACCTTCGAAGAATACAGCACTGTGTTGGCGCAAATCGAGGCAAGACTTAATTCGAGGCCTCTATGTCCGATATCTGAAGATATTGATGACATCGACTTCCTCACGCCATCACACTTTCTAACCAGCAACGCGGGCCTAACAGTTATAGAAACCGCCAATGACGCTAGGACCCGATGGCACCTAACAAACAAGATCTTCCAAGACCTGTGGAAGAGATGGAAAGCCGAATATCTCAGTCAATTATCTGTCCGCAGTAAGTGGCTCAGAGCAAAAAGAAACGTTGAAGTCGGCGACATGGTGACTATTCACGATGACAACTTCTCATCGGGGAAGTTTCCTGTGGGGAGAGTGATAGAAGTGCACAAAGGAAATGATGGTTTTGTAAGAGTGGTGTCTCTTAAAACAAAAAACGGCATTATAAAGCGTCCTATAGTAAAATTATCAGTTTTACCTATAGAACAAAGCAAAGTAGTACAAACGGAACATGACGAAAGCAAACAAAATGTAGCACATTTAGCAAAATATAGTAACCAATTAGGTAGAAAACAGCTTCCTAGATTTATGAACGTTGCATTTGCATGGATCTTTTTTATGAATATCATTTGTTCAAACGTATCGGCCAATATAACTCATTTCACTAGTAATCAGTCGTTATACTACGACCCGGTAGGAAAAATGCTATTAATCCGTGACCAGTGGAAAATCGTATCTTACTATGACATGCGACCTTACTGGCAAGGAGAGAAAGCAGTTAATTCATTTACCAAATATCTAGAACAAACATGTGATAAGGTTAAAGAGGCGAGCCATTGTAACATGATTCTATTGCAAGTGAAACACGATTACAGCGAGCTACAGTACTACAATCAGCTGTTACTAAATCAGCATTTCGGCGAGCGGTCAAGGGCACGTCGCGGCCTTATCAATGCAGTAGGCTCTATAGCAAACACATTGTTTGGAGTACTCGACCAAAGCTTTGCGGATAAATATCAGCAAGACATTGAACTCGTAAACAGCAACGAGAAGCACCTGCTGCAACTTTGGAAGAACCAGACATCTGTGGTAGAAGCCGAGTACAACGTTCTAAAGCGAATAGAACAAGCAATAGAATCCCAGCATAAACTTCTCAATAGACATTTGAACTACATAACTCAATCAACCAAGCAGCTACAAAAAGAGTATGAAAGCATGTCTATTCTACAAGAGTTTACTCTAGCAGCAATGGCGACCACAAATATGATCCAAAACTTGAAGCGTATCCAGGACACGATCCTCGACACCCTGACAGATATTTACCATGGCAAGATAAACCTACATTTATTGACACCAAAGCAGCTTAGCGACGAACTTCAAATAGTTTCTAGCCAAATATCGAAAGAGCTAACGTTACCTGTAGACAATATTCAGTCAAACTTATATAAAATTTATAACATATTAAAGATAAAAGCACGAATGAGTAGAGATTATGTAATATTCGAAATCACCCTACCTTTGATCAGCAGAGACAACTTCCAGCTACACCACTTGATACCAGTACCTCTTCAAATCAGCAGCGACATGATCAGCATCAAGCTAACAACAGATTACATAGCAACTAATCTGATGAGGGACTCATATCTACCGGTTTCTATCGTAGATCTTCAAGGCTGTGAATATCAAGATGAAGCATACATCTGTCAGCTACAAGCTCCCATCCAGCATCTGGGTCCAGAACAAAAGTTCTGTCAAACTGAAAAGATGGACACCTGCAAGATCAAAAGAGAAAGCTGCCAGAATAAATGGGTTCAATTACACGACCCGTCGTTCTATTCATATTTCGCATGTGATACCTACACGCTTACAATCATATGTGACCGTGAAACCCGAGTCCGCCAAGTCAGCAAGGCCGGGCTCATTCACCTAACAAAACAATGCACAGCAAAGGGGCGTGACGTCACACTATATTCCTATCAACAACAAAGCTCACTTAATCTCAAATCGGACCTAGTACTTACCAACATAGCTCCGATACAGCACCACACTTTCAACGTTACGTTACCGTTTATCGAACCAAGTCTAGATTATCACCTTAACTCCTCGCTACAGCAGCTCAGCGAGCAAATCAGCGCGATGAAGGAAGCGGCACAACAGGAGGTGACCTTAACAACGCACGATATTCACCAATACGCAATATCGTACAGCGTATTAGCAGCAATCGTAGCAGCGTTCCTGGTGTTCCTGTGGAGACGAAGCAGACGAGCCGTCAGTGCGTCCTCCGCGCGCGCCAAGGAGCCGGTGGCACCGCCGGTGCCACCCCCCGCGTCTCACCCGCTGAGAGAGGCGTCCTCCAGCGGAGATAGTGTTAGTGCGCGTCGGCAGCCCGTGCCCGAGCTAGGGCATGGTGCCAGTGGGATCGTGCGGTGGTCCAGTTTACGTGATATAGACACAATAACTTCACCCATCAGCAAGCAGCCAACCAGCGGACAATCAGTTTTTAGTATAAAATAGGGATTAGTTTTGTAATGAAGCAATCACTTAGATTAAAGCATTAAAGCATTGTCCTAACAATCACCTAGTCTAAGAAAATATTGATCATCTATGTAATACTAACCCCTCGATTGTAGCGCCTCATCTCATTCTCATCTCGTACCTCGCCCTCGGGAGTATGTTCGATGCATCGATCACACAGATACGAGTAGGTATATTAGCATCATCAGCAGTTTGACCTAAGTAGGTTACTCGTGCCGCGAGCGCGGCCGGGGCGCCTACAGAAGTCAGTGCACCAGCAGCAACCATCCATACCGCACTCATATATAGTCGTAGTTTTATATATACAATATAGCTTTTGTACAGTAAACTCGACTTTTCTATCAGCATCCCGGGAAGAGCTAGCCGCGATTCCTACATATAGGTTACCTATTGTCCCATAAATCATTTCCCATGGGATAAAAACGGGGTGTTAAGTTTCTATAAAAAAATGATTTTGGTTTTTGCCCTTCACACCAAAACTACTAAACGGATTGGGTTCAAACTTTGTAGAAATTTAGTTCTTGACCTAGTATTATAAATGTGAAAGTTTGGGTGTTTCTTTGTTACTCAATCACGTCATAATGGCTAAAACGATTTCGATGAAATATGGTGTGTTGATAGATTATATTTCGTTCGCTTCATTTTTCAGATACAACCTTTGTTTTGACCTGGATTCAAACATAGGCTACTTTTTGTTGACAAACAACGTGTGCGAAGCCGCTGGCGGAAGCTAGTGTTTAATATAGTACAATATAGGCGGGCTTATCACTTAAAGCGATTTCTTGAAGCTGAAGTGAGACGCATAAGGTTGTGGGTAATGTTTGCATGGTCTACAGATATTAAATGAGTACAAAAAATAATTATATTAAGTTTTTTATCAATTATCTGGTTCCCATAGCTTTGCTTAGTTTGGGGCTATTTTTTTTTACAATATTTATTTATTTATTCAAACAAACAAACAATCTCACAATCCATATTGCTTTATAATATTAGCGTAGATGGCGCTGTGTGAAATGGCTAGCGTTATTTATTTATCGGCTCCACCCTCCACTCCTGCGACGCTGGCTGCATTGCCGCGCTAAATTGCAATGCTTATGCGTTGATGTAAACACGATGGGTCTCGGATACCGCTTTGACGTCATGAATGTGATATACCCTGGTGCTTCTTTATTTAAATTATCAAAAAAATAAAGAAGCGGTTGAGCCGCTTCTCTCCTCACCCCAATATAATTCGCGCCTGTGAATTCCCCCATAACTCTATAGAGACGGGCGTAATCTCATCGAGGTGAGTGTAAGCCCGCTGTGATTGGATCGGCGCCGGTTTTATCGCGATATTTCTGGATCTATAGTGACATCCGGAGGGCTTATCCGCAAATAAAAATCTGACGTATATAATAAAAAAAAAAAATATGCACAAAACTGTCATCCAAACTAAAAATTAGATACATGTACAAAATATAAATAATTTAGAGCATATATATACGTATTTTTAAGGTGCTCCTTGAAAAATGCCCCAAGAACTGAGCGCGGCAAGTCTTGAGGTTGGACTGCAAATGAACCGGTCGAAGACTCAAATAATTACCAATGCCACGAAACGTAGGGTTGAGGTAGATGGACAGGAAATACTATTTATGTCGATGAATACATTTACTTGGGCCAGTTAGCAAGCTTCGAAAACAGGCATGACAAGGAAATCGATCGCCGATTCGAAAATGTCTGGAAGAGCAACTCGTCCATGAAGGGTGACCTTCCTCTGAGTCTGAAGCGCAAACTCATCGACATCTGTATCCTGCCTGTCCTAACCTACGGTGCGCAAACATGGTCATTTACCGAGCTGCAGAAGTCCAAGCTCAAGATTTGCCAAAGGGCAATGGAACGCAGCGTTCTAGGATTCCGGAGAACCGATCGGGTGACGAATACCACGCTTCGTTCATTAACAGGCATTGCCGATGTGGGAGCCAAAACCGCAAAGCTCAAGTGGAATTGGGCCGGGCATGTAAGTCGAACGCTTCCGGAGAAATGTGCCAACATCGTAACAGCTTGGGTATCGGAGGATGGACAGCGACGTCGGGGTCGGCCGCGAAAGCGTTGGCGCGACGACATCAATGGATTCAAGAAGGAATGGTGGGAATCTGCCAAGATTGTGATAGGTGGAATGAGTTGGGGGAGGCCTTTGCCCAGCAGTGGGAAAGTGTAGACTAGTTAAAAAAAAACAACTAATAGATTATCCTAACCCTGCACTGTACCTATATTTGCCACCACGCAGTAATGGTGCTACGTTGTGTTCTGGTTTGACAGGTATGGGTGCCGTTGAATTTACAGGCTCAACATACCCTTCAGTCTGTATATCTCAGGTGTACGGGGGATTATGCAATGGCATGTAGGCAAAGACTGCAATATATGTTAAATACCTACTAGTGGTTTGCCTCGAACTGAAATCTCGCGTAATCTTTAACTATCAAAATAGTGCCACGAAATGCAAACCAGATGTCTTGATCTACAGTTTCATTCAAATTACAGGTAACGCGAGTTCATGTGTTTTGGTTATTATTTTTGGGGTTAAAATTGCAGTTATTCTGGATTTCAGACGTTTGCCTATATTAGTGTCACTAAAGCTACACGCATACCAAATTTCACCTCTGTTAGGTCACTGGTGTACCCTGTGAATTTTGTCAAAGTTCAGTTTTTAATATGGGTAATAAATCAAACACTGCAACGACGAAAAAAAAACTAAAACGGGGTTGAAATGTACCTACAAATACCTTTTATTAAACGTGCCACTCGACCGGATAGTCCCATTTTAGTTTCTTTTTACCCCTCTTGAACCCCAATATCTCAACAACCACCCACACATTTTTATTTTATTTAGTCACACCAAAATTGTGCCACCACTAATTGTGATAAACGCTTCGAAAGTTATCCTCGGATAAACAAACATACATACATACATACGTCCAAACATACCTACATACATAAACACATACATACACACATACAACGCCGACTTACCCAAGTTGATTTGGAGATTTCGCTTCGCTTAAACCTGTAAGAGACTTTTTTAACATTAAGAGACCTTAAGAGAACTTAAGAGACCTTTAAGAAACAAACCTTTAAGGTTTTTCAGTGCTTTATATGTTACTAGTAGTAGTAACTTTTGCCGAATAAATACAAAAAAATATATACAATATTAAAAGTACTAGAAGTCTAAGCAAAGCTATAAGACCGCCCATTGTACTATTTGCTTTGTGTTTTATATTTTGTTTTTATGGCGTACAAATAAGTGTTTTCATTAATTCATTAATTCAAAGTCTTAGGTGTTGAAATAGGCATCACGTGGCCCATTACATGCGCAGTCTTACGAATAAGAATAACTTATTTTTTAACAAAACTTAATAAAACAGCACTTAAATGCTAAATTTTAAACAATAAACACACTATTTGTTGACGGTAGATTTATTTGCTTTACGTGCAGTTCTAAAACCATTACCTACCACGCTAGTTGTAAACTGTGTTACGGCAACCTAAATAAACTTAAAAAAAAACAACTAAGTGATCTTTATATAATAAACTATAAAAGTACTCATAATATACAAGACTTTAACATACAATCTTACAAATTAATTACAGAACTAGAAACTAATAAATTCACAGACATCCTTTTTATCTACAAAATAAATTTATTGCTCAACTGAAGTCCAAATAATTAAGATAGTCACACAAATTTATTACTTAACATAACTATAAATCTTTTAAGTAGTAAGAGCCCCGAACTAATCTTCTAATTTTATTTTGAGTGCTAAGTGATCCATTTATTATTAATTAGCATACGACGAAATTAAAAAAAAAAAAACGGTTGTTATATCTTATTGGAATAAAAGTTAGGATTTTTTTATTGAGATTTAAGTTTGTGAATCTTTCTAAGTTCATAAAAATTCATAAAAATGTAGTGAATTTCATTAATAATCTACTTTATAAACTACTGCATACTGGAGGCAGTTTATTTATGAAGCTCATTCCACTGTAAGTAGACCCTAAGGCCGGTACCCTTGTTCCGGAAGATAGTTGCTATCGCCCACCTGTCGTTTGACCATACCGTCTTTTCGACACCTTTAGTACATATGTGTATGGGACGGCCTGCCCCGGCGAGACAGCAACCATCTTACGAAATGAGTTTTCTTAATTTCGATGCCTGTCAATGCAACGTATGACTGATACGTTCCTGATTATCTTACGAAATGTAAATAAAAAATCTGTAGATTTTGGAATAAAAACAGCAAATCCCTTCAAATCTTATCCTGAAGAATCCGGTGACGAATTCATTTTTCTTTGCGAATATAATCCCTCTTAAAAATGGAGTGTATACTTCAACACAATCAAGGTTGGTATTTGGCACCTGAACTTTCGACCCTCAAGTTCCTTATTTTCATTAATGCGCGACAAAGCGCGCATTTTTTAATATATTTTATACACTAGTGGTTTGCCCCGAGCTGAGATCTCGCGAATCTCACAAAATAAGTATTATTCTTAAGGCGATTCGCACAACGATGCCTAAACGTATTTAGTGGCCAAATATGATTTAAACGTTTTCAAATCATACAAATACGTCAAATTTAAACATGTTTAGTCGCTAAATACGTTTAGTGATCTATGTGATGCCGGCCTTAATATTTAACTAATAAATTAATGCCACAAAATGCATAACCAACCTATTTGGCCTACAGTTTCATTCAATTTAGGGGTAACGGGGGTTCTTGTAAATTGGTTAATGTTTTTTGGGGTACAAATTGCAGTTATTATGGATTTAAGACTTTTGCCTATATTTGTGTTACTAAAGCTACTCGAATACCAAATTTCAGCATTGTGGGGTCACTGGTGTACCCTGTGAAATTTGTCAAAGTTTTGTTTATATTATGGCTAATAACTCAAACACTACAAGGACTAAACTTAAAATAAAAACGGAGTTCAAATGTCCTAATGAAGACCTTTCATTTGACGTCCTAATTGACCTAATAGTCTCCTTTTCATTTTTTTACCCCCCTTGTACCTCGATATCTCAACAGCCTCCCAACATTTTTAGCTCATTCGGTCACACCAAAATTGTGCCATCACTATCTACCTATGTATCAAATTTCATGGTGATCGGATCAACGCTTCGAAAGTTATCTTCGGACAAACAAACATACATACATACATACGACGCCGATTTGCCCAAGTTGATTTGGAGATCTCGCTTTGCTCGATCAAATATAAACCATGTATAAAAATGTGTTTTTAATGAGAGCGCTGAAACGAACTGAATTGTGACGACGAACGCCTCATAACGTCGTTATGCGCCGCGCTGTGCTGTACAACGCTGCGGAACTTCTCGCCGGTCACAACAAGCACCGTGTCGCGGTACGCGGATTACTTGAGAGAAACTCACTGATTCAGAAAGCGTAAAACGCACACCGCTGTTTTACGGTGTCGTGATGCACCTCGCGGCATCGCTTTACGCACTGCGCGCGCGGGTTCTCGTGGAATCAACTAGCTTCTTGAGGCATCGTATCGCGTAATTTTAAATAAATTAATAATGTTATTAGTATGTTTTTTGTTATTAGCTTTTGCGGCTTTAGTTTCACTGCGGCCACGAGGCCTATGTGATCGCCAAAAACAAGTGGCGTTTAAAGTTCACCACTAAGTCCTACAGCTGCTAAAAACTGTAGAATATTCTTAGGGGTGATAGCTGTTAGCTCCTCCGGGCTAAGAATGTGTTTGCACAGATGAATGCTACGTTTACGTATTAGTGGAGCACACTAGCCTAACAGATGTAAGTACGATTCTGCCGCCCCATTACAGAATCTGCAGGTATCGCATAACCCTTAGCATGAACATGTGTTTATTAAGCCGACAGTGTCCAGGCAGGGCGATTAGTATGTATATACTTAAGTTGTTTTGTGTAAGAATACATAAGTGAACGATTTAGAATAAGTATCCGTAATGTTATGCTTTCTTTAATAAACTGAAGTTTGAACTGTGTAAGTTGACCTTTAGAGTTAATTGTGTGTGTATGAACAGAAAAGTTCTTTGGTTCTGTAATTAAAAGAGTTCCTGCTGTAACAACTTAACCAATTTTATTTAAAAAAAAAATGTGTCTTAAGTTTTTTTCAACAAATACTTAAGTTTTACAAGAGAAGTGCTTTTACGAGTATCTTAGGTACTTTAAAAAAAGAACGTTTGATACATGCCCAATTTTTCGTAGTTTTTTATATTAATGAATAGATAACAAGCTTCCTAGTAGTAACCATTCATTATATAGTCATTTTTTGTATTACATTTTTATTGTAAATCCCCCAATAAAGATAATCGCCACAAACAGTAATAAAACTTTTAAATCAGAATTTTGACTTAATTACATTTTTCACTACAAAAAAGCCGGAAATCTTCGCTATCCAATCCGTTTACACATCTCATAACACAATAAACCCGTGTATCCAAATCGTGAAACAGAATGTACATTCGAATTTCCCCGATGCATGGCCGTACACTAATGAAGCCCTGTCAATCAGCCCGTTTGTCTGTATGTCCGTCACTCGGCCGTACAAATTAGTGACAACGCTCGCTCCCAATCCCTATTAATGATCTTGTCTACACTGTGAGCCAGCTAATGGAGATTATAGCTTGTACATTTAATGTCTACACTTATTAAATAAAAATAAATCAATATGTAGGACATTTTACACAGCACTATCTAGCCTCAAACTATACAAAGCTTAATTAATGCAAACGTATACATGCATAATGCAGCGTCAATTTTTTGAGACGATATTCTTAAGATTTTCCTGTACCTTCATAATAACAACCTATATTGTCCATGTATATTGTATTTGGCGAAGGTCTCTCCCAAGTCCATCTATCTCTGTCATTTGCTACACTCCGCCACTCCTGCTCGAAGGCAACAAGATCGTTTCGCCAACGCTTTCTTGGCCGACCCCGACCGCGTCTTCCATCAGGGCTCCAGGTTGTAGCTAGTAGCAATATAAATGATTTTATAATGTTAAATTATTCTGACTCTGACACTAGGGTTCTAGGTACAATTAGTATCATGACACAATATCCTGACCTGAGATAAATATTTTATCTCGCTAATTTTGAACCCTGGCTTTAAAGCTTGGTTTAAAATAAATTCTAATTCATTTATTTCCGGAATAAAGGTAATAAAGACAGTTGCCAGATCAAATTTAAATTTATTTCATTATATTCTACCCCAAACCGGGGCATGCAATAAGCTCTTGTATAATTTCATTTTTAAAATTAATATTCAGTGGTTTTCGGAATTATACGTTTGCAGTTCTATTAATTGATTTTTTTAAAGATTATTATTGTTTAGCCATGAATATAATAAATCTATAAGCGAGCGTTCGAGGCGAGACGTTGTTCGGAGCGCATCGCACTCACCCTGATAAGGTTCACGAATTGAACCGAAATATTGATGGTCGAAAGATCGATAAAACGGTATGTGATAAATCCCGTATAATTATGATTGAAAATCTTTAAGCAATTGTTTCTAGTGGACTCATTCAGTTATGTCGCTGTTCAGTCATTACGTTCTGATTGCTGATTTCCGGGCAACTTTGAAGTCCTAACCTTAACTAACATTTATATAGAATGCACCTATATGACATGTAAGCGATTTTTACCAATACCTGCTTATGATTTATATATGACTTATGTTATGTTATGTTGGTGGACTCCCTTTTCCGTATTCGAACTCCGTATGTGGTCCATTATGCGTGAGAGAGTTGACTATATGGATAGCCAGCCTAACTCCGACCAGAAGCGCAGAAGTTTCCTGGGGTATTCGCAAGCTTCACGGAGTGACCTTGGATTGTCCGGCATTTCGGCACGTTGTGCTGTTACCTCCACGTATTCCAGGACTACGTGGTCAGCTGATTCTTCTTCGGTGAGACATCCCCTGCAGATTGGGCTGTCTGTTGCTCCGATGATGTAGAGGTGTTTGTCCTGTAATGGTCCCCACGATGATTCGAAGGCCCAGTCTTTGAAGGTTGAGCAGTCGACGTGTCAGTCGTGGCGAGACGGCCGGCAGAGCCACCCTCGACTGTCTGCAGTCCATGGTCTGTGCCCAGCGTTCGTTGTGTAGGTTTAAAAGTACGATTCCGTATCCATGCTCGTAGCTGAGTGAAAGGCACAGGGAGGAATGGAGGTGGGCCTAAAGCAGTGGTTTCCGATCCTCTTCTAGCTAGTTCATCTGTAGCATTGTTGCCTAGTGATCCGCTATGCCCCTTGATCCATTGTAAGATCGCCTTTTCTTCATGGCGATTCTTTCTAGGGCTAAGTGGCATTCGTAAACGAGCTTGGAGTTACAGCTGTGACTCTCCAGAGCTCTGAGTGTTGCTGTACTGTCGGAGTGTCGTATGTGGTAGTCTTTCATCTGCCTCCTGTTTATTGCGGTACCTGCTTCGGTCATTATATGACTTATATTTTATTGTATTAACCTTTGGGCCGATTACGCCACCAAGATTTGATTTTCCACCTATTTTATAGTACATATGTATATGTTTGTTGTACTTGAACGTGAGACTTTGACACTTGTCGTTGCACTACTGTGCTCTTAGATTCTCTAACAGCTCCTTATATGTAACATGTTGTTTTACGTGGATAACGTTGTGGGCTACATTATCAATAACTTACATATTCCCAGAATGTACCTACATGGATTGTATTTATACCAAACAATGTAGTTGTTTGTTGTTTTTTGAAAAATAAATAAAGAGAGGCGA
This sequence comes from Philereme transversata, assembly GCA_963924445.1. Taxonomy (NCBI): domain Eukaryota; kingdom Metazoa; phylum Arthropoda; class Insecta; order Lepidoptera; family Geometridae; genus Philereme; species Philereme transversata. Next base: position 17,888,979 of record OZ004347.1, read on the forward strand.
AAGAGAAACCGTAGCTTCTACCTCAAACCCAAAGGTAGTGGATTACGCCAGGGTATGAATAAAAATTCTTTATTATAGATTAGATTAAATCATATCTAATAATAATACAAATACAAAGAACACCGTAAAACTATGTGATACAATTGGCGGTCTTATCGCTGAATAGCGTTCTTTACCAGAAAATCTTTTGATTATACCTTACAAGCTTGAGACAACAGTTGAAACGAAATAACTAGTGGTTCGCCCCGAACTGCGATCTCGCGAGTCTACCATAAAAACAATAAAAATATTATTCGTAATCTTTGACTATCAAAATAGTGACACGATCTAACTTGTAAACCATCACCATAACGATCAACATATAACTTGACCTACAGTTTCATTCAAATTACAGGTAACGGGAGTTTCAGTTACTCTAGATTTCAGACTTTTACCTATATTTGTGATACTTATTCTCGGACAAACAAACATATATGCATACAACGCCGATGTGCCCAAGTTGATTTGGAGATCTCGCTTCGCTGTATTAAAAAAAACAAATTAATGTAATCATAATGGGCTGTTTTAGCGCTTAACAAAGCGATTTCTTCCAGACAACCTGTGGATGGAGAGGACCATTGCTTAATGGAACATTGGCCGAGGTGTAAAAAGGAATATACATGAGTACAGTAGTGTAGTGAGTGAATCTTCAACGCACTAACTAAATAAATAAATATTGCTGGACATTTTACACAGCGCTATCTAGCCCAAAACTAAGCAGAGCGTGTACTATGGGAACCAGATAACTGATAGAATACTTATGTACTTTTTTTTTGTAAATACTTCGGTATTGTACGATTCTTTTGCTTTTCAGCATAGACCTCCCCCAGACTTTTCCAAATCACGCGATCGTGGTACATGTAGTAACCCAGCTATTTAACTTTGTAATTGTAACTGAGTGCTGTCAAACATCGGAATACCAGTAGGTACGTACTCATAATTAATGATAGCTATGTGTTTTGTTCCGTTATTGTTTTATTTAAGGATACTACGATGGGGGCAATTGCAGGGTTAAATATTTGATTGTCGTTTCAAAAGATAGATTAACCACGCGATAGTACATATATAGAAGTGGCTTTTGTTTGACATGAATGGTCTTTGTAATATATTATTCACCCTCTAAGAGGTTAAAAATTAAATTACTATAATTAATAACAGTTTTTTTGTATACGACTTGGAATTGGAACAAGTCTATGACCCACTTGTTGTTAAGCGGTAACCATCGCCTATAACAAAGTAACTACTGCTTCATAGGTACGATACACTGCTCTGCGTCCATCAACTTGAAGCATACAGGTGTAATGCCTCATGCATGGTATGCTGTCGGTCATTCCAGTACGTGGTCTCCAATCGTGAATCTTTCTGCCACAATGGTCGTCAGTTCTTCAAGCTATGTGCGTAATGGCGACCTAAGTCTTAACTATTGTTATAGCTTAGACCAACTCCGTACTATACTTTTTATAGTTTTGTAAATTAATGCCCAGATTTTGTAAAAAAAGTAAAAAGTAGTTTGCTAGAAATGTAAACAGGCATAAAACGAAAAGAGTTTTAAACATGCCTGAGTTTAAATTAAGTTTTTAATTTATTAGGTACACGCACACAGCCGGATGTGTGTGCGTGGTGCGTATTGCGTAGCATGCCGTGGCGTGTGCATAGCGGTTGTAATGTATGGAATTGTAAAGAAGATGTTAGACCGCTTCGTGCACGCTCACGTCACGTACACGCATCCAGTTTACACCAGCCAGCTTTAACTTTGATGGCTACTAAAGCAACGATTGACGACACTGAAAGGTGATATGCCTCTATAGATTTACGAGCAAAGGGTAACGACCTCCGTGGCGCAGTGGGCGAATAGCCGGCTGAGACGCAGGTTACGAGTTCAATTCCCGCCGCGGAACCAATGTTAGATCTTTACCAGTCTTTATAAAGTGGTCGTCATTTCCATGACCCGTAGTGTAAAATTGTTTGATAAATGATTAAAAATGAACGCTGGAAAATAAGCTTATATTGAAAAACACGTAAAATTTCCTAAAACATTTTTATACATAATAATTTTAATGGTTGCCTCATTAAAATTGTGGCTAAAATATTCTATTACGTTGTAACAAGCGGGCGTGGTAGTCAAGTCACTGCTACCCCCAAATGAGCATTTCTCGTGACTTCAAATAGCCTCCAAGTTTGAAAGCGTTTTGCCCAAAGTTTGTATCGGCTGAAAGATCTGCTGAAAAGTGAATTGATGACAAATCAGTTTCCGTATAAAGGTGAACGCGCTTTTTAATAGTATGGTAATAGGTTAGACGATGAAGTTTGTTTAAGTGCTTTCGAGGTTGGGTGGAAGTGAATTGAGGTGAAATATGAGGGGAATTATTTATGCAAATAATTTTGAGGTACGCCTACATCACAGCCTACGAGATCAAATTAGAAATGTATTTATGTATTACAAAAAAAGTTAAAATAACAGATTGTTCAACCAAGGGTTATGTTTTTATTTGTAAGCTCAACTCACAGCTATAAATCATAATTCCAAGCTATCAAGGAACCATCTCCTGCAGACAGGGGCTACGGATAGTGGGCTATGTTGGGGATGCCTACAGAATGAAGAGACCAGTGGAGCACATGCTGCTGCACTGTACGGCCACACACGAAGCCAGACAGAAGACGGGACTGCATGAACTCATCGAGTCATCATCGACGTCAGCAACGACCTTGGGGGCTCTGGAAAACTGCTGCCACCAACACGAAGTCCTACTTTGCTACTTTATGGAGTTGGGATGGCTGGGGTCAGGTTAGAAGGGGGGTAATGCACAATACACCTTTATGCGGGACGTCAGTGTAGATCTTATTCCCCCAACCCTTATAATTAAAATTATTATTCTATTTGATCGAGCGACGCGAGATTTCCAAATCAACTTGGGCAAATCGGCGTTGTATGTATGCATGTAAGTATTATGACGGATCTCAATAAAATTTGAGGCACACCAAGCACTTGACACAAGATTTTGCAAAAAAAAATTCAAAAGGGGGGAGTGTTGGTTATTGCATCGTTAGAAGGGCTCGCGAGGTCTACTGTTCCCACAGAACCACTAATTTACTATTTTGTAAGACTCACAGACTTTTTAACCACCAACGCAAAAAGAAGATGTTATAAGTTAAACGCCTACGTCAGTGTGTCTGTTTGTGGCATCGAGGCAAGATGCGGGATGAGCGCTGATTAATTCTGGAGATCATTAAAAAGTTATGCTTCTGATACTTAGGAAATTATTTTGACAAAGGAGTGTGATCTGTCGATATTAGCGAAGTTTTGGAAACAGAAGTTTCGGATACCCTGATTTAATATCATTTAACTTTTCAAGTTTTGTACGACAGCCTTCATTCATCAGACAGTTCATTGTTATAGATAGGGGTGCACTGAAATTCATCAATACAATACTAATATAGCGAACAAAATAGTTGTTTTGTTTATTTTTTTTGTTTTGATATTTGTTTCGGGTATGGTTGTTTCTCTATATATTATAAGTATGTATTTACAAAAAAAAAGTATATAAGTATTCTATCAGTTATCTGGTTCCCATAGTACAAGCTCTGCTTAGTTTGGGGCTAGATAGCACTGTGTGAAATGTCCAGCAATATTTATATTTATTTTTTATTTAACCTCCACCCGCAGGTTCGCACGCGTGGTTTGTCAACAAAAAGTAGCCTATGTGTTAATCCAGGTTATAATCTACCAAAATACAAAATTTCATCGAAATTAGTTCCGCCATTACGACGTGATTTAGTAACAAACAAACAAATAAATAAACAAACATTCAAACTTTTGCATTTATAATATTAGTGTGACTAGTTGCCACCCGTGGCTTCTCAGGCGTGATTTGTCATTATAAACAATCTCATTCTGCGCAATCGGGTAAAAAGTAGTCTATGACCCAATCCCGGTCATATTACGTCTGTATTCTAAATTTCAGCTCCGATTGAGCTAAAATTTTGAATTTAACTGCATTTTAAACTAGTTCCCCCCACCGATGTAGGGGGAAGATAAAATGCAGTTGCATGATTTTACCTAAATAAACTAACAAACAAAAAAAGTTCAAAAAAAAAACATTACGTAATTAAATTATTTGACGACCTCTGTGGCGCAGTAAACGGCACTGGCTGAGAAGCTAGAGTTTGCGTATTTGATTTCCACCACGGACAAATGTTTGCATGATCTACAGATATTTGATCCGGGACTGGATGTTACTCTTTATGATTTATTAGGGGACTAGCGCAACTATGCTTAAACGTATTTAGTCACTAAATATGATTGATCGAGCGTAGCGAGATCTCTAAATCAACTTGGGCAAATCGGCGTTTATGTAGGTATGTATGTATGTTTGTTTGTTTTTCCGAGGATAACTTTGGAAGCGTTTATAAATGCGATCATCGTGAAATTTGATATATAGTAGGTAGTGTTTGCACAATCCTGGTGTAACTAAACGAGCTAATAATATATAAAATATATAAAACACTGAAAAACCTTAAAGGTTTGTCTCATAAGGTCTCTTAAGTTCTCATAAGGTCTCTTAAGGTTAAAGTCTCCTAAAGGTTTAAGCGAAGCGAGGTCTCCAAATCAACTTGGGTAAATCGGCGTTGTACGTATGTATGTATGTGTGTAGGTATGTATGTATGTATGTATGTATGATTGTTTGTCCGAGGATAACTTTCGAAGCGTTTATCACAATTAGTGATGGCACAATTTTGGTGTGACTAAATAAACTAAAAATGTGTGTGGGGAGAGGGGGGGGGTGTTGAGATATTGGGGTCAGGAGGGGTAAAAAAAACAAAATGAGATTATTAGGTCAAATAGGACGTCTGGGGTCACTGGTGTATCCTGTGAATTTTATCAAAGTTCAGATATTAACATTGCTAATAACTTAAAAATTACAAGGTTTAAACTATAGATAAAAATGGGGTCGAAATGTACTCATTAAACGTGCAATTTGACCGAATAGTCCCATTTTTGGTTTATTTTGTACCCCTTTCGAACCCTAATATCTCAACAGCCTCCCAATACTTTTAGCTCATTTAGTCACACCAAAGTTGTGCCATCACAACCTACATATTTACTAATATTCACGATGATCGGATCAACGCTTCGAAAGTTATCCTCGGATAAACAACCTATACATTTAACGCCGATTAGCCCAAGTTGATTTGGAGATCTCGCTTTCCTCGATTGATTCTTCTTTCCTTACATCACCAATTCCATTGATTGTCAAAATTTACTAGTGTTACTTTGTTATTGTTACTACATTTTTTTAGTGCATGCGGTGTTTACCTATAATTGATTGTGCAATTAGTACCTACTTATATTAATTTTTAGTTAAGCATGTAATATTGTTACAATCGTTGGTAGACCAAATAAATAAAAAAATAAAAAATAAATAAACACCACCAGAAATTCCCTGAATTCCACCCAATGATGATGTAGATAAAACTGCTATTTTTTTATTTATGGCTCTTAAGCAAGGCTATATCGGCATCATATGATGACAGGCGCCCTGTGTTTGCGATGCCTACATCAGGCGATGGTAAGCTAGTGTTTATCGGAAGCCAATTATCGAGGAATGCAAACATAGTCTTTATAGCAATTATTGATGGATTGATATGAGCCGATGGAAATTACAAATCAACGAATATTATAAATGCAATAGTTTGGATGTTTGTTTGTTTATTAATCAATCACTTCGCATCAGCTGGTATATAGATAGTTTATTACTTTTTATACATGAAAATGGTTTAGGCTCAGAGTCTCGTCGCGTTGATTTCAGTTTTCACTCACACTTCACCCCGCACGCGCCACTTGCTTTACGCCAAAGCAACAACTGGATACATTATCACAAATAAAATTAGCGAAAATTTGTGGAACTAAACATGTACAAAGTACTGTTAGTTACTCTCTAATAAACTAGCGCCATCTCTTTAGGCACGCGGGAACTACGTTTCATTGCAAATAACTCAACGTGATGAAACGCCATCTATATATTCACACGATGCATACGCTGGTTGGATGTTGCTGGCCGTGGGCCATTATTATTATTATTATAGCCTTATATTTCCCAAAAGACAATTACAAATAAAATTTCAAATCTATAAAATAGTTTAATAATTACAAATGGTATCATATTAAATTAAGTGCATCACATTGTTCATTAAATGTCATTATTATTATTATTTATTTTGGGATGCCCAATTTTGGACAAAGACCTCCTCCATCTTTTTCCATTCGTCTCTGTCCTGGGCTAGGCGCGTCCACGTGGTCCCAGCGGTGGCTACGATGTCGTCCGCCTAGCGGCGGCGCGGGCCTCGCGGGTACCAGTTCAGCAGCCTCTCGCTCCACCGGTTGTCTGTAGTTCTTGCTATATGTCCGGCCCATCGCCACTTAAGACGACATATCATTTTTGGGGCGTCTATGATGACGACTACGGCCGTGGGCCATAGTAAAATAAAACTAGTAAGTCAGAAATTTAGTATTTTCATTTGAGGTGGTATGTGAGCCCAAAAATAAAAAGCTTAATTAGTAAAAAAATATTGCGATATTAATTTATATGTTCATAAGCATTTATTTACACAACGAATATCATTGCAAGTCGATACCACAACCATTGCACATGTTTTGTACAGTTTTAAATAGTTTTTTGATATCGATAAAGATGATATTGTAGGTTTTTGAAACCTACCTTAAAATACCTATGTACATTGTTCTACTAACTACTCAAAAGTTAGTTGGTCGATAACTAATTTGGTAAAAATTCAGCTGCGTATTTTATTTGACTTTGTATTGATATTGTATGAGTATGTCCGAAACGGATAAGCTGTGCAAACTTGTACCTAATGTATAAGATCTTTGTTGAACAATAGTTAAACAATAACATATTTCTGATTCTGAACAGAGGCTACTTTTAATTGAAAAACGCGGGTGAAAACTAATAATTATATTCCTTTGATATTATAGTGCGCACAAAAATGAAAGGGGTTATTTAAATTAGCATAATAAATAAATTTGTGAATTGTATACCATAGAAATGTGAAATTTACTTTGGCATGTAAAAACAAACACTTTATTAAACTTATGTTATACTATTGCATATTGCGCAATGCTTGCCATCTAACCACATATACTGTACTGGTGACACCTCGAGATATCTCTTGCTGTTCCTTTCTAACCCAAAATCCGCAGCATTTCCGAAAGAGATATCAAATCGACCTTTATTTTTGGATGTCGATTGCAAGAGTAGGCAGTAAGTTTTATATAGAATTAATCCCCTAAATTTAGTCGATTTTCTTTAAAATTTTATAATATAACTAGTAGTTTTTTTTTGAGAAGTAATGTTTTATATATTGAGAAACCGTCACAGCCTGTACAAAAGTTTAACGTGGCTTGTTTATACTAATTTTACTTTAAACGTAATGTTTGGAGTTGCCTTTAACTAGGTACCCCCATTGAGCAGTCAACCGCATGTTATGTGGCCGCCGTGTATTATGGCGCAGTGAGCGTATAGCCGGCTGAGATGCAGGTGATTGCGGGTTTGATTCCTGCCGCAGATGCGGGATCTACGCCAGGAGTCAATCCCGCAATCACCACCACAAACTTTGCATGATCTACAGATATTTATAATAATGTATTATGATGATTGAAGAAAGTTTCAAACATATTTATAAGTGAGATACCTAAATAGATTCAGTGCGTTTTCCTTCTAATATTTGTTCGGAGATGAATTTAGTAAAAATTTACTATAATTTCTCTTAGTTGATATTAATAAATCATGTTAATTTCCTACATTTGGCCTCGATTTCCAAATTACCGTTCATATATCGAAAAATATTTCACCCATAAACCCATTACCAGGAAGCCTCTGAATAATACTTGTAACGTATGGATTTGCCCAATTTCCTTCCTAGCCCGGATGGTCCATTCGCTTCAATTCTACCAGACATAATGGTAAACCCTATTTCATAGAAAATATGGTCTAATTTGCTGTTGCATTTTGGTGAAATGAAATGTTTGGGTCTATGTGGTTAACCGACTTATCTGATTGTAAACTGATTTGTTGGTAAATTAGAATGTCATCAACGCAGTGCCAATTTCAGGAATCCGATACAAAAGTTTAAATTTTCAGTATTATTTGACATTATTAATGATCAGTAGTTATAATTTTGTGTTATAAATTATCTAGTCGCCCTGAACTGAAATCTCTAAAGCAGTTAATTCCGCTACATAATATTTATTTATATTTCTTAAAATATTAACTGGTATGTAACAAACATGATTGAAATAAATGAAAAAAAAATATAACAAACTTACAAACAAATATATTAGTAACTAGCTTCCGCCAGCGGCTTCGCACGTGTTGTTTGTCAACAAAAATTAGTCTGTGTTAATCCAGGTTATAATCTACGTACATACCAAATTTCATCGAAATCGATTAAGCCGTTGCGACGTGAAAGAGTAACACACATCCATACATATATAGGGTGTTTGATAATATACGCACAAAAATGGAAGGGATTATTTTGATGAGCATAATTAATAAAATTGGGAAATGTTTACCATAGAAATGTGAAATTTATTTGGGCATATAAAAACAAACACTATAATAAACGTATGTTGTGCTATTGCATAATTCTTGCCATCTAACCACAGATACTGTATTGGTGACGTCTCGAGATATCTCTTGTTGTCCCTTTCTAACCCAAAACTCGCAGCCATTTTCGAAAGAGAAATCAAATCAGCCATTATGTTTGGATGTCGATTGCAATAGTAGGCAGTAAGTTTTATATCGAATTAATCACCTAATCTTAGTCGATTTTCTTTAAAATTTGATAATTTAACTAGTTGTTTTTTTTAAGAAGTATTTTTTTATGTTTTGTGAAACCGTCACTTGAATATCGTCAGTATATCTATTACCAAGCACCTTATATACAAAATTTCTTGTTTATAATATTAATGGGATAGTGGGAAGTGGGATTGGTACGATTTATTGTTTCGGAACTGCATGATATTTTGTTGCCAATATGTTTTAACTTTTGTTGATAAAATTCCATCCAAGGATATTGTTTCCGTCCTAAACTATTCATATCGGATACCAACTCAGCAATTTTGATCCGATTTAATTTATAACACGATAGGTAGAAACTTGCAGAATGCAATACAATTTATTTCAACCCATCTGCTAGCGGGGGTGAATCACTGTAAACAAGCCTTGCAAAGTAAAATGATCTCTATCGCGCTGAGTTAAGATTCAATTTGACTAGAATACGAGAAATTTATTCTTCAAAATTTCGGGGATCATATTAATTTTTTCGAAATAAATTGAGCTTAATCTACTGACGCAAAGTTTTAAAATCACTTGCTTACTCTGAATTTGTGGATTGTTTTAAGTAATGAAATATCTGTACATTTCTAAGTACAAATATTCTGTGGTACAGTGTCGCCAGTGCATGTCCGAAATTAAATTGGCCGAACATTCCGCAAGATAACTAATTCTATTAAATACCTTTGGAAATTTCGGCTAGATGCGGATTATATTTACTTCTTTGAAAAATTTTGTAAGCTTTTGATTAAATAATTTTTAAAATAATCTTTTTTAAAGAAGATTGTAAACAGGCAATTCCCTAATTGTGAAATTTTTGACATTGCCAGCTAAATCTGATCTTCGGGTCCTAGTAAACTAGTGGTTCGCCCCGAACTGAGATCTAACGAGTCTCCCAAAACACAAAAAAAATATTCCTAGGGCGACTCGCAATACGATGCCGATACGTGGCTAAATATAATAAATAAATAGGAGTTGGCAAATCATACAAATACGTAAAATTTAAACGTGTTTAGTCGCTAAATACGTTTAGGGATCGTTGTGCAAGCCGGCCTATCTTTGACTAATAAAATAGTGCCACGAAATTACAACCAAATTATTTGACCTAGAGTTTATTTCAAATTACAGGTAACGGGAGTTCAAGTAAATTGGTTATGTTGGTGGAACGTCAAATAAAAGGTCTTTATTAGTACATTATTACTTCGTTTTATGTTTAGTAAAGTCGTTATAGTTTTTGAGTAAAAGCCATAATAAAAATTGAACTTTGACGAAATTAACAGGGTACACTAGTGTCCCCACAGTACTGTAATTTAGTATGCGTGTAGCGGAGGTGACACAAATATAGGCAGAAGTCTAAAATCCAGAATAATTGCAATTTGTACCCCAAAAAATTTACCAATTAACATGAACTCCCGTTGCCTGTAATTTGAATGAAACTGTAAGTTAAGTTGTTTGGTTATTTATTTCGTGGCACTATTTTGAAAGTCAAAAGTTACGAATAATATATTTTTGTTTTTATAGGAGACTCGCGAGATCTCAGTTCGGGGCGAACCACTGGTAGTTCTCAAATTGTCAATCAAGTTATATCGCCATTTCGATAGCTTTGTCATCACTGACAGTTCACTAGAATGTAGGAAGTCACTTTCCATGAACTCTATCGTTGATCGAGCGATTATTGTCGTCAGTAAACAACTCGAATGAGTCTATTCGTGTTCAATATCGTGTGGACACCATGTCATTAACTGACCGTTAATTTTGTGCAGCAAACAGAGTTTTTGTTTGGTTTGTGTTTATTGGAGTTGTAATTTGGTTTTTATTACTTGCCTAGTCAGAGGCTAAGGTCAGAACATTGAGCTACGTTTTAGATTATAATGAGACACATTGCAATGTTACTTGTCAGTTACTTAGCACTAAGACAAAACTAGGATGACAAAATTATGAATAGTATTAATATAGAGTTCATACTAAGTTCAACAAATAAAAAATCTTTATTTACAAAATATATACCCTGAGGGTAGGTATGTACCCACAAGCACCTTCTTTAGGATGACTATAATGCTAAACAAAACATAAATAGATATACGACTTTTGATATACTAGATATCAAAAGTCGAAGTATTATCACACTATCACATATAAATGTGAAAGTTTGGATGTTTGTTTATTTATTTGTTTGTTTGTTTGTTACTCAATCACGTCGTAATGGCTGAACCGATTCTAATAAAATTAGGTAGATTATAACCTGGATTACCACATATACTATCTTTTATCCCATAAATCAGTTCCCAATTGAAAATTAAAAATCGAGTTTAGTAGAAAAACACCACGATGCTTTACAAGTCTTCATTTATTCGTTAGTACACTCCTTTATGACAAATACTTCATTCATTACACTTTTAGGTAACCATTTCGCTTCGCAGCTCGAGAACGAATGAGCTCTTACTTTATTTTGAACGGACTAAACTCGCTGTTGGCCTCTGAGGCCGTGACAGCTTAACCGAACTTTTGGCGAGCGCAGATGGCGCTCAGCCCAGTAAGTTATTTAGGCAACTAGCGCAAGGGCACCACTTAGGTACGAGCCTCGGCTTGGGCAGTTGCCGGGGTGGGGATAGGAGAGAAACGCCCGGGTACATGTCTGGACCTCGTAAAGGCGGCGACTGAAGAGACTCGTCGACCTCGCCGGCGAGGTCGGTGTTTCTGTGAAGTGTTTGCTCTGTCTGATGTAGATGATTTAGATATCGCTTCCGCGTTAGCGGAGGTGATTTTGTCATCCGGATCTCCGAGAACGTGTCTCGGACGACGGAGGATAATGAGCTCTTACGAATAGGCGTCCATACTTAAATAGTCGCACTAACACAAAAGTGGCGAGTTGGTTTACTAAAGCGACATCTGTTTAAAAATGAACATCAAGCTAGTAAATATTGCTGAAGTAATAAAACTATACAATTTAGTACGTAATTGCAAATTGTAATCGCTAACATAATTATTTTAAACAAGGTACAAAAATGTCAAATTTAATTATAACTTACTTCTGTCAATATTGAATTGATCGTGAACGACTAAATTAATAAATTGCAATCAAATAATAAATAATACCATCAAATATTTATATAAATCAAAGAGATAATTTTTAGGCAAGCTAACAATTGGGATAAAAATGGGGTGTAAGTCAAGTTGCAACGGCGAGTTTAGCTTTATTTCTATGTTACTTACATATTTAGTAGTGTAACGCGTACGAAGTCGCGGGCAATAGCTAGTGATACATAAGCAGACAAATGAGATGTATTAAATTACTCCATTATGCTTGTTTTATGACCATATACTGTGCTACCATAATATCAACTTTATACTTAGACCAAGGATCACATACGAACAAATCCATTATTTTAATGCTTTTAGCTCTCACTTCAAAAACAACTATTCGAGAAAACATGTTGCCATTGTAAAATCTGTTTTACACCCTTACAAAGGTTTGCAAGATCCATACAAAGCTGTACGAGATCCTTACAATGTCACAAAGAATGTACGCGTTCTCAGAAAGCAATATCAGGAAAATAAAAACGTTTTAAGATATCTTGAACCTTCTATTGTGAGCTAACGATAGTCAGGCTTTATAGTTTCCTTAGTAAATGTTTATTCGACGACCTTCGACATTATTGTTTAACTAAGAATTGGTTTATGTTCGTGAAGTTCATGAGGTCGGATGTTCTGTCCAAGAGTTCGTTCAAGATCCTGATTTTTTTCAGTTCTGTGTGATATTTACAATTTTTTATCACCAGTTTATTTAATTTGTTCACGAGTTTTAGTGTCCAGCTCCAAATGATAACATATGACGACACGACTTTACATGCGCATTGAACCCTGGAACCTCCCTTGCTTGAAAACTGTTTTTTGCATAATTCATTGTGTCAGCAATGAAAAAAATTATTGATCGAGCTAAGCGAGATGTCCAAATCAATTTGGGCAAATCGGCGTTGTATGTATGTTGAGATATTATGGTTCATGAGTAAATGAGACTATTAGGTCAGGTCAAACGTCTAATAAAAGGTCTACATGAGTACATTTCGACCCCAATTTTCTTTTTATTTAATCTTTGTAGTTTTTGAGTTATTGGCCATAATAAAAAGAGAACTTTGACGAAATCCACAGGTTTATACCCCACAGTGTTGGAATTTGGTATTTATATAGCTTTAGTGACATAAATACAGGGAACAGTCTGAAATCCAGAATAACTGCTGTTTCTATCCCTAAAAAAACATTTAACATGAACCCACGTTACTTGTACTAGTAAGTTGATTGAAACTGTAGGTCAAGTTGTTTGGTTGTGCATTTCGAGGAACTATTTTATTTGTCAAAGATTTTTGGTTTTGCGGGTGACTTGCGAGATCTCAGTTTGGAGCGAACCACTAGTGTAGTCTTCTCTGTGTTCTCGGTGCCATTAGTTACATCCATGTGTACGTGTGTGTGTCGAATGAATTACCTACTCTATTTCTTCTTTCTTGTCTTTCACAATGAATGAATCAATGGCCTGCTCCGACGCTGCTGTAAGTGTGGTAACTTACTGGACATAATGACGAAAAACAAGACCACACAACCCGATCGCTGAGAGATATTTTTTTATAACTGACGAAGAACTAATGAATTGGATTTACGTTAGAGGACAAAACTGTTTTAATTTTACGAGTATTCCTAAAATTTAAATCATAACACGATCTACGAAAGCCGCCAAAGTTAAGTGGGACTGGGCTGGTTATTTATGCCGTATGTCGGGTGATCAGTGGGTTGAACTCACCACCGAGTAGAACCCCGACACAGCACGAAGACGTCGTGGCAGACCAAAGAAGAGATTGAGGAATGAGTACACTAATTTCCGAGCGGACTGGACCATCTTAGCGCCTGAAAGAAGTGTCTGGAAAGAATGGGGGGAGGTCTTTACCTAGCAGTGGGACACAGTGGGCTGATAATAATAACAATAACACGATTTGATACACCTATTGTATCGACCTTCATGCCATAAGGATATACGAAAAATGTTTACAATATGTTCATAAAAATATTCAATAAATACCTGAAGGTCTGAAAGTATAACAAGGAAGAGATTATTATTACTATTTGCATACCTGCATCTAGGTTGAATACAAGATTTCAATTTTAATATATTCATGTTTTTTTTTCATTAATTACCGAATCAATAGCACTTGATATTAACGTAAACAAACTCTTATAGCTAATGCTTAATGCCAATAACAGATCCTCATTTTATATAGACATAACTTTTAAGAAATCAGCCAACTTAATTTTTTTAAGGAATTTGAAGGTTTATTCTTGCAAATTGTATTGTATTGAGAGACAAAACCACACGTATAAAATCAACTTGATCCGTAAAATTTGATATTTACCCGCAAAGGTGTGATTCACGGTATCTCCTAATAGGGGTACAGGTCTCCCCCGCACCCAATCGCAATCACACCTGTGCCCATCTATTACCAAACCGCGTCCTTGTGGTTTACCGAATTATCTATCCACCGTAGCCTTTGTGATATTGTGGTGTCCCGTTATTATGCGGTCTCAGGTAACTGAATACTACTTGAACTAAGGGATATCTAATAGGTTTTAAATTAAAACTAAAAAAATATTTATTACACTTGCAAAAGGAGCAGGAACTTAATAGACATTAAAGTAATGCAATATAACTTTACATACATACATACTTGCCTTATTTTACTAAGAAAACTTTCGTGATTAATTTAAATATAGGGTGTTTGTGTAAGTTTCACTTTATTTTGAAAAATTACTTTCAGAAAGTGTTTCTGAGTGTAATTCTCCAAAATAATACCGACATGACGAAATGATGTTCCTATGTCATTTGGTTTTGCTGTTAGTTGGTAGTATTTTGACAACTACCAAATCCGCCCTATTAGATTAACACGAGTATAGCTAATCAAACTAATATTATAAATTGACAAATTGACAAATTTGACTGCCTCCGTGGCGCAGTGGGCGAATAGCCGGCTGAGACGCAGGAGGTAGCGGGTTCGATTCCCGCCGCGGAACAAATGTTTGCATGATCTACAGATATTTGTTCCGGGTCTGGTTATTTCTCTATATATTATAAGTACCTATGTAATTACAAAAAAAAATGTAGGTATATACATATTTTATCAGTTATCTGGTTCCCATACTACAAGCTCTGCTTAGTTTGGGGCTAGATAGCCCTGTTTGAAATGTCCAGCTAAAATTAATGAACTTTAATATCACGACCTCACTTTTTGTTCTCTGTCAGAATCCTCTTTCTACAAACTAGAGGCATCAAAATTCATGCATCTGTCTATCTCAAATGACAAACTCACAATGTAGAATCGTATTCAAAATCTCCCAGGAAATCTAACTTATAATACTAATTCCAAATATAATGAATTCTAGGTTACAGTTTCTAAGTTCAAACGTCCCTCAGGACTTAAGATCCAGGATTTGCACATAGATGTGAATTTATTCAGAGGTATTTCCCTGACGAATAGTTCTTGCGGGATATTTATGAACTCCCTTCGTAAATTTTTTCCGTGTGATTTTCAGTAAGTAGGGGGAAATCCGCATCGAAAATGCCTGGAAGAGCTACTGGTCCATGAAGGCGCACATGAAGGGTGACCTTCCTCTGAGTCTGAAGCGCAAACTCATCGACATGTGTATCTTGCCTGTCCTAACCTACGATGCGCATTGACCAAGCTGCAGAAGTCCAAGCTCAAGATTTGCCAAAGGGCAATGGAATGCAGCGTTCTAGGATTCCGGAGAGCCGATCGGGTGAGGAATACCACGTTTCGTTCATTGACTGGCATTGCCGATGTGGGAGCCAAGACCACGAAACTCAAGTTGGATTGGGCCGGGCACGTGAGTCCAATGCTTCCGGAGAAATGGGCCAACATCGTAACAGCTTGGGTACCGGAAGATGGACAGCGACGTCGGGGTCGGCTGCGAAAGCGTTGGCGTGACGACATCAATGCATTCGAGAAGGAATGGTGGGAATCTGCCAGGGATCGTGATAGGTGGAAGGAGTTGAGAGAGGCCTTTGCCCAGCAGTGGAAAAATGTAGGCTAGTTAAAAAAAAAGTGGGAAATCCGTTACAAAACCTTTTTCTGTAGAAAACTCGATGCCGCCCGTGGTTTCGCATGCATAGTTTGTCAATACCCAGAGGCCCAATTCTGAGAATTTATAAAAAAACGATTATGGAGCCATACCATTATTTAACGATTGTTGTTCCTGTCATAAGCTACCAAATTTTCAATGGCGTTGTCATAGCAACGGCACCAGCGGTAAAGATAAAAGATTGTGTTAGTAGAATAGTAATAGGTATTTAAAGTGCCCATTTTGCGACGATACATTATCATAGTGAAGCGATTGGTTTAGTAGAATTGGGCCCCAGTTATAATGTCTCAATCTAGGTTATAATCTCAGACAGATTATAGATAGATAGATCAGGTACGAATTCGCTGGCAACAGCTAGTTTATAATATTAGTGTGATTTATTAGTACGATGGGATTAAAACTGGAAATTTTCTTATAGGTTAATACAGTTATTATGGAGTGATTTGAATGAATAACAATGTTTCGGGATTTGTAGCAAGCTTGTATGTAAATTGATGGTGGTGACGAGCAAATAATTCAAACTGAATTTATTTTTAATACCAACCAAATTGAGGTTTTAAATAATTGCGTAGACTAACAAAGCAAAATCTGATCTGTCAGATAAGATGAAACCTGACAATTATGGGACTAAGCGAAACATCGAAATTGCATGATCCAAATCAAATCATTATATCAATTTACAAATTCGACAAATTGGTACTCGTTAATCAGTTATGTGACGATACATATTTAGTCATTTTAACGCGAATATACTGATTGACGTTACAAATGGCTATTAGTTTAAAAGTATTCACAGTTTATTTTAATCAGTTACATGATGATCATGATGATATCCTAGCCGATTTCGGCCACGGTGACTTTATTCATCTTGGACAGGCATGTTTAACTCCACATAAATGTTAAATAGGTCGTCAATATAAGTTTTAAAATGTTAATAATATAATTAGTAATAATAATATTTTAATTTGTTTATATTTTTTTTTATTAATATTGTAATTTTTTCTCCAACGCAGCAATGCCTGTCAACGAACGCAGCGTGGTATTTCTCACTCGATGGGAGGGTGAGATTGGGCGGGAAACATTAGCAAAATGCACCCCAATAGGTGGGCTAATCTAGCTAAAGTCAAAGTCAAATATTTTTATTCATTAAAATCACAAGGATCACTTTGAAACGTCAATTTTACTTCCTGTTCCTTCGCGACCAAGCCAGGAAAGAAAGGCAAGAAACAAGGCTGGTTGTTTTTTTAATGATCCTTTTACAATACAGATAATAAATTAATAATAAGCCACAACCTGGAGCCCTGATGCAAGATGCGGTCGGGATCGGCCAAGAAAACGTTGGCGAGACGATCTTGTTGCCTTCGAGCAGAAGTGGTGGAGTGTCGCACAGGACAGAGATAGATGAAGAGACTTGAGGGAGACCTTTGCCCAGCAGTGGTAAAATATAGGTTGACAAAAAAATATGTTGTATATAGTCACATTATTAGAAAGTAAGTCCAAAGAATTTTTTGGTTAAATACAAACCTAAAATGACCCTAAAACATTTATTTTTAGTTTTTATTTCATAGGCGTTACCAAAACGTATCACCATGCCAAATTATAGTTTTACAGCACAATACTCGAGGGACAGACAGACATACATACAAGCAGACGGATATGGCAAAAGTATGTCTATGGGTCTGGTAAACCCCTAAAATTTAGTTGTTGCTTAAATAAATAAATAAATATTGCTGGACATTTCACACAGCGCTATCTAGTCCCAAACTAAGCAGAGCTTGTACTATGGAAACCAGATAACTGATAAAATACTCATATACTTTTTTTTCGTTAATACATTCTTATAATATATAGAAAAACACCCAGACACGGAACAAATATCTGTAGATCATGCAAACATTTGTTCCGCGGCGGGAATCGAACCCGCTACCTTCTGTGTCTCAGCCGGCTATAAGCCCACTGCGCCATGGAGGCAGTCGAGTTAAATGAAGAGTATCTTTCCTCCAGCGAACTACAGAACCCTAAAATATTGTAGTTGCACATACTACGTGTTTTTTTATGTACGACATTAAATGAAAACACGGGTAGGGCCAATGGTTAGTATTGTTGTAAAAAAAGTTGTTTTCATATTAACTACCATGGATAATTATACATTTTTAAAGAATGTTTGAAACAGCCTGTATAAATAGGTAAACAAATCACATTTATTCATCATGTAAGTAGTACCTGTTAAACTGACTAAGCGGCATCGTCGCAAAGGCGCCGCCGATATACGTCACAAATAGTTTATTAGAAATGTATCGACTGCTGGATAAATATTCAAGCTACTGGTATTAAACTACCTCTAAAATCAGTTATTACGATTCCGGATGTATGTTTTAAATTTATGTCGTAAATAGCAAAACAGGTTGCATGAAGTATATGAGTATATCTGGTAGGATGATGTTTAGGCTCCCCCATTTTTGTAGTGCCTCAGAGATGTTTGCTCAGAATCGAACTGATGGCTTTCATGCCATCATTCGGAAGAAAACAACATGTCTGATGAGCAGGAGCAGCTTCAACACAATCCTAAAATCTGTGGCAGGGCGTTGTGTGTCCCCTATATGGACACACTTCGTCCGGCGTGTTGCTCCAGCATGTGCGTACACCGATGCATAATATTAATTTAATCTCATTTCATTTATTTTCTATTTTAATGTAATATATTTGTTATTTGTCTGTTTATTTATTTTAGTTTTAATTTACTCATATTATGATATTAATTTAATTTATTTTGATTATAATTAATGTTTTGTGATTATCGATTATTATTATTATCTGAAGTAAATGAGTGCAATACAATATTCCTTCAATAAAAGCTTTTTTCTGAAATAGTTTCAAAATATAACCTATCCATGTGTGATCCAAAATAAAACATGATTTCTGACCTTAAAACCGAGATATTATAGGAGAGATCGTAAACCTTTCCTCCAGGCAGTAAAATATAGTTTTATGTGGTTATCGAAGACAGGTGAGGCTTTGGAACATCTCAATGCTTTATCGAGTGGAACTGAAATGTAGCGCTGGCAACAAAGTGTGGATAATAAAAGTGAATATTTTGAGCTTTACTAGAAATACTTTTAAGGTGATCGGTGAAGCAGTTTAAAGATATTATTTTGTAAACTTTATATATTTTGTTCATACCCATGATTAGGTTTTAGATAGTAACACACTTGATGGAAATGCGGGTTGCTGGAATCCACTGGAAGTAGGCAGAATAATGCTTTATTATATATCAAGATTACCTAAAAAAACTGGTTAATGCAATAGGCGGCCGTATCGCTGAAAGCGATTTCTTCCAGGATTTTAATCATATTGGTATCTTTTCATATTGTATCTCTCTTACTTATTAAGGTTATTTTAGTCCAGCGTTGATGACCTATAAGAATTTCCTTACTATGTGTAGATAAGTGGCTTGCAAGCAAGTGTAGTGAAGTGAATATTTGCAGAGCTCTAGATTTTAAAGCAGGCGTAAAAACAAGTGGTCGTATAAACCAAGAGGCGGGTTTTATGAAAAACATTTGACTAAACATTTTAAAAGTACTACCTACAGCCACTTTGTAGAGTTTGTGACGCTTAAATATAATTTTATTTTTGTAAGAAAACTTCGTATTCGTTAACCTTTACCCGAGTCATTGCAATCCGCTCCGCTTTGCGTCTCGCCTCGCACACAGAAACGTAACGGTATGGTAAACGGTGATAAATACCGTATTTATAATAATGAAGTATAGTATATTTTGGTTTTAACCTTTAAAGTAAAACTTTTATTACATCGTCTCAAACTTTTTCGTCTGTGTGATGCATGTCGCGTGACGGTCGGCCGTGGAGTAGCGATAAAGTAAAAGGCGCTCGTCAGAGCAGCCGAGGCCAATATGGCGGCGCCTATAGTTCGCATCAGCTGACCGTGTAGTGTATAGACTATTACTCATTTGTGCCAACGAGGAAAAATGTCTATAATGTGAAACAAAGTTTCACTTTTACCGTGGTTTCATAAAACCACACAATCCTTTTTTTTTCTTATCGTGTCGATGCCTCATGAAACTCAGGTTATTTAAAAAAATTGGTTTGCATTTATATAGTCTTTGGCAACGTTTAAAAAAAATGACATGCATTTGAATTTAATGTACACTATTAGTAGAACATTTAGTACTTGTATAGGCAATACCACGTTTTTTTTCTGTCCGTACGTCTAAATATTTTTATGTCCGCAGTGAGATTTCCGCTGAAAAGTCACGGTATTTTCTTTATTCATACGCTACTGTTCAGTTTATTGCTTGATATATTACGGCTGCTCAATGTAAATATATACAATATACTGTATGTCACCGCATTTACGATTTTAATTTAAATCACAGGTAGGACTGATGGATGTTGTTGTTATATAGTTTTTTTTTTAATTCAGGTCCATGATTTTATTTATTTTCATTCTACTTTAATTTTAAGTCCTAAAATATGAATGAAACAGCCTGCTTAAAATATGTAAACAAAGCATAGTTATACATCATGTAGGTAAATAGGTAGGTACCTGTTAAACTGACTATGCGGCATCGGCGCAAAGGCGCCGCCGATTTAAGCTAAAATTTGTTTATTGGAAATGAATCGATTACTGGATAAAAATCAATTAATACGATTCTGCATATGTGTTTTAAATTAATATTGTGAATGCGGTGGCAGACTGTATAGTTGTCATCTTAAAATTTCTACATGTTATTATATTATAATCTTGTAGTATAGGTATTAACAATAGCTTGTAGATTTGTAAGTTTGTTTTTAGGGGTAAGTCTTAAAAATTAAATAATTTTCAGGATCAGTTAAGCAGTTATCTGATTCTGACAATTATTTCATTGATATTATATCTATCTATTTACAATATTCATAATAACTGTTTGGGCAGGAACGTCGACGATGCGAAAATAAATCGTTTTATTCTTCAATATTAATGTTTTAATCAGGAATTTACAAATCTTTCGTATTTCTTTCGTAAAATGCAATTCATACAAGTGAACAGTAATGGAGGGAATGTGGCGTCTACGCAGTTTGCGTGTTATGTCAATGTGACATCTTGTCATTCTTCAAAGTGACGTTGACAGTTCGGAACATACCGCCGGCCTTGGAAGCGCAGGGTTCCAATACAGTAGTCGTAGCAGCAATAGTCGGGTCGACCGGGGGATCTTCTAATTCCAGCGGCAGCGGACAGATCTTCGCGAATGACCGCCGAATGATTCCAGTGGCTGTTCGAATGTCTGCCACTCGGGAAACGCCGTCCTTGCCCGGGAAGACTTGTGAAATCCTACCCAGCTTCCATTTAAGGGGAGGCAAGTTGTCATCTTTGATCAGGACTAGTGTGTCCGTTGCAATGTCGCTTTTGTTTGTCTTCCACTTAGTTCTCATTTGTAGTTCCGCCAAATACTCCTTGGACCAGCGCTGCCAGAAATGCTGCCGCAGTTGTTCGACTCGGTGGTACCGTGTCAGTGTCGTCGTTTTCTTAGGTGTCAGGTCTTCGCATGCAGGAGCCACCAGCGGTCGTCCGATCAGAAAATGTGCAGGGGTAAGTGGAGACAGGTCGTTCGGGTCTGTGGACATAGGTGATAAGGGACGGGAATTCAGGACGGATTCGATTTGTGCAAGAACCGTGCTGAACTCCTCGTACGTCAACCTAGCGTTACCAATTATGCGTCGGAGATGAAACTTACAGGAGCGTACCCCCCGTTCCATCATACCACCAATATGTGGAGAATAAGGAGGAGAAAATAATAATTTGATTCCATCATTAGCGAGGGAATCTGTGACTTGATGAGTATTTTGAATTAAAAATGATGAAAGTTCTTTTTTAGAACCAACGAAATTTGTTCCATTATCTGATAAGATAACTTCAGGTTTTCCCCTTCGACTTATAAAACGTTTCAATGCGAGAAGATAATCGTTTGTTGTGAGACTAGTAACTAGTTCCAAATGCATTGCACGCGTTAATAAACAAACGAATAAAGAAATATAGCCTTTGGAAAGTTGAGCACCTCTGCCTTTTCGATTTAAGATGTATACTGGCCCTGCATAATCTACACCGGTACGTATGAATGGAAAACCTGGGTCTAAGCGCTCACTAGGTAAGTTACCCATTATAGGTGATAAGGTTTTACCTTTATATCGGTTGCAGGTGATACACTGATAAACTACTTTCTTTGCTAAGTTTCTTGCACCCAACGGCCACCAACTCTCACGGATGTTAGATAGAAGAAGTAACGGACCAGCATGAAACAACCTTTTGTGTTCGTGTCTAAATATCAAAAGCGTTAAATGATGTTTCCCGCACAATAAAATCGGGTGTTTCTTATCGTAATTGAAACTAGATGAATTACTTAGACGACCACCAACTCGAATCAAACGATTATCATCCAAGAAAACATTCAGTCCCAAAATACGTTTAGTTTGTTTACCCTTTATAGGTATATTGTTCTGTAAACAAGAATGCACGTCCGGAAAAGATTGTATTTGTGCGAATCTAAGTAACATGCGCTGTGAATCGATGAGTTCCTCTACGGATAGCAAACCGGTTTTCATATTTGGTAAGCGCTCGTGCTTCGTTCGTAAGTTGTGAATGAAACGAAGTACATATGCACCTATACGTTTTAACCTATCGAATGTCGAATATCGTTCGAAAATAAACAATTCATCGCTCACAGTTGAAGTATGAATAACATGGTTTAGCGTTACATTTCGTAAGTCGGGTAAATTTGAACTTATGTCATTCGAGTAATTCTCAATTTTAGCAGGAAAATCGTGTTGTTTTAGGAAACCAGGTCCGGTCCACCACAGTTCAGACTTTATTAATGAATCAAGGTTTAGCCCTCTTGACAACAAGTCCGCGGGGTTATCCTTGCCATTTACGTGCAACCATACAGAATCGCCGGTCAATTCGTTTATTTCAGTAACCCGATTCTGAACAAAAGTTTTTAATAAATGAGGTGACATACGTATCCACCCCATAACTATAGTGGAATCCGTCCAAAAGTAAGTTTTAGTAAAAGTGAGCCGTAATGAATTGGTTATTTTGCTATACAGCTTAGCTCCTACTAGGGCACCACATAACTCGAGTCGTGGAATGCTTATCGTTTTTATAGGAGCTACCTTACTCTTAGCGCATATAAGTCTAACGGTAATTTCCGATTCATTGTTATATGAACGTGCGTACGCGCACGCCCCGTAAGCGTGTTGACTAGAATCAGAAAAAATATGTAACTCTAAATGGTCGTCATAAGGACCCCTAATTTGACGAGGTACTCGTAATTCGTTTAAACTGCTTAAAGTTTTAATTAATTGATTCCATGTCAAAGCGACATCTTTTGACACGGAAGTGTCCCAATCGATTTTACAAAGCCATAATTTTTGTAACAGAATTTTTGCGATTATTACAGCTGGCGCAAGAATACCTAACGGATCATATATTTGTGAGATTACCGATAACATTTCACGTTTAGTTAACGTTGGCGAATCACAGCTCGTATCTATTTTTGATGTGAAATGTAGTTGGTCACTGTCGTTATACCAACCTAATCCGAGTGTTTTACTCTGTTCAAGTCCATCATCAAAAAGTACCTTTGAGACTTGTTTTGAATCAAAGTTAAAGGTCCATTTACGCAGCGGAAAACATCCGGACTTCAAAACATTAGATGTCTTTTCGCAAATGTCCAACAGTGTTTCGTGATTGTCATGACCTGTCAGTAAATCATCAACAAAAACATCATTCATAATTATACGTTTTATATTTTCATCGTTACATTCCAGCGCTAATTGTCTAATACAGCGCATACTGAGATAAGGAGCCGAAGCTGTCCCGTAGGTAACAGTGTTCAGCTGGTAAATGCCTATCGCTTCGTTAGGATTGGAACGCCAGAGTACGTTTTGCAGTGATCTTTGGTCTGGCTGTATAAGCACTTGTCTAAAAAGTTTCTCAACGTCCGCGCACGCTACATACTTATATTGCCTAAATCGTAATAATATAGAAAATATATCATTTTGCAGTGCGGGCCCTGGCAATTGAATGTCATTTAGGGACTTCTGTGAAGTCGTTTTAGCACTACCGTCGAATACCACGCGTAGTTTTGTAGTACTACTACTTTCCCTATAAACTCCATGATGAGGCAAGAAAAAGCTAGAATCGTTGTAGGTATCTATACGAGTCATGTGACCCAACGCTTCATACTCGTGCATGAAATCACAATACATTTTTTTATACAAAGGTAAACGTTCGAGTTTCCGTTCCAGAGCTAAAAATCGTTTATAAGCTATCGTATAAGAATCACCAAGCGCATCAGCTGATTCGTTTAGCGGGATACGAACCGAAAATCTACCATTTTCCTCTCGCTTTGTCGTATTGATAAATAGTTCCTCACACTTTCGTTCATCTTGTGTGAGAACACTATTCACCATTTTATCATTAGGTAAATTCTCGATTTCCCAAAATTTACGAAGCTGTCCGTCTAATGCTTCAGTAAAATGGCACTGAACTTCGCTTGGGATAGAGTTTTTTGTGTTGATGGGACCAGAAATCAACCAACCTAACTTCGAATTTTGCAAGAATGGTCCCTTAGGTAATCGAATCCTAGCTTCGTCTAAAAGTTCCCAAAATTTGTCCGCGCCGATTAATAAATCGATTTCGGCTGGCACGGCAAAGTCAGGGTCTGCGAGTTGTATATTATTAGGTATACATAAATGTTCGAATGCAATGCTTGTCGTTGGCAAGCAAGGCGTTATCAGTGGCAACACTAAACAAGTCAATCGCGTATTATAGTTACTTGTTTTAGAGCGCATGAATATATCGCATGAATTATTCGACTGGGTAAGACTACGGCCTACACCCGATATACGTATTGTGGACTGTAAAAAAGGCGCATTTAATCGTTTAGCAAATTTCTCCGTGATAAAACTATGCTGACTACCGTTATCCAGAAGAGCCCGTGCCGTATGAAACTTATTGTTCTGATCGGCTATCTCTATGGTAGCAGTCGAAAGCAAAACCTGTTTTAATGATAAGTTCGGACTGCCGCCGCCCGTGTTTATAATCGTGTCCGTCGCGTAGTCTGTCGCGGATGCATGTAAAGCGGTCGATGTACTACTAGTGCATGTAGGAACAATGTCCACACACACATTCGCTTCAGTAGTAGTGATTTGCTCGTCTACATGTAGTAAACTATTATGTTTTGCCCTGCATTGCATGCAGGGACCAAACGAACAGTTAGCTATTTCGTGTCCCGACCGTAAACAATTCGGACATAACTTATTTTTGTCAACAAACCGAATCCTATCACTAACAGATGAGTTCAAAAACTTAACGCATGTATAAAGTTTATGATTACCATCGCACTTAATACAACTTAATTTCGAATTATTATCCCTTCTGTACGATGGTTTGCCCTTAGGGGCAACCTTTGAAGTGTTATTATTTGTTAACACATAACTATGAACTTGATGTGCATTCTTATTATCGCTTGTACTTATAGACTTAGTTGAAGAAGACGGCTTGGAATGATTCGCATGAATCATTTCCAGCATATCGGCTCTGTTTCGAAGAAATTCAAGCAGCTGTTCTAACTTTAAACCTTGTGAGTTTAAATCAAGAGACCCTTTGTGATTCTCCCACTCACGTTCAGTAGAAGAATCCAATTTGGAAACCACTAAGTAAATTATTAACGTGTCCCATGATTCTGTCGGTTCTTTTAAAGTTTTGAGCGCTCGCAAATTTCTCAAAACTGTGTCTATTATCTTTCTAAGTTGACTTGCAGATTCCTGTTTCACTATCGTTATATTGAAAAGAGATTTAATGTGGTTATGTATGAGCAATCTAACATTATGATATCGGTTCTCCAGTAATTCCCACGCATGTACATAGTTGGACGCATTAAACTCTAACGCACTTATCACCTGTAATGCACTTCCACTGAGCGAAGCTCTCAAATAATGAAACTTATGTGTAGCATCCAGATCCGTGCGGTTGTGTATCATCGTTATGTAAGAATTTCTATACTCCAACCACTCATCAAACAATCCACTGAATGTGGCCAACTTTATAATGGGTAATTTAACATGCGCTGGTGTTAAACTTTCCTTGGCTGAGTGACTACATTTTTCGATTTTTGTACCGTTACTAATCTCAGAACTATCGATTAAACAGTTAGCCGAGGCCATTGTGCTGAAATATAATGATTCTACTGTTTCAATGTACTCATAATGACTGGGGATATCTTCACTGTCAGAATACAATTCTATATCACTTCCTATGCTATTAAATTTACTGAAATAGTCACTAGCAGACTGCAATCGCAATTTCATTTCCGTAACTTGTAAGTTAGTCAAACTAGCGCCGACAAATGCATCAACATATTTCTTAAATTGAGTTAACCGACCTTTTACATGACCTCTTTGTTTCTTTAATTCAGTTAAATAAGCATCGTTTGAACCTTTCCTAGAAGGAGAATGAGATGGCGAAGGGACAGTGAGTTTAGGCTTTTCCTGAGACATATTGGTGGCTATGAAAGAACAGAAAGTTTACTCACGCAGCACGTGTAAGCATCACCACGGCCTGGCACGTTCACTCGGTTCCCGCTAGGTCACGTCACTGGAAATACAACAAAACACAACGTTCAAGCACAGCTCGAGGACAGGATGGGTAAAAGATAGGATTTTCTGACCGTTCGGATGTGATGGCACGCAACTCCCAACCACGCGGTTTTCTTGTCGGTACAGGTTCTTCTTATATCCGGCTCCGAAGGATCTTATGTTTGGGCAGGAACGTCGACGATGCGAAAATAAATCGTTTTATTCTTCAATATTAATGTTTTAATCAGGAATTTACAAATCTTTCGTATTTCTTTCGTAAAATGCAATTCATACAAGTGAACAGTAATGGAGGGAATGTGGCGTCTACGCAGTTTGCGTGTTATGTCAATGTGACATCTTGTCATTCTTCAAAGTGACGTTGACAGTTCGGAACATAACGCTTATGTGATATATGAAATAATAGGCAATAAATAAAAAATCCTATTTAAGAAAAAAGTAATAATATAACAAATATAATAAATGTGGAAGTTCGGATGTTTGTTGGTTACTCAATCACGTCGTAACGGCTGAACCGATTTTGATTAAATTTTGTATATAGATAGACTATAGCCTGGATTAAAATTCAAGCTACTTATTATTGACAAGACAAGCGTGCGAAGCCGCTGGCGGAAGCTAGTATGTAAAGGTACTTTCAAGATTCAAGCCATACCAAAATGACAGCGCACAATCAAGTCATCTTCCGTAAAACATGATCGTCAAGTTATCTGGCCGTTAAAATCGGCAATCATAAAGCACATAACTCTTTCCTTGGATCCGCAATAAATAAGAGTTTACTGGCAGTTTCAGCAACATATAAATTGGATAAATATTTGAAATCGGACGAAACGAGCGGAATGCCCGTATTTATTTGACCTCGCGGTCGTAGCTTGTTAGAAACTGCTAGCTCAGTCCAGACGGCACTCCACAATAACTGAGAACGAACTTAGAATTAACTTAATATTTCTTTATTAATATTTATTTATGAATTGTGTTTACAGACGAGCCGCATTATTGCTGGTATGTCTAAATCACTGCTTCAAGGTTCTTAATATTCACTTTCGTAGCAATGTCTTATTGAAGTAAAACTTCTTTACGCACGCTTGACTTGGGAATTAAGCTGGTGAATGCGTGACGAGAGCGTTACGAAAAGTGTGATCGGGCGAGGCGAACGGAAGTTGAGAGAGATATATAAGTAAGTGAAGATAGAGAGAGAGTTACGTTTCATATATTACTGTAGGGGCAAGAGAAAGAGGTGCTAATTAAGTTTTATTTCAGTCGTGTGGTCTAAAAAAGCACACGTTTTTTAATTCTTAGCCAGTTAACGAGTTTGTTTTTAAATTATTTCTTGAAGTAGCAGATTATTAAAATTAAAAACGTTTTATTTAATGTAAAAAAAGTTAACTGAGTTTTGTTATGAAAACGATTCGTTACATGCGTAGATAAACTTATATTGTTACATGACATCTCATATTAGCATCGGATCAGCCAATGCTGAACGCCGCCTCGTTCATACCATCATCGTCTTGACAACACTGTTCATCCTCGCTAATCAGAATCACCGAGTTGTTAACACCGAGGTTAATTCGCGAATATAAATTTTAAGTGTCAAGCGCACTTATGATAAAACAGGGTCAAGAGATGGTATTGTCATCGTCTTAACGGCCACAGGATGTCCACTCATGAATATAGGTTTATGAGATAGATACTTAACTATATTTGAACATAACAACCGATTTATAACGGTTGCAACACAGTCGAAACGTCGGGATAACAAATAAAAAAGGAACATACGCGATAAATACCCATTTAAATGAATAATTATGTAAAGTCATCGCAAAAGTTTGAAAAATACTAGATCTGAACAATTCCGAACGTAATCCGTTAGTAATTTAAGGCAGTTATTAGAAATTTAACAACTTTCTGAAAGAGTGTATTAATTTATATCATATGCTGGCTGGGTATATTTTGAAGGATCGGTTTAATTTCTCATTTACACCAGCTATTTCTACTTCACTGTAACACAATAGATTGTACGGACGCGGTGGAAAACTAAATTTGTTCGAGGGCTCGAAGTATTTTGAACAAACTTAATAATATTTTCTTTGGCGAAAGTGAAAATGGAAACGTCTTTGTTCTTAGTATTGGCGAACCAATAAGGACGTCTTGTGTTAAGCCTTACAGAATACTAGACTTGTGTGCTATACGGTATGTTTGACGGTGATTGAGCTGGATGACTATTGTGGCATTAAATACACTATAGATGCTTTTAATAATAATAACTAGTGGTTCGCCCCGAACTTAGATCTCGCGAGTCTCCGATTAAAACAAAAAATATTATTTCTTCTATAATAAATATTAATATAGTATATCTTTGGCAATCAAAATAGTGCAACGAAATAAATAATCAACTTTTTTGACTTAACGTTTCATTCAAATTACAGATAACGGGAGGTCATGTTATTTGGTTATACTTTTTTGGGGTACAAATTGCAGTTATTATAGATTTCAGACTTTTGCCTATATTTGTGTCACTTAAGCTACACGAATACCAAATGACAGCACTGTGGGGTCACTGGTGTACACTGTGAATTTTGTCAAAATTTAGTTTTTATCATGGCTAATAACTTAAAAACTACGAAAATAAAATTCAAAATAAAAACGGGGCTGAAATGTACTAATGAAAACCTTTCATTTGACGTCCCACTTGACCTTGAGACACTTGAGCATCATTTTCATTTGGATGCATGTAGCACAGGACTAGGATGGGTGCCGTTTACAATGGAAGAACATCAGCTGGGTGTAGACCTTCCTTTCTAAAGTGGCTTATTATGTGTATATTGCCTGGATGTTGATGGACTGATTCGTCGTAGGATGAGTTAATAATCAAAAACTTTAAGCAGAAGTAAACATGTTTTATTCAGAGCACTCAGTTCCATAGTTCTGTTCCATCCATAGACTACTAAAGCCACCGGAAAGTCTCAACTATATTAGACAATTAAATAGTTTACAATATCGTGTTGGTTGGGGATGCCAACATTATAAGCGATGGATATTGAATGATATTTGTAACCTCGTAGGGCACACTTGTGGCGAGCGTTCAGTGTGTTTTGACACCGGTGAGCCTGGGGTCGACAGAGACCCCTGACCCTTAGCTTACCTTAGCCGGCCGATCGAGGATGGACGTGCATGAGCGGTACTTAAATTCCAACTTATGAAGTGCTATGCATAAAGCCAGGAATGACACTTAGTGAAACTGCAGTAAACCTTTCAAAATCCTTTAAATAATATTTATTTCAGACAAACAGGGTCCATAATTTGTTAGTAACAATTATTGATATATGTATGTATGTTTGTTTGTCCGAGGATAACTTTCGAAGCGTTTATCCGATCATCATGAAATTTTATACATACATACATAGGTTGGTAGTGATGGCACAATTTTGGTGTGACTAAATGAGCTAAAATGTTGGGGGGTTGTTGAGATACTGGGGTTCAAGGGGGTAAAAAAAAAATGAAAATGAGACTATTAGGTCAAATAGGACGTCAAATGAAAGTTCTTAATTATGACATTTAAACCCCGTTTTTATTTTTAGTTTAATCTCTGTAGTTTTTGAGTTATTAGCCATAATAAAAACAAAACTTTGACAAAATTCACAGAGTACACCAGTGATCCCACAATGCTAATTCTATATATATATAATGCTATTTGGTATTCGTGTAGCTTTAGTAACCCCAATATAGGCAAAGGTCTGAAATCCAGAATAACTGCAATTTGTACCCCAAAAAAACAATAACCAATTTACAACAACCCCCGTTACTTCTAATTTGAATGAAACTGTATGCCAAGCAGAATGATTATGCATTTTATGGTATTAATGTATTTTTTAAAGATTAAGGCCGGCATGCACATAGATCGCTAAACGTATTTAGCGACTAAACATGTTTAAATTTGACGTATTTGTATGATTTGATAACGCCTTAAATCATATTTAGCCACTAAATACGTTTAGGCATCGTTGTGCAAATCGCCCTAAGAATAATACTTATTTTGTGAGATTCGCGAGAACTCAGTTCGGGGCGAAACACTAGTTTATTACAGCTAAGTTAGTACCACAACCAGAACCTTTAACCGCTTACACCAACGTTACACATTATGCTTCTTTCTATTTGCGGTCAGTCACCACCTGCCTCAATCATTATCGATATTGCATAGGACGTTCTATGCTAAATAAAGGATACTGATAGATTTCCAGAGCAATCGAACTTGTGCGGCCTATATCCAGTAACCTCAATGAAAGGGTGACATAATACTTCCATCTAATGGGGTCACAGCTATCGGTCTTGACTTGACTATATCAATTAATTGTTAAGCCAACAGAATATCTGATCATAACACCTAGGTAAGCCACAAAAAAATACGCCCGGTCTGGAGCAGTTGAGCTATCTATAGATCGTTTGCAACGGTTTCTAGATGATATAACTTTTTTTGTATTTTCTTTATGTTTAAATTATTTATTACACTTTCTACTTTTTATACGAAAATTAACAATATTTTAAAATAATGTAAACAATTTTCTACCATTTCATCGCACCAAAATATTTAAATTCAGACCGTTGCAAAATACAGGGTTTCTTTTAGTAAATTATTTTTATTTATCAGCGCACCCCGTGAAATAAAAGCATGTGATGTTTCATTTAATCCTCTTTCTCTCAACTTTCCGTTCTGAATATGGAACATACTGAATTTGGGTATTGTTTAAGTTATTTTAATTTCATATTTTATATACCTTGTTTTAACTTTGTTTTATTTGGTTTCACTCATATTTAAGTTTCATGCACTTTTAATTAACCGTAAGGATGCTTTTCCACTAAAGCGAGAGCGCGGTGAGTCTAAAAAAAATCCAATCCAATCCACAGATGGCGGGATGAATTGGATAAGTTTCTGATAGGCTGGGTGGACGTGGCACAGTATCGTGATGTTTGGAAGGAATGGGGGGAGGCCTTTGTTCAAAAGTGGGACACAAATGGTTGAAAATAGGAAATTGGATTCATTTCCGTAGCCTCAAACAGTTGTTTTTTTTAATTTACTTATTTAATATTGTTAATTTAATTTATAATAAATAATAAATAAATATTGCTGGACATTTCACAGAACGCTATCTAGCCCCAAACTAAGCACACCTTGCACTATGGGAACGAGATAACTGATATAATATTTTTTTTTTTTGTAAATACAGACTCATAATATATAGAAAAACAACCAGACCTGGAACAAATATCCGTAGATCGTGCAAACATTTGTTCCGCGGCGGGAATCGAACCCACTACCTCCTGCGTCTCAGCCGGCTATTCGGCCACTGCGCCACGCAAATTCTGCTCAAAAGTAAAGGTAAAGTAAACGTAGAATTAGGCATCACTAAATGAACAAAACGGCATAATTAAGATAGATAACTCTTTATTGAATTACCACACAAACAGAAATAATACAAGAATATAAGGCTAGAATAAATAAGGCGATACAATGGGCGGCCTTATCGCTGAAAGCGATCCTTTCCAGGCAACCTTTGGATGGAGCGAAATTTACAATATGGAGTGCGGTGTACTTTGTAGGATACATTTACACAAATATTCTTAGGTATACTAAAATTATGATAAAGTTCCAATCCTAATACTTAAAATACTTCTAAAATAGACTAATATATAGGTATATGCAAATAGCTAACTATACTAATAGATAAAATGTTTAAATAGTAAATAAATAACGCTAGGAACATGACATCGTCAGGTAATGTTCCTTCACCTTCATTAAGGTTTGCATAATGCACTTTGGTGTAGGCTGAATACTATCAGTCGCTTTGGAAATCTATGGGCATGGCCTATGATCAGCAGTGAACGTACTATATCTCATAAAATTATGATGAGGATGATGACAAAAAATAAAGACGCCTCTAAAATTATTTTAAGAAGCGCCTTATTTATTATCCTTTACATTTATTGATCGAGCGAAGCGAGATCTCCAAATCAACGAGCAAATTGGCGTTGTATGTATGTATGTTTGTCCGAGGATAACTTTCGAAGAGTTGATCCAATCATCGTAAAATTTGATACATAGTGACACACAATTTTGGTGTGACTAAATGAGCTAACAATGTTGGGGGGTTGTTGAGATATTGGGATTCAGAGGGGTAAAAAAAATAGGGTTTTTTAGTTCAAATGGGAAGTCAAATGAAAGGTTTTCGTTAGTATGTTTAGACTGTTTTTATTATTAGTAAAACCCTTATAATTTCTGCGTTATTAGCCATAATAAAAACTGAACTTGCACGAAATTCACAGGGTAACCAGTGACCCCACAGTGCTGTAATTTGACATCCGTGTAGCTTAAGTGACACAAATATAACCAAAGGTCTGAAATATAGAATAACTGTAATTTTTACAAAAAAATGAATAACCAATTAACACGAACTCCCGTTACCTGTAATTTGAATGAAACTGTAGGCCAAGTAAGTTGGATATGCATTTCGTGGCACTATTTTGATTGTCAAAGATTAAGCGAGATCTCAGTTCGGGGCAAACCACTAGTTAACAACATCTTAACAGAGTTCTAAACATACCAAAAAAGTGGTGCTCTATTAAGCATCGATAAATTTTATCGGCTCACACTCAGTGGCCGCGGGCCGATTCTAATCGAATCCTATCGAAACGATACGTAATGGTGACCACACGCATTTTGTAAACATACAGTTCGGGATTTCGGGCGTACGCGCTTGTAAAACTCTCATTTCATCCGATTTTTATACTAATATTATGAGACAATGCGCCTGCGCTGTGCATCCCTGGTGCGGCGGGTGCGGGTGAGTACCAACGTCCTCCTCAGCGTGATTGCAGACCGCCTCGACTGTCCGTATCTAAACCACTGCTGTAAGCTCCATGTGCCACACAAGCCCTTCCAAAGAGCATTATGAGTATTTGCGAGTGAGAGTACCTGACTATAATTATTATTTGACTCATGATTACTTTGTTTTTTAACGAAGCACACTTGTACTAACCCATTTGACATGTTTAATTAAGTTTTTATTTTTACTAACAAATATGGATCTTTGACATCTGAACTAAATAAATGAATGAATTGGAGTTCAAGAGGGGCAAAAAAAAAACAAAATGGGACTATCCAGTCAAGTGACACGTTTAATGAAAGTTTATCAGTAGATTTCGACCTCGTTTTTATTTTTAGTTTAAACCTTGTAATTTTTAAGTTATTAGCCATAATAAAAACTGAACTTTGACGAAATTCGCCGGATACACCAGTGACCCCACAGTGCTGAAATTTGTTATGCGTGTAGCTTTAGTGACACAAATATAGGGAAAAGTCTGAAATTTAGAATAGCTGAAATTTCTACCCCAATAAAGAATAACCAATTAACATGAACTTCCGTTACCTGTATTTTGAATAAAACTGTAGGTCAAGTTTTTTGGTTAAGCATTTCGTGGCACTATTTTGATAGCTATTACAAATAAAATTTTTTTTTGTTTTTATGGGAGACTTGCAAAATGCCAGTTTAGGGCGAACCACTAGTTCTTATTACGAATACGCAACATTGCATTACATCAAAAGTTCGTCCAACATGGTCTACATGCCATTATGGGCGTTAATCTAAGACTACAGGTGAAAAGTCTCATATCCCTACAATTTCATTGATACCCTTGAAGGGTACTAATATTATAAAAAGGTAAAATTTGTATATAATAGGAACGAATCCGGAACGATTGAGACGATTTCAAAAATTATTTTACTTACAGAAAGCTACACTATCCCTCCTGGCTTTAAGAACAACAACTTTACAAAAAAAAGCATAATTCTATTAGTTATCTCGTTACCAGCTTTGCTTAGTTTGGGGCTAGATGGTGCTCTGTGAAATGTCCAGCGTTTTTTATTTATTTATTTTTGCGTGGCATTTGCTGTTACATATTGTTACGAGCTGAGGGTTCGGGATAAAATAATGGGATCCGGTCTAACCAAATAACACTTTTATTCAGCACTAAACGATGAATACACGAACTTGGTCACACGTAATCACAACACACTAATTTACACCACAGTTGCACCACTTAAAGTCACCGAAATGTTCACACGTATAGCTGAATCCAGACTGACTCGGGAGCAACTACTGTTCACGCGAGACCCTTCCCACGTCAGTCCTCCAGGGCCTCGCTGAGACTCACTCACTCAGACTGACTGAGACTCGAGACTGACTGTCCGGCCATCTCTCCGGCCTATTTATATCGCACACATTTCGATTGTTCGAGAACGATGTCGATCCTTCCAGGAAAGGGTCGGTCCCTCGACACAATGGCCACTCCCCATTCTGCGAAACCACAAACAATAGCAACAATAACACAGCAAGACAAAAGCGTTCGAGAAGGTCCGATTATTACTCATTGTTTAACAGCCTCGGCGTAACACTGCCCCCTCCTAAAACATGCTCGTCCCGAGCATTCTTAGCCCCATATTGCGGCAGCCGATCAACATGAACAATTTTAGGCGCACCTCGCGCTGAAGATGTAGCAACTAGAGGAGCCACATTGCCGTCTCCAGTACTTCAGGACACCCAGAGTCCCTTTCTCATCAGCGATCCCAATTCCAGCCTCCAAAACACGGCTCTCATGATTTCTATCTGTTCTTTCACTTCCTGGAATTACTTTCCAGATAAACCGAACAATTCCCTCATCAGTCGAGCCCAATTCCAGCCTCCAAAACACGGCTCTCATGATTTCTATCTGTTCTTTCACTTCCTGGAATTCCTTTCCAGATGAACCGAACGATTCCCTCATCAGTCGAGCACGCTCTTATGGCCAACGTCGCTGATCTTCCTGTTGACGACGCTGCTCCTCTTTATCCTGACGTCGCTGTTCCTCTTGCAACCGAGTCTGCTCCACCTGTTCATGTCGCTGTTCCTTCTGCAACCGAGCCTGCTCTTCCTGCTGACGACGCTTCTCTTCTTAATGCTGACGGCGTTGTTCCTCCTGCAACCGAGCCGGCTCTTCCTGCTGACGACGCTTCTCTTCTTTATGCTGACGGCGTTGTTCCTCCTGCAACCGAGCCTGCTCTTCCTGTTGACGACGCTGCTCTTCTTTATCCTGACGAAGAATTGCCATAATAGCAGCAAGATCGCCTGTCACAGGAGCTTGGCCCACGGATGATGATGATGATGAAGCTCCGAATGATTCGGCGGCGGCTGATTCCATCTCTGTCGGCTGACGCCTCTGCTGAGCTTCTTGAACTGGAGACTCCCCAAACCGCTTTTCATCCATTTCCTGTTGTCGTTGACCTCTCGTCCTGACACCGTCCACGTTATCCTTTGGTAGAACCGGCATTATTTTATCCCACTTCTGACACCAAATTGTTACGAGCTGAGGGTTCGGGATAAAATAATGGGAATCGATTTAACCAAATAACACTTTTATTCAGCACTAAACGATGAATACACGAACTTGGTCACACGTAATCACAACACACTAATTTACACCACAGTTGCACCACTTAAAGTCACCGAAATGTTCACACGTATAGCTGAATCCAGACTTACTCGGGAGCAACTACTGTTCACGCGAGACCCTTCCCACGTCAGTCCTCCAGGGCCTCGCTGAGACTCACTCACTCAGACTGACTGAGACTCGAGACTGACTGTCCGGCCATCTCTCCGGCCTATTTATATCGCACACATTTCGATTGTTCGAGAACGATGTCGATCCTTCCAGGAAAGGGTCGGTCCCTCGACACAATGGCCACTCCCCATTCTGCGAAACCACAAACAATAGCAACAATAACACAGCAAGACAAAAGCGTTCGAGAAGGTCCGATTATTACTCATTGTTTAACAGCCTCGGCGTAACAATATTTTGTTTACACTATTCACTGACTTTTTCTTTGTTACTCCGAATTATGTAAATTGCCATGCATAAAACGGTTGCGGCAAATCACATTTTATTTATTTACTAAAAAACGGTGGTCTAACTTCATGACCCCACCATCCCCATTCTATGATCGGGCAACCAGACCCTCCGCGGTGCACCACCACTACATGGTAGACATATCTCCCATACGCACAAAACGGTACTCTTCCACCTTTATTATGCGCACCGCCAAGGAGTGGAACGCCTTGCCTGAGTCTGTGTTTCCTGATAACTACAACCTAGGGATCTTCAAGTCACGAGTGAATAGGTTTCTTCTAGGTAAGCGTGTACCATCGTAGACTACATCATCGCTTACCATCAGGCGAGATAGTCGTCAAACGCTAGACTATTACGGAAAAAAAGACAAATAAAAATTATCCTTTTTATAATGGCATTTTGTAAGGTTAATATAATATCCAAAAACATATATGCTCTTAAATACCGCTGTCGGATTTTTTCACTATGATTTGTTGGTCAGCCTGCAGTAACTCTACGTGTGTTTTTAATT
This sequence comes from Philereme transversata, assembly GCA_963924445.1. NCBI lineage: Eukaryota > Metazoa > Arthropoda > Insecta > Lepidoptera > Geometridae > Philereme > Philereme transversata. Next base: position 17,926,095 of record OZ004347.1, read on the forward strand.
GACCAAAGGCCTGTTACGGCATTTTTATTTAATCAAGTGTAGCCCAATATTTTATTTGAGGTTTAATTAATCGCAATTTATCGACACACTTTATCAGATTTGTTTTATTGGTTCTTTGTTTGCAGAACGTGTGTTTTGTAAATCTATTTAGGTTTTTTTTTGTTAAATAGAAAATGTTTAGGCTAATACGATTCTGCCAATTTCGTGTTAGGACTAATAAAGAGGTTCTTTTTACCGAAGATCTTAATTTTAAATCAATTTTACTTCACTTTTTCACTCTACCTGATATCCATCGTTACTAGCTGACCCGCCGAACTTCGTACAGCCTTGACATGCATATGACGCGAGCTGCAAACGTGGCGTACATTAGCCTCTGTAGAATTGTCAATCGGCCATCATTATCTGCATCTATGGTATGAGAAAAGGAATTTTCTTCATAATTTCTTTTTGCTTAATTTTTCCGATATTTTAACAGTTTCTCAGCAATTCGGGGTGGAGACAAATCCCTGTTTGTGCGGGTGGAATCGTGCAACTGAAGTGACAATGCAATAATATGGTACCATGGAGGTGGTCTCATGATGAAGACGGATGCTAGACAACGGAACTTCTGAATGGATTATAGTAGACTAGTGTTTGGGCTCATTTGAATCTGTTTGCGGTTCCAATAATGAATATTATAAAGGCTTGTTTTGAAAAAGTATTTTTTCAACAAAAACTTACATATAATATAGATACCACAGCACTATACATTTTTCCACCCAAGTAGCAATGTGTCCTGGTTTTATAGGAAACGGTAAAATTACGGGCACATGCGACTTCATCTGTAGGTATATCTTTGAGTGTTTTTGGTAGTCCAGGTCTTAGTTGGTTGTAAGGCTGTGTAAACAAGCCAACAGCCGCAACCACAAGTTTTACACGCTTTTTCATACGTTTTTTTATGGATTCACCGTACTTAATATGTGGCCACTCGCTCGCTTCATCTGTGTCTGTTTCAAACAGCAGGCGCGCGACATACACCATGGCTGTGGCCAGTGGCTCGTTTGCGCCTAGCCTAAGCTGTCAGGCAACCACTTTAAATCAGGCCATCTGCTTGTTCCGCCACCTTGTTTTTGTTTTTGATCGTGCGAAGCGAGATCTCTAAATCAACTTAGGCAAACCGGCGTTGTATGTATGTAGGTATGTATGTATGTTTGTTTGTCCTAGGATAACTTTCCAAGCGTTTATCCGATCATCGTTAAATTTGATACATAGATAGGGAATGATGGCACAATTTTGATGTGACTAAATGAGCTAAAAATGTGTAGGGGTTGTTGAGATATTAGGGGTCAAGAGGGGTAAAAAAAATGAGAATGAGACTATTAGGTCAAGCAGGACGTCAAATGAAAGGTCTTTGTTAGTACATTTAGTCTACGTTTTTATTTTTAGTAAAGTTTTTATAGTTTTTGAGTTATTAGTCATAATAAAAATTGAACTTTGACAAAATTCACAGGGTACACCAGTGACCCCATAGTGATGTAATTTGGTATGCGTGTAGCTTAAATACCACAAATATAGGCAAAAGTCTGAAATCCAGAATAACTGTAATTTGTACCCCATAAAAATGTAACCAAATAACATGAACTCCTGTTACCTGTAATTTGAATGAAACTGTAGGTCAAGTTGGTTATTTATTTCGTGGCACTATTTTGATAGTCAAAGATTACAAATAATATTTTTTTGTTATAATCAGAGACTCGCGAGATCTCAGTTCGGGGCGAACCACTAGTTATTAAAGAAGCTTAAATTTGGGGAGCCTTGGGCAACGATGCCTATTATTATTTAGTGGCTAAATATGATTTAGAGAGTTGTCAAATCTTACAAATATGAACATTAAATTTAAACATGTTTAGTCGCTAAATACGTTTAGGGGTCGTTGTGCAAACTTCATTTTAATAACAGCCTCGTCTATGAACTGCTAGGTGGTTCGTACACGTAACTAGACGCAGTATCTCACAAAGTGTCATTTCCACAGACTTGTCATACAATGTCAAAACGGCAACTGCTTTTCAAACAAAGTTAGGAGTAAACAAAAACGGCGAGCTCCTCTATGAAACTGTGTTTTATCTTTTCACTCGAGAAGAATTGAAGTGGCGGTGAAACTTCAATGTAGCGAGGTTTACCACGTCAAACAAAGTTTAGAGGGTTCCGTAGTCGAAACTAGAACCCTTCGTGATTGAAGGGTTCCAGTTCCAACTACGGAACCCGCACCAGTTGATGCTGGTGCTAGTTCTTTTACACAAGAATCTTAAAATAAATATATATTTTTTTAATATATTACGTGTTTTGTTATGTACGACAGTAAATTAAAACACGGGTAGGGCACGTAGCTAGTATTGTTGTCTGATAAACAATATAAATTTTCAAACAACCTGTCTATCAAGTCCTAAAATATCAATGAAACATCCTGTATTAATAAGTAAACAAATCATATTCATGCATCATATATGTAGAGATATCGGTTAAACTGACTAAGCGGCATCGTAGCAAAAGCGCCCATGATTTAAGTACATACATTAAAAATTGTTTATTGGAAATCTATCAATTACTGGAGAAATATTCATGCTACCGGTATTACCCACCTCTAAAATTAGTTAATACAATTCCGCATGTGTGTTTTAATGACGTACATACCAAAACAAGTTGTATAAGGAAAATATGTTAACGTTTGACTACGATCTCGCCTCATTGTAAGCGATGATGCAGTCTATGATAGATAAAGCTTGCCTACAATAAACCTGTTCACTCGCAACTTGAAGACACCTAGGTTGTAGTTATCAGGAAACACAGACTCAAGCAAGGCGTTCCACTTCTTCGCGGTGGGCTTAATAAAGGTGGAAGAGAACCGCTTTGTGCTTAAAGGTTACGGCTCACTACATCAACCCGGCACCCGACCTGCACCGCCTCGTCTCGAGCGGTTAGTATTCACTACATCACCTCCGGATCGCCTCGGGCTTATGACGTTCACGCGCGGACGACGAGTTGACCACTTGGTGACCCCCGCGCGGCCCGCGAGTGATTCACGCGAGCACAATACGGCGGTGATGCTTCGCTCCCCGCCTACCCGTCATTTCCAGCCTTTCTTTCTAAGGTGTCGGCGTCCACCCTTTGACCGCACGAGGTCAACTGGTTGACCACGCAGCGTTCACTGGTAATAACGAGGCGTCGACCCGTAGCCCACCCGCTGTCAACAAGTGAACGCCGAGCGGCAAGGCGGTACGGGTCGGGTGCCGGGTCGATGTAGTGAGCTGTGACCTTAAAGCAGGTATTCAACCATATAGCGGTGGCGAAACTCATAGCGTCTGGTTGTCCGATGATAGAATGTTGGGATAAAGTTTTTATATCAAGACTTTATCAAGAGATAAGTTACAGTGCGTAACAAGAACCGACCAGAACAAACCAAATAGTACAAACAATATAAACTACTCAAAACAAAATAGGGCCCACTTGAAATATTTCGATATTTTGCCCGACAAATTTTTTTTTTTGCGAGTTGTTGGCATACTGATGTATGGAAATGTTAAGTAGGCATATTTATTGATCATAAATTAACACTTAAACGCCAAGTTTAGGGTAGTTCTTAAGTGGGTAGACAAGAAACAAAAACTTACGATATACCGCAGAATCTGTGAGTGCCCTTACATTGTTGCTCAGTAGGATTTGTTGTGTCTAAGGAAGAAGTTATCGTAACCATACCTTTAATTATCGATTACATGACTGTTTGCATAAACAATGCCTGGTTCTCGACATCACATGGATACGGAATCCGCGACTAGAGCCATTGTTTTGCTTCAGCAGGGAAATTCGCAAAGATCGATAGCTTCAAGCTTAGGTGTGTCAAGACGAGCTATTCGAAATGTATGGGAACGCTTTCAAGAGACAGGTAGTGTGAGTAGGAGGCGCGGTTCAGGTAGAAACCGAGCGACAACCTCCCAAGAAGACCGATACATCCGACTCTCTGCACGTCGCGAGCGAACTGTAACTGCACGCATATTGAGAAACCGCTTACGTGACGCCACTGGAACGCGAGTGAGTGACCAAACTGTTCGCAACAGACTTCATGAAGACCAACAACGCTCCAGAATGCCAGTTGTTCGGCTCAAATTGACCAGAGCCCACCGTGCAGCGCGATTAAGGTTTGCACGTGATCACCTCGAATGGACCATGAATAATTGGAGGACAGTGCGTTTTACAGATGAATCTAAAGAAAAGTTTTTTAATGATGACAGACGCGTACAAGTTTGGCGACGATCTGGAGAACGTTTTACAGAACCATGTATTCGTGAAACTGACCACTTTGGTGGACCCAGTATTATGGTATGGGGTGGGATTAGCATAATGGGCAAAACCGAGCTAGTGATTTTGGATGAGGGCAATGTAACGGCCGCCAGCTATGTTCAGCATGTCATCCGACCTCATGTGATCCCATATTCACAGCGAGTAGGCCCTAACTTTATTCTGATGCAAGACAACGCTCGCCCTCATACTGCCAGAGTGACCCAAAGTGCAATCTCCGAAGCTGGTATCGCAGTTCTACCCTGGCCTGCCATGAGTCCGGACCTGAATCCGATCGAGCATATCTGGGACCAGTTGAAAAGAAGCCTTAAAGTCAACCACACTGAAATTAATAGCCGACAGGAGTTGATAACTGCTTTAAAAGTGTGTTGGGAGCAAATTCCAGATGAAAACATCATCCACCTTATAGAGAGTGTTCCAAACCGACTCAGAGAGTGTGTGCGCAATAGGGGAAGACCTACGCGTTACTAAACATAAGGCATTGAAGCAACCCTAAGAACATGTTAAAAAAAAATGTGCTCGTGTCTTCAACGTGTTGTTTTGGAAAACCGTGTAATTTTAAGTTAATGTGTAAAACGCGCATTTCTTGACGATTTTTTTGGCAAAAATAAGGCATTGTAATGTTTTTTTTAATGATTCTGAATGTGTTAACCTATTTCTAAAATTAAACTTGAAAGAAATGGTACGTATTTTTTTTTATTTTAATTTAAATCGTATTTTATTGGGTGGGCCCTATTTTGTTTTGAGTAGTTTATAAACAACGATTCCTAATCACTATCATTATCATCATTCACAGTTTGACTGCATCCACTTCTGATTATAGACTTCTCTTTCTTCTCAGTCGTTACACTCTTGGCAGAGTGGTCGAGGTCACTTCGGGGGTAGTGGCGCGCTTGACAATTCTTCACCACTCCTCTCGTATTGCCGCTTTTCTGGTGCACTCGTGTAGGGAACCGTCAAATGCTGCTTTGATTTGGTCCGTCCATCTCATCTTTACCTTCTAATTTTTCGCGGTCTTTTGCCAGCCTCATCCAGGTTCGGCCCACGATACTCCCTCATACACATAAAAACAATTGACAGTTCAACCAGAAAGAGTTTTGGTTCTGTATGAAACTGTGCTTTATCTTTTCGCTGAAAAGCCTCAAATCAGTTTTTATCTGTATTCCAACATTGTAAAGGACTTTTTTCTTCGTTAAAATTCTTTATTACAGACCGCCCTAATGTTTCTCCCGGGAACTCAGTGGCTTGCTTCTATTATACGGTTCCACAGTTTAAAATCAGTAAGAAAACTATAATAGTAGATTGTTTACAAAGGGGCCCAAAGTTATGATTATCGGCAAGGATGGCATTTTTAGGCATGATTAAAAAACTAATAAATAAGTATAATAAATGAAAAAGTTTGGATCACGTTGGAACGGCTGAACTGATTTCGATGAGATTTAGTACGTACGTAGATTATAACCTGGATTAATACATGAGCTACATGACTGCCTCTGTGGCACAGTGGGCGTATAGCCGGCTGAGACGCCTCCTGCGTCTCAGCCGGTAGCGGGTTCGATTCCCGCCGCGGAACAAATGTTTGCATGATCTACAGATATTTGTTCCGTGTCTGGGTGTTTTTCTATATATTATAAGTATGTATTTACAACAAAAAAAGTATATAAGTATTCTATCACCTATCTGGTTCCCATAGTACAAGCTCTGCTTAGTTTGGGGCTAGATAGCGCTGTGTGAAATGTCCAGCAAAATTTATTTATTTAGCTACTTTTTATTCCATAAATCAGGTCCCATGGGATAAAAATGGGGTGTCAAGTCAAGTTGCAACAGCGAGTTTAGCTTTATTTCTAGGTTACCTACACATTTAGTGGCGTAACACGTATGAAGTGTCGCGGGCAACAGCTTGTATAAAACAATATTTAGTTACCACAAAAAACTTAAACATTTTTTGAACGCATGTTTAAAATTTTCTTTACCAATTGTGTTATTAAATGTGTTTAAACACGCATTAAACTGTGTTTAATTTTATTAGTGGTAAGACCCATAATATTTTATAAATGAACAACTATGAAGGATTTACAAGCTTATTGCACGCCCCTGAGTGGGGTAGAGTATAGTGAAACTAATTTAAATAAAATCGGACATCTTTCTGCACAACCTATATTCTGACAAGAAATTACTATGATTAACCTTAGAGACTTATAATTTGGAAGGTTTTTCTGTTAGAGTGTAGTGGTGTAAAAAGGATTTTTAAAATATATCTCCTAATAGGGTGAAAAGGGGTGTTTACATTTGTATGTCAGGGGGTTTATGCTTGAAAATTGGGAAAAATATTCTTCAAATGAATTATTATATATATTTTTGAAGTGAATACTTTTTTAGGCGCGTTGGGCTTTTTTTTGAGACGGGAAAAAACCATTTAACTCGCGACACTGTTACCGTTACGGACACCTCTGTATATAAGTATCTCGTAATTGTTCAAGTTTTCACTTCTGTCGGCACTCCCGGAGTGCCTCTTTTTTTTTTAAATTGATTTTGGGTGGGTTAAAATATGAGTTTCATTGCACGTGGCTAAACAGGTTTTTACGAGTTACCTAATTTTTGATATTATAGGTATGATGTAGGTAAAAAGTATTAAAAATCAACTAGATTGGGATAGTTTTATTCTACGAAAAGTTTTTTTTTATATTAAACCTGTAGACACACAAGCTGACGAGTCTACTGATGTTTAGTGATCACCGCCGCCTATAAACTCCTGCAGCACTCGAGGTACTGCAGTCGCGTTGCCTAGCACTTAAAACCCTATTTACACCTCTCTTGAAGGCGTTCGAAAGCCCACTGGAAAAACCTCCGGAAGAAGGTCATTCCACATCTTGCAGGCATCCACAAGCTGCATTTAGGTTGCAACATAGACCTCCTCGAGTGATTTACGAGGCGACCGAGCTTGTTCGACCTGCACCCAACGGCTCTTAGCAACATTTATCAGTATTCATGTAGGATATTACAAGTTGTAAACTACTATTCGCTGTAAATACAACTACTTTTAACGCGCGTTTAGATTTACCAGTAAACCCATATTGTCCCATTGTTTGGAAAAAGCCTCCCCGCATTTCCGCCACTCACAATGGTTCAGTGCCACCGTATGCCAGTCCCTCTCAAAGGCGTCCAGCTCGTCCCGCCACCTCCGGCGTGGTTTGCCGCGGCACCGCTTTGCTGTCTCAGGGTTCCACTTCATGGTAATTTTGGCCTACAGCTCCGTCAGGCATGCGGCAGACGTGACCGGCCCAATCCCACTTCTGCCTGGCGGCTTATGCTCACTAGTATTCAATATTCCGTCTTAGAATCAATAAGGTACTTCGATAACTCATTTCAAACTAATCTATCCTTAATAACCTTAGTTAATGGTAACCTCTCCCAAGTACCTAGCTTTAAAGGTTTGGTTACTTAAAAGGCTAAACGATCAACTGCTTAACACCCGGCGAGATTGTGGTCAAACGAACACCAAGATAAAGTATTAACTCTCTTTATATATAGCCCTTTGTTTGTTCTGCATTTCCCTTAATACTGTTATGAATATTTTTTTACAAGAATATTGAAAAAAAGCATTTGAAATAAAAAGCATCCTGTGCTATGCTTAAATTCATTCCAATACGACCCCCATTTCTGAACGAAAATCTCAACCGAAATGAAAAACACTTCGTTCAAGATTCTTAAAACAAAAGTTTTTCAATTGTAGCGAACTTCAGTCACCGTCTTCAGCCGACTGTGTCTGTAATCTATTGTTTATTTGTTCGGTCGGGCATCGCTTGCTTAAAGAATAAATAGTCTGGCCATTTCGCAGGCGAGATGGTCAGTGTGGAAATGTGGTTTAATGGCTACTTGGGAAAATGGTCAATGTTGAAATTAGTTGGAGTTAGTTGCAGATATACGTACTATATAGCTTACGATTGCGGCTTTGTGCGCCTACTTTTGTGCAGTATAATTACAAAATCGGTCCAGCAGTTTTTTACAGTTTTTTAACACACAGACAAAGTGACTCTTGAATTTATAATACTAATGGTTCGCTCCGAACTGAGATCTTGCGAGTCTCCCATAATTACAAAAAAATATTATTTATAATCTTTGACCAGTAAAATAGTGCCACGAAATAAATACCAAATTACTTGACCTACAGTTTCATTCAAATTACAGGTAGCGAGAGTTCATGTAGCGTGGTAAATTTTTTGGGGTACAAATTGCAGTTATTCTGGAATTCAGACTTTGGCCTTTATTTGTGTCATTTAAGCTACACGTATGTACCTATACCAAATTACAGCGCTGAGGGGTCACTGGTGTACTCTGTGAATTTTGTCAAAGTTCAGTTTTTGTTATGGCTGATAACTCAAAAACTCGAAAGACTTTACTAAAAATAAAAACGGAGTCTAAATATATTAATAAATACCTTTTATTTGACATCCCATTTGACCTAATAGTGTCATTTTCATTTTTTTTTTACCCCTTTTGAACCCTAATATCTCAACGACCCTCACACATTTTTAGCTCATTTAGTCACATCAAAATTGTGCCATCACTTCCTACCTATATACCAAATTTCACGATGATCGGATAAACGCGTCGAAAGATAACTTCGGACAAACAAACATACATTCATACATACATACAACGCCAATTTGCCCAAGTTGATTAAGAGATCTCACTTTGCTCGCTCAATTAGTAAGGATGTAGGGGTTGAAAGATAACTAACAAAATGGTCAAAATAGAAATGTACTTATTTTACATTTCCAAGGGCTTTTTGAAAAGACCTGGAAGCTCATTGTACTATATTTAGCATTAACTAGTTCTCTAATAGTACAATAAAGCGTTATTGTATTCTATTATATTCTAGTATTATGATCATTACCCTTATACTTAAGCTAGTCGCTGTCAAACAGTACTTTGTGAAAGTGGCCGCCTGGCCGAACGACAGGTGGGTGATAGCAACTGGCTTACGTCATAAGGGCCGCTGAGTCTGCGCCGTGGCATTGGAGCGCTCAGCGTTTTCTATAAAATATATAACGGCGAATGTTCTGAAGAGCTGTTCAATTTAATCCCTGCTTCCCACTTCTACCATCGCACCTCCCGCAACCGGCAACGAGCTCACCCACATATTGTAGATGCGTGGAGGTCTCACACGGTGCGTTTCACCCGCTCGTTTCTTTCACGCACCTGAAAGATGTGGAATGACCTTCCCCCAGAGGTTTTTCCAGTGGGCTTCAAAATGAACGCCTTCAAGAGAGGTGTAAATAGGGTTTTAAGTGCTAGGCAACGCGACTGCAGTACCTCGAGTGCTGCAGGAGTTTATAAGCGGCGGTGACCACTTAACATCAGGAGGCTCGTCAGCTTGTGTGTCTACAAGTTTAATATATAAAAAAGGGTACGTCTCAGGCACACGTTTAAGCTAAGGCTATGCGACACACAAACCTGCAGATTCTGCAATGAGGTGGTAGAATCACCTCTACAAATGTTAGGCGTGTGTGGTCTACTAATGCGCAAACGTAGAATCCATCTGGGTAAACACATCCTCAGCCAGGAGGTGCTAACAGCTATCACCCCTAAGAATATTCTTCAGTTTCTAACACAGTGGTGCTACGGCTTAGTGGTGAACTATAAATGCCCCCATGTACTAGGGGCGGTTTTTACACAAGTGGGGATCACAATAAGCCTCAATGGCGTAGTGACACAAGAGCCGCAAAAGCTAATAAAAAAATAAAGGTATGTCTATTAAGCGTAGTATAGGATGCCCGTGGCTACTTGGAATGATGATCTGCGTGTGGTAGAAACTGGATGGGAAGAGCTGAGCATCGGACTCAATGGTGCACCTTGGGAAAACCTGCGTCCAGCAGTGGACTGCTATAGGTTAATGATGATGATGATAATTGTAATCGGGTAACTGGTACTAATTTAAACAGGGTAAGGTTATTAATTTTAGTTGACTGTAGTCCCTAAGGTTCGTTAAGGTTTTTGATCTAATTTTGAAAAAAGTCACAGTTAATGTAAGTATGAAGACCAAATTAATATTTACACAATTTATCAAAGGCTCCCTCCTCTTTTTGCATCGGGGGTTAAAACTAAAATAGCTAAGAACCACCTCAGTTAAAATAGCTTTCTATTAAAAAAAACCGCGTCCGAATCGGTCCATCCTCTTGGGAACTACGATGACACAGACAGAAAAGATTTTCAAAGTTTTTAGGATTTAAGATCATCATCTCAGCCCATATCCCCCCACTGCTGGGTCTCCTCGTTATCACGCCACTCTCTCCGGTCCTGTACCAAGCGCATCCGTTGCCTTCCCGCAACTCTCGCGATGTCGTCCGACCATCTGGCTGGTGGTCTGCCAACTGGTCTGCGCCCTTCTCGCGGCCATCACTCAATTGCTGCCCTCATTCATCTTCCGTCTTTCCTCCATGCCTTGATATATAAATAATAGGTACAAATTTATTTCATTATAACCCAGTTTCGTTTGATAAATCAACATTATGACCCTAGCATATAAATATTAACCTACTAAAGTTATATATATTTCCATAGTCATCTACCACCGCACTTAGCATAAAAATCACTAGGTTGTTAGATAAGAGGACTAGAGATAAGTGCTATTGTGCTCTCGCTACCGACAGCTCTTAAACTAAAATACTTAGCATTGCCAGGATAGAGGCTAAGAGATGCGATGCGGTGCTACGTTTCAAATAATCTTGCCTACGAATCAAGGCTGTATTTCCGCAAGAGATGTGAACGCTGCTAAGCAGTTTGAGTTTCATTTATTCGCAAACAATATATAATTATAATGTCGGAACATTTTGGTACATTGCGTATACGTTTTATACAAAGAAAAGTTACAGAATTAGATAATTAATATAACTAAAGATCGGGCTCAGTGGTGCACCTTAGGAGAATGATTCCGATTCAACTATTTCTTCTGTATTTTAGTCATGTAAATATATATTGTTATTAAAGGCATTTTCCCCTTGCGTAATATTACTTATGTCAAATTAAGAACAGAATTAAACATATATATAAAGATTCCTATATAAGTTTGAATATATGCATCATATTAATTTTTTTGAAAGTTAGATCTCATTGATACCTACCATTTGCCCCAAGACACCGCTAGCCTAGAACATCTAGTTTCCGAGATACGACTATTTGAAGTTTGAAATCTGTCATCAGACATGCAGATCTCATTGATACCTACCATTTATCTCTAGACACCGCTAACCTAGAAAGTCTAGATTCTAAGATACGGCTGTTTGAATTTTGACAGCTGTCATTAGATATGCAGAGCTCATTGATATCTACCATTTGTCCCAAGACACCGCTAGCTTACGAGTAGAACGTTTAGTTCCCGAGAAACAGGTGGTACTACCTACATATGTTTCTATGCGTTCAGGTATTTTTGTTCCGATGATGTTCACCGATATCTGTAACCTTACTATGTTTACTGAATAGTTTGGTCATAGCAGATCACCGACTTTTACTCTTTTATGTTAAGTATAGGATTTTTGGAAGTTTGCAAATGGTAAGCAACTTTTGGCGTTGACTGTACAATAATCGCAACATGTCAAAGTTACAAACTAAAATAAAAATTATTATAATTAAAATTAAAATAATAAATTACAAATAATAATAATAAGCAAATGTTAATAATATAAAAAATAATAATAAAAAGCAAAAACAAGAGCCTTGTCTTTACTAATAAAATCGCTTGCTTTTCCTAGCTTAGTTTAGCTCTGATGGAATTGGGTTCAACGAACCTAAATTTTTTCACACTCAATAATATATAAATAATGCTGGACATTTCATACAGCGCCATCGGCCCAAACTAAGCTATGGGAATTAGATAACTGATAGAATACTTATACCTACTGCGTGTGCGCATTTACGACATTAATTTAAATCACGGGTAGGGCTGATGGCTAGTATTGTTGTAAAATATTTTTTTTTAAATAATTAAGTACCATAGAATTTTTTAAATTTTTTAATCTACTTAACTTTAAGTCTTTACACACTTTTCATTCATTCAATCATCATATAAGTAGGTAGGTACCTGTTAAACTGACTAAGCGGCATCGGCGCAAAGGCTCCGCCGATTTACGTTAAAAATTGTTTATTGGAAAAGTATCGACTTCGGGATAAATATTCAAGCTATAGGTATTAAACCAATCTTTAAAATCAGTTTGTACGTTTCTGCATGTGTTGCCGATTGTATCGTCGCGGCGTCGCATAGCTTTCGCTCACGTAGGACTCCGAGTTATTAATAATAAAAGCCTGTGGACTCGACTATCTTTACTTTAAGAGACAGTAATTAGTACTCTTTAAAATTTCAAAGATTCAAAAAGGACGGGGATATCTTTGAAGGTTGTCTAGGATAAAGTGACGATAAAGTGTTTCTTTGGACCGGTTGAGAACTTTGCAATTCTCTATTTTATAAGAAATTAGTTGTAATCGAATTATAATTTGTATATAAGTAAAATTATGAGTAAAGGTTGCTGTGAGCCGTTGACTGCAGGGCGCACAAGATCGGTCGCTTTGGAAATGTATGGGGAATGTCCTATTATTGAGCCTATGCTCAGTATAGGACATCATATGGCAAATGTAATGAGGATGATGATATTAATCAAAAAATGTTTTATGTATTTTTTTATTTATTTAGACTTGATATTAAGGTAGTTTGAAAATATAAAATTTTCTATGGTAATGGATTTGAAAAAAAACAAATTTACAACAATGCAAGCCCTACCAGTGTTTTCATTTCATCTCGTACATAACAAAACACGTGAACATCAAAACCATGTTGGAATTGTTTTTGATACCATGCCTTTTTTTGACAAATCAATATTTTTTTATCATAAGAAATAATATAAATTTTGAGTCAAACAAAAATAAGAGATTATGTTTAAAAGATAATCTTTTCGAGTTACCAAACAACTTCTCTTTTGTAAAAAAAACTCTCTTAATTTATCATTCCGTTTAAAACCGTGGGAAACCATACCTCATTTATTTTACTAACATCTTAAGCTTCCAGCAGATTCAGCCATTATATAGTAAACCGATCTTGTAAGTGTTAATCGTGGCCGTGGCGAGCGTTCAAATTACATGTATTTATTGATGTAGAATTTACAACATAACAGCATCTTTAGTACCACTTACACTAATCACCTGTGACTTTAGTCATTACTTGATTATCTGATGAATATAGATGAGTATCTGAATGTCTGAGATAAATCTACCTAATGTTAACCTGAAAGTACCTAATGTTAGTTTTTTTAAGTATTCCTGGTGTACAATTAAGAATTATTCTATTCTATTCTACTCTAATGATAATATAACAGTATTAAACTGCATATGGTAGAACGTAGTTTTGGTACTTCCCACCAAAACACATACATTATAGACGTATATAAGACTGGTTTAGGCGAATTGCGCAACGATGCCTATTACGTATTTAGTGGCTACATACGACTTAGAAGGTTGTCAAATCATACAAATACGTCAAATTTAAAATGACAATGAAATGAAAATGAAAATGAAAACATTTATTTGACACGACACACTTACAAAATATAACACAAAAGAAGATGGTGACATTCAAGTAATGTCGAATCTTAACTTCTGGCTCTAAGAGTGGGAGTAAATAGAAGGATTATGTAACAAGAATGCCAGAAGTCAAAGATTACAGGTTAATCAAAAAATACAGGAATATCTCACGCAACTTCCATCATAATTGCAAATTCCCGTCATGCCAAAATGGTGTCAGCTCAGCATGTGCTAAGTAGGAAGGCTAGAACCTATGTAGCTACTTAACGCTGGTATTCTGCTGACCCCAAATAGTGTTGTCACGGACGTCAGAAGCCTGCACTGCTCTCGGGGATTGAGTGAAGGTATATGTATAGCACCTACCTATCTACCCACATAAATAATTTTTATTGTTTGTTAGGCGTGAGGGTGAGAAACAATCGTTGTGCCGGTCTTATTTCACAAAAGTGCTAAAACAATACCTACATGCTTCAAGTAGATGCATGCAGTGCATCAGGAGACGCTGGCAAAAACCACTGCTGGAAAATGTTTCGAGCACACTTGAATTTCTTAACACAGCTATATCAGTTACATCACTCAAGAATCTTTTTTGCAACGCTCGCTACAGGTCTAATGAAATGAAACTCTGAACCACCGCACATAAAATCACTGGCTTCAACAACATCTGAGTGACGAAACGCGGGCCAGAGTAGGTACGCATTTTGTTTAAACTACTGAGTTTATACAAAATGCGTATACATATTCGATGTAGGAGTCACTACAAGTCACAAGCTAGGCCAGTGACTTTATGCCCATCTCTGAGAAAGTAAAAAGTGGCAACCACAAGTGGAGGTGTTTGAGTTCTAGCCATGATTGGTGGCTCCGATTAGTGGATTGATTCATCGGCCCATGAGTAGACGCGGCCACTAAACCTGACCACTACTGGCTAAGTCAACCATGACTTCTGAAACGATATGTTTAATTTAATTTAATTTTAATTTATTTGTAGGAAAACTAACAGTTGTTAAAACTTATAATCAAGACAGATTGTTAACCAGAAAGCCAATTACAGGTTTTCACGTTTAAACAACAATATAGAATTATAAAAAATGTGAACAACCATTCGACATCTCACATTATAGATACAATGAAGAAAGAGTGCCTACCTATACTATTATTATATTAAATATGCTATTATTAATCACTAAAGAATTCACGATTCAACCGCTGTCGAATCGTACTGACGCTCATGCAGAATAGGTCTCAGTCCGTGCGCTTACACAGCTTATTGAAATTGTCACTTGCTCGCCACAAAAATGAGTTTTGCCTGTATTTTGTGCCAACTATGGGTATACTATAAATTTATAGGAGGAACGAACCTAGTTTGTTTAAATGGAACATTAATTCTAATTTTATTTAACAAGTCAGAACAGTTAATGACATTGTACGTTGTGTACGTATATCGTTACGTAAAAAAGACTATTTCTACTCTATACAGTGAACTAAGTAGGTAAGTACAAGTCTTAATAAAGGGAAACAGAAAATAATACAAAAACGTCTATCGCCATTTAAACTCCATTCGAAATCATAACGATACAGTTCCAAAAAATTTATAAAACAACCCCTTTAGAGCCTTTGTCTAATCTCAAAGGCTCGGCATAAGCAATTTAGCCTAATTCTTTTATCTGAGGGATGCTAATTCTGGTGCAAATGATGAGAAAGGATCGTGGGGCGTGACCGTTTAGAATTTAACTGGTTCACGAAACAGAAATTTAAAGGAATGAGAGTAAAATTTGGAGGCACGAGGGTAAATTCCAGGAATGCATTAAATCGCAAGTGTCGAATAACGGACTCGAGTTAGTCATCGTGAATCCGTGACATCTTGGAGAACAAGTACAGAATAGTCGACAACGAAATATATTTACGGTTCACTTTAAAATTCTCCCTAAAACAGAACACATATTGCTCTGGAGTACATTAGGCTAAAGATAAGCAAAATCAATAAATAATAGCCAAAGTATCACACAAAAAACGAAACAATCAAAAATGTTTGTTGTAACAAAACTGTATCTACCGTGTTGAGAAAAAGAAACCATCGTAGTGTTGTTAACTAGCTGAGCATTTCCGTGCTTCTTAAAAACTGGCCAGTCTTAAAACTTTGATCACATAAATTTAACACCGTATTGAGTGTCGGTGAGCTAATCGAGCATCAATCATCATAGTGTTACGCCGAGACTGTTAAACAATGAATGGTAATCGAGGCTTCTCGAGCGCTTTTGTCTGTTATTGTTTGTGGTTTCGCAGAATGGAGAGTGGCCATTGTGTCGAGGGTCCGACCCTTTCCTGGAGCGATCGAGATCGTTCTCGAACAATCGAAATATGCGCGATATAAATAGGCCGGAGAGATGGCCGGACAGTCAGTCTGGATTCAGCTATACGTGTGAACATTTCGGAGACTTTAAGTGGTGCAACTGTGGTGTGAATTAGTGTGTTGTGATTACGTGTGACCAAGTTCGTGTATTCATCGTTTAGTGCTGAATAAAAGTGTTATTTTGGTTAAATCGATTCCCATTATTTTATCCCGAACCCTCAGCTCGTAACAATTTGGTGTCAGAAGTGGGATAAAATAATGCCGGTTCTGCCAAAGGATAACGTGGACGGTGTCAGGACGAGAGGTCAACGACAACAGGAAATGGATGAAAGGCGGTTTGGAGATTCTCCGGTTCAAGAAGCTCGGCAGAGTCGTCAGCCGATGGAGATGGAATCAGCCGCCGGCGAATCATTTGGAGCACCATCATCATCATCCGTGGGCCAAGCTCCTGTGGGAGGCGATCTTGCTGCTATTATGGCAATGCTTCGTCAGGATAAGGAAGACCAGCGTCGTCAACAAGAAGAGCAGCGACGTTGGCAGGAAGAGCAGCGTCGTCAACAGGAAGAGCAGGCTCAGTTGCAGGAGGAGCAGCGCCGTCAGGAAAAAGAAGAGCAGCGTCGTCATCAGGAAGAGCAGGCTCGGTTGCAGGAGGAGCAGCGCCGTCAGGAAAAAGAAGAGCAGCGTCGTCATCAGGAAGAGCAGCGACGTTGGCAGGAGGAACAGCGTCGTCAGGACAAAGAAGAGCAGGCTCGGCTGATGAAAGAATTGTTCGGTTCAATTGGAAAGGAATTCCAGGAAGTGAAAGAACAGATAGAACATCATGAGAGCCGTATTTCGGAAACTGAAATTCAGATCGCTGATGTGAAAAAAACTCTGGGTGTCCTGAAGTCTAGAGACAACAATGTGGCTCCTCTAGTTGCTACATCTTCAGCGCGAGGTTTTAAGACGCCACCATTTGACGGAAGTTCTTCGTGGTCAGCATACAAGATCCAGTTTGAGGCCGTTGTCAAGGCCAATGGATGGACGACGGCGCAGGCCATGACGGCTTTAACACTGGGCCTTCGTGACCAAGCACTTACGATTTTAGAGGCTCTTGGGAAGGATGTCACCTACGAACAGCTGCTGGAAGCGCTGGAGTCACGCTATGGTGACGCGCACCTGGAACATGTTTTTCGAGCGCAGTTAAAGGACCGAAGCCAGCGTAACTCGGAGAATTTACAGCAGTGGGCACTCGAGATAGAAAAGCTGGTTCGAAAGGCATACCAAACCTCGTCAGCACCCCTTGACGGTTATTTGATCCAGACGTTCGTTGACGGAATACGTGATTTGGAAGTGAGAGCTGCTGTAAGGCTTGGACATCACGATACTCTAAAAAATGCCTTGGCCCATGCATTGGAGGTGGAGGCCGTGCGTCAGGACCCCCGAGCTCACCGCATCAGAGAAGTGAAGGACTCTTACACTCACTACAGTCGTCCAAAGTTTAGCCCTAGATGCTTCGGGTGTGGAGAAAAAGGACATCTGAGGCCAAACTGCCCAAAAAGAGAGGAGAGTGCTCAGGTGAGCCCCGTTCAACAGCAGCAGGGAAACGAGTAAGCGCCAGAACTGCGGGGCGAGTGCTGGCTGGTATTGAGAAAGCCCTAAGAATTACGATCTCACAAGTTCATGATGGGAATAGCCTGACTATCAAAGGTCAAATTAATGGAACACCGTGCAAGATGACTTTGGATACTGGTGCTTCCCGTACAGTGATCAGTTCCCAACTGGCTAATCGGTTTCTTGGGAAATTCAACAGTAGCCATGAGCGAATTCAGCTCCTGACGGCAACCGGTCAGCACATATCCGTCCTGGGTGAAAAGCAGGTGGAGGTTATGCTGGGTGAAAGACCTTTCCAGCAAAACGTCATCATTGCCGATATAGTTGATGACTGCATTCTGGGTTTAGATTTCTTACGAGAGCACCATTGTAGAATTGACATAAATCAAGGAGTTTTACAATGTGGAGAAGAGGAATTCTTTATGGAAGGTGGAACCAGGGGTAAGGTGTACAGTCTGAAGAAAATTGTTCTTCCGCCAAGATCAGAAACCATTGTTCCAGTAAGCTTGCCACGAACTTCGGGAAGACAGAAGCGATGTGTACTGGTGGAAAGATCGGACAATGGCTTTCCGTGGATTATGGCCCGGACGCTAGTGAGGACCACAGATACTGCGGTGGTGCGAATTTTAAACCTTAGTAATGAAGAGCACCTGATCAAAAAGGGGACCTTAATGGGCACCTGCGAGGAAGTAGCCTGTATGCGAAGATGTCAAGAAGTGCCTAGCTCTAGCGGCAATAAAGAGAATGGCAAATTCGATGTGTCGTCACTGTTGGAAGATTGCCGTAAAAGCCTTTCTAGGGAAGAAGTTGCTATGACTGAGAAAATGTTACATCGCTACGCCGATCTTTTCTCTTCAAATGATGCTGATATTGGAAAGACTGGACTGGTTAAGCACACGATAAATACTGGTAACGAGCTACCTATCCGTCAACGACCTAGGAGACTACCGGTTGCTCGAGAAAAGGAAGTAGAGACCATGGTTCAGGGAATGATTAATGATGGGGTGATAGAACCTTCATCTAGTCCATGGTGCTCTCCTGTTGTTCTAGTCAAAAAGAAGGATGGAAGCCTGCGCTTTTGTGTTGATTATCGTCGACTTAATGCAGTTACGAAGAAGGACAGTTATCCACTACCAAGGATCGACGACACATTGGATACACTTACCGGGATGCAGTGGTTTACAACGCTAGACTTGAAGAGTGGCTACTGGCAAGTGGAAATAGACCCTAAGGACAAGGAAAAGACTGCGTTCTCTACAGGAAAGGGGCTGTGGCAATTTCGAGTCATGGCATTTGGACTTTGCAATGCCCCTGCAACTTTTGAAAGATTGATGGAGCAAGTTCTTGTCGGGTTGATTGGTGACGCGTGTCTTGTTTACTTGGACGACATCATCATCGTGGGACGTACGTTTAAAGACCACCTTCAAAATCTGGAACGTGTGCTGGCAAAAATTCGTGCCGCCAATCTGAAGTTAAGTCCGAGGAAATGTTCATTCTTCAGACAACAAGTAAGCTTTCTGGGTCACGTTGTTTCACAAGACGGGGTGCAAACTGATCCGGAGAAAATCAACGCTGTCAAAGATTGGCCGATTCCTAAAGATAAGACCGAAGTCAGAGCATTTTTGGGGTTGTGCTCCTACTATCGACGTTTTGTCAAGAACTTCGCAGATATTGCTAAGCCTCTGCACAGGCTAACTGAGGAGAAACGACTGTTCTGCTGGGATGCAGAATGCGAAACTGCTTTCCAGGAATTAAAGAACCGACTGTGTAAGACACCGATTCTCAGCTTTCCTGATACTGAGAACGAGTTCATTGTAGATACAGATGCAAGTAATACCGGTATTGGTGGTGTGCTATCTCAACGCAAAGGAGATCAAGAGGTGGTGATCGCTTACTTCAGTAAATCCTTATCCAAACAAGAAAGAAATTACTGTGTCACAAGAAGGGAACTGCTGGCTGTAGTAAAGACCTTACAGCATTTCAACAAATACCTACTAGGTCGTAAATTTCAACTACGAACTGACCATGCTGCATTGCAATGGCTCTTACGGTTCAAGAATCCTGAAGGACAGGTGGCAAGGTGGATTGAACAATTACAGGAGTTCGACTTCGACATTGGGCATCGTAGTGGAAAATCTCACGGGAACGCGGATGCGCTATCACGAAGACCTTGCCCTGAGAACTGCAAACATTGTGCCAAATATGAGTCTAAGGAAGCAGAACCTGTCAGGCTGCTGAGAACGGACCTAAGTGACGAATGGAAAGAAACTTTGCAGCAGGCACAACAGGATGACAAAGACCTTAAACCCATCATTGAAAGGATCACAGCGGGTAGCACTAAGCCTTTGTGGAGTGACATTGCTGCTCTGAGTTCAACAACGAAGAGTTATTGGGCACAGTGGGAGAGCCTGGTTGTCCACGACGGGGTGCTGTGTCGCAAATGGGAAAACGCTCGTGGAGATCACTGTCATCTGCAAATGGTGGTTCCCAAAGCCAAGGTCCCTAACGTGCTACAACTCTACCATGAAGGATGTTCGGGAGGCCACATGGGAGTAAAAAGGACACTGTTAAAAATAAGGGAGCGGTTTTACTGGATACATTGTAGAGAAGATGTTGAAGACTAGTGCCGAAAATGCACTACCTGTGCGGCAGTGAAAGGACCCCATACACGCAGCAGAGGAGCACTAAAACTGTATAACGTTGGAGCCCCATGGGAGCGTATAGCCCTGGATATTGCAGGACCATTCCCTGTAAGTAAAAATGGAAATAAGTACTTCATGGTCGTTATGGACTACTTCACGAAATGGCCCGAAGTTTTCGCCATTCCTAATCAAGAAGCTTCGACGGTAGCAGATAAACTAGTCCACGAAGTTTTCTGTCGTTTTGGAGTTCCCCTGGAAATTCACAGTGATCAAGGAAGGAATTTTGAATCACAAGTATTTCAGGAGACATGCCGAATAATGGGGACTCATAAAACAAGAACCACTTCTTATCATCCTCAGTCTGATGGAATGGTGGAAAGATTCAATCAGACGTTGGAGAGATATCTGGCCAAAGTGGTCGAAAATAAGCAAAACGATTGGGACCAACACATACAGCCGTTTTTACTGTCATACAGAAGTGCAGTCCATGAGAGTACAGGCGCCACTCCTGCGTTGGCAAATTTTGGAAGAGAACTGCGGTTGCCTGCAGACCTGATAACTGGCATTCCTCCAGATTTTCCGCGTGCCATCACAGATTATGCAAACGACCTGCGCAATAAAATGAACGACATAAATGAACACATTCGACTAACTGGTCAACAAATGTCTGAGAAAATGAAGACCCGTTATGACCGGAATTCAAACAACTTGCGATTTGATGAGGGGTCACAGGTCTGGTTGCACAATCCGATACGGAAAAAGGGAAAATCCCCTAAACTACAAGCAAAATGGGATGGACCATACCGTGTGTTGACCAGGATCAATGACGTCACATACCGAATTCAGAAGGGAACGCGAGGTGCGCCTAAAATTGTTCATGTTGATCGGCTGGCGCGATATTACGGGGCTAACAATGCTCGAGACGAGCATGTTTTAGGAGGGGGCAGTGTTACGCCGAGACTGTTAAACAATGAATGGTAATCGAGGCTTCTCGAGCGCTTTTGTCTGTTATTGTTTGTGGTTTCGCAGAATGGAGAGTGGCCATTGTGTCGAGGGTCCGACCCTTTCCTGGAGCGATCGAGATCGTTCTCGAACAATCGAAATATGCGCGATATAAATAGGCCGGAGAGATGGCCGGACAGTCAGTCTGGATTCAGCTATACGTGTGAACATTTCGGAGACTTTAAGTGGTGCAACTGTGGTGTGAATTAGTGTGTTGTGATTACGTGTGACCAAGTTCGTGTATTCATCGTTTAGTGCTGAATAAAAGTGTTATTTTGGTTAAATCGATTCCCATTATTTTATCCCGAACCCTCAGCTCGTAACAATAATATCAGCCACTGGACGTCTACAGCTTAACATATCCAGCCCCATAGATTTTCAGAGCGACTGATATCGTGCGGCCTGCCCCAACACAGCCCAGGAACTTTTTTTATCGTCTCAGCCTAGCATTAAATTACTGGTGAATTTAAACAAATCTGAAGTCAACTTTTGTTGCAAACTGTACCACAAGCTCCTTTGCTGAAATGGTGCTTCTGGGCGGGTTTGTATTTTTTGTGAGGGTATCTTTTGAATTGATAATGGAGAGTGAAGTTTTGACAAGATTGTGCATATCATAGAAGGCTGGAATCTTGGTTTGAATAAGCTTGCAATTTGTATCCTATGCTGAGAATTTATGATTTGTTTTTGCATACAGCTTGGCTCGCGGAATTCTAGATGAAAATTATACATAAACCGGGCAAACATGCTGCCCTAGAAAAGTCGATCAAGCTAGCCCTTCAGATCATGAATTACAACCATTCAAAATTCATTCTAAGGTTGTTTAGCAGTTTCGGTATTTATAATTCGAAAATATTCAAGTACATTTTGGCGTTTTTAATAATATAAATAAAGGATTTTTCAATAGCCAACAATCGTGGTTATTTTAGGAAACTCCTTTGTCCAAACCATTTTTGTAACCATTGCTAAGTCTACCATAAAACAAACAAACACTTTTAACAGGAAAAATCATTTAACAATTTTTGTGTTTTACACAATACTGAGTTTGAAGCCTTTGAAAATACATAGGTACTTACTGTTTTGACTTTCTACCCTTCATACATATTTAATTAAAATGCGGGTATTTTTACTTGTGTAACGTTTGTCATTTGATAAATAAAGATCAGCATAATAATAATGATAATGAGTCACGCATTACTTCGTTCGGCTTCTACTGAGATTGGTGATTTTTTAACTGGGATTGGGACACTTGCTTGCGTCCATCAACTTGATGCATACCTTTGCTTACCGCTTGATGTAAAGCCTCATGTGCCTGTAATTTCACCGGCAACCATACGGAAACACAGCAATGCTGCTTGTTGGCAGAAATAGGTACGGCGGTAGTATTTCCCCGGGTGCCTGTTCACAAGAAACTCTACTAAAGTCAAAGTTAAATATTTTTATTTATTAAAATCACAAGGATCACTTTGAAACATCCATTTTATTGTCTGTTCCTTCGCGACCTAGCCCGAAAAGAAGGACAAGAGACAAGGCTGGTTGTTTTTTTTTAATGATCCTTTTAGAATACATAACAATACAGAAAATAAATTACGTCTAAATTGTAACATTTTGAACGAGTTGGAGCAATTTCAATCCCAAGCTTCTCTATCATCTAAATAATCTGATATTTTATAGTAGGCTTTTTATAAAGATTTTCTTTAATTACGTTTTTAAATTTGTTAATTGTCAATTTTTGTACATCCCTTGGGAGTTTGTTATAAAAGCGTACAACTGGCCCTTTAAATGATTACTAACTTTATGGAGTCTAAAAGTGGCAACAGCGAGTTTATCTTTATTTCTAGTATTAAAATTATGATTATCGCTATTTTTCTTAAACAAATTTATATTTTTGTGAACATGCATCAGATTTCCATACATGTATTGACTACTCTTAAAATCTCTTTAATGGCGTTATTCCGGTCCTTCTCTAGTCTCATTCCTTCGCACCTAGCTGCGTTTAGAACGTCATTCGACAATCGTTCCGTAAATCTAAAAAATACAAAACTCCTAGCAATCTCTGTAAACTGCAATGATTGCAAAATCTCTATACAAAGGCTGAAAAATAAACTCAAAAATACTGTTATTGCTGAAAAAAGATGACCCGCGGCTGATATTTTGCGAAAGCAAGCAATAAGTTCACTCGTTTGAGTTGTAGTGCGATTCAAGTCAAATGGAAGCGATATTTTATACGATTTCAGCTAAAGAATACGAAGATAAAAAAATAAAGTCAAAAGTATAATGGGTAATAATAACACGATTGTTTTTTTTTTCTTTTAAGTTGCTCTACTTATTGAATTTTTATTATAAACTAGCTGTCCCGCCGAACTTCGTACCGCCTTGACATGCATATGACGCGGGCTGTCAACGTACGTCACCCGCTGCATCTATGTATGAGAAAATGAATTTTCTTCATTATTTCTTTTGGCGTGAATTTTTCCGTTATTTAATAGTTTTTCTGCTATTCGGGGCAGAGACAAATCCAACAAATCAAAAACCATCAAAATCGGTCCAGTCGTTCTTGAGATATAAGTGTTCGAACAAACCCGACTTTGTTTTATATACAGGGTGTTTGGTAATATACTGACGATATTTTAGTAACGGTTTCTCAAAACATAAAAAGAGACTTCACGAAAAAAAAATTACTAATAGTTATATTATTAAATTTAAAAGAAAATCGACTAAGTTTAGTTGATTAATTCGATATAAAACTTACTGCCTGCTCAATCGACATCCAAAAATAAAAGCCGTAATCACCTGAAAATGCCTGTCTGTCTATGCATTGACATCATATTATTTTATTTTTTAAAAGACGGAAATATAGGACTTATACTGTAAGAGAGGTCATAACCATAGTAACTTGAATTTTTTCCTTTTTTATCTCCTTGTCTTATCGTTCGAAGATTAAATAAATAATCAATAAATAAATAATTCTGGATTTCACACAGCACCATCTAGCCCCAAACTAAGCAAATGTATGCTAACTAAATACGTTTTTATTTGTAAATACATATAACCTAGTAAAAGTTTCCTAAAAATTACAAAAAAAAAATCTCTTCTCCTGCGTGATATATTCCTGTTTTACAAAAGGAACAAATTCATATTCACAATAAATTTAAAATATTCGGTGATAATTTAGTATCTACTTAGCTTTCTTTGAAATTCATAAAAGCAATTGCAGATGGTTTTTGTTTCCAAATTCAAATAAAACATCTGCAAAATTCGCTTAGGTCTTTGATTATAAAATCCTATTCAATCAAAACATTTAAGTGTATTAAAAAAACGGTTGAGCCATCTTAAGACCGTTGCAAACGATCTATAGCTTAACTTCCACTACCAGCTAGAAGTTTTCTTAAGACTCTGGCTGTATCGTTGTAATTTTGTATTTAATGGGTTTTTGAAATTCACGACGTACTTATTACATTTTTAACATAACTTTTTGGAAAAACATTTGGAAACCTTGAAGTTGTTTTTTGGTCGAAAAAGACAATGCTTGAAACTCCGTCGTACATACCAAATTTCATCGAAATCGGTTCAGCCGTTACGACGTGATTGAGTAACAAACAAACAAATAAATAAACAGACATCCAAACTTTCGCATACATAATTAGTGTGATGTGTCCTGCCAACAATGACTTACCGTGCCGAAACATTGACGCTCACTTATCACGAGTCGCACAGAGCCATGCTTGGTGTCAACCTGCTGCGCTGGATCGATTTACTTATACCAAAATCCGACGCCCGACGAAAGTCCAAGACGTCAAGTGGACGGTGGTGGAACTCAAGTGGAACTGGGCAGGACACGGCGTATACAGTTGATAATAAGCAATTCATGTCACTCACAGAAGCTAGTAACAGTATCTTTATAATTATTCTTATGCATAAGAATAAAAACGAATTAATTACGTATTAATAATTAAAGGTACATGTCCCGAACCCAAGAGCGGATCCACCTTTGGTGCCAGGGGGGGGTCACATAGTCGTGGTCAATGGCATGTGTTATGTTTAACAATTTTAATTAGTGGTCCACCTAGGTCCTGGACCCAGCCCAGGGGGGGATAATGACCCCCATGACCCCCCTGGATCCGCCCTTGCCTGAACCTAATGTGAGGCCATTTGCAAATAACCGACCACTATGACAATTATTGTGTTTTATCTGTGCTCGGTTTTTAATTGTACTCATGTGTTTTGTTTATATTAATAAGTAAATTGAGTTGATTTAAATTTTGTATTAAATTATAAAGATATCTATATCAAAGGACGCAGTATAATTCTAGATGCAAAACAAGACTAAGAATTCAAACGTGTCCCTTGTACTGTAAATTTATTCCACTCCACTGGGAGCAAATTGAATTTTCCAGTGAAAATATAACTTGGAATTATATTTATTAAACTTAAAATGTACGTCTTTGCACACGCTCCGGCCTTTGGTAGCAAATTAAAAGTTTCTCTTTAAGATTTTGCTAGAAATATGGAAAATGAAGTTTATGTTATTTGATTGTTAAAAATGTATGTTGTGTTTTCTTAGTTTAAGCGTAAATTCGATGAAATTAGAATTGTTTTATTATATTTGTTTGGTTTTGTAAATTCGTCTTTGGTATTTTCATCTCTGATCAGTATGATCATAGGCTCTGATCAATATGGTAATTAGTTTACATTTTGTGTTTTATTTTAATAAATCTTGTTTTGGTTTATATTAAAAATGCAGCCACGTTTCTTACAAGAGTACACGGGAGTACCAAGACCATTCTGAGGAGAATAGCGGACAAGTATGACGGCCCTCTCTATAAACACTGCATATAGGTTCTGTGTCGGTAACCTACCCGCCGGTATACCTAAGCTTTGTGACACGCTACAATTTAATTTTGATATAATTTAATTTTTATTTTGATTTAATTTATATTTATAGTAATTTTTCACTATAACTTACTAACGTAGTTTATAAGAACCTGTATCTAAAATAAATGAATATTTAATTTAATATTTGGTGATTTATCGTATTTTCTGTTATATTTTATTATTTTCTCTCAACAATAAATAAATTCTTCACACTTACTTTCGTAATTTTGTCTTAATTCACCGTCGTATTACGATTAAGAAAATCACTTATCAGTTTACCATATATAATACTTTTCGGTTACGTAAACAATGACAGGCAACCAGATTTAACCGAAACATTGATTCGCCTAGATTCAAGTTGGTGTATGATATCAATGTTAAAGTCTATCACACTAACATTATAAATGCGAAAGCTTGGATTTTTGTTTGGATGGTTGTTTGTTTGTTACTCAATCACGCCGTAATAACTGATTTCGATGAAATTAGGTATACTACGTAGATTACAGGATCAGCACATAGGCTACCTTTTACTCCATAAATCAGTTCCCTTGGGATAAAAATAGGGTGTCAAGTCAAGTTGCAACAGCGAGTTCAGGTTTATTTTTAGGTTACCTACACATTTAGTAGTGTAACGCGTACGAAGTCGCGAGCAACAGCTAGTGTAGTATATATTAATATAACGATATTTATTACATTATGAATTATATTACTTGGGTTTATTGTGTTTAAGTATTAGAAGGTAGGTTTATTAAAATACCATACATTTATCTAGGATTAGTTATGTTTATTTGTTTATCTATGTGTCTTGGAATTTAAATTAACCCTCTCCCTCCACCAAATATGCACTACCTATAATAACTGTTTATCCACATTACACAAAGGTTAACTGGAAGAGAAGGCTATCTAGTATTAAGTTCGCCTATGTACAGATTATTTATTTTTGTGCAAAAAATAATTGTTTATTCATTCATTACGGGAATGGACGGATATTAGGTAGTTTTCGTGTTGTTCTATGCATTCATTAGTTCAACTTCTGTATTTTCCTCTAAACCCATTACCACAAAATCGTTTCCGAACAGCATAAGCTCTTGTCGTTTCCATCCAATTTAAACCCGAGCTATCGGAGTAAATGATTTTTATTTCTTGTCGAAAATGCGCGATATAGCATAAATCACCCGTTTGCCGCGTTTTAGCGTCAGAGCGGCGGATCTGCCATTATTGGAAGTACGAGATGGCAAGATATGGATTTATGTCAAGGCTTAAAGAAGGAACAGCTTGCTCACTCTGTCATACGCGTGCCACAGCTATACTAACCCCTTCGCTCTTAGTCGCGGCACTCTTGGCAGCATGATCGTGGTCATCATGTCAGGATTGTGGTGCTATTCACTATCCATCAATATTCCTCTCGCCACTGCTTTTATATCACATTAATTTAGGGAAACAATCTTTCTAGCAATTGGACTCCAAATTACTTATGTAGCCACTTCCTTTATTAACATATTTTAGAGCTTTGCAATCACAAAAAGTAGCAATATAGATTAGATAATTTATTTATTGCACACCTTTAAAAAATAAAAAGAGAAATACAAAAGAGAATACACAATTACACACCCATTATCTGTCCCTGCGTTGAAGCTGTCGCTGCTTGTTAATTCATCATAACCATTTTTATAGTTGCTTGTTTTATTATAATTAAATTTGAGTTATTATTAGTATTTTAGGTTTTTAGTATGTAGGTATGTTTTTAATTTTATATAGATGCACCGCCGTCATGTGATATGTTATAATCCTGTCCATACTAAGGTTGTCTGGAAGAGATCGCTTTTAGCGATAAGACCGCCCATTATACTAAATTTGTTAGTAAAAATTATGTTCTGTATTTTACTTTGGTGTACAATAAAGAGTTATCTTATCTTATCTTATCTTAAATCTGAGGTACAATGGGCGGCCTTATGGCTAAAAGCGATCTCTTCCAGGCAACCTTTGGATGGTCAGAACCTGTGTGAACAAATGATTGCAATAAAATCGCTATAAGCCGCGATTAAAGAACAGATTCTAAACATTTTGACAGATACGTGGTACATTTTGGGTCTATAAGCATCAATAAATTCGCATAGTTAGTAGGTATAAATGGGACGGCATTCGTACGGAGTAACCCAGCTAACTTAAAGGGCTACGTAATGGATGTACGGATGATTTCTGCTGCGTACGTGCTTCGCGAAATTATTGTCTGCAGATTCGAATTGTAAATACCAGAGTTTGGGCTGTCGAGTGAGTTGCGAGTTTTGAGCTTGTTCGTGTTCATCATTTCTGGTGTAAGCAACTGTTGTTTTGTGTTTGTCATCAAGCCTGTATACAGCTGGAATATATTGTTCTATCAAGACCGTATTTTGGGATACCACACCATTTAAATTTCATATTTGATTTATTGCCAACATGCACAGTCGTTCATTATCTTTTAAGTCTTATATCTAGCTTAAGTACATGCATGCACCCTGCAGGGCGCTGCTATTATAGTCGAGTTCGGATATACAGGGTATTTGGTAATATACTGAAGATATTCAAGTGACGGTAGTAATTCGATATAAAACTTACTGCTTACTTTTGCAATCGACATCCAAAAGTAAAGGCCGTAATCCACAAAATCGTAGATTTGCTACTTATGTCCTCTCTCTTTGCGCTCTCATCTTAGAACTTCGCTGTGAATGCACTGTAGAAAATAAGACATCGCCGCTTGACCGTTTCCACTAAAGCTGAGCGGAAAAATGTCGGGATATCGATATGCTATTAGTTATTTGCGCATGGTATTCTCATCTCTGCAAATCTACGCTTTTGTGGATTACGGCCTTTATTTTTGGATGTCGATTGCAAGAGTAGGCAGTAAGTTTTATATCGAATTAATAACCTAAACTTAGTCGATTTTCTTTAAAATTTGATAATATAACTAGTAATTTTTGTTTTCGAGAAGTCTTTTTTTATGTTTTGAGAAACCGTCACTTGAATATATTCAGTATATTACCAAACACCCTATATATAACTAGTGGTTCGGCCTAAACTGAAATCTCGCAAGTCTTTTAAAAAACCAATAATAATATTACTCATAATCGTTTATTAATAAAATAGTCCCTCTAAATGCTCAACGAACTAACTTGACCTACTGTTTCATTCAAATTGCAAGTAACGGGGGTTCATGTAAATTGGTTATTTTTTAGGGGTGGAATTTTCAGTTATTTTGGAGTTTAAACTGTTCCCTATATTTGTGTCACTAAACGCTACACGAAAACCAAACTTAAGCACTGTGGGGTCACTGGTCTACCCTGTGAATTTCGTCAAAGTTCGGATTTTATTAGGGCTAATATCTCAAAAACTACATGGATTAATCTAAAAATAAAAACGTGGTTGAAAGTACTAATTAATACTTTTTATCAAAAGTTCCACTTGACCTAACAGTCTCATTTTGATGTTACCCCTCTTGAACTCCAATATCTCAACAACCCCACAACATTAGCTCATTTAGTCACACCAGGATTGTGCCTTCACTACCTACTTATATGTGAAATTTCACGATGATCGCATTAACGCTTAGAAAGTTATCCTGGGACAAACATACATACATACAACGCCGATTTGCCCAAGTTGATGATGATCTCGCTTCGCTCAATCAATAAAAGTATGTCAATGTTAGGTATGATATCTCGCGACTCAAAAACAAAGATTAAAAAAATGGGTGTAAATAACATTGATAAACAGGTACGATTGTTTTAATAAAACCACGCTTGTGGAATTAGGATGTGGCTGGTTCTTTTGTGTTTCTATTCATGTCGCGCTGTGGATGGTACTGCTGGATTATATTGTTCTAATAATACCGTGTTTTGGGATACCCATTTAATAAGTAGATTGTTTTTAAAATTACGCTTGTAGCATTCGGAAGTGGCTGGTTGTGGTGCATTGGTTATGGTGGCGAAACAAACTTGACTGAACTTAACAGTAACTTCGCGAGCTTTTACCTAAACAACAGAACTTGAAAAGAGGCCTATAAGAATCGGACTCCTAATAATTCGGTTTAGAGAATGTTATTGTCTTATGCAATAACTAGCTGTCGCCCGCAACTTCGTTCGCGTTACACTACTAAATGTGTAGGTAACCTAGAAATAAAGCTAAACTCGCTGTTGCAACTTAACTTGACACCCAATTTTTATCCCATTAGAACTAAAGGTAGCATATGTGATAATCCAGGTTATAATCTATGAATATACCAAATTTCATCAAAATCGGTTTAGCTGTTACGACGTGATTGAGTAACAAACAAACAAACATCAAAACTTTCACATTTATAATATTAGTCTGATAAATTTCACGTACAAGACAACTTAATGCTAACTTAATTATACTTGTTAGGAAACCGGTGAGCATACGTTTTCTAAACTAAGTGTAACTAGATAATAAAAACTAAAAATGTATTCAAGAAACGGCAAAAAAATACACTTAACAATAGGTAGGCAAAATACAAAAGGGATAGTAGGATAACAAACAGGTAATGTATAAATTTGCAAACTATCTAAATATAATTTATACAGCAAATTGCTGAAAGGTTTACAACGTTCTCAATGTTTTGTTTCTTTTTTTGATGTGTAATATCTTTCCTCACGGTTTGTGGGAGTGATTTTGGCAAAAGGGACGGAAATGTGTAACAGGAAACCAGGGAAGCGTGCGCTATTTGATTTGACCAATGAGCGCGCGCGGTGGTCAGAAGTTACACATATGCGACTACTGTAAGGCTCGCAGTTTGTTATATGTATTATTTCTCTCTGTTTCAGGTTCCATCTATCAAGATAATGTAGTGTGAGTATATATGTATTTACTATCCCAGCGCAAACCCTTTCTGCCGACGCTTGATCATCATTTAAGTATTTTTTAAACTATTTTGGTTAGTTATGGTTCGCCTCGAATTATAAACTCGCGAGTCTTAAAACACACAAAAAAATTATAATCTTTGACTAAAAAATATTGCCACGAAATGCACAAAATTGACCTACAGTTTCATTCAAATTACAAGAAACGGGTGGTAGAAGTTGCAGTTATTACGGATTTCAAACTTTTCTATATATTTGTGTCACTAAAGATAACGAATCCTAAATTTCAGCAGTATGGAGTCACTGGTGTACCCTGTGAACTTAATCAAAGTTCAGTTTTTATTATGGCTCAAAAACTACAAGGATTAAAGTAAAAATATAAACGGGGTCTAATTTTACTAATGAAGACCTTTCATTAAACTTCCCATTTGACCCAATAGTCCCATTTTAATTGATTTTACCCCTCTTGAACCCCAATATCTCAAAACCCCCCAAAATTGTTTAATCATTTAGTCACACCAGGTTGTGCCAACACTACATACCAATATAGTCATATTTCAAGATGATCGGATCAACGCTTCGAAAGTTTTCCTTGAACAAACAAACATACATACAATGCCGATTTGCCCAAGTTGATTTAGAGATCTCGCTTCGCTCGATTATTAATATTTATGAGAGCCGTGTACAGTTCCATGCTCGGCATCACAGCACACAGGATCGGGAAGAATGGCATAAACGAAGAGCGGCCTATGTCCAGCAGTGGTAACACGTGCTGAGAATGATGATGATGATAATGACCATATTTATAATTCCTCAACAGTTGTCGACACATTCACCTAAAACTTCTTATCATATGAAATAACGTAACCGCTGCTGTTTTGGATAGCTATCTTAAGATCTTGCATCGATACTTTACCACATCAGAGCAGCAATTTCAAAACCGCTGATGTTTATATCATCAAATGACTTTGAAGATAAAAATCTCAAAGCTCAACCGAGACGTTAAACTTTTATTGGTCCATTACTGTTTATAACAAAGAATATCGAGAGGCAACCAATACCTATAAAATGGTATGTTCTTTCGCAGTTTGCTTCATGTTGCCGGCGATAAGCGGATTTGAACTTTTGTGCGATGGACGTACGTAAGTATCTTTTCAAAATCTGCTAATCGATGATACAAAATGTCGGATCATTTTGATGCAATTTTTCCAAGGAAACTAAGGAAACCAACTTGCTCATAAGTTAGTAATCTTACGTTAAAAAATTACGAGTACGCCACAAAAAGTACAATTCCCTCTTAGCCCATACACAAACAATAGTTGTGAATTCCATAACTGCGTTTCCTGAGCGCCGTCTGGAAGCAATTGAATTAAATAATTAAATAGGTATACACTGAGAGCTGGTTAATGAAACTTCTCTCCATATTTTTCTTTGTAGAGAGCTTTGATGTATAAATTGTTTTAGCGAAGTTAGGAAGCAGTTTATAGTTTGGCTAGTAGTTGCCCGCGACTTCGTACGCGTTACACTTATAAATGCCTAATAATAACTTAGAAATAAAGCTAAACTCGCTGTTGCAACTTGACTTGACACCCCATTTTACCCCCTGGAAATTGATTTATGGGATAAAAAGTAGCCTATGTGTAATCCAGGTTATAATCTACGTATATACCAAATTTCATCGAAATCGGTTCCGCTGTTACGACGTGATTGAGTAACAAACAAACAAATAAAGAAACATCCAAACTTTCACATTTATAATATTAGTGTAATGTAAAAAAATGGCGAAAAACAATACACACTTAATTAAACTTCTAAGACAAACTAAAAGAAAACTATTTTCTTCTGACATTTCAAATGAAATGTTCTAGTCCTTACCATTTCAAATTTCGAACTATAAGTCCCTATGTGGACATGCCTTAAAAGTGCATAACCTCTGTAAGCTTAGAAATCCTCAAATGAGCTACTAATAATGTACGATGACTTTCGAGACATTCCAATTTTAAAGAGTATTTGCATAAGTTTTTAAGTGACTTCAACCTTTTTTGAATAAAATCGGATTGAGTTTTCAAACATGTGTCAAAGTAAAATGTAATTTAAATCAAAAGCACTAAGGAGTATTGATATCAACTTCGTAGCAAACCACCGCCAAAATAACTTTCTACCCCTTTTTGACCCCGTTAGGGGATGAATTTCAATAAAATACGAAACAAGTCTTCCATCAACTCTTTTTTTAATTTTTTAATTTTTAGTTTATTCAAAAGACCAACAGCTACGAAAATATATCAGTTTTAAAATTATATATTTACGATGATACAGCCAATTACAGGTCTCTCTAAATAAAACAGTGATAGTTCCTACACTTTACGTATGACAGTGATAATTTATAATATTGTAATAGTGAATTAAGTAAATAATAAATAAATAAATAAATATTGCTGGACATTTCACACAGCGCTATCTAGCCCCAATTTAAGCAGAGCTTGTACTATGGTAACCAGATAACTGATAAAATACTTATATGCATTTTTTTTTTGTAAATATATACTTATAATATAGAGAAACAACCAGACCTGGAACAAATATCTGTAGATCATGCAAACATTTGTTCCGTTGTAAAGTCAATGAGTACATAAAGATATGAGTATATATTTTTATATTTTATATACACAACCATGCTTCTGGCAAAATAAATGATTTCATATCAATGATACGGATAGGTAGCAAATGTTATTTTATGGAGACATCTTGGGAGAAAAAATGTCCAGCATTGGACTAGTTATTGATAACACAAATTGGCCAAACACCTGTCCAACATACTTACTAGTGGTTCGCCCCGAACTGAGATC
Organism: Philereme transversata; assembly: GCA_963924445.1. NCBI lineage: Eukaryota > Metazoa > Arthropoda > Insecta > Lepidoptera > Geometridae > Philereme > Philereme transversata. The sequence goes on from OZ004347.1 coordinate 17,960,155, forward strand.
TCGCGAGTCTCCCATAAAAACAAAAATATATTATTCGTAATATTTGACCATCAAAATAGTGCCACAAAATAAACAAACAATTTACTTGACTTACAGTTTCATTCAAATTACAGGTAACGGGAATGCATAAAAAGAAAAAAAAATTATTGGCATAATTAAGTATGGCATAGTCAAATTTGAATCCATAGGCTCCCGAACTAGTTAAAAACTGTGTTTTAGGTGCCAGAATGTGAACATGTGAATTGGTTACTGTTTTTTGGGGTACAAAATGCAGTTATTCTGGATTTCAAACTTTTGCCTATATTTGTGTTACTAAAGCTACACGAATACCAAATTTCAGCATTGTGGGGTCACTGGAGTATCCCATTTTGTTTTGTTTTTATTATGGCTAATAACACAAAAGCTACAAGAATTAAACTAAAAATAAAAACAGGGTCGAAATGTACTAATGAAGACCTTTCATTTGATGTCTCATTTAAATTTTATTGTACCCCTCCTGAACTCCAATATCTCAACAACCCCCAAATATTTTTAGCTTATTTAGTCACACCAAAATTGTGCCATCACTACCTATCTATGTATCAAATGTCACGATGATCAGATCAACGCTTTGAAAGTTATCCTCGCACAAACACGCTGATTTGCCCAAGTTGATTTAGAGATCTCGCATCGCTCGATCAATAAATTAAAACGTAGAACTCTTGACACGCTAAGAAGAAGAAGAAGTTGTTGATGATGATGATTACCCACCTACCTTTCGTTAAAGATTTAAACCCCGTTTTGTTTCAATTACAAAGCTTCAAAGGGCTTCTTTGATCCTACCATTTCATAAGTGGCTGAACACTCACTCACAATTAAATTACAAACGTGTGAACTAAATTTTAAACAGATGTGATTGGATACTGCTGCTAACCAAACGAACGAAAGCCAGGAAGTTGAGTTAATTGCTTTGTTTGAAAAACACTATAATTATAATAATCGATGACCTCCGTGGTGCAATGGGCGAATAGCCGGCTGAGACGCAGGACGTAGCGGGTTCGATTTCCGCTACGGAACAAATGTTTGCATGATCTACAGATATTTGTTCCGGGTCTGATTGTGTCTCTATTTATTATGAGTATGTATTTACAAAAAATATATACATAAGTATTCTATTAGTTATCTGGTACCCATTGTACAAGCTCTGCTTAGTTTGGGGCTAGATAGCGCTGTGTGAATTATCCAGCAATATTTATCTATATTAATTTATTTATAATTTCAAGTTCTAGATAAAGAAAAACATTAAGAGGTCGGCATCTATTTTTTTTTTATAATAAACTTGTAGACACACAAGCTGACGGGCCTCCTGATGTTAAGTGGTCACCGTCACCTATAAACTCCTGCAGCACTCGAGGTACTGCAGTCGCGTTGCCTAGCACTTAAAACCCTATTTACACCTCTCTTGAAGGCGTTCATTTTGAACTTTAATTCTAAGGTGGGAGAAAATAATGTACATTATCTCGCTTATTCCTCCCCCCGTCTTAGAAACTTTGAATAACGCCTTGCCTAAGCCCCAAATGAACAGGTTTCTTCTAGGCAAGCGTGGTCAATCGTAGACTGCATCATCGCTTAATTTTGAGCGAGATTGTGGACAAACGCGAGCCTATGTATAATAAAAAAAACCTGACAAATGTGAGTCCGATTTGCGTACCGTGGATTCCACAATTTATTTTTTATGTGATACTAGTGCCCGCGACTTCGTCCGCAGTTTTCTGGATCTCGACAACAGCGCCATGACTTAGCTTGCTACACAAAGGTGACCAAGTGACGTAAAATGGTCTAAAACCATCCGAAAATTATGATTACGTAAACGACCCCCAACTAATTTTCTGAAATAGATAAAAAATACACACACAATCGCCTAAAAAGCTAACTAATACATTATAATTAAGTCGGTGGACGGTTGGCCAGTAATTCTGGCAGTTTTTGCGAACGACCGAAAGGTTGGCCCTATGTCACGGGTGGCAGTGCCCTTGATAGGTATAGCACAATATTTAGATAGCTTGTTTCTTATAATATAACTTTTGAAACAATTTGATGATACTATTTTCATTATCGATGGCTTCCATGCCATAATCCGTAAGAAAATGATCTCATTGCTAAGTAGAGTACTGGCCAGCTACAACAGCATTCTGCAGGTCATATCTGCAGCAGGTCAGCAGGTCAGCAGGTCAGCATCTGCCTGATAGACCTGCCTGTCATTCAATCAATCATTCGCATCCTGATCAAATAGCCTTATGACTATTGGGTCGGGATGCGAATAAAAGTTTCAATAAAATACATTTAATGTTACTTAATACTAATTTAGTTGATTTAGCGAAGCGAGATCTCCAAATCAACTTTGGCAAATCAGCGTTGTACGAGTATGTGTGTATGTATGTTTGTTTATCCGAGGATAACTTTCGAAGCGTTGTTCCGATCATCGTGAAATTTGATACATGGGTAGGTAGTGATTACACAATTTTTGTGTGACTAAATGAGCTAAAAATATGGGGGGGTTGTTGAGATATTGGGGTTCAAGAGGGGTAAAAAAAATGAAAATGAGACTATTAGGTAAAATGGGACGTCAAATGAAAGGTCTGCTTTAGTACATTTCAATCCTGTTTTTATTTTTGGTTGAACCCTTGTAGTTTTTGAGTTATTAGCCATAATAAAAACAAAACTTTGGCAAAATTCACAGGGTACACCAGTAACCCCACAATGCTGAAATTTGGTATTCGTGTAGCATTAGTAACAAATACCTACGCAAAAGTCTAAAATTCTAACTGCATTTTGTACCCCAAAAAAGAGTAACCAATTAACATGAGCTCCCGTTATCTGTAATTTGAATGAAACTTTAGGTCAAGTATGGTAGTTGTTTATTTCGTGGCACTATTTTGATAGTCAAAGATAACGAATAATATATTTTTGTTTTTATGGGAGACTCGCGAGATCTCAGTTCGGGGCGAACCACTAGTTATTTAAGTTTATATACCTACTAACACAAATTAACTTTTAAAATTATTACTTGTGTGAATTAATAAATAAATAAAATTATTAAATAAAGACAAATCCTGATAAATATACAAATCTGAAATCTCGACAGAGCTTACGTATTTGAGTCATTTGGGGTAAAGACCTTGAAATTAAAAATCAAAATCATTTCTGGGTCGAAGCGACGTGTAATACACGCTGGCGCTAATTTGGGACAACGCATAATTGCAATTCAGCGAGGCAAAGTAGCCAATGTCTCGAAGACACTTTTACCTGGTAGTGATCTGGAGCAGTCGTGCTTGATGATTCAACTGTTTTGTCTATATTTTAAAGAGATTAAATAAATATGTTTACACTCAACTTGTCTTAAATATCCTCTGGAGAGAACCAGCCGTTTTCCCCGAACCCCTTGGGTATCCGAATAGACATATAAGGGTCATGTGAATATTTATTGGGTTAAATTATTGTTCCTCTGTTGGGATTGAACTTGTGTAATGGATTAGGTTTTTGTATGAACCCTACCGTAAATGCTAAGGAGCAGCACTATTTGTTTCTATAGTACCCATATGTGAGAGTATTTAATTAGTTGTTTAATTTTGGTGTTACAGCCTCTTATATCTAGTTTCCCACCTTGGCTTCGAACTGAATTTCTAACTTCACCTCAAAGAGCTGAGCGAACTTAGAATTACGGACTCCTTCCCCATTGATCAAAGTACTTGGAACTTTCAAGATGTTGTTTTGATTAAATTTTCATGTTTCACAGACACTTCTAGTTCTCTGAATGGCCACGGCTTTTGGCTTTGATTATGGGTTTAAAACTCCGAGGTATCTTCAGTAGCAGCACGAATGATTAACGTTAGAGTAATACGGTTGTAAAAAACAGGGTGGTCCAAACATTGACGTCCAAAAGAACTTGCGATAGACCAGTGCAATCTCGGAGTCTTCAAGTCCAGAGTGAATGGGTTATTTTTAGGCAAGCGTGCTCCAACTTCGATCATACCATCACTTACCATCAGGTGAAGTATTGGTTAAGAGCTTGACTATCACCAATATAAAAAAATAAACACCACACCACCTAGGGATATCTGAAAACACCTTTCCATATGATTCCCGATCTTGTTGACTTGCAAGATGTGGAATGACCATTACCCGGAGGTTTTCCCGATGAGATTTGACATAAATGCCTTCAAGAGAGTTGTAAAGCAGGCTTTTTATGCAGACCACATTTTAGGAAAAAAATTGTTTTTTTGATATCTAGTAGGGCAGAAGCAAGGAAGCTGAGTTTTTCTTCTTCTGAAACTTTGACTGAGACTTTTTCTGAAAGGGTGTTTTTAATCAGTGGATTTCAGTAGACATTCTATATAAATATTACTTCATGTAATTTTTTTTTATTATCTCTTTGACATTTTTTTTAATATGATCGTTGTTTTTGTCATGGTTTGTATTTTTCTGAATTTTGAATTGTGTTAGGTTTATTGATTACTATTGTGTTTAATGTGTATGACTATTATTGTGTTTCAAATACAATTCGTAGTTGTTTTATGAACAAATAAATGATATGAAATATATCTCAAAAGAATCCAATCAGCAAAACTGATATAATATATGAAAACTTTCCCAAATATAAAATTTGTCTAAAATAGATCAACGTCTTAGACAAAAATCGCCAATGTTACGAAAAAATCAGCTAAGATGTAATGGGACTGGGCTGGATGCGTATGCCGAATGCGCGATCACTTCTGGGATAAGACAACCAACGTGTGGGTTTTCTCAAGGCGCAAGACCACGTGGCCGGCCCAGGCGGAGATGGTGGAATGAACTTGACGCGTTCAGTGCGATTTGCTCGACATGAGCCTTAGACTGGGATGGATGGAAGAAGGGAAAGGAGGTCTTTTGCCCAGCAGAGGGACCCAGCGGACACTTTAGATTAGATTAGATAATCGTCGTGTATAACATTTATAAGTTCTTTTGTTCTATAAATCCATCTCCATCCTAAAGTTATCTGAAAGAAATCGCTTTAAGTGATAAGACCTCACATTATATATATTTTTTTTATTGTCTTGCCTGCCCCTTGATTGATTTTTGCAGGCGAGGGAAAGTCCTGGAAGACAACGGGGGAGACCTCTGCTCAGCAGTTGAAAGGCACAGGTTAAATAAAAAAAATTAAATAAAAAAATTGTCTTTTTGTAATTGGTGTTATCAGAATTCAGACTTACTCAATAACATAGCAACGGCTTAATCGATTACGATGAAATTTGGTATAAAGATAGATTGTGAGCATGGCTACTTTTTACTGATAAACCGCAAAAGTTGCAAAGTTGAGTGCAAAGCCGCGGTTGGAAACTAGTGTACAATAAAAAGTTCATCTACCTATCTACATTTTGCATTAAGATTTTCTAGAATTTCTTTAAAACGGCGGTAAATAAAGGTTCATTTTCAATAAGTTTTAAATAATAGTGTTCTATGAAATACATGATTATAAAATATTCAAAACACGTAGCGTGTTATTGATTTTATGATAAAATATTCATTTTACATTTACACTTTGCAAGATAGCGAGGCGATGTTTTTCTAGGTAAAGAAAACCATTTGGATACTTAGTGCTCTAAAACCTTCAATATATTTTGCTTTTATTCTACTTAATTACTGCTTTTTATGTTAACATTTTATATATTTTAATAAAATAAATATTAAATATTCCTGGAAAAGTCACACAGCGCTATCTAGCTACAAACTAAGCAGAGCTTCTACTATGGGCACCATTAACTGATAGAATACATAATAATATACTTTTTTTTTTATACCGCCAAGGTAGCAAACAAGCATACGGCCCACCTGGTGGTAAGCGGTTACCGTAGCCTATGGGCGTTTGTAACACCAAAGGTGTTACTCGCGCGTTGCCGACCCTTTACTGCAGTCCCCAGGGAACAGCTCGGCAGGGAGACCATACCACAAGCGAAGTGTTTGCGAGAGGAAATTCTCTGGAATCTCACAGTAAGCGACCAGATCGTCTCCAAGGTGTGTGGATGGATTCCCTGCCGATGGCGAGCGGTGCGATGATAAAACGAACCTGCAGGCACCATATCAAACAACTCCTCAGAACACAACCCATTATACAAGCGGTAGAACACAGACAAGGAGTTAAAATCTCTTCTGAGACTTAAGTGCTCAATATCGCTTGTGAGAATAGGATCGGACAAATATCCGTAGATCATGCCAACATTTTGTTCCACGGCGGGAATCGAACCCGCTACCTCCTGCATTTCAGCCGGCTATTCGCCCACTGCGCCAGTCTGTAGTCAGTTATGTTTTCTAAAAAAAAGGTCATTATCATTATAATCACAGGACGTCCATTGCTACACTAGAAATCTCCCATAGATCCATAGATTTCCCGAGCGACCGATCTTGTGCGTAATTTTAATGTGTATACGATATCCTTACGTATATTATATAGATTCAAAAGTGACGCTGTCTGTCTTTTTGTTACGTTTTCACGACTAACGATTCCATGCATTTTTTAATTTTTTGTATTCTATAAAAGCTTATTTGGACTATTACGAACATTTGAAAAAAAATTCCAAATCGGTCCAGCCGTTCTCAAGAGCTTTTACCAACAAACAGCATTTAATTTTTATTTATATACATGATCCCCTCCATCCAAGGGTTTTCTTGTTTTCGCTTTTAGTGATAAGATCGTGTTTTGAGCATTTGATGTATGTTTTATTGTTTATTAGGAACACGCACTCGAAAGCGCAGCTTAGGACGGCCCCCGACTAGATGGAAAGACAACCTAATAAAGTTTGCTAGGATCATCGATCGTGACATCGGATCGCTGTGTTTTCTACCACCTGTATAATGGGGAATGTTCTGAGGAGCTATTCGATATAATCCCGTCGTCAAGATTTTACCACCGCACTTCTCGACAACGTAATAAAGCTCATCCACATATCATCGCCAATTGGGTATCGCGCACCACACGCTTCACGCGATCTTTTCTACCCCATATTTTCAAGATGTGGAATGAGCTACCATCTGAGGTTTTCCCGTTAGGCTAGAACGCACGCTTCAAGAGAAATGTTAAAAGGTTTTTACAGGGTAGGGAACGCATCGACAATACCCCGGGTGTTGCCGATGTCAATAGGCGACGGTGACCGCTTACCATCAGTTGGGCCGTACGCCTGTTTCCCCACAAATAAAAAAAAGGGAAGGCCTACGTTTAGCAGTGAACATCCAAATGCTGATTTGATGATAATTATGTCGCATTGCTCGTAAAAAGACGTACAACACGTAATACATTTTCGTTCATTCAGGAATATTTATCAATCGTTTTTGTTTTCAAATATCCTCGTCAAAAACCTTTTTAACAAAAAAATACTCCATTTTAAAAGAGAAATACATTAACATCAGAATACGTACAAAACCCATTGAATATTGATCAATTGAATAAATTAACCACAACACCTGTTATACGGAAAATCTTCTTGTACCCCAAATTGGCAATTTACATTTGAAATTACTATGAAACTCTGAGTAATTTGCAAGTTTGGGCGCTGGGAAGCAGACCTTATGGCGTGTAAGATGTGTACTCCATTATTTGTTTAATATCTGGAAGTTAAAAGAGCCATCACATGGCCGCCTTTTTCTTTATTGTACACAAGAAAATACATTAAAAAGTACCGAAATAGAGGGCATGTACTAAGGCGAGCTTAACCCGAAGAAGAGTTTTCTTCCAGCAAACCTGAGACTTGAACCAAGAGATGATTTTAAAGGAAGGCAAGTGTACAAGAATCATAAATAATATATATCTTATACATATATAACGAAAAATACCAACAATGATATAAAATGACTGAGAATGCTGAGAATAATGCTCTTTAACTTTTTGTTTTAAAATGTCAAAGAATGTGCTAGCGCGAACCCCTTAGGGAAGTGCATTCAGAATGTTCACCGCATAGACGGCAAAAGAGCCATCATAGCGGCTTGAAGTTTGTTGAGGTGTTTTGAGGTGAAGGGACTCAGAGGACCGGCATAGTACACTTCAAGTGACAAGAAATATATATATTTTTTTAACTTATACTTTCCCACTGCTGGGCAAAGGTCTCCCCCATGTTCCTCCACATCTCACGATCACTTGCCACGCCCCACCAGCCATCTTGGAATTCATCGAGGTCGTCACGCCAACGCTTCCTCGGCCTGCCCCGGCTTCGACGCCCATTTGCAGGCACCCATTGTGTGACGACTGTTGCCCATTTGTCTGTGACCATACGACTGACGTGACCCACCCAGTCCCACTTCAGCCTGGCAGTTTTGTTGCCAACATCTGCGATGTCGGTCGTCGCGCGCAGTGTGGTATTGCGGATCCTGTCGATTCTCTTTACTCTCTTTACCCCTAACACGCTACGTTCAATAGCTCTTTGGCAAACCTTGAGTTCGGACTTTTGAGATTCCGTCAATGATCAAGTTTGGGCACCATAGGTAAGGACGGGCAGAATACACATGTCGATGAGCTTACGCTTAAGTGACAATGGAAGGTATCCCTTCATTAGCGTCTTCATGGACCAGAAGCTCTTCCAGGCATTTTCGACGCGGCAGACGAATATCTTGCCTGTTTTCAAAGGAGACAATCTGGCCCAAGTAAATGTACTCATCGACGTAGTATAGTTCTTGCCCGTCTACCATAATTTTTTGTTTGTTGGTTTTTTCATTAGTTGTGTCTTTGACCGACTCATCATTAGTCCAACCTCAAGGCTTGCAGTGCTCAGGTCTTGGAGCATATTTTGGAGTTCTTGTGCTGTGGGGGCAAAGAGAACAATATCATCAGTGAAGCGCAGGTTCGTAAGCTTCTTGTCTTCTTAGCTTGTTCTTAAGAAATAAATAAAATAAATTAACTCATAAATAATGCTGGAGAATTCACACAGTGCCATCTAGCTCTTTTCGAGAAGTTTTTTTTATCTTTGAAAGAAAATCTACTAAGTTTAGGCGATTAATTCGATATAAAATTTACTGCCTACTCTTGCTATCGACATCCAAAAATAAAGGCCTATTTGTTATCTCTTTCGGAAATGGCTGGGGGTTTTGGGTTAGAAAGGCACAACAAGAGATATCTCGAGACGTCACCAATACAGTATTTGTGGTTAGATGGCAAGCATTATGGAATAGCACAACATAAGTTTAATAAAGTGTTTGTTATATTACATGCCAAAATAAATTTCACATTTCTATGGTAAACATTTCACAAATGTATTTATTATGTTCATCAAAATAACCCTTTCATTATTGTGCGTATTTATCAAACACCCTATACATATATTATAAGTATGTATTTATAAAAAAAAGTTATTATAGTAAAAAGTATTATTTTAAATTACTGGTTGCCATAGTACAAGCTTTGCTTAGTTGGGGACTAGATAGAGCTGTGTAAAATGTCCAACATTATTTGTTGCTTTATAATAATTGTCGAGTTCGTCTTTCCATCGGCGTCGCGGTCTGCCACGTGGTCGTTTTCTCGTATATGGAAGACTGGACTAAACAAGCGTATGATAGAGTGGAGTAGAAGGAAGGAAGAAAGGCATTTGCCCTGCAGTGGGACAGTACAGGCTCCAAATAATAATAATAATAATATAAAAAAAAAAAAAATGTCACCGCTCCTGTCAGTCGAAATTTTCTCTGAGATTTTTTACAAATATGTTTTTCATTAACATTTTACAATTCAAAGTGATATTTTTACTACAGAATACATTTAAATTTTTTATCCTACAATGCAAACCATAAAAATCACAATATCTCAATAATGATCACAAGATCTCAGACGAAAGTACTACGAGCGGATACGAGAAGGAACGCACAACCACCACCACCGCCGCCCGCCTCGTCGAGCTCCACGGCGTCGTCATCCGGGGATGAGGCGTATGGGACCCCCCCGGACACCAGCTGTGTGTCGAGTGATGAGAGCGGACTGCCGTCGCCTCCGCCGTCGCGATCACCTGTACGGCGAGGGCGGCCCCCGCTGTCGGTCGGCTTGGGGCCTGTGGGACACTCAGTCCCGCGTCCGGCTCCCGCCTCCAGCAGCATAGTGCGTCGCATGAAGTGGACAAACCAAATGAATGTGAACGTCATGCGCGCATTTTATAGAGCTACAGTGGGAGGAACCTACCTGACCGTGTACCGGGTTCGGATGCTTCCTCTGTTTCAGGCCCTTGAACCAACCGTGTCCGTCACCGCACAACGACTGTCGGATCAAGTACGTGCCATCCAACGGTTAAAATTGTTGGACGACAATGTACTTGATCGGCTTCGATCAGCAGCGCTGAGAGATCAAGTGGTTGACCACTCGCAACGGGACCCGACTGTCACGCCGCCGGTTTCGGCACCTCTGATATCGGTGGCAACGCAGGCGGACCCCGTAGCTGAAGACGTCGACTTCGGATATAGCAGCGTGAGTACCCAAGAAAATGAGCTTTTGAGGAGGGCTTTGGACGATGCGATCTTGTCATATCGGTCCACACCTTTCGAAACTAGACCACGGCTTCCTCGCTTCCCTACGCACAGACGAAATTTGGCGATAGTCCGGGCCCTGAACCCATTGCTAGTTCCGCACTTATTAACTAGCAAAGATCTTGCTGATACAAATGCGATCCTGTACTGCGGAGCTGTTGCAGCGTGTCGCGTTGCTCGTGTCAAGTTCCCGGATACTGAGCGAGCACCGCGGCCTGCTGGCGGTGTCCCTTCTTGGCAAGTGCGGATCGAACGGCGTATCAGTGGGTTTAGGACTCTTATTGCGAAACTAATCTGTTTTAGAGGGGGTAACCATCGCCCGCGTGTAATGCGCTTTGTGACACAGGCATTTGCTGGAACCGAAACCCGGCCCCAGGACTACATGGCTAGTGTCACAGAGCGTATTGACTTTTTGAAGCAGAAAGTATCTGCATGGGCTAGCCGTATTCGTCGCTATAGAGAACGTGTGGATAGATACTGGCAGAATCGCAACTTTCAAAGCGACCAAAGGAAGGTGTATAGAAACTGGGAGAAACCCGATAACAGTGTTCATGATGGGCGTGTAGCGGAACTACCAGATGTTGAAACTGCAAATAACTTTTGGCGAAACATCTGGTCTGCACCTATCGAACACACGGAGGGCGACTGGATGAGTGTTGTGAGGGGCGAGTGTGAGTCGATTGAAGATATGGAAGATTTTACCATCTGCCCTTTGGACGTTAGTTGTGCTATCCGTTCGGCTCAGAACTGGAAAAGTCCTGGGCCGGATGGACTGCACAATTTCTGGCTGAAGTGGTTCCGATGCTCACATTCGGTGCTTGCCACACAATTCCAGGAAGCCCTCGTACTTGGATCTCTCCCAAGGTTTCTAACCACAGGTGTCACCTTCCTGCTCCATAAGTCCGGTAGTACCGCGGAAGCCAAAAACTATAGACCCATCACGTGCTTGCCTACCATCTACAAGCTCCTTACATCCATTCTGACTGCAAAAATTAACTCGCATATTGTTGCGAACAATATTTTGGCACCTGAACAGAATGGATGTAGGGTTGGGTCCCGTGGTACTAAGGAGCTTCTCCTCATTGACATGGCCATTAGCCAGCAGATCAGGCGCAGCAGAGGAAACCTCTCAGTTGCTTGGATTGACTATAAGAAGGCATATGATTCGGTGCCTCATACATGGCTAGAGAGGGTCTTAGAGTTGTATAAAGTAAATGCAACTTTGAGACTCTTTTTAGGATCGTGTATGAGACAGTGGAATACAATTCTTCATCATCCAGGTAGCAGATGGGATTCTTCTATTCCGCATGATCTCATAAGGATTGAGCGGGGTATATTCCAGGGAGATAGTCTGAGTCCTTTGTGGTTTTGCCTGGCACTGAATCCTCTTAGCACTTTGCTAAAGGATTCAGGTCTAGGCCATCGACTTCGGAGAGAGGGGGAAATCATTTCTCATCTGCTGTACATGGATGACCTCAAGCTTTTTGCATCTAAGAGTTCGGAGTTGGAGACATTGCTTAATATCACACAGGTATTTAGCAACGCCATCAGCATGGAATTCGGTGTTGAGAAGTGCGCGGTCATGCAAGTACGGCGTGGGAGAGTTGTAAATTCTTCAAATTTGCAGCTTTCCGAGACGATATCTCTCAGATCTCTCTCTGAAGTCGAGACATACAAATATCTCGGTATGTCGGAGTCGTTGGGTATTATAGATAGGGAGATAAAACAGTCGGTGCGGGAAGTTTCTTTTGCCGCTTGACAAAAGTTCTTAACAGTCTTTTGTCAGGTGGCAACAAGGTCCGTGCCTTCAACGGCTGGGTTATGCCCCTACTCATATACACTTTTGGCATACTGAGATGGACTCAGACAGAATTAGAAGCCCTGGATTGTAGAGTTCGCAAACAGCTCACGACCCATCGTATGCGGCACCCACGCTCTTCGGTAATGAGAATGTACATCCCGCGGAAATGTGGGGGTCGGGGCTTTTTAAATGCCAAAACCCTTCATAACCGCGAGGTGTACAATCTCAGGGAGTATTTCCTTAATAATGTGTGTGGGATGCATCGGGATGTCGTTGCAGTTGACAAAAACTTTACCCCGCTCTCTTTGGCAAATGAGAACTGGCATAAACCATCGGTGCTGACCACTCAGGATCGCGAGGCCATATGGAAGAGTAAGGAGCTTCATGGGCGGTTCTACAAAGCCCTAACAGGACCAGATGTAGACCCGCTCGACTCGGTAATCTGGTTACGCTTCGGTGATCTCTTCGGAGAAACTGAAGGTTTTGTCTGTGCAATTATGGATGAGGTTATTAAGACGAACAATTACCGAAAGTATATTATGAAGGACAAGCTCTGCAGATGTCGACCGTCCCGGTCGACATCTGCAGAGCTTGTCACCAGCCCGGAGAGTCCCTTAGACATGTGCTTTCGGGTTGTTCGCACCTTGCTAACTCTGAGTATTTGCATAGACATAATCAAGTTGCCAGAATTATCCATCAGCAGCTTGCTCTTCAGTATGGCCTTGTTGGACCTGAGGTGCCATATTATAAATATGTGCCAGAGCCAGTTCTAGAAAATGGCCGTGCCACGCTCTATTGGGACCGGTCTATCATCACGGACAGGACTATTGTTGCCAATAAGCCAGATATCGTGCTGGTAGACCGGTCAGAGCGCCGAGCGATACTTGTTGATATTACTATCCCACATGATGCTAATCTCGTGAAGGCCGAGAAGGACAAGCTAAGCAAGTACCTTGACTTGGCTCATGAGATTACCGCCATGTGGGATGTGGAATCAACAATTATCGTTCCGATAGTTGTGTCGGTCAACGGACTGATAGCGAAGAGCCTCGACCAATACCTTAAGAGGCTCTCGCTAGGAAGTTGGATCAAGGGTCAGATACAGAAGGCGGTACTCCTGGACTCGGCACGCATAGTCAGGAGGTTCCTCTCTCTGCAGCCCTAGCCACCGATCGCTTGGGCCTTGCTTCGCGGTCGGTGGTTTACCGTTTTTATAAATATATTTTTTACTATAATGTTTGTTTTTCGTAAGATACTTTGTAGTGAAAAATGTATTTTTTATAAACGAGTTTTAAAATAAATATGTGTGAATAATAATATAATAATTGTTGGAGTTTGTTACGGCTATCGAGTTTATCTCTGTTGTGGAACTATACATTTTTTTCGGCTCAGGACTTATAAAGACTAATTATTCTATTCTGTTACTTACTAGTCGTTCGGCCCGAACTGAGATCTCGCGAGTCTCCGATTAAAACAAAAAAATATTATTTGTAATCTTTGACTATCAAAATAGTGCCACGAAATAAATAACCACCTTACTTGACCTACAGTTTCATTCAAATTACAGGTAAAGGGAGTTCATGTTTATGGTTATTCTTTTTTGGGGTACAAATTGCAGTTATTCTGGATTTCAGACTTTTGCCTATATTTGTGTCACTTAAACTATACGCATACCAAATTACAGCACTGTGGGGTCAATAGCCCTGTGAATTTAGTCATGAGATGTGTTCTGCTCCAACACGTGCATTAAAGTCCCCAAGTAGGATTATTTTGTTTTTTGACGGTATTCCAACCAAAACTTCACGAAGAGCATTATAGAAACGTTCTTTCTCCTCCTCGCTGGATGGTAGAGTAGGAGCGTACGCGGATATTAGGTGTACAAATTTGTTATTTATTAAAGGTAATCTTAATATCATCAACCGATCATTTATGCCCCTTGGAAGTTCTTTCAAAGAACCCGCAATGGTATTACGTATTGCAAAGCCAACTCCATTACCCGCTCTTTCACCTGAAGGTCTCCCAATCCAAAAATATGTGTATCCTCCAAGGTCTTCGCGAAGTGATCCGCTGTCTAAAAGATGAGTCTCGCTAAGTGCTGCGATGTCAACTCTGTATCGTGCCAGTTCTCTTGCGATAAGAGCGGTTTTTCGTTCCGGACATGAGTTTCGGTCATTATCTATAAGTGTTCGAATATTATATGCGGCTATATGCAGTTGTTTTGGTTGTATGTCAAACGTTTTTCTTTTTATCTTTCGACCGCATTAATCGGTGTCTAGGTGCCCGCGGCTAAGCCCTTAGATCACAAAGTAGAGACAGACTATTTTTAGGCCAACTTTTCTAGGCCCCTCCTCTATGCAGAGGAAAGCAGAGTGATCCTAAAAAGGGCTGCTTTGTCGCTAGATGTGCTGCCGAACCCGAAAATCCTGCCTCTAATCGATCCGGGAGCGACCACTCTCGTCTAGCCGCCTAACGTGCAGGGTGCTAACTAAGGCTTCAATTCACCGAAATCTCAGCCCCGCCGTCACCACCCTATCGCCGTTGGTCTTTTTAACTCAAAATCCATGAATAGTATGCAAGGGTCATCTGCGCGGGAGTTTATTTAAAGTGAACAAGCGGTTGCGCTGGTGCAAGTCCACTCTCTCGTCTCAACCTTTATTATCCAATGGACCGGGAGGCCGGTACGATCGGTAAAGGAATTTAGTCAAAGCTCATTTTTTATCATGGCTAATAACTCAAAAACTATAAGAACATTACTAAAAATAAAAATTGGTTGTCTGTAAAGTTTACGGACGATAGTTTAACGTGACAACGTCTTAACAAAACATTGATGAAATGCATACTTTTATGAATAAAATTGAATTATTTTTATTGAATTATCACCATTTTGTATGGATACAAAGAATAAGTGAAATGAAATCTACAATTTAATTGAAATTTAATTTTAATAAAGATAATGTAATTGTTAAGACATTGTTAATCTAAATTCAATAACTTGTAACTAATTTTAAATACTGGCGTTTAGCTATAAAGTTTAAACATAATTTATAACAAGTTTTCATAGAAATAAACTGTAATCAAATATCTTTTATATGAATCACCATATTTTAGTAGTCAATTGTAACATAACCTATTATTACTACACTCGCCGGCAGATGCTACTTTTTTAATAATAAAAGAACAAATACTTGAAATTATACTAGTAATCAGATTTTTAAAATGCAAGAATAATTAACTTTTATTGCCGAAATTGTTGTTGTAATAAGCAATGAAAACCACATTAATTTTTCACTTCACTTTATAAACAGTCGACTAAACAGTTCACGTGTAGATGTAAGTTGTGTGCTGCCGCTGTCTTTCTTCTCCTCGGACGTGTGTATAGGCCAATCGAGTGGAAGAGAGATAGATGCGGCGCAAGCTTACAATGAGCGTAACGAGAGAATGAGTCATCCGTTTTCGTGCATGCAGCCGGCGTTCATCGATTTATTAGACGTTGTCACGTCAAAAACGGAATCAAAATGTACTAATGCAGACCTTTCATTTGGCGTCCCATTTGACCTAAAAGTCTCATATACATTTTTTGTACCCCTCTTGAACCCCAATATCTCAACAACCCCCAAACAGTTTTAGCTCATTTAGTCACACCGAAACTGTGGCATCACTACCTATGTATCAAATTTCACGATGCTCGGATCAACGCTTCGAAAGTTAGCCTCGGACAAACAAACATACATACATGTATACAACGCCGATTTGCCCAAGTTGATTTGGAGATCTCGCTTCGCTCGATCAATGATGACCTTACCTATGTTGGATACAAACTACTTTAGTTTAAAGTCTATTGGCAAGAACCAAGATCCTATAAATTTTCCTACAAAACAATGAGCCAATTTTCCACCGTGCAACCCGCGGCAATAAGCTTAACATACAATACTTCTTCGAACAAATTCCTTTGTCAGTAATAAAAGCTCATATTTGGAGAGGCCGTATTGATTCCAATTGATGTGAAGTACGAATATATCCCTGGCAACCTTTTGCGATGTTGATAACGAATTATGTCAAGTATTCTTGTCCATTTCAGTGTTTTGAAATACTAAGGGTTTCTTGCGCAACGATCCCTAAGCGTATTTAGCGACTAAACATGATACAAATTTGAGTATGATCTGACAACTCTCTTAAACATATTTAGACACTAAATACGATTAGGCATCGTTGCGCAAGTCGATAGCGAAAGCTAGATAATTCTTCTTCTTCTTAGCGTGCCAATAGCTCTACTTATATTGTGTTAGATAGGTACTTGGCTACGTTGATGGCATCAGGAGAAGCCATTTCTAAGTCTTCTATTGTGCAGGTGTTTGGGCACAAGGGGCAGATTCGCAGGTGTTATCGACTGTGCAGGATCACCACAGGTGCAGTGCATTTGGCTGGGATCCCTGAACCCCCATTTGCGCATTTTGACTTTGCAAAAAATAATAACTATGCTCATGTTTGTCTTTATGAATACGGCGCTTGCCACGTGACGCCAAGAGTGCGTGCATACCTATAATTACATGTTTAAAAAGCTCTGTACGCAGCGCGCCATATTTGAATATAGCTCGAAAAAGCGCGAGATTTCCCTAGAGGGTACTGACTACGTGACGAAAAACTAAGCCCCCTCCCCCGCTTCTGTGAATAAGCATAGTATTTTGAAGACCCCCCCCCCCCCCCCCCCACCCCTGAACGGATTGAGTAGTATGGGTACTTTCCCATATTTATTGCACAACACCAATTACAGAACAAAATACAAAAGATACATGATAAACTAAAAATAATAGCACTGTGCAATAGGGGGTTTTATCGCTTAAAGCGATTTCAGACATTAGGATAGAGGACTTTATGGAAAAATAGGTCGGTGGTATCATACTAAAAGACGATTTGTTCAACTTGACTTACAGAAAGCTTTATCGCCTCATACCCTCTAATTTTCATATTTTCTTTCATTAGATTGAAATATATTTTATTACGAATATATTAAAATTTGACGTATACCTTTGGTTTGCTTGTACAAAGAACAAAATGGTATAGAAGCTATTATTTTGAGAGAACCAATTATGGTGGTTTATTTTCTTTGAATAATGGTAGAGCACCTATTTGTTTTAAATATAGATATGGAACTCTCTTTGTCTGTCGTATTTCATTAATTTCATTTCTTCATTTGTACATACCTTCGCCCTCAATGTCTCTACGAGCAATTTTTTTTTATTATAAACTCGTAAACACACAATCTGACGGGCCTCCTGATGTTAAGTGGTCACCGCCGCCTGTAAACTCCTGCAGGACTCGAGGAACTGCAGTCGCGTTGCAGGGGCGTGGAAGAAACGAGCGGGTGAAACGCACCGTGTGAGACTTCCACGCAACTACAATATGTGGGTGAGCTTGTTGCCGATTGCGGTAGGTTCGATGGTAGAAGTGGGAAGCAGGGGTTAAATTGAACAGCTCTTCAGAACATTCGCTGTTATATATTTTGTAGAAAACGCTGAGCGCTCCGACGTCACGGCGCAGACTCAGTGGCTCCAGATCCCTAGATACTACTAGGTCATCAACGATACGAACGGCTCTGCGTTGCATGGAGTCTAGGGGCTGCAGTTGGTATTTCGGTGCACTGTTCCAGATGTGAGAACAGCACTCCATATTTCTTTAATCCACTGGTCAGAATATATTACCTATACAATGATCTGTTAGTTAACCATAGCAATGTAATAGATGTTTTATATAAAAATTCATATAAATTTATACGACTTGGAGATGTAACAAGCATGTGGCCCACCTGATGTTAAATGGTAGGTCACGCGCCTAAGAAACCTGTCTGCCCTGCGTCAACTTGAGGTATACAGCTGTAAAGCCACACTTTCCTGTAATTCACCGGCAACCATACCCTTCAAAACGCAGCAATGCTGCTTGGCGGCAGAATAGGTATGATGGTAGTTCTTTCCCCGACGAGCCCTTTCCCAAGGAACTATATATCTCTTACGATATGACAGTTATCTTCTCCTATATAGCTTATTTGCGGCCTTGCACTTCCAAGTTTTCAATCTAGCTTTAAAACTAAGCAGTAAAATATATACATTTGCTGGAAGTTTCCTGTAATTTTAAATAGAATAACCTCGTCTCCAGTCCAAACATTTACATGATAAAAAAGTCTTATGTGCCGTACACCGTACATAAATAAATAATCACATTAACTTGCTCAAAATACAAAGATCCATTTTGTAAATAAAAAGATTAAATCTAAGTACACAAGATAAACAATTTTATGGGTGTATGATAATACTTTTCCATTGTTGCCTGAAATAAAGATTTATTGATCGAATATCGAACATAGAATTGAACGAAGCGAGATCTCCAAATCAACTTGGGCAAATCGGCGTTGTATGTATGTATGTATGTTTGTTTGCCCGAAGATAACTTTCGAAGCGTTGATCCGATAATCGTGAAATTTTATACATAGGTAGGTAGTGATGGCACAATTTTGTTTTGACTAAATGAGCTAAAAATGTAGGGGGATTGTTGAGATTTTAGGGTTCTAGAGAGGTAATAAAAAATGAGACTAAATCCAATGGGACGTTAATGGAAAGGTCTGTATACATTTAGACTACGTTTTTATTTTTAGTAAAGTTCTTTTAGTTTTTGAGTTATTAGCCATCGTAAAAACTGAACTTTGACAAAATTCACAGAGTACACCAGTGACCCCACAGTGCTGTAATTTGGTATGCGTGTAGCTTAAGTGACACAAATATAGGCAAAAGTCTAAAACCACACATTTACGGAGTAGAGTATTTATAAACGCAAAACTAATGTTTACTAATTATGGGATAAATGCCAAATTAATACATGCACGAGACTAATTCTAAGCACTTAGTGTTAGTTTGGACACCGTGTGCCATGTAAATGAGGCCATTATAACATCTTGTGTTCCATACCCACTATATTCCAGGTCACTGGGGAAATCTAGATTTTACGCATAATCGGGACTTTCATCTAGGTTCAATTTGAATCGTGAAAGATGTATTGCTTTGGGTTGAATATTTATTAGAATATATAAGGTTTATAGGGAGTTTGTAAATGAAGGCTTTATTTTAGAACGATGCGAGCGTGAATCGAGATTTATGTGTTGAATTTTGACCAAATATCTTTTAAAAATGATAAACCAGAGTCACTGACATAGTAATAGGATAAGCAAACTGAAGTGTCAGTGGGCGGGGCATATACCTATATATCCAAGCACTGACGATGATGGCCTTAGGGGCAGAAATAAGTAAATAAATATGGCTGGACATTTCATACAACGCTATTCAGCTCCAAATTAAGAAGAGCTTGTACTATGGAAACCAGATAACTGATAGAATACTTTAATTACTGTTTTGTAAATAAATATTTATAATGTAAAGAAAAACATCCAGACCCGGAACAAATATCTATAGATCATGCAAAGATTTGTTCCGCGGCGGGAATGTGGGCGAATAGCCGGCTGAGACGCAGGAGGTTGCGGATTCGATTCCCGCCGCGGGACAAATGTGTGCAGGCCTTCAGTTATTTGTACGTTCCCATAGTACAAGCTTTGCTTAGTTTGGGGCTATACAGCACTGTGTGAAATGTTCAGCATTATTGATTTATTGTAAGGTTTAGTATTGTAAAACATTGTTTAAGTTATATTATTATACTATATATTAACCCACCATTCTTTTCTTTCTTAAAGTCCTCTCCATCTTAAGTTTGTCTGGAAAAAATCGCTTTAAGCGATAGGATCGCCTATTGTACATTTCTGTTATTATGTTGAAATGGTATGAAATGATAGGTTAATATGTAGGTACGTACAAAATAGAGTTCATCTATTTACCTATCTATCTACACCTAATTTATATATTTGTCTAATCTGCGGTCAACAAAACCCCTGCAGTGGTCATTCAAAGTCGGTTTCAAAAGAAATCCCAGAAACAACTTCTCAGCTTAAGGAATTAGACCCTTTCTAAAAACAATAAAAGTTTAATCAACCCGATGAAGGGAGACTTTATAAAATCTATTTCTCGATGTCAAAACCAACCCTACTACACAAACAGGTTTAATCAACTCTATGTACAGTCGGATGTGGAAGTTGCTGATCGAAAATTCCTAATAAATAGAGAGTAGTAGGAACTCTACTGTGAAAGGGCTCGCCTGGGGAAGTGCTACCATCGTACCTATTTTTGCCGACAAGCAGCATTGCTGTATTCGGGGTTGAACGGTATGGTTGCCAATGAAATCACAGGCACATGAGGCTTTACACCTGTATGCCTCAAGTTGAAGGACACAAGTCAATGCATCCTAGGACACATTTCTAACGTGTGTTACCTACGAGACGTTCTCTGTTAAAGGCGATTCTCTCTTTTTTTATTGGATTTTACGGCTACATTTAACAACCGAATTATCAATAGCGCACTTTAACTAACTGTATATTATTACTGAAATGTGTTGTAGGGTATATTTATACTAGTGGTTCGCTCCGAACTGAGATCTCGCGTAATCTTTGACTATAAACATAGTGCCACAAAATGACTATCCAACTATCTTGACCTACAGTTTCATTCAAATTACAGGTAACGGGAGTTCATGAAAATGATTACAATTTTTTGGAGTAGAAATTGCAGTTATTCTGGATTTCAGACGTTTCCCTATACGAGTATTTGTATCATTAAAGCTACACGCATACCAAATGTCAGCATTGTGGCGGCACTGGTGTACTCTGTGAATTTCATCGAAATTCAGGCTAATAACTCAAATACTGAAAAGTTAGTCTTGTCAGTAAAAAAAAACCCCGGAGCGAAATGTACTATTGAGGATTTTTCATTTGATCCCATTTGGCCTAATATTCTCATTTTTTATTTATTTACCCCTCTGGAACACCAATATCTCAACAACCTCCCAACATTTTAAGCTCATTAGTCACCAGAATTGTGCTATCACTATACCTATGTATCAAATTTCACGATGATCGCATCAACTCTCCGAAAGTTATCCTCGGACAAACATACATACAACGCCGATTTGCCTAAGTTGATTTGGAGACCTCGCTTCGGTCGTTCAATAATTGGGAATCAGTGGGTATCAGTGTGTGAATATTGACTTAATTAAGGTGAAATAAATAAATATGAAAATCTGATATACATAAAAACGCAGTATTTTTTATTATAAACATTTTTTTTCTTAAAAGGAGATAGCTAACCCTTAATTTACTATTTATAAGTTACCGAAATCAACATAATTCATATTGTATATTGCATGGATTGGATTATGGAGGATCTAAATTTTAAGTTTCCATTTTAATTTTAACATCCTATCCTCATTGCCATTGTTAAATCACCTACTATGCGTGTAATTAATTAATACTCCATGAAGTAGATCGTTCTAAAACTCACTTTATTCCGACACGTCCAAAACCACCATTTTGTTATCAGTCCTTACAATTTTGTTATCAGACATTAAAAAGCGATCGTAATATGACAATTTTATCATCTGCAGCTATGTATCTATTTTCGCAATGAATAAATGAAATAAAATGAAATTTGATTTTAAATTAGTATTAGCTGATCCGCCCGCGGCTGCGCACGCGTAATTTGCACATAAAAACATTACCCTTCTTCCGCGTAGTCGAGTAAAACGTAGCCTATGTCCCAATCCCTCTGCTGAGCTGAAGGCCTTTTCGCCATCAGACTGAATTAAACAATTAAAAAATAAAACGTGCTTTTTATTGTTAATTTTCTATATAATGTTTCGTTTTCATTGTTTGAGATTATATTCTCATGATTCTTTTGTGATGCTAACAAATGTATTTTCTTTCTTTCAATCCCGGTCTCAATCTATCTATATACCAACGGTACCTACATAGGAAGTGCATCTAAAGAATACCTCATAATTTTAACCCCCCCCCCCCACACTCTTTAGGGAAGACGTGGCAAAGAAGTTGAAACCGTATTTCTTTATTTCTTTATTTCTTACCAAAAGTCTAAATATGAATTTTCAGATCCCTATCTTAAGGAATTATGGATTGGCCATACAGACTTTTCCCCTATTCCCTTCAAGATTATTTTTTGAGACAAAAGATAGCATATGTCCTTTTCGAGGTATAATCTATCTCATTGCAAAATTTCGTTATGATCCGTTCAGCCCCAAGTTAACAAACATCGACAAAAAGTCGAGAAAAGTTAACAAACAAACAAACAGAGTTACTTTAGCATTTATAATATTATTATGGATTATTTTAGCAGTTTTTGAGCACCCGACAGACGAAATAAATTTTCATCTAGGTAACTAAATATTAGTGTAGCAAAGGACAGCTTAAATCTCAAATAAATACATTTTTTGAGAGTAGATTCTGAAACATATTCTTTGAACAGTACATAGAGCAAGAGCCCGTTGTAAATTGAATTTCTTAATTGGCCATCCGCAACAGAGAAAATACTTTCACAACTTCCTTCCATTCCGGTCAGTGGTCGGTTTTCGGCAAATTTATTAAGCTTTTGGGGTTCCATAGACATATAAACAACGGTTTATTGTACATCGCACTTAGATTATAAAACAATATAAAAAAACAAATAATAAGACACGCGGAAATACATGTGGCGGTCTTATCGCTAAAAGTGATATCTTCAGACAACCTTTGGATGGACTGGATTTCACGAGAACGATAAAGGATAGTGCTTTTAATAAAATAATAGAATATTGATTAAACAGTATATAAACCGCAGTCATAAACCACAAGAAAATCTTGTATTCAATAATACATCTTTGAAACTATTATACGAAACCCTCACGTGAAAAAGGGGTATTATACGTTTAAAACTCAATGTTTAATGTTAGTTTAAATTAGTTAATTTATTTTATTTTTAATGAGGTAATCAAATTGTTATAATGCAATATATTGTTTCCAAGTGTAATTTGGTATCTGTGTGGAATAAATGAATCTGAATGTGACGCCTGAGTTTGTCTTTGTGTCTCTCTGTCTGTGGCATCGTTCCTACACGGAACGACCGATTTAGACGCGGTTTTTTTTAATAGAAAGCTAGTTTAACTGGGGTCACCCATTCACTAAAATGTCATTACAATTTGTAATGCTATTATGAGAAAATAAGGACATCCTTGTGCATTTTTGATTGTGCATTGTTTGATTGCGTTCATCATGCCACCCTTGTTATGAAACTCAAACACTATGGTGTAACGGATAAAGCCTTAAGCCTAATCACATCCTATCTTTCAAATAGAAGCCAAAGGGTTGCAGTCTCAAATGTGAAATCTTCGGGTTCAATAGTAGAGCTGGGGGTTCCACAGGGATCTATACTGGGTCCTTTCTTGTTCCTAGTATATATTAATGACTTGCCCTGTATGATACAAAAGCAAACGAAAGGCGAAGTTGTATTGTTTGCTGATGATACATCCTTACTTTTTAAAACTAAAAGAGGGATCTCGGACTTAGGCGAAGTCAATAATGTTCTAGCCATGATTTCAAAATGGTTTTCTGTAAATAATCTGGTGCTGAATCCTACAAAAACAAATTTTATTAAGTTTACTCTGCCTAATGTATATCATGTACCCATAAAGATAAAATTAATGGATGATACAATTGAACCTGTGGATTCCACAAAATGTTTGGGAATCATATTAGATAGTAAGCTACAGTGGGGACCTCATATTGCTAAACTAGGAGATAAGCTGAGTTCAGCAGTTTATGCAATTCGAGAGGTTAGAAAACTGACGGATGTATCTACTGCTAGACTTGTGTATTTTGCGTATTTTCATAGCCTTATGAGCAACGGAATTTTATTATGGGGTGCTGGTGCTGACAGCAATGCAATCTTCATCCTCCAGAAACGGGCCATTCGGGCTATATATAATCTAAAATATAGAGATTCCCTCAGAGAGGTTTTTAAAAATATTAATATAATAACCCTACCTTCATTGTATATTTATGAGAGCATAATGTACACTCGCAAAAATATCACACTTTATAAAAAGCGTTGTGATGAGCACAGTTACAACACACGTAATAAGGACAAATTAATAAACACTACCTTTAGATTACAAAAATCTAACAAAAGCTTTGTTGGTCATGCGGTGCGGTTTTATAATAAGTTACCCAAACATGTCATAGAATTGAATGAAAATGCATTCAAGAAATACATAAAAAATCACTTTACGAAAAAAGCATATTATAACATCAATGACTTTCTCTTAGACTCAGAAATTTGGAATTAATAGTTTTTGTTTTGACAAAGCCCTGTACAGCTGCAAAATTTGTATTTTATTGGACAAGGCCTTTTTACAGCCGCTCTAATTTTAATTATTTTTTAAAGTTTTTTTATATTTATAATAGTTGACAAAGCCCCTATACAGCTGCATCTTTCACTTTTTGTTTTTATGTTTGCATTTATTTGTAACATGACGTAACTACGCGTTCCTAGGGATCCTAAAGTTTGAATAAATGAATGTCTAATGTCTAATGTCTAAATACTGCACTGCGTTCGTCATCAAGTCGCGAGTTGAATAAGTTAGATAATTATTCTAGTAAAGTAAACTATTCATTATTCCGGCCTAGACAACTATCGCGGAAAGCAAGCTCAGCGTTCGCTCGCTGCTGTTCAGATGCATAAATTAGACACCTACCCACTTTAACTACATTTTTTGTTTTGTTGTGTGTGATTGTTATTATGTTATTTTATTATACCTTTTTATATACACTGTACAATTATATAAATTTACGCTGTAAGGCACACTAGTTTTACATTATTTTTAAGTTTTCTCTGTAAGTGAATTAAATTCTTAAGAGTAATAAATATCTTGAACCGTACATTAATTGAAACTTAGCCCAATTTATCCCTAAATTTCGGCACAGGGCTCATAGTGACTGGATACGTATTTTTAGTACTATTTATTATTTTTTGCTTAAGTAATGTTTTTTAAATTGTCTGTATTTTATTGTGTTTATTTAATTGTCTGTCTTCACTTATCCACTGTATGTAGTTTCTGTGTGTTTGTTACTTGTGTCGAAATAAATGTCTATATCTATCTATCTATCTTAAACTATATTTTTGTATATTTTTTATTCATTTATTCGTTTAAGTAAGTATCATATTGCATAATCTGTTAATGTCGCCACTTTGTAAAGCACTATCATTTTTATAAGACCGCTATAAAACCATCGCTGACTTTATTAGACAATTGAGCAAAGTGTACTGCCGTCATAAGAAAAAAGGACGTTTCTACCAAAACTCAAAAACGGAGAAAAAAAATTGTTTAGTATTTTTTAAACCAAAAAATTCGCTGTGACAAATAAATTAATGAAATAAAAAACTTGTCTTTGCTAAAGTGTGAATTAAAGTTTGATCTATTGAAATAAAGATGCAAAATTAAACAAAAACAATTGTATTAATTAAATAAATTACATTTTCTTTTTCTTTTTAGTAAAAAAAATACTGAAAAATACTTAATACTGCAATGAAAAGACGTTTCTGGCCAGATGCTTCTATTCAACTTAGTAATTTATGAAACGTCTTTCTTTCTTAGTAATAATGAGTTATCAGGTTATCGTTACCTAAATAAAAGAATCATTTTTAAGCATTAACATTAACTGCTTTGCAACTTAGTATAACTACCTAATTTCAGTGAACTTTAAATATTACCTCAAGAAATGCCCTTGTTGCATATTTTAAGGGTACATATACCTTATCAATCCTTAACCATATTTAAAGGAAAATCATTTTTTTATAGATATTTATTCAAATAAAACCACAAAGTATGAGAATTAGACTTATATTTCTTATTGCTTATAATTTAAGAATGGCAATTCTAAATTACCTCAAACTTCTATGGCACATTTTTTCCACATTAAATAAACTCTTTCTGCAACATGTAATTTTTACCTTATAACTAACATAACACATAACTAGTATCAAAAATTGTATCTTTTTATTCTTATTCTGAATAATCACAGCTTTGTAAACTATCTACTCACAATTTTACTTGGAAAAGTCAGGTCGCTCTGTAACAAATCTCTCTGGTTTTTCCAACATAAAACGATGAACTTTTAGTACTTAATACAAAAAAAAATATATTAATTCTAATTAGCGATAATTATCACAACTTTTTTCGGAATCAGTCTTCATAAACTTGAGTGAGATCAACACTATTTTTATCAGTAGGTAAATTATACCAAAACGATTTTCTGCTGTCTGGCATTAAAGGTGTCAGTTTTTGTATAATTGCTGACTTGCGCTCTTGAGTAATGCCTCTATATTCTTTGTTTGGCTTTGGAGGTGGTATCCCAGATTTAATATTTTATAATCTCAGAAAGTCAAGTGAGTATTCCTCTCCATTACAGAAGCCAGTCTTGTAACGAATGACGTGGGTACCTCTGAGGAATTTTACTTCACACATATCTGCTAAATATGCTCGAGGAGACGAATTTTGTAGTTTATACGATGAGGAACAGTCTTCAAACTGACAAAAATCTTCCACATTCATTACTTTTACGGTAATATTTGTTCTGGTGCTCAATACTGCTTGGTGAAAGTCTTCAAAGTCATAAATGCGTTTCTTCCTCTTCATGGATAGCTCCACTTGGTGGTGGAATTCGTCTGCAGCCATATACGTGTGGCCTACCTCTAAATATTTTAATGTAATCGTTTCAAAATTGACTTCGACTGAATTGACAAGATGTAGCAAATATGAATATAACGTCCAATTCTTGTTTTGGGCTGCACAGTTGTCTAACCAGATGACAACGTGTTTTAGGTCTCTATTTGCGTGCAGAAAAGCCCTGAAACAGCTCGTTAGATCATGCATTTTACGGCCGGATATCGTTTCGTGCCATATAGCTGCAAACGTTTGAGAAGCGTTGTTTTTTTTGTCACCCAGCGGCACAAAACTTTCATTGAATGCTATTATTCTAGGGCAGAACATAACAATTTTGAATTCTTCAATTCGTGGGAGCATAATTACTTTTTCTAAATCTGCTGCAAAGTGGGCAGTATCTGTGTTGATGGTACTGTTTTGTTTTTCAACATCATTTTTGTATGCTTGCCTGGCTTCTACATATTTTTCGCGGTGTCGTGCGTACTCTCTGCACTCTTTACAATTATTGTGGCTTTTTTCTTTGTACTCTGGATTGTGAATGTAATATTTTTCACAAAGCTCACACTCTTCGTGTCCCAGTTTTGTGAAAGATATGTTTAACTTCTTCACAATTTTTCTATAATGGTCATAAGAAACCTGTCCAGGAAGATCATTCATATTTTGTTTTTCACAAAAGTCTTCATACATTCTGGTCACTGTTACATCAGACGGAATGTATTTTCTATTAGGAGCGTGCTCCCGTCTGTAGTGGGATATAGATGGATTAAATGAGTTTATGTGTTCTACAATTTTTGTGTCATCCAATTTTTTTGGATTAGGATTGGTTCCTCGCTTGTCCACTGGGATGTCAGTTGGCATGGTGTTTAAGGCATTCCTTACAGATTTATCATTTTTTCGATTGTAACCCAGCGTTTCTAGAAAAAATATTTTGCAAACATTGACTTTTTTCCCTGTTTCATCTGCTAGAAAATATGATACGCTTACGTTTCTTGGTAGTTTTCGGTTTTCCCTAACGGTTTTTCTCTTAGGCTCTTCTTTGGATGTGTTATTTATAATGAAATATTGTTGTTCTTTCCAAGACATATTTCTAAAGTAATGGTTTAGATTTTTTCGTGCTTCTTCTGTAAACTGGGTATGACATTTTTTTTTACAGACATCCTTATTACACCCTGGCTTTAGTTTATATTTAGATTCATTATCTTTCAGTTTTTTCATTTCTTTCCTTTGTGCCGGTGGTAGTTCATCATGCTTCTTACGTTTTCTGATTTTCCCTTTTTTTGTAAGATTTTGCGGCGTATCTTCGTCATTTGAGACTTCAGGTGACTCGGGGATAGTAACGTTATAGTGTGGTGAGTTGGGAATACTATTCGTAGAAGAATATGAATCTAAGCTTGAAGGTATATAATCCTTATCAAAAACGGAGTCATCCGAATCAAAATCTAGGTTGCTGAGTGAGTTGTTATGAAGATCATTTTCATTTGTTTCACCAAAAACCAGCTCGTCACAATTTCTATCTGCTTGTTCCTGTTCCTGTGGTTGATTCTGACAAGAACTGGTTGATGGCACCAACGAAATTATTTTTGCGCATCGATTACGTCTCATTCTATCAACCTGAAACAAAAAAAAATTTAATTCAATAAAACGTGAAAGAAACCGTTAATATAGCATACATAAGTTAATATAGCGTTAAATATAGCAATTATATATAACTAGTTTACACGCACGCGTTCTTTAAGGTTATTTCTATCGCATGGGAACTGATTTAGGATAAAAAGAAGCCTATGCTTAGAACTAACTACCTGCATGCAAATTTCAGGCCGATCTGTTCAGTAGTTTTTGCATTTATAATATTAGTGTCATATGATAACGTTATTTTTATTTTCCATCGCATTTTTTACCTAAAATTTCAACTACTTGTGTAGAACGCGCCTCGTGAAACTCAAGGCAATATTCTTAATAGAAAACAAATAAATAGCCCCCGAAACCGAAAATAATTTATAGGTGTGTTTATGGTAACTAAATCAAAATTCATTAACCGCTACGACCCAGCACGGTGTAGGCTATTCGGACCTTTTTTACAAAGTGAAATAAAATTAAACATTTATAATTATTTAAAAAAAACTTTTAAAATAAGCATTTATATTATCATTTAGGACCAAAGAGCTAGGGGAGACAAATCCAACGAGCCCAAACTCGATGAGGTTACATCTTTTCTTTTCGTAGTTCCTATGGCCTCACAGCGGCTCCATCACCAGGACCCTGATCATCACCTAGGACTAAACTGCTTAAGAAGACAAATACGACCAACCCAAACGCGACGGCGTTACGTCGTTTCGTTTAGGAGTTCCTACGGCCACCTTCTGACTCCATCATCAGACCAGCTAGATGGTATCATTACATTGCATTGTCACTGAATTTACATAAGTATGTCAAATTTCAGCTTAATCGGTTGAGAATAACTGGTCTAAAATTCAATCGCAATATTTTTATATTACACACTTACCTAATAGGGCAAGTAGCTATATAGAGCTTGTAAGGAATAACAAATTAGCACGTTTGCACTTTACTTATTTATACATTGTTCGTATGATATTATATTAGTCTATGTCACTAATGTGTATACATAAAGAAGCATAAAATAATTTTACGTACCTTACAATTTCGCCGCGGCTATATTTTGGAGAACCGCGCGCGCGTTCCCACGTTCTGACTGCCGGGGCGCAACTGATCGTACAGCTCCAACCGCGTCCCCCACCACACCCCGCACGACTAGCAATACTTCGTAGAAAAGACGCTACTGCCATTTGCGACTGGCTATTTTTTATAATACTAAAATGAAAAGGCTTTTCTACGCAGAACCGTTTTTTCTTCTTATTACCAAGCAGTAATGTCTTTTCATCTTATGATGAATTAAATATATTGTTAATAAATAAGACAGATCTACCCAAATGCGTTTTTTCAACTTAGTAAACGTCAGAAATGTCTTTTCTATTTCGCAAATATTATGACGTAGTTTCAAATGCGTCTTATTTAACAGTAAGATTTTTAGGGTTGTGTTTGTTTTAGCCAAAATATAAAAATACTGGTAGATGCGTCTTTTTTTACTGATTCCGATGACGTATTTAACTCAATTTTGAAAAAAATGTCAGAAGCGTCTATTTTCCTTATAACGGCAGTGTACGTGACGTAACTGCACTTTGATGGAACCCAACACCATGACTCGACTTGCACTTGGCCAAGTTTTTTCGCCCGCGGTCGTAAAACTTTTTTAATCTCAATCTACGGTCGTCTGCCGTACCTTTTGCAAGTATGTTGGCAACTTTTTGCAACTTTCAGCAACTTTTACATATAAATCAGTATTGAAAACATTCCTATTCAGGATTCAGGTACTCGGGATTTAAATTGTTTTAATTTGGTTGGGAGGTATTTTGATACTTTAGAAAAGCTATTTGGTTCGGTTAATAAATAATTGAACGTATTTGGTGTTCCAGGTAGATAAATTTAAATTAACGGCTGTACATAAGTATTATCGTGGTCTTTCACTTTGGCCCTCATAAGAAGGCTCACGGTCGCTCAGTGTGCTATGGATAGGATCGCTTGCTTCTTTTCGAGATCGAATTAGAAATAAGGAGACTTGTAGACGAACCAAAGTCACTTTACACAATTAACTAGCAACCTGAAGTGGCAGTAGGCAGGACACACATCTCCAAGAACCGACGGCCGTTGGGGCAGAAAGGTTCTCGAGTGACCATGCACTGAAAAGCGCGGCGTAGGACGGCCTCCCACTAGATAGAAAGCCGACATGATAAAAATTATGATAAGGTATATTTAAACAAATACAACACCATTATTATCCAGATAAAAATATAAAAAAGCCGCCCAAGTGAAAGTCGGACTCGCGCACGAAAGGTTCCGTACCATTATCTATAACAAATTGTATGAGCGCCCATACAACTTAGAGGACTATCTTAATTGGCATCAACTATGTATGTATGAGCACACCCTTTAATTTTCAACTTTTTTAATGTTTTGGAATTTTTCCTTTATTTGGGCTATAAGGACCTTAATTTTTGCCAAATTTCGTGATTCTAGGTCAACGGAATTACCATATAGGTTTTCGACCTAAAACCTATAGGCTACTTCCGGTTGACTTAAAGTTGTTAATCCTGGTTAAAAGCAAGGTAAAACACAAGTAAAGGGAAAATTCCGAAAAATAATAAAAAGTTGAAAATTAAGGTAAATTTTGGTACCTGCAAGTTTTCGTGAAAATCTAAATTTATCCATATCTTTTTATCGTGTAGAGTCAGGACCTAGATTTTTATACACCTAATAGGGACTGTAGACTTCAGTGTCTGGTATAAATTTCAAGTTGCTAGGTTTACACGTTTCTGAGAAAATCGGTAGTGACACACGGACAAACGGACAAGGGAGTGATCTTATAAGAGTTCAGCTTTTTACCATTTGAGGTACGGAACCCTAAAAATAATGGTGAACAGTTCACACAGCGCTATCTAGTCCCAAACTAAGCACAACTTGTACTATGGGAACCAGATAACTGTAAATAAACTATGTACGCTTTTATTTTTTAAATAAATAAATATAAATAAATAAATATTGCTGGATATTTCACACAACGCTATCTAGCCCCAAACTAAGCAGAGCTTGTACTATGGGAACCAGATAACTGATAGAATACTTATATACATTTTTTTGTAAATACATACTTATCATATATAGAAAAACAACCAGACCCTGAACAAATATCTGTAGATCATGCAAACATTTGTTCTGCGGCGGGAATCGAACCCACTACCTCCTGCATCTCAGCCGGCTATTCGCCCACTGCACCACGGAGGTCGTCACAAATTAGAATTAGTTAAATACATATTAGAGACATTAAACTAAATAGAGATACACCCAGACCAGAAAAAATATCTGTGATCATGCAAATATTTGTTTCATGGCGGAAATTGAAGCCATTATTTCCTGTGTCTCAGTTTCAGTTATTCGCACACTGTGCCATAGGGGTCGTCATAAAGACACCCAATTAACCTAATCGCTCGTTTGTATTTAATATTTGTTTTATTTTTTGGTGTACAAAGATTTATTACCCTTAATATAACTTTAACTTACTCGCTGACCTCACGAGTTCACCAAAAAACACTCACCGATTCCGAGTTAGCCTCACAAAAAAATGTTTCCGTTAATAATCACTTCTCCAACAAAGGGCCAGATTAAGAGCCCTCGACGGACTCTGAACAAAAATCGCCGTCATTCTGTTACCGTCAACATAAAATTCACTCGCTTTCCGGACTGAAAAATCGCCGCCATTGAGATTTTTATCACATGAAGGCTTAGATGTGGCGACATGACGAAAAGTGGTATAATAGTATTATTGACAATAAATCGCTTAAAAACAATATATGCACGATGCTCGACTGTAAATAACACCTGACACCTGCCACCTGCACATCGCCCGACTGTAAACACCAGTTGCATAGCGGTCGACTATAAAAAGGCAGCAATCGCTCCCCTCGAGCTCACTACCATCCGAATCCGGGCACATACCATTCCGGACTATCCGTTGGATCCGCCCGCGAACAAAACTTCCGTCGTCCGAGACACGTTCTCGGAGACCCGTATGACGAAATCACCTCCGCTAACGCGGAAGCGATTTCTGAGTCATCTACATTAGGCAGAGTAAACACTTCACACATACACCGACCTCGTTGGCGAGGTCGACGAGTCCCTTCAGTAGCCGCCTATACGAGGTACAGGCATGTACCCGGGCGTTTCTCTCCTATCCCCACCCTGGCAACAGCCCAAGCTGAGGCTCGTACCTAAGTGGTGCCCTTGCGCTAGTTGCCTCATCAAATCGTCTCGCCTCGCACCGATTACTCGCATTGTCGGTTGAAACACCGATAAGACGGTACGTGATAAATCCCGTATTTATAATAATGAAAGAAAGAATAAAATAATTAAAGCAGTTCCTTTCTATGGAGTGTCAAAGGCCTGGTAAATAAGGAGCAAGGAAAAGGTCTTAACTGCAAAATAATTATAAAATCAAGTAATTATTAAATTAATCTTGGTATCTTATAAATTTTATTAATAATAGCATGCTTACATAAATTTATATTAACAATATTAGAAATATTTTATAACATTGAGATTGAAAATGAACATGAATTGAATTGTTTTAATTACGTAATTAAATAAACAGGCTGTTTTATTTTATTTTATTTAAGTAAGTGTTTGTTAGACAGTTACCGAGTCTAGAACAAATATACGAATAGTTAACGTAAAATGCTAATCAGACACTGTTTGAGAAATATTATCTAGTGACAGCAAAGTCCATGCGTCTATTGCTAATTTTATCACTGTTAGATGCGAGTCCATAGAATCAGTGGGCTACAGAATTGATATAAAACTACAATTTATAGTTTTAAATATCACGTACATTTTGAAAGGTATGGCATGTTGCCTTGATGTCTTACAAAATTTGCGTAGGTCTAACTTGAAGTGTAACTAAACCCAGAAAAGGTGGTTGTATTACTAACACAGGAAGGTTAAATTTTAGATGCATGACAGCATTAGGCAGTCCAAAAAATGCCCACATATCATCCGTTTAGAACGACAAGACGCTAAGCTGCGAGCACTTCAAAAGCCACATCCAAAATCCCTTTAGATAAGAAAATGTCATACGTGATACTAAATCACATAATAATGAGTTCGATTAAACGCCTAACGTCTTTTTGCAGCTTACCGCGGTCGTGTGTAAGAACTTAAGAGTACCGGGATACAATGGACGCCAGAAACAAAGGCCGGACCGCATAGGATCTTTACCTCCTTTACTTTTTATTGTGCCTAACCTTCCTGTAAAACCACTCTGGCTTAATAGCCTTACGACCTATGGAATAAGGTCTAAAATGACGCGTCTAAAACGGATTATGTAAGGTATTTAATTTTGTAATGGTATTTAAATAATTTAGAAAGGTGAAATTAAAGGGAAAAATGTTAGAATTGTGAGAGAAGGTTGCTATGCGATTTAGATTTATCAAGTTAAGAGTTGACTATACCTCAGCCCAAACTCGAATTTCACCCCCGCTTCTCCGCGCGCCGCTGCACGTCCTATCTCGCCGTGGTTCATATGTTTGCCGGTTTTTTTATTATTCAGTTCCGTCATTTTCTTGTTGTGCTTATTTCTCATTACTGCGTCTTTACAAAATCAACTTAATATAAATTCTACAAATTCTACCTAAGAATTAAGTGATCGTTTGAAGCGACAAGCGACACGAATACTCCGTCTGAAAGCCGAGGCCAGACTGAATCGCGGACCGGGCGTCCGAAGCGAATGGTTTCATTAATGCAAAAGTTAGTTATTTTCATGGTATGGTAAAAATAAAAGGTATTTTGAAAATTTTAAATACAGGTGCAGTTACTTATTTATGTTGTGTAGAATTACTTTATAAAGTTTAAAGATAGAAGTATTCATCGCATAAGAACGGTTTTAAGATAAATTTGGAGTCATCTTTGGATTTTTTTTTCTATCAAGAAAATGTTAGGGAATCGTGTTTTCACAACACAGGTGTTTTAGCACGTATCCTTAACTATAACATATATGAATTACAAATTGAAATAACAAAATTTGTGAAGAAAACATTGTTTCTAAATAAGTGATTTATCGTCTCCCCGGGTATAGTGCACCCTTAAAGCTTGTACTCGTAACAGCGATTGGCATTATTATTTAAACATTTTTTTTTAACATTGAATATTGGGTCTTAATTATTGAATAATATTTGATACGATCGAACATGCTTCGGATTAATTCGTGTATCTTCGATAGAGTGAGGATCCGCTCCGCACTGCGTCTCACTTCGTACAACGCGCCACAGCTATCTGCACGCGAGTTGAAGGGTGTGGAAGTTTACATTCCGCTGTGTTTGTAATCAATCCTCCATTTATAATTATAATTAAAATAAATCACGAAAACTTTCTTAGTGGTATGTTTTGCATCCTTAGAGACTTCATAGATCTTCAAAACGTAAAACAAAACGAAAATGCCATCTCCACCCAAATATTTTGGTAGCTCGAAGTTTAGATAGGATTTCCAAACTCGCGTTGGAGATTATGGGCAAAGTGTGAAGTTGCAAGGGATCTGTTTTTTACGAGAACAGAGGATTTTATAAGGAAGGGACGTGTGGAGAGCTTTTATTGATTTTTTTTGTCGAAAACGTTTTGTGATTAATGTTTTTACAAGTTTTTATTAATCTCTGATGTATTGGTAACCGACTTCAGAAAGGAAAGTTATTAATTTGTGACTGGTTTTATTTGTATGGTGATCTTGTTTGACTATTTTGACTACAAGCAAATGAATCACCTGATGTTAAGAGGCCTGATGTTAATAGATAAAGCATTGCCTCTTAGATCACACAACTTAGAAACATGCCCTACGAAGCACTGACCTGCAAATTGAGACATACACTCGACAAGAACCAAGCCTATCAAGTTTTAATAAAAATTAGTTTGTGTGTTTTGAATGATGCTAGCCCAGTCCTTTTTTGGTTTGGCCAATGAGGGAGATAAGTCGCGTTCCTTGGGTTTGTCCTTTGTCTTTAAAATTACAGGCAAATGAAGCTTGACTCATGTACATGTGTCAAGCCTCATGTGCCTGTAATTTTTTGCAATTGAATGTGCCCAAGATGTCATGGTAGACTACCAGATTTGATGATAGAGACAGAATGTGGACAGTAACACTTCTCGTTATATCCTCGCATGAGTAATCCGCTCTTAGATAACTATTTTCATGATTTCTATTCCCATTTGACTTCGGGAATAGATATCTAACAAAAAATATTAAAAAGAATAGTCCAGATTTAAATAACCCCCAGTATTACACTTTACTCTTCCAATCCAGCCACAGTTAGAGGGGAACACAGAAAAGCAATTACCTATTTTTATAGCAATCCATTCGTTAAAAAAAGTTCTTTCCTGAAAAAGTCCTATCGTACTGGTGAGGAACTATATTGTGACAGAACCTGTGATGGATAGTCCAATGTTCAATGAATTGTTGAAAATTTTGCTATATAATATTTTAGTCTAAAAAGAAAGTTTTTGGTCCCTTGTCTTCAAAAGTTAATTTGTAGTATTTGATAGAAATAACTATTTTAATTCAACTTTTGTACCATAAAATAAATTTGAATAATTACTAATTGTATGAAATAGTAATATCAATACTCATACTCATAACTTCAGTCAACTTCCAGACTGTTAAGATGTATGAATACTTGTCAACGTCGCATTGACATGCATTAAAAAAACGAAACTAGAATTTAACCAGATTTTATAATTAGCATTGGCCTTTGTTCTCGCTAACGTAGCAATTAAAAATATATCTACATTAAATCTAATCGAATAATAAAGAGCTTATTGGTTCACACAGCTGGGCCTCCCTTCCATTTCTCAATTAATCCAAGCCTAGAGTTTCTATTGTCCGCCCGCGCAAGAAACGGCTCATCTTCAGCATCACTATAGCAGAACCTACCACCGGTCGTCCACTGCTAAGTAAAGCCTCTCCCATAGACGTCACTTCTAGAGTGACCGATTTTGCACGGATCCTCTAGTGGGGGGTGGGGGGTGGGGGGTGGGGGGTGGGGGTTGGGGGTGGGGGTGGGGGGTGGGGGGTGTTGGGTGGAGGGGTGGGGGGTGGGGGGGAATGAACTCCAAGAAACAGTTATTCTATGTATATTTAGGGTTCCTTACCTCAAAAGGTAAAAAAGGAACCCTTATAAAATCACTCCCGTCCGTCTGTCTGTCTGTCTGTCCGTGTGTCACCACCGATTTTCTCAGGAACGGGTGGACTTTCTATCAGATGTATAAAAATCAAGGTCCTGAGTCAACACTATAAAAGGATATGAGAATATTTAGATCAACCGGAAGTACCGGAAGTATATGGTAGTTCCCGTTGACCTACAATCACGAAATTTGGCAAGAAGCAAGGTAAACCAGCACACATAAAGGGAAAATTCCAAAAAATAAATATGTTACAAATTAAAAATTAAACCCATACATACATAGTTGACGCCAATTAAGATAGTGCTTGGAGTTGTATGGGCGCTCAAATAATTTATTATAGATAATGGTACGGAACCTTTTGTGCGCGAGTCAACATGGAGGTGAAACAAGCAAATGTCCTACCTAATGTTAAGTGTTAATCATAACACAGCAATGCTGCTTGCCTGCAGAAATACATATTGGTAATACTCCCCCCACTTCCCTTTCACAAAAAACTCTACAACTACTATGGTAAATCTTAGGCTCAAAAAATATTTACCCAACCCCCCAGCACCCCCTACTGAACCCACTATAAAAACAACTCGATCCACAACCATTCATAGAAGCGAGTCGGCATTAGTAAAGGAATTTACGCGAATTTTATCGCCCCTTGAATTACAATGACTGAACGCGTTATCCACAGATGGCATGATAATAGACCCTCCGAATAAAAAAGGGGATGTAAAACTGTGAGCCATTTTACCCCACTAAAAGGGTTTTTGGGTAAAATGGTTTTGGATGATCGGGCTAATTGACATGGTTTTTCTGCTTGATTTGTATGGATCTTACGGGATCCGAACCGACCGCTATTTTGCAGTTGTGAGAATGACCTCATATCACATAATATAAGGATTTATATAATCTAGGCAATCAAATGTGCTTAGAATATATAAAGCGAGTGGGAAATCCTGTCGGTATATGTAACGCATCTGTGTGAAAGCATCTTTAGTCTGTCATCTTGGAAACTAATACCAGTTTTATCATCTCATGGTGAATATACTCAGATCTACGGAATACTAAAGGGCCCATTACATTTGTCGTATTCCTAACACTTGTGACGATGATGTGCATTAAGTATTCAAAAAAGGACATAACCGTCACAACTAGTCACAATATGTAGATAGTTTTACGCAAACAAAAATATATGAGCAATTGTGGCCTATGGAAACTTATTCCAACATTTATAAAGTTTCAAGCCATAACAGATAAAAAATAATATAAAATATATTAAAGTATGATGAATTGGAACTGTTTGTTGTACCGAGAAATTACCTTACGCGCGAACACGATTTTATTAATGTTTTATTAGACTTCTTTCTTCGCTGTAGAATTTATTTTTGGTGTCTGATTTATTTCGACTTTTTATTTAATTTGCGTGTAATCAGTTTTCGGAATTCAATTTTGGTATGAATAAGTTTATCACGATGTTACGAAAATTCTTTTATGGATCATTAATAACTAGTGGTTCACCCCGAAAGGAGATCTCGAGAATCTCCCAAAATAAATATTATTCATAGGGCGACTTGCACAACAATTCCTAAACGTATAAGTGGCTAAATATAATTTAAGGAGTTGTCAAATCATACAAATACTTCAAATTTAAACATGTTTAGTCGCTAAATACGTTTAGTGATCTTTGTGCATGCCGGCTTTAATCTTTGATTAATCAATTGGTGCCTCGAAATGTATAACCAACCTACTTGACCTAGAGTTTCATTCAAATTAGATGTAACGGGGGTTCTTGTTAATTGGTGTTTTGGGGTACAAATGGCAGTTATACTAAATTTCAGACTTTTGCCTATATTTGTGTCACTAAAGCTACACGCATACCAAATTTCAGCATTATGGGGTCACTGGTGTACCCTGTGAATTTTGTCTAAGCTTTGTTTTTATTATGGCTAATAACTCAAAAACTACAAAAGTTAAATTAAAAATAAAATCGGGGTTCAAATGTACTAATGAATACCTTATAACTGACGTCCCACTTGACCTAATAGTCTCATTTTAATTTATTTTTACCCCTCTGGAATCCCAATATCTCATCAACCCCCAAATATTTTAGCTCGTTGAGTCACACCAAATCTGTGCCATCACTACCTACCTATGTACTAAATTTCATGATGATCGGATAAACGCTACGAAAGTTATCCTCGAACAAACAAACATACGTATATATGTACATACATACATACAACGCCGATTTGCCCAAGTTGATTTGGAGATCTCGCTTCGCTCGATCAAAAAATTATCCACTTGTTTAATATACATAATATATTAATACGTTTAAAGTCATTATACAAATTAATATTGTTTTTATCCGATTTCAGAGCGCAGCGGTATATTTGTTTTATGTAAATAATAGCATCCACCCGCTTCATCGCATGCGTGGTTTGTCGATAAAATATAGCTTAGATCTCAATCCGGGTCAATTTCTACGCATACCAACTTTAATCAAAATTGACCCAGCCTAGTCATGAAAATGAAACAGACAGACAGAGAGAAATAATATATGCGTATGTATACTAATATTAGAATGGAATAAAATAACGCTTTATTGTACACTAGGATACTAAGAGCTAGTTAATGCTAACTATAGTACAATGGGCGGTCTTCGGGAGTTAACTCAGTTAACTCTAGGATCCTTCGTTACGCTTGGGATTCAATATAGCGCCCATGACGCAAGACACTGCTTTATCCCCTCGTTTAATAATCTACTATTACAAAAGGAAAGAAAGGAAGGGCGGGAAGGAAAGGGAGACCTTTGCCCTGCAGTGGGATCCAACGGGCTCATAATAATAATTTATTACTAGTGGTTCGCCTCGAACTGAGATCTTGCGAGTCTACCATAAAAACAAAAAAAATATTGTTCGTATTCTTTGACTATCAAAATAGTGCCACGAAATAAGAAACCATTTAACTTCACCTACAGTTTCATTGAAATTATAGGTAACGCAAGTTCATGTAATTGGTTGCTTTTTTTGGGGTACAAATTGCAGTTGTACTGGATTTCAGACTTTTGTCT
This sequence comes from Philereme transversata, assembly GCA_963924445.1. Taxonomy (NCBI): domain Eukaryota; kingdom Metazoa; phylum Arthropoda; class Insecta; order Lepidoptera; family Geometridae; genus Philereme; species Philereme transversata. Next base: position 17,999,952 of record OZ004347.1, read on the forward strand.
ATATTTGTGTCACTCTGGGGTCACTGGTGTACCCTGTGAATTTTGTCAGTTTAGTTTATATTATCGCTAATAACTCAAAACTATAAGAACTTTACTAAAAACAAAACCGGGGTCGAAATGTACTAATGAAGACCCTTCATTTGATGTCTCATTTTAATTTTTTTTACCTCCCTTAAACCCCAATATCTCAACAACCCCCCGACATTTTTGACTCATTTAGTGTGTGAATCACTAAAAATTGTGCCATCAATACCTACCTACATATGTATAAAATTTCACGATAATCGGATAAACGCTTCGAAAGTTATCCTCGGACAAACAAACAAACATACATACATACATACATACATGCAACGCCGATTTGCCCAAGTTGATTTAAAGATGTCGCTTCGCTCGATCAATTATTGTCGGAGACAAATCACCACATCGCTCGCCACCTTCAAGGCCAGAGACAACTGGAGGGGGGACTAAAGCCACCGGCCGCCAGCACGCATCGGCGCCAACCCATCACTCATTCCAATCGACAGACACTAGAAACGCGTTCCTTTACGTTAGGTAATTATAACATGTTATAAACCACAGTCCACTGCTTTTATTTTTATCCCACTGCAGGGCAAAAGCCTCCCTTCCTTTCCTCCACTCCACTCTATCATGCGCTTGTGTGGTCCAGTCTTCCATATACGAGTCGAGTTCGTCTTTCCATCGGCTTCGCGTTCTGCCGCGTGCTCGTTTTCTGTCTTTTGGGATCCACTCGGTGGTGCATTTTGCACAAAACTCCTCCAACATACGGCAGACGTGGCCCGCCCAGTCCCACTTTAACTTGCCTACTTGGTGCCCAACGTCCGGGATTTTTGTTCATAATAATAATAATCTTTGGAGCGCAATATCCTGGGCGTGAAACTCACGGACCGAATCAGGAACTCGGTTATACGCTCCCGAACACAGGTGGCCGACGTCGCTCAAAAAGCTGGAAGACTCAAGTGGGACTGGGCCGGACACGTTTGCCGTATGCCAGATACAATGTGGGCGAAGACCACCACTGAATGGCTCCCAAACTACGGACGACGCCCGCGTGGAAGGCCCAGGCGAAAGTGGCGGGATGAGCTAAACTCCTACCTCTAGGATTGGCCCCTACTTGCAATCAACAGAGACGAGTGGAAAGAGGGAAGGGAGGTCTTTGCCCTGCAGTGGGAGACAACAGGCGTATAATAATAATAATCTTTAAAAACTAACAACGAAGCCCAGCTTGAACAACGATACCTAAACATATTTAGCGCTAAATATATTTAAAGTTGACGTATTTGTATGAGTTGGCAATACGTTTAGGAATCCTCGTAACTTTATTCGAAACATATCGATCTTAAATAAATAATTTCAACTAAAGTACTTTATGTACCTATTCATTTCCGTAATATTAGGTTCACCATCCAATTTACTTCTTACTACATTTTATTCTTAATTATTTCTGGGCGTCTGGTCGAAGCGACGTGTGATCCGAGAGCTAGCACTTATCTGGGGCAAAGCATAAGCATTGCAATTCAGCGGGGCAATGCAGCCAGTGTCTTGGGGACACTTCCACCTGGTAGTGATCTGGAGCAGTTGAGCTATCTATAGATCGTTTGGAACGGTTTGTAGAAGAATCAACTGTTTCTTCTGTATTTTAGTCTTGTAAATATTTATTGTATATTGTTTCTGTTATTAAAGACCCTATATTTTTACTTATATTTTTGAATGTTTTTTGTGATTTCTTTTGTTGTTTTAGACTTATGATCTAGGCCCAAGGTAAGATAAAAAAGCTAGTAACACAACAAAAAAATCGATCTCTTTCCTTTTTCCTCATAAATGACATGGGACATTGGAACTCGGAATCCGATCGTTGTAATACGAATCGGGAAAAAAGGCTCGGTATTACATCAAGAAGGATTTTTTGGAGATATAGACGTTGTGTTTTCTTTGATTTTTGAGATAAGCTCATATCTTATGGTAAAGTAATACTTGTCATGTTTTTGTACCCTTATCTTTCCTTCTTTTCTTGGATAAAAATACCTTTTTATTATTTTTAGACCTACAACTACTTATACAATGCCCGAAAGGACGTCATTGACGTTCAGTAAAGTTTGTTTTACGATTTTTCAAAATTCATAGTTTTTATTGAAACACTTAGTAAAATTTGAAATTTGGTATTCAGATAGATTATGCCTGAGATTGAAATATAAGTTTCTTTTTACCAGACTGCGCAGAAGGAAGGTAATGTTTTTATGGACGAACCACTCGTCTGAAGCCGCGTGCGGAAGCGTATTTTTTTTAACCCATACTTTCCCACTGCTGCGCAAAGGTCTCCCCCATGTTCCTCCACATCTCACGAGAAGCGCATAATTTATGAAAAAAAAAGTTACATGCAAAAAATTGTCCGTGAATTATTTACTGCAACGTAAAAAGTACATTATACATAATGTATTATTCATTTTACTCTTTAAGAAAGGGTCCTAGGGAATTTTCAAAATAAAATTCGCGAAATGCACAAGTCCCGAGTCAAGTCCAAGATAAATGGTGTAATTCCCTTTATCGCCGGGAAGTCACTACGATAACAAAGGAAAAAAGATTTTTAAAAGACTATAATTCACAGACTCCAGAAAACCCTTCTGAGCTGCTGAATAAATTGTGCAGATGAGACGCTTTGATGACAGATAGCACCTTACGAGGGCGCTGGAACAATGACGTCATTTTGACGTCACGATTACGTTATAACATTTTTAACCCAGTTTATATTTGTAAAAAAATCCTATACAGACAAACTATTATTAAATTTATTTGCAAAAATCCTAACCTATAAAAAAATAAGACCTAATAAAGGTTGCTGTTGCATACAGGCTGCAAGCATTGCTCTAGAAATCTATGGGAGGCCTATTTTTAGCAGTGTATTTGTAGCATGCTTGATGTGATGATAACACAAACGAAGCTGTAAAACACCGAAAACGAACGTGTAAACAAAAGCTAAGGCATAAATAATGTTTCAATTACACCCTTGCTAAGGTTAGAGAGATTTTATTTCCGGGTGTATTAAAATATAAATCATACACACCTGAGAGTTATAAATAACCAAACAATAGTGTTTGAATATATATAAGAAGGTAGCCCTTATTATGCATGAGTTGTGTTTTTTTAGAAAAGTACTTGTTTATTTTTGACGAGCTGAACCACGGTATAGTTCGCGAAGAATAACTTTAACAACCCTTTTTACCCTTTTAGGGGATAAATAATTTAGGAACCGATTTTTTACCCCTACACCATAACAGGAGGACACATTTTTCAAGTCTTTCTTTATTCTTTATTGCACACAAGAAAATACATTTGTAAATACAGAAAAAGAGGTCATGTACAAAGGCGAGCTTAACCCTAAGAAGAGTTTTCTTCCAGCAAACCTTTGAGGCTAGAGAGAGAAATGATTTTAAAGGTAGGTGAGTGTACAAAAACATAAATATATATAAATATAAATAAATATATATATACCCAAAACGAATACGAACTATACACAAAGTATGTTATAATATTATAATTATAATAAATAAATTATATGGAATAATAATATATACCTACGTAATATAAATATATACATATAATATATATATATATATATATGTAATATATATATATGTAATATATATATATATATATATAATAATATAAAATTACAGAGAAAGGTAGTGCTCTTTAACTTTCCGTTTAAAAATGTTGAGTGATGGGCTAGCGCGAACTTCATGAGGAAGGGCATTCCAAATTTTTACCGCATAAACGGTGAAGGAGCCTCCATAGCGGCTAGAAGTGTGTTGAGGTGTTTTCAGGAGAAGAGACTTAGAGGACCGGCATGGCACACTGCGAGGGACAAGAAATTCAAAACGCTCACGGAGGTAAGAGGAAGAGAGTGGACAATATAATACTTTGAAGAGGAGTGATAAGACGTGAAGATCACGGCGAAGACGAATAGGGAGCCATTTAAGTTGGGATCTAAAATTGGATACGTGATCAAACTTGCGCAGACCGAATATAAAACGAATGCACAAGTTCTGTAGACGTTCCAGTTTATTGAGAAGTCCCTCCGTAGCATCAAGAAAGCAGACATCTAAATAGTCGAGAAGGGGCAACATTAAGGCTTGGGCGAGAGTAATTTTAGTTTCAAAGGGAAGAAATTTCTGAAGGCGTTTTAGTGATTGGAACGAGAAATGCACCCTTTTACTGATTTCGTTTATGTGGCTGGCCCAGGATAGCTGGTTATCAAAAATGACACCAAGGTTCTTAGCTTTGCTCGAGTAAGGTATAGGTACCTGATCAAACACGACTTGAGGTAACGTTGACTGGTCGACGACCCTCAGCATATATGGACTTCCCAAAAGTATAACCTGGGACTTAGAAGGGTTAACCAATAGACCATAAGTATTAGCCCATGTGTTGATGCGGTCAAGATCTGCGTTAACTTGGTTAACACCTTCTAATATGTTCTCGGCTTTAAAGTGCCGATAAAGTTGTAAATCGTCGGCATATAGATGGCAGTGAGAAGAAATAACAAGGGTAATAGAGTTGATAAAAATTGAAAAAAGTAGAGGAGAGAGAACGCCACCTTACGGTACACCAGCAGATATGTCACACCAGTCAGAGCAAGACTCATTCGAGTGCACACACTGCGAGCGGCCGGAAAGATATGATTTGAACCAAGAGGTTACTTGATGAGAAACATTTAGGGAGGAAAGGATGGACAGTAGGATATCATAGTCAACTGAATTGAAAGCACTGCTGAAATCCAATAGCACCAGATCAGTAAGGCACTTATTGTCCATACCCCCACGAATATCGTCAGACACTTTCGTAAGCGCACTTACGGTACTGTGGCCAGGTCGAAACCCAGATTGGAATGGACTTAGCAGGCTATTTTGAGTGAGAAAATGAGAAAGTTGTCTATGAACAACGTTTCCGAGGACTTTTGAAAGGACAGGTAATATGGAGATTGGACGAAATTGCGAGACAATAGTAGGATTAGAGGTTTTAGGCAGAGGTAGGACAAATGCTTTCCTCCAGGCGGAAGGAAAGGAGCTGGATGTTAAAGAGTGATTTATGATGTGGGTAATGACAGGAACAAGCTCAGAGGTTAAAGGTTGCAACATCTGAATGTGAATGCCGTCAGAACCTACAGCTTTGGTGGAGATGGACCTCAGGAATAAAATGACTTCTTTTTCAGTAACCTCTTTGAAGATAAAAGGAGGGCACTCAGGCATGGGTAAGTGAGAGATTTTGTCTAAAGTAGAAAGTTTGACGTTCTTGTCTAAAGAAAGAGGAGATTTGGAAAAATGAGTGTTAATTGTATTCAAGTCAAATGGTATGGTGGAATTACTAGACTCTTTACCCAACCCAAGAGATTTTAAAAATTTCCACATCTGAGAGGAACTGCAATTTTTTATCGAGTCGTGTATGTGGCGTCTCTTGGCATCTCTGCACAGCTTAGTACAACGATTACAGAGTTTTTTATAGGTAAGTAAATTCTCCTCAGAAGGAAATCTTTTGTAGGTCCGTTTTGCTTTGTCTCGTTTAGACATAGCTTTCTTAATGGTCCGAGTCAACCAGGGAGCCGGAGGGTGTTTGACTTTAACAAGCTTAAGAGGTGCATGTGCGTCATAAAGGGTAGTTAAGATAGTATTGAACGTGGCAACTTTATCATCTATCCCCTCAGCATTGATGACCGGGGACCAATCAATGTTACATGTGTCAGCTCTTAAGCACTCCAGGTCAACGTCCTTATAACTGCGAAGAAGAAGAGATTTGGGCTTTCGTCTAGGGCAACGAATCTTATAGGAGAGGAACAGAAGATCATGATAGGAGAAAGGGGCAGTGAGTTGTCCATGAGTAGCCACGCGGTCAATATCAGAGATAATAATGAGGTCAAGAAGAGAAGGAGTGGAGTGAGGGGCATGGTGAGTAGCGGAGAGCGGGAGGATGTGCATGTTTACAGAAGAGACTAAGGAGATAAGCTTTTGGGCACGCATATCCTTTTTTAAGAGGCATGTGTTAAAATCCCCGAGGATAATAGTGTGGTCATAAAGAGGAGTGAAGGATTCTAATTTAGACTCAAATGAGGAAAAGTAATCAACGTTAAGAGACGGTGGGTAATAAACACCAAGTAGAATTTTAGAGTGATTAACGGTGATTTCAAGAAAAATGTGTTCGGCAAAATTATTGTATTCACCCGGCGATTGGTCAATGACATTACAGGGTTTATCAGCTCGGAGGTAGATGGCTACTCCACCACAGGCCTTGCCAATCCGATCATTTCTGATTAACCTAAAACCAGGTAAAGGGTATTGTGTAGAAGGTAGGCCAGGTTTAAGAAACGATTCAGAAATAAGTATGGCGTCGATGAAGTTGCAGTCAAAAGAAGAGAGAATGTCGGAATAATGAGCAGGGATACTTTGAGCATTGATGTGGACTAGATTGAAATTTTTCTAATGCCCATAGAACTTATTTTCCAGATGATCGCGCAAAAGAGTTGAGTCGTCGTCGAACGCACTCGCATAATCAATATCGGAAGCACATGAGGAAGAGCATGAGAAAAAACTATCATCGAAGACAATATTATCCATAAAATAAAAATAAATAAACTAAATATAAAAATAATATATACTTATATATATACCTATTGAAAACGGTTTAATACTAATAATATATTTTTTAAATAGATTGTTTTAGTAGCAGACACTGACCTCCCATGCACTCGCTAGTTTGCCGGGAGAGCAACAAAACACCAATAATAACATTATTTTTAGTTCAAACATCCAGTATGCATTATGCCAGATCAGAAAAACCAATTAAAAATATAATTAAAATTTACAAATAAACAGAACAAGAAAAGAAAATAAATTATCTGTGGACCATGTAGATGGGCAAAAAGCTATGCATCCAGGAAACAAATTCACATTTCTGAACGAATTAACACAATTCATGATTGGTAACTGTCAATGTCACCAGCTAGATCATTCACTTCACTTGCCACTAAAGTAGGTAAACAGAAAATCACAAGATCTCTACCCTGTTTGATAAAAAGATAGTAGTATTATGCTACCACGTTAAAGAGTATGCTCAATCGATGGCAATCAAACCAGCCGCGACACTAAAGTGCAGAAGAGCCAGGCTCCTGTAACAACGGATACACTTCACTTCGCTGCGCGCCTAGATCTGGCCTCTGCCTTCCCGGCGTTTGAAGACAAAGCAGAGGAGGCCTTGTTTTTAGCTTGGGACGTCCCCGGGGCCGGGGCGGTCTTATCCGACGCGGGTTGAACACCGGGGAATTCGGCTATAAGCGTCTTTAGGTCCGCTAGTGTTTCGATCTTGCGGCGTTTATTGTCAGGCAACATAATAACAATTTTGCCCTCCGTTATCCAACTGCGTCGCATGCCAAAGTGTTTACGAGCCGCAGTGAAAACATCATGCCTAGATTTCGTAAGAAACTCAGAGACAGTGATCCCAGTGTTCTTGAGTGAAGTTTTTGCGTTCCAAACAAGGCTTCGAAGCGTGAAGTTAGCAAACCTAACCATTACAGGCCTAGGTTTGCTGGTGTTAATGCCTAAGCGGTGGCTGGCCGCTAGTTGCTCTGGAGATATGTCGGGCAACTTAAATTGGTCGGTTAGCAAGTGCAGAACTGTGTCCCCAATATTTGCCTCAGCAGACTCCGCAATGCCATGAAAAAGCAGCACCTTTCTGCGCGATGCTGTCTCCTGTCGGTCCAGTCCTTGGACAAGAAGTTCCAGTTGTGCTCTGATCATTGCCATTGACTTCCAGACTAATGTCTTGAAGTCAAAGAATTCACGAGACAGAGATTCAAGGTCCTTATGTGGGGCTTCTTTAGGGCTGGAGAGCTTCTTGAGGTCCTTTTCCATTTGAAGCATCCTTGACTCAAAAGTGCCTGTCATTTCCTCCATGTTGGATGCCAGCTTTGCAAAGAGGTCCATTGTTATTACAACTGTGATGTTGCAGGTGAGTGGAGAGGAAAAGTAATTGAACTAGTGAGTGTGAGAGGGGCTAGGCTTTAATATTTCGCCAAGCAGTGCATGAATATAAACTCAAAATAGCGATAAATATAAATAAAATAGGGAGCTAATTACTGGAAGATGTTTACACTACGCCTACCCGCACTGAACCGTCTTTATGACCACCGCTGCTTTTAAATGAACATATTTCAATATTAAGAAAAAAAATCATTGTTTGGAAGCTATATTGTCACGGATAGACAAAACGGCATGAGCTTTAAATTAAAAAAAAAAAACACAAAATGATGGTCTCATTGCCAAAAAATTTACATGTTCTTTTGAGTAAGTTAGGAAAAAATGAAACAAAAAATTATAAAATGGGCAGTGTCATTATCAAACAACTAAGACCTACCAATTATTTTGTAGTTTTTGAATACGTTGTTTGTGAGACCCAGTTGTTCATACCAGTGTTCCAGGTATGAACAACTAGAGATATGATAAAATTTATTGCCTGAAATAGGAATCGTTTGTTTTGAGAGCGCTGACAAAAATGGGGGGTTGTTTTTATTTGTTTATTTTTATAGCAACAGTTGGAATATCTCACAGAAGTGTGTTTTTATGAAGTGTTTATGAGGAAGGAATGATACTGTGCAGGTTCGGGGTCAGAAACCTTATAATTCACAACGCTACAGAATTTTACCAGGGGTGCAAATCTTAAATTTGCTAACTATGACTTATGTACCATATTTCTAGCAATTTTTAATGATTAAGTACTTTACTTCGCGATGAACGAAGATTCATGACGTTGGGAGTTATGGAACTCAAATGGTCTTGGGCAGGACACTTGGCAAGACGTGGTGATGGCAGGTGGAGCAGGACAGCGACTGAATGGTGGCTGAGGGACGGCTTTAGAAGGGTATGACGTCCGGCAGCGAGATGAGTGGCCGACATCGTTAAAGTCGCGGGCCGTAAATGGGTGAGACTAGTGCAGGGTCGTGGCGGATGGCACAAACTTGGGGAGGTCTATACCCAGCAGTGGGTGAAGTCGGGCTGCGGATGATGATGATTATGATTAGTTTGCGGTGATTTCCGACCATGTCTGATTTTCTGGACCACTATAATCACGTAATCTTAAGTCCTGGGTGAACAGGTTTATTCTAGGCAAGCCAACTTTAGCAATACAGTATTATATTTTCTGTATTCTTTCATCACCATCACTTACCATTAGATGCGGTTCTGGTCAAGAGCTTGGCTATCACCAATAAAATAAAAGAAGAATAAGTGTGTTGCAATACAGTCGAAATGTCGGGATAACAAATAAAAAAAGTACATACGTGATAAATACCCGTTTCAATCTTTCTGTAAATACTCGTAAATTATTTACACCTGTATTTCTGCCGCCAAGCAGAGTTACTGTATTTTGGTTTGAAGGATATGGGTTCCGGTGAAATTACAGCCACATGAGACTTTTCACTTGTATCCCCTTAATAGGAAATCCGGGAAGCAACACATTTGGAAAACAAGTATTTAATAAATCTATTGCTGTCGCGCTGTGCCCTATATTCCCTATGTGCGTGCGATAGAGACAACTGCAGGGCGGACTGATTATACCTATTTAAAATAGACGAAATCACTGTTTCATAGTCCCCATGTTTCCTCCTCCAAAACTGGACCGATTTTAATTTTTTTTAAGTATGTAATAAAAAGGGCTTTGGCTATGTTTATACGTTTCGTTTTTTTTATTTATTTTCGTCAAATTTGTTTGCTGGATGTCTGAAAAGGGGCAGTAAAAATTAGCAATTTCTGTGACTTTAGGAGGTTCCTAGTTCTTATAATAATTAATTTATGGAGAAAAACTAAACGGAGCGACATGGCCGTAGTACTTGTAGATTGTATGGTAAAACACATTTGCTCTAGTATCACTATCCAGAGAGGAAACAGGGGACTACGTTTGTATGGGCAAAACGCAGCCCAGATTTCCTCTTAAGTTAATGGATCTTAGGACGTTGTTAATTTGCGCGACTTTAGAGGCAATGCTTTGCTTATGGCGATGATAATCACATAACATCAGAAGGAAAGAAAAAACGAAATTATAGTATAGTAAAGTAAAAAACGTCTATTTTGCATCACAAGAGTACATTTAACACAATATGTGCAGAATATATTGGTAATGTGATAGTAAAAAGGGTCATCAGTCAGCATTATAAATAAATAAATAAGTAAATAAAAAACGTTTATTTCAGACCAAACACGGATCCATAATTATGACCGTAAACACAGAAAAAACTTACTTAAAAAAAATTTTGGTAGGTAGGTGCACAAAAGGAAATAAAAAAACGATAAAAAAAATTGGAGCATGAGCGCATCTACTGAGACACCAGGCGTCTAATCGGCTTAAGCAAAGCCATCCAGCGCCTCGTGATAGATGAGCTCATGTTCCCGGCAGCAATGGTCAGGAAGCTGTTGGTGCTGACGCATGCGGCTTACTAGGGATGTGGATATTTTTCATATGATCGTGTAGAAATCATCATCATTATACTGTAGTAGTATAAAAGTTACATAACTACAGCGCTGGTCTTCCGAGGTGCCATTTCTGTGCGTGAAATGCAGCAACTGTGTCAAACATCAATAGTGCGTATTAGTAGGTACATAAATAGTAGAATTACATTTATATGTACCCACAGACAACATCATATGGCTTATTTGCGTCTCGATATGGTATAAAAATGTACCTATTTTCTGTATTTTCTGATGGTAAAATAGGCCTCATATCAAAATGAGTTACTTACTTCATTACTCTACTTGAAGTCCTTTTACATCATTGTATAACAAATGTGACTCTTCGCGTGTTTTTCCAAAGACAGGCCACTTCTTCATACCTAATTAATTCATGCTAAAACATACGAAGTAATACTGTAGTGGTAGACCTTTGTCACTCTTATTCAGCTATCAAAGTAAAATAAGCTTTACCGCTTTGTTTTAAGACTCCATAGTGGTTGCGTCCTCTATTTGTCGTTTATTTTGACTACCTGGGCAAAGGTCTCTCTCATTTCCTTTCATTCCTGCAGCATTCTCCTGCCAGTCAAAGTGGACACATCCAGAACGTCGGGCCAACGTTTTCGGTCGTTCTGTAGATTGCCAGTCGGTGAGTGAGTGTCGCGTGACATTCCCCCCCCCCCCCACTCCTACTTGACTCTCGCAGCTTTGTATCCCATTGATAATTCCGGTCTTAGAGCGTAAAGTCGTGTTGCGGATCCTATCGCCTCGCTTAACTAGAGATCTCCAGAGTGACCGATCTTATCTAGCCGACCGACCGAGCAATATAATTCTAATTATTTAATTTTCAAAGCTCTTTTTATTATGCCTGTTGACTGTATTATATTTTTAATTTTTAATTGTTTAATTTTCAAAACTATTTTAATTGTGCCTGTTAACTTATTATGTATTTATTATTATGTATTTTCATGTTTTGTATGTTTTAATAGTTCGTAAGTAGGTACCTAAGCGAGTCCGAAAGTTTATATCTACTAGTAATATGTATCGATAGGTAATTGTAAACACAGATGCTGCCCTGCACACACAAAAATGGCACCACGGAAGACCAGCGCTATAGTAGTATAAATATGCTACTATAGCACAATGCTGAGTGGTAACCGTTTTTATTCACAAATTTGCTCATTAATTTATACCCATTTGTCTAAGCTGTAATGTGCACTTGTGATGCAAAATAAACGTTTTTCTATTCTATTCTATTCTTATCCAGCCTGCACCCAAAGGCTCCCAGCAAGGTCATCACGTTGTCTATTTATGTGACGACCTCCGCGGCCCACTGGGCGAATAGCCGGCTGAGACTCAAGAGGTAGCGGGTTAGAATTTCACCGCGGAACAAATGTTTGCGTGATCTACAAATATTTGTTCCGAGTCTGGATGTTTGTCTATATAATAAAAATACGTGTTAACAAAATTTTGGGCTAGATAGTGCTCTGAGATATGTCCAGCAATACTCATTTATTTATATGTGTTATTCATCTATTTTCTTTTCATCTAGTGGGGGGCTACTACCCTGCGCTTTTCAATGTGAGGTCTCCACTTGAGAACCTTTCTGCCCCAACGGCCGACTTTCTACATATGAGCTATGTGCAACGCCCACTGCCACTTCAGCTTGCGAAGGCTATATCAGTGACTTTAGTTTTTTTATGAATCTTCTCATTTCTGATACGATCACGTAGAGATATACCAAGCAAGTGAAACGTTATTAAGTACTATTATTTCTTCTACGGGTAGCTTCCCTTTTGATAAAATAACATCGTAAGCAAAATTGCACATAAATTATGTATGAACATGAATAATAATCGCTATGTAGGATTGTTTGCGGTAAAAGTTTGGAAAGTTTAAATGTAGCGGAAAATTAATCGTTTTGCTATATTAGTATCCTATTCATCATCATCATCCGCAGTCTGACTTCACCTGCTGCTGGGTACTTGCCTCTCTAAGTTTTTGTGAAAGGTTCTCAAATGGACACCACGCTCTGGAAAGCACAGAGCAGGACGGCCCCCCAATAGATGGGCAGACGACCTGATAAGAGTTGCTAAGAGCCGTTGGGTTAATGTACTAATACAAAAAATAAATCAAAATCAAAAATAATTTTATTAACAAACTTCCATACTATTTATTCACGCACTACAAAGCGCAGAGTAGGACGACCGCCTACTAGATAGAAATACGAACTGATATAGGTTGATGGGAGCCGTTGGGTTATTGTACTAACTTAATGGTTAAACGTACTAATAATGAAAAATAATGCAAAATCCAAAACAACTTTATTTACAAACTTCTACACCATGTATTCACGCACTTCTATACCATGTATTCACGCACTAGAAAGAACAGCGTAGGACGACCGCCCACTAGGTAAAAAGACGAACTGATACAGATTTATGGGAGCAGTTGGGTTAATGTACTAACTTAATGGTTAAACGTACTAATAATGAAAAATAATGCAAAATCCAAAACAACTTTATTTACAAACTTCTATACCATGTATTCACGCACTTCTATACCATGTATTCACGCACTAGAAAGAACAGCGTAGGACGACCGCCCACTAGGTAAAAAGACGAACTGATACAGATTTATGGGAGCAGTTGGGTTAATGTACTAACTTAATGGTTAAACGTACTAATAATGAAAAATAATGCAAAATCCAAAACAACTTTATTTACAAACTTCTACACCATGTATTCACGCACTTCTATACCATGTATTCACGCACTAGAAAGAACAGCGTAGGACGACCGCCCACTAGGTAAAAAGACGAACTGATACAGATTTATGGGAGCAGTTGGGTTAATGTACTAACTTAATGGTTAAACGTACTAATAATGAAAAATAATGCAAAATCCAAAACAACTTTATTTACAAACTTCTATACCATGTATTCACGCACTTCTATACCATGTATTCACGCACTAGAAAGAACAGCGTAGGACGACCGCCCACTAGGTAAAAAGACGAACTGATACAGATTTATGGGAGCAGTTGGGTTAATGTACTAACTTAATGGTTAAACGTACTAATAATGAAAAATAATGCAAAATCCAAAACAATTTTATTTACAAACTTTCATACCATTTATTCGCGCACTGGAAAGCGCAGCGTAGGACGACCGTCCACCAGACAGAAATACGACCTGACACAGGTTGATAAGAGCTGTTGGGTGCAGGCTGCACGAGATTGTTCTAGAGCCCTGTTGACGTCCTATGTTTGTTATCTGAGAACACGTCATTTATCAACAGATTTGGAAAATTATTTTTTTATTTGAAAGGATATATAGGTCCCTTCCTATTCCTCAGTTTCCTTTGATGCATGTGTATATGTTGCTATCATATCGTATTAGATGACCAATCTTACACCTTCTATTCTGCATAGTTCTCATTTGTTTTATTTTCGTTTAATGAAAACTTAACCTAATTTGTTTATAGATTTATACGAAGCATTGCATTTCCAATGCCTTCTAGCTATGAAATACTGGTAAGACCACACTCATAAAATACAAATTAGTGAAACTACCAACTTCCTTTACAAGTATTTAGATTCAGTCAATTAAAATAAACAACATAACAAAATTATTGCCGATGTAACTATTCCAATTAAGTATTTGGTATTAACTGCATGTCACAGAGAATATTGTAACAGCCAGGTCTTTACATAAAATCCGCGAGAAAGTAACAAATAAGCACAACCAGTAGATTCTTTTTTTGTACTTTTGAACTTTCATTGCAAAAAAGGGGTGTTGTAGTTTGAAACCTTAATTTCAATTCGTCTGTCTGTGGCATTGCAGATCTCAGGAATATATATCAATGCATTTTTTTACTAGAAACTTGTGATTGGTTTGGATAAGTGCAAATGTTGTTAGTTTTATGAAGACCCTGATTTTTTACGAGTACATTATAGGAATAGAGGTGAAAGTTATGAAAGTGAGTAGGTATAGTAAATTTGTCCTAGTTTTATTCGTTTCCTTGAATTAAGTAATTCACCAAGTTGTAACCAAAAACCAAGTAAGTAAGGGTGGGCCTAAAAGTGGCTGATTTAAAAAATACCAGTGTGGTAAAAAAGGTATGGTTATACGTTGTTTCCTACTTATTATATATTTTTCTATTGTGAACTTTATTTTGTGTATGCTGTATTTTTGTGCCAAATAAACGTATTATTTACTTATAAAAACCATAAATACTACATTTTAAAAGCATGCATTAATAATGTTTACCTGCGTAAGCTATTCACATCCGATTCAGAATTAAATTCTACGTCACTGGCACGAAGTAGCTCAATGAAACAAGTACACCAGCTGTTCTCTATTTTAGCTACTACAATCGATACTATTCCAAATATTGGTTCAACTTAAAATCGCAGTTATACAACCTTTCCAGCTCTATTGACATACAAACATACTCGTTCACTAGTTTGTATAACATCTGTTCAAATATAGTTTAACATCGCAGTAAAATTTACAACTGATAATATGGTAGCCATTATGGTTGCTTATTTAGTTTTTACGTTTAGAAAGTTGATCTGTACTTTCTTGTGGTAATGGAGACACGGTTTTTTTACATACTATTTCTAAAATGCAAGAAAAAATGTTAATGATAAGTTAATTTCGTACCACTTTTTCGTTGTTAGTTGAAGACGTATTTAGAAGCATTTCGATGAACTGGCATGCACATCTTGCAGTGTATTATTGGGACACAGAATGCTAGTACCTAGCATGCCAGTTTGCCAGGGCCTGGCACTTAAAAGCATGTTTATTATCGGTTATATCTACACATGTACATATTAATTTCTTTGTGCTAGTGTGAAAGCCAAACAAGCTGGATTTCCTTCTGGTATTTGATGTTATTTTCCGTGTTTGACTGCATTTTTGTATATATTTCTAATTAATTATTTAAACTGTGTTACTGGACAGGGCTTATCACCTTTTTAATTAGGGTAACTGCTAATTTATCACTAAGTATTTTTAAGTGATTGTAAAAAATATAACTAAGGCGTGTTTTTCGATCGCTTTTTATTACATCCCAGCGGTTTTGACATTTTAAATGTTAGTTTGATAAAATATATTTTTAGTTTAGGTATTTTAATTAAGTATGTATAGGTAGTCATCACACTAATATTATAAATGCGAAAGTTTGGATGTTTGTTTGTTACTCAATCATATCATGGCATTATCATCATCATAATATACTACTGAACGTAGCAACCCATAAATTTACACAGCGACCGATCTTGTGTGGCCTACACCCAATGGCTCCCAGCAACCTATATCAGTTCGTCTTTTATCTAGTGGGCGGTCGTTCTACGCTTCGCTTTCCAGTGAGTAAATAAATGGTATGGAAGTTTGTAAATAAAATTGTTTTGGTTTTTTTTTACTATCAGTACAATTTTATACAAGGGCTGTAAGCGATATATTGTTTTATACACCCGAGATTGTTTGGCGTACGAGCGAGAGAATGCGAGCGTGGACGCTATCCAGGGAGTTATTGAACCTACCTACTCTTTGCTTCAAGTATTTCAAAACCGCTATAATACATCGTATTATTACTTATTCTAACGGTTTAACGACGTTAAAGTCATAACTAAAATGCTCTAATATTTTCACTAAACAAGAGATTAGAGCAGTTATAAGTAAATTCGTGTGAGCAATCACCATAAACGCCGCTTTAGCTTAAATATTATGATCACTAGCTTAAATTTTATATCGTGTCCGCTTAGAATTTGGACTAGTTTTTACCTACGGCTTCACCTTTCTTTTATTTTTATAAACGATCTGGAGATGGAACAAGCTTATGGCCCACCTGACGTTAAGTGGTAACCATCGCCTATAACAACGTATTGTCTTGTAGGTCACGCACTTTAGCACGTATCTAACGTGCGTGAATTTGCGTCCATCAACTTGAGGTATGCAGGTGTAAAGCCTCATGTTATTAAATTACGTTAAATTATGTTATTAAAATTAACGATATCGGAATAGGTCCACTGCTGAACATAGGCCTCTCCAATAAATTTCCAGAGCAACCGATTTTGTCCGGCCTGCTCCCAATGGCTGCCAGCAACTGTTATCAGGTTTCCATCTAGTTTCCATCTAGTGTGGGATCTCCACTCAAGAAACTTTCTGTCCCAATGGCCGTCATTTCTTCAAACTATGTCCCCGACCACTGCCTCTAAGCTGTATTTCAGTAGGTCTTTAATAGGTAAATGTGCATAATAATATTTTCCCATCACCTGCTCGACAATGTCAAATTATATTAGGTTGGGGAAAAAGTTTCTTCGCATTTTTTAAGAAAATTCAAAACATTTTTTAATATAGTTTATTTACATTTAACTAAAGTATGTAGGTACCATTTTGTTCGATAACTTTTTGCCATCTTGTATGTAGGGGCATGATCCCATTGCTATAGAAATTTTGGGGCTTCTGATCAAAATACCGCGACAAGTGGTTTTGGCAGTCCTTTCGTGATGTTAACCTGACACTGCCTAAAGAATTCTGAAGAGACCGAAACAGGTGGAAATCTGAAGGTGCAAGGTCAGGACTATACGGCGGATGCATTAACACCTCCCAGACAAACTCTCTTAATTTTTGCTGAGTGGCTAAAGATGTGTGAGGTCTAGCGTTATCATGATGAAAAACCACACCCCTTCTGTTGATTAATTCCGGCCGCTTTCTCTCAACTTCTTGCTTTAATCTCATCAGTTGTTCGCAGTAGAGTACAGAATCGATGATCCTGCCTGCAGCTCATAATGAATAATGCCCTTCCAATCCCACCACACACACAGCATCACCTTGTTGCGAGTTAACCCGGGTTTTGCCACAGTCTGTGAAGCCTGACCGGCCTTTGACGACGACCTTTTTCGCACGTTCTTGTCGTACGTGATCCACTTTTCATCACCAGTTATCAGCTTCTTCAAAAATTGTTCGGTTTCATTACGTCGTAATAAATAATCACAAATGAGTACACGGTTCATTAGGTTTCTTTCAGTGAGCTCATGGGGTACCCAAATATCGAGCTTTTTTGTGTACCCAGTTTTTTTCAAATGCGACAAAACTGTTTTGTGGTCAATTCCCAGTTCTTTAGCTACGTCGTAATTACTGATATGCCAATCTGGCTCCACTTTTTCAAAAATGGCATCAATTTTATCCGTAATAGGGCGACCAGAACGACGTGCATCTTTGACATCAAAATTTCTGGATTGAAAACGCTTAAACCAAATTTGTGCTACTCTCACAGACACTGCACTAGGTCCATAAACATTGCAAATTTTTTTCGCGGCTTGCGTTGCATTTTTACCTTTTTTGTAGTAAAATTTTAAAATGTATCGAATTTCTTCATTAGATTCACTCATATTTACAGTACGAAAAACAAATAAAAATCACACATTTTCCTAATTTGAATTTGGAATTATCTTCTTTAAAATGTAAACTTTGAATGATACCAAAACCAGCCAGATACAAATAGTATAGCCAAAGATATATTATTACTAGTTCATACATACTATAATGCGAAAAGACTTTTTCCCCAACCTATTATGTCATGTAAACCTCACCGACAGCAGGTGATTAAATCTCTACGGCTGAGCCGGGAGTAAAGTTGTACTGAATTCCAGTGATTTAAATTTAGAACCTCGTCTTTATTAAAATTTGAACCAAAGAGATCCACACAATAAAGACTTATTTGTAAATCGAACTAACCTCTGCACAGAATGCTCCAACCTAGATTTGATTTTTATTGCCTCGCAAAAAGTCGTGGATAAAACTGTCTGCATCTTGGGCGTGCTTATATTTCTCTCTGCACTTAGGTATCTAGTAACTCCCTTGCTTCGCTCGTGAGTTAAATTCTGCTTCGTAATCCTTCGTTACGTTCAGGATTCAATATAGCGCCCGTGACGCACGATACTGCTTTATCTCCTCGTTTAATAATCTACTAATTTACTAACTTTCAATACAATAGGTTGAATAAAATATAATATTACATCCACCAATTCACATTGTGTATGATAATGATCATGAAAGGATTTTTTGTATTGCTTGGATCCAGTCTCGCCAATCTTCTTAAATTCTAAGATTTTTAAAACCATCTCAAAAATGTTCAAGCCTAGACGGGACTTGAACCCACAACCGTCTTGTTGATACGAGGATGCACTACCAATTGTGCTACAGGCTCTTGTCATATCAGGGTCGAAATAAGTGAGATGATTCAGATTACGAGTAAAGCGCCATTAGCTCCAACTACAGGAAAACATGAGCAGTTTTTTGACTTGTTCAATGCCAAACGTTGCAGTTTTTAGTACATTGATAAGAGACGTCGTGTTGCTTATTTTAAATAGTGTTTTTATTTTTATAGTTTTCTTAAATTATGTTTAGCTTGAACGGCGTATTTGAGCAATGATCATCCAAACTTTCGCATTAATTTTTATTAGTATAATGTATGTCAGTCAAAAGTTGACCACCTGGTGTTATGCTATCACATTAAACTTCAAACTCAATTATTTAAGCAATTTAATCAAAAAAATTGATTTCTATGCGATATTTAGCTTCTTAAATAAGAAAAATGTTAATCAAAGTCGGAAAGATTTAACGTAAATTATTTTATACTGGCGTCCGCCCACGGTTAACCTAACCTAACCGGTAGATAATATCTTAAAGCACTATCATATTTAGCAATGCAGCCAGTGTCTTGGGGATATTTCCGTCTGGTAGTGATCTGGAGCAGTTGAGCTATCTATAAATCGTTTGCAACGGTCTTTAGTTGATTCAACTGTTTCTTCTGTATTTAATTTAAAATAATTGTATATTCTTTCTGTTATTAAAGTCATATTTAATTTTAAGATCTTATTTTGTAACATATTATCAACACAGTGTAAATGACTTATGACGGTTTGTCAATAAAAAGTAGCTTATATCCTTATCCTGGTCATAATCTATCTGTGTAACAAATTTCATCGAAATTGGTCCAGCTGATTTACGTGCAGCAATAAGATGTAACGGTTTAGAACTATGTCACATTAGGGAGTACTTACTGATAGATGGTAGGCTGCAGCTGCTGTCGTCAAGTAAATTTTAATGCGACATGTACTAACTGTTAGAATCATTAATTAGTCGTAACTGTACGTCAATGTACGTCAAACGCAATTGTACGTCTCTGTCCGTACGAAAAATATATACAGGGTGTTTGGTAATATACTGGAGATATGCAAGTGATTCGAAAAAAAAATTAAAGAAAATCGTCAGCTAAACGGTGATTAATTCGATATAAACTTACTGCCTGCTCTTACAATCGACATCCAAAAATAAAGGCCGTAATCCACAAAAGCGTACATTTGCTATTTATGTCCTCTCTCTACGCGCTCTCTGCTTACAACTTCGCTGCGAATCCGCTGTAGAAAATAAAACATTGCCGCTTGACCGTTTCCACTAAAGCTGATCGGAGAGATGACGCTTTTGTGTATTACGGCTTTTATTTTTGGATGTTGATTGCAACAGTAAGTTTTGTGTCAAATTAATCGCCTAAACTTAGTCGATTTGATTTAAAATTTGATAATGTTTTCATTAGGGTAGTTTTTTTTTTCGAGAAGTCTTTTTTATGTTTTGAGAAACCGTCACTTGAATATCGTCTGTATGTGCTATATGAAACGCATAAATGTGTTCCTAATATCGTGGTAATTTAAGTGTTATCAACGAAAGAAATCAAAAGTGCGGCTTTTTGCCCCGAATGACTCTAATTACCAAACACCCTATATATGACTGTAATAATTTTAATAGTTATACCTAAAAGTTTAGTTTGTACCAACAGAACTCCCCTAATCTAGCTTAGTTTGTTTTACTCTGAAATAGCCGAGAGATGTTTTCTCAAGATATAAAGTGTTGGAAGTACAGAGTTCTAGACTATCTTGAACCCGCAAGAGATTTTATCGCTGGCTGCATTTTAAGAATGAATAACAGCTACTTAGGGTAAAATGTTCTTGGTTCATTTGTGGTAAGTATTGTTGCATTTTATATACAGTGCATAGAAATTAGTTTGAACATGATATTATAATTTCAGGTTCAGATGTGGATATTGCTTAAAAAACAAGATTCAAACAATAAATCCATTAACTCACACTCTCACAAAACTCAAAATTAAACAAACAGAAAAGTTATCACGGTTAGATTGAATCATTATTATGAATACGGGATTTATCACGTACCGTCTATCGATGTTTGTCGTAGTTTGATACCAATAAGACGGTACGTGATAAATCCCGTATTTATAATAATCAATCACGAAAGTTTTCTAAGTTAAATTACAAACAGATTGGCTTTTAAATAACGATTGCGCACTTGTAAACTTAGCACAAACACGATAAATATAAGAAGATCACGTGACCTTGTACAACCGGCAGAAATTCCGGCAGACGTCTGTTTGTAACGAGCGCGGAGAAGCAAATGTCCGTATTATTATTAAATTTGTTTCTTAAGAACTAACTCGCTGTTTACCTCTGAGGCCGATTGGCGAGAGCAGAGGTCGCACAGCCCAGTAAGTTCAGTTAGGGAACGCAAGGGCATGGACGGACCTCGGCTTGGGCCGTTGCTAGGATAAGGATAGGACAGAAACACCCAGGTGTATGTCTGTAACTTGTGTAGGCGACAACTGAAGGGACTCGTTGACCTCGCCAGCGGGGCCGATGTATCTGTGAAGTGTTTGCTCAGTCGAGGGTAGATGACTCCTTCGTGTTAGAGGAGGTGATTCTGTCATCAGGATCACCAAAAACGTGTCTCGGTCTACGGAAGGATTTTGCCGCGGTGGTATCGATAGGATAATCCGGAATGGTACTAACGAGAGTATTTGGGTGGAGGGAGGCGTCATAGTGTCGCTTGGAAGTGGGTTTCAAAAACGTAGTTTTTCCCTAAAATAAATTCGAGTTTAAGGAAAAAATCTGAAATGAATAGCTTGCTTTCTGTTTTGATCTTAATCAGGTGTTTTGAAGATTTTGTGCCAGCCACTAGACTTAGCTTTATCATATCAGCTATAAGACATCCACTGATGTAAAGAGGTCTTCCTCATGGATTTTCAGAGCGACCAATTATGTACGGCCTGCATTTAACAGCT
Source organism: Philereme transversata (assembly GCA_963924445.1). Taxonomy (NCBI): domain Eukaryota; kingdom Metazoa; phylum Arthropoda; class Insecta; order Lepidoptera; family Geometridae; genus Philereme; species Philereme transversata. The sequence goes on from OZ004347.1 coordinate 18,021,598, forward strand.
TGGAGACTTACACGACCTTAATCACACCAGAATTGTGCCATCACTAACTACCTATATAACTTTTACAATGATCGGATCGACGCTTCGAAAGTTATCGTCGGACATACTATACATACAACGCCGATTCGTCCAATTTGATTTGGAGTACATGATGTGACTTTGAGTTATGAGTATAATTCAGCTGAGATCAATAGAATTTTCATCAAAAAAGCAGATGATTTTCAAGTTACTTCATCTAATTTCCATGTTTTAAAACTCGAACACTACCACAATTGCTTTACACTATGTTTTCTAATTGATTTTAGGTCTAACGGACACTTTTCGACAAAAACAATGGAGTAGATTATCTGATAAGGATAGCGTAAATTGCCAGCTTATTTCCCTGTAATTACCCAGTTCTTACCTTTAAGATCCTACGTTAGTTATATTGTACAACGAAATTAAACTTTATTTCGCTATCTACAGGAATCGTTTTGGGTTAATAGAACTATTCAAATACCCTATAATTTTGAGAAAGTGGAACGAATTTTGTAGGTAACTGTTATCAAATATTAATCTGAAAAACATGCGAGAATGCCCATTTAAAATTTGGTTTCAATACGATGAAATGACACGTTTTTTATGATAAAATTTATTAATAAAACATTTTAAAACTTATCGCTATAATAACTTTCAAAACTAATTTTCGAATAATCTAAATTACAAGCAGCAAAGATCGCATTTTCTATGCAACATTCTTTACAGTACAAATATACTCCAACACGTTAACCAAAATCTGTTTTTGATCGAGCGAAGCGAGATCTCTAAATAAACTTGGGCAAATCGGCGTTGTATGTAAATATGTATGTTTGTTTGTCCGAGGATAACTTTCGAAGAGTTTATCCGATCATCGTGAAAATTGTTATATAGGTAGGGAATGAAACAGCTAAAAATGTGGTGGGGTTGTTGAGATATTGGGATTCACGAGGGATAAAAATAACAAAATAAGACTATCCGGTCAAGTGGCATGTTTAATAAAAGGTCTTTGTAGGTATATTTTGACCCCGTCTTTATTTTTACTTCAAACCTTGTAGTTTTTAAGTTATTAGCCCTAATAAAAACTGAACTTTGACAAAATTCACAGGGCCCCCAGTGACCCCGCAGTACTGAAATTTGGTATTCGTGTTGCTTTAGTGACACAAATATAGGCAAAAGTCTAAAATCTAGAATAACTACAATTTGTACCCAAAAAAAGAGTAACCACATAACATGAACTCCCGTCACCTGTAATTTGAATGAAACTGTAGGTCAAGTTATTTGGTGTTTATTTCGTGGCACTATTTTGATAGTCGAAGATTACGAATTATATTTTTTTGTTTTTATTGGAAACTCGCGAGATCTCAGTTCGGGGCGAACCACTAGTTCGGTCGTAACGTCGACTTCAAGGCTTATACCAGAAACCTTTCAAATTCCTACTTTGCAAAAAACTTCTGTGACAGACGTACACGTGAGGTATCTAAAGAGGGTTGAATTTTTTTCCGTACAGAAATCTAATAAAATGTTTTTGTTTTGTTCCAGGTGAACCAACGATCAAGTTCAGTGTATGTGTGAGAGTGAGTGTGTGTTGTGTGCGGGATGTGCTAGTGTAGCGGTATGGGGCGGGGCGCGTGGGCCCTGCTGGCGGCGCTGGCGGCACTGGCGCCCGCCGCCATGTGCGCCGCCTACACCGACACCGAGGAGTTCCTTAGCGACCTCGATAAGCCAGGTAAGAGATAGAACTTACAGTAAATATAAAAATTTGTGATATTTATGAATTGATTTATAAATCTACCACAAATGTATTGATATCTAAAAAAAATCTACACCGGTACCGAGAAGTTCCTTAGCGATCTCGACCCAAGCCAGGTTATAGATAAACTCACAGAAATTAAGACAAATTTAGTGATATTTGAGTTGAAATTTCTGGGAATTTATTAATATCTAAGAAATGTACGTGATAAGATAATTGTGTTATACGAGACTGTTTTTATAAATTTTATTTTTATTACTTTGCAATTACGAAATTGACTGAGCTAGGTAAGAGCTGTAATTTACAGAAAACACGTCAAAATTGATGATTATTTTGGATGATATATCTAGAATGATATATCTAGAATGTATGATACAAAAAAAATATATATTTCTCGGTATTCGTTCGGTACTCAGATAAAAATAACTTTAATTTGTTAAATCGGGCTAAACACTTATTAATTCCAAAAGTCATCAGTATCACTTCGACCGTTAAAAAATTTAACTAACATAATTATCCAATTTGTTTTTAATTTCCTGAATATACCTATTTCTTTGAGTCCTGAATTTATCGATTACCAATTGTAACCCATTGTAATTAACTTTAATTACTATTCAATAAAAAAGTATCCAGCAATAACAACTTTAGACATCCAGCCATAAATAAACATTTATTCTTCATCGTCATTAGTATTCATAGAAAAAGAATCTATTAGCTCCAATTTAAATTACTACAAAATTACTTCGACCCAAAGAACGAAATTAAAAATCCAAATAGACCTGACAGTGATAAAGAAGCAAATTATTACATTTCTGTATGGTTGTGGTGCCTAACCAATTAAAATAAGTATAAGATAGGGGGGGGGGGGGATAAAATATTGGGCCGGACACGTGTGCGCGAAGATCACCACAGAATGGATCCCAAACAACAGACGACGCTCACGTGGAAGGCCCAGTCAAAGGTGGTGGAATGAGCTAAACTCATTTTCAACCTGATCCCACCATATCCATTCTATCATCGGACAACCTGACGCTCTGCAATGCGCCACCGCTACATGATAGACATACCTTCCATACGCACAAAGCGGTACCTTTATTATGCGCACCGCCAAGGAGTGGACCGTCTTACCTGAGTCTGTGTTTCCTGATAACTACAACTTAGGGATCTTCAAGTCACGAGTGAATAGGTTTCTTCTAGGCAAGCGTGTACCATCGTATACTGCATCATCGCTTACCATCAGGCGAGATAGTGGTCAAACGCTAGCCTTTAATTTATAAAAAAAAACTCTTACCTTAAGGAGTGGCCTTTACTCGCAAACAACAGAGATGAGTGGAAGGAGGGGAGGGAGGCCTTTGCCCTGCAGTGGGTGGGACATAACAAGCTTAAGAAAAAAAGAAATTGTTTCAATTCAAAGTTGCTCCAAACCAAAGAATATTAAACAACATAGAATTGACCTTATTAAAATAATCATTTCTTTTAATGTATATGAGTAATAAGAAGAAAAATAGTTCTTATTTTCTTAATTGCTCCAAACCAAAGAATATGTAACAAGATAGAACTGACGTTAAATCACCACAAAACACGAATGTCGACACGACAGTCTCATAACATTATAATGAGTTATAATAGACAAAAACACGGCGACCCAGGGCGTTAGTTATTGTTGTCTGATAGAAAATACTCGTAAGTAACAGGTTCTTTCACATTAAACCTTATTTATGGTGTTGATAACTTGAATGATGAGTGTAGGGGACTTTTTAAATTGGTCGCATTCTGGTTGTGAACTAATTTTTATTGTTTTCTTTGTTCTGTGAGTTGCAGATTATAACACAGATACACAGTTTATTGGCTGTGGTATTACACAGATAAAAAAATGTAGGTACACAATTAGGTATTTTGTAATGATAATACACAAGTTAATTTTCACATAAATGTTATCCACTATTTTTGGTTTCGCTGCACAAATTTTTCACTAAAAATAGCTAAATAACAAAAGATTTGAAAAAACTAATAACAATGTATTAGGGTGATCCGATTGGGAGCCACAATGGCACAGACAAAATTAGAGATGCCATGAATAGTTATTTGGCCGAATACCGAATATTCGCCGACGGTCGTGGTCGAAGCGCTGAATATTCGGCAACACTTAGAACTTTCCGCAGGTGACAAGTCACAACTGACAAGTTGTGATTTGTCTACTTGTCTAACTTACGAGTTTAAACTTGCATCGCTGAAGTAGTACGTAAGCGCGTTCAGATGAAGGTGTGGAACAGAGAAGTTCAGTTGCCAATCAACTTGATTTGTACATGGCATCTGTTGTTCGCCTAGATAGGACAGCAGACCCTTACAAGTGGTGGTCAGCAAACGCAAAGCAATATCCAACCCTTTCACAATTTGCTAAGGTTTATTTTTCATATCCCGGTAGCAGTGTATATAGTGAGCGGCTGTTTTCGGAAGCAAGTATAATTTATGAGGAAAAACGCAATCGTCTGCTATCGACAAATGCTGAAAAAATTGTCTTCATCCATCATAACTTACCACCGGTAGATTTTAAATATTAATATTGTTACGCCGAGGCTGTTAAACAATGAGTAATAATCGAACCTTATCGAACGCTTTTGTCTTGCTGTGTTATTGTTGCTATTGTTTGTGGTTTCGCAGAATGGGGAGTGGCCATTGTGTCGAGGGACCGACCCTTTCCTGGAAGAATCGACATCGTTCTCGAACAATCGAAATGTGTGCGATATAAATAGGCCGGAGAGATGGCCGGACAGTCAGTCTGAGTCAGTGAGTGAGTCAGTCTCAGCGAGGCCCTGGAGGACTGACGTGGAGAAGGGTCTCGCGGGAACAGTAGTTGCTCTGACAGTCAGTCTGGATTTTGCTATACGTGCGAACATTTCGGTGACTTTAAGTGGTGCAAACGTGGTGTGAATTAGTGTGTTGTGATACGTGTGACCAAGTTCGTGTATTCATCGTTTAGTGCTGAATGAAAGTGTTATTTTGGTTGGACTGATTCCCATTATTTTATCCCGAACCCTCAGCTCGTAACAATTTGGTGTCAGAAGTGGGATAAAATAATGCCGGTTCTACCAAAGCATAACGTGGATGGTGTCAGGACGAGAGGTCAACGACAACAGGAATTGCAATGTTTAGTACCTAGTTAATGTGTAAAAATATTTATTTAAATTTTAAATTTTTGTTTTTTGTGAATCTTGTATACGAGTACTTTCATATTTTAATTAATATTGTAAACGCGTGTTTCTATTTTCTGCTGCTCACACGCACTAAAGGCGTCACATAATACCAGCGCTACAGTAGCTATACGTTACTGTGGCACACCGCTGAGTGACGACCTATTTTGTAGTCTTGTATTAGGTATAAGTATAATTGTTGTATTCGTAGAGTGTAAAAATGGACACAAAATAAATATTTTTCTTTCTTTCTTTCTTTCTTTCGAATTGGATGAAAGGCGGTTTGGGGAGTCTCCGGTTCAAGAAGCTCGGCAGAGTCGTCAGTCGATGGAGATGGAATCAGCCGCCACCGGATCATTTGGAGCATCATCATCATCATCATCCGTGGCGCAAGCTCCTGTGACAGGCGATCTTGCTGCTATTATGGCCATGCTTTGTCGTCAACAAGAAGAGCAGCGACGTTGGCAGGAAGAACAGCGACGTCAGGAAGAAGAGCAAGCTCGGTTGCAGGAAGAACAGCGACGTCAGGATAAGGAAGAGCAGCGTCGTCAACAAGAAGAGCAGGCTTGGTTGCAGGAGGAAGAACGCCGTCAGCATAAAGAAGAGAAGCGTCGTCAGCAGGAAGAGCAGGCTCGGTTGCAGAAGGAACAGCGACGTGAACAGGTGGAGCAGACTCGGTTGCAAGAGGAACAGCGACGTCAGGATAAAGAAGAGCAGCGTCGTCAACAGGAAGATCAGCGACGTTGGCCATAAGAGCGTGCTCGACTGATGAGGTAATCGTTCGGTTCATCTGGAAAGGAATTCCAGGAAGTGAAGAACAGATAGAAATCATGAGAGCCGTTTTTTGGAGGCTGGAATTGGGATCGCTGATGAGAAAGGGACTCTGGGTGTCCTGAAGTACTGGAGACGGCAATGTGGCTCCTCTAGTTGCTACATCTTCAGCGCGACGTGCGCCTAAAATTGTTCGTGTTGACCGGCTGCCGCGATATGGGGCTAAGAATGCTCGGGACGAGCATGTTTTAGGAGGGGGCAGTGTTACGCCGAGGCTGTTAAACAATTAGTAATAATCAAACCTTCTCGAACGCTTTTGTCTTGCTGTGTTATTGTTGCTATTGTTTGTGGTTTCGCAGAATGGGGAGTGGCCATTGTGTCGAGGGACCGACCCTTTCCTGGAAGAATCGACATCGTTCTCGAACAATCGAAATGTGTGCGATATAAATAGGCCGGAGAGATGGCCGGACAGTCAGTCTGAGTCAGTGAGTGAGTCAGTCTCAGCGAGGCCCTGGAGGACTGACGTTGCTCAGTAGTTGACAGTAGTTGCTCTGACAGTCAGTCTGGATTTTGCTATACGTGCGAACATTTCGGTGACTTTAAGTGGTGCAAACGTGGTGTGAATTAGTGTGTTGTGATACGTGTGACCAAGTTCGTGTATTCATCGTTTAGTGCAGAATAAAAGTGTTATTTTGGTTGGACTGATTCCCATTATTTAATCCCGAACCCTCAGCTCGTAACAATATGTTAATTTGTTGGTTAAATAAACATCTTTGTGAGAAATATTTTGAGTTCGTTTCTTTCATGATTTGCTAATCGATATTCTGCCGAAGTGTTTGCAATATTCGGCCGAATACCAAATAGTGAAAAAATGTGGCCGTATAGCCGAACACCGAATAGTTGCCGAATATTTGTGGCATCTCTGGACAAAATGCTTCAAACTATAACGCGGTGGTGCAACTCATTTCACAGATACACTGACCTCGCCGGCGAGGTCAACGAGTCACTTCAGTTGCCGCCTATACAAGGTACAAACGTGTACCTGATCATTTTTCTCCTATCCCCATCGTGGCAACGGCCTAAGCCGAGGTACCCTTGCGCTAGTTGCTTCATCAAAATTTACAGAGCTGAGCGTCATCCGCGCTCGGCAAAAGTTCGGTTAAGCTGCATCGGCCTCTGAAGCCAACAGCGAATTAGTCCGTTAAAAACAAAAAAAGCGGTGGTGCAGTGCGTCGGAAAGAATCGCAAACGCGCGCGTTTACAGTTTCCCGGCTGTGTTGCGCGCGCGAGCTGCCGCAACCGCACTGCGTCGGGTGCGTGTCAGCCTCCTGATTGTTATGGCTGGAAGGATCGATGGCCGCCTCATATAACTCTGGATAGGAATGCATTCAGTCGTAGCTACCTACACATGAGAGTACCTCTTTCAGAAGCTAATTAGGGTTTATGTTTATTAACAATCCTCACTGAAAGATTATCTAGTGGCATTAGTGAATTTCTCCAAAAGTCTCCTACAACAGTTTTCTTGTGGATGTATATGTATTTCTTTTTACTCTGTATATTTGGTAATGTTTTTTCAGAACTCAAAAGCTATGAAATGTCTGAGAGACCTGATTTATTGACTAAGAGATTTCAACTTTAACTTTCGTCAGTAAACAGATTTACTTTGCAAATCTAAAAGTTCGCGTTCAAACATTCCGCAGCAAAATTGTCAAAAAGTTGCTCTACAAGCAAAACCACAGACTGTAAAAGGTTAAAAGTCCCACATGGTTCAGTACATACATTCGACTGTCATTGTTAAGGTCTTTATGTGAGTTTGACACGCAGCCTGAAATATGGCAAGCGGGTGCTTGGATTATACTAAAAGGTTCCGTGCACAGTTTTTATAATTTTAGGTCGCCATAAATCGGAATTTTAGTTGTAGAGATTTATTAGGTGGAAGGTTAATAATGTATGAATGTTTTAAGGAAAAGCTAGTGTTTATTCATATCTTTAACTAATATTTAAAAAAATATAGGCCAGTTGTAAGAAACACATTATTACCTATCTAGAACTGGAACTGATGTCAAATTAAAAGGAGAAGGAGATAATTTTGTCTCTACCGCTAGCATACCAAAATAAATAAAATAATAAAAGAACTGTTAAAACTCTGAACGCCCCAAACTGAGATTTCGCAAGTCTCCCAAATAACAAAAAAAAAATATTAGTAGGGCGAATTACGCAACGATGTCTAAACGTATTTAGTGGCTAAATATGATTTAAAGAGTTGTCAAATCATACAAATACGTAAAATTTAAAAATGTTTAGTCGCTAAATTGTTTGGGGTTTAGGGATCTTTGTGCAAGCCGGCCTTAATCTTTGACTAATAAAATATGTAGTACCACGAAATATTCTACCAATTAACTTGACCTACAGTTTCATTCAAATTACAGGTAACGGGAGTTCATGTAAAGTGGTTATCCTTTTTTGGGGTAGAAATTGCAGTTATTCTAGATTTCAGACCTTTCTCTATATTTGTGTCACTAAAGCTACACGGATACCAAATTTCAGTACTGTGGGGTCACTGGTGTACCCTGTGAATTTTGTCAAAGTTCGATTTTTATTATGGCTAATAACTCAAAAACTATTAGGACTTTACTAAAAATAAAAACGGGGTCTAAATGTACTAATAAAGACCTTTTATTTGACGTCCCACTTGACCTAATAGTCTCATTTTAATTGTTTTTACCCCTCTTGAACCCGAATATCTCAACAACCCCCTAACATTTTTAGCTCATTTAGTCATACCAAAATTGTGCCATCACCTATGTGTTAAATTTCACGATGATCAGATCAATGCTTCGAAAGTTATCCTTGGATAAACAAACATACATACATATAACGTCGGTTTGTCCAAGTTGATTTAGAGATTTCGCTTAGCTCGATCAATAATTAAACAAAATGTCCTGACATTTTTGGAAGACATCGTGACGCCGGCATGTTCTAGAACCAATAACTCGAAGGCCATCAAGTTAGTATTTTAAAAAGTGACGATGGGCTTGTGACACAAATTCTATGCAAAAAGTGTGTTATGTAAGACCAAACGTAGGGTTTTGGAAGACCCCCTTATCCTTGAACCCTAGGATGTCCATCAAGGGCGTTCATGTAGTTGTGAGTTTTATTATTATTTTGAGTGACTCTATCGAGTACGTTCTTATGTTACATTTTGGACAACGAACTCTATAAATATCTGTTTATTTTATATGAACAGATAATAATAATACATCAGGTTTAACGTATGACTCCACTTGACAATACTCCCTAAGATTGCCGAAGTAATGTACTCAAGTCGGCTTTTATTTGTAATAAACATGATATTTTCGGCTTCTCGAAATTTAATCTATACGGTCTTATTGTTGGAAGTATTGCGTACGCCTTGGCGTGGAAAATATTATATGCTTCTACAAAAAGTTGATTTAGGTATAGATTGCAGAAAAGCAAACAGTTTTGATCACAACAATAACATTTGATTATTGTAGATACTGATGGAAATATACCTAGATAATTATGGTACGCCGAAATGTCAAAAATTATAAAATCTATACCAAACAAACATCCACTGCTGAACATAGGCAGCCCCCCTATAGCTCCCAGCAACCTTTATTGGTAAATCAACTTGGGCAAATCCGCGTTGTATGTATGTATGTTTGTTTGTCCGAGGATAACTTTCGAAGCGTTGATCCGATCATCGTGAAATTTGGTATGTAGGTAGGTAGTAATGGCACAATCCTGGTGTGACTAAATGAGCTAAAAATGTGGGGGGGTTCTTTAGATAGTGAGGTAGTGAGGTTCAAGAGGGGTAAAAACAACCAAAATTAATCTATCCGGTCAAATGGAAGTCTAATAAAAGGTCTTTATCATGCACTGATAAAGACCTCATTTTTATTTTTAGTTAAACCTTGTAGTTTTTAAGTTATTAGCCATGATAAAAACGAAATATTGAACATATTCACAGGGTACACCAGTGACCCCACTGTGCTGAAATATGGTATGCATGTTGCTTTAGTGACAGAAATATAGGCAAAAGTCTGAAAAAAAAATCCAGAATAACTGCAATTTCTACCCCAAATAAGGGTATCTAATCAATTATTATGAAGTCCCGTTACCCGCAATTTTAACAAAACTGCAAGTAAAGTTATTTCGTTGCCATTGCATAGCACTATTTTGATAGTCAAAGATTACAAATAATATTACTTTTTTGTTTTTATAGGAAACTCGCGAGATCGGGGCAAACCACTAGTTAGATCGTTTTCTACCATTGGTATTGGTATAATTGCAAGCATCAAATTACATTTTAGAAATGAAAGACAGATTACTCTTTAAGGTTTTCACACTGGCGATTTACGACAACGTGTTCGCTGCGTGTGCGTAGCGTTTTTACTACAATTCAGGTTCAGATTAATTTATTCCACTTCGATACAATACACTTGGAAAAGTCAAAATACATGAAAATTTATATGAGGTCTCTTAACAGTTATAAATCGGTACAAAGACACATAAAAACATAGTACAATTTGAGTAAAAAGTAATACGTTAACTATGAGTCATATTCAGGTCATCAGCAGTTGCATCGTTTAATAAGATGTTATCAAGTGCGCTTGACGATCATCAATAAAAAAAACACAAACGAAGGTTTTTCCAACTTTGGCTAGTCTAGTTTTGGAAGGCAAATGCTATTTTTATTTCTTGTATTGTAATTATAAATGTCTTATTTTTTTTAAACAAACATCAGATTGTGATTGATACGACAACCCAATACGACTTATTTAAGTGTGGCGGGTGCGCGAGTATATCTATAGAGTGAACGCGGCGTCCGCGTTGCGGTGTCGCTGTGAGCTCGCGGTAAACAAGTTTACAAATCGCTTCGGCGGAAACACGCTCGCAAATCACAATTGTGATAACGCCATTACTCATACTCATTCATTTGAATCAAATAGACACAGTCAAACACTTTGTTATGTCATTTATGATAAGTATACATAATCACACATAATAAATAAACAAATAAATATTGCTGGACATTTCACACAGCGCTATCTAGCCCCAAATTAAGCAGAGCTTGTACTATGGGAACCAGATAACTGATAGAATACTTATATAAATTTTTTTTGTAAATACATACTTATAATATATAGAGAAACAACCAGACCCGGAATAAATATCTGTAGATCATGCAAACATTTGTTCCGCAGCGGGGATCGAGCCTGCTACCTCCTGCGTCTCAGGCGGCTATTCGCCCACTGCACCACGGAGGTCGTCAAATAAATAATGCAATAGTATCGATAAATACTATTGACAAAACACTTAATTTCTATTTTTAGTGAAGTTATAGGACATACTAATTGTAGAGTTGACCTAAAACGTACCTTTATTAGACAAAACAAGACAATTTACGTAATGCTATAAATAAGGCTTTTGTTATCGTATTTTAACTCAAATTTAATTACGGGCTTTTTGTTAGATAACATGAAGCATTTATTTCAAACTAGGTGACCCGGCGAACTTTGTACCGCCTTGACTATGACGGTAGAATTGTCAATCGGCTATCATTAGCTACATACCTATATATATGTGCAAAAATTTTTAAAGTAAAACTTTTATTACGTCGTCTCAAACTTTTTAGACTGTGTGTTGCATGTCGCGTGACGGTCAGCCGCGGAGTAGGGATAAAGTGAAAGGCGCTCGTCAGAGCAGCCGAGGTCAATATGGCGGCGCATATAGTTCGCATCAGCTGACCGTGTAGTGTATAGACTATTACTCATTTGTGCCAACGAAAATTTTTAGTTAAATGTCTATAATGTGAAACAAAGTTTCACTTTTACCGTGGTTTCATAAAACCATACAATCCTTTTTTCTTTAAATTTTTTTTTTTTGCGTGAAGTTTTCCGATATTTATTCGGGGCGATCCAACAACTCAAAGATTATCAGAATCGGCCCACCGTTCTTGAGTTATAAGTGGTGTAATTAACCCAACTTTGTTTTATTTAAATAGATTTCTACGAATAGACAGTACTTAAGTACCAAAAGTTTATTTGGAAATTGATTTCACGGTTTTTTGAATTAGTAAAGGTTATTTATTGGAACGAAATATCTATAAGGATTATTATAATTAGTTTTGTGAGTTTGTTTTCTATTTGTTTAACTTTGAGTTCAATATAAGTTTTATTGTCAGACAACCTCCGTGGCGCAATGGGCGTATAGCCTTCTGAGACACAGGAGGTAGTGGGTTCGATTCCCGCCACGGAACAAATGTTTGCATGATCTACAGATATTTGTTCCGGGTCTGGGTGTTTTTCTATATATGTATTATAAGTATGTATTTACAAAAAAAAGAGTATACGTATTTTATCAGTTATCTCGTTCCCATAGTACAAGCTCTGCTTAGTTTGGGGCTAGATAGCGCTGTGTGAAATTTCCAGCAATATTTATTATTTATTATTGTGTTTCGTATCGCTTATCATCATCATCATTATCATCATCATCCTCATCATCATCATCAGCCCACATTAGTTCACTGCTGGGCATAGGCCTTTCCCAATACGCGCCACTGAGCCCGGTCTTCGGCTCTTCTCATCCAGTTTCTGTCCGCCACCTTTCTTATGTCATCGCTCCACCTAGCCGGGGGGCGCCCCACACTACGTTTTCCGAGACGCGGTCTCCACTCAAGAACTCGTTTACCCCAACGGTTGTCGGTTCTCCGGCATATATGGCCAGTCCACTGCCACTTCAGTTTGCTAATCCGCTGAGCTATGTCGGTGACCTTGGTCCTCGGTCGGATAACCTCTTTACGGATTTTATCCTTCAGAGAAACTTCAAGCATAGCTCGCTGCGCAACCTTCGCTTATACTAATTACCGATTAATTTATTTTCTTTATTCCTTCTTACATTCTCGATTTGCTGCGGTTTATTTGATACTTTTACTTATTAAACATCGAAATACGACGCAGAACCAAAGTTGTGGATGTGGGTAGAAGGATCAACCAGCTGAAGTGGAGATGGGCTGGATACTTGGCAAGGAGGAAAGATGGAAGATGGATGTGGTGGCCGCTTGAAGGGCGCAGACCAGTTGCGAATGCGCTTGGCATAGGACCGGAGAGAGTGGTGTGATAACGAGGAGGCCTATAGACAGCAGTGGGTGGATGTGGGCTGAGATGATGATGGTGATGTTTTAAAATCCTTAAAAACTTACAAATAACCGGTCAGTTTTTCAAAGTTTTCTTTCGTACAAACCTTTTAATAAAAATTCTTATTTTTAAAAAAGAATAAGCTTAAAAACAACATACACAAGAAAAATAAATCGGCCAAATCCGTTGAGCTGTTTGGTGATTTTTCATAAATGAGGCAATACATTTTGATACAAAAAAGATTATTTATTAGAAAGTCAGATTTCACAAAATGCTTTTTCGACCTTTTTCGTCATATCAACCATAGAACGCTCACTGCCGAATCTGACCGAGCTCGTCCTGCCATATACTGCGGGCCGTTCAACGCTGATCACCACTCGAGAACCTTTCTGCCTCAACGGCCATCAGATCTTCGAGCTACGTATCTTGCCCACTGTTATATTAGCTTGCTAATCATCTGGGCTCTATCAGTGACTTTGGTTTGTATACGAATCTCATCATATCGTAAAAAAAAAATTGTACAAAGTAATAAATGCATCAAAAACAGATAAATTGTGACTTTAAAACCACCTAAAACCGTACAGTTTGGCTTCAATTTAATATCACTTAGAAGTCATCTTAAAACTAATTACCCAGAAAGAGCTTGAGTTTAGCGTAAGACTTAGGTCTTGTGGCGTGTCAAGTTGTGCAGTGTAGGGTGACAATTTTATATATCAAAACATTTTATTTTAAATTTAAATTAAATCTTCTTTTTCTTTCATGTCAATTGCCTACGACGTGTTTTAATTTGCAATATTTTATATTAGGGTAGAGTAGAACCTATTCACGTCTATTGAGTTTATTAGCCTTATTAAGATCGTCCCTTATGCAGGTCGTAGGGCCCAAAGGACAGTTAAGCAGGTTGGGCATGTCTGGATGGGGTGCCCCCTATCACAGCTGGTTGGCGAAGGCTCTCGCATTCCCCATCTACAGAGATTTTTCCTACACTGCCCAACCTGAGTCCGGAGTCAGTAATATACTTCCAGACCGGCCACGTATGGTCATGTCCAGAGGGAAGAAAATAATTATTATTGCTGGAAATTTCACATAGTATCTAGCTCCAAACTAAGCAAAGCTTGTACATACCAGATAACTAATGGAATACATTATTTTTTATTAAATACTTTTAGTATCTAAAGCGGCACTTAATTTACACTTAATAAAATAAATTAAATAAATTAAATATTAAGTGATATTTTAGCCAGCTGCTTTAAAATAGTAACTTAGACCATTCCTTGTGTTTCCTCAAGGGCACTAAACTTAACATAAGACTTTTTTTCTTCTAAATGGTAACACCGAAGTTTTCTTATCTAACTTTTTCTTAAAATAGTAAATATTTCTGGACATTTCACGCAGCGCTATCTAGCCCCAAACTAAGCAGAGCTTGTACTATGGGAACCAGATAACTGATAGAATAATAATATATATATATATATATTATTTTTTGTAAATACATACTTATAATATATAGAAAAACACCCAGATACGGAACAATTATCTGTAGATCATGCAAGCATTTGTTCCACAGCAGGAATCGAACCCGCTACCTCCTGCATCTCAGCTGATTATACGCCCACTGCACCACGGAGGTCGTCAACAGGAGGTGACAACAGGACAATGGAGGTGTCTTTACGGAGACACGATCATTTTCATGTTTTTCTCATGAGATTTTCTTTTATCTTTATATCTTACATATATTCGAACCACCTAAAGGTTAAAGGGTAGAGATTGCTTGTAGCGTTCAAGCTATACTTACCTATGATTTAAAAGTGTATTTACTTATATCTGTATATTTTTAATGGTAAGCAATATACATATTATTTTATCTTTTATGTGAATTAGTGTTAACTTTGTATCCAAATTGCACTCTTTCGCTCCATATAGTCAAGCCAAAACACGCTGTATTTTCCGAATTTTAATAAACTCTAAAAACCTTATAAAAGGGAATTATGTTTATACAAAGCTAAATAAACCAGAACAATGCTTGGAATTTAATAAACACATTACTTTGTTCTTTTGTTCCGTTAAATCGGGAAAATCCTGAAAATCCTGGAAGCGTGGTCACAATACCGAGTTATGACGCAGTGCGGCTGCTTCCACTAAGTTTGTTTAGCCTTTTAACCTACAAAAGGGTGTAGTAAAACCACAGTCATCCGGTACAGTCAGCGACATAGATTAATATTTTGTGTGGCATACATTATTGATTTCAATAAACACAAAAAAACAAAAATATATTATCACATTTTTTGCAAATCACGTAGCCTTATCGTTCTCTTCCAGGTAAACTCGCAATAAAAAAAACCAAACATATTTATTTGCAACTAACAACCTTATCAATTAAATTAAGTAAGTGACAGTTATTATGAGTAACTTTTAGTAAGCTGACAATAGACACGATGTGCTTAGATTTTTAGACTTTAGACACCGCTAAACATATGCGTTCCCATACATTTCCAAAGCTACCTGCGACCTGCATACAGCAGTTCCCAGCAACCTTTTTTACATCGTATTTCCATCTAGTGGAGCCTGTCCTACGCTGCGCTTTCCAATACATAGCCTCCATTCAGAAACCTTTCTGCTCCAGCAGCCATCAGTTCTTTGAGAGAACTTTGTGTTAATTACCATTATTTTTCCATTTGAACATTCGATCGACATGATCCGAGATCCTTCTATGCGCGCGTCTATGAATGAATAAATGAAGTACTTGAATAGTTAATTTGGCTACACGTTTTTGAATCAAAACAATAAAAGAGGAATTATCATTTTCACGCCCGTTTTTCGGTTTGTTTAGGAGTTGAATAGGCTTTGTCCAAAGGTATTACCGGATTAACTTTATGTGGGCTTTGGACACGGCCTGGGTTATTGAGGTTTTTAGGGTTCCGTACCTCAAAAGGTAAAAAAGAAACCCTAATAAGATCACTCTCTTGTCCGTCTGTCCGTGGGTCACCACGGAATTTCTCACGAATAGGTGAACCTAGCAAGTTTAAATTTATACCAGATACTGAGGTCTATAGTCCCTAATAGGTGTATACAAATCAAGGTCCTGAGTTAACACGATAAAAAGATATGTTCAAATTTAGATTTTCGCGAAAACTTGTAAGTACCAAAGTTTACCTTAATTTTCAACTTTTTTTTTAATTTTCCCTTTAGTTGTGCTGTAAGATCTTGCTTTTAACCAAAATTGACAATTCTAGGTCAACCGGATCTAGGTACCCTACAGGTGTTGGGTGAAAAACCTGTACAGTATTTCCCATTGACCTAGAATCACGAAATTTGGCAAAAAGCAAGGTCTTTAGCACAAATAAATAAAAAAATCCATAAAATTAAATAAGTTAAAAATTAAAGGGTGTCCCCATACATACATAGTTGATGCCAATTAAGATATCCCTCTGAGTTGTAAGGGCGCTCATATAATTTAGAGGACTAACTTAATCGGCTCAACCTCAAATAAGTTAAATGAATAAAATTGTGCTATTATAATGGGTAGGTACGGAACCCTCCACGCACGAGTTCGACTCGAACTTGACCGGTTTTTTTACTTGTTATTGAGTCGTTACGAACATAGTTATAAATGAATATTCTGTGCAACGCTTTTGTTACCAGCATTACAAAAAAAAAACCATTAACGCACGGTCAGGAACCGAACGCACAACCTCAAAATCAAGTGTCGGGTCACATAAATAAATATATATTTTGCTGGACATTTCACGCAGCGCTACCAAGCCCCAAACTAAGCAGAGCTTGTACTATGGCAATCAGATAACTGACATAATACTTATATACTATTTTTTTTGTAAATACGCACATACTTATATTATATAGAAAATAATCCAGATCCGGAACAAATATCTGTAGATCATGCAAACATTTGTTCTGCGGCGGGAACTGAACCCGCTATTTCCTGCGTCTCAGCCGGCTATTCCCCCATTCCCCCACTGCCCCACGGAGGTCATCCCACTAGGCCACTGCTTTTAACACATTCTCTAATTCAAATCAAAATATTTCAAAACCTTTATCGATAGATACATTAAACCATGTCTACAAATAAAATTCGTTCTTATCGAAAGGTTAAAGGAACTCCAATCGTAAATTAGGATTATAAATCCGGGTCGTACCAGCGTGAATGTCAATAAGTTGTTAAGACTCGCTTCTGGGATGATTTTGTACCATAAAAGATATTATCTCATCTTATCTGTATCGCATCGTGAAGGGTTATGATAACGAATGTGGGGATGTGCTGGATATGTTATGTTATTATAGCTAGTATTTACGTACCGAACATATTCAGAGAAAACTAAAAAAAATCTTATAAAAGCATCATTTTCGTAACAAAAAATTATATCTCAAAATTAAAATTCGTAATTCCTTTAATTTGTAAATCATTTTTTTCATAGATTCTTTTTGGATATATTTATAAAGTACATCGTACAAAATTCTCTCCATCCTAAGGTTATCTGGAAGAGATCGCTTCTAAGGGATAAGTTCGTTCAGTGTTATATTTGTTTTGGGCTTTCTATTATTTGTTTATATGGTGTACAATGAAGTTTTTTCATTCATCAATAGTTTTTCAGTTTATCTACTTTTCAAAATATTACAATTTGACGAATTTCGTAGTTATTTGAGCTATTCATTAAAGCAAAATTCAACAACGTACTCAAATGTAATTAAACATAAAATAAAAATGTACTCACATACTTTTCAGCCGAGCCGGGGGTAAAGTTGTACTGAAAATCACATAATGCCCTCGCGCGCATAATGTGATTTGAATTTGGTTCTTCATCTGTCTTAAAATGTATAGCAAATAGAGCCACACAATAAGAACTTGTTGGTAAATTGAACTAAACTCTGTACAGAATGCACCAACTTACATTTCGTTTTTATTGTCTCGCAGAAAGTGTGAAAAGTAGATATGAGTATTCTTCTCATGGATAAAGCTGTCTGCATCTTGGGCGTGCTTGTATCCCTCTCTGCACTCAGGATTCTAATAACTTCCTCGCTCCGCTCGTGAGTTCTAGAAACCTTCGTTATGGTCCGGATTCAATATAGCGCCCGTAACGCCCGAGTCAGGATTTCTACGCGTAACACTTAAAATATAATACTCGTGAGCGTTTATATCCGTCTGCAATATTTCCACTGTAAATATATTACAAGCACGATAGCATCGCTTTCACTATACCACAAGCCTAAACCCACTTCGTGTGTGATCCGCTATCAGTACATTAGTTTCCATTGTGCACGTGCCTTTAAGAGATAAGATGCAGATAGTGCAGGCCTTTAGTGTGCCCTTACCTTGTTAAGATAAGTGTGGATGTACCTTTACGTGGGTGTTGTGGAACGGTAGCTTTATAATTATTAAGGGTTATTACGTTTTTTGGTGATTTTGGTAGTTAGTTGGATTTAACTTGTAAGATATATAAATAAACTAGCTTCTGACTGCGGCTTCGCACGCGTACTTTGTCAATAAAAAGTTGCCTATATTTTAATCCAGGTCATAATCTATCTATATACCAAATTTTATCGAACTCGGTTAGGCCGTTACGACGTGATTGAGTAACAAACAAACAAACATCCACATTTATATTACTAGCTTCCGCCAGCGGCATTGCACGCGTTGTTTGTCAACAAAAAGTAGCATGTGTTACTCTAGATTTTAATCTACGTACATCCCAAATTTCATCGAATTCGGTTTAGCCGTTACGACGTGAAAGAGTAACAATTATCCACACATACATACATCCATACAAACTTTCTCGTTTATAATATTAGTGGGATATGTGTGACTAGCTGACCCCCTACGGCTTCACACGCGTGTTTTTTCAATAAAAACTTGTAGGACAGTAATTGATTATAACCAACCCAGTTTTTTATAAAATTATATAATAATAATAATAATAAATATCGCTGGACATTTCACACTGGAGGCAGTCAAATTGGCAAATAACTTTACTGTAACTTATGTCCCAACCCTGGTCATAATCTATATGTATACCAAATTTTATCGAAATCGCTCCAGCCATTTAGTCGTGAAAACATGACAAACAGACAGATAGATGAATTATAATATTAGCCTGGATATGGATTAGATTAGGGCTAATTCATAAAATAAATATATTTTTGTAAATGTGTATATGAATTAATGCAAATAGTTAACTTGTGCTACAAACAATAAAATTTAAAGATTAATTTCATATAACAAAATACTTTTTCGTTTAAATATTCCACTGGAATTCCGATACTAATTGCATATTCTGCTGAATATTGCACATTCTAATATAGTTTGTACACACGGCTACACATAAAGCTATACATTTCCAGTCTATGCTGACCTCTCATGGTACGGAAAACCTACACAATGCGAGTTCAGCTTATACTGAAAATGTATAGCTTGAGGTATAGCCGTGTGTACACCTATTCTGGAAAAAAAACCTTGATATACTAAGTATCTACATTTTAATCTGGACTGAATAATAACATAACAATTGCAAATCTTTTATTCAGTAAATATTTGTTGACAAAGGCCTTTCAGCTAAGCCTATTTTTTATACGAAGCCCAAAAATAAGCAATATATCAAAACACTCCGAAACACTAACCCTATAATTTTTCAACAATGATTTATCACCACGTTTTATGAATCCGTTCAACTGAATTTGCAATGCGTATGAACCAACCGCAGCCTGTTGGAAACAGCTGGTACATTAAGTAATATATTAATTGTGGGATGATGCAGGACATAAATAAAAATTATTATTATACGTGTCTGAAATAACAATGAATTAAATGTGATAGAGCAAGCATTTAGGTCACTGTATTTTGATATTATATTCCTACTGAAGTACAATCAATAGCACCCATTCATTTACACATTTATACTCCTATACACTTATTCTAACTGATACACACTTATTCTAACAACACACACACTTTTACATATTGGCATACGCTACTTTTTACCATTGTATTGTTTTTATTGACAATTCACGCGTGCGAAGCCGCGGGCGGGGCAGCTAGTATATATATATATATATATATATAAAATTTATATAAATAATTATTAGTGGTCCACTTGAAACTTAGATCTCATCTTGCAAGTCTCAGTTTTTGTTTTTATTATGGCTAATAACTCAAAAACTACAAGAATTATACTAAAAATAAAATCGGGGTCGAAAGCCAATGTCAAATGGAAAGTTTAATGTAAGGTCTTCGTACCTTTCATTAGACTTTCCATTTCACCTAATAGTCTCATTTTGTTTTTTTTTTGCCCCTTTGAACCCCATTGTCTCAACAACCTTGCCCCATATTTTAAGTTCATTTAGTCACACCAGGGTTGTGCTAATACTACCTACATATATATCAGATTTCACGATGATCGGATCAACACTTCGAAAGTTATCCTCGGACAAACAAACATACATACATACGTACATACATACATACAGGGTTACAGGAAAAATCGTGCTAAATCCGTTAAGGGCGTGGAGTACCCATCATTTCTGACTTATTTCACTATGAAACACCCTACCCTAAACTTAACCCTTTTCGAGATATTCGACTTTTAATTTTTTTATTGAAAATTGCCGATTTTTAGGCTACTAAATTTATTTTTGTTTATTTTGTGTATCTTATTATTATTATTATTGCATTTTTACATGTGTAATAAGATGCTTTAGGACGTCTATCATTAAAATAGTGCATAAGTTAATTGAATAGACCGTAGTAGACAAGTGAAAGTTAAGAAATAAAAAAATATATTAGAAAGTTTATTTTTCTCTAAGGGATATCTAAAAAAAATATTATGGCAATTGTTCGGCAGATGTTTTTTAAAATATCTACGTTTCATCAGCTATCTAACGAGGTATAATAATCTAGGGTTTTATTCAAATGCATTGAAAAAAATTTAGTTTTATAGGCGACAGTGGAGAAGAAAATTTATACTTAGCCCTAAAAAGTAAAATAAAATAATAGGTAAGCATGAAATGTCATTTATTAAAGATTTTCACACAACTTTTTCTTATTCTACAGTTCATGTTCAACATGGCCGCCTCTATTTCTGATACATTGTCGCATCCTTCTACGGAGACCAGTCTTTACTACTCCAGTGGTTAACGTGGTCCTCATTTTATTGGCTGCATCCACAACCCTTTCTCGTAAGTCTTCCACAGACGAAACTGGATTCGGCTCGCTGTACACAAGACTTTTCATGCACCCCCATACGTGAAAAACATGGGGGTTAGGTCCGGACTTCTTGCTGGCCATGGCAACGGTCCACCTCGTCCTATCCATTTGTTTGGATAATTTGTGTCCAGCCAGTCTCTGACACTTCTCCTGAAATGGGCAGGGCAGCCATCGTGTTGGAACCACATGTCCCTGATCAGGTTGAGTGGCAGATCATCCAGCAAATCACTTAAGTCTGCTCTCAGGAAATTTTCGTAGCTTTCCCCATTTAGATTATCCGGGAGAAAGTAAGGTCCAATCAAATGATTGGAGATAATGCCCATCCACACATTCACGCTGAATCTTCGTTGGGACCCCTTCACTCTTTTCTTATTGGGATTCCTTAGCTCTTTTGGGGCCCGGTAATGGGCGTTGTGATAGTTAGTTATGCCATCTTTATCAAATTTGGACTCATCCGTCCACAAGATATTTCTTAGAAAATCTGGGTCTTCTACGTCAGCATTTAGCATAAATCTGCAAAAGTCCAATCTTCTCGCGGGGTCTCCTTCTTCAATAACGTGTACCGGCGTGTAATGGTACGGGTATAGGCCAGCAGTATGCACTGTAAACCACACTCTCCATTGCGAAAGTCCCAGATCACGGGCAACAATATTAGTGGAAGTAGTCGGATCCGTTCGAAAGCGTTGCACTATTTCATTGTCCTGTTCTTCGTCGTCAATTCGTGGTCTTCCCATGTCTGTATTTCGTCTCAAAACAGAGCCAGTTTCTCGAAGTCTTCGATAGACTCTGTCAAAAACGGCCACATCCGGCACTCGACGACCGGGGTAGCGAGTTATGTATTCGTTGCGAGCTTATAACCCTAGATAACCCTAGATAAACCCTAGATTGTTATACCTCGTTAGATAGCTGATGAAACGTAGATATTTTAAAAAACATCTGCCGAACCATTGCCATAATATTTTTTTAGATATCCCTTAGAGAAAAATAAACTTTCTAATATTTTTTTTTACTTCTTAACTTTCACTTGTCTACTACGGTCTATTCAATTAACTTATGCACTATTTTAATGATTGACGTCCTAAAGCATCTTATTACACATGTAAAAATGCAATAATAATAATAATAAGATTCACAAAATAAACAAAAATAAATTTAGTAGCCTAAAAATCGGCAATTTTCAATAAAAAAATTAAAAGTCGAATATCTCGAAAAGGGTTAAGTTTAGGGTAGGGTGTTTCATAGTGAAATAAGTCAGAAATGATGGGTACTCCACGCCCTTAACGGATCTAGCACGATTTTTCCTGTAACCCTGTATATAGAGACATACATACATCGCCAATTTGCCCAAGTTGATTTGGAAATCTCATTTCGCTCGATCAATTGATCGATATTATTATAATAAATAAATATTGCTGGACATTTCACACGGCGCTAACTAGCCCCAAACTAAGCAGAGCTTGTACTATGGGAACCGGATAACTGATAGAATACTTATATACTTTTTTTTTGTAAATACATACTTATAATATATAGAAAAACACCCAGACACGGAAGAAATATCTGTAGATCATGCAACCATTTGTTCCGTGGCGGGAATCGAACTCGTTAGCTCCTGCGTCTCAGCCGGCTATACGCCCACTACGCCACGGAGGTCGTCATACGTAAATACGGGATTTATCACGTACTGTCTTATCGGTGTTTCGACCGACAATTTTTCGGTTCAATTCGTGAACCTTCATCAGGGTGAGTGCGATCCGCTCCGAATAACGTCTCGCTTCGCACTGATAAATACCGATAAGACGGTATGTGACAAATCCTGTATTTATAATAATGATTGAAATAAATCACGAAAGTTTTCTGAGTCTATAAATTGATAAGATAACTAGCGAAGTTGATTGAACCAGCTGATAAATTAAGGTTATGACCATACCTACTTCAGCGGCTGTATTTCAGTCCTGAATTTAATATTATTATGGAATCTCTGAATATTTATGAACCAGCTCGAATGTAATGTATTACTTCACTGTGGAATGTTCTGGAAGATTGACGATAGTTAGATGACTGTGTTTAGGTCGCTATTATATTTATTAAGCCACTGAAAACTGTGATGTTGTTGGCTTAGATTTACTTTTCTGAGCTGGAGGTTTGGGTTCGATTCCCGACCAAGCACATATTCAAAAAGTAGGACTGTATCAAACGTAATGTTTAGTATCAAACATCAGTTATCAAAGATAGATGGGTGACCTTAATCGCGACACACACAATGAAGATGCTTTAGTAAATTTCACTCGCCATACAATTAATCCAATGGACCATCACACACGGTAAATCTTAAAATACTTATTCTTCTGTGTTTGTCACTTAACTCCTCCCAAACGGCAGGACCGATCTGGATGAAATTCTGTGTGTATATTTCAATGAGTTCCTGGATAGTTTGAAAATACAATTGAACCCGGTACGTGGCGCTGTTGTCGAGATCCGAAAAATTGTGGACGAAGTCGCGGGTATACAACTAGTATAATATACTTTCATCTTGGATGGCGAGCGATATATATCTATCTCCCTCGGTTGTGATGCGCATTACGGATAATTACATAACAAGGATTACGGTTTGCCAAAGTGCCAATAAATAAATAAAATAAATAAATAAATATTGCTGGACATTTCACACAGCGCTATCTAGCCCCAAACTAAGCAGAGCTTGTACTATGGGAACCAGATAACTGATACAATACTTAGATACATTTTTTTTTGGTAAATACAAACTTATAATACATAGAGGAACAACCAGACTTGAAACAAATATGTGTAGATCACGCAAACATTTGTTCCGCGGCAGGAATCGAACCCGCTATCTCCTGCGTCTCAGCCGGCTATTAGCCCACTGCACCACGGAGGTCGTCCAGGAATAAATCAAAATAATACACCGGTATTTGAACGGGTTTAGAAAATCATTATGAATAAAAGAGTGTCCATGCCCACCAGTGTGTATATTGATAATATTTTTAAAGTTAATGGCGAAATTAGGTAATTTATTGAAAAATATATTATATGTGCCTACTTTCCTACCTAAAAAACAAGATAAAATTAATTTGATAGGTACTGAAGAGAACGACCGCGTTTAAATCATTATACTCCTAAAATTCGCCCTCGGTAAGTCTGAAGACTAGTTAATTAGATTAACAAATCTAGATATAGATCCAGATCCAGTCGTAGATTCTAAAAAAAATCATAGTTCACATGTCGGGATTGAAGTTCGATAGCGCGTGTTAGATTAGAATTACCTACCTACTCAATTTAGTACGAAATAAAACATATTTTTTTTATCTTATGTTCTTTAGGGTGGCGTTTACAAAGGGAGGCCTACACCCAGCAGTGGGTACTTATGGGATGAGGATGATGATGATGATTCTCACATCATCAATCATCATCATCCACAGACTTCCCCCACCGCTTGGTAAGAGCTTTTTCTTGCAATGCCAGCCTCACCCAGGTTCGACCAATAAACCAATCAAACAAACACAAAAAAATTGTTTGTGTCAAAAAATACTTCAGAGAACAATTCGCACCTTCGGTAGAACAAGGGCCGAACTAACAAATTTTCGAAAAATGACTTAAGTATGCCAAAGTGCTTTTAAAACGTATTTTTACCCGGAGGAACAAAGACACTCGTTCAATTCCATCTAATTTCGCCAGAGGGCGACAGTGCCTTTGTCACATTGAAGCGTTTTTTCAAACGTATTGGCGCGACAAAATCCTATTGGTCAGTTGCGGCGCTGCCGGCGCGCAGAGTGGTTGTCAGCTGGAGCGTACAAGTCGTTAAGGTAAATATGCCCTTTTAATTTCAGAGTTTTGGAGGAACAAAGTCTCACTTTCTTTACTTATGCCCATTTCTTAGAAGATAATTTGGAGGTACAAAGTCGTTCGATCAGTTGTGCTTTTGTATGTCCAAAATGTAAATAATCTCGCAGTCGTAAAATCAAATATGACCATGTTATTCCAAAATGTAAACAATCTCGTAGTTTTAAAAACAAATGTCACTTTATAATTCCGAACAAAAATTTAGTTGGTGAACATAAATACTGGTATGCCTTTGTCATTCCAACTGCTTCCATAATTACACAGATATTACTACTGTTATGACATTATCATTCC
This sequence comes from Philereme transversata, assembly GCA_963924445.1. NCBI lineage: Eukaryota > Metazoa > Arthropoda > Insecta > Lepidoptera > Geometridae > Philereme > Philereme transversata. Next base: position 18,046,855 of record OZ004347.1, read on the forward strand.
AATTAATTAACGATACTGAGCAAAATTGTTTAAGTTTTATGACTTACTGATTTGTTATTTTATTATTTAAGATAAAAATGGGAACCCGGGACACACGTAGCAGAAAAATATTGATGATGCTTAATGATGACCAAACTAATAGGCAGACAGTTGACCTTCAGATAGATAAGCCAATTCATACTTTAAACATTGATTCATCAACAGGTAATTATAAGTCAATTACATTATATATTTTTATAGATAGTAATATTATAATGTAACTAAAATGACAAAATTAACCTGTATAAGTAATATTTTGTTTTCAGATTACCCGCCTAGTCCTTCAACAATAGTTCAAAAATGGATAGACAGTAATGATTTTGAAAATCAGCGTACTATGTCTTTGGATAGTACGATTCCGGAAGCAGGAAACCCACCAATGATGAATGCAAGCTCGGGCAAGGATACAATTGCTGAGCCTTTGACTGAAAGCAATGTCATTGAAAATCAAAACCCTACAAGTGTGGATGATAACATTTCGGAAACAGTAAACGCACCCTCAAAGCATAATATAAATGCAATCTCAGGTATGAATAAATAAGCAATGTACAATTCACACATAATTATCTACCCCAAGCTAAGAAAACCTTGTGTTATGGATATTAACTAGATTACTGATATACATAATAAACGAGAGAAACTACGGTCAAATAGTGTGAATAATTAGACTGCAGCTATGGCAATCGCCAACGGATTCGCGCGCGGGTATAGCAAGTTTATAATAATAAAGTTTTATATTATAATTTATTTTTTAAGATAACCAGAACGAAGATTTTTCACCGTCGGAAGGATCTGATTATGAGCCCCCACGCCAAACAAGACGCAAGATTGTACCTAGTCCGTCAAGTAGGACTAGTTGCAGCAGCAGCAGTACCAGTAGCAGCTCTAGTTCAAGTAGCAGCTCTAGTTCCAGTAGCAGCGCTCCTGTGCCCCTAAATAATACGGCAGGTTTGGGAAATGATGCAGGTAATATTGAACAAGTACCTGCTTTGCCCATGAATGATGAAAGTGTTCCACCAGAATCTAATAGGCAGTCTAGGAAACGTCAAAGAAATACGCATGCGTGGAAACAAGCTGTATCGAAGCGTTTGAAGAACAGTGGGCAAGAATACACATCGAAGAGAGGAAAAGTTGTGCCAGCGAAATCCATACTTCCTCCATGCAATGACAAATGCAGACTTTCGTGTTCGACTAAAGTTTCTTTTGAAAATAGGAAAAACATTTTCAAATCCTACTGGGAACTGGGAGATCATCAAAGACAAAGAGATTTTCTTGCATCTTGTGTGAAACAAATTCAGCCAGCAACTCGAAAAATCATAGTTCCAGTTAACATCCCCAGGAATAAGCCTATTAGAAAACCGAACTCGAGCTACTATTTTGTTGTAGATGGAAAAGAAGTTAGAGTATGCAAGACATTTTTGCTAAATACTTTGGTTGTCGGTGAAAAAACGCTACGCAATGTTATAAACAATACATTCGATAATGTTTTGAGTTTGAGTGCTACCGATAAACGTGGAAAGCACAGTTCACATTGTAAATTAAGTGACGAGGTTCTACAATCAGTGTATGACCATATTAATTCAATTCCACGAACAGAAAGCCATTATTTGAGAGCGAATACCATCAGAGAATATATAGATGGAAGCCTGACTGTAGCGGAGCTCCATCGCAACTACCAAGCCCTTAGACAAGCAGCTGGCAGACAAGACGTCAATTATGACGCTTACCACCGAATTTTTAACAGCGATTTCAACATTGGCTTATACGCACCTCGTAAAGATCAATGCGATGAGTGTGAGGCATTCAAAAACGCTATAGACAAGGAACCACTATTGGATAAGCATAATTTACACATGGAGGAAAAACGTTTGGCCCGATCAGAACTTGAAAAGGATATACAACAGAGTAAACAACCAGATTCAAATACCATAGTAGCCATATTCGATCTACAAGCTGTCCTTCCATGTCCAATTGGCCAGTCGTCAGCCTTTTTTTACAAGTCGAAGCTAAACTGCTACAATTTTACGGTAGGTAAAGATAGCTTAGGTACTTACTTTCTTAAATCTACACTAATATTATAAATATTTGTATGTTTGTCGTGGCTAATCTCCGGGCGGCGAGATTAGGCGGAGATTAGCCACGACAAACATCCAAAGATTATTTCACTGACTCCTGGAGTGCTATAGGCTATGTTTTATCCAGGTACCACATGAGCGAAACCACGGGCAGAAGCTAGTAGCTTATACGCATTAAATAAAGTACTGATTGATGGTAAGCTTACAGGTTCAATTCTATTATATTTTTTAATTTTAATCATTGTTTCAGGTTTCAAATTTGAATGAAAATAAAACATTTTGCTTTTTTTGGCACGAAGGTCTGGCAAAGCGTGGTGCCAATGAAATAGGAACGTGCGTTTATAAGTTTTTGGAGGAACTTTCTACCAACCAACCCGATAAAGACATAATATTCTATTCCGACAATTGCTGCGGGCAGCAAAAAAACAAGTATGTAGATTGTAGTTGTTTTTAATCAGAAGTTGTTTAATTCTTTGGTGGTCACAATTTACTAACTTCTTTCTTTTTTCATTCAGGTTCGTGTTTGCAATGTTCTTTTACGCTGTAAATACACTGGCAATCAAATCAATCACACATAAGTTCCTTATTAGAGGACATACGCAAAATAAAGCTGACTCTGTTCATTCTGTAATCGAAAAGAACATTAAAAGGGCAAAGAAAGCTGGACCAATTTACTGCCCAGCAGAATACATAAGCCTAATAAGAAACGCCAAAAAAACAGGCAACGGCTTTATTGTCAATGAAATGAACTTTGATTCATTCTTTGATCTGAAATCGTTGTCGGTTGAAGTGAATTTAAACCTAAACAAAGACGTTGATCGAAATAATATAAAACTATCTGAGCTAAAAGTCATTAAGTTCGCTAAAAGTTCAGAGACGTACCAATTCAGATATAGCTATCAATCAGATATCTGGACAGAAGCTAATGTGAAAATAAGCCGCACCGGTAACAAAAAAGATATAAAAGATTTAAAGCTGAATGTGCTGTACACCGAAAAGTTACCAATCCCCGATCGGAAGAGAGATGACATTCGGCAGTTAATTGCCTCGAACATTGTTCCAAGATTTTATGAACAGTATTATAGTGGATTATTTTAATTGTGATTCGATGGCAAACGTTAATTGCTCAACTAGTTTAATAAATAAGAAACGATTCCATATTTGAATGAGTAGGTACAGTTAGGGACCGTATACCTAAGATTTTTGAAACTTTTATTTTTAATTTTAATCAAGATGAGAACGATCACACTTTTCGTATAAAAAGGTACATTATTTAACAGCCGCACTCAGAGATGTTTATGATTGCTTAAACGATTACTAAGTAAGGATAAAAAAAACTTAGTGGTAGTTTTAGTAAACATTAACGTCGTTGAGTGCAGCTGTAATTACTGTGCATACCTTGTTTTGATTTTAGAAATTTTTGTTTTGTTAGAATTTTCCACTCAGATAGGTTCGATTGCCATTAAATCTGAGTGAAAATTTACTATAGTCTTGTTTTTGTCTCTATATTTTATATAACTTTAAAAGTATTGATTCTCTAAATATTTAAGATTGCAAAGACTGTATTAAGTTAAGAACAAAGACTTTAGAATTTAATGTTGTTAACTACTAAGTGTAATTGACTCTGTTGGTTCCTATTAAAACTTTAATAGTAAATAATTTAAAAGTTAAATAATTGCTATTTTTATTGAAAAACATCCCATAAAAATGAAGAGAAATACGGACATTATTACTATTTTTTAAGAATGTTGGTGGAACAAAGGCCTAAGTGTGGGTAAATTTTTATATTTATATGAAAATAATTAAAACTATCAATATTTAAGCATTGTAGAGAGCACGCAATTATTCACAAAACTATAAGGTATATTTCACACTAAGGAAATGACCTCAAGGTAGAAGAAGAAAAAGAAGATAAATTGACTCTGATCACAAAAAAATCTTAAAATGTCTCTCCTGTAAAATCACAAACTTGGCAATTAGGCCCTTGTTCTACCGAAGGTGCGAATTATTAAACGACTTCATAAAAAGGAAGAACCTTCTCCTGTATCGTTGATTCGTTGGAATCTTTTTTTTTTTATGTATGTTCCCCGATTACTCGGACGCGTGGACCGTTTCGAGAAATTATTTTTTTGTTTAAAAGGATATACTTCCCAGGTGATTCCATTGGCACCAAGTCCTGATGAGGGGATCCCAAAAAAATTAAGGGCAATCTTCAAATTTTATAGGGTATAATGTATAATGTGTTTAATATATTTTCTATAAAAATAAAACTGTTGTAAAGTAGGTTATACTTTTGTTTAAGAGTAAATTGTTTGCTAAAATTAATTTAGATAACATAATAGAAAAAAGTCAAAAGAGGCGATTAACATGCAGATTGTGCAATGCAGACTTACCGTAGGCGGAGTATATCAGTATCATTTTCATAAAAACTGTATTAAACGTGACTCTAAAGTGCCCTGGGCAACCTCGGGCAGAATGAAAATACCTATTAGAGAAGCGACACACAGTGTAAACAGAACAGCAAGGTACTTCAGTTAACTGGAAGTATAATTTTCAGTTAGTTTAAATAATAGGTTCCGCTATTGCGCCTCCACTCACGACCGGCCAGCTAAGGCAAGTCAAGGGTCAGGGGTCTCTGTCGACCCCCGGAAGTAATGAGGCTCTTCGGTGTCGCCACACACCGAATTCTCGCTACAAGCGTGCGCTGTGGCGTTATTATTATAGTAACTTAGCTGTCTATAACCCAGCTATATCCGACTAAATTACTTCTTTGAAGTTTGCGGTTCTTCGCATAACGAAACTAATTTTAATAGCGCTCCTTTTATTTGTGCAATCGGTCAATTTTGTAAGGCTTTTAATCGATGGAGAGCTATTGGAATAACGCTATGAAAAGATTTTATGAAATGCTAAAAGAGTAATACGCTAGTTTTCCAAAGAGAGGCTTTTAGCGCGTGCTATTTTGTGCTGGGAAAAGTTTGCATCGGTTTTTGCTGGAAAAACGTGATCAAATAGGAAATCATTGGATGCACTTTATTATTTAAGCTTGTTTCTGTTTATAGGTTTTTTTAACAGGATAAATCTTCGTTTGACCACAATAATTTATAAAAGAGCCTACTATAAAATATCGGATTATTTAGATGATAGAGAAGTTTGGGATTGAAATTGCTCCAACTCGTTCAAAATGTTACAATTTAGACGTAATTTATTTTCTGTATTATGTATTGTAAAAGGATCATTAAAAAAAACCAGCCTTGTTTCTTGCCTTTCCTTCCTGGCTTGGTCGCAAAGGAACAGGCAGTAAAATTAACGTTTCAAAGTGATCTTAATGAATTGTGATTTTAATGAATAAAAATATTTTACTTTAACTTTGATCTCTCCTGATGGTAAGAGATGATGTGGTTTAAGGTGAAGTACGGAGATCTAGAAGAAACCTATTTACTTTTATAGAGGCCCGGATTGTATTCTTTACAATACATGTTGTATTAGTTCTAATCTTACTCTAATGATTGTCATTATAACAAAACCAGTCAAGTACGACTTGATAAGTAAAGACTTGAGCACCGAAGGTTTATCTACATTTACTAGCTGACCCACCCGCGGCTTCGCACGCATGAAATTTCCCGTTTCCGTGGGAACTTTGGGGTTAAAACTATATAAAGCACTCTTGTCAAAGTGACGCGAAACTTCATATAAATGACTTCACGTTAATCAACGACGTTTAAATTATATGGATATTGTTCATACAAAAATACGATAAAAATCGTGAGATCTTTTTCTGCTGACTCTGATTGATTTCCGAGTATCTGTGATATAAAAGATACTTTAGTAAAATTTTAATAAGATTGGACAACGTTTAGAGGTCGCACACTTTGATGACTTAGATAAAAATACATAAATACTAAGAAGAACTTCCTCTTCTTGTCTCCATGATCAATTTTAATTACCTGTGGCAAATCAAAGAATACTTGTGAAACCAGTCAGTTTATTACATATGAGGGTGGAAATGAAAAAGTTTGATAAAAGTGGTCAATCTGTGGGACCTCTAAACGTTGTCCGATTACCTCCAAATTTTGCATACATATCTTATAGGTAAGGTAGGCCAAGAAATCAGTCAAATTGAATAAAAAATCAAAACTTTGGAAAAATGAAACACCCTAACCTACGTGTTAAATCACGATTAAAAAATGGGGGGTGGGGGTAGGAAGGTGCGAAAATACTTTGCGACCAATTATTGTACCTACCAAATATAAAAACAAAAAATCATTTAAATTGGTCTACCCGTTTCGGAGGAGTGCGAAAACCGTAACACAAGATTTTTATCTATATAGGGTGTTTGTTAATATACGCACAAAAATGAAAGGGGTTATTTTGATAGCATAATAAATAAATTTGTGAAATGTTTACCATAGAAATGTGAAATTTATTTTGGCATGTAAAACAAACACTTTATTAAACTTATGTTGCGCTATTGCATAATGCTTGCCATCTAACCACAGATACTGTATTGGTGACGTCTCGAGATATCTCTTGTTGTCCCTTTCTAACCCAAAACCCGCAGACTTTTACGAAAGAGATATCAAATGAATCACCCAAACTTAGTTGATTTTCTTTAATATTTGATAATATAACTAGCAGTTTTTTTTTCGACAAGTATTTTTTTATGTTTTGAGCAACCGCCACTTGAATATCGTCAGTATTACAACCAGTATTTATGTTAATTTTGCAGAGCCATCTAGGTATATGAATGAGAAACTAAGTAATCTCTGAAAACTGTTATGGACTTCATTTTATTTCTCGTGTAATCGTTACATACATTTCTATAAATCATAATTATATTTTCAATTTAGAAGTTACAATGCTACAGTTACACTCATTTTTACCTATACTTACCACAACATAGATAAGTATAGAAGATAAGTTTGGTACAACGCGCTAAATGAGCTACCATCTGAGGTTTTCCCGTTAGACTACGGCATAGTACGCTTCAAGAGAAATGTAAAGAGGTGTCTACAGGGTAGGGAACGCATCGACAATACCCCGGGTGTTGCCAGTGTCAGTGGGCGACGGTGACCGCTTACCATCAGGTGGGCCGTAAGCCTTTTTCCCCATAAATAAAATAAAAAAAATAAAAAAATAGTACACGCACATAAGATGCACGTAAGGATCTCTCGTAAGGTCTCGGCCTTCGTACGCGTGCATCTACATATGTGTGCGTGCGCCTGTTATAGCTCGTTCTAATACTTTGTTGAATTGTCAACTTAACTTCTTTACCTATTCTGTGCCGATTCTGTGCCATCGAATATTAAAAGGGGAAACTAATTTCAGCTAGATTTACCTATTAATTATAAATCTTATAATACTAAGATCCACTATCCGGCAATGAGGTCGTCAATATAAAACCTCCGCTGTAGCCGAAACTACTCGAAAGTCCAACTTGTCCGAATTTCGGCCTGAAGCTAAATTTTAATACCACAGCGATTTTCGCCAAAATTCCTCGGCTTAATTACAGCGGTTCTATACGACGGACGTTACAACATTTTTGGGAAGACGAGGCGTAGAGATGGAAAATTCTTTACCTTTATACTGATGAGGTCTTCGGTCTGTATCTTTTTAAACAACTACACTCTTAGGTCATCAGAAAACTTGATACTCAGAACTCCTTCGCACAGCACTTCCTTTTACAGCGCTTCTTTTACTGTCCAGGCTGTTCGGCTGTGGAATGCTCTGCCCGAAGAAATAAGACGGTCATCCTCCTTACACACATTCAAGCTGAAGGTGAAGCAACATTACCTAACGATGTCATCTTCCTAGCGTTTTTTATTTACTATATAAACATTTTATCTGTTAGTTTAGTTAGCTATTTGCATATATCTATATATTAGTCTATTTTATAAGTATTTTAAGTATTAGGATTGGAACATTATCATACATATATTTTTTTTTATTATACTTAAGAATATTTGTGTACTTAAATATATCCTACAAATTACACCGCACTCCATATTGTAAATTTCGCTCCATCCAAAGGTTGCCTGGAAGAGATCGCTTTCAGCGATAAGGCCGCCCATTGTATTGCCTTATTTATTCTAGCCTTATATTTATTTTTGTATTATTTCTGTTTGTGTGGTAATGCAATAAAGAGTTATCTGTCTATCTATCTATCTTTTTTAGGGGTCCAGACCAAAATGGTAAAGACGGAATCCTTATGGTGCGAATTTGTCCGTCCATTGTCAATCCAGCTGATTATCTCAGAAACTAACGTATCCGCTTGAAATTTGGAATTGTCTTAACCAATTTCTTCTTAGAAGTAGACCTTCTCCAGTTGCAAGTAAAAAAAGGACCCAAGGTGCAAAGTGAAATTTCTGAAATTAAGATTGATAGATATAATGTGCAAAAATTGCAGGAAAATTATAACAGAGTCTCTATCTAGAACGGTTTTTTAGATCAACATCATCATCAGAGATCGACTTCACCCACTGCTGGGTATAGGCCTCCCCAAGTTTGTGTTTATTAGATATCTCTCAAAGTTTTCTTGGTTTACCGGTCACATAACTAGATGGCGCTGCTTAATTACTTTAATAAACCTATCTAAATTCGGAATCATCGGTGCGCGACTACTAATCGTACTTGACTGCTCTTGTTTTTTGCGCTATGGGCGCCCCTTCGGTAATACTCGGTTTGGTAGTCAGTAAGACCGACTCTATGACACTAATAAAAAAATGCGAAAGTTCGGATGTTTATTCATTTGTTTGTTACTCAATCACGTCGTAACCGCTGAACCAATTTCGATGAAATTTGTTATGTACGTAGACTATAACTTGGATAACACATAGGCTATTTTTATTGTCTAACCACGCGTGCGAAGCCGTGTGCGGAAGCTAGTAAGCTGTAAGCCGTCACGCTCTGACGGCGTGCGTCCAATAAGAGGTAAGATGTAAGTAAGATGTCGTGTATCAAAATCGTTGACGAAGGTACGGATAAAGAATTGTTTGCCGTCATGTGTATTTATATTGCGTATGATATGGTAAGATGTATAGAATATTGTATATAGGTATAGAATATTGGGGCTCAAGTGGAGTTGGGCAGGACACTTGGCCAGACGTAGTGACGACAGGTGGACTAAGGCACTAACAGAGTGGAGGCCGAGAACTGGCCATCGAAATAGGGGGCGTCCACCAGCGAGATGGGTCGACGACATCCATAAGACCGTGGGTTGTACGCGGTTCAGACTGGCACAGGATCGGAAAGAGTGGCAGAAACAAGGAGAGGCCTATGCCCAGCAGTGGGTCGACACGGGCTGAAAATGATGATGATGATGATGGTAAGATGATTATTAACAGTTTTTTTTAACTATACATAATTTACGACTTGAACGCGAAACAAACAAATAAACTCACTTTCAGGTTTATAATAATCGAATGAGTAAAGTTACGAGTAGTACCTATATAACATAGTACTAGCTGCCGCACCTTGTACTATCAAAAACATTACCCTATTGCGCAGTCGGGTAAACGTATGCCTATGTCCCAATCCAATATAATCTATCTGTACCTATCTATCATCAAAATCGGTCCCACCGTTTGGTCGTGAAAACATAACAAACTTACAGATAGAGAGATAGCATTAGACAGACTGTTACTTTCTTATTTAAATTATTAGTATGGATGAATATATATATATATATATAAATATATATATATATATATATATATATATATATATATATATTTATATATATATATATATATATAAAATATATATATATATATATATATAGTATGGTCTAATACACTTTTCGCTATCGTTTCTTGCCCTCGAGAGAAGAGGTGGTCGACATTCTAACCATTCGGCCAAGGAGTACCTTCAGACCTTAATAACGCAATGTACCGGAAAAATACTTTTAATATTTGAGAAGGCACCAACGGGGCTTCTACATGTACTGACGTCTTGCTGGTTCCCATGAAGGGTTCCCAACGAGACACACCCAATCTTTTCAGTGTTACTGATTGGGATTTTTTCCCCAAAATGTTACAATATTTAACGTTTCAATCTATAATAACCAGGAGGATTCTCAACGAGTCACAGTGTAACAATCCACAAATAGTATGTCATCCCAAATAGTAACACTATGACACGATTAAGTGTAACTCGTTGGGAACTCATCGTTCCTATGAGGTTTCAACAATAATATCGATTCCCGTCGCGGAAAAAATGTTGATGGCTTTCAGATATTTCTGGTTTGAGTGTTTCTTTTGTTTACAGTTAAAATATTATATCAGTTAACTGGTTCCCATAGTCCCCCGTAGTCCCGTATCTTAGTTTAGTTTGGGGTTTGACAGCGCTGTGTGAAATGTCTAACATTATGTATTTAATATACGAACCTAAGCAATTTGTGGTCTCACTCAAGAACCGTCCACCACAACAGCCGTACTCGTCAACTCTTCGCACTGGAAAGCGCAGCATAGGACGGTCCTCCACTAGATAGAAAGAAGACCTGATAAAGGTTGCTGGGAGCTGTTGGGTGGTGGCTGCACAAGATCGATCAATCTGAAAATCTATGGGGGTGACCTATGTTCAGCAGCGGACGTCTTTTGGCTGATATGGATGATGAGGATAAATCAATTTTTAAGCTCGACTGAGAGTTTTAGTACCCCGCAGTCATTCCCTACATAAATAATCGATGAGGCTCTCGGCACGTGTGGGAACGCGGTAATGGAATGGATTCTTGCGTGTTCTACAAGATTGCTGCCGAAAGTATGAAATTGCTTTTACGAATAATTTAGAGTTGTTATCCAATGTGGAGATATGTAGAATCAATCAGTTGAATCGTGTTTTAATTGACTAGCTATTTGCATTTTGCACAACTTTCTTAGGTGGCTTAAAGATTACCTTTAAGGGCCAAATTGTAAAGTATTATTAAAATGAAGGCTTGTTATTTCCCAAAAAAATATTATATATGTTTATCTATGTTCTTTTTCTTCAATTTTATCTAAGTGTTTTTTTTACCTAATTATGTTGGATTTTCTCATTTGCGGTCACAGGCCTCCTTCAACAGCTTCCAATCCCCTCTTTATTGGGCCAATCGCGTCCATGTCGCACCCTCTATTCCCACGATTTCGTCTTCGCCTCGGTTTTCCTCGGGGGCGGGTTGAACCGCGAAGGCACCAATGCAGTATTTTTTCACTTCATCTTCCATCGGCATTCATTTCATTTAGCACAAGTTTCTTAGGTCTTGCTTAAAAAAAATACTTTTATGAGCCAAATGTTTACATGATTATGATACATTATACACAGATATTATGACTTCGATTTTATTATACACTAGCAATTTGTCCCGGCTTCGCGCGGTTGCAATGCAAGGTAAGTCTGATTTTTTTAAGACACACGATTAAAAACAACTGCAGTTAAACTTAGTACAGTTAAGTTTATTTAAAAAAAACCGTATCCAAATCGGCAACACCAGACGTAGGCGTCAAACTTACACACCTCAGTTACACACTTACCTTGTTACCATAATAAAGTTAAAGAACTGTTGAACACGTGTTTAAAAAGTTCCTTGCTATGTTGGTATAAGATTTTATTAACACGCGGTAAACAGTGTTTAATTTCTTTTCGGTAAGGCCCTTATCTTTTTGCGTTCAAATTTAAAAATTAAATGTTCGTTCATTCGTAGGTGGCTGAATAAAAAACTTTATAACACGTTAGTTTTTAAATTACAAGGTTGGAGTTATAATTCACTGAAAGGTCAAAAGGCGATATTTCGGATGTTAATTTTAAAAGCTTTTGACTTATTAAATTCATATTTGATTCCAATTCTGTATGTATAGTGGCAGGTAGAGAAAATAACCTTATCCCTCTTTCCCCCTTCCACCACCGGACAAGCAGACGTACCGAGAAGTACCACCCATAGCTGGTCGGCATACCACCTTGCCGTACCAAGCGATTTGCTTCAAATTTTCTTGTTAGACAAGAGTAGAGTGAAACTCACTTCGGGGGTAGGTTTTTCGGGACCAGTATAATCTCGGAGTCTTCAAGTTCAGAGTGAACAGGTTCTTTCTAGGCTTCACCATCATCAATAGAAAAAAAAATGGTAATATATAATTCTACTGTACGTGTGTATGAATTCCTCCTAAACGGCTGGACCGATTTGAATGATTTTTTTTCGTATGTGTTTGTGTGGGTCCCTGGATGGTTTAGATTCACAATTGGACCCGGTAGGTTCTGTTGTCGAGTTTCAGAAAATTGCGGACGAAATCGCGGCTATACTACTTGTATATTTATACATTACTGAACGGAATTATTGTAATTAAAATAAAATTATCATTAAGCATATAGCATTAGCTTATAGTGTAGCTTAAATAAAATATTTTTAAAATCGATTGAGTAGTTCTGAAAATTATATATAAACTTACTTGCAAATTTTACCACTTCATATCATTAGTACGTGGTTTCTCAGTATGGAAGGGCATCATAAAAGAAGGCTCAAGGTTGCTCAGCGCGCTATGGAGAGGGCTATGTTTGGTATAAGTATAAATATATAATAAAAACACTACCCTCCTTCTGCGCAATCGGGTAAAAAGTAGCTTATGTCCCGATTCTGGTAAAAAAATATCTGTAGGTATACCAAATTTCAATGAAATAAGTTCAGCCGTTTAGTCGTAAAAACGTAACAAACTGACAGAGAAGAAATACTTTCGAATTTGTTATATTAGTATAGATAATCATATCTAATCTTGATTAAAAATATAATGATAATAACAAGTTAGAAAAGAGAGCCAATAAAAACATGAAAATATAAGTAGTTAATCTTGTTATAAAAAAAGATAAACCTCATTTTAAAATGATAATCCTATTAAAGTAATCATCATAATCTAATAATATTAAGAGTAGAAAAATTTAATCCCTTTTTCCAATGTTTTATTTATTTGACGGAGAACTAATAGCTAATACAACGTATTATACATTTTTGATAGAGATAGAAGCCACTGTATAACAATTATTTACGCTAACTATTTTTGGTTTGCAATCGCGTCTAATATAATAAAAATAATGCTGGTCATTGCTCAGTACCATATATACCTAGTCGATATACCACCCATTCGCACACACCGTTTTGGTTTTACGTTCTTGATGCGTACAACTAAGGTATGGAACACTTTGCCGTCGTCTGTTTTTCCTAAAGAATACAATCCGGGCCTCTTTAAGGTAAGAGAAAATAGGTTCCTTCTAGATCTTCGTGCTTCATCTTAGACCACATCATCACTTACCATCAGGTGAGATTGTGGTCAAACAAAGTTCTATACTATTTAAAAAAATAAAATAAAAAAAAACAGCGCGATCTAGCCCCAAACTAAGCAGAGCTTGTACTACGGGAACCAGATAACTGATAGAATACTTACACACATTTTTTTTGTAAGTATGTACTTATAATATATAAAAAAATACCCAAACCCGGAACAAATATCTATAGACTATATAAATATTAGTATCGCAGCGGGAATCGAACCCGCTACCTCCTGCTTCTCAGCCGGCTTAAAAATCACAGGATTGGCCACTACCTAATACTAACACACTTAGTTTATTTTCTATTATTAGATTCTAACGCGTGAGATAGGTGCGGCTAATCCGTTATACCGGTAACAATCAAAAACCGTAATCAACCCTCGTCCTCAAAGCCGACAATCAACACTTAAATAACCTCTGCCTTTGATATGAATATTCATAAAATGTCATTTTCATACACAACCCATATAGTCAGAGTAATAACAGAGCGAGCGTATAACGTATGAACAATGTTACATCGTAAGCACAAAAGACAATATCTCCAGCCTGTATTCTGTATTTTAGAAAACACCTGGTGTCTATCGTTTGACAAGTAAACGCTTACCACCTGTTGAATGTTACTTTCAAATTATGTTTATTATGTTATTAACTAGTGGTTCGCCCCGAACTGTGATCTCGCGAGTCTCCAACATAAACAAAAAAAAATATTCGTAATATTTGACTTGCAAGAGGTAGCGGGTTCGATTCCCGCCATGGAACAAATGTTTGCATGATCTACAGATACAACACCCCATCATTTTTAGCTAATTTAGTCACACCAAAATTGTGCCATCACTATCTACCTATATATCAAATTTCACGGTGATCGCATCAACGCTTCGAAAGATAACCTCGGACAAACAAACATATATACATACAACGCCGATTTGCCCAAGTTGATTTGGAGATCTCGCTTCGCTCACTAACCAATCAATAACACGGTGTTTTGTTTCTGTAAGACTTTCCAGTAACGAGACTATTTTTACAGTTAAAATACAATGTAGTATGAACAATCTATGTCAGAACGTATTTTCAACTGGTGACTCTTTTCTTTATTATTACTCCAAGTAATGTTTATCCAAATTCGTCCGACCTCATAAAGTTAAGCGGGAAAAATACGATTCTTACGTAAATATGATTTAGTATACTGAGGTCTCGTTTGGGTAATTAAATGGTTTTGAATTAATTGGTGTCAATGGTAAGAAGATTGCGAGTTTTACGAGGCGATAATAGGGATTTCGTAAACAACGTTTTTTTATTACTCATCTTAGTATGCAAACCTGTTAATCTGAGATTAATTAATTTCTTGAGGCCGAATAAACTGAGAAAATGGTTGGGTTTCGGTTTTTCCATCAATATCCAGTTCAAGTCATTATATTAGCTGCGTCATTCATTTTATTTTATTTTATTCGGAAAACAAACAGTACTTATTTCTAACAAGAACAACTTTAAAAACGTCTTATTACCATTTACGTGTTTTTCGCATATAATATTAAAGTGAGCTTGTTTGTTTAGTTAACATTTTCAAAACTAAAAGAAAGGTAAGAAATAATATATAAATAAAAATATAAAAGTTTCGATGAAAGTAAAAGCGAGAACTAACAGTTATTGAACCAATTCAAACCAGTGTTCCAAAAGAATACGCTTAAATTTTGAGGGATTTAAGTTAAATAAATCTAACTCAGGAAAGTCAACCAGTTTATTATAATAATTAGCAGATCTGATAAAGAAGGAGTTTTGCCGATCATTTGTCCCATAGTGAGGAACATAAAGAGAAAGAAAAGGTATCCTTACGGTTCTTGTTGGGACTCGTAGCCGTATCAAGGAAAGAAGTGCTGCAAATGGTCACCAGGACCTATCGACGTCTTCTTCAAAATGATTCTAGGGACTCAGATTTTATATTGTCAAGCGTTTTACCAAAAAGGCACAATTTACATTTCCTGGTAACGGAAAAGAAGGGAATCGTCATTTTCGCCTCGTTGCACGCAAATTCGCGAGAATGCTCGTGAATTCTCGGGACTGTGCCTTAACGCTGTAGTAGGTGAGACCCACTGCACCTCCCTTCAAGCCACTTCCCCTGGATTCGACGCTACCGACCTGTAGCTGAGGGAATTCCCGAGAATGCACGAGTATTCTCAGAAACAGGCGACGTGATTTTTGGCTCATATTTAGTTTGTACGTTAAAAAATTGACATAAAGTTCATTATGCTATATACACTTATTCCACTTCATTCTGTTTAATATAAAATTAAGCCTAACTCACCAATTAAGCCTAACTCACCTGATGGGATGTCAGGAAGAGATCGCTTTTAGCGATAAGACCGCTCATTATACTAAATTATTTATAAAAATGATGTTCTGTGTTTAACTTTGGTACAATAAAGATTTATCTTATCTTATCAGATAGTACGCATGCCTAGAACGAACCAGTTTACTCTGGAACTGAATACTCCCAGATATTAATGAACTGAAAAAAGAAACTGCGAGGCGAGACGTTATTCGGAGCAGATCGCACTCATTCTGATGAAGGTTCACGAATTGAACCGAAACATTGTCGGTCGAAACACCGATAAGACGGTACGTGATAAATCCCGTATAATAATGATTGAAAAAAGAAACATCAGTAGTTTATTCCACTTTTTACGTTTACTAACCTTTTTACCCCCCATAGGGTCGAATTTTAAAGACTACGACTTAAAATGTTTTTAGCAGCATTATTAGATAATTTCTTTATTGCACACCATACAAAAGAAAATACACTATAAATCATAGGTACAATGGACAGTCTAATCGCTAAAGCGATTTGGATAATTAACTTATGCTGTTCTGATGAAGGAGTGCTATTTCATCTGTGTTTCAAGTGAAATCAATCGTGCAAATCGCAATCCGAATTATTGGCCTTAGAGGTGAAAGTCTCGTACAAAACTACAAGCGATAATTTATTCCTGTCTTAAATTAAACCCTCATAAACCTAACGCCAGACGGTGTGTAACAACCTGATATTAAATTTTTTGATCACATAAAAAGAGTTAATATTAAAAGTTTCACGTCAAAACTCATAAATAAATTAATACCAGAAGCCATTTACGGGATTCACGGTTTTATTGCCGCCATAATGTCGCTATTATAAAGCCGTCTGTGACACGAAATAATGTCAAGTTCACGCTAGTCAAGTAACTTGACCAAGCACTTGAATGCAATTGACACTTAAATAAAGAAGATACTTTGCAAGATGCAGTGACGACCTTGACGGAATGGTTGCCAAGGAAGTGCTAACCCTGCGCTGGCAGTCATTGAAATGATCAGTGATTAGACCTGAATGCAATCAGCTATTTACGTGGAACAAACTTGAGGATGCTTATTCCCAGTAGTGGGTGGATATAAATTGACAATGATGTTGATGATATATCGGAGATAATTATTATAGTGCCTGCTAAGCAAGCTCTTTTTACTTAGGATATTGAACCTTATATTACATAAGGGACAGTGATTTAGATCGAGCTTAAACCACTTTAGTTCTTATTAACATTGTTTGTAAGACCAAGTTTGCACTAGTCGAGTAGTTTGACTTTGCTGGCACACATTGCTAGTCCAGTGTTTACTGAAACAATTTCCAAGACCAAGTTCACGCTAGGCAAGTAAATTCACTAACCAGTTGAATAGAACACTACACACACACTTCAGTAGGTTATTGACAAATTCGTAATACCGCGTTTAAACATCCGCGCTAGCGACAAAACGTGACGAGACGAATAGCGAGCGCGCATGGTTAAACATACTCGTCACTTGTCGTTCGTCTTTCGTTAATATGTAAACGCGGTATTAGAGCCCCAGCAGACTGCAGGCTTTCTATGTGCCGATAATTAAATCGGGTTCTTAATCAGTATGAAAATGTATGCAAGTGCGCACATTATAACGATTCAGTATCAGTCGATAAATAAGTTTGATGGACTAAACTATTGCCTTCGAAGTTACGAGTAACTGTCGGAGGACTAGCGGGTTTTAAGTTAGTATAGTGTACGTGGTAGTAGCCCAACCCGATCAATATATCAGCCAATAGAAAGTAGCAGGGGCTCTTAAGCAGAAGAGAGTGACGAGATATGTTTCGAGCGCGAATGTTTAAATTCCAAACCAAAACATATTTTTTTTATGAGTCAAGCACTGATCACACCGCAACTCGATGGTAAATGATGGTGTCCATTAATATATATTTTTTATTTATTTATTAATATTTTAAAGCATTAGAAAATCAACAGATAGACAAAACTTACATAGACTTAAGAAAATCATATATCACAATAGTACCGACAACATAAAGCTCAACTCCATCGGCCCACTGTTTCATATTAAGAAGGGAGTGAAGCAAGGAGACCCACTTTCTCCCAAAATTTTTACTAGTATCTTGGAAGAGATCTTCAAAACCCTAGCAGACGCATGGACCACAAAGGGAATTGTCATCGGAGGCAAACGCTTGACAAAGGGGCATGCCCACTCTCCCTTGTAAAAAATGCTGTCACTGCACACACTTGAAACTAATTGATAATGATTCTAGGCTTAGTTAGTAATAAAAGAGCTAAGAAGTTAGTTATAAAAAAGTTTACTATAAAGAGAAAAATCAGTTTTTATTTTTCACAAACAACCAGTTTTACATCACTGTATTCAACTACAACTTAAATAGTTTATTATTGTAATTATAACGATTTCTAGATAAATTATGATATTGATAATTACTATCAATTTAATCGTTTAAGCTTTAAGTCAGCAAACAAACAAAAATACGCGAGAAAACAAACGAAACGGCCACAGACACAGATCACAGGAAACGGCTAGTCTAACTTTTTATTAGCTGCAGTAAAATGACGTTTCTAAATGTCATTCCGTAAAATAATGTTGACAGCCTAATCTCAATAGGGATGTGATTCAGTTCACAAAAGTTTACAGAATATCTAATCGTTCCATAGCTGACTCATAATGATCATACTAAATTCTATTTAATATTAATGTAAATAAAAGGCTGTATAAACGTTGATCCTTTTAGACATATACAAGGTAACACTCAAGAAAACGCTCTCTCAAGCTGGTAGTACTGGTTTTTGGTTACGGTGCTACGATGACGCTTGACCGCCATTTTGTTTCGGTTGTCATTCGCTCATTCGGCTTCATACTTCTGTTTTGAGTGCATGAATAACTTTGATTTGCCCACTGCGCCTTGTTTTTGTTATCATTATTGTTAAACTTATGTTACGTTGTGTTTGTTTTTCATTACCTGTTTTCGTTACTCGTGTTAGTTTTTTTTTGTTTGATACATTGCAGACATGAATGCTCTGCCGAGCACATCGCAAGATGGAGACACATTTTTATCTCTTAAGAAAAAAAGGCCACGTGTAGCTCTAAGTTCAACTGAAAAACTTTGGGTCCAAAACGTTTACAAATATGTGTTTGAAGTGAAATCTTTAGAATCAAACATTGAAGTTCCAAAAACAAGTGAATGCGTTAACAAGGTGGCTGAAGTCTTGGGAATATCCGTCCGCACAGTTTATTCCGTTTTAAAGGAGCACAAGGAGAACGACAGCGAATCACCAAAACCTCCCGAAAAAACGGGCCCAAAACTTACATTTAAAGATAAACTTGATGATTTCACATTCACTGCTCTTAGACGAATTGTACATCAGTTCTTTCATAGAAATGAAATACCCACCATCGCAAAAGTTAGTTTACACATGTCGTCACTCATCTTTTTATTATACGTTATGTATGTTTTCTCCCATCCCCATCTATCTATGTATGATGATGATGATGTATGTAATCTTAACCAATTAGGTAATAACTTTACTCATTTTTAGGTGCTGCAAGTTGTAAATGATGACCCAGGATTGCCCAACTTCTAGAAAGAGACATTGAGAAAAATTATGAAGCATCTTAATTTCGAATTCGCTACTCGATCACGCAAGAGTGTGCTTATTGATAGACAAGATATCATATCATGGCGCCAGCGCTACCTGCGTTTAATTAAACAATATCGTAGGGAGGGAAAATACATATATTAAGACGAGACCTGGGTCAACGCTGGTACGTGTCAACTCTTAGTTTCTTCTATTTGTTCCCTTTTTGTTTTGATGTCGAAACTTATGATTCTTTTTTGTTCGACAGCGACAGTGATTTCGAAAAAGATTAATTAAATAACATTATTATGACGTTTTTGTTTCATTTTGAATGTACCTCCCTATACTTTCACTAAAAAAGATCAATCCTTTAGTATAGTAATAACAATAGGTAAAAAAAATACATTACAACTTAATATTAAATCTCAAAAAAAAAAACCAAACTGATTATTCATATATGATTCACTCATTTAGCTACATCCCTATTTATTTTTCTTCAAAAACCGGCAACCCACAAAACGTCATTTTACTGCAGCTAATAAAAAGTTAGACCAGTCATAGGGATTGGCATATCGACCATCGACTATTATCCGAAATATCGATTTATCGGCGCAAAATAATCGGTCAAATCGAGCAATCGATTATATTTAATCTCAAGGCGCGCGCGCACAGAAGTGCCATTTTTGACATCGCGCTCCTGTACAATCAACAGACGGGGGCAATTATTCCAGTAATTCAAAATTCAATATTTTAATGCAAAGAAATAATAATAATCTGATTCTGTTGAGTAAATGTTGAATCGAAGTAAAATTGAGTTTATTTCGGTTCAACACGAGCGCCACAGATAAATACAAAAATATACCTACCTATTTACTTCTGAAAATCAGATATTTAGTGTGTCAGGGGTAGTAATAAGGTAATAAAATGTACGAAAAATATAAGTACCAATTGTACCCAAGCGAAAAAAAATGTACTTATTTGTCTTTGGAGATGTTTAATAGAATTCATTATGTATTTCTGTGTTGATTTTGTAAACTTGGATTGAATAGGTAGTCGATATCGATCGATATCGACTATCGTTTGAGTTAGTTCTTAATTCGATGATTTGGGAGGAATAACGAGTGATAGGTGCCTAACTAAAAAATATCTCATGTCTGTGACATTAACTCGTCTCTGCATGGCCTTATGCAAAAATCGTGCGAAGCTTTAACCCCTTATCTGTTGATCGAATTAAAATCGAGATAATGCTACAGATAAGCCGAGTTATTTTTTTTCCGCTTTTTTTCTCTCCACTGGTTAATCCTAAAGCCATCTAGAAGGTGGCGCTGAGATCAACGGCCCGCCGATTATGATCAAGGTTAGCTGAGAGCGAGAGGATTTAGATTAATTGCGGTGCGTCAACAGCTGAGCGCAAATTCAGCGCGCACTGCGATTGGCTAAGATTATCTCGCTCGGGCGCTCGCTACCAGCGCGAGTCAAGCATAATACCACCCCCGGGTTAATTAAAGAGAAAAAAAAACGATTTACAAAACGCTCATTGGGAAACAAATATCGTTTTGGTTTCGTACTTCTGAAATCGGTGACCGATTTTTCGTGTCAGTGAAAATACAGTCAAATAAATCGATTGTTTTATTTATGGTCTTTTATCAACAATCGATCTCAGAACAACTCTGGCTCAACACTAATGTTTGCAACTGGAGGCAATTTGCTACCATTTCATTTCCTGTCGTTTTCATATTCATTATTATTTTAAAATATTGTAGGATACTTTTCGTGTTAATCGATTGATACGTAGAATAACGAAAAAATGTAACATATTTTTTGGATGAACGCAATTTTTTGTGCAGTTGACAGCATTATATGGGCATGCCCCTTTGCGGTTTGCGGATGACATAGTACTTTTTGCACCTACTCCTCCAGAACTGCAACAAATGCTCCAAGATTTGAGCGCGGCAAGTCTTGTGGTTGGGCTTCGAATGAACCAGTCGAAGACGAAGATCATGTCAAACAGCACGAAACGTAAGGTCGAGGTAGATGGACAGGTAATACAGTATGTCGATGAGTATATTTACTTGGGTCAGTTAGCTAGCTTTGAAAACAGGCAAGATAAGGAAATCGATCGCCGTATCGAGAATGCCTGGAAGAGCTACTGGTCCATGAAGGAGCACATGAAGGGTGACCTTCCTCTGACACTTAAGCGCCAACTCATCGACATGTGTATCCTGCCCATCCTAACTTACGGTGCGCAGACATGGTCTCTGACTGAAGCCCAGAAGTCAAAGCTCAAGATTTGTCAAAGGGCAATGGAGCGCAGCATTCTCGGCTTTAAACGTGTCGACCGAGTTCGTAACACCATGCTGCGCTCACTTACCGCCATTGCAGATGTTGGGAGGAGATCGGCTGGACATAAGTGGGACTGGGCGGGCCACGTTGCCCGAATGCACTTCGAGAAATGGGCCCATATTGTGACACCATGGACGCCTGAAGACGGAGGGCGACGTCGGGGTCGGCCGAGAAAGCGTTGGCGGGACGATTTGGTCACCTTCCAAAGAAGATGGTGGGAGATAGCGACGGATAGGGATACTTGGAGGGACTTGGGGGAGACCTTTGCCCAGCAGTGGGACGAGATAGGTTAGAGAAAAAAAAATATTTTAAAGTAAAATTTGCATTTTCAAATCGTTTTGAAAATTAATTGCAGAGTAATAATTGATTAAAACGGGTATTTATCGCGTATGCACCTTTTTTGGTGTTGTAATAGTCGTGGTCACGGGTTGAACGACTGTTCAAAGCCGAAACGTGGGGATAACAAATAATAAAGGTACATACGCGCTATATACCTGTTTTACTCCCAAGGGATGTACGTTACGTAACCACCAAGTGATCATTTTTACCTAAAATTCACAATTATGTGGCGTAAAGTACCGGAAAGTCGCTAAAAGACCTTTGTTATTGTTTTAATCGCTTTAATATTATTTATAAATATTTTAACTGTCTTGTTTTTAAAAGCAAGAGATTTCTAATGTTATTTTTTTTCTTTTTTGTCCTAATATATTTTAACTACTAATCATACATTTCATTACGTCGTTTTCCTGAATTGACCCTGTCCTTACACACATTTTATCGTTATCCGCCATTGTTCTTCTCATGCATTCTCCTATTTTAGCGTTTTACTAATAAAGCTAATAAAATAATCATTTGAATTCTTACTATTCTGTAAAGCAAGCAAGCAATTTTGTGAAGGTAAAATTTTTTTAGTGGTCATTCCATTTCAAATTTTGAGAAAAAAGACGTTTAAAAAAATGCGTGAGAGATTCTCTCTATACGACCGTTCTGAAGCGTTAAAAAAACAATGTTACGTAACGCGTAGTTCAAAACCCCCCACCCGCCCCTGTAAAGCATCGTAACATTTTACAAGACCCCCCCCCCCCCAAATTCGTAACGTAATACTTGAACACTCCCTAATGTTCATCTATGTCTTACTGAAAAATTCAATGAGTTCCTTTTATATTTATGTTAGTTTCCAAAAGTAACAAAGCATAAAACTTATTTAGCACTTTCGCTTAAAACAACTCCGGAAAATGCAAAAACAACACCGCGATCCCATAAACTCTGATCAACATCAAAGTAAAAAATCTCGTTAAAAGCTAAATTGTAAGGCTACAGAGTAATAAACATAGCTATAGAATGTGTTGGTTCAAATTGTAAGCAATAAATATAATTATGACAACCTCTATGGCGCAGTGGGTCAGTTAACAGCGAATGTACACACACACACACACACAGCTTTTAACCCTAGAGTGGTCGCGTGGATTACCTATGTAATCCACACTTACGGAATTGTAAAATTCTCAAAAACCGCTAACGTAAATTACGAGCGCTTCTAGGTACTTTAAGTTAAATAATTGATAAACGCACTCAGTGCTGCGCGCGAGATTTTCTTGTAATTATCCAGAAACCACAGCGACAACGTCAGCACAGACACCAACTCGATCCATAGATCGCTGCCACAACTGCGGAAGAAGCCGCAATAAAAGCACTCGAAAACTATGCAACACGTGCAAAAAGTTTATTTGTGGTGATCATTCGAAGGTTGTTTGCCTGTCTTGTTTAGAAAACATTAATTAGTATTTTTGATTTTTTGTGCCATTTTAGAGGTTTTTTTTGTTTTGTTGATTTTTTTTATATTCAGAGGTTGTGATTCGTTTTTATTGATTGCTTTTAATACGACAATACTTAATAACACTATTACAATAAGAATTAAACATAGTTGAAGCTCAAATGTATTTTTATTTGAATTTATAAATGGCATACAATAGTACTCCACGCGACCAATCAGGTCAGGTTTTAGTACGCGACCACTGTAGGGTTAATATCTAGCCGAAGATGTTTGTTGATATGTTCAGTATTAACTTGACGAAATTCACAGATATGTTCTTGCATTATCTAAGTAGGACCTATCTAGTCTAAATGTGTAAGTGTATCATAAGTACTAGATATTAACTAGATATAAGTACTAGATATTCACTATCGCTTTGGTGTCACTGTTATGGAAGTGTAAACATTCAAAAATGTAAAAGTTTTTAAAAGTATAAATGTTTAACAATTTAAATAAAGAAGATTCCCTTAGCGAAATCAAATCTACATCATCTAGGAATATGTATTTCTTCCGGGTCTGATTGTTTTTATATTCATACCAATTAGGTATTCGAAAGTAAATCCGTTTTACTGTCTGTCTCTCTGTCTGCCTGTTTGTTACGTTTTTACGACTAAACGGCTGGACCGATTTCGATAAAATTTGGAGATAGATAATGACCGGGACTATGACATACTACTTTTAGAGGCTACTTTTTACTCGACTGCGCAGAGGGAGGCTAATTCATCCTATATTTATAGTAATGATTGAAATAAACAGCAAAAGTTTTCTAAATAAAATATTTACAACTAGCTGTTGCCAGCGGCTTCGCCCACGTTGTTCTTGGGTGCAAAAATACGTATAGAAACTTTGACATCCCATTTTATCCCATGGGAACTGATTTATGGAATAAAAAGTAGCTTATGTGTTAATCAAGGTTATAAACTACGCACATAAAATAAATAGTGTAGCCTTTACGAAATCACTTCGAAAACAGTGGAACACGTCAATGCCCTCCGCAACCCGATTGAGTGATTTTATGGTTCGCATCGGTAGTTCAAGTTACGTTTTATATTTGTCCATAAACCTAATGTTGTCTGAGGAAATAAATTTAAATAAAAGTGTTTGTAAGCTCTGAACACCAGTACTGATCTCATTACTCTTTGACAACAGTTCCGTACCATCGTGTCGCCTCAACGAAGTAATTTTCCCAACGTTTAATAAAAATAGCACTTTTTTGAGAGACGCTCGGTGAAGGGTTCACGGCAAAGTAATCGAGTGTCATTACCCGACTATGAATAAATTACATAAGTTCCCGGACGCTTTGGTAAGTGGTACAAGTAACGACCTTCCAGCAGGTAAAAAACATTTTCTGAACGCCTAAGTAAAATAGCGACAGCAATCGGTTGCGAAACATCAAATTTATTATGGAAAAAATAGTTCTTTTTGTTGCCAATGAGACAGCAATACGGACGGCTGGAGGCGCTAGTGTCTATGTGTAATTTGACGTTTCGCGACATAATTAGGTGGCCGGTGCGTAACTTACCTTCAGATAAATGTAAAAAATACTGAGCGCCGGACAAAGGTTCTTTTAAAAAATTGCCCGTTACCGTTGGCATTCTTCTCTCAGTCTCCGTTATTTTAACGAATCATTAACAAACACGCCCGTTTCGCACCTAACCAATACCCAGTACCGTATCCGCAAGTACCAATCCTTCTTCTTCAGAACTACAACCGTCTACATCCGTCACTAATCATATATAAATCTATTTTACCATAATCTTATCAATAGTACGATGATCGAGATCAAGGCTGGCTTATAGATTTTCCGGGTGAGCAAAATTTCTTAGACTATGGCGGCGCCGGCGCCGGGTCACTAGCATATTCATATAGAAATTTATACACAAAAATCCAACCAGGTGAAAGCGGTGGTACCGTGCGCCGCCGCCGCCGCCGGCTAGTCAGCCGACCGACATGTTGGCGGGTAAATTCAAATGCCTTGGCCGGCCACTTGATGGCCCGCGGTCCTTGGTTTGGCAGGCCTTGATCTAGAAGACACCTCTTCACTCTTTCCGAGACCCAGATTGTAGTATCAGGAAAGATAGAAGACAGTAGAGTGCACATTCATGCAGTAACATATGTAACATGTGTAGATATTAGCGAATTAAATCTTAAAATCAATGCAAAATCTGGCTTAAATTTGATTGGCTTCATTTGAAATCATGTGTCTAATTAATTAGGCCAATCAAACCAACTAATAACTCAAACTACAGCTAGCTAACGCAGAAAACGCTAATATTATCATTGAATGGGGTTATGGATTCCATCGCTGCGTAATGCTTCCGCACTCTTCGTATCAGATGTAGTCCATTCCTATCAAAGTGTTTAAATAGCCCATGGCGCCACAAGTCAGGACATCAACCAAAAACTAGGTAAAAAAATTAAACCATTAATAGTTTTGTTGTATCGCTTCCATTTATGTCTTGTACCATGGACTGTACACTTGGGGCTCACAGCTCGAAATGTGAAATTCCAGAATATATCGCAATTGAGCGCGATTCTTGTTAAAATGTGCGATATTGCATTATGAGTTGTGAATTAGGAACGTTGTTTAAATAGATGCAAAAGAACAAAGCGATCAATGATATTTCTTTAAGAATTAATTGGAATAATGTTGAGCTTATATATTTTGTTTCGTCAATGAAACATGACTTTTGATTTAAATTAAAGTGTGAGATTTTATTGACTTGCCGACACGTAACACGTAACACGTAACTAATTAGATACGATATGTTTAGCCAATTATTTTACTGTTTAGTTATCTAGTGATTGTGCACCGATTGTTCGTATAGGAACCAAACCACTTTAAGCTGAATCGGCCTCAGAGGCCAACAGTGAGTTTATCCTTCAGAAAAAAAACGTGTGTGGTACTTATGTACTTACGTGAGAAGCTAGGCTTCTTTGGCGTAACAGAATAAAAATAGCTAAATAAAAAAGGTACATACGCGATAAATACAACGGGTATTTAATCAATAATTAAGCTAAAGATTTCATCCCGTATGCCTTCTCTTTGTTTATATCAGGAATGATAAATTAATAAGAAAACTACTTTGAATATAGTTATGAGTTTTCTCGGAAACTTGAGAGACAGTTATCAGCTAACTACATCATGTCGCTTTTTGGCTGTCGGTGTGCGCGCGCATGAGACAGTTATCAGCTAACCGTTTTTTGGCTGTCGGTGTGCGCGCGCATCGTAAAAATTTTACGCTCATAAATTTTTCCAAACACGCTGAAGAAGTAAAAAAGTTAAGAAGTTAAAAAACAGCCACGATCGTAAATAAATTATCTTTCTAGATATTTTTGTTTCTTGATCTTCCAGATGTATAATGTTTTTACGTACTACATTCTAGTTTTAACCTCAAAATAAATACTAAATCTATATCCATTTAAACCTTTGTAACAATAAAAAAATATTGTTACTACACGGTAACAAAAAGAAATTCTGAAAGGTTCACACGATGTTCAGCTTTCCACTTCATAAAATTAGTGTAACGTTATTTGAAAGAAACCAGGTTACGAGAAGGTCAGCCCTGAGGGTTAAACTAGAGTTTTTGAGGATTTAACAGTACTGGATTTGTGTAAAAAAGATCCAACGAAAAGCTTCTAAAAGCCTTTGTTCTTTCTAGAGAACACAATGTTACAATTTATCCGACAAAAAGGTTTCAAATTGGTTTATAGTAAAGGCTCTCCATAAACAATATCATTTGCAATCATTTTCACTAAATCCTGGGTTTTCCAGTTGTGCCTATTTTTTTATGCTACACGAAGATGGAACAAGCTTATCACCCACTTGATGTTAAGTGGTAACCATCGCCTATAAGAGAGAACTGCATCGCAAGCCACGCACTTTAGAAATGTGCCCTACGTTGTACTGCCCTGCGAGCATCAACTGGAGGCATACAGGTGTAAAGTCTCATGTGCCTGTAATTTCACCATCAGTCATACTGCGATAACACCGCCTATTATGCTTAAATTTTCTTTTCATTTTTTATAACGGTCGTGTCTAGATTGTAAGGTATAATAAAGAATGTTCATTCAGTCATACCCTTCAAACCGAAACACAGCAATGCTGTTTGGCAACAAGGTATGAGGGAACTTTCCTGGGCGAGCCCTTTCACGAGGAACTCTTTGAAACACATCACATTTCGGCACAGTTACCTACATTATAACCCAAGATCCACAAACAATAACAATTTATGACACTAAAGAAAAAAGATTTATGATTTACTAGCTTTTGCCCGCGGCATCGCACACGTTGTGGGTCAACAAAAAGTAGCCCATCTATTAATCCAGGTTATAATCTACGTACATACCAAATCTCATTGAAATCGGTTCAGGCGTTATAACGTGAAAGAGTAACAAACATCCATACAGACTTTCGCGTATATAGTATAAGTGAGATTTATGATTTACTAGCTTCCGCCAGCGGCTTCGCACACGTGGTTTGTCAACAAAAAGTAGCCTATGTTATCTAGGTTATAATCTACGTACATACTAAATTTCATCGAAATCGGTGTTCAGCCGTTACGACGTAATTGAGTAACAAACAAACATACATCCAAACTTTCGCTTTTATAATATTAGTGTGATTACTAAATATATTATCAAATATATATAATATATTATTATGTGTTTGATAATTTACGCACAATAATGAAAGGGGTTATTTTGATGGGCATAATAAACAAATTTGTGAAATGTTTACCATATAAATGTGAAATTTATTTTGGCATGTAAAACACTCTATTAAACTTATGTTGTGCTATTGCATAATGCTTGCCATCTAACTACAGCTACTATATTGGAGAAGTCTCGGGATATCTCTTATTGCGGCCTTTATTTTTGGATGTCGATTGCAAGAGTAGGCAGTAAGTTTTATATCGAATTAATCGCCTAAACTTAGTCGATTTTCTTTAAAATTTGATAATATAACTAGTAGTTTTTTTAGAGAAGTCTTTCTTTGTGTTTTGAGAAACCGTCACTTGAATATCGGCTGTATATTACCAAACACCCTGTATAAGCGCTGGTTTACAACAACAGAAACCTATTAAGCTACATAAAGGTGTTTACAGTCAAATGCACTAAGCTCAGTGACTTAATGAACCATTAGGCTTAATAAATGATAATTTTAATGGCCATGTCAATGAGTTTTATGGTTATTTTGAGTTGGGAACATGTTTTTATTGTTTTAAATATGACTGTGAAGTACACTTCCAGTTAAATGGTTATGTTTAGGCACTTTAAAACGATTATACTACAGGCGGAAACGTATGTAATTCTATGAATTTTAAAATGGCACATAAGGAAAAAAGTAAGAAGTGGACGTTTTTTTTAAATTTGTTTATTTTGTCTCTATTAATCCAACCAAAAAGAGTTACAAAGAAAAGAACTAATGAGAATCATACATAGGTAAATAGAAGAGGAAAGATGTTTGGTCATCATAAACGATGTAACAGCTTTATATGAACAATCATCGACGATTGAATTATCAACGTGGTGCAGTGGGCGAATAGCCGGCTGAGATGCAGGAGGTAGTGGGTTCGATTCCCGCCGCGGAACAAATGTTTGTATGATCTACAGTAATTTGCTCCTGGTCTGGTTGTTTTTCTATATATATAAGTATGTATATACAAAAAAAAAGTATATTAAGTATTCTAACAGTTATCTGGTTCCCACAGTACAAGCTCTGCTTAGTTTGGGGCTAGATAGCGCTGTGTTAAATGTCCAGCAATATTATTTTATTTTTTATTTATTTATCGAGGGATAAAATGGGGTGCGGCTGTGTCATGGACACGGCCGTATGTTGTATGTAAACACGTGTAAGTAACAGGTAATATTTTCTATAAGATCTCGCGAGTCTCACATAAAAGAAAAAAAATTGTAATCTTTGGCTATCCAAATAGTGCCACGACATTTACCAACTCACTTGACCTACAGTTTCATTCAAGTTACAAGTAACGGTAGTTCATGTAACTTGGTTACCCTTTTATGGGGTAGGAATTGCAGTTATTCTTGATTTCAGACTGTTGCCTATATTTATGTCACTAAAGCTACATGCCAAATTATAGCACTGTGGGGTCACTAATAACGTAAGAACTAGAAGTTTAAACTAAAAATAAAAACGGGGTCGATATGTACTCACAAAGACCTTTTATTAGACGTGCCACTTGACCAGATAGTCCCATTTTGGTTTTTTTTACCCCTCTCGAACCCCAATATCTCAACGACCCCTCCATATTTTTAGCTCATTGAGTCACACCAAAATTGTGCCATCACTACCTACCTATATACCAAATTCCACGATGTTCGGATAAACGCTTCGAAAGTTATCCTCGGACAAACAAACATACATACATACATACATACAACGCCGATTTTCCCAAGTTGATTTAAAGATCTCGCTTCGCTCGATCAATAAAATACGCTATTAAGTATATATGGTATCACTCGTTTTTTGAAATGCCTCCCACTATGGAAGCAGTTTTAAAAACTTATTGGCGTCAAAAACATCCCCCTCCTTCTTTGTATAAAAAGAAGGAAAACAAGGTGGAAGGCCGTGGCCCCGTGGTAAGCTACATGCTCCAGGTAAAAGAGTACATCTTTTCATGTCGTTTATGTAGGTAAAAGAGACCGCCATAAAACGAGTTGCATCAGTTGCCGAAACGTCATAGCAGAAGCGAAGCTCTTTTAATAATGTGTTGCTATTTAAACTAATAACAATCATAATAATATTGTTATTATTTTATCATAATATAATATGGACATTTCACACAGCGTTATCTAGCCCCAAACTAAGCAGAGCTTGTACTATGGGAACCAGATAACTGGTAGAATACTTAAATACTTACTTATAATATATAGAAAAACATCCAGATCCGGAAAAAATATCTGTAGATCGTGCAAACATTTATCCCGCAGCGGGAATCTAACCCGCTACCTCCCGTGTTTCAGTCAGCTATTCACCCACTACGCCACGGAGGTCGTCGCATATTGTAGGGACGGTTTCTTCACAAAAAATAAATATATTACATAAATGGTCCCGCCCGCTGGTTCCATATCCCCGTCCAGTCAACACCCAGCCCGGTCAATGTACCAACCATTCAACAAATCGCATACGGTGCGTACAGCAGGGCGGTTAATACCTATAATACGTGTTAGGCGTAAAAACTCAAAAATAAAGGTTTTTGGATTTAAAAACAAACTTAGTTATTTTTATATTTTTGGTCTCAAAAATATACTCTGTCAACAATTGTAGTATAAATTCCAACGCCTTATATGCGAGACAAAGTCCAACCTATATCTGGTTATCTGTGTGTCTGTTGTAGCTCTCAAAAGTGCGGATTTATTATTATCTTATCGTTTACGATAGCTCTTACATTTTTATAATTTATATATGTAAGTATGACAATATATATTTTATGTATTATAATATTAATATTTATGTAATTTTATGATTATATTATACATTATAATTATGCATTTTATTTTATATTATCTATATTTTTAATAAATATACGTGTACTATATCGGATTTACGCCGCCGTCTTTATTTTGTTCACATAGATCCTGTCCATCCAAAGGTTGCCTGGAAGAGATCGCTTTTAGCGATAAGGCCGCCCATTGTACCTATTATTTAAGTGTATTTTCTTATAAATGTTTGTATTTAAATGGTGTGCAATAAAGAAATTATCTATCTATCTATCTATCTTAGCTATTTTTGATGGATATTGGTGAAGGAAGTCTCCGATTGAGAGATTTAAATTAAGTTTTATGAAAAGGATCAAAAGTCATTCTATGAATTTCAATTTAGTCTAATTAGAGAATTCTTCTTAATCATACAATTCAGTAAAAAAAGTTACTTAATGAAAAGTTTAGAATCGGTACGAAATTAAATTTTTTTAGTTAGCACAAAATATATCTGCTCGAGGTACCTTGTTAAATAGGGTACCAATAAATATTAAAGCAGTTTTTTTTCTCATTTACACGAATACTATTTTGAGCGCAAGCCTTTTCGGGGTCTGAAGCTCCGTTCACACGAGCTGAGTTACTACAACAAATGTGGCCAACAAGAACGAGATTTCTTGATTTGAAAACGTCTTGCTGTGCTACCAAACAGCGCTGTCACTAAAATACTAACGTAAGAAAGTAAAGCTCTAGTTACAATCATAATGCATTGAAATATTTTCTTCTGTTCGAGTATTGTGGAGATTTTGTTACAAAATATTTTATATTGCTAGTCCAAAACTTAATTTGTCTTCGACTTATACTCCCATATTACTTTTCCTGCCGTTTATTAATGATTCATAAAAATGGTACATATTCGTAATTGAGGGGTACAATTACGTGTCTAATTATGTATGCTAATCAAACTATCGAATAGCTTACGGAACTTGCCTGTAAAATTATATTTTTTGAGAGCTTTTCCATATGTCAATTTAACTCGTGTTTTTAGACACAGCAGCTGCAATATTAGTAATCAGTGCTGGACTAGCATGTTGCTGGCCTCGTGTAAATCTAGCACCAGCCTTTTCAGGCCCGAAGCTGAATTTATTATTCGCCGTGTCTTATCTACGGTTTGAAGGGAATTTATTCTTTTACTATTTTTTGTCAAGGGCGAGTTTTGAGATCAAACAGTGGAATAAAGATAGGAAGAGACACTCGAGTCCTTTCAATATGATTTCGTTTAGTGCACGAGCAGAATCTAGTTTAGGAGTGTTTATTATAACAGCGTTGTTTATCAACAGCCATTATCACTGGTATTTTTAGAGACTCCTTTTATAAGATGGACAATATGGAAAATATTTCAAGAAATTGCTATTACTATTAGCCCATATTGTCGCATTGTTGGGCAAAGACCTCCCCCCATTTCCGCCAAGAGGGACTGGAAAATTGTGGCACAAGACCGTTGTGAATGCCAGAAATTAGAATTGAAAAAATAAATTATTTTAATATATTTGTATCTTTGTGTGAAATTATTTCACGTACACAACGTAGTTACGCAATTAATTGATCGAGCGAAGCGAGATCTCCAAATCAACTTGGGCAAATCGGCGTTGTATGTATGTAAGTATGTATGTATGTATGTTTGTTTGTCCGAGGATAACTTTTGAAGCGTTGATCCAATTATCGTGAAATTTGATACATAGGTAGTGATGGCACAATTTTGGTGTGACTAAATGAACTAAAAATGTTGGGGGGTTGTTGAGATATTAGGGTTCAACAGGGGTAAAAAAAATGAAAATGATACTATTAGGTCAAGTGGAGCGTCAATTGAAATGTCTTTTTTAGTACATTTAGACCCCGTTTTTATTTTTAGTAAAGTTTAAATATCAGCCATAATAAAAACTCAACTTTGACAAAATTCACGGGGTACACCAGTGACCCCACAATTTGGTATGCGTGTAGCTTTAGTGACACAAAATATAGGCAAAAGTCTGAAATCCGGAATAAATTGCAATTTCTATCTCAAAAAAGATTAACCAATTAACATGAACTTCCGTTACCTGTAATTTGAATGAAACTGCAGGTCAAGTAGGTTGGTTAAGCACTTCTTGGCACTATTTTGATAGAAAAGATTACAAATAATATTTTTTAGGGGAGACTCGCGAGATCTCAGTTCGGGGCGAACCACTAGTTGTTAATTAACTAATGTGATTACCTAATTAGTAAAAAATATACTTAGTAGTATATTATATACTCATTATATAGACCAAGTACTATATTAGTCCCCTCTCAACTGACAAACTACGCTCGAGCGCAGACAGTTTTTTTCCGCATTATGTCATCCTGCGCCGCGGTGCAGGCACGGCGCGCGGCGTGGCATGTTGCTTGTTATTTCAATACTACTTAACTGATCTCTTTCATTCTTTTGGACTTCCATCCTCCATCGACAAGGCTAGATAATGAACGTAATGCAAAAAGGCTGGGTCCAGAAAATTTTACTGGAAACGAAACATAAAAATCGTTTACGTCAAATTAATTGTTTGTTATTCAATACATAAATATTGCTGGATATTTCACACAGCGCTATCTAGCCCCAAACTAAGCAGAGCTTGTACTATGGGAATCAGATAACCGATGGAATACTTATATACATTTTTTTTGTAAATACATACTTGTAATATATTATATAGAGAAACAACCAGAACCGGAACAAATATCTGTAGATCATGCAAACTATTGTTCCGCGGCGGGAATCAAACCCGCTACCTCCTGCGTCTCAGCCAGCTATTTCCCCACTGCGCCACGGAGATCGTATTGTTTTCCTAATTTGTTAAGCAGTTACGAATTGCGTGATTGAGCAATTATACATCAATTCTTCAAAACATTCTTTTTCACAAAATGTCAAAACACAAAACTTCACATTAGTAATATCAGTAAATTATTAAAGTATGTAAGTTAATTAAATATTAAATAATAATTTATCGAACAAACCATAATTACAAAACAGCCATATACTCGTATCAACGGCATTTTAAACCTACATTCCTATTATCAGAACGAATTATAATCTCTTCACTATTAATAACTCGGAAATTAAATTCTCTACTACTGACCATAATTAGCTCACGAGTAATTTTATCAAAACAGCCGCAAAATAAGCCCATAAACCGAGATATATAATGTACATTATACACATACGGACTCACTATAATTGTAATAAAAAATTATATATAATTTTTTTTAATTAAACCTAAGCAAAAGCAAAATAAATAACATTAGCAAAAGTCCTCGTGAGGATGGTATCACCACCGAAGCCCTGAAAATAGGAGAACCTGCGCTGCTCCCTCATATTACCAACTTTTTTAACTCAATACTACAATTTGGAAACTTCCCATATCCGTTCTGTCATTCAAACATCATCCTTCTTCATAAGAAGGGAGGTAAGTCCAACATTTTTAATTACAGGCCCATTAGCGTCATTTCACATCTATACTAAACATTTAGTAAAGTAATAGAATACCGCATATCTGGCCAACTTGATATGCACTAGCCGCCCGAACAAGCTGGTTTTCGACGTGGCCTTTCTACCACTGATCATCTCCACTCTCTGAACCAACAAATGGAAAAACATTCTGAATTTATTCTACCTATCTATTTGGCGTTTATTGACTTTTCAAAAGCCTTTGATAGTGTTAAACACAACTCCCTTTTCGAATCCCTTACCAATCAGAATATAGAACCAACGTATATAAAACTACTTCGAAACATTTACAGTTATAGTACAGCAGCGATTAAACTTTCTTCCACTGGTCCTTCCTTCTCTATTGAAAAGGGGGTTAAGCAAGGAGACCCGCTTTCCCCGAAACTTTTTACAGCAACTTTGGAGGAAGTCTTTAAGACCTTGACACCGAGCTGGGCTGACAAGGGGATCGTCTTAGGAGAATAGCAGTTAACAAATCTCCACTTCGCCGACGACATCATTCTGTTCTCCTTCTCAGCCATAGAACTAGACTGCATGCTGAACGATCTGAAACAAGCCAGCCTCGAGGTTGGACTTGCGATGAATATGTCGAAGAATAAGCTTATGGCCAACAGCACACGACAATGGTTGCACATCGAGGGGGTCGAGATCGAATATGTCCATGAGTATGTGTATCTTGGCCAGATCGTCTTCTTCCAGGCGCGACAAGAAAAAGAAGTTGCTCGACGTATTGAAAATGCCTGGAGAAGATACTGGTCGATGAAACAATTAATGAAAGGCGAACTACCACTCTGCCCTAAAAGCAAACTCATGGGCATGTGCGTTCTCCCCATCCTCACCTACGGTGCACAGACTTGGTCTTTGACTGTTCAACAAAGGTCCAAACTCGAGGTATGTCAGCGGGCTATGGAGTGCAGTATTTTAGGTGTCCAGTTATCAGACCGAATACGGAGCTCCGTACTGCGCTCGTAAACAAAGGTTATGGATATCACAAAAAAATCAGCACAGCTCAAGTGGGATTGGGCCAGCCACGTCTGCCGCATTCCCGAAGATCTATGGGTAAAGATCACAACTGATTGGGTCCCTAACGCAACACGCCCACGCGGCAGACCACCACGGAGATGGTGTGACGACTTAGATGTGCATTTACCAGACTGGCCCACTACAGAAAGGGACAGAAAAAACTGGAAAGAGGGAAGGGAGGCCTTTGCCCTGCAGTGGGACAACACAGGTTAAAAAATAAAAAAATAATAAATTAAACCTTTATTAAAAGTGTGCTTGGAGTTCATGGGGAGGTCAATACCCGGCAGTATGTGAAGTCAGGCTGTGGATGATAATGATGGAGTTCTTGAGTCCAGACCTCACAATATAGGTTGCTCTAGCAATCTATGGGACAGACCTATTATGATAAAAGGAAATAAATCCTCCTCTCTCCAAAATATTGTTGTGCAAAATAGGGTCCAAAATTATCATGTACTTATGTTCGCGATTACGCTAAACTTTGTTCTTCATTACGGTGTCGTTCTACCAATCCACGCAAGTCACGTGACTATTTTAAACTTTTCCTATTGGATGTAATAAAAATGTTCCTACCAACCCCGCTCCTCGAATTTTGTTGGAAATATACGCCATTACACGCACGCATGCAAGACAATATACAGTTTTTAATTGAAATATCCCGAAATCCATAAAGAAAGTATCCTGTAATAAGCCAATCGTCATAAATAAGTACCTGACATCGCAAAGTAGGTACATGTGGTCCTTCGAGCCGGATATAATCAAGATTCAGCATCCTGTGGAATACGCGGACACGTGGCTGCCATTACCGGAAAATCACCAAACTACGCAATTGATATCTGGATTTTGGAATAAGGATTACCTGGAGGCTAAGCGCGCATTGGAACTGATATTGGATTGGTATTCCATCAAACTTCAAACGCAATCTGGTGGGACCAACCTTCTTTCTTTCCATACACCTCCCTGTTCTTTTTGTCTAATTCTATGTCTAAATTGATTTCAGAGCAAAGGAGTGCTAGTTCAGTGCTAAACGTGGATTAAAACGAAGGCTTGTGACGTTGCTATCGCTGCTGACGTGTTTTTTCTTCCACTCATCCATTCAAATCGTAAGTACTCCTGCTTTCATATACCACCAAAATGTCTACTTCGTCTCGTGATAAATCTCCCAAGCTAAGTGTAGATACTAATGTAGTTCCAGAAAGGTCTAAATCCCGCAACAGATCTCCCAATGTCCTCTGTGATAATCCTGATTTAGTTCGCGAGCTGGTTAAAAAACGAGGAATAGTAAAGGGTAGGCTTACTAAATTTAATACCTATATACAATCATTAAAAGATAACGAAAGCTTTGTTCGTTCTTCTCGAGATCACATAGATTTAAAATTACGCATCAAGGGAGCTACTGGTTTATTTACCGAGTTCAATGATATCCAAGCTAAAATCGAAGAGTGTGTTTACGACAGCGAGATAAACGATCAGTTATGTAACAGGGAATCATTTGAAAACTCCTATTATAGCACGTTAGCCCTTGCGGAGTCCATGCTATCCAGTGATGAGGTTACCGACTGTTCTCATAAGTCCTGTCACAGCGATAAGCCACAATCGGTGAAATTACCTGTCATTTCTATGCCTACCTTCGACGGTTCATATGAGCACTGGCTTGAGTTTAGAGATACTTTTTTATCGTTGGTTCATACCTCTAAACATATAAGTAGTATACAAAAGTTTCATTACTTGAAGTCGTCATTGAAGGGTAATGCCATGTTGGTTATAGAATCGATAGAATTTTCCTCTGATAACTATTCTGTTGCATGGGAGTTGTTGTTGAATAGGTACAACAATAATCGAGTTTTGGTACATAATCACGTAAAGGCGTTGTTTACAATTAGTGCGTTGACAAAAGAGTCGCCCGCATACATAAGAAAACTAATTGATACGATACTAAAGAACTTACGCGCACTTAAAATCCTAGGTGAACCTACGGACTCCTGGGATACTCTTATCAATTATATAATCGTGTCTAAATTAGATAAAACAACTGAACGCGAGTGGGAGACATATAAATGCACATTGTTATCGAGCGAAAACAATTCCAAACGCGTTATTAAAATGAGTGACTTGATTGGATTCTTAAAAGATAGGGCAGATATGCTGGAAACATTGCAGCTGTCCCATAACAAGGCACATAATAATTTACAAGCCGAAACTAAAAAACATTCACATTCATATAACACGTCACACTGCAATGTTTCTTCGACCAATAAGTCATACGACCGTCAGTCACGCGTTTATAAACCCTGCTTGAAATGCAACGGAACTCATCAGCTTTATTCATGTCAGAAATTCATTGAAAGCGATTTAGAATCAAAATTAAAACTGGTACGCGATCACAAACTTTGCGAGAATTGCTTACGCTCGGGACATGCATCTGATAGCTGTAGGTATGGACCGTGCAGGAGATGCAACAAGAAACACAACTCAATCATTCATAATGATAACACTGATAGCTCGGTCTCATTTCATTCGAGTGTTGCATCTGAGAGGTCCGTCGTGAGTGCAGCCGCAGCGCAGGCTTCCTCTGACCGCCGCCCCACGTCCGTCGCGGACCCTATCCACGTAAACAAAGCGCACATGCAAAATCAATGCACTAAATCTAAAGGTTTGCATACAGTTTTATTGTCAACAGCTGTAGTTGAGGTCGCTGACACTTATGGTGCTTATCACCAAGCGCGCGCGCTGCTAGACAGTGGAAGCCAGCGGTGCTTCATCTCTAAATCATTTTGTAATTTAATAAACGCGCCATTAATACAGTCCATTCATGAAGTAAGAGGAGTAGGTAATTCAGTGATACAATGTTCAGAAACTTGTAGCATTGAAGTTAAATCGCGCGTCGATAATAAATTCATTACGCGCATAGAGTGTTTTGTACTATCGCAAATAACGTCTACGCTGCCAGCCTTATGTCAATTAAGCGCGCAGTTCTGTATTCCAGACAACATAAGGTTGGCAGATCCGCAGTTTTTAGATTCTAAAGACGTAGATATATTAATAGGCGCTGATAGGTTTTGGGACCTTTTAGGTGAAGGTAAGCTAAGACTTCCCAGCGGCCCTTACTTGCAAAACACGAAACTAGGTTGGATAATATCTGGCCCTGTTGTTAATCAATCGAAAAATGAAACGCGCATTCATTGTAACTTTAGTAATACGTTAGATTCGCATGGTAGTACACTAGATTCACAATTACGTATGTTTTGGGAGGTCGAAGAGCTTCCTAAAGCCGCGGATACACGAACGGAGGAAGAACGTACATGTGAGGAACATTTCACTCGCACTACAACGCGCGATAGCGAGGGAAGGTTTTCCGTGCGTATTCCTTTTAATGATTCGCCTAATACCTTGGGTGAATCATATACGCAAGCCGAGCGCCGTTTTGTCGCATTAGAAAAACGCCTACAGCGTTCGCCTGACTATAAGTTATTATACGCAGATTTTATGAAGGAATACGAAAACTTGGGTCATATGAGTCCGGTGAACTCTTATGAGAGCCCATGTTATTTCATGCCGCATCACGGCGTCTACCGGGAACATAGCACCACAACGAAGTTACGAGTTGTTTTCGACGCCAGCGCACCTTCAACTTCCGGAAAGTCACTTAATGACTTGCAATTAGTCGGCCCGCCGATACAGGGTGACTTAATTTCTATTCTTATTCGCTTTAGACAACATAAATTTGTCGTATGCGCTGACGTTACTAAAATGTTCAGAAATATTTTGGTAGACAAAGACCAACGAAAACTGCAAATGATTTTATGGCGTAATGATCCCTCGAAACCCTTAGGTATTTAC
The DNA here is from genome assembly GCA_963924445.1 of Philereme transversata. Taxonomy (NCBI): domain Eukaryota; kingdom Metazoa; phylum Arthropoda; class Insecta; order Lepidoptera; family Geometridae; genus Philereme; species Philereme transversata. The sequence continues at coordinate 18,086,149 of OZ004347.1, forward strand.
GAATTAAATACCGTTACCTACGGAACTGCCTCCGCACCGTTTCTAAGTGTGAGGTGTTTGAAGCAGTTAGGACTTGAGTCATCGGACCCTGATGTTCAAAGAGCCATCAGGGATGATTTTTACGTTGATGACCTGTTGACGGGAATGAATGATAAATCTAGCCTAATAAAATTATGTGTAAACATTAAGAACGCGCTACAGTCTGGTTGTTTTCCACTTCAGAAGTGGATGTACAACTTTTCATGCGATGAGGATGATGAGTTGTCCAACCAATCGAAGGAAATTAAATCTAATAAAAATATGAGTTCAAAAACGCTAGGTTTAGGCTGGGATAATTTAAATGATGAATTTCATTTCAATACTCAATTTCATAATGATAACAAGCCAGTCACAAAAAGGTATATTTTATCAAATATTTCACAAATATTTGACCCTCTTGGCTTGTTAAGTCCTACGATAATTATTGCAAAGGTTTTATTGCAACAATTATGGCTACTTAAAATGAATTGGGATGACACAGTTCCATCGAATGTCGCGCAAACATGGAACCGGTTTGTTATTTCATTAAAAATGCTCAATTCTATTCGCATTCCTCGGCACGCTATAGGTAGCCAGCCTATTTATTTAGAACTGCATGTTTTTAGTGACGCATCGCAGACGGCTTACGGTGCCTGTGTTTATATTCGCTCGTTTAATCAGGATCAAACGATAACAGTAAGACTGCTTTTTTCTAAAGCCAAGGTCGCGCCTTTTAAGCCGATGAGCATACCACGCCTTGAGCTTAGTGGTGCCTTGCTAGGTGCTAAGCTGTTTGATAAGGTTCGCAGTTCATTACTTTGCAAGTTTGATAAGTGTGTGTTTTGGACGGACTCGACCATAGTATTAGGTTGGTTACACATGGCACCGAATAAATTAAAAACATTTGTTCAAAATAGGACTTCCGAAATTCACGAAATGACGAAAGATGTTATTTGGCGTCACGTCAGTAGCAAGGAAAATCCCGCTGACCTCGCTTCACGAGGTTGTAGCTTGGAAGAACTTTCATCTTCCACGTTATGGTGGGAGGGACCAAACTTTTTACGAAGCCCTAGTTTCTCAGTAGACGATCATACGGTCATAGAATCAATGGAGGATCTTCCCGAGATTAGATCATCGTTCACTTCCTTTGTGAATCATGATTCATCTAACTTATCACTGTTTCCGTTTGACAGATTTTCACAATATAAACGTATGAAGCGCGCATTAGGATTTATGCTACGATTCATTCACAATATTCGCAATAAAAATAATAAACGCACAGGCGCTCTAAGCGTTGGTGAGTTGGATGTATCTGAAAGAACATTGGTTCGTTGGTCTCAAATGGAAAGTTATCCTAGTGAATATAAATCGTTAACAAACCGCGTGAATTTTAAAACTAAAGGTAACTTATCGAAATTAAATTTATTTTTAGACGAAAATAAAATAATGCGCGTAGGTGGGCGATTAGGTAACTCGAACGAATTTACTTACAATAAAATGCATCCTATATTAGTAGATAGCAAACATCATTTTGGTTTGTTGTTGTTTCGACACGAACACTTGCAGCTCCTCCACGCAGGTCCCCAGGCATTACTTTGTCATTTACGCGAAATATGGTGGCCTTTGAGTGGTAGGAACCTCGCTAGGCGTGTAGTCAACGCTTGTGTTACGTGTACTCGCATGAAGGGAAGAATACTTACTCCTCCCATGGGTAATTTGCCCAAAGAAAGGATAACTCCCAGTTTTCCATTTATTCGATGTGGAGTGGATTACTGTGGGCCAGTTCTCATACTTAACCGTAAAGGTAGGGGTGCTCACACTATAAAGGCATACATATGTTTATTTGTGTGCTTCGCGACGCGCGCTATTCATTTAGAGCTAGTCGGTGATCTCACGACTGAGGCATATTTATTAGCATTAAAAAGGTTCATTTCTCGCCGTGGTAAACCACTACAAATATTTTCTGATAATGGTCGTAACTTTGTCGGGTTAATGAATGATTTTTCCGATTTCTTACGCAATTGTTCTTCTGATATTATAGAATACGCTACTAGCCAGCAAATTAAATTCAAGTTTATTCCCCCTTATTCTCCGCATTTTGGTGGTCTATGGGAGGCAGGAGTTAAATCATGCAAATATCATTTACGTCGTGTTGTAGGAAACGCGCACCTCACTTTTGAGGAGTTTAGCACAGTCCTATCACAAATAGAAGCTATCCTAAACTCCCGACCGCTCTCTCCTCTTTCTCCGAATCCTGATGACCTCACTCCTCTGACACCTGCTCACTTTTTGGTTGGTCGACCGCTAACTGCACCATCCTGCGATGACCTCAGCGACACTCCCGCGCACCGGCTGAAGCGTTATCAGAGAGTAGAACAAATACGCCAACATTTCTGGACCCGTTGGGCCAAAGAATATATATCAGAGTTGCAGGTGCGGACTAAATGGACCAAGGGATCGCCGGAGTTGAAGCCTAACTCACTCGTGTTGATAAAAGAAAACAAATTTCCACCTCTCAAATGGCATATGGGTCGAGTGCTTGCGACCATTCCAGGCAAAGATGGCATCTCCAGAGTAGCGGACATACAAACAGCTTCAGGCGTTGTTCGACGAGCTTACGCGAAGATTTGTCCTCTCATTCAAGATCAAGATGAAGCATGCGCATGATGAAGGATCATCAGGAATATTGAAAGCGGTCGCTTCCAAGGCCGGGGGCATGTTCGCGATTACGCTAAACTTTGTTCTTCATTACGGTGTCGTTCTACCAATCCACGCAAGTCACGTGACTATTTTAAACTTTTCCTATTGGATGTAATAAAAATGTTCCTACCAACCCCGCTCCTCGAATTTTGTTGGAAATATACGCCATTACACGCACGCATGCAAGACAATATACAGTTTTTAATTGAAATATCCCGAAATCCATAAAGAAAGTATCCTGTAATAAGCCAATCGTCATAAATAAGTACCTGACATCGCAAAGTAGGTACAACTTATCAATTACTACCTGTTATTGACTACCTCCGTGGTGCAGTGGGCGAATAGCCGGCTGAGACTCAGGAGGTAGCGGGTTCTATTCCCGCCGCGGAAAAAATGTTTGCATGATCTACAGATATTTGTTCCGGGTCTGGTTGTTTCTATATATATTATATTATAAGTATGTATTTACAAATAAAAAATGTATATAAGTATTCTATCAGTTATCTGGCTCCCATAGTACAAGCTCTGCTTAGTTTGGGGCTCGATAGCGCTGTGTGAAATGCCCAGCCATTTTTTTTTATTTGTTATTTGTTTTTTAGTAGTTATTACATTTGGAATACAGTTAAATGATCAAGAATTTAATATTGAAATAAATATATCTAAAAAACTCAAAAGGAAAGAAAGTAACTACGTGTCAAGCGAAATATTTATTTTACATATTTTTAATATTTATATCTAGCAAATAGGCAGGTAGATAGATACTAAATAGGTAGTGTAATTATCTAACCGCTAACAACCAAGAAATAATCTATGTATAATAAGGTCTAATTTGGACCGAACCTGCTTATTATACCTTAGCGAATAAAGGTTTATCGCGAAAGAAGTTTATTTTTAATGTGTCCGGGGTGGGAAGGGTTGTCTTCGCGAGTAAATTGGAGGAGCGACGCTTGGGCGGGCGGTGGCTATGAGTTGAGGGTATGTGGAGATATTTATTTTATACTCTAATCTAATTACTAGTTTGACATTTTATTACATTAATATTATGTTACTTTTGAAAATTTTGGCCGCTTTTACGAGGGAGACTAGATAGGAGCTTTTTATATATTTAATTGAATGAATTATTGCACATAAATTCTTGCGTATAAAATATTGTAATTATCATTAAGTATCTGAGAGGTTATAAGTACTGAACAAGCCTGCTCCATATACAACCTTATCCCAGGCATGAGACGCAACCGCTGTTGTGCCCTTTAGTCATCTCCACTTTATATTTAAGTAAAATTCTAAAAACATTGTTTTGACAAGTCAGGACAATTACTCTTTCAGGATTTCTATACAGTAGATCCAATAATAGGCATGTTTGAACCTGACTAAAATTAGGTACATTTCCTTAAAAAGTCAGATTCAAATATGTGTATTACCAGAGCTGCTGGTATGTGCTTCCTGTTATATGGACTTGTAACAAGTTATGAGTTTTCTAACAGGTATATGAATAGGTTAATCATTTAAACCATTTTACTATTACCAAAATCACAAAATAAAAATCACTATACAGAAATGTGCAACAAAAATTCCAAAATAACCAAAAAAGCTGGCAACACCAGCGCGCCCCGTCAACGTTTAATGTCGCCTCGTCGCTCACTTCCTGCGTACATTTTCCACATTTATAACAATATTTTGTTCATCTTTAAGGTAACCCAGGACCTTTACTCAGAGGAAATTACCTCGCCCTTCCCTGAATACAAAAATGTCGGTCGTTTAGTTCAGGTAAATTTAAACCACGGAGGATCCGACGAAGGTGGCGTGAATGCTTTTGTGCGAAAGGCTTGTTTAAGTTAAGGTGTCATTTTGCGAGACTTTAGTTATGAGATTTCTATAAAGGTTGCCAAGATCGCAACGATAGAGCCACCCATATATTTCTTATGTATTTACATAAAGTGAACTTTAAAGAGTAGCCTATAAGTTTTTTTTGTTAGTATTGTTGTGGCGAACTGGCCTATCAGCTTCTGATCTGCTTATAATGAGTTTTTTTTAACTTATTCTACATATTCCCATCGCAGGGCAAAGGCCCTAATTTATTCCATTAATCTCGTTCTTTGGCAGATTCCCTCTAGTATTGAGTACTCAAGTCTATTTTTTTCTCTAACCTATCTCGTCCCGCTGCTGGGCAAAGATCTCCCCCAAGTCCCTCGAAGCATCCCTATCCGTCGCTATCTCCCACCATCCTCTTTGGAAGGTGTCGAAATCGTCCCACCAACGCTTTCTCGGCTGACCCCGACGTTGCCCTCCGTCCTCAAGCGTCCACGGTGTTACAATATGGGCCCATTCTCGGAGTGCATTCGGCCAACGTGGCCCGCCCAGTCCCACTTAAGTCCAGCCGATCTCTCCCTTACATCTGAGCGCAGCATGGTGTTACGCACTCGGTTGACACGTTTAAAGCCGAGAATGCTGCGCTCCATTGCCCTTTGACCAATATTGAGCTTTGACTTCTGGGCTTCAGTCAGAGATCATGTCTGCGCACCGTAAGTTAGGACGGGCAGGATACACATGTTGTTAAGCTGATCGGTGTCCTTTATAGCGTAAGCCGGGGTCATTTAACAGTAGGATCTCGTTCGAAGATTCTTAGCTCCCCTGACCCCAGGGCTGGCATGGCACCCGTCAATGCCAGCATAGCCGCTGGAGTTGCCGGGCACTTAGGAAATTGGTTGGTTGTGTCTGCTCATAGTTTGGGGGGTTTGGATAATAACCCACCACGCTGGTCCAGTTCGGGTTAGTGGGTGTTTCGCCAGAGCCTTGTTCGTTAATTAGTAGGGTAAACCACGAGCAGGTAAGGTTGGCTTGGGTGCCGAAAGATGTTGTTTGGCGCCCCTTGTACCCTTGTACTCAAGTCTAAAATAAAATAAAATCTAATAAAACTTTTTGACCTTAGAAATCCCATTCTTATTCCATCTCAGATTATTAAATTGATAGTTCTAGTTCACTAAAACAAAAACACAAACACAAAAGCCTATGCGGGCCATTCAAATATCTAGCAGGTTTTGAATTTCATTTTGTTGGTGTTAGATAGTGTCAATCAGATGTTAGTTGTGTCGTGTCCGAATAAAAAATGCTGAAAAATAAAATAAGGGTAAACTTTGATACAGTTTTAAAACCTATTGGTGCGCGCTCGAAGCTAAAACTTCTACGCTATTCATAGAGCGCATGAAACTTTATAGACAATAAAATCTGAAATAAAATTTAGTTTTTGTTTGAAAAAGTATAACAAAGTCAATGTTTTAAGTCGTCATCGTAGGTCTCTTACATCTACTAGAAATGATTAATTGATTGATTAATTGATTGAAAATACTTTATTGCACTTATAAAACTAGTACAAAGGCGAACTTAATGCTAAAGAGCATTCTCTTCCAGATAACTTTAGTTATATTGTAGATAACATAAAGATGTGTAGGTAGTGCACACAAAAGGAAACAAATGGAAATTTGCACAGGACTAATAAAAATAGCATAATATAGGTATATACTATATAAATAAACCTACTTAAGTACTTTATATGATAGACTAAACTATACCAATATCAAATAAAAATATATACTTAACAATAGAAAAAGTGGTAAGGAAATATTAAGTTGCTCATTTTTGGTCCGTTTGACCGAGAAGGTGCCTATAGATTCTCAATCTTAATGCTTCCACTGAAGTAGCCTCGAAATAGTTTGGTGGCATATTATTCCAGAGACGAGTAGCGGTTATGGTGTAAGAATCAGAGTAAGTAGCTGTGTTATGCTGTGTATCAATTGGAAACGACGATGCCTTAATCGATGTCAATTGTGAAGGATGTAGGCATATACGAGCGCTACAGCCATAACCTTATTTTCTGCCTTTCAAGAAAGCTTTGCGAAACTAGAAATCAAAATATTATTCTACATAAGTTATTCTTATTTCAATGGACTACATTATCAAATTCAAATGGGAATTGTGCTTTCTAAGAATTTCCCAAAAATGAAGACGTTTGAAATCCGTGTAACGACGAGACGTACATTTTATTCAACTTGGTAGCGTTCATCCGATGTCGGCAAAAACTCCGCAACTTTACAAGCAAGAGTACCGTGTTATGAATAAATTAGAAAAGTTTGCCGTCCTATAGGGCTATGACTTAAGCGGAAAAATAAACATTATTATTTAACGATACCTTCATAAGAGCGACAAGGTTTGAATAGAATAGAATACGTGAAGTGCTTTTCTTAATTTGGATTAAGCCTATGACTTTATATTTTGCATACAACTCATAGAAATTAACGTCTGGACGAATCAACTGTCAGGATTTAAAAGCTGCCAGATTAAAAATAACGTTAATTTATACCCGAAAAGTTTGTTACTTACCGAATTTGTGTTTTGAATTAGAGTGAAAAAAGTGTGTTCCTCAGGGCAGTTATCTTGGCCTAATCTAATACCCTTAATATCGCAGACCAGCCGCATCCTATAGTCATTTGACTAGATTGCAAGTATAAAATTTTATTGAATTGGAAGTTTTAAATCGCAATTCTCATAGCCACAGCTAAATCCGCGATCCGCATCGCAACAACGACTTCGCTATCGTAATGGTTATATCGTCGACTGTATATGACTTCGCTTCGTACTTTTTACTCCAACAGTACTCTTATGGTAAGGATGTTTTCGGAGAAATTCGTAGGAAACTTTTGACAATGTTTGAAATTATATGTTGTTTTGTTTGGTGTCATTTGTTAACGAGATAAAGGGGGTACCAATAACCTCCCCCCCCCCTCCCCCTTATCTCGTTAACAAGGTAAGAGAAGGTTGAGAAAAAGGATTATTAACTAACTTTTTCCCCAATTTTAGGTTCAACCCGAGTTATTACACACATGAAATCAATCTTGACGATAAATTAAAAAGTTTGATTGAGCTTTTACTCATTTAAAACTATATACTTGTTGACATTATACAAACATATTCAAAGAAATCACTCATTTAATAAGACCGTTGGAAAGGGTAGTAACTAATTTAGACTTGTACCTAATATTGATGGGAAGTTGCAAGTTCAAGTCCTGTCTGACTTGAGAATTTGTGAGATGGTTTTAAAAATCTTAGAATTTTCCGTAAGTGTTTGGCTCATAATCATCGTATGTCGACCCACTGCTGGGCATATGCCTCTCTTTGTTTCTGTCATTCTTATTGATGTCATCGATCCATCTCGCTGGTGTTCGGATAACACTATAAAAATAAAATATTGTTACGAGCTGAGGGTTCGGGATAAAATAATGATAATCGATCTAACCAAAATAACACTTTTATTCAACACTGAAACGATGAATACACGAACTTGGTCACACGTAATCACAACACACTAATTCACACCACTGTTGCACCGCTTAAAGACACCGAAATGTTCGCACGAAATCACGAAATCTCTCCGGCCTATTTATATCGCACACAATTCACTACACTAGAACGATCTCGAACGTTCCAGGAAAGGGTCGGTGTTTCGACAGAATGACCAATCCCCATCCTGCGCAACCGCAGACAATAACACAGCAGGTAAGACAAAAGCCTTCGAGAAATTTCGGCTATTTTTTATTGTGTAACAGCGTAACAATATTATTACGTTTAAGATTATCATACGCAATATTATAAGCTTGATTATTATTGGAAGAATGACTTAAACTATGAAACAGGAAATGTCGGTGGCAATCGCCAGAGAAAATTCGGCACTTAGGCACTTAGCTTTTTAGACCTATGACCTAACTTCATAATATCCACCTCCTACGCTTAACGAGAAATCGTCAAACTTTCATCCACAAATAAGAAATTCTAAAGTACTTAATTGGGATCAACACCAAGTTCAAATTGCCAAAAACTTGGCCTAAACAGAACAGGGTCAGAACACTCAAGATGGGCCTCATATAAATAATTGGGCTTGCTCGATACAGATCGTAAGATTATAAATAAAACTTTTGTTCACTGATTTGAGCGTTAAATTGTTTGTAGATAAAACTTTAGTCTGAATTTACAAGTCATTTTATTTGAGCTTTGAGTCATAAATTCTCTGTTTGAGAGGTTATTAACAACGCAGTCAAAATATTCCGTGGAAGGGGTTAAGAAAATAGCATATCCATTTTCAACATACCTACTTTCGTACGTAACTTACAGGTGAGGAAGTTTTGAAATAGCAGAAATGAGATTGCTAATCGGCCTTCATTACGTCTGAGATCAGGCAATCAATGGAGCGTATTGAAAATAGAATTCTATAATAAAACGAAAAGCCATTGAGTAGACGATAGTTTTTTATAAACTTGTTCATGTTTCAAACCGAGAAGATCTCAAACAATAGCGGCCCACTAACGTTAATTCCTTCTGACTTGTCCTGTCGTTCAATCTGTACAGAAACGCGACAAGATAAAACTCAGTATTGAATTAATTCCGTTATTTATCTTGCAAATCCACTAACATTAATTCCATAGCGATTGCAGATTCTTGCAGGTATAAACGTTAGTAGATGGCCTGTTGGCGGAGTTATATAGCACGACAAGCAGAGAGGCTATCGTACTCGTACCTCGAAAGTTGTTGAAGTCCGAAACTGTCGCCCGTCAGTCTGGCAGAGAAAAATCGAATATCAAAACGTACGATGTATTTCTTCGGGTATCGGAAACCGCTCTCCATTTTACTCCTACTGCGATGATCCGATAATAGATGGAGCTACAGGATTGAGTGGAGACCGCGGACTGGAGGCCAAAAACCGGGCAGACCGAAGGCACGATGATTAGACGATATAAAAACAGTAACTGGTCAGCACTGGAGACGTGAAGCAGGGTACAGATCAGATTGGAAGCGGTTAGAGCAGGTATACGAGTATGTCCAATACTGGATGAATAAATACTGAATAATAATGATAAAATAAAAACTACTATATGACTATTTTCTCCACAAAAACGCTTCATAGATAACCTCGTTACCTCGCAAGTAACGGCTAAGCTTCTTATACAACCTAATCAGTCTTCTGACCGTTGCAAGAAACGTCGGCTATTGCTTATAACCTACGAAATTGCTGAAGGAACCTTAACGAATAGAACTGGCGTATAAAAGCTTAAGTTCTTGTTTGTCTGTCATATCATTCGGTAAAATTAAAGAGATATATTATTTATTTAATAGCTGACCAGATATTTTTCATAATAAAATAACTTTGGTAATTTTATGGTTGGTAATCAAGGTTATTTATTTTATGCAAATTCACCTTAAAAACTTATTCCAGTAGAATAGTGTAATATTTTCAAGCTCAACTTCAAGCTTCAACCCCTAGGCATAAAGCTTATTACCTCATTCTGTACCACCTCGTTGCCATAGTAAAATAGTCCTGAAGCTAGTGGCAATTTTGTTATTAATAATAAATTATATGGCTCATTATTATAAACACGGGATTTATCACGTACCGTTTTATCGTTTTATCGGAGCAGATCGCACTCACCCTGATGAAGGTTCACGAATTGAACTGAAACATCGTCGGTCGAAACACCGATAAAACGGTGCGTGATAAATCCCGTATATTAAAATAATGATTGAAATAAATCACGAAAGTTTTCTAAGTATATATAGCTAACATTAATAATAATTTATTTAATAAAAAAAAATACAATACATAGGCAATACTTTGTTATAAGTGATGATTACCACTTAACATCAGTAATTCGTTTAAAAGTAATTCTTGTGATGAATAAATAAATTTGATTTTGGTTATCCGAATCGGAAGCCAGGGTATATCCCAGTGGGCCACGGTGGCTATTCTTTAGATATTTTTAAAACAACTTAAAAGTACCGATATTTCGCACGCTTAATAATAAAACGAAATAACTAAAAAATCGTGATTTTTGAGTTTTTCTACTAAAACGCAATAACTATATGCGAAGAAGTAGGTACATTCGACAGCGAGTTCAAAACGAGCCGATGACGCGAAATGGAAGACTACCTATCTCTTTTTTATAAAGGCGGTGGAGAGGTTGATACTTATAAAGTGACACCAATCAGTGATGCGTCGGAGGTGACGAGTGAAGTATGAGTATGCGTGCAGATTATAAACAAATTCTTTACTTTATTAGTAAAGGTATGTGAGTTTTATGTCTGTTTTTCATTAGTAAAGAGATCTATTTTCGATTTATTTTACTTAAAATTTAAAAATGGCCACTAGAACATATCACTATTAGGTTTTATTTCATTTTATTGTAAAAAGTTTTAAATACTCCCGAGTAGTTGTTTGATTTGTTACGATGTATTTTTAAATAATACGAAGCATTTTCAGCACATTCAAATATAAATCTGTTTATGATTGAATTCAATACATTGACACGGTTTGAATTGTTTGTTATTACTTTTTAGGATTAAAATGACCGTTGATCTTATTATAGCTTTTAAATTTAATTCTTTTTAAAATTTATTATTTACTGTTTTAGATCCGTTTTTGAACCGATTTAATTATATCAAAGTTTTGGAGGACCAAAGAATTTTGAGTCTGCTCAGTGAATCTTGACGTCACAAAACCAGGACATGGAAGTGGAACCAAATAAAGATGATTATTGCGAAATAAGTACTAATTTGTAGCTAAATATTACTTAGTTAATTGTTGCAAATTTAATAGTCTTTATAATGCTTTTGATTTTTCAGATAATTACTATACATTGGTATTTATATTAATGAGTGACAAATTTTGGTTTTGTTATTTTCAGTCTCAAAAGATCTCCTATGATCATGTAAAAGATGTTGAAAACATATCTCCATGTGAGACTACCCCACAAAAAATGCTACTAATTTAAGACATTCAGAAGTAAGTATCAATCGTTTCTTTTATATTTTCTATTTATTACCTCCAAAGTAAAAAGTACTTACACACTATCAAATTTTTTTTTCAAGAACTCAAAGAAAACAACTTTAATCAACTTATAAATTCAGTATGCAAACGACGTGTGTGTTGAATGTGAAATAAACAGATGTAGCACGGTGAGCTAATAGATAGAATGTAAATAAACATCATCGTGATATAATTTAGAATGTAATAAAATAATTGTTTTTTTTTATGATAGGACCTGCAATCACCTGACTTTAATGAAAGTATATCAGAAAATACAATAATTGATACACAGAAGAATCAGTTCACAGCAAGTCTTGTGTCTGTTTATGGTAGTGATAATACATCGAGCGACGACGATCAGGGTACCAAAAAAAATCACACCGTCATTACTCATCACACCAATATTAACTACATGTATATCTACATCCAGATCTTCCCCAAGCTCATCTTCTTCGAATTCATGCTCTTCAAGCTCATCTGCATCCTCTACAAATTCCGACAGCTCGTCATCCTCGACGCCCACTGAACGGCTAAACAACGAACAGATCCAGAAAGAAAACAGTGGTTCAATAAATCTAAATAATGCAGATGCTCCGATTGCCAAATCAGAAAATGAAGATGTTATCGAGAATACCCCAGAGCTAGATAATCAAAGTATTTTTGAATCCCGAAGACGTGTTGCTGTAAATTCTTCAATAGTTACTTCTCCTATAAACACCGATAAAAGCGACATTGATGACGATGTTGGAGACCCGACATTTAATCTCAATAGAATCTCATTATGTGAGAGCCACTACAACTAGGCAATATATTGACGGTCGAAAAACAATCAAGGATCTATATGACGACTTCGCAAAAGACCAAGAGAAGAATAAAGAAACAGGCAATTACATTGCATATTATAAAGTGTTTACTAAAGAGTTCAATTTGAGTGTATTTCAACCGAAGAAGGATCAGTGTGATGTATGTGTTGCCCATACTAACTCTAACGAAGAACAGAGAAAGGAAATAGAAAAGAAGTATCAGATTAATTTGAAAGAGAAGGAACTAAGCAGAAAGGAAAAACTGGAAGACCAGAAAAAAGTAAACGGATGTAATGTAATCGTAATTTATGACTTAGAAGCGGTGTTACAATGCCCTCGAGGTGATACGTCAGCATTCTACTACATATCTAAATTAAATAGCTATAACCTGACGCTGACTGAACTAACTAATAACGATGACAGAAAGAAGGCTTACGACAAAGTTCACTGCTATTTTTGGTCTGAAGCAGATGCAAAACGAGGTGCTTTTGAGATCGGAACTTGTGTTTGGGATTATCTCGAAGAACTATCAAAGCCTTGCGAGGATAATAGCACCGAAGCTGAGAATGTCATTTACTATTCTGACAATTGCTGTAAACAAAATAAAAATAAATACATAGCTACGATATATATGTACGCCGTGAATTATTTGAATATAAACAGCATAGTCCATAAATTTCTCATTAGGGGGCATACTCAAGAAGCAGATAGCGTACACAGCTTAATAGAGAGAGAGGTAAAGAAGAACTTGAAGTCAGGCCATATTTACAGTCCGGACCAATACATAGCTCTGATCAAGAATGCAAAAAAAAGTAAACCACCGATCAATGTCCACGAGTTAACTTTTGATTCCTTTAAGGATCTTAAAGTCTTACAAGAAGATTGGGGATACAATTTCAATACTAACACAAACGAACAAAACGTTAATTGGAACGGAATAAAACAACTAAAAATGACTAAAGGGAACCCGTTTACCTTTTGGTATAAAACATCATACGAAGAAAATGATTACAAGGGGGTAGATGTTAGAAATAAAAGAAAGAAAATGAAACCCATAACTGAAATTACACTTAAAAATGCTTACATACAAAAACAAGAGCTGAGTGTTAACAAGAAGAAAGACCTAAAAGACCTTATTACGAAAGCATGAATTCCTTCGTATTATGCCAATATCTACAATTCCATCATTTAATTAGAAGTGAATGCTTTTTTACTATTGATGATTGTTCTGATGTTCCTTGTTTGATATGAAACTAAATTTATATTTAACTTCATAATAAGCTATAATGTTGATCTCGCTCTACGTATTCAAGTTATGAATAATTTGTATTTTTATGTAGGAGAAAGAAAGAAAACCAAAAACTATTATTAGCTCTAAGTTTTGATGTTTTGTATTGATTGTAACCTAGTTGAATTAAGTTTATTGTGATCTCATTAATTTCTATTGAAGAAAAACACAATTAGCTTAAGAAAAGCATTTAGTAAAAGAATAGTTGCTACTTTATTTAGACTTTTTGAAATGTATCTGTTCATAAAGCCAAATTTTAGAGTTAACTTTAATCTGTTCCACATCTTTTTAATAAACATCTTGCAGATTAATAATTACATGATTCATTTATTTTATATAGAAATCCATGAAAATATTAAGACATTCATAAAAAAACGTAACATTAAAATATACTGGGGTAGAGTAACATTTTCATTTAGTAGAAAAAAAGTATAACTTATATTATAGAAAAATAGTTTAATTTTGATTAAAAGAAAAGCATATTATTTCATTTTGTGTCATGTATAAATTTGTAGCAGAAAATTAGTTTTAGTAATAAAACGAAATAGGTCAGTAATATATTTTTTAGCGCCCTGTATTTAAATAACTGTACATAATATCAATATTTTTACTAAATAACATTAAAGGGTGATCTATTGGCTATTCTATACATTCAATACACTAAATAAAACAGTTAAAAAAAATTATAATTGCCTTAAATTAAAGTTGGTATCGAGACAGGAAAACTTTAAATGCGATTTACCAAAATTCGTGTTTTTAGAGTTATATCTTTTTATTTTTAAGCGTGCGATTTGTTGGACTGGCAAGAATTTCTTTCCAAAATTTAAAAACCTCTGAATTTATTTTTGCCTAACATATACTTGAATGAACGCATTGAAATAGGTTCATTCAAGCAAACACTGCTTAGATACCTAATATAACTTTTAAAACTTATGAACACTACTTGTACTGGAGCCTGGAATCCTGTGGTGAGAATGTGTAAGAACCGAAGAAGTGTCAATTACGCGTCCTGATACCGTGAGTGTTGTGTATCGGAATCGAGTTATGATCGAGAATAAAACCGTTGGTAGTAATAGTATTAGTAAATTCATTCCTAGCAAGAGACTGAGAAAGAGGGTAGATCATTATATCTGCCAATAACCACTCTAATTCAGTTTAACCGGGATCATGGCGCGGGCGCATGCAACTGCGTCGAAATATCGGAATACTCAAAAACCTACAAATCATGGTAAATATCCCATTTTAAGTACAAATAGACACCCAATAGTTTCAACACAAACGTTATTCTATACATGGTCGATGATAGTTTCTTTTAACATCGCCAATTGGATCATAATAAAATCGAACAAAATAATAAAGTCCTTAAAGTCAACTCAGCATCGTAGGTCATTACGCGTAAGAAAGTTGGCGGTCAAAAGTGGATGAGAAAAACCGAAGACTCAGTGGAGCGTATTGGAAGATGCCTATGCCCAACAGTAGAACAATGTCGGCTGATGATGATGATGATTGAATCCAACTGGCTCCTGCACTCATCATCATCATTGGCCTGTGTGTCTATTCCAGACGATTTAGGTAATTAATGTGGTGGTGGTACATTTTTGAATATTGCTGTGCAGCGCAGGTGTAAGTTACATTAGTTGACGGGTTGGTTTCATTTGCACGCTGTCTCGCACTTTTATCAGCTAATGATGCAAACCAGGTTTGGGCATGATGTTTAAGACCTTCACGTAACCATTTCTTCCAAATTTGTCTGTCCTCAGCAAGTTTAACCCAGTCCGACTGCTCGAAGTCTCTTTTAGCGCAGTCTGTAACTGAGGCTAGATCTTCCTACGGCCTGCTTGGCATTCGCGATTTCGATTAGAATATTACTAGCTCCTGCACTATATTGCAGATTATCCCACGACATTGTATTATAATAACGTGATCGTGTCGCGGGCTGAACCGTTTGCAGAGACAGTCTTGTAAATTGCTTCGAGAAAATTCTGAAGCGTTTACAGAGTTTGCTGTTTAGCGGGCTTTGAATCGATTGGTTTTCAGCACGTCGGCGAATCTGCAAGTCGCGTTTAGTTTTCACCACACTGGATAGCAGTTACAAGCTGAGTACTGTAAGAGTCACCATATCTAAAAACAAGCTGAATACCGACTATGTAATACTTATGTCGATGGTAGCCCCTGTCACCCGGACCAATAAAGAATCGATTGACACCATCAAAATCGGATGAGTATTTTAGAGACGCTACGGTGGAAGATACGTCCATAGACTGCAAAAAACATAACCCGATTTGGATTTGCCGTAGTCGAGTAAAAATGTAGCCTATGTAACACGCGTCATAATTGTAAAGAAAACTATTTATATGGGAATAATGCATCTATTTTAAATAAATAGATAACATAATATCGCTTTACGAATATTTAATTAATCATCCAATAAGTAGACACACTAAGTTCTAAAATAAAGACAGCATAAAATATTGATATTAATGTACTATAAACATACTGAGAGTGCGTATATAGTGGATATAGCTAAATAATGAATTCAAGAGCAAGTTGAATGATATTCTAGTTAAAAAAGCATATTACACTGTAAAAGAATTTCTTAATTACCAAAATATTATTTAACATTATTTTATATGAATCTATTATTTTTGCAATTACTTTTAGTTTATTGACATAACTATTATTCTACATGATTGTAATTATTATTGTTCTTATTTATGCAAATCTTATAACATTTTTCTTAAATTTTTAATAACTGTTTTCTCTATTTGGTTTAATGTGATTCTGAATTGTATTAATTTTATTATCGACAAAATATGTAATATCAAGATAAATATTGTAGTAATTAATAAATAAAATTGTTATATAAATGTTTGTACGTCTAAATGGCAGAACCTAGAATAGTGCTAATTATAAGTTCAACCATCAATCATGTACCTAGGTTCACGAACAATAAAGAATTATGAATTATGAATTATGGCATTCCTCCATTGTACCACAGCACGACGAACGAATAAGAAATCAGCCCGCTCTTTTTTTTTCGTATGGACTTTTTTCGCTGTTGGCCTTTGAGCCCGTTGCAGCTTAACCGAACTTTTGGCGAGCGCAGACGGTGCTCAGCCCTGTAAGTTTTGATGAGGCAACTAGCGCAAGATAATCACTTAGGTACGAACCTCGGCTTGGGCCGTTGCCAGGGGGATAGGAGAGAAATACCCGGATACATGTTTGTACCTGTTATAGGCGGCGACTGAAGGGACTCGTCGACCTCGCCAATGAAGTCGGTGTATCTGTGAAGTGTTTGCTCAGTCTAATGTAGATGACTCAGAAATCAGTGGAGGTGATTTTGTCATTCGTATCTCCGAGAACGCGTCTCGGTCGACGGAGGGATCAACCTGATCTGCAGCCACCATCGGCTTAAATACTTTCTGACAAATAACAAGATGGCGGCAGTCGGTATAGGCATAATCTTATCGTCTTATTGTAGAATAAATGTTACAAATAATATTTTTAAATGTTGTTCTAGACAAAAAAATATAATAATTCCAAATATTATGATAAAGTACATGAACATATTTATTAAATTACAAAACAATTGCTAAAATGCTAACATAAGTAATAAAATAGCTGAAAGAAAACCGAAATTGGCAGCATAACGTGCCTTTCAATGCTAAGCTGTAAATGTCACTAACGGTCACCCATCCAATAACTCTAATGTGCATCCAAATGTAAAAAAGTATTGTGTGGTTTTATGAAACCACGGTACACAAAAGTAAAACGTTGTTTCACATTATAGACATTTTTCCTCGTTGGCACAAATGAGTAATAGTCTATACACTACACGGTCAGCTGATGCTAACTATTATAGGCGCCGCCATATTGGCTTCGGCTGCTCTGACGAGTGCCTTTCACTTTATCCCTATTCCGGGGTCGACCGTCACGCGACATGCAACACACAGACGAAAAAGTTTGAGACGATGTAATAAAAGTTTCACTTTAATAAATCTCGGGTCTCAGTAAGTTATTACTTCCATATGAGTTTTCAAGTAAAGGTTAAAATTAAAATTAGAGACAAAAGTGTCTCATAGCAAGTTGGAATTAAAACAGAGATGTTAACATACAAACACTTGCAAACTACACGTAAAATTATATACGATGATAATTTACAAAGTTGTTAACAAACTGAAGAGAAGTTTGAGAAGTGCTTTACTTAGTTGAAGACTAGTTTTATGTTTGTTTTACGTTTTAATTTCACGTTTTATACTGAAGTTGAAATCTCTTTTGTCTGTGCTGTAATCATCCTCAATGACTTCCAGTATCCGTTATTAGGTCGGCATACATAACTTACCTACATGGAAGTAACATCTGTCAACATTGTCGTATAACAATGAACTGAATGTGTATTGATGCTGTTATGTTTAATTTAAATTGCAATCTCTAGTATCACTGGTATTATACTCTTTTTAGAACTTTGTCGTATTCATTTTTTCCCAAAAATGCGATAGACCCGTACTTCCTCACGCGCCTGAGCGCGGACTGACGGCTTGCCTTCGAAAAATGTATGAAGAAATTATTGCGTGGTCATATTCTTTCTCCTAAATGAAAAATTAATTGATTTCGGTACAAAAAAAAAATAACTTGCCGTATACAGGACTATATAAGCAATTTTTTTTAATTTTACGTTTTATTATGCAGCGGATTTAGCTATAATGGTACAAACCCCATTTTTGCTAAAATCGTATTTATGAGAAAATATTGTATGGAACCATACAATTTTTATTAGCTACCCGTGGATCTTAATCTATGACCTTTAATGTGATACCATGATATCCACACGGTTGTGATTCCTGATTCATTAAATGGTACCGGTATTAGCTCATAAAACATCGATATTTGTTTTAGCACCCTTAATCCTCCTATCCATATCTATGTAGTTGGTAGCAACTACAGGCAAAACTCATTTCTGTGGCGAGCAATCGAGATCTTTAAGCTGAGTAAGCGATTAGAGGCCGCTCCGTATATCCGTCGGTAACCGACTACGACTCGTGTCTCCTTGAAAAAGTGTCAAATTGGTTTTAAACTTTTGACACGTTTCTACGATTATAGGAACCCGCCATATATCTAGATCTTTTCTGTACGAGTGTCAGTTCAGCTAGACAGCGGCTGAACAGATTTTGGTTTTGGTGATACAAGTCATTTTTAACTATGTTTATAAGTAATGGCGTGCAATAAAGAAATTATCTAATCTAATCTAATCTTTAACTATATTTATATAGTAATAAGTAGCTTTTACGTAAACTTCCTTAAACTTCCATATTTATTTATCTTACTTTCACTTTGTTTATACTTTTTTATTGTTTTATTATGTCGTGGAAACCTATTATTGGCTTTTGAATTTATTGTGTTTCATACATGTATAATTAGCTGTTGCTTTTCCAAATAAATAAATATATATATGTCTAATAGCAAGAAACGTAGCGTCAAGGTAGATGGGCAAGAAATACACTATGTCGATGAATATATCTACTTGGGCCAGTTAGCAAGCTTCGAAAACAGGCAAGACAGGGAGATCGATCGCCACATCGAAAACGCCTGGAAAAGCTACTGGTTCATGAAGGAGCACATGAAGGGTGACCTTCCTCTTACACTTAAGCGCCAGCTCATCGACATGTGTATCCTGCCCGTCGTAACCTACGGTGCGCAGACACGGTCGCTGACCGAGTCACAGAAGTCCAAACTTAAGATTTGCCAGAGGGCAATGGACCGCAGCGTTCTCGGATTCAAACGGATTGATCGAGTGAGAACACCACGCTGCGTTCGTTGACAGACATTGCCGATTGTTGGAGAAAAGACTCTAATGGGATTGGGCGGGACACATTAGCAGAATGCACCCCGATAGGTGGGCTAATCTAGCCACCATCTATAGCCCTGATAGAAGATGCGGCCAAGAAAGCGTTGGCGAGACGAGCTTGTTACCTTCGAGCAGGAGTGGTGGACTGTCGCACAGGACAGAGATAGATGGAGAGACTTGGGGGAGACCTTTGCCCAGCAGTCGGACTATATAGGAAAACAAAAAAATATATATATATAAATATTTTAGGACTTGATATTATGGTTGTTTAAATATTTAAATATTTCTATGTCCATGAATTTGAAAAAAACTGTTTCACAACAATACTAGCCACTAGGCCGTGTTTTAGTTGTATGTCGTACATAACAAAACACGTAGTATTTTATTTTAAAAAACATCCGTGCGAATCCGGGGCAGGAAATCTAGTCATTTATAATGTTAGTACGTATCGGCATATTTCAAAGCTAAGTAGGCTTATGCGGTATTGCTTTGTCTATTATCTCGTGTCAAAGGTTATTCGCTATAAATTGTCTGGTTGCGATTACATACGGGAAACCGTTTGATCTATGATCTCTATCTTTTCCTTTGAACCAAGAATTATCTTTGTTTGACTGTCGGTTATCCCAGCTCTACTATGTTAGTGGTAGATTTTATAACGTGTTTAATTTTAGCATAAATATTGATTCCGCCATACGAATTCTGTTGCAATTTACAATAAAAACTAAATATATTTATATTTTATGCGACCCTGGAGATGGAATAACTATTGTTATAGGCGATTGTTACCACTTAAATGCTTGGTTCAACTCCAGGATGTATAAAAAAAACTTGAGGCATACAGGTGTAAAGCCTCGTTCACCGTCACTCAAATTTCACCGACAACCATACCCATCAAATCAAAAATGCAATGCTGCTTTACTTTACTTTATAGTGGTAATACTTCCCCGAGCGAACCTTTTCAAATATAGCTCACGACTATATTAATTCACATGATGCAGATATACTCGATATCTAATCTAATATGCCAATATCAAATTACAAGAAATTTAAACACATCACAAAAGTTTCAAGCCTAGACGGGACTTGAACCCGCAACCTTCGTCTTGATGCGAGGATGCACTAACTGTGCTACCAGGCCAATCCACGTCCGGGTCGAAATTAGTGAGATGATTTTTATGATGGTTTTAAAATTCTTAGTATTTTTCCGTATGTGTTCGGCGACATCTCTTGTCAATGTACTAAACTGCAACGCTTGGCATTGAGCAGGTATAAAACTGTATAAGTTTTCCTGTAGATGGAGCTAACGGCGCTTTAGTCGTAATCTGAATCATCTAACTAATTTCAATCCGGACGTGGATTGGCCTGGTAGCACAGTTGGTTAGTGCATCCTCGTATCAAGAGGAAAGTCCCATCTAGGTTTAAAATTTTTGTAATGGTTTTATAATTCTTGGGTTTTCATATGTGTTCGGATAACACTATAAAAATAATTTACTCGTTAAATATCAAATTAACTTTGAGAAATAAGAAACCAAGTTGCATTTTAATGTTTAGACTTGAATAATTATATAAACTTACTTTCTATTCATGTTAGTCCAGAAATGGGTAATTACTTTACCTAATGACCGTGTTCCTAACACTTAACTTCTCAAAACTGCTTCATTTCCAATACTATTGACATTTGAAAGCATAATAACAGCGATTTAAGTTGAAAGTTGCTAATTTTCTAGAAACATTTCCTAAGTTCAACACGCCATCTACCAGCGATTTGTGAAGAGTAAATTGGTTCGTGCAAGAGTTTTATTTGCAAAAAGCTAATTACCTTCATTGCATCGCTGCCTTTCATAAAATTCTACAATGTTCTTTACTGAGCTTGAATGGATAACAAACGTATTTCATTTTACATTACAGAGAGCAGTTTGCTTTGCTTATTACTTACATAATAATATTAAACAGCTAATAGACCTGACCCCATTCCAGGATCTCCTGTATTGTGAGTATCGGCAACTAGTAGGTAAACACAGACTTGCAAACAGTTTAAAATAGAATTTAACCCTTTTGGTCACCGAAATTAAAGTACTTATTGTTATTTTATTCTTGCAATGAGCCAGTATATTTATAAATTCGAAATATGTAATTTATAATTAATCGAGCGTAGCGAGATCTCCAAATCAATTTGGGCAAATCGGCGTTGTATGTATGTATGTATGTTTGTTTGTCCGAGGATAACTTTCGTAGCGTTTATCCGATCATCATAAAATTTGGTATATAGGTAGGTGGTGATGGCACAATTTAATTAATTACCTTTATTATGCGCACCGCCAAGGAGTGGAACGCCTTGCCTGAGTCTGTGTTTCCTGATAACTACAACCAAGGGATCTTCAAGTCACGAGTGAATAGGTTTCTTTTAGGCAAGCGTGTACCATCGTAGACTGCATCATCGCTTACCATCAGGCGAGATAGTGGTCAAACGCTAGCCTATAATTGATAAAAAAAAATGGTGTGACTCAATGAGCTAAACATATTCGGGGGTTGTTGAGATATTGGGGTTCAAGAGGGGTAAAAAAAAATTAAAATGAGACTATTAGGTCAAGTGGGACGTCAAATGAAAGTTCTTCATCAGTACATTTTTACGCCGTTTTATTTTTAGTTTAATTTTTGCAGTTTTTGAGTTATTAGCCATAATAAAAACAAAACTTTAACAAATTTGCAGGATACACCAGTGACCCCACAATGCTGAAATTTGGTATTCGTGTAGCACAAATAGAGGCAAAAAACCGAAATCCAGAATAAATGCCATTTGTACCCCAAAAAAATATAACCAATTAACAAGCCCCCGTTACATCTAATTTGAATGAAACTGTAGGACAAGTAGTTTGGTTATGCATTTCGTGGCACCAATTTATTAGTCAAAGATTAAAGCTGGCATGCACAAAGATCACTAAACGTATTTAGCGATTAAACATGTTTTAATTTAAAGTATTTGTATGATTTGACAACTCCTTAAATCATATTTAGCCACTAAATACGTTTAAGCATCGTTGTGCAAGTCGCCTTAAGAATAATATATATTTTAGGAGATTCGTGAGATCTCAGTTCGGGGCGAACCACTACTGTATACAAATGTCAGTAGCTGCATTAATTTATCAGATAATCAGGTGTGGCAAACAGACGAACGGAAAGACGGAGTCATTTTTACCGTTTTGGTCTGAGCCCTAAAAAGGGTAAATGCCAAACAATCCCAAAACTAAACCAAATAAACAACGTAGCAGAAAACGAGCAATATGAACCATATTGCTCGAAACCTGACACAATACTCGTGTACTAGGATACCATAACATACAGGAGTTCCTAGTTCACTATCGAGCGATACAAATATAAACCCGCTAAATTCAGAATATACTTGCATAGTAAACCTGAGCCACAGATGAAGTTAAAGTTGCTGTAACACATAGATTTACTTCGAAAATCTAAGCATTTTTAGTTTAGCTTGCTGGTCGTTCTTAGCTTACAACATCGAAATAAAATTGAGGAGATTTTTTGACAAACCGAAGTCACTGATGTATCCCAGAGAAATAGATAGCTAAAGCGGTTAAGGTTAAGCTGTTGGGACAGAAAGGTTGTCGAATGGAGAATACGCGCTAGAAAGGGCACCGTAGGATGGCCCCCTAGATGGAAAGACGATCTGATAAAGGTTGCTGATAGCCGTTGGGTGCAGACCTCACAAGGTTGGTCATTCTGGAAACCTATGGGGGAAGTCTATGTTCAGCAGTAGACGTCGTGTGGCTGACATGATGATGTCATCATCATGAAGCAATTTTTAGGATAAGTCCTATCCCGAATGAGAGTCACGTCTCGAATAATCGCTTTATAGTTCATTTTATAACGCAAGCTGATTTGAAGTGGTACAAGCCAACCCTAGTTGGATTCAGTACTTTATTTAACAGTGGGGTCTAATGAAATATGGATGTTTGCGTATTGATTTGGTATTTATTTAATCAAGTGGTGTTTGCAGAATTGACAATATCAATGCAGTTTGTTAATAGGAGATTGTTATACAAGGGCTGTAAGCGATTTATTGTACACCCGAGATATTTTGGCGTACGCTAATCGAGGGTGTTATTGATCGCTTACGCCAACGCGTCGCTTACGCAAAGAAATTAAAACCCCATTTTAATAACGGTTTGTCGCTAAAAATAAAATTTGTGTTTACAGTAACAATTCTTTTTTTTCATTACTAATTTAGGCCCTCTTTCATTTTTAAATATAAATAAGGATTTATCATGGAGGTTGTATTTCATTAGAATGTGGCCTCTTTCATTTTTAAAAAGTAATCAAATTCGTCATGGATTGTTGTATTTAACTTTCATCATCATCATCATTCTCAGCCCGTGTCGACCCACTGCTGGGCATAGGCCTCTCCTTGTTTCTGCCACTCTTCCCGATCCTGTGCCAGTCTGAACCACGTACAACCCACGGTCTTATGGATGTCGTCGACCCATCTCGCTGGTGGACGTCCCCTATTTCGATGGCCAGTTCTCGGCCTCCACTCTGTTAGTGCCTTAGTCCACCTGTCGTCACTACGTCTGGCCAAGTGTCCTGCCCAACTCCACTTGAGCCCCAATATTCGCTTGCTGACGTCTTGTACTTTAGTCTGCTTGCGAATTTCGGTATTGGGAACTCGATCTAAGAGTGTGATGCCGAGCATGGCGCGCTCCATGGCTCTCTGTGCTACACTTATTTTGTGCACAGCCTCCTTCGTGAGCCTCCATGTCTCGGCACCATAAGTCATAGTTGGCAGGACACATTGGTTATAGAGACGTGTTTTAAGACATTGTGGAATATGCGTGGATTTTAATATATCATCTAGTTTGCCGAAAGCTGCCCATCCAAGTTGAACACGCCGGGTGACTTCCTTTATTTGATACTCTTTGCCAAAAGATACAACATGGCCAAGATAAACGTACGAGTCGACTATTTCTAGTTTCTCGCTTCCAACAACGACGTTTGGGTCCGAACCTCCAGAAATACTCGACATAACTTTCGTCTTGCCCATATTCATCTTTAGGCCCACTCTGAAAGATGCATTATAAAGCTCATTCAACATGGCGTGCAGGTCGTCCATCGTCTCGGCAAACAGAACAAGATCATTAGCGAACCGCAAATGCGACAGGAAGACACCATTAATATTTATACCACATTGGTCCCAAGAAAGCGCTTTTACGACGTCTTCTAGGACAGCCGTAAAAAGCTTGGGTGAAATTGTGTCTCCCTGTCGCACCCCTCTTTTGATCGATATGGGGTTTGTTAAGTTGTGTAGCCTCACTTGCATGGTAGCTGAGCTATATATCTCCCGAAGCAGATCCACATACCGGGCGTCAATGTTGCAGCGATGGAGAGAGTTTAACACGGCCCAATGCTCAACACTGTCAAAGGCCTTTTCGTAATCGATAAAGGCCATGCAAAGGGGTCGGTTGTACTCGTGACTCTTCTCCATCAGCTACTTGACTGAGTGTATATGATCAATGGTAGAGAACCCACTTCGGAAGCCAGCCTGTTCAGTTGGTTGGTATTCATCGAACGATCGGGTGAGTCTATTACATATAATTTTGGCAAAAAGTTTGTATATTTGCGAAAGAAGACTTATAGGCCTGTAGTTGCTTAATTTTGAAATGTCTCCTTTTTTGTGAATAATTGTTACCAGGGCATTCTTCCAAGACTCAGGTGTGCGAGCTTGGTACATAACGTCATTGTAGAGTTTGCCTAATACGTCTAACACTGGTGGTCCTCCTGCACGCAACAGTTCGATGGTAATGCCATCCTGGCCAGGGGATCTCTCATTCTTCATCTGGTAAAGTGCATGTTCCACCTCACGAGACAATATGCGAGGTAATTCCTCATTGTCTAGGATCCGAACAGGTGGTGCTCTAGGATCGTCAGTCATTTGCTCGTGGTCTATTGATTGTGATGCGTACAATTCTCCATAAAATTCTTCAACTACCCTAAGCATCTGCTGCCGGTCGGTCACACAATTACCATCCCTATCTTTAAGTTTTAATATCTGTTTAGTACCGATTTTTGTTTTTCTTCTAAAAATTTTTGGTCCTCTGTATGTATGTGTTGTCTCTGTATTTAACTTTAACATAATATTAATGCAATGAGTCTCATTCTATTTTAATTTTACTTACGGGCTATGGCCGTAAGTCGCATTTACAGAGACTTTATCTAGTTTACAATAACCTACTTTCAGAGCATCAGTGATGACAATGATTTTTGGTTTTATTTTGATGGGATTTGCAGACAGGTTGATATTTAGATCACTCTTTATTGTACTAGTGGTTCGCCCTGAACTGAGATCTCGCGAGTCTCCTATAAAAACAAACAAATATTATACGTAATCTTTGACTATCAAAATAGTGCCACGAAATAATAACCAAAAAACTTGACCTAGAGTTTCATTCAAATTACAGGTAACGGGAGTTCATGTTATTTGGTTATACTTTTTTGGGGTAGAAATTGCAGTTATTCAGGATTTCAGACTTTTGTCTATTATTGTGGCACTAAAGCTACACGCATACCAAATTTCAGCATTGATGTGGGGTGCCCTGTGAATTTCGTCAAAGTTCAGTTTATATTATGGCTAATAACTTAAAAACTACATAATTAAAACTAAAAATAAAAACGGGATCGAAATGTACTAATGAAGACCTTTCATTTGTCGTTTAATTGCACCTAATAGTCTCATTTTAATTTTTTTTTACCCCTATTGAATCCCAATATCTCAACAACCCCCCGCATTTTTAGCTGATTTAGTCACACCAAAGTTGTGGCATCACTACCTACCAATATACCAAATTTCACGATGATCGGATAAACGCTTCGATAGTTATCCTCGGAGAAACAAACATACATACATACATACAACGCCGATTTTCCCAAGTTGATTTGGAGATCTCGCTTCGCTCGATCAATTACCACACAAACAGAAATAAGTACTAAGCTAGAATAAAAAAGTCAAGACAATGGGTGGCCTTATCGCTGAAAGCGATCTTTTCCAGGCAACCTTTAAACCAGTGCAAAGAAAAGCGGGATTACTTAGTGAATCGTAGCCCTGTTCAGTGTGAAGATTGCAACCTGTACCAAGGTTCTATCTTCAGAATGGCTCTCGGGAATTAAAATATTAGGTAAGTACTTTTATGGCTTAAAGGCGGTCGTAGTAAGTTAATCATGTTCTTCCTAAGGTTGTCTAAAGAAATCGCTTTTAGCGATAAGGCCATTAACATTAATAAATAAATAAATATTGCTGGACATTTCACACAGCGCTATCTAGTCCAAAACTAAGCAAAGCTTGTACTGTGGGAACCAGATAACTGATAGAATACTTGTGTACATTTTTTTTGTAAATACATCTAGAAAAATAGCCAAACCCGGAACAAATATCCGTATACCATGCAAACATTTGTCCCGCAGTATGAATCGAACCCGCAACCCACTGCGTCTCAGCCAGCCATTCGCCCACCGCGCTGCAGAGCTCGTCATTGTAATTTGGATTGTTTAATGTATTTTTGTCTTTTTTTTTAATGGTACCATTATTCTTGGTACCATATATTATTGGTGAAGATAGCCAGACTAAACGAATAATCTAAGGGGTAGACAGTGGCAAGTCTAAATTACAAATCCCGTTTATGAATAGACTATAGAGCATCTCGTAAGAACAATTCGGGCACATAAATCCAATTCCATTGTTCGATTGTAAACATCCCTTTAGATTTATAGCTGGGCTTTAGAAATGTTAACAATTACTGTTCTAATGAATTGATTTTGTAAGTAGACGATACAAGCTGAATCTATATTACCTAAATATAATATAACGAGGAAAAATTCATTTATTATAAGTTGGTGTGACAGGGCACATTTTTAACGTGCGTCACCTACAAGCCAATTCTGTGTTATAGGCGATGGTTGGGCCATAAGATTGTTCCATCTCCAAGTAGTATAAAAAAATATACCGGACAGCCGATTTTTAAAAAGACATTGGTGATACAAGCTATTTTTAACCCCGTATGCAAAAAGTGTGATGTCATAATTTTGATGCCGAAGCATATATTTATGTGGCAGCGTTCAGTTCAGTGGCATCGTAGTTCACGGCCGATCTTGAGCGGTCTGTACCCAACGGCTCCTACCAACCGTTATCAGGTCATCCATCTAGTGGAGAGCCGTCCTACGCTGCGCTTTCCAGTGCGTCCACTCGAGAACCTTTCTGTCCCAACGACCGTCAGTTCTTCGGCTATGTGCCCTGCCCATTGCCGCTTCAGCTTGCTAATCCTTTCTGCAATGTCGGTGACTTTGGTTATTTTGATAAAAATCCGTGCGAAGCCGTAGTGGGTAATAGGAAATAATTCTATTTTTCACAATCTATTTTTCACAATCTTTGACCAATTTAATAAAATGATGTATCACACCATCATCATGAGCAGCCCACATTAGTCCACTGCTAGACAAAGGCATAAATGATGTATTTACTAATACAGGCTGTTTGGTAATATACTGACGATATTCAAGTGACGGTTTTTCAAAACATAAAAAAAGACTTCTTGGATAAAAAAACTACTAGTTATATTATCAAATTTTAAAGAAAATTGATTAAGTTTAGGTGATTTATTCGATATAAAGCTTACTGCCTACTCTTGCAATCGACATTCAAACATAAAGGCAATGGCTGCGGGTTTTGGGTTAGAAAGGGACAACAAGATATATATCAAGACGTCACCAATGCAGTATATGTGATTAGATGGCAATCATTATACAATAGCACAACATGAGTTTAATAAAGTGTTTGTTTCTACATGCCAAAATAAATTTCACATTTCTATGGTAAATATTTCACAAATTTATTTATTATGCTCATCAAAATAACCCCTTTCATTTGTGTGCGTATATTATCAAACACTCTATATTTACATTCGAAAGTAATTTTGTCTGTTTGTTTAAAATCGATAAAATTTGGTGTGTAGATAGATTATGATCGGAATTGCGACATAGGCTACTTTTTACACGACTGCACAGAAAAACTAAACGTGCGAAGCAGCGGGCGGGTCAGCTAGTGCTAAAATAATTTTATATTAATTTTGTATGTTAAAATATGATTTTACACAAGATAAGAGGATTGTCAAGTATAATCAAACGCCCCGACGATTCCAACTCACTATTAGGACACAAGGGTGGTAAAGTAAATTAATTTCTGTAAAATACAGTGTTACACAGTTTTAGGACACTAACTCTCAAACAAGACCTAAAAGTAGCATAGTTCCTTGCGAAAGGGCTCGCCCGGGGAAGTACCTACTCGTACAAGCCACCATTGCTATGTTTCGGTTTGAAGGGTATGGCTTGTCAGTGAAATTACAAGCCCATGAGGCTTTACACTTGTATGCCTTAAGTTGATGGAAGCAGGGCAGTGAACGGAAGGGCACATTTCTAACATGCGTGACCTGCGAGACGTTCTCAGTTATAGGCGATGGTTACCAGTTAACATGAGGACCTTCAGCTTGTTCGTGGTAGCCTATGACTCAACACCGGTCATAATCTATCTTTATACCATATTTCTTCCAGCCTTAAAGTCGTGATAGCTTAACAAACAGACAGAGATACTTTCGAATTTAATATATGTAAGGGTAACATCCTGTTTGTAATGGATGTAGAAAAGAATCTAAAAGTTTGTCTAGGTTACTCATTTATCAAATATATAGGTTCTCGAGTTGCAACCACGAGCCGGAAGCTGGAAGCGCGGTTTCAGTATTAAACTTTTTCAGTCTTATATATATAAGCTGAGTTTAGTTTGGTTTAGCTATCATTTTCTCGTTTTCCTGTCACTACACTGGCTTCCTAATTCCTCTAATAAATAGATATAATAATTAATGAAATGTAATTATTTTTCTATCACAAATAGGTTTCTTACAAATAGTATTGTATAATAAGTTTTTTGTTGAAAAATTACTTTTTCAAAACAAGCTTTTATAAAATTCATAATCGGAACCGCAAGCAGATTCAAATCAGCCTAAAAACTAGTAGCCTACTATAATACATTCAGAAGTTCCGTTGTCTAGCATCCGTCTCCATCATAAGACTACCTCAATAGTACCATATTATTGCATTGTCACCGAAGTTACATATTTATTCAAAATTTCAGCTTAATCGGTTGAGGGGAACGGGTTTAAAATTCAGTTGCAAGATTCCACCCGGACAAACATACATACATTGCAAGTTAGTAAAAAACTTGTAAAAACTAACCTTTTGTGACGTCAAAATATTTGCAGCATAGTTGGCTGAACTCTATTAAGGGTAAATATAGCTATGATGATGAATTTAAAAACAACGCATCTAGTAAGAGCGAGTCTTTTAGCAAGAAGTATTGCAATTTCGAAAACTGATAGACTTAGCCTAGAATTTTTATCATAGATAGATAACTCTTTAATTAATTACCCGGTATGTATCGTAACACGAAATAAGTACGTACTGTAGGTAAAATTTTATTTGTATAAGTTTTGAGAAGTGCCTTAGCTTAATTAAAGTTATAAATTATGATTGTTCATTCTAGGATTTCATTCACACTGGAATTGTACTAGTTAAGCTTTTATTACTAATAAAGAACTTTTAAAATTGAAATGAATTACCACACAAACAGAAATAATATGAAGAAAAAAAAGAGTAATAGAGTTTCTTGTGAAAGGGCTCGCCCGGGGAAGTGCTACCACCATACCTATTTCTACCTCTAAGCAACATTGCTGTGTTTCGGTTTGAAGGGAATGGTTGCCGGTGAAATTACAGGCACATGAGGCTTTACACCTGCCTCAAGTTGATGGACGCAGGGAAGTGCATCGTTGCACTTCCCGGGCACATTTCTAAGGAGCGTGACCTACGAGGCAAACTTGTTATAGGCGATGGTTACCATTTAACATCAGGTGGGCCATAGGCTTGTTCCATCTCCAGTAGAATAAAAAAAAATACAAATAAGTAGGTTTATCGTTCAAAGCGATTTCTTCCAGACAACCTTTGGATGAAGCGAAATTTACGAATATTATGGAGCGCGGTGAAGGATACGTTTACCTATATTATTCT
Source organism: Philereme transversata (assembly GCA_963924445.1). Classification (NCBI taxonomy): domain Eukaryota; kingdom Metazoa; phylum Arthropoda; class Insecta; order Lepidoptera; family Geometridae; genus Philereme; species Philereme transversata. The sequence continues at coordinate 18,116,763 of OZ004347.1, forward strand.
TAGATATAAAATAATACTTAAAAAACTTATAAAATAGACTAATATATAGGTATACACATATAGAAAACTATACTAACAGATAAAATACTTCAATAGTATACCCGGACGTGTGTAGCACTGTTAATAATTCTATGAATATAATTAATTCCGTTTGTAGGATTTTCGGGTCGCGTGTAAAATTGCTTTTCGTAATATTCGATAAGACTTCTAAATAAATATATAATATATTTGTGTTAAATGCTGGTGTGCATTGCTCACTTGCTTGGTATTGATTTTTAGGGTTGGGAGTAGTTTGGGCCCGGGCCTACGGGCCCAGTCTCCACCCTAAGACATACATATATAATATTTTAGTGTAGTCATTTAGGCTCACATGCAAAAATTAACTATGCTAGTTATTTAAAAGCACACTTACAGTACCAAACAGCGGCAGCGGTATCATTGTCATCATCAATTACTGTGTTTCGGTTTGAAGGGTATGGCTGCCGGTGAAATTACAGGCACATGAGGCTTTACATCTGTATGCCTTTAGTTAATGGACGCAGTGCATCGTACGGCACATTCCTAAGAACCTACGAGGACTTTGTTAATGCGATAGTTATCACTTAACAGAAGAAAGAAAGAAAGAAAAATAATTTATTGGACATACACAGGTTCTTACAGATAACATTACTTACTAAATAACAATATTAATACAAAGATATAACAAAATACAATGGATATAAAGAAAGGTAGGTACATGTAGACAAGAATATATAGAATGTAGATGTAGGTTTATCCGTAATCACCGCGTGCATGACCCAAATGGTCCTGTCTCAGCATAATGCTGTACACATGTGCATGTGTAGCAGCGCTGGTTTTCAGACACCAAGCTTATTCCATTTCAAGGTCGTATTAAAAAAATAGCTTTCGTTTTTAGAACGAGAATAGTGGTACAGCTTTCTTAGGCACTTGTCTCACCGCCGGCGAGTAAGCGATTAGCTATCAACTATTTTCTCGCTCAAGAAACGAACGAAAGATATAGATTCCGTGTCAATAAAAGAGACACGCATATAAATAGTTAATCGCTGGCCGTTCACACTGCCGGCGAAAACTCGCTCTATTGAAGTCGCTATTTTGTCGCAGCGACTATAACACTCGCTCAGCGATACTCCCTCAGCGATACGCGCTCAGCGATGCTAGCTTGGCGGTCAGAACACACGCCGTGCGATGATGAGTATCGCCCGACGCACTCGCTCACTTGCTTTATAGCCCAGCAAGACAACTATGGGAACTACACACTCGCATCTAGCTGCTCGCCAACTCGTTTTTAGTTTCTAGTTTTACTTGCTTCTCGCTCATCGCCGGCGGTGAGAAAAGGGCCTTAGGTAGGTAAGTACTTGTTCTAAAAACTAACAACCATGTTATTCCAAACTTACAAAGACCTGCAATTATTAATGTTCACGTTAAATCTAATTTAGATTTTAATTACAAGTTAATTATAATCAGCTATCTCCTGTTTTTGACGTGATAGCAGATAGAATATTTTACAAAGTTTAACATAATAAATTATGGTAAGCTAGACTCTAAAGCGCGCTACACACGATGAAGATACTATAATATAATATCGCTCGCAATACAATCCAATGAACCATCACACAAAGCGAAGATAAAAATGTAATTTCCAATGGTAATTTTGTTAATTTTTTTTAATATAATATGATTAATTTGATATAATAATATAATTCGACTGCCTTCGTGGCGCAGTGGGCGTACAGCCGGCTGAGACGCAGGAGGTAGCGGGTTCGATTCCCGCCGTGGAACAAATGTTTGCATGATCTACAGATATTTGTTACGTGTCTGGCTGTTTTTCTATATATTATAAGCATGTATTTACAAAAAAAGTATATAAGTATTCTATAAGTTATCTGGTTCCCATAGTACAAGCTCTGCTTAGTTTGGGGCTAGATAGCGCTGTGTGAAATGTCCAGAAATATTTATTTATTTAATATCGCTCGCCATACAATCCAATTACAATCCAATGAACCATCACACAAAGCGAAGATAAAAATGTAATTTCCAATGGTAATTTTGTATTTTTTTTTCTTTTATGTAAGTGTATATATTAAATATTATGTTAGATATTTATTAATATGTTTATATTTAGTCATTTAGAGTCTGTTTTTGTTATTAGTGTTAAAATACTTTTTTTCCTGTGTTTTTCCCACACCTTACCTTCTTTTAGCACGACCAGGATGATTGGTAGATAATGCTATTAGCATTAAGTCTTCCTAGCACTATTCTGTTTAGTGTGAAAGTATTGGATACATATATAAATAAATAATAAGATAATATACATTTTCATCTTACATTGGAATGTATGGCGAGCGATATGTTCACATCTTAACACACATGTATCCGCCGCGACTTCGTACGCGTAAAAATAAAACTTGTACAGAGCTCCATCGTCAGACCTTGTTAGTCAAACCATGATAAAATCGTTCATTTTTTATTTTGAAATGTATAAAAGCAAATTAAACCCATTTAATAATGTAGCGAACAACATCATCCCTTTTCAACCGTAGGAGGTGATTATCAGAAAGATTAACTATCCCATGTTCCAATAAGCCTTGTTTAGTATTTATGTAAAATTGTAAGTTTATAAACTCAAGGAAAAAATGTGTATTATACAAAGTTCAACACTTCTTTTCACGCAGAGGGTGATTTTTGTGGAAAGCAAAAAATGCGATTACTCTTATTTTTTTTGACTAACATTTTTGTCAGCTTTCCAGTCTATAGACCCAAATACTACGGTATTTCATACAAACGTAAATACCTCTTTTGACCTCCTTTGGGGATTAATTTAGAAAAGTCCGTTCTTACTCGTAGCGATCGCCTTCGTACTATATGGAAGCCACCTTCTAAATTTCAAGTCTCTAGAACCAGCGGTTTAGGCTGCGTTCGTTGTGTAGTTTGTGTACCTACTACTTTATTTAAGAACCCTTAGTGGTCAACCATGTAATTAGTGAACGTGAGAAATGTTGCTTAAATCGATTATTTGGGTTAGGATAAATTCGTTTTACTGAAGATTGTCTGTTACAAAAACGATAAAAACGTTTCTAAGTTTTCTATACGACTTTTTATACTCCGACGCAAAAACAAGAGTATGAAAAACCGCCAATGTCTGTCTGTGTGTCTGACTGTCTGTGGCACCGTAGCTCCCTTACGGATAGACCGAGTCTGAAGCGGTTTATTTTAAAAGAAAGCTAATTTAACTGGTGTGGTTCTTAACTATGTTAGTTTTAATGACGGAAAAAGATGGGATGGGTATTTAAATTTTGTATAAATTTACTTGTAATTTATATGTTAAATGTTCTTTTACGGGTATTTACTCACAGGAAAACTAGCAAACTACAAAGTAAAATATAACCAAAGGCATCAAACATAAAGCAGAGTTGAACAAATAGAGAACCAAATAAACCTTTAATTCCGAGGCTCAATCCCCATTTTCATCAATTTGGAAGCCTAAACCTATTACGTTTCCATTTTTAGATGAAAAGTCGGTTTAGTTTTTTGTTGAGGCCAAAGTTACCTCGTAACTACGCTTATAATAAAGAACTAAATCGTTAGAAACGCCCTTACGTATACAATAATTAGTTCGTCAAAATATATCGGGTGTAATTGATCGCTTTTAGCACTTGTATAAAAAAATACTTTTTACCTATTTTTTGTTGTATTGTTGCAAAAGTTCTTATAAATTAAGTCGAGGTTTCATTAATTTTAGTCATAAAATGACGATTCAATATAATCTTGGGATTTTAGCAAAACAATTTTGACTTTTGACTTGGGCGATGCATAAAGCTCGGAGAGCTAACAATCGTAGGGGCAAAAATATTCTCTCTCACCAGGAAATCACCTGGGTACAGGCAAATTAATCTTTAGAGAGAATAGCCACGGATTAGCCAAACTATTTTAATCCAAAAATCGAGCGTCAACTGATTAAAATACTCTAAATCTCTCCTTCTGTTGGTGTATCTCTCAATTTATACTCAATTTAAATTAATAGCGACTAAGTTACTCATTACTAATGAACCTGTATTGTGTAGGTAGGTAGGTATCTAGGCACTTTTTTGCCTGTATAATATAAGTTCCTTTATATACTTATATTTTTTTATATGTATTTAATATTGTATACGCTCAAGCCCACCATTTGTCAAATGTAATCAGTGGACAACTGTGCTGGTTATGCCTGTACTAAGACATCTTGTAATAATTATTAAGTCTAGTAATAATTTAGGCATAATTGTTTGTTGTCTTTAATAAGTGTTTTTAATTCAATAACGTAAAAAACTACATGCAAAGCAGACAAAATCTGTGTGACATTCACTCCATATAAAATAGTTAAGTACTTTCTTCTTTTCTATAGTCGAAGATTCTCGACCTCTCGGTATAATACATTTTGTCATAATTAATATTTTCAAATTTAATTATAACAACGACACATTATCACGCAAACAAAAAAATCTAAAAATAATGAAACAGCAAAAAATCCTTAGCAGCCGTGCTAGGTCGAACCTGTGTTACGGACTGCTAATACATTGTTTCCTCTTGTCTGTAAAAGGTACCTTAATCTTTAAAGTCATTTCGTCTTCAATATCATAAAGAAAGACATGCGAAGCTGAGAGGGCGTTTCTAGTGATCTCGTTCAGTGACTCTCAGTAATTTTCGACACACGGGGCGGTGATGATCGATGAGGGAAGTACGTCACTACGCGCTTGGAATTCTGTATTAGAATCGACGTAGTTTTTGTTGAACCGTGGCCCTACGCTTTTATATTGGACTTATTTGGATTTCGTTAGTTCGATATTGGCCACTTTTATTTAGCTACTAAAGGCCAATTTTTTTATACATACGACCCGGAGGTGGATCAGGTGTATGTCTCACTTAATGTTAAGCGGTAACCATCGCCTATAACAAAGCATTACCTTACAGGTTGTATACAGGTGTAAAGCCTCATGTGCCTGTAATTCATGTTGTCTTAAACCAACATTGGCTATATAAATATTTGTAGAACAAACATAGGTGGTATTTCACGTAAAATAATTTCAATTCACGCAAAAAAACCCTCCAAAACTCTGTAAACACGCCCACTCCGCGGCGCTAGATAAATTAAAATAAAAAGAAAAAAAGCGGCAAAAATTCGGAAGCGTTTTATATAGAACTCAGTTTATTCACGTCCAGTGCGACCCGTAAGGTCGTAAATTACGGACCAATGCTCAGTTTTGGCGGGTATTTTTTGTTTATATTTCGGACGGGGGTCTTTTTAGATAAGTTCGATTTTATGAAATGGAGATAACTTTATTGGTGGATCTGAGGGTCGTATTTTTGAACGGAAGAGCTACTTGAGGTGAATTGCATGACGTTATAATATAATAGTCATAATATTGCTGGACATTTCACACAGCGCCATCTAGCTTCAAATTAGGCAAAGCTTGTACTATGGGAACCAGATGACTGATAGAACACTTTTATGGTTTTTTTTCTAAATACATTCTAATAATAAACTAGCTGACCCGTCCGCTGCTTCGCCCGTATGGTTTTTTAAATAAAACATTACCCTCATTTTGCGAAGTTGGCTAAAAAGTAGCCTTTCCCAGGGTGAATCTATCTCCTTGCAAAATCTCCTTACGATCCGTTCAGCCGTTTAGTCGTGTAAAGGTAACAACCAGATTTATGTATGTACTATACATATAAACTTTTCTCTTGAATCACTCAAAGTAGTTAGATAGCTGGTGATTACATAATCACTAGAATCATGAAATATTAGCCTAGATTAATGACAATGGTCATCTAGGCTAATAGTTAATGTACTTTAAACTAGGACCAAACATGTTTAAGAACCCAATAAAATTATTCTTATTCTTCATCTATTATGTTCGTAGACCCAGATTATGGTAGACCTATGTTCAGCAGTGGACGTCATATGGCTTAGGTATATGAAGATTACAAGGACGGAATAAATTCTTATTATTATTATTATAAGCTTGTTGTGTCCCACTGTAGGGCAAAGGCCTCCCTTCCCTCTTTCCACTCGTCTCTGTTGATTGCAAGTAGGGGCCAATCCTTGAGGTAGGAGTTTACCTCATCCCGCAACCTTCGCCTGGGCCTTCCACGCGGGCGTCGTCCGTAGTTTGGGCACCATTCAGTCGTGGTCTTCGCTCATATTGTGTCTGGCATACGGCAAACGTGTCCGGCCCAGTTCCACTTGAGTCTTTCAGCTTTTTGAGCGACGTCAGCCACCTGTGTTCGGAGCGTATAACCGAGTTCCTGATTTGGTCCGTGAGTTTCATGCCCAGGATACTACGCTCCATTGCACGTTGGCATACCCCAAGGGAGGACTTTTGACGATTTGTTAGCGACCAGGTTTGCGCACCATAGGTGAGGATAGGAATAATGCACATGTCCATGAGTTTCCGCTTTAGAGAAAGTGGAAGCGGTTCTTTCATTAGGTCTTTCATGGACCAATAACTTTTCCAGGCGTTTTCCGTGCGTCTTGCAATCCCTTGTTCTTGTCTTGCCTGGAAAGAAACTAATTGGCCCAAGTCGATGTACTAATGGACATATTCAATCCCCACACCCTCAACCTCTATTTTCCTCTGCGTACCGTTCGTCATCACCTTCGTTTTCGTCATGTTCATAGAAAGTCTTCGAGGCTTGCTCTGCTCAGATCTTGGAGCATCGTCTCTAGTTCGGCTGCTGTTGTGGAGAAAAGTACAATGTCATCAGCAAATCGGAGATTAGTCAATCTTTTATCGTCGATGACAATGCCCTTATATTTCCAGCTGGGTGATAAAGTTTGGAATACTTCCTCAAAGGTAGATGTAAAAAGTTGGAATAAATACAAAAAAAAATTATACACACGCAAGCAAGATCAATCGGGGAGGCCTATGTTCAGCAGTGGACGTTCTTTGACTGATATAATGATGACGATTATGTGAAGGGAATTACTACCTATACCTATATAATTACCTAGAATCAGCTGACATATTTATTGATAGCAGGCATAGGCAGGGTGTATAGTTTCCCTGAAATCAGATAGAAACTTTCTAATTAGATCCTCATTCGATTAACAAAACATACAATTCGGGAAAACATCGAATTCGTCGAAACAAAATGTAGGTAATCGAACTAATTTGGCGCTCGCGTGATTTTAACTATGAGTACGCACTCTGATTCCAATGAAGGAGCCATGAATGTGGAATGGCATTGGCGAAGTGGAAACACACGGGCAGACCGAATGCAGAACACACAAACATATTATACATTCATATATCTCGCGAGTCTCCCAAAAAACCAAAAATATGACTTATAATCTTTGACTAATAAAATAATGCCACGAAATAAACAACGAAATAACTTGACCTACAGTTTCATTCAAATTACAGTTCATGTTATTTGGTAAATGAATACGCGTTGCCATCGCAGCGGCTATAGCGGCTGCTCACGTAGACGCTTAGTGGTTCGAATTAGATAACTACATATTTGCTTGTAAGACAAATATTCAGAATGGCTGTTTTTGATGTAAACCCGAACACATGCTATTTGTCACCAATCGGCCTATACCCAAGCCAAATGAATGAATGTCAAGTAGTACTGGCTGTCAAAGTCAGAAGATGGAGGGAGTTGCTTTTTTTTCGGCGGACAAGGGGGTTGATTTTTGGAGAAAACAAAGAGAAAATTCCACACCATCCCTAGAAATGAATCCCTTCTATCTATCTATCCAGCCTCCAGCACCCACTGTTGGGTATAGGCCTCCTCTCTATGTCGCCAGTCCAATCGGTATACAGCAAGTCAAAGTCAAAAGTCAAAGTCAAATATTTTTATTCATTAAAATCACAAGGATCATTTTGAAACGTCAATTTTACTGCCTGTTCCTGCGCAACCAATCCAGGAAAGAAAGGCAAGAAACAATGCTGGTTGTTTTTTTAATGATCCTTTTAGAATACATAACAATACAGAAAATAAATTACGTCTAAGTTGGAACATTTTGAACGAGTTGGAGCAATTTCAATCCAAAGCTTCTCTACCATCTAAATAATCCGATATTTTATATTAGGCTGTTTTATAAAGATTTAGTTTAATTACGTTTTTAAATTTGTTAATTGTCAATTTTTGTACATCCCTTGGGAGTTTGTTATAAAAGCGTACACCTTGCCCTTTAAACGATTTACTAACTTTATTATGGAGTCTACAAGTGGCAATAGCGAGTTTATCTTTATTTCTTGTATTAAAATTATGAGTATCGCTATTTTTCTCAAACAAATCAATATTTTTGTGAATATACATCAGATTTTCATAGATGTATTGACAAGGGAATGTCATAATACTTATTTCTTTAAACTTATTGCGTAATGATTCTCTGGGGCCCATATTATAAATTGCACGAACAGCCCTCTTCTGCAGCACAAAAACGGTGTTTATATCTGCAGCACTCCCCCACAACAGTATACCGTATGACATAATGCTGTGGAAGTAGCTGAAGTAAACTAGTCTAGCTGTGTATAAGTCTGTAAAAAGACGGATCTTTTTGACTGCGTATGCCGCAGAGCTAAGACTCTTCGACAACCTATCAATGTGAGGGCCCCATTGAAGCTTATTATCTAGGGTTAAACCTAAGAATATGGTGGTGTCCACAAGAGCCAACTCCTCGTCTTTGATTTTTATATCTGCTTTTTTGCTGATTTTAAACTGCAGTCTTATCCATTGCTGTCCAACTTCCGTTACGAGATCGTCAGACCATCGGGCCAGTGGTATTCCCTACGGTCGACGTCCATCTCTTGGCCACCACTCTGTGACTGCCTTGGTCCACCTGTTGTCATTCCGCCTAGCCAAGTGTCCTGCCCATCACTTAAATCAAGCAAATTAGCGCTAGTATAACATTGTCTCATTTCATTTCGGTAAGGTAGATGTCGGTATTCAGTGTTGTATAAAATGAACAACGGTGTGTCCAGCCATTCACTCCACACGCCCTTTTATTAGCCATGGCGGAATTCCTCACAGAGGTCAGCGTTACACGAAACTCCTTTATTTGTAAATGCTCTTTTCTTTGTACTCTGGTTAAGTGGCAGGTGATTATGGACTTTACGGGGTGGCTAATAAAGGGAGTATTTGTTTATTTTATACAATAATTTCAGTGGGTTCTTTCGTAGCTAGTTTAGAAGCTAAATAATTATGTCATTTATTGTTTTTCTATGCCTCATTGTGATAATCGTACAACTTATGTATTTTAAGGGCGCACTATACCTGCGGATACAATAAATCGCTTATTTAGAAACAATGTTTTGTTTAAGAAATATTGTGCTTTCAATTTGTAGTTAATATATGTTATAGTTAAGGATGCGTGCTAGAATACCCGTGTTGTAAAAACACGATTCCGTAACATTTTCTTGATAGAAAAAAATCCAAAGATGACACCAAATTTATCATAAAACGCTTAAGCGATGAATACTTTTCAATTTAGTTCTTGAAACTTTATACAGTAATCTACACAACATTAATAAGTGCACCTGTGTTTTAAATTTTCAAAGTATCTATTAATTTTAACCTAAAATGAAAATAACTAACTTTTGTACTAATGAAACCATTCGCTTCGGACGCCCGATCCGCGACTCAGTCTGGCCTCGGCTTTCAGACGGGGTACCCGTGTCACGTGTCGCTCCAAACGATACTTTAATTCTTAGGTAGAATGTATGTCAAGTTAGTTTTTGTAACGACGCAGAAATTAGAAATAAGCACAACAAGAAAATAAAGGGACTGAATGATAAAAAAACCGGCAAACATATGAACCACGGCGAGATAGGACGTGCAGCGGTGCACGGAGAAGCTGGGGTGAAATTCGAGTTTGAGCTGAAGTATAGTCAACTCTTAATTGGTTAAAGGCATAATTTCTTGAGTATAACAAAACCCGTACACTAAAAACAATAAATTAAAATCATTATTGAACATTGACCCACGAACCATGGTAAATGATTGATAACATTTCACATTTCTACATCAAAGCTAGTCACAAATAACAAGTTAAACACAATGTCGGGACATGTTTAATTTGCGTGAGATCAAATACCGATACCCGTATAACGTTGCCGTAATATTTTTCAAAAAACATGGTCTCACATATCGCACATTGATAAGAAGACCGTCACTATACAAAAAATGATGTTTTTCTGTTAGCAGTGCCATCTCTAAGCGCCCGTAGATACTATTTTTTTCCAAAGACACCAATCGTTGTAACTATAATATTTATCGGTAGATGGCGTTAGTGTCGACAATGTTGATACGATCTGTTATGACAGACCGCCATTTTTTCATTCGTGACTGTGAAGTTAACAAAAACGGTTTCATCTGGTGTATTCCATAGTGACATTATTTGGTTAAAGGCGATTTGGATTGACCATATTCGTAAGTACGAATTAACTTTAATACGAATTCAAATTCAAATTTTTCAAATTTATTTAAGTATTTGGAACATAAATAAAGTACAATATACAAATGAAAACGTTGACAACTGCAAAAGTTAAGAAAAACTGAGTAAAAAATACCGTCACATTTTGTTAAGCGACGTGTATTAAGCTATTTTATTTTGTAAAAATTGCTATGTTGTAAAGACATACTGACATTTTTTATTTAGTGGCACTCTTCGTGTTACATAATTTGAAGTATTTGATTCGATGATTAACTCAGAACGTCATTATTTCTTTAGTGCTTTTCTTCCTATAAGCCAAACAGAGGGTTTGTATAAAATTGGAACGACATACTGTCATTTTTTATTTAGTGTCACTCTTCGTGTTACAGTATTTGAATTATTTTAGTTGATGATTGACTCATAACGTCATTATTTCTTTAGTGCCATTCTTCCTTTATGCCAAACAGAGGGTTTGTGTTTAGTTGGAACGACTTAATAACATTTTTTTATTAAGTGTCACTCTTCGTGTTACAGAATTTTAAGTATTTGAGTTGATGATTGTCATTATTTTTTTAGTGTCATTCTTCTTTTATGTCAAACAGTAAGCATGAAAAATAACACCGCGACCAACTAAGAATTTTGTTTAGAGTCGTTTCTATTTGGGATAAATTTTAACTTTGGTTTTGGTTGTTTCAATGATTTAATACTTATTATACGAGTAGTAAATTAAGTAAATAATTTTATTATGAAGGTATTATCTATATTAGTAATTACTCGTGTTACTTTTTAGTAACATGAGTAATTTTGACCATAACTTGCTTGTTTTCAGACTTAAAATGCCTTTAGAAAATGCGAGAATAAACAAACTGAAGAATATTTCTAGAAGACTGTTTGAGGACACACCAGATAATAGAGAAAAGTATAAAAAAAGAACGTGTCATGGTATTCAGACTAAACCTGTCCATTTAGAAAGCGCATATAATATACCAACGGCACACCAGACCTCCAATAATAATTGTGAATTAACCCGCAAAGAAGACGATGTTAACCAAAATGCAAATGAAGATAATTCTAGCCATAACCTCGGATTTGATATTGGTTCTTCCCAAGAAATTACACCTAAAGGTCGCCAGGAAACTAAACAGGTTTCTCATTACCTTATCTAAAACTATATTAGATTCCTACCTTGTAATACCAAAGTAAGAATACTACTCGAACTACAGTACTGGAAACAATAACCTGTTATGTAACTAAAACATTCATTGTGTTCTTCTTGTTCCTCTCCTGGTCACCCAGCTAAGAGTATTACTGCATGAGTTAAGGGATGCGTCTCTTTTCTTTCTTGTGTTATTTAACATTATTATTTATTTTAGGATGAACAACTTTATGTGTTTGAAAACTTACCTCCAAATGAACAACCTCATGCAAAAAAAAGAAATTCCAGGTTCTCTATGTCCAGAGATCACCAGGAAGCTGAACAGGTTGGTGTACCTTGTCTAAAACAGTATTAGATTCTTACCTTGTAATATTAAATATAGATCAAAATTCACTACTTACCACTGTTTGATTAAATAGCCTGTTAAGTTACTAAAACATTCATTGTCTTTTCCTTGTTTCTCTCCTAGTTACCCAGCTAAGATTATTACTGCTTGAGTTAAGTGATACATCTCTTTTACTTCTTTTAGGATGAACAACTTTCTGTGGATGAAAACTTACCTCCAAAAGAACAACTTCATGCAGAAAGAAGAAATTCCAGGTCATCTATCTCCAGTCGTGCATCTCCACGTGATTTTTCACCTGCCTCTGACGATGACCCAAGTTACTTACCATTAAAACCACCCACTGCAAACCATCGGCGGTCAGACTCATCATCGAGTAATTCTTCGTCTAGTTCCTCTTCCTCGTCAAGTTTATCGTCGAGTTCTTCTTCTGAATGTTCTTCGACCAGAAATAATCAGTGTCCATCTTTGGCGACATTGGCTTCATTAGCTGTAGACAAATTGTCTACAGCCCAACTTACTACTAACAGTAATGTCTGCAATGAAGATGGGCGAAGTACTGTCACGCATTCCTTAGAATCCAATAATGTCACGTCAGATTCTGGGCCAGCCAGTGTTAACATATTGAACCCCGTCGTAAATGAAGGCAATAGGAATAGTCGAAAAAAAAGCAGACGTACTAATAAAAAAAAGGCAGCTCAAACCCTAAGAAATCTAGGACAACCATACGTATCTTCATCATCAAAAATTGTTGCAAAAAGGGTGATGAGTGGACCCTGTAATGAAAAGTGCCGGCTTAAATGTCGTGATATTATTACTGAAGAATACCGCAAAATATTATTTGACTCGTTTTGGAATCTTGGTTCATTATCACGTCAAAGAGATTATATAGCTCAGAATTTAGTTAACGTATTTCCTAAGTATCAGTACAAGAGGCTTGATAGTAACAGAAAACCAAAGAATGCATTTAATTTCGAAGTAAATGGTAAAAAAACTAGAGTGTGCAAAACATTTTTTAAAAATACTCTTGGTATTGGCGATCGACCTATTAGAACAGTGATAGACAAGAAGAACGAACTCGGCATAGTGGCCCCTGAGCAAAGGGGCAAACACAATAATAAAAAAACAATTCCTGAAGACAATTTAAATGAAGTACGACGTCACATCAATAGTATACCACGAATTGAATGTCACTATTTACGCAAACAGACTTCAAGAGAATTTATTGACGGAGGAAAGACTCTAGCAGATTTATACAGGGACTATAAAGCTGATTGCATCGAAAAAAACATACAATTTGTTAAAATACATATTTATAGAAAAGTTTTTAATACGGAGTTTAACATCAGTTTTTTCATACCCAAAAAAGATCAATGTGATCTTTGCACAGCGTATAGGATTGCAGATATAAAAGAAAATATGGAAGAGAAATATCAAGGTCATTTAAAAGAAAAGGATGAAAGTAGAATAGAGAAGGAAAATGATAAGAAAATGAATAATTGCATACTATCTTTTTATGACTTGCAGGCGGTTATGACATTGCCTAAAGGAGAAATATCAATCTTTTACTATAAAAGCAAATTGAACTGTTTAAATTTCACTATTTCTGAACTGGTAAAAGACCACACTGAATGCTATTTTTGGACAGAAGTAGAAGGTCACAGAGGAGTTAATGAAATTGGGACGTGTGTGTTCAAATATTTAGAAAAAATGTCCATAATACATCCAGACTTCGATTTTATATTTTATTCTGACAATTGTTGTGGGCAACAAAAAAACCAGTACATGTTGTCTCTATATTTGTATGCAGTAAAATCATTAAAAATAAAATCTATAATCCACAAATTCCTCATAAAGGGTCACATTCAAAATGAGGGTGACGCGGTGCATTCAACGATTGAGAGGGAAGTTAAAAAAAATTTAAAATCCGGTCCTATCTACGTTCCAGACCAATATATTTCTGCAATAAAGAACGCACGAAAAAAAGGAAACGCATACATCGTTAATCCGATGAGTCATCGTGATTTTTATTACATTAAAAGTCTTGCTGAAAATAATTCATTTTCAAAGAATACAGAAGGAGAAAAGGTTAAGTTAGGTGATATTAAAATTATAAAAATGATGAAAGATTTAAATGAACCTGCTATAGTCAAAATATTTTATAAGAAATCTTACTTAGAACATAATTTTAAAGAGATTAGGTTAGAAGCTAATAGGGTAGCTACTCGTAGGCAACATGCAGGTAATAGGAACCAAGTTCCTAATGCCAACAATATGTTGATGCCTCTTTATACAGCTAAGCTTCCTTTGGCTGAAAGGAAGAAAAACGACATCAAATCGTTGATTGATCAAAATCTCATTCCTAATTATTACGTTTCTTCCTATTTTGATAGAATCCTTTAAGAATAAGTTTAATTATTGTGATAAAGTAATATTCTTGATCTCAATTAGTTAAGTACAATTTATATTTAGTAATTACACAATGATTGTGATATTCTTACTAAGTTTTTTACTATTTTGATAGTTATTTTGTTTTTAGATCTACCTACTTTATTTTCCGGGCTATTTGATGCAAAAAAGCATATAAAACACGACCCTTAATTTTAGTGTTTATCTTTAACATGACCTGTTAATACAATTTTTATGTTCATTTTTATCACCTAAGTTTGTTGAAGTTTTGTAACAAAAATTAAAGACTATAAATATTTATAAAAATGTGATTATCCTAGCTGTTGCCATCGCAAACAAGTTAATGTTTAAGTATTTTGTATTAAACTTAGAAAAAAAATATTTATAAATAAAAACAGTTTATTCTTTACAAAATTAAATTTTATGTATTGTCGTTGTGTCGGTTGGTTGTCATGAAGTAGGAAATGTTGAACATTTTCATTAATGGTATAACGTCACTAAAAAGGTTTTTGAAAAAATCTGTTATTTAAAAATACTTTTTCAAAAAAAAAAACATTACAGTCGTGTTTAATGCTCTCTACAATAAAAATCTAACATAATATCGATTTTTATACTTTCTGGTGCAAAACTCATAATTACTGTTTGGTAAAACTTTAAATGCTTCTACTGAAAAAAATGGTTTTTTGGTTAGTGTCACTATTCTTATCAAGGTGCGATATGTCGCGACTTCTTGGTCCGGACTTAGGCTTAGTCATTATGATTTAATTATTTCGCCTCATGAAAAGGGCAGAGTAGAACGGCCCCCTCATGATAGAGAGCTGATAAATGTTGGTGGGAGCCGTTAGGTGCAGGCCGCACTAAATCAATCACTCTGAATATTTTCATTATTATTTTCATTATTTTCCGTTGACTTGTTATTTGTTATTAGTATTATTTATCGTTGACATGTTATATCATATTGTATTTGAATTTTTGGACAGGTTATCATTTTGTAATATGTATGTACTTACCAAAACTGTTGTCTTTCACATTAATTATTTATAAAATATTTTCTAATTGTAAAATGACAAAAATTCCGACACAATAGTTTATTGTTTGAGAATAAATATAAATGAAATGAAATGAAATGAAATATTTATAGAGGAGGTGAATATACATGTGATATACAACCGAATAAATAAACATATACATTAAATTATAAAAACTATACTGTTTGCCTACTACCCTATGAAACTTACCTACCTAACTTATTCAACGTATTGGGTCGATTTGAGGACAAACGCAGTGCAGTTATTCATAAGGGTACCTTGCAAAGTGTAACGACATTTTAGTGGATTTTTTAACTAGATTAAGAATTACTTCATTTATGTTTTCGCCACCCTGCATAATAATCTTGTCCCGGGCACTATTATGCATTAGCATAGCTAAGCCCTACAGTAAATTACCACACATACAAACCGCGTGTGGGCAAGCCCCTGCGCCTGTATTAGTAATAGAAAATTAATAGGTAAAGCTCGAAGCGTTATCTAGCCCCAAACTAAACAGAGTTACTATGGGAACAAGTGTCCTATTGTTCATTATAATGTAAGTCTATCTATCTTTCGTCTTAGGTAGGAAAAAGTACTATATACAATGTAAAATCCAATTCCACACAAAATGATCCCATTTCGTGTTTCCAATGGTAAATGTTCATTTTAGAATTTGCATCAAAGCGTTTGTCACAAACCGATTTGGCTTAAACCCACTGATAGTAACATAATGGTCCAAGTTTCGAGTAATTACAGAAACCTTCATATTAATAATTTATTTTGAATTATCAACGACCTTTTCCTAGATACTGAGATGCATTGACCACTCTGCAACCGGCCCTCAAATATTGGCATGTTGAGGATGTTGACAGTTCAAAGCTCCGTAATATTTATGTAATACTAACTGAACCGCCCGCGGCTTCGCACACGTGGTTTGTCAATAAAAACATAACCCTCCATAGGGGCATAGGGAGGGTACTGTACATAGGGAGTGCATCTAAAGAATACCTCATAATTGTAACCCCTTACTTTACTCACCCACCTCCTTTAGGGATGATTTTATAAAAAAGTTGAAACATGTTTTTCTTTATTTCTTACCAAAAGCCTAAATATGAATTTTTAGATCCCTAACTTGAGTAATTATGGATTGCCCATACAAACTTTTAACCCCTATTTCACCCCCTTCAAGAATATTTATTGAGGAAAAAAATAGCCTATGTATCCAGAATATAATTTAAATTTCGTTACGATCCGTTCCGCAGTTTAGTCGTGAAAAAGTAACAAACAAACTAACTAACAAACAAACAAACAGAGTTACTTTCGCATTTATGTTAATAGTATGGATGAGTATGGATTATGGTTTTTATGCTTCCTTCCTTGAATAAATGAATGAATGAAAGTTATTTATTATATCATACGATAAGACGATCAAACCGCCCATTGACTACCTCCGTGGTGCAGTGGGCGAATAGCCGGCTGAGACGCAGGAGGTAGCGGGTTCGATCCCCGCTGCGGAACAAATGTTTGCATGATCTACAGATATTTGTTCCGGGTCTGGTTGTTTCTCTATATATTATAGTGAAATATTGTAATGAAACACAAGCTGCGGATCAAATCTGACTGCTCTGTTTCTGGATGACGGTAGTGCATGAAAAACTATTTGCGAATACCTACAAATACCCAACACCTCCTTACTAAATAAAGACCTAATCATTAACAGGTAACCTACTTATAATAAGGTTGCCTGTTGGGACGAGGGCGCAAGTAATGAGCGCCTTTAGGAATAGGTGACGCACAGGACATATGTTTGCATGATCAACAGATATTTGTTGCGGGTCTGGTTGTTTCTCTATATATTATAGTGAAATATTGTAATGAAACACAAGCTGCGGATCAAATCTGACTGCTTTGTTTCTGGATGACGGTAGTGCATGAAAAACTATTTGCGAATACCTACAAATACCCAACACCTCCTTACTAAATAAAGACCTAATCATTAACAGGTAACCTACTTATAATAAGGTTGCCTGTTGGGACGAGGGCGCAAGTAATGAGCGCCTTTAGGAATAGGTGACGCACAGGACATATGTTTGCATGATCAACAGATATTTGTTGCGGGTCTGGTTGTTTCTCTATATATTATAGTGAAATATTGTAATGAAACACAAGCTGCGGATCAAATCTGACTGCTTTGTTTCTGGATGACGGTAGTGCATGAAAAACTATTTGCGAATACCTACAAATACCCAACACCTCCTTACTAAATAAAGACCTAATCATTAACAGGTAACCTACTTATAATAAGGTTGCCTGTTGGGACGAGGGCGCAAGTAATGAGCGCCTTTAGGAATAGGTGACGCACAGGACATATGTTTGCATGATCAACAGATATTTGTTGCGGGTCTGGTTGTTTCTCTATATATTATAGTGAAATATTGTAATGAAACACAAGCTGCGGATAAAATCTGACTGCTTTGTTTCTGGATGACGGTAGTGCATGAAAAACTATTTGCGAATACCTACAAATACCCAACACCTCCTTACTAAATAAAGACCTAATTATTAACAGGTAACCTACTTATAATAAGGTTGCCTGTTGGGACGAGGGCGCAAGTAATGAGCGCCTTTAGGAATAGGTGACGCACAGGACATATGTTTGCATGATCAACAGATATTAGTTGCGGGTCTGGTTGTTTCTCTATATATTATAGTGAAATATTGTAATGAAACACAAGCTGCGGATCAAATCTGACTGCTTTGTTTCTGGATGACGGTAGTGCATAAAAAACTATTTGCGAATACCTACAAATACCCAACACCTCCTTACTAAATAAAGACCTAATCATTAACAGGTAACCTACTTATAATAAGGTTGCCTGTTGGGACGAGGGCGCAAGTAATGAGCGCCTTTAGGAATAGGTGACGCACAGGACATATGTTTGCATGATCAACAGATATTTGTTGCGGGTCTGGTTGTTTCTCTATATATTATAGTGAAATATTGTAATGAAACACAAGCTGCGGATCAAATCTGACTGCTTTGTTTCTGGATGACGGTAGTGCATGAAAAACTATTTGCGAATACCTACAAATACCCAACACCTCCTTACTAAATAAAGACCTAATCATTAACAGGTAACCTACTTATAATAAGGTTGCCTGTTGGGACGAGGGCGCAAGTAATGAGCGCCTTTAGGAATAGGTGACGCACAGGACATATGTTTGCATGATCAACAGATATTTGTTGCGGGTCTGGTTGTTTCTCTATATATTATAGTGAAAAATTGTAATGAAACACAAGCTGCGGATCAAATCTGACTGCTCTGTTTCTGGATGACGGTAGTGCATGAAAAACTATTTGCGAATACCTACAAATACCCAACACCTCCTTACTAAATAAAGACCTAATCATTAACAGGTAACCTACTTATAATAAGGTTGCCTGTTGGGACGAGGGCGCAAGTAATGAGCGCCTTTAGGAATAGGTGACGCACAGGACATCTCAAACTTATCAGCCTGGTCGGCGTCGGCATCCTCGCTAGAAGCCGCGCACGGCGGGACCGGCGGCGGCGGTCCAGGGACATTAGATTCGCAGCCCGTCACAACCGACAACTCTTTACAAACATTAGGGTTTACATTTGGTTTTTCGTTAACAGTATTAGCCGAATTAGCATCGTTCGTACAAGATAACGAAAACCTTTTTCTGTTCACTTTAGGTATAACCATAATTTGATCAATGTGCCGTTTCACATTATTACTTGATAAAGGAACATTAACCGAAAACGATGAGGGTCCCACCTGCTCCTTAATATGCCCTTCCACCCATTTATTCTTATTCTTACTGTAATCGCGCACGTAAATCGTACCGCCCGTATGTAGGTCACGCAGCGTGCCTCCTCCGCGCTCCACCTGGCCCGCCTGGCGCGCGCGCACGCGCTGCTCCGCGTTCGGGCGCAGCGCGTCGAGTCGGCCGCGCAGCCTGCGCCCCATCAGCGCCACCGCTGGCGCTACGTTAGTCGTGGCTTGTTCGCAATTCCTATACTGAAAAAGCATCTTACTAATGGCTTGAGCCACGTCGACTCCTTCTATATATGCTTTTTTAATGCAGTTTTTAACGGTCCGGAGCGCGTTTTCAGCCGCGCCGTTGCCTTTAGGCCTGTACGGGCTGGTCGGGGTGTACACAATATTATTTTTTGCAAAATAATCCCTTAGTTCGTGCGATGAAAACGGTGGACCGTTGTCCGTCACCATCTGCAACGGTAGTCCGAAACGCGCAAACATTTCTCTAAATTTATCTATCACGAATCTGGCGGCGGTACTATTCATTTGAAAAACCTCAATCCATTTACTGTGCGCGTCAATAACCACAAGATAGTGCTTCCCTTTGTATTCCGCGAAATCAGCGTGTAAACGTTGTCAGGGCCGCGACGGGTATTCCCAAGGCGTGAGCGGCGCGTGCGGCGGCGCGTCGCGCTGCTGCAAGCACGCAGAGCACGCGCGGCACACTCCCTCGATATCCGCATCCAAACCCGGCCAGTATATATAGTTACGCGCGATGCTTTTCATTTTTACGACACCTAGATGTCCTTCGTGCAATTCGCGCAGAATATAATCTCTGTACTTGGGCGGTACGACGATACGGTAATTAAATACGATGCATCCCTGTTCCACGAAAAGATTATCTTTTCTATTATAATAAGCCTTTTCTTGTTCTACATCTGTACAGTCCGGCCATCCAAATAATTCGCAAAACAGGATCAACTTTCGTCGCATCAGCGATATCTTTGTGACTGATAGGAAACTCGTTTTCAATAAACATCAAGAACGAGACGGCACCGCTGCTGTCGTCGCGCACTTTCGACTCTCGAGCTAATGGTAATCGCGATAAACAATCAGCTGCTGCGTTTTGCGCTGAGCTAACCCACTCCACAGAAAAATCATAAGCCGCCAGTCGCGCCGCGTATCGCTGGAGACGACTAGCAGCCGTCTGTGGAATACCAACCTTATCTCCGAATATGTACGACAACGGCTTGTGATCAGTGCGAATTATGAAACGCCGGCCGAATAAATATTGGTGATTCTTTACGACTCCGTAAAATATAGCCAAAGCTTCTTTGTCTAACTGGCTATAAGATTTTTCTGCATCATTAAGAGTGCGTGAGGTGCAACAAATTGGCCTCTCAGAACCGTCGGGATATCTATGAGCCAAAATGGCACCGAGACCGTAAGCGCTGCTGTCCACGCTTAGGACCAGCGACAGCGTCGGATCATAGTGAGCCAAGCATTGTTCGCTACACATTATTTTTTTAATATTATTAAAGGCTTGATCACATTCAGGGCCCCACTTCCAATTAACTTTACCCCTCAACAAACTATAAAGAGGACTCAATATAGTACTCAACATGGGAACAAATTTCCCATAGTAATTCACTAGGCCCAGGAAGGCTTTGAGCTGATGGACATCAGTGGGACGTGGGGCGTTTGAAATGGCCTTGATCTTCTTATTATCTGGATGCAAACCGTCTTTATCTATGATGTGACCTATGTAGCATACAGCTGACTTAAAAAAATCACATTTTTCTATTTTAACCGTCAAACCTACGGCTTGTAATCGTTTTAAAACTTCACGGACATTTTTAATATTGTCCTCCTTAGAGACACCTCCGATGCAGGCGTCGTCAAAATACACGGCAGTCATGGGCACACCTCTAAGGACCTCCTCCATTAATTTTTGAAACTTTTCTGGAATACTGCAAATGCCATAAGGCGTTCGGATGTACTCAAACGTACCTACATGCGTACTTATAGTAGTACACGGCCTAGATTCCGGTGACAAAATTATCTGTTCATAAGCATGAGCCAAATCAATTTTTGTAAATACTTGGGACCCCCTCAATGTGGCATACAGCTCTTCAATTCGAGGCAACGGATAAGGCTCACGACTAATTTTCGGATTAATCGTCACCTTATAATCGCCACAAATTCTAATATTTCCACACTTTTTGACCACAGGCACAATGGGGGTACCATATTCCGAATGATCAACCTTAACTATAGTACCTTCATTAACTAAGCGGTCCAACTCTTGTTCTACAGGTTTTCTTAACGCTAACGGTAAATTGCGTGCTTTATGAAATATAGGTTCCTTGTCTATCAATTTCAAAGAAAACATTTTTGTACACGTTCCTAATCCTTCCGCAAATACATCTGTATATTCTCTTTGCGGTCTGGAGACCAATTCATCGGGTTTACTACGCGACATGTCGCTGTGAATGTTGTTCATTTGAATTTCTATATTTTTCAGTTTTAACTGACGCAACCAGGAACGGCCAAGAAGGGGAGGTCCGCCCTCAGGGATCACATACAACGGAAGGTCGCGTGCCTCCCGCTTCTCCCCCGCACCTTTATAACAGACAGTCGTATTGATAAAACCGATCGGTAATATTTTACCACCTGTATATCCCTTAAATTTTTGGCTACATTCGGATAATTGACAGTTTCTAAAATATTTCTGATAATCACGGTCATTAATAGCCGAAATCTTACTACCCGTGTCTACCTCAAAGTCTATGGGTGTATCGTTAACAAAAATAGAAACTACATACGGTTTATCGTTCTCTCCGTCCACCACAATATTAAAGAAGTCACTGTCCTCGCTTTCAGAGTCCATGTCGATGTAAAATTGATTACGCCGCTGCGATTTACTCATGGAACGATCACTTCCATCACCGCCCGAACGCGCACTTTTACACATGGCCTTGAGATGGCCCTTGACTCCGCACTCATCACAATTGTAACGCCTATAGCGACATTTATCCGGTGAATGCTGACGACCACATCGCCAACATTGCTGGTTAGAGCCGCGCGCCTGGTGCGCTGCGGACCCCACACCTCCTCCGCTGATCCGATGCACGGGAGGCTCAGGCGCGCCGACGACTGCGCTGGCGGCGCCCGCAGCGCCCGCCGAGCCGCTCGTCTCCGCATGCCTCTCCGCCGCCTCCAATGCCAGAGCCAGCTCCACCGCTCGCTTGTAATCCAAATCCTTCTCCGCGAACAAACGACTGCGCATCTCGTCACCGGCGAGGCCCGATACAAACTGGTCCCTGAGATTCTCTTCCAGTTTATCTCCAAAGTTACAAGTGCTTGCCAGATGCTTTAAACTTTGTAGATATAGACTGAGCTCCTCACCGGGCTTTTGACGACGTAAACGAAAAATATGCCGTTCAGCTATATCGGATCGCCTGGGTTCTAGATGATGTTCGACGATGGTGACTAATTCAGTAAAGCTTTTGACCTCTGGTTTGTCCGGGGCACATAAATCGCACATCAAATCGTAGGTTTGTTCACCAACTACCGTTATTAACGTGGCCACATGCAAAGCTTCTTTAATTTCGTTTAAGGCGATGAACTGTTTCACTCTGTTTACGTATTTCGTCCATTTTCGCGAATATAAATCAAAATTATCGATTTTACCGTACGGCATCACGATATTAACCGGTAAAAACTATTAAATCGTCGCCAGTGAAATATTGTAATGAAACACAAGCTGCGGATCAAATCTGACTGCTCTGTTTCTGGATGACGGTAGTGCATGAAAAACTATTTGCGAATACCTACGAGTACAAATACCCAACAATTATAAGTATGTATTTACAAAAAAAAATGTATATACATAAGTATTTTATCAGTTATCTGGTTCCCATAGTACAAGCTCTGCTTAATTTGGGCTAGATAGCGCTGTGTGAAATGTCCAGCAGTATTTATTATTGTACCATTATTAATTGTTTATTTCCTTTGCCACTGTATTTTTGTTAGGTGTGCAATAAAGAGTATTTCATTCATTCATTCTTACAAGCTAGATACAACAAAATGAGAAACAGTTTAATGTATGATAAGCTGTCTTATCGCTAAAGAAAGCGATCTCTTCCAAACAATCTTTGGATGGAGAAATCTTTTGTTGATGACCTGATTAAGGTTGCTGCGAGCCGCTGGGTGCAAGCCTATGTTCAGCAATGGATATCCTATGGCTGATCTTGGTGATGATGATAATGTGATCCATGAGGTTGGAACTAGCTAAATTTTACAGTATAAAAATAAATTTAAATGAATTTTAGGCCTTTGATAAGTCTAAAAACTGCGAATTGAAAATAAAATCAGTTGCCCACTACCCCATTTATATCTATTTACTTTCATATACCTACGTGTACAGATTTTATAACTTTGTATATACATTGATGACCCCCTTAGCGAACTGGGTAAATAACCGACTGAGATGCAGTAGGTACGTTGCGGGTTTGATTCCCGTTGCTGAACTAATGTTTGCATGATCAACAGATATTTGTTGCGGGTCTGGGTGTTGCTCTACCTATTGAAAGCGAGCTTAGTATAAAAACACCACGATGCTTTACAAGTCTTTCATTTATTCATTAGTACACTCTTTTATGACAAATACTTCAATCATTACACTTTTAGGTGACCGTTACGCTTCGCAGCTCGAGATCGAATAAGCTCTTACTTTTTTTTTCGAATGGACAATACTCGCTGTTGGCCTCTGAGGCCGTGACAGCTTAACCGAACTTTTGGCGAGCGTAAATGGCGCTCAGCCCAGTAAGTTATTTGAAGAGGCAACTAGCGCAAGGGCACCGCTTAGGTACGAGCCTTGGCTTGGGCAGTTGCCGGGGTGGGGATAGGAGAGAAACGCCCGGGTACATGTCTGTACCTCGTATAGGCGGCGACTGAAGGGGCTCGTCGACCTCGCCGGCGAGGTCGGTGTTTCTGTGAAGTGTTTGCTCTGTCTGATGTAGATGACTCAGATATCGCTTCCGCGTTAGCGGAGGTGATTTCGTCATCCGGGTCTCCGAGAACGTGTCTCGGACGACGGAAGATTTGAATGAGCTCTTACGAATAGGCGTCCATGCTTAAATAGTCGCACCAACACAAAAGCGGCGAGTTGATTTACTAAAGCTACATCTGTTTAAAAATGAACATCAAACTAGTAAATATTGCTGAAGTAATAAAACTATACAATTTAGTACGTAATTACAAATATTTGCTATCACAATTATTTTAAATAAGGTACAAAAATGTCAAATTTAATTATAACTTACTTCCGTCAATATTGCATTGATCATGAACGACTAAATTAATAAATTGCAATCAAATAATAAATAATGCCATTAAATATTTATATAAATCAAAGAGATAATTTTTAGGCAAGCTAACACTATAAACGTATATCTAATGAGTATTCCATAAGTTATCTCAATCATGGAATATTGGCCAACAGTTCTATGTTTAGACCAAGCCTACAGCAACTAATCAAAACCGATATTAAATGCACCCCTAATCCTCTTCGCGACCAACGCAACTCAACGCGATATAATTAATACATGATAGTGTTGATTTCGATGTAAATTTTGATTTGTATCTACTATTTTATTATTTTCACTAAAAATAGGTTATTTATCATGATTTGTGTTTTTAATGAATGAAAATACTTTATTGTACATATACCACACAAGAAACAAACATAAAACTAAATTCGCAAAGCAACAAGTACAATGGGCGGTCTTATCGCTTAGAAGCAATTTCTTCCAGACAACCTTTAGATTGAGAGGATTTTTGTAACACTAATGGAGGGGGTGTACATTAACAAAACAATTAAATTTAAGGAGAGCACTGATCATTTACAATAAAATAAAACAATACTTAAGTAAATATACCTACATTGACAATAAATAAAAATAAACACATGCATACATATATATCTATAGCGAAGCGATATTACGACGTTTCTGATGGATAAAATCTTTTCACTCTTGTATTAAATGTGGCTAATGATTGAGACCGGTAATGTGTTCCAAAGACGTGTCGCTTGAATTGTAAATGAATCATCATAGAATCTAGTTCTATGAACTGGGGGTTTCAGCATAAAATTTTCAGACGATCGAAGCGAGTGAGGATTTGAGCAGTGGAGGAACTCAAATCGTTCTTCAAGTAGGAAGGGGTTATGGGGTTTCGGAGGATGTTGTGTAAGAGGGAAAGGATATGAGCATTCCGGCGAAGACGAATAGGTAACCACTTGAGCTTGAGACGAAATTCGGAGATGTGATCAAATTTACGAGATGTGATAAAACGATTTATGTTTTGTTTTGGAAAACCTAGAAACCTTTAAACAAGGTTATAGGTATAAAGCTCGCTATGTATCTACAAAAAGCTTCCGTTAGAAATAACACGACTTCCTTTGAAAGGATTTAAACTTAAACTAAAAACGTTCTTAGAAAACCACCCATTTTATCATTATAATGAATACTGAGCTGTTCATTTTCTTATCTGCATAAGCAGTATTTGCTGTAACCTCTTAATTTAGTTATCTTTTAGCCTCTCTCTTAGTTGTAATTAACTAGTGGTTCGCCCCGAACTGAGATCTCGCGAGTCTACCATAAAAACAAAAAAAATATTATTCGTAATCTTTGAGTATCAAAATAGTGTCACTAAATAAATAATCAACTAACTTGGCCTACAGTTTAATTCAAATAACAGGTAACGGGAGTTCATGTACTGTGGTTACACTTTTTTGGGGTACAAATTGCAGTTATTCTAGATCTTAGACTTTTGCCTATATTTGTGATACTTACGCTACACGCATACTAAATAACAGCAATGGGGAGTCACTGGTGTATCCTGTGAATTTTGTCAAAGTTTAGTTTTTATTATGGCTAATAACTCAAAAACTACAAAAAATTTACTAAGAGTAAAAACGTGGTCAAAATGTACTAATAAAGACCTTTCATTTGACGTCTCATTTGACCTAATAGTCTCATTTTCAATTTTTTTACCCCTCTTGAACCCCGATATCTCAATAACCCCCCATCATTTTTAGCTCATTGAGTCACACCAAAATTGTGCCATCATTACCTACCAATTTTCACGATGATCGGATAAACGCTTCGAAAGTTATCCTCGGACAAACAAACATACATACATACAACGCCGATTTGCCAAAGTTTGGAGATCTCGCTTCGCTCGATCAATTAATTTTAATTTATATTTATTCGATAGTAAACTGACATTTGTAATATATTTTTGACGTATCAATATTATGAAATGGTGAATAAAATGACTGTATTGGTTTGGTACTGAATTGGGTGAGCTGATATTTCGGTACAGTTGCCATGATCACGGGTAAACTGAACTCTTTGTGAGTGAGTGGTTTTTAGTGCAAATATTTTTTTTTATACCTGTGATCGTTTTAAATGTTTATTTCGTTGTATTGCGAGCTAAGCTTGTTATGCTTTTGTACGATTGATAGGTTTTTATCAGCGATTGTTTTTATTGAAAAAGATGGCGTAATTGATTGGTAGATCAACTTTCCAACTGCGACCAACACTTTTGTATCCTGTTGTAGGCTACGAGTAGGATATATACTTGTGATACGATTCCTTAGTCTGCCCAGTATAGGCCGACGACAAAAACCTCAAACTAAATACATTCAGGCATCGTTGCACAAGCCGCCCTAAGAGTAATAACGAAATCAATTCAAAAAAATTCAAAATTCAAAATCTTTTTATTCATTAAAATCACAAGGATCACTTTGAAACGTCAATTTTACTGCCTGCTCCTTCGCAACCAAGCGAGGAAAGTAGTAGTGTAAAGTAGTAGCCGGGAAGTGATAGTGTGAAGTGTGATGAACGCTTTTAACGTTTGCAATTCCTTTTATCTTTAACATATAAAACAAAGTCGGGTTAGTCACACCATATATAACTCAAAAACGGCTTGACCTATTTTGATGATCTTTGATTTGTTGGATTTGGTTTCGCCCCGAACAGCAGAATAACTATTAAAATATCGGAAAAACTTTGCAAAAAAAAATATGAAGCAAATTCATTTTCTCATACATAGATACAGCTCATGATGGCCGATTGACAATTCTACCGGCCGGTAACTATATTGGCAGCCCGCGTCATATGCCTGTATACAAAACAGTAGAAATATCATAAAAGTGCCCCGCCACAACTTAGCAAAGTGTACTTCGCGTCGCAACTTATAATGTTTGTCAGTTCGAAACTTGGATCTATACTGGTAGTTCAGATAATGCGTTTATGATGAAAACAAGGATGGTCGGAAGTAAAGTCGGGGTTTTATGTGTAACGATGTTTTGAATGGAAACTTCGACATAAAGACAAAGAGAGATTTAGTGTAGGTATATACAGAGTGGCGTGATATACAAAACCACATTTTTCATATTATTTATCACTTACTAGCTGTTGCTCGCGACTTCGTATGCGTTACTAAATGTGTAGGTAACCTAGAAATAAAGCTAAACTCGCTGTTGCAATATTATATGTTGCCATTTTTATATCAAAGGGACCTGATTTATGGGATAAAAAGTAGCCTATATGTTAATGAAATTTAGTATGTAGTTATAATCTAAGTACGTACTAAATTTTATCGACATCTGTTCTGCCGTTACGACGTGATTAAGTAACAAACAAACAAACAAACTAATAAATAAATAAACAAACATCCAAACTTTCACATTTATAATATTAGTGTAATTAGTGTGACTAGCTGAACCACCCGCGGCTTCGCACGCGTGGTATAACCCAAAATCCCGATCATAACCTGTTTATATACTAAATTTCATAATTGAAACATGTGTAAATAAAAATAAATAAACTATAAATATTTTATAACACAAATCCATACTTTAGACTTAAAGACTTAAAGGCTAGATTATTAGGTACACAATAGGAATAACTAAAAATAATATTAAAATACAAAACAAACAAAAGGACGGGCGGTCGACGACGGCGACTAGGTATTTGTGCTGAGAGTGACCAACCTAGGTCGGTTTGATCACTCTCAACACGAAGCACTTCCATATCGGAGAGGTAACACTGTCCGATATGGTTCTCAGGATGATGTTTTGACCGCTCCGCACTCTGTGAATCAGGGTTGCAATATTCTTGCGTAGGATGGCTTCGAAACCATCCATTTGATATTCTGCAAACATACCTGTTGCATTGCAAAGGCGGGGCAGTCCCAAGATCATCCTGAAAACATTATTATATTGAACACGCAGGGTCTCTAGCGGTTTTTTCGTGTGGCTGACCCATAAAGGGCAAGGTGTACACTTTTATAACAAACTCCCAAGGGATGTACAAAAATTGACAATTAATAAATTTAAAAACGTAATTAAACTAAATCTTTATAAAAAAGCCTACTATAAAATATCGGATTATTTAGATGATAGAGAAGTTTGGGATTGAAATTGCTCCAACTCGTTCAAAATGTTACAATTTAGACGTAATTTATTTTCTGTATTATGTATTGTAAAAGGATCATTAAAAAAACAACCAGCCTTGTTTCTTGCCTTTCTTTCCTGGCTTGCTCGCGAAGGAACAGGCAGTAAAATTGACGTTTCAAAGTGATCCTTGTGATTTTAATGAATAAAAATATTTGACTTTGACTTTGATTTATAGGTTTCCCGTATAGTAGCTCTGGCAATATGCCTTGGACCTCTTCAGTACAGCGTACCTACTCGTCTGTGTCTGCTCTTAATATATGCCGTAAGCGTAATTTGCCATACTTCGTAAGCGTACTTCGTCGCGTACCATTTTGTACAAATGTTTTTTTTTTGTAAAAACAAAACCGGCAAGAGTGAGTGAGACTGGCCTGCTGAGTGCTGATAATCTTCGGATCGATTTTTTTTTATATCTTCGTGTAGATGGAACAAGCTTATGGCCCACCTGATCGTAAGTGGTAACTATCGTCTATAACAGAGAACTGCCTCACAGGTCACGAACCTTAGAAATGTGCCCTACGATGCACTGCCGTGCGTCCATCAACTTGAGGCATAAAGGTATAAAGCCTCATGTGCCTGTAATTTCACCGGCAACTATAGCCTTCATACCGAAATACAGCAATGCTGCTTGGCTGCAAAATAGGTATGGTGGTGGTACTTCTCCAGGCAAGCCCTTTTACAAGAAACTCTACTACTCTTAGGATGACTTGGTCTTCATCGCACATAACTAAAAACGACCCCAATTAAAGTAACTTTCTATTGAAAAAACCGCGTTGGAATCGGCCCATCCGTTTGGGAACAACGATGCTACAAACAGTAAAACACATGAACAGACAGACAGGCTTGAAACTAATAACGCCCCTTTTGCGCCGAGGTTAAAAAAATAGGATCAAATAAAGCTATCTGAGATAGTATGATGGACCCATAAAGGACTACACGTACATAACAGAAGACATTAATATTCATCCAGCATACTACAATTAAGCAGAAACTGGTAGTTTGAGGAATCCCACTTAATGGGCCGGTATTATCCGTACATAATCCGTATTGAGCTTGCCACTTATTCCGTTACGACGTATTGTCCTGATACCTCGCTTACAACGGGTTTACATGGTCCTAGGGAATTTAGATTATGATGAAGATTAACTTTAGGTAGTTAATTACGTGAAGTGACTATCGTATCTATCTATTAAGGCTCTGTTAACACACAGCGATACTGTTAAACAATATCGCATTATAGCAATCTAAAGTGGCAGTAGGTGGGGCTCAAAGAACTGCGACTGATCGGGCAGAAGAAGAGAAGCGGGAAGAAGAAGTTCTCGAGGGAAGACTGCGCTCTGGAAAGCACAGCGTGGGATGGCCCTGCTGAAGGTTGAAGTTGGGTGCAGGCAGCACAAGATCGGTTGCTCTGGAGAACTCTGGCAGAGGCATAGGCCTCAGGTATAGGTTCAGCAGTGGACGTTCTCTGACTGGTATGATAATTTTGCCATCTACTAATGAGTATTAGACCTTCTCTTTATTACTCTTCTCTCTACGGTTTTGAGCTCCCCATCCACAATTTTATTTATACATTATAGGCTTGCCTTTGACCACGATCTCGCCTGATGGTAAGCGATGATGCAGTCTACGATGGTACACGCTTGCCTAGAAGAAACCTATTCACTCGTGACTTGAAGACATCCATGTTGTAGATATCAGGAAACACAGGCGTTCCACTCCTTGGCGGTGCGCGAGTACCACTTTATGCGAATGGGAGGTAATCCAACCATAAACTGGTGCCGCACAGCAGAGCGTCTGGTTGTCTGATGATAGAATGGAGATGATGGGATTAGGTTGAAAAGTTCCGCCGCAAACTCCCCGAAATGTAGTCGATAAAAAACCGAGACGCTTGCAACCTTTTGTCGATGCTCCAGACTGTGGAGCCTTGCATCAACTAGCTCATCATTGCCTATGAGCTTCTTGGCTCTTCTCTCAATTGATTTCAAGGCTTCAAGCTGATACTTCCCTGATCAGTCCCAGAGGTAAGAACAGTACTCCAAACACTATAGTCAAATTTAAATTCAAAATAATTTTATTAATTTTGGTATATACATTGTATGGTTAGGTACACTTATGAACGTCATTACACAGTTTTTACATTAGTAATATTGAAACTAATTTATTATTATTTTTCATTTTAAGAACTGCCCTCTGTGTTGAGTGTTAACTTGTTACCACAAAAAAGGTAAACAAGTGTGTAACGAGTGTTTAAAAAAAACCTTAACAATTTGATTTTTTTAAACACGCGCTAAACTGTTTTTTTGTGGTGATTCACACTTCACAAAACTGTAGACAGCGCTGAGGGCTACTGTTACAGTATTGTCAATTTAGATCACATATATACAAAGGTTCTGTTGGGGCTATTTTTGTCTCAGAATAAAATACTGTGACTTGAACCAAATGGTCCGTAATGCCATGGTTACGAGTCGCAGGATAACTCAAAATAAAATAAGACGCAAATGTGATAGACAAACAGATGGTTTATAGGTTTTTATGATTTTATAGAGCAAAACCTTTTATTCCAGGACTGTTTTAACGCGCTTGTAATAAATCAAAATTCAAAATGGTTTTATTCATTAAAATCTAAGGATCACTTTGAACCGCCAATTTCACTGCCTGTTCCTTTGCGACCAATCCAGGAAAGAAAGGCAAGACTGATTGTTCTTTTTAATGATCCTTTTAGAATACAGAATGGTGTTATAATAATTATATCTTTGAAAAATAATATAAACCTTTTAATATGATTTGTGGTTTGAATGTATCAAACCACAAACGAAAGTTACTAACTCTAACCCAAGCTAAATCGTGGTCACGGTAGCGATTTGGACTGAAAATCTGTTTCCTCGTTATCCATTACCTTTATCGTTCTGTCCATTCCTATAAAACAATTATCCAACCACAAGACTATAAAGGGCAATTCGCCTAAGTCCGAAGTCTCAAGTTTTCGTGCTCTACCCAGGCTTGCGGGAACCCAAACTGGGGTTCTTGTAAAACAAACTTTATGACCGCGACGCGAAACTCATTTTGGCATATTACTACTTCAAGAAGAATCCAGGCGTTAACCCAGTTTTATTGTAAAATAGACTTTATTACCCAGATTTAAAAATCATTTTACAACTAAGCAGCGGGTAACCCTAGTCGTGTTTTGTCGATATTGGAATATGTGCTATCACTTGCTGATCTTAGATTACAACATCGCTTTAATATACTAGTGGTTCGCCCCGAACTGAGATCTCGCGAGTCTCCCTTATAAACAAAAAAATATTATTCGTAATATTTGACTATCAAAATGGTGCCAAGAAATGCATAACCAAACCACTTGACCTACTGATTCATTCAAATTACAGGTAACGGAAGTTCATGTAAATTGGTTATTTTTTGGGGGTAGAAATTGCAGTTATTCTGGATTTCATACTTTTGCTCATATTTGTGTCACTAAAGCTACACGCATAACAAATTTCAGCACTGTGGGATCACTGGTGTACCCTATGAATTTTGATAAAGTTCAGTTTTTATAATTGCTAATAACTTAAAAACAACAAAGTATAAACTAAAAATAAAAAAGAGTAGAAATTTACTGACATGTCTCATCAGTGTTAGTATTCTAACAAGCGGCGATGGGCGTGCAATCTGTCACGTGAATGCGCAAAAGTGAGCATGTATCAAACGTAATGTTTGGACTTGCCTCTGACTATCCCCGCGGATATCTTCGCGGTTCTATGTACTGACTAAGAGATCCGAGGATGTCCATCATGGAGATAAATATAGTCGTAACAGAAAAATCACTAAAATATTGATCACTATGTATCTAGGTACTTACCTAGATTCGTATATATTTAAGTCACGTGACAATCGTGTAGGTATATTTTATTGTATTCTGAGTGAAACATCTGTACCTTTATACTGTTATGTTCTATAGCCGACCCGTTTAGCGGTCCCATACAGAATGCTCACATATAATGGCCCAGGAATTTCCTTGCGATGTTTATGCCATTGTGTGGTGGTCTGCAGTGTAAGTTATAGGCTTACAAATTGGCAACAAACCGAGTTGCCTAACAGAAAAAAAAATATGGCAACTAGTTGCCTACAAAGAGTATAAAATCCTCAATCACAACTTGTGAAACTCGGTTGCCTTGTCAGGAAGGATAAATTTAGATGATCAAATAGAAAATCCTCCGTTTTAAAAACATTTAATTGATCGAGCGAAGCGAGATCTCCAAATCAACTTGGGGAAATCGGCGTTGTATATATGTATGTCTGTATGTACATATGTATGTATGTTGGTTTGTCCGAGGATAACTTTCGAAGCGTTTATCCGATCATTGTGAAATTTGGTATATAGGTAGGTAATGATGGCATAATTTTGGTGTGACTCAATGAGCTAAAAATTTGGGCGGTTGTTGAGATATTGGGGATCAAGAGGGGTAAAAAAGAGACTATTAGGTCAAGTGAGACGTCAAATGAAAGGTCTTTATTAGTACATTTCGACCTCGTTTTTACTTTTAGTAAAGTTTTTTTAGTTATTAGTTATTAGCCATAATAAAAACTAAAGTTTGACAAAATTCACAGGGTACACCAATAACTCCATAGTACTGTTATTTGGTATGCGTGTAGCTTATGTATCACAAATATAGGCAAAAGTCTGAAATCTAGAATAACTGCAATTTGTACCCCAAAAAAAAAACAATTTACATGAACTCCCGTTACCTGTAATTTGAATGAAACTGTAGGTCAAGTTAGTTGGTTTTTATTTCGTCGCACTATTTTGATAGTTAAAGATTACGAATACAATTTTTTTGGTTTTTATTGTGGACTCGCGAGATCTCAGTTCGGGGCGAACCATTAGTTATATAGGATGTCCGTTTCTGAGCATATGCCTCCCCCATAGATTTCCAAAGCGGTTTTAAGCAGCCTGCACCCAACAGCTCCCATCAACCTTTATCAGGTCGTCTTTACCTCGTATTGGAAACATCGCACTGGAAAGCGCAGCGTAGGACGGCCTTTTTGCACAAAGGCCGTCGGTTCTTCGAGCTATTGTGCCCGCCCATTGTCACTTAGGCTTCCTAATCCTCTGGACTATGATAGTAGCCTTAGTTTGTCTACGAAAATCATCATTGCTGATTCAATCTGGTAGACAAATAATCGGAATACCCTTTCCATACCACCATAACCCCAGGCGAGGCCTTCAACAAAGATCTCTATTACTTCTACATAATTTTAGACAATAGAAAAAGATTCTAAGTAATAAGTAATAGGTACATAAATAAATTTATGGTTCTGCGAGAAAAGTAGACCTCGCGTCCCATGTCAAAAAAGTAATTTGCACAACAAATTTCAGGTGCTTGAATTTTCCATCAGGCTTATAAACAAAATATTGGTATAAGTTTTATCGATTACTCGCGTTCCCTTGGTCCTAGGAGGTCTAATCTGGTATCTATGGGTTTGTCTCGTGAAGGCGGTGAGCACTGCGTTGTCTGATTGGTAAAGGTAAGTATAAATTTTCAGAAAAAAATTCAAAATTTTAATCCGTCCATTTATAATGTTACAGCAATCTTTCCCCCTTTTCCCCCTCCACTGGAAATGGAACTGGCACTCTTTTGGATTTTTTTTCGCAACATCTTGTGTAGATAGATGTCCTTAGTGTGCTTCTCAAATTTGATTGAAATTCGTTGAACACTACAGCAAACTTTCCCTTATCCCCCCTATTTTGTTCCCAATCAAAACTATATATTAAAGAAATTTAATAAATCATGGAACTTGTGTGCCAATTTTCGTCAAAATCGTTTGAAAAATGCGACCAAGACAGACTTGCTGTCGCCAATCTTGAAACTGAGACGTTTCACTCGCTTGGTCAATAATGAATGCTGGACATTTCACAGAGCGCTATCTAGCCCCAAACTAAGCAAAGCTATGGGAACCAGATAACTGATAATACGTATACATATATATTTTTTTGTAAAAGCATACTTAAAATATATAGGAAAATATCCAAACCAGGGACTACAAAACTGTAGACCTTGCACATATTTGCCTCGCAGCAAGTATGTGTATCTAACACGCTTAGAACTTAGACCAAACTTTTAAAGCATATTTGTCGGTTAAGTTTCGTATGATATGCAAGGTCTAGTGGTATTTTGTTCACTTAAATAGATTGAATTTCGAGAACAAAGCTTTGTCTGAACTTATGCAGATACACAATGAAGTAGCTAAATAGTACCTACTTATACAGTGGAAGCAACAATTCAAAACCAAGCTATAGAGGTTTACTTTAAAAAAGTACCTAAGTTAAGTTTATCTTGGCTGGTTCTTGTTATGTGGCCTAAGCCACATTAAATTTAATGTGTGCACCTATTATCGCAATTTAAGCCGTAAATATGCTACACTAAGTAGCTAGTACTATACAGGGTGTTTGGTAATATACGGACAATATTCAAGTGACGGTTTCTCAAGACATTATAAAAGACTTCTTGAAAAAAAAACTACCAGTTATATTATCAAATTTTAAAGAAAATTGACCAAGTTTAGATGATTAATTCGATATAAAACTTACTGCCTACACTTGCAATTGACATCCAAAAATAAAGACCGGTTTGATATCTCTGTCGGAAATGGCTGCGGGTTTTGGGTTAGAAGGAGAGAACAAGAGATATCTCGAGATGTCACCAATACAGTATCTGTGGTTAGATGGCAAGCATTATGCAATAGCACAACATAAGTTTAATAAAGTGTTTGTTTCTACATGCCAAAATCAATTTAACATTTCTATGGTAACCATTTCACAAATTTATTTATTATGCTCATCAAAATAATCCCTTTCATTTTTGTGCGTATATTATCAAACACCCTATATAACTAAAGCCTAATGCCGTTGTAAAATTATCACGTTAAGTCGTGGCTTCACCTACATTTAGTCTCGATTAATTCGATAATTAATGCGATTTAACCTTAATCTGACCCAGGCAGATACGTAAGCTCTGTCAAAACTATATTATGACTTTGAAGAGTGATGTGTTATATTCAGACAATACGTCAAAATCAAAGCAGAAACATAACCGAAATTCACCGAAAGAGTTTATCACGCATATCGTAAACCAACTCCAATTTAATTAGAACATGGTAAATCTACGCTATACAATGAGTGATTTTATCGCAAAGCAGTGATCTCTACCGTCGTTAATTCGTACTTCATTTCACCGTTTGTGCGTAGATATCACTAACTCGTACATTCAAACTGACGCACATCGAACTTATCTCCTCAGGGTACCGGAAATCGATATTTAAACGTCGTAGTTCAAAAATACAGTCATATAAACCTGCAGCCAGACATTAAGTTATCGCAGTCCACCACACCACTTTATACCTGTCCATATCCATCCACAGAGGGCGATAAATTCTGTACACCCAACGTCGATCTGATGTATCTACTCCGTTGAGAGTTTTAAAACGGGCCGTGTGAAGTGATCCTTGATAAATTATGTTTACGTTGCATGGATAGATGGTTCGTCTGTATTTGGCCTAAGGATAAGGGGTAGGGCTAGCAAGAGGAGGAAAAACTAGATCCTAGTAATATTTAAAAAAACTTTTA
Source organism: Philereme transversata (assembly GCA_963924445.1). Taxonomy (NCBI): domain Eukaryota; kingdom Metazoa; phylum Arthropoda; class Insecta; order Lepidoptera; family Geometridae; genus Philereme; species Philereme transversata. The sequence goes on from OZ004347.1 coordinate 18,153,067, forward strand.
TGATTATCATACACAATGTAAATTGGAAGATGTAATGATTTTTTAATTTATGTATTGTATTTTTGGAGGTCAGAAAAAATAACGTTAAGTATGTAGGTATTAAGTATGGTAGGTATGTAAGTATTTTATCTGTTAGTATAATTTGCTACTTGCATATACCTATATATCAGTCTATTTTATAAGTATTTTAAGTATTAGGATTAAAACTTTATCATATTTTTTATTATATTTTTTATATATTATATGACGACCTCCGTGGCGCAGTGGACGAATAGCCGGCTGAGACGCAGGAGGTAGTGGGTTCGATTCCCGCCACGGAACAAATTTTTGCATGATCTACAGATATTTGTTTTGGGTCTGGATGTTTTTCTATATATTATAAGTATGTATTTACAAAAAAAAGTATATAAGTATTCTATCAGTTATCTGGTTCTCATAGTACAAGCCCTGCTTAGTTTGGGTCTAGATAGCGTTCTGTGAAATGTTCAGCAATATTTATATTTATATTTTTTATTATACCTAAGATTATACGTGTAAATGTATCCTCCAATTTCGCTCTATCCTAAAGTTGCCTAGAAGAGATCGCTTTCAGCGATAAGGGCACCTATTGTATTGCCTTATTTATTCTAGCCTAGAACTTATTTTTGTATTATTTCTGTGTGTGTGGTAATTCAATAAAGAGTTATCTATCTATCTATGTGCGTGCAGTGTCAGCAGGCGGGCACATAGCTTGAAGAACTAGCGACCGTTAGGATATAAATGTTCTCGTGGAGTCCACGCACTGGAAAGTGCAGCGTGATGGAACGACTAGATGGAAAGACGAACTGATAAAGTTTGCTGGAAGCCATTGGGTGCAGGTTGAACAAGATCGATCACTCCGGAGATTTATAGGGGAGGCCTGTGTTCAGTACGGATGTCCGGTTTCTTAGATGATGATGTTGATGTACGGTTGCTTATATGTCTCCATTTTCGTCCCATGAAACGGCAAACTACGTAATTAGTTTATTAATAATTTATGGGCAAACATTTTTTGTGACTTACTACTTTATGATATTAATTACTGATTGAAACGGGTATTTATCGCGTACATAATTATTTTATTTGTTATCCCGACGTTTCGGCTGTGTTGCAACAGCCGTGGTCACGGGCGGACGCCCGTAGTTCATACGTACTGTACATAGTAATACGCCACTGTACATAGTAATTATGTAATTATGTCGCGAAAGTTTGAAAAATATATTACGATTTTAGTCTCAGAAAATTTGTGTCAGGGGTAATTTTTTTGTAAATGTGTCTGGGCCACAGACTACATACTTTTTTTGTGGTCTAGGCCTATGTTCTTGCATGACCGTCATTCTCCTCCTATAGTAATGTTAAATTCAAACATAAAATGTCCGTGTAAGGCACTCAGAATAATAAAAAAATTAAACTGATTTTGTAAAACATCTTGTCGTGCAGACGTGCAGGGATCTCTTAAACTATTTATATTTCATATTTTTCTAAGGAATCCAATTAAATATAACCCATCATCGATCTCTATTATTAAAGATTCCATTATTACTTTTCAATTATATTTCAAAATCAAGGCTGAGTAATAACTCAGCTTCATAAAATGCACCCCATGGTGATATTGATAACCCATAAATGGACTCGATAAAATGTATGGCGCCAGGGCAAGTCTAATAATGTGCTTTTTTGTTACAGGTATTGACACAGCGGCTCAATTTTACTACATAAAAACATAAGGTATTTTATTTTTATAGTGCTGTCGATACTTACGGAAAATTCTAAGATTTTTAAAACCATCTCAAAAACTTTCAAGCTGAACGGGACTTGAACCCGCATCCTTCCTCATGATACGAGGATGCATTGCCAATTGTGCTACAGGCTATTGTCACGTCAGGGCCGAGAATAGTGAGATAATTCAGTTTACGACTCAAAGCGCCGTTAGCTCCATCTACAGGAAAAGTTTTTACAGTTTTTTGGCCTGCTCAATGCCAAATGTTGCGGTTCAGTACCCAATTGCACAATTGGCAGTGCATCTTCATATCAAGAGGAAGGTTGCGGGTTCAAGTCCCGTTCGGCTTGATAGTTTTTGAGATAGTTTTATAAATCTTATAAAGAGGTTTAAATTTAGGTTTTAAGAATATGGACCAACTGAAATTAAAATGTACCTCAAAAAATCAGAAAAGGCTGAATACAATAATGTCAAGTTTGCTTGACTATATCTTTTTAAACACAACTTTACCGTATACTCTTTGAAAAATGGATTTATATATCACCATAAGTCACTGTTTTATTCACGGTAGAAAACGTTTTCGGTCATAATGAAAGTGGAAACATTAATTTATTTGACACGATATACAAAAATTAAACACAAAAGAAGTTGAGTGTACAATATACCTTGACTTCTGGCTCAAATAAGCAGGTTGATAAATAAATAGGTGGTACACAAAATACCAAAATTCGAAGATTATAGATAAATATAAAATAAAAATAAATATTGCTGGACATTTCACACAGCGCTATCTAGCCCCAAACTAAGCAGAGCTTGTACTATGGGAACCAGATAACTGATAGAATACTTATATACTTTTTTTTTTAAATACATGCTTATAATATATAGAGAAACAACCATACCCGAAACAAATATCTGTAGAACATGCAAACATTTGTTCCGCGGAGGGAATCGAACCCGCTACCTCCTGCATCTCAGCCGGCTATTCACCCACTGCACCACGGAGGTCGTCAAAGGTCAAAGGTTATAAAAATAAAAGGAACATCCAAAGCAACTTCCATCAAATTATCACGATTTAGGAGTCACGCCAAAATAGCGTCAGCTTAGCATGTGCTAAGTACCTATGTAGGCTAAGTACTACCCACCTACTAACTACTACGTATACTGCTGACCCAGATAAGTCATAGAATGTTTAAAAAGTTCCTCTAATACATGAAACACAATGTTCAACCCAAGATTTCTACCTTTTTTTGTAGGTTGTATGAAAAGATATGAAAAGATGATATCTCAGTCGAAGCTAAACTATGCCCAGACAAAATTGGGGTTTCAAAAAGTTAAAAATTAAAACTAGTTTAGAGTTTGTGAGTAACATTTAATTGATCGAGCGAAGCGAGATCTCCAAATCAACTTGGGCAAATCGGCGTTGTATGTATGTATGTATGTACTTTTTGTTTGTCCGCGGATAACATTCGAAGCGTTGATCCGATCATCGTGAAATTTCAAACATAGGTATGTAGGTGATGGCACAATTTTGGTGTGACTAAATGAGTTAAATGCGTTCGGGGGTTGTTGCGATATTGGGGTTCAAGAGTGGTAAAAAAAAATTAAATAAATAAATATAAATATGGCTGGACATTTCACTCAGCGCTATCTAGCCCCAAACCAAGCAGAGCTTGTACTATGTGAACTAAATAACTGATAGAATACTTATTTATACTATTTTTTTTAGTAAATACATACTTATAATATATAAAAAAACATCCAGACCCGGAACAAATATCTGTAAATCATACAAACATTTGTTCTGCGGTGGGAATCGAACCCGCTACCTCCTGCGTCTCAGCCGGCTATTCGCCCACTGCGCCACGGAGGTCGTCACGAAAATGAGACTATTAGGTCAAATGGGACGTTAAATGAAAGGTCTTCATTAGTGCCTTTCAATTCTGTTTTTATTTTTAGTTTTATCTGTGTTGTTTTTGAGTTATTATCTATAATAAAAACAAAACTTTGACAAAATTCACAGGGTACACCAGTGACCCCACAATGCTGAAATTTGGTATTCGTGTGGCTTTAGTGACACAAATATAGGCAAACGTTTGAAATCCAGAATAACTGCACCCTGCAACTGCACTTTTTGTACCCGAAAAAAAACCAAAAAACATGAACTCCCGTTACCTGTAATTTGAATGAAACTGTAGGTCAAGTACTGTGGTTGTTTACTTCGTGCCACTATTTTGATAGTCGAAGATTACGAATAATTATTTTTGTTTTTATGGGAGACTTGCGAGATCTCAGTTCGGGGCGAACCACTAGTTATTTAAAAATCATTTTTGTCTATTATTTTTTATTATTTTCGAGGCCGATACGCTTGGCGCGGCCGTTCAAGCGATCACCGCGGTCACATCGAATTCAACTACAATACTCGTATAGCGTGCAATAAAGTGATACCCAATTTGATCTTATATTTGAAAATTTAGATTTTTCTAATAATTTATTTTACCCAACCATTATAAGTTATCTTTGTAGACAGGTAGGTAAATCGGCTAATTGGTGGTTATTACAAAATCTATTATGGCATATAAAAAACGAAATATTCTGTTCTTTTATAAAATAGCAGACAGAGGGGTTGAAAATAGTATATGTTTGTACAACTTCACAAAAAGTATATTTTTCACAGACATAAAACCTGGCATATGTGCTTCCCACAGGACATATTATTACATTTTCTCTCAACGATCACCGAAATAATGGCGGGCGCAGGCGTAATAACTCACACTTAGCTTTTTATTATCACTCAAATTTCCTTAGGCATACATGTGGGTATTATAATGTTATGAGTGAGACTCTACATTATCTTTACGAGCTGATTCTTGGTGCAGTCAATGAAAGAAAGCGATAAAAAATAAATTGTTTTTTTGGTAATATTGCGTATGACATTAATTATAGGTCCAATAAATCCTACCACAATTGTTCGCATGCAAATAATAATGGTCAATAAACTAAGATTATGGTATATAATATATGTTATTAATATATATAATGTATATTAATAATATCTACCAGAATTTTTTCTAAGATGTTAGCAAACTACGCATCAACGTTTTCAGTATTATAAAATATTCGATAGAACTAGCGTAGGTAACAAATAGTCACTAGAGTTTGATGGAATTACTATGAGACCAATATGAAAGTGATATACTTTCAAATAAAAGAAGATTTTTTTAAATCGGTAAATAACTGACGGAGTTCTGAGGTAAAAGCATAAAACCGTATAGCCTCCCGATAAAATTTAAGGGTTACCCTCGATTTTTTTTTCGCCTTGGTGCCTTGGTCTTCGAGTAATCGGGGAAAATACATGAAAAAAAGGTTCCGACGAATTGAGAATCTCCTCCTATTTTTGAAGTCGGTTAGTGACGTAAAGTTCTTAAAAGTTTGGCCTGTTATTATTTAAGAAGAACGCCATTCATCCATAACTTGACACACATCACCTCCGACCGTCATAAAAGGGGGTGAACAGTGAAAAAGACATCAGACTATGTGATTTTGGGCTAGGTGTGAATTCTGATCACATGATATCGTTTTATGGGCAACGTGATTTACTATGGAGCCAGGCTATGACGCTATAAATCAGTGATAATAGATTATTAAATTGTCAGTTCTCCGAGCGTTTATGGTCTGAAAAATGGATTTTACTGGTGACATTGAAAGGTAGTATAATGTACAACATTCTTCTTCTTAGCGTGTCAATAGCTCTACTTATATTGTGTTAGATGGGTACTTGGCTACATTGATGGCGTCAGGAGAAGCCATTTTAAGTCTTCCATTGTGGTGTTCGGGCAAAAAGGGCACATCAGCAGGTGTTTCATCGACTGTGCAGGATTACCACAGTCGCATTGCGTTTGGCTGGGATCCCTGAACCCCCATTTCCACATATTGACTCTGCAGCGACTAAACTGTGTGCGAAGCCTATTTAAGGACTTCCACACTGGCCACGGCACGTCGTGTCCTGGTGGAAGCTGTTTTTAAGGGGGAATAAAGTCAGGTGGTGGGGGGTTACTATCTATCCACAGTGCGCGTCTAGCAACAGATGGGTTGTCGCTGGTAGCCTGCGTGGAACGGTGAAAACTCTTACGACTTTTCAGGCGTACATGTACCTACATCATTGTTTCGATACTGAAAAGACAGTAATTAACCCTTACTCTGTGTATTCAATCGAAAGTTTTTTATGATTAAAAAAATTAAAAAAAAAAATATATTTACTACAAAATGCACGTACAATACGTAAAATAGCTTAACTTAGGTTACAGTTTTAGTAAGTACAATTTCGTAGAGCAGGGTACACATTTGTCGAGATACCTGTCGTCTCCTCACTAGGCTAGGCCTGTATCGAGGAAACTTAATGACAACTTTTCTTAAACGAATTCTCGCACAGTAGACAGCAGTGCCTAATAGTTGTAAAATCTAATTATGCACCCATTGACTCGATAGATAATCGATTTGTATGTTTTTATTCGATTTTTAGTTAATATCACACTAATATTATAAATATTTGTTTGTTACTCAATCACGTCGTAACGGCTAAACCGATATCGATGAAATTTGGTATGTACGTAGATTATAACCTGGATTAACACATAGCCTACTTTTTTTACTTTTTTTATTGAAACCATTCAAACCATTTTATTCATTGTAAATGTGGTATGATACAGATCTTATATATATATAGAAAAAAAATATCACAGTGTCCAGTCACAAATTACTCTTCCGAGTGTACAATATTACTATACTACCTATCCCGTTTTAATAAATAAAGTTACAATAATTTAATTACAGGTGCATAACCACAATAGTATTAAATTGCAATAAAATTAATAATACCAGTTACGGCATAAATCAATAATTTTAATAAAAATAATGAATTAATTTATCAATAAAAGTTTCTAATTAAATTCGGATAAAATAAAATCTCAAGTTAATATTACAGTAAAATTGATAATAAACTCTAAAAAAGAAAAAATAATAATAATTGAAAGTTAAGATGTTCATTAAAAGAAAATAAAAATAAATTAATTGAATCGTAAAAAAATAATAAATGTAAAAGTGAATCATTCCAATAGTTCTTTAACGTCATAGAAGCATATTGACAAACAACATGTGCAAAACCGCTGACAGAAGCTAATTCTAGGGTGGGGGGAATAAGATCTGCACTGACGTCTCATTGGGGTGTATTGTGCATTACCCCCCTTCTAACCTGCCCCGAGCCATCCTAGCTCCTTGAAGTAACGGAGCAGGATTTTGGGTTGATGGATGCAGCTTTCCAAGATCCCCGTGGATGCCGTTGTATTAGCGGATGAGGGTTCGATGAGCTCCTGCATACCCGTCCTCAGCCTGATATCGCCGGACAGTGAAGCATCACGTGCTCCACCGTCTTTTCCTCCTGAAGACATGCGCGACGAACCCCACTATCCTTGGAGACAGAAACTAGTTATTAAATATTTTTTTCTATTATGCAAATAATTATATTGATAGAAGATTACTTAAAATAATTTTTTTTAAAGTAGATACATAAATACCACCACTATAATCAACTATATCTATCTTCTAAGGTTTTATTTTTATTGATGATGGTCAAGCGCTTGACCACTAACCTGATGGTAAGTGATGGTATGATCGAGGCAGCACGCATGCCCAAAGATAACCTGCTCACACTGGACTTGAAGACTCTTAATTCCAGTTTGCGGGCACAAAACTCTTCTTAGGATTAAACGACGACCTCTGTGGCGCAGTGGGTGAATAATCGGCTGAGATGCAGGAGGTAGCAGGTTCGATTCCCGCTGCGGAACAAATGTTTACATGATCTACAGATATTTGTTCCGTGTCTGGTTATTGTTCTATATTATAAGCATGTATTTACAATAAAAAGTATCAGTTATCTGGATCCCATAGTACAAGCTCAGCTTAGTTTGGGGCTAGATAACGCTGTGTGACATGTCCAGCAATATTTATTTATTTATTTAAACTTGCCTTTGCACATGTCCATTTTTAAGCTCTTCTATCTTTACTCCACAACATAATAAATAAGATAGTAAGGTTTTTTTGAAAAATTACTTTTTCAAAAGGATCTTTTATAAAATTCATAATCGGAACCGCAAGCAGATTCAAATGAGGCCAAACACTAGTAGCCTACTATAAATCCATTCAGAAGTTCCGTTGTCTAGCATCCGTCTCCATCATGAGACCACCTCCATGGTACCATATTATTGCATTGTCACTGAAGTTACATATTATATGTATTCCAAATTTCAGCTCAATCGGTTGAGTGGAACGGGCTTAAAATTCAGTTGCAAGATTCCACCCGGACAAACAAACATAAATTGCAAGTTAATAAAAAGCTTGTAAAAAATACTATTATAAACTCGAAAGTACCTCTGTCTTTATGTCTGTACACAAGTTACAATATGCAAGTAGATTATGACCAGGATTAAAACCTAGGCTACTTTTTTCTCTACTGCGCAGAAGAAGGGTAATGTTTTTTTATTGAAGAAACTTGCGTGCGAAGCCGCTTGCGGCTATAGGTTAAAAATGTTTGCTCTCGCGTTAAAATGTTTCTACAATCCAAAATGACATTTTACTCCTTCATACTTCCAGATAAACTTTTCTAGGACGATCATGTTAGCCGGTTGGTGTGCCGTAAGCCTGGCTAGTCGACCTTATTGGTAAAAGAAAAAGAAGGGACGGCCCGGCAGATGTAAAACATCAAAGCTGATGGTAGAATTATATTATAAATTATATATTATAATTAGAAATTATAAAGACATATGGAGAAAAAGAAAACAACACCAACAAACAACAACAATTTTTTAAAAGTAAAATTAAAGGTTGTCTGGAAAAGATCGCTGCATTAAGCGATAAGACCACCCATTATGACGACCTCCGTAGTGCAGTGGGCGAATAGCCGGCTGAGACGCAGGAGCTAGCGGGTTCGATCCCCGCCGCGGAATAAATGTTTGCAAGATCTACAGATATTTGTTCCGGGTCTGGTTGTTTCTCTATATTATATTATAAGTGTGAATTTACAAAAAAAAATGTATATACATAAGTATTCTATCAGTTATTTGGTTCCCATAGTACAAGCTATGCTTCGTTTGGGGCTAGATAGCGCTGTGTTAAATGTCCAGCAGTATTTATTTATTTTATTTATTTATTATGCTAACATTTATTTGTTTTGAAGTGAAAACTTCTTTAGGCGTTGTGTTGTGTTATTTTTTATTTTAAATTTTCTATTAGTATTATCTTCTCAAATGATCGTGTCGTCACCTAGGCCCTGTCAGAAAACCAGCGCTGCATCGTATCCACCGTGGTACGAAACACCTTATGCTGAGACAGGGACCATTTTGTCCCCACGCAACACCATCATTTTCTGTCAGTGTGAAACTTGTTTTTACTGTGTTTTTATGTCTTTTCCTTTGTTGTTATTGTGTGTGATGTCATGTGGGTTCAAATAAATGTATTTTCTTTCTTTCTTTCTTTCTTATTTTCATCCATTAAAACAACGGCTCAACGACCTTCAGATTTGACTTTCTTATATTTTTGCGTGACGGCATGACGTCATACAAGTCGGTCTTGCCCCCAAGATGCGCCAATAGATATTACACATCAAAAATTATTCTATTTTGAATCTAAAACTGTATTACTAGATACGATTATAATTGTCCTCGCTTTTTAGTTCTTTACGATGTTTGACGGCCTCCGTGGTGCAGTGGATAAATAGCCGGCTGAGATGCAGGAGGTAGCTTGTTCGATGCCCGCCGCGCAACAAATATTTGCATGATCTACATATATTTGTCTGGACGTTTTTCTATATATTATAAGTATGTATTTAAAAAAAAGTATAAAATATTCTATCAGTTATCTGGTTCTCATAGTACAGGCTCTGCTTAGTTTGGGGCTAGATAGCACTGTGTAAAATGTCCAGCAATATTTACTTATAATTTATTTATATAGATACCATTTAATGTATACAACCTGTAATGTTATGTACGACACACGTCCGTTGACGTTATATTTATTGTTGTTGTTCGAAATGATTCATAGGTCAAGTATTCATCATAGTCATTTTACGAGAATCGTATTTCATGACAGTTTAAGTATCTTGGGAACGTTGGGATCCTGTAGACTCTATGTGCCTTTGTTATTAACTTTTCACCCGAAGTACCTTGAAATAACTGCTCATATATGAGTAAATAAGTACTCGTGCATAAAGGGTTCCATGTTGACTAGTAAGCAGTGTTGCCAGCACCTCAATCAGAAAAAGGCCGGTAGCTTTGTTGAAAAAGGCAGACTTTTGGGCACGAAAGGCCGAAATTGAAAGAAAAAACGTTATTTAACTAAAAATATATTTTAAAGGTTTATACACATTATAACAAATATATTTTAAATTTTATAGAACAAAGACTGGGCAGTCTTTACTTATATTTTATTTTAGCACATAACATTTCTGGTGATGCCTCGAAATTTATTATACCACCACAGTTTTCTATGCCTGGAGTAGTAATCATTAGAGAAGCTACCGTCTCCGTATTGAGACGAGTGCGGCTTTCAGTTTTAATCCTCATGAGTTTACTAAAAACACGCTCATCACTCGCGTTTGAAAATAGGAGAACCAGCAGTAAGCCAATAAGTTTATGTAAATTAAAAAATTGGCAATTTCTTGCTATATTTCCCAAAGGCCGATAATCGGCCCCCTAGGGGCCGAACTGGCAACTCTGCTAGTAAGTTCTGATACATGAGTTGAACACTAGTTCAGTAGGCCTAGCACAGTAACTGTGGAGAAGGATTTAGTCATGAGTCATTTATCGGAACAAAGAAGACACTTGTCGACCGTCTCAAGCACGGCGATTACGAGAGTGAACCGGAAGAAACATTGTCGACACTTCTTCGACAGTCAAAATCAAAAATCAAAATCAAAATCATTTATTTCACAAATCAAGCAATATACATATAACAAAACATATTTTAATTAAAATTCAATTATTGGCTTGTACAGTGAGTATTGGCGTGCAGTACCTACACTAAGTACAAGACTTGTGCTGTAGGTACTGCTTTACCTTCCATACATAAATAAGTTGTTTAGACATGTTGAGGTTGTATAATAATTACATTCTGGTTGTAATTGTGTATATTATATTATATTAAGCTATTTTATTTTACAATTAAATTAATAAATTTTATAATATTTTATTTTATAATTATTAGTACATTCAATCCTATTATAGATTAAGTACCTATCTATATTTTATATTTATCTATATATAATATATAAGTATAAGTATATTAATTTTAACTATTTTATTAATCAGCAATATTGTAATGTTAATCGTTATTTAATGTTAATAGTTCAATAAGCTTAGCAAGATTCAACGTGTATAATTTTATATAATTTATTTTATCACTTTCAACAATTCTTCGGTTTCCTCATACCCTAGATTTAGAAGCCAATCAAATAAGGAACTTTTACATTCTGCTTGGTTCATGTGCACCAAATTCTTTATTACCTTATTGGCTTTATTATACAATAGAGGACCTGTTCGCGATTACGCTAAACTTTGTTCTTCATTACGGTGTCGTTCTACCAATCCACGCAAGTCACGTGACTATTTTAAACTTTTCCTATTGGATGTAATAAAAATGTTCCTACCAACCCCGCTCCTCGAATTTTGTTGGAAGATACGCCTTTACACGCACGCACGCAAGACAATATACTGTTTTTAATTGAAATATCCCGAAATCCATAAAGAAAGTATCCTGTAATAAGCCAATCGTCATAAATAAGTACCTGACATCGCAAAGTAGGTACATGTGGTCCTTCAACGCCAAATATATCAAGATTCAGCATCCTGTGGAATACGCGGACACGTGGCTGCCATTACCGGAAAATCACCAAACTACGCAATTGATATCTGGATTTTGGAATAAGGATTACCTGGAGGCTAAGCGCGCATTGGAACTGATATTGGATTGGTATTCCATCAAACTTCAAACGCAATCTGGTGGGACCAACCTTCTTTTCTTTCCATACACCTCCCTGTTCTTTTTGTCTAATTCTATGTCTAAATGGATTTCAGAGCAAAGGAGTGCTAGTTCAGTGCTAAACGTGGATTAAAACGAAGGCTTGTGACGTTGCTATCGCTGCTGACGTGTTTTTTCTTCCACTCATCCATTCAAATCGTAAGTACTCCTGCTTTCATATACCACCAAAATGTCTACTTCGTCTCGTGACAAATCTCCCAAGCTAAGTGTAGATACTAATGTAGTTCCAGAAAGGTCTAAATCCCGCGATAGATCTCCCAATGTCCTCTGTGACAATCCTGATTTAGTTCGCGAGCTGGTTAAAAAACGAGGAATAGTAAAGGGTAGGCTTACTAAATTTAATACCTATATACAATCATTAAAAGATAACGAAAGCTTTGTTCGTTCTTCTCGAGATCACATAGATTTAAAATTACGCATCAAGGGAGCTACTAGTTTATTTACCGAGTTCAATGATATCCAAGCTAAAATCGAAGAGTGTGTTTACGACAGCGAGATAAACGATCAGTTATGTAACAGGGAATCATTTGAAAACTCCTATTATAGCACGTTAGCCCTTGCGGAGTCCATGCTATCCAGTGATGAGGTTACCGACTGTTCTCATAAGTCCTGTCACAGCGATAAGCCACAATCGGTGAAATTACCTGTCATTTCTATGCCTACCTTCGACGGTTCATATGAGCACTGGCTTGAGTTTAGAGATACTTTTTTATCGTTGGTACATACCTCTAAACATATAAGTAGTATACAAAAGTTTCATTACTTGAAGTCGTCATTGAAGGGTAATGCCATGTTGGTTATAGAATCGATAGAATTTTCCTCTGATAACTATTCTGTTGCATGGGAGTTGTTGTTGAATAGGTACAACAATAATCGAGTTTTGGTACATAATCACGTAAAGGCATTGTTTACAATTAGTGCGTTGACAAAAGAGTCGCCCGCATACATAAGAAAACTAATTGATACGATACTAAAGAACTTACGCGCACTTAAAATCCTAGGTGAGCCTACGGACTCCTGGGATACTCTTATCAATTATATAATCGTGTCTAAATTAGATAAAACAACTGAACGCGAGTGGGAGACATATAAATGCACATTGTTATCGAGCGAAAACAATTCTAAACGCGTTATTAAAATGAGTGACTTGATTGGATTCTTAAAAGATAGGGCAGATATGCTGGAAACATTGCAGCTGTCCCATAATAAGGCACATAATAATTTACAAGCCGAAACTAAAAAACATTCACATTCATATAACACGTCACACTGCAATGTTTCTTCGACCAATAAGTCATACGACCGTCAGTCACGCGTTTATAAACCCTGCTTGAAATGCAACGGAACTCATCAGCTTTATTCATGTCAGAAATTCATTGAAAGCGATTTAGAATCAAAATTAAAACTGGTACGCGATCACAAACTTTGCGAGAATTGCTTACGCTCGGGACATGCATCTGATAGCTGTAGGTATGGGCCGTGCAGGAGATGCAACAAGAAACACAACTCAATCATTCATAATGATAACACTGATAGCTCGGTCTCATTTCATTCGAGTGTTGCATCTGAGAGGTCCGTCGTGAGTGCAGCCGCAGCGCAGGCTTCCTCTGACCGCCGCTCCACGTCCGTCGCGGACCCTATCCACGTAAACAAAGCGCACATGCAAAATCAATGCACTAAATCTAAAGGTTTGCATACAGTTTTATTGTCAACAGCTGTAGTTGAGGTCGCTGACACTTATGGTGCTTATCACCAAGCGCGCGCGCTGCTAGACAGTGGAAGCCAGCGGTGCTTCATCTCTAAATCATTTTGTAATTTAATAAACGCGCCATTAATACAGTCCATTCATGAAGTAAGAGGAGTAGGTAATTCAGTGATACAATGTTCAGAAACTTGTAGCATTGAAGTTAAATCGCGCGTCGATAATAAATTCATTACGCGCATAGAGTGTTTTGTACTATCGCAAATAACGTCTACGCTGCCAGCCTTATGTCAATTAAGCGCGCAGTTCTGTATTCCAGACAACATAAGGTTGGCAGATCCGCAGTTTTTAGATTCTAAAGACGTAGATATATTAATAGGCGCTGATAGGTTTTGGGACCTTTTAGGTGAAGGTAAGCTAAGACTTCCCAGCGGCCCTTACTTGCAAAACACGAAACTAGGTTGGATAATATCTGGCCCTGTTGTTAATCAATCGAAAAATGAAACGCGCATTCATTGTAACTTTAGTAGTACGTTAGATTCGCATATTAGTACACTAGATTCACAATTACGTATGTTTTGGGAGGTCGAAGAGCTTCCTAAAGCCGCGGATACACGAACGGAGGAAGAACGTACATGTGAGGAACATTTCACTCGCACTACAACGCGCGATAGCGAGGGAAGGTTTTCCGTGCGTATTCCTTTTAATGATTCGCCTAATACCTTGGGTGAATCATATACGCAAGCCGAGCGCCGTTTTGTCGCATTAGAAAAACGCCTACAGCGTTCGCCTGACTATAAGTTATTATACGCAGATTTTATGAAGGAATACGAAAACTTGGGTCATATGAGTCCGGTGAACTCTTATGAGAGCCCATGTTATTTCATGACGCATCACGGCGTCTACCGGGAACATAGCACCACAACGAAGTTACGAGTTGTTTTCGACGCCAGCGCACCTTCAACTTCCGGAAAGTCACTTAATGACTTGCAATTAGTCGGCCCGCCGATACAGGGTGACTTAATTTCTATTCTTATTCGCTTTAGACAACATAAATTTGTCGTATGCGCTGACGTTACTAAAATGTTCAGAAATATTTTGATAGACAAAGACCAACGAAAACTGCAAATGATTTTATGGCGTAATGATCCCTCGAAACCCTTAGGTATTTACGAATTAAATACCGTTACCTACGGAACTGCCTCCGCACCGTTTCTAAGTGTGAGGTGTTTGAAGCAGTTAGGACTTGAGTCATCGGACCCTGATGTTCAAAGAGCAATCAGGGATGATTTTTACGTTGATGACCTGTTGACGGGAATGAATGATAAATCTAGCCTAATAAAATTATGTGTAAACATTAAGAACGCGCTACAGTCTGGTTGTTTTCCACTTCAGAAGTGGATGTACAACTTTTCATGCGATGAGGATGATGAGTTGTCCAACCAATCGAAGGAAATTAAATCTAATAAAAATATGAGTTCAAAAACGCTAGGTTTAGGCTGGGATAATTTAAATGATGAATTTCATTTCAATACTCAATTTCATAATGATAACAAGCCAGTCACAAAAAGGTATATTTTATCAAATATTTCACAAATATTTGACCCTCTTGGCTTGTTAAGTCCTACGATAATTATTGCAAAGGTTTTATTGCAACAATTATGGCTACTTAAAATGAATTGGGATGACACAGTTCCATCGAATGTCGCGCAAACATGGAACCGGTTTGTTATTTCATTAAAAATGCTCAATTCTATTCGCATTCCTCGGCACGCTATAGGTAGCCAGCCTATTTATTTAGAACTGCATGTTTTTAGTGACGCATCGCAGACGGCTTACGGTGCCTGTGTTTATATTCGCTCGTTTAATCAGGATCAAACGATAACAGTAAGACTGCTTTTTTCTAAAGCCAAGGTCGCGCCTTTTAAGGCGATGAGCATACCACGCCTTGAGCTTAGTGGTGCCTTGCTAGGTGCTAAGCTGTTTGATAAGGTTCGCAGTTCATTACTTTGCAAGTTTGATAAGTGTGTGTTTTGGACGGACTCGACCATAGTATTAGGTTGGTTACACATGGCACCGAATAAATTAAAAACATTTGTTCAAAATAGGACTTCCGAAATTCACGAAATGACGAAAGATGTTATTTGGCGTCACGTCAGTAGCAAGGAAAATCCCGCTGACCTCGCTTCACGAGGTTGTAGCTTGGAAGAACTTTCATCTTCCACGTTATGGTGGGAGGGACCAAACTTTTTACGAAGCCCTAGTTTCTCAGTAGACGATCATACGGTCATAGAATCAATGGAGGATCTTCCCGAGATTAGATCATCGTTCACTTCCTTTGTGAATCATGATTCATCTAACTTATCACTGTTTCCGTTTGACAGATTTTCACAATATAAACGTATGAAGCGCGCATTAGGATTTATGCTACGATTCATTCACAATATTCGCAATAAAAATAATAAACGCACAGGCGCTCTAAGCGTTGGTGAGTTGGATGTATCTGAAAGAACATTGGTTCGTTGGTCTCAAATGGAAAGTTATCCTAGTGAATATAAATCGTTAACAAACCGCGTGAATTTTAAAACTAAAGGTAACTTATCGAAATTAAATTTATTTTTAGACGAAAATAAAATAATGCGCGTAGGTGGGCGATTAGGTAACTCGAACGAATTTACTTACAATAAAATGCATCCTATATTAGTAGATAGCAAACATCATTTTGGTTTGTTGTTGTTTCGACACGAACACTTTCAGCTCCTCCACGCAGGTCCCCAGGCATTACTTTGTCATTTACGCGAAATATGGTGGCCTTTGAGTGGTAGGAACCTCGCTAGGCGTGTAGTCAACGCTTGTGTTACGTGTACTCGCATGAAGGGAAGAATACTTACTCCTCCCATGGGTAATTTGCCCAAAGAAAGGATAACTCCCAGTTTTCCATTTATTCGATGTGGAGTGGATTACTGTGGGCCAGTTCTCATACTTAACCGTAAAGGTAGGGGTGCTCACACTATAAAGGCATACATATGTTTATTTGTGTGCTTCGCGACGCGCGCTATTCATTTAGAGCTAGTCAGTGATCTCACGACTGAGGCATATTTATTAGCATTAAAAAGGTTCATTTCTCGCCGTGGTAAACCACTACAAATATTTTCTGATAATGGTCGTAACTTTGTCGGGTTAATGAATGATTTTTCCGATTTCTTACGCAATTGTTCTTCTGATATTATAGAATACGCTACTAGCCAGCAAATTAAATTCAAGTTTATTCCCCCTTATTCTCCGCATTTTGGTGGTCTATGGGAGGCAGGAGTTAAATCATGCAAATATCATTTACGTCGTGTTGTAGGAAACGCGCACCTCACTTTTGAGGAGTTTAGCACAGTCCTATCACAAATAGAAGCTATCCTAAACTCCCGACCGCTCTCTCCTCTTTCTCCGAATCCTGATGACCTCACTCCTCTGACACCTGCTCACTTTTTGGTTGGTCGACCGCTAACTGCACCATCCTGCGATGACCTCAGCGACACTCCCGCGCACCGGCTGAAGCGTTATCAGAGAGTAGAACAAATACGCCAACATTTCTGGACCCGTTGGGCCAAAGAATATATATCAGAGTTGCAGGTGCGGACTAAATGGACCAAGGGATCGCCGGAGTTGAAGCCTAACTCACTCGTGTTGATAAAAGAAAACAATTTTCCACCTCTCAAATGGCATATGGGTCGAGTGCTTGCGACCATTCCAGGCAAAGATGGCATCTCCAGAGTAGCGGACATACAAACAGCTTCAGGCGTTGTTCGACGAGCTTACGCGAAGATTTGTCCTCTCATTCAAGATCAAGATGAAGCATGCGCATGATGAAGGATCATCAGGAATATTGAAAGCGGTCGCTTCCAAGGCCGGGGGCATGTTCGCGATTACGCTAAACTTTGTTCTTCATTACGGTGTCGTTCTACCAATCCACGCAAGTCACGTGACTATTTTAAACTTTTCCTATTGGATGTAATAAAAATGTTCCTACCAACCCCGCTCCTCGAATTTTGTTGGAAGATACGCCTTTACACGCACGCACGCAAGACAATATACTGTTTTTAATTGAAATATCCCGAAATCCATAAAGAAAGTATCCTGTAATAAGCCAATCGTCATAAATAAGTACCTGACATCGCAAAGTAGGTACAAAGTAGGTACGTTTAAGAACGCTTGTTGACGTTGTGCAAACACAGTTTTAACCGTTGGTTTAGGCAGGATTCTGTCTTTTCTTCTACTACCAGAAGACAGATTGTCGTTTACATCTACTTTCTTGTGTTGAGATAAAACAACATTAAAAATGTACAACTTACGAACGGCAAGCACTTTACAGTCATTGTACAGGTCTGCTGTTGGGAATCTATACGGTTTATAAGTAGCCACTTTTAACACTGCTCGTTGCGCACGTTCTAATTGTAACATGTAAGTTACACAGGCACCGCCCCAAGCGGTGTTACAATAGGTTAAAATAGATCGACACAGTGAATCATAAACATTTATTAGCAACCTATGATCTCCAACATCTCTCAAATTCTTAAAAACATATATCAATTTACGCACTCGTCCTGCGAGAACGTTTATGTGTTTCTTCCAATTAATTTTCTCGTCAATAATTATGCCTAGGTATTTAATATTATTAACTTGTTCCAGTTCTGGGCAAACACAGGAACCGGACGCGCAATTCAGATGTGCTTTCAGAGTTAGTACAGGGGTTCTAGTACGTGAGATACTAAATGCCATAAATTTAGTTTTACTTATGTTAAGTGTTAATAGATTGTTTCGGAGCCACGCGACAACAGTTTTTAGCCCTTCTTCAGCATGTGCTCTAGCCTCCTCCCAACTATTGCCTTCGAAAATAAGTGCTGTATCATCTGCATACGAGTATATTTTAGCGTTTGTTAGTTTCAGATTACAGAGATCATTGACATAAACTAGGAAGAGGCTAGGGCCCAGCACACTTCCTTGTGGGACACCAAAGGTTGTTGGTAGTGCTTGACTGATTAATTCACCAATTTTGGTTTGGTGCATCCTGTCAGTTAAATAGTCGGATAGTAAGGTTAAAGAATTGTCGCGTATACCAATTAGTTCCAGTTTTTTTATAAGTATGGGAATAGAGACAGTGTCGAACGCTTTGGCCAAGTCCAAAAATACACCAATCACCTTTTTCTTTTTATCTATATTATCAGAAATGTAATCTACAAGACCCGTGACTGCCCCTTCTGTCGACCGTGCTGCTCTAAAGCCGAACTGAGCAGGTGAAAGTATATTGAATGACTCTAGGTAAGAAGTTAGTCTCTTATTGATGACTTTCTCCAGGATCTTAGAAAGGGCAGTCAGTACTGATATTGGTCTATAGTTTTCGACACTGTCTCCATTTCCACCTTTAAAAACTGGGGTAATGATGGAAGTCTTAAAAACTTTCGGAAATATACCAGATGTCAGACTAACATTACAAATATGTGTAATTATAGGTACCAATACAGGACTACAGAATTTAAGAAATACTGTTGAGATTCCATCGTATCCAACAGCACAATCATTTTTCAGTCCACTTAGAATTGCCTTTACTTCTGCCTCGTCAGTCTGTAGCATTCCAAAAGAGTTTATTTGGGAGGGTATGTTTTTCAGTCTATTTTTATTGTTACCCAGATCGGTAGATTGGATTTTAGTTGCCAAATTTTTGCCTACGTTCGCAAAGTATTCATTAACCAAGTTTACTGATAGTTGGGCATTTGATGTTATATTCAATAAAAGATCGCTACTTGTTTTAGGTTTGGTTGTGTATGTTATTTGTCGTATCGTTTGCCAGGTTTTCTTAATGTTTTTTTTATGTTTTTCTAATTCATTTTGTTCGTATTCAATTTTAACTTTTTTTAACAATTTTGTACAAAAATTTCGGTACCTCGAATATGAGAGTTTCAGAACTTGATTGTTCGGAGCTTGTTTTAGTTGTCGGTGCATTCTGTCACGTGTACGAATACATCTTAGCAGGCCTGCCGTGATCCAGGGTTTGATTATGCGTTGGTTATGTGAGACTTTATAGAATCGCGTACTCAGTTTTGTTATTTCCGTAAGCTTATTCACTAGTAACTCCGCTGCAATATTAGCATCCATAGTATTTAATATGTCAGTGAAATCTGTAACTTTTAGTTGTTCAGTAACAATACTCATATTCATTGTAGATCTAATTTTTTTAGGTACATTTAATTTTCCTTTTTTCATTATACTAAGTAGAGCAGGACAGTGATCAGTAATATAAGTTTGCAGGACCACTGTTGAACATTGATTTTTAGTTTTTAGTATAATATGATCATAACACTTTTCTCCTCTAGTATTTAAAGTGTGACCGGGTAATAATCCGTGTGCTGCCAGTAGCTCTAAGTAGCTGGGAGAATGTCTGTCAATATTATCAGGTTGGATATCGATGTTAATGTCACCTATAACTGTAATGGTGGGGTAGTTTTTGACCATGTTTAGGGTGGAGTCCAAGGAGCTTAGGAAATTGTCTATGTGAACGAATGATGGTGATCTGTAGAGAGCAATAATCACAATATTACCACTTATTTTCAGCAGAAGGCAATTTGAGTCTAAAAAGTCTGGTTCTTCTATTATACAATTTATATGAGATTTAAAGTAAACAACTATACCGCCATTTTTATTCATGCAGTTTTTAGTATAAGCCAAATTATAATTTTGTAGAAGTGGAAAAGGTTTATCTTCGTTAAGCCAGCACTCTGTTAAAACAAAAATGTCACATTTAAATCCTAACCTCGCATCAAGAAGTTCCAGAGAGGAAAAGTTCTTATAAATACTACGAATGTTTTGTGTAAGTATGTTCAGTGATTTATTACTAGTATCAATGAGTGATTTACAGGTTTCTGGATCACATTCATAAACCTTTGCAATAGCAAGGTCATCAATTTGGTCACATATTACATTTTGCTGTATATTATCATCCATAATAAAAGATATTTACTTTAGCTCCGATATAGTAGATCCTGTATATATTCCAAGGATAAGATATTGATTCGCCGGTAATAGTAAAGGCGCGATTAGACTGTACTGTTGCTATTTGTGTATATATTAATAACATGTGTGTTCTTGTTGTGGTGTTTATAGTTTTAGAATTAACTCTTAAGTATATTAACATTAAATGCTTACTAGTAATGTGTTTCATAGCTAGTCATTTTGATTGCTTCAATTCTTCTAGCTGTGTTTCACTTGTAATGGAAATCGGCGATGCTCCTTCAGTCTTCCGTAAGAATATTTTACCATTCGTACACCAGCAGAACTTATATCCATTGTTTTTGGCAACATCTCTGGCAAGAAAATAGATTCGTTTTGCTCTTGGGGTTAGGAAGTCTGAGAGATATATGGGTGTTTTCTTCCCCTCTATCCCTATAGCCACTGTGTTGAGCTTATCGCCAATATGATGGTAGTTGTATTCTTTGACTGCTTTTAGGATGTTGTGTTTTTTAAATGGTGTAGTGACATCCATCACAATTGATCTTTCTCCATTAGGCTTGCCCTTAGTACGATAGATGTTTCTAATAAAGCCATGTTCTACTTCAAGTTTTAGCTTATTATGCAGGTTGTCGACAATGCTCAGTAGATCACTTTTGGATTCATTTTGTTTTACAGGAATCCCCCTGATTTCGATACTGGTGCACCTTGCGTTCCTCTCCAACTCCTCTATCTTATCCTCCAGTTTTTCTAGCCGTTTATCACTCCCCTCACGCTTCCCTTCCAGATTTTCTACTCTTGTTTTTAGCTCTTCGTGATTTTTACATATGAAATCTAGTGTCTTTTCTATTTCAGAATTCGTTTTATGTAGTTCTTTTATGTTGGCTTTAATTTCTGAAACATCAGATACCAGTTTCGACAAAATCGTTTGCTGCTCGGTTTTCCAGGCAGTGAGCATTACCATTACATCGCTTTGATTTCCGTCATCGTCGTCTTTTTCTGGAGAGTATGCTGGTCGAGGTCGTTTACCGCGGGATGTAGTGGCCGTCTTTTCCGAAACGGAGGCTTTAGGTGGGGTGCGTTGAGTATTCATCTCTAAGAGAAGTACTACTAGAATATAAGTATCGCTGTGGTATACTTGTTTACTTGCTGGATTAACAACAGTATTTTTGCCTTGTACTAGACCACCATAGGTCAGAGAGGATAATCATCCACAGTATGGCTCTTTAATCAACAGCTCATATGCTAAAGTCACCTTTAAAGACAGTAGTCTACAACAACCAGCACGATAGCCATCATTTTCGCTATCTTTGACATTTAAGGATAGACAACTTTCTTCTGAAATTGTCTAGGTCTTACGATGCCTAGACTACACTGTCTTCTCAAGTTGTCTCTTTCGCACTCTTCTCAATCACGCGCTTGCCAACAATTTTTGGTTAGATATTTAATTATTTATATATACAACATACGTTGCTATAGGCAGAGTATCTTTCTCTTGTCTAGGAATAAAACTTATTGAGGCTGTTCATGTCAAAGACAATATCGGAAGAATCGACAGAGAATGGAATAGAATAACGCTTTATTGTACATCACACTCAAATTTAAAAAACAAATAAAAATACACGCAGAAATACAAATTGCGGTCAGAGCCTTGTCGTCTCTTCGAAGAGTAGACAAGGAAGTCGCTGTGCTAGCCCTGCAGAATGAACTTGCTTAGTCATAACATGTCAAGACAGCAATAATTTGCGTTTTACAAAACTATTCTACTAAGGAATGTAGAAGCAAAACATACTAACAGACATATGCGAATGAGACAAAATGGGTAGTTATGGTCTATCTACGCTAAATCTGCGAAACTAAGAATAGCAGATTTTTATGAGTAGAGTTCCCCAAGCTCACCCGGGAGAGAATGCCGTGTAGCTTCATTTGATCCCATTTTTTTTCCTCATCGCAAAAACAGGAATGTCTTATGTATTAAGCCTAATGTCTGTCTGTCTGTTCGTGTGACTGACTGTTTGTAGTATCGTTGTTCCCAAACGGATGGATCGATGTGAACGCGGTTTTTTTAATAGAAAGTTAGTTTAAATCTGGTCGTTTTTAGCTATGTGTGATGAAGACCAAGTCAGCCTAAGAGTAGAGTTCCTCGTGAAAGGGTTCGTCCGTAGAAGTACTACCACCATACCTATTTTTGCCGTCAAACAGCAATACTGTATTTTGATTTGAATGGTAGATTTCAGGTGAAATTACAGGTACTTGAGGCTTTACACCTGTATGCCTCAAGTTGATGGACGTAGGGCACGTTCCTAAGCTGTGTGATTTGTTATTATGTTAGGTGATGGTTACCATTACCAGGTCATATAAAAAAAAAGTGGTACCGGGTATTATATTTCAAAGGCTTGCATTGAGGCATCACAGAATGAGCCCAATGAGAAAGAGAATGCTACACATTGCGTGTATTTGTTTTATTTAAGGTTTTTAGGGTAGGAATCTTTTTCTCGTGTTAATAGTTCATTAAATTGACTGAATTTAATAATGATAAGTTAAGATAATGTTTTTTTGCTAGAATATAGTAAACACATAAGGTCATAATTTATAAGTTAGGCAGATACAAAAGTTTTTTAGGGGTGTAAGAATGTTAGATTTCTAAATTCTTAAGATCTAATCTACCGCTCTGCAGACTTAGCGTAGCCGGACTGTTATGTGTTGCTATTTCTTGTAAGGAATGTATGAGTATTGTGTGTGAAAAATTACGGTTTGGTGTGATAATGGTTTTAATGGGCTTATTTTTACTTGCAATGTTTAAGCCAATGTTTAAGTAATTCATTGAAGAAAGTAAATATATTTCAAAGTGACTGATCTTGTCTGACCTTCATCCAACGGCTCCCAGAAACTTTTACCAGGTCCTCTTTCCATCTAGTGGAAAGTCGTAGACCAGGTCGCCCTACGCTGCGTTTTCAAGTTCAGTGTTTTATTCTCTTCAGTTTATTCAATCATCATCATCATCATCGACAGCCCATAAGTGCACACTGCTGGGTGTAGGCCTCCCTTTGTGAACGCCACCCCTCCCAATCCTGTGCTGCGCATCCATGAGTTGCCCGTGACTTTCTTTATGCCGTCGACCCACCGCGCCCTTGGACGTCCTGGACTTCTTAGGTCTGTTCTTGGCCACCATTCGGTCAAAGATTTACTCCACCTTCCATCGCCTCGTCTAGCCAAGTGTTCTGCCCAGTTCCACTTGAGTTCCACCACCCTTGTTCTAAAACAAAATAAAGCAACCCTAACTTTAACACTTTTTTGGTAATCGGCCAAACAATTAAACACTTGTTAAGGAAGGGTGTCTACAGTTGACCACTATTTGCGTTCCACCGACCAAATTGAACACCTCTGGTCGTGACGTCCAAACCGAATTTAATGTCGTAAATTACACCCAGACGCTATCTCGACTAAATAAGGTCTGCATTGGCTTGTGTTTGGTTGGAATGTGAGCGCGATAGCGGAAGCTGAAGCGGAAAAACTAGTGCTTCGCCCCGAACTGTGGTCTCGCAAGTCTCCCAGAAAACAAAAAAATATATAATTCATAATTTTTGACTAATAAAATAGTGCCACGAAAAGAATAACCAAATTGTTTCACCTACAGTTTCATTCAAATTACAAGTAACGGGAATTCTTGTTAATTGGTTACCCTTTTTAGGGGTATAAATTGCAGTTATTTTGAAGTTCAGACGTTTTACTATATTTGTTATATAAGAATACATAATTTTAGCACTGTGGGATCACTGGTGTACCCTGTGAATTTCATCAAAGTTCATTTTTTGCTATGGCTAATAACTTAAATACTACAAGGTTTTAACTAAAAATAAAAACTTGGTCGAAACTTAGTTATTAGACCTTTCATTACCACAATATCTCAACAACCCCCCCCCCCCACACATTTTTAGCGCATTTAGTCACACCAAAATTGTGCCATCACTACCTATCTATATATCTATCTACAAACATACATACATACATGCTTACATATAACGCCGATTTGCCCAAGTTGATTTGGAGATCTCGTTTCACTTTATCAAAAAATATAATTTATTGTTCAAAAAAGGAATAAAAACGGCTTGATTTTGCACCAGCATTACTTTTAGGACTAGATAATGCTAAAAATAGTACAATAAGTGGCCTTATCGCTGAAAACAGTTTCTTCCAAGTAATTATTTGAATTGAAATATTGCTATTATCAGAAAAGTAGAAATTTACCTAACATAAAGCTAAATAGAATTTTCTACCAGTCATTAGTTCTTAGGATAGATAACGATATTGGTGTGCTTAATCAGATAATTATTAGATGAATTAGTTGCGTACTATTTGCGTATCTAGTTTTAAGTGTTTTAAATATGATTTGTTAATTTAAGTGTGGTATACAATAAAGCGTTTTCTGTTCTATTCTATCTAAAAAGTATCAAAATGAATTGATCTCTAATTGGAGCTGTCATTTCTAGTTACTCCAAGATAAATTCAGACCAGCAGCGCATGGGGGCTGCATCTTCTTGTTATGTTGCCCTCTATTTTGGGAAGCTTTTATTTAACTTGCAATGTTTGTTAGTTAAGGTCGAATCTTGCAAAGTTCTCACCGATTGAGCGGAAACTTGAGATAAATATATATAATTTTGGTGATGCAATAATATGGTACCATGGAGGTGGTCTCATTATGGAGACGGATGCAACGGAACTTCTGAATGGATACTAGTATTTGGGCTCATTTGAATATGCTTGCGGTTCCGATTATTAACTTTGTAAAAGGAAATTGAAAAAAATATTTTTCAAAAAAAAAACATATAAAACTTATATTTTGGATAATTACGTTTTTAAATTTGTTAATTGTCAATTTTTGTACATCCCTTGGGAGTTTGTTATAAAAGCGTACACCTTGCCCTTTAAACGATTTACTAACTTTATGGAGTCTACAAGTGGCAACAGCGAGTTTATATTTATTTCTAGTATTAAAATTATGAATATCGCTATTTTTCTTAAACAAATTAATATTTTTGTGAACATACATTAGATTTTCATAGATGTATTGACAAGGGAATGTCGTAACAGTATTTATTTCTTTAAACTTATTGCGTAATGATTCTCTGGGGTCCATATTATAAATTGCACGAACAGCCCTCTTCTGCAGCACAAAAACGCTGTTTATATCTGCAGCACTCCCCCACAGCAGTATACCGTATGACATAATGCTTCGGAAGTAGCTGAAGTAAACTAGTCTAGCTGTGTCTACGTCGTGGCAACGGAACGTTATGTTCCGAGGGTCCATTATCATCATCAGCATCACTGATTTTCTCTCCGGTTACTAAGTATGTCTTTTCCATTTCTACGATGTTTTATTGTGTATATACCTGTTACAATAATTCGACAGTATCTATACTTTAGGAGAACGTGAAATGACCAAACCCTTTTATTGAAGTTTGGTCATTTTGCGTTCTTCTCCGCTCATGCACTAAGCGAAGACCTAAGGTCTAGATCCGCAGATAAATTGGCAGATCGAGGAAGTCTTGCAATTAGTTAGTTCTGAACTTCGCTGTCTATTGTTCCGCGGTTACAATGTGACTGGGAGGTACAGATTTCGATGTGAAATACTGATGCATTTATTACTAGCTTTTAATTGGTAAAGTTTTTTCAGTGATTAATTCTAGTTCGCTGATTTCAGATACTATGTTGATGTGCTTACTTTTGGTTAGAAAGGTTTTTAGAGGTGGCAATGCTCTGGAAAGAGTTTCCTGCGTGGAAGGGTTGCAGTGAGCCGTTGGATGCATTGCGTGCATCGTTGGATCGCTTTGAATATCTATAGGGGAGGCTTGTGACGTTCTATGGTAGATAACGATAGTTGTGACGATGTACAAGCTAAAAATAATATGTACCTACTTTTGTTCTCGGTCTGATTGTATGCAGGAACTCCTAGTTCCAGATATCTACGATGTAGAAATTGTTTATTTATTTACATTTTTTTTTTGTTCTGGTGGTGGCACAGGCATATGGCCTGTCTGGTGTTAAGTGGTAACCATCGATTATATCAAAGTATCGCCTCGTAGGTCACGCACCTTAAGAACGTGCTCTGAAATGTAATCCATCAACTTGAGTCATATAAAAGCTGTTATGCAGCATGTGCTTGTTTCACTATAATTTCCTAGATTTCAAGGAACTTAATTTAACTGACCGCTAATACATTAACCGTCAGATTATGAACTTAAACTACGAGAATAACTTCTCATTTTGACGGTTGCTAAATTGATTGTAAAAGTCTTCTCTCAAACATAATCCTGAAAAACCTCTTCCAAACTAAATCTCCTTTGATTAATCAAGTTCCTTTACCAGCTAAAAAGGACAATGGAGTGAACTAGTAAAGTTGGGATCTTTGAGATCGCTCGTTAGAAAAACGTCGTTGGGAAACTTTGCGCCATTTTGAGATAGGTACGTATCAATGTGTCGTATGAAAAAAGTTTCCGAGAACTGTTTAATACATCATCATCATTTCATCCATAGGACGTTCACCGCTGAACATAGGCCTCCGTCGTAGATTTCCAGAGCGACCGATTTTGTGCAACCTTTACACAACGGCTCCCAGCAATCTTTTTCGGTCATCTTTATCCAGCGGGGAGCTGTCTTACGTTGCGCTTTCGAGTACGTGAACTCTCCACTCTATACTTTTCTCAGTTCTTCGAGCTATGTTTAGTGTGGATGTTAAGGTCGATCGTGTATATCTAATAAAAATAATTTCAATCTAATCTTGACGTCAATGAAAACTATATAAATCGTAATGATATGAAAATACATTTTTTTTAGAAAAAAGTCCAGAAAGATTTATAGTTTTTGAAAATTTATATTAAATTTTTGCCTGTTCCCTTAATGACCCATACTAACATACAGAAATGTTTTAATTTCATAAAGAAAGAATTCAGCATTATTAATATCACTAATGGATTGATATTAACACGGATTATTGTTCTGCCGATGGGGCTGAAAAGATCTCAAGTGGAGACAATGTTGGACGGCCGCCGTTGAGTGCAAGCCGCACAAGATCATTCGCTTTGGAATTATATGGAAAGCAGTGGATATCCTATGGCTGATATATGATGGTGATTGTTTCAAATTAGCAACACAGTCGTATCTTATTAACTAACCTTGTTACCTCAAAAAAAAGTTATTATAAGTGTTTAAAAATTCATCCGCAAACAAGAAACTTATAGAAATAGCACCAAGCAATCCTGTTTGATTTATTTCCTAGTCTATCCCTCCGCCTTGAAATTTCGTGACTTCTTTGTCTATTTTTATCCGCAGCTTACACATCTGTGTTACTGCATCTGCCGGGTTTGGCTAAGACTTTAAGCTTTTCGAAAAGTAATTACATGTGTAGAGATTATTTTCAATTAAAACGGAATATTTGCCTTAAGTCACAAATAATACATAGGTAATATGTAACAAAGAAAGAAAATACATTTATTTGACACACACATAGAACAGACCATTTAGAACAGAATAAACATACCTACTTACATAACGACTAGTGGTTCGCCCCGAACTGAGATCTCGCGAGTCTCCCAAAACACAAAAACAAAAATACTCTTAGGGCGACACGCGCAACTATGCCTAAACGCATTTAGTGGCTAAATATGATTTAAAGAGTTGTCAAATCATACAAATACGTAAAATTTAAACATGTTTAGTCGCTAAATATGTTTAGAGATTGTTGTGCAATCCGGCCTTAATCTTTGACTAATAAAATAGTGTCACAATATAAAATCCAAATAACTTGACCTGCAGTTTCATTCAAATTAGAGGTAACTGGAGTTCATGTAATTTGGTTACTCTTTTTTGGGGTACAAATTGCAGTTTTTCTGTATTTCAGACTTTTTCCTATATTTGTGATACTTAAGCTACACGCGTACCAAATAACAGCACTGTATGATTACTGGTGTACCCTGTGAATTTTGTCAAAGTTTAGTTTTTATCATGGCTAATAACACAAAAACTACAAAAACTTTAATAAAAATAAAACAGGGTCGAAATGTACGAATGTACCTTCCATTTGACGTCTCATTTGACCTAATAGTCTCATTTTCATTTTTTTCCCCCTCTTGAATCCCAATATCTCAACAACCCCCAACATTTTTAGCTGATTTAGTCACACCAAAATTGTGCCATCACTACCTACCTATGTATCAAACTTCACAATGATCGGATCAACGCTTACATGCATACATACATACATACAACGCCGATTTGCCCAAGTTGACTTGAAGATCTCGCTTCGCTCGATCAATTATAAATTATTAAAAATAAAAGAAAAATTATATAAATACAGGAAAAAATACATGATAAAAATTTAGTAGATAGGTATACATAGGTAGTACATACAATATGTGTTTTCTAGATCTTCACATTTCATCGTCGCTTAGCATCAGGTGAGATTGTGGTCAAACTAAGATTAATTCGTGATTAAAAAAAAGGATTGTGTGGTATTATGAAACCACGGTAAAACTGAAACTTTGTTTCGCATTATAGACATTTAACTAAAAATTTTCGTTGGCACAAATGAGTAATAGTCTATACACTACACGGTCAGCTGATGCAAACTATAGGCGCCGCCATATTGGCCTCGGCTGCTCTGACGAGCGCCTTTCACTTTATCCCTACTCCGCGCCCGACCGTCACGCGACTTGCAACACACAGACAAAAAAGTTTGAGACGAAGTTACTGTAGTTTTTGTGAGAATAGTGTTTATAACCATACAAGTACCAAGAGTATGTAGAGATTTTTGACATCTCGTTGTCCACCAACTTAGGTAAACGTAGGTATATGATATGAAAGTACATATATTATAGTATGTATTGGACTGCTGACAAATGAAAATGGCTCATAGTTTTTTAAACCCGTTCCATAGCCAAAATTGAAGAGGCGTCAAAGGCGGAAGTTGCACACAAAACTCCCGATTTTTTCCATAGCAATGTTCAATCAATGAATGCACAGGCTACCAACAAAAACAGACATGGTGTACCTAACACAAGCAAACAAAAAATAAATTAGTTTTATTTGAACAATGTTTCTAACATAGCCAAATAGATCCATATTTTGTTTGAATATAGCTTGTGAATGGATTGGCGCAAAATAAATATACCACTGAAGGCTCACTTCCGTAATTAAAACTGGGCAAATTTAAGTTTCGATATAAACAATTCCTGTTATTGCAATTTGATGTTAATGAAAAATGATATTGTCTCTACAGTTATTTCATACTCATACTCATGTATTCAAACCTTAGGTACACAATAAATCTTAATAGAACTTAAGGGCGCACTATATACCTGGGGAGACGATAAATCCCTTATTTAGAAACAATGTTTTGTTCAACAAATTTTGTGCTTTCAATTTGTAATTCATATATGTTATAGTTAAGGATACGTGCTAGAACGTCTGCGTTGTGAAAACACGATTCCGTAAAATTTTCTTTATAGAAAAAAAATCCAAAGATGACTCCAAATTTATCTTAAAACCGTTCTTATGCGATGAATACTTCAATTGAGATCTTGAAACTTTATACAGTAATTCTACACAACATAAATAAGTGCACCTGTGTTTTAAATTTTTAAAATATCTTTTAATTTTGCCATAAAATGAAAATAACTAACTTTTGCACTAATTAAACCATTCGCTTCGGACGCCCGGTCCGCGATTCAGTCTGGCCTCGGCTTTTAGACGGGGTATCCGTGCGTGGTATTTCAATAAAAACATTGCCTTCCTTTTGCGCACTTGGGTAAAAAGTAGCATATGTCCTTCCCCAGGATATATAATCTATCTCTTTACCAAATTTCATTACGATCCGTTCAGCCGTTTAGTTTATCGAGCGAAGCGAGATCTCCAAATCAACTTGGGCTAATCGGTGTTGTACATATGTATGTGTGTATGCATGTTTGTTTGTCCGAGGATAACTTTCGAAACGTTTATCCGATTATCTTGATATTTGGTATAAGTATAGGTAGTTAATGATGGCACAATTTTGGTGTGACTTAATGAGCTAAAATATTTGGGGGGTTGTTGAGATATTGGGGTTCAAGAGGGATAAAAAAAATGAAAATGAGACTATTAGGTCAAATAAGACGTCAAATGAAAGGTCTTCATTAGTACATTTCGACCTTATTTTACTTTTAGTAAAGTTCTTGTAGTTTTTGAGTTATTAGCCATGATAATAACTAAACTTTGACAAAATTCACAGGGTATACCAGTGACCCCACAGTGCTGTAATTTGGTATGCGTGTAGCTTATGTATCACAAATATAGGCAAAAGTCAGAAATCTAGAATAACTGCAAATTGTACCCCAAAAAAGGGTAACCAATTAACATGAACTCCCGGTACCTGTAATTTGAATGAAACTGTAGGTGAAGTTAGCTGGTTTTTATTGCGTGGCAGTATTTTGATAGTCAAAGATTACGAATAATATTTTTTTTGTTGTTATGGTAGACTCGCGAGATCTCAGTTCGGGGCGAACCACTAGTTATGAAAAGGTAACAAGCAAACAGTTACTATGTACCTTTGTATTATATTCCTCTTGAATTAACTATTGCTGAAGACTGCATTAAAATCCGTTGAGTAGTGGTTTAAAAGATCTAAGCGAACAGACAGCGGAAGCGACTTCATCTTATACGATGTAAAGTAGATTTAAATTCTAAAGGTCTAACACAAAAAAAAACAGTATTAAGCTCGTGTTTAAAAAATTCCAATACAAAAATTGGTAAGGATGTTTTTAAACACGCTCTAAACAGTTGTTTAACTTTTTTGTGGCAACAAAGTAAACTGCTATGTATATCAATAGTAACAATTATAAACAACTAGCTGACCCGCCGAACTTCGTACCGCCTTGATATGCATATGACGTCGGCTGCTAATGTACGTCACCCACCGGTAGAATTGTCAATCGGCCATCATTAGCTGCATCTAGGTATGAGAAAATGTTTTTTTTTCATAAATTCTTTTTGCGTGACTTATTCCGATATTATAATAGTTAATCTGCTATTCGGGGCAGAGACAAATCCAACAAATCAAAGATCATCAAAATCGGTTCCGCCGTTATTTAGTTATAAATGGTGTAACTAACCCGACTTTGTTTTATTATATTATATATAGCTCGATTACCACTCACTGATTGATTGACTGACTGACTGACTGACTGACTCATTGACATGTTTGTTCTCCCAGATGCCACCTCGTAGGGTGAAAATGTTTGTTGGGATCGTATAGAGGGAGTTCCGATGAGTTGGGAATAAATCCTAAAGTCCCCCTTTTGTCCCCCATTCGCTCCCATCCCCCTCGTATCTCGGAAAGTATAGGTCTTACAGCGTTGGTGCAAAAACTAATGTTGCAGAGGACATTTTTTTATATCCGGTTTCATGAAAAAAAAAATTGTCTTTCATACAAAAAAAAAATTGTCCCATACAAAATATTTCTGTATGAATACCGTAAACCGTATATTTCGTTTGCCGTAATTTTCATACTGTTTTTGTAGGGAGCCCACGGCTTGTGTGTACTATAAAATTACTGTAAATTTGCTTGATTCTATATAATGGTGGTGGAGGGGCATGAGACAACTTTCATAGTTTTTGCAAAGGTCATCATCATCATTTTGGAACATCCAATTTTTTTTTTTTAGTATGCAACGTTCATCATGTTTATTTTGGAACATCAATTTTTTTTTAATTATGCCTCATCCACAATGATCACTTTTGGAACGTAAATTTTTTTTTTTTTTTATTCTGCAAAATCCTTTGTGATCATTTTGGAACACCAATTTTTTTTTAATTATGCCTTATCCACAATGATCACTTTTAGAAAAGACAATTTTTTTTTTAATATGCTACATCCACTGTGATCATTTTGGAACATCAATTTAACGTCATTTTTTTTTTACTATGCAAAGTCCTTTCTGATCATTTTGGATAATCAATTTTTTTAAATTATGCCTCATCCACAATGATCATTTTGGAACGTCAATTTTTTTTTATTATGCTAAATCCTTCGTGATCATTTTGGAAAATCAATTTTTTTTTAATTATGCCTCATCCACAATGATCACTTTTGAACGTCAATTTTTTTTTTTATTATGCAAAATACTTTGTGATCATTTTGGAAAATCAATTTTTTTTAAATTATGCCTCATCCACAATGATCATTTTGGAACGTCAATTTTTTTTTTTTATTATGCAAAATCCACGATGATCACTTTTGGAATGTCAATTTTTTTTTTATTATGCAAAATCTTTTGTGATCATTTTGGAAAATATTTTTTTTTTTAATTATGCCTCATCCACAATGATCATTTTGGAACGTCAATTTTTTTTTTATTATGCAAAATCCTTTGTGATCATTTTGGAAAATCAATTTTTTTTTAATTATGCCTCATCCACAATGATCACTTTTGGAACGTCATTTTTTTTTTATTATGCAACATCCACTGTGATCAATTTGGAACATCAATTTTTTTTAATTATGCCTCATCCACAATGATCATTTTGGAACTTCGAAATACTTTTTGATTGCTTCTTGCACTTCGATATCGTTTTATCAAAATTATGAATTTTCTTAAAAAACTTTAATCGTTCGTATCTTTTAAACGATAAGAGATAGACATAACAAACTTTTATAAAATGTTAGCACAAATTTTTGGTGGAATCGTTATTTTACGGTTATCACCCTTGCCATCATTTTGAATTCTTCTCTCACTTCCTTTTCGTTTTCGAATGTTTCTTCCACATTGATATCCTCTTTAATTGTTTCTATAACTTCGAAATCCTCTTTGATGGCATTTTTACTTCAATATACTTTTGAATTGCTTTTTCTAATTTTATATTTTCTTCAATTAATTCTTTTACTTCAATTTCCACTCTACAAAATTATGGGTTTTAATACAAATTTTAAATCGCTCGTATCTTCTAAACGGGAAGAGTTACCCCTAGCAAACTTTTACAAAATATTGGTACTAATTTTTGGTGGAATAGTTTTTTTAATACCATCATTGCCCTTGACATCCTTTTCGAATGCTTCTCTTACTTTGTCTTCCTATTTGAATGCTTCTTTCACCTCGATATCCTCTATTTTTGCTTCTTCCACTTTGATATCCTTTTTAATTGCTTTTTCTACTTATATATTTTCTTCAATTGCTTCTTTTACTTCAATTTCCACTCTACAAAATTATGGGTTTTAATACAAATCTTAAATCGCTCGTATCTTCTAAACGGGAAGAGTTACCCCCAGCAAACTTTTACAAAATATTGGTACTAATTTTTGGTGGAATAGTTTTTTTAATACCATCATTGCCCTTGACATCCTTTTTGAATGCTTCTCTTACTTCGTCTTCCTCCTTGAATGCTTCTTTCACCTCGATATCCTCTATTTTTGCTTCTTCCACTTTGATATCCTTTTTAATTGCTTTTTCTACTTATACGTTTTCTTCAATTGCTTCTTTTACTTCAATTTCCACACTACAAAATTATGGGTTTTCATACAAAACTTAAATCGCTCGTATCTTTTAAACGGGAAGAGATAGCTCGAGGAAACTTTTACAAAATATTAGTATAAGTTTTTGGTGAAACCGTTTTTTATTTTTATCATTGTCCTCGACGTCTTTTACTCAATTACAATTTCCTCTTTAATTGTTTCTGCTACTTCGATATCCTATTTGATTGCTTCTTTCACTTCAATATCCTCTTTGATTGCTTCTTCCACTTCGATATCGTCTTTGACTGTTTCTTCCACTTCGATATCGTCTTTGATTGCTTTTTTTACTTCGTCATCCTCTTAGAACGCTTCTACCACCTCGGTATCCTCTTTGATTGCTTACTCAACTTTAATTTTCTCTTTGATTGTTTCTGCTAATTCAATATCCTATTTGATTGCTTCTTCCACTTCGATATCGTTTTTGACTGTTTCTTCCACTTCGATATCGTCTTTGATTGCTTTTTTCACTTCGTCATCCTCTTAGAATGCTTCTACCACCTCGGTATCCTCTTTGATTGCTTACTCAACCTTAATTTCCTCTTTATTTGATTCTGATACTTCGATATCCTATTTGATTGCTTCTTTCACTTCAATATCTTCTTTGATTGCTTCTTCCACTTCGATATCATCTTTGATTGCTGAGTCCACTTGGAAATCCTCTTTGATTTGATTGCTTCTTCCGTTTCGATATCGTCTTTGACTGCTTCTTACACATGGATATCCTCTTTGATGGCTTTTGACAGCTCTATATCCTCTTTAATTACTTCTTCGACTAAAAGAAAAACACGCGAGCTGCGAGCAGCTCGCGCACAACTCAACCTCTAGTTATATTATATAAAGCTCGATTACCACTCACTGACTGACTGACTCATTGACATGTTTGTTCTCCCAGATGCCACCTCGTAGGGTGAAAATGTTTGGTGGGATCGTATAGAGGGAGTTCCGGTGAGTTGGGAATAAATCCTAAAGTACCCCTTTTGTCCCCCATTCGCTCCCATCGACATCGTATCTCGGAAAGTATAGGTCTTAGAGAGTTGGTGCAAAAACTAATGTTGCAGAGGACATTTTTTTATATCCGGTTCCATGAAAAAAAAATTGTCTTTCATACAAAAAAAAAATTGTCCCATACAAAATATTTCTGTATGAATACCGTAAACCGTATATTTCGTTTGCCGTAATTTTCATACTGTTTTTGTAGGGAGCCCATGGCTTGTGTGTACTATAAAATTACTGTAAATTTGCTTGATTCTATATAATGGTGGTGGAGGGGCATGAGACAACTTTCATAGTTTTTGCAAAGGTCATCATCATCATTTTGGAACATCCAATTTTTTTTTTTTTTTTAGTATGCAACGTTCATCATGTTTATTTTGGAACATCCACATTTTTTTAATTATGCCTCATCCACAATGATCACTTTGGAACGTCAATTTTTTTTTATTATGCAACATCCACTGTGATCATTTTGGTACATCATTTTTTTTAATTATGTCTCATCCACAATGATCACTTTGGAACGTCAATTTTTTTTTTTATTATGCATCAACCACTGTGATCATTTTGGAACATCATTTTTTTTTCAATTATGCTTCATCCACTATGATCACTTTGGAACGTCAATTTTTTTTTTTTTATTATGCAACATCCACTGTGATATTTTGGTACATCATTTTTTTTAATTATGCCTCATCCACAATGATCACTTTGGAACGTCAATTATTTTTTTTTTATTATGCAACATCCACTGTGATCATTTTGGAACATCATTTTTTTTAATTATGCCTCATCCACAATGATCACTTTGGTACGTCAATTTTTTTTTTTTTATTCTGCAACATCCACTGTGATCATTTTGGAACATAGTTTTTTTAATTATGCCTCATCCACAATGATCACTTTGGAACGTCAATTATTATTATTTTTTTTGTATTATGCAACATCCACTGTGATCATTTTGGTACATCATTTTTTTAATTACGCCTCATCCACAATGATCACTTTGGAACGTCAATTATTTTTTTTTAATTATGCATCATCCACTGTGATCATTTTGGAACATCATTTTTTTTTAATTATGCCTCATCCACATGATCATTTTGGAACGTCAATTTTTTTTTATTATGCAACATCCACTGTGATCATTTTGGAAAATCAATTTTTTTTTGTAGCACAAATTTTTGGTGAAATCGTTATTTTACGGTCATCATCGCCCTTGCCATCATTTTGAATTCTTCTCTCACTTCCTTTTCGTTTTCGAATGTTTCTTCCACATTGATATCCTCTTTAATTGTTTCTATAACTTCGAAATCCTATTTGATGGCATTTTTACTTCAATATACTTTTGAATTGTTTTTTCTATTTTTCTATTTTCTTCAATTACTTCTCTTACTTCAATATCGACTCTACAAAATTATGGGTTTTAATACAAATCTTAAATCGCTCGTATCTTCTAAACGGGAAGAGTACCCCCAGCAAACTTTTACAAAATATTGGTACTAATTTTTGGTGGAATAGTTTTTTTAATACCATCATTGCCCTTGAGATCCTTTTTGAATGCTTCTCTTACTTCATCTTCCGCTTTGAATGCTTCTTTCACCTCGATATCCTCTATTTTTGCTTTTTCCACTTTGATATCCTTTTTAATTGCTTTTTCTACTTATATTTTTTATATTTGCTTCTTTTACTACAATTTCCACTCTACAAAATTATGGGTTGTAATACAAACTTTAAATCGCTCGTATCTTCTAAACGGGAACAGTTACGCCTAGCAAACTTTTACAAAATATTGGTACAAATTTTAGGTCGAATAGTTTTTTTATTACCATCATTGCTCTTGACATCCTTTTTGAATGCTTCTCTCACTTGGTCTTCCTCCTTGAATGCTTCTTTCACCTCGATATCCTCTATTTTTGCTTCTTCCACTTTGATATCCTTTTTAATGTCTTTTTCTACTTATATGTCTTCTTCAATTGCTTCTTTTACTTCAATTTCCACTCCACAAAATTATGGGTTTTCATACAAAACTTAAATCGCTCGTATCTTTTAAACGGGAAGAGATAGCTCGAGGAAACTTTTTCAAAATATTAGTATAAGTTTTTGATGAAACTGTTTTTTATTTTTATCATTGCCCTCGACGTCTTTTACTCAATTTCAATTTCCTCTTTAATTGTTTCTGCTACTTCGATATCCTATTTGATTGCTTCTTTCACTTCAATATCCTCTTTTATTGCTTCTTCCACTTCGATATCATCTTTGATTGCTGCTTCCACTTGGATATCCTCTTTGATTTGATTGCTTCTTCCATTTCGATCGTCTTTGACTGCTTCTTACACATGGATATCCTCTTCGATAACTTTAAACAGCTCGATATCCTCTTTGATTGCTTCTTCCACTTTGATATCCTCTTTTATTGTTTCTACCAATTCGATATCATCTTCGATTTCCTTTTGATTGCTTCTTGCACTGCAATATTCTCTTTGATTGCGTCTTCATCTTCGATATCATTTTTGATAGCATTTTCACTTCGATATCCTCTGTGAGGGCTTCTTCCACTTCGATACCCTCTTTGATTGCTTCTTCCACTTCGATATCCTCTTTGATTGCTTCTTCCACTTCGATATCCTCTTTGATTGCTTCTTCCACTTCGATATCGTCTTTGACTGTTTCTTCCACTTCGATATCATCTTTGATTGCTTTTTTCACTTCGTCATCCTCTTAGAACGCTTCTACCACCTCGGTATCCTCTTTGATTGCTTACTCAACTTTAATTTCCTCTTTGATTGTTTCTGCTACTTCGATATCCTATTTGATTGCTTCTTTCACTTCAATATCCTCTTTGATTGCTTCTTCCACTTCGATATCGTTTTTGACTGTTTCTTCCACTTCGATATCGTCTTTGATTGCTTTATTCACTTCGTCATCCTCTTAGAACGCTTCTACCACCTCGGTATCCTCTTTGATTGCTTACTCAACTTTAATTTCCTCTTTGATTGTTTCTGCTACTTCGATATCCTATTTGATTGCTTCTTTCACTTCAATATCCTCTTTGATTGCTTCTTCCACTTCGATATCGTTTTTGACTGTTTCTTCCACTTCGATATCGTCTTTGATTACTTCTTCCACTAAAAGAAAAACACGCGAGCTGCGAGCAGCTCGCGCACAACGCAACCTCTAGTATATGTATATAGATAGATGAATTGAATAATGGTGGGATCCCAGCTACTACTCGTTTCTCCTTGGAAAAAGTGTCAAACTTTTGACACGTTACGGGTACGGGTCGTAGTCGGTTACCGACGGATATAGGAACCCGCCATAAGTAATTCATTACTTAGTGAGGTTCTATAAATAGGAACTTAAGATAAATCAATTAAATGTCAGATCGTAGCTGATGTGCAATACAATATTGTCAGAGAAGTAATATTGGTAAATTGACTTATAAATTAATTTCAATATATTATACATATATGTACTCTAAATTGACATGCCATTAAATTATATTGCATCAAAGGAATGTAAAAATAAATGAGTAACAGAAAATACATTTTATAATGTCAAATGGTAGCTGCTTTAAAAGGGCATGTAGGAAGGGGAATTTCGATATATGTACTATGTACATATCACCTAAAACGAACTCATACTTACATGATTCAACTGTAACTTTTGTGTTTTTATGGATACATAAAATACAAAAGTACTTGAGAAGTACATTATTTCTGTTAAAAAACTAATGTTATTATAACTTATATAATTTATATTAAGTATACATTATTATTCCATATACCTAACTTATATTTATTATAAAATCAAAATTATAACATACTTTAGGGATAGTTCATATAAGTTTTGTTGTATATAAGTTTGACGACTTCCGTGGTACAGTTGGCGAATAGCCGACTGAGACGCAGGAGGTAGCTGGTTCGATTCCCACCGCGGAAAAAATGTATGTATGATCTGATAGATATTTGTTTCGAGTCTGGATAATTTTCTATATATTATAAGTTGGTATTTACAAAAAAAAAGGAATATAAGTATTCTATCAGTTATCTGGTTTCCATGGTACAAGCTCTGCTTAATTTGGGGCTAGAGAGCGCTGAGTGAAATGTCCAGCCATATTTATTTATATATTTATTTAGGTTTTTGTACACTCACCTACCTTTAAAATTATCTCTCTCTCTCTCTAGCCTCAAAGGTTTGCTGGAAGAAAACTCTTCTTTGGGTTATGCGCGCCTTTGTACATGACCTCTATTTCTGTATTAAAATTAAATGTATTTTCTTGTGTGCAATAATTAGAGAATAAAAAAGGTTGTACTCACTATCTTTTCGAAATTTTATTTTAAATTTATTTAGGCTGCTGATATGTGTTATTCTTTTTTTGAAAAAATATAATTTGATACATTAATAGACACTAAAAATAAAATTATTAATGACATAAAAATCGGTTCATTCATAATTCGTAGGTAATGTTTTTAATGCAACCAAAAGTTATGTAAATATGGAAGAAATCTTGCTGGATCATTACTTCAATACAATATAGTCCCGTTTACACATATTAGTACCTAAACAGTCCACTAACTAAACAACTACGTGAGTAAAACCAACGAGCGACCGCTATTTAAATTATTTACACAACGAAAACGGATCTTCTCAAGAAGTTCTGTGTTTACAGACAGACAGACAGTCGCCGGCGTGTGATGTGTTCCACTTGCGTCCTGTTACTGAAGAATATGTATTAGTTTACTCGTACTAACTGTTACTTATTCTTTGGTATCCATCGTGTGGAAGTTTCACTGTTACACATAATTGAATATTTCGGAGAGAATTTTAAAATGGAACTTGAAATTTAAGCATTAAGGAAGGAATTTTAAAATTGGAACTTGAAATATTAACATTTCGATCATCGTCGTTTCAAATACAAGATAGAGTCATAAAACAAGACCGGCGGCTATTGAGTAACTAACTTTTATCCTCCCTCACCAGCCAGTTAAAATATTATCATATCAGCCACAGCCAGGACGTCCACTGCTGAACAAAAGCCTGCCCCATACATTTCCAGAACAATCGATCTTGTGTGGTCTGCACCTAATGGCTCCCAGCATCATTTAACGTGTCGTCTTTCCATCTATTGGGGGGCCGTTCTACGCTGTTCCTTCCAGTGCTTAATCTATAATATGATTAAAGTATTGGATATGCCGAATAATAAGTTTATCAAAACAATACTTCATAAAATTACATATTGAAGTGACAAGGCCTGTGTTAGCACTTGTGTACGTGTTTGATCGTTTTGTAAACAATCCTGATAGGGTATGGTTTTAAGTTCAATGCTTTAAACCAAGCTGTTTTATTTATTATCACTCCTTAACGGGGATAGCTTGCCCGTTTTGTTCATTATCATCATGAGCCATACGACGTCCGTCGTCCACTGTTGATTAAATATTAAATTATAATGTTAGACATTTCACGTAGCGCCCTCTAGCCCCAAACTTAGCAAAGCTTGTACAATGGCAGGGTTTCTCAAAGTGGGGTACGCGAACCCCTAGAGGTTCGCCATTCGACGGCAGGGGGTTCGAACCAAGATTTACGTAATGGTGGTTTGATGACTGGCAGGCATGTGCGGCACACATGATAGGTAGCGCGCGCGCGACTGAATTAGTCACTCGCTCTCGCTCGACTCTCTCTCGACTTGATACCGAGTCAGAATTAAGGTTAAAATTGTCCAAAATTACTCCTAAAATTTACTCAATTTGCGACTAGAAACAAGAACACCCATCGCATTAATATTAAAAAGATATTTCTTTTGGCACTTTATTTTTTAACTTTTTTATTGAAATAAAAAACAGTCACTTTATTATTTTCTTTGTGGGGAGGGGAGGATTTAATTAGTTAGGTAGTTAAGGGGTTCACTGTCACCTGGAAATTTTAACAGGGGCTCGTGGAGCTAAAAGTTTGAGAAACCCTGTACTATGGGAACCAACTAACAGAAAACCGTTTTTTTGTAAATACATACATACTTACTAGTTCACCCCGAACTGAGTCTTTATAGTCTCCCATAAAAACAAAAAAAAATATTGTTTGTAATCTTTGGCTATCAAAATAGTGCCACAAAATTAAAGACCAGATAACTTGAAATACATTTTCATTCAAATTACAAGTAACGGGAGTTCATGTTAATTGGTTTTTTTTTT
Source organism: Philereme transversata (assembly GCA_963924445.1). Classification (NCBI taxonomy): domain Eukaryota; kingdom Metazoa; phylum Arthropoda; class Insecta; order Lepidoptera; family Geometridae; genus Philereme; species Philereme transversata. The sequence goes on from OZ004347.1 coordinate 18,194,307, forward strand.
GGGTAGAAATTCCAGTTATTCGTTAGTAAAGTTTGATTACCATCAAACTTTTCCCTATATTTTCTAAAGCTACACGCATACCAAATTTCAGCACTGTGGGAATAATACTGGTGTACCCTGTGAATTTTGTCAAAATTCAGTTTGTTATTATGGCTAATAACTTAAAAACTACAAGGTTTAAACTAAAAATAAAAACGGGGTTATAAACCCCGTACTCGTATAGACCTTTTATCAAACGTGCCATTGACCAGATAGTCCCATTTTGTTATTTTGACCCCTCTTGAACCCCAATATCTCAACAACCCCCCACATTTTTAGCTCATTTTATCACACCAAATTTGTGCCATCACTGACTACCTAAATACAAAATTTCACGATGATCGGATAAACGCTTCGAAAGTTATCCTTGGACAAACAAACAAACATACATACATACATACAACGCCGAATTGCCCAAGTTGATTTGGAGATCTCGCTTCGCTCAATTAATTATATTACTAGCTGACCCACTCACGGCTTTGTACGCGTGGTTTATCAATAAAAACATTACCCTCCTTCTTCGTAGTCCGGTAAAAGTAGGCTATATTTAAATCCTAGTCATTATCTTTTTATATATCAAATTTCATCGAAATCGGTCTAGCCATTTAGTCCTGAAAATGTAACTAGCAGACAGATAATATAATAGACATAGACAGACATTTATTTGCTACTATAGCACACACAAATTCACACAATACATTCAAAAGGTATAACATCAAAGAGAAAGCACAAGTAGGAGAAAATAGAAAATTACATACAACAAATATAGGAACAATAGAATGAAATAATAAACGTTAATTAATATTAATAATATTAGTAGTAGATTTCTAAAAAAATACCCAGACCCAGAACAAATAACTGTAGATCATGCAAACATTTGTTCCGCGGCGGGAATCAAACCAACAACCTCCTGCATCTCAGCTATTCCCCCACTGAACCTGAGATGTCGTCTATGTATGTTACTGGTGAGTTTAACTTATTTTTATTTACTATTTTTTTATAAAATAACAACTTTTTTTGCGTACTCTCTAATTAAATTAGTGTACTGTTGGCTTCTATCAAAATTGTATTTAGGTGAAAGTAAAAGATGTTTTATTTGTTCCAATAAAACAATTTCAAGAAACAACACATTTTATCTCCAACATAAATCAAAAGATAATTTATCTCTTAGTTTATAACTAGCTTATCCGAGAAATAATAAAAGAGTCACAACTCACAACATGTTACAAACAGACACCATGTGTTTCGTTTCTGTACACAGAATTTATAGTATCTGATAAACCGACGCCCGTCTCTTTTTTCCGCGAATTCCTCTCTATTCTGTGGTTGCCTGGAAGAAATCCCTTTAAGCGATGATATCATTGTGTTTCTGATGTTCTTAGCTATTTAAGTAATGTTTATGCTGTTATATTAAGTAAGTGTTAAGAGAAAAGAAAGTTAATATCTATCTGATAATTATAGGGACTGGCGGGATTTGGAGAGATAAGTGGAGACATGAGTAGGAGGCCTTTGCCCAGCAGTGGGACATCATAAGCTAGATATAAAACAAAAAAAAATCATAAACGAATAATTAAAAAGAAAACTTTCAACTTTCTTACTGACGTTGTTGTAGGCCTCTCCATAGATATCCAGAGCGACTGAATATTCCAAACGGCTCCCAGCAACCTTTGTCAGGTTATCTTTCCATCCAGTGAGGGGGGTCCTACGCTGAAGAAAGAAAGAAGAAAGAAAATACATTTATTTGGCACACATTCACGATAGACCATTCAAAACAGAACAACTAACCTATTCTGCACTAACGGCCGTTAGTTCCTCGAGCTATGTGCTGTCCACTGCCACTTCACCTTGCTAATCAACAAGTGATAATTACTCTGCTTGAAAAAAATTGTGTATAATACTATGCACCAGCACGAATTGTACAAGGGTCCCTTAACGTATTTAGAGACTAAACATGTTTAACTTTGACGTATTTGTATTCGATTTGATAACTCCTTAAATCATATTTAGCCGCTTAATACGTTTAGGCATCGTTGTGCAAGTGCCCTTAGTATATCGATAAATTTCCCAATTGACAAATCACACGTTTTGTAAGTCAATACGAAATATAAATACGCTATTTAATGTATGTTAAAATCATGTTTGAACACTAAGAAGTCTTTCAGGTAATCTCGAAACGCAACAAAATGACCTCAAAATCGAGGTGCCTTCACCTCCACCGCACGCGATACGTCACAGTCCTTACTTAGCGTAACGAGTTCTTTGATACTCTAGCTATCCAGTGCCGTGAATTAAATTTTGGATGGAGATGGGACAATGGATATGTAGCTGCAACACACAACTATATCCCCCGATTTTGTTATCATTCGTTTTTTGGATTGCCTCCCACTATGGAAGAAATTTTAAAAACGTATCATGTCTAAACTTTATTTCTATAAAATGGTTTTCTCTGATAAAACTTGCACATCTCATTATCCCCTCAAATCAACCAGCCCGTCGTAAAATAACATTCACTTGCAAAAACCTACCTCATAAAAATAACCGTCAAAACTCTCCTGTGCCAAACTTTGGGTTTCGGGACCACCTGGCGACCGAGCCAACTTTGAGCCCAACTTTAATACTATAAAATAGGGTTAACATCTCATCGTGGAGAATATTTATCCTAGAAAGTAGCATCCCTATTCTGTTACTACTTACTACTTAGTAACAATTAGCGCGTAGAAATATTAATTTATTCTTGTCGTAGCACTCTTAGCAGAGTGGTCGTGGTCGTCATGTCAGGGTTGTGGCGCGCTTAACTACCTATCGTCACTTCTCTCACACCGCTGCTCTTCTGGCACATTCGTTCAAAGAAACATCTATGGCAGCCTTTATTTTATCCGTTCATCTTATAGGCGATCTGCCACGCGCTCTTTTGCCGTCAACCTTCCCCTGCACCACCAAGCGCTCAATGGAGAGCTCCCCGCGCCACGACACGTGTCCAAAGAAGGTGAGGAGGCGAGATTGTACCCGCATGCGATTGATGCGATTGTACCGGATGCGAGGTGAGGATGAGAGATGCAAATTGTATTAATTTATTATTGATCGAGCAAAGCGAGATCTCTAAATTAATTTGGGCAAATCGGCGTTGTATGTATGTATGTATGTTTGTGTGTCCGAGGATAGCTTTCGAAGCGTTGATCTGATCATCGGGAAATTTTATACATAGGTAGTGATGGCACAATTTTGGTGTGACTAAACAAATAAAAAAGTTGGGGGGTTGTTTAGATATTAGGGTTCAAGAGGGGTAAAAAAAATGAAAATGATACTATTAAGTCAAATGAGACATCAAATGAAAGGTATTCATTAGTGCATTTCTACCCCATTTTATGATTACTAAAGTTTTTGAAGTTTTTGAGTTATTAGCCATAATAAAACTAAACTTTGACAAAATTCACAGGGTACACCAGTGACCTCACAGTGCTGTAATTTGGTATCCGTGTAGCTTACGTATCACAAATATAGGTAAAATTTTGAAATCCAAAATAATTGCAATTTATACCCCAAAAAAGATTAACCAATTAAAATAAACTTCCGTTACCTGTAATTTGAATGAAACCGTAGGTCAAGTAGGTTGGTTATTTATTTCATGGCACTATTTTGATCGTCAAAGATTACGAATACTATTTTGTTTCTTTTTATGGTAGACTCGCGAGATCTCAGTTTGGGGTGAACCACTAGTAGTGTGTTAATACAGTAAGAGTAATAGAGTTCCATGTGAAAGGACACGCCTGGGGACGGCTCACCAAGACCTATTTCTGCAGCCAAGCAGCATCTCTGTCTTTCGAACAGTTTTCAGTCTAGTCCTAGTCCTAGAACCTAGTCTAGCTAGACAGCGTGTGCTAACAGTGATTAACCAAGTCTCATTGCACAAATGTATAAACCAATATTGATATGATATTGAAAATGGCAGCAAGTGTGAATGGTCCAGTTTAGCCGCGTCCCACGATCCAACACATTCCGTGCCCGTGACAATAACCGAACTAGTGTTGCGCAAACGACCTGCTTCCGAATCTGACCAACATTGGAGATGTAAGTATTGCGAATTTTACAGATTATGATACGATTTTAGTTTTAATATTTTTTTTTGTTATTTGTTAACCTATATTTTGCCATTATTGGGCAAAGGCTTCCCTCAGCTCCTTCTAACAATCGCGATCCTTGGCAGAGTCCCGCCATTCCTTCTCGAATCCACTGATATCGTCGCGTCACAGCTTTCGCGGCCGACCTCGACGTCGGTGTCCATCCTCAGGTACCCAAAGTGTTACGATGTTGGCCCATTTATCCAGAAGCATTCGACTTACATGCCCAGCCCAGTTCCACTTGAGCTTTGCGGTTTTGTCTCCCACATCGGCAATGCCAGTTAATGAACGAAGCGTGGTATTCCTCACCCGATCGGTTCTCCGGAATCCTAGGACACTACGTTCCGTTGCCCTTTGGCTAATTTTGAGCTTGGACTTCTACAGATCGGTCAATGTTCGCGCATCGTAGGTTAGGACTGGCAAAATACACATGTCGATGAGTTTGCGCTTCAGACTCAAAGAAAGGTTACCTTTCATGACAAATAATAATGAGAGAAATTCTATTTGCACAAACTATTAAAAATTTTGGTTCGATAGCACATTATTCAGATACAAATTCAAGTCAGAATTTGCTGCACCATAGAAGAGGGCCTTTCTTTACTATGTCACTGTTTTCTTTCAAAAAATAAATTCAGGTTATTAAACTTTCTCAATCTCTTGTTAAACATTGCAAGCAAAATACAATCATCTTTGCAAGATGACGAAGCATTTGCAAAATCGTGTCGGATGGCATAAAGGGCCTCCTGTCCGGACGGGCATCGGACAGTGACCGCGCTCTGACCAATCATTAGTCGGTAGACACGTTCATTTGTCATTCTCTCGCCTTCCGTACTACTCGATATTGCACACACGTTCCATAAGAAATAGTTTATGGAGAACAAACATACCGTGGGTGGCTAAGTATTTTATGTTTCTCACAGCAAAAGAGTACTTCGTCTGAGGTTTTTTCGTTAAGGTTCTGGGGATTTATAGTAAAATAAAAGTATAATATTAAAATAATACTTTATTTATTTCGCCATTTTGTTTACAATATTGTGTTAACTTCTTAATAGGGTGTGTCTTACATATATTATTTTAAAAAGAGCAATCCTATAATGGTCGTAAGATAAGCTTCAGGTCAGTTCTTGTTTGAGGCTGTTGTGCTAAATGTCATAATATTTCCATAAACTTGTTAGTAGATAGTACATCAATAATGTGCCTGATGTTCTGGATTTTGAAAGCTTGATGATAATTATAAAACAAAATAGACAACATATCATAAACCCGCCGTAAAGTTGCAAGCCTGTCGATCTTTTACAGAATACATTTAGGGGAATGTGCCCCGGTACTATACGGACTGATCCCGATATCTCCCTTCCATCAAAAGACAAGCATGCGCACGGCTCATTACCATCCGTAGCTAGTTGATATACCACCCATTCGCACACACCGTTTTGGTTCTACGTTCTTGATGCGCACAGCTAAGGCATGGAATACTTTGCCGTCGTCCGTTTTTCCTAAAGAATACAATCCGGGCCTCTTTAAGGTAAAAGTGAATATGTTTCTTCTAGATCTTCGCGCTTCATCTTAGATCACATCATCGCTTACCATCAGGTGAGATTGTGGTCAAACGAAGATCTATCCGGCTTAAAAAAAAACATAAAACAGCACAATGTTGGTTTTTAGTACTATAATTGATCGAGCAAAGCGAGATCTCTAAATCAACTTGGGCAAATCGGCGTTGTATGTATGTACGTATGTTTGTTTGGCCGAGGATAACTTTCGAAGCGTTGATCCGATCATCGTGAAATTTGATATATAGGTAGGTAGTGACGGTACAATTTTGGGGTGACTAAATGAGCTAAAAATGTAGAAGAAAAAAATCAAAATAAGACTGTTAGGTCAAGTGGGGCGTCAAATGAAAGGACTTCATTAGTACATTTAGACTCTGTTTTTATTTTTAGTAAAGTCCTTATAGTTTTTGAGTTATTAGCCTTAATAAAAACTGAACTTTGACAAAATTCACAGGGTACATCAGTGACCCCACTCTGCTGAAATTTCATTTGAATTTCATTGTTGTTCATTTGAATTTTTATTATTTTTTCAACCTCTTAAACCCCTATATCTCAACAGCTCCCTAACATTTTTAACTCATTTAGTCACACCAAAATTGTGTCATCACTACCTACCGACGTATCAAATTTCACGATGATCGGATCAACGCTTCGAAAGTTATCCTAGGATAAACAAACATACCAAGTTGATTTGGAGATCTCGCTTCGCTCGACCAAATATTAAATAATTGTGTACTTACTTTTATCGATCACAGTGGGTAGTGCTGGTTATATTTTAGTTATCCCGTTTTATGGTCCAGAGAAGGAAACATTTTATTGTGACAAATAATTTACAAATATAAATAATTTTAGATCATTTGCACCTAATTGAAATAATACTCGATATCCGGCGATATCAATTAAACTGTCAATGAATCTGTCAATTAATCTGTCAATTAATCTAATTGATATCCGATAAATAATAAACAAACCACGTCGCTACATTTCAATTTGCCAAAGCGATCATAACAACACGGTTAATCACCTGCCAATTAGTTTCGCATCTTTTTCGGACTATTTTATTTGGAGATTATCATAAGTTGGTACGCGCACAAGACGACAGGTGGACCCGAACAGCAACCCTATGGAAGGGGCCAATTGGCAAGAGGATAAAAGGGAGACCACAAGAAAGATGGCAGGACGAGACAACAGTACATGGACATGGATACGAGGACATGGGTGAAGGAAACAAAAAATCTAAAAAACTGAAAACTTTTGGAGGCCTTACCCGTCGAGGAGTTTCTTAATTAAAACGTATAAATTATTAAAGTGAAAAAAACTATGTATTTAGAATGAATCAAAGCTTTTTTAATTTTTATTTTATTATCAAATCAAATTATTTATTGCGAATATGGGTTAGTAACAGTGAGACAGTTTAAGTTAGTCCATAATCACTACAAGTAGTTCCAACATAGAAAAAACAAAATTAAAAAAAATATGTATTTATAACATTCAACTCTTACCTTAAAATAGAATTAATAATAAAAATGTCAAAATAATAATAAAATAATCGTTGCTGAGATCAGATTAGATGTGATTTTGAGATTATCAAAATAATATTATCAGACAGAGCAAGCTAAAGTGGGAGTGGGCAGGGCACATAGCTCGAAGAACTGACTGACGTTAGAACAGAAAGGTTCTACAGTGGACACGCACTGGAAACTGCAGCGCAGGACGGTCTTCCACTAGAAGATGGAAAGAGGACCTGATAAAGGTTGCTGGGAGCCGTTGGGTACAGGCCGCACAAGATCGGTCGCGCTGAAAATCTTTGGGAGAGGACGTCTAATGACAAAGATCATGACGACAAAGATTGCATTGCAACCAAAAAGTGTATCGTCGAAGGTTTTATTTGGGCTTACACTGACTTACCCTTAGTTGGGTTTAATTGAGACTAATGTCGAGTCTTGATTTTCCACAAGTAACAATTATTCTTCTTTTTGTGTCAATAGCTCAAATTTTGTGTATCAAATTAGTTTTACACAGAAGGTGATCTTTACGACCACAAAGATTAACTTCTAGTTAACGGGAATGGTTTCTAGAATATAGATCGTTAACGTACAGATTGGTTTGTACAATAAAGATTTTTTTCATAGCATCTGCTCGACAATGTCAAATTATATGTCATGTAAACCTCGCTGAAAGCAGGTGATTAAATCCCTACAGCTGAGCCAGTAGTAAAATTGTACTGAATTTCATTATGCCCTCGCGGGCATAATGTGATTTGAATTTGGGACTTCATCTGTATTAAAACATGAATCAAAGAGACCCACACAATAAGAACTCGAACTAACCTATGCACAGAATGCACCAACCTGGATTAGGTTTTTATTGTCTCGCAGAAAGTGTGAAAAGTAGAATATTCGCCTCGTGGATTAAGTTGTCTATATCTTGAGCGTGCTTATATCCCCCTCTGCACTCAGGATTCTAGTAAATCCTTTGCTCCGCTCGTGAGTTAACTCTAGAATCCTTCGTTACGTTCAGGATTCAATATAACGCCCGTGGCAAAAGACACTGCTTTATCCTCTCGTTATAATAATTTACTATTATCTATCAATTAATAATAATAGCCAGTGCCACTGCGGAGCCACGTTTCAGAAAATGACCCACCTGCACTCATGCCCTCTTTGCCCAAACACCTGCACACGAGAAGACTTGTACCAGGCAACAGAGAGAGGTGTGGAAGTTGATCCCTATTGGGCTAATAAAATTTAGAAGTCAAACATCCATTGACACGAATGAAGAAAGGATCTGTCTTTTCTATGCCAATAATATAAATATTTTGCGCGAACCTTTGGATCTTGCTTCAAAGCCACTTATAATTCGAAACGCTGCTTTTCAGTCCCAAGATTGGTTCCTTCGACTTCCATACTCTCTAATCATCGTTTGTAAGCGGTGCCGCGGGGCGGAGCTAACTCGATCGGGAGCCAAATTGTAACCACTTACAGCATAATGTGCTTTTGTCTTATAATGTATCGAAATGATGCTTTCAGACTTACGAAGAACCATTATGAATGCCACTTAGTGCAAATTGATGAGATTGCGATACTGGAACTGGCATCAAAGAACCCGTAGAGTTGTTTTGTTGCTTTATAACCAAAGCTTATATTATGTTTGTTTTATTTCCGACGTAACCCTGAAATTAGGCAGTTATGGATTATTTTTCTATTTGCAAAACGTCTTACTACCTATCGATTTATCAAATAACAATAGTAAAAAGAATTTTGTTCATTCATAATAGTCACTTGAGGCAGCTAATAAGCGTTTGTGAAACGGTTACCGCGTGAATTTCAAGTTACTTACTATTCTGGCGCGACCACAATCTTACCGATGGTAAGCGATGTTGTGGTCTAAGATGAAGCACGAAGATCGAGAAGAAACCTATTCATTATAACACATATATACATTACAACACATATATATACATTATATTATAACGGTTTTCCAGACGACGGCAAAGTGTTCCACACCTTAGCTGTGCGCATCAAGAACGTAGAACCAAAACGGTGTGTGCGAATGGGTGGTATATTAACTAGGTACGGATGGAACTGAGCCATGCGCCTGCTTGTCCTTTGGTGGAAAGGAGATGGTGTGAAGTTCCTGGGTACATTCCCCGAAATGTATTGTGTAAAAGATCGATCGGATTGCAACTTTACGACGGTGTTCGAGACTTTGGGTCTTAGTCTCCGCCATAAAATGCTCACCTATAAGCCTAAAAGCCCTACGTTCTATCGAGTATAAAGTAGAGAGCTGGTATTTGACTGGACCATCCCAAAGGTGGCAGCAGTACTCCATACCAGACCGGACTTGTGCTTTGTAAATACTAAGAAGCTGTCCTGGTGTGAAATATCTCCTGACCTTGTTGAGGATGCCCAGCGTCATGACAGCTGTTTTAGCCTTAGTCTCGACGTATGAGTTAAATTTGTTGGGTTCGGTCACCAATTCTGCTACCTTTCGATTCTTCCTCACTCGCAGAGTGTCATCTTTTCTTAGCACCAGGCCTAGGTTCTTTCTTGAAGGTGCTAAGAATTTCAAGTTACATAATAACTAGTGGTTCACCCCGAACTGAGATCTCGCAAATCTCCCAAAATAAATATTATTTTTAGGGCGACTTGCACAACGATGCTAAAGCTGATATTTCGTGGCTAAATATGATTTAAGGAGTTGTCAAATCTTACAAATACTTCAAATTTAAACATGTTTAGTTGCTAAATACGTTTAGTGATCTTTGTGCATGCCGGCTTTAATCTTTGACTAATAAATTGGTGCCACGAAATGTATAACCAACCTACTTGACCTACAGTTTCATTCAAATTAAATGTAACGGGGGTCCTTGTAAATTGGTTATTTTTTTGGGATACAAACGGTAGTTATTCTGGATTTCAGACTTTTGCCTATATTTGTGTCACTAAAGCTACACGAATACCAAATTTCAGCATTGTGGAGTCACTGGTATACCCTGTAAATTGTGTCAAAGTTTTGTTTTTATAATGGCTAATAACTCAAAAACTACAAAAAATAAACTAACAATAAAAAAAAGGTTCAAATGTACTATTGAAGACCTTTCGTTTGACGTCCCACTTGACTTAATAGTCTCATTTTCATTTTTTTTACCCCTCTTGAACCTTAATATCTCAACAACCCCCAATATTTTTATCTCATTGAGTCACAACAAAATTGTACCATCACTACCTACCTATATACCAAATTTCATGATGATCGGATAAACGCTACGAAAGTTATTCTCGGAAAAACAAACATACATACAACGCCGATTTGTCCAAGTTGATTTGGAGATCTCGCTTCGCTCGATCAAAAATTATGAGTCAAGTCTAAGGAAACATTATGTCTTCTTTTCATAGAGTAAACAGACAAACTTATTTCTTCATATATTAGTCGATTGTTCATACCAAGACACAATAAGATGTCTGTTAGTTCCTATATCCTTCTATCCAATGACTCCACTTTAAAAATGTACAAGCATTTTCCATTTCAAAACCCTACAGGCAAGTCACTTTAAATTATCTTGCAACCTAAATTGAGCTTTATCGTTCAGGATTTAGATTCGATGTAACTAAATAAAAATTGGCGGAACGCTCAAGCTGTAAACATTGTCAAATGGAATTGAGATGGGTTTATCTGACTATAAGTTTCAATATCGGGTGCTGAAGTGAGACATGTGTGCGGGTAGTATTTCTTCTGTGACAGTCCCGAAACGCGTTATTTGAGCGGGTGCACAACAGACGAACGTCGCAGACACGTGTTTGCTCGGCGCACCTGTTCACGGAAATTGTGTAGACGCCCTTACTTATGGAATCAAAGTTGGAAAGAAAGTGAGATGTGTCTGAGATTATTTAGATTCAAAAAACGAAAACTGTACGGCAACTTATAGCGTACTGAGCCCGGCTTTTATAACGATCCCAAAACGTATTTAGCAACTAAACATGTTTAAATTTGACGTATTTGTATGATTTGTTAAGTTGTGCAAGTTGCCCTAAGACAAAACAAACAAAAAAAAACACAAATGATTTGATTGAATAAGAAAGGGTTTTGACACGTCCTGGGAAGGTGAATTCTACTACCTATTACTAATTACTTAGTAAAATACGATGTAGATAGAGAAACAACCTTATGAAATTTGCTGGGAGTCGTTGAGTGCAGGCCGCACGATATCGGTTGCTCCGTAAATCTATGGGGGAGGCAGTTCAGCAGTGGATGTATGGCTGTGGATATATTTTTTCATCAGATGAAAAAATTATAATGAATAATTATATAAAAATATGTATTATATTAATTAATGATGAAGTTATCAATCAAAGGTGTTTATTTCGTCACCAATAAAAATTATCAAAAATAACCATCCAGAAAAGTTTAATGATGCACCAATTTGTGAATGCCTCACAAAAATCACTAAGAGATTTTCAGCAAAACTTCCGGTAATTCGGATCAAATGTTAACGGACAAAAATTGGAGACAAAACAATGATAAAAAAATACGTGATTAATTTTCGAGAACTTGAAGTACGAGCATCGTGTTTGCGCAACATACGTTTTTTGAATGACTTCTGAACCTCGCCTCCTTTTTGATTTTCAAATAAGATACCGTTTCAAATCTCACGTTGAGCTCTCACAGTTATTGAATGCTTTTTCTGAGCCCCGAGAAGGTTTCAAACTATTTGGTTTAGTTTAGTAGCTTCTAGGAAAAATTATTTAACTGAGTCCTTGGAATAAGTTTTATTGAGCTGAAGTAGAGTGGGATTACTGTTTGTTTAATATTGTTAGTCTGAATAATAAACTGAATAATATTCCCTTTTAGTAGCTTTATGATTATGTGTCTATTTAGAAAACTTTTGCTTTGATTATTTGTTTAAAAATACTATGTTAAACCCACGACGAAAAAATATGGGGGTGTTAATAGATTGACGCGTATGTGGCATCGTAGCTCCGAAACAGATGGACCGATTTAGACGTGGTTTTTTTTTATAGAACCCTTGTTTTACTAGGGTGGTTTTAAGCTATGTTAATTTTGAACCCTGACTCTAAAAGAGGGGGTAATTGGATAGGTAACGGTATCAGCCATAGGGCGTCCACCGCTGAGCATAAGCCTCCCTCATAGATTTCCAGAGCGACTGTTCTTGTCTAGAAGTTTCCACTAGGTGCTGTTTATATAATAAATAAATATTGCTGGACATTTCACATAGCCCTATCTAGCCCCAAATAAGTAGAGCTTATACTATGGGAAGCAGATAACTCAAAGCCATTTAGAACATTTTTTAGAACATTAGAACATTTTAGAACATTAGAACATTTTTATTCATTAAATCACAAGGATCACTTTGAAACGTCAATTTTACTGCCTGTTTCTTCGCGACCAAGCCAGGAAAGAAAGGCAAGCAACAAGGCTGGTTGTTTATTTAATGATCCTTTTAGAATACATAACAATACAGAAAAAGAATTACGTCTAAATTGTAACAATTTAACGAGTTGGAGCAATTTCAATCCCAAGGTTCTCTATCATCTGAATAATCCGATATTTTATAGTAGGCTTTTTTATAAAGATATTGTTTTATTACGTTTTAAATTTGTTTATTGTCTATTTTTGTATATCACTTGGGAGGTAATAACTGATATAATAACTGGAAGTAGGAACTAATACCTGAATGACGTTTCAAAGTGATCCTTGTGGTTTTAATGACTAAAAGGTTTTCATTTTTTTAAATAATTTATACTTTTTGTTAAATACATACTTTTTATATATAGAAAAATATCCCGGAACAACCCGGAACAAATATCTGTAGATCATGCAAACATTTGTTCTACAATGAGAATCAAACCTGCTACCTACTGCATCTCAGCCGACTATTCGCCCACTACGCTATGGAGGTCGTCTAAATCATCTGCAATTATTAATAAATGTAAAAGCATCAGGTCAATAACTAAACAATTTGACTGCCTCCGTGGCACAGTGGGCGTGTAGCCGGCTGAGACGCAGGAGGTAGCGGGTTCGATTCCCGCCGCGGAACAAATGTTCGCATGATCTACAGATATTTGTTCGGTGTCTGGGTGTTTTTCTGTATATTATAAGTATGTATTTACAAAAAACAAGTATATAAGTACATATTCCATCAGTTATCTGGTTCCCATGGTACAAGCTCTGCTTAGTTTGGGGCTAGATAGCGCTGTGTGAAATGTCCAGCTATATTTATATTATATTATAATTAATAACACTGTTTCACTTTATCTTTATAAAGTTTTAATTATTCAAAGTATTTTCAGTAGATATTTTATCTAAACATAACGTCTTAATTAAAAAGGTATTGGGTAAAAATAGTGCACCCTAAAATTCGGGAGATGGTTTTCACCTGTGTCAGGCTAAAGAGGAGTTATGGATTCAATCTCGCTGGGATTGGGGTGAAAAAACGGGTATTGGCTCCTTCAATATACATAGTATGCCCTGTACTTTATGGTTTGTGTACACAAGCCTTGTTACTTACACTTAACACGTATTTGGAAATAATAATAATAATTATTATTATTATTTTACAGGAAAATTTTACAGGAAACGAAACATAAAAATCGGTACGTCAAATTAATTGTTTGGTATTCAATAAATAAATATTGCTGGATATTTCACACAGCGCTATCTAGTCCCAAACTAAGGAGAGCTTGTACTATGGGAACCAGATAACTGATAGAATACTTATATACTTTTTTTTTGTAAATACATACTTATAATATATAGAAAAACACCCAGACATGGAACAAATATCTGTAGATCATACAAACATTTGTTCCGCGGCGGGAATCGAACCCGCTACCTCCTGCGTCTCAGCCGGCTATACGCCCACTGTGCCACGGAGGCAGTCAATAATACAACACGAGTTTGGTAACTTATAGCTTTTTTTGTCAAAATTTTAACAAGAAATGTGTAGGAACATTCTGTGTGTGTGACTGTGGGACGCCTTACCTTTGTCCAATAAGGTCATCCAAATCTCTTCCTATTTTCAAGCTCCAGGTATACAACCATTTCCTTTCTATAACTCGTAGCTAGTCTATGTTATTTATCCTCCATAACTTGTAGTTGATGCATAAACTAGTGGTTCGCCCCGAATTGAGATCTCGCGAACCTCACAAAATAAGTATTATTCTTAGGGCGATTTACACAACGATGCCTAAACGTATTTAGTGGCTAAATATGATTTAAGGAGTTGTCAAATCATACAAATACGTCAAATTTAAACATGTTTAGTCGTTAAATATGTTGAGTGATCTAAGTGCATGACGGCCTTAATCTTTAACTAATAAATTAGTGCCACATAATGATAACTAACCTACTTGAACTACAGTTTCATTCAAATTAGAGGTATGGGGGTTCTTGTTAATTCGTTATGGTTTTTTTGGGTACAAATTTCAGTTATTCTGGATATCAGACTTTTGCCTATATTTGTGTCACTAAATAACTCAAAAACTACAAATATTAAACTAAAAATGAAAACGGGGTTCAAATGTCCTTATCCTTTCATTTGACGTCATATTTGACCGAATCGTCTCATTTTAATTTTTTTTACCCCTCTTGAACCCCCATTATCTCAACCACCCCCCAACATTGTTAACTCATTTAGACACACCAAAATCGTGCCATCACTACCTACCTATGTATAAAATTGCACGTTGATCGGATTAACGCTTCGAAAGTTATCTTCGGACAAACAAACATGCATACATACATACAACGCCGATTTGCCCAAAATTGATTTGGAGATCTCGCTTCGCTCGATCAATTATTTGTATGTAATTATGTTTATTAGGTATAATCAATAGGTATATTGTATTTTATGGTTTATGTTTGTGTGTTAAAGGTATCCTTACACCGCCGTCTTTTGATTTTCGTTTATCCTGGCCATACAAAGGTTGTCTGGAAGAGATCGCTTTTAGCCATTAGATCGCCCACTGTACCGTTATTTATTGTTCTTTTCCTTTGTTACTGTATTTTCGTTTGGTGTGCAATAAAGAGTATTTCATTCATTCATATGTAACTATTTGGTTTTAAAACTAACTCGTGGTTACCGGTTCTCTAGAAGAAATCGTTTTTCAGCGATTAGACCAACCGTTGTATATTACAATAACTGTATTTACGCATTAAAAAAAGGTTATCTGAAAGAGAATGATATCTAGCATTAAGTTCGCTTATATTATGTACCTACAGATTATTTTTATTTTGTGCAATAAAGCATTTTTATTCATTCATTCACTGTATCATTTTGGCAACGTATTAACCTTTTAAACCCACTAAAGCATTTCAATTGTTACTCCGAGACAATAAATAATACTATTCATAGATTTGTATTGTAGAGTAACATCGATCGGATGCAAGCCCATTTATTCTGAAAACGTCTATAAAAATAAAATCAACTTATAACAATATGCAGACTTAACTCCCAAACATCAAAACACACTTCTAGTTTATATTTTGAGAAGCTTTTAAGTAATAAAATTGTTGTCACGTCACAACAAAAAAGATTTAAACTTATGGGCAACCATGGTTATGTCCGCCAAAACTCAATCTGCATAACGCTGAAAATGGTAGATTTGAAATAGTTCTAGTTGGATAATATAAACTATTTAAATATTTCCTTAAATTCATAACCTTTTTTTTTGTCTATAAAAATAAAATAACGAGGTAAAGTTTGTTGCTTTTAGGTTTTTGTGTGCATTCCACAATGAGCAACGATTTTTAGAGCAACTATTTTAGAACACCAAATTTATTCCAGGAATAGCAACTATGTATTTATATTTTGGGTTGCTGTAGGATAATCACAGATTTTGTAAACGGATCCCAAAAAAATATTTCACTGGGAGTTATTTGTTTGTCCGAGGATAACTTTCGAAGTGTTGATCTGACCATCGGGAAATTTTATACATAGGTAGTGATGGCACTATTTTGGTGTGACTAAATAATGTTACGAGCTGAGGGTTCGGGATAAAATAATGGGAATCGGTTTAGCCAAAATAACACTTTTATTCAACACGATGACGATGAATACACGAACTTGGTCACACGTATCACAACACACTAATTCACTCCACTGGTGCACCACTTAAAGTCACCGAAATGTTCGCACGTATAGCTTAATCCAGACTGACTCGCGAGCAACTACTGTTCACGCGAGACCTTTCTCCACGTCAGTCCTCCAGGGCCTCGCTGAGACTCACTCACTCAGACTGACTGTCCGGCCATCTCTCCGGCCTATTTATATCGCACACATTTTGATTGTTCGAGAATGATGTCGATCCTTCCAGGAAAGGGTCGGTCCCTCGACACAATGGCCACTCCCCATTCTGCGAAACCACAAACAATAGCAACAATAACACAGCAAGACAAAAGCGTTCGAGAAGGTTCGATTATTACTCATTGTTTAACAGCCTCGGCGTAACAATAAGTTAAAAATATTGGGGGGTTATTGAGATATTGGGGTTCAAGAGGGGTAAAAAAATGAGACTATTAGATCAAATGAGCCGTCAAATGAAAGGCCTTCATTAGTACATTTTGACCCCGTTTTTATTTTTTATAAAGTTCTTGTGGTTTTTGAGTTATTAGGCATAATAAAAACTAAACTTTGACAAAATTCACAGGATACACCAGTAACCCCACAGTGCTTGTATTTAGGATGCGTGTAGCTTAAGTATCACAAATATAGGTCAAAGTCTGAAATCCAGATTAACTGCAATTTGTACCCTAAAAAAGAGTACACAATTAACATGAACTCCCGTTACCTGTAATTTGAATGAAACTGAACGTCAAGTTAGTTGGTTATTTATATCGTGGCACTATTTTGATAGTCAAAGACTACAAATAATATTTTTTTTTCTTTTCATGGTACACTCGCGAGATCTCAGTTCGGGGCGAACCACTAGTTAATTATATTCTTAGCGTTATGCAGAAACACCATGGCCGGACTATATTTATAGAGCTTGTGGGTGGTCGCCGTGTTTGATATAAGTCTAATTTATTTATTTGACGTTGACGGCATTGTTGATGTAAGAATTGTTTATAGCATAGCGGATATGAGAAAGGATTCCATAACAAACTTGTTGTTACAGATGTTGCAAAAGTAAGTAGTGCAACATACGTATTATGTTTGTGAAATTTAAACCACATTTTTAACCTCTAGCTCGAAGTGAGATATTATAATTATTTATTAGTTTCTGTATTTTATAGCCATGTTGTGATGTGGTAGTACCCAAATCCCACTTACCGGTAGTATGCTAAACATAAATTAAGCCCATGGTTTAAGACTTTTATTATACTAGTGGCTCGCCCCGAACTGAGATCTCGTGAGTCTCCGATTAAAACAAATAATATTATTTGTAATCTTTGGCTATCAAAATAGTGCCAAGCAATAATAACCGACATACTTGACCTACAGTTTTATTCAAATTACAGGTAACGGAAGTTCATATTAAGTGGTTACTCTTTTTTGGGGTAAAATATGCAATTTTTCCAGATTTCAAACTTTTGCCTTTATTTGTCTTACTAAAGCTACACGAATACCAAATTTCAGCATTGTAGGGTCACTGGTGTACCCTGTGAATTTTATTAAACTTTTATTTTGTTTACAGCTAATAACTCAAAAACTACAAGGATTAAACTACAAATAAAACAGGGTTGAAATATAATAAAGACCTTTCATTTGACGTCCCATTTGACCTAATAGTCTCATTTTCTTTTTTTTTTTACTCCACTTGAACCCCAATATCTTAACAACCCCCCCACATTTTTAGCTCATTTAGTCATACTAAAGTTGTGCCATCACTACCTACTTAAGTATCAAACTTCACGATGATCGGATCAACGCTCCGAAAGTTATCCTCGGACACACAAACATACATACATACATACATACAACGCCGATTTGCCCAAGTTGATTTAGAGATCTCGCTTCGCTCGATCAATTAATTATAACATAACGCCTGCTCATTTAATAATATTTTTCAATAATATTGCTGTTAGAAATTAAGCAATTATGTAATTTGTGCTTGGAGTCCCAAAGCACAAGCATATTCTATAAGTTTAGCTTGAGGCTCTCTGTAAGCCAATGTCTGTAACCGCCAAATTTGTGTACTAGTACTAAAGCTCTGTAAATCTTTCTGAAATAAAAATGATTTGATTAAGTGATGATACCGTCTATGATGGAACACGCTACTTTGGCCAGATTTTTATTCGGCGTTTTTGTTGGTCCTAAAGGCCTCAATAGAAACCAGCGCAGTTCTATTAACTTGCAAAAGTTGATACCTTTTGTCCAGCATTGTTTATTTAATTCATAAACTTTTTTTATCTTAATTTTAGCATTCACTCTTTCTCCATATTAAAAACTTTAACTATGCCAAATTTTACACTCTACCGTGCGCGCATAAAGCTTAAAAAGGGTTACAACGTGTTCGCTTAAAAATATCCTATATTGATATGCCTGTAAGTTGATATTTGCAACATTAAAGCAATATAGAATGCGAATCTTTTAGTACTCAAACGTAAACGTCCTACAAAAATCCAACCGAAGTCAGTCATACTCTCACCTTTAAAATTTTGTAGACATCATCATCATCATCCGCCGCCTGACTTCACCCACTGCTGGGTATAGGCCTCTTTTTGCCTTTGCCATTCTCCACGGTCTTTTGCCACCCTCATCCAGTTTCAAACCGCGATTGTCTGCCCATCTCGCTGCTAGACGACCAACTTTTCGGTACCCTGTTCGAAACGCCATTCAGATAAAGCCTTACTCCACCTGTCAAAATTTGTATACACATAAGTTTTATTCGGATTAATAGTAGGTAACCCTCACAGATGGTCCCACCTCTTTCACCTAATTGACGATTCCATCTTCTGATATTATACTCAGGTAAGGAAGCATTCCATTAGAATCACTCAAGAACTCACCCACTCATGAAATTTTTCATTCAATTCCAATTTAGGGGCGATCGTATCACTCATCCTAATCCCGTCCCCAATTATGTTCATAACATTTCCAATTTTGTCGAGACAAATTAATCCATTTTAGAAGCCGCTCCAAATACTTTTGGGAGCGTTTCTGAACTTTGGATCCACCGTTCACTAATGAACGATCTCAATTAAAATACTGAAATGTTTATTAAATATACTGAATTTATCATTTACCGCTTTATCGGTATTATGTTACATAAGACATGGTTCAATTCGTGAACCTTCAGCAAGGTGAGTGCGATCGAGAGTCAGTACAGTGCGAGGTGAGACCCAGACGTTGGGCAGAAAAGTTCTTAAGTAGAGATCACGCGCTGAAAGGCTCCCAATAGATGGAAAGACAACCTGATTAAGGTTACTTGGAGCCATTGAGTCAGGCTGCACAAGATCATTCGTTGTAGAAATCTATGGGGAGGCCTATATTGAGCAGTGGATGTCCTGGCTTACACAATGATGATTATCATGACTGAATATCTTACTTATCAAAACAAACAGTGTCGACAACAATCTTGGAAAGGGAACCAAAAGTTTAGGCAACGCTTTAAAATATTAACGTAACGAAAGTACTCCCACTCGTACGTAACCTAATGATGGATGAGCTGTCACTCGGTTCGATCATGAGCTTGTATTAAGACCCTTTTTTGAGCATTTTCATAATTGCAATGACATTTATGTAGTACTTTCTAATCCAGTTTGAAAGAGCATATCTTGCGATATACTTATACTACCAAGTGGCTGTATTATAAGTTACGAAATAGACTAAATTGATTGTTAGTAAACCTACATTTCTTCTAAGCCTGAAGATAAACTAAATATGTCAAAATTCGTGCTATGGCATTAATTGTACCTCGTAAATACACATACGATGTGGCAACATTGTGACAGATTTCAAGAACAAACCCATGCATTTGTGACATCATCATCAGCCCGCATGGACCCACTGCTGGGCATAGGCCTCTCTTCATTTCTGCCATTATTCCCGATCCTGTGTCAGTCTGAACCACGTACGACCCACGGACTTATTGATGTCGTCGACATTTCAATGGTAGATGACCCCTATTTCGGCGTCCAGTTCTCGGCTTCCACTCTGTTAGTGCCTTAGTCCACTTGGCCTACATCTGGCTAAGTGTCCTGCCCAACTCCACTTAAGCCCCAATATTCGCTTGTGCTTGCATTTGTGACAAGGACAGAAATATAAAAAAAAGATTGGTACATCAATTTAATATTTTAGACACTAAAGTTTATTAATCTGCTTTTGTATCACGCTTCGTGGCACTTGGGGTTACACTTTTTTATTTTCATTCCTATTACTTTTTACACCGATCCCTTGTTTTAATCAAATGTGTGTGGCTTTTAAGTTTGTTTATCGTTTTCTAGATTTTCAATGAAATGAATCCCAACTTAAATTCTAGTGTTGTCTATTTTAATGATTAGAATCCAATCATTGAAATAGACAACACACAGAATTATTAAGTTTTAAGTTTTCACACTTTCTGCGAGACAATAAAAACCAAATCTAGGTTGGTGTATTCTGTGCAGAGGTTAGTTAGGCGATGTATGTATGAATGTATGTTGGTTTATCCGCGGATAACTTTCGAAGCATTTATCCGATCATCGTGAAATTTGGTATATAGGTAGGTAGTCATGTCACAACTTTGATATACTAACGTTTAATAAAATGTATTTGTGAGTACATTTTGACCCCATTTTTAATTTAAACTTTGTATAATAAAAACTAAACTTTGACAAAACTCACAGTGATCCCACAGTTCTGAAATTTGGTATGCGTGTAGCTTTAGTTATACAAATATAGGGAAAAGTCTGATATCCAGAATATCTGCAATTATTACCCCAAAAAAGAGTAACCAAATACATGAACTCCAAGTTACCTGTAATTTAAAAAAAACTGTAGGTCAAGTCAGTTGGTTATTCATTTCGGGGCACTATTTTGATGGTATAAAATTTAATATATAATTGAAAATTACAAATAATATGTTTTCGTTTTTATGAGAGGCTCGCAAGATCTCAGTTCGGGGCGAACAACTAGTATTTCATATTATTATGTATTTTAATTATAGGCTTCCATTAGACAGAGTACTCTCCAAAACTGAAGATCACCTTCAAAGGTTAATTAAAGGCTCGATAGCGTCTCAACATAACAGAAATTAATTGCACCGAAGAAATTTATATAAAGCTATTCTTCTTCCCGAGTGACAGGCATTAGTCCCGACTTGTGGTGCCTGGGATAAGAGATAGCGATTATGATTTTTGAGACGACGATG
The DNA here is from genome assembly GCA_963924445.1 of Philereme transversata. Taxonomy (NCBI): domain Eukaryota; kingdom Metazoa; phylum Arthropoda; class Insecta; order Lepidoptera; family Geometridae; genus Philereme; species Philereme transversata. The sequence goes on from OZ004347.1 coordinate 18,215,829, forward strand.
GTATATTCATAGTTTACATATGTTACTCCTTCCATTTACCAGGTTTAACTGCTAATATCAAATAATTGGGTAAACCTGGTAAATGAAACGATTTGGGGCATTTTGTCATTTGACAAAATTTTTATATGGTTTATTAATTTTGTCAGGTTTGACAAATATCACTTAATAGATCAATTAATCATATTTTTTTATCACAAATAGGTATTCGTTTGACCACAATCTGACCTAATGGTAAGCGAGTTCTGATAAAGCATGGAGATCTAAGATGTCTACGCACTCTTACCCCAAAGAGGCCCAAATTAAAATAAATAAATAATAAATAAATATCGCTGGACATTCCACACAGCGCTATCAAGCCTCAAACTAAGCAGAACTTGTAATATGGGAACCAGATAACTGATAGAATACTTATATACTTTTTTTTTATAAATACATACTTATAATATATAGAAAAACACCCAGACACGGAACAAATATCTGCAGATCATGCAAACATTTGTTCCGCGGCGGGAATCGAACCCAGTACCTCTTGCGTCTCAGCCGGCTGTTAGCCCACTGCGCCACGAAGGTCGTCAAAAATTACAATATATAATATTAAAATACATCCGAAAACAACAAAGTTTATTTATTACTAGAGAGTAAAGGATAACAAAATAACACAAAATCATAAACATATGGGTAACATACGAGAACACACTGTCTATTTCTATTTTAACTAATTACTTCTTAATATAAAATAATATTTGTAGCGTACCTATATGACACAAACCGTTTATAACTACTTCTGCCGCCAAGCAGCATTGCTGTGTTTCAGTTTGAAGGGTATGGTAGCTAGTGAAATTACAGGCATATGATGCTTTACACCTGTATGCATGTTGATGGACGCAGGACATCGTACGGTACGTTTCTAAGGTGCGTGACCTATGGATGATACTTTGTTATAGGCGATGGTTACCACTTAACATCAGGTGGAGCATATGCGTGTTCCATCCACAGGTAGTATAAAAATAGCGGCATACGCTTTTACCTTACGCCCACCCCAAAGATATTGGATGCCAAAACCTTCTGTCAGCATCTAACGATAAACCAGCAAGAATAATGACCTCACTAGATATGAAATTACATCGGTTATATGAACTTAATGTTTGAAAAATGACTCTAATCTGATAAATTTAGAACAATTTGATAAATAAATTAGTCTCACTAATTGGTAACATTTGTTTCTGTGAGTAATAGTGTTAAAGGCTGTGCTTCTAGATAAAGGGGTATAATTAATTTGATAAGTGTTATGGTACATACTTCTTTGATATTTACATAAAGAAACTTCTTTTAAATCTAGAGATACCTCAGGTTTTTTGTTTGTTTCTCTCTCTCTCTCGATTCAACTTCTCTCTTGTCGTTGCAACTGATGAGATTCCGTGTAATTGTGTCGTTCTAAGGCAGTATTTTTTATCTCCTTAGACGACATGATAAAGATCTTCTCTAGCTAGCTCATATAGCTTCACATCTTAAATTAAATAGGTTTCAAAAAAATACGAACTAAAAAGAATTTGAACCAGCAACCTTATTCTTAACACGTTGTAAAAAAAAACTAAAAAAATGGGCGGGCTTATCGCTAAAAACGATCTCTTCCAGGCAACTTTTGGATGGACCGGATCTGTGTGAACAAATGAGGACGGCGGCATAAATCAAATAATAACTAACAGAACAGGTACTTATATTACTAAAAATAATATATATAAATATTAATAAATAATTTAAATGTATAGTTGTGGATTTTTGATATTCTAGCGAAAACTTTAGGTGATTCTTAGCTCCAGAGAGGATTTCGAAATTTAAATCCAAATTTCCTTTTATTTAGAATTTCTCTTCTTAAATTTTAATATCGAAATATTCAATGGTCATTTTTGTAAAACCCCATTATGTTTATCCTACTGATAATAATATATTAAAGCTATTTAATCGAACCCTTGTGGTTAAAAATATCATTGTTATAGGTTTCTTAAAATTCTGATGTTCCGTCCTGGAACCCGGTGATTACTAGGTGTGCGCGTCGTAATCGCTCATCTCAGTACGAAGATACGGTTAGTGTAGTGTTTCGTAATATGAACGAGGACATTTCTAATTCTGAAGACCAAGTGAGGGTAGTTGATGCAGCTGCCATCACTTCTCGATGGTAGCTCCAAGTACTCCAGTCTGCCCGTGACCACGGCTGTTGCAACACAGTCGAAACGTCATAATAACAAATTACAACAATTAAAAAAGGTACATACGCGATAAATACCCGTTTAAATCAATACTTATGTACAGTGACCGTGTAAATTTGAAAAATACTAATCTTATTTTGTTTATAATTTTACTTATAAATTTCTTAATTTTCTTTGCAGACCCCAATTATGTTAGGGTTCGCTTTAAGCCCATTATCATCAGAAGGTCCCATTGTAGAATTAGACCACGTTGACCGGAACACGCCGTAATACGCGAGTGCTCATTCCAAGGCAATCCAATGCTCCACTGATCAATTATACGCTCGTTACCCATTTCACTGGGTATTATAATAGGGAGGGGGTAATGTGGATTAGGCGTATCGAATTATCGATATGGCCAATCTGGTGTGATATCGATGGGTAAAGACAATGGATCGGTTTAATCGGTAATGTCTTAATACATATGTAATGTAGCGTCAGGTATATAAATTAATGAATATTATTATATTTTAGTGTAGATTTTATTGTTTCAGATTTATTAGGGTTAAACTCTAATTGTTATGGATGATGATGAAGATATATCTAAAACACAATTTTTTATTTGTTTATTTTATTCTATTTTATTCGGAAAACAACCAGTACTTATTTCTAACAAGAACATCTTTAAACACGTCTTATTACCATTTACATGTTTTCGCATATAATATTAAAGTGCGATTGTTTGTTTAGTTAACATTTTCAAAACTAAAAGAAAGGTAAAAATATTAAAGTTTCAATGAAAGTCAAAGTGAGAACAAACAGTTATTGAACCAAATCAAACCAGTGTTCCAAAAGAACACGCTTAAATTTCGAGGGATTTAAGTTAAATAAATCTAACTCAAGAAAGTCAACCAGTTTATTATAATAATTAGCAGATCTGATAAAGACGGAGTTTTGCCGATCATTTGTCCCATAGTGAGGAACATAATGAGAAAGAAAAGGTATCCTTACGGTTCTTGTTGAGACTCGTAACAGTATCATGGAAAGAAAGGTGAGGGGAGTCAATGAGATGTCCAATATCTTTCTTCTTTCCTGGAGTGGAAGCATATGATGCCTTTTGCATCTCGACTTATCTTTGTCATTTGTTTTACACTTGTACTGAACAAATCTCATAAACCTTCGCTGTAAGGATTCTAGTCGATTTATGTAAACATTCTGTGGATTCCAAATTTGTGAACCGTATTCAATGATGGTACGTACAAATGAACAGTGGAGGACTTTGACAGTTTTGACCTTGAAATTCACTGAATATGTCACAGAATGTAGCTGCTACTTTTTTATTTGTAGGTATACATGCTTAGTATAATACACCGACGCAGATATTATGCTCTGCCAACTTAAGTGGATGTGGGCATGTCACGTTTTTAGGGCACAGGATGGTAGGTGGAGCAAACCTATCCTCCATTGGTAATTTAGTACTCACGAGACGCGGTGCGCACAAGAGCAAGACCGAAGACGATGGTGCGACGACTTAGTAGAGGTTGCGGGCAAGACCCTCAAGATCGCCATACATGGTATTGCATGGAAGAGTGTAGGCCACACTCAGCTCTACCCAAAATAATTTTGTTATTGAAATATAATATAATTGAATAATAATAACAGTAATGCACATAATTGAATGATAATGAATGACTTTAAATTATTAAATATTATTTAAATAGTTATTAAGTGCGATGTAACTCTGTATATCCATCATTTGAATCCATCGATTTCGTTGAACAGATAGATCATGACAGGGATTGAGACGTGGACTACTTTTGCCCGACTGTGCAGAAGGAGGGTAATGTTTTTATTGACAAACCATGTGTACAAAGCCGCGTGTAGCGTGTAGATATAATAAAAATCAACACTACAGCTACTTTTTATTTCTATTCAATGATATTCTTTTTATTCTGAGTAGTCAGTGTAGGTACCAAATTTAAATAAAACACTATTAAAATTATCCACTACACAGGGTGTTTGGTAATACTCGTATACTGACGATATCCAAGTGACGGTTTCTCTAAACGTAAAATAAGACTTCTCGAAAAAAAAACTACTAGTTATATTATCAAATTTTAAAGAAAATCGACTAAGTTTAGGTGATTAATTCGTTATAAAACTTACTGCTTACTCTTGCAATCGACATCCAAAAAAAGGCCAATTAGATATCTCTTTCGGAAATGACTGCTGGTTTTGGGTTAGAAAGGGACAACAAGAAATATCTCGAGACGTCACCAATACAGTATCTGTGGATAGATGGCAAGCATTATGCAATATCACAACATAAGTTTAATAAAGTGTATGTTTTTACATGCCAAAATAAATTTCACATTTCTATGGTAAATATTTCACAAATTTATTTCTATGTTCATCAAAATAACCCTTTTCATTTTTGTGGGTATTATCAAACACTATCAAACAATTAGTCTACGTTTAGGTAAAACAAAATAACAATTGTTTTAACTCATTTGAAGTACCTCAATATATCATGTTTTAAATAAAACAAGTTAAACGTAATCGAATTATCGATAAAATTCCTGTTCTTTTGAACGCCTCATCCCTACCAATAAACAAAGCGACAATAATCTACAACGGCCAACCGATTAGGTATCAATTTAATGAGATCGCAATACATTACTGGTTTGGGAAGCACGGATTGGCCTGGCCTGTAATCAGCTAGATGGCAATGGATGACAAATTACTAGCTATTGCAAAGCAACCGTGTAATTGTGGTGATACCGTCTATAAGAGCTTCAAAGTTGATAGTGGAGAAAGCTTAACGAATTGGTAAGCTACAGGTTCATCTATAAGAGTAGAAAGTTCAACCACCTTTATAATAATTAAATGGTACATAAAAAATATAAGTGTTATATATCTATTTATAAAAATAATGCTGCCCTTAATAAACAATAGGGTATAAGAGATCCTCTGCTGAAAATCAGCCTCACCATAGATTTCCAGAAAGACCAAGCTTGAGCGGCTGTACCCAACGGCTCCCACCTAGCTTTATTAGGTCGTTTTTCTATCTAAGGGTGTTCCTACACGCTGCACTTTAATAATGAATTAAAAAATGGTACCTAAAAAAAAACCATCGTCAAACAATGGCCGAGGCAAACTGAGCAATAATGCCGAGACTCGCTGGAGGCTGTAAAGAATGGCGGAAAAAAGACCTGCAATGGGTGCAGACGGGCTGAAATGATGATGATGATGAACTAAGAAACCAATGCATCAAGCTTTCTTTATCCTCTGGAGCGGCCGAACAGTTTGCAGACAACGTGGAAAAAGGGGTGTATCTGATAATAATATAAAGAAGCAAATGTTGATAATTTTAGTTCAATAAACTAGGTACATTCAACAACAAAAACTAGTAAACAGTTTGAGTTTATAATTCTAAATAAATCTGGAACTAGGCAACTAGGAACTAAACAACAATGTTTACACAAGATACACATTAGCCCTTTACTAATGTCATATAAAAGCTTATAGTTTTTTCTGATACAACACTTGAAAAATATATTTTAAAAACTCAAATTATTAATCAATTTATATTGCTGACTGTACCATCAATTAGTCACATACATCGTTCTTACTTCACATTATTATGATTTCTTGTATCGTAGGTATCAGGAACTTTAAGCACCAAACCAAAACCCAAATCAAATATGTGCAGATCAATCAAATATTTGCCCCTAGGGAATCGACCAACTTAAAGCATTTTAATTGGCTACTAGTCTTCTCAAAAAAGTTTGTCAAAATACTTTCATTTCAAAAATTTCTTATAGTGATAGAGCCAGATAAAGAAGATTGATATCGTATAGAGGCAAAAGAGATCGATTTAGAACGGTATTAAATAGGTATTTATTGTATCACTGCCTCCTCACACGTTTTTTCAATCCAATCCATCCAAAGGTTGCCTGGAAGAGATCGCTTTAAGCGATGAGGCCGCCCATTGTACCACCTCTAAGTTTTCTAAGTTAAGTTATTGTAATTCGGTGTTACAATAAAGAATTATCTATCTATCTACATATCTAAAGGATGGAATTGCATCAGTTACACGTTACATAAGAAGAACAAAGAGCTCTTAAAATTATACAGGGTGTTTGGTAATATACTGACGATATTCAAGTGACGGTTTCTCTAAACATAAAATAAGCCTTCTCGAAAAACAAACTACTAGTTGTATGATCAAATTTTAAAGAAAATCGACTAAGCTTAGGTGATTAATTCGATATAAAACTTACTGCCTACTCTTGCAATCGATATCCAAAAATAGAGGCTGCGGGTTTTGGGTGAAAAGGACAACAAGATATATCTCGAGACGTCACCAATACAGTAACTGTGGTTAGATGGCAGGCATTAAGTGTTTTTTATACATGCCAAAATAAATTTCCCATTTCTATGATAAACATTTCACAAATTTATTTATTATGCTCATCAAAATAACCCGTTTCATTTTTGTGCCTATATTATGAAACACCCTATATACGAAAAGAAAACTTCCATCTTATGGTAACAAAGGTCAAAATACGTTCGTGTGTAAATTGCTCCATGTAAAGTTTCTTGCTAATATTTGCAATAATTTTGTATGAAAATCAGTGAATCTCATACGATCTTCGCCGAAACCTAAGCACTTCCAACTAACATTACCCTGATTGGAGACAGGGGCTAGATTATGGGCTTATTGAGCTGAGCCATTAGCCATTAGGAGTCCGTTTACGGAATAGATAATGTTGTGGTCAAATACTCGGCGTGGCGTCACACGTCAATTAATACGCCGTGATAATTAGGCATAAAGTTAAGTCTTTATGCTCTAGTACTCTAGTCATAAGGCCCTATCATTGAGATGGTTAAAATAAACATGGACAGAATAGTACTGTTACGCCGAGGCTGTTAAACAATGAGTAATAATCGAAGTTTCTCGAGCGCTTTTGTCTTGCTGTGTTATTGTTGCTATTGTTTGTGGTTTCGCAGAATGGGGAGTAGCCATTGTGTCGAGGGACCGACCCTTTCCTGGAAGGATCGACATCGTTCTCGAACAATCGAAATGTGTGCGATATAAATAGGCCGGAGAGATGGCCGGACAGTCAGTCTGAGTGAGTTAGTCTCAGCGAGGCCCTGGAGGACTGACGTGGGAAGGGTCTCGTGTGAACAGTAGTTGCTCCCGAGTCAGTCTGGATTAAGCTATACGTGCGATCATTTCGGTGACTTCTAGTGGTGCAACAGTGGTGTGAATAAGTGTGTTGTCATTACGTGTGACCAAGTTCGTGTATTCATCGTTTTAGTGTTGAATAAAAGTGTTATTTTGGTTGGATCGATTCCCATTATTTTATCCCGAACCCTCAGCTCGTAACAGTACCAATGAATGAATACATGCTGAGTAAGTATTATTTTTGAAACGTGTCCTACGATGCACTGCCGTGCGTCCGTCAAATTAAGGTAAACAGGTGTAAGTCAAGTGTCAATTTCATTGGCACCAATACCCTTAAAACCAAAACTTAGCCATGCTTGTTGGTGGATTCTCGAATGTTACTATTTTAAGTTACGGGAATTGGCTCACATTATGATGATTCAAGCAATGACGTAACAAAACCGGATGTAAATTATAGTATCAGGTACTTCTTAGAACCACGTGGTCGTAAAATGATTTAATATCTGTAAAACTTAATATAAAAAACTCAATTATCTTTTTGTATCTCGCAATGACACATGAATGATTCAATCATTATATTTTTGCTATCATTTGCGACGAGGAAACATTTAATGAATGTTTCATTGTTGATACAGCAAAAGCTATCACACTAATAATATAAATGTGAAAGTTTGGATGTTTGTTTATTTTTTATGTTTTTTTTATGTTAAACAGGCTTACGGCCCACCCGATGGTAAGCGGTCACCGTCGCCTATTGACATCGGCAACACCTGGGGTATTGTCGGTGCGTTCCCTACCCTGTAGAATTTTTTTAACATTTCTCTTAAAGCGTGCCATGTCATAGCCTAACGGGAAAACCTCAGATAATAGCTCATTCCACATCTTGCAAGTATGGGGTAGAAAAGATCGCGTGAAGCGTGTGGTGCGCGATACCCAATTGTCGATGGTATGTGGATGAGCTTTATTACGTTGTCGAGAAGTGCGGTGGTAAAGTCTCAATGACGGGATGAGATCAAATAGCTCCTCAGAACATTCCCCATTTATTTATTACTTTCGTTGTTTGTTACTCAATCAGGTCGTAACGGCGGAACTTATATCGATGAAATTTGGTATGTAGATTGTAACCTGGCTTAACACATTGGCTACTTTTTATTAATAAAAATATAAACCACGCGTGCGAAGCCGCGGGCGGAAGCTAGTATATAATGTATGAGAATTAATGAAAGCACGCTAAGGTATAGTAAATATTTAATCATGAAGTGAATTTATATAATAGTACATTTTTATTTATGAGGCGTCTTCAAATAATAGAAATAAGGTCGAATAATAATAGAATAAGGAAATAAGGTAGAATAAAAAATAAGGAAATTAGTCATAGAGGTTGTATTTCATTAAAGCCTATTATGAATATATCCTCATTCATTTTTAAAAAGAAATAAGTATGTGTCATCATTTCAGCATTTGTGAATGTAACCTCTTTTAATTAAATAGAAATAACGATTTGTCATGAAGGTTGTATTTCATTTTAGTATAATATGAATGCAATGAGCCTCATTCTATATTCAAATTTACATACGGCTTAGTGGAAGAATCGCAATTACGCATCAAGTATCGAGCTAACAATAACCAACTATTAGAGCGTGAGTGGTGTAAAGTAATATTTTTAATATAAGTATGTATCTATAGTATATATTGTAATATACTTATATTAAAAAAGCATTTTATATGTATAGATTCTATACACATAAAATGCTTTGTCCTGAATGACTAAATGACGGATCAACGCACAGCCTAAACCGCTGATTGTAGAAACATGAAACTTGGAGGGTGTGTTCTTTGTATGATGTAGGCATCTGATAAGAAATGATTTTTGAAATTGTACCCCTAAGGGGGTGAAAAGGGGGGGCAAAGTTTGTATGGGACAACGTGATTCCTTGGTCAAAACTACTTCAAATTTTGCACAAACAAAAAAAAAACAGAATTGATGGAAGATCTGTTTCGTATTTTATTGAAATTCATCCCCTAACGGGGTTAAAAAGGGGTAGAAAGTTATTTAGGCGGTGATTTACTTCGAAGTTGATATCAATACTCTTTAGTGCTTTTGATTTAAGTTTTATTTTGACACATATTTGAAAACTCAATCCGATTTTATTCCAAAAAGGTTGAACTCACTTAAAAACATAAGCAAATACCCTTTATAATTGGAATAGCTCGAAACTTACCGTTTTTTAAGTAGATTTGAAGGTTTATAATCTTAAAGAGGTTATGCACTTTTAGGACACGGCTTCATAGGGACGTAGCGTTCGAAATTTGAAATGGTAAGGACTACGAGTAGAACATTTTGGTCAGAAAAAAATAGTTTTCTTTTAGTTTGTCTTAGAACTTTAATTTAGTGTCTATTGTTTTGTGCAATATTTTACATTACACTAATATCTTTGGTTGTTTGTTTATTTGTTACTCAATCCCGTCGTAATTATCCCATCAATCAGTTCCCATGGGATAAAAATGGGGTGTCAAGTCAAGTTGCAACAGCGGGATTAGCTTTATTTCTAGGTGCATCAGCTAGTATATTATAATTATAAATTATATATCTAAAATTTATAAATAGGACATTATTCAACAATTATAATCTGTAGTACACCGCTCTCACTAATCTCACCAACTTCTTTCCATCCAAAGGCTGCCTTTTTACTTTTATTTTAGTGTTATATAGTTTTTGTGGGGTAATAACAATAAAGAGTTATCTTATCCTATCTTATTTATAAAGTGAATTTGTGAATACTCGTATACTCAACAATATTGTCCGTGTAGTGCCCTGGTATCCCTACACAACCCACTTTACAAAGCATTTCTGTAAGCCATGCAGCCAACCCTTGAAGCTGTAATGTAATAACGGGACAAGGGGGGAATCTGCGATGCAAAGCTTCTCATTATTGTCCTCAGGATTGAGGCAAGATAGAACGGGTTTTGATATATCGAGAAATAAAACCTATATCCCCACAGAGCTTTTAAGTGTGTTAGTTCTTAGGTTAGATTTTATTGTTGTTGTGTTTATTTTTCTTTATTACTATGTGGTTTTTTGAATAAAATGTTTTCTTCTGAATGTTTTGACGACCTCCGTGGTGCAGTGGGCGAATACCCGGCTGAGACGCAGGAGGTAACGGGTTCGATTCCTGCCGCGGAACAAATGTTTGCATGATTTATAGATATTTGTTCCGGGTCTGGTTGTTTCCTTATATATTATAAGTATGTATTTACAAAAAAAAGTATATAAGTATTGTATCAGTTATCTGGTTCCCATAGTACAAGCTCTGCTTCGTTTGGGGCTAGATAGCGCTGTGTGAAATGTCCAGCAATATTTATTTAATTCTTTCTTTCTTTCTATATCTAAACTATAACGTTTGGCATTGAGCAACTCAAAAACTGTAGAAGTTTTCTTGTAGATGAAGCTAATGGTGCTTTGAGCCGTGATCTGAATCATCGCACTAATTTCGACCCTGACGTGACAAGAGCCGAAGTACAATTAGCAGTGCATCCCCGAATCAAGAAGAAGGTTGCGGGTTGAAGCCCCGTCTAGACTTGAAAGTTTTTGAGATGGGTTTAACATTTTTAAAATCTATACCAGTATGTAACCGGGAGTAAATTAAACATTATCTAGTAGTTATTGTGTGCAAAAAGACTACTGTCGCAAATATTCGGTATTCTGAGTTATCGTCAGGTTATAACATATACGATAGATAATTAGGTTGGTGGCAGGTGGTCCAAGCCTAAAACTTGTCCCAGGCTCCACATTGGGATGATGATTCTGATGTATTAAATGTGGGGGGAGGGGGGTATTAAACACTGACGCAAAAGGAAGGGTGTTATAAGTTTGATGCCTGTGTTTGTCAGTGTGTCTGTCTGTCTGTCTGTGGCATTCGCAAACGGATGTACCGATTTCGACGCAGTTTTTTAATAGAAAGCTGATTAAGCTACGAACCACTTCAGTTAAATAATAAACTGGGGTGGTTCTTGGCTTTGCCAGTTTTGAACCCCGAAGCAAACTAAGGGTTTTGAAACAAGTCAAGTTTTAAAAATTTACTTGTTAAAGAGAAATATGAATATTTGTATATTCTTCCCATCAATTAATGTTATTTTTCTGCAACTTTACTACATAACGGAATGACCTAATCTATAGGTAATTCTCTCAGTACATTTTTATTACCTTGAACTTTTAAAGTGGTTGAACTTTTCGAAAATGGAACTGATCACCATAATCTGAGCTACAGTGAAGTTTCTCACTTCTCAAGCTCCTGGATTTTTAGTGTAATATTATTCAAACCTGGGATCGAACCAATAACCTGCAAGAATATTGTGCAAGTAGGTACAGTCAGCACTGAAACATCTAAACATTTAGTAGTGTATACTAGCTATGCTAGTCAATGTGATGTATTTATCAATTTAAAGATTTACTATAGCTGGTTTGTTACGAGCTGACTGTAACAAAATTTTAGATATTTTTCTAACATCACGACAGATCTTGTATCCTAAGCCTGGCTTGCACAATGATCCCTAAACGTATTTAGCGATTAAACATGTTTAAATTTAACGTATTTGTTTGATTTGACAACTCCTTCAATCCTATTTAACCACTAAATACGTTTAGGCATCGTTGCGCAAGTCGCCCTAAGTAATGTAATTCTTATTTCTTCTTATGTCTAAATAATATTTTTATACTCCTTTGGTTATCACAGAAAACTTCCCAAAATAGACACTTAATACTGTAGATTCTCACTAATAAAAAATACGTAATTTCTTACGTAAATGTTATTATGGATGTTCTATTCTTCAGGAGATTAAATCGTTATAAATAATCAAAGACCGTTCCTCCTTGGCCACTTCCCACGTCTTCCATAAACTCCAGATTTCTTTATGGTTATTTCGAGCCCCTTAAGAAGTCTTAACATGGTTTTCAGACGATTTTTGTAGCTTACGTTTCGTTATAAAGGCTTCCCGTTCGTTTTGAAATTTAATATAAGTTTTTGTCCCTGTAGGAATTTTGGATTAACTATGTATTTTGTAAAACAAAAGAAGAAGGAATGATGTACAATTTTTAAGATCCAATTATAAAATGTTTGTTTTTTTACTAAATCTCGCGGGAAAAAGAATATGAATTGCAGGTTTTTTTATACCACTCTGAAATAGAACAAGTATAAAGTCCACCTGCAGAATGGTAGTATCAATTAATTTGCCGTGCAGGAATATTATAGGTACATTAAAAATACATATATAAATTCATAACATTAGTATTATTATAATATATTTGTATTAATATAATTCATGCAAGAATGTATGCACTTTATTTTATTTATTAAAATCAGGTACTTGCTTTACAAATGCTTAACTTAGTAAAGGTATTTTATTATCTATTTTATTTAAAATCTAGCCACACATCCGATCACAGAGTACTTCCCACTACATCTTGCATAATTCACCTAGTCTATCAGCAAGTAATATAGCCCAAGAGCTGATGACACATTTGGAGAAAGTGTTTAAGGTCACTTGATATTATAAATAGGTACAGTACCCGCGGTAATCCGAGACACGTTTTGCAAGGCAGTGTCGGATTATCGAATTTGTCGGGTTTTAGAGTACCTGCTGCCACCCTTTGTAGTCCACCTTTATGAAAGGAGTACCTTGTAATCTGACAAATTACATATAGGAATTTAAATATTACAAAATAAATGTGTGTTATAAGCATGTCGGATTATAGGGAGTGACGGATTAGACAGGGGCTGGATTACCGATATGTCCATGTAGTGAATCTGGAATTGAGAGTCGAAAGGGCGTTTCCGCTTATTTCCTTACGTACATTTGCGCAAAAATACCTTAAAATGTGTTTTGATCAACATCGAATTAATAAACATTATTAAGGTTAGCACATAAAGAATGCAGAAACAACGATCTTCGATTTGAACGGTTTTAAAGTATGACGCGACTGCCCCAAAGCTAGTTTAACTAGTGGTTCATCCCAAACTGAGATTTCAGAAGCGTGAATAAAAATGTCCCAATACGTATTTTTGGATATATTTTTTTTGCAAAAAAAAAACAAGCGATTCCAGATTAACTACATACATATAGTAGGTACTATTTTTTACCTTCAAGTGGCCTAATATACATGCCCCAAATATGTCATCAGCTCTCCGGCTATAATCTCGCTGACATTAGAGCCGCATCGGAGTACAAAGCGCTGACACTGTTGTATCCGGTCGCCGAGTGAACGCACCGTAGCATCCTGTTCAGCTGTTCATTGATCAGTGTTCGATTCTCGAAGGTATTTCTCATATGCTTTGAAGGAATTGTAGATTGCTGGCACCTAACTTGATGTCGGTTTTGAAACTACTTACAAAATAGTGGTATAGAGATGGAACGCGACTGCAGTACCATTATTACCAACTGCAGGAGTTTATATGCAACGGTGACCATCAGGAAGCCCGGTAGCTAGTGTCTTTTATAAAACTAGTGGTTCGCCCCGAACTGAGATCTCGCGAGTCTCCCATAAAAACAAAAATATATTATTCGTAATCTTTGACTATCAAAATAGTGCCACGAAATAAACAACCTCTTTACTTGACCTACAGCTTCATTCAAATTACAGGTAACGGGAGTTCATGTAAATTGGTTACTCTTTTTTAAGGTACAAAATGGAGTTATTCTGGATTTTAGACTTTTGCCTATATTTGTGTCACTAAAACTTCACGAATACCAAATTTCAGCATTGTGGGGTTACTGGTGTACCCTGTGAATTTTGTTAAAATTTTGTTTTTATTATGGTGAATTAGTATGGCCCACTGCGCCACGGAGGTCGTCAACCAAACATATATACATACATACAACGCCGATTTGGCCAAGTTGATTTAGAGATCTCGCTTCGCTCGATCAATAAATAAATGACCGGGATTGAGACTTAGGTTACTTTTTACCTGACTGTACAAAAAGAGGTTAATGTGTTTATCGAGCTTGTAAAAAATATAGCCGGTTTTACTCAGAGCCTTAGTTTATTGACCAACACTTTTCTAAGAAAGCTAAATAAAAGCGTCTGAAAAGTTTGAAAAGGTCACTATACATATACTTACATTTAAAAATCAATTTTAATAATAATTAACTTAGATTCTAGACTTTCGTTATAAATTATGTATGAACCTTTTTGATACTTAGGTGTTCGTTCAAACTTTTATGAATTGCTTTCAAAATGATTTGATTACTTTCATTTTGTTGGTTTCATTATGAATTCAAATTCTCCATTAGCTAATATTATAGTTGTAAGCCAATGGTGATAGGTAATATAACTTAATAAAGGTTTATGGAAGTCGTTAGGTGCAGGCCGCACAAGATCCAGAAACTATTTGAATTAAAAAAAGAACCAACGGCGCGAAGAAGATGATTAATCTAAAAGAAGACATAATCGACATGCCAGGCTTTTAAACTTGGACAGACAAAATGAACCGACAGCAGCAGGGCTAGCACAGCGATTTCCTTGTCTACTCTTCGAAGAGACGACAAGGCTTTGACCGCTACTTGTATTTCTGCGTGTATTGTTATTTGTTTTTTATATTGTTTTGTTAACTTTGAGTGTGATGTACGATAAAGCGTTATTCTACTCCATACTCTGTCGATTCTTCCGAAATTCTCTTTGCCACGAGCAGCATCAATAAGTTTTATTCCTAGACAAGAGAAAGATACTCTGCCTATAGCAAGGTACGTTGTATATTATAATTACTTAAATATCAAACCAAAAATCGTCGGCAAGCGCGTGATTGAGAAGAGTGCGAAAGAGACAACTTGAGAAGACAGTGTAGTCTAGGAATCGTAAGACCTAGACAATTTCAGAAGAAAGTTGTCTATCCTTAAATGTCAAAGATAGAGAAAATGATGTCTATCGTACTCGGCGTTGTAGGCTACTGTCGAGGAAGTGTCGACATTTCTTCCCGTTCACTCTCGCAATTGCCGTGCTTGAGACGGTCGACAAGTGTCTTCTTTGTTCCGATAAATGACTCATGACTAAATCCTTCTCTACAGTTACTGTGCTTGGCCTACAGGACCAAGGCGTTAACAGGACGATGGGCCGGTGACATTGTTAAGATCATGGGTTGTACGTGGCTTAGACTGGCAACTGGGATGAATGACATTAACAAGGCCTATTCCCAGCAATCGACATAAGCTGAAAATGATGATGATAAAACATTCAAATAGAAGCAGTGTCTCTACACATTAATGTTATTATATTCAGAATTTGCCCCCGTAAACATACCGCGAACAATAGATCGATCACATTCAGAGCTACAGTGCTATTCCCACGATAAATCCACGAATGTAGGCGAAACATAATGACGCCTACATGGTATTATACTTAACGGGTTATATGCGTTTCTATATTACATTTTGAAATGAGGTAGTAGAATGATTTAGAGTATCAATAAATATATAATAAATATTTGAAGATAAATATTCTTTTGGTGCGTTTTGGTGTCATTCAGGTTGATCTAAATGGTAATGGTCTGTAAAGGCTATTTCGCTCATCCATCGCGGCGATAAAATCTGAACGCAAAACATCTATTGCAAAATTTTCTTTCGACATTTTTACACAAAGATAGCGACCGCTAATTAGCACCGAGAAAATAAATCACAATTAATCACTATCAATTTGACTTCGATAGGACCATTTGATTGCGCGTGGGCTCGTAATGATATTATCGGATACCTAGCTGCTAATATTTCTATTGAAGACACAGTGACAAAGGACACAGGATTAGGATAATATCAGGACCAACCTTGCGAATGCCTTCGTTCCAAGAAACTTTCGCCAATATAACCAATCTTCGTTCTTCGAGTAGGTACTTCAGTTTCTTCTCCTAGCGAGGGACACATCACTACACTTTCCAACACTTTTCAGGTCTTATTTTACAGCAATTCGTTTTATTAGTTATTTTTGGCACGGAGCACATCACAGGCATTGTTTTAACCACCTTTCTTCGACTGGTGATGGTAGTTAGGGTAGAAAAAGATAGGATGTTTTACATAGAGGATAGATAAGGACAGTAAGTCACTGTGCTTCCTACCTACATATAATATTTAATTATGGCCTAAAAAGGCCCTCTTTCCACTCGTCTCTGTTGTTCGCAAGTAAGCTACCTTTGCCTGTGCCTTCGACGCGGGCAAATAACTTTATTTGTATCGGGTTATACTAAACGCAGTTGGGTTGATTAGAGACCGCACTGCAACGCTTACGTTCTGCATATACGCGTGGCTCCGCGGCGGACAACGTATAATATGTATAGGAATCTCCTGGCAGAATAATAGAGAAAGAAAGAAAAAATATTTATTTCTGACGGTACAAAACACACACAGCACACAAGTAAGGTACACACAAGAGAACATATTCATGCACACAAGAACAGCAATACCTAACAAATGTGTGTCTCACAATTACCTACATCTAAACGACCGACGGCACAAAAAGGCGTCCAACTCTGCATTTGTTGTGCTTTTGGCACAACGCTGATCTTCCGTAGGAACCATTTAAAAATGACACCACACTAAGAAAATTAATAATAAATAATAGCTATATTAAGTTACAACAAAAATACAAAAATTTAGATGATTGGGGAGGACTAGGCGAGAATGTGGATTAATCAGTCCCACTGCTAAGCAAAGGCCAATCTGCTAAATGATCAGGATGCCAGAACAGAAAAAGGATATTATAAAGGAGTGGATTAAAATGGAAAAACTACAATATTGAAATTTTGGTTTTTGAGGAGTTCGTGAGACTTCTTCGTGGACAATAGGATCTGTATTCACTTGTCAAACATGTTTTTATGGTTAAAAAAACATTTAAAAGAATCCAGGTTCTTAGGCAATCGAATATAAACCTAAACTAGCTGAAAATAAGTGTTACTTTCACGCCGGTCGGCTGCCTGATCAACTAACAGCTGATTCATTAAATCCGTTCGGATATTAATTTCTCTGTTCGGAAATCAGCCCAAAATTTAAATCAATTTCGCTTTGTATAATCAGTATCTTTTCTCCCAAGTCAACAGAACCCAATTGAATTTAATTTCAGTCCATTAATATCTTGCTAACAAAGACTTTAAAGCATAACAATATAAACATCAAACAGTAAAGAAGGATTAAATTGTGATAATGAAAACAGCAATGAAATATTAGGGCCGGCTTGTACAACGATTCCTAAACGTATTTAGTGACTAAACATGTTTAAATCTTGCATGATTTGACAACACCTTAAATCATATTTAGGTACTTAATACGTATAGGCATCGTTGCTCAAATCGTCCTAAATCAAATAACCACATAACCTTATCTTTCGTTGCTTATACCCTGTCAGGGTTCATTAAGTGAAACTGTCTAGGTATCTGTATCAATATTGTAACAATGTAAAAGCAACAAATCTATGGAGCATTAAGAAACTGGATTTATAGGAGTTCTCGTAAAGTTTAAGTACAGAAACTAGGGCAATACAGGTCTTCTGATTTAAAAGAAGATACCAAATCCTTAAGTTATTGCAATTTGTTGAAAAAATTCGACCGTTTTAGGCATTACGTTGCTTCGTTAGCCATTTTTGATAGAGCGAAGCGAGATCTCTAAATCAACTTGGGCAAATCGACGTTGTACGTATGTATGTATGTATGTTTGTTTGTCCGAGGATAACTTTCGAAGCGTTTATCCGATCATCGTGAAATTTGGTACATAGGTAGGTAATGGTGGCACAATTTTGGTGTGACTCAATGAGCTAAAAATTTGGGGGGGTTGTTGAGATATTGGGGTTCAAGGGGTAAAAAAAATGAGAATGAGACTATTAGGTCAAATGAGACGTCAAATGAAAGGCTTTTATTAGTACATTTCGACCCCGTTTTTACTTTTAGTAAAGTTTTTGTAGTTTTTGAGTTATTAGCCATAACAAAAACTAAACTTTGACAAAATTCACAGGGTACCCCACAGTGCTGTAATTTGGTATGCGTGTAGCTTATATATCACAAATATAGGCAAAAGTCCGAAATCTAGAATAACTGCAATTTGTACCCCAAAAAAGGAAACCAATTAACATGAACTCCCGTTACCTGTAATTTGAATGAAACTGTAGGTCAAGTTAGATGGTTTTTATTTCGTGGCACTATTTTGATAGTCAAAGATTACGAACATTTTTTTTTATGGTAGACTCATCATATGGAAACAACATAAACCAGTGCAACAGTCGCAGGCCATACTGAGATACCTAGGGCGAGGACGGAGCAAAGACGTGACCCTTTCATACAAAATGTCGCGTCTGCGCCCCGTCTTTACTGCTTATTGTATGAAAGTCCATTAAGAGCGCCACGTCCTCGTCTGTTGCACCATAAGGGAACTTCATAGACGCAAGATAAACCATTTTACCAGTGTCTTTACTGTTAAATAGTGTACTGCAACTTAATACCCATTAAAATCAATCAAGATTGAATTGAAAAGTTACATAAAGTTACTTCAATGATTTCCGAGCAGCATCAGCTTTATAAAGCTTTTCATAATATCCGAGTTTCCTGTCGATAATTTAATTTATGGCGGAAATGCATCTTGGTTCTGACTTCTGAAGTAAAGGAAAGAGAATTTTAGATTTAAGCTCATTGATTTAATATAAGTAACTATTATTTTATCTTTTGTTGTTGAAAATTCATCGTTCGTTGCTAAAATGTATTTTAAGTATTGATTTATTATAATTTATGTCAGATATGTTTAAAGGTCTGACTGTTATTATATACATAATATACTATGTATAGTATACCTATGTATTTATATATTATCTGGTTCTCATAGTACGAGTACAAGCTTTACTTAATTTATGGTTGGATAATTAGTCCTGAGTGAACAGGTTCTTTCTAGGCAAGCGTGCTCCATCTTCGATCTCAGCATCACTTGCAATCAGGTGAGGTAGTGGTCAAACCAAATAAAAAAGTTCTAAGTGAAATGTTCAGCATTTTTTTATTATTTATTTTACTTTTATTTCATTTTATTACTACCTCATCTGATGGTAAGAAGTGGTGTGGTCGAAAATGGTACCTAGAAGATTTTTCTTGCCTATAAAAAACCTGTTCACTCTGGACTTTAAAACTCCCAGATTATAAGTAGTCCGAAAAAACAGTCACCGAAAGTGATTTCCACATCTTACTCGTAACAATGAAAGTTGAAGTCAATCGTTTGGTACAACAAGGTGGTATGCCGACCAAGTATGGGTAGTACTTTTAAGTACGTCTGCTTATCTGGTGGTAGAAAAGGGAAGGAGAATTCTCATGTTAACTCACTTTTCCAAAAGCCCTGTTACACAAAAAATATTAATTTCTTTAGGAAAAATAGCGATTATCATAATTTTAATACTAGAAATAAAGATAAACTCGCTGTTGCCCCTAGTAGACTCTATAAAGTTAGTAATTCGTTTTAAGGACAAGGTGTGCGCTTTTATAACAAACTCCCAAGTGATGCACAAAAATTGACAAAATTAACAAATTTAAAACGTAATTAAATAAAATCTTTATAAAAAGCCTACTATAACATATCTGATTAATAAGATGTTAGAGAAGCTTGGGATTGTTTCTCCAACTCGATCAAAAATGTTAGAATTTAGACGTAATTTACTTTCTTTATTGTTATGTATTCTAAAAGGATCATTAAAAAGAACAACCAGACTTATTTCCTGCCTTTCTTTCCTGGCTTGTAAAAAAAATGAAAATGAGACTATTAGATCAAATGAGACGTCATATGAAAGGTCTTGATTAGTACATTTCAACGCTGTTTTTATTTAAAGTTTAATATTTGTATTTTTTGAGTTTTGAGTTTGAGAGAGCCATAATAAAAACAAAACTTTGACAAAATTCACAGGGTACACAAGTGACCCCACAATGCTAAAATTTGGTATTCGTGTAGCTTTAGTGACACATATATAGGCAAAAGTATGAAATCCAGAATAACTGCATTTTGTACCCCAAAAAAGAGTATCCACTTAATATGAACTACCGTTACCTGTAATTTGAATGAAACAGTAGGTCAAGTAAGTTGGTTGTTTATTTCGTGGCACTATTTTGATAGTCAAAGATTACGAATAATATATTTTTGTTTTTAGGGCAGACTCGCGAGATCTCAGTTCGGTGCGGACCACTTGTTATGAATAAAAATATTTTGGTTTTGATTTTGACAATAAGGTTTTCTCGTAAAGAAACGTGAAGTGACTTATTACAAAAATATCGCGTGTGAAATTCCAAAGGCTACATTAAAGTAAGCGATAAGCAAGCGATAAATCGTATTCGGCTCGAAACACCGAATATGGAATATAGTTCGTGGCCAATTTTCGTTCACTACTCATTTCCTTCGACGTGACTTGAGAGTTTCGTTACACGGGGTGGCTTTTTTATTTTCCTGTTATCAGATATGATTTTTTGAGCTCTTCTTTCTTAATAACGAATTAAAATACCGTTTGAATTTTTTAATTATTGTGTATAGAAGGTATTCTATCATGCTAACGAGATGATTTTTGTTATTTTTGTCAGCAGTAATTATTTACTTTTTTACACATATGGCAACCCACACATTGTCTATGCTTGAAAACGAAACGCATATTCGGGGATTCCCACAAATAATGAATCTCTATCCTAAGCTTATTTTCTTATTTCCAGAATTATAACTGCTGCTCATGAATCAATAAAAAAAAACAGAATACCTACATTACAAGAAAAATGCATATATCAATGTTTACGTAAGCTTGGGGGGGATGTGGGGGGGGGTAAATAATTGTAGTAATTCTGCTTACGTAATACTTGAACGACCCCTAAAGTATAAAAATAAAACCAATAAAAACAGCAAAACAAATAATCCGAACCAATACAAAGTAATAATCCAAACATTGAATAAAAAGCGTGAGTGTAAAAATTACTAACGATCACACAAAACGGATACGTGACCGGCCTAAAACAGATGTGATTCACCCGTTACTGTGATATTATCAAAGATGATGTAACAGTACTAACGTACAGAAGGTTCACTCCAAATAACGTATCACTAACATATTTGAAGTGAGAAGACTCAAGAGAATTAAGCCTTTTGAGTTAGTTTAGTGTATTTTAATAATAGTGTGTGCTCCGTGAAAGTGTTAGTGATACTATATAGAACACATGAACTAAGTGTCTTCCCCTTAACTAGAGACAGCAAGAATAGTGCTATTAAACTAATTCTTAGAATATAATTTTTACGAAAAAAGAGGTCAAAATGAAATTACTCATTAGCCTATACACGGCTAGACTGTAATAATATTATAGTACACTAGGAATTAAAAATAAAAACCGGCCAAGTGCGAGTCGGACTCGCACACGAAGGGTTCCGTACCATTATCTATAAAAACGGCAAAAAAATAATGTCTGTTGTATGGGAGCCCGACTTAAATGTTTATTGTATTCTATTTTTAGTATTTGTTGTTATAGCGGCAACAGAAATACATCATCTGTGAAAATTTCAACTGTCTATCACGGTTCTTGAGATACTGCCTGGTGACAGATGGACAGACAGACAGACGGACAGACTGACAGCGGAGTCTTAGTAATAGAGCCCCGTTTTACCCTTTGGGTACGGAACCCTAAAAACGAATTTATTTTCATCATACTATCAGTGGCGCACATTGGGAAGTAATGATGATGAATGTCAAAAAGGTTTCCCACAAGGCAAAGACAAGAGATATCTAGTTGCACTACCCTGTCATACCTCCTTCGTTTACTTTTATCGCATTGGTTTAGTGTGCTCTGTTTTTTTGAACAATAACAAAGTCTAGACAAAAAAGTCCTTAAAAAAAGACATATTTAAAGGCGAGTCCTCCAACAAACTTTTTAAGATTAAGGTAGCCGATTACAGTTTGAAACTTTAGGCCAATTGTAAGGTTAGCGTATATATATGACGACCTCCGTGGCGCAGTGGGCTTATAGCCGGCTGTGACGCAAAAGGTAGCGGGTTTGATTCCCGCCGCGGGACAGATGTTTGCATGATTTACAAATATTTGTTCCGGGTCAGGGCCCGTAGCCAAATTACATTCGCTACGAATCTATTCGATTTCTACATACATTTGTTGTCGCTGTATCACGTGGTTCTTCTATAGCATGACACATCCCATACATTTTCGGACTTATCGTCTAACGTCATCGCTAATCGACTGTAACTTGGCTAAGCCCTCTGGATGTTTTTCTATATATCATAAGTATGTATTCACAAAAAAAAAAGTATATAAGTATTCTATCAGTTATCTGGTTCTCATAGTACAAGCTCTGCTTAGTTTGGGGCTAGAGAGCGCTGTGTGAAATGTCCACCAATATTTATATTTATTTATTTATTTATACAAATCTTTAGGAAAGAACCAGTGTGAAGAAAATGTGATGTTTGACACGCTACATTGCCTTTGCCCCATGCCCAGTAGTGGGACATAAATTGCTAAAAATAGAATAGAATAAACACGTGACACCAATCATACAATTTTAAGAAAAATAATTTTCTCAGCAAACAACACTGAATCTTATGTCTTAGGAACAAAGCTCATTTTCACTAGAAAGTTTATTTGTAGAGCCATATGGCTGGTAATACCGGAATTGGTCGATATCCGTGTTATTACCATCAAAATATCTTTTAGGGTCTCTTATCCCCGGAAATGGGGAATTAAGTTGGGTAAGGTGAAAATTCAAAGGGAATAAGATGATAAGATTGTGTGGTAAACGACCATATTCCAGTACCTACGACATTATCATAGGAACGCTCTGATTTTACTTTATCTTAGTGGGTAATTGTGTAGAATTTAAGAGCTAGGACCGACTACAAAACAAAATTTCTAAGTTCTTTTAATGCATTTAATAATTATTTATTTTCGTAGTTAAGTAAGTGATCTATATGAACAGGTATTTCAGCTCAGGTTACAGAAGCCTGTGGACGTCAAAGGCCAAAGGCATCACTCGCGCGTTGTCACTCTGAAAGGTTAATGCCGTGGCTGCAATTTCACCGACACCCAAACCTTTCAACCCGGAACACAGCAATGGTAGAATTACTGATGGCAGAACTAATGCACAAACTTTATTTTATGCAACTAAACCTATATACAAAGCAAACTATATATAAAACCCTAATCTAACAAGCCGCTGCCAGTGGGTAGCGTGCCCAGAATGCTGGCCGCATTGCCACGTTGAATGGCAATGCTTAAACGTTGGCCAAAATACTGGCCAGCATTTTGGCCACGCGTCGCCTCGACCAGGCGTTTTGAAAGGTCATTATACATTTTGTGGGCACTCGGTCCCCACGGTCCAAGGGTCTCAACCCCAAAAGGCTCAAGTATAAAGCATGTGTTTAGACTACTATATTTGCGCCTTTTGAGATTTTCCGCCGATTCAGCCGCCGCACCAGCCTTATTTTGCGTTCCGGAAAGATGTGACGGCGCTAAAGTGTCAACACAAGTGGCGTCCCATACTAAAGGCCCATCTTCCACGGAATTAGTGTCATAACATAATAAACGTCATAATTAGCGTCTTTATAACTTAGTTTAGAGCGTATAAACGTATATAAACGTTGTAACCTGGAAGATATCACTTTTAGCGATAAGACCGCCCATTGTATCTTTTATTTAATTGTGTATTCTCTTTTGTTTGTTTTATTTTTTAATAGAGTGCAATTAAGAAATAATTTAAATGCCTAAACGTTAAAAAAACTAATCCAACTTAAAAATAAAAACGAACCTTCTTCGGTAGTCAGGCAAGGGTTCCAATAATTTCAGTAGAATCGCGTAGTGTGACCCGATGTAAACAATCTAGGTCAACAGCGCTCAGCTTACGAATGCCTCACACGAAAAGCGAGTAATGAAAATCAGTATTGTTTGAACTGGTCTACACTTCTAGCAGATTTGTTTGTTTGTTTTCCACTGGTTCTTTTCTGGTCAGCTGATCATGGTAAATATCCCATTTTAGGTGAAAATAGTGTTCATAACCACGATAGTTTCAAAAGTAACATTTGCACTTTCTGACATAGGTATGTAGTAGAAAGTCTAGATAAACAAGGAAATAACTTCTTGGAAGAGAAGACATAGAACGAATTAGCTTATACAGTGGCGGATAAATTTTTGCCGTCCTTCAATCCAACAATTTAGTTGGAATTACACAATTTTTTTTTCTTTTGGTATATTGGGGTAATGCTACTGTTGCCACGAACTGGGTATTTAACCATAGAATATAGGAGTTTGTGGTAACGTTGATTAAATGTAAATGAAAGGCATGAAAAGTCATTGGAAAGATGGCTTGTAGACTTCTTGCTGCAAAACATCTTCTGATGTTTTCTAACTGAACAAAAACCAATAAAAACAAGAGTAGGCTCAAGCCTACTCTGCCATAATAAAGAAACTGATTAGACCCATAACTTCGTTTCAGTCTTATCTAAGGATCCCGCTGCTAGGCAAAGGCCTCGCTTCCCTTCTTTTATTCATCCTAGTGCAGGTCTTTAATCGACCAGTTCATACTGTGCGCGTCAAGTTTGACCCACCTTCTCTGCCTGGGCCGGCCACGAGATCTTGCGCCTTGTGCGACCTACTCGGTGGTTGGTTAGCCTAGTCAAAGTCAAACTCAAAATCTTGTATTCATTAAAATCGCAAGGATCACTTAGAAACGTCAATTTTACTGCCTGTTCCTTCGCGACCAAGCCCGGAAAGAAAGGCAAGAAACAAGGCTGGTTGTTTTTTTTAATGGTTCTTTTAGAATATATAACAATAATGAAAATAAATTACGTCTAAATTGTAATATTTTTGAACGAGTTGGAGCAATTTCAATCCCAAGCTTCTCTATCATCTAAATAATCCGATATTTAATAATAGGTTTTTTTATTAAAAAAAAATATGTTTTTAATTGTCAATTCTTGTACATCACTTGGGAGTTTGTTATATAAGCGTACACCTTACCCTTTAAACGATTTACTAATTTTATGGAGTCTAGAAGTGGCAATAGCGACTTTATCTTTATTTCTCGTATTAAAATTATGATTATCGTTTTTTTTCTTAAACAAATCATCGCACTTCGACAGACGTGTCCAGCGCAATTCCACTTCAATTCGTTTCAGTGCTCATCCATAAAATATTCTTAATACTGTTCATAAAGTATAATAAAAAAAAACAAAAAACTAGTTTTCAAAGCTTTGTGTAATCACTAATCATCGTCTACTGATGTTGTTCAAACTGAACTAAATCGAAAGACAACTGATTCAAGTAGCGATGCCATAGTATTGTTACGAGCTGAGGGTTCGGAATAAAATAATGAGAATCGATCTAACCAAAATAACACTTTTATTCAACACTAAAACGATGAATACACGAACTTGGTCACACGTAATCACAACACACTAATCAACAAAACAATCACACCACTGTTGCACCACTTAAAGCCACCGAAATGTTCGCACGTATAGCCAAATCCAGACTGACTGTCCGGCCATGTCTCCGGCCTATTTATATCGCACACAATTCACTACACTAGAAGGGTCTCGAACGTTCCAGGAAAAGGGTCGGTGTTACGACAGAATGACCAATCCCCATCCTGCGCAACCGCAAACAATAACACAGCAGGTAAGACAAAGGCGTTCGAGAAATTTCGGCTATTTCTTATTGTGTAACAGCGTAACAGTATTTATTTCATAATTTGCCAAAACTGCAACTATAGAACTTGAAGTTATATAAGAAATTGCACTTTATACTTTTCTAAATACAGTAACTTTTATTCCCATCAAAAAACTATCTTAAACATTACATAACCGTTCATGCGTGCCTCTGGCAACTAACCCCAACTCCGTGACCGATTCAGTTATGAGGAAATAACGAGAAATTCTTCATATCGTGACATATTGGATTTCCATGGCAATTTGTGACTTAATGCGACTGAATAAATGTAGGCAATTATATGACCAGGAAATATGGCACTGGAGTTTTTATGAAAAACGTGTAATTTGTGTTCAGAGCTCACGATATTTTGGATAGTTTTATTTCTACGTTTTTTAGACGTACCAGAGTTAGCCAATGCCCAAGAAACATACTGTCAAATAATATTAAAAATGTAAAATTATAATCTACTAGTGGTTTGCCCCGAACTGAGATCTCGCGAGTCTCCCATAAAAACAAAAAAATAATTGTAATCTTTGACTATCAAAATAGTGCCACGAAATAAATAACCAACTAACTTGACCTACCATTTCATTCAAATTACAGGTAACGGGAGTTCATATAAAGTGGATACTCTTTTTTGGGGTACAAAATGCAGTTATTCTGGATTTCAGACTTTTGCCTATATGTGTTACTAAAGCTACACGAATACCAAATTTCAGCATTATGGGGTCACTGGTGTACCCTGTGAATTTTGTCAAAATTTTGTTTTTATTATTGCTAATAACTCAAAAACTACAAAAATTAAACTAAAATAAAAACGGGGTTCAAATGCTAATGAAGACCTTTGATGAAGATTTGACGTCCCACTTGACCTGATAGTCTCATTTTATTTTTTTCCCCCTCTTGAACCCAAATATCTCAACAACCCCCCAATATTTTTAGCTCATTGAGTTACACCAAAATTGTGCTATCACTGTCTATCAAATTTTATGATGATCGGATAAACGCTACGAAAGTTATCCTCGTCAAACAAACATACATACATACAATGCCGATTTGCCCAAGTTGATTTGGAGATCTCGCTTCGATCGATCAACTATCTCACTACAGTGTTTATTAATTTTGAAATATCTGTAATACGAGACAATTCTCCGTTATAGGCGATGGTTACCATTTAATATCAAGTGGGCTCTTACTTAAGCTTGTCCAATCTCAAGAAGTATAAAAAATAATTTTAAATATATTTTCATATATGAAATGAGTTCCTCCACGAAAACCAAGCTATACAAGTATGTCACAATGAAGAATTGTAATTTTCCATGATCCCTAGATATTCTCAATTCCCAGTGTAACCGTGCTCCTAAAGTTTGAATAAATATTTGAATATTTATCGTAACGTCAGTCATTATAAGTGTTATTGGTAAAATATGAAACACGATATAGGTGATATAATAAATAGGATAAAATACAAAAAGGTGTAGCTCTACAGGGGTTCAGCGAGACTAAGTACTTGTTTCACGACCTTCGAATAACTTAAAAAGCATTTGATTCTCTCTATCAGTTTTAATGCCATAACGAAATATGAATATATATTTTATCTGTTAGAGGCACTTAACCTAGATTACACAACGAACACTAAACGTAATTAGCGACAAGACATATTTAAATTTAACGTATTTGTATTATTTGACAACTCTTTTATTCATATTTAGGCACAAATTTTGTTTTCCATTTTAACAAAGATCACATTTAATTGTTCAGAAATATAGCATCTTAAAACCAATAAGGTTTGTTCTATCGTAGGCTTACATCAATAGGTATTTTTTTGATAAATACGATTAGGCATCGTTGTGCAAGTTAACCTTAGTGAAAGGTTTTGAATTACAACTAAGATAAGCAAGTCACTGACAATTCTCCTTAATCTAAGCCTACTTTTCTTTGACAGTGCCAACATCAGATGTCCAAGGAGTGCTCGGCAAGAAGGCATCTCTACCATGCGACATCCAGCCTCTGCATCAAGAGGACGATGTCGTGATGGTGCTGTGGTTCAAGGAGTCTGATGCTGACCAGCCATTATACAGGTATCGTCACTACTTTTATTTGTTTGGTTGGCTCTCAGTAAAGGTAAAGATGAGGAGCTATAAGCTAGCGTGTTCTGGGCACGTCATGCGGAGGGAAGAAAATCATGTGACTAAACGAGTGTTAGATATAAATGTGGATGTATATAGAAGTAGGGGAAAGCCGAAGAAGAGATGGATGGACTGTGTGAAGAATGATAGAAGTAAGAAAGAAGTGACAACGGAGATGACGGCTTATAGAGAGGTATGGAAGAAAAATACATGTTGTGCCGACCCCGCGTAATGTGGGAAAAGGGCAGGAAAAAGAATACAAGCTCGTAGAAAAGTATATTGTTGTATCGTATCACTTTTCTCAAGAAGAATGCTTTCTCGTTTATAAAATAAAGAAAAAGGCAAAGTGTTGTACATGAGTGCCCAGGTAAAAACAATACTTCTTCTAAATAATACGAGTATAATCTGTATTAGCTGTTTTAAGTTTTTATAAAAATCTTTCAGTAAAAACAGAATCTGATTTGATTGAGCTGAATCAAAATCTGGTGGCATATCTTTGTGATAGTCCGTTTTAATGTAAGTAAAAAGTGATTTAACTAGCTGCAGATTAATACTACTTGATATTTAAGAAGTTCCAATCCTTCTAAAGAGTATCTGTCAGACGATTGGTTAAAATTTCTACTAATGACTCGGTCACGGATCTTCCATAAACCTTAGTCCACTAGTCATTACTTAAAACGTATCACAAGCCCGAAAAGTAAATAAATGAATGCACATAGCTCGAAGAACTGAAAGCCGTTGGGGCAGAAAGGTTCTCGAGTGCAGACAAGCACACTGAAAAGCACAGTATAGGATGACCCCTAGATGGAAAAACGATCAGATGAATGTGGTAAGCTGGGAGTTGTTACGTGCAGGCCGCACACGATCGGTCGCTCTGGAAATCTATGTTCAGCAGTAGACGTCCTATGGCTAATATGATGCTGATGATAATATTTTTTCTCATCTTCTCCACCAGCTACGATATCCGTGGCCGCTCCGTCAACCAGCCCAAGCTCTGGTCTTCTCCCACTGTCTTCGGGAACCGTGCGTTCTTCAGAGGATCTGCGACCCCTGCTGTTCTGATGCTAGACAACGTGATAGCAGCAGATGCAGGGGTGTATAGATGCAGGGTGGACTTCAAGAATTCTCCCACCAGGAATCTGAAAGTCAACTTTACTGTTATAAGTAAGTTTTAACTAGATTGAATAATACCGTGTGCTTCGGATTATTTAGATAATAAAAAAGATTGAGATTGAAATTGCTCCAACTCGTTCAAAAATGTTACAATTTAGATGTAATCTATGTTCTATATTGTATGTATTCTAAAAGACAATTGCCTTCAGCCTTATTTCTTGCCTTTCTTTCCTGGCTTGGTCGCGAAGGAACAGGCAGTAAAATTAACGTTACAAAGTGATCCTGTGATTTTAATGAATAGAAAGATTTTGATTTTCTTTATAGCAAGACTTACAAATTAACCAACCTGAAGTGTTAGATTACTGAGCATTTGGGTTTGCCTGTTGTTGGTCTCATATCACACTAATTTATAAATGAAAAAATTTGGATGTTTGTTTATTTATTTGTTTGTTACTCAATCACATCGTAATGGCTGAAACGATTTCGATTAAATTTGGTGTGTTGATAGAGTATGACCTGGATTAAAACATAGGCTACTTTTTGTTGGCAAACAACGCGTGCGAAGCCGCTGGCGGAAGCTAGTATAAGATAAAACATTAAGATATTACGTTTTTTGTAAGCAATTGTGTGTTTAACTGTTGGTAAACCTACTAAATAAATAAATAAAAAGAATGCACTAAAAACACTACTAAAGCTGAATGAACCTTTTCATACACTGCTTAAATTTTCGAAGTTCTCTTGCAAGGTAAATGTGGTTCAAAATGGCCGATTTTTTACGACAATGTGGCTCGCATCTTGTGGTATCTATTGTCGTAATTCAATCTTTTGCGAATACAAAACACTACTTTTGTCGTATAAATCAGCCCTTTTCCAAATTCCTTTTTCTCATTTCTATTTGATTTTATACCTTCTTAGAAACCAATTATTTCTAAGGTTGTATTAATTATTTATAAATTGAGGCAATCCACAAATCCAAGTGCCATTTCACAAAACTTCAATTTCAATTATATCCGTCGTGGTTTTAGATGGAGGTATAATCTCCGTAAAATGTACATTAATAATAATGACTTTTTTACAAGAAGTAAGTAATGTCTTTAGGTTAAAGAGATTTAGATTAAGATTGTTTTATTAAATTAAATATAATAAAAAAAAAATTAACCAAATCGCAAACTGCCTCATAATTAACATATTGGTAAACAAAAAACGAATACAAAACTTAAATATACTCTAAGAAACACACACATAGAACTAAGAATAACTAGAGGTGGATCGGTGGCCTACCAAATCACATGACGTGACCATATATGTCATCCATCGCTCACTATTTAATATATGTAGGTATGACAATATATGTTTTATGTATTATAATATTAATATTTATGATTATATTATACATTATAATTATGCATTTTATTTTATAATAACTATCTATATTTTTTATAATATACGTGTACTATTAATATCGGATTTACGCCGCTGTCCTTATTTTGTTCACATAGATCCTGTCCATCCAAAGGTTGCCTGGAAGAGATCGCTTTTAGCGATAAGGCCATCCAATGTACCTATTATTTAAGAATGCATTTTTTTTATAAATGTTTGTATTTAATGATGTGCAATAAAGGAATTATCTATCTATCTATATAGAAAAAAGGTATTGTTCTGAAAAGTATCCTTATGCTGAATGCCTGAATGCATTATCAATTAATTTGTGTCAAATAAATCAATAAAACATTTATAAAAATATTATTCGAAAAATAAATAAATAATTACTATGATGGATGACAGTATTCAGGTCAGGACGAGGTCCAGGACGTGTGTTCGAGGTGCACATGAACGGTACAACCATTTCAATAGTAAAACAGTTCAGGTACCTAGGTCACTTACTGACGGAGACGCTAAGAGATGATGACGATAACAAACAAACCAACATCCAAAGCTTCGAATTTATAATATTAGTGTGATGTGATTATTATTATTATAGTGAGCGCAAACTCTAACGATGAGCAAAAGTTCGGGGATTTTTTTTATGTTCAGCACAGTTCCCTTTGCTGAGTGTTTAGCATCAACATAATTACCTATTATGCAATAGGTTATATATAATAGTACCTATAATGCAAATAAATCTTTTTTGCAGTTCCACCGAACCGTCCAACGATATACGACGGGCAAAGAAGAGACAGGACCAAACTTGTGGAGCCTTACAACGAAGGCTCTGATGTCTTGCTCATCTGTGAAGTAGAAGGAGGTAAGACACGAAGCACTCAGAAAAATCTAGTTTTAAAGTTAGTCAAATTGAGCAAGATAGGGTTCTAGCGCGTGTTGTATGTCAATTAAATTCATTAATCCCAAATTTGTCTGATAACCGCATAAATAGTCGTGTTTACTTTATTACTGATATAGATATAGACCTTTTGAAAGAAGAGTTGATTTTGACATTTTCTATTGTTATTTTCTAAATTAGGATATCCAAAAATTTAATATATTAATTAAGGTTGCCCAGCGAGCTATGGAACGGGCTATTCTTGGAGTTTCTCTGACGGATAAAATCCATAGCGAGGTTATCCGACAGAGAACCAAGGTCACCGACATAGCCCAGCGGATTAGCAAACTGAAGTGGCAGTGGACTGGCCATATATGCTGGAGAACAAACAACCGTTGAGGTAAACGAGTTCTTGAGTGGAGACCGCGTCTCGGAAACCGCAGTGTGGGGCGCGCCCTGGCTAGGTGGAGCGATGACATAAGAAAGGTGGTGGACTGAAATTGAATGAGAAGAACCGAAGACCGAGCTCAGTGGCTCGTATTGGCAGAGGCCTATGTCCAGCAGTGGACTAATGTGGACTGATGTTGATGATGATGAATATATTAATATACAAATCAGTGCCTAATATTTACCATATACCAGTTTGTAAGGCACAAGAAATAGTAAAAGGTATAAACCATTTAAGCAATACAAAGACAGTAATAGAAAAACGAAATCATTTTTCATATTGTGATTCGTAGTTTTCCATAGAAATGTATTGTTTGTATCCATTAATCTTATTGACAAATCGTCCCGATAAGCAGGAGTTTTGTCATAGAGCTTCGCTTTTTTCGATGCCAATATGGACACATAAATTCTGTTATTTTTTTATACGAGTATGTCGAGTTGTACGTCGGCACTGGAGCGGTTAGAATTCTTTAACTTATTTATAAGTAAAATCTTGTTTGCTGAAAACAATGATTTAGAATTGGATTTGGAAACGAGTCTTAGACGTCAAAGACGTTTTTGACGTGAATACGTCATTAAAGTTGCTTCCATAGTGGTAGGCAATTCAAAAAACGAATGATAACAAAATCGGATATACAGTTTGGTTTTGCAGCTACATATCTTTATCATCTCCATCCAAAATTTAATTATAGCTAAAGAATGAAAGAATTCGTTACGCTGAGTGAGAACTGTGATGCATCGCACGCGGTGGAGGGGAAAGCGCCGCCATTTTGAGGTCATTGTGCTGCGTTTCGAGATTTCCATTTAGTATAACCCGAAGGATTTGTTAGTGTTCAAACATGATTATAACATACATAAAATAGCGTATTTTATATTTTGTATAGAAAATATTACTTGTTACGTTCACGTATTCACGTACAAAATACGGCCGTGTTCATGGCACAGCCACACCCAATTTTTTTTACCACGGCTATCAGATAAGTACCAACAAGCGCGATAAGATAAGGAGCGGATTCCACTCACTCTGATGAAGGTTTACGAATTGAACCAAAACACTGCTGGTCGTAACAGTAATAAAACGGTACCTGATAAATCCCGTATTTATAATAATGATAAGTAACTTCAAGTTTTTGCTTATAGTTTCACATACTAGCACTTTAATAAAAGTATTAAAAGTTAAATAATATCCAATACAAATCAGATAAACTCAATTCTCAATACATTTATTTCACGTGGTGTCATAGATCTCTAGCCTCAAAGGTTCGCTGGAAAAAAACTCTTCTTAGGGTTAAGCTCGCTTTTGTACACATGTCCTCTATTTCTGTACTTTATAATATATTTTCTTACAATAAATAATCAAAAAAAGAGATTGATTCAGTAGCTGAACCGTAAAAGTATTGCTTATGTAACGAATGTAAAGATTCTATCAACTTATACCAAATAATTAATCCTTTTTTTATTAAAAACAGTTGAGTTTATTTATAAGAAAAATTAGTGAGTTATTTCAATTATTATTATAAATCTACTTGATCAAGCGTAGCGAGATCTCTAAATCAATTTGGGCAAATCGACGTTGTATGTATGTTGGTTTGTCCATGGATTTTTTTATACCCCTAAAGGTAGCAAACAAGCATACAGCCCACGTAATGGTAAGCGGTTACCGTAGCCTATAGACGTTTGTAACACCAAAGGTATTACTCGTGCGTTGCCAACCCTTTAAAATTTTCAAAACGCCCTTTTTAAAGAATCCCATACTGTAGTCCCTAAGGAAACCCTCGGCAGGGAAACCATTCCACAAGAGAAATGTTCGCGGGAAGACATTCTTCTGGAACCTCACGGTACGCCACCAGATCGTCTCCAAAGTGTGTGGATGGATTTTCTGCCGATGGCGAGCGGTGCGATGATAAAACGATCCTGCATGCACCATATCAAACAACTCCCCAGAACACAACCCATTATACAAGCGGTAGGACACACACAGGGAGGCAAAATCTCTCCTGAGACTTAAGGGCTCAATACCGCTTGTGAGAATGGAATCGTCAACAATTCTCACAGCTCATTTTTGAACAGAGTCAAATGGCGCTAGTTGATATCCAGGTGCCCATAAATTACAGCAATACTCCATGTAGGGCATGATTTGCGCCTTATCTAGAAGCAGTCTGTGCCCCGCACTGAAGTACTGATTTGCCCTGTTGAGCACACCGAGCGTTTTGGATGCCAACTTTGCCTTGCCTTCTAAGTGATTCCGAAACTGCACGTCACTGAAGATGTTGACATCCAGGATCCCAATGCTCTTCGAGATAGTTAAGGGTATGTTCTGGAATTGTGGACCTACAGTAAATGGGGCTTTTTTAGCGGTGAACGCACAAACCTATGTCTTTGTGGGGTTGAACTGAACCAGGTTTAATTCTCCCCTATCGGAAACTCTGGTTAATATGCCCTCGATATCAGACACAAGTTGTCTTTGGCTTTCCTCCACAACGGAACGAGGAATGTTGGCACGGCCCGTATAAAAAGCGTCCCCAGTACTATCATCCGCATATCAATAAATGCTTTCCGTGGCCAGCATATCATTGATATGCAGCAAAAATAGCGTTAATAACAGTACAGAGCCTTGCGGGACGCCTGCATTGATGCCAATGCAATCAGAGCTACTGCCGTCAACAACGGCTCTAATGCTTCTGCCAGACAAAACGCTAGCAACCGACTGGCCCAAAACCTCGGATAGTACGTAAGATGGCAACTTTGACAGAAGACCGCGGTGCCAGACCCGATCAAAGGCTTTCACTATGTCTAGGCCTACAACCAAGACCTCACTTTGACTTTCAATAGCTTGGGTCCATCGGTGTGCGAGATACACTAGAAGGTCACCAGTCGAGCGACTGTGGCGAAAGCCATACTGATGGTACTGATTAAGTTGTGTCCTTCTAGGTATCTGAGGAGTTGTCTCTTAATAACACGCTCACCTTAGACAGAAGAGAGGTTATAGCAATAGGCCTATAATTAGACGGGTCTGATCTATCACCCTTTTTGGGCACCGGGTGGACTAGGGCAGTATTCCACAAAGATGGAACTTGCCTCATGGAGTAGGAAAGCTCGAAGAGGCGCGTTAGGACAGGACACAATTCGGGAGCACCCCGCTTCAGCACCAAAATCGATATACCATCAGGCCCACTCGACTTATGCACGTCTAGAGAGAGTAACTCCCGCCGGACCTCTCGTTGAGAGATGATTATTTCCGGCATACAGATACCGCACCAGGGGATGGTACGGCTCCTTCGATGTTCGTGGTCGAATTTGAGGCAAAAAGATGCCCAAAAAAGTCGGCTTTCTCTTTTGCACTGTGGGCCAGATTACTGTCTGGTTTTCAAAGTGGTAGCAAGGACGACTGACAGAAGTTGCCTTCGGTAGTCTTGGCAAGCTACCAGAAAGCGCGACTCCCAGAGGGATAGCTTGCCAGCTTTTCACCAATTCTACCGATGAAGTCGAACTTTGCCTTGGCAGCAGATTTTTTACTGAACCTCGAAGCAGCATTGAGCTTACGTTTCACGTTTGAGATATTAGGGTCCTCATTGTTTCGAGCCGTGGTCCAAGCCTCATATGCAGTTTTCTTAAGAGCTTTAGCTTTTCTGCAAGGCCGATTAAACCACTTAATAACATTACACTTTAACTTTCGAAGCGTTTATCTGATCTTCGTAAAATTTGGTACATAGGTAGGTAGAAATGGCAAAGTTTTGGTGTGTCTAAATGAGCTAAAATTGGGGGGGGGGTTGTTGAGATATTGGGGTTCAAGAGGGGTAAAACAATACCAAAATGAGACTATCCGGTCAAGTGGTACGTCTAATAAAAGGTCTTTGTGAGTACACTTCGACCCCTTTTTTATTTTTAGTTTAAATTTTGTAGTTTTTAAGTTAATAGCCATAGTAAAAACTTAACTTTGACAAACGTTACAGGGTACACTAGTGAACGCACAATGCTGCAATTTGATATTCGTGTAGCTTTAGTGACACAAATATAGGCAAAAGTCTGGAATTCAGAATAACTGCAATTTTTACCCCAAAAAAACTCATTAACATGAACTCCCGTTACCTGTAATTTGAATGAAACTGTAGGCCAAGTTAGTTGGTTATGCATTCCGTGGCACTATTTTGATAGTCAAAGATTACAAATAATATTTTTTTGTTTTTTATGGGAGACTCGCGCGATCTCAGTTCAGGGCGAACCGCTAGTCTTAATTATTAATCTGTATTCGAAACCTGAATTCAATTAGATTTACTTACGAGGATAGGCTTTCTGAGAGGATTACGGATTGATACGCTAACAAAGGTTAGGTATAATACTTATCTGAGCGGATAAGTAAAGAGCTATATAGGGTGTTTGATAATAAACGCACATAAATGAACGGGGTTATTTTGGTGAGCATAATATATAAATTTGTGAATTTTTTACCATAGAAATGTGAAATTTATTTTGCCATGTAAAAACAAACACTTTATTAAACTTATGTTGTGCTACTACATAATGCCTTGCCATCTAACTACATATTATACTGTATTGGTGACGACTCGCGATATCTCTGTGCAAGAGTAGGCAGTAAGTTTTATATCGAATTAACCACCTAAACTTAGTCGATTTTCTTTAAAATTTTGTATAACAAATGGTTTTTTTTTTCGAGGACTCTTTTTTATGTTTTGAGAAACCGTCACTTGAATATCGTCGGTATATTACCAAACATCCTGTAGAACTATAAAATGTAACGTAAGGTTTCCAGTCTCAACCCGAACTACAACCAGGGAATGTAATACCCGAAAATTTTCATCCCAACCCACGACACAGAATAAACATTAGCACTACAATCCGAAGTATCACTTCTACAATATCAAATTAAAAACGAGACAAGTGCGGGTCTTGCTCGCGCACCGAGGGTTCTGTAAAAATATTTTATTAATGTGATTATAACTACAAATTAACGAGTTTTTCTTCACTTGAATTATTCTAAATCAATGGGAATTACTCTTTATGTGCGGTAAAAAAGGCTGTATTTTTTAATTGCTTTGACTTAGAAGCAAAACCACTACAGGAGTTAAGTCTAATCTAATAACAAAATGCTGGCTTAAATTATTACACGATATTTAATCTAAATTTAATGAAATAAAGTTCAATTTTCATTGGACACCGGCTTAAAGTGACTCACATCTCCCACACAACCCCAATGTTCCCATTTAGGGACATTCATTGTCCCAATGGTCAATTTAGGATTCACGGAATGGTTTCAATGTTTTATTGTTTTACACTTTGGGCCGTAACATTATTAACTATAATTGACTTAACCGCCTTTGTGTTTAGCTTAATTTGACACTCCTTTTTGGGAATAATGATTGTTTTATTGTGATTTGTGAGTTGATTCCGCTTTTGTTGTCCATTTTTGGAATCTTTATGAAATAGACACTCATCTAAAGCCAATTAAACTCGGTGTGAGGTTTTCATTGTTATTTGTGGGCGTCAAAACCAACTTTTTTTTATTTTTAAAGTCGATAGAACTTCGTTTGACCACAATCTCACCTGATGGTAAGTGATGATGTGGTCTAAGATGAAGTACGAAGATCTAGAAGAAACCTATTTACTCTTGCCTTAAAGAGGCCCGGATTGTATTCTTTAGGAAAAACAGACGACGGCAAAGTGTTCCATACCTTAGCTGTACGCATCAAGAACGTAGAACCAAAACGGTGTGTGCGAATGGGTGGTATATTGACTAAGGTTGCCATACTGGTTCTTTTATAATCTGTCACAACATTACAAAATATTTTAGTATTACTATAACTATGCCTACGTATAAGCTTAAATAATGTTTTATACGTGTAAAGGTGTATTTTATGATGATGATATTAACTATATCTGGTCTCTTACTAACGTGCTCAGCTGAGGGTTTGTTCTTGCTACAAGGTTACATATCCTCGGATGTACTACTCCTAATTTCAAAAAATGTAATCTGATACTTAGCATCCCTTTTTTTACAGGAAGACCAAGGCCACGTGTCACGTGGTACCTGGAAAACGTCGTCATAGACGACTCCTATGAGCAGAGAAGCAATGGAGTGACCGTGAACACGCTTACATTTCCGAACGTTGGCCGCCAACATCTGAACGCAAGGCTGGTATGCCAAGCATCCAACACGAACCTTGCTCCACCGGAGACCAAGGTCCTGATATTGGATATTAATCGTAAGTATTGGAAGCCAACTATTCTAACGTTGGTCGCCAATATCCTGATGACAAGTTTGTAATGCGTTCAATACCAACGTGGCTTAATCTATATAAGGTTAACAGCAAAATAACGGGAAGTAGTCGATTGTTTGACATAATGGAGTGTTAAACTGAAAGCTAAACGTTGGTATAAAAAGACTACCAAAAGAAATCTACATCCAAACAGTGCCACGACAAAAAAGGTTTCAAACCTTTTCATTCGCCGATTGTTCTACTTTCGTCATTTCAAATGCCGAATTAATAACATTCAAGTAGGATAGCTTTTTTTTTATACAAAACTAGCTGACCCAGCAAACTTTGTTTTGCCATATAAATTAACAAAGAAATCAAATGCAGAATGAAATGTCAAAGTGACGCGACACTTCATGTAAATGTTCCCCAGAATATAATCTATCTTCTGCCAAATTTCATTACGATCCGTTCAGCCCTTTAGTCGTGAAAAAGTAACAAACAAACAAACTTACAAAGAAACAAACAGAGTTACTTTCGTATTTATATTGTTAGTGTGGGTCAAACTTAATATAAAATTTAAAAAATCGGTTTCTCAATAATAAAACTCGTTCTTAACTGATAATCTTCTTCCAGTGAAACCAATTACAGTGAATATCCTGACGAAGGAGCGGCAAGTATCAGCTGATAAGCGGTACGAGGTCGAATGCAAGACCACAGGTTCCAGGCCCGAGGCTTATGTTACCTGGTGGAAGAATAATAGGCAGCTGAAGAGGATGGCGAAGAATGTAAGTATCGATGACTTCCGTGGTGCAGTGGGCGAATAGCCGGCTGAGACGCAGGAGGTAGCGGGTTCGATCCCCGCCGCGGAACAAATGTTTACATCTACAGATATTTGTACCGGGTCTGGTTGTTTCTCTATATATTATAAGTATGTATTTACAAAAAAAATGTATATAAGTATTCTATCAGTTATCTGGTTCCAATAGTACAAGCTCTGCTTAGTTTGGTGCTAGATAGCGCTGTGGGAAATGTCCAGCAATATTTATATTTATTTATGTTTATTTATAAACAAATAAAAGCAGTTTTCCGTGAGTTAGTTGAGCTACTGTTCCTCATTCCGCAAAACATTGCCCCATTCATGCCATCCTATTGTCCCCTAATTAATAGATTATTTTTACTTGTGTTTTTAGTGCCGTATCGTTGTTACGGTCATTAAGATCGAGATTCTTTTGTAAAAATGCTTTATGTATTGTCTTGGTCTTTTGAGACTGAGATAAGAGGAATTTGAAAAATTGTTATTGTGGTGTTGTTATGAGTATAGCGACGGTGATATATCATTTAGAGCGCTTCGACGTTTTATTTATGTATAACACGCAGAAGTTAACTAGGCACCTTGCTGTAATGACGTCATAGTGATGTACTAACTGCATAAAAAATTAAAATAACCCTCGACACTCGTGATTATGACTGTGGAAGATAATGTTTCTTTCCCTACTATGAATAGTTTTCCCCAAAATCACTCAAAAATCTGGCCAACAATAATAACAACAAAAAAAAACACAAAGGACGAGCGCGCGTAACGGTAGTATTTAATTTACTAACCGTACTGACGCGTCGAGGGCGAGAGCGGTAGGCGGTGGGGTGTGGTGGGAGGGGAAGCACATTTCACGCAGATGCCAAGTTGATTCCTGCGGGTTGTAACAATCTTTTACATCAGTAGTCATAGATTCTGTATACCATCATCTTACTTTGTCATCTATTTATCTTGTTATGCCGTTCTAAATCTAATTAAATATTATTTAAACTCTTAAAGATTTTTTAAAATCTTGATATAAATAACTTTGCGTGGATTGCGATAATCTTTATTGTATTTAACTCCTAATTACGTTGCAAATCCAATAGTTTGTGTAATTTATCGAGCGAAGCGAGATCTCTAAATCAACTTGGGCAAATCGGCGTTGTATGTATGTATGTATGTTTGTTTGTCCGAGGATAACTTCAGAAGCGTTGATCCGATCATCATGTAATAGTAGTGAAGGCACAATTTTGGTGTGACTAAATGAACTAAAAATGTGGGGGGGGGGGGGTTGAGATATAAGGGTTCAAGAGAGGTAAAAAAAAATTAAAATGAGACCATTATATCAAGTGAGACGTCAAATGAAAGGTCTTATGTAGTACATTTAGATTCCGTTTTTATTTTTAGTAAAGTCTTTACAGTTTTTTAGTTATTAACCATAATAAAAAAATAACTTTGACAAAATTCACAGGGTTCACTAGTGACCCCACAGTGCTGTAATTTGGAATGCGTGTAGTATAAGTGACACAAATATAGGTAAAAGTCTGAAATCCAGAATAACTGCAATTTGTACCCAAAAAAACTTAACCATATTACATGAACTCACGTTACCTGTAATTTGAATGAAACTGTAGGTCAAGTTAGTGGTTCTTTATTTCGTGACACTATTTGTGAATTCATTCCTTAGCAAAAGACTGAGAAAAAGGGCAGATTGTTATGTCTGCCAATAACCATTCACTCGCAAAAACTTCAGTTGAATTTACCCGTGATTATCGCATGCAACTGCGTCGAAATATCGGGATACTAAAAAACTCACAAATTATGCTAAATATCCCGTTTTTAGTACAATTTGTGTAATTGATTCATAATCACATTGTTATAAAAAGCTGATATTGGTTACATAAAATGCTATTCCAATTCGATGGAGGTATAAGATCTGCATATGCATATGAAGTGCAAGGGCGCATAGTTCTAACCTAACCTCAGCCATTATAACTCGTTGAAGTAACGGAGAAGGACTTTGGGTTGATGGCAACAGTTTTCCAGAATCGCTTGAAAGTGTATATCTCTAAATCAACTTGGGCAAATCGGCGTTGTATGTATGTATGTATGTTTGTTTGTCCGAGGATATTTTTCGAAGCGTTGATCTGATCATCGTGAAATTTGATACATAGGTAGGTAGGGATGGCACAATTTTGGTGTAGCTAAATAAGCTAAAAATGTTGGGGGATTGTTGAGATATTGGGGTTCAAGAGGGGTAAAAAATTTAAAATGAGATTATTAGGTCAAATGGGACGTCAAATGAAAAGTCTTCATTGGTGAATTTAGACTCCGTTTTTATTTTTAGTAAAGTCTTATAGTTTTGAGCCATAATAAAAACTGAACTTTGACAAAATTCACAGGGTACACTAGTGACCCCACAGTACTGTTATTTGGTATGCGTGTAGCATAAGTGACACAAATATAGGCAAAAGTCTTGAATCCAGAATAACTACAAAAAAACTCCCGTTACCTGTAATTTGAATGAAACTGTAGGTCAAGTAAGTTGGTTATTTTTTTCGTAGCACTACTTTGATAGTCAAAGATTACAGATAATATTTTTTTGTTGTAATCGG
The DNA here is from genome assembly GCA_963924445.1 of Philereme transversata. NCBI lineage: Eukaryota > Metazoa > Arthropoda > Insecta > Lepidoptera > Geometridae > Philereme > Philereme transversata. The sequence goes on from OZ004347.1 coordinate 18,257,457, forward strand.
AGACTCGCGAGATCTCAGTTCAGGGCAAACCACTAGTTATTTACATTGTACTATTTATGTCAAACAGCTAGTATTCAATTGTAAATAAATAAATAAATCAATTCTTCTTTATTGCAGACACAATAATCCATATTTTACAATCTACACTAACGAAGTGGCAAATTACTACTCTAAAATAGTTTAACTTACCCGTGACATAATAGAAGAATCTACACTAAATTAAAAATTAAACAATTATTAAAATACAGTAAAAATTAAAAAAACATTAAAATACAGTAAAATATAAAAAAAATTTAAAAAATATTTTCAGTCTTACTTAGACTCTTACACCCTTAGACGCTATTTCCACTCAACGTCGATACGCTGCCGTCAGCATCAGTCTGGCCGCCAGATTCTTGATGATTGTGTTTCTACACAATATGTCGACTCTTGACATAAAGGAGGCAATCCTCTTTCTTTGGATCAATTAAAAGGGTCAACCCCAGCGTTTGCGTACATTTCCGAAGCGCTACAATAGCGCCTCAGACCCATCATGTGTCTGAAGACATAAAAGGTATCATCCAAAAGCTATAATTTTAATTTGTACAACCATTACAAATACATTATTTTTATAAATATCAAGCTTGCAATGTTGTAGATAAAGTCCATTATGATGCCTTGTATACCTTTGCATTTTGAAGACGATGATTGAAACGATATTCTGAATGTAATCTTACTTACATTTTTAAAACATGTGTGCAATTCACACGTGGTAAAAGTGAAACCTTCAAAAATTTTGATTTCAAGATAATGAGACGAATGTAAAATTTTTGGAAGATGATAATTGTAGGTTTTAGTAATGATCATAGTGATGCAAAGTTAGATAATTATTAACACGAGTGGAGGGGGTACGAAGCAAAGCACAAAGAGAACTAAGAACTTAAGAAACACTGTATAATGCTTCCTATCTCATTTTCTTCCACGTTAAATCTTATGAATTTATGCGTCTTACTCTTTTTATCATCGCTTTTTCCTTTCATCGACTTTCAAATCACAACGATGCTAAAGAAGTTTTCACTTCACTTATGAATTTACGTACCTGTCTCTTTTTACAGTCGCTTTTTCGTTTCATCGACTTTCAAATCACAACTATACTAAAGAAGGTTTACTTCAAAATAACAATTAAAAGATTCGTTTTATTTTTACTTTTGGAATAAAGTAATGGACAGTCTCTTGTCTTCAAACTAATGGTCTCCAGCCTCATCGCATTGTTTACTGAACTTGCAATTTTTATGAGCTGTTCAATTTACGGAGAACTTTTCCTTCGAAAGTTTTCCTCTCAATTGTAAAACAGCATCCGGCGATGTTTCTTAGCAATTCTTTGGTGAGTTTTTGTTCAGAATACTAAAGGAGTTTGGAATCTTGATGTTGACTAAAGATAAAGACCAATTTGAACAAAACTAGGTTATCTGTTCAAAGAAATTATAATCTCAGGAATCACTGTCCCTAACAAACTCACCGCCGAAAAGCGGCGAGCGATACCTTGCATTTGTGTGAGTGCCGAAAATGCCTAACATTATTAATACCAAAAGTTAAATAATCTAAACTCGACTTTATTCCGCAGTTTAAAAGTTTCATTTCAAGCATTCGCATTTTGGAGATATGACGTTATGAAATGAAGCAGCTGTTAAGTCGTAAAAATTTATTGCCTTCTTTTGTTCTTTAAAAAACTGTTGACTTTAACGGTAGTGCAATAAGGTCGAATTCAAAATGTGCTGTTTGAAGATCGTAAAATTACTCCGTTCGGAACAGAAGTGTGGAGGAGTAGAAACGTACACAATATTTTTTTGTTGAGAAACGAAATTTCGAATCTATTACGTAGGGATAAATCATTTGTTAACCAAATTCAACAGTCGGATTTTTTAATAATCGGATAGTTTGATAAAATCTTTTATTTTTACAGGCTCCTATTCAGTTTAATGTGCCTCGTTGTCTTGTCTATCGTTTATAGGTAATAAAATATTGCGATATTAGACCTGCCCGGTTTCTGATTTGAGTTGAAATTTTGCATGCATATGCGACATGAAGCTGATCTCATGATGCAGTAAGATGGTGCATCATCAGATGCTTAAACTAAACTACACAACAACATCGACTTTAGGTTCATTTGATCTGTCTTAACTAGTATTCGGATCCTAAATGATATCCAGGTCAGGGTTTAATGACGGAGCCAGGCTATGGGAACTCTGTAATAAAATGACATAGTTACATCGAGTGTGGGCTCGTTCGATTAGTGTCAAAGAGTATTCTTTACCTAGATGATATCCAGGGTCTGATGATGTAGCCAGAAGATGGCTATGGGAACTGTGATTAAACGATGCCACCTCATCGAGTTTTTGGGCTCGATTAATTTGTCTTGCCGACTACTCGGGTCCTAGATGAATTCTCTTCTCTACAATAATAAAATCGTAAATCTCCCTTCAGTGTATGAGACTGAGGTCAATGATGCAAAAAGGAGGGTCATAACATTTTCATCCTCGCGTACGAATTCCCGGGCAACCTCTAGTTTTGAATAAAATCGAATTTTGTATTGTATACAATATTGCAGAACCATGTTTAGTACTAGAACTTTAACAGTATAGGCAGAAATCAGCAAAGAAAAGCCCAGAACACTGATGAATTGACCTCTATAGTAAAAAAAAATTAGGATATTATTTTGTTTACTGAATAAGGCAACTAAGAATTAATAAACTTTACAAAATTGAATATAAAAATGACTGTATTTTTAGTACCGAAAATGTATCTCGTTGCCCAAAATTGAACGGTAGGGTAGGCTACCGCGTGTTTTTTTAATGATTTTGATAAAAATAAAACACAAGAGTTGTTTGTTTCATGAAGGTAGTTTTAGAATTGGCCGCATCTGATTAGTATATAATGCTTACTAATAAAATTGTTTTTTAAACTTGTTAAAATGTTTTTAGTTTGCGACTCCATTCATTCGAAATTTAATGTAGTCCGGTTCATTGGTCTTCGGTCACGTACAGATAAATGAACGATGCAACGCGAGGGAAAGGGACAGTAGCGTAACGTAGTCGTGTGTCTGTAGTTACAAATATTTCCGTAAAATATTGTTTTAAAGCATATTATAGACTAATTCAAAATCAAATTCATCAAATTATCAAACTTTAAGGTAATACTCACCGGAAATACGAAATTCCATCTTTTTTTAATGTAGTTTAAGTGTTGTTTTTGCAAGTTTTGACGGAGCACTTGGGCATGTTGTCACTTCGACGGCAAGCGCGCGACTAAGAGCCGAGAGTGCTTAAGCGGCGTTTAAGCACTCTCCAGCGTGGACGTCCTTGACGGGCCGATCGTATATCTAGTATTTTATTGATCGAAGTATCTGTTTGTTACTTTAAAATATGGCAACCTTGGAATATTTGGCGTATTTGTATTTTGAATTTACGGAGTGTTTTTAAGTTCGGGTAAATTAGAGGACTAAGAAAAGCCATTAAGCAAAGATTTTAAAAGTTTTATCTGACACATACAGGAAATCTTAATATTGTAATACTCATCTTAAAAAAAATCCCGTTTTTTGAGTTAGTTTTAGAGTCAGCTAACACTTTAAAATATAAATATTATTAGAGATAAGCAATGCGACATCTCTTGTCGTTATAGTCGTAAACTATATTATTAAAGTACTAGCGAACCCACCCGCGGCTTTGCAAGCTTGAAATTTCCCGTTCCCGTGGGAACTTTTGGATAAATCCTATATAAAACACTCGTGTCAAAGTGACGCCACACTCCATCTAAATGACTTCACGTCAATGAACGACGGTTAAATTATATGGATATTGTTTAAACAAAAATTTTTTTTTTTTACTAAATTGGTCTATTTTATAAGTATTTTAAGTATTAGGATTAAAACTTTATCATATTTTTTATTATACCTAAGAATATAAGTGTAAATGTATCCTCCAAAGTACACCGAACTCCGTATCGTAAATCTCGCTCCATCCAAAGGTTGCCTGGAAGAGATCGCTTTCAGCGATAAGGCCGCCCATGTATTTATTTATTTATTCTCAAACAATAACCTATTGTGTCGGTATTTTTGTCATTTTACAATTAGAAAATACTTTATAAATAATTAATGTGAAAGACAACAGTTTTGGCAAGTGCATACATATTACAAAATGATAACCTGTCCAAAAATTAAAATACAATATGATATAACATGTCAAGTAAATTCTTAATATTAATAATATCCAATTAGTATTAATATTATTAATAATTCTTATTATCCATTCTATTGCCTTATTTATTCCAGCCTAGCACTTATTTTTGTATTATTTCTGATTGTGTGGTAATTCAATGAAGAGTAATCTATCTATTAAAATCGGTCGACCCGTTTCGGAGGAGTGCGACCACAAAAACCGTGACACGAGATTTTTATATGTTAGATTGACATCATTTCTCAGACACCATACTATTTCTTCTCTATTATAAAACTTTCTTTTACAGTTCTCGGAGAACAACGAAACCTTAAGCGTGCTAACGTTAGTTCCCAACGTAGAGGACGATGGCAAATATTTACTGTGCCGCGCTGAAAACAAACACATACAGGAATCCGCGATAGAAGACAAGTGGCGACTGAACGTGCATTGTAAGTTGACCTTAATGTTTTTTATTATGTTGCCTGTTTTTTTTATTGATGAACCGCTTGACAACTACCTCACCTGAAAGTGATGGTATGATCGAGGGTGGAGCATGCTTACCTAGATTTATAAGTTGATGGTGCAAGCATATGGCCCACCTGATATCAAGTGGTTACCATCGCCTATAACAAAGTAATTCCTCGTAGGTCACGCCTTAGAAACGTGCCCTACGATGCACTGCCCTGCGTCTATCAACTTGAGGCATACAGGTGTAAAGCCTCATGTGCCATATATAATTTCACCGGCAACCATACCCTTCATACCGAAACACAGCAATGCTGATTGATGGCAGAAATACGTATGGTACTTCCCCGGATGAGCTCATTTACAAGAAACTCTACTACTCTTAAAACCTCCTTTTAATTTATGTTCACCTGCTTTTTTTAATTTTGTCTAGAATCCATACTATTTATTATTATAAATTCGAAAATAACTCTGTTCTGTTTGTTATGTTTTCACGACACAACTGCTACACGGCTGGACCAATTTCAATGAAATTTGGTATATTAATATATTGAGACCTGAATTGAGACATAGGCTACTTTTTACTGACGAACCGCGCGTGCGAAGTCGCGGGTATTAGCTTCTATTAAATAATCTGACAAGCGCCCTTGTCTTTAAAATAAATATATTTTGACAGTAGTTAAAAGGGAAAAAATAATTGTGTCCGTGGTCTACATTTTTCAACAAACATACAGCAAATATGTTTTTTAATAATTAAGGTAAATAACAAACAAAAGTTGTTTAAAACTGCCGGTTATAGATTTACCATGGTGTTCCTGTCCGGGGACACCTGATAAGAACGCCATGGTGACTGGGGCTGATCACATAAAGGTCTAAGATTTAAGAGTTGTAGAGTTTCTTGTGAAGTACTATCACCATACCTTATTTCCGGTGCAATTTCTGGAACATGAAGCTTTACACCTTTATGCCTTAAGTTGATGGACGCAGGGCAGTGCATCAAAGGCCACGTTTTTTTTTAATGTTATCTGTGGGGAAACAGGCTTACGGCCCACCTGATCGTAAGCGGTCACCGTCGCTTATTGACACCGGCAACACCCGGGGTATTATCGATGCGTACCCTACGCTGTAGAAACCTTTTTACATTTCTCTTAAAGCGTGTCATGTCGTTTCTTAGGTGCGTGTACCTACGATGCAATATTATGCTTGCTATATCTCCAGGTAGGATAAAAAAGATCACCTTTTTGTGCTGGCTAGTTAACGTAAATCTTCTTGTTAGACTAAAGAGATACTGTCTTCTCAGAAGAAACTACATAAATAACAGCTTTCAAGGAATAACAAGGAAACAACAAACACCATTAAAATTTTCTTTTGAGCTATAACGTTTATCTTAATAACATCTACCTTAGCCGCTTTAATCTAGCTGCTCGTAAATAATAAAAGTTATACGCGAATAATATCATAAATACAAGTACGGAAAGGTTCTATGGACGACACGATTGTAAGCCCAATTTGTTGGCCAACTGGGTTGGGAATAGTTCCGTGAAACTGGTTATCAATTTAGATGAATATTGCAATTATTATAACTAGTGATTATGGAAGCGGCTTCTTAGAGTATTTTTACTAAAAATAAAATCCCGGGATCCCGGGATTGGATGCATATTAACTTAATGTTAAATATTAAGCAGGTAGAATTTGTCATCTCACTCGCATACTCACAAAATGCTTATAATCCCTGAGGTCTAATAGGTCCGATCTGACACTTGTTACAAGGTTGTTTTCCCTTCTTAAAAAATTACTGACAGAAAAAGTAGGGAAAAGCAACCATATTACGTTCCAACAAGGCGTTATGTATACCTAATATACCTATGTGCCAAAGTGTGCGATATTTCATAGAATGTGAATTTCTTTAGACTATATGAGGGATGAATGACATACCATAAAAACCTATGCATATATATATAAGGCATATCTAGGTTAAGTAGATAAATAAATAAAAAAAATTAACACATGATAAATATGTTGATCCCGGAATCTCGGAATTCTTTCGATGAAAAAGTGCTATCCATACTAGCCAACTTTTAACTTTAGGTAAGTATGCATCCGTTTATCCAATCTCTAATTGTAATCTATTTTCTAACCTATAGATGTTTTGATTGTTGTTGTATCTTGCAGTATAATAGATACATTCATTTAGAGGAGTTTTTTTTTCAATATTAAGTGCTTATATGAATAGGTTGTTTTTTAATCGACGAGCAAAGTTGTTGGGCAAAGTAATCCCTCTACATCATTTTAGAAAGGGTCGTTGTTGAGAAGTTTCTTACAAAACACCTCTCCTTAATTGGGTCAATATTTGAACTTAATCATGGATACCAAATTGTATCTAATGTACATTGGACGTTCTTGGAGATAGTACTTAAAATCAGCACGTTTATATAGGAAGATAGTTATTTAGGAAAGTGGTTCCATAACACGTGTCGACCTCAGAATTAATGGAGCAACTTGTCAAATTAATTTGACATCTTGTCAATTTAACTTGACGGATCGCAGGTATATTGTAATTTTAATAACGTAAGTTTTAATTGGCCAACTTTGATCTATTGTTTACGATAAAAGTTACATTGGCTGTTAAAAAGTTTTTTTGTGTAATGGTACTTACTATGTTTAAAAAGGATTATCTGCTGGATTCAAAAGTTAAGGAAAGTTAATATTTAATCCGTCAGTTGTTTAACCTGATGAATTATTTGGGGTTTTTCGTGACCATTTTTATTTTCGTTTTGTATAAAAAGATTTTGAAAAAGTTATTCAATACAAAATTTCCAAGATTAAGTTGAGTAGTTTTTTTTTTTTGTAATGAGGTAAACACTGAAATATCTTTTTTTGTAACCTAAATAAAACGATGATTGACTTTTTTGTGACCATTTCAAGTTTTCTTTAAGAATAACGAATACAATCCGAGATTTAAGGTAAGAGTGAATAGGTGTCTTCTAGATCTTCGTGCTTCATCTTAGACTACATCATCGCTTACCCGCCATCCAGTTAAAAAAAAAAAACAATAACGAACGATTAATCATCATGATCTTGACTTCTACTGCTAGAAATATATAATATATATATAGGAATATATAGAAATAAATATATAGTTCAGTCAGAAAATTCCCCGTCGGAGTGATTCTCTCGTTTGTCATTATTTGCTTTAAAAAAAGAACAGTGTTTGATATCGAACGGTGGTCTTTCATATTGCCATTTATGGTTTACTTTTTGTGTTTATAAACCAAACAATAATAGACCTTGTTTTTCCCCAGATGTGCCAGTAGTGGACCTAAAGATGGGTTCCAACCTGAACCCTGACGAGATCAAGGAAGGTGATGACGTTTACTTCGAGTGTACTGTCAAAGCGAATCCCAAGACACATCGACTTGTTTGGTTTCATGATGTGAGTATTTCGTTTAAAGTTCCTGGGTTCCAAGCTCAATCTAGGTAATGAAAGGACCAAAAAAGGAACTGAAACCCTAGTTTCGTGACTGAAGGCCAGTTGCAATACTCGCTGGGTGAAGGACGCAGCCCCTGTTATGCCTATAATAGATCCATTCTAATATTATTTATTCGGAAGTAACTCCCTTAATAAATAAATTAAATCTGTCTCATGAAACGCGACCTTCCATTATCACTAAAACTTCAACTCATCGACATGTGTATTCTGCCTTATGTGTATCCTAACCTACGTACGGTGCCCAGTCTTGGTCACTGACTGAATCTCAAAGTCCAAGCTCGGGGTTTGCCAAAGAGCGATGGAGCGTAGCATTTAAGGTGTCAAGAGAATAGACAGGATTCGGAACACCTCGCTGCGCTCAAACACCGGCATCGCTGACGTCGCGTCGGTATCAAGGCTGCCAAGTTAAAATGGGAGTGGGCGGGTCATGTCTCCCGTATGCAAGCAGATAGGTGGGTCAAGCTCGTAACTGGATGGATCCCTGTGGATGGCAAGCGATGCCGTGGAAGGCGTAAGAAACGTTGGCGCGATGATTTGAACGTTTTCTATAGAGACTGGCGGGATATGGTACAGGATCGAGAAATGAGAAGGGGGTCTTTGCCCAGCAGTGGAACAGCATAGGCTAGATAAAAAAAACTTTGTCTCTCTGTCTATGTTATAAGTAGAAGGAAACGTTTTTATTGGCAAACCATACATGCGAAGCCGCAAGCTGAAGCTTGTATTTTATAAATTGCTTAGTCAGTTTATGCAGAACGTGCGTTAAATTGTTTACCTAGATGGCTATAAAAAAATAGCATCAAAAATAAGAATGGCAATACTCCGAGTTTAAAACTACTATACATTGTTACGAGATATTTCTATATGTTCATTTTATTACAGAATACCGAGATCCAGCACAACGAAGCTCTAGGCATCATCTTGAGCGCTCAGAGCCTTGTTCTGCAGAGTGTGACTAGAGCGGCCGCTGGAGACTACACCTGCATGGCTGCCAACAGCGAGGGCAAGGGAACTAGCAACCCTGTCTCCTTGCTCGTCAGATGTAAGTATCATTTGGATTCGTGCACCTAAGACCTGGATCGACCTGGACAGAGCCAAAAACAACTTAATATTAAATTAAAATTGAATCTATTGATCTATTGAATTGTTCATTAAAATCACAATAATAAAAACAGAACTGCTGAGTATAGCATTCTCCGTTGCTGCGCAGGACCTCGAGCTTACACAATCAGGCCCACAGTAAGCATCTGTTCCATTGAAGATTATTGAAGACTTTCGTTATAGAGAGGTATTTTGCACAAGAAAACGTCGAACAGTTTTCCGAACGCAGACTTTGAGTTGGAGTTGGACCCGAGTTGGTCTACCAACTTACCAATCAATGTATCATCAACCTAACTAAATAGGTGCTACTTAAACTCTCGTGTATAACTAAGTAGGTAAGCTTTTTGTCAGAACAACAAGCAACGAAGCGCCATAACAAATTTATCTCTTCAAATTACCTAAACAGTTTGCCAACTAAACTGAATTACATTAGCCAGTCTCGTTGTCCCCGAAGCACATTCAAGCCGTCCAAACTTACTTACGGGCTCAACATTGTAGCGTGGATGAAATAGCTGGGTTAGTCTAACGACTGGCAAATGGCGAGGCATATCAGTATGTGCTACATTGTGAAAAAATAATCTTTTTGGGATAAAATACCAAATATTTTTGCACATGATAGACTTAGTTTATTTTGATTATGTCATGTTTGTTTAATGCCCGGTCTTTTAAGTTTTAAGTTAATGTTTATAACGTAACGGTTCTCACGATACAGGCCCCGAGCCTAGTGTGGGGTCATTGGCAAATAACCGACCACTATGACAATTATTGTATTTTATCTGTGTTCGGTTTTTAATTGTAATTTAAGTGTTTTGTTCAAATAAATAAATTGAAATTGAATTGTATCGCAAACAAGCAAACGGTGCACGTATAGTAATTGTTATTGATTTAAACATTGGTACATCTCCTGTAATATTTTTGGACAAGTGTCTAGCAAGAACCTAGCAAGAACTATGTGGTTGTTAAATCGCAATTTTGTCCTGATAGCATTTCAGTCTAATATATATCAACTTGTTACCATATCTCGAAATTAATGTAATTGGTTCTCACCCTGTTGATTAAATTATAATATATTAAAATTAAAATTCAGTAGATGTAAGTACATCTTGGCAAGGTAAAAAAAAATGTTGTAAACTGCAGAACTAATATACAATCAATTCCTTAAAATATTACAATATTCAACATCGGAGTCTTCATTCCAAACATTACGAAGTTTGGACATAATCAGCTGATCTTTTTTGCCTGTGGCACCACGTTGGCGTTTAGTTCGGTAGCATATGTCAGGGCCTTGTGGGACGTTACTGGACTTACGTCCTGATAGTATTTTGAACCTGTTAGATTGCAATGGGAATTGCGGAGTATACGACTCTGCAATTCTGAAGACGGATTTTCAAGAATTAATTTTAGAACGATAAGTATGTATTTACAAAAAAAAGTATATAAGTACTCTATCAGTTATCTGGTTCCCATAGTACAAGCTCTGCTTAGTTTGGGGCTAGATAGCTCTTTGTGAAAGTGAAAAATTGCCCCGGTTTTTATTATTAGTTTAAGCCTTGCACTTTTTAAGTTATTAGCCATAATAAAAACTGAACTTTCACAAATCCAGAATAACAGCAATTTCTACCCCCAAAAAAGTGTATCCAATTAACATGAACTCCTGTTACCTGTGATTTGGATGAAAATGTAGGTCAAGTTACATAAGATAACAAATAAATTTTTTTTGTTTTTATGGGAGACTCGCAAGATCCAAGTTCGGGGTAAACCACTAGTTTAAGAAAGAATGTAAATTCGTGATGGTTTGATTTCTTTAGAAATAACTCACCAGAAGTAAGCGAACGAAGGTAACTTTTGACAATAAAACGTGAAAGTTTGTACGAAATCTTGACTTCAGTTGGCAACCAACTCATCATGCTCCAGACTCTTCCATTATCGTCACAAACTCACAAGATTTAACGACAAACTAAAAGTATATCAATCTTACTTAGTCTGATAGTTTCTTCCCATTATTTCAGACGAGTTTGACCCTTATTACCATTAAAACTCGGGCCAAGTTTGCGTTGCAGTTTTATAACAACCAACCTTCTGGCACAGTATAAAAATTTGCTTTACAAAACAGTAGCGACACTTTTAAGTTATGTGAAAACTTCTTTAGCATCGGTGTGATTTGAAAGTCGATGAAACGAAAAAGCGACTATAAAAAGAGACAGACACATACATTCATAAGATTTAACGTGAGAGAAAATGAGATACAGTGTTTCTTATGTTCGTGATTCTCTTTGTGCTTTGCTCTGTACTCCCTCCATTCGTGTTAATAATTATCTAACTTTGCATCACTATGACTAAACCTACAATTCTCATCTTCCTGAAATTTTGAATTCTTCTCATTATCTTGAAACCAAAATTTTTGAAGGTTTCACTTCTACCACGTGTAAATTGCACACATGCTTTTTTATCATATAACGCGATTATAATAATCTAAAATGTACATTACATTGTTATTGTATCAAAAGACTATTTAAAATTATATATTTTTATAAAATATTATATTAAACACCTACTGTTATTATTAATTCAAAAGTAATTCGGTCTTTCTGTATGTCTGTTTATTACGATTTTACGAATAAAAAAGCATGTGTGCAATTCATACGTGGAAGAAGTGAAACCTTCAAATACTACTCGCATGTGCTCTCTCCCTCTTGCGTTGGAATATTGGACGCTACTCGTTGCTAACGCTCGCGCTGGCCTGTAACAGGTATACGCGCATGCGAGTGCCACGCATTCACTCTCGCTCTGTCTCTTTCTATTCCCTTTCCCCAGGAGCGTTGAACGTTTAACGCAACAGTACTTTCATACCCCCTCCATGGTAGCGTTAAACGTTTAACGCAACCTTGTTGAAAGTCGCATTAGAAGTTTCACTTCCAAAATCCAAATTTCGATGAAATTTGTTTAAGAGGATACTCAAATGTTGTCTTGAGATTGCAAGCGCGCAAATAGCTGGCTTTTATCAACAGTCTTAGTGCGAAGATAATCGTTTTTGAACTCATAGAATGTCAGACCGAATTACTTTAAGCAGAGTGGTATTACTGGCATGCATACCTATACCGTGCCTCTTGTTACTGAATTCAATAGAGCTTTATCGGCGATAATTCTGTTGCTAAACTAACAAGGCTTTGGAATCAAGTTTATTAAGAGTTTCGGATTCTTGTATCACGTTCTGTTTAACAGATAATTATTTTTTATTTTATTTTGAATTGAAGTTGCAATTTCTAATGATGCAATTATTTTAATAGGAGATGAAAATAGGATAATGGACGGGATTTTTATCTGCGTAGCTTGATCTTCTTAGCTTAGGTTGGAGCGGGTTTTTATTTTTGCTTTTGTGTCTTTAGTTTCACTCCGATCACGAAACTTATTGTGATCGCTACTTGTGTTAATGTCGCCTCTAGTTCTTGGAGGCGTTCAAAGTTCACCACTAAGACCTACAGCTGTTAAAAACTGTAGAATATTCTAAGGGGTGATACCTGTTAGCTCCTCTGGGCGATGAATGTGTTTACTCAGATGAATGCTAAGTTTTCGCATTAGTAGCAGCACTCGCATAACAGATGTAGTGGCTATTCTACCGACTCATTAGGTCCAGAATCTGCAGGTTTCTGTATCGCAGTAGGTTAGTCATGTCTGCCTTATCCTCAGAGACCGGCGGGAAAAACTGACCACAGAATGGCTTTCTGAAGAGCCAAGACGCCATGGTAGACCAAGAACAAGAACAGGAGGATTATAACTTTTTTATACTTCTAGATGCTCCAATATGTGCAGAGAGAAGAGATGGCGAACTCTTCGGTGCTCTAAAGCATGAGACTGTCTCCCTCCATTGTTCCGTTGATGCCAACCCGGCGCTGGTGTCCTTCCACTGGACCTTCAACAATTCTGGGGAACAGGTGGAGGTTCCACCTAGGTGAGATCAGTTTTAAGCTTTTTATATTATAAATGTGAAAAGTGTGGATGCCGAGCATTTACGTGACTTAGGGCGACTTGCGCAACGATGCCTAAACGTATTTAGTGGCTAAATATGATTTAAGGAATTGTCAAATTATACAAATACGTCAATTTTAAATATGTTTTGTTACTAAACACGTTTAGGGATCTTTATGCAAACTGCCTTAAATAAAAAATATTTAACACCTGATAGTTTAATTTAGTAGAGGCATATCTAATTTAAAATATATGAGCCCTTCTTGACCTGGAATATCATAGTTAACTTAACAAAGCGACCAACAAAATAAAAAAGCCGCCATTATCATAAAATTAAACCAGACGTTAATTTCATTATATCTTTTATTAATATTATTATAATGTTATAAAATAGCAAACCACCATAAACAGAAGCTATTATTCCCAGGCTATATAGCTCACATGGCCACACCTCCACCCTGAACTACACTCCGACAACCGACATGGAGTATGGCACCCTCGCGTGCTATGGAGAAAACGCGGTAGGGCAACAGAAGGTGCCTTGTCTGTTCCAGCTGGTGGCTGCTGGTGAGTACAATTTACCTGCAAAGTCAGAAGACAATTAATGAAAACTAATACAGTATTATAAAGGAAGTCACCAGGCGTGTTCAACTTTGATGGACAGCTTTCGGCAAACTAGATGATTTACTAATATCCACCATATTCCACAATGTCTTAAAACACGTCTCTATAACCAATGTGTCCTGCCAACTATGACTTATGGTGCCGAGACATGGAGGCTCACGAAGGAGGCTGTGCACAAAATAAGTGTAGCACAGAGAGCCATGGAGCGCGCCATGCTCGGCATTACACTCTTAGATCGAGTTCCCAATACCGAAATTCGCAAGCAGACTAAAGTACAAGACGTCAGCAAGCGAATATTCGGGCTCAAGTGGAGTTGGGCAGGGCACTTGGCCAGACGTAGTGACGACAGGTGGACTAAGGTACTAACAGAGTGGAGGCCGAGAACTGGCCATCGAAATAGGGGACGTCCACCAGCGAGATGGGCGACGACATCCATAAGACCGTGGGTCGTACGTGGTTCAGACTGGCACAGGATCGGGAAGAGTGGCAGAAACAAGGAGAGGCCTATGCCCAGCAGTGGGGTGACACGGGCTGAGAATGATGATGATGATGAATATAATATTGTCGTATGCCAGAAGAACTATGGGCGAAAATCACTACAGAATGGGTTCCAAACGGGCGGCAGCCGCGTGGTAGGCCAAGGATGGAGAGATGAACTGATTTTATTATTACTATTTATGTAATTTTTTTATGTAATATGTATAACCTATTCACCTGTCATTATTATATTTTATTTTTCATTATTGACATCGCATATTTCATCATTGACATCACACAATTATAATTATGTTCTCACATGGTCTAGTGGGTGATTATGCGGTCTTGGCACTATAAGAGCATCCACTGCTAATCCAGTTGACATAATGCTGAGTCGAGACCCTTTTGCTGCTATAGCACAAAACATACCTACCTCATGTTTAAAATTAATAAAATATTGATTGTTTCTGTTTTGCATGTCGGAACTGTATAATGGTTATTTTTATGTGAATTATTTTAAATCATCTTTTGTAATGTATTATGTGTCCTATTTAGCAAATAAATGATTGTTTATGTGTATGTCTAACTTTATACTTAATACACAGAGTGGTCCCAATTATCTAGTGACCGAGATTCATGGAACGAGGAAAGGGAGGCCTTCGCCCTGCAGTGGGACTCTACGGGCTGATAATAAATAAATACCATATGCTATTCGTTTTCAAATACTCCCTACTTTACCAAGAAAACATTATGCTCTAATAGTTTTAATATGCTAGAGACTTCGCTGTTCAATCTTTATAAGTCCATTGCTACCATAATTTTATAAATTTACCTGATAAGTCAGGAGGTTAAAGAGTTTGACTGAAAAATAATACCATATCGTCTGTATACCTTATTTTTAAATCTGTTTTGTTCAAAAGACCAAGTTTACTTTTCTTGTATTTTTTAACCGTCTTGCTGTATCTTAATTTAATGGCATAGGGCTCAATTTTGTACATACATATTATATTGTAAGGGCACAAGCTGATTGTTCAACTGGTGTTATACGGTTATCTCGGCCTAGATTTTAGTAACAAAACAAAGTACATAAATTTATAATAGTTATCTGGTTCCCATAGCACAAGCTCTGCTTAGGTTGGGGTTAGATAGCGCTACGTAATGTCTAGCAATATTTAATGATTTCTTTATTTATAACAATTATATTACCTCACAGGCTACGTCGAACTAAGCCTTGGATTTTAGTACATCATATTGCACCCGTTATTCTGAGGCTGAGGATAACGGGTATTATTCATCTAAGATTCATCCTATTTTTTTTATTTGGTGCAGGTCGACCATTCCACCTGCAGAACTGCACAGTGGCAAACCAAAGCATCGACTCGTTGTACGTGGAGTGCGTTGAGAATTTCGACGGAGGCCTCCCTCAGACCTTCCTGATGGAACTGCTGGAACTGCCTTCTTTGGCTGTGAGTGATACATCTATATTCTTCCATTTTTGCTGAATCTAGAGAGGTATTATGTGAAGCTTTATTTTTGTCGGTTTCCGACGATGGTATATTTCTTTATTTCCGGTTACATGGTTTCAGTGTCTTTGGGTATCATAATTAACTGTAAAATACAGAATGTCTTGGAACTATTATATTTTATGGAGCATTTTAATCCTGAACGGGGTGATTCGGACTATGAAAATCACATTGAGTTTTTCAGGATACATTTCTTGAACTTTTTAGTTTGATTTTTAATCAGTAGTTTATTTAGACTTTGCGCCATCCCTAGAACTTACCTTACTTTACCTCAATGAACTAAAATGCTGATTGTTTTTTACAGCTAAATTCACGAAAATGCTAGAACATTTGATGCTCTCGTAAATATAGAGAATCGACACCTTTCGGGATAAAATACTTGTTCTGGGACATTCTGTATAATCATGTAGGCCTGAATAAAACACGTTTATTATTTCGGTTCTATCTGACCTAGGTCTGATCTATAGATCATAATAATACAATTCTTTATTTGGAACATAAAAAATGGTACAAATGATGTGAAAAACGATGTTATCTGCATAAGTATTAAACTGTGTCGCAGACATCAACGCCCTCCTCCAGAAAATATTAAAGTAGATCCCAGTCAAAGTGCATTAGTTATACAATACAATATGGTTTTAGATACATTTACGTAACAGGATGGACCTATCTGTGTTTGCATGTATTTATGTATGTTGTATGAGGATGTGCCTGTAAGTGTGTAATGTGTGTGTGAAAGTGGGAGGGATATTACTGTAAAACTAATCAATTAAATTAGAAAAACGCAAATCTATGTCATGTATGGACTGTGTGATATGATTATTACCTGGTGGTACACGTATCCCCTTATACCGTGAGAATAGAACCCTGGAAATTGTAAAACCAAAAACACTTCATTATGATTTTCCTTCCCAGGTCCGCTACAATGTCTCCACAAACCGGACCCCTCCATTCTTCGAGATACGAGGCCTTCCCCCTGGAGTGAGCTACAGAATAGACTTGTATGCCGTCAACGCTAAAGGAAGAAGTGACGTCACTACTATCGAGACCGTCACGTTGAAAGGACAGGCTAAGTTTACGGGTAGCTACAGTTTTGTACTTTTTCAACTAGGTTTCTACTAGAAATAGCAGCGTAGAATGAGCCCGCAGTAGATGGAAAGACAACCTGATTGATGGGGGCGGCCTATGTTCAGTAGTGGACGTCTTATGCTGAAATGATGATGATGATAAAAGGTACTTTTAGGCAGCGCTAGTTAACTAGATATAAGATCTGTATGTTCTTGTAATTGTGCCGAATAAATCATATTTTCATAATAACTGCCATTTGGACATCGAAATAACGATACTAAACGCAATCTGTTCAGGAATCAGCAGTTTAAGTGCCTATATCGAATTTCCGGCGAATTTTATAATCCAGCCAAGAAGGTGGCGAACACTATAATAAAACGAAATGACACCCTTTTGGTTCTAACACAGCCTAACAAAGAACCGCTTGCTCAGACATATTATACTGTTACGAGCTGAGGGTTCGGGATAAAATAATGGGAATCGATTTAACCAAAATAGCACTTTTATTCAGCACTAAACGATGAATACACGAACTTGGTCACACGTAATCACAACACACTAATTCACACCACTGTTGCACCACTTAAAGTCACCAAAATGATCGCACGTATAGCTTAATCCAGACTGACTCGGGAGCAACTACTGTTAACGCGAGACCCTTCTCCACGTCAGTCCTCCAGGGCCTCGCTGAGACTCACTCCTCACTCAGACTGACTCAGACTGACTCGCGAGCAACTACTGCTCACGCGAGACCCTTCTCCACGTCAGTCCTCCAGGGCCTCGCTGAGACTCACTCACTCAGACTGACTCAGACTGACTCGCGAGCAACTACTGCTCACGCGAGACCCTTCTCCACGTCAGTCCTCCAGGGCCTCGCTGAGACTCACTCACTCAGACTGACTGTCCGGCCATCTCTCCGGCCTATTTATATCGCACACATTTCGATTGTTCGAGAACGAAGTCGATCCTTCCAGGAAAGGGTCGGTCCCTCGACACAATGGCCACTCCCCATTCTGCGAAACCACAAACAATAGCAACAATAACACAGCAAGACAAAAGCGTTCGAGAAGGTTCGATTATTACTCATTGTTTAACAGCCTCGGCGTAACAATACGTTTGATCCGCAAAGCTTAACAACGAAATTAAAAAAAATATTCAGCACTTGTTAGACTACGCACAAAGAAAGGTTCTGTAGTGAGTACGGCTGTAGTCATTTTTGATCGAGCAAAGCGAGATCTCCAAATCAACTTAGGGAAATCGGCGTTGTATATATGTATGTTTGTTTGTTTGTTTGTCCAAGGATAACTTTCGAAGCGTTGATCTGATCATTGTGAAATTTGATACATAGGTAGGTAGTGATGGCACAATTTCAGTGTGACTAAATGAGTTAAAAATGTTGGGGGGTTGTTGAGATATTGGGGTTCAAGGGGGATAAAAAACATAAAAATGTGACTATTAGGTCAAATGGGACGTCAAATGAAAGGTCTTCATTATTACATTTTGATTCCGCTTTTATTTTTAGTAACAATTTTGTAGTTTTAAATTATTAGCCATAATAAAAACAACACTTTGACAAAACTCACAGGGTACACCAGTGACCCCACAGTGATTCTTGTAGCTTTAGTGACACAAATATAGGCAAAAGTCTAAAATCCTGAATAACTGCATTTTGTACCCCAAAAAAGAGTAACTGATTTTAATGAAACTATAGGTCAAGTAAGGTGGTTTTTTATTTCGTGACACTATTTTGATAGTCAATTATTACGAATAATATATTTTTGTTCATATAGGAGACTCCCGAGATCTCAGTTCGGGACGAACCACTAGTTTACAACAGTAATAAACAACTCGTGTACGAATAGAAAGCATTTACTCCAGTGTTAAGTTTCTACAACATGTCGGAAGCCTTCAAGCAGCTTATAAGCTTTGTCATCAATAAGGTCACTAACTTTGAATATATTTTTATACGAGCAAATCGTTACTAACGTTAAATTAACGTTTGCCCATACGCGATCACTAAGAGAGTACTTTGGAACCATGCGAAAGCAATAAATTATTGAGAACTAAGTAAAGTAGCTGTTCAATATTTCAGCTGTGTCTCTACTTTCGAGCAATTTACCTGATTTAGTGCTTTATTTTAGCTCGAGTCGTATAACATTGTAAATGCGGCCTAATAAGCAGAAAGCGGTCACGCCAACCTGCGAAATTGTAACGACTTCATTGCAATGTGTGATGTAAACTTTATAATCAGGTACTTCCGTGCTTCAGAGGGCACCTTAAGATCGTTAAGATCGATCGCTTCGGAAATCGCAGAAGTGGACGTCCAAGGATGATAATTACGATGATTATAATAGTAGTTAAGCCATGGCTGAGGCCTTCGGGTGAACTGCAATCTCTAACTCCGTTAGCTCAGACGTCAAGTCAATTTGTAACTTTTAGGCATTTACCTTCTTAGCTGTTAGTAAACTCATTGATTTTGGCAGGGCCAGTACAACCACCAAGGAGTAATGACAACAAAGAGACATCTTATTTCACTGTCTCAAGAGCGCTCAGCTGACTGGCCTGACTGAATGTCCATTCACTTGCATAAGCAAAAAACTAGCTGTAGGTACTTATTCCAGTTTTTACGGTGACGATTAAATTACATGCCAGTTTTGTGAATGAATATAAGTAATTTTTGTCCCATCTGTTCAAAAAACGACGTTTTGTTCCTCAATAAGTGCGAGCAAAATAGGTATTGTCGTTATTAGACCTTTACAGCGGGTAGTAATGAGTTTGAATTTTGAACATGAATTTTATAATGTCGCGCGCGAGGCGATCAAAGAGATCGAACGCCAATTATTGTAATATTGTAAGAATAAAGTTACTGGCCGATGCGCTCAAGATTCTACTTAAGAATCTACTGCTGCTCTCGGGATTCTACTCTAGAATCGCTCCACTCTGGATTCTAAATAGCGCTCTCGCAGTAAAAATATAATTTTACTACCGTAAGGTACAACTAATAATGCACACCACAAGAGAAACCAACATAAATAAAAGAAGACAAAGTCACAAGTAAAACGGGCGGTCTTATCGCTAAGAAGTTATTTCTTCCAGAAAATCTTTAGATTTTTTTTTTTTTTTTTAGTCTAATTTATTATAAGGACCTTTATAAGGATACATGTCGGTCCCACCGTATGTACAAGTTAATTGAATCAAAGATACAAACAAAGCAAACAAAATAAAGATTAACAACAAACAATTAACTTATTTAAATCGGTCCGGCACCACAACCATACAAAAATGTACAGGTGTGATCCCTGTCGGGTTAACTTAAAAAAATAAACAATAATTAGCCAAAAGTAAATTAAGTTACCTACCTATCTATATGTATGTCACTTGTGGCGACTTACTGCACTAAATTATTCCTTAGCTGCGTCTGATGTAGGGTCACCTAAGATTTCATTGAAAATGCCCACGTCGAATCTGTTCAAGTTGTAAGTCGCCACCAGTGACTGTCTTTCTCGCTGGAAATCTTTAGATGGAGACTATTTTTGTTACGTTAAAGTAACGGTGGGGGTGCACATTTATCTAATCATAACCTGTATTCACATTAATAAAATGTAAACAGCGAAAATAAAATGTTTTTCCAAAGCAACTATAAACCTAACTTCCCTTTACTCCCCGCGTAAAAATGACAAATTTAGGCCGTTCTAAAATCCGCTTACTCCACAAAAACCCTATTAAAAATTCACACGGGTTTATTAAAACGTGACTGCAATGTAGTGATATGCTAATCCTCGGCAGTAAGTGCTAAGCAAGTAATAAATATGGGGGATATTTAAACCATCAACAGTGTGCACGCGATGAAAGTAGCAAAATAAATTTTATGCAGTTTGGGATTCGGTTCCAGTCGTATTCTTGGTATTTAGCCACCCTAGATTAGATAGATGTCCGGTATTATTACATGTTGCTAATATAAGGGCTATTTCTTTCTGGCAACCTTTATTAGTTAGATTTATTACCTTAGGTTATAATACCTAAGGTATTTGGAGATCGAATCAAGAATTAAGAGATCCGTATTGATCCGAAGTAAGAGATTCATAATCATAATCGTAATCATTTATTGCCAGAATATAGGTTATACAGAAAGATGTAACATTTAATATAAAACAGTTTCACTATACTCTACCCCACTCAGGGGCGTGCAATAAGCTTGTAAAGCTTTCATATTTGTATTCTTATAAAGATATTGTTAGTAACATTACACTATTTATGTCAAACATTTAGTATTCAATTATAATTATTCTCTGTCAAATTAATCATGTCATTATTTATTAAAGTATTCCTCTAATGTATAAAAGGTCTTATCTAAAAGCCATAATTTTAATTTGTGCCTAAATTTAAAAAGTGGCAGCTCTTGAATGTTCTTTGGTAAATTATTAAATATTTTTACAGTCATTACATACACATTCTTTTTATAAATATCAAGCTGACAATGTGGTAGATAAAGTCTATTATGATGCCTTGTATGCCTTTGTATTTTGCGTAGAAAATCTAGATCGTAGAAAGTCACTTACATTATCAAATGGAAGTGGCAGTAGGAGCAATTTCAGTTCAAACCCCATTAATGCAGTAATTAAAGATTGTTTTACTTAGAAATCTTTCGTGATTGATTTCAATCATTATTATAAATACGGGATTTATCACGTACCATCTTATCGGTGTGCGAGGCGAGACGGTATTTGGCGCGGATCGCACTCACCCTGATGAAGGTTTACGAATTTAACCAAAACATTGTCGGTCTAAACACCTATAAGACGGTACGTGATAAATCCCATATTTATAATATTGATTAAAGATTGTTTGGCTATGACGTAAGGGCGCACTATTTAAGACTTTATGAAGTACAGATCTTCGTTTGACCACAATCTCATCTGACGGTAAACGATGATGCGGTTTAGGATGGAGCACCAAGAATTACACTAATTAGACTGGATTATCATTGTTTAATATTACAATTGTCTCATCTCGTTTGTCTTCTGTCCAGGTGAAAGCAGTACCCTAGGAATGTCTCCAGTGCTGGCCTCTATTGCAGCCATGTCAGCACTTCTTGCGGCCGCTGTCTGCAGCGTGCTAGCCGTGTTGTACAGACGACATTCTGCAAGACATCGGCATTTACCCGCGAAACATGCTGTTCTGAGGTAAGGTTTTGTGACAGTGCCTGCAATATTTTTTTATATACGATCTGGAGATGGAACCATCATATTGGCCCACCTGATTTTGAGTGGTAAGTATGGCCTATAACAAAATATTGCCATCAAGTATCGTAGATGCACTTTCGATACTTAGTGTACAATGCACTGTCTTGCGTCCATCAACCAGGGGCAAAAAGTTGTAAGGCCTCATGTGTCTGTAATTTCACCGGCAACCATACCTTTCAAACCGAAACACACCAATGTTGCTTGGTGGCAGAAATAGGTAGGTAACTTATTAAGAAATAAGCAGTTAATAAATCGCATCAAATAAGACATAGCCATTATGTTTCACGTTCCTTGCTGCTCAGAAAAAGGGTTAGGTTTGATGAGGTCATCAAAGTAATGAGCGGATTTTGTAACTGTCACATTCAAAAAGACACCATCCCACTTTTGAGTTCTCAGGCACCAACAACTTTTTGTTTGTGTTACTGGTTCTTAGTTAGCATTAAGAATTTTGGGTTAAATTTAGTATAATCCGATTAAGCTTCTTATATGCTGGCCTTATAAAAAATTGTGGAAATCAATATGGTAAAATAATTTATTGCCCCGCAAAACACATTCCACCTTATATATATAGGTCTTTCTCTTTCTATCTTTTATTATTATAGCCTCATATAAAACGGCGGAACAACGCGTCATCAAAAATACCAGAATGCGTTATTTTTGATGATCCGTCGCCGGGCATAAACTAAAGATAAGTACAGATTGCGAGCGCTTTACGTATCCAATTATGTGCTTTATTATAACAGGTCCTAATCCCGGCCGTCAATGTTTTTTTTCTATTACTATCTTCATTTAATCCCGGCCTGCTACACGATGGATGACGACATCGTGAAAGTAGCAGGTAAAACATGTAGCAGAGTCGCTAGGTATCGCGAGAAATGGACAGAGCTGGAGGAGGCTTTTACCGCTAAAAGTGTTATTTGCATACAAAATAATTAATTGTAAGTCTCTAATAATATTGACTTCTCTTAATATCTTGACTGCCTCCGTGGCGCAGTGGGCGTATAGCCGGCTGAGACGCAGGAGGTAGCGGGTTCGATTCCCGCCGCGGAACAAATGTTTGCATGATCTACAAATATTTGTTCCGTGTCTGGGTGTTTTTCTATATATTATAAGTATGTATTTACAAAAAAAAAGTATATAAGTATTCTATCAGTTATCTGGTTCCCATAGTACAAGCTCTGCTTAGTTTGGGGCTAGATAGCGCTGTGTGAAATGTCCAGCAATATTTATTTATTTATTATATTATAATATTCATTCAAATAAAGTGTAAAGGAAATAAAAGCTTTTTAATTTATATTGTTTATCCGTATTTAATCGCTCAGAAAGTTGCAGGAAATCCTTGTTCTTCCCATCCCAATGACATATTTCCGCGCGGCTTAGTTAAATAAATAAATATAAATATTACTGGACATTTCACACAACGCTATCTAGCCCCAAACTAAATAGAGCTTGTACTATGGGAACCAGAGAACTGATAGAATACTTATATACTTTTTTTTTGTTACCTCTGATTTACTAACCATGTTTTGTCTGGGGGTTATGGCTAACTAAGCTATGTCTAAAAATGGTGGTCAAGGACAGGTCAAGGAATTCCGGGACGTCCGAACGTTCTGCGAGTCGATGACAAAAAAGTCGCTGGCAACACTAGGATACGCGCAGCACCGAACTGTAAAGTGTGGTTTTTACAAAGATAAGCTTACACGCAGCAGTATTTTACAAACTTTGGCGATCATTATACATAATTACTGATTAAAACGGGCGACCACGGTTGTTGAAACACAGTCGAAACGTCGGAATAACAAATAAAAAACGCGATAAATACCCGTTTGAATTAGTATTTACACGCAACAGTTGGTAATTATAGGCTATGGATGATATTGAAGTTATGTCTGAGTGCTGAGTAAGTTAACTTCATCTAAAATCCTACCCCAGACACAATCGTTTTTTACGCAGCTAATGCTTATAAATTTCATCAAGCGCTTTATATGATGCCCAATTAATAGATGTAAAATGGTTTTAGTAAGGCTGACTAAGCTAGGAGAATCTATAAGTGTTGGACAAATCTATAAAATAAAAAAATAAAAATAAATATTGCTGGACATGTCACACAGCGCTATCTAGCCCCAAACTAAGCAGAGCTTGTACTATGGGAACCAGATAACTGATAGAATACTTATAATATACCTTTTTTCTGTAAATACATACTTATCATATATAGAAAAAACATCCAGACCCGGAACAAATACCTGTAGATCATGCAAACATTTGTTTCGCGGCGGGAATCGAACCCGCTACCTCCTGCGTCTCAGCCGGCTATTCGCTCACTGCGCCACGGAGGTAGTCAACCAATCTATTCAACCTTCTTGCTCTTGACACTCTAATGTTAGTGTTATTTACCCAGCTAATCCTGTAACTTGCCACCAGACGCTGCTACAAGTTTTTTAACAACAGGTCCTAGAACCTTTAATTAATTTTCTAATTTTCCTATAGTGAAGCCATGTATGTGGAGCGAGCTCCAAGCTGCCCCACTCCAGTGAAGCAGGAGCCAGAGTCGCGGGCTAACAGCACAGAGCCACGGGGTGCGAGGGGGGCGCTCCTGCTGGATCCTAGAGATGCAGATGATGCTGATCCCGACATCATACCAAACCTTTACGGTGAATATTTTATTTATTTCTTAGGGTACACAGAACTGCGACTGTGGAGCACTGATTCAGTCCATGGCTCATGGTGTTCTCCTGTATCTTGTGTCCTACCACCTGCACAAGGGATGACGTCAACAAAGCCACCACCAATGCTGTTGAAGTGACAAAGTTCTACTCTAAAATAGTATAGCTTACCTGTGACACGATAGAAGAAGAAGAAGGTACACAGAACAGAATATTATCAGTAAAGACAGCAATAGGTGTCAGAAACACATGGATTATGCCAAAAACAATGTTCTGAGCAGTAAAAATTGTTATAGTAAAACATAAACAATAACATATACTCGAGTTGGTAACTAGATATTAACTGAGAAACGAATAATATAATATTGTTCCTTCATTAATAATAGTAAATAATAGTAGACTGCGAAAGCGTTGGCGCGACGATCTGGATGGGCTCCATTCTGACTGGCAGGAGATTTCTGGAGAGCGCAAGGAATGGAAGGAAATGGGGGAGAACTTTGCCCAGTAGAGGGACAGTATAGGTTATTAAAGAAAAAAATAGTAGATTATTATTAAATGAGGGGATAAAGCAGTGTCTTGCGTCACGGGTGCTTTATTGAATCCCGAACGTAACGAAGGATTTTAGAGTTAACTCACGAGCGGAGTGAGGGAGTTAGTAGAATCCTGAGTGCAGAGAGAGATATAAGCATGTCCAAAATGCAGACAGATTTATCTACGAGGATAATACTCTACTTTTCACACTTTCTGCGAGACAATAAAAACCAAATTTAGGCTATTTCTTGAGACAAGCTGGGGGCCAGAATTGGTGTTTGTAGCAGCAAAAGGATTTAGTTCTGTACACTCGGCTCAAAACCACAGAAAAGTAGAATTTTGAAGATAATCCGAAAGCCGTAATTGCTTAGAAATAGAAGTTAGAATGAAAGACAAAGCCATTTCTTTTTTTTTTGGTTTTTATTTTTGTCGCTTTACTTGGAAAATGAATTATTCAGAACTCTGCGTAATTAATGTTATTGTGTAGGGAAAATAAAGTTATTATGGCGATTAACTTAGATAATAAATAAATATCGCTGGACATTTCACACAGTGCTATCTAGCCCCAAACTAAGCAGAGCTTGTACTATGGGAACCAGATAACTGATAGAATACTTATATACTTTTTTTTTGTAAATACATAAATGTATAGAAAAACACCCAGACACGGAACAAATATCTGTAGATCATGCAAACATTTGTTCCGCGGCGGGAACCGAACCCGCTACCTCCTGCGTCTCAGCCGGCTATACGCCCACTGCGCCACGGAGGCAGTCGAATAATCATCATCATATCAAAGGACAGACGCTGCTGAACATATGCCTCCCCCATAGATTTCCAGCGCAATTGTGCGGCCTGAACCCAACGGCTCCTAGCAACCTTATCAGGTTTTCTTTCCACCTACTGGGGTGCCATCCTACGCTGCGCTTTCCAGAGTGTAGTTTCCACTCGAGAACTTTTCTGCCCCAACAAGAACCGTTGATAGATCAAATTTATGTTATTTTTTCAAATACTCTTTGTAACAGAACGAAGGCCGGTCTCAAACGGATACATGAGTCTGCAGCGGCCACCGTCCAGCACAAAGATTACGAAGCTAGGAGAGGATGTCCGCTCAGAGCCAGATGGCGGCGCCTACTATACAGACTTCAAAAAGAAGGATTATAGAATACCTTTAACTAATGTAAGTATAAAACAATTTGTAGAATTTACTGGGTTCTATATCGAACATTAACCTACGGTGCTGAGACATGGACGCTCACGAAGGAGACTGTGCACAGGATTAGAGTCGCACAGGATGGAGCGCACCATGCTCGGCATCATACTGCTAGACCGAGTCCCCAATACCGAAATTCGCAAGCAGACTAAAGTTCAAGACGTTAGCAAGCGTATACTCGGACTCAAATGGAGTTGGGCAGGACATGTGGCCAGGCGCGGTGATGACAGGTGGAGCAGGGTGCTGACTGAGTGGTGGCCCCGAGATGGAACCAGGAACGCAGATCGTCCACCGGCAAGATGGGTCGACGACATTATAAAAATCGCAGGTCGTATGTGGGTTAGAACAGCGCAGGACAGAGGCGAATGGCGACAACGAAGAGAGGCTTATGCCCAGCAGTGGGATGAGAAGGGCTGACGATGATGATGATGATGATGATATCGAAGGGATTGGGGTTAGGCAGGATATCTGCCAAGGCGAAGTGACGACTGGTAAGTTAACTGGTAACTGCAGAGCGTCCTCGAACAGGGTACAGAAACGTCGGCCAACCAGCAGCGAGATGGTCAGATGATGTAGCAAGCATCACGGGTCGAAACTGGATGAGGCTAGCACAGGACCGTGAAGAATGGCATATGCAAAGGGAGGCCTATATCCAGCAGTGGGTGAAGTCGGGCTGGAATGCTGATGATGATGTTATCATACAACAGTAGGTACGCACGTAATGTTTGTCGAATAGCTAGCTTGTATAAAATTCCCTTTGTAAATTAGAATATAATCTAGGTATATGTACACATAGCGTTACTAACTGGTAACCCCTTGCATGTTTAAAGATTGTAAAAAAAACTTGTAAAAGGATAATTTCGAAAAATAATGTTTATTAAAATATAGATTTCATCTAAACACTCGACGTAATACATTTCTTTTGGAAATAATTATTCTAAAACTTCATATTTCAATCTTTAAACATGCTTAGGGTTATTAGTTAGCGAAGCTGTATGTAACTAGTTTTTGGGGTTCTGTACACAAAGGGTAAAACGGGACCCTATTACTAAGGCTCCGCTGTATGTCCGTCTGTCACCAGGCTGTATCACATGAACCGTGATAGTTAGGCAGTTAAAATTTTCACAGATGATGTATTTCTGTTGCCGCTATAACAACAAATACTAAAAACAGAATAAAATATTTATTTAAGGGTGGCTCCCATGAAACAAACGTAATTTTTTTGCTCGTTTTAGCTCGATGTTGATAATGGCAACAGATAGACGCTTGAAATATTTACAGAATATTTAGTTATATATTCCTTTAAAAATAAATCATTGAATTAAAATAAAACAAGTATAAAGTAAGGGGAGCTCTCATGCAAAAGTGATATTTTTGCCGTTTTTAGATATATTTAGATAGATAATGGTATGGAACCCTTCCTGCGCGAGTCTGACTCGCACTTGGCCGGTTTTTTATTAGAAGTAGCAGTCTTCTACCAAAATGACACTAATAAACTAGTCTGTGGCTGAATTTTATACTCGTCCGTAACGACTGCAATCTGAAATTCATAACAAAATAAAACGCAGGTCCAGAAGAACATCATGCATTACGAGATGAAATAAACACAGAAACAGCACAAACGTAAAATAACACTTCTGACGTGACGGCACTCACTCATAAAAACATAAAGCGTAGTTTTATGTGCCATAATGCTGAAGGCACTTTTGGTGTCTCATCTGAACTTACTCTTTGATACAGTCATAACAGAGTGAAAGAGTGAATAAGGAGATAAAAACACAAGTTTAAAGCATATTACTTCCAGAAAACAAGTTAGTACGAGTATGTTCCAGTAACCAATTCTATTGTTGGAGAGGACTGTACGATGATCTCCAATATTATCGTTAGGTGAATGTTTTAGTCAAGGTCGGTAGGTTCACATTCCCGAAGCATGGGATAACTCAGTTTTATGAGCCTCATACGAGATGTAACGTGATTTGGCGGACGAGATTTATCCGAGAACACACGTCCAAGCACGTACCGAGTCCTTCCCGTTACTTCCCCTTATGTGACCCATAAACTGTAAGGACTGATGCTGAGTGTCCCATCTGAAATGTCTCTTCTTTGTTACAGTCGTATCATAGTTTAGGAAGAGTGAACAAGGGAGTGAATGCCTGTAGTCCGAGTTCAACGACCGGTGTGACGTCATCGCTGACAGCTCACCGACTACGACCAGAGGTGGTGACGACATCACATCGCGTCCAAGAGAGCTGTATATAACTGTAAATAGTATTTTAAGTGACTGTGTTCCTTTGATAGAATAATCTTTTGTAAAAATCTTTTACGAATTTTATTGTAAGTGTATGTTGTAAGTTTGTGATATGCGCTTGGTGAATTTGGGTGTGTGAGCTATTGAGAAATACTCATTTGTTAATGTTACTAAATGATTTCCGTGTAAGGTCGCTTACAATTATTTAAAAACTTATTCCGAAGGATTGGCCTATCTGTACCAGTAATCTATGTCTTCGAACAACTTTTTAAATACACAGCGTAATATTAACAAGACTATAAACAGTATGTAAGCTGTTACATTCGTAAATTGTAAAACAAATATTATGTTACATTATTTTCTGTGCCATACGAGTCCACTACAAATACTAGCACATAAGTCAGAGCGATAGCCGTAGAATTCTCGACATAAAACGTCATAAAAGTGGCACTTTTGTACAAAATGTAACGTATTAGGACAAATGTTTGTTCCGGCGGTCGCTGTGATTTATATCGGAGCTTTGAGATCTTGGACTGTGTGGCGACTGGCGATCTATTCTAGATGGTTCGAGGTTGTGTGAAAATCCCATCGAGAATCATCTACTAACTATTTAATCTTTGAGTTTTTCTATTACAAAATGATCAACATTTTCTTTATTTATTGTCTTTTATAAAATACACCTTGCCCATCGATAAATTTATACTCTGTGAATTCATTTTTTTTTAGTGATCTTTGTCAATACTAGAATGAAGAATCGCTCATTAATTTTACCAGTGTAATTTTCTATATATTTTTATCTTTAGGTACTTATACATGTTCTTTGAAGTTTTTATGCTTACCTAAAACTCAGTGTCCTCACTTACGTGAGGTTAAACTTGTTTAAATGGTAAATTTTTTCTAGGTAGATAAACGTCTTCACGAAATTCGATGTTTCACGTTTAAGAATTAATTTTATAGTGGAACATCTTTTTCGCTTATATCCTATGCTAGGTAGGTACAGGTAAAAACAGCTGATAGTTGACAGGTGGGCTATGAAAGCCAGTCCATCTAAAGGTTGTCTGGAAAAGATCGCTTTTAGCGATAAGACCAACACTATTTCCGCGTGTCTAGTATGTTTTAAATTGTATTTGTAATATTAAGTATGGTGTAAATAAAGTGTTTTCTATATATCTGTCTATTTCAGGGTCCGGATTTTTTTTATGAGTAGGTTTTTTCAATTTCATGAGTAGAATCACTCTTTAGGTTAACATTCTTAGTCCAAAGCACCTACTATAACAAAAAAAAACAGTACCCCAATAGTAGTACAATACAGTACGCCTTAAAGCTGGCCATACAGGAACGCCGATTCCATCACTCTCTCATGGAGTCTGGCGAGATGCGAGTTCAAAAACGAGCACGTACCCGAAGACATATTGTATACCCTTTGAGGTGTTTCTGGCAGCTTTGTGTAAAATGTTCAGAACTATAAAAAACAAAAAAAAACATATTCGACCTAATCCGACGGCTGCGCACTACCAACTGAGCGTGAATTGGATTAATTGGAATGTTGTATCGGCCACAGACGGGCGCGCGTGGCGTGAAGTCACCGCACTCCGTGGTGTTGGCGTGGAATCTTGAGGAGTCGCGTCCCCGTGTATGGCCAGCTTAACGGCCACACGCGAAGACTCGTTAAATAAAACGACAACATTTATCTACACTTAACACACCGATAGGTATCCACGTCGGCCCACAGTTGTGAATTGGTCTCGCTTACAATAACTTCTCTCGAATTATGATCGGGATATTGTTGTATGACATGTAAACATGCTATTTGAGAGCTGTATTGTTGACGTGTGATTTGTTTGTAGGCAATGCATTGTCAATGCTTTGTCGCATCTGTTTGGTAATCTTTGAATAGGTGTTTTTAAATTCATAGAATGTCAGAATATAGGTTGTTGTACAGATAAATATAAGTTAGTTTCACTACTACATTACCCCACTCAAAGGCGTTAAATAATTTTGTAAAGCAGTATCTTTTACTTTTAGTTGCTTATATTTAGGGGCATAAACTAAACTCAATTAAGGCATGCGAGCACTACAATAACAACTATTACTCTCTGTCTCTGTAAAACAAAAATAAGTTTAATAGTTTTATTGCTGTTAAACCTAAAAGTTTAGTTTTTGGAAACATAATTGGCCCTATTGATTTTTGGATTTTTAATAGTCGTAATCCTTGTTTTTGTTTCTTTCTGCCTATTATTTTACTTTCGTTCGTGAAGTATATTTTCTTATACAAGTTTGGCTAGACGATTAATAAACGATATATTGTATTTTCTATTTTTATAGGCTTTGTGTTAGTTAATTCATATCACGGCTTCACAATAAAATTGATATTATTTCTGTACACAATACTTTTAATACAACTTTTCTAAGAATACATTCATGCTAGCAATTATCTTTATCGTTATTTGTCTGGTTTTTCAGGGTCTGTGTAATAAGATTTTCAAATTAGATTATTTAATTCGGTATGACGACAAGAAAATGTAACGCTCTCTGAACTTTGTGAAGAATTCATTTGTCAGGTCTCTTCTGTACATCATTTTCATGTAACTTTTCTTTGTAAAGATTAATTTTTAAATGTATATCTTTTTAATATGTGTTTGTTTATTAAGCTGGCTCAAAAGATAATGCCGGACTTTTTCAAGCTTCCTTGTGTGGTTGGTGAAAAAATGTGATTATTAAACTCAATTTTAACCCCTTAATTAATTGTAACTAAATAGTACATTTTATTCACGTTTTTTTATTTAGTAAAATAGTATCAAAACGGTCTGGCATTACTTTAAACTTCTTTGTGAATAATGTAAATTTTGTAGATAAAATATATTGGAAATTAAAAAATCTAGTCTAACTTTTAGTTCTAACGGTGCTAAGTATTGTAAATAATTAATTTAAACTAAAAATTAGGTTAACGTCAATTGCTGAGAGCTCATACTAAGTATGGGATTTGATTATTGTTGAAAGTGGTTTCTTGTAAATGTTTCTAAATACAATGTCAAGCATTTATCAAAATCTGGACTTTTATTTTGAGCAATCAAATAGGTACCTACCTTCTTTATAACTTTTGCGATCACTATACACTATAAAATTAAACGGATATTTAAGGCGTATCCTTTTTAAGGATGATTTATGCTAGACCGTGGCGGGCCCAAGCCGTGTCCCGTAAGAGGCGCGATGCACCATGATGATGCACCGTAATGCCGGCGTAATACGCCCGCATCCCAAACTTTCCGTCGACCGAGACACGTTCTCGTGTCGACGAGACAGATGACGATATCACTTCAGTTTCAGAGATTCCTGAGATTTCGGATTCATCTACATTAGACAGAGCAAACACTTCATAGATACACTAAGTGAGGTCAACGAGTCCCTTCAGTTGCTGTCTGCATCAGGTACACGATTGTACGAACGTTTCTCTCCCCTCCCCTCTGGCAACGGCAAAAGCTAAGGTTCGTACCTAAGTGGTGCTTTTGCGCTAGCGCATCAAAACATAGCGAGCGCCCTCTGCGCTCGACAAAATTGCGAACTGCATAGAGTAAGTCCTTCAGAAAAAAAATATACGCCAGCGTCCCAGGCGAGGCTTGCCCATGCCCCAGCGGTGGTGCCCACACAATTCCAACTCGCTCCCTTCGGCTAACCACTGCTGCAGCGACGTACGAACTCGGAGAACACTCGGCGTAATATTGAAATTCCTAACTTATTAATGAATTGACTGGGCTGACCTAATTATTTTGTCTAGAGTGGATGAAAAACATCAATCTTTGTCAGCCAACAGCCTCAAGAACCTTTTACTCAGAAATCAAACCTATCAAATATCACAAATCAATTAGCTTTTCTCTTGACAACGTTTGCAGTATCG
Source organism: Philereme transversata (assembly GCA_963924445.1). NCBI lineage: Eukaryota > Metazoa > Arthropoda > Insecta > Lepidoptera > Geometridae > Philereme > Philereme transversata. Next base: position 18,290,157 of record OZ004347.1, read on the forward strand.
AATTCGCTCAATCTCACTCTAAACAAATATATTTTGTTTTGAATTAAAACTGTAATGAATATTGATGGGATCATCACCGTGTTATGTTTCGTGATAGATTGATTTTGGTGATTCCGGATTTGAGAGGATTAAAACGATTTGAGTATTATTTGACTTGCAAAAGTTGACGTGCCAACTTATCAATTCGGGGTGTTTCACAAAAGCAGATGACGTGATTTTTTATCTTAGCTCTATTTATGAAGTCTTAAATTCTTCGACTTGTGGAGAATGAAATTCATCCATTTGTTTGGAGCTCCTATTTTAGAAATTTTATTTAAATCCAATTTATTTCAGAACAGCACTAACATATAAGGCCTAGTCCATATGAAATACCTACAATACAACAACAAAAAACAATGAAATATATAAACAACAAAAATAACATAAAATACACATAAAAACAATAGAAAGACACATGAAAATAATAGATAGAAATAGACATAATAGACATTCGACTCTGGAGACACTAGACGTGCACAGTGTTCCATGAAGGGACAGTCGAAGTCCAGCCTCCCTGCAATGAGTTGCAGGTAGCTGTTAGAGCTGCCGCGCACCCTGCAGATCAGGGACGCCGTTCTCTTGCGCGCAGTATCGCTGTAAACCCGTCTACTCGCGCCTCCACGAACATTCCCGATGCGCTACAGAAGCGCGGCAGCCCCAACAACGCCCTGAACGCATTATTATATTGTACGCGCAGGGCGTTAAAAGCCTTCTGCGTATGCTTGATCCATAAGCTGCACGTATAAAACGACTGGTGCTCTGAATAGTGTCGTCTTTACCTGCGTACTGCACCGTGCAAACCTACGGGCCAGCATATTAGCTCTGACTGTTAACACCCTACGCTCATCATGTTGACTTCACATCTTCTTGAAAATATAGTACAGTACTCGTATAAGCGGAAACAGATTTAAATTACAAATTTTAAAAGCGTAAATTTAATTTTCTGTTACATCTCCAAAATTATAACCAAGACGTAAAGTAAAGGTTTCATAGCATTGTTGTTTGCTCGATATCTGTTGTAGATGCAAGATACTAGTGTGGTTCCTGTCCAGTCTCATTTTTAGTTCGAGTTTACAAAGACTGCTTGACAAAAATGTGATCTAACTTCTAAGTGTAATAAAACTAGTAATAACCTGAGTAGAATTGTTTAAAAGCCTGTAAAACGGGATAATGCATTGAAAATAAATATGTTACATTATTAGGGTCTCAATTCAGTATTTGGTTTCAAAATAAAAACTTTGATAATCAAACATACATTGTTTTTAATTAGTAGAAGAAGAAAGTAGCATCCAACGTATTAACAACACCATCCGGATCCTGGAAAACTGCCATTATTGAAACTCCAATTAGTTATATGAATTAGAATAACTGACGTCAAGTTATGCACAATACAACAATTCGGAACGTCACGTCAGTCATCAATTAGTAGAAGACGATTAATTGAATATTTTAAGTATTAAATGGTTACTCGAAATCGTTGGAGGTGCAGGCCGGACCAGATCAGTCACTCTGGAAATTTATAGGGGAGGTCTATGTTTACCAGTGGTCGTCCCTATTTGTAAATAAATAAATAAATATTGGTTGACATTTCACAGAGCGCTATCTAGGCCCCAAACTAAGCAGAGCTTGTACTATGGGAACCAGATAACTGATAGAATACTTATATACTTTTTTTTGTAAATACATACTTATAATATAGAAAAACATCCAAACCCGGAACAAATATTTGTGGATCATGCAAACATTTGTCCCGAGGCGGGAACCGAACCCACTACCTCCTGCGTCACAGCCGGCTATACGCCCACTGCGCCACGGAGGTTGTCAATAATGATGATGAGTATTGTTTACAAGACTGATCTCGTTATTGCAGTCTTGATCACGCCCCATCACTAGAAACAACAAGGTGCATTGAATTTTATAGTGCCCTAGTATGGGGTCCGAATTTATGATAAGCGGGATTTACTCTGTTACCTTTAAATTTCATTTTTAGTGCCGTTAAACCGATAAAAGAATAATTCTTTATTTTAAATGTCGAGTGTTATCATAAATAGTTGTAAAATCAGGAATGTTAAGATTTATTGACGATCTCTCTATTTTGAGATTCAGTTTTGAGTGTGTCAGTGTGATCCAAAATCACGTTTTATACAAGAGATCAAAGTTCTAGTCAATGGTACATTAAACTAAATAAAATCACATTATTTATTTGCTGACTGTAAATACGATAAATGTTTAAATAAATCTTATAAAATTAACTTAAAATTAATCTGTTTCACTACAATCAACCAGTTTATCTGGTGTACAAATATTACCTATTTCATAATAATTGAGTTAAAATGTCCAGACTTAAACAGGTTCATTGTTTCCAAAAAAAGCCAAGTTTCCTGTTAAATAGATAACGGGCTTGATTTAAAGTTAGATTACTAACCTAACCAACTAAAGTAACCATCCATTGCGAATATAGTGTTTGCTTTATTATCAATAGTTTCTCATATTTCTCATAATGACGACATCCGTGGTGCAGTGGGTGAATAGCCGGCTGAGACGCAGGAGGTAGCGGGTTCGATCCCCGCTGCAGGACAAATGTTTGCATGATCTACTGATATTTGTTCCGGATCTGGTTGTTTCTCTATGTATTATAAGTATGTATTTCCAAAAAATATATATATAAGCATTTTATCAGTTATCTGGTTCCCATATACAAGCTCTGCTTAGTTTGGGGATAGATAGCGCTGTGTGAAATGTCCAGCAATATTTATTATTATTATAAAAAAATATTTTCTTAACCACTAAGACACTTAAAAGAGACTTTGATTTCAACAGTCCTTCTGCACAAATCCTTACTGTTTTTCTGTCTCTCCGTCTGTTTTTTTGTTACGTTTTCATGACTAAACGGTGAACCGATTTCCATTAAAGGTACATAAATATTATGACCGGGATTGAGACGTAGGCTACTTTTTACCCGAATGCGCAAAATGAGGGTAATGTAACAAACAAGCGAGCGTAGCCGCGTACGGATCAGCTAGTTATTGTATAACCAGAGACCAGGTATAACTAACAAAGGGACAAGTTGAGTCATATTTGGGGCATTTATGTTGGCACAAAACTAAATTTAGGATTGACACACGTGGCGTTAATGCACCAGGTTTAATGGCTTAGGACCAGCTCTGAGCAATAAATTTGTGAAACATAATGCTGAGCAATATCCCTTTTTCGGCACAAGTGGCGGTGACCACTTATCATCAGGAGGCCCGTCAGCTTGTGTGTCTGCAAGTTTAATATAAAAAAATATGGCTCATAGTAAACATGGCTCATAGTCATAGTCATAGTTCTCGTAGTATCAAGAGGAAGGTTGCGGGTTTAAGTCCTGTCTAGGCTTGAAATTTTTGAGATGGTTTTCAAAATCATGGCTCATAGTGACTGGATACGTGATTTTTTTCTGATTAAGTTAATGTGTCTGTATTTATACAGTGTATAGTGTCTTTGTTTTTGTTATTTTTATCGAAATAAATGACTTTATCTATCTATCACTTAAATAACAACTGTTCCCCTCTGTCTGCATTAAACAAAACAGGATGGCAATCATGTCAATCAAACTGAGGTACGATACGATAGGTACGATATTTTCAATAGGCGTGCATTTCAATATCGTCGGCGTCCTTTTTAGGGTTCCGTACCTCAAAAGGTATAAAAAGGAACCCTTATAAGATCACTCTCTTATCCGTCTGTCCGTCTGTCCGTGTGTCACCACTGATTTTCTTAATTGATGACCTCCGTGGCGCAGTGGGCAAATAGCCGACTGAGACGCAGGAGGTAGCGGGTTCGATTCCCACCGCGGATCAAATGTTTGCATGTTATACAGGTATTTGTTCCGGGTCTGGATGATTTTCTATATACCATAAGTATGTATTTACAAAAAAAAAGTATATAAGTATTCTATCAGCTATCTGGTTCCCACAGTACAAGCTCTGCTTAGTTTGTGTGTGAAATATCCAGCAATATTTATTTATTTATTTCTCAAGAATGGGTAGTAGGTCTACCCATTCTTGAGAAGTTGAAATTTATTTTAAATACTGAAGTCTATAGTCCCTATTAGGTGTATAAAAATCAAGCTCCTGAGTCAACGCAATAAAAAGATTGGGCAAATTTAGATTTTCGCAAAAACTTGTAAGTACCAAAATTTACCTTAATTTTCAACTTTTATAGTGAAACTTTTATTACATCGTCTCAAACTTTTTCGTCTGTGTGTTGCATGTTGCGAGACGGTCGGGCGCTCGTCAGAGCAGCCGAGGCCAATATGGCCGCGCCTATAGTTCGCATCAGCTGACCGTGTAGGTAGTGTATAGACTATTACTCATTTGTGCCAACGAAAATTTTTAGTCTATAATGTGAAACAAAGGTTCGCTTTTACCGTGGTTTCATAACACCACACAATCCTTTTTGTTTTTATTTTTCGGAGTTTTGCCTTTACTTGTGCTGTAAAACCTTGCTTTTAACCAAATTTGACAATTCTAGGTCAACCGGAAGTACCCTATAGGTTTTGGGTCGAAAACCTATATGGTAGTTCCCGTTGACCTAGAATCACGAAATTTGGCAAAAAGGGTGCCCCCGTACATACGTAGTTGACGCTAATTATGATAGTCCTCTGAGTTGTATGGGCGCTCATACAATTTAGAGGACAATGGGTAGGTACGGAACCCTCGGCGCACGAGTTCGACTCGCACTTGACCAGTTTTATTTTTTATCTTTCTCATAGTGCATATAGGTCGAATCTGCTAGAGGTTATCAAGTAAGCTATTTTATTAGATAGATAGATAGATATAGACATTTATTGCTATTAATAGTCACACGCTATACGAAATTATGTGAGTACGAAAATAAGCATAATAAAGGTTGTATTCTCGGCTCAGGTACGTAATTTTCGGAATATGTTTCAATAGATTTGTTTAGTTGAAGACCTTATTTTGTAACTTAATGTCAGAAAATAATAAATTACTTATGTATACATATTTAGGCCATATTGTTTTAAAGTGCGTCACACAGGATTCTATTTTACACCACCTGTTTGACAATGTCAAATTATATGTAATGTAAACCTCACCGAAAGCAGGTGATTAAACCTCTACAGCTGAGCCGTGAGTAAAGTTGTACTGAATTTAATTATGCTCTCGCGGGCATTTGATGCGGGTGATTTAAATTTGGAACCGCATCTGTACTAAAATGTATACCAAAGAGACCCACACATTAAGAACTTATTCGTAAATCGAACTAACCTCTGCACATAACCAACTTGTATTTGGTTTTTATTGTCTCGCAGAAAGTGTAAACAGTAGAGTATTCTCTTCGTGGATAAAGCTATCTGCGTCTTGGGTGCAAAGAAGAACTAGAATCCTGAGTGGAGATAGGGATATAAGTATCCCTCTATGCACTCAGGATTCTAGTAACTGCAGAATCTTTCTTTACGTTCGGGATTCAATATAGCGCCCGTGACGCTTGCGTCACAGGCGCTATAGAACATACTGAACTATATATATATATATAGAACAGCAGTGTCTTGACACTGCTTTATCCCCTCGTTTAATAATCTACTATTATCTTCACTGTATGTGATAGTCCATTGGATTGTATGGCGAGCGATATTTTACCCTTCATCGTATGTTAATTATGTCATGCGCTTAATTCCGAGCCATTTATTAAATTATCCCAAATTCTAAAGTTGGAAAATTAGAACTCAAATTATGAGCCGAGCAATCAATCAATCCCTACAAATAGCCTTCTCCGAACAAACTTAACTACAGTAATTTATCTGCTTTTCAATAAACAACTGAAAGTTTTGTATTTACATTTTACATTTAATCGAGTTTGAAATTATAATCTATTGTTCTACGAAACTAAAGATTAAACAATAACAAAACAACAATATTAACATTTGATAGAGAGCCCGTCAGTGTTCAAAATAAGATCAACTCTTCTTTAAGTAGATACAGGAAATGGATCATATTGAAGGAGTGCATTAGAGTGACGCTTGCTTAGTTGTTCGGATAAATTAATTCAATTTCAATTTGTTATTTTTTCCAGATGCTACATCCATAATTTGTTAGTAAAAATCACACTAATGTTTTAAATGCGAAAATTTGTATGTTTGTTTATTTAATTAATTATTAGTTTGTTTGTTACTCAATCACGTCGTAACGGCTGAACAGATTTCGATAAAATTTAATATGTACGTAGATTATAACCTGAATTAACACATAGGCTTTGTTGTCGGTCTGTCTGTTTGTCAAGACCCTTTATTTTGGAAACGCAGGGAGGTACCGAGTTAAAATTAAAACCATATACTCAAATCTACAGTCAATTGAAGATGTGAATAAATCAAACTTCTAAGTTAATGTAAAACAAGATAGATTAGATTAGATTAGATAATACTTTATTGCACACCACGAAACAAATACATAAAAAAAACAACTACGTAAATCTATGGATACAATTGGCGGTCTTATCGCTAATTAGCGATCTCTACCAGACAACCTTTGGATGGAATGGACTGTGTAGACATTACCTGGGGTGTACCTAACATACTACATGTACATATATACTAATACTAATTATATAAAAATAAAAAATATAAAACTTACATAAATGAAAACTACATGAATCTAAATAATAACAACTCATAATAATTTATAGATACATACTTAGACTTATTTAAGAAACAAATAATTAATAATAAATACATATATATTTAGCGACAAATACTCAGATAGTGTTCTCTGAGCATACGTTTAAAAATGGCAAGTGACTTGGCACATCTGATAGCCACCGGCAGCGCGTTCCATAACCGGACAGCCTGCACTGTAAAAGACTACAGAGTAATAGATACTGCTATTTATACCAGAAAAAGTGTATATTTCGACACTCTTATGAAAATCAAAATTTATAGGGTACTTTCCGTTGACCTAGAACTATGAAATTTGGCAAGTAATAGTCTTGTAACTATACATTTGTAATTAAATCATAAAAATATTGTCTTTATTTACTGTACGTAATCAATCATCAAGGTTAAGCAACCGTATGGATGGTCATAATTGAATGGAACCCTAGGCGAGTCTGACTCGCACTTGTCCGGTTATTTTATTGATCGAGCGAAGCGAGATCTCTAAGTCAACTTGGGCAAATCGGCCTTGTATGTATGTATGAATGTTTTTTTGTCCAAGGATAACTTTCGAAGCGTTTATCCGATCATCGTGAAATTTAATACACAGGTAGGTAGTTATGGCACAATTTTGGTGTGACTAAATGAGCTAAAACTGTTTTGGAGTTATTGAGATACTGTGGTTCAAGAAGGATAAAAAAAAATGAAAATGAGACTTTCAGGTCAAGTGGGACGTCAAATGAAAGCTCTTCATTAGTAAATTTCAACCCTGTTTTTATTTTTAGTTGAATTTTTCTAGTTTTTGAGTTATTAGCCATAATTAAAACAAAACTTTAACAAAATTCACAGGGTACACCAGTGACCCCACAGTGCTGTAATTTGGTATGCGTATAGCTTAAGTGACATAAATATAAGCAAAAGTCTGAAATGTAGAATAACTGCAATTTATATACCATAAAAGCATAACCATATAACATGAACTCCCGTTACCTGTAATTTGAATGAAACTGTAGGTCAAGTTATTTGGTTATTATTTCGTGGCATTATTTTGATAGTGAAAGATTACAAATAATATTTTTTTATTATAATCGAAGACTCGCGAGATTTCAGTTCGGGGCGAACCACTAGTTTTATTTAATTTTAATATTTCTAGGTAGTAAAGTTGAAATTAACTTGACATGGGTGTAGACTAGCTAATCATCATCATATCATGGCCAATGGGGGAGGCCTATGTTCAGTAAAATGCTTTTATGGCCATAGGACGTCTATTTCTAAACACAGGCCTCCCCCATAGATTTACAGAGCTAATGATCGGATCTTATGCAGTCTGCATCCAATGTCTCGTCGTTCCATCTAGTGAGGGGCCGTCCTACGCTGTGCTCCCTGCCACTTCAACTTGCATTTGCGATTCATAAGTTTGTAAAAAACAATATTTTTGTTTTCAAATATTGATATGGGAAACAGGGAAGTAAAACAAGTAGCAATACGCACCAATCAGCGAATCGATAAGTGTGTCAACAGAGGGCCGCGCTAATGCTGTGCAAACAGCGAATGCGGGCTATGGAGGCCGCTATAGGCCCCGTCCGTATCCGTTTTATCTATCGCTTTAGAGAAAAGATAGTAATTTATTTATTTATTGATCAAGCGAAGCGAGATCTCTAAATCAACTTGGGCAAATCGGCGTTGTATGTATGTTTGTTTGTCCGAGGATAACTTTCGAAGGAATACAGAACTTTTTTTCTGTATGCTGTGATCAAAGATTACAAAAAATATTTTTTTTATTTTAATGGGTGACTGGCAAAATCTCAGTTCGGGGCGAGCTACTAGTAAAGTAGTATTTTTTGATCGAGCGACGCGAGATCTCCAAATCAACTTGGGCAAATCGGCGTGGTAAGTATGTTTGTTTGTCTGAGGATAACTTTCAATCCTATCATCGTGAAATTTGATATTTAGGTATGTAGTGATGGCACAATCCTGGTGTGACTAAAAGAGCTAAAAATGGAGGGGTGAGAGGGGGGAAGGGGGCTTGAGGTATTGGTGTTCAAGAGGTAAAAAAATATAGAAATATGACAATTCGGTCAAATGGGACGTTTAATAATAGGTCTTCATTGTTACATTTCGACCCCGTTTAGTAACCAATTGACATGAACCGTCGTTACTTGTAATTTGAATGATAATGTAGGTCTAGGTCTATTTTTATATTCTATGAATGCAAAAGTTATACTTATACTAGGGTTGCTACCTCCAAATTTTGAAATCCAGGATTTGATGGTAGAAGTACCAGAACATTTCAGTTTAAAACCAGAACGCACTATTGTGTTTGAAATCCTCATGAGAGCTCGTATAAGCTTTTATTGGAAATGTATGGAAAGCTTCCCAGACCAGGTTGCTTTTTTGTTTCAAAAAGTGTCAACGACACGAGGCGCGGCCCCAGTGAAAAAAGGATTGGAGACAGTAGTGACGTGTGAATTTTACACAAATGTTATAAACTCAGGAAGCTAATTAAAAACTATCTAGTACAGCCAAGGACGCCCCAAAAAGCAGGACATGTCCTGGGAAAACCGGACGGTTGGCCACCCTAACTTATACCAAACACAAGACAACAAAATAGGTCGTCACTGCATCGTATAGCTACTGAATAGTCAAAGATTATGAATAAAATTTACACAATTATTCCACATTCTTGCAGAGTATAGCGCTCCATTGCTTCTCTGTTTGTATACTGCAGCTGTCTATTCACAAATGTCAAATATGATTGACGTACAGACGACGGAACGGAAGATTATAACACCTTCCGATAGGGTGATTAATTTTTCGCTACCTAGGAATATACTCTTCTGAGAACTAATTACATAAGTTTTTAAATGTATGAGATTATCTTAATTTTGACTGCAGGAGATCCGTGTTGGCCTACTCACTCCGATCCGGAGGTTATAGGTTTGAATCCTGGTCAATGCCAACCAATGGATATTTATTATATAGTAGTACATATCTAGAAATATATGTACTACTAATAAACACATGCTGAAACGGTGACGAAAAACATCGTGAAGAAACCAGCATGTCCTAAAACCAAGATTTTGAAGGCATGTGCCATCGAGTTAGTATTTTGTTAAGAGGCGGCACTTTTTAACCGTTTTCAAAAAAAGGAGGAAGTTTTTTTGTTATATTTTTAATGTGAGTTACATCAAAACTCCGCCATTTATCGGTTCATTAGTTTGGTTAAGTCTGTTGTTTTTTTTTAAGTTACTTGACTGTAATATATAAAAGTGGGTATGTAGCAAACGTAATATTTGGACTTGCCTCTCACTACCCCCTTGTGGGGTATCTTCACGGATCTGCGTATTGAATAAGGGTTCCTATAATATAACCTTAATGACAATGAAACACTACAATGTGTTTTTTTTATACCACCTGGAGATGGAACGAGCCACCTGATGCTAAGTGGTAATCATCGCCTATAACAAAGTATTGCCTCGTAGATCACGCATCTTAGAAACGTGCCCTAGGATGCACTGCACTGCGTCCATCAACTAGATGCATACAGGTGTGAAGTCTCATGTGCCTGTAACTTCACCGGCAACCGAAACCAAACCAAAACAGAGCAATGCTGCTTGGGGGCAGAAATAGGTATTACTTCCCCGTACGAGACCTTTCATTAGAAACTCTACTACTCTTAAAATGTGTTGAGTGTAAACCATAAGAAAACGAATCATAACGGAAATAAAAGAAATGTTACTCACTAATAAAAAGGCATGACCTTTAAGACAAAGCACTGACATCAATGCCAACACAATAGTTCTGTTTATCATGCCATGACCTATTGAAATGGTGGAAGTTACAATGGTACCTGTCAATAGGCATGTTTAGGCACACAAAAGGTGTTACTGTTTGGCTGAAATAACATCCGACATTTTGTTTAAACAAGTAAAGAACATATTTAATATCTAATTAACACCTATATAATATATAGGTGACCGTCTAGATTTAGCTGGATCTTTCTTTATAAAATACGTATTCATATAAAGTCGTGGACTCGTATCAATCAGGGATGTTGCGGATGTAGATTTTTTTAATATCCGCGGGTGCGGATTCACATTTTTGAAGGCTCACATCCGCAGATGCTGATGCGGGTGCAGATCTTAAGTTTTTTTAAGAAACTTTGTTTTGGTGCAGAAATAAAACAACAATATAAACTATTAACTGCAAAAAAACTCCCTCATACAATACTCACAATACCACTCAAAACTGCAATATTCCTACGTTATGTGCAAGTAAACACGTTATGATTGATTTGCGAGTTACTTAATGATAAAAAATAACAAACGCGTCGGATCTTGTCACCGAAATCTTCACTCCTATAGGTCAATCAGCACGTACCCACCGCACAAGCCATGCGCAAGCCTCACCAAATTTTTTTCTTGTCTTGACGTGTATCTGCATCCGCATGCACAACCGCATCGATTATTGCGGATATGTAAATAAATGCGGAGTGTCCGCATTTGCGGGTGCGTATGCGGATGTGCAAATAGATGCGGAGACTATATATTACTACCATGGTAGCAATAGCTCACTCATGATATACCATGTACTAACATAGACTGTACCTTCACATTATTATAGTTGTTTGTACAACAATTCGCATACAATTCAAACAATGGTTTGTATGTATGCGAGTTTTGTTGACGATTTCTTGCAAAAGTCCAAAAGAAGAATGAATGATTGAATTAAATTATTGAATGAGAATACTTAATTGTAAACCACAGAAGAAACAAATATAAATACAAATACACAAAGCCACAAGTAGAATGAGCGATCTTATCGTTAAGAATAGAGATGATCATTCATCAGAATCCTTCGGAGTCATATGGTATGTCCCAGAGTAAACTTTTTCTAGACAAGTGCTCCATTTTAAAATACGGCATCGTATAAAATCAGGTGAGGTTCTAAACAGAATAAATTGCAAAATTAAAAGTCTTCAATGGAAACTAGCTTGAAAAACTGACGGCGTTTGAGGCAGAAAGGTTCTAGAAAGGAATTCTCACGGTGGAAAGTGTAGCGTAGGACCGCCCACAACTAGATGAAAAGACGCCTGATAAAGGTTGCTGGGAGATTTTATTGATAGAGCGAAGCGAGATCTCCAAATCAACTTAAGCAAATAAGCGTTGTATGTATGTATGTCTGTATGTATGTTTGTTTGTCCGAGGATAACTTTCCTAGCGTTTATCCGATCATCATGAAATTTGATATATAGGGGGGTTGTTGAGATATTGGGGTTCAAGAGAGGTAAAAAGAAAAATTAAAGTGAGACTATTAAGGTCAAGTGGGACGTCAAATGAAAGATCTTCATTAGTACATTTGTACCTGTAGGTCCAGTAGATTGGTTATGCATTTCGTGGCACCAATTTATTCACTAAACATAATTTAGTGTCTAAACATGTTTAAATTTGAAGTTTTTGTATGATTTGACAACTCCTTAAATCATATTTAGCCACTAAGTACGTTTAGGCATCGTTGTGCAAGTCGCCCTAAGAATAATATTTATTTTGGGAGATTCGCGAGATCTCAGTTCGGGGCGAACCACTAGTTTATTACAGAATCAACAGCTCTTGATATCAATGTAAACAAACTCTTATAGCTAATGCTTAATGCCAATTTATTTTCATTTTATAGGCTTTGGCTGCAGGCCGCAAAAATCGGTTACTCTGTCATCTATAGGGCAGGCCTGTGTTCAGCAGTGGACACCTGTATGATGATGATGATGATAAATGCAATCTTGTATGTAAATTCGATAATGTTTTCTTGTCCAAAAGCTTTTGAGAAACTCTCGATCTAAGGCTTTGCAGGGTGACCAAACAAGAACATGACAATGACAAACTTGATAGATTATAAAGTAAACCCATGTTCAACTTGACAGTTTGTCCCAGTTACTTAATCCCTTGCATCGCGCTCAGCTACTTACGAACCGTGTAAACAACTGAACTCCTACAAGTTTTATCAGTTGTGTACTCGGGTTTTACCGCAGATTCGTTCCATGATAGAACATTCTCTTACTGTTTTCTACTGAGAAACTTTTAAAATAAAGTGAAATCTAAGTTCAATGGACTCAACCAGCTTAACTGAACCTGGTAGAGACATAGTTAGGGTTGTGTGTTTGCCTGTATCGAGAACTACCGAAGAGAACAGCAGTGATGATAATGATGATGCAGCCTATCAACGCGATGGGTCACCGTTGATGCCACCCCCACCACCTCGCAGTTCGGAGCGGATCGCACTCACCCTGATGAAGGTTCACGAATTGAACCGAAACATTGTCGGTCTAAACACCGATAAAACGGTACGTGATAAATCCCGTATTTATTTAAATTATTGAAATACATCAAGAAAGTTTTCTAAGTAAAAGAGCTTACCTAATTTAAAACGCAGAGTTACATGCTATGTGAGTGAGGGGTAATGAATGAGGAGATCCATAGACAAACCAAGGTCACAGCTAAGAGGATTAGCAAGCTGAAGTGGGACTGGGCAGGGCACATAGCTTGAAGAACTGATGGCCGTTAGGGCAGAAAGGTTCTAGAGTGGAGATTACGCGCTGGAAAGTGCAGCGTAGGACGACCCCCTGTTGCAAGCCGTTAGGTGTAGGCCGTACAAGATCTTCGAAGAAAGAAGTACGCTTTGGACATCTATGGGGGAGGCTTTTGTTCAGCAGTGAACGTCTTAAGGCTATAGATATTAAGGCTTAAGATATTGAAGAATTACATACTGATTATAACCAATTCTCTATCTAAAACCGTTTTTTAGATATCTGTCTTTAAAGTATCTTGGTTTACCGGTCAGATAACTAGATGGCGCTGTTTAATTAAGATAAATAAACCTATCAACGACCTCTGCGGCGCAGTGGGCGAATAGCCGGCTGAGACGCAGGAGGTAGCGGGTTCGATTCCCGCCGTGGAACAAATGTTTGCATGATTTACATATATTTGTTCCGGGTCTGGTTGTTTCTCTATATATTATATGTATGAATTAAAAAAAAATGTATATAAGTATTCTATCAGTTATCTGGTTCCCATAGTACAAGCTCTGCTTAGTTTGGGGCTAGATAGCACTGTGTGAAATGTCTAGCTATATTTATTTATTTTATTATTATTATTCCACACATTTATTGCTTAACACAGGCTTCAGGCCTAGACCTTTACAAAGGCATTACGGGGGCTGAAGCCAACGAGTAAGAGGCCTGTTTGTTTTTATAAAAAACACTATGACAAGATGGAGGTAAGATAGATGGTAGTACTATTGCAATACATGGATTAGAGTTCGGGCTATTGTTAGAGTAATGCTTATGAAATAGAGTATGGGTAATCAGAGAAATGAGATACGGCACCTGCCAATCCTGTAATATTAAGAATGATTGAGGCAGGTGGTGACTAGCAGTCCACTAAACGGGCCCCCATAAGTGCCGCCAATAGAAGGCAGCGTAAGGGGCAACGTTGGAGTGGGCAGTTAAAGGGCTTTGAAAGGTCTGCTGCAGTTTCACTTAGCGCTACTCCCGGCTTTATGCCCTTAACAATTCAACCCTTGGAGCATAGGTTCCGCTTTTGCACCTCCACCCTTGATCGGCCAACTAAGGCAAACCAAGGGTCAGGGGTTTCTGTCAACCCCAGGGAGTAATGGGGCTCCGCGGTGTCGCCACGCACCGAACGCTCGCCACAAGCGTTCCCTGCGGGATTATTATTATGATTTATTTATTTATGTAGGTTCGGAACCCTTAGTGCGCGAGTCCTACCTTGACCGGTTTTGTTTAAATCTAATATTTTCTACAGCTTATAGCTATTCTACACTGATCATCGCTAAAGTTTCTAAAGCGCTTGTGCTGTGTAATACCCAAAGGAATTTAGTGTTCACATGCAAGCCCCAACTTCAGTTGGCATGTTTTTATAACGGCAGTAAAATGTTATTCCGACACTGCTTCCACACGATCAGAATCTCTGGGTTTTGATGATATGGAAGGTGATTTCAAAAAAATTCGGCAAATTCGAAGTGACGTATCGACTGATTAAAAAGCATTTTTAATATCCATAAACTAACTGTTGTGTCTCTATACTCACCAACTAACTAAATTGACAGCGGTATTAAATTAACTAGTAATACATAAAGGGGCCTAATAACGAAATTGGTCAAAATGCTAATGAAAAGAAAACCTACAACTTCTACGGATTTAGGAATTTGTAGACAAAACCAGGAAGGAGGCAAGTCGCAAACAGATCATGCAAATAATTATGGATTCTGGAATTTATTGCCATTAAGTTATCACACTAATATTATAAATGTGAAAGTTTGTATGTTTGTCTATTTGCTTGTTACGTCGTAACGGCTAACCCATTTCAATGGAATTTGGTATATACGTAGATTATAACCTGGATTACCACATAGGTTACCTATCATCCCATAAATCAGTTCCCATGGGATAAAATGGGGTATCAAGTCAAGTTACAACAGCGAGGTTAGCTTTATTTCTAGGTTACCTACACATTTAGAAGTGTAACGCGTACGAAGTCGCGGGCAACACCTGGTACCTGAATATAGCAACAACAAATCGACACACATCAAACTAATATACATCCAACAAAAACCCGTTCAGTAAAATCAGTAGATATTCGATTACATATTCAACGTTTCTTTTGTTATATTCCATATTTTATTGTTCGTATGTCGATGCGTTCCGTTATCGTTATATCTGAGAGTCGCTTTACATTTTATTGGTATGCCTCAGGTTATAGGCACACGAGGAGAAAGAAAACAGAGAGGCAGCTTTTATCAGCGTCTAAAATATCTACCAAAAATTACACACAGATCAAATATCGATTGATCAAATATATCATTCAAAAAACGCTTGCTGCGTTTTTTTTTAATATAAAAAATAAAAAAAATATTGGTGGACATTTCACACAGCGCCATCTAGCCCCAAACTTAGCAGAGCTTGTACTATGTGAACCAGGTAACTGATAGAATACTTATATACATTTTTTTTGTAAATACAGTCTTATATAATATATAAGACTCTAGAAAAACATCCAGAACCAGAACAAATATTTGTAGATCATGCAGACATTTGTTCCGCGGCGGGAATCAAACCCACTACCTCCTACGTCTCAGCCGGCTATACGCCCACTGCGCCACGGAGGTCGTCATTTATTACATATTTGATCGAGTGAAGCCAGATCTCCAAATTAACTTGGGCAAATCGGCGTTGTATGTATGTATGAATGTTTGTTTGACTAAGGATAACTTTTAAACCGTTGATCCAATCATCGTGAAATTTGATACATAGGTAGGTACGAGTAGTGTTGGCACAATACGCGTGTGACTAAATGAGCTAAAAATGTTTGGGGTTCGTTGAGATATTGGGTTTCAAGAGGGGTAAAAAAATCAAAATGAGACTACTTTAAACGATTTACTAACTTTATGGAGTCTACAAGTGGCAACAGAGAGTTTATCATTATTTCTAGTATTAAAATAATGATTATCGCTATTTTTCTTAAACAAATTAATATTTGTGTGAACATATAATTACATCAGATTTTCATAGATATATGTAGTGCATAGTGAGATGTGTTTCTAAGGTGCGTGACCTACAAGGACCTACGAGATCTATGCTTTGCTATAGGCGATGGTACCACTTAACATCAGGTGGGTCATATGCTTGTCCCGTCTCCATGTAGTGTAAAAAACACCGATTTATTTGTCGAGTGTTATAACGAGTCACGCTGTAGTAAGCGCCAAGCGGTACTTCGAAGCTGGCCGTCTGTTTCATTATTTACTCGTGTGTTATGACCACCTTTGAACTTTCTATTCGCTATGTCACATCCACCATACTTTTGTTTCTATAAGTTATATTTTTATGTGACAGCCATGATTTCCGATAAAGCTTTCGAAGGTTTATTGTGCAATGTGGCATTTTAAACTATCAATTTAGATTGTAATGCAAAGTTTAGAGTAGCTATGACACAAAAGGAATTCTAATAGGTCCGATTTGAGGTATATAACGCTAAATAATTATTATGTTAACACCTACTAAAAATCGATCAAAAAACGCTTTCTGGGGTCAACAGCCCATCAAGAAAAAACAGTAACGCAATACACTAAAACCCCACTGCTCCTAAATTCCCTATCAAAAGCTGCACTGCTCAATCGAGTGGCATTTAGCTCCAAGCTAATGAATATTAATGTTCCTATGTGGGAAGTGTCAACTACCGCCTTTCCAAAGAGGTGTCAGAGCTTACCTACTGCTTTCTGATTAGCATTATTGTGTCATCATCATCTATTGGGTCCATGTCTTCGTGGTTATAACTCATTTTTAAAAACAGTGTTGATTATACCAGTAGCTAGAAGACCAATGCTCGATGATAAATTTAGATCAAATGATGCATAGACATATATTCTACCGATATATTCGTACGTAGTGCATATATATCAATGAAATGATGCTTGTCAATCAAACGTTTAACGTAATGAAACGATACTATCGAAAGTTAATTGATGTTCAAATTATTAGTGGCATCTGTCTTACAAAAACACTGTTAGGTTTCTTTAACATTTTTTTTAACAGTTTCACGATATATAAAGCTTCAAAGTTACTATTTTTGTAATAATCACGTGACGTCGTTCGAGTCGCATACTAGCCAAACCGCTAACGTTTCGACGTGATTGTGTAACACATAAACAGACTTTCGCATTTTTATTATTAGTGTGATTTGTATTTGCCCTATATGATAGGAAAGTATACCAATTAAAATCTCGACAATAGTATTTCCTTGCAATACCAACGGTCTCATATCTTTAATGATAATAATAGCATATATCGACCATGTTCCAACTTGTAGTGCAATGCGATTGTCCTCTTGAGACGTTTGTTGGGTACAAATGTCTAGCATCTTCGAGCACACTACTACTTTACAAATTGGATGATACTGTCAGTTTGTAAGCAAAACAAGACTGTAAATAGTAACTAGCTTCTGACCTCGACTTCAGTCGGTCAGAAGCTAGTTACGACGGTTGCGTAGTGTTTTATTTTATTTACTTAGATTCAGTAACATTACCGTATATTATATACATATATTATATTGACAACCTCCGTGGTGCAGTGGGCTAATAGCCGGCTGAGACGCAGGAGGTAGCGGGTTCGATTCCCGCAGCGAAACAAATGTTTGCATGATCTACATATATTTGTTTCGGGTCTGGTTGTTTTTCTATATATTATAAGTATGTATTTACAAAAAAAAAGTACTTACATAAGTATTCTATCAGTTATCTGGTACCCATAGTACAAGCTCTGCTTAGTTTGGGGCTAGATAGCGCTGTGTGAAATGTTTAGCAATATTTATTTTATTTATTATAAACTGATAAACTGAACTTAAACCAAATTGAATCTACGATACGTAATGCAATGTTTATAATCTGACGCGGCAAAGTAGCCCGCCTATTTAAACGTCTTTATAGTTTTCGGTTATGTGTAAATTCAGCTTCTTTCTATTCCTACCATCATTATCATAATCATATCAGCCATAGGGTAGGTCGTTCAATGCTGAACCTAGGCCTCTCCCATGGATTTCCACAGCCACCGATCTATTGCAGCCTGCACCAAACATAAACATTTATTATTTGTATTGATCGAGCGAAGCGAGATCTCCAAATCAACTTGGGCAAATCGGCATTGTATGTATGTATGTTTGTTCGTCCGAGGATAACTTTCGAAGCGTTGATCCGATCACCGTGAAATTTGATACATAGATAGGTAGTGATGACTCAATTTTGGTGTGACTAGATTAGCTAATGAGACTGTTAGGTCAAATTCAAATTCAAATTCAAATATTTTTGTTCATTAAAATCACAAGGATCACTTTGAAACGTCAATCTTACTAACTGTTCCTTCGCGACCAAGCCAGGAAAGAAAGGCAAGAAACAAGGCTGGTTGTTTTTTTTAATGATCCTTTTACAATACATAATACAGAACATAAATTACGTCTAAATTGTTACATTTTGAACGAGTTGGAGCAATTTCAATCCCAAGCTTCTCTATCATCTAAATAATCCAATATTTTATAGTAGGCTCTTTTATAAAGATTTTGTTTAATTACGTTTTTAAATTTGTTTATTGTCAATTTTTGTACATCCCTTGGGAGTTTGTTATAAAAGCGTACACCTTGCCCTTTAAACGATTTACTAACTTTATGGAGTCTACAAGTGGCAACAGCGAGTTTATCTTTATTTCTAGTATTAAAATTATGATTATCGCTATTTTTCTTAAACAAATTAATATTTTTGTGAACATACATTAGATTTTCATAGATGTATTGACAAGGAAATGTCATAATATTTATTTCTTTAAACTTATTGCGTAATGATTCTCTGGGGCCCATATTATAAATTGCACGAACAGCCCTCTTCTGCAGCACAAAAACGGTGTTTATATCTGCAGCACTCCCCCACAGCAGTATACCGTATGACTTAATGCTGTGGAAGTAGCTGAAGTAAACTAGTCTAGCTGTGTCTACGTCTGTAAAAAGACGGATATTTTTGACTGCGTATGCCGCAGAACTAAGTCTCTTCGACAACCTATCAATGTGAGGGCCCCATTGAAGCTTATTATCTAAGGTTATACCTAAGAATACGGTGGTGTCCACAAGAGCCAACTCCTCGTCTTTGATTTTTATATCTGCTTTAACTTGTGTAACATTAGGTAGTATAAATCTAATACACTTTGTTTTCTTTTCATTTAGAAGTAGATTGTTTACATTGAACCATTTTACCACCTTAGAGATTGCATTGTTTACATCGTCAAAATCGGTTTGTCGTCGCTTTAATTTAAATAAAAGTGACGTGTCGTCTGCAAACAATACAACCTCATGATCGTCCCTTACAAGATGGGGAAGATCATTAATATATCCTAAAAACAAAAATGGTCCCAGAATTGATCCCTGTGGTACACCCATTTTAACCAGAGACCCCGGAGAACGCTTCCCATTCACATCAACTCTTTGCACTCTGCCACTTAAATAAGAAGTGAGAAAGTCTAGAGCAACGCTCCTAATGCCATAATGGTGTAGTTTCCTGATCAATGTGTCATGGTCTACGCAATCAAATGCCTTGGACAAATCACAAAAAACACCTAAAGCGTCATGAGACTTCTCCCAGGCATCAAATATGTGCGATATTAACTCAATACCAGCATCAGTGGTTGAGCGACCCCTGGTAAATCCGAATTGTTTATGATGCAGTAAATTATGTGAATTGAAATGTCTAAGCAGTTGATTTGAAATTAGTTTTTCAAATATTTTACTAAATGTCAGAAGTACTGAGATTGGTCTAAAATTACCAGGATCAGAACTAGTGCCTGATTTGAAAAGTGGAGTTATTTTACTGTGTTTCATTAAATCAGGGAATACACCACAGTCAATACACTCATTGAATATTAAAGCTAGTTCAGGAGCAATTATGTCAATCAATGTTTTCACGACGCTAACAGAGATGCCCCAGAGGTCCGTGGTTTTCTTAACGTTTCTCAATTTGAAAGCTTTTATAATGTCATGACTATTTACATACTCAAATTTGAATTGTGTTTTGCATTCCGTTAAGTTTTCTTTTAACAATGACTCTGCGACTATGGGAGAGGAGTTTAAGGATTTTGTGGTAGAGACTGGAATGTCGGTAAAAAAGTCTTCGAACGCATTAGCTACATCACCATCCTGATTGATCGTGGCATTGCCAATTTTCAAATTAAACTTATTGTTCTTAGTTGCGACTCTTTCAGTCTCGCTGTTGATTATTTTCCAAGTGGCTTGTACTTTGTTTTGACTATTTTTAATTTTAGAACTCAAATGACGAGCTTTTGCTTCACGACAAACATTTTTTAAAATCGTTTAATATTTTTTGACTTTTTCTATAAACTCCTCAATGAGACGTCAAATGAAAGCCCTTCATTAGTACATTTCGATCCAATTTTTATTTTTAGTACAGTTTTTGTAGTTTTTGAGTTATTAGCCATAATAAAAATTAAATTTTGACAAAATTCACAGGGTACACCAGTGACCCCACAGTGCTGTAATTTGTAATGCGTGTAGCTTAAGTATCACAAATTTAGGCAAATGTCTGAAATACAACTAAACTGCAATTTGTACTCCATAAAAGAATAACCAATTTACATGAACTCCCGTTACCTGTAATTTGAATGAAACTGTAGCTCAAGTAGGTTGGTTATCGATTTTGTGGCATTGTTTTATTAGTTAAAGATTAAGGCCGGCTTGCACAACAATCCTTACACGTATTTAGCGACTAAACATGTTTAAATTTTACGTATTTGTATGATTTGACAATTCTTTAAATCATAAATTTAGCCACTAAATGCGTTTAGGCATCGTTGCGCGAGTCGCCCTTAGAATATTTGTTTTTGTGTTTTGGGAGACTCGCGAGATCTCAGTTCGGGGCAAGCCACTAGTTAATATAAAAAAAGTTAAAAAATATTTTGGACATTTCACACGGCGTTATCTAGCCGTAAATTAAGCAGAGCATGTACTATGGGAACCAGAAAACTGAGAGAATACTTAAATACTTTTTTTGGTAAATACATACTTATAATATATTGAAAAACATCCAGACTCGGAACAAATATCTGTAGATCATGCAAACATTAGTTCTGCGGCGGGAACCGAACTGCTACCTCCTGAGTCTCAGGCGGCGGTCTAGCCCACTGCGCCATATTAATTCATTTATTTCAGATTTAAAATCAATACCAAATTCTTAAAAGCACAATATACATACCACAATCCAACCAATATACATGCCAAAATCATAGAATAAATGACATAAAAATAAATCTATAATATTTTATATAAATTTTTCGCGTTACAGTGTTTGTAACAAAACTCCTCCGAAACAGCTTGACCGATTCTTATGAAATTGTTTGTGTATATTCGGTAGGTCATAAAGTATTTTTCACCCTCCTACCCCCACCGCCCATTTTTTATTGCCATTTTAGTAATTTTGTATGAACAATATCCATATAGAGTCCATTTCACGAAAGAAGTCCCGCGGACAATTGTGTAACTAAATTTGACAGATGGGGAGATCGGCCATGTTGTCGTTTCTCGATGTTATCAAGGTGCGTTTGTTGTGGTAGATATTTTGTGAGTTTATTGTTGGATTAGTGCGTTATAAGGTCTATTTACGATGCCAAAAGTTGTAAAAAGTGCAGGTCGAGAAATTATATTAAAGGTGAAGGAGTTTTGTGAAGCAGAACACAAGAATCACGGTGTTATAATACCAATAAACAATGTTCGCAAGAGAGTCGCCGCCATGACAGGTAAATTTTGGGGCTGCCATATACAGATTTTTTCCCGATTTTGATTTCTTACAGATTGGAATTAAGTTTTTATAATGCATGTTTTTTATTAAGGAATATTTTAAAAGGAATTAACGCAACACAATAAAAAATGTAAAGTTATATTAAAAAATAATGTAATTAAATACGAAAATAATCATTCAAACTTTTTCATTTTATTGCAGGTGTGCCAGAGAAAACTGTAACGAGAGTTACAAAAGAAGGCGCAACAGCGGCGAGTACTTCTAAAGTTATCGTCACCCCAGGGAAGAGTCGCCCGCATGCCAAAAAGTTCGACTTGGATGGATTTGATTTGTGCGCTATACGGCAAAAAATTCACAGTTTTTATGTTGTGAGGAAGGAGTTACCAACATTGGTTAAATTACGTGCAGCTTTGAGAGAAGACATAAATTTTCAAGGAAGTATCACAACATTGCACCGTATATTGCAAAGTATCGGTTTCAAGTATAAGCGATGCCAATCGAAACGTAAATTACTTATGGAACGTTATGATATTACCGCATGGCATTCAAGATATTTGGAGAGAATCCGAAGAAATCGCAATGTGGAGAAAAACCTGTAGTATATTTAGACGAGACCTATATACACAACACTTATCATGCCAAAAGTTGCTGGCAAAGTGAGGAGGAGCCTGGGATGTTCGTGTCAGAGTCATCAGGGAGTCGTTGGATAATTGCTCATGCGGGAACTGAAAATGGTTTTGTTAATGGTGCATTGTTCATGTTCAAATCCCAATCCAAATCCTCAGATTACCACGATGACATGAACTCAACTAATTTTTTGAAATGGATGAATGAAAAAGTAATTCCTAACCTACCTGAAAGGTCACTTGTAGTAATGGACAACGCTCCGTATCACTGCATTCAAATAAATAAAGCGCCTACAATGTCAAGTATTAAACGTGACATGCAGGAATGGCTGCGAGAAAAGGGAGTATATTTTGAAGATACTTGGACAAAAGCTGTATTATTTGAATTAATTAAACAAAACAAAGGTCCACCTACATATGCCGTGGATGCATTATTAAAATCTCACAATCATGAATTGCTAAAATTGCCGCCTTACCACTGCGATCTCAATCCGATCGAAAAAATGTGGAGCCTTGTAAAGAGAGGGGTAGCGGATAAAAACGTGGGCCAAGATCCAAAAGAAAGTGTACGCCTAACAGAAGAGGCTTTTGAGACTGTTACAGCGGAAGATTGGGCAGCTCAATGTAAACATGTACAGCATTTGGAAGAAGAATATTTAAAAAATGATGGTCTTATGGATGATGAAATGGATCGTTTTATGATATCTACGGCTAGTGATAGTGAAACAGAATCTGATTCTGTTTCTATTCACTCTTCTGACAGTGATCATAGTAGACTGATCATAATTATTCAATAAAACTTTGAATAAAACTTTTAAATGTTATTTTATTTTTCTAATGGTTGTTGGTTAATATTTCTAATAGTTGGACGAACATCTCCATTTTATATTTTAGAAATTACAGAAAGATTTATTTTTCACTAATCTGAACTGAGCAGTATGGACATCAAAGAGGGACCTAAATTAAAAAAAAAATCTTATCTAAATATTCGAATTATGAAAGTAAATGAACTATAAATTATTTCCCCTGATTTCCCCATTTTAACCCTGGCAACATTATGTCGCGCGAATACAGCGCTGCGTCTGCGGGACTTCTTTCGTGAAATGGACTTTACCATCGTTCATTGACGTGAAGTCACTTACATAAAGGGTCGCGTCACTTTGACATTTCATTCTGCATTTGATTTATTTGATAATTTATATGGCAGAACAATGCTTGCGGGGTCAGCTAGTAATACTATATTAGCAAGTCGACTTTCTATCTTAGGGTCGTCTTACGCTGCACTGAAAAATTGCTCTAAATCTAAAAGTAACTTAATTTCCATTAGAAATTTTACGACATTACAAATTGTTACCTTTGTTGGGGGCGTTATAAATGATGTTAATCTTATAATTTGATCTGTCACTTGTCACTATTATAAGCCGCCCACACGTAGGTACTATTCTTTGTCAATCGTTCAGTATGTGGTACACACGGCTACACATCAAGCTATATATTTCCAGTCTATGCTGACCTCTCATTGTACGGAAAACCTACGCAATGCGAGGTCAGCTTATACTGGAAATGTATGTATAGCTTGAGGTGTAGCCGTGTGTACCTTGTAACGGTAACGGTATATTTTGTCATCTACTTACGAGTATCTATAGGTGTTCTAAAATGTAAAACCGACAAAGGGTATATCAACTGAAATAAATTAATAACTTTTCCCAAAAGTATTACAATTTAGATTTTTACGATTTAGTAAAGGGATCTTAGGTGTAACCTCATTTACCAGTGCTCTATATTTATCCTTAACTAGTTATTGCCCGTGACTTCGTACGCGTTACACTACTAAATGTGTAAGTAACCTAAAAATAAAGCTAAACTCGCTGTTGCAATTTGACTTGAGACCCCATTTTTATCCCATGGGCTAAAAAGAAGCCTATGTTGTAATCCAGGTTATAATCTACGTATATACCAAATTTCATCAAAATCGATTAAGCCGTTACGGTTGAGTAACAAACAAACATCAAACTTTCGCATTTATAATAATAGTGTGGTATATTGAATACAAAAAGTTGTAGAACAAACACTATCCTCGAACTATGCTTCTTGCGAGTCAGTGAATTACGAAGCACGCTGTATACATATATTTCTCTATTTAAGGTAAAGACCGGTGCAAAAACATTTACAGTTAAGAAAACATTTATCACGAATAATTTGCCAGTATAAACGATCTACAGTTAGCTTAACTGATCCAGATCACCTGCAGTTTCAGTTTCCAGTTTGTAACTGGTTGCATACAATTTAGTACTAAAAAGCGCAGCGTTCAAGAGGTTGCTGGGAGTCGTTGGGTGTAGGCTGGTAAATTGGTTAACTAAGTACCTGTATTATGGCCTCCTTTTTCTGCAAAACGGTAGGATTGCTATATCTTACATGTGAATTGCCTCTGACCACCTCCAGTACAATATCTTCACGGATCTCACTGAGTAAGTGATCTAAGGATATACATAGGCGTTATTAAGGGCAGTGGCTGTTTTTGTATGCAAAACTGCCTATCATAAATGACAAAACCTTATCAATGAATGTCAACACACGTGAGTTATACTTTGTTTACGAAGGTGTTAAATTATTCACGTCTAGTTTTGATGGTGGTACCAAAAAATTTACGATGACATTAAAATTCCTTCATTTATGATGCGTTTTATTCGTAATCTACGCTGTGATTGGTGAAAGTACAGTGGTGACCTGGAATATGTGTTCCAACTTAAGGGCGCACTATACCCGGGGAGACGATAAATCACTTATTTAGAAACAATGTTTTGTTCAACAAATTTTGTGCTTGCAATTTGTAATTCATATATGTTATAGTCAAGGATACGTGCTAGAATACCTATGTTGTGAAAACACGATTCTGTAAAATTTTCTCAAATATTTTTGTCAAATATTAATAGGAGAAACAAATATTAAAATTAGTGTTGCCGAAATATCGATAGTAGACGTCCTAAATCAGTTACACTATCGATTTTTGAAGTTATACTTCTTTTGGCGCGATGGAGAAAAATGATGAGAGTGAATTTTTACGATGCGCGCGCACACCGACACCTAAATTTAACAGCATGAAGTTAGTTCTAGGTGGTATGAAAATTGATAACTATGTTCAAGTTGTATATTCTAGTATTTTTATACGTAGAACACGTGTTTCGTAAGGGTACAATTAAACAGTGTGAATAAATAAATATTATTTTGGTGTTTTTATTAAATCAATTTCATATACGACGGTGATACAAATTATTTATTATTTATTTAAATAAAATCTTTTTGATTAATTTTAATATTTATCGTTAATCACTACTGCATTTTAGTTATTTTTTTTCCATACGCCAAAGAAGTATAACTTCTAACGCTTGTACATAAGTACACACACTCTTTTTTTTATCGATAGATAGATAATTCCTTTATTGCACACCATTAAATACAATCATATAAAAGAAAATACACTCATAAATCATAGGAACAATGGGCGGCCGTATCGCTAAAAGCGATCTCTTCCAGGCAACCTTTGGATGGACGATCTATGAGAACAAATAAGGACGGCGACGTAAATCTGATATTATTAGAAGAAGTATATTTATAAAAAATATATGTAGATAATATAAAATAAAATGCATAATTATAATGTATAATATAATCATAAAATTACATAAATATTAATATTGTGATACATAAAATATATATTGTCATACCTATGTATATAAATTATAAAAAAGTATAAATTAATAAGTGACCTAGTGAGCGATGGATAGTATTAATATTAATTATATTACGGACGAATAGCCGGCGGAGACGCAGGAGGTAGTGGGTTCGATTCCCGCCACGTAACAAATGTTTGCATGATCTACAGGTATTTGTTCCGGGTCTGGTTGTTTCTCTACATATTATAAGTATGTATTTACAAAAAAATGTATATAAGTATTCTATCAACTATCTGGTTCCCGTAGTACAAGCTCTGCTTAGTTTGGGGCTAGACAGCGATGTGTGAAATGTCCAGCAATATTTATTATTATTATTATTTATTATAACTAAAACATATTTAAAAGAGCGTGGTCAAATGCGATCCTATAACTTATAACAAAAAGTTTCAATGACATTTTGTAAGTGGCACTTATTTTAAAGTCCACGAAGATCGATAATTTATCTGTGGTAGTGGGCGTTCTTTGTTATTTACGGCAATCTTCTTGTCAATTTGTTTTGTTTATAAAGATGTTTGATTGATGTTTATGGCTGGTGTATCAACGACAAACTAAATCTCTATTACGATCGTAATTATTTATCTTACGAATTTATCTTATAGATAGGAAGAAAACTTTCATTTCTTTCTACAGGATGTCTCAAAATTAAACCTTTAAAAACATCCCGTTCTACTTTATTATTATTATTAGCCCGTAGAGTCCCACTGCAGGGCAAAGGCCTCCGTTCCCTCCTTCCACGAATCCCGGTTATTGGCTAATTGAGGCCACTCTTTCTGGTATGCATCCAGTTCATCCCTCCATCTCCGCCTGGGTCTACTCGTACCACGAGGCCGCCGCCCGTTTGGAACCCATTCTGTAGTGGCTTTTGGCCATAGTTCCTCTGGCATACGACAAACGTGTCCTGCCCAGTCCCACTTCAATTTTGCGGCTGTCAGAGCCACGTCAGCTATCTGTGTTTTGGAGCGCAGTGTCGAGTTTCGTATACGGTCTGTGAGCCGGACTCCGAGGATGCTGCGCTCCCGTTCTACTTTACATAGTATCTGTTAAGTTAGATCTTTTAAACTACTCAACGGATTTTAATGCAGTTTTCAGCAATAGATACAGTGATTCAAGAGGAATGTTAATATGTATAACTATCTTCCGCCAGTGGTTCGTACGCGTTGTTTGTCAACAAAAAGTAGCCTATGTGTTAATCCAGGTTATAATCTACGTACATACCGTTTTGAAAGTAACTCTGTCTCTCTGTCTGTTTATTACCTTTTCACGACTTAACGGCTCGACGGATTTCGATGGAATTTGGTACCTATATACCTAGAAAGATTATGAATGGACTTGAGACATAGGATACCCATAACGTTACTGCACAGAACGACGGTAATGTTTTATTGACAAACCACGCATACGAAGCCGCGGGAGGGTCAGGTAGTAAATCATAAATTAGAGTCTGAGTATTGTTTATACAGAAAAAAATATCTTATTACAGGATACTCTAAATTTAACATCTATTGACCCAAAAATAATCGTTGTTTTTTTTAAATAACACACTTTCGGATACAATAAAAATGACAAAAAAATATATTAACATAATAAATTGCACTCATAAGCAAACCTAATCATAACAACACTGCCTCAGTCAACTCAACTCAACTCAACTCACTCAACTCAAAGCAACAAAAAAAAAATCAAAGTTATTCACACTGGCAAGCCTTCTTCTGGCCCTTATACTTACACTTATCACACAAAAGTTCCCTCAACAAAATATTCTGTATCTCATTTCTCACCATCAATTTACTTATCGGGTTCAGCCTCCTCAAGTACCCTACAATCGATTTGGCAAAGTTCACATCTTCATCCACATCCTCCCAATCTTCTGCTTTCCTCTTCGTCCCTCTTGCACCTTTGTCTTTATTCCCATCGTTATTGATTTCCCATTCGTTCCCATGAAGTTCATCTTCTTCATAATGTCCCGGTTCTGGCGATCCTGTCTCTTCTTTGTGTAAAGAGTCCTGGTCTAAAGAAGATCGCTGGGGAAAATATTCCTGGGTTAAAGGAGAGTCCTGGGTTTCGCAGTTATCAGCTGTAACATCTCCTTCGTTTTCTTCCGGGAAGAAGTGTCGGGATGCTCTTTTGGTCAGGCTGTCTTTAAGAAAGAGCATGCTTTCGAAATGGGGCCAGACTCCGGAGTAGTAGTTCATTAGGGGTTGGCTTGGGTTTCCTGGGGGCTTTAGCTTATTGACTTCGAGGCGAAAGACGTCTCTTACTCGCCGCCAACGCTTCTTTAGAAACTCTTCTGGAAAGATAAATTAAATAGGTTAAACCAATATTTAAGTATATTTTTATAAAACTCTCTGACCCGCCGAACTTCGTACCTCCTTGACATGCATATGACGCGGGCGGTCATAATTAGCTGCATCTATGTATTAGATAATTAATTTTATTCATATTTTTGTTGCCTGAATTTTTCCGATATTTTAATAGTTATTCTGCTATTCGGGGCGGAGACAAATACAACAAATCAAAGATCATCAAAATTTGTCCCGCCATTCTTGAGTTATACCTAAATGGTGTAACTAAGCCGACTTTGTTTTTTATATATAGGGTGTTTGATAGTATACAAACAAAAATGAAAGGGGTTATTTTGATGAGCATAATAATAAATTTGTGAAATGTTTACCATAGAAATGTGAAATTTATTTTGGCATGTATAAACAAACACTTTATTAAACTTATGTTGTGCTATTGCATAATGCTTGCCATCTAACCACAGATACTGTATTGGTGATGTCTCGAGGTATCTCTTGTTGTCCCTTTCTAACCCAAAATCCGCAGTCATTTCCAAAAGAGATATCAAATCAGTCTTTATTTTTGAATGTCAATTGCAAGAGTAGGTAAGTTTTATATCGAATTAATCACCTAAACTTAGTCGATTTTCTTTAAAATTTGATAACATATGGAGTTTTTTTTTCCAAGAAGTCTTGTTAATGTTTTGAGAAACCGTCACTTGAATATCGTTAGAATATTACCAAACACCCTGTATAGATATATCGATATTTTTAGTAAAAAGTAAGTTCTTACTGGCCAAGTTAACAAGACCTTTATTTAGAACACCTAAAAGTCTCTTGACTTGACAACTTTCATAATAATATGCACTAATATCACACTACATTATAAATGCGAAAGTTTGGATGTTAGTTTGTTACTCAATCACGTCGAAACGGCTGAATCAATTTAGATTATTTAGTACATAAATACTTATAGATAGATGGAGGCCTGGATTAAAACGTATCAACCAATCAATTTTGTTTATTGCGAATATGGGTTAGTAACTGGTGGTTAGTGATACAATTTGAGTTTGATCACAATCAGCTTGTATCGCATGTAATTTTAATCAGTGTTCTACCATAGAAAAATTAAACTTAATGAGATGAAGTTATTTACATTAATCAACATGTCAGCTCTTACCTTAAAATAAAGAATTATATACATAAACATAATAGGATTGCTACTTTTTAGTAGATAACAAATAGTGGTAAGCAATAAACCAATATTGTAACACTTACTATCTCTCTTGAGAACAGCTGACATTTTGATCCACTCATAATCCATAGCCTGTATATTTCCGTACATATCATCCTTCTTATCCCACAAAACCGGTCTGCTTTTCACTTGAGATATTACTTGTTCTGTTATTGTACCGAAAATAGACATTTTCGTTGGGAAAAATAAAATCGTCGTGCGTCCGGTCCTAGCGATGCGAGAGTACTAAATAAACAGAAAAAACGTCCTATACTTCCATTCAATGCGTTGCGATGCGACGTTGCCATACTGTGCAAACGTTGTGCATGTGACGGATAAGCTGAGTATACAATGAGTACACTGATAATGGTATTTTTTATGTTATTGGTCACAAATCCTGTCCATCGTTTGATTATGATTTTACTTTATAAGTTTATACGTACATTGACTAGCTAAATAATGCGATTAAATTAATGTTAAAATGTCAAGTTGAATTAAAAAATTGCTATTATAAACCAAAACAATATAATACAATCGGCACATTATTTTATGAATACCACCATTGTTACATGTCAAATACTTACATAATTCTTAGTAATAATATTCCATAAATAAAGTAAGCGCAAAAAATTTCATATTTTCATAATATCAGATTCATTAAATTATAATATTAGATTATTCAATTGGTAAACAATATAAATGTGTACAAATGGGTACGGAATTTTTGAGATCAAGATTGTTGAAATAATATCACCGTCTGAATAGGCATTGTAGCGGACGCCGAGCTATAGATTAAGTTAGGAAAATTGTTATGTTTAATTGCCTTGTATAGTATAGAGATTAGAGGCGAACGATAGGGTTGCTGCCGCCGAACTGGGCGTGGCAGCCGGGCGCCGCCGTTTTGTATATTTATAGTGTGCGAGCGAGAGGGCGCAACCCGTCCCTCTCCCACACTTATCGGATCGGCAGTATAATGTTTATAGTGTGCGAGCGAGAGGGCGCGACTCGTCCCTCTCCCACACTATCGGATCAGCAATATTATAGTGCAGATACCGGCCTATAAAGGCAGCGGCGCCCGCCCTCCAAATGATTCAGCATTAAGACTTCGTCTAGAACAGTTCTAAGAAATAAATATTAATTAACAGTGATCGAAGGTTTACTTTCAACAACATACAGTCCACAACAGTTTAGTCCTTCGAACCCGGATCAGAACAGTTTGGTCCTACGAACCCGGATCAGAAGCTGGATCAGAACAGGAATATTTCGACGGATTGAAGAATTGAAAAATCGACGACGTTACCATGGTGGTAACCCGGAGCCAAGCGGACGCCGCAGACCAGGAGCGTCGCGACACGGAACGTCGTGAACTGGAACGCGAGCTGCAGGGAGAAGCCGGAGCCGATCTTCAAGCCATCGAACAAGAACGAAGGCGAAGGCTATCGCTGGATCCACCTGCGTCACCAAACCCACGAGGCGGTGTCGCGATCGAACCAAGGCCTACGAACGTGGGCACCGATGACGGTGCTGGGGTGCCAGACCCCGGTCCCCCACACAATCGGTACGATTGACCGCAAGCACTGCCACGAGGACACGGATGGTGGAGCTGGAGGCTGAAGAAAAGTTAGCCGCCCTGCGAAGAAAGGAGCTTCAGATCGAGGCAGACCTTATTAGGAAGCGGTTGGCTGTAAGCCTAGCAGTCATTCAGGATGACCAGGAAAGCCTTCACGGTGATAACGGAACCGATCATCATCAGAAGGTTGACGCCTGGCTCCAATCGAACACCCTTGATGCGCGAAGGGAACGATGGGACGTGCCGAAGTCCGGAACCAAGGACGACCGACACCTAAGGTTCAACGTGAGGGACAGATCAACCACTCCCGTCAGATCAAGAAGTAATGTTGACGCCTTGACCGAGGCCATGGAAAAGCTGGCCAGACCCAGGATCAAGTGTCCTGACTTGCAACCATTCTCCGGAGCTTCAAATGAGTGGTTGGCATTTAAGGCCGCCTTTCAAGATTCAACAACAATATACCGGCTGACACCGGCAGAAAATCTGCAGCGGCTAAGAAGCTGCCTGAGTGGAGAAGCCAGGGAACTGGTGTCTGCCCTGCTGTGCACTGCAAGCAACCCGGACATCATCCTGAAGACACTCGAACAATGCTTCGGGCGACCTGAGGCCATCATCGACCGAGCCTTAGATGACCTCAAGAGGTTGCCGAAGCCAGGATCATCAGCGGTAGAACTGAACGTGTTCGCTGTTAAGCTTCAGAACGTGGTCTGCGTAATCAAGGGCATCAACCGCCAGGGGTACCTTTTTAACCCCATGCTGGCCCGAGAAGTATTAGAAAAGCTGAGCCCTCACATCAAGGCCCGGTGGTGCGACTACGCAAACGAGCAATAAGGAACAGCAGACCCAGAAATCGTCGTGCTATCTCGCTTCCTCATGCGAGAGGCAGACCGAGCGCTCCGATATAGTTACGCTCCATCTGCAATAGCAACCGCTGCCAAGAGAGAACCCAGGCCGACCATCACCTATGCCAGGCCGAAAAGGAAACCGAACGCCATATACAATGTGGCTGAAGACGAACAACTAGACAAATGCCCGATGTGCGAGAAGCCACACAAGCTAACGGACTGCCCGAAATACGCAGCGCTATCCGTAGATGAACGGTGGGAGCTTGTGCGCAAAAACAGGCTTTGCTTCAAATGTATCGCCAAGAGACACTTGCGGCTTCCACTGCAAGGCCAAGTGGTGCAGCATAGGAAAATGCCTACGACCTCATCACACGAGTCTGCATCAGCAAGATAAGCCGGAGGAACGTCCCGAAAACCCGAGGTCCGAAGCAGGCACCGCAGAATCTGTCCTGACGATGGCAACACCGACCGCCACCAGCAAGAGGACAGTGCTGCTGAAGATGTGCCCGGTCACTGTCGTGGGACCACGGGGGGAGATCCGCACACACGCCCTCCTGGATGAAGGGGCTACAATCTCGCTGATCGATGAGGAGTTGGCGCAGAACATCGGTGCAAAGGGATCGCTGCTACCGCTACGGATGCAAGGAGTCAACGTGACACAGGAAGAGAATAATAGCAAGCTGGTCACCATACATTTGAGGGGAACAGACAGAGAGCTGCTCAAATTTCAAGCAAGAACAATCAAAGGCATGAAGTTGATTCGGCAATCCATACCGAGCACACTTCTGGAGTACGAACATCTCCGAGATCTATCGCAAGAGGAAGTGTTCTACGATACCGTACGGCCTGGAATACTGGTGGGAGCAGACCACTGGGAATACATCGTAACACAAGAACTGCGCGTCGGTAAACGGAACCAGCCGGCCGCATCCCGAACTCGACTAGGATGGGTGGTGCACGGGACTGTACCACGCACCATTATCAAAGATCGAAACAGCATTCTGCACGTCTACACTCCGGAACGAAGAGTGGAGGCGAGAGAGCAGCATGACAATCATCTCCACGACTTGGTGGAGCACCACTTCAGCATCGAAGCGCTCGGCATCACTCATAAGCCACATGTGAGTGACGCGGATCAGCGAGCCGCTAGAATAATCGAGCGAACTATAAAGAAGACGGACAAGGGCTACGAGATCGGACTGCCCTGGAAGGCGGACGGCATGACGTTGCCTCCGAGCTATAGTGGAGCGCTCCGTCACCTCCACAAAATTGAAGTGAAGATGGACGCTGACTCAGACTTCGCTAGAAAATACACCGAGCAGATAGAGAACCTACTGCAGAAAGGATACGCTGAACCATGCGACGGCACTGAAAAGACAAGTCCGGTCTGTTGGTACCTGCCACACTTCGCGGTACAGAACTTAACAGGAAGCCCATCGCGTGATTTCTGAATTACAAACAGTTCACGCGGCGGCAGGGTTCACACTGCGAGGATGGAGCACTAGCAACAATAGCGTACTGCGAGACGTACCCGAAGAACTGCGAGCGACCACACCGACTCAACTTGGACGAAACGGGCCAGAGAACAAGATACTCGGGCTGTACTGGAACGTCGAACGAGATGAACTGGGATTCAACACTTCAATGAACAGAGTCCCCGCCGAAGTGCGTGTACGAAGTCGCGCACCTACCAAGAGAGAGGCACTCAGCGCGGTCATGTCCATATATGACCCTCTTGGACTGCTGAGCCACTGCACCATACGAGCAAAGATCATTCTGCAGAGCCTGTGGCGTTTGAACATCTCCTGGGACGAGCCTATCCCTGATGAGGAGAACGACCTTTTCGCCACCTGGCTGGGACACCTCGCCGATCTTTCGGGTCTGCGACTGGAACGACGCTACGCGATGGAAGACGACCAGAACTTGGAGCTGCACGTTCTGTGTGACGCCAGCGAACAGGCCTACTCTACTGTGGCATACTGGCGCGACACACGACCCGACGGAAGCGTCAGACTGAGT
Organism: Philereme transversata; assembly: GCA_963924445.1. Taxonomy (NCBI): domain Eukaryota; kingdom Metazoa; phylum Arthropoda; class Insecta; order Lepidoptera; family Geometridae; genus Philereme; species Philereme transversata. The sequence continues at coordinate 18,324,506 of OZ004347.1, forward strand.
CTCGTGGCCGCCAAGTCAAAAGTGGCTCCGAAACGCGCGCAGACCATTCCCCGCCTGGAACTGCAGGCGGCTGTCATCGCTGCCAGACTGGCTGACACCATCAAGAAAGAACATCGAGTCCAAGTCAAGAGAACAGTATACTGGACCGATTCAATGACGGTGATTCACTGGGTGCGGCACGACGCGAGACGGTACACTCCGTTCGTCGCCCATCACTTGGGTGAGCTAGCAGAGCTCACTCACAAGGAAGAATGGCGATGGGTGCCCACCAGGGAGAACATAGCCGACGATGCGACGAGATTCGCGAGCACATCAATCTCCATAGAAGACCGCTGGTTCCAGGGACCAGAATTCTTGCTCCGCCCCGAGGATCAGTGGCCAACAGAAACGACGTCGAGCGAAGACGGCGAGGAAGAGGTGATCCTGCATGTTACGGAAGAAAACAAAGCAGGGGAGTGGCTGCCAGATCCCGCACGCTTCTCCAAATACGAGACGCTAGTCAGAGCGTCAGCCCGCGTGCTGGCATTCATCGACTTATGTCGGCGCCGAGCCTCGGGACTAGAACATCGACACATCGAGGAAGCGGAACGCGCTCTCCTACGTCAAGCCCAACAGGAGAGCTTTCAAGACGAGCTGCAGAAGCTAAAAGCATCTCGTCCGATCACCAGGACGAGCCGACTGTTTCGGCTGGACCCAGTCCTGGAAGACGGCATCCTGCGCGTCAGAGGCCGCATCGGGGCGGCTGATGCAACTCTCGAGGTGAAACAGCCCATGATCCTCGACGGCCGTCACCGGATCACCAAACTCATCGTGCTGCGAGAGCATTGCGCAGCGGGGCACGCGAACCGCGAGCGCGTGAGAAATGACCTCCGTCAGAAATATTGGATCATTCATTTACGACCCACCGTGCGCACCATTGAGAAGGACTGCGCCCTCTGCCGAAGGAGGCGATCGAGACCTCTGATTCCGGCGACGGGGGACCTGCCACGGGCACGCCTCGAGCCCTACCACCGCCCATTCACCCACTGCGGGGTGGACTATTTCGGGCCGATGATAGTGTAGATTGGACGCCGCCGAGAGAAAATATGGGGCGCACTGTTTACGTGCCTCACCACACGCGCGGTACACCTGGAGCTCGTGTCGTCATTATCCACGAGCTCTGCGATCATGGCACTGCGAAGAATGGCGGCGCGAAGAGGTTGGCCGCGCACCATGTACTCGGACAACGCGACCAACTTTCGAGGGGCCAACAGTGAGCTGCGAGCAGTCTACGCCGAGTGGGCACCAGCGCTGCAAGACGAAGCCCTACTACACCGACTGGAATGGCATTTCATCGCGCCGGGGGCTCCCAACCAGGGAGGAGCCTGGGAACCACTGGTGCGATCCATCAAAGTCGCATTGGCCGCCACACTGAACGAAAAGGAACCAACCGAGGAAGTCCTGCTCACCCTGCTGACAGAAGCCGAGTTCTCTGTGAACGCGAAACCTTTGACTCATGTCAGCGTGAGTCATGAAGATCCAGAAGCTTTGACTCCAAACCATTTCCTCTTGCGGTCATCCGCCGGCCTGCCCACCGCCAGACAGCACAGCGAAACCGATCGACGCACCTGGAAAGCCAGCCTAGCGCTCGCTGACCATTTCTGGCAGCGCTGGGTCCGAGAGTACCTGCCCACATTGGTGCCACGGGGAGAACCCTCGGACAAAAAGAGGCGACTACAAGTCGGGGACATCGTCATCGTAGTCGACCACACCCTCCCAAGGAATGTGTGGCCCATGGGGATCGTCGAGCGCGCCTACACGGGTCCAGACGGCGAAGTACGAGTGGCAGACGTCCAAACGAAGACTGGCGTCTTCAAGCGGCCCGTGAGAAAGCTCATCGTCCTGGAGAAAGAAGAGGCTACGCGAGCTGTGCCGGTGAGAGGAACTGTAGCGGACGCCGAGCTATAGATTAAGTTAGGAAAATTGTTATGTTTAATTGCCTTGTATAGTTTAGAGATTATAGGCGAACGATAGGGTTGCTGCCGCCGAACTGGGCGTGGCAGCCGGGCGCTGCCGTTTCGTATATTTATAGTGTGCGAGCGAGAGGGCGCAACCCGTCCCTCTCCCACACTTATCGGATCGGCAGTATAATGTTTATAGTGTGCGAGCGAGAGGGCGCGACCCGTCCCTCTCCCACACTATCGGATCTACAATATTATATTGCAGATACCAGCCTATAAAGGCAGCGGCGCCCGCCCTCCAAATGATTCAGCATTAAGACTTCGTCTAGAACAGTTCTAAGAAATAAATATTTATTGACAGTGATCGAAGGTTTACTTTCAACAACATACAGTCCACAACAGGCATACAAGCTCTCAAAATGCAAGACACAACATTTTCAAAATGAATAAGAACAACGATTTTTAGAACAAAGCGTAGGTATAATATTTAGAACCGACAATTTGAGTTAGTAGGTACAGTATCTATTTTATTTATCTATGTTTTCCCCTCAAAACCTGGTACAGTGTACGATGAACAAGACTTGATGTGCATGCATCCTAATCGATGACGTCACGCACCTCCGCGCGATGTGTCCGGCACGTTGGGTGCAACGCGCACTGCACTGACCGGCAACGCAGCATTCTACTTCTGGCTCGGTTTGGCATGATTGCAAGCGCGGTTCCAGAGGGGGGGTCACGGGGGTCATGACCTGGGCTGGGTCCAGGACCTAAGTGAACATCTAATTTAAATTGTTAAACATAACACACGGCATTGACCACGACTATGTGACCCCCCCCCCCCCTGGCACCAAAGCTGGATCCGCTCTTGCATGGTTGTACGTTTTTGTGACGGGTTTGGTTTTGTAAGCAGGTTAGAAGGTCAAATACCTACCTACCTAATTTATTAATGAAATTAAATAATATTTATTGCATGAAATACGGTTAAATTACAAGATGTCAATTTTAGTTTAGGTCCAAAATATTTCGCTTATTAGGCTAAACAAACAATTTAAATTATATTTGAAGTTATATTAAATACAAGGTTATATAGAAGTACAATATAAAAGATTAAGAATGTCAATAAATAATTTTTCACGCCACCTGCTCGATAATGTCAAATTATATGTCATGTAACCTCACCGAAAGCAGGTGATTAAATTCCTACAGCTGAACCGGGATTAAAGCTGTACTGAATTTTATTATGCCCTCGCGAGCACAATGTGATTTGAATTTGGAACCTCATCTGTATTAAAATTTGAACCAAAGAGAACCCACACAGTAAGAACTTATTCGTAAATCGAACTAACCTCTGCACAGAATGCACCAACCTAGATTTGGTTTTTATTGTCTTGCAGAAAGTGTGACAAGTAGAGTATTCTCTTCGTGGATAAAGCTGTCTGCATCTTTGGCGTACTTATATCCCTCTCTGCACTCAGGATTCTAGTAACTCCGCTCGTGAGTTAACTCTAGAATCCTTCGTTACATTCGGGATTTAATATAGCGCCCGAGACGCAAGACACTGCTATATCCCCTCGTTTAATAATCTACTATTATCTTGTAGTTTAGGTTAGGTTACGAGTTGGTCTTTACCCCAAGACACAAGACTAAATTCCTTAAAAAATTAAAATTTATATTGTTATTAATAATTCTTTTTAGGTGACTAATTTGTTAAAAGTGAAGTCTATAAATTGAGAATCTGTTATTGGCATTAAGCATTAGCTATAAGAGTTTGTATACATTGATATCAAGTGCTGTTGATTCTGTAACGAATAAATAAAAAAATAAAAAAGTTTTTCTACTACAACTAAAAAAGTTATTACATCGATAGATCGGTGAACTCAAGCGGGTGTTTAAAAAGCATCTTGAGAGTTGATGCTTCAGCTGTGCTTTTGTTAGCCTGTCTGCAATGCGGCGAGCGCAGCGAGGAGCTATACGATATACTCGTACTACGTTATTGCTATTATAGCTCCGTTGTTTTATTTAATACCACATATTATTATATTCAGGTATATTCTTACCTGTATTTCCGAAAGGGAACTGTGAGTCTACTAATAAATAAAAATACTAACAAGAAATAATAAAATATGTGTGTTTTTATACTATGGAGATGGAACAAGCCTATGGCCCACCTGATGTTAAATGGTAACCATCGCTTATAACAAAGTTTGCCTCGTAGGTCACGCTCCTTAGAAATGTGCCCTACGATGCACTTCCCTACGTCCATCAACTTGAGGCATACAGGTGTAAAGCCTCATGTGCCTGTAATTTCGCCGGCAACCATACCCTTCAAACCGAAACACAGCAATGCTGCTTAGCGGTAGAAATAGGTATGGTGGTAGTACTTCCGCGGGCGTGCCCTTTCACAAGAAACTACTCTTTGCTATTCGCATCCAGGTTTACCTTCAATTATTTAACATAAAACTACAATATGTTGTGAAACAATGGGTAGCGTTATTGCTATAAACAATCTCTTCCGAGATTGTCTCTTGTCTCTACTGTTTATAATGTATACTGCCGCCAGCCTAAGGGGCTCAATTACTGTGATAGCATACTTTGAATTGACGAATCATCACCTTGTTATAATGAAATATTACAAGCTTGTAATTTTTAACTGACTTTGCAAATGAGGTTATCGATTTTCAAAACGCTTATTTTCGCTCTCTTAGCCTTACTTGTTGCGATCGGGCTTTTTATATTATTTTAATATTTATTAACTAACAAATATGGATTCAGATGACACTAATTGTATGCCGAGAACGCAGCACCAGCTATTAAAACTACATCATTCAAACTCCCTGAAAAATACACAATAATGAAAATGTCGGCTAGCAAAACCGAATTACATTTCTTCGTAGATACACTTTGAACAATTTTCTACTATGACGGTACAGTTTTAAAATTAATCCTCGAGTTGCTATTTACGTTAGAAAATTTTCAAAAATAATATAAGAAGTTATGCAGGCGTTTTGAATTTTAAAAAATACCTGAAATAGATATGCATGCGTGTTGGGATTTGATTGGTGATTAACGTAACAGTAGAAACCAGACATTATTATGTGACATTATTAATTGCAAAAAAGTGACAAAAGCCTGAGATAACGAGATGAAAGAAATACACAAAAATGAAGGTAAGTGTAATTACCTTTGGGTGGACAAAACAAAACAAAATCAAAATGACGGCGGTGTATATATTATCATAAACTTGGATAAACTACATATACTTACTAATAAACTTTTGTAATAGATCCGTATTTGGTCTTTCGGTAATTTATCTGTAGGTAACAGGAAAGTTTAAATACTACGCTATCTCCTACTTTGCAATACATAACCTTACTAGTAGTTACAATGGGAGCAAACATCTGGTAGCCCATGTACTGAATTCATTCGATTTTAAATGAAAAATCAACAGAATCGTTCGTCTGATGTTTTTGTCTAATTGCAAGTTTAATTGGTATTCAAGATTGAAATTTCAAATCTTAACTTTATAGTACCGTATTTATTTTCAAAGACTAAATCAAATACCTACCTAAGAAATGTAAAAACCTTTAAAATTTAGGCATTAGGTATTAGGTTGTTAATGTTATAGTCTATAGGAATACCCTGAGTATTTTCAATAACTTGTATGTGATGATTTATGGCACTGAATTGTGGTCTCTGACTATGGGCCTCATAAGAAGGATACTCCTTAGTCCCTCAGCGTACTAAGGAGAGGGCTATATTTGATATTTCTTTATGGGATCGAATAAGAAATGAGAAGATTCGTAGACAAACCAAAGTCACTGAGATAGCTCAGAGGATTAGCAAGCTGAATTGGCAGTAGGCGGGGCATATAGCTCGAAGAACTGACCATTGGGGCAGAAAGGTTCTCTAGTGGAGACCACGCACTGTCTACTTTTACAACTACCGGAGTCATAAAGACTACAGAAAATTAAAAATATGTATAACTTTTTTCTATTCCATTCGTTGATTCATTGTGCAGGTATTTATTTATGAATTGACTTTAATTTATTGCCGCTAATCGGCCTGTCATCTAATGTCAATAACTTAGCATTAAATTGTCATTGCTATTGTCATATTAAAGCAGGTCTAATCAAAGTTGCGTCAGAGCGGTTCAAGTTGCAACAGACTAGAGGATTTCAAAAGACAATTTTTCTAACTTCTGTACTTTATTCACCTGACATACTTAATACCAACAGAACTATTTTTTCTAGCCCTCCAGTGCAAGTGAGACTCTCCTACAGAGGGGTATCTATCTAGATTTCTAAATTATTTTAATAGAAAGAAAGAATGAAAGAAAAATATTTATTTTGTGTCCATTTTTACACTCTACGAATACAACAATTATACTTATACCTAATACAAGACTACAAAATAGGTCGTCACTCAGCGGTGTGCCACTGTAACTATATAGCTATATAGCTACTGTAGCGCTGGTATTATATGACGCCTTTAGTGCGTGTGAATGAAGCTTAAAAATGTGAAATATGAATGAAGTTAATGGATAAAATAAAGGAGAAAATGCAAAAAATGCAGGAAAGCTTTTAACATGATACAAGTACTATATAAATAAAAATATCTAATCTAATCTAAAGAGCCTGCTGGATCCCACTGCTAGACAGCGGCCTCCCTTCCTTTCTTCTTTCATCCCAGTCTATAGCTTCCGTCGACCAGTTTGCACTATGCGCGTCAAGTTCGTCCCGCCATCTCCGCTTGGGCCGGCCACTCGGTAGCTATCTTAGTAAAAATATAAGTAATATAATATATTTTACCTTTAAAAATACAAATTTATTATTATTAATTTTGTGTCACGCTTTTAAATATATTTTTAATGTTATTGTATTCTTTGTTATAGTCAGCAAATCCGATTCGGTCCTAAAGGAAGACCAGCGAGGGTTTTTATACTCATAATACAACCTGCATTATGCTGAGTTAAGAGTCCCTTTTGCAACTTATATTGTATTGTCTTTTTTTTGTGTGTACTGTAATGTTGCCAATAATTTTTTATTCTATTTTATTCTATATTATACAGGGTGTTTGGTAATATACTGACGATATTCAAGTGACGGTTTTTCAGAACACGAAAAAAGACTTCTCGAAAAAACTACTAGTTAAATTATAATTTTTTAAAGAAAATCGACTAAGTTTAGATGATTAATTCGATATAAAACTTACTGCCTACTCTTGCAATCGACATCCAAAAACAAAGGCAAATTTGATATCTCTTTCGGAAATGGCTGCGGGTTTTGGGTTAGAAAGGGGCAACAAGAGATATCTCGAGACGTCACCAATACAGTATCTGTGGTTAGATGCCAAGTATTATGCAATAGCACAACATAAGTTTAATAAGGTGTTTGTTTTACATGCCAAAGTAAATTACACATATCTATGGTAAACATTTCACAAATTTGTTTATTATGCTCATCATAATAACCCCTTTCATTATTGTGCGTATACTACCAAATACCCTAAATATGAACCATTGTAATATTATCTAAATTAAATTAAAAACAGCTACATACATCATTTGAAATTAATATTTTTTCTATGTCTACTGATTCTCACGTAAGTGAAAATTATAATATTTTTGAGAATAAATTATTATTAAATCTAGTTTTATCATATATCTTATACCTTTCACCAACTCTAGGCTTTAAACACATTTCAAACAGCACCGTGGCACGCTTTCATGTTAGAACACGTTTTTATCGCTAACACAACATTAATATGACTTGCTTGACAAATTACGCAAATACTATGACGGGTTTTAACGTGGTGTGCCACGTACCTTACGATTACGACTAAAAAGTAAACATGTTGTTTTGAATAAGGGTATTTTTTTCTTCATAATTTATTGCTTGAGAAAGCGTCGGTGCACGCCTTTAAATGAGAATGGTGGGAGAAGCAATGAACTGAGAAGGTTGGAATATTTGGAAGATACCTTTGAGTAGCAATGTGATAAATAAAGAAAAGGGTTTTTTTAATACCACTGTGTTGCAGAATTTTATCTATAGCAGGAAATATGTGTATGACAAAATTAACAAGTACGTCTATCAAGTCACATAGCAAAAAACTATTTTTTTTACCGATTTTATTAAATTTGAGTTATGCTATATATATTATTATCATATCGGCGTCAGGGCATCCACTACTAAACATAGGCCTCCTCTATAGATTTCCAGAGCGACCAGTCTTGTTCAGCATGCACCCAACGGCTTCCAGCAACATAGAATAGGTCGTCTTGCTAAAATTATCATTATTATCATTAGTGGGAAGGACCTCGAAAGAGCCTCTATATCTAAAAGTTAACTACAAGAAACCCCAGAATCTCTTCTCCAGCCTAAAGCAATGTTTTAAATAAACCATATCTTTCAACTTTACGAACTTGATTTTTAGTAGAAATATCTCTGCAAATTTTGGAATGACTATACGATAAAAATGATTGACTTAATGCTCAAATAATACGAAATAGGACGCAATGTACCACATACGATGCGAGCGAAGCAGATTTTTTTTGCTAATTGTATGATTTTTTTTAGCTTCTGTAAACAGCAAGGGGTTCCATTATCATGCAGGGGTCATAATTTTATTATGAACTTTATGATATTATATTATATAAAGCTCGATTACCACTGACTCACTGACTGATTGACATCATTGTTCTCCCAGATGCCACCTCGTAGGGGGGAAATGTTTGGTGGGATCGTATAGAGGGAGTTCCGGTGAGTTGGGAATAAATCCTAAAGTACCCCTTTTGTCCCCCATTCGCTCCTATCCACCTCGTATCTCGGAAAGTATAAGTCTTACAGCGTTGGTGCAAAAACTAATGTTGCAGAGGACATTTTTTTATATCCGGTTCCATGAAAAAAAAATTGACTTTCATACAAAAAAAAATTGTCCCATACAAAATATTTCTGTATGAATACCGTAAACCGTATATTTCGTTTGCCGTAATTTTCATACTGTTTTTGTAGGGAGCCCACGGCTTGTGTGTACTATAAAATTACTGTAAATTTGCTTGATTCTAGGTATATAATGGTGGTGGAGGAACATGAGATAACTTTCATAGTTTTTGCAAAGGTCATCATCATCATTTTGGAACATCCAATTTTTTTTTTTTTTTTAGTATGCAACGTTCATCATGTTTATTTTGGAACATCCACATTTTTTTTAATTATGCCTCATCCACAATGATCACTTTGGAACGTCAATTTTTTTTTTTATTATGCAACATCCACTGTGTTCATTTTGGTACATCATTTTTTTTAATTATGCCTCATCCACAATGATCACTTTGGAACGTCAATTTTTTTTTTATTATGCATCATCCACTGTGATCATTTTGGAACATCATTTTTTTTTCAATTATGCCTCATCCACTATGATCACTTTGGAACGTCAATTTTTTTTTATTATGCAACATCCACTGTGATCATTTTGGTACATCATTTTTTTTAATTATGCCTCATCCACAATGATCACTTTGGAACGTCAATTTTTTTTTATTATGCAACATCCACTGTGATCATTTTGGTACATCATTTTTTTAATTACGCCTCATCCACAATGATCACTTTGGAACGTCAATTATTTTTTATTTTTTCATTATGCATCATCCACTGTGATCATTTTGGAACATCATTTTTTTTTTAATTATGCCTCATCCACAATGATCATTTTGGAACGTCAATTTTTTCCCCTGTTTTTTTATTATGCAACGTTTATCATGTTCATTTGGGAACATCAATTTTTTTTTAATTATGCATCATCCACTGTGATCATTTTGGAACATCATTTTTTTTCATTTATGCCTCATCCACTATGATCACTTTGGAACGTCAATTTTTTTTTATTATGCAACATCCACTGTGATCATTTTGGAACATCATTTTTTTTTAATTATGCCTCATCCACAATGATCACTTTGGAACGTCAATTTTTTTATTTTTTTATTATGCATCATCCACTGTGATCATTTTGGAACACCGTTTTTTTTAATTATGCCTCATCCACAATGATCACTTTGGAACGTCAATTATTTTTTTTTATTATGCAACATCCACTGTGATATTTTGGTACATCATTTTTTTTAATTATGCCTCATCCACAATGATCACTTTGGAACGTCAATTTTTTTTTTATTATGCAACATCCACTGTGATCATTTTGGTACATCATTTTTTTAATTACGCCTCATCCACAATGATCACTTTGGAACGTCAATTATTTTTTATTTTTTCATTATGCATCATCCACTGTGATCATTTTGGAACATCATTTTTTTTTTAATTATGCCTCATCCACAATGATCATTTTGGAACGTCAATTTTTTCCCCTGTTTTTTTATTATGCAACGTTTATCATGTTCATTTGGGAACATCAATTTTTTTTAATTATGCATCATCCACTGTGATCATTTTGGAACATCATTTTTTTTCAATTATGCCTCATCCACTATGATCACTTTGGAACGTCAATTTTTTTTTATTATGTAACATCCACTGTGATCATTTTGGTACATCATTTTTTTTAATTATGCCTCATCCACAATGATCACTTTGGAACGTCAATTTTTTTTTATTATGCAACATCCACTGTGATCATTTTGGTACATTTTTTTTTTAATTATGCCTCATCCACAATGATCACTTTGGAACGTCAATTTTTTTTTTTATTATGCAACATCCACTGTGATCATTTTGGTACATAATTTTTTTTAATTATGCCTCATCGTCGTCTTTGACAGCATTTTCACTTCGATATCCTCTGTGATGGCTTCTTCCACTTCGATACCCTCTTTGATTGCTTCTTCCACTTCGATATCCTCTTTGAATGCTTCTTACACTTCGAGATCGTCTTTGACTGTTTCTTCCACTTCGATATCGTCTTTGATTGCTTTTTTCACTTCGTCATCCTCTTAGAATGCTTCTACCACCTCGGTATCCTCTTTGACTGCTTACTCAACTTTAATTTCCTCGTTGATTGTTTCTGCTACTTCGATATCCTATTTGATTGCTTCTTTCACTTCAATATCCTCTTTTATTGCTTCTTCCACTTCGATATCATCTTTGATTTCTGCTTCCCTTTGGAAATGCTCTTTGATTTGATTGCTTCTTCCATTTCGATATCGTCTTTGACTGCTTCTTACACATGGATATCCTCTTTGATGGCTTTTAACAGCTCGATATCCTCTTTAATTACTTCGTCGACTAAAAGAAAAACACGCGAGCTGCGAGCAGCTCGCGCACAACGCAACCTCTAGTTATATTATATAAAGCTCGATTACCACTGACTCACTGACTGATTGACATCATTGTTCTCCCAGATGCCACCTCGTAGGGGGGAAATGTTTGGTGGGATCGTATAGAGGGAGTTCCGGTGAGTTGGGAATAAATCCTAAAGTACCCCTTTTGTCCCCCATTCGCTCCCATCCACCTCGTATCTCGGAAAGTATAGGTCTTAGAGCGTTGGTGCAAAAACTAATGTTGCTGAGGACATTTTTTTATATCCGGATCCATGAAAAAAAAAATGTCTTTCATACAAAAAAAAAATTGTCCCATACAAAATATTTCTGTATGAATACCGTAAACCGTATATTTCGTTTGCCGTAATTTTCATTCTGTTTTTGTAGGGAGCCCACGGCTTGTGTGTACTATAAAATTACTGTAAATTTGCTTGATTCTATATAATGGTGGTGGAGGGGCATGAGATAACTTTCATAGTTTTTGCAAAGGTCATCATCATCATTTTGGAACATCCATTTTTTTTTTTTTTAGTATGCAACGTTCATCATGTTTATTTTGGAACATCCACATTTTTTTAATTATGCCTCATCCACAATGATCACTTTGGAACGTCAATTATTTTTTTTATTATTATGCAACATCCACTGTGTTCATTTTGGTACATCATTTTTTTTAATTATGCCTCATCCACAATGATCACTTTGGAACGTCAATTATTTTTTTTTATTATGCATCATCCACTGTGATCATTTTGGTACATCATTTTTTTTAATTATGCCTCATCCACAATGATCACTTTGGAACGTCAATTATTTTTTTTATTATGCAACATCCACTGTAATAATTTTGGTACATCATTTTTTTAATTACGCCTCATCCACAATGATCACTTTGGAACGTCAATTATTTTTTTTTTATCATGCAACACATAATTTTTTTTAATTATGCCTCATCCACAATGATCACTTTGGAACGTCAATTATTTTTTTTATTATGCATCATCCACTGTGATCATTTTGGAACATCATTTTTTTAATTATGCCTCATCCACAATGATCACTTTGGAACGTCAATTATTATTATTTTTTTTTGTATTATGCAACATCCACTATGATCATTTTGGTACATAATTTTTTTATTATGCCTCATCCACAATGAGCACTTTGGAACGTCAATTATTTTTTTTTATTATGCAACATCCACTGTGATCATTTTGGTACATCATTTTTTTTAATTATGCCTCATCCACAATGATCACTTTGGAACGTCAATTATTATTATTTTTTTTTGTATTATGCAACATCCACTGTGATCATTATGGTACATAATTTTTTTTATTATGCTTCATCCACAATGATCACTTTGGAACGTCAATTATTTTTTTTATCATGCAACATCCACTGTAATCATTTTGGTACATCATTTTTTTAATTACGCCTCATCCACAATGATCACTTTGGAACGTCAATTATTTTTTTTTATTATGCAACACATAATTTTTTTTAATTATGCCTCATCCACAATGATTACTTTGGAACGTCAATTATTTTTTTTTATTATGCATCATCCACTGTGATCATTTTGGAACATCATTTTTTTTAATTATGCCTCATCCACAATGATCACTTTGGAACGTCAATTATTATTATTTTTTTGTATTATGCAACATCCACTGTGATCATTTTGGTACATCATTTTTTTAATTACGCCTCATCCACAATGATCACTTTGGAACGTCAATTTTTTTTTATTATGCATCATCCACTGTGATCATTTTGGAACATAATTTTTTTTTAATTTTGCCTCATCCACATGATCATTTTGGAACGTCAATTTTTTAATTATGCCTCATCCACAATGATCACTTTGGAACGTCAATTATTTTTTTTTTTTTTTGTATTATGCAACATCCACTGTGATGATTTTGGTACATAATTTTTTTTATTATGCCTCATCCACAATGATCACTTTGGAACGTCAATTATTTTTTTTATTATGCAACATCCACTGTAATCATTTTGGTACATCATTTTTTTAATTATGCCTCATCCACAATGATCACTTTGGAACATAATTTTTTTTTTTTATTATGCATCATCCACTGTGATCATTTTGGAACATCATTTTTTTTAATTATGCCTCATCCACAATGATCACTTTGGAACGTCAATTATTATTATTTATTTGTATTATGCAACATCCACTGTGATCATTTTGGTACATCATTTTTTTAATTACGCCTCATCTACAATGATCACTTTGGAACGTCAATTTTTTTTATTATGCATCATCCACTGTGATCATTTTGGAACATAATTTTTTTTTAATTTTGCCTCATCCGCATGATCATTTTGGAACGTCAATTTTTTTTATTATGCAACATCCACTGTGATCATTTTGGAAAATTAATTTTTTTTGTATCACAAATTTTTGGTGGAATCGTTATTTTACGGTCATCATCGCCCTTGCCATTATTTTGAATTCTTCTCTCACTTCCTTTTCGTTTTCGAATGTTTCTTCCACATTGATATCCTCTTTAATTGTTTCTATAACTTCGAAATCCTCTTTGATGGCATTTTTACTTCAATATACTTTTGAATTGTTTTTTCTATTTTTATATTTTCTTCAATTACTTCTCTTACTTCAATATCGACTCTTCAAAATTATGGGTTTTAATACATATCTTAAATCGCTCGTATCTTCTAAACGGGAAGAGTTACGCGTAGCAAACTTTTACAAAATATTGGTACAAATTTTTGGTGGAATGGTTTTTTTAGTACCATCATTGCGCTTGACATCCTTTTTGAAAACTTCTCTCACTTGGTCTTCCTCCTTGAATGCTTCTTTAACCTGGATATCCTCTATTTTTGCTTCTTTCACATTGATATCCTTTTTAATTGCTTTTTCTACTTATATATTTTCTTCAATTGCTTCTTTTACTTCAATTCCCACTCTACAAAATTATGGGTTTTAATACAAATCTTAAATCGCTCGTATCTTCTAAACGGGAAGAGTTACGCGTAGCAAACTTTTACAAAATATTGGTACTAATTTTTGGTGGAGTAGTTTTTTTAATACCACATTGCCCTTGACATCCTTTTTAAATGCTTCTTTCACTTCGTCTTCCACTTTGAATGATTCTTTCAACTCGATATCCTCTATTTTTGCTTCTTCCACTTTGATATCCTTTTTAATTGCTTTTTCTACCTATATATTTTCTTCAATTGCTTCTGTTACTTCAATTTCCACTCTACAAAATACAAATCTTAAATCGCTCGTATCTTCTAAACGGGAAGAGTTACGTGTAGCAAACTTTTACAAAATATTGGTACAAATTTTTGTTGGAATAGTTTTTTTAATACCATCATTGCCCTTGACATCCTTTCTGAATGCTTCTCTTACTTCGTCTTCCTCTTTAAATGCTTATTTCACCGCGATATCCTCTATTTTTGCTTCTTCCGCTTTGATATCCTTTTTAATTGCTTTTTCTACTTATATATTTTCTTCAATTGCTTCTTTTACTTCAATTTCCACTCTACAAAATTATGGGTTTTAATACAAATCTTAAATCGCTCGTATCTTCTAAACGGGAAGAGTTACGCCTACCAAACTTTTACAAAATATTGGTACAAATTTTTGATGGAATAGTTTTTTTAATACCATCATTGCCCTTGACATCCTTTTTAAATACTTCTCTCACTTGGTCTTCCTCCTTGAATGCTTCTTTCACCTCGATATCCTCTATTTTTGCTTCTTCCACTTTGATATCCTTTTTAATTGCTTTTTCTACTTATATGTTTTCTTCAATTGCTTCTTTTACTTCAATTTCCACTCTACAAAATTATGGGGTTTCATACAAAACTTAAATCGCTCGTATCTTTTAAACGGGAAGAGATAGCTCGAGGAAACTTTTACAAAATATTGGTATAAGTTTTTGGTGGAACCGTTTTTTTATTTTTATCATTGTCCTCGACGTCTTTTACTCAATTTCAATTTCCTCTTTGATTGTTTCTGCTACTTCGATATCCTATTTGATTGCTTCTTCCACTTCGATATCATCTTTGAATGCTGCGTCCACTTGGAAATCCTCTATGATTTCATTGCTTCTTCCATTTAGATATCGTCTTTGACTGCTTCTTACACATGGATATCCTCTTCGATAGCTTTTAACAGCTCGATATCCTCTTTGATTGCTTCTTCCACTTTGATATCCTCTTTTATTGCTTCTACCAATTCGATATCATCTTCGATTTCCTTTTGATTGCTTCTTGCACTGCAATATTCTCTTTGATTGCGTCTTTATCTTCGATATGGTTTTTGATAGCATTTTCACTTCAATATCCTCTGTGATGGCTTCTTACACTTCGATATCTTCTTTGATTGCTTCTTCCACTTCGATATCCTCTAAGATTGCTTCTTCCACTTCGATACCTTCTTTGATTGCTTCTTCCACTTCGATATCGTCTTTGATTGCTTTTTTCACTTCGTCATCTTAGAATGCTTCTACCACCTCGGTATCCTCTTTGATTGCTTACTCAACTTCAATTTCCTCTTTAATAGTTTCTGCTAATTCGATATCCTATTTGATTGCTGCTTTCACTTCAATATCCTGTTTGATTGCTTCTTGCACTTCGAAATCATATTTGATTGCTGCTTCCATTTGGATATCTTCTTTGATTTGATTGCTTCTTCCATTTCGATATCGTCTTTGACTGCTTCTTTCACATGGATATCCTTTTTGATCGCTTTTAACAGCTCGAAATCCTCTTTGATTGCTTCTTCGACAAAAACAATAACACGCGAGTTGCGTGCAACTCGCGCACTACGCAACCTCTAGTTATATTATATAAAGCTCGATTACCACTCACTGACTGACTGACTCATTGACATGTTTGTTCTCCCAGATGCCACCTCGTAGGGTGAAAATGTTTGGTGGGATCGTATAGAGGGAGTTCCGATGAGTTGGGAATAAATCCTAAAGTACCCCTTTTGTCCCCCATTCGCTCCCATCCACCTCGTATCTCGGAAAGTATAGGTCTTAGAGCGTTGGTGCAAAAACTAATGTTGCAGAGGACATTTTTTTATATCCGGTTCCATGAAAAAAAAATTGTCTTTCATACAAAAAAAAAATTGTCCCATACAAAATATTTCTGTATGAATACCGTAAACCGTATATTTCGTTTGCCGTAATTTTCATACTGTTTTTGTAGGGAGCCCATGGCTTGTGTGTACTATAAAATTACTGTAAATTTGCTTGATTCTATATAATGGTGGTGGAGGGGCATGAGACAACTTTCATAGTTTTTGCAAAGGTCATCATCATCATTTTGGAACATCCAATTTTTTTTTTTTTTTTAGTATGCAACGTTCATCATGTTTATTTTGGAACATCCACATTTTTTTAATTATGCCTCATCCACAATGATCACTTTGAAACGTCATTTTTTTTTTTTTTATTATGCAACATCCACTGTGATCATTTTGGTACATCATTTTTTTAATTATGCCTCATCCACAATGATCACTTTGGAACGTCAATTATTTTTTTTTATTATGCATCATCCACTGTGATCATTTTGTAACATCATTTTTTTTCAATTATGCCTCATCCACAATGATCACTTTGAAACGTCATTTTTTTTTATTATGCAACATCCACTGTGATCATTTTGGTACATCATTTTTTTAATTATGCCTCATCCACAATGATCACTTTGGAACGTCAATTTTTTTTTTTTTATTATGCATCATCCACTGTGATCATTTTGTAACATCATTTTTATTCAATTATGCCTCATCCACAATGATCACTTTGAAACGTCATTTTTTTTTTTTTATTATGCAACATCCACTGTGATCATTTTGGTACATCATTTTTTTAATTATGCCTCATCCACAATGATCACTTTGGAACGTCAATTATTATTTTTTTTTATTATGCATCATCCACTGTGATCATTTTGGAACATCATTTTTTTTAATTATGCCTCATCCACAATGATCACTTTGGAACGTCAATTATTATTTTTTTTTTGTATTATGCAACATCCACTGTGATCATTTTGGTACATCATTTTTTTTATTATGCCTCATCCACAATGATCACTTTGGAACGTCAATTATTTTTTTTTATTATGCAAAATCCTTTGTGATCTTTTTGGAAAATCAATTTTTTTTAATTATGCCTCATCCACAATGATCACTTTTGGAACGTCAATTTTTTTTTACTATGCAAAATCCTTTGTGATCATTTTGGAACATCATTTTGTTTTAAATTATGCCTCATCCACAATGATCACTTTTGGAACGTCATTTTTTTTATTATGCAAAATCCTTTGTGATCATTTTGGAAAATCATTTTTTTTAAATTATGCCTCATCCACAATGATTATTTTGGAACGTCAATTTCTTTTTTTTTATTATGCAACATCCACTGTGATAATTTTGGAACATCAATTTTTTTTAATTATGCCTCATCAGCAATGATCATTTTGGAACGTCAATTTTTTTTTAAATTATGCCTCATCCACAATGATCACTTTTGGAACGTCAATTTTTTTTTTATTATGCAACATCCACTGTGATCATTTTGGAACATCAATTTTTTTTTATTTATGCCTCATCCACTATGATCATTTTTGAA
The DNA here is from genome assembly GCA_963924445.1 of Philereme transversata. NCBI lineage: Eukaryota > Metazoa > Arthropoda > Insecta > Lepidoptera > Geometridae > Philereme > Philereme transversata. The sequence goes on from OZ004347.1 coordinate 18,342,370, forward strand.
CGTCAATTTTTTTTTATTATGCGACATCCACTATTCGAACATTCTCTTTGATTGCTTGTTACACTTCGTCATCCTCTTTTATTGTTTCTTCCGCCTCCACATCTTCTATTTTTGCATGTTCCACTTCGTTATCCTTTTAAAATGCTTCTTCTACTTCATATCCTCTTTAATTGCTTCAGTTACTTCATTATGCGCTCTAAAAAATTGTGGTGTTTCATACAAAACTTCAATCGCTCATATCTTCTAAACGGGAAGAGCTAGCCCTAGCAAACTTGTACAAAATATTGGTGTAAATTTTTGGTGGAACTGTTTTTTTATTGTCATCCTTGACATCCTTTTTGAATGCTTCTCTCACTTCGTCATCTTCTTTGAATGTTTTTTCCACTTCGACATCATCTTTGACTGCTTCTTTAACTTCGATATCCTCTTTGATTGCTTCTCCCACTTCGATATCGTCTTTGACTGCTTCTTCCATTTCGATATCGTCTTTGATTGCTTTTTCACTTCGTCATCTTCTTTGAATGCTTCTACCACCTTGGTATCCTCTTTGATTGCTTACTCAACTTCAATTTCCTCTTTGATTGTTTCTGCCACTTCGATATCCTATTTGATTGCTTCTCCCACTTCAACATTCTCTTTGATAGTTTCTTCCACTTCGATATCCAATCAACAAATTTATGATTTTTCTTACAAAACTTTAATCGCTCGTATCTTCGAAACGGGAAGAGATAGCACTAGCAAACTTTGACAAAATATTAGTACAAATTTTTGATCATTATCATTTTACAACATACATTTATATTATGCAACGTCAATCCTGATCATTTTGGAACGTCCAGATTTTTTTTATGCAACGTTCATCATGATCTTTTTTGCAACGTTCAATTTTTTTTATACAACTATTATCATGATCATTTTGGAACATCCAATTTTTTTCTCTTTGATTGCTTGTTCCACTTCGATATCCTCTTTGATTGCTTCTTCCACATTGATATCCTATTTGATTGCTTCTTTAACTTTGGTATCCTCTACGATTGCTTCTTCCACTTCGATATCCTCTTTTATTCCTTCTTCATCTTCAATATCCATTGGATTGCTTCTTCATCTTTGATATCCTCTTTGATGGCATTTTCACTTCGGTATCCTCTGTAAGGGCTCCTTCCTCTTTGATTTCCGTTTGATTGCTTCTTGCACTGCAATATTTTCTTTGATTGCGTCTTCATATTCGATATCGTTTTTGATTGCATTTTTACTTCGATATCCTGTGATGGCTTCTTCCACTTTGATATCCTCTTTGATTGCTTCTTCCACTTCGATATCCGCTTTGATTGCTTGTTCCATTTTGATATCGTCTTTGACTATTTCTTTCACTTCGATATAGTCTTTGATTGCTTTTTTCAGTTCGTCATCCTCTTTGAATACTTCTACCAACTCGGTATCCTCTTTGATTCCTTAGTCAACTTCAATTTCCTCTTTGATTGTTTTTGCTACTTCGATATCCTATTTGATTGCTTCTCCCACTTCAATATCCTCTTTGTTTACTCCTTCCACTTCGATATCATCTTCGATTTCCTTTTGATTGCTTCTTGCACTGCATTATTCTCTTTGATTGCGTCTTCATCTTCGATATCGTCTTTGATAGCATTTTCACTTCGATATCCTCTGTGATGGCTTCTTCCACTTCGATACCCTCTTTGATTGCTTCTTCCACTTCGATATCCTCTTTGATTGTTTCTTCCGCCTCGACATCTTCTATTTTTGCATGTTCCACTTCGTTATCCCTTTAAAATGCTTCTTCTACTTTCATATCCTCTTTAATTGCTTCAGTTACTTCATTATGCGCTCTACAAAATTGTGGTGTTTCATACAAAACTTCAATCGCTCATATCTTCTAAACGGGAAGAGATAGCCCTAGCAAACTTGTACAAAATATTGGTATAAACTTTTGGTGGAACTGTTTTTTTATTGTCATCCTTGACATCCTTTTTGAATGCTTCTCTCACTTCGTCATCTTCTTTGAATGTTTTTTCCACTTCGACATCATCTTTCACTGCTTCTTTAACTTCGATATCCTCTTTGATTGCTTCTCCCACTTCGATATCGTCTTTGACTGCTTCTTCCATTTCGATATCGTCTTTGATTGCTTTTTTCACTTCGTCATCTTCTTTGAATGCTTCTACCACCTCGGTATCCTCTTTGATTGCTTACTCAACTTCAATTTCCTCTTTGATTGTTTCTCCCTCTTCGATATCGTCTTTGACTGCTTCTTCCATTTCGATATCGTCTTTGATTGCTTTTTTCACTTCGTCATCTTCTTTGAATGCTTCTACCGCCTCGGTATCCTCTTTGATTGCTTACTCAACTTCAATTTCCTCTTTGATTGTTTCTGCCACTTCGATATCCTATTTGATTGCTTCTTCCACTTCAACATTCTCTTTGATAGTTTCTTCCACTTCGATATCCAATCAACAAATTTATGATTTTTCTTACAAAACTTTAATCGCTCGTATCTTCTAAACGGGAAGAGATAGCACTAGCAAACTTTGACAAAATATTAGTACAAATTTTTGATCATTATCATTTTGCAACATACATTTATATTATGCAACGTCAATCATGATCATTTTGGAACGTCCAGATTTTTTTTTATGCAACGTTCATCATGATCTTTTTTGCAACGTTCAATTTTTTTTTATACAACCATTATCATGATCATTTTGGAACATCCAATTTTTTTCTCTTTGATTGCTTGTTTATCTTTGATTGCTTCTTTAACTTTGATATCCTCTACGATTGCTTGTTCCGCTTCGATATCCTCTTTTATTCCTTCTTCATCTTCAATATCCATTGGATTGCTTCTTCCACTTCGATATCGTCTTTGATTGCTTTTTTTACTTCGTCATCCTCTTAGAATGCTTCTACCACCTTGGTATCCTCTTTGATTTCTTCCTCAACTTTAATTTCCTCTTTGATTGTTTCTGCTACTTCGATATCCTATTTGATTGCTTCTTTCACTTCAATATCCTCTTTAATTGCTTCTTCCACTTCGATATCATCTTTGATTGCTTCTTCCACTTCGATATCCTTTAAGATTGCTTCTTCCACTTCGATACCTTCTTTGATTGCTTCTTCCACTTCGATATCGTCTTTGATTGCTTTTTTCACTTCGTCATCTTAGAATGCTTCTACCACCTCGGTATCCTCTTTGATTGCTTACTCAACTTCAATTTCCTCTTTAATAGTTTCTGCTAATTCGATATCCTATTTGATTGCTGCTTTCACTTCAATATCCTGTTTGATTGCTTCTTGCACTTCGAAATCATATTTGATTGCTGCTTCCATTTGGATATCTTCTTTGATTTGATTGCTTCTTCCATTTCGATATCGTCTTTGACTGCTTCTTACACATGGATATCCTTTTTGATCGCTTTTAACAGCTCGAAATCCTCTTTGATTGCTTCTTCGACAAAAACAATAACACGCGAGTTGCGTGCAACTCGCGCACTACGCAACCTCTAGTTATATTATATAAAGCTCGATTACCACTGACTCACTGACTGATTGACATCATTGTTCTCCCAGATGCCACCTCGTAGGGGGGAAGTGTTTGGTGGGATCGTATAGAGGGAGTTCCGGTGAGTTGGGAATAAATCCTAAAGTACCCCTTTTGTCCCCCATTCGCTCCCATCGACCTCGTATCTCGAAAAGTATAGGTCTTACAGCGTTGGTGCAAAAACTAATGTTGCTGAGGTCATTTTTTTATATCCGGATCCATGAAAAAAAAATTGTCTTTCATACAAAAAAAAAATTGTCCCATACAAAATATTTCTGTATGAATACCGTAAACCGTATATTTCGTTTGCCGTAATTTTCATACTGTTTTTGTAGGGAGCCCACGGCTTGTGTGTACTATAAAATTACTGTAAATTTGCTTGATTCTATATAATGGTGGTGGAGGGACATGACATTTTTTTTTTTTAGTATGCAACGTTCATCATGTTTATTTTGGAACATCCACATTTTTTTAATTATGCCTCATCCACAATGATCACTTTGGAACGTCAATTATTATTATTATTTTTTTATTATGCAACATCCACTATGATCATTTTGGTACATCATTTTTTTAATTACGCCTCATCCACAATGATCACTTTGGAACGTCAATTATTTTTTATTTTTTTATCATGCATCATCCACTGTGATCATTTTGGAACATCATTTTTTTTAATTATGCCTCATCCACAATGATCACTTTGGAACGTCAATTATTATTATTTTTTTATTATGCAACATCCACTATGATCATTTTGGTACATCATTTTTTTAATAACGCCTCATCCACAATGATCACTTTGGAACGTCAATTATTTTTTATGATGCATCATCCACTGTGATCATTTTGGAACATCATTTTTTTTTCAATTATGCCTCATCCACTATGATCACTTTGGAACGTCAGTTTTTTTTTTTTTTTTTTTTATTATGCAATATCCACTGTGATATTTTGGTACATCATTTTTTTTAATTATGCCTCATCCACAATGATCACTTTGAAACGTCAATTTTTTTTTATATGCAACATCCACTGTGATATTTTGGTACATCATTTTATTTAATTATGCCTCATCCACAATGATCACTTTGGAACGTCAATTATTTTTTTTTATTATGCAACATCCACTATGATCATTTTGGTACATCATTTTTTTAATTACGCCTCATCCACAATGATCACTTTGGAACGTCAATTTTTTTTTTATTATGCAACACATAATTTTTTTTAATTATGCCTCATCCACAATGATCACTTTGGAACGTCAATTATTTTTTTTTATTATGCATCATCCACTGTGATCATTTTGGAACATCATTTTTTTTAATTATGCCTCATCCACAATGATCACTTTGGAACGTCAATTATTATTTTTTTTTTGTATTATGCAACATCCACTGTGATCATTTTGGTACATCATTTTTTTTATCATGCCTCATCCACAATGATCACTTTCGGAACGTCATTTTTTTTATTATGCAAAATCCTTTGTGATCATTTTGGAAAATCATTTTTTTTAAATTATGCCTCATCCACAATGATTATTTTGGAACGTCAATTTCTTTTTTTTTATTATGCAACATCCACTGTGATAATTTTGGAACATCAATTTTTTTTAATTATGCCTCATCAGCAATGATCATTTTGGAACGTCAATTTTTTTTTAAATTATGCCTCATCCACAATGATCACTTTTGGAACGTCAATTTTTTTTTTATTATGCAACATCCACTGTGATCATTTTGGAACATCAATTTTTTTTTATTTATGCCTCATCCACTATGATCATTTTTGAACGTCAATTTTTTTTTATTATGCGACATCCACTATTCGAACATTCTCTTTGATTGCTTGTTACACTTCGTCATCCTCTTTTATTGTTTCTTCCGCCTCCACATCTTCTATTTTTGCATGTTCCACTTCGTTATCCTTTTAAAATGCTTCTTCTACTTCATATCCTCTTTAATTGCTTCAGTTACTTCATTATGCGCTCTACAAAATTGTGGTGTTTCATACAAAACTTCAATCGCTCATATCTTCTAAACGGGAAGAGATAGCCCTAGCAAACTTGTACAAAATATTGGTGTAAATTTTTGGTGGAACTGTTTTTTTATTGTCATCCTTGACATCCTTTTTGAATGCTTCTCTCACTTCGTCATCTTCTTTGAATGTTTTTTCCACTTCGACATCATCTTTGACTGCTTCTTTAACTTCGATATCCTCTTTGATTGCTTCTCCCACTTCGATATCGTCTTTGACTGCTTCTTCCATTTCGATATCGTCTTTGATTGCTTTTTCACTTCGTCATCTTCTTTGAATGCTTCTACCACCTTGGTATCCTCTTTGATTGCTTACTCAACTTCAATTTCCTCTTTGATTGTTTCTGCCACTTCGATATCCTATTTGATTGCTTCTCCCACTTCAACATTCTCTTTGATAGTTTCTTCCACTTCGATATCCAATCAACAAATTTATGATTTTTCTTACAAAACTTTAATCGCTCGTATCTTCTAAACGGGAAGAGATAGCACTAGCAAACTTTGACAAAATATTAGTACAAATTTTTGATCATTATCATTTTACAACATACATTTATATTATGCAACGTCAATCCTGATCATTTTGGAACGTCCAGATTTTTTTTATGCAACGTTCATCATGATCTTTTTTGCAACGTTCAATTTTTTTTATACAACTATTATCATGATCATTTTGGAACATCCAATTTTTTTCTCTTTGATTGCTTGTTCCACTTCGATATCCTCTTTGATTGCTTCTTCCACATTGATATCCTATTTGATTGCTTCTTTAACTTTGGTATCCTCTACGATTGCTTCTTCCACTTCGATATCCTCTTTTATTCCTTCTTCATCTTCAATATCCATTGGATTGCTTCTTCATCTTTGATATCCTCTTTGATGGCATTTTCACTTCGGTATCCTCTGTAAGGGCTCCTTCCTCTTTGATTTCCGTTTGATTGCTTCTTGCACTGCAATATTTTCTTTGATTGCGTCTTCATATTCGATATCGTTTTTGATTGCATTTTTACTTCGATATCCTGTGATGGCTTCTTCCACTTTGATATCCTCTTTGATTGCTTCTTCCACTTCGATATCCGCTTTGATTGCCTGTTCCATTTTGATATCGTCTTTGACTATTTCTTTTACTTCGATATCGTCTTTGATTGCTTTTTTCAGTTCGTCATCCTCTTTGAATACTTCTACCAACTCGGTATCCTCTTTGATTCCTTAGTCAACTTCAATTTCCTCTTTGATTGTTTTTGCTACTTCGATATCCTATTTGATTGCTTCTCCTACTTCGATATCCTCTTTGTTTACTCCTTCCACTTCGATATCATCTTCGATTTCCATTTGATTGCTTCTTGCACTGCATTATTCTCTTTGATTGCGTCTTCATCTTCGATATCGTCTTTGATAGCATTTTCACTTCGATATCCTCTGTGATGGCTTCTTCCACTTCGATACCCTCTTTGATTGCTTCTTCCACTTCGATATCCTCTTTGATTGTTTCTTCCGCCTCGACATCTTCTATTTTTGCATGTTCCACTTCGTTATCCCTTTAAAATGCTTCTTCTACTTTCATATCCTCTTTAATTGCTTCAGTTACTTCATTATGCTCTCTACAAAATTGTGGTCTTTCATACAAAACTTCAATCGCTCGTATCTTCTAAACGGGAAGAGATAGCCCTAGCAAACTTGTACAAAATATTGGTATAAATTTTTGGTGCAACTGTTTCACTTCGTCATCTTCTTTGAATGTTTTTTCCACTTCGACATCATCTTTGACTGCTTCTTTAACTTCGATATCCTCTTTGATTGCTTCTCCCACTTCGATATCGTCTTTGACTGCTTCTTCCATTTCGATATCGTCTTTGATTGCTTTTTTCACTTCGTCATCTTCTTTGAATGCTTCTACCACCTCGGTATCCTCTTTGATTGCTTACTCAACTTCAATTTCCTCTTTGATTGTTTCTCCCTCTTCGATATCGTCTTTGACTGCTTCTTCCATTTCGATATCGTCTTTGATTGCTTTTTTCACTTCGTCATCTTCTTTGAATGCTTCTACCGCCTCGGTATCCTCTTTGATTGCTTACTCAACTTCAATTTCCTCTTTGATTGTTTCTGCCACTTCGATATCCTATTTGATTGCTTCTTCCACTTCAACATTCTCTTTGATAGTTTCTTCCACTTCGATATCCAATCAACAAATTTATGATTTTTCTTACAAAACTTTAATCGCTCGTATCTTCTAAACGGGAAGAGATAGCACTAGCAAACTTTGACAAAATATTAGTACAAATTTTTGATCATTATCATTTTGCAACATACATTTATATTATGCAACGTCAATCATGATCATTTTGGAACGTCCAGATTTTTTTTTATGCAACGTTCATCATGATCTTTTTTGCAACGTTCAATTTTTTTTTATACAACCATTATCATGATCATTTTGGAACATCCAATTTTTTTCTCTTTGATTGCTTGTTTATCTTTGATTGCTTCTTTAACTTTGATATCCTCTACGATTGCTTGTTCCGCTTCGATATCCTCTTTTATTCCTTCTTCATCTTCAATATCCATTGGATTGCTTCTTCCACTTCGATATCGTCTTTGATTGCTTTTTTTACTTCGTCATCCTCTTAGAATGCTTCTACCACCTTGGTATCCTCTTTGATTTCTTCCTCAACTTTAATTTCCTCTTTGATTGTTTCTGCTACTTCGATATCCTATTTGATTGCTTCTTTCACTTCAATATCCTCTTTGATTGCTTCTTCCACTTCGATATCATCTTTGATTGCTTCTTCCACTTCGATATCCTCTAAGATTGCTTCTTCCACTTCGATACCTTCTTTGATTGCTTCTTCCACTTCGATATCGTCTTTGATTGCTTTTTTCACTTCGTCATCTTAGAATGCTTCTACCACCTCGGTATCCTCTTTGATTGCTTACTCAACTTCAATTTCCTCTTTAATAGTTTCTGCTAATTCGATATCCTATTTGATTGCTGCTTTCACTTCAATATCCTGTTTGATTGCTTCTTGCACTTCGAAATCATATTTGATTGCTGCTTCCATTTGGATATCTTCTTTGATTTGATTGCTTCTTCCATTTCGATATCGTCTTTGACTGCTTCTTACACATGGATATCCTTTTTGATCGCTTTTAACAGCTCGAAATCCTCTTTGATTGCTTCTTCGACAAAAACAATAACACGCGAGTTGCGTGCAACTCGCGCACTACGCAACCTCTAGTTATATTATATAAAGCTCGATTACCACTGACTCACTGACTGATTGACATCATTGTTCTCCCAGATGCCACCTCGTAGGGGGGAAATGTTTGGTGGGATCGTATAGAGGGAGTTCCGGTGAGTTGGGAATAAATCCTAAAGTACCCCTTTTGCCCCCCATTCGCTCCCATCCACCTCGTATCTCGGAAAGTATAAGTCTTACAGCGTTGGTGCAAAAACTAATGTTGCAGAGGACATTTTTTTATATCCGGTTCCATGAAAAAAAAATTGACTTTCATACAAAAAAAAATTGTCCCATACAAAATATTTCTGTATGAATACCGTAAACCGTATATTTCGTTTGCCGTAATTTTCATACTGTTTTTGTAGGGAGCCCACTGCTTGTGTGTACTATAAAATTACTGTAAATTTGCTTGATTCTATATAATGGTTGTGGAGGGGCATGAGACAACTTTCATAGTTCTAGCAAAGGTCATCATCATCATTTTGGAAAATCCAATTTTTTTTTTTTAGTATGCAACGTTCATCATGTTTATTTTGGAACATCCACATTTATTTTTAATTATGCCTCATCCACAATGATCACTTTGGAACGTCATTTTTTTTATTATGCAACATCCACTGTGATCATTTTGGTACATCATTTTTTTTAATTATGCCTCATCCACAATGATCACTTTGGAACGTCAATTATTATTATTTTTTTTTATTATGCATCATCCACTGTGATCATTTTGGAAAATCATTTTTTTTTCAATTATGTCTCATCCACTATGATCACTTTGGAACGTCAATTTTTTTTTATTATGCAACATCCACTGTGATATTTTGGTACATCATTTTTTTTAATTATGCTTCATCCACTATGATCATTTTGGAACGTCAATTTTTTTTTTCGAGGGTGTTCCAGTGAGTTTGGAATCAATCCTAAAGTCCCCCTTTTTTGCTCCCATTGTTCTTGTATCTCGGAAAGTTCAACTCTTAGAGCATTGGCGCAAAAACTAATGTTGCGGAGGACATTTTTTATATCCGGGTCCATAAAAAAAAAGTCTTTCATACAAAAAAAAATGTCTTTCATACAAAAAAAAATTGTCCCATACAAAATATTTCTGTGCGAATACCGTATACCGTGTATTTAGTTTACCGTGACTTTCATATTGTAGGGAGCCACACGACTTGTGTACTGTAAAATTACTGTAATTTTATTTATTGGTTAATTGTGGCGTTAGACACCTTTCTTACTCAATTTTAATGTATAAAAGCGGCATCACCACCTCAACTCAATTAAGTGGTCATAAGTTCGGATAGCGTCAGAAGGAACCTGACCCCAAAGAGAGCTGCAACAGGTCCAGCATTAACGGTAGCCCACCGTCGAGCACGACTTGAATATGCTCGTGAGCATAAGGATTGGACGGTCGCGCAGTGGGGTTATTGTACTCTTCACTGATGAGACCAGGGTGAGTCTACATGGAAGTGATCGGCGTCAAAGAGTATATCATCGCCCTACACTCTCAGTATTCCATCGAGGAAACTATTGCATATGGAAGAGAATCTGTAATGGTCTTGGGCGGCATTTCGTAAGTAACACATACAGCGTTAGTTTTCATCGAACCGACGGGCCGTATACGTGGATTGACTTTTCACTGCTACATTACTGAAATCCTTGAAGACCATGTGGTAGTAGTTACTTTACGCAGGATATGCTGTTGATGCATGATAATGTACCTCATGTTGCTCATGTAGTGACCCAGTATTTACACGACGTCGGCATTCATACGGCCAACTCGAAGCCTAGACTTGAATCCGATAGAAAACTTATGGGATGAGCTAAACCGTTGGGTTCGAGCCTGGGTACTTTCTCCATCAATGCTTCCAGAGTTGCGAATCACAATTGAAGAGGAGTGGAATGTAATTCCTCAAGATTTCTTCTTACTCAAGGATGCTAGCAGTTATCTGAGCAAGGGAAGGGAATACTAAATATTAGTCAATAACTTTATTTATTGTTTCTGGCTTTAATTTTTTTTTTATGGTTCCTAATGATTATAAGACTGAAAAACGACTCCTCTTTGTAATATTTTAATCGCAATGAGTTTCCATTTATTTTAATCATCATGGACTGCACTTCCTATAGGTGTAACTTAGATAGTAGTAAGTTTTATACTTTTTGAGAAAATCGAATCAGTTCCAAAGTAGCAGGTGGCCTGGTTTATATGCAATCCAGTGTAGTCATAACTTAGAAGACCTTAATTAGATAATGTTTAATTTATTACATAATTACCTTTATTATTAATAAAACAACAAATCATCACAGTTATAATTTTTAAAGAGAATCAATACATACTTTACAAAGAATACAATTCAGATTGAATACACATTCAGTCAAAACATATATATACTTATACATAATTAATATTATTATATGTTTAAACTCAAATGTTAGAAGTAGAACACATGAACCTATTTATTAGGTACACTATTATTTGGTTTACCAATACATTTATTATTTTGTAGATTTCCCAATCCAAGGTTTTTAAAGATACTGTCTAAAACAGCATTGTTGATTGGTGTCATCTTCTTTATTATAAATTCGTCTATCATGTCTCCTGCTCTCTTTCTGGCTATTCATATTGGTAGTAGGGTCAGCCTTCCTGCATTTTTTTTCTATCCTTGACACCATTTAGAAAACATTGTCAAATGTCTCTGTACAACTTTGTCCAAATGGTCTTGGATGTCCCTCTAAATCTTTAACAAGGAAGATACAATGCCTGCATCTCAGCCATCATATTCAGTGTCTCCTACAATTGAAAAATATAATTTATTGTTAGTTTGTCATTGATTACTTCACTTCACTTCTTGTTTCTGGCTGCTCTGACTAGGGGGTGTCACAATTCTGTTAGTGGGCCTATACTCAGAAGTATATGAAATCAAGCTGTGGAAGTTAATGTATTATTACATAATGACGACCTCCGTGGCGCAGTGGGCGAATAGCCGGCTGAGATGCAGGAGTTAGCGGGTTCGATTCCCGCCACGGAACAAATGTTTGTATGATCTACAGATTTGTATTTACAAAAAAAAATGTATATAAGTATTCTATCAGTTATCTGGTTCCCATTGTACAAGCTATGCTTAGTTTGGGGCTAGATAGCGCTGTGTGAAATGTCCAGCGATATTTATTTATATTTATTTATTTATAATGTTATACAAGTTTTTCGCCTCGCATATAATTATTATTGCTTTGTTATTGTTAATTTTATTAAAACTAGCTGACCTGTCCCAGCTTTGCACAGATTGTTATTTTCAAAATATATATATCTTTCAAATTTTTGCCCACGGCTTTGCACGCATGGTTTGTCACCTTCCTTCTGCACAATCAGGTAAAAAGTAGCCAACCAACCGTGATTAAGATGCAAATCCAGGTCTTAAACTATCAATATACCAAATTTTATTGAAACACATCCAGAAGTTTATAGATGTAGCCAACAGACAGAAAGACAGTTCCTTTCAATTTTTTTTTATAATATACGTATGGTTAGCAATCAGGGATAGTGTACCTATGTTTCAGGATAACTTGGTGTTGTACATTGTATTTGTAAGACCAAAAATCTGTAAGTTAATGCAAGAAGGAGCCAAGCTTACACCAAACACAAATGATAACAACCTCTCCAATCCACCAATGGCAGAAATCAAAAATAGATAGAGGCTGAACTCCAAAGGAGTACCAGAATGTCTGGGAATGCAGAGCCAACTGCAAGCAAACAAAAACAATGTTCCCTGCAAAGAATTGAAAAACAACAAATACCCTGTTAAAAATGAAACGCGAGGATCTAAGAATGATGGTGGGAATCATCACATGACACTGCAAACTTAACCATCACCTCTTGAAGACTGGGGCCACGAACAATGGGTTTTGTCGCGCATGTCTTCAGGAAGAAGACATGGTGGAGCACATGATGCTTCACTGTACGGCCATGAGCTATATCAGGCTGAAGACGGGTCTGCAGGAGCTCATCGAATCCTCATCCACTAACACCACAACGGCATCCACATTGATCTTGGAAACCTTCATCCATCAACCCAAAATCCTGCTCCGTTACTTCAAGGAGCTAGGATGGCTGGGGTCAGGTTAGAAGGAGGGTAATGCACAATACACCCCAATGCGGGACGTCAGTGCAGATCTTATTCCCCCCACCCTAGAATTAGAATTAGAATTAGACTTAGAAGGTAATGCAATTGATACAGGTAGTGCTAAAAAAAATATGGGCAATATGATGGTAAATAAATATTTTATTATGATTTCTACTTTTATTTGTGACTAGCTGTAGCCCGCGACTTCGTACGCGTTACACTACTAAATGTGTAGGTAACCTAAAAATAAAGCTAAACTTGCAACCCTGACTTGACACCCCATTTTTTTCCATGGGAACTGATTTAGGGATTAAAAGGTAGTATTACTATATAGAAATCCAGGTTATAATCTACGTATATACCTACCAAATTTTATCGAAATCGATTCAGCCGTTACGGCGTGATTGAGTAACAAAGAAATAAATAAACAAACATCGAAACTTTCCCAATATTAGTGTGATTATATAATTATACTTAGCAACAGTAGGTACATATTAATTAGGTAATAATATTTTCCATGTGCAATTGTAAAGTAAACATTTTTTTATGAGTGTTTTGCAGTGAAATCTTCATGTACATGCCTTGCTAAAGCAATTTTTCTTTCATGTGCTGTACCCAATTGAAAGTCACGGTTCTATATAGTATAAAGTTCTGGTAAAATTTGAAACCAAAGATTTATACTACCTAAAATTAGTACAAGAATTTATATTAATACAGAATTGAGGGAAGTCTCGCATTTCAAGTTACACAAAAACAAATACTTTTTTTTTTACTTGACTGACACTGACAGTGATACATGATAGTGACATTATCAATGTTACATTATCCTACAACCTACAATAACATTGTACAATACTTTTTATTGTACAATAATATTGAAAGGCGCTCTGAATCCAAACAAGCAATTATATTGCACAATATACGAACTCCACAATGTTTTCGTGTTCAGTCGGTAATTAGTCCTGTAATTAGGACCGTGCGAAACAACATGTCCGAAAAAGATTTAGCTGCAGCTGTAGTGTGGTTGCTTGTGGCTAAAAAAAAAGAATTGATTATTTTTTCACATCATCTTTGCTTGCCTGTGGAAACATCTCTTTGTATTTAGACAACAATGTTTCGTGAGCACTGTTTTTTTTCATCACGGTCATGATATTCTTTGCTCTTGAAATTCCACAGAGACGGCAATTCTCTGAACATTTGGATACATTCGCAGATAAACTCTCTTTCTTTAACTTTTGGATTCTCTTTTACCGCCATTTAGCACCCGCGCGTGTATTCCTCGTGACGACGAACCACAGACTGAAAAATATTGCGCAATACTGACCCTACACGATGCAATGAAAAAATATGGTGCAATAAAAATTAGACTCGCTCAAACTTTTGGTCAATCATTGCGCAATCTTCAATGTTTACTCTAAACGGTCAATAATATTGCACAATTCGTAATATTGCGCAATATAATTGACCGTTTAGAGGCCGCCTTACTGAGAGAGACTGTTGAGTGCTGACTGACAACTGACAAGCAAAAGTGGGGCTGCCATTGGAAAAATTAGTTTGTTTGAACTTGGTTTGAGCCAAGGAAGATACAATATCTATAATACTTTGAGCTTGAGCAAACGACGCAGCCATATCAGGAACTAAATTATAGAAATGGCTATCAGAATTTTCGATGAAATCGTGGTTGAAATATGTATAATTTTAATGCATAGAGCACCCATAGACATCGAATGACTTGTGGAACAACAGTCTAATTTTAAAGCCAGCGCCACACAGTGTGGCACACAACACATGCACATTGTGTAAACAAACATTTGCACAAATTGCCATCCATTGTCGGTTTTCAAATAGAGTTTGAATTATAGTAATTTTACAACCGACATGGGATCTTGACTAATATATAAATTAGTTAGCTGGTTCCATTAGTAATAGCTTTATTAATTTAGGGCTAGCTATCGTTGTGTATAATGTCTAGCGTTGTGTTATTTCTCATATTATATTTTATTCATTATCGCAGACTTTTGACTTGGATCTTTACTTATGGATTATCGGGGCTAAAGCCAACATGTAATAGATCGTTTTAATACTTTTAGTACTAGTGGTTCGCTCCGAACTGAGATCTCGCGAGTCTCCTAAAATACAAAATAAAAATATTTCTAGGGCAATAGTCGCTAAATACGTTTAGAGATCGTTGTGCAAGCCGGCCCTAATCTTTGACTAATAAAATAATGTCACGAAATGATAAACCAACTAAATTGACTTACAGTTTCATTCAAATTACAGGTAATGGGAGTTCATATAAATTGTTTACTCTTTTTTGGGGTACAAAATTTAGTTATTCTGGATTTCAGACTTTTACCTATATTTGTGTCACTAAAGCTACACGAATACCATATTTCGGCATTGTGGGATCCACTGGTGTACCGTGTGTAAAGTTTTGTTTTTATTATGGCTATAAGCCATAACCTGTAACTCAAAAACTACAAAAATTAAATTAAAAATAAAAACTGGGTTGAAATATACTAATGAAAACATATCATTTGACGTTCTATTTGACCTAATAAGCTTATTTTAAAAATTTTTACCCCTCTTGAACCCCAATATTTTAACAACCCCCCAACATCTTCGAAAGTTATCCTCGGACAAACAAACATAGTGCCAGTTGATTTGGAGATCTCGCTTTGCTTGATCAATGTAGGTATGAATGTACATACATACAACGATGATTTGCCCAAGTTGACTTAATCTTGCTTCGCTCGATCAATTAATAAATTTTTTTTCGAATTAGGTTTGTATTATTTTATTTTTATAAGGTACTTATGTATAATTTTAACTTGTAACCAATTATTATGTTTTAACTATTTATGTTTAATTTAAATTGTTAAGTGTGTATACTGTACAATTGTATGTAGGTAATTTTAATAAACAGGTTCTTAGTAAAAAAAAGTCTATGTGAAATTTTAGATTCTTAAATTGCTTCGATTTAGTGTTGTGTCCACCTCTAATAGGCATACATATCGGGCCTAGATCTTTTATGTTTGAATTTCACGTCTGTGTAAAAAATATTGTTGGCGTCCCTGTTTACGAATAAATAAATATCATGATTATTTACGGTTTAAATAGATAGTTTATGATGAGAATTTATTAAAAGATAGAGATGAGGCAGATAGGGTAGTTACTAAGTATTATTACTATTGCAACAAATGTATTATACTAATATTGATAAAGTATTGCTTCTGAAACTGAAATATACGGCAACTGCTAATTCAGTACAATCAAAAATGATTGATGTAGGTGATGATTGGCTAAGTACCTACCACCAATAAAAGAGTGTAGAAAGTAACGTTTTTAGGTTTATTGAAAGGATACTAAATTAAACAAATTTCTTAATCTCGAGCCACACTTGACCATTTTGTAGTTAATTGCGTATTCGAAATGAAATCTAGCACTGGTTTTAGCGTGACCAATCTTCTCAAAAAAATATGACTATGTAACTTACTTAATTATATTAATAAAAAAAATAATTATATTTGGAAAATACTAAATAAAACAAAATTTATTTAAATACGCATTTCCCGCGTGTTTTGAGAAAATGACAGTGTTTATGTGTAAATTTCGCTGTGGCAACACTAAAATCTTCCTCTTCTTTTGAAAATTTTCACGAGGTCAGTTATGAAAGTGTACAACTTTTAGTTTTCTTGGTAAATTAGAAGATTAAATCTATAAGATTCAATTAATTAGTGATGTGTTACGTTTTCTAGAAAAATGAAACGAGTTAATACTGGTAGTTGTCCATCTTCGCCTCCGGCGGCGCGTCGCAGAGCCGTCAAGAACAATTCTGTGTGCGTGCTGAGTGGTAAGATATATCGAAATTCTAACACATAAGTTCTTTGAACCAATCAATAGGCTGGTTCTCTTTCTTGCCCACTGTTGGACAGCCTATGACTTTTATGTACTCCTGTTCTCTCAAAGAACGAAAGCCACGACGAAGTGGAGGCCCGATTTCCGGCGTCGGTCGCCGTCGCGTCGATTGGTTTCTTCCAACTATATTACCTACTCTAACTTCTGGACTGACCAAATACAACTTCCAGATTCTATAGTTCCTTCATGTGTGGGTTAATTATAAGTACTAGGTGTCGTACCAATCACCCAAAACTCTATTTACTGATAACTTATTTGTGATAAAGTGATGTTAGAACTAAAGTTAATGTCAAAGGTTGTAATATCACTCACTTTTTATCCAGATTTTGATTGTGATATTATCTCAAAATCGATCAAAAACTGAATAAAAAGTGAGTGATATTACAAGCTCAATTCCAAAGGTTAACTGGAAGAAAATGCTAATTAGCATTAAGTTCACCTATATATTATTTTATTAGTGCAATAAATCTAATCTAATCTAATGTCAGCTCAGAAGATTAGCAAGCTGAAGTGGCAATGGGCAGGGCACATAACCCAAAAAACAGTTCTTCAAGCTTTGTGCTGTGTCTAACCCTTTATATATATAATAGCTATTAGTTACTTACTGATAGCTGTTGGGGAAAAAAGGTTCTTGAGTAAAATGCCCCCCTCCCCCCCCATAGATGGAATGGTGACCTGATAAAAGTTACCTACTGGAAGTTGCTGAATAAAGGCCACTCATTCCTTGTTCTGGAAAACTATAGTGGGAGTCTGTGTATAGCAGTGGATCTCGTATAGCTGATATGATAATGATAAAGAAATAATAAAATAAGTACCTTACTACATAGGGAATAAATTATATAATTTTTTATGCAAATCTAGATGTCCAGAGTGACTGATCTTGTGTAGATGGTCTATATCAGGTCTGTTTTATTACTTACCTATAGATATTTAGCGTCCTTCCCAGTCTATTTGCAATTATTTGGTGCTGGTAGGATGTGAGTAATTCAGTGACACCAGCCCGGCTAGCATGATTAGTAGAAAAGTTGTTTCTACAAAAAATAGAGTAAAATGACATTTTAATATAAATAATGGAAACATATTGGTCCAGCTGGTCATTTTGGGTTTTTTCTTTTCAGATATGTTTTTTATTTGGGTTTAAATTATTTTATTGAATTGTTGACTTACTTTATTGTTTAGTTTTGATGCTATGGTGTACAACTAAGGTTGTTTAAGCTTGTTTATCAGAAGTTTATTTATATTTATTTATTTAGAAAACCAACAGCTAATTATACATAAATAAACATATATATATATATATTAATTATCATCATCATTTCAGCCCGTTTTTAGGGTTCCGTACCTCAAAAGGTAAAAAAAGGGACCCATATAAGATCACTTTCTTGTCCTTCTGTCAGAGTGTCACCACCGATTTTCTCAAGGACTGTTGAACCTAGCAAGTTGAAATTTATACCAGATACTGAGGTCTATAGTCCCTATTAGGTGTTTATTTTTCGGAATTATCCCTTTACTTGTGCTGTAATACCTTGCTTTTAATCAAAATTGACAATTCTAGGTCAACCGGTAGTAAGTACCCTATAGGTTTTGGGTCGAAAATCTATATGGTAGTTCTCGTTGACATAGAATCACAAGATTCGGCAAAAATTCCAAAAAATAAATACGAGTACTTAAGTGAAAATTAAGGTAAATTTTGGTAAAAACAATTTTTCGCGAAAATCTAAATTTGCCCATATCATTTTATCGTGTTGACTCAGGACCTTGATTTCTATACTTTTTATTTATTATTATTTATTTTAGGCAAAAATAACAATTGTATTTCTAGCTCAAGTTTTTCTATCATCCACGCCCTGTTGCCTGTTGTTGTTGTGTGTGTGTGCCTCACGTTAGCAACTCAACCATTACAGTACATACACACTTAAAACTGAGCCACCAATAAAAATATACCAATTTTATTATGGCAGTATAACAGGCAGGTACGGAACCCTGGGCACACAAGTTCGAATCGCACTTGACCGGTTTTTTCCCCACTGCTGAGTATAGAACCCCCTTTACTACACCTTTATCTGTGGAATATCTATTCTATATCTAAAACTATATATATTTATGCAACTACTTACCTACCCAGGTAGATTGTTGTAATAATATTTATTATACTTAGATTTATTACTCATAATTTTATTTTATTTTACATAGCATGATTTTTTAAATCCTTATTTGTCTTTTCATTTACTACTTTTTCATAAAAGTAGTTTTACATAATTAAACTTGTATTTTTTTGTTTCATAAGATGTTTGTCTTTTTATAATGAATGATTAAATTATGTTATACTGTTTTATCTGCTACTTATCGTATACTGCGACAACTTGTTTACGTCGTAAGAAAAAAGTACCTACGTACTAGACGAGCAATTTAAAAGTGATTCTAAATGTTCATTCAGATAAAACAGAATTAGTATTTGGATCTAATTTGTCAGACTTAAGAATTATATCAAAATCGTTCCATTATTGGGTGCATCGATATTACGCATATTTTGATTAAACTTTGTGAAATCGAAAAAATAACATTTAACCCAAAGTAAAAACTGGTATCTGCTTGGCAATTCCTGTTTTCCTGATACTTAATGATATCTATTTAGCAATTACATCTAGGTAGGTTTTTATTTATGTAAAGTTCAATGACTAATGATGAATCGATCAAAGACTCAAATTATGACCAATAAGCACGAAACGTAGGGTGGTGGTAGAAATGAGGGGGAGGCCTTATCCCAGCAGTGGAACAGCATGGGTTAGATGAAAAAAAGTGGAATGTAAATTAAATTGTTCTTTAGACGAGTTCATAGTTCGAGACATAGTAGACATAGTTCAAGTACAAGATAACCTTCTCTTTTATAATGTTTAGGAAGCACTCATCAAGGTGATCCTCGCTTTGCAGGTAATAACGCACAGTGTGTAGCCATGTCGGCATGTGCATCTATTCTGTCCATAATTAATAATCGGGAACTTACTCGTGATGACATCAATGTTATTCTCCAGAGTGGAGACGCGCTTTATATGTCTAGAAAACCTTTTTTACCAAGTGGTGTACAATTTCTTGCGCCAGAAGAATTGCCTGCGGAGATTTGCGTCGGAAACAATTTGGCCAAAATTGAAAACATGAATGACAACTGGATCGGTAATGGATTGTTTCCTAATAATCAGCAAGAAATCGATCAATCCTTATTAGCTTTAGAAATACTGATACGGAGAACGGTTTTCAACTCGTCGCACAACGATAGTTCAGATAGTATTATATTTACTGGACAAGATTATACGGTTTCGTTTTGGCGCTTTGATAACGTTTACTATTTATTTAATAGTCATGCGGTTGATGAAAATAATATACCTAAACCAGTATCGGGAGTAGCACGTTTATTTAAATGCAATTCTTTACGGGACTTAGCAAAGTTACTTTTCGCACGCAATTGTTTCTGTGGTCAATATTCATTACACAGGCTGCGCGTTATAAATTCTAATTCCGAGCATTTAGTCTCCATTCCATCAACACAATCGCAGTCTTTGCTTGATGGAATACAGTTAATAGAATCAGTAGTTAGCATAAATAATGGCAGTCAATCACCACTATCTCAATCCATACTTAGTGAATTTCACAGGCTGCGCGTTATTAATTCTAATTCCGAGCATTTAGTCTCCATTCCATCAACACAATCGCAGTCTTTGCTTGATGGAATACAGTTAATAGAATCAGTAGTTAGCATAAATAATGGCAGTCAATCACCACTATCTCAATCCATACTTAGTGAAATTCACTTAACACCTGCGCGATCTGATATAACCATTAACTGCTCCGACAATCAAATCACGCAATCGCATTTCGATAATCAATCATTGCAGTCGCAATCCATACTTCATGGGTTTCACTTAACCTCTGCCGTACCTGTTGACAGCAATTTATTGGTAGGAAAATTGTCATCTTTCTCAACTACGACTAAATCAGGAACCGCGCAAATAGATAATAAAAAAACAATATACCCATCGAATCCTAAAATAGTAGTTGAGAAAAAATATATGGATGAAATAATGGAACCAGTTGTCGTTCAGCAAAATATATGCTCTGAATTAATCGTGGATAAAGTTGAAGTCACTGCGACTTCAGTGAAAAGAGGTCGACCCAAAAAATTAAAACGAGGCATCAAACGCACAAAAGTTAATGCACATCTTGACGCTGTTAAAAAATACAATGTTAAAAATTCACAAATCCATAGAAAAGCCGTGAAAAAATATACCGCGAAAAATCTAGATATACATCGCAATGCAGTTTTAAAATATAACAAAGAAAACCCTCAAATAAACCGCAAAGCCGTTAGAAAATATAATACTGCTAATCCGCAGGTACATCGCATTGCGGTACACCGTTATACCAAGCAAAACCCCAAAATAAATAAGAAATCATCAGACAAATACAATAAAAGCAGCCGCAATGTTGAGGTACCGCTACGTCGATCGTCTAATTTATTAGGTCAAAAGAGGGACGCTGAACTTAACATAATAAAATTGTATTCTTTAAAAAAAACATCGTTGCTTACTCTTGACACCTTTACATGTACAAACTGTAATGCCCGTTTTTTTGAAGAAGAAAAATCTAGAAAACAATGGTGTTGTGGATCGGGAGCCTATAACGTTCACAATTTTACACCACTAACCGAGGAGTTTTACTCTCACGCGTCGTTTATTAAAAGGCCGCGTGCGTATAATAATCTATTTGCCTTCAGTGCCTTAGGAGTTTCTCACGGGTACCAACAACCAGCTGGATTATCTTTTCTTAAAATTCAAGGGCGTGTTTATCACAGAGTTTTTGACTTAGCTTACACTGATAGCGTAAATAATTTAGGATTATACATTAGCGATTCTAACGAACGTGAACAGTTAGCTGCGGAAAATAATCTTGATATGCAGGTAGTTCGCTGCATTAAAAATTATCTGTACAATGTAAATCCGTTTATCGAATGTTTTAAACGTTTAAGTCAGGAGCCATCAGATCAGGCCTTTATTAAATTTCAACAAACGTCTCGCTCAACCCACGGTAATATTTTAGGAGATGTACCTGTTGGTAAAGAGGTAGCGGCTATCATTAGTACCGAAAGAGAAACTTTTATACCGCGTTGCATAGCTGTGTGGAAAGTCGGTGATAAGAAACCACACACTGTAGATATCATGCATCCATTATATGAAAGCTTTCAGTATCCACTGCTTTATCCCGAAGGCAATCCGGGTTGGTACCCCAATAAAGTAGATAATAACGGAAATAAACTAACACAAGTAAAATATGTTCGATGTTTACTAATCTCAGAACCGCGATTTTCAGACATTGGAAGACTTTCCGAAGAATGGTTAGTTGATATGTACTGTAGAATTTCTGAAGAACGATTACGTTTCCTTAATAGTTTACAAAAACATAATTCTAATAATGCCCTAAGGTCTGCGCCACTTCAAGAAGTTGAAATGAGCATCGAAGTCTCGCATCAGATTCATCACGATGAAACAATTCAGGGAGAGGGATTTGTGCCAGGTCGCGTTTATTTGCCAAGTACTTTTACGGGTGGGCCGCGTTACATGAAAGGAAAATATAGCGATGCAATTGCTTTAGTAACTAGATTAGGTAACCCATCATTTTTCTTAACATTTACGTGTAATCCTAAATGGCCCGAAATTCAACAATCTTCTTCAAGTAATAGTATCAATCCCCTTGTTTGTGCTCGAGTTTTTAATTTAAAGTTAGCGGAATTATTAAGAGATATAAGATCTGGTCGTTGGTTTGGCAAATGCATTTATATGATGCATGTCATAGAATTTCAAAAGCGAGGTTTACCACACGCTCACATTTGTTTTAGGGTTGAAGGTGGTGGCCCTGTTCAAAATATAGATATTGATAAATTTGTAAGAGCTGATATTCCTCATGCATTAGAGGCTGAGGGTAGACTACAGAAGGCCGTTTTAAACCACATGATTCACGGCCCCTGTGGTCCTCCATATAGAACTAATTTACCTTGTTGGGATAATGATAAAAATAAATGTTCAAAATTTTTTCCAAAACGAGAAACACCTACCACATTTTGTGATGATAAAGGTTTTATAAATTTATGTAGAAATAGCAAAAATGAAGCTATAATTAAATATCGTGGCCAGGATATCATTGTAAATGATACATGGGTTGTACCTTATAATGCCGGTCTTCTTCTAAAGTACGATGCTCATATTAACTTAGAAGTGTCTTCACAACGCACGATCGTTAAATATTTGTTTAAATATATAACTAAGGGACCTGACGAATCCCGAGTAGCTGTAGTGTCTGAAGAAAATCAAAATAACGAGATAGAACAATTTGTAACAAAACGCTATATAGGTTCAAGCGACGCTGCTTGGAGAACGTTAGAGTTCGATGTAACCGCACGCGAACCCAACGTTAAACAATTATCAGTTCATCTCGAAAACCAACAACCAGTTTATTTTAAACCAGGCACTGAAGTAGAAGCTGCGAAAAAAGCCGGATCCGATTTAATCACGTATTTTAACCGCCCCGTAGGTGAGGAATTCGACACCCTTACTTATCTAGATTTTTACGAACGGTATATTGTCCATTCTAAGCGTCCCTCTATTAAAAATACGAACATTTTTGAAACATCAAATCATAAATTTATAACTAAAAGACAACGGGGTGAGCTTGTCGCGCGTCTTTTTTGGGTCGCACCTAACAGAGGTGAACAGTTTTATCTTAGAATCCTTTTAAAATCTTACCCGTGTCGTAGTTACACAGATCTCAAACATCTTGGTGGTCCAAATTGTACAACTTTTCAGGAAGCTGCTAAAATAGTTGGTCTTGCCGATGACGAAGTCGAATACGAAAGAGCTATGTTGGAAGCTTCAACTTTTTTTACAGGACCACGTCTGCGTAGCTTTTTCGTACTTTTGGCTGTAAACGGTGTCCCAGTCGCGTCTCTCTGGGACACTTTCAAAAATCAATTAAGTGAAGATATTTCACACCGGTTAGGTAATGAAGACAACGATAGAGTGTATACATTATGTCTTATACAAATCAATAGGATGCTTTGCAAACACGGATCAACTCTTACACAACACGGTTTGCCAGAAGTCGTTGATGACACTACGGAGTTAGGCAGGGAACGCGTAGAGTACAATCACGGCACATTAATAAATTTTGTAGATGAATGGGTTCCTCGCCTATCCCTTGAACAACAAATAATTTTTGATTACGTCGCGAAACTTTGTACCGATGAAAATTATCGCGACATTAACGATACTGCCATTTTCATTGATGGTCCCGCAGGAACTGGTAAAACGTTATTATTAAATGTAATTTCAGCTCACGTGCGCGGTAATTTAAAAGGAGTAGTTTTGTGTACTGCCAGTTCTGCTATTGCTGCTCAAAATTACAAGGGAGGAACCACCGCGCATAGCATGTTTAAATTTCCTTTAGATCTTGTAGATGACCTTGGCTACTGGAACATTACAAACGGTACTCAAAGAGCTGAATTAATATCACACGCGAACGTAATTGTATACGATGAAGCACCTATGGCCCATAAATATTTGATTCATCTGCTTGATAGATCATTGCGTGATCTGATGCAAAATAACAACATTTTTGGAGGCAAAATTATTCTATTTGCGGGAGATTTTAGACAAATTCCTCCTGTAGTTTCAAATGCTAAAACTAATTCAGATATTCTAAATGCATCAGTTAAGACATCACTTCTTTGGCAAAACTTAAAAACTTTTTCATTAGCTACATCGCAAAGATGTAGCGAAGATGTAGAATTTGCAGAATTCTTATTAAATTTAGGCTCAAACAAATTACCTTTATATGCAATAAAAAATCATAATAACATTCAAAATTTTGTAGATTTGAGTGGTATTGATATTGTTTCAGAATTAGACGAATTAATTGACTTTGTTTTCCCTTTTATTGACGAGGCTTGTGTTTGCATACACAGAGCAATTTTATGTACACGCAACGATGCTGTTAGAGAAATAAATAACATAATTTTAGAAAGATTAGAAGGCGAAGTCCTGCACTTCTATTCCATTGATAAAGTAGAAAATGATAATGCAGATGAATTGTTTTTAGGGCCAGATGCACTAAATCACATGCAACCGAGAGGTATTCCAGAGCACGACCTTAAATTGAAAATAGGATGCGTTTGCATGATCATGCGTAATCTTAGCTTTGCTGACGGACTCGTAAACGGCACGAAAGTTATAGTAACAGCTACTTCACCACGAATAATTACTATTCAAAAATCCGGAAGTACTCAACACTATTTAATTCCACGAATCTTGTTCAAAAGTCCCATTGATCCCAAAAGTCCATTCGAAATGTGTCGTCGTCAATTTCCTTTACAGCTATGTTACGCAATGACTATTCATAAAAGTCAAGGTCAAACAATAAACCGCGTAGGGATAGATCTAAGATCAGATATGTTTAGTCACGGGCAATTATACGTCGCCCTAGGTCGAGTAAAAGAAAAACAACATATAAAAATTTTACTTCACAAAGATCGGATTTTAGATGGCAAACCGTACGCGAAAAACATAACAATACCAGAATTACTATAATTAAAATTTTATTGTTTTAATGCGGTTGTCTTCATTCGTGACTAAAAATCAATTTAAAATTTAGAGCAACCTGATTAAGTTTTAAGCGGTTCACCTCTGTATCTCTATAGGCAATTTTATAGTTAAATTTAAAAATCAATTAATCATGTCGACATGGCTATTCCGTGCGTTTATTTTTATTTTTTGTTGTATATTTAATTTATTATTATGTTTGTACTATTGTATTTTATATAAACATTTATATAAACATCACACTTTCGGCGGGTTTTTTGTTTATAATTTAAATTTTGACAAAATTGTGTGACAATTTTGACAATGTGATTTGTGACAAAATATACATGAAGCATTATGTTCAATGAAATTTTGGATCAAGGCAACTATAACTATTAATTTGTAAAACGGATCAAAAGGTAGTTATGGTGAAATATTTGTTGATTTGAAATCATCATAGTACTATATAACTGTTTAGTAGTAAATTTGTCCGATTATGCGTTATTAGCAATGGTTTATTGCTAGGTTAACTGTTTGATCTGTACGACTCCTGATTCACGTCGGTGACAGCTCGTCGCCAATCACACGGTCGAAGTGGAGTCAGTGAATCTGACTGTCAGTACGAATTCGCCATTGTGATACGTTGTCGCACCGATGGTTGGTTGGTTTGAGTGTGGTTGGTATCGCTCAACTGGGATGTATCGTGTTTTCTGTGGTGTGTTGACCTGGGCAGAAGTCTGTGTTGAATTGTCGGAGGATGTGCAGTCTGACTGTCTTGGTTCGGTGTGGGTGTGTCTCCGTCAACAACAAGTGTTAGTTGGAGCAGGAGACGGCGTCGACTTATCGAAACGGTGTAGCTGACATGTGGAGATCACGATCGGTGTGAATCTATGTCCTTCAACATGGGTAAGTGTTGGTCTGGGTGGAAGACGGCGTTGATATGTCGAAGCGTTAGATGACATGTGGAGATCGCAATTGGTATAGAGCTATGTCCGTCAACATAGGTAAATGTTGGTCTGGGCAGGAGTCAGTGTCAAGTCATCGAAGAGGTGAGCTTCGTCTGTTTTGATTTTGTGTGGCTCTATGTACGGATCGGTGGCAGAACTTGGATATCATCATTACATAAAAAAACAACTAATATTAATTTAATTAATACGTCGAGTCATCGAAAAGGTGCGCCTTCGACTGGGTGGTGATACAATGTGGCTATATTCACCAACAGGGGAACATATTCATCGTCTTCTCAAATTATGAGTCGCATTGTAATTGTAAGTCGGTGTAAAATCGTTAGTGAGATGCGCTAACTTATTAGAGGTGATCTCTCTTACTATAACTAAAGCTTAGGACAGGTGCGTTATTGGATTTCTTGATATTGTGGAATATGTTTTATTGTGATTATGTAGTTCTGTATACAAAATCAAACAAGGACAAATACTTGAATTAACAAGACCATCACGAAGTCCTACTTTTAGGTGGTTATCACAGTACGTCTCGAGTACGTACAAAGTTTGTGATCAATTGATCATGACGTGTGATAAACATTTAATATAATTAATATTTGTACTTAGCGCACGCGCAGACTCTGGTATGCCTAACCCCAGCAGTACGCAAACATTATCACGACGTTTATGTTCGATAGGTAATTCGAAAACTGAGAAGGAAATACCTAAATCATTTTGACATCGAATCAAAATGACAATTAACAAAAAAATAAAATGAATTACCAAAATAGAATTGATATAGGGTGTCTAATATTGTACGCGAGAATGTTAAAGAGTCAGATAATTAATTTAAAACTATATTTATTTGCTTTACATATATATACTGACTCACCCTGAATTCATAAACAATTGGCTAAGTCTTAAACCTTACTCACCTGTGAAAATCGGGGCCTGTGTGTGGGTAAAATGTAAATTTTAATGTTTCTTTTCTGATCTTTGTTTCCTTGTGAGAAACAATAAAAAAAACCGTCATGTTTAGCTGTGACGCACCTACAAGAATTGAAGATTTTTTAATACGAGTAATTCACACTATGCTATTTCTTCTTTTAGTGTTGCCATGTATTCAACCTACCGAGGCCTTGCATTTGATATTTTATTCGAATTTGATAACCATTCCAGAAATGTGATCACATCTTAAACCTAAAACTTATAATTGTTACACCTACTTTAATGACAATAATTAAAAGAAGTTATATTAAACAACAAAATGTGTAATTAAGACAAACATATAAAATGTATGATATGTAGTACTTGTAATAGCTAAACTAAGTATAAAAAGTTGTATACTAACTATTGTATAAATAGTTTGACATGATTTGATTGAACAAGTGACATAATAGCAGCATTTATAATAATATGTTCTATGATTAGTTTTTATCGAACATTGTATTGTATAAAAATAATCTACACAATATTCAATCATAAAGACGATAATATAGCTGAAATACTAATTTAATTGACCTGTTTCTGGTGAATAGTACATATAAAGAAGATAGTGCCACGATCAAATTACAACACACCGCCTACTAAATCAAACAGTGTCCAAAAAGAATACGGTGCTTCTTATTGTTGTACATAAAATACAGGTGAGAGAATGATTTGGTTTATTAGTTACCTACATTTGCGCTTTGATGACAATGTTTTTGATAAAGCATTTACTATTTTCAGAGCACGCACGCATAGAGAGAAGCAAATCTTCCAGAGTACCAACAGGGCGACAAACTGCGTCATTATGCTATGATATTGGATACCAATATAATACTGATGGTGGGAAATGAAAAATAAATATGTAGCACAGTGAAAATTATATACAACGCATCATGCATTAAGCTAATGAGAGAAGAAATGAGGTTAAATTAATATTACTAACGCTACTACTCCAGTGTACAACTGTATCACCTATTCTTATGCAAGTCGTGCATACAAAGCAGGTGAGATAAAATATTTATTTTTTTATTTACAAAATTAATAGAAAAGTTGTATTATCGTTGTATTATCGACTGTGACATATATCTATAATAATCTATTTCTAAACGCATTTACTATTTTCAGAGCACGCAAAAACGAAGGAGATCTTCCAAAGTACCAAAAGAGCAGCAAACCACGTAATGCTTTAGATTTATGCTATAACGTGGAAAACATCATATTGAGTACCGATTTATTGGTAGTGTAAAATAGGAAGAAAATAAGTACCAGAGTGAAGATTAAATACACTGCACCAAACTAAAAAAATACAAAAATAATCGCACCTACCACCTAACCCGAAAAATGAGATTAAAGTAATATTACTATCGCTGTCATTCCAGTGCACAACTGTATCACCTACTCCTATGCAAGACGTGCATACAAAGCAGGTGAGAGAAAAGTTTTACTATCTTAGTTACCTACAAGATTATACCAAAAATAATTTGAACACTGTGACGTATATCTACAATAAACTATTTTTTAACGCTTTTACTGTTTTCAGAGCACGCAAAGGCGGAAAAGATCTTCCAGAGCACCAAAAGGGCAGCAAACCATGTTATGCTTTCAGCAGCATTACAAGTTATGGTGCTATCTCTGTCCCACTTTAGATCTATATTGCTAAAATACAATAAAAACTCCCGCTCGGCGTCAGTTGCTGATTTTATCCCTGGGCAGCCTACAACCTGTCATTACTTTAGAGTAACCTTGCCTGAACTGTGTTAAGTTTACCTTTTCATAACCCCATGAAGGGTAAGTGAAGGGATGGGATTATGCCATGATGTGTAGAACATTATATTGAGTAACCATGTAATAATGATGGTGTAAAATTGGAAGAAAATAAATAGCAAAGTGAAAATTAAATACACTGCACCAAACTAAAAAAATACAAAAAATAATCGCACCTACCACCTAACCCGAAAAATGAGATTAAAGTAATATTACTATCGCTGTCATTCCAGTGCACAACTGTATCACCTACTCCTATGCAAGACGTGCATACAAAGCAGGTGAGAGAAAAGTTTTACTATCTTAGTTACCTACAAGATTATACCAAAAATAATTTGAACACTGTGACGTATATCTACAATAAACTATTTTTTAACGCTTTTACTGTTTTCAGAGCACGCAAAGGCGGAAAAGATCTTCCAGAGCACCAAAAGGGCAGCAAACCATGTTATGCTTTCAGCAGCATTACAAGTTATGGTGCTATCTCTGTCCCACTTTAGATCTATATTGCTAAAATACAATAAAAACTCCCGCTCGGCGTCAGTTGCTGATTTTATCCCTGGGCAGCCTACAACCTGTCATTACTTTAGAGTAACCTTGCCTGAACTGTGTTAAGTTTACCTTTTCATAACCCCATGAAGGGTAAGTGAAGGGATGGGATTATGCCATGATGTGTAGAACATTATATTGAGTAACCATGTAATAATGATGGTGTAAAATTGGAAGAAAATAAATAGCAGAGTGAAAATTAAATACACTGCACCAAACTAAAAAAATACAAAAAATAATCGCACCTACCACCTAACCCGAAAAATGAGATTAAAGTAATATTACTATCGCTGTCATTCCAGTGCACAACTGTATCACCTACTCCTATGCAAGACGTGCATACAAAGCTGGTGAGATAAAAGTTTTATTCCCTTAGTTACCTACAAGATTATACCAAAAATGATTTGAACACTGTGACGTATATCTATCATAAACTATTTTTTTAACGCATTTACTGTTTTCAGAGAACGCAAAGGCGGAAATGATCTTCCAGAGCACCAAAAGGGCAGCAAACCACGTTGTGCTTTCAGCAGCATTACGAGTTATGGTGACATCTCTGTCACACTTCAGATCTATATTGCTAAAATACAATAAAAACTCCCGCTCGGCGTCAGTTGCTGATTTTATCCCTGGGCAGCCTACAACCTGTCATTACTTTAGAGTAACCTTGCCTGAACTGTGTTAAGTTTACCTTTTCATAACCCCATGAAGGGTAAGTGAAGGGGTGGGATTATGCCATGATGTGCAGAACATTATATTGAGTAACCATGTAATAATGATGGTGTAAGATGGGAAGAAAATAAATAGAGTGAATTTAAAAAAAAAAACGTACGTCAAATTGAAACAACTTCTCCCATGCATCGCGTGCATTAAAAACAGGTGATATAAATCATTATTCCCTTAATAACCTACAAGATTATTCAAGTGCGCATTTGTATATAAATAATGGAGTATTCTTTTAAATAATTATAAAAAAATTACTGCTTTCAGAACGTGCACAGGTAAAGAAAATGCTCCAAAACAGAATGTAACCTTTTGTTAAGACTGACACTAATATGGCGATGACATTTTAGTTTACAAGAGTTATCGAAGAGAGAAGAGTATTTCAAAGAAAGCAAAAAGATTTGTATCAATGATTAAAAAAAGATCATGCAAAATATAAGAAACAAAATATAAAAAATAACAAAATATATTATATAATAGCATGAAAAAAAAGTACATGCAGGAAATAAACTAAAAGAATACTTAAATAAAATGCATGAAAAAATTTGAACATGCAATACAAAATGAAAAAAAAACTTACAATTTTAAGGAAGTAGTTACATTCTAAATAATAAAAAATATAATATAATAAATAAAATAGAGATGTTACGTAATGTATGCGGTATTTGGTCAAATATTAAAAAAATGGCCGAATAAATTGAATACCAAATATTCGCTAAATATTCGTGACATCTCTAAAAAATATACGAAATGCCTTGCAATACTATTATGTATTGTAGAAATAGTAAATCAAATTAAAAGGCTTAGGTAAATACAATTTTAGAAACAACTGTATGTATTAAGATATATTGAGCAGACAATGTTTTGTAAATTTTATTATCATTATAAGTAATACTATAAGAATAAACTTATTCTAGAATGGTGTTTGTATAATAATTTTCGGGGAGTATAATAAACATGGCAACATTAAAAGAAGTAATACACTATCTTTGAGTAAACTATACATACGAAATTGGTGTTGGAATGGTGAATTATTAATAATAAAAAGAAGTTTGCTTGAGAACAAGTATGCATCCAGGTCGTCTCTCCATCTTTTTCTGAGCCTACTACGGCTGCGTCGTCCGTTCGGTAACCACTGGGTGACTATATTCGCCCATCATTCTGGATGCACTCGAACCACATTGCCTGCCCAATCCCATTTTAAGCGGGCCGTCTTAATGCCTACATCGGCTATGCCGATTTTGGGTCGTAGATCGATATTTCTGACTCAATCGATTCGCTTCCTCCAATGATGCTCTCTCCATCGCTCTCTGGCAAATCGAGTTGAGACTTTTGCGCTTCTGTCAAAGACCAAGTCTGAGTTCCGTAGGTCGATATGGGCAGTATACACATGTCGATGAGTTTTCGCTTCAGTGTCAGTAAAAGGGAACCCTTCATAAGCTGCTTCATGGACCAGTAGCTCCTCCATGCGTTTTCAATGCGGCGATTAATGTCTGCGTCTTGCCGGTTTTGGAAGGAGACTAGCTGGCCCCGGGTAAATATACTCATCGACATATTGTATAACCTGCCCATCGACTTTACCCATCGACACTACGTTTTATACGTCATGACTTTTGATCTATTCATGGCCAGTCCCACCTCAAGGCTTGCTGTGCTCAGGTCTTGGAGCATTTGTTAAAGTTCTTGTGCGGATGGAGCGAAGAAAACGATGTCGTCCGCAAAACGCAAGTTTGTGAGTCTTTAGTCATTGATGCTGATCCCTCTCATGTTCCAGGAAATTGCCAAGTTTTTAAAAATTTCCTTAAGCGTACTTGTTACTTAAGCTTAGGCGATAGAGGATCACCCTTTATACCTAATTTTTTTATTTAATTTTAGATATTTATTACCGTAAACTATGACAAATAAGACAACGCTCCGAATAACGACTTTAACCTATCATACTTCAGACAAATTCTATATAAAATGTTTATAAACAAACCGTCCTTACTTAACTTAAAAATGACTTAGTACTGATTATGAAACAGAATTTACATTTGTTGATATTTGATCACTCCATCATTATAAATTGTTATCAATTCTATCAAAAACCCAACCGTAAGTGAATAAATGTTAAGTTTGTTTACAAACATTTTCATAGAATTGAACTGAAATATTACTACAATGCAACTCGTAAACTGATGAGCCAACAAATCTTACAACTACGTTAGTGTGTATAAGATTTACAAACTATAGAATAGTAAAATATTCCGATGAAATCTTTGAACATACATGTCATAATGTACACAGACAGGTACTGTGTCAAAAAATCTTATGTGCTTGAAATCACCGAGCTCAAATCATCGATTTGAAAGTACTGGTGAAACTACCAGAAAAACAAATGCGATGAACTGTCTCCACTAAAAATAGTTTTTTTTTAAATAACATCTGCGTTTATAGTATCTTTAGCGTAGGTTTAATTCAATTAATATTAGTTGTTTTTTATGTAATGTTGATATCCTAATTCTGCAATCCGTATAAAGAGCCACACAGAACCAAAACAGACGAAAGCGCACCTCGACTCAACACTGACTACCGCCCAGACCAACATTTACTTATGTTGACAGACATAGCTCTACATCAATTGCGATCTCCACATGTCACCTAACATTATTGACACCGTCTTCCACTCAAACCAACACTTGCCCATGCATGTTGAAGGATAAAGATCCACACCGCTCTCCACATGTCAACTACACCGTTTCGACAAGTCAACGCTGTCTCCTGCTTCGACCAACACTTGTTGTTGACGGACACCCACACCGACCCAACACAATCAGACTGCACATCCTTCGATACCGACTACTGCCCAGACCAACACACTGCGGACGACATGATGTGCCTCAGTATTGAGCTGGTGCTGATTACATTTAAACTGACTGGTCATTGGTGCGGTAACCTATCCCAGTGAGGAATTCGTACTAACACTCAGTTTTACTGATTTCACTACGAACCAGTTTCTGGTTTTGGTGAAAAGTTGACATCGAGTGCAATCCAGACTCGTGCTTATCGGATAATTGACTTAACGATAAGTCATTTCTAATATCTCACAATCAGGCAAGATTTGCTATTGATCAGTATTATGGTCCTATAATTATCTCATATTAACACTCATTTCGCCAAAAATTGCCTGATACGTTTTAGTTATTCGTAGTTGTATTTAGTTTAGAGACATTTTTTTATTCGACTTAATTATTCTTGCATATTGCGTTACGATCACAAATTTGAATTTTAAATAATTTTCACGTACACACACTCGCAGGCACGATATATCTTACTTACAAAGGGAGGCACTTACCACGTAATTATAGGCTGTGGATGATAAAACGAACATAGTAGTACTTAGTATGTTATTATATTAAATATATTTTATAATATATAAATCACACTTATTCAATTACACTTACCACAATATGTATATATTCAAATATTTATATATTATTATAATATATATTTGTTTCATTGTGTATTATAAATAGGTCCTATCTAATTAGTATTTTCGTAATTAGCTTTCTTCAATAAAAAGTTTAAACCCAGGCAAGAAAGAGTATGCTTAGCTGTAGATAAAGATGCGTAGTGAGTATTTAATCTTATTTTTCTTCCTGCCCTTTTCCCACATTACGTGGGAACGGAACATGTATTTTTCTTCCATACTTCTCTATTAGCCGTCATCTCCGTTATCACATCATTCTTACCCATATAATTCTTTACACAGTCCATCCATCTCTTCTTCGGTCTTCCTCTACTTTTATATCCATCCACGTTTATGTCTAACACTCTTTTAGTCACATGATTGTCTTCCCTCCGCATGACTTGCCCATACCACGCTATCCTTTTACTCCTCAACTTTTCTATCACTGGCGCTACTTTCACACTTCATCTAATATACCTACTCATTTCTTATCTTAAGCATGATCTTATTATGATTAGTAAATACATAAATGTGCCTAAACGTAGTTAATTAGAGTCACAACCACAGACCCACACACTCAGTATTGTATTTATTTATATTTATTTATTATTTATATGGACTAATAGTAGTCGAAGTAGTAGTAGTAGTAATATTATTCATATAAGTTAGTAATAAAGTTAGTAAGTTTGTATAGCTTTGTGAGTAGATTGGAATTTCTTTTTAGCTGATAGATGTTTTTAGCAAATGTGGATTAGGCCTACTAGGGGGATACCACCATAAAAAAAACGCGCCTATAGTCATACCTCATGGGTGGTGTGGAAAACGACTAAAAATAAAGTTAAATAATCATTACTAGACATAATTAAACTTTGATTCCTGTTTCGAAACTTTTAAAGTATAATTATTAAAGTAATGACTGTTTATTAGCTCTACGATTATCAAAGTATTTTCATGGTTTAAACTTTATGTTACAGCAAGAATTTAAAATCCAGGAGTGAATTCTTGATAACATACTACTTTGTGGCCAAGCAAAGCGTTATTATCGACAATATCTGTGAACTTCAGGTTCATAAAACATCTCCCATATGCAGTATTAAGTTCGAGGTGAGCTCATGTTACACAATCTCTAAACTTGCCAGTATTTGACAGTAGATACTAATTAACCATAACGAAATCATTTCCTTATAATCAATTATATACAAAAACAGGGACTTTCATTAACACTATAAATATGTACCTATAAGCAACATTCAAAAAAATACCTATATACAGGGTGTCCCAAAAAATAGTGTCAAGCGAAAGTCCAGAGATAGAACACCCCTTGGGGTACCCGAATCACCCCCATGTATGTTCCGCGATTTTTTATAGTTTTCGAGTTATGAATTTTTGAAAATTTTTGACTTGAACAACTTAAAAAATTCTTTAAAAAAAAGTAGAAAACTTTCTTGAGATTTTTTTTGCTATTGAATTTTTATGAGTTGTTCTTTTATGCATAAAATAATCAGCTACGTGACTTTGATGAAAATTATGAAAATGTTGGTGTAAAGTCAATAAATTACATTCGGTGAATTAAGACTTAAATTTTCAACTTTAAATTAATCTTAACAAGTGATTTCATGGTTCTTAAATAAGTATTAAAAATTCTACAGACTCTCAGCTTTCATAATAATTAAAAAAAAGTAGTACTTAATGAGCTACTTTGGCGAAAATCGGCTTTCAAAGACAGCGAGGTGGAAAATTCTTAAAATTAGCTATCTGATTATAAAATAGATTTTGACCATTTTATCATTCCTAAGCTTAATTCGTTTGTTAACTAACCAAAAATGACTGCAGGGAAGCTTTTTAGAGCTTTTTTTTCACGCACGACGGGTGTTCATGTTTATATGTTATTCTGCATTTCAGACTTTTGCCTATATTTGTGCCACTAAAGCTACACGCATACCAAATAACAGCACTGTGGGGTCACTGGTGTGCCCTATGAATTTTGTCATAGTTCACTTTTTATTATAGCTAATAACTCAAAAACTGCAAGGACTAAACGAAAAATAAAAACGGGGTCGAAATGAAGATCTTTCACCTTTCTATTTGACATAATAGTCTCATTTTAATTTGTTTTACCCCTTTTGAACCCCAATATCTCAACAACCCCCCCTCTCCACCTCCCATACATTTTTAGTTCATTTAGTCACACCAAAATTATGCCATCTCTACCTACCTATGTATCAAATTTCACGATGATCGGATCTACGCTTCGAAAGTTATCCTCGGACATACAAAAATACAATATACAATGTCGATTTATCCAAGTTGATTTGGTGATCCCGCTTCGCTCGATCAATTACTTATTCATTATTATACAAATATATCATATTAATACATACCCATAATGTATTTTAAATATAATGGTTGTGTCATTATCATTCAATACTTAAGCTTACGGTGTTTATGTTTTAGGTAAGCATGTAAGAACACCCAGCCTAACCCAGCATTGGAAAACAATATTACTATGCTAACACCTACTTACCACTTAGTCCAGTAGTGGCTACTGGATAAGGACACCGACCGACGCGCGTCGTTTAAGACACCATCCGAAGTGAAACCAGGTAACAAAAATATGTATATTATAAACTAGCTTCCACTGTCGACTTTAAAAAGTAGCCTACTTTTAAATCCAAGTCATAAATACTATATAGGTACACCAAAAAAGTAATAAAAAAATCAGGGGTTTTTAATGCTAAAAGCTTATGGCCCACCTGATATTGAGTGGTAACCATCGCCTTTAACAAAGAACTGCCTTATAACGTAGATCACGGATCTCTACGTTACACTACCCTGCATCCATCAACTTGAGACATACAGATGTAAAGTCTCATATGCCAGTAATTTCACCAGCAATCACCTTCATACCGAAACACAGTAATGCTGCTTGGCAGCAGAAATATGTAGGTATGATGGTAGTACTTTCCGGGCGAGCCCTTTCACAA
This sequence comes from Philereme transversata, assembly GCA_963924445.1. Classification (NCBI taxonomy): domain Eukaryota; kingdom Metazoa; phylum Arthropoda; class Insecta; order Lepidoptera; family Geometridae; genus Philereme; species Philereme transversata. The sequence goes on from OZ004347.1 coordinate 18,379,260, forward strand.
GGAACTCTACTACTCAATACATTTGTTGCTTTCACATGGTGACAAAGTTATTACAAGTAGTATATAGTTTGTTTCACATATGAACCCTGCTTGGGTATTCCAACAGGAAGACAAACCATGTTTTCCTATCTAAATAGGTAGGCATGCTGTTTACACTATACGACAATTTATTCGATATTTTAATATACCTACCCTTAATGAACAAACAAACATAGAAACATACTTATAATATTATGTTATGTTCTTAAAACGCGTATGCACTGAGTAGCAGAAGTGCTAAATCATGTGTTTATAGGCGACGCTAACTTCGTAAAATCATGGCAATCAGGAGGGCCGTCACGTCAGTTTGTGTGGGTAATGTGACTATTAAATGTTATTACAAAAAATATGCGCATATTTCCCAAATGTTTCTATTTTTGTTGAGTTCTACGTGTTCTTTATTGAATATAAGGTGTAAGCAAATGATATTTATGTATTTGCCAGGAGTACGGTGTATAAGTTAATACAGCGAGGTGTGTACATAGATGAAAAAAAATTAAGAAAATTTATAAACTTATATATTGATAAGTATCTCGCGTTAAATATTTTGTTAAAAATCACATCTCATATATTTTTTCTTTTCGAACAGACAACAACTGGAACGACTACGACTGGCATCTCATTACAGCTCATTGAGGATGGTGGCGAACGTCGAGTCAAGCAAAGATAATATGAAAATTATGAACTGATTCAAATCTACTAACTATTTCATTTGTCAATGAGTATTCAAATCTAACAGCATTAGTTTGTTGAGAAAGATGAAATTGGTTGTTTTAGAGATATATGAGAAGGATTATTATAATACGTTCATATTACTTTTTTACTTGACATTAGTATAGTGCCTCATATATCTATGGATAGCTATGTTCAGCAGTTTACTTCCTGTGGCTGCTGATATGATGATGTATGCCAAACGATTATCAAGCACTAGAAATTAGAAGAAGAAGCATTAGATAGTTAACAAGATTGACCAAAAAGATCGCCCCGCTCCAAAATTTAATTAAATATTTATTTTATTGTTAAAATTTAATATATTAGCTTTACACGCGTTGTTTGTTATAAAAAAAGTAGCCTATGTTTGAATCCAGGTCATAATCTATCAACACACCGAATTTCATCAAAATCGGTTCAGCCATTACAACGTAATTGAGTAACAAACAAGCATCCAAACTTTCACATTTATGATCTGAATGCGTTGTTGCAACTTGACTTGACACCCCATTTTTATCTCATGGGAACTGATTTATATAAAAGGTAGCCTATGTAGTAATCCAGGTTATAATCTAAGTACATACCAAATTTTATCGAAATCGGTTCTGCCGATACGACGTGATTGAGTAACAAACAAACACACCTCCAAACTTTATAAAGGTTTTTTTATTCTATAACACATTTACTATGTATGTAAATTGTACATAAGATATACCCAATGTAGAAAATAATAAAATATATATACCAACTTCTCAATTGTTTAATTTATAGATATTATCTGACCTTGTACGCCTCTACGGGAAACACCCTAATGGCCTACTGCTAATACGGGCATACTGGACTTTTTGAAATGGTTAAAGCTGGTGGGATTTATTAAACTAACCCGTCTCGCCATTCTTCCATACCTACAAACTTTGATACCTAATTGCATCATTAAAAAATTGGTAAATATTAAGAAAGTATCCACGAACTTGCTCATTATGATACAAAACTATTGATTGTTTATGTAAGTTATAAAATTGCAAGTTGAACTACCCTTAAATCATCTTACTTATTTTTAAAGTTCCTTCTTAAAATACATGTAGGTACCTACAATTTTAGCCTGATATGATTTGATTTTGTAAGAGTTTCGAAGGGGGAATTTCCATCAAACAACACATTACCCTCGCGAGCTGCAAGCAGCTCGCGCACTACGCAACCTCTAGTTTATTTATGTAAATCATACACATAAAGCGTGTAGATTCGGTTTTTAAATTAGAAACCATCTTTGTGCATGTAGCTCTATAATCTATACATATAAAATGCTTTGTCCTTAATGACTAACGGACGGATCAACGCACAGCCGCTGATCGTAGAGACCTGAAACTTGGAGGGTGTGTTCTTTGTATGACGTAGGCATCCGATAAGAAAGGATTTTCCGAAATTCTGCCCCTAAGGGGGTGAAAAAGGGGGCCAAAGTTTGTATGGGACAACATGATTCCTTGGTCCAATCTACTTCAAATTTTGCATAAACCTTTTTTAACAGATTTTATGGAAGACGTGTTTCGCATTTTATTGATTTTCATCCCCTGACGGGGTTAAAAGGGGTAGAAATTTATATCAATATTCCTTAGTGCTTTTGATTTATATTATATTTTATTTTGACACATGTTTGAAAACTCAATCCGATTTTATTCAAAAAAGGTTGAACTCACTTAAAAACATAAGCAATTACTCTTTAAAATTGGAATGTCTCAAAAGTCACCGTACTATACCTCATTTAAAGGTTTCCTTTTATGACACGGCCTCATTGGGACGTAGAGTTCGAAATTTGAAATGGTAAGGACTAGAACATTTTGATCAGAAGAAAATAGTTTTTTTTTAGTTTGTCTTAGAAGTATAGTTTAGTGTGTATTGCTTTTCGCAATTTTACATTACACTAATCTTATAAACGTCAAAGTTTGGATTTTTGTTTATTTGTTTGTTTGTTACTCAATCACGTTGTAACAGTGGAACCGCTTTTGATGAAATTTGGTATAAACGTAGATTATAACCTGGATTACCACATAGGCTACCTTTTATCAAATAAATCAGTTTCCATAGGATAAAAATGGGTTGTCAAGTCTAGTTGCAACAGCGAGTTTAGCTTTATTTCTAGGTTACCTACACATTTAGAAGTGTAACGCGAACGAAGTCGTGGGCAACAGCTAGCTATGCAACTATATATCTATCATTATATGCAAGAACTACTTCGACATCTGGGTAATTTACAAAGTAACCGTCAGATATACGTCTTATCGTCTCAGTATATAAACCTAACATATTTTAGTATGTCTACTCTACTATTATACGCCCACGCTCCTACTTGACGGGGTCATAAAACGTGGGACCAACGACGATGATATTGCTACCTCCCTTGCTCTTGCAGCCCTTACGGGAGCCGTTAGTGATGCGCTGTCTGCCAATCGATATCATTATTTATCAGTAATTGTACTGAAAATGAAACATATTTATGGTTGACCCCATCTGCAATGAGTCTTAGCGTATGACATTGGCGTTGATGACATATATGTTAAATAAACTAGTGGTTCGCCCCGGACTCAGATCTCGCGCGTCTCCCATAAAAACCAAAAAAATATAATATGTAATCTTTGACTATCAAAATAGTGCCACGAAATGATAACCAAATAACTTGATCTACCGTTTCATCCAAATTACAGGTAACGGGAGTTCATGTTAATTGGATATACTTTTTTGGGGTAGAAATTGCAGTTATTCTGGATTTCAGACTTTTGCCTATATTAGTGTCATTAAAGCATACCAAATTTCAGCACCGTAGGGTCACTGGTTTACCCTGTAAATTTTGTCAAAGTTCAGTTTTTTTATGGCTAATAACTTAACAACTACAAAGTTTAAACTAAAAATAAAACCGGTGTCGAAATGTACTCACAAATACCTTTTATTAAACGTGCGATTTGATCGGATAGTCTCATTTTGGTATTTTTACCCCTCATGAACACCAATATCTCAAAAACCCCCACACATTTTTTTGCTCATTTAGTCACACCAAAATTGTGTCATCTACCTACCTATATACCAATTTTTTGATGAATTCGATGAATTCACGATGATCGGTTAAACGCTTCGAAAGTTATCCTCGGACAAACAAACATACATACATACAACGCCGATTTGCCCAAGTTGATTTAGAGATGTTGCTTCGCTCGATCAATAAATTGAATAAGTAAAACTTTTTTTAACAAATTTGTTGGTTTGAGCCTCCAAGTCCAAGGTCGTGCGACCTTACACTTTTCCTTGGACACCTTGCTAGTTATCGTCCGTCAAAATCCTTATTAATAATTTCCTTAGACCTAAAAAACAAATAGTCGCTTCTTAAAATCCCATTTATTTCATCCCACAGCCCATAATAACAATTTCCTCCCAAAGGATCCGAGGTGCTCTCGAGAAGGCTTCAACTCCTTGAAACTAACCGGCACTTGGGTGAAGCTCTCTCTACTTTGAGTTTATTTTAACCGCGGGTTTAACTTAAATATAAATCTTGAGAAGGTAAGATAAGGCATTTGCGAGAAAGTCTGAAATTTATAAAATTGTTAGAAGAAATGAAAATACATATATTTGGTATGCCAAATATGTATTTAATTCTTCACAAGACATACCATTAAGTATTTGTATTTACATATTTCTCTCGAGCGCATATTTATAATACTAAAGTATACATTTTTATACACAAGTTATTGATCAAGCGAAGCGAGATCTCCAAATCAAGTTGGGCAAATCAGTGTTGTATGTATGTATGTATGTTTGTTTGTTTGTCCGAGGATATCTTTCGAAGCGTTAATTCGATCATCGTGAAATTTGATACATACATAGGTCAAATATTCAAATGAAAGGTCTTCATTAGTACATTAAGATTCCGTTTTAATTTTTAGTAGAGTCTTTATGGTTTTTGAGTTATTAGCCATAATATAAAATAAACTTTGACAAAATTCAGAGACCAGTGTGTACACCAGTGACCCCACAGTGCTGTAATTTGGTATGTGTGTAGCTTAAGTGACACAAATATAGGCAAAAGTCTGAAATCCAGAATTACTGCAATTTGTACCCCAAAAATGAGTAACCAATTAACATGAACTGCCGTGATCTGTAATTTGAATGAAACTGAAGGCGAAGTTATCTGGTTATTATTTCGTGGCACTATTTTGATAGTCAATGATTACAAATAATGTTTTTTTGTGTTAATCAGAGACTTGCGAGATCTCAGGTCGGGGCGAATCACTAGTATAAATTAAATAATAATAACTAGGTAGGTACAGTCAATTCAATGAAAAAATATAAATTTCATGTTTCGAGCTCTCAGGGCCTTTTGTCATCAAAGTTGATCGTATAGGCTTATCTTTTTTCATCCGACTTCAGAAAAAAGAGGATATTCTTAATTCGTCAGAATCTTTGTTTTCCCCTGATTAATCGAAGACGCCGGGACCGATTCGAGAAGTTTTTTTTTGTCTAAAAGGGTATACTTCCCAGGTGGTCCCATTGTCACCAAGTCAGGATCTGATGATGGGATATCAAAAAGGAGGAGGTTTTCTATTCGGCTGTATTTATTATATTTGTTAGAACTCCGACATTTAGCAACCGATTTGGAAAATTATTTTGTGTTAGAAATGATATACTTTTAGATAGGTCCCATAAAAGTTTCATCAAAATCGGTTCAGTAGTTTGGTTAAGTCGGTTGTATTGTTAAAAAGTTACTTATTAGTTTTGTGTGGTAATTACAATAAATAGTTTTCATAACTTATCTTATCTTAAACGTATATATATATTGATTTTCTATATATAATATACGAGTATAACCGCTTTATGGTGATAAAATATTACAGTTGCTCTATTTGCACTAAAAACGGGATATTTACCATAATTTGTGAGTTTTTGAGTATTCCGATATTTTGACGCGATTTCTGAGTTTTCTGAGGGTATACTCACAAATCATGGTAAATATCCCGTTTTTAGTACAAATAGTGTTCATTACCATGATCATTTCAAAAATTAATATGATATTTTCGTAAATTCTGAAAATAGGCTAGCTAGCAAAAAAACCTCCTTAAATAAATTTACATAGACTACCATTCACTTATTTCAAAATCCTTAAAAGCCAATTCCAACAAATCCTATAAATTCTTAACAAACGGACAACACAAGGATTCTACAAAACCCACTACCATATTAATTTGGTATCCTTGTGATTATACGATTTGTAAAATGCCACCTCGATGTGTTCTAATTCCAATAGTAGAATCAGTGTTAAACCTTCGTTTTTCAAAAAAGCAGCAGCCCACCTAAGACGGTCATTAAATGACGTTAATGATGATAGACAACTCTATATTGATACACCAAATTACATAACCTAAAAAACTAATACTAATACGTAGTGTTACAATGCGCGGTTTTATCGCTTAAAGCGATCTCTTCCAGGCAACCTTTGTTATGTGAGAGAAGTGCGGTGTTGCAAAAAGTAATATTAAGTGTATTAACTAGTGGTTTGCCCCGAACTGAGATCTCGCGAGTCTCCCATAAAACAAAAATTTATTATTTGTAATCTTTGAACCCCAAAATAGTGCCACGAAATGCATAACCATATTACTTGACCTACAGTTTCATCCAAACTACAGGTAACGGGAGTTCATGTTAATTGGTTACCATTTTTCAAAGTTCACTTTTTATTACGGCTAATAACATAAAAACTACAAAGATTAAACTAAGAATAAAAACGGGTAGAAATGTACTCACAAATACCTTTTATTATACGTGCCACTTGATCTGATAGTTCCATTTTGTTTTTTTTACCCCTCTTGAACCCCAATATCTCAACAACCCCCATATTTTTAGCTGATTTAGTCACACCAAAGTTGCGCCATCACTATCTACCTGTATACCAAATTTCACGATAATCCGATGAACGCTTCGAAAGTTATCCTCGGACAAACATACATACATACAACGCCGATTTGTCCAAGTTGATTTGGAGATCTTGCTTCGCTCGATCAAAAATCTGTATAATTTTTTGTAAAAGCAGCGGCGGGTATGATGGCTCTTTGACACGATTTTTGATGATTATCATCATACTTTGTATATAAGGGGGGGGGGGGGGTTACACTAGGGAAGAGAGCACGCGAGCTATTTGCTGTTATCAGTCATCAGGCTTGTCTGACGGTCTAAAATCTCCTAAAACCTCAAACAAACTTAATTACGTCCATGAAATAACGGCCAACGCAATACAATAATCCCTCTTTAGAAATAGACTACATGCAATACAAACATACTAATTCTTCGTATTTCCAACCTTGCCCTATAAATATTTTTAAAACAAATCTAATAAATTATCTACAGAGACAATTGCTTCAATTCGACAGAACCCAATCCCATATTAATTTGGTATCCTCTAATGATCCTACGATTTGTTAAATGCCACGATTGTAATTCCATTAGTGGAATTGGAGTAGGGGGTGTGCTCCATGGAGTTGATTGGACGAACGATTTTGCAGTGCGATTCATAGGTGTTGTAATTCATTTCATGTGAACATAAATCATTAAAAACTAGAGTAGCGCACTCTATCTCTGTCGTATGGAAATATACTTTTTTGGCTATAGCTAAGTTTTATTATAGATACCGATAATCATTAAACATCCTAGGCCACGTATTTTTTAACATATTGCAATATCGCGCCAAACTGATGTAAACTCAAAATGAAGAATAACTTTAAAACCTTATCAATTCAAACATAAGTTATGTGCAATGTTAAGTAGTGTGTTATGTAATAACATTTTTTTTGTAATTGTATTAAACTAGTAGTTCGCTCCGAACCGAGATCTCGCGAGTCCCCCATAAAAACCATAAAATATTATTTGTAATCCAACGTAGGGCTTTTAGGCTTATAGGTGAGCAATATATGGTGGAGACTAAGACCCAAAGTCTCGAACACCGCCGTCAAGTTGCAAGCCTATCGATCTTTTACAGAATACATTTCGGGGAATCTGCCCAGGAACTTTACGATCTGATTCCGCCATCTCCTTTCCACCAAAGGACAAGCAGGCGCACGGCTCAGTACCATCCGTACCTAGTTGATATACCACCCATCCGCACACACCATTTTGGTTCTACGTTCTTGATGCGCACAGCTAAGGTGTGGAATACTTTGCCGTCATCTGTTTTTCCTAAAGAATACAATCCGGGCCTCTTTATGGTAAGAATAAATAGGTTTCTCCTAGATCTTTGTGCTTCATCTTAGACCACATCATCGCTTACCATCAGGTGAGATTGTGGTCAAACGAAGATCTATAAAGTTTAAAAAAAAAATGTATATTTGTTTGTCCCACGATAACTTTCGAAGCATTGATCCGATCATCGTGAAATTTGGTACGTAAGTAGGTTAGGTGTGATGACACACTTTTGGTGTGACTAAATGACTATTGGCCACTGACCAGATTGGTCAAATTTGGCTGTGGATCGTGATGGATGAAGGGGAGATGGGGAGACCTTTGCCCAGCAGTGGGACAATAGGTTAGTAAAAAAAAATGACTATTATACGCTATATACAGTATATAACTGTATTTCACGATGTTCACGATAAACGCTTCGAATGTTATCCTAGGACAAACAAACATACATACATACATACAACGCCGATTTGCCCAAGTTGATTCAGAGATCTCGCTTCGCTCGATCAGTTATAAGACTGGCACCAGGTAGGTATATTCCTATACAGTCCACCCAATAACGGAGGTGTTAGGTAAGTGCGTGAGCAGGGACCTAAGCGATTCCTAAAGAAACTTGTTTAGGGTGCTTTGGAAGTGAGCATACTAAACGCCTTGAAGTCTAGGTGAGCCGGAGAGGTGGTGGGCATAAAGAAGGTCCAACTTTTGGGATTTTTACTTATATCTCGGAAACGGTGCATTGATCGTAGGAAAACATCTCCAAATAAAAGCTCATAAAATTTTCTACAACTTTTATTGGACATACTTTTTTCGAATTTCTAACCGTTTTCGCGTTACACGTTCGGTAAAAGTGAACATTTTAGAAAAAACTAAAATTGAATTGGTTTGAAGACGGGTTTTTTTACGTGAATTTAATTTTTTTTATTTGTGTTAAACAAGGAGATTAGATGCTACCGCGGGTAACACTGAGCGGTACTTACACCTCATTTACAGCGCTCACTCCCGCAGCCTACGATGGAGTGAGGGATATATTATATACATTTCTATGTAGCCATCAGATAGATCTTTTGAACAATATAACTATAGTTTTTGTAATTTTAAGCCCACCATTCACACGCGCACCCCTCTGCCGGATTTGTCGCTGGCGATAAGATCACTTTTTTTGTGTACATCCCATTATCGTTCGAACAAAATGTCTCGCAAAAACGCACGATGTCTCGCCACACGTGTAGCGGTACATTTATTTATTCTCTAGTGAATATGAGGCTTTATAATCACGCGAACGAAATCGCGGATAAGCAGCTCGTAAAATATAACTCAATAATATATTTTTTAAAGTTCATATCATCATCATATCACCCAAAAGACATGCACTGCTGAACCTATGTTCAAGATATTTACATCAACAAATCTTGTGTGGCCTGCACCCAAAGGGGGGCTGTCCTTTGCTGCGATTTCCAGTTTTAAGTTATATTTAATTCCAGAAACCTAAAATCGTGTTATGAAAACAGGAAAATACATTTAAAAAATCCGGCACAATATAGTTGTATAAGTTATTTTTCTGAAATAAATTCAACAGAACAAAACGCTTCCCAACTCGTTAAAAACTGCGATGTGTGACAGACAAACTCCAGACCAAACATTTATCTGGCAAAATTTCGTGCCCATACAATATTTCTGGAGGCAAATAACCATTTCTCCTATTGATGCCAGCCACAGTTCCATACAATATATACATAAGCGGTTCTCCAGAAACAATAACCGTTATATGACGTACTTACGGTCGTTATAACGGTCGAAGCTTTTCAAGAAACTAGATTATGTATGATCTAATATTATCTAATGTTAATAGTAGGGTTTGAATTGGATGTTTGTACAAGTTTAGACAAAGACCGTTTGTTTCACTAAACGATTAGCAATTGTTGGGGTACCATAATGAAAATAATGGTAGGTATTTCTTATTTATTTCTGATTTTTAAGCTTTTTTTACGTGCCGGTAGCCTGATAAAAGCTAAAAAACAATAGTCAATGAAGCGATGCCTTACATAATAGAGCATTACACCAGCGTCAATCTTTTTATAGTAAGAAGTGGATAGATTTGCCTAAAAATCACAAAGAATTGAAATATTTGGAGTAGACCTTAGCTCTGCAGTGGCACAACATCTATCCAGCCTCCAGTACCCACTGTTGAGACTAGGGCTTCTCTCTATTACACCAATCTAATCAGTCTTGCTTGAACAAGTCTGATCCGATGCTATCCAAATTTCGCTATGAGATCGTCAAAGCATCGGGCTGGTAGTCTGCCCTGTGATAAACGTCCATCTCTTGGCCACCACTCTATAGCACAGGTTATGAACAAAACATAAGCAGAGCCGTGTACCTAAGCTAGTATACACATATGACTTACATTTCCATAAACGTTCCGTATTCAATTAGACCCCAGTACCCTTGTCAAGGAAAAATCCTTCGCAGGACTCTGACGGTAATAAATTCCCTCTCTGTAGAGAATTTTATAATCTTTGGTGTCGTATTTTGATACTGGTTCTGTTTTGGTTACTAAGTAGAGATAGATATATAATTAATTATTGCACAACATAAACAACAAAACAATTAAATTAAAAATCTGCAAATCCGGCCCCATATGGAGTATTGCTGTCATTTATGGGCAGGAGCACCTGGATATCAACTAGGGCCACTTTACTCTGTTCAAAGACGAGCTTTGAGAATTGTTGACGATCCCATTCTCACAAGCGGTATTGAGCCCTTAAGTCTCAGGAGAGATTTTGCGTCCCTGTGTGTGTTCTACCGCTTGTATAATGGGTTGTGTTCTGAGAAGTTGTTTGATATGGTGCCTACAGGATCGTTTTATCATCGCACCGCTCGCCATCGGCAGGGAATCCATCCACACACCTTGGAGACGATCTGGTCGCGTACCGTGAGGTTCCAGAGGAATTTCCTTCCACGAACCCTTCGCTTGTAGAATGGTCTCTGCTGAGGTTTTCCCTAGGGACTACAGTATCAGTTCTTTAATAAGGGCGTTTTGAAAATTTGAAAGAGTCGGCAACGCGCGACTAATACCTTTGGTGTTACAAACGTCTATAGGCTACGGTAACCGCTTACCATCAGGTAGGCCGTATGCTTGTTTGCTCAGTGGTATAAAAAAAAATTATAATAAAAATGAAAATGCTTACAATTAGTGGTCTTATCGCTAAGTAACTAGGAGATATCAGGTCGTATTTCCATAGTGGAGTGGCGTTCTATCCTCTGCCTTAATGCGATGTATGATGGGAAAAAGACTTGATAAAGATTGCTGGGGGCCGTTGGGTATAGGCCGCACAAGATTGGTTGCTCTGTAAATCTATAGGGAAGGACTATGTTCAGCAGTGGACGTCCTATGACGACTATGGTGACATGATGATAATATTGAATTAGAGAAATATTAAACGGGTATCTATCGCGTTTATACCTTTTTATTTATGATCCCGATGTTTCGACTGTGTTTGACATAATAACGATTTAGAACCTTTCAAATGACATGTTTATTCATTGATATGAAATCAAGATCATTATCAAATTGTATATTATTTACCAAAACTTTTTTGTTTATGACATCATCCATTTCTAATCTGTAGCACACTACACTGAGTTATAGCTTATCTAATTTCATTATATCCAAAGGTTGTCTGGAAGAGATCGCTCTCAGTAATAAGGCCGCCTATTGTATTGTCTTTTTAGTTGTGGTCTTATTTATTGTTTCTGTGTGGTAATAACAATAAAGATTAATGTTATCTTAACTAATTCTTGACGACCTCCGTGGCGCAGTGGGCGAATAGCCGGCTGAGACGCAGTAGGTAGCAGGTTCGATTCCCGCCGCGGAATGTTTGCATGATTTACAGATATTTGTTTCGGGTCTTGATGTTTTTCTATACATAAAAAGTACGTATTAACAAAAAAAAAACAGTACATAAGTATTCTATTAGTTATCTGGTTCCAGTACAAGCTCTGCTTAGTTTGGGGCTAGATAGCGCTGTGTGAAATGTCCAGCAATATTTATTTATATAAGAATACTTATATAAGAAAGTCTATTAAAGAGCTACACAACTACTTAACGATTATGATTGTTATTCATGTCATAAGCTGCCAAATTTATTCGTAGCCATAGCAACGGCAGTCATTGGAAAAATATTGTATTAGTAGACTACAAAAAAGTCTATAGTGGCATTTTTATTTGTTTTAATTCTTTATTGCACAAAAAGAAAAAGGTACAAATGGAGATATTAATGCTAAAAGCATTTTCTACCAGTCAACCGTGACTAGGTACTAACAAAAAAAATACAAATATAAATAACTAGTGGTTCGCCCCGAACTGAGATCTCGCGAGTCTACCATAAAAACAAAAAAAATATTATTCATAATCTTTGAGTATCAAAATAGCGCCACGAAATAAATAACCAAAAAACTTGACCTACAGTTTCATTCAAATTACAGGTAACGGGAGTACATGTTAATTGGTTACACTTTTTTGGGGTACAATTTGCAGTTATTCTAGATTGCAGACTTTTGCTTATATTTATGATACTTACACTATACGCATACCAAATTACAGCACTGTGAGGTCACTGGTGCACCCTGCGAATTTTGTCAATGTTTAGTTTTTATTATGGCTAATATGTCAAAAAATACAAAAACTTTACTAAAAATAAAAACGAGGTCGAAATGTACCAATGAAGAACTTTCATCTGACGTCTCACTTGACCTAATAGTTTCATTTTCAGTTAGTTTTACCCCTCTTGAACCCCACTATCTCAACAACCCCCTCAAATTCTTGGCTCATTGAGTCACATCAAAATTGTGCCATTACCTACCTATATACCAAATTTCACGATGATCGGATAAACGCTTCGAAAGTTATCCTCGGACAAACAATCATATATACATACATACATAAATACATGACGACCTCCGTGGTGCAATGGGCTAATAGCCGGCTGAGACGCAGGAGGTAGTGGGTTCGATTCCCGCCGCGGAACAAATGTTTGCATGATCTACATATATTTGTTTCGGCTCTGGTTGTTTTTCTATATATTATAATTATGTAATTACAAAAAAAAGTATATAAGTATTCCATCAGTTATCTGGTTCCCATAGTACAAGCTCTGCTTAGTTTGGGGCTAGATAGCGCTGTGTGAAATGTCCAGCAATATTTATTTATTTATTTTATACATACAACGCTGATTTGCCTAAGTTGATTTAGAGATTTCGCTTCGCTCGATCAAAAAAACTACTAACTACCTACTTAATTGCTTACATAAATATAATAATACTCACAAATACAATATAATTATAAAAAATAATAAAATACACAAATATAACACGTAAATAGATAACATAAATAAATTTAATAACAAATAATAAATAAAGTTATACGGAAGGCTCAAGTGGAATTAGAATTTAAATAGTGACTATGACGCCCGAACGTTTAAAAGCTGGGCCCCAATTCTACTAAACCAATCGCTTCACTATGACAATGGTATCGTCGAAAAATCGCCACTATAGATACCTTTTGGTATTCTACTAACACAATCTTTTTTTAATGACCGCCGTTTCTATGACAACCCCATTGAACATTTGGTAGCATATGACAGCAATAACAATCATAATCGTTTAATAATGGTATGGCTCCATAATAGTTTTTCTTATAAATTAGCAGAATTGGGCCCCTGGTTTGATGACATTTTTCCAATACTGAGGGGAAGAGAGTTCCATAAGCCCACTGCCTTAACTTCAAAAGAGTTGGCACGGTAGGCAGAGGAGTGCTTAGGAGTGGCTAGAGAGAGAGAATCTGTTGATCTAAGATTACGATGGTGAGTGTCGGCTAAAAAAGTGAACCTTGATTTTAGGTAATGAGGAGAGTCTGGGTCTTTCAAAATGGAGAACAGGAGACACAGTATTTTTAATTGTCATATAATAGTGAAGCGATTGGTTTAGTAGAATTGGGTTACTGAATTTAAAAATATGGTTATTCATAGAACTAAATAAAACCGGTCTAAATCGCTCTCATCTCCCACTATCGACAGGTCTAATCCCACACGCACAGTAGCAATTTGTAGGCTGAATGCGTGCTGACCACTCTGACCAAGTAATTGTTAGTATTAATGTTGAACTGGGCACGCGAGACTTAAATTATCCACTTTTAAGGTTCTGTGGGAATTTGAGTTCATTGTCACAGTGGTTTTTTTGTCACCTGGTAATTTTAACTTTAGTCAACTTTCTGACGACGCGAGATACATAGTTGAGAAAAGTCTATAATTTTTTTTATTTGTTAAAAATTAAAATTTCACTTATTTTTTTGGAAAACTTTTAAATTTTACGTCAGCTACATATGCGATAAATACCCATTTACATCAGATATTATGTACAGTAATCGCGAAAGTTTGAAAAATACTATACATAAATGACATAGCCCAAAAGATTTAGCAAGCTGAATTGGCAGTGGGCGGAGCACACAGCTCAAAGAACTGACGGTTGTGGAGCATAAAGGTTCTTGAGTAGAGACCACGCTGGGGAAGACCCAGCGTAGGATGGCCCCCCACTAGATAGACAAACAATTATGGTAAATATTTTACTGGTGTAAACTATCACAAGAGCAAAGCCGCGGGCAATAGGTAGTATTCAATAAAGAGTAATCTATCTACAGAAATAAATTAACTAACTTTTGTTGAAACAAGCTTTCCAGTTTAATAAAATCATAACAAACAGAGGTCAGAACTATATTTCCACACGCAATATGTCATAACATTAAGTCTAGGTTCAAAACTAGTTACAAAAAGTGGCTTTGATTGCCCTACTACCCTTCGTAGTACCACAGTATTGAGTATAGTAACGAGAACCAGTAACAAAGCTATTCCTAACTTCTATACACTATCCGCCGGAACAAGATAATGGAGCGTTGTCTCTGTCACACCATCCCATAGACAATACAAGGACACGAAATGGTCAGGCGTTAACAAAACTTATAAAAAGTAAAGGTGTGTTCATATGCAACATTTACATTTATTTTACATCTAACATTATTTACATTAGACATCACTACATTCAGTTGAGAAAAAGTCTCGTTTTCGCCTTTTTTCCACAAAATTATTGTCGGTCATTTTATACATGCAAATCGATAGAAAAATCGAACAGTCCGTCAAACAAGTGGCAAGTCTTCAGGAATAGAAACAAATACAAAGTCCAAAATACCAGCTGGTTCAAAAAATAAAATAACAGACTGTACTAGCACAGTGAGCACGTCTGAACAGTGCGAGTCTCACGAACAAACTAAAAAAACTAGCGCTGTGTACGCAGCCTTAGCGTAATTTTTCTACCAATAACATGCCAGTCCATTTCTTCCCTATTATCTTGATTCCGTGGGTGGATAGTATCATACCTACTTCTAACATTACAAAAAAGCTTTTCAAGAAGATACTAAAACTTGAAGCCGACTGACAATGAAAAAATTACTAGTAGTGAATTGTGATAAGTTTCAAAAAATATTGAATTAAAGAGTGAATTAAATTATGTTACACTTATATTGATTTAGATGCTGTCTTCAGCACATTGCCTAAGCGGGTACATTACGTTTTACAAATACCTACCACACATCGCCAATTCTGTTAATTTTTTTGTTATTCAAATTCATTTATTTACACTTAAATATAACTTATCAGAATTAATTTAATACGCTATATCTAAAACTTCTACAAGAAAACTAAATACAAATTATAATATACTTACCTACATACATTCATTATTAACTTATTTTAGGTTAAAAAGGTACACAAAAAAAAACACAACAGATATACAAATACAATAGGCACTTAAAATAACTAACTTAACATAGGTAAAAAAAAAGTAAGTAAAGTAAAAATTTATTTATTGACATAATTAAGTATGACATAGTCAAATTTGAATCCATAGGCTCCCGAACTAGTTAAAAAACTGTATTTCAGGTGCCAGTGGCTTCTCCCATCATGTGTATATTTTAAATTATGTCTAGCAAAGATAGGATAGTTAAGTTTAAGCATTAATTAAAAAGAATAAATCATATGACTAAAAAAGTAAGTATTTAAAAGAAATACCTAAGCTCTCTCAAATTCAAGTCTGTTACGTAGTAGGTGCTATACTCAGGTGCATGTTTTGCTTAGTAATTAGATTATAATATATATTTATATACATTGTTTAGAATTATCAGGATCTATAAATATATGTATGTATTTAGTGTTACATAATAGGTATACATACGTAAATCCTCTCATAATAATGCTGGGGCTACATTAGCGGGCTACAGCGAATATTCGTATTAACGCGATGAGTGAGGCCGGGTAGATCGTTGCAATGCGTAGTATTCGGGCGAAGACGATGTATTAACGGGGCACTGTCGGTAAACTGGGGCGCATCAAAGGGATTTGTCGCGACAATATTCGCTTGGGTGCCTACACCTATCTCACTTCAGTGTCGTCCAAGACTTTGATGCGGGATGGACGTGCTTGTGTTTTTTTGTACACCATGGAGTGGAGTAACGAAAAAGTGTTGGAGTTCATTCAATTGTATGAAACGGAGAGTATATTATAAGAAATCCTAGTAACCCCGACCACAACAAGAAACATTTGGTACATGATGCGTGGGTTAGAATTAAAAAGAAGCCACAATCCGGCATGATGTATCGCGTCAACGCGACACGAATCTTAGTTCGCCTAATGTAGACAAGAACATTGCATATGCCCGTACACGATGTTTTAGCGTGCCAACGCAACACAAATCTTCGCCCGCTAATGTAGCCCCAGCATAACTGAGACACATTCGCTCGATCGTCTTCCAGTCATCCGCAAACACATCAAACTGAGGATGGATGGAAATAAGCTCGTTAAGGCTGCGCTGCGCACGGGAGATGGGTGACTGTTGGCAGTGCAACGTACGTGCTCGCAGTGTTTTTTTTTTTTTTCCCTGTCCGGGCGCAGAGGCCCGGCCCGCGAGCTTTCCTACCCTACCTCTAACATGATCAGAGACCGTGTTTTCTGTTGTGTCTGTCCTTCCGTATGTAATTTTAATTAGGGTTTCATTTCTTTATTATCATATTTCTTATATCTATTTATAGTTACAATTTTTAACTTTATTTAAGTTCCTTATTTCTAATATTTCTAAATTTTATATCGTATGTTACAGTATATATTATATCCATTATATACATCTAACATTACTATCTATATCTATTTTTATTTATTACTTAATGCTATTTTACACACTTAAAGGTTACTTAACAATATTACATTACAGTATTCCTATTTATTACTACTTATTCTATGTTACATAATATATTAGACAATATATATTAAACATAGCTTTAATCTATTATGTTTTTATTTTTACAGATGTACTCAGTCTCCACCTGATATGTGCTGCGCCATGGATGATGCACAACCCTGCGACGACCTGCCCTATTCGGCTTCTCCTGCCTATCGGACCACAGTGGTATGTTAATTTTTAGATTTTTATTACTAGTATTTATAAATGACTCTACTGTATGTTCCTGAATTCCCTTCTGTTTTCCTATCTGTTTGCTTGTTCTATTATGTTCCACTTTAACTTTTGTTTTTACCCATTTAAACTGAGCCAGTTTCATATGAAACTGGACCCAGTTTACCCTTTTTATTTTATTTGTTGTACAATTTATTTTTATTGATTTATATTTCCATATTTTAATTTTGAATACTATACCCCTGCGGTCCGAGGCCACGGGTTTTACGTGAGAGTTGCGTGCAAGACCAGCCTGATGCCTTTAGCAATACGCTGTTGTTGATCTTGCCAACGCGTCCCACTTTCGCCTCACAGGGCAGCCGTCGCTAAAAGCGTCGTGATCCGCTTTTTCTAGTTTTGCCTTGTTGCAATTGACGCAGCTGGGGGGGGCGTTAGCCAACCAGTCCGCGCACTCCGTTCTCAGGTGGGGCCCCCACAATGACTGCAAACGTCAATTGCATCATGGCAAAACCTCTTCCCATGCCCATAGCCCAAGCAACGTGAACATTGGATCAAAGGAGACTGATCAGCAACCCTTACTTTTTGTACGTCGATGTGGACAGCTCCCGCGCCGGTGAGCCGCTGCCAGACGGCGGGCGAGACCCGAGCGACAACGTGCGCTGTGAGTGGGTTTCTCGCCCTCCGTCTGTACCGGATCTCGACGCAGAAGTCCCCCTCACCGAGGTCTCCGAGCAGGTTTTCATTTTGGCCTCTGATTGTCTTTATTATGTCCTCGTCAGTGTTTGCATTACAGACTCCGTACAGCACCAAAAGGGGGTCTTTGTTTTTGATGTCCTCCACGTTTAGTGTGCATCCTTTCTCGGTAAGTCTGTCCTTGACCTTTCTTAGTTCCGCCTTGTCTTTACAGCTGAGAATGACTTTTCGATCTTTGGCCTTTCTGATCTTGTCAATTCTCGTCCCCTCATCCTTGGCGTTCACCGCTTTCTTTACTCTGTCGTACACTTCCTCGCCGGTGTCCTGATCGTCTTTCGACGTTATGACGACAGAGTACATCGCGGTTGACTTTGCCGGTGGCCTCCTCGGCGAGCCGGCCACAACGTTCGCGTAGGTGAGGGGTGCCTCCAAGACCTTTTGGTGTTTAGCCAGGGTGTCTCTCAATAATTCCATCTTGGCCGTGTTCTCCAGGATCAATTTGGAATGGTCATTCATTCGCCTTAGAAGATCCTCATTTTGTTTGCTAGTGGCAGGGTGAGGGGGAGATGGAGGGTGTAAAGTTTCCTCCCTCTCCTCCCCACCCTGTCCCTGGCTCTGGATTTTTGTCGTCTCTTTTGTCCCCTCCGACTCCGACTCCTTCAAGAGCTGATAGAGTCGCTCTACAGCTGCTGTAATTCCCTCTTTATACTCCGTCTTTATATTTCTAGAGCTACTGAGGCAGAGTTTAGCCTTATTCAGGCATGCCCTAGCCTCAGCAACTCTAGAGGAGTAGGTTTTCTTCGGGGGGGGGGGGGGGGGGGACATCCGAGGCGTCAGTCTGTGGTACCCGGGTTTCAGGCCTCGAGGGGCCCACCACCGGTACCACCACCCTCTTCGGAGATGTCTTCGTGGCTCTTGCCTCCATCTCCCCAATGCTCCTTCTGACCCCAAAGGCCCAGTCTTTTCTACATTCTCTTCGGCCTTTTTAGGAGGAGAGTTTTCCGTCGCCGGCTTGCTGACAGGAGTCCTGATGCCGAACATGGTGTAGGCTCGCTCTTCTCTGGCTTATAAGGGACGTCAATTTTATAAAAGTATGCGACGTGTAAAGGGCGTCGGATACGTTAGTTATATAACAATAACACAAAATACAATTAAAATAAAATAGGCACAAACAGTAAGATTATAAATTAATAATAAAAGTAAAATTTTTAACTATGTAATGTACAGAAAAGTAGTGTTAGAAGGGTATTTACAATGTCCAAAATATTTTTGGAAGTCGAGTTTTACTATCCCACAAAATACAATTTAAAATCCCTAACCTAACTTGCAACATTCAAGGCACACCGAATGTAGGTCAAAAGGTCATATAACAATTTAATAAATATCTTAAAAACTATTCGGCCGAAAAACTTGAAATTTTGGAATGAGTTAGTAAACAGTATGCCAAATATGTACAATAATTTACAATAATTTTAAAAACACTAACTACCGTTATTTTTCTTAATTTAATATTTAAAAAATTTTAAAAGTTGTTTGAAATGTCAAAGATTTGACTTTTCAAAAATCAAAAAACGCGAAATTTATACTATTAACATACTAAACAAAATGGCATTCAAACTTTTGACCCACCTTTAATTTTCGGGTACCTTGAATGTAGGTCAAAGGGTCAACACAAATTTATTCTAAAACTACGCTATGAATTTTTATAAAAGTTTCCAAAAAGTTGGGGATCTATAGGCCTATTATATACATAAAATAAAAACCAGGGGTCACCGCTCACTTTTCCAAGATAAAATTTTTTGAAAATATGCAATTTTTTAAAATGTTCATAACTCCGCCAAAATTTAACTTTTTTAAAATTTTCAAACGGCTCCGCATTTGTCACGCTGGTGTCCTGGCGAATCCGTTGTCGAAATTTGTCCAGCGGCCCCGGGTCACTGACCTCGTGGCCACGTGGTTTTCGTTGTTTTGGTGTTTTTTCCGCGCACCTGCGCGGAAAAAATCAGGAATGCCGGCCAACGTGTAGAGCTCTTGGAGGCCCTCCAAACTGCAGTTGAAAAACTGTAAGTCATCGCTGTAGATTTTGAGAAAATCCACTTTTAAAGTTTTATTTTTCACAAAAAATCACTGTTTTTAAAATAACTCTCGATTCACTTCACTTAGCGCGACGCGGACAACACTGTCGTGTGCGCCGTCACTTTGCGCTTCTTTTGATGTGTCACAAGGTAGTAAAAGATGAAATTTTATAATTTTTGCGAATTTTCTCGTGCGGATCACTGTAAAATCGTGGCGCTCTCGAGTGCGGACGGAGCGGGACTCGCTCGCAGTGGTTCCAACAAGCGCACTCAGCCTGATCGAAATCTGGCACGTTGTTCGGGCACGCAAAGCCGGCTGGCTTCAGTGAGAAGAGTGGGACAATCAGTTATACCTTTCAACAAACTGCAGAGAGTTATGATTTGGACATAGAGCCGCCTTGTTTCTAGGGTAAAGTTATAACCTAAGGTACCTTGAAAAAACTTTGTAGGGTACATAAACGGATAGTATCCGTAAAGCTTTTTATATAAAAAAAAATCTTTATAAGTAATTAATTATTCTTATTATAAATTAGTTATTTCTGGTGGTATGAGTAAATGCGTTTTCTTTCTTTCGTTCCAATGTCACGTTTTCACTTTTATAAGCGCTTGGAGTTTAGTTACTGATTTCTGCTACATTGTGTTCAAATTACTCGTATGTTTATAAAACTAAATTAAAGTTCGATTAGCTGCCATTGTTAGCTTATAGGCCACAGTTTAATGATGGCTGGGAAATTAGATTTGATCTGACCTCGATATTATAGAAACATAGTTAAATCGTGGTAACGTCAGCTTTTTTCTTCGTTAACCATTTTGTAGTTGATAACGATAGTTGGTTCAATTGACATGTACTGATTTATCTTTCCTTGATGAGGAGGTTGGATTGAAGAGATTAGTTAATTTATTTTGGTATTTTGATTTATATCTATTTGATCTATTCTTCTTTTCTCTTTTTTTATTACTAGACTTTGATTACTACATATTACTACATATTGATTACTACAGGCATAACCAGCACCGTTGTCCACAGATTAGGTTTAGACATTGAGGTGGGCAGGGAATAATGTTGGTATGAGCTTATACTAGCTGACCAATCTGCAGCTTCGCATACGTAGTTTTTCAATAAAAACATTAGCCTCCTTCTGCGCAGTTGGGTAAAAAGTAGCCTATGTTACTGAGTGATAATGTGGCGTTCTAATAATGAAATAATTTATCTATAATAATTTAAATCGGACCCGTGGTTTTTGAGTTTATTCGTTACAAACATACAAAAATACAAATCTTTCCTGTTTATAATATTATTATTATCATAAACACATACAAATTCGTATAAAAATACAATAAACCTGTAGAGGTCCTACCCAGGCTTCATTGATAGACTAGGTACTGTGCAAAAGTGGACTGTATTTATTTTTCTTCTTAGTTGCTAGTTTACAAGGTATAAATCGCGTTCTTGAATGATCACAAATTTCTGCTTGAAAACGGTCTATCTTTATACAAAACTACTCCTCGCCCTAGCCATGGTGCGGGGATCGTAATTCACGCTTTCACAAATCATGTTATACAATTCTTAATACATCGAAGTTTCCAGCAAAGTTAGACGGGGACTTACATGTAGCTATCTCACTCTTTTGACCTTTACAAGTTTAAACTGTTACAATCTTAGCTACCTGTTAACATTTGAATCTGATTCGATCTTATAACTACCTAATACATTTCAAATCTAGATTCGATCCTTCCCCGTCTTTGATCGTCTGTTACAGTCTCCCCCCGGCGCAGATCCTCGCAGCCTTCTTATTCACTCGGGAGGACGATCAACCTTCTCACTGGCCTCCGGAAAACGCCTCCCCGCGTCCGCACCTCAGCGCTCCGAACTACTCCGTCCGGACCCGTAATCACGCGCTCGATCTGGCCCCGCGGCCATACGTTCCGAGGTAGCAAACCGTCCGCGATTATGACGACGTCCCCTTCTTTGATGTTCTCTTGCTGTCTTCTGACGTCGCCTCGCGGCGCCAACGTAGGCAAGTACTCGTCGATCCAGCGCTTCCAAAAGGAGTTTGCCAGAGCTTGTGCGGCGCGCCACGTCCTTCTGTCGGCTACGTCGCAGTCTCCCACATATGGCAAACCTACTGCCGTCCCCAATAAAAAGTGGTTCGGCGTTAAAGCTTCCTTTTCCTCTGGGTCCACGGGTACATGCGTTAAAGGCCGCGAGTTTACGGTGTGCTCGATTTCTGTCATTAGCGTATTCAATACCTCCTCTCGCGGGGCACGTTCATTTAAAGTGATGGCTAGGGCTCTCTTCACCGTTTTTATCATTCGCTCCCAGGCTCCCCCCTGGTTTGGCGCACCAGGGTCGATGTACCGCCACTCGATCCGCTCTTTGAGTGCGTACTCTTTTAGGCCTGGGAGCCACTCATCGTACGCCTTTCTTAGTTCCACTTCCGATCCGTGAAAGTTCGTTCCATTGTCTGACACGATTGTACGAGGAGTCCCCCGTCGGGCAGCCATTCGCCTGATAGCCATAATAGCCGAGTCGGTGCTGAGACTCGCTATAAGCTCCACGTGTATAGCTCTCGTTACCAGACACGTAAAGAGCATACCCCATCGCTTCTCACGGCGCCGCCCGATCGCCACCCACATAGGGCCGAAACAATCGATGCCGCAGTTAGTGAAGGGCCTCGTGTTCATCTCTAGGCGAATCTTCGGCAAGTCGCCCTTTACTGGCTTCTTTGGGTTCGCTCTCCTTATCTTACACAGCGTACAATCGTTCAGAACCGTTCTGACCGCCGGACGCAACCGCAGTATCCAAAATCGCTGGCGCAGATTATTCACGATCTGTTCTCTGCCCGCGTGCTTATTCTTCTCATGTTCCCGTCTGATCAGTAGACGTGATAAGCGGTGCGCTCCGTCCAGAATGAGTGGATCCTTCAGGTGATCCGGTACTGTAGCGGCGTTGATCCTACCGCTCAGCCTTATGATCTCCATATACATGTGCATTGGCCGCTAGCTCTTTTGGTGCATGCGCTCGGTTCTCCGGGGTAATACTATCTAGTAAGCCTTCACGGTTTGCGCTCCAGCTTGCAAGTTCAAAACCCGCTTGTTGATGCACCTCTTGCTCTTGTGCTATAGCTCTGGCGGCTATCTCTTCCGTTTCAAAGCTGTCCACCCAGTCGTCCAAGTAGTGGTTCCGAGTTATAGCGTCAAACGCTAGCGGGTGTGTCCGCTCGTGATCTTTTGCGTTCTTGTTCCTGACGCTATGAGCCGGAAATGGAGAACTTCTCGCTCCGAATATCATGGACTTCATCATGTACTTCTGCGGTGGATCTGTTCGGTTGTCGCCGCGCCATAGAAAGTGTTGGGCTGTACGGTCCTCTTGTCGTATGGTCACCCTCAGGAACATGTCCCGAATGTCCGCAGTGACCGCGATCGGCTTCGTTCTGAAGCGAAACAATTCATAATAATTCATAATTCATAATTCTTTATTGTTCGTGAACCTAGGTACATGATTGATGGTTGAACAAGACGCCATGTAATGTCTGTAGTAGATCTGGTCCGTCCAGCAGCGCGTCGTTGAAACATGTTCCATTAGCGCACGCGGCTGCATCGAAAACCATTCTAAACTTCCCCGGCTTGTTGGGGTTTGTCACCGCGAAGTGAGGGAGAAACCAGAGACGTTCGTTCTGACTCTGTTCTTCCTCGCTTTTTTCTGCATATCCCTTTTCTAGCAGCTTCTCCACTTGCGCGGTGTATGCACTTCTAAACTCCGGCGATCTGTCCATCTTACGTTCGATCCCATGTAAGCGTTGTATGGCCATGTCGTAGCTGGGCGGCATCTTCACCTCATCGCTGGCCCAAGGTAGTCCCACTTCAAAACGACCGTTCACTCGTCTCGCTGTTCTGTCGAAAATGCTTTGAGCCCGCTCATCCTTTGCGTTTGGCTTTCTTTTAATTGAAACGCCCAAAGCATCTATCTCAAAGTGTGCTTTCACGAGCTTGCTTAATTCCTCGTCTTGGTCGTTCAAAGTATGTCCGTTCTGGACACCTTGGCACGTATGGACGTGTAGTACCGTCTCCTGCTGTCTTATTGTGCTCCTGGGGATTGATCCATGGATAACCCATCCCAGCTGCGTTAGTGATGCAGCTGGTTGGGTTCTCTTCCCGGTCAGACGCTTCCTCGTCACAATAAGATGCCAGTTGTCGGCCCCGATGAGTATGCGTGGCTTCGCTGACGCATAGCACACGGCTTCTGGACGGAGTTTTCTTAAGTGCGCGTATTTTAACACATCGGTACTGACGAGTTGATTTCCTAAGGTCAGGTTCTTCACAGTGCGCGCTGTGATCCGATGTGCGTCCGACTTGTGTCCTTGGATCACGATATCCACTACCCGGCTCTCGGGTTCCCTCTGACTAGTCGTAGCCCCCACGATGTTCAAGGCTTTTGTCGGGCCTTCCGTTCCGATCATCGCGGCGATCTCTTCATCGATCAGAGTTATCGTTGATCCTTCGTCCAGTAACGCATACGTATTCATTTCCATGCCGTTACTGCCCTTAATCACGACTGGACACACCTTCAGTAGGACTTGATTCTTTGCTGTTACATGCGCAGATGCAGTGATGGCTGATTCTTCGGTCTGGCCCTGCTCACCGGCACCCTCGTTCCTTATTTTCGGCGCATGTAACAGTGCGTGATGCGGACGTGTGCATTCACCTACTCCGCATCGCTTGCTTTTGCACATAAAGCGTCTATGCTTGCTGTTCAGACAGCGAAAACATATGCCTGTCTCTTTGGCCCATCCCCATCTCTTGTCTACTGGCATCGCCGTGAGCTTTTTACACTCGACGGTTCTATGGTCGCCCCCGCAGCAACGGCACTCGTTCTTGTCCGTTGCTGCGTTCTGTCTCGTTGAGGCTTCCTCCTCCGATGCCGCGTTCTGTGTAGCGTACACCGACCCACGATTTCGTTCGTTCACCCTGGGTCGCTGCTCTGTAGATCGGGCCTTTGAGGTGCTCTGCGAAGGCGTAGCTGTATACGCGTATCGCATTGCGCAATCTGCCTCTCTCATCAGGAACTGGGACAGCGTCAATATTTCTGGTTCATTTCGGCTGCCGAATTCCTCTGCATAGTCGCACCATTTTGATCGGATGTGCGGTGTCAACTTCTCGGCTACCTGTCGCGCAAACATCGGGTTCTGCAGGTAGCCGCGTTGGTCCATACAAGAGATGGCGGTTACTACGTTCTGTAGTTTGATGGCGAAAGCGTTTAATTCGCCTGCGGTCGCGCCCAGTCGCGGTAGCTTCTTAATCTCTTCTAACGCGTTGTCTATAATCATCTCTGGGCGACCGTAACACTGCTCCAAAGTCTTCATTATAACTGCCGGTTCGGTTGCAGTGTATAACAAAGCCGACACTGCTTGACGGGCTTCGCCTTTCAGGCATGTTCTAAGCCTCGCTAGATTCTCAGCCGATGAGATCTTGTGGATGATCGTCGATTCCTTCATGGCTGCCTTGAACGGTAGCCAATCCCCCGCAGCACCTCCGAATACAGGTAGGTCGTACGTCTGTCTCGGAGGTGGTCTACGGTGAGCCATCTTCTCTGTGGCTTCCGTTAACCGATCAATCCCTCTGTCTCGCATTCGGTCCGGCGTGAGTGATCTGTCTCGCAGTTGTTCTGGCTCCCCCCGTTTATGATGGCGTTGGAGCCAGTCCTCTATTCTGTGTTCTGTGTCTAGGGCTCCGTTCCGTGCACCCGTGCCCTGGATGCTTTCTTGTTCATCTTCTTCCCGTATTGTAGCGACTTCGGCAATCAACCTCTTCCTTATAAGTTCCGCTTGAATATGGAGCTCTTGCCTCTTAATCTCGGCCAGTCGTTCTTCAGCTTCAAATTCAATTTGCCTGATCCTTGCCATCGCGCTGGCGCTGGAGCGTTGCGAGCGGACGGACGGGGCACGCCGGCGTTCGGGCTCGGCGTGTGTGGTCACTCGCAGTGCTACCTCGGTCGCGGGCGCGGGCGCGGTCGTCTCTGACGCTACGCGAGCGGAGGAGGGTCCCGCTTCGGCGGGTCGCGGCTCAACGGGAGCATTCGGAAGCGCGGGTTCGGACGGGGACGCGGGGTAGTCTTCGTAGACGCGAAGTGCAGCCTTCTTCCCCCTCGTCACTGGTGGGCTCCTGGTGGTCATCTTCTTCAGCACTTGATGCCCCTACCTACCTAGCGGTCCCTAACACTAACACTAAAACCACCCTAAGGCGTTTACCCGCTATTCCGACCGTTTGGCACCGTTAGGTGGCCGGAATAAACGGGCCGTGGACCAGCCACGTGAGGGGGTGGGGGGTCTTCACTCTTCGGGTGACGTCCTCGTTTGGTTGTCTTCAACGGACGCGAGCTTATCTTCAGGCACCCCGTGCCCTTGCGCCGGTCTTGACAACGTCGCACGTCGCACCGTTGGGTGATCTTCAGGCACCCCGTGCCCTTGCGCCGGTCTTGACAACGATGCTCGTCGCACCGTTGGGTGATCTTCAAGCCCGCGCCGTCTCTTCAGTGGTTATACGATGTAACTATTTCTTCAAAATCCAGTGGAGCGGGTCTTGTCGGCTCCGCAGGAACAACTGGTCCGGTCGTCGCAGGAACGGCTTATCCGGGTCGGAGGACCCAAACTTCTAGAAACGGCTTATCCGGCTCGGAGGACCAAAACTTTTAGAGGTCCTACCCAGGCTTCATTGATAGACTCGGTACTGTGCAAAAGTGGACTGTATTTATTTTTCTTCTTAGTTGCTAGTTTACAAGGTATAAATCGCGTTCTTGAATGATCACAAATTTCTGCTTGAAAACGGTCTATCTTTATACAAAACTACTCCTCGCCCTAGCCATGGTGCGGGGATCGTAATTCACGCTTTCACAAATCATGTTATACAATTCTTAATACATCGAAGTTTCCAGCAAAGTTAGACGGGGACTTACATGTAGCTATCTCACTCTTTTGACCTTTACAAGTTTAAACTGTTACAATCTTAGCTACCTGTTAACATTTGAATCTGATTCGATCTTATAACTACCTAATACATTTCAAATCTAGATTCGATCCTTCCCCGTCTTTGATCGTCCGTTACAAAACCTATATTATGTAGGCAAGCAAGTGCCTACTTAATACACAATACAGCAGGGGTCGCCAAATAGCGGACCGCGGTCCGCATCCGGACCGCCGACTCATTTTGTGCGGACCGCGAGAACACAGAAACTTGCACTACAGAGTACGTAATTTAATAAAAATGTATCCCCTGCATTATCTTTGTTGACGTCAATTCGAAAACGGCCGGGCGAAGTAACAAGGGAGAAAGATTACTGATCAACATCTCCAGGATTTAATGCTTGCACCAATTTTACTCCAAACTTCAGACAGATAGTCCGCAACAAAAATTTAAATTTTTCTCATTGATATGTAAAAAAATACTTTTGTTATTTCCGTAGTTACATTTGTATAATAAATATTTTTTGCTATAAAATGTTGTACGGACCGCGATGGTCATTTTATTTCTTAAAACGGGCCCCGAGCGAAACAAATTGGTGACCCCTGTAATACAAACATTATTTTGTAATGAGTAACTTAGTCGTTATTAATTTTAAATTGAAATAAGACAATCAGACAAGATTGTCTGATTGATTGCTTTCTTAAACAAGGCGGGTGAGTTTGCAAATAGTTCAATTTCCAAGAAATTATCGTTAAATAACTTCGGAATTGTTATTCAGTGGCGCTCGCTCACCCGCGCGCCGCGTTCGTTTTACAAGTAGTAGAAAAAAAAATCAACTTGGCACCTGCGTGGAATGTGCTTCCCCGCCCACCACACCCCACCACCTACCACTCTCGCCCTCGACGCGTCAGTACCGTCAGTAAATTAAATACTACCGTTACGCGCGCGCGTCCTTTGTGTTTTTTTTCGTTGTTATTATTGTTGGCGCTACATTTAACCCCCTTATTGATAATACGAATAGGTATTTGTTTAGGTATCTATTGATTAATTGTAATATGTTTAGCGTCAGTCACACATTTGTCGTCTGTCAAAGTGAGAATGAGACAAAACATATTTTAAGTAATCAATTTAGTAGGTACGCACGCGAACCGCCCGTGAACTTCGCTTGAAATCGTGCACATCCACATTTGCAAAGTTATAATCACGAGTGTCGAGGGGTACTTGAATTTTTTATGCAGTTAGTACATCACTATGACGTCATTACAGCGAGGTGCCTAGTTAACTTCTGCGTGTTATATGTGCGAATAGATAACGCTTGCGGAGCTCTTGATTGGAATACGAACGATATGGAATGCGAATGTATTTTTGGTTAACAAGTATGTGACAGAATTTATTATGACAGCAGAGTACGGGTCAGAACCAATAACATTCTGCAGGTCGTACTTGATAGATATGACCTGCCTGTGATTCAATCTTTAATTCGGATCCTGATCAAGCATGAGTATTGGGTCGGGATGCGAATGAAAGTTTTAACAAAATACATGTAATGTTACTAACCTAGATATCTAAGTTTATACTTATACCGACTAACACAAACGAACTTGTAAACCACTATTGTATGATTTAATAAATGAATTTAAGTTAATTGATCGAGCAAAGCGAGATCTCTAAATTAACTTCGGCAAATCGGCGTTGTATGTATGTATGTTTGTCCAAGGATAACTTTCGAAGCGTTGATCCGATCATCGTGAATTTGAATTTGATACATAGGTAGGTAGTGATGGCACAATTTTGGTGTGACTAAATGATATAAAAATGTTTGGGGGTTGTTGAGATAGTTGGGTTCAAGAGAGGTAAAAAACAATTACAATGAGACTATTAGGTCAAATGGAACGTCAAATGAAAGGTCTTTATTAGCACATTTAGACTCCGTTTTTAGTTTTAGTAGAATCTTTATATTTTTTGAGTTATTAGCCATAATAAAAATTTAACTTTGACAAAATTCACAAGAGTACACCAGAGACCTCACAGTGCTGTAATTTCGTACGCGGACTCAACTGACACAAATATAGGCAAAAGTCTGAAATCCCGAATAACTGCAATTTGTACCCCAAAAAAGTCTAACCACATACCTATACCCAAAATTGCAATATTATATGTTTACTGAATGAGCTTAATGATTGTCGGGTTCTGTAATCAGTGTGTATATCTCATTATAAAAATACAAATATAGACAGAGAGATAATGTTTTTAAAACTGGAATTGATATAATTTTATCACATTTTATGCAATAAGTATCATTTAATTATTAGTTAAGTTATTATTAAATTATAGCTTTTGAAAGATATACAGAATATTTGGTAATATACCGACGATATTCAAGTGTTGGTTTCTCGTAAAAGAGAACTACTAGTTATATTATTAAATTAAAAAAAAATCTACTAAGTTTAGGTGATTAATTCGATATAAAACTTACTGCCTACTCTTGCAATGGACATCCAAAAATAAAGGCCGATATGATATCTCTTTCGGAAATGGCTACGGGTTTTGGGTTTAGAAAGGGACATCAAGAGATATCTCGAGACGTCACCAATATAGTATCTGTGTTTAGAGCAAGCATTATGCAATAGCACAACATAATTTTAATAAAGTGTTTGTTTTTACATACCAAAATAAATTTCATATACTCGTATCTATGGTAAATTGCAAAAATATATATATATAATATGCTCATCAAAATAACCCCTTTCATTTTTGTGCGTTTATCAAACACCCTATAGATATAGTTCCTTTGAATCAATAGGATCTATGTGAACAAAGAAAGACCGGTGCTTATCAAACAATTATAAACTTTGTCTCGAATCAGGCATCGCTTACTTATTTAGATTTCTATCAAAATATGACCATTATTTTGCGTAGCAAAAAATAAACTTGTGGATTCAACAATGTGGATGATAGTTGCATAGTTAAAAAAAGTTCAATTTTGCCCCACCCCCCCTATCACCGCCCCAGTCTACTTTCAATTTGGCCGATACGAGGGGACTCTATACCACTCCAAGGCCCAGATTACCACTCGCTATCCGGTTGCCTCTCCGGCATACATTTGACGTGCCATTGTCTTGGTCAACGAAAAAAGGCTTACAGCTGTCAGTTTGTTTCAATTTACATATTGCCCTCGTACCATTTCTTCTGCGCTTTAAAAACAGATTCCTTTCCAGTTTAGTTTTTTATCGTCGTTGGGGACAGATACAATCAATCGATCTGTAAAATACGGGAGTTTATTTTCAGTAGACGACCTCACGAAATGATGATGTTAATGATGGCCGGGACCAATTTAAGACCGTGCTCTCCGTAGGTACGGAAGCGATAAAAAACTTAATTACTACAACAATTTCAATCAACGCTACAGTTTTCCCAAAAAAACCAATCCCCATGGATTACGACCCATACAACGTAATGATAATGATCTTATGGTGGTTGTTTTGTAAAGTAGGTAGACTTCTATTTCAATTACAGGGGCTGAAGCCCAGATTTAATATGTGATCGTGGGATTTCACGAAATATGTTATCAGAATATTGAAATCACAACGATACGACCCGCATAAATTTTTACCACTAATAGTAATGAACTCGCTACTATCGCCTGTTTTACTGGACCATTATAATGGCAAGTCTTGAAGTCTAGACAGGTTTTTCTGGGCAAGAGTACTTCATCTTCGACCATACCATCACTTATCATCAGGTGGTTGACCTTTGGTATTACACAATAGAATTTCTATTGTGATTCAGCATACATAAGGTAACATACAATTGCAAATAAAAAAACTGTTTTGTGTACATTAAAATCATTGTCCATAACTTCCACCTGACCATACCGACCGCGACGGTCATTTACTAGATGGAAACGGTTGAAACCGGTTTGCGCGAGTTTAATCCGGTTACCTACGATTTGTTTCGTTCGTTACGCTCCGCTCGCCTTTTTGGCCCCCTTGATTGACGGATTTGTCTGATGTACGGGTTACGGAATGTTCTGTGTTCGCTTTTTAGCGATATGTACATTGCAGTTTCAGTGGTATTTTTACTGGCGCTTATCGTATTACTGGTATTTTTATGGTCTAAATGTAGCCCTAAAAAGTCTTGTTGCTAAAGGATAATATAATTAATTGCGCTACGCATATCACCATATCAGCCATAGGACGCCTATTGCTAAACAAGGACTCGTCTTAAGACACTGAGGTATTTTGGACGAGATCACATCACGAAGTTTCCCGAACGCTGCCCAGCGAAGTTGGATTCGGCGACTGACCTCTTTCTCGAAGTTGGACCTATTTAACTGGAATGTTTGTTTGTACTCGTCAACAGCATCGAGATTAGAGTTCCCAACTGATACCTGGCCTCGCATATACCAGAGTCAAAAGGTCTCATTGGGGTACATAGGGAAGGACATCATCACGGTAATTGTAGCGGACGCCGAGCTAGATCTAGGATAGAACATGCATTGTGTAAATTTAGAAATTAGAAACGAACGATAGGGTCGCCGCCGCCGAACTGAGCGCGGCAGCCGGGCTTTTTTTTTTTTTTTTTTTTCGAATGGACTAATCTCGCTGTTGGCCTCTGAGGCCGTGACAGCTTAACCGAACTTTTGGCGAGCGCAGATGGCGCTCAGCCTAGTAAGTTTTTTTTTTTAGGCAACTAGCGCAAGGGCACCACTTAGGTACGAACCTCGGCTTGGGCTGTTGCCGGGATGGGGATAGGAGAGAAACGCCCGGGTACATGTTTGTACCTCGTATAGGCGGCGACTGAAGGGATTCGTCGACCTCGCCGGCGAGATCGGTGTTTCTGTGAAGTGTTTACTCTGTCTGATGTAGATGACTCACCTTCCGCATTAGCGGAGGTGATTTCGTCATCCGGGTCTCCGAGAACGTGTCTCGGACGACGGAGGATAAACGGCAGCCGGGCGCCGCCGTTTTTGTATATTTATAGTGTGCGAGCGGGAGGGCGCGATACACCCGTCCCTCTCCCACACTATCGAATCGGCAGTAAAATGTTATGGTGTGTGAGCGAGATACACCCGTCTCTCTCCCAGACTATCGGATCAGCAGTATGACATTTTAGATCCCGGCCTATAAAAGTAGCGGCGGCCGCCCTCAAAATTGTATTCAGCGTTAAGACTTCGTTTAGAACAGTTCAATAAATAATAACAAGTGAAGAAGAAATCGAAGGTTTTATTCACATCAAATACAGTCCACAACAGTTTGGTCCTTCAGGAGCCGGATCAGAACGCGGATCAGAACACGGATCAGAACACGGATCAGAAGCCGGATCAGAACAGAAAATTCGACGGATTGAAGAATTGAAAAATCGACGACGTTACCATGGTGGTAACCCGGAGCCAAGCAGACGCCGCAGACCAGGAGCGTCGCGACACGGAACGTCGCGAACTGGAACGCGAGCTGCAGGGAGAAGCCGGAGCCGATCTTCAGGCCATCGAACGAGAACGAAGACGAAGACTATCGCTGGATCCACCGGCGTCACCAAACCCACGAGGCGGTGTCGCGATCGAACCAAGGCCAACGAACGTGGCCGCCGATGACGGTGCGGGGGGTGCCAGACCCCGGTCCCCCGCACAATCGGTACGATCGACCGCAAGCACTGCCACGAGGACACGGATGGTGGAGCTGGAGGCTGAAGAAAAGCTAGCCGCCCTGCGAAGAAAGGAGCTTCAGATCGAGGCAGACCTTATCAAGAAGCGGTTGGCCGTGAGCCTAGCAGTCATTCAGGATGACCAGGAAAGCCTTCACGGTGATAACGGAACCGATCATCATCAGAAGGTTGACGCCTGGCTCCAATCGAACACCCTTGATACACGAAGGGAACGACGGGACGTGCCGAGGTCCGGAACCAAGGACGACCGACACCTGAGGTTCAACGTGAGGGACAGATCAACCACCCCCGTCAGATCAAGAAGTAATGTCGACGCCTTGACCGAGGCTATGGAAAAGCTGGCCAGACCCAGGATCAAGTGTCCTGACTTGCAACCATTCTCCGGAGCTTCAAATGAGTGGTTGGCATTTAAGGCCGCCTTTCAAGATTCGACGACGATATACCGGCTGACACCGGCAGAAAATCTGCAGCGGCTAAGGAGCTGCCTGAAAGGAGAAGCTAGGGAACTGGTGTC
The DNA here is from genome assembly GCA_963924445.1 of Philereme transversata. Lineage (NCBI taxonomy): Eukaryota > Metazoa > Arthropoda > Insecta > Lepidoptera > Geometridae > Philereme > Philereme transversata. Next base: position 18,412,641 of record OZ004347.1, read on the forward strand.
TGCCCTGCTGTACACTGCAAGCAATCCGGAGGTCATCCTGAAGACACTTGAACAATGCTTCGGGCGACCTGAGGCCATCATCGACCGAGCCTTAGATGACCTCAAGAGGCTGCCGAAGCCAGGATCATCAGCGGTAGAACTGAACGTGTTCGCTGTTAAGCTTCAGAACGTGGTCTGCGTAATCAAGGGCATCAACCGCCAGGGGTACCTCTTTAACCCCATGCTGGCCCGAGAAGTGTTGGAAAAGCTGAGCCCTCACATCAAGGCGCGGTGGTGCGACTACGCAAGTGAACAAGAAGGAACAGCGGACCCAGAAATCGTCGTGCTATCTCGCTTCCTCATGCGAGAGGCAGACCGAGCGCTCCGATATAGTTAAGCTCCATCTGCAATAGCAACAGCTGCCAAGAGAGACCCCAGGCCGACCATCACCGATGCCAGGCCGAAAAGGAAACCGAACGCCGTGTACAATGTAGCTGAAGACGAACAGCCAGACAAGTGCCCGATGTGTGAGAAGCCGCACAAGCTACCAGACTGCCCGAAATACGCAGCGCTATCCGTAGACGAACGGTGGGAGCTTGTGCGCAAGAACAAGCTCTGCTTCAAATGTATTGCCAAGAGACACATGCGCCTCCACTGCAAGGCCAAGCGGTGCAGCATAGGACAATGCCTACGACCTCATCACACGAGTCTGCATCAGCAAGATAAGGAGGAACGTCCCGAAAACCCGAGGTCCGAAGCAGGCACCGCAGAGTCTGTCCTGACGATGGCAACACCGATCGCCACCACAGGGAGAACATAGCCGACGATGCGACGAGATTCGCGAGCACACCAATCTCCATAGAAGACCGCTGGTTCCAGGGCCCAGAATTCTTGCTCCGCCCCGAGAATCAGTGGCCGACAGAAACGACGTCAAGCGAAGATGGCGAGGAAGAAGTGATCCTGCATGTTACGGAAGAAAACAAAGCAGGGGAGTGGCTGCCAGATCCCGCACGCTTCTCCAAATACGAGACGCTAGTCAGAGCGTCGGCCCGCGTGCTGGCATTCATCGACTTGTGTCGGCGCCGAGCCTCGGGATTAGAACATCGACACATCGAGGAAGCGGAACGCACTCTCCTACGTCAAGCCCAACAGGAGAGCTTCCAAGACGAGCTGCAGAAACTAAAAGCATCTCGTCCGATCACCAGGACGAGCCGACTGTTTCGGCTGGACCCGGTCCTGGAAGACGGCATCCTGCGAGTCAGAGGCCGCATCGGGGCGGCCACTGCACCTCTTGAAGTCAAACAGCCCATCATCCTCGACGGCCGCCACCGGATCACCAAACTCATCGTGCTGCGAGAGCATTGCGCAGCAGGGCACGCGAACCGAGAGCGCGTGACAAATGATCTCCGTCAGAAATATTGGATCATTCATCTACGACCCACCGTGCGCACCATTGAGAAGGACTGCGCCCTCTGCCGAAGGAAGCGATCGAGACCTCTGATTCCGGCGACAGGGGACCTGCCACGGGCACGCCTCGAGCCCTACCACCGCCCATTCACCCACTGCGGGGTGGACTATTTCGGGCCGATGATAGTGAAGATTGGACGCCGCCGAGAGAAAAGATGGGGCGCACTGTTTACGTGCCTCACCACACGCGCGGTACACCTGGAGCTCGTGTCGTCATTATCCACGAGCTCTGCGATCATGGCACTGCGAAGAATGGCGGCGCGAAGAGGTTGGCCGCGCGCCATGTACTCAGACAACGCGACCAATTTTCGAGGGGCCAACAACGAGCTGCGAGCAGCCTACGCTGAGTGGGCACCAGCGCTGCAAGACGAAGCCCTGCTACACCGACTGGAGTGGCATTTCATCGCGCCAGGGGCTCCCAACCAGGGAGGAGCCTGGGAACGACTGGTGCGATCCATCAAAGTCGCATTAGCCGCCACACTGAACGAAAAGGAACCGACCGAGGAAGTCCTGCTCACCCTACTGACAGAAGCCGAGTTCTCTGTGAACGCGAGACCTTTGACACATGTCAGCGTGAGTCATGAAGATCCAGAAGCTTTGACTCCAAACCATTTCCTCTTGGGGTCATCCGCCGGCCTGCCCACCGCCGGACAGCACAGCGAAACCGATCGACGCACCTGGAAGGCCAGCCTAGCGCTCGCTGACCATTTCTGGCAACGCTGGGTCCGAGAATACCTGCCCACATTGGTGCCACGAGGAGAACCCTCGGACGACAAGAGGCGACTACAAGTCGGGGACATCGTCATCGTAGTCGACCACACCTTGCCACGGAACGTGTGGCCCATGGGAATCGTCGAGCGCGCCTATCCGGGTCCAGACGGCGGAGTACGAGTGGCAGACGTCCGAACGAGGACTGGCGTCTTCAAGCGGCCCGTGAGAAAGCTCATCGTCCTGAAAAAAGAAGAGGCTACGCAAGCTGCGCCGGTGGGAGGAACTGTAGCGGACGCCGAGCTAGATCTAGGATAGAACATGCATTGTGTAAATTTAGAAATTAGAAACGAACGATAGAGTCGCCGCCGCCGAACTGAGCGCGGCAGCCGGGCGCCGCCGTTTTTGTATATTTATAGTGTGCGAGCGGGAGGGCGCGATACACCCGTCCCTCTCCCACACTATCGAATCGGCAGTAAAATGTTATGGTGTGTGAGCGAGATACACCCGTCTCTCTCCCAGACTATCGGATCAGCAGTATAACATTTTAGATCCCGGCCTATAAAAGTAGCGGCGGCCGCCCTCAAAATTGTATTCAGCGTTAAGACTTCGTTTAGAACAGTTCAATAAATAATAACAAGTGAAGAAGAAATCGAAGGTTTTATTCACATCAAATACAGTCCACAACAGTAATGAAAACATCTCGAAAGCCTTAGGCCTGTTTAATATTGAAAAAAAAATAAAAATAAATATCGCTGGACATTTCACACAGCGTTATCTAGCCTCAAACTAAGCAGAGCTTGTACTATGGGAACCAGATAACTGATAGAATACTTATATACTTTTTTTTGTAAATACATACTTATAATATATAGAAAAACACCCAGATACGGAACAAATATCTGTAGATCATGCAAATATTTGTTCCGCGGCGGGAATCGAACCCGCTACCTCCTGCGTCTCAGCCGGCTATTCGCCCACTGCGCCACGGAGGTCGTCAATATATTATTAGGAATTTGTAATCGATTATTATTTTTTTTTAATATTTTGCATGTCCCTGTGGTAGAACTAAGTTGGACCCATCTATGTTTAATTTTAAGAACTTTGTTAAAACCTTATTTGATGTAAATAAATGATTCATTTGATTTCAAGATTTTTAAAACCATTTCAAAAATTGTCAAGCCTAGACGAGACTTGAACCCGCAACCTACCTCTTGATACGAGAATGCACTACCAATTGGTATGGTTTTTCCTGTAGATGGAGCTAACGGCGCTTTCAAATAAAATAAATATTGCTGGACATTTCACACAGCGCTATCTAGCCCCAAACTAAGCAGAGCTTGTACTATGGGAACCAGATAACTGATAGAATACTTATATACTTTTTTTGTAAATGCGTACTTATAATATATAGAAAAACACCCATACACGGAACAAATATCTATAGATCATGCAAACATTTGCTCCGTGGCGGGAATCGAACCCGCTTCCTCCTGCGCCTCAGCCGGCTATACGCCCACTGCACCACGGAGGTAAAGTACCTATCTTACTCCTAAAACCTAAATTTAATTATTAACAAAATAAAAATTAACAAAATTTATGCGATTTTTGACATTTTTATTTAAAACCTGTCGAAAAGTAATAATGAGCACAAATTACTAATTAATACTAACGAGTCACGATTCAGTTTTGAGTTTAATTCTGTCATACTGGCTACTAGGAATTCAGTGATGTTTTCCACAAGTTTTGCTTTGTTATACAATCGTATTTGAACAGGATTTGATCCAACAGTATAGAAAGCCTAGAGCTGACTGAACCAATAAAATAGCGGTTAATTGGGAGGATTGAGGTCAAATAATGATTCCGAGTTAACTGTTGCCGAAACGAGTTATTATGAAATGGTCCATAGCCAAAATTAAACTGTCTTGTAGTATAGGACTGTACTAAAAAACAGTTTAACAGCAGTGTCAACCTACGATTATCAAAGTGTGCATGTGTTTACTCCATTTTTTGTTGTCTGTTTTTGTTTTATACAACCATTTTTATCGATTTGTTGAGTAGGTATCAGTAACATACAACAACATCCTAACAGCACATATTTGCAAATATAGCAACCAGCGGGAATCGAACCCGCAACCTTTGTAGTCTCAGTATTATTTACTATTGGTTCGCCCCGAACTGAGAACTCGCGAGTCGCCCATAAAAACACAAAAATATTATTTGTAATATTTGACCATCAAAATAGTGCCACGAAAACCTATCCAATTAACTTGACCTACAGTTTCATTCAAATTACAGGTAACGGGAGTTCATCTTAATTGGTTATTCTTTTTTGAGGTAGATATTGCAGTGATTCTAGAATTCAGAATTTTGCCTATATTTGTGTCACTAAAGCTACACGCATACCAAATTTCAGCACTGTGGGGTCACTGGTATACCCTGTGAATTTTGTCAAAGTTGAGTTTTTATTATGGCTAATAACTAAAAAACTATATAGACTTTACTAAAACTTAAAACGGAATCTAAATGTACTAAAAACGACCTTTCATTTGACACTGCATTTGATCTAATAGTCTTATTTTAATTTTTTTTACCCCCCTTTAACCACAATATCTCAAGAACCCTCTAACATTATTAGCTTATTTAGTCACACTAAAATTGTGCTATCAGTACCTACCTATGTATTAAATTTCACGATGATCGGATCAACGCTTCGAAAGTTATCTTCGGACAAACAAATATACATACATATATACATACATACATACAACGCCGACTTGCCCAAGTAGATTTGGAGACCTCGCTTTGCTCGATCAATTAGTGTTTCGCTCTCCCTTTAATAATATCATCATGGCCGACTGCACTTATTTTCCCATTCGCCCCGGCACCGGGCCACCGGGCCAGATGGGTCCAATTCCACTCACCCACCACATCACAGAGACCAATCGTTTATCTTGTTTTCCTGTAATTTATTTTATTCATTTTGTACTTAAAATAAAACCCGTTCCGTAGAAAAATACACATCATTAATATAAAACGAAGCTCGATAGTCTCACGAGCGTGTGATTCTGGAACATTCCGTGACCAGTAATTGCCTCAGTTAATTCAATTCCACACCCTGTATACACGCGAGGTATACAGGGTGGTTATTTATACGCGCAAGACAGCTAACTTCTGATTGTAGGGCTTTTGACGTAAGTAGGACGTAGATGTCAAGTTGACATGGACGTTTACAGTGGGTATTATTATGTTTGAGTGGTTGGATTTGATTGGATTTACAAGATAAAGATAAAGATTCATTTATTTGCGATACATGGGTTACATTAGTTGGTAATCAAATAATCTAGTACAGCCATGATCAGCATACAAGCATGCAAAATTAATTAACAAATATTTTACATTAATTATCAGTTCATTATAATTACATAAATTGAAAATATGTCAAGTCATTGGAATTTGTCTATTAAATATTCGTCTTATAGTAAGCCTTTTGTAAGAGTATTTTGTTAAGTTTTAATATATAATTATGAATTTGGGTAATTTCTAAAATATATTTGGGTAGGTCTATTAAATATTCGTCTTATAGTAAGAGTATTTTGTTAAGTTTTAATATTAATTTATGAATTTGGGTAATTTCTAAAATATATTTGGGTAGGTGTATTAAACATTCGTCTTATAGTAAAAGTATTTTGTTAAGTTTTATTATATAATTATAAATTTTGGTAATTTCTAAAATATATTTGGGTAGGTCTATTAAATATTCGTCTTATAGTAAGCCTTCTGTTAAACTATTTCGTTAAGTTTTAATATATAATTATGAATTATGTTAATTTCTAAAATATATTTGGGTAGGTCTATTAAATATTCGTCTTATAGTAAGCCTTCTGTAAGAGTATTTTGTTAAGTTTTATATTTATTAATGAATTTGGGTAATTTCTAAAATATATTTGGGTAGGTGTATTAAACATTCGTCTTATAGTAAAAGTATTTTGTTAAGTTTTAATATATAATTATGAATTTGGGTAATTTCTAAAATGTATTTGGTTAGGTCTATTAAATATTCGTCATATAGTAAGCCTTCTGTACGAGTATTTTGTTAAATTTTAATATAAAATTATGAATTTTACTTAATATACATATATATATATATATGTATATTAAGTAATATGTGCTTTTTGCTAATTTGTTTCTTTGTGATTGGAGTTTATTGTTATCTCTGTTTCTTATCATAACTAGATATCGTTATGTTAATATCTATTATGTTAGCACCTCAACCTTTTGCTACCTCTGAGGTTATCAGGTAGAAAATGCTTTTAGCACTTTTTGTGTATTTTATGTATATTTTGCGCAATAAATTATTATATAAATAAATAAACAGCCATCATATCAGCTCAGATTACCAGAGTATCTTATGCAGCCTGCACCCAACGGCTCCCAGCTATCTTTATCGATGCATGCGCAATGATCACGGGTAAACTAAAAAAATCACAAATCATGCTAAATATCCCGTTTTTGTTGAAAATATTGGTAATGATGGCATCTCTCAACTCAAAATGTTTAAGTTTTCGTTTCTGTATTCTTTCTCCTAAAACCCAAATAGGTACAGACCAACAGCCAAACGAAGTTATACGTTCATCCACAACACAAACGGTACGTATCAAGTTTCATTTGAGCACCGCACTATTTGCTTAGAAACTTCCTCAAGTTATACTGCATTATGAAATAGACTTGTAAAGTGTAGAATACGGTTAAATTTAGGTAAGAAACTTTTCTGAAAACACGCACTGGTAAGCGCAGCGTAGGACGCCTCCCCACTAGATATAAAGACGATTCGTTAAAGGTTGCTGGTGAGAGCCGTTGGCTGCGGTGACGTCCTGTGGCTGATATGATGATGATGATAATGAAGAAACTTTAGCTTCCCAATTTTGGCTTACGTTTCGAAGTGTAGAAAACTGCGTATAAACAAACTTATCGAAGATACGAAGTACATCAATAACCATTCAGTTGTTTAACTTTAGTTTCTGTCGTTGGATCAGCTCATTCTCATCATCATCATCATCATCATATCAGCCAAGGACGTCGACCTCTGAACATTTCCCCATAAATTTCCAGAGCAATCGACCTTGTGCGCTCTGCAACCAACGGCTCCCAGTAACATTCTTCAGATCGTATTTCCATCTAGTGAAAGCTGTCTTACGCTTCATAGCCTAGCTGTCATATTCCTACTGTAATGATCGACATAAATTTTGACTTTGACTTTGCTGCGCTTTCTGCTTTGGTGTGTGCCATCGTGAAATAATCAAATTTTATACTACTATTTTTTTATACTGCAGTACCCGCTGCCCATTACTGCTTCGCTCATTAATTTCCATCCAAAGGTTTCCTGGAAGAAATAGCTTTTAGCGATAAGGCCGCCCATTGTACTATATTTAGCATAAATAAGTTTTTTTTAAATATTCCTGGTGTGCAATAATGAATTAATTATTCTATTCTTGTCTTCAAATTCAAGTAATTAAAAAATACTCTACACAAAGCTTATGATACTATAGACGAATATTTTTAGACAAATTCCAATGACTTGACATATTATAATTTATGTATAACGAATTGATAATTAATGTATAATTTTTGTAAATAATTTTTTATGGTTGTACCTAAATTATTTTACTTCATTCTTCATCTCATTTTAATCAAATCACATCAAAAACATTTTTATTTGTAACAACACGTTGTACGAACAGAATAAACACACAGGAGACATAATAACAAGAACAAAGTAACAATAGCTAACAATAGTTAACATAGTTATCGATGGTGTCACAAATTGTGTATCCTTCTATCTGTTTTAGCTCTATCAAATTCTGCTTCCGGTGAAATAGCTCAGGTACATCCGGTGTTCAGTTATTAGCGCGGGACAAGTTGCGTCAAATGTGGCGGCAAGTTATAATGAGTACTGGAACACTACGGGCGACTTGCGAAACGATGCCTTAACATATTTAGTGGCTAGATATGATTTATAGAGTCGTCAAATCATACAACTACGTCAAATTTGAATATAATATAATATAAATAAATATTGCTGGACATTTCACACAGCGCTATCTAGCCTCAAATTAAGCAGAGCTTGTACTTTAAGAACCAGATAACTGATAAATACTTATATACTTCTTTTTTTTGTAAATACATACTTATATTATATAGAAAAACATCCAGACCCAAAACAAATATTTGTAGATCATGCAAACATTTGTTCCGCGGCGGGAATCGAACCCAGAACCTCCTGCGTCACAGCCGGCTATTTGCCCACTGCACCACAGAGGTCGTCAATCGTAATTGAATATGTTTAGTCGCTAAATACGTTTAGTCATTCATTGCATAGAGTTGGCGCGACCGAGCTGAAGCTGAAGCTGAGCTGAGCGTTCAATCGCATTTATTTTGAGTCGTTCCTCATGTTAAGCCTGGGGGCAATCGCGCTAATTTTAAACGTGTCTAACGTTGGAACTCACGCTGGTTTGACTCATGTCACGCGTGTCAGCGCGATACGAAATGTGCATAATGTAACGTTTTTATTTTGGTTTTACTTTGGTATTATTTGGTTCAAAATTAGCGCGATTGCCCCCTTGAGTACACCACCTGGTTGACCAGGTGCTATGAATTTTTTTATGTAACTGAAGCACTGCGCAAACTGGCCACAGCAACGGAGGCTGTCGCGGTCATAGTCATAATACGAATTGTTTCATGTTTGTTTACAATATTTGCTTATTAAAAAAAATGTTGGTCTAAATATGAGCCCCGCTGGGACACTACAATACATAATTATATTATTTTGCACTTATTACCATGTAGACAAAGATCTAGAGGTAGACCCAAGGCAAGGTGGAGGGATGTAGTGTTAAAGGACATGAGAGAGTGCCAAGTCTCTGATGATGACGTCGAGGATAGAGTGAAGTGAAGAAAAACGGCAAGGAAAGCTGACGCAACAACCTTGTGGGATACATAGCTTGGAAGAGAGAGAGACTATGTAGATAGATAGATAGCGCTTTATTGTACATAGCACTTAAATTGAATGAATGAAATACTCTTTATTGCACACCAAACAAAAATACAGTAACAAAAGAAATAAACAATAAATAACGGTACAATGGGCGGTCTTATCTCTTCCCGACAACCTTTGGATGGACAGGATCAACAAAATAAAAGACGGTGGTGTAAGATTACCTTTAAGCATACATACATAAATTATAAAACCATATTAAATAACAAATAACAATACACGCAGAAATACAAGGCCGGTTTGGACTAGATAACCTTTGAATGGACTGGATTTCACGAGAACGTAGAGCAAGTTTTAAAACAATAAGATAAATAAAAAAGTGTATAAATATATTATATATAATGGATTAGAATGATGATGATGATGGATAGTTATATCGGTAGTACGGCTTCATTATCTGCGACATAGACGATGTATTTTAAAACTGCTAGTGAATCAGCGAAGTCGTTAGAGTAAGAAAACATAGTGTGCAATATTGACACGAACTGTTAAGATTCATGAATTTGAGTTGGAGATTTACAGCTGGAGTTGGGCACGTGTTTATTTTACCTGAAATCAAGACGGTGTGGTTTCCTCTGAAATACTGAAACAACTTCATCCTGTGCAAAACATAGCTGAGAAAATTAAACCAAATAATAAGGTTGCAAGATGCATTTGCAAATAAAAAGTTTGACTGCACTCTAGCGTCTTAAATAAAATAAAATAAATCTGCATTTATAAAATTATTTTCTTATGATCCTTGCTGTCCACGGCCGGAAGAGATTGCATATTTTATCACTGACCATCTGCGCTAACATGCGCGCCGTAATATTAGGTATGTCACGAGTAACACGAGACATTTAACCTACAATTTGTTTTATATTTTCTTGAGATTTAACAAGCACATGGCCCACCTGATGTCAAGTGGTAACCATCGCCCTACGATGCACTGCCCTGCGTCCATCAACTTGAGACATACAGGTCTAAAAACTCATGTGCCTGTAATTTACTGGAAACCATAACCTTCATACGAAAACACAGCAATGCTGATTGGCGTCAGATATAGGTATGGTGGTAGTACTTCCCCGGGCGAGCCTTTTTACAAGGAACTCTACTAATCTTAAAGTCGATATCAAGTCATTTCTCATTTAACCTAACATGCACGCCAATAGAGAAGTTTGTCGTCATTCGCTGTTTCTTCTTGTAGTCTCAACTTCACCTTACGTCGTATCTCGGTATCTCGTCTTAAAAACTTCCAAACTAATTCTCACTCTGGAGTGACAAAATTAATTTGAATTATGGTGTGCGTGTTAGCACAGATAGAGATAACGAGATATCTCTATTTTGCATAAGATAATGTCGAGAAAAATATTGTCATGGTACTCATGTTAGAATAGAATAGAAAACGCTTTATTTTAAATCAAACTTAAAATAAAAAACAAACAATACACGCAGAAATACAGGTCTTATCGCTAAAAGCGATCTCTTCCAGACAACCTTTGGATGGACTGGATTTCACGAGACTGTTATAAGGACGGTAGCTTTAATAAAATAATTAAATATTGAATAATCAGTGGACCTACTTACATAAGCAAAAAATAAATAAAATTGTATATATATATAAGTATTCATCAATGGATTAGGTACATATTAATATAGTATAGTACATACATATTCCATACTAATAATAAAAAAGGTATAATAAATAAAATACAATGAGTAGGTATATATAGGTATATAATAGAAGCGTGAAATAAAACCAAGAGTAGCGATAACGTAACGATAGATGAGAAAATGAGAAATCAGCATTGTAGTGCAGACAAATGTTTAAATATAACTATTTTAAAGATGGGATTTGGCAGTTCTAATGTGTGGAGGAAGAGAGTTCCATAGACGGATAGCTTATACAGTGAAGGAGTTATGATAAAAGTTAGAAGAGTGTACAGGAGTTTTAAGTTGCAAGGTCTCAGAGGAGCGCAAGGCTCTAGGATTTGAGCGATGGAGATACTCAAAGCGTTAGCTCTACTGGTTCCCAAAGTTTTGCTTAGTTTGGGAAGCAGATCAAAATCAAATCAAATGTTTTAACTCATTAAAACCACAAGGACCACTTTGAAACGTAAATTTTACTGCCTGTTTCTTCGTGACCAGCCTGAAGGCTAGATATCTATGTGAAATGTCCAGATTATTTTAAGTAATTATTCCTTTTGTTGGATTGACAGGCAGGTCAATTTATAACCAACCATAAATTGGTTTAATTTTGCATTGACTTCGGATTGAAGTATTTTTGTATCCGCGTAACAAGCTAACCTGCGTGCGGATAAAAACAAGAGATTAATAAACATTCCCGTAGCAACAGTTTGTGTGTTTGCGTAACAGAATCAAAAACACGGCACCCATGTCAGGTGCCACGATAAGTTGTACTCTCGCCGCGGCACGTTTCCTTGCACGAGACAGGTTGCGTGGCCCTTGTCCTATATTTTTATAATTATTTAGGCGTGTAGATCCGTGGGAGCTTTGGTTAGATTAATTACGAGATAAATAAAAAGTCCTGTTATAAAAGAACTTATACATTTTTATATTACCGTTCAAATGGGATTGGGCGGGTACTTAAGTCGAATGCTTCCGGAGAAATGGAGCAACATCGTAACACCCTGGGTAGATTAGCAGCGACGTCGGGGTCGGCCGTGAAAGCATTGGTGCGACGACATCAGTGGATTCGAGAGATAATGGTGGGAATCTGCCAAAGTATCGCGATAGATGGGGAAGGAACTGGGGCTAGCTAAAAAAAGTCTTACTACAAGGCAAAGGATACTTTCCCTTCTTTCCAGTTTTTTCTGTCCCCTGCTGCAGTGGGTAGTCTGGTAAATACACTTCCAAGTCATCACACCATTTCCGTGTGCCTCGTGGGCGTTCTGCGTTAGGGACTCATTCGGTAGTTAGCTTTACCCATAGATCTAGGCATGCGGCAGATGTGGTCCGCCCAATCCTACTTGAGCTGTGTTGATTTTGACACTCATTATCTTTGTCTGCGAACGCAGTACGGAGTTCCAGGCATATATTAAAAAAAAAAATACTAAAGGAACTTGTTAGATAATAGCTCTTACTACAGTGTTTACATTTACATCCTGTAAATTCACCAGCTATGCTGAGCTGGGATCCATTTTGCAACACCAAATTTTTCCATTATCTTGATTGAGTGACTTTGTTGGAAATGAATTAATTATCACAAACCAAAATTACTGAAATCCGGTGGAGCCGATGGATGCAGGCCACACAAGATCGGTCGGAAATATATGGGGGAAGCCTATGTACAGCAGTGGACGTTCTGATATGATGATAATGATCATATTAGGTAGTTACAACTCTTCCCATTAAAAAGCTAATCATTCCACCACGAATCCAATACCATTAATAAACTTTCCTCATTGAGATAACGAACAGAATATCTTGGTAAAAGCTAACGACTATAGTTAACAAGGAGAGTAAAAAGAAAATCACAACTGAACTAAATAGGACTACTGTAAAAGTATTCGAGTTTGGAGAGATAATGAAAAAAGTTGGTCAAATGATCACCCGGGCGGGCGGCTGCGTTGAACCAAAGTTGGGTGTAGGCTGGATGGTGCATGGCTTCAGATTCACCTTTTTATAAGTAAATGATTTATTTGGCACACTATAACAGCACAGATCAAATAAAACAAGAGACATCATATTAAGAGGAAATCGGGCCTGCGTTTCGCCCACAAAAACGTAGTCCCTGTTTCCTCTTTGGATAGTGATTCTAGAGCAAATATTTTTTACCATATAATCTACAAGTACCACGGTCATGTCCCTACGTTTAGTTTTTCTCCATAAATTAATTATTATAAGAACTAGGAACCTTCTAAAGTCACAGAAATTGCTAATTTTTACTGCCCCTTTTCAGACATCCAGCAAACAAATTTGACGAATATAAATAAAAAAAACGAAATGTACAAACATAGCCAAAGCCCTTTTCATTACATATTTGAAAAAAAAATTAAAATCGGTCCAGTTTTGGATGAGGAAACAGGGGACTACGAAACAGTGATCGTCTATTTTAACTAGGTATAATCAGTCCAACCTGCAGTTGTCTCTATCGTACGCACATAGGGCATATAGGGCATAGCGCGACAGCAATAGATTTGTTAAATACCTATTTTCCAAATGTCGTGCTTCCCGGATTTCCTCTTAAAGTATGTTTGTAACGGACTACAGTACACCCATTATGTAAATTCGTATGTGATGAGCCAACTTTGGTACCAAAGGTCGTTATGGCATTCGACTCTGACGGAGAAAAAAATTGCAAAACAAAATAAAGATCACATCCATCTTAATATATAAAACAAAGTCCGGTTTGTTCGAACACTTATTACTCATTATTATAAATACGGGATTTATTACGTACTGTATTATCGGTGTTTTGACTGACAATGTTTCGGTTCAATTCATGAACCTTCATCAGTGTGGGTGCGATCCGCTCCGAATAACGTCTCGCCTCGCACTGCGCGCCGCAGCCCTCTGCGCGCGAGTAGAAGGGTGCGGTGGTGGGGATTGAGTCTACGATGGCCCAGCGCGTTGACAGGCTGCATCATCATCAATATCATCACTATTGCTCTCTTCGGTAGTTCTCGGTACAGGCAAACACACAACACTAACTATGTCTCTACCAGGTTCACTCACTCTTGCTTGCATCATGAAGACATGGCCTCCAGGCTGGCGGTAGAACCAATCCTCTATCTCTGTTAAAGTTCGGCACACGACTTATTTCTATCGCCTCTCGGATCTTGCGAGGAACGAAGAACTTCTCTCTCGCTAAAACACGGGCCTTGTCGAAACGTATGTAGTGCGTCGAACTCGATAACACTAACACTTAGGTACACTTATAACTCGAACGGCTGGACCGATTTTCATGGTTTTTGATTTGTTGTATTAGTCTCCATCTCAAATAGCAGAAAAATTATTAAAATACCGGAAAAAATAACACGAAAACCAATTATGAATAAATTTCATTTTATCATATATAAATGCAGCTAATTTGGCAACCCGCGACATATGCATGAATATGCGTAAGATGCAATGACTTTATTCTTTGTGGTACACAAATAGATTACAGAAAAAAACAGCTTGCAAAATGGACATCTACAAAGGCGAGCTTAATCCTAATAAGAGTCTTCTTCCAGCAAACCTATGAAGACAGATATAGTTTATGATAGTAGGTACGTGCACAGAAAAAGACATTGGAATAAAAACAAAAAAAAACTGAATTTAACTCAGCTAATAGGATAACACAAAATTTATTAAATTAAGGCGGTACAAAGTTCGCAGGGTTAGCTAGTACATAAAATATAAATTCGAAAGTAATTATAATCCTAGGTATATATATAACACACATATACATATATATATATACGCCTAGTAAATATATATATACGGTATATATATACATATACACGCCTAGTCAAAATAAATATACGGTATATATACACACACCATGTCTAAATAAATATACCTACGGTATATACATATATATACAATCAAAAAGTTTACGAAAATAAAAACGGGGTCGAAATGTACCAATAAAGACCTTTAATTTGACGTCTCACTTGATCTAATAGTCTCATTTTCATATTTTTTACCCCTCTTGAACCCCAATATCTCCACCAAAATTGTGCCATCACCTACCTAAGTATCAAATTTCACGATGATCGGATCAACGCTTCGAAAGTTATCCTCGGACAAACAAACATACATACATACATACAATGCCGATTTATCCAAGTGGATTTGGAGATATCTACACGCCTAGTCAAAATAATGCAAAAAACAGAAGATAAATTACAATTTAGGATAAACATAAACATGTTGTTGTGCCAGTTTGCTCCACCTGGTTCAGAGAAGTTTTAGGTCGAGGGCAGAGGTAAAGAAGGCACCTTTGGTTGATGATGATGAGACGTTGTAATGATACCTCTACATTTCTTCCCCGGAAAAGATGAGGATAAAAAAATCATAGCATTTTGTGAATACGCCTCCTTACTTCTCCACTCCTGATTCTTACAACTTCACAAAGATAAACTTCCTAGATGTAAAAAGTCCCGTCTTTCATATTTGAGACAAGATAAAATGAAATTTTTGCTCATTTTCAGTTTCATTTCGATTGTTTCGGCTGCTTTATAACTACAAACGTGATTTACTAACTGTGTATTTTGAATAAGGTCGACTTAAATTAAAACATTTTTAAAACGGGGATTTTAGTTGATCGATATCTCCAAATCAACTTGGACAAATCGGCGTTGTATGTATATATGTAAGTATGTATGTATATACGTAAGTAAGTATGTATATACGTAAGTATGTATGTATATACATAAGTATGTATGTATATATGTATGTTTGTTTGTCCGAGGATAACTTTCGAAGCGTTGATCCGATCATCGTGAAATTTGATACATAGGTAGTTAATGATGACACAATTTTGGTGTGACTAAATGAGCTAAAAATGTTGAGGGGTTGTTGAGATATTGGGGTTCAAGTGGGTTAAAAAAAAAAGAGACGATTAGGTCAAGTGAGACGTCAAATTAAAGGTATTTACTAGTATATTTCGACCCTGTTTTTATTTTTCGTAAAGTTTTTAATAGTTTTTAATAAACTAAACTTTGACAAAATTTACAAGGTACACCAGTAATCCCATAGTGCTGTAATGTGGTATGTGTGTAGCTTTAGTATCACAAATATAGGCAAAAGTCTGAAATCCAGAATAACTGCAATTTGTACTCCAAAAAAGGTTATCCAAAACACATGAACTCCCGTTACCTGTAATTTGAATGAAACTGTAGGTCAAGTTATTTGGTTATTTATATCGTGGCACTATTTTGATGGTCAAAGATTACGGATAATAGTTTTATTATTTTTATGGTAGATCTCAGTTCGAACCACTAGTTATTCATTAAGGCTTGTACATGCGCCAATAACCTTGAGGATATGGGCGGAGCTTTAAACCTCTTCCCCGCACATGCCTCTTTCCCCGTACTAAATTTACGTAAAACTGGCCTTCTAGCGGCAACCGTCAGTAGCAAGATTAGTATTGCGCCATCTATGAATTTATAGTTGTACTATGATATAAGTGCACCTTGGTAGTAGTGGAGTATAGTCTAGGAGACAGATGATTGATATTACTATTCTAATGCGAAATGCTAACAATTTATTTAAAATTTTATTTTTCTATAGGAAAACTTAAATTAAAACTATTAATTTTAAAAAGTCGTAGAACTAATGTTGTTGGAATTGATGTAGAGAGGCTGCCTGCGAGAGGTTATGCGCTAATTTCAATTAACCCTGTAGATATATGAAATGAAAAACAATAAACCCATGAGTCAATAAATTTATGTTTTTTATTTGTTTTGTTTGTTTGACTACTGCCAACTGATTTTTTAGAGTTTGTAATGATATGAGTATGTTATAATTATAATTTATAAATGGGAAATTGTGTATCTGTATGTGTACGTGTGTATGAGCGGGTGCATGCAGGCGTGTTTGTGTTAGTGCATGTGTGTGTTCATGTGTGTATGTGTGCATTTGTGTGTGTTTAGGGTAGTTCAGCGAGCGACGGGCTAAGGAAGGCTAGACTCGGTGTTTCTTTCAAAATTCGCTGAAGTTTAATTGCCTCCCAGTTAAATAATCTTCTTCACCATCACTAAATTTGCCGAAATGTTGTATATTTATTTTTGGAAAATCATAAGCGAAAATTAAATGTATTTTTTTTGGTTCATCTACGGTCTTACTATCCTTCTTTTCGTTACCCGCTTCATTGTCACTTAATTCGCCGAAATTTTGTATATTTATTTTTGGAAAATCAGAAATGGAAATTAAATGTGTTTCTTTTGGTTCATCTATTGTCTTACTGTCCTTCTTATCGGTACCCGCTTCAGTACTCTTCACATTTTTGATCCCTTGATTTTGATTTTCTATTCCTACTTCTTCCTCTTTTTCATTTTTCTCTTTCCTTTTCTTTTTGTCCGGTTTTTCGTGACCAGAATCTCCCGTTCTCTTTTTTCTTTTCTTTTCCATCTCTTCTAGAATATAATCAGGATCTCTGATTGACATTTTCCTGGTATGTCTTGGGTCAATCAACTCGGGTAAAATGCAATCGCAATAAAATATTTTTAATTTTGGTTCCATTTCATTTTTCCAAAACGTATCGTCTTTTGTTATTACTTCTGTCCGCACAGGGATATTTTCACCTAGCCATAGACCAAATAGACATTTTGATTTTTGTGTAATATGTAGCTGGCCTTGAATTTGAAAGAACCAATTGTGCTTTTTGTTAATTATTATTTTATCATTTCTATTTAACTTATAAAATGGTAACTTCTTTTTTCTTACCGCTTCTTCAAAATTCATTTTGAAAGCCGAAATAGGGCATTTAATTTCTACCGTCATATCCTTGCAAATACCATCAGGGCTAGCGCCCAAATACGGTAATTTCTCGTCGATGAACAAGCCGCACGATTCTATTTTAACGCCATTCTGGCGTAATAGTTGTTCAATAGCAATTTTTTCGTTTTCTAGTCCATGTTTTATCGATTTAACATGACTAATGCAATCTTTATACAGAAGATCTTTGACAAGATTTCCACAACTAATATTTGGGCGTCTCTTGATCACACGACCAAAATTTGAGGCTGTTAATAACTTTCTACGCAGCTCTAACCATTCACTTGACGCACTTTGCAAAATTGTCTCTGTTTCAATTTTTTGTCGTTCTTCTTTTGTTTTTTGTAAATTACTTAAAAAAGTAGTTTTTTCTTTTTCCATCATTTCGGGAGCTATATCTTCCCGAGTACAATTTTCCCCGTAATTCAAATCTTCGCCTTTGCTAAATAGAAATCTGTTTTTTTTTCTTATACACCTTTTTACTCTTCGAGACCTTTTCATCCTTCTTTGTTCCAGCAATTTCATATTTCCTTTCGGACTATTTCCGGTAATGTGAGTATAAGTCCTTGATAACAATGCACGTGTGTTATGCGTTATTGCTGCACCTTTGCACCTGGTTTCATATCCTCCTTTCAGACTAAAGTTAACGCGTTTTCCGCCAACCAGTTTCGCGATTATACTATTAAAGTTCTCGACTTTGTTGCTTTCTACATTATGAATAAGGCTTGGTGCGTAGGAAGCAACGTTCGCCATAATTTGGCAAATTCGTGACCAAATAGTGCTTGTCATGAAATCTCTTTCTATGCTCTCTTCATTAGTTTTTTTACAAAAATATGCCTTACAACGGCTGTGATCGCCAAAAGCGTGCAAATGAGCTAATAATATGTCGTTATACAAAACCTCAACGTTAGCTCGTTTTTCTGATTCTGAATCTGACGTGTATTTTTCCATTGCTTTCCTTATCGTCCCACGAATTGCTATTATTTTTTGGTCAGTTATGTTTTTTCTAAGTCTTGGAGGATATTTTGTGTCAGTCTTGAGTTGTGTTAGTTTATTACACATGTTCCTCATTATGTGATTTTTACACTCGATTTTTTGCACTGTGACATTCGCGTAGGGTCGAGCTTCAATTATTTTGGAATATGTTGAGGAATCTCCATCGCTAATCATTCTACCGTAAATGAGGCCATGCATTTCAATAGAGCTTTTAAATCCTTCTACTAGAATATTGGACTCCATTCCAGTGGAAGGACCTGTATAGTTTTTAAAACATTTATGCTTATGTGGCTCTTCTTTTTTATATTGTGCTTGGGCGCAGATACAGCAATATTTGTTTTTTACTCCAAGGTAAAGAATTTTTCCTGTCCGTTTGCCAATTATGGTCGCTGCTCCTGAAAGTGCAGAGTAATTTTTTTTGTACGTCCGTTTACTCCAGCAACCGTCTACTATGACGTCTACAATGGGTGTTCCATACTCATCGACTCGACCTTCCGATGTGGCTAACTCTCTTTCTTCTTTGGCAGCATCGTTCATTGTTTTTATTAAAATACCTTTCCACATGTCGCCAATCTTTTCATGACATTTTTGATATATAGGTTCACCCATCAAAGGTAAGTCTAAAGCAGCAGAAAACTCGCAGTTGCGAATGCCCACATCCAATTGCAATTGTCCCTAAAACTGCACAATTGTTAACATTCACATCACTGCTTTCATCACTAGAAATGATAAATTTTTCATTACAGAGTTTGCATTGAAGAGTAAATGTAGAATGCAATCCAACTTGCTTCTCAGAAATTATATCCACACATTTAAGGTTACAATTGAAAGGACCATGTGTAGATATGTCTTGAAGTTTTTTATACACGTTAATCAAATTAACAATCCTTCGCCCTTCGAAAGCAGATGGTCTTCCAGGTTCTTTTTTGGTAATCTCTATTTCATATTCTGGCAATTCAACTTCAATCTGAAATTAAAATAATGTATGTCTATTATACGCCGACAGTCACAAAACAGTCAAGTCAACAATAAAGTTTCGTTTGGAATCACAAAAAAACCCAAATCAAAAGGTACATTAATGTTATCTGCTTCATTAATTCCCTTGGTAAGTTTTTCATCCGGCGATCTAAAACAAGAAAACAATAAATTTTTAAGAGACAGTCAAATGGCACACTAGAGCGCTTATTACGCTACTTATTAGAAAGTATTACAGTTTTTCACTGTACAGGGTGGAAAGCCCAGAAAAGGAATCGTTACAGTAAGAGGACTAAGAAAATTGAAAAGTAGGTAGGTACAGAAATCAATCACATCGGGCACTTGCGGCGACGACAGTGTGAAATCTCAAAAACCGTGATATTGCAGAAAACGACTTTAAAATTTTCGTTGGCTCATATTTTCACAGACGATATATTTGTATTGCCGCTATACCAACAAATACTAAAAATAAAATAAAAAGATTTAGGGGGGTCCCCATACAATAAACGTGTCTTTTGTCGTTTTGTACGGAACCCTTCGTGCGCGAGTCCGAATCGCACTTGGCCGGTTTTTTTTTTTTTAATAAACTAAAACCTTCGATAGTGCATCTCCTTGGTTGCCATATTTCCGGCCGCTAAAACATGACAGATATGGATTTTCATACAACTTTGCCGGTCGCTAAATAACACTGTACAACGAGTTCGATTTATCTCTTGAAATTTAGAAATTGGATGAGTGGAATACCACCCTAAGAAGGTGGTCAAAATGTACACGGGCTCCTAGTCTATTTTACTTACTTCATTGTTGCTTACTGCATAGTATGTTGAGTTTGCAACTGATTAGACTGGTCGTAATTTTCTTTATTTTCATTACAAGCCCACCTTCTTTGGTTCCTGCAAATAGAAATTGAGTAGGTATTAAAAAAACTACTGAAATAAGAAAAAAAAAATCAGCTGTTCCATAGAAACCTACCCGATCCGCTCGGCCGGAATGTATGGAACAGCTGATTTTATTTCGCGATTTCGAAGTTGGTCCCATAGTAAAGGTTGTTCGTATAGATGAGTACAACGACCCCTTAAAATATTGCTCATTATTTTTTACACACATATGGTTACTCTAGTTCAAGTTTCAAACAATTTGGTTTTTAGGTTAGGTTAGGTACTTACAGAATTTCTCTTTTTTCTTCGATATTTTCTTTTAGATATCGCTTTCTTTTCGAAAGCTTAGGCATTTTTACACAATATTTACACAATAACACAGTCACAAAGAAGTAATATTTACAAAAGTAGGTACCAAAGAATCTTCACAGTTTATTAATTACGAACTAAATAAAGCGTCCTTTCGCGGCGGTTCTCAGATATTATTATTTTACAAATCTAGTAGTGACTTTTCACAATGTACGAACAAAATAAAGCGTCCTTTTGCTGTTTTTCTCACTAGAAACTAATAATTTAACCGACTCGATTATTTCAATGAGCGCCAAATGACGAGAGCAGAGCAGAGCGACAACGGACACAGGTAACCCGTACGAGAGACGGAGGCCGTATGCCGCCCGTCGCCCGCGCAGAGCGCCGCGCTCACCAAAATATTAACTAAACAGGAAATCAATAATTAAAAACCTCACAATGAGTAAAATGAAAATTCCTCGTGAGCGATTGTAGTGCAATTTAAGTTGTATTATATAAAAAAAAATGCATTCATGTAAGCCGCGTAGTTACGTAGTTTATCCATATTTTGCAGTAAAATCGATGTCCACGATAAATTTTTTTTCTAATGAACTATAAACTTTGCAAAAAAATCCTCGCTACCAATTCAAGAATGAAGATTAATCTATAATATATATTTTTTTCGGTATTGTGTTTCAACGTTTTCCCATACTTTATAGAGGTTGAACATAACCCAATATCCCCAAATCGCCCCGGGTGTCACCTTAAAATCACAAGGATCACTTTGACACGTCAATTTTACTGCCTGTTTCTTCGCGACCAAGCCAGGAAAGAAAGGCAAGAAACAAGGTAGGTTGTTTTTTTTAATGATTCTTTTAGAATACATAACAATACAGAAAATAAATTTCGTCTAGATTGTAACATATTGAACGAGTTGGAGCAATTTCAATCCCAAGCTTCTCTATCATCTAAATAATCTGATATTTTATAGTAGGCTTTTTTAAAACGATTTTGATCAATTACGTTTTCAAATTTGTGAATTGTTAATTTTTGTACATCACTTGGGAGTATGTTAAAAAAGCGTACACCTTGACCTTTAAACGATTTACTAACTTTATGGAGTCTACGAGTGGCAATAGCGAGTTTCTCTTTATTTCTAGTATTAAAATTATGATTATCGCTATTTTTCTTAAACAAATTTTTTTTAATATCAATTTCTATTTAATGTATAATTAAGTGAGGTATATAGTTTATATCTGTCTTCAGTTTTCATCTCTATTCATAAATTTCAGTCACCAATTCTAAAAGCAACAAAATATTCGAGTAAAATTTAAGTAGAAATTGATCTAAATTTCATTTCCAAATACTACCCAAACGACCTACTTTCCACCCCCCATTTCCAATGACATTAAGCGTAATATCATCACGTCACAATACATTAAAGGAGTGATTCCCGTTCGATAATATACGGGCCGGTTTTCAATCCCAGCTTGTCTGGCCCGGCTGGCCCGTTCGAGCCGGGACGAAATCGTGTGGAAAGCCGACGACAGTTATTGGGACCGATCACGGAAAAGGGGTAGGCAGGCTGGTGAAATCTGATTTAAAATAAACATGATTACGTACTACGTGTTTTTTTTATGTACGACATTAAACACTTCGCTGATATGTCATCGCAGGAAGTAGTGGTATGCTTTTGTTAAATAATACTCGTACTAAACTACCCACACTATACAAATATTGAAGGAAACACAAATAATGTACAGACCTACCTAATTTTATTGTTAATTTAGTATGCTCGCATACTACCATAGTTTTAATTACATATATAGTTTTTTAAGTTCTCATTATTAAGTAAATAACGTGAAAAAAAACAATAGGTAATATAGAACTAAATTTTACTAAACAAACTACAACAAACTAGTTTTTATATTAGCTATAGATTTTTTTTGAGAATTAAGGTTTTTTATCCGTGTAAGAAACAACTACCATGGGGCTATCGTATTTATTTCACATTATTTTTACATCAATCTTGTTTTATATGGATTTATTAAATCAACAATTTTTAGACAAATAAGAACAAGGTAAACACAATGGCTACAATAATTGAATTCACCACCAACGCACTTACATGTGTAGATGCTGACTGTCGAAAAACAACTGAACCCTTACGGCTTTTTTTTTGGATGGACTAATCTCGCTGTTGGCCTCTGAGGCCGTTGCAGCTTAACCGAACTTTTGACGAGCGCAGATGGCGCTCAGCCCTGTAAGTTTTTTGAAGAGGCAACTAGCGCAAGGGAACCACTTAGGTATGAGCCTCGGCTTTGGCCGTTGCCAGGGTGAGGATAGGAGAGAAACGCCCGTGTACATGCCTGTACCTCGTATAGGCGGCGACTGAAGGGACTCGTCGACCTCGCCGGCGAGGTCGGTGTATCTGTGAAGTGTTTGCTCTGTCTAATGTAGTTGACTCAAAATTGCTTCCGCGTTAGCGGAGGTGATTTCGTCATCCGGGTCTCCGAGAACGTGCCTCGGACGACGGAGGATTTTGTTCGCGGGTGGATCTAACGTATCGTCTGGAATGGTATGTACCAAAGGATTCGGATGATGGGTGGCAAGTTCATAATATCACTTGGAAGCGAGCTTCATTAACTTGGCAATTGACTCTAATTTCAAATCGCGGTGCAGATCATTATTGCGAAAATATCAAGGCGAGCCTGTGGCTTTTCGCAAGAAGCGATTTTGTACTATCTGAATGGCACATTGAGCCCTTACAAATAACCTAATACGTCAATGCTTTAAATAGTCGAGCCGATGCCCGCGTAAGGCTGCCTGTCCATTGACGCGGAGAGAGGCAGCGGAGCGGATAAACGAGGAAATATTAACCAATAGGATTGCATGAAATTCTATTCATGCAATCCTATTGGTTAATATTTCCTCGTTTATCCGCTCCGCTGCCTCTCTCCGCGTCAATGGACAGGCAGCCTTACCCTGTGGAAACTAAATAAAGCCCCCCACCTGGCTATGTTACACCTGCAGAGGAACTACCCCCTGGTCAACACCTACCTTGGCCAGTGTGGAGGACCCTCAACAGACTGCGTACCCAAGTCTGCCGCTGCAGGTGTAATCTTAGTAAATGGGGTATTATAGACAAATCGGCGACGCAATGCCAATGTGGTGCCATCCTGCCCTACCACCTGCACGATGGAGCAACTGATGACCTGCTCCGACGCTGCCATGAACGTGGCGACGTACTGGTCAAAATGGCTATAGCCTTGAGACATCGACACGAAAGAAGAAGAAGATAGTCGAGCGATGGTGGCGCGACTTGAAAGCCGACAACCAACACAAAAGCGGTGGGTGGGTTAGTGACTTCTGTTTAAAAATGTATACAAAACCAGTAAATACTGCCGAAGTAAACTATACAATTTAATACGTAATTACAAATAATCGCTAACATCCGTAAATGAAAATACGGGTAGGGTGAATGTCTAGTATTATTGTAAACACATTGACGTTTGCTAATTATGAATATTGTTTCATATAACATATAATTATGTGATTTCAAATACGATTATTAACTGTTCTATATAAATGAAATGACAGTATTTTTTATTTTATTATTATGCTGAATATTTTGTTAACTTATATCTGTTTCTAAAAAATATCTTTATCTTATCTTTAGTCTTCATAATTAGTAGGCTTTAAGTCCATAGGGTATAAGACTCCTCCCTCAAACGCCACTCCAACCGATCCTGTGATATTCCTAATGACCTACTGATTGATGTATTTACTATGTTCTAGAAAATCAACGTTATCGCATCCATATATGCCCTCTATATCGTCCACCCACCAGGATGATGATCATAACATGATTACTGATTGAAACGGGTATTTATCGAGTATGTACCTTTCTTATTTGGTATCCCGACGTTTCAACTTTGATGTATTACTCGTAGCCGTGGTCGCAGGAGGACTGATTATGTCAGTCAGTCATTGTTCGAGCGAAGCGAGATGTCCAAATCAACTTGGGCTAATCGACGTTGTATGTATGTATATATGTATGTTTGTTAGTCCGAGGATAATCTTCGAAGTGTTTATCCGATCATCGTGAAATTTGGTATATAGGTAGGTAGTGTTGGTACAATTTTGGTGTGACTAAATGAGCTAAAAATGGAGGGGTTAAAAAAATGAAATTCCGACTACTCGTATTAGGTCAAATGGGGCGTTAAATAAAAGGTCTTTGTAACCACATTTTGATTCCATTTTTATTTTTTGTTTAAACCGTGTAGTTTTTAAGTTATTAGCCACAATAAAAATTGAACTTTGACAAAATTCACAGGGTACACAGTGCTGAAATTTGGTATGCGTGTAGCTTTAGTGACACAAATATTGGGAAAAGTCTAAAACCCAGAATAACTGCAATTTATACCCCAAAAAGTGTAACCAAATTACATGAACATCCGTTACCTGTAATTTGATTGAAACTGTAGGTCAAGTTATTTGGTTATGCATTTCGTGGCACTATTTTGATAGTCAAAGATTAGGTACAAATATATTTTTTTTGTTTTAATGGGAGACTCGCGAGGTCTCAGTTCGGGGCGAACCACTAATTAAGTACTGTGATCGCGAAAGTTTGACAAATACCATCATAACATAGTCACTGGATAACATGGTACGTAACAATAAATCCCGTTCTTAAACTAATAATTAAAATAAACTTGGTCCACCAGTATGGTGCAAGCGTTACGTGGCTCGGTTGCTGAACGAATTAAGCTCCATTGGTCCGGATAGGAAGAGGTTTTCACGGGTCAACAAGCAAGCTTTTACGAATACAACTATTTGTAAAAAAGGTTAAAATATTTTAAAGTTTAAGCAGTTTTTCACAGTTAATCGCCCCTTTTAGCAATCAAATACTAAAGTCACTTAGAAATCTATTTTGCCAGGTCATTAGTTATTTGGGTAAAGTTTTCATGATCCTACGTGTTTTGTTATGTACGACATAAAATTAAAATAAATAATAATAAATAAATATTAATGGACATTTCACACAGCGCTATCTAGCCCCAAACTAAGCAGAACTTGTAGTATGGGAACCAGATAACTGAAAGAATACTAATATACTTTTTTTTGTAAATGTATACTTATAATATATAGAAAAACATCCAGACCCGAAACAAATATATGTAGATCATGCAAACATTTGTTCCGCAGCGGGAATCGAACCCGCTACCTCCTGCGTCTCAGCCGGCTATTCGCCCACTGCACCACGGAGGTCGTCATCATCAAAACACGGGTACTTACGGCTAATGGCTAGTTTTTTGTAAAATAGGTTTTTTCAAATTCATTTTTCACGCTACCATAATATCATGTCCTAAAATATCAATGACACAGCCTGTATGAAATAGGTAAACAAATTAAATTAATTCATCATGTAAATATGTACCTGTTAAACTGATTAAGCGTCATCGTCGCAAAGGCACCCCCGATTTACGTTAAAAGTTGTTTATTGGAAATGTATCAACCACTGGATAAATATTCAAGCTACCGGTATTAAACCCACCACTAAAATCAGTTAAAACTATTCCGTATGTCCGTTTTAAATTAAGGTCGTATACAGTGTTTTGTAATATACTGACGATATTCAAGTGACGGTTTCTCAAAACATAAAAAAAGACTTCCCGAAAAAAAAACTACTAGTTCTATTATTAAATTTTAAAGAAAATCGACCAACTTTAGGTGATTTATTTGATACTAGCTGTTACCCGCGACTTCGTCTGCGTAGAACTACTACTTCGTGTAAATTTGTTTGGACTGAATAGGCTCTGAAACTATAATGAAACGATTCTAATGAAGCCGGCACATTGAATTATTGAGATTAACATAGGTAGACTTTTCCTGACCCTGATCCATGACTTAACTTAGTTTAATACGTTTTTGTATACGACATTTTTTGTTTTTCCTTCTTTGGTCAAAACATGTAGGTTTTGTGGACTCGATACTCGTGAGCACGCCACATACAGTTGCCCATGGGAGAAACAGTTTTTTTCTAAATGAACACCAGCTACTTTGAGTGTCTGTCCTTGAGCTTTGTTTATCGTCATAGCGAATGCTGCTTTCAGGGGAAATTGTACTCTTTTGAGTTGGAATGGCAAATCGGTAGGGATTATTGGAATACGGGGAATTAACACTTCTTCTCCCTTTGCTGTTCCTGTCATAATTATTGCTCTCACAATATTGCGTCCCAGGTGTGTAATTTGTAGACGTGTGCCATTACACATTCTTGGTGCGTCAAGATTTCGCATCAACAGGACCGGGACACCTACTTTTAGCCTCAACTTATGGGAAGGCACCCCCGATAATTCTAAGGAGTTAAGAAATTCTACAGGGAACGATGTCACTTGCTCAGTGTCCATGACATTGTCTACGGACAGATACTCAACAAAATCACCTTCCACATCTGACATGATTTGTTCGTTGATCTGCCCCACTACTTCGTTTGTCGGTGCTAAAATTGCCCTTTCGCACAGCCATTGTCTGTTCTTCATATTGGTTGCAAGATCGGGATAGACGTTGTTCTTTAAGTCATCCATGTTACAGACAACATTACAAAATTCACGATTCAATGTAATCATTCCGTCACTATTTGTTTCCATACGGTCTTCTCCGATTTTCAGAAGAGCATCCGCATATTGCACCAATTGTGTATCACTGTGCAGTTGTACTCGCATATTTGTAGTCAGACAAAAATTTTTTACATGCACCCATAATGGAGACGCTTTTAAACATGCATTTATTTCATCTGCCGGCGTGCCTCTAGTAATTACCGGCAGAGTCTGTCTAAAATCGCCAGCTAAAAGTACCACCATACCACCCATGATACTTTGGTTACTCTTAATATCTTTTATGGTCCGATCTAGTGCTTCTATCGCTCTTTTGTGGGACATGGTACATTCATCCCAAACCAACAGCTTACATTGCTGTAACATTCGTCCACGGTCACTATTTTTAGTAATGTTACAAACTGGCATTTCCTCATGAGCTAAGTTCAATGGCAGTTTAAGTACTGAATGTGCCGTTCGGCCACCATTAAGTAACGTAGCTGCTATTCCAGAAGAAGCTACAGCAACAGCAACTCCTTTATCTTTACGAATTTGGGCTAAAAGTAAATTTAAAAGAAATGTTTTACCCGTGCCTCCTGGCGCATCCAAAAAGAATAAACCACCTTCGCCACTTTCGATTTTTTGCACAACATTCTCAAAAACTAATCTTTGTTCTGGGTTTAGACGCGGAACAGACTCAGTTATTTGTTGTTGTAAAGAAGCAGCATCGTAACTCAATTCTCTTATTATATCACTGCAAACTTCCCCAGTTCTTTGCGGCCTGCTCAACCCAAAATCTGACAAATCTTTCCCAGTTATAGTTATGACTTGGTCTTCTATCTTTGTTAGGGCTTCATTAAAAATGAAATCATTGTATGTAACGTTTGGATTATGATGTTGTACTCTGTGTAAAATATCGTCGGCCATTTGAATTTTGTACCTTTCCCACAGTTGTTGAGGGTTTGAAAGCCCACATGTCGCTATTAGTATAGCAAAAAGCATTCTCACCTTGGCCGCTGATCTACATTGTGCAGCCTCTTCCAGTGTTATATTCCAATGATTGTCATCCTCCAATAATCCTCTTGCCTCACATGCCTCTCGAAATGTTGAAAATTCTTGATTGTTGTATTTTTTGAGATCATTGAAAGAGGTTGGCCCACGCACATGGTGTAGAAGCATCCTTAAACAAAAACATTCCATGTTAGTAACATGGACTGTGTAAACCCGTCCTAAGGCATCTCCAGATTTGACACCAGGCCAGTTCTGAACCGAAGTTCCTTGAATTCGGCGTTTCCAAGTTTTTCTGGTTGCGTCCCATGTGTAATATCTCGGTACCTCAGCATACATAAGAGTTCTTGCAAACTCATCTCTTATGCAAAGTTCAAAAAAAGCTGTAAGGGTGGTTTTTGGTCGAGTAGATAGTCGCTCGTGGAAATTATCTTCTGTAAAATAAACTCGTTCACCGTTCTCTAAGTGTACACTTAGATGTGTAACGGTGGGGTGCCTTTCGTGCAACGGGAACCCTAATAACCGCCACACGGCTTCGTTGCTGCTAACATAACGACCAGATTGATATGTATGTACTTCATTTACGCGATTTGCAAGCTCTGTGCTCCTAAAATTGAAAATAGCTTGGTCACTGCCTTTGTTAATATATTTGCAGATATATTTGATAGCGCGCACTGAACTGCAAGCCTCAACATTTATATGGGCGTTAAATATTTTTAATAGAATAGCGGAATAAGGGACCACCCAACTATTATCAATAGTGACGTAACTCCCATTTCGTAGTTTCACAGATGCCGTTCGACCTCCGTCTGCTGGTGCTCTTCTACGATAGAGTGGGTATCCGTTTTCACTGTGGACAGTGTCTTTGTGTAATTTGCGAGGAAATTTCTTTGTGCATTTTCCATCTTTCATGCAAGGGCACTGAGGATTTTCAGGTCCACATGGACCATGAATCATGTTTTTAACTATAATATCATGAAGTGTCTTGTCAGTGCTTGGATCGGGTATTTCTGCGCTGATAATATTATCAATTTGATCGGGTCTCAACTTGTCTTTTAACCACAATAATATGTGGACATGTGGTAGGCCACGCTTCTGCCACTCTATGGAATACATAAAGCAGATCACTTCTCCAAATATTCTGCCTTTGGAAATAACAGACATAAGTTTTTTAACTTTCAACCTAAAAACTCTTGCGACTACATCATGCCTATCAATCGCGCTTTGACCCGGCATTAATTCATTTACTATTTCCGGCCATGCTGGGTTGCAAGTAAACGTAACGAATAAGTCAGGGCGACCATATGTACGTACATAAGCAAACGCATCCTGAGTATATTCGTGTAAGTACCTCGGACTATTTACAAATGAAGACGGTAAAATTATCATTCTACCAATATCATTTGGATTTAGATTAGCGTCATTCGCTACTGCGTCTTGAAGGTGGATATAATTTTCTGCTCTTAATTTAGTTTGATTTAATGTTATGTATCGTAATCGTTCACTTTCTACCTTAACGTACATATCAACATAAAACTGATTGGCCAGTTGCCTGCATCGTGATATAATATTAAAATCATTTTCTCTAATCATGATATGAAAGGCATAAAAGTCCATACATGATACCTTTTTGTTAGGCAAGGGCAGGCCAGTTACAGGATCGACTTGTGGAATTTGAAAGTGATACCCTTCTTGCCCTTTGCTAAATATTAGCGGATATTGTAACGCATCGTAAAATTTATGTGTATCCGGCACCCTAGTTAGTGTGTTATCACGGGCATGTAAAACTATATCACGGGAAGCAAACAACAAACACCACAAACCACGGCTGCGACTTCATTTATTAAAGGTGCATTATATCGTCTTTCGTGTTCCCCACTTGGTGTACGATCTGGGTGAATCACCAACTTATAATCATCTCCCGGCATTCTTTCTAAGGCTGTTGTGAAAGTGTTTATTAGGCGGTTATGTTCATGCAACATTCTCTGAATCTTTAAGACAATATCCTTTTCTACTAATTGAATGTTTTGACACCTGCGGTCAACCTCGTCGTTTTCATTTCCCATAAAATAAATCTGTAAAAATTTTGGTTGCTCATTATTTGTAGGAAGCAAAGAACCAATCCTATGATAGATTTGACCTTGGATTGTAAAAGTAGATGAAAACCCAGGCATAACCACCTCATTTTCTACACCAAATGACGTCATTTGAAAGCATGAATTATATTTCCTTATTTTGATTAAAAAACGCCGCGATTCGTTGTTATCACCTAAAAGTAAAGACTTCAATGGTTCCTCTGGTTCTCCAAGTATTGGAATTGAAACCTTGCCACCAGAACAACACATACCCGGAGTTTCTTCTTTCCACTTGAGTGCTTCACAATGTATACATTTTTTATCCATTCCACCTATGAGAAGTAATCGATGGTTATTATACTCAATCGATGGGTCATAATCAAAAGCAGCATTGTGGAATGCTCCCCATGTATACATTGTAAACGCATTTCTCCTTTCTGACTGCCGTTCAGCATTTAACACACGTCGTCTTTGGGATTCTTCTGGCATCTCTGCAGCTATCAATGATGCGTGTCGCTCAGCATCTAAAATCTGCCGGGCCTGAGTCTGTTCATAGGTCTCGGCAGCTCTTTGCGTTGCGTGTCGCTCAGCATCTATAATCTGCCGGGCCTGAGTCTGTTCATAGGTTTCGGCAGCTCTTTGCGTTGCGTGTCGCTCAGCATCTAAAATCTGCCGGGCCTGAGTCTGTTCATAGGTCTCGGCAGCTCTTTGCGTTGCGTGTCGCTCAGCATCTAAAATCTGCCGGGCCTGAGTCTGTTCATAGGTCTCGGCAGCTCTTTGCGTTGCGTGTCGCTCAGCATCTAAAATCTGCCGGGCCTGAGTTTGTTCATAGGTCTCGGCAGCTCTTTGCGTTGCGTGTCGCTCAGCATCTAAAATCTGCCGGGCCTGAGTCTGTTCATAGGTCTCGGCAGCTCTTTGCGTTGCGTGTCGCTCAGCATCTAAAATCTGCCGGGCCTGAGTTTGTTCATAGGTCTCGGCAGCTCTTTGCGTTGCGTGTCGCTCAGCATCTAAAATCTGCCGGGCCTGAGTCTGCTCCTCAGATTCTTGGGATCTAGCTACTTGCGCAGTTCGAGCTCTTTTAGAGCTACGCGCTAAATTAGATTTACGCTTGCGAGGCATATTACTTAACCAGTTACCTACCTAAAGTAATAAAAACAGGTAAGTACTTATGCAAAAAAAAATTCTTTAGCTGACAAAAAAATTTAGTTAAAGGTACTGAGTACGAAACTATACTTAAGGTAGGTACTTATACACATTGCATGAAATAAAACAAAAACAAAACGAATTGCTAAACTAAAACTAAATGTTAAAAAAAATATACTATCCACATGGAATAAAAACAAAATGAATCGATAAAATTATATGCGAAACTACTGGAACTATTTTATCCACATGGAATAAAAACAAAATGAATCGATAAAATTATATGCGAAACTACTGGAACTATTTTATTCACAAAACAACATTACTTACCTATTAATACTCAATAAAAACTATGCTGACCTTCTTAGGTACCGTAACTACTTACTAAATGTGAAAAAACTTAAAAAAACCTGCCTACTAATCTACTACAATTTTATACCTATCCTAAAAAATGAATTAAAGTATTTATTTTACCTATTAACTATAATTCTACCTACTACTAACTTATGCTAAACTAATAATAACAACCAAAACAACTAAGTAAATAACACAAAATGCTTACCCAAGAAACCCTAAACACCAATGAAAACGTAAAGAAAGCGAATACGTTGCAGCTCAAAATTGTAGATATCGCATGCGTCCGCCAACGACGTCTGCCCTCACGTGTCTGCCCGTTCGGGTAAGCATACTTTGTGATCTACACTCCTCCCACCGAGCCATCCGCGTCCCCCGCACGTCTTTGCCGCCGCGCCGCGCAGCGCGCCCGCGCCCGCCAGCCCCGCCACACCACACCATGCATCGTCACACTCACACATTCATAGTGTATAGGCCGATGGGCCTGATGGACATGTCAGGCAGAAAGTATTCTAAAAGCTGGCTAGGAGTATTTGAATTATGCGATACATAACTGCACCCCGCGTTTTCACCCGCATAATTCCGGGATCGGGATCGGGATAAAAAGTAAAGATGTCCTTTCCCAAGGTTCCATCTATCTCTATACCAAAATTCATCAAAATCGGTTCAGCGGTTTAGGCGTGAAAACGAAACAGACAGACTGTCTATGTCTTTCCCCAAGGTTCCATCTATCTCTATACCAAAATTCATTTAGTAGGCATATACGATACATAACTGCACCCTGCGTTATCTATCACTCGCATAATTACGGGATCGGGATCGGGATCGGGATAAAAGGTTGCCTTTGTCCTTTTCCAAGGTTCCATCTATCTCTATACCAAAATTCATTTAGTAGGGATATACGATACACAACTGCACTCTGCGTTTCCACCCGTATAATTCCGGGATCGGGATCGGGATCTGGATAAAAAGTACCCTATGTCCTTTCCCAAGGTTCCATCTATCTCTATACCAAAATTCATCAAAATCGGTTCAGCGGTTTAGGCGTGAAAACGAAACAGACAGACTGTCTATGTCTTTCCCCAAGGTTCCATCTATCTCTATACCAAAATTCATTTAGTAGGCATATACGATACATAACTGCACCCTGCGTTATCTATCACTCGCATAATTACGGGATCGGGATCGGGATAAAAGGTTGCCTTTGTCCTTTTCCAAGGTTCCATCTATCTCTATACCAAAATTCATTTAGTAGGGATATACGATACACAACTGCACTCTGCGTTTCCACCCGTATAATTCCGGGATCGGGATCGGGATCTGGATAAAAAGTACCCTATGTCCTTTCCCAAGGTTCCATCTATCTCTATACCAAAATTCATCAAAATCGGTTCAGCGGTTTAGGCGTGAAAAGGTAACAGACAGACAGACAGACAGACAGAGTTACTTTCGCATTTATAATATTAGTAGGGATAATGCGTACTGCCTACTCTTGCAATCGACATTCAAAAATAAAGGCCGATTTGATATCTCTTTCGGAAATAGCTGCGGGTTTTGGGTTAGAAAGAGACAACAAGAGATATCTTGAGATGTCACCAATACAGTGTCTGTAGTTAGATGGCAAGCATTATGCAATAGCACAATATAAGTTTAATAAAGTGTTTGTTAATACATATGCCAAAATAAATTTCACATTTCTATGGTAAACATTTTACAAATTTATTTATTATGCTATATAATTTTTGTGCGTGGAAGAGGACTGCTCGTTGTCCACCAGATGTTAAGCGCTCACTGTTTATAACAATTGCATTAACCTACGTCCTATTAAGACGTGGTCTACATTGTCATTTGTACCCGTCCTCAGACATATTTTGTTAACAAAATCTTAAATATCTTACAATCCAGGGCTTACCTTCTACGGCCTACCCCCTCATCTTCTACGGCCTTTGTACCATTCGCCCACCGGGCTGCTGGTCTACCACGGACTCGTTTGCTCTCCCTTGGCTACCACTTTGTCAATGCATTACACCACATGTCATCATCAAGCCTGACCAAGTGTCCTGCCCAAAGCCACTTTATTCTATCCATACGGTCGCTAATATCTACTAACTTACTTA
The DNA here is from genome assembly GCA_963924445.1 of Philereme transversata. NCBI lineage: Eukaryota > Metazoa > Arthropoda > Insecta > Lepidoptera > Geometridae > Philereme > Philereme transversata. The sequence goes on from OZ004347.1 coordinate 18,446,706, forward strand.
GCTACTTAGCGATAAGACCGCTAATGTATTATATATTTATTTGAATACTGCTACGTTTAATTATTTTGTTGTTTATGGTGTACAATAAAATATTATCTAATCCAATCTAATCTAACTTTGTCTTCCTACGAATATCCGTATTGCGAACTCAGTCTACCAGTAGAGATATGCCGAGCAAGGCACGCTCCATGACCGAAGCTTGAAATGATTTATTATTAATTATTTTCAGCCTTCTGTGCCTCACTGCTGGGCAAAAGCCTTCCCTGTAATTATTTAATTTTTATTATTTACATATAACCTTATCTATACAAATGAAAGATTTGAATCATCAAAAAATCGCTGCAAACGGTTTAATTGAATATTTTCAGAGAAAAAAGTCGAAAAATTAAAGGATGCACAAAATAATCGCCCTCCACACCGACAAACAGAATCCGTCCGGCGGAAGCGCGGCGGCCGGAAGTTTACTTAGCCCGCGAAACCGACGGCGACCCGCGTCACTTCCGGCTATGGATAAGGCTGGCAATAGACGTGCGACTTCTCTACTGCTATTGTGTATTGTGTACCTAAGTAAATAAGCGAAGCGTTGGCTGGCGGGTTTTGGCATAGGATCGAGATAAGTGGAAAGATGAGCGGGAGGCATTTGCCCCGCAGTGGGATACCATAGGCTAGATTAAAAAAATGTTTTTTTCAGATATAGATGATAGATAATTTTTTATTTTTACATCAAATCACAATAAATAATTACTTACCCAAAATAACTTAAAATACTAATACGCTGTGGTACAATGGGCGGGCTTAGAATCATCATCATAGTTTCACCCATAGGACGTCCACTGCTGAATATAAGTCTCCCCATAGATTACCAGAGCAATCGATCTTGTGTAGCTTGCACACAACGGCTCCCAGCAACTTTTCGTCAACAAGTCATCTTCCCATCTTGTGCGGGAACATCTTATAAAGTAATCTTAAATAACCAGCTTATAAAGTAATTCCTACCTAAGGTAGCACACTTGCACTTTGTATGAATTTACAAAAATAAAGTATCTGGTTCCCATAGTACAAGCTCTGCTTAGTTTGGGGTTAGATAGCTCTGCCTGAAATGCCCAGCAGTCACCATAAAATGATTGAAACTAGATGTGCAGATATTAACATTTTATTTTATGTACTCTAGTTCCAACCAGTCGCGGTATCCAAGCGTTATACGATTCTAATAATCATAGTATTGTCAACGTCAACTGCTGAACACAGGCCTTCCCCATATCAAGCTAACTGCCCCACCTACTGCCACATCAGCATCAGCAATCCCAGCGTATTTTTTTATTTACTTTTTTATCTAAAAAAATATTTATACCACAAATGTTGCTTCTATTTTAATTTTTTATTATCCGACAGTTACAGAAAATCCTATGATTTGTACAACCATCTTAAAAACTTTCTAGCCGGACACGAATTGAACTTGCAACCTGCCTCTTGGTACGAGTATGCGCCAATTGCGCTACAGGCCCTTATCACATCAGGTTCGATATTAGCGTTTAGCGCTTACGACTTAAAGCGCCGTTAGCTCAGGAACATGGAAAAACTTTCCCTGTACAACTCCGTTATACATGAAAACGTTTTACAGTTTTTGTACAAAACATCTATTGGCGCGCCTTGGGGGTGAGACCGACAAGGTATGTCGTCACGCTCGTGGCGTCATGGCGTCAGAGTGATGCCGTAGGATAATAATAAATAATCATCATCTATAAATCATACATCAAATTGGGCCGTTGGACGCCCCTCGCAACTCGTCACTCGCCACTCAATTAAGATGCTTCACACTGGGCGTCCCGTGACAGCCACATTTTGTTCAGTTTTTAATGTCGCTTCGTTTACAAACAGCCTACGTTGCGTACTCGCGTGCGTTACCGGAGCGCTCACAAAAGAAACGATAACCAACATTAAGGCATCCGTGATGCGGAGATATTAATGCAATGTTGCGAACAAATGGAGGGAAAACATTACACTGAATAGGATTCTTTATGCCAACAAACAATGCAAACAAAAGTTGCGGGATTACGATCATCTGCAAATAAGTAGATTGATTCTATTCTACCCACATTCAAATTCACAAACCAAAATCACACTATCACACTAATATTATATATACAATATTTTGTTTGGTACTCAATCACGTCGTAACGGCTGAACTGATTTCGATGAAATTTGTAATAAGTAAAAATACACATTTTATTGATAAACCACGGGTACGAAGCCGAGGGTAGAAGCTAGTTTGAAATATAAACAAATAACTAGTCTTGAAGAAATAAAAACAGCGATGTTATTGCTGAAAACTCTTTCTTCGCTTCTTCGGGAGGTCATTGTTTCAGTAATGCACTTCCTATAGAGTGAATTGCTGAAACAATGACCTCCCTCATAGATGTCTAAAGAGACTGATCTTGAGCAGGCTGCATCAAACAACTCCCAGTTACCTTTAATAAGGTCAACTTTTCACCTAGTTTGTAAGTTTATTTTATTTTAATGTATTTAAATAAGTATAATGTAAGTCTCATATATGTATGTAGGATGTTAGGTAATATACTAACGATATTCAAGTGACGGTTTCTCAAAACATAAAAAAGACCTCTCGAATAAAAACTACTAGTTATATTATCAAATTTTAAAGAAAATCGGCTAAGTTTAGGTGAATATAAAACTCACTGCCTACTCTTGCAATTAACATCGAAAAATAAAGGCCGTAATTCACAAAAGCGTAGATTTGCAGAGATGAGAATACCATGTGGAAATAACTAATAGCATATCGATATCCCGACACCTCTCCGCTCAGATTTAGTGGAAAAAGTAAGCGGCGATGTCTTATTTTCTACAGTGCATTCACAGCGAAGTTGTAAGCAGAGAGCGTGAAGAGATAGAACATAAGTAGCAAATCTACGATTATATGGATTGCGGCCTTTATTTTTTGATGTCGATTGCAAGAGTAGGCAGTAAGTTTTATATCGAATTAATCATCTAAACTTAGTCGATTTTCTTTAAAATTTTATAACATAACTAGTAGTTTTTTATTATATTTATTTAACAAAAAGTTACATACATAAAAAAACATAAAGCACTATAAAACCTTAAAGGTTTGTCTCGGTGCTTAGGACACTCGAGCCGCTACACATTATTTAAATAGGTATTTATAAACCCATCCCCCTAAAAGTATGTAGGTACGCAAACATAGTAAGTCAGCGGCGGAAATTACAAATACAAGAGTTAAAATTTTTTAGGTATAGGTACTTTTAATTTCATAAGTTAGTTCTTAATGAAAAACGGCACAATAATCCTCAATGCATACCGAACGCAAAGACAATGCACATTGCACGTGTCATATAGCTATCAACTATCGTGTTTACTTCATTCTCGCTCGGTCCGGTCGAAATCGACAGAACATCGAAGCAAGCTTATCTTCTATACAGGGTATTCGTCAGTTATTTATTATTTTTAGCAAAATCTTGCGCTTATAAAGTACTTCATAAATCAAGAATTTATTCATTGCTAACTAGTGGTTCGCCCCGAACTGAGATCTCGCGAATCGTCCAAAATAAATATTATTCTTAGGGCGACTTGCAAAACGATGCCTAAACGTATTTAGTGGCTAAATCATACAAATACTTCAAATTTAAACATGTTTAGTCGCTTAATACGTTTAGTGATCTTTGTGCATGCCGGATTTAATCTTTGACTAATAAATTGGTGCCACGAAATGCACAACCAACTTACTTGACATACAGTTTCATTCAAATTAGATGTAACGGGGGTTCTTGTTAATTGGTTATATGCTTTTGGGTTACAAATGGCAGTTATTCTGGCTTTCAGACTTTTGCCTATATTTGTGTCACTAAAGCTACAGTCTGGTTTTGGCGATACGTACCAACATTTCGGTGACTTTAGTGGTTAATTGTGCAACAGTGGTGTGAATTAGTGTGTTGTGGTTACTTGTGATTAAGTTCATGTATCATTTATCATCTCAGTATCATTTCAGTGTTGAATAAAAGTGATATTTTGGTCAGATTGATTTTCATTATTTTATCCTGAACCCTCAGCTCGTAACATTATTATATCATTAAAATAGTGACATGTAAATTTTATACTGATCTACAGTTTCTTTCAAATTACAAGTTCATGGTAATTGGTTATCTTTTTTGGGGTAGGATTTCAGATTGACTATATGTGTGTCACTAAGACAAACAAACATATGTACATACATACCACGCTGATTCACCCAAGTTGATTTGGAGATCTCCCTTCGCTCTATCAATAAACAATACATAAAAACGAATACCAAAGCCATACAATTGTACTTGAGAAAAAAACTAGCTTAAACTATGTAATTTTAAAAAATGTTACTAAGTATTAGGAAGTGTAATATTAGTATTTTTTAGCTGAATAATAAAAAAATAGCTCTTAGATAGTTATGTGACTTGGCTAAGGAACAAGGATATGGCTCACCTGATGTTAAGTGGTACCGCACGCCTATAAGAAAGTATTATCTCGTAGGTCATGCACCTTAGAAACGTGCCCTACGATGCATTGCCCAGCGTCCATTAACTTGAAACATACACGAGTCAAGCCTCATGTGCCTGTAATTGCACCGGCAACCATACCCTTGAAACCGAAACCCAGCAAACACAGCATCTAAGCTGCAGAAACAGGTATGATGGTAGTACTTGCCCGGGTGAGCCTTTCGAGCGCTACTACTCTAGCATTCTAACATGGCTACTATTTAGATAGTCAATTTAATTTAAATATAAAAAAAATATAAAGAAAATCTTGATATTTTTTTAATCACAAGGGTTTATTTGAAACGTCAATTTTACTGCCTGTTCCTCCGCAACCAAGCGAGGAAAGAAAGGCAAGAAACAAGGCTAGATGTTATTTTTATTGATCCTTTCATAATACATAACATTAAATAAAATAGATGACGTGTAAATTGTATCATTATCGAATGAGTTGAAGCAATTCCATAGATAGAGCTAGTATTTTTTGCTATACTTAACCCTCTCAAGTGCAATTGCAATGCTTTGTCAGTTCAACATTTCCTGTCTCATTTGCTCTCAAATCCCGACTTATCAATATTTAATGGCAATCCTGCTGCAATTGCAGCTACCGTAATAGCTTTGAACAATATTTTTCATGCAGAAAAGTTGAATCTTTCTGATGTTCTGAATTGTTTTTTTTTTTTGCAAAAAGCATTGTAATGTAACGTTTAGGATAAAAAGAAAGAAATAAAATACATTTATTTGACACACACAGGACATACCCTTTAAAACAGAACAAATATACCTACTTACATAAAGATTACGATTATTAAAAGAAAAAATATATAAAGAAACAGGAAAAACACAAGATTTAGATATAGTAGATAGATTTAGTACATAGGTAGGTAAGCACAGATATTATGGTCTTCCGTGCTGTGTGGGCCAAACAGGCCCAGTCTGAGCGTATTGCTGCTAACTATCCGAGGATAGTAAGTGGTGCTGGTTTTCAGATGGGACTCATGGGTAGCCTCACGAATGCAGAAAAATAAATAGGTAAGTAAACAGATACATTGACGACCTTCGTGGCGCAGTGGGCGAATAGCCGGCTGAGACGCAGGAGGTAGTTAATGGGTTCGGCTCCCGAGGCGGAACAAATGTTTGCATGATCCACAGATATTTGTTCCGGGTTGTTTCTCTATATATTATAAGTATGTATTTACAAAAAAAAGTATATAAGTATTCTATCAGTTATCTGTTCTCATAGTATAAGCTCTGCTTAGTTTGAGGCCAGATAGCGCTGCGTGAAATGTCCAGCAATATTTATTTATTTATTTATTTATTATTTACATAGATACATATACGTAAAAAAGGATTGTGTGGTTTTATGAAACCATGGTAAAAGTGAAACTTTGTTTCACATTATAGACATTTAACTAAAAATATTTGTTGGCACAAATGAGTAATAGTCTATACACTACACGCGCCTTTCACTTTATGCCTACTCCGCGGCCGACCGTCACGCGACATGCAACACACAGATGAAAAAGTTTGAGACAATGTAATATAAGTTTCACTTTGATAATAAAACAAACATAAATAATGAAATACGTAATTAGTGGAGTAACGTTTTGACTTAAACTTGTAAATGAGTTAATGAAAATTCTTATTACATGAGTTATGTAATATTTTTTTGGATCTAATAATTAAATGCACAATAAGTTCTAATCTTTATTATTTCTTTATAACTTTGTAACTTTACTCTTTGGCATTATTGGAATTCAGAAACCATTATATTTATACGAAAAGCTTCACTTCTCAGACCGTCTTAAGCGTCTTGCCGTCCGTTTACTTTGTCCCAGACGCAGAAGCCGCATTTCGTGGCAGCTTCAGATATGCTGCCACGAAATGTTGGAACAATCTGTCTCTTCCCTTAAGGAACTCTAATACTGATCTTTCAAAAAATCTTTAAAAAAGTACTAGTTTAGTTTTCAAAAGATTTCACACGGTTGTTCTGGGCCTGGTTTCTAGCAATATAATTCTAATTATTTAATTTTCAAAGCTGTTTTTATTATGCCTGTTAACTGTTTGTTGTTATGTATTTTCATGTTTTGTATGTTTTAATAGTTCGTAAGTAGGTACTTAAACGAGTCCGAAAGTTTATATCTACTAGTAATATGTATCGATAGGTAGGTAAACACAGTTGCTGCCTTGCACACACAAAAATGGCACCACGGAAGATCAGTGCTATAGTACATAAAAATGCTACTATAGCACAATGCTGAGTGGTGACCGATTTTGCTCACAAATTTGCTCGTTAATTTATACTCATTTGTCTAAGCTGTAATGTACACTTGTGGTGCAAAATAATCGTTTTTCTATTCTATTCTAATCGTTAAAATTGCTACTAAAAGCTAAAGCTCTAAAAGCTTTTCCGCACACATTTTCCGCTTTCAGGACACATTTGTATCGCAACAATAATTCGGCACAAAGTATAGGTCAATATTTGATCGAGCGAAGCGAGATCTCCAAATCAACTTGGGCAAGTTGGCGTTGTATGTAGGTATGTATGTATGTTTGTTTGTCCGAGGATAACTTTCGAAGCGTTTAGCCGATCATTGTGAAATTTGGTATATAGGTAGGTAATGATCGCACAATTTTGGTGTGACTCAATGAGCTAAAAATTTTGAGGTGTTGTTGAGATATTGGTGTTAAAAAGGGGTAAACAAAAAGGAAAATGAGACTATTAGGTCAAATGAAAGGTCTTCATTAGCACATTTTGACCCCGTTTTTATTTTTAGTAAAGTTTTTGTAGTTTTTGAGTTATTAGTCATAATAAAAACTAAATTTTGATAAAATTCACAGGATACACCATTGACCCCACAGTGCTGTAATTTGCTAGGCGTGTAGCTTATGTATCACAAATGTAGGCAAAAGTCTGAAATCTAGAATAACTGCAATTGTTACCCCAAAAATGAGTAACCAACTTACATGAACTCCCGTTACCTGTAGTTTGAATGAAACTGTAGGTCAAATTAGTTGATTATATATTTCGTGTCACTATTTTGATAGTCAAAGATTACGAGTAATATTTTTTGTTTTTATGGTAGACTCGCGAGATCTCAGTTCGGGGCGAAACACTAGTTATTTATGCATTACAATCACAAGGATCACTTTAAAACGTCAATTTTACCGCCGGTTCCTTTGCGCCCAAACCAGGAAAGAATCAGGGAAGAAACAAGGCTCATTATTCTTTTTAACGATATCTTAAACAATATAACAATAGAAATTATACAATAACTAAAGTTAAAGTATTATAAATCAATTGCAAACCAAAAGAAAATATGTACTGATATTGCAAATTTGAGATGACGTTATCAGCCGTCGAGAGGCTGAGCGACATCGGGCCATTGGAATTTATCAATAACTAGCTGACCCTCCCATGGCTTCGCACGCGTTCTTTGTCCATAAAAATATTACCCTCCTGCGCAGTTGGATAAAAAGTTACCTATGTTTTAAACCCGATCATAATGTATATACATACCAAATTTTATAAAAATCGGTCCAGCCGTTCTTAAATGGTGTAACTAACCCGACTTTGTTTTGTAAGTATATTAAGACTAGCTGACCCGCCGAACTTCGTACCGCCTTGACATGCATATGACGCGGGCTGTCAATGTACGTCACCCGCTGCATCTATGTATGATAAAATATGTTATACGTTAATAGTTATTCTGCTATTCGGGGCGGAGAAAATCCAACAAATCAAAAACCATCAAAATCGGTCCAGCCGTTCTCGAGTTATAAGTGTTCAAACAACCTCGACTTTGTTGTATATATTAAGAAAAAGCTATATGATATTCATATTTATTTATAAGATTGCTTCTATTGAAAAAAAAATTGAAATATTTTTATTTACTAAAATCACAAGGATCACTTTGAAACGTCAATTTTACTGATTGTTCCTTCGCGACCAAGCCAGGGAAATTGGCAGAATTTGAATAAAACGAATTCTGAATATTCCATGCATTGTGGCGAAATCATGTTATGATTTAAATATCCCCTAGTGACACAAGATATATGTACAAAATAGAGTTTTTTTTTCTTCCTGGTATCGAAACTGCGAAAAATGATCCACATGTTGAGCTTCATTGTACCTACCGCTATAATCAACTAACCCTATCTTCCAAGGTTTACTGAAGGAAACTCTTATTAGGGTCCATCTTCTTCATAGTATATTGGACAGGTGTTTGGCCACAACAATGGCATCCATTAGGCCATTAAGTCCTCCATCGTGCAGGTGTTCGGGCATAAAGGGCAAGTGCTGCATTGACTGGGTGGGATCACCGCAGTCGCACTGCGTTAAGTTAGGGTCCCTGAATCCCCATTTGCACATGTTAAGTCTGCAGCGGCCAACCACGGTAGATCATGCCCGGGTGGTAACTGTTCCTGTGGGGTGGTAAAATCAGGCGGAGGGGAATTTCTTTTTATCCACAGAGTGCGTCTAGTCTTTATTAGGGTTAAGGTCGCCTTTGTACATGTCCATTTTGTAAACTGGTTTTGTTTGTAATCTATTTGTGTTAAAGAAAAATCTATAAAATAAAAGATTATGGATCTTAGGAAATGGAATGTTATTTTCAATATAGATTCATTACGACATTATCAACTATGTGTCGTTCACTGATGAACATAGATCACTTTTCAGAGGCCTCCCATAGATTTCTTTATTCTCCAATTTTGTACAGAGTTATTTTGATTTCTTGCGACCTGCATCCAATGGCTAACAATAATTTCTCTAACCTGACTTTTTATCTAACAGGGAACCGTCTTACGTAACACTATTCTAGTCAGTTCTAATAGGTATATGGTTTAGTGATTTTTTTCTTATTATTTACCAAGTATTTAAGCAATATAAACATCAAAGTGGTAGAACAATGTTAGTACGTTTAAGGGCTAACACACTTACAAAGCTCCCTAAATAGGTCTCAGATGGTAGAATCCCAAAACAAATAAGCCCCTACCCTTGACTTTCTCAGAAAACTAATCAAAACCACTCTAACTCTGAGAAAGGTTACAAAAAGAGACGAATAAAATACAAAGTAAGAACGGTAGACTCGAAAATTAAGGAACATAGTAAAAGTGGCCCATTTGTCCGTCTGTCTGCTTCCTTTAACTCGAGGAGCTCATTCGCTTAACGCTCACCTGGGGAACTAGTGGAAACACATGGGGGGGTTTTGTGTCCGTTACCGCGCCGTGATAAAGAACTAACAAAGTCATAGACAATAGTGACCTATATTCTATGTGCAGTAACCCACCGTGATCCTGTCTGAAAACCACCACTGGTACACAATTATGTATAGCAGCATTGTGCTGAGACAGGACCATTTGGTTCACGCACTCGGTAGCTGCAGATGGGACTACTGTCTAACTGAGTTTCTGTGTCAAATTTACCTTTATTATTGTTTCCTACTATTCTTTATTGCACGCAAGAAAATACATTTAAAAATACAGAAATAGAGATCATGTACAAAGGCGAGCTTAACCCTAAGAAGAGTTTTTTTTCAGCAAACCGTTGAGGCTAGGGGCGGAGATGATTTTAAAGGTAGGTGAGTGTACAAAAACATAAATAAATATATATGCCCATAACTGTTATGAACTAAACTTAAAATATGTTATAATATATGTTATGTTCTATTTATTTGAGACAGCAAACAATTATGCCTAAATATTACTAGACTTAATAATTATTACAAGATGTCTTACTACAGGCATTACCAACACCGTTGTCCACTGATTACATTAGACAAATATTTAATACATATAAAAAATATAAGTATATAAATGAACCTATACCTATGCAAGCAAGCAAGTGCCTAGGTACCTACCTACGTACACTTGACTTTGACTTTGACTTTAAATATGAACTTTTGTTAGGTTCATATTTAAAGTCAAAGTCAAAGTCAAATATTTTTATTCATTAAAATCACAAGGATCACTTTGAAATGTCAATTTTACTGCCTTTTCCTCGCGACCAAGCCAGGATAGAAATGCAAGAAAACAAGGCTGGTTGTTTTTTTAATGATCCTTTTAGAATACATATTAATTTAGAAAATAAATTGCGTCTCAATTGTAACTTTTTGAACGAGTTGGAGCAATTTCAATCCCAAGCTTCTCTATCATCTAAATAATCCAATATTTTATAAAGATTTTGTTTAATTACATTTTTAAATTTGTTAATTGTCATTTTTTGTACATCTCTCGGGAGTTTGTTATAAAAGTGTACACCTTGCCCTTTAAACGATTTACTAACTTTATGGAGTCTACAAGTGGTAACAGCGAGTTTATCTTTATTTCTAGTATTAAAATTATGTTTATCGTTATTTTTCTGAAACAAATTAATATTTTTGCGAACATACATTAGATTTTCGTATATGTATTGACAAGGGAATGTCATAATATTTATTACTTTAAACTTATTGCGTAATGAGTAATGATTTAGTAATGAGTAACTTAGTCAATAAAAAAGAAATAAAAAAGATACATACGCGATAAATACCCGTTATAATCAATAATTATGTACAGTGATCGCGAAAGTTTGAAGAATACTATTTATTTTCTTTATTCTGATATCAACATTTTCTAACCTAATCTAAACTTGACATCGCTAATAAGTCTCAAGGCCAAAAAAGCCCAAATACTTACATAATAAATTAAAAATATACACGAATAAAACGAGGCAAGGTCACCATGGTCAGCTCGTAAGTACGCCTGAAGGAATTACTAACCTGGTATCATACGTTATTGAAACAAACGGCTAAAGACTTAAAAGTTGAAATCAGCCGCGTCTAAATTATCCCCTTGTATATTTTCCAATACTAGCCCTTCTCCAGACCTTTTAGTTTAGACGAGATTAGATTAAACGCTCAGCCCTCAACAATACACACGGGGCCATATTTCTACATTTAAAATGTTTTACAGAGCTGACTGACAGAGGTTAAGACGTAACAAATTAAGACAAATAAATCGTTTGTTTGTATGTAATGTAAAGTTTTTTTATCATCATGGTTTTGAATGACGTCACGAAAAAATTACAGTGATGTAAAAATCTGTGTGTAGTAAGGATTGCTTTGCAGAAGGTGTTTCTGTAAATGCCATATTTCTTGCCTCATTGATACTCAAACTTCTTCTTGCCACTTTGGTTGTTTTTTATACGGCCTTCTCACAACAGGAAGCCTTTGAAAATGTTCTTGCCACTTTGGTACACAAACGTAATTCAGTTTTGTGTAGCGAAGTGGCATGTAAGTGACGACATCCGTCGCGCAGTGGGCGAATAGCCGGCTGAGACGCTGGAGGTAGCAAGTTCGATCCTGCCCCGGAACAAATGTTTGCATGATCTACAAATATTTGTTCCAGGTCTGGTTGCTTTTCTATATATTACTAGTGGTTCGCCCCGAACTGAGATCTCGCGAGTCTACCATAAAAAAAAATATTATTCGTAATCTTTAACTATCAAAATAGTACCCCTAAATAGAATCCAAAGTACCTTGACCTACAGTTTCATTCAAATTACAGGTTCAGGAGTTCATGTAAATTGGTTACCTTTCTTTGGGGTACAAATTGCAGCTATTCTAGATTTCAGACTTTTGCCTATATTTGTGATATTTAAGTTATACGCATACCAAATTACAGCACTGTGGGGTCACTGGTGTACCCTGTGAATTTTGTCAAAGTTTAGTTTTTATTATGGCTAATAACTCAAAAACTACAAAAACGTTATTAAAAATAAAAACGGGGTCAAAATGTACCTACTAATGAAGACCTTTCATTTGACGTGTCACTTGACCTAATAGTCTCATTTTTTTTTTTTTTTTCCCCCACTTGAACCCCAATATCACAACAACCCCGAAAAATGTTCAGCTCATTGAGGCACACTAAAATTGTGCCATCATTACCTACCTATATACCAAATTCAACGATGATCGGATAAACGCTTCGAAAGTTATCCCCGGACAAACAAACATACATACATACAACGCCGATTTGCCCAAGTTGAAATGGAGATCTCGCTTCGCTCGATCAACAAGTATGTATTAAAAAAATATAGGTATTCGTAGTTAATACTTAGTTTGGGGCTAGATGGCATGTGAAATGTCCAGCATTATTTATTTACTTATATTAGCCTGAGGGTGTGCCCACTCAATATGGACCTCCCTGATATACTTCCGGAGTAACCAAGTCTGTGTAGAGTCTGTGCAATCTGAATCAAACAAACATAATATTTTTTAAATAATTCTAAAAATTTCAAATCAAGTGTGTCCGTAAATGTACCTACATCAAATATTTTTAGAAAAAAATACTGAAAATAACATACGTATCAACATAATCATATTAGCCATAGGACTATTGAACATATATCTTCCAAAATAGATCTCCAAAGAGAAATAATATGCGTGCTATAAGTATGTATTTACAGAAAAAACCAGTCTAGTGCGAGTCGGACTTGCGCACGAAGGGTTCCGTATCATTATCTATAATAAATTGTATGAGCGCCCATACAACTCAGAGGACTATCTTAATTGGCGTCAACTATATATTGTTACGAGCTGAGGGTTCGGGATAAAATAATGAGAATCGATCTAACCAAAATAACACTTTTATATTATTTAGAATTTTTCCTTTATTTGTGCTGCTTGCTTTTTGCTAAATTTCGTGATTCTAGGTCAACGGAAACTACCATATAGGGTTTCGACCAAAAACCTATAGGGTACTTCCGGTTGACCTAAAATTGTCAATTTTGGTTAAAAGCAAGGTCTTACAGCACAAGTAAGTAAAGGGAAAAATTTCAAACAATAAAAAACAAATAAAAATTAAGGTAAATTTTGGTATGTACAAGTGTTCGCGAAAATATAAATTTGCCTATATCTTCTTAACGGGTTGACTCAGAACCTTGATTTTTATACACCTAATAGGGACTATAGACTTCAGTATCTTGTATAAATTTCAACTTGCTAGGTCCACCCGTTCCTGAGAAAATCTGTGGTGACACACGGACAGACAGACAGACAGACGGACAAGAGAGTGATCTTATAAGGGTTCCTTTTTTTACCTTTTGAGGTACTGAACCCTAAAAATATAGCAAGTATCATATCAGTTATCTGGTTCCCATAACACAACGTTTTGCTTAGTTTGGGATTAGATGGTGGTGTGCGTAATGTAATATTATTATTCTAATTATTATTAAACTAAACCAAAATCCTTTAACTCTAAACCTGTCAATAAAGGGGCGTCATTTGTTCAGCAAAGCACATACATTTTAAATATTCAAAACTGGCTCAGTTATCTGAAAACCAATCCCATCCTACATCATAACTCGCACAGTTCCCGGATATGTAGCCCTTGAGCAGTCAGGTATATACCGGTATTACATACCGGTAAATGTACCGGTTCACGAAACACTAACTCAGTAAAATACGCAGTAAGCGAACCCGCTTGGGGTGCATAAAATAATACCTACACAATGAAAAGAAAACTCCGAGAATAAATCGAACGAAAACCAATGAATTTTTATGTATCCATTCGTCTGTTATCAGAGGGAGAATAGTAAAGAGCGCCTGTTGCAAACTAGGTATGATCTCGTATTCTTGGTTGCCACCTTAATGTTATAAAAACATCTACAATGTATCACATCACACTAATATTGTAAATGTAAAGTTTGAATGTTTGTTTATTTATTTATTTGTTTCTTACTCAATCACATCGTAACGGCTTAACCGATTATGATGAAATTTAGTACGTACGTAGATTATAACCCGGATTAACACATATGCTACTTTTATTCCCTAAATCAGGTCTCATTGGATAAAAATGGGGTGTCAAGTCAAGTTGCAACATTGAGTTTAGCTTTTTTCTAGGTTACCTACACATTTAGTATTACGCGTACGAAGTCGTGGGCAACAGCTAGTGGTATATAAAAACTAAGATAGCCTACATGGCATTGCATTGTGCCTGTCACCCTGAGATATATACTGCAGGCGAGTTCAGATCAGACCACTAAAGGCGAATGCAGTTTGGACGCTGCGGTTTGGGTCATTATTTACCAAGACGATATTCGCGCTCTGTGTATTATTTCCCCTCTCGTTTTCTGACGTACGAGATCTGATACAGAAGTATTGCGGTGCAGAAGGGTGTATCAGAATGGAATGAAAGATTAATCTTCAATCGAGCTCTTTGTCTTTGGCAGAGCTTTTTGTTCCGGTTATTTATTATGTTTAGTCTGCGTGTGAGCCTTTGAGGAATTGCTGAGGTGAATCGCTATTTTGTGGTTCGAGATTTGTCAGAGGACTTAAGCAGCGTTCTTGGATTAAAATTATCCGTTTGACGCCAAATATGAACTTGTTATTAAACTGTGCTGATTTCTAAAACTAACCTTGGCCTGGGCCTTCAGCATAGACATTACAGGGGCCAAACCCAACAAAAAAGAGGCCTGTTTATGTCAATAATATAACATTCGCAAGATGGAGGCGAGACAAATGTAATGCAGGTCAACCAGGTTTTGTAGAGTTATAAAAACGGCTGCTTCCCTTTTAGTATGATTCTCATTTCGTACACCTCATATCATACCCATACTATAGATATGTTAGTACAAAACCGGCTATTACTGGCAGTTTGACTATGCTTATTAATATCAACTCTAGGTATATTTTCGCTGCCAAATGATTGCTTATTTTACCATAAAATGTAAAGCCTGATTAGGATCTCATTCCACAAAACCATATAAAAGATTTCCTATAATAAGGTGCTTGAGGCAACTCTGCAATCTTTAACAACATTGTGCGTTCCAATATACGCAGTGCACGGTTTCACAGCTCAAAAAAGCTACGTCGTTAGTTCAATACAGCTTTGTTTTGTTGCGTTGTCTGGGCGTTGCAAGTATAAAAATGATGTTATAATAAGGCTAATTTTATAACAGACGAAACGTTGTTAATTACGTTTTAAATTGGACTAGTACGAAGAATCAGCCAAAAGTAACTGATTTAGCATTATAAACTTTTTTTATAGACAGAATTATAGACATAGAACTGCATTTTAGGTTCTAGAATAAACTAGTGGTTCGCCCCGAGCTGACATCTCGCGAGTCTCCCGTGACAACAAAAAAAGAATAATATTCGAAATCTTTGACTATCAAAATAGTGCCCCGAAATATTAACCAAATAATTTGACCAGTTTCATTCAAATTACAGGTACCGGGAGTTTATGTAATTTGGATATCCTTTTTTGGGGTACAAATTGCAGTTATTCTGGATTTCAGGCCTTTGCCTATATTTGTGTCACTAAAGCTACACGCATACCAAATTTCAACACTAAGGGGTCACTGGTGTACCTTGTGAATTTCGTCAAGGTTCAGTTGTTATTATGGCTAATAACTCAAGAACTGCAATGACGAAACTAATAATAAAAATTGGGTCGAAATTAACTAATGAAGACGTTTCGTGTGATATCCCATTTGACCTAATAGTCTCATTTTGGGTTTTTATACTCCTCTTGGACCCCAATATCTCAACAACCACCCCACATTATTATCTCATTGAGTCACACCAAAATTGTGCCATCACTTGTACATCATTGTCCCTATGTATCAAATTTCACGATGATCGGATCAATACTTCGAAAGTTATCCTCGGACAAACAAACATACATACATACTTACATACATACATACAACGCCGATTTGCCCAAGTTGATTTTTATACTCGCTCTTTCATGATACTTGGGGTCGGATTTTTCATGTCCTCCGTGTAGTTAGGACATTCGTCATCCATGTAGTATAAGGTCTTCCTTTTTCCCTTTTTTTTGTTAAGATACAAAGGCACTTCACAACGTGATCGTCTGCGCATAACATGTCCGTACCATTAAATATTTTTTTTTTCAAACACACGTAAGAGTAAGTGTCAGAGCTAACTAGCTTATAAGCTGTGAGGGCGCGAGCGTTCGCGACTCAATTGAACCCAACAAGAACCCTATTTGCATAATAACAGCTGTTATATTGTAACGTTCCGTTACACGGATCTCCCACTTTGGTATACTCGAGTTTAGATTATCTGAAAGGCCGTTTGTAATTTTGTATTGAAGTTGTCTGCATTTTAAACTTCATTGAGTAATTGCGTATGAATTTACACGGGATTTTTTGCAGAATAATCAGTTTTTGTAAAATACCTACGTATATATTTTTTTAATATATCAATAGTTTTTTTCTAGACTTAAGCCCTGGTTTAGGTCAGGGCCTAGGTAATTGTTTCAAAAATGATTTAATGTAATAATTGGTGTGGCGACGGAAACGTTGGTACGCCTTGTCTAATGTTTCGATGTTAAATGGTTACCTCTGTCTAAAATAACTGCATTACCAGACATAGCTACGTCCAACTAAAACATAGCCTACGGCCTGACATATGGGTGAAAAGTGTAATTTAAATTTTTATACCAGTACTCATACCCTTCAAATTAGAACACAGCTAAAAGCGATCGGATAAAAGTCATAGCACTTCCCTGGACGAATTCTTGCACTAAGTACTATTTCTTCTATAAGTTCTACAAAATACTTTATAAAATTAAATTAAATCATTTGGTAGAGAAATTAAGAGGTAACTAACAAAGAGGTTTTAATCTGCTCTTAGAATCATTTTTAACCGACTTCAAAATAAGAAGGAGGTTCTCAATTCGTAGGAATCTTCTGTTCCACGATTACTCGTCGACGACTGGACCGATTCAAGAAATTCGTACTTCCCAGGTGTTCCTATTGGCACCAAGTCAGCATCTGATGATGGGAACCCAAAAAAATCGAAGGCAACCCTCAAATTTAATAGGGACACAATTCGGTTTTATTATTTTACCTCAGAACTCTTCACTTATCCACTGATTTGGAAAATTATTTTTTTATTTGAAAGGATATAATTTCATATTGGTCTCATAGAAAGTTCATCAAAATCAGTTCATTAGTTTGGTTAATTCGGTTATATTTTCATTAAAAATTTACTTGTACGTAGTCCCTTTGTTATCCTGTTTCTTGTAAAATCAATAGCTAATGGAGTAAACTCAAATCAAAATAAAAAGCACCATTTTCCGATAAAACAGCGAAAGCTCCCATCACGGCATGTTGAGTCGTGCTTATATTATAATTTCACACTTAGCCGTTTTTTTGTCCTCGATAAATATGCTAATGTCTACCATCAAAGCCTTCGGGCACAGTACAGGGATTTTATAAGACAGTAAAGATAGTGTTACGCCGAGGCTGTTAAACAATGGGTAATAATCGAAACTTCTCGAACGTCTTGCTGTGTTATTGTTGTTATTGTCTGCGGTTGCGCACAATGGGGATTGGTCGTTCTGTCGAAACACCGACCCCTTTCCTGGAACGATCGAGATCGTTCTCGATCAATCAAAATGTGCGCGATATAAATAGGCCGGAGAGATGGCCGGACAGTCAGTGAGTCTCAGCGAGGCCCTGGAGGACTGACGTGGAGAAGGGTCTCGCGTGAACAGTAGTTGCTCGCGAGTGAGTCTGGATTTTGCTATACGTGCGAACATTTCGGTGACTTTAAGTGGTGCAACAGTGGTGTGAATTAGTGTGTTGTGATTACGTGTGACCAAGTTCGTGTATTCATCGTTTAGTGTTGAATAAAAGTGTTATTTTGGTTAGATCGATTCCCATTATTTTATCCCGAACGCTCAGCTCGTAACAATACTACGTAGCTACTACGTAGCATAATATCTGTTGCTATATTTACTGGTCCATTCAGCATCGGCTGACTATATATCAATACTGAATACTCAATCATGTACTGTGTTATACTTTAGTTAGATTATTTACGTATTAATTTTAATAGATTTTATGGTACCAAGAAACATTTTTGTATGCACCTCCGTGGTGCAGTGGGCGAATAGCCGGCTGAGACGCAGGAGGTAGTGAGTTCGATTCCCGCCGCGGAACAAATGTTTGCATAATCTACAGATGTTTGTTCCGGGTCTGGATGTTTTTCTATATATCATAAGTATGTATTAAAAAAAAAAGTGTATAAGTATTCTATCAGTTATCTGGTTCCCATAGTACAAGCTTTGCTTAGGCCGACTTCACTACAATTTAACAATAGCTAGTTATACTAGAATACCCATTAAAATATGAGCCATATTTTAGTGGGTACACCCAGAAATAATCCAGATAAAAATACATTACAATTAAAGCCCCACCAAACATCACTAAAACAAAACGAGGTTACAACATCACATTACAAGTACTTAACTTTATAAACTCGCACCTTCCTGTTCAACAGTCCAACCGAAATTGAGTCCGCCAATGCCTTTTGTTCTTAAAAACGACTTCCCTATCACGTGACGTTCCGGACCAACCAACTTCGGGGCAATCGAAGTTGCGTGAAATCCGTTATCGTCCCTATTTTAAATTTGACGTGAAATATACAATTATTTCTTCATTATAAAAAACTAAGCAATTTATGACATGATTTTTATATTAGTTGAATTTTACAACATCAATATTTAAACCTATTAAAAGTTTTACATTTCCGTCTTACTTGACTTCCGATAACTCAGCTGAACTTTGTAGTTCTTTAAAACATGTTTTAAAAATAATCTTATTTTTAAAGTATATTTTAGGAAAGTAAATAATTAATTAAAAATAATACAATAAATAAATAAATATTGCTGGACATTTTACACAGCGCCATCTAGCCCCAAACTAAGCAGAGCTTGTACTAGGGGAACCAGATAACTGATAAAATACTTATATATTTTTTTGTAAATACATACTTTTAATATATAGAAAAACACCCAGACAAGGAACAAATATCTGTAGATCATGCAAACATTTGTTCCGCGGCGGGAATCGAACCCGCTACCTTTTGCGTCTCAGCCGGCTATACGCCCACTGCGCCACGGCGGCACACAGGCTACATGTGTAAAGGCATCATGTGCTTGTAATTTCACTGGCAACCATGCCTTTCAAACCGAAACAAAGCATTGCTGCTTGACGGCAGAAATAGGTATGATGGTAGTACTTCCCCGGGCGAGCCCTTCACAAGAAACTCTACTACGGTTTGCTATTCGCATCCAGGTTTTACCTTCAATTATTTAACATAAAAACTTATAAACGAATATGTTGTGAAACAATGGGAGACCATATTGCTATAAACAATCTCTTCCGAGATTGTCTCTTGACTCTACTGTTTATACTGTATACTGCCGCCAGCCTAAGGGGCTCAATTACTGTGATAGCATCCTTTGAATTGACGAACCATCACCTTGTTATAATGTAATATTACAAGCTTGTAATTTTTAACCAACTTTGCAAATGAGGTTATCGATTTTCAAAACGCTTATTTTCGCTCTCTTAGCTCTCTTGTTGCAGTCGAGCTTTTTATATTATTTTAACATTTATTAACTAAAAATATGGATTCAGACGAGAATAATTTTATGCCGAAAACGCAGCACCAGCTATTAAAACTACATCATTCAAACTCACTGAAAATACCCAATAATTAAAATGTCGGCTAGCAAAACCGAATTACATTTCCTCGTAGATACACTTTGAACATTTTTCTACTATGACGGTACAGTTTACAATTAATCCTCGAGTTGCTATTTATGTCGGAAAATTATCAAAAAATAATAGTAATATATAAAAAGTTATGCAGGCCTTTTGAATTTTAAAAAAAACCTGAAATAGATATGCATGCCTGTTGGGTTTTGACTGGTGATGAACGTAACAGTAGAAACCAGATGCTTGCGTACTTTTTGAAGAAATAGGGAACTTACGAACTCTTTCTTCTAGAAGTTAAGTTATGGAGAATGGACCTAGTGTCTAATATGCCTTGAAAAAACGTTAAATTTAGGTTTTCTGTTTTAGTAACGGCAAACATAAAATATAATCATCTCTACGCCATAAGACTTCCACTCACTGCTGCATAGGTCACCTCCATCGAATTCAAGTGCGACCAACCTTGTGCAGTCTGCGCCCAACTGCTCTGAGCAACCTTTATAAGAACTTTCCATCTGATTGGAGGTAATACTATGCATTCTAGTGAATGGTCTCATCTCAATATCTTTTCTGTACCAGCAGCCATATAACAAGCATAACAGTTGGCCCTAGTAACGTTTAAGTTGCCACCGAAAGTTATTACCAACACAGAATGATGCAGTTGATGGACGCAGCGCAGTGCAACGTATGGCACCTTTCTAGAAATCAGAAATCAGAACGTTTATTTGCTCGAATATAGGTACATGTTTCGATGTTACACTTTGTTGATCCTTATATATTCTACCATTCAGATGGTGTGCAAATATAAATATATAAATCGAATTTAGACTAAGTGAATGTCAAATAAAATTAGAAATGTCAATACAATACAATATAAAAAACAAATGTCATAGTATAGTCAATTAAAAGTCATTAGAATGGGTTAAATATTCATTATATATTCATAATATTCTAGGGTGCGTGACCTACGAGGCAACACTTTATTATAGGCGCTGGTGATGAAAAATACCTTACTTGGCCCACGTGAATATCACTTAACCGTCTCAGGACACAAGTGGGTCGCAGTAATCAAAATTTGAGTAAATGGGGCTACATCGGAGAGTCGGTGACTAATTGCCCTTGCGGACCAGACCCTCAGACTATAGCACACTTACTAAGCTGCCTATTGTGCCCATATTGCACCCTGAGGGATACTTGTACCGGCATAAATAATGTTGTTGCAGTGCCCAAGTATTGGTAAACCAACATTTGATATTTTAAAATAAATAAAATAAAAAATAAATATTACTAGACATTTCACACAGCGCCATCTAGCCCCAAATTAAGCAGAGCTTGTACTATGGGAACCAGACAACTGATAGAATACTTATATACTTGTTTTTGTAAATACATACTTATAATATATAGAAAAACACGCAGACACGGAACAAATATCTGTAGATCATGCAAACATTTATTCCGCAGCGGGGATCGAACCCGCTACCTCCTGCGTCTCAGCCGGCTATTCGCCCACTGCACCACGGAAGTTGTATTTAAAATAATATGAACCATATCA
Organism: Philereme transversata; assembly: GCA_963924445.1. NCBI lineage: Eukaryota > Metazoa > Arthropoda > Insecta > Lepidoptera > Geometridae > Philereme > Philereme transversata. The sequence goes on from OZ004347.1 coordinate 18,468,319, forward strand.
ACACAAAGAAGACCACTTAATATTATAAGCTGGTGGGTCATAAGCTTGTGTAATCTCCAGTTCTTAAAAATGGAAAAATAAATCTGAACCCAGAGTAGTCGTTAAAATTGTTTAACCACAAAGGTCAATCCGATTCTAATCTACCTAAGTAGGCTAGTGATCCTTCTGGAACTCCCAGAACTCCACACTAATCAACAAAACTTCTCAGACCTAGCGGAGGACAATCAAAAGAAAATTAGCGTGGGCCTTTTACATTCGATCGAAAAACTTTGCTGTTAAGAAAATTCTCACGAGAACGTCGCAGAACTTTATTTTATAGCGTGATATTATTTTTGACATCAACCAAACTAAAACCGAATAAGTTCCATTCCAAAGTTTAAAGTTCAAAATGAACGTGATTGCCTCTATGCACCCAACGGCTGCCAGCAGTGTCAGGTTTTCGAGCTATTATGCAGTTATTATTTAATCTATATACAGGGTGTTTGGTAATATACTGACTATATTCAAGTGACGTTCAAGATTCAAATTTATCAAAATATAAAAAAAGGCTTCTCAAAAAAAAACTACTAGTTATATTATCAAATTTTAAAGAAAATCGACTAAGTTTAGGTGATTAATTTGATATAAAACTTACTGCAATCGACATCCAAACATAAAGGCCGATTTTATATCTCTTTCGGAAATAGATGCGGTTTTGGGAAAGGCTTTTTGGAAAGGGACAACAAGAGATATCTTGAGACGTCACCAACACAATATCTGTGGTTAGATGGCAAGCATTATGCAATATCACGACATAAGTTTAAAGTGTAAGTTTTTACATGCCAAAATAAATTTCACATTTCTATGGTAAACATTGCACAAATTTATTTATTATGCTCATCAAAATAACCCCTTTCATTTTTGTGCGTATATTATCAAACACCCTATATATAAAACAAAGTCGGATTAGTTACCCAATTAATAACTCAAGAATAGCGGGACCGATTTTGATAATCTTAGATTTGTTGGATTTATCCCCGCCCCGAATAGCAGAAATATTAATTGGAAAAATTTACACAAAAAAAAAATAATGACGAAAATAAATTTTTTCATACATAATTATAGCTAATGATGGTACATTATCAGTCCGCGTCATATGCATGTCAAGGCGGTACGAAGTTCGGCGAGTCAGTCAGCTAGTTTAAAATAAAAAACAAGTTTAATTTATATTTTTATCAAAAACATACCTACTTAAATTTCCTTCTAGTTTGTTTTAAAAACAGGGTACCTATTAATACAACACACATTACCCTCATTATTATGCGCAAGTGCGACATGCAACGTTATTGAAGTCCCGATACAATCTCTCGCTAATACCCTAGTGCGGAAGGAGCTTTACAATTTGAAATGGAAAAACTTGGAATACGGAACCAATTTGCTTCGTCGCGGGACACACTTGGATTAATTAAACGTTTGAATTACACCGTCATGGTCCTGAACTTGTGTAAGTTTAAGATTCTTGGTTTTTTAAAAAGATTTTCAACTTTTGTTTTGACCTCGAATTTGATGGCTTTACCAAAGAATACTAATTTCTACGTAAAGAAGCGACAAGGAAGTACTTTAGTAAATAAAAAAACAACCTCCCCCCCTCCAAGTTCTATATACAGGGTGTTTGGTAATATACTGACGATATTCAAGTGACGGTTTCTCAAAATATAAAAAAGACTTCTCGAAAAAAAAACTACTAGTTATACTAACACATTTTAAGGAAAATCGACTAATTAATTCGATATAAAACTTACTACCTTCTCTTGCAATCGACATCCAAAAATAAATGCAATTTCCAAATGACCGGATAATTAACACTTTAAAACATAACATAACACTGTAAAATACATCCTACACCACACACACTAGGTACACTATACACACATAAACACACACACACACACTTCAAATGCGATCAAGCAAACATTGTAGCTCAAGAGGCACTTTTTTCATTAATTTATATTCTAAAAAATGTTAATATTCACTTTTTTCTTGCAAACTATTTCTTGTTAGTATTTTTTCATGTAAATATTTAATTTAAATATATATATAGATAAGTAAGTATGTTAAAGTTAACAGGCGAGCTACTTTGCCGCGTCCTTATAAGTTTAGTATTATATAATGTAGATTCAATTTGGTTTAAGTCCAGCACTATGTTAATTAGTTTATAATATACGGTAATGTAACTGTGAATCTAAGTATTAATAAATAAATAAATAAATAAAAGGCCGATTTGATATCTCTTTCGGAAAAGGCTGTGGGTTTTGAGTCAGAAAGGGGCAACATCTGTTCTGTTGTTATATGACAAGTATTATGCAATAGCACAACATAAGTTTAATAAAGTGTTTGTTTTTACATGCAAAAATAAATTTCATATTTCTATGGTAAACATTTCACAAATTTATTTATTATGCTTATCAAAATAACCCCTTTCATTCTTGTGCGTATATTTTCAAATATCCTATACAAGTTTATTATTATTATGCCTTTTTATTCCCCAAAAATATTAATGTGTTTATTTATATTTATGTTATGTTTTTTTTTTTACTAAATTCTGTTTATGGGTTTGCCCATTTGTGGGCAAAGGCTTCCTCCAACCGCTTCCAATCCCCTCTTTGTTGGGCTAATCGGGTCCATTTCGCACTCACTACTCCCATGATGTCGTCGCGCCATCTTCGCCTCGATCTTCCTCGGGGGCGGGTTGCACCTCGAGGGCGCCAATGCAGTATTTTTTCACTCCATCTTCCATCGGCAGTTCGTGCTAAATGGCCAGCCCATCTCCACTTGAGCTTGCACGCAAGTTCTGCAGCATCAACTATTTGTGGTTTCCTGCTGATCTCGCTATTTTTAATTCTATCGCTAAGTTTTAACCCCAGCATGTTTCTTTCTACAAGTTTATAGTAACCAAAAACTGCAATGTTATACCACGTTTTAGCAAATAAATTGATTTTATTTTATTTCAAACGAAAAATATTCTTTAGTTTATGTTTCAAAATTGACCAGTGTCACTAAAACGTCTTATCACAGAACCAGAAGTTGATGAGCATGACGTCATCATGAAGAAAAATATTGAAGGTAAGTTTTTATAATCACGCCTATGCATTTTAGTAGCCATGAACATTGAACATGTTTCTCTAAGCAACCCATTCGTGATATATTTGCTTATACATTAGTGATTATTTTGTATAAAATGATTTATACCTGGAATGCAGATGGACGATTTTACTCCGGATCTTATAATTAACTCTTTACTGTGAAAAACATAGGGTCTTACCACAAAAAAGTTAAATACTAACTAAACATTGTTTAAAAATTATCCTATGCAAAAATTGGATAAGTGTTTTTTTTTGTGGTAACAATGGTAGAGTTTAGTCGTTAACATTTTAATATGTTAAAACCAAAGAGTTCTGTTTATTTTTAAAACTGTTTTATTTTCAAAACTCTTATTTCAATGGTTAAATCAAATCTGTCTTTTTTGTAAAAATCTAAATTATTATACTATACTACAATGAGTTAATACACCGCGACATGAAGTTGAATATCAGTTGATGGATGACAAAGGATCTAATCAATATCTAGACACTCCTCCTGCTAATTTGACGTCACGTGACAATGATGAATGAAAGGTTTTTGTTGCGACTCCATTTGGGACTTGATGTCTCATTTGAGGGTGTGAACGTGAACGATGATATATATTTTCTCCTAGAAAATTTATTTTAAGGTTTTATGAAGTTTACTACAAAATTAAAAGGTTATGTATTTTGTACTAGCAAATGTATGTCCCTGTACATAATGCCCGCTATCACGGCTGTTGCAAAACCGTCGAAACGTCGGGATAACAAATAAAAAAGGTACATTCGCGTAAATACCCTTTTAAATCACTAATTAAATTTATGTCTATTTATGATAACTAACATTTCTGTTGGAAAAATACAAAGAAAACAAGAAGCTAGTTAGTTGATACTATAAACATTTTGTACTTGACAAGTTTTTCTATAATGAGTATTTAGAAAAAATATAATAAACAAACATTGTTCTCAAAATTCGAAAACTTTGTGTAATTCTAAGCACAGGTCTAGGACTTCTAGGATGGACATAAAGTTCAAGAAACAACTCTAATTTAAATACAAAAAGACTATTGCTCTTCGGAATTATTATTTTGAACAAATAAGAGCATTCCAAATGTGTTCATGTCTCAAGCTGCTGCTAAATGTTTGTAGGTAATTAAATCCAATCTCCATGACAAATTCTAAATTCTAATTAAAAAAAAAATAGGCCACAGTCCGGTTGTGAAAAAAAACAAAGGTCACCGGGAAACCAAGTAACAATAAGCTGTTTTAAAGAAATACTTTTTAATCCCTCGCAATGGAAAGTTATGTACATATTATACTCGAGTGTATGCGATCAATAACGCCCTCGACTCATAAGCGTGCTCGCTCGAATTTGCCAAAATATCTCGGGTGTAATAGATCGCTTACGGCCCTTTTATAGCAATATGCTATTATTTTACGGTTGTAATTTTAACTTTAACGTTATCATAATTTGATCAGTCTTGTTAACTATGCAATTATAATTACAATGTTCGAGAGATTTACGGATATTTCAACAATTTATAAAGCTATTAAATTGTATTACCGTATGATGATCTAACGCTTTATTATAGCAAGTAGAGTTTATCTACAGCGATTGCGAGATCATTTCATTTGTCTGTATGTACTAATGAAGTCACAAAACTTGTAATTTCGTCTGTTGCATGACAATCAGCTTATATTTGCTCCAAATTAACTTGCAAATCTGGGCAAATCGGCGTTGTATGTATGTTTGTTTGTCCGAGGATAACTTTCGAAGCGTTTATCGGATCATCGTGAAATTTGGTATATAGGTAGGTAGTGATGGCACAATTTTGGTGTGACTCAATGAGTTAAAAAAATTATGGGGTTGTTGAGATCGACTATCCGCTCAAGTGGCACGTTTAATAAAAGGGCTTTGTGAGTACATTTCGACCCCGTTATTATTTTTAGTTTAAACTTTGTAGTTTTTAAGTTATTAGCTATAATATAAACTGAACTTTGACAAAACTCACAGGGTACACCAGTGACCTCACAGTGCTGAAGTTTAGTATACGTGTAGCTTTAGTGACACAAATATAGGCAAAAGTCTGAAATCCAGAATAACTGCAGTTTATACCCCAAAAAACTTACCCAGATTACATGAACTCCCGTTACCTGTAATTTAAATGAATCTGTAGGTCAAGTCGATTGGTTATTCATTTCGTGGCACTATTGTGATAGTTAAGATTACGAATAATATTTTTTTGTTTTTATGGGAGACTCGCAAGAACTCAGTTCGGGGCGAACTACTAGTTTAGTCCAAATAAGGGCAGGAAGGTTCTAGGACCACGCAAAGCGCAGCGTAGAACGCCATCCCACTAAATGAAAAGTCGCCTGGTAAAAGTTGCTGGGAGCCGTTGGGTTCAGGCCACACAATTGCGCTGGAAATCTATGGGGGAGGCATATGTTCAGCAGAGGACGTCCTATGTCCTATGACGTCCTATGATGATGATAATATATTATTTCGAGGTTAGGTTTGGACATGTTGTGCCTCAACATTTTTCATAATAATTTGTTTGAATTAACTGGTTTGTGAGCGATAAGATATAATGATATTATATTAAAAGTCCCGGTTATTAATTTTAAAAAACCGGCCAACTGCGAGTCAGACTGGCGCGCGAACGGTTCCGTACCATTATCTATAATAAATTATATGAGCGCCCATACAACTCAGGACTATCTTAATTGGCGTCAACTATGTATGTATGGGGGCACCCTTTAATTTTCAACTTTTTTTTAGTTTTTGGAATTGTTCCTTTATTTGTGCTGTAATAGCTTGCTTTTTGCCAAATTTCGTGATTCTAGGTCAACGGGAACTACCATATAGGTTTTCGACCCAAAACCTACATATATGGTACTTCCGGTTGACCTAAAATTGTACATTTTGGTTAAAAGCAAGGACTTACAGCACAAGTAAAGGGAAAATTCCGAAAAATAAATACGTTGAAAATTAAAGTAAATTTTGGTACTTACAAGTTTTCGCGAAAATCTAAATTTGCCCGTATCTTTTTATCGCGTTGACTCAGGACCTTGATTTTTATACACTTATTAGGTACTATAGACCTCTGTATCTGGAATACATTTCAACTTGCTAGATCCACCCGTTCCTGAGAAAATCAGTGGTACAGACAGACGGACAGACGGACAAGAGAGTAATCTTAGAAGGGTTCCTTTTTTACCTTTTGAGGTACGGAATCCTAAAAACTGGCACTTTATCCTATTCTTATAATTTTAACTTCTGTCAACTTCATTAAAGTAGTAACGCTATCCTACGCGTTTTGGCTGAAAAAGCTAACTGTCCAATATCGTGGCACCTAATTCAGTACATGTTACAAATGAATATTCAGTTTTATTCATTGATATATAATTATTTTGGTCATGTGTTTTTATTTGTTTTAATCTATTTTATTTTGGTTTTGAATATTATTTGTAATTTGTTTTGATTTAAATTTATTTGTCACTTATCTTTATTTTATTTAAGTTTTTATTACTAACGTAGACACCCATATACTAACTATATATGGACATAATACGTCTGAAATAAATTTTAACTACTAGAACTATTAAGAACTAGATAAGACTAAAATTCATATTTTAATTAGTTATCTACTGGTGTTCAGATATGTAGTTACGAAAACCAAACTAGATGGCGCTGCTAAAAATTACCGATTCCTAAATAGCACTACCGAAGCGTTTTGAATTTGTTATATAGGTCTACTAGTCATTTAAATAAATTACAATTAAAGTTCAGTGGACTCTCAAAGCGAAGGATCGCGTACGTGTAGACGCTTTTGAGATGTGGTGCTGGAGACGGATGCTGCAGATTCCCTGGACGGCCCGAAGAACTAACCTTTCAATACTCAAGGATCTCAAGATAACTACAAGGCTATCAACAGTCTGCCTCCAACGAGTCCTTCACTTCGGTCTCATAGCGAGGAAACATAGTAACAACTTGGAGAAACTGATCATCACTGGCAAAGTTGAGGGGAAAAGACCACGGGGTCGTAGCCCGATACGTTGGTCTGACCAGATCCGCACAACTCTCGACTCTGGGCTTCGTGATGCCATACATGTCGCTGCCAACAGACACCGTTGGCGAAACATGGTCAGGGAAAAATCACCCATGGAGGAGGCCACGACCCTCAGCATTGAGGATAACGACTCGAAGAGAGAGAGAGAGAGAAAGTTCAGTTAAGCTGTATCGGCCTCAGAGGCACACAACGAGTTAGTCCTTCAGAAAATAAATAGCAACCTGAGATCAGTCCGAAGGTGTTTCACTTGATGAATCCCCTGCCATTCAGTACAGTACCAATAGATTGTTCAAACAAACGGAAAAATGAGGTATAAGGTCAGGCACCACAACCAAACAATTATTAAGGGTAATTTTTAAGGGGTAATTAAACCTTATTTCCCCATTTCGTTAAAAACTAAAACATGATTTTAACTAGATTTCATTGCGAGTTTATCACTGCCTTAACACAACGTGACCAAGAAACAACAAGAGCATAAACAAACTGTAATTTTGTTATTGGTGCACTTATCAAAAGTGTATGACTGTTAACTAAAGACTGGTTCTCGGCGTTTAATTTAAATAATTAAAGCTAGTAAAACGTTTAAAGGGCAAGATGTACGCTTTTATAACAAACTCCCAAGTGATGTACAAAAAATTACAACTCAAAAATTTCGACACGTTTTTAAACAAAATCTATATAAAAGGCATTTATTACATATCGGATTATTTAAATGATAGAGAAGCTTAGGATCGAAATTACGCCGACTCGGTCAAAAATGTTACAATTTAGACGTAATTCATTTCCTTTGTTGTTTTCTTATTTTTTTTTTGACGACCTCCGTGGCGCAGTGGGTGAATAGCCGGCTAGATGCAGGAGGTAGCGGGTTCGATTCCCACCGCGGAACAAACGTTTGCATGATCTATAGATATTTGTTCCGTGTCTGGATGTTTTGCTATATATTATAAGTATGTATTTACAAAAAAAAAGTATTTATGTTTTCTATCAGTTATCTGGTTCCCATAGTACAAGCTCTGCTTAGTTTAGGGCTAGATAGCGCTGTGTGAAATGTCCAGCCATTTGTTTTTTATATTTATTGTTATGTATTCTAAAAGGATCATTAAAAAGAACAACCAGCCTTGTTTCTTTCCTGGCTTGGTCGAAAATTGACGTTTCAAAGTGATCCATGTGATTTAAATGAATAAAAAAAATTGAGTTTTGAATTGAATTTGAATTTAAAATTGGGGTTAAATCTATAGATATAAAAATATAACCAATAAATTGCGTATGCGTTTAAATAGCTGCTATATCTAATTCATCGATAAACAAAGCCAAATGTACCAACTAGTTTCAACGTCAAGTTTTCTTAATAAACGATAACGTGCCAATTTACTTTATGACCGAGGTAATAAGTATAATTTAGCATAAATCTCATCTAGTTTGCCATACTTAGATCTTGTAAAGGGAAACGGGTTACAATGTTATTACACTCTTGTCCATAATAATAAAAAATAAATAAAATAAATATTGCTGGACATTACACTAAGCGCTATCTAGCCCCAAACTAAGCAGAGCTTGTACTATGGGAACTAGATTACTGATAGACTACTTATATACTGTTTTTGTAAATACATATATTATTTATAAAAAAATATCTGTAGATCATGCAAATATTTGTTCCGCTGCGGAAATCGGATCCGCAACCTCCTGCGTTTTGGCCAGGTATTCGCCCACTGCACCACACGATCTCCGTGATCGTCATAATGTATTTAGATATTTTACTAACTTCAGCCAATGGATTCGTTCGCGATTTAAACGGATTGAAGTGACGGAAAAGAAGCCTTCAGCTGTGATGCTTGGGTTTCTTCTAATGGTTTTTTCGAGAAATGGACCACCTGGGTCTAAAGACAGTGGAGGTCATTAGAACAAGGTACGTATAGTGCGCGCAGTGGGCGAATAGCCGGCTGAGACGCAGGAGGTAGTGGGTTCGATTCCCGCCGCGGAACAAATGTTTGCATGATCTACAGATATTTGTTCCGGGTCTGGTTGTTTTTCTATATATTATAAGTATGTATTTACAAAAAAAATGTATATAAGTATTCTATCAGTTATCTGGTTCTCATAGTACAAGTTCTGCTTAGTTTGGGGCTAGATAGCGCAGTGTGAAATGTCCAGCAATATTTATTTATTTTATATTGATGTATAAAACAGGGTACCACTTTTTACCTGTTTGTCAAAACTGAACACGTTTACTAGTTCTATTCTGAAGTTTTCAGTATGAAATCTCAATATGTTAAATGAAATGGAAGTATGGATAACGTATAAACTTACTTAACATAGCACGCGCGATAAATACATCCCTATTTCCGTAGTTAGGCAATTTCGTACTGTCTGTAGTACTATGGAGTATCTATTAGTAGTCTCCCGATGTAGTTTTTCTCGGCGCGCATACGGATGTTCGTACCGGAAGTTTGTCTGGAGGCGGAGGCACTTCCTGTGACGTCGCTCCTTTATGCCAAGGCATGTCTTCGATTATATTTGAACGAAGATTTTGTTCTCATGTTAATTAGATTTATAATGAATTAACTTTTAACATATCTAAGACACTACACAAGAATAACAATTTTAAAGATAATAAAGATAAAAACGTTTATTGGCAAACGAAAAATACATCATTTGCCAGGTTAAATAATACAGGTACAATTTTTTTTATTAAGATTTTGGTAGCGAAACCCAAACTAAGCATGGAGCTTGTATTCTATCTTGAGCTTCTAGAGTGAAGTTAACAATAGTAGGTTAGTTTATCAGTTAAGTTTTTCTATATGTCATCATACCTATACCACAGAGAGATAGACTGAAATCAAACCTAAGCGGTTTGATTTCTTTGTATTAATCGTAACCCCTGTCACAAAAAAACGGTTGTTATAAATTTGTATTGATGTACAAATTTGATAAAAGTTGCCAAACGGATGGACCGATTCGGATGCGGTTTTTTAACAGAAAGCTAGCTTAACTGGGGTAGTTCTTAGCAATACCCGTTTCTTATTTTTATTTGTATTGAGATGGTTTTTTAGTGGTCTGGATAAAATATTTAGGTCATGTTGTTTACTATTACAAAATCCTACCATTGATCCTGGCTTGATACAACGAGTATTTAGCGTACAGACGTTTCTTTATGATTTGACAATACATTAAATCCTATTTAGCCACTAAATACGTTTAGGCATTGTTGCGCAAGTCGCCCTGAATGTGAGTATCAGTACCCAGACAAACCTCCTCTAGGAAGGTTATTTAGCGAATCCAACTTAAATAATTTATGGTCTTCCAGATGCATAAAGCCAATTTCTTTAGCAAGAAATGCATTCCCAAAAAACAACCCACGAACAAAACACCTTTTTATAAGTTCCCTCACTTACCATAAAGTTTGGGACTCAATCTTCTAAGCGCAATCTAGAATTGGACACCTTTCAACAGTTTTCAATCGAAAGGTCGAGTACAAGCCGGAGATCGTATCGAATACGAGATATATTGATTTGCCAGAACAAATACGAGACACGAATCGAGCAGTTGGTTGTAGGGCAGAGGAACTTACGGAGATAGAAATGTCGGTAGAGCTGCAACGGTTGGCGAAACCAACTATAAATATAACATGTATAATAAATAATTAATTAATAATATTACTTATTTATTAATACTTCACTCCCGCTCTTATAAATTAATTATTGCCTATTATTAATATCACTGGTGCCGATGGTACCTTTTATTTCCCAACCACCCCGGCACCAGGTCAAAATTCGGGGCGCGTTTGCTGACCTGATGGCACTTTTTTCCCATCCAGGCCGGTACCATTGGGCCAGATGTGACTAATCCAATGGTTGTAGTCATCATAGCTTCTACGAATGAGACTTTCGCTCAAAACTATACTAGAAATATTAAAAAAAAACGATAAATGTAAAAGTTATGTATTATCGATTCTTTAATTTTAATTATCTTTAAACATGTTTATCTCCGTGGAGCAGTGGGTGGATAGCCGGCTGAGACGCAGGAGGTAGCGGGTTCGATTCCCGCCGCGGAACAAATGCTTGCATGATCTACAGATATTTGTTCCGGGTCTGGTTGTTTCTCTATATATTATAAGTATGTATTTACAAAAAAAAACGTATTCAAGTATTCTACCAGTTATCACCTTTCCATAGTACAAGCTCTGCTTAATTTGGGGCTAGATAGCGCTGTGTGAAATGTCCAGCTAAATTTATTTATGTATAAAAAATATTCCGACGAGTTGAGAGCCTAGAACGATTGACGAGCCTCTTGCTTCTCAAATAGATTCTCAGTAAATAAAGAAAGGAGTATCTGTAAATCTCAATCTTATCCAGCAGATCAACAGTTCCAACGTGTTATGTTTCTCTTTCTCCAACCCAATACGTTACCAATTACTGCTAAAGTTGGAGGCTCTGGGTTGCGGATTTTAGCAAGTAGCCGTCGAAGTGGCCTTACGTCCATAGTTTATTGATCCTGCTGGATTACAACTATAGTCCAACCACGCTTAGTCTGTAAATAGATATGACTTTTTATGATATTGGATAACTTTTTTACCATCATCATTGTATCAGCCGTATGACGTCTACTGAACATAGGCTTTCTCCATAGATTTTCAGAGTGACCAATCTTGTGTGTCCTGTACTCAACGGCTCTTAGCAAGCTTTATCAGGTCGTCTTTTTGGAAGGCCTTCGTCTTCCAGCACATGGTCTCCACTCGAGATCCTCTCTGCCCCAACAGCCGTTGGATATATTTTGTTCAATTGCACCAAAATAATAATAATAAATATTGCTGGACATTTCACGGACGGACAGTTTTCATGCGATTATGCGCAAGAAAGTCGCGTCCATACTTAAGCGTGTGCGCGGCAGTAGCAACGGCATCCTGAAGATAATTGTTTCGCATCTGGACTGCCCCATCCTTACCAGATGGATGCAAATACTTTTAGGTAATAATTAAGTTCGTATATTATTTGTAATTATTTCAATTTATTTAATTATTAAACTATTGACATGCTATTAAATTATTCAATTATCTGTATTATTCATTTTTGTATAATTATTTGATGATTGTGACTATGAAATATTGTATGTTAGCGGTTAAGAATTATTGTATGGGTTTCAAATCTGAATTAAATAAATAATAATAATTTCACACCGTGCTATCTAGCCCCAAACTAAGCAGAGCTTGTACTATGGGAATCAGATAACTGATAGAATACTTATATAATTTTTTTTTGTAAATATATACTGATAATATATACTGATAATATATAGAAAAACACCTGTAGATCATGCAAACATTTGTTCCGCGGCGGGAATCGAACCCGCTACCTTCTGCGTCTCAGCCGGCTATACGCCCAGTGCGCCACGGAGGCAGTCTAAAATATCGGATAACTCGAAAAGTTTAGGCTAAATAACTGATCATCTATTATTCAATTTCTAAAAACGCAATGGAATACTGAGTTTTCACCAGCTCCCGACGAGACGCGGCAAGTGCAGGCGAAGGTAGATCGTCTGCAATCGGAGGTAAGCCAGCTGCATAAGAAGCTGGCTGAGCTCACGGCTCGGCCAGCTCAAGCCGAGCCGAGACCTGCGCCCGAAGGTCTAACATATAATAAAATGTTTGGGTATGTTCAAACTATTATATTTCTACAGTAGAAGCATAAACTTGATATTTAACGGGGGCTTACACAAACCAAATTTAAGTGCAATGTATTGAAAATTTGAAACGCAATTTTTAGCCGTGTTCAAAACGCTTATCGTAAAAGCAGTACACATAAAATGCCGATATAACCGACAATACTGCGCTTGAACACTGTTTGAAATTATAAAACCCTTTAAACATGAACATAGAATATTTTTTTCTAAAATAATTAACAAACCACTGTAAAACGAACTAAAAAAGGTAAGCTATGGGCAGAAGTTTTAAGCCACTTTAGGGCCGCTTCACACTAGCGTATGTACAGCGTAGGCATTCGATGAACGTATGCGCAGCGCAGACGCCTCGACGCGCGTCGCGTTAGCGCGACATTTCCTGTGCAGCTAATTAAACGCTGCGCTAACGCGGCGCAGACGTCACACAATTTCGTTGTCGTTTCTGTATTATCATTAATAAAATATATTCCGACGAGGAAACTCTATTGATGGCTTTGCTTTTAAAAAGAAAATTAGTCAAACAACAAAATAAAAATAAAAGGATCTGGAGAATCTAGTATGGAATGTGTGGCCAAGTGAAAGTGATAACTTTGTGCGTTAACACTTATAAAAGGATTCAAAATATTTTATTCTTACTTTCGAATGGCGAAACCTAAATTTGATAAATTGTTGCAAAAAATACAAAGTGACGTAAAATATCAGGAAAAACATTTGAGGGTTTGTGTATCGGCTGAAGAAATACTTGTTATTACTATAAGGTATGTATGTTTAATAAAAAAAAACAAGTTTAATATTTATATTTTTATTATACTTATTTAGAAATGCAAACAGGATTGTACATGACACCGCAGTAACGTGACGTATGCGCAGCGTACTAATGTGCCCCAGCAGAGAGAGAGAGAGAGAGAGAGAGAGAGTCAGCGCTGCGCATACGTTCATCGAACGCCTATGCTGGATAAACGCTAGTGTGAAGGGGCTCTTAGAAAGAAAAGAAAGAAAGAAATAAATACATTTATTCGCATCACAAAAGAATCGTAAGAATATAATCATAAACAATTAAAACTAAATTTATTCACATTAGACATAAAATTAACAATAACAAAGGCATTTTTTTTATTATATAATTCAGAGTGATGGCGAAAAGGCCTGCAGCTCAGCATATGCTGCTGCATGTTACCATGCTGAAACGCTGGCCTCTTAGTGTTTCAGACATTGACAATTGCGTCGAAATTTAGTCAAAATTAGAGTAGTAGAGTTTCTTGTGAAAGAGCTCGCCTGGGAAGTACTGCCACTTTACCTATTTCTGCCGTCAAGCAGCATTGCTGTGATTCGGTACCTACGAGGCAATACTTGTCTATAGGCGATGGTTACCACTGAATATCAGGTGGGTCATGTGCTTGTTCCATCTCCAGATAGTATAAAAAAATGAATTGACGTGAAAATTTACCTCTATTATCTACAGGTGAGAATGTTAGATTGTCAGATAGTAATTTATTCATACAGAAAGATAGACTTTAGCAATTTAGGTAGGTATAAACTAATGGCTAAGTACATCATTATTGATTAAAACGGGTATTTATCGCGTATGTACCTTTTTTATTTATTATCCCGACGTTATTACAAGATAATGGTTCGTGAAGCGATTGAAATCAAGAAATATCAAAATTTCAATCGGGAAGATGGCTATAGACACTTAGCATCCTGAAATCCGGTGATTGCTAGGTGTGCGTGCGCGGCGTGATCGATCATCTCAGTGCGTCGATACGGTTAGTGTAGTGTGTCGTAATATGAACAAGGACATTTCTAATTCTGAAGACCAAGTGAGGGTAGTTGCTGCAGCTACCCACACTTCTCGACGGTAGCTCCAAGTACTCCAGTCAACTCGTGACCACGCCTGTTGCAACACAGCCGAAACGTCGGGATAATAAATAAAAAAGGTATATACGCGATAAATACCCGTTTTAATCAATAATTATGTACAGTGATCGCGAAAGTTTGAAAAATACTAATGACTAAGTGTGATGCCAAACTACATGTTTTCATACATATTTTGTGTTGTGTGTTGGAAATCTTTCCAACTGCAAATCTTTCGACCGAAAGAATCTTTCGAAAGGCAGAGTTTTCACCAAAAAGTGTGTTGTTTCGTCGTTTTCGCGCGCTTTAACATCTTGTACTTTCTATTGGTTGCCTGAAATAAAGATTTATTATTATTTACGTAAGTGCTAGTTCAGAATACTCCAAAAATTCGTTTAAAGTAGACATAAAAAATAAATAAAGCTCATAGTCATACAACGACATTGTTTCGGAATCGTCTCTCATAAATTTTTCAACAACAAAAGAAGCTTCTACGAAGGGTCCAAGATTAAATACTGTACGAGTAATGGTAGTGTTTTGTTTTATTGCACTAGGCACAGTATACTCTGTGCAGGGAGTAAACTTCGTCTCGGGTGTAAAAGTCATTAAGACACAACCTTTGGTTGCATACAACTTCGACAGCAAAGTTGGCCAAAGAATAATACTAAGGCAATGGTTCCCAACCAGTGGTCCGTGGGCCACCAATGGTCCGCAGAAGCCAAAATATGGTCCGCGAATGATTATAAACATCAAGACTCATTTACAAATGTTGATAGATGAATTCAATCTTTGCTTCCCAGAATACACTGAAGAAACTAAAGTTCAAAGAATGATTCGTAATCCGCACGGACACTGGTGAAGTGACTGAAGGAATCCAGGAAGAACTCATTGAATTCCAAAATGACAGAAACTGCAAAGATGCTTTTGAAACGAATTCACTTGAGTCGTTTTGGTGTTAGAAGGCAATTTCTTATAATAAACTTTAACTCGCTATTTTATGGTTATGTAAACAAGGATTTTCTGCTTTGTTGGTAATTAAAAACAAGACGAGGAATTGTTTGAAAGTAAGTGATGATTTGCGTGTAGCTTTGAGTAACAATGTTAGTCCTAGGATAACTACCGAACTCGTGAAGAAGATGCAAATTCAGAAATCACATTAGTACAAAATTACAGAAGTTTATCCTAATAATATTATTATTTCTTTTTATGTAATTTCCTATTGAGTTTTTAATTAAAGTTTCAGTTTGATTATTACAGTCTATTTTTATTATACCTACATAGTGGTCCCTGCTAACAAGAATATTATAAAAGTGGTCCCTGACCAAGAAAAGGTTGAGAACCCCTGATCTAAGGAAAGTACACTTACTAGATAAGTTTATGACGTCAAGTAATTAAGTCAAATATAAAAGGCTTTACCATAAAAAAAATAAAACTTTTTTGTTGAAACAAAGCTCTATGTAGTAGGTATTTGAAGTTCTATTGTTTGCATAAAATTGACCCAAATTTACTTTGATTCCATAGCACCTTATTTTAGATTTAGACAAGCCCTCTCACAGTTTAGTTTTTAATGAAGTGAGTTAGTAGTACAAGTAAGCACAAGTGAGGAGTGGAACTCACTTCCGGCGTATGTTTTTCCGGACCAGTATAATCTCGGAGTCTTCAAGTCCAGAGTGAATAGATATTTCTAGGCAAGCGTGCTCCATCTTCGATCACACCATCACTTACTACCAGATGAGGTAGTGGTGAAGCGCTTGACTATCATCAATAGTAAATAAAACCATATGATGCTTTCTATAACTACTACAATTATTAGGAGTAAGATTATGTTTGTTGCGATTTGTTCAGACCTAAGAGTAGTAGGGTTCCTTGAGAAAAGGGCTACCACCATACATATTTCTACCACCGTACGAAGGATATGGTTTCTAGTGAAATTACAGGCACATGAGGCTTCAAGTTGATGGACGCAGGGCACTGCATCGCAGGGCATATTTCTAAAGTGCGAGACTTATGAGCAATACTTAACATCAGGTGGCCCATATACTTGTTCCATTCCCAGGTTATATATAAAAAAAGAACTTCTATTTCAGTAAAATATATTTTTATTTCTTCAATTTCCTACTTGTATCAGTATTCTATGTCTGCCTGACGTGAGCCATTAGAAGGTCCGCCCATTCACTCATTCGTTCACTCATTCGCTCAACGATCACCTGGGGACGGGACGTGGGTTTTGGGTAATAGCTCCGTTATTGTGAGTAGGCTGAAAAAATTGTATTGTTTTGTTGAAATCTGGGAAAGTTATAACCTGCTTTATTCTGTTAATTTTATTCTGTAGTATTCTTGTTGACCTGGACTTGCCATTTGCTTCGTAAATATATACATTTTTAAAGATTGTTATAACTATACCTACATAAATGATATATAGAATATGACTTTATTAACAATGATTTATTGACATTATTAGTTGATCGGGCGAAGCGAGATCTCCTAATCAACTTGGGCAAATCGGCGTTGTATGTATGTTTGTTTGTCCGAGGATAACTTTCGAAGCATTTATTCGATCATCGATATAGGTAGGTAATGATGGTACAATTTTGGTGTGACTCAATGAGCTAATAATTTGGGGGGGTTGTTGAGATATTGGGGTTCAAAAGGGGTAAAAAAAAGTGAAAATGAAACTATTAGGTCAAGTGAGACGTCAAATGAAAGGTTTATTAGTATATTTTTACCCCGTTTTTATTTGGTAAAGTTTTTGTAGTTTTTGAGTTATTAGCCATAATAAAAACTAAACTTTGACAAAATTCACTGGGTACACCAGTGACCCCACAGTACTGTTATTTTGGTATGCGTGTAGCTTAAGTATCACAAATATAGGCAAAAGTCTGAAACCTAGAATAACTGCAATTTGTACCCCAAAAAAGGGTAAACTTTTAACATAAACTCTCGTTACCTGTAATTTGAATGAAACTGTAGGTCAAGTAAGTTGGTTATTTATTTCGGGGCACTATTTTGATACGTCAAAGATTACGAATAATATTTTTTTTGTTTTTGTGGTAGACTCGCGAGATCTCAGTTCGGGGCGAACCACTAGTTATAGTACCTTACGTTGTGTGAGAGAGTCGATTAAATCTAGGAAGATTTAAATACAATTCGCTAACTAAAATAAGGGTTTTAAATCATTATGAATGAGAGTCTATGAGATAATTACCCTCATAAAATTTCAATAGAACCCTGAGCTAATTAATTTGCAATAAATTAAAAACCACTCAGTCAACATTTTTTAATAAATTCTAAAGAAATTGCTAGTGCCCAATAAATTTTGAATCCGGTTCCATCCCTAATTAGGGTGCGGTCGAACCAACGGAGACATAACACAGATAAGCTAATTGCCTATTTCAGCCCCTTTATACCCACGATACGACTGCGATAGGCGAGATTTAATTTTCATGTACTTTTTAAATGATAATGACTCTAAATGACGCCCTTGAGGTACTCCCATTATTTGATATCAGATGTTGCCATGGACTACTTATATTTTGTTGTAACTTTGCAAATATTTTTGCCAATATCTGAACTTATGAATGATAACATGTTTCTGCTGAATCCCTTGATCAGTGCTCTCAGGCAGCTGTTAGATATTTTTAAGTCCTATGCAGTCGCCCATGGGCTCTAGTACAATTCAAAAACGAGTGAGGTAATGTTGTTTACGTCAGGGAGTAAGACTTACACAGTTCCTCCGGTCTTGCTTGATGGAACACCCCTCACCTGGGTTAAGAACTTTGAGTACTTGGGCCACTGGATCTCTGAGGACATGAGTGATGAGAGGGACAAGAAGAGGGAACGTAGAGTGTCGTCGGTTCGATGCAATATGTTGGCTCGCAGATTCGCACGTTGTTCTGCCCCGGTCAAAGTAACCTTGTTCAGAGCTTACACCTGCAGCCTATGGGTCCGGCATACGCAAAAATCCTACAATGTTCTACGAGTTCAGTACAACCTCGGGTTCAGGGTGCTGCTGGGGCTGCGGAGGTACTGCAGCGCATCAGGTATATTCGCAAACGCGCGGGTTAACGACTTTTATGCGGTCATACTCAAAACGCGTCTCTGATGAACCGGTTCCGAAACAGCTCCAACAGGATGCTGGCTATTGGGGCAGATGATTTTAATTTTTCATCATTGGCTGCTGGGATTTAAAACACCAGACAGTCGCCCAGCTTGTAACTCAATAATGATATTTATTTGTTGGACCCCGCTATTAATTGCCTGAATTTGAATTTACTATTATTTGTATGATTAATGTGAATGCACCGATTTTTATGTCATTTTGTTTATTATTTACTTGCAATTACCCGTCTACTTACATAATTCTCATATTTTATTATTGTTTATTAACTAAATGGATGACATGTCTGAGAAATAAATGACTTGAATTGAATGTTCACACTTGTGACTAATTAATTATTATTTTATTCTTCTGATAATTTGTTTAAATTGACTTTTAAACTTATTTTACACATAAATTGATTATTATTAGTATTCTAAGTGTACATAAATCACTCATCTTCTCGTTATTAATGTTCTAATTGTTATTGCCTTAAAATATTCCTGAAATTTAATAAAGATTCCTCCGCAGCTCCCGGAATGTTGATAGATGCAGTAGCTAGATAAGACAAGTAAACTTTTTAATTACAAACCTTTCTGCGAATAAATCATTCATTCTCTTTTGGTTAAGAAATTCATAAAAAAATTCACATTAATTAGTATGATAAAAAGAAAGTCGGGAGTACTAAAGAACTATGAATTAAATGAAAATGAAAGTCTCCAAGCAATCTTAACCAAGTTAATCAACCAGGGTACCAGTACCAGATGGCGACCACGATACTCGATAAGGCATTAAAATGCTATTTTACAATAATTTAATTCGTTAATTGGATACCATGCCCTGAAGGGATAATTAGCAAATTGGTTAATGATAACATTTTTAGAGTCGATAAGGATCGACCTTTGGATAGGGTGCAAGTTTTAAACTTTATTACTTCAAAACAATATGCGATTAAATCTTAGAAAATTCAAGAACAAACTTGAGAAAATATTGATAAATAGACTAAACAAAATCAAGTCAAAGTCAAATATTTTTATTTATTTAAATCACAAGGATCACTTTAAAACGTCAATTTTACTGCCTGTTCCTTCGCGACCAAGCCAGGAAAGAAAGGCAAGAAACAGGGCTGGTTGTTTTTTTTAATGATCCTTTTACAATAATACCTAATAATACAGAAAATAAATTACGTCTAATTTTTGTACATCCATTGGGAGTTTGTTATAAAAGCGTACACACCTTGCCCTTTAAACGATTTACTAACTTTATGGACTCTACAAGTGGCAACAGTGAGTTTATCTTTATTTCTAGTATTAAAATTATGTTTATCGCTATTTTTCTTAAACAAATTAATATTCTTGTGAACATACATCAGATTTTCATAGATGTATTGACAAGGGAATGTCATAACATTTATTTCTTTAAACTTATTGCGTAATGATTCTCTGGGGCCCATATTAAAAATTGCGCGAACAGCCCTCTTCTGCAGCACAAAAACGGTGTTTATATCTGTAGCACTCCCCCACAGCAGTATACCGTATGACGTAATGCTGTGGAAGTAGTTGAAGTAAACTAGTCTAGCTGTGTCTATGTCTGTAATAAGACGGATCTTTTTGACTGCGTATGCCGCAGAGCTAAGTCTCTTCGACAACTTATCAATGTGCCCCATTAGAGCTTATTATCTAGGGTTATCTAAGAAGGTTAGTCTAAGAGTACGGTGGTGTTCACAAGAGCCAACTCCTCGTCTTTGATTTTTATATCTGCTTTAACTGGTCTGACTGCCTCCGTAGCGCAGTGGGCGTATAGCCGGCTGAGACACAGGAGGTAGCGGGTTCGATTCCCGCCGCGGAACAAATGTTTGCATCATCTACAGATGTTTGTTCCGTGTCTGGTTGTTTTTCCATATACGAGTATTATAAGTATGTATTTACAAAAACAAAAGTATAAAAGTATTCTATCAGTTATTTGGTTCCCATTAGTACAAGCTCTGCTTAGTTTTGGGCTAGATAGCGCTGTGTGAAATGTCCAGCGATATTTATATTTATTTATTTAACTTGTGTAACAAGTGTTTCCATAGTACTTACAAGTATGTATTGATATG
Organism: Philereme transversata; assembly: GCA_963924445.1. Taxonomy (NCBI): domain Eukaryota; kingdom Metazoa; phylum Arthropoda; class Insecta; order Lepidoptera; family Geometridae; genus Philereme; species Philereme transversata. The sequence goes on from OZ004347.1 coordinate 18,489,211, forward strand.
GACTTTTTATTCCAGTCTAAGCCAACATAGAGAATGGTAAGATATATCCTGTCCCAATCATAACAGTGATGCATATATTCACTGAATCAGTAGGTACTGGTAGTTATGATAGGTAGGTACCTATCATAACTCGAATGAACTACAATATATTTTCTATCTCTACTATTTCTCATGTAAGTAGTAATATCTATTTGAGAAAAACAGATTATTAAACCTAATTAGAGCGCCCAATGTACCACCAACTGGGTTAATATGACCACCCTAAAGAAGTTTTTTCTCTGCGGAAGAATCGAGTTAAACGAAATTTTAGCGAATAAAGTAGAGACATTTCTACGCGAGACGTGCTAAAGTTTGTATGCTATACGATAAAAAGGTATTTTTACTGTATTCTTCCATAAAACGGAACTTTCTAGTAGGCGGTGGTCATGCTAGACAGTTCCTGTATTAAATTATTAACAATAGATGAATGAATGAGTGAATGAATATTCTTAAATATAACTTACAAGCTAGATACAACAAACTGAGAAACGGTTTATGTATAATGGTTGGTTTTATCGCTAAAGAAAGCGATATCTTCCAGACAACCTTTGAATGTACATTAAATATACCGCTATCCTCCAATAACTTGTATTCGTTTGATAGCAGATGTGTCTCATTCGGAATTAAGCATTTCAGATATTGCTTATGAATATTCGTCCCAGCGCGGTTTCAGATTAATTTACAAATTTTATGCAGATGTCCACAACAAAGGATTACTTCGTTTCATTCATTCGCGTTCAGCTCTTCAACTATTTGAGTGAAATTGAGTTGGAGCTATTTGAGTTTAAATTTACTTCCTTTATTCTTCATTCTGTATTTAAACCTCTAAAGCAAAATAAGGGGTGTTATAAGTTTGTTGTTATAAGTGTTATAAGCCTATGTCTCTCTGTGTGCATCTGTTGAGTGGCATCGTATTTCCCGAATGGGTGGACCGATTCGGATGCAGTTTTTTTATTAGAAATCTAAGGCCCGTATGTCAAAATAATGAATCATAGATTTTTGTCAGTTGTTTCATTACTGGGTTACAGAAGACATGTGTGACGACATGGACTTGGAGAGGGAGCGTGCACTGTCAGTGAGATGCAATATGTTGGCTCGCAGGTTTGCACGTTGTTCTGCCCCGGTCAGAGTCACATCAAGTCAAAGTGTTTTCAAGGCTTATTGTCAAACATTTTAGACGTGCAGCCTGTGGGTCAAACATACGCAGAAAGCTTACAATGCTCTACGGGTTCAGTTTAATAACGGCTTCAGAATGCTGTTGGGGTTGCCGCGATTCTGCAGTGTATCTGGAATGCCTGCAGACGCGCGAGTATACGACTTCTTTGACATCGTGCGCAAAAGAACTGTATCCCTGATGCGCCGGCGCAGCGACAGCACCAACATGCTGACAGTAGTTATTCATAACTTTACAAAAATACGACCCTGGGTGTCGCCATATCTATGTCTTCTGTGATTATTTAAATAGAAAATAAATAAATATTGCTGGATATTTCACACAGCGCTATCTAGCCCCAAACTAAGCAGAGATTGTACTATGAAAACCAGATAACTGATAGAATACTTAAATACTTTTCTTTTCAACCTGATCCCACCATCTCCATTCTATCATGGACCACCAGACGCTCTGCGGTGCGCCACCGCTATATGGTAGAAGTACCTCCCATTCTCACAAAGCGGTTCTCTTCGAGCTATATTATGCGCACCGCCAAAGAGTGGAACGCCTTACCAGAGCCTGTGTTTCCTGATAGTTACAACCTGAGTAGCTTTAAGTCGCGAGTGAATAGGCAAGCGTGTACCATCGTAGACTGCATCATCGCGCGCCATCATGTATATAAAAAAACAGAATATTTTTTTTTGTAATTACATACATATAAAATAGAGAAAAACATCCAGACCCGGAACAAATATTTGTAGATCATGCACACATTTAAACCCGCTATCTCCTGCGTCACAGCCGGTCATACGCCCACTGCGCCCCGGAAATCAAAATAAGCTCATTCCTTTAATGTTTAAAGTTATGAAAAGCGATATTTCTTGTTCCAACCATATTAAACGCCTACGTTCCAACCTTGACTAAAAACCGTTTTTAATATCAGCAATCTCATTGAATTCGCACTGAAAAGCATTATTATAATTCTGAGATAGCCGTTTACCTGTCGCTCTCAAAAAGAGGAATACAAAGGCTGTACTGTTCTTGGTTTGAATGCGGCCCGCATTCAGATGGAAGATACATTTCAATTACTATTTGCTTCTGCAGAGCTTTTTGGAATGTTGCAAAAACTGAATTGAAAAGTATGAATAGATAGGAGTGACCATAACTATATGTTTCATACAAAATAACGAAATAATCCTTGCCATAAAGACATCAATAAAAAAAAAGAAACATTCATTTGTGACATTTTCAAAACCTATTTATGTAAAACAAAGTCGAGATAATTACACCATCTATAACGCAAGAACGGCGGAACCGATTTTGATGATTTTTAATTTGATGGATTTGTATCTGCCTCGAATAAAGAATATCTATTAAAATATCGAAAAAATTCACGCTAAAAAAATTATTAAGAAAATCCATTTAATCATATGCAGATGCCACTAATTATGGACGATATGACGACTACGGTGGCGCAGTGGGCGAATAGCCGGCTGTGGAGCAGGAGGTTGCGGGTTCGATTCCCGCCACGGAACAAATGTTTGCATGATCTAGATATTTGTTTCGGGTCTGGATGTTTTTCTATATATTATAAGTACGTATTTACAAAAAAAAGTATATAAGTATTCTATTAGTTATCTGGTTTTCTCAGTACAAGCTCTGCTTAATTTGAGGCTAGATAGCGCTATTTATATAAAAAAAAAAATTACAATTTTACCCGCGACGTACGCAGTCCGCGTCATATGCATCTCAAGGCGGTACAAAGTTCGGCGGGTCAGCTAGTAAAATATAAAAGATTGATTTTAGAATCAACGGTACCGTATTACAGATCTGTCTGTCAAAAATGAATGAATTTTTTTTGGTGTCAGTACTAAAATGTGGTAAACCTTAAACGTATTTAATTGAAACGTGTTTTTGGTACATTTCAACTATTATAGAAGTTTTTTATTTTTCCTTTACTCAGTCTAAATTTATCGAATTTATGGTTTTTATTTACTCACAGAATTACATATACACAATTACTTGATATGCTTGCTTACACACACAATCAAGAGCGGATCCAGATTTGGTGCCAGGGGTGGGGGGGTCACATAGTCGTAGTCAACGTCATGTGTTATGTTTTAACAATTTAAATTAGTGGTAAACCTAGGTCCTGGATCCAGCCCAGGGGGAGGTCATGACCCCCATGACCCCCCTCTGGATCCGTCCTTGCACACAACACGCATTTGTAATAATATTTTTGCTTCCGACATCTTTCTTTACAATGTTCAAACGTAGAAACCTGTTATTAGCCTTGCGTTTTAGTTCTATAAGTTATCCAAATAAATTGTATCGCCGTTGGTATCTCTAAATAAATAAAATAAAAATAAAATATAGTATTTATTAGCCAAGAACCAAATACAATGACTAAAGAATATCTAAATAAAAACGGATAACCGTTTGTTATTCGTATTCGCAAACAAATAGTATCATCGGCCACCCACATAGCTCCCGATGCACGAGTCTCGATAAATTCATCTCGAACAGCCATTATTGTTTACTGTGAAGACAAAATAAATAAAAGACCGTAAACAATGCACAGAACCTACCTCGTTCACCACGTATATCGTCAGCGGCGATTCTGTAAGCTAAATGTCGATAGTTAGTTTAAATACTCTACCTAAAGGTCAAAGCCAAAGTCAAGTCAAATATTTTTATTCATTAAAATCATAAGGATCACTTTGAAACGTCAGTTTTACTGCCTGTTCCTTCGCGACTAAGACAAGAAAGAAAGGCAAGAAACAAGGCTGGTTGTTTTTTTTAATGATCCTTTACAATACATAACATTAAAGAAAATAAATTACGTCTAAATTGTAACATTTTGAACCAGTTGGAGCAATTGCAATCCCAAGCTTCTCTATCATCTAACTAAATAATCCGATATTTTATAGTAGGCTTTTTTAAAAAGATTTTGTTTAATTACGTTTTTAAATTTACTAATTGTCAATTTTTGTACATCCCTTGGGAGTTTGTTATAAAAGCGTACACCTTGCCCTTTAAACGATTTACTAACTTTATGGAGTCTACAAGTGGCAACAGCGAGTTTATCTTTATTTCTATTATTAAAATTATGATTATTGCTATTTTTCTTAAACAAATTAATATTCTTATGAACATACATCAGATTTTCATAGATGTATTGACAAGGGAATGTCATAACATTTATTTCTTGAAACTTATTGCGTAATGATTCTCTGGGGCCCATATTAAAAATTGCGCGAACAGCCCTCTTCTGCAGCACAAAAACGGTGTTTATATCTGCAGCACTCCCCCACAGCAGTATACCGTATGCCGTAATGCTGTGGAAGTAGCTGAAGTAAACTAGTCTAGCTGTGTCTACGTCTGTAAAAAGACGGATCTTTTTGACTGCGTATGCCGCAGAGCTATGGTATGATTCCGATCTTGGCAGCAAGCAGCAGTGCTGCCGCAGCACTACTGGACATCTATAGGTAGGTCTATATATTCTCTATATGTTTATATGAGATTACATTCCGATGTCGGCAGCAATGCCGCGGCAGTACTGACGCAGTGTTGCCCTGCCGCTACGGCACACCAGTAGTGACGCGTCCGACGGTACAGCGATAACACCTACTTGAATATTGACAAATAAATTTGCAACAAACGATGAATTTCTCTGATTCAGAAGAGGTCATCAATCGGCATCTTGTCAACTCAAAGCAAATAAATTAATATACCGAATCACCACGCACAGCGCAACACTGCCGCCTTGCGCTAGACGCATATCAAATTTCAGCACTGTGGGGTTCTGTTATGCCCTGTGAATTTTGTCAAAGTTCAGTTTTAACCATGGCTAATAACATAAAAACTACAAAGCTTAAATAAAAAATAAAAATGGTCGAAATGTTCTCACAAATACCTTTTATTTGACCTCCCATTTGACCTAATACTCTCATTTTGATTTTTTTACCCTTCTTGAACCCCAATATCAACAACCCCCACACATTTTTAGCTCATTTAGTCACACCAAAATTGTGCTATACTATATACCAAATTTCACGATGATCGGATAAAGGCTTCGTAAGTTATCCTCGGACAAACAAACATATATACATATATACATATGTACATACAACGCCGACTTGCCCAAGTTGATTTAGAGTTCTCGCTTCACTTGATCATTTAATCTGTGAAAAAGCGTCAGCAACTTTGCATGACTTTCTGTAATTGCATTCGGCAGGATACCTCGGAATAGTACATTTACCTTTGTTGAGCTTCTTCTTCTGTTACTCATGAATGAATGAATTAAAATTCTTTATTATATATTACAAGCTAGACACAACCGATAAAACGGTACAAAAACGAAATAATGTAAGCATAATGAGCTTGTCTTATCTCTTAACAAAGCGATCACTTCCAGATAACCATTGGATGAGAGCGTCATTGCTTGATGTAAGATTGACCGAGAGAGAATATTTAATACTTAATAATAGAAAAAGAAAAATTACTTAATTATAAATACAAACATATTCGGTACATAAATAATTGTAAATACATGAATAACATATATAAAAATAAATAAATATGTAGTTACATACATATATATAAATAAATAATAAATAAATAAATATTGCTGGACATTTCACACAGCGCTATCTAGCCCCAAACTAAGCAGAGCTTGTACTATGGGAACCAGATAACTGATAGAATACTTATATACTTTTTTTTTGTAAATACGTACTTATAATATATAGAAACACAACCAGACCCGGAACAAATATCTGTAGACCATGCAAACATTTGTTCCGCGGCGGGAATCGAACCCAGTACCTCCTGCGTCTCAGCCGGCTGTTAGCCCACTGCGCCACGGAGGTCGTCGTATATATATTATTATATATATTAACAATATAAACATCTTCAGTACAAAACGATTCCTTTTACTATTTCATCGTCACGACTACGCCTCTTTAAACCCCTTTATTACAGCGATGAGTTATAGCAAAGTGAACTTCGAATAACTTGCAAATAACTTGCTAATACTGGGTTTTGGTTCGATATTAATTGGAAGTGCTTCGAGAGGTGATGGGATCTTTATAAAGGTAATTGTTTTGTAAATTGATTTGATGGTGGTGCGGACCACATGCGATGTTATGCCCTCTAGGCATGCGGTGGTTTTTTTGGCCCTCTAACTAAAGACAATACCAATGATTACTGTATCACTCAGAAAATACCATTTACATTGTTTTATTACTTATACATTACGCCGAGTAGCCACACTTTCAGTTTTTTACAAAATAAATTTTGGTGAATGTGCTCAAGATCGTCATGACCTTTATCCCGCCTTCCCCCTTCCACCACCGGACAAGCAGACGTACCGAACCTATACCGTCGGCATACCACCTTGCCGTAACAAACGATTTGCTTCAATTATTCTTGTTAGCACAAGTAAGGAGTGGAACTCACTTCCAGCGTATGTTTTTCTAGGAGTCTTCAAGTCCAGAGTGAATAGGTTCTTTCTAGGCAAGCGTGCTCCATCTTCGAGCACACCATCACTTACCCCCAGGTGAGGTAATGGTCAAGCGCTTGGCTATCATCAATAAAAAAAAAATATATTGAGACATATTTTTGCAAGTTTTAAAATTATAAACATAGGCCGGTCAGGTACGGTTGGTCTTACAAACCTAAGCACCCTTGTACACCCTCGTAGGGGAAAAATATCGATAAATATCATCACGTCCAATGATGAACATAGGCCTCCCCCACATATTTCTAGATCAACAGATTATGTGCGGCCTGTACCCAACGGCTCCCAGTAACCTTTATCAGGTCACTATTCCATCTAGTGGGAGCTGTTATCGCTTAAGAAATTTTCTGCCCAAAACATACTATTAGGACACTTCATTTTACCTATTTTCTTTGTCTATGATACGGTTTATTTCACAAAAATTTCATCATTTTTATTCCACTCCTCACATATTCCAAAATCAATTTCCACCACACATATCAACAAAGCCCTTACCCTCAAATATAAAAGCCTTAAGGCCGTATCATAGATCGGCTTCAGGCCATTAGCCGGACGGCTGTGCCGGTTCCGGTTTCCGGTGAAGTCAGTTATGCCGGACGTCCGGACAGTCCGGTGCGATCGAAAAAATATTGTATGAATTATGATTCGATTCTGGTTATCGATGCATAAGAGCGAGATTTTGTTTGTATTTTTTATTTGAAAAGTAAAATAAACGCTAGCTTTGGGTATCGGTATGTCAAAGAGGGATAGAGGGAAAGCGATGATACTTCTGAGGCACAGTGGGAAAATAGCTGGCAGAGACGCAGGAGGTTGCGGGTTCGATTCCCACCACGGAACAAATTATGTTGCATGATCTATAGCTTTTTTCCGGTTGTGGATATATCTCTGTTTATCATAAAGTATGTATTTAAAAAAAAGTATTTAATAATAATAATAATAATAAATATTATTAGACATTTCACACAGCGCTATCTAGCCCCAAACTAAGCAGAGCTTGTACTATGGGAACCAGATAACTGATAGAATACTTATGTACTTTTTTTTTGTAAATACGTACTTATAATATATAGAAACACACCCAGACACGAAACAAATATCTGTAGATCATGCAAACATTTGTTCCGCGGCGGGAATCGAACCCGCTACCTCCTGCGTCTCAGCCGGCTATACGCTCACTGCGCCACGGAGGCAGTCAATTTAATCCTGTAGTAAAGCTTGTAGTTGCTGTAGTTAGTAGAAGTACAAGCTTTGCTTAGCTTAGAGCTAGACAGCGCTGTGAGAAATGTTTAGCCAAGAAAAAGTTATGTGACTAGAAGAGTGAACTATAATTATTAGGGTGTCCCTTATATACGTGAAATTTTTTTTTTCGGATATCGAAATGCATACCCCGTAATTCTTTTTAAACTACCCAGATCTACTTAAATACAAAATGTTATCTTCCTATGTCAACATTAACCCGTGCCGACAAGGCCGTAAAGATTTTGAAAATAGCTGCCTTTGACCCTTTTCGATATTCAACTAAACAAAATGAAATATTTATATTTTATAAAAACAATAAGAAAAATTTAGTAAGAAAATAGGTATTTATTTATTAAAAGAACATAAAATTACAGATTAGCAAGGATATTTTCTTTTAAGGGTCTCTTTGTTACAGTCTGGATAAAGATTTCTGTGCTCTTGTACACAGCGTAGTAAAAATTGTTTCTGTTCTTCCTTTGCAGTAATTAAACCATGAAAATCTTGCATAAGTTTTACAGCTCTTTCAGCTGTATCATTCACTGCCCTTAAAGAAAAAACCTTTCTTTTTGCCTGTAAATAGGCAACATCTTCTTCCCACGTAGAAACAGGTTTCTCCAAGAAGTTATCATCAATTTTTAAACGAGAAAATAATTTTCTGCTCTTGATAGACACAAAATCACTCAATGATTTTCCTGTAACAATAGACAAGACAGTATTATTATCAGTTTATTAAAACAATTTAAGACATAGTAAAGTAAGCTTAGCGTTAGATCCTTTTACATGTTTTTTTTTATTAATGATTAATAGCTAACTTTAACATAAAATTAAGTATTCCCACTTACCATGCAAATAATCAGACATATCTTCCTTCGATGGAATGTATCTCTTCCCAGAATCATACAAACTCTCTTGGTGAAGCCGTTTGCGGATCTTATGCCTTCGAATTGGCTTTTTACAGCCCATAAGATAACTCTTGGAAAATCGGGATGACAAATAGGAATCAGGAATGCGCCCACTGACCTTTCGGGATCCTTGAAGCAGCCTGAAAACGTTTTCCTTTGCGCACACCTTCACTAATTCACCAGGAGTCAGTAAATTCAGCAACACCACATGAAGTTCGAGGCTATAGTTAATGCCTTTTGTAAAACACGGTTTAATTAAGTATTTTGCGGTTGAATTCAGCGGGTCGCGTACACAAGTCGCAAACTCGACTTTTACGCGCTGCGGTGCGGGGACGACTCTGCTTGTCTTCATAGTCAGCGCCATCATGTCAGATTTTGGGGCGCGCGGGTAGGGTTTGGAAAAATATTGGAATAGACAAGGAATTGGGAAGAGTTACCTTATATCGTCGAAAGATGGCGTTACCACTCTCTTTGTAAGTTCTCTACGATACTTCTCTTGGTTGCTTCATCAACTTCATCATCAAAGAGTGACAAAACAGTAATTTCTTCTGACAAGTACCAAAGATGTTGACTAAACTTTTTCAAAGCTGCTTGGGAGATCTCTTTGTTAATAGTTTCGTATTCCTTAAGCCTTTTTAAAAAGGACAAATCTTGATTTGGTGCCTTCACCGCTAGACTACATCCCAGCCATGATTTCACATATACAACTGCAATGAATAAACAAATGTCTTGGAGTGCTCGTTTATCTTTGGCGCTAATTTTGAATTGAGATTGCAGCAAACATATTTTCAAACAGTAAATAGCTCTTGCCATCCACCTTGCTTGATGCATTGCTCCAGGAGGTCTTATTTTAATTTTTTTTTCACTATCGCCTCCTAAGAAAATAATAGACAGTTCAATCAGTTCTCGATAATCGTCACGTACAATAGATTTTTGCAGTTCTTCATTATAAAATGTCAACAGTTCTTTAATTTTTGTATTACAAAAATGTTGTGTGACGATGTGGCTGTGTGTTTCAATAGCAGCAGAATTAATAGTATTCCAGCTGTCTCTAAACTTTTTAAACATCGGGATATCAGGGCTATTTGTTATTTGGTGGATTTTTGTTTCAAATACACACTTTAAAACCAGTTCGTAAACGTGATGGCGGCAAGCAAAGAGTAATAATTCCCTGTCTAGCTTTTGTTCCAAAAGTACACAAGCTCCTTTCAATCGCCCTGTATTAGATGCAGTTGTATCACAGCACATTATTTGTACTTTGTCCTCGAGGTTCCAGTCATAAAGTGCGTTTAACACAGCTTTAGCTTGATCTTGACCAGAAGAGCTCTCCAGCTTAGGCACAGCCAAAAGTTGTTCCTTTTCTTCAAATGATATACCTAAGGATTGGCAGGCGTTCTTCTTTAGAACTTCTTACGTCCAGTCCAGGTAATAATTTTCCATCCCAATGAACGGTCACACTTTCAGGTAAATTATTCTGAAAATCTGATTTTATAGATTCCGCTCTATCTTTTCTAGTCTTTGTACGAATGCGTTGAATAGACGACTTGTTTATCGGGAAATCATCACTACTAAGATCTAGGGCTTCCACTACAGCCTGAAGTATATATAATATACGGAATCTCTTATGCTTAATTGACATCTATCCAAAGCTGTAACTAATTTAGGAGTGATAAAATCTTTCTTTCCCCTTTTTGTAATACTTCCAGAACTTACCGTTTGAGATGTCGACGGTAAGGGTTCGTCGATGCTTTCATCAGAGCTGGTAGGTTGATCGGGATATCCTGGTGTCTCAATAAGATCTTGTGTAGTTAAAGATAAAGATAAACTCTTGGAACAGATTTGATCATGTCTTTTTTTCTCTTCTTTTAATTTTCTCTGTCTGGATCTTTCTTCTTTCTCAGCTAACTTTTTATCTACACCGGCTAAACATCCTGGACGCCCTGGTTCTCTTTGCTTTTGTAAAAAGATTTTATCTTCTTCTATTTTCATCCATTCCAAAGCATTAGCGTGTGCTATGTCGAATAAATTATCTAAATTGTTTTGAAAGTCCTTCTCACGGTGCTTGTAAATATCTTGTGTTTTTTTGGAATTTTTTTGCAACTCTCTCCAAGCATGGTGAAGATCCACAAGTTTCTTTACGCAGTTAGGAATAGCTCTGGTAGGGATTCTAGCTTTTTCCCAGAATATAATACACTCTCGAACGACGAGATTTGCGCTTTCACTAACACTCAATTTAACTTCACGAATGTTAAAAAAGAGGACTGCAAGAACTTGACGGTTAGACGGTAACTTTGCCCCAGTTATTTGATAGTTCAAGTCACCTACTAAGAAAATACTTTTTTTGTTGCTTCTTAATTCCACTGCCATTTTTTAACGTAAACAATATGTGTTCATCACGAGATTAACTAATAACAAATGACAAATACGGCGAGTACGCGCCGCTATTTCCGCGTAACTTGTATGAACATGATTCGATGCAAGTCGGCACGGGTTTCCGTTCTCCAAATAAGGTAAAAATTAATTCCCGAGTGTTTTAGGTACTAATGAACAAAACTAAGACCTATGCGTTAAAAATATAAACTTTGAAAAATAAGGGACACCCTAATAATTATGCATGTGGGTGGATATTATAAGTAGACGAAAGTTAAAAAAACTATTGACTATGTGAAAGATGGCGGTGTTATTGCTAAGAAAGGAGTGAGTTCTGAGATCCTTTTTACTTATAGGCTCGCGTTTGACCACGATCTCGACTGATGGTAAGGGACGATGCGGTCTACTATGGATCACGCTTGCCTAGAAAATACCTGTTCATTCGTGATTAGAAAACCCCACACGAGTATGAGTTGATTGTGACTTGTGTACGACGATAACACAACACCGACGGAACAGCATTACAACAAAGGTAGTTTTATTTTAATTTAGACAAAAGCGCGTCATCTAGCGTAGGCAATTTATTAGTTCGTGATCAACACGAGCGACGAAAATTCGGTCAGCAGCAAATATATCACTGTCAAGTGTCATACATTTGTCATCCACTACAGGCAACTTATATTAGCTCTACCTTACACTAATTACGTATTTTATTCTTTGTTTTTTTTATGTACATACGTGTATGTATCTGTTTACTTACCTATTTTTTTTTACTGCGTTGTGAGGCTACCCATGGGTCCCATCTGAAAACCAGCGTCGCTTACTATCCTCGGATGGTTAGCAGCAATACGCTGAGGCGGGGCCTGTTTGACCCACACACCACGGAAGACCATATGATCTGTACTTACCACACCACATTTATCACAAAACGCGAATGGAACCCGTAACCTCTTGAATTAGACCACTTATCGCCAACTACACCATAGCGATCCTTTTAAACCACTCTCCAGAAACTTCGCTTAAGAAGATTATTAAATTAGCTCACAAACATTAACTCTAAATAATTCTGTCAAAGTTCCAAGAACAAATTAATTTTCAAGTTGCATCCAGTATGTTATATATGCCACCTACTGACCTTAACGTGTGCGTAGTTACGATGCAGAGAATTGCCGTTATACTTATTATAAACTAGCTGTTGCCCGCGATTTCGTACGAGCTATACTACTAAATCTGTAGGTAACCTAGAAACAATTAACTTTTTAACAAAACTATAACCGACTTCAGATAATAGTATAAATTTATACACAAATATCTGATCATGTCTTTGTCAATAAAAACATTAAGGTCACAGCCCACTACATCAACCCGGCACCCGACCCGCACCGCCTTGCCGCTTGGCGTTCACTCGTTGACAGCGGGTGGGCCACGGGTGGATCCCTCGTTATTACCAGTGAACGCCGCGCGGTCAACCAGTGGTCCTCGCGCTATCAACGGGTGGACACTGACACGTTACAAAGAAAGGCTGGAAATGACGGGTAGGTGGGGAACGAAGCATCGCCGCCGCATTGTGCTAGCGTGAATCACTCGTGAGTCGCGCGGGGTCACCGAGTGGTCAACTCGTCGTCCGCGCATAAACGGCATACGCCCGAGGCAATCTGGAGGTGATGTAGTGAGCACACGTCCATACAATTTCATACAAATAATACTAACCGCTCAAGGCGAGGCGGTGCGGGTCGGGTTGATGTAGTGAGCTGTGACCTTTACCCTCCAGCGCAGCGTGGTAAAAAGTAGCCTTAGTCCCAATCCCGGTTATAATCTATAGACAAAATTTCTTCAGTATCGGTCCAGCTGTTTGAGCCGTAGCACCAGAAATTTATTTGAAACCTTATAACGTCTTATAACGTCCTAATGAAATCTAGTCAATCCAAAGGTCTCAGTTATAGCGTGTTTGGTTATTCGATTTAGTATTATTTTTTATTGTGATGTCCATTAAAAGTTATGTATCTATTTATTTACATTATAGAAATACAATAGGTGATGGCGATATATAGTATATACTAGTGGTTCGCCCCGAACTGAGATTTCGCGAGTCTTCCTTAAAAACAAAAAAAAAATTTAATCTTTGACTATCAAAATAGTGCCACGAAATATATAACCAACTAACCTCACCTAAAGTTTCATTCAAATTACAGGTAATGGGAGTTCATATAAAGTGGTTAAGTACTCTTTTTGGGGTACAAAATGAAGTTATTCTGGATTTCAGACTTTTGCCTATATTTGTGTCACTAAAGCTACACGAATACCAAATTTCAGCATTGTGGGGTCACTGATGTACCCTGTGAATTTTGACAAAGTTATGTTTTGATTATGCCTAATAACTCAAAAACTACAAAGATTAAACTAAAAATAAAAACAGCGTTGAAATACTAATAAAAATCTTTTATTTGACGTCCCATTTGATCTTATAGTCTAATTTTAATTTATTTTTACCCCTCTTGAACCCCAATAGCTCAACAACCCCCGCACATTTTTAGCTCATTTAGTCAAACCAAAAGTTGTGGCATCACTATCTACTTATGTACCGAATTTCACTATTATCGGATAAACGCTTCGAAAGTTATCCTCGGACAAACATACATACATACATACAACACCGATTTGCCCAAGTTGATTTGGAGTATAATAATATATTATATAATAATATATTATATATTTAGTTCTTAGTAAATAAATAGGTAAGTTTTATAGGTACTAATACAGTACTGAATTCTGCCATTTTCTGGCCTACAAAATGCCAGACGTTCCTGCAGAATGCAGTTCGTACTGATCATTAATTTGTGCCCATCTTAATACATTGAAGAATATAAATAAACGGTTGAATATTGAGCATCTAAAAATGTCAACAAAAAATAAATTAATATAAGTTAGGATGGAGATAATTAAAATGGATTTAATTAATGGAGTTGGATCAAGCATATATCCTACCTGATGTTAAGTGGTAATCATTGCCTATAACAAAGTATTGCCTCGTAGGTCACGCATCTTAGAAACGTTGCCTACGATGTACTGCCTTGCGTGCATCAACTTGAGGCATACATGTGTAAATAATTATAATAATATAACGTTTAGTTCAGGCAACAATGTGCACACACAAAATATGATTACACGACCCATATCTATAAATACCTTATGGACGCTATCACAAATATCGCTGTTTTACCGGTACCATTTAATGAATCAGGAATCATGCGGATATCATGGTATCAAATTAAAGGTCGTGTATTCATCTCCAGAAGTAGCTACTAAAAACTGTATAGATCCATACAAAAATTTCTCATACGATTTTAGAATCGCAAGAATCGCAGAAATGACAAAGATGGGGTGTGAATCGATACAATTACTGCTAAATCCGCTGCAGAATAACATACATAAAACAATGAACATAAAAACTAACACTTTTAAGTAAAGCCATGTGCCTAATTTATGAATCAAAGACCAATACTCTCAATCCACATTACACCCTATTCTTATTCCTTATTCACCCCACGTCCCTACCCCCTAACTTAAGGGTTCCATATCAGAGGTACCTACTCGTAGTTCGCACTTCTTGCCCGTCTGTCCGGAAACTATGTGACACGTCGGGGTAACTCACTTTCGATCTTGTTTTACAGTAAAATTACATCTATTGCATTGTTTTAAGATTTATAATGGATCAGGGAGTTCTGCTAGTCAAATTGTGTTGCCCAGAGACTTTTAATTTATGGGCCACTCCCACCATAAAAAAGTTCAGTGAAAAATTATTATTTTATTACTCAGATGTCAAATATCCAATATTTGTTAGTAAAAACTTAATTAAACATTTTTCTTAGAAAACTTTCGTGATTTATTTGAATCATTATTATAAATACGGGATTTATAACAAACCTACTTATCTGATGAAGGTTCTCGAATTGAACCGAAACATTGCCTGTCGAAGCACCGATAAAACGGTGGGTACGTGAAAAATCCCGTATTTATAATAATGTGTAATTAAACATGCCAATTGGGTTAAATATAGGCATAATTAAAATAAAATAAAATTCATATTTAAGTTAAAGTCCCTCGCTCAAGTCCTGATCCAACAGTGTTGATAAAAAATATTTTGGATTTAATAAAAGTTTCTGGCAGCAACCGATCTTGTGTGGCCTGCATCTAACGGCTCCCAGGAGACTTCATCAGGTCGTCATTCTTTCTTGTAGGAGCCGTCGTACGCTGTCATCTTCACTAAAGAACCTTTATATCCCAACAGTCTAGCTAAACAGTTTAAAACACAAAGTTTTACGATCGAAAAACACACTTGGTTCGTGAAAGTTTTACACTTTTTGAACTTTTGACCTGTTGGACAAGCTATTATAGTTTAGCTGCAATTTAAAGCAGTAATTAATAGCTGGAAACTTCAGGTGGAGTACTTCACGTAATTTTGTAAGAAACACAACATTTTGGAACAATATTTTTACTTATAACCTTTGCTTGGTTAAGTTGGAGAGAAAGATTAGGGACTTTAAATTCTACCCACACGCGTTACTACCATCAGTAGTATTTGTAACATTATACTAAATGTATTTAATTATAAAGGAACTACATATTTTATTCTATTTTATTACATCTCTACCTATTTTGATTTGCTATTTTATTATAATTAGAATATGGAATTGGACACTATACATATATACCTACCTTCCTAAGTTTATGTTAATTAATTACCCGACCCTTCTTACCTAATGTAAATCTGTAGTTTGACGACCTCCGTAGTGCAGTGGGCGTATAGCCGGCTGAGACGCAGGAGGTACTGGGTTCGATTCCCACCGCGGAACAAATGTTTGCATGATCTACAGATATTTGTTCCGTGTCTGGGTGTTTTTTTTTTTTTTATAAATTATAGGCTAGCGTTTGACCACTATCTCGCCTGATGGTAAGCGATGATGCAGTCTACGATGGTACACGCTTGCCTAGAAGAAACCTATTCACTCGTGACTTGAAGATCCCTAGGTTGTAGTTATCAGGAAACACAGACTCAGGCAAGGCGTTCCACTCCTTTCTATATATTACAAGAATGTATTTACAAAAAAAAAGTATATAAGTATTCTATCAGTTATCTGGTTCCCATAGCACAAGCTCTGCCTAGTTTAGGGCTAGATAGCACTGTGTGAAATGTCCAGCAATATTTATTTATTTAACATACCTATTTACCTAATGGTGACTTTAGATGACAAAAAAACTACGAGCCTTACATAAGTCGCATATAATGTGTAACATCTGACCACCGCGCGCGCTCATTGGTCAAATCAAATAGCGCGCGCTTCCCCGGTTTCCTGTTACACATTTCCATCCTTTTTGCCAAAATCACTCCCACAAACCGAGAGAAAAGATGTTACATATCAAAAATGTTACCTAGTTTCTATTATCTCATTGTAAGTGACTATTTTATAAATGAGAAATAAAAATTATATATGCCTGTATCTGTCTGCCTGTCTGTGGCATAATAGTTCGCAAACCGATGTACCGATTTGGACGAAGTTTTTTTAATAGAAACCTATTATATACTGGGGTGGTTCTTAGCTATGCTAGTTTTAAGATGATATTACAGTTTTAATTTAGTCGGGGATTTTTTATTTTACTAGTGTATAGAATCTCCTGTGCTTTGGAGGCATCGTTGAGATGTCAGAAGCTAGATGATTTAAGTAATAGCTGCACGCTCGTGACTTTGTCCGCGTATATTAAATACCTACTGTTTTGTTAGTTTGAAAACCATTATTTCCTTGCTTTAGAAGAGGTTCGAACACAGGTTGCTTACTAAAGATTTTCTTAAAGTGATAAGACTGCCCATTCTAATTTTTTTTTGTTTATTGTTTTGATAAAAAACAGTTTGTAAAAAACACATTAATTAATTCATTTTTGCGACTTGCAATTAAACTAAGATCTTAGATAAAATGGTAGATTATTAAACGAGGGGATAAAGCAGTGTCTTGCGTCACGGGCGCTAAATGGAATCCTGAACGTAACGAAGGATTCTAGAGTCACGAGCGGAGCGAGGGAGTTTCTAGAATCCTGAGTACAGAGAGGGATATAAGCACGTTAAAGATGCTCTACTTTTCATACTTTCTGCGAGACAATAAAAAAGAAATGTAGGTTGGTGCATTCTGTGCAGAGGTGATTTCGATTAACGAATAGGGTCTCTTTAGTTCAAATTTTAAAACAGATGAGGTTCCAAATTCAAATTACATTATGCCCGCGAGGGCATTATGAAATTCAGTACAAGTTTACTCCCGGCTCACAGTAGGGATTTAATCACCTGCTTTCGGTGAAGTTTACATGACATATAATTTTACATTGTCGAGCAAGTGGTTAAAAATTTATTTAATTTACTTAATACTCATGCGTAGTCAGGCGGGTAGTTAGGTATTCATAAAGTAGAATAATAGATAGCGTAATCAATGTTCTGTGAAGGCATTACTTGGACGTGAGACTGTTTTACTTTCCAAAATTTGGCTACAGTACAAACTTACTTTTGTGCGACTAGTACCTAAATGCAACAAATGACCGAAGCTTACTGAATTGCCTTGTAATACTACTTTGCTAGGGACTCGCACAACTATCTAACGAGATAATGACAGAAGTCCGTCTAAAGTTCCGGAGAACTTTCTAGAACACTTGGACATAGTAGGCAACCCTTCCTCATAGATTACATCATGTTATGCACAAAACGCAGGCCTTTGCATCTATCAAATTTGGGCAGTGTTCAGAGCTATCTATCGAGCCAGAGTCGTTATTCTGAATATAGGTTCGAAGGTTTTGACGACCTTAGTGGCACAGGGATTTAATCCCTGCTTTCGGTCAGGTTTACATGACATATAATTTGACATTGTGGCACGGGTGGTGTGAAAATAATATTTATTTGCTTATCAAATGTATACATAGGTAATGTGCATGAAAATTGAAATGAAAATGTCGTATCTAAATGTAGTAGTGTGTAACAACGTTTTTAATACGCCGTTTTAAGTCCAAGGTTATAAATAAATAAATAAATGTATATCGCTGGACATTTTACACAGCACTATCTAGCCCCAAACTAAGCAGAGCGTGTACTATGGGAATCAGATAACTGATATAATACTTATATACTTGTTTTTGTAAATACATACTTATAATATATAGAAAAACACGCAGACACGGAACAAATATCTGTAGATCATGCAAACATTTGTTCCGCGGCGGGAATCGAACCCGCTACCTCCTGCGTCTCAGCCGGCTATACGCCCACTGCGCCACGGAGGCAGTCACGTTAAAGGTCAGTTACGGTTTGTAACAGACAAAGTTCAAAAAGGGCAGTTGGCAACTCGGTACAAATCGAGCGGAAGCTCTCAACTAATTATACAAACTAGTGCAGGTTCAGAGCGTGTTTCTGTTGTTATTAACTAAGGGATAGAGCCAAAGAATAATTTGGTACTCCCATACAGATGAGTCTGTGTAGGTATTGAACATATGCCTACTTTTTTGTTCTTCTGGGAAGCGGGTTGATTTGAAAAAATGATAAAAATAAAGTAATATTAAAAATAGTTTTTTGATTATCTTTTGTAAAATATGGTTAATCTGATTATGTTAACGTTTTTAACTAATTGTAGAGGTCCTACCCAGGCTTCATTGATAGACTCGGTGCAAAAGTGGACTGTATTTATTTTTCTTCTTAGTTGCTAGTTTACAAGGTATAAATCGCGTTCTTGAATGATCACAAATTTCTGCTTGAAAACGGTCTATCTTTATACAAAACTACTCCTCGCCCTAGCCATGGTGCGGGGATCGTAATTCACGCTTTCACAAATCATGTTATACAATTCTTAATACATCGAAGTTTCCAGCAAAGTTAGACGGGGACTTACATGTAGCTATCTCACTCTTTTGACCTTTAGAAATTTAAACTGTTACAATCTTAGCTACCTGTTAACATTTGAATCTGATTCGATCTTATAACTACCTAATACATTTCAAATCTAGATTCGATCCTTCCCCGTCTTTGATCGTCCGTTACAGTCTCCCCCCGGCGCAGATCCTCGCAGCCTTCTTATTCAATCGGGAGGACGATCAACCTTCTCACTGGTCTCCGGAAAACGCCTCCCCGCGTCCGCACCTCAGCGCTCCGAACTACTCCGTCCGGACCCGTAATCACGCGCTCGATCTGGCCCCGCGGCCATACGTTCCGAGGTAGCAAACCGTCCGCGATTATGACGACGTCCCCTTCTTTGATGTTCTCTTGCTGTCTTCTGACGTCACCTCGCGGCGCCAACGTAGGCAAGTACTCGTCGATCCAGCGCTTCCAAAAAGAGTTTGCCAGAGCTTGTGTGGCGCGCCACGTCCTTCTGTCGGCTACGTCGCAGTCTCCCACATATGGCAAACCTACTGCCGTCCCCAATAAAAAGTGGTTCGGCGTTAAAGCTTCCTTTTCCTCTGGGTCCACGGGTACATGCGTTAAAGGCCGCGAGTTCACGGTGTGCTCGATTTCTGTCATTAACGTATTCAATACCTCTTCTCGCGGGGCACGTTCATTTAAAGTGATGGCTAGGGCTCTCTTCACCGTTTTTATCATTCGCTCCCAGGCTCCCCCCTGGTTTGGTGCACCAGGGTCGATGTGCCGCCACTCGATCCGCTGTTTGAGTGCGTACTCTTTTAGGCCTGGGAGCCATTCTTCGTACGCCTTTCTTAGTTCTACTTCCGATCCGTGGAAGTTCGTTCCATTGTCTGACACGATTGTACGAGGAGTCCCCCGTCGGGCAGCCATTCGCCTGATAGCCATAATAGCCGAGTCGGTGCTGAGACTCGCTATAAGCTCCACGTGTATAGCCCTCGTTACTAAACACGTAAAGAGCATTCCCCATCGCTTCTCACGGCGCCGCCCGATCGCCACCCACATAGGGCCGAAACAATCGATGCCGCAGTTAGTGAACGGCCTCGTGTTCATCTCTAGGCGAATCCTCGGCAAGTCGCCCTTTACTGGCTTCCTAGGGTTCGCTCTCCTTATCTTACACAGCGTACAATCGTTCAGAACCGTTCTGACCGCCGGACGCAACCGCAGTATCCAAAATCGCTGGCGCAGATTATTCACGATCTGTTCTCTGCCCGCGTGCTTATTCTTCTCATGTTCCCGTCTGATCAGTAGACGTGATAAGCGGTGCGCTCCGTTCAGAATGGGTGGATCCTTCATGCGATCCGGTACTGTAGCGGCGTTGATCCTACCGCTCAGCCTTATGATTTCCATATACATGTGCATTGGCCGCTAGCTCTTTTGGTGCATGCCCTCGGTTCTCCGGGGTAATACTATCCAGTAAGCCTTCACGGTTTGCGCTCCAGCTTGCAAGTTCAAAACCCGCTTGTTGATGCACCTCTTGCACTTGTGCTATAGCTCTGGCGGCTATCTCTTCCGTTTCAAAGCTGTCCACCCAGTCGTCCATGTAGTGGTTCCGAGTTATAGCGTCAAACGCTAGCGGGTGTGTCCGCTCGTGATCTTTCGCGTTCCTGTTATGAGCCAGAAATGGAGAACTTCTCGCTCTGAATATCATGGACTTCATCATGTACTTCTGCGGTGGATCTGTTCGGTTGTCGCCGCGCCATAGAAAGTGTTGGGCTGTACGGTCCTCTTGTCTTATG
Organism: Philereme transversata; assembly: GCA_963924445.1. Lineage (NCBI taxonomy): Eukaryota > Metazoa > Arthropoda > Insecta > Lepidoptera > Geometridae > Philereme > Philereme transversata. Next base: position 18,510,113 of record OZ004347.1, read on the forward strand.
GTCACCCTCAGGAACATGTCCCGAATGCCCGCAGTGACCGCGATCGGCTTCGTTCTGAAGCGAAACAAGACGCCATGTAATGTCTGTAGTAGATCTGGTCCGTCCAGCAGCGCGTCGTTGAGACATGTTCCGTTAGCGCACGCGGCTGCATCGAAAACCATTCTAAACTTCCCCGGCTTGTTGGGGTTTGTCACCGCGAAGTGAGGGAGAAACCAGAGACGTTCGTTCTGACTCTGTTCCTCCTCGCTTTTTACTGCATATCCCTTTTCTAGCAGCTTCTCCACTTGCGCGGTGTATGCACTTCTAAACTCCGGCGATCTGTCCATCTTACGTTCGATCCCATGTAAGCGTCGTATGGCCATGTCGTAGCTGGGCGGCATCTTCACCTCATCGCTGGCCCAAGGTAGTCCCACTTCAAAACGACCGTTCACTCGTCTCGCTGTTCTGTCGAAAATGCTTTGAGCCCGCTCATCCTTTGCATTTGGCTTTCTTTTAATTGAAACGCCCAAAGCATCTATCTCAAAGTGTGCTTTCACGAGCTTGCTTAATTCCTCGTCTTGGTCGTTCAAAGTATGTCCGTTCTGGACACCTTGGCACGTATGGACGTGTAGTACCGTCTCCTGCTGTCTTATTGTGCTCCTGGGGATTGATCCATGGATAACCCATCCCAGCTGCGTTAGTGATGCAGCTGGCTGGTTTCTCTTCCCTGTCAGAAGCTTCCTCGTCACAATAAGATGCCAGTTGTCGGCCCCGATGAGTATGCGTGGCTTCGCTGACGCATAGCACACGGCTTCTGGATGGAGTTTCCTTAAGTGCGCGTATTTTATCACATCGGTACTGACGAGTTGATTTCCTAAGGTCAGGTTCTTCACAGTGCGCGCTGTGATCCGATGTGAGTCCGACTTGTGTCCTCGGATCACGATATCCACTACCCGGCTCTCGGGTTCCCTCTGACTAGTCGTAGCCCCCACGATGTTCAAGGCTTTTGTCGGGCCTTCCGTTCCGATCATCGCGGCGATCTCTTCATCGATCAGAGTTATCGTTGATCCTTCGTCCAGTAACGCATACGTATTTATTTCCATGCCGTTACTGCCCTTAATCACGACTGGACACACCTTCAGTAGAACTTCATTCTTTGCTGTTACATGCGCAGATGCAGTGATGGCTGATTCTTCGGTCTGGCCCTGCTCACCGGCACCCTCGTTCCTTATTTTCGGCGCATGTAACAGTGCGTGATGCGGACGTGTGCATTCACCCACTCCGCATCGCTTGCTCTTGCACATAAAGCGTCTATGCTTGCTGTTCAGACAGCGAAAACATATGCCTGTCTCTTTGGCCCATTCCCATCTCTTGTCTACTGGCATCGCCGTGAGCTTTCTACACTCGACGGTTCTATGGTTGCCCCCGCAGCAACGGCACTCATTCTTGTCCGTTGCTGCGTTCCGTCTCGTTGAGGCTTCCTCCTCCAATGCCGCGTTCTGTGTAGCGTACACCGACCCACGATTTCGTTCGTTCACCCTGGGTCGCTGCTCTGTAGGTCGGGCCTTTGAGGTGCTCTGCGAAGGCGTAGCTGTATACGCGTATCGCATTGCGCGATCTGCCTCTCTCATCAGGAACTGGGACAGCGTCAATATTTCTGGTTCATTTCGGCTGCCAAATTCCTCTGCATAGTCGCACCATTTTGATCGGATGTGCGGTGTCAACTTCTCGGCTACCTGTCGCGCAAACATCGGGTTCTGCAGGTAGCCGCGTTGGTCCATACAAGAGATGGCGGTTACTACGTTCTGTAGTTTGATGGCGAAAGCGTTTAATTCGCCTGCGGTCGCGCCCAGTCGCGGTAGCTTCTTAATCTCTTCTAACGCGTTGTCTATAATCATCTCTGGGCGACCGTAGCATTGCTCCAAAGTCTTCATTATAACTGCCGGTTTGGTTGCAGTGTATAACAAAGCCGACACTGCTTGACGGGCTTCGCCTTTCAGGCATGTTCTAAGCCTCGCTAGATTCTCAGCCGATGAGATCTTGTGGATGGTCGTCGATTCCTTCATGGCTGCCTTGAACGGTAGCCAATCCCCCGCAGCACCTCCGAATACAGGTAGGTCGTACGTCTGTCTCGGAGGTGGTCTACGGTGAGCCATCTTCTCTATGGCTTCCGTTAACCGATCAATCCCTCTGTCTCGCGTTCGGTCCGGCGTGAGTGATCTGTCTCGCAGTGTTCGTGGTTCAAAAGTGACCCGATTGTTCGTAATCGGAGGATACCGCTCCGTATTCTGTTCTCTCGTGGTCGATGAGAGATACCTGGTATCCTGATCCGTCACTTGTTCTGGCTCCCCCCGTTTATGATGGCGTTGGAGCCAGTCCTCTATTCTGTGTTCTGTGTCTAGGGCCCCGTTCCGTGCACCCGTGCCCTGGATGCTTTCTTGTTCATCTTCTTCCCGTATTGTAGCGACTTCGGCAATCAACCTCTTCCTTATAAGTTCCGCTTGAATATGGAGCTCTTGCCTCTTAATCTCGGCAAGTCGTTCTTCAGCTTCAAATTCAATTTGCCGTATCCTTGCCATCGCGCTGGCGCTGGAGCGTTGCGAGCGGACGGACGGGGCACGCCGGCGTTCGGGCTCGGCGTGTGCGGTCACTCGCGGTGCTACCTCGGTCGCGGGCGCGGGCGCGGTCGTCTCTGACGCTACGCGAGCGGAGGAGGGTCCCGCTTCGGCGGGTCGCGGCTCAACGGGAGCATTCGGAAGCCCGGGTTCGGACGGGGACGCGGGGTAGTCTTCGTAGACGCGAAGTGCAGCCTTCTTCCCCCTCGTCACTGGTGGGCTCCTGGTGGTCATCTTCTTCAGCACTTGATGCCCCTACCTACCTAGCGGTCCCTAACACTAACACTAAAACCGTCCTAAGGCGTTTACCCGCTATTCCGACCGTTTGGCACCGTTAGGTGGCCGGAATAAACGGGCCGTGGACCAGCCACGTGAGGGGGCGGGGGGTCTTCACTCTTCGGGTGACGTCCTCGTTCGGTTGTCTTCAACGGACGCGGGCTTATCTTCAGGCACCCCGTGCCCTTGCGCCGGTCTTGACAACGTCGCACGTCGCACCGTTGGGTGATCTTCAGGCACCCCGTGCCCTTGCGCCGGTCTTGACAACGATGCTCGTCGCACCGTTGGGTGATCTTCAAGCCCGCGCCGTCTCTTCAGTGGTTATACGATGTAACTGTTTCTTGAAATCCAGTGGAGCGGGTCTTGCCGGCTCCGCAGGAACAACTGGTCCGGTCGTCGCAGGAACGGCTTATCCGGGTCGGAGGACCAAAACTTGTAGAGGTCCTACCCAGGCTTCATTGATAGACTCGGTGCAAAAGTGGACTGTATTTATTTTTCTTCTTAGTAGCTAGTTTACAAGGTATAAATCGCGTTCTTGAATGATCACAAATTTCTGCTTGAAAACGGTCTATCTTTATACAAAACTACTCCTCGCCCTAGCCATGGTGCGGGGATCGTAATTCACGCTTTCACAAATCATGTTATACAATTCTTAATACATCGAAGTTTCCAGCAAAGTTAGACGGGGACTTACATGTAGCTATCTCACTCTTTTGACCTTTAGAAATTTAAACTGTTACAATCTTAGCTACCTGTTAACATTTGAATCTGATTCGATCTTATAACTACCTAATACATTTCAAATCTAGATTCGATCCTTCCCCGTCTTTGATCGTCCGTTACACTAATAATTAATTTTAAAACCTACATATTTGTATAGTTCCGTACAGCCACTGTTAACAAACATACAAACGTCCGTGTTATTACTGACTAGCTTCCGCCCACGGATTCGCACGCATGGTTTGGCAATATATAATAGCCTAAAGTTGAATTTATGAATTTATTTCTTCGCCAAATTTTATCAAAATCGGTTCAGCCGTTACAACGTGGTTGAGTAACAAATAAACATCCAAACTTTGGCATTTATAAAATTAGTATGATGGTTACATTAATAAATAAATATTGCTGGACATTTCACACAGCGCTATCAAGCCCCAAACTAGCTTGTACTATAGAAATCAGATAACTGATAGAATACTTTATATACTTTTTTTGTAAATACACTTACTTTTAATATAAACAAAAACACACAGACACGGAACATATATCTGTAGATCATGCAAACATTTAAAATAATATCAATTAATCGAATAAAATACAAACCTCTTTTATTTTGAATATATGAATATAGCTCTATATACAGATGAATATTATGAATATAGCTCATTGATGTGAGTTTTTAATAACTGCCACTTACCCACCCATCGGGCATCTACAACCTTGGAAATGCCTTAGTCCACATAATATGGGATTACACAATTAAAAAGTCTTTTGTCTGTCAGACAAGCTTTAATGCTTATAAGTTCGTTGTCTCATCTGTAAACTTTAAAATCTTTGTTTCTCTCCACTCGATTACGCATTCTGTCCCAAACAACGTATTTGATTAACAACTGAACCAAGTTTTATACAGGGTCCACTACTGATAACTTACTTTTGTCACAGATAACGTAAAAGTTACTACAAATTAGTTTTGAAGCTACGAAAATAAATGGAAATCCATAAATTTTGATGAAATTCAGTATGTACATAAGTACATTATGACTTGGATTGCGGCATAGGCTACATATCATGACTGCCTCTGTGGTACAGTGGGCGTAGAGCCGGCTGAGACGCAGGAGGTAGCGGGTTCGATTCCCGCCGCGGAACAAAGGTTTGCGTGATCTACAGATATTTGTTCCGTGTCTGGGTGTTTTTCTATATATTATAAGTATGTAATTTACAAAAAAAAGTATATAAGTATTCTATTAGCTATCTGGTTCCCATAGTACAAGCTCTGCTTAGTTTGGGGCTAGATAGCGCTGTGTGAAATGTCCAGCGATATTTATTATTATTATTAGATTTATTATTGAAAAACCACGCGTGCGAAGGCGTGACCGGCCGGATACTAATGATAATAATGATAAAGCGACACTAAGATGGAGTTATGCCGGTATTCGGATTGACTTACGGCCCATTTGGTCCGAGTCGCGGTATTTTTTCAATATTTCTCTGCTGCGATAATGGTTAATGATGGTTTTCAAATATAACTTTTAAAACTATCACGCTTATGGACTTTTTGTATTTAAACACAATTTGTACCGGAGCCTGGAATCCTGTGGTGAGAATGTGTAAGAATCGAAGAAGTGTCAATTACGCTTTTTGATACAATGAGTTTTGTGTGCTGGAATCGAGTTATGATCGAGAATGAAACCGATGGTAGTAATAGTATTAGTGAATTAATTCCTAGCAAGAGACTAAGAAAGAGGGTAGATCGTTATATCTGACAATAACTACCCACTCGCAAAGACTTCAGTTTACCCGTGATCATGGCGCATGCAACTGCGTCGAACTATCAAGATACTCAAAAACTCATAAATCATGGTAAATATCCTGTTTTTAGCACAAATAGTGTTTATAACCATGATAGTTTCAAAAGTTTTAAACCAATTGGTACTTACAATTATTAATTACATAGATGGGGTATTAAGGCAAATGCCAAACCTAAAAATAAATCTTGCAAACCACCGCATAACTGCGTAACGCGTCACTGATTCACTTATTACATCCATCAGCTGGCTAAAAATACTTCGGAACTCGATGGCTTTGCTAACAAAATAGATACATTGTTCCATGATTAAGTGGTACAGTAAGGGATTTAAATTTTGTTATCCATTAAAGTTTATAGGAAATTAGTTGTTTATGAACCATTCGGACAGAATTACAAATTGGTGTAAACAAGACTTTGTGATTTAAATATTTACTCTGTTACTCAATAAATTGTAGGCACTTGAGGGCTCTATAGCCTACATGATACGCATATGAAATCAACACAATGATCCTAATAGTCGAGTACAAAGGGGGCACATAAAATTAGTACTTAAAAACAATCTGTACCAGCAAAAGAACAGCAACAGAGATAACTATTTTCTCATAGACGACAGTGGCGCAGTGGGCGAATAGCCGGCTGAGATGCAGAAGGTAGCGAGCTCGATTCCCGCCACGGAACAAATGTTTGAATGATCTACAGATATTTGTTCCGAGTCTGGATGTTTTCTATATATTATATTATATTATTTTGTGTTGTAAATAGGTGGCTACTTACTCTTTCATACACCGAAACTGAAAATGTTTTAAGTATACTAACCTAATTTCATTTTATCTACTGTATTATACATAAGTTCAAATATATATTTATTGTAAATATATGTATATATTTTATTATATATATCTTGTTTTATATGTATTATATGTTATATGTAATGTTTTTATTATTTATAATACCTATATACTTATGCTTTCATAAAAAAAATTGTTACAATAAGATTTTCTGTGTTACTTTTCAGAATATGTTTAAAATTTGTTTTAGTTAATAGTAAAATTTTGATATGCCCGAGGTCACGAATCAAAAATGATAATTCATCTGAATGGTCTTCACGATACAGGCTTGCCTAGTGTAAAGGCCGCTGCATTATTGTGTTCGTAGGTAGTGCCTTGTGCCTCAAACTTTCTAGAACCATGTATATTGCTATTAAACCAGGCATCTTAGGTTAATTACAAAAATTGTCTTCATGTTAATCTTTATAAATTTTTTGCTAAAATAAATATATTTCATTTTTTTTTCATTTTCATTATAAGTACGTATTTACAAAAAAAAGTAAATTAGTATTATATCAGTTAACTGGTTCCCATAGTACAAGCTCTGCTTAGTTTAGGGCTGGATAGCGCTGTGTGAAATGTCCAGTAATATTTATTTATAGTAAAGTTGAGATTTAGCGACTGATTGCTGTCGAATTACCGTCGCTTATTTTAGGTAATAACTTGATATTCTTAACATCATCGTAATAGTTTTATAAAAAGAGTGGTAGAAGTCCTGGTTCTGCCGCCAAGCATTGCTATGTTTCGGTGTGAAGGGTATGGTTTCCGGTGAAATTATAGGCACATGAGGCTTTACACCTGTATGCCTCAAGTTGATGGGTGCAGAGCAGTTCATCGTAAGGCAGGTTTCTAAGGTGCTTGACTTTGCTAAAGGCGATAGTTACCACTTAACCTCAAGGGTTCCATCTCCATGTAGTATAAAAAAAAATCCCAAACCAACTGTTTAGTATGATTTTAATTTAAACTATTACGTTAAGCGTTGTTAATCATGATTTTAGATGATAAGGCACTTTGTTCGCTTTCAGGCATCAAAATGTTCAGATTACCATCCACGTCCGACCATCAAAATTAATTCAATCACAAAAGCTAATGAACTGAAAAATAAAAGTAAACGTCCAACACTTCGCTGATAAGAACGCTCTTTATTCACGTTTAACAGTCTCCCATTTGTAAGTTCTCTGATAGCCATCGGAGGAATTACCCTTCCTTCCTTATTGCGTAACTGATACCGGTGGAATAAATTGACCTGAAATATTCAACAAGCTAAAAAACTTGCCTCTTTACGCTAATATCATTGATCGAGCGAAGCGAGATCTCTAAATCAACTTGGGCAAATCGGTGTTGCATGTATGAATGTATGTATGTATGTTTGTTTGTCCGTGGATAACTTTCGAAGCGTTGATCCGATCATCGTGAAATTTGATACATAGGTAGGTAGTGATGGCACAATTTTGGTGTGACTAAATGAACTAAAAATGTAGGGGAGTTATTGAAATATTGGGGTTCAAGAGAGGTAAAAAAAAATTAAAATGAGACTATTAGGTTAACTGGGACGTCAAATAAAAGATCTTTAGTAATACATTTACATTCCGTTTTTATTATTAGTAAAGTCTTCATAGTTTTTGAGTTATTAGCCATGATAAAAACTGAACTTTGACAAAATTCACAGGATACACCAGTGACCCCACAGTGCTGTAATTTGGTATGCGTGAAGCTGATCACTGGTGTACCCTGTGAGTTTTGTCAAAGTTCAGTTTTTATGATGGCTAATAACTCAAAAGTACAAGGATTAAATTAAAAATAAAAACGGGCTCGATATGTACTGATGTCTCATTTTTTTACCCCTTAGGAATCCCAATATCTTAATCCCTACACATTTTTAGCTTATTTAGTCACAACAGGATTGTGTTATCATTATCTATCCATATATAAAATTTCACGACGATCGGATCAAAGCTTCGAAAGTTATCCTCGGACAAACAAACATACATAATACATACAACGCTGATTTGCCCAAGTTGATTTGGAGATCAAAAACGGAATTTATCACATATGTAATGCGAGACGAGATGCAGTACGGAGCGGATCGCACTCACCCTGATGAAGGTTCACGAATTGAATCGAAACATATCAGCCGAAATACCGAATAATGATTGAAACAAATCACGAAAGTTTTCTAAATAAAAAAAAACACACTAGTTGTACACTGCCTCCGTGGCGCAGTGGGCGTATAGCCAGCTGAGATGCAGGAGGTAGCGGGTTTGATTGCCGCCACGGAACAAATGTTTGCATGATCTACAGATATTTGTTCCGTGTCTGGGTGTTTTTCTATATATTATAAGTATGTATTTACAAAAAAAAAGTATATAAGTATTCTATCAGCTATCTGGTTCCCATAGTACAAGCTCTGCTTAGTTTGGGGCTAGATAGCGCTGTGTGAAATTTCCAGCGATATTTATTTGTTTATTTATATCAACTTGGGTCAATCTTACGCTGCCCTTTCTAGTGTCTTGAGTAGAAGCATGGTCTCTAGACACATTTTGGCCCAACGGCCGTCAGATTTTTCAGTTGGCCACTTTATTTTTCATTCTTTGGGCTTTAAATTTTGATACGGTACTCCTGATTTCTGTCTGTCTGTTGTTATTGTGTTATCATTAATAACTAGCGGACTTCCTCCTGCTTCAAGCGGATTTTTATCAAAATAAATCAAATCAAACTAATATTATAAACGCGACAGTTTTGATGTTTGTTTATTTATTTGTTTGTTTTTTGTTTGTTACTGAATCACGCCGTAACCCCTGAACCGATGTCGATGAAATTTGGTAGGTATACACGTAGATTATAACCTGGATTACCATATAAGCTACCTTTTTTTCCATAAATCAGTTTCCATGGGATAAAAATGGGGTGTCAAGTTGCAACAGCGAGTTTAGCTTTATTTCTTGGTTATCTACACATTTAGTAGTGTAACGCGTATGAAGTCACGGGCAACAGCTGGTATGTCATAAAACATTCAGGGGTAATGTAGCTTCCTATTAGTGAAATAATTTTCAGAATCGGATCAGTAGTTCCAGAGATTACCCATTACATACTAACAAATAAACTCACGAATACCCATACATAATTTTAGTATAGATAATTTTCTACTGCTAACCATACCGACGCAGCGATGCAAACAAAAAGCTTTCAATCCACTCTCTTCAATATCTCTCTATCCACAAAACAATAAAAACCCTTTTTCATCATTAAATTGAGCGTGCTCCATATTCACACGTACTGAAACAAAATGGCGACAACTGATTTACCGTGCTATTAATTCGGATCCTTTTAAAAAAGGGAGAATTACCATTTAATATGGTTACGGGTAGCCATGAATATTAATACGTATTAATCAATATTAAGCTGAGACAGTGTTTTACTTGTGGACAACGGTATGTTACATGTTACACTGTAATGTAACGTTGTGCGAATAGCGAGCGCGTCTACGAGCACATGAGAGCATTCTTGGTGTATCATAATCTTGCTGCTGCAAAACTATAAGGAGACCTAAGTAAGGAAATTTCTGGGTGATCTTATTACTTTGAAGCGATTTTGACAACCTTTCCATGGCCCCTCCATACACCTTTGTTTATTCTATATTTCCTTTGTTACTGTATTTTTATCTATTGTGCAATGAAAATTATATCAACCAATCAATCAACATATGTATACTAGACTACACTGTAGAATATCGCACCAGAAATAAATTGAAATGAAAATTAAACCCCTCCATGAAAAGATTGTCAAAATCGCTTCAAAGTACTCCCAGATCACCCAGAAATTTCCTTACTTAGGTCTCCGTATAGTTTGAAGCTGTAGAGCTTCGGAGTACGAAGGTTTTGAGAGTGTGCCTGGTATTTGAAACTCGAAACACTTCTTAAGATAAGAAAGTGATGATACAATGCAAAAACTTATTCATAATTCATAATTCTTTATTGTTCGTGAACCTAGGTACATGATTGATGGTTGAACTTATAAATAGCACTATTCTAGGTCCTGCCATTTAGGCGTACAAACATTTATATAACAATTTTACTAATTACTACAATATTTATCTTGATATTGCATATTTTGTCGATAATAAAATTAATATAATTCAGAATCACATTAAATCAAATAGAGAAAATAGTTTTCAAAAATTTAAGAAAAATGTCGAAAGATTTGCATAAATAAGAACAATAATAATTACAATCATGTAGAATAATAATAGTTATGTTAAATGGAGATGTCAACAAATTAAAAGTAATTGCAATAATAATAGATTTATATAAAATAGTGTTAAATAATATTTTGGTCATTAAGAAATTCTTTTACAGTGTAATATGCTTTTTTAACTAGAATATCATTCAACTGGCTCTTAAATTCATTATTGGAGAGCAAGCGAACAGAATTTGGAATTTCGTTGTAAATAGTAGGAGCCATACAGAACACACTGCTATTATTATTCTGTTACAGATCGGTCTAAATTCTCCCCAATCAACATCACCATCCGATAAATAAACTGCGACTTTGTTCCACGCCGAGATAATTGTTCTTCGTTTAATTCCTTGTTCATTGGATATTATTAAGCCTTCAGATACAGAGATATCGGCGCAATGTCCCTTCAGGGTATAATTACTGGTCATTTTAATCTTAATTACAGATAAATAGCGACAAATTGGCGCGTAAATAAGCGGGTTTGTTGATAAAATATTATAGTTTCGCTGGCACCTTATTAAGCCTTATTGTGACCTATATTAAGTTGTAATATCATATTACATTATTAATATGTAATTATATTAACACGAATAGCGATCTGAACAATACAAATTACATATTCGCCATAGGACGTCAAATGCTAAACCTAGTATTTAGAAGTGCTAGAAGCTCTTTGTAAAAAGGCTCGCCCTAAAGTACTACCTCATAACTATTTTTTCCACCAAGCAGTATTACTGTGTTTCGGTTTGTAAGGGTATGGCGAAATTACAAGCACATAAGGCTTTACACCTAGATATTATTGTTCATATATGTTCATTTTCATCTTAAACTATGGGAGTTTGAGTTTGGTCAATAGCACAAAAGACTTACTTTTTTTATAAATAAATATTGCTGGACCCTTCACACAGCGCTGTCTAGCCCAAAACTAAGCTTGTACTATGTGAACCAGTTAACGGATAGAATACATATATACTTTTTTTTGTAAATGCATACTTATAATACATATAAAAACATAAAACCCAGAACAAATATATGTAGATCGTTCAAACATTTGTTCCGCGGTGGGAATTGAACCCGCCAACCTATTTGCTTCAAGTTGATCGTCGCAAGGCCTACGAGGTATTCTTTGTTATCTGCGATAGTTACCACTTAACATCAGGTGGGCCATATGACTGTTCCATCTCCAGGTAGTTTAAGCTAGGCTAAAATAGGCAATACAGTAAACAGTCTTATTGAGGAAATTAATATATCCCAGACAACCTTTTACAATAACCAACCTGTTAGTTATTTCTTTAAAAACCCATTTTACAGTATCGTTTATTGCTCAAAATGTGTTACTTTCAACAGGTTTAAACTTGCTTAAATCTTTAAATTACGAAGATACTGAGGACCTCCTAAAGATTCTCAAATAGTGCCTACACACACAAACACACACTCAATTACTCGCATTCATACACACACACCCTCACACAGATACACACACTCACACACACACTCACCCACCCTCGCAGACCTTTCTGGGCTGTTGGAATATAACTGTAATTTTTAGTTTAGTTTTTGTTTATGTACCATTTACCTGATTGGAACTCATCGCTGTATAGGAGGGGGGCGTTGGCGTCTGTAACACAGTTTTCATACTAATACAGGTATCATCGTTTCAAACTGTACACATGACGGTATATTTATTGTTCCTCAATAAACGCTTTTTTTATTTATTATTATTATTAAACTTATTAACATTTAGTTAAATGAGTTCAAGCATACACACTGTAAGGGCATGAAATGGTTAAATCTAACTAGATGGTGGTAATTATGTATGAATGTGTCCAATACCAGTTTTTTTTAAGTCTCACTAAATCTGACACTAAATTACAAAATATTACACTACACTAGTTAAAGTTACTTTAAGAAGCGTAAAATTGTCTAAACCTTTAGAGTTAACAATGTTTTGTCCTTTTTAGTGTTCTCCTTATGGCCATGTCATCTAGCTGGATTGCCTCGACTTGCTTGATTGCTTTCACTTATAATGCCGTTGAGAATTCTATACTAAATATTTGCCGATGCCATAAATCTGCCGCCAAGACAAGCATTCCCATAACCCGCAATTTTCACTTTACGCGTGACTAAAAAGAAACGAAACCGTTAAATCATCTTTAAACACGCCTGGGATAATGTTGGGAATTACGCGCCTCAGGCGATAATGACATGATGATATCGCAGCGATCAGCGCAAATCGCCGCCAATCCAGGCTCAACAGGTTTTAGATGCCTACTTATATAATATTGGACATGCGACGGATGAATGAGAGTCCAATTTATTAGGAACCGTTTAGTTATTAGGTGCTTGACCTTGACTTAGCATCAAGTGGACCATAAGCTTGTTCCGTCTCCAAGTCGTATAAACTAGTATTTGTAATCTTTGACAATCAAAATAGTGCCACGAAATAAATACCTACAGACCTTTAGCTATAGTTTCATTCAAATTACAGGTAACGGGAGTTCATGTAATTTGGTGACACTTTTTTGGGGTAGAAATTGCAGTTATTCTGGATTTCAGACTTTTGCCTATATTTGTGTCACTAAACCTACACGCATATTAAATTTCAGCACTGTGGGGTCACTGGTCTACTCTGTGAATTTTGTCAAAATTCAGTTTATATTATGGCTAATAACTTAAAAACTACAAGGTTTAAACTAAAAATAAAAACGGGTAAAAATGTACTCATAAAGATCTTTTATTAGACATGCCATTTGATCAGATAGTCCCGTTTTGTTTCTTTGACTTTTACTATCAAAATAGTGCCACGATATAAATAACCAAATAACTTGACCCACAGTTTCATTCAAATTACAGGTAACGGGAATTCATGTATTTAGGTTACCCGTTTTTGGAGTACAAATTGCAGTTTTTCTGGATTTCAGAATTTTGCCTTTATTTGTGATACTAAAGCTACACGCATACTAAATTACAGCACTGTGGAATTACTGGTGTACGAGTACCCTGTGAATTTTGTCAAATTTCAGTTTTTATTATGGCTAATAACTCAAAAACTATAGAAACTTGACTAAAAATAAAAAACGGAATCGAAATGTACTAAAAAATACCTATCATTTGACGTCCCATTTGACCTAAGAGTCTCATTATTTTTTTTTACCCCTTTTGAGCCCCAATATCTCAACAATCCCCCAATATTTTTAGCTCTTTTAGTCACACCAAAATTATGCCATCACTACCTACCTATGTATCAAATTTCACGATGATCGCATCAACGCTTCAAAAGTTATCCTCGGACAAACAAACATACATACAACGCCGATTTGCCCAAGTTGATTTAGAGATCTCGCTTCATCGATTAACTAGAAACATGTTTATTGTTGTAAAATAATTTAAATAAAGTGCTTCTGTAGTTAAGTCTGCGTTATATAATCAAAACTTATCGCAGCATAACTAGTCGAATAGCAATGTGCTGACAAGTCTCGCATAAAATTACATCGTCAAGGTGCAAAATAACGGTCCGATAACTGGCGTATAAACGACGTGTACGCGACGTTTCGACGCCAATTAGCAGTCTTTAGTCTGCAGAGCTGATGCAATTTGTGCATATTTGGATATAGCGGGTTTTGCAGTACAGAGACGGAGTACGAATACTGGATACATATTCAAGCCCAGGTGGCTATTAAATCCAAGTCTTATATCAGTTAATACGATTTCGGATGTGTCTTTTAAATTAATGTCGTGCATAACCAATACAGGGCCCGTAGCCAAATGTCATTCGCCACGAATCTATTCGACTTCTACATACATTTGTTGTCGCTGAATGACGTAATATTTATATAGCATGTGTCAAATCCCATACATTTTCGGACGTATCGACTAGCGTCATCGCTAATCGACTGTAACTTGGCTAAGCCCTCAGGTTGTCTAGAGAAAACATCCAAACCCGGAACAAATTATATACCTTATTATTTAAATAATATATATTTATTTTCTATATGATATTGGTTTATTTACAATTATTTATTTATTTGTCGGTCAGAACAGACGACATGTTGTCCGGTAAGTAATTTTCACTCCAGTGCAGGAGTCCATCAAGGATGCATTATTTCTCCGTTCTTATTTAACATTTTATGACGGTAACTGAGTTTCACAACCAGTTGCGATTGAGGATTTTATACTCTTTGTTGACAACTAATTGTAATGAGGGAGTATTTTCTAATTAAGCAACTCGGTTTCCAACAAGGAAGTACTGAAAAGATGCAGATACAATTGTTAGGGTCCATATATTTGTAACGTTAAATAGATGATACTTCAATTATAGTTTGGCAAAAATGAGTAGAAACGGAACTAATTTTTTTGTTTGCTGGCAACATTTAAAAAATGATGACGTTTGAATTGTTTGAAGTAAACAAAGTTCGGAAGTTTATACAATTTATAATTTGTGCCATAAAAGCGTGATAAAACTAACTTAAAAATGAATAAAACCATCCAAAGTGCTGGCAGACAAATTATTTATAAGGTTTATAGGCGATGTTTGGCAGAAAAAGAGGCCAAAACCATTCTTACCGATCTCAACGATGTTTACCAAAGAACCGCTGATATGACAGGTATGTAACTGTTTGTATTGTTGTTTTTAGATGAATTAAGTGTAAATTGATGAATGCTATTCTGTTTTGAAGAGCTTACATACGAAATAAGTGGAATTTTGAACAATAATCATCGAGCACATAGGTTATGTTTACATTTTGTCTAACATTACTTTGGTATAGTGCGACAGATCAGTGTTGATACTTGAGTGGCGTACTTTGCAATATGTACCTAAATTTAAATTCGATTTCTACATAACTTTATTGTTGAATGAAAATCATTGCAATTAGAAATTTACCAAAAATGTATTTTTATTAATATTTTGTTTGTATATTTATTTATTCACCTCAGGTAAATCAGTAAGCACTGTAAGAAGAGTCGTGCTGGAAGGAGATCGAAACAAAGGCGTATTTTCTACACCCGGAAAAAATAGAAAAGGTCGTCCTAAAAAACAGTTGGATAACTTTGACTTATGTGCCATCAGACAAAAAGTTCAATTTTTTTACACTGTGAGAAAACAGGTACATTTATCATTATTATTATTGGTATTAAAATTTAACTGAATAAATAATACGTACTAGCAGTGTTCATTCGTTTGACACGTCACTGCAACTTTCAAATTTAAAATTTTTACATAGTTATTTTATTTTCAGGTACCAACCTTACGAAACTTACTGCCAGTAGTAAGAGAAGATTTGAGATATGACGGAAGCCGTGAGCATTTACGGAAAATACTTATCGCCCTAGGATTCAAATATAAAAGATGTCAGTCAGAAAGAAGTGCATTAATTGAACGGCCGAATATAGCAGCGAAACGGGCAGCGTATTTAAATAAAATTATCAGCAATAGAAATTTGCCCGAAGAGCTTAGAAAGCCCATAGTTTACCTCGATGAAAGCTACTGTTACGAGCTGAGGGTTCGGGATAAAATAATGGGAATCGATTTAACCAAAATAACTAAACGATGAATACACGAACTTGGTCACACGTAATCACAACACACCAATTCACACCACTGGTGCACCACTTTAAGTCACCGAAATGTTCGCACGTATAGCTAAATCCAGACTGACTCGGGAGCAACTACTGTTCACGCGAGACCCTTCCCACGTCAGTCCTCCAGGGCCTCGCTGAGACTCACTCACTCAGACTGACTCGAGACTGACTCACAACTGACTGTCCGGCCATCTCTCCGGCCTATTTATATCGTACACATTTCGATTGTTCGAGAAGAATCTCGATCGTTCCAGGAAAAGGGTCGGTCCCTCGACACAATGGCCACTCCATTGTGCACAACCGCAGACAATAACAACAATAACGCAGCAAGACAAAAGCGTTCGAGAAGTTACGATTATTACTCATTGTTTAACAGCCTCGGCGTAACACTACGTTCACCAATCGTATAAATTAAAAAAGTGCTGGCAGTCGATTGATGTAAGTGGAGTAAAGCAGAATGTTTCAAAGGGTAAACGCTATATTATTGTTCATGCTGGCAATGAAAAAGGGTTTATTCCTAATGCTTTGCTCATATTTACTGGAACAAATAAAAATGCCGACTACCATTCGGAAATGAATAAAACCAATTTTCAAAAATGGGTTGAAGATAGGTTGATTCCAAATTTACCACCTGCATCTATTGTGGTAATGGATAATGCGCCGTATCATTCCGTGGTATTGAATAAAGCGCCTACCTCTGCTACTAAAGTAGCCGATATAAAGGAATGGTTATTCAAAAATGGAATTCCATTTGATGTGTCGTTGAAAAAGCCACAGCTGTTGATGCTGGTCAAACGGCACAAGCCCGAGCCGAAATTTGAAATAGACGAGCTGTTAGGAGAACATGGACATACAGTGGTAAGACTTCCACCTTACCACTGTGATCTGAATCCTATTGAGCTGATTTGGGGAATAGCGAAACATAAAATTGCAGCCCAAAATGTAGGCTCGATCGACATAAAGGTACAGTTTGGCTTATTAAAGTATGATATTGAGAGAGATTATATTGATGTTTTACTTTTAATGTTGATAAAGGTTTAATTAAAATGTTTCGTCTTTATAGGAAGCAGCTGAGCGCGCATTCCAATCAATTACGGAGGAAGATTGGAAGAATTCATGCCAGCATGTAATCAAAATAGAAAAAGATTATTACGAGCGGGAACTAACTATGTACGAAGACATGGAGCGAATTATAATAAACCTCGAAGACGATAGTAGTTCCTCTGAATCGGAGAACGATTTAGACGAATATGCGGCTAACTCTAGCCAAGACTCGGATGAAATGGAGGGGGTGGAATATTTGGAGGAAAATATATTAGATTAATTACAATAACATTGTATCTGCGTCTTATTTTAATCCTAGAAAAAAATAGAGAGAAAATTTTAAAAACACAGTATTACCTACTAGCATAATATATTTATTTTTAGGTAATAAATTATTGTTTAATTAAATGATATTTACTGATTTTAATAAATAAACTATATGTACAAAAAAATAGTAACAAAAGTATCAAGACTATAGGTTGGTACGCGTACGCTATACGGTCACAGCGGGTTGCCATAAGAGCAGCACAGTGGCGGCCTCCGGATTTTCTACTCTTTTTTGCCATGCTATAAATAATTTGTTCACTCGATATTATTTTAAAAGCTGGCAACTATTTTTAATAGGTTGGCAGAAATGCTTTCCAGTTGGAGCTCTGCGATTGGTCAACGCAAAATGGCGTGAGCCAATCGTTGAGCTCTCCTCGTCGGGCGATTTTAGACAAAAACCTTTGGTCAGTTACGCATTTGGTTAGGGGCTCTCGAACAAGTAACATCGTAAGCTTGCACTATACCATAGTTTAAAATAACAAGTAATTACATATTCAGCGTTCTTCATTCCTACGATTCCTGATATTGAGCTAAGCTTACACAATGGAGTAATTAGAAGATGGTTTGAGCAATGATTGTTCAGGAGAAACAGTTATTTCAATTTCACTGTGTATACAATAACTTATTAACCCATACCTTACCATACCAACCAACAAAGTTAAATGTTGTTCAACAAACACATTTCAAGTTTCAAGCAAACCTATTTTTCATTTGTTATAAGTTTTTCTTCTTTAATTGTATTGTTCGGTGGTTTAATTCTTTTTTTTGGTTTATTATGTTATTGACGCACAAATACATTTTTGTTTTTTTTTCTGTCTGTAACAGTAAGCGATACACAGCTCAAGGTTTTTTAAATCTTTACATCACAGAACAGCATCTGTGCCCTTAATAAAACCCGTACAAAGATAACGTTACACGTTGTAAAGCGTGACTCATAACATGCAAATGCTGGTGACTGCTCGAAGGAAGAAAAATGTAGAACGCCTAGACGTATGAACTGTGGGGCACATTGACAAGCAAATTGTTTTGATTTACGTAACGTTGTCCGTTACTTAGTTAATATTTACGTTAATAGTTACGTTTAGTTAATATAACGTAATAGCTTCTCCGAGTCAAAAGTTATGCTAAATGGGAATCTCGAAACGGAGCAAAATGACCTCAAAATGGCGGCGCTTCCTCCTCCACCGCGCGATGTGTCACAGTCCTCACTTAGCGTACCGTGCTATTTTATCCTTTAGCTGTCCAGTGGTGTAATTTAATTTTGAATGGAGATGATAGATATGTAGCTGCAACACCAAACTGTATCCCCCGATTTTATTATCATTCGTTTTTTGAATTGCCTCCAGCTATGGAAGCAATTATAATGACGTATTCACATCAAAAAACTAATTGCGTAAAAACTATATCGATTCCGTCGATTCTGCAGTGCTTTGGTTTACAGACTAGTGTTAGCCTAAGGAGCATAATGCATGTGCTCATTCTGGGCAGCACTTGGTCCAAACACTGGCATTCTCATTTGCTGACCAACTCATTTCATAATTACTTGACTTTGGGCAGTTGTAAATAGTGTTCTATACCTCAGATAGCTTCATTATGATCCTAGCTTTTTACCAGATATATTGCATCATTTAATTTGTAATTAATATATGTAAAAGTTGAAGTTATAAGCTAAAGACTGAGCATAGCGAAAACACGATTTCTGATTTTTTTTTGTATAGAAAATAATTCCAAAGTCACCTCCAAAATTTACAAACAACGCATAGCATTCAATAAAGTTACTTTATATGGTTCATGAAACTTTACATATTTATCGATATTCATATGACGCACCTGTGTTTCGATTTTCCATATTAACCAATGGTTTTGTTAAAAATCATTATTTTATGCAATTTAATTCGGTTTTCGTTCTCGCGTCTTCTCGCACTGTGGGTATTTTCGCATGGAGTGACTGAGATAGTTGCACAAGGTACCCTTTCACACCCACATTGCGTATCTCAAGTGTCTACGGGACGGCGTGACCAGCGATAGCAACAGCAATTGGTTTACGTAATAAGGCTACAGATGGCTTTTAAGATACATAATAGGTTAGAGGATTCTTACATGCATTATATTTTTTCTCTATGGTTCTTTCAAAAAAATGTAGGTCTTAATGAAATATTCAGTAGGCTTCGCGGCGCAAGTTATATCAAAAGTTTTGTAATCGGGACTATTGTAGGGATGGTGTACAAAGATCTATAAAGGTAACTCGAAAATTGTAGAAAAGATCATCTTTGAATAGTATACAATAAAGTCGCTATCCGCGTTTGTCTTTTTGTGCGTTTAATTCTTACAAACTACGCAAATAAATGACAGGGCAGGGCACAAAGCTTAGAGAACTGATGGCCGTTGGGGCAGAAAGGTTTTCAAGTCGAGTACTTTTTATTCATTTATGTTATGATATTATTATGTTTTACTACTCATTTATTCAAATAGAGAAAGCTCATGTATTGTAATCAAAAATCATAGCTTCAATAGGCAAAAATGATCGAGAAAGCAATCGTGCATTATTTTCATAAAACGTAGACGAAGTCGCAGGCGTTCCACTAGTGGTAGATAAGTGTGTTCACACCCCAGTACCTATTTAGAGTACCTACTTACTCGAAACTTGAGCAGTTACTCACAGGTCGCGAACTCTTATCAGTTGTCACACTCCGACTGACTCACTTTTTATACATTACACTCTGGTTTCCAAAGAAGCGCTGACCGTCTTTTGTCGTTTTGATCAAGCGTTACAAGTACGCTCGTACGAACTATTGACTAGCTAGTGGCTAGCTTTGTACTTTGATTAACGTAATTTTAATTTAAGGCTAATATTGTTCATTTACAGTGTAGATACAGTATTCAAATCAAATCAAAACATATTAATTATTTCGGTAAAGGTACAATTCTGAGCGACATTGACTGGAACTGCCGACTGTGCATGCAGCTGCCGCAGCACTCATAACGTATGTCAAAGAAATACAATACAAACCAGCAATGCCGCTGTGGCCACCTGCGTGCAGCCGCGGCACATTTGGCACCAATACCTACATAATAAATAATAATATCTATAAAATGTGTGTATAATAGACGACAGAAATTTAATTTTCTTTGTCAAAACTCGTAATACAATCCGCATCATGCTAAGTTACAGCTCTTTTTGCAACTTAAGACAGTAGATTGTTCAGTTTTTTTGTGTATTTTCTGTGATTTAGTAAATACATTTAATTCCATTCGCTCATCGAGATGCGCACATGCTATCCCTCCTGTATAATATTCTTCGCACCCCTCTATCTTCCAGCTACCTCAGAGAGCGATTTGCATCCGTATCAACTGAGGACAGACCTGTGCGATCGTCTCGTCGTTTCCAATTAATTACTCCACAACATAACACGGCTACTTACTTTAACTCTTACACCATAACCGCTACTCGTCTCTGGAATAATATGCCACCAAACTATTTCGAGGCTACTTCAGTGGAAGCATTCAGATTGAGAATATATAGACACCTCGGTCAAACCGACCAAAAATGAGCAACTTAATATTTCCATAACACTTCTTCTATTGTTATGTATGTGTTTTTATTCGATATTGGTATAGTTTAGTCTATCATATAAAGTATTTAAGTACGTTTATTTATGTAGTATGTACCTATATTATGCTATATTTATTGGTCCTATGCAAATTTTCTTTTTTTACCTTTTCTGTGCACTACCTTTATCTACAATACACAAAGGTTATCTGGAAGAGAATGCTCTTTAGCATTAAGTTCGCCTTTGTACTAGTTTTATAAGTGCAATAAAGTATTTTTAATCAATCAATCAATCTAATATAAAATACGCTGACCGCCTTTTTCGAAACCGAAGCTTTTGAGAACGTTCTTACGCTTGAGTTTTCTGTAAAGGCGAGAATGGTCTTTAGTTAGGTTGGTTAGGTGCCCATTTGGGAACTTTTTGTATTTTAAAAGTTTAGCTCGTATAAACGTTTCAGTGGGTTTTATTCGAGTGATATGAAAAACGTGACTTGAGCAGAGAAAGATAATGGAGTTGTTTTATTACAACTCGGTCTAGACTGCGTAGACTCCTCAATCAAGTTAGTCAAACTTAAGGAACACAATAAAATAACTTTTATACTTGATTTTTACATTACCTATTTAATTTTCAGGATGTTTCGGTATTTTTGTTTTTTGTAAGTAGTACAAATTTTTGCTAACGATTAAAATCTCAGAATTGTATGGGAAAAAAGATTCGTAAAATATATTTTCAATCTTAAAGCATTAGTCTGTTTTATTTTAGTGTGTGTCTCTTTTTTACGTAGACCAGTATATAAATATAGTATACAGGGTGTTTGGTAATATACCGACGATATTCAAGTGACGGTTTCTCAAAGCATAAAAAAAGACTTCTCGAAAAAGAAAACTAGAAGTTATAATATCAAATTAAAAAAAAATCGACTAAGTTTAGATGATTAATTCCATATAAAACTTACTGCCTACTCTTGCAATCGACATCCAAAAATAAAGGCCGATTTGATATCTCTTTCGAAAATGGCTGTGGGTTTTGGGTTAGAATGGGACAACAAGAGATATCTCGAGACGTCACCAATACAGTATCTGTGGTTAGATGGCAATCATTACGCAATAGCACAACATAAGTTTAATAAAGTTTATACATGCCAAAATAAATTTCACATTTCTATGGTAAACATTTCACAAATGTATATATTATGCTAATTAAAATAACCCCATTTATTTTTACACGGTATATACAAAGTTTTACCTTATAGGCCATGCATCTTAGAAAACGTGCCCTGCGATGCACTGCCCTTCGTCCATCAATTTGAGGCATACACGTGTAAAGCCTCGTGTGCCTGTAATTTCACTGACAACCATACCAAACCGAAACACAGAAATGCTGCTTGGTGGCAGAAATAGGTATAGTGGTTAGTACTTCCCCGGGCGAGCCCTTTCACAAGAAACTCTACTACTCTTAAAACAGTTATTACGACATGGAATTGAAACGCCATTAGAGATGGTGACTGGTGATGGAAATGAAGGGCCTGTGGCGGAATCAGATGGCGAATAAAATAAGATTCAATTTGTCAGGAAATCATGGTGCAAACTAGGAGAGCTAAGCGAGTCAACGCTGCATTTTAGTAAATTGTCTGAGTCTGTATTTCCTGATAACAACCTAGGGGTCTTCAAGTCGCGAGTGAAAAGGTTTCTTCTAGGCAAGAGTATACGATCGTAGACTGCATCATCGCGCGCTATTAGGCGAGCTTGTGGTCAAACGCTAGCCTACAATTTATAAAAAAAAAATTGTACAGGACTAATAAGCAGGTGCCGTACCTCTTCTTTAATATAGTTTACATAAATATTTAACTAGTGGTTCGCCCCGAACTGAGATCTCGCGAGTCTCCCATAAAAACAAAAAAAAAATATCATTCGTAATCTTTGAGTATCAAAATAGTGCGACAACATAACTAACCATCTTACTTGACCTACAGTTTCATTCAAATTACAGGTAACGGGAGTTCGTGTATTGTGGTCACTATCTCGCCTGATGGTAAGCGATGATGCAGTCTACGATGGTACATGCTTGCCTAGAAGTAACTTATTCGCGACTTGAAAAAAAATAAAACAAATTATCTATTATTGTTATTTTTTTAATATATTATTTTTATCAAATCTTTTATAACTTGGGCTCTGAACCGGGTGACGAGGTAAGGACAGCCTCGGGGGATGTCAGCTTTTTGTCCTCTGACACCTGCCCATTGCCCAAACGATCTCATTTCTTGTTTGCCGTTCTTGGGGCAAATAGATAAATTGTCATCTATTTTGTACGATTGATTTTTAGTTTGGTTTCAATTATGATTATGGATATTTTGGCATTGATAATTAAATTACTGGTGTGTTTTTCATGAATTCATGAAACAGATTTTTCTGTTGTCTATGTCTGAATTTGTTCCTTAAATTATAATCTTATGTATTATAAAATACAAAAGTAACCACCATTGAAATATATAACAGTTTCCCGTTAGAGATCTAATCCCTACAAGAAATTAGGTTTAAGGATAATTTAAGAAAATGCCTGATATAAAATGTTTTCTATAGTCTTGGAGAATTTTATGACGGGTAAATCATAAAAAGTATATGGTATAAATAAAAAATATATAAAATAATGTATTGTATGAACGTGATATAAGTTAAATTTGAGTTAGCTCAAGTTAAATACCTACACGTAAGTAGGTACTTAATTCTAGTGTTATAAAAGGTTTCAAACTTGGCAGAATTCGTTTTATAGCTAATCTCTTTTTATATGTACTTCCTACTGTCATATTAATGTATATCCGGAAATTAATAAGATCCATTATCGAATCATTGTACAGTTCAAACAATAAATGTTTTTGATTTCTGAGTGCATGTTTCTCATAAATTTATTACAATTATTAGCAAATTAATAAACAGGTTTCGTTTTTAATGACCATGTTATTTTTCAACACAAATTGTGTACAACGAGGCTTGTTATGGATTATTAGTACCTCATATCAATCTAGTTGTATTAAGTAATATGTTTGTAAAATTATTGGCTATCCTTATTTACACACATTTTAAAAAGCCCTTGACTGATTTTGATGAGATTTTGTGCATAAGTACGTAGATACCTGGATTGAGACGAAGGGAACTTATTATTGACAAACCACGCGAACGAAGTCACGGGCGGAATTTAGTTCTTCATATAATGTTGCTTAAATGCCCATCTACAGCAGCAATATACTTGAGTAGGTATTTAACTTTATCAGTTTCTGTTAGGAAATGATTGTCTGTTTCGAGCACTTCCAAAATTACTAGTGGTTCGCCCCGAACTGAGATCACGCGAGTCTCCCATAAAAACAAAAATATATTGTTATTATAATAAATAAACAAATATAAATAATATCGCTGGACATTTCACACAGCGCTATCTAGCCCCAAACTAAGCAGAGCTTGTACTATGGGAACCAGATAACTGATAGAATACTTATATACTTTTTTGTTTGTAAATACATACTTATAATATATAGAAAAACACCCAGACTCGGAACAAATATCTGTATCAACTATCTTACTTGACCTACAGTTTCATTCAAATCACAGGTAACGGGAGTTCATATACGTGGTTACTCTTTTTTGGGGTATAAATGCAGTTATTCTGAATTTCAGACTTTTACCTATATTTGTGTCACTAAAGCTACACGAGTACCAAATTTCAGCATTGTGGGGTTACTGGGCCCACTGTATTTCAACTGGCATTGTGGGCCCTGTGATTATTGTCAAAGTTTTGTTTTTATTATGGTTAATAAATCAAAACCTACAAAGATTAAACTAAAAATAAAAACAGGGCTGTAATGTGCTAATAAATGCCTTTCATTTGACGTGCTATTTAACCTAATAGTGTCATTTTTTTTTTCACCCCTCTTGAACCCTAATATCTCAACAACACCCCATATTTTTAGCTCATTTAGTCACACCAAAATTGTGCCATCACTATCTACCTATGTATCAAATCTCACGATGATCGGATAAACGCTTCGAGAGATAATCTCGGACAAACAAACATACATACATACATACATACAACGCCGATTTGCCCAAGTTGATTTGCAGATCTCGCTGCGCTCGATCAATGAAGCAATTAACTACTAGGTAGGTAAATCCTCTGTAATTATAATAATAATAATAATAAATATTGCTGGACATTACACACAGCGCTATCTAGCCCCAAACTAAGCAGAGCTTGTAATATGGGAACCAGATAACTGGTAGAATACTTATATACTTTTTTTTTTGTGAATACCTACTTATAATATATAGAAAAACACCCAGACATGGAACATTCTATTCTATTCTATTCATTATGTATTATTATGTAAGTATTAATGACGTAACCAAGTGTTCTATTGTGTAAATGTTTGAATAAATGAGTATATGAGTTCATAGAACCGATCGTCAATGGATCGTGTTTAAAAACAAGTGACATTTTTCACCTCTTGGATTTGCGTAACAAAGGTGTAACAGGATTTTATAGCTTCAAAAGAAGTGTCAAACGTTGGTTCCGAACCTTATTTTTAAACCAATCACAGTCAGGTAAAGGCATGTCTGTAACGTATACGCAGAGTGAAGTGACTTTGATACTGTTACGAGCTGAGGGTTCGGGATAAAATAATGGGAATCGATCCAACCAAAATAACACTTTTATTCAGCACTAAACGATGAATACACGAACTTGGTCACACGTAATCACAACACACTAATTCACACCACAGTTGCACCACTTAAAGTCACCGAAATGTTCACACGTATAGCTGAATCCAGACTGACTCGGGAGCAACTACTGTTCACGCGAGACCCTTCCCACGTCAGTCCTCCAGGGCCTCGCTGAGACTAACTCACTAAGACTGACTCAGACTGACTGTCCGGCCATCTCTCCGGCCTATTTATATCGCACACATTTCGATTGTTCGAGAACGATGTCGATCCTTCCAGGAAAGGGTCGGTCCCTCGACACAATGACCACTCCCCATTCTGCGAAACCACAAACAATAGCAACAATAACACAGCAAGACAAAAGCGTTCGAGAAGGTTCGATTATTACTCATTGTTTAACAGCCTCGGCGTAACAATACAAACGTTTTGTTGGTAGGGTTTGTAGAGGTTATTTCAGGTAGAATGTTGTTGGGCAGATACATACTTAATTGATCGAGCGAAGCGAGATCTCCAAATCAACCTGGCAAATCGGCGTTGTATGTATGTATTTTACTTAGGAAACATACTAACGAATTGATTTCAATCATTATTATAAATACGGGATTTATCACGTATCTCCATCAGTGTTTCGACCGACAATGTTTCGGTTCAATTCGTGAACCTTCATCAGGATGAGTGCGATCCGCTCCGAATAACGTCTTCGAAAGTTTGAAAACCAGAATAACTGCAATTTGTACTCCAAAAAATCTTTCCAAATAACATGAACTCCCGTTACGTGTAATTTGAATGAAACTGTAGGTCAAGTAAGTTGGTTATTTGTTTCGCGGCACTATTTTGATGATCAAAGATTACGAATAATATTTGTTTATCGAATAATTATAATATTATATTTTAATTAGATCTCTGTTTGGGCCGAACCACTTGTTATCACCATACCCACATCCTAGGTCTAAAGTACCATTACCTAGCTTTTAATACCTAATTGTACACTTATTTATGCAAATGAACATCTTCTATCTCTCTCTATATGACATGACTCTATATGGCTCATCTAACTTATTCTACGTGTTCTTCTTCCTCAGTTTCTTCCACCTGCCCTTCTATTATCCGTGTTATAAAGCCTTATAAAGTAAATGTCTTATAATCTTATCTAATTTTGATAATTATGAATTGAATTGATAAAATTCTTAAACTTATTATTATTATTATTTATATATTTATAACTTAAACTTCCAAGAACATGTATACAAGCTTTGGCTGAACCCATAGCCGTCACGTTTTAAACCAGTGATGGGCAAAGTACGGCCCGCGGGCCTCCTCCGGCCCGCGAAAACATTTAATCCGGCCCGCTGACGGTCCTTCGACATAAATAGTATGGCCCGCGATAATTATATTTTGACGGTCCAGAAGTATAAAGTAGATTCAACTTAGTACAGTGCTCCTTCTCTACAATTCCCAACTCAGGGCTAAAATTCTAAGAATTTCTTCTTAGAATTTGAAAATATTATGGCAAATCAAAAGCAATTTCATATGTCTCACACGCCAACCATGGCAGTGCCTTCGATTAAAAGTTAAATTGTAATTTTTAACGTTTGTGCAAGTGTGTAATGCTGTAATGTTTTTATATGATTAAAAATTTGAACACAAAATGCATTTTTCCTAAAATTCTGGCCCTCCTCTGAAATTTCTTAAACTTTCTGGCGCCCCATTGCCCACCACTGTTTTAAGCAAAAGGCGTGATCCAACCAATTGCAATCCCACGTAAAGCGTGAACATAAACCCTAAACTCAATCACAACGCAATTTTATACCATAATACCGGTTTATAGTAAGAAATTATTATTCACCCTTAGAGGCTATTATTTGCTTGTAATATAAAAGTTATAGCTTGGCCAGACCACTACAGTTACTATGCCAATCTTGTTTTACAACCAAGCATGTATACTATAAATTGATAGTATAAAAGTAATAAACTCTAAATAGGGAACTCGCGTATAGATAGAACAGCAAAAGCTAGGTTACTTAAAATTTAGAGCTTACACCGAGACTTGTGTAATTTATTTTTCCCGTTATAGTGCTGTTTTAAGGTTCCGTAGTCGAACTCGGAACCCATGTCCATCTGCCTGTCTGTCCGTCCGATCATTGAGAAAATATTTATTTATTTAATACGTTCACACAAAACAGAATAGTGCTAGGAGGACTTAATGAGAATAGCATTATCTACCCGTCATCCTGGTCGTGGTAAAAGAAGGTAAAGCGTGACACAGGAAAAAATGTTTTCCTTTGGTACACACCATTCCGGTCTACTCGTTGAACCCGCACGCCAACAAAATTCTCCGTCGTCCGAGACACGTTCTCGGGGACCCGGATGACAAAATCACCTCCGCTAACGCGGAAGCGATATCTGAG
Source organism: Philereme transversata (assembly GCA_963924445.1). Classification (NCBI taxonomy): domain Eukaryota; kingdom Metazoa; phylum Arthropoda; class Insecta; order Lepidoptera; family Geometridae; genus Philereme; species Philereme transversata. The sequence goes on from OZ004347.1 coordinate 18,538,195, forward strand.
CCATCTACATCAGATAGAGCAAACACTTCACAGATACACCGACCTCGCTGGCGAGGTCGACGAGTCCCTTCAGTCGCCGCCTATACGAGGTACAGACATGTACCCGGGCGTTTCTCTCCTATCCCCACCCTGGCAACTGCCCAAGCCGAGGCTCGTACCTAAGTGGTGCCCTTGCGCTAGTTGCCTCTTCAAACAACTTACTGGGCTGAACGCCATCTGCGCTCGCCAAAAGTTCGGTTAAGCTGTAACGGCCTCAGAGGCCAACAGCGAGTTTAGTCCATTCGAAAAAAAAAATTAATTGAAAAAAGGTATTTAACACTTACATTAAATAAAAACAGACTCTAAATGACTAAATATGAACATAATAATAGATACCTAACATATTAATTATAATATGTATTTAAATATCTATACTAATATTATAAATTTGTTAGCTATAAGCTAGCTATTAAAGTTAGTTATGTTTGTTAGGCCCAGGTGGTCTCTGTCCTTCGGTGAACGCAGTAGCTGCCTCAATTGTGTTTGAGGACGGAATATCGCCTTGATGCTGTACTGATGGCGTAACAAGTTTCCGATCTTATCCGTTATTCCTTTCACAAAAGGCAAGTACGCTACTGCTTTATTTACCGTTGTTACCCTTCAAGGTTATTGTATGAGACAAAATATAGCCTATGTCCTTCTCGAGAATATAATCTATCTCTTTGCCAAATTTCATTACGATCCGTTTAGCTGTTTAGTCATGAAAAGGTAGCAAACAAACATCGAAACTTTCGCGTTTATACTATTAGTGTTGTATATTATATGTTTTTGAGATCAAATACGCTATCAAGGGCATCTCAAATTACAGAAAAAAACAACAAATATAACTACAAAATTTATGAGAAATCGCATACCCCAGCTAAAATCCCTGAGTATAATTATTAAAGTTAGCCAGCTTATAATAATTGTGAGCTGTGATCGAAGGCACGAAACTTAGTAATGACATTTTCTGGCTTTATTTTTTATGTAGGTTCGTAAGTTTTTTGGATATGTAGTCGTTGTTAAGTTTGATTAATTTAGTTAGGTCCTTGCGAAAAAAAAACTTATATTTTGTACTAGTTGGTACATGTCAAAATCTGAAAACATGACATACCAAGCAATGTAGAACCAAAAAAATGGACGGCATAAGATGTGTATAAAAATTTCATATTTCTAAGATAAAATTTAGCGAATTAACGTGGATTCTGAACTGGTAACGAAAATTACAAATTTAAACAAATGAAAAAAAATGTATCGCCATTTTACGAATATTAATTTATTCAATAAAATCACAAGAATCACTTTGAAACGTAAATTTTGAAGACATAAAGTACACATTTTGATCTTATTTGCTTGTGTGAATCTTGATAAAAATTAGTTTTTATGTTGAATGTGTTTGTATGTAAATTTACAAAAAAACATGATTCTATAACTGATATTCTACTACTTACTATTAATAGTAATAAAAACTTTATTATTTCTAAGCACACTAGATTTTCGAAATAACCCCAAACGTACAAATCACAGTGAAATAATCAATAAAATAGCTGAGCCGTCGGAAACCACATTCATTATTCACCGCTACACGGCAGATACTATCTAGGGTGTAAAATTACACTTCCTACCCTCTTGTTACTGAGGGGTGGTTAAGGCTATGTACTCACTTGCGCGCTCTGATTTATACACCGTTAGGATGTGGGTGCACTGGTAAATTATTATTATTATTATAAGCCTGTTGTGTCCCACTGCAGGGCAAAGGCCTCCCTTCCCTATTTCCACTCGTCTCTGTTGATTGCAAGTAGGGGCCAATCCTTGAGGTAGGAGTTTAGCTCATCCCGCCACCTTCGCCTGGGCCTTCCACACGGGCGTCGTCCGTAGTTTGGGAGCCATTCAGTGGTGGTCTTCGCCCACATTGTATCTGGAATACGGCATACGTGTCCGGCCCAGTCCCACTTGAGTCTTCAAGCTTTTGAGCGACGTCAGCCACCTGTGTTCGGGAGCGTATAACCGAGTTCCTGATTCGGTCCGTGAGTTTCACGCCCAGGATACTGAGCTCCATTGCACGTTGGCATACCCCAAGGGAGGACTTTTGACGATTGGTTAGCGACCAGGTTTGCGCACCATAGGTGAGGATGGGGAGAATGCATATGTCCATGAGTTTCCGCTTTAGAGAAAGTGGAAGCGGTCCTTTCCTTTTGCCTTGAACTGGTAAAAAAGGATAAAATATAAGGATGGTAAAATATCTTCCAAAATAGCGAAAATAGCTGCGAAGGCTGCGAAAAGTTACATGTTAGAAATATTTCATTGGAGTATATTTTTTACGGCCCTCAAAATGGTGGAATTCATAACACAATTACTTCTTAGTTTATGAGGCACGTTTTTGCATCTTTAACTTCACTACGGAAATCTAATAAGTACCTACCGACCTAGTTTGGGTTTACACCGAACACGGCAAAATATGTAGAGTTGCCTAAATCTAACCACCACGCGAGCAGCCACCGCTATGGCGACGCGTATTTACTCAGCTATCTATACACCAAATTTTATTGCAATCGTTTCAGCCGTTACGACGTGATTGAGTAAAAAACAAACAATTAAACAAATATCTAAACTTTCGCATTTATAATATTAGGATGTTATGTAAAGATTTAAGTAGGAAAATTAACAAATTTTTACAAAATTTATATTACCCCGCGAACCTCTCTTTTTGGGTTAGAGGTTAAAATATACATAGCTAAGAACTACCGAAGATAAACAGCTTTCTATTAATTTTAATTATTTTTAATAAAAAAACGCGTCCGATTCGGTCCATCCGTTTGGGACATAGAATGCTAAAAACAGACAAGCATAGGTGTCAAATTTATAATACCCATATTTTATAATCGGGGGTTTAAATAAAGGTGTTGCCATGCAGTGGTACAGCAGCAATGATAATAATCTTACAATAATCAAAGTGAACTTTATGCATAATCTTTATTAATTATTCTATATGTACTTGCCGTACCAAACGATTTGCTTCTGGCGTATATTTTTTCGGACCAATATAATCTCGGAATCTTCAAGTCCAGAGTGAACAGATCATTTTAAACAAACTTACCATCAGGTTAGGTAGCGGTCAAGTACTTGAATATCATCAATAAAAAAGAATGCTCATAAAACTTACAGCCTAAGACAAAACGTTCTACGAGCTAGGTTTGGTGCATTTACTTATACAAAAACTTATAAAGATGTCATATTAATGAAAGTATAAACACTCATGTGGAATATATCCACCTCACGTGTCTGAATAGTCATTGAATTAAATAATGTGAGTGCGTGTGCAGTTGGTGCAGATTGCGGGCGGCGAAAACAAACGCCGCGAGCGCGCAAGAAAAATGTGCATGCAGACAAGTGTAAGAACGAACCACTTCCATGGGGATATCGTATTTATTTCTCATTATTTTATAACATCAATCTTGTTCCTACATGAACTTATTACTTAATAATAAATTTTATATACAGATAAGAACAGCATAACACAATGGCTACCGTAATTGAATTTACTACCAACGTACTTACATGTTTATAGGACGACTGATGGAGAATGACTGAGCTCTTACGTTTTTTTTTCGAATGGACTAAACTCGCTATTGGCCTCTGAGGCCAGCTTAACCGAACTTTTGGCGAGTGCAGATGGCGCTCAGCCCATTAAGTTGTTTGAAGAGGCAACTAGCGCAAGGGCACCACTTAGGTACGAGCCTCGGCTTGGGCAGTAGCCAGGATGGGGATAGGAGAGAAACGCCCGGGTACATGTCTGTACCTCGTATAGGCGGCGACTGAAGGGACTTGTCGACCTCGCCGGCGAGGTCGGTGTATCTGTGAAGTGTTTGCTCTGTCTGATGTAGACGACTTAGAGATCGCTTCCGCGTTAGCGGAGATGATTTCGTCATCCAGGTCTCCGAGAACGTGTCTCGGACGACGGAGGATTTTGTTGGCGGGCGGGTCCAATGGATAGACCGGAATGGTGTGTACCAAAAGATTCGCATGATGGGTGGCAAGTTCATAATGTCGCTTAGAACCGAGCTTCATGAACTTGGCTATTGACTCTAATTTCATATCGCGGTGCAGATCGTTGTTGCGAAAATACCAAGGCGATCCTGTGGCTTTTCGCAAGCAGCGATTTTGAATAATCTGAATGGCACCAACTTTAGGAGAGTGGGTGAATACTACCGAGCTGAGCTCTTACGAATAGCCGTAAATGCTTTAAATAGTCGCACGATGGTGGCGCAACTCGTAGGCCGACAGCCCACACAAAAGCGGCGGGTTGGTTTATTAAAGCGACTTCAGTTTAAAAATTAATATTAAACTAGTAAATATTGCTGAAGTAATCATGAAACTTTCCAATTTAGTACGTAATTAAAAATAATCGCTAACACGAGGTAGTAGGGTTGTTTATCTTATGACTTAAACAGGTCTCTTTCTCATCGGCTTCGGTAATTTCTCACCGGTAATGCCTTCGCTAAAGGACTAGGCTAAGTACCTGACTTGTAAAATGAAATTGTAATAAATTATTACTCATCATCATCGTCATCACCATCTCAGTCCACATCCACCCACTCCTGGGTATAGGCCTCTTCACGCCACTCTCTCCGGTCCTGTGACAAGCGCATTCATTATCTTCCCGCAACTCTCGCAATGTCATCCAACTATATGGCTGGTGGTCTGTCAACTTGTCTTCGCCCTTCTCGCGGCCACTACTCGGTTGCTGACCTCGTCCATCTTCCGTCTTTCCTCCTTGCCAAGTGTCCAGCCCATCTCCAGTTCAGCTGGTTGATCCTTCTACCCACATCCAAAAACTCGGTTCTGCGTCGTATTTAGATATTGGGTACATGGTCCAACAGCGAGATGCCCAATATGGCACGCTCCATTGCTCTCTGAGCAATTCTAATTATGTGAACAAGTTCGTTCGTGAGCAGCCATGTTTCAGTCAAAATTATAGTAGGTTAAACATGTCCCTAAAGAAAACTTTGAATTATAGCAATGTTTATCGAAGCAGAATACTCTTGTGTGCCTTCCCCCTAACAGCTAAGAGGTGAAAAAGGCTTTCACAGACTGTTGAGCAAACAACTCCTATAAAAGGAAACAAATGGAAAATAAAACATGTGCTTTACGCGATCAAGACTGGCCAATATCACAGCTCTGATAATAGTAGCATAGTAAGTTTCACTGAGAGGAGAATGTTAGGACGAAAGATTTGTTGAACGGTTACTCTCAATAAGGCCTTTTCTTTTCGATTTAAAAAAAACTAGTACCAACTAGCGTAGTACATGGCGTTGTCGTGAGATGAACAGCCAAAAATTCACAAAAATAATACTAACAGATTCACGATGTTTTCCATCACCATTATGAGTACGTAATCGATGCACATATACATTTCTCAAGCACAAAAATCAATTGGTGTCCGGCTGGGATTGGAACGCATGAGCTCCGAATCAGAATTTGGAGAACAACCCACTAGATCAAAATGGGTTAAACCATTATATTTCGAGAACTTCTATTTTTATCCTTCACTTTTTTTAAAAATATGCTTAAGCTTATATGCATCTTAAATGAGTGACAGAGGCCAATATGGATTTAGTAATGGTATTGATTTCCGCTGGACATATGCCAAAAAGGCCCGATTTGGCACCGCGGAAACTTCTTGTACACTCGATTTGGTTGGGTAAAAATGTATCTTCCGGCGAAAATCTTTTGGAAGTGGATACATAAATGTGTATTATATTGCCGAAGTGTCTCTATGTTTACAGAGTATGTTCATCTAACATACCTTCCAATAAATAAAAGGTAATAAGTAAGCAAAGTTAAAAGAGTTGCCTACAACACCCAGTGAACTAAAGGCATCCCATTTTCCCAACATCTCATTCGAAAACTGATCTGTCCGCGGTTCAGAACCATAAATTACTCAGAGTAGAACTATACGTTCTGTTTTTTATTTATTTACCGCCAGATCTCTTATATCACTGAAATAAAACGCTAGAAGATGCCTACAGTTTTCTTATAACCCTAAGATTGGTTCACGGTAAAGAAGAATATTAAAATAATACACTATTGCAAACTGTTTTTAACTTACAAGAATATTTTGAGTGTAGAAAAGAAGAAATGTTAGGATTAGGATATATTAAAAAACAAAATTATTAATAGATAACTAGCTAGGCATAAAAATAGATAAATATAATTGATCGAGCGAAGCGAGATCTCCAAATCAACTTGGGCAAATCGGCGTTGTATGTATGTATTTATGTATGTATGTTTGTTTGTCCGAGGATAACTTTCGAAGCGTTGATCTGATCATCGTGAAATTTTATACATAGGTAGGTAGTGATAGCACAATTTTGGTGTGACTAAATGAGCTAAAAATGTTGGGGGATTGTTGAGATATTGGGGTTCAAGAAAATAAATGAAAATGAGACTATTAGGTCAAATGAGACGTCAAATGAAAGGTCTTCATTAGTACATTTCGACCCCGTTTTTATTTTTAGTAAATTATTTATAGTTTTTGAGTTATTAGCCATAATAAAAACTGAAATTTGACAAAATTCACACAGTACACCTGTAACCCCACAGTGATGTAATTTGGTATGCGTGTAGCTTAAGTATCACAAATATAGGCAAACGTCTGAAATCCAGATTGACTGCAATTTGTACCCCAAAAAAGTAACCAATTAACATGAACTCTCGTTACCTGAAATACGAATGAAACTGTAGGGCAAAATAGATGGTTATTTATATTGTGTCACTATTTTGATAGTCAAAGATTACGAATAATACTTTTATTGATTTTATGGTCGCGATATCTTAGTTCGGGGCGAACCACTAGTATTTTAAGTAAATAAATAATATAATTACTTGTTTACTTACTTTACATACCACCTAGTATTTTATTTATATAGTGTTATCCGAACACTTACGGATTTCCAAGATTTTTATTTAAATTTTTGAGATGGTTTTAAAAATCTTGGAATTGACTTAACTAAGTTTGTGAGTTGAAGTACCTATGTAAGTAAACTTAACTATAATATAGTTATATTCCGTGTGACCAATAAGCTTAAAAAAGCGTACTAAAATTTATCTTAACGTATTAATTTATAGATGAATGGTCTAATGCTTGATTTTAACAACTGACTCCCAGCCTAAACTGGCACATGTGTTGTCAGTTTCTGTTTCCGCCATATTTAAACTTGCCGCTTAAAGGCTATTTTATCGTTCATTTCGGTCTATGGATATTGAATTCCTTTCTCCCTCCTATCCCTTATCAGCGTCTGCCAACAACATGGGCGGAAAGTCGTGAAATAGCCAATACAAAAGGCATCCGCCATTGAGAACACATTGAGCCAGCGTTGTGAGAGGACATAAAATACAAAATATATTGCAATTGCTTAACTGTTGGTGTTTTAAGGCTACAAAGGTGCTGTCGATTGTGACAACGGACAGTGAAGTCCAAAACGAGGTGTGATTGTGGTGTTAAAGTGGCTGGCCGGCCAAGTCGAAGAAACCGCGTGGTCCGAAGTCTTGAAGACTTCGGCACCTGGATTGGACCGTCAGAAAGTGCTCCTCCATCACCGCAATATTGGAAAAAGGTAGGACGCTGCCCACATATTTTCAACTCCTACAACATCCTTGTTTCCATTCCTTTTTCCGGGTTATCCATAACCAACCTTTCAGATAAACCACTTCCATAAAGCCGAAACGCAGACTCGCATAACCTCGGTTTCCGAGTCACCGCTCCAAGCCCTTAGAGGTCTGGACGGGCTGAAAATTAATTTAACAGCCATGCCTTTTATGGTCAATTCCCGCTAAGATGCATAAGCGCTAAGTTGTTTGTTTTTAAGCTCCTTGGCGCTAACAGTTTCAGTAAGTGTTCTCCTAAGTGTACACTTAGTCAATTAAATCGGGTATTAGTGTTTCAATAATAAACCACATATTTTTGAGGAAAGGCATATCTATCGTTTCATTTCGGTGTTACCACTCCATCTTGTCGCAAGAAAGAAATATGGCATCTACGTGACGAGTTAATCTCTTCGACCGAGTTGACTCACCAGCGAAATGTGTAAATAATTTCACGTGAGATGAAATGATTTAGAAATAAAATCGTAATGGGTGTGAAAGTATTAAGATTTTTTTTCTTTTATACTACTTTAAGATGGTACAAGCTTATGGCCCACCTGATGGTAAGTGGTAACCATCGCCTATAACAGAGAATTGCTTCTTAGCACGCACATTAGAAATGTGCCCTACGATGCACTGCCATCCATCAACTTGAGGTATACAGGCCTCGTGTACTGGTAACTTCACCGGCAACCATACCCTTCAAACTGAAACTCAGCAATGCTGCTAGGCGACATAAATTGTAGGTATGGTACTAGTGCTTCCCCGGGTGAGCCCTTTCTTTTTATTTCTACCAAGGAGAGGTTTTAATGCGTTACGTTCAGTTATGAAATACCTATGTATATATAGCTTTTTTGCCCCAGAAAGCAAATCATCTGTACTTATTTTGATTTTATTTATCTTGGACAACCCTATTCTTTTGAATAAAGTACAAGCTGACATATACTGTCAATACAGTGTCTGTGCCCGGATTCTTTATCAAAATAAAAAAAATATAGCCAATACTAAATACAATATATCACTCGGAGATAGTTAAGCTTTCTCTCAGTGAAATAATTTTTAGTATTAATAAAATTATATAAATAAATATTGCTGGTAATTTTTTCTACAACTTAATAATCCAGAAAAGATTATTTAATTATTTATATCTCTAAGCTATTTGGGAAATCAATAAAAATCTAAAGTTTTACCAGTCTATAATAACCGGCCAAATGCGAATCGGACTCGCGCACGAAGGGCTCCGTACCATTATCTATAAAAACGGCAAAAAAATCACGTTTGTTGTATGGGAGCCCCCCTTAAATATTTGTTTTATTTTAATTTAAATATTTATTTTTAAAGTGAATATATAATTTAATATTATGTGAATATTTCAAGCGTCTACTGTATCAATATCGAGCTAAAACGAGCAATAAAATCACGTTTGTTGTATGGGAGCCCCATAAATATTTATTTTAATCTGTTTTAGTGTTTGTTGTTATAGCAGCAATAGAAATACATCATTGTAAAAATTTCAACTGTCTAACTATCACGGTTCATGAGATACAGCCTGGTGACAGACGGACAGACAGCGGAGCCTTAGTAATAAGGTGCCGTTTTACCCTTTGGGTAAGGAACCCTAAAAAACGATTTTGTTTTTGTATTTTGGACCTCTCTGAGCCAGACATGTTTTATATACTTTTTTTAAGTTGTAAGTTTATTAACAATGCTCAACTAAGAAAACGCTGGAATGATGACCTCCATGCCATAGTGGCCGAGTAAAGGAGGTTTTCCACAAAAGCAGTATGAGGAAAAAATCAATTATATGAGCTGTGCGGTGAAAACAGGGAATGGCAAGCAGAAGTGGCAGTGGGCGGCGCATATAGCTTGAAGAACTGACTGGCATTAGGGCAGAAAGGTTTCAAGAAGCGCAACATAGGACGGCCCCCTCACTAGATGGAAAGATTACTTGATAAAACTTGCTGGGAGCAGTTGGGTGCAGGCTGCATAAGATCAATTGTTCTGAAAATCTATGGCCGATGCCTTTCATCAGCAGTGGATATCCGACTGCTGGTATGAAAGCCACAAGCATCACTAGACTGAGAACGAGTTTTACGGGGCTCATTGAGACATCCTTAAACTTAAAAAATGGTTTATAAATAAATTAAATTAAATGAAACAACAACACACATGGAGATCCTGGATCATTGCTGTCATCAACAGTTATCACTGCCAATCATGGTTATGCTGCATCAATACTCAGGTATGCTATTATATTTTGGGGTAATTCAACTGGAAAGGAATCTGTTTTCAAAGCGCAGAAGAAATGTGTGAGGGCAATATGTAAATTAAAACAAACTGACAGCTGTAAGCCTTTTTTCGTTGACCTTAATATCTTGACATTACCCTCACTGTATATATATGAAATAGCTTTATTTGTAAAGAAGAACATGTCATTATTTAATAACTTTAAAAGCCAAAGTCATGGCGCCAAAATATGTTGTCCTAAAAGTAGTACAGCATTATATAATAACAGTGTGTTCTGTATGGCACCTAGGATATTCAATCACCTACCCAAACATATATTAGAAATTGACCAAATTCATGACTTTAAATTAAAACTTAAAAAAGTACTTTTACAAAAAGCTTACTACACTATAGATGAATATTTAATGGACAAATTGCAATGACTTGAAATATTTTTAATTTATTTATATTAAACTGATAATTAATGCATTATAGTGGTTATATAATTTTGCATGCTTGTATGCTGGTCATGGCTGTACTTAGACTATTGTATTACCAACTGATGTAACCCATGTATCGCAAATAAATGAATCTTTATCTTTATCTTTTATCAACTTAATGTCCTTCTCCGTTATATAAAGAGGTACGGATGAGTGGGGTCAGGATAGAAGAAAACAACTCAATGTGGGGCAGATTTTAACCCCCTATCAAAGAATTAAATTTACATCTGTGTTGCGTTGATCTTTGCTGATCAGACATAAATACCTACACGGATTTTAGTAAGATATCGCAAATATTTAGTTTTCGTGGGTATAAAAGGTATTTTAGTTTTTTAAGGAACTTTATTTTAAAGTCGTTTAAGATTAATTAAAGCACTAAGTAGGTCTATGCAGAGTATTATTTTAGTTTTGGTTTTTATTATCCTATATGGTTCCAACTCCAAACTATATTAGACGATGAATTAGTAGATTTCAAGTAGAACGTATAATGATAAAGCAAAAGCTTTCTCACAAATAGACATTCCATAAAAACAGCTCTTACGAAACAAAAAGAATCTTCAAAAATATCTCCACATCCGTAAAGCATCTTCATTCACCCAAAACCACTCAGCTCTTTTTAACCAAACAAACAGTCGTTTTCGTCATGACGAACTCGCAATTTGCGAAAACATGCCTCTAAAGGGGGTAGCTGCGAGCGCAAACCCCTTATTCGGCCCTATGCGTTCTATTGAGGGTAGGTAAGGAAAAATCGGGCCTCCTTCCTTTTTTCTTTCAAGCGCTTTCAAGCTGGTTTGAATAGGGTTGTCAATATTTTGAGCGGTATGAATGGGCCTGTGTAGTGGATCTGGATGTCAATGAAGACTCGAGTAGGAGTGTGCGTGTGCATTGCTTGGGTATCGTATGAGCTGTGCGTGTAGGAATTACGGAACATTAAATAAATTGGTTATGTATTGAGTTCGACCGTCAGTACGCCTGTATTCTATCTAAAGCTTTTACTGATTAGAAATACAGACAAACAGACGGACATAATAATAAATAAATAAAATAATGCAGGACATTTCACACAGAGCTATCTAGCCCCGAACTAAGTCAAGCATGTCTTATGGAATATCTGATACCTATATACTTTTTTTATAAATAATATATACTTATAATGTAGAAAAACCCCTAGACCCGGAAAAAATATCTGAAGATCATAGAAATATTTGTTATGCGACGGGAATCGAACCCGCAACCTCCTGCTTCTCATCCGGCTCTTCGCCCACTGCGTCATAGTGAAACTATGGTTTGACTATGGAACTCTAAAAATCTCTGCTTATTATGTGCAAAACAATTTCTTAATCCTGTGTTAGACTACGGTTAAAACTTGGGAGGTTTTTATTTAGTTAATGAAATTGCTCCAACTCGTTCAAAAATGTTACAATTAAGACGTAATTTATTTTCTTTATTGTTATGTATTCTAAAAGGATCAATAAAAATAACAACCAACCTTGTATCTTGCCTTTCTTTCCTGGCTTGGTCGCGAAGGAACAGGCAGTAAAATTGACGTTTCAAAGAGATCCTTGTGATTTTAATGAATAAAAATATTTTGTTTTTTTTTGTTTAATTTATGCAGTTCATGATGCATTAACGGTCATGTGATCGTCACAACAAAAAGAGAAAACCCCTGATGAAATCTCTTAATCTGCAGGACCTTTATTCTTCAATTTCGCTAAAAGCTACAAAAAAGCAAATTTCAACGGCCACGTTTCACGATGTACAGACAAAAAGTGGACCATACAGAACACACGATGGACAAGACCATTCGACTAAAGAAATGTTGGTAGACCGTTGCGTTTTAGTAAAACTTATCGAAGAATTATGTAGAGATCTGGAATAAAAAGGATTTATAATAATAATAATTACGAATTCTGGGCTAAATATTTAATTCAGATCATTGCGAATAAAAAATAACCGACAAGTCAAAATTGTGCGCCGAGGGGTCCGTACCTACCCATTATACCGCCATAATAAAATTGGTATCATTTTTACTCAGAATAGCACAATTTTATTTACCTTATTTTGAGGTTTGTGCCGATTAAGATAGTCTTCTAAATTGTATGAGCGGCCATACAACTCAAAGGATTATTTTAATTGGCGTCACCAATGTGTGTATGGGGACACCCTTTAACTTTTCTTTTTTTTAATTTTTCCTTTATTTGTGCTGTACGACTTTGCTTTGTGTCATATTTCGTGATTCTAGGTCAACGGGAACTACCATATAGGTTTTCGAGTCAAAACCTTGTAAATTTTGGTTAAAAGTAAGGTCTTGCAGCACAAGTAAAGGGAAAATTCCGAAAATCAAAGTTGAACATTAAGATAAATTCTGGTACTTACAAGTTTTCGCGAAAAATTAAATTTGCCCATATCATTTTATCGTGTTGACTCAAGACCTTGATTTTTATACACCTAATAGAGACTATAGACCTCAGTATCTGGTATACATTTCAACTTGCTAGGTCCATCTGTTCCTGAGAAAATCAGTGGTGACACCCGGACAGACAGACGGGCAGACGGACAACAGAGTGATCTTATAAGGATTCCTTTTTTGCCTTTTGTTGTACGGAACCCAAAAAAATAATGTTTTTAATATAACTTGCTGACTATTGAAGATTGGCCGATTCTTAATGACTGATCCCAAATATTTTTTTATACTCTATTGATCAAAATACAAAAACGTATCGTGTACAGCAATGGAAACTTACTCTTATCGCGCACCTTCCTTTTGAGATAGCTCAAAGCCAATTAGATGCAGCGACAAGCAGAGTGTCAGGATAGCGCTGCAGCGATGAAAAGCGCTTTTTCGCTGTCTTCTTCACAAAACTTTGTTAGGCTTGAGGGTTGATAGAGGAACAATGAACCATAGGTTCTTGATTTGTAGAAGTTCTTTTGAAAGAAGTTCTTTCTAATTAGGTAGGATTGAATATGTGAAGTTTCTGTTTGGGCTACGTTGAAGTCTTGCTTCTTCCAGTTTCTTTGAGTTCGTACGTTTTTGTACTTTTCTTACTTAAAATCTTACCAGGCCTCGGGGCGTAGTTTGATAAGTCGTTTCTAACAGTTTACTTCTTATTAAGGTCTTCAAGTTTTTCAGCTAATTTATGATCCATTTCAACCAAGCCAAAAGGATGTAAGAAGATTGTTTTATTTCATAAGGTATCGTTTTTAGCAATAAAACCGACCGTTATACATTTTATGTTCTATATTTCCAATTATTTGAATAGTTTTACCAATAAATAAAAATATGTGTTCGTTAATATTAACATCCTAAAATTGCTGCTTACTGCCTGGCCGATAAGCCTTTCTCCCATCTCGTTCGTTTCAATAGATAGATAGATAGATATATAATTTATTAATTATACACTTTATTGCACACCATTAAACAATACCATTAAAAATAAAACCGGTCAAATGCGAGTCGAACTCGTGCGCCATGGGTTCCGTACCTAATAGCACAATTTTATTTATTTAGCTTATTTGAGGTTGGTGCCGATTAAGCTAGTCCTCTAAATTGTATGAGCGCCCATACAACTCAGAGGACTATCTTAATTGGCGTCGACTATGTATGTATATATGGGGACACTCTTTAATTTTCAACTTTTTTATTTTTTGGAATTTTTCCTTTACTCTGCTTTTTGCCAAATTTTGTGATTCTAGGTCAACGGGAACTACCTTAAAGGTTTTCGACCCAAAATCTATATGGTACTTCCGGTTGACCTAGAATTGTCAAATATTGGTTAAAAGCAAGGTCTTACAGTACAAGTAAACGTAAAACTCCGAAAAATAAAAAAGAGTTGAAAATTAAGTTAAATTTTGATACTTACCCATATCTTTTTATCGTGTTGACTCAGGACCTTGATTTTTATTCACCTAATAAGGACTATAAACCTTAGTATCTGGTATAAATTTCAACTGGCTAGGTCCACCCATTCCTGCGAAAATCGGTGGTGACACACGGACAAACAGATGGACAGACGGGCAGACGGACAAGAGAGTGATCTTTAAGGGTTCCTTTTTTTACCTTTTGATGTGCGGAACCCTAAAAAACATGGTGGTCCTATCGTTAAATAGCAATCTCTACCAGACAATCTTTGGATGGAATGGACTGTGTGGACATTGCCTACTACATACTATGACATTAAAAAAATGATGATCCTAAATAATAACTACACTTAACAATTTATATACAAGTACTTGTACTTATTTAACCTTGGATCCCTACACTGTTTTTACCCGACTGATTTTGCTACATGGGGTGCTGGAGAACCCCAAAGTTTAATGTTGTATATTTTTTTAAATAATAACAGGTTTTAAAAATATATTTTTTATTAATACTTATTAGGAACTGAGATCACAAATAAACCTTAAAATCTAGCTATTCTAATTAATTTGAGCACTTTTGGCATACTTTGATTTGGTGTTCCAAGCAAGTTGGAATTTTGGACTTGTTGCATTTAGTCTTTGACTTGCGGTCTTTATTTCTTGGACAGAAACCACAACGTCCCTGGGTGTGCTGTCCAATAGTTGATCTTTGATCGAGCATGGGTTTTTTTAGGATCCCGGAAACCAGTTCTCATATATCCCTCCTCAAAGTTGGCTTTTGCAGACGTTCTTCCAAATGTTCGTTAATGAGCTCATAGCCCAATTTTTTTAATAAAGTGCGGCGAAATTTTATGTCTGGCTTATTATTTGCCTTCAAACATTTGAAAAGGGCCCAGGAGTTTATTCCCTATCCAATATGTTGTCTCCTCCTCTCCTAATCCTCTGCCAGCAGCCATCTACAAACAAATCAATCAAAATATTAATTAAACCAAAAACTAAGGTTGCCTGGAAGAGATCGCTCACAGCGATAAGGCCACCGATTGTACATATATTATGGTAAGAGTATTTCATGATTCAACATCAAATAAAAATACAAAACAATGCCCTAAACATAAGAAAAACATAGTGTAAAACTATAAAAAATACATACGATTTTCCTACACTGGGGTGATAGGGCACCCCACAACACACGTCCACACGTCCACACTGTACGGCCGTTGCCGCGTTACTGACCAATCAGGAGCAGGTGACTATAGAGTAAAATACGCGGGAGCATAAACATGTCAATTTAAAATAAAAAAAGTTATTTGTAAAACAAATACTGCTGGGGTGCTCCAGAACCCCTAGTAGTGTTCTAGGGTTAAGAAACATATAAATTAATTATAAATACATAAATATTTAGTGACAAATATTCAAATAGCTCTGACCATCATCCCATATTTTTATAAACAGGTCTCAAAAACGAGAATCTAATCAAAAAACCTTGCAACTAGATTACTCCCACTCAACACTTGCAAACACTAACACTCAACAAAGATTTAAAAACTTTTAGTTCAGTGCAACCTCAAGGTGTGAGCACTACAATACAGGGGTAAGTGCTAATGAGCTGAAACCTTCTCGAGTCTGTTTGATCATTAGGACGAAATAGTGCTGGCATCAAGCGCTTGGTATTGGCATGGTGTGGAATGGTCAGGGTTTAGTGATAGACGGTAGCTTTTAATGATTTTGACGTAAATACGTTTTTACAAGCTTTTTATTAACTTGCAATGAATGTATGTTTGTCCAGGTGGAACCTTGCAACTGAATTTTAAATTAGTTATATTTAACCGATTGAGCTGAAATTTTGCAAACACGCTTATTTTGGATAGCATATACATGCTCAGCTAGGTGACGTCATTCTAATTCCAATATGGCGAATCATCCAAGATGGCGGATTTGTTATTTTTCTGTACTACCACAGTATGGGTATCAAATGAAAGGGCTTGCTGGGGAGAACACGAAAACTAATACAAAGTCACAATAATACAAGCTTTTATTTAGCTTGCAATGTTTGTTTGTTAGTCCACTTCCTCTTATCCTACGGAGTTGAAACGTGATATGTTGGTTCAGTTCCGATGACAATGCAGTTTTATGGTATGCATGACCTGATTGTACACCCTGGATTGGCTCCAGATAAGGGAACGCCTCTACGGTCAACATCAGAGACACAAAATTTTGCATTTAATTGTTATCGTTAAAAGTTCCACCCTGACATGGCTGCTGCACTCAGGGTTGGCTTCCAAGGAGGAACTCCTCAACGGTCAACGACACAGACACGAAGTTTTGTTTATAAATAATAAATAAATAAATATTGCTGGACATTTCACACAGCACTATCTAGCCCCAAAATAAGCAGAGCTTGTACAATGGGAACCAGATAACTGATAGAATACTTAAAATACATTTTTTTTTGTAAATACATACTTATAATTTATAAAGAAACAACCAGACCCGGAACAAATATCTGTAGATCATGCAAACATTTGTTCCGTGGCGGGAATCGAACCCGCTACCTCCTGCGTCTCAGCCGGCTATTCGCCCACTGCACCACGGAGGTCGTCATTTATGCATTTAAATTTGGAATAACTTAAGTGGCAATGTAATGTAAATATGGTAGGGATGGAGGTGGGCGATTGGGCGATGGAGACGGATGCTAGACAACGGAACTTGCGATTGGATTGTAGTGGGCTACTGGTGTTCGGGCTCATTTCAATCTGCTTGCAGTTCTGAATATGAATTTTATAAAGGCTTGTATTGAAAAAGTATAATTCAAGAAAAAAAAATTCTTCCGTAGTGGGTGGCAATTCAAAATACGAACGGTAAAAAAATCAGGCGATACAGTTCGGTGTTCCAGTTACATATCTATCATCTTCATCCAAAACTTAATTACACCACTGGACAGCAAAAAGATCAAAAAATGCACTGCGTGAGGTGGAGCCGTGAAGCGCCGCCATTTTGAGGTCATTTTGTTACGTTTCAAGATTTCCATTTAGCCCCGCGAAGGACTTCTTAGTGTTCAAACATGATTATAACATACATAAAATAGCGTATTTTATATTTTGCATAGAAAATACCTGTTACGTACACGTATTCACGTACAACATACGGCCGTGTCCATGGCGCAGCCACACCCCATTTTTGAATTGTTTAGTTTGGTCATCTTCATATTGGCCACAGGATGTTCATCTGACATATGCCTGCCCCATAAATTTCCAGAGCAACTAACCTTGTACATCCTGGACCCAACGGTAAGTACCCAACTCTAACGGCAAGCAGCCATGCACTTAAGATTAAACCTGTGTGAATTCTTGAAAAACAGTAGCAAAAGTTGGCTCCTTGCCTCCAAATGCCTCCAACCGTGCCCCGATCTCTGGCGGAGTCCTCCAGGGAGGCAATCGCGGCTAAATTTGAACGTGTGTAACAGTGGAACTAACGTTGGTTTGACTGATGTCACGTGTGTCAGTGCGATACGAAATGTGCATAATTGATTGCCCCCCAGGCAGAGTCATATCATGGGTCCAGCAGTTAATCATAATAAACTTCCAGAATATGTTATATCAGGTAACAGTCTGCCTACTAAAACTTTGGCTTATCGAGCTGACTTTTTATAGCATAGACGAATTTATGACGAGTACTTAGAACATTCAAAAGGGAAGATATGTCTAGATTTTTTAATAATTATTTTATTGTATTTATTTTGACTTGAAATGTATCATAAATTACGATAAACTAGCTGTTGCCCGTGACTTCTTACGCGATAATGTGTAGGTAATCTAGAAATAAAACTAAACTCACTTTTGCAACTTAACTTGATACCCCATTTTTATCCCATGGGAATTGATTTATGGGATAAAAGGTAGTTTATGTGGTAATCCAGATTATAATCTACATATTTACCAAATTTCATCGAAATCGGTTCAGCCATTACGAAATGATTGAAACAAACAATTAAATAAACAAACATCCAAACTTCCACATTTATAATAATAGTGTGATGATGTAGTATGTATGACATATAATTTTTTTTACCAATAAATGCTTATGGCTTAAGACTTCCAGTAACTATAATCACTTATTTAAACTAATATATCACGTATGTGCCTTTTTTATTAGTTATCTTGGCGTTTTGACTGTGTTGCAACAGCCGTGGTAGCGGGTAGACAAACCCCGCATCACCGCAATTTTAAGACGTGCCTGGTATAACTTAAAAACCATTAAAATCGCCTTTTCTTATGTGTGATTCCTACCTCACAGTAATTCGGAGTGTAACAACGCAGGTGCGGTATGCAGCGACGTACAGTCGAACACTACACATATAAAGGAGAATTAGCTAGTATTGTACAGCTAAAACGCCGTATGAACTGAGAAGTGGTAGTGATAAAATCACTACGTGTATGACCCTTTGTTTCCAACCGAATCGATTTCACTCTGATCTGATAACCATTGTCTGAAAACTACAATATGAGACTTTTTAAGGTAAGAGTGAATAGGTATTATAGAGTGGACTTTACTTAAGTAGTTGGCTTACTTAGGTCTGTAGTTGGGTTTGTAAGCAGTGCAAACTAGTACGGAGGGTAGTCACTTGAATATGTAAAGCATTGAAACTACAAACTTAAGACAAAACATGTATGTATATAGGGTGTTTGGTAATATACTGACGACATTCAAGTAACGGTTTCTTAAAACATAAAAAATTACTTCTTGCAAATAAAAACTATTAGTTATATTATTAAATTTTAAAGAAAATCTAATAAAATTAAATGATTTATTCGATATAAAACTTACTGCCTACTCTTGCAATCAACATCCAAAAATAAAGGCCGTAATCCACAAAAGCGTAGATTTGCAGAGACGAGAATACAATACCACTCTCTTGTCCGTCTGTCTGTCCGTGTGTCACCACAGATTTCTCAGGAACATGTGGACCTAGCAAATTGAAATTTATACCAGATACTGAGCTCTATAGTCCCTATTAGATGTATGAAAATCAAGGTCCTGAGTCAACACGATTAAAAAATATGGGCAAATTTAGATTTTCGCGAAAGCTTGTGAGTACCAAAATATACCTTAATTTTCAACTTTTTTTGTTTTTCGGAATTTTTCCTTTACTTATGCAGTAAGACCTTGCTTTTAACCAAAATAGGTCAACCGGAGGTACCCTATAGGTTTTGTCTCATAAACCTATATGGTAGATCCCGTTGACCTAGAATCACGAAATTTGACAAAAAGCAAAGTCTTACAGCACAAATAAAGGAAAACTTTCATAAAAAAAAAATTAAAGGGGGATACCCTTTAATTTACATTTTCTTTTATTTTTTACATACATACATAGGTACCGCCAGTTAAGATAGTCCTCTGAGTTGTATGGGCGCTCATACAATTTAGAGGACTAGCTTAATCGGCACCAACCTCAAATAAGGTAAATAAATAAAATTGTGCTGTTCTGTGTAAAAATGATACCAATTTTATTCACTTCAACCCTTGGAGCATAGGTTCCGCTCTTTCGCCTCTACCTTTGGCTGGCCAACTAAGGCAAACCAAGGGTTTCTGTCAACCTGGAGTAATGGGGCTCCGCGGTGTCACCACGCACCGAACGCTTGCCACAAACGTGCCTGGCGGGGTTTCTTATTCTTATTATTAATCTATACATATAAAATGATTTGTCCTGAATGATTGACTGACGGATTAACGCACAGCCTAAACCGCTGATCGTAGAGACCTGAAACTTGGAGGGTGTATTCTTTGTACGACGTAAGCATCTGATAAGAAAGGATTATCCGAAATTCTACCCTTAAGGGGGTGAAAAAGAGGGGCAAAGTTTGTATGGGACAACGTGATTCCTTGGTCCAATCTACTTCAAATTTTGCATAAATCTATTTTAACAGAATTGATGGAACACGTGTTTCGTATTTTATTGAAATTCATCCCCTAACGGGGTGAAAAAGGCGTAGAAAGTTGTTTTTTTCGATTTGCTTCGAAGCTGATATCAATACTTCTTGGTGCTTTTGATTTAAATTACATTTTATTTTGACATATGTTTGAAAACTCAATCCGATTTTATTCAAAATAGGTTGAACTCACTTAAAAACATAAGCAAATACCCTTCAAAATAGGAATGTCTTGAAAGTCACCGTACTATATGAGTACCTCATTTGAAAGTTTGTAAGCATAAAGAGGTTATGCACTTTTAGCACACGGCCTCATAGGGACGTAGAGTTCGAAATTTGAATTGGTAAGGATGTTTTTTTATTTATTTGTTTGTTACTCAATCATGTCGTAACGGCTAAACCGATTTAAATGAAATTTAGCGTGTTCGTAGGTTATAACCTGAATTAATACATACGCTACTTTTTATCCCATAAATCAGGTCCCATTGGATAAAAATGGAGTGTCAAATCAAGTTGCAACAGCGAGTTTAGCTTTATTTCTAGGTTACCTACCTACACATTTAGTAGTGTAACGCGTACGAAGTAGCGGGCGTTTAGCTAGTTAGTGTATATCACTTATGTGTATTTTTTGTACATAAGTTAAAAAGTCCTTTACTTGGAATATAGTAAATATTTTTCAATAAAAAAGCAAGCTATAATAAATAAAATACGTTGCACATTTTACACTGCACTATATAGCCCCAAACCAATCAAAGCAAATTACATTTGGGAACCAGATAACTGTTATAAATCTTACGTACATTTTTTTTGTAAATACATACTTATTATATATAGAGAAACAATCAGACCCGGAACAAATATCTGTAGATGATGCAAACATTTGTTTCGCGGCGGGAATCGAACCTGCAACGTCCTGCGTCTCAGCAGGCTATTCGCCCACTACGCCACGGAGGTCGATAATGGTGTGAGTTTGTTGGAATCCCACTCCTTTAAACCAATTTTAGGGTTGTAAACAGGCTGCTTGATTATTTATTTGCTGAGCTTACATTTGTGCTAGGAAAGAGGAAAGAGCAGGTGCATCTAACAGTAATAGTCGATAGATGAACTTCGACGAACAGTTAACTGTCAGAGTTTTGTTGAGAAGCTGTTGTAGTTTACCTAGTTTCTTAAGATGCATGGTCCGTTAAAGTTTATTGATAAAAAATGAACAGAATTTCATTTGTAGTGTTCTGAAAACCTTACAGGCTGATGATTTTGAATTAGAGAAATTACTTGTAATTATTTACCTACGAACCTACTTTATTAAAATACTGTTTAATTTAATTAGAATATTTTGTGATTTATTTCTATCGATACGTGATAAACCGTATCACACTAATATTATAAATGCGAAAGTTTGGATGTTTGTTTATTTATTTATATGTTTGTTTGTTTGTTATTCAATAACGTCGTAACGGCTGAACCGATTTCGATAAAATTTTGCATGTACGTAGATTATAACCTTGATTATCACATATGCTACTTTTTATTCCATAAATCAGGTCCCAAGGATAAAAATAAGGTGTCAAGTCAAGTTGCAATAGCGAGTTTAGCTTTATTTCTAGGTTACCTACACATTTAGTAGTGTAACGCGTACGAACTCGCTGGCAACAGTTAGTTTAAAATAATGTTTAATTTTAGTTTAGTGCTTTACTCTTAACTGTTCTTACTCCATATAAACATCTAATTATTATTATTTTCTTTACTTTGTTATATAATATTAAGTGTTATCTATTATTTTATTCCAAAATGTAGTATGGTAAACTTGTATGATATAGTCTAACTGACACACGCCTGCAGTGTGTGTGGTCCGAAAACCATATTTTTTTATTCTTAACCTGCATGGGTTCCCATTGCTGGGCAAAGGTCTCCCCCATGTTCCTCCATATCTCACGATCATATCTGGGTGCCTGCAGATGGGCGTCGAAGCCGGGGCAGGCCGAGGAAACGTTGGCGTGACAACCTCGATGCGTTCCAAGAAGGCTGGTGGGACGTGGCGAGTGATCGCGAGATAAGGAGGACAGGCGTATAATCATTTTTTAAAGCTGTTATATAATGTTGTATTAGGACAATAATCTTAATACAAAATTATATAACTCTTAAGCTAAGGTTCTTAACTCAAAAGTTACGTGATGCTTCCAATTGTGGTAAGTTTTTGTCGAACTGTAAGTTAAATTACAGTTGTATTATGACGGTCACCGTATTTTAAGAAACCAAGGCCTCAAAGTCTAATATAGTTGGAAAAAGTAGTAGAGCGCACAGCTTAACGCTGAGTGTTTGAAGCTGTTTCCAACCGTTCCTGCTGTCACAGTACAGCTTCTTGGATCACTGAACTTTGCTATTTAGGTTAACTGTGTACCTAACTCACTGCTCAGCTTAACTCATGTAATTTGTATATAATACCATTTATATCAGAGTCACCAACATAAAATACTCAGACAGTATTAAGTGGTCATATGTAATTATGGTAAATCTTAGTGTCCGTTCACATAGACCGGCTCGGAGAGGAGAGTACGTTTTTATCGCGTTTAAAAAAGAGTTTCGGAACATCTAAATAAGGTTGATTTGTTTAACACAACGTGGTTGCGCTGATTCAATATTAATCGTAATT
The DNA here is from genome assembly GCA_963924445.1 of Philereme transversata. NCBI lineage: Eukaryota > Metazoa > Arthropoda > Insecta > Lepidoptera > Geometridae > Philereme > Philereme transversata. The sequence continues at coordinate 18,561,018 of OZ004347.1, forward strand.
TTCATCTTATTACTTTCTTCGTAAAACGAAGCGTTTGATTGTTGTCAAAACTCCTATATCTCTGTTCCTTTCCCACGCACAACTATCCCTATACGTGTGAGCGAGTACGCGCTATACGCTCGACATAATCGTATGCGCCTAGAAAGTGATGCCATCTATCGAAGGCGTGACGACAAACAGTTTGGAAAAAGACAATGGCTGCGCTGCTACCGCTTCGAATTCGTCTCGCATAAAAAACTCAATTTTGTGATTGAACTATGGTGAAAATTAGTGCATCCTGTTTTGGAATTATCGCTTCAACTCGCCGCCAAAGGATATAAAGGTACTGTGCACCCTTCCTTATGGAAACTGTTTCTTTCTCATCCAATTCCTAAACAGTTTTCAGCCTCCATCTTTCTCAAAAATCAAACTCATATTTTCGAACATTTTCGCTATATTTCGCATTTCCCGCGTAAACACAGCGCGTTAGGTCGGCTCCATTTATAAAAGAAGTGAAATGATAAAAACGACCTTTTTGCAACGACCCAAAACTCTTTTTTAAACGCGATAAAAATGTACTCTCCTCTCCGAGCCAGCCTGTGTGAACGGACACTTAGTGTTACTGTCCATCATCATCATTATTCTCAGCCCGTGTCGACCCACTGCTGGGCATAGGCCTCTCTTTGTTTCTGGCATTCTTCCCGATCCTGTGCCAGTCTGGACCACGTACGACCCACGGTCTTATGGATGCCGTCGACCCATCTCGCTGGTGGACGTCCCCCAGGACTGGTGGAGTAAAAAAAAAGTAATTAAAAGTAAAAAAATAAATGAAAGTATAATGTTTATTAGGGACAATATCTGCATCCTACTAATATTATATACGCGAAAGTTTGTATGGATGTATGTGCGTATGTTTGTTACTCTTTCACGTCGTAACGGCGGAACTGATTTCAATGAAATTTAATTTTTACAAATAGCTTTAGCACAATGGGCGGTTTTATCGCTAAAAGCGATCTCTTCCAGACAATATTTCTATGGCAGGATAATAATTGATCACATGACGGCGGTGCATCTATATAATACTCGAAACATACCTACATACTATAAACACATATATATATATATATATATATATATATATATATATATATATTATACATATATAGATATCTCCACTAGGCAAATGTTGATCACACGGGTTGTGGCATCAGTTAATTGTTGATCCGTTGGCAATTGTTGATCAGGACAGTTTTTGTTGATCTAATGTAAGATTCGGCATACAAATGTGGCTCCGGTCAGATCAACAATTGCCATCTCTCTGGTGGCAAAAATACGAACTATTCATAGCTTTTTTATACAATTCCATACCATCAATTGTTGATCAGATTCAAATGGGCCAATCAGAGGCTACTTTCTCTACGATTGGTTGTATTCTATTGTGCGCTGTTGTCACTTCGCTACATAAATAATTCTAAATTAAGTAAGAATAGTAATTCTTCCGAACTAAAAGACGATTCTTCTGAAAGCTTCCGTGCTTTAGGTTTTCTCGTTACTTTATATATAACCTTTGAGTGTTTGGGTTTATATCCTTTTCATCCGTGACCTCCGTGGTACAGTGGGCGAATAGCTGGCTTAGACGCAGGAAGTAGCGGGTACGATTCCTGTCGCCGGAACAAATGTTTGTATGATCTACAGATATTTGTTCCGGGTCTGGATGTTTTTCTATATATTAGGTATTTACCTATGAAATTGCCGTTTTGTATGGAATAAGTGAGAGTACTTATTAATAGTAATTTTGGAAAAGTAATAGTCGGTAGGTGCAAAGTATGGTGAGTATGGCGGATGAGGGAGAGCTTTAAACCCCAGCTCTTGCAGCTTGGAGACTGTCTGTTGTGCAGTATGGGGTCGCGCGTTGTCGTGAAGGAGCAGTGGGGACGGCCGATTGACCAAAGCTGGTTGCCGATGTGCAAGCTTCTCCATCATTGTCTCCAGTTCTTCACAGTACACATCTGCAGTAATGCACATGCCGTTTTGTAAAAAGCTGTGGTGAATCACACCCGCACTAGACCACCAAACAGTGGCCATCACCTTTTTAGGGGCCATTTTTGGTTTATGGCATTGCTTTGGTGCTGAACCAGGATCTAACCAACTTGCTGAGCGCTTTCGATTGTCGAACAGAATCCATTTGTCATCGCACGTAACAATTCGGTTCAAAATTCCTTCATTTCTTTGCCTATTGAGCAGCGCGAGGCAGATCTCGACGCGTACGTTGCGCTGGCGATCGTTAAGTTCGTGGGGCACCCATCTATCAAGTTTTTTTTACCTTGCCTATTTGTCGCAAATGGATCAAATTTGTTTTGATGCTAACAATACAGTTCATACAACACACAGTAACATACAGTTCTCTCCGTAAACGTTTTTGATGTTACGTGCCGTTTGTGTCGCGTTGGTGCCACGACAGAACTCATATTCCATAATTACACGAATTTTTAAAGTATCCATTATGACGAAAAATGTTCAAATGTAATGAAAATACAACGCTAATCAATAAACAAATGGCACCACGGAAGACCAGCGCTATAGTAGTATAATAGTCAATGCTGAGTGGTGACCGTTTTTGCTCACAAATTTGTTCATTAATTAATAACCCATTTGTCTAAGCCATTGTACACTTGTGATGCAAAATAAACGTTTTTCTATTCTTCTATTCTATTCTATTCTAAACAAAAGACTAAGTTTGTACAGAATGTCATGTTTTTAAAACAAAATTAATTTAAATTTAGAATACAAAGCCATTCAAAACTTTTTTCTATTTGAAATGACCAGTACTGAAGAACGGCAATTTCATAGTATTATAAGTATGTATATACAAAAAAAAAAGTATATAAGTATTATATCAGTTATCTGGTTCCCATAGTACAAGCTCTGCTTAGTTTGGGGCTAGATAGCGCTGTGCGAAATGTTTAGCCATATTTATTATTATTATTATATATATTATTATATCAGTACTTTCATTCGATGAATCGCCCGACTTTGAATTCAACTATTCGATTGCTATAATTTGGTTTTCGTCGTCATCATTACTTTCAGCATTCTGTAAAGGATTTATCTCAGAATATGGTTCCTGTTTGTGTTTATGTATCTTACTTTTGTTTCTTTTTTTATAATCATTATACATCTGTTAATTCCCGTTGTTTTGTCTGTTTTACCAAATAATTTTCTTGTTTTGCTGTATCAATTTATTTTGATTTTACCTCAGTGTGAGAAATAGTAATTGGAGTCATCTGATTGTTTTTCTAGCTCAATAGATTTCGATGCTACAGTTTCCAGTTTTTATTAATAGATTCATGTGAAACCTTTTCAAAGTCAACTTCTGCACTTTGCCTTATTTTCTTTTTTTTCAATTTCCATTAGAGATGAGTCAATTATTGCCTTTTGGGTCACTTGTAATGGTAATCTGTAGTTACTTGAGTTAACTGCTAGATCATGACCCAAAAATCCCGCCAAATATTCAGTATATTGATCATTTTTCTTTGCATGGAAATGAGACATTGTTGCTACATGGTGCCTTACACCGGTAGATGTAAGCATTTTATGATTTTTTTTAATTTGCACGTACTTTTGGTTTTGTTGCGGCACTTTTCTCCATCAAATGGACGAGAGTTATATGGCCTAGCAAAAAGTAACGGATTATTATCGGCAACTCCAACCGATTTCCGATGGGCAACAATAAGATCATAATAACATAATAATAATAACATTTAGCATCTGTTTTGTTAGCAGTACAGGAACTGAGTGCGTCCTCTTTCCAGTGATCATAAAGATATCTAACTGATAAAACTTTAGTTTTAGTTAGGTACACAAACACTAAATATTTAGTTATAAATTCTCGTTTTTAGTTAAAACTCAAACAATTTTGCTTTTAAAATATCTCACTAAAGAATGAGGGATATATTTAAGGGCTAACATAAGTGTTCTTGTAAACACCTTGGATGCCCTTGTTCTTGGAAATATGCATTTGATGAAGAAGAAAAATACGATAACTCAAAAACTACTTGTCAAATATTGATAAAATTTTAATAGGACCAAATGAGAGGCACCACAAAAAAAAAACAGAATCATCAAAATTGGTTCAGCTATTAAAAAATTCTGAGGTAACACACATAAAAAAAATATACAGTCGAATTGAGAACCTCTGCTTTTTTTTGAAAGTCGGTTAAAATGGTTAATTATGTCAAATTGTAAAAACAGCCCAAAATTTGTTTGTCTGATAATTTACCTTCCGTTACCTACCTACTTCAGTACAAAACCATTATATTTTTTATAATATCATATTAATCAGTCAATAAAACATTTCGTACCTACTTTAATCTTTACTATTTTATTGTATTTACTTAATTATTTTTTTATAATATAATAATATTTTTATAAAAACAAGTCTTCTAACTAAAAGACATTGTCTGCACGGAACACTAATCCCGACTGAGCTACGGAAACGGCTCGCAGAGTCACGGGCACACTTTCTATCTCACTTTAACATAATACTCCGTTTCGTTTTTGCATCGTTGCCGCTCTGCCACCGCGCTACTCAAAATTCATATGCGCGGCAAATGTTGATCAAGCGAAGTTTATATTGATCAACAAAAGTATTCTCAGTGTAAAAAAAAAGACGGTTAAATGATCAACAATTACCGTGACAGTCGATGGCGAGCTAACGACTTTACGGCACACGTAGGCATAGCGTCGTAAGGAGGAGAATTCTTATATAGCAGAATTAGCACTACAAACCCAAAACTTTCTAAGTTAGGGGCGGATAAAGGTGGATCAACAATTAATGCGTATTTCAGCCTGATCAACAATGGCCGAAAGGAGGACAATATATATATACATGCCACCTGATAGTAGGCGGTTACCGTACCGTCAACATGTTAACATCCGTAGACATGGGCGTTTCTGACACCAAAGGTTTAAATCGCTCTTTCTGAAGAACCCCCTTGACTCTGAGAACTACCTTGGCAGGGAAACAATTCCACAACCTAACAACGACCTCCGTGGTGCAGTGGGCGAATAGCCGGCTGAGACGCAGGAGCGAGTTCGATTCCCGCCGCGGAACAAATGTTTGCATAATCTACTGATATTTGTTCCGGGTCTGGTTGTTTCTCTATATATTATAAGTATGTATTTACAAAAAAAAGATGTATATACTATGTATTCTATCTGTTATCTGGTTCCCATAGTACAAGCTCTGCTTAGTTTGGGGCTAGATAGCGTTGTGTGAAATGTCAAGCAATATTTATTTATTTTATTATTTATATATTTACGAAAAAAATTACAAGCTTTGGTTAGTTTGGGACTATATAGCGCTGTGTGAAATGTCCAGCATTATTTATTTATTATTTACTTAAGTGTCACGGGAGGAAATACCTCGGCAACCTCACGATGCCCAACCACATCCTCTTCAAAAAGTGAGGATGGATGAACATATCTTCAAGCGGTGCATAAGCGGTCGTCATACCGATAAAACGGTACGTGATACATCCCGTATTTATATTAATGACCGAGAAAACGGTACGTCATAAATCCTGTATTTATAATAATGTTTATCTATTGTATTTCCTTCTTAAAAATAAAAAGCAATTTATTTTTAACCGTAAGGTTTAGTATCAAAGGTTTATTAATCACATTTATATTATAAATACAAAAGTTTGGATGTTTGTTTATTACTCAATCACGTCGTAACAGCTCAATCAATTTCGATAAAATGTGGTATATTGCTAGAAAATGATCTGGATTAAAACATGGACTACTTTTTAATGACAAACCACGCATGCGAAGCCGCGGGTTGAAGCTAGTAGATAATATTTTAATATAACTAAGTATCACAGTTGTCAATGAACAAACAAAATCACTAACAGGATATCTCATTTCTCTTTTAATACAGAAAACTTGATCCAATATCAACTTTCGTCAAAGGCGAAGTTAATTGAAAAGTGCAAAAAGCTGAAAGTCTAGATTCCAATAAAGCAACTAATCAATCATTCCTGAGCTAATTAGCTCTGAGCTTTTAATGAGATGAGAAAAACTTCAAGAAAAGTCGGGAAAAGGGAAGATTCTTTCCGACCAATTAGTCTAAGATATTTTTAAATAAAGTTTGAGATAGAAATTGTTCTTGAGTGATTGAATTTATTCGTTCATTTTACTCGGTTTATTTTGTATAGGGAAGGTAAAAGGTTTTGATTAGACTGATAGTGAAAGATTAGCAGATCAAAGTGGTAGTTGGAGGGGCACATCATCATCATCCACTGCTAGGTGAGCCTCCCCAAGTATGTGCCCTCACCTACAGAGTGAAGATGTAGGCGCGCGCTGCCAACACCCAGCGTGCCTTTGTAATGCAGAAGCGAGAATACATAACAGATGATGTTTCATGCAGAGATTGGTTTAAGCAACTAAAAATCCTGCCACTCCCGTGGCGAACTTATTTACCAGGTGGCTCTTTTTGCGCATACAAACCTGGACTTGTTCCAGCGTCGTGGCGTGAACGCACCCCATGCGTTGCGTAGCAATAAGCACCATTACCGCATGTGTTTGTAATGGGCCCGTCTGATAATAATTGAATGCCGGAGGACATTAGGGATGCTATTTCCACAGCGACATTTAAAAATAAATTTAAAAAGTGGTTACTGGAGAGGATTTTCTACAGTGTAGATGAGTTCTACGACCTACCAGAAATTTAGTTGATCGAGGGAAGCAAGACCTTCAAATTAACTTGGGCAAATCGGCATTGTATGTATGTATGTTTGTTTGTCCGAGGAAAATTTTCAAAGAGTTGATCCGATCATCGTGAAATTTGATACATAGGTAGGTAGTGGTATCACAATTTTGGTGTGACTAAATGAGTTAAAAAGGTGGGGAGGTTGCTGAGATATTGGGGTTAAAGAGTGGTAAAAAAATGAAAATGAGAGTATTAGGTCAAATAGGACATCAAATGAAAGGTCTTTATTAGTATATTTTAACACTGTTATTATTTTTAGTTTAATCCTTGTAGTTTTTAAGTTATTAACAATAATAAAAACAAAACTTTGACAAATTTCACAGGGTACACCAGTGACCCCACAGTGCTGTAAATTGGTATGCGTGTAGCTTTAGTGACACAAATGTAGGCAAAAGTCTGAAATTCAGATTGACTGCAGTGCAGTTACATTTTGTACCCCAAAAAATAGTAACCACAATATATGAACTACCGTTACCTGTAATTTTAATTAAACTGTAGGTCAAGTATGTTGGTTGTTTATGTCGTGGCACTATTTTGATAGCCAAAGATTACGAATAATATATTTTCGTTTTTAAGGGAGACACGCGAGATCTCAGCTCGGGGCGCACCACTAATATTTACTTTATCATTAATTTTATTGACTTGTAAAATTGGATTTATGAATAAATTATTGTATTGTATTCTATTGTCAATGAAATATAGGAATATAGAAAATACACTATGTCAATGAGTCAATCTACTTAGGCCAGTTAGCTTGCTTAGACAACAGGTAGGACAAAGAAGTCGACCGTCGTGTCGACAACGCCTGGAAAAGCTACTGCTCCATGAAGGGACTTATGAAGGGTGACCTTCTCTTATCGCTAAAACGCAAACTCATTGACATGTGTATTGTGCCTGTCCTAACCTACGATGCCCAGTCTTGGCCACTGACCGAGTCTCAGAAGTTCAAACTAGGAGTTTGACAAAGAGCCATGGAGCGCAGCATTTTGGGTGTATAGCGGATCGACCGGATTCCAAACTCTTGGCTGCGCTCAAAGACTGGCATCGGTGACATGGGCATCAAGGCTGCAAAGCTGAAATGGGACTGGGCGGGTCATGTCTCCCGTATGCAACCCGATAGATGGGCCGAGAAGACAAGCATATGGACTCCTAAAGACGAAAAGCGACGCCGGGGAAGGCCTAAAAAGCGCTGGTGCGATGACTTGGACGTCTTCCAAAGAGACTGGCGGGATATGGCTCTAGACCTAGTGGAAGGATGAGGGTGAGGCCTTTGCCCAGCAGTAGGACAGTACGGGCTAGTAAAAAAATCTATTGTCATCCCCCACGATCTCACGCCGAGGAGAAATGTCCATTCTTCCAGCAGTGAGATCTATGGATGACATAGAGACATCATAGCTGCGGGCCATTGATGGATAAAACTGGATCATGGTGGGACACATACCTCAAAGTTCCTTAATAAGCTCAACCATCTACATATCATCTACATCTATATGATCTACAGATATTTGTTTCGGGTCTGGGTTTTTTACTATACAATAAATGTATGTATTTACAAAAAAAATAAATCATATGGTATTTAAGTATTCTATCAGTTATATTGTTCCCATAGTACAAGCTCTGCTTAGTTTGGGCTAGATAGTGATGTGTGAAATGTCCAACAATATTTATTTTATCTATTGTACCTAGGTTCACAAACAATTAATCAATTATGAACTATATAAGAAATGACGGCACTTGGGACAGAAAAATGCTTGAATGGAGACCGGAAAGCTAGCGAAGGACGGCCCCCATTCGGTAAGATAACCTGCTGAATTAGGTCGTATTTTATATGCAGTGTAAGACATTTCAATCTTAAATATAATATTATCAGCAAAATAGAATTCACGCTTCAACATGTCCATTTAGGAAGCAGTATAACTCCACTTACGAATTCCCTAAACAACGCAACTCTTGAAAATTTGTAAAAACGTATAAAATATCGGAAATGGAGCTCTGCAGTAATATGTTCGTTAAATAAAAAAGAACTATGACTGGACTGGGGTCGTTGCAAAGCTGTTGGCACTCCGCCGATGGATAAACTTGGAGTTCTACTACGAAAACTCGAGTCTAACTCTCTCTAGGTTGATTGGTCATAAGATAGTTCAACTATACAATATGTACTTTTTTTTAATTGCTAACTAGGCACATTTTAAGTTGTTTATGTAGCAATAAATATATTTTTTTCAGTGGAAATTATCATGTGCTAAAAACAATGAAGCTCAAAAATTCGAAAGGCACCGTTGATAATACAGTATACACCACAAACTTCTGTTCATATTTCTTGTGGCATGACGTATTAAAAAAATAGTCTATACAGACACATGTAATCAAATTTTCGAACATTTTGAACTGTTAACTACTAAGCCAGACCAAAAAATAACAATAATATAAAATAAGGATTAAACATTTATAACCGGATTTATGAACATTTGAAGAAGCTTTTGTCATCATTTTTTATGGTAATTTGATCAAGAAAACACCATGATTTATTCATTTGTTTAATTAAAAAATGTAATGAACTGAATGAAAATACAATTAATTACATAGGTAGTTCTATAGTTCTATAAATAATACAAAATTAAACAACGGTTAAATCATCTATGACGATCGTAGTTGAACTGCATTAATTACTACAAGGCCGAAGTGTCCTCAAGACAGTGTCTGCATTGCCTCTCTGAATTGCAATGATTTTTGACCCAGATAAGCGCCAGGGATCACACGTCAGTTTAAATAAACATTAGGAAATAATTTAAAAACATGACCCCCCCCCCCCCACCCCTCGCCCTCTGTACCTCATGGATCCAGGGTCATGACTCCAAATGACTGAAAAAGCACAGATAAATTTAATCACCAAGTAAAGGGGAAATGTCAGTTTAGTGATATCGTAGATTTGATAACAATTAGAAACAATACGTATCAAAATTATTCGAATTAACTTGTTAATACTTACTATATTTATTATTTTATTATTTATCGTGAACTTTCTACATGTAACTAAAACAAAGTGAACACTGGAAACTGCATTAGTAAAATACTGTTTCGCAGTTTCCAGTGCTCGTACATACAACTAAATGAGTTTGACGTTCCTTCCTGATTACGTAAGTATACCAATTAACCTAATACCTAATTACAAAATTGATTTAAATAAATAAAGTAAAGTATATAAAGAAAACTCAAATAAATAAATATGTTTTGCCATGGTAAGTAAGTTGTGTGTAAGTATGTGTGTGTGAGTGTGTTTCAGAGTGTTAGGGGAGTGGGTTTGTGTCCGTGAGGGTGTAAATGTGTGTAGTAGTGTGTAAGCAGGGGTCTACGTGTGCGAGGGTTGGAAGGTGTGTGAGTTTGTGGTAGTGTGTCAATAAGTGTATGGTGGTGTGTGTATGTGTAAGGGTGGGTGGTAGTATGCGTATGTGTAAGGGTGAGTGTTTTTGTGGGTATGTGTGTATGGTGGGTAAGGGTGTACTTGCGAGCGTAGAACAGTAATCTAATGATATTGAGGGGAGTTTATTATTTTACCTGTATGATTTCTTCGGTTTCTTCGTATGTAAATATAAAACTAGTATTAGTTTATTCAGAATAATAGCGATAATCATCATTTACTATAAATCATCATCATTACTAGAAATAAAGATAAAGTCGTTGTTGCCACTTGTAGACTCCATAAAGTTAGTAAGTCGTTCAAAGGACAAGGTGTACGCTTAAATAACAATTAACATATTTAAAAACGTAATTAAACAAAATCTTTATAAAAGCCTACTATAACATATCGGATTATTTAGATGATAGAGAAGCTTGCGATTGAAATTGCTCCAACTCGGTAAAAAATTATTACAATTTATACGTAGATAATTTATTTTCTTTATTGCTATGTATTTTTTTTTTAATTGGATAGAACTTCGTTTGACCACAATCTCACCTGATGGTAAGTGATGATGTGGTCTAAGATGAAGCACGAAGATCTAGAAGAAACCTATTTACTTTAAAGAGGCCCGGATTGTATTCTTTAGGAAAAACAGACGACGGCAAAGTGTTCCATACCTTAGCTTTCGCATCAAGAACGTAGAACCAAAACGGTGTGTGCGAATGGGTGGTATATTGACTAGGTACGGATGGTACTGAGCCGTGCGCCTGCTTGTCCTTTGATGGAAAGGAGATGGCGGGATCAGATCGTATAGTTCCTGAGCACATTCCCCAAAATGTATTCTGTAAAAGATCGATAGGCTTGCAACTTTACGGCGATGTTCGAGACTTTGGGTCTTAGTCACCGCCATATATTGCTCACCTATAAGCCTAAAAGCTCTACGTTCTATCGAGTCTAAGGTAGCGAGCTGGTATTTGGCCGAACCATCCCAATGGTGGCAGCAGTACTCCATACCAGACCGGACTTCTAAAATATCAAAATAACAAACAACTAGCCTTGACTCTTGCCTTTCTTTCCTGGCTTGGTCGCAAAGGAACAGACAGTAAAATTTACGTTACAAAGTAATCCCTGTGATATAATGAAAAAAAAATAATTTGAATTTGGTAACATCAAATCAACCACAATCGAGTTTCAGTACAATGATAGGGGTTGTAAGATTAGACTGGACCGAGACAGTTTCATTTGGCGCGTCTGCCGCACCAGCGCTGAATAGCAAGGAGCCCGAGCCGGCATAAACCGGATCATCCCAACAGAATGGACGCCGGATCGCGTTAAACTCTTCCCTGGAATTACAAATCTAATTGCTTGTTTTTATACTGGACTAAAGTTTTCAGACCACAGACCAGTCTGGAAAAGTTAACTCGGTGACACATGATACGAGTACAAACATTTTCTCCGTACAAAAACAGTCCAAATTTCTTTCTGTGAGAAACAGTTGCCCTATGTATTAGAACCTTTTTGGGCAGGCTGTACGTTCGTTACTAGTTCTTTTTAGTAACCCTATGTTAGGTCATTGTCCCTTATACTAGTTTCTTAGATTAACCAAGACCAAACGTCCAAGACGGCTTTGTTTTTACGAGTTTGTTTTGTATGGGAATAAAGATCATTCTAAAAATATAAAATCGATACAGTTTCATCAATCAATGAATATTTAAATAATACACAATGACATTAAAGACTTTAAATTTTAATCTAAATATTTTATTATGTATGTCCTGACTTTATATTACCTATTATTGACTCTTTGACGACCTCCGTGGTACAGTGGGCAAATAGCCGGCTGAGACGCAGGAGGTAGCGGGTTCGATTCCCGCCGCGGAACCATTGTTTATATGATCTACAGATATTTGTTCCGGGTCTGGATGTTTTTCTATATACGTATGTATTTACAAAAAAAAGTATATAAGTATTCTATCAGTTATCTGGTTCCCATAGTACAAACTCTGCTTAGTTTGGGGCTAGATAGCGCTGTGTGAAATATTCAGCCATATTTATTTATTAATTATTTGTTAGTTATCTATATATAATTTAATTTTATATGACACTAGTTGGTACGCCAAACTTCGTATCACCTTGACATGCATATGACGCGGGCTGTCAATATACGTCGGCTATCATTATCTGCATCAATGTATGAGAAAATTATTTATTATTTCATAATATCTTTTTGCGTGAATTATTCCGATATTTTAATAGTTATTCTGCTACTCGGGACTGAGATAAATACAACAAATCAAAAACCATGAAAATCGGTCCAGCCGTTCTCGAGTTATAAGTGTTTCAACAAACCAGACTTTGTTTTATACAAGGTGTTTGGTAATATACTGTAGATATTCAACACACTCAAAACATAAAAAAAGACTTCTCGAAAAAAAAAACTACTAGTTATATTATCAAAATTTAAAGAAAATCGACTAAATTTAGGTGATTATGTCGATATAAAACTAACTGCCTACTCTGAAAATGAAAGCCGTAATCCACAAAAGCGTCTTTTTTATTTTTTGAAAAACCGTCATTTGAATATCGTCAGTATATTACCAAACACTCTGTATAGATAATCAATAAAACCTGCCAGCGATTAAAAGTCTAGCCTGTGTGGCTGTATACTACAGATTTCTACTTCCATTAAACTTACTCTGAGCAATATTTCAGATATTTCAACGGGTATTAAGACGTAAATCATGGAACTGAAGTTAAGTTCCCGCAAGTCCGATGCAATAGCAATAATTCTATCAGTGCGCGCGCGAGGAATAACAATAGATAGTTTTTGAAATATATTGCTGTTTTAAATGGGATGTGAAGCGTTAAGCTTAGGAATTATTGAACTTTGAAAGTTAAACCTTTAAAGAAATTCAAGCACATGAGACTTTTAACCTTTAGAGGCCGTCAGACATACCGTGGCACATTTCAGGATGCCACGGTATGTCACAGCCTGCCGCGGCATTCCACGGTTAAATTAAGATTCAAAATTATTCTTTGCCAAGCCATGCCGTATGTCAGCGCCGGCCATACGTCTCAGGATGACGGTACAATTCAATAGACAATGACATTCACTTTTATATTACAAGCACACAATACAAATACATTTGAAATATGCAGAGGAAATATACAATGAAAAACAGAAAACATATAAAACAAAAGCAGAAGGAAATTATTGTATTTATTATATTATATACAGTGTGATACAGCAGCAAACCAGCCTCGACTTACCATTATGCCCTCATTATAAAGCTTTATTGTAAGCATATCATATTTTGTTTTCTATCTACATGTACAATAGTATTCGAGAGAGGTTAAGTTTGTATGTCTGTTTGTAGCTAGAGGGTAATTACAGAAACTACTGACTGATTTTGATGCTAATCTATCTGTGAGTGGTAAATAGTAGATTATTAAACGAGGTGATAAAGCAGTGTCTTGCGTCACGGGCGCTATATTGAATCCCGAACGTAATGAAGGATTCTAGAGTTAACTCACGAGTGGAGCGAAGGAGTTACTAGAATCCTAAGTGCAGAGAGGGATATCATCACGCTCAAGATATATAATAATAATAATAATAAATATTGCTAGACATTTCACACAGCGCTATCTAGCCCCAAACTAAGCAGAGCTTGTACTATGGGAACCAGATAACTGATAGAATACATATATACATTTTTTTTGTAAATACATACTTATAATATATAGAGAAACTACCAGACCCGGAACAAATATCTGTAGATCATGCAAACATTTGTTCCGCGGCGGGGATCGAACCCACTGCCTCCTGCGTCTCAGTCGGCTATTCGCCCACTGCACCACGGAGGTTGTTGTGTGTTGTGTGGAGGAGATATGTATAATAAGTTACCGAATGGCATTAAGGAGTTACCACTTAATACATTTAAATATAAATAATTCACATGTTTACTGAATCATTGCTTTTACTTAGTTAATGAACTTTGGAATTCAAGATTATTTTGATATTATTTGAAATTAATTAGAATTGACAAGAATTTATACAACTTTGCAAGCCCTAATCGGTAGAAGTACTATCAGATTTCATTTTATGACCTTATTTTGTAACATATTATCAGCAAAGCATAAATGACGTATAACTTAAAATGCAGACAGCTTTATCCATGAGGAGAATACTCTATTTTTCATACTTTCTGCGAGACAATAAAAACCAAATCTAGATTGATGCATTATGTGCAGAGGTTAGTTCGATTTACGAATAAGTTGTTATTGTGTGGGGTCTCTTTGGTTCAAATTTTAATACAGATAAGGTTCCAAATTCAAATCACATTATGCCCATGGGGGCATAATGAAATTCAGTACAACTTTACTCAGCTCAGCCGTAGGGACTTAATCACCTGCTTTCGGTGAGGTTTACGTGACATATAATTTGACATTGTCGAGCAGGTGGTTAAAAAAGTTATTTAATTTACTTAATACTCATGTGTAGTCAGGCGGGTAGCTAGTTATTCATAAAGTAGAATAATAGATAGCGTAATCAATGTTCTGTGAAGGCATTACTTGGACGTGAGACTGTTTTACTTTCCAAAATTTGGCTACAGTAGACTTACTTTTGTGCGACTAGTACCTAAATGCAACAAATGACCGAAGCTTACTGAATTGCCTTGTAATTCTACTTTGTTGGCGACTCGCCACAACTATCTAACGAGATAATGACAGAAGTCCGTCTAAAGTTCCAGAGAACTTCCTAGAACACTTGGACGTAGTAGGCAACCCTTCCTCATAGATTACATCATGTTATGCACAAAACGCAGGCCTTTGCATCTATCAAATTTGAACAGTGTTCAGAACTATCTATCGAGCCAGAGTCGTTATTCTAAATATAGGTCCGAAGGTGTTAACGACCTTCGTGGCACAGTGGGTGATGCCAACTGAAAAGCAGGAGATGGTGGGTTCGATTTCCACCGCGGACTAAATGTTTGCATGGTTTACAGATATATTTTTTTCGGCTGTAAGTTTCTTTATTATAAGTGTGTTTTTACAAAAATCATTTATTTATTTATTTAATTTATTGGAAAAACAACAGCTGTTTTTTTATCTTAGATTACAGTAATCATTTCAGAAAGCTAATTACAGATTTTCACGTAACAATATAACTAACAATGTGAACATAAGTACACAAAAGCTCACTTGACGATACCATGGAAAATTATACATGTATGTACGTAGAGTTAATATAAGTAAACCTAAGTACCTACAACGCCACTATTAAAGTAACTTCTGGCCAGTCGCTGTCTGGCTAAATTTATGCTCGTACAGAATAGATTGCATGTTCGTCATAAAAATGAATTTTGCCTATAATTTGTGCCAACAATAGATATAGAAATTGTGGCAATTTTACTCAGTAGCACAGGACAATCTGTTATATTTGAAGTTATAATATTATATAAGTTCATACTATTATTATAAATTGAAAAGTTACTCTGTCTGTCTATCTGTCTGTTTATAACGATTTCACGACTAAACGGATGGACAGATTTCGATAAGCATTTGGTATATAGACAGTTACCAAACCTGGATTGAGACAAACTGTTACGTTTTATTGACAAACCACACGTGTAAAGCCGCGTGCAGAAGCTTATTATAATGCAAATAAAAAAAATTCAGATATTTTATTACATTCTTTGCTTAGTTTTGAGATAGATATAGATGTTTAAATGTATCATCTCTTTTTTTTAATTTGTATCTATGCGTTAAATAGTCAAAATTAAAAATGGTTATTTTCAGCAAAAAAATATAAAAACACAAGAAATAGTTACAAATTTTGAACAGCTAAGTATAGAATTAAGATTTTCATCAAGTAGATAGTTTTAAGAAATTATTGACAAACCTAATTAAATCTTATCTTAGAGTTAAACATAGAAATTATAAATATATAAATAGAAGTAATATAATTATATAAATCTGGATTTGAAATTGCATGTGTTGAAATTAGTAAGTTATGGATTTTTTTAATGCAATGTTACTACATATATTGTTATAATAATAATAATAAACTAATAATTATGTACTTAGTTTGTTTTAAAAGAAATGAATTGATAAAATACTGTAAAGGTATCGCGATAAGACTTCAAGTGCAAAATACGACTTTGTCCGAAGCATCAGTACAAGTGTTTAATCGGAAGGTGTACTTCTGGACGTAAATTTAGAATTTAGTAATAATTGTACAATCACAATTCACACCTGAGTCTGAGGATATTATTTTAATCATGTTATAAATTAACTCCTGTATTGGGAGGCAGTCTACCCTGTCGATAATTTACAAAGAGGTTTTCATATGATCGTCTATTGTTCTAGTCCATAGCATAATAGTCATCTCAGCGTAGCACGTCTACGAAATCACTACGAGGTGTTACGCTGCTACGCGAGTCGTAGCAATTGGAATTGTATTGATTTGATGGCCTTGTTTCTGCTGCAAATTAGGTTTTCATTCTGTTGCAACGTGTTGGGGTTGGTTTAGCTGTTTTATATCTCATTGTTCTACTATCCTTAGCTGAAAGAAAAAATAAAAAATCGAGCAGTGGTTTAATGAAATTAATATTTAAAATTGTAAAGCAGGTATTCTCAGTTTTCGTTAAAAACGGCATCAAATCACACTTATGCAAAAATCTTATCAAAATTTTGATTGGCCACATAAGACAGGTATCTAACTAAATAAGCCAAACAAACTAACTATCCTCTAAAATAACACTTAGAGGACTCACAAACTAAAGTGGTAATCGTTGTAGGTAGAGCGAATTTTTACAAGCACGGCGGAGAAATAAAAATCATAAAAAAATACAATTAATAATAAAAAACCAGTGAAATGCTGGTGACCAAACAGGATTGATTAAAAAATAAAAGGTTTTCGTAATAACTGAAATGAGTAGCTTAGCAAGCTGACGGTGAAGCACGTGATGCTTCGGTGTACGGCTACAAGCCATGTCAGACTGAAGACGGGTCTGCAGGATATCATCGAATCCTCATGCGCTAACAACACAGCAACATCATATCTTGGAAAGCTGCATCCATGAACCCAAAGTCCTGCTCCATTACTTCAAGGACCTAGGATGGATGGGGTCAGGTTACAAAGGGGTGGGGGGTGGGGGGGTAATGCACAATACACCCCAATGCGGGACGTCAGTGCTGATTTTATTCCTCCTACCCTAGAAATAGAACTGAGCCGATCTGTTACTGCTAAGCAAGCCGAATTAAGCAAGTTCTATTGCAAAATACATTTTACAAACAAGCGTCAGCGTTTATTCGAGTTTATCTCGCAATAGAACATTTAGATTCCGGGCCGGGTATCGCTGAAAGCGAGTATTAGAGATACTATCGCAATGTGAGTTGCATACTGAACTTAGCTTGCCACTTCTACAAACCTTGCAAGATAAAATGAACTTCACTGCTCTAATATAAAGTTTAAAATGGTAATATATGTGAGTGTGCTTAAATTAGGTTCAAATTTGTTGTAGCTTTCAAGGCTTGATACTGAAATTTATGCGTCTTTTCAGGTAGATTTATACAAATAAGCTTTATTGTGCTAAGCTTAAAGTTCAAAATATGGCCTGATCCTAGGCATTCCTAGATTTATCGGGGTGCACAAAGGATTAAAATAGTTATTTTCGAATTTGCGAATGATCATTTTAATGTCTAAAATGATGAAGGAGTCCACTGCTGAGCATAGGCCTCGCCCATAGATTTCCAGAGCGACCTCTACGGCTCTCAGCAACTTTTATTAGGGCATTTTGGCGTCTAGTGGGGTTTCCACTCAAAAAAAAATCTTCGTATCCCACCCACTGCCACTCTAGCTTTCTAATCTTTTTTGAAGTGAAGCTTTTTTAATCTTCTTTAGGCAAGTTGGACATTTTTTGAGATGGGAAAAAACCATTGAACTCACGTCACTGTTACCGTTACCGATACCTCTGTATATAAGTATCCCGTAATGTTCAAGTTTTCACTTCTGTTGGCACTCCCGAAGTGCCACTAATTTTTTTTTATTTGATCAAGCGAAGCGAGATCTCTAAATCAACTTGGGCAAATCGGCGTTGCATGTATGTACATATAATATGTATATTTGTTTGTCCGAGGATAACTTTCGAAGCGTCGATCCGGTTATCGTGAAATTTGATATATAGGTAGGTAATGATGGCACAATTTTGGTGTGACTCAAGGAGCTAAAAATTTTGGGGGTTGTTGAGATATTGGGGTTCAAAAGGGGTGAAAAAAAAATGAACATGAGACTATTAGAGTGGGACGTCAAATGAAAGGTATTCATTAGTACATTTAGACTCCGTTTTTATTTTTAGTAAAGTTCTTATAGTTTTTGAGTTATTAGCCATAATAATAACTGAACTTTAACAAAATTCATAGGGTACACCAAGGACCCCACATTGCTGTAATTTGGTATGCGTGTAGCTTAAGCGACACAAATATATGCATAAGTTTAAAATCTAGAATAACTGTAATTTGTACCCCAAAAAGTATAACTACATTATATGAACTCCCGATACCTGTTATTTGAATGAAACTGTAGGTCAAGTAAATTGGCTCTTTATATCGTGGCACTATTTTGATAGTCAAAGATTACAAATAATATTTTTTTGTTTTTATGAGAAACTAGCGAGATCCCAGTTCAAGGCGAACCAATAATTTATTTATTTCTAAACAACAAACAGTTACACTGTAAACGTTAGGTAAAAAACAGTAGTCATGCGAGAGAAGTATTTATAATGTAATCCAATGCGTTATCCACATATTGGTAAGACAAGATCCAAAACGTAGATCTCTTGAACTATTCCACTGACTTTAGTTTGTCTATGAGTCTTCTAATTTCTAATTCGATCTCGTGTTGTGTAATATATATTTTAATACCAATGTTTGAAATATCGAAGTGAGACTTCTATAAGTACTACTATTCATATTCTGTGCCATAGTCTGGGTGTTCTGAATGAACAAGACGTGTTAAATCTACAGTAGACTGGATGAAAAATCCAGCATCAGATATGCATGGAGAGTATAACAATCTAGGTAGCACAGTCTCTTACGTTTTATATAGTTTTTTAACCTAGATATAATTTTTAACCTATTTAGATCTTTGTTCGACCACAATATTGCGTAATAATAGATGAAAATTTAGTCTAAGATGGAGTATCACCAAGATCTATTAATTAACTATAAAGAGACTTGATTAATAGTTGTCAGGGAAAATATGACACGGCAGAGTGTTCTGTACCCTAGTTGTTAGCATTATTAATGTGGCACCAAAATTATGAGTTCAAATAGGTGGCATTATAACTAGGTATGGATGGTACTGAGCCATGCGTTAGCTTCTATAAAAGATTGATTAGTCTACTGCTGAACTGCTGAAGGGGCTTACCTTGAAATTTTTCAGAGCGTGCGATCTTGTGTGATGTTGGAACTTATAGCTGAGCCATCTTAATTAGGTCATCTTTCCATCTAGTGGAGGGCAGTCCTACCCGAATCTTTACAGTGCGTGGTCTCAACTCAAGAAACTTTCTGCCCTCAGATCATCAGTTCTACTACATAGCGCCACCTACTCCCACCCCACGACCACACAATTCTTGTAACTAACTGTAGTTAACTCGAAAAAAAGTAATTAAAACTTTTAATTATTTATATTAATCCCTTTAATTGTTACATTATACCGTTTTATTGATATTGCAATCGACGAAGTTTTGGTTCAATTCGAGAAATAATTCATTGTCATTGTCAGTCGTAACACCGATAAAACGGAACGTGATAAATCCCGTACCTATTCATTATAATGATTTCATTAATTTTTTACCATGCCTGCTAGTTTTGTATGTAAGTTAGCATTTTTAATTGGCTTAAAAGTAGTTATAATAAAATGTGGCAGTATTAAAATTACAGTCATGAAATCCGAAATATAATCCATAAAGTCTTAACATTTATTATAATTGCAAAACGTTGACTACATTCTGGAAGTTTGCGTGTCATCGAGAAAAGAAAACTCGAAATCGTTTTTAATTTACATAATTGCATTAGTTGAGGCGCGGGTTCCATAAAATATATATTACGGGACACCTGGTGGTAACTTTTGCCTCTAAAATTATTTATTTAGAACTTCCTTCATAAATTATGATAAACTTGTTTACGAAGTCATTTTGAACGCGTTTTTTTTCTAAAACATCGGTGACAGTGTTCAAATAAATGGCAGTTTTTGTTTTTTGGGCATTTAAATTTTAAAGGTGACCTTTATGCTACCATTTTTAAGCTTCATCATCATTGTTAGCAATGGAGCATCCGATGTTGAACAACTTATCTCCAACTTAGATATTAAAAGTGACCAGTCTTGTGCGCCCTGCACCCAACGGCTTGCAGCAACTTTAATCAGGTCGTATTTTTATCTAGTGAGAGCTTTCAAAGCCTTTACTCAATAACCTTTCTGCCCAAACGGCCGTCAGTTTATCAAGTTATATGACGGTTAGATGTTATTTATTAAATAGGAACTGCCCTTTGATATAGGGACCACACGATGAGCAACAATTCAAACCTTAGACTAGTGCTAGTTTGTCTGGAAGAAGTTATTTTAAAGTGATAAGACCGCCTATTTATGCAAAAAATGTTCTGTATATTTATGGTGGTAGTGTATAGTTTGTAAAATATAGCATGAGTCCTGTGACAGCTGTCAGAATAACATGCCTACAATAGACCTGGGAATACGTCGATAATAATTGATCGTAATTATCGATATTTTGTACACATTTTTATTCTTGTAATAAAGGTACATAGCATGATGACCTCCGTGGTGCAGTGGGCAAATAGCCGGCTGAGGCGCCGGAGGTAGCGGGTTCGGTTCCCGCCGCGGAACAAATGTTTGCATGATCTACAGATATTTGTTCCGGGTCTGGCTGTTTCTCTATATATTATAAGTATGTATTTACAAAACAAGAAGTATATAAGTATTCTATCAGTTATCTGGTTCCCATAGTACAAGCTCTGCTTAGTTTGGGCCAGATAGCGCTGTGTGAAATGTCCAGCAATATTTATTTATTTATTTATTTATGAGTCCTGTGACAGCGGTCAGAATAACATACTTACAATTAGTATTTTTATTTTTATACTGTTAACCGAACACATACGGAAAATTCCAAGATTTTAAAAACTCAAAAAAACTGTATAAGTTTTCCTGTAGATGGAGCTAACGGCGCTTTAGTCGTAATCTGAATCAGCTCACTAATTTCAACCCTGACTTGAGACGGCCTGGTGGCACAACTGGATAGTGCGTTCTCGTATCAAGAGGAAGGTTGCGGGTTAAAGTCCCGTCTAGGCTTGACATTTTTGAGATGGTTTTTAAAATCTTGGAACATGCCTACAATATACCTGGGAATATGTCGACAGTTATTAATCGTAATTATCGATATTTTGTACACATTTTTATTCTTCTAATAAAGGTACACAGCTAAACTCGATTTCAATGACATTGTAAAATATAGCATGAGTCCTGTGACAGACAGGACTCATACTATATTTTACAAACTTTTTGTTTTGAAAGTGATAGATAATTCTTTATTGTTACACCAAATTACAATAACTTAACCTAGAAAACTTAAAGACTCATACATGGTGGTGCAATGGCGGCCTTATCAAAGCGATCTCTTCCAGGCAACCTTTGGATGGACTGGATTGAAAAAACGTGTGAGGAGGTGGTGTTACAATTAATACCTATTTATGTAGGATAACAATTAGTAAATACCTAAAACTAAAATATACCTACATACAGGGTTACAGGAAAAATCGTGCTAGATCCGTTAAGGGCGTGGAGTACCCATCATTTCTGACTTATTTCACTATGAAACACCCTACCCTAAACTTAACCCTTTTCGAGATATTCGACTTTTAATTTTTTTATTGAAAATTGCCGATTTTTAGGCTACTAAATTTTTTTTTGTTTATTTTGTGTATCTTATTATTATTATTATTGCATTTTTACATGTGTAATAAGATGCTTTAGGACGTCTATCATTAAAATAGTGCATAAGTTAATTGAATAGACCGTAGTAGACAAGTGAAAGTTAAGAAATAAAAAAAAAATATTAGAAAGTTTATTTTTCTCTAAGGGATATCTAAAAAAAATATTATGGCAATTGTTCGGCAGATGTTTTTTAAAATATCTACGTTTCATCAGCTATCTAACGAGTATAATAATCTAGGGTTTTATTCAAATGCATTGAAAAAAATTTAGTTTTATAGGCGACAGTGGAGAAGAAAATTTATACTTAGCCCTAAAAAGTAAAATAAAATAATAGGTAAGCATGAAATGTCATTTATTAAAGATTTTCACACAACTTTTTCTTATTCTACAGTTCATGTTCAACATGGCCGCCTCTATTTCTGATACATTGTCGCATCCTTCTACGGAGACCAGTCTTTACTACTCCAGTGGTTAACGTGGTCCTCATTTTATTGGCTGTATCCACAATCCTTTCTCGTAAGTCTGAAAATTTCCTGAGAGCAGACTTAAGTGATTTGCTGGATGATCTGCCACTCAACCTGATCAGGGACATGTGGTTCCAACACGATGGCTGCCCTGCCCATTTCAGGAGAAGTGTCAGAGACTGGCTGGACACAAATTATCCAAACAAATGGATAGGACGAGGTGGACCGTTGCCATGGCCAGCAAGAAGTCCGGACCTAACCCCCATGGATTTTCACGTGTGGGGGTGCATGAAAAGTCTTGTGTACAGCGAGCTGAATCCAGTTTCGTCTGTGGAAGACTTACGAGAAAGGATTGTGGATGCAGCCAATAAAATGAGGACCACGTTAACCACTGGAGTAGTAAAGACTGGTCTCCGTAGAAGGATGCGACAATGTATCAGAAATAGAGGCGGCCATGTTGAACATGAACTGTAGAATAAGAAAAAGTTGTGTGAAAATCTTTAATAAATGACATTTCATGCTTACCTATTATTTTATTTTACTTTTTAGGGCTAAGTATAAATTTTCTTCTCCACTGTCGCCTATAAAACTAAATTTTTTTCAATGCATTTGAATAAAACCCTAGATTATTATACCTCGTTAGATAGCTGATGAAACGTAGATATTTTAAAAAACATCTGCCGAACAATTGCCATAATATTTTTTTTAGATATCCCTTAGAGAAAAATAAACTTTCTAATATTTTTTTTTATTTCTTAACTTTCACTTGTCTACTACGGTCTATTCAATTAACTTATGCACTATTTTAATGATAGACGTCCTAAAGCATCTTATTACACATGTAAAAATGCAATAATAATAATAATAAGATACACAAAATAAACAAAAATAAATTTAGTAGCCTAAAAATCGGCAATTTTCAATAAAAAAATTAAAAGTCGAATATCTCGAAAAGGGTTAAGTTTAGGGTAGGGTGTTTCATAGTGAAATAAGTCAGAAATGATGGGTACTCCACGCCCTTAACGGATCTAGCACGATTTTTCCTGTAACCCTGTATACTTACATAAATAAATATAAAATACATACATATATACATATAGATATATATACTTTAACAACATAAGATCGAAAGGAAATACATACACAATACAGTTTGAAGACCTCACTTTTAAAAATAGTGTAAGTAAATACAAAGTTAATTTATCTGTTTGAGAAAAAGTCCTCTGCAATACTGAACAAGCATAACCTTACAATAAGATTGGTATCATTAGCATCGGAATTGCTGTCGAACAAAGGACCATTTCCAAGAACAGCCAGATACATCCCGTTCGTGATCATAGATTTTTATGTTCCTTGTTCTTCGTAACGATGTTGTTAATTTTAAGCCTCTTAACTGTCTTGGAGAAAAAAATGAAGTAAGGTAGATATAAAAATTGTTACTTAGTTTAGTGTAATTCGTTGGTAAATGTAAAAAAAGGATTGTGTGGTTTTATGAAACCACGGTAAAAGTGAAACTTTGTTTCACATTATAGACATTTAACTAAAAATTTTCGTTGCCACAAATGAGTAAAAGCCTATACACTACACGGTCAGCTGATGCGAACTATAGGCGCCGCCATATTGGCCTCGGCTGCTCTGACGAGCGCCTTTAACTTTATCCCTACTCCGCGGCCGACCGTCACGCGATATGCAACACACAGGCGAAAAAGTTTGAGACGATGTAATAAAAGTTTCATTTTAATATTGCAGGACATCTATACAGTGCTATCTAGCCCCAAACTAAGCAGAGTTAAGGGAACCAGATAACTGATAGAATACTTATATACATTTTTTTTTTGTAAATACTTATGTATAATTTATAGAGAAACTACCAGACCCGGAACAAATATCTGTAAATCATGCAAACATTTGTTCCGCGGCGGGAATCGAACCCGCTACCTCCTATGTCAAATATAATTATCAAGTCATTCTCGTCTAAATGTTTTTTCTTCATCTCCAATACTCTACTTTGCAGATTCAGCGATGTTTTTTATAAAAAAAAAAATAGATTTTGAGCCCCAATAAGTTTGTTCCTAGTAGTATTATGGAAAAAAATGCACTTTCTTTAAAAACTTTAGTTGGAAGTTTTTTATGCATCCCCAAAAAATACGAACAAGATGGGATTTTAACCTGCAACCTTCCTTGATACAATACTAATTTCGCTATCACTGCTCGTTCTGAGTGAAACTATTATGACTTTATTTATGTTCTTGCAATTTTCATCAATAAGTGAATATGTTTGTTGTGTACGAATAAACAAAATACGTAAATATACATCAGCAAACTATTAATTTAAAATCTAAATTGATAACCAATTCATGTCGCTGTCTGTAGAAGTCACTTCTTTATGATCGTGAAAAGGATGAAAGATTTACTGAGCACGAGCTAAGTGTCGCTTATTTATATGTTTTTAAGTTTGTCGCAACGAACAATTTAGTCCAGTTATAGATTAGTTTAGTTCGCTTTGCATTTTTATTTCTTCTTGCAGTTGCAAGTAAAAAAAATAACGGCCTTTGGAGCTTGATAAAGGTTTTCTAGACTACGCACTTGAAACCGGAGCGTAGAACGGCCTCCAGGATTAGTCCTCCCGAATAAAGGTTACTAGAATTCGTTAGGTTTTGAGGCCTTTGTTTTATTTATTTGGATAAACAAACAGTGACAGAATATAAAATAATATCTAAAGTATACAGTACTAGCTGTTACACGCGACTTCGTACGCATTACACTACTAAATGTGTAGATAACCTAGAATTAAAGCTGAACTAGTTGTGGCAACTTGACCCCCATTTTTGTTCCATGGGACCTGATTTATGAACTAAAACGTAACCTATGTGGTAATCCAGGTTGTAATCTACGTACATACCAATTTTCATCTAAATCGCTTAAGCCGTTACGACGTGAGTAACAAACAAACAAACATCCAAACTTTCACGTTTATAATATCAGTGTGATAAAAAGGATAATTGTGACACCAGTACCGTTTACCACGAGTTACTTAAATATATTATGTATTTGGTCTATGTAATGAAAAGTTAAGTGCATATTTTTTGTACTAAAATTTCAAGTAATTATTTTTTTTCAACTCACTGACCTACGAGTATGTGACTCTTCAATAGTTTTTTTATGACCGAGCTTGGCTCGATATTTTATATCTGAAGCTTTTAAACACCAAGTTGCTGCTCTTCACTTGCCAACTACAATACGTTTACCAATCTTAGCCGTTGTCGTATAGGCCTTGTAAGCCACGTTAGTTACCTAACATCTGGCGTCGCTTAAACATCTGTCGTAAATTTTAGAGAACAATGATGAGAGAGAAAGATCGTTCTTAACGTGATATTCATTCATTTATATATTTATTCACAGAACTATTAACTAATTGGGGGTCAAGACCCTGGGTCCATGGGGTACCGGGTCCCATCGCGTTTTCAAAATTATTTCTGGGCGTCTCGTCGAAGCGACTTGTGATCCGAGATCTGGCGCTTATCTGGGTCAACGCATAAGCATTACAATTCAGCGGGCAATGCAGCCAGTGTCTTGGGGAAACTTCCGCCTGGTAGTGATCTGGAGCAGTTGAGTTATCTATAGATCGTTTGCAACGGTCTTTAGATGGTTCAACTGTTTCTTTTGTATCTTTTGTAAATAAATGTATACTCTTTCTGTTATAAAAAGCATTTTGCCACCGTAATTAACTAATTGTATTTGAATTATAACAAGGAATATTTTCAATAATGCATAATCACACTAATATTATAACCGTGAAAGTTTGGATGTTTGTTTATTTATTTGTTTGTTTGTTACTCAATCACGTTGTAACGACTGAACCAATTTTAATAAATTTAGTATGTACGTAGATTATAACCTGGATTAACATATAGGCTACTTTTTATCCCATAAATCAGGTCCCATGATATAAAAATGGGGGTCAAGTCAAGTTGCAATAGCGAGTTTAGCTTTATTTCTAGGTTACCTACACTATTATTAGTGTATCATTTACGACGTCGCGGGCAACAGCAAGTAATCAATAAAACTAACATTCAAAATACAACAATAATTGTTTAAGTCTCATTAAATTATTATTGTTTTAAATTAGCACGCCAATCTTTTTTGTTACCTCTGAGGTTGGCAGGTAGAAAATGCTATTAGCATTAAGCCCACCTTTTGTACATATAATTTATATTTTTGTGCAATAAAGTATTAAAATCAATAAATTATAAAAATATCTACTAACACAATGTTTAAGAGATAGTAAATGTCATAAAATAATAAGAGAATTAAATATCATGTCATTATGAACTGCATTTTAAATCTCCCGGTGTATACTCTTATCTATATCTTCTTGACTGCCTCCGTGGCATAGTGGGTGTATAGCCGGCTGAGACGCAGGAGGTAGCGGGTTCGATTCCCGCCGCGGAACAAATGTTTGCATGATCTACAGATATTTGTTCCGTGTCTGGGTGTTTTTCTAGATATTATAAGTATGTATTTACAAAAAATAGGATATAAGTAATCTATCAGTTATTTGGTTCCCATAGTACAAGCTCTGCTTAGTTTGGGGCTAGATAGCGCTGTGTGAAATGTCCAGCGATATTATTTATATTTATCTACGGTGTCTACGGTTCTTATCTACGGGTTATCTACGGTGTATCTACTTAGCTAACTAGCACTTATGGTGTACAATAAAGATTTATTCGTTTATTCATGATTCTAATAAAACCTGTTAGAATTCTCCAAAATATTCTTCCTTACCATAGATAGCGATGACCTACTTCCAGCAATCTCCTAAAAGGTTTCCCAAAAACTCTAATCAAGCAAAGTCACTACTTTACTCTTATTTTATAATGTCGTTATTCAAAATTGTCCAATCCTATCGAAGAATTTACGATTGTTCGAAAAGTAATCCGGGGGTCGGAGTTTGCTGAGAAACAAAGAGTTAGTTCACAAAATATGGCACTATTTAAAAAAACCATTTTGATTAATAATTGAAGAGAAAATTTTGTAACCCTTTTAAGCATATGCGCACACGGAGGGTCTGAGATTTGGCATAGTTTATTTTTTTTTGTGAGAGACTGGTGCCTGAGATAGGTTGAGAACCTGTGTTACAGGTCACCAGTGCCCCCCTCCACAGATAATTACAGTTACAGAATAGTAATGTACTTACTGCTGAGCATTTGAAGGATTTGATGATGAGTTTATAGGAGAAAGGAGTGTATAGGTATAAACATCGTCAATATTGAAGTTTTTCATAGTCTCTTATCTTATCCTAATACGAAAGAAGCTATAATGATTTATAGCTTTGTTAACTCTGCAGTTTAGTTGTTTTTTTTTTATATTAATCTTACTATTCAGTAGGTGCGCACGCATGTGAGTACCTATCAAAAGCATTTTTACAAACATATTTTACAGACTGTATAAGTATACGTATTATTTTATTTTATTAAAGATTTGTTTTTTGTTTTGTTAAATAAATCATTTTGTTACCTATAAGGCAACAATAAACATGTGATTTAAAAATTCATAAATAAAAATGGAGTGCAAAAAGCTAACATGAAACAAAAAAAAAATATTTTACGAATGATGGTCGAATTTTGACAACTGTGCGGGCAATAAGTATACATGGAAATGTATTTAAGAAAAAACTGACGCTGTGGCTTTTAGACAATTTTTTTTATTACATTAATGATTTTTTTAAATTTTAATACCAGATATTGATATGGTTAAACAATTATCAAATGACAAATATTTGCACGCCTGCATGCAGGTTGAATACATTGACAAGTCTAGATTCAAGACCTTTTATTGTAATTTTTGTGTATTCTAGCAAATAAACAATTTAATTTGAAAAAAAAATAGAACATATAAGTCCGCTGATTTATTTCATCGTACTAGCTATCTTTTATAAATGAAAGATAGGATATAGCCAGCCAGGAGCTCAGTATGGTAATAAGGAGTCCACAGGTTATAAATCACAATCATTATTATAAATACAGGATTTATCACATACCGTCTAATCGGTGTTTCGACCGACAATGTTTCGGTTCAATTCGTAAACCTTCATCAGGGTGAGTGCAATCCGCTCCGAATAACGTCTCGCCTCGCACTGCGCGCTGCAGCCCTCTGCGCGCAAGTAGACGGGTGTGGTGGAGGGGATTGAGTCAACGATGGCCCAGCGCGTTGACAGACTGCATCATCATCCTTATCATTACTGTTGCTTTCTTCGGTAGTAATAATATATTCGGTATAAATTACAAATTAAAATTACAAATTAATACAACATACAGTGAGACAACACACAAAATTATATTATCAAAACTAAAAATTAAAGACACAAATAACAAGTAAAATAATAAA
The DNA here is from genome assembly GCA_963924445.1 of Philereme transversata. Taxonomy (NCBI): domain Eukaryota; kingdom Metazoa; phylum Arthropoda; class Insecta; order Lepidoptera; family Geometridae; genus Philereme; species Philereme transversata. The sequence goes on from OZ004347.1 coordinate 18,590,030, forward strand.
AAATATATCATATATGTTTTAAAGTCTCAAGCAAAGTGTTCTATATTAGTAGCGTCGGCGTCCTTCTTGCAATGTTTTTAAATTAATTATGGGTTTATCAAGTATATGGATTGTAATTATCTGTAACGTCATATTTATAATTGAAGTATTTAAGATGGTAAAAAAGTGAACTATCTGTATAAAACCTCAGCTGAAGTACTAACAAGTCAGACTTATTCATCCCGAGAGGATCACCTTTTGTTGGAAACTATTGAAGTTTTTACACTCGAGTAGTTACAGAATGGGTTCTGTAAGTCGGGACTGATTGTCGTGTCTTTGAGTCTTTTCAAAAAATATAATAATATGTAGCTAAAGCCTTGTTTGTTCTGTGAATTGGACCAGAAGCTTTGTTTGCAAGTGTGTTTTATAGCTTTTTGAATGTTTATATAACGTAAGTGAAAAAACTTCTCAAGGCTCAAGGTAGCGAAGATAAGGAGCGGGCTTCGCATGTTATTTATCTGCGAGATTTATTTATTTTGATTTCTTTTTATTTTTCTAATCAAATCTGAAATGAAAAGATTCGTATATCGTTGTAGTTATCTAATCCTCTGTCATTTTATTAATAGTATTTGATTATCATGTTTATAATTTATACTGTTTAATATTAAATAAATAAATATTCATTTATAAAATAGTCACTATGAGATAATAGAAACTAGGTAACATTTTTGATACATAACATCTTTTCTCTCGGTTTGTGGGAGTGATTTTGGCAAAAGGGATGGAAATATGTAGCAGGAAACCGGGGAAGCGCGCACTATTTGATTTAACCAATGAGCGCGTGCTGTGGTCAGATGATACACATCATATGCGACTTCTGTAAGGCTCGTAGTTTTTTTGTCATCTTAAGCCACTGTTAGGTAAATAGGTAGATTAAATAAATAAATATTGCTGGACATTTCACACAGCGTTATCTACCCTCAAACTAAGCAGAGCTTGTACTATGGGAACCAGATAACTGATAGAATACTTATATACACTATTTTTTGTGAATACATACTTATAATATATATATAGAGAAACAATCAGACCCGGAAAAAATATCTGAAGATCATGCAAATATTTGTTCCGCGGTGGGAATCGAACCCGCTACCTCATGCATATTGCATGCTTATTGTTGATAATTAGAAGTTGTTCTTGTTAGAAATAAGTACTGTTTGTTTTCCGAATAAAATAAAACTATGGAGGATCTGAATTTTACGTTTATTTTATCATAATAATTGTAACCATTTTCGCATTGAATAAACGAAATTAAAGAAATCAAAACCATTGATATAGCCTAGATGATTAGCTGAAGTAGAAGTGGCTGGGGCACATAGTTTGAAGAACTAAGGCCGTTGTAGCAGAGAGGATCTTTTGTGACCACGCAGTGGAAAGCGCAGCGTAGGACGGCCCTCCACTAGATGAAAAGACGACTTGTAAAGGTTGCTAAGATTCGTTGTATGCAGGCTGCATATGATCGGTCGCTTTGGAGATCTATGGGGGTGACCTAAGTTAAGCAGAGGATATCCTATAGCTGATATGACGAAGATTATAATGAAGAAACTTCTTGGCAGACTTAGTGTGGGTACTAGCTAGGTGGACATATGACTAGGCCCGTATGCTAGAACTCAGGCCGTCTCTAACACACGTCAGATACGCACTGTAGCCTGAGCAGTAACAGTGATTTGACAACAATTGGATTACGTAATAAGGCAACGGGTTCTGTGGCGCATATTAGATAAATCGATGGATCTTACTTGTTCCATTTACTTGTTTCATATCAATGTTGTAAAGAACATTTATATTTTTTTTTATACCGCCTAAAGATGAAGCATGCATCTGATGTTAAGTGGTAACCATCGCCTTTCACAAAGTATTGCCTCGTAAGCCAATATGAAATCACGTATACAAAGTTATTATTTTAATGACTACCTCGGTGGTGAAGTGGGCGAATAGCCGGCTGAGACGCAGGAGGTAGCGGGGTCAATTCCCACCGCGAATCAAATGTTTGCATGATCTACAGATATTTGTTCCGGGTATGGTTGTTTCTCTATATATTATATGTATGTATTTACAAAAAAAAATGTATATAAGTATTCTATCAGTTATCTGGTTCCCATAGTAGTTTGGGGCTAGATAGCCCCGTGTGAAATGTCCAGCAATATTTATTATTATTGTAAATATTGGCCAATTTTGGCTTATTTATCCGTATAAAAAAGAAACTGCATATCAGTATGTGTTACAAAGTTGAAATACGACAAACACTAAACGAATACTTATCTAATGAAGACCAATAGTTGTAAATAAATAGTAAATTCAAGTTTCGACACAATCTTGATATCAGAATTTGAATTTTACAAGATGAATCTGGTCCCTCTAGAGTAATACTAAAACTTGGATGAAGTTAAAATTACGAGAATCTAATTTTATTTTCAAAAGCAAAAACAAATGCGCAACCACATGGTAGGAAATAATGAAAAACAGTGTTTTCGCAGCACATAAGGCTCAAATTAACCGCACACAACTGTCACTCATGTATGACGTTTGCTTCGAATGGGGTTGTAGTAGGGTGACTGAAAATTTCCATCTTGCGTTTAAAAAAGATTGCAAAGAAACATCTGTTCAAAACATAGAAAAAGAATATGTAACTAGTGGTTCGCCCCGAACTGAGATCTCGCGAGTCTCCCATAAAAACGAAAAAAAATGTTCTTTGTAATGTTTGACTATCAAAATAGTTCCACGAAATAATAACCATCCAACTTGACCTAAAGAGTCATTCAAATTACAGGTAACAGGAGTTCATATTAAGTTATTTTCTTTTTTGGGGTACAAATTGCAGTTATTCTGGATTTTAGACTTTTGCCTATATTCGTGTCACTTAAACTGTACGCATACCAAATTACATCACTGTGGGGTCACTGGTGAATTTTGACAAATTTCAGTTTTTATTATGGCAAATAACTCAAAAACTACAAAAACTTTACTAAAAATAAAAAATGAATCAAAATGTACTAATAAAGACCTTTCATTTGACGTCCCATTTGACCTAATAGTCTCATTTTCATATTTTTTTACCTCACTTGGACCCCAATATCTCAAAAACCCGCCAATATTTTTATCTCATTTAGTCACACAAAAATTGTACTATCACTACCTACCAATGTATCAAATTTCACTATGATCGGATAATCGACGACCTCCGTGGTGCAGTGGGCGAATAGCCGGCTGAGACGCAGGAGGTAGCGGGTTCGATTCCCGCTGCGGAACAAATGTTTGCATGACTTAAAGATATTTGTTCCGGGTCTGGTTATTTTTCTATATATTGTAAGTATGTATTTACAAAAAAAAAATGTATATAAGTATTCTATCAGTTATCTGGTTCCCATAGTACAAGCTCTGCTTAGTTTGGGGCTAGATAGCACTGTGTGAAATGTCCGGCAATATTTATTATTTATTTATTTTATATTTTATCGATTCGGAAGCTATCCTCGGACAAACAAACATACATATATACATACATACAACGCCGATTTGCCCATGTTGATTTGGAGATCTTGCTTCGCTCGATCAATAATAGGATGTATCCTCACCTTAGTCCTATCTCCTAATCAGGTTCAGTTCATGGACAGAATTCCGTACCAACCAGTGCATACTCCAAGAACACTGCATCAAGCAGCGTCTTTCTTCTACTGTGCAATCTCGCATCCTCACGTTCTTCTGGCACGTGTCGCGACGTAGTGTCCATTGAACGCCTTGTGGTGCAGTGGAAGGTTGAGGGTAGATCACCAATGAGATGGACAGACCAAATCAAAGCAGCATTTGACGGTCCCTTACACTAGTGCACCAGAAAAGCGGCAATACGAGAGGAGTGGCGAAGGATTGTCAAGCGCGCCACTACCCCCGAAGTGACCACCACAACAACTCTGCCAAGAATGTAACGACCGAGAAAAATAAGTCAGTTTGGATTTCGTTAAAAAGGGGCCCGAAAATTCGATGCAGTATTTTTACATAAATTCATGTCGCAACTATGGCGTGGTATCATTCGGAACTATAATGCAATAAATGAATGAAAACAATTTATTGTACACAATAAAAAACACATAGCAAATAGTACACACGGCCACACCTCAAGCTATACATTTCCATTATAAGCTGAACTCGTATTGTGTAGATTTTCCGTACAATGAGAGGTTAGAATATACTGGAAATGTATAGCATGATGTGTGTGTAATGGGTGGTCTTATCACTTTCAAGCGACTTCTTTCAGACAACCTATGGATGGAGAGAATTTAGTTATGTCAAAGATATGGTCAGGGGTGCACATTTAAGATGAAGTAACATTTGGATGAAGGGAGTGCCACCAATATCTAAATACTGCAACTTGGCATTTAAAATATTATTTCAGTATTTCAGTTCGTTAGTTCACGAGGTACCCTTGAATTTTACAAGAACTTTACAGAAAATATGATATCATAATTATATCTTTTTTTTTTAACTAGCCTACATTTTCCCACTGCTGGGCAAAGGCCTCCCTCAACTCCTTCCACCTATCACGATCCTTGGCAGATTCTCACCATTCCTTCTCGAATCCATTGATGTCGTCACGCCAACGCTTTCGCGGCCGACCCCGACGTCGCTGTCCATCTTCCGGTACCTAATCTGTTACAATGGGGCCCATTTCTCCGGAAGCATTCGACTCACGTGCCCGGCCCAATCCCACTTGAGCTTCGCGGTTTTGGCTCCCACATCGGCAATGCCAGTCAATGAACGAAGTGTGGTATTCCTCACCCGATCGGCTCTCCGGAATCCTAGAACGCTGCGTTCCATTGCCCTTTGGCAAATCTTGAGCTTGGACTTCTGCAGCTCGGTCAATGACCATGTTTGCGCTCCGTAGGTGAGCATAGGCAGGATACACATGTCGATGAGTTTGCGCTTCAGATTCATAGGAAGGTCACCCTTCATGTGCGCCTTCATGGACCAGTAGCTCTTCCAGGCATTTTCGATGCGGCGATCGATTTCCTTATCATGCCTGTTTTCGAAGCTTGCTAACTGGCCCAAGTAGATGTATTCATCGACATATAGTATTTCCTGCCCATGTACCTCGACCCTACGTTTCGTGGCATTGGTCATTATTTGCGTCTTCGACCGATTCATTTGCAGTCCAACCTCAAGACATGCCGCGCTCAGTTCTTGGAGCATTTCTTGTAAGTCATGTGCTGTTTGGGCAAAAAGGACAATGTCATCCGCAAAACGCAAGGTGCTTGCCACCGATGTTTATGCCCCTTGTTGCCCAAGATAATGTTGTGAACACCTCCTCGAGGGTGCTTGTAAACAGAATGGGAGATAGTGGATCACCCTGCTTGACGAAAAAAATATAATCTATATATATATCAATTATATCTTATTACTTTAAATCTCTCGCATGGCAACCCTACAACCTACATAAAACTGCGCTCGACAGAGTTGTGTGTAGGGCTGGGCCATTCCACGTGACGCTTTATGCGTTAATTAAAGTTTTCAAAGGCGCCACTCCAGTATTCATCTAGTTACTAGACTAGGTTACTCTGACTTCTTGTTTATACCTATTTTTAACTACAGATTTATAACCAACCTGAAGTAAATTCAAGTGCAGCTTAGAAGAATAAAGAGTTATTGAAAGTGGGTATTAGTAATTTATGTCAAATAACAGCTAAAATACTTATTATTAAGTTGTTAATTATATTAATAAGAGCCGTAATGGCATAGTGGGATACCCCGACTACCAATTTTGTGTGATCGGATCCGAACCGTGAACCAATGGATTTGTTTCCTCAAAATAATTATGTTCGGTTTTACACTTGCTCAAAGTAGTGAAGTAAAACATCGTGAGGAAACCGGTATGTCCTAGAACCGAAAATTCGAAGGCTTATCTCATCGGATTAGCATTATAATAAACGGCGACGGGCTTGCAACCTGACACGTGAATACGGGAAAAGTGGCCAGTATGAAACGTACAAACATTAAAAGACCATACATCATCATCATTAACATCATATCAGCCATAGGAGAGCGAACGATTTTGTGCGACCCAATGGCTTCCAGCAACCATTATCCACTTAAATAATTGAACTCTATAATTTCATAAAATCTGAACTTCATTGATCGAGCGAAGCGAGATCTCTAAATCAACTTAGGCAAATCGGCGTGGTATATGTATATGCATGTATGTATGTATGTTTGTTTGTCCGAGGATAACTTTCAAAGCGTTGATCCGATCATCGTGAAATTTGATGTATAGGTAGGTAGTGATGTCACAATTTTTGATGTGACTAAATGAGCTAAAAATGTGGGAATAAAATGGTAGGTACTATCCGGTCAAAGGGCACGTCTAATAAAAGTGCTTACCATCCATTGGTAAGACATTTTATTGAGTACATTTCAATCCCGTTTTTATTTTGTGTGGTCACTGGTGTACCCTGTGAATTATGTCAAAGTTCAGTTTTTATTATAGCTAATTACTCAAACACTATAAAAACTTTACTTAAAATAAATACGGACTCTAAATGTACTAATGAAATCCTTTCATTTGACATCCCATTTGACCTAATAGTCTCATTTTATTTTTTTCATAAAAAAAATGAAAATGAGACTGGTCAAGTGCGACGTTAAATGAAAGGTATTTGTAAGTAGGTACATTTCGATTACATTTTTATTTTTAGTAAAGTTTTTATAGTTTTTGAGTTATTAGTCATAATAAAAACTTAACATTGACAAAATTCACAGAGTACACCAGTGACCGCACAGTAATGTAATTTGGTATGCGTGTAGCTTAAGTGACACAAATACAGGCAAAAGTCTGAAATCCGGGATAACTGCAATTTATACCCCAAAAAAATTTAACCACATTACATGAACTGCCGTTACCTGTTATTTGAATGAAACTGTAGTTCAAGTTAGATGGTTATTTATTTCGTGGCATTATTTTAATGGTCAAACATTACAAATCCTAATATTTTTTTGTTGTAATCGGAGACTCGCGATATCTCAGTTCGGGGCGAACCACTAGTTAAAATGTTTTTAAAAATAATGAATCCTGTATAAACAAAACTAGTGCAAACAACATGACATTTCACAGTTTCCAACAACACCAAAACAGCACAAATACTCAACTTTTCAATGTGGAAAAAACTAAAACAATAGTCAACTTACCACAGAGAAAAATAATTCAGTTTCGCGTAACATAATTACGCGAGTCGCGAACAAAAGTGCAACGAGGAGTGGATAATCGTCATAACTGTACAGCGGTTTGTCTAATCTATGCCACTGCTTAATCAACTTACTGTAAACTGAACTTTAGTCAGCTGATTTAAGATTGAATATAACTAGACCGTTGGATTTCATGCAATGGACTCTTACGGCTTGTTTTTAGAGCTGCTACTAGATGGCGCTGTTCTCAAATAATCAAAATATCGGTCACCAAGGGAGTGATTTGTCAATGTCAGGTGCCGTGTCAACATTAATTTTAGAAGAATTTGATATCATTTGGAGTTAGAAGTTGATTACGGCAATATATGATTTATTGTGTTTGTTTAAACCATAAATAAAAATCATATTAATAATAATGTTTATATTGTTTAACATTGTATGCTTATTAGCTGATTTTACAGGATTTTATATTTATTTTATCATTTGCTACTATTTAATTGCACCCATTTATTTATATTGGTAGTATAATTGATCGATCGAAGCGAGATCTCCAAATCAACTTGGGCTAATCGGCGTTGTATGTATGTATGTATGTTTGTTTGTCCGAGGATAACTTTCGAAGCATTTATCCAATCATCGTGAAATTTGGTAGGTAGTGATGGCACAATTTTGGTGTTCAATGAGCTAATAATAGTGGGGGGTTGTTGAGATATTGGGGTTCAAGAGAAGTCTTTGTGAGTACATTTTGCCCCCATTTTTATTTTTAGTTTAATTTGTGTAGTTTTTAACTTTATTATAAACCATAATATAAGCTATAATATAAACTGAACTTTGATAAAATTCACAGGGTACACCAGTGAACCAACAGTGTAGTAATTTGGTATACGTATTGCTTAAGTGACATAAATATAGGCAAAAGTCTGAAATCCAGAATAACTGTAATATGTACCCCAAAAAAGTATGACCACGGACATGAACTCCAGTTACCTGTAATTTGAATGAAAGTGTAGGCCTAAAAAATTAAGGTGTGGGTTAGTTGGTTATTTATTTCGTGGCACTATTTTGATAGTCAAATATTACAAACAATATTTTTTACGTTTTTATGGGAGACTCGCGAGATATCAGTTCGGGGCGAATCACTAGTAATATTAGTTTGATAGTAAAGCGCATGACCACTACCTCATCTGATGATAAGTGATGACATGGTCGATGGATTTCTAAATTAAATTACTGAAATTGGCACTCAAGCCACAATCTGGAGCCCTAATGGAAGACGCGGTCGGGATCGGCCAAGAAAGCGTTGGCGAGACGATCTTGTTGCCTTCGAGCAGGAGTGGTGGAGTGTCGCACAGGACAGAGATAGACGGAGAGACTTGGGGGAGATCTTTGCCCAGCTGTGGGACAACATAGGTTGAAAAAAAAATTGGTACTCATATTAGATTTTACAAATTTGTCATTATTATAACCACAGATTTATTATACTGTCATCTCTTTAACTACTCAATAACTGATTTATGATGTACCTTAGTACCACATAATTCGATTGGAAAGTAAAGTTGCAATGGCGAATTGAAAGATTTATTTAGTATTTTGATTTCTTTCGGCTGCGTACGTAACTGAGATTCGTAACAAGTTTCGAAAGAAGAATCTCACTATTCAGAAGTAACTGGTTGCAAAAAAGGTACATTTATTCTTGGTATATGTAAAACCTGCGTTGACACAGGGTAAAAATATTGAACATGAACCAAACGACTGACATTATGGGAGTGAAATTTTGTAGTATTTATTCTGTGGATGGAGTTGTGTTGCACTGTATTGTACTTTAGAGGGGGTGAAATACTTTTACGTTGAAAATGCAGCATAATTGGGGTTAAAATAGAGGTTTTTCGTGAGAGACGAAAAACCTCGAATCCGCTACCTCTTGCGTCTCAGCCGGCTATAAGCCCACAGCGCCACGGAGGGCGTCCTCGTTGTCGTATAATGTATAATTTTAATACAAAAATACTTTATTTCTGAGTATTTGTGCATAACATGTAGGTATTTACAGTCCTGCCGTACGCACCAAACGCGCTCTGTTGACAGGTTGGGTGTATTGACCGGGACGGGTCATTGATTGAGCGAGGGCATTGAACTAGCGGGGTTGTTGAACGGCTCGTAGTAACTTTTTAGTAATCTGCGGCGTCATACAATAAGCTAGTTCTGTAACATTTCGTCAAGCAGCATTTTATAGATTTTCTCGAGATTTTGATAATAAAACAAGAACATTGTATGGATACCTTTATTTTTTATTTTTTGGTGTAGAAATCGTCCCTTCAATATAACTGATCAAGCGAAGCGAGATCTCCAAATCAACTTGGGCAAATCAGCGTTGTATGTATGTATGTTTGTTTGTCCGAGGATAACTTTCGAAAGCGTTGATCTGATCATCGAGAAATTTGATACATAGGTAGGTAGGTATCTATGACACAATTTTGGTGTGACTAAATGAGCTAAAAATGTTGGGGGTTTTTGAGATATTGGGGTTCAAGAGGGGTAAAAAAAAATTAAAATGAGACTATCAGGTCAAATAGGACGTCAAATGAAAAATCTTCATTAATACATTTTGACCCTGTTTTGTTTTTATTTTAGTTTTTGCAGTTTTTGAGTTATTAGCCGTAATAAAAACTGAACTTTGACAAAACTCACAGGGTACAGTGACCCCACAATGCTGAAATTTGGTATGCGTGTAGTTTTAGTATCATAAATATAGGCAAAAGTCTGAAATCTAGAATAACTGCAATTTGTACTGCAAAAAAGAGTAACCAAAAAATATAAACTCCCGTAACATGTAATTTGAATTAAACTGTAGGTCAAGTAATTTGTTATGGATTTCGTGCTACTATTTTGATGTCAAAGATTACGCGAGATCTTAGTTCAGGGCGAACCACTAGTTAGTTTAAATTGCAACACCTTATATAATATTTACTAACATTCAAAGTGTAATTGTAATTAACTCGATGGATAGGTGGAGCTGGAACGCATGTGCACACATAACAATCTTAGATCGTTGAGAGTTCGGAACAAAGGACTTTACCGTATGAAACTAATTTATTGGGCTACGGTAAACTCCTCGTATATTGGAGAATGAAATTTGTTTGACAAAATGTTGCTTGCAAGAACAGTTGCAATAAGGTTAAAAAAATTATGAATGGTATTTCACGCTAAAGTGACTTTTAATTTGAGATGTGCTAATGAAATGTAACTTTTTTTGTTTATGTTTTTTTTTAAATATATATATAGCTGGACATTTCACACAGCGCTATTTAGCCCCAAACTAAGCAGAGCTTGTCCTATGTGAACTAGATAACTGATATAATACTTATATACTTCTTTTTTTTGTAAATACATACTTATAATATACTAGCTGACCCCGCGAACTTCGTACCGCCTTAGATGTTCTGTTGCTAAGTTGAGATAGGGGTTGGTGGTCCGCTGCGGGGTGTTCCCCAAGGGCTGGAAGGAGGCAAAGTTGGTCCTCTTGAAGAAGGGCGGCAGGTCCGCGGACTCCCCCTCTGCGTTTCGTCCTATTTGCCTACTGGACGAGGCCGGCAAGTTGTTCGAAAGAATAATTGCCGCTCGTCTATGCACACACCTGTGGCGGATAGGCCCCGACTTGTCGGATGACCAGTTTGGTTTCCGGCGTGCTCGTTCGACAGTGGACGCGATTCTTCGTGTCCGTACGCTGTCGAACCAGGCGGTGTCCCGGGGTGGGAAGGCGTTGGCGGTGTCCTTGGACATCGTTAACGCATTCAACTCCCTGCCCTGGAGGGCGATCAGGGAGGCGCTCGCGTTTCACGGAGTGCCGCCCTACCTGCAGCGCATAGTCGGCGCCTACTTGCAGCACAGATGTGTGCAGTACGTGGGCAGGGACGGTACCTTGCATGAGAGGGATGTCAGTTGCGGGGTTCCGCAGGGTTCTGTATTGGGCCCGCTTCTGTGGAACCTCGCATACGACGCGGTCTTGCGTGTCGATCTCCCCGTCGGCGTGCACGTCGTCTGCTACGCGGATGACACTCTTGTGTTAGCCAACGGGGACTCCTTCGACGGGACCAAGGAGCTCGCCGAGCTTGGGGTGGCTTGTGTCGTGAACAAGGTCCACGAGCTGGGTCTGCGCACAGCGCCGCACAAGACCGAGGCGCTGTGGTTCCACAAGTTCCCTAGGGGAAGGGAACCACCCAGCTTGTCGGTTCGTGTGGGTGACGTTGACATCCAAGTGGGGCGGTACCTGAAGTACCTGGGCCTCATCCTGGATAGTCGCTGGGGCTTCGAGGAACACTTCAGTCGTTCCGTCCCCCGGATCCAGAAGGTGGTGGGTGCTCTGCACAGACTGCTGCCTAATCTCGGGGGACCTAGGGAGGGAGTTCGCCGCCTCTACGCCGGAGTCGTGCGGTCGATGGCACTCTACGGAGCGCCCGTCTGGTGGGAGCGACTGGCGCTCCGACGCAGCAGGACTATATTCTATAGCCTGCAGCGTATTGTCGCCATCCGGATCGCACGAGGATATCGGACGATATCTTTCGAGGCAGCAACTCTCCTGGCGCGGTTCCCGCCCTTCGACATCTTGGCGGAGATGGACGCACGTGTGTACGTGCGCCTCCGCCGGGATGATGGGAGCGGAGTCGCGCCGGCTGAAGTGCGGGTGCAAGAGCGCCGACGTGCGCTCGGGATGTGGCGCGAGCGGCTCGAGGAGCCGTGGAACATGCGCCAACGCGCCGTCGGCGCGATTGTGCCGAGCTTCGAAGCTTGGCTGGGGAGGGAAAAGGGTAACGTCACCTATCGACTTACTCAGGTACTCACCGGGCACGGGTGCTTCGGTGAGTACCTGAATAGGATCGGACGCGAACCGACACCACAATGCCACCATTGTGGGAGGGATCGGGATTCCGCCCAGCACACGCTTGAGGAATGCTCGGCGTGGTGTGAGGAGCGGCGGACCCTGATCGCCAGGATCGGGCAGGACCTCTCTCTACCAGGCGTATTAGTGTCTATGCTGGTAGATGAGATGGCGTGGAAGGCGGTGGCCTCTTTCTGTGAGACCGTTATGGTTCGGAAAGAGGCCGCCGAGCGAGATCGCGAGAGGGCTGATCCCGCTTGGAGAAGGAGGCGACGGCGAGGCGGCAGTGGCCGCCCCGCTGCGCTGCCCCATAAGGGGCTTTTGTGTGGTATCCCCTGCCAGGCAGGGGAACTTTCGGGTCCGTGGGTGGTCGGAGTGAGGGCTTCGGCCGTCCGTTAAACGGGCCCCGGGAGGGCGGCGGCAATGTGCTGCTGTCAACACCGTGGTGTTCGGGGGTGGCTAGATAGCCTCCCCCTGGACGTGCAAAGGCACAGCGCGAGGTGGGCACCGGTGCGTTCCCTTGGAGATCCCGGAGCCCCCCAACATGCGTCGAGGATGGCCACCGGGGGGGTTTTAGTGAGTACACGAGTCCGTGAACCTCACATAACCCTACTGTACCCTCTATGCAGTAGGGTATCTGGTTGCAGATTTCCCCCTCGTCAACAAAAAAAAAAAAAAAAAGGGGTTGGTGGTAGAAGGGTAAAAATTTAGGGTTGCATGTATTTTTGAATGCTGTATCATAAAAAAATAGAAATTAAAAATTTTGTCTAAAAAATAAAAAAAAAATTTAGGGGTGGACTACCCCTAACATTTAGGGGGATGAAAAATAAATGTTGGCCGATTCTCCTAGATACCCGATAACCACAAAAAATTTCATCAAAAATCGGTTAAGCCGTTTCGGAGGAGTATGGCAACGAAAACTGTGACACGAGAATTTTATATATTAGATAGAAAAACACCCAGACACGGAACAAATATCTGTAGATTATGCAAACATTTGTTCTGTGGTGGGAATCGAACTCGCTACCTCCTGTGTCTCAGCCGGCTATACGTCCACTGCGCCACGGAGGTCGTCTAACTTTATGTGCACCTTTATCAGGTCATCTTTCCATCTAGTAGGCGGCCGTTCTACGATGCGGTTACCAGTGCGTGGTCTCCACTCACAAACTTTTCTATCCCAGCGGCCGTCAGTTCTTCGAGCTGTTTACCCCACCCACTGCCACTTCAACTTCCTGATTCTCATGTAGCCGTTACACGATGGGCCATAATGGTCCATCATAGACGATCACCATCGTTAAGAGGGCATAATTGCCTGTAATCCCCCATGATTGGTGAAGATCGAGCCTAATTGCCGCTATGTCGGTTTTTTGTATTGATTGATGTGATGATTGTAAGCGTGTCCACACGATCGCCGATCACTCAATTCGTATTTGTTAACGGTACGGTGCGGACGCGTGTGTTATATATAATGTGTTATATAATGGTTATATACACTAAATAAATAAATAGCGGCAGCTGCTACTGTTTCGATATCCATAATTAACAAATGTAGCTGCGCAATCATGGTGGCAATCATTGTGCATTCTGTGATTGTCCATCATGGCCCATCGTGTAGAGGCGCTACCGGGGCTGTGTCAGTGACTTTATTTGATTTAGAAAAAAAGGGTGGGAAGGGGGAATTAACTACTAGCGTACACAATCATCGGAATTGGTGGTCAGCCCCCACTGCTATTGAGTCGCCACTAGCCATTTACCTTCACTTTTAATTTCACCATAATTCAACTAAAAATTCTAGTAAAATGCTATCTTAAACCTGTCTCGACTCTTTCCACAAAGTTTGTGAAAATACACAAACCTGTAAACAAATACGGTAAACACCGTTCCATACGTTTGTTCAGTCCATATACAAGTCCCATAATATTCCTCCACGATATCTTTATACGATATTCCCACACTATACAACATCAACCTTAAGATCATACATGTAAGATTCAGTTTGTGTTGAAGATGTTATGTAACGATAGAAATATAAGACAGTACTAAAGCTCCTACGTATAAATTCAAATCGAGCAGGCACTCTGGTCCTAACTGGCATTTTCACGGGCTGCGAACGCTCAGACACAATACACTGAGACGCAGAGTCGGTGCCAGGGAATAGTGCCAGGGGAACAAACACACTAATTACATAGGAACAGATGTAAAGCTTAGTACAACGAGCAACACAGCCGCACGCACACATAGATGACCTCCGTAGCGCAACAGCCGGCTGAGACGCATGAAGTAGCGGGTTCGACCCGCAGCGGAACAAATGTTTGCTTTATAATACTAGTGGTTTGCCCCGAACTGAGATCTCGCGAGTCTACCATAAAAACAAAAAATATATAATTCGTCATCTTTGACAATCAAAATAGTGCCACGAAATATATAACCAAACAACTTGACCTACAGTTTTATTCAAATTACAGGTAACGGGAGTTCATGTAAATTGGATAATTTTTTTGAGGTACAAATTGCAGTTACTCTGGATTTCTGACTTTTGCCTGTATGTGTGATACTTAAGCTACACGCATACCTAATTACACCACTGTGGGGTCACTGGTATTCCCTGCGAATTTTGTCAATGTTTAGTTTTTAATATGGCTAATAGTGCAACAACTACAAAAATATTACTAAAAATAAAAACGGGGTCGAAATGTATTAATGAAAACCTTTCATTAGACGTCTCACTTGACCTAATAGTCTCAATTTATTTACTTTTTAACCCCTCTTGAACACCAATATCTCAACAACCTCCCAATATTTTTAGCTCATTTAGTCACATCAAAATTGTGCCATCACTACCTATGTATCAATTTTCACGATGATTGGATCAATGCTTCGAAAGTTACCCTCGGACAAACAAACATACATACATACATACATACATACAACGCCGATTTGCCCAAGTTTATTTAGAGAACTCGCTTCGCTCGATCAATAATTATGTATGTATTATATCAGTTATCTGGTTCCCATAGCTTCATACAGCTTTGCTTAGTTTGGGTCTAGATGGCGCTGTGTGAAATGCCCAGCATTATTCATTACATAATTATTACATTCCCACTTTTTGTATAGACTTTAAGCACTCATGTAACAGATTACAAGCCCATCGTCACTTATTAGAATCCTAACTTGGATGCACATGCCTTGGTACGTTTGAAATGGAGGACATGCCGGTTCTCTCACTAAGTTTTCCCTTCACCGTTTTGAACAAGTGCAAATGTTTAAATGTTTTAAATCGATAAAGCCATTTGTGCACGGTCGAGGCATGGTCGCGCGGTTTGAACCCTCGACCTCAGAAATCGTCTTTAAAAAAATGCAGCAGCCAGTTAACGAGGTACTGAATTTTGGAGCAGAGACAAAAGAGTACCAATCACAGAGAGCTACATGACTTGTAAATAGTTTAAAACAGGACTTCCCAAACGGTGGGGCGCCCCCCGGGGTGAGGGGGCGTAGAGATATCATGATATTCATGATTTAACAATAACACACAGATTAAGTCGCGTCATCTAGTTCCAATCGGGACCAAAACGAATATTTGTCGATCACACATTGTACTAAAAAAGGCGTGCATTCGCTCAATATGCGCGTGCGCGGGGGCTACATACAGAACATACAGTAAGTAACACTAAAGATGTTATTTAATTTTCGCGAGAAATAAATGTAGTGGAAATAAATTTTGTGTTTTTATTGAAGCAATGGAAAATATGGGAGGCGCTAGGCAAAAAAGATTGGGAAACCCTGGTTTAGAAGTACAAGTAAATTATGGTACCTAATTAGTTCATGAAAACCCAAAATCGATGAGCATGTTTGAAGAATATAATGAGAATTAATGAAAGAAAAGAAGTATGTTAAGATAGGACCAAGGGGAGATCTGTGATCTCTGCCTACCCCTCCGGAATAAAGGCGTCACAGTATGTGTGTATGTTCAAAAGTGGGCGAAATCCTAGCCCTGACCCTGACAATGCACTACATTTTAGTGGGTGAAATAAGAAAATTGTATTTTGTGCATTTGTATCGATTCTGAGTGCACTCCCGGAGAGGATTCGGGAATGACAAAGAGCGTTATTTACCGTCAGTATGCGAACTAAATAATGCTAAATGTATTTCAAGTTTTGTAACTTAAAGTAATTTTATTTGAGTCTCAAGGATATACCAGATTAGATGAACTCCAATTACCTGCAATTTGAATGAAATTGTAGGTCAAGTAATTTGATTAGTTTTCGTGGCACTATTTTGATACATGAAAGATTACAAATAATATTTTTTGTTTTAATCGGAGACTCGCGAGATTTCAGTTCGCAGCGAATCACTAGTTTAATAAGATAACAATGGACCCATTTTGTTAATAAAAAGCTTAAATTTAGGAGAGTTAGTTCATAATCACGAATTGCGGTTTAGTCCTCTGCGTGAGCTTCCACATCAGAGGACAATCGAGTTTGTTCGTGATGATGTTCAGGTTGCTCTCGTGTACCGTGCGCAGTAATAAGGTTGTTTTTTTATGCCAGATGGCATCAAAGGTGTCTGCGCATACTTCGGTGAACATGTCTGAGACACTATACAAGCGCGGGAGCCGCAACAGCGCCCTGAACGCATTAAAAGGCTCCCCCTAATCTCTTCACCGTCAACAACAGTAAGGCTCGGAATATATTGCATCCGGGCTTGTCGGAACTGTTTATTAACGGCCCCTGACCAATCCGTCACACAACCAAACCTTTGAATTTTTCCTGCATCGACTACACACGATCCGAGGCCATCCGACTCCGATTTTTACCTGGAAGCAACCTGGACACGCTCCAGATTCGCAGGATCGGGGAGACCCGGATGCCATATAGTCCGAGCCTAAACCGTAAAACAAACCTTTGGATAGAGAGGATCATTGCCTGATGGAAGATTGGCCAGGGTGTAAAAAAGAATATACTAATTATTAGAAAAAGAAAAATACTATAAAAATTTTACTTACAAAACTTCCGTGATTTATTTCTATCATTCTTATAACTACGGGGTTATCACGCGATTTTATGCTGTACGCACTCATCCAGATGAAGGTTCACGAATTGAACAGAAAGATTGTCGGTCGAAACACTGATAAAACGGTACGTGATAAATCCCGTATTTATAATAATGACTATAAACATTGTTTATCAATATTATAACAACAAATTTTTCCTGGATAAGTTGGATAATTTTTGACACTTTTTTAAAGAAAAATGTGTCGTAGGATCGTAGAAGATATAGTACATATATGACCTTTGCATTTATATTATTGTGATTTATCACTCCCCTCTATTTATATTTGATCTGAAAACACTCCAATACTTACGTCAACAGTCTAATTAGTAAAATAAATATTAATTATGATACGTCACGTCCCACATTAAAATAGATTATGATCTCGCTCGCGGCTAAATGCAATAAAATAAAACTTGTTAATTAAATTATATATGAAATATGACAGTTATCTGCAATGCAGATGATGTTGCCCTTTTAATGCGTGTTCACATGATATGGGGTATGTGCATGAGCGAAAAAAAATACTGGACATTTCACACATCGTTATCTAGCCCAAAACTAAGCAAAACTTGTACTTTGGGAACCAGATAACTGATAAAAATACATAAAACCTTATTGTTTGTAAATATATATATAATAGTCAGAATATAAATAAAAACAAATATCTGTAGATCAGGTTAACATTTCCTCCGCGGTAAGAACCGAACCCGCAACCTCATGCGTCTCAGACAGCTATTCGCTCAATGGGCTAATGAGGTCGTTAAATAAAAGGTTGTTCTAGAACATAGAATAAAGATATAAATAAATAATAAGTACCATTTTATGACTGGACATTTCACACAGCGCTATCTAGCCCCAAACTAAGCAGAGCTTGTACTATAGGAACCAGATAACTGATAGAATACTTATATACTTTTTTTTCTTTGTAAATACATACTTATAATATATATAAAAAAATCCAGACCCGGAACAAATATCTGTAGATCATAGAAACATTGGCTTCGCGGCGGGAATCGAACCCGCTACTTCCTGCGTCTCAGCCGGCTATTTGCCAACTATACCACGGAAGAATGAGAACGTGTAATATCAAAATGATAGAAGGTTGGATATCGTTGACTCAAAAACCCTATGTAGTATTTATAAAGAATGTATGGCGTTACTGTGGCGTAAATAAGTTCGGAACTTATGTGCCAACTAGTAGAATTTAGTGTTCAGTATTAATTTATTCACCATTTCATTACATTTCATAACACCGGTATGTCAAAAATTTATTAAAAATGTCAATGAAATAAACTGGTGGCTCGCCCCGAACTGAGATCTCGCAAGTCACCGATTAAAACAATAAAAATATTATTTGTAATCTTTGACTATCAAAATAGTGCCCCGAAATAAACAACCAACTAACTTGACCTATAATTTCATTCAAATTACAGGTAATGGGAGTTCATGTTAATTGGAATAATTATTTTTGATAGAAATTGCAGTTATTCTGGATTTCAGACTGTTGCCTATATGTATGTCACTAAAGCTATACGAATACCAAATTTCAGCATTGTGGGGTCACTCTTGTACCCTGTGAATTTTGTCAAAGTTTTGTTTTTATTATGGCTAATAACTCAAAAACTAAAATGATTAAACTAAAAATAAAAACAGCGTTGAAATGTACTAATGAAGACCTTTCATTTGACGTCCCATTTGACCGAATAGTCTCATTTTAATTTTTTTACCCCACTTGAACCCCAATATCTCAACAACCCCTCAACATTTTAAGCTCATTTAGTCACACCGAAACATAGTACATATGTATAAAATTTCACGTTGATCGGATGAACGCTTCGAAAGTTATCCTCGGACAAACAAACATACATACATACAATGCCGATTTGCCCAAGTTGATTTAGAGATCTCGCTTCGCTCGACCAACTAACTACAACTAACCAGAACATTGGTACAAACAATTTAAAAATATTTTTCAATAAAATCAGTTTCATAATTCTTGAAGTTATATATCTTATAATTACATAACAAAAACAGGCAAGTTTGATGAGACTTAAATAAGGGTACTATTTGCAGTAAAAAAGGGATATTTACCGTGATCATGGCGAATGCAACTGCGTCTTAATATCGGGATACTCAAAAACTCAAAATCATGGTAAATATCCAGTTTTTACTGCAAAAGTTGATCATGACCATGTTAGTTTCAAAAGTTATTTTGATTAAGGGTTTTTTGGCGTGTGGGAATTTTATGTTTTGGATCAAGGTCTCTCCGCTTATAAATACATCCGCTCCATAATAGTTCACAGCACAGTGCCATCGTTCCGGCTGAATTACCATCCAGCGGAAACCGCGCTAATTGCGCTGAAGTTTTTAAAACATAAACAGTACCTACGTATAACGATTTAAACATTATTTTATTTGCGTCAAGCGCTTTTTGTTTATGAGCAGTTTTATTTAGTGCGTTTTTAGTGCGCCGCTTGACAAGTGGATAATTGGTTTAGCTAGGTCGTTGATTTATGGACCGAACTTATTGTTAGTTTATTTTTTCTTGTGGTTTCTAGTCTACTGTTTATCTCTCTGAAAGCAATAATGCTTTTAGAGAGTTATAGCCGTTCTCGCGCAAACTTATGTTTCTAGTGGGAATCATTGAGCGAGCGAAGCGAGATCTCTAAATTAACTTTGGCAAATCGGCGTTGTATATGTGTACGTACATATGTCTGTTTGTCCGAGGATAACTTTCGAAGCGTTTGTCCGCTCATCGTAAAATTTGGTACATAAGTTGTGGCACAATTTTGGAGTGACTAAATGCGCTAAGTGTGAGATGGGGAGGGGAGGGGGGGTTGAAATATTGGGGTTCAAGAGGGGTAAAAAAATAAAATATAATGGTACTATCCGGTCAAAGGGCACGTCTAATAAAAGTGCTTACCATCCATTGGTAAGACATTTTATTGAGTACATTTCAACCCCGTTTTTATTTTGTGTGGTCACTAGTGTACCCTGTGAATTATGTCAAAGTTCAGTTTTTACTATGGCTAATAACTCAAAAACTATAAAAACTTTACTAAAAATAAAAACGGACTCTAAATGCACTAATGAAGTCCTTTCATTTGACATCCCATTTGACCTAATCGTCTCATTTTTTTTTACCCCTTTTGAACCCCAATCAAAGTCAAAGTCAAAGTCAAATATTTTTATTCATTAAAATCACAAGGATCACTTTGAAACGTCAATTTTACTGCCTGTTCCTTCGCGACCAAGCCAGGAAAGAAAGGCAAGAAAACCAGGCTGGTTGTTTTTTTTTAATGATCCTTTTACAATAGGTACATAATACAGAAAAGAAATTACGTCTAAATTGTAACATTTTGAACGAGTTGGGGCAGTTTCAATCCCAAGCTTCTCTATCATCTAAATAATCTGATATTTTATAGTAGGCTCTTTTATAAAGATTTTGTTTAATTACGTTTTTAAATTTGTTAATTGTCAATTTTTGTACATCCCTTGGGAGTTTGTTATAAAAGCGCACACCTTGCCCTTTAAACGATTTACTAACTTTATGGAGTCTACATGTGGCAACAGCGAGTTTATCTTTATTTCTAGTATTAAAATTATGATTATCGCTATTTTTCTTAAACAAATTAATATTTTTGTGAACATACATTAGATTTTCATAGATGTATTGACAAGGGAATGTCATAATATCTATTTCTTTAAACTTATTGCGTAATGATTCTCTGGGGCCCATATTATAAATTGCACGAACAGCCCTCTTCTGCAGCACAAAAACGGTGTTTATATCTGCAGCACTCCCCCACAGCAGTATACCGTATGACATAATGCTGTGGAAGTAGCTGAAGTAAACTAGTCTAGCTGTGTCTACGTCTGTAAAAAGACGGATCTTTTTGACTGCGTATGCCGCAGAACTAAGTCTCTTCGACAACCCATCAATGTGAGGGCCCCATTGAAGCTTATTATCTAGGGTTATACCTAAGAATACGGTGGTGTCCACAAGAGCCAACTCCTCGTCTTTGATTTTTATGTCTGCTTTAACTTGTGTAACATTAGGTAGTATAAATCTAATACATTTTGTTTTCTTTTCATTTAGAAGTAGATTGTTTACATTGAACCATTTTACCACCTTAGAGATTGCATTGTTTACATCGTCAAAATCGGTTTGTCGTCGCTTTAATTTAAATAAAAGTGACGTGTCATCTGCAAACAATACAACCTCATGATCGTCCCGTACTAGATGGGGAAGATCATTAATATATACTAAAAACAAAAATGGTCCCAGAATTGATCCCTGTGGTACACCCATTTTAACCAGAGACCCCGGAGAACGCTTCCCATTCACGTCAACTCTTTGCACTCTGCCACTTAAATAAGAAGTGAGAAAGTCTAGAGCAACGCTCCTAATACCATAATGGCGTAGTTTCCTGATTAATGTGTCATGGTCTACGCAATCAAATGCCTTGGACAAATCACAAAAAACACCTAAAGCGTCATGAGACTCCTCCCAGGCATCAAATATGTGCGATATTAACTCAATACCAGCATCAGTGGTTGAGCGACCCCTGGTAAATCCGAATTGTTTATGATGCAGTAAATTATGTGAATTGAAATATCTAAGCAGTTGATTTAAAATTAGTTTTTCAAATATTTTACTAAATG
Organism: Philereme transversata; assembly: GCA_963924445.1. Lineage (NCBI taxonomy): Eukaryota > Metazoa > Arthropoda > Insecta > Lepidoptera > Geometridae > Philereme > Philereme transversata. Next base: position 18,611,826 of record OZ004347.1, read on the forward strand.
TCGGAAGTACTGAGATTGGTCTAAAATTACCAGGATCAGAACTAGTGCCTGATTTGAAAAGTGGAGTTATTTTACTGTGTTTCATTAAATCAGGGAATACACCACAGTCAATACACTCATTGAATATTAAAGCTAGTTCAGGAGCAATTATGTCAATCAATGTTTTTATGATGCTAACAGAGATGCCCCAGAGGTCCGTGGTTTTCTTAACATTTATCAGTTTGAAAGCTTTTATAATGTCATCACTATTTACATAATCAAATTTGAATTGTGATTTGCATTCCGTTAAGTTTGCTTTTAACAAAGACTCTGCGACTATGGGAGAGGAGTTTAAAGATTTTGTGGTAGAGACTGGAATATCGGTAAAAAAGTCTTCGAACGCATTAGCTACATCACCATCATGATTGATCGTGGCATTGCCAATTTTCAAATTAAACTTATTGTTCTTAGTTGCGACTCTTCCAGTCTCGCTGTTGATTATTTTCCAAGTGGCTTTTACTTTGTTTTGACTAATTTTTATTTTTGAACTCAAATGACGCGCTTTTGCTTCACGACAAACATTTTTAAAAATCTTTGAATATTTTTTGACTTTTTCTTTAAACTCCTCATTAAAATTATATTGTTTTTCAGCATAAAGATCATACAATGTTTTTCTGCTTTTATGTATTCCCACTGTTGCCCAATCACAGAACTTTTGACCATCAGAGACCATGATCGATTTAGGTGTAAAAATTGAATTAAACACATCACAAAATTTCTTAAAAAACGTGTTGTATAAATTATTTGGATTATTATTATTATGTACACATGGAAGTACAGAAGTTAAGTTTAATTTAAGTTTGTCCAATCGATTAATGGTCATAGGTACACAAGTAATTTTACTTTTAACAAGATTTTTTGTTTGAATTTCTATTTTAATTATTTGACCAAGATGATCCGATTTAATATTACTAATTAAACTTCTATTTAAAATTTTTACATTGGCATAAATGTTGTCTATACATGTGGCTGAAGTGTCCGTTATTCGAGTAGGCTCCATAAATTGAGGCTTCAGATCAAATGATTGAAATAAACTAGTTATTCTAGTGTTTAATGAGTTATGTTCTAGCAAATTTATATTGAAGTCTCCGCATGCAATAATGTATTTATTTGATGTTGATAATTTAAACAAAATTTCTTCCATATTTTTTTCAAAAATGTCAAATGTGGCAGATGGTGGTCTGTAAACGCTTATAATTATGAACTGCTCCAACTCTACGCAGGCTATTTCAATATGTCTTTCTACAGAGAGGTGAACTATATCTAATCGATCTTTAAATTTGATCTGTTTATTAAGTAGTATTAACGAGCCACCACGTATAGCATGTACTCTGCAGAAAGAACTACCAACTCGGTGTTTACTGAAACTGAACATGACCTCATGGCTTTTCAGCCAATGTTCTGTAATGCAAATAATGTCAATGTTATTTGAGTTCATGTACAATTCCAGTTCTAATTCTTTACAACTAATTCCTTCAATATTTTGGTGCATCAAGTTGGTAGGGTTTAAATTTTTATTATTTATTGACTTTCTGTTAACTCTATTTTTAATAAATTTATTATTTGATTTTTGAATGCTAGAGATTTCCTCTATTGTCTTGTTATGCAATTTAAATGACTTGGAATAATTTCCAAAGTCTTTTTTTTAATTGAATGACACTGTTCAATAGAAGCAGTTTGTTTAGCCAAGTTTTTGGCTGTTATACTAAAATAATACGATAGCGACACAGCTACCTGTCGTTTGTAGAAACTAGAAAGGTAGTATGTACCTTTGGTCAAATAATAAGCTTTACTAACAACCTTGTTAGAATCAATTAAATGAATTAATTTATTATTTCATGATATTGTATGCAAAGTCATATTCAACTTATATCTTAAGTCATTTTCTGCCTGTGGCAAGCTGTTGCTATAAGGGAAGGTGAACATTACAATTTTATTAATTTGTAGTGAACACAGAGTATCAAAGTATTTAATAAGTTCTGATTTGTTCACATTACCCCTATTTCCAAGCCAAATAATCAGATTAGATTGATTGTCAAATTTGTACTTTGCTATTATTTGCATAATTTCATGCAGGCTAGAATAAGGTAGACAATTATTTATGACTGAATGTCCCAACTTCATAGTCAATATTTGGCCCATATTTTTTCCAATTTCATCGCTGAACATAATAGTTTTATAAACATTTCTATTAACATTTTTATTTAAATTTAAAGTTATGGAACTGACACACCGCTTGGAAGCGGGTGAGGCAGGGCACACTGGCTCTGGATTCTCAGAGCGCTGACAATCACATATTTGATTGGCCACCAATGAATCATAACGCAATATCTCAACAACCCACATTTTCAACTCATTTAGTCACACCAAAATTGTGCCATCACTACCATCTATCTATCAAATTTCATGATGATCGGATCAACGCTTCGCTCGATCAATTAGAAAAATAGAAAACCGTAGGAAGTTTAAATTAACCAAAACAAATACCTTTTTAACAAAAATATAACGGACTTAACCAAACTTCTTAACTGGTTTCGATGAAATTTCTATAAGATCAATATGAAAGTATATTCTTTTAAATAAAAAAAGAATTTTCCAAATCGGTTGATAAATGACGCAGCTCCGAGGTAAAATTATGCAACAATTATGCGTCCGTATAAAATTTGAGGGTTGCCCTCGATTTTTTTGAGATCCCATAATCAGACGATTCCGACGAATTGAGAACCTCCCACTTTTTTAAATCGGTTAAAAATGCTTGCTAAAGCAATAAACAGGCCTCAGGTCAAATGAATATAATATTTCAATTTGTTATTGTTTGTTCTGAAAGGTCTGTCCTGTGTATGTGTCAAATACCTAAGTATTTTCTTTATTTCTATCTTTTATTTCGTATTCAAAAGGCAAGTACAGTTGTGGCAAGTGGCATGCCAGTGGCCATAAGTCAGCGGCGGTAATGCGTCCATAAAACACGGCCCGCATTCTGGATGCGCCAGATTAATCAACTGCTCTGTGAGCAGGAAATAAAATATTTCCCACTCGACGATATGCCGAGGTTCCCTGGTACAGCTAAATTACTTTGAGTTTATTATACGAAAGAGAAAGTGATGAATTTGCTTACAAGAAGAATGTCACCATCATTGTATCAGCCATGGCACGGCCACTGCTAAACTTAAGCCTGCTCCATAAATTTCCAGGCGACTGACCCGCACCCAACGGTCCCCAGCAACCTTTAATAAATCATTAATATAAATACGGGATTTATCACGTACCGTCTTATCGGTGTTTCGACCGACAATGTTTCGGTTCAATCATGAATTTTCATCAAGGTGAGTGCGATCCGCTCCGAAAAACACCTCGCCTCGCACTGCGCGCCGCAGCCCTCTGCGCACGAGTAGCGAGAAAGCGAAACGTATCTACCAGGTTGACTGACTGAACACATACGTGCAATAAAGAATGTTGACTCCAACAGTTTTGCAGTGGCGGAACATGCCTTAGATTCTGATTCGACGCACTACATACGTTTCGACAAGGCCCGGGTCTTAACGAGACAGAAGTTCTTCGTTCCTCGCAAGATCCGAGAGGCGATAGAGTTAAGTCGTGTGCCGAACTTTAACAGAGATATAGGATGGATTCTACCGCCAGCCTGGAGGCCATGTCTTCATGATACAAGCGACAGAAGAGTGAGTGAACCTGGTAGAGACATAGTTAGTGTTGTGTGTTTGCCTGTACCGAGAACTGCCGAAAAGAGCAGTAGTGATGATAATGATGATGATGCATCCTGTCAATGCGCTGGGCCATCGTTGAATCAATCCCCACCACCACGCGCGTCAACTCGTGCGCAGAGGGCTGCGGCGCGCAGTCCGAGGCGAGACGTTATTCGGAGCGGATTGCACTCACCCTGATGAAGGTTCACGAATTGAACCGAAACATTGTCGGTCGAAACACCGATAAGACGATACGTGATAAATCCCGTATTTATAATATTGATTGAAATAAATCACGAAAGTTTTCTTTAAATCGTCTTTCCATCTAGTGGGGATCGTCCTACGCTGCGTCCTACCTTTCTGACTGTTCATCGAGCTAGTTTGGAATAGTTGAAGAGGTATATTTCGAATGGATTTAAATTATCATCATCATCCTAATATCAACCACAGGACATCCACTGCTGAACATAGCCCTATAGATTTCCAGAGATACCGATCTTGAGCGGCTTGCCCCAACGGCTACCCTGCAACTTTTATCAGATCGTCTTTCCATCTAGTGCAGGGTTGCGCTTTCCAGCAGGGCTAGCACAGTGATTTCCTTGTCTACTCTTCGAAGAGACGACAAGGCATTGACCGCAACTTGTATTTCTGCGTGTGTTTTAATTTGTTTTTTTTATATTATTTTTAAATTTAAGTGTGATGTACAATAAAGCGTTATTCTATTCCATTCTCTGTCGATTCTTCGGAAATTGTCTTTGCCACGAGCAGGCTCAACATTTTGTATTCCTAGACAAGAGAAGGATACTCTGTCTATAGCAACGTACGTTGGATATATAATTAATTAAATATCTAACCAAAAATTGTTGGCAAGCGCGCGATTGAGAAGAGTGTGAAAGAAACAACTTGAGAAGACAGTGTTGTCTAGGCATCGCAAGACCTAGACATTTTCAGAAGAAAGTTGTCTATCCTTAAATGTCAAAGATAGAGAAAATGATTGCTATCGTGCTCGGCGTTGTAGACTTCTGTCGAGGAAGTGTCGACAACGTTTCTTCCGGTTGATAAGTGTCTTCTTTGTTCTGAAAAATGTCTCATGACTAAATCCTTCTCTACAGTTACTGTGCTAGGCCTACAGTACGTGGTCTCACCTCGAGAACCTTTCTGCCCCAAGTTGTCAGTCCTTCAAGCTATGTGCCCAGCCCACTGCCATTTCAGCTTGCTAATCCTTTGTACTATGTCGGTGACTTTGTTAAATCTCCTCATTTCTGTGGTAAGAGTGGTTAATGCAGACAGAATATAGTAAAATCAGAGATTGTAGTCCAACTCTATGAAACTACACGTAGTGTACCGTACACGTGCCACGTTACGAGGAAGACGTGATCTAGCCGCGATCGGACTCAAGGCTCTACTGTTAAAGTTCATTTTTGTGAGAATCTATTATTATCTACGATAAATATATAAAAATAAATTGGTCAAGCTTGGTTGGCTTGGCTTGGTAAAGGGTTCCATAGCCTGGAACCCTGTAGGGTAACTTAGTCATATTAAATACAAAGTAAATATGACTGAATTACGACCGTACTAGCCTCGAGACGAAGGGGTGCGTAAGTATAAAAAGTTCCAAGCCTAAATCACCTCAACTTCGATGTAGGGGAGGTACCGGTATGTAATTTTTATTGATCGAGCGAAGCGAGATCTTAAATCAACTCGGGCAAATCAGCGTTGTATGTATGTATGTTTGTTTGCCCAAAGATAATTTTCAAAGCGTTAATCCAAGCATTGTTAAATTTGATGTATAGATAGCTAGTGATAGGACAATCCTGGTGTGACTAAATGAGCTAAATATTTGGGGGTTGTTGGGATATTGGGGTTCAAGAGGGGTTAAAAAATCAACTCTTCAATATAAACCAAATAACATGGACCCCCGTTAATTGTAATTTGAATGAAACTGTAGGTTAAGGTAGCTGGTTATGCATTTCGCGGCACTATTGTAGTAGTCAGAGATTATGAATACTATTTTTTTTTGTGTACCACTAGTAATTTCAATTTCTTATTCTATCACCCCAAAAAAATATGCACCGGATGAGGTTTAAACCCGTAACTTTCCTCTTGATACAGGAAGACGCTGCTATCTTCGCGATGGACTTATTTTAATATTAATTAAGGCTCAAAACATCATTAGAGTTCCACCTATGTAGCCTGTAGTTCGTATTTACCCGACTACGCAGAATGAGAGTAATGTTTTTAACTCCTAAGATAAATATTCGCTCCTAATATAAAGGAGGAGAGACAAACAGACCGACAAAAAATAAATAATAAAGAAATAATTATTTCTGGACATTTCACACAGCGCTAGATAGCCTCAAACTAAGCATAGCTTGTACTATGGGAACCAGATAATTGATAGAATACTTATATATACTTTTTTTTGTAAATACATACTTATAATATTTAGAAAAACAACCAGACCCGGAACAAATATCTGTAGATCATGCAAACATTTGTTTTGCGGCGGGAATCGAACCCTCCTGCGTCTCAGCCGGCTATTCGCCCACTGCGCCACGGAGGTCGTCAATACATACAATTATATTCAGTCGTTTAGTTTTCATAGTAGCCTCCTAACTTTTATTTATTATCGCGTTCCCGATGTCGATGCGAGTTCAATTTTAGGGAACCTCGCTATTTTTCTTTTCCGACGAAACATGTTTTTTAGGGTCAAGGGTGGAATGAATAAATAACACCCAATGGACGAGGAGATGGCCTGGTATTTCTTAAGAAGCAAATTCTGCAAAAACTGGGAGAAAATCTTGTGACTTTCACCCAATTTCCACTAGAGGCACATATAAATCGTATATGTTTTCTAAATAAGCAATCTTTTCAAAAATGCACATTCTAATGGAAGACATTGGTAAGATATCTTTTGCTCGCTCACTACGTCATAAAGATGCCTTACAATAGCGGAATTGTACCATCAATTTAATATAAGCTATGTAACCAACAACGGATCAGTGTTGTCATATATCGTAACAGCTTATGCAAACCCCGCTGATCAAATATCCGTAGTTTCCCAATCCAAGCCCCCATCCAATCGGAAAGAGATTTGCAACACAAATGAGCGCTGGAATCAGACGCCAATCGACACAATTTGTTTTATCTCACACAAAATCCTGTTGAGCGATTAGGCCACACCTTTTGTTTTGTGGATTAGATCAGTCAATGTTGTGCTTTCTTTTTATTTTTGATGATTGTGATTTGTTGAAGTCAGAGTTACTAAAAATAAAGTATAAGAGCATATTTATGCTTCGCACGGATTGTTAATTAAAATATAATACAGTCTATAATAGCCCTGTGGAATAGTTCAATAGTTCTGTAGATTATTCTATACATACAAATTTACCCCCCCACCCTCCAATAAAAAAAAATCGATGAGACCTGTATCTTATATTTTTTTTTAGAAGTTACTTTTAATTTGACTAATGATTTGTTTTATTCATACAAACTTTAACCCCCTTTTAACCCTGAAGCTCTTATTTTTCAAAATATTTTTAAATGTTAACCCAATAGTATGAGGTTAAACCTACGTTTCATCAAAATCCATTTTGCAGTATCAGCGTGATACAATACAAAGGGGCATACAGACAAAACTGTAATATAAGTACTTGTTTACAAGTACCTAATCAATGTAATTACTTGGACTGGACGTTGGTTAAAGCAGTCACAGAATAGTAGTCAAGCGATACTCGTAGGCCAAGAGAAACTTTAAATTTAGTTACCGAAATACTCCGATTCTCTTAACTAGATGACACCCACTCCGACAGTTATAGGTAGGTACCAACTATTGTCACATAAGTTGCTGTTGGTTTACAGTAATTTATTTACGTGAAAATGGTTTATTTAATGTGTTACCACAACACGAAATCCAGCCTTTTCACAACAAAATGGTGCGAGCTATAATCGGCTTGTTTCGTTACGTCCGGATGAACTATTATGCTCAAAATATCCTTGACTGTAATCTGATACTCAGTAAGGATTTGATGGGCATTCATTTCAGTTGTTTCTAACAATTTGCTGAATGATATCAATGGATTAACTTGTAAGATTAGCTTATACTGGCTTGATATTATATCATTCTAGCTGATCCGCCGAACTTCGTACCGCCTTGCTTGGCTTGGCTGCCAATGTACGTCACCGGTAGATTGTCAATAGGTCATCATTAGCTGCACCTATGTATGAGAAAGTAAATTTTCTTTATAACTTTTTTTGCGTGAACTTTTCCGATATTTTAATGGTTATTCTGCTATTCGGGGCGGAGACAAATCCAATAAGTTAAAGATCATCAAAATCTGTTCAGCCGTTCTTGAGTTATAAATGATGTTTTTGTTTTACGGTTTTGTTTTAGCCCGACTATGTTTTATAATATAGATTGATACTAGCAGGCTTACTGCTATGACACAATGAAATGGGTGGCCGCAAAAATCTCCCAGACACACGTAACGAAGCAAAACTCCCAGCTATTTCATTGTCCCCACAACATAGCAGTAGGCTTGGTAGTATTGCCGTGCCAACGTCATTTTTGTCACCGCTGCCCGCTAAAAAAATGACAGATAGACATAACCTAAGATGCTAACATATAGTGTTGTCCCTGTCCCACTCGATTGTTTTAGCTCAACCCTACAGTAAATTCTCACACATTTAAACCGCGTGCGGATTAACCGTTGTGCCTGTTGAAGTAATAGGTTATTAAGTCAGTTAGTTTCTATGGAGTCAGGGGCTTGCAGATACCACAAATTTGAGTGGTATATAAGCTTAGTTACTCCATCCACCGACTTCCTGTGGAAGCTGCATTGGCACACCGACTATGTTAAATCTGTGTGACACCCAATTATGTCACAGTGTTACTTGTTGGGATTTTTTCGTCCCATCGAGTTACACTGTTACTCGTTGCTACCTTTTTTAAACACGAGGATTCCCAACGAGTGACATTATAACACGTTGGAACAAAATCCTAACTAGTTACATACTGTGACATGTGTGGTTTTTAAAAATCTTGATACTGTGACATGATTAAGTCGTTGGGAAACCGCCCCATCAGGGTGCAGTCTATCGAGCAAAAGGTTTACAGATCCTGATATCATTACGATTCTACGTCTTCTCTTCCGAGAGTAGATAAAGCTTTCTCTCATATCTACTTCACAACCATAAGCAGTAGAAATAATTCAATAGTAATTTTGTCTTCACAAATATCGATAAAACCTTTGTTTGGGAAGGTATCCTCCCTCTAAACTCAAAGATTTGCTGAACGAAAACTCTAAAGTTTCACAATTGAACATGTCTTATAATTCTATATTTTGTTCGTTTTATCGTGGACAATAAAGAATAAAGATATGATGACGCTTAGGAGACTGTACAATGGGAACTAGGCCATAATTCCCGCATTCATGTAAACCTAAATAGGCATCAACTATTTATAGTGTCACCAAGTGTTCCGCTGCCGTTTTTCGGGCGCCTAACCCGGTAGCGTTTAACATTAATTACCACACTGCAATCCACATTTTGCAGAATTATGTCCGGGAGACACTGTCTAGCTGGATGGCGTACAAACTGATGTTTTTATAAAACATGACCGTTAAAAAAAAACGAGTGGGGCAAGTGTACCGAGGATTATGTATGTACGTACAGCCACATGACGTCGACTGCTGAATATAGTCTGATCTTTATTCTTGTATTTCTAAATGAATAGTTAAAGCAGTAACTAAAAATTAATTAAACAAATACAAACACCAATTAGTACTAAACACTCACGTGCACGGGTATACTTACTTTAATTTTATATAAAAAAAAATCACACATTGTCCGTCGGAGGGCGCTAGGGGCTAGGATACAGCAATCTAGTCTAGTACTTAGCACACCCCTACCCTTCTATTGTAATGTAATTAGGAGCGTAGTAAATGATCTAGATATAAGCACTAAGTTTTTAGTTTTAAGCTTGCTTTGCTATGTACCTACTTACTTGTATTTTCTTGTGTGCTAATAAATTATTATTAGTAGTATAGTCCGTCCCCATATATTTTCAGAGCGCGCGATCTTGTACGCCAAACGGCTCCCAGCAACTTTCATCAGATCGTCTTTCCATCTAGTGGTGGAGCCGTCCTACGCTGCGCATTCCAGTGCGCGGTCTCTAGAACCCCGACGGCCGTCAGTTCTTCGAGCTATATGCCCCGCCCTAAATTTATATTTATTTACCTACATTTGTATGAATTTAACAGCAGCATCTAGTTATGTGACTCGAAAACTAAGTAAACTTTTAAGCCTGATTTCTAAAAAAACTTTTATAGATAGAGACTTTATTTTATATTTCTGTTAACTTTGCATTTATTTGCATCAAACATATTAATTTCAGATTGCCCACTTTAAAAACTTCGGAGATAAGAGGATAGTAAAGGGGAAAAGTATTTTATTGTCATTTTTAGGGTTCCGTACCGCAAAAGGTAAAAAAGGAACCCTTATATGATCACTCCCTTGTCCGTCTATCCGTGTGTCACCACCAATTTTCTCAAGAACGGGTGGACCTATCAAGTTAAAATTTATACCAGATACAGGTCTATAGTCCCTATTAGGTGTATAAAAATTTAGTCCTGAGTTAACACGATATTTTTATCGTATCTTTTGATATGGGCAAATTTAGATTTTCGCGAAAACTTATAGGTACTAAAATATACCTTAATTTTCTTTTTTTATTTTTCGGAGTTTTTCCTTTACTTGTGCTGTAAGACCTTGCTTTTAACCAAAATTGACAATTCTAGGTCAACCGGAAGTACCCTGAGGTTTTGGTTCAAAAAAGCAACGTCAAGCAGCACAAATAAAGGAAAAGTATAAAAAAATAAAAAAGTAGAAAATTAAAGGGTGTCCCCATACATACATAGTTGATGCCAATTAAGATAGTCCTGCGAGTTGTACGGGCGCTCATACAATTTATCATACAAATAACAAAAAAGAACAATGGGTACGGAACCCTCGGCGCACGAGTTTGACTCGCACTTGACCGGTTTTTTATCATGACTCCAAAACAATACAAAATAAAAAATTTAACTAAAACTTACCATTATGACGTTATGATAAGTAATTGTACATAACGGAGTATCCTGACCAACAGGGTTTTTGACAGCAGTGACAGCAGTGAAACAGTGACGTCAGCTAAGCTGACATCACTATTTCCATCATTAGAAACACTCATTGCATTCATGAAACAGCTTTTATATTCACAATAATTATCTTAACAGCTAATTCTTAAGTAAAGTATTAGGTGGTAGACACTTGCCTCGACGGCTCACTCTCAAAAAGTGTCGTCGGTCGCCCGGTTGATTTTTGAGAGTAATTACCAAACATGGCGTCGTGCGGTACTAAGTGAATTTAAAAAACTATTACTCACAAAACCTCAAATAAATTGTTACCGTTACTAACTTAGTCCATAAATTAATGAATCAATTTTTAAACATATTTAGAACTTTCAGATTAATTTAGTTTTAGTTTTAAGCAATCAACATCCGTTTTTATTAAAACTTTTTAAATAAATGCGATGTTTAGGTAAGGCTTCAAGCGAGTGTTTGCTTTAAGTTTATATTAATGCAAACACCCGTGAGATCCATAGCTTGCCCTTTACAAATCAGGATTTTAATTTAGCACTAATTTTTAGGTCTAGAAATCATCTCAAAACAATGAGGAGTACTTAATTGTTTATCGTTGAAAACAACGACAAACAATTCCGTTCCTTTTAACGGAGAAAGCTGAAACTTACATTGAGAACCGAAACATAATTCGTAATTTGATTTGATATTCAATAATTTAATTAATAAGCTTTCATAATTCATAATTCTAATCGTCTTACGCCGACATACCGTATTTGTTTGGGTTTCTGCATTTCCGTGAGTCGCCTACAACCATTGGCAATGCCGCGCTTGCACCGACTGAATTTATTGCTCACATTTACATCGCATACTTTACATGCTGCACCCTTAACAGGACACTACATTACCAGCGATGGTTCCTCTGCCTTTTAAAATTATTGCGATGGTTGGATTAAAATTATTCTTTGATCTAATGTATGCTGAACCGTCTTATAAAAAAAGGAAGAGCTTCTCAATTTATTTTATTTATGTTCAGCGATAGTTCTTTATTATTGATTTATTTAAATGTTGTTAGATTTTTTTTGTGTATTATTTTACTTAAGAAACTTTCATGATTTATTTCAATCATTGAATACGACATAAATCACGTCCCGTTATATTGAAATTTCAACCGATAATGTTTCGGTTCAATTCGTGAACCTTCATCAGGGTGAGTGCGATCCACTCCGAATAACGTCTCACCGCGCACTACGCGCCGCAGTCCTTTGCGTGTGAGTAGACTGGCACGGTGGTGGGGATTGCGTCAATGGCTCAGCGTGTTGACAAGCTGTGTCATCATCATTATCAATACTGCTGTTCTCTTCGGTAGTTCTCGGTACAGGCAAACACACAACACTAACTATGTCTCTACCAGTTTCACTCACTCCTCTGTCGCTTGTATCATGAAGATATGGCCTCCAGGCTGGCGGTAGAACCTATCCTCTATCTTTGTTAAAGTTCAACACACGACTTATTTCTATCGCCTCTCGGATCTTGCCAGGAACGAAGAACTTCTCTCTCGCTAAGCCCCGGGCCTTGTCGAAACGTATGTAACACGTTATTTTGTTTTATTACAAGCCAACATATATTTTTTTAATCTAATCTACCTATGGACTTGTTCCGAAATCAAGAAATTAATAATAATTTAAAACGTCGTCAAAAGTTATTTAAAGATTTAAAATTGCAGATCTGCACATTTTTTGACTTTCTGTTTACTGACGCATTTATATTTTTGTTAATGATCACGCGGATTTTTCTTCAAGAAGTTCGGAATTGTTAAAAGGTGTGAAATTGTGTGGAACAACAAAGTTTTGTTGCGTAAGAAGGATAAAAAAAATTATTAAACATAGTTGTGAATATGAGGACGCCTTACAGATTTTGTTCAGTCCAGATAGTGCCAGATTATACAAGGTGTTGCAATTTAAATTATGATTAATGATGGAGTATATTTTTGAGACCAACTAATAAAAAAGTAATACATAATCTTTGAAAAATTTAATTTTTGAGTTTTTATGCCTAACATTTAGATACTTACCACCCTGCCGTACGCACTATATGCGCTCTGTGGACTGGTTGGTTCATTGACTGAGGGAGGGCATTGAATAAGCAGGGTTGTTGAACGTCTCATAGTAACTTTTTAGTAATCTGCGGCACCATACTAGTAGTGGCTCTAACATTTCGTCGAGCAGCATTTTATCGATTTGCTCGAGATTTTGATAATAAAACTGATCATTTTATAGATTCATTTTTTTTTAAGTGTAGAGCCCGTCCTTTCAATATACATAGTTTAGTTTAATTTCTACAAATAAAACTAAATTTTCAAACAAAAATAAGATATTGGCGATGGCAATGAAAATAAACTTTATTAACTTAAATAACTTCCTGGAATAGGATTATTTTATATTTTGAAAAGTACTCGACGGAGAACGATTGACTAGTACAATACTAATCAAAGTTTAATATCGATATTTGTCAAATGCTCTCAAAAAATAATGATAAATGAGTTGGTCACTGGGTAAATTTCAAGATAGATCATAAATAGCTTAACCTTGCATGATTTACATAAACTAATAATTTTCAACTAATGAAACTTCATCATCATATCATCATATCATCCACTGCTGAACATAGGCAACGGGGGAGCATAGATTTCTAGAGTGATCGATCTTGTGTGGCCTGCACCCAATGGCTCCCAGCAACCTTTATCAGGTCGGCCATTCATCTAGTGGGAAAGTGTAGCGTATAAAATTGAATACTCTTTATTGCACACCAACAAAATTAAAAATACAATAAAAATACACCATTAAATACAAAAATTAAGGTAAGTACAATGGGCGGTCTTATCGCTAAAAGCAATCTCTTCCAGACAACCTTTGGATGGACAGGATAAAACAAAATTAAAAAGGCGGCGGTGTATCCACGAGTATGTTCATAAACTTACATAAACTACCTATACTTACTAATAAACTAAATATATATACTTACAAATATAATAATATATACTCATATATAAACTACAATAAAGGAGATAAACATAACGATAAACTAGCAGTGCGTAGACAAAGAAAGGAAATGGTTGTATACCTTAGCTATAAAGATAGGAGGAGATTTAGATGATCTAAACGAGTAAGGTAAAGCGTTCCACAGCCGCACAGCTTCAATTGTAAAGGAGTCACCATAAAATTGAGAACTGTGGACAGGGGTTTGGAGACTTAGAGCTTCAGATGAGCGTAGGTTTCGATTATGCGCCTGGTGCAAGAACACAAAACTCTCCTTTAGATAGGATGGTGAAGAAGGATTGAAAAGAATGTTAAAAAGAAGGGACAGAATATGTGCCTTCTGGCGAAGACGGATAGGAAGCCACTTGAGTTTTACGCGAAATTCTGAAACATGGTCATATTTGCGCAAGACAAATACGAACCGAACACAAAGATTTTGAAGGCGTTCAAGTTTGCTCAATTGGACTAGTAGAAGGGATTGTGCAAGCGTAATTTTGGTGGCGGTTGGTAAAAAGTTGCGAAATCTTCGCAACGAGGCTGAGGACGCAAACATTTTTCGGCTGATCTCGGCAATACACGTACAGTATAGTAACTTAAATAACATGAAAAACCCCGCCCTATATTCTTTAATAATAACAAAATACAAAACCGCAACGCAATTATAATTTCACATCAGCCTATATAAAAGTAACCGTACATAAAACCAGAGTCCACTAATTACAAAAGTGCCCTCAAATTAAATATCCAATTTCAATTAGCAGTCCTACCCTCAGTCCCTAACATCACATTGCTTGGAAGCCATCTTGCCTGCTAAATTAAACGCTGGACAAGACATAAACACTTGGTATGTAATTAAAAATAAACAGAGACGGGTTAAACAATGTTTTACACGGGCGATAGTTACACAGTTTCGAGGTATTTTGCGATACAATCTTTAAGAAATCTGTGGCATTATCAAGAAAATTAAAAAAAGTGTTCGCTTGGTAGGTGCTAGTTTCTCAGGACCAATTTATTCTCATGCATAAAGGACCACATATTTTTTTAAGAGTAGTAGAGTTTACCACCGCCATACTTATTGCTGCCGCCAAGCAGCATTGCTGGGTTTCGGTTTGAAGGGTACGGCTTTACGCCTGTATGCTTTAAGGCATGTTTCTAAGATGCGTATAACAAAGCCAATACTTTGTTATAGGCGATGGTTACCATTTTATATCAGGTAGGTCATATGCTTGTTACATGCCCAGGTGGTATAAAAAAACATACACAATTGGAATGCGGTAAAGTGTGTCCAGCGGTCCCTCCTCCCCCCTGTGATATCCCATCCCATCCTGTGAGTATGTTGATATACTCACAGGATATGAAACATTAATTTTGAACATTATTTTCATCCGGTATTGTGATAATTTTCCTTGATCTTAGTTGCAATGTTGCTCCAGTTCGCCCCACTCTGGTTCCGTTTTATTGCTCCACTATGTTACTACAGAAATTGCTCGTCTACCGTTTAGAGCAGGGAGGCGAATAGGAAAAGACTATCAACTATCTAAACTAGAGAACTATCAAAATTACTAATGGCCGTTTGTAAGAATGTCTGCCTATATTAAAGTTCTTAAGCATCCCCAATCACTCCACTGTTTATGTTAATTAATTATGATTGTACAATTGAAGTATTGCTTTGTTATTAGTGTGTCGTATTTCGTTGTTTCCGAGGACGGATACCGAGCATCGCGAACTCAAAGTGTTAATCGCACTAATATTATAAATGCGAAAGTCAGGATTGTTTGGACATCCGATGCTTATTTATTTGTTAATCAATCACGTCGTAACGGCTGAACCGATTTCGATAAAATTCAGTATATACGTAGATTATAACCTGGATCACCACATACGCTACCATTTATCTCTTAAATCAGTTCCCATGGGACAAAAATGGGGGGTCAAGTCAAGTTGCAACAGCGAGTTTAGCTTTATTTTTAAATTACCTACATTTTAGTAGTGTAACGCGCACGAAGTCGCGGGCAACAGCTAGTGTAATAAATAAATATACATTTTTATGATAATATCTACTTAAGGTTGAGGTATATATTTGTACTAAAAACGGGATATTTACCATGATTTGTGAGTTCTTGAGTGTCCCGATATTTCGACGCAGTTGCATGCGCCATGATCACGGGTAAACATGGTAAATATCCCGTTTTTAGTACAAATAGTGTTAATAACCATGATAGTTTCAAAAGTTATGAGGTATATATGTCTATGGGCCGTAGAATAAGTTAACTAGTGGTTTGCCCTGAACTGAGATTTCGCGAGTCTCCCATTATAACAAAAAAATATTATTTGTAATCTTTGACTACCAAAATAGTGCCACGAAATGCATAAGCAAGTAACTTGACCTAAAGTTTCATTCAAATTACAGGTAACGGGAGCTCATGTTAATTGGTTAATTTGTTTTGGGGTAGAAATTGCAGTTATTCTGGATTACAGACTACAGTCCCCATATTTGTGTCACTAAAGCTACACGCATACTTATTTCAGTACTATGGGGTAACTGGTGTACCCTGTGAATTTTGTCAAATATCAGTTTTTATTATGGCTATTATCTTAAAAACTACAAAGTATAAACCAAAAATAAAAACGGGGTTAAAATGTATTCATAAAGACCTTTCATTAGAGCATTTTGATTTTTTTTACCCATCTTGAACCATAATATCTCAAAAACTCCTCCACATTCTTAGCTCATTTAGTCACATCAAAATTATGCCATCATCACCTAACTATATCCAAAATTTCACGATGATCAGATCAACGCTTCGAAAGTTATCCTCGGACAAATAAACATACATACATACAACGCCGATTTGCCCAGGTTGATTTAAAGATCTCGCTTCGCTCTATCAAATATAAGTTTTTGTTATACTATGTATTTTAGGCTAACGTATTATATTATATAATGTTTATGGGACGTAGATTAAGTTAATTAATATCCTGTAACTGTTTTATTGTTGCCTGAATTAAATAATGTATTATTATTATTTACACGAATGAAAATCTAATATGTCGTGATAACTTTGTAAGAACGTAATTATACACAAAAAATCTCAAAATTAACTACTTAATGCGAAATAATTAAGTTATTCATACACCATAACAATGAGTATATATAATTAGCACCAAATGTCACTTTCTATTGAAAATTACTCTCAGAAATACTCGTTAATCCTGGATCAATATTTCGACAGGACGATATACATGTATCATTTGCTGTCTTGTACATAATAAATAAATAAAAACGACCATAATTTTTGTTAGTCAACACAGAAAAATCTTACATAAATACTAGTGGTTAGCTCCGAGCTGAGATCTCGCGAGTCCACCATAAAAAAAAATATTCGTAATCTTTGACTATTAAAATAGTGCCACGAAATAAATAACCAACAACTTGACCTACAGTTTCATCCAAATTACAGGTAACGGGATATCATATTAAGTGGTTATTTTTGGAGTACAAAACGCAGTTATTCTGGATTTCAGACTTTTGCCTATATTTGTGTTACTAAAGCTACACGAATACCAAATTACAGCACTGTGAGGTCACTAGTGTACCCTGTTAATTTTGTCAAAATTTAGTTTGTATTATGGTTAATAGCTCAAAAACTACAAAAACTTTACTAAAAATAAAAACAGGGTCGAAATGTACTAATGAATAAAATAAATAAATATTGCTGGGCATTTCACACAGCGCTATCTAGCCCCAAACTAAGCAAAGTAACAACACTATGGGAACCAGATAACTGATAGAATACTTATATACATTTGTTTTGTAAATATGTACATTCTTATAATATATAGAAAAACATCCAGACCCGGAACAAATATTTGTAGATCATGCAAACATTTGTTCCGCGGCGGGAATCGAACCCGCTACCTTCTGCGTCTCAGCTGACTAATCGCCCACTGCACCACAGAGGTCGTCAAAAAATGAAGACCTTTCATTTGAGTTCTCATTTGATCTAATAGTCTCATTTTTTTTTCAGTCAAAAAAATAATGCAGCAATATTGGAGCATGACAGATGAGCTCATGTTCCCGGCAAAATGATCAGGAAGCTATTGGTTCTAGTAATCGTCAATGTTGAATATAATGTTGAAGTTTATTAAGCCGAACATTCGGCAGCCCGTTTTCTTTACGTTCCGTTGTATTATTCTACCGACATCAATTCAAGACATCCCTTACATTGTGTAACTACTAGTCTATAATCTCTTATTTTGCAACTTAGTTACACTAATATCACTTTGCAAGTGGCAAACACTTAAGAATCTGCGACATTGTAAACACTTTAAGAAAGTAGTAAGTAGTTCACGATATTCCCGTGACAAAAACTAATCATTTAACTTTTCCGCTAAATACCGGTTGCATAACCTTTTTCTGCCGCAAATCAGTAATGAATGAATGAAATACTCTTTATTGCACACCAAACAAAAATACAGTAACAAAGAAAATAAACAATAAACAACGGTACAATGAGCGGTCTTATCGCTAAAAGCGATCTCTTCTAGACAACCTTTGGATGGACAGGATAAACAAAAATCAAAAGATGGAGGTGTAAGAGTACCTTTAAACATAAACAGAACCCACAAAATAAAATATACCTATTAATTATACTAATAAACATAAACTTAAATACATAAAAATAATAAATAGATAAACATATGGAGGATAAATAACATAAACACTAACTAGCAGTTACGAGACAACGAAAGAAAATGGTTGTATACCTTGACTTTGAAAATAGGAAGAGATTTGGACGACCTTATGGATAAAGGTAAGGCGTTCCACAGTCGCACAGCTTGTACTGTGAAGGAGTCACCATATAATTGTGAGGGACGGGAGTTTGAAGCTGTTGGTAGAGCTTCGGAAGAACGAAGGTTTCAAGAGTGTACCTGATACAAAAACTCGAAACGCTCCTTTAGATAAGAAGGTGAAGTGGGATTAAAGAGAATATTAAAAAGAAGTGATAGGATATGTGCATTCTGGCGAAGACGGATAGGGAGCCACTTGATTTTTGCGCGGAATTCTGAGACATGGTCATACTTGCGCAAGCCGAATATGAACCGAATACAAAGGTTTTGAAGGCGCTCAAGTTTGTTCATTTGGACTTCGGAAATGTCAAGGTAGCTGGTGTGGGGCTAATCTAAGTTAAGAAGTGATTGTGCAAGCGTAATTTTGGTGGCGGTTTTCTTCTTCTTTCGTGTCGGTGTCTCAAAGCTATAGCCATTTTGACCAGTACGTCACCACGTTCACGGCAGCGTTGGAGGCAACCTTAATCTCTTATAGCAATATTAAAATAATATTACACTGAAATTTAGTACCATGACCCTCAATCAGTAAGCCTACTTTATTAATGTAAAGGCGGCAGTTTTAGTGAGTTCACCATAAATCGTTCACTCAAAACGTTTCACATTAGAGCTCAATTAAATCGTAAAATTATCCTAAAAAGTCAGTAAATCGTGTTTATTTTCGCAATATTTTATACTGAACGTGGTGTAATCACTAAAAATACTAAAATAGAATATTAATAGAATTATAACAGTATGTTGAAAAGTTTTGTGGTTCAAATCGAAGTAATGTTGCTACAAGCTTGAAACAAAACGCTCCTGAAACATGATGGTTTTCTAAAAGATTGTGGTTGGCGCCCAGGTCAATCGTGCAGATGGCAGGGCCAGATGGGCATGCAAGGACGTGTGCGTTGTTTAGCGCTGGGCACCACATTAGCATTGCTACGCCTATTTGTCTGTTGTACCCCATTTACTAAGTTTACACCTGCAGCCGCAGATTTGGGTGCGCAGTCTATTAAGGATCTTCCACACTGGCCAAGGTAGGTGTACCAGGTGGTAGTTCCGCTGCAAGTGTGGCATAGCCAGGTGGGAGTGCAAAGCAGTATTGGTGTGTTTCGGCTTGAAAGGTATGGGTGCCGGTGAAATTTCAGGCATATGAGGCTTTACACCTGTGTACCTCAAGTTGATGGTCGCATGGCAGTGCATCGTAAGGCACGTTCCTAAGGTACGTGACTTACGATGCAAAGCTTTGTTAAAAGCGATGGTTACCACTTACATCAGGTGGGCGATTTGTATTTGCCATCTCAAGCTAACACCATCAAATAAATAAAAATCGGCTCATACTATGAGCTTCAACAATATACAGGCAATATTAGGCAGACAGCTAGAAATTCAGACGGTCTTTGAACTAATAACACTCCTCTTTTTGTACCAGGGCTTAAAAATAATCTTCTACGCTCAATACTTCATTGTTATTTTGTTGAAAAGGTTTGATCTGTGCAAAAGAAAATCAACAGTATTTTGCTCGGACGAGGAACAGTGGAATATGACAGAGAACTTTGCAGCATAGTGTTTAATCTGGTACAACAACTCCTTTCAAAACAATATCTAGAAAGCTTTTCATCTGTCATCATCGGATGATAAGGTTGTCAGGAAATTGATTCTGAGCGATAAGTCCGCCCATTGTATTATTTGCTAAGTGTATTTTGTATTTATGTTTGTTTCTTTTGTGGTGTGCAATAAAATGTTTTCATTTATTAAATCATTCATTAATTATCTCACAGGTTCAACTTTGTGTATATTTTATTGCATTGCGCTTTTCACTTCAAAATATTTTTTATTCGTGGTTTGATGTTCCTTAACTGTTTAGTAAATTTAAAAATAGAATAAGGCTTATTGCATTCATATTTAAGCTAAAATAAAATACAACCTTAACGACATATCCTTTTTTTCTATTTAAAAATATAGATGTTATCTACACGCTATAATTTAATACATACGACCTCCATGAAAAATACTTATTTTTATTAAATGAAAGAGTTTGTAGTGTTGTAGTGAAAAAAGAACAATTGAAACCGGGAACATGCGTTAAATAAATAAATAAATAAATAAATAAATATGGGTGGATATTTCACACAACGCTATCCAGCCCCAAACTAAGCAGAGCTTGTACTATGGGAACCAGATAACTGATAGAATACTTATATACTTTTTTTTGTAAATACATACTTATTATATATAGAAAAACATCCAGACCCAGAACAAATATCTGTAGATCATGCAAACATTTGTTCCGCATTTGTTAGCATCTATAGTAGTCTACGTCGGCAAAACAATTATAATTTATTCGCATTCGAGATGAAAAGTTATGTGATAAACTCGGGTGTACGCGATTTATTGTACACCCGAGAAAATCGAGCGAGAACGCTTATCGAGGGTTATTGATCCTTGTATAACTATGTCCTACTAGCGAACCCGCTCCGGTTTCGCACAGGTTTTTGAATGTTCTACGCATTTTTCTTAACTTTTCTTTCCGTAAGAACCTTCTACAAGTATTAGAAAACTTACAAATAATTTTAATAAAATCGGTAAAGTCGTTCTCAAGTTATGGCGTGACCAGGGAAAACAGGGGTTCATTTATATAATAATAAATAGATTGGTTTTAGGGTTCCGTATCTCAAAAGGTAAAAAAGGAACCCTTATAAGATCACTCTTTTGTCCATCTGTCCGTGTGTCACCACCGATTTTCTCAGGAACAGGTGAACCTAGCAAGTTGAAATTTATACCAGATACTGAGATATATAGTTCCTATTAGGTGTATAAAAATCAAGATCCTGAGTCAACACGATAACAAGATATGGGCAAATTTACGTGAAAAGTTGTAACTACCAAAATATACTTTAATTGTATTTATTTTTTTATTATTCGGAATTTACTCTTTACTTGTGATTTACCTTGCTTTTAACCAAAATTGACAATTCTAGGTCAACTGGAATTACCCTATAGGTTTTGGGTCGAAACCCTATATGGTAGTTCCCGATGACCTAGAATCACGAAATTTGGCAAAAACAAGCAGCACAATAAAAGTAACAATTCAAAAAAAAAAAATTAAAGTGTGTCCATACATAGTTGACGCCAATTAAGATAGTCCTCTGAGTTGTATGGGCGCTCATATAATTTAAAGGACTATCTTAATCGGCACCAACCTCAAATAAGGTAAATAAATAATATTGTGCTATTGTGTTAAAGAAAATAAAAGAAGATATTTATTGCAATATTATGCTCGTGTGCGCAGAACATTTTACAGTGAAGACTAAAGCGATCGTTACACTGTGCACTTCCCATTTTGTTAAGCCCGATTTTTATAGGTACGGAACCTTTCATGCGCGAGTCCGACTTGCAGTTGACCGGTTTTTAGCCATTTCAAAAACGCTTGGCGTAGGTGAACATTGGAGTTTCTATGAACATGCATCACTGCTTTTGCTTTACTGTGTGATAGAGTATAACATAGACAATAGCCGAACAGCTGTGAGATGCATGCGGAGGACACAGCTCAATTAACCTGCTTTGTTGTTGTTACGTCGGGGCTTGAACTAGTAAAACAACTGCAATGCACTACGTACAGAAGACATACATAAGAAAAGATCTTGCAGTCTTAAATAAAAAAAACCGGCCAAGTGCGAGTCGGACTCGCGCACGAAGGGTTCCGTACCATTATCTACAATAAATTGTATGGGCGCCCATACAACTCAAATAAATAAATAAATAAATATTGCTGGACATTTCACACAACGCTATCTAGCCCCAAACTAAGCAGTGCTTGTACTATGACACCCTTTAAGTGTCAATTTTTTATTTTTTTTGGAATTTTTTCTTTATTTTTGCAGTAAAACCTTGCTTTTTGCCAAATTTTGGTTTCTAGATCAATGGGAACTACCTTATAGGTTTTCGACCCAAAACCTATAAGATATACTTTTTGACCTAGAGTTGTCAATTTTGGTTCAAAGCAAGGTTACAGCCCAAGTAAAGAAAAAATTCCAAAAAATAAAAAAGATGAAAATTAAAGTAAATTTTGGTACTAACAAGTTTTCGCGAAAATCTAAATTTGCTTAAACCTTTTTATCATGTTGAGTTAGGACCGTGATTTTTATATACCTAATTAAGGTACGGAACCCTAATGAACAATGCTGGGCATTTCACATAGTGCTATCTAACACCAAACTATGCTATATAATTTGTATTATATGAACCAGTTAACTGATTAACTGATAAAATACTTTTTTTGTAAATACATAGGTAAATATAATAATAGAGAAACCTTCAGACCCGGAAAAAATATCTGTTGATTATGTTATCATTTTTTAAGTGTTTTTAAGTGGTGCTCTGTAAAGCAAAGTCTGACGGCCCTCTACTAGATGGAAAGATGACGTTATAAAGGTCGGTTGCAGGTCACTCAAGATCCGTCACTTTGGAAATCTATGAGGAATACCTAGGTTCAACAGTGTTGGTCCGATGGCTGATATGATGATGTTGTTAGATGTAATATATTCAATTAACTGTCCCGCCACAGCTTCGCACGCGTGGTTCATTAATCACAATACTACATATTTTGCGCTGTCGGGTAAAAGTAGCCTACCTATTGATTCTGGTTATAATCTATCTATATACCAAATTTTATCCAAATCGGTTAAGCGGTTAAGTCGTGAAAGCGTAACAAACAGATACACAGAGAGAGCCAGACAGAGGGATAGAGTTTCTTTCGAATTAAAAATAATATACATTTATAGACGTGATATTAGAATGGTGAAAGGTTTGTAATGCATATGCCACATAAAACTTCAATTTATGCAGCCAGTAAACAATCAGTAATGCAGAAAGCGCTACAGCACGTGATGACAATGCAAACCATGATTTAGTTCCAATAACAGCCTGACATAACACCGAGTCATAGCATTAGGCCTCTCGCACACGTGACAGTTCGTCTACGTTAAAACAAACTCGAGAAATAATATTAAAAATGTGCGTAGGTATTTACACAAAAATCTATCTTTATACCAAAGTTTATCATACCGAAATCGGTCCCGCTGTTCGCTATTGTGAAAACGTAACAGACAGATAGATAGACAGAGTTACTTTCGAGTTTATAATATTAGTATAGAAAAAGGAGTGCAGTGCACACCGTTAGTAGTGAAACTGTACTATCACCGCAAAACTCGCCGTGTATTTTATCCTAAGCCGTGAATATTTAGCAGTTAATTCGTCGTACGCTGTCATATTGTCGCGCCGCGGCCACGTTCATTTGTCACTTGTTTGTCGCACGGTGCTATGAAGTGCGTGTTCATTTGTGGAGATTGGAAGATTATTATCGAGTTTGAGATCAGTTACGTGGTAAATTGTTTGGTATAAGAGTGCTTACATATCTATATACTACGAAATATTGTTTAGGGGAACAGAACATTGTGGTCTCTTACTATTATGGTTATGGGCCTTATTAGAACGCTCATGAGCACTAAGAGAGTTATGCTTGGTATTTCTTAATAAAATCAAATAAAACAGCTTCGTAGACAAACCAAATTGAGGCAGAAAGGTTCTTAAATAGAGACCACGCACTGGAAATTGCAGCGTACCCCCCTCTCCCCTTACCCCTACTGGCTCAAGCTCATTGGGTACAGGCCATACAGGATCGGTCATTCTGGAGTTCACCTAGGTTCAGTAGGTTTCGTCCTATGGCTGACATGGCATCTTTTTAATAAATAAATATCATTATCGGACTCTCATAAATATTAGAATAATTACTAATTTAACTCCACGAATCAAGCTCAGTTTAAAATAATTAAGGTAAACTGTTTTATAAGTCAGGTAGAATTAATATTTAACTTAATTTGGGTAGTAAAAGCCGGTGACGAAAGAATTATCAGATTTCAACTCTTATCCAGGGTGACATACCTCCTCGTAAACATTTTCCGCTAAAATGAACGATAGAACTCACGATGCTCTAGTATTTACGAATTAAAGGTTGTGCTTCCTCTACACGATCGTCCAGCCTTCCAACTCCCGCCAACATCCTCAAACATTTGCCTAAACAGTTTAAACACATTATGCGTATGCGTACTGTAGCCGTTTGTAAGCCTCATTATGAAGAAACAAGATTGTTCAGCGTGCTATGGAGAAGGCAACACATGGAGTTTTGTCAGAAATAAAGTAAATTGCTCGCTTCACTACTTACCTAAATCATTCTTAATATAACATAATTGGCAGGTATTTCATAGTACATAACCCATTTCATAAGCATTACTCTAGTCCCAACTTAAATCCATTTGTTGCATATATAAAACCATATGACTCGCCTCGATCTTGCAATATCCACTATTATAGTAATTATGTAAGATTTAAACAGGCCTCTTACTCGTTGGATTCGAACTAGGTAATGCCTTTATAAACTTCCAAGCCTAAAAACCTGAGATAAGATATAAATTAGTGCAATAATATTAAAGAAGTTTATTTTTCTGTCATAAAAAGCTACTTAAAAACTAGATAATAATTATTCATAAACAGTATTTGTTTATTAAAAATTATTAACCAGACGGGATTTAAATCGGCATCCTTTCCCATGATACGAGAATGCCAATTTCGATAGGAGCTCACTGTTTATCCAGTGCAAAATATTTGGGATGTAACTTTTTACATCTAAAATTCTGTCTGCTTTGTGCCTAAGGCGTATTTCATAGCGAAAAAGTTGGCTGTCACGCATAAACTTGTCTAACCTCGGTCCAACGTCCAAACAAACCACTCATCAAAGTTGGACGAGCCACATAGGTCTAAAGGCAGCTTAAACCTAAATGTCCTAGTTTTAGTTGACGTAGGTAACCACTAGTCGACGGTAGAACTGCGCTGTCAGAAACCACTGGCTAGTACTAATGATTTTATTTTACTTTGAAATCTTGTTTGATATCACTTTTTCTCGGATCTTTGTTTGTAGAGTTGAGACTAATTAAAACATTATCTTTTATATAGGAATACTCTATTTCTGATTTTATTGTTGTTATTAGCAGATAGATAAACGAATTATGGTGGGAGCCGATAAGTACCTACAGGTCGCACGAGATCGGAAATCTATAGAGGAGGCCTATGTATGTTCAGCAAAGGACTTCCTGGGGCTGATAATAATGCAAAGTCAATCGATCTACTAATTTTCAAAATGATGACATTTTGACAAAATCCCACACCAACAAACTCGACCACAATCAAATATTAATAGTAGATATTTACCAAAACTCCCGAATCATAGACCACAAGCAGTAAAGGATTACGTCCATTAATCCCATAGGGTGAGTGCACACCTGCCCGTGTTGACGCGTCTAACACGCTGCGGTCCGGCCGTAATTTCAGCTCTAAACCGGATGAAACCGTTTTGACGTATCGCGATTTCGAATACGGATTACGTCGGATTGTTGTCACGTTTGAAAATGGATATTAGATTTATTTTAGAATTAACGTTCCAAATACAAAACATTCTAAACTTAAAACTGATAGAGAAAATTGGTAAATTTGGATCCAAAAAAACCCTGACGCAGAGGGGTTTGAGGCTTATGTCTCTGTGGCATTGTCGTTCCCAAATGGATGGACCGATTCGGATGCGGTTTTTAATGGAAAGATAGTTTAACTGGGTTGGTTGGTTGGAAGATTATCACTTTTTCTTTTAGGTGAAGGGATTTCAGCTGTAAAATATTAATTAATTACTGGGTTTTTTAAATTTTTAAGTGATGGAAGTTTATTCAATGCATTTTGTTTTTTAAAACCTGAAAATAATTTTCTAAAACATAAATTTTCCTACTAAAACAACGTTTTAATCATCGTATAAAGAAACGTAAGACTACGTAGGGTCTAAGACGCAGGAAGTTGCGGGTTCGATTCCCGCCGCGGAACAAGTTTTTGCGTGATCTACAGATATTTGTTACAGGTCTGGTTGTTTCTCTATATTAGAAGTATGTATCTACAAAAAACCAAAAAAAAGCGTATATAAGTATTATATCAGTTATCTGGTTCCCGTAGTACAAGCTCTGCTTAGTTTGGGGCTAAATGGCGTTATGTGAACGTTCAAGCATTATTTATTTATTTATACATAGTAATAATTTATAAAACTTCTGGTAAAATAATTTCTAACTTTAAGGTTTTAGTCTCATAGAAAGATATCATAGTGGTCCAGTGTTCTTAGACGTTCGCATTTTTATTTTATAATAATACTAGCTTTCGCCCGCGGCTTCGCACGTGTGGTTTGCCAATAAAACGTAGCCTATGTGTTAATCCAGGTTATAATCTACATACATACCAAATTTCATTAAAATCCATTCAGTAGTTTCTGCGTGGAAGAGTACATGCAATCTTTTGCGTTTATAATATTAGTGGGATTATTAATAAATAAATATACTATGTACTCAAAACAAAATAAGGGCCACCTGAGTATTTTTGTTTTGAGACCATTTTTTGCTGACCTTCGTTGCGAGAATTATTTTTTATGAATGCCACTCTGTTCTCAAGTGTCGAGTAAACGATAACAGCGAATCACTAAGGATATTGGTGTTGACGGTATGTTGATGTCTCAGATATTATGAAGTGGGTAGAGTTTTGTTTATTTTGTCATTTGATTTAAGATTAGTTTAACACAAGTCTACTGACCGCTACGGTTGTTTTCGGAAGTTTAACGTGTAATTTGATCATTTAACCGTAAAATGACAAGAATTCGACGCCATATGGACAATGCTTCTGCTACCAGAGCCGTGACGATGATAGAGGCTGGTCAGTCGCAACATTCCGTGGCTTTACAGCTAGGGTATTCGCGAAGGGCTATTCAAAACCTTTGGAACCGGTATCAGGAGACCGGGAGTGTATCCCGGCGTCGTGGCTCAGGAAGAAATCGTGCTACCACCGCCCAGGAAGACCGGTACGTGCGATTTACTGCGCGACGTGATCGTACTGTGACAGCGCGCGCATTACAAAACCGATAACGCCGGACTACTGGTACCCTTGTCAGCGACCAGACCATTAGGAATCGTTTGCACGAAGACCAGCAACGTTCACGAAGGCATGTTACCCGCACTAAACTGACCGGGACTCATCGTGCAAATCGATTAAAGCTTGCACCCCAACATCTTGAATGGGGCATGGAGGAATTGCGTAAGGTGGTTTCACGGATGAGTGTAAGGTGAAGTTTTCTAGTGACAATCGACGTATGCGAGTGTGGAGAAGAAGCGGAGAAAGATTTTCAGATTCTTGCATTCACGAACGTGACTGGTATGGTGGTCCCAATGTCATGGTCTGGGGCGGGATCAGCTTACAAGGTAAAACTGACCTTGTTTTTCTGAATGAGGGCACTGTGACATCTCAGAGTTACATTGAACGGGTTGTCAGGCCATATGCCATCCCATTTTCACAACGAGCGGTGGTCGGTTTTATCCTGATGCAGGATAATGCACGACCGCACACAGCCCGGGCGACAATCTCTGTCCTGGAGGAAGCCAATATTCAGGTTTTGGCATGGCCTGCGAACAGCCCTGACCTGAATCCAATTGAACACCTTTGGGACCAATTAAAACGCCGAGTCCGGGCAGCTGAAGAGGATGTGCACAACCAGCAACTGTTGATTGAATTGTTGAAAAGGTGCAGGGGGATCCCAGAAGAAAACATCCGCCATCTTATTGAGAGCATGCCATCGAGGCTACAAGAATGTGTTTCAAAAAGGGGAGGACATACCCGTTATTACACACCTCAAAATTAAACAACTCAGCTGTGCGTTTAGTCTACAATTTAAGGTTATTGTTGGGTGTAAACAGCCATAAAAAGTGATAAAAATCAAAAACAACCTAAGATTAAGTATTTTTGGTCTAATTGCATTAAGATTCATTAAATTTAATAAGGAAAAACATTGTTTCATTAAATTTAAAACAATCAGAGCAAAAAATCCTGTCAAAAAAAAATAATCGGAAAATACGTGGTGGCCCTTATTTTATTTTGAGCAGTAAGTATATATTAGTGTGTTATTTTATTTCAAAGCAAATAATAATTCTGGTTTTGTTTTCAGTACCTTTTTAAAGCATTTAATATGAACTAGAATTAATCTACGCTATTTATCTCTATTATGAACATCTTAAGAACTATTATTACTCAGTACGCAGACTTATGAAGACTTCTAAAAATCCAACGAACAACAAAGCTTCTACTAGAAGCAATTCAATCCGGTCCCAAAAGTGCACTATCCGTATTTCTATTACGGATATGAGTGACGCTGTCAGGTCCGGACTAACGTTAGCGTTCTCTGAAAGGCTGACTTGACGCTGCTGACGTATTAGTTAACGTACAACCTGCGGTTTTCCGACAATGTATTTTGTTTTACAAAGAACCTTCAGCGAGGGATTCGAAAAGGATTTTAATGAAGTTTTGTGTTCTATTTTTCTAAAGAACTTGGTGTTTAGCAACGTTCATTTATTACATGGCTGGGTGACCATTAGTCGTAGTTACAGCCGGAGGCTTTCCGACGGCCTAAAAACTCTGACAACAGTTTTGTCCACCAGCTCAAACGAAATTACATAAAGAGTATACAGATCCCGAATGTTCGTCGATTATTTTTTCTTGCTTACATTTTCCCACAGCTGGGCAAAGACATCACCCAATTCCTTCCACCTAACGCGATCCTTGGCACCACCATTCCTTCTCGAATCCACTGATGTCATCGTGCCAACGCTTTCGCGGCCGATCTCTACTTTTATTATTTTCTATTATAACGTCCCACTTATTTTATTTATATTATTTTAATTTCTGTACTTATATAACTTTAGCCACAAGTTGCCTGGAAGAGATAGCTTGCAGCGATAAGGCCACCCAACGTACTACATTTAGCATAAACCAGTTTTTTAAGAACGGTGTACAATAAAGCGTTATTCTAATATATTATATGCAAGGCATGGGATATAATTTTTTTATATGCCAAAATAGCCTCAAAGATGAATAAAAAAAAACTTGAGAGGTGTCAAGGGACACCCGGATGGAACGAAGTTCCTTTCATAATTCTTTCCGTTCATAAAAAATATTATTTATTATTTACAAAAAACCTGTATACACACAACAAAAATAATCGTCGCGACACCACACTGTTCAATGCGAAATAGAAATGAAAATATCTGGCTTGCTTTCTATAAGAGAGAGAGAGACAGACAGAGAAACATGCGACGCCGCACAGCTTACAATAGCTTACTATAGCAAAAAGTGTCGTGACAACTTTTCGTAAGAATTTTTTCCGTCTAGCCCCCTTTCACAACGCGCGATAAGGAACTTCTTTCCAAAAATAAACATAAAATAATTACTCGCTTACATAACTCTATAAACATACCGTTCTTTGGGGCAGAAAGGTTCTCGAGTAGAGACTACGCACTGGAAAGCGCATTACTATCTGATACAGATTGCAAGAAGCCGTTGGGTACAGGCCACACAAGATTGGTCGCTCTGGAGATAGAAACATTGATTTCGACACAAATAACAAACACAAGGAACAACAAACGGTGGATAATTAAATACAAACAATTAAAACACGTTAATAAAAAGAATTTTGTGGTTTTATGAAACCACGGTAAAAGTGAAACTTTGTTTCACATTATAGACATTTAAGTAAAAATTTTCGTTGGCACAAATGAGTAATAGTCTATACACTACACGGTCAGCTGATGCGAACTATAGGCGCCGCCATATTGGCCTCGGCTGCTCTGACGAGCGCCTTTCACTTTATCCCTACTCCGCGGCCGACCGTCACGCGACATGTAACACACAGACGAAAAATTTTGAGACGATGCAATAAAAGTTTCACTTTAAAAAAAGGCAAGTACCCGGTGACTAAATCTATGGCTGATATGATGATGATGGTAATGATAAAAAAGAATAATTAAAAAAAGAGTGTGTGTACTTATGTACACGCGTTAGAAGTTATACTTCTTTGGCGTATGGAAAAAAAAAATAACTAAAATGCAGTAGTGATTAACGATAAATATTAAAATTAATCAAAAAGATTTTATTTAAATAAATAATAAATTATTAGTATCACCGTCGTATATGAAATTGATTTAATAAAAACACCAAAATAATATTTATTTATTCACACTGTTTAATTGTACCCTTACTAAACACGTGTTCTACATATAAAAATACTAGAATATACAACTTGAACATAGTTATCAATTTTCATACCACCTAGAATTAACTTCATGCTGTTAAATTTAGGTGTCGGTGTGCGCGCGCATCGTAAAAATTCACTCTCATCAATTTTCTCCATCGCGCCAAAAGAAGTATAACTTCAAAAAAAATAAAAATATTTGCAAGTATTAAATTCACAAAACGAATCGCTCTGAAAGCATTTTATAATAATAAATGTACCGAAAAGGTTTTACATTCAATGATGTTGCCATCATTAATTGGCCATGGAAATAAATCATTCGATCATTTTTAAACGTCCCGCTATCAGAGTGAGCAGTTTAATTGGATATTTTGTAAAAAGTCGAACTGTCCTACAATTTGAGTCATTCAGCAGACGAATGTTTCACGATAAAAGTCTGATATATTTTATTTATATTCGAAATCAAAAACCATCCATTTTGGTGTAGTGGATTTTATTTTGGAAACTTACAGACATAATATATATTTTTTTTATTAAAATGAATAATTCTTCAGCAGAATCTCTCAAACAACTTGGACGAACTTTATTGGAGTATATTTATGTCTATGTAATATTTGTCCGAGGATAACCTCCGAAGCTTTAATCAGATCTTCGTGAAAGTTTATGAATATCAATAAATAAATAAATAATAAATAAAACATTTATTTTCCCATTACCAATACGACCATTCCATTACGAATAGGTTTTACAAATAAAATATTAAAGTAGGCAAGTTAAACTACAGTAGGTAGGAAGAAAGTTAACTTATTAATTACATTGAGTAAGCCTAAGTAGAAAACCTGTTTCGTGAGGGACTGGTGCCTGAGATAGGTTTGACGAACTCCGTGGTGCAGTGGGCGAATAGCCAGCTGAGACGCAGGAGATAGCGGGTTCGATCCCTGCTGCGGAAAAAATGTTTGCATGATCTATTCTATTATATTTGTTCCGGGTCTGGTTGTTTCTCTATATATTATAATATGTATTTACAAAAAATTTATATAAGGATTATATCAGTTATCTGGTTCCCATAGTAGTTTGGGGCTAGATAGCGCTGTGTGAAACGTCCTAAAAAAAAACCTGTATAGGTCACCAGTGCTCTCTTTCCACGGATTAAACAAACGGAATTGCTCGTTATAAGGTTACTAGTTACTTACTTATACCTTTAGAGTTTATTACTACAAAAAATATAATATAAATGATTACCATATCGAGTATACAATAGGTAAAAGAAAAAAATAGTAAATTTCATAATATTATTGTGTATTTATATGATAATAATTGGGTGCGCGTATGTGTGTGTGTGTGTAAGTGTACGAGCGTATGTGTGTGCCTGGGTGGTTGAGTGAGTGAATTCGGATGAGTTTACACTCATCCAAGTATTTTCAACACACTTGCTCGTAAAATGAGTCTTATTACATCGTTCTTAATAGGGCCATAAACCGAACTATAATACACACGTGCATAATAATATTACACACTAGTGCGTAATAGAATTATCCCTACAAAGTTAAGTTAGCACTTAACTGCAAATTATATGCGAGTAAACAGAGCATTTTCAATTTAACCGAGTAATACAGTTTTGTAACAACAAAGAGGTTTTATGCCGCTGAAAATCCATTTACATTTTTGGAATAAATTAATGTATCCCTAATTAGGACGAAAAAAATATTTATTAATATCAAATTGTTTATAATTCACAATAATTTGTTATAAAATATTTGCATTTTATCACTAAAATTATAATTATGAAGTAGGCTGTATGGCTAAATGTAATCAATCACCTTATATTTAGCGCGTGCAACAATATCGTTATGAAAATTGTACATTCACCAATTGTTTTAATAATTTTATGCTTAACGATTTATGCAATACATGTTTGTTTTTTCCTCGCAAGTGTGTTGAAAAAGTTCGTATGAAACTCGTGAGCAACTTGCTCACTAGACACTCGGCTGATTTACGCTCTCGCCTACGGCTCGGGCTGCAACTCACAGCCTCGTGTATAATGAGTAACTTAGCTCACTTGTATCATAATATACTATTATGTATGTACATATAGGTAGGGCCAAGAGTGAGCAACGGCATAGAAGTAAGTTATTGAAATGGCACAAGGTGTGACTAAATAAATTAATAATGTGGGATGGTTTTTGAGATATTGGGTTACAAGGGAGTCAAAAACTAAACAAAGTGAGAAAAAAAGGATTTCTAAAAGAGTCAATTACAGCCACTTATAACCTCTGCCCCTTGTTAAAGTCTAGTAAATGTTTTTATAATGTAGCAATAATTAAACTACGTGTTTTGTTATATACGACATTAAATGAAAACACGGATAGGGCTGATGTATAATATTGTTGCAAATAGGTTTTTTAAAATCCATTACCATAGAAAATTTTCAATTTTCAATCCACTTTAAGATCAAGTGCTAAAATATCAATAAATGAACGCCTGTATAAAATAGGTAAACAAATCATATTCATTCGTTATGTAGTAGGTACCTGTTAAACTGACTAAGCATAATCGTCGCAAAGGCGCCGCCGATTTATGTTAAAAATTGTTTATTGGATGTATCGATTATTGGATAAATATTCAAGATACCGGTATTAAACCCACCTCTAAAATCAGTTAATATGATTCCGGATGTATGTTTTAAATTAATGTCGTACATAACAAAACAGGTTGTCTATTCAACAAAAAATACTACCATACTTCTAGCAAATAAATATCATTTAATTTCACAATAGTTAGATAAACACTAAACTTTAGGTTAACTAGTTGGTTACTTTACTTTATGGATCGCACTAATATTATAAATGCGTACGTTTGGCTGTTTATTTATTTGTTACTCAATCACGTCGTAACGGCTGAACCAATTTTGATGAAATTTGGTATGTACGTAGATTATAATCTGGATTAACACATAGAATACATTTTGTTGACAAACAACGCGTGCGAAGCCACCGGCAAAAGCTAGTATAGTATAAGTTGTAGTTACTTGGGTATTATTGTCATTGTTCGATCTTCAGGGATTGAAAAAGCAAGCGTTTTTTTATGACATATTATAAATATCTTGCTTCTTAAATAGCTTGTATTTTACCAAAATGTCACCATACGGCTAAATTTACACGCTATTTATACAAACGCAACTCTGAAAATTAATTTCCGAGTAAGCGCTTATCAGAATCCACTATCTGGATAATAATATGTTCCGAACATGACCTGAATTCACAATATAACCAAAATAGTTTATCCCTTATTTGTGTCATAGTGATTTAGTATTAATATTGTCTTGGATTTCCAAAGTATGCAACGTTTACTAAAATGATACATTGTTATTAATTAATATATATTAGAAGAACTCTTTGTTAAAGGGCTCACCCGGAAAAGTACCACTACGATACCTATTTCTGGAGTCAAACAGCTTTGCTCAGTTTTAGTTTGAAGTGTATGGATGCCGGTGGAATCACAGGGACATGAGGCTTTACACCTGTATGCCTCAAAACGGGATATTTACCATGATTTGTGAGTTCTTGGGTGTCCCGATATTTCGACGCAGTTGCATGCGCCATGATCACGGGTAAACTGAAGTCTTTGCGAGTGGATAGTTATTGGCAGATATAACGATCTACCCTCTTTCTTAGTCTCTTGCTAGGAATGAATTCAGTATAATTGAGTAGAATGCAACTGCGTCGAAATATCGGGACACTCAAGAACTCACAAATCATGGTAAATATCCCGTTTTTAGTACAAATAGTGTTAATAACCATGATACGTTCAAAAGTTGTATGCCTCAAGTAAATGTACGCAGGGCAATGCACGTTGCTAATGTGCATGACCTTCGAGGCAATGCTTGGTTACATGTGATGGTTAACCACTTAATACCAGATGGGCCATTTACTCCTTTCATCTCCATATGTAAAAAAATTATATAGATATTTGGTTTAATATTCTACTATGTTCACCTCATCATCAGCCCACATTATTCCACTGCTGGACATAGATGAGCCAAAATTTGATGTATTACAAGAACATAGAATAAAATAGATACAAATAAATAGACACATGTAACTCTCGACTATTTCCTGATCAATGTAGTAGTCAGGTAGTAGGCGAAAACGACCGTAAAAAAGTAGCTCCTCGTAACTTTGCATCGACCTGTAGATAATAAAATATTATGTGACACTCAGATGCCCACATCGGGGCTTTCAAACGCCCCTAAACTATTTCCACTAATGCAGAGACATGTAATATAGGGCGGGGAGCAAAGTGCAGGTGTTTCAGCTACCTCAATGATTTATACTGCGATTTGTCGCACGGCCAAACCACAAACAATCCTCCCCTGGATATTGAACCCTGTATTATATGGGCTATGGTTG
This sequence comes from Philereme transversata, assembly GCA_963924445.1. NCBI lineage: Eukaryota > Metazoa > Arthropoda > Insecta > Lepidoptera > Geometridae > Philereme > Philereme transversata. The sequence continues at coordinate 18,647,115 of OZ004347.1, forward strand.
AATATAAGTATGTATAAAGTGGTGTGAATGAGGATGTTTTCTGCGGTTGGAAGGGTTCGCACGGATCAGGAGTTTGGACCACGAATGATTTGCTGATTTGGATGTGGTCAGATCGGACAGGTAGTGGGTTGTCAAGTAGATGAATGCTATTAATTTGACTTAATGTTGCAAATTGTAAAGATTGCATAACATAAGAAACAACAACTTCCATTGAGATATCTTATTTACTTCTCATTATTTTATAACATCAATCTTGTTCACATGAATTTATTACTTAATCAACAGTTTTATACACAAATACGAACAACATAACACATGTTTATAGGACGACTGACGGAGAACGACTGAGCGCTTACGTTTTTTTTTCTGATGGACTAAACTCGCTGTAGGCTTCTGAGGCCGTGACAGCTTAACCGAACTTTTGGCGAGCGCAGATGGCGCTCAGCCCAGTAAGTTATTTAGGCAACTAGCGCAAAGGCACCACTTAGGTACGAGCCTCAGCTTGGGCAGTTGCTGGGTTGGGGATAGGAGAGAATCGCCCGGGTACATGTCTGTACCTCGTATAGGCGGTGACTGAAGGGACTCGTCGACCTCGCCAGCGAGGTCGGTGTTTCTGTGAAGTGTTTGCTCTGTCTGATATAGATGACTCAGATATCGCTTCCGCATTAGCGGAGGTGATTTCGTCATCCGGGTCTCCGAGAATGCCGCCAATGCTTTAAGTAGTCGCGCGATGGTGACACGACTTGAAAGCCAAGGCAAAACCGGCGGGTTGGTTTATTAAAGAGACTTCTATTAAAAAAATAATATTAAACTAGTAAATATTGCTGAAGTTATCATAAAACTAACCAATTTAGTACGTAATTACAAATAATCGCTATCAATAATATCATTTTATGACATTATGATATTAAAAATTAATCAAACAGAATCGAAATAAATAACTAATAAAAATAGTCCATACATTTAAATAGTATAATCCGAAGTATGTTTAAGTAAGTATATTGTAGATGCATGGAAGTCTCACACGGTGCGTTTCACCCGCTCGTTTCTTCCACGCACCTGCAAGATATGGAATGACCTTCCTCCGGAGGTTATTCCAGTGGGCTTCAAAATGACCGCCTTCAGGAGAGGTGTAAATAGGGTTTTAAGTGCTAGGCAACGCGACTGCAGTACCTCGAGTGCTACAGGAGTTTATAGGCGGCGGTGACCACAAGTTTAATATAAAAAAGGGTACGCCTCAAGCACACGTTTAAGCTAAGGCTATGCGACACACAAACCTGCAGATTCTGCAATGAGGCGGTAGAATCACCTCTACAAATGTTAGACGAGTGTGGTCTACTAATTCGCAAACGTAGAATCCATCTGGGCAAACACATTCTTATCCCGGAGGAGCTAACAGTTCTCACGTTTAAGAATATTCTATAGTTTTTAGCAGCTGTAGGACTTAGTGGTGAACTTTAAACGTCCCCATAACCTAAGGGCGAAAAAAAAACAACTGGCGATTACAAAAAAAAAAAACCCCTCCTTATTGCTTCGCCATAATCGGGAAAAATAAACAAAATATCCCCAAGTTTGGGTTTGAAAAAATAAATAAGTCATTTATGGGGAATTATGTGCGATTTTATAATAATCTCCCGGAAAGCGCTTATGAGCTTAAATTCGTAGATTTAAATCATATTTATAAAAACAATCTTATATGTAAGGCTTATTTTACTACAGCTGTCTATATTAATGATAAAGCCCCCTGACCCCATGTCGCTCAGCCTCCGACAGCTGAGATTATCCCTCACCGAAAGCAGGTGATTAAAGTTCATTAGTAAACTCCAAAATCTTTCGTTATGTTTGGTATTCAATATAAATTAAATTAAATTAAAGTGACAATTTCAATAAGCTGTGTAAGCGCACGGACTGTGACCTATTCTGCATGAGCGTCAGTTCGATTCGACAGCGGTTGAATCGTGAATTCGTTAGTGATTAATAATAGTGTAAGGAACATTCGTTTCATGACGCGCCGCCGCCTATATAAACCGAGCGCTTTCGTTACTACGGACATTTGCCTTCTCGCGCTCGCTGCGAACAGACGCCTGCCAGAACCTCTGTCGATCGTTACGAGGTCACGTGAGCCACTTTTGGTTTTACTGTATTTGTGTTAATTTTACAAGTGTGTGCAATCATTATTTAGAAGTTAGTTTGGTTGTGTTTTAATTGATTATTTTCTGTTAGTTTAAATCTCGAGTTTTGTGATAGTAAACCGATTTCTTGTTTGAAACTTGTTTTTTTTAAGCAATTTCCACTTCTGAACCTAAAATCAGAAGTGGGATAGAGGACTAGTTTGCCCACTATAAAGAAAACAAGAAGCTTGTTGAACTTTAAGAAAACCGTCATTTGTAGAAATAGTTTTTCAAATTACCTACGTAATGATTGCTAACATTTTGTTAGTCATTGTGTGATTTATTTTTGTGATTGATAAAATGGTGCGTACTAGGTCACGTAGCCACGAGAGGCGACTCACTCGAGGTAGGTCACGTAATCAAAAGAAGTATAATTCTCGAACTAGAGCAGTTTCGCGGAGTAGGTCAAACGACCGTTGTAGTGGTGATTCGAAACGTAGCTCGAGTGACGAGTGGCGTGGTTTGCGAAGTGGCTTACGTGTCCGAGATCGACGGGATTCTCGTAGTGCTGAAGGACGCCGATCGCGTGTTAGGACTAGGCGTCGGCCGCGTAGTAAATCTCATCGGCATGGGGATCGCTCGCGAAGCAGTATCCGTAATAGGTCGCGGTCTCGTTCACGTAGGGTTTCGCCTGTTCAGGGACATTCTACCCGTATCGAAACTGAGACGACGGGTTCTGTACTTCCGAGTACCTCACAACGGCAAGTCTCTATGGAGACTGCTGCTCCTGGTTCTGAGGCATCCACTCTTGCGCATGCTTTAATGCTGGCAATTAAGACCATGCAACCCGTGAAGTCACAACATTACTATGTGTCTAACTTCGATCCGTCTATAAACAGCATTGAAGCATGGTGTGAAGAGGTGGATCGCGCCAGAGATACGAACGGTTGGACTGATCCCGAGTGCTTATCACGCGTAGCTTCTTGTTTGAAGGGTGACGCTAAAGTCTGGCTAAGTGAGTGGGTCACTAACGATAGAACGTGGTCCAATTTCAAACGCGAATTCAAGTCCCTTTGTCCCAGTAAACTGGACTACGCAAATATTTTGTTTGACGCTATGAACACAACATCTGATAAATATCAAACTTATGCGGAGTACGCGCGTCGGGCCTTGTTACGTTTAAGGATAGTTCAAGGGTTAAGTGACGATTTGAGAACGCTCATTGTTATTCGCGGTATTGATAACCATCAAGTACGCGCAGCAGCTGCCAATGCAGACTTAACCCCTGACACTATCGTCTCGTTTTTGTCAATTTATAAAAAACCTGGTTCGTCGAAACGAGACAAACCAGTCGATCTTAAAAAGCACGCTCAACAAAAAATGAATAACCGGTCCGGTCCGAAATGCTTTAATTGTAATCAATGGGGGCACATTAGTCGTGATTGCAAACAATCAAAGTCCAGTGCAACTTTCAATAAATCAAACACAGCTTCCAACACGCAACCTGGCTCAAGTAATTCGTGCACGTTTTGTAAGAAACAGGGTCATACCGAGGACAGATGCTTTGCAAAGGCACGGTCAGAATCACGAAATCAGCGCAACGTCAATCTTTGTTCCTACAGGCCTAACAATTCCCAAAACAGCGACATTACTTCAGCAGTAGTAGACGGTGTGCCAGTAGACGTACTTATTGATAGTGGTGCCCTCGATGTGTCGCTCATCTCTACAGACACTTTGAAATACATCTTTTGCCAACCAAAGCCAAAACGTTGTGTATTGAAAGGCTTAAGTGACAAAGAAGTAGTTGCTACATCTTACGTTACACTCACTGTGGAATTCAGTGACATATCTGTTGAGGTAGATTTGGTGGTTGTGCCATCATCACTCATGAGTGCACCTATCATAATAGGCACTGATGTATTAAATCGTGATGGAATTACTTACATTCGAACAAAAGATAGGCAGTATCTCACACGTACCAACGACACTTGTGCACATGTCAATACTTTTCAGTTAAACAATCAGGTCAAGATAAACACCCCTCTTCAGGGTGAGGAGTTAAAAAGCCTTATGTCTGTCGTCAATGAATTCTCAAACTTTTTGATATCTGGCACTGCCGCGACCACTGTTCTGACAGGCGAAATGGAGATAAAGCTTACCAACCTCACTCCAGTAGTTTATCGACCATACAAGCTCTCGTATCAAGAAAAACTTAAGGTTCGGGAAATTACTCAAGATCTTTTAGATAAAGGAATCATTAGGCGTTCTAAATCTGAGTATGCAAGTCCAATCATACTCGTAAAGAAGCGGGATGGCTCGGATAGACTTTGTGTTGATTATCGGGCACTCAATCGAGTCACAGTTAAAGATCGATACCCCCTTCCCCTCATAGACGACCACATTGATAGGCTGGGTGGCTACAAGTTCTTTTCTAGTCTCGATATGGCTACGGGATTTCATCAAATCCCTCTCAAAGAGGAGTGCATCCATCTTACTGGTTTCGTGACCCCGGAGGATCACTTTGAATATGTCAAAACGCCCTACGGTTTGGCCAACTCACCAATCGTGTACCAACGCATAATAAACGACACCTTACGTGATCATATTAATGAGGGAAACGTTTTGGTTTACGTCGATGACGTGCTTCTTTTAAGCAATACAGTAGTTGAAGGGATTGACTTGTTGCATAAAGTACTTAAGACCCTCACCACCGCCGGATTTTCCATCAATCTACGTAAGTGCTCGTTTCTCGTAACTGAGGTTGAGTATTTGGGAAAATTAGTTAGCCAGAGTCAGGTTAGACCGAGTCCACGAAAAGTAGAAGCTTTGGTTGATACTTCGCCACCAGAAATGTGAAGCAGGTACGCCAGTTACTTGGCTTAGCTGGGTATTTTAGGAGGTATATAAAAGACTATGCTACAAAGACTGCTCCCATTGTTCATCTGACCCGTAAGATGTAAAATTTAATTGGACTTCTGAATGCGAGGCTATTCGTCAAGACCTCATTAAACAACTGACTAGTGAACCAGTCCTCGCAATTTTTGACCCAAATCTTCCCACTGAGGTCCACACAGACGCAAGTAGTGCTGGTTACGGTGCTGTCCTTTTACAGGTTCACCCAGATTCAAAAAAACGTGTTGTTGCCTACTTCAGTAGATCCACTCAAGGAGCTGAGAGTAAATATCACTCTTACGAACTTGAAACCCTTGCTGTCGTCAAAGCCCTCCAGAACTTCAGACATTACCTGGTAGGGTTGAAATTTTTGGTTGTTACTGACTGCAATGCTCTTAAGTCAACTGAACGTAAGAAGGATCTTTTGCCTCGAGTAGCTCGCTGGTGGATCTACCTCCAGGATTTTAACTTCTCGATTGAGTATCGTAAAGGAGTCATGATGCCTCATGCAGATTATTTGAGTCGTAATCCTGTTGCTAGCGACAACGAAATCGTCAGACCCCGTAACTGGGCTCAAACTGCGCAATCGGCCGATGATGAGACTCAAGATCTCATTCAAAAACTTCACAATGGCAATTTAGATGCCAATCGTTACTCAGTACAAAATGGCACCTTGTACTACAAGTACGTCCCAATAGGCGCAGAATCACGATTGCTATGCTACATACCTAAAGGACACCGGCTTAGTCTCCTTAGAGTGTTTCATGATGAACATGAACATATTAGTGCAGAAAAAACCCTCGATCTTATTCTCAGACATTTTTGGTTCCCAGGTCTCAAACAGTTTGTTGGTAAATATGTAGCTCATTGCCTTGTGTGCATTTCACAAAAGAGAGTTCCCCGTGCTCCTTTACAAAATATCACTTCATGGGAAAAACCCGACACCCCATTTCATACTGTGCATGTCGATGCCCTAGGTCCACTGCCAGCGTCGGAAGGGTACAAATTCATTCTTCTCATAGTGGACGCTTTCACGAAGTTTACCCTCTTGTATCCAATACACAGACAAGACGCTACGGAACTAAAACGTGTTATCACGCAGGCTATCTCTTTGTTTGGCGTGCCTAATCTTATGATTACGGACAAGGGCCGTATGTTTGAAGCTCACGACTTTGTTACGTGGATAAATGAGCTTGGTTGCAATCTTCACTACATCACACCTGAGATGCACCAAGCCAACGGCCAGGCTGAACGGTACATGCGCACTGTTCTAAACATGTTGCGTATACAAGCGAACTATAGGAATGTATCCTGGTCAGGCACGTTGTGGAAACTACAGCTGGTGTTAAATATCACGAAGCAGAAGACTATCCAAGTTTCTCCGTTGAATTTATTGATCGGCACTGAGGCTACAACTCCTGTTGTTCGGGCATTGGTGCGTGATGTGGCAGTTGAGGGTTCAACACCTAACAGGGAGGCTATACGAGAGATTACTAGAAGCAGAGCTCGTCAGCTGCTAAGAAACAATCAAACCAGACAAGACGAGCAAGTTAACCGACGGCGACATCCACCTCGTCAATTCAACCTTAACGATTGTGTGTTTGTTATAAAGTTTTCACAGTCTAAAGGAAAGCTCGATTCCGGCATGCGTGGCCCTTACAAAATAGTACAGGTGCTACCAGGTGGACGCTACACACTCCGCCTACTTAGTGGTGGTTACGGCAAGACAACACAGGCTGCGGCACAACACATGGTGCTGTGGCGGGGCGAGTGGAGCCCAGAAACGTGTGCTGCCTTTTTCGAAAGTAAGTTAAATCTCACAGCGTTGGTCGCTTCATACTCGGGTGGGTGTAAAGTGGCGTCGTCGTCCTAGCGCTTAGTGGGGTTCTATTTAGCCGCATAAGCTTGGTCAGTATGGTCAACTTATGTTCTAGCTCACACGTTCGAATACGGTCTGCGTGTCGGGTAAGTATACACGCATGAATACGGTCTGCGTGATGGATAGCTCACACGTTCGAATACGGTCTGCGTGTCGGGACAGTATACACGTATGAATACGGTCTGCGTGATGGATAGCTCACACGTTCGAATACGGTCTGCGTGTCGGGTAAGTATACACGCATGAATACGGTCTGCGTGATGGATAGCTCACACGTTCGAATACGGTCTGCGTGTCGGGACAGTATACACGCATGAATACGGTCTGCGTGATGGATAGCTCACACGTTCGAATACGGTCTGCGTGTCGGGACAGTATACACGTATGAATACGGTCTGCGTGATGGATAGCTCACACGTTCGAATACGGTCTGCGTGTCAAGGTCTGCGTCAGGAGCTACCTGTTCGTCGGACCCTGTTGCAGGCAGTTACGGCCAAACGCTGAAGACGCTCCGCGCAACGAGGGAGTCTCTTCTGGCGAAGGGACGACCGGAGCTATGAAGAACAGGCCTGGACTGGGTTTGATTTTTTTTAAGAGACGTCTCTGCATTATTTTAAGAACGATGGATGTGTGGTTATTTTATGAACCGTTTGATTGATAGATGTACGAATTACTTGACTGATGACCGAGAGAACGATGTGCAAAGCTGAATACATCTAACTATGCCTCCTGTACATCGTTTTTTTATAAAATTTTATTTTCAGATGAAAATGACGACGATGATGAGACTGCCCTCGATGAAGCTGCTTCTGTGCCCGACCCATCCATGCCTTCATTAGATGATGACATAGGGGTTGAACCTTCAGCGCCCGATGTCGCAGGACCCAGTGGCACCACCCGAAAAGCTTGTGTCGAGGACGACACACGGTCAGGAGAGGCCGTGTAAGGAACATTCGTTTCATGACGCGCCGCCGCCTATATAAACCGAGCGCTTTCGTTACTACGGACATTTGCCTTCTCGCGCTCGCTGCGAACAGACGCCTGCCAGAACCTCTGTCGATCGTTACGAGGTCACGTGAGCCACTTTTGGTTTTACTGTATTTGTGTTAATTTTACAAGTGTGTGCAATCATTATTTAGAAGTTAGTTTGGTTGTGTTTTAATTGATTATTTTCTGTTAGTTTAAATCTCGAGTTTTGTGATAGTAAACCGATTTCTTGTTTGAAACTTGTTTTTTTTAAGCAATTTCCACTTCTGAACCTAAAAATAGTATATTTAATATAATAATAGCATAGGTACGCACTCTTTCTTCATTGTATCTATAATGTGAGATGTCGAATGGTTGTTTACATTTTTTATATTTCTATATTGTTGTTTAAACGTGAAAACCTGTAATTGGCTTTCTGGTTAACAATCTGTCTTAATTATAAGTTTTAACAGCTGTAGGTTTTCCTACAAATAAATTAAATTAAATTAAATTAAAAGTATAACCAGCCTTGTTTCTTGCCTGATTCTTTCCAAGCTTGTTCGTGGAGGAACAAGCGGTAAAGGTTATTGAGGTTTGTAGTGATCCCTGTGATTTTAATGATTAAATGAATATTGACCATTGACACAATTAACTTCCACGCAAACTACTGGGACCACGCGATATTTTGAACCACAGATGAACTTAATATAAAAGAAATCTGACTTGCCTTAGTTAAATATGTCTGTAATCTATTTGTGTACGATCGAGAATAAAAAAGTAAAAAGAAAAGATTCAGGGTCTTGCCACAAAAAAAAATGAACACTGTTTAAAGAGTGTTTAATAAAATTCTATACATTTGTAACGAATTTTTTAAACAAACGTAAACCGTTATTTAACTATTTTGTGGTAACACAGTTAATCTTTAATACCTTGACGGGCAGATAAACACAGATTCTATATTCGTCAGGACCACTTCCTCCGCCAAAGTTAAGGCTCATAACATTTACCTAACCACACTTTTCCACCTAAACAATATAAATTTTTAAAGAGTATAAAATAACGCTTCCCTTTGAGTTTCAAAACAAACTATTTAGGATACAGTTTATGATTAACTCAGTTGCAGTCGCTTGCGGTTGCTGGGACGAACGAGTAATTACTGGATTCTTATTAAAACTACCACTGGAATATGCTGAAAAAACCCTCTAGAGTAGGTATTTCCACCTCACAAAGGCGAACTCATTCATTCAAAAAGAAAATTTAAACTTTATGACCCAAAATTACAATTAACGTAGCTTAAAACTGTGTATTAGCAAAATTATGTTCAGTATTAGAAAATATTTATTTATACGTTCTTAAACACAGTTAATAATCATTAATATAAATACGTATCGTGTTATTGGTGTTTTGACCGTCAATGTTTCGATTTAATTCTTGAACCTTCATCAGGATTAAAACCGATAAAACGGTACGTGATAAATACCGTATTTATTATAACGATTGAAATAAAAAAACCTAGCAAGTGCGAGTCGGACTCGCCCATCGAGGGTTCCGTACAAATTTGTACCGACATTTCCTAAAATTGATTACGTACTTTACATAAGGGCTATATTTTTTATGATTTAATTACAAATGTATAGTTTTCAGATTTTTCCCTATACTTGTAATATAAGACGATATTACTTGCCAAATTTCATAGTTCTAGGTCAACAGAAAGTACCCTATAAATTTTGATTCCCTTGAGAGTGTCGAAATATACGTTTTTTGCGGCATAAACGACCGAATCTTTTTTTTACGTTATCTTAGAAGTGTGGTTTTTTCACAGCTTCAAGGAACTTGAGTATATTATTATAATTTCAACTTGATACCTCAACGCGTTCCCGAGATAAAGTGTTTTGATAGACAGACAGACAGAAGGACAACAAAGTGAGCCTATAAGGTTTCCGTTTTTTTCTTTTGAGGTACGGGACCCTAAAAATCACGAAAATTTTCCATTTAACAATGTTACTATAACATCTTTTTTCATTTTCATACAAAATGTTCATTCCATGTTTCATTAGTAGCTTGAAAGGTATTTATGCAAATTTGTATGTTTGTCAACCCAAGGTTATATAGGTATTCCATTTCCATTCAAAATGCAACACACCCACAGGACAGACATTATTTGTAAGAATATTATTTCCAAATTCCATCTTAAGGACTACGGTTTTTCATACAAACATAACCCTTTTTCACCCTTGTAAGGGGATTAATTAATGATCTTCTAAAATACTACTGACGCGACACAAAATGATTCTATCGTATTTATGAGAAAGCTCTACATACCAAAAGTTATGTTAAACGGGCACGAGCGCGTTCATTATAATTCCAAAAAGAGCTGTAAATTTTGTAATTTCATGATCATTGGTAAAAAAAATATCGAACATTCGCCCTAAGACTTTATTTTACCTAACCCTGTCCCCAAAAAATTATTACTCTAGAATTTCGGCAACACCTTCATATTTTAAGAAAAAAACACCCCTAACAGGGAACTTTGTATGTCTTAGTAGTCTGTGTCATTTCTTTTTCAAATTTAGCCATTATTAAGAAATACGTTATTAAAAATCCCAGCCGGACACAAAAGAATAAAATCTTAGCGCGTCCTTTTCACACTTGTCAGTGTTTGTTTTTATATTCAAAATCTCATTACATAATATTTCTCGGTGCAGCGTAGAATAACTTTAACATTTTTCTGTCTAATATTTCCCTCGTGAACTATGCACGCTTTGAAAAATGAAGGTTTTGCGGAGAGCATTTTAGTTGAACCGATCGTAAGTAAAGAAATCATTTCGTTCATGTATAATATTTTTTAAAGCATACCTACCTATTAATAAAAACTTAAACATGTCAATCACAAAATTAAAAACACAACACTAATTTACGTGTTGTGTTTTTAAATAGGACGTCCACTTGACTGGTGCTATAGGTTGACAGAGCAACCGTTTTTGTGCAGCCGCACCCAACGGATCCTAGCAATCTTTGTCAGGTCGTCGTTCCATCATTCTTCGAGCTATATGCCTCCCCCTACTGCCAATTTGCTAATCCCGTGAACTACGTCAGTGGCTATGGTTTGTCAATGAATCTCCTCATTTCTTTTTTGATCTCGTAGAGAAATTACGAAGCTCTCTCCATAGCATTGATCCAGATTATGATCCTCTGATCAAGGTAGTGCCCGTGATTTTCATCATCATAATTATCAGTATCCTATCTATCGGGCCCGGTGTCGAACTATTTATTATCATCCACAGCCTGACTTCATTTACAGCTCCATAAGTTAAAAGTTGACTATACCTCAGCCCAGTTTCAAATTTCACCCCCGCTTCTCCGCGCGCCGCTGCACGTCCTGTCTCGCCGTGGTTCTTATGTTTGCTGGTTTTTTTATCATTCAGTCCCTTCATTTTCTTGTTGTGCTTATTTCTTATTACTGCGTCTTTACAAAAACCAACTTAATATAAGTCCTACCTAAGAATTAAGTGATCGTTTGGAGTGACAAGCGACACGAGTACCCCGTCTGAAAACCGAAGCCAGATTGAATCGCGGACCGGGTGTCCGAAGCGAATGGTTTCATTAGTGCAAATGATAGTATTTTGAAAATTTAAAACACAGGTGCACTTATTTATGTTGTATAGAATTACTGTATAAAGTTTCAAGATCTAAATTGAAGTATTCATCGCATAAGAACGGTTTTAAGATAAATTTGGAGTCATTTTTGGATTTTTTTCATTCGAGAAAATTTTACGGAATCGTGTTTTCACAACACAGGCGTTTTAGCACGTATATGAATTACAAATTGAAAGCACAAAGTTTGTTGAACAAAACATTGTTTCTAAATAAGCGATTTATCGTCTCCCCAGGTATAGTGCGCACTTAAGTGAAGACACTTGTGTCATCTTATTTAGATCTAGCGATAATCTGATCTAACAGACTGCGACTTTGACTACGTCGAATCGTGAGCTCTAAATCGGGCATGTATGATGCAGTGCTGCGCCGCATATGATTAATGCCGGCTCGTGTGCACCCGGCTTTATATACGCACAGCGCTGACGTGGGATTATTGTTTAATTACTACGAGTTATAAGGCTGATGATACAATAGATAACGTTCCATTTATTTTTATGAAACTAGCATGCCTTGGAACCAAACATTCTAAGCCATCGGTTAGTGTTCTTATAAGTGTTAGTATGCTGACGTAACCGGTAACGTCAATAGGTTAAAATTTCGTGTATTTGATTTCTATTTGATTCTATGTGTATTCTATTTGATCCATTTATCTGTATGCAGGCAATTCCAGGCAGAAATGACGACTATTATCATAAATGCAAAAGTTTGGATGTTTTTTATTTATTTGTTTGTGTGTTACTCAATCACACTGAACCGGTTTCGATTAAATTTAGTACGTACGCAGATTATAACCTATATTAACACATAGGCTACTTTAATCCCATAAATCAGGTCTCATGGGATAAAAAGGAGGTGTCAAGTCAAGTTGCATCAGCGAGTTTAGCTTCATTTCTAGGTTACCTATACATTTATTGTAACGCGTACGAAGCCGGAGGCAACAACTAGTCTAATATAAACTAAAGTCACTGACAGCCCATAGAATTAGCAAGTTAAAGTGGCAGTGGTGGGTGGTCATAATAATATATTATTATGGTGTTTTATAACTTAGGGCGACTTGCGCAACAATGCCTAAACGTATTTAGAGGTTAAATATAAATACGTTAAATTTAAACATTTTTTGTCGCTAAATACGTTTAGGGGTCGTTGTGCAAGCTGGGCTTAGTGTCATAATTAATTAATTGTGTCATTTGTTTATCTGTTTAATTATAAATATTTTTTATATAATCACACCAACCTATATTTTTTCAAATATTTTTATAGCCGAGTGGAATAAAAAATAATTGTCTAACATTAAGTCCTCCTTTTGTAAGTTATTTTGAGTAAAATAATGAATTAAATAAATAAATAACTCAAAGTCCTCACAGTTTCTAATAACTATTAGTTACTGACAATATTTTGGTTCAATTCGTGAACATTCATCAGGGTGAGCACGTCTCGCCTCGCACTGATGAAGGTTCACAAATTGTACCAAAACATTATCGGTCGAAACACCGATATAACGGTACGTGATAAATCTCGTATTTATTATAATGATTGAAATAAATCACGAAAATTTTCTTAGTAAAAAAAATTTATTTTGTTCCAAATAATAAATTATATGAACTGTCCGACGGCCTTTGCGGCTGAACGGTCGTCAAGTGGATCTACGCACTGAAAAGCGCAGCGTATTCCCATCTAGTTGTTTGCCGTCCCAACCAGCACATGGAAAGTTTACATAATAAAGGTTGCGGGGAGCCATTGGGTGCAGGTTGGACAAGATCAGTTGCTCTGGAAGCTTATAATAAAAGCCTATGTAGAGAAGTAGGCATCATATGGCTGATATTGATGACGATAAAACGCGGTAAGTCTATAGTGGTTGCAATTTTGATCTAGATCACTTTAGCACTATAAAACTCGTTTATCATTAACGAACTTTCGCCAGCGGCTTCGTGGCCGTTGTTTATCAACGAAAGGTAGCCTATGTTTGATTTCAGGTTATAATCTATCAACACACCAAATTTCATTAAAATTGGTTCAGCCATTACGACGTGATTAAGTAACAAACAAATAAACAAACATCCAAACTTTCACATTTACAATATTAGTGTGATATGTGTTCTATTTCTGTCATCGAGCAGCATTGCTGTATTTCGGTTGGAAGTGTTGGTTGCTGGTGGAATTACAGGCACATGAGGCTTTACATCTGTAGGGCTCAAGTTGATGGACGCAGGGCAGTGCAACGTAGGGCACATTTCTAAGAAGCGTGACCTACGAGGCAATTCTCTGGTATAGGCAATGGTTACCACTTAACATCATGTGGGCTATAAGCTTGTTCCATCTCAATGTAGCAATGAAAAAAAGTGTTGGTCGTATTTTTTGAAATAAATTAGTATTTTCTCTCTTAAAATAATATTTATCTAAGCCTGAGCTAGCTTCAATCCGAAAATCCTAATTACCGAAACAAAAGCATGAATCATTACACCGTAACCCTCGCGTTCCAGCTTGATTTATACTGCGATTTGTCCCCGAGCCAAACCGCGCCTGATTCACCGCTGCTGTTCCCGATAAACAAGCAAATGACTAGTTACCTACCTCATTATAAAGAACGGATTGCGAAGATTTTAGTTAACATTAAAAGAAAAATAAAAAGTTTTTTATTTCTCACAAAAGACTTACAATCAACTCGAACTATATAGATAATATATATTTTTATTATCTCTAACCTATCTCGTCCCACTGCTGAGCAAAGGTCTCCAAGTCCCTGCAAGCATCCCTATCCGTCGCTATCTCCCACCATTCTCTTTGGAAGGTGTTGAAATCGTCCCGCCAACTTTTGCTCGGCCGACCCCGACGTCGCCCTTCGTCATCAGGCGTTCATGGTGCCACAATATGGGCCCATTTCTCGGAATGCATTCGGCAAACGTGGCCCGCTCAGTCCCACTTCGGGACGGTGTTACGCATTCGGTCGACACGTTTAAAGCCGAGAATGCTGCGCTCCATTGCCCTTTGACGTCTTGAGCACCGTAAGTTAGGATGGGCAGGATACACATGTCGATGAGTTGGCGTTTAAGTGTCAAAGGAAGGTCATCCTTCATGTGCTCTTTCATGGACCAGTAGCTGTTCCAGGCATTCTCGATACGGCGATCCATTTTCTTATCTTGCCTGTTTCCGAAGCTAGCTAACTGGCCCAAGTAAATATACTCATCGACATACTGTATTACCTGTCTATCTAGGCCGAGGACCTTACGTTTCGTGCGGTTTGACATGATCTTCGTCTTTGACTGGTTCATTCGAAGTTCAACTCAAGACTTGCCGCGCTCAGATCTTGGAGCATTTGTTGCAGTTCTGGAGGAGTAGGTGCAAAAAGTACTATGTCGTCCGCAAACCCCAAATTTGTCAGGCGTTTGCCTCCGATGATAATTCCCTTTGTGGTCCATGAGTCTTCTAGGGTTTTGAAGATCTCTTCCAAGTTGCTAGTAAAAATTTTGGGAGAAAGCGGGTCTCCTTGCTTCACTCCCTTCTTAATATGAAACAGTGGGCCGATGGAGTTGAGTTTTATGTTGTTGGTACTATTGTGATAAATAATTTTAATTAAATCTATATAAGTTTTGTCTATCTGTTGATTTTCTAATGCTTTGAATATGGCAGAATGCTTTAAACTCAAAAGCCTATGTGTAGTCCACAAAGGCTAAAAGCTAAAGGGGTTTATGAAATAGTTGTTTAGTTTGGGGCTAGATAGCGCTGTGTAAAATGTCCAGCAATATTTATTTTATTATATAAAATATTTATTTTAAATATTTATTACCGATATAATACTTATATACGATTTTTTTGGTAAATACATACATATAATACACACATCAATAAAGTCTAAGCTACACATTACTTTTTTACGATTTTTTTTTCTTACTTCGTTTTAAACTTTCATGGAATATCAAACCATTTTTGAAAAGTCAACCGCTTTGATAAATAAATAAATACTGGCAGTTTTTTTGAGTAAATTATGTTTTTTAAAGTGAAACTTTTATTACATCGTCTCAAACTTTTTCGTCTGTGTGTTGCATATCGCGTGACGGTCGGCCGCGGTGTAGGGATAAAGTGAAAGGCGCTCGTCAGAGCAGCCGAGGCCAATATGGCGGCGCCTATAGTTCGCATCAGCTGACCGTGTAGTGTATAGACTATTACTCATTTGTGCCAACGAAAATATAATAGTTATATGTCTATAATGTGAAACAAAGTTTTACTTTTACCGTGGTTTCATAAAACCACACACTCTTTTATTTTAAACAATAAAAATATTATTTTGTCCATTTCAACGGCATTTCATAGATGATTTTATTTCTTATTCAACGAAAAAAAAAAAATTACCGCAGTAATCATTGGTGGTGTGTCGCAAATAATAAGTCCATGAGTTTTACTGTATAATGGAGCGTCGTCATCTTACCACGGAAGAGATGCAAAGAGCTATAGGGATGCTAGAAATTGAAAACAGTCAAGCCTATGTTGCCCGGCTTTTCGATGTTCATCGAAGCGTAATTTGCCCACTCTGGAGGGGTTATTGTGACACAAGTGATCCGTTTGAACAACACCCAGGCGGAGGGCGTAGTACAACTCGTTGTCAAGACCGATATATCCAGGTAACATGTAGACGTGAACCAAAGATGACTGCATCTCCGCAAGATGATGAAAAGATCGCATCAAAGCTATAGAATGCTGATGGTCCCGCTGGTTATCCCCAAACTGTGCGAAACAGACTGCGAAAGTATGATCTACGTGCACGTCGTCCAATCAGATGCCCACAGATCCGTCACGGAAATCAAGCTCGTCGTATTCAATGGTGCAGACCACGCGTGCTATGGCCACAAGAACGATGGGACCCAATTTTGTTCTGCGATGAATCTCGATTTGGATTCAAACCTGATACTAGAAAAATGAGGATATATCGTCGCCCAGGAAACGCTGAACGTCTAAGATGTGTCCAGGTAGTCCACCTATAAAGCGGTTCGACAGTAATGGTTTGGGTTGGAATAGCTAAAAACCGCAAAACCGATCTCGCTTTTATAAATGGAAAGCTGAATGCTGAAAATTATGTGGAACATGTGCGTCCATTTTCACAAACATTGGGATCTGAGTTTACATTGATGTACGACAATGCCCGTCCGCACACAGCAAGACGGACTCAAGAATGGCTACTGAGCGAAAATATACGCGTTTTGCCATGGCCAGCTCAATCGCCTGACTTGAATCCTTGAAATTGAGCATGTGTGAGATATGCTCCAGAGAAGGGTTTTGAAATATCTTGATGGGGTTTTAACGAAACAACAGCTAACAACCTACTCAAGTTCCACTGGGACCAATTGCCCCAGGAGGAAATCAATAACCTAATTGACTCCACGCAGAATCGTTGCCGACAAGTTTTAAACAACCGAGGAGGAAAAACGCTGTATTAGATTTAATTTAAATGCCCAGAAGAAGGACGCAGAAGTCATATTTTTGTTTATTTTTACCATTATTTATTATATTTCTATTAATTTGGGTTCTGTTTAAGTATGTTTTATGTATGTTTAAAGGTACTTTTACACCGCTGTCTTTTGATTTTTGTTTATCCTGTCCATCCAAAGGTTGTCTGGAAGAGATCGCTTTTACCGATAAGGCCGCCCATTGTATTGTTATTTATTGTTTATTTCCTTTGTTACTGTATTCTTGTTTGGTGTGCAATAAAGAGTTTATCTTTTATACATTCATTCAATATGTCAAAATTACTGAGTTACTTACACAATACGTACACAAATGTATGTTACAGTAGCACCAATTAATGGGAACTTTGTCGTACAGACAATTTTAGAAATATTTTTACTACAAGTTTTTATTTCAATCTTCTAACATATCAGGGGGATACCAATTAACAACGCAATATGTCGATGATGATGCCTGAAATAAAAGAATATTTTATATTATTACTAATTTTAAATTTATTATGAAGGTACTTCTAAGCCTTGAAATTCCACCTGCGCACATAAAGCACTTCAGATAAGATTCGCTCAGAAAACACATCGCACTATCTCTGCAATAACAGTATAAACACTCGTTAAACAAAAGCTATGTGGTCTTACGTCTTACGTGGTATAGCTTGAAGCTTGTAGATATCAATATATAGGTTAGCGTGTAATATATTTAAAAAAAATAACTCAACAGTAATACATAATCCTGACTGCACAATCTTTAAACACACTAATATTATAAATTCGAAAGATTAGATGCTTGTTTATTTATTTGTTTGTTTGTTTTTACTCAATCACGACTTAACGGAAATTTGGTAAGTACGTAGATTATAACCTGGATTTACACATAGGCTACTTTTCATTGACAAACTATGCGTGCGAAGTCGCGGGCGGAAGCTAGTGTAATATATATTTTAAAAATAATTGGCACTCCGGGAGTGCCAACAGAAGTGAAAACTTGAATAAAATCAGACTACACTACAGATACTTATATACAGAGGTGTCGGTAATGGTAACAGTGTTGCAAGTTCAATGGTTTTTTCCAATCTCAAAAAATGTCCAACGCGCCTAAAGAAGTTTTCACTTCATATACAGAGGTGTCGGTAACTATATCAGTGTCGCGAGTTCAATGGTTTTTTCCCATCTCAAAAAATGGCCAACGCGCATATAGAACTTTTCACTTCAAAAATAAGTAATTTATTTAATGTGTATATAGGTTAGTAACCGGTGGTTAAAAAAAACAAAAAAAAATATATTATAAGGAAATAAAGGCTTAGTTAAATAATCGGTGGTTAGTGGTATGATGTCATCCAGGTCGATTTCGGCTCCGGAGACATTGTTCCTGGTTGGTTCCGTTGATGCGCTCTTTGATGACTAGCGTATCCAATTTTGGCCTTAAATGTGCGCGCACATAATGTGCATGTTAGAGCGCCATTTATGTAATTATAGTGTATGTTAGCAGGTGGTTTATTTTTAAGGTGATCACGTTTAATATCTAGATCACACCTGCGCTCATCTTTAAAGTTGTAGACACTTTGTTGAACCAATCGTATCCACCCTGGCCGATGGCAGAACCAATGGTTCCCACTCAGAGGGCTCAATCTTGAACTTTTTCACATTTCTCTTCTGAGCGTCTTTGTAGCAGCTGGTCGCCACTCTTTTGCTTGCCGTCCTGGAGATCTGAGTAGAAAATGCGCTTTGCCACCTTGTCGTTGGACATACTCGTTAGTTTAGTTGCCTGCACCAACGTAGTTGTCGGCGCATAAAATACGCTTCCATTCCGCAGTCGAAGCTCGTCGAAGAATATCAGTGTTTCTAATACGATCCGACCAATGAATATTGTGGTGGATTTTTTTTTTATATTATTGGCTGGAACCAGATAACTAATAGAATACATAATATACTTTTTTTTGGTATAACATACTTATAATATAATGTATAGAAAAACATCCAGACCCGGAACAAATATCTATCAGATCATACAAACATTTGTTCCGCGGTGGGAATCGAACCCGCTACCTCCTGCGTCTCAGTCGGCTATTCGCCCACTTTACCACGGAGGTCGTCAAAGGTGCTTAGTGGTATAGTTTGAGTTCGACCATAATAAGCGTTTATCGCATTTAGTATTTGTACCTACATTAAATTGTATTCATTGAAAATGAAAAATTATTTATTTGGTTAAACAAGATTAAATTAAAAAAAAAACAGTTACAGACACTGGGTTTTAAAATAAGTATCTTAGGATCTATAACAAATCAGGTGGTGGTTTCTGAAGTAAGTACCTAAATAAATAAATAAATGATGCTGGACATTTCTCACATCTAGCCCCAAACTAAGCAAAACTTGTACTATGGGAACCAGATAACTCAGGGTTTCTCAAACTTTAGGCTCCACGAACCCCTGTTAAAGTTTCCAGGTGACAGCGAACCCCTTAGTCCCCAATGAAATCCCCCCTCCCTCCGAAAGAAAATAATAAAATTGACTGTTGAAGAAAATAAGGTTTTTATTTCAATAAAAGGTAACAAACAAATAAAGTGCCAAAACAAATATCTTTTTAATATTTATGCGATGGGTGTGCTTGTTTATTGTCGTACATGGAGTCAACTTTAGGAGTAATTTTGGACAATTTAAACCTTAATTCTGACTCCATATCAAGTCGACAGAGAGGGAGCGACGAATTCAGTCGCGCGCGCGCGCGTGTCACCATGTGTGCCGCACGTGCCTGCCAGTCATCAATCCACCATTACGTAAATCTTGTCGCGAACCCCATGCCATCGATTGGTGAACCCCTTGGGGTTCGCGTACCCCACTTTGAGAAACCCTGAGATAACTGATAGAATACGTAGATAATATAAGTTTTTTTTGTAAATACTTACTTATACTTATAGAGAAACAACTAGACACGGAACAAATCTCTGTAGATGATGCAAACATTTGTTCCGCGGCGAGGTTCGAACCCGCAACCTCCTGTGTCTTAGCCGGCTATTCGCCCACTGCGCCACGGTTAGTACTGTCCGTATAATAGTGTGTTAAAATCCGGATCAGATTTTCTGCGTTCCGGTTTTTGACGTCTTCCATTGTTTAACGAGGTTTATTTAGCCTAGAGTAAAACCTATCTTACCTATCCCTTATCTATTCAATTGCGCACTCAAGTTGGCCGATGGCGAAACAACCTAGCCAAATGGGGCTACATCGACCCATTCCGGAGTCAGTGCCACTGCGGAGCCACCTCACAAACAATGGCCTACCTGCTCTCATGCCCTCTCTGTCCAGTCACTTGAACATGAGAAGAATTGTATCAGACAACAGAGAGGTGTGGAAGTTGCTCTCTCTTGGGCTAATAAAATATAGAAGTCCAACAGCCATTGACACGAAAGAAGAAGAAGTTTAGAATTTGAACACCTTTACACTGAAGGAACTTCTATAGTTATATCTTAGCTAATCTTGTGCGTTAGTGTAAGACAGAGGTTCTTACAATCTTAACCCGATGAGTAATAGCTACATGCATTGCGCCGCGGTCACGTTCCGTGTTATATAGCGACTTTACCCTTGTAGCTGTAAAGTAGTGATCATATAAAGTGCACTCGTTACATTCGTGGTATTAATTTACTAATATTAACCCGGAGAGCGTAAGGTTGGGTTTAATATACCCGAGGTATATAATAGTCGTCGATATTTTTAATTTGGTGCGTTAAATACCGCTGTGCCTTTGAGTAGCTGCGCGGGGGGAGGTCAGGAAGCACTGGGTCACACCGCTTGATCAGCCGTCGCGCGGCGAGGAGTTAGACGATTTCAAAGTGGTCGGCGAGTGAGTTTGACCCACCTAGCGCTCGTTGTTACTTTTTTGCGCACCTAAGTTTTTGTTCTTATTTAACTTTATTTTAGTTTTTTGGTTATAATTTCAGACTAAACATTTTTAAATTAAAATGTTTAACTTTTCTCTGAATTTATTTAATTAGTAATGAAAAGACGTTAATTCCCAACAGGTCCAACAGGAAAAAAAAAGCCCAACAGGAAAGATATATACCAAAAATGTCGATAATGATTAAAATAAGTGATAAGTAATCTGATAATATTGGTTTTATTTCTAGATTTCATATACATATATATAATAACCAGATTAAATAAACATACCACTGAAAAAAGTTGGTATTAAATGATAAACTAATAGATTTGCTTTAGTAACCATTTCGGGTTAAAAAAACCCAACCTAACGCTCGGTGTTACGAATTTAAACTTACGCACGCCGGGTTAAACAGGTATTTAATATTATATTATTTATCTTTTCATTTGATGTCATTTGACGACCTTTTCATTGATGTTATAAAAAAAAGTTTGTAATAAGTACATTAGGCAGTCATCGTCAGCATAATCATATCATCCATAGGATATCCACTGTTGAACACTGGCCTCCCCTATAGATTCAAAGAGTCACCGATCTTGTGCGACCCAATAGCTGCCACAAAGCCTCATATGGTCATCACTCCACTAATGCCATCCTACGCTGCGCTTTCTATTGCGTGGTCTCCACTCGAGCCTTTCTGTCTCAACGGCCGTTTTTCGAGCTATGTGCCCAGCTCACTGCAATTTCAGCTTGCTAAACATCTGGGTTGTGTCAGTGACCTTGAACCTAAGAATATCGTTATTTCTGATTCAGTCTTCGAAAGAAAATAATAATAAAAAAAAAATATCGTTGGATATTTCACACAGCGCTTTCCCTAAACTAAGCAGAGCTTGCACTATGGGAACCAGATAACTGATAGAATAAATACATACATTTGTTTGTAAACACATAGGTAGTTACTTATAATATATAGAAAAACAACCAAACCTGGAACAAATATCTGTAGATCGTGAAAACATTTGTTCCGCGGTGGGAATCGAACCCACTAGCTTCTGCGTCTCAGCTGGCTGTTCGCTCACTGCCACGGAGGTCGTCAAACCAAGAAATACCAACAAAAAGAAATACCAAGCATAACCCTCTCCATAGCATAGTCAGTACTTTTGATTAACTAGTGGTTCGCCCCGAGCTGAGATCTCGCGAGTCTACAATAAAAACAAAAAAAAAAATATTCGTAATCTTTGACTATCAAAATAGTGTCACGAAATAAAAACCAACCAACTTGACCTACAGTTTCATTCAAATTACATGTAACGGGATTTCATGTTAGCTGGTTACTCTTTTTTGGGATACTAATTGCAGTTATGCTAGATTTCAGACTTTTGCCTATATTTGTGATACATAAGCTACACGCATACCAAATTACAGCACTATGGGGTCACTGGTGTACCCTGTAAATTTTGTCAAAGTTTAGTTTTTATAATGGCTAATAACTCAAAATATACAAAAATTAAACTAAAAATAAAAACGGTGTTCAAATTTACTACTGAAGACCTTTCATTTTCATTTGACGTCCCACTTAACCTAATAGCCTCATTTTCATTTGTTTTACCCCTCTTGAACCCCAATATCTCAACAAACCCACAAAATTTTTAGCTCATTGAGTCACACCATAATTTTTGCCATCATTACCTACCTATATACCAAATTTCACGATGATCGGATAAACGCTTCGAAAGTTATCCTCGGACAAACAAACATACATACATACATACAACGCCGAGTTGTCCAAGTTAATTTGTAGATCTCGCTTTGCTCGATCAATAACAATTTACTACAGTACGAACTAATAATAGGAGCATAACAACTGAAACATATAATTGAAATGAAGAATAATTGCAGTAAGTAAATAATCAGTACAAAGCCTACACGGACCAGGCGCTGTTCTGTCTTGTACTAGCTCATTAAAATGAATTACGCAGGAGTTTACATGCCTGTGGATATAAATCATGCGTCCTACCCAACAATAACAAAAGATAAACTCAGACTATAGATATGAAACTCCCACACTTGATAATGTGGGAATCTTTTGACCATAGCTTGAAGTAATTATGAAAACTATTTTGCTTCTTGAGCCAAAAGTAGAAAATAATTGATTCACTACATTGGCATTGCATTTAAAACTTAATGATTTTTCGTATTGTATTTATTATTAACTTCTGACATCTTTGTAACATGACATATACATATTTCAGCAATAAATACATTTAATTTGATTTTATTTTATTTGCGGGTACGAGTAGTACGTTACTGAATCACCTTTATTTGTATATGTTATCACATTTCAGTATAATGTAAAGTTTTTATTTCATAAATACTACTTAAGTAAGTCTTGGCCTCCGATATGTGAACTCTCCACTTTGCTCTGTCCATTGCCATCTCTTGCCAGTTTTCGGCTCCCAGGTCGCGCAGGTCAGCCTCCATCCTGCCGTTCCAGCGATACTTGGGACGACCAACCGATCGGCGTCCAGTCGGTCGGCCCAACCATGCTCTCTTTAAGCTTCGATCCATTCCATTCCATTCGCAGTATATGTGTAGAAGATTTCATAAATAGTACAACTTATTTTATTGTTAGCCGTAAAGTCTCTGCCCGAGTTTAATCGTCTGAATGTTTGTTCTCATCTATAATTGTAAAAGTACAAAATATTTTTGATAACGCACTATCTTGCACTGAGGAGTTTCACTTCTCCACGTGATAACTACTTACTTCAGTTTAATATACCCTGTTAGAACCCATGCAGAGAAAAGCGGGGTAGAGAGGTTACCTAATGGATGAAGAGTTCGGGAAAATCGGCTGTTTTGGGTAATGAGGCAGTTAGGTATTATGGTATGTGAGAGAAAGAAGAGTGAGGATATTTGTGTTTTTTATGGTCTTTGTAGGGCGGTTAATGATGAGATAAATTTTGGTAAATCCGGTGAAAAAGAAAAAAATCAGGAGACCAAACTCTGTGGCTTACTTGTTACAGCAGATATTGGTGTTAGTTTGTCATATTGTTACAGATATTTGTTCCGTGTCTGGGTGTTTTTCTATATATTAAAAGTATGTATTTACAAAAAAAAGTATATAAGTATTCTATCAGTTAACTGGTTCCCATAGTACAAGCTCCGCTTAGTATAGGGCTAGTTAGCGCTGTGTGAAATGCCCAGCCATATTTATTTATTTATTTACTTTTATTTACATATCAGCCAATGGCTTTTCTGGTCTTGAAGTTTTATATTTTAAGTAACGAGTTCGACAAAATAACTTTTTTCTATAATTTTAACTTAATTATCTCGATCCTATACCAAATCCCGCCCTTCTTAGGTCTTCTACGGCGTCGCTTTTCATCTACAAGAATCCGTCCAGTTACGAGCTTGGCCTTGGTCACTGACTGAATCTCAAAAGTCCAAGCTCGGGGTTTGCCAAAGAGCGATCGAGCGCAGCATTTTAGCTGTCAAGAGAATAGACAGGATTTAGAACATCTCGCTGCGCTCTAAGACCGATCAAAGACAGATCCACCTATCTGCTTGCATATTGGACACATGACCCGCCCAATCCCATTTTAACTTGGCAGCCTTGATACCGACGCGACGTCAGCGATGCCGGTCTTTGAGCGCATCGAGGTGTTCTAAATTCTGTCTATTCTCTTGACACCTAAACTGCTGCGCTCAATCAATCTTTGGCAAACCCCGAGCTTGGACTTTTGAGATTCAGTCAATGACCAAGACTGGGCACCGTAGGTTAGGACAGGCAGAATACACATGTTGATGAGTTGACGTTTTAGTGATAATGGAAGGTCGCCTTTCATGAGTGCCTTCATGGACCAGTAGCTCTTCTAGGCATTATCGACACAACGATTGATTTAGAGATGAGACGGAGAGATGAGGGGGAGATCTTTGCCCAGCAACTGGACAGCATAGGCTAGATATTTTTTTTTTATTTAAAATAACTTAATTTCCGATGACACCAACCTGATTTAAATCGTGCTCGTTGTTATACAATGATTCGAAATAACTTTCTCAGTAGCAGGTTGGTCCATTATTAGAACTAACTACTAAAAGCTTATGTTTCGGCCATTTCAGTAACCTTATTTAAACTCGTTAACTGGCTACTAAGTAATAAGACAGAATGTATGTATGTATCATACACCCATTGTTTTTTATACCGTTATTGACTCTTATTTTACTTTGACTCCAAACAGACTGACAAACAGCTCCCGCAAGAACTATAAACATCCAAAACTCAAGATGTCCTAATAAATAAAGAAACTACGTTAATTACTTTCCTCAAGTTGTTAAAATTACAAATATTTATAGATGCCGCTCCTTCTGAAGGGATTTGAGATAAATGTTCTACAAAATAAGGCTCAGTTTATTTGCGACTGAAATAATCTTACGATAGAAGTAATTGTAGCAAATAAGAAAGTGTTGAAAGGAAATTGTAAGAAGTCTTTGTTATTTTTGATATTACTTAAGCTATGTGTATCTTTTAGAAGCCTCGCGAGCTACGCACCACAGCCACAAAACGCCGCCACATGAAGCTGCCACTTAGGTGCGAAAGCGCGCGACCACCACTTTTTGACTTTTTTCCTTTAATTTCGGACGGTGGTGGCAACACGACCACACGAAGCGAGAATAGGTGTCTCGTGGCGTGTAGTGACCACTGACGTCAACGTAAAATGTAATAAATGATTTAGAGATTTCGCTTCGCTCGATCAATTAAATAAGTCTTTATTTTAATCAAGTAGGTCAATGGCACACACAAACAAAATACTACCGAGGACTTAAGCGGATGTAGTTGCTTCCGAAATCGGCCTGTTATTATCGTTGCTGGATATATCTTCCGTTATGCTCTTTATTATTGGTACAATCATTGTTTTCATTATTATTATAATATATATAGTATATAAAATAGACAATACTTTAGGCTAGTGTTCACTCGTTTACTGGAAATGTTCTATGCCCGTCGTGACTTACTTCTCTTCATCAGTTATTACAACGTCTTTATCGGTATATATAAGTAGACCGTTGTCCAAAGAACTGTCGTATCCATATCCTTACCAAAGTTAATGGGTATAAAATAAATAACATTTGTGTTATGCTAGCGAGTAATTAAAAATGCATTCAGATTACCCGAAGCTAGATAAATACTACAAACAAAGTATCTTTGTGCGGTAAAAGTTTGTTTTGGTTGATTAATTACAAGAATTAACCCCTTAATCGCTACGCAAGCAAAACCATGAACTACATGAAATAAAAACATACAGGCTGTTTGGTAATATACTGATGATATTCAAGTGACGGTTTCTCAAAGCACAAAACAAACCTTGAAAAAAAAACTACTGGTTATATTATAAAATTTTAAAGAAAATCGACTATGTTTAGGTGATTAATTTGATATAAAACTTACTGCCTACTCTTGCAATCAAGATCCAAAAATAAAGGCCGATTTGATATCTCTTTCGGAAATGGCTGCGGGTTTTGGGTTAGAAAGGGACAACAAGAGATATCTCGAGACGTTACCAATGCAGTATCTGTGATTAGATGGCAAGCAATACGCACATTACGTTTGATTTTACATGTCTAAATAAATTTCACATATCTATGATGAACATTTCACAAATTTATTTCTTATGCTCATTAAAATAATCCCTTTCATTTTTGTGCGCATATTAACAAACACCCTATATGTTCAAAATAAAAAAGTAAGTACCTACAATGTTTTGTTAAAATTTTACGCTTCGACCAACGAATCTTTTCAACACAGAGTTAAAAATTCGCAAAATAGAGGACAGAAAATCTGCAGAATTCTCATAAAAAGCTAAATGGTTTAAATGCCAGAAATAGTAACCGTTCAAAACCCAAACTTATATCTCGCAGACTCGCACAGTAGTCCGAACTTAAAAACGTTGGACAAAAACCTCCAACCAGTACTAGTTGGTTTAACTGCCAATATCACTGTCATTTGTCTCTGGGCAGCTTTGCGCGACAAAAATCTTTATTGCTCAACCGAAAATTTAATTTCAGCCCTACAACATTGCAATAAAGTAGACTTTGTTATGGGATGTTGTAAAGTGTAGATTTGTGCACCAATAACCACCCCTCACTGACATGTAGGTTTTGAAAGCGTTTCGTTTTATGTCTCTAATAGCGTTAGACACTCAAATATTTTGAATGTACGAACTGAGGGGTATCTAAATGTGGAGTGAAAATTGTTTTTGCGATTCATGATTGAAGGACGCTTGTAAATTTAATCAATTTTTTGTTTGTCAATATTATTTTCTGTTTCCATATTTGAATATTTTACGGAATGCTTGCAGTTCAAATCGAGGTATTAAACGAACAGCCGCAATCAATGTTTTGGATTGGTGTTATTCATGACAAACTAAAATATATTTAAAACAAATCAACATAACAAATAATACGAGAACCCGTACAGTAACCTTATTAAAAATATTATATTTTGCTTGAAAATTTATTATTCTGTTTTGTTGTGATTAAGTAGTGAGCTTGAAATCAATTTCATTGAAAATGATTTATAAAAATTGTTTTTTTTTATGTTTGATGCGTTTTTTCTTCCTCTGTTGGTAACTGTAATGGAAAAAAAACAGATTAAATTACAATAAAAATAGCACCTTAAAGTTCTTAAGTAACAGTCCCAACATTAACATTCCCATTACAGCCAAGTTCGTAACGTATATTTTTATGTCATGCAAACATTTGTCTCACAGACAGTACCAACTTTTTGCGTCTTATCCAACTACGCGCATCATGCCACGAGATCGTCTAAAAAGTATGCGTATTAAATCAAAAGCCAAAAAATATTTTTCAAGTGAAACTTTTATTACATCGTCTCAAACTTTTTCGTCTGTGTGTTGCATGGCGCGTGACGATCGGCCGCGGAGTAGGGATAAAGTGAAAGGCGCTTGTCAGAGCAGCCGAGGCCAATATGGCGGCGCCTATAGTTCGCATCAGCTGACCGTGTAGTGTATAGACTATTACTCATTTGTGCCAACGAGGAAAAATGTCTATAATAATAAACAAAGTTTCACTTTTACCGTGGTTTCATAAAACCACACAATCCTTTTTTTTAATTAAATCATAATGATAATTTGATAGTCCCTCGTGTCCGAGTACGTGTATGTATGTATGTATGTATGTATGTCTATGCCTATCTGTGTGTTGTTATTTTAGTTGTAACTTAATATAATTGTATAATTTTATTTTGATTTAATTTAATTCGACTTGATTTTTTTTATTAATATATATTGATTTGATTTGGGTAATTTTATTTAATATAATTTATATATTATTTGTAAAATGTATGAGGCTTGAAATGAACATTTTATTTATTTTATAATTTTGAATCGTAATTTTAATTATCTCAAGTTAATCAAATGATGTCATTTTTTTATTTATTCCGAGTGTAAGGACCTTTTTAAACTATCTATCCTTACCATGACCTACAAAAAAATAAATATTAACGAGAAAATATTTCAAAATAAATAAAAATAGGTGTCATCACCCGACTTCTAATCCACTGTCCATATTCCTACGTTAGAACACTAAAAGTTAATGCCAGTGCAATATAAATAAAGGAATATTCCGCAATTCCGACAAACAACAATCGCTGATAGTTTGAATCTAAAATAAAAAGACCGTTGAAGTACGAGTAGGACTCGCACACCGAGGGCTCTGAACCTAGGTTTATTTATTTATGTATCGAGTGTATGTGACCGGTAAACGAAGAAAACTCAAAAAAAACTGTTCTAGATAGACTTCGTTATAATGTTCCCGTAATCTTTGTATAATATATCAACCATATTAATTTCAGATTTTTCACTTTGCAAACTCAAGAGGCATTTTTTCATTCTAACTTATAATTGTACAAAAAAATAGTTTTGGAATGTATTTGAATTCTTTTATATGATATCCCACATGACCATAGTCACCCTATTTTTTTTTGACCCCCACAATTTTGGTTCTTTTGGTCATTTCTTTTTTTTTTATCCTATACTTTCCCACTACTGGGCAAAGGTCTCCCCCATGTTCCGCCACATCTCACAATCACTCGCCACATCCCACCAGCATCGGAATGCATCGAGGTCGTCACGCCAACGCTTCCTCGGCCTGCCCCGGCTTCGACGCCCATCTGCAGGCACCCATTGTGTGACGACTGTTGCCCATTTGTCTGTGACCATACGACTGACGTGACCCGCCCAGTCCCACTTCAGCCTGGCAGTCTTGTCGCCAACATCATAAATAAGAAAAAAATAATTAATATGTTTTACGTGAAATAATGGTCAGTATTTCTTGAAAGAAAGAAAGCAGAAAAAACATTTATGTGTGACGGAACAATATACATACAGTACCAAAGCAGTACATACACACAAGCATATTCCAAATTTCAAAACGATAAGTTCAGTAGTTGCTGAGATAAACAGCTGTGACAGACAGATGGACAGACAAAATCGCACTATAAGGGTTCAGTTTTGCCATTTTGGTATGGAACCCTAAAAAGAAAACCTAACAAATATTCGGCCGTTTTTTCATCTACGTTTTTTGAATCCACCCACCGTGCACCCGCAGCGACTGTCTGCCGGGTTTGGATGAGCCTGAAATTAAAGTGTGTTTGAATGATTGGCGTAAAAGTTTGGTGAAACCGGCTATAGTTATAATACGGACGTAATTAGTAAAACTTGTAATCATCAAAATAACCACATTGTATAACTATAGGGTTTGTAACACAAGTTCCTCTTCGCCAATTTCTGTTATTAAATCTCGTCAAATTTAGGTTTTAAACACATTTAAAGCAACTTTAACATAAGTGCTGACTGTCACTGCTTCTGTAGATTGCAAAGTTGACTAAAGCTAAAATTACGAGAAATAGGGTACTGAAGTAGCAAAAAGGTAACTTTAGAATTTTAGAACTTTAGAATTGACGACCTCTATGGTGCAGTGGGCGAATAGCCGGCTGAGACGCAGGAGGTAGCGGGTTCGATTCCCTCCGCGGAACAAATGTTTGCAAGATCTACAGATATTTGTTCCGGGTCTGGTTGTTTCTCTATATATTATAAGTATGTAATTACAAAAAAATAATAGCATATAAGTATTCTATCAGTTATTTGGCTCCCATAGTACAAGCTCTGCTTAGTTTGGGGCTAGATAGCGCTGTTTGAAATATCCAGCAATATTTATTATTTATTAGAATTTATCAATATATGCCTGGTTGTTTTGAAATTAGTTAATAATTGACGTAAAACGACTGATGTACATATGTACTTATAACTTAAATAAACTAGTACTTCGCCCCGAACTGAGATCTCGCGAATCTCCCAAAATAAATATTATTCTTAGGACGACTTGCACAACGATGTCTAAACGTATTTAGTGGCTAAATATGATTTAAGGACTTCAAATTTAAACATGTTTAGTCGCTAAATACGTGTAGTGATCTTTGTGCATGCCGGCTTTAAACTTTGACTTATAAACTGGTGCCACGAAATGCATACCAAACTACTTGACCTATAGTTTCATTCAAATTAGATGTAACGGGAGTTCTTGTATGTTGGTTATTTTTATTTGGGTACAAATGGCAGTTATTCTGGATTTCAGACTTTTGCCTATATTTGTGTTACTAAAGCTACACGAATACCAAATTTCAGCATTGTGGAGTCACTGGTGTACCCTGTGAATTTTGTCAAAGTTTTGTTTTTATAATGGCTAATAACTCAAAAACTACAAAAACTAAACTAAAAATAAAAACGGGGTTCAAATTTACTAATGAAGACCTTTCATTTGACGTCCTACTTGACCTAATAGCCCCATTTTCATTTTTTTTACCCCTCTTGAACCCTAATATCTCAACAACCCCCCAATATTTTTAGCTCATTGAGTCACACCAGAATTGTACTATCACTACCTACCTATATACCAAAATTCATGATGATCGGATAAACGCTACGAAAGTTATCCTCAGACAAACAAACATACATACATACATACAATGCCGATTTGCCCAAGTTGATTTGGAGATCTCGCTTCGCTCGATCAATTAATCATTTATTATGTGATGTATGCCACAATTTCAGAAAAACTTGTTAGCAGAAAGTGACCAAATATTGTACGCATTATGTATGTTTAGTCTTAGATTTTTGGGCCCTCACAAAAGTAAAACACCCATTGAACAATTGTTTAGATATTCCACTTTTAGCACGTGTATCAGTTGTCAAAACCACTTCTTTCTTCATCCTTCAAAGTTAGTTGACAGCGCTTAAATTCTTTATAGGTACCAGCGGTACGCGGTTGCCTTAAAAGGACATTTATCCATAAATGCCATTTTTACACCACCTGCTCGACATGTCAAATTACATGTGATGTAAACCTCACCGAAAACAGGTGATTAAATCCCTACGCCTGAGCCGGGAGTAAAGATGTACTGAATTTGAATCTACAACCTCATCTTTATTAAAATTTTATCTAAAGAGACACTAAGAACTTTTTTGTACACTTTTTTCGAACTAACCTCTGCACGGAATGCATCAACCTAGATTTGGTTGTTATTGTCTCGCAGAAAGTGTGAAAAATAGAATATTCTCCTCGTGGGTAAAGCTCTCTGCATCTTGGGCGTGCTTATATCCCTCTCTGCACTCAGGATTGTAGTAACTCCCTCGCTCCGCTCGTGAGTTAACTCTAGAATCCTTCGTTACGTTTGGGATTCAATATAGCGCCCGTGAAGCAAGACACTGCTTTATCCCCTCGTTTAATAATCTACTATTAAACGCGACTTGTTTAAGGCGACATTCGAAATCGTAAAAAAATATGGTGCAGCATTTGAAATTGGAACATTTTTAATTTTATTTATAATAATCATGTTTTCGGAATAAATGATAATTGACCAGTGTCTCATATATACAAACTTTTTTTCGCAAAACTTTGTTTGTGAAGTATAAAACACAATATTTCCAAGCAATACATAGAGCTAGAAATAGACCAAGGGGACAATCGCGCTAATTTTGAACAATACAACTAAAGTAAAAGTAAACCAAAACGTTACATTATGCACATTTCGTATCGCGCTGACACGCGTGACATCAGTCAAACTGACGTGAGTTCCAACGTTAGACACGTTTAAAGTTAGCGCGTTAGACCGATTTCGGGCCTAAGCTACTTTTTATCGGACTGCGTAAAAGGAGGGTAATGGTTTTATTACCAAACAACGCGTGCGTCGGCAGCTAGTATCACATAAATAAATGTGTATTTTAAAGTAACTGGCCTAAATATGACGTTTACTCGTAGGATTTTAATTTCATAGTTTTATCAGAATACAACTTTTTTAATCTCATTTGCCAACTCATTCATTAAAAAGTAGGCCAAAGCTGTTTCAAAGTTTTCTAAACAGCGAACAAAATACAGTTTATCTTCTGAACAGTAAATTGGTTAAGTTTAAAAGAATAACAAAAATTTTGACTACGTCGCCTTTGACCTGTCAGATCGTTATAAAATACGGGGTTGCTTACCTTTTAAGGGTAAAGCTCAGTGGATACTAGCTTTAATAAGTAAATCCAAAGTTATGAGTTTAAACTTAGTAAAATGTTCAGTAATGTTATACGAACCTAAAGTGGACCTTCAAGTTCATATGTAAAAAGCTTTTAAGCTTTAAAAATGTATTAGATTCATATCATATCAATTCATTATCATCATATGGTAAATAGCAGAGACATGGTGTTTCTACAAAACAGACATCAAGAAACTTGACACGTACCACCTAAGGTGTCTAAGATCCATCGTGAAGATCAAGTGGGAGGACCGCGTGCCAAATAGGGAAGTTCTGCGTCGTTCCGGAATGCACGGCATGGAGGCTCTCCTTATGCAGCGACAGTTTAGATGGTGCGGACATGTCCTTCGCATGGATGATCACCGTTTACCTAGCTGTATTTTACTCTGAGGTGGCAGAGGGTAAGCGGAAGCACGGTGGTCAGCATCTGCGTTATAAAGATGTGTTTAAGGGACATTTGAATGACTGCGCTATTGACCCTGCAGCTTGGGAGGAGCTTGCTTTACAAAGGTCGTCCTGGCACTCAACCATTTATAACAACATCAAAACTTTTGAAGAAAGTCGTCTTGACTCACTCGACGTAAAGCGTCAGACACGTAAAGAGAGACCTAAGCCCTCGTATACATACACATATAACGCTGCAGGTCAACTCTGTTGCCATACTTGTGACAGGATATTTAAAACAAAGTTCGGATTAGCGAGCAAAGTCAAAGTCAAATATTTTTATCCATTAAAATCACAAGAATCACTTTGAAACGTCAATTTTACTGCCTGTTCCTTCGCGACTAAGCCAGGAAAGAAAGGCAAGAAACAAGGCTGGTTGTTTTTTTACTGATCCTTTTACAATACATAATACAGAAAATAAATTACGTCTAAATTGTAACATTTTGAACGAGTTGGAGCAATTTCAATCCCAAGCTTCTCTATCATCTAAAAAATCCGATATTTCATAGTAGGCTCTTTTATAAAGATTTTGTTTAATAACGTTTTAAAATTTGTAAATTGTCAATTTTTGTACATCCCTTGGGAGCTAGTTATAAAAGCATACACCTTGCCCTTTAAACGATTTACTAACTTTATGGAGTCTACAAGTGGCAACAGCGAGTTTATCTTTATTTCTAGTACTAAAATTATGATTATCGCTATTTTTCTGAAACAAATTAATATTTTGTTAACATACATTAGATTTTCATAGATGTATTGACAAGGGAATGTCATAATATTTATTTCTTTAAACTTATTGCGTAATGATTCTCTGAGGCCCATATTATAAATTGCACGAACAGCCCTCTTCTGCAGCACAAAAACGGTGTTTACGACACGTTTAAAACGTGTTAAACGAGCCATATTAGGGCACACGCTAGAATGTAAATAATAATAATAATTTAGGTTAATCCAATTACTTAGTTTAGATTTTATTTTAGTTTCATTTTGTTATATATTAATTTTTAAACATTTATAGTTAGCGTTGCCGTCGTCGAAACCGATAAGGACGACTATATATGGTAAAATATGTCTAGAACCTATATTACTAATATTTATCACATGTTGTTATGCATAGTTACCCGTGTTTGCGAATGAATAAATGATTTATCACAATAATCATGATTATTTAATTAAAATTAGTGTTAGATACAAATGCAGCTTTTTCTTACTAATAGTACAAATTAAGAAATAAGTTTACTAAAACAAGCTGTTCTATATCTTTGAGCTGAAGCGTAGTTTGTTTTAAAGATGTCTTTTTTCAGAAAACGCAATTTTTACGTGTCATCAAAAAACACATCAAATTATAAAAAAAACGATGAAAAATAAATATTTATTGCGTAAGTAAGGACAATAAATCTTACAGGGGTAACATACTACCGCTACTATCCTGGTGCAACAACCTCAAAGTGGGTCTTGGCCTCCAACGCTAAAAGACGCCACTGGTCCCTATTCTGCGCCACTACTTGCCCCCGACTGGTCATCGGCCTAGGCAGTCCTAGGTACATTTGGCAGCACGATCGTCCCCCATTCGCTCAACGTGAGCAAGCCCACGTAATCTATGAGTTTTTAATTCCCGATTCTTACTCACTCACAGCGTGCCATCTTCTTTTCGCACCAGGCTTAGGATCTTTTTTAGCACATTCGTTTTATAGGGGTAACATACATTATTGTAATAAGAGTAGAAGTTATCAAGACACTATTTCAACATTTTGCACTCTTCTTAATAAAACTCTAAAAACAGCTGATACCAATTCGTTCGAGCCTCTCTTCGTCTTTCAACTCCGGGATAGTTCTTTAATTCGATAACCGTCGTAAAAACAGGCCAAATTAAGTGCCGAGTTAATTTCCCAACTGCGAAGAGGTTGGTTCTGGTTTTATTGCATTCGTTTGAGAGTTTCGAGTGTTGACTTGAGTTGAATTAAAATCAAGCTGATTTAGAGTTAGTTCGTCAGAAAAAAGAAGCATGGACTAGTTCCATCTTTATTATGCGGAAAAAAGAGTGAACCGCCGCCGAAGCCTGTTTTTTCTGAGACGTTCTGTGAAACCATTTAAATGAATACCTGACCAAACAGTTCTGGGTGAAAAGGTGCGCAAATTGAAACCGAGATAAGTGATCACAGTGCAGTTGAATATCAGCGTAGAAGGAGCACGACGAGACTTCACAGATGCAGTGATCGCTGCAAAGTGATGTTTGTTGTTTTTGCTGGCGGAAGCTGCTTGAAAAAGGGAGAGGTCAAGAAGGTTGAAGATGATAATGATGAGCCTGCTGGAGAACTACGGATGTTAGTGCTGGATCACTATTGATAAAGGTTTGTTTTCTTTCCTTATTATCTTTCACCAAAGACAAAGATGAATTAAACGAAAATAAATCCTTTTATACCAAAAACCAAAGTAATAGCAAAATGGAAACACTTCAAAAGAGTTAGTGATGTAAAGCAGATAAGAATAATTAACATCTGTAAAGACTTGTAAAGACTTTACGACGCCGAAATGAACCAGTTGGGTAAATAGTACGCGGTACTCCGGCGATTCCAGTCTTCTTCCGTCACTAGGGATGGGACATCGTTCTTGATTCTCATAAGATATCGATGTTTTTCCTGATACACTGCAACTAGCGTAATATTATTTTTTTTAGTTGCTCAGTGTGGCCATTTTACTAGTATTATAACATTCATCTTAGATTTATATAAAGAAACGACAAGTTTATCGATTGTTTGTTACTTCCTGCTAGAGGTGTTTTAAAGCTAAAGGTATCAGTAAAAAAGCACACAATTGTCAGTCGATATCGATAACTAATCTTGCACATCACTACTTGCAATTATAGAAGCGAACAATTACCGAATTGAGTTTTATAAGACGAATTTAAAATGAGTACTAGAACGAAGCAAGTATTTAATTTCAAAACTGGGCGGGACTTTTTAAATATTCACAATTGAGCGCCTTGCTGGAAATATTATTGCGAGTTGGGATTTTTATTAATTTTATTCATAGATATTCACATTATATTAATGGAAGAGTTTAAGTGACTATTCAATTTTCTAATTAATTTATGATCTCCGCGACTTCATACGCGTTCAACTACTAAATGTGTAGGTAACCTAGAAATATAGCAAAACTCGCTGTTGCAACTTGAATGGGACCTATTTATGAGATAAAAAGTAAGCTATGTGTTAATCCATGTTATAATCTACGTACATACTAAATTTAATTGAAATCAGTTAAGCCGTTATGACGTGATTTAGTAACAAACAAATAAATAAATAAACAAACATCCAAACTTTTGCATTTATAATACTAGCTTCGACGAGCAACTTTGCACGAGTTGTTTGTTAACAAAAAGTAGCCTATGTCTTAATCCAGGTTATATATTATATCTACGTGCATACCAACTTTCATCGAAATCGGTTCAGCCGTTACGACGTGATTCAACAAACAAATAAACAAACAAACATCCAAAATTTCGCATTTATAATATTAGTGTGATTTTTTTTACACGAAATGTTTCAAAAAAGTTGATTTTTCTTATTTATATAATCTCTCATCTGCCGTAGACAATATCACGCCATCGTAGCACATTCGTAGACCCTCTACGTAAACCACCCATTGTTCTATTATCCTCTACAATACACCCTAAGAGTAGTAGAGTTCCTTATGAAAGGGCTTGCCCTGGGAAGTACTACCACCATGCCTATTTCTACCGCCAAGCAACATTTCTTCAGGTGAGGTAGAGGTCAAGCGCTTGACTATCATTAATAAAAAAATAAATTATGGCCGACGGCCAAGAACGGGATAGCTATATGTAGTTATGTATGTCTCTGTCTAGCTTTTTTCTAGAAACTTCGACTAGAATCTTGGTTTATGAAAATGTAAATAACGCTTCCCGCACCACAGCTTGGGCGAGGAACAAATTTTATATAAGTAAAGCGCGATTTTAACCGAAAATTGTGAACCCTTCCCCCTATCCTTCTCCCAACAAAGGTACCTGCGCGACGACCGACCGACGATCCTCCCTGCGGAGTGAGCATCGGGCGGCCAGTAACGCGTGAGTAGCAAACCTGAGGCTCCGTGAGCCGACCTGATGACCCCCCGTAGAAACGGGGGGCGGTAAGATCTCCGCAGGAAAGGGCCAAAAAGCCCGGCACTGCATCCCCCACACTGGCTTCGTCGATGTGAGAAAAGAAGAAGACACGTCAAAAATTGTGATTATCAAGTACGCGTTTTACCTTCTAACCTAGTAACTAAAAAGAAAGAAAATACAGTACACTCTGCCACATACCGAGCCTTTCATTTGAAGCCTGGGTAGGAACTCTACATAAATACTAATACAATTCTGTGTTTTAGTTTGTTGGTTGCCAGTGAAATTACAAGCACATATGGCTTTACTCAAGTTCATGGGCGCAGGGCAGTGCATCGTATATACATCGTGCATCGGCAATACTTTGTTATATATAGGTGATGGCTATCAATTAACATCAGGTGGGTCACAGGCTTGTTCCCATTTGTAGACGCTCTATGTAAAACTAATCATACTACACTCGTAGATGGTCTATGCAAAAAGTATCTTGATCATTCCACCTAAACACCGTAGCATCTTTGTAGATACTCTACGCAAAGTTTTATACCATTAAGAAAGAAAACTCTCTGCCTCGTTGCAATCACAAACAATTTTAACCCAAAACTCAAAATGACACCATTAAAACCTTGTTTTGCAAACTTCCGCCTTAATTCCGAAACATTTAAAATAATAACTCATCAAGGGTGATTCATCACTCAAAGATATAATAATTTATGTTCTGTAGCTCCCAAAATGTCACTCCCAATCTGTAACTCGTTTACAAGTTTAGGGTTGATGGCAAAGATATTGAGCGATGTAGAACACTCATTGGAACTTGTTAACACATATTGGCACCATACGTTTTTGGCTGTACGAAGTTTTTTGCAACGACGATTTCGAATATCTGAAGATCAAAATGTGGGTAATCAATTCATTTTTATTGTCATAGCTCGAAGAACTGTGTGCCGTTATGGCAGAAAGGTTCTCGAGAAGGAAGGCGCAGTGTAGTACAGCCCTCCACTTACTTGAAAGACAACTTGATAAGATCTGCTGCCCTGGAAATCTATGAGGGAGGCCTTTGTTTAGCAGTGAATGTTCTTTGGCTAATATATTGATGACGCCTTTTTAAAATACTCTAGACTAAAATAACACTGTGACATTAAGATTGGTCACTAGCTTATATTTATGACTTACTTGTGCTTTTTCAGGTGCTTTGATTAAAATATTGTGACTCAAATTAAAAAAAAACTTTATTACTAGCTTTGCTTAGTTTGGGGTTAGATAGCGATGTATTAAATGTTCACCATAATTTATTAAATATTGTCTAACTAGAAGATAATGTTCTCGTAAGATGGACAATGGCAGCAACTGAGCGGTGGCCGCGAGAAGGGCGCAGACCAGTTGGCAGATCACCAGCCAGATGGTCAGACGACATCGCAAGAGTTGCGGGAAGGCAATGGATGCGCTTGGCACAGGACCGGAAAGAATAGCGTGATAACGAGGAGGCTTATACCCAGCAGTGGCTGGTGTGAATGTGGGCTGAGATGATGATGATAATGATCTAACTAGAATGTTGGCACTCTTTATTAGACTTATATTCACTGCTGCACAATAGGCCTAATAAATAACATTTCTATCTTCACAATCTCTGCGGTAAGACCGGATTGAACTGGATCTAACTGGTTCTCGTCAACAAATTACATCAGTGAAGACGCTTTCCACGGTAATCTTGTAACGGTGTAACGAGGAAAAGGCATATTTTGAAAAGAACCTCCTTTTTTTGTTTCGCAAAATCAAATTATAAGGTTTATGAACGGCAGTCTCTTGGTATTAGGATAAATGTTTGACGAAAGCAATTGAATTTTATAACATCAGCAGTGATGTTATAGGAAATAATACTTGGTATTTTAAATAAAGAATCGCTTTTATTCGGCAGAGATGGCTTTTAGCGATAAGACCGCCCATTGTAACGTTACTTGTTGTTTATTTCTTTTGTTACTGTATTTTTGTTTGGTGTGCAATAAAGAGTATTTCATTCATCTATTCATTCATAAATGATAATGTTTCTAAACTGAACAAATAATTAAAAAAATCTTTCGAATCGGTCGAAGCGACGTGGGATCCGAGAGCTGGCGCTTGTCTGGGTCGACTCCTAAGCATTGCAATTCAGCGTGGCAATGCTGCCAGTGTCTTGGGGACACTTCCGCCTGGTAGTGATCTGGAGCAATTGATCGTTTACAACGGTTTTAGATGATTCTACTGTTTATTTTGTATTTTATAGGTTTGTAAATCTTGTAAACGATGTGCGTGCAACCTGCCACGTGATTGCAAAAAGTGAGCATGCATCAAACATAATGTTGGGACTTGCTTTTGACTTTCTGATATCCTTGATTTCTTACTCCCCTTGAATAATTTTATTGAATTTGATATTTTAATTTATATTTTTTTTATTTTAAGGTAAGAGCTGACTATCTGATGTTGAATACCACACACACACTATTATTATAAAAACGAAAGTTTGGATGTTTGTTTGTTTCTTTGTTAGTGGATCACGTCGTAACGGCTTAACCGATTTCGATGAAATTAGGTATATACGTAGATTAAAACCTGAATTAACACATAGGCTACTCGTTGTTGATAAACAACGCGTGCGAAGCCGCTGGCGGAAGCTAGTTTTAAGTATAACTTTTGAAACTATCATGGTTATTAACACTATTTGTACTAAAACGGGATGTTTACCATGATTTGTGAGTTCTTGAGTGTCCCGAAATTTCGACGCAGTTGCATGCGCCATGATCACGGGTAAACTGAAGTCTTTGCAAGTGAATAGTTATTGGCAGATATAACGATCTACCTTCTTTCTTAGTCTCTTGCTAGGAATGAATTCACTAATACTAAGGTTGTCTGGAAGAGATCGCTTTTAGCGATAAGACCACCCATTGTACTAAATCTATTCGTAAAAATTATGTTCTGTATTTAACTTTGGTGTACAATAAAGAGTTATCTTATCTTATCTTAATACTATCACTACTATCGGTTTCATTCTCGATCATAACTCGATTCCGACACACAACACTCACGATATCAGGACGCATAATTGACACTACACTTCTTTGGTTCGGTCGAAATATCGGGACACTCAAGAACTCACAAATCATGGTAAATATCCCGTTTTTAGTATAAATAGTTTTAAGTAATTTAATCTCATTCAATTTCACTTTTCGATGATAACTGCTGATTGCATGCGATAAACGCTGATTATGGACGAACTCAAATTGTATCACTAACCAACTGTTACTAACCCATATTCGCAATAAATGAATTAATTGATTGATTGATTCTTCACGGGTGTGCGTACTGAGTAAGATATCCGAAGATGTCCATCATGGAGATTACAGTTTCCCCACTGACTAATCCCTTTATCTGGTCCATACTGGTGGCGCCATCTAGTGGCCGCCTTTTAAAGCTCTAATAAAATAATTACTAACTTCATTATTATAAAAACGGGATATAACACGTACCGTTTAAACACCGATAAAACGGTACGTGATACATCCCGTATTTATAGCAATTATTGAAATAGATCACGAAAGTTTTCTATGTAAAGTTACTTACCTCTTTCTCAACTAGATCGGACGCAGTTGCTTCACTAAAACTGTGGAAAAGTTTAAACGGAAAATCTTCTCAATTTAAGTGTTTTTTCAATCTATCTAATACTCTCTTATGATCTAGATCTCTCTCAAGATATTTGAATAAATACATAAATATATATTGCTGGTCATTTCATACAGCGCTAACTAGCCCCAAACTAAGCAGAGTTTCTACTATGGGAACCAGATAACTGATAGAATACTTATACAGTTTTGTTTTATAAATACATACATAACTATATAATATAAAATAGTCGGGTTAGTTACACCACTTATAACTCAAAAACCGCTGACTGATTTTGATCATATTTGATTTGTTGGATTTTCTTTGCCACGAATAGCAGAATATCTATTAAAATATCGGAAAGTTCACGTGAAATTAAAATATGAAGAAAATTCATTTTCTCATACATAGATACAGCTAATGATGGCCGATTGACAATTCTACCTGGGCGACATTGGCAGTCCGCGTCATATGCATGTCAAGGCGGTACGAAGTTCGGCGGGTCAGCTAGTATTTTTTTAAAAAACATACAGACCTGGACAAATATCTTTAGATAATACAAACATTTGTTTCGCGGCGCAGTGGGCGAATAACCGGCTGAGACGCAGGAGGTAGCGGGTTCGATTCCCGCTGCGGAATAAATGTTTGTATTATCTTAATATATTTATTCCGGGTCTGGATGTTTTTCTTTATAATTATAAGTATGTATTAAGAAAAAAAAGTATATAAGTATTCTATCAGTTATCTGGTACGATAGTGCAATCTCTGCTTAGTTTGGGGCTAGATAGCTCTGAGTGAAAGCCATATTTATTGATTATTTATTTTTTATCCTCTTTTTGTAGCTGCTCAACGTGTCATTGAAGTTGTAAATAAATTAAATGACTAGGGTCCCCAATTAAATTTAATAAACCTAGAACTAAAGTTGAACCTAGCTTAGTTAGAGAGTAAACAAACTTTGTGGACGATCGCCGATGTCCTCGACTTTCGAACCGTTTTTAATTACTTCGTACAATCTTAACTTTAGTTTCCACTCACGATGTGAGTCTAGATTGCTCTTTGTCAGCTTCTGTTAATTAAATTATTGAATGATTTATTTTCGGCGCTTGAATTATCTTGCTTACGTAATCGTTTTTGACATAACATGTCGATCGACAAACCCCCTACATGCGCTCCAGTTAGGTTAAAATAAAATAAAATAAAAATATTTTATTTCAGACACTAAATAAAATAATACAACACAGAAAATAAAACAAGAACAATTATTTAAACAAGAATAAAATAGGGACTTGGTGAAAATAGAATTTGCCATTTTGTGCCAAGGGTGACTAATTGAGGAAATTACTTAGTTCATTAATCACCCTTCGCACAAGGCACCTCCAGAGCGGACATGTGCAGCACTCAGCCACTATCCTCAGGATGTTGTTGCGACTGTCCCGAACTATGCTCATCAGCGATGCCGTTTTTTTGCGCATGATGGCGTGAAAGCCATCTGTGTAATAATGGGCAAACATCCCCGATGCACTGCAGTATCGGGGCAACCGCAACATCATCCGGAAGATGTTTTTATATTGGATGCGTAGAACATCCAATGATCTTTTGGTATGTCGGACCCACAAACTTCCCGTGTATAAGCTATGACAGTACGCTTTAAAAAGCGTAACTTTAACATGTTCAGTACAACAGGAAAATCTGCGGGCCAACATGTTACCTCTGACCGCCAATGCCCTACGCTCCCTCTCAATATCTGCATCGTCTTTAACCACCTTAGTTAAATTAGATTTATAATAAATAAAACCTCGTCCAAATAAGTCCATTCGTTTGGTAACCGATGACACAGACAGACACACAAGCATATAAGTCAAACTTAAAACAGTATTATGTTTTTACGGAAAAATTCTAAGATTTCTATAACTTTCTCAAAAACTTTCAAGTCAAAAATTTCAAAAACGTTCATTCGTAATCTGAATCATTTCACTAATTTAAACCCTGATTGACCCCAAGAACTTGTAGCATAATTGGCATCCTCGTATCAAGAGGTTGCGGGTTCAAGTCCCGTCCGGCTTGAAAGTTATCGAGATAAATTTTCTAATTAATACAATACAATACAAATACAAATGTTTTATTTCGATAACTTGTGTTTACAATATCTTAACTAGTAGTTGAAACCTCCTTTTAAGTAAATAATACCTTTATTAGGAGGTTTCGCTCTTCCGTAATTAATAAAATAGATTAATAAGTTTAAGATTTTAAGTTTATTATAAAGTTTAAGATTAAATAATCTTAAAACTTTAAACAGCATTGCATATCACATCTGCTGTTAGTTTTTAGCTTTATCTAACGCTAAAGCTTTTTACAGTGTCACAGAACCGCCTACACTGCCAACAAACGAAAAAACTATTCGTTATTTTTCAACACCGCAAACGGACGTTTCCAAATCGAATTAGTCCCGAGTTCGCGGCTCGAGAGACGTTATTCCATCTCGGTCACACGTTACACGCTCTTTAGTAAGTTAGTAACACTGTTAGTGAGTTGAGACCGCGAGGTTGCCAGCACGTTCGTCCACAGTGCGAAGTAAAAGCTTACTTACTCACAAAATATTTATAATAATATTATGACTTTTATTTCACGCAATAATGGCAGAAGAAAGAGCTGCTGCCAACAAATAGATCACAGATATTATAAATGCGAAAGTTCGGATGTTCGTTTATTTATTTGTTTGTTTGATCACTCAAAATATGATTGCAAGACTCATACCTATCTATAAATACCTTAAAGGCTTAATACATATAACAATAAACTTAAAACTATCACTTTGACTTACATATTTGAGAGATTTTGATTCGTAGCCGCTTCCTATATCTTATGTAAACAATGCCGACTGACCAGAAATCCGGATCAAGTAGTGCATCTTTATATTCCGCCAAAAAACTCTGACCTATATAACAGGAGAAACCAGCGGAACAATCAATAAAAAAAACAAAAATAAGATAGTGTTTATTTGTTAATAGCCACATAGCTTCCGACAGCATTGCCAACATTAGAGGATACCAGCTGATTTCCCCAGCCTGTGGTCCAGCGTTGGATTGGTAATGGAACCTTGGGAGAATCTCGTTGGACTTTTGAACTGTAGTTCTGCTAAATTGGATGCGACTCAGCCGCGGAACTTTCAGAAGTCGTAACGAGTTAAAGATGCAAAAATGTCATATTACTATAGAAAATCTAATGGGTCCGATTGGACATCTAACATTTTCCATGCCGTCATAACTTTTATACGAACGTCTACACAAGAAATCGGAAAATCAACCACAAAAAACCAAATAATTATTATCTTATCTACACTATAAAAGTATTTTAACAGTTATATGGTTACAAGATTACAAGCTTTGCTTAGTTTGGGGCTAAATAGTGCTTAGTGAAATGTCTAGCAATATGTATTCATATGCGTCCATGTTATTTTTACAAAGTTATTAAGTTTATAGGCTGTTTGATAATATACGAAAAAAATTGATGGGGTTATTTTGATGAGCATAATAAATAAATTTGTGAAATGCTTACCATAGAAATGTGAAAT
Source organism: Philereme transversata (assembly GCA_963924445.1). NCBI lineage: Eukaryota > Metazoa > Arthropoda > Insecta > Lepidoptera > Geometridae > Philereme > Philereme transversata. Next base: position 18,691,302 of record OZ004347.1, read on the forward strand.
TATTTTGGCATGTAAAAACAAACACTTTATTAAACTTATGTTGTGCTATTGTATAATGCTTGCCATCTAACCACAGATACTGCATTGGTGACGTCTCGAGATATCTCTTGTTGTCTCTTTCTAACCCAAAACCCGCAGCCATTTTCGAAAGAGATATCTAATCGGCCTTTATTTTTGGATGTCGATTACAAGAGTAGGCAGTAAGTTTCATATCGAATTAATCACCTAAACTTAGTCGATTTTCTTTAAAATTTTGTAATATAACTAGTAGTTTTTTTATCGAGAAGTCTTTTTTTATGTTTTCAGAAACCGTCATTTGAATATCGTCAGTATAATACCAAACACCCTGTATAGGCAGAATATTGTCCTTTTGGGGACAAAAAACATATTTCGAATCATCCTTTAGATCAGACACTCTGTAACCAGGTCGTAACATCAATTTGAACTCCATCAGATTAAGCCTATCCCATGCATCACAATTCAAAGAGTTCATTCATCATAAGCTGAGTATAATCAATCTTGCGTGTTACAATGACAGCTCGTTACGCTCGATATTATCGTACGTAGTAATTTGCGCGCAATGTTCAGCGTGTCACTGGGAATTTTTTGATGATCGAGTGGCTGATGGGGTGGTCTTTGTTCCTTGGTCTTTCAAGTCTAGCGAATAAAAGACTTACGGTGATAACAAAATATAAATATAGTGGAATCCGTTTATAATGACATCGAAGGTAAATGACAAACACGTCATACTAAGCGGACGTCATACAAAGCATTTTGTAAAAAATAATCAATTTATTTTTGATTGTCAAATGACCAACCCCAAATTCCTTTGCGAGAGATGAGTTTTATTCTCCATTTTCTAGTCTGCATTAATATGCAAATTAATATTATATAAAGGTGCAATAATTTGCACCTTTCTCCTCAATCGTAAATGCTTTACGACGACGTTGAGATGTCATTTTTTTCACAAATCACTAACAAATAATGACTTTCGACTATCAATTACCCACTGAGACTCAAAACAAAACAAGCCACATGCCACGCACGCGCCGAACATCTCGTCGGGCGTCACATGACCCTCCCGAACACTGCCGAAGGTGTTAGGAATCATGTCGGTCATTATAACATCACATAATTTATTAAAAATTGGTCATAATAAGCGACATGTCACTATAAGCGAAGTCATTATTTGAATCTTCAAGATTATATCAGAGAGGTTATTTCAAACAACCATTTATTTTATCAAGATAAAAAATGTAAAGCTTAAAAATCCTAGTTGAACCTTAAGTTATCAGGGTTGTCTGCGCAAATCGAAAAACTTTAAATCGGGCCAATTCCACCCGCGAGACGTGGGCCAATTAAGTCAATAGTCAATGGCTTGAAATAAACAATTTTTATTTTATTATTTTTATTTATTAAAAGAAACTCCCCACAACGATTCTGTTGTTGTACGGAATATATGAGAAGGAATTTTGACCAGCACCGCTATAAGAGAGATTTTTACTTCCTGACTTGTCAAATAGTCTAAGCTCGAAAAGTTGCGCAGTTTTTTTTTTAATTACTAGTAGATCTTTGTTTTACCGCAATCTCACCTGATGCTAAGCGATAATGTCGTTACGCAGAAATTAGCTAGTTGAGTGATGCTTTTTGGCTATAGGTACTACGTGTTTTGTTATGTACGACATTAAATGAAAACACTTATAGGGCTAATGGATAGTATTGTTGTAAAATAAGTTTATATCAAATTCAATACCATAGAAAAATTTTAATTTTCAAACAACCATAGTACCAAGTCCTAATATATTAATGAAACAGCCTGTGTAAAAAAAGGTAACAAATCATATTAATTCATCATGTAAGTAGATACCTGTTAAACTGACTAAGCGGCATCGTCGTAAAGGTGCCGCCGATTTACGTTAAAAATTGTTTATTGGAAATGAATGAATGGATTACTGGATAAATATTCAAGCTACCAGTATTAAGACCACCTCTAAAATCAATTAATACGATTCCGGATATGTGTTTTGTATTAATGTCGTACATAACAAAACGGGTTGTATATTAGACACTGTATAATCAAGTTTTTTTAAATACGAATTGATCTTCGTTGTACCACAATCTCGCCTAACGGCAAGAGATGATGTTGTCTAGGACGGACCACGAAGACCTTAAAGAGGGATAATAAAACCTTGTACTCTTCATGAAAAACAGACGGCGGTAAAGTCTATACCTTAACTGTACCCATTTAAAACGTATTACCCATACTAATAATAAGAAAATCGAAAACGTTGGTTTTCGCTTTCACGACTAAACGGCTGGAAAATTTCGATGCATTTTGGGTACAAATATTATAACATATTAAGGGAGGCTCATTTATTTATTAAACAAAACATACAAGAATATGAGCTTATTTTCTAGTGAACAATGATTAGATGCAATATAAGATAACGAATAACTCAGCACGCTGTTTCACATAAACAACTATTCGTTTTGAAATATTCAGGTATACATACTTTATTTTACGAAGTGTCTTGGTTAAAATATAAATAAATATTGCTGGACATTTTACACAGCACTATCAAGCCCCAAAATAAGCAAAGCTTGTACTATGGGAACTAGAATACTTATATACAATTAGGATTTGTACGAATATACAATTAGGAAACTTGCATTCACCTACCAACCATTATTTAACATAAGGCTCAGTATATTTTAAACTCAGGTTTATTGAAACCAATCTAAGAGTATTTTATAAAAAGTAAAAATGTGTCTATCACGAACAGATATTTAGTATAGAAGAAGTATTGAAAACTGACATTTACAATAATGACAGCTACAAAAATGTTGCCGTTTAAAAGTCTAAAATTACTTCCAAATTAAGTTTGTTTCTATTTTATGTTTCAATTGAACAACCATTGTTGTATAAAGCGGCGAGCGAGCGCAGAGTGGTCACTTGCTTTTCGTCTTTTGTGCGATGTGGTCGTATTCGGTTTGACTTATCACTTGTTATGATTTGTTGTGATTAGTGTTGTGTAGTGGTAAAAAGTGTATTTCAGTGATCAAATATAGCTGAGTAAGTAGTTTCTACTTGATTGTGTAAATTGGTGATTTCTTTGTTAATATTTGAATATGAAGTACTTTAAAATATAGTTTGTATGTGTAGTTGTTTTCTTAACGGTTTATTTTGGTAATAATAAAGTTCTTATTATTTTTATTATGACTTTCAATCTGGTTCCTAAAATTACTTTTTTTAGTAAATACATACTTATAATATATAGAAAAACACCCAAAATCAAAAAAATCTGTCGATCATGCAAACATTTGTTCCACGGCGGGAATCGAACTAGCTACCTCCTGCGTCTCAGCTAGGTATTTTTTGTGACACATAGCTAGAGTGAAACAAACTTCCGTAATCATACCCCGTATGTTTCCAACAGGATATCCTCAGCCAGCCTCTTGTTCCCGCGCCTCATTAAAAGAATTCTAAACTTAATAGACCAGTTGAAACACTAACCAATTCTTCTAGATTGCTCTTGTCTTCTAGGTCTGTTCTGTCTTCTAGATCCTTTCTTTGTAGTTCTGAATTAAGTGATCAAGCCTGGCTAGCATAACGATCTTTAAATGTATTTAGCGGCTAAACATGTTTATATTTGACGTATTGGTATGATTTAACAACTCTACAAATCTAACTAAGGGCGACTTGCGCAACTATGCCTCAACATAGTGGCTAAATATGATATATAGGGTGTTTGATAATATACGCACAAAAAAGAAAGGGGTTATTTCGATGAGTTTAATTAATACATTTGTGAAATGTTTACCATAGAAATGTGAAATTTATTTTGGCATGTAAAAACAAACAATTTATTAAACTTATGTTGTGCTATTGCATAATGCTTGCCATCTAACCACAGATACTGTATTGGTGACGTCTCGAAATATCTCTTGTTGTCCCTTTCTAACCCAAAACCCGCAGCCATTTCCGAAAGAGATTTCAAATCGGCCTTTATTTTTGGATGTCGATTGCAAGAGTAGGCAGTAAGTTTTATATTGAACCTAAACTTAGTCGATTTTCTTTAAAATTTGATAAATACCTCATAGTTTTTTTTTCGAGAAGACTTTTTTTATGTTTTGAGAAACCGTCACTTGAAAATCGTCAGTATATTACCAAACACCCTGTAGAGAGTTGTCAAATCATACAAATACGTTAAATTGAAATATGTTTAATCGCTAAATACGTTTAGGGATCGTTGTGCAAGTTCGGCTAAGCCACTAAATACGTTTGGGCACCGTTGCGTAAGTCGCCTTTAATCTAGAGAATTTGAATCAAAACTATTAGATTTTGACATAATTATCATCATCATTGTATATCATACCATAGGACTGCTGAACTTAGATAGACAGTTAACTTTTTATTGAATTACCACAAAAATAGAAATAATGCCAAAATAAGAACTGAGCTAAATTAAAAAGTTTCATTTCATTTATTCATATCCTTTGATAAATTATATGTGTTTGGACAAGTCACATGAATTTACAATAAAAAAGTATGCAAGTATTGTATCAATTAACTGGGTTTCATAATACAAACTTGACTTAGTTCTGGGCTAGATAGCGCTGTGTGAAATATCCAGCATTATTTACTTATCTATATGTTCTCGAATTTGTGCAAGCCAATAGATTGCGCTGAACAATAATAATACTCGTTAACATTTCAAGCACACAAAACCGTGATTGTGCCGCTACGAGCGATTCCTAGGAGAGCCCTGGATTTGTACGGATTGGACGAGAGGAGCTGAATTTAAACTCTTGCGTTCAGTTTAGTATGCCCAAAGGGAATTATCTATTTGATTCGCTTTTTGAGCACTAAATCTTTGATCAAGACATTGAGTAACAATTTAGACAAGAATCAAACGATACAATTTTATAATAGACTGGCAGACCCGTCTGCGACTTTGCACGCCTGGTTTGTCAATAAAACATTACCCTCTTTTTGCGCAATTGGGTAAAAAGTAGCCTATGGCTTAATGTCCCTACCAATGGTATATAGGGAGTGTATCTAAAGAATACCGCATAATTTAACCCCTTTATCCCTTTTAGGTATTTCTTTATTTTTTACCAAAAGCCTTTTTTTCAGATCCCTACCTTAAGGAACTATGGATTGCCCATGCAAACTTTCAAACCCTATTTCACCCCCTTCACCCTAAGTTTTTAACACAAAAGATAACCTATGTCCTTCTCGATGATATTATCTGTCTTCTTGTCAAATTTCATTACGATCCGTTAAGCCGTATAGTCGTGAAAAGATAACAAACAAACAAGAGTTATTTTCGCATTTATATGAAGTATGGATAGTATGGATGTTAATATCATTGGAGCTGTAGAAAGCGACATAATCGTGAAACCCCATTTTTGTGACCTTTGACTTTGAATAATTTACAACGCAGACACGAGATTTTATGAGACGTTTGAGACAACTTTTACTATCCGTAATCCAAAAAAATATTATCCGTAATCTTTGACTATTCAAATAGTGTCATTAAATACTAACCAATTAACTTGACCTACAGTTTCATTCAAACTACAAGTAACGGGAGTTCATGTTATTTGGTTAATCATTTTTGGGGTAGAAATTGCAGTTATTCTGGATTTCAGAATTTCGCTTATAGTTGTGTCACCAAAGCTAAAAACATGAATACCAAATTTCAGCACTGTGGAGTCACTGGTGTACCCTGTGAATTTTGTCAAAGTTTGGTTTTTACTATGGCTACTAACATAAAAATTACAAGATTTAAACTAAAAATAAAAACGGAGTCCAGAGTCCAAATGTACCTACAAAGACCTTTTGTCTTTGTAGGTACATTTGGACTCCGTTGACGTTGATGAGACGTGCCATTTGACCAGATAGTCCCAATTTTTTTTACCTTTCTTGAACCCCAATATCTCAACAACCCCCCAACATTTTTAGCGTATTGAGTCACACAAAAATTGTGCCATCACTACCTATGTACTAAATTTCACGATGATCGGAGAAACGCTTCGAAAGTTATCCTCGGACAAACAAACTTACTTACATAGGTACATACAACGCCGATTAGCCCAAGTTGATTTGGAGATCTCGCTTCGCTCGATCAATTAATGATGATGATGTTGATGAAGGTCTTTATGACCTTATCCATCCTTCCATACCTAATCGGTATGCTATATACCTTGCCGTACCAAACGATTTGCTTCAACTTTTCTTGTTAGCACAAGTAAGGAGTGGAACTCGCTTCCGGCATATGTTTTTCCAAACCAGTACAATATCGGAGTCTTCAAGTCCAGAGTGAATAGGTTCTTTCTAGGCAAGCGTGCTCCTTCTTCGATCACACCATCACTTACCATCAGGTGAGGTAGTGGTCAAGCGCTTGACTATCAACAATAATTAAAAAAAAAAATGTTGCTTTAGGTTTTTATAATACTCTTAAAATGATACCTGAAGCAACGAAAGTACCTAAAAGTAAGTATAACCCTTGGGTCGCAAAATAACAAACTAATTCTAAACTCAATACTGTTAGGTCACAAAGACCCCCGATCGGGTATAAAAGTCAACTGGTTAACGTACTTTATTCTTTATAAAAGAATTTGTTTTAACACGTCGTTTGAATTCACAGGAGCTGTGGGGTGTGGATAGTGTGCTGAGAGGTAGCGGTTTTTCAGTTCATCTGTAAAATAGTATTTTGTATTTCTGGTCCTTTTCTGGTCATAATTTGACGACCTCTGTGGCGCTGTGGACGAATAGCCGGCTGAGACGCAGGAGGTATCTACAACTATTGTTCCGTTTCTGGATCATCTAAATTGATGGTTATTGAAAGAATTTATAAGTAAAGAAAAGTTATACGCAATAAAAATATGCATGACGTCCCAACGATCCCACGGCCCAACTGCCCAACATCCCTACAGCCTTGGGACTTGGGACTCAACTTTCTGAACTTATTTTATCATAATCAATTTAAATACGCACCGTGACGGTATGACGGCAGTCGGCGTACCAATAATGTTTCACACCAAAAACATAGGATTTTATGGAATTATCTGAAGTAGTATGTGCACTAAAGTAGGAGGGTAGATCTCCTATTATCATGTGAGTTTATAATATAAGTCTTCTTCTTAGCGTGTCAAAAGTTCTAAAATTTAATTTATACTATGTTGGACAGATGTATGGCCACAACCATCGTGCAGGCATTCGGGCATAAAGGGCACATTAGCAAGTGCTGCATTGACTGCGTGGGATCACCGCAGTCGCACTGCGTTAAGTTAGGGTCCCTGAATCACCGTTTGCACATATTAAGTCTGCAGCGGCCAACCTGGGTGCGAAGCCTGTTTAAGGACTTCCAGACTGGCCACGGCAGATCTTGCCTGGGTGGTAACTGTTCCTGTGGGGTGATAAAATCAGGCGGTGGGGAGTTGCTTTTTCTCCACAGTGTGCATCTAGCGGCAGCCGGGTCATCGCTCGTGGCCCTTGTGAAGCGTTGAAAGCTCTAAATAAAAATAAGTGAACCAAACCGCTCCTCTTACCACTCTAATCACACCACCTATTTAGTGTCTCTAAAAATAACATTTACTTGTAATTCCATTTCTATTGGTTTTGCATACAAAGGATTGCAAAGTAATATCAGTTGTATATTTTTTCACAATTGGACGTTTAAAAAGTTATTGTTTTTAAATGGCTTTTTTAATTGATTTTTGATGAAGATTTAGAGTTTTTTAGATTACTTAGTTAAATTTACTTTAATGTAAATAGCTAGACGTTACAGCTTTTATATAGAGAAGTGGGTTTACAACAACAAGTAAGAGATAAAGCAAATGAGAATTTAATAACATCTAACTGGTCGCGATTTGCATACAAACGAGTCCAAACGACCCACTGGATTAATACAACTTGGTAGTTTTTCCTCGATACTCGGAATGGAAGAGATTACATAGAATTATCCGCCGGTTTATTGTTTTAATTGACTCGTTTTAGGTGCTTTTTGCTAACATCCCTCCCTGTTGGATAATGAAGTAGAGGTTAATTACCTCTATTTTAAAGTCTTGAAGAAATAATCATGTGTACTCTGAACATAGGCCTCATCAGAAGGCTCAAGGTCGCTCAGCGTGCTATGGGAGGTCTAAGCTTGGAGAGGTCGAATCAGAACTGACGAGATACGTAGACAATCCAAAGTCACTGACATAGTCTAGAAGATTATCAAGGTGAAGTGGCGCGGGCGGGCACATGGCTCAAAAAACTAATAGCAATGGCTATTCGTTTTTTGAGCTATGCGCCAGCCATAATAGCCATTGGGGCACAATGTTTCTCAAGTGGAGACCACGCACTAGCAAGTACAGCGTAAAATGCGCCCCCCCCCTCTACTAGATGGAAAAACGATCTGATGATATAACAATACTCCCATAAAATAAATGTTACAAAAGATACCAAATTCCTAGCTTATATTGACTTAGTCACAAAATGCATAGTAGGTAAGTATTTAAATTAAGCTGAGGTTTTATTTCATTGTAGGCAATAATTGCTTCCAAAGGAATTTGTTTACAGGATATGCGACGTTTTTACAACTTCACGGCCCACTTAATGTTGTGTGGCTAAACCTGTCTATAAAAATTGCATTACTTCACGGTCCTGTGCTAAGCACCTTCAGGTGGTTTTTAATTATATTCGAGCCACGAAATACTCTTTCAGATAGCCTATAGGTTAATTTTAACCATAAAATGACACGTGGATCACAATAGTTTAATATAGAGCTCTTCAAACGGGATGATTAAACCATCAATTATCGGTACACGGTTAAAATCTATTATAATATATTTACCGAAGCTATTTATTAGTCTGCAACGAACGAAGTGGTACGGCGGGTATTAGTGGGGCTTCATTGAAGTAGTAATCAGGGTTAACAGGCAAATATTCGTGGTTTTGAATAATGTCGCAATTTAAAAGCTCTTAAATTAAATAGTTAAATAGATATTATAGATCACACAATTTGGAGAACACGTCAACCCTCATTTTTTTGGTATACCTACGATGCGTCAAACGGCCCGAACAGTCTCGACCCGCCTCGCACAGAGCAAGCACCTACCAAATGAAATAGTGTACAGCGCCGTCCGGTAGCCAATTGGTAGTTTCGCGCGTGTTACATTACATCCCTCAAGAAGACGACATAATTTACAATCAACCACAGCAGCCTATGGATGAGGAATTGCGGAGTTAAGAAGGGCATGCGGAACGCAAGACAGAGGAAACCAAGGTTAGTCATTCTCGCATCGGCCTTTTATTGAATTCCCGTACATAGTTATTTATTTCAGATGTCACAACATCCATATCAATGTTAATAAAGGTTCTTATAAATATATATATTAATATTCTTAAGGTACCTCACCCGCCTCACCCGATCGGCTCTCCAGAATCCTAGAACGAATACCACGCTTCGTTCATTGACTGGCATTGCTGATGTAGGAGCCAAAACCGCGAAGCTCAAGTGGGATTGGGCCGGGCACGTGAGTCGAATGCTTCCGGAGAAATGGGCCAACATTGTAACAGGTTGGGTACCGGAGGATGGACAGCGACGTCGGGGTCGGCCGCGAAAGCATTGGCGTGACGATATCAATGGATTCGAGAAGGAATGGTGGGAATCTGCCAAGGATCGTGATAAGTGGAAGGAGTTGAGGGAGGCCTTTGCCTAGCAGTGGGAAAATGTAGGCTAGTTAAAAAAAAAGGCACCTATTTCTTTCTACCCCGTATATAGAAAATATTCGATTTCGATGTCAGATCAATAAGACAGTGGGTACCATGAAGCTAGACCAATATAACTCAATTAACCAATCCTCTGAAACCCAAAAAAAATTAACTATTTTTAAATTTCTAGAAGTGATTTTGATTTTTAACTCGATTGATTAAAAAACTAAGCTGAAATCTGATCTCGTAAGTTAATGCACATGTTAGCAAAATGCTCCCCCGTAAGTGGATTTATCTGGCTACAACCTGCATGACTGATAGCGTTGGCAAGATCTCAGTTTGAGCAAGAATTATGGGACATTTTATAGGATAGAGACAGGTGGAAAGAATTGGGGTAGATATTTTTCCAGCATTCAGGCACTAGATGACCTTGGGTCATTGATCCAAAACAAGGGCGACATAGACCGGGACGTCAAAAATAGAATAAATGCGGGATGGATGAAATGGCAACAGGTTACAGGAACAAGAACAGGTACTAGAAATGTGTAAATGACGTGGTGATGACAGATGGAGCAGGGCAGTGACTGAATGGTGGCCGAGGAGAGGGTATAGAAGGGTAAGACGTCCGGCAGCGAGATGGGTGGACGACAACGTAAAGGTCGCGGGTCGTCAGTGGGTGAGACTAGCGCAGGATCGTAGTGGATGGCACAAACTTAAGGAGGCATACACCCAACAATGGGTGAAGTCACGCTGTGGATGATGATGATGTTCTAAAATGAAATAGTACCAAAATTATTCTAATTTAATTTTTTTGCAAATAAAATCCAAAAAGAGGCAGATAATTCAACGGTAATATTTGGACGCAGTTAGCCCACAAATTGCAACTCCCTGGCTACTGATTCATTCACAACGATCAATTACATAAATCACATTTGTCTACTGTACGCGAATTAACTCCGCATTGAAAAGTAATAAATAAAAGCAGCGTAGTTATATGTAGGTATGAACCGTAAGCAGTAATCACTCGTTCATATTTAAATTCAATATAATGTATTATCCATTGACGATGACGAATACGAAATTCCATCACCAAAATTCTGGTTAATTAGTTTTTTTGTCTATTAGGTTCTGGTTTATAAATATATTTAATGAATGAATATATTGTTAGTTTAAATTGTTTAAGACTATATTTTCTTGTTCTTTTGTGATGCGAATGTGTTTTCTTTCTTTTCTTTCTTTTTTGTACATAAAATATACCTACAAGAGCAATGGACACCAATTCAATAAACAGATAGCACACCTGTTCATGGACAGTTCATTAAGCGACTGTGAATGAATAGATAATATAATTAAAAAGATTCAGTGTACTATTAGTCATAGCTAAAACATTGACGACCTAGCAAGAAACTTGTTATTAATTGTTTTTGCGAATACTAATTCTTACTGCGAATACTACTGCGAATGGGTGAAATCGAAGCGTCAAGAGAGCATATACTTGGGCCGACCGACTGGCCGCGGACCGGTTGGTCATCCCAAGCTTAGCTGGAACGATAGGATGGAAGCTGACCTGCGAGACCTTAGAGCCGACGACTGGCAAGATATGGCAATGGACTGAAGAAAGTGAAGAGTTCTCATATCGGAGGCCAAAACTCACTACCAACCAGGATCTCTGGACTCAAATTCCAAAATTTTGATATATAACTCAACCCAAAAGTAAATCGTGACTCAAGTTAAGATTTTGTACAGTTCTTTCAACGAAAACTGTCGATATATGATCGATGAAATCGAATCTTGTTAAATTTTTTAGCAAAGTTCTACGTATAACGATACGTATAAGGATCTAAGAAGCCATTATGAAATCTATAGCTACCTCATTACTACTTCAATCAGAACAAGCACAAAAAGTACAAATGTTTATTAAAGTGCTGAAAACGGATATCCGAGTCAGTAATTTGGGATTTAATGCCGCGCAGCGCCCGAATGCAAATAAACTCAGGAAATACGGTAATCAGAATCGGACAGAGTTTTTAAATCATCGGAAAAAGTGCTGTTCGATTTTTAATTATATAATTTTATGAGACTTCCCATTTTGCGAGAATTGTTTGGTTTCACAACTTATTTATGCCTAAAGGTTTCGGAACATTTTTGGGGTTGATGAGTCAGTAATTTTAATATTTTACATATTTTTACTCCTACACAAAGTTAAGCCATCTAAAGACCGTTGCAAACGATCTACAGATAGTTCAACTATTCTAGACTACCAGGGGAAGTGTTGCCCCGCTGTATTGCAATACTTATTCATCAGCTCACTCATCTCACGTCGGTTGCTTTGACCGTGACGCTGAAAAAGAATTTTGAAAACGATGGGCCCCGGAATTTATATTAATTTATTCCAAAAACAAAATAAATTAATTGCTGAAAATTAATTAACAAAATTAATAAAACAATCAAAAAAACTAGATAAGATAGGTAACTAGATGGTACAGGGTCTCAACCCCAAATAGCTCAAATACGTAAGCTCTGTTGAGACTTCCATATTTGCTTCGGTAATATAACTGTGTTCAAAGGTTCCAAACACAATTCTAATTTATACTCGACCAAAACCAGCGTTGATTAAAATATTTCCGTTGTATTTTGTTACGTGCTATTGTATTCTCTCATTGGCTTCGAAGTAAATTTTATTTTAATAATGGAGAACGAGGATTTGCGGAAAAAATATTTGAATTTCAAATGCAGTGACGGCCCTACTCGTGTTCGGGAAATCAAGTGTGATACAAACCATTGGATTCTGTACACATTTTTAGATAGTTTGTGTTTTTTTTTAAATAATGATTCTTGAGTGGAGACCACTTGAAAGCGCAGTGTAGGACGATGAAAGCTCGATGAAAGGATGACTAATGTTGATGGGAGCCGTTGTGTACAGCTGCACATGATCGGTCCATGAGGAAGAATTTATTATTAGTTGGATGACCAATAGCTAACATGATGATGATTTTATTTTTATGAGAGTATATTATTTTGATCATGTATTTCCTGCGTCACTTACGATGTCGTATCTACGAATGTGTGTGTTTTCACTTAACATAAACTAATCTTTGATCCTGAACATGCCAATATTTAGTGCATTATTTAGGCAAACTAAAAATCTAACTCAGAGTTAGGTATTAAATAGATTTCGGATATTCTCGTATTAGCCAGATACTTTCGGGGGACCCATCTCGCTTATTGTATAAAAAATAATTTATTTAGTAATAATTCAATAAATAATAAGTATTGCTGGACACAGTATTAAAAAAAATTCATCATAACCAGCTTTTAAACGTTCTGTTCATAGTCACTATTTAATATATTTAATTTATATATAATATAATTATTTAGCTATTTAATATAATATATGTTATCTGTTTATCTATTATATTTGTGTATTTTATTATTTTTATAATTATATTGTATTTGTGAGTATTATTATAATTATGCAGGCAATTAGGTAGATAGTAGTTTTTTATTTCTATTTGTGTTTTATGTTAGTAGCTACCTAGTTAAGCACGCCAACCTAAGCTTTTTACCTGTCACGGCTGACTGGTAGAAAATGCTTTTAGCATTAAGTCCTCCATTTGTACATTTGTTTAGTGCAGTAAAGACGTAAAATAAACAAGCAGCGCTATCTAGCCCCAAACTAAGCAAAGCTTAGAAAAACAACCAGACATGGAACAAATATCTGTAGATCATGCAAACATTTGTTCCGCGGCGGTAATCGAACCCGCTACCTACTGCGTCTCAGCCGGCTATGCGCCCACTGTACCACGGACGTCGTCAATAAAACGGTGTCGGTAATAAAACTGCTAAAACGGTACGATTAATCAATTATAGTAATTGATTAAAATAATCGATGTGTATATAACAGGAACCCTAAAATTGACATAAATATTGCGGGACCACGGCTGAGCTTAAAATGTGCTTTGAAATATAATTGATACAGAAATTAAAACAATCCTAAATTGAGAGCGGACACGAATCCCAATTTGATGACCTCGATTGTAATTTAATATTTCATGCTAAGCTGCGGACTGCCTTTTTTCATTACTTTTAACGAGCATCGTTAATTTGACGGTATTTTTTTATCTATATTATAACACATATTGTAAATTTTATCATCATCATCATTCACAGCCTGACTAAACCCGTACTTGATTGATCGAGCAAAGCGAGATTTCTACATCAACTTGGGCAAATCGGCGTTGTATGTATGTATCTATGTTTGTTTGTCCGAGGATAACTTTCGAAGCGTTGATCCGATCATCGTGAAATTTGATACTTAGGTAGTGATGCCACAATTTTTGTGTGACTAAATGAGCTAAAAATGTTGGGGGGGTTCATTTCAACATTTAACATTTCAACCCTGTTTTTATTTTTAGTTAAATCTTTGTAGTTTTTGAGTAATAAGCCATAATAAAAACAAAACTTTGACAACATCCACCGGGTACACCAGTGACCTCATAATGCTGAAATTTGGTATTCGCGTAGCTTTAACACAAATATAGGCAAAAGTCTGAAATCCAGAATAAGTGCATTTTGTCCCCAAAAAAAAGTAACCATAATATATGAACTCCCGTTACCTGTAATTTGAATGAAACTGTAGGTCAAGTAAGGTGGACGTTTATTAGGGTGTCCCTTATTTTTCAAAGTTTATATTTTTTAACGCATAGGTCTTAGTTTTGTTCATTAGTACCTGAAACACTCGGGAATTAATTTTTACCTTATTTGGAGAACGGAAACCCGTGCCGACTTGCATCGAATCATGTTCATACAAGTTACGCGGAAATAGCGGCGCGTACTCGCCGTATTTGTCATTTGTTATTAGTTAATCTCGTGATGAACACATATTGTTTTACGTTAAAAAATGGCAGTGGAATTAAGAAGCAATAAAAAAAGTATTTTCTTAGTAGGTGACTTGAACTATCAAATAACTGGGGCAAAGTTACCGTCTAACCGTCAAGTTCTTGCAGTACTCTTTTTTAACATTCGTGAAGTTAAATTGAGTGTTAGTGAAAGCGCAAATCTCGTCGTTCGAGAGTGTATTATATTCTGGGAAAAAGCTAGAATCCCTACCAGAGCTATTCCTAACTGCGTAAAGAAACTTGTGGATCTTCACCATGCTTGGAGAGAGTTGCAAAAAAATTCCAAAAAAACACAAGATATTTACAAGCACCGTGAGAAGGACTTTCAAAACAATTTAGATAATTTATTCGACATAGCACACGCTAATGCTTTGGAATGGATGAAAATAGAAGAAGATAAAATCTTTTTACAAAAGCAAAGAGAACCAGGGCGTCCAGGATGTTTAGCCGGTGTAGATAAAAAGTTAGCTGAGAAAGAAGAAAGATCCAGACAGAGAAAAAAAGACATGATCAAATCTGTTACGAGAGTTTATCTTTATCTTTAACTACACAAGATCTTATTGAGACACCAGGATATCCCGATCAACCTACCAGCTCTGATGAAAGCATCGACGAACCCTTACCGTCGACATCTCAAACGGTAAGTTCTGGAAGTATTACAAAAAGGGGAAGGAAAGATTTCATCACTCCTAAATTAGTTGCAGCTTTGGATAGATGTCAATTAAGCATAAGAGATTCCGTATATATACTTCAGGCTGTAGTGGAAGCCCTAGATCTTAGTAGTGATGATTTCCCGATAAACAAGTCGTCTATTCAACGCATTCGTACAAAGACTAGAAAAGATAAAGCGGAATCTATAAAATCAGATTTTCAGAATAATTTACCTGAAAGTGTAACCGTTCATTGGGATGGAAAATTATTACCTGGACTGGACGTAAGAAGTTCTAAAGAAGAACGCCTGCCAATCCTTATATCATTTGAAGAAAAGGAACAACTTTTGGCTGTGCCTAAGCTGGAGAGCTCTTCTGGTCAAGATCAAGCTAAAGCTGTGTTAAACGCACTTTATGACTGGAACCTCGAGGACAAAGTACAAATAATGTGCTGTGATACAACTGCATCTAATACAGGGCGATTGAAAGGAGCTTGTGTACTTTTGGAACAAAAGCTAGACAGGGAATTATTACTCTTTGCTTGCCGCCATCACGTTTACGAACTGGTTTTAAAGTGTGTATTTGAAACAAAAATCCACCAAATAACAAATAGCCCTGATATCCCGATGTTTAAAAAGTTTAGAGACAGCTGGAATACTATTAATTCTGCTGCTATTGAAACACACAGCCACATCGTCACACAACATTTTTGTAATACAAAAATTAAAGAACTGTTGACATTTTATAATGAAGAACTGCAAAAATCTATTGTACGTGACGATTATCGAGAACTGATTGAACTGTCTATTATTTTCTTAGGAGGCGATAGTGAGAAAAAAATTAAAATAAGACCTCCTGGAGCAATGCATCAAGCAAGGTGGATGGCAAGAGCTATTTACTGTTTGAAAATATGTTGCAGTTGTATATGTGAAATCATGGCTGGGATGTAGTCTGGCGGTGAAGGCACCAAATCAAGATTTGTCCTTTTTAAAAAGGCTTAAGGAATACGAAACTATTAACAAAGAGATCTCCCAAGCAGCTTTGAAAAAGTTTAGTCAACATCTTTGGTACTTGTCAGAAGAAATTACTGTTTTGTCACTCTTTGATGATGAAGTTGATGAAGCAACCAAGAGAAGTATCGTAGAGAACTTACAAAGAGAGAGTTTGTATGATTCTGGGAAGAGATACATTCCATCGAAGGAAGATATGTCTGATTATTTGCATGGTAAGTGGGAATACTTAATTTTATGTTAAAGTTAGCTATTAATCATTAATTTAAAAAACATGTAAAAGGATCTAACGCTAGGCTTACTTTACTATGTCTTAAATTGTTTTAATAAACTGATAATAATACTGTTTGTCTATTGTTACAGGAAAATCATTGAGTGATTTTGTGTCTATCAAGAGCAGAAAATTATTTTCTCGTTTAATAATTGATGATAACTTCTTGGAGAAACCTGTTTCTACGTGGGAAGAAGATGTTGCCTATTTACAGGCAAAAAGAAAGGTTTTTTCTTTAAGGGCAGTGAATGATACAGCTGAAAGAGCTGTAAAACTTATGCAAGATTTTCATGGTTTAATTACTGCAAAGAAAGAACAGAAACAATTTTTACTACGCTGTGTACAAGAGCACAGAAATCTTTATCCAGACTGTAACAAAGAGACCCTTAAAAGAAAATATCCTTGCTAATCTGTAATTTTATGTTTTTTAATAAATAAATACCTATTTTCTTACTAAATTTTTATTATTGTTTTTATAAAATATAAATATTTCATTTTGTTTAGTTGAATATCGAAAAGGGTCAAAGGCAGCTATTTTCAAAATCTGTACGGCCTTGTCGGCACGGGTTAATGTTGACATAGGAAGATAAAATTTTGTATTTAAGTAGATCTGGGTAGTTTAAAAAGAATTACGGGGTATGCATTTCGATATCCGAAAAAAAAATTTTTTCACGTATATAAGGGACACCCTAACGTATATGTCTTGTTACTATTTCTATAGTCAAAGATTACGAATAATATATGCTTGTTTTTAAGCGAGACTCGCGAGATCTCAGTTTGGGGCGAACCACTAGTTTATCTGTAACACATAATATAAGTTTTATCGTCATCATCATTCACAGCCTGACTACACCCGTGCTTGATATATCCATATGGTACAATATATTGTGTTATCCATTAAGATGCTGCATTAGTCTCAATCACCCACGGCTCGCAATTTTGACTATGTCCTCCACCCATTTCGCTGCCCGATGTCTTATGGTTCTCTAGCTACTCCTCGAACACCATTAATTTACAATGCTCATAAAGGGCAAACAAGTAAAAATTGCCATTACCTAGGTTTTATAACTTTATTGTACACATGTTTATGCAAATAAATATCTTGTATAGTTTTTTTATCTAGCCTATTTTTCCCCACTACTGGGTAAAGGTCTCCCCCAACACCTTCCACCTATACGATCCTTGGCAGATTCCTACCATTCCTTCTCGAATCCACTGATGTCGTCGCGCCAAGGCTTTCGCAGCCGATCTCAACGTCGTTGAGGGGTGTTACGATGTTGGTCTCTCCGGAAGTATTCGACTTACGTGCCCGGCCCAATCACATATTAGCTACGTGGTTTTCTTTTTCGGCACCATTCAAATAAAGCGAAACAAAACCATTTTTTTAAGTAACAATATCAACACATTCGCCTTTCGATCATACTATCGCTTGTTGTTCGTTGCTTAAACGAACGTTTGGAGGAACGCATCTTCGCGAAACATTCGTTCAAGCAAATTAATGTTTTGC
Source organism: Philereme transversata (assembly GCA_963924445.1). Lineage (NCBI taxonomy): Eukaryota > Metazoa > Arthropoda > Insecta > Lepidoptera > Geometridae > Philereme > Philereme transversata. The sequence continues at coordinate 18,709,344 of OZ004347.1, forward strand.
AAAGAGCTCATCTTTGCAAAACGAGTGACTGTTTATACATTCGCCTAGCATTCTAGTATAAGTAAACTTGTTTTACTTATATTGTTTACTTATACTGGTCTGTGGTCCTACCTACATTGTGACCTATATTATGATCTATCTGTTTTTTTTACTATGATGTACTGTTATTGCCTTAAAGTTTGTTTTTAAGTTTAAATAAAGTATGTAAGTTGCATGTTTTTATTTTTGGTAAAATAAACTTCATTCTTCTTATTCTTCTTCTCTATTCATTTGTGTCGCTATTAGATATTGCCAAAATTGTGAGACGATTGACAAGTGAGTGCTAACACATGCTCGCGCACCAACCGTCTCGTGACTCGCCTAAAACGCAGTATAACACTTTAATAATCAGTTTAAAAAAACGAACTTCACTAACCGATATCAGATAAATTCATTGTTTCACCTAAATAAAAAAAAAATTACGAGCAACCCCATGGGACTTTTCAAATACTGCGGAGTCTATAACCAATAACCAAAAAGTTGAATTTAACTTAATTACTTCTAGAACAATTCTTTCGTATAGAAATTCAAATTTCTAAAAGTCATTCGATTACCCCTAGAAGCATTTATCATCATCTACAGCCCATAAGTACCCACTGCTGGGTGCAGGCCTCCCTTTGTAAACGCCACCCTTCCCGGTCCTGTGCTTTGCGCATCCAGGAGTAGTTTTTACAAGAAGCATTACTTACAAAAAATTAACAAAACCCAAATTTAACAATGATTATGGTAAAAGGATATATGTAACAGTATTTAATCCCCCATCTTATTAATAAATTGTCAATTGAAATTATAAATAAACTCATTCCAAAAATATTAAATGTATATTAAAACGACATTTTCTAAATACTTTACTATAAAAGCCTATCATAAAAGCTGTGTACATAAAGCACATAAAGCTGTGTAACTCACACTACCACATTGTACTCCTTCGACTTGTTCACCTCACCTGACGGGTTTGTTGTTATCCGCTTGCGTATGTGCGTTCGCACTCCATTAGATAGGTAACACCATCAAATATTGTAATCAATGCCTATTTTTAAGATTAACATACTTTTGAACAGAACCTACGTTTATCCAGAATCTGGTGTCTGGACCAACCTAGTATTTTTAAGACATCATCGAATCACTGTGTAACCAGCTTTTTGTATCTGTTGTTAAACAATAAACAAACAATAAGCAGATCAATTATAGTTGTTTATTGATCGAGCGAAGCGAGATCTTCAACTTGGGCAAATCGGCGTAGTATGCATGTATGTATGTTTGTTTGTCCGAGAATAACTTTCGAAGCATTTATCCGATCATCATGAAATTTGGTATAAAGGTAGGTAGTGACGGCACAATTTTGGTGTGACTCAATAAGCTAAAAATGGGGGGGGAGGGCACATTGTGTCTGGCATACGGCACACGTGTCCGGCCCAGTTCCACTTGAGCTTTCCAGCATTCTGAGTGACGTCAGCTACCTGTGTTCGGGAGCGTTTAACCGAGTTCCTGATTCGGTCCGTGAGTTTCACGATACGAGCCCAGGATACGATGCTCCATTGCACGTTGGCATACCCCTAAGGAGGATTTTTGACGATTTGTTAGCGACCAGGTTTACACACCATAGGTGAGGATGGGGAGAATGCACATGTCCATGAGTTTCCGCTTTAGAGATAGTGGAAGCGCTCCTTTCAATAGGTATTTCATGATATATGTCTAATGTTTTTCATGTCTCTTCTTTCTTTCATTCTTTTATTGATAAATGCTAAATATTACTAAAGTATTCACACTGCCTCTCCAATAAAACACGTAATAAATCTGCTTACCAATATATAAATTCGTCGTTATACGCCTGTTAGAATTAAAAGACGGAGCTAAGTAGGGCGAGTAAATAACATACTTGTGACTAACGAGCCAACATCCCGGGATGGAGGCTTTCATCGGAGGACACAGCTTCCTTTAGATACGGCTAACAATTCACTCAATATGCCTTCTGGGGTTCCAAAGCAAAGCGGTATTAAAAGAACCTTTATTAATTTTGATTGTGTTTTTCTTGATATGATTTTTTGATTTAATTTTGATATGTTTTATATGGTTATGAATATATTTTTTTCTGGATGCCTATCAATTTTGATTGGTCTCTCTTTGATTCTATATATTTATAATGAATCCATCTCTTAGCAACCACCGTGTGAATGCCTTGGTCCACCAGCTTTATTTAGCATTATTATTTTATTATTTAACTATCTATTCTTTTATCTGCTAATCAGTGTGTTTGAGTTTATTAAATCGCAGTTTGTCTGTATGTGTCAGCAGTTGTTTCAATAGCCATCGAAATAATATTAAAAGCATTAATTAAATATGTAACACACAGAAATGGCTATTTTGAAGCATAATATTTTGTATCGAAAAAAGTGTTGATGAAAATTTGGGGAGGAGCTTCACAATTCATCGGAATATTTTTAAAAGACCTGTTCAACGAAAACCCACAAGTTGGGTTGCACGAGTAAAAATAAATCACGTCCAACTTACATGTAGGGGAGGTACGACTTTTTAATTTCACTTGCGCTTCAAAGCACTGAGATTCTATGAGTTAAGCACTTGTCTCACCGCCGGCGAGTAAGCGATTAGCTATCAACTATTTTCTCGCTCAAGAAACGAACAAAAGATATACATTCCGTGTCAGTAAAAGAGACACGTATATTAATAGTTAATCGCTGGACGTTCACACTGGCCGGCGAGAACTCGCTCTCCACTGTTTTGTTGCAGACTCGCTTAGCGATACTCGCTCAGCGATACTCGCTCAGCGATACGCGCTCAGCGATGCTCGCTTGGCGGTCAGAACACACGCCGTGAGATGATGAGTACCGCCCGCCGCACTCGCTCACTCGCTTTATAGCCCAGTTTTTTTTTTAGTGCCGACTATAGGAACTTCACACTCGCTTCTCGCTGCTCGCCAACTCATTTCTAGTTTCTAGCTCTACTCGCTTCTCGCTCACCGCCGGCGGTGAGACAAGTACCGCTGTTACTCCGGACGAAAAGACGAACTGACGAACATGGCAAAACTTGAACCGTTCTCAATTCGACTACGGAACCCTTAAAAATTAGAATCAAGACATAAATATTATATTTGTTTGACTATCTTTCCGTCTGTATGTATTTCCACTAAGAGCTTTCCTTTGTGCTACGTCGGTGACTTTGGTTCGTCTACGAATCCCCTCATTTGTGATTCGATCTCGTAGCGCAGCGGTTCTGAAATATTGGAATCTTTTTGGAAAGCAAAATATTTGACGGAGCCCTAAAATAAACAAAAATTTGTTTATGAACATTCTGTATTAATAATAATTTTAATTTAATATCTAATGGTAGGTATGACACTGTTTCTTATTTTTCATAAATTGGGTGATACCAGGTTTAATAGAAGAGAGTTGAAGTATTGTATCAGTTTCCTCGTCCAGTCTATTCCGGTATTTTGTTTTTGTAGCTGCATGGGTCGAAAATCCTGTTTCGCATAAGTATATTGTTTGGAACGGGAGAAGAACATTCAGGATCATTGTAGTAAGAAGTGGATACTCATCACGGATTCTGCACCAAAAATCGTTGAGAGGCATCGTTTTGAACAGTGACTCCATACTGGTGCTGATGACATTTAAAAAAAAAACCGGCGTAGTGCGAGTCAGACTCGCGCACAAAGGGTTCCGTACCGATATCTATAATACTCGTACAACTCAGAGGACTATCTTAATTGGCGTCAACTATGTATGTATGGGGACATCCTTTAATTTTCAGCTTGTTTTATTTTTTGGAATTTTTCCTTTATTTGTGCTGTGACCTTGCTTTTTGCCAAATTTAGTTATTCTAGGTCAACGGGAACTAGCATATAGGTTTTCGACCCAAAACCTATAGGGTACTTCCTGTTGACCTAGAATTGTCAATTTTGGTTAAAAGCATGGCCTTACAGCAGAAGTAAAGGAAAAATTCAGAAATATAAAAAAAGTTGAAATTTAAAGGGAATTTTGGTAGTTACAAGTTTTCGCGAAAATTAATATTTTCCCATATCCTTTTATCGGGTTGACTTAAGACCTTGATTTTTATACATCTAATATGAACTATAGACCTCAGTATCTGGTATAAATTTCAACTTGCTAGGGTGGGTGGACCCATTCTTGAGAAAATCGGTGGTGACACTCGGACAGACGGACAAGAGAGTGATCTAATAAAGGTTCCTTTTTTTACCTTTTGAGGTATGGAACCCTAAAAACGATTAATATATCTCGTTTGACATACCTACTTTCTGGCTTTTGCCAGTTGGGTAAAAAAGGATTTTCAAACGCGCGTCCATCGGTGTCGCGATCGCGCACCGCGTCCGTAGATACGAGAGGAGTATTTTAATTTTTTTGTCATTGTTATCAGTATTCTCATGGAGCCCCGACAGAGGCTTTGCGGAATCCATGGGCTCCACAGAGCACACTTTGAGTATGGTTATCGTAGAGAAACACCAAGCATAGCTCTCTCTATAGCTCGCTAAGTGGCATTCTTTGTGAGGCCCATAGTGAAAGACCATTGTGTAACGTATAAGATAAGATATGATAACTCTTTATTGTAGTTACCACACAGAAACAATATAACACTAAAATAAAACTAAAAACAATAGGTAACCTTATCTTATCGCTGAGAGTGATCTCTTCCAGGCAACCGTTGGATGGATATAAATTAGTGAAGTTATAAGGGAGTGCGGTGTACTACAGATCATAATTGTTGATTGAATGTCTATCTAATAAAGTTAAGGTAATAATTTACGTATTGTAACAACGCGGCGTGCTCGTTCGCATAATTATCAGCTCGCTAGAAACACGCTCGCAACTCGCCAGTGTGATAAGGCCTTAATCTGTCTGTCCAAAGCCGAATTAATATCGATAAGATGAAAAAAAGGCCGAGTGTACATAACCCTCTCGTGTCAAATAATGGACTTGACATCCCGTGATGAGTTGAGTGCGTCTGAAGATGAAGCAAACAATTCCCTCAATAAGCTTTTTAATTAAATGCGAATGTTTATATTCGTACTGTGGCTACCAATATAGCGTTTTAATAGAGAAGGGAGTGAAAAGTGAGATTTCATTCAAAGGTTGCCCGGTAGGTATAGCTTTTAGCGATAAAACCGCCGATTGTATCCATAGTTTTACGTTTTTTTTATTTCTATTGTTTTAGGATGTGGCAATAAAGAATTATCTAATCTAATCTAAGTGTTGATTTTTTGAGTATATAGCTTTAATTTAAATTTCAAAAGCCTTTATTTAACAATCTTAATACTAAGTTTACAAATACACGGTGTCCTTTAAATCATTGTTTTCCCAGAACAAACGATCTTCAGACCATGGTCAGACCAGTGGTTCGCCCCGAACTGAGATCTCGCGAGTCTACCCTAAAAACAAAAAAAAATATTCTTCGTAATCTTTAACTATCAAAATAATGCCACGAAATAATAACCACCTACTTGACCAACAGTTTCATTCAAAGTACAGGTACCGGGAGTTCATGTTAATTGGTTACTCTTTTTTGTGGTACAAATTTCAGTTATTCTGGATTTCAGACTTTTGCCTATACATATTTGTCATACTTAAGCTACACGAATACCAAATTACAATACTGTGAGGTAACTGGTGTACCATGTGAATTTTGTCAAAGTTTAGTTTTTATTATGGCTAATAACTCAAAAACTACAAAAACTTTACTAAAAATAAAAACAAGGTCGAAATGTACTAATGAAGACCTTTCATTTGATGTTTCACTTGACCTAATAGTTTCATTTTAAATTTTTTTGCCCTCTTAAACCCCAATATCTCAACAACCTCCCAACATTTTTGAGTCATTTAGTCTCACCAAAATTATCCGATCATTGCCTACCTATGTATAAAATTTCACGATGATCGGATCAACGCTTCGAATGTTATCCTGGGACTAACAAACATACATACATACAACGCCGATTTGCCCAAGTTGATTTAGAGCTCTCGTTTCGCTCGATCAACTAATAGTTTATAACAAAAAATTAAAAAAAAATCGGTTTTGGAAAAATATATAAAGTTGCGAACTTAACACGTCTATTTTAACGTTACCCCCTACAACATAGTCAGCGCGCTGACCGGTAGCTACTAGATATCTTACTAAGGAGTAGGTAATACGCTATGGCTAGCGTACCCATGAACTTTATGTCACCGTTAGTTTTTGAACAACGTTAGACCTATTTGAGAAGGTCTAGATTTTTTTCTTTTTTTTTCTCCTATTTGATGCTATAAACAATTAGTAGACCATAGTCTGAGCAACGTTTGTTCTGAGAAAACAGTGATCTAAAGGACACCGTGTATATACAACTAGCTGTTGCCCGCGACTTCGTACGCGTTACACTACTAAACGTGTAGGTAACCTAGAAACAAAACTAAACTCGATGTTGCAACTTGACTTGACACCCCATTTTTATCCCATGGGACCTAATTTATGGGATAAAAAGTAGCTTATGTAGTAATCCAGGTTATAGTCTATGTACATACTGAATTTGATCAAAATCGGTTCAGCCGTTATGACGTGATTGAGTAACAAACATCGAAACTTTCGCATTTATATTATTGGTGTGATAAATAGCTTACGACTATATTAAACCCATGATGGACATCCTTGGTTCTCTTACTCCCAGAAGGGGGAAGTAACAGACAAGTTTTAACGTTAGGTTGGATACACACCCACTTTTTGCATAGAAGTTAAACATTCACGCGACAGGTTGCAAGCCCATCACTGCTTATTAGAATAGGTACCTACTAATCCAATAGCACACTGCACAAGCCATCAAATTTTTAATTATATGACATGTCTACTCACGGTGTTTTTAGACTCAAATAAAAAAATAATAACCCTCAGTCATATTTAAATAGTACTTAAACTAGATTTACTGGTATCAGGATCTATGTATACCATGATACCAGAGCATCATATCCAGCACAAAACATATTTGCAGATGAAGCAGACATTTTATCCCTCAGCGGTAATGGCATCCACCGCTCTTGCTTCTCGGTAAGCTACCTGGTTACTACGCAAAAAGGTCGTAATCTGAACAATTAATACGGATTATATTAGATTATTTAATACTTATTCCGTATTAAACTTTTTCGAGACTGTCTAATAAGATAAATTAGTAACTAAAACATATCATTGAGGGTTGCGTTCGCAAAATTGTTTTAGTAGCTGTAAAAATGTATATAATTGTTTATTTTTATACAATCTAGGAAAAAACTCTTTTTCCATTACCCGACATCGAATTGAATGGGTTACAAATAATTTATCGCCGCAAAGCGTTCCTTTTTCGATTTAATTAAGGGATCAAGTCTCTCCTTTTACGGTACTATCACAGTGTAGTTTTAAACAGAATGCTAATTCTAATAAATCTAGCCAAGTGCAAAATCGCCTTTCAACGCAACATTTAACGTAGGAAGATAATGCTGCCTCTACAAAGGTGAGCGTAAAAGTTGACTCAACGGAACATTCGGTAAAATTGACGTTTCAAAGTAATCGGTGTGATATTAATGAATAAATGAATACCAAATTTGAATTATAATGCAAAATTATAAGAATTAAGGTAAATTATTGTTTACGTATGTACGTGTTTATGTTCATTTTCATAGTCTTACATACACACCTGCGGAATTTAGGCGTAAGAGCGAGCAAATGCAAACAAGAATCGAGGGTGTTATTGATCGCTTACACCCGAGTATACACACATAACTTTTCATCACGAGAAAATTGAAGCCTTTTTATAACAGTTTGTTGCTAAAAGAAAATTAGCGTTCCCGGTATCCAATAAAAAATACATATAAATAAATATTGCTGGACATTTCACACAGCGCTATCTAGCCCCAAACTAAGCAGAGCTTGTACTATGGGAACCAGATAACTGATAGAATACTTATATAAGTTTTTTTTGTAAATACATACTTATAATATATAGAAAAACACCCAGACACGGAACAAATGTCTGTAGATCAAGCAAACATTTGTTCCGCGGCGGGAATCGAACCCGCTACCTCCTGCGTCTCAGCCGGCTATACGCCCACTGCGCCACGAAGGCAGTCGAATCCATTGTTTATTTTTCACTACTAGACTGGAGATTATATTTTATTTTAGTGTAATAAAAATGAGGCATCTTTTGTTTTTAAATATAAATAAGGATTTTAAATATAAATAAATAAGGACGTATTATTGAACTGAAATGGGTAGTGAATTAAATTAATGATTTGGGCATGGCGATGCAAGGTAACTATAGATGGAGTAAGACTGACTGAATGAATGAATGAATGGTGGGTGAGGAGTGGGGGTATATAAGCTAAGGGTTGTGAGATGCGTGGGCTCTGACATCTACGAGAGTAAGTAATCCCAGATGTTAGATGAGTAAGCACTTAGGTTCATGGCTTAGCTGTGACTTAATTTCTGCAGGTAAATATCCTTGTAGTTGGCAAGGGAAGAGTAGCACGTTGGTTTCATGTTGAGCCGACCCCCTCGCTGAGCCGCGCCGTAGAAGAAGGACCGGGAGAAGGCGAAGACAGTTTCTTCGCCTTCTTCCGCTCGATGGGGACCAGCAGTGTTCAGGTGCGGGGAGCCCCGACTCCGCATCGCACAGGCCTCCTACGCCGGGGAGTGTCCTTAATATTCCAGGACATTCCTCGCCCTCCCAAGTGGGGGTTCGAAGGGTCCGCTTAGACCGGACATTCACCGACAGGGTCGCGGTTGAATCCAACCGGGACCCCGTGACCCTGGCAGGTGCTAGTGCGGCATCGACTCACTCATCTCACAATGGGCGGTTCGATGATGCACTGGCACTGAGGTGATTGAAGGAATATCGGTGGGTTTTTAGTCGGTATGCCGTTGGTTGCTCTACGGAGAGTCCGACAGACCCCTTCAGCTCTCCCCGAGTTGGAGGACATGCGTAAAGCATTTTCCCATCGTAAAAAAAAAAGCTCGGTCGTGGGCGTAAGTACCGTGAGCGTCAATACTGTATTTGAAACTATACTGTGGCATCGGTTTAATTACTTTAGGTTATAACGTTCACGTTGTTTACTTCGACGTTATTATGCGTTTTTTATAGCACATAAAGTTTTACGAATAAATGAAATTAACAAAAAGATCTGTCGTTTTGCACTTCTTCGCACTTTATTTAGAAAAACGACAACGAACAAAGAAATTACGACCTCCGTGGCGCAGTGGGCGATTAGCCGGCTGAGACGCAGAAGGTAGCGAGTTCGATTCCCGCCACGGAACAAATGTGTGTATGATCTACAGTTATTTGTTCCGGGTCTGAATGTTTTTCTATATATTATAAGTATGTATTTACAAAAAAAAAGTTTATAAGTATCCCATAGCTTTGCTTAGTTTGGGGTTAGATAGCGCTGTGTGGAATGTCCCGCAATATTTATTTATTTATAAAGTTTTAAGTTAAATATACAGGATGAGTAATATTTATTCGTATACAGATTGTTTTATTCAGTACATGTGTATTTATCTCTTAAACATGTGTGTATCCGTAGATCTTTTGGTGTTTGGTTTCATTTCATGAATTAAAATCAATGTTTTCCAGATCGTGGTCATAACGCAGCGTAAGATGGCCCTCCACTAGATCGAAAGATGATCTGATAAATGTTGCTGGCAGCCGTCTTGCCGATATGATGATGATGATGAATAATAACGCACGTAGATGACGTAACACCACAAAATACGTGATTCTATTTGCCGAACTTACACATTTCCTCTCCGCTCAGGGATAGATACTCTAATAGGTTCAAGAACCTCGTCTTAACCATTTTATCAATATAAAGCAGTGAAAACTATTCTCTCAAAAGTACACAATAGTTCCATAAACTTCCACCGAGTAAACACAAACCTCGTTTATGTATCTCCTTTCATACGTCATTTGAGTTTCGTTTCGTAGAAGAATGGTAATTTGATGCTGTGCTCGCGGATATTATGAGTACTAAGGTTTCTAGCGGAACGGAAGACGTTTTGTGCGCAGATGTTCGGTACAGTTGGCGACAGTTTGTGGGGCATATGAGGTTTCTTTTATTAGGATAAGGGTGACTTGCGGAACGACGCTTTAACGTATTTAGTGGATAAATATGTTTATTTATTTATTTATTTAGAACAAGTAGTACAAAAAATTATAGATAGCACGATGAAACTGCAAAAATTATAAAAATATGATTTATGGAGTTGTAAATCGTACAAATACATCAAATTTAAACATGTGTAGTCGTTAAATAAGTTGAGAAATCGTTGTGCCGAGTTATATTGACTTTTGATTGACGTTAATTGATTTGACCGAGTCACGCCTCCGTGGCGCAGTGGGCATTTAGCCGGCTGAGACGCAGGAGGTAGCGGGTTCGATTCCCGCCGCGGAACAAATGTTCGCATGATCTACAGATATTTGTTACGGGTCTGGATGTTTTTCTATACATTATAAGCATATATTTACAAAAAAAGAAGTATATAAGTATTCTGTCAGATATCTGGTTCCTATAGTACAAGCTCTGCTTAGTTTGTGGTTAGATAGCGCTGTGTGAAATGTCGAGCAATATTTATTTATTTAAATCTTACAAAGTTATGATTGTTTATTTTACTATTATTCTTTTTTTATTGAATTTATATCGAAAGCGTGGGAAGAATTCCCCGCCACGCCAGTCTCAATGATGTCATACGTCGAGCTTTTACCACCGCCAACTGCGCCGCCATTTTGGAACCAAGTGGTCTCGTGCGTGACGATGGTAAAAGACCTGACGGAATGACACTAATTCCGTGGAAGATGGGACGGCCTTTAGTGTGGGACGCCACTTGTGTTGACACTTTAGCACCGTCACACCTTTCCGGAACACAAAATAAGGCTGGTGCGGCGGCTGAATCGGCGGAAAACCTCAAAAGGCGCAAATATAGTAGTCTAAACACATGTTTTATATTTGAGCCTTTTGGGGTTGAGACCCTTGGACCGTGGGGACCGAGCGTCCACAAAATTTATAATGAACTTTCAAAACACCTGGTCGAGGCGACGCGTGACCAAAATGCTGGCCAGTATTTTGCCCAACGTTTAAGCATTGCCATTCAACGTGGCAATGCGGCCAGCATTCTGGGCACGCTACCCACTGGCAGCGGCTTGTTAGATTAGGGTTTTATACATAGTTTGCTTTGTATATACGTTTAGTTGCATAAAATAAATAAATGTTTACTATCGCATATTGCCTCAAATTTATATTTGAGGCAATATGCGATGGTTACCATTTAACGTCAGGTGGGCCATAATGCTTGGTCCATCTGCAGGAAGTGTCTAAAAAAATTAAGCTCACGACTATATTGATCCCTATGATGAACCTTACTCAGTACGTAGACCCGTGCAGGTAACTCACAAGTGGATAGTCAGAGGCAAGTCAAAACATTACGTTTGATACATGCGCATTATTGTATAAAAGTTAAGAATGTACGTGACAGATTGCAAGCAAATCGCCGCTTCTTAAAATACTAACCTGATAGCACAAGCCTGTGAATTTTTGTTTTTTACTGACTTGCCAGTTTCTTCATTAAGTTTTCCTTCACCTTTTTGTACACTTGTTTGAGTAATGAATTTGTAAATGTTTAAAACTATTTGAAATCTTTTTAATTGATCAAGCGAAGCGAGATTTCCAAATCAACTTGGGCAAATCGGCGTTGTATGTATGTGGGAGGGTTATTGAGATATTGAGGTTCAAGAGGGGTAAAAAAAAAACAAAATGGAACTATCCGGACAAGTGTCACGTCTAATAAAAGGTCTAAATAATGTAATCACGAAGAGTGATTACATTTTTTTAAATTTTTTAAGTTATCAGCCATGATAAAACTGAACTTTGACAAAATTCACAGGGTACACCAGTGACCCCACAGTGCTGAAATTTGGTAGGCGTGTAGCTTTAGAGACACAAATATAAGAAAAAGTCTGAAATCCCGAATAACTGCAATTTATACCCCAAAAAATTTAACCAATTACATGAACTCCCGTTACCTGTAATTTGAATAAAACTGTGGGTCAAGTGTGTTGGTAATTTATTTCGTGGCACTATTTTGATAGTCAAAGATTACAATATTATTTTTTTGTTCTTATGGGCGAGACTCGCGAAGTCGCAAGATCTCAGTTCGAGGCGATTCACTAGTTTTATTATGACCCATACAACCTATATGAGGCATACTAAAACAGAAAGAGATTCATTAGCACCTATATATTAGTTAACTGGTTCCTATAGTAAACGCTCTTCTTAGTTTGGGGCTAGATAGCGCTGTGTGAAATGTCCAGCAGTATTGTTTACTTATTTATTATTACTATTTATGTTGCAAAAATACTTTGATGCCATTTTCAAGGCACCACAGTGTAGCGTGTCGCAGATGTCCCTCCACGGGCAGTGACGCGCCATAAAGCGGCTAAATCGCTTGTCGTCGCCATTTGCATAAACATAAACGTAGCGAGTGTAGCAGCTGAGACACAGTTTAAAGGGTAAAGGTTATTGTTGAACTTTCATTCTAAATAACAAAATAATCTCTGAAAAGATGTGTTAAGCCCCGACTCGAAAATAGGTGTGTGAGCTGCTGCCCGCGACTTGTACGCGTTACATTACTAAATGTGTAGGTAACCTTAAAGCTAAACTCGCGGTTGCAACTTGACACCCCATTTTTATCCCATGGAAACTGATTTATTGGATAAGAGTTACTTTATGTGGTAATCCATGTTATAATCTACGTATATACTTAATTTCATCGAAATCGGTTCAGCCGTTACGACGTGATTGAGTAACAAACAAACTAATAAACAAACATCCAAACTTTCACATTTATAATATTAGTGCGGTTGCATCTATTATAAGGTGATTAGGTCTATTAAGAGGGGATGGCAGGTGGAGTAAATCTTTGACCAAATGATGACCAAGAACAGACCCAAGAAGTCTGACGTCGCGGTGTGTCGACGACATAAAGAAAGTTGCGGGCAATTCTTGGATGCACGCAGCACAGGACCGGGAAGGGTGGCGTTTACAAAGGGAGGCCTACACCCAGCAGTGGGTACTTATGGATGAATGATCTATTATTACAGTCACCTAATAGAGTAGAATATAATAATCATTTATTTCAGACAGTGTCCGTCCATACAAAATAATAATAATCACAAATAAATAAAATTAAAACCAAAAACATACAAATCTATACTAATAGAGTAAACTAAATCAAAAGTGAAATGTCACATTAAAATTAAATAAAACAGTAAAAATAATTTAAAAAAAATTGTATAAAATTAAAAACATGTGCCCATAAATTACCTACGTGCAATAGAGTATACAATAGAGTATAATCTTAAGTCAAGTAATAATAATCTTTAGTCATAAATTATTTACATTTTTTCTCTGTATTTTTGCAAATAATCAGAATCAAATTATCAATATATATAGAAAATCAAATGTGTTATAAGTGCGTTAAGTGTTACAAGATTTGAGCCCGGTTTTATAATAGAAAGCTTCTAATCTTTGCAAAAATTTACCAATTTACCCACTGAACGACTTTTAGCTCGTTTCCTTAACATTAACGTTCCTTAACACCAGCCGCGGATAACTGGTAGAAAATGCTTTCAGCACTAAGTCCTCCATTTGTATATTTGTATGTTTGTGTAATAAAGAATTAAAACAAACCAGCCTCGTTAATTAAACAATACCTTTGCAAGTTTGCAAACGCCTAGATGAACATTTATCTACGTAAGTACAAATATCACACATTTCTAGATTCTTTTATTTTCAGGTTTTTTCACAGCCGATTTAGACCTTAAAAAATCACCTGGTGAAAGTAGAATATACAAGGAAACAAGGTATTTTAAAGCTCGCTTTACTACGAACGGTTAACTTTAACGATTTGTTTACCAACTTAGCACTTCATGAACAGTTTTACAAAAAAAATCTGTGTAAATAGAAAGTTTTGAAGCAAATGGAGTACTCACCTAATCTTGCTTAAAGCTAAGGTGTTTTTGCGCAACGATGCCTGAACTTTGTCTTAGTGAGAGAGAAGCTCTTCGTTCCTCGCAAGATCCGAGAGGCGATAGAAATAAGTCGTGTGCCGAACTTTAACAGAGATAGAGGATGGATTCTACCGCCAGCCTGGAGGCCATATCTTCATGATGCAAGCGACAGAGGAGTGAGTGAACCTGGTAAAGACATAGTTTTGTGTGTTTGCCTGTACCGAGTACTACCGAAGACAACAGCACTGATGATAATGATGATGATGCAACCTGTCAACGCGATGAGCCACCGTTGACGCAACCCCCACCACCGCTCCCGTCTACTCCCGCGCAGAGGGCTGCGGCGCGTAGTGCGAGGCGAGACGTGGTTCGGAGCGGATCGAACTCACCCTGATGAAGGTTCACGAATTGAACCGAAACATTGTCGGTCGAAACACCGATTAAACGGTACGTGATAAATCCAGTATTTATAATCATGATGCCTAAATGTGTTTAGTGGTTAAATATGATTTAGAGAGTTGTCAAATCATACAACTACCAATAAAGAGTATAAGAACCTCAATCGGAACTGCTTTTGCAAATTTAAATACGTTTAGTCACTAAATATGTTTAGGGATCGTTGTGCAAGCCGGGCTTAGTGTTTTCTTTTGTTTTGGTTATGTTTTGGTCCTATTTTTAAAAGCGGTGATAGGAATTGTGTCTCAAACTATAGACCTATTTCCGTTCTGACAGTTTTCTCAAAGATTTTTGAAAAAATTTTGAACAACAGGCTTGTGAAATATCTGCGCGACAAATCAGTCCTATCTCCAAACCAATTCGGTTTTAGGTGTGGATGGTCCACTGAGGACGCTGTTCTAGAGCTCACTGACACTGTTGTTCAAAATATTGACAAAAGAAAAAAAACACTTGGCATCTTCTTGGACCTATCAAAGGCCTTTGACACCGTCTCAATTCCCATCTTACTAAACAAACTGGAGTACATTGGTGTCAGAGGAATTGTCCTTGATATGTTTCGGAGCTATCTTAGTAACCGTTCACAGTACGTATCTATTGACAGTTTTCAGAGTAAGGAGGAACCCATTTGTTTTGGAGTCCCTCAAGGTAGCGTCCTTGGACCTACCTTATTCCTAATTTATATAAATGAACTCTGTAATATGTCATTCCCGAACTCCAAAATTATTACATACGCTGATGACACCGCCGTTCTTATTCACGGACAGACTTGGCAAGAAGCTCGTAAGAACGCTGAAAATGTTCTCACGTTTATTATGTACTGGCTACGGACAAACCTCCTCACACTTAACATTTCAAAAAGTAAATTTATTCCCTTCTCCACAAACAAAGCTTCCCAACCTCCCCCTTCATTTAGTATCCGTGCACACGTTTGCTCCGGAGTTTCTCCTCCTTCAGCCTATTGCAACTGCTTATCTATTGAACGTACTACAGCTCTCAAATATCTTGGGGTCATGGTAGATAGTACCCTTTCCTGGAAGCAACAAATTGAATCCACGGTTTCACGAGTCAGAAGACTCATATTCGTTTTTAAAAATTTAAGGTCTGTTCTGGATTTCAATTTACTGAAATCTATTTATTACGCATTAGCTCAATCCATTTTGTCATATTGCATTGTATTCTGGGGTGGCTGTGTTAAAACCTTGATGCTTAGACTCGAGAGGGCTCAGAGAGCTGTCCTTAAGGTCCTTGCAAAAAAGTCCATCTGGTTTCCCACGTCCGAACTTTACTCACTCTGCCAAGTTCCCACTGTCCGACAACTTTTTATATTACATACAACCTCGCGCAAACACTCACAGCTTGTTTATGATCCTAATATAACTGACTCTAAGCGCAGATCGGATCTAGTTTGCAAAACTGAAAAACGGCGCACGGCATTTGCCAGTCGTCATTTTTATTTCCTTAGCCCCACACTATATAACAGAGTCAACAAACACATTAATATATTTTCTTTACCCCGCTATAAATGTCAACAAAAATGTCTTCAGTGGCTCGTAACACTGTCGTATGAAGAAACTGAAGACCTTTTAAAAGTTGCGGTATAGACTCTAGGACATACACACACAATACACACAAGTTCGCACACACACACACACACACACACACACATACACACACACAAGCACACACCCTCTCATACATACACACTAACTCACACACACACAAACTCATATACACATACGCGCACATAATCACACATCCTTATCTTGTATAATTTAAAAAATAATAGTAATAATGATAATTGGAAATAATAAACTCTGGAGGGGGGCGTTAGTGTTCGCGACACAGTTTATAACTTCTGCGAATACTATCGTGTTCCAGTATTGTTGTACCATGTTTTTGTTCCAAAATAAAGTTATTTGATTATTTGATTTGATTTGATTTTTCGTCTACTATTTTATTTTATGTATTTTGTCTTTTCTCGTTCTTGTCATTTTAAAATGTAATTGTATCGTAGCATCATCATCCACTGCTGGAGGTAGGTATCTCCTAGGGTGCGCCATTGAGCCCGATCCAGAGCTCATCTCATCCAATCTTTGCTAGCCACAGCGCGCAAGTCGTCACTCCATCTAGCCGGAGGGCGTCCTACACTTCGCTTGTCTAGACGTGGGCTCCACTCCAGAACACATTTACCCCTACGGTTATCAGTTCTGCGGCAGACATGACCGGCCCATTGTTGCCACTTCAGCTTGCGGACCTTCTGAGCTATGTCGATCACCTTGGTTCTCTGTCGGATAACCTCGTTTCGGATTATATCTTTCAGAGTATTGTGTACGAGTATACTATGCTAATATAAAGTACAATTTGACACTTTCTTAGCCGACATTTTCTATTATATTACTTACGAGTATGACATGATTGAATAACAAACAAACAAATTAATAAACAAGCATCCCATTTTCCGCATTTATAATATTAGTGTGATGTTTTGGGAAAATTATGATTCATTGTAACACAATACAATGAATCATAATTTTCCATTATTATTCATTGTTAAAACTAGATTTATTTTAATTTTGTATTGGCAATATTTTGTAACCAATATTGGTTGAATTAGTGGAACTACAAATATTTTAACTGTACACCCTCTTTCTTCAAATAAATAATTCATTTATTTAACAAATGATGTCTATGTAACGCTGGCAGTCGAGGTCTATAGTAACATTGGCACACGAAAGAGTCTTCTAACTTTATCTAGCTCTCGGTTGCTCACTTTTCTTTCCCTAACGGAAATGGAAATGGCAGTACCTTCCGTTACTCTGAAATTACATTTCCTATTCTAGCTTCTTGCAGCAACGAACACTTTGCCCGAAGTTTTACTCGAAAAATCACCACTCATGAGAATCACATAATACAATTTATCATACAAATGTCCCGTTTTTAGTACAAATAGTATTCATACCCATGATAGGTTACAGGCACATGAGGCTTTCGACCTGTAGGCCTCAAGTTGATGAACGCAGGGCAGTGCATTGTAGGACACATTATATGTTATAGGCGATGGTTACCACTTAACATCAGGTTAATCTTAAGCTTGTTCCATCACCATGTAGTATAAAAAAATAAGTTCTGAAAATAAGTGAGTTTAACCTCCGTCACAAAGTGTGGTATTATACTCTTGACGCCTATATCAGTCGGTCTGTCTGTGTGCATGTCTGTGGCATGGTAGTTCCCAAACGAATGTATCGATTCGGATGCGGTTTTTATCAATAGAATGCTAGCCTAACTGGGTAGGTTCTTAGCTATGTGTGATGAAGATCAACGTGGCCTACAACCTACAGTTATTTTTAAAACGCTATTTAGTAAACTGTCAACTTTTGAATCCGTGTCGGAAAGGTATCCGGGTTTTATGGTTAATCCAAAGTAGTTTTAAAACAGTCATCATCATCATCTCAGCATCTTCCGTCTTTCCTCCTATTTAAAAGAGTATTTTGGAAAAACGTTGGACCAATCCGACCGCTTTCAGACGTTAAAATAGCTCCGCAGGTCAGCTTGTCTGAAGACTATCAGCAGTCTTCCGTTTTGACAAAGATATCTCAGCTGTAAAATGGGGGTTTTACAGGTTTTTAAGTGTCGGTGTTTTATTTTTATTTTTTTAACAATATGTTGGTTTTGTTTACTTCAGTCAAACTCGATTTGACATGTTTAAATTTAAACCGTCAATACATAAAGATTTCAAAAAAGTCAAAATTTCACATATAAATACTCTATGTCAAATTAATCAAATGCTATTTATTTTTAAAAGTATTCTCCTAAACTATAAAAGGTCTTATCTAAAAGAGGATGTAAGCATATTGTGGGGTTAGGGCACCTTCAAATTTGCCCAACGTGCCGCACGGAGGCAGCGCATCTGCAGCGCTGCGGCCGCGCTGCTTTGTAAATCCATATCAATAACCGCGTGGAGGTAGCGCGTCTGCAGCGCTGCGGCCGCACTGCTTTGTAAATCTATATAAATACTACAGCGCTGCAGTCGCGCGTTTTTTATTTATATGGATGTAAAGAATATCACTACATACACTTAGTGTCGTTCCTTTTCTTTATGGATTTATTATCTACAGATCTCTAATAGATGTCACTGTCATGTCAGTGACACCGAGTGTTAGTATTCAGGTAATTTTTATTATGTTAAGTTAGGTTATGTTAATTTAGGAAAACGTGAAAGAGTAATACAGTAAATTGTGTTAAAACTTTGTATTTAATTGTGTTGTGAATAAAAGTAATTTGTTATTTCAGAAAACGCAATTACGTCTTTATTTCACGAAATCATATTACCATTATATGGATTTACAAAGCAGCGCGGCCGTAGCGCTGCAGACGCGCTACCTCCGCGCGGTACGTTGCGGCAAATTTGAAGGCGCCCTTAATGTGGGGTACCAGATAAAGTACCAACTAAATAAAAACATAGACACTTATGATGTCCTTGTTCATCAAAATAATTGCTTCAAACGGAAAAATACTAATTTGAGATGCAAATTATTTTAATTAGAGTTTTAAGAGTATAAAGCAGTTTTATACGACCAAGGCGTAATTTATTTTTACACTCCGATAAAAGCAACTCGGACGAACTAAGAATTTTTATTTTACTACATCCAGAACTTTCTGTTGATGAAATAAACAAGCTACCGCCGCTACTTCATTTTATAAATTCACTAGAGGCCTCCCTTAGCTTTGTTTTTTTTTCTCTCAAATCATTTGTGTTACGTATGTAAACGCCTTGTTGAAGCTAATTAATGATTAGTTAATGTCAAGTAATAATTGATGCAGGCTGCACAAATTCAGTCACTCTGCAAATATGTATATGTGGGAGGCCTATGTCCAGCAGTGGACTAATTTGGGTTGATAATTATGATGATGACGATGATGTATCACAAACATACAAACATTCGCTTTGTAATATTAGTAGAATTTTCAGAGCTACAAGGTGAGTTAGTAGATACTTATTAAAGAATAAATTTTGAGAATTATGCAAATTCAAAGGTTTCGGGAAATCGGGAAAGAGATTCCAAAACTCCGTGTTTACTTCCAGCATTTTTTTATGTTAATTATTTGAATGGCTACATTTCCTCTGTTTTTGGGAGCGCTTCGCGTTCCCGCCACAAAAAAATTTGAATTTCAAATAGAGAACAAATCCTGTTCTACGTTTATTCAAATTTGTATTCGGTCGAGGCCAATGACGCGGAAATATGAGTGTCATCTCTCATTCTACTATATAAAATTGGTACTTTTGGTTTAATTTGCAAATTTTTTTCTTTTTTTATTGCTCAGAAAATCATGTACGGAATAAAAGGAGGTTTAAATGCAAAACAGCATTTTCTACCAGTCATCAGTGACTGTCGATATTATGGGTCTATAAGTATTTATTTTATACTTTATTGTCGAGAGTGACGTGATAACAAGGAGATCATCATCTATCAGGTGATGGTAGAATGTGGAGATGTCATTGTGTCAACAAAAATTTCAGAAAAACGTTCATGATGAAAAGGACGTTATATTATATACAACTGCATTACCACTCACTGACTGACTCACTGACATGTTTGTTCTCCCAGATGCCCCCTCGTAGGGTCAAAATCTTTGGTGGGATCGTATAGAGGGAGTCCCGATGAGTTGGGAATAAATCCTAAAGTACCCCTTTTGTCCCCCATTCGCTCCCATCCACCTCGTATCTCGGAAAGTATAGGTCTTACAGCGTTGGTGCAAAAACTAATGTTGCTGAGGACATTTTTTTATATCCGGATCCATGAAAAAAAAATTGTCTTTCATACAAAAAAAAATTGTCCCATACAAAATATTTCTGTATGAATACCGTAAACCGTATATTTCGTTTGCCGTAATTTTCATACTGTTTTTGTAGGGAGCCCACGGCTTGTGTGTACTATAAAATTACTGTAAATTTGCTTGATTCTATATAATGGTGGTGGAGGGGCATGAGACAACTTTCATAGTTTTTGCAAAGGTCATCATCATCATTTTGGAACATCCATATTTTTTTTTTTTTTGGTATGCAACGTTCATCATGTTTATTTTGGAACATCCACATTTTTTTAATTATGCCTCATCCACAATGATCACTTTGGAACGTCAATTTTTTTTTTATTATGCAACATACGCTGTAATCATTTTGGTACATCATTTTTTTTAATTATGCCTCATCCACAATGATCACTTTGGAACGTCAATTTTTTTTTATTATGCAACATCCACTGTGATCATTTTGGTACATCATTTTTTTAATTATGCCTCATCCACAATGATCACTTTGGAGCGTCAATTTTTTTTTTATTATGCATCATCCACTGTGATCATTTTGGAACATCATTTTTTTCAATTATGCCTCATCCACAATGATCACTTTGGAACGTCAATTATTTTTTTTTATTATGCAACATCCACTGTGATCATTTTGGTACATCAATTTTTTTAATTATGCCTCATCCACAATGATCACTTTGGAACGTCAATTTTTTTTTTACTATGCAAAATCCTTTGTGATCATTTTGGAACATCATTTTGTTTTAAATTATGCTTCATCCACAATGATCACTTTTGGAACGTCATTTTTTTTTATTATGCAAAATCCTTTGTGATCATTTTGGAAAATCATTTTTTTTAAATTATGCCTCATCCACAATGATCATTTTGGAACGTCAAAATCTTTTTTTTTATTATGCAACATCCACTGTGATAATTTTGGAACATCAATTTTTTTTAATTATGCCTCATCCGCAATGATCATTTTGGAACGTCAATTTTTTTTTAAATTATGCCTCATCCACAATGATCACTTTTGGAACGTCAATTTTTTTTTTATTATGCAACATCCACTGTGATCATTTTGGAACATCAATTTTTTTTTATTTATGCCTCATCCACTATGATCATTTTGGAACGTCAATTTTTTTTTATTATGCGACATCCACTATTCGAATATTCTCTTTGATTGCTTGTTACACTTCGTCATCCTCTTTTATTGTTTCTTCCGCCTCCACATCTTCTATTTTTGCATGTTCCACTTCGTTATCCTTTTAAAATGCTTCTTCTACTTCATATCCTCTTTAATTGCTTCAGTTACTTCATTATGCGCTCTACAAAATTGTGGTGTTTCATACAAAACTTCAATCGCTCATATCTTCTAAGCGGGAAGAGATAGCCCTAGCAAACTTGTACAAAATATTGGTATAAACTTTTGGTGGAACTGTTTTTTTATTGTCATCCTTGACATCCTTTTTGAATGCTTCTCTCACTTCGTCATCTTCTTTGAATGTTTTTTCCACTTCGACATCATCTTTGACTGCTTCTTTAACTTCGATATCCTCTTTGATTGCTTCTCCCACTTCGATATCGTCTTTGACTGCTTCTTCCATTTCGATATCGTCTTTGATTGCTTTTTCACTTCGTCATCTTCTTTGAATGCTTCTACCACCTTGGTATCCTCTTTGATTGCTTACTCAACTTCAATTTCCTCTTTGATTGTTTCTGCCACTTCGATATCCTATTTGATTGCTTCTTCCACTTCAACATTCTCTTTGATAGTTTCTTCCACTTTGATATCCAATCAACAAATTTATGATTTTTCTTACAAAACTTTAATCGCTCGTATCTTCTAAACGGGAAGAGATAGCACTAGCAAACTTTGACAAAATATTAGTACAAATTTTTGATCATTATCATTTTACAACATACATTTATATTATGCAACGTCAATCCTGATCATTTTGGAACGTCCAGATTTTTTTTATGCAACGTTCATCATGATCTTTTTTGCAACGTTAAATTTTTTTTATACAACTATTATCATGATCATTTTGGAACATCCAATTTTTTTCTCTTTGATTGCTTGTTCCACTTCGATATCCTCTTTGATTGCTTCTTCCACATTGATATCCTATTTGATTGCTTCTTTAACTTTGATATCCTCTACGATTGCTTGTTCCACTTCGATATCCTCTTTTATTCCTTCTTCATCTTCAATATCCATTGGATTGCTTCTTCATCTTTGATATCCTCTTTGATGGCATTTTCACTTCGGTATCCTCTGTAAGGGCTCCTTCCTCTTTGATTTCCGTTTGATTGCTTCTTGCACTGCAATATTTTCTTTGATTGCGACTTCATATTCGATATCGTTTTTGATTGCATTTTTACTTCGATATCCTGTGATGGCTTCTTCCACTTTGATATCCTCTTTGATTGCATCTTCCACTTCGATATCCGCTTTGATTGCTTGTTCCATTTTGATATCGTCGTTGACTATTTCTTTCACTTCGATATCGTCTTTGATTGCTTTTTTCACTTCGTCATCCTCTTTGAATACTTCTACCAACTCGGTATCCTCTTTGATTCCTTAGTCAACTTCAATTTTCTCTTTGATTGTTTTTGCTACTTCGATATCCTATTTGATTGCTTCTCCCACTTCAATATCCTCTTTGTTTACTCCTTCCACTTCGATATCATCTTCGATTTCCTTTTGATTGCTTCTTGCACTGCATTATTCTCTTTGATTGCGTCTTCATCTTCGATATCGTCTTTGATAGCATTTTCACTTCGATATCCTCTGTGATGGCTTCTTCCACTTCGATACCCTCTTTGATTGCTTCTTCCACTTCGATATCCTCTTTGATTGTTTCTTCCGCCTCGACATCTTCTATTTTTGCATGTTCCACTTCGTTATCCCTTTAAAATGCTTCTTCTACTTTCATATCCTCTTTAATTGCTTCAGTTACTTCATTATGCTCTCTACAAAATTGTGGTCTTTCATACAAAACTTCAACCGCTCGTATCTTCTAAACGGGAAGAGATAGCCCTAGCAAACTTGTACAAAATATTGGTATACATTTTTGGTGCAACTGTTTTTTTATTGTCATCCTTGACATCCTTTTTGAATGCTTCTCTCACTTCGTCATCTTCTTTGAATGTTTTTTCCACTTCGACATCATCTTTGACTGCTTCTTTATCTTCGATATCCTCTTTGATTGCTTCTCCCACTTCGATATCCTCTTTGACTGCTTCTTCCATTTCGATATCGTCTTTGATTGCTTTTTCACTTCGTCATCTTCTTTGAATGCTTCTACCACCTTGGTATCCTCTTTGATTGCTTACTCAACTTCAATTTCCGCTTTGATTGTTTCTGCCACTTCGATATCCTATTTGATTGCTTCTTCCACTTCAACATTCTCTTTGATAGTTTCTTCCACTTCGATATCCAATCAACAAATTTATGATTTTTCTTACAAAACTTTAATCGCTCGTATCTTCTAAACGGGAAGAGATAGCACTAGCAAACTTTGACAAAATATTAGTACAAATTTTTGATCATTATCTATTTACAACATACATTTATATTATGCAACGTCAATCCTGATCATTTTGGAACGTCCAGATTTTTTTATGCAACGTTCATCATGATCGTTTTTGCAACGTTCAATTTTTTTTATACAACTATTATCATGATCATTTTCGAACATCCAATTTTTTTCTCTTTGATTGCTTGTTCCACTTCGATATCCTCTTTGATTGCTTCTTCCACATTGATATCCTATTTGATTGCTTCTTTAACTTTGATATCCTCTACGATTGCTTGTTCCACTTCGATATCCTCTTTTATTCCTTCTTCATCTTCAATATCCATATAGACAATAGACAATAGACAATAATTTATTTGCTAAATAGCACACATAATACATTTACAAAACATGATTTAAAATGTAAAAGATGAAAACATGTAAGACATAAACAAACAATAGGTGTAATAAATAATTAATTTTAAATATGAGGTAGGTATGGTGTGTGCTATAGCAGCAAAAGGGCCTCGACTCAGCATTATGTCAACTGGGTTAGTAGTTGACGCTGTTATTCCATTGGATTGCTTCTTCATCTTTGATATCCTCTTTGATGGCATTTTCACTTCGGTATCCTCTGTAAGGGCTCCTTCCTCTTTGATTTCCGTTTGATTGCTTCTTGCACTGCAATATTTTCTTTTATTGCGTCTTCATATTCGATATCGTTTTTGATTGCATTTTTACTTCGATATCCTGTGATGGCTTCTTCCACTTTGACATCCTCTTTGATTGCTTCTTCCACTTCGATATCCGCTTTGATTGCTTGTTCCATTTTGATATCGTCTTTGACTATTTCTTTCACTTCGATATCGTCTTTGATTGCTTTTTTCACTTCGTCATCCTCTTTGAATACTTCTACCAACTCGGTATCCTCTTTGATTCCTTAGTCAACTTCAATTTCCTCTTTGATTGTTTTTGCTACTTCGATATCCTATTTGATTGCTTCTCCCACTTCAATATCCTCTTTGTTTACTCCTTCCACTTCGATATCATCTTCGATTTCCTTTTTATTGCTTCTTGCACTGCATTATTCTCTTTGATTGCGTCTTCATCTTCGATATCGTCTTTGATAGCATTTTCACTTCGATATCCTCTGTGATGGCTTCTTCCACTTCGATACCCTCTTTGATTGCTTTTTCCACTTCGATACCCTCTTTGATTGCTTCTTCCACTTCGATATCCTCTTTGATTGTTTCTTCCGCCTCGACATCTTCTATTTTTGCATGTTCCACTTCGTTATCCCTTTAAAATGCTTCTTCTACTTTCATATCCTCTTTAATTGCTTCAGTTACTTCATTATGCTCTCTACAAAATTGTGGTCTTTCATACAAAACTTCAATCGCTCGTATCTTCTAAACGGGAAGAGATAGCCCTAGCAAACTTGTACAAAATATTGGTATAAATTTTTGGTGGAACTGTTTTTTTATTGTCATCCTTGACATCCTTTTTGAATGCTTCTCTCACTTCGTCATCTTCTTTGAATGTTTTTTCCACTTCGACATCATCTTTGACTGCTTCTTTAACTTCGATATCCTCTTTGATTGCTTCTCCCACTTCGATATCGTCTTTGACTGCTTCTTCCATTTCGATATCGTCTTTGATTGCTTTTTCACTTCGTCATCTTCTTTGAATGCTTCTACCACCTTGGTATCCTTTTTGATTGCTTACTCAACTTCAATTTCCGCTTTGATTGTTTCTGCCACTTCGATATCCTATTTGATTGCTTCTTCCACTTCAACATTCTCTTTGATAGTTTCTTCCACTTCGATATCCAATCAACAAATTTATGATTTTTCTTACAAAACTTTAATCGCTCGTATCTTCTAAACGGGAAGAGATAGCACTAGCAAACTTTGACAAAATATTAGTACAAATTTTTGATCATTATCATTTTACAACATACATTTATACTATGCAACGTCAATCCTGATCATTTTGGAACGTCCAGATTTTTTTTATGCAACGTTCATCATGATCTTTTTTGCAACGTTAAATTTTTTTTATACAACTATTATCATGATCATTTTGGAACATCCAATTTTTTTCTCTTTGATTGCTTGTTCCACTTCGATATCCTCTTTGATTGCTTCTTCCACATTGGTATCCTCTTTGATTGCTTCTTTAACTTTGATATCCTTTACGATTGCTTGTTCCGCTTCGATATCCTCTTTTATTCCTTCTTCATCTTCAATATCCATTGGATTGCTTCTTCCACTTCGATATCGTCTTTGATTGCTTTTTTTACTTCGTCATCCTCTTAGAATGCTTCTACCACCTTGGTATCCTCTTTGATTTCTTCCTCAACTTTAATTTCCTCTTTGATTGTTTCTGCTACTTCGATATCCTATTTGATTGCTTCTTTCACTTCAATATCCTTTTTGATTGCTTCTTCCACTTCGATATCATCTTTGATTGCTGCTTCCACTTGGAAATCCTCTTTGATTTGATTGCTTCTTCCATTTCGATATCGTCTTTGACTGCTTCTTACACATGGATATCCTCTTTGATGGCTTTTAACAGCTCGATATCCTCTTTAATTACTTCTTCGACTAAAAGAAAAACACGCGAGCTGCGAGCAGCTCGCGCACAACGCAACCTCTAGTCTATATATATAATACTATATGTCCTTAGATAATATATAATCTTTCAATGAAAAGGACTACAAAAGAAAACTTTAGATGTTGATTTAGAAGTGTTTTCAAAAAGCACAGCGTGAACCACCGTCACATAAGCACAGAAGCGTGAGCCACGAGTCAATTATGAATGTGATTAATGTGAGAATGTGAGTACCCAGACAAACCTTGCACAGTTTTTAGGGTTCAAGGCGAATGCATACATAGAGATATCTAGAGGTCATATTAAAAAGTGGTTTTATCTAATGTGGTGGCTTTGTTCTTCTAACTCCTATTTCTGTGTAGTAGATATAATACATGCACATACATTGTAACAATAGGTAGGCTTGATCTTAACACTTTTACCAGCCATCAGATATCGATAATAAGTAATAACTAGTGGTTCGCTCCGAAAAACAAAATATTTTTGACTATTACAATACAAAATGTCTCCAATCTTCATGTCAGAGAGAACAAAGTGGAACATACAAAAAAAGGACAAGGATCGTTGTGCAACCCGGCCTTAAGCCTTAATCTTTGACTAAAAAAATAGTGCCACGTAATGCAGAACCAACTAACAAGACCTACAGTTTCATTCAAATTACGAGAGTTCATGTTAATTGGTTATCCTTTTTTGAGGTGGAAACTGCAGTTAATCCAGATTTCAGACTTTTCTTTATATTTGTGTCACTAAAGCTACACGAATACCAAATTTCAACACTGAGAGGTCACTGGTGTACCCTGTGAATCTATAAGGTAAAAACTAAAAATAAAAACGAAGTCAAAATGATAGCATGATAGCCCGCAGGTTCGCTCGTTGCTCAAGTGAAGTAAAACTCACTCTTTTCCAAGCGTACTGTACGAACTTCTACACGAGCAGCCTGTGGGTGAATCACACGCTCAAACAGTACAACGCGCTACGTATTCAATACAATAATGCGTTTAGGGTGCTGATGGAGCTGCCTAGATTCTGCAGCGCTTCGGGGATGTTTGCCGCTGCGCGAGTTTACTGTTTCTACACAGTCATGCGAAAGCGGTGTACATCTCTGTTGCGCAGGGTTCGGGCTAGCTCCAGCGGCATCCTATGCGTGTTTGCAAGTAGGTTTGATTGTCAGTATATGAATCATTGCTGCATGGTACATATACTGCCAAACAAAAATACCTAGATTAGTTGTAGGTTTCAGATATACCGTTAGATTATTATTATTTATTTATTATTATTATTTTTTTGTAATTGTAATTTAATTGTGTATATCAAAATTTGTGTCGTGTAAGTTATTTTGTGTTAGTATTAAGAAATCATGGATTTTAAAATCTGAAATAAATGAGTTAATAATAATAATAAAATGTATTTCTTTCATTAGACATGCAATTTGACCAGATAGTCACATTTTATACATACTAAAAATAATACCTACATTACGTCTATCTATATTGTAGTCTGTTAGAGCGGCTAGACGTAGGGTTAATGGCTAGCAAGTGTAAACTAACACGTAAGCTGTGATACGAGTGTGAAGCTCATTAGTGCAAGTCCGCGACTTTCTAGTGCAGTCTAGTGCATAGTGCGTGCACTTGGGGAATTACAGGGGTACGGAGGACTTACTGACACGTAGGTTAATGATATACGGATGCATAGATAGAGCACTAGAAGCAAAGGCTTATTTTTAATAATGTTTTGCCACTATTTTTTTTTATTTTGTTTATAATACATTTTTATAATATCTTTTTATCCGTAACGAGTACGTGCGAGGAAACCTGGGCGTGCGCAACATCGCTGACAAGATGCAGGAGAGTCGGCTGCGATGGTACGGTCACGTGAAGAGGGGGCCACCTGACTACGTACGGAATTTGGCACTACAACTATCCATCCCCGGTCGAAGATCTAGAGGTAGACCCAAGACAAGGTGGAGAGATGTAGTTTCTGATGACGACGTCGAGGATAGAGCGAAGCTGACCCCACCACCATGTGGGATACATAGCTGGGAAGAGAGAGAGATATCAGTGCGGCCACGAGGTCTTTTGTGATCGCCAGTTGTGCTTATGTCGACCCTAGTTCATGGGGTTCAAAGTTCCCCACTAAGCCCTACAGCTGTTAAAACTGTAGGATACTCCAAGGGGTGATAACTATTAGCTCCTCTGAGCTATGAACGTATTTGGCCAGATTAGAGGACCGCATTCACCTAACAGATGTAGGGACGATGCTGCCGCCTCATTACAGAATCTGCAGGTTTGTGTATCGCATAGGCCTAGCTTGAACATCTGCTTAATAATTATTCGGTACTCATTTATTCACCATTTCATTGGTGTATCAAAAATAAATTACTAATGTCAGATATTATTAGAATTAAATAAAAATAAACAACCTTTAAGCAGAGCATTGAACAAACAATTGGTTACAGCAGATACTACTCATGCAGATGAGAAAATTAACAGCTTTTTTATTCATATAAATGAGAAAATGGGTGGAACTAGTTTTAAGTCGACAGTGCGTATACTGCACCTTACGGCTCCCTAACCTTTTTCGTCTAGTTATCTAGTGGGCACCTTCCTACACACAACATAGATAATCTTGACGCTTCGGTATTTGTTTAATAATAATACGAAAACAGGAAATAAAGTTTTAACAGGTTATATAATCGTAAAAATAAAGTTAAAACAAAAACCATTCAGCATATCCTAGAGTTTATGAGGAACGAGCAGACGACAGCTTGCTAACTTGTACACACTGTGGAAGGATGGCAGATGGTACAGCTAGCAACTACTCGAAAATAATTTCTAACGACAAGAAAATGGGGTTCAACATCGTAGGAGCATGTTTATTCGATTACAGTTGTGCTCTAATTGTTGGTCAGTTAGCTTTTAAAAACAGAAAATAAGGTCAAAGTTGATGGAAGTACAATAGATGTTATGAGGACAAGAAAGTGGTTTTTTTTACCCGACGCAAGGGATAAAGATAAAGATACATTTATTTGCTTGAACATAATCCCACTAATATTATTGTATATACGCGAAAGTTTATATGTATGTATGTATGTAAGTGTAGATATTTGTTACTCTTTTACGTTGTAACGGCTGAACTGATTTCGATGAAATCTAGTATGTACGTAGATCATAACCTGTATTAACACATAGGCTACTTTTTATCCAATAAATCAAGTCCCATGGGATACAAATTATTTCTAGGCTACCTACACATTTAGTAGTATACCGCGAACGAAGTAGTGGGCAAAAGCTAGTATTATTATAAAGGTCTTATAAATCACACTAATAATATAAATGCGAAAGTTTGGATGCTTGTTTATTTGTTTGTTAATCAATCACGTCGTAACGGCTGCACCGATTTGAACGAACGAAATATGGTATGTGCGTAGATTACAAATTAACCTGGATTAGCACATAGGCTACTTTTTGTAGACAAATAATGCGTGCGAAGCCGCTGGCGGAAGCTAGTAAATATTGTTAGTAGGTTCACAAAAAGATAAAGATATATAATAAAATGCGGTAATATTGGAGCATGAGCGCATCTACTGAGACACTAGGCATGTGATCGGCTTAAGGAAAGCCATCCAGCGCCTCATGATAGATGAACTCATGTCCCCGGCAACAACGGTCAGAAATCTATTGATACTTCCACGCTTGCGGCTCACCAGGGATGCGGTTCCGTTTCGTATGATTGCGTTGAAATCATCGGTACGCGCGTCTGTAAACATCCCTGATGCGCTACAGAACCTTGGCCTTATATAAGTAGGTAAGTGTCACTTATATTCCACCTTATCTAGCATACAAATAACAAAAATATAATGGAAAATGACAAATGTAAAACATGTATAATCATTAGAAATATTATATAATTTTCAATTTCAAAATATTTTTCACATTACTAATAAAATTCTTAATTGTCAGTATGAATCATCTTAATAATGTAATAAAGTAAAAAAAATAGTTAAATTTATATTATATAAAAATTATAAGCCCTAATATGTCCTCTAAAAAGAGACGTGATATAAGTTAGACGCCTCTATCTGTGAGTCTCTACAAAATATATATATGTATAGGTAGGTTATATATGTGGCATCGAATTTTCAAAACGGATGGAAAGATTCAGACGCGGTTTTAGAGCTTGTTTAAGGCGATGGTTCTTAGCTACGTGTGATGAAGATCAGGTCAGCCGATCTGAAGACTAGCGCTTTTCCTTTTTCGTGAAGGGCTCTTAAATTGTTCTTTTTGTTCTTAACTGGTTCACCCCGAACTAAGATCTAGCGAGTAACCCATAAAAACAAAAAAAAAACTATTGTTTGTACTCTTTTACTACCTACTCGTATCAAAATAGTGCCACGAAATTATTAACCAAATTACTTGACCTACAGTTTTATTCACATTATAGATAACGGGAGTTAATGTAAAATTGGTATTCCTTTTTTGAGGTTGAAATTGCAGTTATTTCGGATTTCAGACTTTTGCCTATATTTGTGTCACTAAAGCTGTACTCATACAAATTTCAGCACTGTGGGGTCACTTGTGTACCCAGTGAATTTCGTCAAAGTTCAGTTTTTATTATGGCTAATAACTTACGAGTAAAAACGGAGTCAAAACATACTTTTTATTACCCGTGCCACTTGACCGGAAAGTCCCATTTTTTTTGTTTTTTACCCCTCTTGAACCCCAATATCTCAGCAACCACCTCACATTTTTAACTCGTTTAGTCACACCAGCATTGTCACACCATCACTACCTACCTATGTATCAAACTTCACGATGATCGGATCAATGCTTCGAAAGTTATCCTAGGATAAACAAACTTACATAACATCCATACATACTAGTATTTACATACATACATACAACGCCGATTTGCCCAAGTTGATTTGGAGATCTCGCTTCACTCGATAAATTATTCTATATTTGGTTCCCATAGTCAAAGTTTTGCATAGTTTTGTTCTAGATGGCGCTTTGTGAAATATCTAGCATAATTTAGGTTGCCATCAACATTTTTTTTATAATGTGCCTTGCTAACGACGTTCTTAATTCACTAGAGGCGGCCCACCAGCCTAAATTAAGATAAAACACGTTGCACATTTTTCCTGTTCCATATCTCCCCCTAATTACCTCCCTCCTCAACCTCCTCAAGTGAAAAACTACTAAAAGTGATTTTATTTCTCGATTTGGTCGGTAATGGAAGAACGACGTATATCGCGCGAGAAATATTACACCTTATTCGTATCGTTTTAATTAAACTTTCGATAGCTTGCCGCGCTTCGAAACTTTGATGTATGTAGCTGAGAGATTGTTTTGCATGATCTAAAAACATGTTCATGTTTTACTTCTGCCGCCAAGCAGCATTGATGTGTTTCGGTTTGAAGGGTGAATGTGAAACTACACATGAGAGTTTTTTTATACTACATTTCTTTTTTTTTAATGATAGCCAAGAGCTTGACCATAACCTCAACTGATGGTAAGTGATGGTGTGATCGAAGATGGAGCATGCTCCTCTAGAAAGAACCTATTCACTCTGGACTTGAAGACTCTGAGATTATATTGGTTCGGAAAACATATGCCGGAAGTGAGTTCCACTCCGTACTTGTGCTAACATGGAAATGGAACAAGCTTATGACCCTCCTGTTGTTAAGTGGTAACCATCGCCTAGAAATTTGCCCTACGATGCCTTACGTCTATCAACTTGAGGTATACAAGTGTGCTTGTAATTTCACCGGCAACCATACCTTCAAACCGAAACACAGCTTCACACCTGTATGCCTCAAGTTGATGAACGTACCGTGCATCGAGCACGTTCCTAAGGTGCGTGATTTACGAGGCTTCGCTTTGTTTTAGTGATACCACTTAACATCACGTAGATCAACAGATTGTTCCTCCAGGTTGTATAAAAAAAATGTATGTGTATGATCTTTTATAAGATTTTATAAGAGCTGTGCTAAGCGGTTACTATTAGTACTAATGCGTTTAACAATATTAATAACCTTTCTGTATACGTCCAACTAATAGCCTACATGGCATTGAATTGCAGCCGTGAGATCCGTGACAAAAGTCTCAAACGCCTGTAATTTCATCGGCAACCATACACCTTCAATTCACCTTTGACTGCCTCCGTGGCGCAGTGGGCGTATAGCCGGCTGAGACGCAGGAGGTAGCGGGATCGATTCCCGCCGCGGAACAAATGTTTGCATGATCTACAGATATTTGTTCCGTGTCTGGGTGTTTTTCCATATATTATAAGTATGTATTTACAAAAAAAAGTATATAAGTATTATATCTGTTATCTGGTTCCCATAGTTCAAGCTCTGCGTAGTTTGGGGCTAGATAGCTATCTATTCTATATATAGCGATAGCGCTGGACATTTCACACAGAGCTCTGTGTGAAATGTCCAGCGATATTTATTTATTTATTATTTGCTTGACGACAGAAATGTGTACCTACCGGGTCATGGTAAATTATTATCTAAGATGTCAAAAATTGTACATATTCCAATTTTCGTTATATCAACCTTAATAAATTTTCAGTCAAACAACGATCTTTAGACGCAGCATCAAAGTCAAAGTCAAATATTTTTATTCATTAAAATCACAGGGATCACTTTGAAACGTCAATTTTACTGCCTATTCCTTCGCGACCAAGCAAGGAAAGAAAGTCTTTTTAGTCTCTTTTTAGTTAGGTACAGTCAGCGACAAAAGTTGATTAAAAATTTGAGATTTGAAAATATTTGTTTCAAGTGTATTATCAGAAAAAAAACGAGTGTGCTTTAGACCACACGACTCAAATACTTCGTACCCTCTCAACTTCCGTTCGCCTCGCCCGATCACACTTTTCGTAATGCTCTCCTCACGCATTCACCAGATCACTCTCCAAGTCAAACGTGCGTAAAGAAGTTTTACTTCAAAAATAGTTTTTATACGATATGAGTAAAGGGCTCATGTGTATATACAAATCAGTGTAAAAAATTTGTCGAAAAATGTCTTATTCCAGATTTATTTCGTTTTTAAAAACTT
Source organism: Philereme transversata (assembly GCA_963924445.1). Taxonomy (NCBI): domain Eukaryota; kingdom Metazoa; phylum Arthropoda; class Insecta; order Lepidoptera; family Geometridae; genus Philereme; species Philereme transversata. The sequence goes on from OZ004347.1 coordinate 18,742,871, forward strand.
AAACTGTTAACCAACCTATTTTGCTGACCGTACCGTGCTGTTCTTCGGTTGATACAGATAGCGAAAATAAATATCTATGAGTATTTCTTTGTTGGATACCTTTACTTAATATAATTGTAATTAATTATACCTACATACTCGCTGACGACATAGTTATCTTTGCCACCATTGCCCCCCAATTAGAACCAATGCTCCAAGACCTGAGCAAGGCAAGCCTCGTGGTTGGACTGATGATGAACCAGTCAAATACCCAAGTTATAACCAATAGCAAGAAACGTAGGGTCAAGGTAGGTGTGCAAGAGATACACTATATTGATGAGTATATTTATCTGTGCCAGATAGTCTATTTCAAGAACAGACTAGATCGAGAAGTAGACCGTCGTGTCGATAACGCTTGGAAGAGCTACTGGACCATGAAAGAGCTAAGGAAGGGCAACCTTCCATTGTCACATTAACGAAAACTCATCGACATGTGTATCTTACCAATCCTAACCTATGGTGCTCAGACTTGTTCATTGACGGACTCACAAAAGTTCAAACTCGAGGTATGCCAAAGAGCGATGGAGCATAAAATTTTAGGTGTTTAGCGAACCGATTGAATCCGCAACACTAGTCTACGCTCTAAAACCGGAATCATCGATGTGGGGTACAAGGCTGCAAGACTCAAATGGGACTGGGCGGGTCATGTCACTCGAATGCACCCTGAAAGGTGGACTAAGATCTCCACCGACTGGCAACCTACAGGATGACGGCAACGAGGCAGACCACGGAAACGTTATCGCGACGATCTGGATGGAGGAGACCTTTGCCCAGCAGTGGGACAGTATAGGTTATAAAAAAGAAAATACCTACAGATATTTGATATTATACTAGATACTAGATATTTGTTCTAAGTTTGGGTATTTTTCTATTTATCAAAAGTACGTATTTACAAAAAAAAAATGTATTTAACTGTTCTATCAGTTATCTGGTTTCAATAGTACAAGCTTTGCTTAGTTTGGGGCTAGATAGCGCTGTATGAAACGTCCAGCAAAATTATTTTTAATTCCTTCCACCTGTTCCCTATTCTATGCCATACTCCGCCATTCCTGTTCGAAGGCAACAAAACACGCTCGCTAATGCGCTCGCTTTTTTTGTCTTTTTCAGGAATGGGACAATGTAGGTTTAAAATAACATTGAAATCGTACAGAAGGTACCAGCTACATACCACACCGCACTCTTGAAAGCAGTCAGCGTGGAAATTGGAGCAGCCTTCAATAACCGAGCTGATCAATTATACCACTCAAATATCGGACACGTATGTTCCGCTCGTAATTTCAACGGCATACGTCTTTTTAACTTTTTTGGGTATATTTAGTTGAAAATATTCTGCGAGTTTTTTGCTTATGCCGATCAAATGACTGTATGTTTTCTCATCTCTATGTCATGACATACAGTCATTTGATAGCATCTGTATGTCATGAAATGACTGTATGATATCTTGTCATTTTTGATCGAGCCAAGCGAGATCTCTAAATCAACTTGGGCAAATCGGCGTTGTATGTATGCATGTATGTATGTTTGTTTGTCCGAGGATAACTTTCGAAGCGTTGATCTGATCATGGTAAAATTTGATACATAGGTAGGTAGTGATGGCACAATTTTGGTTTGACCAAATGAGCCAAAAATGTTGGAGGGTTGTTGAGATATTGGGGTTCAAGAGGAGTAAAAAAAATATGAAAATGAGACGATTAGATCAAATGGGACGTCAAATAAAAGGTAATCATTATTATGACTACGTTTTTAGTTTTAGTAAAGTTTTTATAATTTTTGAGTTATTAGCCATAATAAAAACTGAAATTTGACAAAACTCACAGGATACACCAGTGACTCCACAGCACTGTAAATTTGGTATGCGTGTAATATAAGTAACACAAATTTAGGCAAAAGTCTGAAATTCAGAATAACTGCAATTTGTACTCCAAAAAAGGATAACCAAATTACATAAACTCCCGTTACCCGTAATTTAAATGAAAGTATAGGTCAAGTTTACTTAGAAAACTTTCGTGATTTATTTCAATCATTATTATAAATACGTGATAAATCACGTGCTGGTTTATAGGTCAAGTTAGTTGGTTATTTATTTTGTGGCACTATTTTGATAGTTTTTTTTAGATCTCGCTTTGCTCCATCAATAACCATACGAATAGTATTTTTATTTTATAGTTTTATCCGAACACATACGAAAATTCCAAGATTTTTAAGACCATCTCAAAAATTTCAAGCCTAGATGGGACTTGAATCCGCAACTTTCCACTTGATACGAGGATGCACTATCCAACGGTGCTACCAGGCTAACTCACGTCAGAGTCGAAATTAGTGAGATGATTCAGATTACGACTAAAGCGCCGTTAGCTCCATCTACAGGAAAAAAAGTTTATTGAGATATTTGAGATGGTTTTAAAAATCTTGGAACCATACGAATGTAGTATAGACGATAGCACAAGCATAATCCTTAGCGGTTTAGATATTACATTTTAAGTAGGTACTTTTGGCCAAAATAAAGTCAACGATGACATAAATAATTTGCCGCGAGCAGACGCCATCTTCCTCAAGATTAGGGCGAAAAAAATAAATTCTAAAACTATCTTGTTGGCACCCTTGCATGACCGCAAACAAGTAAAAACCTTAAGCTTCCGAAAGCAAACAAACAATTTCTAAAAAAGTGGCAAATTCGAGGCCCTTTTAGAAGGTCCCTGGGTGGTTTCTAGAGAAATTGGACATAACGCTTGGCCGTTACCACTAACATAGTGGTAACGGCAAAAGTACTTTTATAAAAGATCTTGGGCGTCAAAAGGGTAACATATTTAAATTTATTTTTGTTAATAAATAAAAAAACTCATAACTAAGCGTACCAAGCCTCTGCAATATCTGTCAAAGCCTAAATTCATCCTCTTTCTCTAAATAAATGTCCTTAATGTTATTTCTCAATAACACGCCAACATTAGCCGTTGTCCCTCGCTTAGTATTCGGGTCCTATCTTTAATCCGTCGTCGGGTCGGACGCGGGTCGGACGCGACTCGCTGTAGGCATCACAAGTTGTTTGCGGGACCTTTATGTAGTTCTTATTGATTTTTACGACCTTGCGGTATCTTTAGGACTTTTATACTCGTGAAGGGTTACGTTATATTGGCGCGAATTAACTATGGACTATATTTTTCAAGAAAAACAACAGAAGATTCTCTAGTTATACATTTACTGTTTGTGTAAAAAAGAATTAAAACAAACAAACAAAACAAGGTTGATTGTTGTCATAAAACTAATCAGTAAGCGATAAAAATGTTTGCATAAAATATTAATGTAATAATTTGTACTCGCCGCTCTGTATTTCAATATAATTGATCGAGCGAAGCGAGATCTCCAAATCAACTTGGGCAAATCGGTGTTGTATGTATGTATGTTTGTTTGTCCGAGGATAACTTTCGAAGCGTTGATCCGATCATCGTGAAATTTGATACATAGGTAAGTAGTGATAGCACAATTTTGGTGTGAATAAATAAGCTAAAAATATTGGGAGGTTGTTGAGATATTGGGATCCAAGAGGGGTAAACAAAAATGAAAACTGAAAAATGGTTAGTACATTTAGACTCTGCTTTTATTTTTTTGTACTTGTAGTTTTTGAGTTGTTAGCCATAATAAAAACTAAATTTTGACAAAATTCACAGGGTACACCACTGACCCCACAGAGCTATAATTTGGTATGCGTGTAGCTCAAGTGACACACAAATATAGGCAAAAGTCTGAAATCCAGAATAACTGCAATTTGTATTCCAAAAAAGACTAACCATTATCACCAACTCCGGTTACCTATAATTTGAATGAAACTGTAGTTCAAGTTAATTGGTAGTGTGGCACTATTATGATAGTCAAAGCTTGCGAATAATATATTACTTTTGTTTTTATGGGAAACTCGCTAGATCTCAGTTCGGGGCGAACCATTAGTATATAGGATGTTTGATAATATACGCACAAAAATGAAAGGGGTTATTTTGATGAGCATAATAAATAAATTTGTGAAATGTTTACCATAGAAATGTGAAATTTATTATGGCATGTAAAAACAAACACTTTATTAAACTTAAGTTGTGCTATTACATAATGAGATCCTCGAGATATCTCTTGTTGTCCCTTTCTAACCCAAAACCCGCAGCCGTTATTTTTGGATGTCGATTGCAAGAGCAGGCAGTAAGTTTTATATCGAATTAATCACCTAAACTCAGTCGATTTTCTTTAAAATGTGATAATATAACTAGTAGTTTTTTTTCGAGAAGTATTTTTTTATGTTTTGAGAAACCGTCACTTGAATATCGTCAGTAGATATATTACCCTGTCAGTATATTAACAAAATATTATAAACCTGTATAATATTTATGATATTTTGGGGTGGGGGAGAAGGGGGGGGCGATTTCGAGGTACCCCCTCCCCCTGGCTACGCCCGTGATAGGCTTAGTATTTGTACGCATTCTTCGGTAACAGGTTCCCGTCGGCACCTTTCAGGCACAGAACCATAAAATAATAACCAAAAACCAACCAGTTAAGACGAAACGATCAATTAATACAGGCTCAAGTCACACAGAAACATTTTTTACCGCAAGAGCTATCAACATTCGCCGACATCTGTCTGAAAAGGTTCTTTCCTTTGGTAGAGAAGCTGTTACCCGTGCAACACTTGCGACGACTTTTGCAAACACTTCTACTGAGGGCTCACTTGTGAGTCGGCACAAAGGCCACCTGTCACACCGGTGTGTAACATCATTTTTTTTTTTATTTATTTATTTATTTTAGAAACAACATCATTACAGGTTTTTTTTTTTTTTAAGCCCTAAGGCGATGCTATGTCTAGGTAACTTATGTTAATTAATATGACAAATACAAATTCAATACAAATACTATAGATACTACACATTTGGGTATACATTATATTATACATTTACTTTCAATGACGACCTGTGCCATTTTTAAGAGTTTCGGCAGGTTTTGGTAAAATATGTCCACGCTACTTTCGGACAGGATATTAAGCAAGTTTATAGCGAGTGACATGGGGGCAAACTTAAGTAAGTTGGTCCTACAGTTGGGCACCTCAAGCATAGCGGGGCGGCGGCGCGCGCCCAAGTAGTCGTTGGGCACGCGCAGCCGCAGCGCCGCCAGCACCGCCGGCTGGTGCAGCTCCCCGCGCAGGACACGCACCATGTACTTCACCAGCGCGACGTCTCTGCGCACTGACAGCCTGCAGTACCCTACCATACCTAACACGAACAGACTCGGGTACATCAATGGGTAATATGGATAGACTCCATATTCTTTTAGGTACAAAAAGCGAGTAAATTTATTTTGTATCTTTTCTACCATGAGTTTGTACTTAGCTTCGTTAGGGTTCCAAATTATAGCATTTGTTTCTAGATGACTTCTTACAAGGGCATTATATAAAAGTTTAATAACATTTATGTTTTTAAAATGCACACTCTGTCTCAGAATAAAACCTAGGTTTCTAAAAGATTTGACGCACACATTTACAATATGGCGCCGGAACCTTAAGTCAGGGACCATTTCGAGGCCTAGGTCACGGACGGACGTCTTTCTCGGCAGCACTACCCCCTCCACCTTGTACTGTGTCAATCTATATATTAATACATGAAGAGTAACTGTTTACCTCTTGTTAAGCTTATTGCGCGTACGGAGGTGTGTGGGATTTAGCATAGTTACATTTTATAGGGAGAAGGATGAGCGAATACTAAAATTAAGTTAAACCAAAATTAATTACGGTCAAATTGTGGCACTGGCACTGGCAACTTTTTTTTTTTTATTTATTATTATCAGCCATTCGTGTCCCACTGCTGGGCAAAGGCCTCCCCCCATTCTTTCCAGACTTGGCGGTCCTGAGCTGATTGTGGCCAATCCGTTAGGAATTTATCCAGCTCGTCCCGCCATCTACGTTTCGGTCTGCCGCGTCGCCTTCTCGCTGGATCAGGACGCCACTCGGTGGCTATCCTTGCCCACAGCTCACTTGGCATGCGACAGACATGCCCAGCCCAGTTCCACTTCAGCTGAGCGGCTTTGGTGGCTACGTCAACAATTTTGGTCTTTGAGCGCAGTTCAGTGTTCCGGACTCTATCCGTTCGCTTGACGCCCAAGATGCTGCGTTCCATCGCACGCTGACAAACTTTGAGCTTGGACTTTAAAATGTTAGTCAGTGACCAGTTCTGCGCACCATATGTCAAAACGGGGAGGATGCATACGTCCATTAGCTTTCTCTTGAGCGTTAAAGGAAGATCTCCTTTCATCATATCTCCCATGGCCCAATAGCTCCTCCAGGCATTTTCGGTTCGCCGAGCGATTTCCTTAACCTGCCTGTCCTCGAAGGAGACTATTTGGCCTAGGTAGATATACTCTTGGACGTATGCTAGGTCTTCTGCATCCACCGTTATTCTGGTCTTAACGCTGTTGGTCATGACCTTGGTTTTTGCCCTGTTCATTCCAAGTCCAATCTCAAAGCTTGCTATGCTAAGTTCTTGAAGCATCGTTTGTAGTTCTGTGGCTGATGAAGAAAAGAGGACGATGTCGTCCGCAAAACGGAGGTTTGTCAGCTTCACTCCGCCGACGTCAACTCCCTTCTCTTCCCAGCCAGCCGCCAGCTTCCTAAATACCTCCTCAAGGGTGCTGGTGAAAAGTTTTGGGGAAAGTGGGTCTCCCTGTTTTACTCCCTTGACTATTTTAAAGGATGGTCCGATTGAATTTAACTTAATTGAGGCTGTACTATGCGTATAAATATTTCGAATAAGGTTTATGTAAGTAGGGTCTATGTGCTGGTTTTTAAGGGCATCGAAGATGGCTGTGTGGTGAATACTATCAAATGCCTTTGTATAATCCACGAAAGCAACGTACAAAGGCATGTTGTATTCGCAGAATTTTTCTATGAGTTCATTAATTGTTTGGAGGTGGTCTGTAGTTGATAGTCCTCGGCGGAAGCCTGCTTGCTCCGCCGGTTGTTCCATGTCTAGTTGCCCAGAAATACGGTACTCAATTATTTTTATAAATGCTTTATAGAGATGAGACACGAGACTAATTGGGCGGTAATTGTTTATATCAGTTTTGTCTCCTTTCTTGTGCAAAAGTATAATATTCGAATGACAAAACCGGTCCGGAAATTCACCTGACTTTAAAATAGTGTTAAATAAATTGGTGATGTGTGGCAAAAGTGTCGGTTCTCCTACTTTAAGGGCTTCTGTAGTAATTCCATCTTCCCCTGGCGACCTGTTATATTTCATTTGTGTGAGAACTCTATGAACCTCGAGGCCAGTTATTGGTGGTATGGTGTCAGGGCATGAATATGGAATAGCATTTGTGGTGTGTTGTGGGTCTGAATAAAGAGATTTGTAAAATCTTGTACATATGTTCATTATTCTATCTCTACTTTGGTGTTTAACTCCAGTTTCGTCTCTAAGGCTTGTTATCCACGATTTGCCAACCGATGCACCCTGTTTTGCAATTTTAAGTGATTTATTTCTTTCTAATGCAATTTTGAATAACTGGGTGTTATAGTTTCTTACGTCTTTTCTAATGCTACGCTTAACCTGTCTGTCTTTAACTCTATATTCTACGCTATTGATGTTACTATTAACTCGTTCCTCTAATAATTTAATAGTTGCCTCTGAAAGTTTTTTATGTTTTTGTTTAATTTGTTTAATTTTACTACTTGATTTCTTAATACAATTTTCTATAATATTAAATTCCTTTTGTACATCTTCTTCATCTGATTTTAATAACTCAAAACTGTTTTTTAATTCTAAATTAAAATCTTCCTTGCATACTATTAAAGTTTCTTTAGATATCCTCTTTATGTTACATTTTATCATTTTAAATCTTTTAATGTTGAAATTGAACCGAATCACTGAGTATAAAATAAATCACTGGTTATAATATCTCCAAATTAAAACATATTATTTTATACTAATAGGCATTTAATTTATATTTATAATAAATGCCAAAACATTGTTAAGGGTGCACTATACCCGTACGATTGTGGAACGATTTGCCCTTCTCTATAAGAACATCAAAGTCTTATTAGTAATTTTAAAACAAAAGTACACACCCATTATCTGTCCCTGCGTTGAAGTTGTCGCTGCTTGTTAATTCATCATAACCATTTTTATAGTTGCTTGTTTTATTATAATTCAATTTGAGTTATTATTAGTATTTTAGGTTTATAGTATGTAGGTATGTTTTTAATTTTATATAGATGCACCGCCGTCATGTGATATATTATAATCCTGTCCATACTAAGATTGTCTGGAAGGGATCGCTTTTAGCGATAAGACCGCCCATTATACTAAATTTGTTAGTAAAAATTATGTTCTGTATTTTACTTTGGTGTACAATAAAGAGTTATCTTATCTTATCTTATACCTGGGGAGACGATAAACCGTTTATTTAGAAACAATGTTTTGTTCAACAAATTTTGTGCTTTAAATTTTTATTTCATATATATTATAGTTAAGGAAAAGTGTTAGAACACCTGTGTTGTAAAACACGATACCGTAAAATTTTCTCTATAGAAAAAAAAATCCAAAGATGACTCCAAATTTATCTTAAAATCGTTCTTATGCGATGAATACTTCAATTTAGATCTTGAAACTTTATACAGTAATTCTACACAACATATATAAGTGCACCTGTGTTTTAATTTTTCAAAATACCTTATAATTTTACCATAAAATGAAAATACTTAACTTTTGCACTAATGAAACCATTCGCTTCAGACGCCGCGATTAAGTCTGGCCTCGGCTTTCAGAGGGGGTACCCGTGTCACTTATCGCTCCAAACGATCACCTAATAAAATCCCAAAAAAAATCTTATCTAACGAACCCGCTGAATCTGATTGCTAGGCGAAGGCTTATAGACATATTTTGTGAATAACTTAAATTAATTTGAACGTTTACTCGAAAAGCGAGTTACACGTTACAGTCCGGTATAAATGATCCCCATTAAAGGCGCTACGTTTATTTCACACGTATGCGGGTAGATTCGTGGAGGATTGGCCGGCACTCGTCCGTAATTGGACAAGATACCTCCCCGATTGAAATGTGCATTTCTTTTTTATTTTTTTTTTTTTAGATTTGAAATGTCTTATTTCTAACTCTCTTAATATGACAAGTAACTTTTCGTCTACCTACTTCTTTCGATTCTTTTCTTTGAATTGAATTTCAATATAAAGCCTACAGGGTACTCTGAAATGTTTGTTAATCCAAATGGGGGTCATGACAAAGGGTACGTAGGTACTACTTACTTGCTTTACGGGTCATTGACCTTACTTAGGAAAACAATGGTTGTTCTGTTCAAGTTTCACCTATCACTCTTCGACATAGAGTTGAAGTTTCTTGTTCCTGTTAGATTACCTTCAGCGAATTGTAACTTTGGCAGCCACAAACTATACCTTCCTACTTCTCAGATATTAGAACAAAACCACAATTCTTTCTCTCCTTAACAACAAAAAAGCTAAGGGTCAGCTCACACCGAGACGCGAAGCGACGCGACGAAGCGTGCACTTTTTAAAATAGCAATACATTATTGAACCTGTTTACTACAGAAAAAGAACCGGTCAAGTGCGGGTCGAACTCGTGCGCCGAGGGTTCCGTACCTACCCATTATAATAGCACAATTTTATTTATTTACCTAATTTGAGGTTGGTGCCGATTAAGCTAGTCCTCTAAATTGTATGAGCGCCCATACAACTTAGAGGACTATCTTAATTGGCGTCAACTACGTATGTATGGGGGCACCCTTTAATTTTTAACTTTTTTCTTTTTTGGAATTTTCCCTTTATTTGTGCTGCTTGCTTTATTTGACCTTGCTTTTTGCCAAATTTCGTGATTCTAGGTTAACGGGAACTACGTTTTCGACCCAAAACCTACCCAATGTTGGTTAAAAATAAGGTCTTACAGCACAAGAAAAGAGAAAATTAAAAAAAAAATGTTGAAAATTAAGGTAAATTTTAGTTACAAGTTTTCGCGAAAATCTAAATTTTCCCATACCTTTTTATCGTGTTGACTCAGAACCTTGATTTTTATACACCTAATAGCGACTATAGACCACTGGTCGTTTGCGGATCTGCCGTTTACGGATCTTACGTCTTCGAATTGGCATTTTACAGCCGATAAGATAACTCCTGGAAAATCGGAATAATAAAATAGGAATCAGGAATGCGCCCACTGACCTTTCGGGATCCTTGAAGCAGCCTGAAAACGCTCCTTTGCGCACACTTTCACTGACTCACCAGAAGTCACGGTAATTTAGCAACACCACATGAGGTTGAGGCCGCTATAGTCAATGCCTTTTGTAAAACACAATTTAATTATATTTTGCGGTGGAATTCAGCGATAATTTGCGGTTCGGGTCCAAGAGGGAGACGTGAGGACTCCAACCTCGAAGGGGGGTCAATGGTCAAGCTCCCAGGCTCAAGCCGGTAGGGCTTCGCCGTCAAGAACAAACTGTTTCCGGGCTGCGCTGATTGATGAAATGAGACTGCTTAAAGCGTTTCTCTCTGAGATCTTTCACCCGCAGTTCCCAAGTCCAGACTGTCTCTTTCAAGGATGATCGCGATGTCATTCGGACCTGTTCAAAATTAAATTACAAAATTATAGTTAGCGGCCAGTACAGCCTTACATCAAATTCAGATGTTCTGTATGAATTCGTGGTAAAACCTTACGGTTTTACCAAGAATTAAAAGTAAAAATATATATATGTCTAAAATGTCATGTCAGCACTCATGTCAGGTCTGTTTATTTTTGTGTTTCTAGTCATAATAAGTTAAAATAAATATAGCATCATTTATACTCCTATGACGAGAAAACTCTGTTCTTTCCACCGATGTAAAAATATAATAATGGGCATTTTAAGGTTTAGAGAATGAATTTATAGTTTTCTGACCAAAATAATGATGAAAATGTTAAAGTATGGTAAAAGGAAACGAATCTATCTCCTTATGTAAATATTTACATTAGATAAAGTGAAAATCACGATCAAAATCTAGATAAAGGAGTGAGTGATATTACTGTAGTGCCCTTGCGATAGTTGACTCATCAAAACTTTCCTCACCAAAAAATCGGTTAAGCTGCATCAAGTTAGTCAGACAGAAAAAAAAGAAACTGCTTTACACTGGTTCTTGTGAAAACAACTGAGGAGGTGAAGAACAAAACCACACTTTTCCACTTCTGGATTTTTTTTTTTTTTTTTAATATTCATCTAAAAAATGCTAAATTGGTTATCGTGACTATGCGAGATCTTGTCAAAACCATCTCTTTTCCAACTAAAAATTCATTCGAAATCAAAGGTTTCGAACAAAACCACACTTTATTGCCTGGAAAAATCAGTCATCTGTGATATTTTTCAAAACCACACTTTTTTAGAGTAAGATTCAACGGTATCAATAAGTCTTCATCAAAACCATCTAAAACATTGAATTGATTAATTGATACATTAAACGTTCTAAAATTGCAAATGTCTGATCTGGTAGCTAAAATATTTTAAGGTTGTTTTATTTTTCATAGTTCTGCCAAAATTATTCACAACTAAAAAAAAGACACCTAAGTAACAAGATTGGTATCTGCATACAAGTCTCAAAGAAAAAGACAACCCGAGAGACAAGGCTGTTCGCAGAAACTCAGAAAATAATATTCCAGTTTCTTTTTGACCGGGAGAAAGAGTTGATCCAATTTTGTAAAAAATTGTTCATAGCTCTTCGCATAGAGCAGAAGATGGAGATGTCAGTGATTGTGATTGTCTTGAACCTGATGCAAGCACTATAGGAATTTAGACTATAAGTGAAAGTGAAGAAAACTTCGAAAATAAAGTTATTTTCAAAAATGAAGAAAACTTCGAAAATAAAGATTTTTAAAAGTGAAGTTGTCTTGCCAAGTTTCTTCAAATCACACTTTTTTTTTTGGTACATATCAAAACCTAACATTTCCAGAAGTCTTTATCAAAACCACACTTTTCCAAAAAAGTTTAATCAAAACCACACTTTTAAAAATTTCATTTTAAAATATTGGCAAAGATATTTACTATTTTTATCAGCAATTATGTATATAAAATCGAGTGAAACAACAAGTTTCATATGACACAATCAAAACAAATCCGGTAGTTGAAATCTGTTATTTTATTTATATTTTAATGTTTTCTCTAAAAATTGAAAAAGTATGGTTTTGTTCTTTACCTCCTCAACTACTTTTTCAAGCATATGCGCCTCGTCGCGTCTCGGTGTGAACTCCCCCTTATAAGAAATAGCCTTAGGCTTATTACATCACATCAAACGCTCTTGACATTTTTGATCAGAATTTCTGACAAACCTTTTTAAATCACGAGACAAAAACAATTTGCTTCTGCAGACTACTTAGGCCACAGGCGACATTATTGTGTCCTCGATACATCATTGAGTTATTATGCAAATCAATGGGTGTAGTCAAAGGATGCCAGAGGCAGGGCTGTATTCACGGTTTTAGGGGTAAATAAAAAATTATTAATTTGGGTATATAACATAGATTAGATTAGATAATACTTTATGCACACCAAGAAACCAATACATATAAAAAAACAACTACGTAAAACTATGGATACAATTGGTGGTCTTATCGCTAAATAGCGATCTCTACCAGACAACCTTTGGATGGAATGGACTGTGTAGACATTACCTGGGATGTAATGGTGTACCTAACATACTACATGTACATATGTACATACTAAGACTAATTATATAAAAATAAAAAATATAACATTTACATAAATGAAAATTACATGAATGAACCTAAATAATAACTACTCATAATAACAATGTATATATACATACTGAAACTTATTTAAGAAACAAATAATTAATAATAAATACATATTTATTTAGCGACAAATACTCAGATAGTGTTCTCTGAGCATACGTTTAAAAATTGCAAGTGACTTGGCACATCTGATAGCCACCGGCAGCGCGTTCCATAACCGGATAGTGTAAAAGGACACTGTAAAAGACTTATCAAAGTAGGAGGCGGAGTGTACAGGTGTCCTGAGTTGGAGTGTGTCAGATGAACGCAAGGATCGAGGATTGGATTGATGGAGGAAATGGAAGCATTCTTTAAGATAGGAAGGTGGGGAAGGGTTGAACAGGGTGTTATATAAATGCTGACGGATGTGAGTATCCCGGCGAAGACGTATGGGTAACCACTTGAGCTCACATACCCATGTGAAAACTCTCAGTTGTACCCCAACTCCAATAAAGTCACGGCCAATGTATGTGAATTGCATAATACAATTATTTTTATTAGGGACGTAAGCAGTTAGGCTTCATCAGCGATTTTGGTTTTGCAGCGCAGTATGGTGTTACGGACGCGGTCAGTTAGTTTAGCTCCAAGAATACTGCGCTACATCAGCATCACCCTTTGGCAAATATTGAGTTTGGATTTTTAGAAGACCAAGTTTGCGAGCCTCATCTTAGTAACGGGAAGGAACATGCTAGTATATTAGTATAGATAAAATAACCTCATGCCCCTGCTTAAATCATCCTATACCGTCTCTGTTCGTTTTGGTTTTTATACGAGCAAAACACTAGGAGTAGTAAGGACGATGGTTATCGCGCGTAATATCGACAATTTATAATCTGCGAGCCGAAGAGATCCGAACTAGTGAAGTGTACGACCAATTTGTATGCAAATACCGATGGCACTCAGACCCGTAGAGTGTGGACGGAAAGAAAAAGAGGTAGCGATTATCCATATTTATTATTTCAAAGAGGTGTATTTGTTTATTTAAATAGATAATTCTCTATGGTTACACCAAATTACAATTAGGTTCTTAACCGAGAAAACTTAAAGACTACGTAATGGTACAATGGGCGACTTTATCGCTTAAAGCAATATCTTTAAGGTAACTATTATTGGAGTATTATTAAAGTGAAACTTTTATTACATTGTCTCAAACTTTTTCGTCTGTGTGTTGCATGTCGCGTGACGGTCGGCCGTGGAGTAGGGATAAAGTGAAAGGCGCTCGTCAGAGCAGCCGAGGCCAATATGACGGTGCCTATAGTTCGCATCAGCTGACCGTGTAGTGTATAGACTATTACTCATTTGTGCCAACGAGGAAAAATGTCTATAATGTGAAAAAAAGTTTCACTTTTACCGTGGTTTCATAAAACCACACAATCCTTATTTTATTTTATTAAATCCTTAGACAAGCTGACCCGCTCGCAGCGTCGCATACGTGATTTATTAAATATTTCTTTTCATATCTTCTGAACCTTACAAGATATCGAAAAGGAATATAATACGAAAATTATAGTTAATATTCCTCTTATAGTTGTTAAAATTTTCATTGCAATGCGTTATGCCGATGAGCCTATTCGAGACAATCTATCTATTTCTCTAAAAAAAAATGTTAAGCGGTTTCTACAAAGTAAGGATCGCATTGACAATACCCCGGGTTTTGCCGATGTCAAATAGGCGACGGTACCGCTTACCACCAGGTGGGCCGTAAGTAAGTTTCGCTACAAATAATATTTAAAAAAAATCTGACAGACAAACAAACATTCTAAAAACGGTCATTTATATTTAGGCATTGTATAAATAAATAAATAAATAAATATCGCTGGACATTTCACACAGCGCTATCTAGCCCCAAACTAAGCAGAGCTTGTACTATGGGAACCAGATAACTGATAGAATACTTATATACTTTTTTTTTGTAAATACATACTTATAATGTATAGGAAAACACCCAGACACGGAACAAATATCTTTATTTTATTTTATTGTATAAATAATGGTTTTCACTTAAATTTTGTTATTAAAATTATTGCAACTGCAAACTTACTTTTTTTTTAATCTTGCAACCGTAAATTTGGACTGGTTAATTCCCATAATAGGCGTGCTTTGAATCTTTTCATATTTCATATTTATTTATTTTGCTTCCATGTTCATATACATTTTTTACAGCTTAGGTAGTAAGAAGCTTAGGCATTGTATAAATAAATAAATAAATAAATATCGCTGGACATTTCACACAGCGCTATCTAGCCCCAAACTAAGCAGAGCTTGTACTATGGGAACCAGATAACTGATAGAATACTTATATACTTTTTTTTTGTAAATACATACTTATAATATATAAAGAAACAACCAGACCCGGAACAAATATCTATAAATCATGCAAACATTTGTTCTGCGGCGGGAATCGAACCCGCTACCTCCTGCGTCTCAGCCGGGTATTCGCCCACTGCACCACGGAGGTCGTCAAAGTAAGAACATGTTCCCTATAAGGGCACTGCAAGTTGGGTTTGAGCCGTTTCAAGAAGTATAATCAGTATGTACACCCGTGAAGCAAGTACAGAGGCAAGTCCAAACATTACGTTTAATACAATTCACGTGACAGGTTGCAAGCCCATTGCCGCTTATTAGAATACTAGAACGCCTGCGAATTTTTGGTTCTAGTACATACCGGTTTCCTTATTCCTTGACCGTGTTGTCCGTCCTGATAAACCAATTTTTTATACTCATTATCATATTACCCGCTAGAGCTCGAATCTTGGGCCAAGCTAATATGTATATTACAAGATAAACTTTGTTCAGTGGTCATATATTTCAAGTCTGAGTTACAGCCAGTTTTCTGATTAAATTTTTCTGGAAATATTACTTGGGAAAATTATTTATTCGAACAGTTATGATTTAGTGGCAGGGCTCTGTTGCTGATGTGTTTTCAAAAAGTTTAAGACATTAGTATAATTGAATGGTTGAGAAAAGTTTTTTTTATACTACATGGAGATGGAACCAGCTTATGGCCCACCTGATGTTATGTGGTAACCATCGTCTATAGGAAAGAATTGTCTCGTAGGTCACGCACATTAAAAATGTGGCCAACGATGCACTGTCCTGCGTCATCAACTATGTATGCAAAAAGATTTGCGAAGTTCGTTGAATTTTTAACAGGTAAGCGCTCTTAGTTCAGCCTTATTCGTAGTTTTAACAGATGTAATAAACCTCACGATTATATTAACTCCGTGATGGAGATCTTCGGAGTATGCAGATCCGTGAAGATAGAGGTAGAGGGTGGTGGTGGTGGTAAATAGGTCGAGGGCTCAGCTACGCTGGTTTTCAGCCTCGCCTTCGCAGAAACATCTGCTGCTGCCGCCGCCATAGATAAGGTTATCGGGACTGTCAGCTTTATACACTGAATTAACAAGTAGTAATTGAAGAAAGAACTTGACAGTTACCGAAAACCCATCGCATAAATACTTAAATCAGATAAATTCCACACACACACAATACATAGGCAAATTTAACGCTAATTAGCATTTTATTTCAGCTAACCTTAGTGCAGTGTAGATTAACCGGTTCAGACACTTAAGTATTTATTCTAATAAATAATAGCTAGTAACTAACACAAGAATAGATATGTTTATAAACTTAAACCATTGGTTTATGATAAGATTTTCGATATGGAGATTAACACTGTTTTAGGTAAGTAACAAATAAAAAGAGGTAGGTAGATATAGTATGTAAACATTAAAATCCAAACAAGCAAATAAGTAGGTATTAAATTTCAAAATAGGTGTACAATTTAGTCTAATAATTATATTAAAAAGAAGTCTATATTAAGAATCAATGACCCGAATCAATGTTTAAAAGCATATATTTATTTTAATTATAATAATCTTGGTTTTGATCTAATATTGTTTTGGTAGAACCGTCCAACAACAAGAAGATTTCTGTTTGTCCAGCAACCATTTTTTACACGATAATTTAAATTTTTTCCAGCTCTGGATTTTTTGGATTGGTGGAGGTAAATCATTCCATATTTTTGATGCTGCGAATCTGAAACTACCCCTAAATCGTTCCAGTTTGGGCTTAGGTAACTCTTAGGTGTTATTTCGTACTGTTCTGTTTCGCCCAGTCATATCATTTCTCCATTTAAGTTTAGCAGACAAGTACTCAGGAATTCGTGTTTTTTTTAGATTGAATATAAAATTATATAACTTTATAAGATATCCAACAAGGGGGTAGTCAGAGGTCAGTTCAAACATAACGTATTGCACGCCAACATTTTGCATGGAATTATTATGTTATCCATCTAAACACTTTAACAATGATTATAATTACGCACAGAACTAGTTAATCCTGGATCAATATAGACACGACAATATTCCAATGTTATATCATTTGGTTCTATTGTTCGTTGTTAAAATTTTGACACTTGTCAAATTAGACTTCATTTCCACGAGTTTAGTCATTTATTCATCAATGCCTCTAGTAACAACATACCTACCTCATATTTAAAATTAATTATTTATTATATTGTTTGTTTATGTCTTGCATGTTTTCATCTTTTACATTTTAAATCATCTTTTGTAAATGTATTATGTGTGCTATTTAGCAAATAAATGATTGTCTATGTCTATGTCTGTGTCTAACAGATATTATCTTAGTAGAATATAAATAAATAAATATTGCTGGACATTTCACACAGCTCTATCTAGCCCCAAACTAAGCAGAGCTTGTACTATGGGAACCAGATAACTGATAGAATACTTATATACTTTTTTTTTGTAAATACATACTTATAATATTAAAAAAACAACCAGACCCGAAACAAATATATGTAGATCATGCAAAAATTTGTTCCGCGGCGGGAATGGAACCCGCTACCTCCTGCGTCTCAGCCGGCTATTAGCCCACTGCACATATATGTTATATATATGTTCCTAGTTTTGGTGCTACGACGAAAATGCATTAAAATTCGCACACAAACTCGATTCGATGCCGCTGACAGATCGAAAAGTAATTTACATATCGACAGATTGAACTTTGAAAAAGAAAAATTCTTACATTCTTCATTTTGGCTATTTTTTGGCTGCTATTTTCTTTTTTCTTTATGCCATTAATCACAGACAGAAAGGAATAAGTGAAAAAAATTGTTTGATTCATTTTGAGAAACTAGGTGTAAAGATGTTAATATTTTAATTTATGTACTCTAGTTCCAACCAGAGGGCTTAGCCAAGTTACAGTCGATTAGCGATGACATGAAAATGTATGGGATTTGACACATGCTATAGAAGAACCACGTGATACAGCGACACCAAATGTATGTACATATGTAGAAATCGAATAGATTCGTAGCGAATGTAATTTGGCTACGGGCCCAGTTGCGGTATTACAAACATTATGTTAATGTAATAATAATTAATTTACAATGTCACATTACACAAAAATAATAAAAAATAATAATTAAAAAAAACGAACTTGACACCTTTTCGATATCCTGGCCAGCGGAATTTCAAGATCGCAAAGAATGGAAAAAGGGAAGGTTGGCCTTTGTGCTGCAGTGCGATCACACGGGATAGTTAGAATAGTATAAAAAAAGTCATACATAAGTCTTGAAATGACAGGATAGTGGGCAGTCAGTCACAAATGAAATTGTTTTATGCAGAAGTTAATCGCTTAACATCAGATTGGCCACGGGTTGGTAACGATAGCTCATGTAATAAAAAAAATGTGGCACTCCGGGAGTGCAGATAGAAGTGAAAAATTTTGCGCTCGATGTTTGGGTATTCAAAATTTAAAAGCAGACTACACTACAGATATTTATATACAGAGGTGTCGGTAACGGTAACAGTGTCGCAGTTCAATGTTTTTTTCTCATCTCAAAAAATTACCAACGCACCTAAAGAAGTTGTCACTTTAAACAATCGTTTACTACCCCACCTAATTCGTTTTCTAAGTTTGTTTTCCTTAACATAAACAAGATTCTAAGTTTTCTTTACTTCTGATATCATTATTTCCCTTCATCTTTGCATACTTTATTTACCGCGTTTCTCTCCGGTAATACATAACGGTCACACATTTTTACATAAAAAAATCCGGGCAAAAAACCGCCCGCCTTGGGGCTAGTTTCATCTAGGCGTATATTGGGGTCATAAATTTCTCATGCGGCCTGCGTATGTTGAGTAGGTATTTACCGTGACGAACCCTATCTAAATCATGGGGTCTACCAATTTCTTGACCGAAAAATTTATAACGGTGCCCAGCACTGATATATGAGAGAGACATTCCGGTGGAAATATCAGGGCGAGGCGTAAGTGTATGGCCCGCGAATCATTCATACTGAAACTCTATTTTTCTGGTGGATGTGTTATATCGCGCGTGTGTGATTTATTTTTTACCAGTCTGACAACGGTTATGCCACAAAATAGATAAGGACAGAAGCAAAGTTTGTACTAATTTTGATTTTAATTACTTACGCTCGAGCGTAGCGAAAGGGCTCGTAATATTTAAAACCAAATACACAACAATTTTGATGATAATAATGTGACGTGAATGTGATGTCACGTAAATTATCACAACAAATGATGTCACAAAACCATGATTCAGGTCTTGCTCGGCACTCGCAACTGACGTTCGACCGACTTAATCCGATTGTCTGTGCGTGCGCCTCTCATTGCTTATTGTTCTTAACCTCACTTCTGTACCTACCTATTTTGTGGTTATTCTTGTAACTGATATCCTTCATTTATGTAATTGAAGAATACCAAGCAATGATCTATGAGGTGATAAATAGACTTCTCCATATATTTCCAGTGGGTTCTCGAGTGGAGACCACGCACTGAAAAGCACAGCAATTACCCTTAATTAGATATACAGACCTATTATAGTTTGCTGGGAGCCATTGCGTGCAAGCTCCGCTAGATTCTCCACTCTGGTAATCTATTTCATATTTTATCCTCATTATTTGAGTTGTTATACTTACAGCTAAGAGAAAAAATAGAATCTCCTTGTAAATTACAACATTAGTTAGAGAAGATACAATTTATAGGCGCAGTCTCAATATGATTTGGGTACTTAGCCATGTATTCATTGAGAAACAATGTTTCGGATACACAGTTTCTGAAACATCACGTAGATGTTTTCAGGAGCAATGTTTCGGAAACTGCCGTCCACATCATCAGTTGTTTACAATATGTCGCCCGAACAGGTTAACATTTTTGTCGTCTTCCCACACTATCACCATGTTTCATAAACAAGTGAAACACGCGTCCACACCCGTACACATCTGTTGAAAAACTATTTTGTTTCTGTGTTCCCGAGAAACATATAGGTTTGTGAAAATGATGTGTTTCTGAAACAAAATTATTTGATTCATAAACACATCATTTGGTTTCAGAAACACGTGGATTTTATTTCTGAAATAGTGTTTATAAACAATTGATTCTTAGTGAATTTATTTGAATTTTTTCTTAGTGGCTTTAGATTACGTTGTATTGTGTGAAAAAGATGGTTGAATTTGTAACTATACCGACGTTATTCAAGTGACGGTTTCTCACAACATAAAAAAAGACTTCTCAAAAAAAAAACTATAAGGTATATTATCAAAATTTAAAGAAAATCGACTAAGGTGATTAATTCGTTATAAAACTTACTGCCCACTCTTGCAATCGACATCCAAAAATAAAAGCTGATTAGATATCTCATTCGGAAACGGCTGCGGGTTTTGGGTTAGAAAGGGACAACAAGAGATATCTCGAGACGTTACCAATACAGTATCTGTGGTTAGATGGCAAACATTATGCAATAGCACAACATAAGTTTATTACAGCGTTTGATTTTACATGCCAAAATAAATTTCCCATTTCTATGGTAAATATTTCACAAATTTATTTATTATGCTATGATGGTGTAACGTAATTTTTTAAACAAAATTGCTTGTAAACATTCGTACCGTACGACTTATACCATCCGTCGTACTTAAAGCTTTGTGTTTTATATTTATAAATAGATTGTAGTGTAAAATAATAAGAAACCTTTAACTAAATATGTTTCAGAAGATATCTTACAAATTTATTTCAAGTTCACAGACAGTCCGTTTTATTTAGTTAAAAATACGTCAAAACAAATACAAATACAAATATATTTATTTCAGTATTACATTTATGGGTTTGGGACCCTCTTTTAAGTATAGAATACCTGTGTTAGAGGGTCTTGCTCTTCCGTTAATTCGGTTATCTGATTAAGTATATAATAAAAGTAAATATCAAAGTATGCAAAAATTAAATGAATGTAGCCTAAGTAAGACTTTTCCCGTTTGGGATGAATTAAAGTAAGTAAGTAAATATGTACGTTAAATTTGAAAATGCATAGTGTGTGGATGCTTCTGAACAACAGTCTGCTAAGAAGCATGAGTATTTCAGGAGTATCCAGGTGTGTGTGCGCGCGCGCGCGCGCGCGCGTGTGTGTGTGTGTGTGTGTGTGTGTTTGTGTGTGTGTGTGTGTGTGGGTATCTGGTGTGTGTCTGTATGTGCATGTATATTATTTGCAACCAGGTGTAAATTGAAGATTGTGTAGAGTTTGTGTGTATGCGTATGTTACAAAACAATTTCTAGAAGTTTTTCCGCTTCCTCGTAGCTTAGTGACAATAGCCATTAATTAAGGGATTCTTTGCATATATAATTATTCATAGGGTAGATATTTAAAGTTTTATTTACAGTGTTGTAGAGGTAGGTAGATTGCGTGGCATACTGTCAATGTTTTTAAATTTATATTTTTATAATATATGAGAAGATTTAAACCCAAACCCGTCAGCCCTTCATGACAGTCATAAACTATAATAATATAACATTACACATGTTAAATGATACCTCCGTCTGCAGATAAAGTTGAATTATCCTCTGTTTGTTGAGTCCCCTCACGTTTCCCTCTGCCCTTTGTGGCGATTTTAAGGGGCACTTGTAGACTATCAACTATAATCGGACCAACAATAGTGGCAAACAGAACATAAGCTGATTCTTCAATGCAAAGTCCCATATAAACATTTTTTTATTTGACCGAGCGAAGCGTGATCTCCAATTTAACTTGGACGAATCGGCGTTGTACGTATTTATGTATGTTCGTTTGTCCGAAGATAACTTTCAAAGCGGTGATCCGATCATCGTAAAATTTGATGTATAGGTGTGGCACAATCCTGGTGTGACTAAATGAGCTAAAAATGGCGTGTGTTGTTGAGATATTGGGGTTAAAGAGAAGCAAAAAAAAAATTAAAATGAGACTATTAGATCAAGTGGAACATCAAATGAAAGGTCTTTATTAATAAATTTTGATCCGGTTTTTATTTTTAGTTAAGTCCTTGCAGTTTTTGAGTTATTAACCATAATAAAACTGAACTGACGAAATTCACAGGGTTCACCGGCGACCCCACAGTGCTGAAATATGATATACGTGTAGCTTTAGTGACACAAATAGAGGGAAATGTTTGAAATCCAAAATAACTGCAATTTCTACCCCTAAAATTATGTACCAGTTAACATGAACTCCCTTTACCTGTAATTTGAATGAAACTGTAGGTTGGTTATTTATTTCGTGGCACTATTTTATGAGTCAAATATTATGAGTACTATTTTTTTGTTTTTTTTGGGAGACTTGCGAGATCTCAGTTCAGGGCGAACCAATAGTTAAGATAATTTAAAAAAAATTAATAGCCTCTGTGCCCTTCTTTTTGTGTCGGGGTTAAAAACTGACAGAACTAAGAACTAATCCAGTTAAAATAATTTTCTTTTAAAAAAACCGCATCCAAATTGGAATAAACGAAAACGAATAAATCGACTACGATGACACAGACATAATTATAACACCCCTCTTTTTATCTCGGAGTTTAAAAAATGAATCAGCCAAACTGGCCAAGTATTACCACTATAGCTATTTCTGCCGCCAAGTAGTTTTACTGTGTTTTGGTATGAAGGGTATGGTGTCCAGTGAAATTACACGCAAATGAGGCTTTACACCTTTATGCCTCATGTTGATGGATGCAGGGCAATGCATTGTAGGGCGCGTTTCTGAGGTGCGTGTACTACGAGGCATAGGCGATGGTTACCACTTAACATCAGGGGGGGCCATACACTTGTTCCATCTCCATGTAGTATAAATAAAAAATAAGAAAAAAAGCCTGCGTAATTACCCAATACTACCAGAATGCTAAAGCTTAAAGTCAAAGAAGGCTTATAGGATAAAATATACGACTTGAAAATGAAAATGAAAACATTTATTTGACACGACACACGTACAAAATAAAAACACAAAAGAAGATGGTGACATACAAGTAATGTCGAATCTTAACTTCTGGCTCTAAGAAGTTGGTGGGTGTAAATAGAAGGATATGTAACAAGAATGCCAGAAATCGAAGATTACAGGTTTATCAAAAAATACAGAAATATCTTACGCAGCTGGCTACCTCCGTGACGCAGTGGGCGTATAGCCGGCTGAGACGCAGGAGGTAGGAGGTTTGCATGATCTACAGATATTTGTTCTGTATCTGGGTGTTTTTCTATATATTATAAATATGTATTTACAAAAAAAAAGTATATAAGTATTCTATCAGTTATCTGGTTCCCATAGTACAAGCTCTGCTTAGTTTGGGGCTAGATAGCGTTGTGTGAAATGTTCAGCAATATTTATTTATTTACTTTAACTTCCATCTTAACTAATGACTTAATGTTCGTTTGCAAAATAGCGTCAAATGACTTGTACGCTGAGTCGATAAAAGATCGGCCAATCAATAATTGAATCCAGATTCCTACAAAAATCTATCGTTTGCCATTGCTCTAATAGTAGATCGAGATTATCCTGCTATTTTACAAATAGGAATGTATCGCTCGGGAATTTATCAACGTTCGTGATGGCGGGACAAGCGATTTCTTACCAGTTTCGAGACTATCTTGAATCTCGTGCTGAGCAATAGTCTAATAGATTGGGGTTGAATTGTATTACGGTTCTACGGTGAATATATCTGTTTCGTTATCCAGTTGCTTCTAGTATTTTCCAAATATAAATTTAAAATAGGGCTTAGGGGCTGTTATAGAGAAAAAAAAACATTATTTTTGTTTTTTAATGTAAATGTAATGTTTGTTTCTTGTAGTTTTGAAGTGAAACTTCTTTAGCATCGTTGTGATTTGAAAGTCTATGAAACGAAAAATCGACCGTAAAAAGAGACAGCTACAGTAAAAAGAGACAGACACATAAACTCATAAGTGAAGTGAAAACTTCTTTAGCATCGTTGTGATTTGAAAGTCTCTGAAACGAAAAATCGACAGTAAAAAGAGACAGCTACAGTAAAAAGAGACAGACACATAAATTCATAAGTGAAGTGAAAACTTCTTTAGCATCGTTTTGATTTGAAAGTCGATGAAACGATTAAGCGACAGTAAAAAGAGACAGACACATAAGTTCGTAAGATTTAACGTAGGTGAAAATGAGATAGGAAGCATTATACAGTGTTTCTTATGTTCGTCGTTCTCTTTGTGCTTTGCTTTGTACTCCCTCCACTCGTGTTAATAATTATCTAACTTTGCATCATTATTATCATTACTAAAACCTACAATTATCATCTTTCCGAAATGTTACATTCGTCTCATTATCTTGAAACCAAAATTTTTGAAGGTTTCACTTCTACGACTTGTGAATTGCACACATGCTTTTTTTTGTATATTGTTGTTTTTGTATAGTTTAAAATTTAACTACATGTATTATCTATTAATGTACAAAAAGACTTTAACTGCAATAAATAAATTACTTAATTAATTATTTCAATTCCCGTAGTTTAAGTTTTTCCCAACCCTATTCAGTTACGACAATCGTTGCATTCGACTCTTGGATTCAATTTAATTATTCGGGAAATTGGATTTCAAGGGAAATGGCTTTTTGGTAAAAAAAGTCACAGAATAAATATAAACATAACAAATAACAGTGTCTCTGTTACTAAAGAGGAACATAAATGCGATTAATATGAATTTATTTGTATAATAATAAATAAATAAATAAATATTGCTGGGCATTTCACACAGCGCTATCTAGCCCCAAAATGAGCAGAGCTTGTACTATGGGAACCAGATAACTGATAGAATAATTATATAAATTTTTTTTTAATACATACTTATAATACTCGTATATAAAGAAACAATCAGACCCGGAACAAATATCTATAAATCATGCAAACATTTGTTCCGCGGCGGGAATCGAACCCGCTACCTCCTGCGTCTCAGCCGGGCATTCGCCCACTGCACCACGGAGGTTGTATGACATGGATTTGTAATGTCCACTTTCGCTACTTTTTTACTTTTTTTAGTTCCTGGAAATGTTGATTCAGTGCGTGTAAATAACGCAGTTTAACAACTAGTTTTTGTTTTTGATACGAGTATGAGTTGGTATGAAATATGAGCTGAGTAATGACAAAATGTACGAGAGATCTCAATCGCAATTTGTGGCCTAGTCACTTAGCTGACGCAACTGACGCAATTGGCTCGATTGTCATCATTGGCAAATATTTACGACAGATGATTACGTATCTTTTAAACTTTCGCGATCACTGTACATAATTATTGATTAAAACGGGTATTTATCGCGTATGTACCTTTTTTATTTGCTATCCCGACGTTAATAACATAGACTGTAGCTGTGGCCGCTCTTACATCGGGTGAACCAAACGCACCATAGCCGAGCGTGTCAAAGAGCATATCGCAGCTGTCAAAAATCACCAGAAAAACAAGTCAGCGATAGCAGAGCATCTGGTAGACTCGGGACCAAATCATTGGATT
This sequence comes from Philereme transversata, assembly GCA_963924445.1. NCBI lineage: Eukaryota > Metazoa > Arthropoda > Insecta > Lepidoptera > Geometridae > Philereme > Philereme transversata. Next base: position 18,768,510 of record OZ004347.1, read on the forward strand.
GAACTTCATGATCCTAAGGTTCTCTCTAATGAACGCTATTATTACAAGAGAATGGGTTCATGAAGCGCTTGAAATCAAGATATTTGAACTACCTACTGCACTACGGCCTACTGGAGAGGCACATTTATCTTTCCACATAAATGTTAAATAGGTGATTGCCAATATAAGTTTTTAATGAGGACTTCATTGCAGTCCTTTGATGCGCTCTAGCGTAGCATAAATAACCAATTTTTTTGTAATGATCCAACCATATTTTCATGGGGACGTGTCAGGACCCCGCTGATTCACTTCCAGCGTATGTTTTTCCAAACCAGTATAATCTCAGAGTCTTCAAGTCCAGAGTGAATAGGCTCTTTCTAAGCAAGCGTGCTCCATCTTCAATCACGCCGTCACTTACCATCAAATGAGGTAGTGGTCAAGCGCTTGGCTATCATCAATTAAAAAAAAAGTGGCACTCCGGGAGTGCCAACAGAAGTGAAAATTTGAATAATCACGTGTGTATTTTTTGAATCGTCAGACTACACTACATATACTTATATACACAGATGTCGGTAACGGCAACGGTACCAGTGACGCGAGCTCAATGGTTTCTTCCCATCTCAAAAAATGCCCAACGCGTCTAAAGAAGTTTTAACTAAATAAAAAAAACTTAGATGCCCGCTATTGGTCTGGCTTTAAGATCGTTTTGCTTTTTATCGATATCAAGATCGAGATGACGCTCTTCTTCATACTCGTTCACCATAGGTGAATTCATTATGCTGCAATCTCCTCCCAATAAGTGGGAGTAAGTAACCCAGCCAGACTATGCAATAACTCCCAACTAATTCCACCCAGATTCCAAAAGGAGATCCCCTCGGGAGCTAATAATTAAGCAATTGATGGATACGAGTAACCGATAGGCCCCCAGGACTTTATCAATTTAACTCAACTTCGATGTAAATGCTTTAGCCTTGAAAGTTTGCGAATAATTCAGGGCGATTTTAGATTTTAACCGGATATTGACGAAAAGTTTCGTTAATGCAAATTGTCTGGAAACTGATAATGATACCTCAGTTCTTAAGAATCGTCATGTTCTCGGTAAAATTAATAAAACATTTGTTTTGTTGTAACATTGATAAAGTTAAGTTACCTTAGGCTTTATGCTTTATAGAACTAGAGAGTATGGGTTGTTATTATTATTATTATTTGGAGCCTGTACTGTCCCACTGCAGGGCAAATGCCTCCCTTCCTTCCTTCCACTCCACTCTATCATAAGCTTGTGTAGTCCAGTCTTTCATATACGAGTCGAGTTCGTCTTTCCATCGGCGTCGCGGTCTGCCACGTGGTCGTTTTCTGTCTTTTGGGATCCACTCGGTGGTGGATTTTGCCAATAACTCCTCCGACATGCGGCAGACGTGTCCCGCCCAGTCCCACTTTAACTTGCCTACTTGGTGCCCAACGTCCCCGATTTGTGTTTGGGAGCGCAGTTCTGTTTCTAATGCGGTCTGTTAGTTTGACTCCTAGGATACTGCGCTCCATGGCTCGCTGGCAAACCCCGAGTTTGGACTTTTGTTGATCCGTCAAAGACCAGGTTTGAGCACTGGTTTGGTATGAGTCGTACCATAACGACCTATCGTATTGACGACCTCCGTGGTGCAGTGGGTGAATAGCCGGTTGAGACGCAGGAGGTAGCGGGTTCGATTCCCGCCGCGGAACAAATGTTTGCACGATCTACAGATATTTGTTCCGGGTCTGGTTGTTTCTCTATATATTATAAGTATGTATTTACCAAAAAAAAGTATATAAGTATTCTATCAGTTATCTGGTTCCCATAGTACAAGCTCTGCTTAGTTTGGGGCTAGATAGCGCTGTGTGAAATGCCCAGCAATATTTATTAATATTTATTATAAAAAAAAACACGAGTTAGTGCGTGTTTTAAAAAAAATCCGATACAAAAATTGTTAAGAATTTTTTTGAGCACTCGTAAAACAGTTGTTTGACTTTTTGTGATAACAAGGTAAATATTTATTGAGATTAAAAATCATATTTATTGTTTGTGATATATCTATATTTTACTTAAAAAAATATTCGTGATTAATTTCAAACCCTACTATAAATACGGAGAGGATCGCACTCACCCTGATGAATGTTCACGAATTGAACCGGAACAATGATAGTAACATCGATAAAACGGTACGTGATAAATCCCGTATTTGGTAAATCCCAAAATAATGATGGGCTAAATTTACATTTTGTGTTCATAAAAATGACAGTACATATTACATTACAGTGCTGTTACATTTTTCCCTTTATTTTCTACCCAAAATAATGTAGAAACTTATTAGTATTTTTATTTTTATAGTGTTATCCGAACACTTACAAAAAAATCCAAGATATCGATAAGATTATTAGATATAAGATAAGATTAGATTGGTAGTGCAAGTCAAGTTCCGTCTAGGCTTGAAAATTTTTGAGATGGTTTTCAAAATTTTATATTATTTATAAACTATTGCTTAAGATAATAAATAAATAAATAATGCTAAACATTTCACACAGCGCCATCTAGCCCCAAACTAAGCAAAGCTTGTACGATGGGAACCAGAGGGCTTAGCCAAGTTACAGTCGATTATCGATGACGCTAGTCGATAAGTCTGAAAATGTATGGGATTTGACACATGATATAGAAATACCACGTGATATAGCGACAACAAATGTATGTAGAATCGAATCGATTCAGAGCGAATGTAATTTGACTACGGGCCCAGATAACTGATAGAGTAGTAGAGTTCCTTGTGAAAGGGCTCTCCCGAGGAAGTACTACCACCATACCTATTGTGGGTATGGATGCCGGTGAGATTACAGACACATGAGGCATCTGTATACCTCAAGTTGAAGGACGCAGGGGAGTGCATCGTAGGGCACATTTCTAAGGTGCGTGAACTACGAGACAATTCTCTGTTATAGGCGATGGTTACCACTTAACATCAGGTGAGCCATAAGCTTGATTCATCTCCATGTAGTATGAAAAAATAGAATACTAATATATTTTTTACTTATAATATATTATAGAGAAACAATCATGATACTCAACATTTATAATACTCACGTAGCGTCAAATGATTACCCTTGACTACCCCTAAACTAAGTATTCCTAAGCAAGACAATTTACATGCGGTTGCCCAAACGAGTCTATCTCCTGATAGTAATTCTGTAATAAGTACCTGTTCCATTCTGTAGCAATTGCCTCTTCAAATAAATGGTCGCTCTAATCCCGTCATTTATACAGTTACCTCACACTCACTTCACGCATGTTAAGGTGCTGTTCTGATTCAGCGACTCAGTAACGAGACTTACATCCAACACACTTAGCGATAAACCGTTGTGTGTTTAGATATATAAATATCTTTATTGTACACCATCATACTAATGATACCATTAGTATAATATAAAACATGCGAAAGTGAGTTTGTTTGTTTGTTACGCTTTCAAGTCGCAACGGCTAAACCGATTTTGATGAAATTCGGTTCAAAGATATATTATGACTTGAATTGAGACATAGTTTACTTTTTATTGACAAACCGTGCGTGAAAAACTGCAGCCTGAAACTAGTTTTATAATAATTTATCAGCTCCCTTCAATACTACGTTAACCTACTCACTGACCTAAAACAGACAAATCTCATCATCATTAATTCCATTTAAATTAACCTACCGTTAAACAGACTTAACGTTGACAAAACTAGTATTTAAATGAAGATTTACCATAATAATTATTCGTGGTCGCAAAGTCTCTTGCGCAGGAGAAAGAGTCTGTGGAGCACGTGATACTTCACTGCACTGCCACAAACGACGCCACACTGAGAACGGGTCTGCAAGGGGTCATCGAATCCTCATCCATCAACACCGCTACTACTTTAACATCCACGGGGACCCTGAGAAGCTGCTGCCACCAACCCAAAGCCCTACTCCGTTACTTCAAGAAGTTAGGATGGCTTTAGTTAGGTTAGAAGGTGAGTAATGCACAATGCACCCCAATGCGGGACGTCGGTGTAAATCTCTTATTCCCTTCACCCTAGAATTTGAATTAGTCTCTTGCATAGAAACAGCACCTTTAGCAGGAGTACAGGGGCGGTCACGCCCGCATCTCGTAGACAAACGACAGCTTCACTGTAACATCGAGTCATCCAGTCATCATCTGTTTGCTGTCAGACACACGGCCCGGAAAATCTCACAATATTTTCACGGAAAAACTTACAATACATAGAATAGAATTATATTATTTATTTCAGACAACGTCCATAGAATATACAAAACATAAAAATAATATTTTTTTCAAATTAGAAACATACAAAAAAATAATAATTTAGTAAAATTTCAAATTCAAAAGTAAACTACATTAAGTTAAATACAAATTTATATTATTACAGTAAAATATAAAAATAATAGTCAAATGTCATATATAAAAAATAAAATAAGAATAATTAATCATTAAATTTTTCTCCATTTTGTCCCCTAAAAACTTTAGGCCGACACTATTATATAAATTTTTTTCCAAGTCTCTCCTGCTTTTCTCAAGTGATGCGCTTACCAATAAACACCTTTTAATATTTATTTTAAAGATCGAGTTCTCTACATTCTCCGTCTGTATATCTCACACTTATCAGAACCGCCGCTCGAGTGAGCACCGCCGATGACGTCATCTCGCGTCACACAATGATGTGACGTGATTCTATTAGGCGGAGTGATGCGATTTGTGGCGATGCTTGAAGTGACGTCGTGATTGCCTTTTGTCTGTTGATGTTATTAACTTAAGGTTCATATTGAAAGAAGCGACTGATGGTATTTCTTTGTATTATCACTAAGTCTTTTCTTGCTCACTTATGGTGGAAGAAAAAGGTAATTCTCGTCATTCATCATCATAACAACAATAAAACGTCTACTGCTGAACAAAACAATCATCTCCATCCAAAGATTGTCTGGAAAAATTATATTTTGTCTGTAATTTTTATTTTTTAAGGGGTACAATAAATAAATAAAATTATTATTATCAGCCATTCGTGTCCCACTGCTGGGCAAAGACCTCCCCCCATTCTTTCCAGACGTCGCGGTCCTGAGCTGATTGTGGCCAATCCGTTAGGAATTTATCCAGTTCGTCCCGCCATCTACGTTTCGGTCTGCCGCGTCGCCTTCTCGCTGGGTCAGAACGCCACGCGGTGGCTATCCTTGCCCACAGCTCACTTGGCATGCGACAGACATGCCCAGCCCAGTTCCACTTCAGCTGAGCGGTTTTGCTGGCTACGTCAACAATTTTAGTCATTGAGCGCAGTTCAGTGTTCCGGATAAATAAATAAAATAAATAAATAAATATTGCTGGACATTTCACACAGCGCTATCTAGCCCCAAACTAAGCAGAGCTTGTAGTATGGGAACCAGATAACTGATAGAATACTTATACACTTTTTCTTTGTAAATACATACTTATAATAAATAGAAAAACATCCAGACCCGAAACAAATATCTGTAGATCATGCAAACATTTGTTCCGCGGCGGAAATCGAACCCGCTACCTTCTGCATCTCAGCTGGCTATTCGCCCACAGCGCCACGGAGGCCGTCACAATAAACCGTTTACATTAATTCATTCAAATGCCCGTATTATTTGCAGTGACCGATATTGTGCCGCCCAAAGGCTCTCAGCAACCTATAAAAGGTAGTTTTTACACGGACTATCCTACGCTGCAGTTTCCAATATGTCATCTCCATTTAAGAATCAGTCTGCCCCAACGGCCATCCGTTATCTAAGCTACCTGTCACTCTGGAAATCTATGAAGAAGCTATGTTCAGATTATTCAAAGGTTCAACGTATAACATTAGAAATTAGCGGGGCAATGCAGCCAGTGTCTTAGAGACGCTTCCGCCTGGTAGGGATCTGGAGTGGTTACCTATACTAACTAACTGAGCTAACTATAGATCGTTTTCAACGGGCTTTAGATGATTCATCTGTCACTTAAGTATTTTTAGTCGTATTAATTGTTCAGCTGTTCCTTTGGATGAAATATATGCCTAAACTTCCTAAGACATTTCCCTGCAATCTACATCCAAAGTCTTAAGTCTCAAGTGTTCAATTTAAGTGTTCAAAATGGCGTTTGTCTAATAACAAGACGGATCTAATGTAAGCTGTCCTTTGAACAGTGCAATGCGGGCTCCAATTTGTACTGCAAAGACATTCCGAGAATGCCTGGGATGTGTGGCCACGTGACAGGAATGGAACGACAAACTGTTTAAATGTTTATAGCGGGAAGAATTTTTGAGGAGTCAGTATTTAGCAGTAAGAGCCATGGTGGTCTAGTCTAGTGGGATGCACTTAGGCTTTGCGATTCGGAGATAGATTGCAACGACAAACTGTTTAAATGCTTATAGCGGGAAGAATTTTTGAGGAGTCAGTATTTAGCAGTAAGAGCCATGGTGGTCTAGTCTAGTGGGATGCACTTAGGCTTTGCGATTCGGAGATAGATTGCAACGACAAACTGTTTAAATGTTTATAGCGGGAAGAATTTTTGAGGAGTCAGTATTTAGCAGTAAGAGCCATGGTGGTCTAGTCTAGTGGGATGCACTTAGGCTTTGCAATTCGGAGATAGATTGCAACGACAAACTGTTTAAATGCTTATAGCGGGAAGAATTTTTGAGGAGTCAGTATTTAGCAGTAAGAGCCATGGTGGTCTAGTCTAGTGGGATGCACTTAGGCTTTGCGATTCGGAGATAGATTGCAACGACAAACTGTTTAAATGTTTATAGCGGGAAGAATTTTTGAGGAGTCAGTATTTAGCAGTAAGAGCCATGGTGGTCTAGTCTAGTGGGATGCACTTAGGCTTTGCGATTCGGAGATAGATTGCAACGACAAACTGTTTAAATGTTTATAGCGGGAAGAATTTTTGAGGAGTCAGTATTTAGCAGTAAGAGCCATGGTGGTCTAGTCTAGTGGGATGCACTTAGGCTTTGCGATTCGGAGATAGATTGCAACGACAAACTGTTTAAATGTTTATAGCGGGAAGAATTTTTGAGGAGTCAGTATTTAGCAGTAAGAGCCATGGTGGTCTAGTCTAGTGGGATGCACTTAGGCTTTGCGATTCGGAGATAGATTGCAACGACAAACTGTTGAAATGTTTATAGCGGGAAGAATTTTTGAGGAGTCAGTATTTAGCAGTAAGAGCCATGGTGGTCTAGTCTAGTGGGATGCACTTAGGCTTTGCGATTCGGAGATAGATTGCAACGACAAACTGTTTAAATGTTTATAGCGGGAAGAATTTTTGAGGAGTCAGTATTTAGCAGTAAGAGCCATGGTGGTCTAGTCTAGTGGGATGCACTTAGGCTTTGCGATTCGGAGATAGATTGCAACGACAAACTGTTTAAATGTTTATAGCGGGAAGAATTTTTGAGGAGTCAGTATTTAGCAGTAAGAGCCATGGTGGTCTAGTCTAGTGGGATGCACTTAGGCTTTGCGATTCGGAGATAGATTGCAACGACAAACTGTTTAAATGTTTATAGCGGGAAGAATTTTTGAGGAGTCAGTATTTAGCAGTAAGAGCCATGGTGGTCTAGTCTAGTGGGATGCACTTAGGCTTTGCGATTCGGAGATAGATTGCAACGACAAACTGTTTAAATGTTTATAGCGGGAAGAATTTTTGAGGAGTCAGTATTTAGCAGTAAGAGCCATGGTGGTCTAGTCTAGTGGGATGCACTTAGGCTTTGCGATTCGGAGATAGATTGCAACGACAAACTGTTTAACCCTACAGTGGTCGCGTACTAAAACCTGACCTGATTGGTCGCGTGGAGTACTATTGTATACCATTTATAAATTCAAATAAAAATACATTTGAGCTTCAACTATGTTTAATTCTTATTGTAATAGTGTTATTAAGTATTGTTGTATTAAAAGCAATCAATAAAAACGAATCACAACCTCTGAATATAAAAAAAATCAACAAAACAAAAAAAACCTCTAAAATGGCACAAAAAATCAAAAATACTAATTAATGTTTTCTAAACAAGACAGACAAACAACCTTCGAATGATCGCCACAAATAAACTTTTTGCACGTGTTGCATAGTTTTCGAGTGCTTTTATTGCGGCTTCTTCCGCAGTCGTGGCAGCGATCTATGGATCGAGTTGGTGTCTGTGCTGACGTTGTCGCTGTGGTTTCTGGATAATTACAAGAAAATCTCGCGCGCAGCACTGAGTGCGTTTGTCAATTATTTAACGTAAAGTACCTAAAAGCGCTCATAATTTACGTTAGCGGTTTTTGAGAATTTTACAATTCCGTAAGTGTGGATTACATAGGTAATCCACGCGACCACTCTAGGGTTAAATGATTATAGCGGGAAGAATTTTTGAGGAGTCAGTATTTAGCAGTAAGAGCCATGGTGGTCTAGTCTAGTGGGATGCACTTAGGCTTTGCGATTCGGAGATAGATTGCAACGACAAACTGTTTAAATGTTTATAGCGGGAAGAATTTTTGAGGAGTCAGTATTTAGCAGTAAGAGCCATGGTGGTCTAGTCTAGTGGGATGCACTTAGGCTTTGCGATTCGGAGATAGATTGCAACGACAAACTGTTTAAATGTTTATAGCGGGAAGAATTTTTGAGGAGTCAGTATTTAGCAGTAAGAGCCATGGTGGTCTAGTCTAGTGGGATGCACTTAGGCTTTGCGATTCGGAGATAGATTGCAACGACAAACTGTTTAAATGTTTATAGCGGGAAGAATTTTTGAGGAGTCAGTATTTAGCAGTAAGAGCCATGGTGGTCTAGTCTAGTGGCTTTGCGATTCGGAGATAGATAGATAATAATAGAAATAATAAAATGATGAAAAAAATTATAGATAAGGCCCCGGTAATGCCTATGTTGAAAGTCCAAGCTTACTGCTAAAGTTGTAAAATAAATACTTGGAATAATAATAATAAAGGTAGGCAGGAGGTTCCTCTCTCTGCAGTGCTAGCCACCGATCGCTTGGTTGCTTCGCGGTCGGTGGTTTACTGTTTTTATAAATATGTTTTTGCCGATAATTTTTGTTTTTTTACGATATTTTAAAAATATATTGTAGTGAAAAACGAATTTTTATAAACGAGTTTTAAAAGAAATATATGTGGATAATAATAATAATGCTGGACATGTCACACAACACTATCTAGCACCAAACTAAGCAAAGATTGCAATGTGATCCAGATAATATCTATATATTTATATAGATAGATAAATAAATAATAAATTAATAAATATTGCTGGACACTTCACACAGCGCTATCTAGCCCCAAACTAAGCAGAGCTTGTACTATAGGAACCAGATAACTGATAGAATACTTATATACATTTTTTTTTGTAAATAATACTTATAATATATAGAGTAACAACCAGACCCGGAACAAATATCTGTAGATCATGCAAACATTTGTTCCGCGGCGGGAATCGAACCCGCTACCTCCTGCGTCTCAGCCGGCTATTCGCCCACTGCACCACGGAGGTCGTCAGATAGATAATATCTTTATTGAATAGCATTAATAAATAAACAAACAAATAAGTACAACGGGTGGCTTTATCGTTTAAAGCAATCTCTTGCAACAATGCTTTTTTTACGCTAATGGCCTTCTCTTTATTACTCCATTCTCTTTGATCTTTCGCGAGTCTCGACTAGTGTTTCTCAGCTACGTTGACAATGTAATTTGACAAACGGGCGGGCGGGGTTATAGCCTTAGTCCAACGCCTGTCATTCCTTCTAACCAAGTGCCCCCCCCCCCTTTAGCCTCGCAATCCACATACCTACGTCCACAACCTTTGTGCGACATTGAATTTCGACAGCACGCTCCATTGCCCATTGAGCGTCTCTGCTTTTATGCATAGTAATTGATTAAATAAATCAAACCTGCAGAGTATTTACCGATGCAAAACCCTCCGAAGATCAACGTGCAATCATTAGGTCCCAAGCAAGGCTTAGATAGCCTTGCTTCTAAACTAGCAATTAGATTTATGTTAATCTCCTAGTTAATCTGTAGACAATAACGTTGCGATTACGGAAGTTAATATGAGTCGCTTTACGCTTGACCATATTGCCACGAATTGCGCACTGCTGCTACATATTCTGTTAAGTTTAGGCCTCTTTATGGCTAATGGCAAAATTATTATATTTACACCCAGTGGTGTGGTGTAGTGGTCATTTAACAGGTTGAGATGCAAAAGCAGCGGGTTGGATTACCGTAGTGGTACAATTTTTTTAAAGATCTGATATAATTTTGTTTCTCTTATTCTGGAGTGTAAGATTAAGAGCACTCAATACTCAATCGCTTATTCCTTTCCGACTACCGTATCCCGAGTCAGCTCCGATGCGTCAGCAGCACTTTCAGTGATCCTCAAAAATAGTTGCCATGTTTTTCACTAAATACGGTATATTTACCATGACCTGTGAGTTATGTTTTTGCGTCGATACTCGTATATCGGGACACTCAAAAACTTATAAATCTAACTTTAATATCCTGTTTTTAGTACATATAGTGTAATTAGAGAGAGAGAGAGATAATTCTTTATTGTTACAACAAATTACAATAACTTAACCTAGAAAACTTAGACTAATACATAGTGGTACAATGGGCGGCCTTATCGCTCAAAGCGATCTCTTGCAGGCAACCTTTGGATGGACTGGATAAAAAAAACGTGTCAATTAGCTATTCTAATTTCAAAATTTATAGCTTTTGCTATCAATTAAGCTATTTCAAGGAGTTAGGATGGCTGGGGTCAGATTAAGATGCAGGTAATGCACAATACATCCAAATGCAGGACATCAGTGCAGATCATAGCCCGCTCATAGTTCATAGTTCATTTATTAATAACAAAAAAGTTATATGTCATTTACATTATTAAAAATGGAATACAGAATAAAATAAAAATATTAACTGCAGTATATTAAATACATTAAATAGAATCTTATTATAGGATTGTATAATAAGCCGTTTTTTTAATTTACGCTTAAAGGATTGCGTTGATTGTGCATTAATAATGTCCATTGGTAAGCGATTGTAGACGGCGGGCCCCAACACGTGTACCAGCTTCGACATTTTGGTAAGGCGGCTCGGCACGGCCCTCAGCTTTTGGGCATTCCGTGTCATATACCACATAGGTACACATGGGTAGCGGCACGGAAGATGACAAGAGCTGGGACTATCATGATCCAAACGTGCGAACGAAAGATCGGACGAGCGGGAGTGTCCCAAGCTACTCGGGGTATGGCGCGTACTGCCCTCTTCTGCATTCTGAACACTCGCTCCCAGTCAGCCGCTCTGCCCTAGAGCTTAACACCATATGGAGTAGGGAGTGAATACAAGCAAAGTAGCAATTGCTAGTCATGTTGGTTTCTAGTGTCGCCGACAAGCGCCACAGAGCAAAACATGTGCGTCCGATTCTTTCGCAGAGATTATTTATATGTAGTTCCCATGTCAACCCTTCATCAAGCTGAAATCCGAGAAAAGGTGTGGCCTTAACGTTGTTTATTACTCTGCCCCCCGAAAATACATTTATAAGTTCACAATAGTGACCCGCAAGATTGAAGTGCATGAAATTAGTTTTCATAACGTTTAAAAGAAAACCATTATTGCGAAACTACGCATGCAGCTTCCACGCCACTACGTTTAATCTGCTCTCAGGAGTCCCACAGTGGCGCTCCCCCATATAATTAGAATAATGCTCTCGGCTGCATAAATAAGCTTCTCTGTTTTTCGAAACTGATTTCAGATGACTCGTTGGGTTGCATTTTATTTACAACATCAGGTCAGCAGTAAAGTAACGCCCATAAACTTCTCGAATCGCCATGCAGATGTCAGTGAGTCAGCTCGCAATCTGCCGCTAAACCAAGTCATTTGTTTTTGCGGCCTCGACTTGATCTTAGTTTACGATTAAATACCTACCCTAGTATTTCACTCAGTAAAATAGCTTCTTATACCATAACTAGCTGCTGCCCGCGACTTTGTACGCGTTACACTTCTAAATGTGTAGGTAACCTAGAAATAAAGTTAAACCCGCTGTTGCAACTTGACTTGACACCACATTTTTATGCAATGGAAACTGATTTATGAGATAAAAAGTAGCTTATGTGGTAATCCAGGTTATAATCTACGTTTATAGCAAATTTCATCGAAATCGGTTGCGCCGTTACGACGTGATTGCGTATCAAACAAACAAATAAACAAACATCGAAACATTAACATTTATATAATTAGTGTAATGTAAAAAAATTACGAACAAACTATACACTAAATTAAACTTCTAAGACAAACTAAAAGAAAACTATTTTCTTCTGACTAATAATATGTTCTAGTCCTTACCATTTCAAATTTCGAACTCTACGTCCCTATGAAGCCGTGTCCTAAAAGTGCATAACCTCTTTAAGCTTAGAACCCTTCAAATGAGGTACTAATATAGTACGGTGAATTTCAGACATTCCAATTTTAAAGAGTATTTGCTTATGTTTATAAGTGAGTTCAACCTTTTTTGAATAAAATCGGATTGAGTTTTCAAACATGTGTCAATATAAAATGTAATATAAATCAAGAGCAATAAAAGAGTATTGATATCAACTTTCAAGCAAATCACCGCCAAAATAACTTTCTACCCCTTTTCAACCCTGTTAGGGGATGAATTTCAATAAAATAGAAAACACGTCTTCGATCAATTCTGTTAAAAAAGATTTATGCAAAATTTGAAGTAGATTGGACCAAAGAATCACGTTGTCCCCTACAAATTTTCCCCGCCCTTTTTCGTCCACTTAGGAGTAAAATTTCGAAAAATGTTTTTTTCGGATGGCTACGTCATACGAAGAACACATCCTCCAAGTTTCAGGGCCCGTAGCCAAATTACATTCGCCACGAATCTATTCGATTTCTACATACATTTGTTGTCGCTGAATGACGTGGTATTTCTATAGCATGTGTCAAATCCCATACATTTTCGGAAGTATCGACTAGCGTCATCGCTAATCGACTGTAACTTGGCTAAGCCCCTCAGGTCTCTACGATCAGCGGTTTAAGCTGTGTGTTGATCCGTCAATCAGTCATTCAGGACAAATAATTTTATATGTATAATAAGTACTAATGCTGGACATTTCACACAGTGCTATCTATCTACACAATCACTTTTATGCTTAGTGTTTAACATCCCCCCCCCCCCCCAAATTATAGCTGTTCTAAAGGAATATCAGTTTTGGTCACACAAAGCTTCTGAGTGCAAATTCTTTTAGTAGTTAATTAAAGTAGTAGTTAATTTGTATGTTGTTCAATTTTGCCGACTGCGAGGCGTTAATTGCATCATGTTATCGGCATTAATTTTCCGCTGCAGCGAACCACTTTGATTCAGTTTAGATGTGACGTCGATTATTCATGTTATTCACGTCAAATCGAAATTAGGAACGCAAAATGATACAAAATACAATTTCGTCCGTTGATTGCAGTATATTTAGAAAATCGATGTTTTTGAATAATTCGTCTACGGATCACAAAATCTACACAACCATTCATAGCCATACAAGGTTCATTATTTCAAATTCAAAAGGAAGTCAATCAGAGTGACCCTTTATTTCCCAAACATTTTACTTCTACCCTTGAGGAATTCAAATCATAGAAAGATAAGGGCATTGCCAGCAGTAATAATACAGATAACAGATTGATTAATCTACGATTTGGTGACGACATTGTCCTTTTCCTCACAACAGCATCTGAACTAGAGACGATGCTCCAAGATCTGAGCAGGAAAGCCTCGAAGTAGAACTTTCTGTCAATAAAACGAAAACAAATGTGATGACAAATGGCACGAAAATGAAGATAGAGGTGGATCAATTAGTTTATTTCTTGGCGAGACCAGAACAAAAGATTGCAAGACGCACGGAAGTGCTTGGAGATTTTCCATTTTTAGTCTATAGTGTACCTACTCAGACACGCGCCACCAAACCGAAATCTGTATTGTAAAATGTTGGACAAAACTTTACTTTTCTCACCTAAATCTCTTCGCTTGACGATAAAAGACCATAAAAGACCTAACATTCTCATTGATCTTATTGACGACCTCCGTGGCGCAGTGGGCGAACAGCCGGCGGAGACGCAGGAGGTAGCGGGTTCGATTCCCGCCGCGGAACAAATGTTTGCATTATCTACAGATATTTGTTCCGGGTCTGGTTGTTTTTCTATATATTATAAGTATGTATTTACAAAAAAAAGTATATAAGTATTCTATCAGTTATCTGGTTCCCATAGTACAAGCTCTGCTTAGTTTGGGATAGCACTGTGTGAAATGTCCAGCAATATTTATTTATTTATTTATTTATTCTCAGGTTTGTACAAAGCAAAGCTAAGTACGAGTACACGTGTGTAGCGTGCCCGTGCACAGGAATGGAACCGCAACTTTAATCCCGGAAAGCAGTGCAAGCTCCTGGCGTCCGTGACATCATTATTTGTGCCCAGCAAAATACAAGTGTTAGGTAAATACGTACATAGCCTACCTACTTAGCACATTGATGTTGCTGTCTAATTAGCCAGAAGTCAAGATCTCTATTCCACGACCTGATATTGTCTTTTCTTTTGTATGTCGTGTCAAATAAATGATTTTCATTAGTAACGGTTTTCCTCGATTTAACAAAATGAGACCTAAAATCCTATAGAGATATTTTAAGACCAAACCAAACTATAAGTACTCGTGATATACCAACACGTCCAAAAGCCTATTTCCAGCGAAACCTGCAGCGTTAATAAGGCCTCCAGCATTGTGCCGTAACGAGCGGCATTGTGCGCGAATCTCATTAAACGTATCGTTAGCTCGCGTTTTGAATACTCGATGCTGGGAGAACGGAATTGGAGCTTCGGCCACTTTACTTAATGAGCTCAAAGTTGAGTTGAGTTTTTATGTGTGGCCGCTGGTGTGACCATGAGGATGACCTGGATCAAATAGTGACGTTTATAAAAGGAAAGTTAGGTCTTCTAAAGAGGTTTTTATGAGTTATAGTTTTCAGCATGGTAAGGCCACTAGAGGGTACAAGTGATCGGGAAGAAATCTTAACTTTTTACTCGACTGCGAAGAAAGAGAGTAATGTTTTTATGGGCGGGTTAGCTATATATTGATAATAGCTATATATATGATTGATAGCTATATATATATATAAATAAATTTGTTAAAAAAAATTCAAAAGAAAAAGAATTCAGATCATCGAATAAAACAGCTGAGAGTCAAAAAGCCTGACAATACAAAAATACGAAAACTTTACATGATACGAATTAACAATATCTTTTACATTTTAACCTATTTAAGACCTTAACACCTTCATTACCCTCTTATCGTGCAAACAAAACCTCTAAGGTATTGTATAAACAATGCACTTTTTAATTTACATTTCAATGAGAATAATTTCCAACTACAAAAACAGTACTTAAAACAATACAAAGAATCGAGAAAGCGCAACCACACCTTGTAACCACAGGCACATTAGTAAACAACATACAAAACAGAGAAATAACTCCTTACGAAACACAGGTTTCTAGAGAGGAGACCACGCACACAGATTAGTCACTGCTTACGAGTCAAAGTGGCTCTTTTTTTCGTATATAGGGTGTTTGGTAATATACTGACGATATTCAAGTGACGGTTTCTCAAAAAATAAAAAAAGACTTCTCGAAAAAAAAACTACTCGTTATATTATTAAATTTTAAAGAAAATATACTAAGTTTAGGTGATTAATTCAATAAAAAACTTATTGCCTACTCTTGCAATCGACATCCAAAAATAAAGGCTAATTTGATATCTCTTTCGGAAATGGCTGCGGGTTTTGGGTTAGAAAGGGACAACAAGAGATATCTTGAGACGTCATCAATACAGTATCTGTAGTTAAATGGCAAGCATAATGCACAACCTATGTTTAAAGTGTTTCATTCATTAATTTATTCATGAAAAATATCAAAGCGGTCCTACGAACCTTTTTCTCTGCTTTGCTTTTCCTCGTGTGCCTTTAGTAAGTAGGTACTATTGTTATCATCACAAAGCGAGCACTGAAAAATTAAATTTATTTTTTCATCGAGACCTCGTTATAATGGAAGAGGAAGCCATTGGGTCGAGAATTGAATTTGTTTTCTTTTCTCTGTTGTGATCTTTTGTTCTGCAGTTCCTTTGGATCTGAACTTTGTTTGTTAGTTTTACTTCAGTGGTTTTAATGGAACAGCCAATTTAGCCAAAGACTTGCGTTTTAAAGACCACTTTATATTTAAAATGGCTTTACATTTTATTTAACTAAGAGATGGGTGTACTACGAAGTCAAATTCATTAGTAAGTTTATTTATTTATTACGCTCATTAACAAAATTTGTATGAGTACAGTACATGCTTATTTACTCGGTGTAGTACTCGCAGGCCAATGGTAGGGCGTGGACCCATGTCTACGGTGCGGCACCTGCCGCCGTGTAACGGCACGGCGCCGCGGTGGCAAACGGTAGCAACGATCATTTCAAAACATAATAGTTATTGTACGCGACAGACTTATTGTGCTCCTGTTGCTGTTGAGACGACGAATGAAGGAAAAACAAAATTTAAGAAAATTTTAGGTGAATCCATACCTTTCTATAATGACCCATGATGGAGGTCATTTTATGAGGAAATATGAAGCGCTGAAAATATGTGGGGATAAAAATTTTTACGAATGTCAAAAAAAAAACAAATAAATAGAAGTTTTCAAAAGCTGCTAACCAAGATACCACCTCGTATACAAAAGCCATATTATGATCAGAAAACCTGTTGAGCCTATGGAAATGCTAGGTTTAACGATAAGAAGCAGTAAGAAATAAAAGTATTTTATGTTTTGAAGAACAAATTTTCAATAAGGAAAAGAAAGAAATGTGTGCCGGCGCGGCACGCCGTGCACGGCACCATGCCGCAGCGCGGCCCCGCGCTTTCTCACGGTGGCGGCGCCGTGCCGTTACACGGTGGCCGGTGAGCACCGTAGACATGGGTCCACGCCCGTAGTTGCTTAGCTATCTGATAGATGGTCACGGGCTCGACAACAAGTGGTAAGTACAGATGGCCACGACTACTGGCTGAAAACCCCAGTTCATAGAACTAGATTCTATGATGATTCCTTTACCATTCAAGCAACACGTCTTTGAAACACATTACCGGTCTCAATACGGCAAGCTCCATCATTAGCCACGTTTAAAATAAGAGTGAAAAGATTTTATCTAACGTCGTAGTATCGCTATAGATATGTATTTATGTATGTTTATGTAATTTTTTTATTTTATTTTATTTGTTGTAGGTATATTTACTTATGTATATTGTTTTATTTTATTGTAAGTGATCAGCGCTCTCCTCAAATTTAGTTTTTGTTTTTTTAATGTAGGTACACCCCCCTCCATTTTTGCAATGTACCAAAAGTCCAAAGGTTGTCTGGAAGAAATCGCTTCTAAGCAATAAGACCGCCTATTGTACTTGTTGCTTTGTGAATTTTTATGTCTGTTTCTTTTGAAGTGTATAATAACGTGTTTTCATTCATTCATTCATTATAATTAACTACAACTTTAAGAATTAAAATATATTGAGTGACATTAATTTACCACATCAGTATCTACCGGTAGTAGTCGGCCAAGCCGATCACGGTTTCAGGGATATTCGGAAGTTTTCTTGACGCTTCATTTACAGCTGATTCACGCGCAAGTCGCAACCGAAGCCTGCAAGCATGTTGTTTGTTAGTCAAGATATTAATTTTGTCTGATAAATGTCATAGATATTTTTTCTTTGGAAGTAAGTAGTTTTTGAGACGACTACCAAAGGAAAGGTTGCTTTACATTTCAAAATGTGTAAGACTGATTCTAAAATAAAAATATTAATTAACTATCTTATTTATCTTATTATTTAGTGTAATTCCTTTTATTGAGAAATACATACTAAATAACAAACCGGATAGTCGGCGCTCTTTGCCGAATAGTCGCCGACTAGCTGCCGACTGCGAAAGTGGCTGGATAGTCGGCTTTACCGACCAGTCGCCGACTAGTCGGAACATCTCTAATAATAATTAATTCATAAAAAAAAACTAATTACCATAAATTAAAAATTAAAAGTGTAGCTGTAGCTGCAACAGCACTACTCTTAGTTTGTGTTTGTTTTATGTTTTTCGCACTATCTATGTACCTAATAAATAATAATGAAAACATAACTGCGTTGTACAATCTGACAGTCACGCGTGCTAACACTGACCGTTATGAACTTTATTATTAAGGCCGGCTTACATAGCAAAGCCTAAACGTATTTAGCGACTAAACATGTTTAAATTTAACGTATTTGTATGATTCCTTAAACCATATTTAGCCCCTAAATACCTTTAGGCATCGTTACACAAGCCGCTCTTAGTTTTAGTTTTCATAGGCTTTATGTTTGATCTATTATGTTATACAACGATTGCCTTGGAACATTGAAATCTAATATTTACCTATCGATAACATACAATG
The DNA here is from genome assembly GCA_963924445.1 of Philereme transversata. Taxonomy (NCBI): domain Eukaryota; kingdom Metazoa; phylum Arthropoda; class Insecta; order Lepidoptera; family Geometridae; genus Philereme; species Philereme transversata. The sequence goes on from OZ004347.1 coordinate 18,786,994, forward strand.
GAGCAATATTCTGTTGGCATAGACTAAATTAAATTTATATTCCGCTTTGAAACGGTAGGCTTCGAATATCTCAAGACCTAACCTCAAAGGAATTACTGAAGTATATCTCTTCTCCTATATAGTACTACTAGCTTCCGCCAGCGGGTTTATACGCGTGGTTTGTCAGTAAAATTATTACTTTCCATTTATACAGCTGTGTAAAATATAGCATGTGTCTCAGTGCCGATTATAGTCTATCTGTCATCAAATTTAATCGAAATCACTCCAGCCGTAAACCATAAACAGACAGACAAGAGACAGAGAGACAGAGTTACTTTTGAATTTATATTATTTAAGTATATAATCTTGGGCGACCGCGTCGTCTTTTGCCGTCTACGGGTATCCATCCTGTGATTTCATTTGCCCATCTATCTTGTTCCATGCGGGTCACGTGGCCCGCCCAGTCCCATGAAAAAAAAACTGAAAACGCTAGCGCGATGACCGAGATGTCTTCAACAGCGATTGGGTAGAGTTGCCCAGGGATCAAGAGGGGTGGAAAGAATTGGGGGACACCTTTTCCCAGCAGTGGGATAGTACAGGTTAGAAAAAAACGTATATAATATTCGTATGGATTTTTTATGATTTTAAGTGTTTTAAAACACCATTTTAAAAGAGTTATCAGCTTTCGGGCTATCCGTTTTACAATATCGAAATGTCAATTACCACTTTTTTGAAAGTGCCTTGCAAAATCAGAGGCAATATTAGATGGTTCCTATTAAAGTTTCCATAATACAACCTTTGCTTAGTTTGGGGCTGGATAGCACTGTGTGAAATGTCTAGGATTATGTATTATAATTATTAAGTACATATTAACTGATAAGTACAAAATCTAGCGGCACGCGGCGTTCAGAATAAGGTATTAACAGAGTGGCAAACTGTGTTTGTGGTAACATTGCATACATTTTAAATACGGTTACGGGTGTCCTCTTAACTCTCATAACGACGTTGATCCTAATATAAATTGACATACTTCTATTCCCATAAAATGGATTGCCATGATAATAATTTAAGTTATTTAAATAAAAAATTAAGTCAAGCTTTTCATGCGGACCATAAGTCTAACGGCTATAGCCAAGTAATTTTGTGGTATTAATAGCCCTTAACCGCACTCAGGTAGAAGTTCAGCTTTATTATTCACTCTAAAACGCAAAATCGCACCTTAATTACGGACTGTGACGAACGCCGTAAACATTTTTGGGGTACCGTTAGTTTTAAAACATCTTTATTTCTACGATTTATTTTAACTACCTGTTGCACGCAACTTCATACGCGGTACACTACTAAATGTGTAGGTCACCTATAAATAAAGCTAAACTCGCTGTTGCAACTTGACACCCCATTTTTATCCCATCGGAACTGATTTATGGTACTGATAACTTATAATGTAGCTTATGTGCTAATCCAGGTTATAGTCTATGTATATACCAAGTTTCATCGAAATCGGTTCAGCCGTTATGACGTGATTGAGTAACAAACAAACAAATAAACAAACATCCAAACTTTCACATTTATAATATTTGTGTGGTATCTTATAAATATTTTCTTAATAACAAATTAGAATCCTGCATATAAATGTCAATCACTAAAAAATTTATTGATTTTGCGAGTTCACCGTGCAAACCGTTGGCCGTTGGGACATAAATATTCTAGAGTGGAAACCACGCACCGGAGAGCGCAGTGTAGGACAGCCACCCACTAGATGGAAAAATGACCTGATAAAGATTGCTGAGAGCCGTTCGGGCAGGCCACAAGTGATTGGTTACTCTGGAAATCTATGGGGGACAGATGTGTTCAGTAGTGGAAGTCCTATAGCTGTGATGATGACTGTGCAAACGGATGTTTAATGTACCCAAATTAATATGAGTAAGTATTGTTTTTCACAATCATCGCTTTGACTTTTTGATTGAATTAAGACATTACATTTTTATTCGTTATGGTATACAAATACATTACAGACGAAAACAGCTTTCAAAATGGGCATGTACAATATTCTAAAAGGCGAGCTTAACTCTAATAAGTTTTTCCATCAAAAGGCTTCTTTAGACAAGTATCTTTTGCAGATACTTCGCCTCTTGGTACCCATTCGTAATGATATAATTATTAAATCTACGGTCACGTGATTAAAATGGAAACCGTACGGTACCATGTGGCATTAAAGTTGACTTATTCGATGACCGCGTAAATCGGTAAGCTTTATTTGGTGTGAAATGGTTCAAAACTGTTTGCCTTTGACTACATTTAGTTAAATTACCATTTTTAGTGTATATGAAAAACTTATGTAAAGGATATTATGCAAAAGAGCATAACCCTTTACCCAAAAAAAAACCTTTGAAGACGTAGCATATCAAATAAACTTTTCGACAATGGTATCATTCGTAGCACATGCTACGTCGTAGCACTCACGTAGCACATGAAACAGAATCTGGGTTATAAAAATAATGGATTCGTACAGAACCCCAAGCGTTAACCCATCCCCCGGCCGCTACAATTTTTAACCCTCTCAATTCCGCGGCGCTCAGTCGCCATCTAAATTTGCATACAGAGAGCCGGGAATGACTCAAAAATGGCGCGGTAATCGCCGACGAATGGCGGTACTGGACCGGACGAGAAGCCACAATAATGTGGATATGACAGCCTCAAAAAAATCAATTTAGTATATTATAGCCATGGAGGTGAAATTAAGATAACTGAATATATCATCCGCATTTCAGCCAATGTTCGTTCACTGCTGAGGCCATAGGCCATAGCCCTCCCACATAGATTTCCAGAGCGACCGATCTTGTGAGGCCTAAGCTCAACATAGATAAATAGAAAGATAGACAGGCTGACAGACAGTCTTTCTAAAACAATAGACAGGCAAACTGAATCCTAATTGGCATTTTCTTCCAGCTAAACTTTGTGTAGATTGAGTGGCTTCCTATAGCTTATCCGCCGGAACAAGATAATGGAGCGTTGTCTCTGTCCCACAATCCCATACAAAAGACAAGGACACAAAATGGTCAGTGGGCGTCAACAAAACGTATAAAAAGTAAAGGTTTGTTCATATGCAACATTTACATTTTACATCTAACATTATTTACATTAGACATCATTACATTCAGTTGAGAAAAAGTTTCGTTTGCGCCTTTTTTCCACAGAATGGCTGTCGGCCATTTTACAGATGCAAATCGATAGAAAAATCGAACAGTCCGTTAAACAAGTGTCAAGTCTTGAGGAATAGAAACAATCACAAAGTCTAAATACCAAATGGATCACACGTTACAAAATTATCAAAGTCCAAATAACAAGCCGTGTCAAAAAATAAAATAACAGATTGCACTAGCACAGTGAACACGTCTGAACAGTACGAGTCGCACGAACTAACTAAAAAAACTAACACTGATTACGCAGCCATAGCGTAGTTTTTCTACCAATAACATGCCAGTTCATTTCTTCTCCATTAGCTTGTTTCCGCGGATGGACTATAGAAAATAGATTTAGAACATTAAACTTAAATACTTACTAAAAAATAAACTTAAGAATATTATGAATTATTATTAGACATAATAATTGTGTGTGCTATTTTGAAGAGAGATGAAGTAATATGAAGTTTGGATTTGAAAATTCACATAGAGGTGGCCTTGCGGATTTCCACGTGAAGAGAGATTCACAAGGGGATAGCAGTTACAATAAAAGACTTCGTGTAGAAATATTGTTTATGTTCAATTGTCATGACCAACTCACCCCCAATTACACCATAAATATCAACATACCACCTCAAATTCTGCTTTATGTTAAATCTCGCCGCAGTAACACGGATATAAGTCAATTTAAGCGAGTAATACACCTCAGTCGCGTATTATCCGGGTAACACACCTCGACGTCAGGGCCGGAGTCCAACTAAGCAGGAAGGAGCGAGAGGAGAGGGAGGAGAGGGAGACAGGAATAAGAGGGTAAAGGGGAATAGTTTTAGTACCAACCTACCAACTCTTAATTTAATTTCACCCTATTTTGCTTAAGCCGGTTATTTCTCGTGTGAATTTTAGCTAGCTTGACTTCAGAGAAAGTGGTCTTGAAAGGGTATACAAATTTAACTAGATTCTTAGAATTGCATTTCATTTAAAATAAACATAACGAGGACTTTTATGGAATGTGACTGCCTACTTTAGCTATTTATGTTAATATACCTACTAACATACACCCACTTGTTAAACCATGTGCGCGCACCAGGTCGCCCAGAATCGCCCAAATTAAATGACACCTTATCTTGAACCTAAAAATAGTACTCCTTTCCGCTTCAGTGTACACCTCACTTTATTGTACACCTACCTTTACCCGGGTAACACAACCGGATAGCGTTATTACGGAACCAGACAGAAACAGCTGGATAGGATTAGAAGTAAAGGAATTTACATATTAGAGTTATATTGGCGTAGCCATTCCCTCCAACTGGGTATAATACTGGACCATCCGATAGTAAGCGACCCGCACTCAACCTATTTTACAACAACCTATTTTAGGTCATTTTTCCATCAAATGCACTTGGTTAAAGTTTTATTATATTTATCTAAACAATTCTATAGTAAATTATTTTCATATTTAGGTATTAGATGTTCAGCCGCACTCTCGACCATTATCTAAGTTATAACAAAATCCTCTTCATCTAAGAAAAGTTGTCTAGAAGAGATCGCTTCTTAGTAATAAGACCGCTCATTGTAGTATTTGCTTTATATTTTCTATTTTGTTTGTAATTTTTTGACAGATCCCAATCAGGAAATCTTGCCAAATCTTAACATTCCCTGTAAAAAACGACCAAGTCATCGCGCAACGCTTTTTAGACCTTCCACGGCGTCGTTTTCTATCCACAGTAACGCAACCAGTTCATAATATAAAAATTATAAATAATGTTCCCAACAAAACGCCTTATTTGTAAGGCCTCTCGGGCTTTCGCACGAAAGCCCGAGGCTCCATGAAAGGACCTTAATTCCGTCGACAATTATCTGAAGAAGCGCGCAAAATCTTAGCAACACCGGTGCAATTTTTGTAGTCCATATAAAAAGCAGAAAGCGATTTCTTAAAATCGAAGAGACACATAAACACTCTAAAACTGTACTCGCGCGTGAATCAGGGCTAAAACGTAAATTTTTTAGACATTAAAAAACTATCAAAAATCTATGTTTAAGGTCGCCTTGCAAATGATCCCTAAAAGTATTTAGCGACTAAAAATATTTAGATTTTTCGTATTTGTATGATTTGAAAACTCCTTTAATCATATTTAATCTCGATTCCGTTTTGAGTTTACTACTGGCATTCGGGCCTTAATCGTTGAGGCCCATTAAAAAATATATCAGCGTGATCCTTGATGGGTTAACAAAATCACACTAATATTATCAATACGAAAGATTGGATGTTTGTTTGTTGCTCAATCACATCGTAATGGCTTAACCGATTTTGATGAAATTTGGTATAAAGATAGATTATGACTTGGAGTGAAACATATGCTACTTGTTAAAGTCAAACTACGCGAGTGACGCCGCGGGAAATATAATCTAAACAGAATAGAAAAAAATATCAAAAGTTATGTATTTGATAGGTGGTTAAAATCATTCGTACAAAGTACAATTTAATATAATTATGTATAAGTGAACGCAATAATCAAAATAATATTGCACGTCCCTGAGTGAGAGTATAGTGAATATAATTTATATTTATCTGTTTTTATGTTCAGGCAATAAATTAATTGGTTTTGATTTGTTTGCAAGCAATACGAGGCAATACTTTGTTATAGGATAGTTACCACTCAATATCAGGTGGGCCATATGCTTGTTCCATCACCAGATCGCATAAAAAAATCACGTATGGGCCCTGGAAAGAAAGTATAACGAATATTATAGTTGGCATATTTTATTTCTTTGTTATCTTATTTGCAAGTACAGGTGCATTTAATAGCAGATTATTAAACGAGGGAATACAGCAGTATCTTGCGTCACGGGCGCTATATTGAATCCCGAACGTAACGAAGGATTCTAGAGTTAACTCACAAGCGGAACGAGGGAGTTACTAGAATTCGGAGTGCATAGCTATATATAAGCACGCCCAAGATGCAGACAGATTTATCCACGAGCAGAATACTCTACTTTACACATTTTCTGCGAGACAATAAAAACCAAATCTAGTTGATGCATTCTGTGCAGAGGCTAGTTCGATTAACGAATAAGTTCTTAGTATGTGGGTCTCTTTGGTTCAAATTTTAATACAGATGAGTTTCCAAATTCAAAACACAATATGCCCGCGAGGGTATAATGCAATTCAGTAAACTTTACACCCAGTTCAGCCGTAAGGATTTAATCACCTGTTTTCGATGAGGTTTATATGACATATAATTTGACATTATCGAGCAGGTGGTGTGAAAAGTTATTTTCAGTTGGGATCCGAACACCCACAAATGCAAAAATACTGTCGTTTAATAGTTTTATAAACGTCTCTCAAATTATGAACTAGATGAAAGAACGCGATACGAATTTTGGTACGGGCTCAGCGCTCATCCAGTCAAAATTATTTGGACTATTATTTTTGCTAACAGCTATAACTTAGACCACGCATTTTGTATTTCTAATTAAATTAAATAAACTCATGAGCACATCTCGCGTTCAGGCCCCGTAATGGAGTAATTTGTTTAAAAATATCAAGAAAACAGATTTTTCTCCCGTTTTAGAGTTCCTTAATTGATAAGAAACTTTTTAACAAAAATATAATCGACTTAACCAAACTACTGAACTGATTTTGATGAAAGTTGAGAGCAAAATAAAAGTATATCATTTCCAATACAAAAAGAATTTTTCAAATAAATATTTTTTTAAAACATAAAACTATTATGAGTCCCTATAAAATTTGAGGGTTGCCCTCGATTTTTTTGGGATCACATCATAAGATCCTGACTTGGTATCAATGGGACCACCTAGAAAGTATAATGGAATAGATCCAGGCGTCTTCAAGTTATCCGGGCACATAAATAAAGAAAAAAAAAGATTCATACGAATTGACAACCTCCTCCTTTTTTGAAGTCTGTTAAAAGAGGTTGTGTTTTTCCTACGTGTTTTAGTAACCGTTTTACACTTTGTTGTTTTCTGAGAATGAGTTGTCTCATTAATCCAGCTTAATTTATTTAAACAATTTCTTCAAAGAAAGAGCTGGTTCTATGAACAAATAGAAGCGGTACACAATGTTTTCTTTTGAGATCAAAAATACTGGTAATATTTATACTTATTTATAATCATGTACTTACCAGAATAATATTAAAAATGCAAATGTTTGGATGTTTGCTTGTTTGTTACTCAATCGTGTCGTAACGGGCAAACGGGTTTCGATGAAATTTAGTATAAAAATAGATAATGAACTGGATTGACAGTCATAGGCTTCCTCATCGTGATTCATGACAAGCCGCCTCGACTGTCCCTACCTGAACCACTGCAGTAAGCTCCATGTCCCACACAAGTCCTTCCAAACAGCATTATGAGTATTTGTGAGTGAGTACCTGACTAGTGACTATATATTAGGTTGGGGAAAAAGTTTCTTTGCATTTTTTAAGAAAATTCAAAAGATTTTTTAATATAGCTTATATTCATTTAACTAAAGTATGTAGGTACCATTTTGTTCGATAACTTTTTTCCATATTGTAGGTAGGGGCATGATCCCATTGCTATAGAAATTTTGGGGCTTCTAATCAAAATACCGCGACAAGTGGTTTTGGTAGTCCTCTCGTGATGTTAACCTGACACTGCCTAAAGAATTCTGAAGAGACCGTAACAGGTGAAAATTTTTTTCGCGGCTTGCGTTGCAAGTTTACCTTTTCTGTAGTAAAATTTTAAAATGTATCGAATTTCTTCGTTAGATTCACTCATCTTTACTGTACGAAAAACAAATAAAAATCACACGTTTTCCTAATTTGAATTTGGAATTATCTTCATTAAAATTTAAACTTTGAATGATACCAAAGCCAGCCAGATACTAATAGAGCCAAAGAGATTGTATTACAAGTTCATATATACTATAATGCGAAAAGACTTTATCCCCAACCTATTATTACTTATGATAATTTTGTATTAATGGTATTTTATTTTAATTATGTCTATTGTGAATTTAATATGAGTCTAATGTTACTTGCATAAATAAGTAAATTAAATTATAGGCTAATATATTATATTGATAAATTACGCGTGCCTAGCCGCGGGCGAAAGCTTGTAACATTACAAATGGAAGAGTTTTATATTTGTTTGTTTGTAACTCAATCACACTGCTAAACCGATTTCGATGCAATTTGACATACCACCTACCTACATATTTCCACACGATGTTTTCTGTCACCGTTTTGAGTACATGTAAATGCGCATATTTCATTCCATTGGTATATAGTATTTAGTATTTTATTGCGTTCATGGATTAAAATATTACAATGTTTACATGTCACATCTTTTTGACTTAGTCAAGAGTTCATTTCATAATAATATGTACCCTGTAGGTAAGGGTGTAGCAATATTAACTATAATTAGTATCGATGTCGAATCGATTCGATCTATAATCGAAGTTGGCTGATTTTACGTTTTCAATTGATTAATGAAATCAATATCATAGATAATTATTTACATGACTTGTCGTCTAGTGTGTGCCTGTTTATTCAGTTATTATCAGTGTGTATTCAGGTTCTCACAAATCATATCAGTCGTAGGATGTATATTACATATAAAACAACAACATATGACTCTCCATATACTTATATTTTATAGTGTTACAAAACAAATTATTTATATAGATATATCTACCTTCACTCAATCCCCGAGAGCAGTGCAAGCTCGTGACGTCCGCGGCGACACTATTTATATATTTTAGAACTTTGTGCTCTTTGACTACCTACCAACGAGTACTTATCCATCTACATCTACCTACTTCCTAGAGTCAAGAGTCAAGATCTTTAATTACCTCTATTTCCCCATCTTATTTTATGTTTTATTTTTTAACTAGCTGACCAATCCGCAGCTTCGCACGCGTAGTATTTCAATAAAAAAATTACCCTCCTTCTGCGCAGTTGAGTAAAAAGTAACCTATGTCTCAATCCCTATCATAACCTATCTATATCCTAAATTTCATCGAAATAGGTCCAGCCGTTTAGTTGTGAAAACGTAACAAACAGAAAACGTTACTTTCTAATTTTTTTACACTATGTTACTAAAGAATATTCTAATGGTGACAAAAATTTTGAAATCGGATTACCAGTTTTGAGTTTATTCGTTACACGCATACAAATATGATAATGTGTCTCCCTTCCGTTCACAGCTTAAGTGGCTTCCAATTCGTCTTCGTCGGAATACGCATATCCTCTCTCTTCTCTATTCTATTCTTTTCAATCCCTTCTCTCTTCACTATCTGAAAGATAGATTTCAATTTCTTCATTCTTCAAACAACTACACTCTTAGGTCATCAGAAAACTTGATACTCAGAACTCCTTCGCACAGCACTTCCTTTTACAGCGCTTCTTTTACTGTCCAGGCTGTTCGGCTGTGGAATGCTCTGCCCGAAGAAATAAGACGGTCATCCTCCTTACACACATTCAAGCTGAAGGTGAAGCAACATTACCTAACGATGTCATCTTCCTAGCGTTATTTATTTACTATATAAACATTTTATCTGTTAGTTTAGTTAGCTATTTGCATATATCTATATATTAGTCTATTTTATAACTATTTTAAGTATTAGGATTGGAACATTATCATATTTTTTTTTTTTATTATACTTAAGAATATTTGTGTACTTAAATATATCCTACAATTTACACCGCACTCCATATTGTAAATTTCGCTCCATCCAAAGGTTGCCTGGAAGAGATCGCTTTCAGCGATAAGGCCGCCCATTGTATTGCCTTATTTATTCTAGCCTTATATTTATTTTTGTATTATTTCTGTTTGTGTGGTAATTCAATAAAGAGTTATCTATCTATCTATCTATCTATCTAAATGTTTCCTCTTTATAATATTAGTATGGATAAAGATATAGATTACTATATTATTAGTGTAACAGTAGATATGTCATGTCATATAAAAGTTCTCATATTATTTTTTTATATGGAAATCTATAAAGATTTGATTTTGACGACCTCCGTGGTGCAGTGGGCGAATAGCCGGCTGAGACGCAGGAGGTAGCGGGTTCGATTCCCGCCACGGAACAATGTTGGCATGATCTACAAATATTTGTTCCGGGTCTGGTTGTTTCTCTTTATATTATAAGTATGTATTTACAAAAAATATATATATATAAGTATTCTATCAGTTATCTGGTTCCCATAGTACAAGCTTTGCTTAGTTTGGGGCTAGATAGCGCTGTATGAAATGTCCAGCAACATTTTTTAATTTATTTCCAGAGCGATCAATTATACAGCCTGCACAAGATGGATCACAAGAACGGTGCGAGGCTTCTACTCTATCCAGTGTATGGTCAACTCGAGAACCTTTCTTTCCCGCTGGCAATTCTTTGTAGGTATAAGTGTAAAAATAAAATTTAATATTCACAAAAACTACGGAATCCGGTATTCCGGTTCTAACAGGCACTTACCAATTTATTTCAAGAGCGTTTTCTCTTTGAGAGGCAAGTGGCATTGTTTTTCCTGGTCGGTATAATTAGGTTGTTCGGCGCGAGAACCTGTTAAATTATTCGCACAGTTTTTATCTTTGTACATTTTTGAAACCAAATTGCTTGATATAGCGTGCTCCATCGTAGACCGCATCATCGCTTACCATCAGCCGAGATTGTGGTCAAACGCTAGCGAAAACAAAAAAAAATGTATCTACGCGGTATATTAATTTACCAGTTTATCGAAATCGTGTTTATTCGTGAAAACGTTACAAACAGACACACAGAGACACAGATGTATGTACCTAATCTCTGACTATCAAAATAGTGCCACGAAATACATAACCCACCTTACTTGACCTACAATTTCATTCAAATTACAGGTAACGGGTGTTCATGTAAATTGGTTACGTTTTTTTGGGGTACAAATGCAGTTATTCCAGATTTCAGACTTTTTCCTATATGTGTGTCACTAAAGCTACACTCGTACTAAATTGCAGTACTGTGGGGTCACTGGTGTACCCTGTGAATTTTGTCAAAGTTCAGTTTTTATTATGGCTAATAACTTAAAAACTACAAGGTTTAAACTAAATCTAAAAACGGGTCGATATTTACTCACAAATACCTTTTATTAAATGTGCCATTTGACCGGATATTCCTATTTTTTTTTACCCCTCTTGACCCCTTATACCTCAGCAACCTCTTCACATTTTTAGTTCATTTAGTCATACCAGAATTGAGCCATCATTTCCTACCTATATACCAAATTTCACGATGATCAAATAAACGCTTCGAAAGGTATTCTCGGACAAACAAACATACATACATACAACACCGATTTGCCCAAGTTTATTTAGAGATCTCGCTTCGCTCGATTGATTATTTTTCGTCGAAATAGCGAAGATTAGATTAGATAATGACTTGGTATTTATTGCACACCATTAAAAATAAACAAATGAGAGAAAATACTCTTTTATATTATAGGTATAATGGGCGGCATTATCGCTAAAAACGATCACTTTCAGGCAACCTTTGGATGGGCAGGATCTGTGAGAACAAATAAAGACAGTGGCGAAGAAACATAATACTGAAGATAAATGTTAACTTTATCCCACCCATGTTGTGCCTTCAGAATAATTTACCAGAACCTAATAACGATAGTCTAGTGACTAGGTCACTCAACTCAGTTCTATTTAAGTTGTAGTCTTCATGGAAAGATCCTCTTCTCGACTCAAATAGTAACTTTAATATTAAATCAGCTTGTTTTATTTTTACACAGTGAAAAGCTTAATAATGAGTTCTCTTTATCACAAAGAGTGATTGTAATTTTTGAAAAAGTAATTCATAAATTAATGAATGTTAACACTTTTTTGCATCCCAAAAGTAACAAATACAAATTAAAATACATAACACTTATCGCTAAGAAGCGATTTTTGCCAGACAACCACTGAATGAAGAGGGTTTTGTAATGTTGTCTGTATATAACATGCACCTAGTATGGTAGCTTCAAAACTAATGGTTGATTTAACTAACGGCTTTTTTCGAAGTGGTTCTAAACTAAGTTAGTTTAATATTTACTACTTAGTTAAATAATGAAGAGATATGTAAGTAAAACTAAGCAAGTACATATGTTATGATAAAAAATAAAACCACGCAAGTTATTTATGAAAGCAATATTTTCAGGGTATTCCCAATTCAATCTAAAGAAATCCCGCAAAATATTGGTACATTTTTTATTCCATAGAACGTATTTTACCCTGGCTTGATTTATTTGATAAGCTGAATCACAAGATTGCAAAAGCGCCATCTAGTCTATAAGCTTTGAACTTCGTTGTTATGTGCTTCACGAGAGGTTGAGGTTCTTCATTTAAAGCTGGTGAATGGAATTGGTTGTCTGTTTATAGCACAGTTTAATACGAGATGAGTATTTAGAACTAAGTAGTTTTTATTGAAATTTTCTGTTATCGTAGCATATAATAAAAGTTTTAATAATAAAATTAAAAATAAACTAAAAGTTTTTTTGGAAATGTGTTTTATCGTAGTTCCAATATCTTATAATTTTATATCGTATTTCTGGATCTTATGATTTTATTGTCCTAGATTTATAAAAAAAATACATGATTAAACATGGCTTATTTATGATATCGTGGACAACTGTAAATACACATTTTTTTTATATTTTGTATTTGTAGTACGACCACGCTAAATCGACGTAATAGTCTAGTAATTTTATTAAAAGGTTTTAAGCATACAGAAAAATACCATAGCTGGTAACAAATATACCCACTGTTGAACGTGGGACTCACCATACATTGAGCAACCGATCTTGTGCGGCAGAGCGACCCAACGGCTCCCAGCAAGTCATTTTTTAACAAACAAATCAGTCAGGACCGGACCTGAGATCTATAATTCCTATGTCTTACAATAAATGATTTTATGATTATGATGATCTTGGATTCTTTCTAAAATAGATGTGTTTGTCGAATAAAAAGCAACTTAACAAGACATGGGCCATCTGCCATAGATTTGCAGAGAGATAGATCTTGTGCGACCTGTACCCAACGTCCCCCCAACTCTTATCAGGTCGTCTTTCCTTCTTTGTTTCTATTTAAAAACGTAATTAAACAAAATCTTTATAAAAGAGCCTACTATAAAATATCGGATTATTTAGATGATAGAGAAACTTGGGATTGAAATTGCTCCAACTCGTTCAAAATGTTAAAATTTAGACGTAATTTATTTTCTGTATTGTTATGTATTCTAAACGAATCTTTAAAAAAACACCCAGCCTTCTTTTCTTGCCTTTCTTTCCTGGCTTGGTCGCGAAGAAACAGACAGAAAAATTGACGTTTCAAAGTGATCTTTGTGATTGTAATGAAAAAAATATTTAAGTTTTTTTTAGTTTGAATTTGGGGGTACACGTAGGGAGGATCACGAAATACGGTGTTTTACCATAACTGTTTATTTGAATCTACTCGGACGAGTAATTACACAAAGATTGAGTTCACAACTAGTTATATAAAATTCGCAATTGTTTATAGGTGTTGGGAGCGTAAGCATCCACGAACAATCAATGATATATATATTATAGCAATGATTAACAGCCGCGATTGGCAATTCAGGATTCCTGAAAGAACCCGAGATCCGGCACAGAAATATGGTGATCAATTATTTCCAGAGAAAAATTATTGCGGCTCCTTTGTTTCTTACTGAACGCTCTGCCTCTCCCAACTGTCAATGTCATTTTATGGCGCCCCTTTCGTTCGGAAACGCTACACATCTATTGGAGAGCCATGCTATGCTGCGCCTTTCAGTACAAATTTTAGTACCTATTTTCAACAAAATATTTTTCATACTTTAAGTGTAAGTGCTTAGTTTTATCAGTGCAGAGGTATAAACCTTTTTCCTTTTAACTTTGAAGCTTTATACTGTTGATGTGTTCTTTGAGAACCAACAAACCATAAATCGCTTTAGCTTACCGGGTAAACAGCTATACTTCTAGCATGCAAATTTGTAGGTTTTGAAGTGTTGAACGTTAAATAAAAGGCTCACGACTGTATTTATCACTTTAAACCGTGAATGTAACACACAATAGGTTAGTCAAAGGCAAGTCCAAACATAAGTTCATAAAATAATACTTTTTAAATAATAGGCCGCGGCAGCTGCACATACAGTTGGCAGTTGCAGTCAGCAGGAGCACTTGAAACGTCTCTCATTCAAACAAACCAGCAAAGCTATTTTAAAACGTCAGAAAACTGTCGGATCGGTCTGATATTTTTTTTGGATTCGATTTCTAATCCTAAAAGCTATTTTAAAATTATTTCGGATTGACCATAACCGCTCGGATATCTTTCCAATACGGTCAACTGCGTGCAGCAGCGGCACTTGCAGTTGGTAGTTGCAATCGGCAGCGTCACTCGGAATAGTACTTATAAACTGACATTTGACTAGATTTGATAAATTTGACATTTACATTTTTTTTGACATAATTTTTTATTAATTTTTATCATCTTTGCTGCAATAAAAAGTACTCGCAGGAATTGTTATTTAATATCTTAAATGAGTTATACGGTAGCGTGTTACGTCCATTTTTTATCAACCCATTTCCCCCTACAGTAGCAAGTCGGAAGAAGCAGGAAAGAAATCTATCTTATTTACGGGGGATGGAAAATGGCTTATAACCACAGATTTGTACTGAATAGATAACGCGAATTCGCGAATTAGACGCGGCGTGTGTAGCAACACTAAATTGCTCTCGGAATGTACAAAAATTTGGCACACTTGTTTTTCATACAAATTGATGTACCTGCGTTATCTATTCGATATAGATCTATGCGTATAACGTATTTTACCTATTAAGCGCTCGTAAAGCTTGCTTAGTCGTATAACAGAGGTGTGTTAAGTAATGTTATGTGCTGTTATACACGGATGGGTGACCGATAGTGGCATTTACAAATCAACGATTTAGTGCTTTGAAGGCACTGAAGAGTTTGATGTCAACTGTAAAAGTCGTCAATCCATGCCGAAACCTTCGGACTGTTTAAAAGTTCAACACCAATATTTATATCATCGGTCATTCGAACAACTTAGGTCAACTTTACGTCGCATTTTTTTCGACTATAGCTAAGAACCATTGAGGTGAAAAAATTTATCTATATCGGTCAAGCCGAGATTATTTGACTGCCTCCGTGGCACAGTGTGCGTATAGCCGGCTGAGACGCAGGAGGTAGCGGGTTCGATTCCCGCCGCGGAACAAATGTTTGCATGATCTACAGATATTTGTTCCGTGTCTGGGTGTTTTTCTATTTATTATAAGTATGTATTTACAAAAAAAAAGTATATAAGTATTCTATCAGTTATCTGATTCCCAGATTACAAGCTCTGCTTAGTTTGGGGCTAGATAGCGCTGTGTGAAATGTCCAGCAATATTTATTTTATTTATTTATTAGACAGGAGATTATTTACAAACTCATTTTTTTTGCGCGTGAGAGGCCGCTGGCCGGTCAGCTAGTGCTATGTTAGCAACTCAGCTAACATACTGTTACGCCGAGGCTGTTAAACAATGAGTAATAATCGAAGTTTCTCGAGCGCTTTTGTCTGTGTTATTGTTTATGGTTTCGCAGAATGGGGAGTGGCCATTATGTCGAAACACCGACCCTTTCCTGGAACGATTAAGACCGTTCTCGAACAATCGAAATGTGCGCGATATAAATAGGCCGGAGAGATGGCCGGACAGTCAGTCTGGATTTTGCTATACATGCGAACATTTCGGTGACTTTAAGTGGTGGTGTGAATTAGTGTGTTGTGATTACGTGTGACCAAGTTCGTGTATTCATCGTTTAGTGCTGAATAAAAGTGTTATTTTGGTTAGATCGATTCCCATTATTTTATCCCGAACCCTCAGCTCGTAACAATACTTTACCCGTAGTGAAACAAAATCTGACCATATTTGTACAAAATCAATATTAATCACTATTACCACAAAAACAGTGATTTCCCTCGAGAGACATTAGGGCCATTACCACTAATTTTATCGTAGAAAAGTTAATAGTTGCTGCTTGTTTTAGTTGGTTGTGTGTTTTATGGAACATTCATTATATTATAAAAATATATCTAAATCGAACGAACAAAACTGATTAGCACCTTATCACTTATTAGAACAAAATACAAAATCATAACTAAAAACAAGAGAAATGCAAAGTGGGCAGTCTTATCGCTAAAGCACTGTTAATATAGTGAGACATGGAATGTATGTTAAGTCTATAGTGTAAAAACAGTTCACAACAGTTCAACATAAGTTGCGATAAAATATAAACTTTACAATATAATAATTACGTGAAGAGAAAATTTTGTATTGCGCGCATAGAAGAGTGTGAGATTTAGCATAGTTAAAGTTTATATGGAGAAGAAAGGGCGAATGCTATAATTAAGCAAAAAAAAAAAAAAAACATATGGATTACGGTCCAAACGATACTTCAACTTTTCTTGATAGTACGAGTAAGGAGTGGTACTCTTCAGGCGTATGTTTCCGGATCAGTAAATACTCGGAGTCTTCAAGTCCAGAGTGAACATGTTATTTTCAGGCAAGCGTGCTTCAATTTCCATCACACCATCACTACCAGGTTAGGTAGTGGTCAAGACATCATTTTTTTAAATAAAAATCAGCTGTGTTACGACTGTTCCACTGGCAACGAGAATTGAGAGCTATAATTATTATTGGTGTTTGAACTGACACAATGGCCAATTCGACAGTTGGCTGTTTTTCCAGCCTCATCTACTTGGAAAACTTCTATTGCGTGAACCGTTCTTACTGCATAAACGATAAAAGAAAACAAATCTATTGGAATTCCATCTCAATCGTCATATTCTTTTCCATTCTCGTAGCTGTTATTGCTGATGCTTTTAACTCTGGAGAAATAAGTCTATATAAAAAGATGTTTCAAGGATTTTTGATCACGGAATTTCTGTTCATGATATTCTCAGCAAGATGTGGAAATATAACTTGCGCAGCGTTAAAAAGAATCGATGAAAAATGTGGTGTTGATGAAAAGTATATCAATAAATTGAAAAAGAAAGTTCAGAAGCAAACCTTCATAAGTGTATCTTCAGCTATAATTGATATTATTGGAATGTATGTTAATCAAGTTAAATACATTGATATATATGTTTTTTTGATGATACGTGCGGCTCACGAAGCAGAAACGGTTTTCATAGCTTTGATCATAGAAGGAATTAATTTGAGGTTGTTAAAATTGAAAGAAGTTACACCAAGGGCTGGATCTGGAATATACAGACATATTTTGATTGCTGCAAGTCAGATGAGTGAAGAATTTACTTCCAGGGTAAGTTGAACTTGGTGACTCTGCACTTCCGTGTAATCTTTGCCTTACCCTCGAAATAGTTAAACCATGTTCTTTGATAAATGCAAAGCAAAAGACCAAACTTAGTGTAACTGTTCTAAGAATAATCCAATAAAAATAATGTGATTTTCAAAATCATCGCAAAAATAATGAGCTGGGCGGGACTTAAACCCGCAATCTTCCTCTTGATACAAAGTTGCGATACCAATATTAGCCATAGGCACACAGCTCGACAGGTGCAAAATTATTGAGATATTTAAAGATTTTCTAGTAAGTGCCGGATAACACTTTTATAAATATCTATAAGTTTAATTAAAAAAAAAAAAGAAAACATTTTATTCAAAAACCACACAGTAATAAAGAAAAATAAACACAACAACAATAAAATCGAAACTAAGCACTAACAAACTAACAAATTAAAAAGCTCTGTGTGGAATCAGCTCAGCATGATGCTACGGCATTTTAATATGCCGTAGCGCTGGTCTTCCGCTGAGTCCAGTTTAGATTACCTCACGTTCATCTTTATCAAGGGTAGTTTATATAAGAAAACACCACTATTGTTATTAAATACTTACTTACATTGAATACCACAAATCCTATTAAATAAGTACATACATAACACAATTAAATACCTACTATTTTAATCCAATAAACCTATCACTACTAACTATCACACTCAAGAACATTTCACTGGTATATTTTAGACTAGACATGGAGACCAGTAAAAGAGAGAGAGAGAGAGAAAGAGAGAGAGTTTCAGCTACTGCCACTACGGTTGATTTAGCTGCGATGAGAGAATATCAGCTTTGAGCCTTAATCAAAACAAATTAACTGTGCTAACATTACATAGAGGTGGAGGGATGTTGTTCCAACACTTCGTAGCGCAATAGCTAAAGCTGCATCGAAAAGCTGCGGTGTTATGTGCAGGCGTCACTAGAAGAGACTAGAAGAGAGAATTATGAGGTAAATGTAAAGCCGTTGAGGCAGAAAAGTTCTCGAGTGACTACGGACTGGAAAGCGCAGCGTAGGGCAGCACCCACTAAATGGAAAGACGGCCTGGTGAAGGCTGGGAGCCGTTGGGTACAGGCTGTACAAGTCAGTTGCTCTGTAAATCTATGGGGAAGGCCTATGTTCAGCAGAGGCCGTCCTTTGGCATATATGATGATATTGATGATCATGTAATGTAAAGCGGTTACAGTTCTTATCCTAGATTCCGTTTTTTCTAGTATCTTGCCGTATCATGTTGTTTCTGTTTCAGATATTGTTAATAGTAGGAGTGATACTAGTTACGACCGTATCTTATTCTTGTGCTATCTTGCTGATGTTTTCGGAAAAGGTAAGCCTAGAAAGAGGTGACTTTGAGTCAGAAAAACCCAGAAGGCTTAATTATACTAAAAACGTGATCTCTGTAATCATTGCAAATTGCAACGGAGAAACTTCCTCTGGACTCACTTCTTTCCACAAATAAAAACTTTTGTCCTTTAACGCGACTCTGCGAATATAAAAACCGCTGCATAATTTTTACAATCCCTTCTACATCTATTCATTCCAGATGATTTCTATGTCAAGATTTCATTTCCACTCCTGTCCATTCGAAGATTATTTGAAAAAGATAGCATTTTGTAGCGATAAGATTGCCCATTATGAGTTTATCTGATTTTCATTCTGTATCTAACTTGTAAGGTATACAGAATACAGAGAGTTTGATAATATACGCACAATAAGGAAAGGAGTTATTTTGATAAGCATAATAAATAAATTTGTGAAATGTTTAGGATAGAAATGTGAAATTTATTTTGGCATGTAAAAACAAAGACTTTATTAAACTATGTTGTGCATAATGCTTGCCATCTAACCACATATTCTATGTTGGTGACATCTCGAGATATCTCTTGTTGTCCTTTTCTAACCCAAAACCATTATTTTTGGATGTCGATGGCAAAAGTAGGCCGTAAGTTGTATATCGAACTAACCGCCTAAACTTAGTAAATTTTTTTTTATTTTGGTTATATAACTAGTAGTGTTTTTTTATGTTTTGAGAAACCGTTACTTGAATATCTTCAGTGTATTACCAATTCCCCTGTATGTATATTGTATGTTTTACAATATTTGTACCGTAGCGAGAATTGAACCTCATCATCGAGCATCTCAGTGGCTGTTCGCCCACCTCATAACTACGTCACCTCCTAGAAAACTGTGCTTTCTAGAGAAAAAAGATCATTATTAGCCTCATAGAAACGAATTTATTTATTTACCTTTACCGTCCATTATCATTTAGTGTAGGACTGAGCTAAAAAGCCAATCCAGCTAAACAGGAACAACACGGAGGAGGAGGAAGGAGTGGAACGCCTTGCCTGAGTCTGTGTTTCCTGATAACTACAACCTAGGGATCTTCAAGTCACGAGTGAATAGGTTTCTTCTAGGCAAGCGTGTACTATTGTAGACTGCATCATCGCTTACCATCAAGCGAGATAGTGGTCAAACGCTAGCCTTTATTTATATAAAAAAACACTACGTAACTAACTTAGGTTATTTTTTTCTGTATTTTTAGCAATATTTGAAGCATGTGCACGATCGATACAGGTAGATATTCAAATTCAAATTTGAATTTACTTTCATAACTTTAATCAGTCTTGTTCTCGCGAATAACGGTTCTCATCTTGCGACATTGAAAGATATGTCTATATTGTTATATTTTACATTTTATCTCACATAAAACTAGACTGATTAAAAGTTATGAAAGTTAAATACGAATGGCACACACGCGCAGTGACTAGCGGTGATAAGTGAGTGACGTTGACACGACAATACTACCAGACCTACACGGGAACAATGAAATGAGGCAAGCATTTTCTATGGTAAACTGTATCATGGCTTACTATCAGGCGAAATCGTAGTGATTGCCCACCTATATTAAAAAAAAAGGTAGCTTTTTTTCATTACAAGGTTAGTAACCTTATGATTATTTCCTAGGGCATCAAGTTAGCGTTGTATCTGCTGTGGCGTGAGCTCAAGTCTATGTACTGTATCTGGAAGCTCTGCCAGGCGTTCACAAAAGGCGAGAGCATCTGCCAGCAGCTGGGGTTTCACTTGGCTGAGAAACTGGCCTTTGATCCAGCTTTCAATAAAGGTACGATCTTTCTACTTATCTGATATCTTCCAGCAGGGCTGGCACAGCGATTTCCTTGTCTACTCTTCGAAGAGACGACAAGGCTCTGACCGCAACTTGTATTATTTGTTTTTAAATTTGAGTATGATGTACAATAAAGCGTTATTCTATTCCATTCTCTATCGATTCTTCTGAAATTGTCTTTGCCACGAACAGGCTCAATAAGTTTTATTCCTAGACAAGAGAAGGATACTCTGTCTATAGCAACGTACGTTGTAAATATAATTAATTAAATATCTAGCCAAAAATTGTTGGCAAGCGTACGATTGAGAAGAGTGCGAAAGAGACAACTTGAGAAGACAGTGTTGTCTAGGCATCGCAAGACCTAGACAGTTTCAGAAGAAAGATTTCTATCCTTAAATGTCAAAGATAAAGAAAATGATGGCTATCGTTCTCGGCGTTGTAGACTACTGTCGAGGAAGTGTCGACAACGTTTCTTCCCGTTCACACTCGCACTCGACACTCGTGCTCGCGACGATCGACAAGTGTCTTCTTTGTTCCGAAAAATGACTCATGAATCCTTCTCTACAGTTACCGTGCTATGCCTACAGCACTTACTTGGTTAAAAGCGTTATGCCTCTTTTTTACATTAAACTTGTAGATGCATAAAGGGCCTCCTGATTTTAAGTGGTCATCGTCTCCTATAAACTCCTGCAGCACTCGTTGTAATGCAGTCATATTGCTTAATAAAATAATGCTTACACCAGCGGTTTCGCACACGTGGTTTGTTAATAGAAACATCACTTTCCTTTTATGCAGTCGAGTAAAAAGTAGGCCTAACCTTTGTCTCAATCCTGGCCATAATCTATTTACGTATCAAATTTCATCGTAATCGGTGCCGCCGTTTAGTCATGAAAACGTAACAACGTGCCGGTAAAATTACAGGCACATGAGGCTTTACACCTGTATGTCTCTAGTTACTGAATGCAGGGCAGTGCATCGTAGGGCAAGTTTTTAAGATGTGTGATCTACTTAGTATCACATGAGCCATAGGCTTGTTCCATCTCCAGGTGGTATAAAAAAAATAAAACTGTAAAACTATTATTTTTCAGCTAAGAACCGGCAAGCGTACTCGGTAGTGCACCGCTGGTACACCACGCTTCTCCACCAACGACCTTGCTACATGAGGGGCTCCGTGCTCAACATCGGGCTCAGCATTCCTCTGCATCTGGTGGATATCAGTATCAACTATGTTTTTATCATCGCTCAGGTGTGTACATACTTTGATATCTACGAGTATCAAAGTAACTACTCGTATTACGTACCTATTATTAGATACATCTTTTGCAATCTGAAGGCCCCATAAATCTTGTAAAAAAGAACATCCTGCCTACCAATGCATTAATTAATGTAATTGAAAGATGAAGCCTTTATTATATGTATTAAAATGTGTATGATAACGCAAAAGGAGGTCTATGAATTTCTTTAAATTAGCTGTTTTCCATTTGCATTCCAAAACAACCAGTAGATCAAATTACGACTGAAAATTTATTGTAGTAAAAATTACGAGATTCGGGTAAAATCTTTGAAGTGACCATTGTATAGCAATGGTTGTTGAAATCAAAGATCAAAATGAACATTTTGGAAAGCCTTAGATATCAGTGTTGAACCTTTGTATCAAAAACTGGTATAGGTACAGCCATACAGGCGATTTTCAAAGCTGGTCAATGGCACTAATATGATTATTTTCTATCAAACATCAAATACAGTACCTACGTAGATACTTTTATGCAGAACTCAAGATTTTCTTAATACTTACATCTGGTAGTTACTGCGAATACCAACGATATATTTACAGCGACTTTTTTTTATTTCAGATCTATCTGGCGTATAAATAATATATTTCAGATAGTATCTGAAATGTATATATTAATATCAATATTCAAATCACTAGAAAACCAGCAACTTCACAAAACATACATTGATTTTATTAAAATAATTTACCGCCAAAGCACAGCCAACATAAAACTCCACTCCACTGGTCCAGCATTTCACATACAGAAAGGAGTCAAGACGGTGACCCACTCTCTCCCATTCTGTTTAAAAGCACCCTCGAGGATTCAGAATATTATCTTGGGCAACAAGGGGCATTAACATCGGTGGCAAGCGCCTAACTTTCGTTTTGCGGATGACATTGTCCGTTTTGCCAAACAGCACATGACTTACAAGAACTGCACCAAGAACTGAGCGCCGCAAGTGTTGAGGTTGGACTGCAAATGAACCGGTCGAATACAAAAATAATGACCAATGCAACGAAACGTAGGGTCGAGATAGATGGGTAGGAAATACAATATGTCGATGAATACATTTACTTGGGCCAGTTAGCAAGCTTCGAAAACAGGCATGATAAGTAAATGCTTCCGGATAAATGGGCCAACATCGTAACACCTTGGGTACCGGAGGATGGACAGAGATGTCGGGGTCGGCTACGAAAGCGTTGGCGCGACGACATCAGTGGATTCGAGAAGGAATGGTGGGAATCTGACAAGGATCGCGGTAGGTGGCAGGAGTTGGGGGAGGCCTTTGCCCAGCAGTGGGAAAATGTAAGCTAGTAAAAAAAAATATTTGTGAACTACAATTTGTGTATTCTATTCTTATATTATAATAAAGAGGTAAAATTTGCCGTTTGTATGTTTGTATGTTTGGGGGGGTAATCTCAGAACCTACTTTTGTGCGTACAACTAAGGTATGGAATACTTTGCCATCGTCTGTATTTCCTGATGGTTACTATCCGGGACAAGAATGAATAGATGTCTTCTAAATCTTCGACCATAATCACCGCTTACCATCAGGTCAAACGATCATTGAATCAAATGAATACAAAAGCTATTGAACCGATTCTGAAAATTGTTTCACTCATAGAAAGCTACTATCCCTGACTGTTAATGCTTTATTTAATTTTGATTAAAATACGTGGAAAGCCAGATTAGCTAATAAGTAATAAAGACAATTGTTTTTTTACAATTTAAAGTTTTACATTTTATTAATAAATTTTTGTATCCTTTAAAAAAAAGTGGCATTAGATGGCTCAACTAATTCTTTTATAATCGCTACATAGATATGTTAATCCTAAAATAATGTTTCTGTTGATAAATAAATAAAGTTAATAAATGTATAAGTTATTCTTCCTTTGATGGTTGTAATAAATATTTATTTAATATGAAAAAGTTCTTTATGTAAATCGAGGTTGTTAAAATAACCTAATTTGGTTACCGAGTTCCAACAAATATATTTTAGTGTTTTTATAATTTCAACAAATATATTTTAGTGTTTTTATAATTTCCAAATAATTCCCCATCTAAGGTTAATAACGGAAAATTCCATATCCATTATCACAAAAGGACTTATCGCTTCAAGATTATTTTGATTTTCACGAATTTTACTTCATTTTCTGTAATACATTTTGTGGCAAGAGCCTTTATCATTTGTCATCGCGCTCTGAAGATTTTGGGGAAAAGAGAATTTCTGTTTTTATTGTGATAATCTTGTTGTTGCTCTAAGATGTATCGGAGTAAAAGTGGAACTGCTATATTATATTAATATCCGTTTTCGTTTCCTTTATAATGCCCGTTTTCACTTACTCTAGGAGACGTCTAAATCAGATGCCTAAGTGATGACTAGAGACGTTAGGCCTTGCCTAAAGTTACGAAACCCATCAACAACTGACAGATGTGTTTGTTTCCAGCTCAATCAGCCTTTTCCCTTGTAAATTGTGAGATAAAATGAAAATCATTAACAGTGGCAAAAATTTAGATAATTTTCAGCTTAGGGTTCCACTATTGAAAATCGATTAGTGAAACGAAAGTTTAGGCTAAAGGATTGACTTACATTAGGCGTTACCGTGCCTTAGTTAGGCGCCCTTTGTTTATGGTTAGTGAAAACGGGTGTAACTGTTTACTTTTATTGAGATTTAGTTCTAAAGTTGCTATTGAAAATGATTAATAAATTTTTTTTCAACGTCCCCACTACTTTACATAGAGGCCTACCTCAGGTTAGGTTACCAACCCTAGGTTGCCTCATTGAGAAAAAAAACCCTAACTAACCTACTGGTAGAC
Source organism: Philereme transversata (assembly GCA_963924445.1). Classification (NCBI taxonomy): domain Eukaryota; kingdom Metazoa; phylum Arthropoda; class Insecta; order Lepidoptera; family Geometridae; genus Philereme; species Philereme transversata. The sequence continues at coordinate 18,811,716 of OZ004347.1, forward strand.
TCGTTGGGAATAAGTAATTGTTTTATGCATTAGGTACTTCTATGTATTTTATTTCAGCAAAAGTATATAAACTGCAATACTGCTAGACTTTTTTATGTTCTTAGTTGTATTAGAAAGATTTTAAGCTGGAAGTAATTTTTACAGCCTGGTTTTGAGATTAATTAGTTTAGGAGATAAGAAGATCCCAACCCATAATTTTATAAAAAATCAAGTAATATGAAAAAATTGAAAATCTTATTTTATTCTTATTTCAAAATAAAAATCATATATAATGTTAATTTATAAAGTACAAGCCCACAAATGCAGTTTTGTTTTTTCTCAGAACCAGCCCATATACCGATTACCAACATTCGCTGAAGTTAATTGGAGTCGGCCCAAAGGCCTCATTCTAGAAGCCTTATTACAACTAGTCGTTAGGCTAGGTCGTTCTAACAACGGTCGGAGGCTGTTTAAGAAAACCGTGTATGAAAAAATCAATGGTACGCGTTACCTTGCTTAAGTTACCCAAAGAGTTCGGAAACTCTATACCTATAAGTTTTGTTTTCGTTCGCAGCTTATACAACAGTTTTATTACTCTCTAAGTACTAGACGTGTAATTAGACTTTCATAGCTAAAGTACCACAAACCCACCCCGTACCCATTACCACTAAATCTCTAAACAAGTGCCCAGATGTTTCAACAATTAAATTCAAACGAGTTTATAGCAGCATAAAAAATAACGTTCGCCCAACAACGGGGACAATCGTTGGGCCAACAAATCTGCATTTTCAAGGGGAAATAGCTCGTTAACAGAGTCTGCGAGGAGTGACGGGTTAAAATTAACCCTTGATTGCTCTGGGTAGAAAAATATATAAAAGGATAATGTGGATACGACTTCTAACTCGTAGTCTACTAGTAAAATTCCTTCATTATCAAATACGTAAAACTTTCATTTATTTTCGACATAAGTTTAACCTTGTCTTTGTGGCGTCTTGGTTGTTGGTTACCCTGTTGTAATCACGGACAAAATAAAACTATTACCTACCTACATTTCCACAAGTCTTCGCCATCCCAAAGATATCCGGAAAAAATTGATTTTGAGCGGTAAGAAATAGTGCATCTATATTATTTTTAGTTAAATAGTTTACTTTTTACAATATATTATAATATATCACTTTTTATAATCCTTACGTATCCATATTATTACTATCGGCAACAATATTTTACTTGAAGATCCACAGGAAACCAAGAATTTTCAAATAACAAAAGTTGTCTAATGTAAAATTTGGTAAATGTCGCTTACGACGTTCTTCCATTCCAGGGTCAATAATTGAATCATTATTGTATTTAGAGTAGTTAGTATGGGTACTGACATGACATTTTAGACATTTATAATTTTTACTTTTAATGTTTGGTAAAACTATAAGATTTTACTTGGAATTCACATAAAACCTCTGAGTTTGATGTAAAGCTGTACTAGCCGCTAACTATAATTTTGTAATGTAATTTTGGAACAGGTCCGAATGACATCGAGAACATCCTTCAAAAAAGACGGTCTGGACTTGGGAATAGAGGGTGGAAAAATCTCAGAGAGAAACGCTTTAAACAGTCTCATTTTATCAATCAGTCAGCGCAGTCCGAAAACAGTTTGTTCTTGACGGCGAAGCCCTACCGAATTGAGCCTGGGAGCCTGACCCCTCGAGGTTGGAGTCCTCACGTCTCCCTCTTGGACTCTCGAGGCTGGAGACCTTTGTTCATTACAGACCTGGTGATCACGGTGGAGCTACTTTGTCTTCTCGGCCTCTCGTCGACGTAGGCTAGAGGCTCCACTAGCCTTCAACCAGCGCGCTTTCTACCGGACCTACAGACTCACGGATTCATCTTGTGTGCGCACCATAGTGGGACTATAAGTGTTTTTGATAAGTATCGTATTAATGTCAATCATTGTATTAAAACATAACACATTCTAAAATCCCTTTCTTTTTAAACCGATAGGTAGGTCTAAATTCAACTTGGCTTGCAGCTCTCTTTTACCGGAGAGAGTTGTAACGCTTCAAATTAAGGCAGACAAAGAAGTCCTCCTTCAAAAGTAATTCAACGTTCATTTTGTGTTGTTTTGGCGCCAAATTTGAATTTGCGAGTTGTCGAGGTATTGGATAGGCGGGAAAGGATTGGGTTGAAGTCTGAACAGTAAGGGTGAATCCGCACAGCGATATTTCACCGCGCGATATTTATTCTTGCGAATTATATTCCGTGCTCAAAATTACGCCTAGTACGCACCACGAATAAAATTCCGCGCGATTTTTGTTAATTCGATGCTGCTTCCGGCTGAGACGGACGTAATGTACATCAGAAAATTTTTGATTTACCTGCTATTATGGCGGCGACGTAACAGAACACGTATAAGTCATGAATACTAGATTCACCCTTTTACGGCCTTGAGACCTATGAAAGAATTTTTCTACTTAAAACATCAAGAGCTACGAAAATACAGTAAAAATTATTGATTAATTGTTCTATTTCAATGTCATCATTTACTGCTAAATCCTCGGGCGATCGGGCAGGATACGAAGCGCGCGACATCTTATCACATCTTGCCCGTTGCCAGTGCACAACTGAGTGCAACGCGCGAATTTTATTTCGCAGTGCGGCCACAGTCATACTACTTCATATTGCACAAAATTTTCGCACGGAAATAAATCCGTTTGAATTTGCATTAGATCACAGATTTTTTTCCGCGCGGATTTTTTATCGCCAGTGCGGATACTTATGTAAGATTCAATGTGTTACAGAATTGCGATAAAAAATTCGCACGGTGAAATATCGCTGTGCGGACAGGGCCTAAGGCTCGTAGATTCTTCTTTTTTAACAGAAGAGCTAGTAACTGTTTATTGCCTATTTTAATAATATTTAAATAGGTTTGCAATCTCAATAGAAGGAAATCAAACCTCTTTAAGTATTGATGTCATAAATAGACAAGAAAAACTATGGTGTCAAATTTATATTCTCTTTGGTATAATTACAAGTCATCTCAATAAATCTTCATCAATATATTACATTTCACAACATAAATACTATTTTCGGGTTTTTTGTTCCAATTCGTCATAAATTGAGAAACATTAGCATGTATTAAATATAAATATAAATATTGTTGGACATTAAACACAGTGCTATCTAGCCCCAAACTAAGCAGAGCTTGTACTATGGGAACCAGATAACGGGTAGAATACTTATATATTTTTTTTTTGTTAACACATACTTATAATATTAAAGAAACAACCAGACCCGGAACAAATATGTGTATATCATGCAAACATTTGTTCCGCGACGGGAATCGAACCCGATACCTCCTGCGTCTCAGCCGGCTATTCGCCTACTGCACCACGGAGGTCATTGATTTTAACTGTATTTTTTTGTGGGGTTATGGACAAAGTGTATTCCACCGATTACCCAACTGCGGTTGAAATGGAGCAACGTGTGTGATCCGTTTTCGCGACAATAACATCTACGTTGGTTCGAAATGCAAAACAGGCGGTATCCCAACGAGCGAGGTAATGTACTCGTATCCAGCAAGACGGAGCACACTTAGACCCGCTCCTCTAAATTAGTTTAGTAGACTCGAAAATTAGAACTTTGTTCAGGTTTTCTAAAAGTTTAAAACGAAATCTGTTTTTATTATTACTGTAAATAATCTAGTAGTCTGATAAGATTGTTGTCATTTACCTCTCAGAAGAAATTGGATAAGAATTTAAATAACTCTCTGGGTAGTCTACACTTTAGTTTCATATTTTCTGGTTAGCGTTTCAATGATGATTATTTTGACGACCTCCGTGGTGCAGTGGGTGTACAGCCGGCTGAACTGCAGGAGGTAGCGGGTTCGATTCCCGCCGCGGAACAAATGTTTGCATGATCTACAGATATTTGTTCCGTGTTTGGGTGTTTTTCTATATATTATAAGTATGTATTTACAAAAAAAAGTATATAAGTATCCTACCAGACATCTGGTTCCCATAGTACAAGTTCTGCTTAGTTTGGGACGAGACAGCACTGTGTGAAATGTCCAGAAATATTTATTTATTTATGTTTTATCCAAATTTTTTTTTGATCATGCTACGGTTTTCAAATATTGCCAATATACTCTTTGCAAGGGACCTTTTAACCCGTTCGGCTTTAGGGGTATTTTTGTAACACCCTGTATATTACAAGCGATTTAACTTTGTTATTTTATTGTTTGCTCCAATTAGTAATTTACCAAGTAAAAGGAGGCTGGCGAACGACTTAGAACGTGGGACCAGATCCACTTAAAATTACTCACAACTTAAACAACATAAAAAATAAAACGGCATTCATTCAATGTCTTTAATAAAACATTTTGGTGATACAATTATTTCTTATAATTAATTAATTAAACTAAGCGATGTCAGTCGGGTTTGCCTAATAATTAATATAATAAATCTTTAACAACCAACGTGAATTTTATATTATTTTTGTTACCGTCATCGTTTTAACAACCTATTCCAATTAAATTAATTAGGATTAACTTCACTATTCCACTTACATGAAATATTATTAAGGTGTCACAGATTTTTAAAGTTTTTATCGTATAACTAATAAGTAATACCTTAATACTAATTATTATTTACAGAAGTTGAAACAAAAAACTCATTCAAAATCAGTAAACACATATAAAACATGGAACCGATTCTTTTGAGAAATCCACAGTTTGACTAGTTGCACACTCGTTCGTTGATCAGCTATCAGAACCGAAATCAGAAATATTTTATTGTTAAACTGCTGTACAACAAAGATATTAAGACTATATACAAATTTAACTTCGGTAACGATTGGGCGGAGCATATAGATCTGTATCCGCGCGCAAAAAGTGACAGTGCTATTTACTTGCTTAGGTGAAGAACGAGACAAACATATATCATAGCCGTGCCGCATTGTCGCAGCAGTAAATGACGTAAGCGACAAAAGATAAAATCTCGAATTGCTCGAACCAACAAATGAAAACAAAAATGCTTTTCCATAAATTTAGATACCATAATTATATAACTGTATAAAAAATACTTTAAATCTTTTCTAGAGTCGGAGAATGAACGATATTAGTGTTTTAGAAGAGCCGATTTTGACAAACAATTGTATCGAGAAAGTTTCGCCAATTGCGTTTCTCACTTTCATGTAGTTTAAATCCTCAAGTAAATATTGCTTAAATATGAAATAAGTACCATTTTTCGTTATTGATTACGACAGTTAGTTGCGGCTCAATTTTTTTACATATCGTCTTAAATATTAAGTACAAGTACGTTAAGTTAAATTAAGTACTAGTCGATTTGTATGAATAAGTACTCATTATGTACAATTGAAAATCAATAAGTATTTATGTTTGGAAATTTCATTACGATTTACTTTACTTTTAAACAGTCTTTCGTTGAGTTACTTGTGCTAGCGATTATTTGTACTAAATATATAATTGTATGATTACTTCAGCAATATTTACTATTTTGTTATTCATTTAATAAAACAAAAGTCGCCTTATAATTACCAACCGCCTTTTATTTTGCTGACTTGCGCAGAGTCACGCCACCATGGCGCGACTATTACCTATAGTCGTTGACTGACGGTTGTCCCGTGTCCGTCAGGGCTCAGTCGTTTTCTGGCAGTTATGCTGTACACATGTAAGTACGTTGGTAGTAAATTCATTTACGGTAGCCATTGTGTTAATGTTGTTCTTATCTGTATATAAAATTGTCGATTAAGTAATAAATTCATGTAGAACAAGATTGATGTTATAAAATAATGAGAAATAAATACGATATCCCCATGGAAGTTGTTCTTTCTTTGGATATATGTATGTATGTACGAATGTTCATTAGACACATCCTATGGGCTAAACGGCTTGACAGATTTTGAATATAAGGTATTATTGAAATCGTCTATATCACGAAAATGACATATAAATTTCAAGAAATATTTATAATTAATAATCAACATACTTGATATATATAATGACGAACCTAAATCAAATAATTCAGACTTTCGCGATCATTATACATAATTACTGATTTAAACGGGTATTTATTTTTGTACCTTTTTATATTTGGTATCCCGAAGTGATTGTGTCTGCCCGCGACCATGCACGGCTGTTGCAATACCTATAGTCGAATCGTCGGGATGACAAATAAACCGACAGACCGAGGGCGACCACTTCTTGACCTGTCATCTACACTAGAGTCTTCATTGTATCGTTTGATGGTGCGATAAACGAATCTTTTGGTTATATTCAAATTTTTCAGTACTTATGTCAAAAATTTGAATTGGCGCGTAACCGCAACGATGCAATGCAATAACTGCAACACGGTCTTCTTTAAGCGTCCACTCCATATTTAAAAATGAGTAAAATTCTAAAAAGTATACATTTTTATTTTCATGAACAATTCGAAATTCGAATTCTATAAACTTTTTTGTGGCCAGCATTCTAAAAGAAAAGTATTGACTGTGTGACAATACTTATGACCTGACACTAAAGCCCCCGCCTGTGATTATCAAAATGTGCAAGCTGGTTAACCACTTTTCAATTAAGTTTTTCAGAAAGGGCATTTTAAAATATTATTTGTTCGGCAACGCGTGAATGATATATTAGGTGTTACAAACGTCCATATAGGCTACGGTAACCACAAATTAATAATCAAGTGCGCCATAATGCCCATAAATGGTAAAAATTAAACCGGACAAGTGCGAGTTAGACTCGCGCACCTAGGGTACCGAAAGATTTTTTTTTTATATAAAAACTAAATATTAACATTTCCCTTTTATTATGCTGCTTCCTTCCTTGCTTCTTGAAAAAATCATAATTCTGGATCAATGGAAAGTACCCTAATACTTTTGATTTATTTGCGAGCTGCATAAATGGCTGTATGTTTTGATTGCGTTGACATGATAGCTTAATTTTTTCACAACTCTAAGTGACTACATACCTACGTATTTGATATTAATTTCAACTTGATAACACAACGCGTTCGTCAGTAAAAGGGATGGACCGACAGAAACACAGACAATGAAGTGATCTTATAAGGTTTCCTTTTTTCCTTTTGAGGCACGGAACCTTAAAAATGCTGTTGGGTATTTTGATTTGTTAAATGTATTTTTTAAAACCTCTAGTTTACCCATTTGCACGTGAATATGAAACGTGAATGCCGAGCACGTAAAATAAAATTTGTATTTTAGAATACTAATTCCATATTTTATATGCGTTTCCAAATTCCATCGGATGTTTATGCTATAAGTATACTATATGAACATATCTTACGGTGCCAATCTCCTTACAATAATACGCTGTACAGTTATAATAATTATATTTACTTATACATCATTCTGTCTGTTCATATTTCAAGTTATTACCCTAACAATAATACTTAGGTACGATTAAAAATTTAAAAACATCAATACGATCACCCTTTGATCTTAATTTTGACTTGGTTTACATTACAGTTAAACGTTATCTTAAATTATTCTATTTTTTTAATTTAAACTTAATTCCGCTTAAGTTTTAACTACACAGTTTCCTTAAATAGGTGTTTAATTACAAGTATTTACATAAAAATAATATTAGGAATAGAAACGAGGTAGGTACGACACCGTGGATTAAGTTAAAACTTATAGTAGCAGGTTGGTAGCCCTGAAAAGAAACTAATAATATAAGATTCGATCAAGTACGAGTAAAACTCGCGCACCGAGGGTTTCCGAACCTAGATAGGTTTATTTATAGATAGATAACTCTTATCAAGATCCTCGTATCAAGAGGAAGGTTGCGGGTTCAAGTCCCGTCTAGGCTTGAAAATGTTTGAGATGGTTTTTAAATCTTAGATAACTCTTAGTGATACATAGGGTTGCCAACCGTACAGTATACGTACCGTACCGTATATTTAGTATTGTACTATATATTGAGTCTGCGTACTGTTTAAATATATGCAATATATATTATATAGAAATATAATATATTAAAGTACGTACAATACTACATATTCACCGAAATCCAACAAATCCTTCATATAAAAATTTGAGAACGCTCCTTTTTTTAAGAACGAATTTAAGAAAGCGTTCAGAACCTGTCCGTGATGTCAAATTCAGAACGTCAAACAAATTTTTCGTTTGCTTTATTTTTGTTTTGTAATTTTGTTAATTATTTTCAATTTGATGTTTTTCGGTGTTAAGAGAATTTGAAGTCGTTGTGGAAAGTGGTAGCGATAACGAAAGTGCAGCAAGTAACAAATAAAATCGTTGTTTATTTTTTGCTTTTTTCATAAAACACTATATGTTTATGAAGTGTACCATATTTTTTAAAGATTATTTTAAAAAATACTATATTTCCCCAAAAAAATGTTGGCTACCCTAGTGATACACCAAATCACAATTGCATAACCTAGAAAACTGAAAGACGTGTGTAGTGTAGAATAAGTGGTAGTGATTCCCAGAAAATAGATTAATAAACATATAACTTACGAACTTAGTTTTACGTAACTTAACTTATATGGAAGAAATGAGGCTGATCTACCCTCGGCAGGGAAACAAAAAGAGGCAAGTAATAAAGAAACAACGTATTAATGTATTAATTTAATTTGTCTTATAGGAAGAAAAATACTAACCTATTGTCCTGCCAGGTGATATTAATAGGTTTTATTCTCTAAAGAAATTTAAAAAAATCACAGTAAAAAGAAGATACAACCTGTTATGTTATGGACGACATTAATTCAAAACACACATCAGGAATCGTATCTACAGATTTAAGAGGTGGGCATAATACCGGTTGCTTGATATTTATCCTGTAATCGATACATTACAAATAAAAAATAAATAAACAGCGTAATGACGACCGAGTTGCCAAAGTACCTCTATTCTAAGCTCGACGGGTCGCAGAGCAAGTATAGCTCAAGACCGATGAGAAACCTGCTGCACTACAGTAAGTTCAAGACTGTAGCGTTTAGGGGCAGCTTGCAACCAAGTGTTGGAACAATCTGCCACCACCACTACGACTTTTAAAATCCCAATTCACGTTTAAAAAACATTTCAAACGAGTGGTGATAGAAAGGCAGAAAACTGGGTTACCTGGTGCGAACGCCCCCTTTACCTGCTAGTTTTAGGGTATTTTTTATTATTATTAATTTAATTCAATTCTAATTATTTAATTTTCATTTTTAATACTTTTTGTAATTTACTTATGTATTTTTTATAATCAATTCACCTGACTTTTTTATATTTTTATTTATGATACACATCACATATTTCATCATTGACATCACACAATTATAATTTTGCTCTCACAGGGTCTAGTGGGTGATTAAGCGGTCTCGGTAGAATAACAGCGTCAACTACTAACCCAGTTGACATAATGCTGAGTCGAGGCCCTTTTGCTGCTATACCACACAACATACCTACCTTATATTTCAAATTAATTATTTATTATATCTATTGTTTGTTTATTTCTTGCATGTTTTCATCTCTTACATCTTAAATCATCTTTTGTAACTGTATTATGTGTGCTATTTAGCAAATAAATGATTGTCTATGTCTATGTTTAAATCAAATCGGCGGCGCCAATGCGACGATGCCGCTTAGTCAGTTTAACTGGTACCTATGTACTTACATGATGAATGAATATGATTTGTTTATTTATTAAATAGAGGCTGTTTCATTGATATTGTTAGGACATAATATAAAGTTTGTTTAAAAATTTAAAATGTTTTATTGAGAAAGATAGAATTTGTAAAACCTATTTACAACAATACTAGCCATTAGCACTACGCGTCTTTTCATTTAATGTCGTACATAACATAACATGTTGGTTAATAAAAATAAACAGTTTTATTACTACAATGAGCATGCTTGCTGCACATGGTAAAATTGATTTGATGTCATAAACCGGTAGTAGAGCATGGTCTGATAACGTTTGTTCTGGAAAAACTTTAAATATTTAAATTTAAATATAAATAATTTAAAACTGCATAAAACTGATTATATTTCACCGTGTATAAAATAAACTGGACAAACATAACAATTTAATCATCGCCATAAATTTAACTTATATTATATTTAACCCTTGACGTAGAAAATCGCTGTTATAAGTTTCACGCCTATGTCTGTTAGTCTGTCTGTCTAGGGCATAATAGTTCACAATAAAATGGACCGATACGAACGCGTTTTTTTAACCCAGTTTAATGGGTATGTTTCTTAGCTATCTGTGATGAAGGTCAGCCGATCGGAAGATTTTAGCATATTTCCTTTTTGGCGAAAACATCTCAGCTGTGAAATGGAAATTTATGAAAGTTTTTTTCATCATTGATTTATGCATGATTTATTATTTTGTTACTAGATTTGAACTTACGTCCTATGAACCAAAAGGTGCTATATTCCACTAAGCCACTCTCACACAGGATTACTGCATATCGACGATATTTCAACCGCAGATGCTCAATTAACCATAATTACGTTCCGGATATTCGCAAATTTTCATTATGACGTGGTTTTCAATTTAAAACTTAATCCCTCCGACCGAATATTTACAAGTTACCGACTATTAAATTATATTCTGATACAAACAAATTGTACTATGAAAAGTTTTTATATGGCTTCGCCTAAAACACATAAATAAAATTGAAGGTTCTACTGGGTAACTCAGAACATGTATGTTAACCCAAATCAAGATGATTGTTCTCATAAAAATGTATAACATTTTCGTGTAAAACATTATATTAGAACACCTGTAGTTGATCGCTGTAGAGTCTAGATTAGGTTTATAGATGCAGCTAGTTCCTTAAGAACCTAGGAATGACCTATATGCAGCTTTCTCTGACTTTTCTCGCAGTGGTGACCACCTCAGGCCGACGTGAGGACGCGATGTCGCCGCTCCGAGCCAGCACTCCTCGATTCACCACGCTTATACTTACTGACGACTGTGGAAGAGAACATTTGTGATTAAAAACCACATAGTAACAATATAAACTCTATGCTAAAATTGGTATTTTTCAAACTTTCGCGATCACTTTACATAATAACTGATTTAAACGGGTATTTATCGCATATGTAACTTTTTTATTTGTTATCGCGGGCTTAGCCGCAACCACGTCTGTTGCAACATAATCGAAACGTCGGGATAAACAAATACAAAAGGTACATACGCGATAAATTATGTATAAAGTACTGTATTATTATTAGCTGTGGTACATTTTTTTTATCTAGTTTTTTACCATTATATTTTATTTAGTTGTTTAATTTGTTAATCGTACTAAGGTTCCCACGATACAAGCTTCGCCTAGTGCGGGGATCGTTGATTGAGATATATCTGTTAACCATAACTGCATAAACCCGTGTTTGTAATGTTTATAGAACTAGTGGTTCGCCCCGAACTGAGATCTCGCGAATCTCCCAAAATAAATATTATTCTTAGGGCAACTTGCACAATGATGCCTAAACGTATTTATGGCTAAATATGATTTAAGGAGTTGTCAAATAATACAAATACTTCAAATTTAAACATGTTTAGTCGCTAAATACGTTTAGTGATCTTTGTGCATGCCGGCTTTAATCTTTGACTAATAAATTGGTGCCACGAAATGCATAACCAACCTACTTGACCTACAGTTTCATCCAAATTACATGTAACGGGGGTTCTTGTTAATTGGTTATATTTTTTGGGGTACAAATTGCAGTTATTCTAGATTTCACACTTTTGCCTATATTTGTGTCAACAAAGCTACACGAATACCAAATTTCAGCATTGTGGATCAATGGTGTACCCTGTGAATTTTGTCAAATATTGTTTTTATTATGGCAAGTAACTCAAAAACTACAAAAATTATACTAAAAATAAAAACGGGGTTTAAATGTACTAATAAAGACCTTTTATTCGACGTCCTACTTGACCTAATAGTCTCATTTTCATTTTTTTTACCCCTCTTGAACCCCAATATCTCAACAACCCCCGAATATTTTTAGCTCATTGAGTCACACTAAAACTGTGTCATCACTACCTACCTATATACCAAATTTCATGATGATCGGATAAACGCTACGAAATTTATCCTCGGACAAATAAACATACATACATACATACAACGCCGATTTGCCCAAGTTGATTTGGAGATCTCGCTTCGCTTGATCAATAAGTAGCCTAATAAGTTGTTTAAGTAGCAATAGGTAAATACATTTTTCATTTTTCAAATACCCGTTTAAATCAGTAATTATATGCTTAAATTATAAAATTAAGGCAACACTTTTTTTATAAAAATATCTACTCATAAATAAAACGTATCATTTTTTATTAGTTTGGGGCGTAGGCTGTTCTAAGTCCACTATTATTTAGTATGTACACATATTAACTGACAACAGATGGAATCACTAAAGATTAAATTAAATTTAATTATTTGTCCCTGTGGGGCGTAGGAACTAGAACAATTATCCAACAGAATGCTTTGCCGCCATACCATTATAATCACTGTCATCGTTACTTGATAAATTGGTATCTGTTTTAACTACAAATATGAACCAATGAAGGTTAATGATTTTAATTTGAAGGGTCGACCTAGAGAGTCTTTGAAGGTTTGGGCTAGAAATTGTATACGATTGCATGCAACAAAAACAAAGCGATACTCGGTATTAATGTTTACGAAAAATTGCTATAACAATGCATTTTTAATTTATTCATCACTTATGCTCTAAAAGTTGGTAATTGTAAACTCGATATTGGCTCCGTAAATGTGATTTAAGGCACTAGGGCCGTAAGTAAAATAAAAAAAAAACTATGCAAACGTAATTTAAAACTCCTTCATAAAAACAAATTGTATTCATTGCGTAATATGGGTGATAACAAGGCGTAGGTACAGAACATTTCCAGTTGCTCAAGGAAACCGTAGCTTCTCAGAAACAATACTAGAAACAACAATACTCACTGCACTAGCTGGGAAGTTAGTCTGTCGTTCATTGTACATTCTGTGCTCGCTGTCCACTTCAGGGCTTGCTATTCTAAAGTCTCCAATGGGTTTTTTATCTAAAACGAGACATTTCAAACTGAAAAACTATTTCTATTAAAACAATGAGGGTAAACTATAGCTTCTTCTGTGTTTTTTTAACCTTTTTTATACCGTCGATGCAAAACGAGGGGTGTTAAAAGTTAGATGCTTATGTCTCTCTGGGTGTCTGTGTGTGTCTGTCTGTCTGTGGTATCGTAGTTTCATTTTTATTTATTTACTCTCAAACAATAAACTATTGTGTCGGAATTTTTGTCCTTTTACAATTACAAAATACTTTATAAATAATTATTGTGAAAGACAACAGTTTTGGTAAGTACATGAATGAATGAATGAATATTTGAATATTTATTTATTTCACACAATATACAAGTACAAAAATACAATACATTATTATTAGGTAGGTACATGTAACAAAAATTAAGATGATTATTATGTGACAACAATTATGTATGAGCCTCAGTTGCCTAAACTAGACAGAAAAGCCTGTATGATTGGCAGCTGTGCTCCCCCTGCTTAATATCAAGTGGAATGAAAAATAACAATACATTAATTTTATATAAATAAGACCAATCATTATTGTGTATCTGTATATATGCAATTAGAAGTATATTAATATAAATTAAACATACATATTACAAAATGAAAACCTGTCCAAAAATTAAATTCAATAGTACCCAAACGGATGGACCGATTCGGACGCGGTTTTTTGAATAGAAAGCTAGTTTAACTGGGGTGGTTTCTAGCTGTGTCAGTTTCTAACCCCGACCCAAAAATATGGTGGGTTTTTTTTTACTTTTGAATAAAATACACAGAAAATATGAACAGAAAATAATGATGATGATGATCAGTGAATGTAATTTCTTTACCATAATGACACGGTATAATGTCAGGGTCCGTGTCTTCCACCTTCAGCTCGTACTGACTGCTGTACTCCAGCTTTGGGGAACCGCAGTAAGTATTGACGTTATCTGTCTTTGACAGGGAGTCCACGCTTTGTTCCGTATACAGGGCACTGTTGAGAGAAAGTAAATAAAGTACATTTTATTTTCAATTGTTTACCAACTAACAACTAAGCTAACTTAAAGTACATAAATGTATTCCACCCATTCGCACACACCATTTTGGATCTACGTTCTTGATGCGCACAGCTAAGGTATAGAACACTTTGCCGTCGTCTGTTTTTCCTAAAGAATACAATCCGGGTCTCTTTAAGGTAAGAGTGAATAGTTTTCTTCTAGATCTTCGTGCTTCATCTTAGACTACCTCATTGCTTACCATCAGGTGAGATTGTGGTGAAACGAAGACCTATATTAAAAAAAAAGTGGTCCCACACTACGGGCCACATAAGAAAGCTCAGGGTCGCTCAGCGTGCTATGGAGAAGGCTATGCTTGGTAATTCTATTCGAGATTGAATTAAACATGAGGAGATTCAGAGACAACCCAAAGGTACTAACATAGTCCAGAAGATTAGCAAGCTGAAGTGGTAGTTGGCGAAACATATAGCTCGAAAAGTTGACGGCCATTAGGGTAGAAAAGTTCTGGAGTGGAAACCACTGAAAAGCGCAATGTAGGACGCCCCCTCATTAGATGAAATAACGACCAGATAAACATTGCTGGGAGCAGTTTTATGCAGGCCGCATATGAGATCTATGAGGGAGGTCTATGTTTCACAGTGGAAGTCCTATGGTTGATAAGATGATGATGATGATGAACTAGCCTAAGCTAAATTACATGCTTCTGTGTATAATTTAATAATTCAACAGCAAAGAAGCGTATGTGGCGTAGCTGGTCTAGTTTCTTTTACTATTAGGGTTAGAAAAGGTTTGCGCGATCAACTCTCGGAAAGGGCCATGTCAAGTTGCTTTTGTGTTTTGGAGGACATTGTTAGATACTTCGAAAAAAAATTGATTCACCGCGGAACTTTGCAATGGAACTACTGTACGATATAAAATTATCAACACCAGAATTCGTAAGAAAATTAAATATTTTTAATACTCACGAATGTGGAGGACGTTTCACAGCCCCTAGTCTTCGAGATGCATTCCTTCGGTACAGTGCAGCTAGGACTGCGCTGCCGGCAGCACACAGGGCCCCAGCTGCCGCAACTATCGCAGTTAGCCAGGGCGAGAGCGGTAGGGATGTACTCATTCCTGCCACAAATAATAATACTGTCATGATAGTGATCGATGAAAGTGAATCGCAGATTTCTGCATAACTATTTCTCAGCTGAATAAGCACTGAATGGTAAATTTGGAAGACTATGAGCTTCTATAATGGGGCAGCTGTCTTATGATTGAAGACGCTTTATTTTTCGTGTTATGCAAACAAATTCCACTGTTTCTTTGGAAAACTCTATCGTTCTTCTAAGTACTTCTATATTAAAATTAAAAGAAGATGGTGATCTAGTCTCATGAAAAGATACTCAAGCCTAAATCGAGGCTTAAGTTTAGATTTTTCAGAGTTTCTTATAGGATAACAAACTGTCCAAAATCTTTATTCCATTTTAGCTTAGTTCTTGCATACAGGCTCTAGTCTTACCAGTATACTTATCAGGCGATCGTATACCAACAGTATACAACACAACTTCTTCGCTCCTGCCTTTAGCGTTGGCTGCGTAGAGGATGAGGGTATAACTGGAGTGACTGTCCAGATTGCTCACTTCGAAGACTGGGGAGCTGTTCGAAGAAACGTTGGCTCTGACCTGGAGGAAAAGTTACTCACTTAGTTGCCACCTTAAGATATACCGTTCATGTGTTTAAGATGTACCTGAAATAATTAAATATTACTCAAGCTGATCAAGAAAAGAAAATTGATACAAAACAGAAGCTTTAAGTTTGTATGGGCTACACAATTTCAACATCAATAATAAATATTTATTTAGGAGATTATAACTGTTATCGTATTAACTATAGAACTTACTGTCATTGAAGGCAGTTCCAGCACTTCCATATAGAAGAGCTGGGGCAAGCCACCGTCGAAGCCTTCGATGCACTCCACCTGCAGTCCAGCTGAGCTCTGGTTCACTACCGAGCAGTTCTGCAGGGACATCGGATGACCTTTACCAGGAAAATTAATCATTTCAGATCACCGAATACAGTTTTTAGAAATCAATTCATAATTTTCTCAAACTCGCCAAAATAGTCACCTTCGGTAGCAACGTCAGTTTCGTCAAATTTGTAAACTTAACGTTATGATTTTTCAAAGACTTACCAGCAGCTACCAGCTTGTAAAGACAGGACGTTTCCATCTTCCCAACAGAGTTCCGAGCTGAGCATAGAACGGTCCCGAAATCCATATCCGAGGATGGAGTGTAGCGAAGTGTGGAGGTAAACCCAGTGCTTGTGAACAAACTATGAAAATAAATAATAAATAAATAAATATTGCTCGACACTTCATACGCTATCTAGCCCCAAACTAAGCAGAGTTTGTATTATGGGAAATAATAGAATACTGATAGAATACGTAAATACTTATTTTTTTTTGTAAATACATATTATAATATAAAAACATCCATACCCAAAACAAATACCTTTAGATCATGCAAACATTTGTCCCGCGACGGGAATCGAACCCGCTACCTCCTGCATCTCAGCCACCCACTGCGCCACGGTTGATGTCGAAAGATGCTTCTTATTTAATACAAGAAAATCATTGGAATCATTTCAATCATCCTGTCAGAATTGAAATAAAGATCGGAATACTTGAGCCAAGTCATCGACATAATATCCGCTGAGAGCCAAAGAAGCAATAACGGTTTCAAAAAACTGGAAATTGTTTGAGTTTGTTAATGGAATCGGGGACAAGGAGAACTAAAATACCGGGTGTATAAAGATACTTCCTTCTAACTTCAGAAGGATAAAGTTCTTATTAACATCATCACATCAGCCACAGATTGTCCACTACTGAACATATGTCTCCCTTCTAGATTTCCAAAGCTACCGTTGCACGGAACCCAACAGCTCACAGCTACCTTTATTAGGTTTGATTTCCATCAAGTGGGGGGCCCTTTCCAGAGCGTGGTCGGCACTCCAGAGCACTTCTGCCACAACATAGTTAGTTCTTGGAACTGTGTGCCCCGCCCACTGCTACTTCAGTTTGTTAACTAAGAAGTGGACTAAGCAAGTTACCTTTCCTCCAAATCAGTTTGCTCGCCAGAACTATTGAAGATCCAGCTGAAACTAGTTGGAGGTGGACTGGAGTCCACAGCACAGTGCAGAACTATGGTCTCCTGCTTTAAGGCTCCATACACTTCTCCTTCGTTCATGGTCTTGCAGACTGGGGCATCTGTATCAAAGTGAAGTAGATGAGATGAAAAATACATTTGGAATAAAGTCAATTCCATTATACTACACACTTTGACTTC
The DNA here is from genome assembly GCA_963924445.1 of Philereme transversata. Lineage (NCBI taxonomy): Eukaryota > Metazoa > Arthropoda > Insecta > Lepidoptera > Geometridae > Philereme > Philereme transversata. Next base: position 18,829,086 of record OZ004347.1, read on the forward strand.
AAATAAAGTACTTTTTAGCTGTATTCCTTAGGGTGCAATGTAAATGAATGTAGACCAAGTGTTAGTTGGACGACCTGTACATATTTATATATTTGTTTATTTTAAGCCTCCTGTGGAGGCTGTACACAAAATAAGTGTAGCACAGAAAGCCATGGAGCGCGCCATGTTCTGCATCACACTCTTAAATCGAGTTCCCAATACGTAAATTCGCAAGCAGACAGAAGTACAAGACGTCAGCAAGCGAATATTGGGGCTCATGTGGAGTTGGGCAGGACACTTTGCCAGACGTAGTGACGGCAGGTGGACTAAGGCACTAACAGAGTGGAGGCCGAGAACTGGCCATCGAAATAGGGGACGTCCATCAGCGAGATGGGTCGACAACATCAATAATACCATGGGTCGTACGTGGTTCAGACTGGCACAGGATCGGGAAGAATGGCAGACACAAAGAGAGGCATATGTCCAGCAGTGGTTCGACACGGACTGAGAACGATGATGATAATGATGATTTATTTTAAGAACATTGTCACAATCACCATAACTGAATTAGTAGATAGCAATAGAGCATTATTTCTGTGGGGTAATCATCAGGTCGGGCATGTGCTAGCGCCGGCACCTCATTTAATTTATAGTAGATTATTAAACGAGGGGATAAAACAGTGTCTTGCGTCACGGATGCTATATTGAATCCCGAATATAACGAAGGATTCTAGAGTTAACACACAAGTGAAGCGAGGGAGTTACTAGAATCCTGAGTGTAGAGAGAGATATAAGCACACCCAAAAAGCAGACTTTAATCCACGAGGAGAATACTCTACTTTTCACACTTTCTGCGAGACAATAAAAACCAAATCTGTATTGGTGCATTCTGTGCAGAGGTTAGTTCGATTTACGAATAATTTCTTATTGTGTGGGTCTCTTTGGTTCAAATTTTAATACAGATGAGGTTCCAAATTCAAATCACATTATGCCTGCTGCGGCATAATGAAATTCAATACACGTTTACTCCCGGCTCAGCCGTAGGAATTTAATCGCTTGCTTTTGGTGAGATTTACATGACATATAATTTGACATTGTCAAGCAGGTGGTGTGAAGAAAAACTTACACCTCACTTGCAGTGATACAGCATTGCTAGTCGCACTACCCTCGCTGTTGTAAGCGAGACAGCTGTAGTCCCCAGCAGCTGTCCTGCTCACACTCTGTAGCACTAGGCTCTGGTCGCTTAGAATTACTCCGGAACTGGCGTTCTGCTGGATTTCTTTCGTCTGGAAAATTAATAAATTGAAATAATCTTGAATATACTAAGGGTTGAAGATTGAGACAAGCGTCAATGCAAGGTAGAGGATTTAAGACTTCAATATCAAAAAGTGACATTTCCTTGTATGAAAATAATATCAGTGAAAACTACGATGAAGATGATGAAAACGCTGCATGTGACTGTTTAGAACCTGATTGTGGACTATTCATTTTTAGTGAGTTTCAAAAGGTGACATTTTACAACTCTAATTAATCAAATGGTGACATTTACTTGGTATTGGATCAAAAGGTGTCATCTCAGAGATACTTTATATTATATTGGCTTAATTTAAAAACCTACATGCATATTTTTAAATACGTTAACATCTATCTATTAACCTTATATGCTTAACCATATATGGTAAACAAACATACATAATAATTACACAGCTTAACCAAAATATTTATTTTCTCAATTTACTGAAAAAACGAAAATGTGTAAATATCAAATTTGTTCCTAACCTCCTCGAATAAAGTTAGTGTAACACATTCATGAAAATTATGACTGACATAACAGTAGGACTAGTAAGTAACTTACAGCTTCAATCAATAGGCAAAACAGCCCCATTAACGCGCTCAGAAATGGAGATAAATAGCAATAGAGTTAATAACTAACTGCAATGTACAAAACTTCTGAAACATGAAAAGAAAAACTTCTCGACGCAGGAAGTACCTACCCCTTTGTACCAGGTAAGCTTATGGGTCTTCGGGTTCGCTTTGACGCTACATTCAAAGTACACGTCATCACCTTCCTTGATGTGACCAGGGTTCAGACTGGAGCCAAGTTTCAGGGTCACAATAGGAACATCTGAAGGCAAAACGAAAAATAAGGAATGTAACCAATATTACCAAACGATTTTTTTATCCCTAATTCCAACATGATGCTCTGAATTTGCAATCTGTCACGTATGAAATAGAAACTGGTTGTAATATTGATATTTTTCTCGGAATGTCTTATCTCTGGAAAATAAACAATATTTTAGATTTGTGTTTATGTTTAAGCCAGTAAGAAGACGCTCTGAATTCGTTTATTCTGGTCCCAAATTAGTCATTGTATACTCGATATCTGCTCCGTAAATGCGAATTACCGGCATAAGTAAATTTGAAAATAGAATGAGGCTCATTTCATTCAAAGTAAGCTAAAATTAAATACAACCTCCATGACAATTCCTTATTTTTATTAAATGACAGTACAACACAGTAGTGAAAAAAAAAAAGATATCGGGAACGCAAATTTTCTAGCAAAAAAACTATTAGAAAAATACTTATTTAATTTTCTCGCAATGAAGGCTTTTCATTTTAGATTTAAAAAGAAAAAAACTAGTTCCAACTAGCGTAATAGATGGCGCTGTCTGGAAGTGCGCCACCAGAAGATATGGTTTTTAAGGCAAAATCTCAAAGACACAAAATTTGTCTAGACAATTTCACTTCATCAGATAGACACACATAAACGTTTCTTTTTTATTTCAAATTCCTTGGAAAATAATGTTGATACGACACAATTTACTTTCCTTTGTTAATCAGAGCATGATAGAGCAACGCCATCTATGAGCAGATAAAAAAGCATGACCGTGAAAACCCCTCATTGTGATGAACACTTGTACAACAATGTAATGTATTAATGTTGTATGTAGGAGAATTTAATTCTCCTTGCTCCTAAAGAGAGATAGGTAAATATAATCAATTCTTCACTTTCAAATTCACTCAATTCAAAACTTACAATTTCAGAGACTTTAAGAGGAAATCCGGGAAGCAAGACATTTGTATACATAGGACATAGGTATTTAACAAATCTATTGCTGTCGCGCTGTGCCCTATATGCCCTATGTGCGTGCGATAGAGACAACTGCAGGTCGGACTGATTATACCTATATAAAATAGACGAAATCACTGTTTCGTAGTCCCCTATTTCCTCCTCCAAAACTGGACCGATTTTCATTTTTTTTTTGAAATATGTAATAAAAAGGGCTTTGGCTACGTTTGTACGTTTCGTTATTTTTATTTATATTCGTTAAATTTGTTTGCTGGATGTCTGAAAAGGGACTGTAAAAATTAGCAATTTCTGTGACTTTAGAAGGTTCCTAGTTCTTATAGTAATTAATTTATGGATAAAAACTAAACGTAAAGACATGACCGTGGTACTTGTAGATTGTATGGTAAAAAAATATTTGCTCTAGTATCACTATCCAGAGAGGAAACAGGGGACTACTTTTGTATGAGCGAAACGCAGCCCAGATTTCCTCTTAATTATGTTTAGTTTGTAAACACATCAATATTTTCTCAACTCTTGTATGCATACTTAGAAATATAATTGAAAAAACATAGAGTATTAGAAGTCATGTTCTACGCTTTTCAATTACTTTTGTTTTGATTTGTTTAATTGAATTTGATTTGATTCGTGAGTAGTTTTCTGGTGGTCAATCATGGTATCATAGCGGCTGCTTGGCATCTACTGGCAGTGATCTGGAGCAGTCGAGCTATCTGTGGATCGTTTGCAACGATTTTTAGATGATTCAACTATTCAAATTCCAATTTACTATAATTGTATATTTCTTCTGGTAATAAGTACTTCATAAAGCTTAATTTTTTTTTTATCTCGAATCCCAATGCCTTAGACGTAGGTGTTTGATATTGATCTGATTTATATAATTCGGTAATGCGGCTGGAAATTAAAATTAAGACTTATAGAATATCTACAAAGATGGATGGGAAGCACTTTAAACATAATATTTCGCCTAAATTATTTATGGAAAAGCAATAAAACTGGCAACAGGATTTCATTCCCGCTTCCCCAGATACCAATACCCAAAGGTATTTAATCAAGTAGCATATTGCATTACGTCTATTGTTCGACAGCGGATCGGAATGAAATGTATACCACTGTGTAAAACGTATATCATTTTATTCACGAATTTGTGTATTATATTTTCCCGAAAATACCATTTGAAGTGGACAAAAAATTTGTATCCAAATTTTTTAACAAATTCAATTCTTTTATTTTGATGGGTTTGGATCATATTTATGAAAATTGGCATAGCTAGCTGAATCTAGTTTTTATATTGATATGTTTGCATGCAGTTTTTTTTTTTCATTTTTCATCATAGTGAAGCGATTGATTTAGTAGTATTGGGCCCCGGGAAGGGTGGCGTTTACATAGGAAGGTCACTTCCAGTTGACTTATTATTATAAATACGGCATTTATCACGTACCGTTTTATCGGTCTTTCGAACAATAATGTTTCAGTTCAATTCGTGAACCTTCATCAGGGTTAGTGCGATCCGCTCCGAATAACGTCTCGCCTCTCACTACGTGCCGCAGCCCTTTTCGACTAACGAAGAGAGTAGCAGTGATGATGACACAGCCTGTCAACACGTCGGGCCATAGTTGACGCAATCCCTACCACAGCGTCCGTCTACTCGCGCGCAGAGGGCTGCGGCACGTAGTGCGAGGGAAGACGTTACTCGGAGCGGATCGCATTGTCGGTTGAAACACCGATAAAACGGTACGTGATAAATCCCGTATTTAAAATTTTGTGTGCCAATATAATCAACTATCTATATCTTCAAAGGTTTGCTAGAAGAAAATCCTTATTAGAGTTGATCTCTCCATTGTACATAATTATCCTTTTTGTTTATTATTTGTCTCTATGACTTATGACTTATGTTTCAGTCCGCTTTTCCGGTTGCATTTCAGAGATAGCTATAACTCTTTTCTTTAATAATAAATATAAATTTTTAACATAAGTTTGTAAATTACCTTTGTAAAATTTTTTACTTCTACAAATCATCCATGACAATTTTGAAGTAGCTTCAAATTGGTGTGAATGAAAAACGAACAAAAGCATGTAATGAACACAGATAAAAATTAATACCTACAAACTCCAGGTTTGATTGGACCCATTTTATCTGATTTATTTTTAGTGTAACTATTTAATACACCTCTACTTCAAAGCAAAATAATATTGTAATTGAATACTCAATCCAGTCAGTACAAAAGGTTCTAAAAGAAATAGAAGCTATACAATGTACGTATTTGATCAAACGAATTAAAATTCATATTCTTTTAGCTAAATACACCATTCATATACCTTCATCGTGTCATTGGTTCAATGACCAGTCTGAGGGTAGTATGTCAGTATGAAACATATACTTACATAACTAGATTGATGAAATTATTTATATTATAAATCAGCGTGTTGAACTAATAACTGAGTCGTTTATAAGATATTCCTGTTAATCTACAATGAGCATAGAATGAACAGAATTAATCCATAAATTAGCATAAATAAAAACATGTCATGCAAGTTTTTGTGTCAACTTTTAACATGGCGATTTATGGCTTACTATTACTTACATGGTGGTGGTGGACAGGGCCAAATTAACCCTATCGAGGCCTCTAGGCAATGCAATTCTCGGGGCCACTTACCTTTACCCTTTTCTTACTTATTATTTTTTTTTCTATTACAAAAGTCAAATCGATCAGATCGACTCCTGATTTTTGCTTTATTGAAATGATCTTATTGCAGAATGTGTCCCGCATCGACTAGGCCCCCATGGGCCCCTAGTCGGTGCGGGCCCCCTATGCAGTTGACATATTATAACTCACAATGTACATTGAGTTGCCACTGATCTTCAACCCTGGAGTCAGCCAAGCTAGGGTTCTCGGCTCTGCAGACCAGGTACTGCTCATGGTCTTCTGCCATCGGCACGAAGGGAAGCATGCTGAGGGTGGAGTTGGTTTCTGAGAACTAATAAGAGAATGAATAGAATATAATAATCATTTCTTTGGTACAAGCAAAATAACACAATTATAAGCATAACCACCTAACTTGACCTACAGTTTCATTCAAATTACAGGTAACGGGAGTTCATGTACATGGGTTTTTTTTTGGGTAGATATTGCAGTTATTCTGGATTTCAGACTTTTCCCTACATTTTTGTCACTAAAGCTACACGCATACCAAATTTCAGCACTGTGGGTCACTGGCGTACCCTGTGAATTTTGTCAAAGTTCAGTTTTTATTATGGCTAATGACTTAATAACTGCAAGGTTTAAACTAAAACTAAAAACGGGGTTAAAATGTACTAACAATGTCTAATACGAAATGTATTAGACGTGCCACTTGACCGGATAGTTTCATTTTAGGTTTTTTTACCCTTCTTGAACACCAATATCTCAACAACCTCCCCACATTTTTAGCTCATTTAGTCTCACAGCAGATCGAGCGAAGCGAGATCTCCAAATCAACTTGGGCAAATCGGCTTTGTATGAATGTATGTATGTTTGTTTGTCCGAGGATAACTTTCGAAGCGTTTATCCGATCATTGTGAAATTTGATATATAGGTAGGTAATGATGGCACAATTTTGGTGTGACTCAATGAGCTAAAAATTTGGAGGGGTTGTTGAGATATTGGGGTTCAAGGGGGGTCAAAAAAATGAAAATGAGACTATTAGGTCAAGTGGACGTCAAATGAGAGGTCCTCATTAGTACATTTCAACCCTGTTTTTATTTTTAGTTTAATGCTTGTAGTTTTTGAGTTATTAGCCATAATAAAAAACAACTGACAAAAAATCACAGGGTACACCAGTGACCTCACAATGCTGAAATTTGTTATTCGTGTAGCTTTAGTGACACAAATATAGGCAAAAGTCTAAAATCCAGAATAACTGCATTTTGTACCCCAAAAAAGTAACCAATTAACATGAACTCCCGTTACCTGTAATTGGAATGAAACTGTAGGTCAAGTAATTTGGTGATTTATTTCGTGGCATTATTTTGATTGTCAAAGATTACAAATAATATTTTTTTATTTTAATCGAAGACTCGCGAGATCTCAGTTCGAGGCGAACGACTAGTTAGTCTAGTTTTCGCAAATAACTAGTTTTCATGTTTATTTTTTAACTTCAATTTCGGAAGGTATATTTTGTTATATATGACGTTTCTTTTATTCGCGTAAAACTAGATTAATTGAAATAAATCTGCTACTTCGTCAATTTATTTTTGAAATACTCTATGGACTTGGCTTTTGAGTTTAGCAATGTTTTTTTATTATTGATGATAGTCAAGCGCTTGATCACTACCCTACCTGATGGTAAGAGATGGTGTATATTTAGTACTTTCCAGTGATTTCACCACGTTCAATATAAAACATTGCGAAAATAAACACGATTTACTTACTTTTTCTGATAATTATACGTTTTATTTGAGCTCTAATGTGAAGCGTTTTGAGTCAACGATTTATGGTGGCGTCACCAAAACTGCTTCACCATTAATAAAGTAAGCTTAATAATCGAGGGTTATGGTACGAAATGTAAGTGTACAATCTGTGTACCCCTGTACAATCTGAACTTAATACTCAGATACTATATAGACAAGCAATGTCTCATTAACAATACTAATAAGTTCGGACTTCATTCCGATCAGCGAACGATAAGAAGTCATGAAACTATATTTCGTGTTCATGCATAGCCATGACCAACTCATTAACAAGTTCCAATTAGCAACAAAGACGAGTGTTTCGGCGACAAACGCTGAGGAATTCACAGCTACTCGCATTGACTGTGTTTATGCTCGAGTGGAATTTCTACTACATTCGCCTATATTTACTGTACGGTTATTTTCTAGGTCAGTAACATTATTCTTGGGTAGTAGTAATTACATTTTTGGTGTGTAAACTAATCATCGTAAATAATTAATTAGGTTTGTGGAAGTGCCACTATTTCTATTATTACTTTATTTCGTTCGTGGAATCCAGATATAAACGCCGTTTTTGTGCTGCAGAAGAGGGCTGTTCGAGTAATTTATAATATGGGTCCCAGAGAATCATCACGCAATAAGTTTAAAGAAATCAATATTATGACATTCCCTTGTCAATACATCTATGAAAATCTGCTAAATGTTCGCAAAAATATTAATTTGTTTCAGAAAAATAGCGATAATCATAATTTTAATACTAGAAATAAAGATAAACTCGCTGTTGCCACTTGTAGACTCCATAAAGTTAATAAATCGTTTAAAGGGCAAGGTGTACGCTTTTATAACAAACTCCCAAGGGATGTATAAAAATTGTAAATTAATAAATTTAAAAACGTAATTAAACTAAATCTTTATAAAAAAGCCTACTATAAAATATCGGATTATTTAGATAGAGAAGCTTGGGATTGAAATTGATCCAACTCGTTCAAAATGTTACAATTGAGACGTAATTTATTTTCTGTATTATGTATTGTAAAAGGATCATTAAAAAAACAACCAGCCTTGTTTCTTGCCTTTCTTTCCTGGCTTGGTCGCGGAGGAACATGCAGTAAAATTGGCGTTTTAAAGTGATCCTTGTGATTTTAATGAATAAAAGATTTTGACCTTGACTTTGAATAACATTGGTGCCTCTCAGATAGTTGCTCATCAAAACGTTCGTGGAATAATACCTCGGCTGTACTGCCTACCTCAAATAGCTTGATAATGATCCTGAATTTTGATCAGCAATACTGCTTCATTTACTTACTAATCAATATAACTAGTGGTTCGCCCCGAACTGAGATCTAGCGAGTGTACCATAAAAACACAAAAATATTATTCGTAATCTTTGACTATCAAAATAGTGCCACGAAATAAATAACCAAATAACTTGATCTACGGTTTCATTCAAATTACAGGTATCGGGAGTTCATGTTCATTTGTTACTCTTTTTTGGAGTACAAATTGAATCAGTTATGGCGTTCAGACTTTTCCTATATTTGTGATACTTAAGCTACACGCATACAGCACTGGAGCGTCACTGGTGTACCCTGTGAATTTTGTCAAAGTTTAGTTTTTATCATGGCTAATAACTCAAAACCTACAAAAAAATTACGAAAAATAAAAACGGGGTACAAATGTACTAATGAAGACCTTTCATTTGACGTCTCATTTGACGTAATAGTCTCATTTTTTTTTTACCCCTCTTAAACCCCAATAGCTCAACAGCCCCCCAACATTTTTAACTTATTTAGTCACCCCAAAATTGTGCCATCACCTTTATATAAAATTTTTTGTTTGTTTTTTTGTTTTGTTTTGGGTATATATATTTATTTATGTTTTTACACACTCACCTACCTTTAAAATCATCTCTCTCTCTCTAGCCTCAAAGGTTTGCTGGAAGAAAACTCTTTTTATAGTTAAGCTCGCCTTTGTACATGACCTCTGTTTCTGTATTTTTAAATGTATTTTCTTGTGTGCAATAAATAAATAAATAAGGAATAAAGAATAAAATTTCACGATGATCGCATCAACGTTTCGAAAGTTATCCTCGGACAAATGGACATACATACATACATACAACGCCTATTTGCTAAAGTTGAATTAGAGATCCCGTTTCGCTCGAACAAATATAATACGAGTGTGAGTATGTGTGGCGGGCGTTAAACTGGCCTCAAGACACCGACGCCAGGTTTGTACTCTAGCTCATACAAATGTACCTACCTACCTACTTTTCTATAGAACCAAAACCATCCCAATACCTAAAATCGTGTACCAACAAACAAAACGTCAAATTAAGATAACAAATCGCCTAACTTTCCTGTTTGATTATCCAATGATGGAGCGCCCAAACAGTGTTCAGTCATTTCTTAATTAACACTGTTTATGTAATTTTTTTACCAGTTGGTTTTGGATTAATGGATTTTTGTGTTTGTTTATGGAATAAAATAAATAAAAGTTAACTATTTATAGGTAAACCATAATACTATAAGTCATTGTTTATTAAAGTGGTAAAATTTGTAAATCTTGACTATTGAACTGAATGTCTCAGATATGTTGGGCGGAAGGTTATGGATGAATGTAGGTCAAGTTCTAGAAGGATGTAAAGTGAGGTAATGCAATTGTAATATGTAGTGGTAACCACCATCATGGCCTTGTACCGACATAGCATTTTTTAAACAAATGGTGGCTAGTGATTTTCTATTATTCACTTGCATCGTCACGACATATATTAAAACTATTCTCAATAAATCGTACCATTACAAATTGTAAGTCATATAAATAAATAAATAAATATAAATATTGCTAGACATTTCACACAGCGCTTCTATTTTCTGCTGGATTATAATTTGTTATTAAGAAAAAATATTATAAGATACCACACTCATATTATAAATGTGAAAGTTTGGATGTTTGTTTATTTATTTGTTTGATTGTTTGTTTGTTACTCAATCACGTCGTAACGGCTGAACCGATTTCGATGAAACTTGGTATTTTTTTGTTTTTTTTTTTGTTTTTGGAAATTTCACATAGCGGTATCTAGCCCCAAACTAAGCAGAGCATGTACTATGGGAACCAGATAACTGATAAAATAATTATATACTTTTTTTTGTAAATACATACTTACAATATATAGAAAAACACCCAGACACGGAACAAATATCTGTAGATCATGCAAACATATGTTCCGCGGCGGGAATTGAACCCGCTACCTTCTGCGTCTCAGCCGGCTATACGCCCACTGCGCCACGGAGGCAGTCTAATCTATATCTATCTAATATATCTATATAATATATCTATATAATATAGTATATCTAGGTTAAATATCGTTTAGTGGCTAATGGTTTCTTCCTATATCCGTCGGTAACCGTTACTACTCGTATCTCTTTGTAAAAGTGTCAAACTTGACACGTGTTCAATGAGAAACGAGCCGTAACTGGTTACCAACGGATATAGAAACCCGCCATAATTGGTATCGAATCTAGAATGGTAATGAAACTGTCTTATTTCAGATTTCTGTTAGTGTTTGCCATTATATTGCATGATGCAGTGGGCGAATAGCCGGCTGAGACGCAGGAGGTAGCGGGTTCGATTCCACGGCGAAACACAATGTTTGCATGACTTACAGATATTTGTTCCGGGTCTGGTTGTTTCTCTATATATTATATGTATGTATTTACAAAAAAAATGTATATAAGTTTTCTATCAGTTATTTGGTTCCCATAGTACAAGCTCTGCTTAGTTTGGGGCTAGATAGCGCTGTATGAAATGTCCAGCAATATTTATTTTTGAATATTTTTATTTATATTACAGTGAGAGGTTATTCCACCTCGGGCTCTCTGGGAGTATTCACGAGTACCTCAAGCTGTGTATGTTTGGCTCACTGTAGGTAAGTGGGGGATGATCGTGGCTCACGTCCATTGGATTTGCCGCTAGCTACGTAACGTTTCCGTTGGCACCTTGCCTACTATACCTATCACTACAACCTCATAGCACCACAATGATTTAAGAAAGTTTCGAATTATTCCGAATATTGGGGTCAAACTATTGTAGTTTTGATTCTTATTAGCCAATGCTATTTTTGCTATCAATTTCTTTTATTTGATTTGGAGATCTAGACAACAAACGAACAAGTCACACACACACATACACACACAAACACACCCACGCACAAACACACACACACCACTATTATTTAAATAGGAATAGTGTGGATCCTAATTCTGATGTAAAGACTAATTAATTTTAATAAGTAATTTATGTACATAATGTATTCTAAATTTTTTTTTAGTTCATTTAATTTGTTTTTAGTTCACATCTCTGTAAGTAGTTTTAATCAAAAGGAAGAGCACTAATTGCCAAGATACAAGTTTTCACAAACTTAGTTTGGCAAGTAGGGCGCCATTTATTGTGAAGCATGACAGAGAAATAGAGAATTTTTGAATTTTTTGAAAAAAAAAAAGTGTTGTGATCGGGAACTTTAACTCAATGCTATCATTAAGAGGAGATCCGGGAAGCAAGACATTTGGAAAATACATATGTATTTAACAAATCTATTGCTGTCGCGCTGTGCCCTATATGCTCTATGTGCGTGCGATAGAGACAACTGCAGGTCGGACTGATTATACCTATATAAAATAGACGAAATCACTGTTTCGTAGTCACCTGTTTCCTCCTCCAAAACTGGACCGATTTTAATTTGTTTTTCAAATATGTAATAAAAAGGGCTTTGGCTATCTTTGTACGTTTCGTTATTTTTATTTATATTCATAAAATTTGTTTTCTGGATGTCTGAAAAGGGGCAGTAAAAATTAGCAATTTCTGTGACTTTAGAAGGTTCCTAGTTCTTATAGAAATTAATTTATGGATAAAAACTAAACGTAGGGACATGACCGTGGTACTTGTAGATTGTATGGTAGAAAAATATTTGCTCTAGTATCACTATCCAGAGAGGAAATAGGGGACTACGTTTGTATGGGCGAAACGCAGCCCAGATTTCCTCTTAACTCTACAATGTAACGTCGGCACACGTGATTACGCTCAACCATTACCTGAAACACTGCTGTAAGCTCCATGTACCACACAAAGCCTTTAAAAGAGCATTATGATTGAGAGTACCTGACTATATACTACATAAGCTAATGTTGTGTTAATTGTATAAATTTATATTTTTGTATGTATTTTATGTGAATTGAATAAGAGTTAAATGTTACTTGAATTAAATAAACTAGTGGTTCGCCCCGAACTAAGATCTCGCGAGTCTCCAATAAAAACAAAAAAATATTATTCGTAATCTTTGACTATAAAAATAGTGCCACGAAATGCATAACCCGTTACTTGACCTACAGTTTGATTCAAATTACAGGTAACGGGAGTTCATGTTAATTGGATATAATTTTATGGGGTAGAAATTACAGTTATTCTAGATTTCAGACTTTTGCCTATATTTGTGTCACTAAAGCTACACGCATACCAAATTTCAGCACTGTGGGGTCACTGGTGTACCCTGTGAACTTTGTCAAAGATCAGTTTTTTTTATGGCTAATAACTTAAAAACTATAAAGTTTAAACTAAAAATAAAAACGGGGTCGAAATTTACTCATAAAGACCTCTTATTAGACGTGTCATTTGATTAGATAATCCCATTCCCCCCCCCCCCCCCCCACATTTGTAGCTCATTGAGTCACACCAAAATTGTGTCATCACTACCTACTTATATAACATATTTTATGATGATCGGATAAACGCTTCGAAAGTTATCCTCGGACAAAGAAACATACATACATACATACATACAACGCTGATTTGCCCAAGTTGATTTAGAAATCTAGCTTCGCTCGATCAATTACACTAGAGTTGGAAATTCTGTATAACCCTATACATGAAACAAATTACCTGTTCAATAATATCAAATTATACCGACCTTGATATCTAAATAAATAATTCTAATGGAGTTCCAAAAACATAATGAGGTCACAATGAAAAGACACCGAAATATCTTGAAATTTTCTTTCCACGACAAAAGGAAAATGAATTATCAACGAAACTACGAAACAAAAGCGTTATAAGCCCTTAACTATCATTTATATTATATGAAGTGAAAGAACGAGTGATATTTAGACCACTTAATTTATAAGTCACAAGTGAGTATTTTTACCGACAAAAAAGAAAGGTATTGTCAAAACAGGGTAGGTTGTTTACACCGCTTCTTTCTAGTATTTTTCAAACTTGCGCGATCACTGTACATAATTACTGATTTAAACAGGTATTGGGCAGAGTCTCTGACAGAGTCTGTCTGCAACCACGGCTTTTGAAACACAGTCGAAACGACGCGATAACAAATAAAATAACGTACTAACGCGATAAATACCCTTTTAAATAATTAACTAACCCCTTCTTTCTGCTTTTCCTTTTCCTTATTTATATCTGCATTCACTAATGTACAAGATCACTATTTTAGTCATAATCGTAAAAATAGAGATTTTATTGGAATTTATTAAATAACCTTACAAAAAATACATACTTCACATGTATCCTAATTAAATCACAATTACTATTTTTGAAATTTTATTATCCTAATTGATCGAGCGAAGCGAGATCTCCAAATCAACTTGGGCAAATCGGCTTTGTATGTATGTATGTTTGTTTGTCCGAGGATAACTTTCGAATCGTTTATCTGATCATCGTGAAATTTGGTATATAGGTTGAATGATGACACAATTTTGGTGTGACTCAATAAGCTAAAAATTTTGGGGGGTTGTTGAGATATTGGGGTTCAAGAGGGGTAAAAAAAATTTATGAAAATGAAGACTATTAGGTCAAATAGGACGTCAAATGAAAGGTCTTCATTAGTACATTTCGACCCCGTTATTATTTTTAGTAAAGTTTTAATAGTTTTTGAGTTATTAGCCATAGTAAAAACTAAACTTTGACAAAATTTACAGGGTACACCAGTGAACCCACAGTACTGTAATTTGGTATGCGTATAGATTTGTATCCCAATAAAGTGTAACCAATGAGTATTAACTCCCGTTACCTGTAATTTGAACGAAACCGTAGGTCAAGTTGTTTGGTTATTTATTTCGTGGCGCTATTTTGATAGTCAAAGATTACGAATAATATTTTTTTTGTTTTTATGGTACACTCGCGAGATCTCAGTTCGGGGCGAACCACTAGTTATTATTTTTTGATATTTCGTTTTTCGATAATAATGTAATTTTAATGTTATAAGTATAAGCATGTTATATTTATTATTAATAATAAAATACTACGCCGCAAGGCAAAATCTAGCGCTTATATAAAACTCCTACCACCTAACATTGTACCCGATTCTTCTTCTTAGCGTATCAATAGTTCTACTTATATTGTGTTAGATAGGTAAAAATGGCTTCTCCTGACGCCATCAATGTAGGCAATTGATGGCGTCAGGAGAAGCCATTTTTAAGTTTTCCATTGTGCAGGTGATCGGGCACAAGGGGCACATTAGCAGGGGTTTCATCAACTGTGCAGGATCACCACAGTCGCATTGCATTTGGCTGGGATCCCTGAACCCCCATTTGCACACATTGAATCTGCAGCGACCAACCTTTTACCTAGAAACAGAGCAAGCGACTGTGCGGCCAAAATTCCCTGTCTGTAGACGTGGCCCAATCAAAATTCTAGAAAGATACAACTCAAAAGTCAAAAAAGTATAAACTCATTCATTTATTAAATTCACAAGGATCACTTTGAAACGTAATATTTACTCCTATACATCATTGTTTTGCCTCTCTCTCACTTTTTCGTTTGCATCGGAACGTTCAGTCCATTCGCTATGCCCTTGGTCATGATCAAGACGTTTTGTAAAAATATAAAGTCATCAGTCCAGTTTTTAAGTATGAATAAATACACTACCTTAGTTGAGCCCATCATTTTTTCTCTTCTCGAAATGTTATGACTTACCTAGAAATCGTTTTTTTATGAGACGTACTATTAAATATTCATAGAAGTTTTGCTCTAAGAATCTAAATTGTGAACGAAACCATATTATTTTTTTATTAAATCTGCTTCTCATGGTTCATTTATCCCTGACCTTTTAACGTTACATAAATATAAAAGACTCTTTAAACCCAAGACATTATAATTTACCTAACTGTAATTACTAGAAGACTAACCAATTTAACTTGTTATTCTATTGAAATAATACACTGTTATCAGTAATATGGTACAATTATTACAGGCCCTAGATTTATGAACATTAAATGCTACATTTTAAGGTCATGGATATGGTATGTCCACGCTATCTATGAATACTTACATAATGGTATAAATATTTTAATAATTTGTATCTGGAAATAATATTCGGTGTTTAATACTTTGGCGACCTCCGTAGCGCAGCGGGCAAATAGCTGGCTGAGATGCAGGAGGTAGCGGGTTCGATTTCCGCCGCGGAAGAAATGTTTGCATGATCTACAGATATTTTTTCCGGGTCTGATTGTTTCTCTATATATTATAAGTATGTATTTATAAAAAAAGCATATGCGTATTCTATCAATTATCTTGTTTTCATAGTACAAGCTTTGCTTAGTTTGGGGCTAGATAGCTCTGTGTGGAATGTCCAGCATTTTTTATTTATTATTTATTTATCCACATCAGTGGATTCGAGAAAGAATGGTGGGAATCTGCCAAGGATCGCGATAGGTGGAAGGAGTTGGGGGAGGCCTTTGCCCATCAATGGGAAAATGTAGGCTGGTTAAAAAAAAAGAAATAATAAATCTGCTGAGGTACAGAAAACCAGCGCTACAGATGCGTTAAAACTAATACATTTTTGTATACCTAATTATGTTTTTGGATGGATAGTACGGTAACAATAAAAAAAACTAACATTTCTACCGTTCACGTTATATGTATATGTACGTGCTTTGGTGGGCATGGTCCCTTTTAGGTCACCATGACACCCATGAAGACTTTAGAAATGTTTTTACATTCTTCGATGAAATGTTTTTTGACTCTATTCTTCCGCAGAGAAAAACATTTCCAGGACGTTCAAGCTATCTCGGCTGCAATTTTATTATATTGTATTTATATATATTTGGAAACTGGTTTTATTATCATGGAAAAACTACTTAAAAACTTGGCACGCGAGTTTCGTTAAAGAAGTTATTTTAAGCAATGCCATTTATATATTTATAAACATTACACATACTAGCAAAAATAGAAAAATTGGACAGGCGTATATACATACAATACCAAAAACGAGAGCAAGATTGTTTTCTTTGTAAATCTTTAATAGGACTAAGCATCAAGTTTGTATATGTAACCTGAAAATATTGTTAGAAAATAATTTTAAGAACCCTTTCAAAAAATGCATATTAAAAGGGTCTGAATAAACGAGCTCATCATCATCATCATTCTCAGCCTGTATCGACCCACTGCTGGGCATAGGCCTCTCCTTGTTTCTGCCACTCTTCCCGATCCTGTGCCAGTCTGAACCACGTACGACCCACGGTCGTATGGATGTCGTCGACCCATTTTCGTCCGTCGAGTTTTTTTTGTATTCTACACGGAGATCCAAGTGGCAACCATCGCTAACAACAGAGCACCTCGAAACGGTCTCGCACCTTAGAAATATGTTCTACAAAGTCAAAGTCAAATATTTTTATTCATTAAAATCATAAGGATCTCTTTGAAACTTCAATGTTACTGCTTGTTCCTTCGCGATCAAGCCAGGAAAGACAGGCAAGAAACAAGGCTGGTTGTTTTTTTTATGATAATTTTAGAATACATAACAATACAGAAAATAAATTACGTCTAAATTGTAACATTTTGAACGAGTTAGAGGAATTTCAATCCCGAGCTTCTCTATCATCTAACTAATCCGATATTTTATCGTAATATTTTTATAAAGATTTTGTTTAATTACGTTTTTAAATTTGTTAATTGTCAATTTTTGTACATCCCTTGGGAGTTTGTTATAAAAGCGTACGATTACGACTTTAAACGATTTACTAACTTTATGGAGTCTACAAGTGGCAACAGCGAGTTTATCTTTATTTCTAGTATTAAAATTATGATTATCGCTATTTTTCTTAAACAAATTAATATTCTTGTGAAAATACATCAGATATTCATAAATGTATTGACAAGGGAATGTCATAATATTTATTTCTTTAAGCTTATTGCGTAATGATTCTCTAGGGCCCATATTATAAATTACAGGAACAGCCCTCTTCTGTAGCACAAAAACGGTGTTTACCTATATCTGCAGCACTCCCCCACAGCAATATACCGTCCATAAACTTGAGGCATATAGGTGTAAAGCCTCATGTGCCTGCGACTTCAAGCGACCAAACCCTTCAAACTGAAATACAGCAATGCTGCTTGACGGCAGAAATAGGTATGGTACTTCCCCGGGCGAGCCCATTTCTCAAGGGAGTTCCTTGGGGTAGGGAGTTACTACTATTAATTCATTTAATTTTAAATTTTCTATTGGTATTATTATCTTTTCAAATGATCGTGTCGTCACCTAGACCCTGTCAGAAAACCAGCGCTGCATCGTATCCACCGTGGTACGAAACAGCTTATGCTGAGACAGGGACCATTTTGTCCCCACGCAACACCATCATTTTCTGTCTGTGTGAAGCTTGTTTTTACTATGTTTTTATGTTTTTTACTCTGTTGTTATTGTGTGTAATGTCATGTGGGTTCAAATAAATGTATTTTCTTTCTTTCTTTCTTTACTATTGTTGATTATCTGATACAAAAACCTGGTAATACAATATGATGTGAGTTCAATGATGTGTACTTTAATATTGTAAATGTACTAACGAGAAACAAATACAATACTTACATTTTTAGCACTGCGTTTGATCTGCCGACCTCCTTTCCACCAGGTCAGCTGAGCCTCAGGGCGGGAGCCGACGGTCCGACATTCGATATCGTAAGACCTGTCAGCTGATAGCTGAACCCGCTTGTTCAGAATTTGGACGTTGAGTGGTCTTACTGCAACAAAGAAATTAAAAATTATTTACTGGGTAAAACAAAGGCAAACATAAAAATAACAAATTTGTAAGACTACAGTTACAAAACCCTGGACTAAAATTAATAATCTTAGGATCTATAACAAACCATTTACGAAGTACCTGAGTAAGTACTATCAGTATAATGGTGTGGCGGGAGTTGGACTTGATTTTGTGTATCCCGGTTTTAACCGACTTAAAAAAAACGAGTAGGTTCTCAATGCGTCGGAATATTTTTTTTTATATATGTTCCCAGAGTACTCGAAGACGCCTGGACCGATTCGAGAAATCCTTTTTTTGTTTGATAATAATAATAATAAATATTGCTGGACATTTGACACAGCGCTATCTAGCCTCAAACTAAACAGAGCTTGTACTATGTGAACCAGATAACTGATAGAATACTTATATACTCTTTTTTTGTAAATACATACTTATAATATATAGAAAAACATCCAGACTCGGAAAAAATATCTGTAGAGCATGCAAACATTTGTTCCGCGAAGGGATTCGAACCCGCTACCTCCTGCGTCTCAGCCAGCTACTCGCCCACTGCACCACAGAGGTCGTAAGTAGTAAATATAAATTTAATTGTAGTTTTAGTTCAGTTTTAAATTTAGCATTAAGGCTAATTACAATATTACATTTGTAAATTTAGTATTAGGTATAATTGTAATTGTGAATATAATATTAGTCTGGTATACACTAAAGATTCTTTTAATACTTATTTTAAAATATTTTGACACCACCAATGTCACATGTCAATGACAATGTCAAATGATATGTCGTGTAAACCTCACCGCTAGCAGGTGATGAAATCCTTACGGCTGACTCGGGAGTAAAGTTGTACTGAACTGCAGTATGCCCTCGCGGGCATAATGTGATTTGAATTTGGAATCTCATCTGTATTAAAATTTGAACCAGAGACCCACACAATAACAACTTATTCGTAAATCGAACTAACCTCTGCACAGAATGCACCAACCTAGATTTGGTTTTTATTGTCTCGCAGAAAGTGGATAAATCTGTCTGCATCTTGGGCGTGCTTATATTCCTCACTGCACTCAGGATTCTAGTAACTCCCTCGCTCCACTCGTGAGCCAACTGTAGAATCCTTCTTTGCGTTTGGGATTCAATATAGTGCCTGTAATGACGACACTTTATACCCTCGTTTAATAATCTACGATTATTAATCTACGCAAACTCCCAAATTTATGGACCAGCCTGAATTTTAAATTCGTTTATAGGGAAGTTGCGAGTTCTAACTCCGCACGATTCGTAAGTTTGAGATACTAAAAATATGGCGTACTTATAGTTACTCCGTGGAACTGTGCAAAACTATTATTAAGATTGTTTGTTAAAAATTTAAAAGCTGAGTTGCTCGTGTCGGATTGTAAATTAATCTTATTGGAACAGACAGTTGGTTTATAGGAGATACAATATCATAGCAACTACTCTTGTGAGATCGAAAAGGTCTGAATGATGATCTAATCAGAGTATGAAAGCCTTAAGTGGCCTATTGCCATCTAATTGTTATATTATTGCAGGTTAACAACCAGATAGTTATATAAATTATGTTGTTCTTTTAAATAAAATCCTGCTACATGTGCTAATCATCATAAAATATGAAATCATGTTGCGTATCGAACTTTCTACACTTATAATATTTTATGTTGACATATTTAAGCCTAAAATAGCGCAACCTTCCACCATATTGAATAAAAATGTTTGGCTGTCTGTAGTGGGTGTGCAATTCGAGACTGGAAGATCTCTAATACAGTAATCACTTTTCATAGCCAGCTATGACAACTTTTTTGTTGTGAAAAACGGATATTAGCATCGCTTGGTTCTAGACAGCGAATTCAATTTTTAGTAAAGCATTAGGAAGCTTGCCAGCTAGGCCAACTTTGCTTTCTGATAGCGCACAGACATAACGTTTAAATATGTTATATGGTATATATGCTACACACCATACAGGGTAAAAGATAACATTCGAATAGTTCGAGTCAAGATTAAGACTTTATAGTTTTATATTTTTATAGTGTTCTATTTTATCTTAAATATGCTTTGGGTTATTGATCGAGTGAAACGAGATCTCCAAATCCAATTTTATTTTATTTTTTTCTATTGTGTGTGTACCTACTAATCTAGTCTTTATGTAACTAACAATATATGGATTTGTGTTATCTGAAATAAAAAATATATATATATTATATTTTAAATCAACTTGGGCAAATCGGCGTTGTACGAGGCATGCCTTTTAAGTTTTGTCGTTTGAAGAAAAAAACACATCTAGAACCTTATAGTACTTTTTATTGTTTTTCAAAGTATTCACAACGTAGCTTAAAACACTTTTCCATTCGCTCAAACCAGTTATTATAACATTTATTCCACTCTAAAGTGGGGTGTTCAAAATGGCTGTCTTGAAAGCGTCGACTGCTTCTTCACCGGACTGGAACCTTTGACCACGAAGACTTTTCTTAATTTTAGGAAATGTAAAGAAATCGTTAGGGCTTAGGTCAGGACTGTATGGAGGATGGTCAAGAATTTCTACTTTTTCCTGCTTCAAATACTCAATCGTTTGACGAGCGCTGTGTGAGCTTGCGTTGTCGTGGTGCAGGATGATGCGTCGCTTTGAGTTAGATTTTCGAAGTTCGGCGATGACTTGTGGTAAACAAACTGTAGTATACCACTCTGCGTTAACCGTTCTACGATCTTCAAGTGCAATAGTCGCAACATGGCCGGTTTTTCCAACGAACGTGGCCACCATCTTCTTTGAAGTGCTTCGAGAACGAACAACTTTAGTCGGCTTTGGCTCGTCTTGAAAGACCCAGATTGTAGATTGTTGTTTGGTATCAGGATCGTAGGCATAGATCCAAGATTCGTCACCACTTATGATGTCGTAGACGTGATTTGACTCCCCTCGGTTGAACCTTTGCAGAGTTTTCTTACACCATCTGACGCGGGCCGCCTTGTGATCGTCGGAAAGCAGATGCGGTATCCAACGGCAAACTAGCTTTCTCACACCAAGCGCTTCATGCAAGATCTTCTGAATGGTTGTCCCTGAGATGCCTAATAGAGCCTCTATCTCTCGATACGTCACATGACGATCTTCGAGAATTAGTTGTCTCACAGCAATGATGTTATCTTCAGTGAAGGCGGATTTTGGGCGTCCTTCGCGAAATCTGTCACTAACACTAGTATGTCCACGCTGGAATTCTAAATACCAGCGTTCGACAGTCCGCAGACATGGGGCTACATCACTGAACACAGATGTTAGCTCTTCTAAACACTGAAGCCGTGTCAGGCCTCTTCTAAAGTTGTAGAAAATTATTGCACGAACATTTTCCTTAGAAAGATTCATTTTCGTACGTGACCTGACAGATTCAAATCGAAACTGTGACTAAACAATAGCATTAATCCTAATACTTTCAACTGTTTTGAGATTCAAAATGTAAACACATTCGAATATAGAACAGTTCCAAATTCAAAATTGCCGGAAAATATGGAAACGACAGAACTTAAAAGGCATGCCTCGTATGTATGTATGTTTGTTTGTCCGAGGATAACTTTCGAGGCGTTGATCCGATCATCGTTAAATTTGATACGTAGGTAGGTAATGATGACACAATTATGTTGTGTTTAAATGAGCTGAAAATATTGGGGGTTGTTGAGATATTGGGGTTTAAGAGGGGTAAAAAAAATTAAAATGAGACTATTAAGTCAAGTGGAGACTATTAGGACTATTAGTCAAATGAAAGGTCTTTATTAGTTCTACATTTCGACTCCGTATTTATTTTTAAATTTATCCTTGCAGTTTTTGAGTTATTAGCCATAATAAAAACTGATCTTTGATGAAATTCACAGAGTACACCAGTGACCCAACAGTGCTACAATTTGGTATGCGTATAGCTTTAGTTGCACACATACCTATATAGGCAAAAGTCTGAAATCCAGAATAACTGTAATTTGTACCCCTAAAAAGAAAAACCAATTTACATGAACTCCCATTACCTATAATTTGAATGAAACTGTAACTCAAGTTTGTGGTTGTTTATTTCATGGCAATGTTTTGATAGTCAAAGATTACGAATAATATATTTTTGTTTTTATGGGACACTAGCGAGATCTCAGTTCAGGGTGAACCACTAGATAAAGATTACGGAAATATCACGAAATCATATTTCTAATGCGAACTAATATTTTAAAAAAACAAAACCGACTTGTTTTTTACACCCTGTATAGAGAAGTACCATGGATTACGACCGTAAGCTCGTTCGCATAGTTATGACGTATCGTAATGTGAATGAGTATTTTGATATCTGAAATAAGTACGTTGGCGCCCAACACAGAGCAAGGTCTCTGTTAATAATTAAACCTTAAGAATTGATAATAAATTTTCAAAATGAGTTCATAGACTCTGTAATATCAGATTGGTATTGGACACTTGAAACACTGATCTACATGCGGGGCAATGTCGACGTAATGAATTAAAGTCCCTTCGCTTATTTTTGATTCAAAGAATAAAAGCATCGTGTATCAAAAACTATTAACAATTGATATCACATTCCTATTTGCCTCTTTTTTGGTCGCTTGGAAAACTGAATCAAAGATGTTGGCGCCCAACGTAGAACAGTATTATGTGTTCAATATTTCTGACGTTTAGATTAGATTAGATTAGATAATTCTTTATTGCACATCTAATAACAATACAAGTACAAAGAACACCGTAAAATTATGTGATACAATTGGCAGTCTTATCGCTGAATAGCGATCTCTACCAGACAACCTTTGGATGGAATGGACTGTGTGGACATTACCTGGGGTGTAATGGTATACTTAACATACTACATATACCTTCATACTTATACATATGATATAAAAAATAAAAATAACATAAATGAATGAACCTAAATAATAACTTAGCGGGTTCGATTCCCGCCGCGAAACAAACGTTTGCATGATCTACAGATACTTGTTCCGTGTCTGGGTGTTTTTCTATATATTATAAGTATGTATTTGCAAAAAAAAAAGTATATAAGTGTTCTATCAGTTATCTGGTTCCCATAGTACAAGCTCTGCTTAGTTTGGGGCTAGATAGCGCTGTGTGAAATGTCCAGCGATATTTATTTATTTATTTATATCTACTTATATAAGAAACATATTAATTAATAATAAATACATACATATTTAGCGACAAATACTCAGATAGTGTTCTTTGAGCATACGTTTAAAAATGGCAAGTGACTTGGCACATCTGATAGCCACCGGCAGCGCGTTCCATAACCGGACAGCCTGCACTGTAAAAGACTGATCAAAGTAGGAGGAGGAGTGTACAGGTGTCCTGAGTGTGTCAGGCGAACTTCTAGAATGATGTTGAAACCTCAAAATACTTACAATTAATATCTAAAATTAACACGTTCGTCTCTGGTGGTGCGAGGTTGGTGTTGGACGCTTGGCAAACCAGCCTGACGTGTAGATGTTGGCGGCCAACGTGAGGGAACGTCAGAGTGTTTAAGGTCACTCCGTCTGGCCTCTGCTCGTAGGAGTCATCTATAACGGTGTTCTCGAGGTACCAGATTACTTTTGGTCGAGGATCACCTGGCAAATAAAAAGGATAAACAGAATTAGGACACTGGTATTTTTTGAATTTTTCATTCGACTTCTGTGAGGATGGACCAGTCTCTGTCAGGTACTGTGAATTGTATTTTTTACTATATTTTAATGTAAGTTAATTTTTCTTTATTTGAGGGTTCCGTGCCTCAAAAGGAAAAAATGCAACCCATAAAGAATCACTTTTTTGTCCGTTTATCTGTCAAGACCCTTTATCTCGGGAACGCGTAAAAGTATCGAGTTGAAATTAAAACCATATACTCCTTGAACCTTGAAGCTGTGAAAAAATCAAACTTCTAAGTTAACGTAAAAAAAGATACGGCTGTTTTACTAATTAAAAGTTAGAAATTAAAACCATATACTCAAATCTACAGTCCCTTGAAGCTGTGAAAAAATAAAACTTCTAAGTTAACGTAAAAAAAGACACGGCTGTTTATGCGGCACAAAACGTTTATTTCGACACTCTCAAGGGAATCAAAATTTATAGGGTACTTTTCATTGACCTACTACAAGTAAAAAAAATCTGAAAACTATACATTTGTGAGGTATAAAAAATATAGTATTTATTCTGAATTTCGGGAAAAGCTTGGAAAAAACTGCGAGACTCTATTCCTGAACTATTTATAATAATGTACCTACAAATTTGTACGGAACTCTCGGTGGGCGAGTCTGACTCGCACTTGTCTGGTTTTTTTTTATACCACTCAGGTGGCAAACAAGCATACGGCCCACCTGATGGTAAGCGGTTACCGTAGCCTATGGACGTTTGTAACACCAAAGGTATTACTCGCGCGTTGCCGACCCTTTAAAATTTTAAAATTCAAAACGCCCTATTTGAAGAACCCCATACTGTAGTCCCTAGGGAAAACCTCGGCAGAGAGACCGTTCCACAAGCGAAGTGTTCGCGGGAGGCAATTCTTCTGGAATCTCACGGTACGCGACCAGATCGTCTCGAAGGTGTGTGGGTGGATTCCCTGCCGATGACGAGCGGTGCGTTGATAGAACGTACTTGCAGGCACCATATCAAACAACTCCTCAGAACACCACCCATTATACAAGCGGTAAAACACACACAGGGTGGCAAAATCTCTCCTGAGACTTAAGGGTTCACCTTTAATGTCTCCTGTGTGTGTTCGTTTTGTTCGTACTATTGGTGTTGTCACAAATACTTGTTTTTTGATTTGATTTACCTACTCCCTTAAAAGTTGGCCAACAACGGTGGCTAAGAAAGAACGGGGTAATGAAAAACATATTCATTCTTATCGTTAGCACACCAATTAGGTCCATCGGAAGGAATATACAGAGAATGCAACCCCATTGAATACGAGCATAAAACATAATGGGGTGTAAAAGGATAGCAAATAATGACAATACAGCCCGCTCGAAATACTGACAGCGAGCTGATCTGATAATGAACACCAAATGGGGATAATGGATATTTTCGATGCATAATAATAGACTACGTTTTTATGCTCATTTTGATAATTTGTGGTTCCTATTGCTTCAAAATATCATCCATGAGCCTTCCACTGTTTATCGTAGACTTTCTTTTAGAGGCGCTTCAGTTTGTCGAGTCAATGATTATTAGTTGTTTAAATACTGTGTTTAGCGATATTTTTTTTCTAACGTATTTCTGATACTAAAGACTTTTGAAAACAAAAACAGACTTATTAGATATATTTTAAGAGCGATTTATTTTGTGCGTTAATCTACGGTTTTCAGCAAACTTTATATATGTCATCTTAGCGTCATTAATTGATCGAGCGAAGCGAGATCTCCAAATCAACTTGGGCAAATCAGCGTTGTATGTATGTAGGTATTTATATATGTATGTTTGTTTGTCCGAGGATAACTTTCGTAGCGTTTATCCAATCATCATGAAATTTGGTATATAGTGATGGCACAATTTTGGTGTGACTCAATGAGCTAAAAATATTGGGGGGTTGTTGAGATATTGGGGTTCAAAAGGGGTAAAAAAAATCAGACTATTAGGTCAAATGGGACGTCAAATGAAAGGTCTTCCTTTGTACATTTGAATCCGTTTTTATTTTTAGTTTATTTTTTGTAGTTTTTGAGTTATTAGCCATAATACAAACAAAACTTTGACTAAATTCACAGGGTACACCAGTGACCCCACAATGCTGAAATTTAGTATTCGTGTAGCTTTAGTGATACAAATATAGGCAAAAGTCTGAAGTACAGAATAACTGCCATTTGTACCCCAAAAAAATATAACAATTAACAAGAATCCCCGTTACATCTAATTTGAATGAAACTGTAGGTCAAGTAGGTTGGTTAAGGCATTTCGTGGCACCAATTTATTAGTCAAAGCCGGCATGCACAAAGGTCACTAAACGTATTTAGCGACTAAACATGTTTAAATTTGAAGTATTTGTATGATTTGACAACTCCTTAAATCATATTTAGCCACTAAATACGTTATACGGAAGATTCGCGAGATCTCAGTTCGGGGCGAACCACTAGTACAGAAATAGTACACAAATTAGAGACAGACGTTGAGACAGAAAGGCTCCCAAGTTTAAACCAAACACTACAAAGCGTAGCTCAGAACCAATCATTCCCGCTAGATCCTTAATCTAGATTCATCGGCCCCGCATCCTCAGATAGCTTCATATGATCCTATTCATATACCAGTAATATTGCGTCATTTACTTTGTAATCAATTTATGTAAAAGTTGAGAATTTAAGCTAGTGATTATATATAGCAAATATACGATTCCTTATAATTGTCTCGATAGAAAATGATCCCAAAGTCAATAAAACATACGATAAACGATATTCAATAAATACTATAAATTAGTTCGTGAAACTTTACATACTTATCGATATTTATATGACGCATAGCACCTGTGTTCCGATTTTATCACATTAACCAATAGTTTTGAAATAATTATTTTACGCAATTTTATACGGTTTTCGCTCTCGCGCCCCGAATTATTCGTTCTCGCACTGCGGGTATTTTCGCATGAAGTGACAGAGACAATTGCACAAGATATAGTCGACTCTTAAGACGTTAGACAAATTTAATTTCGGTGACGATTGGGCGGAGCATATAGATCTGTGCCCCGCGCGCAAAAAAGTCACAGTGCTGTTAACTTGCTTAGGTGAAGAACGAGACAAACATATATCATAGGGCCGCATCGTCGCAGGAGTAAATGACGTAAACGACAAAAGATAAAATCTCGAATTGCATGAGAACCAACTAGTGAAAAAAAAATGGTTTTCCATTAATTTAGGTACTATAATTACCTATGCAAAAAAATACTTTAAATCTTTTCTAGAGTCGGAGAATGAACGATATTAGTGTTTTAGAAGAGCCGATTTTGACAAATAATTGTATCAAGAAAGTTTCGCCAATTGCGTTTCTGACTTTCATGTAGTTTAAATCCTCAAGTAAATATTGCTTAAATAAGAAATCAGTACCGTTTTTTGTTATTGAATACGACAGTTACTTAGCGGCTCAAATGTTTTTACATATTGTCTTATGTACTCGTATTATTTACAGTTTTTATTTGTAACTTTTGTTTTTTTCTCGAATGATTGTGTATTCTGATACTCTGTCTCAATTAATCCGATGGAAATTCAAGAGCGTTCGAAACAAAATATAATGTTTCACAACAGCACTCCCAAACATCGCATACTCGTACATCACGTTCACTCGATAGGCTGTAGGCTTTATCGTCAATAAAACTCATAGATCGGGCGTGCACTGAACTAACCCTACCTGACAGAGTACACTCAAGGACAAAATTGGTTTTACAATCTATGTAGCCTTTTAGTATTGCGGGCATTAATCCCCTGTTTTTTACGCCAGCCTCTGATACTACGCTATGATTATTTCAAACAAATTTCATCATTCTTGGCATTTTTTTAGAGGACATTAAATACAGGTGTATAAATTAAGCCAAACCGTATAACGGCTTTTACTGTTGATAACTAATAAATGGGGGATTTAAAAAACTCATTTTTATAACATACTTATTTTTGAAATTCATTCTGCTAACTTTACATTTTGTAAAAAAACCTTTGCATATCTGATAAAGCTTTGGCTAGTCAAGCACTTTCAGACATATTATGCTCTCATTTACCTCTAAAATGTTTCATGCCGGGATTCTCTAAGGTAAGCTTTCTTCCAGTATTAGCTCGGTCTAACATACAGACAAATAAAATAAGCAAAGTATCTTTTAGCTTTTAGGAAAACGAGAAATAACAACTGTTGTTGAACGCTTGTTGTTTTTGCTCAGAATATAGCAAAAATATGTGTGCGTGTTAATATAAACCATCATTTTGATGATCTCCGTGGCACAGTGGGCGTATAGCCGTCTGAAACGCAAGAGGCAGCGGGTTCGATTCCCGCCCCGGAACAAATGTTTGCATGATCTACAGATACTTGTTCCGTGTCTGGGTGTTTTTCTATATATTATAAGTATGTATTTACAAAAAAAAAGGTATATAAGTATTCTATCAGTTATCTGGTTCCCATAGTACAAGCTCTGTCTCGCTCTATCTTAGTTTGGGGCTAGATAGCGCTGTGTGAAATGTCCAGCAATATTTTATATTTATTTTTATTTATTAAGGCGTTAGTCATAATCGGGGTGAAAGAAAAAAAATCCAATGCGAGCTCTACTTTAGCTAAAGCTATGTCTACACCAACGCTTTTATGTTCATCTTGCATCTTCTAACGCATACATGAAGCGCCATAGCGTATGCAAGAGCGCATGCCCTTAGCGCACGCCAAGTTAGCTACAAGCAAACCTCTAAGCCTCGGGTTTCCTCACGATGTATCCAGTACGTGTAATGCACACATTTCATCTAGATAAAAACCCATTACTATTTGTACGTTTAGGATTCGCACCCAATCACTTTCGCATGTCATACTGAGAGAAGAAAATCATGTGACTAAAAGAGTGTTAGTTATAAATGTGGATGGATACAGAAGAAGAGGAAGGCTGAAGAAGAGATGGATGGACTGTGTGAAGAATGATATGGGTAAGAAAGAAGTGACAACGAAGATGACGGCTGATAGAAAGGTGTGGAGGAAGAATACATGTTATGCCAGCCCCACGTAATGTGGGAAAAGGGCAGGAAGAAGAAGAACCTCTAGATCAGAAGTCATCCCACTAGGCCAAAGCCGGCTCATACGTATTGTTTGAAAACAAATAGTTATCTATTATACTAATCAGCATCAAAAAAGCATGAAACCAGTTCAGCAGCATAAAGTCTTCAACATTAAGTTGAAGTAGATAGAAGCAGAATAATAAAGAAATATAAAAAAACTAACTGACCCGCCCGCGGCTTTGCACTCGTGGTTTTCCAATAAAAACATTACCCTTCTTTTGTGCAGTCATGTAAAAAGTAGCCTATGCCCTTCCCCAGTATATAATCTATCTCCTTGCCAAATTTAATTACGATCCGTTCAGCCGTTTAGTCATGAAAAGGTAACAGACAAACAAACAAACAGAGTTACTTTCGCATTTATAACATTAGTATGGAAGTATGAATTAACTAATCAACATCTAGCCGTAATCAAACACAATCAGAACCAAATAGCTCAAATAGTACCCACATTACTAAAATACAAGGGAATTAATTTTTTTTGTCATATTATACATGAGTAGAAGAAATCTGACAGCCGATTTTAACTCAGTTACAGTCATTTGAATCAGTTAAAAATTTGCATAACTACCTGCCCGTTTCCGATAACAATACCATTAATCATGATGACATCAAGCTAAATTAAAGAAACCCATTGTTGATTGATATAAACCTTAATTATATTTGTGCCTACTTATTTACCACCTATTTCTACATAACATATTACATCTGCCGACCTTCACAAAGGAATATTTTTGGCCGAAGGGTGTCGTATTTTGTCGTTTCCGAGAACGGATCGAGAACTCACGTCCAAAATTCCAGTGTTTATGTAGTAAATATTTTTTTTTTATATTAATATGTGAGTCAGGCCGTGGATTTTGCCACTTGTAGCATAATAGTGACATACCCACTTTTACGTTACGGTGACGTAAAAGTATCATAAAAGTGTCCTAAAGCTAATGACATACTGTTCATTAACTGTACTTGATTATGTTTAACTCGACATCATCATCATCATCATCAACATATTAGCCAGTAGACACCAACTGCTGGGTATAGGCTTCCCACTTAGAACGCCATTAGTTAACTACCTACTTTTACTAACCTTTCCTTATATCATGAGTATAAGGACTACTAGTACCTGCTATAGTACTAAAACATCCAGATCCAGAATATTTGCTCAACATGCAAACATTTGTCCTGCGGCGGATATCAAACCCGCACCATTTGCGTACTACCCGGTTTCCCAGCCACTCTGGTGCCACAGAGCAGAGGTTTGCTTTGAGAAAAACATCTCAATGGAATGATTCATACCTCAGTTTTTAACTCGAAACTATTATTAGCACCTAAAAAACATTCACAATTTATTAGTTAGGGATGTTTCTAAATATCACAAGCCACTAACCGCCAGCTGATATGCACCAACCCTTACAACAGTTTATACGTTAATTTTACGTCTCCAGTTACATAAAAGTAACGTAAAAGCGCGAAAATGCACCGAATTTGTGTAAAATAACTAAGTTTACACTATAAAATATCGCAAAAATATGCAAAAAAAACCGTGTTGCCAATGACTATTTAAAACTTAAACAAAGAGTATTATGCTATAATTTATATAAATAAACAAGTAGTTACCTTAAAAATTCCCAAAACTACGATTTTTACTCGCACTACCAAACACTTGTTGGAACTTGTGCTTCTGTTTCTAAAACCTATATAGCCGATTTTTTATATTTTATCTACCTCGATTATTCTTTGTGTTGCCATCTTAATAAGAAATATTTCTACCATAAAATAGTACTAATGCATTCAATTATGTACGGTAACGTAAGTTCAAGTATCATAAAAGCAAAATGATGGGAACAAAGTTTTGAAATACGATATTATGTAAAAAAATCAGTGTTTTATTACATTCAGTTAATAATTTAGGCAGAACAACAATCCTTTAATTTCCAAAAATCAAAAATATTCTGCTAATCTATTCAAAATTTTGCACAAGGTTAGTTCGAATTTATGTTTTCGGGATGGGGACACGCTAATTATGGCCGATATCACCCATTTTCGATACAAATATTAATAGTTTTTGGGTGGTTTTTGAGTATTTGGATAAAGTGATCATTTGAATAGCAAGTAAAATCATTGCTTTTTAATAATAGTAGAACGAGATTTTTTTATTGCATATTTTTTTTAATCCGGCCGAGACAAAAAAAAAGGTTGCAAAATCTACGGCCTGATCCATGTATTTTAGGCTATATGTATTCTTCCTCGCCTTCGTACCGAGCGGACGTTCTGTTTGTTTTTTTTTTACTTTTGTAGTCTTCAACGTTTTCATTTGTTTATTGTATTTTAATTTATGTTCCAAATAAATGAATAAATGTATTTTAGGTATTTTTAAGCTGTTCATCTTTATGGGCCGTAGAATAAGTTACTTAATATCATGCAACTATTTTATTGGTGTTTAAATAAAATGATTTTTTATTATTATTGCGGAATTCAATAAACGATGAAGTACTGAGAAGATGTGAAGCGCTAAAAATAGAAGGGACTTACCTCCATAAACCTCGCAAACCAGTTCAAGGGTGTCTCCTTCCTTGTATGGCTCCAGCAGACGCGTGTGACTCCTAGTCTTTGCGTCCATGATGCTGGGCCGGTTCGGAGGAGCTGTGCCAACGGAACAATATCGTTATTATCAGTTGTAAAAATCAATAAATAAATAAATACTGCCTACTCACGTCACTGAACTAATCGATTATCTTCTGACTAAAAAAATATATGATTTGAAAAAATTTAATAGCCAACTGCAGAAGCAACAAAAAAGAGATATTGGTTTATTTATATTTTATGTCACCACATTCGTCGTGTGGCCCCCATGGGGTTCCAATATTCTTATTAATTAATTTACTAATAAAAGTTAATTGTATAACTTTAATACTTGTTAATTGAAAACGGTATATTGTCTATACAAAAGCGTATTCTAAAAATAAATGATGAATAAAAAAAAATAAAAAAATATTGCTGGACATTTCACACAGCGCTATCTAGCCCCAAACTAAGCAGAGCTTGTACTATGGGAACCAAATAACTGATAGAATACTTATACACTTTTTTTGTAAATACATACTTATAATATATAGAAAAACAACCAGACCCGGAACAAATATCTGTAGATCATGCAAACATTAGTTCCGCGGCGGGAATCGAACCCACTACCTCCTGTGTCTCAGCCGGCTGTTCGCCCACTGCGCCACGGAGGTCGTCAAACACCCTTACAATAGATTATTTGTGTAATTTATAAGCCAAAAAGGCACATCTTGACAAACTGTATAATAACTAGATTGCCACAGTGCTAATAAAACAACAACTTAGTATAATTAATTGGCAACAATCCAAGTACAGTGATAGTCTGTGCGCTCGGAAACGCCAAAAGTGGAAAACCGTCATTCAATAATGTTAATGTACCCTCATAATTTTGGTCACTCACTCTGGATATCATAGATAGATTCCACAGAGAGGACAAAAAAATGCATTATTTGCAAATAATTGTGTAGATAAACAGAGGATTACTTTTAGATCTATTTAACTAAAATAAAATATAATAATTTATTTTGCTGGTAGTATGGTATAGTTACAGTAAAAAAGGCGGCCTTACCGCTGAAAGTAATGTCTTCTAGGCATTCTTTGAATCACGTCCTGGAGGACAGTTCTTCACTGGATGCAAATATTATTGATCGATCGAAGCGAGATCTCCAAATCAACTTGGCCAAATCAGCGTTGTATGTACTATGTATGTTTGTTTGTCCGAGGATAACTTTTGAAGCGCTGATCCAGTCATCGTTAAATTTGAAACATATGTAGTGATGGCACAATTTTGGCACTAAGTAAGCTAAAAATGTTGTGGGTTGTTGAGATATTGGGGTTCAATAGGGGTAAAAAAAAATGAAAATGAGACTATTAGGTCAAGTGGGACGTTAAATTAAAGGCCTTCATTAGTACATTTCAACCCTGTTTTTATTTTTAGTTTAATTCGTGTACTTTTTGAGTTATTAGCCATGATAAAAACAAAACTTTGACAAAATTCACAGGGTACCTACACCAGTGGCCCAACAATGCTGAAATTTGGTATGCGTGTAGCTTTAATGACACAAATACAGGCAAAGGTCTGAAATCCAGAATAACTGCAATTTGTACCCCAAAAAAGAGTAACAACATTGCGTGAACTCCCGTTACCTGTAATTTGGACGACGCTCTGGGACACCGCTATATGGTAGAAATACCTCCCATTCGCACAAAGCGGTTCTCTTCGACCTTTATGCGCACCGCCAAAGAGTGGAACGCCTTGCCAGTCTGTGTTTCCTGATAGCTACAACTGGGTATCTTTAAGTCGCGAGTGAATAGGTTTCTTCTAGGCAAGCGTGTACCATCGTAGACTGCATCATCGCTTACCATCAGGCGAGATAGTGGTCAAACGCAAGCCTATAATACATTTAAAAAAAAATGAATTAAACTGTAGGTCAAGTAAGTTGGTTATGCATTTCGTGGCACTATTTTGATAGTTAATACAAACAATATTTTATTGTTTTATGGGAGACTCGCGAGATCTCAGTTCGGAGTGAACCAGTACCTTAGCGATAAGGCCACCGTTTTTACTATAACTAACTAGCTAGCTAGCTGGGAGCTTTAGGCACAAAATACACAAGATCAGTCACATTTAAAATCTATATTTTTTTTTTTTTTTTTTTTTTTTTTATTCAGCAATAGACGTCCTATGATTGATACGATGATGATAAATTGCATTTGTGCCTTCGGAACATAATGTTAATTAACTTAGTTTTATGACCAACTTGTGGCATAAGGTGCGTAGACCTTTTTTGTTTCTGACACAAGACACCATAACAGGAAATCGTAGTTTCTGTGTGCAGTACACCGGACACAGTCGCTGGTTGATACTTCTGGACACAGTTGGACACTGGTCCGATTCGGTGCTTGTTTTCCGTCAGTTACACAATTGATAAATAAATAAATAAATATTGCTGGGCATTTCACACAGCACTATCTAGCCCCAAACTAAGCAGAGCTTGTAATATGGGAACCAGATAACTGGTAGAATACTTATGTACTTTTTTTTTGTAAATACCAAACATGGAACAAATATCTTGTTATATATTGTTCCGTGGCGGGGAGCGAACCCGCTACCTCCTGCGTCTCAGCCAGCTATACGCCCACTGCGCCACGACGAAGTGATGTTGACGAAGAATCATTTTATTTGCTTGTGTTGATTATACGTAGACGCAGACGTAGTCACCGCCAGTTTATGGAATTTGATTAATGTTGATTGTGTCTTCAACTGACAACATTTAGTTGCTAGTTGCTTACACCAAACACTATTTGATTGCAAATCCGTGTGTGTCAAGGGGAAGCAAGTTGGCAGAAAAAGTGTCTACAACTGCGCAGATGGTAGTTCATTTCATATTGATTTATAAAAATAAAATATTCACTGGTAGCTTGTATCCAACACAAACACAGTGGTGTTTACGTTTCATCAGTGCCTTAATCATTGACTTTCACAAAATCCGTTTTCATATCAACACATCTTTGCAATTGGATTTCCAACACGTGCCAAACCTCTTCAAGTTCTACAAATAAAATTAAATACAAGTTACTATACTGTTTTGTAATTATACTGAGTGTTGTCATGTCAAACACTTGTTCACGATACGGACACATTCTTCTTCTTAATTGAATACTGTTTCATTTCGAGCAGATCTCAGAAGCGCTACTTGATTAATTTTACTGTGTCAAGATTATTTGAGCTTTTGTACGCGGGTTTGTTTGTTCGATAAGAGACCCTATATATTAACAGTGGGAGCATTGTTAATCACCTTATCCTATAATGCTTAAAAAATTACATTGTTAAAAACTTTGAAGAATTTTTTTATTTGGGTAAATCTTAAGTGCGGCTTAGGATACGCCGAATGAGTCATCAAATCAACTGTTAATCATTTCACGTCTCTAATTATTTCCCTTTAGAAGTAGTAACCTATAAACATCAAAAATATGAATTTAAATGTTTAACAGACTATAGGTAGGTATAAATACTTTACTAATACAATCTGGCACGGTATGTACGACATTAATTTTCAGGAGAAATATAAAATTTTCTATAAAGATAGTAGATGTGGCTTAAATATATTTTTTTTCTAACCTATCTCGTCCCACTGCTGGGAAAAGGTCTCAAAGCATCCCTATCCGTCGCTATCTCTCACCATCCTCTTTGAAAGGTGTCGAAATCATCCCGCCAAAGCTTTCTCGGCCGACCTTGACGTCGCCCTCGGTCTTCAGGCGTCCATGGTGTCACAATATGGGCCCATTTCTCGGAGTGTGTTTGGGTAACGTGGCCCGCCCAGTCTTACTTAAATCCAGCCGATCTCTTCCCTAAATCTGCAATGCCAGTAAGTGAGCGCAGCATCGTGTTACGTACTAGGTCGACACGTTTAAAGTCGAGAATGCTGCGCTCCATTGCCCTTTGACAAATCTTGAGCTTTGATTTCTGGGCTTCAGTCAGAGACCATGTCTGCGCACCGTAAGTTAGGATGGGCAGAATACACATGTCAATGAGTTAACGCTTAAGTGTCAGAAGAAGGTCACCCTTCATGTGCTCCATCTTGGACCAGTAGCACTCCAGGCATTCTCGATACGGCAATCGATTTCCTTATTTTGCCTGTTTCCGAAGCTAGCTAACTGGCCCAAGTAAATATACTCTTCGACATACTGTACCTGTCCATCTACCTCGACCTTACGTTTCGTGCTGTTTGACGTAATCTTCATCTTCGACTGGTTCATTCGAAGCCCAACCACAAGACTTGCCGCGCTCAAATCTTGGAGCATTTGTTGCAGTTCTAGAGGAGTATGTGCAAAAAGTACTATGTCGTCCGCAAACCCCAAATTTGTCAGGCGTTTGCCTCCGATGACAATTCCCTAAATACATGGTAGGTATGGTAGTATTTACTATCGAGTAATAGATACATATCCGTAAACCATCATTAAATACTCTGTACGTCAAGGTCTTGATACTTGATCATTATATTGTTTATCAATCAAATTAGAGCGAGACAAAATGTTATGTCGCTAGAAAAATATGCTATATTGTATAAATCAATAAATGCAAAGACCGCTCTAACAGATAAATTAACCGGAATAAAAGAAACACGTATTCTCAAAGTAAACAATTAAGTGGCCAACATTAAATAACCCACATTTTTCCCTCTCGAATAAAAGTCCTTTGACAAAATGCTCCTAAAGATAAGTTTTCACGTTGGCACGGATATACTTGAAAAAATGTTCCAAATACAAGCCAAAGTATACTCTATTAGCTTATTATAAGGATGGAAGTGTATAACCGAAGGTGGTCAAGCGTGGAATACCCTCGCCGGTCTTTAGGAAATTGTCTCATCTTCTCTTTCATTCGTTTTATTCTAAAAACGTACGGGTGGGTATTGTTTCCAATCCTCATTATTATTTTAGCCGTCTGCATCAAAGTCTGCATTGATCCTGGGTATAGAATTATAGGCCCTTTGTAGGGTTCTGGACGAAAATGGTCAAAGTTAAAGTCAAATATTTTTATTCATTAAAATCACAAGGATCACTTTGAAACGTCAATTTTACTGCCTGTTCCTTCGCGACCAAGCCAGGAAAGAAAGGCAAGAAACAAGGCTGGTTGTTTTTTTTAATGATCCTTTTACAATACATAATACAGAAAATAAATTACGTGTAAATTGTAACATTTTGAACGAGTTGGATCAATTTCAATCCCAAGATTTTCTATCTAAGTAATCCGATATTTTATAGTAGGTTTTTTATAAAGATTTAGTTTAATTACGTTTTTAAATTTATTAATTGTCAATTTTTGTGCATCCCTTGGGAGTTTGTTATAAAAGCGTACACCTTGCCCTTTAAACGATTTACTAACTTTATGGAGTCTACAAGTGGCAACAGTGAGTTTATCTTTATTTCTATGTAGTATTAAAATTAAGATTATCGCTATTTTTCTTAAACTAACTAATATTCTTGTGAACATACATCAGATTTTCATAGATGTATTGACAAGGGAATATCATGACATTTATTTCTTTAAAGTTATTGCGTAATGATTCTCTGGGGCCCATATTATAAATTGCACAAACAGCCCTCTTCTGCAGCACAAAAACGGTGTTTATATCTACAGCACTCCCCCACAGCAATATACCGTATGACATATTGCTGTGGAAGTGTAAAAAAACTGTGTAAAGTCTGTGTAAAAACTGTGTAAAAAGTGTAAAAGTCTGTGGTAAAAAACGAACCCTTATGGAGTGACTTTGTCCGTCTGTCCTTCTGTCACAGCTGATTATCTCAGCAACTTCTGAAGCTTGCCAAAGGTGCAAAAACATAAAGTAAAATTAACTAGTGTTTCGCCCCGAACTGAGATCTCGCGAATCATACAAAATTATATTAGATGGCACAATTTTGGTGTGACTAAATGAGCTAAAAATGTTGGGGAGTTGTTGAGATATTGGGGTTCAAGAGGGGTCAAAAAAATTAAAATGAGACTATTAGGTCAAGTGGACGTCAAATGAGAGGTATTCATTAGTACATTTCAAATTCAAATTAGTGTTTTTATTTTTAGTTTAATCCTTGTAGTTTTTGAGTTATTAGCCGTAATAAAAAAAATTGACAAAATTCACAGGGTACACCAGTGACCTCACAATGCTGAAATTTGGTATTCGTGTAGCTTTAGTGACACATATATAGGTAGAAAATCCAGAATAACTGCATTTTGTACCCCAAAAAACGTAACCACGTAACACGAACTCCCGTTACCTGTAATTTGAATGAAACTGTAGGTCAAGTAATTAGGTTATTCATTTCGTGGCATTATTTTGATAATCAAAGATTACAAATAATATTTTTTTATTTTAATCGAAGACTCGCGAGATCTCAGTTCGGGGCGAACCACTAGTTTAATAAGTAGACCATACACAGAGTTACATCTAGGCTAGCGAAGTGTAGCACGCCGTCCGGCTAGATGGAGCGGATGAGAAGAGCTGAGGATCGAGCTCAATGGCGCACCCTGGGAGAGACCTACGTCCAGTAGTGGACTGTTATAGGTTGCTGATGATGATGACACAGAGTTATGCTAGTCGATAACTTCAGTATTCACTGAGATAATCAGCTGTGATAGACGGACAGACGGACAAAGTCACTCCATAAGGGTCCGTTTTTACCATTTTGGTCCCGATCCCTAAAAAAGCACCTAAAATAGTATATATAGCATCCTCGAAGCTTAGCTTACACCTGATCCATTGAAATGAGAGTAGTCAATCCCAACAAATACTTGCACAAGGCTTCCGCAAAGAAATCGTTGACGTGTGTGCTCCATAAGCCACTACTTTTATCACGATGTATTCTTTCAGAGAAGGACTAAATACATACAATTATATTCTTCAAGTAAAAATACTAACCCTTATATTTTTCCCTTCGTCACTAGGGAATCACTTAAATACTTTCCCACTTATGAAGTTTTTGCCATAACACCAAACCTTGTAGGCGTAGATTATAAACACAAAAGTTGTTTATATCTTGGGGACATATCGTTGATTTTTAGGATTACGTACTTCAAAAAGAAAAAAGAAACCCTTGTAGGATCACTTCGTTGTCAGTTTGTCGGTCTGTCCATCTGTCAATACCCTTTTTCTCAAGAATACGTGGAGGTACCAAGTTCAAATTGATATCAAATACATAGGTTTATAAATAGTCTCTTGGAGCTGTAAAAAAATCAAGCTTTTAAGTCAACACAATCAAAATATACGGTCATTTATGCTGTACATTTATCCGAAAATAAATCAAAACCTATAGTGTACTTCCCGTTGACCTAGAATCATGAAATTTGGCAAGAAGCAAAGTCACACAGCACAAGTAAAGAAAAAAATCAGAACAAGGTTTGTTTGTAAATAAATCATACCAAAAAATATATTTTTACTGAACACTCGGTGGGCGAGTCAGACTCGCACTTGTCCAGGTTGTTTTGGAGTATAGTGGAACGTTTCTATTTTTTTAACATAAATAGGTATTCCTTTGATCACAATAAAATAAATAAGCCAAATAAATAAGTCAAAAACAAGCCAATAACGTAAAACTAAACTAGGCTACCGCAGTTCCTATATTCCAATCATACTAACTTAAGGTAAGTATTATGAAGGTATTATTTTTTGATTGAGCGAAGCGAGATCACCAAATCAACTTGGGCAAATCTGCGTTGTATGTATGTATGCTTGTACGTATGTATGTTTGTTTGTCCGAGGATAACTTTCGAAACGTTAATCTGATCACCGTAAAATTTAATACATAGGTAGGTAGAGATAGCACAATTTTTTGTGACTAAATGAGCTAAAAATGTTGGGGGGTTTATTGAGATATTGGGGTTCAAGAGGAGTAAAAAATATGAAAATGAGCCTATTAGGTCAAGTTGGACGTCAAATGAAAAGTCTGGATTAGTACATTTCAACGCTTTTTTTTATTTTTAGTTTAATTTTTATAATTTTAGAGTTATAAGCCATAATAAAAACAAAACATTGACAAAATTCACAGGGTACACCAGTGAGCCCACAATGCTGAAATTTGGTATTCATGTAGCTTTAGTGACACGAATATAGGCAAAAATCTGAAATCCAGAATAACTGCATTTTGTACCCCCAAAAAAGAGGAAAAAAAAGAGGAACCACTTTATATGAACTCCCGTTATCTGTAATTTGAATGAAACTGTAGGTCAAGTAATGTGGTTGTTTATTTCGTGGCACTATTTTGATAGTCAAAGATTACGAATAATATAGTTTTGTTTTTATGGGAGACACGCGAGATCTCAGCTCGGGGCAAACCACTAATGTATTTAGTCGATCTTTAATCCAGTTTCCCTAGTGGTAAGAACATGCTTATTCCAATAGAATATTTATTACTGCTAAGTGCTAATAATTTAATATGTAGCTCCATTAGTAGCTAAACAACTTAAAAATAAAACGAATAACGAAAATAAAACTGAAATTGAGATTTTATCAGTTTTTACCATTTCTGGGGGCAATTGCGCTAATTTTGAACTCACGTCGGTGTGACTGATGTCACGCGTGACAGCGCGATAAGAAATGTGCATGATGTAACGTTATTGTTTTGATTTTACTTTGGTATCATCGTTTAAGATTAGCGCGATTGCCCCCCAGGCCTCTTTGGTGCAGTTGGCCGACTGAGATTGCTGGCTCGATTGCCACTGCAGAAGAAATAATATCTGCACGATCTATACAGGGTATTCGGTAATATACAGAAGACATTCAAGTGACGGTTTTTTTATGTTATTTGTGGGGAAACAAGCTTACGGCCGAACTGATGGTAAGCGGTTACCGTCGCCTATTGACACCGGCAACACCCGGGGTATTGTCGATGCGTTCCCTATCCTGTAGAAACCTTTTAACATTTCTTTTGAAGCGTGCCATGTCGTAGCCTAACGGGAAAACCTCAGATGGTAGCTCATTCCACATCTTGCAAGTATGGGGTAGAAAAGATCGCGTTAAGCGAGTGGTGCGCGATACCCAATTGTCGATGATATGTGGATGAGATTTATTACGCTGTCGAGAAGTGCGGTAGTAAAATCTCGACGACGGGATCAGGTAGAATAGCTCCTCAGAACATTCCCCATTATGTATATACATATTAGTATATACGAACCAAAGGTAAAGTTCGTTCCTTTGAAATTTACCTTTGGCTTCAAAAGGGTTTTTTTTTTAAGTTTAGTGTTTTATGTATGTTAGTATTTAAGGTATTTATAGACATGGGCCTTGTATAAAGCTGTATGTACACTATGGTGGCAATTCTGTTGTTTACGCTTACTAACTAAAATTGTGTAAAATACGAACGATCTTATTTTGTTCAAGCTAAAGATCAAATTAGAATGAAATTTAAAGTGACATTTTTAAAATTAAGTATTTTTTGTTATGATGGCATGTTTGCGGGCTAGTTTTAGTAATCAACCAAATTGGTGTTGACCAAAACTAGCCCGCAAACACGATTTCTTATTTAAAAATACCTAAATTACGAAATGTCACTCTAAGGGCCGAATTCACCGTCGAAACTAAACGCGATCAGTTCAAGCTAAACTCAGTTTACGCGTTTAACTCAGTTCAAGGTTACAGTTTGCATTTTACCAACATAAACTAAACGCAGTTAAAGCTAAACGCGGTTCAAATTCTGAACGTCCAATTTTCGACGTTTAGCTCATCTAAACGAGTTTAGAGAGATGTCAATCAAAAGTCAAGAAGTGTCATTGACTTTATTTTGCGAAATATATGTTACAGAAGTGTTTTTTTTATATTATTCATATAGTTTATATCCAGAATGAAAAGTGCGTTGGCACTAGCTTTTGACGAAAGTGATGATGAATACTTTGTTCGTCGTCCAAGATGGATACGCGAAAGAGAATAACACTTCGACACCCTTGATGACAAGGATTTCGTGTCCAGATTTCGTCTCACGAAACCAACAGTTATGTCTGTATTGGAGTCGATTAATAATAAAATCGGATCTACTACGAATGGGGCGGCGTAACGACGAACAAAACGTGATTATGACAGTTTTGTTTGACAATTGCGTTTCGATCGTATCGATATTGATAAGTTTAGTTGCACCAAGACACTGTTTGATGTTGCAAATACGAAACGCATCGCTTTTTTGTCTATGATTCTAGATAACCTAGGTTTTAGTAAACGAAATCATAACGGAGCTGGTGAATTCGGTTTCATGAAAACCGAGATCAAGTAAAACATTTGAACTCAGTTAAACAAAACGTGGTTTTATTAAA
This sequence comes from Philereme transversata, assembly GCA_963924445.1. Classification (NCBI taxonomy): domain Eukaryota; kingdom Metazoa; phylum Arthropoda; class Insecta; order Lepidoptera; family Geometridae; genus Philereme; species Philereme transversata. The sequence goes on from OZ004347.1 coordinate 18,871,217, forward strand.
CTTAGTTTCCGAAGAAAATGGTGAAATCGGCCCTAAATGTCATTCTAATTTGATTTTTATTTTAAAAACGTACGGGTGGGTATTGTTTCCAATCTTCATTATTATTTTAGCAGACTGCATCGATCCTGGGTATAGAATTATAGGCCGTTTGTAGGGTTCTGGACGAAAATAGTCAAAGCCAAATATTTTTATCCATTAATATCACAAGGAACACTTTGAAACGTCAATTTTACTGCCTGTTCCTTCGTGACCAAGCCAGGAAAGAAAGGCAAGGGACAAGGCTGGTTGTTTTTTTTAATGATAATGAACGAACGGTCTTATTTTGTTCAAGCTAAAGATCAAATTAGAATGAAATATAAAGTGACATTTCTAAAATTAAGTATTTTTTGTTATGATGGCATGTTTGCGGGCTAGTTTCAGTGATCAATCAAAATGGTATTGACCAAAACTAGCCCGGAACCACGATTTCTTATTTAAAAATACTTAAATTACGAAATGTCACTCTAAATGTCATTCTAATTTGATCTTTAGCGTAAACAAAATAAGACCGTTCGTATTTTACACAATTTTAGTTAGTCAGGGTAAACAACAGAATCGCCACCATTGTTGTCTGAAATAAACGTATACTTAATTATAACTATTATTTACTTAGATCCAGTTAATCCAAAGGTTACTTGGAAGAGATCACTTTTACCCTTTTTCTCAGTCTCTGGACTAGGAATGAACTCCTAATTGCACCGGTTTCATTCTTGATCATAACGAGTAGACGTAGCGAGTAGACGGGTTCGCAGCGATACTGTGCAAGAGAACGCCGTTACTGATGATGTGGGTGCGTGACAGTTCCAACAGCTACTTGCAACTCATTGCAGGGAGACTGTTCTTTGACTGTCCCTTCATGAAACACTAGATAAGAGCGCGCACTGTATGTACATGTAGGGTAGGGTTTTATAACTATAGAGATTAAAACTAAAATTAAAAAATCCTCCCTTTTTGTTATTTTTATTCGTATATATTATTCTTGTGTACCCACTTACTTATTTTTTGTTACTAGTAGTTCGCCCCGAACTGAGATCTCGCGAGTCTCACATAAAAACAAAAAAAATATTATTTGTTATCTTTGACGATCAAAATAGTGCCACGAAATAAATAACCATATAACTTAACCTACAATTTCATCCAAATTACAGGTAATGGGAGTTCATGTTAATTGGTTACTCTTTTTTGGGGTATAAATTGCAGTTATTCTAGACTTCAGACTTTTGCTTACATTTGTGTCACTAAAGCTACACGCATACCAAATTTCAGCACTGTAGAGTCACTGGTGTACCCTGTAAATTTTGTCAAAGTTCAGTTTTTATTATGGCTGATAACTTAAAAATTACACAGTTTAAATTATAAATAAAAACGGGGTCGAAATTTACTTACAAATATCATTTATTAGACGTGCCACTTGATCGGACAGTCCTATTTTGTTTTTTTTTTTACCCCTCTTGAACCCTAATATCTCAACAAGCCCGCACACATTTTTAGCTCATTTAGTCACAACAAAATTGTGCCATCACTATCTAGTAACATAGCAAATTTCATGATGATCGGATAAACGCTTCGAAAGTTATACTCGGACAAACAAACATACATACATACAACGGCGATTTGTCCAAGTTGATTTGGAGATCTCGCTTCGCTCGATCAATCTAAGTATGTACTGAGTTCATAGAATAACTACGTTATTCTTTTGTATTGTATTTAATTTTTACTAAGTTTTGTGCTAAATCTGAAATAAGCGCATTGAAATTGAATAACTCGATTCCGACACACAACACTCACGGAATAAGCATACTTCCCACTGAATTGAAGTGTCAACTACGCTTTCCTTCTTCGGTTCCTACACATTTTCACTATAGGATTCCAGGCTCCAACTACTTGAAAACCATCTCCTCGATTGAAATTCCTGTTTTGGTAATCTCAATTGCCCAGTCTCTTAAACCAGTCATGGCATTTAATGTAGCTCCGTTGAGATTTTATATGGGTTGTGTAGTTCTTGTAACTGTTGCCGTAATATGGGGACATAAAAACAGACAAATCATGATAAATATCCCGTTTTTAATAAAAATATCAAAACTTATGAGGACGCATTAGAATTAAGTTTTATTATAACTACAACGAAAGCTACGTAAAGTACACCAGTCGTTTGAAGCAATAAATGTTTCAATCATGAGCGTACTCGAGATATTGAGTGGAATATCCGCGCCTGAACGTGTTGTGGGCGGTATCAGAATGCGGACTAAAATTGCCAGTGAAATGTCAAGTCGAATTTAGTGTGGGTTGAATGCTGAATAATCTACCTACTTGTAAATTGTGTAAATATTTTTTTACATTTTATTTTAGCGGATTCAATTAATGCATATTGGTATAAGCAATATTTAAAACAAGGACGGAGAATAACCAGTTTTTTTTCACCTAACTTTGGGAACCATCAGCAAACGATATTTATAACATTTTTTTTTTTAACTTATACGCTAGCGTTTGACCACGATCTCGCTCGATGAAAAGCGATGATGCCGTCTACGATGGTACACGCTTGCCTAGAAGAAACCTATTCACTCGCGACTTGAAGACCACTAGGTTGTAGTTATCAGGAAACACAGACTCAGGCAAGGCGTTCCACTCCTTGGCGGTGCGCATAATAAAGGTGGAAAAGTACCGCTTTGTGCGTATGGGAGGTATGTCTACCATGTAGCGGTGGCGCATCGCAGAGCGTCTGGTTGTCCGATCATAGAATGGGGATGGTGGGATCAGGTTGAAAAGCTCCGCAGCACACTCATTGCAAGTGAGCTTCTTGGCTCTTCTCTCAATTGAAACTAGAGCCTCTAGAAGTTATTGCGCTATTACATGTTATCGTATTTACGTATGCTGGCGCTCAGAGGCTTAACAAGTTGAGTTGGCAGTAGGTGGAACACCTTCTTTGGAGAACTGACGGTCGTAAAAGAGTTTTCGAGTAGAGACCACGACTTGAAAAGTACAACGTAGGATAACCCTGTCATATGGAAAAACAATCTAATAAATAACTTTTATTTATTTCATATTTTTCCAACAACCTTTTTTAGAATCTCACAAGACCAGTCCCTCTAGATATATATTGAGGACGCCAATGTTTAGGAGTTGATATCTTTGACTGAGATGATGATGATGTATTTACTTAACATTAGGCTAAATTGATACCGTGTCTCAGAGAGATAGCCGTACATTACCTGGGCACTTAGTGCAACATTTGGGCCATTGAATCCTGTTATAGTAGAGCAAATCTACTAATTTCTAAATTAGGTTATAAGACTCTCAAATAGTTCGTGTCTTGAAATACTTTATAAGTATTTTTTTTACCTATAGTTAAGAACCAGTATTTATGCATGTAACCAACTACGTTATCCACATGTCGGATGTTTATTATCAAGTCAACTAGAAACAGATCAAAGGCAATCACATGCAGAAAATTAGGCGAACATGGTTGACTACACTCTGTATTTTGATCAAGCTCTGTAAATTTTGTTTGATTGCGTTTGTGAGTGTGCGAGTTACAGGATGAATTGATATACCTACTGCACCTTATCTTCGTTTACGATGTCCACATTGCCCACTAAATATAAATAAATAAATATTGCTGGACATTTCACACAACGCTATCTAGCCCCAAACTAAGCAGAGCTTGTACTATGGGAACCAGATAACTGTTAGAATACTTATATACATATTTTTTTTTGTAAATACATACTTATCATATATAGAAAAACAACCAGACCCTGAACAAAATATCTGTAGATCATGCAAACATTTGTTCCGCGGTGGGAATCGAACCCACTACCTCCTGCATCTCAGCCGGCTATTCGCCCACTGCACCACGGAGGTCATCAAATATAGGAGCCTATGGGTTTCATTTGTGTTTAGTCTCTGAAAACTTTCCAAATACCGATATTGGTGGCGATTCTGTTGTTTACGCTGACAAACTAAAATTGTGTAAAATACGAACGATCTGATTTTGTTCACACTAAATATCAAATTAGAATGAAATATAAAGTGACATTTCTAAAATTGAGTAATTTTTATTATGATGGTATATTTGCGGGCTAGTTTTAGTAATCAATCAAATTGGTGTTGACTAAAACTGGCCCGCTAACACGCCTTTTTATTTCAAAATACTTAAATTTAGAAATGTCACTTTAAATTTGATTCTAATTTGATATTTAGTGTGAGCAAAGTAAGACCGTTCGTATTTTACACAGTTTTAGTTGGTCAGCGTAAACAACAGAATCGCCACCAATGTCGCCAACTTAGCCTTGAATCTTTCTAGCACGCTTTTTAACTACGACGTCAAGCTAAAGATTTCTTATACTAAAACTTAGACTTAGTTTTTGCAAATTTAAAGTTCTAAAGAATCGAATAACGAGCAGTCTGGCGCTAAGATATTGCTAGAAGGATAAGGTGAAAATCAGCCGAAAACCAGTTGGACAACCCAGATATCGCTTGAGGGATGTGGTGGAAAAAGACATCCCCAACTGACAAGAAGTGGTGAATAGGGAAAAATTAACTCATTTAGATTCTAAGGCCAAGACTAAGTTTTTAAAATTAAATTGTAAGTTCAAGGCCGTCCAAGGCGACTATATTTTTTAACTTTCAAATAATGTTTCCAACGAAATTCCCTGTGTTTTTAAAAATTTGTTATTTAGGTTTTCCTCAGCGGAGTCAGCTAAAATGCTTCAAAAGAATATTTGATTAAAATCGATTTTGTTTAATCTGATTAAACGATTTGAGCTATAATATTACGTAAAGAGCTTTGAGTGTTTTTTTATCAATCTCTGTTTTGTGTTGTTTTCGTTTAGCCGTAGTGACTTTCGTTTGAATACGCAAATGATTCAGATTACACTTTTCTTTTAGTAGATCAATTCGCCATTCGACACCTCGACGCCATGTTCAAAATCAAAATTTATTTATACTAGTGGTTCGCCCGAACTGAGATCTCGCAGGTCTCCCATAAAAACAAAAAAAAATATTTGTAATCTTTGACTATCAAAATAGTGCCCCCAAATGCAGAACCAACTTACTTGACCTACAATTTCATTCAAATTCAAAACAGGTAACGGGAGTTCATGTTATTGGTTAAAATTTTTAGGGTAGAAATTGCAGTTATTCTGGATTTCAAACTTTTCCCTATATTTGTATCACTAAAGCTACACGCATACCAAATTTCAGCACTGTGGGGTCACTGGTGTACCCTGTGAATTTTGTCAAATTGCAGTTGTTATTATGGCTAATAACTTAATAACTACAAGATTTTTACTTAAAATAAAAACAGGGTCAAAATGTACTCACAGAGACGTGCTACTTGACAGGATAGTTTTTTTTTTACCCTATTGAACCAAAATATCTCAACAACCCCCTAACATTTTTAGCCCATTTAGTCACACCAAAATTGTGCCATCACTACCTACCTATATACGAAATTTTACGATGATTCGATAAACACTTCGAAAGTTATCCTCGGACAAACAAATATACATACTGATTTGCCCAAGTTGATTTGGAGATCTCTCTTCGCTCGGTCAATAGTGAAATCTTTTGGATCATTTTAAATACACCGAAGCACGATTGAGAAATTGTATCATCTGATAAATGGTACTCTTCTGCACACCGCGCAATGTTGTCAATCAACGTGAGTGCATTATGTATGAGTTGTAATCTGACCATATTTATTTACGTATTCCTTGCCCATTCAAAGGAAAAATGACGATTAAACGTAAAAGTATTATTTTATCGTGATCCAACATAAATTAGGATAGTTTTCCTCAGAATAAACTAAAGGTCTATTAATTCGTTTCCGTATAAATAATGATATGAAAACGGCTCGTCATTCGTTCATTATTAATTCAAGTACGAGATAAATATTCGAAAGATGACTAGAGAAAGCGATGTCAGAATATATTACAATGTGAAACAATTAATAATTAATTATGATAGCTGTGAATTTGAACATCATTGTAATTACTATTTAGTTAGAGCATTTTTTTTCTGTCCAGTTGCTTCTGTATTATCCAGTTGGTCACGTTTTTGGGTGTATGTATGCAATAGTTCACAATGATAGATAAAGATTTACAATGTAACCATCATCATCAACAACCTATAACAGTCCACTGCTGGACGTAGATCTCTCCCAGGGTGCGCCATTGAGCCCGATCCTCAGCTCTTCTCATCCAATTTATACCAGCCACAGCACGCAAATCGTAACTCCATCTAGCTGGAGGGAGAGCTTCGCTTGCCTAGACGTGGTATCCACTCTAGAACACGTTAGCCATGACTCCATGCAACCAAGTTAATCCCATTTGTTAAAGTAGGTAATCAAGCCATCGCGTGAGAAGAAACACCTTTTCTGTACAGATAACGTTATCAGCTTTTAAGGCTTCAGAAACTATTTCAGCACCTTTCAAACTTTAGCCATCAACATATCTTACAATCCTTAACTTCAGAACCAAGCTGTTTCATTAGCACTTTAGAAAATCGTGTTTTAAATTGTTCGTCGCTAAGCCATTTGAGATTCCTATGAAGGGCGAAAAACAAATAAAGTTTTACTACATTTTTGCTTCTATTGGGGTTTCTGCAAATGGATTGGCTCATCTACCTTAAGTCCCTAGAAACCTAGGGGATAGTTAATGTTGAAAACGGTTTGGTCACTACATAATTTTGATTCCTGCTGCAAACATTTATACAATTGCCCACCCCAAGGTTGTTTGGAAGATCACTCACATCATAAAGACCGTTGATTGTACTTTGCGATTTAATCAAGTATAAAATATATGGGATAAAGGTAGGTAAAATAAAGATTGTTTTACGTAAATTTATTAAAATTCTTTGTATTTATCAAGGTATATACAGGGTGTTTGGTAATATACTGACGATATTCAAGTGACGGTTTCTCAAAACATAAAAAAAGATTTCTCGAAAAAAAACTGCTAGTTATATTAACATATTTAAAGAAAATCGACTAAGTTTAGGCGATTAATTCGATATAAAACTTACTGCCTACTCTTGCAATCGACATCCAAAAATAAAGGCCGATTTGATATCTCTTTCGGAAATCGCTGCGGGTTTTGGGTTCGAAAGGGACAACAAGAGATATCTCGAGACGTCACCAATACAGTATCTGTTGATAGATGGCAAGCATTATGCAATAGCACGGCATAAGTTTAATAAAGTGTTTGTTTTTTCATGCCAAAATAAATTTCACATTTCTATGGTAAACATTTCACAAATTTATTTATTATGATCATCAAAATAACCCCTTTCATATATGTGCGTATATTATCAAACACCCTATATAGTTATAACAATGTATATCAGAATTTTTAAACATCTCCCTCTACCAATTATTTCTTACCTACAAAATTATTTTTCAGTATTACTCAAAGGTTGACTAGAAGAAAACTCTTTCTAGGATGAAGTCCACCTACATATGTACAAATTTATTTATTTCGTGCAATAAAAAATTTTCAATCAATCCGTCAATTCTATTCTTTATAGAATAGAATAGAATACTCTTTATTGCACACCAACAAAATTAAAAATACAATAAAAATACACAAAAATTAAGGTAAGTACAATGTCTTATCGCTAAAAGCGATCTCTTCCAGACAAACTTTGGATGGATTTTTGATTTATGTCTATTATCTGAAAATCTATTTACCAGGTCTAGCTAATTGTGTTAGCATGGTACTCATAACTGATACCCACGAATCCTAATGACCACGCGTAGTCCTGCCTGAGCCCACACTGTAGCTAACAGTCTCATATAATATTATATGACTATTTGGTGTTGTCCCCCAAAATGGAAAACTTTCTTAGTATGTATGTACTCTTAACACGCAGAATTATGAAACTTCATCATCACATCACTTCTTCATCATCATCTTCATCACCATATCAGTCAAAGTAAGTCCACTGCTGAACATAGGTCTCCCCTATAGATTTCCAGAGCAACTGTTCTTGCTAGGCTAGCACCTAACGGCTCCCAGCAACCTTTATCAAGGTCTTCTTTCCATCTTGTGAGGAGCCGTCCTTTGCTGCGCTTTCCAGTGCATGATCATCACTCGAGAATCTTTCTGCCCCAACGGCCGTCAGTTCTTCGAGCTATGCGCCTTGCCTACTGCCACTTTAGCTTGCTTAACCTTTGTGCTAGTACCCTTCAGATGGCAGCAAAAGGCATTATCCATTTGAAACTCATACGTGGCCATATTTTGCAAGCTTTACTTTGTAAGCCCAGCTGTACATTTTGGTTGTCATGATTTCTATTATCTTAAAAAAAACGTTCTTAGCCATCGGATTTTTTACTAAGTGATATAGCAGTTTAAATAAGATTTAATAAGTAAATAAACTAAAATAAGTGCATTAGAATGTCTAATGTTATGTTTAATGGCATGCAAGCTCTTATGTACGCGATAGAATGATACAGCTGTTTCGTAATGAACTGTGTCTAGGCTGAGATAGTTACAGTCTGTGGGTAGTATGTAGGTTTTGTAAGTCATAAAACTTTGGTCACTGAGGGATAGGTTACCTGAATACCTCGTTGAGATTCTGAAATGGATTTTTGTTACAAATATGCTGTTTGTGGTCGATTCAAGTAACTTTTTTATTTACTTCTTATTTAAAGTTGTATCTCATGATTTCGACAAAATAGGGTATTCAATATATCAAAATCTATATATATATAAAATATCAAATCAAAACGGCTAAGACGCAGGAGGTAGCGGGTTCGATTCCCGCCGCGGAACAAATGTTTGCATGATCTACAGATATTTGTTCCGTGTCTGGGTATTTTTCTATGTATTATAAGTATGTATTTACAAAAAAAAACAAAGTATATAAGTATTCTATCAGTTATCTGGTTCCATTAGTACAAGCTCTGCTTAGTTTGGGGCTAGATAGCGCTGTGTGAAATGTCCAGCTATATTTATTTATTTATTACATCCTTAATTTGTTAGTAAAAAATAAAATCTTAAACTATGTTAGTACAATTTGTAATCACACTAATGCCACTAATATTATAAACGCAAAAGTTTGTATGGACACATAAAAACCTTCTGTTGTATGTACGAATACCTGGATTAACACATAGGCTACTTTTTGTTGACAAACCATGCGTGCGAAGCCGCTGGCGGAAGCTAGTTCATTATAAATTCATTAAATAATATGGGGCTAAATATTCAATGATATAAATTTATTATATGGACGCTAGATCAGAAAGACGTGCAAATGAAGAGGCCTCAGCAGTAAGGTGATGTGGGCCTTTTTACTTAGAAAAAATTCCCGATTTATTTCAATCATCATTATAAATACGGGACTTATCACATACCGTCTTATCGGTGTTTCCACCGACAATGTTTCGGTTCAATTCGTGAACGTTCATCAGGGTGAGTGCGATCTGCTCCAAATAACGTCTCGCCTCGGACTGCGCGCCGCAGGCCTCTGCGCACGAGTAGACGGGCGCGGTGGGTGGGGATTGAGTCAACGATGGCCCAGCGCATTGACAGGCTGCATCATCATCATTATCATCACTGTTGCTCTCGGTAAGTAGTTCTCGGTACAGGCAAACACACAACACGAACTATGTATATCACTACCAGATTCACTCACTCTTCTGTCGCTTGCATCATGAAGATATGGCCTCCAGGCTGGCGGTAGAACCCATCCTCTATCTCTGTTAAAGTTCGGCACACGACTTATTTCTATCGCCTCTCGGATCTTGCGAGGAACGAAGAACTTCTCTCTCGCTAAGACCCGGGCCTTGTCGAAACGTATGTAGTGCGTCCAATCAGAATCTAGGGCATGTTCCGCCACTGCAGAACTGTTGGAGTCAACATTCTTCCGATAAGATGGTACGTGATAAGTCCCGTATTTATAATAGTGATGTGGGCTGATTAAATATATGGATTCTTATGCTGATATTGACAAGTTAAGTTTTTCGTGGTCTACGTGCCTGATTTGCAAGCCAAAAAGAGAGAAGAATATAAAAGACTTACTTATAACAGTAAAGTTGACCCTCAGATTTCTCGTTGGTGAGTTCTTGAAGTCCACTCTGCACCTGTAGATCCCGGCGTCAGCAGACAGTACGCTATCCACGAAGAGGACAGCAGGTGAAGCTGCGGCGCGGAAGTAGGCTCTGGCGCCGAAGCCTGTAGAAGACGACCAGAGTTTCGGCTGGGAAGCCAGCCGCCCTCGGACGTCGTAACTGTAGTAAAATTGTATTTAAAGTTACGAAATGTATATCGAGTCTCCCATAAAAACAAAAAAATATTATTCGTAATCTTTGACTATCAAAATAGTCCCACGAAATTAATAACCAACTTGACCTACAGTTTCATTTATATTACAGGTAACGGGAGGTCATGTCATTTGGTTATTTTTTTGAGGTATAACTTGCAGTTATTCTGGATTTCAGACTTTTTCTTATATTTATGTAACTAAAGCTATACGCATATCAAATTTCAGCACTGTGGGGTCAACAAAGTTTAAACTTAAAATAAAAACATGGTCAAATGTACTCACAAAAACCTTTATTAGACATATCATTTGACCGGATATTCCCATTTTGGTTTTTTTTACTCCTCTTGAACCCAATATCTTAACAACCACCCCCCCCCCCACATTTTTAGCTCATTTAGTCACACCAAAATTGTGCCATCACACCTACTATATACATATATATATATCGGACAAATGCTTCAAAAGTTATCCTCGGACAAACAAACATACATACATACATACATACACCGCCGATTTGCCCAAGTTGATTTGGAGATCTCGCTTCGCTCGATCAACAAGGATAATTTTCGATCATGGTGTTTTGGATAAAGCTACCAAGTCATTCAGTGTCGCAGGAGGGACGACCCTTGTTAACAGCTGTTAGACATATGTCACATCTGCGACTTTATTGGACTGATTTATAGATGTTTTCTTAAATTTTGTAGATGGTCGCGTGAATGGCAACACTTTTTTTGGTAAATGTATATTTTATTACTTTTGCTTCGCGTATATAACTCTGATCCATAAATATACCTGTATAAGGGGGAACCGTCCTGCTCCTTGAACCATAGCACCATGACCACGTGGTCGTCGGACGCCAGTGGTTGGATATCGCATGGTAACGCTGCTTTCTTCCCAAGTACCCCTTGAGAGTGCGCTGTCGGTACTGAAACAAAAGAAACTAGGATTTAGAGGTAATTTTAGCCGTAGCATAGTGTAATAAGATGACTGATAAAGGTTGCTGGGAGTCGTCGGGTGTAGGTCGCAAGATCGGACGCTCTAGAAAATGGGGGAGCCCTATGTTCAACAGTGGTTCCTTTGGCTGATATGATGATGATATGAGTTTAGTTGTTTATTCCTTCTTAACCTTTCCCGTCAGATAAACTAATGCTTTTGACCTGAATGGATAAATTATAGGCTCGCATTTAACCACGATCTATTTATTTGCAACTGAAGGCTTTCATACTTTGAAGGGCAAGTTAAGATGTCAGTCCCAACCATTCTTTATAGAGGCCTTCAGATGGCCTACAACCTCTGTTCTGTACATTTTTTAAGACCGCTTTAAGATTAGGACGTTAGTAACGCGAAGATCGCGCGGCTGCCGCACCGATGTTCAGATCAGTGTGGCGCAGTTCATTTCAAAAATGGATTCCGACGAGAAAACATTGTTGCCCCTGCTTTTTTTGGTAGTACTCCTTCAGAGCCATAGATGTCAAAGCTTCTGTTTATATATGAAATCCTGACTGGGTGACGATCGCGCGTCTGTCGCGCTGCTAAAGTCACCTAAATGTGAAAGCGACCTAATTGTAGATGAAAGTCACAATCATTGACTATTAGCTAATCAAGGTGGGTGACGACCAAAGTGTAAAGAGGTGTATCCAAATCAATCATCACATCAAATCCGCCATTGAGCGATTTTATCCCTGATAAGTTTGTTATCTCATCCCTGATGAATACATACTCGTATATAGTCGGGTCTAGCCCTTTTTATAAATTAACTCCGATTTCATCTTCATCAAACACTCTGTCATTCCTGGACATGGATACTTCCGTCATTTTTACGTTTGTAATAACATTTCACTGAGTGAATTACATCACTCAAAGTAAGTTGGCTGTTGGTAATTTAATATTCTCATAAACATTCGCCTTTTCTCGTGTGTACGATAAAGGCTTATTACGCAACTTCAGTACTGTTACGAAATTAAATTCACTAAGAAATTCACAACAGGATTTCGGGGGACAAGTGTGCGCGCTTTGCATAACCCTGTCTTATCCCCAGTTTTACGTAAAGCTATGGTTTTAGAGAATTGGTGCACGGCATATGACGGTATATGGCGGTAGTTAAACTCGAACTAGAATTCGATTTTCAAGTCATCTCCAGTATTCGTTATGGTATAATGGTTGGCGCTCCGTCCGTTTTATCCGAGTAAATGTCGACCATTAGCGGTGACGATTAGAAGGGGGTAATGCACAATACACCCCAATGCGGGACGTAGTCAGTGCAGATATTATTCCCCCCACCATAGAAATACAATTAGATTTTTGTTTTATTCGATCTGGAGATGGAACAAGCATATGACCCACCTGATGTTAAGTGGTATTTATCGCCTATAACAAAATGTTGCCTCTTAGGTCACACACCTTGACTGCCTCCGTGGCGCAGTGGGCGTATAGCCGGCTGAGACGCAGGAGGTAAAAAGTATATATGTATTCTATCAGTTATCTGGTTCCCATAGTACAAGCTCTGCTTAGTTTGGGGTTAGATAGCGCTGTGTGAAATGTCCAGCAATATTTATTTTATTTATTTATTATTTACCTTAGAAACGTGCGCTACGATGCACTGCCCTGTGTCCATCAACTTGAGGCATACAGGTGTGAAACCTCATGTATCTGTAGTTTTACCGGCAATCTTACCCTTCAAACCAAAACACAATAATTCTGCTTAGTGGTAGAAACAGGTATGGTGGTAGTTCTTCCCCCGGCGTACCCTTTCACAAGAAACTCTACTACTCTTAAACCTTCTGACTTCCATTTTCGACCATAAATTTAAAAAAAACTGTAGTTTTCCTCGGCTCGGTCATTCACCGCTCATGAAATGCAAAACAAGTCAAATCAAATTAGATAATTTCAAATGTACCTTTTACGGGTACAATGACCTCTTTTCGGGCTAACATACAATCCAAAGCATCCTATGTCTGGACCAAAATAGTAGAAACGGAACTCATATGGGGCAACTTTGTCCGTCTGTCCGGAAGGAAATAGGTTTGCTAAGCGAATAACATAAATTTATATGGATAGAATCTGGCTTGTTAAATTAAACCGAATAAGTACGGCACAAAACAATATCACGAGGAATGTGAGATTTGGCATAGTTAAAGTTTATATATTTTCGCGACGATCTGGATCGGTTCTTCTCTGACTGGCAGGAGACTTCTGGAGAACGCAAGGAATGGAAAGAAATGGGGGAGACCTTTGCCCAGCAGTAGGACAGTACAGGATATTTAAAAAAAAGTTTACAGGGAAAAGGAGAATGCTAAAATTTATAATAAAAACTAAAATTAAGGTCGAATTTCGACCACTATGTACTGGCAATTAGTTCTAATTAATTAGCAAGACTCTAGAAATACAGGGTGTTTGGTAATATACGGACGATATTCAAGTGACGGTTTCTCAAAACATAAAAGATGACTTCTCGAAAAAAAAACTACCCGTTTTATTATATAATTTAAAATAAAATAGGCTTAATTTAGTTAGTTAGTGTTTGTTTTTACATGCTGAAATAAATTTCACATTTCTATGGTAAACATTTCACAAATTTATTTATTATGCTCATCAAAATAACCCCGTTCATTTTTGTGCGTATATTATCACCCTATATATGCAAAGATTATAGGAAAATAAAACGAAGGTTATCTGTCTAAGTATCTAGTTTTGTAAAAATAGGTTTCTGAGCTTCCAGCATAAGTAGATGGAGCCTACCATTTGACAGGTCTTATTTATTACATTTACCACTTTTTAGAAACCAAGGTTTTAAACAGGCAAGTGTAGTATTACAAATAAAAGGCATCCCTATCTAAGCTATCAAGAAAAGATCTTCAGTTAAATGAGTTGGAACCCTCACACAATACCTAACGATTCAATTTACATATCCCGGTAGATAGAATGAAAAAAAGAGCATGTTCCGTATCTCATAAATGAAGGTGATAGGTTAATATTTATTGTAATAGAAAAGCCGGCAGATCTCTGCCGTGAGTTTGCACAAATAACATGAATTCTTTAAAAATTTCGCATCTCTCAAAATTAAACTAAACAAAGAAAATTTGTGAAAACTTGAATGATTCAATTTAAATGTTTCCTACGTGAACTATACCAAACATTAAAACAAAGGATTGTGTGGTTTTATGAAACCACGGTAAAAGTGAAACTTTGTTTCACATTATAGACATTTAGCTGAAATTTTCGTGGGCACAAATGAGTAATATTCTATACACGGCGCCGCCATATTGGCCTCGGCTGCTCTGAGGAGCGCCTTTCACTTTATCCCTACTCCGCGGCCGACCGTCACGCGACATGCAACACACAGACGAAAATGTTTGAGACGATGTAATAAAAGTTTCACTTTAATAAAAATCCCAGAGAGAGGTAAGTTACTTACTTCGAAAAACATTTCTGTATAACTTTGACTTAAACATAGGTAACATAGGTACTTAAACGTAGGTCTAAATTCCAACTTAACGTTGAAGTTTATGTTGTCAATTATCCTTAACCTCTCGAAAGTAAAGCGGTGTGTGCCCAGATGCATCATTATATATTTAAGTTTGTTTAAGCCTGTGTTCAACCCCGGTGATGAATTTTGTAGGTCGCTTGAATTCCTCCGACATTTCTTGACGGTATAAGTCGAAATTTCAATGTGTACCTATCTATAGATCGCTAGTCTTTATTCGTTCAGTTATTATAGGTAGTCAAATATGCACCACCTACAATTACTGTTTGTCCATATTACACAAAAGTTTTTAGTTTTGTGCAATAAAGAATTTTAATTCATTCATTCTTTAGAGAGATATAAATATTCTTAAATGTCAATATTATAAATACGAGATTTATCACGTACCGTCTTATCGGTGTTTCGAACGACAATGTTTAGATTCAATTCGTATACCTTCATGAGGGTGAGTGCGATCCGCTCCGAATAAATCCGTATTTATAATAATGATTGAAATAAATCACGAAAGTTTTCTAAGTAAAATTCTTAAATGTATTTGTATTATTATAAAATTAAATAAGTGGCAGTTAACTTGCATGAAAACCTTTCAATAATAATACTTGCTTTGGAAACACCATCCACAAACATAAAAAAAAATTAAAATGCAATTTCATCGCAAATATTTTCATGGCTTACTAACACAGACTTAATCATAATAGAATAGAATAATAATTTATTATACACCAGAAATACTCAAAAAACTAATTAATTCTAAATATAGTAAAATGGGCGGCCTTAACGCTGAAAGCGATTTCTTCCAGGCATCTTTTATCTGGAAAGTAATGAGCGAAGCAGTAATGGACAGCGGTGCACAGATTATAATTAAAAATGATCAGAAATAAAAAAATAATAATAAAAACTGAATTAATAATCTTTATACATAAATATATAATAATATAATATTAAATATATTAAATATTGCTGGACGTTTCACACAGCGCTATCTAGCCCCAAACTAAACAGAGCTTGAACTATGGGAACCAGATAACTGATAGAATACTTATATACTTTTTTTTTGTAAATACATATTTATAATATATAGAGAAACACCCAGACACGGAACAAATATCTGTAGATCATGCAAACATTCCGGGGCGGGAATCGAACCCGCTACCTCCTGCGTCTCAGCCGGGTATACGCCCACTGCGCCACGGAGGCAGTCATATAATAGTGTAGAATGTATTCATAAAAGCCAGTGAACTTTACGTTCACCGATGAGAGATAAAGAGGAGGAGAGCGAATGGTGAGACAAGACGAGGCACGTCGAAGCCACCTACCATCGATTTACTTATCATAATCGTATGAAGAATAGTAGAGTTTCTTGTGAAAGGGCTCACCTGAGACCTACCATTTTCTGCCGCCAAGCAGTATTGCCGTGTTTCGGTTTGAAGTGTATGGTTGCCGGTGAAATTACCGTAGAACAGTGGCGTGACCTAAGAGGCAATGCTTTGTCAGAGGCGATGGTTACCACATAGCATCACGTGGAGCTTATACTCCAAGTTCCATCTCCATGTTGAATAAAAAAAACTTTACGCAGAATTTACGCTTGATTTAGCCAGTGAACTTAAAATAGAATAGCAGTTAGTTACATGAAATAAAAAACCAGTCAAGTGCGAGTCGCACTCGTGCGCCGAGGGTTCCGTACCTACCCATTGTCCTCTAAATTGTATGAGCGCCCATACAACTCAGAGGACTATCCTTTAATCTTCAACTTTTATTATTTTTTGCCAAATTTCGTGATTCTAGGTCAACGGGAACTACCATATAGGTTTTCGACCCAAAACCTATAGGGTACTTCCGGTCGACCTAGAATTGACAATTTTGGTTAAAAGCAAGGACTTACATACAGCACAAGGAAAGAGAAAATTCCGAAAAGTAATAAAAGTTGAAAATTAAAGTAAATTTTGGTACTTACAAGTTTTCGCGAAAATCTAAATTTGCCCATATCTTTTTATTGCGTTGACTCAGGACCTTGATTTTTATACACCTAATAGGAACTATAGACTTCAGTATCTGCTATTAATTTCAACTTGCTAGGTTTACCCGTTCCTCAGAAAATCGGTTGTGACACACAGACAGACTGACAGACGGACAAGAAAGTGATCTTATAAGGCGTATTAATGGCGCTTTAGTCGTAATCTGAATCAGCTCACTAATGTCAACCCTGACGTGAGACGGCCTGGTGGCACAAATGGATAGTGCGTTCTCGTATCAAGAGGAAGGTTGCGGGTTCAAGTCCCTTCTAGGCTTGAAATTTTTGAGATGGTTCTTAAAAATCTTGATCTTATAAGGGTTCCTTTTTTACCTTTTGCGGTACGGAACCCTAATAATGGTAAAAAACATTTTTTGAGTTTGAGAATTTCAGTGCATTCATATGTAAAAGTAGCTTCATTTAACCTTGTTATATTCCAGCCAGGCTAGCACGACGTTTTTATTTATTTTCTACCTAAAATGAACAGAGAAAATCGGTCATGTTAGAAACAAACTATACCAAGAATATAAACACTTATTTCTGTTCATTCTAGCGATCGCCGTGTTCGAGACCGTAAAATGTGACATTCTACGCTTAAATGACATTTTAATCTATTCTTCAGTAGTCTCTCTACTGACTTTGTGTAGTGTTTATACAGTTATGTAGGAGAATTAAGTGAGATAGGTAGGTAATGTGTGATATTGGAAAATATACACGGATAGCTAGAGTAAACCCGAAACCAGTTGATAAGTAAATATTTGGTACAGATTATAAATAAATAAATAAATATTGCTAGACATTTTACACAGCGGTATCTAGCCCCAAACTGAACAAAGCTTGTACTATGGGAACCAGATAACTGATAGAATACTTATATACATTTTATTTTGTAAATACATAATTATAATATATAGAGAAACAACCAGACCCGAAACAAATATCTGTAGATCATGCAAACATTTGTTCCGCGACGGGGATCGAACCCGCTCCTGCGTCTCAGCCAAATGTAAGGTTTTTACTAGACACTAGGTTCTCGATGAATAATTCAATTCAATTCATTTATTCAATTTTTAGATGTCAAAGATCCATATTTGTTAGTAAAAAATTTAAATCAAACATGTCACATGGGTTAGTAAAAGATATAGTCACAATGAAACAAAATAATGTGAATAATGTTGTTTAATTTTTTTTTACCAACTGTTAGGAGCGAGTAGTCACCCACAAACATACGCTTCCATTGCCCCAAAAAATCTTAGCTATATGTACCGGGCGAGTTCACTCTGTGGCAGGTAATTAGCAACATACTCGTAGATGTACTACGTTGTTAGCCTCACCCCTACAAATGCATGTGCGCGCACGCATTCACTGTACAGGATACTACATTTTCTGTTAGGCTTTATAAACTAGTGGTTTACCCCGAACTGAGATCTCGCGAGTCTCCGATTAAAACAAAAAAATAATATTTTTAATCTTTGACTATCAAAATACTGCCACAAAATGATAACCAACGTACTTGACCTACAGTTTCATTCAAATTACAGGTAACGAGAGTTCATGTATTGTGGTTCACTTTTTTGTGGTACAAATTGCAGTTATTCTGGATTTCAGACTTTTGCCTATATTTGCGTTAGTTAAGCTACACGTAGGCATACCAAATTTCAGCACTGTAGGGTTACTGGTGTACCCTGTGAATTTTGTCGAAGTTCAGTTTTTATAATGGCTAATAACTCAAAAACTATAAGGACTTTACTAAAAATAAAAACGGAGTCTAAACGTGCTAATAAATAACTTTTATTTGACGTCCCATTTAAACTAATAGTCTCACATTCATTTTTTAGTCCTCTTGGAACCCAATATCTCAACATGTCTCAAATTTTTAGTTTATTTAGTCACACCAAAATTGTGCTATCACTGCCTACCTATGCATCAAATTTCACGATGATCGGATCAACGCTGCGAAAGTTATCGTCGGACAAAGAAACATACATACATACAACGCTGATTTGCCTAAGTTGATTTAGAGATCTCGCTTCGCTCGATCAATTAGCGATGTAGTATTTCTTAAGCAAGTATTTAGTTGGTTACAATCATATGATTTGGACCGCCTATCCACCACCACGATAACCACAAACTCGTATCACTAACTTATTAGCGGTTAACCGAGTGGTAAACAATAAAAAACTTAATCCTATCTTCGTGCTAATTTAGAATTTAAAAGCAAAAACACCCCTGTGTCTGATTTCACTCCGTGCCAATTGCAATTACTTTTTTTGGCTCTTGCTAAAAACGTTTTTTTCGCACTCATAATCTCGTGGAGTCACTTGGAAAAATCAGGAGTTTTATCTCTTTCACTAGTATAGCAAAAAAATGGGACAGAGAGGCGTAAAAATGAAAACGTTCCGGACCGCTTGTAAGGGTGCACGAATTTTACTTGGGAATTTTAAAGCATAAAACTTTTCAACACTTTTTGTTAAAATTCTCAACACTTTCCTAATTTTATATCCTTGCCTCCTTAATATTTTGTGAGAAGTTCAAGTCAAAGATATACCACTTATATTTTTACTAGCAAAGGTAAAGTGCCTTTCGACATAAACATGAGAAGGTTAGAGATTTACAGGGTTCCTAAACATAATTTGTATTTGAAGGTTGGCAATATTGCACTCAGTTTAATATCAGACGCCTATAGAACTCGCGCAAATCCCAGCAATATCGCCGTAACCCTATACATCAACACACAGTCAACCAGGGGCAGCCGCCCCTGCGAGTTGATGTTGGGGCAATGAACACCGTGTTGAGGCCCTTATACCCCTGCCCAGAAAGGGTGCAGAACGCCTATGTTCGATATGTTACAAAATCTGACGCTGAGTGTCCCTGAAGGAAAAGGTGTCGCTGAAGTTCAATTTAGGGAACTTAAGAGGAAATCCGGGAAGCAAGACATTTGGAAAATAGGTATTTAACAAAACTATTGCTGTCGCGCTGTGCCCTATATGCCCTATGTGCGTGCGATAGAGACAACTGCAGGTCGGACTGATTATACGTATTTAAAATAGACGAAATCACTGTTTCGTAGTCCCCTGTTTCCTCCTCCAAAACAGGACCGATTTTAATTTTTTTTTTCAAATATGTAATAAAAAGGGCTTTAGCTATGTTTGTACGTTTCGGTTTTTTTATTTATGTAAGGAGATCGTACCTACTCCTTTGAGTTTGATTTTTGCCGCGACTGCGCTGTCGGTAAAGGAGGTTAGGCGGGTTGAAAAAGAATATGGCGGTTTGACAAGTAAAACAGTGAACTGATTGATATAAAATTGTAATGAGATAAAATATCTAATAAAGAGTGTTAAGGATTACCTAATAATGAAGAATAAGCTTTAATGTCGTTTCTTTAAGATTATTTATCTTCTATTTATCAGGATTGACCCATAAAATAAACAATGATGTGTTGCTCTGTAAACAAAGATTTTTATTTTAATAATAATTCTAATTAATACAAAACTACACTATCACACAATACCAAAACACCTACCTGTAAACAAAGAAACGACATTAAAGCTTATTCTTCATTATTAGGTAATCCTTAACACTCTTTATTAGATATTTTATCTCATTACAATTTTATATCAATCAGTTCACTGTTTTACTTGTCAAACCGCCATATTCTTTTTCAACCTGCCTAACCTCCTTTACCGACAGCGCAGTCGCGGCAAAAATCAAACTCAAAGGAGTAGGTACGATCTCCTTACATTTATATTCGTCAAATTTGTTTGCTGGATGTCTGAAAAGGGGCAGTAAAAATTAGCAATTTCTGTGACTTTAGAAGGTTCCTAGTTCTTGTAATAATTAATTTATGGAGAAAAACTAAACGTAGGGACATGACCGTGGTACTTGTAAATTGTATGGTAAAAAATATTTGCTCTAGTATCACTATCCAGAGAGGAAACAGGGGACTACGTTTGTATGGACGAAAAGCATCCCATATTTCCTCTTAACGACAAATTAATCTATTACATCATCGAGAATGAATAAGATTCAAGGGGTTTTTTTTCGTTATGTTTGCGAGTACTTTTGGCATATGGGTTCGGTCGTAAAAAAATGTACAGTTACATCCATGACATCGTAATAAACGTGACATACATGACTCAATGTTATATTCATGATCAACATAGAGCTTAGTTCACAATCATAAATTATGATGATTCTTTTATTTTATGATTTGTTTTGTACAGTTTGTAGGTATTTGTTCTGTTCATAAAACTACGATGAAAGTTGTTAGGACCTAAATTAACACGAGCAACCTTTTATTCAAGATTCGAAAACCACAAAATCATTGCTAGTTGTACTTAATAATGCCAAGGAAAATTCAATTGAAAATACAGTGTTTTTTTAAAGCCGGCAGGTACTTTGTATGACTTAAGTGTAACTTATTTAATGGTGACAAGTATATAATAAAATATCACTAATCCCACACTACTAATCCTACATTATGAGCATGGAAATAAAATGTCAGAACATGTGTAGTCTCCGCCTTACAATCGGTCATGACCGGAACGTTACACATTTCGTTACATATGTTACAATCATGACAGAAAAAAGCGTACGACATAACCTCAAATAAAAATATCACTGTACTGCAAATAATTATGGACTGAGACGTAGTTTCATTGTTTTATGCGATGTTAAACCTGTACTAACTAGTGTAATAAATTTTAAAGAATATGAACAATACTTAACCCTGCAATCAAACAGAAGACAATCAATTTTTAGCGACAATTCACTCGTGAACAGACAATATCAATAAAATTTTCACTCCAAACAAACAAGGCCGTTTTTGTTTCCTGAATGTTACCACCTTGTTCAATGGTGTTGCCAATTCATAAAAGGCAAAAGCGGCCTAATTATTTTATATAATATGGCAAGAATAGGCGTTGTTATGTCGTTATAGTCATGACGTTACACATGCAACAAAAAAATTGACACTTTTTCGAAGTTGAATAAATTTATTTTAATAGTAAAATAATGGTAAATAATAAATAAATTGTATATAAGTTAATAGTAAAAAATTTAAGAGTAGTAGAGTTTCTTGTGAAAGGGCTCGCCCGGGGAAGTGCTACCACCATACCTATTTCTACCGCCAAGTAGCATTGCTGTTTCGGTTTGAAGGGTATGAAGTTGATGGACGCAGGGATGTGCATCGTAGGGCACATTTCTAAGGAGCGTGACCTACGAGGCAAACTTGTTGTAGGCGATGGTTACCAATTAACATCAGGTGGGCCATAGGCTTTTTCCATCTCCAGTAGCATTAAAAAAAAATGGTAAACTTTTACAAACACACGTTGAAAAACTAACGCAGAACTCAAATCCAACTTAAAAACGTAATATACCACAAAAGTTTTGTTATGTAATAACATGTTTTCGAAAATAGTATTTATAGCAGTTGGACAAACTGTTTTTGTATGAAGTAAAAGTACAATCAGAAAAAAAGGATTGTGTGGTTTTATGAAACCATGGTAAAAGTGAAACTTTGTTTCACATTATTGACATTTTTCCTCGTTGGCACAAATGAGCAATAGTCTATACACTACACGGTCAGCTGATGCGAACTATAAGCGCCGCCATATTGGCCTCGGCTGCTCTGACGAGCGCCTTTCCCTTTATCCTTACTCCGCGGCCGACCGTCACGCGACATGCAACACACAGACGAAAAAGTTTGAGACGATGTAACAAAAGTTTCACTTTAAAAATATAGAAATTTGTAAAGGTAGTCAAGATTTAATGGTATTATCTAAACAACATTATTCAGAACAATGTGCAACATAATCTCGAAATCTGTCGATGCTATGACAAAATAAAATCGGGACAACCAAAAAAAAACTGTTGTACATTTTTTTACGACCGAACTCATATATTATCATCATAATTATTATCAGCCATAGGACGTCTACTACTGAACATAGACCCTCTTAGATTTCCAGAGCTACAAATGTTAGTCCTACAACATCGGCTCTCCTATGTTATGTCGTATTTCCATCCTACGCTTATTTCAGTAGTATTCAGTCTTCAGTGGCTTCTTAGTGCGGCATTCACCCCTCATCATTTTATCAAAATGTTATTTAGAAGCTGTTTTCCTCTCACTAAGGGTTTTGTGAGGCGACGCGTATCGCGCAACGGAGCGCGACGTCGCACGGCATCGCGTGTCGCTGTCGCCATGAGAACCGAACGCTCGCATCAAGTTACATGAACGAATATCCTGTTCGAGTGATGAAGCTTTTTGAGGTAATGAGCTGTCGAGAACACCTTAATGTTGCATTAAAAATTAGCTTCTGTCACTAAAATATGAATGAATGGGCATCTTGTTTTAGAATAGAATGACGTGAAATACTTTATTTTTTATTGATCGAGCGAAGCGAGATCTCCAAATCAACTTGGGCAAATCGGCGTTGTATGTATGTTTGTTTGTTTGTCCGAGGATAACTATCGAAGCGTTGATCCCATCAACGTGAAATTTGTTATACAGGTAGGTAGTGATGGCACAATTTTAGTGTGACTCAATGAGCTAAAAATTTTGGGGGGTTGTTGAGATATTGGGGTTCAAGAGGGGTAAAGAAAATGAAAATGAGACTATTAGGTCAAATGAGAGGTCAAATGAAAGGTCTTCATTAGTATATTTTGACTCCGTTTTTACTTTTAGTTTTCGTAGTTTTTGAGTTATTAGCCATAATAAAAACTAAACTTTGACAAAATTCACAGGGTACACCAGTAACCCCACAGTGCTGTAATTTGGTATGTGTGTAGCTTATGTATCACAAATATAGGCAAAAGTCTGAAATCTAGAATAACAGCAATTTGTACCCCAAAAAAGAGTAACCAATTAACATGAACTCCCGTTACTTGTAATTTGTATGAAACTGTAGGTCAAGTTAGTTAGTTATTTATTTCGTGGCACTATTTTGATAGTCAAAGATTACGACTATTTTTTTTTTGTTTTTTGGTAGACTCGCGAGATCTCAGTTCGGGGCGAACCACTAGTTTATTTAATCTAAAAGTCTTTGGGTTTCTTTTTGGAATTTGAGACCACAGTTGACCATTTGAAAACTTTTGCTCCTCGTCAATAAAAGAATTGAACGTCACAAAAATATTCTCGATGACAATTTCAAGAGAAGAGTTATCCGAACACTTACTGAAAAATAAGAGGAAGGTTGCGGGTTCAAGTCCCGTCTAGGCTTGAAAATTTTTGAAATGGTTTTAACACTAGAGTGCACGCGCGCTCTACTATAGTAGAACGCACTTACTTATATTAGCATCATTCATTCGTTATACCTGACCCCACGCGCTCCTAAATAAGTCGTCGACAAAATCGGGGAACCGATTAGTAGTATTAGAACGACGCCCACTGTTCTTGTAATTATACTCGGCGCGGCGAACCTTGATCCCTATGACAGTTCGTGTTAGTGATGGGTCGTGTCTTTGGTCGTGTCGATAATTTTTTTTTTAGACAAAGGCGTGGCTTGCATTCAGCCACGTTGGTAAACATGTTTTAAAAAATATTATAATGTGCATTTTTAATGTCAATTATGTTGTTGTTGTATTAATTTAAGATTTTTGCATAGATTAAGTAGGTAAGTAAAACGAAAGTTTCCAACCTTGTTATTTTCTAATAATGTTTAACCCGGTAAACACGTTTATGCTATATAAGTATATATTTTATCATGAAAATGAATGTTCCCCATTTATTTATTTTGTCTGAAAAAGTGCACTCGTTTCCATTGCCGACATTTTTTTATCGATACTTGCCGCCCTAGTCGATTAACGTCACACGACGTAAGTTTTGCAGGACGTAAACATAAATTCAGATTGAGATAACTTCTTGTAAATGTTAAGAATTGTTAAAAATATCAACGGAATATAATTACTAATGGTATAAAGCTACGTAAAATTTATAAATGGCATTTTAGACGCCCCCAATATGATCCCAATTTAATGGTGACGCCACTACAATGTTATATGGTGACATTAGCTGTCAGTGTCATAGGGATCAAGGTTCGCCGCGCCGAGTATAGGTGTCAAAGTTCGGATAACCATATACTTGATACCGGATACTTAATACCAGATACTTGATCTACAGTTTCATCCAAATTACAGGTAACGGGAGTTCGTGTTATGTGGTTATACTTTTTTTGAGTACAAATTGCAGTTATTTTGGATTTCAGACTTTTGCCCATATTTGTGTTAGTTAAGCTACACGCATACCAAATTACAGCACTGTGGGGTCATTGGTGTACCTTGTGAATTTTGCCAAAGTTCAGTTTTCACTATGGCTAATAACTCAAAAACTGTAAGAACTTTACTAAAAATAAAAACGGGGTTGAAATATACTAATTTCATTTTTTCCCCTTTTTTCCCACCCCTCTTGAACCCCAATATCTTGACAACCCCCCAACGTTTTTAGCTCATTTACATCAAAATTGTGCCATCATTTCCTACCTATATATCAAATTTCACGATGATCGGATCAACGCTGCGAAAGTTATCCTCGGACAAACAAACATACATACAACGCCGATTTACCAAAGTTGATTTAGAGATCTCGCTTCGCTCGATCAATTATCACGGTTCATGAGATACAGCCTGGTGACAGACGGACAGACAGACAGACAGCAGAGTCTTTTCCGAACCCAACTTCATCGAACCCTAAAAAAGGGGCGCGTGCACTGTAGTGCAGCGCACTTTGACGACCTCCGGGCGTATAGCCGGCTGTGACGCAGGAGATAGCGGGTTCGATTTCCACTTTGGGACAAATGTTTGCATGATCCACAAATATTTGCTCCGGGTTTGGATGTTTTTCTATATATTATAAGTATGTATTTACAAAAAAACGTATTTAAGTATTCTATCAGTTATCTGGTTCCCATAGTACAAGCTCTGCTTAGTTTGGGGCTAGATAGCGCTGTATGAAAAGTCCACCAATATTTATTTATTTATTTATAGTGTTAAAATCTAAGACGTATGATTTTGAGTTATGCCACAAGGTATGCTGAAAAAGCCACAAAATCTAGTCCTTTTGATCTCAATACTCAAAACTAAGGTACATGAATACAAGTTATAACGAGCTACATGAAACTAACTTACAATGCTTAACTTAAGAGGTCTTGGATGCTTCGGACGTAGATCGATACTGAAATTAAGTAGTAACAGCTTTTATAGATACTTAGCTAATACTTAACTGCGCACCATAAACAAAAAAACAATTACAATCAAAATTATTCAAATTAACGTATACAATTGTTGGTCTTATCGCTAAGTAGCAATAGTCACACTAATATTATAAATGCGAAAGTTTGGATGCTTGTTTATTTGTTTGTTTGTTACTTGATCACGCCTTAACGGCTAAACCGATTTTAATGAAATTTGGTATATAAATACATATATTACGCCCTGGATTGGAACATAGGCTACTTTTTACAGTCAAACAAGGTGTGCGAAACCGCGAGCGGAAGTTCGTATCTAATAAGTAGTAGTTTTTATGTGATTTGAAGAATTTAAAACCCTTCAATAGGCTTTGATACGAAACTCACATTTCAATGATTTGTATATCCAGATTAAAGATAAAGTAACAAGACTCTAAAAATATAAATCTCAAGTGTTTTTTTTTATATTTGATTAAGACGACCATTTCTTTTTGGCTCCACCTATGTAAAACCCTTGGCCGATGAATCAGAAACCTTTTACAGAAAACCGTATTTAAATCGGTCAAACCGTTTTGGAGATAAATGGGAACCTTAGTTTTTTGCACACACAAACAACCTTCTCCGTTCCGTCGTTGGTAAAACTGGCATAAATAGGTTGAAACTGTCATGACGATTGAACGCTGTTCCATGGCAGATTTATCGGAACTAGTGCACAGTGACTTTTATAAACTTTACTATGACAAATCTCCGTTCACGCCATAAGCTTAAAAGCTGTCCCTTATTATTATTATTTATTTGATCGAGCGAGATGTCCAAATCAACTTGGGCAAATCAGCGTTGTATGTATGTATATTATGTATGTTTGTTTGACCGAGGATAACTTTCGAAGCTTTGATCTGATCATCGTGAAATTATATATATAGGTAGGTAATGATGGCACAATTATGGTGTGACTAAATGAGCTAAAAATGTTGGGGAGTTGTTGAGATATTGGGATTTCAGAGGGGTAAAAAAAATGAAAATGAGACTATTAGGCCAAATTGGTGGTCAAATAAAAGGTCTTCATTAGTACATTTTGACTCTTTTTTTATTTTTAGTCCTTGTAGTTTTAGAGTTATTAACCATAACAAAAACAGAATTTTGACGAAATTTTCAATTGTTCGAAATTCACAAGGTACACAAGAGACCCCACAGTGCTGTAATAGTATGCGTGTAGCTTAAGTGACACAACTATAGGAAAAAGTCTGAAATCCAGAATAACCGCAATTTGTACCCCAAAAAAGGCAACCAAATTACATGAACTCCCGTCACCTTTAATTTGAATGAAACTGTAGGTCAAGTATGTTTTAATTTATTTCGAGGCACTATTTTGACAGTCAAAGATTACGAATACTTTTGTTTTTATGGGAGACTCGCGAGATCTTAGTTCGGGGCGAACCACTAGTTATTAAAAATTATATATTATATATATTTTAGTTATTATATGTAGATATAATAAGCCATAGAGACATAATGCACTTTTCGTATTAAGTATACCAGAGACAATAAAACAAAATTCAATGCATTTATAAAGCAATTTCAGGGCAATTTATAGCAATAGTTAGAATATACGTTTAAAGATGTTATCTGCACAATTCCTGGAGTAACTACAGTTTGCTCGAGGAGAATGCGAACGACGGAATTTGCAAACGATTTCCATTGCACGTTTTATACTAGATTCATCCCGTATAAAGCGATATGGAAATTATATACAGGGTTAAAGGCTAAGTCGACCTAGATGATTAAGAGGCTGTAGTTTCCATCATTACTGACTGATTTGACTATAAAACACCATAACCCAAAATTAACCGTTTTAAAGATATTAGAATTTTACATTGTTTTATGAAATTTGCCGATCTATTGTACTACATATGACGACCTCCATGGCGCAGTTGGCGCCAGAGACTCAGGAGTTACCGGGTTCGATTTCCGCCGAGGAACAAATTTTTGCATGATATAGGTGTGGATGTTGGATTATATATTATAAGTATGTGTTTACAAATAAAAAGTATTTAAGTATTCTATCTGTTATCTGGTACCCATAATACAAGCTCTGCTTAGTTTGGGACGAGATAGCGCTGTGTGAAATAGAAATAGAAATAGAAAAATATTTATTATGTGTCCATTTTTACATTCTATGAATACAACAGTTATACTTATACCAAATACAAGACTTCAAAATAGGTCGTCACTCAGCGGTGTGCCACTGTAACATATAGCTACTGTAGCGCTGGTATTGTGACGCCTTATTGCGTGTGAGCAGCAGAAAATAGAAACAAGCGTTTACAATATTAATACTAATTAATTAATATTAATTAATAAACATATAAAAGTTTACAAGATTTACAAAAAACAAAAATTTAAAATTTAAATAAATATATTTACACAATAACTACTAAACATTGCACATACCTAACTTATTAAAGCAAGGCTATTTATAAGATCAAAACTGAACAATATAAATAACAGTAAAATAAACAACAAATTTCTGCAAGTTATTAAATAAATAAAATATTAAATAATTTGAGGAATTATATGTAATTGTTGTTTTATGATGCAGTTACTAAATACGTATTTTCTATTATTATATTCTGTATTTAATAAGTGGGACCTACTTACATCGTAGCATCTAAACCCCTCCAGGTAAATTTAGATAAAATGTGACAGGATCCATAAATTGTAAGTTGCTCACGCCACTAATGGAAACGAGAACGAGGTTACTCCAAAATGAACCAATGTGATCGACACTCGCATAGCTCAGAGAGTCAGCAAGCGAAGTAGCAGTGGGTAGGTCTTATTTGCCGCAGAACCGATAACCGTTGGGGTAAACGTGTTCTAGAGTGGAGAATACGTCTAAGCAACCGTAGTGTAGGACGCCCTCCTACAAGATGAAGCGACGAGTTGCGCGCTGTAGCTGGCAATGGAGAGACCTACGTCCAGCAGTGGACTGCTATAGGTTGATATGACAGGATACAATTATCAAAATTCAAAATGGCGTCGGGTATAAGGTTGTCTAACACCAATCATTATTATAAATACTTGACTTATCACGTACCGTCTTATCGGTGTTTCGAACGACAATGTTTCGGTTCAATTTGTGAACCTTCATCAGGGTGAGTGCGATCTGTTCCGAATAACGTCTCGCCTCGCACTGCGCGCCGCAGCCCATGCACGCGTGTCGACGGGTGCGGTGGTGGGGATTACGTCAACGATGGTCCAGCGTGTAAACAGGCTGCGTCATCATCATTATCATCACTGTTGCTCTCTTCAGTAGTTCTCGGTACAGGCAAACACACAACACTAACTAACACTTGTCTAACACTTTATCTTTTTTTCAGCAGTTTCTGAATGCGCCTGCTTCATTACCAGAGTTGGTTTGGAATATCCCAAATGATTAATCTTCCAAAGTGACATTACAATGCTAAATCAGATGATGATTACAAATTATCCAACTTCTTCAATTAAAGCAAGCCGTGTGATTCTGAGCGTTTCATAAATCAGAGACAATGGCATACGCCGCTTAGCTCATATGTTGCTCGGTTTATGCAGCCATATTGTATTAGGCACGTTAAAGGTCTAACACACTTTGCACGACAAAATGTACAGACAATAACATCGGAGCTAGTGGGATAAAAATATACCTACATCAAGCTGCAGGCGGCAGGCAAGGTGACAATATATCTGCATCTTAATATTTCTGTTATCATCATTATCATCATCCACAGCCCATACGTACCCACTGCTTGGTGTAGGCTTCCCTTTGTAAACACCACCCTTCCCGATCCTGTGCTGCGCGCATCCGGGAGTTGCCCGCGACTTTCTTTATATCGTCGACCCACCGCGCCGTCGGACGTCCTGGACTTCTTAGGTCTGTTCTTGGCCACCATTCGGTCAAAGATTTACCTCACCTGCCTCACCTCGTCTAGCCAAGTGTCCTGCCTAGTTCCACCACCCTTGTTCCGACGTCTTGGACTTTCATCTGGCGTCGGACTTCGGTATTAGAAACTGGAATCTCTGTTATATCTTTGTTATCAGATCTGTTATATCTTGTATCATTTATCTAGTATGTAATGTACGTGTACACCTCCATTGCTGTTTATAACGCGCGGTCTTTTAAATTTTGAGTTAATGTTTAATCATAAATAGTTCCCACGATACAGGTCCCGAACAGGCAAGAAATATACCCAGGAAGTAAAATCAGGGACTGGTGACGATGATTGCACTGTTGCTCACTCTTATGCTTGTTATTATCTATAACAAAATCACAAAGGCAGCAGTGATGATAATGATGATGACGCAGCCTGTTTACACGCTGGGCCATCGTTGACGCAATCCTCACCACCGCGTCCGTCGGCTTGTGCGCAGTGTGCTGCGGCGCGCAGTGCGAGCCCGAGGCGAGACGTTATTCGGAGCGGATAGCACTCACTCTGATGAAGGTTCACGAATTGAACCGAAAGATTGTCGGTCGAAACACCGATAAGGCGATACGTGATAAATCCCGTATTTATAATAATGATTGAAATCAATCACGAAAGTTTTCGAATGTTTGCATTCAATTAGACAACAACGATCCATAGAGTGTAAGTAAAGAATTATAGAAGAATTATTATACTGTTTTTATCAACTTAGTATAAATAAATTAACAATCTGGAATAGAATAGCAACACTGTCTTCGAGTGACGATGGAACAGTGTCCTTAATGAAACTTTAGTGCCAGTTCTCTTTTATTTTGCTTTCCCTTGCCAATGTTCAAGTGCAAGAGAAAATGTCTCGAAATGTTGCAATCCTTGTCTTATGAAGACACTGAGAAACTATTAGAGGTTTCAATATGATCCAATTCCCACACTCACACACACACACCCCCAAACACACACACACAGACACACACTCACACACATACACCCCCCAGCCACATACACTCTCATGAATCCACTAGCATTTGCACTCAAACATGCACACACGTACCCTCACATACGAGGTGCTACTTAGTAATTTTTATTATTTCTTATGTAAGTGTTTCTTTTTTGTATTATGTGATTATCTTTTTTTTTGACTGCCTCCGTGGCGCAGTGGGCGTATAGCCGGCTGAGACGCAGAAGGTAGCGAGTTCGATTCCCGCCGCGGAACAAATGGTTGCATGATCTACAGATATTTGTTCCGTATCTGGGTGTTTTTTTATATATTATAAGTATGTATTTACAAAAAAAAGTATATAAATATTCTATCAGTTAGATAACTGATAGAATATTTATATACTTTTTTTTTACTAAGCAGAGCTTGTACTATGGAAACCAGATGGTTTCCATAGTACAAGCTCTGCTTAGTTTGGGGCTAGATAGCGCTGTGTGAAATGTCCAGCGATATTTATTTATTTTATCTTTAAGCTTGTATTGGAACCCTGACTTATCTTGTCGCGGAGGAAGGCGTTGATATCTGCGACACAGTATTTATTACTCATGCGGGTATCATCGTTTTTCATTTTTGTAATTACACCCTTGTTAAATTGTTTCCAAATAAAGATGATTCTGATTAATATGATTATTTGGAGTGAGACCTCTGTACGCACCGCTATTATTTATTCTCTGACCCAGACGTAAGGGGGTGACCAAGGGGCGAGGGGGGGCAAGCGCGGTGAGACGTGTTATTGTTTATATGAGGGCCACGTGCATTGAGGGCTGGATTTGCTTGTTTGCCATATGGCGGTTTACTGTGAGTTGAATTTACCTTTAGTTATGTTGCTTCTGCCATCACATATGACATTTAGCTGTTGTAATTAAAAAGTTTGTGTGAGCTGACTTGTTTAATACTAAAAGTTAACCTTTTTGCTCGACTGCCGAACGAGCGCTAAATTGATTGCATGTGCATATAAAAAGTAATATTGGACATTTCACACAGTGGTATCTTTTTTTTTTATTGGATAGAACTTCGTTTGACCACATCTCATCTGATGGTAAGTGATGATGTGGTCTAAGATGAAACACGAAGATCTAGAAAAAATCTATTTACTCTTACCTTAAAGAGGCCCGGATTCTTTAGGAAAAACAGACGACGGCAAAGTGTTCCATACCTTAGCCGTACGCATCAAGAACGTAGAACCAAAACGGTGTGTGCGAAAGGATGGTATATTGACTAAGTACGGATGGTACTGAGCCGTGCGCCTGCTTGTCCTTTGATGGAAGGGAGAAGGTGGGATCAGATCGTATAGTTCCTGGGCACATTCCCCAAAATGTATTCTGTAAAAGATCGATAGGCTTGCAACTTTACGGCGGTGTTCGAGACTTTGGGTCTTAGTCTCCGCCATATATTCTAGCCCCAAACTAAGCAAAGCTTGTAGCATGAGGTCCAGTATATCTCTAAGTTGTCTGGAAGTGATTGCTTTAAGCAATAAGACCGTTTATTGCACTAACGTTTTAGTATTTAAGTGTAATTGTAACGAGTTATTTATCTACTGATAAAAACAAAGGAACATGTGAAGCTATCTGAAGTTATATGGAGCCTTAAGATTGCAATGAATAATGATTGCTTGGCTCCTCTGACAAGGGCGTGAAATATAAATATGAATGTAGTCTTCCATCTAGTGAGATGCCGTCTATAATTTTGTTAAAATACCTAACTGTAGCCGGAATATTTTGTAGTTACTTTTGATATTAGTTTTTTAGAGTTCTTGTTTGTCTTATAAGCGCTTGGCATTCTTTGGAGCAGCGATTCTGCCCTGTCTTAGTGAGATAAAGAAGATTGCTTCCACCTCGCTTTGTTCACAAAAAGCGCTACTTTGACAATGCATCTTGTATTAAAATTTACAATTTCAATTGAAATAAAATAATTACTTTTCAAAATGGTTCTTGTAATTTTTATCAATAAATTAATTTAATATATTTTAACTAACAGTGACCATTCTAAGTACAACGATGGTTATGCAATGTAAATTTATTTCCAGTGTCTAACCTCTTTAAATAGTTTATTTTGAAATAGTCTCATTAAGACAATACAAGTTAATAAACAATTGACAAAGTCCCGTTTCATTATCCCCTAAGATATAAACAGAGTCCTTGACACGGAAAATCAAACAGTACCTCATCACTAAAACAAAACCTAAATAAAATAATAATACATCTCATTTCATCTTGTATTCTGAGTCAACGAACAGACGGTGCGGTGCGGCAGCGTTGCGGGAAAAAACGAGTAGTACTGGAATTGGATGTGTCACAGCTATAACTATGTTATGTTAGCTTTTAGCTCCGTGGACGACCTCTGTGGTGTAGTGGGCGAAAAGCTGGCTGAGACGCAGGAGGTAGCGGGTTCGAGTCCCGCCTCGGAACAAATGTTTGCATGATCTACAGATATTTGTTCCGGGTCTGGTTGTTTCTCTATATATTGTAAGTACGTATTTACCAAAACAAATGTACATAAGTATTCTATCACTTATCTGGTTTTCATAGTACAAGCTCTGCCTAGTTTGGGGCAAGATAGCGCTGTGTGAAATGTCCAGCAATATTTATTTATTTATTTTAAATGTAATTTAGGTTCTGGTATAAATGTATATGGGCCGTAGAATAAGTTATTTACCATCTTGTAACTATTTCATTGTTATCTGAATTAAATTATTATTATTAAACTCCTTTTATAAAACGTGCCACTTGACCGGATAGTCAAATTTTTTTTTACCCCTCTTGAACCCCAATATCTCAACAACCCTCTAACATTTTTAGTTCATTTAGTCACACCAAAATTGTGCCATCACTACCTACTTACCTATATATCAAATTTTCACGATGATCGGATAAACGCTTCGAAAGTTATCTTCGGACAAACAAACATACATATATACAACGCCGATTTGCCCAAGTTGATTTGGAGATCTCGCTTCGCTCGATCAATAATATTTATAGAGAAGCACCGAGATCCAGAACAATTGTCTGTAGATCTTGAAAACATTTGTTCCGCGGCGGGACTCGAAAAGCTTTGCGACTCAGAAGCTTGCGGGTTTGAATAATTCCGGCTTCGTCCGCTGAAATTTGACGCAGTGTTCAGATAGCCGTAACAAGCCGCACCGCACCGTGTGTTCGATCTTTATACTTTACGGCGACGCCAGTGTCTTGATGGGGGAATTATGTCAGATTTTCGATTTGGGAGACAAAGACAAACAAACGGAATGACGAATGTCTGACATTTATTAGTCTGTTTAATGATAAAACGTCCTCTAGGCTCTGTATTATTAAATAGGCGAGAATATTTAATATTTATTATATCTGGATTTGGGTTTTTTTATCTAATTGGCGAATGAATGGATGAATAACGATTCTAACCAATTTAAAAAGTAGTAGATATTTTGGAATATTCTGTAAGCCCAGATGTAATATGTCGTAAATAAAATAATAATTTAGATAAAAATTGATTATTGAACACTTTATGAACACACGCAATGAGACATAATAAAAATGAATTTTGGTCCATTTTGATAACTATAACAGACTTGAATTGACAGGAAAGGACATACTTAACAACATTTTTGGGTTCATCCAGGGTCCGGCTAGACTTCAGTCAGGGTAGCATAAATACCCTAGAAAATTATCTTTATGGAAAAATTTAATAAAATAACATGTTAGTTTAAAGTAAAAACAATTTATACGCGAGACAGTATAGTCACCCAAGCCTGGCTGAACGAAAATTCACAAAAAAGCGAATGAACATCTTAAACCTTTCAAACAAAATCAAAAAAGTATGTTTTCCGATCTACTAGATTGAGAAAGCAGGCTTATCGTCAACTGTCATCTTTGTCAATTCAATCGTTATTATTTTATATACGCACCCAATTCGTAACTTTTTGTGACACATGTCAAATTATTATAAATAAATAAATAAATAAATATTGCTGGACATTTCATACAGCGCTATCTAGCCCCAAACTAAGCAGAGCTTGTACTATGGGAACCAGATAACTGATAGAATACTTATATACATGTTTTTTTGTAAATACATACTTATAATATATAAAGAAACAACCAGACCCGGAACAAATATCTGTAGATCATGCAAACATTTGATCCGCGGCGGGAATCGAACCCGCTACCTCCTATGTACCGTTATACTCCGTTATATCCGTATGTACTTGAATTATGTTATTTAATTTAATTTATTTGTAGAAAACCAACAGCTGATATAACTTATAAACCTGGCTCTTCCTGGGTAGCTGCAGCAACTACCCTATCTAACTACCTAGCTGGTAGTTGCTGAAGCTACCCACACTTGTCGACGGTAGCTCCAAGTACTCCAGTCAACCCGTGAATACGACTGTTGCAACACAGCCGAAACGTCTGGATAACAAATAAAAAGGTACATACGCGATAAATACCCCTTTTAATCAATAATTAATATACACACATTACATATGTAAAGTGATCGCGAAAGTAGTAACAGGTTTGCATGTTTACCTAAACAACGGTATAAAAACCGCCTTTGCTTCGTCTATGAATACTAACGCTGGCTTTCACAACGATCCCTAAACGTATTTAGCGACAAAACATGTTTAAATTTGACATATTTGTAGGATTTGACAACTCCCGTTTAGGCAACGTTGCGCAAGTCACCCTAAGTGATTATATCCAAAATACTAGCCCTCCCCCGCCCCCGCACAGATTGTCAAAATAAAGTATAGAACTTAGGGAAGATGTGTAGCTTTTTATCTACGCAAGAATTTTCTGAACCAGTTCAGAAGTTTTTGAGATGAACACACACATTTTACCTCTTAAAACTATTAGTATAAATCCAATTATTTATATGGCAAGAAAATCTAGGATTAAAATAGCTCAAACTCTGTCCAAAAAAGTAGCAATAAATAAATAAATATTGCTGGACATTTCACACAGCGCTATCTAGCCCAAATTAAGCAGAGCTTGTACTATGGGAACCAGATAACTGTTAGAATACTTATATACATTTTTTTTGTACATACATACTTATAATATATAGAGAAACAACCAGACCCGGAACAAATATCTGTAGACCATGCAAACATTTGTTCCGCAGCGGGGATCGAACCCGCTACCAGGAGGTAGCGGGTTCGATCCCCGCTGAGACGCAGGAGCGTCTCAGCCGGCTATTCGCCGACTGCACCACGGAGGTTGTCAAACAACCCTTTAAAATATTTTTTAACCAGCGTAAGGTGAGACTGTAATAATACTCATATCTTAAAAAAACAGTGTTTTTACAATTTTCGAAGCAACCAATTTCACAGTAATTACCTCAGATTCCTACTTGCAATTATTTTGTACTTCAATTTCGTACCTGACGTTTTACTTTTGACAATGGGCGCTCAGCAACGTCAACACAAGAGGAGTCGAGTGCTATATCCGTCCCTATGGAAACAATCCCGTACTCGAATACGTTTTGAAGGGTCCGGATTCTAGTGGGATTTTGTTTTATTTTGGAGCACGGCTAAAATAAATATCGATTTTCTATAAAGCCTCCACGGTATTTAGTTTCTACTGAATTGGCAAGCCATATGCTCGTTTGCTACTTTAGTGGTATAAAACCTAACTTGAGGTGGTGAATACAGGGTGGGGCAAAATTTTACTTCATTGAGGGCAGCTACCTTATTTTTTGTAGTTAGAAGGTTTTGTTCTTAGAAAACTATAATGTTGATTATGTAGATTTTTAGGGTTCCGTACCTCAAAAGGTAAAAAAGGAACCCTTATAAGATTACTCTCTTGACCGTCTGTCCGTCTGTCACCACCGATTTTCTCAGGAACGGGTGGACCTAGCAAGTTGGAATTTATACTAGATATTGAGGTCTATAGTCCTTATTATATTATATAAAGCTCGATTACCACTCACTGACTGACTGACTGACTGACTCATTGACATGTTTGTTCTCCCAGATGCCACCTCGTAGGGTGAAAATGTTTGGTGGGATCGTATAGAGGGAGTTCTGATGAGTTGGGAATAAATCCTAAAGTACCCCTTTTGTCCCCCATTCGCTCACATCGACCTCGTATCTCGGAAAGTATAGGTCTTAGAGAGTTGGTGCAAAAACTAATGTTGCAGAGGACATTTTTTTATATCCGGTTCCATGAAAAAAAAATTGTCTTTCATACAAAAAAAAAATTGTCCCATACAAAATATTTCTGTATGAATACCGTAAACCGTATATTTCGTTTGCCGTAATTTTCATACTGTTTTTGTAGGGAGCCCACGGCTTGTGTGTACTATAAAATTACTGTAAATTTGCTTGATTCTATATAATGGTGGTGGAGGGACATGAAATAACTTTCATAGTTTTTTGCAAAGGTCATCATCATCATTTTGGAACATCCAATTTTTTTTTTTTTTAGTATGCAACGTTCATCATGTTTATTTTGGAACATCCACATTTTTTTAATTATGCCTCATCCACAATGATCACTTTGGAACGTCAATTATTTTTTTTTTTATTATGCAACATCCACTGTGATCATTTTGGTACATCATTTTTTTTAATTATGCCTCATCCACAATGATCACTTTGGAACGTCAATTATTATTATTTTTTTTTGTATTATGCAACATCCACTGTGATCATTTTGGTACATAATTTTTTTTATTATGCCTCATCCACAATGATCACTTTGGAACGTCAATTATTTTTTTTATTATGCAACATCCACTGTAATAATTTTGGTACATCATTTTTTTAATTACGCCTCATCCACAATGATCACTTTGGAACGTCAATTATTTTTTTTTTATCATGCAACACATAATTTTTTTTAATTATGCCTCATCCACAATGATCACTTTGGAACGTCAATTATTTTTTTTATTATGCATCATCCACTGTGATCATTTTGGAACATCATTTTTTTAATTATGCCTCATCCACAATGATCACTTTGGAACGTCAATTATTATTATTTTTTTTGTATTATGCAACAGCCACTATGATCATTTTGGTACATAATTTTTTTTATTATGCCTCATCCACAATGATCACTTTGGAACGTCAATTATTTTTTTTTTATTATGCAACATCCACTGTGATCATTTTGGTACATCATTTTTTTTAATTATGCCTCATCCACAATGATCACTTTGGAACGTCAATTATTATTATTTTTTTTGTATTATGCAACATCCACTGTGATCATTATGGTACATAATTTTTTTTATTATGCCTCATCCACAATGATCACTTTGGAACGTCAATTATTTTTTTTATCATGCAACATCCACTGTAATCATTTTGGTACATCATTTTTTTAATTACGCCTCATCCACAATGATCACTTTGGAACGTCAATTATTTTTTTTATTATGCAACACATAATTTTTTTTAATTATGCCTCATCCACAATGATCACTTTGGAACGTCAATTATTTTTTTTTATTATGCATCATCCACTGTGATCATTTTGGAACATCATTTTTTTTAATTATGCCTCATCCACAATGATCACTTTGGAACGTCAATTATTATTATTTTTTTGTATTATGCAACATCCACTGTGATCATTTTGGTACATCATTTTTTTAATTACGCCTCATCCACAATGATCACTTTGGAACGTCAATTTTTTTTTATTATGCATCATCCACTGTGATCATTTTGGAACATAATTTTTTTTTAATTTTGCCTCATCCACATGATCATTTTGGAACGTCAATTATTTTTTTTTTTTTTTGTATTATGCAACATCCACTGTGATCATTTTGGTACATAATTTTTTTTATTATGCCTCATCCACAATGATCACTTTGGAACGTCAATTATTTTTTTTATTATGCAACATCCACTGTAATCATTTTGGTACATCATTTTTTTAATTATGCCTCATCCACAATGATCACTTTGGAACGTCAATTTTTTTTTTTTGTATTATGCAACATCCACTGTGATCATTTTGGTACATAATTTTTTTTATTATGCCTCATCCACAATGATCACTTTGGAACGTCAATTATTTTTTTTATTATGCAACATCCACTGTAATCATTTTGGTACATCATTTTTTTAATTATGCCTCATCCACAATGATCACTTTGGAACATAATTTTTTTTTATTATGCATCATCCACTGTGATCATTTTGGTACATAATTTTTTTTATTATGCCTCATCCACAATGATCACTTTGGAACGTCAATTTTTTTTTTTTGTATTATGCAACATCCACTGTGATCATTTTGGTACATAATTTTTTTTATTATGCCTCATCCACAATGATCACTTTGGAACGTCAATTATTTTTTTTATTATGCAACATCCACTGTAATCATTTTGGTACATCATTTTTTTAATTATGCCTCATCCACAATGATCACTTTGGAACGTCAATTATTTTTTTTTTTTGTATTATGCAACATCCACTGTGATCATTTTGGTACATAATTTTTTTTATTATGCCTCATCCACAATGATCACTTTGGAACGTCAATTATTTTTTTTATTATGCAACATCCACTGTAATCATTTTGGTACATCATTTTTTTAATTATGCATCATCCACTGTGATCATTTTGGAACGTAATTTTTTTTTAATTTTGCCTCATCCACATGATCATTTTGGAACGTCAATTATTTTTTTTTTTGTATTATGCAACATCCACTGTGATCATTTTGGTACATAATTTTTTTTATTATGCCTCATCCACAATGATCACTTTGGAACGTCAATTATTTTTTTTATTATGCAACATCCACTGTAATCATTTTGGTACATCATTTTTTTAATTATGCCTCATCCACAATGATCACTTTGGAACGTCAATTATTTTTTTTTTTTTGTATTATGCAACATCCATTGTGATCATTTTGGTACATAATTTTTTTTATTATGCCTCATCCACAATGATCACTTTGGAACGTCAATTATTTTTTTTATTATGCAACATCCACTGTAATCATTTTGGTACATCATTTTTTTAATTATGCCTCATCCACAATGATCACTTTGGAACATAATTTTTTTTTTTATTATGCATCATCCACTGTGATCATTTTGGAACATCATTTTTTTTAATTATGCCTCATCCACAATGATCACTTTGGAACGTCAATTATTATTATTTTTTTGTATTATGCAACATCCACTGTGATCATTTTGGTACATCATTTTTTTAATTACGCCTCATCCACAATGATCACTTTGGAACGTCAATTTTTTTTATTATGCATCATCCACTGTGATCATTTTGGAACATAATTTTTTTTTAATTTTGCCTCATCCGCATGATCATTTTGGAACGTCAATTTTTTTTTATTATGCAACATCCACTGTGATCATTTTGGAAAATTAATTTTTTTTGTATCACAAATTTTTGGTGGAATCGTTATTTTACGGTCATCATCGCCCTTGCCATTATTTTGAATTCTTCTCTCACTTCCTTTTCGTTTTCGAATGTTTCTTCCACATTGATATCCTCTTTAATTGTTTCTATAACTTCGAAATCCTCTTTGATGGCATTTTTACTTCAATATACTTTTGAATTGTTTTTTCTATTTTTATATTTTCTTCAATTACTTCTCTTACTTCAATATCGACTCTTCAAAATTATGGGTTTTAATACATATCTTAAATCGCTCGTATCTTCTAAACGGGAAGAGTTACGCGTAGCAAACTTTTACAAAATATTGGTACAAATTTTTGGTGGAATGGTTTTTTTAATACCATCATTGCGCTTGACATCCTTTTTGAATGCTTCTCTCACTTGGTCTTCCTCCTTGAATGCTTCTTTAACCTCGATATCCTCTATTTTTGCTTCTTTCACATTGATATCCTTTTTAATTGCTTTTTCTACTTATATATTTTCTTCAATTGCTTCTTTTACTTCAATTCCCACTCTACAAAATTATGGGTTTTAATACAAATCTTAAATCGCTCGTATCTTCTAAACGGGAAGAGTTACGCGTAGCAAACTTTTACAAAATATTGGTACTAATTTTTGGTGGAGTAGTTTTTTTAATACCACATTGCCCTTGACATCCTTTTTAAATGCTTCTTTCACTTCGTCTTCCACTTTGAATGATTCTTTCAACTCGATATCCTCTATTTTTGCTTCTTCCACTTTGATATCCTTTTTAATTGCTTTTTCTACTTATATATTTTCTTCAATTGCTTCTGTTACTTCAATTTCCACTCTACAAAATACAAATCTTAAATCGCTCGTATCTTCTAAACGGGAAGAGTTACGTGTAGCAAACTTTTACAAAATATTGGTACAAATTTTTGTTGGAATAGTTTTTTTAATACCATCATTGCCCTTGACATCCTTTCTGAATGCTTCTCTTACTTCGTCTTCCTCTTTAAATGCTTATTTCACCACGATATCCTCTATTTTTGCTTCTTCCGCTTTGATATCCTTTTTAATTGCTTTTTCTACTTATATATTTTCTTCAATTGCTTCTTTTACTTCAATTTCCACTCTACAAAATTATGGGTTTTAATACAAATCTTAAATCGCTCGTATCTTCTAAACGGGAAGAGTTACGCCTACCAAACTTTTACAAAATATTGGTACAAATTTTTGATGGAATAGTTTTTTTAATACCATCATTGCCCTTGACATCCTTTTTAAATACTTCTCTCACTTGGTCTTCCTCCTTGAATGCTTCTTTCACCTCGATATCCTCTATTTTTGCTTCTTCCACTTTGATATCCTTTTTAATTGCTTTTTCTACTTATATGTTTTCTTCAATTGCTTCTTTTACTTCAATTTCCACTCTACAAAATTATGGGGTTTCATACAAAACTTAAATCGCTCGTATCTTTTAAACGGGAAGAGATAGCTCGAGGAAACTTTTACAAAATATTGGTATAAGTTTTTGGTGGAACCGTTTTTTTATTTTTATCATTGTCCTCGACGTCTTTTACTCAATTTCAATTTCCTCTTTGATTGTTTCTGCTACTTCGATATCCTATTTGATTGCTTCTTCCACTTCGATATCATCTTTGAATGCTGCGTCCACTTGGAAATCCTCTATGATTTCATTGCTTCTTCCATTTAGATATCGTCTTTGACTGCTTCTTACACATGGATATCCTCTTCGATAGCTTTTAACAGCTCGATATCCTCTTTGATTGCTTCTTCCACTTTGATATCCTCTTTTATTGCTTCTACCAATTCGATATCATCTTCGATTTCCTTTTGATTGCTTCTTGCACTGCAATATTCTCTTTGATTGCGTCTTTATCTTCGATATGGTTTTTGATAGCATTTTCACTTCAATATCCTCTGTGATGGCTTCTTACACTTCGATATCTTCTTTGATTGCTTCTTCCACTTCGATATCCTCTAAGATTGCTTCTTCCACTTCGATACCTTCTTTGATTGCTTCTTCCACTTCGATATCGTCTTTGATTGCTTTTTTCACTTCGTCATCTTAGAATGCTTCTACCACCTCGGTATCCTCTTTGATTGCTTACTCAACTTCAATTTCCTCTTTAATAGTTTCTGCTAATTCGATATCCTATTTGATTGCTGCTTTCACTTCAATATCCTGTTTGATTGCTTCTTGCACTTCGAAATCATATTTGATTGCTGCTTCCATTTGGATATCTTCTTTGATTTGATTGCTTCTTCCATTTCGATATCGTCTTTGACTGCTTCTTACACATGGATATCCTTTTTGATCGCTTTTAACAGCTCGAAATCCTCTTTGATTGCTTCTTCGACAAAAACAATAACACGCGAGTTGCGTGCAACTCGCGCACTACGCAACCTCTAGTTATATTATATAAAACTGCATTACCACTGACTCACTGATTGACTCATTGACATCATTGTTCTCCCAGATGCCCCCTCGTAGGGTGGAAATGTTTGGTAGGATCGTATAGAGGGAGTTAGGTCGAGTTGGGAATAAATCCTAAAGTACCCCTTTTGTCCCCCATTCGCTCCCATCCACCTCGTATCTCGGAAAGTATAGGTCTTAGAGCGTTGGTGCAAAAACTAATGTTGCTGAGGACATTTTTTTATATCCGGATCCATGAAAAAAAAAATGTCTTTCATACAAAAAAAAAATTGTCCCATACAAAATATTTCTGTATGATTACCGTAAACCGTATATTTCGTTTGCCGTAATTTTCATTCTGTTTTTGTAGGGAGCCCACGGCTTGTGTGTACTATAAAATTACTGTAAATTTGCTTGATTCTATATAATGGTGGTGGAGGGGCATGAGATAACTTTCATAGTTTTTGCAAAGGTCATCATCATCATTTTGGAACATCCATTTTTTTTTTTTTTTTTTAGTATGCAACGTTCATCATGTTTATTTTGGAACATCCACATTTTTTTAATTATGCCTCATCCACAATGATCACTTTGGAACGTCAATTATTTTTTTTTATTATGCATCATCCACTGTGATCATTTTGGAACATCATTTTTTTTAATTATGCCTCATCCACAATGATCACTTTGGAACGTCAATTATTTTTTTTTTTTTGTATTATGCAACATCCACTGTGATCATTTTGGTACATCCTTTTTTTTATTATGCCTCATCCACAATGATCACTTTGGAACGTCAATTATTTTTTTTTATTATGCAAAATCCTTTGTGATCTTTTTGGAAAATCAATTTTTTTTTAATTATGCCTCATCCACAATGATCACTTTTGGAACGTCAATTTTTTTTTTTACTATGCAAAATCCTTTGTGATCATTTTGGAACATCATTTTGTTTTAAATTATGCCTCATCCACAATGATCACTTTTGGAACGTCATTTTTTTTATTATGCAAAATCCTTTGTGATCATTTTGGAAAATCATTTTTTTTAAATTATGCCTCATCCACAATGATTATTTTGGAACGTCAATTTCTTTTTTTTTATTATATTTCCTCTTTGATTGTTTCTGCCACTTCGAT
Source organism: Philereme transversata (assembly GCA_963924445.1). NCBI lineage: Eukaryota > Metazoa > Arthropoda > Insecta > Lepidoptera > Geometridae > Philereme > Philereme transversata. Next base: position 18,915,077 of record OZ004347.1, read on the forward strand.
ATCCTATTTGATTGCTTCTCCCACTTCAATATTCTCTTTGATAGTTTCTTCCACTTCGATATCCAATCAACAAATTTATGATTTTTCTTACAAAACTTTAATCGCTCGTATCTTCTAAACGGGAAGAGATAGCACTAGCAAACTTTGACAAAATATTAGTACAAATTTTTGATCATTATCATTTTGCAACATACATTTATATTATGCAACGTCAATCCTGATCATTTTGGAACGTCCAGATTTTTTTTATGCAACGTTCATCATGATCTTTTTTGCAACGTTCAATTTTTTTTATACAACTATTATCATGATCATTTTGGAACATCCAATTTTTTTCTCTTTGATTGCTTGTTCCACTTCGATATCCTCTTTGATTGCTTCTTCCACATTGATATCCTATTTGATTGCTTCTTTAACTTTGGTATCCTCTACGATTGCTTCTTCCACTTCGATATCCTCTTTTATTCCTTCTTCATCTTCAATATCCATTGGATTGCTTCTTCATCTTTGATATCCTCTTTGATGGCATTTTCACTTCGGTATCCTCTGTAAGGGCTCCTTCCTCTTTGATTTCCGTTTGATTGCTTCTTGCACTGCAATATTTTCTTTGATTGCGTCTTCATATTCGATATCGTTTTTGATTGCATTTTTACTTCGATATCCTGTGATGGCTTCTTCCACTTTGATATCCTCTTTGATTGCTTCTTCCACTTCGATATCCGCTTTGATTGCTTGTTCCATTTTGATATCGTCTTTGACTATTTCTTTCACTTCGATATCGTCTTTGATTGCTTTTTTCAGTTCGTCATCCTCTTTGAATACTTCTACCAACTCGGTATCCTCTTTGATTCCTTAGTCAACTTCAATTTCCTCTTTGATTATTTTTGCTACTTCGATATCCTATTTGATTGCTTCTCCCACTTCAATATCCTCTTTGTTTACTCCTTCCACTTCGATATCATCTTCGATTTCCTTTTGATTGCTTCTTGCACTGCATTATTCTCTTTGATTGCGTCTTCATCTTCGATATCGTCTTTGATAGCATTTTCACTTCGATATCCTCTGTGATGGCTTCTTCCACTTCGATACCCTCTTTGATTGCTTCTTCCACTTCGATATCCTCTTTGATTGTTTCTTCCGCCTCGACATCTTCTATTTTTGCATGTTCCACTTCGTTATCCCTTTAAAATGCTTCTTCTACTTTCATATCCTCTTTAATTGCTTCAGTTACTTCATTATGCTCTCTACAAAATTGTGGTCTTTCATACAAAACTTCAATCGCTCGTATCTTCTAAACGGGAAGAGATAGCCCTAGCAAACTTGTACAAAATATTGGTATAAATTTTTGGTGCAACTGTTTTTTTATTGTCATCCTTGACATCCTTTTTGAATGTTTCTCTCACTTCGTCATCTTCTTTGAATGTTTTTTCCACTTCGACATCATCTTTGACTGCTTCTTTAACTTCGATATCCTCTTTGATTGCTTCTCCCACTTCGATATCGTCTTTGACTGCTTCTTCCATTTCGATATCGTCTTTGATTGCTTTTTTCACTTCGTCATCTTCTTTGAATGCTTCTACCACCTCGGTATCCTCTTTGATTGCTTACTCAACTTCAATTTCCTCTTTGATTGTTTCTCCCTCTTCGATATCGTCTTTGACTGCTTCTTCCATTTCGATATCGTCTTTGATTGCTTTTTTCACTTCGTCATCTTCTTTGAATGCTTCTACCGCCTCGGTATCCTCTTTGATTGCTTACTCAACTTCAATTTCCTCTTTGATTGTTTCTGCCACTTCGATATCCTATTTGATTGCTTCTTCCACTTCAACATTCTCTTTGATAGTTTCTTCCACTTCGATATCCAATCAACAAATTTATGATTTTTCTTACAAAACTTTAATCGCTCGTATCTTCTAAACGGGAAGAGATAGCACTAGCAAACTTTGACAAAATATTAGTACAAATTTTTGATCATTATCATTTTGCAACATACATTTATATTATGCAACGTCAATCATGATCATTTTGGAACGTCCAGATTTTTTTTTATGCAACGTTCATCATGATCTTTTTTGCAACGTTCAATTTTTTTTTATACAACCATTATCATGATCATTTTGGAACATCCAATTTTTTCTCTTTGATTGCTTGTTTATCTTTGATTGCTTCTTTAACTTTGATATCCTCTACGATTGCTTGTTCCGCTTCGATATCCTATTTTATTCCTTCTTCATCTTCAATATCCATTGGATTGCTTCTTCCACTTCGATATCGTCTTTGATTGCTTTTTTTACTTCGTCATCCTCTTAGAATGCTTCTACCACCTTGGTATCCTCTTTGATTTCTTCCTCAACTTTAATTTCCTCTTTGATTGTTTCTGCTACTTCGATATCCTATTTGATTGCTTCTTTCACTTCAATATCCTCTTTGATTGCTTCTTCCACTTCGATATCATCTTTGATTGCTTCTTCCACTTCGATATCCTCTAAGATTGCTTCTTCCACTTCGATACCTTCTTTGATTGCTTCTTCCACTTCGATATCGTCTTTGATTGCTTTTTTCACTTCGTCATCTTAGAATGCTTCTACCACCTCGGTATCCTCTTTGATTGCTTACTCAACTTCAATTTCCTCTTTAATAGTTTCTGCTAATTCGATATCCTATTTGATTGCTGCTTTCACTTCAATATCCTGTTTGATTGCTTCTTGCACTTCGAAATCATATTTGATTGCTGCTTCCATTTGGATATCTTCTTTGATTTGATTGCTTCTTCCATTTCGATATCGTCTTTGACTGCTTCTTACACATGGATATCCTTTTTGATCGCTTTTAACAGCTCGAAATCCTCTTTGATTGCTTCTTCGACAAAAACAATAACACGCGAGTTGCGTGCAACTCGCGCACTACGCAACCTCTAGTTAGATGTATAAAAATCAAGGTCCTGAGTCAACATGATAAAAAGATATGGGGAAATTTAGATTTTTGCGAAAACTTGTAAGTACCAAAATTTACCTTAATTATTATTATTTTTTCGGAATTTTCCCTTTACTGAGTGTACTGTGAGACCTTGCTTTTAACCAAAATTGACAATTCTAGGTCAACTGGAAGTACCCTATAGGTTTTGGTTCGAAAACGTACATGGTAGTTCCCGTTGACCTAGAATCACGAAATTTGGCAAAAAGCATGCAGCACAAATAAAGGAAAAATTCCAAGAAATAAAAACTGTTAACAATTAAAGGGTGTCCTCATACATACATAGTTGACGCCAATTAAGATAGTCCTCTGAGTTGTATGGGCGCTCATACAATTTAGAGGACTAGCTTAATCGGCACCAACCTCAAATAAGGTAAATAAATAAAATTGTGCTATTCTGTGTGAAAATGATACCAATTTTATTATGGCGGTATAATGGGTAGGTACAGAACCATCGGCGTACGAGTTCGACTCGCACGTGACCGGTTTTTTTTCGGATAATGTAATAAATGTACAGCCTAGAGAATGACATCCTGTATACAGTGAAATAAATTTATTATTTTTCTAGAGTAACCGTTGTGAAAGAATTTATAAATAAAGAAACCCGTTTATAATCTTATCTTATCATACCCTGACGACAAACAATTATTTTTACATACTTTTACAACTATTGATACACGACATTCTTACCGCCAATCTTACTTACATACATCTTACCTCTTAACTTATTGGCCGCATGCCGTCAGAGCGATGCCACGGTAATGATAACTAAACAGTATTGTGACTCGGCCCTGTCCTTGAATTTTTTACCTACACCCGCGTGGTACGTAAACACGCGAAAACGCGAAGTCGCGAAACACGCGACTGCCCGCCTGCAGTATTTTAATTTCATCTACTTACCTACTTGAATTTCTGTATAGTTTTGTGATTTTATATATAAAAAAATTAAATTCGTTGTGAATGAAATAGGAAGTCTTCAATAAAAATACATCGACTGAGACATACGACAAGCTTTATTGTTAAATTTAGTAGTCAATATAAAAAATCTGCAACACAAATCAATTAAAAACAGCACAATATAGTCTATTCGTGCTCTTTGCCATATTAAGTTAGTACTTGTACTTATTTTAATAAAATATCCAGAAATTGCACGCTTACTGCTTACGAAACAAATCACACGACATTACCCGTGCTGCAGCGCATTCGCGACTGGTTGGGTACCAAGTGGGTACCGAACACGAGAAGCGTAGGTATGACTCACGTTTCGGCAGTTCTGTATCGATGACATTACCGTGGCGATGCCGTCAGAGCAAGACGGCATACGAGTTGATTTTACCCCCAAAGCTCGCTTACTCGTATAGATGTTTTACATCAAACATATGTTTTTGGTTATAGAAAACATAAAAATACGAATTTAAAACGTCTGAATTAATGTTACTCCCTACACACACACACGAAATAATACTCTCCACAGAAGAAATAATAGTACTACAGTATCGCTACCGCGGTGGGCGATCTTTGTGTCACGGTGTTTGAGCAAAATACGACTTATTTGAGAACGCCTAGTTATTGATGCTTTAGAACGATAGTAAACCATGGGCTGAATAATGTTTCTTCTGAAAAAACACTGATTTCAATTTCACCGTCTATTCAACTACAATCCAATGAGAACTAGTAACAAGACGAAAAAACTAAGTATAGTTTACTTTTCCATATACCTAGTTAGATCCAATAGTCTTCTTGTTCCAACTTCTTTCTAGGTCAGTGTATTTGGTAAAAGTTGGCAAGCGAGTCGCATACAATGTCTGAATCAAGCAGAAAGCAAAAACTTTCTATTACAATTGTTAAATTTTTAGAGGCATTTTTGACCATGTTGAATCTTAAGAAAATACTTAAGAATGTTTTGCTGCGAATAAATGTATGTCCTCAATACAATTTGTAAATACGCAAACTCTTTCGTTTTACATTTTGATCATTGCTTGGAATAAATGTAATATATTTTATTTAGTTTACAAAATTGCTTGAAATTAATGTAGATATTTTATTTATTTTATCACTAGCTGTTGGTCGCGACTTCGTATGCGTTACACTACTTAATGTGTAGGTAACCTAGAAATAAAGCTAAACTCGCTGTTACATTTGACTTAACATCCCATTTTTATTATTATTTATTTAATTCAGATTTAAAATCCATATAAAAATTCTTAACCGCTAATATACGATATTTTATAGTCATAATCATCAAATAATTATACAAAAATTAAAAATTAATAATAAAGAAAATTTAATAATTTAAAAGCATGTCAATAGTTTCATAATTAAATAAATTAAAATAATTACATATAATATACTAACTTAACTATTACCTAAAAGTATTTGCATCCATCTGGTAAGGATGAGGCAGTCCAGACGCGAAACAATCATTTTCAGGATGCCGTTGCTACTGCCGCGCGTACGCTTGAGTATGGACGCGACTTTCTTGCGCATGATCGCATGAAAACCGTCCGTATGCGCCTCTGCAAACATACCCGATGCGCTGCAAAAGTGAGGCAGCCGCATCAGCATCCTGAAGATATTGTTATATTGGACTCGTAGAGCGCTGGCCACCCGGCGGGTGTGGTTAAGCCCTCTGGCTTAACCACACCCGCTCTGGCTCTGGCTACTCAAGTAAAAGGACTGGCAGTAAGCCTTAAAAAGAGTGATTTTTATCCCATGGGACTTGATTTATGGGATAAAAAGTAGTATATGTGTTAATCCAGGTTATGATTTACGTACATACTAAATTTTATCAAAATCGGTTAAGCCGTTACGACGTGATTGAGTAAAAAACAAACAAACATCCAAACTTTCTCATTTATATAATTAGTGTGATAGTGTGATTACAATGTTATTTTTTTGTAATAACCACATAGAATAGAATAGAATAGAATAGAAAACGCTTTATTGTAAATCACACTTCAAATAAAAAACAATATAAAAAACAAACAATACACGCAGAAATACAAGTGGCGGTCTTATCGCTAAAAGCGATCTCTTCCAGACAAACTTTGGATGGACTGGATTTCACGAGAACTATATAGGACGGTAGCTTTTAATAAAAATAATTAAATATTGAATAAATCATGTACTTAAAGTGTAGCAAACAGTGTAGTTAAATGAATATACTATATAAAAAAATATACACATACTTGTTTTGTTTTTATTTATTTTTAATAGCCAAGCGCTTGACCACTACCTCGCCTGATGAAAAATGAAGGTGTGGTCAAAGATGGAGCACGCTTGCCTAGAAAAAAACCTACTCACTCTGGATTCGACTGTATTTCGATAGCCAAAGATTATGAAGAATTTTTGAAGTAGTTATTCACCACACACACGCAAAAAAAAATTATTATAAGTTACGAATCCCGTAAATATAGTTTGAATTACGAACTACGAATCACTCAAAAATATTTTTAAATAGGAAAAAAATTTGCTGGCAATCTCACGAGAACTCAATTCCAGGCGTACTACTAGATAATACAACTTCCATTAAACCCGGCTTTCACGACGATCCCTAAACGTAATTATTGACTAAACATGTTTAAATTGACGTATAAGTATGATGTCTAAACTCTCTAATTCATATTTAGGCACTAAATACAGGCCACAAGTCAACAGCGTCACACACAACACGCACAGTCGGTAGTTTGAAACCGCGTTGACATCTCTGAAAATATAATACTCTACTGAAACCGAATCTGTTTCGTGATCCGCATAATATACTAAGTAGTGGTTCGAAAATGTCGCTGAGAAATAAAATGTGTGACCCAACAGCTTTCTGGTTGCATTATGTTCAACTAGCCGTTGCCAGCGACTTCGTACGCGTAACACTACTAAATGTGTAGGGCACCTAGAGATTAAACTAAACTCGCTGTTGCAACTTGACTTGACACCCCATTTTTATCCTATGGGAACTGATTTATGGGATAAAAGATAGCCTATGTAGTAATTCAGGTTATAATTTACATATATACCAAATTTTATCGATATCGGTTCAGCCGTTACGACGTGATTGTGTAACAAACAAACATCCAAACTTTCACAATATGTATAATATTAGTGTAATAATAATAGGGTTCACGCTTGCATTGATTCCCTATGATGGACATCCTCCGATCTCTTACTCAGTACGTAAACCCGTGAAGTTATCACACAAGGGGGTAGTCAGAGGCAAGTCCAAATATTAGATTGATACATGCCTTTTAGCATGATGATACGTTTTACTAAAGTAGTTTTACTTTTAGCCGAGTAAGTTATGAAATAAAAACTGAAAAAAACTGTTTTAGGGTACTCGCGCATCCCTACTTGTGGGTATCGTTGAACTGGTTTTTTATTTTTTTTATGCTACTAAGGTAGCGAACCTGATGGTAAGCGGTTACCGTAACCTGTGGAAGTTTGTCTTTCAAAAAAACATAGTGAGGTCATATCAACAATTTTAAATAAAAAATAGACTGAACAAAGAAAACCACTAATCTTTTCATAGTATAAAATGAAGTTGTTTCCGCTGTCTGTTACCTAAGATCTTTTAAACTACTTAATGGATTTTAATACAGTTTTCAGCAATAGACAGAGTGACTCAAGAGGAAGGTTAAAATGTATAATTAGCTTCCGCCAGTGGCTTTTCACGCGTTGTTTCTCAACAAAAACTAGCCTATGTGTTAAACCAGGTTCTCTCTGTCTGTTTGTTACCTTTTCACGACTTAACGGCGGGACCGATTTCGATGGAATTTGGTACCTATATACCTAGATAGATTATAAATGAACTTCAGACATAGGATACACTTTACGCGACTGCGCAGAAGGAAGGTAATGTTTTATTGACAAACCACGTGTACGAAACCGCGGGCGGGTCAGCTAGTTAATAATAAAGTCAAGCTATAATATAATTATTAACATTATATATAAAGAAATAACAAGCTGACCCACCCGCAACTTCGTATGCGTGATTTGTCAACAAAACATTACCCTCCTGCGCAGTCGGCTAAAAATTAGCATATGTCCCAATCCCAGTCTACCAATCTATCTGTATACCAAATTTCATCGAAACCGATCCAGCCGTTTAATCGTAAAAATGTAACAAACAGGCAGATAGAGAGAGAGACAGAGTACTTTCGAATTTATAATATTAGTAAGGATAATAATTAATATGTGTTACAAAAGGTCTTGAATTAAGACGCAATTGAAGTGAAAACAGCTCAAGTCGTAACTGGATATTGCCTTATATTATGTTGTCGTAATTTTAAAGGCAATTTTCTGTGTCCCGTTACTTACAGCCTTCAGAATATAAGAGGTACGCAAAGGGAATTTAATAAAATGCCTACCATTCACACCCTCTTTCCAAAACATGGCCCTGCGACTGACGTAAAATTTTATTGAAATGCTACAAAGAAGTCTATTTAAAAGAATATTGTGACTATGAAGTTATGAACGTCATTAAAGCTCAATTTATATTGCCGAGGAAAGGCAATATTAAACGGACATTTTTGTCATTTTTCATCGTTCTACACGACCCTATAACCCTATTTTTAAATTTTGGCCCCTACCTTTTTGACAAATAAACAATAAAAATAAAATTTTACTTGCAAATATATTATTATTAAATATGTATTATATAGTATGTAGTCGCACCATAAGGGTTCAGTTTTTACCATTTTGGTCAAAAACACTGAAAATTGGATATAAATAACTAAACAAAGGAGTACGAGCGCTTCTTTTTTTCGATTTGTCCGTATAATGATAAATGCATACTCGAATTTAAAAAGTACCATTCGTATTTCTAATCTGCAAATTGGAAATTTGTACAGGATTTTGTAGTGAATTAATTTTCCATTACATCCATCGCGTGGGCAGCTTTAGTCCGATCAAATTAGAATTCTAATAGGATTGGATTATCCTACAGAATTAATTCGAAGGTAGCTAGTTACCAGCCATGTTCAAAGAATTCTTCACGGCACAGTCTTGCATTACAATTTATTATCCAATCTTTCAAAAATTCCAAAAAACGTTATCTTTGATCATTTTAATCTTTGGTATCTATGTAATTATCATCATATTTTATGAGCCAACAAAACCGTTCATTTGAATGAAATAAAATGTAATTAATTTATTTATTTCATTCAAGTAACAAGACTCATGTTCAATTACATTACAATTACATTCCATTACAATTAAGTACATTCCATTACATAAGTACGTAATCAAATTCAATTATTGATAAAATTAAACAATTTGATAAAATTAAACGATCTGCATTTAGGCATACAAATATTTGACAGTATTTTATTAATTAATATCATTTATTATATTTAAATTCAAAAAATCACTAACTGTATAAAAAAGGTTATCTTAAAGCCAAAGAGTCCGGTTTTTCTTAATAAAGTTTCCATGTAATATTTGATCGAGCGAAGCGAGATCTCTAAATCAACTTGGGGAAAACGGCGTTGTATGTATGTATGTCCGAGGATAACTTTCGAAGAGTTGATCCGATTATCGTTAAATTTGATACATAGGTAGCGATGGCATAATTTTGGTGTGACTAAATGAACTAAAAATGTTGGGGGGTGGTTGAGGTATTGGGGTTCAAGAGGGGTAAAAAAAATGAAAATGAGACTATTAGGTCAAATGGGACGTCAAATGAAAGATATTCATTAGTATATTTAGATTACGTTTTTATTTTTAGTAAAGTATTTATAGTTTTTGATTTATTAGCCATAAAAAACTGAACTTTGACGAAATTCACAGGGCACCACAGTGCTGTAATTTGGTATGCGTGTAGCTAAAGTGATACAAATATAGGCAAAAGTCTGAAATCCAGAACAACTGCAATTTATATCCAAAAAAAGTATTTCCAAAGAACCTGAACTCCCGTTACCTATAATTTGAATGAAACTGTAGGTCAAGTTATTCAAGCTATTTAGTGGCACTATTTTGATAGTCGAAGATTACGAATGATATTATTTTGTTTTCATTGGAGACTCGCGAGATCTCAGCTCGGGGCGAAACACTAGTTTAATGGGCATATTCAAAACACTTCTCTCATAAATATTCTTTGGCATGGATGTTAGTATAATAGGAACACACCGAGAGCGGTGCGAGGCGGTGTGCGGAACTCATAACACTTTGTTCAAGCTAAACGCACTGGAAAGGTCGTAGAGTCTATGAAAACAGGTCCTTGCAAAACTTTATCAGATAAATTTAAATTAATCTGCTATCCAATTAAATAGCCAAAGATCTTCCAAGTCAAGTTGTTACTAAGCTCTATCCAAAATCAAGTAAAGTTTGAAGCTAATCAAGTTCTGAGATAAGGCCCGGTTAGGCGGTTAAGTTGTACAGTTAATTACGAGCAGATATTGAACGTGTGAGCGCGGACTTATGGAGCGATTACGTGTTTGTAGATTATTAGCTGTTTGGAACATACAAATTTAAAAGGTGAGAGTTTTTGAATTTAAATAATCATTTAAACATCAATATAATTTACTAACAATTTAAAAAGCAAATACAAGCCAATACGCAACGATCTCTGTCACACAATGCGGATGAACTAATTCATTGAGAGCGAAAAACAAACAGTTTGTTTATAATAAGAGAATATATCTATGCAAAGTTTCACGACCTCATCCTATATATTATATATATCCTATATATCACGTGGAGAAGCAACCACGTTCGATAAATAAACAATCACTATCGGGGCTCTAGAGACGTGACTATAGGAATAGGTAAGGATTCAATGGCAGAGAACCCATTCCATACACTCCTGCTTTGAGAGATTAGATCGTCGAATTTTTTCGATTGTTGAAAACATAATTTTTTGGGAAGTGATGTTCACATTCATAATTTGTTTTTTGTTATTAAGGGCGATTTGGGCAACGATGTCTAAATGTATAACATACAACCTGATTGTTATGTACGACATTAATTTTAAACACACCTCCGGGATCGTATTAACTTATTTTGAGGTAGCTTGAATATTTATCCAGTAATCGATACATTTCTAATAAACAATTTTAAACGTAAATCAGCGGCGCCTTTGCGATAATTTCGCTTATTCAGTTTAACAGGTACTTACATGACGACCTCCGTGGTGTAGTGGGCACATAGTCAGCTGAGACGCAGGAGGTAGCGGGTTCGATTCCCACCGCGGAACAAATGTTTGCATGATCTACAGATGTTCCTGGTCTGGTTGTTTCTTTATATATTATAAGTATGTATTTACAAAAAAAAAATGTATATAAGTATTCTATCAGTTATCTGGTTCCCATAGTACAAGCTCTGCTTAGTTTGGGGTTAGATAGCGCTGTGTGAAATGTCCAGCAATATTTATTTTATATTTATTTATTTACGTCATGAATGAATATGATTTGTTGACCTATTTTGTGCCGGCTGTTTCATTGATTTTATATTACTTGATATTGAAGCTGTATAAAATTGAAAATTACCTATGGTAATGAATTTTAAAAAAACTATTTTACAACAATACCAACCCTACCCGTGTTTTCATTTAATGTCGTACATAACAAAACACGTAGCATATAGTTCATGTCATCTTCAGACAGAATAACCTTAGGCGAATTCACCTCATATATTTAGAACCTAATTTTGTTCCGGACTTTGACTAAATCCTCTGATTGCCTCCCCCCAGGTCCAACAACCTAAGAATCTGAAGTCAGGGTCCCACCAGGCCAACACGCTCTTGAAAATTGGCATTTATTAAACGCTATATTTTTAATTATTGATTAAAACGAGTATTTATCGCGTATGTACCTTTTTTATTTGTTATCCTGACGTTTCGGCTGTGTTGCAACAGTCATGGTCACGAATTGACTGGAGTACTTGGAGCTATCTTCGAGAAATGATGGCAGCTGTAGCAACTACCCACACTCACTTGGTCTTCAGAATTAGAAATGTCCTCGTTCATATTACAACACACTACACTAACCGTATCTACGCACTGAGACGAACGATCACGACACGCACACCTAGCAATCACCGGGTTCCAGGACGCTGAGAGTTTATAGCCATCTTCCCGATTGAAATTTGGAAATTTCTTGATTTCAATCGCTTCACGAACCATTCTCTTGTAATAATGGCGTTCACTAGAGAGAACCTTAGGATCATGAAGTTCAATCTAATGATTCGGTCCCGAGTCTACCAGATGCTCTGCTATCGCTGACTTGTTTACCTGGTGATTTTTGACAGCTGTGATATGCTCTTTGACACGCTTGGCTATGGTATGTTTAGTTTGCGATAAATACCCGTTTTAATCAATAATTATGTATAGTGATCGCAAAAGTTTTAAATTTGAATAATGCTATTTTTTAATTTTGCTTTTGAATTAGATTTATCAAGTGAAGTCAGTCGGATAGCATAGACATCAGTCACTGCCAGTGCCAGGGCCAAGTTTTTAACTCGTATTCACTGGCGCATGCAAATCATGGGTGAATGATGGTCGACTTTTTTAAAACCCTTTATTATACTGCTGTGCAATTTGGCTCAGCATTATATTGAGACCTTAGTTTATGATTCATGCACGTGGTTCAGCCACAAGACGTCTTCTGCTGAACATAGGTCTCCCCATAGACTCCCAAAGCGATCGATCTTGTGCGGCTTGCACCTAATGGCCCAGTAATCCTTATCAGGTCGCTTTTTCATCTAGTGGGGGGCCGTCCTACGCTGGGCTTCCAGTGTATGGTATTTAAAGAGTACAGTTTCCAGTGTATGGTAATAAAACTCAGACAAAAGACTTCAGGAAAAAAGTGGCACTCCGGGAGTGCCGACAGAAGTGAAAACTTGAACAATTACGACATACTTATACACAGAGGTGTCTGTAACGGTAACGGTAACAGTATCGTGAGTTCAATGGTTTTTTCTCATCTCAAAAAATGCCCAACGCGCCTAAAGAAGTTTTCACTTCAAAAATGATTTTGTATAAAATGTTTCATACTTTTGAATACCTTAATAATTTAGAAGTAACGGACTTATAAATTTTCCTTTCTCAAATACCAACAATCTCCTTGAATCTAAAGCTGAAGTTTCTTAGCCTGGCTTAAATTAATTACTAATATTTAATATATGATACAGGCTGATTCGTCAAACCTGGGTAAAACGAGACTGGATAACAGACTAGCCTCTTCGGAAATCTATGGGGGACACCTCCTGCACTCCTGTAGCTGATGTTGATAATAATTACTAGAAAACTTCAACCCAAATGTTCGTCATGAAAAGGTATAATACTGATAAAATAGAGGTTGGAAAAAATAAATGTCTTGCCAACCCCACGTTATGTGGAAAAAGGCCGCAAGACGACCATACCATTTTTGCATAAAATAACTCGCTTTTATTTATAATCTATATCCGAAAATTCTATAGGTACAACCCGCAGAAATCAACATGGCACCTGCGTGGAATGTGCTTCCCCTCCCACCACACCCCACCGCCTACCGCTCTCGCCCTCGATGCGTCAGTACGGTCCGTAAATTGAATACTACCGTTTTGCGCACTCGTCCTTTTATGTTTTTTTTCGTTGTTATTATTGTTAATCCCCTTATTGATAAACGAATAGGTATTTGTTTAGGTATCTATTGATTAATTATAATATGTTTAGCGTCAGTCACACATTTGTCATCTGTCAAAGTGAGAATGAGACAAAACATATATTAAGTAATCAATTTAGTAGGTACGCATGCGAACCGCCCGTGAACTTCGCTTGAAATCGTGCACATCCACATTCGCAAAGTCATAATCACGAGTGTCGAGGGGTACTTGAATTTGTTATGCAGTTAGTACATCATTATGACGTCATTACAGCGAGGTGCCTAGTTAACTTCTGCGTGTTATAGGTACACTAGTTGAATGCCAACTTCGTCCGCCAATATTCTGGATCCCGGCAGCGCCATTTACCGGGTCCCACTATGGCAAAGAACAAAAAAAAACATCAATATCGGTCAATCCGATAGGAGGAGAAAAAAACAGGTACCCCGGAACTTTATATATAGATACAAATGAGTTCTTAAATAATTGGGTAATTCAGATAAGTTTAACTATTACACTTTTTCAACCAGGCTACAAAAAATTCAAAAAAAAATCAAAATGCAACATCTTATTATTTATTAAAAACACAAGGATGATTTTGTAACGTCAATTTTACTGCCTGTTCCTTCGCGACCAAGCCAGGAAAGAAAGGCAAGAAACAAGACATAACAATAAAGAAAATAAATTACGTCTAAATTGCAACATTTTTGAACGGGTTGGAGCAATTTCAATCCTAAGCTGCTCTATCTTCCAAATAATTCGATATCTTATAGTAAGCTTTTTTATAAAGATTCTGTTTAATTACGTTTTTAAATTTGTTAAGAGTGGCAATTTTTTGATCACTTGGGAGTTTGTTATAAAAGCGTACACTTTGCTCTTTAAACGATTTACTAACTTTATGGAGTCTACAAGTGGCAACAGCGAGTTTATCTTTATTTCTAGTATTAAAAATTATCTCTATTTATCTTAAACACATTAATATTTTTGTGAACATACATCAGATTTTCATAGATATAATTTTATTGACAGGGGAATGTCATAATATTTATTTCTTTAAACTTATGGCGTAATAATTCTCTGGGGCCCATATTATAAATTGCACGACCAGCTCTCTTCCGCAGCATAAAAACGGTGTTTATATCTGCAGCACTCTCCCACAGCAGTATGCCGTATGACATAATGCTGTGGAAGTAGCTGAAGTAAACTCATCTAGCTGTCTACGATCTTTTTGACTGCGTATGCGTTTGAAGTCTCTTCGACAACTTATCAATTTGAGGGCCCCATTGAAGGTCTCTAGGGTTATACCTAAGAATACGGTGGTGTCCACAAGAGCCAACTCCTCGTCTTTGATTTTGATAAATCACGCTGTACGTGTAATATTATTTAGGTGTATTCAGGAGATTGTTCCTAACCTGATATATAGTCCTTAGGCAAGTACTCACCCCGCGGTTATCGATCCGGGAGCTACAAGACAAGGCAATATTCCTATTACCGTGTACTAAAACCACTTTATTACCAGACTGAGGAGGGTAATATTATATAGTACCTATAGGTATAGCTACATATACAGGGTGTCCCACGGCTATGCCACATGGAGGGAAAGTACCTTGAATATTGTAGATGGAACATTTTACTGAAAGAAGACATTATTTTAATTTAAAAATCAATTTAAACTGCATTCATAGATTTTAAATAATTACATGGTTGAACCGGGAATCGAACCAGCTACACGAGAAAAAAAATTACCCTGTAGCTTTATCATACCGATCTAAAGGCTTCATCATAAGGATTATTTTTTGCTAAATAACAGTGTCAGAAATAAAAGGGGGACCATGAATTTTAACATATGATGTGAAATTTTGTTCAGAAAAATGAAAAGCTGACATTGCCGTAAGGACGTACAACTGAGAACCAGCAATGCGCCCGGCTGATTATAAAGAATTAATTGAAAAATGTGTTCCATTTTCAAACTTGTATTCTTTTGTGTCTGTGATTTTCATTTGTGGATTTTTGCATTGTATTGTGAATTTGTTACATAACCGTGTCGTATCAAAATATTTTCGATTTAATGGAAGCATACTTTTTGAACCACAAAAACAACACAAAACAAAACATTAGCAAATTCCCGGTTCAACCATGTAATTATTTAAAAATCTATGAATGGAGATTAAATTCTTTTTTAAATTAAAATTATGTCTTCTTTCAGTAAAATGTTCCATCTACAATATTCAAGGTACTTTCCCTCCATGTGGCATAGCCGTGGGACGCCCTGTATACATATCCATCGTTTAATATCAAATCTTAAGTGATTTATTCCAATTATTATAAATACGGGATTTATCACGTGCCGTTTTATCAGTGTTACGACTGACAATGGTTCGGTTCAATTCGTGAACAACACACTGATCTGGAAAAATCCATATGCGTAAATCTAAAGTAACTCTGTTTTTTAACTATCTGTTTCTCTATTTTTTAAGTTTTCACGACTATATTTCGGTTAAATTTGTTACTTTGTTACTTGTTAATTGGTTAATTTTTCTTGACGTGTGCGAAGCCGCCGGCCGAAGCTTGTTATGTTTTAAATTCGAAAGTAACTCGGTTTTTTTTAACGTACTCGGTTGTTGACGACTAAACGGCTGAACCGATTTTGACGAAACTGGGTATTTGAATTGGGAAACAGGCAAATTTGTAATGACAATCTACGCGTGCGAACTGGCGGGCAAAAGCTTGGATAAAATATTGCACCGAATAGCACAACAATGTGGTAGCTAGTAACTCTACATATATATGCCACCACATTCGAACATGTACAAAAACAATTACCAATCTCAATTAATTTCCAATTAACACGCTGAAATTCCCATCAATTAAGTTGAATCCCGTTTCACAAAAAAACATTTCATCACAACGAAAGCCAAAACTATTTTAAATAGGTTTACAATTTGATCATGTAACTATGATCAAATATATGTATTGCTGACAGCTCAGTCGTTATAAATTCACAACATGTATTACAAACAAAGTTAGGATAGACTTTCGAAGCCCTCAAGCTTTCGAGGACTTTCCTAGAGGTGTGAAAAGGGTCGCGGGCTTCTGTTCTCTGCATGATAATGTGAGAAAAAGTTGGAACAAAAGTTTGAGGAAATTGGCATGATGGGAAGTTCAGAAGGGAAATTACATTCACACTCGCAGCCATAGAACAGGCATGTGTTAAATCGTCTGTAAGAGTTTTGGGCCTTTGAGCAGAAAAAAGATGGAAATTGGCTCTCTTTATTTCAGCGTGGACTGTTTGGAGTAAAATTTTACCACTTCAATAGGCGTGGCTTTGTTTATGTTATTCATTGTTCATGTGATAGGCATACACAAGATAAAAAAGTACATGGACTGAAGTGGAGCTTGAAATAACTGAGTCGATTAGTACCCCCAATCATTTAAAGACGGTCAACTTGATTCATGGCTGAACACGAGATTGTAACTTTTGGATTTTAGACATTGAAAGCTCAATAATATGTTAGCTTAGCTCAATATCAGGATCCGTAGGAAAGAATAACGCCGAATGCGTAATTACTTTTTATTTTAAAACTCAGGTATATTCTTACAATGTTCCTTGTTCGAAAGCCCCCAAGAGAATGCGTAACTAACCAAAGGTTTTTGTATAAAATCGCCCGACGAAGAGAGCTCACCGATTGGCTCCTGCCATTTTGCGTTGACCAATCGCCGAGTACCAACTGGAAAGCATTTCTGCCAACCTATTAAAAACAGATGCCGTCGACCAATTGCTGAGCAACAATCAGAAAGCATTGCCGCCAACCTTTTAAAAATAGTTGCCAGCTTTAAAATAATATCGAGTGAACCAATTATTTAACGAAATAGCATCTATTTAACGTTACAAATGTATAGACCCTAACAATTATAACTTCTTAGTCGTTCTAAGAACTTTAGTTAAGTAAGCGTTTATATGCTTTTTAGGGCACGCTAAAATGTCAGTTCCAGTTAAATACGGCAAGGTATGTCGGAGGCCATTTGGTCCCTTAAAAGAGGCACCAAAGGTCTCGTATAGTTGGCTGAAAGAAATATTGCTTTACATTATGCATTTTTGTTGACTTTTGATTTATTTTGATAATAATTTATTGTTATGTCCATTACTAATTTGGTAATGATTAATTCGGTAATTTGGGTGGGTAGGTCGGTTAATGTGTGTTATGTAGATAAAGGTAACGGGTCTATACGTAGGTATCTCTAAGCACCGAGACAAAGGGTTTTACAGTGATTCGTTATACTGCTAGTACACACTAGCTACTTTAAATAAGTACAAATAAGAAATTAAAAGGTTAAGTCTATTAATTTATCTATTAGATACTATTAAGTAATACTCTGATATAACCTGAGTGTGTTTTACAGAGTGAACTCGCGCAGCTGAAACCATCGATACATATGTACTACGCACTAGATATCGCGATCCGAACACTCACTCTGTTCCACTGAACTGTACTGCAATCCGTACACCTTACTGTAGTGCGGCTTCAACATTCACGCAGTTTGGACGCGTACGGAGCGGCACTATTATTACGAGAATTCGGATCAAAGTATGACATAAATAATAATTCAGTAGACAAGTAGTAAAATTATTGGTTGTTCAAGTGATATTATTACCTATTGGTAATAATATCGTAATATCACATTAGAAAAAAAATTGTTTATTATAATGCAACCATCTAAAATCACAGACTAAAATATGCAGATATCCTATTACAAAACCGGTTGTAGGTAAAAATATGTGGCTGAGCACGGACTTGACGTGGTGTTTTTAGAAAGTGTTTTAATTTGTATAAGTAAATGTTTTCTAGCCAGTTTGATATTTTTTAATATTTATTTTATGTTCATTATTTTTAGTATATAATATTTGTCAAAGGTCAGAAAATATGACGACGTGCGTAATTCGATACTGCAAAAATACATAAAGAAGTTTCAGTGAATCATCAGGTGACAGTTTGATTTCAAACTATTGTTAATATACTTGAGCTTAAATAAACGCATAACAATTCATTTTATTTTACTTGTCTACTTTACCATATTTTCAATTATTACATTACTATTATATATTTTCAAATAGGGTCTGAATTCTAATGAAGTTTTGTAGGTACGAAAGCTGTGTCACGTCTGTGGTGTAAAATCTATAGGAACAACAGGTTGTTACACTATGTTGAACGGAACGCGTAAGCGCCATGAATTTCATGGCGCTTACAACGTTTTGGTCGCGAGTAAACTAAACTCTATAAGCGATCTAGCGCTGCATGTTTTAATAGTATGGTTAGATCACATAAATATTGTTTTAGTGTTGCAGCGAAGTTTAGTTCTAACTCACCAGCATTTGAACAAACTTTTTTTAAGAATGTTCTTTTCTATCGGTAGAATATATGTCTATGGCTAAAACTATACTGTACAGATATCAGATCACCTGCCTATTCCATTACATACTCCATATATGTACCATAAGCAAAACTGTCAAACCATAAGTGGTTACGCCACTCTTAGAAACAATCTGAGCACTTTTCTAACATGTTTTTCCCAAGAGTAAGGAGCAATGCTGTATAGTTTATGTTTGACATAAATCATGGGGAGATGGACAAAGTTATTTTTATCACTTTATGTATTTATTCGGATAGAATCGTTGACCTAATTATTTATATATATATATGAGTGTGATATAATTCGTAAAAGTTTTTACGCCAAACTAGTAACTTGCATGCTCGCTTAGGGATCAAATCAAATCAAATGTATCTATTGCTTGAAATATATGTCATGTTACCAAGATGTTAGAAGTGAACAATAGAATCAATATATTTCATAAAATATTTTGACAAAAAGCTACATACAACTGGTAATACATACATGCACTGTAAAACCTCAACAGTTTGTCTCGGTTCTTAGAGATACTCGAGCCGCTACACATTATTTAAATTTGTGATTAAAACCCCGTTATCTTTACTTAAACTAAATTTAATAGTTACACAATCAGCACACATACACATATACTACCCGGTCACATTATCTCGAGACCTGGCGTCGATGACGTCACGTCGCGTCGGCGCTCTGATATGGTGCACAAAACAAGCATACTCTGGTAGGATATTATTATAAACAATTAATTTAATGTAGGTAATATAGGTATGTAGGAAAGGAGAACGGGTCTGGAGGTTCGCATTCCAGCGATGTCTCGAGATAATGTGACCGGGCTGTATAGCTAGCTATGTATAGCGGGCTGTACCCCCCCCCCCCCCCCACAATTATCGTCTACAACCTATTGCTAAAAGTATATAGGTATGCAAACATAGTAAGTAGGCTTAGGGATACCATTTTATAAAATTAAACGTTTCAATTAGTTTCAATTCGCTAAAGAGTGGAACGCCTTGCCAGAGTCTGTGTTTCCTGATAGCTACAACCTGGGTGTCTTTAAGTCGCGAGTGAATAGGTTTATTCTAGGCAATCGTGTACCATTGTAGACTGCATCATCTCTTACCACCAGGCGAGATTGTGGTTAAACGCAAGCCTATAATGTATTTAAAAAAAATTGAACCCGCCAAGGATCACGTCATGTATGGTTGTGGTGCCTGGCCATTTACGGTATAATTCAGAAAAAAATTCGTCTTTTATTCCATGCGAGAATTCTTTTGTTATAAATTATAGACTCTCGTTTGACCACGATCCCACCTGATGATAAACGACGATTGACCACGCTTGCCTAGAAAAAAGCTGTTCATTCGCGACTTGAAGACACCCAGGTTGTATGTATCAGGAAACACAGACTCATGCAAGGCGTTCCACTGTTTGTGTATAAGAGTTTCACTTTTTCATTTATAAGTCGCTACTATTCAAAGACAATATCTCACAATAATGATAATTGAAATAAAATTAGGTATATAAATGAATAAGACTTACGTTTGTCAATATTTTTAACACAATAATAACAAAATGAAGAAAAAACGATTGACGATTACATTTATTCGTCTTTTTGTAATAGTCCTGAATATGTCCATGAGTACATATGTATATACAAGTATATACTTGGACCAATTAGTTTCTTTCCAGGCAAGACAAGAACAAGAGATTACAAGACGCACGCAAAACGCCTGGAAAAGCTATTGGTCCATGAAAGACCTAATGAAAGGACCGCTTCCACTTTCTCTAAAGCGGAAACTCATGGGCATATGCATTCTCCCCATCCTCACCTATGGTGCGCAAACCTGGTCGCTAACAAATCGGCAACAGTCCTCCCTTGGGGTATGCCAACGTGCAATGGAGCGCAGTATCCTGGGCGTGAAACTCACGGACCGAATCAGGTACTCGGTTATACACCCCCGAACACAGGTGGCCGACGTCGCTCAAAAAGCTGGAAGACACAAGTGGGACTGGGCCGGACACGTTTGCCGTATGCCAGACACAATGTGGGCGAAGACCACCACTGAATGGCTCCCAAACTACGGACGACGCTCGCGTAGAAGGCCCAGGCGAAGGTGGCGGGATGAGCTAAACTCCTACCTCAAGGATTGGCCCCTACTTGCAATCAACAGAGACGAGTGGAAAGAGGAAAGGGATGCCTTTGCCCTGCAGTGGGACACAACAGGCTTATAATAATAATAATTTGTAATGGTGCGAATAAAACTAATTAAAAAATACCCCATTAACGAATTACTTCACTTTAACCTGTTGAAAATAAAATAAGACCACTCACACTTTTAACCCAAAAAAAAAATCAAGGTTTCTTTCACCTTTCCAATAGCGTCAGAAATTGCGTTCTTCGAGATCTCATTATCAGCTATATTTATTTTTGGGTTCATTGCTCAAATTATAAAGAACTCATTTGTAATATTTGAATGAATGAATTATCATGTACCTTACAATAAAAACAACAACAGTTAAAAACAAATAAAAGACAAGTCTTACCGCTTAACGAAGTGATCTTTTCCAGACAACCTTTGGATGGAGAGAATTATTGCTTAGTGGAAGATTGGCCGAGGTATAAAAAGAATATACTTAATAACAGAAAAAAAATACTTAACCTTAAATATAATACATACATATTAGATACATAAATAATATGTATAATTTATGTATTCTAAGGTTATGGCAGCAACTACCCGAGCTATAATATAATAATATAATAATAAAATACAATATAATAATGTCTCAAAATTTCGTATTTAATAAAAAATAGTAGCTCATCTATTCCGGATGAGGGTTAAAAGGGTTTGGATATTTTCGTAACCAAGCCATCATTTTATCAGGAGGAGTTTCATAGTAAACCACGTTATTTTTTTTTATCAATTCAATTCATTTATTTTATTAGGCATGCATCCATTTTGTTTGTAAATAGAAATAACTAGTGGTTCACCCCGAACTGAGATCTCGCGAGTCAACCATAAAAACGAAAAAAAAATCGTAATGTTGACTATCAAAATAGTGCCACGAAATAAATAACCACCTAACTTGACCTACAATTTCATTAAAATTACAGGTAACGGGAGTTCATGTTTATTGGCTGTTCTTTTTTGGGGTACAAATTGCAGTTATTCTGGATTTCAGACTTTTGCCTATATCTGTGTTATTTAAGCTACACGCATACCAAATTACAGCATTGTGGGATCACTGGTGTACCCTGTGAATTTTGTGGAAGTTCAGTTTTTATTATGGTTAATAACTCAAAAACTATAAAAACTTTACTAAAAATAAAAACGAAGTCAAAATGTAGTAATGATTACCTTTCATTTGGCGTCCCGCTTGAGCTTCATTTTTTTTTACCCCTCTTGAACCCCAATATTTCAACAAGTTTTACCCCACAGTTTTCGCTCATTTAGTCACACCGAAATTGTGCCATTACTACTATCTATGTATCAAATTTCACGATGATCGGATCAACGCTTCGAAAGTGATCCTCGGACAAACAAACATACATACATACATACAACGCCGATTTGCCCAAGTTGATAAAGAGATCTCGCTTCGCTCGATCAACAATAAAGTCTTCTAATTATGATAGTAGACAGAGGTAATTAAATAAACTACTCTTCATCTATATATTTTCTCTGCTAGCCCCCCCCCCCCCCAAATCAAAACGGAAACACTATGTAATGTTTCACCACCCTGTAACATGACAATTTTCAACGATTATCGAACTTAATAAAATAAATGCAAAAGTTTCGATAATTCGATAGGTTAACACATTTTTTAAAAACAAGTAACTTTTTAACAAAATATAACCGAATTAACCAAACTACTGAACAGATTTTGATTAAATTTCTATGAAACCAATCTAAAAGTATATCCTTTCAAATAAAAAACAACTATTTAAATCGATTGATAAATGACGGAGTTCTGAGGTAACAAACATAAAACGAATTGTGTTCTTATAAAATTTGAGGGTTGCCATCGATTTTTTTGGGATCCCATCATCAAATCCCGGCTTGGTGCCAATGGGATCACCTAGGAACTAAATATACTCTTTTAAACCAAAAAAATAATTTCTCGAATCGGCCCAGGCGTCTTTGAGTAATCGGGAACATACATAAAAAAAAGATTCCGGAAAAACCTCCTGCTTTTTTTGAAGTTGGTTAAAAATGGGATAATATTTGGCTCATACCCCACGTTTTCAGAGTAAAACCGCGCGCGAAGCCTGGTAAAAAATAAATTGAAATTGCATTATTGAATTACCGAACCCCGCCACGCGAATTCACTTATCCCTGTCAGATGATTTTTTACTTACACCGATCTCAACCAGGTAAAAAGCTTGCAATATTTTGTCGCAACCTTCATAACTCACGTACAAAAACCGTCCAAGTAAAATTGATTATGCTATTATGAAGAAAGCCCTTTCAAAGGAACCAAATGTGGCGAGAGCATGAAAAGGGTTTCTCTGTAATGCTTTTTTTCAATCCACCTGTCATGTTGTTATTATTGTCGATACGTAAGAGGATGTCAATTTTCGGGGTTTTTATGCGTTGTGTTCGTGGCTTGGGTTTTTATTAGCTAGTAGCTATATACTAACGGGAACTTTGTGTAAGTACAACGGAACAATTAACCAATAATTCTTTATGATCGGATTTAAAATTGCTTTTGAATTATGATCATCTTATTAGTCTGTTAACATAGGCAATTCCAGAGTGACTGACGTTGTGCAGCATGCACTCATCGCCTACTAGAAACCCTAATCAGGTCGCCTTACCATCTATCATCACATCATATCACAATCACAGATTGTTCTCGGAGTCATTTGGCCGAACAGTCGCGCGCGCTCAGTCGCCCATCCCGCGAACCCTTTCTACGCTCAATGCCCTCCTGGACGCAAGCCCTGAATGTGATGTGTTTGCGGACGGATTGGAAAATGATAATGTTGGAGTGCTTGAGGTTTTGTGAGAAGAGTGTGAATGTTATTGCTTAATATTATTATTTATTGCTTATGTCATCTTATTTTGACATATATTAATTATTTGTAAAAATTATTCCATTTTGTAATTAGTGTAATTGGCCAAGGCAAAGAATAAATGATTTAAGACTTATGAGGACTTCAAATAACTAGTGGCTTGCCTCAAACTGAGATCTCGCGAGTCTCCCATAAAAACAAAATAAAATATTATTTGTAGTCTTGGACTATCAAAATATTACCACGAAATGCACAACCAACTTCATTCAAATTACAAGTAATGGGAGTTCATGAATATTGATTACACTTTTTTGGGGTATACATTGCAGTTATTCTGGATTAATGGTAAAGCTACATGAATACCAAATTTCAGCACTGTGAGATCACTGGTGTACCCTGTGAATTTCATAAAAAGTTAAGTTTTTATTATGGCTAATAATTCGAAAACTACAAAGACTTTACTAACATGCCACTTGACCGGATAGTCCCATTTTGTTTTTTTTTATACCCCTCTTGAACCCCAATATCTCAACAACCCCCCCCCCCCAGTCACACCAGGTATCTATATACTAAATTTCACAATGATCGGATCCCCGTTTCGATAGTCATCCTCGGACAAACAAACATACAAACCTACATACTATAAGGCGATATGCCCAAATTAATTTGGAGATCTCGCGTCGTTCAATCAATAAATGAAATAAAATACCATTCTTCTTCTCATTTACCACAACTTAACTCAAGAATAGATATTTTTTATTCCAGTTTTATTGCTGAAATTCGATTCAGAATTCGGAATACGCACGATCACACTCGACAACAGCAAAGCAAAAGATGTGTTATGTGTTTCAAACAAAAATTAAGTCAACTTCTATGCAATAATGTAACGGCACTTGTCACAATTAACTTAACAAACCTTCTGAACCGAAACGAATGTATTCTAGTTGATGAGGTTGTTGATTTTGCGTGCATAAGTACTGTGGGGGCCCAAAGGACCCAATCTCGGCCCGCCTTGTTTACACATCCGAACATATTTCACGTCAGCTATGGGATGGGTTCGGTATATCTACCTATATTCTTATGGAGCTTAACAACTTAAGTGACAAAATCAAATTTACATTCCGTAACTTCCTATACAAAACCGCTTAAGTGTGTTAAAAGAGATTTGTCAATAAAGAGTAGGCTGTCTGTATGTAGGCTTATTTTATAAATCAAATTTCATCGAAATAGATCCAGCCATTTAGTCGTAAAAACATAACAAATATACAGATAGACAGAGTTACTTTTAAATGTTTAATATTAGTATCACAATTCATAAACAATAAAATCCAAAACAGATTATGTGTTATAGTTATTTAATCATGTGCTTTATTTTGATAAACTATTTATTTTAGAAATCTTGCGAGCCGCGTCGTATCTCGCAGTAAATTCGCGACTACAACCCCTATATGAAAAAAATTATCAAGCCTGCATTCACCCTCAAAAAATTGTTTCTCTTAACAAAACGTAAAATCGCCAACAGATGGCGCGGCATGTATCGGAATGCAACAAAATAAAATACATTAACAGCGTGTGTCGTCTACACCGATTGAAATAAAGGCGCCGTAGATAATTTGCGCGTGTAGGAGTAATTGACCACCCGAGTTGCTCAGCTACTTATCTACCTACACGGCGGTTGTGTAAGTAAGCGTATACAAGATGTAATAGGTACATGTGTGTACAAGCAGTTAAGCGATGGATTGTGTAAATTATTGTGTCAATTTGCCTTTGAGTTATTTATAGTTCCATTAATGTAATTAATGTTATTAAACTGTGTGGAAGTTGGTTGTAATATGAGTATATGGGTTATTTATGTCACTGGTCTTTTATTGGTCAAAATGAAGTCAACTTCCTGTAAGTTCATGTAAGTTTGAACATTTTAACTCTGCCTTGCATATATGTTTTTGAAGTGGTTCAGTTTGTAAGGAGCAACCGCCATCTCTATGACACTTTTCAAAGCAAGCGTCATAATCGCAAACTTGTTTGTCAGCTTTACAAAACTGCTTTACTTGGCAACAGTATCTTTTGTATGGCGCCAAAGATATATAACCACCTGCCGAGGTATTTACTAGAAATAACCTCCAAACATATTTTAAGACACAGAATTAAAAAATTGCTCATAGAAAAAGTGTATAGTGTTGACGAATATTTAGATGACGATTTTGAATTTTAAATTCCGAGTTGACATTTTATTGTATTCGTTGACATTTTATTTGTATTCGTTAAAAATTTAATCTATTGACATTTTTAATAATTGAATTTAATAATCATATTATGTATTATTTATATGGTTAAAAAATTTAATAATGCATGCTTATTAGCCAATTATGGAGGATGTTTATGGCTGCTATTTAAGACCCATTTTCGCCTTGAATAAATGAATTGAATTGAATTGAACTTATGAAAAAAAAGATATATTCTTCTTCCTCCTGCCCTTATTCACATTACGTGGAGTCGGCACAACATGTATACCTCCTTCACATCTCTCTATCAGCCGTCATCTCCGTTGTCACTTCCTTCCTACCCATATCATTCTTCACACAGTCCATCCATCTCTTCTTCGGCCTTCCTCTACTACTATATACATCCACACTCATATCTAACACTCTTTTAGTCACATGATTTTCTTCTCTACGCATGACATACCCATACCACGCTAGCTGACTCCTCAATTTTTCTATCACTGGCGCTACTTTTAAACTGTATATACTCATTCCTTATCTTATCCATTTTCGTTACCCCACACATCCATCTCAACATTCACATCTCCGCCGCGTGCACTCTTCTTTCATCCGTCCCTTTCGTAGCCCAACACTCAGAACCATACATTACGACAGGTCTTATGATCGTCTTGTAAATTTGCCCCTTATTCGAGGATCATCGCTCGTTGCTCCTGTAACCTGTCGCCATTTCATCCATCCCGAATTTATTCTATTTTTAACGTCCCGGTCTATGTCGCCCTCGTTTTGGATCCCCAAGGTACCAAAAGTCGGAGCAGACTGGTAGGGATACACCATCCAAAGCAATATTGGTAAAACTGGAGGGTCCACCAAAGTGACAGAACAAATGATCGGTTTTTGTGCAGCTGATCTTCAATCCAGCACTCTCCAGTTTTTCCTGCCGTTTTGGCAGCCTGTTCTGGACATTGAGTGCATTTTCACCGACAAGAACAATGTCATCGGCAAACAGCATGCACCAGGGTGCCTCCTCTAGATAGCGGTAAAATCTAGATAAGTACATTTTAATTTTATTTGCAAAAAAATTTTAACATCAGATCAGCTGATTCTTAGACTGTGTTTGTTATGATTTAACTAAAATAAAGCGTACAAGGACTTCGGTTTTTGCACTTAAACTGCTGAATGACTGAATTTTCCCCAAAAAATGATGATTTTTACCAAAGAAACCATCACGTTTTGAAAAGTCTTAGAACAATGTTGTCCTAAGTGAGGTCAATGAGCTTTTTTGGGTTAAGATAAATATTTCAGCGCACTCAGTTTCACTAAATTTCAGTACATTGACCCCCGAAGTTTTGGAAGTAGTTTTTTACATCCATATTATTCTTTTTGTAAATAATGTACCTATTTTAACATGGTGTTATACAGACCATCTATCAAGCACAAGATTTATACACAGTTATAGCCAGAGAGCTCATGACACATTTGGGGAAGGTGTTTTAGGCCACTTGAAATCATAAAAAATAGTACTATATTTTTCTAATTCATTGCTTATCATTGAACCATGATCATTAATCACACTAATATTATAAATGCGAAAGTTTGGATGATTGTTTATTTATTTGTTTGTTTGGTTGTTTGTTGGTTTGTTACTCAATCACGTCGAAACGGCTGAACCGATTTTGATAAAATTTGGTATGTACGTAGATTATAATCTGGATTACACATAGATTACTTTTCATCTCATAAATCAGTTTTCAAGGGATACAAATGTGATGTCAAAGTTTATATAATGTATTTTGCACCTCAGAACAACACGGGCGAAGCCGCTGGCAACAGCTAGTCATTACTAATTCATTACCATAAAAAAAATCAAACGATCTTAATATCAAGTCCTGAAATATCAATAAAACAGCTTGTATAAAATAGGTAAACAAATCATATTCATTCATCATTAACATAGAGATCGAAAACAAAATTATAAAAAAATATACAGAAGCTCATGAGCATAGACTTCATCACCATGTGAACGTTGAGACTATCCAGCTCCGCGACAACACGGACATTGTGAGAAGACTCAAGAGAACTAAGCCTTTTTAGTTAGTGTAGTGTAGATTAATAATAGTATGAGTGTGTAGTGAAAGAGTAAGTGCTACTATACAGAACACATGAACAAAGTGTCTTCCCCTTAACTAGAGACAGTAACAAAAGTGATATTGGACACATTCTTAGTTTGTGTTACACTAAAAAACTAGGTCATAATTAAATTTCTCATTAGCCTATACATGGCTAGATTGTAATAATATTAAAGTTGTACACTAGGAATTAATAAAACAAAAATATATTCATTCATCAATTAACTAGGTACCTGTTTTAAACTGACAAAGTGGCATTGTAAGTTAAAAACTTTTAAGTTTAGAATTTGTATTTATAATAATTCCAAGTTGCACAAAAAACATAATAATGGATATTATTTGTGCTAAAAACGGGATATTTACCATAATTTGTGAGTTCTTGAGTGTCCCAATATTTCGACGCAGTTGCATGCGCCATGATCACGGGTAAACTCTACCCGGGTCTATAAATATCCCGTTTATAGTACGTTAGTGTTAATAACCATGATAGTTTCAAAAGTTATATTATAATGGATACTGTTTTTTACAAGTAATTAACAATATTAACCGGAAACACCCTGTCCGAATCTCTATTTTAATTTCACTACATAGTTAAAGTACTATTTCATTATGATTTCAAGTGGCCTACAACACTTCCCCAAAGGTGACATCAGCTCTCGGGCTATTACTAAAGACCCTCTTAACTGCATCAGATTTCACGCGATAATATATCATCCATTGAACAAAAACTGAAGAATGGTTCTCGTAAACATAATTATTTAAATGTCAATATGAACACTGAAATTGTCCATCCTCAAGTCCAGTAATGTATTCCCGCGGTGCTGTGTAAACACGGCTTTAGTGGTATGAGGAAGAAGCGTTAGCGAGAACACACCATGTAAAATAACTTAAATATTTACTCGGTATAAATTCATTTTATAATATTTACTATTTGAAAAAAAACAGACTGACAAAAAGGCAAACATTTTGATAATCGCAAGCTGAGACTATTTTATTCATAGTATTTTTCAAACTTTCGCGACCACTGTACATAATTACTGATTAAAACTGGTATTAATCAGGGATAAATACCCGTTTTAATCAGTAATTATTTAATTCACTTCAATCAATCAAATCACTTATTTGCATTAAATAAGGTTTCAACAAACTTCTTATTTGGGTCTTCGTTACCACTTTACGCCAAAACGGATTGAGCTCAAACATTGCATAAAATCGCTTCAAGACCTAGAATAAGATATAAGCTACTTTTTGTCTCATAAATCAGTTCCCATGAGGTAATATTGAATCGTTAAAGTTTCTATAGAAAATATATTTTGTTCTTCGTTATCCCTTCACGCCAAAACCACTGAAGGGATTGGGCACAAACTTTGCAAACGTTTCGTTTTAGACCTAGAAAGAAGAACCTAGAAGAAGTAAATATAGGCTACTTTTTATCTCATAAATCAGTTCTCATGAGATAAGAATGAGTTGTCAAAGTTTCTATAGAAAAATGCTTTTGTTCTTTGTTACCCCTTCACGCCAAAACAATGTAGTGACCGCAGTCCACTCTCTTCATGTTAAATATAAGCACAATGATGAGTCTTAAAAAAATCCAAATGCAGCTAACGTAGCGACCGCAGCCCACTCTCTTCATGTTATATCTTATAAATTAGGCACAATGATGAGTCATATAAAAAATCCAGCTACCGCACCAACGCGCAGTCCACTCCCTTTGAATTTAATGTTGTTGCAATGATGAGCCATACAAAATGCAGGAACAGTAGCGACCCCAGCCCACTCTCTTCATGTTAGATATAGGCACAATGATGTGTCATAAAAAAAATCCAGCTACCGCAGCAACCCCCAGTCCACTCCCTTTAAATTTAATGTTGTTGCAATGATGAGCCATACAAAATGCAGCAACCATAGTGACCCCAGCCCACTCGCTTCATGTTAGATATAGGCGCAATGATGTGTCATAAAAAAATCCTAGCTGATCCGTACAGTTACATCATACATCTGATTTTGAGATCTAGAGAAAGGCTGAAGAATGCCCCGGTAGTCTCAAAAAGATTGGGCTGGAGGATGCTGGGATAGCTACAGTTTTTTTATGACGTTACCTAAAACTATATGACTTGAAGAGAGTTAATATATTTGTCTTTACTAATATAAACAGAAGTAAAATTTGTTTGTAAGTATGTATGTAATGGGTAATCTCCGGAAGTAATGAACCGACTGATATTTAGATATTACTGATTTTACCTCAACTTTTCCTGAGTGCTTTATGCTATATTAAATTTTGATAAACATTCGTGCGAAGCTGAAGCGGGTCAGCTAGTATTTAGACAGATACCAAAACCCGGAACAAATATCTGTAGACTATGCAAAAATTAGTCCCGCAGCGGAAATCGAACCCGCTAAGTTACAATATCCCGCCGGGAACGCATATTATTAACATATTTAAATAACTCATCTACTCTTAATATTGCTTCGCGGTAAAATTTACATGTAGGAGTAAAAAACTGGATTGTCTGGTACAAATTATTACAGTGAGCCGTTCACTTACTGATGCAAAGGTTTCTAGTATATTTATATTTATTCGTATTATTATAATTTGTTTTCTAACACTTCTCATCATTATTATTATTTCTTACATAATATATTTATTACTTCTATCTATCATAATTGTATGCAAACACCAATTAGTGCCTATTCGTTCTTACGAGTTCTAATGACTTGCCTACTAAAGGTTTCGGCAGAATAACAGCGCTGAGCTGTCGATCGGTGGCGAGGCATATTGCTGAGCTGAAACCCATTTGCTGCAGTAGTACATACATACCTACTTACCTCTTTTTAGTTTTTCCCTGTTTATATTTATAATTCATTCTATTGTTCCTATATTTGTTGTATGTAATTTTCTGTTTTCTCCTACTTGTGATTTCTCTTTGATGTTATACCTTTTGAATGTATTGTGTGAATTTGTGTGTGCCATGGTAGCAAATAAATGTCTGTCTATGTCTAAGCTCCTGCGTCTCAGCCTGCTACGCGTCCACTGCGCCACAGAGTTCGTCAGTCGATTGTAAGTTGGGTAGTTTTTTTTTTTTCTTATACGCTGGCCAGGGTTGACAATGTGGTCACCAGCTTTACACTTGCACCAGACGTCAATCAACATTTGTAT
The DNA here is from genome assembly GCA_963924445.1 of Philereme transversata. NCBI lineage: Eukaryota > Metazoa > Arthropoda > Insecta > Lepidoptera > Geometridae > Philereme > Philereme transversata. The sequence continues at coordinate 18,946,541 of OZ004347.1, forward strand.
AAACAAGTGCAGCGTTTCTTATAAGCCAGTTGCGTGCGACCGGCGCGGCGCGGGCGCAGTCGTTTGTTATGTTCACCCCTGACGTGAACCAGCCGCCTTCACAACTACACAGGGGGTTGGACGCAAATACACTTCTGATAAAACACTTTACGATTCCGATTAAAACACTTGGTACTGAATTTTATTAGTAAGTTCCTGTGATCCTGTGTCAAAAATATCCTTTGAACTAATGCACACAGCGCTATCTTGCCCCAAATTAAATAGCAACTTGTACTATGTGAACTGGACATCTAATGGAATATTATATTATATATATTTATATATACTTGTGGTTCGCTCCGAGTCTCCGATTAAAACAAAATAAATATTATTTGTAATCTTTGACTATAAAAAAAATAACACGAAATAAATAACCAAACAACTAGACCTATAGTTCCATTAAAATTACAGGTAACGGGAGTTCATGTATTTTGGTTCCACTTTTGTGCGGTACAAATTGCTGTTATTCTGGGTTTCAGACTTTTGTGTCACTAAAGCTACACGCATACCAAATTACAGCACTGTGGGGTCACTGGTGTACCCTGTGAATTTTGTCAAAGTTCATTTTTTATTATGGCTAATAACTCAAAAACTGTAAAAACTTATCAAAAAATAAAAAAAGGAGTCTAAATTTACTAATGAAGACCTTTCATTTGACCTAATAGTCTTATTTTCATATTTTTTACCCCTCTTGAACCCCAATATCTCAACAACCCCCCAACATTTTTAGCTCATTTAGTCACACCAAAATTGTGCTATCACTTCCTACCTATGTATCAAATTTCACGATGATCGGATCAACGCTTCGAAAGTGATCCTCGGACAAACAAACATACATACATACATACAACGCTGATTTGCTCAAGTTGATTTAGAGATCTCCTCGCTTGATCAATAATTTTTAAATAAATACTTGGAATATACTTAGAAAAACACCCAGACCCAGAACCAATATCTGTAGATAGTGCAAATATTTGCTCCGTAATCACACATATATAATATATATTTATATAATTTTGTTTTTTTTAATAAAGTCAGATTATCCGGTACTGAATTTAGGAAGACCAGCGCGCTGCGTACTCGTATTTACTAGTGCGTGGCGCATAATGCTGAGCCGGATCCTAGTTTGCGGACGCTCATAACTTGGACGTACCTACTACCTATGTATATTCTATATTTTCATTTAAATTTTTTGTATGTTATACTTATTGTAGTGTTATTTTTGTAACTGTGTATGTCTTTGTTTTGTTATGTCTGCAAATAAATGTATTTTCTTTCTTTCTTTTTTACATAACATACCACCTTTGTACTATGACTTTAAGCCCCAATCCTACGCCAAGAATAATTTGCAGATGAAACAAACGTTTGATAATGTTTGCATGATAAAAAATGCCACACACAACACCTTTGTGCTTATACACCATTCATATAATTTCCAACGCCAGTAAAGTCGCGAACAAAATCTAGTTATTAAAACATGAAAACAAGTACGTTTTGTCGCTAAACACACTCCCCAGTTCCACCGCAGTTACCGACCGCAACTAATCGTAAACAAAGCGATATAACTGAATTTGCGGCAAACAAACTTTAAAACCCACTTTCCACGAAAGCATAGCAGTGTAGCGAGGCTACACTATTATTCGTTATTCGACAGCCCAGCTCTAGGCAAGCACGGCCGCCCTAGAAGATTTTATCTGCGGACAGATTAAAATTATATTTTAGCGTGGAGAGTAGCAACATTTCTACACGAAACTGTACACATATTTGTACACTCTACGCTAAAAAAACATTTTACAAGAGAAACTTTTCTATAGCGGACATACTAGCCCCGTAGGGTTGGTCACCTGCTCATACGTATTTTTCTAAAGCCTACGCGATCCATGACAAAATACAAAATACTAGGGTAGGATTCTGAGCGTAAAATTACGGTTAAATATCAAATTTTAACAATGCTACTTCATCGGACTGTGGCCTCATTAAGCTCACCGCAAAATTTTCCCGAAACACCAGCAATATGCATAAATTATTCCGAACAAGTAACTCTTTCGAAAATTTCGCAGTTTCGATTGCGAAAATTAAACTTTAAAACAATTAGGCAAGTTCGGCGCGCCACCCGCCTTATCGGGACAATTTGTTGAAAATTTCACGGCCGTAATCTGGAGAGGCACGTTTGAGACATCTGCTTGAATTGCAATGCGAGAGGAGACAGGTAAATCCGGCTTTTTAAATAATAAGGCTTAAAATCGCTCAGCTGCTATGGGGAGACTATGCTTGTTATTTCTCTACGAGATCGAATCAGAAATAAAGAAGTATCAAACACAGCCCAAATGATAAACTGAAGTGGGTGAAGCGTTGCACATAGTTTGATGAACATATAGGCTGGAAACTGGAAAGTGCAGTGTAGGACGGCTTCCCACTAGATGGAAAGACGACCTGATAAGAGCTGGTGGAACGTTGGATGCAGGCTGCAAAAGATCTATCGCTTTGGAAATCTATGTGGGATGACCTATGTTTTGTTTAGTTGTTTTTTCTTCGACAAAAACATCTGTACTAGAAAGGTCGGTTAAAAATGAAAAAAAAGGTTCAAAACTAACCCTATATTGTGATTCTGCTTACAGAGTTGAGGATTATAGAGTCACATACCAGATCTGATTATAATCTCTGAAAACGGAACAATACTGTCTACGCACAAAGCAGTTTTATGAAACAACATGGATATTAAAAAAACTAGGCAAAAGAGGATGTACCTCAGATCTCTTGCTGACATTGACTTGTGAAGATACCAATAATAAATAATAAATAAAATAAATATTGCTGGACATTTCACACAGCGCTATCTAGCCCCAAACTAAGCAGAGCTTGTACTATGGGAACCAGATAACTGATAGAATACTTATATAAGTACTTTTTTTATATACATACTTATAATATATATAAAAACACCCAGATACGGAACGAATATCATACAAACATTTGTTCCGTGGCGGGAATCGAACCCGATACCTCCTGCATCTCAGCCGGGTATTCGCCCACTGCGCCACGGAGGTCGTCAAACAAACAACTTCAGGAACAAACGTATCCTATTTATTCTAATTATATTTCTTATTATTTTTCTCCTGTAATTAGACTTATATTATCGTTAATAATTTGAATATTAATGTCTTATTATTTTAATTTATTTAGATTTAATTTAATATGGATATAACTTTTAAAACTATCATAGTTACGTACACTATTTGCACTTAAAACGGAATATTTAACATGATTTGTGAGTTTTTGAGTATCCCGATATTTCGACGCAGTTGCATGCGCATGATCACGGGTGAAGTCGTCGCGAGAACAAAATTTTTGAACGAAAAACTCGAAGAAATTTGAACTCATGTGAGTTCAAATTTTATCATGATAAATATCCAGTTTTTAGTGCAAATAGGATACCACTAGGGAGTAGATAGAAGCAAGTCCTAACATTACTCACAGCCTATCCCTCCTTTTCAACATCCTTCGTAATCCGTCCATCCTTGTTATCTAAAGGAACGCTTCGAGTTCCTTCATTGTACAAATTCCTGAACACTCCGATCCTCTGAAAACCTCCTTCTCAAAACACCAATGCATAGAACCAGTTTCTATGCAAACTCCTTTTCCGTCCAAGCTGTCCAATTATGGAATGCTTTGCCGGTCTCCATTAGGAAATCCCCCTCACCTTCCGTATTTAAAGCTAGACTCAAAAACTTTTATCTCCATGAAGAGTCGTGATTATTGATCTGATCTATAATATTATTAATATATGTATATAATAATATATGTATGTATGTTAGTACATATTTATTTATTTTATATATGATATTTATTTATTTAAAATTATTTATGTATATATTATTTATGTATTAAAAGTTAAGTAATTTTTCTTTTTCTATTATTAAGTTTATTCTTTTTACATTTTATTCCTCGGCAAATCTTCCATTAAGCAATGATCCTCTCCATCCAAAGGTTGTCTGGAAGAGATTGCTTTGTTAAGCGATAAGACTGCCCATTATGCTTACATTTATTTGTTTTATTTTTATATCTGTTGTGTTTAGCTTGTAAGGTGTTGTAAGCTTATAAAGAATTTTCATTCATTCATGCATTACTTTTTGCTTCCTTAGCTACTAACATTAGTGAAAGTTTTTAAACCGATGATGGCACAATTGCTGTTTCCTTGACAGTTATAGACACGAAAAAAATCATGAGATTACTTATAAATAAATAAATAAATAAAAAATATCGCTGGACATTTCACACAGCGCTATCTAGCCCCAAACTAAGCAGAGCTTGTACTATGGGAACCAGATAACTGATAGAATACTTATATACTTTTTTTTGTAAATACATACTTATAATATATAGAAAAACACCCAGACATGGAACAAATATCTGTAGATCATGCAAACATTTGTTCCGCGGCGGGAATCGAACCCGCTACCTCCTGCGTCTCAGCCGGCTATACGCCCACTGCGCCACGGAGGCAGTCAAATATAAATATAAATATATGTAAATGTTTACTAGGAAATTCCACGGTCCAAATTCCAAATAATCAATATCACGAAGCTCTAAGAAAACATACTTAAGTACACTCTATGTAAATTTTCCGACCTTTTCCTAATTTAAGTTACCGTGTACCTGGCTGTACGTCGCCCTCCAAAGCTAAAGCTGACAGCGAAGCCAGATTAGATAACAGTTGAGGTAAGCGTGACAGAATCTACTTTATAACAATCTCATTTTTCATAAGGTGAGACCGCGACCAGGCAATTTGAGGACAACAGCCGCCCAGTTTCAATTTAATAGATATTTACGTAATCATTGTGCCACGGCCCTTCGTAACGTTTGAAATATTTCACGGAAGACATTTCTTAATGTTTATAAGGAAATTTATGATCTTATTTTTATGGAATATCTGCTTGAAGAGAACGTGGAAAATCCCATTCAGTAAGAAATCACTCTCTTGACACAATATTTTAAAACATTTTCTGAGATTAAAGACGGAAAGAAAGTCTCAAAATGTTTTCCCACAAATTTAAATCTCATCTCCTTCCCCATAGATTTCCTGAGCGCCCGAACTTATGTGGCCTGCACCCAATGGCTCCCAGCAACCAGATCGTATTTATAGCTAGTTGGAGTATCAAATATTAATTTAATTTAAAAAATTCTACCAATTTAGATTATAAGGGGCAAAGGGTCACATGGTCAGAGGGTCAAAGGGTCACTTGAACACTTGGACACTTGGACGCTTGGACACTTGGATACTTGGACCCTTGGATTTGATTTGATTTGTTTTAATTTGATTTGTTTGAATCGGGAGCGGGAGCAGGAGCGGAAGCAGGAGCGGTGATGATTATAAACGTTTATTCATTGGGTCCAGTCTTGCCAATATTGTTTTAGAACAATTTTAAATCATTCACAGACGGAAATGGCTTCATCAATTTCTACCAACGTTAACTAAGAAAATTACAGAAACCTATAAAAACAAAAACAGACAGATAAAAGCTTACCCCCTTCAAGCCTCTCTTTTTGTCAGAGTCAAAATACGTCTTACTAACACTTTAAACTGTTTCTAAATCAAATATGATATAGTTTTCAGTAGAAACACTTCCTCAAAACTTTTTCACTTATCCAAGCCAAAGCATGCACGTCCATTATAAGGAAAATGGCCCGTTAAATATGATGGTAGTTTTTGCATGAACAAATGAATCGCCCCATGAAACAAAAGGCATTGTTTACCTAAAAAATGGTCAAGTGCGAGGTGCAAATACTTATAATGAGGGTTACGTCACAGAACACTTAAAGAAGCGACACTCCCATCTATTGATTGGCCCCTGCAACGTATTAGTAGGCGTGATAGTATTGCAGTACTGACGTCACTCGGTGTAGTTACTTAAGAAAACCAGTGAGACATCACCTAAGTTGCTAACGTATAGTGTTGTCTCTATCCCGCTTGATTAGCTCAGCTCAGCCTTACAGTATAATTGATCGAGTGAAGCGAGATCTCCAAATCAACTTGGGCAAATCGGCGTTATACATATGTATGTATGTATGTTTGTTTGTTTGTCCGAAGATAACTTTCGTAGCGTTTATCCGATCATCATCAAATTTGGTATATAGGTAGGTAGTGACAGCACAATTTTGGTGTCACTCAATGATCTAAAAATATTGGGGGATTCTTGAGATATTAGGGTTCAAGAGGGGTAAAAAAAATGAAACTGAGGCTATTAGGTCAAATGGGACGTTAAATAAAAGTTCTTTATTAGTACATTTGAACCCCTTTTTTATTTTTAGTTTATTTTTTGTAGTTTTTGAGTTATTAGCCATAATAAAAATAAAACTTTGACTAAATTCACAGGGTACACCAGTGACCCCACAATGCTGAAATTTTATATTCGTGTAGCTTTAGTGACACAAATATAGGCAAAAGTCTGATTTCCAGAATAACTGCGATTTGAACGCCAGTAAAATATAACCAATTAACAAGAATCCCCGTTACATCTAATTTTAATGAAACTGTAGGTCAAGTAGTTTGGTTATGCATTTCGTGGCACCAAATTATTAGTCAAATATTAAAGCCGGCATGCACAAAGATCACTAAACGTATTTAGCGACTAAACATGTTTAAATTTGAAGTATTTGTATGATTTCACAACTCCTTAAATCATATTTAGCCACTAAATAAGTTTAGCCATCGTTGTGCAAGTCGCTCTAAGAATAATATTTATTTTGGGAGATTCGCGAGATCTCAGTTCGGGGCGAACCACTAGTTCAATTCAATTCATTTTATTTGCTCCAATGTGGTTTAAGTACATAGATCTTATAAAATAATATTAGAGTGGCTCACATTCCCCATCCGGTATGCAAATATACACTATAAAAAACAAATCACACTTATTAAAAACACATGTTATGAAATATTATCCTTCTATTTTTTTTATTCATATATAAATCCACCTAGTAGGTACTTCCAGGTAAAAAAGAGTATAACATACCCTCAGCAGTCGAGTAAAAAAATCTTATTTGAGTATTTCGTGCGGAACACTAAATGCGGACTATAATTCACGCCCTACTTCCAGTTCGCTGCATTTCTCCGTATAATGAATGTGTTGCCGAACAGCAACTTTGCTCTTAGGCCACTACTAAGTGACTTTTTGGTGAACCTGATGTACTTGCGCTAGTTTTTAGTAAACAGGTATTTTTAAAAAGTTCTAAATGCTAAATCTTTATCAAATTTCTTGTGATTTACTTCCTTATGATTTTTATTTCGTTCACATTGGAATCTACCATTGTTACCTGCAATATAACGGTCTAAGTATACTCTTCATAGCACACCACACAAAATTAATAGACAAAGATATACAAATAGAGTTAAGTAAATAAGTAATTATGTATTTATTTGTGTAATTATTAGAATTTATATATTAAAATAAGTTTGTTTGTTTTGTTTTAATTCTTTATTAAATAATAAATAATAAATATTGCTGGGCATTTCACACAGCGCTATCTAGTCCCAAATTAAGCAGAGCTTGTACTATGGGAACCAAATAACTGATAGAATACTTATATACATTTTATTTTGTAAATATATACTTATAATACATAGAGAAACAACCAGACCCGGAACAAATATCTGTAGATCATGCAAACATTTGTTCCGCAGCGGGGATCGAACCCGCTACCTCCTGCGTCTCAGCCGGCTATTCGCTCACTGCACCACGGAGGTTGTCTTTATTGCACAAAAAAAAAAATGTGCAAATGGAGGACTTAATGCTAAAAGCATTTTCTTCCAGTCAACCGTGACAGGTAAACAAAACTTAGGTTGGTGTGCTTAACTAGGTACTAACAAAAAAATACAAATAGAAATAAAAAACTACTAACTACCTAATTGCCTACATAAATATAATAATAGTTACTCACAAATACAATATAATCATAATAATAATAATAAAATACATAAATATAACACAGAAATAAATAACATAAATTAATAATAAATAAATCTAATAACAAGCTCAAGTGGAATTAGAATTTAAATAGTGACTATGGACAGAACGTTTGAAAACCGGTTTTGATGATATTTTTCTAATACTGAGGGGAAAAACGTTCCATAAGCCCACTGCCTTAACTTCAAAAGTACCACTAGTAGGTACATCTAGTTTATTATATTTTATAACTATTATTTTATTTATTTATCTTTTTATTACACCTAGGGTATTCTTCCTTTTAATGATACTCCTCTCCATCCAAAGGCTGTCTGGAAAGATCGCTTTTTTAGCGATGAGGCCGCCAATTACACATTTTCTTGTTTTCAATGCCTCCGTGCGACTGCCTCCGTGGCGCAATGTGCGTATAGCCGGCTGAGACGCAGGAGGGTAGCGGGTTCGATTCCCGCCGCGGAACCAATGTTTGCATGATCTACATATACTTGTTCTGTGTCTGGGTGTTTTTCTATATATTATAAGTATCAGTTATCTGGTTCCCATAGTACAAGCTCTGTTTAATTTGGGGCTAGATAGCGCTGTGTGAAATGTCCTGATATATGTTATATTACGTTTTATTTAGCTTGTAAGGTTTAATAAAGAATTTACATTGATTCATCTATGCTAATATTATAAAGAGGAAAGATTTGATTGTTTGTTTGTTTGCATTGAATAGGCTCCGAAACTACTGAACCTATTTAAAAAAATATTTCACCGTTGGGAAGCTACACTATCCCCGGGTGACATAGCCTACTTTTTACTCAACTGCGCAGAATGAGGGTAATTTTTATTGAATAACGCGTGCGAAGCTACAAATTGTTCAGTTAGTTCTATTATATTCTTGTTCTGAATTTTTGAAATAAAATTCCTTTTAAGATTTTTATATCATCGAAAAATTACGAGCCGTATTTTTAACTATCCTCTTGATACGATCGTCAGTAATTAGCCATTAACGGAACATCTCATTAATTTCGCCCCTGACGAGCCCTGAGTAAAATTGGCATCGTATCCTCGTGTTATAAAGGTTGCGGGTTCAAGTCCCATCCGGCTAATAACTTTAGCAATGATTTTCCCGTAAGTGACGGATTATAAATAATAATGCTATATAAAACTAATTTTTACAATAGGAAGTATATCTTTTTTTGACAACCTCCGTGGTGCAGTGGGCGAATAGCCGGCTGAGACGCAGGAGGTAGCGGGTTCGATCCCCGCTGCGGAACAAATGTTTGCATGATCTACAGATATTTGTTCCGGGTCTGGTTGTTTATCTATATATTATAAGTATGTGTTACAAAAAAAAATGTATATAAATATTCTATCAGTTATCTGGTTCCCATAGTACAAGCTCTGCTTAATTTGGGGCTAGATAGCGCTGTGTGAAATGTCTAGCAATATTTATTTATTTATTTATTTATTATTTATGTTTTTATATAAAACAAAGTCCAGTTTGTTAGAACACTTATAACTCGAGAACGGCTGGTCCGGTTTTCATAGTTTTTGATTTGTTGTATTTGTCTTCGTCCCGAATAGCAGAATAACAATTAATATATCCGAAAAATTCACGCAAAAAAAAATTATGAAGATAACTCATTTCCACATACATAATGATGGCAGATTTTCAATTCTACAAGAGTGACGTAAATTGACAGCCCGCGTCATATGCATGTCAAGGCGGTACGAAGTTCGCCGGGCTAACTAGTTAAAGAGAAATAAAATTAATTTTGACGTAAATACCTGCTATCTAAGGATCGGAACACCTTCGGAAGATTACTCGGTGACAAACAAATTAAATTCCCAAAGTCCAATTCTAGCAATTTCCATAAAGGCCTCATTACGTGAGCGAAATATGGCCGCCCTCAATATTTTCGTGTTTTATCTCCGAAATAGAAATCGTCTAAATGGCTCATTTCGTATTCATCTGAGCCATTTCAGGGAGCAGGTAATTAATTTAATAACTCACCCTTGGCTCAAGTAGGAACAGATAAACAGCTGGGTCAATGGTGACAGCTATGGTCACTGGAAATTAGAATGCGGAAATTGATTCGCACCGACTAACACAGAATAACGGAACCGGATGGAGAATGTGAGCCAATCTAATATTATTTTATAAGATCGTACATAGCCTCATTGAAGCAAATACAATGAATTACGAATAAAGCAATGAAACGCGTCTTTTTCGCGCGGCTTCGCGGCGTGGATAATAAAAAATTAAGCTTGCGCAGTTGATTAAAAGTTAGCTATATCTGAACCTATATATGTACAGAATTTCATCGAAATGGGTCAAGCCGTTTAATCGTGAAAATGTAACAAACAGACAGATAGACAGAGTTACTTTGGAATGTATAATATTAGTATGGATAAATCACTATCTTTTTTACGATGTACATAATAATATAATATTTACAGATGTCTTGGAACGGGCACACAGATAAAAACAATTACTTATTTCCACACATTGTATTATTATATTATTATTATAAGCCTGTTGTGTCCCACTGCAAGCCAAAGGCCTCCCTTCCCTCTTTCCACTCGTCTCTGTTGATTGCAAGTAGGGACCAATCCTTGAGGTAGGAGTTTAGCTCATCCCGCCACCTTCGCCTGGGCCTTCCACGCGAGCGTCGTCCGTAGTTTGGGAGCCATTCAGTGGTGGTCTTCGCCCACATCGTGTCTGGCATACGGCAAACGTGTCCGGCCCAGTGCCACTTGAGTCTTCCAGCTTTTTGAGCGACGTCGGCCACCTGTGTTCGGGAGCGTATAACCGAGCTCTTGATTCACGGTGAGTTTCACGCCCAGGATATTGCGCTCCATTGCACGTTGGCATACCCCAAGGGAGGACTTTTGACGATTGGTTAGCGACCAGGTTTGCGCACCATAGGTTAGGATGGGGAGAATGCATATGTCCATGAGTTTCCGCTTTAGAGAAAGTGGAAGCGGTCATTTCATTAGGTCTTTCATGGACCAATAGCTTTTCCAGGCGTTTTCCGTGCGTCTTGCAGTCTTGTCGTGCGTTCTTGTCTTGCCTGGAAAGAAACTAATTGGCCCAAGTATATGTACTCATGGACATATTCAATCCCCACACCTTTTGACCTTTTGACAAATGTAATTTATTTTGTAAATGCGTAAAAAAATCTGAATAAACCGGTGTATTTTTTGGAATGGCTGAGCTGTTTTAGTCTCAGCTAATCATCGCACTAAATGGAAACGAGCTGTCGGGATTCACGGTTATTACTAAAAATTTGTTTTAATTTGATTCTGCTTTGATATGTCGTTACTGAGAACATTTTCAGAGAGGTAATCATTTCGATGTTATTAACAAATTAAATTTAAATAACGATACCTCATGAAATAACAACTCTTGTACAGAGTCGTAATGTCCATGTGGGGATCGGCTCTTCTACACGAACATCTTACCTGTGTTGTGATAGTTCAATTCCCGCCGCAAAACTAAAAGTTTATATGATCTGCAAATATTTTTGTTGGGTTGGGTGTTTTGACGATCTCCGTGGTGCAGTGGGTGAATAGCCAGCTGAGACGCAGGAGGTAGCGGGTTCGATTCCCTCCGCGGAACAAATATTTGCATGATCTACAGATATTTGTTCCTGGTCTGGTTGTTTCTTTATATTTATAAGTATGTGTTTACAAAAAAAAATGTGCTTAGTTTGGGGCTAGATAGCGTTGTGTGAAATGTCCAGCAATATTTATTTATTTGTTCTACATCTACACCATATAGAATCCTAATATAAGCGTACTTTATCTACATAGTGTCACTGTTTTATTTAAACTAGCTGTTGCCAGCAACTTTGTACGTATTACACTATTAAATGTGTAACCTAGAAATAAAGCTAAACTCGCTGTTGCAACTTGACACCCCATTTTTATCCAATGAGACCTGATTTATGATATAAAAAGTAGCCTATGTGTTAATCCAGGCTATAATCGACGAAATTTAATTGGTATCAATTCAGCCGTTACGACGTGATTGAGTAACAAGCAAACAAATAAATAAACAAACATCCAAGCTTTCGCATTTCTAATATTAGTGAGATGACAAGGCGATTGTGCCACTCGGTTGAAACAACAAAAACACTTTACGAACTTATTAATTCTTAAGTGTGAATTATATTCAGTTTTAGTAATACTAGTTCTAGAGTACCTAAAGGGCTCGCCCGGGGAAGTAACTACTGCCACCATACCTATTTCTTCCACCAAGCGCCTTGTTTCGGTTTGAAGGGTATGGTTGCCAGTGAAATTACAAGCACATGAGGCTTTACACCTGTATGCCTCAAGTTGTTTTACGCAGGGCAGTGAATCGTAGAGCACATTTCTGAAGTGCATGGCCTATGAGGCATTACTTTGTTACAGGCGATGGTTACCAATTAACATCAGGGGCGCCATATGCTTGCTCCATCAACAGGAAACAAAAATTAAATCTATAGGAATCAACAACCTTAATAAAGACACTGTTTGGTGCTTTTTTATGAATGACTAGCTTTCGCCAGCAGCTTCGCTCGCGTTGTTTGTCAATAAAAAGTAGATGTTTGAATCTATCAACACAGCGTATTTAATCTAAATCAGTTACGACATAATTGAGTAACAAACAAATAAACCAACATCCAAACTTTCACATTTATAATATTAGTGTGATGTGTCGTTAGACTCTCAAAGTTTCAATTTAATACAGAGTGAAAAACATTCTAGCAGACAGTCAGTTCAGTTCAATTATGACTTGAATTATGGTCCTCCCATCACCCTGCCCCTCTTGATTAAATTCCACCAGCGGAGCATCTTCCTTCCAGCTACAAGCTGCAGTGGCCAATTTGGAAGTCCCTAAACCGGTTGCGCACTCAAATTGACCACTGCCAAGACAATCTAGCGAAGTGGGGCTACATCGACCCATTCCGAAGCCAGTGCCACTGCGAGCCACCTTACAAACAATGACTCACCTGCTCTCATGTCCTCTACGCCCAACCACCTCCACGCGAGAAGACTTGTACCAGGCAACAGAGAGAGGTGTGGAAGTTGCTCTCTATTGGGCTAATAAAATTGAGAAGTCAAAAGCCATTGACATGAAAGAAGAAGAAGCAGACGGAAGCGTTGTGCCAAAAGCACAACAAATGCTGAGTTGCTGGATGCCTTTTTGTGACGTCGTCGGTTGCTTAGGTATAGGTAATTGTGAGACACACATTTGTTAGGTATTGCTGTTCTTGTGTGCATGAATATGTTATCTTGTGTGTACCTTACTTGTGTGCTGTGTGTGTTTTGTACTGTCACAAATAAATGGTTTTTCTTTATTTCTTTCAGACTGTCGTCGACTGTCTTTCAGACAAAATATTATTCTTTCAACGAGGAATTATTGTATCCTAAAAATATATTCAGTTATAAATAAGCAACTGCATCTCATAAAAGAGCTATACATCAAACAGGGTTATGACATAATGCGAAGATAAACCAGCGATTTCAAACGTTAACCGGTTTTACTGGTATTTACTGGTTTTATGCGGATAAAGTGCAGTAAAAGTCGTATTTAACGACAAACAGAAAACATTCTCGCAGAGCCCAGGCGCTAGTGTCAGCAATTTATCTTGTAAGACAAAGTTGGGTGAATATGAATGAAAAAAGTAGCGAAATTATGTAAAATGTTAAATAATGCATAAATAGTATGAAATAGTTCGGTTTGGCAATCCACTTTACTTTAAATATTGGTTATTTTCATAATGAAAGCTATGCTTAACCAAACATTTTGTTTTTTTGAGCACTTTATTGAACTAACAATAACATCTATTTGTTCTCTGAGATCCTTTAACCAGCTGCATCCGCTTGCCCGCTTTTTTCTAGGATATTCTGTATATTATAAATGTTCAAGCATATAAGACACACATATATTTTATCGACGACCTCCGTGGCACAGTGGGCAAATAGCCGTCTGAGACGCAGGAGGTAGCGGGTTCGATTCCCACCGCGGAACAAATGTTTGTATGTTCTACAGATATTTGTTCCGGGTCTGGGTGTTTTTCTATATTTAATATATAAGTATTTACAAAAAAAAAGTATTTAAGTATGCTATCAGTTATTTGGTTCCCATAGTACAAGCTTTGCTTAGTTTGGGGCTTGATAGCGGTGTGTGAAATGTCCAGCAATATTTATTTATTTATTATTTTAGTATACACATTGTTAGTAATATCATGTTATATTAAAGAGGTTAATATTAAATATTAAAAAAGGACTTATTAATGGATGATCATTGTATCTAATAATGGAATCCAATGAGTACAAAATTTGTATCTTAAAATATCATACCGTTACGCCGAGGCTGTTAAACAATGAGTAATAATCGAACCTTCTCGAACGCTTTTGTCTTGCTGTGTTATTGTTGCTATTGTTTGTGGTTTCGCAGAATGGGGAGTGGCCATTGTGTCGAGGGACCGACCCTTTCCTGGAAGGATCGACATCGTTCTCGAACAATCGAAATGTGTGCGATATAAATAGGCCGGAGAGATGGCCGGACAGTCGGAGTGAGTTAGTGAGTGAGTCTCAGCGAGGCCCTGGAGGACTGACGTGGAGAAGGGTCTCGCGAGTGAGTCTGGATTCAGCTATACGTGTGAACATTTCGGTGACTTTAAGTGGTGCACCAGTGGTGTGAATTAGTGTGTTGTGATTACGTGTGACCAAGTTCGTGTATTCATCGTTTAGTGCTGAATAAAAGTGTTATTTTGGTTAGATCGATTCCCATTATTTTATCCCGAACCCTAAGCTCGTAACAATACTAACAACGTATATGCGAAAGTTTCTCAATTACCCTAAACGCAGGGCGATGGACGCAATGAAAAGCAATAGCAAGTCTGAGTAGCCAGTGAAATAAGGCAATTGTTATAGGGAATACAAAAGAAACAGTTGAATCATTAAAATACTGTTGCGAACGATCTATAGATAGCTCAATGCTCCAAGCAGAAGTGTCGACAAGACACTGGCTGCATTGCCGTTGTTAAATGAAAATCTTCTTAAATAAAACAAAGTCTGGTTTGTTCTAACACTACTCGAGAACGGCTGGACCGATTTAGATGATCTTTGATTTGTTGGATTTGTCTACGCCCCGAATAGTAGAATAATTATTAAAATATCGAAAAAATTCACGCAAAAAGAAATTATGAAGAAAATTCATTTTCTCATACATAATGATGGCAGATTGATTCTACCGGGATGACGTACATTGGTAGCCCGCGTCATATGCATGTCAAGGCAGTACGAAGTTCGGCAGGTCAACTAGTTAAAGGATATTCACGATTCTTTTTTAATTATAGGCTCACGATTTCGCCAGTAATGATGGTAAGCGATGATTGAGTCTACGATTGACAATACGTCCATAAAAGAAACGTGTTCACTAGACACCCAGTTTTTAATTATCAGGTAACGCGGTAAAGAGTTCCATTCATTAATTTTAGACCAGCCTTAAAATGTGGCAAAGTCTAGTGAAGCATGAGGCCAGATAAAAAACATTGCTTTGTAACCGTACATATAAAGGCTTTATAAAGCAAATGCAGCACCTATTTAAAAGTCGTTACAGCAGCTAAAGAATTTTCTTAGAGATTAGACAAGGGCAGAATGAATGGGATGCTAGTGTTTCTGAGTTTAGAGTACGGAAATGTACTCGATTATCAACAACACGAAATGTAAAGTGTCTTAAGAACACTTCCGTCTGGTAGTGATCTGGATGGAGCAGATGAGCTATCTATAGATCATTTGCAACGGTCTTTAGACGATTCAAGTATTTAATTTGTAATGTATATAGAGAGATATACTATTTAATATATATACAGGGTTACAGGAAAAATCGTGCTAGATCCGTTAAGGGCGTGGAGTACCCATCATTTCTGACTTATTTCACTATGAAACACCCTACCCTAAACTTAACCCTTTTCGAGATATTCGACTTTTAATTTTTTTATTGAAAATTGCCGATTTTTAGGCTACTAAATTTATTTTTGTTTATTTTGTGTATCTTATTATTATTATTATTGCATTTTTACATGTGTAATAAGATGATTTAGGACGTCTATCATTAAAATAGTGCATAAGTTAATTGAATAGACCGTAGTAGACAAGTGAAAGTTAAGAAATAAAAAAAAATATTAGAAAGTTTATTTTTCTCTAAGGGATATCTAAGAAAAATATTATGGCAATGGTTCGGCAGATGTTTTTTAAAATATCTACGTTTCATCAGCTATCTAACGAGGTATAACAATCTAGGGTTTATCTAGGGTTATCTAGGGTTATAAGCTCGCAACGAATACATAACTCGCTACCCCGGTCGTCGAGTGCCGGATGTGGCCGTTTTTGACAGAGTCTATCGAAGACTTCGAGAAACTGGCTCTGTTTTGAGACGAAATACAGACATGGGAAGACCACGAATTGATGACGAAGAACAGGACAATGAAATAGTGCAACGCTTTCGAACGGATCCGACTACTTCCACTAATATTGTTGCCCGTGATCTGGGACTTTCGCAATGGAGAGTGTGGTTTACAGTGCATACTGCTGGCCTATACCCGTACCATTACACGCCGGTACACGTTATTGAAGAAGGAGACCCCGCGAGAAGATTGGACTTTTGCAGATTTATGCTAAATGCTGACGTAGAAGACCCAGATTTTCTAAGAAATATCTTGTGGACGGATGAGTCCAAATTTGATAAAGATGGCATAACTAACTATCACAACGCCCATTACTGGGCCCCAAAAGAGCTAAGGAATCCCAATAAGAAAAGAGTGAAGGGATCCCAACGAAGATTCAGCGTGAATGTGTGGATGGGCATTATCTCCAATCATTTGATTGGACCTTACTTTCTCCCGGCTAATCTAAATGGGGAAAGCTACGAAAATTTCCTGAGAGCAGACTTAAGTGATTTGCTGGATGATCTGCCACTCAACCTGATCAGGGACATGTGGTTTCAACACGATGGCTGCCCTGCCCATTTCAGGAGAAGTGTCAGAGACTGGCTGGACACAAATTATCCAAACAAATGGATAGGACGAGGTGGACCGTTGCCATGGCCAGCAAGAAGTCCGGACCTAACCCCCATGGATTTTCACGTGTGGGGGTGCATGAAAAGTCTTGTGTACAGCGAGCCGAATCCAGTTTCGTCTGTGGAAGACTTACGAGAAAGGATTGTGGATGCAGCCAATAAAATGAGGACCACGTTAACCACTGGAGTAGTAAAGACTGGTCTCCGTAGAAGGATGCGACAATGTATCAGAAATAGAGGCGGCCATGTTGAACATGAACTGTAGAATAAGAAAAAGTTGTGTGAAAATCTTTAATAAATGACATTTCATGCTTACCTATTATTTTATTTTACTTTTTAGGGCTAAGTATAAATTTTCTTCTCCACTGTCGCCTATAAAACTAAATTTTTTTCAATGCATTTGAATAAAACCCTAGATTATTATACCTCGTTAGATAGCTGATGAAACGTAGATATTTTAAAAAACATCTGCCGAACAATTGCCATAATATTTTTTTTAGATATCCCTTAGAGAAAAATAAACTTTCTAATATTTTTTTTTATTTCTTAACTTTCACTTGTCTACTACGGTCTATTCAATTAACTTATGCACTATTTTAATGATAGACGTCCTAAAGCATCTTATTACACATGTAAAAATGCAATAATAATAATAATAAGATACACAAAATAAACAAAAATAAATTTAGTAGCCTAAAAATCGGCAATTTTCAATAAAAAAATTAAAAGTTGAATATCTCGAAAAGGGTTAAGTTTAGGGTAGGGTGTTTCATAGTGAAATAAGTCAGAAATGATGGGTACTCCACGCCCTTAACGGATCTAGCACGATTTTTCCTGTAACCCTGTATATGACTGCCTCCGTGGCGCAGTGGGCGTATAGCCGGCTGAGACGCAGGAGGTAGCGGGTTCGATTCCCGCTGCGGAACAAATGTTTGCATAATCTACAGATATTTGTTCCGTGTCTGGGTGTTTTTCTATATATTATAAGTATGTATTTACAAAAAAAAAGTACATAAGTATTATATCAGTTATCTGGTTCCCATAATACAAGCTCTGCTTAGTTTGGGGCTAGATAGCGCTGTGTGAAATGTCCAGCGATATTTATTTATTGATATGTATACTAATTAAATAAGTATTTTTCCTGTTCTCAAAATTTTATAACTTTACTAAAAAATCAGTTTAAAATCTTAAAAAAAGAAATTATATTTGTACTTTATTTCTTACTAGCTGTTGCCCGCGACTTTATACGCGTTACACTATTAAATGTGTAGGAAACCTCGAAATAAAGATAAACTCGTGTAAACTATGTGTAAAGTGGTAACAAAGGGCTTATCCCATGGAACCTGAGTTATGGGATATAAAGTAGCCTATGTGGTAATCCAGGTTATAATCTACGTACGTACCAAATTTCATCGAAATCGTTTAGCCGTTACGACGTCATTGAGTAACAAATAAAGAAATAAGTACTTGTTACTCAATCACGTCATAATAGCTAAACCAATTTTGATGAAATTTGGTATGTCGATAGATTATGACCTGGATTGACACATAGGCTACTTTTTGATGAAAAACCACGCGTGCGAAGCCGCTGGCAGAAGCTAGTTGATAATAAACTTATCTATGTTACTGTTTGCATAACGTTAGTACAAATGGATATTATACCTAGTTTATTTTTTCAGATTTCTCTATTAAGAGATTGTAAAACTAACACTTATTATTGCAATCTGCTACAAAGCTTTATAAAGCCCTTTATATGGCCGAACCCAGAGACGCTAATTCCTAAACAAATTAACTGTTTAGGCACATATCTCTACGAACTGATGACGGCTGTTAGGCCAGAAAGGTTCTCTAAGATGGCCCCCACTAGATGAAAAGAAGACGTGATAAAGGTTGCTGGGGTCCGTTGGGGACAGGCCGCACAAGATCGGTCCGTAGTATGTGTACTTTATGTAATACTTAAGTATTTATTTTATATATATATATATATATATATATTAAATAATATCTATATTTATATATAAATAATAATAATAAATATTGCTGGACATTTCACACAGCGCTACATAGCCCCAAACTAAGCAAAGCTTGTACTATGGGAACCAGATAACTGATAGAATACTCGTATACAATTTTTTTGTAAATACATACTTATAATATATAGAGAAACAACCAGACCCGGAAGAGATATCTGTAGACCATGCAAACATTTGTTCCGCGGCGGGAATCGAACCCGCTACCTCTTGCGTCTCAGCCGGCTATTCGCCCACTCCACCACGGAGGTCGTCATATATTTTATTGTTATATTTATATTTTGTTATATAATATATATATGTATATATATATTCTATGTATTATTATTATTATATCACGTAGGTTTATTTATTTACTGTTACTGTAATCGGAGTTTATTGTTATTTGTGTTTCTTTTGTTTTTAAGTATCAAAGTTTATATTCTTTTAGGTTAGAACGCTAACCTTTTTTGTTACCTCTCAGGTTAGCAGGTAGAAAAGGCTATTAACATTAAGCCCACCTATTGAATATGTAATTTGTATTTTGTGCAATAAAGTATTAAATGTCTTAAAACACGTCTCTATAACCAATGTGTCATGCCAACTATGACTTATGGTGCCGAGACATGGAGGCTCACGAAGGAGGCTGTGCACAAAATAAGTGTAGCACAGAGAGCCATGGAGCGCGCCATGCTCGCCACCACACTCTTAGATCGAGTTCCCAATACCGAAATTCGCAAGCAGACTAAAGTACAAGACGTCAGCAAGCGAATATTGGGGCTCAAGTGGAGTTGGGCAGGACACTTGGCCAGACGTAGTGACGACAGGTGGACTAAGGCACTAACAGAGTGGAGGCCGAGAACTGGCCATCGAAATAGGGGACGTCCACCAGCGAGATGGGACGACATCAATAAGACCGTGGGTCGTACGTGGTTCAGACTGGCACAGGATCGGGAAGAGTGGCAGAAACAAGGAGAGGCCTATGCCCAGCAGTGGGTCGACACGGGCTGACAATGATGAAAGTATTAAATAAAATAAAATAAATCAGTCGCTCTTGAATTCTAATGGGGAGGCCTATGTTCGTAACTCAATTAATTGTAAAAAAGTTAATTGTTATTTTAATATTTTAATATTCTAATATTATGTTTTAAATTGACTTGTAAACTTATTTTACCTATAACTTGATTATTCTGATTATTCCTATTCATAATATGATAATATGATGATGATTATAAGTAATTATTAATGCTAGATGTCTCTGAGTAAAGCTAGGCCACATGCCCGTCTGTCCGACGGAACGAAACGGATCTCGGTCGGACGATGCGGTCTCACCGAACAATAGGGCATCCGTTTTGTATGATAATAGTGGTTTTAGTTCGTTTTCCATCGTGCTTTTCAGAATGAAATGCGCCACAGTTTGGATACTATGTCTACATCGTATAAACAATGATAATAAACATTGAAATGTATGCACTTATATTGCATAGAAAACATTCGGGATTTATTTTAATAATTGATCGAGCGAAGCGAGATCTCTAAATTCAACTTAGGCAAATCGGCGTTGTGTATATGTATGTATGTTTGTTTGTCCGAGAATAACTTTCGAAGCGTTGATTCTGTCATCGTGAAATTTGATACATAGGCAGGTAGTGATGGCACAATTTTGGTGTGACTAAATGAGCTAAAAATGATGCGGGGTTGTTGAGATATTGGGATTCAAAAGGGGCATAAAAATGAAAATGAGACTATTAGGTCAAATGCGATGTCAAATGAAAGGTCTTCATTAGTACATTTAGATTCCGTTTTTATTTTTAGTTGTCTTTATAGTTTTTGTGTTATTAGCCATAATAAAACTGTACTTGAATGTCATAATATTTATTTCTTTAAACTTATTGCGTCCAATTTGTAATATGGGCCCCAGAGAATCACTCTGGGGCCCATATTACAAATTGGACGAATAGCCCTCTTCTGCAGCACAAAAACGGTGTTTATATCTGCAGCACTCCCCCACAGCAGTATACCGTATGACATAATGCTGTGGAAGTAGCTGAAGTAAACTAGTCTAGCTGTGTCTACGTCTGTAAAAAGACGGATCTTTTTGACTGCGTATGCCGCAGAACTAAGTCTCTTCGACAACCCATCAATGTGAGGGCCCCATTGAAGCTTATTATCTAGGGTTATACCTAAGAATACGGTGGTATCATCAACATGAAATGATGGGATATACACAACAAATACGTTATTAAAATCTAAACTTAGAACATAGAGAAACAAGCTCTTACGGTGCGGACAAGAACATACGCATCCTACCATATTTGTTCCTCAATGGTTTTACAGTATCGAAGGTTTACCATACATAAAATGTTTCAATTAAATACATGTTTTTCTTACTAAGTAAATTTTCGTTATTTATGTTTATCATTACATATATTCATTTATCAATACATTCATTTATTCACTACATAAGCTCACAATACTTGTTAGCAGAAGTAAGGAGTGGAACTCACTTCCGGCGTATGTTTTTCCGAACCAGTATTTTTAGGCAAGCGTGCTCCATCATTGATCACACCATCACTTACCATCAGATGAGGTAGTGATCAAGCGCTTGACTATCATCAATAAAAAAAACGCAATGCATTTACATTTTAAAACAGAGAAAAGACAGAAAAAGAAGAAAGAAATAGTAGATACGAAATACAAACACAAAAGAGTTCTCTTTTATGTTTGTATCAAGAAGAAAGATAAATCAATAGGCATTTACATATTTTTATATAAGTTATATAAATCTAGTTGCATTGATTTAAAAAACCAGCCAAGTGCGAGTCGGACTCGCGCACGAAGGGTTCCGTACCATTATCTATAATAAATTGTATGAGCGCCCATACAACTCAGAGCACTATCTTAGTTGGCATCAACTATGTATGTATAGGGACACCCTTTAATGTTATTTTTTTTATTTTTTTGAATTTTTCCTTTATTTGTGCTGTAAGGACCTTGCTTTTTGCCAAATTTCGTGATTCTAGGTCAACGGGAACTACCATATAGGTTTTCGACTCAAAACCTATATGGTAGTTCCGGTTGACCTAGAATTGTCAATTTTGGTTAAAAGCAAGGTTAACAGCACAAGTAAAGGAAAAATTCCGAAAAATAAAAAAGTTGAAAATTAAGGTAAATTTTGGTACTTACAAGTTTTCGCAAAAATCTAAATTTGCCCATATCTTTTTATCGTATTGACTCAGGACCTTGATTTTTATATACCAAATAGAGACTATAGACCTCCGTATCTGGTATAAATTTCAACTTGATAAACCCTGCCGTACCTGAGAAAATCCGTGGTGACGCATGGACAGACAGACGGACAAGAGAGTGATCTTATAAGGGTTCCTTTTTTTACCTTTTGAGGTACGGAACCCTAAAAAGGCAGAAGCAGAGAGACCAACTTTCGCAACTAAATGCGAATCTTTCAAATCTACCGCAAAAAGAATGATACATGCGATACAAAAAAGGTCGAAATATAAAAACTCGGTAATGACGAGTTTATGTAAAGTGTCCCGCGAATGAAGATAACGGGGACCGAAGGGACAGTGGGCTCGGGGCTAAAGGGACTGGATTACGGCCTGGAGCAACAGATATTCATTTTTTCTGATAGAATCACAAAACGAATCCGGCTTTTCTTCTGTCCGGACGTTAAATTAAACGTTGTTAAATTTGACCTAAACTTTCAAGTAATCTGTGTAATAACAAGGCTAGGTTTATTTTATGACGGAATTTTACGCTACGGTGAGGGAAAAAAATATAACCTATTATATTTGTCTCATTAACGTTACGAAAAAGGAGGGTAGTGAATTTTTTTTTTATTTCATTATGGGCTTGCGTTTGATTACGATCTCGCCTGATGGTAAGCTATGATGCAGTCTACGATGGTACACGCTTGCCTAGATGAAACCTGTTCACTTACGACTTCAAGACACCCAGGTTGTAGTTATCACTTGTCAGCATAAGTGATGATAGCCGTAAAATTTTCAGAGTAATACTCGTATCAAATCTGGTTACTGATTTTACGAATCTGAAACGTGAAGTTTGTGACGCAGAATCGTAAATAAATGTGTTTATCATCACACTAATATTATAAATGCGAAAGTTTAGATGTTTGTTCATTTATTTGACTGCGTGGCACAGTGGGCGTATAGCCGGCTGAGACACAGGAGGTAGCGGGTTCGATTCCCGCCACGGAACAAATGTTTGCATGATCTACAGATATTTGTTCCGTGTCTGGTTGTTTTTCGGTATATTATAAGTATGTATTAAAACAAAAAAGTATATAAGTATTCTATCAGTTACTTGGTTCCCATAGTACAAGCTCTGCTTAGTTTGGGGCTAGATAGCACTGTGTGAAATGTCCAGCGATATTTATTTATTTTATTTATTATTATTATTTGTTTGATTGTTGACATAAAGGCTACCCTTTATCTCATAAATCAGTTTCCATGGGATAAAAATAGGCTGTTAAGTCAAGTTGCAACAGCGAATTTAGCTTTATATCTAGGTTAATTACACTTTTAGTAGTGTAACGCGTACGAAGTCGCGGGCAACAGCTATTTATCAATATTTGAATTTACTTGCAAGTATATATCCGTTTGAAGTACACTTAATAAGGAGGTCTAGATACCCAGCATTGGGTAAATTCGAGCTAAGTAGATAAATGTTAATGATGAGAAAATGTACGGACTTTTTTTATTACATTTCGGTTTTTATACGGCTTTTTTTGATTGGATTAAATGATACGGTAACTCTATTTGGCCCTTTTAGTCACGTATCCACTTAGGCTTTAAACACGAAGGTTTGTTATCATTTACTATTAGGGGCACTTATCTGTAATGTGTTTAAATGGTCGTTTTGTATTTAAATATGCTTTTCATTGTAAATGTTTGTTTCGTGAGCGCTTTTGTTTTTCCGAATGGATTTTATTTTGTAAATTTTTTCGTATCTTTAGGTGCACAGTTAGACTTTTCACACAGAAAGTTATGTTCTGTATTTTTCAGGTAGTGAAAGATCATGTCTCGCTCTAGCGTGTGTATAATACTAGCGGACCCGCCCGCGGCTTCGCATACATGCTTTGTCAATAAAAAATTACACTTTATCAGGTCTTTTTTCCTAGGGGGGCAAACTACGCCGGCTCTACGATTTGAAATTTTCTTTTGTTGAGCCTAACTAAATTCTCGTCACTAAAGTAAAATAATATAATAAGTTTCTAACATCGCAACAATCTTCTACCAACTTTAGCGCCACAAACTTCCACCATAATGTTAATTTTAATGAGGGCTGCCAATTTTATTACTAACTTATAAAGGATATTTTTTCTCGGTATATACAATTTGATGATTATGAAGCCAAGAATCGAAACTTTTTAGTAATCAAATTGCGCTTTATTGCTTTCAAAACTTTAAGGTTACGTCGTTAGTTCGATTTCTAGCTCTTTCAGTCAACTGCGTTAGGTCAGTGAAATACCAGTGCCTTTTCATACGTACTGGTTGCCGGATACCTGGTTCCGACTGGCCGGTCCCACATTCAGCTTTCACGATCCAATTTTGTACCCAATAGCGTCTAGGTAGCCCCGAAGACGCAAGTACAGCCCCGCAGTGACTCATTCATATTCATGTACAAATCCTCTATGTCAAATAAATAATAATAATAATGGAATGTCAAAATCCTGTATTTAAAAGTAGTAGAGTTAATTGTGAAAGGGGTCGCCCGGGGAAGTTCTACCACCGTATCTATTTCTGCCGCCAACCAGCATTGCTGTGTTTTAGTTTGAAGAGTATTGTTGCCGGTGAAATTACAGGCACATAAGGCTGTACACCTGTATGCCTCAAGTTGATGGACATGCCAGTTTCTAACGTGCGTTCCCTACGAAGCAATTCTCTGTTATAGGCGATGGGTATTACTTAACATCAATCAGGTAGGCCATGAACTTGTTCCATTTCCATGTAGCAGAAAAATAAAAAATCTCTTTTAACCGAATGCATAACAGTTTGAAAAACCATTTGAAACGTGAGAATACAAAGATAAGAAATTGCATTCAGCCTATTGAAATGTTAGTCATTGCAATTTTGTGTGCTTTCTCCGTGGTTGAACCTGCGACTGGCCGACCCGACCGGCACGCGGCGCATGTGCAAGATACCGCTACACGTCATACACCACTACTGTTTTACCTAATTATGAATCATTTTAGCACCTAATTATAATTTGTAACTTTATAATTTGACACCATATTTGTAACTACAATATTAGATAATTAAACGAGGGGATAAAGCAATGTCTTACGTCACGGGCGCTATATTGAATCCCGAACGTAAAGAAGGATTCTCGAGTTTCTTCTTGAGATTCTAAATCACGAGCGGAGCGAGGGAGTTACTAGAATCCTGAGTGCAGAGAGGAATATAAACACGCCCAAGGTGCAGACAGCTTTATCCATGAGGAGATACTCTACTTTTTACACTTTCTGCGAGACAATAAAAACCAAATCTAGGTTGGTGCATTCTGTGCAGAGGTTAGTTCGATTTACGAAAAAAGTTCTTATTGTGTGGGTCTCTTTGATTCAAATTTTAATACAGATGACGTTCCAAATTAAATATTGCTGGACATAAATATTGCTGGACATTTCACACAGCGCTATCTAGCCCCAAACTAAGCAGAGCTTGTACTATGGGAACCAGATAACTGATAGAATACTTATATGCTTTTTTATTGTAAATACATACTTATAATATATAGAAAAACAACCAGACCCGGAACAAATATCTGTAGATCATGCAAACATTTGTTCCACGGCGGGAATCGAACCCACTACCTCCTGCGTCTCAGCCGGCTGTTCGCCCACTGCGCCACGGTCTTCTCAAATTTCATAAAAATTCAAATCACATTATGCCCGCGAGGACATAATGAAATTCAGTACAACTTTACTGCCGGTTCAGCCGTAGCGATTTAAACACCTGCTTTCGGTGAAGTTTATGACATTATAATTTGACATTTTCGAGCAGGTGATGTGAAAATAAACTTGTATACTTTATACATTAGGCGCCCAGTAATCGGTTATCTAGTAGCCGATAATTGGGTGTCCATTGGTGTATCAATATTGGAATTTGTGTAACTTAAATATACCTAACTCCTGTAACATCTATAAAATTATAACCATGTTCTGACATATAATATAAATAAAAATCTATAACTTCAGGTTATTGTTACAATGACATATTGACATACAAGCTTCCTCTCGACGACGCTTGCACGCTTGGTCTGTTAATAGAAAGTAGTCTATGACCCAGTCCAGGTCTTAATCTATGTATAATATAGCCGGCTGAGACGCAGGAGGTTGTAGGTTTTATTCCCGCCGCGGAACAAATATTTGCATGATCTACATATAATATATTTGTTCTGGGTCTGGATATTTTTCTATATATTTTAGGAATGTATTTACAAAAAAAATATGTATTTAAGTATAAGTATTCTATCAGTTATCTGGTTCCCATAGTACAAACTCTGCTTAGTTTGGGGCTAGATAGCGCTATGTGAAATGTCCAGCACTATTTATCTATAGTATTTCTTCATCTTCCTGCCTATTTCCCACGTTACGCGGGGTCGGCACAACATGTATGCATCATCCACATCTCTCTATCAGCCGTCATCTTTGTTGTCACTTCCTTCCTACCCATATCATTCTTCACACAGTCCATCCATCTCTTCTTCAGCCTTCCTCTACTTCTATATCCATCCATATTTATCTATAGTATTTATAATAACAATTTTCGTAGAAATTGGTACAACCGTTTAGCCGTGAAACATAACAAACAGAAATAGAAACATCGAATTAATAATATTAGTATGGATAAAAAAAATACACAAAAAATATGATTGCACAAAATTTAAATCAATTCTAGAAAGTTAGCATTATTTGGTTTGATCCCCGCTCGCTTTAAAATCGCAAAGTCTGAGTTTTGTGATTCTTGCCGACACTCAGGTAAAAGTTGTGACACGGCTAACTTGGCGGTGCCGCAAACTTACTCGAATTATATCTCAGTGGAACTTCCACCGATGTCACTTTGTTAAATACTGTCTAGTGTGCTTTGAGTTTTCAGAAACCGCTTTATTTTATTGGTACTTTTAAGAAGATATATTGTTGACCTCTGTGGTGCAGTGGGTATATTTATTTCCCATAGTACAAGCTTGTTTAGTTTGAGTTTTTTTTTGTATTGAGTAAATTATTTTAATTTGTGTAAATTACAGGCACATAAGACTATTTGTTTCTGGATTCTATATATAAATGCTAAACATACAAATTTAAATAATTCCAATTTGCATAAAACTGTTATTTTAGGATATTTTCTTGCAAATGTCCTTGCACTAGCGAAATAACCGGGATCGCCTATCGGGCTGGGCGATCGAGGTCTCGATTTCACTACATTTCACTACAGCGATATTCTTACTAATATTAAAAATTCTAAAATAACTCTGCCCCTCTGTATCTCTGTCTGTTGTACAACTAAACGACCGGAGCGATTTAGATGAAATTTGGTATATAAATACCAATTACCGGCATTGAGCATAGGCTACTTTTTACCTGACTGCTCAAAAAGAGGGTAATATTTTATTGACTACGCACGCGTGCGAAGCCGCGGGCAGGTCAGCTAGTAGTGCTTTCTATATTTTATGATTTCAAGTACATGACCTATAAATATTTTTTCCTAATGTATCATCAGCTCTCCGACCGCAATGGTAACCACACACATACTCTCGTATGTATTGTGTTGCTCTACTGTTAATGAATTGAAACATCAGCAATTGGGTAAACCGTATTGATATTATTTTTTAATTAGCTGCATATTCATCTGTTTTTTAGGGTTCCGTACCTAAAAATGTAAAAAGGAACCCTTATAAGATCACTCTCTTGTCCATCTGTCCGCGTGTCACCACCGATTTTCTCAGGACCGGGTAGACCTAGCAAGTTGAAGTTTATACCAGATACTGAGATATATAGTTCCTATAAGGTGTATAAAAATCAAGGTCCTGAGTCAATACGATAAAAAGATATGGGCAAATTTTGATTTTCACGAAAACTTGTAAGTACCAAAATTTACCTTAATTTTCAACTTTTTTTATATCTCGGAATTTTCCCTTTACTTGTTTTTAACCAAAATTGATAATTCTAGGTCAACCGGAAGTACCCTATAGGTTTTGGGTCGAAAACCTATACGGTAGTTCCTGTTAACCTAGAATCACGAAATTTGACAAAAAGCTACATACATACATGGTTGACGCCAATTTAGATAGTCCACTGAGTTGTATGGGCGTTCATACAATTTATTATATATATACTGGTACGGAACCCTTCATGCGCAAGTCCGACTCACACTTGGCTGGTTTTTTTATTGGTGATCGTCAAGCGCTTGACCTCACCTGATGATAAGTGATGGTGTGATCGAAGATGGAGCACGCTTGCTCAGAACCAGTTCACTCTCGACTTATATATGTTTGTTCATGTTTTGAAAATGTTTTAATATTGTTACTTGATGGCTAAAAGTTTATTATTCTTTATTCATTTTTCTTAGCCTTCTTCTAATGTTATTCATAATGATATATTTATACTCTTTAATGCTATTTAATATTGCAAATAATAATATAACGCTCCAAATCAGAGTAATTACAATTGCATCATTAATTTATCCGGAGGATTTTAGATTTATCGCTTACAGTTAATTATAATTTGAGACTAAATGTATTGAAATTGTATTGAAATAATTCACAATGTTTACTGATGTACGTCATGATTAAATGTTTATCGTGTGGTATTTGGAGGGTTACACAACTGCTTTTGTTAGGGGGGATTTTAAATGGACTTTATGTTACGAGTAATTGATCCTTATAACGAGAGATATGCACTCTAGGGTGTGAAGGGGACAACCTGACTCGAACGACATGCAAGCGATAGCGACTGGCTTACGCAATAAGGCTACGGTTTATCGCTAATATTTCAAAAATTAAGTAAATTTCAAATATTGTGCCGTTTGAAATCTGCTACTATGAAATGTCACCTACTGTGCCAATAGTGGGTAGGAACATACGAAAAAAAGTTCTCGAGTTGTGTTTTAAGACGAACAAGAAAGCGCAGCGTAGGACGAATTACGATCAGAGGGCAAACGTTAAGTGTAATTAAGTTATACTAGTGGTTTGCCCTGAACTGAGATCTTGCTAGTCTCCAATTAAAACAAAAAAATATTATTTGTAATCTTTCACTATCAAAATAGTGCCACGAAATACATAACCAATAACTTGGCCTACAATTTCATTCAAATTACAGGAAACGAGAGTTCATGTAAATTGGTTAACCCTTTTTTGGGGTAGAAATTGCAGTTATTCTAGATTTCAGACTTTTGCCTATATGTGTGCTACTAAAGCTACACGCATACTAAATTACAGCACTGTGGGGTCACTGGTGTACCCTGTGACTTTTGTCAAACTTCAGTTTTTATTATGGCTAATAACTCAAAAACTATAAAAACTTTACTAAAAATAAAAACGGATTCTAAATGTACTAATTAAAACCTTTAATTTGACGTCCCATTTGACCTAATAGTCTAATTTTCATTTTATTTTTTTACCCCTCTTGAACCACAATATGTCAACAAACCCCCTCCATTTGTAGCTAATTTAGTCACACCAAAATTTTGCCACCACTACCTACCTATGTATTAAATTTCACGATGATCGGATCAACGCTTCGAAAGTTATCCTCGGACAAACAAACATACATATATACATACAACACCGATTTGCCCTAGTTGATTTAGAAATCTCGCTTCGCTCGATCAATTATTCTAACGTGTTATCCGAAAACCTTAAGGATAAACCACTTACGGGAAAACTAATGGATTATTAAAATAATCTGAAAAATTCATTAAAATCGGGCAATGTAAAAAATTATCGATAGAACTAAAAAATAGATGAATATTTGTTTAAAAAAATCACTAATGTATACGAATTTACTTACCTGTTTTATATACGAGTATATATAATAAAAATCTTTATTTCATATAAATATATTCCTTAGTGACTAACATGGCTTCTCCTGATGACATCAATGTAGCCAAGTACATATCTAACACAATATAAGTGGAGCTTAACACGCTAAGAAGAAAGTGACTAACATACATATACTCAAAACTGTTTGCTGACACGAACAGCATAATGGTACGTATAATGGTAGCCAGTGGTGGCGATTCTGTTGTTTACACTGACTAACTAAAATTATGTAAAATACGAACAGTCTTATTTTGTTTACGCTAAAGATCAAATTAGAATGACATTTAAAGTGACATTTCTAAAATTAAGTATTTTTCACTAAGATGGCGTGTATTTGGGCTAGTTTTAGTCAGCAGTCAAATTGGTGCTAATTAAAACTAGCCCGCAAAACGCCATCTTAGTAAAAATTACTTAATTTTAAAAATGTCACTTTAAATGTCATTCCAATTTGATCTTTAGCGTAAACAAAATAAGACCGTTCATATTTTACACAATTTTAGTTAGCGTAAACAACAGAATCGCCACCTATGTCCAGCGTCCAGTCTAAAAGCTTCTCGGAAAACTGATAAACAATCTACTGAAACATAGTGGTACCAGCGTCTGTATATCACTGAAAAATAAATGAGTTTGATCTGAGTAATGAATTAGTTAGCATTGGCAGCTTCACTCAAGCAAGTACTGCTCTTAACTAGGGAAGTGAAATTTTAATAGGCAGGTGTATAAAGTGGAATGGAAGCTTAAGGTCCTTACCCACTGTGTGTTTCTGGTAACCGATGGCGTTTTAATATTTTTAGATTAGATTAGATAATGTATTTATTGCATACTATTAAAAATAAACAAATGAAAGAAAATACACTTTTAAATCATAGTTACATTGGGTATTATTAGTGGTATTTCCAAGGATTGGAACCCTATTGCTTACGATCAGAAGTCGGCTTGTAAATCACTCCCAACAGGTTTTGTGTGATGACTCAGTCTTTTTTTTCTAAGAAGCTTTTTCCATATTACCTACTAGATATAAATTGTTGCCTTTGAAACGCTGCAGAATGGAAAAAAACATATAAATCTAAAATTACCCAAAGGAAATCTCAATGTACCCTCGGTTACAACATGTTATTAATGTATCTATACCAATATTAAAAAGAGGTTAACTTTGTTGTTTGTAAGTTTGTTTTTGTTGGGGGTAATATCAGAAACGACTAAACTGTTACCAGTTTTTTCCAATGTTCTGTTTAGTTTTAATTAGATTATTTTTATATATATTTATTTATAGTGTTTACTGGTCTGAAAATTATTTCACCATTGATTATGCTACATTATCCATGAGTAATATAGGCAATTTTTTACCCAACTACGCAGATGGAGGATAATATTTTTATTGAAAAAATACGCGTGCGAAGGATTGGTCAGCTATTGTAATATATTTTTGACATACCAATATTATGCAATGTAATAAAATGGTGAATAAATGAATACTGAAATACTCAATCCATTCTAAAACTTTGTTATTGATAAAAGGTTTCAGTATCCCTAAGAGCCATAGAGTTTTTCTTACATTTAAAAAAATGTATGTTAAATCGATGCGGGTCAGCTAGTTCATAGTAAAAGGAGAGAAAGGTAGAATAGTGTGTAATAACTCTTCATCTAAGGAACCGGTGGCTGTTTGAACGCAGTAAACTCACGTGGTAGTGAACGCAAACAATAAACTTCAACTGCGTACTAGACCTACTTAACACGAATTAAACCTAGCCTAGACTCACCTGGCCCACGGTTTAAGGCCATATTATACTGGCGATTTGCGAGCGTTTCCAGCGAGGCGATTTGTGTGTTCGCGACGTGCACACCGCGTTCGCTCAGTAGGTAAACACGTACGTCCCGACACACTTCAGCCTCTACACCATGGGCCATGATGGACAATCACAGAATGCGCTATCATTGCCACCATGATTGCGCAGCTATCTACACTATGAGTCATGACGGACAACCACAATATCGCACCTAAATTTGTTAATTATAGACGTAGAAACAGTAGCAGATGTCGCTATTTATTTATTTAGAGTATATAACCATTATATAAATGTTCACTGCGTCCGCACCGTACTGTAAACAAATATGAACTGAGTGATCGGCGATCGTATGGACACGCTTACAAACGTTTGCGGCCATGAGGCCGCAAACTTCTTTTGATAGCGCCTCTACACGATTGGTCATTATGAGCGATCATAGACGATCACTATCGTGTAGAGGGCATAATTGTCTCTAATCGCCCATGATCAGTGATAATTGAGCGTACTCGCCGCTATGTCGGTTTTTCGGACAAATATCATAAGAAGTTTTCGGCCATGATTGTAAGCGTGTCCATACGATCGCCGATTGCTTTAATAGTGACCATTTATATAATGGTTATATACACTAATTAAATAAATAGCGACAGCTGCTACTGTTTCGACGTTCATAATTTTAACAAATGTACGTGCGCCATTGATAGTGGCAATCATGGCGCATTATGTAATTGTCCATCATGGCCCATAGTGTAGACAGCTACGCAATCATAGTGGCAATCATAGCGTATTCTGTGATTGTCCATCATGGCCCATGGTGTAGAGGCTGCAAGATGTTTTTCCAAAAAACCGACATAGCGGCGATTACGCTCGATCATCACTGATCATGTGCGATGGTGATGGTCTATGATCGCCCATCATGGCCAATCGTGTAGAAGCGCTATTACGTATAATGCACGCTCGCATGCCGCCGGTATGATAACGCTCTCAGTTTACAGTGTACTTTTAAGTATTCAAAAAGTAAGCTACCAAATTATACAAGTCAATAAATCCACATCAATCAATGTGTCTTATCATCATCGTAAAACATCCACTGCTGAAAAAGGTCATCCCCTATAGATTACTAGAGCCACCGATGCTGTACACTTTTAAAATATGTATTTCATGTAATGGAAGGCCGTCCTTCGATGCGCTTTCCAGTGCTTACTACCTTTAAATATTTTTTTTTAATTTTCTAAAAAAAATCAATTCGCTAAACCACTGTCATTTTTTATTTTATTCAAATCATTAATGCACATTTAAAGAAAACTTCTGCTTATCACTTTGTAAAATAAAAAACTAGGTTAAATTCCTACTTCATCGTCACTGGCCGTAAGTCTAGAAAAAGCCATAGAAAACTATATTCAGGATATATTAAATAATCTAGGGCGGTATTCGAGATCGAACTGAAAGGAATTCTTTATGATAATAATATTCGTGTAGTGGTATGACAGGGATTATTGCTTTGGCCTTTATCGATGAACAAACTTTTGAACTTCGAGGTCGAATCAGCAAGGCTAGCTCAGCGATTTACTCGACTAGTCTTCGAAGACAAGGCTCTGTCGATACATCGAAAATTGTCTTGATCCCGAGCACGTTATTTTACACACATGAAGACTATGTTTTTCTTAGAATAGGGAATATAGCATGAATGAACGAATGAACTGTATGCTTGAATGAATGAATTATGTATTAATTTGCAGAAAAATTGTATACAGTATTATTTTACTTAGAAAACTTTCGTGATTTATTTCAATCGTTATTATAAATACGGGATTTATCACGTGCCGTTTTATCGGTGCTTCGACCGACTATCAATCAGGGTGAGTGCGATCCGCTCAAAACCACGTCTCGCCTCACACTACGCGCCGCAACCCTCTGTGCGCGAGTGGGCATTGTCGGTCGAAACACCGATAAAACGGCACGTGATAAATCCCGTATTTATATCTCCAAATATTTGTTGTGTCGTTAGGGGTTTTATGAAGCAACTTGACACGGGAAAGAGAAAACCGCAAGCCACTCGCTGCAAGCGCTACTAGTTCTCAAGCAAAGTTGTAATTCATCGTAATTTTGGATCCAAGTGTCTCATCTCTAGAATTATTATTGTCGAACTCGCGGGTAATAGATGATTTATTCGCAAGCCATGTCCTAAGATTCACATAACAGTAAATCACTCGGCTAATTTGAATGAATAACGCATTTAGTAAATCATTGAAGAAATATATGTCTGAGAAGTTAGTTATTTATCATTTTTACCCCAATTTTTGGCAAACTTTGGCTTTATCAATAAGATATATGAAGCTTATTTATTTATACATTTTTAGTAACAAATAGCCTTTGTTCTTTATTTGTACAATTCCCAATCGACTTACACACTAAGTACAGTCAGACGTAGACATATATAATCTTTTATTTGCTACATAGCAAACATAATACTTTTACAACAGATGAGAAATAAGAAAGATGATTAAAGTTAAGAACATACATTTTAAACAGTACATGCAAAATCAGAAACAAAGATAATAATAATTTATAAACATGAGGTAGGTACAGTCTACCGCAGGGCTAGACGAGGCAGTGCCAAATTGGTGTTATTGGTTCAAAAACCTCTACTTAATTAGGATTCCGTACCCAAAGGGTGCTCAACGGGACCCTATTAACGTGCCTCCGCTGTCTGTGTGTCTGTCACATGACTGTATTTTTTGAACCGTAACACATAGATATTTTCTTTTACTTTAATAAAATAGTTATAATTCGTTCATTAAAATAAGTTACAATTTGTATTTGGTTTTTAATTTTATTATAGAGTCGACTGTATTACGACGAATCTGGAGTACGACGAATCTGGATTACGAGTACGACCAATCTGGAGTACGTCGAATTCGTAACAAGACGAATACGGAACAAACGATTTTAAATAGTTTAGTTGGGGCCCTAGTTTATTTTGCGCCCCAGGGCCTTTGGTTACCTAGCTACGCCACTGGGTAGGTATGTGTGTGCTATAGCAGCAAAAGGGCCTCGACTCAGCATTATACCAACTGGATTAGCAGTGGACGCTGTTATACTGCCGAGACCGCTTAATCACCCACTAGAACCTGTCAGAACAAAATAATATTGTTTCAGCGTGAAAGTTAACAAACAAATTGTGATCTTTTAACTCTGACAAAGTTTGTGTTTTAGGAGACATTTATCGTGATGTCATAAACTCAATTCATCGTAATTTTTTTAGAGAATCTGAAATCATAAAATGCTAATACATTTTTGTAGCAGACTGTACGTTCTACAATACTCCTTTGGTAAATCCATAAAAGTAAGTACGCCTTCTGAATGATCTCATAAGTAGGAAACACTCAGTTAAAAATAGCGGTCAACCATTAAAATACTAACCGTACGGAACGTTGCTTAACCTAAAATATCTGTATCGCAGTTTATTTTTAAAGTGAAACTTTTAATACATCGTCTCAAACTTTTTCTTCTGTGTGCTGCATGTCGCGTGACGGTCGGCCGCGAAATAGGCATAAAGTGAAAGGCGCTCGTCAGAGCAGCCGAGGCCAATATGGCGGCGCCTATAGTTCGCATCAGCTGACCGTGTAGTGTATAGACTATTACTCATTTGTGCCAACGAAAATCTTTAGTTAAATGTCTATAACGTGAAACAAAGTTTGACTTTTACCGTGGTTTCATAAAACCACACAATCCTTTTTATTCTAAATATTTATTTTACAACTCAGGCACTAAGCCTGGGCCTTTAAAATAGGCATTACCGTGGCCGGAGCCAACGAGAAAGACGCCTGACATTAGTCATACTCGTACATAAATGTATCTATAAAATTAATATATTGCAAGAAATTATTATTAAAATGCTTTATTTTCAATCATAAATATAACATAACAGATAATTACAATCCAATGCGTTATAATCTATGTACCTATCAATACAACTAATACATACAAATCTCGTGTCACGGTTTTTGTGGTCGCACTCCTACGAAACAGGTCGACCGATTTAAATGTTCTTTTTTTGTAGATTTGATAGTTATGAGAATAGGTCGTAAATTATTTATAGCCGTCCTACCCCCACTCCCCATTTTTTAATCGCGATTTTTGTATTTTCGTATGAACAATATCCGTATAATTTAACCGTCGTTTATTGACGTGAAGTCATTGACATGAAGTGTCGCGTCACTTTGACAAGAGTGTTTTATATAGTTTTTATCCCGAAGTCTCTACGGGAACGGGAAATGTCAACAACATGCGAAGCCGCGGTCGGGTCAGCTAGTATAAAAAATAAGACAAGGAGATGAGGACACATGATTCACAACACACTCACATATAACATTCACACTGGATAAAGATAAGATAAAGATAAAGATTTATTTATTTGCCAAAACATGGGTAAAATTATACAGATGTTACAAAATTAAATGGCTTCACCATATTCAGCCACAGTGGCGAGCAAGTTACATGTCACATAAAATTAAATTATATAGGAATAAAAATGAAATAATATTAGTACTTAATATAATGACAGCACATACTAAATAAATAATTCAATTCAATTATAAAGTAGAAATGTCATTGTGTATCATTTAAATATTCATTGATTGTGTAATATGCTTTTTAAGTCAGGTAATTTTTTAGTTCTATCTTAAATAGATGTGAACTGCGTATAGATTTTATATTTTTTTATATATTTTATCTTCACTCCCATACAAAACACACTCTTATTAACAAAGATATCTTAGACGTTATTGCTAGAAGGTGGCCTTTATGTCTGTTGCTGTTCAAGGTTTCGTAGTTTTTGATATTGTTTCTAACATGTAGAGCTGATTCGTAGATGTAAAGTGAAGGTAGGGTGATGTTTAACGTCTGGAAATGGAGCTTACACAGTTCTCTTCAAGTTACAAATAGACCATAAACACTTCTTCTGAGCTATAAACACGGTATCTTTATGTGTTGAATTTCCCCAGAAAATAATCCCATATTTATATATGGACACAATATATCACGGTAACAAAGTAAGCTTAAATTATGTCAAATTAAAATAAGTATTAAATAACTTTTGACGACCACCGTGGCGCAGTGGGCGAACAGCTGAGACGCAGGAGGTAGTTCGATTCCCACCGCGGAACAAATGTTTGCATGATCTACAGATATTTGTTCTGGGTCTGGTTGTTTTTCTATATATAATAAGTATGTATTTACAAAAAAAGTATATAAGTATTCTATCAGTTATTTCGTTCCCATAGTACAAGCTCTGCTTAGTTTGGGGCTAGATAGCGCTGTGTGGAATGTCCAGCAATATTTATTATTTATCGAGTAAGAACGAGTAACTAACTATGAGTGCTTTACTTTTTATGCAGACTTTGTGTTGAGTACGAAATGACTTAGAATTTTAATTATGGTCATCACCACGACATCTCTTTGATATATTGAAAGAGACTGATCCTGTGCGGCCTACACCCAACTGCTCTGAGCAATCCTTATCAGGTCGTCTTCTCGTCTAGTGAAGTACCAGCTAAGCTGCATTTTCCAGATCGTTGACGGCCTGAAGACAGAAAAGTTATTAAGTGGAGACTCAAGAACTTTTCTGCCTTCAGGCTATCAGTCTTATAGCTCAGCTATAAGCCTTGCCTACTAGCACTGGGCTAACTGGGTCAGTGACTTTGGTTTAGTTTTTATAAATGATAAAGAGAGATATTTCAACAAACTTGTAGTATACTAAAGTAGGTAAACTGTACAGCCCGTAAACTAAACTACGAAGAAATAAACCTTACACACAATGTAGACAAAATAGGCTATTTACTTCCCTGCTTAGTTTTACGAACCAGTAAAGATTAAGCCAAGGATCTGCGATGCGATTTAAATTTACCGTCAATCACTTCACGTGAAATTATTTTATTCTATTTTAGAATTGCGCACTGTGTGCATCAAAGTTTACTGTGTCTTGATGGGTTGGGTTAATCTATTGTATCATATTGAAATAATATTTTTTCTAGCCGGATAAAATCAAACTTTACGCGACAGATGCAAAAGTGGTTTGTGTTAGAAAGCTGTGTTGAAGTAAGTCTTAAATGTTTCTGTACAATTTCGCAACAAATCGATGCGTAACTCGTGAATTAAACTATATAATTTCAAGTGATGTGAGTAACGTTTTACTGGAATCGCACTGCTGAAAGGTCCACGTCTGCATAACTTTCTCAGCAGTAGATAGTAAAGTTTTCTTATATAGGGTGTTTGATAATATACGCACAAAAATGAAAGGGGTGATTCTGATAAGCATAATAAATAAATTTGTGAAATGTTTACAATAGAAATGTGAAATTTATTTTGGCATGTAATAACTTACACATATAGTAAGACTTTATTAAACTTATGTTGTGATATTGCATAATGCTTGCCATTTAACCACAGATACTGTATTGGTGACATCTCGAGATATCTCTTTTTGCTCCTTTCTAACACAAAGCCCGCAGCCATTTCCGAAAGAGATATCAAATAGGCCATTATTTTTGGATTTCGATTGCAAGAGTAGGCAGTAAGTTTTGTATCGAATTAATTACCTAAACTTAGTTGATTTTCTTTAAAATTTCATAATATAACTAGTAGTTTTTTTTCGAGAAGTATTTTTTATGTTTTGAGAAATCGTCACTTGAATATCGTCAGTATAATAACAAACACGCTGTATAATAAAGTTTAGCCAGGTGCCAACGAAATACTTACATTTTCAGCAGTTTATGATTTAATCTTAAAGTTTGACTAATAAAATGTATATTTGACGACCTCCGTGGTGCTGGGTAGATTTCCGACTGAGACGCAGGAAGTTGTAGATTAATCACCGCCACTAACGTCTAACATAAATAACATATTCGTAATTGCAAGCCTCGGGCAGCAATCGGGAAACTTCGAGAGTCTTCTCATCCTGAATGCCTCAGTGTCTTAAGACGAAAGTTTTTGATAAGTGTTTATTACCAGTATTATGGTACACAAACGTGGTCTTTCACTATGGGCCTCACAAGAAGGCTCAGAGCTCAGCGTGCTAAGGAGAGGGATATGCTTGGTGTTTCTCTACGAGATCGAATCAGAAATGAGGAGATTGGTAGACGAACCGAAGCCACCAACATAGGACAAAGAATTAGCAAGTTTAAGTGGCAGTGGGCAGCGACATTTGGGCAAAAGGTTCTCAAGGGGAGAGCACACACTGAAAAGCACAACGTAGGATAAAGGTTGCTGGGAGCAGTTGGTTGCAGGCTGCACAAGATCGATCGCTTTGGCAATCTTGTCACCTCCGTGGCGTAGTGGGCGTATAGCCGGCTGTGACGCAGGAGGTAGCGGGTTCGAAAAATGTTTGCATGATCTATAAATATTTGTTCCGGGTCTGGATGTCTATATATTATAAGTATGTATTTTAAAAAAAGTACTTTTATAAGTATTCTATCAGTTATCTGGTTCCCATAGTAGTAGTTACAACTTTGCTTAGTTTGGGGCTAGAGTTGTGTGAAATGTCCACCAATATTTATTATTTATTTATTATATATGGGGGAGGCCTATGTTAAGCAGTGGATGTTCTTTAGCTGATGATGATGATGAATTGCAAATCTGTCGCGCGATACGTAATCAGCAGTTAATATATTTATAAAACATTTTACCATGACTGGTATAAATAGACACGTAAAAATGTAATCGCCCAACAATAGCTGCAATCCACATGGCAAGCGAAGCTAATGGCTAAATTATAGCAGCGTTCGTGGAACGGTTCATAATAAACATTTATGGGCGCGTCTAGCCTTACTTTTAAAATATTTAAACATAAACTTAAAGTTTCCTTATTTTAATAAATCTAAGTAGTTCATTTTGTATCGTTATTTGACGCCCGTTCCTCGCGACTCACCGGGAACACTAAGGCAACAATTCCAACTGGTTAATAAAATACTTGATAACATTGCTACATGGCTTTCATTGGAGTGCATTCGGTTAATGAGTTTTTAGAAATGAAATACTAAATAATCGCTACGGTAAGCAGTGAAATCGAGATTTACATCTGAATTTGACATGTACAATTTGACACTTTCTTAGCTGACATTTTCTATTTTATTACACAATGTTTTTGACATGTGACATCTGAATCATTATTTTTAACTATTATTCATTGTATAGGCACTTGTCTCAGCGCCGGCGAGTAAGCGATTAGCTATTAGTTATTTTCTCGCTCAAGAAACGAACAAAAGATAAAGATCCGTGTCAGTAAAAGAGACACGTATATTAATTGATCGCTAGCCGTTCACACTGCCGGCGAGTTTTTTTTTTTTTTCGAATGGACTAATCTCGCTGTTGGCCTCTGAGGCCGTGACAGCTTAACCGAACTTTTGGCGAGCGCAGATGGCGCTCAGCCCAGTAAGTTTTTTAGGCAACTAGCGCAAGGGCACCACTAAGGTACGAGCCTCGGCTTGGGCTGTTGCCGGGGTGGGGATAGGAGAGAAACGCCCGGGTACGTGTCTGTACCTCGTATAGGCGGCGACTGAAGGGACTCGTCGACCTCGCCGGCGAGGTCGGTGTTTCTGTGAAGTGTTTGCTCTGTCTGATATAGATGACTCACCTTCCGCATTAGCAGAGGTGATTTCGTCATCCGGGTCTCCGAGAACGTGTCTCGGACGACGGAGGATTTTGTTGGCGGGCGGATCCAACGGGTAAACCGGAATGGTGTGTACCAAAGGGTTCGGATGATTAGAGGCAAGTTCATAAAACCGCTTGGAAGCGAGCTTCATGAACCTGGCTATTAATTCTAATTTCAAATCGCGATGTAGGTCGTTATTGCGAAAGTACCAGGGCGAGCCTGAGGCTTTTCGCAAGAAGCGATTTTGAATAACCTGAATGGCACCAACTTTAGGAGAGTGGGCAAATACTACAGATGAGTATGTCATAATGGGGCGAATGCACGCTTTGTAAAGAGTCACCTTATTTTTAAGGGACATTTTACTTTTCGCGCCTAGAAGTGAGGACAATCGTCCTAGGGTGAACTTTGCTTGGTTGCACCTCTTAGTGATGTGCAACCTAAAGGAAAGACGCCTATCGAGGATGACACCCAGGTATTTGGCTGATGGGACCCAGCGAATGGGCTGGCCAAATACAGAGATCGGTTTGGGAGTGAGGTTTCTCCGTGAGAAGTACACTGCTGTACTTTTCGACGGGTTTACCTCGATCCGCCACTTGCGGAACCAAGTGACTAATGAGTGAAGGGCAGCCTGCAGCCTTATACCCACCCGATCAGGATTCCGATTGGATGTGTACAAGGCTGTGTCGTCTGCGTATAGGGCTATTTCCACTTGAGGAGTGCGGGGGATATCGCTGGTATACAGCGTGAACAGGAGGGGGCCGAGAACGGAGCCTTGAGGGACTCCTGCTCTGACTGGTCTAGGACTAGAGAGAGTACCTTCCACGGTGTAGCGAAAGCTGCGACCTTGTAGGTAGTCTCGTATGATGAGCACGAGTCTGTCTGGGACTCCGAGTTTGAATAGCTTGTAGATCAAGCCGTTGTGCCAGACTTTGTCGAAAGCTTTCGCTACGTCGAGGAAGACGGCACCAGTATCTGAAGGCCAGGTACTTTGCCAGTTGGAGAGGACATGCTCCGTTATGCGGAGCACCTGTTGTGGGCATGAATGTTGGGCTCGAAAGCCAAACTGCTCGTCGAGAAGGAGTTTGAACTCATTGACATGAGCCCAGAGGCGCTTCATTAGAAGACGCTCATATATCTTGCCTAGACTATTAAGTAGACTAATGGGACGATAACTAGTTGGATCGTTTGCCTGTTTGCTGGGTTTTCGGATGCCAATGACGTTGGCTTCCTTCCAAGCATCAGGGAAGGTGCAAGTTTCCATAGCCGCATTGAAGATGCAGACTAGGATATGGATAAGGGGAACAGAGAACTGTTTGAGTACTCTGTTGGAAATGTCGTCGGGGCCGGAGGCTTTCTTTGGGTGTAGGGCCTTGATAGTGTCAAAGACTTCAGAGGGCTCAATCGGATCAAACTGCCGGCGAGAACTCGCTCTCCACTATTTTGTAGCAGCGACTACAACACGTGCTCAGCGATACTTGCTCAGCGAGACGCGCTCAGCGAGACGCGCTCAGCGAGACGCGCTCAGCGATGCTCGCTTGGCGGTCAGAACACACGCCGTGAGATGATGCATATTGCCCGCTGCACTCGCTCACTCGCTTTATAGCTCAGCGAGGCAACTATAGGAACTTCACACTCGCTTCTCGCTGCTCGCCAACTCGTTTCTAGTGTCTAGCTCTACTCGCTTCTCGCTCATCGCCGGCGGTAAGACAAGTGCCTAAAAACTAGATTTATTTTGATTATGTATTACCAATATTAACAAAATAAATAAAATAAAATAAAATATATAAACATTTTATCTGTTAGTATAGTTAGCTATTTGCATATACCTATATATTAGTCTATTTTATAAGTATTTTAAGTATTAGGATTGGAACTTTATCATATTTTTAGTATACCTAAGAATATTTGTGTAAATGTATCCTACAAAGTACACCGCACTCCATATTGTAAATTTCGCTCCATCCAAAGGTTGCCTGGAAGAGATCGCTATCAGCGATAACGCCGCCCATTGTATTGCCTTATTTATTCTAGCCTTATACTTATTTTTGTATTATTTCTGTTTGTGTGGTAATTCAATAAAGAGGTATCTATCTATCTATTCGTATACCAATATTTGTTGAATTAGTGGAACGACAAATATAATAACTACTGTTCACCCTTTTTCTGCGAATAAATAATTCATTTCAAAAATAAAAAATCGACTAGTTAAAGGCTCCTAAAAAAGTATGAATGTTGTCGGAACTTGTTGAGTCAAACACATCTCTCATTAATGTTAAACTTCAGTATGTTATTTGTGGTTTTATCAGAAATTGTTCGAGTCTTTTGTCAAAACCAACCCTCACAGCAAGAAAATATAGTTTAACAACTACATAGACAACGATTGATTAAAATTGCTATAATAGATAAAATTACTTTTAATATTGAGGGCCGTGTTTGACTCAGCAAGTTTCGATACAAATCATACAATATACCTACCCCTTAACAAAGGGTTCTTAAAGGTAAAGTAATGTAGGTACGTTGTACTTCATAATTATTTTTATTTTTACTACGTCCACACAGTGCTCGAAATTCGACCACAATACTTAAATGTTTTTAACTTAATTATAGCTTACTGCAATCCTTTTCAATATTATTTCTCACACTCCTGTGCTCGCAATATGCTTAAAAAAGCGTAAGTTGTTTATATGAGAATAAAGTTTAATAACCTTAGCGGGACGATTTGGTCACCTTCCAAAGAAGATGGTGGGAGATAGCGACGGATAGGGATACTTGGAGGGACTTGGGGGAGACCTTTGCCCAGCAGTGGGACGAGATAGGTTAGAGAAAAAAAAACCCCTTAGCTTTACTGAAAACTTCAACTCTCATCCTCAAAGCAGTATTTTTTAGCATATCGCCGACATGATTTTATGCGGTTTCCACTTCCTATCCAGTAATACATCCGGCCGCGAAAACCAATTGTCGCTTGCCAGTACGCGCAGGCGCTATTCTAGCCCAGTAAACGCGAAACGCTCATCGCTTATATCTTATTGAAGCTAATCCAAACGAAAAGTACGCATAGAAAGCTGAATTCTTATTAAACTGTTTAATGCAACCAAAAAATTACAAAATTGTGTTATTTATTAGATACTAGCTTCCGCCCGCGGCATCGCACGCGTAGTTTGCCTATAAAAGTAGCCTATGTGCTAATCCAGGTTATAATCTACGTACATAACAAATTTCATTAAAATCGGTTAAGCCGTTACGACGTGATTGAGTAACAAACAAACATCCAAACTTTCGCATTTATAATTATATTCGAGTTAAAATTATTGCAACAATCTGCAAAATTGTGCAACTGGCTACTAGTAGCCAGGACTGTCAGGCGTATATTTTAGCTACTAGCGGCCATCGACTAATAACAATTTCAACTCACAGGTTACGTCCAAATAAGACTTAATAGCGTTGCGCCGGCGCCGGTCACTCTAAGAGATACAGGTGACAAGTCTCATGTGCCTGTAATTTGGTTTTAATTTAATTTATTTGTAAGAAAACCAACAGCTGTTAAAACTTATAATTAAGACAGATTGTTAACCAGAAAGCCAATTACAGGTTTTCACGTTTAAACAACAATATAGAAATATAAAAAATGTAAACAACCATTCGACATCTCACGTTATAGATACAATGAAGAAAGAGTGCCTACCTATACTATTATTATATTAAATATACTATTATTAATCACTAAAGAATTCACGATTCAACCGCTGTCGAATCGAACTGACGCTCATGCAGAATAGGTCTCAGTCCGTGCGCTTACACAGCTTATTGAAATTGTCACTTGCTCGCCACAAAAATGAGTTTTGCCTGTAGTTTTTTAGGTAATAACCGTTGAGTGTAGGCCGCATAAAATAAATAATCATTATTCATTCATTAGTTACAAATTTACTCATTTATTCGTTCATTCATTCATTCTAAACATCAAACGATCTCCACTTCCATTACCTATATCTATAATTATTA
Source organism: Philereme transversata (assembly GCA_963924445.1). Lineage (NCBI taxonomy): Eukaryota > Metazoa > Arthropoda > Insecta > Lepidoptera > Geometridae > Philereme > Philereme transversata. The sequence goes on from OZ004347.1 coordinate 18,991,114, forward strand.
CTTTCATAGTCAAAGATACATTTGTATCATAGTAATTGTCAGCTCTAGTTAATATGAATCAGATGAGTTGCGGTACTCATCCGTAACTCATTTGATAACTATGAGTAGTACGAGTACAGAGAGCACAGTACTAACTATGAATATGCTGTGGCACGGATACTTCATAGTGTTTTGTTTTTACCCACTGGGCCAGATTATGGTAGCATGGCGTTTCGTTCGGAATCTATTAGAATGGGAGAGAACTGTTGGAATCCCTATCTCATAGAGAAATCATTAATTTGGTTACACAAAATTGAGGTTAGTTCAATCAATTATTGTCTACTAGCTGTTGCCCGCGACTTCGTACGCGTTACACTACTAAACTTTTAATAATTTGCATGCCTCTGTGGTAGAAATAAGTTGGATCTATAATAATTTTAAGAACTTTGTTTAAACCCTTATTTGATGCAAATAAATGATTTGATTTGATTTGATTTGATTTAAACGTGTAGGTAACCTGGAAATAAAGCTGAACTCGCTGTTGCAACTTGACTTGATACCCCATTTTTATCTCATGGGAACTGATTTATGGGATAAAAGGTAGCTTATGTGGTAATCCAGGTTATAATCTACGTATATACGTCAAAACAAAACTATATAAGTTTTCCTGTAGATGGAGCTTACGGCGTTTTAGTCGTGATTTGAATCAGCTTACTAATTTCGACCTCGACGTGAGTTAGCCTGGTAGCACAGTTGGATAGTGCATCCTCGTATCAAGAGGAAAGTCGCGGGTTCAAGTCCCGTCTAGGCTTGAAATTTTTGCGATGATTTTAAAATCTTGGAATTTTCCGTATGTATTCGGACAACACTATAAAATAAAAAATAATGTTTAAAAAATACAGTTATATGTAGCATGAGCATTTTAGTGTTTTTGTCTCGTTGCCTGAAATAAATAATTTTCACACTTTTATTCATTAATATAAATAAATAAATATTGCTGGACACAAAAATATTTTATATACCTACATATTTTTGTGTACGACCAGTAGATGGAACAAGCGTATCGCCCGACTAAATAAATAATAAATAAATAAATATGGATGGACATTTCACAAAGCGCTATCTAGCCCCAAACTAAGCAGAGCTTGTACTATGGGAACCAGATAACTGATAGAATACTTATATACTTTTTTCTGTACTTATAATAAATAGAAAAACACCCAGACACGGAACAAATATATGTGTGTATATGTGTGTGTGGAACAAACATTTGTACGGCGGGGGGAGTCGAACCCACTACCTCCTGCGTCTCAGCCGGCTATACGCCCACTGCGCCACGGAAGCATTCTTAGATATTGCATTATCTTAGGTCTCAGATATTGACTGTAGGTACCCGATAGACATAATTCTTCTTCTTCTTCTTCTTCGACAATCTTTTAATCATTTCTGCTCGTGTCAATTTTGTCAATGACTCTTAAATCTACAGAATTAAATTGATCTGGAAACTCTACAGCCCTATCAGTGGCCTCATTGAGCTGTTCCCGAGTACAGGTCACCTGATACCTACTTGCTTTTCTGCTCCCAAAGCTCCACTGAGCACTGGGGCAGGAAAGCAAGAGTGGCATGTTCTCTGAGGGAGCCCCTACGCACACTTGACATGAGAGCACTACACTAGCCCACAATACACAATACAATACCATTTTGAAACAAAGAACATTAGTAGAGACAAAAATTAAAATCAAAGAACTAGGTAAATACCGTGTGGTTAGCAGTAAATGTAGATAAATAGATGGATAATGTCTTTATTGCACACCATTCAAAGTAAAAAAAATAAAAAATGTGTGAACCGTCACGGGACGCCTGGCAGATGTGAAACATCGAAATTGTTTTATATGAAAAAAAATAATAACAAATAAAAATAAAAATATGAGCCGTCACGGGACGCCTGGCAGATGTGAAACATCGACATTAGATAGGTACATGTAACAAAAATTAAGATGATTATTATGTGACAATAATTATGTATGAGCCTCAGTTGCCTAAACTAGACTGAAAAGCCTGTATGATAGGCAGCTGTGCTCCCCCTGCTTAATATCAAGTGGAATAAAAAATAACAATACATTAATTTTATATAAATAAGACCAATCATTATTGTGTATATGTATATATGCAATTAGAAGTACATTAATATAAATTAAAATACAATTGTGCTGTATAGTGTTTGAAATTTTTACAATAACAGGAACATGATTTAGGTCGGTGTTACGGTCCGAGTGTGTGCGAGTGTGGATATGAGTGTGTGTGGGTATGTTTGTGTGAGCGAGGGTGTGTGTGTGTGTGTGATTGTTGAGTGTTGTGTTATGTGGGTGCCTAAGTATGAGTTTGTATGATCCATGAGGGAGGGTAAGTTGTTACAATAATTGTAGGTAATTATTAGGTTTATTACACGATTACTTCAAAACATTAAGTAGGTGCTCAGTTTCATCGTACGAGTAACTTAAAAGAATTTGTGTTAGGCACTTTTTAAATTCATAAGGCTTGAGATGACATAGACAATCCTCAACAGAAAGCTTGTTATAGAGATACCCACCTAAAAAACAGGGAAAACGATTAGTGAAATTCGTATTAAATCTGATGCTATCAAATACTTTGTCAGTGCGCCTCTTATCCTGTTGCAGTGGGCGGATCTTGTGCTGTTTTATCAATAGTCTGAGTATGAATAGTTGACGTACGGACAGCACATTAGCTTCCTTAAAAAGTGCCGAGGTTGGGAATTTATATGGTAAGAAGTTACTAACTTTGAGCACGGCACGCTGTGCCCGCTCAAGTGAAAGCAAAGTAGTTTTAGCCGCGCCACCCCAAGCTTCAACACAGTACATTATAAGACTCTGGCAAAGAGAAAAATAGATGGTTCGAATTGTGCCTTTGTCAGTGATTATTTTGTAAATATGCAGAAAAGAACATATTGTGATGGGAACTAAATATGTCATAATGTTAAAATAAAATATTACGATTTTTTCCAGATAACGATGACTATTTATTGAATAAATATTTATTTTCATTAAATACAAAAATTTACGAATTTATTTCAAATCGTGACTACTTAATTCGTTTAATCAGTGACTTCGTTCACGGCATGCGTCGCCACGCCAGAAATCGGTTTTACGTGCGGCTATAGATGTTTCACACCAAAATAATAATAATAATAAAATATTAATAATAATAATAATTAAATATGAATAATCACTAACTAAATAAATAATAATAATATAATAAATCGTCGCCACACCGTACACACTACTGCATATAGACTGTGTATATATATACCACCAAATAGCGTGGCGACGCGTCGCCACGCCAGAAATCTGTTTTACGTGCGGCTATACATAGATGTTTCACATCACCAAAGACGTTTAAACTAGTGGTTCGGTCTGAACTGAGATCTCGCAAGTCTCCTATTAAAACAAAAAAATATTATTTGTAATCTTTGACTATCAAAATAATGCCACGAAATAAAGAACCACCTTACTTGACCTACAGTTTCATTTAAATTACAGATAACGGGAGTTCATGTAATGTGGATACTTTTTTGGGGTCCAAAATGCAGTTATTCTGGATTTCAGACTTTTGCCTTTATTTGTGTCACTAAAGCTACACGAATACCAAATTTCAGCACTGTGGGGTCACTGGTGTACCCTGTTACTTTTGTCAAAGTTCAGTTTTTATTGTGGCAAATAAATCAAAAACTATAAAGATTTGCCTAAAAATAAAAACGGAATCTAAATGTACTTATAAATACCTTTCATTTGACATCTTATTTGACCTAATAGTCTCATTTTTTTACCCCTCTTAAACCCCAATATCTCAACAACCCCCCCAACATTTTTAGCTCATTTAGTCACGCCAAAATTGTGCTATCACAACCTACTATACCTACCTATGTATCAAATTTCACGATGATCGGATCAACGCTTCGAAAGTTATCCTCGGACAAACAAACATACATGCATACATATATACATACATACATACAACGCCGATTTGGCCAAGTTGATTTAGAGATCTCGCTTCGCTCGATCAATCATAGGTACCATGGGCGGCCTGATATTTTTTTGGCATCGGCTGTACTCTATGAGGTAGAGTTAGCTCCAGTGCCTCTATGTCTATATCATAAGGTATATATGAGTCACAGAAGCGTGAAATGTACGTAGCTGTGGCATCTATTGTTTATTTATGCTCTTACGAGGGAAAGTTCAAAATACTAGAATGATTCAAATAAAGTTAACCAATATGAAAGTTCAGAGATATTGTTGGCAGAAAGGTTATCGAGTAGAGAAAACGCAGCAATATAATAAGTAGAAAGACGACCTAATAAAGGTTGCTGGGAGCTGTTGGGTGCAGGCCACTTACTAGATGGAAAGATGACCAAAAAAATGTTATTGGGAGCCATTATACCGCTCTGAAAATCTGGACGGAGTTCTATATTCAGCAGCGGACGGCCTATGATAAGATGATGATTATTATTGTTCTGAATCGGCAGAACCATAGCCTTATTACCTAAGCCCATTGCTGTTGCGTTGTTCTCTTGTCAGGCCTTTCCTTTCACACCTACAGTGCGTATCTCACGACGCGATAGCAATCGGCTTACGTAATAAGGGTACCGGTCTTCAAAACCATGTGCTAAGATGAAACTAAGTATTTCTACTTATTCAATTAGCGTCATTCTTTTCTTCTAATGAGATTTTCTTCCCTGACTTGATCTGTACTTATTAGCTTAATACCTTTCTAGATAGTAACATTATCTTCTAACATTATTAATTTCTAACATTTCTATTTATAGTTCAAATATTCCGAAAAGGATAGTTTGTTTATTATCAAGAAGAATATACAATTCAAATATGATTAAATATTATTTTTTTATCTTTGTAAAAAATAAAACCGGTCAAGTGCGAGTCGAACTCGTGCGCCGAGGGTTCCGTGCCTACCCATTATAATAGCACAATTTTATTTACTTACCTTATTTGAGGTTGGTGCCGATTAAGCTAGTCCTCTAAATTATATGAGGGCCCATACAACTCAAGGGACTATTTTAATTGGCGTCAACTATGTATGTATAGGGACACCCTTTCATTTGCAATTTTTTTTATTTTCCAGAATTTTTTCTTTATTTGTGCTGTAAGACCTTGTTTTATGCCAAATTTCGTGATTCTAGGTCAACGGGAACTACCATATAGGTTTTCGATCTAAAACCTATAGGGTACTTCCGTTTGACTTAGAATTGTAAATTTTGGTTAAAAGGAAGGTCTTATGGCATAAGTAAAGGAAAAATTTTGAAAAATAAAAAAAGTTGATAATTAAGGTAAATTTTGGTACTTACAAGTTTTTGCTAAACTCAGAACCTTGATTTTTATACACCTAATAGGGACTATGGACCTCAGTATCTGGTATAAATTTCAACTTGCTAGAAAATCGATGGTGACACACGGGCAGACGGACAAAAGAGTGATCTTATAATGGTTCTTTTTTCAACTTTTGAGGTACGGAACCCTAAAAATTAAAAAGAAATAGATTAATCATATAAGAGCCTATGCACACAGCGTATTTTAAACGCACAGATGAGACGTGCTACTAAGGTTCTATGCACACGGTTTCACGAACGGGAACTAACGGTGCGCGCTAATATAAAAAAAATATACCAAAAATAATGAAGGATTTCCTTTATGATAAAGAGGAAAAATGAAAATATCTTCGGGTAAAAAATTCAAGTCACACAAAGTCTTCTTTATGAAACTATACGAATTTCCAAAAAATATATTTTCTCTAATCTTTTTTAACAAATACTCTGTAGAGGTGCCAATCTTTTAGGAGATAAGCATTCGATAGAAACAAGCCGACAATATCCACAAGAACACAGAATCGACAAAAACACTTCCGATACGGCCCTTCCTCTCCAATAGATACATTTAAATCGACCTACTTACATTCTTTCAGCGAGTTCAATATGATCACGGGTGATGGTAGCGGGAGAGATATGTACCAACTCGCGATGCTAACGAGAGTTCAAATCACGACGGTAATTCTGTTCTGTCATATTTCTACTGGAAAATTGTAAAAATATTCAGTGTTCGTAATTCACACTAATATTATAAATGCGAAATTTTGGATGTTTGTTTGTTTGTTATTCAATCAGGTCGGCTGAACCGATTTCGATGAAATATAGTATGTACATAGATTATAACCTGGATTAACACGTTGGCTAGTTTTTATTCCCTAAATCTGGTCCCATGGGAAAAATGGGGTGTCAAGTCAAGTTGCAACAGCGAGTTTAGCTTTATTTCTAGGTTACCTACACATTTAGTAGTATAAAGGTATGATTCCGATCTCGGCAGCAAGCAGCAGTGCAGCCTGCCGCGCTGATTCCGAGCAAGGCGGCAGTGTTGCACTATTCGTGATGATGCGCTGTTGTATAATCATGTATTTGCTTTGAGTTGACTAGATGTCGATTGATGACCTCTTCTGAATCAGATAAATTTATCGTTTGTTGCAAATTTATTTATCAACATTCACGTAGATGTTATCGCTGTGGCGTCGGATGTGTCACTACTGGTCTACCGCGGCGGCAGGGCAACACTGCCACGCAGCAGTACTGATGCATTGCTGCCGTGGCATTGCTGCCGAGCTCGGAAGTAATCTTCTATTATATAAGAATCAAAGTCCTGACTGACTGACAGACAACGCACAGCCTAAACCACTGGTCGTAGAAACTTGAAATTTAGAGGGTATGTTTGTCAAGACAAATTAAGATCGCATCAAGATGCGCAAAGGTATACTAAGAAAGGATTTTTTGAAATACAACCTTTAAGAGGGTTAAAAGAGGGTTTTACGTTTGTATGAGAAACAGTGGTTCCTGGATTTATAAACTTGAAATTTGGCAAATATATTTTTTAATAAAAATAAGAGAAATGGTGTTTTTTTTGTTTTTCAAAAATCATCCCCTGGGTGGGTGAAAAGGGGTGTTGAACTTTGTATGGTAAAACATTATTCCTGAGGTTAATAAACGTAAAACTCTGTATAAATACTTATCAAGGTACATAATGAAACATGGCATAGTTACTTTTTTTGAAAATTACCCCCTAGGGTTGAAAAGGTGATTCATTCACCTGGTAGTCAATTAAGGTAGCCAAAAAAGGGATGTTGTAGTTTGTTCTACAACAATGTTAATTGCAATTACGAACGCATAACTTCGCATAAATGCTTTTTAGGTATATAATGATATGATATTTATAGGTAAATAATGAAATATTTTATCATGGTAAGACCACCAGGGTCTGATGATGGAGCAAGGAGGGAATCAACAGAACTCATTAATGGATAACAGTAGATTGTTAGTAATAGTAGAGTTTGCGAGACGTTTCACGATACAATTGACTACCAGCGTCTGAAGATTGGGAAGTTGACCATTCTTAATCAACATTATTATCATCAATATATTAAATAATCGTTACGGGTTCTGACAGACTGACTGAAAATCAACGCACAGCGTAACCCGCTGATCCTAGAGATTTTAAATATGGAGTAGTAGTAGTGTATCGCGTACGAAGTCGCGGGGCAACAGCTAGTCTCATATAAACCTATAGAGAATGTATGGGGGCCAGTAGTGCTGCAGCAGCACTGCTGCTTGCTGCCGAGATCGAAATCATACCTTAACGCGTACGAAGTCACGGGCAACAGCTAGTTTCATAATAAAATTAAACCGGTAATAGGACACAATCATAAGTAAAGAAGTCTTAGAGGCACATTTTAATACATTACCAACGTGGTTAATTCGATTATATTGCCTGATCTGCAAATTTTTTTTCAGGGGCTGTGGTACCATGGTATTCGTAGTTACTCACGATACAGACTATATATTTGTTAGAGTTCAACCCTAATGACTGTAATTGTATGTAAGTAATCGAGGCTTCTTAAATATTTTAAACACATCTGTTCTTAAGTCCTATGTCTAAGGTAAGCAAAACAAAACCAGTAACAAGACAACAGGGAAGCAACTTCTACGGCATAATTCCTATTTACAGTCACGTGTTTACTCTAAATAGATTAACCCCATTCCACATTGCTAACCTCGTGCCCACAATGTCAAGTGAACAAAGCTTGCCATTGGAAACTAGTCCTTTCTCCAACGGGTGAAGGTAGTCGAGAAAACAGGGATGTAAGATTTAAGAGAATCGTACGTTAATTATTTAGGTGGTCCATTCGTCAGTGTTAATCGGAACTAGAAGCCTATTTAAGTACAGAACAAGCCGAGACCAGAAGTTAAGGAATTATTTAGGGAAACTCAAATGGTATTAGGATATTTTATGGCCTTTGTAGATTCGACGAGTGCATAAGTAACAGGCGCTGAGCTTTAAGGTTGCGAGTTCGGTTCTGATCGAGGGTATATACATTTTTGCGTGATTTATTTATTGATGTCTAACATCTTTCCTCTCGGTTTGTGGGTGTGATATTGGCAAAAGGGACGGAAATGTGTAACAGGAAACCTTGTAGTTTTTAAGTTATTAAGTTATTAACCATAATAAAAACGGAACTTTTTGCCAAAATTCACAGGGTAAACCAGTGACCCGATAGTACTGAAATTTGGTATGCGCTTTAGTGCCACAAATATAGGAAAAAGTCTGAAATCCAGAATAACTGTCATTTCTACCACAAAAAAAGGTCCATGGAACATGAACTCCCGTTACCTGTAATGAATGAACCGTTGAATAAAACTGTAGGTCAAGTAATCTGGTTATGCATTTCGTGGCACTATTTTGATAGTCAAAGATTACAAATAATATTGTTTTGTGCTTATGGGAGACTCGCGAGATCTCAGTTCGGGGTGAACCACTAGTTATTCCATCATATTGAGGCATACATAAAGCCTTATGTGCCTGTGATTTCACCGGCAACCATACCCTTCAAACCAAAACACAGCAATGCTGCTTGGCGGCACAAATAGGTATATTTAAAGTACTTCTTCGGGCGAGCCCTTTCAAAAGGACTCTACTAAACTATTTTTTTTTTTTTTATAAATTATAGGCTAGCGTTTGACCACTACCTCGCCTGATGGTAAGCGATGATGCAGTCTACGATGGTACACGCTTGCCTAGAAGAAACCTATTCACTCGTGACTTGAAGATCTCTAGGTTGTAGTTATCAGGAAACACAGACTCAGGCAAGGCGTTCCACTCCTTGGCGGTGGTGGTGTTTCTAACACTCTAACTATTATCAGTAAAGAATACAATTGACTTAATGGTGACTAAAGCACTCTTTGAGTGTACTCAAACAAATATCTACATCATCAGCATTGGCAACTTAACTATTAGCCCACTGCTGGATCAGCTCCATCTGGTATAAGCCCCCCCCCCCCCCTCCCTCAAACGCGACTCCAACCGATCCTGTGAATTCGCATCCAGGTCTTACCCTCTACGGCCTCTATATGGTCTGCTCTCTCTTGGCCACCATTCGGTCAGGGCCTTACACTACATGTTACCACCATGTATTAACAAGTGTCCTGCCCAACGCCACTTTAGTCAGGCAAAAATAAAAAATAAATAGGAAAAATATGAAAGAAAAATAATAGACGAAAAAAAATACATACAAAGAGGTAATTCAATAAAATTTGGAATAGTATTAATACATTAACTAGTGGTTCGCTCCGAACTGATATCTCGCGAGTCTCCCATAAAAACAAAAACATATAGGTACACAACCACCGTACTTGACCTATAGTTTCATTCAAATTACAGGTAACGGGAGTTCATGTAAATTGGTTACTTTTTTGGGGTACAAAATGCAGTAGTTCTGGATTTCAGACTTTTGCCTGTATTTGTGTCACTTAAGCTACACGAATACCAAATTTCAGCATTGTGGGGTACCCTGTGAATTTTGTCAAAGTTTTGTTATTATTATGGCTAATAACTCTAAAATTACAACGATTCAACTAAAAATAAAAACAGGGTTGAAATGTTCTAATGAAAACCTTTCATTTGACGTGCCAATTGACCTAATAGTCTCATTTTTATTTTTTGTACCCCTCTTGAACCCCAATATCTCAACAACCCCCGCACATTTTTAGCTCATTTAGTCACACCTGAATTGTGAAATCACTACCTACCTATGTATCAAATTTCACGACGATCAGATAACCGCTTCGAAAGTTATCCTCGGACAAACAAACATACATACAACGCCGATTTGCCCAAGTTGATTTGGAGATCTGGCTTCGCCCATCAATAAGCATTTTGATACCTTTCTATTAAAAGCCTAAACAATTGTTTAAAATGGAATCACACATAGACAGAAAAAACAGTATAGAGATAGAAATCGTATAGCTAATAGATATAACGGGTTCAATTTCCGCAATGTAGCAAAGTGTTTGATCAGATTGGAAGTGTGTGTTCCGGACAAAGTGTACGTTGGAATCTTTGGCAACTGTAGAAACTGTGGCCTTATTCTTTGAATTACTATCGAGAATCTTCATAAAAATACTTCATAATAATTTATTTATTGTTGGTATTTAAGTGTTAAAGGTACTATTTTTCAAGGTTTTATTTTGAAGAATTTATTGGATTTTATGAAAAAGAAAACTGCATTCCCTAAGTAATATTTTAGGTATTTATTAGGGGTTACTAAGATAATATTTTGATGGATGCTGTATGTACTAGGGGTTCTACTTATGACAGTTTCGTTACCTAAACCAGTTTCACAGATTTTCATTAACGCCCAAAGCAAAGAGAGAGTGTTTTTGAAGTCTTTTTGTCCGCGCCATCATAACTAAAATCGATGCAGCCGTTTTCAATAATGGAAGAGTTTAAATATTAATTACGAATAAAATCCCCCAAAAAAGTCTACTCAAAGATTCAATACTATGTTTTATGCAAAGATATTAATTTATTTGGGTATTTAAAGATAAATATGAAAAAAATGAGTTGGGCAGGACACTTGGCCAGACGTAGTGACGACAAGTGGACTAAGGCACTAACAGAGTGGAGGCCGAGAACTGGCCATCGAAATAGGGGACGTCCACCAGCGAGATGGGTAGACGACATCCATAAGACCGTGGGTCGTATGTGGTTCAGACTGGCACAGGATCGGGAAGAGTGGCAGAAACAAGGCAGAACAGCAGTGGGTCGACACGGGCTGAGAATGATGATGATGATGAAAAAAATAAAAATAAATATGGCTGGACATTTCACACAGAGCTATCTAGCCCCAAACTACGCAAAGCTTTTACTATGGGAACCAGATAACTGATAGAATACTTATATACTTTTTTTGTAAATACATACTTCTATAGAAAAACATCCAGACCCGGAACAAATATCTGTAGATCATACAAACATTGGTTCCGTGGTGGGAATCGAACCCGCTACTTCCTGCGTCTCAGCCGGCAATTTGCCCACTGTACCACGGAGGTCGTCAAAAAAGATACACATATTTCAGCAGTTTATAGCCAAGGTCCAATCATAAGACGACAGACAGTCATAAAAACGAAAAACATAAACAGTGCACTAGGATTCTTATAAAATATAACAACGAAAAACATTTAGTGGCTAGATAGAATTAAAATTAAAGAGAAGTAAAGACAAATCTATTTTATTCTTCAGAACAAGATTTATATTGGAGCGTTTAACCTATTTTCTGGTGCCAAGAACAATGCAGGGATATCGACCTATTATTTCAGACTTCCCTGCGAAGGTGTGACATCAATTCCACCTCAACTTATGAATAATATATCTAAAAGTACACATTTATTGATGGTTAGAATAACTTTTTCCATGAATAAATTACATGTTTCATCGTGATATAAAAGACAGTATTCTTTAACTATGGTAAACCACTAAAAGAATCGAAAAAATGTATGAATGTCGAAAAATGTTTGCGTCCTCAGCCTCGTTGCGAAGACTTCGCAACTTTTTACCAACCGCCACCAAAGTTACACTTGCACAATCCCTTCCACTCCCTATCTTAGATTACGCCGACGTCAGGTATCTCGACCTTTCCGAAGTCCAATTGAGCAAACTTGAACGCCTTCAAAATCTTTGTATTCGGTTCGTATTTGGCTTGCGCAAATACGAGTATGACCATGTTTCAGAATTTCGCGCAAACTCAAGTGGCTCCCTATCCGTCTTCGCCGGAATGCACATATTCTGTCCCTTTTTAACACTCTTTTACATCCTTCTTCACCGTCCTATTTAAAGGAGCATTTTGTGTTCTTGCACTAGGCTGTAAGTCTCCAAACCCCTGTCCACAGTTCTCAATTTTATGGTGATTCCTTTAAAGTTCAAGCTGTGCGGCTGTAGAACGCTTTACCTTTCTCTATTAGATCATCTAAATCTCTTTCTATCTTTAAAGCTAAGGTATACAACCATTTCCTTTCTTTGTCTACGCACTGCTAGTTTATCGTTATGTTTATCTCCTTTATTGTAGTTTATATATAAGTATATATTATTATATTTGTAAGTATATATATTTAGTTTATTAGTAAGTATAGGTAGTTTATGTAGGTTTATGAACATACTCGTAGATACACCGCCGTCTTTTTGATTTTGTTTTGTCCTGTCCATCCAAAGGTTTTCTGGAAGAGCTCGCTTCTTAGCGATAAGACGGCCCATTGTACTTACCTTCCTTAATTTTTGTGTATTTTTAATTTTGTTGGTGTGCAATAAAGAGTATTTTATTATATTCTAAAAATACTCCATTTATTGAAGGTACAACGAATCTAGATATATTTCTATGCAGGATATTTTCAGACTTCATAGTTTATAATAATTATTGATCGAGCGAAGCGAGATCTCCAAATCAACTTGGGCAAATCGGCATTGTATGTATGTATGTATATATGTTTGTTGGTCCGAGGATAACTTTCGTAGCGTTTATCCGATCATCATGAAGTTTGGTATATAGGTAGATAGTGATGGCACAATTTTAATCACTCAATGAGCTAAAAATATTGGGGGGTTGTTGAGATATTGGGGTTCAAGCGGAGTAAAAAAAAATGAAAATGAGACTATTAGGTCAAGTGGGACGTCAAATGCAAGGTATTTATTAGTACATTTGAATCTTGTTTTTATTTTTAGTTTAATTTTTGTAGTTTTTGAGTTATTAGCCATGATAAAAACAAAATATTGAAAAAATTCACAGGGTACACCAGTGACCCCACAATGCTGAAATTTGGTATTCGTGTAGTTTTAGTGACACAAATATAGGCAAAAGTCTGAAATCCAGAATAACTGCCATTTGTACCCCAAAAAATATAACCAATTAACAAGAACCCCCGTTACATCTAATTTGAATGAAACTGTAGGTCAGGTAGTTTGGTTATTCATTTCGTGGCACCAATTTATTAGTCAAAGATCAAAGCCGGCATGCACAAAGATCACTTAAAGTATTTAGGGACTAAACATGTTTAAATTTTAAGTTTTTGTATAATTTGACAACTCCTTAAATCATATTTAGCCACTAAATACGTTTAGGCATCATTGTACAAGTCGCCCTAAGAGTAATATTTATTTTGGGAGATTCGCGAGATCTCAGTTCGGGGCGAACCACTAGTTCAATTGTGACCAAATCCCTACATTACCGGCGTGCCTAGTGTAGATGTTGAGGATAACATAGATTACACTCCTAACATTTGATTACACACGTTAGAACACCTATTGATCTGAATCAAAAAATCTAATTTAAAATCTTTTTATTGTTAAGTTATAAGATTTTAAAACCATCTCAAAAACATTCACGCCGGCGGGACGGTTTGAAATATCTATAAAAATAAAAATACTATTTATATTGTTTGTTACAAATGACAGTGAATGGACAGCTACCGACGAGTTCCACGTTTTTCACTGGTTTTTATAGATTGCTATATTTTTTATGGATGTTCTAGATGCCTTAGTGTTTATATACAGGTTATTTTTATTTTTTTGTATTCAGATATGACTGTACTGAATCAGACAATTATAAGAATATTCTTGTTAAAAAACAATTAAACATTATTAATTTTCTCATTATTATTGCAAAAACTATCATATTTATTATAAGTGTGCAATACTTAGTATTGCTAGGACCAGTATGTCAAATTTCGGAACGGAACGTTAAAATAATCGGGATTTTAGTTTTCAAAACGGGACAGCAACAATGGCTACCTTTTTGAACACACACGTTTTTGTAATACACGTTTTTGAGAATCATCATTTATCTTTATCGGATGCCAGTTTTTTAATATGTATTCATGTAAATAATTGTATATTATTTATGTTCATAAATGTACCCCTTATAAAACGTAGGTATTTATATCCCCCCCCCCCCTCCCCCCACAGACCTATCCAACAATTTAGGTAGGTACATAGAAATGAAATAGATCGGGAAGATGGCTATAGGCTCTCAGCATCCTGGAACCCGGTGATTATTAGGTGTGCACGTCCTGGGGCCCAATTCTGCTAATTTACTAGAAAAACTATTATGGAGCCATACCATTGTTAAATGATTATGATTGTTATTCCTGTCATAAGCTGCCAAACGTTCTATGGGGTTGTCATAGCAACGGCGATCATTGAAAAAAGATTGTGTTAGTAGAATACCAAAAGGTATCTATAGTGGCGATTTTTCGACGATACCATAGTCATAGTGAAGCGATTGGTTTAGTAGAATTGGGGCCCTGATCGGTCGTCTCAGTGCGTAGCTACGGTTAGTGTAGTACGTCGTAATATAAACGAAGACATTTCTAATTCTGAAGACAAAGTGAGGATAGTTGCTGCAGCTGCCATCACTTCTCGACGGTAGCTCCAAGTTTACAGTCCGCCCGTGACCATGGCTACTGCAACATAGTCGAAACGTCGGGATAACAAATAAAAAGGGAACTTCTCAATAAACTGGAACATCTACAGAACTTGTGCATTCGTTTTATATTCGGACTGCGCAAGTTTAATCACGTATCCAATATCAGATCCCAACTTAAATGGCTCCTTATTCGTCTTCGCCGTGATCTTCACTTCTTATTACTCCTCTCCTAAGTATTATATTGTCCACTCTCTCCTCCCTCCAATCTCTTCTCCTCAACACACTTCTAACCGCTATGGTGGCTCCTTATGCGGTAAAAATTTGGAATGCCCTCATCAAGTTCGCGCTAGCCCATCACTCAACATTTTCAAACGGAAAGTTAAAGAGCACTATCTTTCTCCGTAATTTTATATTATTATAGGTATGTATTATTATTCCACATAATTTATTTATTATAATCATAATATTGTAACATACTTTAAGAATAGTTCATATTAGTTTTAGGTACATATATATAAATTTATTATGTTTTTGTACACTCACCTACCTTTAAAATCATCTCTCTCTCTCTCTCTCTCCTCTCTAGGCTCAAAGGTGTTCTAGAAGAAGACACTTCTTAGGGTTAAGCTCACCTTTGTACATATCCTCTATTTTTAAATGTATTTTCTTCTGTGAAATAAAGAATAAGAAAAAAAGATACAGACGCGATAAATACCCGTTTTAATCAGTAATCATATATGATTACTGATAGGTATATTTCAAACTTTCGCGATCACTGTACACAGTGATCGCGAAAGTTTGAAATATACTAGGAGCATAGAATAAATAAATATTTACGGACCTCCTTAGTAAGCCAAAAATCGGGACATTCGGCGTCCCGATCAAGGGTGAATCGCACCGTGTCACCAGACCCCTGAAAATCGGGATGTCCCGCACAAATTGGGACACCTGGCAATACTAGCAATAATATAATAAATTGCATACCCTATGCATAATGTAATAAATGAATAATTCTTCGTGTTTGTATATTTTTAAGTTTTTTTATTTGTAGGGGCTCTTCTTAGCAGTTAGTTAGATAGCTATAGCATACGCCAAGACTCGTAGCAAACGGGACCAACCAATAAACATGTTTGTTTTCGTTTCAATACAATTACTGGTAATTAGTGTTCAGAATAAGAATCAAAAATATTGTACCTCTTGTTCAACTGTTGTACAATAAAGATCTTAAATAATAGGTATAAGTTTGCACAGTTAATCAATTACGGACGTACAAAAATGTTATCGATATTTACTCGGCGCATCACTAACGACTCCCGTACGGGCTGCAGAGCGAGCGAGATAGCAATCATCATCGTCACTTGTCCCACGTTTTATGACCCCGTCTGCCATTGGCGTCTACTCTAGTACGAGTATAGTAAGACTAGAGGTTGCGTTGTGCGCGAGCTGCTCGCAGCTCGCGTGTTTTTCTTTTAGTCGAAGAAGTAATTAAAGAGGATATCGAGCTGTTAAAAGCCATCAAAGAGGATATCCATGTGTAAGAAGCAGTCAAAGACGATATCGAAATGGAAGAAGCAATCAAATCAAAGAGGATTTCCAAGTGGAAGCAGCAATCAAAGATGATATCGAAGTGGAAGAAGCAATCAAAGAGGATATTGAAGTGAAAGAAGCAATCAAATAGGATATCGAAGTAGCAGAAACAATCAAAGAGGAAATTATAGTTGAGGAAGAAATCAAAGAGGATACCAAGGTGGTAGAAGCATTCTAAGAGGATGACGAAGTAAAAAAAGCAATCAAAGACGATATCGAAGTGGAAGAAGCAATCCAATGGATATTGAAGATGAAGAAGGAATAAAAGAGGATATCGAAGCGGAACAAGCAATCGTAGAGGATATCAAAGTTAAAGAAGCAATCAAAGAGGATACCAATGTGGAAGAAGCAATCAAAGAGGATATCGAAGTGGAACAAGCAATCAAAGAGAAAAAAATTGGATGTTCCAAAATGATTATGATAATGGTTGTATAAAAAAAATTGAACGTTGCAAAAAAGATCATGATGAACGTTGCATAAAAAAAATCTGGACGTTCCAAAATGATCATGATTGACGTTGCATAATATAAATGTATGTTGCAAAATGATAATGATCAAAAATTTGTACTAATATTTTGTCAAAGTTTGCTAGTGCTATCTCTTCCCGTTTAGAAGATACGAGCGATTAAAGTTTTGTAAGAAAAATCATAAATTTGTTGATTGGATATCGAAGTGGAAGAAACTATCAAAGAGAATGTTGAAGTGGAAGAAGCAATCAAATAGGATATCGAAGTGGCAGAAACAATCAAAGAGGAAATTGAAGTTGAGTAAGCAATCAAAGAGGATACCGAGGCGGTAGAAGCATTCAAAGAAGATGACGAAGTGAAAAAAGCAATCAAAGACGATATCGAAATCGAAGAAGCAGTCAAAGACGATATCGAAGAGGGAGAAACAATCAAAGAGGAAATTGAAGTTGAGTAAGCAATCAAAGAGGATACCGAGGTGGTAGAAGCATTCAAAGAAGATGACGAAGTGAAAAAGTAATCAAAGACGATATCGAAATGGAAGAAGCAGTCAAAGACGATATCGAAGTGGGAGAAGCAATCAAAGAGGATATCGAAGTTAAAGAAGCAGTCAAAGATGATGTCTAAGTGGAAAAAACATTCAAAGAAGATGACGAAGTGAGAGAAGCATTCAAAAAGGATGTCAAGGATGACAATAAAAAAACAGTTGCACCAAAAATTTATACCAATATTTTCTACAAGTTTGCTAGGGCTATCTCTTCCCGTTTAGAAGATACGAGCGATTGAAGTTTTGTATGAAAGACCACAATTTTGTAGAGAGCATAATGAAGTAACTGAAGCAATTAAAGAGGATATAAAAGTAGAAGAAGCATTTTAAAGGGATAACGAAGTGGAACATGCAAAAATAGAAGATGTCGAGGCGGAAGAAACAATCAAAGAGGATATCGAAGTGGAAGAAGCAATCAAAGAGGGTATCGAAGTGGAAGAAGCCATCACAGAGGATATCGAAGTGAAAATGCTATCAAAGACGATATCGAAGATGAAGACGCAATCAAAGAGAATAATGCAGTGCAAGAAGCAATCAAAAGGAAATTGAAGATGATATCGAAGTGGAAGGAGTAAACAAAGAGGATATTGAAGTGGGAGAAGCAATCAAATAGGATATCGAAGTAGCAAAAACAATCAAAGAGGAAATTGAAGTTGACCAAGGAATCAAAGAGGATACCGAGTTGGTAGAAGTATTCAAAGAGGATGACGAAGTGAAAAAAGCAATCAAAGTCGATATCGAAGTGAAAGAAATAGTCAAAGACGATATCAAAATGGAACAAGCAATCAAAGCGGATATCGAAGTGGAAGAAGCAATCAAAGAGAATATCAAAGTGGAAGAAGCCATCACAGGATATCGAAGTAAAAATGCAATCAAAAACGATATCGAATATGAAGACGCAATCAAAGAAAATATTGCAGTGCAAGAAGCAATCAAACGGAAATCAAAGAGGAAGGAGCCCTTACAGAGGATACCGAAGTGAAAATGCCATCAAAGAGGATATCAAAAATGAAGAAGCAATCCAATGGATATTGAAGATGAAGAAGGAATAAAAGAGGATATCGAAGTGGAACAAGCAATCGTAGAGGATATCAAAGTTAAAGAAGCAATCAAATAGGATATCAATGTGGAAGAAGCAATCAAAGAGGATATCGAAGTGGAACAAGCAATCAAAGAGAAAAAAATTGGATGTTCCAAAATGATCATGATAATAGTTGTATAAAAAAAATTGAACGTTGCAAAAAAGATCATGATGAACGTTGCATAAAAAAATCTGGCCGTTCCAAAATGATCAGGATTGACGTTGCATAATATAAATGTATGTTGTAAAATGATAATGATCAAAAATTTGTACTAATATTTTGTCAAAGTTTGCTAGTGCTATCTCTTCCCGTTTAGAAGATACGAGCGATTAAAGTTTTGTAAGAAAAATCATAAATTTGTTGATTGGATATCGAAGTGGAAGAAACTATCAAAGAGAATGTTGAAGTGGAAGAAGCAATCAAATAGGATATCGAAGTGGCAGAAACAATCAAAGAGGAAATTGAAGTTGAGTAAGCAATCAAAGAGGATACCAAGGTGGTAGAAGCATTCAAAGAAGATGACGAAGTGAAAAAGCAATCAAAGACGATATCGAAATGGAAGAAGCAGTCAAAGACGATATCGAAGTGGGAGAAGCAATCAAAGAGGATATCGAAGTTAAAGAAGCAGTCAAAGATGATGTCGAAGTGGAAAAAACATTCAAAGAAGATGACGAAGTGAGAGAAGCATTCAAAAAGGATGTCAAGGATGACAATAAAAAAACAGTTCCACCAAAAATTTATACCAATATTTTCTACAAGTTTGCTAGGGCTATCTCTTCCCGTTTAGAAGATATGAGCGATTGAAGTTTTGTATGAAACACCACAATTTTGTAGAGCGCATAATGAAGTAACTGAAGCAATTAAAGAGGATATGAAGTAGAAGAAGCATTTTAAAAGGATAACGAAGTGGAACATGCAAAAATAGAAGATGTGGAGGCGGAAGAAACAATAAAAGAGGATGACGAAGTGTAACAAGCAATCAAAGAGAATATTCGAATAGTGGATGTCGCATAATAAAAAAAAATTGACGTTCCAAAATGATCATAGTGGATGAGGCATAAATAAAAAAAAATTGATGTTCCAAAATGATCACAGTGGATGTCGCATAATAAAAAATAAATTGACGTTCCAAAAGTGATCATTGTGGATGAGGCATAATTTAAAAAAAAAATGACGTTCCAAAATGATCATTGCGGATGAGGCATAATTAAAAAAAATTGATGTTCCAAAATTATCACAGTGGATGTTGCATAATAAAAAAAAAGAAATTGACGTTCCAAAATGATCATTGTGGATGAGGATAATTTAAAAAAAATGATTTTCCAAAATGATCACAAAGGATTTTGCATAATAAAAAAAAATTACGTTCCAAAAGTGATCATTGTGGATGAGGCATAATTTAAAACAAAATGATGTTCCAAAATGATCACAAAGGATTTTGCATAGTAAAAAAAAAATTGACGTTCCAAAAGTGATCATTGTGGATGAGGCATAATTAAAAAAAATTGATTTTCCAAAATGATCACAAAGGATTTTGCATATTAAAAAAAAAATTGACGTTCCAAAAGTGATCATTGTGGATGAGGCATAATTAAAAAAAAATGATGTTCTAAAATGATCAGAAAGGATTTTGCATAATAAAAAAAAATTGACGTTCCAAAAGTGATCATTGTGGATGAGGCATAATTAAAAAAAAATGATGTTCCAAAATGATCACAGTGGATTTTGCATAATAAAAAAAAAATTGACGTTCCAAAATGATCATTGTGGATGAGGCATAATTAAAAAAAAATGATTTTCCAAAATGATCACAAAGTATTTTGCATAATAAAAAAAAAATTGACGTTCCAAAAGTGATCATTGTGGATGAGGCATAATTAAAAAAAATTGATTTTCTAAAATGATCACAAAGGATTTTGCATATTAAAAAAAAAATTGACTTTTCTAAAAGTGATCATTGTGGATAAGGCATAATTAAAAAAAAATTGGTGTTCCAAAATGATCACAAAGGATTTTGCAGAATAAAAAAAAAAAAAAAAAAATGACGTTCCAAAAGTGATCATTGTGGATGAGGCATAATTAAAAAAAATTGATGTTCCAAAATAAACATGATGAACGTTGCATACTAAAAAAAAAAAAAATTGGTTGTTCCAAAATGATGATGATGACCTTTGCAAAAACTATGAAAGTTGTCTCATGCCCCTCCACCAACATTATATAGAATCAAGCAAATTTACAGTAATTTTATAGTACACACAAGCCATGGGCTCCCTACAAAAACAGTATGAAAATTACGGCAAACGAAATATACGGTTTACGGTATTCATACAGAAATATTTTGTATGGGACAATTTTTTTTTTTGTATGAAAGACAATTTTTTTTTCATGGAACCGGATATAAAAAAATGTCCTCTGCAACATTAGTTTTTGCACCAACGCTCTAAGACCTATACTTTCCGAGATACGAGGTCGATGGGAGCGAATGGGGGACAAAAGGGGTACTTTAGGATTTATTCCCAACTCATCGGAACTCCCTCTATACAATCCCACCAAACATTTTCACCCTACGAGGTGGCATCTGGGAGAACAAACATGTCAATGAGTCAGTCAGTCAGTCAGTCAGTGGTAATCGAGCTTTATATAATATAACTAGAGGTTGCGTTGTGCGCGAGCTGCTCGCAGCTCGCGTGTTTTTCTTTTAGTCGAAGAAGTAATTAAAGAGGATATCGAGCTGTTAAAAGCCATCAAACAGGATATCAATGTGTAAGAAGCAGTCAAAGACGATATCGAAATGGAAGAAGCAATCAAATAGGATATCGAAGCAGCAGAAACAATCAATGAGGAAATTAAAGTTGAGTAAGCAATCAAAGAGGATGACGAAGTAAAAAAAGCAATCAAAGACGATATCGAAGTGGAAGAAACAGTCAAAAACGATATCGAAGTGGAAGAAGCAATCAAAGAGGATATTGAAGTGAAAGAAGCAATCAAATAGGATATCGAAGTAGCAGAAACAATCAAAGAGGAAATTAAAGTTGAGTAAGCAATCAAAGAGGATACCGAGGTGGTAGAAGCGTTCTAAGAGGATGACGAAGTGAAAAAAGCAATCAAAGACGATATCGAAGTGGAAGAAACAGTCAAAAACGATATCGAAGTGGAAGAAGCAATCAAAGAGGATATTGAAGTGAAAGAAGCAATCAAATAGGATATCGAAGTAGCAGAAACAATCAAAGAGGAAATTAAAGTTGAGTAAGCAATCAAAGAGGATACCGAGGTGGTAGAAGCGTTCTAAGAGGATGAAGAAGTGAAAAAAGCAATCAAAGATGATATCGAAGTGGAAGAAACAGTTAAAGACGATATCGAAGTGGAAGAAGCAATCAAAGAGGATATCGAAGTGGAAGAAGCAATCAAAGAGGATATCGAAGTGGAAGAAGCAATCAAAGAGGGTATCGAAGTGGAAGAAGCCATCACAGAGGATATCGAAGTGAAAATGCTATCAAAAATGATATCGAAGATGAAGACGCAATCAAAGAGAATATTGCAGTGTAAGAAGCAATCAAAAGGAAACCGAAAATGATATCGAATTGGTAGAAACAATAAAAGAGGATTTCAAAGTGGAAGAAGCAATCAAAGAGGATATCAAGCTGTTTAAAGTTATCGAAGAGGATATCCATGTGTAAGAAGCAGTCGAAGACGATCGAAATGGAAGAAGCAATCAAATCAAAGAGGATATCCAAGTGGAAGCAGCAATCAAAGATGATATCGAAGTGGAAGAAGCAATCAAAGAGGATATTGAAGTGAAAGAAGCAATCAAATAGGATATCGAAGTAGCAGAAACAATTAAAGAGGAAATTGAAATTGAGTAAAAGACGTCGCGGGCAATGATAAAAATAAAAAACAGTTTCATCAAAAACTTATACTAATATTTTGTAAAAGTTTCCTCGAGCTATCTCTTCCCGTTTAAAAGATACGAGCGATTTAAGTTTTGTATGAAAACCCATAATTTTGTGGTGTGGAAATTGAAGTAAAAGAAGCAATTGAAGAAGACATATAAGTAGAAAAAGACATTAAAAAGGATATCAAAGTGGAAGAAGCAAAAATAGAGGATATCGAGGTGAAAGAAGCATTCAAGGAGGAAGACCAAGTGAGAGAAGCATTCAAAAAGGATGTCAAGAGCAATGATGGTAATAAAAAAACTATTCGACCAAAAATTTGTACCAATATTTTGTAAAAGTTTGCTAGGCGTAACTGTTCCCGTTTAGAAGATACGAGCGATTTAAGATTTGTATTAAAACCCATAATTTTGTAGAGTCGATATTGAAGTAAGAGAAGTAATTGAAGAAAATATAAAAATAGAAAAAAACAATTCAAAAGTATATTGAAGTAAAAATGCCATCAAAGAGGATTTCGAAGTTATAGAAACAATTAAAGAGGATATCAATGTGGAAGAAACATTCGAAAACGAAAAGGAAGTGAGAGAAGAATTCAAAATGATGGCAATGGCGATGATGACCGTAAAATACCGATTCCACCAAAAATTTGTGCTACAAAAAAAATGATTTTCCAAAATGATCACAGTGGATGTTGCATAATAAAAAAAAATTGACGTTCCAAAATGATCATGTGGATGAGGCATAATTTAAAAAAAATGATGTTCCTAAATGATCACAGTGGATGATGCATAATAAAAAAAAAATAATTGACGTTCCAAAGGGATCATTGTGGATGAGGCGTAATTAAAAAAATGATGTACCAAAATGATCACAGTGGATGTTGCATAATACAAAAAAATAATAATAATTGACGTTCCAAAGTGATCATTGTGGATGAGGCATAATTAAAAAAAATGATGTTCCAAAATGATCACAGTGGATGTTGCATAATAAAAAAAAATAATTGACGTTCCAAAGTGATCATTGTGGATGAGGCATAATTAAAAAAAATGATGTACCAAAATGATCACAGTGGATGTTGCATAATACAAAAAAAATAATAATAATTGACGTTCCGAAGTGATCATTGTGGATGAGGCATAATTATAAAAATAATAATAATTGACGTTCCAAAGTGATCATTGTGGATGAGGCATAATTAAAAAAAATGATGTACCAAAATATCACAGTGGATGTTGCATAATAAAAAAAAATAAAAAATTGACGTTCCAAAGTGATCATAGTGGATGAAGCACTCGTTGAAAAAAAAAGATGTTCAAAAATGATCACAGTGGATGATGCATAATAAAAAAAAATTGACGTTCCAAAGTGATCATTGTGGATGAGGCATAATGAAAAAAAATGATGTACCAAAATATCACAGTGGATGTTGCATAATAAAAAAAAAAATTGACGTTCCAAAGTGATCATAGTGGATGAAGCATAATTGAAAAAAAATTGATTTTCCAAAATGATCACAAAGGATTTTGCATAATAAAAAAAAAATTGACGTTCCAAAGTGATCATTGTGGATGAGGCATAATTAAAAAAAATGATGTTCCAACATGATCACAGTGGATGTTGCATAATAAAAAAAAAATTGACGTTCCAAAGTGATCATTGTGGATGAGGCATAATTAAAAAAAATTGATGTTCCAAAATGATGACAAAGGATGTTGCATAATAAAAAAAAATTGACGTTCCAAAAATGTTCCAAAATGATGATGATGAACTTTGCAAATTTAACTATGAAAGTTGTCTCATGCCCTTCCACCACCAATAAATAGAATCAAGCAAATTTACAGTAATTTTATAGTACACACAAGCCATGGGCTCCCTACAAAAACAGTATGAAAATTACGGCAAACGAAATATACGGTTTACGGTATTCATACAGAAATATTTTGTATGGGACAATTTTTTTTTTGTATGAAAGACAATTTTTTTTTCATGGATCCGGATATAAAAATATGTCCTCTGCAACATTCGTTTTTGCACCAACGCTGTAAGACCTATACTTTTCGAGATACGATGTTGATGGGAGCGAATGGGGGACAAAAGGGGTACTTTAGGATTTATTCCCAACTCACCGGAACTCCCTCTATACGATCCCACCAAACATTTCCCCCCTACGAGGTGGCATCTGGGAGAACAATGATGTCAATCAGTCAGTGAGTCAGTGGTAATCGAGCTTTATATAATATAACTAGAGGTTGCGTTGTGCGCGAGCTGCTCGCAGCTCGCGTGTTTTTCTTTTAGTCGAAGAAGTAATTAATGAGGGTATCGAGGTTGCGTTGTGCGCGAGCTGCTCGCAGCTCGCGAGGGTAATGTGTTGTTTGATAGAAATCCCCCCCTTCGTAACTCTGACAAAACCAAATCATATAAGGCTAAAACATGTATTTTAAGAAGGAACCTTAAAAATAAGTAAGTTGATTTAAGGATACTTCTACTTACAATTTTATAACTTACATAAACAATCAATAGTTTTGTATCATAATCAGCAAATTCGTGGATACTTACTTAATATTTATTAATTCTTTAATGATGCAATTAGGTATGTAAGAATGGCGAGACGGGTTAGTTTAATAAATCCCACCAGCTTTAACCATTCCAAAGTCTACTGTGCCCGTATTAGCAGTAGGCCGTTAGGGTGTTTCCCGCAGAGGCGTACAAGGTCAGTTAATATCTATAAATTAAACAATTGAGAAGTTGGTATATATATTTTATTATTTTCTACATTGGGTATACCTTATAATCATCATCATATCAGCAGCCACAGGAAGTAGACTGCTGAACATAATATGTCAAGTAAAAAAGTAATATGAACGTATTTTAATAATCCTTCTCATATATCTCTAGAGCAACCAATCTCATCTCTCTCAACAAACTAATGCTATTAAATTTGAATACTCATTGACAAATGAAATAGTTAATAGATTTGAATCAGTTGATAATTTTCATATTATCTTTGCTTGACTCGGCGTTCGCCACCATCCTCAATGAGCTGTAATGAGATGCCAGTCGCAGTCGTTCCAGTTGTTGTCTGTTCGAAAACAAAAAATATATGAGATGTGGTTTTTAATAAAATATTTAACGCGAGATACTTATATCAATATATAGGTTTTTAAATTTTCTTAATTTTTTTTCATCTATGTACACACCTCGCTGTATCAACTTATACACCGTACTTCTGGCAAATAAATATCATTTCATTTCACCTTATATTCAATAAAGAACATGTAGAACTCAACAAAAATAGAAACATTTGGGATTTATGCGCATATTTTTTGTAATAATATTTAATAGTCACATTATCCACACAAACTGACGTGACGGCCCTCCTGAATACCATGATTTTACGAAGTTAGCGTCGCCTATCTGCTACTCAGTGCATACGCTTTATAAAAACATAACATAATATTATAAGTATGTTTCTATGTTTGTTTGTTCATCAAGGGTAGGTATATTAAAATATCGAAAAAATTGTCGTAAAGTGTAAACAGCATGCCTGCCTATTTAGATAGGAAAACATGGTTTGTCTTCCTGTTGCAATATTCAGGGGCAGGGTTCATATGTGAAACAAACTATATACTACTTGTAATTAGTCCATTGAAAAGTTACATTTGGGGTTGCGTTTTTTAGAGGACGCAATTTTATTTTTTTGATGTATAGTGGCGGTCAGTGTAAAGCTAAAACCAAGTTTGGGGGATCGCCACCCTTGTCCCACGGCCGCCATCTTGAAAATAGGGGTTGAAATGGTTTTTACGATATATCTCTTAAACTATTAATTTGATAAAAAAAATTTGTTAACATTTTTTGTTGCAAATTAAATTCTCTACAACTTTGGTCCAGTAACTTTTTGTAGTAGAACTATAAATAAAAAAGTTATAAGCGAAAATGTTCAGAAATTCGAGAAAAAAATTATATTTTTCGATATAACTTTTTTTTTATCATTTTAGCTTTACACTGACCCCCCCTAAACATCAAAAAAATAAAATTGCGTCCTCTAAAAAACGCAAGGTAAGGCCTAAAAAATGTAACATTTCAATGGACTAAATAACTTTGTCACCATGTGAAAGCAACAAATGTATTGAGTAGTAGAGTTCCTTGTGAAAGGGCTCGCCCGGAAAGTACTACCATCATACCTATTTCTGCTGCCAAGCAGCATTACTGTGTTTCGGTATGAAGGTGATTGCTGGTGAAATTACTGGCATATGAGGCTTTACATCTGTATGTCTAAAGTTGATGGACGCAGGGTACTGCAACGTAGAGGTCTGTGACCTACGTTATAAGGCAGTTCTTTGTTAAAGGCGATGGTTACCACTTAACATCAGGTGGGCCATAAGCTTGTTTCATTACCAGGTAGCATTAAAAAACCCTGATTAGCATTTATGACTTGGATTTAAAAGTAAGCTACTTTTTAAAATCGACAGTGGAAGCTAGTTTATAAAATACATATTTTTATTACCTGGTTTCACTTCGGATGGTGTCTTAAATGATGCGCGTCGGTCAGTGTCCTTATCCAGTAGCCACTACTGGACTAAGTGGTAAGTAGGTGTTAGCATAGTAATATTGTTGTATTGTTTTGTAGTAATTTTGTGGTAGTATGCATGATTCGTTTTCAATGTTCCATCAGTATCAAAACAGTATTTCCTATCATTTTGGATTTCTTCTGCAATGCTCATTCTGTGTTTAAATGGACATTTCACTTCCACTATGGCATCATCTCCAACAATTCCGTCAGGTGATGCTACTAAAGCACCTGAGTTGTGAAGCCAAAACCCAGTCGGAGAGACTTTCTTCTGTGTTGCTTCCTCGAAGAGTTTTAAAGCCACCTCTTCATAAGTTATTCCCCACTGGATACTTTTAACACCATCCAGATTTAATGATGAAATAATGATGGAGGAAATCTGAAATAAACAGAATAAAGTATTGGTAGTGTTCCTTGCGACTCAGCATAACAAATGCAAAACTTGTGCAAATATGTACCTGTTACGCTGCACAGCAGCAATCACAATCCCAAAATTGCTTGCAGTAATGCAGCCTAGCCTTATTTCATGCCACAGAGGATTACATCTTTAATAATAATAAATATTGCTGGACATTTCACACAGCGCTATCTAGCCCCAAATTAAGCAGAGCTTGTACTATGGGAACCAGATAACTGATAGAATACTTACTTTTAAACATTTTTTTTTGTAAATACATACTTATAATATATAGAGAAACAGCCAGACCCGGAATAAATATCTGTAGATCATGCAAACATTTGTTCCGCAGCGGGGATCGAACCCGCTACCTCCTGCGTCTCAGGCGGCTATGCGCCCACTGCACCACGGAGGTCGTCAAATAGTGGCATGTGCTTTGCCCAATAGTGGCATGTGCAATGGCCAAAATCTCTTTGTGGGAAACCTTTATATTGTGCAGTATGTCGTTTTTACAGCAAAATATAGTACTTACTGATATCGCTAGTCAATTTTTCATTATACAATTAAAAATATTACGGCTTACCTCTGTTGAGTACTTCTTATTTTTCATTGATGCAAATATCTGTCCTCTCAGAATCTCCAAAGAACCATCATACATGACCGACCACTATCGTAACTCTTTTCACCTTTCTTGAATACAGAAATTTCGTTCTTAAATTGCTCTATGATTGTACCCAAACATACAACCGCAGACATTTTATTTATTATGAAAAAGCTAAAATTACAAAAATCGCTCGTCGAAACCTGTTTGTTTTTACCCAAACGTCAAAATCCGCCATCTTGTTACGTCATACTTCCAGTCTTCCACAGTTCACTCGGTATGATACAGTGTAAATAATACAGTAAGTCAACCAGCTAGCGTGACTGTGTACATATAGTCACGTATGTAGGTACTTATCCGTTGTATATAAAGTAAAGTAAAAAGTAAAGTCCGCACATTGGCATACAAGAAGTTGAGGCACGACTTAGTGGTTTGTAAATTCTGATAGGTGTGACATAGTTGGTAAGTATTCATGTCTTCATGAGATTGAGGGTTAGGCATATACTCATAATTCTTGGCTGAGCTCTTTAAGGTGTTTGATCAGGATACATTCGGACCTATTTCTCTCCAAGCACACTTTCAGAGGACGCACCTTACCAGTGAAAAATTGCCGAAATATCATCTCGCATCGGTTTTATGTTAGTTTCTAATATGGATATGAGCGCGGTTATTACCTGGTGACATTCACAGTCGCATTCTCTTTAGACAAATCCGGTTGTAAGAACCGTTTGGACCTACTGTTTTTTCTGTATTCTGTGGCGAACGGCGAACACTCATTGTGTCGTTTACGCCAAGTTCGGGCAATATCGGACAGCACGCACAGGTGCGAATATAGAAAAAAATGCAACTGTCTCTTTTACGTTCCTGATGATTGGAGACAAATCGTCGTAAATGAGTCACTCAAGTTATTGGAATATAAGCTTTTAGCTACTGATTTTAAGACTTTCTTTTGCGTGGTAGTAATTTGCGTAAATATTTTGTATGGGACAATTTTTTTTTTGTATGAAAGACAATTTTTTTTTCATGGATCCGGATATAAAAAAATGTCCTCAGCAACATTAGTTTTTGCACCAACGCTGTAAGACTTATACTTTCCGAGATACGAGGTGGATGGGAGCGAATGGGGGACAAAAGGGGTACTTTAGGATTTATTCCCAACTCACCGGAACTCCCTCTATACGATCCCACCAAACATTTCCCCCCTACGAGGTGGCATCAGGGAGAACAATGATGTCAATCAGTCAGTGAGTCAGTGGTAATCGAGCTTTATTATATAACTAGAGGTTGCGTTGTGCGCGAGCTGCTTGCAGCTCGCGTGTTTTTCTTTTAGTCGAAGAAGTAATAAAAGAGGATATCGAGCTGTTAAAAGCCATCGAAGAGGATATCCATGTGTAAGAAGCAGTCAAAGACGATATCGAACTGGAAGAAGCAATCAAATCAAAGAGGATTTCTAAGTGGGAGCAGCAATTAAAGAGGATATTGAAGTGAAAGGAGCAATCAAATAGGATATCGAAGTAGCAGAAACAATCAAAGAGGAAATTAAAAGTTGAGTAAGCAATCAAAGAGGATACCGAGGTGGTAAGAGCATTCTAAGAGGATGACGAAGTGAAAAAAAGCAATCAAAGACGATATCGAAGTGGAAGAAACAGTCAAAAACGATATCGAAGTGGAAGAAGCAATCAAAGAGGATATTGAAGTGTAAGAAGCAATCAAATAGGATATCGAAGTAGCAGAAACAATCAAAGAGGAAATTAAAGTTGAGTAAGCAATCATAGAGGATACCGAGGTGGTAGAAGCGTTCTAAGAGGATGACGAAGTAAAAAAAGCAATCAAAGACGATATCGAAGTGGAAGAAACCGTCAAAGACGATATCGAAGTGGAAGAAGCAATCAAAGAGGATATCGAAGTGGAAGAAGCAATCAAGAGGATATCGAAGTGGAAGAAGCAATCAAAGAGGGTATCGAAGTGGAAGAAGCCATCACAGAGGATATCGAAGTGAAAATGCTGTCAAAGCCGATATCGAAGACCAAGACGCAATCAAAGAGAATATTGCAGTGCAAGAAGCAATCAAAAGGAAATTGAAGATGACATCGAAGTGGAAGGAGTAATCAAAGAGGATATTGAAGTGGAAGAAGCAATCAAATAGGATATCGAAGTAGGAAAAACAATCTAAGAGGAAATTGAAGTTGACTAAGGAATCAAAGAGGATACCGAGATGGTAGAAGTATTCAAAGAGGATGACGAAGTGAAAAAGCAATCAAAGACGATATCGAAGTGAAACAAATAGTCGAAGACGATATCGAAAAGGAAGAAGCAATCTTAGAGGATATCGAAGTGGAAGAAGCAATCAAAGAAGATATCGAAGTGTAAGAAGCCATCACAGAGGATATCGTAGTGAAAATGCTATCAAAAACGATATCGAAGATGAAGACGCAATCAAAGAGCATATTGCAGTGCAAGAAGCAATCAAAAGGAAATCGAAGATGATATCGAATTGGTAGAAGAAATAAAAGAGGATATCAAAGTGGAAGAAGCAATCAAAGAGTATATCGAGCTGTTTAAAGTTATCGAAGAGGATATCCATGTGTAAGAAGCAGTCAAAGACGATCGAAATGGAAGCAACAATCAAATCAAAGAGGATATCCAAGTGGAAGCAGCAATCAAAGATGATATCGAAGTGGAAGAAGCAATCAAAGAGGATATTGAAGTGAAAGAAGCAATCAAATAGGATATCGAAGTAGCAGAAACAATTAAAGAGGAAATTGAAATTGAGTAGAAGACGTCGAGGACAATGATAAAAATAAAAAACGGTTTCACCAAAAACTTATACTAATATTTTGTAAAAGTTTCCTAGAGCTATATCTTCCCGTTTAAAAGATACGAGCGATTTAAGTTTTGTATGAAAACCCATAATTTTGTGGAGTGAAAATTGAAGTAAAAGAAGCAATTGAAGAAGACATATAAGTAGAAAAAGACATTAAAAAGGATATCAAAGTGGAAGAAGCAAAAATAGAGGATATCGAGGTGAAAGAAGCATTCAAGGAGGAAGACAAAGTGAGAGAAGCATTCAAAAAGGATGTCAAGAGCAATGATGGTAATAAAAAAATTATTCGACCAAAACTTTGTACCAATATTTTGTAAAAGTTTGCTAGGCGTAACTGTTCCCGTTTAGAAGATACGAGCGATTGAAGATTTGTATTAAAACCCATAATTTTGTAGAGTGGGAATTGAAGTAAAAGAAGCAATTGAAGAAAATATATAAGTAGATAAAGCAATTAAAAAGGATATCAAAGTAGAAGAAGCAAAATGAAAGAAGCATTTAAAGTGGAAGACGAAGTAAGAGAAGCATTCAAAACGGATGTCAAGGGCAATGATGGTATTAAAAAAACTATTCCACCAAAAATTTGTACCAATATTTTGTAAAAGTTTGCTAGGCGTAACTCTTCCCGTTTAGAAGATACGAGCGATTTAAGATTTGTATTAAAACCCATAATTTTGTAGAGTGGAAATTGTAGTAAAAGAAGCAATTGAAGAAAATATATAAGTAAAAAAGCAATTAAAAAGGATATCAAAGTGGAAGAAGCAAAAATAGAGGATATCGAGGTGAAAGAAGCATTCAAAGCGGAAGACGAAGTAAGAGAAGCATTCAAAAAGGATCTCAAGGGCAATAATGGTATTAAAAAAACTATTCCACCAAAAATTAGTACCAATTTTTTGTAAAAGTTTGCTGGGAGTAACTCTTCCCGTTTAGAAGATACGAGCGATTTAAGATTTGTATTAAAACCCATAATTTTGTAGAGTCGATATTGAAGTAAGAGTAGTAATTGAAGAAAATAGAAAAATAGAAAAAACAATTCAAAAGTATATTGAAGTAAAAATGCCATCAAAGAGGATTTCGAAGTTATAGAAACAATTAAAGAGGATATCAATGTGGAAGAAACATTCGAAAACGAAAAGGAAGTGAGAGAAGAATTCAAAATGATGGCAAGGGCGATGATGACCGTAAAATAACGATTCCACCAAAAATTTGTGCTACAAAAAAAAATTGATTTTCCAAAATGATCACAGTGGATGTTGCATAATAAAAAAAAAATGACGTTCCAAAATGATCATGTGGATGAGGCATAATTTAAAAAAATGATGTACCAAAATGATCACAGTGGATGTTGCATAATACAAAAAAAATAATAATAATCGACGTTCCAAAGTGATCATTGTGGATGAGGCGTAGTTAAAAAAATGATGTACCAAAATGATCACAGTGGATGTTGCATAATAAAAAAACAAAAATAATAATTGACGTTCCAAAGTGATCATTGTGGATGAGGCATAATTAAAAAAAATGATGTTCCAAAATGATCACAGTGGATGTTGCATAATAAAAAAAAAATATAATAATTGACGTTCCAAAGTGATCATTGTGGATGAGGCGTAGTTAAAAAAATGATGTACCAAAATGATCACAGTGGATGTTGCATAATACAAAAAAAATAATAATAATTGACGTTCCAAAGTGATCATTGTGGATGAGGCATAATTAAAAAAAATGATGTTCCAAAATGATCACAGTGGATGTTGCATAATAAAAAAAAATAATTGACGTTCCAAAGTGATCATTGTGGATGAGGCATAATTAAAAAAAATTATGTACCAAAATGATTACAGTGGATGTTGCATAATAAAAAAAAATAATTGACGTTCCAAAGTGATCATTGTGGATGAGGCATAATTTAAAAAAATGATGTACCAAAATGATCACAGTGGATGTTGCATAATACAAAAAAAAAAATTGACGTTCCAAAGTGATCATTGTGGATGAGGCATAATTTAAAAAAATGATGTACCAAAATGATCACAGTGGATGTTGCATAATAAAAAAAAAAAAACAATGACGTCCCAAAGTGATCATAGTGGATGAGGCATAATTGAAAAAAAAATGATGTTCCAAAATGATCACAGTGGATGATGCATAATAAAAAAAAAAATTGACGTTCCAAAGTGATCATTGTGGATGAGGCGTAATTAAAAAAATGATGTACCAAAATGATCACAGTGGATGTTGCATAATACAAAAATAATAATAATAATTGACGTTCCAAAGTGATCATTGTGGATGAGGCATAATTAAAAAAATGATGTTTCAAAATGATATCAGTGGATATTGCATAATAAAAAAAAAATTGACGTTCCAAAGTGATCATTGTGGATGAGGCATAATTAAAAAAATGTGGATGTTCCAAAATAAACATGACGAACGTTGAATACTAAAAAAAAAAAAAAATTGGATGTTCCAAAATGATGATGATGACCTTTGCAAAAACTATGAAAGTTATCTCATGTCCCTCCACCACCATTATATAGAATCAAGCAAATTTACAGTAATTTTATATTACACACAAGCCGTGGGCTCCCTACAAAAACAGTATGAAAATTACGGCAAACGAAATATACGGTTTACGGTATTCATACAGAAATATTTTGTATGGGACAATTTTTTTTTTGTATGAAAGACCATTTTTTTTTCATGGAACCGGATATAAAAAAATGTCCTCTGCAACATTAGTTTTTGCGCCAACGCTGTAAGACCTATACTTTCCGAGATACGAGGTGGATGGGAGCGAATGGGGGACAAAAGGGGTACTTTAGGATTTATTCCCAACTCACCGGAACTCCCTCTATACGATCCCACCAAACATTTCCCCCCTACGAGGTGGCATCTGGGAGAACAATGATGTCAATCAGTCAGTGAGTCAGTGGTAATCGAGCTTTATATAATATAATATAATAACTAGAGGTTGCGTTGTGCGCGAGCTGCTCGCAGCTCGCGTGTTTTTCTTTTAGTCGAAGAAGTAATTAAAGAGGATATCGAGCTGTTAAAAGCCATCAAACAGGATATCCATGTGTAAGAAGCAGTCAAAGACGATATCGAAATGGAAGAAGCAATTAAATAGGATATCGAAGCAGCAAAAACAATCAATGAGGAAATTAAAGTTGAGTAAGCAATCAAAGAGGATACCGAGGTAGTAGAAGCGTTCTAAGAGGATGACGAAGTGAAAAAAGCAATCAAAGACGATATCGAAGTGGAAGAAACAGTCAAAAACGATATCGAAGTGGAAGAAGCAATCAAAGAGGATATTGAAGTGAAAGAAGCAATCAAATAGGATATCGAAGTAGCAGAAACAATCAAAGAGGAAATTAAAGTTGAGTAAGCAATCAAAGAGGATACCGAGGTGGTAGAAGCGTTCTAAGAGGATGAAGAAGTGAAAAAAGCAATCAAAGACGATATCGAAGTGGAAGAAACAGTCAAAAACGATATCGAAGTGGCAGAAGCAATCAAAGAGGATATTGAATTGAAAGAAGCAATCAAATAGGATATCGAAGTAGCAGAAACAATCAAAGAGGAAATTAAAGTTGAGTAAGCAATCAAAGAGGATACCGAGGTGGTAGAAGCGTTCTAAGAGGATGACGAAGTAAAAAAAGCAATCAAAGACGATATCGAAGTGGAAGAAACAGTCAAAAACGATATCGAAGTGGAAGAAGCAATCAAACAGGATATTGAAGTGAAAGAAGCAATCAAATAGGATATCGAAGTAGCAGAAACAATCAAAGAGGAAATTAAAGTTGAGTAAGCAATCAAAGAGGATACCGAGGTGGTAGAAGCGTTCTAAGAGGATAACGAAGTGAAAAAAGCAATCAAAGACGATATCGAAGTGGAAGAAACAGTCAAAAACGATATCGAAGTGGCAGAAGCAATCAAAGAGGATATTGAAGTGAAAGAAGCAATCAAATAGGATATCGAAGTAGCAGAAACAATCAAAGAGGAAATTAAAGTTGAGTAAGCAATCAAAGAGGATACCGAGGTGGTAGAAGCGTTCTAAGAGGATGACGAAGTGAAAAAAGCAATCAAAGACGATATCGAAGTGGAAGAAACAGTCAATGACGATATCGAAGTGGAAGAAGCAATCAAAGAGGATATCGAAGTGGAAGAAGCAATCAAAGAGGATATCGAAGTGGAAGAAGCAATCAAAGAGGGTATCGAAGTGGAAGAAGCCATCACAGAGGATATCAAAGTGAAAATGCTATCAAAAACGATATAGAAGATGAAGACGCAATCAAAGAGAATATTGCAGTGCAAGAAGCAATCAAAAGGAAATCGAAGATGATATCGAATTGGTAGAAGCAATAAAAGAGGATATCAAAGTGGAAGAAGCAATCAAAGAGGATATCGAGCTGTTTAAAGTTATCGAAGAGGATATCCATGTGTAAGAAGCAGTCAAAGACGATCGAAATGGAAGAAGCAATCAAATCAAAGCGCATATCCAAGTGGAAGCAGCAATCAAAGATGATATCGAAGTGGAAGAAGCAATCAAAGAGGATATTGAAGTGAAAGAAGCAATCAAATAGGATATCGAAGTAGCAGAAACAATTAAAGAGGAAATTGAAATTGAGTAAAAGACGTCGAGGACAATGATAAAAATAAAAAACGGTTTCACCAAAAACTTATACTAATATTTTGTAAAAGTTTCCTCGAGCTATCTCTTCCCGTTTAAAAGATACGAGCGATTTAAATTTAGTATGAAAACCCATAATTTTGTAGAGTGGAAATTGTAGTAAAAGAAGCAATTGAAGAAAATATATAAGTAGAAAAAGCAATTAAAAAGGATATCAAAGTGGAAGAAGCAAACATAGAGGATATCGAGGTGAAAGAAGCATTCAAAAAGGATTTCAAGATCAATGATGGTAATAAAAAAAATATTCGACCAAAAATTAGTACCATTATTTTGTAAAAGTTTGCTAGGCGTAACTGTTCCCGTTTAGAAGATACGAGCGATTTAAGATTTGTATTAAAACCCATAATTTTGTAGAGTGGGAATTGAAGTAAAAGAAGCAATTGAAGGAAATATATAAGTAGACTAGAGGTTGCGTTGTGCGCGAGCTGCTCGCAGCTCGCGTGTTTTTCTTTTAGTCGAAGAAGTAATTAAAGAGGATATCGAGCTGTTAAAAGCCATCAAACAGGATATCCATGTGTAAGAAGCAGTCAAAGACGATATCGAAATGGAAGAAGCAATCAAATAGGATATTGAAGCAGCAGAAACAATCAATGAGGAAATTAAAGTTAAGTAAGCAATCAAAGAGGATACCAAGGTGGTAAGAGCATTCTAAGAGGATGACGAAGTAAAAAAAGCAATCAAAGACGATATCGAAGTGGAAGAAGCAATCAAAGAGAATATTAAATTGAAAGAAGCAATCAAATAGGATATCGAAGTAGCAGAAACAATCAAAGAGGAAATTAAAGTTGAGTAAGCAATCAAAGAGGATACCGAGGTGGTAGAAGCGTTCTAAGAGGATGACGAAGTGAAAAAAGCAATCAAATACGATATCGAAGTGGAAGAAACAGTCAAAAACGATATCGAAGTGGAACAAGCAATCGAAGAGGATATTGAAGTGAAAGAAGCAATCAAATAGGATATCGAAGTAGCAGAAACAATCAAAGAGGCAATTAAAGTTGAGTAAGCAATCAAAGAGGATACCGAGGTGGTAGAAGCGTTCTAAGAGGATGACGAAGTGAAAAAAGCAATCAAAGACGATATCGAAGTGGAAGAAACAGTCAAAGACGATATCGAAGTGGAAGAAGCAATCAAAGAGGATATCGAAGTGGAAGAAGCAATCAAAGAGGATATCGAAGTAGAAGAAGCAATCAAAGAGGGTATCGAAGTGGAAGAAGCCATCACAGAGGATATCGAAGTGAAAATGCTATCAAAAATGATATCGAAGATGAAGACGCAATCAAAGAGAATATTGCAGTGCAAGAAGCAATCAAAAGGAAATCGAAGATGATATCGAATTGGTAGAAACAATAAAAGAGGATATCAAAGTGGAAGAAGCAATCAAAGAGGATATCGAGCTGTTTAAAGTTATCGAAGAGGATATCCATGTGTAAGAAGCAGTCAAAGACGATCGAAATGGAAGAAGCAATCAAATCAAAGAGGATATCCAAGTGGAAGCAGCAATCAAAGATGATATCGAAGTGGAAGAAGCAATCAAAGAGGATATTGAAGTGAAAGAAGCAATCAAATAGGATATCGAAGTAGCAGAAACAATTAAAGAGGAAATTGAAATTGAGTAAAAGACGTCGAGGACAATGATAAAAATAAAAAACGGCTTCACCAAAAACTTACACTAATATTTTGTAAAAGTTTCCTCGAGCTATCTCTTTCCGTTTAAAAGATACGAGCGATTTAAGTTTAGTATGAAAACCCATAATTTTGTGGAGTGGAAATTGAAGTAAAAGAAGCAATTGAAGAAGACATATAAGTAGAAAAAGACATTAAAAAGGATATCAAAGTGGAAGAAGCAAAAATAGAGGATATCGAGGTGAAAGAAGCATTCAAGGAGGAAGACCAAGTGAGAGAAGCATTCAAAAAGGATGTCAAGAGCAATGATGGTCATAAAAAAACTATTCGACCTAAAATTTGTACCAATATTTTGTAAAAGTTTGCTAGGCGTAACTGTTCCCGTTTAGAAGATACGAGCGATTTAAGATTTGTATTAAAACCCATAATTTTGTCGAGTGGGAATTGAAGTAAAAGAAGCAATTGAAGAAAATATATAAGTAGATAAAGCAATTAAAAAGGATATCAAAGTGGAAGAAGCAAAAATAGAGGATATCGAGGTGAAAGAAGCATTTAAAGTGGAAGACGAAGTAAGAGAAGCATTCAAAACGGATGTCAAGGGCAATGATGGTATTAAAAAAACTATTCCACCAAAAATTTGTACCAATATTTTGTAAAAGTTTGCTAGGCGTAACTGTTCCCGTTTAGAAGATACGAGCGATTTAAGATTTGTATTAAAACCCATAATTTTATAGAGTGGGAATTGAAGTAAAAGAAGCAATTGAAGAAAATATATAAGTAGATAAAGCAATTAAAAAGGATATCAAAATGGAAGAAGCAAAAATAGAGGATATCGAGGTGAAAGAAGCATTCAAAGTGGAAGACGAAGTAAGAGAAGCATTCAAAACGGATGTCAAGGGCAATGATGGTATTAAAAAAACTATTCCACCAAAAATTAGTACCAATATTTTGTAAAAGTTTGCTGGGGGTAACTCTTCCCGTTTAGAAGATACGAGCGATTTAAGATTTGTATTAAAACCCATAATTTTGAAGAGTCGATATTGAAGTAAGAGAAGTAATTGAAGAAAATAGAAAAATAGAAAAAACAATTCAAAAGTATATTGAAGTAAAAATGCCATCAAAGAGGATTTCGAAGTTATAGAAACAATTAAAGAGGATTATCAATGTGGAACAAACATTCGAAAACGAAAAGGAAGTGAGAGAAGAATTCAAAATGATGGCAATGGCGATGATGACCGTAAAATAACGATTCCACCAAAAATTTGTGCTACAAAAAAAAATTGATTTTCCAAAATGATCACAGTGGATGTTGCATAATAAAAAAAAATTGACGTTCCAAAATGATCAATTGGATGAGGCATAATTTAAAAAAAAATTATGTTCCAAAATGATCACAGTGGATGATGCATAATAAAAAAAAATAATTGACGTTCCAAAGTGATCATTGTGGATGAGGCATAATTAAAAAAAATGATGTACCAAAATGATCACAGTGGATGTTGCATAATAAAAAAAAAATTGACGTTCCAAAGTGATCATTGTGGATGAGGCATAATTAAAAAAAATGATGTTCCAAAATGATCACAGTGGATGATGCATAATAAAAAATAATAATAATTGACGTTCCAAAGTGATCATTGTGGATGAGGCATATTTAAAAAAAATTATGTACCAAAATGATCACAGTGGATGTTGCATAATAAAAAAAATAAAATAATTGACGTTCCAAAGTGATCATTGTGGATGAGGCGTAATTAAAAAAATTATGTACCAAAATGATCACAGTGGATGTTGCATAATAAAAAAAATAATAATAATTGACGTTCCAAAGTGATCATTGTGGATGAGGCATAATTAAAAAAAATGATGTACCAAAATATCACAGTGGATGTTGCATAATAAAAAAAAAAAAAATGACGTTCCAAAGTGATCATTGTGGATGAGGCATAATTAAAAAAAATGATGTACCAAAATGATCACAGTGGATGATGCATAATAAAAAAATAAAAAATATTTGACGTTCCAAAGTGATCATTGTGGATGAGGCGTAATTAAAAAAATGATGTACCAAAATGATCATAGTGGATGTTGCATAATAAAAAAAAATAATAATAATTGACGTTCCAAAGTGATCATTGTGGATGAGACATAATTAAAAAAAATGATGTACCAAAATATCACAGTAGATGTTGCATAATAAAAAAAAAAAAAATTGACGTTCCAAAGTGATCATTGTGGATGAGACATAATTTAAAAAAATGATGTACCAAAATATCACAGTGGATGTTGCATAATAAAAAAAAAAATTGACGTTCCAAAGTGATCATTGTGGATGAGGCATAATTAAAAAAATGTGGATGTTCCAAAATAAACATGATGAACGTTGCATACTAAAAAAAAAAAAAAAATTGGATGTTCCAAAATGATGATGATGACCTTTGCAAAAACTATGAAAGTTATCTCATGTCCCTCCACCACCATTATATAGAATCAAGCAAATTTACAGTAATTTTATAGTACACACAAGCCGTGGGCTCCCTACAAAAACAGTATGAAAATTACGGCAAACGAAATATACGGTTTACGGTATTCATACAGAAATATTTTGTATGGGACAATTTTTTTTTTGTATGAAAGACAATTTTTTTTTCATGGAACCGGATATAAAAAAATGTCCTCTGCAACATTAGTTTTTGCACCAACGCTCTAAGACCTATACTTTCCGAGATACGAGGTCGATGGGAGCGAATGGGGGACAAAAGGGGTACTTTAGGATTTATTCCCAACTCATCGGAACTCCCTCTATACGATCCCACCAAACATTTTCACCCTACGAGGTGGCATCTGGGAGAACAAACATGTCAATGAGTCAGTCAGTCAGTCAGTCAGTGGTAATCGAGCTTTATATAATATAACTAGAGGTTGCGTTGTGCGCGAGCTGCTCGCAGCTCGCGTGTTTTTCTTTTAGTCGAAGAAGTAATTAAAGAGGATATCGAGCTGTTAAAAGCCATCAAACAGGATATCCATGTGTAAGAAGCAGTCAAAGACGATCGAAATGGAAGAAACAATCAAATCAAAGAGGATTTCCAAGTGGAAGCAGCAATTAAAGAGGATATTGAAGTGAAAGAAGCAATCAAATAGGATATCAAAGCAGCAGAAATAATCAAAGAGGAAATTAAAGTTGAGTAAGCAATCAAAGAGGATACCGAGGTGGTAAGAGCATTCTAAGAGGATGACGAAGTAAAAAAAGCAATCAAAGACGATATCGAAGTGGAAGAAACAGTCAAAAACGATATCGAAGTGGAAGAAGCAATCAAAGAGGATATTGAAGTGAAAGAAGCAATCAAATAGGATATCGAAGTAGCAGAAACAATCAAAGAGGAAATTAAAGTTGAGTTAGCAATCAAAGAGGATACCGAGGTGGTAGAAGCGTTCTAAGAGGATGACGAAGTGAAAAAAGCAATCAAAGACGATATCGAAGTGGAAGAAACAGTCAAAGACGATATCGAAGTGGAAGAAGCAATCAAAGAGGATATCGAAGTGGAAGAAGCAATCAAAGAGGATATCGAAATGGAAGAAGCAATCAAAGAGGGTATCGAAGTGGAAGAAGCCATCACAGAGGACATCGAAGTGAAAATGCTGTCAAAGCCGATATCGAAGACCAAGACGCAATCAAAGAGAATATTGCAGTGCAAGAAGCAATCAAAAGGAAATTGAAGATGACATCGAAGTGGAAGGAGTAATCAAAGAGGATATTGAAGTGGAAGAAGCAATCAAATAGGATATCGAAGTAGGAAAAACAATCTAAGAGGAAATTGAAGTTGACTAAGGAATCAAAGAGGATACCGAGGTGGGAGAAGTATTCAAAGAGGATGACGAAGTGAAAAAGCAATCAAAGACGATATCGAAGTGAAACAAATAGTCGAAGACGATATCGAAAAAGAAGAAGCAATCTTAGAGGATATCGAAGTGGAAGAAGCAATCAAAGAAGATATCGAAGTGTAAGAAGCCATCACAGAGGATATCGTAGTGAAAATGCTATCAAAAACGATATCGAAGATGAAGACGCAATCAAAGAGAATATTGCAGTGCAAGAAGCAATCAAAAGGAAATCGAAGATGATATCGAATTGGTAGAAGCAATAAAAAGGATATCAAAGTGGAAGAAGCAATCAAAGAGGATATCGAGCTGTTTAAAGTTATCGAAGAGGATATCCATGTGTAAGAAGCAGTCAAAGACGATCGAAATGGAAGAAACAATCAAATCAAAGAGGATATCCAAGTGGAAGCAGCAATCAAAGATGATATCGAAGTGGAAGAAGCAATCAAAGAGGATATTGAAGTGAAAGAAGCAACCAAATAGGATATCGAAGTAGCAGAAACAATTAAAGAAGAAATTAAAATTGAGTAAAAGACGTCGAGGACAATGAAAAAAATAAAAAACGGTTTCACCAAAAACTTATACTAATATTTTGTAAAAGTTTCCTCTAGCTATCTCTTCCCGTTTAAAAGATACGAGCGATTTAAGTTTTGTAAGAAAATTCATAATTTTGTGGAGTGGAAATTGAAGTAAAAGAAGCAATTGAAGAAGACATATAAGTAGAAAAAGACATTAAAAAGGATATCAAAGTGGAAGAAGCAAAAATAGAGGATATCGAGGTGAAAGAAGCATTCAAGGAGGAAGACCAAGTGAGAGAAGCATTCAAAAAGGATGTCAAGAGCAATGATGGTAATAAAAAAACTATTCGACCAAAAATTTGTACCAATATTTTGTAAAAGTTTGCTAGGCGTAACTGTTCCCGTTTAGAAGATACGAGCGATTTAAGATTTGTATTAAAACCCATAATTTTATAGAGTGGGAATTGAAGTAAAAGAAGCAATTGAAGAAAATATGTAAGTAGATAAAGCAATTAAAAAGGATATCAAAGTGGAAGAAGCAAAAATAGAGGATATCGAGGTGAAAGAAGCATTCAAAGTGGAAGACGAAGTAAGAGAAGCATTCAAAACGGATGTCAAGGGCAATGATGGTATTAAAAAAAATATTCCACCAAAAATTTGTACCAATATTCTGTAAAAGTTTGCTAGGCGTAACTCTTCCCGTTCAGAAGATACGAGCGATTTAAGATTTGTATTAAAACCCATAATTTTGTAGAGTGGAAATTATAGTACAAGAAGCAATTGAAGAAAATAATATAAGTAGAAAAAGCAATTAAAAAGGATATCAAAGTGGAAGAAGCAAAAATAGAGGATATCGAGGTGAAAGAAGCATTCAAAGCGGAAGACGAAGTAAGAGAAGCATTCAAAACAGAATTCAAGGGCAATGATGGTATTAAAAAACTATTCCACCAAAAATTAGTACCAATATTTTGTAAAAGTTTGCTGGGGGTAACTCTTCCCGTTTAGAAGATACGAGCGATTTAAAATTTGTATTAAAACCTATAATTTTGTAGAGTGGATATTGAAGTAAAAAAAGTAATTGAAGAAAATATAAAATTAGAAAAAGCAATTCAAAAATATATATTGAAGTAAAAATGCCATCAAAGAGGATTTCGAAGTTGTAGAAACAATCAAAGAGGATATCAAAGTGGAAGAAACATTCGAAGACGTAAAGTAAGTGAGAGAAGAATTCAAAATGATGTCAAGGGCGATGATGACTGTAAAATAACGATTCCACCAAAAATTTGTGCTACCATATTATAAAAGTTTGTTTTGTCTATCTCTTACCGTTTAAAAGATACGAACGATTAAAGTTTTTTAAGGAAAATCATAATTTTGCTGAGAGGATATCGAAATGCAAGAAGCAATCAAAAAATATATCCAAGTAGAAGAAGCAATTAAAAAGTATATCGAAGTGGAAGAAGCCATCAAAGAGGATATCGAAGTGAGAGAAGCATGTAAAAAGACTGTCATGACAATGAAAAAACGATTTTACCCAAAATTTGTGCTACCATTTTGTAAAAGTTTACGATGCCTTTTTATTTTCGTTAAGACGATACGAGCGATTAAAGTTTTTAAGTAAAATCATAATTTTGTTGAGAAGATATGAAAGTGGAAGAAACATTCAAAGAGGATATCGAAGTGGAAGAAGCAATCAAAAAAGATATCCAAGTAGAAGAAGCAATTAAAAAGTATTTCGACGTTCCAAAATGATCATAGTGGATGAGGCATAATTAAAATAAAATGATGTTCCAAAATGATCATAGTGGAAGTTACATTATAAAAAAAATTGACGTTCCAAAATGATCACAGTGGATGTTGCATATTAAAAAAAAATTGACGTTCCAAAAGTGATATTTCTGGATGAGGCATAATTAAAAAAAATTGATTTTCCAAAATGATCACAAAGGATTTTGCATAATAAAAAAAAATTTGACGTTCAAAAATGATCATTGTGGATGAGGCATAATTTAAAAAAAATTGATGTTCCAAAATGATCACAGTGGATGTTGCATAATAAAAAATTAAAAAAAATTGACGTTCCAAAAGTGATCATTGTGGATGAGGCATAATTAAAAAAAATTTGATTTTCCAAAATGATCACAAAGGATTTTGCATAATAAAAAAAAATTGACGTTCCAAAATGATCATTGTGGATGAGGCATAATTTAAAAAAAATTGATTTTCCAAAATGATCACAAAGGATTTTGCATAGTAAAAAAAAAATTGACGTTCCAAAGTGATCATTGTGGATGAGGCATAATTAAAAAAAATGATGTACCAAAATATCACAGTGGATATTGCATAATAAAAAAAAAATGACGTTCCAAAGTGATCATAGTGGATGAGGCATAATTGAAAAAAAAATGATGTTCCAAAATGATCACAGTGGATGATGCATAATAAAAAAATAAAAATAAATTGACGTTCCAAAGTGATCCTTGTGGATGAGGCGTAATTAAAAAAATGATGTACCAAAATGATCATAGTGGATGTTGCATAATAAAAAAAAAAATTGACGTTCCAAAGTGATCATTGTGGATGAGGCATAATTCAAAAAAATGATGTACCAAAATATCACAGTTGATGTTGCATAATAAAAAAAAATGACGTTCCAAAGTGATCATAGTGGATGAGGCATACTTTAAAAAAAATGATGTTCCAAAATGATCACAGTGGATGATGCATAATAAAAAAATAAAAAATAATTGACGTTCCAAAGTGATCATTGTGGATGAGGCGTAATTAAAAAAATGATGTACCAAAATGATCATAGTGGATGTTGCGTAATAAAAAAAAAATAATAATTGACGTTCCAAAGTGATCATTGTGGATGAGGCATAATTAAAAAAATTATGTACCAAAATATCACAGTGGATGTTGCATAATAAAATAAAAAAAAAATTGACGTTCCAAAGTGATCATTGTGGATGAGGCATAATTAAAAAAAATGATGTACCAAAATGATCACAGTGGATGATGCATAATAAAAAAAATAATTGACGTTCCAAAGTGA
This sequence comes from Philereme transversata, assembly GCA_963924445.1. Taxonomy (NCBI): domain Eukaryota; kingdom Metazoa; phylum Arthropoda; class Insecta; order Lepidoptera; family Geometridae; genus Philereme; species Philereme transversata. The sequence goes on from OZ004347.1 coordinate 19,035,634, forward strand.
TCATTGTGGATGAGGCATAATTAAAAAAAATGATGTACCAAAATGATCACAGTGGATGTTGCATAATAAAAAAAAATTGACGTTCCAAAGTGATCATTGTGGATGAGGCATAATTATAAAAAATTATGTACCAATATGATCACAGTGGATGTTGCATAATAAAAAAAAAATTGACGTTCCAAAGTGATCATTGTGGATGAGGCATAATTAAAAAAAATGATGTACCAAAATGATCACAGTGGATGTTGCATAATAAAAAAAAAATTAACGTTCCAAAGTGATCATTGTGGATGAGGCATAATTATAAAAAACTTGGTGTTCCAAAATGATCACAAAGGATTTTGCAGAATAAAAAAAAAAAAAAAATGACGTTCCAAAAGTGATCATTGTGGATGAGGCATAATTAAAAAAAAATTGATGTTCCAAAATAAACATGATGAACGTTGCATACTAAAAAAAAAAAATAGGATGTTCCAAAATGATGATGATGACCTTTGCAAAAACTATGAAAGTTGTCTCATGCCCCTCCACCAACATTATATAGAATCAAGCAAATTTACAGTAATTTTATAGTACACACAAGCCATGGGCTCCCTAGAAAAACAGTATGAAAATTACGGCAAACGAAATATACGGTTTACGGTATTCATACAGAAATATTTTGTATGGGACAATTTTTTTTTTGTATGAAAGACAATTTTTTTTTCATGGAACCGGATATAAAAAAATGTCCTCTGCAACATTAGTTTTTGCACCAACGCTCTAAGACCTATACTTTCCGAGATACGAGGTCGATGGGAGCGAATGGGGGACAAAAGGGGTACTTTAGGATTTATTCCCAACTCATCGGAACTCCCTCTATACGATCCTACCAAACATTTTCACCCTACGAGGTGGCATCTGGGAGAACAAACATGTCAATGAGTCAGTCAGTCAGTCAGTCAGTGAGTGGTAATCGAGCTTTATATAATATAATAATAAAAAGTAATAAATATTGAACTCATCAAAAATCCGACCAGTGATCAGTGTGACCATCAGTCCCCCTTTTAAATTGTAATTCCGTTCAGATACTGGCCCTCGGGTCACGGAGCGAAAAGGATCTCTGAAAATAGGGGTGTCCCAACGGACTGTAGGGTTAGTACTTCAAGTTTAATGGAGTTTTTGAATAGGAATGAATTGCGAAGTTCTATAATGTTAAGTAAACTGTAGTTTAATCAAAGCTACTCCTTATTGCTATATACATTATTAATTAATACTTATGAGAAGGTACAGTCAGATAAAGAGGCTCACTTTACTGGTGAGCTGATGCTGTCGCGTCAAAATGATATAAAGTGGGATTTTTCTGTAACTTTTTAATTTGTAATCTTCAACTTCTGGCATTTGCTTTTAGTACTTAGTTTTTAGTATTTGAGCCAAAAGTCCTCATCACGTATTGCGTCATTCAAGTCAAGTCAAGAAAAAATGAAGTCAAGTCAAGTATCCAGGATAAGTCCATCCTAATAAACACCCAGTAAACAATAAATACTTATCAGTTTGATTAAAAAACTTTATATATCAGAAACCATCGATAAACTTTAAATAAAAAGCAAAAAAAATGTTTTAAGCAATTTTGTATATTACTAGCTGACCCGCCGAACTTCGTACCGCCTTGACATGCGTACCTATGACGCGGGTTGCCAATGTGAATTGTCGATCGGCTATCATTAGGTGCATCTATGTATCAGAAAATGAACTTTCTTCATAATTTTTTTTAGCGTCAGTTTTTTCGACAGATTTATTCAGGGCGGAGACAAATCCAACAAATCAAAGAGCATCATAATTGGTCCCGCCGTTCTTGAGTTATAAATGGTGTTACTAACTCGACTTTGTTTTATACATATAAGATATAAATACAATACCGTATATTAAACAAGGTTTATAGGAACATGCCTGTGACAACAGTGGCTGGTGTATGGCCAGACTACTCTGCCGGCTCTCATTGACTGGACAGTGTTAGAGCTGGCCAGTATCCCGCGCATTTGTCACTTTTGATCCATTGGATTTGTCGAACTATTTACCAAAAAAACGTAGGTATTCTATCAGTTATCTGGTTCCAATTTGACAAGCTTTGCTTAGTTTGGGGCTAGTAAATTTATGTGAAATACCTAACATTATTAAATTACATTCACCATAGATTATCGTGTTTCAGAGCCACCGGTAAGATTTCCCGTCACGCTAGCCTTAATTATATCATACACCGGACTTTTTGCAGCGACAACGTTCCAGTCGTTCTCGAATGAAACGGTCTGATACGTGACGATGGTATGCAGCCTGACGCTCTGACTCTTGTGCCTTATGAGAAGGGTAGGCCTTTGGTGTGGGACGCCACGTGCGTCGATACCCTTGCGCCATCTCTATGTTGGTACACTAGTTGGGGCCGGTGCGGTGACAAATTCAGCCAAAGATCTCAAGCGGCACAAATATGGAAGTCTCGACAGAGCTTATAGATTAGAGCCATTTAGGGTCGAGACCCTGGGTCCATTGGTTACCGGGACCCATCGCGTTTTCAAAATTATTTCTGGGCGTTTGGTCGAAGTGACGTGTGATCTGAGAGCTGGCGCTTATCTGGGTCAAGTGTCTTGGGGACACTTCCGCCTGGTAGTAATCTGGAGCAGTTGAGCTCTTTAGATGATTCAACTGTTTCTTCTGTATTTTAGTCTTGTAAATATTTATCGTATATTCTTTCTGTTATTAAAGATACTTTGTCCTCGTTAACATTATTAATTTATGATCTAGGCAATATTAATTTGTTTGTTATCTCTTCACCTGACTGTACTTATTTAATATTTGGATAGGTATGACTTGTCTTATTATATACATAGGTATATAAATTTACTTAATGGTCTCTCATTTTAGGTATAATTTCATGCTTAAAATAATTTACGGAAAGTGAGAAAAGTTGTCAAAACTAATACAAATTCGTTTGCATGTTAGTAAGTTTTCTGTCTTGGCCATCTGTTTAGGTGCATCATCGTCATTGTCAGCCATAGGATGCCCACTGCTGAACAACGCCCTCTCCCATAGGTTTCCAGCGTGACCAGCTCCCAGCAAACTTTATCGGGTCGTATTTCCATCCGGTGTGGGCCGTAATATTTATCTCAGCCTAGCAGTTTATATGAATAAATTGAGCCTGAGAAATGAGAGCAAAACTTCCTTCAGCGAAAACAAAGCGGTATTCATCTGGATATATGACCCAGATGCACTTAGATCAGTTCTCTGTTCGTACACGCTAGATCTGCAAACAGCGCTATCTAGACCCAAACTAAACAAAGCTTGCACTATGGGAACCAGATAACTTGCAGAATACTTATATGTATAATATACATATATACATTCTAACAGATATCTGGTTCCCAAGCTTTGGGTCAATCGTCAAGTTGACTGCTAAAAACTCGGCCTATTAAGTGAGACAGCGATTTCTAAAAATATATACGAGTACATATATTTTTTCTCAAACATACTTGGAAATTTGAGCATTATTTTGACAACCTTCTTCCAGATAAATCGAAATTGCTGTACTGGCCAATTACATGCGAGCAGCGGCCGGCAAAGTTGTATGAAAATTCAAATCTGTCGTGGTTTAGCGGCCAAATTAAATTACATGGTAAACTCATATCTGCCGTGTAATTTAATAATATAATTTTTAGAAAAATCTAACAACCGACTTCAAAGTAACCTGGAATATTCACACTGAAAAATACAGTCGAATTGAGAACCTCCTCTTTTTTTGAAGTCGGTTAACCACCAAACTACATCTTTTACAATAAAAAAAGAAACATCGAAATCGGTTGTCGTGATATTGAGTTATTCGTCCATTTGTCGCGCACATACTTAATGCAAATTTAAGACTTATATGGTTTTCTCATGAATGCCATTGTCAGAACTGGACCAAATTGAAATTGAACCACACGGGAAGCACCAGCTTTTAAATAAAAAACGAATCATCAAAATTGGTTCACCCAGTCGAAAGTTCTGAGGTAACAAACATAAAAAAAATACTGTCGAATTGAGACCCCCTCGTCGGTCGGTTGAAAAAAACAAATGAACTTTAACGCTGGAATGATTGTTGTTCGATGTTCGTTATTGATTTTGAAAAGTAATTGTATTTTTTATTTTATTTTATTGTTTCCGCGCATTATTTGAGAAAAGTACTATACAAGCCTTGGCCACAACTAGGCATTGATGGACTTACGTATGTGTGCCTCGGCCCACATTTACACGTTCGTCCATCAACGCCTCTGTTGCTGGCCGCTGCAGTAATGTACTATTAATCGTCAACTCACCTGGGCCCGTAGCCAAATTACATTCGCTACGAATCTATTAGATTTCTACATACATTTGTTGTCAGCCAAGTTACAGTCGATTAGCGATGACGCTAGTCGATACGTCCGAAAATGTATGGGATTTGACACATGCTATAGAAATACCACGTGATTCAGCGACAACAAATGTATGTAGAAATCGAATAGATTCGTGGCGAATGTAATTTGGCTACGGGCCCAGGTGTCGTAACCAGAGTGTGATTCAGTTCAGTGAAAGAAAAAATTGTTAAATAAAAAAATATGCATAAACTTATATTTACAAACTACTGCCATCCAGTGTATCTAGTTGGCATGGCAGTGTAGGTCATTAGATTTTTTAAAGTTTTTTTACTTTTTGTGAAAACTAAAAAAAAACAGTGGAAATACATTCTAAAACAGAAAACAGGATGTCTGTGAAAAAACAATAAATCTACTGTTGTTTATGTGTCTAGGGTTGTGAGTACTGATGCGATCAATACTGCTTGACGACAGAAATGTACAGGCGGAGGTAGTGCTTCTTTTGTTTATTTTATTTATAAAGTTAAGTTATTTATAAGTAGGTTAAGTTTTGCAGACTTAGCGTGGCCCGAAGGCCTCGCTTGAAACCGTCCGTGGGGGCGAAGAAGACTGGACAAAGGAGGTTATTGTTATGATTGAGAAGGGAAAGTTAATTTAATTGGATTAGGTTTCATATTTAACGAAAGCTTAATATTTTTAATTAATTTTGCGAAGGGTGATTAATTAATCATCTAGATTGTGGTATAGATGTTTAGTGGCATTTTTTTGTGTATCCTAATTTATTTTTTGTAGCTCTTTTTATTTTCAAACAGAAAGAAAAAATATTATTCAAAAATATTTTATATACCTACATATTTTTGTGTACGACCAGTAGATGGAACAAGCGTATCGCCCGACTAAATAAATAATAAATAAATAAATATGGATGGACATTTCACACAGCGCTATCTAGCCCCAAACTAAGCAGAGCTTGTACTATGGGAACCAGATAACTGATAGAATACTTATATACATTTTTTTTGTAAATACATACTTATAATATTTAGAAAAACATCCAGACCCGAAACAAATATCTGTATATCATGCAAACATTTGTTCCGCGGCGGGAATCGAACCCGCTACCTCCTGCGTCTCAGCCGGCTATTCGCCCACTGCACCACGGAGGTCGTCAACTTATTACCTATGAGTACTTATTGCTTGTTTTTATTTTTGTATTGTTTTATTATTAATTTTATTGTTGGCTGCGTTTTACTACAATGTTGATCTCTTAGCATATACACCTACTCGACATCTTAGGTAAGTAGGTACAATAGGTGGGGCAGGCAACTTGTAAATATTATTTTATTAATTAATATTTGTGTTTTATTTTTTTCAAATAAGGCACTTTTAACTGACGTCCGTGACGCCAATGCAGGTTTAATGGCTGTAGACCAGCGCTGAGCAATAAGTTTATTGTTCAGCATAATGCTGAGCCATTCCCCATTTTCGGCACAGGGGTCATAGTGACTGGGTACGTTTCTTTAGTATTATTTTTTGTTTGAGTAACGTTTTTTTAATTGTCTGTATTTCATTGTCTTTATTTAATTGTCTGTCTTTACTTATCCACTGTATGTAGTTTCTGTGTGTTTGTTACTTGTGTCGAAATAAATGTATATATTTATTTAGCTTACATGGGAGCTACTGGCCACTAACAATAATAATTTTAAACTTGTGTGAAAAGAAGGCGGAAAAAAAATTGTTAGTTGAGGAGTTGAGAGTAAAGTTCAGAGTTCAGGACGACACGCCGAGAGCTTACTACGAGTTACGTCCGTCCGTGCTTCCGGGACCTTAAAACTGGAGACTGCGTGATTCCTACCTTCAGTGTTCTACAGTGACTCTTAAGCTATAAATTTTTTACACTATAGATTCTTATACATTTCATATTTTATTATTGGGAACAGTTAATTAAAAATTGGTGATTATGTAGTTTTTTGTCGAATAAAATTTTTGTGTTTCTAATTGTATTAAATCATATAACAATGCAGCCCCAGTTCCAATTCTGCTAATCTATAAGAATCTTACAATGCAAAAAAGTTTGTGTTAGTAGAATACCAAAAGGTATATAAAGTGAGTATAAGTAGGTATATAAGTAGAATGGTTTCCCATTCGTCGTCGACGTGATCTTCATGTTATGACTTTTCTCTTCAACACTCTTTTCAATCCGCTAGCTCCTTCTTATCTTCGTGAGCGCTTTGATTTTCTTGTCCCACGTGAGATGCCTTGTGACTTACAAGGCATCTCACGTGGGACAAGAAAATCAATCTCCTTCCTTCTCAAAACCTCTCCTCATTCCTCCAGTCGCTATGGCGGTTCCTTTACTGTCCATGGAGTCAAGCTGTGGAATTCACTACCATACTCTATCCGCGCAAGTCCATCACTAAGCATTTTTAAGCTTAGAGTCAAAGAGCATTACCTGTCCTTGTAAATTTTTAGGTTATTATGTATATTTTGTATAATGTGTTATGTTTATCTGTAATGTCGGTATATTTTAAAGGTATTATTTTTAATATGTAAAAGTATTTTATTTATTATGCTATATTATACATTATGTATAACAATTAGTATTTTACTCCAATGCCCTTTTCTCCGCACGTACCCACCACTATAACCAACTATCTCTATCTTCAAAGGTTTGCTGGAAGAAAACTCTTATTAGGCTCGCCTTTGTACATGTCCATTTTGTAATCTGTTTCTGTCTGTAAATTTATATGTGTACAATAAAGAATATGAATAAAGTGGCCATTATGCGTGGCCATTGTGAAGCGATTGGTTTAATAGAATTGGGCCCCTGCTTGGCGGCAAAAATAGATATGGCTATTATAATAATGGACACCCACCATTGGGCATTGTTTAACCTGTCTCACAAAAACCACCTCACAAAAATAAAATAAGACTTGCCTCAGGCCTGCAAAATTTTATTAACAAACCAGGCCGCGCCGAGAGTCAAACTTCTTTGCTAACACAGTGGATTACTTGCCCATTAGAGGTTGTCCTATTCTTACAAAGGTAGTTAATGTTTGTAAAATGTATCGAACTTAAGTTAAAAACATTCATTTTTGTTACCAACTTAACTAAACTATATCAACCGAGTGTTAAGCTCTAAATCCCAGACGATTCAAGTTTTTGTACAGAACTTATTTAAGTTTTTCCATCGACACCTACAATAGGTGTTGCTTAAACTTGGACTCAGGTTTCAGATTATCTGAATATAAAGAGGTTTTAGATTATAGGAAAACTATTTGATCCCTATTCGTAAAACTATACTTACTTTGGTTAAATTATGATGAATACAGATTTTAATGAATGAATGAATAAATGTAAATTCTTTATGATACATTTCAAACTAGTTACATATAAATGAAAATCAAGTTAATGTATAATGAGCAGTCTTATCGCTAATGAAAACGTTCTCGTCTAGACAACCTTTTGTTTCGATTGTATTTAGATTTTTATGTTTACTCGTTATTTTAACTTCAGTTATTTAAAATGATATTGACGATTGGAAATGGTGTAAAATATTTTATGCTTCGTCTCTGGCCTAGCCTTTGGTTACAGTTCTTATGGGGTCAACCCTCTTCATCCTCATGCGCCATTTTATACGTTTGAGTTCAGGGTCGTCAGGTCCTTTTAAAGGATTTCGCTCCAAGTAGTCAGGGGTCTGCCTGGCTTCCTTTTTGTTTCTTGCACAATGAGGGCACTCTCAATCATGTGCTCCTTGTTCCTACGCATTATTGGCCAGCACAGGCGCTTTTTTTTAATATTCTAGGCAAGCGTGTACCGTCGTAGAATGCATCATCGCTTACTATCAGGTGAGATCGTGGTCAAACGCTAACCTATAATTTAAAAAACTAAACATTTATAGGTGCTATTTTTAATTGTCCTTCGTATAAGTTCGTATCTGATTTTGTACAGTATAGTAACTCTCCTGGCTCAGTATCCGCATTTCTGTTACATGCATGTTGTTCGTTTGCTTTCCGCATAGCCCAGCATTCAGACCCGTACAGAAGAGCAGATCTAACTGCTTCATCATATCATATCAGCCAGGACGTCCACTGCTGAACATAGGCCTCCCCATAGATTCCAGAGTGACTCCCAGCAAACTTTATCAGATGTAGCGATCTAACTGCTCGCTGTACACATTGATCTGGACAGGTATTCTTCTACATAAAGTATTTTATTGAATAAATAAACTTTTACTTTGTCTTTGAGTCAGCTTTTAGTTGCATTACATTCTATAAAACAGCTTCTGCTTTCAGTGACTTCAAACGTTGCATTCACAGGCATCGAGATTAAATTTTCTTTACATTTAATCTTTATTAGTTCAGCTGCTGCTGAATTAGATATAAAAAATTAGAATAAGAACTTAATCATAAAATTTCAATAGATAAAAATAGAAATTAATTTAATAATAAAAATAGTTCCACCGTTCCACAATGTCTGAAGACCCGCCTCTACAACCAATGTGTCCTGCCAACATTAAACTACTGTGCTGAGACATGGACGCTCACGAAGGAGACTGTGCACAGGATTAGAGTCGCACAGAGAGCCATAGAGCGCGCCATACTCGGCATCACACTGCTAGACCGAGCCCCCAATACCGAAATTCGCAAGCGGACTAAAGTTCAAGACGTCGGCAAGCGTATATTGGGACTCAAATGGAGTTGGGCAGGACATGTGGCCAGGCGCGGTGATGATAGGTGGAGCAGGGTGCTGACTGAGTGGTGGCCCCGAGATGGAACTAGGAACGCAGGTCGTCCACCGGCAAGATGGGTCGACGACATTATAAAAATCGCAGGTCGTATGTGGGTTAGAACAGCGCAGGACAGAGGTGAATGGCGACAGCGAAGAGAGGCCTATGCCCAGCAGTGGGATGAGAAAGGCTGACAATGATGATGATGATGAATAAAACTAGAACCTATAACTTTGCCAAAGGAACACAAACCATAGTATGGTTATGCAGCGGTCTTCACACTAAGAAAACGTCGTGTGTTGAGTTTAGCAAAGTTTTATATCCATGAAATTAGGAGAAAAATACACCCTCACATACAAAAATACAAATAATACCCTCACATCAATGTTAAAGGAATGAATAATTACAATAAAATTTGACCTACTTTCCGAGAATTAGTAATGCATACTTACGTCAAAGTGGGATCTTGGGGTGTGCGACACCCGGCGCCGGATTTCTCTAGGGTGTAGGACATCCATCGCTTCAGATTACCTCTTTGAAGTCGAGTCTTTGTTTCGGGATTATGACGAATTGCCTTTTTTCAGAGGTAATGATCATTGTCGACAAATTCAAACGTAAAAAAGTAAGTCAAAAGTAAGAAACGGTAGAGAAAATGAATGTTTGTTTTTCTATATCAGACTCCATCTGACGATACGAAAAGTTTTATTTATATTTAAAGTTTTGTTTAGTTATTTTAGCTATTCATTATATCCACGACAGAAATAGAACATAAGTTAGGTAGCTACCTTTTTATTCTATTTATTATTTATACAGACAAATGCCTGCCCACGACTCCGGTCGCGGTAAATACTTTATTAAAATAAGCTTGATGTAGGATTTTATGTTTACCCAATTTATCAGGTTATGTGAGCTAGATTAACAGGTACTTTTTAATATTGTTACGAGCTGAGGGTTCGGGATAAAATAATGAGAATCGGTCTGACCAAAATAACACTTTTATTCAGCACTAAACTATGAATACACGAACTTGGTCACACGTAATCACAACACACCAATTCACACCACTGTTGCACCACTTAAAGTCACCGAAATGATCGCACGTATAGCTTAATCCAAACTGACTCGCGAGACCCTTCCACACGTCAGTCCTCCAGGGCCTCGCTGAGACTCACTCAGACTGACTGAGACTGACTGTCCGGCCATCTCTCCGGCCTATTTATATCGCACACATTTCGATTGTTCGAGAACGATGTCGATCCTTCCAGGAAAGGGTCGGTCCCTCGACACAATGGCCACTCCCCATTCTGCGAAACCACAAACAATAGCAACAATAACACAGCAAAACAAAAGCATTCGAGAAGGTTCGATTATTACTCATTGTTTAACAGCCTCGGCGTAACAATATGATCATGGCGCATGCAATTTGTAGAAGTATAATACAATAAGTTGCGTTGCTTTGGAATAGGCTCCCCCCACGTGTCGTACAAGGCGACTAATGGAAAAAGCGGGGGGATGGGCAGCTGCGTCCCCCATTTTTCAACGCCAACAGCTCAACTGCACTTGCCAACCCGCACGCCCAGAGTGTGGCGAGTACGGGGAATTCCCTCCCATGATGAACACAAGAGCAGGCCGCTCTGGGAATCTATGGAGGAGGCCTTTGTTCTGTAGCGGACGTCGCTTAGCTGATATAATTATGTTGATGATGATAAATAATACTAATTTTTAAAAATATATAATAATGCTAGCAAATGTTTGCTTACAGGAAAATATTTTTTTAAAGTGAAACTTTTATTACATCGTATCAAACTTTTTCGTCTGTGTGTTGCACGTGACGGTCGGCCGCGGAGTAGGGATAAAGTAAAAGGCGCTCGTCAGAGCAGCCGAGGCCAATATGGCGGCGCCTATAGTTCGCATCAGCTGACCGTGTAGTGTATAGACTATTACTCATTTGTGCCCACGAAAATTTTTAGTTAAATGTTTATAATGTGAAACAAAGTTTCACTTTTACCGTGGTTTCATAAAACCACACAATCCTTTTTTATTTTCTTTTTGCTAGCCTATATTTTCCCACAGCTGGGCAAAGGCGTCTCTCATCTCCTTCCTCCTATCGCGATCCTTGGCAGATTCCTACCATACCCTCTCGAATCCACTGATGTCATCGCGCCAACGCTCTCCCGGCAAATATTATAAATAAATAAAAATGTATATTGTACCCCAACGACCTCGGTGGCGCAGTGGGCGAATAGCCGGCTGAGACGCAGGAGGTAGCGGGTTCGATTCCCGCCGTGGAACAAACATTTGCATGATCTACAGATATTTGTTTCGGGTCTGGATGTTTTTCTGTATATTATAAGTATGTATTTACAAAAAAAAAAGTATATATAAGTATTCTATCAGTTATCTGGGTCCCATAGTACAAGCTCTGCTTAGTTTGGGGCTATATATTTTTTTTATTTATTATTGTTTCAGTTATTTGGTTCCAATAGAGCTGTTAGAAATGTCCAATAGTTTTTGTAATAGTAACATACGATATTTCAGGTCTATAAACCAATCTTATTCAAACTATAAATAAGATAATTAAATCACATGAACTCGTTAGCCCAGTAACATAAGTAAGTACCTATACGGGTAGTAGGTAGTGGGTAGTAAAAGGCAAGTGTGCGACCAAAGGCACAGAGAACGTTCCATTCCTTTGCAGAGCGCATAATAAATGTAGATGCAGGGTAGAACACAGTTACATCTCTTCAGTAGTAAATAGATACCTAGGTATAGCTATTTCGATTGTTCAGAATGAATTGGATTGCATGTAAGCTTTTGTTGAAAGCTATTCCTTAGACGATCTTAATTTAGTTTTTAATATTATTCATTTTATTACTTATAATCTTTTTATTTAGAGATTATTATATATTTTTTTACTTTTCGTGATCAGTTTCTATTACTAGTGGGTCGCCCCCAACTGAGATCTCGCGAGTCAATCATAAAAACCAAAAAAATATTATTCGTAATCTTTGACTATCAAAATAGTGCCCGAAATAATTTACCAACTAACTTGACCTAAAGTTTCATTCAAATTACAAGTAACGGGAGTTCATGTAAATTGGTTACTCTTTTTTGGTACAAATTGCAGATATTCTGGATTTCAGACTTTTGCCTTACCTTACTTTTGCAAATTACAGCACTGAGGGGTCACTGGTCTACCCTGTGAATTTTGTCAAAGTTTTGTTTTTATGATGGCTAATAACTCAAAAACTACAAAAACTTTACTAAAAATAAAAAGACCTGTCATTTGACGTCCCATTTGACCTAATAGTCACATTTTAATTTTTTACCCCACTTGAACTCCAATATCTCAACAACCCCCCCAATATTTTTAGCTCATTTAGTCACACCAAACTTGTGCCGTCACTACCTACCTATGTAGCAAATTTCACGATGATCGGATAAACGCTTCGAAAGTTATCCTCGGACAAACAAACATACATACTCATACATACAACACCAATTTGCCCAAGTTGATTTGGAGATCTCGCTTTGCTCGATCAATTATAATTTTAGTATATTTTAATCCAAGCTCTACAGTGGTTATGAATATAACTCACTAAGCTGAGAGGATAGGTACTGGACAAGCCTATTCGATCTATACCATTCCAAGGTCTACAATGGCTAGGTTTTTTAACCAGCTAGATCTACAACTTACCACTAGGCGCTCCATAAAACATTAAAATGTAAAGGCCTCAGTTATTACCCGAAAATCATTGTAATACTCATCGATAGTGATCCATCTAAGGCTTTGAATAATTAAGTATAAGACTGGACCCGTATTCCGCTGTTTTAATATCACCAGTAAGTATTTAAGTAAGAGGCTCCCTCAATTTAAGTGTTAATGATTAATGTAGAGTGACTAGCAATAACGAAACTAAATTAACATGAAATAACGATTTACTAAACACTGCGTGTAAGATTAAAGATTTTTATTAAATGCTTAATAACCTTTAATATAAATTTTCTTGATTGATATTCAGATAAAGCAATTGAAATATAAACCATTTGTTTTATGAAAAGTTCGTAGAAACTAGTTTCACTAACTGGTCACTTGTAGGCTTCTGACTTGGCTTAATAACAGTTCAAGCCAGGATTAACAACCTATTTGATCGAGCGAAGCGAGATCTCTAAATCGAATTGGGCAAATCAGCGTTGTATGTATGTATGTTTGTTTGTCCCAGGATAACTTTCGAAGCGTTTATCCGATCATTGTGAAAGTTGCTACATAGGTAGGTAGTGATGGCACAATTTAGGTGTGACTCAATAAACTAAAAATGTGGGAGGGTTGTTGAGATAGGTTGGGTTCAAGAGGGGTAAAAAAAATAGAACTATCCGGTCAAGTGGCACGTTTTATAAAAGGTCTTTGTGAGTAAATTTCGACCCCGTTTTTATTTTTAGTTTAAACCGTGTAGTTTTTAAGTTATTAGCCATAATAAAAACTGAACTTTGACAATATTCACGCATACGTATGTATATGCATATAGCTTTAGAGACACAGATATAGGGAAAAGTCTGAAATCTAGAATTACTACAATTTGTACCCCAAAAAAGCTTAACCAACGGACATGAACTCCCGTTACCTGTGATTTGAATGAAACTGTAGGTCAAGTAAGTTGGTTATGCATTTTATGGCAATATTTTGATTGTCAATGATTAAGTACTAATAATATTTTTTGTGTTCATGGGAGACTCGCGAGATCTCAGTTCCGGGCGAACCACTAGTTATACATTTTAAAGTAATTTTTTATATCTGTCTGTCTCTCTGTATGTCTGGCGGTCTGCTTTTTACGTTTTCACGGCTTAGCAGCAATTCAAAAGGACGATGATGAATATCAAAATGGATGGATGATGATTTCGATCAAAATTGGGTATACAGATAGATTATGGCCGGGATTGAGACATGGGCAACTTTTGACCCGACTGCGCAGGAGGGTATTGTTTTTGTTAACAAACCAAGCATGCGAAACCGCGAGCGCCAGATAGTTTCGTTATTCATATATACCTTACCAACTAGCGAAAAATGCTCAAAATAAAGGTGTTCTCCATCCTGTGGTTGACTAAGTTCATGCATTGTAAATCAAAGTCGCAGATTTGAGTGCTACATAACTAACAAATTTAAACCTGTATTCCCGCCATAAAGTATTTTTGCTAAATAAATAATAAATATTGCTGGACATTTCACACAGCGCTATCTAACCCCAAACTAAGCAGAGCTTGTACTATGGGAACCAGATAACTGATAGAATACTTATATACTTTTTTTTTGTAAATACATACTTATAATATATAGAAAAACACCCAGACACGGAACAAATATCTGTAGATCACGCAAACATTTGTTCCGCGGCGGGAATCGAACCCGCTACCTCCTGCGTCTCAGCCGGCTATACGCCCACTGCGCCACGGAGGCAGTAGGCTAAAAATCGAATGTACAAAATTCGTTAAAAATTTTATCTCGTTAGTATACCAAATCAAATTTATTTTAGGTAACTCAAATTTGTTTAATTCGATAAAAAGATATTATTTAACTCAGCTACAACTTACCTGGTTTATCTAAATCGCTGATGAACTCCTCAGTTTCCACGTACCCCTGGATTCCGGCCGCCAGCAGAAACACCAGCCACATTACCACTCTTCCACCACCTGACATAACCACGTCCAAATGCATCTCCCAACCCATCATCACAGCCATCAAAATTCAACTCATCACATTAAAAACACTTTCTAAATACCCTGTACTCGAACTTATAATTCTAAAACGCTATCTGAAGTACGCAATAAAAATATTCGAACAAGGAATTTTCAATAACTTGAAAGAATTTTTGAAACGGGAATTTAGTGTTCAATCGCAAGAATTTTCGTTGGAAATCTTTCGGAACGGGGCAAAATCTACGTGCAATGTTCAATCGGACTATCCCTCTTATTTTCTATGTTCAAAGTTTTCACTCAAAATTAGAAATATAAGTCATATGATAATTAAAAAAAAAGCTGCAAACGTTAAAAAAGCTCAATCAATCACTTGACAAACAAAACTTTTTCAAACTTGATGTAGTTTTAATGCACTATGTTTTATTATCACGAGCTCAAAAGGTTTTAATCTCTTGCACTTGAAGTTGAATTAAGAAATCGAACATCATTCAGCTGTATCCGAACTATGCTATCACGTGTTTTCAGTAAACAAATCGCGGGATCCCGCATCGACCGACACGTGCGTGCAATCCAACGCCTCGGGCCGCACTGATCGAAAACCGATAGCGAATGAACAAAACATCCTGATCCAAAATTTGTAAACTAATGCAGTGTTAAGTCGGATGATAGGAGAGTCTACTCTTGGAGAATGAAGGCTGGATATCTGTGAACATTCGCGCCACCGGGATTTACAAGGATTGCGGCTTGTAAAGAAGAAGCAGTTTAAATACTACCTTGCAGTTTAACAGTTTCACTCGGATTATTTATAAAAAAAAATGCAATAAACGCATCTTTTGATCAATAAATCAACAAATTAAGCACATTAGGCAAATACTTTTTTAACTACAAAAACTTAAAAATATCAAATTAACCGCGAAGTACAGCGGCGGTCTTATCGTTAAGAACGATATTTTCCAGACCACCTTGGGATAAACTGAAAAAATGCCATGAACCCCTTATAAAAGTTCTTAATTAAATACGAATATTGGCTACATTTTAAGCACTTCATTTTTGTATGAAATATTTATGCAATCCTATTTTTGAATTTATCAGTGTTAAATTAAACAGAAAACTACTAATTCGATTACCAATCACTATTATCCAGCAAATCTTCTTAAATATATAAAAAATCTCGTGTCATGGTGTTTGTGGTCGCACTCCTCCGAAACGGGTCTACCGATTTTAAATCGAGATAGAGGAAATATTGTATTTTTGTATGTTTGTAACGAATGAATTCAAACTACTGGTCCGATTTCAAAAAATATTTCACCATTCGAATGCTACATTATTTCTTAGTAACATAGGCTACTTTTTACCTGACTGCGCAGAAAGAGGGTAATGTTTTTACTGACAAACTATGCGTGAGAAGCCGAAGGCAGGTCAGCTAGTAGATTATAAAATTAAAATAATGTTATATTAAATTGTTTTTTGTGATTATTTAAATAAAAAATAAATGTGCAACATTTAATGTAAATGTACACATTTTATTATGTAATGTATGTAATTAATGTTATTCTTAGTATTATAAAATTGAGTACCGAAAACTAGGTATCACTCTAATATTTTGTACCTAAATTAAAACTGACTTGTAATTTTTGTTCCGTGTCTGGATGTTTTTCTATATATTAAATGTATGTATTTACAAAAAAAAAGTATATAAGTATTCTATCAGTTATCTGGTTCCCATAGTACAAGCTTTGCTTAGTTAGGGGCTAGATAGCGCTGTCTGAAATGTCTAGCAATATTTATTTATTTTATTAATGTCAAGCGAACGGATAGAGTCCGGAACTCTGAACTGCGCTCAAAGACCAAAATTGTTGACGTAGCCACCAAAGCCGCTCAGCTGAAGTGGAACTGGGCTGGACATGTCTGTCGCATGCCAAGTGAGCTGTGGGCAAGGATAGCCACCGAGTGGCGTCCTGATCCAGCGAGAAGGCGACGCGGCAGACCGAAACGTAGATGGCGGGACGAGCGGGAAAAATTCCTAACGGATTGGCCACAATCAGCTCAGGACCGCCAAGTCTGGAAAGAATTGGGGGAGGCCTTTGCCCAGCAGTGGGACACGAATGGCTGATAATAATAAAAAAAAATATTAATATTATATTTATATACAATAAGTTGAATATTATGACTTACAGCTGGCTATTTATTTAATAAATAAATTAAATAAATAAAAAACATGACAAAACTATCGTGTGAACCAACTCACGTGTTTTTTCTGTCTATCTATCCAGCCTCCAGCACCTACTGTTTGGTATAGGCCTTCTCTATAAGCCCCCAGTCCAATCGGTCTTGAGCAAGTCTCATCCATTGCTGCTCTCATCCATTGCTGTCCAACTTCCGCTACGAGATCATCAGAAGTGTATTTTACTTTATTGATCGAGCGAAGCGAGATCTCCATATCAACTTGGATAAATCGGCGTTGTATGTTTATATGTATGTATGTTTGTCCGAGGATAACTTTCGAAGAGTTGAACCGATCATCGTGAAATTGGTATTTATATAGGTAGTACTGGCGTGGTGTGACTAAATGAGCTATACATGTGGAGGGGTTGTTGAAATACCGGGATTTAAGAGGGGTTAAAAAAATGAGACTATCAGGTCTAATATGACTTCTAATTAAAGGTTTTTATCCGTATATTTCAACCTTGTTTTTGTATTTAGTTTTAGCCGTGTAGTTTTTAAGTTATTAGCCATAATAAAATCTGAACTTTGACAAAATTCACAGGTTACACTAGTAAACTCACAGTGCTGAAATTTGGTATACCTACGTGTAGCTTTAGTGGCACAAATATAGGCAAAACTCTGAAATCTAAAATAACTGCATTTTCGACTTCTAAAAAAGTAACCAATTTACATCCGGTTATCTATAATTTGAACGAAAACTGTATGTCAAGTTAGTTGGTTAATCATTTCGTGACACTATTTTGACAGTCAAAGATTACAAATAATTTTTTTTTTGTTTTTAAGGGAGACTCGCGAGATCTCAATTCGGGACGAACCAATAGTTTAAAACTTACTAACTGTTACAAGACTTAAGTCGCTAATATTTCATATCTTCTAATGGTCTAAGAGCCGGTGAAGATCGACCTTCACCGATCTGATAACCAGATGAGACATATTTTTTATCAAATATAATTTATAAACAAATATGCCTATAATTACTTGCCTATCTAAAGTGCTATCTAAAAGTTTTTAGCTAGGCAACAGTACTATAAGTATGATTTTTTGCAGGCAATGATTTTGAAATATGACTGATTTTGTAATAAAGTAATCTAAAATTTGATATAACTTTCGATAAGTTAGCAGAACGATGGAGTCACCTATATTGACTTACCTGTTCACATCGGCTTGCCAGGTAGCTATACACAGAAATGAGTAGGCAAGCCTACTGAGGCATATTCTGTGTGTTAAAAACTAACAGTGAAATAAAATTCATTTGGTTATCAAAAGAATGAAAGTGATGAAAAAAATCGATTAAAGTTAATGTAATTAAAAATAGCCATAATCACTTTTAGATAGGCAAGTAATTATAGGCATATTTGTTTATACATTATATTTGATAAAAAATATGTCTCATCTGGTTATCAGATCGGTGAAGGTCAATCTTCCACGTCTCCTCTACTATAACAAAGGCGTAACGTATACGAATATATGAAACCAGATAACATTCATCAAATCTTCACAAAGAACACCAGAATAAGAACTCGCTAGATTCTTATTATGGCGGCGTTAAATAAATAGCGTTTTACATCTCGCCTTAATTTAACATCTTTCTGTATAAATCCAACACCGGAATCTAAGCTTTAACCCACATTAATACAGTATAATTTCTAGTGCATCGTAAGATCTACTTCGAATTGCAATGAGAGTATACTCTACACTAAAAAAGGAAGTTTGAAGTAAGGTATTGCTAACTTCACTTTGAAGCGAACGAAATAATCATGAAAAACGAAAACTACTGTGAATACAGCGAAATATACCTTATTTACTGATTTTATGTTTTGTAGTTTATGCATAAGTTTCCAACATTATAAGGTCGGCCCAGTGGTAGATACCAGCGTGCATTAACTTATCGATCGAGCGAAGCGAGATCTCCAAATCAACTTGGACAAATCAGCGTTGTATGTATTGTTACGAGCTGAGGGTTCGGGATAAAATAATGGGAATCGATCTAACCAAAATAACACTTTTATTCAACACTAAACGATGAATACACGAACTTGGTCACACGTAATCACAACACACTAATTCACACCACTTAAAGTCCCCGCAATGTTCGCACGTATAGCTAAATCCAGACTGACTCGCGAGCAACTACTGTTCACGCAAGACCCTTGTCCACGTCAGTCCTCCAGGGCCTCGCTGAGACTCACTGACTGTCCGGCCATCTCTCCGGCCTATTTATATCGCGCACATTTCGATTGTTCGAGAACGATCTCGATCGTTCCAGGAAAGGGGTCGGTGTTTCGACAGAACGACCAATCCCCATTGTGCGCAACCGCAGACAATAACAACAATAACACAGCAAGACAAAAGCATTCGAGAAGTTTCGACTATTACTCATTGTTTAACAGCCTCGGCGTAACAGTATGTATGTTTGTTTGTCCGAAGATAACTTTCGAAGCGCTTATCCGATCATCGTGAAATTTAGTTTAAAGGTAGTGATGGCACAATTTTGGTGTGACTAAATGAGCTTAAAATGTGGGGGGTTTGTTGAGATATTGGGGTTCAAGATGGGTAAAAAAAAACAAAATGGAACTATCCGGTCAAGTGGCACGTCTAATAAAAGGTCTTTGACATTTTGACCCCGTTTTTATTTTAAGTTTAAACTTTGTAATTTTTAAATTATTAGCCATAGTAAAATCTGAACGTTGTCAAAATTCACAAGGTACATCAGTGACCCCACAGTGCTGAAATTTGGTATGCGTGTATCTTTAGTGGCACAAATATAGGGAAAAGACTGAAATCCAGAATAACTGCAATTTCTACCCCAAAAAAGTGTAACCAATTAACATTAACTCCGATTACCTATCATTTGAATGAAACTGTAGGTCAAGTAAGTGTGCTGTGGTAGTACTTCCCTGGACGAGCTCTTTCAAAAGCATCTTTACTACTCTTAAACTACAATGGAAAATGCTACGTATTTACCACAGTATATGAACAGAAATTAAAGAATAGAATATAATAATACTTTATTGTACACCGGAAATACATAAAAAACTATGTAAAAAAAATAAAAAAATAAAGCTTAGTAGAAAACGCTTCAGTCTTCACTCGAGACGCCACGCTCCGCGCCGCCAGACGCTCGTCTCAAGCGGGCACTCAGGCCTTAGCCTTAGGCCTCTTAAGAAGGCTCATCATAAATAAATAAATATAAATATTGCTAGACATTTCACACAGCGCTATCTAGCCCCAAACTAAGCAGAGCTTGTACTATGGGAACCAGATAACTGATAGAATGCTTATATACATTTTTTTTTGTAAATACATACTTATAATATATAGAGAAACAACCAGACCCGGAACAAATATCTGTAGATCATGCAAACCTTTGTTCCACGGCGGGGATCGAACCCGCTACCTCCTGCGTCTCAGCCGGCTATACGCCCACTGCGACACGGAGGCAGTCCGGATCAGGATGAGATCATTATCATCATCATCAGCCCACATTAGTCCACTGCTGGACATAGGCCTCTCCCAATACGCGCCACTGAGCCTGGTCTTCGGCTCTTCTGATCCAGTTTCTGTCTGCCACCTTTCTTATGTCATCACTCCACCTAGCCGGGGGGCGCCCCACACTACGTTTTCCGAGACGCGGTCTCCACTCAAGAACCCGTTTACCCCAACGGTTGTCGGTTCTCCGGCATATATGGCCAGTCCACTGCCGCTTCAGTTTGCTAATCCGCTGAGCTATGTCAGTGACCTTGGTTCTCTGTCGGATAACCTCGTTACGGATTTTATCCTTCAGAGAAACTCCAAGCATAGCCTGTTCCATAGCTCACTGCGCAACCTTAAATTGGTGGACTAGTCCTACCGTGAGCGTCCACGTCTCAGCACCGTAGGTCATTACGGAATAAGAAATAAGAAGAAGAATTTGGAATAAGAAAGCTCAAGGGCTCAATGTGAGTTTTAAATGTATTTTTGTTGGGATTAGCTTCAGCTTCAAAAAGTATTGTATCAGCTATCTGGTTCCCTTAATACTAGCTTGACTTAGCTTAGGGCTAGATAGTGTGTGAAAATGCATTATTTATTTATTTATAATAATTATATATTATTAGTGTTCAAAACTTTGTTTGTTTCAACTACTATGTTTCAAAGTATACCATTCCTAGCGTTACGCAGACATAGTGTTGGCGGACTCGCTACAAAAAAAGAAACTAATGTAATATTCATAAGAGAATGAGTTTAAGTTCGATAGTCAGATTTCTCAGATTTCTGTATGAATGAGCATTTCAAAGTTGATCACTATTAACGTGCATAATACTACGAAAATGCAACTGATTTTATAAACGGAAATGTTTGTGCGTTTGAATGTTGGTTATGTAATTAATACCTTCGCACAGCACTTCCTTCGTTTTCTTTTTTATTTTTATATCTAGTGTTTAGGTATAATAAAGAATTTTAATTCATTCATTCATTCCTTTTACAGCGCTTTTTTTACTGTACAGGCTGTTCGGCTGCGGAATGCTCTGCCCAAAGAAATAAGACGGTCATCCTCCTCACACACCTTCAAGTTGAAGGTGAAACAACATTACCTGACGATGTCATCTTTTTAGCATTATTTATTTACTATTTAAGTATTTTATCTGTTAGTATAGTTTGCTATTTGCTGTTACCTACGAGTATATATTAGTCTGTTTTTTTTAGTATTTTAAATATTAGGATTAATACTTTAACATATTTTTTATTATACCTAAGAATATATGTTTAAATGTATCCTCCAAACTACACCGCGCTGTACTAAATTTCGCTACATCCAAAGGTTGCCTGGAAGAGATCGCTTTCAGCGATAAGGCCGCCCATTGTATTGCCTTATTTGTTCTAGCCTAGTACTTATTTTTGTATTATTTATGTTTGTGTGGAATTCAATAAAGAGTTATCTATCAATCTATCTACAAGCAAAGCGACCTTAAGCAACAGGGAACTAGCGGAGTCTTTTCAAATCTTCGACATACTGAACAACCATGGTTATTGTTTTTATAATATGACTGCATTAGGAGTTCTTGTAGTTTTAGCTTCCCATAATATTTTCC
Source organism: Philereme transversata (assembly GCA_963924445.1). NCBI lineage: Eukaryota > Metazoa > Arthropoda > Insecta > Lepidoptera > Geometridae > Philereme > Philereme transversata. The sequence continues at coordinate 19,057,707 of OZ004347.1, forward strand.
AGATAGCTTTCGACAAGTAAACTGTCAAATCAATATTAGACTGAATCAGTATGAGAAGAATTCAAGGTTTAAATTTTGTGTTTCTTCTATTCCAGGGAAGGGAATTCTTTCGAAGGCAGAGTCGGTGAGCGTGAGCAGCATGGCTCTTCTTCTGTTCTCTCTGGTCCTCTTCACGATGTATCTCTGACATGAAGGACCGCGGGCCGGCCCCGGACCGCAAATGGTTTAAAGAACTGCGCACCTGGACTTCAAATCCATTTTACATGGGCAAATATTATCCTACTTGGAGACATTCCAAGATAAACTTTTATAAGAGAATTATAAAGATGAATTCAGGATCGATTTGTCTACTGGGATCTTTATAAATGGGAGTTTAAACCTATGTGTGGTAATTCAATAAAAAGTTATCTACCTATCTAATTTCCCAATTTAAAATTTATAACTAAGTAATGCTGGACATTTCACACAGCGCTATCTAACCCCAAACTAAGCAAAGCTTGTGCAATGGGGACCAGACAACTTCTAAAATACTTATATATGTACATATTTTATAACACACTCAAACCCGGAACTAATTTGTAGATCATGTAACATTGTTCCGCGGGAATCGATCCTGCAACCTACTGCGTTTCAGCTGACAATTTGTCCACTGTTTGTTTATTTGTTACTAGCGGCCCGCCCTGACTTCGCACGGGTGGACATTTATTTTTTAAAGTTTTTTGACGGCTAATTTTTTTACAACTTGGGTTACATTATTGAAGTATTCCTAATTTTTTCTAATAATAAATATAGCCTATGTTACTCAAAAATAATGTAGCATTTTAATGGTGAAATAATTTTTGAAATCGTACCTACCAGTAGTTTTTGAGTTTCGTTACAAAAATACAAATGGTTCCTCATTATAATATTAGTGTTTTAATATAATGTATCAAGCATATATAAATCAATATCAAGTATATATATTATCAAGTTATATACAATGCGTCAATGTTTATATGTATGTTATATGTACGACGTTTAATGTTAAAATTTAAGAGAAGAGCCAAGAAGCTCATAGGCAACGATGGGCTAGTTGATGCAAAGCTCCTCAGCCTGGAGCATCGACGAAAGTTTGCTAGCCTTTCGGTTTTTTATGTATAATGTACTCGACATTTCGGGGAGTGTGCTGCGAAATTTTTCAACCTAATCCCACCATCTCCATTCTATCATCGGACATCCAGACGCTCTGCGGTGCGCCACCGCTATATAGTAGAAATACCTCCCATTCGCACAAAGTGGTTCTCTTCGACCTTTATGCGCACCGTCAAAGAGTGGAACGCCTTGCCAGACGCTGTGTTTCTTGATAGCTACAATCTGGGTATCTTTTAGTCACGAGTGAATAGGATTCTTCTAAGCAAGCGTGTACCATCGTAGACTGCATCATCGCTTACCATCAGGCGAGATCGTGCTCAAACGCTAGCCTGTAATTAATAATAACAAAAACCATAGAAAACATACGAGTGAAGCCGTGGGCTCCAGCAGTGTTCAAGAGAACTCCGGAATAGCAGGAGTTTGCATATCTCGAGTGTATGCATGAATAACGCACACGGAGGAGCTCACTGACCTCACTGGAGTTTGCAATATATTTCCGAACCATTTTTAGGGTTCCCGGACCGAAATAGCAAAAGCTTACCCCTTATGGTGTGACTTTGTCGGTCTACTACTGAAGCGATAGATTTAAAATTTTGAATAATTATAACGAATACGATCCCACCTCTGATGCAAGTAAAAAACTTCAAAAATATTTCCATTTTGATTGCCAAAAGGGCCAAAAACTAGGGGGTAAAATTTTTAAAACAGAAATATATATATTTATAAAATAGGCTTACTAGGTCAAATAGCGTATCATATACAAAGGCATTCCGTGAATTATAAAACACCCTTTTTATAGGACGACGTACTGTAGGTAATCTGTGGCAAAAACCTCGCTTTATTCGAGGTTTAATAAATCTACTTTTTTTTTCAGTAGAAAACACTTGTTCTTTAATGTAACTTTTTATCTGTTTTTACGGGTCAGCTTGACATCTAGACAAGATCAGACAGTATTTGACATACAATTGATGTTATTTGATACATAAATCCAGACATCGGCCAACGACCTGTCTGGTAAGAAATAAATATAAGTCCATCACTAAGCATTTTTCTAGTTAAAGTCACAGAGCATTACCATTTCTTGTAAACTTTTAGATTATTGATCGAGCGAAGCGAGATCTCTAAATCAACTTGGGCAAATCGGCGTTGTATGTATGTATGTATATTTGTTTGTCCGAGGATAACTTTCGAAGCGTTGGTGCGATCATCGTGAAATTTGATGCGTAGGTAGGTTGTGATAGCACAATTTTGGTGTGACTAAATGAGCTAAAAATGGTGTGGAGTTGTTGGGATATTGGCGTTCAATAGGGGTAAAAAAAAATGAAAATGAGACTATTAGGTCAAATAGGACGTCAAATAAAAGGTATTCATTATTAAATTTAGATTCCATTTTTATTTCTAGTAAAATCTTTATAGTTTTTGGTTTATTAGCTATAATAAAAACTGAACTTTGACAAAATTCATAGGGTACCTACACCAGTGACCCCACAGTGCTGTAATTTGGTACGCGTGTAGCTTTAGTGACACAAATATAGCAAAAGTCGGAAATCCAGAATGACTGCAATTTATACCACAAAAAAGGGGAACCACATACATGTACACATACATACATTCAAACTACAGGTAACGGGAGTTCCGTTACCTGTAATTTGAATGAAACTGTAGGTCAAGTTGAGTGGTTATCATTTCGTAGCACTATTTTGATAGTCAAGACTCGCGAGATCTCAGTTTGGGGCAAACCACTAGTTATGTATATTTAGGTAAGTACATGTGTGACACGTATTAACTAGAAACTAGGTCCAAGGAATATTAAGGGTGCTCATGTACAGCTTGTTTATAGAAACTTCAAACGCCGCCGTTTGTGATTCTACCAACTCGTTATCTGAAGCATTGGATATGCTACGAGTACTTCGTCGCCTTTCCGATGGATCGAACTATGCGGTTGAACTACGTGGCCAGAGCCTTTCGTAGCCCGTAGCAACTCTACGAAAATTCGTAGCCCGTAACGATGCTACGAATAGGGCTCGTAATCCGTAGCACTACGAATTTGTTTTGCAATAAATATGAAGAATATGTTCTTTTCCATAAACTTTATACAATTCAGATTTATTCACTTCAGAAATTATGTGCTTACCATACAAATTATATTAATTTAAAGCAATTTTGCAAAGAAAAATTTGCAACGAATTTTATTAGTAAAAATTTGTTATCAAAAAATTTAGAAAATACTTGATGAAGAAAAAAGTTTATAACTCATCTACATTTTATATAGCGCATATTTCATACAAACGCAATGAAATAGTGAATAGCACAATTTTGTAACAGCAAAAATAAGCTTCGTTTATTAGATAAGGTTCTAGCTAAGAGTATATGTACTAACGGTAACCCACATCAGTCGTTATTTAAAGGGCTACTCTATCCATCAGGCTCATCCCATCTGGGAGTCTGCAGATTGAGGGCAAAGCGTATTTTAAAAAGAAGTTTAAACGTATTGTAGGCTAAATATAATATAGAACAGAATACTCTTTATTGCACGCCAAACAAAATTAAAGATACAAAGAAATAAACAAAAATAAAGGTAATTACATCGCTAAAAGCGATCTCTTCCAGACAACCTATGTAATATATAAATATAATTATAAATACTTGGCTTAATTATTTTATAGCCGAGACTAACAGCATAACATACTATTCAAAGGTGTTATGTGCTTTGTTGTAATTTAAGTGGCATACAAATATACATAACTAATCAACTCGTAACAAAGTTATAAAAATTGGCATGCTCTTGATATTACATACCATGTTCTTGATTGATGCTGACCAGTAATTCGATGTTATGGTTATAATATCAAGTCAACCTTTTAGTAGGTCTTTTTTTACCATGTCTCACCCGTTGGTAAGCGATATATTAAGTATACTTTGCCCCAAAAATGCCAACCCCCCCCTCGCTTTAAGCGAGAGTTTGTATTTAGACGCAAGAAAACTTTACATTGCCTTACACAAAGACCTAGATTAATAACTCAATATTCGCCGGTGAAATTGTGTATTTAGTATTGAGTAGTTATAATGAGTAAAGATAGAATATTTATGTTTATAAATAAAAATTGTTTATTTCATTGCATTCCACAAATACAAATCATATTAAATAAAATTACAAAATCAAATCAAACTAAATAAAATCAAATCAAATAAAATTAACTCAAATTTATTTAAATTAAATTAAATCAAAACAATTAAAGTAACAACACACAGAGAGACATACACATACATACACGTACGCGGACACGATTATATATGGTATATATTTAAATATGAAGTCATATATTGAGGGGCAAGGAACAAAATGGCGTAAAAATGCAATAGTGCAATGGTAGACTTTTACACCACTTTTATTGTCTGTATAAATAATTTCTAGCTGTCTAGGCATCTCAAGATTTAAATATTATTATTTGTCTTTTTTTCTACTAAGCATGATCATTCTGACACTTTGATACAACTCACAAGAGCTTGATGGAGTGTCATATGTTTAGCAGTAAACATCATAAAGCTAATAATAAATTACGGATACATTAAGGGTTGGGTAGGTTCTGTATTTTAGCACGCGGAAGCGTTGGTAAAGCATCGCTACAAAAGCTTCATTATACATTTATTCAAGAACAAAACTTACTGCTCCTACTTCCCAAAACGCTTCTAAATATTTTTTGATAACTCAAAAGGGAACAAAATCTAAAATTCAAATGCATAACTCGAAAGCAATAAAGAATGAAGGTTGAAAGTTATAAATGTCCGATTATTTTAGGAAATTCGGGGGTATCTGAACAATTACAAGTTTCGGGACTGGTGAAACAGAATAAATAATAGGAACATTCAGACGTCGCACTCCAATGTTACTCCATTGGGAGTAGGACGGCCTCCCATAAGATTAAAAGATGACCAGATATAGGTAACTGGGAGCCTTTTGGTACAGGCCGCACATCGATCGTTTATTGTATTGCATCTCTTCACGACCTCCGTGGCGCAGGGAGCGTATAGCCGGCTGACGCAGGAGGTAGCGGGTTCGATTCCCGCCGCGGAACAAATGTTTGCATGATCTACAGATATTTGTTCCGGGTCCGGATGTTTTTCTATACATTATAAAAATAAAAATAAATAAATATTGCTGGACATTTCACACAGCGCTATCTAGCCCCAAACGAAGCCTGCGGCTTCGCACGGGAGGGAGAAAAAAGCGGTCAGCTAGTTAAATCACAAAATTGTCACGTAACTGAGTCAAAAAAATACTGAGTTTAAAGCTAGATTTGGATTAAGGGCCACTCAGCTATAGTAGACCTTAACAAAATGAAAATAAAGCACAATTTTCATGGCAATCGATTCAAAGTGCGTAACGCCAATCAGTGCTTGGTTTTGTTAAACTTCGAGACACTTATAAAGGAATCGTTAACTTATCTTGTTACAAGAGATTTCAACGTTTGGAAATACAGTATTGGTGCCTTTGAGGAATAGCGGAAGCACTGATTTATCAGTGTGACTGTACGCTATGCTATTAATTATAGGCAAAACACCGGAATATTGTAATTTTACGTGGATTCTCACAATACATCGAAACATAATGAAATTGTATTTGTTCCGAGATTTACGTCCACTGCGTGTGAGTGAATGTGAATTCATTGGATTAAAAATTACTGATTCAAACGAGTGTTTATCGCGTATGTACCTTTTTTATTTCTTATCCCGACGCGACCTTTCGAGAGTGTTGCAACAGCCATGGTCGCGGGTAGATTGGAGTACTTTCAGCTACCGTCGAGAAGTGATGGCAGCTGCAGCAACTACCCTTACTTCGTCTTCAGAATTAGAAATGTCCTCGTTCATATTACGACACTTCACTGGATTCTTCCATAACCACGTTAATAGCTACTGACAGCTTTGAATCAATGACTGAGGTACCTATGTTAGGTATATAATTGTTGTAATAATAATATTTTATTAATCTTATTACTCTTCATGGCTTTCATGATTCAAGCTTCGCCTAGTGTGAAGACCGCCGGTTTGATCTTTTTTTTCCTAACTTGTACTGTCCCACTGCTGGGCAAAGGTCTCCCCCAATTCTTTCCACCTCTCTCGATCCCTGACCAACTCTACCCAATCACTGTAGAAGACATCTAGGTCACTGCGCCAGCGTTTTCTCGGGCGACTGCGTCGTCTTTTGCTGTCTACGGGTATCCACCATCCTGTGATTTCCTTTGCCCATGTATCTTGTTCCATGCGGGTCACGTGGCCCGCCCACTCCCATTTCAGCTTGGCTGCCTTGCGACCTACATCAGCGATACCAGTCTTCGAGCGCAGCGTGGTATTTCTAACTCGGTCTGTTCTCTTAATACCAAAAATGCTGCGCTCCATCGCTCTCTGGCAAACCCCAAGCTTGGTCTTCTGTGATTCCGTCAGCGACCACGTTTGAGTACCGTAGGTCAGGACAGGTAGGATACAAATATCGACGAGTTTACGCTTCAGAGAAAATGGAAGGTCGCCCTTCATCAGCGCTTTCATGGACCAGTAGCTCTTCCAGGCATTATCGACACGGCGGCCGACTTCCTTATCTTGCCTGTTTTCGAAGGATGCTAACTGGCCCAAGTAAATGTACTCATCGACATAGTGTATCTGCTGTCCGTCTACCTCGACCCTACGTCTCGTGCTATTGGTCATGAGCTGTGTCTTCGACTGATTCATCAGAAGACCAACCTCTTGGCTTGCTGTGCTGAGGTCTTGTGGCAATATTTGTAGCTCGGGTGCACTTTGGACGAAAAGAACAATGTCATCGGCAAATCGCAGGTTCGTAAGCCGCTTATCACCAACTAAAATGCCCCTTGTGCACCACGAAACATCAAGTTTTTTAAATATCTCTTGTAGAGTGCTGGTAAATAGTTTGGGAGAGAGCGGGTCACCCTGCTTAACACCTCTCTCTATTAGAAACGGGATACCAGAAGAATTTAGTTTTATATTTGCTGAACTAATGTTATAAATAATTTTTAAGAGATCTATGTATGTTTTTTCAATGTTCTGACTTTCTAGTGCTGAAAATATGCTCGTATGTCTGATGCTATCTAAGGCTTTCGTATAGTCTACGAAAACCAGATAAAGAGGTTTGTTGTATTCGGTTTGATCTATTCATTCAAAAATCCTCATTCGGCACTTTTAAGAGAATTGTATTCATCATCATCACCATATCAGCCTTAGAAGATCCACTGCTGAAAATAGGCATCTTCCATAGTTTTCCAGAGTAACAGATCTTGCGTAGTAGTCTGCACCCAACAGCTCCCGGCAACCTTTCATTGGGTCGTCTTTCTATCTAGTTGGGGCCGTCCTTCGCTGCGCATTCTAGTTATGTTATGTTGGTGGACTCCCTTTTCCGCATCTGAACTCTGAATGTGCTCCGTTATGCGTGAGAGAATTGACTATATGGATAGCCCAGTCTAACTCCGAGCAGAAGTGCAGAAGTTTCCTGGGGTACAGGCTCCACAGAGTGACCCTTGGATTGACCAGGATTTCAGCACGTTATGCTGTTACCCCCACGCATTTCAGGACTACGTGGGCAGCTGATTCTTCTGTGACGCGCTTGCAATGCGTCATGTAGTCGCACGCAAACCCGACGAAACACCACACTTTTCGGCCAAAACTCTATAAGGTAAGGATGACCATAAAAATAGCAGTGCAAATAATGTGCCTCCATCGTGATTCCCATTTTATACGCTCTTAGAATAGCTTCCACCTTACCTCTGCTCGTTCGTAGAGACCATGAGTGCTAATTGTCGTTTACGTCAAATGCTCTCTTAGGCACTTACCGTTACTCGACGAAGATAGAGATATCTATCGGGCTTACCCCCAAAATGGGGATGGATCTTGATGGACAGTCGTGTACGCAAGTATTTTAAGTAGCATGTACTTTTAAACTGGGTGTATTATGTAATATAAGAGAATCCAAGACAAATGTTTGCATGACCTGCAAATATTAGATTGGTGGTATAACTGATGGGTGTTTTTATTATTACATTAGGTTCTAAACGAATGTTAAAAACGTTACAATACCGTTAAGGGTTGACTGGAAGAGAATTCTTTCAAGCATTAAGTTTCCGTTGTGCAGATTTATCTGTTTTGTGCAATAAATAAGTACATTGATTCATTCATTATCTCAAAACTTATTTTAAAATATCAGCTAAAGCCTATAAATTATACCAATTAATTATATTGTAACCGCAGTGGCATAGACAATCCCTGCTGATAAAAAAAATGTAGCATCGTTGTGATTTGAAAGTCGATGAAACGAAAAAGCGACAGTAAAAAGAGACAGACACATAAATTCATAAGAAAGGTTGAAAGGTGGTTGGTTGGGAGGTTGGTTTTTTGAAGATTTCACTTCTACCACGTGTGAACTGCAGACATGCTTTTTTTTATTATTCATATTTCATATATATTTTTTATATACTTAACCTAATAGTTACTTTGCTTTTTTTTGTTGTTTAGATATCTCCTGTGTGTGTTTGTTCTGTTCGTACTATTGATGTTACCAAAAATAAATATTTTTTGATTTGATTTGAAATAAAACTCCAAAACAATCCTAACCATATTTATGATAATATATTATGCAATCCGAAACATAAAAATATATGCGGAATAAATACGGCCTATTCCAGAATTATTTACGACATTATTCGCGGCAACTCACCGCCGGACGATATTTCCATTGGCCCGAAAGCATATTCCTAGACCAGTGTCACTATGAATCCATTCACAATCAAAAATAAGCCTTAAACCATTGTCTTAAGATTCAATTTAAATAACATGAATATTGTTCAAGTATTGACAGTTTTGTTAATACGCTCGCGTTCTTTCCCTTCGTTTGACAAGTGGAACGAAATTTAATTTTGCTTCAACGCGTCGCAGATTTTCACAAAAAGTTGAGTAAAAATACTGCACGGCTACACTATCAATTCTACTGTGATATTACGTTAGGTTTTATGTGTTTCCGGTCGAACGGCCGGCCCGGAGGTCATTACGCATTTGCCTTTCCGGTTTCAGTGTTCCCGATGTTGTATCGCTCAAATTTCCAAGCTGTAGTGAGCTGGATATACTTAGCGATTTCCGGGTAGTTACAGCTTTTTTGCGATCTCTTTTGTTTGTTTGCGGCTCTTTGTGACGAGGCGTGCTGGTGACCTATTTTGCATCTAATGAGATTCCAGCGTACTGTTTATTTAGAGGGTACTGCACATATTCATAAATGGTTGGATTGTTCACGTTATGATAGACTTTTTTTTGTCCGACCTGGAAATGGAACAAGCATATAGCCCACCTGATGTTAAGTGTTCAACATCGCCTATAAAAAGTATTGTCTTGTAAATCGCTCACATTAGAAATTTGCCTTACAACTTAAGGCCTCATGTAAGCCTCATTAGCCGATAGTTTTACCGGCAACCATACACTTCAAACCGAAACACAGTAATGCTGCTTGACAGCAGAATTAGATATGGTGGTAGTACTTCCCCAGGTAAGCCCATTCACAAAGAACTCGTAACGTGAACAACGTTCACGTACACGAACAACGTACGATAGATAATTATATACCTACGATAGATACATGAAAAGAGATTCGTCAAAATCATATTTATCCATTTAATGTGTTGGCTATAATTAAGTGACAGTCACACCAATATTATAGATACAGAAGTTTGGATTTTGATGAAACTTGTTATGTAGATGAATTATAACCTGATTAAAACACCACTGATTAAAACCACGCGCTAAGCCGTCAAAATCCTCTGTCTATCTTAAAGAATGTTTTTCTCTTCTTTTTCCACCTGATCGTCCTTCACATTCTTCGCAATATCTGTTACTCAAGACGCCTGAGCATAAAACTTCTTTCTTCACTAACTCTTTCACTGTGACAGACATCCGCTTGTGGAACTCTCTTCCAGTGGAAATCCGCAGGGCAGCCTCTATGGTAGTCTTCAAATCCAAACTCTTTAAACACTTCATCTCTCTTCAAGATACCTAACAAAATTGAGCACTTTATGTAGGTATTTTATGTATTTCGTTTATGTAAGTATATTATTAATTTTTGTAAGATTATTTTTTTTTTGAAACCTAAGCTAAAGTTGTTTTACCTCTCTATTTTCTATTCTATCTCTATTTTATGGCACTACCACTTCCTCCACACTACACAAAGGTTAGCTGGTAGAAAATGATAATTAGCATTAAGTTCGCCTATGTATTATTATTTAGTGCAATAAAGTATTTTCTAATCTAATCTTTCTAATCTAAGCCGCGGGCAGAAGCTAGTAGCTAGAGTACATAATATAAAGTCCATATTGACATTTAAATGTTAAATATAATTACGATTTATTAATGATTAATCAACAATTATGAGGTTTAATTACGGAGGACACTTGGCTAGAGGATATAATCACAAAGTGCTGGCAGACCACCCCGGCCCAACTGAAGATATTCTTTGCTTCTTAACAAAAAAAAGGATTGTGTTTTATGAAACCACGGTAAAAGTGAAACTTTGTTTCAATTATAGTCATTTAACTAAAAATTTTCGTTGGCACAAATGAGTAATAGTCTATACACTACACGGTCAGCTGATGCGAACTATAGGCGCCGCCATATTGGCCTCGGCTGCTCTGACGAGCGCCTTTCACTTTATCTCTACTCCGCGGCCGACCGTCACGCGACATGCAACACACAGACAGACGAAAAAGTTTGAGACGATGTAATAAAAGTTTCACTTTATAAAAGATTAATGGTATATATTTGCATTCCAGATGGGGAATGTCAGCCTCTTTAAATTTTTCTTTAATAAATGTATTAAGATTATGATTAACAATGGCGTAATAAAAAGAGCTAATTATATAGGTATCTGTTGGTGCTGGATACTGGATAGTTATGCATGCACTCTTCAGTAATAATAATTATTAATGTATCAATAACTCACATTAAAATATTATTTCAAACCACTTTTCCATGCAACCGCACCGCGACCAAAAGCGCCTATCGCACATTACAATAATCGATGTTGTCACTTACGCTCTTATGAATATTTCAACCCTCAGCCATATGCACCCCTTCCCCATCCTCCCCCAGTAATGCCTGACCGTAAATTCCCCTGCTCGGGGGTAATTTTGTGTAACTAATGTGCACTCATCTTTATATGGAGCTGAGTATTGTAATCTATCAATGGAAATATGGGGATATGAATAAGGGATGATTGGGTGAGAGTTTAAAATTTATAGCGGTGTTTGATACCTGTCGACGTTCTTAGTAGCTTTTTGAGGATCTTCAGTAGGATTGCTACTTGTATTAACTGTTTACAATCAAAAGTGTCTATTAATAAATACAGGTTGTTGTTGAATACTGACGATATTCAAGTGACGGTTTCTCAAAACATAAAAAAAGACTTCTTGAAAAAATATTATTAAATTTTTATAATGTTATATTATTAAATTTTAAAGAAAATCGACTAAGTTTAGGTGATTAATTCCATATAAAACTTACTACCTACTCTTGCAATCGACATCCAAGAATAACGGCTGATTTGATATCTTTTTCGGAAATGGCTGCGGGTTTTGGGTTAGAAAGGGACAACAAGAGATACCTCGAAAATTCACCAATACAGTATCTGTGGTTAGATGGAAAGCATTATGCAATAGCACAACATAAGTTTAATAAAGTGTTTGTTTTTACACGCCAAAATAAAATTAACATTTCTTTGTAGTTTACGTAAAAACATGCATAGGTATAAAAATACTTGCGTCGAAAGAAATGTCTACATCTACCTATCTGTCTATTTACTACGAGTAAGTCCGTGGACGAGAGCAGGTAAACGTGTTCGGCTCAACTCTTGCAAATTTGTAGGCTAAGGACCTGTCGAGTGGGTTCTTTGCAACGCAAACACTAGACTCACGAAGATCCAGGTATTCTGTAGTACGCGTCTAGTCCTGTCGCATGTGAATAGTCCGGCTGGCCACTCAAAGTGGCCTCTAAAGTGGCCACTAAGTGTTTCATATTCCATTTCGGTTCAGATTCAGATATAAATAAATATTGCTGGACATTTCACACAGCGCTATCTAGCCCCAAACTAAGTAGAGCTTGTACTATGGGAACCAGATAACTGATAGAATACTTATATCCTTTTTTTTGTAAATACATACTTATAACATATAGAAAAACAACCAGACCCGAAATAAATATCTGTAGATCATGCAAACATTTGTTCCGCGGCGGGAATCGAACCCACTACCTCCTGCATCTCAGCCGGCTATTCACCCACTGCGCCACGGAGGTCGTCAGATATGATTTATTATCAGAACAATTCAGATATGATTGATCGAAAGAAGCGAGATCTCTAAATCAACTTGGACAAATTGGCGTTGTATGTATGTATGTATGTTTCTTTATCCGAGGATAGCTTTCGAAGCGTTTATCCGATCATCGTGAAATTTGATATATAGGTGTGGCACAATTTTAGTGTGACTCAATGAGCCAAGAATGTGGGGGGGTTGTAGAGATATTGGGGTTCAAGGGGGGTAAAAAAAATCTAAATGGGACTATCCAGTCAAGTGGCACGTTTAATAAAAGGTCTTGAGTACATTTCGACCCCGTTTTTATTTTTAGTTTAAATTCTGTTAAGTTATTAGCCCTAGTAAAACCTGAACTTTGACATAACTCACAGTGCTGTAATTTGGTATACGTATAGTTTAAGTGACACAAATATAGGCAAAAGTCTGAAATCCAGAATAACTGCAATTTCTACCCCAAAAAAGAATAACCATTTTACATGAACTCCCGTTAGCTATAATTTGATTGAAATTGTAGGTCAAGTAGGTTGGTTTTTTTGCGGACACTATTTTGATAGTCAAAGATTACAAAAAAATTGTTTATTACGTAAGCGTTTAAAAAGAAACTCCGACTGCGTCATATTTTTCAATTGCTGGTCCTCACGTGCGCAGTACCACGGCGCGTACTAGACCCGTTGAACTAGGTGGACTCGATAGACTCGTCTGAATTCTGTAACTGGCTGCAAACATTTGTCCGCCCCCATCGCTTCTTTATGACCGGTGATTTCCTTCATCATTGTCTTTCATCGAGATTCGTCCTCACGTGAGATTCTAGACGAAGATGTGTTGCCGCCATATTTAAACTTGCCGCTTATATGCTATTTTGTCGTTAAAATTCTGACTATGGATATTGAACTCTTTTCTCCTTCCCTCCTATTTCTCCCTTATCAGCGGCTGCCAGCAACATAAGCGGAAAGAGGTTAAATAGCCAATTCAAAAAGGCAACCGCCATTGAGAATAGATTTGACCAGCGTTGTGAGAGGACAAAAATACAAAATATATTACAATTGCTTAACTGTCGGTGTTTTAAGACTATAACGGTGCTGTCGATTATGAAAACGGATAGTGAAGACCAAACGAAGTGTGATTTGTGGTGATAAAGTGGCTGGCCGGCCAAGTTGAAGAAACCACGTGGTCCTAAGTCTTGAAGACTTCGGCATCTGGATTGGACCGTCCGAAAGTGCTCCATCATCGCAATATTGGAAAAAGGTAGGACGCTGCCCACACATTTTCAACTCCTACAACATCCTCGTTTTCATTCCTTTGTCCGGGTTATCCATAACCAACCTTTCAAATAAAATATTTTCATGAAGCTGAACCGCAGGTTCGCATAACCTCGGTTTCCGAGACTCCGCTCCAAGCCCTTAGAGGTCTGGATGGGCTGAAAATTAATTTAACAGCCATACCTTCATGGCCAATCCCCGCTAAGATGCATAAGCGCTAAGTTGTTTTGTTAAGCTTTAAAATTGTGCCATCCCTAACTACGTATATATCAAATTTCATGATAATCGGATCAACGCTTCGAAAGTTATCCTCGGACAAACAAACATACATACTGTTACGAGCTGAGGGTTCGGGATAAAATCATGAGAATCGATCTAACCAAAATAACACTTTTATTCAACACTAAACGATGAATACACGAACTTGGTCACACGTAATCACAACACACTAATTCACACCACTGTTGCACAATAAACCACTTAAAGTCACCGAAATATTCGCACGTATAGCCTAACCCAGACTGACTGTCCGGCCATCTCTCCGGCCTATTTATATCGCGCATAATTCACTACACTAGAACGATCTCGATCGTTCCAGGAAAGGGTCGGCGTTTCGACAGAATGACCACTCCCCATTCTGCGCAACCGCAGGCAAAAACACAGCATGCAGGTATATTCCATACCAAGTATTACGTATTCCGTGATACAGCAGGTAAGCCGAGAGCTTTCGAGAAATTTCGACTATCACCTATTGTGTAACAGTCTCGGCGTAACAATACATACAACGCCGATTTGCCCAAGTTGATTTAGAGAACTCACTTCGCACGATCAAATAGTCATTTTATTTTGACACAAGTAACATACACACAGTAACTAAATACATAGAATGGACATACAGACGATCCAAATCAGAACAATATAGCTTCTATAAGCTGTGTGTGCCTGTGTTCACCCTGTACAGAAATAAGAGTAATGACTTAGCATTACGCTGAACAATTCTAATATATCTAGTTCCTGCTCCTGTCTATGAGACCAGATAAAAATAAACTGTGTTATTGTAGAGAGTAGATAGATAAATAGAAAATATTAATTAAATAAATAAATAAATATTGCTGGACATTTCATACAGCGCTATCTAGCCCCAAACTAAGCAGAGCTTGTACTTTGGGAACCAGATAACTGATAGAATACTTATACACTTTTTTTTGTAAATACATACATACGTATAATATATAGAAAAACACCCAGACACGGAACGGATCTGTAGATTATGCAAACATTTGTTCCGCAGCTAGAATCGAACCCGCTACCTCCTGCGTCTCAGCCGGCTATACGCCCACTGCGCCGCGGAGGCAGTACAATTGTACAACACACTTAAATTAACTAATAATATCTAAACAAAAGTGATCTCTTCCAGACAACCTTTGGAGTCCAGTCCGATTTCACGAGAAAGTTAAAGTTACCGTGAATCTTAATGGTTTTGTAGTTAGTCTAAAAACGTAACAATAAAAAAACCACTTTTTTTGCAAGCACATGCGCGTGGTATTTGAAGGTTTCACTCCGTGTGAATTGCACACATGCTTTTTTTTCAATCCGTCCGTGTGTTAGAACATATATCGGCTATAGAACATGCAAATATAAAGTTTGCAGAAATAGTAATAAAAAACTCCCATCGAATCACGTTCTTGTGGCTTACAGCTTACGTTTTCCAGCTTTCTCCAAACAAGCGTTAGTTCGGAAACTTGGAAAGGTGCAAATCCTGCAGTCAATTTTGATTCTACCCCAGTTTCCGTTAGTTTTAACGACTATTTTTCCAAAACATCCGAATTCCAATTTTCCATTTGATTCTTGTTTACCTTTCATTTTCCAATCAAGGTATATCGATAAACACTTAAATTACTTTCACGAACTTACAAAAGGAAATCGTCTGCTCGCCATTTTTCGCTTTATCAATTTATTTTAAAGCGCTTTCTGCAACGTGACCAGAATAAATTTTACGCATAAGCTGTACTGTTTACACGGAGTCTGACTTAACTTCGAATAATACCTTTTCAATGGAGAGACGCTTAAAACCAACTTACGACGACTTTTTGATAAGGAGTTTCTGTCAAATCAACAAAAATAAAACGTTAGCGTCACTAGATGGAAAGATTAATAAAGGATCTGGAAGCCCTTGGGTGAAAACTATGTTCAACAGTGAACGCACTATAGCTGCTAATGATGATGATGATAAAATGCTACGTGCAAGGCATGCTACGATCAAATATTATTGTAACGGACGATCAAAGACGGGACAGAATCGAATCTAGATTTAAATGTAGTAGGTAGTTATAGGATCGAATTAGATTCAAATGTATAGGTAGCTAAAAGATGTAACGGTCAAAAAGAGCGAGATAGCTATAGGTAAGTCCCCGTCTAACTTTTCTGGAAACTTCGATGTAGTAAGAATTGTATAAGATGATTTGTGAAAATGTAAATTACGATCCCCGCACCATGGCTAGGGCGAGGACAATTTTTGCATAAGTATAAACCGATTTGAACGGAAAAAATCCTCCGTCGTCCGAGACACGTTCTCGGAGACCCGGATGACGAAATCACCTCCGCTGATGCGGAAGCGATATCTGAGTCATCTATATCAGACAGAGCAAACACTTCACAGAAACACCGACCTCGCCGGCGAGGTCGACGAGTCCCTTCAGTCGCCGCCTATACGAGGTACAGACATGTACCCGGGCGTTTCTCTCCTATCCCCACACCGGCAACTGCCCAAGCCGAGGCTCGTACCTAAGTGGTGACCTTGCGTTAGTTGCTTAAATAACTTACTGGGCTGAGCGCCATCTGCGCTCGCCAAAAGTTCGGTTAAGCTGTCACAGCCTCAGAGGCCAACAGCGAGTATCGTCCATCCGAAAAAAAAATGGAAAAATTGTTATCATCAAGTACGCGATTTTATACCTTGTAAACTAGTAACTAAGAAGAAAGTAAATACAGTCCACTTTTGCTAAGTACCGAGCCTATCATTTGAAGCCTGGGTAGGAACTCTACAATTATGACGAATTAACTCATACAAAATTTGTACGATCTTTGGAAAACTCGATAAACATCCTAAATGTCATACATCTGTCTGATACGAACTTTGTCGTACAGTTATAACGTTGGTTTGTTTAGTCGTTTAGTCTTACAGGCTAGTTATAACTAGTGGTTCACCCCGAACTGAGATCTCGCGAGTCTACTATAAAAACAAAAAAAAACATTATTCGTAATTTTTGACCATCAAAATAGTACCCCGAAATAATTAACCAACTAACTTGATCTAAAGTTTCATTCAAATTACAGGTAACGAGAGTTGATGTTAATTGGTTACTCTTTTTTGGGGTATAAATTGCAGTTATTCTGGATTTACTTTTGCCTATATTTGATACTTAAGCTACAAGCATACCAAATTACAGCACTGTGGGGTCACTGGTGTACCCTGTGAATTTCGTCAAAGTTTAGTTTTTAACATGGGTAATAACTTAAATACTACAGGAATTTAAAATAAAAACGGGGTTGAAATTTACTAATGAAGACCTTTCATTTGACGTCCCATTTGACCGAATAGTCTCATTTTCATTTTTTTACTGTTCTTGAACCCCAATATCTCAACAACCCCCCAAAGTTTTTAGCTCATTGAGTCACACTAAAATTGTGCCCTCATTACCTACCTACATATCAAATTTCACGATGATCGGTTAAACGCTTCGAAAGTTATCCTCGGACAAACAAACATACATACATACAACGCCGATTTGCCCAAGTTGATTTGGAGATCTCGCTTCGCTCGATCAATAATCAATCAAACATTTAATTGCTTGAAATAAGATGGGCCCAACTTATTTGTTTACCCCTCTTGAACCCCAATATCTCAACAACCCCCCCCCCTACATTTTTAGCTCATTAGTCACACCAAAATTGTGCCATCACTACCTACCTATATATCAAATTTAACGATGATCGGATCAACGCTTCGAAAGTTATCCTTGGACAAACAAATATACATACATACATACAACGCCGATTTGCACAAGTTGATTTGGAGATCTCGCTTCGCTCGATCAAATACGATTTCTTAATACATTCCGCATCCAGCGGCTCCCAGCAACCTTTACGACGTTTTCCTGCTTCTCTGCCACTCAAAAACCAACCGATCACTCGTAATTATTTAACGAAAGCTTTAAGATTGATCGCTTGAGAACAGTAATTTTTCTTTGTCTATCTTAATATCACAGTTTCTATTAAAATAACCCCTATTTGAAACTAAAACTCCTAAATAACCGTTCCACTTTTGAGCATATACCTGTCATCAGTTATCCATTTCAAACAAAAATATACCAAGAATTTTATAAAACGAAAATATTTAAAAGAAAAATATTGTTGGAGATTCTGATGATTACACTGACTAACTAAAATTGTGTAAATACGAACAGTCTTATTTTGTTTACGCTAAAGATCAAATTAGCAAGACATTTAAAGTGGCATTTCTAAAATTAAGTAATTTTTACTAATTGTATGATGGCGATGTTTGCGGGCTAGTTTTAATCAGCACCAATTTGACTACTGACTAAAACTAGCCCAAAAACACACCATCTTAGTGAAAAATACTTAATTTTAGGAATGTCACTTTAAACGTCATTCTAATTTGATCTTTAGCGTAAACATAATAAGACCATTCATATTTTACACAATTTTAGTTAGTGTAAACAACAGAATCGCCACCGCTGTTCTGGTTCGTGTAAGTTCTCAGTTAGTACTGAACAGTTAGTAAAAGTAAGTTGATACTTAATAGTTCATTTGTACGGAGTATTGGATTTTTGCTGCTGATTCGTAGTTTCAGCAAGTTTTCTTGAAGTACTTTTTTTATATGTTGTTCAGGTTTTCACAATCTGAGAAAAGGAGATTAACGAATAATTACTGAATTAAACGGGTATTTATCACGTATGTACATTTTTTACTTGTTATCCCGATGTTTCGACTGTGTTGACATAGAAATAGGTCTAAAAGATTTTTTTTTCCCAACTCTTGTTGCAACGAGAGAGAAATAGAGTGGAGTTAGTTCCATCGCATAGAGTCGAAAAAGGGAAGGGAGGCCTTTGCCCTGCAATGAGGTCACACAGGCTAGTTAGATTAGATTAGATTTGGTTGCAACAGCCGTGGTCGCGGACAGACTGGAGTACTTGGAGCTACCGTCGAAAAGTGATAGCAGATGCAGCTACTACCCTCACTTGGTCTTCAGAATTAGAAAGTTCACGTTTATATTGCGACACTCTACACTAACCGTGTCTACGCACTGAGATGACGCTAACCTATAATTTAAAAAAAATGATTGATCATGTCGCGCATACCTAGTAACCACCGGGTTCTAGGACGCCGGGAGTCTATAAACATCTTCACAATTACGGAGTTAAGGACTCCAAAGGACGTTATACCTCTGCAGATGCCTGGTGTTTATAAGATGCTGTGGCTGCAGTGGCGGCCGCTCGTACATCGGGCAATCGAAACGTACCATAGACGAGAGTCTCAAAGAGCATAACGCTGTCAAAAATCGCCAGGTAAACAAGTCAGCGATAGCAGAGCATCTGGTAGACTCGGGATCGAATTGAACTTCATTGTTCATTGCAATTGTCTGGATCACGAGAGTAACATAGGCTATATGGAGGCTGAGAGGCTATAGCCATCTTCACGAGTGAAATTTGGAAATTTATAAATTTCAATCGCTTCACGAACCACTCTCTTGTAATAATGGCGTTCACTAGAGATGATCTTAGGATCATGAAATTCAATCCAATGATTCGGTCCTAATTCTACTAGGTTACCTGCACGATCCGCCTAGTGAACAGAAATACACACACACACCCTAAAATCATTACCCTCTTTCTTCGCAGTTGGATAAAAAAGGAAAACATCGCTGTTACTTCGACATTCTTAAACGTTCTAAAGCCTAGACTAGAGATTTTTTTTCGTAAAAATATTTGTCTATAATATTCACTACCCTCTCTCATAACGCCTCAAGCTCCCTGAGCCGGCAACGTTATAATAGTCCTTTAATAAAGATACAATCAGGGATAAATAGAACCCTATGAGGTATGAAATAAGGGCGTAATGGCCGACCCGTTACATAAATAAAATTAAATGAGTTTGCAAAGAGAAAGCACATCTCATAATAAGGAAACGCAACTATAAATATAAAATTTAAATGTATGTGTAGGTGCGTCATAGCGACTGTGCCAATTCTGTGTGGGTCCATGGAAATCACGGAAAAAGTGCAGTTTTTGATTGAGTTCGTATGAACCAGTCGTATCGTAACTTCAGATAGCATAAACCTGAAGTTACGAAGTACATTGATATACATACAGTTGATGACATAATTATGTTAACTAAAGGATCGATTAGTCCAATTATCCAATGAAGGAAAATATAGATAGAAAATTATTTATTGCATAAAATAAATACTGAAAAGTAAATCTGTACACAGGCGTATTTAATTATCGTAAGCATTCTAATCCAGTTAGTCTTCTAAAAATTTTTTTCTTAAGTAGACCTTTCATATTGTAAACTTGTTTTGACGACCTCCGTGGTGCAGTGGGCGAATAGCCGGCTGAGACGCAGGAGGTAGCGGGTTCGAATCCCGCCGCGGAACAAATGTTTGTATGATCTACAGATATTTGTTCTGGGTCTGGATGTTTTTCTATATATTATAAGTATTTATTTAGAAAAAAAAAGTATATAAGTATTCTATCAGTCATCTGGTTCCCATAATACAAGCTCTGCTTAGTTTGGGGCTAGATAGCGCTGTGTCAAATATCCAGTCATATTTGTTTATTTACTTAACTCTTAAATTGAAAAATCAAGTCGATTAGCGAGAAGCGAGTTGACGAGCAACGAAAAGCGAGTGAGTAGTTAGGATCGCTTTGTTGCGGGGCTTTGAATGAGTGTGCGAGAGGCGATTACTCGCTGCTGGTAAGCGTTTGTACCAAGACTACCAAGCTCGAGTCTTAGCGAGTGTTCTGACCGCCAAAAGAGAGTCGCTGAACGAGTTTTTCTTTGATACCTTTTGTCACTGTGACAAACTAGTGGAGCGAGAGTTCTCGCCGACAAAATTAACAGGCAGCGATCAACTATTCTTTGACAACCTCCGTGGTGCAGTGGGTTAATAGCCGGCTAAGACGCAGGAGATAACGGGTTCGATTCCCGCCGCAGAACAAATGTTTGCATGATCTACAGATATTTGTTCCGGGTCTAGTTGTTTCTCTATATATTATAAGTATGTATTTACTAAAAAAAAGTATATAAGTATTCTATCAGTTATCTGGTTCCCATAGTACAAGCTCTGCTTAGTTTGGGGCTAGATAGCGTTGTGTGAAATGTCCAGCAATATTTATTTATTCATATTATATCTCTATTATTGACACGGGATCATATATCAATTTATTTTCTGTAACCCGACATAACTGAGTTCTTTGTGATCCTAAAGTTTAAATATTTAAATGTCTAAAGCGACTTGCACAATGTTGCTTGAACGTATTTAGTAGCTAAATATTATTTATGTGTCAAATCATACAAATACATCAAATTTTGACTGCCTCCGTGGCGCAGTGGGCGTATAGCTGGCTGAGATGCAGGAGGTAGCGGGTTCGATTCCGGCCGCGGAACAAATGTTTGCATGATCTACAGATATTTGTTCGTGTCTGGGTGTTTTCTATATATTATAAGTATGTATTTACAAAAAAAAAAAGTATATAAGTATTCTATCAGTTATCTGGTTCCTATAGTACAAGCTCTGCTTAGTTTGGGGCTAGATAGCGCTGTGTCAAATGTCCAGCGATATTTATTATTATTATTATTTTTTATTTAAGCAACTCGTACAAGCCGGCCTAATTGTGTGTTTCTTGAGCGAGCAAATAGTCTATT
Source organism: Philereme transversata (assembly GCA_963924445.1). Taxonomy (NCBI): domain Eukaryota; kingdom Metazoa; phylum Arthropoda; class Insecta; order Lepidoptera; family Geometridae; genus Philereme; species Philereme transversata. The sequence continues at coordinate 19,079,389 of OZ004347.1, forward strand.
GCTGTTACCTACTCGTCGGCGGTGGGGCAAGTGCTTTAGATGCGACAAACTAAACATAAATCATACTAAATCACTTTCCTTTATGTTTATGATTCTACTGTTTACACCATTAATAAATAAATAAATAAATATCGCTGGACATTTCACACAGCGTTATCTAGCCCCAAACTAAGCAGAGCTTGTACTATGGGAACCCGATAACTGATAGAATACTTACATATATACTTTTTTTTGTAAATACATACTTATAATATATAGAAAAACACCCAGACACGGAACAAATATCTGTAGATCATGCAAATATTTGTTCCGCGGCGGGAATCGAACCTGCTACCTCCTGCGTCTCAGCCGGCTATACGCCCACTGCGCCACGGAGGCAGTCAATGTTTTATGTCAATGAAATTAATGTTGCATTCACAGAAATAGAAAGATTCCTTTTTCATCCCAACCCGTTGTGCGCACCAAATCTCTACCTCCGTGGCCCCGTCCATTTAAGCCGTAAAATATGGCACCTGCAATGCTATTCCCAATGTAGGAATATTGATGTTCCCATGGTATTGACACCGGGGTACCGGGACCAATCCCGGGACAACCGGGATATTCCTTAAGGGACGTATTCGACCGACCTATGAATAATATCTGACTTATTTGTGTGAAAAATCGAGATTGAATTTTGACCTTTTTGTTAAAATCACGTGGAAATTCGGTATTGAATAGACTGTTGGAGATACTTTGCAATGGAATTGTTTGTAGCAAAATAAATACTTCTTTAAAGAAATAAACTCTCAACAAGTAAGTTGTCTTTTTATTTACGGTACCGATGTCTTAACTAGCCTGAAGCTCCAGAACTCCCAAGTAGTGTATATTTTTTTATTTCTTACTTAAACAAACAGCATTTAGAACCTATTGTTTGATTTGAATATACCGTTGATTAAGATTTCTATTTCAATTTTCGATCAAAGTTCTTTCTTCTAAAAAAAAGAAAACAGAAAAAATAAAGAAAAAGTAAATGAACAGAAGATATAATAAAAAAAAACTTAAGCTAAATCAACGACCATAAACCATAAAGCCTTCTACCGGCACTACGATCGTATAATCCAGGTAATATAGGTCGTGCGTGGGCCATATAGCTAGGCTAGCCGTATAGCCCGTCAATAAGCGGATGTGACGCACACGCTAACTACCAAGGCGGCCGGCCGCCGGAAAATTAGGCCGATATAGTCCACTTTCCGGTCGTGAATTAGAAATGTCGGGATTGATTGGAACCATTTCCGGCCCGTTATAATTCCCAATTCGGGAATAATGCTATGGTGTGTATTCCATTTTTGCCCATAAGCAGATAATTTCTACTAAGTGTTAATAAATGAGAACACTAGATGTTTGTGAGTATATGTAACTCCGGAACAAATTCAAATAAATAACAATAAAATCAAATGCTCTAAATTAAAAGCAGCATTATAAATTAAAAACTCAAAAATTAAAATCTAAAGAAACCTGAAAATTGTACAAAAACTATTCATAAACACATGTTAGGCAAAATTGAATTTGCAGACGAGATTCAAAGTTAAAAAAGCTTGAAACACAAGAATATTAAGTAGTAGATTTTGCATGCAGCTATTGGCATACATTTTGCATCGAACCACAGCATTTTCCTTTCAAAAATATAAGTATTCTAAAAATACATACTACTCGTACATACTACGTGTGTATCGACGTAACTGAATATTCTGAAATGTAACGTAAGATTAGCATAGACAAGACCGCGTGATATGGTATAGCCACACGGCTCCAGTTACTAAAATATTTGTTTATAAACTAACTTTTTTCAGAATGTGTGATCCCGAAAACAGTGCAAACGTAGATTGACGCCAAAACGATGACTGAAAATGTACACTTAAATATTTATGTTTCGAATGCAGTCTAAAAATAAGCTACTAATGAGGATGTTTTCCAATGAATCACACCAACTGGGTAACAATGTGCGATTGTAACTTTTTCCAGTTTATATCATTATAAATTACCATTATATATCATATTATTATTATTATTTTTAGCCCTCTGTGTCCGACTGCTGGGCAAAGGCCTCCCCACGTTCTTTCCAGTCACTTCTATCAAGCGCCAAGATGGTCCAATCTGCTCGGAAGTTAGTGAGTTCGTCCCTCCATCTTTTCCTTGGTCTGCCGCGACGTCTTCGAGTTGTGTCAGGGTTCCACTCGGTGGTCAGCTTGGCCCACTGGTCACCCATCATACGGCAAACTGACCAGCCTAGTCCCACTTGAGCTTGGTGGATTTCGAAGCCACATCATATTATATCTTATATTATATCATATATTATATATCATTATATAATTATGACTATCCCATTTTCTACCGGGAACTTGTCCAATTATAGGCACGTATCTGAAAATAAAATCGTCCTATATTTGCCGCTACAACCAACGTTGCGCTTAGTCTATGACAGTTGACATAATAAAGTCACATTACATACAGCTTAGCCAGTCGCTCGAGTCCCTAACCTTGTATAAATTTACAAAAGAATTAGCTAAAACAGTAATTTCCGTGGATAGATAGCACACGTAAATTTATGAAGGGCATTGTACCTACAGCTAACCTGTTAGCTACTGGCTAAAGTGGCTATCCACGTATGAAGTAGCCAGCACAGTCTTGTCATTGCGATGGCAGTTGACACATCGCGTGAATTGCCGCATTTGAATCGTAAATGGCGGGAGCAGGCGTTGCTCAGTTATTGACAATAACGCTGACTTACATACTTACCGGCTTACATACTGAGCAGCTAAAGCTACGCTGGCCTAGTGGGGCGTACCCTGACTCTTGATCCGGAATTGAATATCAACCGATGGGACATCCTATGACCACCTGATTTTTAGCTGTTACCACTGAATTACACACACACTGAATAAATAATAAATAAATAAATATTGCTTGACATTTCACACAGCGCTATCTAGCCCCAAACTGTACTATGGGAACCAGATAACTGATAGAATACTTATATACATTTTTTTTTGTAAATACATACTTATAATATATAGCGAAACAACCAGACCCGGAACAAGTATCTGTAGATTATGCAAACATTTATTCTGCGGCGGGAATCGAATCCGCTACCTCCTGCGTCTCAGCCGGCTATTCGCCCACTGCACCACGGAGGTATGGTACTGCAGGAGTTCACAAATTGACGCATTAGATATTGTAGTACCTATACGGCAGAAAAGCAGACAAAATGTAAAAATTTATAAAAATATAACTAAAATAAACACTATGTATGTTAAACAACACTGACATACAATACAGTGTTTTAAAAGTTTAACAATTATACAGAACTTATTAACTAAATAAGTCTAAAATCCATCCACTCACTAAAAACACGTTCTTCTCTATTTTACAATACCTAGGTAGTAATAAATTTACCTATACAACTAGTGGTTCGCCCCGAACTGAGATCTCGCGAGTATACCATAAAAACGAAAAAAATATTATTCGTAATCTTTGACTATCAAAATAGCGCCACGAAATAATAACCAAATAACTTGACCTACAGTTTCATTCAAATTACAGGTAACGGGAGTTCATGTTAATTGGTTATAATTTTTTGGGGTACAAATGGCAGTTATTCTGGAAATCAGGCTTTTGCCTATATTAGTGATACTTACACTATACGCATACCAAATTACAGCACTGTGGGTTCACTGGTGTACCCTGTGAATTTTGTCAAAGTTTAGTTTTTACTATGGCTAATAACTCAAAAACTACAAAAACTTTACTAAAAATAAAAACGGGGTCGAAATGTACTAATGAAGACCTTTCATTTGACATCTCACTTGACCTAATAGTCTCATTTTCATTTTTTTACTGTTCTTGAACCCCAATATCTCAACAACCCCCCAAAGTTTTTAGCTCATTGAGTCACACTAAAATTGTGCCCTCATTACCTACCTACATATCAAATTTCACGATGATCGGTTAAACGCTTCGAAAGTTATCCTCGGACAAACAAACATACATACATACAACGCCGATTTGCCCAAGTTGATTTGGAGATCTCGCTTCGCTCGATCAATAATCAATCAAACATTTAATTGCTTGAAATAAGATGGGCCCAACTTATTTGTACCACAGAAGCATACAAATGATTATAAATAAGGAAAACCGCTCCCCGCTGTGTCATCATTAGCTACCTAGCCAAATGACTATGCATTTACAGTATTTTTCCACTATAGTAGCGTATTGTTTGAGAAGGTACTGTTACTGTTAAGCCTTAAGCCCATCACAGACGTAGCTATAATATATAGCAATATTGTTATGAGCTGAGGGTTCGGGATAAAATAATGAGAATCGATCTAACCAAAATAACACATAGAATAAAAATTCAACACTAAAACGATGAATATACGAACTTGGTTACACGTAATCACAACACACTAATTTATACCACTGTTGCACCACTTAAAGTCACCGAAATGTTCGCACGTATAGCAAAATCCAGACTGACTGTCCGGCCATCTCTCCGGCCTATTTATATCGCACACAATTCACTACACTAGAATGATCTCGAACGTTCCAGGAAAAGGGTCGGTGTTTCGACAGAATGACCAATCCCCATCCTGCGCAACCGCAAACAATAACACAGCAGGTAAGACAAAAGCGTTCGAGAAATTCGGCTATTTCTTATTGTGTAACAGCGTAACAATATGAATCATTGCAAGGCATAGCGCGATATATCTTCTGTACAAGTTTTCGAGTGACCACACACGCAGCTATAATTTATATTTCTATGACGTCACCAAGCTATACTATAATTTATATTATTGCATAGCATAAAAATTAGGCTGACCATCGTGAAATGAAGGCAAACTGTATATTATTACATCGTCTCAGCTTGCTATAATATACATTATAGTACAGTATAGCACGGTATATTGCTATATATTATAGCTACGTCTGCGATGGGCTTTACGGTAGTCGCTTAGGATGTGTAACATCTGATCACCGCGCGCGCTCATTGGTCAAATCAAACAGCGCGCGCTTCCCCGCTTTCCTGTTACACATTTTCGTCTCTTTTGCCAAAGTCACTCCCACAAACCGAGAGGAAAGATGTTACACATCAAAAAATCCAGTAGCTTAAGCATTATGCCATGCCATCAGCTGCCATCACCCAATCAAGAAACAAACGTAATATTTATTCATAAAATCTTACAAGCTGCGCTTATGTTGTCAGTTTTACTATATTTATTCCTTTTTATCGTTTTGTATTGTCAGTGATTTCGATTTGTCCAGATAAAACAAATTATCGTACAGGGCGCTTGGTAATACACCGACGATATTCAAGTAACGGTTTCTCAAAACATTAAAAAAGACTTCTTGAAAAAAAACTACTAGTTATATTATCAAATTTTAATGAAAATCGACTAAGGTTAGGTGATTAATTCGATATAAAACTTACTGCCTACGCTTGCAATCGACATCTAAAAATAAAGGCCGATTTGATATCTCTTTCGGAAATGGCTGCGAGTTTTGGGTTAGAAAGGGACAACAAGCGATATCTCGAGACGTCACCAATACAGTATCTGTGGTTAGATGGCAAGCATTATGCAATGGCACAACATGAGTTTAATAAAGTGTTTGTTTTACATGCTAAATAAATTCCACATTTCTATTGTAAACATTTCCCAAATTTATTTATTATGCTCATTAAAATTACATACCCCTTTCATTTTTGTATGTATATTATCAAACACCCTACATAAACTCAAATTTTCTTATATTAAGGTACTCGTAGGTACTTTTACGAACTCATAACGTTCTTATGAGAGTTTTTAAGGGCCTTCACAGAATAAATGATTTCTTTGAATTTCATTATAGGCTTGTGTTTAAGTTCTTCATAACGTGTGAAATGGCTTGCCTTATAACTTTTAAGTATATTTTGTTATTTGAAAGGAATTTTTCGAATTAGAACCTTTTGGCTAAGTTAATTAGTTCGACCAAGATACAAGTTGTATGTGAGGGTTAAGACTTTGTTTTAAAGTTATTAATGTATAATAACCTGTTTGCAAGACTAAGAATATGTGGTATGGAGCTATTTTTTTAGAGTAACTTCACGCGCAAGCAACATATTATATTTATCTCTGAAAAGAAGTGTATCAAATATGCAAGTTGCAGGAAACTAACAACTGTAAGCCCCATTTCACGGAGCTTAGGATTTTGACACTCCCATGTATGTACTAGGGATGTTGCGGATGCAGATTTTTTGACATCCGCGGATGCAGATGCGGATGCGAATCTTAAGATTATTTTTAAGAAACTTCGTTTTGGTGTACAAATAAAACTAAAATAGAAACATTAACTGCAGAAAACAAGCATAACATACATTACTCACTGTATACTCACAATAACTGAAAACTGCAATGTTCATACGATAAGCGCAAGTAAACACGTTATGATTGATTTACGAGATGCAAATGATAAACAAACGCGTCGGATCTTGTCACCAAAATCTTCGCTCCTATTGGTCAATCAGCTCGTGCTCGCAGCACGCGCCACTCGCAAGCCCCACCCAATTTCTTTCTTGTTGCGACCTGCACTGCAACCTCCGACGCGTTGACGACCTCCGTGGCGCAGTGGGCGAATAGCCGACTGAGACGCAGGAGGTAGCGGGTTCGATTCCCGCCGCGGAACAAATGTTTGCATGATCTACAGATATTTGTTCCGAGTCTGGATGTTTTTCTATATATTATAAGTATGTATTTACAAAAAAAGTATATAAGTATTCTATCTGGTATCTGGTTCCCATAGTACAAGCTCTGCTTAGTTTGGGGCTACATAGCGCTGTGTGAAATGTCCAGCAATATTTATTTATTATTATTTATTTATTTATCTGCATCCGCATGAACATCCGTATCGATTGTTTGTTTTTGACATCCATATCGATTTATGCGGATGCGAATGCAGATGTCTTAATCAATGCAGAGGCTCCGCGTTTGCGGATGCGGATGTGAATATTCGCAGCATCCTTAGTCTGTACATCTACGTAATCACAACATTTATTATGCATGCGATAATCGCTGATTATGAATGAATTCCAACTGTATCACTAACCTGTTACTCACCCATATTTGCAATAAACGAACTGATTGATAGTCAAACGTGACGAAGTATTTATTTATTAAAACCATACAAATTACATTACAGATATTGGTAAGTTAAACAATAAAAAAAAACATTTACTTTGAGCATTAAAATTAGTCTAAGTAGTAAATAGTGGCCTTATCGCTCAAAGCGATCTCTTCCAGGCAACCTATGAATGGATTCATATATTCCGACGAATTGAGAACCATCTCCTTTTTTTGAAGTCGAAACCACAAAAAATCAAAATAGAGCAATAAATGTACAGACCATAATTAAATGTAAGTAGGTATCTCTAAAGTTAATAGGCAGAAATTGTAATTGCACATTGCCGTTTGTGAAAATTACCTCGAAAATTATTATGGAAACTCATTAAATAAATAATTAAATCAGCGAAAATAATTAATTTCACAGCATTAAAATATGATATCAGTTAATAGTGCTAAAACACATAATTTATTCAGTAGTAAAATATTGCTGTTTTAATAATGTATTAATAGAAACGGATTATTATGAATCCATCATTCAGTATTGATAATTTATTTGTGCTCCAGTTTCAAATTAATTTAGTTTAAATAGGTAGTCAAATTTGATTGAAATATTTTGGAACATTCGCTTTTATCAGCCGAGAATCGAATCAACACCAATGCAAAATACATTCTGCGGTTATAAGACATCATCGATAGTCATAATCATCAACCTATAGCAGGCCACTGCTGGACGTAGACACTCCCAAGTGCCATCGAGCCCTATCTTCGGCTCTCCTCACCCAATCACTGCTAATGATACCCAAAGAACATGGGAAAGGAAATATGCTTTAAAAATCAATCTATTTTTATTTTTTATTGATCGAGCGAAGCGAGATTTCTAAATCAACTTGGACAAATCGACAATGTATGTATGTATGTTTGTTTGTTTGTCCGAGGATAACTTTCGAACCATTGATCCGATCATCGTGAGATACATAGGTAGGTAGTGATGGCATAATTTTGGTGTGTCTAAATAAGCTAAAAATGTGGGGGGGGGGGTTGTTGAGATATTAGGGTTCAAGAGGGGTAAAAAAAATTAAAATGAGATTATTAGGTCAAGTAGGACGTGAAATGAAAAGTCTTTATTAGTACATTTAGACTCCGTTTTTATTTTTAGTACAGTATTTATAGTTTTTGAGTTATTAGCCATACTAAAAACTGAACTTTGACAAAATTCACAGGGTACACCAGTGACTCCACAGTGCTATAATTTGGTATGTGTGTAGCTTAAGTGATACAAATATAGGCAAAAGTCTGAAATCGAGAATAATTGCAATTTGTACCCAAAAAAGAACCACCACATTACATGAACTCCCATTACCTGTAATTTGAATGAAACTGTATGCGAAGTTTGTTGGTTATGCATTTCGGGGCACTATTTTGATAGTCAAAGATTAAAAATAATATGTTTTTGTTTTAATCGGAGACTCGCGAGATCTCAGTTCAGGACGTACCAACAGTTTAGTAAACAATACAGGAAAAGAACAAAATAAGGTACCTACTAGGTATGTGAGTTTAAGTCATGATTCAGTTCCCTAAACATGTTTACATGCCATGTTCAGGCAAAACACAGTGATAATCAATAATGATAATTATTTTAATTACTATCAGTACATGAAAGAATGAGTTGCAACTCTTATAAGTTGTAACTGATCGCTTACGGCCCTCGTATAACAATATACTATTTATCCACTGCACTTATCGTTTACAACATACAGACTTATAATTTTTACAACCGATACCACATCTTATGATAACTGAAGAGCCGAAAACAGATTAAAAAAAATACAGTTTTGCTAAATGGTGTTTTTGCATATCTAGGTGTTCATTTACCAATTCCATCTGTAAAGTACGTTTCAAAACACGGCTTCTAATATTTAAAAACACGAACACATATTAAACCCCAGAGAAATAGCATGGAAGTGTCAGTCACAGAGCAAGTCACAGGGGGCGCAAAAGTTGTAACAAGCATGCCTTTTGTACGGTCTACTGTGGTAGGGAGGCTTCAGGTGAGTGGCGTCGGGGATGTCACGGGGGGATGAAAGTTACGAACGACCACTTTTGTACGGTATCCCTTTTGGCAGGGCAATTTTATTTACGTCTAGTATTTAATTATAGCAAACGAGCTATTACCCGCGACCTTGTTTGCCAACTTAAATAATTTTCCTATATCATAATATTATATTAATATCGAAAATCGCTTGTCCATTCGGTGTCAATTTTATTTTCAAATTTATGGCGCAGTTCAATTCAGTAATTGATTAATTTTTAATATTTTAGGACAAAAAATCAAAAAACTATCCTATGTCCTTTCTGATACACCGTATTTCCTTGTTAGGTTTCATCAAAATCGGTCCAGCCGTTTAATCGTGTGAAAACGTAACAAACAGACAGACAGAGGGACTAACAGCAAGAGAGACAGAATTACTTTCGAATTTATAAATTTAGTATCGATATGGATGCTTCATTCAAAGCTTGGAATGAAATATACAGACTTTGTTAGGGATTCCGTCCCATGCCTTCCTACTTTTAGTAAGAGAAGAAACAAATGTCCTATTCCGAGACTTCAAAGCTCTTTCGCACGTAGACACTACTACTTCACTGCACCCCTGCTTTATAATCTAATGTACAATCATAACAACATGATTAGAGAACTTAGCTCTTATACTCTTAAAACAAAAATCATCAATTGGTTAAACAATTTTGATTACAATGGTGTGGAAAAGTTTTTCGTCAAAGTTATCTGAAATACCAACAACATACACATACATAGTTTTTACCTACCTTGTACATAATTGTCATTATGTTAATATATTGTTGTCTTCTACCTCTACTATGTTTCTGCAATTAGCAATATAACTTACCGTGTTAGTGGCTAATGTTGTGCAAATATGTATGTTTCTTTCAATTATTATTATACTTTGTTATATTTAGTTTACGTAGTCATAAATTAAAACTACTTTAGTCTTGTTTACACCTTCTTACATTATAAACCTATGTTTAGTCCCTAAGCTCAATCAACCAAGCGTTATTTTTGCTTTACATACAATTGTATCTTTTTAAAAAAAAAAAAAAATTATGTGACAGCATTGTATCGGGGATGAAGCTGTCTTCTGTAATACAGTTTTTTAAACTAAAACAGAAGACAGAGAACTCTCTCTTCTTTGTTCCCATGTTTTATTTATAATAAAAAGATTTGAAGATTTGAAGATTTGTATATAGTTAAAAATGTTTATAAACATTAGGGTGTGTTGAGAAAATGGGTGAGTGACCTTTGGTGTTAACGTCCATAGGCTACGTAAACTGCTTACCACAGGGGACTTTGAAGTACCGCCTTGGCTACATTGATAACGTCAATATGATTTAGCCGGAATGTAGGTAAAGTGCTAGATCTGTCCATTCTGCCCGATTTTTCTCCAAATATATATTAGGTTGGGGAAAAAGTTTCTTCGCATTTTTTAAGAAAATTCAAAACATTTTGTAATATAGTTTATTTACATTTAACTCAAGTATGTAGGTACCATTTTGTTCGATAACTTTTTGCCATCTTGTAGGTAGGTACATCATCCCATTGCTAGAGAAATTTTGGGGCTTCTGATCAAAATACCGCGACAAGTGGTTATGGCAGTCCTCTCATAATGTTAACCTGACACTGTCTAAAGAATTCTGAAGAGACCGAAACAGGTGGAAATCTGAAGGTGCAAGGTCAGGACTATACGGCGGATGCATTAACACCTCCCAGCCAAACTCTCTTAATTTTTGCTGAGTGGCTAAAGATGTGTGAGGTCTAGCGTTATCGTGATGAAAAACCACACCCCTTCTGTTGATTAATTCCGGCCGCTTTCTCTCAACTTCTTGCTTTAATCTCATCAGTTGTTCGCAGTAGAGTTCGGAATCGATGGTCCCACCTGGTGGTAACAGCTCATAATTAATAATGCCCTTCCAATCCCACCACACACACAGCATCACCTTGTTGCGAGTTAACCCGGGTTTCGCCACAGTCTGTGAAGCCTGGCCGGCCTTTGACCACGACCTTTTTCGCACGTTCTAGTCGTACGTGATCCACTTTTCATCACCAGTTATCAGCTTCTTCAAAAATGGTTCGGTTTCATTACGTCGTAATAAAGAATCACAAATGAGTACACAGTTCATTAGGTTTCTTTCAGTGAGCTCGTGGGGTACCCAAATATCGAGCTTTTTTGTGTACCCAGTTTTTTCAAATGCGCCAAAACCGTTTTGTGGTCAATTCCCAGTTCTTCAGCTACGTCGTAACTACTGATATGCCGATCATGCTCCACTTTTTCAAAAATGGCATCAATTTTATCCGTAATAGGGCGACCAGAGCGACGTGCATTTTTGACATCAAAATTTCTGGATTGAAAGCGCTTAAACCAAATTTGTGCTACTCTCACAGACACTGCACTAGGTCCATAAATATCGCAAATTTTTTTCGCGGCTTGCGTTGAATTTTTACCTTTTTAGTAGTAAAATTTTAAAATGTATCGAAAATCTTCATTAGATTCACTCATCTTTACAGTACGAAAAACAAATAAAAATCACACATTTTCCTAATTTGAATTTGGAATTATCTTCTTTAAAATTTAAACTTTGAATGATACCAAAACCAGCCAGATACAATTAGTATAGCCAAAGAGATTTTATTACAAGTTCATACATACTATAATGCGAAGAGACTTTTTCCCCAACCTATTACGTCAAAACAAAAGAAGCGCGACAATGGTGGCGATTCTATTGTTTACACTGACTAAATAAATTGTGTAAAATATGAATGGTCTTATTTTATTTACGCTAAAGATCAAATTAGAATGACATTTAAAGTGACATTTCTAATTTTAAGTCATTTTTAGTTAGATGCCGTGTTTGCGGGCTAGTTTTAATCAGCACCAATTTGACTGCTGACTAAAACTAGCCCAAAAAGACGCCATCTTAGTGAAAAATACTTAATTTTAGAAATATCACTTTAAATTTCATCCTAATTTGATCTTTAGTGTGAGAAAAATAAGACCGTTCGTATTTTACACAATTTTAGTTAGTCAGGGTTAACAACAGAATTGCCACCATTGTCCAACAAAGAAATTCTTGGTTCGGGAAGGAGCGTCTTAAAATAATAATCTGTTATTTAAGTACTGCATTTCTTGACGACCTCTGTGACGCAGTGGTCTGTGACGGAGGAGGTTGCGGGTTCGATTCCCGCCGCGGAACAAATGTTTGCATGATCTACAGATATTTGTTCCGGGTCTGGGTGTTTCTCTATTTATTGTAAATATATATTGTTATTTTTTTTTAATAACCTATATTGTCCCACTGCTGGGCAAAGGTCTCCCCCATTTGCTTCCATTCTTTGCGTTCTCCAGAAATCTCCTGCCAGTCAGAATGGAACCCATCCAGATCGTCGCGCCAACGAAATATACGAAATAACCAACGAAATAACCAAATATGGATAGCTGAAATATATATTATATTTACAGAAAAATAGAACATAAGTATTCTATCCGTTGGCTGGTTCCCATAGTACAAGCTTTGCTTAAGTAGGGATAGATTGCACTATGTGAAATGTCCAGCAAAATGTATATAATTACCATGCCAGCTTTAATTTCATGGCACCTCAGTAATAAAAACAATAAAACCTGTAAAAATTTTACAAAACGTTTCATCAATTAGCCATAATAAGAACTGAACTTTGACAAAATTCACAGGGTACCTCATAGTGCTAAAATAATAATGATAAAACTCCCGTTACCTGTAATTTGGATGAAACTGTAGGTCAAGTTATTTGGTAGCTCTCAGTTCGGGGCGAACCACTAGTGTATAGTGCGTGTGAAATGATCCTCGGCACTCCTCATCGTCTCTATCAGCTACACCCGGCCTCAGCATAGCCTGAAAATATAACCTTACTAGGTTACGAGCCATTTCCATTCATTCGATATTCAAAATACTCGCACACGACATCAGTACCAAGTACGATACTGACATAAACAATGTTACTGGCTAGTAGCATATGCAAAGTGAAAGAGAAAATGTGCTTTTTTCCAATAAAATTAAAAACCTCATACTACTCTCCGACATTTGCGTAAAAATCCGGTTGCTGTAGATGGAAGCCTAGTTTTTTTTTTATAAAATGAAGTAAAGTCACAATCACGTATTTTTATTTTCAATAAAAGAATTAGTTCCTACTAGCATAATAGATGGCGCTGTCTGGAGATATTTATTTATTAAAGCCTTTTTCTTTTCCGACATTTATTATTTACATTAATATTGTATTCATTAATTTACATGTAGGTACATTAAATTTATAATTTCTTTTTTAATATTATTTTTTATACATTTCACACTGATTCAATTTAATACTGCACTTTTTTTTGTCTGGAGGTAAGCCGCCGAAAAATATGTTATGTATGCAAAAATCTTAACAATATCAAAATGTATCTAAAACAATCTCACTTCGTCAGATAAACAAACACATGATTTTTTTCTTTCAAGTTCCTCTAAAAATAATGTTGATACGGCAATTGACGTTGACAATTGACTTTCTTTTTATAATGAGCTTATGACAGAGCAACACCATCTATTGGGAATTATAAAACATGGCAGGGAAACCCCCTTTTGCAAACGGTCAAAACGTGTCGGCAAATAGTTTTAAGTACCAATTAATATTTATGTAGATAGATAGGTATCCCTTTAGTGTACATCACACTTAAATCGTAAAACAATATAAAAAACAAACAACACACAGAAATACAAATGGTGGTTTTATCGCTAAAAGCGATCTCTTCCAGACAACCTTTGGATGAACTGGATTTAAAGAGAACGTCATGTATGGATCTTAGTCACAAAGTTATATGTTTATATAGGCCGTAGAATAAGTAAATAAACATCTTTTCTTATTGTTGCCTGAAATAAAGGTTTTATTATATTATATTTATTTATTAAACATACAGGTGAAAAAGTCTCACGTGCCTCTAATTACACCGGCTCGACACAGAAACCTTGTAACCGGGGCGTTGTTACAAAGTCGGCGCCGGCTACCGGGTTTCAGTTTGGATCGGAAGCAACAGAGATCTGAATTCAAATTGGATTTAGGAACCGGATTTTAAAAGGAGTTTTTAGCATTTTACGACAGTATACTCCGGTCTAGGAAATGAATCGATATTTAAAGTTAAGTGTATGTACGATCTTTTCTATGAGTGCGAAAGAATTGCCGGGGTGGGGATAGGAGAGAAACGCCCGGGTACATGTCTGTACCTCGTATACGGCATTTTAGTGAGTTCCTTATTTATTTTTTGAAGTTGGTTCAATTTTTTTTTTTAATTTTTTTATAATGGTTCCTTTTATTTGTTTTTTTTGTGCATTTTTGTAAGTTGAATATTTTTAAATTAATTAAAATTGTGTATCTTCTACCAGTAGACGGAACCCTGGTGGGGCAGATGGGAACACACAGCATTTCCTCTCGCAGAGCTAAAGCAATGAATACCCGAGCACGCTCTTCACTCATTTTATAATTTGGTGGCTGTTATGTATGAGAAAAGTAATTTCTCCGTCGCCTTTTGAAATTCCCCCGCGATATACGATGCCAAGACAAATGTGCCTCTTCACTATAATTATATTCAGTATTCTTGCTCACATATTTTGCGAAGAATGGAAAATCGTGGCATATTATGTAAAATGTTTAAGTACTCTACTATACATCTTTTAAAGTCATAAAAAGTACCTACACGGTTGGCTATAAAATTGTATTTTAAATTATTATTTTTAATCAACATAATTTTCTACAGGGTGCCTCTAAATATGCATTTAATTCAAAAGAAGACCGTGTCGCCTCCATTACAAGAGCAATGTTAACTCTAGGGCATTTCGAAATTCGGCGTTTTTCATTGAAGAATCATATATTTGATTGAGCGAAGCGAGATGTCCAAATCAACTTGGGCAAATCGGCGTTGTATGTATGTATGTTTGTTTGTCCGAGGATAACTTTCGAAGCGTTGATCCGATCATCGTGAAATTTGATACATAGGTAGGTAGTCATGGCACAATTTTGGTGTGACTAAATGAGCTAAAATGTTGGGGGTTGTTGAGATATTGGGGATCAAGAGGAGTGAACTGACCTTTGACCAAATTCACAGGGTACACCAGTGACCCCACAGTGCTGTAATTTGGTATCCGTGTAGCTTACGTGACACAAATATAGGCAAATGTCTGAAATCCAGAATAACTGCAATTTGTACACCAAAAAAGTGAAACCACATTACATGAGCTCCCATTACCTGTAATTTGAATGAAACTGTAGATCAAGTTGCTTGAAATTTATTTCGTGGCACTATTTTTGTTTGTAGTCAAAGATTACAAACAATATTTTTTTGTTTTAATCGGAGCCCCGCGGGATCTCAGTTCGGGGCGAACAACTAGTATATTTAATTCAAGTAACGGCACTTATTCAATTAAAAAAAATACGCACAAAAATAAAAATAAAATGAAATACAATTGACACAAAATTATCATAAGTAGAGTATAGCCAGGTACTCTCAATCACAATGCTCTTTGGAAGGGCTTGTGTGGCACATGGAGCCTACGGCAGTGGTTCAGGTAGGGACAGTCGAGACCAAACTCAATACTCAATCATATACCTAATGTACTTATTCCATCTTAGCCAGTTCATTATGGACCCTGTTGCTTTCGGTGAGGTTTACATGACATAATTTGACGTTGTCGAGCAGGTGTTGTGAAATAATACATTTGTAGTAAGTGCTGTGAAATAATTTTGACATTTAATATTATTTAAAACATTGTTTATGAAATTGATGGAATAAAGCTTTGATTTGCAATTAGTCCAGAGTGAATAGGTTATTTCTAGGCAAGCGTACTCCATCTTCGATCACAGCATCACTTACCATCAGGTGAGGTAGTGGTCAAGCGCTTGGCTATCATCAAAAAAAATATCTATATAAAACAAAGTCGGGTTAGTTACACCATTTATAACTTAAGAAAGGCTGTACCGATTTTGATGATCTTTGATTTGTTGGATTTGTCTCTGCCCCGAATAGCAGAATAACTATTTAAATATCGAAAAAATTCACGCAAAAAAAATATGAAGAGAATTCAATTTCTCATACATAGATATAGCTAATGATGACCGATTGACGTACATTGGCAGCCCGCGTCATATGCATGTCAAGGCGGTACGAAGTTCGCCGGGTCACCTATTTATTATGTACGTATATATCAAGTACATCTTTTACATTCAACTATACTCGTAAAAAAAGGATGAGCTAAATAAGTGTTATTCCTCTATGACGCATCAGTTAGGCCACGATTCGTCTTACTTTAAAACAACATTATAAACTAAGTTTAATAAATAAGCCCTTTATAAATGTAATAAATTATAATTTAAACTTTGAAATATTAACTTGTCTTATTATATATTGTAATTTAATTAATTCTAATTATTAATTTAGCTTATAAGGATTATGATTTTGTAATTAATTTATTGTGTCTTATTTATTTCAGTGTATTTTGTGTTTTCTTTAGTTATTTGTATTTTTTTTATGTTACACGGTCAATAAATTATTCAATATAGATTCACCTGTAATTATAGTAACATTTAGCTCGTAGAAATATTAATTGATTCATTATAATGTGTTGATGTATGCTGTGTTGGTGTTCAAATAATAAATAAATAAAAAAGTTTAAAAGTGTGTGTAAGTCTAATATTTTTCCAGACAACGACACCAGCAACAGTCAAGACCTCCACCTTTTCCACGGTCTGTGGAGAAGAATGCACTCCAGCCTATACAAAGTAAGTAACATTTGATTTACTGAAATAATCAAGCGTTTGTTCACTATCTACGACCCTGATGGTAAGTGATGGGGCACGCTTGCTTGTCTTAAAGACTCCGAGAATTTATTAGTACGGAAAAAGAGCTAGTTAGACCTCATTCACGCGAGCGCTTAAAAGCGTTGCGTTAAAACCCGACGTTAGCGCTTTAAAGCATTAATATTTTGCTTATTCATATGAGCTCTATTTAATCACTTTTGTCTAAGCTCAGTTCTCGCTGCAATAGGACGTGTTGCATCCTCTCAAAGAGTATGTTTAAAAGATCAATTCTTGATATTTTACGAAGATTTGAAGCAGTAACCTGATATTTTTTTTACTATTTTCGATAGTCCCTATTTCGCACTTAGGACAAACTTTTGAAAATAGTGGGGCCAGATAACACTTCAAGGTACCAACATGCGATTGGTGATACCACAATTAGAAGGTAGAATGAATAATAAAAATTAATCTTCAATCATTCATTACAAAATCATGATTATAAGCCAACGCAATCAAAAAATATGGCTAAGGAATAATGTAGCTAAGTATTAGTAAAAAAAAGAGTGTGTGTACTTATGTACACGCGTTAGAAGTTATACTTCTTTGGCGTATGGAAAAAAATAACTAAAATGCAGTAGTGATTAACGATAAATATTAAAATTAATCAAAAAGATTTTATTTAAATAAATAATAAATTATTAGTATCACCGTCGTATATGAAATTGATTTAATAAAAACACCAAAATAATATTTATTTATTCACACTGTTTAATTGTACCCTTACGAAACACGTGTTCTACATATAAAAATACTAGAATATACAACTTGAACATAGTTATCAATTTTCATACCACCTAGAACTAACTTCATGCTGTTAAATTTAGGTGTCGGTGTGCGCGCGCATCGTAAAAATTCACTCTCATCATTTTTCTCCATCGCGCCAAAAGAAGTATAACTTCAAAAAAATTAAGAATAGGATCAGTAGTTCCAGAGACCCCTATATTAATATTATATTATTTTAATTTACAGAATCTGCCCGGTTTGCGGGCTTAACTCTCAAGCTGCAGCAAATGAATATGTCGATTACGCTAGTTACTGCGCTTTCCTATCTGAACAATGCAAGACTAGAGTTTTAAAGGAACTATTAGTAAGCAAGGTATTTTTACTGACAAAGGTTCCCCAGGACGCCTCTTTATTATTATAACACTACAACTCTTATAACACCATTAAAGAACAAAATACAAAAAAACAGAATACTTAGAACAAGTATACAAATATACAATAAGCGGGATTATCGTTTGAAGCGATTTCTTTCGGATAACTTTAGAATCGTGAAAACTTTTTGGAAGAAAGTGATGTCGTTTTACTAAACCATATCAACAAATTTACATACTTTACATACATTTAGTTATTCACCACACATCTATTAGGTACATTTAAAATAGGCAGACCTTGTCCTCCCAAGCGATTGTTTGCACAGACTGCGTCGCTAACTGTTAACCCCCTGCATGGTTAAAGATTGAAATATTGCAAAATCCGAAAAAAACACCTAGTGACGTAACATCATATAAGCCGCACATATAACACATATAATACATATAGGCGAGAAGGTCTACCATGAAGCGGTGGCGCATCGCGGAGCGTCTGGTTGTCCGATCATAGAATGGGGATGGTGGGATCAGGTTGAAAAGCTCCGCAGAACCAGATATTATCAGGTTTGTGCAGTTTGCCGAATTTACATATTAAAAAATTATAATACATCCAGTATTATTATTTTTTAGCATGATATCTTGCACACATATTATTTGTCACAAACATTCAAGCCGTTTATCCTACACGATGCGCCAAATGAAACGAACTATAATCGCATTAACGTAGGAAATTTAAACACATTTAGTCGCTAAATACGTTTAGAGATCGTTGTGCAAGCCGACCTTAGTTTTTGAGCTCCTTTTAAGTGATGACGTCGATCAACACACGCCACAGACGATGTAGTAGTTATTACCAAAATGGTACAGATAAGAGAGGCGACTGTACCAACTTATGTTCTCGATTGTGCGTTCCATTGTGGACTAATGCCCGTCTTTACGAATGGAGGGGGGGGGGGGGGGAGATAGGCTGGATAAATGGAAGGTATTCTTGCTTTTATTAATACAACGTTCTCGTAACTGATAAATGGTATGTAGGCATATTCGTCGAAAAACTTTACTTATAGTATTTAGGCCCGTATTTCAAACTTCTATTTGTATTTATGTAGTATATGTATATATTTGTAAATGTATGTATTTGTATATATGTTTATTATTATCCCAAGTATTTATTTTACAACTCAGACACTAAACCTGGGCCGCAATATCAAGAACGATTGAGGCAGGTGGTGACTTGCCACACACTAAACGGGCCCCCATAAGTGCCGCCAATAGAAGGCAGTGTAAGGGGCAACGTTGGTGTGGGCGGTTAAAGAGTTTTGATAGGTGTGCTGCAGTTTCACTACGCGCTACTCCCGGCTTTATGCCTTTAACATTTCAACCCTTGAATCATAAGTTCAGCTCTTCTGCCTCCACCCTCAACCGGCTGGTTGAGGCAAGCCAAAGGTTAGGGGTTCTAGGCACTGGGGTCTGTAGACCCCAGGGAGTAACGGGGCTCCGCGGTGTCGCCACGCATCGATAAAAATCCTCCAAAACACTGCTTATAGAGCCAAGCAGTAGTGTCACGGGGAATAAACAAAGTCGTATTTGTTTTCATTTTTGTGTGTTGATATAATCTTTGACTTCATAATATATGTTTGACCTCATAATCTGCCACACAAATATTATGTAAACTTGTGTAGTTAATACATTTAGTAAGATTATAATCTGTATACGGTGAGTCTGCACAACTCTAAAAACAAAGAATTTAAAAACTTTTTTTTTAAACGAGTTTGAAACGAAATTCTTATTTTCGGCTACTAAGGCGGCACAGTAAACGTTACGTACCTGTAAAAGACAGACCGCAGAGTGACGACCATATGTAGGTAGGTACCTGCTTTTTTGTTTAATATTTTTTTTATATAAATTTTTATCGTGCAAGATGTGATCGCCTGTCGATAGGAGCACTATATTTTAGTAAATGAGTTTTGATTTAGTGTTAAAACATGTGGAAAAAATGGCCGTAATTGATTGAGCGAAGCGAGATCTCCAAATATAATGCATAATGTATGTAAGTATGTATGTATGTCTGTATGTTTGTTTGTCTGAGGATAACTTTCGAATCGTTTATCTGATCATCATGAAATTTGGTATATAGGTAGGTAGTGATGGCACAATTTTGGTGTGACTCAATAAGCTAAAAGTGTGTTGTTGAGATAAAAAAAGAGGTAAAAAAAACAAAATGAGATTATCTGGTCAAGTGGCATGTCTAATAAAAGGTCTTTGTGAGTACATTTTGAACCTGTTGTTATTTTTAGTTTAACTTTGTAGTTTTTAAGTTATAAGCCATAATTAAAACTGAACTTTGACAAAATTCACAGGGTACACCAGTGACCCCACAGTGTTGAAATTTGGTATGCGTTTAGCTTTAGTGACACAAATATAGGTAAAAATCTGAAATCCAGAATAACTGCAATTTCTACACCAAAAAAGGATAAACAATTTAAATGAACTCCCGTTACCTGTAATTTGCATAAATCTGTAGTCAAGTTAAGTGCTTATGCATTTCGTGGCACTATTTTGATAGGCAAAGATTACGAATATTTTTTTTTTGTTTTAATTGAGACTCGCGAGATCTCAGTTCGAGGCGAACCACTAGTTTCATATTGTTATGACTTAGGAGCATGATATTTTACAGATCCAAGGGACTGTAGTCCTAAGTATATGAAATCTACTTGGTAACTTTACGTGTTCCTGAGAAAAAAGGTTTTGACAGGTTCTTTTTAAGCTATTGCATAGCTTCTATCGCGGGCCTTGAGCGTGGAGACAGAATCCAGAAATTCCGTAACGAAAAAACCTAACACTCTGACCGGCACAGCGGTGATACTTTTTAGTTTTGCCATCTATCGATGAATAGCAGAACTTTTAATGACTTTTTGAAATATCACGCTTGTCTCTTTAGTTCAGCAACTCGCCTCTAGGTGGCATTGGTTGTATCGGCGTTACTGCGCATGCGTAATCCCCTCTTCGTCCCGCAATCTGGTGAATCATGCCTGCTTATAGTTTCGGCGTTAGGGCACCTGCTCTTTGTATTTACTTCATGGTACGACTCTACGAAGCTCGCACGAATCGAGACGAGCTGCTCCGAAATCGGACGAATACGTAAGAAAAAAAAATACTGCATAAATAAATACTTATAATTGCATAAGTTGATAAAAACAGCTATGCAATAGCTTTACCGCGGCAGTCTCCGAGTGCCACACGTCTTTTTTTTTCAGGTTTTTTTTTAGGTTCAATAATGCGTATTAAAATATAGCCCATCATTCCAGATGCAGAGTTAGCGTGCGTTGACCATAATAAACCATTTTTTTTATTATATCTGTGTCCATAAATTCAGTAACGTTTATACACTTGTAGAAATATTACGTAAATAGTGGTATTTATTTGTCTGGTTCATTAAACATTTTTAGTTTACTTACGTTCTAAGTAATCACAAAAAAAAATAGGTAAACTGTTCCAGGGGTATAAGTGCATTAATTAATATCGAGAGATGTGAACATAAATTCTAACCATTTTAATTCGTTTCTATTTGTGATTTGGACTTACCTTCGTCTTCATCCTAATGGATTTTTTTCATCCTCATAATGTTAACTGAGGGTCATATGGACATAAAAGTTGTGTATTTTTTTTAGATGTTGTGTGTGAGCCTGGTTGTTCGAATCGGAGTTCTTAATTCGTTTTAACGATGGCTCTGACAGAAGTACAAAAGCAGTTTTACACAGAGAATGGATACATAGTGCTGAAAAACCTGGTCTCTCCGAAAGAGTTGGAGCTCTTGTCGACGGAATATGACAAGCTATTCATCAGAAAGAACCAGGAGAAGATGGAGAGCTCCTGGGTTGGAAGTGATCAAAACGATCGTCAGAATACCAGCGGATATACTGTAAGTATACATAAAATAAAATAAAGATAATGCTGGCCATTTCACACAGCGCAATCTAACCACAAACTAAGCAAAGCTTGTACGATGGAACTGATAGAATACTTATGTTCTTTTTTAATTGAAAATACACACCTAGAATATAAAGAGAAACAACCAGACCCGGAACAAATATCGAACCCGTAACCTTCTGCGTCTCAGCCAATAATTCCATATTAAATGAAATAGATGTCAAATTGATTAAGCAATAATTCCCAGTGACGCACTAGCTCATACGATCTGCTTATTTCAGGTTAAAGGGATCCACAACCTCCAATACCACCATGCCGTCTTCTCAACCTTCCTGTTCAATAAGAACCTCCTGGATGCGTTAGAAGATATCATGGGGACGGAGAATATTGTACTGCATCACACCAAGGCACACTTCAAACCCCCTGGCATTGGTGCTGGGTATCCTATGCATCAGGTACGTACTTCTGCTCTCTGCTTCACGACTTTGAAATGCTCTAAACGATTATCACATTCCAGTGCGTAACACATTGGAGTGGAGACTGCGGGGTTAGAGTCACCTGGCAAGATAGAGTGACTACCTCGGGAAGTTCGAACTCAGTGGCGCAACATGGGAGAGACATACGTCCAACAGTAGACTGTTATATCTATGTTATTGTCAATATTGTCACTGTGTCTCGCAGTAGCCACTATCTGCAGCCACAGCGACCACGGAAGACCAGCGCTATGGCAGAGCGAATCTGCCATAGCACATGTTAAGTAGTGACCATGTTTATCACAATTATCTTTTTTACGCCCAATTATTTGTATTTTTAAAATAAATGCATTTTATCTTCACCTTCTCTTTATCTAAAGTTTGATTATGATGATCACATTCCAGGACTATCACTACTTCCCTTACGAGAAGGACACCATGGTAGCAGCGTTCCTGCACCTGGATGCAGCGAACCCTGAGAATGGAGGTCTCTTCGTGTACCCAGGGTCTCACAAGCTGGGACCACAGGAAGATGTAGGAGCTAAGGATGGGAACTTCCACTATGTGGATCAGGTGAGGTACCTAACAGCTGATATAAGAAATCGATTATTACCATTTCTGTAAAACAGAAATGTAGCAAGCTGATATACTAATATAAGCAAACAGATCTTTCTTCGATGTAATAAATAATTTGATAATGTGTTGCTTTGAAAATCTATGGGAGAGGCTTATGTTTAGCAGTAGTCCTATGGCTGATATTATGATGATGATCATACTTTTTTTCCAGAACAAGTTTCCTTTATCCCGTGCAACTCCAGTCATCGCAGACCGGGGAGACGTGGTCATCTTCTCCTACCTGCTGGTCCACGGCAGCCCCCAGAACCTCTCCTCCCGGCCCCGTCGTATGTTGCTCGCGCAGATGGCAGCCGCTGATGACTCTCCCATTGGTCACCAGCCACTAAGACCTGGCCAGGGTTGGCTGCTAAGAGGCGTCAATGTGGATAGGGATGCTAGCATTTCCAAGAGGTTTGAACAAGTATAAGGGGCAAGGGTAGTAAATTTACACTACAAAGGCGTCATTAATAAAATCGAATTATCCTCAAAATAATAAGACCATGTTTTGTTCTTTGGATTGCCATCAAATCTGTTGGAAAAGGCCAGAGCATGGTGACACTATTCCAAAGATAATACAAATTTATTAATAGGCCTGTAGGTGATATAAGTGGGAGTAATATAATCGTTAACGTAACGTCAGATCTGTGTTCCGTCCAAGATGGTATAATCTTGGTTCCGAGTACAAAATCTGTTTTTTTACTATAAATAATGAACACCTATACGTTGTAAAGTAACGAAAGAATTAATAAATTTTGTGTTACAAGCCGTTCTTTGTTGTTTTATATTTAAAAAAAACGTTCAAGTGCGAGTCGAACTCGTGCGCCGAGGGTTCCGTACCTAATAGCACAATTTTATTTATTTACCTTATTTGAGGTTGGTGCCGATTAAGCTAGTCCTCTAAATTGTATGAGCGCCCATACAACTCAGAGGACTATCTTAATTGGTGTCAACTATATATGTATGGGGACAGCCTTTAATTTTCAACTTTTTTATTGTTTGGTATTTTTCCTTTATTTGTGTGTTACCTTGCTTTTCGCCAAATTTCGTGATTTTAGGTCAACGGGAACTACCATATAAGTTTTCTACCCAAAACCTATAGGGTACTTCCGGTTGACCTAGAGTTGTCATTTTTGGTTTAAAGCAAGGTCTTACAGCACAAGCAAAGGAAAATCCCGAAAAATAAAAAAAGTTGAAAATTAAGGTAAATTTTTGTACTAACAAGTTTTCGCGAAAATCTAAATTTGCCCATATCTTTTTATCGTGTTGACTCAAGACCTTGATTTTTATACACCTAATAGGGTCATCAGTACCTATAGACATCAGTATCTGGTATAAATTTCAACTTGCTAGGTCCACCCGTTCCTGATAAAATCGGTAGTGACACACGGACATGGACAGACGGACAAGACAGTGATCTTATTCTATCTATTTATCTATTAGGGTTGCTTTTTTCACCTTTTGAGGTACGGAACCCTAAAAATAGTCTCTACATACATTTAACACAACATTTTTTTTATATTACTGGAGAGGGAACAAGCCTATGGCCCACCTGATGTTAAGTGGTAACCATCGCCTATAACAAGTTTTCCTCGTAGGTCTCGCTCCTTAGAAATGTGCGCTACGATGCACATCCTTGCATCCATCAACTTTAAAATAAACATTAACGTTTTTTTACAAACACGTATCATCCATACCTAGTTAATTAAGTTAGTAGGTATACAGCCCATTCACAAACACCGTTACTCACCACATTTATAATTGTTCCCTACCGTCGTCTTTCCCGAAAACTACAATTTGAGTCACTATTAGATACGAGTGAATAGGTACCTCTTAGATCTTCGTGATTCAACTTAGTCCACATCATAGCTTACCATCAAGTGAGTTGAGTTAAATTCAGATTCTAAGTTAAGAAAACTATCTCATTTTCTACCGACTTCAAAAAAGGAGGAGGTTGTTAATTCGTTAGAATCTTTTTTTATTTATGTTCCCCGATTATTCGACAGATTCGAGAATATATTTTTTTGTTTATAAGGGTTTACTTCCCAGGTAGTCCCATTGGCACCAAGTCAGGATCTGATGATGGGATCAATCCTCAAATTTAGTAGGGGCTCATATATTATCATCCGATTTGTATATGTTTGATTTTTTTAATTGAAAGGAACTTTTCAGAAACCTTCAGGTTGATTCCATAGAAATTTCATCTAAATCGGTTCCGTATCTTGGTTATGTTGGTTATATTTTTGTTAAAAAGTTAGTTGTTAAATTGAGATTTTAATAAATAAGATTAACTGCTAAGTTAATTAATTCTGCTATATTAAAAGCCGGCGTCACCGCATCAAGCACGCTGCATCAAAAGTCGCTATCTCGTTCAAAACCGCTATTTTCGACTTACCGAGGCTGGCTATTCATGTGAACACAAGATTTTTTGAATTTTTTTTTCTACTACCTTTAGTTAGTACAAGCATATGGCCCACCTAATATTAAGTAGGAACCTTTGCCTATAACAAAGTATTATCTCGTAGGTCAAGCACCTAACGCCCCACGGTGCACTGCCATGCTTCCATTAACTTGAGGCATACAGGTGTAAAGCCTCATGTGCCTGTGATTTTACCGGCAACCATACCCTTCAAACTGAAACACAGCAATGCATGCATGCAGCATGGTGACGGAAATAGAACTAAAAACGCTTAAAGTAAAAAATGGCTACTTTGGAGCCACTAAATTATTGAAATAAAGGATTGACAAGATTAAACCCGCCCCCTTATTACCTAAGCCAAATTGCTGTCGCTTCGCTATCGCTAGTCAGGTCATCCCTTTCACACATACAGCTGTACGTGTGGGGTCGCTTAGTGATCCCTTCATTAAAATGTAATCATTAGGTGGGTATCCATAATATTAGCCATTAGAGAAACACATAGTAGATAATAAATTATAATTTAGTGTGCATATCAACTAAGGTCAGAAAAATCATAGATATAACATGAAATAGTATTTTTTTTTTAGTTAATTTGTAGCTGACAA
Source organism: Philereme transversata (assembly GCA_963924445.1). NCBI lineage: Eukaryota > Metazoa > Arthropoda > Insecta > Lepidoptera > Geometridae > Philereme > Philereme transversata. Next base: position 19,105,577 of record OZ004347.1, read on the forward strand.
TTAACATTTTGAATAAGTTACTTCCTAACTTTATATCTCTGTCAAAATATATGAAAAATTGATTAATTTTTGGCGCTTACAGCTTAGCTTATAAGAGTATTTTTAACGCCAGAAGTAGTAAAAAATAAAAATTATTTATTGCTACATTTTGTGCGTAAACAGCTTCTTATTCCAAATCGGGTTTAGCAGAGATTAATTTCAGATTTGATCTCACTTACGATCCCCGCACTAGGCGAAGCCTGTATTGCGAATTACAAATCGAAGTTTATATCACCTTAGTTTCAGTAAGAGCAGCCCTTAGACCCTGTAAATCGCACTCTGCATTCATGCCTGTCTTGCGCGGCACCGCGTTAGCAAAGCGCCGTGGGCTGCGACACGAACTAATATTTATGAACACAAGTAGCCCGTGCGCCCGTTACCCTGTTAGCGGCAAGGGCGGCAACTAATTAAGTTGCCAGCTAGCTTCGAGAGAAAATGACTTCCGTTAACGCTCTTCAAGAAACATTACGAACCTTAAATAAAAGTTATGATAAAGGAACCAGAATTTATTCATACATAAAGACTGACATACAAGACTGAAGGAGATCTCTGAAACTGAAGGACATCCGACAACAAAATGAGTGGATATGAGTGGTCAAAGTCGCAAGCCATATTCTGACTAGCGCAGGACAATGGTGCATAGCACAAACTTAAAGAGGCCCTGCAGTGGGTACAATCGGGATGTGGACAGTTGAAAATCCGGATGTTTTAAATTTATTCATCTAGTCGATTTTCAGATACAGTTGAGGTGATTAAAGGGTTCGTTTTATTCAGATTACTATGCGACTGAGAATGTGATAGAGATGATTATACTCGCTTCTTAAAAAAATCTTCTTAAAACTTAAAACAAAGCAGTTTTTGAAGTGAAACTTCTAATGCGACATCCAACAAGGTTGCGTTAAACGTTTAACGCTACCACGGAGGGTGTATGAAAGCACTGTTGCGTTAAACGTTCAACGCTCCTGGGGAGGGGGAATAGAAAGAGACAGAGCAAGAGTGAATGCGTGGCACTCGAACGCATGCGCGTAGTATACCTGTTACAGGCCAGCACGAGCGTTATCAACGAGTAGCGTCCAATATTCCAACGCAAGAGGGAGAGAGAAAGAAAGATACACAAAGGTAGAAAGTAGGAGAGAGAAAGAGAGTGAATTGGTAGATCCCAAGCACATGTGCGTGGTATTTGATGGTTTCACTTCTGCCAAGTGTGAATTGCACACATGCTTTTTTTATATTATTTATTTATATCCAATCTTTTTCCAGTATTGTAATTGTTATTGTTTGTTGTAATATAATATTAAGTGCTCCCTTCGCTCTCTTCAGATTAGGGTGCATCGTAAAATAGCATATTTTGTACCATTTCCGCTGTATTTTCCATCTGACAGCGATCTTGAGCAGTTGCTACATATAGCTACATATAGATCATTTGCAACGGTATATAGAAGGCTCAACTATTTCTTATGAAGGTATGTATTATGATGATGTTAAAACGTGTATATTCTTTCTGTTAATAAATGTAGATATAATTCCTTCATGAATACAAAAACTCAATGATAAAAGTATTGAAAAAGCCGTGATTTTATTATCCAAAAGCAGGTTGAAAGAAATCCTCTGTTGATCTGTTAGCATCAAATATTTACCACAAACACATCGGAGTGGAATTAAATACATAGCAGATGAGCCGACTCTGTTTAATAATAAAAAGCAATTTACCTTTTTGTGTTTGGGAATGTGGTTTCGGAAAACAAAGCAACTGTAAATACCTACTCTGAAATGAGGCCTTTTCAATCTCTGTTAATTTTAGTTTTTATTTAGAAGGCTTATTGCTATTTGGTACATATTAAAGTGATGACTCTAACTGCGCCCAAGGCCTCACACTAGGCTTCCCTGTATCGCATCGGAGTGCTCTCCATTGAACGCTTGCTAATGCAGAAGAAGTTGACGGCAAAATAGCGCGTGCCAGATTGCCTATGAGATGGATGGATTAAATGCTGCCATAGATGTTCCTTTGAACGAATGTGCCAGAAGAGCAGCGGTGCGAGAAGAATGGCGAAGGGTTAAGCACGCCACAACCCTAACATGACGACCGACCATTCTGACAAGAGTGCTACGACAAAGAACTTATCGAATCAGGGTCAGTCGAGCCATCCACAGTTCCTTTGCAGCGGATTGTGGATATCACGACTACACGGTACATTGTAAGTAACTAAGATTTTTAAAGTGCCTGATGACAAGAATACAACAGAATAACGATTTATTGTACACCAAAATTACTTAAATAACAAATATAGTATACAATGGGTGGCCTTTTCGCTGAAATCGATCTCTTCCAGGCAACCTTTAATAAAAATAATAATAGTATATAACTGTTCTTATACAAGTATAACCCTACTTACTTATAGCTGTATGTGGCAAGTTTCAGAAGCTGGGTTAATGACGCAGCCAGTCTGAGCCAGTGTACTGTCTGAACAGGATTTGTATTAGATGGCCGTAAACGCTTACCCAGCACATAGCGCTACTAAATTAAGGGAATGTTGGATGTAGACTAACCTCTCCACTTAGTCAACTTATTACACCAACGAGCTAAATCTCAAATAAGTATAATTACATTGCCCAGAAAGTTAAGTAAAAGGCAAGTAAAATTTACTCATTCAATCTAATCGTTCATTATTATAAATACGGGATTTATCACGTACAGTCCTATCGGTGTTTCGACCAACAATGTTTCGGTTGAATTCCCGAACCTTCATCTCACCCTGAGTGCGATCCGCTCCGAATAACGTCTCGCCTCGCACTGCGCGCCACAGCCATGTGCGCGCGAGTAGAGGGGCGCGGTGGTGGGGATTGAGTCACCGATGGCCCAGCGCGTTGACAGGATGCATCATCATTATTATAACCACTGTTTCTCTCTTCGGTAGTTCTCGGTACAGGCAAACACACAACACTAACTATGTCTCTACCACTTTCTCGTTCACTCTTTCTTCTGTCGCTTGCATCATGAAGACATGGCCTCCAGGCTGTCTACAATCTAATCGTATTTCACTGTTACAACAAGGCTACATAGAGATATGTAGATTTTAACATTTGCAATTTTCGTTATTCTTTATTGTACACAAATAGATTACAGGCAAAAACAGCTCATAAATGGACATGTACAAAGGCGAGCTTAACCCTAAAAAGAGTTTTTTTCTAGAAAACCTTTGAAGGCTTGAATTTTAGCGTAGAGAATAGAAACATTTGTACGGTCGTGTTTCCACTCTCTACTTTATAATGTTACGAGCTGAGGGTTCGGGATAAAATAATGGAAATCGATCTAACCAAAATAACACTTTTATTCAGCACTAAAACGATGAATACACGAACTTGGTCACACGTAATCACAACACACTAATTCACACCACTGTTGCACCACTTCAAGTCACCGAAATGTTCGCACGTATAGCAAAATCCAGACTGACTCGCGAAACCCTTCTCCACGTCAGTCCTCCAGGGCCTCGCTGAGACTGACTGTCCGGCCATCTCTCCGGCCTATTTATATCGTGCACAATTCACAACACTAGAACGATCTCGATCGTTCCAGAAAAGGGTCGGTGTTTTGACAGAATGACCACTCCCCATTCTTCGAAACCGTAGACAATAACACAGCAGGTACCTAAGACAAAAGCGTTCAAGAAATTTCGATTATTACTCATTGTTTAACAGCCTCGGCGTAACACTGCTCCCTCCTAAAACGTGCTCGTCCCGAGCATTGTTAGCCCCATATCGCGGCAGCCGATCAACATGAACAATTTTAGGCGCACCTCGCGCTGAAGATGTAGCAACTAGAGGAGCCACATTGCCGTCTGAAGACTTCAGGACACCCAGAGTCCCTTTCTCATCAGCGATCCTAATTCCTGCCGCCAAAACACGGCTCTCATGATTTCTATCTGTTCTTTCACTTCCTGGAATTCCTTTCCAGATGAACCGAACAATTCCCTCATCAGTCGAGCCCGCTCTTCTTGCCAACGTCGCTGCTCTTCCTGTTGACGACGCTGCTCTTCTTTATCCTGACGTCGCTGTTCCTCTTGCAACCGAGTCTGCTCCACCTGTTCACGTCGCTGTTCCTTCTGCAGCCGAGCCTGCTCTTCCTGCTGACGACGCTTCTCTTCTTAATGCTGACGGCGTTGTTCCTCCTGCAACCGAGCCTGCTCTTCTTGACGACAAAACATTGCCATAATAGCAGCAAGATCGCCTGTCACAGGAGCTTGCCCCACGGATGATGATGATGAAGCTGCAATTGATTCGGTGGCGACTAATTCCATCTCCATCGGCTGACAACTCTGCCGAGCTTCTTGAACCGAAGACTCCCCAAACCGCCTTTCATCCATTTCCTGTTGTCGTTGACCTCTCGTCCTGACACCGTCCACGTTATCCTTTGGTAGAACCGGCATTATTTTATCCCACTTCTGACACCAAATTGTTACGAGCTGAGGGTTCGGGATAAAATAATGGGAATCGATCTAACCAAAATAACACTTTTATTTAACACTTAAACGATGAATACACGAACTTGGTCACACGTAATCACAACACACTAATTCACACCACTGTTGCACCACTTAAAGTCACCGAAATATTCGCACGTATAGCAAAATCCAGAGAAGTGGGATAAAATAATGCCGGTTCTGGATTTTGCTATACATGCGAACATTTCACAACACTAGAACGATCTCGATCGTTCCAGAAAAGGGTCGGTGTTTCGACAGAATGACCACTCCCCATTCTGCGAAACCGTAGACAATAACACAGTAGGTACCTAAGACAAAAGCGTTCGAGAAGTTTCGATTATTACTCATTGTTTAACAGCCTCGGCGTAACAATAATATCATTTTAATTCTATTCTCCCGTAGAAAAAAACATACATCTCATACAACATACATACATCGGAGTTGTCTATTCTCTATTCTCATTTACCACCAGGTGAGGTAGTGGTCAAGCGCTTGGATGTGACCAATAAAAAATAAAATATCTACTGGCATGTTCATCATACTGGAAGGTTGCATTATAATATGTTATTTCTCATCCTAAAACCAACTGCAGGTCCGTTACGTTTCACGTCCTTTTAGACACTATCTCACATCTTTTAATTATAATTTCATGAACACAGAGGAAGTTCTATACTCTTACTCTGATAAATTGTCTCTACACTGTCATAAAGCAAGTACCTACATAAGTAAGGGGCTTACAGACGAGGCGAGCTGTCTCCGCCCGCGGAATTCAATAAAAGAACTCCTGTATTCTAACGCAAAAACGCGTGAAGTGGCCTAAGGTTATACCGAAATGTAATTTCTGAATGCGCGCTGTTTTGCCAAGGTTTTCTTTTATCTAAATTACCAAAATACCACAAGAACTACGTCTTTCATCTATCTAGATCGGCAACTTACCAATAGGCGCTGGCTGTATAGATAGATAAATGACTCTTTATTGATCGAGCGAAGCGAGATCTCTAAATCAACTTGGACAAATCGGCGTTGTATGTATGTAAGTATGTATATTGAGCTAATGAGTTAAAAATTTTGGGCGGTTGTTGAGATATTGGGGTTCAAGAGGGGTAAAAAAAATGGAAATGAGACTATTAGGTCAAATGAGACGTTAAATGAAAGGTCTTCATTAGTACATTTCAACCCCGTTTTTACTTTTAATAAAGTTTTTGTAGTTTTTGTTTTATTAGCCATAATAAAAACTAAACTTTGACAAAATTCACAGGGTACACCAGTGACCCCACAGTGCTGTAATTTGGTATGCGTGTAGCTTATGTATCACAAATATAGGCAAAAGTCTGAAATTTAGAATAACTGGAATTTATACCCCAAAAAAGGGTAACCAAATTACAGAAACTCCCGTTACCTGTAATTTGAATGAAACTGTAGGTCAAGTTAATTGGTTTTTATTTCGTGGCATTATTTTGAAGGTCAAAGATTACGAACAATATTTTTTTGTTTTTATGGTAGACTCGCGAGATCTCAGTTCGGGGCGAACCACTAGTTAATCGCTGTCGTAAAATTACGCTTCGGTGTGAGTCCACGTCGCGGCTGCCTATGGGAGTGACAAATGACTCAAAGGCGCCGGGTCCTTGCTAATTACCGAGACGAGATCATTTTGTACGTCGTGTTTCGGATAAACTATGAAGAATGACTCTGCATTACTTTGTTGTTTTAATTACCGAGAGTAACAATTTGGTGGTAATTGCTTAAAATGTATTTTTACGTGAAATAAAACTTTATCTGGTTCCCTTAGTAAAAGTTCTGCTTAGTTTGGGTGCTGTGTAAGATTTCCAGCTTTATTGATCGACCGAAGCGAGATCTCCAAATCAACTTGGGCAAATCGGCGTTGTATGTATGTATGTATGTTTGTAACTTTCGAAGCGTTGATCCGATCATCGTGAAATTTGATACCTAGGTAGGTAGTGATGGCACAATTTTGGTGTGACTAAATCAGCTAAAAATGTTGGGGGGTTGTTAAGATATTGAGGTTCAAAAAGGGTAAAAAAAAAATTAAAATGAGACTATTAGGTCAAATCAGACGTCAAATGAAAGGTCTTTGTTAGTAAATTTCGACCCCGTTTTTATTTTTAGTAAAGTTTTTGTAGTTTTTGTGTTATTAGCCATAATAAAAACTAAACTTATTCACAGGGTACACCAGTGATCCCACAGTGCTGTTATTTGGTAAGCGTGTAGCTTAAGAATCACAAATATAGGCAAAAGTCTGAAATACACCAAATCTGTAATTTGTACCCCAAAAAAGGTAACCAATTTACATGAACTCCCGTTAGCTGTAATTTGAATGAAACTGTAGGCCAAGTTAGTCGGTTATTTATTTTATGGCACTATTTTATTAGTCAAAGATTAAGGCCGACTTGCACAACAATCCCTAAACGTATTTAGCGACTGAATATGTTTAAATTATTCGTATTTGTATGATTTAACAACTCTTTAAATCACGTTTAGGTATATGTAGTTGCGCGTGTCGCCCTAAGAATATTTGTTTTTGTGTATTGGAAGACTCGCAAGATCTCAGTTCGGGGCGAACCACTAGTATATTTATTTTTATTTAAATAATACAGATGCAGATATTGAATCTATAATAACAGCAATACCTTTTGGATACTTACGGTGCGAGCGCAGTGGGCATACGCTCATGAAAGACATTCGAAGCCCGCATATTAAATCCTGGCTCGTCTCTTACAATCTGTTACGAATTTAATCTTATTTGTCTTTCAATCGCGCTGAGCCGAGCCATAATGATGAATTTCACGCCCAAGTTACGAGTAAGATTACTCGTGTAATTTTGGAGCTGTAGCGTACCTTTGAACAGATAAAATTAGTTCAGTTCTAATTAATGGATATACGTATTTTAGTATAAAACTTTATTTTGAAAGTCGATCATCATACAAAAAACTCTTACAGGATTGTATACTTCAGTTGACTAGGTAGGTTGCCACTCTAGCTGTGCGAAAAACTGACCGCTGTCATAATAATAGATTACTAAACGAGGGGATAAAGCAGTGTCTTGCGTCGTTGCAGAAGAGGGCTGTTCGTGCAATTTATAATATGGGCCCCAGAGAATCATTACGCAATAAGTTTAAAGAAATAAATGTTATGACATTCCCTTGTCAATACATCTATGAAAATCTGATATATGTTCACAAGAATATTAATTTGTTTAAGAAAAATAGCGATAATCACAATTTTAATACTAGAAATAAAGATAAACTCGCTATTGCCACTCGTAGACTCCATAAAGTTAGTAAATCGTTTAAAGGTCAAGGTGTACGCTTTTATAACAAACTCCCAAGGGATGTACAAAAATTAACAATTAATAAATTTAAAAACGTAATTAAACTCAATCTTTATAAAAAAGCCTACCATAAAATATCAGATTATTGAGATGATAGAGAAGCTTGCGATTGAAATTGCTCCAACTCGTTCAAAATGCTACAATTTAGACGTAATTTATTTTCTGTATTATGTATTGTAAAAGGATCATTAAAAAAAACAACCAGCCTTGTTTCTTGCCTTTTTTTCCTGGCTTGGTCACGAAGGAACAGGCAGTAAAAATTGACGTTTCAAAGTGACCCTTGTGATTTTAATGAATAAAAATATTTGACTTTGTCACCGACGCTATATTGAATCTCGAACGTAACGAAGGATTCTAGAGTTAATTCACGAGCTGAGCGAGGGAGTTAATGTGGAACTAATTAAGAATGATATCAAATAACTCAGGATATAAATACTGTCAATATAATTTTTAAGATAAAATTTACTTATACACTACAGGTATCATCGTTTCGAATTGATCCCAAGATTTTGGATTTGTTGTTCCTCAATAAATTCTTTTATTTTATTATTGAAGTAAAACTTCTTTACGCACGCTTGACTTGGGGAGTAAGCTGGTGAATGCGTGACGAGAGCGTTATGAAAAGTGTGATCGGACGAGGCGAACGGAAGTTGAGATAAAGATATTAAAGAAGTTTTACTTCAGTCGTGTGGTCTAAAGGACACTCGTTTTTATTAAGCTTGTTAACAATTAATTAATTATAATTTAATTTTTTGTCATGTAGTTATTTAACATTATTATTCATATTTTTTTTATTATTATTTGGCCCACTAAACTGGACTTTACAAAACACAATACATGTAAAAAAATATACAATTTTACCAAAAATGGTGTACGTCCTTCTAGAAGTACTGGCACTACATGCAAAAATATTTTGAGATTGAAGGTAGACAAAACATAACACAGTGGTTAGTATTGATTGTGAATTTTGAATGCTCCCATGAAATAACATAAACATAAGTGGCGACCACAATAGGCCTATATCGGTCGTAAAGAATCGGTACATATAAATACTTTAGACATAAAAAAGCTCTTATACACAAAAAGGAAACAAAGAGGATTCAAAAGAGTACCCGGTCGTTTTATTTACAAATAGATGGATTATATTTGAGCAAGTAAATAAATTACGATTTGGAGAACCAGAGCCCGTAGCCAAATTACATTCGCTACGAATCTATTCGATTTCTACATACATTTGTTGTCGCTGTATCAGGTGGTATTTCTATAGCATGTGTCAAATCCCATACATTTTCGGACTTATCGACTAGCGTCATCGCTAATCGATTGTAACTTGGCTAAGCACTCAGCAGTGAGGCTCGGTCGAGATTTGGTATTTTTTTATTGATCGAGCATAGCGAGATCTCCAAACCAACTTGGGCAAATCGGCGTTGTATGTATGTATGTTTGTTTGTCCGAGGATAACTTTCAAAGTGTTAATCCGATCATTGTGAAATTCGATACATAAGTAGGTAGTGATGGCACAATTTCGGAGTGACTAAATGAGCTAAAAATGTGGGGGGCTTGTTGAGATATTGGGATATAAAAAAAATGAAAATCAGACTATAAGATAAAATGGGACATCAAATGAAAGATCTTTATTAATACATTTCAACTCTGTTTTTATTTTGTGTGATGTGAAACATCTATAGGTATAGCCGCACGTAAAACCGATTTCTGGCGTGGCGACGCATGCCGTGGACACCAGTGACCCCACAATCCTGAAATTTGGTATTCGTGTAGCTTTAGTGACACAAATATAGGCAAAAGTCTGAAATCCAGAATAACTGCATTTTGTACCACAAAAAAGATTACCACTTTATATGAACTCCCGTTACCTGTAATTTTAATGAAACTGTAGGTCAAGTAGGGTGGTTATTTATTTCGTGGCACTATTTTGATAGTCAAAAATTACAAAAAATTTATTTTTTTTGTTTTTATGGGAGACTCTCGAGATCTCAGTTTGGAGCGAACCACTAGTCTTAATTCTATCATAATATTTCTTTATAGGAAAAATATAAGGTTCTACCTTTGGTTCGTTTTAGACTACGGAGTAAAGGACACAGGCTGAACAATGCAAACTATTAAGTAACAAGTACTATTATATTAAAATACATAGAAAACACACCACAAATGCTATTCCATATTCATGCCCTGACACCATACCACCAATAACCTCGGGGTTCATAGAGTTCCCACACAAATGAAATATAACTGGTCACAAATTTATTTAACTCTATTTTAAAGTCTGGTGAATTTCCGGACCTGTTTTGTAATTCGAATATTATACTTTTGCACAAGAAAGGAGACAAACTGATATAAATAATTACCGTCCAACTACTATCGTGTCTCATAATAATTCTGGGCAACTAGACATGGAACAACCAGTGGAGCAAGCAGGCTTCCGCCGAGGACTATCAACTACAGACCACCTCCAAACAATTAATGAACTCATAGAAAAATTCTGCGAGTGCAACATGCCTCTGTACGTTGCTTTCGTGGATTATACAAAGGCATTTGATAGTATTCACCACACAGCCATTTTCGATGCCCTTAAAAACCAGCACATATACCTTACTTATATAAACCTTACTCAAAATATGTATACGCATAGTACAGCCTCAGTTAAGTTAAATTCAATCGGGCCATCCTTTAAAATAATCAAGGGAGTAAAACCGGGAGACCCACTTTCCTCAAAACTTTTCACCAGTACTCTTGAGGAGGTGTTTAGGAAACCGGCGGCTAGCTGGGAAGAGAAGGGAGTTGACGTCGGCGGAGTGAAGATGACAAACCTCCGTTTTGCTGATGACATCGTCCTCTTTTTTTCATCAGCCACAGAACTGCAAACGATGCTTCAAGAACTTAGCATAGCAAGCTTTGAGATTGGACTTGGAATGAACAGGGCAAACCCCAAGGTCATGACCAACAGCGTTAAGACCAGAATAACGGTGGATGCAGAAGACCTAGCATACGTTCAAGAGTATATCTACCTAGGCCAAACAGTCTCCTTCGAAGACATGCAGGTTAAGGAAATCACTCGGCGAACCGAAAATGCCTGGAGAAGCTATTGGGCCATGAGAGATATGATGAAAGGAGATCTTCCTTTAGCGCTCAAGAGAAAGCTAATGGACGTATGCATCCTCCCCGTTTTGACATATGGTGCGCAGAACTGGTCACTGACTAACATTTTAAAGTCCAAGCTCAAAGTTTGTCAGCGTGCGATGGAACACAGCATCTTGAGTGTCAAGCGAACGGACAGAGTCCGGAACACTGAACTGCGCTCAAAGACCAAAATTGTTGACGGAGCCACCAAAGCCGCTCAGCTGAAGTGGAACTGGGCTGTGCATGTCTGTCGCATACGTGGCGTCCTAACCCAGCAAGAAGGCGACGCGGCAGACCGAAACGTAGATGGCGGGACGAGCTGGATAAATTCTTAACAGATTGGCCACAACCAGCTCAGGACCGCGTAGTCTGGTAAGAACCGTGGAAGGCTTTTGCCCAGCAGTGGGACACGAATGGCTGATAATAAATAAAATAAATGAAAATCGTAATGTCTCATAGGAATTCCGCGACTGGCTTGTGGGCGGCCATGTCAAACGAAATGCTTGAGCTAGTCTCTGACTACCCCTTTGAGGGGTATCTTCCCTTGTGGGAAATAAGAGATTCGGCACATGAGTTATCACTTCCTACATTTGGAAAGTCTTATAGGAAATCCGTGGTAACTATTATTATTTCAATATGAAATCTATAAGACAGCTGATAGACCACTCGCGAAGTGATATCAATCAGGCATCGTCAATCATTCGAATCGCATCGTCCGTCCGCCATTACTGTAATCGAATCGCACAATTTGTGCCTTTTCAAGAAATTGTTTATAACTTCCCATCCTAGCTTACCATCATCAAAATATCTGTGCACCTTATGTATGACAGCATAAGGGTTATTTTACAGAGTAATTTGAAGGTTGAGTGTGTTATACAATTGTTATTGATAGTCTCGAAAGTATGCCAGATTTTGATTTATGCCCAGAATCCGACGCGCGAACAATGCGGGCGAAGCCGCGGTATTTATGCTAACGCGTCTTGTTTATTGTTTGATACTTGTTTATTGTTACTGGCTTAGTCTGTCATTGTGTGCGTGATTTATTTTTATGTAGTTATCGACGCGTATCTGAAGCTATAAATCTGTAGATGTTTTGGTTAATATTGGGATATTTAGGCTCAATTTGCCGCGGAACGGAATGGAAGCGAATTTTTGTAACGAAATTGTAAACAAACTAGATACGAGCTAAAAACAGGTCTTGCGTCTTCCGGAGAATTCTCGCGTATTCTTGGGAATTCCTGACGGATGAGCTTTAACGTACAAACTAGTTATGAGCCAAAATATACAAGATATTTATTTGCATAAACAATTGTACAATAAGGTCTTTAAAACTAGATAATGTCACTTTATAATTGTTCTTATACTGCCCTTTACGAGCATCGCAAATTACTGATTACTGAGGGCGCTTTTTTTCTTTTTTCTCTAACCTATCTCGTCTCACTGCTGGGCAAAGGTCTCCCCCAAGTCCCTCCAAGCATCCCTATCCGTCGCTATCTCCCACCAACATAAAATATATTTTTTTGTATTATATTTTTTTTTGTTGCTTTTTTACAATAAAAAAATTACACAACAAACCAATCAATGTACATTCCAACATTAAAAAATATATAGGCGAGCAGTAAAAATATTCTTCCGTATTGTGTTAGCCAAACAGACCCCGTAAACGCTCGTACTTTATTACCAAGATGTTTTTGAATTTTACTTAGAAAACTTTCGTGATTTATTTCAATCGTTATTATAATTACGGGATTAATATGGAATTGAACCGAATCATTGTCGGTCGAAACACCGATAAGACGGAAAGTGATAAATCCCGTATTTATAATAATGATGTTTTTGAATTTTCGTTATGATTAAAAACAACTTTAAGATAAGTGTCTCCTTAACCATTCAATTATCTCTTTGTCTGTTTATTGTTTCTTTCGATAATATTTTTCGTAAGATTTGTTCGTAAGCACTTCTAGGCGTGATTGCATTATTTTATCGGAAATCTTGCGTAATCCGGATTACAGCTCCGGATCCAAATGAGGGCTTTCCCTTACAAATAATTCAAATTTTTGTTCAACACATACATACATAAAAAGTTGTTGTTTGGAAGGTATTTTATTTTTAGTAGTATTTTCAGAATAGAGAGAGAGAGTTCTTTATTGTTACACCAAATTAAAAGGACTTAACCTAGAAAGCTTAAAGACTAAGACTAAGTTTGGTACAATGGGCAGCTTTATCGCTCAAAGCGATCTCTTTCAGGCAACCTTTGGATGGACTGGATTGAAAAAACGTGTGATGAGGCGGTGTTACTATAAATACCTATTTAAGTAGGATAAAAATAAAATAAAACCGGCCAAGTGCTAGTCGGACTCGCGGACGAAGGGTTCCGTACCATTATCTATGATAAATTGTATGAGCGCTCATACAACTCAGAGGATCTTAATTGGCGTCAACTATGTATGTATGGGGACACCCTTTAATTTTGAACTTTTTTTATTTTTTAGAACTTTTCTTTTATTTGTGCCGTAAGACCTTGATTTTTGCCAAATTTCGTGATTCTAGGTCAACGGGAACTACCATATAGGTTTTCGACCCAAAACCTATAGGGTACTTCCAGTTGACCTAAAATTGACAATTTTGGTTAAAAGCAAGGTCTTACAGCACAAGTAAAGGGAAAATTCCGAAAAATAAAAATAGTAGAAAATTAAGGTAAATTTTGGTACTTACAAGTTTTAGCGAAAATCTAAATTTGCCCATATCTTTTTATCGTATTGACTCAGGACCTTGATTTTTATACGGACTATAGACCTCAGTATCTGGTATAAATTTCAACTTGTTAGGTTCACCCGTTCCTGAGAAAATCGGTCGTGACACACGGACAGACAGACGGACAGACGGACAAGAGAGTGATCTTATAAGGGTTCTTTTTTTTTACCTTTTGAGGTACGAAACCCTAAAAATACCTAAACCTAAAATATACCCACATATACTTACATAAATAAGTAAAAAAAACATGCATATATATATACTTTTACAATATATATCGAAAAGAAATACAATGTTTACTCTAAAGCAGCTGGTATGTACAGTTTCTCGACCTCATTTTTAAAAATAGGTAAAGGTTTAGCATGTCTGATGGAAACGGACAAGTCATTCTATAATCGGACAGCTCGTACCGTAAACGAGTTACTAAACAAGTTAGAATACTTCTTCTGACTTCCAAAAAAATATCTACTCTAAAAACATTCATCTAAATCAACCAAAGCTGAATTTCTTATTTTCATTCATTTATATTAATTATTTTAAGTTTATGATAAAAATTAATGCATAAAAACCCCCTTTTTTTGGGTGGCCGTGGCGCAGCAGTGGCTAAATAACCGGCTGAGACGCAGGAGGTTGCGGGTTCGATTCCTGCCTCGTAACAAATGTTTGCATCATCTACGATATTTGTTTCTGGTCTGAGTTTTTCTTTATGTGTTATAAGTATGTACTCGTATATACAAAAAAAAGTATACAAGTATATAAGTTAACTGGTTCCCAGACTATGTTTTGCTTAGTTTGGTGCTAGATAGCTATGTGTGAAATGTCCAGCATTATTTATGGCACCGGGTCAATGACTGCTGTTGGTAGAGACTGGATGAGAAGAGCCGAAGATTAAACTTAATGAACCTTAGAAGAGACTGGTAGTGGAATGCTATACAATGATTAACTGTGTTGTTTTATGGTATGCAATAACGAATTATCTAATCTAATGATGTTGATGACAATCAGTATGAATACAAGCGTCTAACTTCCATGAAATCTAAGTAGAGTTAGGTAGAGCCGGTATTCCGAGTTTCCGTAACGGAAAGTTTACGGTGAGCAGAATGATCACATTTAAATAACCAAAATTGTTGGTTTTTGCGCATCGGAACGCGGAAAGAACGTGGTTAAATTCTTATCAAATGATGATTGGCCACTTTTGACGGGTATCTAATTAAATAATCAAATTAAATCAATTACCTTACATTATAACTTAAAATAACTAGTGGTTCGCTTCGAACTGAGATCTCGCGAGTCTCCAATAAAAACATAAAAAAAATTGTAATCTTTGACTACCAAAATAGTGCCACGAAATAAATAACCAACTAACTGGACCTACAGTTTCATTCAAAGTAACGGGAGTTCATATAAAGTGGTTACTCTTTTTTGGGGTACAAAATGCAGTTATTCTAGATTTCAGACTTTTGCCTATATTTGTGTCACTAAAGCTACACGAATATCAAATTTCAGCATTGTGGGGTCACTGGTGTACCCTGTTAATTTTGTCAAAGTTTTGTTTTTATTATGGCTAAACTCTAAAACTACAAGGATTAAACTAAGAATAGAAACAGTGTTGAAATGTACTAATGAAGACCTTTCATTTGACGTCCCTTTTGACCTTATAGCCTTATAGTCAACAACCCCCCCCCCCTCCCTCCTCCTCACATTTTTAGCTCATTGAGTCACACCAAAATTGTGCCATCACTACCTACCTATATACCAAATTTGATACGATGATCGGATCAACGCTTCGAAAGTTATCCTCGGACAAACAAACATTCCTACATATACTCGTATTACATACATACTAGGGGTGATCCAAAAGTAGTGATAATCAGTTATTTCTAGTGCACACAAAAATACAAAAAAATATCAGTCACTTGCTCAGTTACCCACTAGTTCAGGAAAAAAAATCATATAAATAGGCCACGATTCCCGGGAGCTACATTCATTTGAATACGGACTGTCAAGGAGTGAACATAAAAATGGAAAACACGAAATCAGAGCTGTCATTAAATACCTCTGCTTGAAAAAAAAGTGTACCAAAGACATACACAGCGACTTGGTGGAAACATTAAGGGACTCTTCTCCTCCATATTCCACAGTTGCACGCTGGGCTAAGGAGTTTAAGCTGGGAAGAACATCGACAGAAGACGAACACCGCGAAGGACGCCCATCGACGTCCCTCACCGAAGAAAATGTAAAAAAAGTTGAAGAAGTTGTATTGGAAGATCGAAGAGTGACTATCAGGCATGTAGCTGAGGTCACAGGGATCTCATATGGCAGCATTCAAAGAATCCTTGCGAACGAATTGCATATGAGAAAGGTCTCCACGCGTTGGGTACCGAAAATGTTAAACGACGAGCAAAAGAAGAAACGAGTCGACATGTCAAGAGCAAATCTCGAAAAGTTTCAGGCAGATAAAGATAATTTTTTGTCACGTTTTGTGACCATGGGCGAGACCTGGATCCACCATTTTGATCCTGAAACAAAACAACAATCGATGACATGGAAACGATCCGATGAACCGACGCCGAAGAAATTCAAAGTGTCAAGCTCAGCAGGGAAGGTTATGGCGTCTGTTTTTTGGGACGCTAAAGGAATAATCATGGTGGACTACTTGGAAAAGGGGGCCACTATTACAGGCTCCTGCTATGCAGAACAAATAAGAAGATTGCGGGAGGCTATTAAGGAGAAAAGGCGAGGCAAACTGCGGGCTGGAGTGCTGTTTCATCAAGACAACGCACCGGTTCACAAAGCTGCAATTGCCATGGCTGCCATTCAGGAAGCGGGCTTTGAGCTCGATCAATAAGTCGGTGGTTCCGTTATGACACTTGTTCTTTTTTGGTAAATATGTCAGAAAAGGGGTGGTAAGTAGACGCATCGCATTTTGAGATGTAACGCAGAGTTTAGTTTGTTTGTCCGGGTTTATAATATATTTGTTTTGGTTTGTGAACCGAACAATATTTTCAGGATCTTCCAATAACACCGTTCTGAACTTTTGTAACTGTTTAGGTATTTATGTATATTCAAAACTGTGTTTAATTTTTTGCAGTCAATTGCGTTCTAATTTCATATTACATTTTGTTTTATTGGTGTGACAAAAGATAAGATGTTACTTCATTGTATTTGGATAGTGATCATGTAATAAATATGGGTCGTAACTTTTTCGACGACCTCCGTGCCGCAGTGGGCGAACAGCCTGCTGAGACGCAGAAGCTAGTGGGTTCGATTCCCGCCGCGGAACAAATATTTGCATGCTCTACAGATATTTGTTCCGGGTCTGGTTGTTTTTCTATATAATATAAGTATGTATTTACAAAAAAAAGTATATAAGTATTCTATCAGTTATCTGGTTCTCATAGTACAAGCTCTGGTTAGTTTGGGGCTAGATAGCGCTGAATATAAAGTCCAGAAATATATAAACATATTAAACTTTGGGCATTCATAACTACACCAGCTTTCAATATAATTACGAACAACCAGCCAGCATGACTTGTATACGTATACACCCATTACAATTCCATGCATAGACAAGCTTTTAGAGCCTCACGTCTAATCCAACAAATCAACTCATACCTAAACAGTCTGACGTCCATTTCCAGTATTTATCGTGGTCTGTGGCAAGCAAGACGTATGCCTGCCCCGAGCCTCTAGCCTATGAATATTGCTAGTACATTTCACTGACTAATGTATTGCAATAACTAAAAGGAGATTGGACGAAACTCGTGGAGATCGGACCAAGGGCCTCTGTTACGGTTTAACATTCTAAGTTTAACCAAATCCATCAAAAAAATTGTAGGTAAAAATGTACCTAACCAAAACATTACCTCTATAAAATATAACGTTTTATTGCCAGAATTACTAGTGACTAAAAAAACCAATTAACTTGACCTACAGTTTCATTCAAATTACAGGTAACGGGAGTTCATGCTAATTTGTTTTTTTGTGGTAGTAATTGCAGTTATTCTAGATTTTAAACTTTTGCCTATATTTGTGTCACTAAAGCTACACAGATACCAAATTTCAGCACTGTGGCGTCACTGGTGTACCCTTTCGTTAAAGTTCCGTTTTTGTTATGGCTAATAACTTAAAAATTACAAAAATAAACTAAATATAACATTAGACGTGACAGTTGACCGGATAGAACGGATAACGGACATAAACCCAATATCTCAACCCCCCCCCCCCCCCCCTCACTACATTTGTAGCTCATCAAAATATGCACTAAACCATAATTCAATTACTTCTATTTCTACCAATCTTTAATAAGAACAATATAGCAAACACTCGTTTATAAATTAAAAAAAAACCACATCAACTTTGTCCATCGTTAGACTGCTAAATGCCATAGACAGGCACAATCCAGGCACATGAGACTTTACACCTGTATGTCTCAAGTTGATGCAGGGAAGTGTTAGGGCACGTTTCTAAGATGCATGACTTTGTTATAGGCGTTATCGGTTATCACTTAACACCAGGTTGGCCATAGGCGTGTACCATCTTCAGGTGGTATGAAAAGAAACAAAAAAAAACCACACATAAACTAAACTTTCCAATTACGTCGACCAACATTTAAATGAACTCGAATTAACTTACAAGAATTGTCATCACCGACAGGGTAAGATTGGTAAGGTGACAGATAACGAAGGAACTCAATTATTTTACAGCACTAGTTTCCGAATACAAGGTTTATGTACAAATCCCTTGTGATCTGACAACACCAGCAAGGCTAGCACAGCGATTTCCTTGTCTACTCTTTGAAGAGACGACAAAACTCTGACCGCAACTTGTATTTCTGCGTGTATTGTTATGTGTTTTTGTATATTGTTTTTAAATGTAAGCGTGATGTACATAAAGCGTTATTCTATTCTATTCTCTGTCGATTCTTCCGAAATTGTCTTTGCCCCGAGCAGGCTCAATAGGGTGTCTTTCTAGACAAGAGTAGGATACTCTGTCTATAGCAACGTACGTTGTATATATAATTAATTGAATATATAACCAAAAATTGTTGGTAAGCACGTGATTGAAAAGAGTGCAAAAGAGACAACTTGAGAAGATAGTGTTGTCTAGGCATCGCAAGACCTAGACAATTTCAGAAGAAATTTGTTTATCCTTAAATGTCAAAGATAGAGAAAATTATGGCTATCGTGCTCGGCGTTGTAAACTACTGTCGAGGAAGTGTCAACAACGTTCCTTCCCATTCACTCTTGCAATCGCCGTGCAAGGTCGCCGCCGAAGGTCGAAAAGTGTCTTCTTTCTTCCGAAAAATGACTCAAGATTCTTCTCTACAGTTACTGTGCTAGGCCTACATAACCTGCGGTCTGTTTCATAAAGACTGCATTTTCGTTTCATGAAATACCTAGTCCAATAATTTAATTTTAATTTAATTCGGATTCCCAATTAGTAATAATCCGAACTGAATTAAAATCAAATACAATAGACGCTCTCTGTGCTCACTCTGTGAAGGGAACCACAGCTAACGTATATGTACATAACATAATATTAAATACATAATTATCCATAATAATACTAATATTATAAATGCGAATTACTCTGTTTGTTTGTTACCTTTTCATTACTAAACGGCTGAATGAAAATTTGGCAAGGCTATAATTTGTCTCAAAAAACAATCTTGAAAGAGGTGAAATAGGGGCTGAAAGTTTATATGGGCAATCCATTAAGTTAGGGATCTAAAGTTTCATATTTAGGCTTTTTAGGCTTTTAGTAAGAAATAAAGAAATACGTGTTTCAACTGTTTTGCGTAAAATCATCCCTTAAGGGGGGGGGGGGTAAGATGAGTGTACCGTTGGTATATAGATAGATTGTGACCGGGATTGGGACATAGGCTACTTTTGACTCGACTGCGCAAAAGGAGGGTAGTGTTTTTATTGATAAACCACGCGTGCGAAGCCGCGGGCAAGTCAGCTAGTAGTAAATAATGAAGGGTCAGCAACGTGCGAGTAATACCTTTAGTGTACAAACCGCACCATTGCACCACCTTCCATCAGGTGGGCCGTATACTAGTTTCCACCTTAATGGTATAAAAACCCTGAGTAATAAAAAATCATTCTGCAAACAGAATTCTCGTAATTTTTAGGGTTCTGCACCAAAATAGCAGAGACAATTTTTTTTTAGAATAGTATAGAATGTTTTAAAATTTCTTGTAAAATTTAAAAATACAGTCCATTTTAAGTTTTTTATGAGACGTGCCCAACTTCGATCTAGATGTATTTATGTGCCATCGTGAGTTTATTCCTATTTTACTGCCATATGCTTGTTCCAAACTAGGCGTCTTCGGTATTCAGTCTCCAAGACTGCCATATAACTGTGTAAAGATAAGCTTGATAAGATTTGCTTGAACATAATGCTATTAAAAAAGTCTTTATTATATACGTAAGTGTCAATTATTGACGACCTCCGTGGCGCAGTGGGCGAATAGCCGGCTGAGACGCAGGAGGTAGCGGGTTCGATTCCCGCTGCGGAACACATGTTTGCATGATCTAAAGATATTTGTTCCGGGTCTGGATGTTTTTCTATATATTATAAGTATGTATTTACAAAAAAAAAAGTATATAAGTATTCTATCAGTTATCTGGTTCCCATAGTACAAGCTCTGCTTAGTTTGGGGCTAGATAGCGTTGTGTGAAATGTCCAGTAATATTTACTTATTTTAATTATGTTCTACCTTATCTAGCAAGCAAAATAGAAAAATATTACAGAAAATGGCAAATTTACGATTTCTGGGCGAACCACTAGTTATTGATCGAGCGAAACGAGATCTCCAAATCAACTTAGGCAAATTGGCGTTGTATTTATGTATGTTTGTATTTATTTATGTATGTTAGTTTGTCCGAGGATAACTTTCGAAGCGTTTATCCGATCATCGTGAAATTTGGTACATAGGTAAGTAATGATGGCACAATATTGGTGTAACTCAATGAGCTAAAAATTTTGGGGGGTTGTTGAGATATTGGAGTTCAAGAGGGGTAAAAAAAATGAAAATGAGGCTATTAGGTCAAATGGAACGTCGAATGAAAGGTCTTTGTTTGTACATTTCAACCCCGTTTTTATTTTTAGTTTAATGTTTGTACTTTTTGAGTTATTAGCCATAATAAAAACTAAACTTTGACAAAATTCACAGGGTACACCAGTGACCCCGCAGTGCTGTAATTTGTTATGCGTGTAGCTTATGTATCACAAAGGCAAAAGTCTGAAATCTAGAATAACTGCAATTTGTACCCCAAAAAAGAATAACCAAGTTACATGAACTCCCGTTACCTGTAATTTGAATGAAACTGTAGGTCAAGTTAGTTGGTTTATTTTGTGGCACTATTTTGATAGTCAAAGATTACGAATATTTTTTTTTTGTTTTTATGGTTGACTTGCGAGATCTCAGTTCGGGGCGAACCATTAGTCTAGATTTAATTGTAAATAGACTATTATGTAACGTAACACTGAAAGTTACATAGTCCACCATTGGAGGGATTTTGCAATAATATTCGTTCTGTTTTCTATCAGGAACGGGTATACAAAAGTTAGTATTTGTGGTTTCTTGGCTATCTAACACTTAGAAATGAAATAAGTATGATGGAGTGAAAATATCTCTGTGGCAAACGAACACAGTAACGAAAAAGAGGTAGCGATAAGTACCACCTAATAATTCTTGCGCGGTAACTCGTGAATTTACAAATATAGCCTCTCATACGTCCAGTACTAGTTATACAAACAAATACACAAATGAATTAGCGCGTAAACTATTTCGTTTCTAAATACTAGTTAAAGTATTGTCAATGTTGCTGCAAATAATCGTACAAAATCCAAACCTTTGCCCCAAAAGCGGCTAAGCCTTGACACGTTGATGCACAAAGATAAATTCTTCGTTTCACTCTGACATTGCTTCTGTTTCGCTTTTTAACCGAAGTGCGCATAAAAAGTAGCCAGAGTAATTCATCAGCTTAAACACCTAAAGAAATCCTCTTACATCTGGCTCCTTAATTCGAGAAAGGAAACAATTGCATTGCAAGTCTGCACTGCAGTGGATAATGTCTACATCGAAACCCACTGGCTTAACGATAGCTGTTTTGAACTGTTTTAATTTCAATCCTTGTGCATTGTAATAAGAATTGTATTTGTCTGGCATGCGGTTTTGTTGCACGGCAGGGCGATTGTTTCTCTTTTATGTTTTTATGGAATCCGTTGCGGTATTTTCTTTATCGTCGGCCTTTAGCGCTGGTCGTACATATTTATAATGCAATATTTTCGAATAAAGCTTTATTTTGATTAAGCAATATACAGGGTTCTTCGGAACGTGTATTTAACCTGAAAGGAATCGCTGCCAATTGCTAAGAAATCCTATGAAATTGAAAAATTATTTATAACACATACTATTTTTATAAAAGAATTTCAATTTAAGCTTGTAAATCATCTTTTATCGCGACTGCTTTTAATTTTACGGCTTCTGCAGTTTGAGCCTACATTTTACCAAATTTCCAATTACAAGCACAATATATGCACTTTTAAATTTGTTCATATGTAATAGACCTCTCTTCATATAAAAAAACTAATTTCGAAAATAAGTAAAACGAACATTGATCTTATAAAACTGTCAGTAGTATTTCTCGTAGAATTGAGCCCCAAATTTTGTTTACTTTTAAGACTCGTGCATGCAATCTGTACATCTAATTACAAACTAGCTCTCTGTATCCAATTACACGCTAACCTTGGAAGCAATCGCGCTAATTTTGAACGTGTCTAACGTTGGAGCTCACGTTGGTTTGACTGATATCACGCGTGTCAGCGCGATAAGTAATGTGCATACGTAACGTTTTTGTTTTGGGTTTCACGTTGGTTTGACTGATGTCACGCGTGTCAGCGCTATAAGTAATGTGCATACGTAACGTTTTTGTTTTGGGTTTCACGTTGGTTTGACTGATGTCACGCGTGTCAGCGCGATAAGTAATGTGCATACGTAACGTTTTTGTTTTGGGTTTCACGTTGGTTTGACTGATGTCACGCGTGTCAGCGCGATACGAAATGTGCATACGTAACGTTTTTGTTTTAGGTTTCACGTTGGTTTGACTGATGTCACGCGTGTCAGCGTAATAAGTAATGTGCATACGTAACGTTTTTGTTTTGGGTTTCACGTTGGTTTGACTGATGTCACGCGTGTCAGCGCGATACGAAATGTGCATACGTAACGTTTTTGTTTTAGGTTTCACGTTGGTTTGACTGATGTCACGCGTGTCAGCGTAATAAGTAATGTGCATACGTAACGTTTTTGTTTTGGGTTTCACGTTGGTTTGACTGATGTCACGCGTGTCAGCGCTATACGAAATGTGCATACGTAACGTTTTTGTTTTAGGTTTCACGTTGGTTTGACTGATGTCACGCGTGTCAGCGTAATAAGTAATGTGCATACGTAACGTTTTTGTTTTGCGTTTCACGTTGGTTTGACTGATGTCACGCGTGTCAGCGCGATAAGTACTGTGCACACGTAACGTTTTTGTTTTGGGTTTCACGTTGGTTTGACTGATGTCACGCATGTCAGCGCGATAAGTAATGTGCATACGTAACGTTTTTGTTTTGTGTTTCCTTTTTTTTTTTTTTTTATAAATTATAGGCTAGCGTTTGACCACTATCTTGCCTGATGGTGAGCGATGATGCAGTCTACGATGGTACACGCTTGCCTAGAAGAAACCTATTCACTCGTGACTTGAAGATCCCTAGGTTGTAGTTATCAGGAAACACAGACTCAGGCAAGGCGTTCCACTCCTTGGCGGTGCGCATAATAAAGGTGGAAGAGTACCGCTTTGTGCGTATGGGAGGTATGTCTACCATGTAGCGGTGGCGCAACGCGGAGCGTCTGGTTGTCCGATCATAGAATGGGGATGGTGGGATTAGGTTGAAAAGCTCCACAGCACACTCTCCGAAATGTATCCGATAAAAAACCGAGAGGCTTGCAACCTTTCGACGATGCTCGAGGCTGTGGAGCCTTGCTTTTGCTAACTCGTCATTGCAAATGAGCTTCTTGGCTCTTTTCTCAATTGAATCTAGAGCCTCTAGCTGGTACTTCGCTGATCCGTCCCAGAGGTGAGAACAGTACTCCAGACATGATCGGACTTGTGCTTGGTATAAGTTGAGCAACTGTCCCGGTGTGAAGTATTGCCTCACCTTTGCAAGTATTCCAAGCTTCTTAGCGGCCAGCTGGGCTTTCGACTCAATGTATGAGCCAAAATTGAGAGTGGGTGTTAATGAGATACCAAGAAGCTCGAGGTGGTCAGAAATCGGCACGGGTACATTACGGAAAGTAGGAGCCAGATGAAATGGGCTCCGTTTCGCAGAAAACAGGCACGCCTGGGTTTTATTAGCATTAAACTTAACCAGGCATTTAAGCATTTAACTTCCTTATTTACATTTCCTTTTTTCACATTTATTTTATTATGTTTTATTAATTTTAAATGATAATACCAAAGTAAAACCTGTGCTGCAGAAGTTTATAGGCGGCGGTGACACTTAACAAGTTTATATAAAAAAAAAAAAAACAAAAACTTTACGTTACATTTTGCGTATCGCGCTGTCACGCGTGACATCAGACAAACCAACGTGAGTTCCAACGTTAGACACGTTCAAAATTAGCGCGATGGCCCCCCTTTTCCTTTCTCGTAAACATGAATATCGACGCACTGAATAATCTAACATTTGACCAGACCTAGCTTAGGTAGGTAATTGTGCGTACCGCTTTATAGCATAATCACGTCTAGTAGTACGTACTTAGGTACTCGAAACCACTTCAATGCTGGAATTTATTTTTGGTTTACCTAAGGTTTCTGTAAATTTGAAACTAAATAAGTATTTTAAATCTTCTTTATGCATTCGTATCGTATTTATATATATATTGAGCAATTTTTTCCTAAAATGAACTAAACCAATCTAGCTAATAATTGATACCGGAAGCACTGATTCAAGAGCCATCTAACGGTGTCTATTCACTGCGCTGTTCCTAGATTGTGTGAAAATTCCCCAACGACTTTCCATTAATGCTGCCAAAAGAATTTCTACCTTATACTGCTGGTAGTAAGATAGATTTTGTGCAATTGTAGCTACAGATGATGATTATAGTAGCCGAAATGGAAGTCTCCAAGGAAGAGCAAAGCCTCTCGACCTAACAAAGAGATTTGGACTTCAGATAATGTTCACTATTATTAGAAACTGCTGGAAATTGATTGAGAATCCTCGCTGAATAGCCACTGAAACTCGTTTCAGACTAAGCTATAAATTAGTGTAAGATTCTGATCTTTATTTATGCAAGGATTAGATACTTTGGGTAGCGCGTATAACCTAACCAACTAAGACATATTCCAGATCATCAAAATGATCGGATATAAAAAACATTATATGTTCTAAGCTCTTGACTTCACAACAGTCAATGTTGTGAGAGTAATTTATTTCTGCACACGTTATAAAAACATTCTGGTGCAGGTGTAAAGGCGCGCTGCCACTAGAGCGGCCGTGAAAGGCGCGCGTGCACGGCGGCGGAGCGCGCTGGCTCGTAACGATGTGCACTAATTATGGCGACCGTTTGAATACAACACTTCAACGTTGTCTTTTAATAAGCACACGAGAAATGCAACATTTTTCAGTTTTCGGATGTAGGTTGAACTCTTAACCCGATTTTGTTTTTTAATTTTACGCTGCGGTGAATGGTCATGTCGTGGCTGTTTTGTAATTAAATTACAATTTTACATTATTGCAACGGCAGAGAGAACTTACAAATGAAATTGGTTTAATGAGATGAAGATAGGGATTGATGTTTTCGTGCGATGAGTGAAATTTGAAGACCAATTCCTGAAATTAAATAATAATAATAATAATAATAAACTTTTATTGGAACCACAAAAAATATGTCATAAACAATTTTAAATATAGGTGCTAGTTTACATATTATAATTATAATTTTGATGTATGCTTAATCATTAGGAAATTATATAAATCAGCTTAAGTAATAATTATTTAACAATGTTATGCATTAACTTTGACCTCCACACTAGGATTCCCTGTATTGTGGAGATCAAATACAAAAAAGGTTAATCATGGTAGTGCAGTGTTCGGCAAGTGAATTTAAATTTAAAATGATGTATCTGCGAGTACTTAAATGAATATCATGTGTTAATTTAAAGTAAAGTTAATTGTAATCTAATTACGTTTATAGTGTTAAATTTGTTTTGGTATATCTATGTATGTATATAATGTGTGTTTATCTATTATGGTTAGTGCTATAAGTATTATGTATGTGCGGTTGGTTATCCTACTGTTGTTCTATCTGTCATACTGAAGCATTGTCTCAGTCTCAGTATAGTCCTTTTCAAGAAGCCACTTTCGTAGAATTATCTTACATCCCCGCCTTGTCAATGGATAGAAGTTCAGTATTTTATTTATTTTGGAATATAAGAAGGGCCCTAACCAAGAAAAAAATCTACAGAAGAATTGGGTGCGTCTAATAGGGGGTTTCCACCGGATGTGGCGATAAGAAATGATAACTTTGGTTGGTGCAATTTTGTGATGTCTCAAGATGACGGAGGTAATAAATAACTGTCTTATTGTAAGATGGCTATATTCCTTGTATAATTCATTTGTTGGATAGTAAAACGATTTCTTGTAAGCAACTTTTAGAACCGATCTCTGAGCACGTTCCAATGTAAGCATGCGAGTCTTACAAGCCCCTCCCCAAGCAGCAATACAGTAATTAACTATGGACTGACAGAGACTTGTGTAGACGAGTCTAATTACCTCTTCGCTAGCCACCGATCTAAGTCTTTTAAAAATGAACATTAGTTTCCTGACTCTGCTTGTGAGCGCATCTATCTGGTTCCCCCAAGTAAGATGTTCATCAAGAATGACACCGAGGTATTTAAGAGAACTAACTTTTTCTAACACGGGACAGTCACATTTAGCAGTGTCTCGGTATTTACACTTATGGACTACAATACGATGTGGGTTAAGAGGTTCTGAAAGCTTCGAAATTCTGAAGGATATGGTTTTTGTTTTAGTGGCATTCAGAGTTAGAAGGTTTTCTTGTAGCCATAACCCAACTTTGTCCATTCCTTTTTGACAACTGTTTATTTTGTTATGGTTTATGAAGGAGGGCGTTGATGCCTGCGACACAGTATTTTTACTCCTGCGGGTATCACCGTTCCCATTTTGTTTCTGTACACGGTTTTATGTACCAAATAAAAATATATTGATATTGATATTGATATTGATTGACAATGTGATTCAACGGACTCCCAGCTATCACCATAAAAGATAAGAGCAGTGTCGTCCGCGAATGTGAAAATTTGACCCTGGGCAATGTTAAGGGAGCAGAGGTCGTTTATGTAAACCAAGAACAACGTTGGACCCAAAACACTACCCTGGGGCACCCCAAAGTTCACATTTAAGTAATCGCTATGGATTTCACCAACGCGGACTCTCTGTTTCCTACCACTAAGATAGGAGGTGAACCAGTCCAATGGAACCCCTCGTATGCCCATGAATTCTAGTTTCCTAATTAGGATCTGCCGTGAGACCGTATCAAAGGCTTTGGCAAGGTCGAGGAAGATACCTGTGCAATTGAGGCCTTCGTCGAGCTTGCCAGCCACGAGATCACAAAGTAGTATGACAGCATCCTCAGTTGATCGGTTTGAACGAAAGCCAAACTGTTGCGAAGATAAAAGGTTATGTGTTTCGAGGTAGTTTAGAAGTCGGAAATTTACTACCTTTTCCAGTATCTTGGATAGACAGCTGAGGAGAGATATTGGTCTATAGTTTGATGCAATAGAGGGGTCGCCGTCCTTAAGTATAGGAGTTACATTAGCTAGCTTAAAGCTGTCAGGAACAATGCCACTTTCTAGGCTAAGGTTACACAGGAAAGCGATGGGACTAGCCAAGCTATGCTTAGCTTTTCTCAAGATAAGGTTGCTAATGTTGTCATGACCTACGGATGATTTGGGTTTTAGGGAACTAATTATTTTAATTATCTCTATTTCATTAGTGGGAGTAAGAAATAATGAATTGCCAGCTTCGATTTTAGATGAATTATTTTTTAGATTGTATGCCAAAAGAGATTCTGTTGTTTCTATTGTATGAAGAATCTCATTCGCTAGGTTTTTTCCTATTGTGCAAAAGTATTGATTAGCTGTATTAAGGGATTGTAGTGGGCTGGTTCCAGTTTTAGTTAGTGCAGAATTAGAGGTATTTCTTGAATTAATTCCACAGATTCGTTTGAGTGATTTCCAGGTTTGCTTACTATCACCTAAACTGTCAACAAGTTCATTACGATCATAGTTATTTTTAATATTTTGGATGGCATTATTGCAAGTATTACGGTAGTTTTTATAATTTTCTAGTAATTCAGTGTTGTTAGGATTTTTTCTCACTTCTAGGTGCATCATGTCGCGTTTCTCTACACATTTGAGGAGTCCAGTAGACATCCAAGGTAATATACATTTAAAGCGCTGCTTACGTTTAGAAACTCTAGTGTTTTTCAAAACAAGTGAGTTTACTCGTTTAGTGAAAACATTAGTGGCCATATTTATATCAGTAAGTCCATATAGATATTTCCAGTCCACTTCCAACAGGTCTATTATAAGTTTATCATAATTGATATTTGAAACGAGCTTATGACGTGGTGTAGTTTGTTGTAGTTTGTCAATCGAAAACAGCACGGTGTCGTGGTCCGTTATGCCAGCCCTACAAACAATAACTCTGCTTTCCAGTCTGGATTTAATAAAAAAGTGATCTAAGCAGTTGGGACCGCGAGTCGGGTAGGTATGTCCCGGAATAAAGCCGTAGTGGGAGAGTAGGTTCAAGTAGTCATCTGCACGAGGATGCGTGGTACCTGTTTTGATATCGATGTTGATATCCCCGGTGATTATACAACATTCTCTCTTGCATGTCGCCACTATTTTTTCTAGTGAATCAAGAAAAACACTCACATCATGATACGAAGGAGATCTATAGAGAGCCATTATTGTGAACGTATTTTCGACGTCAATAACAAGACAGTTAGCCTGATGAAACGGCGGCTCGGATATATTTACAAGTAAACCTTGTCTATAAAACACCACGATGCCATCGTTCTGGTTCAAATAATATTTAGACAGGTGACATTCATAGTTTTTCAAGTTGATAGGAGTAAAAGTAATATCTAGTCGACATTCCGTTAAAATTATCAGATCGGGAATGAAATTTAGTCTTGAAACAAATATCATAAAATCATCAAGATTTTTATTTACACTTCTAATTATCTGTGAAACAACAGTTAACTGTTTTGTTACATCACCCAGGCACTGCAGGCATTGGTGAGGCGATTCTAGTTGAAAGCTTGGTACTATACAAATGTCAGCCAGATCCTGAGTTATATCAATACAATCCATAATGATTTATTTAGAAAAACAAATGAGTCGCAGTATGTTCTAAGTAGGTTACTATTTTCAAAATATAAGGTCACTCTTGATATTTTTTGTAATGATAAAAGTAGATATTCCGTGTTAGGCCAGGTTTCATTGTATAAGACCGCTATAGGTACGCACCCTATACCCACACATAAGAACTTAAGTAAATGGACTTTATGCAAGATATGCACCCTTTCATTTACCTTACCCACTAAATTCTTAGGAAGATATATTTTTATACATACCGCTGAAAGGTGGTGAAATATGAATACTCCATATACTACATATTTACTGAACTTATATTTACAGAATTGTGAATACAATACAAAGCTAAAATGTTTCTTAAAACCAAAATTAGTCGCTAGCCTCGCAGCGTTTTGCATAGACATATTTTGACAGTGCGAGTAAAATGCTTGTTCTTGATTTTTTTCTATAAAAGAGGGTATAGTTGTGACAATCGAATATTGGTGTATATGGTTGATTAGCAAAATACTCATAATTGCATTACCAGGGGAAACAGTTTCAGCAGACATACGTACATTGCATTGACAAGGCGTGTAAAGAATGATGTGGATTGGCGAAAAAAAGACGTGATTGTTTAGTTTAATGTAACTTGGAGGGAGGTTAAATATTAGTATTAAGTTAAATAGTACAAGTAAAAGTATTACATCGCTTAGAACCGAATAGGTAACTATTGCTAGGAACAAACAAAATAATATAATTGTAAGTCACTTGTTATTTTTAAGTTCATCGACGTGGCTTTCCGATTTTATGCATATGAAGGGCTGCCCTTCTGATTTTCGCACGTAAACTCGCCCATTCGAAGTCCAGCAAAAGGCATAACCTTGCGTTTTTGCCAGCTCACGCGCCAAAAAGTGAAGCCGTCTCATTTTTGGAGTCAGATGGTCTGAAATGTAGATGGGGCTATTCGCATCTTTTATCCCGAGGATGGATGCCTTCAGTTGATCCCGTTGATGTGACCGGACATACGTCTTGATGCTATTTAAGAAATCATTCTTAATAAAAGTATTCGAAAATTCGGCTACCACTGTAGATACAGCTTGATCCTGTTTGCTAGGAAGACGGTAGGCATCTCGTAGGAGCGTGGGTTCAAAGTCTAGTTGTATAAACTTGAATACGTTTTGTATAATCTGGCTCAGGTCTTTTTTGTTCTCGCGTTGCTTTTTTGGAACACCCCTGATTTCGATGCAAGTTTTATTCGATTCACGGTCAATAGAATCAATCTTTTCTTCGAGTTTGAACATACTGGCTGCCATGTCCTTTCGCTCCTGTTCTAGTATAGTAATTTTGGCCTCAACGCTCGTGAGCTGGCCCGATATAAAATCAATAGATTTTTCGATGTTTAGGTATGATGATCGAAGGTCACTTGATTGATTTTTTATCTCGGTCTTGATTCTTTTTTCTATCGCATCGAGTCTAGTGTCTTGTTTAGCAGTAAAGGCTTTAAACATATCCCTCATTTCAGCCTGAAAAGACGCGAAAGCGTCACCTGAACTTTCTCCCACATTACGTTTGATTCGCTTAGTACGGCTCAATTTATTCGAGCCCTCAACAGACGAAGCCATCGATACCGTATCTGTATCAGAAGCCGAATGTTGCGCTGGATTGGGCGGCGAGCGCTGTACCCTTCCGAGCATTGTTTTAGGTATAAGTATACTTCGTGCGGTGCAATTTGTAGAATGAGTCAGCGTCAGTAGTAACTGCGTGCCAGTCGTTCTTATCACAAAACACGTGCAATGATGTGGGCCCAAGCCAGTTCCAAAGTTCTAGGGTCGCAGCAGAAAAAACGTATCGAGTGGCGGTAGCTGCGAGCGAGCCAGTTACTTTTATATTTACTCACGGTAGGTAGTAGAAGGCGCCGCGACCGGCGTCTATTCGATATTATCAAGCTATGAACTCCAAGATGCGTACGTATTAAAAAGCACGGTAGTAAACAAATCCTTCACACTTATGCACTTCAACTTTACAGTAGGTAATATTTATGACTTTGTGTTTATTTGATTAATTTTGTAACTATAAAGTAGAAAAACACGTCCGAACACTGTGACAGCACAGGGGGAAAAATCATGTCTTATTCAAGTTTCAGTAAATATTTTGATGCCTGTCAACACGAACTATATATATATATGAATACACGCACACAGTGGAGTAGATTGGGAGGAAGGAGGGCTATTGCACTGCAGTGGACAAAAGTAATGTTTGGTGTAGGTAATAGGTAGGTACAGGAGTTATTTAATGTATTATTTATACATATAAAACGCTTTGTCCTGAATTACTGACTGACGGATCAACGCACAGCCTAAACCGCTGATCGTAAAGACCTGAAACTTGGAAGGTGTGTTCTTTGTATTACGTAAGCATCCGATAAGAAAGGATTTTTCGAAAATCTACCCCCAAAAGGGTGAAAAAGGGGGGCAAAGTTTGGATAGGACAACATGATTCCTAGGTCCAATCTACTTCAAATTTTACTTATACCTCTTTTAACAGAATTGATGGAAGACGTGTTCCGTATTTTATTGAAATTCATCCCCTAACGGGGTTAAAAAGGGGTAGAAAGTTATTTTGGCGGTACCCCTTTTTTAAAATATAATATAAATCAAAAGCACTAGGAGTATTCCTAGTGCTTTTGATTTAAATTATATTTTATTTTGACACATGTTTGAAAACTCAATCCGATTTTATTCAAAAAAGGTTGAACTCACTTAAAAACATAAGCAAATTCTCTTTAAAATTGGAATGTCTCGAAAGTCACCGTACTATGTTAGTACCTCATTTGAAAGTTTCTAAGCTTAAAGAGGTTATACACTTCTAGGACTTGGCCTCATAGGGAGGTAGAGTTCAAAATTTGAAATGGTAAGGGCTAGAATAATTTGGTCAGAAGATAATAGTTTTCTTTTAGTTTATCTTAGAAGTTTAATTTAGTGTGTATTGTTTTTCTCATTTTTTTTTACTTTACACTAATATTATAAATGTGAAAGTTTGGATGTTTATTCATTTGTTTGTTTATTACTCAATCACGTCGTAATGGCGGAACCGACTTCGATGAAATTTGATATATACGTAGATTATAACCTGGATCATCAACTACATTTTATCCCATAAATCAGTTCCCGTGGGATAAAAATGGGGTGTCAAGTCAAGTTGCAACAGCGAGTTTAGCTTTAGGGTTACCTACACCTTTAGAAGTGTAACGCGTACGAAGTCACGGGCAACAGCTAGTCTACAATAACTGTGAATTATTAGCGTACCATCAGTTTGATAACTAATATGTTTGAACAGGTAATACGTAAGTGAATTATCCGCAAGCCTCCAATCATGACATCATTAACACATTGAGCCCGATGCATGTTAAATTCAATAAACGGATCTATTTGTCTGAACAAGCATTAAAAGCTAATGCATTTCAACATTTTGTTGGTCTTATTTAGTCCCGCAAACCATATTATTTAGTCCAATTATTTTAGTTATGATGCAGTGCAATGCGCATAAACGTCTGTGTCTCGCTTAGAATAAATAATAACTACGGTAGAAGAGACAGCGGGGGCAATTCTGTTGTTTATGCTGACTAACAAAAATTGTGTTTAATACGAAGGTCTTATTTTGTTCGCACTAAAGATCAAATTAAAATGAAATTGGTGGAAATTTGGAAATGGAATTTGGTGATCAATCAAATTGGTATTGACTAAAACTAGCCCGCAAACACGCCTTCATATGAAGGAAAATTGAGAGCGAGTTTAGTAGAAAAACACCACGATGTTTTACAAGTCTTCATTTATTCGTTAATACACTCCTTTATGACATATACTTCAATCATTACTACACATAAATTATACACTTTAAGGTGACCGTTACGCTTCGCAGCTCGAGAACGAATGAGGCCTTACTTTTTTTTTTTTTTTTTTCGAATGGACTAATCTCGCTGTTGGCCTCTGAGGCCGTGACAGCTTAACCGAACTTTTGGCGAGCGCAGATGGCGCTCAGCCCAGTAAGTTTTTTTAGGCAACTAGCGCAAGGGCACCACTTAGGTACGAACCTCGGCTTGGGCTGTTGCCGGGGTGGGGATAGGAGAGAAACGCCCGGGTACATGTCTGTACCTCGTATAGGCGGCGACTGAAGGGACTCGTCGACCTCGCCGGCGAGGTCGGTGTTTCTGTGAAGTGTTTGCTCTGTCTGATATAGATGACTCACCTTCCGCATTAGCAGAGGTGATTTCGTCATCCGGGTCTCCGAGAACGTGTCTTGGACGACGGAGGATTTTGTTGGCGGGCGGATCCAACGGGTAAACCGGAATGGTGTGTACCAAAGGGTTCGGATGATAATGAGCCCTTACGAATAGTCGTCAATACTTAAATAGTCGCACCACACAAAAGCGGCGGGTTGGTTTACTTAAGCGACTTCTGTTTAAAAATAAACACCAAACTAGTGAATATTACTCAAGTAATAAAATTACAATTTAGTACGTAATTAAATAAATAAATAAATAAATATTAAAATAAATATTACTGGACATTTCACACAGCGCTATCTAGCCCCAAACTAAGCAGAGCTTGTACTATGGGAACCAGATAACTGATAAAATACTTATATACATTTTTTTTGTAAATACATACTTATAATATATAGAAAAACACCCAGACATGGAACAAATATCTGTAGATCATGCAAACATTTGTTCCGCGGCGGGAATCGAACCCGCTACCTCCTGCGTCTCAGCCGGCTATACGCCCACTGCGTCACGGAGGCAGTCAATACAATAATAATAAAGTTAATTACAAATAATCGCTATCACAATTATTTTAAACAAGGTACAAATATGTCAAATTTAATTATAACTTACTTCCGTCAATATTGCATTGATTTAGATTTAGAAATGTCAATTTAAATGTCATTCTAATTTGATCTGTAATGTGAACAAAATAATACCATTCGTATTTTACACAATTTTAGTTAGTTAGCGTAAACAACAGAATCGCCACCATTATTTTTAAAATGTTTTATACTACTTGACTATACGTTTTGTGTTGAGATGGACATCTCTGAATTGTATATTTTTCACACTGACTCTTAATTTAATTATATCTGGGACGTTTATATAGCAATGAAAATAATAAATATAATTTATTAGCTAAGTACAATCCAATGTGTGTAATATTATTTATTTTTGATTGACATATTCTTATTCTTTGTCTCTGTTCTTAGTCTGTACTTTGTTTATTTTATTTTATTATAAATAAATAAATATTAGTGGGCATTTAACACAGCGCTATCTAGCCCCAAACTAAGCAGAACTTGTACTATGGGAACCGGATAACTGATAGAATACTTATTTTTTTATTTTACAATAATTATTTTTTTTAAATACATACTTATAATATATAAAAAACATCCAGACCCGGCACAAATATTTGTAGATCATGCAAACATTTGTCCCGTGGCGGGAATCGAACCCGCTACCTCCTGCGTCACAGCCGACTATACTCCCACTGCGCCACGGAGGTCGTATTATAGTTTGTATTTGTCTGTATTTTGAATTATGTTAATTTTATTGATTATTATTATCTATTATTGTAAAATGTGTATAATGGTTAATATGTTTCAAATACAATTAGTTCACTGTTTTATGAATAAACTAGCTGTTGCCCGCGACTTCGTACGCGTTACACTACTACTATTCCATATTTCAAGTCTTTGGGATCAGCGGTTTACGCTGTGCGTTGATTTTCAGTCAGTCTGTCAGAACCCGTAACGATTATTTAATATATTGATGGTAATATTGTTCATTAAGAATGGTCGATTTCTCCATCTTCAGACACTGGTAGTTAATTGTATTGTGTAACTTCTCGCAAAAACAATTTAATAGAACCCAAACACGATACATCTATTGTTATCCATTAATGAGTTCTGTAGATTCCCTCCTGGCTTAAAATGTTTCATTATTTACCTATGAAAAGCATTTATGCAAAGTAATTAATGTGTAATGTTAATGTGTAAATATAATTAACATTG
This sequence comes from Philereme transversata, assembly GCA_963924445.1. Taxonomy (NCBI): domain Eukaryota; kingdom Metazoa; phylum Arthropoda; class Insecta; order Lepidoptera; family Geometridae; genus Philereme; species Philereme transversata. The sequence goes on from OZ004347.1 coordinate 19,140,838, forward strand.
TTTTAGAACAAACTATAACATCCCTTTTCAACCTTAAAGGGTGATTTTCAAAAAAAGTAACTATGTCATGTTTAATTATGGACCTTGATAAGTGTTTATGCAGTTTAACGTCTATTAACCTCAGGAATAATGTTTTACCGTACAAATTAACTCCCTTTTTCACCCACCTAGGGAATGATTTTTGAAAAACAAAAAAATACCATGTCTCTTATATTTGTTAAAGAATATATTTGCCAATTTTCAAGTTTATAAATCCAGGAACCACTGTTTTTCATACAAACGTAAAACACTCTTTTAACCCCCTTAGGGGTTGAATTTCAAAAACCTTTCTTTTGTCTTGATGCGTAGAGGTGTACTAAACACCTCTACGCATCAAGACAAACATACCTTCTAAATTTTAAGTTTTTACGACCAGCGGCTTATGCTGTGCGTTGTCTGTCAGCCAGTCAGGACTTTGATTCTTATATAGAAAATAAATTCAATTTACAGTCTGAAGTCTACTTAATAAAGTGAAGCAATTGACAGACACACTGATCTGTTATTTAAGTATTTACAGAGATTAAATTATGCGATTCTTTATAAAAAGGTTTGGTAACCAAATGCGCTGAATACATAATTTAAGTTACTATATGAAAGAAAGTTTGAATGTGTTGTTTAGTGGGTTTAGTGGCTACAACTTTCATTTTAAGACTTGAAAGTTTAAAATTCTGATGTCGTTGTTGCGTTAAGATTGTTCGTAGCCAAGACCTACTTTTTTTTTAGATTATCCTAACGTACGGTTCTAAAGCACGGAAGTTAGTACTGCACGCAACGTAAGTAAGCAAGCACGGACTGGCGGTCCCCTAAATTATCCTCATATACAAAACAATATTACGTATTCGAGCACTACCATGTACATTTTGTTAGAAGGCAGAACGAGAAAAACAACAGCTGTTTCATTCATGTTAACCAAATAGGTAAATATGAACACGCAAAGATATTTAGGTGTTCATAATTTCAGGTGAGTATATTACTTAATTAAATCATCTGTCCAAAAGTGTGTAAAATAGCTGTAGAACAACAAAATGAAGGTTCTACCAGAACTACTAATTAGGTAACTCGCGCTTCGTAGCCGCACTACGCCTGTCGTAGACACCGCCGCTACGGCGTAGACCGTCTACGAACTGGAATCGTGTTAGTTTTAATTAAAATATTCTCCTCCACAGAATTAACCGGCTAACTCCAAAAATGAACTTCATTTTAAGATGAAGAATGTTAAGAAACTGTAACTTGTCTCCGATTAAAATATGTTGGTGAGATGACGGATGTCGAGTTAGATTCAGAATAATGGATTTACTAACATTTTGCATTGAGTTAATTCTACCTTCACCTCAATCTGTAGCCGCAGGAGCAATGAAGCGAATCAAGCTGCAACAGACACATACAATAATAGAGTTTTTAGGGCTATCGTCCACTAGATCCGTCCAATCCAGTGTAGCGATATCTATTGCCACATGAAAGAACTGCTGCAAATGACATCAAGACGGATGCAAATGGAAGAACTATAGAAAACGTCGTATTAAAATAAGCATTAATGAATAAAGCGATGTTTTGCAACTTGGTTCACCCAGTGGACCCTGGTCTTTAGACGACATTGTAGATTCAGGTGGTTTTTTTTCAAAGAATCCAAAATAATTGAATTCTGTCCTTTTTGTACAAGACGTCTAGAGCCTGCACAAAGGTACGAGACAAGCAATCATTAGACCCTCATTAGCTAGACACTCTACGCCGTGGAAGCCTTCACTCTTACCTTACACAGAGAATGGTTATATCTATTTTGTTTTGTATATGTTTAATACTAAATTTTGCTTACGACTTCGCTTGTGAGATATTTAAGAGTAACCTGTGTTATTCTAAATCACACATCTATTACAAACTTATACAAATAGTATCCTATTCTAGCCCTATTTCTTGACATCTATAATAATAATAATAAATATTGCTGGACATTTCACACAGCGCTATCTAGCCCCAAACTAAGCAGAGCTTATACTATGGGAACCAGATAACTGATAGAATACTAATATACATTTTTTTTGTAAATACTTACTTATAATATATACAGAAACTACCAGACCTGGAATAAATATCTGTAGATTATGCAAACATTTGTTCCGCGGCGGAAATCGAACCCGCTACCTCCTGCATCTCAGCCGGCTATTCGCAAATTACACCACGGAGGTCGTCTGATTCCAGAAATTGTAAGCGCCGTATTTTAAGAATAGTGAGATTGAAAATAGTGGGTTAGGTCAGCTACTGGTAAGGTATCTAAACCTTTATTATAGAACCGTAAGAATACATATACGGAATAATAATAAGCTGAGCTTTAATAAGCTGAGTAAGCGATTAGATCTAGATCTATTCTGTACGAGTGTCAGTTCAGTTAGACTGCGGCTGAACAGAGAATTTTTTGGCGATACAAATATACTTTCAGTACTATTTAAGTAGCTTTTATGTTAACTTCCTTATTTATCTATTTATAACCACTTTGTTTAGACTTTTCATTGTTCACTTCACATTTTGTTTTTATTATGTTGTTTAGTCGTGAAAACCTATTATTGGCTTTCTTGTATTTATTTTGTTTCATATTGTGTATAATTAGCTGTTGGTTTTCCAAATAAATAAATAAATAAATATACATTCATCAACGTGATCATATTGAATATTCTTGAATCTCTCAATCTCGAAATTCGACTGAAATTTAGGAACTTCCATGAATCAGTTATTGGCAGGTTCAGGTGAACTTTTGCTATTATTAAACTACTGTTTGCCGTGTTTATTGTTGCACGCCGAGTATCTATGCTTTACAGGGATTGGATTTACATCAAAGACTTGTTAGATAAATCCCACTATAATATTATAAACGTGAAAGTTTATGGATGTATGTGTGGATATTTGTCACTCTTTTACGCAAAAACTACTTAATGGATTTTAATGAAATTTGGTATGACCTGGATTGATACATAGGCTACTTTTCATTGACCAAACATGCGTGCAAAGCCGCGGGTGGAAGCAAGTAGTATACAAGTAGCATATATGTCTCCTAAAAAGCTAAATAGATTAAATAATCATCAATTTAAGATCTCGTTATTGAACAAATAAATTAAACATTTACAGACCTAGTTGGTCAGGAATATACAGTATACACATACACATATTGTATTTGTTTTCCGTGAACTTTAATATGTATAGTTTAAATTATTTGAAAAACCAGTCAAGTGCGAGTCAAACCCTCGTGCGCCGAGGGTTCCGTACCAACCCATTGTCCTCTAAATTGTACAAGCGCCCATACAACTCAGAGGACTATCTTGGACTATAATTGGCGTCAACTATGTATGTATGAGGACACCCTTTAATTTAGAACTTTTTTATTTTTCGGAATTTTCCCTTGACTTGTGCTGCCAAAATTGACAATTCTAGGTCAACGGGAACTACCATATAGGTTTACGACCCAAAACCTATTGGGTAATTTCGGTTGACCTAGAATTACAGCACAAGTAAAGGAAAAATTCCGAAAAAAAAAATAAGTTGAAAATTAAGGTATATTTTGGTACTTACAAGTTTTCGCGAAAATCTAAATTTGTCCATATCTTTTTATCGTGTTTATTCAGGACCTTGAGTTTTATACACCTAATAGGGACTAGACTTCAGTATTTGGTATTAATTTGAACATGCTAGGTCTACCCGTTCTTGAGAAAATCGGTGGTGGCACACGGACACGGACAGATGGACAAGAAAGTGATCTTATAAGGGTTTATTATTTACCTTTTGAGGTACGGAACCCTAAAAAGAAAGTTTTTAACTGAGTTTCCAAATTGAATAGGATTTTTCAGAGCAAAAAATTTTACTATTTCCACAGCGCAATATATTATTTTCCTCGAAATGGCAGCAATAAGTTTTATAGAGCAAACGGTTTAAACGAGCCATCTGCCACTGCCAATTATTTTCATTAATTATGTAGGTACGGCAAAAAAATAGTAATTGAACAAAATATTTTTCAATTCAAACGAGAGCTTCATCCGTTACTTTTAATTTTACGAGGTAAAGTGAAACACTGCGTTTTTGCTGTCAATTCAGGCGGTGAGGGGTAGTCAAATGTTCGAGCTCTTTGCCCGGGGCAGAAAGGTTCTTGAGTGGAGACCAAGCATTGGAAGAGCAGCTTAAAATGACCCCCCACTAAATGGAAAGACAACCTGATAAAGGTTGCTGGGAGTCGTTGCGTGTAGGCCTCACAAGATTGGTCACTCTGTAAATCTATGAGGGAAACCTATTACTATGTCTACACCAGTGCGCTTTCATGTTCATCTTCAGTCTTCAATTCGTCTTGTATCAAGCGTATGCAATTTTGATTGGCTTAAGACGCATGCAGCTTCTACACCTGTGCGCCTCGTTCAGTCGTCAAGATGGATGCGTGTAAACTTTTAGCTATCTGTGCGGCATATTTAGCGTTAAGTGCATTGAATTAACGCAAGAAAATGAGAATCTGGATGAAAGATTATTTGAAGAAACTGAAACTAAAAGTTCAGCGGTGTCTGATATGATGATGAGGATATAAGTCTATTTAATTAAGAATTTAAGTGTATGTTCCTATTTTAAATAATGTTTATTAAGTTCAACAAACTATGTGTATTTTTTATAAATGAATGAAGTATGTACTTGCATAACAATACTTTGTCTGTAAACGGATTCAGTTTCAATACGATTTACAACCAACTTGTAGTGTAGAGTCTACCCACCACTACTTTTTAGCCAGTCTACTAGCATTTTTTTTGTTAACCTATATTGTCCCACTGCTGGGCAAAAGTCTCCCCCAAGTCTCTCCATCTATCTCTGTCCTGTGCGACACTCCACCACTCCTGCTCGAAGGCAACAAGGTCGTCTCGCCAACGCTTTCTTGGCCGACCCCGACCGCCTCTTCCATCAGGGCTCCAGGTTGTGGCTAGATTAGCCCACCTATCGGGGTGCATTCTGCTAATGTGTCATTCTTCTTGTCTTTCTTCATTCTTCTTTTTTTACTAGTATTTGGACGACCTCCGTGGTACAATGGGTGAATAGCCGGCTGAGACACAGGAGATAGTGGGTTCGATTCCCGCCGCGGAACAAATGTTTGCATGATCTACAGATATTTGTTCCGGGTCTGGTTGTTTCTCTATATATTATAAGTATGTATTTACAAAAAAAATGTATATAAGTATTCTATCAGTTATCTGGTTCCCTTAGTACAAGCTCTGCTTAGTTTGGGGCTAGATAGCGTTGTGTGAAATGTCCAGCAATATTTATTTATTAAAATGTGAAAATTCGGATGATTGCTGCTCAAAAACGTATAATATTATTAATCTATTTGTGGCCAATGTGGTTCACAAATAGACACAGATTTATTAGAACGCCAGACATACCAAATTCATTATAATAATTATCATATAAAATCACGTAGCTAACCCGTAGTAACCCGTAGTGTGTTAGTATTTCATTTTATATTCCAGCACTCACACTCGGACATATTGAAAAATGTGATCTACCCGCAAACAGTTCAGTGCAGAATACATCCCGCCCGGACACAATATTCACTTCCTATTTTCAATATCAATCCACGACACGCTTTTATTTTGAACCTTGACCTACAGTTATAAGGTTCGAAGTAGAGTATGGTAAATGGTAAGTTAGGTAGGTGAATGAATATGTGAGGTGTTGTCGTTGATGTCTATCCGACACGTGTCGGTGCTTGCTCTTGAAGAGATTGCGGGTTCACGGCGACAGGTTGCTTTGATGCAGTGTCTCAACTATTGACAAGGAAAAAACTGTTTTTCTATGTCAATTGTTTGGATATACAAGGGCAAGGTTCATTTCTAATTTTGTTTCTAATTAAGATCCAGAATGCGTTGTAACTTACAGATTACCGGAAAGCATTATGTTTTCAAGGAGTGTAAGTACATTATGTACTCACACATTACTTGTCTAGGCGGATTCAATTTAATGTATTTATAATTAGAAACGATACAATAATCAATTACATTAATTATACAATTAATTATAACAATCATTAATAACAAAACAACATTTATTTTTTATTTTATTTTTATTTATTTGAAACAACAAACAATTATGCCTAAATATTACTAGACTTAATATTTATTACAAGATGTCTTACTACAGACATAACAACACCGTTGTCCACAGATTACATTAGACAAATGGAGGGCATGAGTGTATACAATATTAAATACATATAAAAAAATATAAGTATATAAATGAACCTATATATAATAACCTTGCCGGACAGGCAAGCAACGGCAACCTACCTACCTAACATAAGAACAGAAATTACCGGAACACTTTACCGTCGTCTATTTTACCTAAAGAATAGGTTTATTCTAGATATTCGTGCTTCCACATCGTCGCTTACTATCAGGTGAGATTGTGGTCAAACGAAGATATATTTAGTTTAAAAAAAATAAACAAATTCACGCATAAACAAATATCAAGAATAAATTGTTATTATTAAAATACTTATGTCAGTGAGAAAATAATGATAAGCAAGCAAGTCAAACTATATAATAACTAGTGGTCCGCCCCGAACTGATATCTCGCGAGTCTCCCAAAACATAAAACAAAAATATTCTTAAGGCGACTCTCGCAACGATGCCTGAACGTATTTAGTGGCTAAATATGATTTAAAGAGTTGTCAAATCTTACAAATTCGTAAAATTTAAACATGCTTAGTCGCTAAATACGTTTAGGGATCGTTGTGCAAGCCGGTCGTAATCTTTGACTATCAAAATAGTGCCACGAAATGCATAACCAGATTACTTCGTCTACAGTTTCGTTCAAATTACAGTTAACGGTAGTTCATGTTAATTGGTTACTCATATTTGGGGTACAAATGACATTTATTCTAGATTTCAGAGTTTTTCCTATATATGTGTTTCACATAAGCTACACGCATACCAAATTTCAGCACTGTGGGGCCACTGGTGTATCCTGGGAATTTTGTCAAAGTTCAGTTTTAACTTAACTTAAAAACTACAAGGTGTAAACTAAAAATATAAACGGGGTCGAAATGTACCTACAAAGACCTTTCATTAGATACATACATACAACGCCGATTTGCCTAAGTTGATTTAGAGATCTCGCTTCGCTCGATCAATAAATAACAATTAAGTTAATGCAAAAGAGTACATAGTTATGTCAATAAAGTCAAATCATTTATGCGTTATTTTTACGAGAATTGATATTTTACTTTAAACAATATGCTAACAAACCGGATGTTCTGCTTCGTTTTGTAAAGGCGTATGCCTAGGTAACCTCCAATGTAGGTAAATAGCAAATTTCCAAACAGAAGAAGGTCTACGGCTATTTTGAGTCGTAGAATAACCATAATTATCACTAATTTCACAGCTGGCGAGAAGTGAGCCAGTGGCGCAATTAATTAGAATTAGCTTAGAAATTATTGAGATGGTTAAAAAAATCTAAGGATTTTGGATAACAAGTGTCGGATAACGCTTTAAGAATAAAACAACTAGTAGATGCATTATTAGAAAACGACTCTGCCTATGACTGTCTTGGAAGGTGTTTAATCTTTGTTTTAGTAGTGTTGTAAACACAGGCACAAACTAAACTTAATTTGGGGTTTGATAACACTAAAACTTACACTCTGTCCGTAAGAATAAATAAAACCCGGTCAAGTGCGAGTCAAACTCGTGCGCCGAGGGTTCCGTACCTACCCATTATACCGCCATAATAAAATTGGTACTAAAACTTGTAAGTACCGAAATTTACTTTAATTTTCAACTTTTTTTCTTTTTTCGAATTTTTCCTTTATTTGTGCTTTATGCCAAATTTCGTGATTCTAGTTCAACGGAAACTACCATATAGATTTTCGACCCAAAACCTATAGGGTACTTCCGGTTGACCTAGAATTGTCAATTTTGGTTAAAAGCAAGGCCTTACTGCACAAGTAACGGGAAAATTCCAAAACTAAAAAAAGTTGAAAATTAAGGTAAATTTTGGCACTTACAAGTTTTCGGGAAAATCTAAATTTGCCCCTATCTTTTTATCGTGTTGACTCAGGACCTTGATTTTTATACACCTGATAGGAACTAAAGACCTCAGTATTTGGTACAAATTTCAACTTGCTAAGTTAACCCGTTCCTGAGAAAATCGGTGGCGACACACGGACAGACAGATTGACAGACGAACAAGAGAGTGATCTTATAAGGGTTCCTTTTTTACCTTTTGAGGTACGGAACCCTAAAAATCAATGATGAGAATAATTTTACTGCAGACAAACTTAAATTTAGTTTAGATTGTGCCAACAGTATTCTGCCCCAACTGGAAAATACAAATATTTTTAAATTCTGTAGAGCTTACAGTTTTTATGTTAGTGCGGCTCGGCTCGTTCAGCAACTTTCGTGTTTACCTACTTAAATATCTCCGAATTCCCTCTCCAACCATGATGCGTGTTGATATTTAAATGTAATAATTTGTAATTAATGAAGACATTACAGGGAAAATAAATTTACATAAGGCTGTGCGGGTCTTACGCAAATAGGCTTGTTTCGGGCAAATAATAATTACGCGCCTTGAGGCTGCCAGAGCTCTATGGGAATCAAACACAGGGGTCGTGCCCGAATGTTGGCGGTATCTTGTCCACAGTCACCGGATATACTGCGTGTCACCGCATTTACGACATTAATTTCACGATATAAATCACATAAATCACATAAATCACGGGTAGGGCTGATGGCTAGTATCGTTGTAAAATAGATTTTTTCAAATTCATTACCATGAATTATTTTTAATTTTAAATCTACCTTAATTTCAAGTCCTGAAATATCAATGAAAATCCCATAAAAACAAAAATATATTATTTGTAATCTTTGACTATCAAAATAGTTCCACGAAATAAATAACCAATTTACTTGACCTACAGTTTCATTCAAACTACAGGTAAAAGGAGTTCGTGTTAATTGGTTATTATTTTTCGGGTACAAACTGCAGTTATTCTGGATTTCAGACTTTTGCCCATATTTGTGTCACTTAAGCTATAACAAATTTCAGCACTGGGGGGTCACTGGTGTACCCTGTGAATTTCGTCAAAGTTCAGTTTTTATTATGGCTAATAACTCAAAAACTACATGGACTTTACCAAAAATAAAAAACTACGAGCCTTACAGTAGTCGCATATGATGTGTAACATCTGACCACCGCGCGCGCTCATTGGTCAACTGAAATAGCGCGCGCTTCCCAGGTTTCCTGTTACACATTTCCGTCTTTTTTACCAAAATCACTCCCACAAACCGAGAGGAAAGATGTTACACGTCAAAAACGGAGTCGAAATGGAATAATGAAGACCTTTCATTTGATTTCCTACTTGACCTAATAGTCTCATTTTCATTTGTTTATGCTTCTAGAACCCTAATATCTCAACAACCAAAATTTTTAGTTCATTTAGTCACACCAAAATTGTACTATCACTACCCTACCTATATATCAAATTTCACGATGATCGGATCAAAGCTTCGAAAGTTATCCTCGGACAAACAAACATACATACAACGCTGATTTGCCCAAGTTGATTTGGAGATCTGGCTTCGATCGATCAATAAAGCTATACTGACAATGAAATCCTTCACTGCGCGTGGACCAACACGCGCTTGACTAATTATTTTGTTTTAAATCTGGTGTAGACGAGATAACGTTGATGGAAATTAATGCAGCTTCTTCACATATCGCGGTAATATTGTAAACATTACTGGTTATCCGCTAGTAGTCTGGACAAGCCCTTGTGCGCTTATATGCTTAATGTTAAGCATTTACTGGCGGCAACTAAGCCGTGCTCATTTCGAGCTAAGCTAACTTAAATAAGAACGTAATAAATTATGCGAATTTTAAATCAGTTCGCACATAATTCTACAGGTTTAGTGAAATGCTTCTGAGATACGTTCAAAATGTATTTGGCAGTAATTTCGTGGAACTGGGCACGTTTATGGAGACACGACGTGTTGTACGTCGCGTGATGCGTCATGTCGCGCGCTGTGTCACGTGATTCTCCGTTCATCGGCGTGTGAGACGTGACGATCCCTGCGACGGGGCCCGCGTCGACGCCCGCGGCGCGGCATCACACGCGCAAATACAAACATAATGGCGATATGTTGCCTACTTTATTACAAAGATGCGGGGCATTACGCGGCGTACGCCGTCGTGCCTAACGCTGCGTGCGCTACAGTGATGCCCGCTGCGTGCTCCGTCCCAAGCAACGCTACATACTAACGCCCGCCGCACATGCGTACCTACACTGGCATTGGTCATCACGAGCCGCGTGCGAGTGTCTGCGTTTGAAACCTATGGAGTAGTACCGAACGCCGCATTTGCTTTCACGTGTTGACGCAGGCAAGCAAATGAGCGTGGATGTGAGAGCAAATGCGTAGTTCGGTACGTGATGACCAATGCGAGTGTGAGCTTGTGCGGTGTGCGTAAGCAAACGCTTCTGCATGAACGCTCTCATACATAGCCATAATTTTCGAGTTGGCAGCGCGACGCGACGCACCCCGCGACGTGCAACGTGCCGAGTTTCCATAAACGTGCCCCAGGGAGCGTCTGTCTAGCGAATTTTCCTGGTAGTATGCAATGGCAATAGATTAGTAGAGGAATATTTTACTTAAAAACTTTGTAGGTACCTACCTACCTACTAACAACTTATAGCGTTTTACAAATAAAGTATTTAGAAACCAACTTTATGATCGAGATAAATGGAAGGAAAAGGGGGAGACCTTTGTCCAGCAGTGAGACATAATGACCTAAAACTAAGTCTATGAACTGTATACTTCAAGAAAAAAGAAAAAAGAAAAAAATATTTTTAAATATAAAGCCGCGACATAGGCAGACCCAGAGGCATCGACATAACAAAAGCCTCTTTTATGGTATTTATAGTAAACTCAGCCCCATAGTACAGCCCGTTCAGCCCGAGGGCTCGGTGGAACACTTAATGTTTTTTTATGAACTCCACCCACAATGCCCCTCAATTGACCACTGTCAATCCCTTAAAGGCTTAAACAGATCGGCAGTAGACCGAATTGATCATAAACTCTGAACGGGGCTGAGTTGACTATGAAGACCTTTCGCAACAGTTAGGCAACGGATGATCAATATAGAATAGGGAAGCAATTTCGTGACTTTTACCCAGAAAATCATTGAAAGACATCAGAATATCTTAGCAAAATAATGAACAACAAAGATTCTTCTACCCATTGAAATGCTTAGGCAAATAAATATCCAACAGAATTGGTGCTCTCTACATCGAATGTCCATTAGACAAAATTCAATTCTTTATTTATTCTCTCTGAAGATACCATTTAAATGCATATAGCAGTTCTTTGAATATTTTAAAGTGTACAATTTCTTTGAAGTATTGTTTTATTTCGAGAAAGTGTGTATTTACCCAGAGGCTAAAATAAAATTAATAAAGAATATAAATCGTGCAAATGAGACTTGCGTATGCTCGAAAATAGGGTTAGGTCAGTAAATTATTATGCGTGTTATGCAAAGCCAAGAAAAGTTCGAAGATTTTATAAATTTTGTAATTTTGGAACTCGTACAAGGGGTTACCAATCATCACTGATTTCTATACATATTTCAAACTCGGTTTGAGAGTCTTAACCACTGCACTCTTTCGATACTGGTCTGAGAAATAGCAGATAAGTTGATAATTCAATTTGTAAAACTTTAACATTGTGTTGTGAAGGTAGAAAATTACTTTATACAGAGTATTGGAATTTAGAGCTCCACAATTGAGTTGCCTACCTACGTGCAAACATGCATTAAAGAATCATACCTGCATTGCGCTTCTTGTTCTAGATATCCCGCTACAAGAGCCATCATGGTTGAGCAGTAATCCTACGCATTTATGGATAGACAACTTTCTTCTGAAATTGTCTAGGTCTTGCGATGCCTAGACAACGCTGTTTTCTCAAGTTGTCTCTTTCGCACTCTTCTCAATCGCGAATATGCCAACAACTTTTGGATAGATATATAATTAATTATAAATACAACGTACGTTGTTACAGACAGAGTATCCTTCTCTTGTCAAGGAAGAAACCTTATTGAGCCTGCTCGGGGCAAAGACAATTTCGGAAGAATCGACAGAGAATAGAATAGAATAGAATACGCTTTATTGTACACAACATAACACATGCAGAAATACAAGTTGCGGTCAGAGCCTTGTCGTCTCTTCGAAGAGTAGACAAGGAAATCGCTGTGCTAGCCTTGCAGGACTTTACTTTTCTTTGTACTTACATGATCACAGAAACCGAAGACCGAAGCATATCTGCAAAATGAGAATCTGTTATCGGGATTAGGCATTAGCTATAAGAGTTTGTTGATATCAGCTGTTGATTCTGTAATGAATAAATAAAAAATAAAACAAGAATGGATACGACGTGATAAGTATATTTTGTCTCGAAACATAAACAACCTTAACTAAGTATTAAGCTCTCGCTATCCACATGCCCCCGGCTTCGATTAGTATTCAGCTCATCTGCCGCAGAAATAATAAACACGAAAAACAGATATTATTGTTAGTGTTATGGTACGGCAGCTCATTGTACGGCATTGTACGTATTGGTTAACAGGACGAGAGGTGAATATAAAAGGCAGTTTGAGGAAACGAAATGGTAGAAGATTCATTAAAACGTTTGCAGCGTCATTTGTTTTTCCTTGATCATGCTCTCAGTATTGAATGACCAGCTTTTTAATGTTTTTTTTTTGTATTTCTGGTCATTTCATATAGTGCTATCTAGCCCCAAACTAGGCAGAGCTTGTACTATTTTGGAAACCAGATATCTGTTAGAATACTTATACATACTTTTTTATTTTTTGTAAATACGTACTTATATAGAAAAACATAGAAACCCAGAACAAATATCTGTGTTCCGCGGCGGGAATCAAACCCGCTACTCTCTCAGCTGGCTATACGCCTACTGCGCCACGGAGATGGTCGGAGCGGATCGCACTCAACCTGATGAAAGTTCACGAATGGAACAGAAACATTGTCGGTCGAAACAATGATAAAACGGTACGTGACAAATCCCGTATTTGATCGAGCACAGCGAGATCTCCAAATCAACTTAGGCAAATCGGCGTTGTATGTATGTATGTTTGTTTGTCTGAGGATAACTTTCGAAGCGTTGATCCGATCATCATGAAATTTGATACATAGGTAGGTAGTGATAGCACAATTTTGGTGTGACTGAATGAGCTAAAAATGTTGGGGGGTTGTTGAGATATTGGGGTTCAAGTAGGGTAAATAAATGAAAATGAGACCATTAGGTCAAATAGGACGTCAAATGAAAGGTCTTCATTAGACCATTTGAACCCCGTTTTTATTTTTAGTTTAGTCTTTGTAGTTTTTGAGTTATTAGCCATGATAAAAACAAAACTTTGACAAAATTCACAGGGTACACCAGTAGCCCCACAATGCTGAAATTTGGTATTCGTGTAGCTTTAGTAACACAAATATAGGCAAAAGCCTGAAATCCAGAATAACTGCAATTTGTACCCAAAAAAACAATAATCAATTAACAAGTAGATTTGTTAATCATTTTGTGGCATTAATTTATTAGTTAAAGATTAAGGCCGTCATGCACATAGATCACTAAACGTATAAAGCGACTAAACATTGACTGCCTCCGTGGCGCAGTGGGCGTATAGCCGGATGAGACGCAGGAGGTAGCGGGTTCAATTCCCACCGCGGAACAAATGTTTGCATGATCTACAGATATTTGTTCCGTGTCTGGGTGTTTTTCTATATATTATAAGTATGTATTTACAAAAAAAAAGTATATAAGTATTCTATCAGTTATCTGGTTCCCATAGTACACGCTCTGCTTAGTTTGGGGCTAGATAGCGCTGTGTGAAATGTCCAGCCATATTTAATTTATTTATTTATAAAGCAACAAAAAAAAATAGCCTAAAGTAATGAGATAAATAAAAAATAATAATCAATAAAATATAAATGTTTAGCGAATTAAATAGAATTGTTTAGCGAATTAGAAATTGCGATCATTAGCCTGGTGGAGAAATTTATTTTTTACTCACGCACCCCATTTTATGTGAGATCATTCGAATAGGTTTTTCAAAACATTATAAGATTTTCTGAACACATTTGCGATACAAGTGCCCCTTTACGAAATATAATGCTTCAAAGTTACCATTTTCGTAACAGTCGTGTGTGTGGGTATCTATATATATACATTGTGCTTCTTTAAATTCATTTGAGCATATTATAAATAGGGTGTTTGATGACTTACGCACAAAATTAAAAGGGGTTATTTTGATGAGCATAATAAATAAATTTGTGAAATGTTTACCATAGAAATGTGAAATGTATTTTGGCATGTAAAAACAAACACTTTAAACTTATGTTGTGGTATTGCATAATTCTTGCCATCTAAACATTGGTGACGTCTCGAGATATCTCTTATTGTACCTTTCTAACCCAAAACCTGCAGCCATTTCCGAAAGAGATATCAAGTCGGCCTTTATTTTTGGATGTCGATTGCAAGAGTAGACAGTTAATTTCATATCGAATTAATCACCTTAGTCGATTTTCTTTAAAATTTGATAATATAACTAGTAGTTTTTTGGAGAACTCTTTTTTATGTTTTGAGAAACCGTCACTTGAATATCGTCAGTATATTACCAAACATCCTGTATAACAGATCAAAGTGAGATTAAAATTAATCTCTATGTAGGCGGGTGCTTCACTGGTAGACATAATATTAATCCCGCGCTACTTGTTCTACTCCATAATTTCTGCGAACTAAGTAATCTATGTGGGGGATCGTATTAAATCTGTCGGAGCAAATAGACATAGTTGGCTGCGACTCCTAAGAGTGATAATGTAAAGATTGGTCGTCGTCAGCGCCTGTCGCTACAAGATACCGGCAAGTCCCGTCGCCAATAAATCAGGCTCTGTCACCCCCAAATTATTCTTAGCGTAAATCATAAGAATGCCAGAAGCGGTCACCGCAGATACTCGCGTCCAGCCCAGCATCCATCAGCCTTAAGTTGCGACGAACGAGCCGGTTTAGGGTCCGTAGCCCTTAATCTTAAAGGCCAGAAGGGATCCCAGTGGCAACCATAGGTAAGTTATACCTTCGCTCCACAAATCAAATGTCTTAAATGATAAATTAAATAAATAAATAAATATTGCTGGACATTTCACACAGCGCTATCTAGCCCCAAACTAAGCAGAGCTTGTACTACGGGAACCAGATAACTGATAGAATACTTATATACTTTTTTTTTGTAATACATACTTATAATATCGATGGAAGAAAGCGATTTTGTCGTATCTCAAAATATCTAATTGTACACCAGAGCCGAAAAACTATTTAAAAAAATCATAACTCGTACATTAATAAAGATAGAACGTTGAAATTTGGAAAATATTTTTATCAATCTAAGTTTTATTTGATACAGTTAATTGGAATGTCCTAAAGTTACTGCTTCATTGATTTTTAACTAGTTACAGCAATTGATGTTTCAATATCGAACAGCGGAAATTTTTGAGATACGGCATTTCCGCTTTCTGCCGTCGATATATAGAAAAACAACCAGACCCGGAACAAATATCTGGAGATCATGCAAACATTTGTTCCGTCGCGGGAATCGAACCCACTACCTCCTGCGTCTCAGCCGGCTGTTCGCCCACTGCACCACGGAGGTCGTCAAATAAATAAATAAATAAATATTGCTGGACATTTCACGCAGCGCTATCTAGCCCCGAACTAAGCAGAGCTTGTACTATGGGAACCAGATAACTGATAGAATAGTACTTATATACATTTTTTTTGTAAACACATACTTATAATATATAGAGAAGTTTAGATTTCACATAGAAATATAAAATGTTGTTATAGGTCAGTCAGTTCCCGCCTTCAGTATTTTGATTACTCGTATTAATTCGTTTTTGGTTAGGTAGTTTAAGAAGTTAGGTAAACTCAATATCTAAGTAGATATAGGTGCCTAGTTGTTGTGTAAGTTGGAAAGATAAAGGCCCTTAGTCAAAAAACCAACGGACAGATTATAATTCATAATTAATCTATTCATTCGCAAACATGGGTAAATATACATAGTAACAGGTGATAAATATTAGTCATGCAGGTTCCAGACATACCTAATCAAGATCTAGTAAGCAAACAAGCGGTCCAGACAGCTACATAACTATAAAGTGTTCATTTTTTGTGCTTCAAAGCTGATTCCTTCTATTTTGTTTTAATGCTTTTAGCAAAATTTCAAAAAATAAGTTTAGTTTAGATCAATCTGTTTCCATCGAAGCGTGTATGCAATGACAGGGTTGTAGGTACCTACCTAGCGGTAACTTTGCAGTTGAGAACTACCCTTCAGGCGTTAGCGTTAGGTTGTTAGCGGAGTGAGCCGGGAACTAGATGTGGGATTTCCGAGTAAATTGCTTATTGAGTCCAGGAGAATCCTATATTGTGATGTGATGAAGTTTGTGCAATGCTGTTTGACTGATTGACCGATTTGAATGGGAATAGAAAATAATAATCAGTTCATGACTTGGTTAAAACAATAATACAGGATGTTTGGTAATATACTGACGATATTCAAGTGACGGTTTCTTAATTCATAAAAAACGACTTTTCGAAAAAAAAAAAAAGCTACTAGTTATATTATCAAATTTGATTAATTCGATATAAAACTTACTGCGTACTCTTGCAATCGACATCCAAAAATAAAGGTCGATTTGGTATCTTATTCGGAAATGGCTGTGCGTTTTGATTTAGAAAGGGGCAACAAGAGATATCTCGAGACGTCACCAATACAGTATCTGTGGTTAGATGGCAAGCATTATGCAATAGCATAGCATAAATTTAATAAAGTGTTTGTTATTACATGCCAAAATAAATTTAACATTTCTATGGTCAACATTTCACAAATTTATTTATTATGCTCATTAAAATAACCTCTTTCATTTTTGTGCGTATATTACCAAACACCCTATAGGTATACCTACAGGGGATTTATGAGAAGGGGCAGTAAAGTCAGCTAGGTTACCATTGTATCTACAGGAAAACGTTATTAAGAGACTGTCCGTCACTTTTGAAGCTATTTTGATGTGCCTTCACAGATTTTAAGTGTCAGCGAGAAAATGGGCAATTTACACAAAAACTTTTATTTATGCCAATTGATCCTGTTTCTTATAAGGATTATAAGACTATAAGACCATCTGAGGATAGAGTAGGAACTATAAAAGTCAGAAATTACTTAACATCTTCATCATCATCATCATCTTCGTTGTCGCCATTCACCTCTGTCCTGCGCTGTTCTAACCCACATACGACCTGCGATTTTTATAATGTCGTCGACCCATCTTACCGGTGGACGACCTGCGTTCCTAGTTCCATCTCGGGCCACCACTCAGTCAGCACCCTGCTCCACCTGTCATCACCGCGCCTGGCCACATGTCCTGCCCAACTCCATTTGAGTCCCAATATACGCTTGCTGACGTCTTGAACTTTAGTCCGCTTGCGAATTTCGGTATTGGGGACTCGGTCTAGCAGTGTGATGCCGAGCATGGCGCGCTCCATGGCTCTCTAACTTAACATCTTAATATATAAAATTCTCGTGTCGTCTCGTGTGTCACAAAACTCCTCCGAAACGGCTTGACCGATTCTTATGATTTTTTTTTTGTATATTTGGTAGTTCTCAGAATAGGTCGTAAAGTATTTTTCACCCTCCTATCCCCACCCCCCATTATTTAAACATGATTTTAGTATTTTTTTATGTACAATATCCATATAATTTAACCGTCGCTCATTGACGTGAAGTCATTTACATGAAGTGTCATGTCACTTTGACATTTCATTCTGCATTTGATTTCTTTGTGATATATGGCAGAACAACGTTTGCCGGGTCAGCTAGTTTTTTATATGTTTCGTAGGTCGTATAGGAAAAGTTTCGATACTTATCGAAAGATTGTAAAAAAAATAACGTTTAGACTAGCCACCTAAATATCGTCTTAAGTATTAACTATTTACTCTCTTTCCTCAAAAAAAAGTAAAGCAAAGGTAAACCTCTTTTCCTTAAGGATAGTAACGAGTATCGTAAATTCAAGTTTCAACTTAAGTAGAAAGGTATTTACCTACTTTAGCACTTTCAAACTTCAATACCCTCACCCGCGTCAAACTACAAAATATCACAATGTTAAGTCTCTAACCCGACATGCTTAGTCCTTAGTGTACTGGAGCCATCCGTCGATTTACAACCTCTCTTATGTAACGGATTGTAGTTTTGTTCAAATAACCAACTAATGTTACTTAGATACCACCCATTTTAATAGCGCCTCTACACTATGGGCCATGATGAACAATCACAGAATGTGCAATGATTGCCACCATGATTGCGCAGCTGTCTACACTATGGGCCATGAAGGACAATCACAGAATGCGCAATGATTGCCACCATGATTTCCACCATGATTGCGTAGCTACATTTGTTAATTATGGACGTTGAAACAGTAGCAGCTGCCGCTATTTATTGATCGAGCTAGATTTCCAAATCAACTTGGGCAAATCGGCGTTGTATGTATGTATATTTGTTTGTTTGTTCGAGGATAACTTTCAAAGCGTTTATCCGATCATCGTGAAATTTGGTATATAAGTACTGAGTGATGACATAATTTTGGTGTAACTAAATCAGCTAAAAATGTGAGGGGGTTGTTGAGATATTGGGGTTCAAGAGGGGTAAATAACAACCAAAATGGGATTATCCGGTCAACTGGCACGTCTAATAAAAGGTATTTGTGACTGCATTTCGACTCCGTTTTTATTTTTACTTTAATACTTGTAGGTTTTAAGTTATTACCCATAATAAAAACTGAACTTTGACAAAATTCACAGGGCACACTAGTAACCCCACAGTGCTGAAATTTGGTATGCATGTAGCTTTAGTGACACAAATGTAGGGAAAAGACTGAAATTCAGAAAAACTGCAATTTCTACCCCCGATAAATAACCAATTAACATGAACTCCCGTTACCTGTAATTTCAATGAAACTATAGGTCAAGTAAAGTGGTTATTAATTTCGTAGCACTATTTTTATAGTCGAAGATTATAAATAACATTTTTTGTTTTTATTGGAGATTCGCGAGATCTCAGTTCGGGGCGGACCACTAGTTTATTTATTGTATATAACCATTATATAACACATTATTTATAACGCACGCGTCCGCACTGTACCGTAAACAAATACGAACTGAGTGATCGGCGATCGTATAGAAACGGTTACAATCATTGCCGCAAATTCCTTTGATGTTTGTCCGAAAAACCGACATAGCGGCGATTACGCTTGATCGTCACCAATCACGATGGTGATCGTCTCTGATTGTCCATCATGGCCCATCGTGTAGAGGCTACATTAGGGTTCCGTTTACGGAACCCTAATAGTTTCGCCATACCCGTCTGTCCGTCTGTCTCCGTCCGTCCGACACTTTACAGCCGTTTTACCCACAAACTATAAGTGCTGTAAAAATTTAGTTAAAGTAGTAAAAGTTAAAATTTGGCATTAATGATAGGTACCTATGTTTTATTGAGGCCTAGTAAGTTTTGAAATAAAAACTATTTTTTTTTGTAGGTTATAGATGCCCTTTGTTAGGGTTAGTTAAGTTAGGGGTGATTTTTTTTAATCAAGCACTGGTTGACTATAATTATTGGTTAAATATAGCGAAAATGTTAGAAAATTATGAGTTTGATTGTTGCGAAAGATGGAGGCTGAAAACTGTTTAGGAATTGGATGAGAAAGAAACAGTTTCAATGGGGAAGGGTGCACAGTACTTTTATATCCTTTGACGGCGTGTGGAAGCGACAGTTCCAAAACAGGATGCACTTAATTTCACCATAGTTCAATCACAAAATTGAGTTTTTTATGCGAGACGAATTCGAAGCGATTTGTTTCTTCCAAACTATTTGTCGTCCCTTTCTAGGCGCATACGACTATGTCGAGCATATAGCGCGTCCTCGTTCACACGTATAGAGTAGGTGTGCGTGGGAAAGGAATAGAGATATAGGAGTTTTTGTACAACAATCAAACGGTTCGTTTTATGAAGATAGTAATGAGATGAAAATTACGATTAACATTGAATCAGCGCAATCACTAGGTATTTACAAAACACTATAAGGTTTCCTGGACACTTTTTTGATATAATTATGTATTGTATTTTTGTACTTGTATATTGTTCAAATAAATAAAAAAAAAAAAAAAGTCTGTTTACGAAATATAACTAATATAACACTTCAAAATTGGCATTTTCGTACAAGTACCTAAAGTGATAGGGTACTTAATTTTTTTTCTTCAAATTATGTTTAAACTTAGCACGCGTGGTTTTTCAATAAAAACATTACCCTTCTTCTGCGCAGTTGGATAAAAAGTAGCCTATGTCCCAATCCTGGTCACAATCTATCTTTATACCAACTGTACATAGGGAGTGCATCTAAAGAATACCTCATAATTGTAACCCCTTATTTTACTTTTTAGGATGATTTTGCAAAAAAGTTGAAACGCGTATTTCTTACCAAAATCCTAAATATGAATTTTCAGATCCCTAACTTATAGAATTATGGATTGCCCACACAAACTTTCAACCCCTAAGGGGGTGACCCTTGAAGATTATTTTTTGAGACAAAAGATAGATGTCCTTCTCGAGGATATAATCTATCTCCTTGCCAAATTGTATTACGATCCATTCAGCCGTTTAGTCGTGAAAAGGTAACAAACTAACAAACAAAGAGAGTACTTTCGCACTTATATTATTAGTATGGATGTATGCAATGTAGGATCCTATGAGAAGATGGACTTTCAATTTTTAACGAGTGACAGCGGGCTACGCGGTTTACGAGTTATCAACGCCCAGCTTCTGACCGCGACCTCGGCCGATGGCGCGCGATGCTGCAGTCTACGATGGTACACGCTTGCCTAGAAGAACCTATTCCCTCGCGACTTGAAACCCCCTAGGTTGTAGGTTGTTATTGTAATATCACTCACTTCTTTATCTAGATTTTGATCGTGATATTCACGTTATATAATGTAAAATATTAATTTTAAAAATATTAAAATTATGATTATCTGTAATTTATATGTATACTTAAATGAAAATATAATAATAAGGTTACATTTGGATAATGTAATATTATAATGTAACAAAGAAATATTCTTAGGTTATATTAAGTAACTAATTTTAGAAATGTAATTTAATTTTTATCTTTAAGGTACGTATGACGTACAGGGATAGGTAGATTTATATAAGTACAATATTAATTTTGCCACGCCCTAACAGGGTGCATGTCATTTAGATAAGGTACACGGGGAGATAGATTCTGTGCTCCTTTTACCATACTTTAACATTTTCATCATTATTTTGGTCAGAAAACTCTAAATTCATTCTCGAAACCTTAAAATGCCCATTATTACATTTTTATATGGGTAGAAAGACCAGAATTTTCTCGTCACAGGAGTATAAATGATGCTTTATTTATTTTAACTTTTTAGGACTAGAAACACAAAATAAACAGACCTGATATGGGCACTGAAATGACATTTTGAACATTACATATTTTTACTTTTAATTATTAAAACCGTAAAGTTTTACCAAGAATTCACATAGAACCTCTTAATTTGATGTACGGATGTACTGGCCGCTAACTATAATTTTGTAATTTAATTTTGGAACAGGTCCGTATGACATCGAGATCCTCCTTGAAAAAGACAGTCTGGACTTGGGAACTGCGGGTGAAAGATCTCAGAGAGAAACGCTTTAAACAGTCTCATTTTATCAATTAGTTAGCGCTGGCCAGAAACAGTTTGTTCTTGAGGGCGAGGCCCTACCGGCTTGAGACTGGGAGCCTTACCCCCTCGAGATTGGAGTCCTTACGTCTCCCTCTTTGCTCTATACAGACCTGGAGATCACGGTGGAGCTACTTCGTCTTCTCGACCTCTCGTCGACGTAGACTAGAGGCTTCACTAGCCCTCAACCATCGCGCTTTCTACCGGACCTACAGACTCCCGGATTCATCGTTTGTGCGCACCATAGTGGGACTATAAGTGTTTTTGATAAGTACCGTATTAATAGTCAATCATTGTATTAAAACATAACACATTGTAAAAATCCCTCTTTCTATTTAAACCGTTAGGTAGGTCTAAATTCAACTTGGCTTACAGCTCTCTTCTTTTACAGGAGAGAGTTGTAACGCTACAGTTTATACAGACACGAGTAAGGTGTTCCACTCTTTGGCGGTCCTACTAATAAGTAGGATGCAAACCTACGGAATCACCCCATAGCAATATTTAATACTTGAATTCATCCAACATATTCAGATAAATCCCTCTCAGAACTCGATTTATGAATCTGGAGGTAATGTTATAGGCTCTGGATGAGTGCGGTAATAAAAATCTAGATATTGAAGAAATCTTTTAACAAATCTGTCAGATTTGGAAAAACGTAGAGGAAATGTAGAGTTTTTCTTGAAGAAGTTTTGCAATTGGCTTTTAAATTGGGTTCATTGAAAAGTTAGTAATTAGCTGGACTCCACAATCAGAAAATAATTGACTAAAAAGTTTAATTGGGTATCTTTTAAGTAGGTCAGGAAGGCAGGTAAGTTTATTTTTGATTGACTGTGATTAACTAGGTTTATTGAAAGAATCTGTCCTGTTTTAACTTCCAACATAAAAAGAGGGGAGTTATCGTGTACAAGTAAGTTTGAACCGATTGCGTGTTTCTCAAAAAAATCTCAAAAAACGCAGAGCAGTATGTCTTCCTCAACTACACAGGGCGAGGAATTGCTCCACGCTATCTAATCTAAGCCGTAAAGAACCATTTAATTGCGGTTTTTATATCGCAAGCGCTGGTACTTACGAATTCTTAGTAATGTTTGAAGCTGAAAGTTAATAAACTTGTGTAAAACTGGGATTTAAAAATGTCTTATGTCAAAAAAAGTCAAAGACTTCCACTACACCACATTCGACAAGCCGATCGAGTTAGGAGTAGGTACCTAATCCCAATTCCCAGTAGGTACAGTTGACAAAACAAGTCACAATCCCCGCCCGTACAGTAAAGTTGACAAAACAAGTAACTTCGGGAGCCTTGCGTTGTTTATTACCGCGGTGAGAGATAATCAGCTTCTGTAGACAAATGTCAATAAAATGTAGGAAACGTGTCATCATCGTGACTCGAAAATGTTGGAACTCTCTCCCTCTGTCGTATTTCTAAATGCTGAGGGTTTTTTATGTGAAACATCTATAGCCGCACGTAAAACCGATTTCTGGCGTGGCGACGCATGCCGTGGCGACGCTACTACTTACACTTACACGGCGGTATTACTTTTACAAAATAATGTCGATATTTCACATCTGCCAGGCGTCCCGTGACGGCTCACATTTTTTTTCGTTCGCAGTCTCTTGCTTGCGACTTTCGAAAATAATAAATTAATAGGTAAATACCTACTTATATAATTTAGAAAATTGGAACGTCATCAAGAGCTCTTCAGAGTAGAGTTAGTTCGGTCGTGCTTTGAACTTCACCTTCATCATTCAGGAGATTTGTGACCGATGCGTTTGTTCGACGGTCCCTTGTCTACAGCTAGATCAGGCTTGCGATTCCGCTCAGTGCAAGCTCTCTGCGACACTAATAAGTATTCAAGCTGCGACCTCTCCCGAGACGAATAAAATACCCAGCATAAACGTTTAAGTTCGAGATTGGCCTCTTATTCCACTAGATATACCTACCTACTCGTAGCGGGGAGATATGAAATCTTACAACACTAATGTTCAACCAAGCATTTTTACTGCGGCCCAATAAAATAGCATATTAGATACGTTTGCCGCAATGCGAGATCAATTTCAGATATTAAAGCTGCTTCAAATAGTAAAACTTTTATTTCCCGCGAGTCGGGATACTATTATTTTCTGAGTCAGGTGTCGCCCCCGACTTCTGTTTTACGCATTTGCATAGAAAACTTGTTGTGATTTTTGAAGTTATACTTCTTTTGGCGCGATGGAGAAAAATGATGAGAGTGAATTTTTACGATGCGCGCGCACACCGACACCTAAATTTAACAGCATGAAGTTAGTTCTAGGTGGTATGAAAATTGATAACTATGTTCAAGTTGTATATTCTAGTATTTTTATATGTGGAACACGTGTTTCGTAAGGGTACAATTAAACAGTGTGAATAAATAAATATTATTTTGGTGTTTTTATTAAATCAATTTCATATACGACGGTGATACTAATAATTTATTTAAATAAAATCTTTTTGATTAATTTTAATATTTATCGTTAATCATTACTGCATTTTAGTTATTTTTTCCATACGCCAAAGAAGTATAACTTCTAACGCGTGTACATAAGTACACACACTCTTTTTTTATATCTGTGTTCATTTCTACACCAAGATGTATATATTAAAAAAAATTTTACTTAGGTACCTACTAAAATGTGACATATTCTTAGATTTTGTGAATGTCACCAAGTTACCAATTAAATTAATTCAAGTAATTTCTAAAGGATATATATATACATAGTAGGGTGACCATGAATTTAGTAATTACTCAAACCCGTTTCATTAGTAACATCAAATTTTAGATTTGAGTATGACTTCACAAATTATTATTATTATCATGATAAGCCTGTTGCGTCATGCGTCCCACTGCAGGGCAAAGGCCTCTCTTCCCCAATGTGGGCGAAGACCACCACAGAATGAGTCCAAAACAACGGACGACGCCCGCGTGGAAGGGCTAGGCGAAGGTGGCGGGATGAGCTAAACTCCTACCTCAAGGATTGGCCCGTCACAAATAAGTAACAAAAAAATTATGAACACAGAATGTCTGAATTGAGGGATCCTGTTATTTAGCCATAACTTTCGTGAATCTTGTTTTACAAATTTTTCCATCCATATAGTTTGAATTTTTTTTAGTTAATCAGTGTTTAGGGTTCCGTACCTCAAAAGGTAAAAAAGGAACCCTTATAAGATCACTCTTTTGTCCGTCTGTCCGTGTGTCACCACCGATTTTCTCAGGAACGGGTGAACCTAGCAAGTTGAAATTTATACCAGATACGGAGGTCTATAGTTCCTACTAGGCGTATAAAAATCAAGGTCCTGAGTTAACACGATAAAAAGATATGGGCAAATTTAGATTTTCGCGAAAACTTGTAAGTACCAAAATTTACCTTAATTTTCTGCTATTTTTATTTTTCGGAATTTTCCCTTTAGTTGTGCTGCTTTTAACCAAAATTGACAATTCTAGGTAAACCGGAAGTACCCTATAGGTTTATATATAGTAACCTATATGGTAGTTCCCGTTGACCTACAATCACGAAATTTGGCAAAAAGCAAGGTCTTACAGCACAAATAAAGGAAAAATTCCAAAAAATAAAGAAGTTGAAAATTAAAGGGTGTCCCCATACATACATAGTTGACGCCAATTAAGATAGTCCTCTGAGTTGTATGGGCGCTCGTACAATTTATTATAGATAATGGTACGGAACCCTTCGTACGCGAGTCCGACTCGCACTTGACCGGTTTTTTGTGCGCATCTCACTCCAGATGCACATAGAGATAATTTCATCTCATTTTTTAGTTTGGCATGTAGGTTTTTAGTTCAATTAAAAAAGTTCAAACAAACAAACCTACAGCTTATTTAGCAAATCTAAAAACTTCGTCTACCGATAAGGACCGCCGGATGCCGGCCGGTAGAAAAGTAAGGCAGGCGCATGCAACCAGCTTTCTATGGAAGTGTGTCTTTTGAGGAAATGTTTACAGAGCCAACGTAATAGAATTTTTACTGACGATGGATGTGGTGACTTTGTTCGTTTGTATTCGTATGGTATGTCAGTTTTGACTCGTAACGTATTCACATTTCTTGTGGGAGATCCGAACTTGCAAAATACGGTTCATCCCGGGCTGGTTTGGTACAGGATGTCAAAAGTGTAGACCTACTGACCCTAAGGGCGAATTGCGTAGCGATGCCTTTGTCAAATCATACAATACGTCAAATTTAAACAGGTTTAGTCGCTAAATAAGTTCAGTAATCGTTGTGCAAGGCGGGTTAAAAATCCGATTTGTTTTTTGCGTACGTTCTAATGCGGATTCAGAGAATGTTTATATTAGTACACAAACGTGCTTACTGATTTTTGATTCCTATCACACTAAACACTGATATTATAAATGTGAAAGTTTGGATGTTTGTTTATTTGTTACTCAATCACGTCGTAACGGCTGAACCGATTTCGATGAAATTTTGTATATACGTAGATTATAACATGGATTACCACATAGGTTACCTGTTATCCCATAAATCTGGTCCCATGGGGTACAAATGGGGTGTCAAGTCACAGCAGTGAGTTTAGCTTTATTTCTAGGTTACCTACACATTTAGGGGTGTAAAGCGTACGAAGTCGCGGTCAATAGCTAGTTTGAAAATAAAAATATCTGAAAAATTCAATCGCAAAGAACGTTTATTACCAAAACAGTATAAAATTAATAAAGTGGTTAGTGAGTACATCGAGTGTTGCGCTAATACTATCACAATTAGAAATAGTACGCGGACACCAAACAGAACTATACAATTATAATAATACTGTATTGACGTATAATTACTTATTGACATGTCGTATTTTCGTTTATAATTGGATACATAGAAATGACCTTACAATTATAAATTCGGGATTTATCACGTACCATCTTATCGGTGTTTCGACCGACAATGATGACAATGACAATGCCAGTGCGAGGAGAGACGTCATTCGGAGCGGATCGCACTCACCCTGATAAAGGTTCATGAATTGAACCGAAACATTGTCCGGTCAAAACACCGATAAGACGGTACGTGATAAATCCCGTATTTATAATAATGATTGAAATAAATCATATATCATCACATAGGTACACACACTCAAGCACCCCCAAATACACCCTCGCGCGCACACACATACATACACTCACACAAACACACATGCACAGGCACAGACTTATAAACACATATAAGTACCGACATGAAACTTTAGCGCTGACCGTTATTGCGCAGAAGTTAAAACTATGGTACCTCAGGGGGGCTAGCGGGATGAAGGGCGGGCGTGCGTAGCGCCGATTGGCTCTCCAGTCGCATTCCGTTCCCCGCACTGATACGATGCCCCGCGCACATCCAGTGTACAGTCGCGTTCTTATTTGTATTGTTATTGCTGTTATTTGAATTTGTTTGCTAAATTAACTTCAACACATCATGTTAATTATGTCTTAGGTACCTACTATAAATCTTTGAACATTTGAATTGGAGATAAACTATTTATTAAAGTATAGGTAATATTATTTGCGTTACTCATGCGCAGCTATCCTCCACATTTCGTTCAGCGCTAGACTTACTATTTGACATTACATTAAATTAATGTCATTAACATTTATTTAGCTAATAATTAATTAAAGTTATAATTGTATTGCGTGCGCAACAGTACCCGTGCGCAGCTATCCCCTCCGCGTATCGCTCAGCGCTAGACTTACGTGCCGCTGCTTATACATAGATACTTACACACGTACACACTGTATGTGTAACTATTAGGACCTTCTTTAATATTTCCCGGAGGAGGGCGTTGATGTCTGCGACACAGTTTCATACTTCTGCAGATATCATCGTTTTTCACATCATTTGTACCATTGTTTAAGTTCAAAATAAAGAATTTTAGGATTAAGATTTATGAAATCACGAAAGTTTTCTAAGACCTTGGAATTGTATACACTAACTACACATTTTTAATTCTTAAAATTACAAACTTAACAGAACACCCATTCTAGCGAGTTCTAACTGTTTCTAACAAACATTATTAATTGTGTTGCAGATAAACTTAAAACATCATTTTTTAGAATTATTCTTTAGGATATTTTAATCAGATAAGTACCGGATTGCGCTTGGCACAGGACCGGAGAGTGGCGTATACCCAGCAGGGGGCGGATGTGGCCTGAGATGATAATGATGAAGTACAAATATATTTTTGAAGGCTACTTATCACGTTAACTGGTACACCGATCAGCTACTCAATGTTCATAAACTATGGTCCGTGCGGAGTAAGATGGCAATAGAGGTAATTCACCTCACCGACCAGTGACGAGAAAATAAACTACCACAACTTAAAATTTTGCATTTTTTGGGAGGTTCACAATTCTGAAGCTTATTACGCATTTAATTATAGATCTATATTATTTTGTATTTAAAAATATTTTCTATACTTAAATTCTAATAATATTCTAATAATTCGTATAATTTTATCGGACATGTGCATGTAATTTGGTACTCGGAACCGTAATATTATTCATAAATGCGATATAAAATGACTGGCTTAAAATATATTTCGTATTTTAAAACAATAAAATACGTGAATAGAACATTGAAAACATAAAATATCACGCAGTGATTTTCCCTGATTTTGTATATTTTCAAGTTGTATAGTTTGGCCGGTTGAGTTCTTGTAGGCCTTGTACTAAGAGATTCTAGCGATAGGAGTTTTGCGACACGTTTGTATGGTGAGCGACAGAAATGGCGATACATCTTTACCACTTTGGGATATCATGGTGAAGGAAGGTGAATGACCTCTATTGCCACGCTACCGCGCATCAAATATAGTATAGTATTTTAGTAACGTGTTATTGTGTTACTTATTTATTAAGGCACACAGAACGAAATAGGTTATAACAAATGGTAGACAAGACTTAGCTAACACGTTGTGAGCGACATCATACCTACTCAAGATACAAGAACTTACAACTACGAAATTTAACTATAACTCCAACTTAAGATCGTCATAACATAACAATAATTGCCTCGGGGCTTGTTTATATTTGGTCGAGCCAAATCGAATATTCTAGCATTTTGGAGACATTTCTACTTAGTATTTTTCAAACTTTCGCGATCACTGTACATAATTACTGATTTAAACGGGTGTTTATCAGGTTTGTAATTTTTTTTATTTGTTATCCCGACGTTTCGACTGTGTTGCAACATCCAAGGTACATACGCGATAAGTACCCTTTTAAATCAGTAATTTTCTACACAAGTTTGTCTTTTCGTATGTACAGTACAAACTATTTATGTATTATCATAATATCACATCGGGGTTCTCAACAAGTACCTACAAGTGCTCTACTGCAACTTACTTATTGTCATTAAAACACTATTCAGTAAAAAGCTTCCTTTATGTTTAGTTATTAATGAATACGAAATTTATCACGTTTTATCCGTTTTATTCAAATATCATCTTCATTCAAATAAATCACCAACAATTGTTACTAAAATAAGTTAAAGGAACGTTTGTATGATCTACAGATATTTGTTCCGGGTCTGGATGTTTTTCGATATATTAACCGTATGTATTTACAAAAAAAAATGTATTTAAGTATTCTTACAGTTATCTGGTTCTCTCTCTCTCTCTCTCTCTCTCTAGCGCTGTGTGTAATGTCAGCAATATTTATTTATTTAATGACATTAACAAGCAAAATATTGATTAGTTTTTAACTTTGCAATAAGTAGGAAATTTGTATCATCAGTTCCCGAATATCGGTATGAAATGGCAGCACTGGTATCCAGTGTGGGTGTGGGTTCCATGCCCGGGCGGGCTAGCGGCGCCCGTGGTGCGTGCGCTGTACGGCAGACATGCCGTCCACGAAGCGCGTGCGGAACAGCACGTTGGCGTTGTTGAACATGCCGTCCTTCAGGGACACGATGATGAACTGGAACACACGCACTCCTTTTACTAAATCTAATGTGGGGTATGTACTAATACAATACCAATGTATTATTTGTACAGTAATCTACTGTCATAACTTGCAAATAGGACTCTAACTCTGCATGATGCTGGTTCTAATACAACGCACGCTGCTCTTCCGTTAGGACCGAATCCGATTTATTACCTTTAAGAGCAGTAGAGTTCCTTGTGGAAGAGCTCACCCAGGGAAGTACTACCACCATGTCTATTTCTGTCGCCAAGCAGCATTGCTGTGTTTCGGTTTGAAGGGTATGGTTGCCGGTGAAATTACAGGCACATGAGGCTTTAAACCTGTATGCCTCAAGTTGAAGGATGCAGGGAAGTGCATCGTAGGGCACGTCTAAGGTGCGTGACCTACGAGGTAATACTTTAGATATAGGTGTGCGTTACCACTTAACATCAAGTGGGCCATAAACTTGTTTCATCATCAAGTTGTTTAAAAAAACTACAAATGAATAGCGTTATAATTAGTAGTCGGTTGTGCGTGGTCGAGTGGTACCTGGGAGTGGCGGAAGTGGTCGCGCAGCATGACGCCGATGTTCTGCGTGTGCGAGAGGTCGAGCGCCGCATCCACCTCGTCCAGGATGTAGAGCGGCGCCGGCTTGAACAGCAACATGGCCAGCACCAGCGACAGCGCCACCAGCGAGCGCTGCCCGCCCGACAACTCGCCCAGCGACTCCTTCCACGCGCCATTGAACCCCACGCACACCTGCAACATGCACACATTGTACGCTGCGCTCATGTACTGCCTGCATCGGTACCGGAACTCACAGGAGACTGTGATAAACTCGATTAGATAGTAGACCGACACTTGTCTAACAGAAATATTCAAATCTCATCTAGTAAATGAGAGGCGCCACTAATGTAGCAAGTTAAGGCGAACTAAACTCAAAACTGAGGTCTTCCTTGGGGTGTCATGGACAGAATTCCGCACCAATCAGTCCATACTTTAAGAACTCGGTATTAAGCAACGCACCCTCACTTTCTTTGGACACGTGTCGCGTTGCAATCTCTCCATTGATTGAAGATGCACGCAGAGAGCGCATGCAGGTCGGCTATGAGTTACATGGATCAAGTAAACGCTACCATACATGTTCCTTTGAACGAATGTGCGAGAAGAATGGCGAAGGGTAGTTAAGCGCGCCACTACCTTGACATGACGACCACGACCACTCTACCAAGAGTGCTACGACTAAGAAGAAGAAACTCAAAACTGAATCAAAACACAAGCATATATTCGTGACAGTTGTTCCATTGTTTGCAGTCAATATGTTGCGAAGAGTTGTAGAATAGAGGGCACGTGTGAGCTACCAAGAGTGCTACGACTAAGAAGAAGAAACTCAAAACTGAATCAAAACACAAGCATATATTCGTGACAGTTGTTCCATTGTTTGCAGTCAATATGTTGCGAAGAGTTGTAGAATAGAGGGCACGTGTGAGCTCACCTCGAGTCCGTGCAGCACGGTCTGTCCGGGCGGCGGCGTGAGACGCGCCTGCGCGCCCGGTAGCAGGGTGCTGAAGATGGAGCCGAAGTCCTTGTTCACCTGCTCGCACGCTTGGATCAGCGTCTTGCGTTTCTTCTCGTCCAGCTGCCGCATCACCTCCACGAGCTTGGCGCGGTCCGCCTCCACTATCTGCTTCTTGTGGAGAAGGTCTTGGAACTGGAAGTGTAACGCGACATCGTTTACAAATACACCTGCCTGGAGCAGATGATCTGGGGATTATGTTTAAGGAAGTGAGCTTGGCCTAGGCAGTGCACACGCTCGCTAACACAATGAACAGTACCGCTTCCTCCTCCTTGGCCAGCAGCACGTGCGCGCGCGCATTGAGGCCGCGCGCGAGTCCGTCGCGACGCGCGTTGAGCTGCGCGAGGCGCGGTCCCGCGAGATGCGCCTGCTTCGCCTCGAAGTCGTACAAGCCGCCCGGAGCGCCGAAGAACTGCTTCTCCTGCGGTATCCACGGATTCTCCTTCTCCAAGCGTTTCATCTGCGAACCAAAATTCTAATATGACTAAAAGCGTCAAGATACTTTTGGCTGAAATGTGTAAATCCTACGATTACGAAAGTGTTATAAAGCAGTGCTGCGTTTCGTTTTACTATAGTTAAACGTTTCATTAGCAGGCATTTTACATAAGAGTTATAACGTTTTTTTCTTAAGCTATACTTTCCCACTGCTGGGCAAAGGTCTCCCCTTACTTATAATTTAAAATTATTACTTTTAAAGGTAAAATATTTTGAATGAAAAATCAATGACATCTTTCAATTATCATTGCGTATGATAAGCTATGAACGGTTTTCTATATTGCTTGACTCCAGTTTTGTCAATTTTCTTTCGATAGACGTAAACGGTTCGTATTAACCTAGTTTATTTAGTTAATTGCGATAGGCGTAGCATAGGACGCAGACTTCTTTCCATCTAGAAAGACGACCTGATTAAGGTTACTGGGAGCCGTTGGGTCGCTCTGGAAATGTATGGGGGAGGTCTAAATTCAGAAGTAGTGGCTGAGTGCATGCAAGTGTCGTCGGCAGTGCAACATACCATATCAACGCAGTGCGTCGCCTCCTCCTCCAGCCCCTTGATGCTGTGCTCCAGCTCGCGTATCTTCAGCTCCGACTCCTGGTTCAACTTCACGAGCTGTTCCTTCCTGTGCAGCCGGTGCGCGACCTCGCTGTTTCTCCCCGAGATCTCCGCCTTCTGGTGCGCTATACGCGCCTGAAGCTCCTTCACCGCTTCCTGAAAGAGACCATACATTTATAATGTGTTGCAATTTTAACCAATTATATTAATGGTATGGTGTCTACACGAAATATAAAAATAAATGTATCTAAAATGTTCTTGTTCTATTATCAAAATCTCAAGAAATAAGATAAAATGCTGCTCGACGAGTGTTAGAGAAGTGGCGTAATGTACGATGCCACAGACTACTAAAAAGTTACTGCGAGCCGTTCAACGACCCCAGGTCATTGACTGGGCGAGGTTATTAAACATAACCTCGCCCAGTCAATGACCTGGCTCGGTCAATGCACCCAATTAGTCAACAGAGCGCGTGTAGTGCGCACGGCAGGGCACAAATGACTCAAAAATAAAAATTATTGGATTAAAAAAAAAACATTATTTATTTTATTATTTAAGGTCTCAAAAATATACTCCGTCATTATTTGTGCCGTAAGTAATTGACCGGCAAACTGTTGGCTGAGTTTAATTAAACTTCTGCAAGGTAATATTCCATCGTCGATTCTCCCACTCATCTAGACCTAACCTAACACTAGTCGGGGTGCCCCAATAGTTTTTTGGGTTGAGCTCTCGCCAGAACTCTCGCGTGGTCGGCCGCGTGACCAGGACCAGGACCTTCCACGC
The DNA here is from genome assembly GCA_963924445.1 of Philereme transversata. Classification (NCBI taxonomy): domain Eukaryota; kingdom Metazoa; phylum Arthropoda; class Insecta; order Lepidoptera; family Geometridae; genus Philereme; species Philereme transversata. The sequence continues at coordinate 19,174,055 of OZ004347.1, forward strand.
GAGCTTGTGGCTCCGCGCTTTTTTATAACACTCTAGGGGTGTCACGCACAAGACTGCCTAGAGTCGGGGTGCCCCGTGTGTATTCTCCCACTTATCTAGACCTAACCTAACACTGATCGGGTCAAATAACAACGACTAGTGTTAGGTTAAATAATAATTAGCCGCTCAAATAATAATTCTGCCGGTCAAGTAATTACATTGTTGCAAGAATATTTATTTAGCCGTAAAAATTTGTAAATTTTGCAGATATAACCAAATTTGTTTTGATACAAATGCTACGCTTTATTTTTATTTATTGCCAACGAAAACATTGTTTGCTGAACATATGATTTAAATGCAGATTTGGCTTTCCGAAAGAATGGAATTATTTGCCGGACAAATAATTAGTTCTCGTTTTATCGTAATTAGATGTTTATTTTTTTATTCTTTAAGCTATTGTTACTTTGTTATTTTTGTTTTGTCTGCTGTGTTTGTTCTGTTCGTACTATTGTTGTAGTTACAGATAAATGTTATTTGATTTGATTTGATTTAAACAATTTAGATAAACTTAGTTTTAATAAATTGCCAAGTTAATATAGCTGTTGGTTTTCCATAAAATACATAATAAATAAACTCATACCAAAGCCCTTTTGTGTTGTTCGGTAGTCTCCAGCAGGGATGCCTGTAAGGTCCTTGCAATCTCCTGCGTCTCCTGCAGATGCGCCTGACTAGTGGCCACCGACTGCTGCAGTTCCGATGTCTCCAGGCGAAGAGTTTCCAGCTCCTGTTCTCTGTTCTTCCAGAAGTCGCCGTGTTTTTGAGCGGCTAATTTCGCTGTTTTTAGATCTTCTTCTGCTTTCTTGAATTCTCTGTATTATTAAAATCAAAGACGAAATTAATTTATTAATTAAAATCACAAGGTTTTGAAACGTCACTTTTACTGCCTGTTCCTTCGCAACTAAGCCAGGAAAGAAGAGCAAGAAACATGGCTAGTTATTCTTTGTAATTACGGAATATAACCTGGTATAGGTTGTTGAGTTGATAGATATATTATTGAAACATGAATCTAACCTTTCCCTGTGCCCTTTAATGTCTTTAACCTTAGCTTCCAGTTCTGTGGCCCTCGCTGCGGTCTCCTTCTGCGTCGCCTTGTCGCGCGCCACGGCGGCCGTCAGCTCTGCCACCTGCCACAGACAAACGCACTCTTAACTACTCTCATCTACTTGCACTTTATAAAGGCTCCAATAAAATCAATTCGAGTTTCGAGTTCGCGACCTAGAATAACATTTTAATACGTCGTATGGAGGTACAAGAAGAGAAACCGCCACGCCCGGTCTGTAAAGCTGGACAGTATCGACCAACTTACTAATCTGCACACAGATTCTTAGCCTCGCCACACACGAGCCACATGCTACACATAACGCCGCCGTCTGAAGCTGGAAGCGATTACTTGGTAGTGGAAGCGCGCGACAACCGCTTTTCGACGTGAATGCATTTTTAAAATTGGAGGCAATTCAAAAAACGAATGATAAGAAAATCGGGGGATACAGTTCGGTGTTGCAGCTACATATCTATCATCTCCATCCAAAATTTAATTACACCACTGGATAGCTAAAGGATCAAAGAATTCGTTAAGCTAAGTGAGGACTGTGAAGCATCACGCACGGTGGAGGGGGAAGCGCCGCTATTTTGAGGTAATTTTGTTGCGTTTCGAGCTTTCTATTTAGTACCCGAAGGAATTTTTGGTGCTAAATCTTGATTATAAAATACATAAAATAGTTGTTACGTATACGTATTCACGTACAACACACGTGTCCATGACACAGCCACGCCCCATTTTTTACTTTTTTCCCTCTTAAATCGGTGTCGGCCACACGATAACACAAAGCAAGTTCATATAAAATGTACCAAAAATGAAGTCGGTCGATCGTTGACGGCGTTTTGTGTTTGTGACGCGTGGCGCGTGGCTCGCGTGCGGGGAGCCTTATTGTTACGTCCGCGACTTATTGCTGACAGTTTGCACGTATCTACGTAATGTTATTAGCCAGATACAGCATAAGTCGCGTCCCATAGTATGTTTCTTTCTTATCAGTATACAATGTTACACTACATAACATCGATTATAATCAGGAGCATGAGTTATCGAAAATCAACCAGCCTAACCAATCGCAAATCAACATTCGGCGCGCTTCTTTCAACCAATCACAGCCAAGTTTAGTAACCTGAAGCTGTTCGTAGTGTATCTTATTGGGAGATTCGTCACGATGTTTTCTGGTGAAAACGCCTTACTGGGAAAATAAGGGTTTTACCTGCGCCTGCAAGCTCTCTATCTCAGCGTGCGTTTGCGCGTGGGAGGTGGAGGCGAGCCGCGCCTTCACCACCTCCAGCTCGTGACACATCACGTCGTATCTGTAACGAAGGGTTGCGCGTCACCATCATGTCCATGATAACAAACAAACTAAATAACATTGTATTCGCATCACAAAACAACAAAAAAATATAATCTTAAACAATTTAAACTAGCAGTTCGCCCCGAACTGCGATCTCGCTGTTCTCCCATATAAACAATAAAAAAAATATTTGTAATCTTTGACGATCGAAATAATGCCACGAAAATAAAACTAATTTACTTGACCCACATTTTCATTCAAATTACAGATAACGGGAGTTCATGTTAATTGGTTACACTTTTTTGGGGTAGAAATTGTGGTTATTCTGAATTTCAGACTTTTCCCTATATTTGTGTCATTAAAGCTACACAAATACCAAATTCAATACTGTGGGATCACTGGTGTAGCCTGTGAATTTCGTCAGTTTAGTTTTTATTATGGCTATTATCTTAAAAACCACAAAGTTTAAACTAAAAATAAAAACAGGGTCAAAATGTACTCATGAAGACCTTTCATAAGACGTGTCACTTGACTGGATAGTCCCATTTTGGTCACCTCCCTTGAACCATAATATCTCAACAACCCCCCCTCCCAACATTTTTAGCTCATTTAATCACACAGAATTGTGAGAATTGTGCCATCACTACGTAACTATATAACAAATTTCACGATGATCGAATTAACGCTTCGAAAGTTATCCTCGGACAAATAAACATACATACTGTTACGCCGAGGCTGTTAAACAATGAGTAATAATCGTAACTTCTCGAACGCTTTTGTCTTGCTGCGTTATTGTTGTTATTGTCTGCGGTTGCGCACAATGGAGTGGCCATTGTGTCGAGGGACCGACCCTTTTCCTGGAACGATCGAGATCCTTCTCGAACAATCGAAATGTGTGGATATAAATAGGCCGAAGAGATGGCCGGACAGTCAGTTGTGAGTCAGTCTGAGTCAGTCTCAGTTAGTTAGTGAGTGAGTCTCAGCGAGGCCCTGGAAGACTGACGTGGAGAAGGGCCTCGCGTGAACAGTCAGTTGTGAGTCAGTCTGAGTGAGTCTCAGCGAGGCCCTGGAGGACTGACGTGAGAAGGGTCTCGCGTAAACAGTAGTTGCTCGCGAGTCAGTTTGGATTAAGCTATACGTGCGATCATTTCGGTGACTAAGTGGTGCAACAGTGGTGTGAATTGGTGTGTTGTGATTACGTGTGACCAAGTTCGTGTATTCATCGTCATCGTGTTGAATAAAAGTGTTATTTTGGTCAGACCGATTCCCATTATTTTATCCCGAACCCTCAGCTCGTAACAATTTGGTGTCAGAAGTGGGATAAAATAATGCCGGTTCTCCCAAAGGATAACGTGGACGGTGTCAGGACGAGAGGTCAACGACAACAGGAAATGGATGAAAGGCGGTTTGGGGAGTCTCCGGTTCAAGAAGCTCGGCAGAGTCGTCAGGCGATGGAGATGGAATTAGCCGCCGCCGAATCATTTGGAGCATCATCATCATCATCCGTGGGGCAAGCTCCTGTGACAGGCGATATTGCTGCTATTATGGCAATGCTTTGTCGTCAAGAAGAACAGCGTCGTCGGGATAAAGAAAAGCAGCGTCATCAGCAAGAAGAGCAGGCTCGGTTGCAGGCAGACCAGCGACGTCAGGATAAGGAAAAGCAGCGTCGTCAGCAGGAAGAGCAGGCTCGGTTGCAGGAGGAACAACGCCGTCAGCATTAAGAAGAGAAGCGTCGTCAACAGGAAGAGCAGGCTCGGTTGCAGAAGGAACAGCGACATGAACAGGTAGAGCAGACTCGGTTGCAAAAGGAACAGCGACGTCAGGATAAAGAAGAGCAGCGTCGTCAACAGGAAGATCAGCGACGTTAGCCATAAGAGCGTGCTCGACTGATGAGGGAATCGTTCGGTTCATCTGGAAAGGAATTCCAGGAAGTGAAAGAACAGATAGAAATCAAGAGAGCCGTGTTTTGGAGGCTGGAATTGGGCTCGACTGATGAGGGAATCGTTCGGTTTATCTGGAAAGTAATTCCAGGAAGTGAAAGAACAGATAGAAATCATGAGAGCCGTGTTTTGGAGGCTGGAATTGGGATCGCTGATGAGAAAGGGACTCTGGGTGTCCTGAAGTACTGGAGACGGCAATGTGGCTCCTCTAGTTGCTACATCTTCAGCGCGAGGTGCGCCTAAAATTGTTCGTGTTGATCGGCTGCCGCGATATGAGGCTAAGAATGCTCGGGACGAGCATGTTTTAGGAGGGGGCAGTGTTACGCCGAGGCTGTTAAACAATGAGTAATAATCGTAACTTCTCGAACGCTTTTGTCTTGCTGCGTTATTGTTGTTATTGTCTGCGGTTGCGCACAATGGAGTGGCCATTGTGTCGAGGGACCGACCCTTTTCCTGGAACGATCGAGATCCTTCTCGAACAATCGAAATGTGTGGATATAAATAGGCCGAAGAGATGGCCGGACAGTCAGTTGTGAGTCAGTCTGAGTCAGTCTCAGTTAGTTAGTGAGTGAGTCTCAGCGAGGCCCTGGAAGACTGACGTGGAGAAGGGCCTCGCGTGAACAGTCAGTTGTGAGTCAGTCTGAGTGAGTCTCAGCGAGGCCCTGGAGGACTGACGTGAGAAGGGTCTCGCGTAAACAGTAGTTGCTCGCGAGTCAGTTTGGATTAAGCTATACGTGCGATCATTTCGGTGACTAAGTGGTGCAACAGTGGTGTGAATTGGTGTGTTGTGATTACGTGTGACCAAGTTCGTGTATTCATCGTTTAGTGCTGAATAAAAGTGTTATTTTGGTCAGACCGATTCCCATTATTTTATCCCGAACCCTCAGCTCGTAACAATACATACAACGCCGATTTGCCCAAGTTGATTTGGAGATCTCGCTTCGATCGATCAACTAAACATCATAATATGATCCAGTGTAATGGCGAAAAGGTGTTCTGCTTAGCAATGCTACTCCATTTTACCATGCTGGAGCGCTGCTCTTCTGCTAAGGTTAGTGTTCACTTCACGGACTAACCAACTAATAACAAAACCTGACTATTCGCAGTAGGTAATATTTACTTAATATAACATAAATTGTATATATACCGCTAACCGCTAAGCGATAGCCTTATCATCGTTTATACTTATCAAAGCCTCATTGTGAATGTCTTACCATCTTTTAAAAATCTTTGTAACCGTAACGCTAAGCCGAAAATATATATATATATATATTAATATGTAATGAATGGTACGCCACTGTGATTTACTTACCGTTGTTTGAGGCTGTTGTACTTGTCAGCCAAGCTCTGCATCGCAGACAGCTGTGCGCTGCAATCAGCAGCTTGTTGTTCCGCCATTTGCAATTCTCGTTCCAATTGCTTCAACTCTTGGATCTGTACAAGCACTGAGCCTCCCTGCAAAACAAATTAAATTACTAAACTGTGTAATCAGTACATTTTTTGGCACAAAAATCTGCTATACATTAAGTCGCTTAAAATTTTACTTTCAAACGTCAATAACACACATAGTTTCTGAAACCCATGACACAAGAAACCCTAAGATTATAAAAAGCAATCAAAAAAAATTCAAGCTTCTAACCCTTCTCTTAATACGAGAATGCGCTAAACAATTACAATTGCCACCAGGTGGAAGCACACTCACCTTAGCCCTGGCGCCTCCGGAGAGCGTGCCGGAGGGGTCGAACACGTCGCCGTCCAGCGTGACGCAGCGGCGGCGCACGCGCGGATGGAAGCACACGCGCTTGGCCGTGTCGAGGTCGCGACACACGAGCGTGTTGCCGAACACCCACGCCATGGCGGGATGCAGGTGCTGCGCGTATGAGATCAGGTTCAACGCCAGCTGCACGTTGTCGGGGCCGCCTCCCTGAACATAATTAAACAACATTAGAGTCGCGATAGACAGACGCGCGTGATGTCGAGTCGAGCGCGTTTAGAATAGCACGGAGCACGTACGATGTCCTGCGCGGCGGCGACCACGTGGCTGTCGATGACCTGCCCTGTGATCTTGTTGAGCGGTATGATGGTGGTGCGCGTCTGCAGGTTGCCGCGCTGCAGCAGCAACTTGCTGGTCACGTCCGTGTCTACCACCACGTTGTATAGCTGAAATTAACAGTTATATTCCATAACATCTCACACAACAAACATCACATAAACAAGAATGCACTTCAAATTGGAATAGTTACACTGTGTTTTGTCCTTTTTTACTGGTTATGAACAAGATTAGAGCACAAGAAAAATGTTACGGCCGGGATTGAAAACCACTACATCCAAATAGGAAGTCAGTGTAGATTCCACTAGACCAATATGATGGTGTTGTATAAATATTATCTTAGATTCATATCTTTTTATTTTTGTTGTAAGTAAATATTCGTGAGAACCTAATTAGCTCTCTAAAGCTACTCCACGTAAAAACACCCATTAGTAACTATATAAATAATGTGTAAAATGCTATGTGTAATTACCCTGCCTCCAGCCACAGTTTCCAGCGCCATGCAGTAGATGGGGTCGCACACGTCTACGAGCCTGGCGATTGTACCTGCCAACAAACAACATACACTTTACTTTAATCCTAAGCCTGCATACACTTGCAGACAGGACGTCCATTGCAGAACACGGGCCTCCCGCATAGACAACCTACGGATGTACCATCAATAGGATTGCTTTATGTGTCTAGCCTTGCTCACCGCTTAGCTTCCTCACACAGCTCTGGTGGAAGGGCACCCGCTTTCTTACATTATTTAAGAACAGATCTAACTTAATCAAAAGGAATATGAACCGTAACACATTAACATTAGTTTCAAAATTGCTTGCACCCCACCAGAGAACCTGATAAATTGGAATGTGGAATGCGTTCGTTTAAGGTTCAAAATGACTCACCAGAAACCCGGTTGGCGTCGAAGTTAGGTTGTGGCTGGGAGTACTTGAAGTCGCAGCGCTGGATTCTAGCGCAGAGGCCATCGACCTTGTCGCGTTTATTCCTTACGTTGGATTGCAGTGAACGGACCTCCATTTTGAGTTGGGCGTGACGCTCCTCGTCGAACGCTATGTTTGATAGTTCACTCTGAAATAAGTTTATTATTGAAATGAGTAATGGAATTCAAAACAACCGCTGCACTATTAACTGTGTGTTATACGATTTTAAACACAATTTAATAGCAGAAACCGAAACGTAGCTTACTAACATAAAAGTTTTATTTTAGAGCATATTCGAAATCATTATTATAAATACAGGATTTATCACGTACCGTCTTATCGGTGTTTCGACCGACAATGTTTCGGTTCAATTCGTGAACCTTCATCAGGATAAGTGCGAGCGGATTCGGAGCGGACATTGTCGATCGAAACACCGATAAGACGGTACGTGATAAATTCCATATTCTAAATGTTTTAGATAAGTTTAGAGAGGTTGGTTTCAACACTCTTTAACCGAACTAAAAAATAAGAAGAGGTTTTCAATTCGTTGGTTTTTTGGTATGTTCCCTCATAACATCTTTTTTATTATTCTACACCGATTTGATTGGTTATTTTTGCATTGGGTTAAATATATCAGAGGTGATCCATTTTAGTTTCATTGAAGTTAAATGATTTTGAAGGTACTTTCAATCGAGATAAAAAGGGATAAAAAAAATTTTTTAGTTGTATCGTTGTTGCTGGAAAGCTCTATAAAAATGAAGTAGACTTGAATTACCTACTTTTAATATTAGAGTTCCATTTCCGTTTTTTTTCGTGTTTTTGTGTTCTCGGTTATATTTTTGATAGAAGTAACTTGTTTTAAACTGCGACTGTGGGGAACCCATTCAAAGCATGACCCACATGCAATACCTGTCCTCTGTGCCCTACCACCTGCACAAATGACGACTTAAACCTAGTCACTGACAACGCAATAGAAGTGGCAAATTTTTATTCCCCATAATCTGATTGTGAAGTGAATCGTTGACTCGAAAGAAGAAGCTCACCGCGAGCCTGTTGTGCTGGTCCTGCTTTTTCGTGATCGCGTCCTGGTCCTGTTGGAACTGGTTCGTGCTGGACGCGAACTCCTTGCGCAGCTTGCCGAGGCGCTCCTCGGCCGCCTTCTTCTCCATCGTGGACTGCGCGATGCGGGTGGACGCTTCTGAAGCCTCTTGTTTCGCCGCTACAACCAAACACGTCGTGGTTTTTTTTAAGAAAGAAAGAAAAGGTTTTTATTTGTAACGGCACATTAGGACTACAAAGCGAGACATAAACATAGAAAAACATAGAAAATACAAAAAAAAAGTAAAAACACATAAAAAAATATTTAAAAAGTTTCGTTACATTTTATAGTCCCTGGTAGTTTATATCACGTGGATGCCACTGCATCCACGTGATGACTTCAAACAATGCTGTCCGACGCAGCATGAGCGCTGATCTTCCGCATACATACTTACTTATAATATACTTATAGAAAAACATCCAGACCCAGAACAAATATTTCTAGATCATGCAAACTTTTGTTCCGAGGCGGGAATCGAACCCGCTATTTCAGCTGGCTATTCGTTAACTGCGCCATGGTGGTCGTCAAATTGTATACTATTCTAAATACCTCCAAGGATTTAGTATCCCTCTCTAGTTAAAATTAATTTAATGTAATGTATTTATTAAGGATTTCCAATGACTTAATACACATACTTTTTCCCATTTTCCGAGATGTACCAGTAGCTGTAATAGGTCGCCTCGAGCTCCTAGGGGTTTCGCACACGCCTACTCTCAACTTTAGCTCAACATCGAGTCTAAGGCTAAAACAGCTGCCATGAAGCTGGACATCCTCAACAAAGTCAGGAGATACTTCACACCAGGACAGCTTCTTAGTCTTTACAAAGCACAAGTCCGGTCTGGTATGGAGTACTACTGCCACCTTTGGGATGGTTCGGTCAAATACCAGCTCGCTACCTTAGACTCGATAGAACGCAGGGCTTATAGGCTTATAGGTGAGCAATATATAGCGGAGACTAAGACATAAAGTCTCGAACACCGCCGTAAAGTTGCGAGCCTATCGATCTTTTAAAGAATACATTTGGGGGAATGTGCCCAGGAAATAGACGATCTGATCCCGCCATCGCCCTTCCATCAAAGGACAAGCAGACGCACGGCTCAGTACCATCCGTACCTAGTCGATATACCACCCATTCGCACACACCGTTTTGGTTCTACGTTCTTGATGCGTACAGCTAAGGTATGGAACACTTTGCCGTCGTCTGTTTTTCCTAAAGAATACAATCCCAATCCCTTTAAGGTAAGAGTAAATAAGTTTCTTCTAGATCTTCGTGATTAGTTCTTAGACCACATCATCGCTTACCATCAGGCGGGATTGTGGTTAAACGAAAATCTATCCAGTTTAAAAAAAAAAACTTAAAGATGTAACTTCTTATCAAAAATATAACCGACTTAACACTGATTTTTATGAAATTTCTATGAGACCAATATGAAAGTATATCCTTTGAAATAACAAAAGAATTTTCCAATCGGTTTATAAATGACTGAGTTCTGTGGTAAAAACATGAACAATTATGTGTCCCTATAAAATTTGAGGGTTGCCCTCGATTTTTTTGGGATCCCATCATCAGATCCTAACTTGGTGCCAATGGGACCACCTGGGAAGTATAACCTTTTAAATAAAAAAAGAATTTCTCGAATCAGTCAGGCATCTTCGAGTTATCGGGGAAAATACATAAAAAAAAATTTTTTAATATTACGTCGAATTGAGAACGTCCTCCTTTTTTTGAAGTCGTTTAATAAAATACAATAGACGCGCTCCCTGTGCTCACTCTTTGTAGGCTAACGCTACCTGCGTTCGCTGTGCATAATTCATTAAAATAGTATAAAAATAGCAATAAAAATTTACGTTTATAAGTTCAACCCAGTTACATAAAGTATTAAAAATTGGATAGATCTATACCCATGAGCTGGTCCTGCAGCGACTCGGAGGCGCCCTCCAGCCCTGAGCTGACCGCCAGGAACCTGTGCTGTGCCTGCGCCAGCGCGCCCGCGCTCTCCTCGCTCGCCACCCGCAGACTCTCGTACGAGGACTCAGCCTACAAACAACTTCTTCTATAGGTAATACCTATATTTGTGAGAGTTCGTGATTCGCCTCGAACTCTCACAAAAAACAAAAAAATATATTATCATTCATAATCTTTAACTAATCAAATCGTGCCACGAAATGCACAACCACCTAACTTGACCTACAGTTTCATTCAAATTACAAGCAACGAGAATTCATGTAGATTGGTCATCATTTTAGGGGTAGAAATTGCAGTTATTTTAAATTTCATACTATATTTATATTTGTGTCACTAAAGCTACACGAATACCAAATTTCAGCATTGTGGGGTCACCGGTGTACACTGTGAATTTCGTCAAAGTTAATTTAATTATGGCTAAAAACTACAACGATTAAATAGTTGTAGATTTTGAACTTAAAATATAAACACAGAAACTTGCGCAAAGAAATCGTTAATTTGTGTGGAGCCCACGATAGATTTTGAAATATTTGAATAAAATGAGCTAATCCACAGCATACTGATGCCAGTATGATCGCGTGCGTTACCTGGTCCAAGGCTGCCTGCTTGGCTCGCAGCGCGGCGACGTCGTCGTGCAGCGCGCGCTCCAGCAAACGCGCGCGCTTCTCGTGCGAGGCCACGCCGTCGCGGCCCGCCTTCAGCGCGGACCCGGCCGCCGCCTCGCTGCGCTCCAGCTCACTCAGCTCCGATTCCAGCGTTTCGAGAATGTTTGCGTTTTCCTGTCCAAATTCAAAATTGTTTTATTCATTAAAATCACAAGGATCACTTTGTAACGTCAATTTTACTGTTCCTTCGCGACCAAGCCAGAAAAGAAAGGCAAGAAACAAGGCTGATTTTTTTTTAATGATCCTTTTTTATTTTTGTATAAGTTACCTCATTCAACTTCTTGTTAATTTCAGCAATTTCTTTGTCGATTGTCTTGCTCTCTCGCTCGTTGCTCTTGATGCCGTCCTTTTCTGCCTTGATTATGTCTCGCACGGCTTGCACCTTGCCCTCCGCTTCGTCCGACATCTTTGCAGCTTGCGTGTACCTAACAGTAAATTTTTTTTTTATCTTAGTTATGGGGAAACAGGCTTACGACCCACCTGATGGTAAGCGGTCACCGTCGCCTATCGACACCCGGGGTATTGTCGATGCGTTCCCTACCCTGTACAAACCTCTTTACATTCATTCATGAAAATTATTCAATACACCTTACAAGCTAGATACAACAAAATGAGAAACAGGTAATGTATAATGGGCGGTCTTATTGCTAAAAAAGCGATCTCTTTCATTTTCACCATTGGATGGAGAGGAGTATTAGTAAATGGAAGATTTGTCAAGGTGTAAATAAAGAATAGGTAGGTATTCTATTAGCTAGTAGTAACCTAGTAAAACCAGATGCATACAGCCAGACCACGGTTGCACGGCTATCTTCTGAACATCACTATGAATAATATTATTTACATTTCATACCTTTAGAACGTTATTTTTCAGTAGTCGGGTTTTAGTGTGTGAACTTACTTTGTGTTATGTGAACTAAGAGCTATTTTAAACAATAGTGGTTCACCCCCAACTGAGATCTCCCGAGTCTCCGATTAAAACAAAAAATATTATTTGTAATCTTTGACCATCAAAATAGTATCAAAAAAGAAATAAAAAACCAAATAACTTCCACCTACAGTTTAATTCAAATTACAGGTAACGGGAGTTCATGTTAATTGGTTACACTTTTTTGGTCTGCAAATTGCAGTTATTCTGGATTTCAGACTGTTGCCTATATTTGTATCACCATATCTACACGCATACCAAATTACAGCACTGTAGAGTCACTGATGTACCCTGTGAATTTTGTCAAAGTTCAGTTTTTATTATAGCTAATAACTCAAAAACTATAAAAACTTTACTAAAAAAAAAGGATTGTGATGTTTTATGAAACCACGGTAAAAGTGAAACCTTGTTTCACATTATAGACATTTAAATAAAAATTTTCGTTGGCACTAATGAGTAATAGTCTATACACTACACGGTCAGCTGATGCGAACTATAGGCGCCGCCTTATTGGCCTCGGCTGCTCTGACGAGCGCCTTTCACTTTATCTCTACTCCGCGGCCGACCGTTACGCGACATGCAACACACAGACGAAAAAGTTTGAGACGATGTAGTAAAAGTTTCACTTTAAAAAACGGAGTTTAAATGTACTAATCAAGACCTTTAATTTGACATCACACTTGACCTAATAATCTCGTTTTCGTTTTTTAATATCTCAACAACTCCCCAACATTTTTAACTCATTTAGTCACACCAAAATTGTGCCATCACTATCACCTATGTATCAAATTTCACGATGATCGGATCAACGCTTCGAAAGTTATCCTCGGACAAACTAACATACATAAATACAACGCCGATTTGCCCAAGTTGATTTAGAGATCTCGCTTCGCTTGATCAAAAATCGGAAATATAATACATTAGCACTTTAATGTTGTAATAATTGGATTCAGGCAGCCTAGTACGGAAAGAGCTGTGTATACCTAGAGTTCCGATCAGAGTCATTGGTTCGGATCCTGGCCGTACATTCTACTAAATACATGTGTAATTTAGACGTGCTCGAAACAGTAATGAACATCGTGAGGAAACCCGCGTCTCAGTTAGCTCTGCACGAAGTGAGCATGGTCTGTGGCTGGGAAAAAGGAATACCTGGAACCCGGGGTTTGTATGCGTGGTGAAAATGCACGTGGCGAAAGCATTTCCTCTGACTCCCAGCCATTTGAGTTGACGATTTCGGCGGAGGGCGGATCACTTCAAGACTGAGTTAGATGAGTATCCGGATATAATTTTCGAGGAGCTGCGTCCGCTCAACTCGAAGGCAAACGTCAGAAGAGAACAGAGTTGTCGCTACCCCCAGGTATTCAAGAATAGGTGAGGGTACAAAAATGAGGAACCGAGGGTAAATAAAATACATAGATAATGAGAAAAGGAGTTTCATTCTCTATGTTTACAAAACAGTCGGTGTGGTCTAAGGTCTGGTCTGGTTCTATTAGGACATCGCCTTAGCCAGTACCATTCCCCACGAGCTGCCAAACATAGTGGTACAATGAGTACTAACTGGTAGGAGGTGTGGAGCTTCCCGATGCCGTCAATTTCCCTGATGACTTGCTGGTGCTCTTGGAACTGGGAGCGCTCATCTTGCAGCTTTTGCAGCTTCGGAGCTATATCCTCTTTTATTATCTGAAAGGTACATAATACTTGTATTACGTTATATACCGAGCTATATTATTATATTACCGAGCTGCTATATACGAGGTGCATTCAATAAGTACCTAGCCTCATCGCCAGAGGGCGCTGTAGTTTCAAAAGAGTTTTACCACAGTGTAGCACATTCTTTTTTCAAATTTTCATTCCAATCCCTTCATTTGTTTTAATTTGACAACTTATGGAAGCGAACGTATCGATCGGTTTTACAAAAATGGAAAAAGAGCAATATCGTTCGGTGATTCGATTCCTATTTTTGGAAGGGAAAACGCGCATCGAAATCAAAGAGCGCTTGGATGCTGTGTACGGTGACTCTTCTCCATCGATGGCCACCGTCAAGAATAGGTTCAACGAGTTTGCACGTGGCCGTACGTCGGTTTTTGATGAACCACGTCCAGGTGCACCGAAAACAGCTGCAACGGAGGAAAACATTAAAAAAATCCATGATCTCGTATTGGCAGATCGCCGATTGAAGATTCAGGAGCTAGCTGAGACTGTAGGCATTTCAGAAGGAACAGTGCATCATATTCTTCACGAGGAACTCGGCATGAGAAAGCTGTCGGCGCGATGGGTGCCGCGTTTACTCACACCGGAAAACAAGTGCAACCGTGAGACCACATCAGAGACGTGTTTGGTGCTGTTTAAGCGGAATCCAGCGGAGTTTTTGCGTCGTTTTGTGACCGTCGATGAAACCTGGATCCACTGGTACACACCAGAGACCAAGGAGCAATCAAAACAATGGATCCAGACCGGGGAACGTGCTCCAAAGGCGAAAACTGTAAAATCGGCCGGAAAAGTTATGGCCACCGTTTTCTGGGATTCACAAGGTGTGATCTACATCGATTACCTCGAGAAGGGTAAAACAATTACAGGGCTTTACTATGCCGATTTATTGGGCCGATTCGACGCCGAATTAAAGAAAAAACGACCCCATCTGGCGAAGAAAAAAGTGCTGTTTCACCACAACAACGCACCGGTTCACACGTCTGCCGTTGCCATGGCCAAATTGGTCGAATTACGCTACGAATTGCTGCCCCATCCACCGTATTCTCCAGATTTGGCCCCTTGTGACTTCTTTCTGTTTCCTAATCTGAAAAAATCTCTCGCCGGGAATAGATATGGATCAAATGAGGAGGTCATCGCCGCCGCGGAGGCCTATTTTGCAGAGTTTGACAAAAACTATTTTTCGGACGGGTTAAAAAAGTTGGAGCATCGCTGGGCTAAGTGTATCGAACTAAAAGGAGACTCTGTTGAAAAATAAATTGCCACTTTTCCAAAATTTTCGTTTACTTTTTGTAGGCTAAGTATTTATTGAATGACCCTCGTAATTATAATTATTAGACCTTGACGTTGTTATTAGATGCAAAAACACTACAATAACATTTAAGTTAAAAATATTTGACATTGCATGCGTTAAACACTGAATATGGTTTGTATCTACACAAAAACTGTACCTTGTTATTAATTATGCAATAAATTGGATTTGATTGGCCTGGATATAATCCTATCTCCTTGCAAAATTTCATTACAATCTGTTCAGCCATTTAGTTGTGTAAAGGTAACAAACAAACAGAGTTATGTATGTATTATACATATAAACCTTCCTCTTGAATCACTCTATATGTTGGTGAAAACTGCATTAAAATCCGTTGAGTAGTTTAAAAAATCTAAGGTAACAGACATCGGAAGCAACTTCATTTTATACTATGTAAAGATTAGTTCATCTTTATTATTACGCTTAATCACGACTGAGGGAGCTCAAACTTGGTCCTTGACAGAAGCACAGTCGTTTGAGTGAAATTACTCGATCGAGTCAGAAATTCCTACCTACGAGCCAAAACCGACATAGCCGACGTAGGCATTAAGCCCGCCTGCTTAAAATGTGATTGGGCAGGCCACGTGTGATGATATTGCTATCACGCTCGCTCTTGCAGCTCTTACGGGAGCCGTTAGTGATGCGCCGAGTACCTATCGATAACACTATGTTTATTGGTTGGCCCCGATCCGGTTTGGCACCAAACCGGTGGATACCTAACGGGCAACGGCGACGCTGCCGTGGTAGGCCCAGAAAAAGATGAAGAGATGATCTGGATGCATTCGAACCAGATTGGTCAGAATTGGCTATGGACCGCGATGGATGGAGAGGAGATGAGGAGGCCTTTGCCCAGCTGTGGGACAATGTAGTTTAATTCAAAAAAATACCTAAACAAGTACAATAACGTCCTCCTCTCCTTCTCCTGGATGTGGATGTGAATAGAATGGAAGGATGCGAATCAGGAATCTGGTTTGAAATGATCATAATAAGGACCCTGATAAGCTCTGAAAATCAGTATTCAGTATTTTATTGCGCTCATACAAAGTGGATTAAAATTTTACATGTCAGATGGTATTGACTAGTCAAGAGTCCAGCACCTCATATGTACCCTGTAAGTAAGTAAATCTCTACATGGTTCCACCAAACATCCTGTATACTTTGTTTTATCTTTTGGGAATCCAAGTAAATGTACTTACAACATCAAGCTCAGCGAGTTTGGCATCTTTCTTAGTAATAGTACTCTGTGCTTGTATTTTCTTGGCTTCATACATACTGGTGCCTGCAGCTTCTTCTATCATTGACAATATCTGAGGAAAGCAAAAAATAAGTATAAAGTTACCTATGCATTAATTACAAGACTTGCCAGCTAACCTAAAATCAATGTGAATTTACTCATAATAAGTTCTATCACACAGCAACATGTCTAAAGTAAAGCTGCCGATCCGCAGATACAGCGCGGCGGCTTTATTTAGACAATCATGTTGGTGACTCGCTCCAACATGACGACTGCATAACAGATGAACCCTATAATAAAGCTTGTTTAACTCCCCCCCTCACCCCAAAAAGAGAGGGGTCAGGGCTTTTGAAATTTTGTAAAAAATAACTTGTTCTAAGAGGACCAGGATTTAATTTCGATATCTGTAGTGGAAACACTCACAAGAATACCCAACCCTCATTTTCATCCCTCAACACAAAGAATGGAGTTTTATAAGTTTAGCTGTGTTTCAGTTTGCAAGCTGGTGTTTGCTACCACTAAGTTTGGTGGAAATTGGAGAAGCAATTTTGTATATTGGGGATCTCAGCAAAAGCTTACATTTTTGACAAAATTAACTAGGTCTGAATGGAATCATAAATCAGAAGTTTAACCTCGGGTGGCTTCATATTCAGGACCTTGGTGATCCGCCCCTGCATGATCAGGAAGTGAGGATTATTCACATTCAGCTGAACTGAGCAGAACAGATCGCTCACTCGCTTATTTTGTACATTGATACCGTTGATCAAGTATTTGTTCTTGCCGCCCATCACAATCTGAAATAGCAATTTTAACATTTTTTATGTTTTGATTATTCCTGTAAAGTTCTAGTAACTAGTTATTTGTTGGAATAAACTTTAAAATACACAGGAAAATGTTTTATTGAGTATCAATTATAGTGTGTTGTCAGTAGTTTCACATTCATTAATTCATGATTCATTAATCATGAGAGACAAACTATCTGAAACTACTGATGAGAGCTAATTGTACACTATATGAAATTATACATCTTGAATATTTAATGATTTTATTTTAACAAATGTACAAATATTTTCATAATATGCAATAAATTAAACAGTTAATAAAGCTGATGATGTTTACTATGGGCATTACTATAGATATCATATATAATATCATATTTAAAAACAAAAATCATCAATTGGTTAAACAATTTTGATTACGATGGTGTGGAAAAGTTTTTCTTCAAAGTTATCTGAAACACCAACGACATACACATACATAGTTTTTACCTACCTTGTACATAATTGTCATTTATGTTACTATATTGTTGTCTTCTACCACTACTATGTTTCTGCAATTAGCAATATAACTAACCGTGTTAGTGGTTAATTTGTGCAAATATGTATGTTTCTTTCAATTATTATTATACTTTGTTATATTTAGTTTACATATTCATAAATTAAAACTATTTTAGCCTTGTTTACACCTTCTTACATTATAAACCTATGTTTAGTCCCTAAGCTCAATCAACCAAGCGTTATTTATTGCTTTACAAACAATTGTATCTTTTTTAAAAAAAATTATGTGACAGCATTGTATCGGGGATGAAGCTGTCTTCTGTAATACAGTTTTTTTAAACTAAAACAGAAGACAGTGAACTCTCTCTTCTTTGTTCCCATGTTTTATTTATAATAAAAAGATTTGATTTGATTTGATTGATTTGATCTCTAATTGTTTTTTGTTGATTGGGCAATCAGTAAGTCTAGTAGTCAGTAAGACTATTGCAAATGACCTCAGTCAACTGCTCCAGGTATTATCAGGCAGGGATGTTTCCACAAGAAACAGATGAAATATTTTCAAAATATTTTATCTATGTTGATTATTAACATACCTATTACAATACTTTACCTGTCTTGTAATAGTAATTTCATCAGAATTATCATATCCGATGGGAGTTTGGTTTTTGTCTCTGTTGTCAAAGGTGATGCTCACAGTTGCCTTTGTGATGCCAGCCTGTCCGTGCTTGTAGATTAACTCCTGGAGACTGCCTGCGCGGACCTACACCATGATAGGTAATACATAAAACAGAATAAATAGGTTCATTATCTGATTATATTAATACAGCTGTTATTAAACTAAATCGTAATAATCGATAGTAAACTAATAACTAATTAGTAATAAAGATCGTAACATACATTTTCTACCCACATTGGGTTTACACAACATTACCTATAGGTACCTATGTACATTTTTATTTTAAGAGGTGTGAAACCAATGTTTTACCAAATGTAATTAAAGTAAATGGTACTCACGTTGGACAAATTAGTGATTCCGAGCACGAAGCATATTGAATCTAAGATATTCGATTTTCCAGTGCCGTTTAGGCCCGTGATAGCGTTGAAAGCGGGATCGAACCCGGTGATTTCCACCCGGTTCCCGTAAGATTTAAAGCCATCAAGCGTTATCGACTTGATATACATAATGCACGTGGTGAGTAAATGGGGTTTTAGAGATTTGATCCGTCGTAGAACTTGTAGATATAAAGATTCTGCAATATAACATTACACAGTCTAACTAAACATAAACACCAAAAATTAAAATGAGCGCAAAATTGTATTATTGTTCAGTTCAATTCAAATGAAAAACGTCAAACAAACAAACAAACGGTCAACTAGTAATGGGCAAAATATATCGATATATCAAAACGTCGATTTGAATAGGTACCAGTCGTTATATTATCGGCGATATTTTAAATCTCGATATATCAAAAACTTATTTCTATTTTTAGTGTAAGCAGGACCGATGTATTAGTGTCATGCGGCGCAAAAATTCAAACTTGTGTACTATAGTATCCACGGTGCTCTTACCTGGGATGAGATAAGCGTCGTTAATTTTCTAATTTTACTAATGTATTTTGATATAATTTAACAATAATAGGTACTATAAAGATTACAGGTTTTTGGCGAAAATAACGATATATCGATTTTGTCTTGATAAATATTGATACGGTTTATAATTTTATTGTCAGGACGATATATATCTTTATCCACACTACACAAAGGTTATCTGAAAGAGAATGCTCTATAGCATTAAATTCGCCTGTGTACTAATTTTATACGTACATTAAACTATTTTCAATCAATCAATATACATCGATATATTTTTTTCATTTGCGCATCTCTACGGTCAAACAAACAAGCTCTAGACTGACAGACGACAGCAGATGTCAGACCAAGCGACAGACAGTAACAAATGGAGCTTGTTATCTGCCAGAAGAAAAAAGTCTGTGTCCGATCCGAAAACCGAATAAGGGATTTTCACGGCTTGTGCTAACAGATGGCGTTGCTATGTCATACGCTGATTATCAAAGTAAAAACATTAAAATTTGTGATAGTTTATTTGACGAAGTGAGATTGATTTCAAGGTGGTCCTGCTAGCTATAGTGTACCAAATCTGGCAGGACCACTTTGAATAAATATTTTTCAGGTAATTAAGATTATGGAACAAAGCTTCTCCACAACCACCATCAACATCCATTCAAGATACAGTGTAATGATTAATCAGATTAATCGAGAATGAAAAGCCCTCATTAGAACAAAATCGTTTAAAAATTGTTTACAAACAGGATGGTATTTATAGAAGAGATGACTAAACCGTACGTTGTCTCCTATTGAGAAAACAACGGCAGACACCGTTTTCATAAAGGATGGAGTTCGCAAAATTAAATGAATGGGTACAAGCAATTAAACAGGTAAACCCTAGTTCGTACATATTGAAGTCTTCTTTAATATGTTCAGCTCACTTTCGTGTAACTAATTTATCTGTGAGGTCATCTTGGAATAATTACCATAAGTTACTTTAAGTATATTTTACATAGGTACTTATTCACCTAGGTACTTAAAAGTTAGTTAGTGTGGATTAGGTACTTATGTACTTGTCATGTTTCCTCCTAAAAGTTATTTATTTATTCTGCCCGAAGAATATTGAAGAAAACTGCTATATCTTTAGTGTTCTTAGGAACAAAGCTTCTCCGGAACAACCATCAACATCCATTTAAGATAGAGTGTATCGATTAATCAAATTCCACACAGGTCTAAAAAATAATCACAATCACGTTCACGTCACAAAAGGACATTGATTGCCACACAAGACGAAACAAAAACGGAGTGAGCATGATCTCTAGAAATTTTGATGTTGTTTTTGCGACTTTGACAGTTTGGCAAGTTTAGAAATATAGGTACTTTGTTACCACAAAAAAGTTAAACAACTGTTTAACGCGTGTTTAAAAAGTTCCTTACCAATTTTTGTATGGGAATTTTTTAAACACGAGCTAAACAGTGTTTAATTTTTTTTATGGTAAGGACTATATTTTTTAGCGGAGCATGTCTCGGGTGCTTGTTTAGATAGCGCCATCTAACGCTAGTTGGAACTGCTTTTTTTTAATCGAAAAATAGTTTGACACAAAGAAATATTATTTTCTTTGACTGACAGTCTGACACTACTGTACATAAAAAAATCATAAGATTCGCAGTCCGTAACCGATTTTATTTTTTTAGTTTGTTTGATTTGCAGATTTGATTGATTTTGTTGAGTAAATCTTAAAAATATCCTAAAAATGGATTTTAACAACACTGGTGCCATGAGAAGTCCATTCTCGCCAAGAGTGAGACAATCATTATCTGGAAGAAGACCTATCGGATTGTCTTCCGCCAAGAAAAATCAAAGGTTCGTACATTTTCAGGTTATTTGGTATTTGGCTTTTTCCTTTTCTGCTACCCTTTCCCGCAAAATACATAAAATTATAATTCACTTATTGTATCACCAGCAAGTTTAATCAGACTGTGGAAGAACTGGGTGGAGACATCATTTACAAGACCCCACTGATAACATTGGAGACCTATGGAGCGCCATTACCTGTTATGGTAACAGAAGCACTAACGTTTGGTGAGTTATAGGCTTCCACGGAGATTTTGGATTTTATATGGTGGTGAATAAAGTGCTCAGCATTATTTAGTTATTTAATTTTAAGAATAATTTAGTACCTCGTTATCCTAGAAACTAGATAATGAGTAGCACCACTGGACAATACTACATAGGTAAATTTCTCAAATGATGTATATTTCAAATGCTATCTAAATAACCAGCAAAGCAAGATAGTAATTATTATTTTCACCCACAAACATTAACCTAGAAAATATTTAAGGATATTAAAATTATTTAAAATCGATCTCTGTTTTAGCCAGTGGTGATGTCAGTGTCAGACTATCCCCATGCGGTTGGTGTTGGGTGGTCACCGGGAGACGGGTGCTGGCGTGGTCTCGATCAGCTGGCTCTGATGCCCCGGCCTCGTCAGGTCCATCGTCTGCAAGGGAGCTCACTTTACCCCAGACTGACCTTTCTCATAAGGCTGATCTAGTTATGTTGTTTTATGAGGATGGAGCTCAGGTAAGATACATCATTGTATGGTTTGTCTTGTCCTAAATTCATGTTAATACATAACTAATCTGTTGTTTTTAGGATAGTTTTTAGTTATGTTGGAGCCCTTTGAGAGCACTTTGGAGCACTTTACATGGCAGTGTAAAAGGTCAAAATGCTATTACTTTGAATTCCTAGGTGGATCCTTGTAGTTTGAAGGATTATCAAATAAATAGAACATTACCCAAAAATTACCCAAAAATAGGCTTCTAAAACAATTCCAATTGTTATAGTTAGTTAGTTGTGTTATAGGTGTAGAATGTACTTTTTTATTTTTTTTAATAAATAAATCACTGATAATAGCACTGGACATTTCACACAGCCCTATCTAGCCCTAGCTTGTACTATTGGAACCAGATAACTGATAGAATACTTATATACCTTTTTTTTGTAAATACATACTTATAATATATAGAAAAACACTCAGACACGGAACAAATATCTGTAGATCATGCAAACATTTGTTCCGCGGCGGGAATCGAACCCGCTACCTCCTGCGTCTCAGCCGGCTATACGCCCACTGCGCCATGGAGGCAGTCAAATTAACTTTTATAGTACAATACTAATTAACTTTTGCCTTTATTTTAGATGGCATCTTGCATTGGAGTATCACCAGAAGGCATTGTCCGTTACTGGGCCAGTGTGGGGCAGGAAGGCGCCTATGTGGATGTGAGCTGTGAGCTGGCAGGCCAGGAGTGCGAACGGATCGCCAGTGCCAGATCTCATGGTCCACTAGTCCTGGCTACCACTACCTGCACCCTTGTACTACTGACACCCACTACAGTTGGTAAGTAGCTCTAATACTTACTTTAATTTTTAATGAGAGATTTGATTTAATTACAAATAGTTGGTAAACAACACATAACCTGCAGTGGAACGTTAAATTGACGAATAAATTCGAAATAATCTCAAATTTCCGATAGTAGAGGGATTTATTTGATTATGTCGATTCTAAATGTCAATTATCAAACAATTTGTTTGATCATTATATCTCGTCATGCCCTCAAAGTTAAATAATTATTAATTTAATTATGTACTACATTTCAGATGGCAGAGCAACCGTAATATGCAGAACACTGCGTCCGCCTAGTGGATGGCTTGGAGGCATCGGCAGGAGGGTGTCTTTGATGTTCTTTGGATCAATGCCAGCTCACGTTGACACTGTAAGCACTTTTATTAATCAACTTTTTTTAATTTTGGAGTCTTTATTTTTTTAGACTGTTTATTTTCTTGCAATCTGCCCATCAGGGCATTGAGCTAGAGTTTGGTGGAAATAAGCCCAGTGGCACTTTCATCTTCTATTTATGTGCTATATGAGGTCTTGAGTGGTTTAATCTACTAAAGGTTGTGTTTATTTTCATTAGCTTATTGGCAAGCTTATTTGGGTGATGCTCCATTTGTTTAGCACAAGATTTCAGTTTTTATGCTACTTCTTGTTTCACCGTTGGCACTTCTAGGTCGTGATGCAGTTGGATGTTAGTGATGTGGTGCATTCGTTATCATGCGTAGCATTTTGGATTGAAACGTTGAATGATTTCTAAGTTTGAGTTTGCTGCTGTACCTGACAGCTCGGCTCTTCTTGGAAATCTTGGCAACTAAATGATGAACTTGCTCAATTGTACCATGGGCTGCATGGAAGCCAAACTGATCCGAGGAAATAAGTTGAGCTGATGTTATTTCTGGTGTTAGTTTTTTCATGAACAAAATTTCCATGACTTTAGAGGCTATTGGGAGCAAGCTTATTGGACGATGATAAGAGGCAACATTTTCAGGGTCCTTGCCTAATTTGTGTATTAAAATAATTTCTGCTACCTTCCATTGTGTGGGTATAAATTCACTTTGCAGAATAGCATTGAAGTTTTGGGTTAAAAATGTGATGACTGTGTCCAGTAGTTCTTTCATAGCTTTTGCAGTAATAAGGTCATAACCGGGGGCTTTGCCTGAGTGCCAAATGTTGGCTTTCAGACTTTACTTAATCTCTACTTCCTGGCAAGATGCGCTGCATTCTTTCAATACATGCAAACATTATGATCTTGTTCCTGAAAAAAACTGAGCATCATTTTAGGATTGATTATTACTTACCTGCACTAGGGATCCTAACATATCCACGTCCAACGCTATAGAAGTGGCAAAGTATAACTCCCATATTTGTTTCCATATATTATGTTCTTTACCATTGACACTTATTAGAAGAACAATATTGTTTAATTATCTAGAAATGTTTGTTGCAGAAGCTAGTAGGAGTGGTAGTCCTGGGGTCAGGAGGTCTGGAACCGGGTACCTCCGGGTGCGTGGCGCTGGTAGCGGGCGGGGCGGGAGCGGGCGCGGGCGCGGGGCCGGTGCTGCAGGCGTGGCGTGGCACGGAGCTGTACGAGCACAGTTTGCGCCGCGCGCTCTGCGACGCGCACGCCAGGCCGCATCTAGCACCGCACGGTATGTGTAGGAGTGGTAGTCCTGGGGTCAGGGGGCCTGGAGCCGGATACCTCCGGGTGCGTGGCGCTGGTGGCGAGTGGGGCGGGGCACATACATCGCTTACCATCAGTTGAGATTGTGATCAAACGAAACTCCGTGAATATCAAAATTTCGAAAATTCGCGTAATAAAAACTGATGTATTTCTGTTTTTTTTGTATCAAGGCCTTCCGTCAGGATCGTGACAAAGTGATAATCGTGAGATCGTGAACAAAGGCGCGAATAAAAAATACCCTCTTGTTTTTTTTCATAATAATTAATAACACACTGAGGATTTCGCTGGCATTGCTGTGCACTTATTAAACTCTTGCAGTTGTCAATGTTTTCATTTGTTCTTCGATACCCTGCTACTTAGTAGTTTTCAAACTCTCGCTAGTCACTTTACTTAATTACTGATTTAAACGTGTATTTATCGCGTATGTATCTTTTTTATTTGATATCCCGACGTTTCGAGTATGTTGCAACAGCCGTGGTCGCGGGTGGACAACTACTACTTGATGTTGATATACCATTCATGGCTTAACCACATGTTAATTGTAATATTTTGTCCCTCAGGTGACCCCAACAGTCTAGAGATAGTAGCACTGGACGTGAGAGCGAGCGGCGATAATGGACTACTGCTATTGATAGCCGCCTTGAATGTAGCGCGCTCGCCTGAGATGAGATATTCTATTGGTAATAACACTTATTTAAACATATTTAACTCCTAAAAAATTTCACAGAGTAACTGTAAATTTGTGCACAATATAAGCCCAACCACCGGACTTCTTTTTCCCACTCAAACTCTTAATGTGGCTTTTAGGTTCCACATGAAAATGATGCAACCCCTAATAAGCATGTTTGGGTATAATTTATACTTTGAAATTACTTAACATTATTATTATTAACCGGTAGCTTGACATACCTTTGTTCTTCTATACAATTTTTTGTTATATATTGCATAAACTATTTCTAATTTATTTGATTTGACATGTTTAATTCTCTGTTTCATTGTTGAACTTTTTGAAAAAGCGCAAACCCAACTTGCAGTACCCTTACAGGGTATATGTACTTACTCCATAAGCTACTTACTATCTAAACTGAAAAATGTATATGTACATGTAAACAGAATAAATGAATAAAATAAACTGATAAGCGCTTACTGAATGAGTGCCACACTACAAAAGCAGGCATCTACTCAGGTACGACTTGCACGAGACAGCTATGCTGTGTGTAGTGTGTCTATTATATGTGGGGATGGCTCCTGGCAGACAGGGTCATAAGACGTGGTACAAGCGGCGATGATGTTGCTATCTCGCTCGCTCTTGCAGCCCTTACGGGAGGCGTTAGTGATGCGCCGAGTGCCTATCGATATAACTAATTACCTACCAGTAATTGATTTAAAAAGGAATCAATCATGTTTATTGGTTGGCACCGTCTTCCTCGAGTGTTGGCGTGTACTACAGCTGTACTGATGTGTTCGTCAGCCCACATATCCCTGGAGGAGCTGGCGAACCCGCGCGTGACGTCGCTGCTATCGCTTCGCAGCTGGGGGCTGGAGGAGCAGGACGCGCCGCGTTTCCTGCCACTGCCCACGCACGTGCTGCTCTACACTTCCAAATGCATCGCTCTAGTCTCCTGTGAGTATGTCTCTGGAAACTTACAATAGGTTCTATCTATCCTATCTTTATCTAATTTTGTTTTTCTTTATCTTCTTTTTTTTTGTATGTATTTTCAGGCATAACTTCTTTTTTTTATGAACTGATTTGATTAGAGTTCCGTTTCGGAATTTTTTGTTTTCTGAAGTTGAATAAGTTTATGTTAAAAAATAAGTTGTGATTGTAGACATTAGGGTGAAAGTATAAGCGTTGAATGGTGCGTTTCCAGCGAGTGGATGCGGCATGGGCGACAAGGCGGAGTACGTGGACGTGGGCGCGGAAGGCGACAGGATCCTGGGCGGCGAGCTGTGCGGCGCGGCGCTGCTGTTCTCCGCGCGCCACGGGCCGCTGCGTCTGGTGCCGCCCGCGCCGCCCGCGCCGCTCGCGTCGCTGCACGACCCTGCCAACCGGTAGTACATACTGCAATCACTACGTACACCTCATTTCATTACGCGTGCTTTAAGCTATCTAATAAAAACAACTAATAAAAATAATAATAAAATATTAAAAACCATAATAAAAACTGAGCTTTGACGAAATTCACAGGGTACAGCAGTTACCTCACCCACAATGCTGAAATTTGGTATTTGTGTAGCTTTAGTGACACAAATATTGAGAAAAATCTGGATAACGGCAATTTCTACCCCTAAAAAGACAATCAATTAGCATGAACTCCTGTTACTTGTAATTTGAATGAAAGTATAGGTCAAGTTCTATAGGTCATTATAAAATAAATTGTCACACTAATAATATTATATTAATATTATAAATGCGAAAGTTTGGATGTTTGTTTATTTATTTGTTTGTTTGTTACTTAATCGTGTCGTAACGGCTTAACCGATTTCGACGAAATGTAGTATGTACGTAGATTATATCCTATCCATCTATAACCTGGATTAACACATAAGCTACTTTTTATCCCACAAATCAGGTCCCATGGGTTAAAAATGAGGTGTCATGTCAAGTTACAACAGCGAGTTTCGTTTTATTTCTTGGTTACCTACACATTTAGTGTATAAAGTCGCGGGCAAGAGCTAGTAATATATAAAATCGATTGCTGTTCGTTAGTCTCGTTAAAATTTAAAAACGGCTTGACTGATATAAATATTTTTTTATTTGATTTACTGATCTAATACATGGGTGGTTTAAAATAAAAAAGGGGATAACCCATAAAAATAGTTCATAACTTCAAAATCGGTAATTTAATTTTGTATGGGAATTGCCTCTTTTGATTATGGACATTTTGTCTTGTGTATCGATGATATTGGGTGGATATATCGCATGCATTTAGTGAATCCGCCGTTTACATACGGTGTCGTCAGTTTAAAAAAGCGTCGCTGTTATGTAATATGCCAGACGCACGGTATGGCAGTAGGTCGTTAGGTTTTTATTTAATAAATAAAAAAGAATTATGTATTATTGACCAATAATACATAATGACGTGTGACGAAGTGAGCTTTTGTGTACTTAAGTTCACATTATTGTTACTATACGTGAAAATCTGTAATTAGCTTTCTGAAATTATTACTGCAATCTATCTAAGATAAAAAATAGTTGTTGATTTTCCAATAGATTAAATATGTAAATAAATAAATAAGGTGAGCGACGGTTTAGCATTAGTGTATTTTGACAGGTCCGTGTGCGAGAGTCCGATGGGATCGCCGTGTCCGTCCGATATGTACGACGGAAATCTATCGCTTTATGAAATCGATCCGCACGAGGTAAACCACTCATTCACTCACTCCACACGGTAGAAGCCTTTGAATGAATGAATGAAAATACTTTATTGTACACCACACAAGAAACAGACATCCAAATAAAAATTCACAAAGCAACATGTACAATGGGCGGTCTTATCGCTTAGAAGCGATTTCTTCCAGACAACATTTTTAAGCTACAATAAATAAATAATGCTGGACATTTCACACAGCGCCATCTAGCCCCAAACTAAGCAAAGTTTGTACTATGAGAACCAGATAAGTGATAGAATACTTATATACATTTTTTTTGTAAATACGTTTATAGAAAAATAACCAAACCTGGAACACATAACTGTAAACCGGGCAAACATTTGTACCGCAGCTGGAATCGAACCCGCAACCCTCTGCGTAGAAAGAGAATAAACTATATAAGTTTAAAAAGTGAAATCCGACTACGTAATACTGACTGCACAACAACAGTTGGTTAAAGGTTGGTGCACACTTAATCCAAAGTCAGGATAAATTCATGTTATAGGAGTCGATAAAACCAATCTGCAATATATGCACTTCCCAGCAAATAATGATCAATTGAATCCCCAGATAAGCGCCGTAACAACCGATGCTTGCGGCAAACTGAAAACCGCTTTCCTCTTCCATCTACGTCGGGAAACCTCCTCCTGTCGCGACATCATCCACCAGTTGTTCCCCCCACCGCCGTGCACCCCCCACTCCCCCACCAGGAGGGGGGAGGAACCGGAGGTGGAGGATGACGTCGATAATGTACTAGATAGAACAGTACTAAAGATAGCTACGGAGATGTTGGACGATATGCCCGCTGGAGATCCTAGGTACATAAGTAATAATTTTGTACAAAGTTGGATCTTATTTACATACAGCAAGAAGTAAAGTAAAAAAAAGTTTTATGTCGGTAGATTGGTCGGTAGGTGGTTATTGTCGGTCGAAACACCGATAAACAGTACGTGATAAATCCCGTGTTTATAATAATAAAAAAAAAGTTGTTTATTTCTCAAAAAATATATATAAGGTGTTTGATAATATACGCACAAAAATGAAACGGATTATTTTAATGAGCATAATTAACAACTTTGTGAAATGTTTACTATAGAAATGTGAAATTTATTTTGGTATGTAAAGACAAACACTTTATTAAACTTAAGTTGTGCTATTGCATAATGCTTGTCATCAAACCACAGATAATGTATTGGTGACGTCTCGACATTATTAATTTTTTTGAGTTCCATACCTCAAAAGATAAAAAAGGAACCCTTATATGATTACTCTCCTGTCCGTCTGTCTGTCCGTGTGTCACCACCAATTTTCTCAGGAACAGGTGAACCTAGCAAGTTGAAATTTATACCAGATACTGAGGTCTATAGTTCCTATTAGGTGTATAAAAATCAAGGTCCTGAATCAACACGATAAAGAGATATGAGCAAATTTAGATTTTCGCTAAAACTTGTAAGTACCAAAATTTACCTTAATTTTCAACTTATTTTATTTTTCGGAATTTTTCCTTTACTTGTTTTATACGATCTGGAGATGGAACAAGCATATGGCCCATCTGATGTTGAGTGGTAACCATCGCCTATAACAAAGTATTGACACATAGGTCGCGCATGTGACATGAAACACAGCAATGCGGCGTCAGAATTAAGTATGGTGGTAGTAGTTCCCCGAGCGAGCCCTTTCACAAGGAACTGTACTAGTGTAGTTTCATGAACATTGGCAAAGTTTTAGCTAGAATGTTGGTTAAAGTTTGAGGGTATTGGCAGGTGGAAGAGCGGCTTGGGCGCGGCGGCGCGCGTGGCGCTCGGCAGCTCCGCCGCGCTGCAGCTCGCCGCGCAGCTGCAAGACAAGAAGCGCGCCTACACGCTCTTCATAGACTTCCTGCGAGCCACGGGGCTCTGGCATCGGCTCGGCAAGATTACCTCAGGTACTTGTTACCTCAAAGATAATTAAGACATCGTCGCCTTTCTTTAGTTATGCAGCCTGTGGGCGCAGTATACGCAGGAGACGTGCAGCGCACTCCGCGTCCAGTACAACAATGCAGTCAGGTCGGTGCTGGCGCGCCAACGAT
The DNA here is from genome assembly GCA_963924445.1 of Philereme transversata. NCBI lineage: Eukaryota > Metazoa > Arthropoda > Insecta > Lepidoptera > Geometridae > Philereme > Philereme transversata. Next base: position 19,203,604 of record OZ004347.1, read on the forward strand.
AGTTGGCAGATAGGCGTCAGATACACCAGATATGTGTACAAGATAGAGCTACAAGTAGTGTACGTTCGGTTGCAGGGGGTGGTGTAGTGCGCACAGAAACGGCGCTGTGCTCCCTCGCGGAGCAGCTGGCCGCGGCGCTCGCCCTCAGGAGCCTGCAGCAAGGCGCCGACTCGCATCTCATCGACGCCGCTATTTACCAGGTAACGTACCAGGGTTCGTTGCTGTCGCAAATAATTGATTCAGATTAGATTTGAATACATTTGTGTCGCAGGTGGTGCACGGCGGCGGCGAGGGCGTGGTCGCGGACGCAGGCGACGCGGAGGAGGAGCCTGAAGTGGTCGCTGCGCTCAGCAGCGGCGCGCTGTCCGCCAGCGACGCGTGCTACCGCCGCGTGTCGCGCATCTGGCGCGTGCTGGTCGCGCTCTGCGCACGTCGCGCGCACGCCGCCGCGCCGCACAACCAACGCGCCGCACACGCGGCCGCCGCGCTCAGGCTTGTCAACGTGAGACTACTTTATACCGCTTAATAAATATATAGATGTTCTTCGTTGATGCGAGAGACTGCCCGCGCAGCTCGATGAATTTTTCACTCAAAAGATGCATAATATAGATACTCCAACAAACATGTTTATAATAGTAGTTATGTTCCAGGCGGTTGTGTCGGAGATGCACAAGAGTCGCGCTCAGTGGGCAGGCTGCGCCCCCCCGCCGCCCGCGCGCACCCTCCTGCCCGCTCTCATGGACCTGCACACGCGAGCTATCACGTATGTACATGCACAAGCGACAATCAACGGGCAATTACTCCATCTGCATTTTAATACGTACACAAATAAATCAAAACTTTGTACGATTAATTATTATATTGGTCAAAAATGAATCTGTCATTTCGTTGTCTTTTCTGTGTGCAAGTAGAATCGAAGGTATTTTCACTTGAAGGTAATCTAGACAGCAGCTGTGATTATTGGATGGGACAGTCAACCCCGCGCCTACCACCCTCTCAGTCTAGCTAGCCCTGACCGCGTGAAAGATGTGACGTAGTTAGCTCTGCACATATTTACTTAAAGTAGAATTGTCTTTGAGAATTATTTAGATTCTGTTGGAAAATTTGTCGTTATAACACTAAATAAAACTTAGAGCAACAGATCGTAAAATGTTGATATAATTTGCAGGCAATGCGCGCACAACTGTCCGGATCCGAACCTGCGCTCGCAGGTGCTGGAGGGCGCGGCGTCGCTGGCCGCCAGCATACTGTCGGAGGCAGCGCCGCTTGCGAACAATTCTCAAACGGCTCATATCTACAACAAAATGCGCAGAGATGCCATACAACCCTTTAGTGAGTTATTCACCTATATTTGTTGTGACGTTTTATTTACAGTCAAAAATATTAATAACTAGTTGAATGCCTGCGACTTCGTCCCCAATTTTCAATTTTTCGGCGGGGCAGCACTTTAGCTGTGACGAGGTTTTCTTGACGATTTCAGACAGTCGCAAACTCGTCAGTCGTCACTACTTGCACTCGTTATGTACAACTAAACCGTTCAACCAACACATCGTAACTCGCACGCAATTAGATACCACTACCGAATTAAAAAGAATACCTATTTTTAAGATAAACATTCTCCTGACCAGAACCCACGTTATCAAGAACCTGGTGTCTGGACAAACCTAGTATAGGTTTTAAGACATCATCGAACTAATGTGTAACCAGCTTTTCGTAGCACATAATAAACATTAAGATTGTTTTCACTATTACAACAAATATTTTTTTATTTGTTTTTTTTATGTAAGTTGATGTTCCTTTTTTATATGAAACTAGCTGACCCGCCCGCGGCGAAAAACTAGCTGGTTTTTCTATAAAACATTACCCTCATTTTGCGCAGTTGGGCAAAAAGTAGCCTATGTCCTTTCCTAAGATATAATCTATCTACTTGCAAAATCTCATTACGATCCATTCAGCCGTTTAATCGTGTAAAGGTAACAAACAAACTGAGTTATGTATGTATTATACATATAAACCTTCCTCTTGAATCATTCTATCTATTTTACTGAAAACTACATTAAAATCCGTTGAGTAGTTTAAAAAGATCTAAAGGAACAGATAGCGGAAGTGACTTCATTTTATACTATGTAAAGATGACAAGTCTAGAGTTTTTGTAGATTGTACGAATTGACGTCACATATTTCTTCGAAATAGTTGAGAGAAGTATACTTGATTGGTTTAGGTAGTTAGTTAAATGGTTATAGATGATATTGGTTATGGGACAAGCGACGATGATAACAGTGACGAAATGACTTTGAATTTGGAATATTAAAAGTGCTGGCCGGAAATAAAATAAGCTTGCCTGCCGACGCGGCATTGTTTAATCAAATTTAAAAAAATACGCGGGATCTTCTTATTCGTTTTTATAATACATTTATATCAAAACTTTTATACTCAAAATATTACAGATATTTTTAATTTGATTCACACAAATTGAATAAAAGATGAGTTCTAGCAGTCAAAGTGAAATACTAGGGGTGATCCAAAAGTAGTGATAATCAGTTATTTCTAGTGCACACAAAAATACAAAAAAATATCAGTCACTTGCTCAGTTACCCACTAGTTCAGGAAAAAAAAAGCCATATAAATAGGCCACGATTCCCGGGAGCTACATTCATTTGAATACGGACTGTCAAGGAGTGAACATAAAAATGGAAAAACACGAAATCAGAGCTGTCATTAAATACCTCTGCTTGAAAAAAATGTGTACCAAAGACATACACAGCGACTTGGTGGAAACATTAAGGGACTCTTCTCCTCCATATTCCACAGTTGCACGCTAGGCTAAGGAGTTTAAGCTGGGAAGAACATCGACAGAAGACAAACACCGCGAAGGACGCCCATCGACGTCCCTCACTGAAGAAAATGTGAAAAAAGTTGAAGAAGTTGTATTGGAAGATCGAAGAGTGACTATCAGGCATGTAGCTGAGGTCACAGGGATCTCATATGGCAGCATTCAAAGAATACTTGCGAACGAATTGCAATGCGAAAGGTCTCCGCGCGTTGGGTACCGAAAATGTTAAACGACGAGCAAAAGAAGAAACGAGTCGACATGTCAAGAGCAAATCTCGAAAAGTTTCAGGCAGACAAAGATAATTTTTTGTCACGTTTTGTGACCATGGACGAGACCTGGATCCACCATTTTGATCCTGAAACAAAACAACAATCGATGACATGGAAACGATCCGATGAACCGACGCCGAAGAAATTCAAAGTATCAAGCTCAGCAGGGAAGGTTATGGCGTCTGTTTTTTTGGGACGCTAAAGGAATAATCATGGTGGACTACTTGGAAAAGGGGGCCACTATTACAGGCTCCTACTATGCAGAACAAATAAGAAGATTGCGGGAGGCTATTAAGGAGAAAAGGCGAGGCAAACTGCGGGCTGGAGTGCTGTTCCATCAAGACAACGCACCGGTTCACAAAGCTGCAATTGCCATGGCTGCCATTCAGGAAGCGGGCTTCGAGCTGGTGGAACACCCCCCCTATTCACCAAATCTAGCCCCCAGTGACTTCTATCTCTTTCCACGACTCAAGGAACACCTCCGAGGCAAGAAATTTGACGATGATAGCGACGTGATGGCCGCGGTTGAGGACTTTTTTGAGAGTCAAGATAAAGATTTTTTTTCTAAGGGAATTTTAGGTTTAGAAAAGAGATGGACTAAATGTATAGACTTGCTAGGAGACTATGTTGAGAAATAAATTTATTTTTTTATTTTATTCATTGTGTTTATTATTGATTATCATTACTTTTGGATCACCCCTCGTATGAACACCAGAAAATGTAAAACTAATCACAGAAACTCATAAACAATTTACTACCAAACAAATCGAGAGAAAAATATCTAAAAGTCTATGAAAATTTAATTACATGGAAAAATGAAAATAAAGCAGTCATTTTCAGAAACTGTATTCAAAACAGCGTGAGATGTCACCATTGACTCAACATGATCATCAACCAGAGTGTAAAGTTATTACGAATACCCAAGTGATAAATAACCAATGACATTTTCTGTTCCCAACAAAACAGCTACAATAAACTTTAAAAATTGCGAAAACGTATCTAATATTAGTATAAATTTGTAATTTGGTTATGTTAATATAAATATTCGTCACTACTAAATGCATCTCTTATTTATTTTTCTCACTGAGGGTGATGAAAAGCAGAGTATACCACACGGTACCAAAATTATTTAACCTCGAGCGACGTACTTTGAATCCCTCGCTACGCTTAGGATTCTACTTTATTATCGCTCGCTACGTTCGGGATTGAAACAATCGTAGTAGAGTAGTAGAGTTTCTTGTGAAAGGGCTCGCCCGGGGAAGTGCTACCACCATATCTATTTGTACCGCCAAGCAGCATTGCTGTGTTTCGGTGGCCGGTGAAATTACAGGCACATGAGGCTTTACACCTGTATGCCTCAAGTTGATGGATGCAGGGAAGGGCATCGTAGAGCATATTTCTAAGGAGCGTGACCTACGAGGCAAACTTGGTTATAGGCGATGGTTACCACTTAACATCAGGTGGGCCATAGGCTTGTTCCATCTACATAGTATAAAAAAAAAATAGCGCGCTCGCCCTCAATACAATCTACTATTGCCTAGCAGGGAGTGGGACGGAATAGGTAAAACAAACAAAAAAAATGCAGGCGAGAATAAGTTGGTATCGACGGAAGGATTCGGTGTTGTATATGTATTTATTGGTTATATGTGTTTCCCAGTTGATGAAGGGCAGCTGGAACGCGCGGGCGTGCTAGCCGAGAAGTTCAAGGACTTTGAGCTGCTCATACAGATGTGCATCCACGCCAACGATCTGCACAAACTGTACTCGTACATCGACAAGTATACTAACGAGGTATTTCAACTATTATGCTATTACTGACTACACTATTATTCATTATTTTAAGTATTATTACTAAGCAATGGTGTTGTTTGATGCGGTGTTTTGTCAAGTTATTCCTCTCTTGAATTATGATGGTTTTTTAATAACACTATTAAAAAGGAGTATACAATTTACACGAGTATACAAAGATTTGAAAGAAATGTGTGTAAATTTATATAAAAACAGCAGTTGCTCGCGACTTTGTACGCGTTACACTACTAAATGTGTAGGTAACCTAGATATAAAGTTAAACTCGCTGTTGCAACTTGACTTGACACCCCATTTTTACCCCCATGGGACCTGATTTATGGGATAAAAAGTAGCCTATATGTTATTCTAGGTCTATAACTAAACTTCAGCAAAGTTTGTGCCCAATCCGATAAGTAGTTTTGGTGGGAAGGGTAATAAAGTCTAAAATCATTTTCGTATAGAAATTTTGATACCCCATATTTATCCCATGGTAACAGATTTATGGGATAAATGGTAGCCTATGTGGTGATCCAGGTTATAATCTACGTATATACCAAATTTGATCGAAATCGGTTCAGCCGTTACGGCGTGATTGAGTAACAAACATAAAAACTCGCATTTATAGTATTAGTGTGATAGCGTGTTAATTGAGACTTATAGAATAGTGCGTAAAATAATGTATTGTATTGCAGGGTATGTGCGAGTTGACATTCGCTTGGCTCGCCGACCGCGGCGCGCGCCACGCCGTCACGCTGCTGCGCCACGTGGGCGCGCGATACGCGACCAGGTACTGACGTCGAACCGCACCACTTACTGCTCATTCCAAAAACAATCGTTTTGCATCTTGTACGTGCTGTAACAGCATAGTTTGTTATAAAAGCATATTGCCGTATGCAGGTTCCGTGCGTGGGTGAGCAGTGCGGGCGCGGCGCGCGCCAGCCTCGCCACCGCGCACCATCTGCACGCGCGCGAGCACGCACGAGCCGCACGCGCACTCTTCAATCTAGCGCAAGAGGAGGAAGACTCCGTGCAACGCATGACTGTGAGTACTTATTGTCGTGTGCATTATCGTGATTTCGTGAGTGACCAGTCTCTGGTGCGAATATTTAATGGTCATCACAATATGGCCTTCCTAAAAATATTTTTTGAAGAAGTGAAGGAGCTAGGTTGTTTGAAAAGCAACTACACGGCAGACTGGTGTTCTATTTCCAGACGATGGCATCTCTCGCAAAACTCTGTCTCATAGCGTCCGAGGAGAGCGATTCTCCACCCTCCCCTCTTTGGCGTAAGATAGAGAGTCGCCTGGCGCTCGGGGAGCAGCATACGGCGCTGCCTCGCGAGCTGCGCGTTCACTATGGATTGGATTCAGAAGATACTAGAGTGCAGCAACCTGAAGAACTTGTTCAGGTAATTTTCAACTTTGTTACTGAGTCATATACTGAGCCTAGGTAGAGATTCGGCTGCCAGATGGTTGCTGTACCATGATGGTTGATGTGCGTATAATATAAGATTGATTTTGTTGCAGATGTACATTGATTCCCGCAGCATGTCACTGACGGAGTACGATTACAAGAAGGCTCTGGACCTCACTGATTACATCCAGGATATGGAACGCCGCGATGATCTCAGATTGAGGGTATGTTTTAGCGTATCGTCTGACTGTATGAGAGAAAGATAAAGTAGATTTACAATTTAAAAAGTATAACTAATGTTCTGATTCTTAGACACATTATTTATCTGATATCTAGTATAGTTATTTATTCAGTCAGGTGTCGCCGTTCAATATCATATCTAGACACGCGGTAGCGTGTCAAACCAAGTTCAAGCTAACAGAACTAGCGAGCAGCGCCGTGTGTAATATTACACGAACCATTTGGAGCCACTTTTCACCACCTCATAATTCAAAAACTATTTCACCTAGAAACATGTCAAATTTTGCCCATCGAGGTTCTCTCGAAGCAGTTGTGACATACGAGGCATGCCTTTTAAGTTCTGTCGTTTCCATATTTTCCGGCAATTTTGAATTTGGAACTGTTCTATATTCGAATGTGTTTACATTTTGAATCTCAAAACAGTTGAAAGTATTAGGATTAATGCTATTGTTTAGTCACAGTTTCGATTTGAATCTGTCAGGTCACGTACGAAAATGAATCTTTCTAAGGAAAATGTTCGTGCAATAATTTTCTACAACTTTAGAAGAGGCCTGACACGACTTCAGTGTTTAGAAGAGCTAACATCTGTGTTCAGTGATGTAGCCCCATGTCTGCGGACTGTCGAACGCTGGTATTTAGAATTCCAGCGTGGACATACTAGTGTTAGTGACAGATTTCGCGAAGGACGCCCAAAATCCGCCTTCACTGAAGATAACATCATTGCTGTGAGACAACTAATTCTCGAAGACATGTGACGTATCGAGAGATAGAGGCTCTATTAGGCATCTCAGGGACAACCATTCAGAAGATCTTGCATGAAGCACTTGGTGTGAGAAAGCTAGTTTGCCGTTGGATACCGCATCTGCTTTCCGACGATCACAAGGCGGCCCGCGTCAGATGGTGTAAGAAAACTCTGCAAAGGTTCAACCGAGGGGAGTCAAATCACGTCTACGACATCATAAGTGGTGACGAATCTTGGATCTATGCCTACGATCCTGATTCCAAACAACAATCTACAATCTGGGTCTTTCAAGACGAGCCAAAGCCGACTAAAGTTGTTCGTTCTCGAAGCACTTCAAAGAAGATGGTGGCCACGTTCGTTGGAAAAACCGGCCATGTTGCGACTATTGCACTTGAAGATCGTAGAACGGTTAACGCAGAGTGGTATACTACAGTTTGTTTACCACAAGTCATCGCCGAACTTCGAAAATCTAACTCAAAGCGACGCATCATCCTGCACCACGACAACGCAAGCTCACACAGCGCTCGTCAAACGATTGAGTATTTGAAGCAGGAAAAAGTAGAAATTCTTGACCATCCTCCATACAGTCCTGACCTAAGCCCTAACGATTCCTTTACATTTCCTAAAATTAAGAAAAGTCTTCGTGGTCAAAGGTTCCAGTCCGGTGAAGAAGCAGTCGACGCTTTCAAGTCAGCCATTTTGAACACCCCCACTTTAGAGTGGAATAAATGTTATAATAACTGGTTTGAGCGAATGGAAAAGTGTATTAAGCTACGCGGTGAATACTTTGAAAAACAATAAAAAGTACTATAAGGTTCTAGTTGTGTTTTTTTCTTCAAACGACAAAACTTAAAAGGCATGCCTCGTATGAAGATGTATTTGTTTTTGCATGCTGAGATAAACGGTGAAGTGTGTGAAACCAACCAACCAATGATAATTGATCGAGCGAAGCGAGATCTCCAAATCAACTTGGGCAAATCGGCGTTGTTTGTATGTATGTATGTTTGTTTGTCCGAGGATAGCTTTCGAAGCATTTATCCGATCATCGTGAAATTTGGTATTTAGGTAATGATGGCACAATTTTGGTGTGACTCAATGAGCTAAAAATTTTGGGAGGTTGTTGTGATATTGGGGTTCAAGAGGGTAAAAAAAAATGAAAATGAGACTATTAGGTCAAGTGACGCTTCAAATGAAAGGTCTTCATTAGTACATTTCGACCCCGTTTTTACTTTTAGTAAAGTTTTTGTAGTTTTTGAGTTAGTAGCCATAATAAAAACTAAACTTTGACAAAATTCACATGGTACACCAGTGATCCCACAGTGCTGTAATTTGGTATGCGTGTATCACAAATATAAGGAAAAGTCTGAAATCTAGAATAACTGCAATTTTTACCCCAAAAAATGGAACCAGTTTACTCCCGAACTCCCGTTACCTGTAATTTGAATGAAACTGTAGGTCAAGTAAGTTGGTTTATATTTCGTTGCACTATTTTGATAGTCAAAGATTACGAATAATATTTCTTTTGTTTAAAAACATAATAACACGTGATAAATTTGTTAATTCCGGAATCACGGAATTTTTTCGATAAAAAAATGCTATCCATACTAGTCAACTTTGAAGTTTAGGTAAATATGCATCCGAATATCCGATCACTAATCATAAGTATCAGGATATATTCTACCATCTAGAATATGCAGAATATACCATGCAAAATATTATTATCAATTAACAAACGAATAAGAAAATAACATTAGAAATGTCAATGTAGTGGTCAATGGGTCATTTCCGGAACGACTGAACCAATTGTGAATAACGAAATGTTAGTAACTGAAATGTAGCTTATATCTCAATCCGGGTCATAATCTATCTATATAACAAATTTCAGCAGGATCGGTCCAGTCGTGAAAACGTAACAAACCGACCGAGAGATAGAGTTACTTTCGAATTTATAATATTAGTGTAAGTATAGATTTTGATGAAAATCCGTGCTAAGCCTACTAGGTCGGTGAGTGTACCACATTTCTGTTTTTGTTTTAATATATGATAAGTAATGATGATGATGCAGTCTACGATGGTATACGCTTGCCTATAATTGCTTTGTGCGTATTAGTGTATGTATGTATGTGTGCGTGTGGTAAATGCAGGTGTGGTGCGCGTGCATACGTCGCGACGAGTGGACGCAGTGCAGCATGGAGTGCCCGGCCGAGGAGATGCAGGCCAAGATGTTCTTCCGCCTGCTCGACCTCGTGCACGTTATGGGTAACTATATTCATATCTTATTACCCCTAACTTAATACATTCAAATAAACATACATTATTGTTTGGAATTACGGGCAGAGTCGTACCTACCTCAGATGGGTTGAACTTTTTACAAGCTTTTTATTAACTTGCAATGTTTGTCCGGGTGGAATCTTGCAACTGAATTTTAAACCCGTTCCCCTCAACCGATTGAGCTGAAATTTGGAATACATGTGTAACTTCGGTGACAATGCAATAATATGGTACCATGGAGGTGGTCTCATGATGGAGACGAATGCTGGACAACGGAACTTCTGAATGGATTATAGTAGGATACTAGTGTTTGGGCTCATTTGAATCTGCTTGCGGATCCAATTATAAATTTTATAAAAGCTTGTTTTGAAAAAGCAATTTTTCAACAAAAAATTATTTGTATGGAGGCCAACATAGTCTCAATCCGCCATTTTTTATTTGTATTATCGCACAATGTATTATAGCGCCTCTACACGATGGGCCATGATGGGCGTTCATAGACAATCACCATTGTGTAAAGGGCATAAATGCCTGTAATCGCCCATAATCGGTGACGATCGAGCGTAATCGCCGCTATGTCGGTTTTTCGGACAAATATCAAAGGAAGTTTCCGGCCATGATTGTAAGCGTGTCCATACGATCGCCGATCACTCAGTTCATATCTGTTTACGGTACGGTGCGGACGTGTGCGTTATATATAATGTGTTAAATAAGGGTTATAAACACTTAATTGATCGAGCGAAGCGAGATCTCCAAATCAACTTGGGCAAATCGGCGTTGTATGTATGTATGTATGTTTGTTTGTCCGAGGATAACTTTCGTAGCGTTTATCCGATCATCATGAAATTTGGTATGTAGGTAGGTAGTGACGGCACAATTTTGGTGTGATTCAATGAGCTAAAAATATGGGGGGGTTGTTGAGATATTGGGGTACAATAGGGGTAAAAAAAAATGAAAATGAGACTAGTCTAATGAAAATAGACTATTAGGTCAAGTGAGACGTCAAATGAAAGGTCTTTATGAGTAAATTTCGACACCGTTTTTATTTTTAGTTTAAACTTTGTAGTTTTTAAGTTATTACTTATTAGCCATAATATAAACTGAACTTTGACAAAATTCACAGGGTACACCAGTGACCCCACAGTGCTGAAATTTGGTATGCGTGTAGCTTAAGTGACACAAATATAGGCAAAAGTGTGAAATCCAGAATAACAAAAAAATATAACCAAATTTCAAGAACCCCCGTTACATCTAATTTGAATGAAACTGTAGGTCAAGAAGTTTGGTTATGCATTTCGTGGCACCAATTTATTAGTCAAAGATTAAAGCCGGCATTATCTACACGATGGTGATCGTCTATGATCTCATCATGGCCCATCGTGTAGAGGCGCTATTATAGATTGTATATTTGGTTTGGGGATATATTGACGAACAAAAACTCTCATATTGCATAATGTCCTAAAGTGTCGCGTTATGGAGATAATTGGATATAAAGATTGTAGTTAAAATTATCGCTTCGCAATAGAATCTACACTAATATTATAAAGCGGAAAGATTTGTATTATTGTATGTTTGTAATGAATAAACTCAAAAACCGATTTCAAAAAGATCTGCGATCAGCAAATAATTGTTCCGAGGCGTAATAACATGTTTTTCTTTCAGGGGGTGACTTGGAACTCCTCCTACCGCCCCTCGAAGACATCCTGACGGCGCCGGAGCTAGCAGAGCTGGTCTCGGACCCTCGGTTCCACTTCATCATCAAGTACGGCTACGAGTGTATTGACACCACTCGCAACGAGTCCATGCTCGAAGGATAATCACTATCCGTAGTAGATTTTAAGTTGTTAAGTTATACTGCTGTTTTTGCTATATCCGATTCTGTTGTAATAATAATCTTTGTAAGGATTATGTCAAGGTGATTTGATTTAGCGTACTGTATTTTAATGTACCTATATACAATTGTCGCATCTTAATGGTAAATGTTGTCAATGCTTGAAAATTCCGGTCCAAATTCCGGGTAGTTATCATAACAATTCTGGGATTTTAAACAGACCGTCTGTTTAACATCCCGGGTCATTTTGCGGACCACACTAGTGTGGTCTGATGAAAATATCGGGTGTTTTCTGTGTCAATACTAGAAATGTCTGATGAAAATCCCGGGTCATTTTGAAAACAATGCAAGTGGGGTCTGATAAAAATTCCGAGTGTTTCCTGTGTCAATACTAGAAAGGTCTGATGAAAATCCCGGGTTATTTTAAGAACAATGCTAGTGGGGTCTGATGAAAATTCCGGGTGTTTCCTGTGTCAGTACTAGAAAGGTCTGATGAAAAACCCGGACTATTTTGAGAACAATGCTAGTGGGGTTTAATGAAAATTCCCGGTATTTCTTGTGTCAATACTAGAAAGGTCTGATGAAAATTTCGGGCCATTTTGAGAACAATGCTAGTGGGGTCTGATGAAAATTCCGGGTGTTTCCTGTGTCAATGCTAGAAAGGTGTGATGAAAATCCCGGGCCATTTTGAGAACAATGCTAGTGGGGTTTGATGAAAATTCCGGGTATTTCTTGTGTCAATACTAGAAAGGTCTGATGAAAATCTCGGGCCATTTTGAGAACAATGCTAGTGGGGTCTGATGAAAATTCCTGGTGTTTCCTGTGTCAATACTAAAAAGTCTGATGAAAATCCCGGGCCATTTTGAGAACAATACTAGTGGGGTCTGATGAAAATTCCGGGTATTTCCTGTGTCAATACTAAAAAGTCTGATGAAAATCCCGGGCCATTTTGAGAAAAATGTTAGTGGGGCTGATGAAAATCCGAAAACACTGGCAATTTATAAAAGCTATGGAAGAAAATAGATTGTCACATTTAAAATAAATCTGTGGTAAAAGGAGGTTAAAAATCGACTTAATAATTTTATTAAGAAAAAACTACTGTAATTATAAGTTGATATTTTGCTTTTAAATTATAATTAATAAGATTTACAATTAAGATTTAGGTTAAGAGCTTAAAGTAAGGTAAAAAAATATTTTGATAATACCATTTTATGGGTTATCAGAATGTGTGCAGTTATTTGAAATATTAGAGCAAGATCGCCCAACTTTACATGTGGCCCATATTTACAATTCAACACAGACTGACGGGTCAACTACTTAAAAAAATAGTACCATGTATAGAAACTCCAAAATTTCAAATAATCGTACTTTTTTAGCAAAATCTACCTTACCATTCGACGATGAAGCCAGACTGATCTAGATTTAGTTAGGTTAAAGAGTACGCGTGCTCGGTGTAAATACTGATGCGACTGTGACTGACGACTGAACTGAAGATAAATAGTTAGCACGAGCTGATGCTTGCCATCGTCCCTGTCATCGCCGACTCTATTGTGACATACGCTGTTTAGCCAAATCACTCTTTATATATTACTGATCCGCCCGCGGCTTGCACGCGTGTCTTGTCATTAAAAACATTACCCTCCTGCGCAGTTGGGTAAAAAGTAGTCTGTGTCTTAATCCCGGTTATAATCTATTTATATGTCAAATTTATTCGAAATCGTCCCAGCCGTTTAGTCGTGAAAACGTAATAAACAGACAGACTCAGAGGGACAGCTACTTTCCAATTTATAATATAAGTATGGGTAAGAGTTGGCCGGGGAAGTCCTAGCACCGTATCTAATGCTGCCACCAAGCAATAATGCTCGCATTGCTCTATTCCGGAATTAAGCGATAGCTCTGGTTAGTAGTAACCGACTAACCGGCCAGCGCTGAACCTTTGGTAACTAGTTTAAACAGGGGCAATGGATATGAGCTCGGGCTAATAACATCTGTGCTAAACAAATAAATATCAGGTAATCGGTTAAATACGACTTGGAGTCAGCGACTGCGAATATATTTTTAAATGACGACTGAAGATATGACTCCATTTTGATGCAGAGTAGAGCGCGCGTGCTCTGCGCTACGCACGCATGGGAGCTTAGGGTTGCGGCTGCGACGGACCAGATAGGGCTTTATCTTGCGATTGGCGAGCGTGCCCACTAGGCATGGAAATGATTCCTACTTTTCAATCATTTTCATATCATCATACGAGTAATTTTTATCATTGCTATTTCACATGTGAAAAGTCACGGGCAAAGAAAACGCCCGATCAATTCCGAAGAAATGCGAACGATATACGATGAAAACCGAACGTGATTTGATATGAATGGATTTTAGCAGGCTATGCGACATGCGTAGGTATGACATACACGTTCCATTCGTAGTTTCTAGCGAGGCGACCGGTCGCACGTATCGAGTGCGCTCGGTGAGCTCGCGGTCACCACTTTCACAAATCGCCTCGCAGGAAAAACGCTCGCAAAACGCACAAATCAGATTTTACTAAAAAAACTTACTATGGAATACTTAGATCACAAGAATCATCTCAATAATTTTAATATTAGTATAACAATTAAAATGGTAACTGATTAAACATAATATTCATATAATATATATAGACAACCTCCGTGGTGCAGTGGGCGAATAGCCGGCTGAGACGCAGGAGGTAGCGGGTTCGATTCCCACCGCGGAACAAATGTTTGCATGATCTACAGATATTTGTTCCGGGTCTGGTTGTTTCTCTATATATTATAAGTATGTATTTACAAAAAAAATGTATATAAGCATTCTATCAGTTATCTGATTCCCATAATACAAGCTCTGCTTAGTTTGGGGCTAGATAGCGCTGTGTGAAATGTCCAGCAATATTATTTATTTATTTATTTAATATTGCATGCGTAAAACGCTCGCTAAATATGGCTGCACCTATAAACACTAAACATCTTGTACCTACCCATATTACTCAATAAATGGATTTGTATAGTTTTAAAATCATCCAATTTGAGTAACGTCGAAGCGCGCTTATACGCTAAACGGCCATTGTAGCAGACCAATAGTTTAGCCGGCGGATTATCTTACCTCCCATGCGTAGGTAGCCTTACTCATTCCTAAGTGCTGCATTCAGTTAGTGAAATAATCTTTTAAAATAACTCTAAACTCTTCTCGAAAATTGCACTAGAAATAAACTGAATAAATGACTGAATGCAGCATTTACACATCGGAGATAAATAAACTACAAAGCGTATTTGCGCAATCCACGTATCAACAGGCAATTTATACCTATTACTGAGATTCAAAATTATACCCAAAAATTACTCACCGGACATGGGACTTGAACCCGCGACCCTTCCCCATGTGAATGATATACCACTCACCTAGTAGCAGGGAATGCAAATCCCTTCTGGTTCGTAACTTATGGTATGATTTTAAATCTTGAAATTTCCGTGTTCGTTAACTCTTTCTAATAAATAGATACCTATTATGCGTATTAAAAGATAGAATTAAAAATAAGCCGAGTACACTAACAATCCAAACGTAAATGCACGCGTTGTAGTATGTTTAACTCTGAGTTAGGTTAGTATTGTAAGCTAGATGCACGCACACTGAACAAGCGATCTCTCGTGTAAGCAAATTCAGTGTGTTTATTAATTAAGTTCAGATATTGTGACCAACTTGAATACAAATTAAGACTATTTCAATTACATAAAAGTCTAGTGAGTATTGTGATAACAAAATACCATTAAATATTTAAAAAACGGTGTTTTAAATTATAATATTTAAATGGCTTCTAGTCGCTTAAAGATATTTCAGAATAATATTAGACGTGGTAGTTCCGGATCCCATTCATTAGTTTAAGTTAGATTATAGTTAAAAATTTTGATTAACTTTTGTTTGCTTGTCTAGATAGATACTGTGTCGTATTCTGATGGATAACGTTAACAAACACAGCCCATGCTCCGGGTGCATTCCGAAACACGCTAAAATCGATGTCATCGCGGTAACACTGTGAGCGCGACAATGATGCCCCTTGAATCGTATGTCGAATATATGACGTCATTACATCCGCCATTTTGCGCTAACTACAGCCATGCTCCAACCGAAATCGTTATGAAATTATATAGGAGCACTGATTGCGAGCGCGTTCATGATCGTTCCGAATCCTTGACAGCACTCAACTGTCTCAGCGTGATGTCTGAATCGGTACGCAAAATACGTGAACGCTAGCAGCGATTATGTCGTGTTTCGGAATGCAGGGTGCATTCCGGCTAATGTTGCACCGGCACTGCGTTGTCATAATACTCTCGTCAATAGTAGATGGCGCTTGTGTCCATACTTATAGTAATAGCCTAGGTATGTGTAGGGTATGTGCTCTCCGTAATTGATGTTTTTATAGAAAAAATATTCATTCGCACGAAGACGGTTACTGCCAACTGTCAGCGGCAATTCATTTCTCCGTAAGTTCAGCCGCGATTAGTTCATAATCCAGGTCTATCTAGATTAGTTTATAATCGTCTAAAAGAAATCATATTTGGTGATAAGACCGATTTGGGCATTTAGTAATTTTTTATTGTCTCCTTGTTTGTAATATCACCTATTCTGCCGTCAAGCAGCATTGCTGTGTTTGGGTTTGAAGGGTA
The DNA here is from genome assembly GCA_963924445.1 of Philereme transversata. Classification (NCBI taxonomy): domain Eukaryota; kingdom Metazoa; phylum Arthropoda; class Insecta; order Lepidoptera; family Geometridae; genus Philereme; species Philereme transversata. The sequence goes on from OZ004347.1 coordinate 19,219,663, forward strand.
TGGTTGCCGGTGATATTTCAGGCACATGAGGCTTATATGCCTCAAGTTGATGGACGCAGAGCAGTGCATCGTAGGGCACATTCTAACGTGCGTGACTTACGAGGCAACTCTCTGTTATGGCGATGGTTACTGCTTAACATGTGTGCCATAAGCTTGTTCCATCTCCAAGTGGTATAAAAAAATAAGGTGTGCATAAGGAATCATTACGTATTTTATCTTCGTTCCGCTCTGGTCGATACCAGCCCAAACACTTTCAGCATAATACAGGGTGTTTGGTAATATACTGACGATATTCAAGTGACAGTTTCTCACAACATAAAAAAGACTTCTCGAATAAAAAACTACGATGTTATATTACCAAATTTTAAAGAAAATCGACTTAATTTAGGTGAATAATTCGATATAAAACTTACTGGCTACTCTTGCAATCGACATCCAAAAATAAAGGAACAACAAGAGAATTTCGAGACGTCACCAATACAATTCTGTGGTTAGATGGCAAGCATTATACAAGAGTACAGCATAAGTTTAACCCTAGAGTGGTCGCGTGGATTACCTATGTAATCCACACTTACGGAATTGTAAAATTCTCAAAAACCGCTAACGTATATTACGAGCGCTTCTAGGTACTTTAAGTTAAATAATTGACAAACGCACTCAGTGCTGCGTGCGAGATTTTCTTGTAATTATCCAGAAACCACAGCGACAACGTCAGCACAGACACCAACTCGATCCATAGATCGCTGCCACGACTGCGGAAGAAGCCGCAATAAAAGCACTCGAAAACTATGCAACACGTGCAAAAAGTTTATTTGTGGCGATCATTCGAAGGTTGTTTGTCTGTCTTGTTTAGAAAACATTAATTAGTATTTTTGATTTTTTGTGCCATTTTAGAGGTTTTTTTTGTTTTGTTGATTTTTTTTATATTCAGAGGTTGTGATTCGTTTTTATTGATTGATTTGAATACAACAATACTTAATAACACTATTACAATAAGAATTAAACGTAGTTGAAGCTCAAATGTATTTTTATTTGAATTTATAAATGGTATACAATAGTACTCCACGCGACCAATCAGGTCAGGTTTTAGTACGCGACCACTGTAGGGTTAATAAATAAAGTGTTTGTTTTACATGCCAAAATACATTTCACATTTCTATGGTAAAAAAATTCACAAATTTATTTATTATGCTCATCAAAATAATCCCTTTCATTTTTGTGCGTATATTATGATACACCCTAAATATGATTGAAATGATTGACTATTGAAATGTTTGGACTGTTATGGAGTCTGTAGTATTTAAAGGCCAATGTAGTAGATGTAGTACGCTTTGATAGTATTGCTCGGCTAACATTAAGTAGTTGTAATGTGAATTGTGGTGTTTTTGCGCATCTAAATGTATGTACTGAAAACTGAATCTGAATAAAGTAATTGACGATTTATTTATTTTTTATTTCTACGAGGCATGCCTTTTAAGTTCTGTCGTTTCCATATTTTCCGGCAATTTTGAATTTGGAACTGTTCTATATTCGAATGTGTTTACATTTTGAATCTCAAAACAGTTGAAAGTATTAGGATTAATGCTATTGTTTAGTCACAGTTTCGATTTGAATCTGTCAGGTCACGTACGAAAATGAATCTTTCTAAGGAAAATGTTCGTGCAATAATTTTCTACAACTTTAGAAGAGGCCTGACACGGCTTCAGTGTTTAGAAGAGCTAACATCTGTGTTCAGTGATGTAGCCCCATGTCTGCGGACTGTCGAACGCTGGTATTTAGAATTCCAGCGTGGACATACTAGTGTTAGTGACAGATTTCGCGAAGGACGCCCAAAATCCGCCTTCACTGAAGATAACATCATTGCTGTGAGACAACTAATTCTCGAAGATCGTCATGTGACGTATCGAGAGATAGAGGCTCTATTAGGCATCTCAGGGACAACCATTCAGAAGATCTTGCATGAAGCGCTTGGTGTGAGAAAGCTAGTTTGCCGTTGGATACCGCATCTGCTTTCCGACGATCACAAGGCGGCCCGCGTCAGATGGTGTAAGAAAACTCTGCAAAGGTTCAACCGAGGGGAGTCAAATCACGTCTACGACATCATAAGTGGTGACGAATCTTGGATCTATGCCTACGATCCTGATACCAAACAACAATCTACAATCTGGGTCTTTCAAGACGAGCCAAAGCCGACTAAAGTTGTTCGTTCTCGAAGCACTTCAAAGAAGATGGTGGCCACGTTCGTTGGAAAAACCGGCCATGTTGCGACTATTGCACTTGAAGATCGTAGAACGGTTAACGCAGAGTGGTATACTACAGTTTGTTTACCACAAGTCATCGCCGAACTTCGAAAATCTAACTCAAAGCGACGCATCATCCTGCACCACGACAACGCAAGCTCACACAGCGCTCGTCAAACGATTGAGTATTTGAAGCAGGAAAAAGTAGAAATTCTTGACCATCCTCCATACAGTCCTGACCTAAGCCCTAACAATTTCTTTACATTTCCTAAAATTAAGAAAAGTCTTCGTGGTCAAAGGTTCCAGTCCGGTGAAGAAGCAGTCGACGCTTTCAAGACAGCCATTTTGAACACCCCACTTTAGAGTGGAATAAATGTTATAATAACTGGTTTGAGCGAATGGAAAAGTGTTTTAAGCTACGTTGTGAATACTTTGAAAAACAATAAAAAGTACTATAAGGTTCTAGATGTGTTTTTTTCTTCAAACGACAAAACTTAAAAGGCATGCCTCGTACCCCCATTTATCCATATATTTTTAAATAGACTGAAAAATCTAGGTCTAATTAGGCCATCGTTTAATACTTCTCTTCATCTAGGTCAATTGTTTAATCTAATTCTTTAAGACGATATACGAATTTAGTGTCTGTGACGATTGGGCGGAGCATCCGGAAATGAAAAAAAGTAACAGTGCTATTTACTTGCTTAGGTGAAGAACGAGACAAACATGTATCATTGCCACGCCGCATTGTCGCAGGAGTAAATGACGTAAGCGACAAAAGATAAAATCTCGAATTGCATGAGAAGCAACAAATGAAAAAAAAACACTTCCATTAATTTAGGTACCATAATTACCTACATAACTATGTAAAAAAATACTTTAAATCTTTTCTAGAGTCGGAGAATAAACAATATTAGTATTTTAGAACAGCAGATTTTGATAAATAATTGTATCGAGAAAAATTTCACCAATTGCGTTTCTGACTGTCACATATGTAGTTTAAATGCTCAAGTAAATATTGCATTAATATGAAATCAGTACCTTTTTCGTTATTGAATACGACAGTTACTTGGCGGCACAATTTTTTTTTACATATCGTCTTAAGTATCGATTACTTGCAAAAATTATAGGTACATTGAACCAAAAAAGCAGTAAGTCAGCCGGGCTCATAGAGATAATGATTTCATAAGTCTTTGCAGAAATAGCATTTATGTACCATAAAATATACATTCATCATCTCAGCCCACATCCACCCACTGCTGGGTATAGGCCTCCTCGTTATCACGCCACTCTCCGGTCCTGTGCCAAGCGCATCCATTGCTTTCCAGCAACTGTCGTGATGTCGTCTGACCATCTGGCTGGTGGTCTGCCAACTGGTCTGCGCTCTTCTCGTGGCCATCACTCGATTAATGCCCTCGTCAATCCTCAGTCTTTCCTCCTTGCCAATTGTCCAGCCCATTGCTCCAAAATATGCAAGTATTTATACACGGTTTCAGGTTCGTTTTCCGAGATGGCTATACGGAAGGAACCATAAAAATCGTAGAATAATGAACATACATGGGAGTGAATCGGGTAGCCCACAGGGTCTACCGATGGTTTTCGTTTGGACCACATGAAACCCGACATCGTGTATATACCTATCTATCTCTATAAAGAGCATAAAAAACGTTTTGAAAATATATTTTGAACCATGTTCTCGTAATCGCTGCCCGGTATCGTGCGAGTTGTTTCTCGAAAGTTTTTATAGAAGCCAAACAAACTGTTCTAGCAACATCGTGCAAGTCCACACTGCCCGCCGATTGTCGGTTTTGTCAACTTTGTTAACGGCTCTCCAAAGCTTCTTCTATATCACGTGTTCTGCTATGTACGACATTAATTTAAAACACACATCCGGAATCGTATTAAATGATATTAAAGGTGGATTTAATATCGGTAGCTTGAATATTTATCCAGTAATCGATACATTTCCAATTAACAATTTTTAACGTAAATCGGCGGCGCCTTAGCGACGATGCCGCTTAGTCAGTTTAACAGGTACCTAGCTCGAATTACAGTTCTGTTAAGTACGGCCAGCAAAAAAAATGTACTTAGATTGAAAAAATACCATTTAAAAAATAATCTTCAAATATTGACCATGATTTTTTATTTTTAAATTAAAAAGAATCATCACTACTTTGGTTCATAGGTTCCCAGAACCCCAGACATGGTATCACTTAAAATAGCTCCCCGGCTCGTTATAAATAATAACAAAGTCAAAACGGAACAAAAAAAGGATTGTGTGGTTTTATGAAACCACGGTAAGAGTGAAACTTTGTTTCACATTATAGACATTTAATTAAAAATTTTCGTGGGCACAAATGAGTAATAGTCTATACACTACACGGTCAGCTGATGCGAACTATAGGCGCCGCCATATTGGCCTCGGCTGCTCTGATGAGCGCCTTTCACTTTATCCCTACTCCGCGGCCGACCGTCACGCGACATGCAATACACAGACGAAAAAGTTTGAGACGATGTAATAAAATGTTCACTCTAAAAACAAAAAACGAACAACCAAAACCTCACAAAAAACAGCAAAAGAAAAGAACTCGGAAGTGAACTGAAACGACGTGTATCGCTAACAAGTATGCCAACTCTATTGACGGGAGTGAGGCATGGGGAACGGGAGAGGGGTCGCGTTTCGAGCCAGGTACCGAGTTAAATTGACGGAGTTATACCTACATGATAAATAAATGAAACAGCCTGTATACTGTTTCATTTATATTTTAGGACTTGAAATTACGGTAGTTACAAAATTAAAAATTATCTATGGTAATGAATTTGAAAAAATCTATTTAACAACACTACTAGCCCTTAGCCCTACCTGTGTTTTCATTTAATGTCGTAAACAACAAAACACGTAGTATGTTTTTCTTCAAGATGCATTTGCACAGCTTTTCTGTGTTCTTATAACAGCGCTAACCGCTTAGCAGTATTAAGTCGGCATTTATTGTTTTGTGGCCGGCATGCGGCAGTATGCGTGCGGCCGTGGCACGGCGCATGCGTCCCATGCCCCCTATCTATTCACTCTCCCCACGACATCGTGGGACGCTGCACTGCGCTCTCGATAACAAAAAACTAAAAAATATAGTGTATTGTGCAAAATGTTGCAGTAAATTTACAGAGAATTATTGACCTGAAAACCTGACCTGGGTGAGTTAAAGTGATTAATTTTATTGGTAATGGTTTATTGTGATTGAGGAAAACTAGGATGTTAATGTTTATGAGAAATGAAATTAACATTATTAAAATTAAGGTACAGACAGTCACATTCATTAAAATTAAATTATAAAGTCATGAGTAGGGGAAACACGTACAAAACCGTATACCGGGGTAAAACCGTACCTATAGGTCTATTCTCGTCAATCATTCAAATTTCCCGTGCCCAAGCCGCTTACTGGAGTCTACCAATCAGAGCGTTTTGTCAACAAACACTTTTCGCAGCAGGTTCACGCGTTACGAAAATTGGATTTTATTGTTTTTTGGTGGTCCTGAAGTAATATTTTTGAAAATTCAAGCAATTGTTGTTAAGTTTAGGTGAACTGCAGGTAAGTCGCTCATTATTTATCCTGAAGGTTTAGTATTTATACGTAATTTATGATACTTGTAACGGCGAATTTACCTTGCTTAGATAATAGTGTGAGATAAGTGTTGACAACATAGCAATGGGTCAAAACCGTACGGGGTAAAACGGCTACACGATTTTAACCGGAGTTGATGAAACTTTAAGTTCCTTACATTCCTAGCTGACTAATATCTCACAAAACCGGAAACCTTAAAAAACAAGATAAAACGAAAAAACAAGAAAATCAATCAAGTTACCAATGATGATAACAATACGGTACAAGTCGCATAGATGAAGGTTGGGTCCAATGTATGGCTTGCAAGGGCTGGGCTCATGAAGGCTGTACAGGCTACAGTTCACAGGAGCTGAATGATTTCATATGCAGAGGATGTATTGCAGATTATGTACATAACTTCCGGGGCAATACCGGATATAGTATACGGTTTTACCCAGGTGTTAGGGCAAAATCGTAAATAGTAGAAGTTTGCTATTTTGCTGGCATTTTTTTAAATGCCTTGATTTTAGTAATATGTGTACGTAATTGTGTATCTATATACTAATTAAAAATGTTGATTTGATTTATTGGTGTTTAAAAATTAACGACCTACAGGCCTAGATCTCCCCTATCATCAATTTCTCGTTAGATTACATTCTAATTCTAGTTGCAATAATATGAATAACTTAAAATATTTGCTATAAAAGGGCGTCATTAAAAAATATTTCTGATAGCATACTTCTTGCTAAGGAAGAGTCAGATGGGTAATAAAATGAAAGACAAAACATCGTCATCAGGGGTCACGCAATATGCAATTTTGATATTCAATGAATACCCAATGGATTTCTGTTACAAGACGTTCTAAAGTCAACCTAGGTAGATTATGTAGAGTTAGGGTAATCTCTATCTCACTTGTAGGTAGAGCGGATCGAAGAGAGAAGGGTTTTCGCGCGGAATTTAATGTTTTGATTTGTGTGACCCATTTGCACATGGGTTGATTGCTGTTCAAAACTGTTGGTGTGATTGTTACCGCGTGTCTCTTCTTATTGGTGCCAGATATTTACAAAATAATTCTTCCAAAATATTGTAGTTAAGTGTATCCAGAGTGTGAATTAAGCTGTTGTGGACGCGTTAGGCTTCTCGATGATTAACTGGATTTCCTATAAATATTTCAGTGTTTTTAGGGTTCCGTACCTCAAAAGGTAAAAAAGGAACCCTTATAAGATCACTTTCTTGTCCGTCTGTCCGTCTGTCGGTGTGTCACCACCGATTTTCTCAGGAATGGGTAGACCTAGCAAGTTGAAATTTATACCAGATACTGAGGTCTATAGTCCCTAAGGTGTATAAAAATCAAAGTCCTGAGTCAACACGATAAAAAGATATGGGCAAATTTAGATTTTCGCGAAAACTTCTAAGTACCAAAATTTACCGTAATTTTCAATATTTTTTATATTTCGGCTTTGACATGGTACGCTTTAAGACAAATGTAAAGGGTTTTCTACAGGGTAGGGAATGCATTGACAATACATCGGGTGTTGCCGGAGTCGATAGGCGACGGTGACCGCTTACCATCAGGTGGGCCTTAAGCCTATTTCTCTACAACGAAAAAAAACGGTCAAGTGCGAGTCGAACTATTCATTTCTATGTCTAGGTAACGGGAACTACCATATATGTTTTCGACCCAAAACCTATAGGATACTTCCGGTTGACCTAGAATCACGAAATTTGGCATAAAGCAAGGTCTTACAGCATAAATATTGGAAAAATTCCAAAAAATAAAAGAAGTTGAAAATTAAAAGGTGTCCCCATACATACATAGTTGACGCCTATTAAGATAGTCCTCTGAGTTGTATGGATGCTCACACAATTTAGAGGACAATGGGTAGGAACGGAACCCTCTGCGCACGAGTTCGACTCGCACTTGACAGGTTTTTTTTGTTGTAGGGAAACAGGCTTAAGACTTACCTGATGGTAAGGTCACCGTCGCCTATCGACTCCGGCAACTACCGATGTATTGTCGATGCGTTCCCTGCCCTGTAGAAAACCCTTTACATTTGTCTTGAAGGGTACCATTGTCGTAGCCTAACGGGAAAACCTCAGACCTTTAATAATTGAATAAGTATAGACTTTTGTCATTTGATATTACTATCATCTATCTATTGTACTTTTGTTATGTGTTGTAATAGAGTCATTAAAAAAATAGCCAGCCTTTTGCCTGATGCTTGGTCGCGGAGGATTTGTCCTTTGTAAAAATATACGTTTCAAAGGGTTGTGATTGTAATGAATAAATGTTTTTTTTTATTTCATGGGTTCCCTATAGTCCTTATAGATAACATACAGCTTAGAGTCGTTTCACTAATTTACTGATCCGGCTCGAAGGACCTAGTGCTTTTTGGTAGAATAGTTTAGGTATGACTATCCAAAATTGAGGATTAAGTACAAACGTATTAGGTACATGAAAAACATTCGAGTAGGGCCAAGCGATAACCTGCTCAGATTGACAACACGCGACGGCAGTACCGCCTGAGCTGATTAACCAGTCGGCACGGTCTCTGTGCTACGTAGAGTACGTAGATGGGTTATTGCTTTGATCCGATCTGGTGTTTCGCACGAAACCGAATTTATATGAAATGCCATATATTCCGTAAAAAAAATGTGACTCCGAACACTCCAAGAGGATAAACAAGCTGAAAGGCGGCGGGTAGTTCGCTGTTGCCACTTGTAGACTCCATAAAGTTAGTAAATCGTTTAAAGGGCAAGGTGCTTTTATAACAAACTCCCAAGGGATGTACAAAATTTTACAATTAACAAATTTAAAATCGTAATTAAACAAAATCTTTATAAAAAAGCCTACTATAAAATATCGGATTATTTAGATGATAGAGAAGCTTGGGATTGAAATTGCTCCAACTGGTTCAAAATGTTACAATTTAGACGTAATTTATTTTCTGTATGTATTCTAAAAGGATCATTAAAAAAACAACCAGCCTTGTTTCTTGCCTTTCTTTCCTGGCTTGGTTACGAAGGAACAAGCAGTATAATTGACGTTTCAAAGTGATCCTTGTGATTTTAATGAATAAAAATATTTGACTTTGCCTTTTGACGGCCATTGGGGCAGAAAGGTTCTATAGTGGGACCACGCACTGAACAGCGCACTAGATGCAAAGGCGACCTGATAAAGGTTGCTGGGAGCCGTTGGTTGCAGGCCGCGCAAGATTGGTCGCTCTGGAAATCTATGGGGGAGGGCTATGTTCAGCAGTGGACGTGGCTGATATGATGAAGTTACTTCACTATACATCATCATCCACAGCCCGACTTCGCCCAGTGCTGGGTAAAGGCTTCTCCAAGTTTGTGCCATCCACCACGATCCTTCACTATACTGTAGGTAGGTATAAATATTTACAAGCGTAAAAAGTATCGAAGTCAGAATGAAGCAAACATTAAGAATTACGACAAGTCGTGAGAAAGCCGCTGATAACCGATAGACTACGACACCTAGCGGTATAGTTAGCAACATAAGTTTGTACAACTGCTGAACTCATTTTGAGACATTAGTTCAATGCCACGTGGATTGATTAAGTGTTTTTCTCTCAAGAACTGATAAAATCTGATGCAGATGTTAAAGGAAGTCAAAATTTACTGTCTTGGGGATACTTCCGCCTGGGATGAGGGTTAAGCGGGATGAGCAGTTAAGCTAGGCAGCAATTGCAAACAACTTATAGAATAGTTACCATCTAGAGTTTACCACAGACGCCGAGTAGCCAGACTTTCAGTTAAAAAAAAAAATCATTTTGGTGAATGTGCGCAAGATCTTCATGACCTTATCCTTGGCGCTGTGGCTGGCAAGGATTGGATGAGAAGAGCTGAGGATCGGGCTCAATGCCGCACCCTGGGAGAGACCTACGTCCAGCAGTGGACTGTTATAGGTTGTTGATGATGATACTACCTTGCCGTATATTGTTGATTTCCTTCAACTTTTCTTATTAGCACAAGTTTCCAGTGGAACTCACTTCCGGCCTATGTTTTTCTGAATCAGTATAATCTCGGAGTCTTCAAGTCCAGAGTGAACAGATTCTTTCTAGGCAAGCGTGCTCTACCTTCGATCACACACTTACCACCAGGTGTAGTGGCCGAACGCTTGGCTATCATCAATAAAAAAATCTATAAATCGTTGCAATGCTCTTTACGACTTGTGACAGGCACAAAGAAATCAAATGCCTACCATTGGCTTACTCTGAAAGCACAGTCACAAACCTTTGCTTTGGCCACCAGCTACTTTTGTTCGGTGGAAATAAATCTCATCTATTCTTTTAGGTCTATTCTCCAATTGATAAGATACTCGTAATGACTATGGATACCGCTTCTCTGGCAATTATTTTGTTAGACTAAGGTTTAGAGTCAACCCAACGCAGCTAGATCTACCCAGATGCTAGCTAGTGTTGGTTAAACTTTTCAGGTTGGTGTTCGATTTGCGCCACTGACCGTACAGTCTGACTTACAGTTTTTTCTACTTATTCAGCTATTGTGTGCTAATGAGCTATCGGCCGGCGGCGTCTAGTCTTACTAATGCTTGCATTATACTATAACTTTGTTTAACTATATCGTTTTAGTCCAAATCCTGGTGGTTTTAAAGCTGAATCATACAAAGAGTCTATTAATTTTAAAAGTGCGAAAGTACTTTTGCATTTATGCCATAACCACAACTTACGCACTAAAGTCAATGCTGACATAGACGTATGCACAATTGGTATTCCCATTTTTTACTTTCTTTGAGTCATTTACGTCTTTGGTGTGTTGGTTTCGTAAACAATATAAACATTTATGCTGGGCATTTCACACAGCGATTATCTTGCTCCAAAAAAGCAGAAACTCAATAATGGAACTTTTGTAAATTTACAGAAATAACGTTATTGATTTGTTATATCATCTAAAGGCCGTAAAAAATATTATATTATTCTATATTGATTAATAATAATAAATAAGTAAGCAAGTACCTTGACTTGGCTCATAAGATTACCGCCATGTGGGATGTGGAATCAACTATTATCGTTCCAATAGTTGTGTCGGTCAACAGACTGATAGCGAAGAGCCTCGACCAATACCTTGAGAGGCTCTCGCTAGGAAGTTGGATCAAGGGACATCTGACAGAACTTCTACTCCGGTACTCCTGGACTCGGCACGCATAATCAGGAGGTTCCTCTCTCTGCAGCCCTAGCCACCGATCGCTTGGGCCTTGCTTCGCGGTCGGTGGTTTACTATTTTTATAAATATATTTTTTACTATAATGTTTGTTTTTTGTAAGATACTTTGTAGTTAGAAATGTATTTGATATAAACGAGTTTTAAAATAAATATGTGTGAATAATAATTAATACTGGACAATTCACACAGCGCTATCTAGTCCCTAACTAAGCAGAGCTTGTATTATGGGAAGCAGATAACTGATAGAATACCAACTTATATACTTTTTTTTGTAAATACATACGTGTATTTGCATTTGTTTCGCGGCGGGAATCAAACCCGCAACCTCCTGCGTCTCAGCCGGCTATTTATATTAATTTTTATTGTTTTATTTTAGCTTGTTAAGTACCCTTTCAGAAAGAAAAACCAAGTGGCACATTATATGTTGGACCTATTTAAATTAGTCACAGACTATTAGAGCACTACTTTTACAAGCAAACTTTGACATTTAATAATTATTAGGTACTAACTGACACTTGAATTTATTATGACATTATGATATAAGTGCGGTAAGTTGAAAATTACAGCCGAGGCGATATTGCTAGCCCGAGCCGTAGGCGAGGGCTACAAGAAAGCAGAGGCTGTAATTATCAAAGCGCACGTATGTCATACGACGTTTTATAACATATTTGCAAGGAAATAAATAAAACTCGGACTTTCTTATACGAATAAATCTTTAATCACTTGTTAAAGCAGTTAGAAAAATTTGAAAAATTTGTAAAATTGATTATTACGTTGCCAGTTGGCATTTTTAATGTTGTCAAGTTATTATTATTATCTCCCAAAGTTAATTTTATTCTTAAAATGTTGACCACTTTTCTGACATAAAAACCCTTTGCTAAGGTTTAAAAAAGTACCGTTCGTTTTAGACGGAGCATCTTGATAAACCGTACTTTTTACCTTATTAAAAAGAAACTCGTGCGTTTTACATTACAATAACGCACAAGTACGTAATGACATATATTACGATATTGAAGTTGGTGAAATAAGAGACCCTTTATGAGCAAATGTGTTATAAAATTAATTACTGTCAATATTAAATTAAATTATTATTACAACGTATTCAATCAAATTCAATCCATTTATTTATCCTTTGAAAAATTACAATATTCCTAGATATGTCGGTAAAATAATAAAAAATGCGTGAGTGTCGCGGAACACTCGGTTGGAACGACGTTCCTTTCGTAGCATATTATTATTAAAATAATAATATTAATATTAATTAAACAATATTATAATAATTGTATTATTATTTTATAGCATGCTATAACCGTCTACACACTAATGAAAGGGTCGTGACGGCAACTCGTGACGGAAACATCTTACACTTTTTTTCGCCTAGCCGTCGGTACCGTGCGATAAGAAACTTCGTTTCAATAATAAAATAAAAATAAATAATAATGTGTTAAGTATATATAATGAAATATTTGTAAAACTAAAAATATGCTTAACAATAATAACTATAAAATTTTACGAAAACATGGCCTGCCTTCCTGTTGCTATACCCTTCCAGGGTTCATATCTGAAACTATCTACCTGTAACATTTGTGAAACACCATGTGAAAGCAATTGATTGATCGAGCTAAGCGAGATCTCTAAGTCAACTTGGGCAAATCGGCGTTGTATGTATGTATGTATGTATGTTTGTTTGTCCAAGGATAACTTTCGAAGCGTTTATCTGATCATCGTAAAATTTGGTATATAGGTAGATAGTGATGGCACAATTTTGGTGTGACTAAATTAGCTAAAAATGTTGGGGGGGTTTTTGAGATATTGCGGTTCAAGAGGGGTAAAAAGAAATGAAAATGAGACTTTTAGGTCAAGTGGGACGTCAAATGAAAGGTCTTCATTAGTATATTTCAACCCTGTTTTTATTTTTAGTTTAATTTCTGTAGTTTTTGAGTTATTAGCCATAATAAAAACAAAACTTTGACAAAATTCGCAGGGTACACCAGTGACCCCACAGTGCTGTAATGGTATGCGTGTGCCTTAAGTAACACAAATATAGGCAAAAGTCTGAAATCCAGAATAACTGCAATTTGTACCCCTAAAAAGAGTAACCAGATAACATGAACTCCCGTTACCTGTAATTTGAATGAAACTGTAGGTCAAGTTATTTGGTTATTTATTTCGTGGTAATATTTTAATAGTAGTGTGTAATTTTAATAGTATATTTTAATAGTAATTACAAATAATATTTTTTTATTTTAATCAAAGACTCGCGAGATCTCAGTTCGGGGCGAACCACTAGTGTATTGAGTATTGAGGACGTGCTACTTTATAATTTATATATTCTCCTAGTTTCCTCCCAGTTAAAATACGCTCCTTAGAAAAATTATATGGATGTAAAACCGGAGGGCCGTCTAGTACTTGACTTACCTACATAGGCTCAGGTACTTTTCATCAAGCAAATAAATGGTAATGGTGTAAAGTGGTCAAATGTGGCAGTCCCCTCATTCCGGTAACGAGGATTTCCTCGTTTGCATCAAATCACCAGCATACCTCAAGAATCATTATGGAAGCTTTCCAGCTGTGGTCTTTTGGTTGATCTTTTATTCATTCGGCTTTTATACTAGTGATTCGCCCCGAACTGAGATCTCGCTAGTCTCCCATAAAAACATTAATATATATTATTCATAATCTTTGACTATCAAAATAGTGTCACGAAATAAACAACCACCTTACTTGACCTACAGTTTTATTCAAATTACAGGTAATGGGAGTTCATGTATTTGGTTACTCTTTTTTGGGGTACAAAATGCAGTTATTCTGGATTTCAGACTTTCGCCTATATTTGTGTCAGTAAAGCCACACGAATACCAAATTTCAGCATTGTGGGGTCACTGGTGTACTCTGTAAATTTTGTCATAGTTTTGTTTATATTATGGCTAATAACTCAAAAACTACAAGGATTAAACTAAAAATAAAAACAGGGTTGAAATGTACTGAAGACCTTTCATTTGACGTTCCACTTGATCTTATAGTCTAATTTTTTTTTCTTATCCCTCTTGAACCCCAATATCTCAACAACCCCCCCACATTTTTATCTCATTTAGTCACACCAAAATTGTGTCATCACTACCTACCTAAGTACCAAATACAATGATCAGATCAACGCTTCGAAAGTTATCCTCGGACAAACATACATACATACGTACAACGACGATTTGTCCAAGTTGATTTGGAGATCTCGCTTCGCTCGATCAGTAATAAATAATAATACTTTTGGAGCTGATTTTAGGGACTTATCGTCATTTTCTGATCTAATATGTATACGAAATGGTTATTGGAACAATGTTGTTGTGAGTGAGGTTGAACCATGAGGTTCATAATGATTTTCAAAAATGATACGAAAAGCAATTGTGACTTTGTGCTTTCCTTAGTACATAAATTCAGCTTTCAAGGCGTATAATCTTCTTATAGACAGCTGATTAAGTAGTTTCTTTAAAGTTTTTTTAAATATACTTTTTCTAAAAAACATAAAAAATTTAATACACACATTTTGCTTGTAAGGTTTATTCTACTTTGTACTCGTATTCATTTATTTGGTAAAAACTTTAGTGCTTTTAATTGGCCACCTGTTGCCAACTCTCCCTTGTCGATGAGTCAGCTCCGTAGTTCTACCTACCACCAGATTCCAGCTGCGTGTTAACACTTCCCCGACAATGCCCGACATTATGCATTTATTCGGATTGTATTGCGCGACGTGCGCTGACCACATGGTGTTTATCTGTTGCATAAAGTGCAGTGGATTTTGAACCTTTTTAACCACCAGCTAAGAACATGTGCATAAAATTCATGTTTAATTTTAACCTTTTATCGATTAGCAGGTATTTTTGTTTCACTCTTTATCAATGATCTTAAAGATGGCCTTACTGAATAATTTAAATTGTTTATTGTGAATCGTATAAACAATAAACCAAACCCTTATGCACAAAGGGCGGTCTTGTTGCTAAGTATTTTTTTCCAGATAAACTTTGGATGAATAGGATCATAAAATAAAAATAATACTTAGAGAAAAGGATAACTGATTCTTTGGGTAGGGTTTTCAACATTTTTCTTTACTAGGTACTTGAGAATTGTAGATCGAGCGAAACGAGATCTCTAAATCAACTTGGGCAAATCGCAGTTGTATGCATATACATACGTTTGTTTGTTCGAGGATAACTTTCGAAGCGTTCATCCGATCATCGTGAAATTTGGTATATAAGTAGGTAGTGATGGTTCAACTTTGGTGTAACCCAATGAGCTAAAAATGTCTGGGGGTTGTTGAGATACTAGGGTTCAAGAGGGGTAAAAAAAACACAGAATTGGACTATCCGGTCAAGTGGCTCGTTTAAGAAAAGGTGTTTATGAGCACATTTGGATTCCGTTTTTATTTTTAGTTTAACCCTTGTCGTTTTTGAGTTATTAGCCATAATAAAAACTGAACTTTGACAAAATTCACAGCGTATACCAGTGACCACACTGTGCTGAAATTTGGTACGCGTGTAGCTTTAGTGACACAAATATAGGCAAAAGTCTGAAATCAAGAATACCTGCAATTTGTACCTCATAAAAGTACCCCATTATTTCGTTTTAAATAATAATTATCCTAAACAGTAACCTATTCATATTTGCATACAGTCTTTGTAACGATTGGTGCGTAGACTCTACAATACTCTACCTCGTACCATACCCGTTTTATATATGTATTGTTGTACATAAAGAGGAGGCCTATACAAGCCAGCAGCTGGCCGGACGCGCTCCTATTTACTTATAATGTGTATTTATGTGAGTGGTGAGCACTGATAGCTCGTAAATATTCGATATAGCTTAGAAGCAAATGAAGGTGTGGCTGGATTGATTATTGCGACTGTGGGACTAGGAAATGTACAAAGCCCAAAGGGATTGAATTGAATATTTATGATAAGACTAGCTGTTGCCCGCGACTTCGTACGCATTACACTTCTAAATGTGTAGGTAACCTAGAAATAAAGATAAACTCGCTGTTGCAACTTGACTTGATTTTTATCCCATGGGAACTGATTTATGGGATAAAAAGTAGTATATATGGTAATTCAGGTTGTGATCTACGTATATACTAAATTTCATTGAAATCGGTTGCACCGTTATGACGTGATTGAGTAACAAACAAATACATTTATTTAAAAAAACTTCTAAGACAAACTAAAAGAAAACTACATATTTTCTTCTGACCAAAATTTTCTAGTCTTTACCATTTCAAATTTCGAACTCTACGTCCCTATGAGGCCGGGTTCTAAGTGCACAACCTCTTTATGCTTAGAAACTTTCAATAGAGGTACTAATATAGTACTCACCGTACTATATTAGTACGGTGGTACTTTCGAGACATTCCAATTTTAAAGAGTATGTGCTTATGTTTTTACGTGATTTCAACCTTTTTTGAATAAAATTGGATTGAGTTTTCAAACATGTGTCAAAATAAAATGTTATTTAAATCAAAATCACTAAGGAGTATTGATATAACTTTCTACCCCTTTTTGACCCCGTTAGGGGATGAATTTCATTAAAATACGAAACACGTTTTCCATCAATTCTGTTAAAAAAGGTTTATGCAAAATTTGAAGTAGATTTGACCAAGGAATCACGTTGTCCCATACAAACTTTGCCCCCCTTTTTCACCCCCTTAGGGGTAGAATTTCTGAAAATCTTTATCGGATGCCTGTCATACAAAGAACACATCCTCCAAGTTTCAGATCTCTACTATCAACGGTTTAGGTTGTGCGTTGATCCGTCAGTCAGTCATTTTATGTGTATGTATAGATATAAAATATTTATTGGATTTATAACTTCAAAATTTGTTGACGCTTGAAAAAGAAGGGTCCTAGCCGCATTCGAAGAAGCACCTAAATAAAGTAATTCTAGACCTAGTGACCGAGTTTCCAAGCCGCCCCGCCCGAAGGCCTTCGATATGTCTACTGACATTCGTCGTAATCTCCCTAGCACGAAAGCGTCCTGCTGAAAATACTACCAGCTGTCACCCATTCAAGTAACCGCTGCGTACAAAAGTACATGTACCTCTTCGTATATTATTAATCCATCCTTATCACAGAAGTTGCCCAAGTCAACAAGGATGTTCTCCTGAGCCGGTAGATAAGTTATATGTTTGCATAAGTATTGCACGATTGCTTATCTTTGAACTAAGCTGGGGGTAAGTGGTGACGATGGCCTTGCAATGTAATTTTGAGGTTATTAATATTATTGATCGAGCGAATCGAGATCTCTAAATCAACTTGGGCAAATAGGCGTTGTATGTATGTATGTTTGTTTGTCCGAGTAGGTAGGTAGTGAATGCACAATTTTGGTGTGACTAAATGAGCTAAAAATGCGGGGGGGTTGTTGAGATATTAGGGTTCAAGAGGGGTAAAAAAAATGAAAATGAAACTATTAGGTCAAGTGAGACGTCAAATGAAAGGTTATTAGTACATTTCGACCCCATTTTTATTTTTAGTAAAGTTTTTGTAGTTTTGAGTTAATAGCCGTGTGATAAAAACTAAACTTTGACAAAATTCACAGGGTACACCAATGACCCCACAGTGCTGTAATTTGGTATACGTGTAGGTTAAGTATCACAAATGTAGGCAAAAGTCTGAAATCCAGAATAACTGCAATCTGGTACAGATTGCAGTTATTCTGGATTGAGAAAAAAGAGTAGCCAATTTACATGAACTCCCGTTACCAGTAATTTGAATGAAACCGTAGATCAAGTTATTTGGTTTATTTGGTCGTGGCGCTATTTTGATAGTCAAAGAGTACGAATAATATTTTATTTGTTTTTATGGGAGACTCGCGAGATCTCAGTTCGGGGCGAATCATTACTCCTCCATGACTGCCTCCATGGCGCAGTGGGCGTATAGCCGGCTGAGACGCAGGAGGTAGCGGGTTCGATTCCCGCCGCGGAACAAATGTTTGCATGATCTACAGATATTTGTTCCGTGTCTGGGTGTTTTTCTATCTATTATAAGTATGTATTTACAAAATAAAGTATATAAGTTATCTGGTTCCCATAGTACAAGCTCTGCTTAGTTTGGGGCTAGATAGCGATGTGTGAAATGTCCAGCAATATTTATTTATTACTTAGTAGGTACTTACTGAAATAAACTTACAGTAGCCTTTTGAGAATCGAGCTGACCCGCTAGAAAATTTCAGCTTCAATTTCATTTCAGCTTTGAAATCGAAATTTCAGTGTAGGTACTTACCTACTACGTTCATAGTGTGAGTCATTTGTCAAAAGCCACTTACGACAATCGAGCATAAAGTCTCCTGTCGATACTAATTATTGCTGGTCCTGTGTTTCGTTTTACTGATACTTTATTTCAAAAGTATAGTCTTTGGGTTGTGTTGATCGAAGTGTGAAGTGTCTCAAGTCTCATTCGACGTGAACGGAACCACTTTAAGCTCCTGGCATTCATTATACGTGACCTACTTGCGAAAGGGTCTCACCTGCATTGGGAGTTGGGACCCCTCGGTTGGGGTGGCCGGGTCGTTGACCTTCGTCTCAAGGTCATTGAACGATAAAGTGTCAAGACGTATGCTTAAGAATTTTGTGTTTGCTTTGAAATGAACTGCTTCGTTCATATCTATTCCTACTCATACGTGTTTAAAAGATTTTCTTTAGATAAACTTTGAGATATCTTAGTAGTAACATACTTATTGCAGAATTATATTACATCTAAAACTCGTAAACATCACATAGATCAGATCAGATAGATCAGGATATCGCTCTCTAGGTCGCAAAATTTAAAAAAGTGTCCCCCTTTTATATTCCGTAGCAAGCGAACAAATGCGTACCTATTAAGGTAATCAGTATTGCATAACGCTCCTACGACAACATGCAGATCAATAGGATACGCGTCACTGACCAAGCCTGTGTATGTGCTTTCAACTACATCCTATTCCACGGTGAGGATATTTAGTGACGAAGGTGCGTCATCAGCCTTCGTGTTCACTGGACCGTGAGATCTGTCTGCGAGCCAACACCGGAGGTATCGAACGACAACTTCACAATCATGCATCAATGCAATTATTAGAATCAATACATAATCATGGGCACTGTTTCTCTTTCTCCGCAATGCGTATTTCTGAGATAGTTTTTTGTAGAAAGGAAACCAAATTGGTGAAAGGTTTGAGTCGCATCCTTTCATGATCATAATTTATCTATCCAATCTGTTCATTGAGTTATAAGTACCTATTTAAGGATGAAAACCGGGAGAAATAAGGATTTTATAATACTTACTTGTACTATTTGGTTTCTAAATAAATATACAATCGTAACATTCTTGCCTGAAATCAAAATAGATTTTTCAGTTGTTTTCATTGAAGAGAAATGAGTCAGCTAATCTATAAATATAAAATGCTTTGTCCTGAATGACTGATTGACGGATCAACGCACAGCCTAAACTAGCTGATCGTAGAAACCTGAAACTTGAAGAGTGTGTTCTATGTATGACATAGGCATTCGATAAGAAAGGATTTTCCGAAATTCTACCCCTAAAGGGAGGAAAAGGGGGACAGAGTTTGTATGGGACAACGTAATCCAATCTACTTAAAATTTTGCATAAACCTTTTTTAACAGAATTGATAGAAGACGTGTTTCGTATTTTATTGAAATTCATCCCCTAACGGGGTTAAAAAGGGGTAGAACTTTATTTTGGCGGTAATATGCTTCGAAGTTGATACCAATACTCCTTAGTGTGTTTGATTTAAATTACATTTTATTTTGGCACATGTTTAAAAACTCAATGCGATTTTATTCAAAAAAGGTTGAACTCACTTAAAAACATAAGCAAATACTCTTTTAAATTGGAATGTCTCAAAAGTCACCGTACTATAGGAGTACCTCATTTGAAGTTTTCTAAACTTAACGAGGTTATGCACTTTTAGGACACGGCCTCATAGGGACGTACAGACAGAGAGACAAAGTTACTTTCAAATCGGTATGAACGTAGATTATAACCTGGATTAACACATAGGCTACTTTAGGCCCTGGATTAAAAACGCGTGCGAAGTCGCTGGCGGAAACTAGTATTTTATATTTAGGTATAATAATTTCGAAAATAGCCACTCCAGATATACTTTACTACATTATTTTTATAGTTCAGTCCTTGGATTATACTGTGAAAATGATTGTTGAGCACTTAACACTGTTATAAATCGTATGGGGATAAAAATGGTGGCTCAACTCATAAACTATAAATGATGAATCGATGAAGAAAGAATGGTTTTGTTATTCAAAGTCATCAATATTTTTAGATTAATATTTCCTAGGTTTATTATTGATTCTAAAGAAACATTCGTAAATATTGTTACTTTACCGCAGTTATATTGAGAAGGTCACTTTTTCGCAAGTTTTTTATTGTTATTGATCGAGCGAAGCGATCTCCAACTCAACTTGGCCAAATCGGCGTTGCATGTATGTATGTTTGTTTGTCCGAGGATAACATTCGAAGCGTTTATCCGATCATCGTGAAATTTGATACATAGGTAGGTAGTAATGGCACAATTTTGGTGTGGCTAAATGAGCTACAAAAATGGGGTGGGGGGAGGGGTTGTTAAAATATTGGGGTTCAAGAGGGGTAAAAAAAATTAAAATTAGACTAATGTGTAAAATAAGGTCAAGTGGTACATCAAATGAAAGGTCTTCATTAGGACATTTCAACCCTGTTTTTATTTTTAGTTTAATCCTTGTAGTTTATGAGTTATTAGCCATAATAAAAACAAAACTTTGACAAAATTCACAGGGTACACCTCACTCACAATGCTTAAATTTGGTATTCCTGTAGCTTTAGTATCACAATTATAGGCAAAAGTGTGAAATCTAAAAAAACTGCATTTTGTAACCCAAAAAAGAGTAACCACTTTATATAAACTCCCGTTACGTATAATTTGAATGAAACTGTAGGTCAAGTAAGTTGGTTATTAATTTCGTGGCACTATTTTGATAGTCAAAGAATACAATTTTTTTTATTTTTTTTTATGGGAGACTCGCGAGATTTCAGTTCGGGGCGAATTACTAGTTTATTACGTTTCGCTTCACTTCCGAATGTCAAGGATTTGATTTTTGTCAAAAAAATTACTTTTTTTGTAGATATAAAAAAAGAAGTAAAAACACAATGACAAAAATCAAATCCTTGACAATCGGAAGTGAAGCGAAACCTTATAAATAACAATAAAGAACTTGCGAAAAAGTGACCTTTACAAAGCATGATAAAAAATAATTGAAAAAGTATAGTTTGCATCAATACCGTACTACTATCGTTTATTAGTAGATAAAAGGGAGAGTCGAACCAGTCTCTACATTCTCTAACAGAGGACTATAATTGATCGAGCGAAGCGAGATCTCCAAATCAACTTGGGCAAATCGGCGTTGTATGTATGTATGTTTGTTTTTCCGAGGATAACTTTCGAAGCGTTGATCCGCTCATCGTAATTGGTACGTATATAGGGTAGGTAGTGATGGCACAATCTTTGTGTGATTAAATGAGATAAAAATGTTAGGGGGTTGTTGAGATATAGGGGTTCAAGAGGGGTAAAAAAAATGAAAATGAGACTATTAGGTCAAGTGGGACCTAAACTAAAAGGTCTTCATTAGTACATTTAGAATCCGTTTTTATATTTAGTAAAGTCCTTATAATTTTTGAGTTAGTAGCCATAATAAAAACTGAACTTTGACAAAATTCACAGGGTACACCAGTGACCCTACAATGCTGAAATTTGGTATTCATGTAGCTTTAGTGACACAAATATAGGCAAAAGTGTGAAATCCAGAATAACTGCAATTTATACCCCAAAAAAGGCTAACCACATTACATGAACTCCCGTTACCTCTAATTTGAATGAAACTGTAGGTCAAGTTATATGGTTTTTTTATTGCGTGGCATTATTTTGATAGTCAAAGATAAATAATATTTTTTTGTTTTAATCGGAGACTCAGGAGATCTCAGTTCGGGGCGAACCACTAGTACTCTTCACACGCATACGTCCATTGACTGGAAGACAAAAGCACAAGTTCACGTGAGAACAGACACGTCCCGCCCGGCGGCCCTTTGAATAGCCTGACTGCAATCGATGACCCAATTTCCAGAGCTACTTGCATGTGTCTTACATAATAATAGATAGATGGATAGATATTCATCGCTTTATTGTAAATCACACTTAAATTATAAAACAATATAAAAAAACAAATAACAATACACGCAGAAATACAAGTGGCGGTCTTATCGCTAAAAGCGATCTCTTCCAGACAACCTTTTATTCCTTTGGATTTCATTTCGTTATGGGACGGTAGCATTTAATAAAAATTATTCTAATAATACTAGTCATATACCTATGTTGGTTGTCTGGTAGAGATCGCTACTTAGCGATAAGACCGCCAGATGTGTTTATTCAATGAATAATGTTAATTTTAATTGTTTTGTTGTTTATGGTGTGCAATAAAGTATTAACTCTCTATCTCTGTCTATATCTTTTTTTTCTAATTATTAAGAACTAGTATTTAATTTACAAGAGGGTTCGTTTTCTGTTAATTTTGACGGAACCTCTCTCCATCTCTTGAACAGATCTGTAAACCAATCTGCTAATGTGAATAATTTTTCATATTATTATGTTTTAGGGTTCCGTAGACGTATTTTGTAGACACGTATTTAAACTGGTTTCTTGCACTCACGACAGAACACGCGTCTTCACGTACACGTGCTCAATACGTGCAAATCTGGGCTCACATACTAACTCTTCGTTCGACACAATGCACCCGCCACGCCATGCACCTGTCCCCGATACAATACCAACTGCTACATTACTCTTTATTTCTTAGTCCTCTTTTGGTAGATGTCTAGTGACCATAATAAATGTATTATATGTCATACAAAATTTACAGTCATTACGTCAATGATCTCACTGCTAGACCGAGTCCCCAATACCGAAATTCGCAAGCGGACTAAAGTTCAAGACGTTAGCAAGCGTATATTGGGACTCAAATGGAGTTGGGCAGGACATGTGACCAGGCGCGGTGATGACAGGTGGAGCAGGGTGCTGACTGAGTGGTGGCCCCGAGATGGAACCAGGAACGCAGATCGTCCACCGGCAAGATGGGTCGACGACATTATAAAAATCGCAGGTCGTATGTGGGTTAGAACAGCGACAGAGGCGAATGGCGACAACGAAGAGAGGCCTATGCCCAGCAGTGGGATGAGAAGGGCTGACGTTGATGATGATGATGACGTCAATGATCGAGGGAAGATGACCTGGGGTATTAATAGCTTCCTTAGTGACCGTGAAAGAACCAGACTAAACGGCACAACTGATTTCAATGAAATTTGATATACAGATAGATTATAACCGGGATTGGGACATAGGCTACTTTTTATCCGACTGCGCAGAAGGAGGGTAATGTTTTTATTGACAAACGACGCGTTCGCAGCCGCGGGCGGGTCAGCTAGTTCATTTGTAATTTTAATTTCAAGCAGCTTTCGGTTTCAATACAATATATAAAAGCAGGATCAACTTTCAGAGCTAAACTTGAAGTTTAAGTACTATTACAGAAATTGGGTTTCAGTACATACTCAAAATATCGTTTGTAAATATTGATGTTGTGATTGTGAAAGACGGTCCTTTTACGCACAAGCTGCATCTGCATCTACAATCTGTCATGACAGTATGTTATCTTTGGTATACTTGTTCAACAACAACTTAACTCAGGTAAAAATAAGGGTGCAGCATTGTAATACATATTTGTAATACATCAATTTGTAATCAGCAAGAATAGAATAGAATACTCTTTATTGCACACCAACAAAATCAAAAATACAATAAAAATACACAAAAATTAAGGTAAGTACAATGGGCGGTCTTATCGCTAAAAGCGATCACTTCCAGACAACCTTTGGATGGACAGGACAAAACAAAATCAAAAAGACGGCGGTGTATCTACGAGTATGTTCATAAACCTACATAAACTACCATATACTTACAAATAAACTATATATATATTATATACTTACAAATATAATAATATATACTTATATATAAACTACAATAAAGGAGATAAATATAGCGATAAACTAGCAGCGCGTAGACAAAGAAAGGAAATGGTTGTATACCTTAGCTTTAAAGATAGGAAGAGATTTAGATGATCTTATAGAGAAAGGTAAAGCGTTCCACAGCCGCACAGCTTGAACTGTAAAGGAGTCACCATAAAATTGAGAACTGTGGAGAGGGGTTTGGAGACTTAGAGCTTCAGATGAGCGTAGGTTTAGGAGGTGTAGTAGATGAGCAAGGTATTATAAGATTTCTTCTTTAGTTTCTTCTTCGTCTCTCGATCTTCGTACAATCTAATAAAAATTAAATATAGCTTCGCAGGTGGTATCTTCAGCATAATTAGTGATGGCAAGTGGGTAGGTCGTTTTCATGCGAGGGATTTATTATACACGGTATCATATATTTTTTTCATAAAAATTAAGTCCTTGAAGGCTAGAAAGTACCTATTCTTATCTACTTTGAAGCAACTTTCTTTGAAATAATGAACGTGTCAAAATGAAAATGAAATGAATATTAGTTATTATGATCTAGCTAGGGCATGGAAGTGGAGGGATGATAAGGGAAAAATTACAGTAGCGTAATCTGTGAATGTACACATTTATTTTAATTATGCATGAGTTTAAAGCGTGTTTATGTTTTTTAATTTATGTTCAGATTTTGTGTTAGTTTTAAGGAATGCATATATATTTTTTTTATGTTATTTGTGGGGAAACAGGCTAAGCGGTCACCATCGCCTATTGACACCGGCAACACCCGGGGTATTGTCGATGCGTTCCCTACCCTGTAGAAACCTTTTAACATTTCTCTTGAAGCGTGCCATATCGTAGCCTAACGGAAAACCTCAGATGGTAGCTCATTCCACATCTTGCAAGTATGGGGTAGAAAAGATCGCGTGAAGCGTGTGGTGCGCGATACCCAATTGTCGATGATATATGTGGATGAGCTTATTCATCATATGTATATAATCTAATCTAATAATTTGTACAAAATAAACGATAGATTGACCGTGGCAAAACATAATATTGTTTAAACTGTTCTTGCAGTGAAGGTGAGGTGCAATGAAGCGCCTGGAGCTGGGCCTGGCGCTGCTGATGCTGTGGGCGGAGCCGGCGCCGGCGCGGCCTGACCTCATCTTCCAAGTACCAGAGGTACTGGTGAGTCCATCTTACTGTTGTCTCTATCTTCACTATCTGCAATATCACCGGCATCACTACAACTTGTTTTGGAATATTATGTATGCTATGCACCCTTGCACATGTGCCCATGCACCCATTTTCTGTTACCCATGAAAAAATATTTAAATTGCTCCTCAACTTGCATTTGTATCAATTCAATATTGATTGCTATCTTGAAAATGATATAACTACACGTTCTGCAGGACTTGTTGCTGTCGTAAGTCACCATCGAATTTTTATCACTCACTATCAACTGTTGGTTATATAAAATTGTCATAAAATAAAGAGCTATTGTCTTTCTTAATTGACAACTCTTGCCACAATTCAAGTCTTGTTGAATTTCATTTATTGTTTTTGGCTTATCTGTTAATGTTTCCAGACTTTTAGAAGCTCTTCATCATCAAACCACCCGCAGAAGAAATTAATGCCATGTGTAATTTGACAGGTCCGTCATGCAGCAGTCCCTCGGCCAGTTGGCACAGGGCCTACCCCCAACACGACGCGCGGGAATGGCACCGCGCTAGAGGATATGCTGGAGCGGACCGATTACTACGTGGAGCACGAGATATCCACGGCGGACGCCAAGGAAGCCGCGCAAATGATCCAGCTTTCTGAAGGTAAGAGGGTGGTCTTGCATTTTTTCGACCTGTTGATGGAGCAAGCCTGATAACCTGATGTTAATTGGTAAACATCGCTTATAACAAAGTATTACTTCGTAGGTCACACACTTTACAAGCGTGCCCTGCGACTGTCCTGCGTCCATCAACTTGAGATATCCTCATGTGCCTATAATTTTACTGGCATACCCTTCAAATCGAAACAGCAATACTGCTTGGGGGCAGAAATATGTATGGTGGTATTACTTCCCTGGACGAGCCCTTTCACAAGGAACTCTACTACTCTTGCTTCTTTCCAAGATGATTTTGAGATTGAAGAATATCTTCTTCTAGAATTGCAATAGCGTTTGTTATTGTACCTACTGGTAGGTTAGGTACTGCCCTGAAATTATTCAGGACTAGGATTTAAAATTTCTAGAGATTATCTTTTCTTAATATCTATTAGTTTTATCAATCAAATGCTCCAGCCTGGGAATGTCGTACGCTCAGTAAATACTATAATTATACCCATTGAAGCGATTCAAGCCCTTCATACAGACAAACTAGGCAACTAATTGAAAGTGTTCGTACTCGGGTGTGAGTCAGCAATTGCTTGCGGCTCCAATTAAACCATGAGTGATGACATCCGCGAATCGGGACCATCTGATCTCCCGGATTAATGTAACTGACCTTACAAGAAACGGTTTCAAGGACAACCTGCCGAGGTAGGAATAGACAACCTACTTTGTCAATCATAGAGACGTGAATAATGAATGTAGGGAACCTCTGATGTTGTTCGTTGGTAGCATAGATAAATACTGTTACGAGCTGAAGGTTCGGGATAAAATAATGATAATCAGTCTAACCAAAATAACACTTTTATTCAACACTAAACGATGAATACACGAACTTGGTCACACGTAATCACAACAACTAATTCACACTACTGTTGCACCACTTAAAGTCACCGAAATGTTTGCACCTATAGCAAAATCCAGACCGACTGTCCGGCCATCTCTCCGGCCTATTTATATCGAGCACAATTCACTACACTAGAACGATCTCGAACGTTCCAGGAAAGGGTCGGTGTTTCGACAGAATGACCACTCCGCATTCTGCGAAACCGCAGGCAAAAACACAGCGTGCAGGTATATTCCATACCAAGTATTACGTATTCCGTGACACAGTAGGTAAGTCGAGAGCCATCGAGAAGTTTCGACTATTTTTTATTGTGTAACAGCGTAACAATACTAATAGGTAATTCTATAGAGACTAAGACGGGGCAGTGTTTTGTTTATAGAAAACTTTATATTATTTTATTCATGAAAATTACAAGGATCATTTGAATCAGATTATGGTAATTATTATCGTCGAACATTGAAACAAACGCACAAGTTCTCTTTGTGGATACTCCATTTGGATCTTTCAGGAACTATTGTATTTTCAAATTCATGTGACCAGCCAATTACTATTTTCGAAGTATATCATCAAATACCTAAAACATGTTGAGAACAAGAATTTCCTTAACTCGTTTGATACAAAATTAATTAACACAATCGAATGTGGGCGGCCAATTACAGCACTCATCAACAGAACAACATAGCTTGATTGGTTTGCAAGCACGGTTAAAATTCAATAGTTCAAATTAATCTGTCCATTCCAACCTAGAACTATATCAAACATTTTAGAAATAACTGAACTATGTGGGTTGCAAATATTCTCGAGTTACTTCTATAATTGGTCTCTAACTGATCAATCGTGGCTGAGAAATACCGGCTGCCAAGTGTATTGAGCGGAACAGCTAATGAAACAGAAACGTTCAGCAATTTGTACCAATTTTAGGTGTTAGGTTTAGGTTCTTTTTTAGAGTCTTTTTATGGTGAGATCGAGTCTCACCATAAAAAGACTCTAAAAAAGAACCAGTAACGCGATATCAAAGCAAGGGAATAGTTTTATTGCTGTTAGATGACACGTTGATTATTCTGCCACGTTGTGATAGACACTGTAGAGTCTGTAGACGGTAGTAGCAACTGCAATCGGAAGTGACAGCCACATACTGTAACTACACGTGTATTGAGGATAATTAAATACTGTAACATGTTCTTAGGAAAATAGCATCCTGTCCACTACGATCTGTATTTGTGTATTTGACTTGGTAGCCCAATTTACCAGAGTCCTCATTTTATGGAGTTTTCGGAACCACCTACCTAATGCATTCGTACCCCTAACTAAGAATCTACTGTTGGTATTCTTTCTATAAAAGATACCCCAGGACGCCTATTCCATTGTCCTACCAGACTATCGACCCTGGTAGGAGTACATGGAAGGATACTGCACAAGATCATTTAAATCATAGCTTACGTAGCCTGCTCTCGGTTACCCACCACCACAGAAATAAGAACCAAAATCATTGAATCTCTAAAGTGTCTATTATTATATTCTGAGAAGATAAAAGTTCTCGAGAATATTTATTTATTTCCTTTATTTAAGATTCTTAAGATTGCCTTGCTTAGATTTTACTAATGAACTAAACCAACTAGGAAAACGCAACCAGGTTTAATCAAATCATAGGCAAGTACACAAGACAAACTTAGTTACGTCAGCAATATCTGTTTTTATCTTGGTACTTACTCTGTTTTTAATTACTGCAGGATGTCGCAAACAGTAATACGACTAATTTCATCAAGTACTTGGAGGGTATAAGTATGTTGTAGGTAGGTGAGTAGTAATTGGCTTAAGCGACGCCATGGCTACAGTAAAGTGCTATTACGAATGTGAATTTTGATTTTGATGCGGAGCTTTTAGAACCGAAAGGCATGGGTATTTCAATTATCTGAACCTGAAAGATAATTGAATTGATGTCAGGCCTCTTGCATTGTATTGTCCTATCCATAACTATGATAAAGGGTTGACTTTTTAATTCAAAAGGATTGCTGGGAAGTATTTCTTTCAGTAACATTCAGAGGCCATTTTTGTCTGCATCCAGAATATAACATACAATTTAGACCTTGATGGATACCAG
This sequence comes from Philereme transversata, assembly GCA_963924445.1. Taxonomy (NCBI): domain Eukaryota; kingdom Metazoa; phylum Arthropoda; class Insecta; order Lepidoptera; family Geometridae; genus Philereme; species Philereme transversata. The sequence continues at coordinate 19,248,591 of OZ004347.1, forward strand.
TAGATACCAAACAAGGTGGTTGTTAATGGATCAAATCAATGGTTTTTGCATTAATTAGCTGGTTCTTTCAGCAAAAAACAAGGTCTTACTTTTTCTTAGTACTTTTATTTATCTCTGGTTCGCCGTTATGAAATGGAGTATCAGGAGTGTCATCGCTTTGTGCTGAATTGCATTTTTGTCACCATTAGGTATCATTAAATATGCAGTTGGATCTAAGCATTGTCATCCTCCATAATGCCCAGCCAGGGTACCTGCTGACAATGACAGAAGTAACGTGACAATACTAGCCACTGTTGTGCTAATGAGACGTTTGGATAATCATTGCACTTTATAAAGTTGCATTATTGTAGGGCTATTGTGGATGCACAGCAAGGATGCAATAAAAATAACTGAAGGTGATTGTCATTTGATACTGTCGCTATTATACAGCTCCCATTGGCTTATATCGTTGTTATATCCACAGTTTTCGATCGTGTCTCAAATTCCTCTTCGTAAAATAGCAACGAATAAAAACCCTAGGACACATTATTTGATAAGTATATTTTGACAGCTTTCTCAACTTGTATGAAAAATCACTTATTCAAATTCGATAATGATGTACTCGTAATCACATTATGAGTATAATTCAGAAATAAATTTTCCTGTAAGTCATTCTATTTTGATGGCTTCGTGAAATGACGTAACTATTGTTGACGTCATAATACCATACCACCCCTGATTTGAAGGCTGTAACATTGCTGAGGGGACTTTAAGTAGTGCGCTCTGTAAGGAAATAGTTTCTGCATACTACGCTTAGGCTTAGGGTTGATTTCACTAATATTATAAATGTGAAAGTTTGTATGTTTGTTTGTTTGTTTGTTACTCAATCACGTCGTAACGGATGAACCGATTTCAATGCAATTTGGTATATACGTAGATTATAACCTGGATAACCACATAGGCTACATTTTATCCCATAAATCAGTTCCTATGGCATAAAAATGGGGTGTCAAGTCAAGTTGTAACAGCGAGTTTAGCTTTATTTCTAGGTTACCTACACATTTAGTAGTGTAACGCGTACAAAGTCGGGGGCAACAGCTAGTATAAAATAATTTTTGTTTCAATATTCCTTAGATTAGTTATGGATGAACCATTATAATGACTCTTCTTTTGAATGTTGTTTGTCCTTTATGTTAACTGGTTGTTTTTGGGTCATTGGATAATATTATGTGTCACGGGAAGACATCGAAATTTGGCACATGCGTCTCATAAAGATGTCAATGCGCCTCATAGAGGTATTTCTCATGAAAATTTATAATCAAATATTTTAATTCGCTTGTTAGTCCCTGACAAGCATCGTTTGAAGGTTGGGTGGTACAGGCACCTAATTTCGAAAATAACATGTTATTTTTCCGAAATTATTAGCCAAGGTTCAGAGGCGGAGACGCATCTGTCATTGTAATGGCACAGGTAGGTGCTCGTTATGTCGTTAATTATATTATTGGTATGAGTCGTGTTTTTCAACGTTCGACTGCTTCGTTAATAAATACAATTCATTTCTTATTTATAACAAACCAGTAAGAATAAATAATTTTGGCAAAGTGTTAAGTATTTAAAAGACAATCTGATACAAATCCGGTTTTAGGCAGTTTTATTTTCCTTAAATAGAGGTTTTTATCATCCATTTTATGCGATCAACCGTGTCTTTTGCGCTCGTGATGTTTTTTGCGATCTCGATTTTTGTCTCCAGTTTAAGTTCCTAGGGAACTGATTGAAGAGTTTTATCTTCCGAACTTTTTGGGGGAACCACGCATAATGCAGTGAAATTTTATCTAATCTCAATAAAGTTGACTAAAGTTAAAATTATAAGAATTGAGATATTGGATATTGTTTTAACGCAGAGTGACTAAGAAAGATTTAGTAGATTAAAGGAACAAGCTATTTTCACTAAGTTTACCAGATTATAATTATCTAGAGTTATTGCACTAGACTGGGCGTAGGGTTGACCCACATGCATCCTAGTTGTAGGTTCCGCCCAGTGACCTATTAACACGTGTTGGAATTGCAATATGGATAGTGGCCTATTTTAATCGTTCCCATTGCCCGTTCTCACCGTTCTACTAATGACATTAAGGAGTTACAACTCAATCAATTTAAATATAAATTATTCACATGGCTGCTGAATCATTGCTTTTAGTCGGTAACGAATTTTTGAATTTAAGATTATTTAAAAATTAATTAAAATTGACAAGAATAGGTATGTATAACTTTGCAAGCTCTAACTGACAGATAATAGCTTTAAGCATTATTATATTTAATTTTAAGACCTTATTTAGTAACATAATATCAGCAAAAATATAAATGACTTATGACTTAAAGTACACATCTTTACGAAGTCAAGTTGTATAAATAAAGTAGTAAAGTAATAATAATTAGGTAGGTACAGTCAATACAAATATAAAATAATAATTTCAGCCTGTTACAATTTTTTATCATGTGACGAGGGAGCTACCAGCGAAGACTTCAAACGGTCAAGTAATTCAACTGAATTAAAAACTCTCCGGAAACAGAGAAGACTATAGAATAGTTTAGAATGTACATGGAATTTCCATCAAACGGGATGTTGGAGGTTTCTAGAACTTATTTAAAACTTTTTAATTGACTTAGCTCTAGTTCTCGCAACTTCGTCTCGATTGCGACTTCATCATAGATGATTGTCTAGTAGACAATACCACGGATGAGCGAGCTCGAAGTGAACAGTGAAACGGAATAAAATTATCACTTTCTATTCTCATCGGTTACATTCAATAGCAGTTACCTATTTGAAGGTTAAGCACGTGAAGTACTGACGAACTGATATAAATTCAACAGGTTTGCAAAGCGCTCATTGTTCGTCACGTGGTCACTTTGCATTCTACCTGCGAACTTTAAATCCTAATGTCCTGTAGGTAGGTACCTAATACGTGATATTTAAGATTCGACACGTACTCGAATTGATAGTCAGGAATGTCTCTTTCCTATAATGATGTAATGTGCTAGCGTTATTAATATTACTGAACGAACTGTTGAAATTGTATTGTATTATACTAGTGGTTCGCCCCGAACTTAGATCTCGCGAGTCTACCATAAAAATAAAAAACAAAATATTCGTAATCTTTGACTATCAAAATAGTACCACGAAATAAAACCAACTCACTTGACCTACAGTTTCACTCAAATTACAGGTAACGGGAGTTCATGTTAAATGGTTACCGTTTATTGGGGTACAAATTGCAGTTATTCTAGATTTCAGACTTTTGCCTATATTTGTGATACATAAGCTACACGCATACCAAATTACGGCACTGGGGTCACTGGTGTACCCTGTGAATTTTGTCAAAGTTCAGTTTTTATTATGGCTAATAACGCAAAAACTACAAAAACTTTACTAAAAGTAAAAACGGGGTTGAAATGTACTAATGAAGACCTTTAATTTGACGTCTCACTTGACCTTAATAGTCTCATTTTTTTTTCTTATTACTTTATTTTTACCCCTCTTGAACCCCAATATCTGAACAACTCCCCAAAATTTTTAGCTCATACCAAATTTCACGATGATCGGATAAACGCTTCGAAAGTTATCCTCGAACAAACAAACATACATACATACAACGCCGATTTGCCCAAGTTGACTTAGAGATCCCGCTTCGCTCGATCAATTATAGCGACGAAGAACCGTAACAAGCATTATAATTGGATTAGGTTTTAACTTTTTACCAGCAACACGAATTTGCTTAATCTATTTTCGGGTTTACTTACATCTCTTACTGTTTTTACTTACACTTATATCTTTGTGATATTCTCGTTTCAGTAGCGGAGACCCTCCCTGGCTGCGGCAAGTGTTCCCGTTGGGAGATGGAGTACTGCGAGTCGAACGTGCTGGCCGACCACTGCTGCTGCGAGCGGCGATACATACGGGAGCCCTTTCCCTGGCTGCCGCACACCTGCTACATTGGCCCCGAGCGCTGCACCCCGCTGGCGCAAAACTGCGCTAGATACACTCGGATCCGCGACTGCTGCTGTAAGAGGAAAATGGCTGAGAAGTGTAAGTCTCTTGCTTCATTATTCTTGCAAATAAGTAAATATGATCATGTGTCTCCCTTTCGTTCAAAGCTTAAGTGGCTTCCAATTCGTCTTCGTCGGAATACGCATATCCTCTCTCTTCTCTATTCTATTCTTTTCAATCCCTTCTCTCTTCACTATCTGAAAGATAGATTTCAGTTTCTTCATTCTTCAAACAACTATACTCTTACGAGGGGTGATCCAAAAGTAATGATAATCAATAATAAACACAATGAATGAAATAAAAAAATAAATTTATTTCTCAACATAGTCTCCTAGCAAGTCTATACATTTAGTCATCTCTTTTCTAAACCTAAAATTCCCCCAGAAAAAAAATATTTATCTTGACTCTCAAAAAAGTCCTCAACCGCGGCCATCACGTCGCTATCATCGTCAAAGGGACATGCCCATATAATGCTGTCAACTGCACAAAAAATTGCGTTCATCCAAAAAATATGATACATTTTTTCGTTAATCTACGTATCAATCGATTAACACGAAAAGTATCCTACAATATTTTAAAATAATAATGAATATGAAAACGACAGGAAATGAAATGGTAGCAAATTGCCTCCACTTGCAAACATTAGTGTTGAGCCAGAGTTGTTCTGAGACAATCATCGATTGTTGATAAAAGACGATAAATAAAACAATCGATTTATTTGACTGTATTTTCACTGACACGAAAAATCGGTCACCGATTTCAGAAGTACGAAACCAAAACGATATTTGTTTCCCAATGAGCGTTTTGTAAATCGTTTTTCTTTCTCTTTAATTAACCCGGGGGTGGTATTATGCTTGACTCGCGCTGGTAGCGAGCGCCCGAGCGAGATAATCTCAGCCAATCGCAGTGCGCGCTGAATTTGCGCTCAGCTGTTGACGCACCGCAATTGATCTAAATCCTCTCGCTCTCAGCTAACCTTGATCATAATCGGCGGGCCGTTGATCTCAGCGCCACCTTCTAGATGGCTTTAGGATTAACCAGTGGAGAGAAAAAAAGCGGAAAAAAAATAACTCGGCTTATCTGTAGCATTATCTCGATTTTAATTCGATCAACAAATGAGAGGTTAAAGCTTCGCACGATTTTTGCATAAGGCCATGCAGAGACGAGTTAATGACACAGACATGAGATATTTTTTAGTTAGGCACCTATCACTCGTTATTCCTCCCAAATCATCGAATTAAGAACTAACCCAAACGATAGTCGATATCGATCGATATCGACTACCTATTCAATCCAAGTTTACAAAATCAACACAGAAATACATAATGAATTCTATTAAACATCTCCAAAGGTAAATAAGTACATTTTTTTTTCGCTTGGGTACAATTGGTACTTACATTTTTCGTACATTTTATTACCTTATTACTACCCCTGACACACTAAATATCTGATTTTCAGAAGTAAATAGGTAGGTATATTTTTGTATTTATCTGTGGCGCTCGTGTTGAATCGAAAGAAACTCGATTTTACTTCGATTCAACATTTGCTCAACAGAATCAGATGATTATTATTTCTTTGCATTAAAATATTGAATTTTGATTTACTGGAATAATTTCCCCCGTCTGTTGATTGTATAGGAGCGCGATGTCAAAAATGGTACTTCTGTGCGCGCGCGCCTTGAGATTAAATATAATCGATTGCTCCATTTGACCGATTATTTTGCGCCGATAAATCGATATTTCGGATAATAGTCGATGGTCGATATACCAATCCCTATGACTGTGCGCGTACGTCATTCACAAACAAGTACCTACACAAGCCGTTTCCTGTGATCTGTGTCTGTGGCCGTTTCTTTTGTTTTCTCGCGTATTTTTGTTTGTTTGCTGACTTAAAGCTTAAACGATTAAATTGATAGTAATTATCAATATCATAATTTATCTAGGAATCGTTATAATTACAATAATAAACTATTTAAGTTGTAGTTGAATACAGTGATGTAAAACTGGTTGTTTGAGAAAAATAAAAACTGATTTTTCTCATTATAGTAAACTTTTTTATAACTAACTTCTTAGGTCTTTTATTACTAACTAAGCCTAGAATTTATAACAATTAGTTTCAAGTGTGTGCAGTGACAGCATTTTTTACAAGGGAGAGTGGGCATGCCCCTTTCTTACCTCGGAGGTGTTCCTTGAGTCGTGGAAAGAGATAGAAGTCACTGGGGGCTAGATCTGGTGAATAGGGGGGGTGTTCCACCAGCTCAAAGCCCGCTTCCTGAATGGCAGCCATGGCAATTGCAGCTTTGTGAACCGGTGCGTTGTCTTGATGGAACAGCACTCCAGCCCGCAGTTTGCCTCGCCTTTTCTCCTTAATAGCCTCCCGCAATCTTCTTATTTGTTCTGCATAGTAGGAGCCTGTAATAGTGGCCCCCTTTTCCAAGTAGTCCACCATGATTATTCCTTTAGCGTCCCAAAAACAGACGCCATAACCTTCCCTGCTGAGCTTGACACTTTGAATTTCTTCGGCGTCGGTTCATCGGATCGTTTCCATGTCATCGATTGTTGTTTTGTTTCAGGATCAAAATGGTGGATCCAGGTCTCGTCCATGGTCACAAAACGTGACAAAAAATTATCTTTGTCGGCCTGAAACTTTTCGAGATTTGCTCTTGCTGTCGACTCGTTTCTTCTTTTGCTCGTCGTTTAACATTTTCGGTACCCAACGCGCGGAGACCTTTCTCATATGCAATTCGTTCGCAAGGATTCTTTAAATGCTGCCATATGAGATCCCTCTGACCTCAGCTACATGCCTGATAGTCACTCTTCGATCTTCCAGTACAACTTCTTTAACTTTTTTCACATTTTCTTCAGTGAGGGACGTCGATGGGCGTCCTTTGCGGTGTTCGTCTTCTGTCGATGTTCTTCCCAGCTTAAACTCCTTAGCCCAGCGTGAAACTGTGGAATATGGAGGAGAAGAGTCCCTTAATGTTTCCACCAAGTCGCTGTGTATGTCTTTGGTACACATTTTTTTCGAGCAGAGGTATTTAATGACAGCTCTGATTTCGTGTTTTTCCATTTTTATGTTCACTCCTTGACAGTCCGTATTCAAATGAATGTAGCTCCCGGGAATCGTGGCCTATTTATATGATTTTTTTTTCCTGAACTAGTGGGTAACTGAGCAAGTGACTGATATTTTTTTGTATTTTTGTGTGCACTAGAAATAACTGAGTATCACTACTTTTGGATCACCCCTAGTAGGTCATCAGAAAACTTGATACTCAGAACTCCTTCGCACAGCACTTCCTTTTACAACGCTTCTTTTACTGTCCAGGCTGTTCGGCTGTGGAATGCTCTGCCCGAAGAAATAAGACGGGCATCCTCCTTACACACCTTCAAGTTGAAGGTGAAACAACATTACCTGACGATGTCATCTTCCTAGCGTTATTTATTTACTATTTAAGTATTTTATCTGTTAGTATAGTTTGCTATTTGCATATGCATATATTAGTCTATTCTATAAGTTTTTTAAGTATTATGATTAAAACTTTATCATATTTTTTATTATAGGTACTTTAGAATATATGTGTAAATGTATCCTCCAAAGTACACCGCACTCTGTATCGTAAATCTCGCTCCCTCCAAAGGTTGACTGGAACAGATTGCTTTCAGCGATAAGGCCGCCCATTGTGTTGCCTTATTTATTCTAGCCTAGTACTTATTTTTGTATTATTTCTGTTTGTGTGGTAATGCAATAAAGAGTTATCTACCAATCTATCTACAAGCAAAGCGACCTTAAGCAACAGGAAACTAGCGGAATCTTTTCAAATCTTCGACATACTGAACAACCATGGTTATTGTTTTTATAATATGACTGCATTAGGAGTCCTTGCAGTTTTAGCTTCCTATAATATTTTCCAGGTAGCTTTCGACAAGTAAACTGTCAAATCAATATTAGACTGAATCAGTATGAGAAGAATTCAAGGTTTTAATTTTGTGTTTCCTCTATTCCAGGGAAGGGAATTCTGTCGAAGGCAGAGTCGGTGAGCGTGAGCAGCATGGCTCTTCTTCTGTTCTCTCTGGTCCTCTTCACGATGTATCTCTGACATGACGGACCGCGGGCCGGCCCCGGACCGCAAATGGTTTAAACAACTGCGCACCTGGACTACAAATCCATTTTACATTGGCAAATATTATCCTACTTGGAGACATTCTAAGATAAACTTTTATAAGAGCATTATAAAGGTGAATTCAGGATCGATTTGTCAACTGGGATCTTTATAAATGGCGTCTTTAGCAAATGTATTGGACTCTTTAATCTACCCCCATTCCCATGCTTGTAAGATTTTGCCTAGCCTTCAACGGGGTGGATTCTGTCTGGGCTTCGTGTCAATGTTAGAGTACCTGCATTGTGACACAAAGAGATGGAGCTAACTTTACTCGAGACGCACGTTTGCTGCGGAAGTAAGAGGTTCAGTTGGTGTTTTGCGAATTTGGAACAAAGGACAGAGTTAGTCTAGATGTATGTGCTTCGCAGATGTGATTCATATTGCGCTTTGGATTCAAAGTCGCAGCTAGGATAAGATTATGGTGGAATAATAATATTGATACAATAGGCAATAAGATAGCGTTCATCTATCAAACCTAGTTGTAGTTATAAGAAGCTGCGGTAAACCAAAGCACAATTATTTTTTTTACCGCGAAAGTAGATATAAAGTATATTATTGGATATATAAATAAAAATAAATTTAAAATGTTGGATGTTAATAAAGATACTGAAGCATATTTAGTTACATTACGAGTATCCGATATTTATATGTATGAAAAATATAGAGACCAGTTTTTGGGAAAGATAAGAGTTGGTATTTTGGAAAGGATTTTTAAATGTACGAGTATATCTTATTAGTAGAAAGTAAGAAAAAACTATGAAATACTTGAAGTACTTTGTCTGTTGAAATGTAGAATAGATTATAAGTATTATTCCGACACGTAGGTACCTACTTTAGTGTTACTCTACTCACTCTAATAGTTACCTATTTAACTTATATCTTGTTAAATTTTCCATTAAGCATTTTTCAATTTCTAAGTGATATTGATCATGAAATTTTGAGAACAATTTTAGGTTCAAGCAGTAGCAATAATCTAAATTATATTTTATTGTTATATATTGTTTAAAAAGTGCAAAACCAATAATTCATTATTTTATAATTTTATGTTATTTTCGACGCCAAAGGTGAATGTATGATTTAAGTTACCGAATTAAATTGTTGTTCGTTGTTTTAGTTTTTAGTTGTTTTAAGTAGTTCGATGTATATTTTGTAATTTATTGATTTGTTCATAATATAGCTATGTAATGCTGAAATTAATGAAGTGTAGAAAAATGTGCAATCTTTGCAAATGGATAAATATCCTTCAGAAGTACCTTGAATGTGTAAAAACATTATTAAATCGTTGACGTTGCTGAGTAAGTGTATGTTTCAGTATTCAACTATTTTTGGATATCAGTGAGCATTGGGCAATATGCCAACCAATTTGTATGGAATAAATTAAACGATACATCTTAATACCCCATCATTAATGTATTTATCTTTGCTACCTCTCCCCTTTTTATTCAGTCAAGGACTCCTCTTATACATATAATATCAATGTTTTCAATGTACTCTGACATTGAAAACATTGTAGGTTAGTCTATACGTACCTAAAATCACGCTCTTCAATTATAAACTTGCTGAATGAGTTATAATTACATAGAACAGCTATCACGAAAGGTCAGAGCGAACCTGTAATTTTTCCCACTGTAAATCCATTATCGATAGAAGAAATGTGCTTCTGCATTTATACTTGGTTTACTATTGCTGGATATAATTGTAGTTTCACTTATACCTAAAACTCTCTCAAGGCACATATCTAGGCCCGATCGTGTTTCTACCTCATTAGCAAACCATGCGCACACAAGACCCAGATACCTGGTCCAAGAGCATTAGGAAACCTCCTCTGAAACTGTCCAGGCCGATGCGATTCGGACGAAGATCTCAAGTAGATGTTGAGTCAAGGCTACAGAGGAGCTTCAGGGATGCTAAGAAGGAGTACTGGCGGAATTGCTCCGTGGAGGGCGTCAGGTATATCAATAGCGGGACGAAGCCTGCTTTTGTAAGGTGGGTTTTATGAATTAGTAAAATATACGAGTGAACGCCTGAAAATGTTAGCATGAATCACAAAAGTGTGCCTGAGAATCTAGTCACAGCAATATCATGTTGTGAATGTTCATACAATGCCTTTCTAAAATTTTACTTAGAAAATGTTCGTGATTGTTTTCAATCATTATTATAAATACGGGATTTATCACGTACCGTCTTATCGGTGTTTCGACCGACAATGTTTCGGTTCAATTCGGGAACCCTTCATCAGAGAGTCAGGCGGGAGATGGCGCGACGAATTTGATAAATACCTACTCGGCGAATACAGCACAGAATCGATAGGGGCTGGTCTTGGCCAGTAGCAGCAGACAGAACGGGTTAGTAATCTATACATAGTATTGTTACGCCGAGGCTGTTAAACAATGAGTAATAATCGAACCTTCTCGAACGCTTTTGTCTTGCTGTGTTATTGTTGCTATTGTTTGTGGTTTCGCAGAATGGGGAGTGGCCATTGTGTCGAGGGACCGACCCTTTCCTGGAAGGATCGACATCGTTCTCGAACAATCGAAATGTGTGCGATATAAACAGCCGGAGAGATGGCCGGACAGTCAGTAAGTCAGTCTGAGTGAGTCTCAGCGAGGCCCTGGAGGACTGACGTGGAGAAGGGTCTCGCGAGTCAGTCTGGATTAAGCTATACGTGCGATCATTTCGGTGACTATAAGTGGTGAAACAGTGGTGTGAATTAGTGTGTTGTGATACGTGTGACCAAGTTCGTGTATTCATCGTTTAGTGTTGAATAAAAGTGTTATTTTGGTTGGATCGATTCCCATTATTTTATCCCGAACCCTCAGCTCGTAACAATTTGGTGTCAGAAGTGGGATAAAATAATGCCGGTTCTGCCAAAGGATAACGTGGACGGTGTAAGGACGAGAGGTCAACGACAACAGGAAATGGATGAAAGACGGTTTGGGGAGTCTCCGGTTCAAGAAGCTCGGCAGAGTCGTCAGCCGATGGAGATGGAATTAGCCGCCACCGAATCATTTGGAGCATCATCATCATCATCATCCGTGGGGCAAGCTCCTGTGACAGGCGATCTTGCTGCTATTATGGCCATGCTTTGTCGTCAACAAGAAGAGCAGCGACGTTGGCAGGAAGAACAGCGACGTCAGGAAGAAGAGCAGGCTCGGTTGCAGGAAGAACAGCGACGTCAGGATAAGGAAGAGCAGCGTCGTCAGCAAGAAGAGCAGGCTCGGTTGCAGGCAGAACAGTGACGTCAGGATAAGGAAGAGCAGCGTCGTCAGCAAGAAGAGCAGGCTTGATTGCAGGAGGAAGAACGCCGTCAGCATAAAGAAGAGAAGCGTCGTCAGCAGGAAGAGCAGGCTCGGTTGCAGAAGGAACAGCGACGTGAACAGGTGGAGCAGACTCGGTTGCAAGAGGAACAGCGACGTCCGGATAAAGAAGAGCAGTATCGTCAACAGGAAGATCAGCGACGTTGGCCATAAGAGCGTGCTTGACTGATGAGGGAATCGTTCGGTTCATCTGGAAAGGAATTCCAGGAAGTGAAAGAACAGATAGAAATCATGAGAGCCGTGTTTTGGAGGCTGGAATTGGGATCGCTGATGAGAAAGGGACTCTGGGTGTCCTGAAGTACTGGAGACGGCAATGTGGCTTCTCTAGTTGCTACATCTTCAGCGCGAGGTGCGCCTAAAATTGTTCGTGTTGATCGGCTGCCGCGATATGGGGCTAAGAATGCTCGGGACGAGCATGTTTTAGGAGGGGGCAGTGTTACGCCGAGGCTGTTAAACAATGAGTAATAATCGAACCTTCTCGAACGCTTTTGTCTTGCTGTGTTATTGTTGCTATTGTTTGTGGTTTCGCAGAATGGGGAGTGGCCATTGTGTCGAGGGACCGACCCTTTCCTGGAAGGATCGACATCGTTCTCGAACAATCGAAATGTGTGCGATATAAACAGCCGGAGAGATGGCCGGACAGTCAGTAAGTCAGTCTGAGTGAGTCTCAGCGAGGCCCTGGAGGACTGACGTGGAGAAGGGTCTCGCGAGTCAGTCTGGATTAAGCTATACGTGCGATCATTTCGGTGACTATAAGTGGTGCAACAGTGGTGTGAATTAGTGTGTTGTGATACGTGTGACCAAGTTCGTGTATTCATCGTTTAGTGTTGAATAAAAGTGTTATTTTGGTTGGATCGATTCCCATTATTTTATCCCGAACCCTCAGCTCGTAACAGTATAAAATGCTTTGTCCTGAATGACTGACTGACGGATCAACGCACAGCCTAAACCGCTGATCGTAGAGACCTGAAACTTAGAGGGTGTGTTCTATGTATGACGTAGGCATCCGATAAGAAAGGATTTTCCGAAATTCTTTCTCTAAGGGGGTGAAAAAGGGGGGTAAAGTTTGTATGAGATAACGTGATTCCTTGGTCCAATCTTCTTCAAATGTTGCATAAACTTTTTTTAACAGAATAGATGGAAGACCTGTTTCGTATTTTATTGAAATTCATCCCCTAACGAGGTTAAAAGGGGTAGAAAGTTATATAAATACTCCTTAGTGCTTTTGATTTAAATTACATTTTATTTTGACTCATGTTTGAAAACTCAATCCAATTTTATTCAAAAAAGGTTGAACTCACTTAAAAACATAAGCAAATATCTACTCTTTAAAATTGGAATGTCTCTAAAGTCACCGTACTATATTAGTACCTCTATTGAAAGTTTCTAAGCATAAAGAGGTTATGCACTTTTAGGACACGGCCTCATAGGGACGTAGATCGAAATTTGAAATGGTAAGGACTAGAACATTTTGATCATAAGAAAATAGCTTTCTTTTAGTTTGTCTTAGATGTTTAATTTAGTGTATATTGTTTTTCGCAATTTTTTTTACAACACACTGATATTATAAATGTGAAAGTTGAGATGTTTGTTTATTTGTTTGTTCGGTACACGTCGTAACGGCGGAACCGATTTCGATGAATTTGGTATATACGTATATTATAACCTGGATTACCACATAGGCTACTTTTTATCGAATAAATCAGTTCCCATGGGATAAAAATGGGGTGCCAAGTCAAGTTGCAACAGCGAGATTCGCTTTATTTCTAGAGTATCTACACATTTAGAAGTGTATTGCATACGAACTCGCGGGCAACAGCTAGTAATCATAATAATTGTTGAAAGTATAGGCCAGGAAGTAGCGTTTAATAATTCAATTTTGCAAATACAAACCACCACCTGTCTTTTTAATTCATAGTGAAATTTATAAAATGTAAACAGACCTCTTGACTTACTCCTTCGGCCTAAAACCTAAGTGAGAATAATAAAAATAATGAAAAGAATGCTCTTGCTCTCCGCCAAGAATTTTTTTTATTTATTTAATACTTTATTGCACATTAAAAGGTGGGCTTGGAGTCCCTGGTGGTAGATAAAGATGATCAACTAAGTTAACTATAACATATGAAAAATCCTTATGAATATACCGTGGATTGACCCAGGTGTTCATTAAAATTTTCTCATAATTTTTCAAGAAGTTATTTCTAGATACTCGTACACCGCTATACTTATCATCCTTCTCTGCGGGGGGGTGTGCGCGGTGATCTTCGGCGTCTATCTGTCTTCTACCAACGAGCCTTCGACGGTGGACGAGCACGACGGCCTACACTCCATCCGGGACGTGCCGTTTCCAGCGGTGGCCGTTTGCAGCAATAACGTGATCAGCCGGCGCGCGCTTACAGACTATGCCTTGACACTGTAAGAATTCGTTGAATATCTGGAAAAAAATATGCTACATATTCTAAGTACTGAGTTGGTACACGAAGGAAAAAAATAGCTTTCTCCGATTGATACTAGGTTAGCTACTAAGTAGCACTAACTTAGCTAGTATGATCGACTTATAATTATTTTAAAAAGAAAGCGAAGCATGGTCGGATCATAAGATGGATCCATTTTTGAATTTCCAGGGTGGCTGCAAGACATCGAAACAAGACGTACAGGTAACAGCTATTAATCTTATACATGACAGGCAAAGGTCTTCTCACCATCTGTCATTTGATGTCAGATTAATAGTCGTTATCTGTTTAGTGCACAAGCCATAGCGCGGAACCTGGGGCAGCTCAGCCACTTGCTCTCGATGACGTTGCCGCAGGACTATGTGGATATGAACTTTATGGGCTATTTGGCCACTGTTGACCCTATGGCTAGAGTGTCAAATCTTATGTACAGGGTAAGACATTAAATAAACTTAGTTTAGTAAGTCCTGAAAATCAGGCGCTGCAAATTTAAGCTAATACTAGCTGATGCCCGTGGCATCAATAAAACATTACCCTCCTTCTGCATAATCAGGTAAAAAGTAGCCTAAGTCTCAATCCCAATTATAGTCTATCTACATACCACATTTAATATAAATCGGTCCAGCCGTTCTTGAGTTATAAATGATGTAACTAACCCGACTTTGTTTTATATACTCGTATTTAGATAATTATAAAGAGGAAAGATTTGTATTTTTGTATGTTTGTAGTGTATAACGAATAAACTCAAAAACTGCTGGTCCGATTTCAAAAATACTTTCACCATTAGAATGCTACATTATCCCGGGGTAACATAGGCTACGTTTTACCCAACTAAAGAGGGTAATGTTTTTATTGAAAACTACGTGTGCGAAGCTGCGGATTGGTCAGCAAGTGTAAAATAAATTTTCAGCTTGCTCCAAAGTGTTCCTCATTGCTGGTAAAGTGCAGCTGGCGCGGGGAGACGTTGCCTTGCGAGGAGCTGTTTCAAACGAGGGTCACGCCGCTAGGCTTCTGCTGTGTCTTCAACTCTAGATACCAGTAAGAAACCCATCATAACTGGACTATGTCCGAGAGGCAGACTCAATGTATAAACCATCTATCAATCGATAAAGACAGTCTTGAACAAGGGTGATGCTGATTTTTCACCACTGGATAAGGTTTCGTTTCTTGGCGCTTCTGTATATATTGCAGAGTTCGTTAGTTTTCTTTATATTTTTCAGACCTGAAGATGTGTTCAAATTTTCAAAGATCTTGAACGTGACAGGAGAATACTACGGCCTCTCTGTGGTGGTGAAACAGGATTTTAAAGACTTCACTTCCTTCAGACGCCCAAGTCATGATATTGATGTAAGTTATTTCATTCTGCTTTCAATGCGATAAATCTATTATTGAAGAAGTAGTTACAAGTAGACTGACATGAGACAGTAGACGTGTTCTCGTAACCAAATTGTTACCTATAATTATGGAGCTTTAGTGCCTCATGATGTTGACCTCTAACACACCTGAACAGGCAGGTCCCAGAAGAAGTCCAGTTTTAAGAATTATTGTAAAAAGCGGTATGTTTTTAAAATAAAATGCCAACTTGGTATTTTCTTCAGGTCCTTATTTTTGATGGCAGCGACTACCCTCTTATGGAAGGGAGCGGAGCGCGCATGTACCCAGTGGAAGTTAACGCTTCGGCCTATCTGTCCCTCAGCGCGAGCCTGCATTATCCTGAAGAAGGCATTAATCACGATATTAAGACACTGGTAACTGATCTAACTAAATTCACTGTCACGCATCTGATTTGACTGTAATTTGCATGGCAGAAGTTACTAACGCAATTTGTGAGACTTTGAAGTAACTCGTATAAAAGTAATGTTTGTTTGGATTACACAATTTGCTGCAACTGAGTGCTTCTGTGCTTCGTACCGTCTTATGTATTTCGATCGTGAGCTTTTTGGCTGTTTGTTTGTAGTGAGTCTAAACATAATGATTGGATCAATTTGCGTATGCTAGATTAGTCATCTATCAAAATGTTAGCCAATGAGATAAATGAGATAAATGTTTGAGATCTGAATGAAATCTACTGTCTATAGACTAAAATTCAAGCTAGACCCTCTGAACTTTGGTTTATATAGCAGGTAAGTTACTCCATGAGCGTTGAAAAGACATGTATTGTTTTACAGCGGTGTCGTTCCCGTCGCACCACGGGTCCTCGCGCCGCCGGCTGGAGCCACACGTGGTGTCTGACGGAATGCCGGAAGCGCACGCTGGATGCACTGTGCGATTGCCACCTGCACACGCTCCCTCCAGCGCATGCGCACGAGCACCGGCACAATGAGGAGTGCTCGCTCACGCATCTTGCCTGCTTAAACAAGCATCGAGGTTTGTTAAAAAATAAAGAAAAATACCAGAGTTTTGTAAGTTTGTAATACGTAAAAGTGACAATTCTTAGTGTCAAAGTTAAGATGCCGCATAACCTATCCACCACGATCCTAAGCCAGATTAATCCATGTAAAATCCCACCACTTGAACTATGGCATCAACCCACCTCGCCGCTAGTCGCTAGATGCTTCTTTATCGACCCTAGACTATAGTCTATAGTCGTTGTCTTGCTTCACCTGTCATCACCTCGTCTAGTCATGTGTCAAACTAGAAAAACACCCATAGTGCGAGTATGTTCAACTGAAACTGAGTTCTTGCTCTTATCTAGAGAAGTTCCTGTACTACTACTCTCCCGGTCTCGCGGCGCTGGAACAGGACTTACTGAATGCGCAGGACTGTTCGCATTGCTTGCCTGACTGCGCAAGAGTGGTGTATTCCGCCGCGGTGGCCGTGGCGCGCTACAATCGGGACAAGCTTTTCAAGGAAACGTTACTGTGAGCATGGCTACTAGAAAGAAAAGAAAGAAAGAAAATACATTTATTTGACACACACATAGGACAAACCATTCAGAACAAAACAAACATACCTACTTACATAAAGACTATAAATTATTAAAAAGAAAAGAAAAAAATTATATAAACACAGGAAAAAAACACATGATAAAATTTTTGTAGCTAGGTATACATAGGTAGGTACATACAATATGGTCTTCCGTGGCTATCACACTAATATTATAAATGTGAAAGTTTGGATGTTTGTTTATTTATTTATTTGTTTGTTTGTTACTCAATCACGTCGTAACAACTGAACCGATTTCGATGAAATATGGTACATACGTAGGTTATAACCTGGATTACCACGTAGGCTACGATTTATCCCATAAATCAGTTCCCATGGGATAAAAATGGGGTGTCAAGTTAAGTTTTATTTCTTAGGTTAGATACCTACACATTTCGCAGTGTAACGTGTACGAAGTGACGGGCAACAGCTAGTTCATTCATAAACATCTTTTAAATAATGGGGATATGGAAGTGACAGCTGACAGAGAAGGAAAACATATTTTGCGGACCTTACCTTGCACACCTAGTAAAGTCATTTAACTATTCTGTGGTAGAAGTCTATTTTCTTGAGTAAGAGTTTGTTCAAGAACGTATTAAGTTCCGTATTGAAGGGTTCGAGTCAAAGTCTCAAATAAAACTAGAGCAATGAAATGTCGTCTAACAGCCAAACTCTATATTCTATCTTCCTCTGTTTTTGCTTTACCGCTTTGCTTTGCAAAAGTAGAGTTATATAGAATACAGGTTATGGAAAAGCAGAGATAGATAGTATATAGAGTTCGGCCGTATGACTATTGAGCATGCCAAAGTCCAAAACCTATGTCGGCCGCCGCAGATAATATCGGAAATCCCATTCAGTCATGTCCCACATGCTCTGTTGCCACATGCACAAGAGACCACAACAAAGCTACACCCAATGCCTTTTTGTGACGGATACAAAATAACTAATTTCAATTTTATTTATATCTTTTTCTGTAGTTTTTTGTGATTAGTGGTTGGCATAATAAACCTTTTGTTTTCTTTCTTTCTTTCAACGCTATAGATGTGGCAAAAAATTATTCTAAAATAGTTTAGGTCTGTGATGTCAGACGAAGAAAAAGAAGAGCATTCTTCAAATTATCTTCAAACAGAAGGTGGTCTAGATAGCTTCTGTGTTTTCAGAAAAGACTTGCCACTTGAGAACTTCACGACCGTCACACTGTTCTACTCCTCGAAGTACATCAAGTCGTATGTGTTTGGAAGCAATGTGAGATGGTATGAACGATTTGGTAAGTTTTTATCTGAGACTCTGAGACCTTTTTTTTACTGATGTTAGCCAAGCGCTTGACCACTACCTCACCTGATAAGTGATGGTGAGATCGAAGATGGAGCACGCTTGCCTAGAACTGGACTTGAAGACTCCGGAAATGAGTTCCACAAAAAAAAATACAATGACAAGACGAGTTAACGTGAGTTTTTTTAAATATATTATTAGAATGTATTGCTAAAATAATTGAAATGCACACACGTGTTGGTATATTTTTTTGGTACTTATGTCAAAACTTTTTAAATTGGAAAGCAGGTGCTTAATGTCTAATAACACAGGCTATTACTATACATATATATTGTATAGTATAAACATGTATATAACTATAACACTATTACTAAAATTATATATGACTAATTAATTCTAATTGATCGAGCGAAGCGAGATCTCTAAGTCAACTTGGGCAAATAGGCGTTGTATGTATGTATGTTTGTTTGTCCGAGGATAACTTTCGAAGCGTTGATCCGATCATCGTAAAATTTTATGCATAGGTGATGGCACAATTTTGGTGTGACTAAATAAGTTCAAAATGTTGGGGGGTTGTTGAGATATTAGGGTTCAAGAGGGGTAAAAAAAATGAAAATTAAACTATTAGGTCAAGTGAGACGTCAAATGAAAGGTCTTCATTAGTACATTTCTGCCGTGATAAAACTAAACTTTGACAAAATTCACAGGGCACACCAGTGACCCCGTGCTGTAATTTGGTATGCGTGTAGCTTAAGTGACACATATATAGGCAAAAGTCTGAAATCCAGAATAACTGCAATTTGTACCCCAAAAAAGCGTAACCAGATTACATGAATTCCCGTTACCTGTAATTTGAATGAAACTGTGGGTCAAGTTATTTGGTTATATATTTCGTGGCTTTATTTTGATAGTCAAAGATTACAAATCATATTTTTTTATTTTAATCGAAGACTCGCGAGATCTCAGTTCGGGGCGAACCACTAGTTATACAAATACAAATACTATAAACAAACTATTTATTTTCTAAGCAGCGTGTAGTAGCTGTAGGCTCCTTTTATAATCTGGAACAAAGTAAACAATAAATGACAAGCCTAACCACGAATACTAAATCGCAGCAGCTGAAAATGACAATCAATATTAAATAGGACACTCTGTAACAACATAAATGATTATTATTCACACATATTTATTTTAAAACTCGTTTATAAAAATACATTTTTCACTACAAAGTATCTTACAAAAAACAAACACTATCGTAATAAATATATTTATAAAAACGGTAAACCACCGACCGCGAAACAAGGCTCCAGCGATCGGTGGCTAGGGCTGCAGAGAGAGGAACCTCCTGACTAGGCGTGCCGAGTCCAGGAGTACCGCCTTCTGTTTCTGATCCTTGATCCAACTTCCTAGCGAGAGCCTCTCAAGGTATTGGTCGAGGCTCTTCGCTATCAGTCCGTTGACCGTCACAACTATTGGAAAGATAATCGTTGATTCCACATCCCACATGGCGGTAATCTCATGAGCCAAGTCAAGGTACTTCTTAGCTTGTCCTTCTCGGCCTTCACGAGATTAGCATCATGTGGGATAGTAATATCAACAAGTATCGCTCGGCGCTCCGACCGGTCTACCAGCACGATATCTGGCTTATTGGCAACAATAGTCCTGTCCGTGATGATAGACCGGTCCCAATAGAGCATGGCACGGTCATTTTCAAGAACTGGATTATTATTATCAACATCAACCTGTAGTTAAAGTCCACTGCTAGACGCATGTCTCTCCCACGGTGTGCCATTAAGCCCGATCTTCAGCTCTTCTCATCCAATCTCTGCCAGCACGATTATGGGATGGGCATGACGAAGTTTTGCAAATGCTGCCCAGAATAGCTGAACTGTTTACTTACTTCTAGAACTTGTGTCTATCCAATCGCAAAGTAGTGAATTAGATTGCTGTTATTTCGATAAATCATGCCTGTCTTTAACAAATAAAGATTTGAATTTGGCCAATCGTTGTTAGTGATGGTCAAATCTTCAAGAATGAAGTGTTTGATGATACTGACCGTGATAAAAGTGGAGAGAGTGAGATTAGCGAAGGGTCCGGCTGAGAATATGTTGTTGATGCGCAGCTGGCCTGACAGGGTGAGCACGGCACGTTGCTGCTGAAGGGAGCCGCTCCACCAAGCGCTCTCGTACGGACCGATCGTCACCTCATCACTCTGAAATACAGACAAAGTCCAAGACGTAATAATTCATACACATATTTTGAACGAACATGGGGAATATTAGCTCTATTATTTGTACTAAAACGGGATATTTACCATGATTTGTGAGTTCTTGAGTGTCCCGATATTTCGACGCAGTTGCATGAGCCATGATCACAGGTATACCCTCGCAAATCATGGTAAATATCCCGTTTTTAGTACAAATAGTGTTAATAACCATGTTAGTTTCAAAAGTTATATTAGCTCTATTAGCAAAAGTGTCTGCAATTTGTCTTTATACCTGCGGTCTGACCGTAAAGATAATAATCGTCCTATTAAAATAACCATCCAGGTTCAGTCAATAAATCTCAGCAGTCTGTAACCTCTACCTTCATGGTTTGTCTTCTACGTTACTTTGGTGTGGTAAAATTTATGGATGAATCTACAAATCACTAGATTCTAGAAAAAGTCACATAGGCACCTTAAGCAAGACGTCGTTGCTGTGCCAACAGAACACGAAGAGCTGTGCGATGCCAAATATCAAGTACTCCGCCATAATCAGCTTCTGAGCCGTATTTGTTGCGGACTGTGGAAATAAAAAAATATATAGGTACTAAACTAGCTTCCGTCTATGTCTAAGCACGCATGGTTTGCTAATACTAGTATAGATAGGTTATGCCCTTGTTCCAGGGCATAACCTATTTATACTAGTGGTTCGCCCCGAACTGAAATCCCGCGAGTCTCCGATTAAAACAAAAACTATTATTTGTAATCTTTGACTATCAAAATAGTGCCCCGAAATAAAGAACCAACTAACTTGACCTACAGTTTCATTTAAATTACAGGTGACAGGAGTTCATGTAATGTGGAAACTCTTTGTTTTTCGGTACAAATTGCAGTTATTCTGGATTTCAGACTTTTGCCTATATTTGTGTTACCTAAGCTACACGCATATCAAATTACAGCACTGTGGGGTTACTGGTGTACCCTGTGAATTTTGTCAAAGTCCATTTTTATTATGGCTGATAACTCAAAAACTACAAAATCTTTACTAAAAATAAAAACGGAGTCTAAATTTACTAATAAATACCATTCATTTGACGTCCCACTTGACCTAATAGTCTCATTTTTTGCTTGTTTTTTGCTGAAAACAGTTCTAAGCACTTGCAAATATAATGCCTCATAACGACCTTGTCCACATTCTACTCCAATGATAGTATCAATTTTCTTGTGTTATTTGTGTGTAATTAATGTCTAACTGCGATAAAGACAGTCCTCACTTACTAAGCAAGAGCAGACTTATTTATCTCGCTAGGCAATGTTCAATAGAGCTTGAGATTTCCCTAGGCTATTCGTGTAAGCAAATATTACTTAAGGGTGCTCACAGTCAGCTGGAAGGCGCTGGCGCACAGCATCAGCGAGCACATCACCATGTATAAAAACATCACGGGCGATAGGAGGGAGTTGAATAGCCGAGAATGTCTGAAAACATAGACAATCATTTATTGTCAGGTTGTTAGACAGTTATCTTGAAGTTTCTTGAAGTCGAAAATGGAGCACGCTTGCCAAAAGAACCTGGGCCCGTAGCCAAATTACATTCGCTGCGAATCTATTCGATTTCTACATACATTTGTTGTCGCTGTATCACATGGTATTTCTATAGCATATGTCTAAGTGTTGGCTAAGCCCTAAGAGGGCTTAGCCAAGTTACAGTCGATTAGCGATGACGCTAGTTGATAAGTCCGAAAATGTACGGAATTTGACACATGCTATAGAAATACCACGTAATACAGTGACAACAAATGTATGTAGAAATCGAATAGATTCGCAGCAAATGTAATTTGGCTACGGGCCCAGAGGGATTAGCCAATTTACAGTCGATTAGCGATGACGCTAGTCGATACGTCCGAAAATGTATGGGATTTGACACATGCTATAGAAATACCACGTGATACAGCGACAACAAATGTATGTAGAAATCGAATAGATTCACAGCGAATGTAATTTGGCTACGGGCCCTGTTCATATTGTGTCCCAAAATCCTGAGCAGATAGACATCGACTTGGAATTTCAATAGTTTTACTGTTTTGCTCTAAATTCTATGTGTTTCATTCTTATCATTGTACAAACAAGTATTTTGACCTATCATTGTACAAACGCTGGTAGCATAAAATAATAACTTATTATTTGATTATCATAGACACAAACTCGTTGTTTTACTTAACGCCCAAATTACTAGGCAGGTCGTTTTAATGGTTATTTTCTCTTTTGTCGTTGAACAGGAGTTTAAACGAGTTAGTTCGTAGCGCGGGGCTTGGCTCTCGTCTAAACTATCGATATTTATGAAAATGGGTTAATAAGAGCTCTACTGGCGAATATTATGTGTGATGTGAGAGTAAAATGATATTTTCTTTATGATTTCTTATGATGATGAAATTATATGACAGCCCATTTTTTCACCGCGTCTTTAAATTTTCTAGGTTAAGTAATTGTAATTTAGTTATGAATCAATCAATCATTATTGGTCCATGCACTAGTTAGAGTCAACTAGATAGTCGCTTCCCTTTGACTCGAATTTAACGAGAAAATAAAGCAGAGCTTACACTCTTTAAGTTTAAGTTCTAATTGCATCATTTAAATGTTTCATTATTAGAGTTTGTTTTAAAGCGTATTCTATACGATTAAACTAATTTAAGTTACTTGACTTGACCCACGTTAGTAAAGTTATTGGGATGCGTTGATAAGAAACTGGAATAATGGCTTAGGTAATTAAGAGAATCTTGGTTTTATAATTAAGAATACTTATTGAAAACCGAATTATACACCGGATCATAGTTCAATCGAATCTTGATAGGATACTGACATTGATTTGTATAATTATGAATTTGATTATTCATGATCTACAGACATGTTCCATTTCTGGGGTTTTCTGTATATTTTAAATCCGTATTTGTAAAAAAGTGTATAACATGTAACTTTTCTGTCAGTTATAAAGACAAAGATAATTTATTTCCAAAAAAATGAGTACAATTTAACATTGTAACTTTTATACTATTTTATCAACTAACAACCTGTTATATAAATAAAAATAAATAAATAAATATTACTAGATAAATATCACTAGACATTTCACACAACGCTATCTAGCCCCAAACGAAGCAGAGCTTGTACTATGGGAACCAGATAACTGATAGAATACTTATATACATATATTACATATATACATGATGGAAAATATTTGGTACCTTAAGATGTTTTTTTTTACAAATATAATAGTTACAAAACCGTACCCTGCGTGCTAGATTTAATTGTGTTAAGGTAGTTATCATTCTATTATTAAAGCTTTGGACAGTTTGGAACAAGATAGCGCTGTATGAAATGTCCAGTATTATTTGTATTTATTTATTTGATCACCAACAACAATGTACACTGAACAACTTTTAATTTATTACTAATGCAATCCCATTATATTAATAAATTAATTAATTATTGTATCGCGAAAGTAATGATTATAATACAAAATAAAAAAATCTAGCCATCCAAATAAGCAAATTTAAATTAGGGCATTTATGATCATTATTAAAAATTATCTAAATATAATTATATTGTTTCGGTTTTAGCTAATCGAGTACGTATGTAACTTAGATGTTGTGTTCATTATTTATACAGGGTGCTTTGGAATATGTTAATAAGCCCGACAGCTAGTCATTATCCTTGATTACTAAAGCAAGGTTTGTTCTACGACTTTCCGGAATTCGTCAAAATGTTATTGAGAAAATATTTGCTAAAAATCAGCTATTTTAGGTGTAAATTATATCGAACAGTTCGTCCGTTTAAGATACGTCTTCACTCCTAAGGTAGGCACAAAGTCAAAGTAAACAGGTTCTTTCCATAAATACTTAAATGTGATATTATTTGTAGAAAACGTTGCTTAATTTTATGTGAAGAAGAAGAGGGTGCCTCTTTCAGATTATCGCACATATTCTGAAAAACAACATAAGTTGGACCCAAACTTTATTTCATGAAATGAACTTTATGTCAATGAAAGACCTCATAAAAGGAAATCTGCCAAAATCTTTATAACGGAAAGTAATGGGCATGTGCATTCTCCCCATTCTCACATACGGTGCACAAACTTGGTCCCTCACCAATATTCAAAAGTCCCGCCTCGGTGTTTGTCAACGAGCTATGGAGCGCAGCATCCTCGGAGTCAGGCTCACAAACCGTATACGAAACTCGACACTGCGCTCCAAAACACAGATAGTTGACGTGGCTCTGACAGCCGCAAAATTGAAGTGGGACTGGGCAGGACACGTTTGTCGTATGCCAGAGGAACTATGGCCAAAAGCCACTACAGAATGGGTTCCAAACGGGCGGCGGCCTCGTGGTAGACCCAGGCGGAGATGGAGGGATGAACTGGATGTATACCAGAAAGAGTTGCCTCAATTAGCCAATAACCGGGATTCGTGGAAGGTGGGAAGGGAGACCTTTGCCCTGCAGTGGGACTCTACGGGCTAATAATAATAATTATTATTTATACCTTTGTTTACATTTCAGCTTCGAAAACTACTAGCGTTGTTTAAAGTGGTCATGAAGTGTCATAAATTCCCATAATACTAGGTATTCAGGAACTCAAAGCATAAACAAATTACTTCGTCGGATTTCTTCAGCCTTATCCACAGTACCTGTCCAGCTGTGTGACTTGCATAATTTTCTGGTCTCAAAACCCATGTTATTCTGTATTTAATAAACTAAACCATTAACTATTACGGTTCTAGTGCCAGTTAAACCAGCACTTTACTTGTGTAATGAATCAAAGAATGGGATGATAAATAAGTATTTTGTTGAAAAATAACTTTTTCCAAACAAGCTTTTATAAAATTCATGATCAGAACCACAAGCAGATTCAAATGAGCCCAAACACGACAGTCTAGCATCCGTCTCCATCATACCACCTCCATGGTACCATATTATTGCATTGTTACCGAAGTTGCATATGTATTCCAAATTTCAGCTCAATCAGTTGAGGGGAACGGGTTTAAATTTCAGTTGCAAGATTCCACCCGGACAAACATACATACATTGCAAGTTAATAAAAAGCTTGTAAAATAATAATAAATACCAACTAATTCCTACTAATAACCGATTAGTTTAAATAATAGATTAGGTACATATTGCAATATTATTGTAGAAAACCTCTCGTGGCGGCATTAGGTAACTGGTTGATACAATCAAATTACCTGCCTTCTTGTTATAGTACCAAAGCAAATCATTTTGCAATCCGGCACATTCGACAGAGAAGTAAACAGAACGGTGATGATTTCCCGACGGATAGCGCGAGTGCACAGCGCAATGTTTTTATAAAACAAAACCATCCTAGCTTTTTAAACGGCACAGTTGAAGCCTGAGTTTAAAATACTTTGTAAAACCTATTTGGTTTTATTGTATAAATTGTTAACATAAATAACACTAACTTGATCAGACGAACGTGGATCTCGTGTAGCTCTTTCACAACGGCATCGGACTCGGCGTTGCTGATGCCGGCGTTTCCCTGACCCAGCATTTGGCTGCACCTCACTCGCAGCAGGTCCAGCTTCCCCCCAAAGAACACCATGATGACAACCACGCTGGCATCATAAGCCGCCATCACCGAGGCTCCGTACGCACACAGGAAAGTGTGCCACACCATCGTTATCCAACACCCGGGAGAGTGCTCCTTGTCAAACGGCATCCACGAGCTGAAGATATGGGGAAACCCCACTGATCCATTGTTGATACCTTCCCTCAGGGTTGATGATGTAACATACCACATCAATGGCTGAAATTCAGTTGTTAGAAACGTGAGAAAAACTAGCGCCCAGTAGAAGTAAGTGAGCCGGCGGCAATACTTCGTGTAAGTGTCAATGATTTTTCCTTTCGTAGTATCTCGGTTATCCCTCTCGAATTTGTCCGCTTCGGTGACGTATCTGAAGACATTATTCCAGCTCTCCTGCCAGAACACAAAAGTGTTCACCTTGAAAATGCAGACCACGCTCAGCATGGAGATCTTCAAGTTGGTTAACACGAGATCTAAGTTAGCTCTGATCACGTAAAGCTCCATGTATTGGGTGATTACAAAAAATGTTACTATCTCGTGTACCATGATACAAATTTTTCTTGCAGTAGCATTTTTTGGTAGTATGAATCCTGTTTTCTTCAATATCCAGTAGTTTGGTGCAACGAGAGGCCGTTTTATGTCCTCTAAGCTCTCGAGAAACGCTTTGATCATGGTGACGTTGAAAATACAGTAAAAATAATTTTCTTGTCAACGTTTTTATATTTGCTTTTGACAGCTCGGTTCAACCCCTCGACATAAAAAATCAGTGCCAAGTATAGGGAACTTCAACGTGTGGATTTAATAATGCTTTTAAGTACTTTTTCAGCGTTTACATTTTTAAAGGGTTCCCTTACTTTTGATCCGTCTTGAAATTTTCATATGGATTAATTCCAATGAATTACAAGAAAATAATAACTAGGACGTGTAGACGCTGTGCGTTAAGTTAGAGCTTCTTTTTTTGAAGCGAACACTTATTTAGCATCGTTGTGATTTTAAAGTCGATGAAACGAAAAAGCTACAGTTAAAAGAGACAGCCATTCATAAGATTTAACGTGGGAGAAAATGAGATAGGAAGCATTATGCAGTGTTTCTTATGTTCGTGGTTCTCTTTGTGCTTGGCTTCGTACTCCCTCCACTCGTGTTAATAATTATCTAACTTTGCATCACTATGATCATTATTAAAACCTACAATTATCATCCTCCCAAAATTTAACATTCGTCCCCTTATCTTGAAACCAAAATTTTTGAAGGTTTCACTTCTACCACGTGTGAATTGCACACATGCTGTTTTTTTGTTTGTCAACTTTAATAGGTACACTAGATTTTTAATAATATTCTCAAGTCTGATGCATGATTAAGATTCTAAAATTAAATTTATTCTAATGGAACCTTAGTTCTTAATTCTTTAGAGTTTTATGGATATTTCAGTGGTTAGGGGTTAATAGTTAGTAAATTTTGATCAAGGAAGTCCACAACGAAAAATTAATCAGAAATGTAGGAAAATGAAACGGCTGCGAGATATTCGTTATGATATCATTTCTATCGACATCGAAAATTTATCAAAAGTTCGATTCTCATCACTACAAATTGAATTGTCACAAAATAATATCTTTCAACCCCTAATTTAAATGTCTCTATTCCGGCGTGAGAAGTGGGCGGACTCGACACACGATCCTCGGTTAAAACGTTAAAAAATAATGAAGCCATTACACGCACGGGATATCAACTGTAAAACTGCTGATTATTCTGTGTTCTTCTACCCTACAATTACCTTTTCAGGGTTTCGTAGCCACTACGAATATAAAACGGCACTCTCATCGTCTGTCATGTGAATACTTTTATAACTATTATATATTATACTAGTGGTTCGCCCCGAACTGAGATCTCGCGAGTCTACCATAAAAACAAAAAAAAATTGTAATCTTTGACTATCAAAATAATGCCACGAAATATAACCAACTAACGTGACCTACAGTTTCATTCAAATTACAGGTAACCGGAGTTCATATAAAGTGGTTACACTTTTTTGGGGTACAAAATGCAGTTATTCTGGATTTCAGACTTTTGCCTACATTTGTGTTACTAAAGCTACACGAATACCAAATTTCAGTATTGTGGGGTCACTGATGTACCCTGTGAATTTTGTCAAAGTTTAGTTTTTATTATGGCTAATAACTCAAAAACTACACAAATTAAACTAAAAATAAAAACAGGATTGAAATGAACTTATGAAGACCTTTCATTTGACGTCTCATTTGACCTAATAGTCTCATTTTCATTGTTTTTACCCCTCTTGAACCCCAATATCTCAACAAACCCCACACATTTTTAACTCATTGAGTCACACCAAAATTGTGCCATCACTACCTACCTATATACTAAATTTCACGATGATCGGATAAACGATTCGAAAGTTATCTTCGGACAAACAAACATACATACATACATACAACGCCGATTTGCCTAAGTTGATTTGGAGATCTCGTTCGCTCGATCGATTATACTATCATATTTAACTATTATACTATTATAGTTAACTATTATATTATAACTTCAAAAACTAATTATAGACAAAACGCATTTTTAATACGAGCTAGCAAATCGTTCAACTCATTGGTCAATTTCTTTTTAAAATAACTAATACTTTTATTGAATGTCGCTTTATCTTTTCTATGTCCTGTCGTCTACATTCACTGTGTTTTTGTTATTTTATTTATGTATATATCTGCGGAAATTTTTTAATTGGCCATCAGCACACATGCGCTGGTATATACCGCCATGTATTATGTATAGGTAAATAACTATTTTTAAGACCTAGCTGTAAGTTTTTCAAAAATTTTGAAAGTAAAAAATAGAAACTCTAATCTGAACCTATTTTATCTATGATTAAGACTACGTAGCACCGCCTAGAGGACATGCGGGGACGCTAGGTT
Source organism: Philereme transversata (assembly GCA_963924445.1). NCBI lineage: Eukaryota > Metazoa > Arthropoda > Insecta > Lepidoptera > Geometridae > Philereme > Philereme transversata. The sequence goes on from OZ004347.1 coordinate 19,277,467, forward strand.
AGACTCTGACATACAAATACAAAATATGTTATTTGCCGAAAAATGTTAAACATAAAAATTTTGAGGTTACAAAATATTGCCACGAACGGAACTCTATAGCAGCTTATCATTTTAAATCTATTAGTAGAATCGACGTGTCATTCGGATGATAAGGATTTAAATTGCTTTAATAAAGTTTTATTATATAGAATTGGGTTCGTATGGAGTGGCGTAGCAATAAAGCGAACTTGGTGAAATCTCAGGTTAGAAAAACAAATCGAACCCAGCGGTGTTTTACTAAGTACCTACGGTTAAGACGGTATCGGAAAATCTAGGTAATTTGATACTCTTTGAAAAAAAATGTTTTTGGCGCTATAGCACTTTTCGCTAGAATGCCTAGGTGGATTCATCACTGCGCCACCAAAGCTACCTAGCTATACAGGGTGTTTGGTAATATACTGACGATATTCAAGCGACGGTTTCTCAAAACATAAAAAAAGACTTCTCGAAAAAAAAACTACTAGTTATATTATACAATTTTAAAGAAAATTTACGAAGTTTAGGTAATTAATTCGATATAAAACTTACTGCCTACTCATGCAATCGACATCCAAAAATAAAGACTGTAATCCACAAAAGCGTAGATTTGCAGAGATGAGAATACCATGCGAAAATAACTAATAATAATAATAATAAAGCCTTTTATTTCCTATCATATAAGTATTACATGCATGTACTTAATATATATAAAATTTGTTTTTCGTTGTCTATTTTCATTCCCATGCTAAGTTCTCTTGGATAGGAACCCCTGTTTGGGTATAGGCCTCCTCCAGTTTGATCCAGTTTTCTCTGTCTTTAGCTCGTTCTATCCACTCCTTCCCTGCTGTAGCTACGATGTCGTCGCTCCATCGTTTTATAGGTCGACTTTTTCGTCTTTTCCCGATAGGTCCTTTCCATCTCGTCGCTTCGGCTGTCCATCGCTTGTCGCTGTATCTTGCCATATGGCCGGCCCAGCGCCATTTTAATCTTAGACTGTAGTGTAGGACGCGAAAATAACTAATAGCATATCGATATTCCGACATCTCTGCGTTCAGCTTTAGTGGAAACGGTTAAGTGGCGATGTTTTATTTTCTACAGCGCATTCGCAGCGAAGTTGTAAGCAGAGAGCGCGTAGCGAGAACATAAGTAGCAAATCTACGCTTTTGTGGATTAAGGCCTTTACTTTTGGATGCCGATTGCAAGAGCAGGCAGTAAGTTTTATATCGAACTAGCTGACCCTGCGAACTTCGTACCGCCTTAGAATCAATAAATTTTGTGTTGCTAAGCTGAGATAGGGGTTGGTGGTAGAAGTGTGAACATTTAGGGTTGTATGTATGTTTGAATGCTGTATCATAAAAAAATTAAAACGAAAAATTTCGTAAAAAAATTAAAAAAAAAAATGTTAAGTGTGAACAACCCTTATCACTTAGGGATATGGAAAATAGATAGTAGCCAATTCTCAGACCTACTGAATACGCATATAAAATTTGGTAAAAATCGGTAAAGCCGTTTCGGAGGAGTACGGTAATTAACATTGTGACATGGAAATTTTATATATTAGATTAATCACCTATACTTAGTCAATTTTCTTTAGAATTTGATAATATAACTAGTCGTTTTTTTCCTAGAGAATTCTTTTTTTTGTTTTGCGAAACCGTTATATGTATATCGTCAGTATATTACCAAACACCCTATATAATAATGAATTGTTGACAATAATGATGATTATTGCCACGCGACGATACGATCTACCCAGGGTTTTTATTATTACTTGTTCAATTGTATCAACATTTGCATACTATTGGATGGCTTCCATTAGGCAATTTTAATTTCACAACAATCGAAGCGATCATCAAACTCTGAATTGGAAAAAAAAATCGACAACTTTTCAATTTTTCTAACTACCTTTCACAGAAAGGGGGAAGAGAGAGAGGGGGAGGGTAGAGTACTTTCTTATTTAGGTCATTCTAATAAGTCTTATTTTGTTGTAATTTCAGTTCAATTTGGCAGCTGGTGGGCTCTTCTTGCGGGCGCTTCCGTGGTGAGTGCCTCCGAGTTGGTGTTTCACTGTCTCCTGAGGTGGAGACACCACTACTGCCGGCGAGCTTGACCAGGACCAGGACTAACTGGTTAACCTAATTAATCTTGCGTTTATGTATATTATTTCAAATATATTTGGCACCTGAAACACAGATTTTTAACTAGTTCGGGAGCTTATGGATTCAAATTAGACTATGCCATACTTAATTATGTCAATAAATAAATTTTTACTTTAATAAAAAAAAGTAGATTTAACTTGTTTGTAGGCTAAAAAGTTATTTATAATTATTGAATGAATGACAACACTTATACACCATAATATAATAAACAAAATAGAAAACACAAAGCAAATAGTACAATGGTATTGTTATTAATCGAGCGAAGCGAGATGTCCAAATCAACTTGGGCAAATTCGCGTTGCATATATGTATGTTTGTTTGTCCGAGGATAACTTTCGAAGTGTTGATCCGATTATCGTGAAATTTGATACATAGGTAGGTAGTGATGGCACAATTTTGGTGTGACTAAATGAGCTGAAAATGTTGGGGGTTTGTTGAAATATTGGGGTTCAAGACGGGTAAAAAAAATGAATATGAGACTATTAGGTCAAATGGGACGTCAAATGAATTATTTTTAGTTCAATCCTTGTAGTTTTTGAGTTATTAGCCATAATAAAAATAAAACTTTGACAACATTCACAGGGTACACCAGTGACCACACAGTGCTGAAATTTGGTATCTGTGTAGCTTTAGTGACACAAATATAGGCAAAAGTCTGAAATTCAGAATAACTGCAAAAAAAGATAACCAATTAATATGAACTCCCGTTACCTGTAATTTGAATGAATCTGTAGGTCAAGTAAAGTGGTTAAGCATTTTGTAGCACTATTTTGATAGTCAAAGAATACGTATAATGATTTTTTGTTTTTATGAGAGACTCGCGCGATCTTAGTTCGGGGCGAACCACTAATACAATAATTAAAATAGAAAACATAAAGCAAATAGTACAATGGTTTTGTTATTTAAAAAGTTATGGCTTCTTCACAAATTAATCCAACAATCAGCTAAAAGCTAAACGTTTAGAGCACAAAAAAGGTGTATCCGATTTTTGGCGGAGCGCACTTTATAGAACCCTGTAGACCCTTATTCAGAAAAAATAATATTTTAACCTTCCCCACCTACATAATACTAGCAGCCGAGTTCGTCAAGCAACATCCTGAAATAATTAAAAAGGTAAAGAGTTTCGCACTAGACAATTAAGGGATAAATCTGACAACAAATTGCACCATCCGAGCTGTAAATTGAATTAGACACAAAGCCAAGCTACCACATGATTTAAAAACCCTAAAAGGGGATTTATTCTCTCGCCAACTGATAAAACGGCTTAAGGACAAATGTTTTACCTAAGCGATTATATGCATTATAAGGACATATAATTCAATTTTAATATGTAATTAATTATTCAATTATCTTTTGACATTGTTATTATCTTTTTTTATAAATATCTAATTGCTTTAATAAAATGATTCAATATATGTAACTACAATATAACATATTGACGAATATAACATATAGAATATATGTGCATGCCAATAATTGTGGTAGGACATACATATAATGGACTAATAATTTATGTTAGACCTAATATTATCACATATGCTCCAGCAAATAAATAAGTTACATTTAATTTCATTTTGAATTATGGAGGACTAATGTTTTGAATCAAATTTTAATGGTACGAAGGCTTTAATTACATTATCTTAGTTCTTGATTGTGACTCAATAATGAGTAACTTCGCCTTGCATGCGCATAAACTTTGGGCATCCTAACAGAGATCAATTTGGAAATATTTTTACAGAATCTTACAGCACAACTTAATGCAACCATTATTTTATTCTCAAACTAAAATTAAAACCGTTATTTATCGTTACACTGGCAAGGTATGAATATACCGATTCTACCGAAGACTTTTCCAAAAACTGACTAACAATAGAGTCATTGACAAACCGTTGACCTCAGGGAGAACGGAATTATCAATATCCTGTTTAGCATAAGTTAGAAGGTATCCGGCTGAGACGCAGGAGGATGCAGGGTTCGATTCCCGCCGCGGAACAAAATTTGCATGATCTACAGATATTTGTTCCGGATCTGATTGTTTCTCTAAATACCTATTACTAGTAGTTCGCCCCGAACTGAGATCTCGCGAGTCTCCCACAAAAACATAAAAATATTATCGTATCAAAATAGTGCCACGAAATGCTTAACCAAATTTATATATAGGTACCAAATTTCACGATGATCGGATAAATGCTTCGAAAGTTATCCTCGGACAAACAAACATGCATGCATACATACATACAACGCCGATTTGCCCAAGTTGATTTAGAGGTCGCTCAATGAAATATTTATTTATTTATCTATAGTTACTTATCTATTGAGGTATTATTTGTAAATAATCCAGGAATTTACCTTATTGTCTAGCCGGAATAGACAAAGTTTCTAATCTCATTAAGTTCAATTCAAAAACGACAACTTTTATGAGCTGGAATGCAATTACTGTAAAACTTTTATCACTGGTTAATAGTTGTTAAAACTACGTAGCTAATTTTGCTCAAAGTTAACCTTAGTTTGAAATGATTATAGCTCAAAAAAGTGATATAAATTAGATTTGATTATTATTGTGGCATTTCCTGTTAGTGCCATGATGTAAGGTTAGAGGCATCAGTGTGTAAACCTTGATTTCTGAATAAATATTAATATGATCAAAGTTCAAACGTAAAGCCATAATTATGGCAGCTTTGTAATCCAGATCATAGTGTGTTTCTCTATTATTCGTAAAACATTAATTATCGCAATCATTTTAAAATCTTTTACTGCTAACAAAAAATGTAATACCTAAATGTCCTCCATCGGAAATTCGGAACTGAAATGAAAATACATGAAAGACCAAAATATATACATATGTGGACTACATTTAGATTCCCACTGCGAAACGAATGATTGCATATTCTGTAGATATTTGTTCCGGGTCTGTGTGTGTTTCTCTATATAGGTAATTAGTGTGATTGATTGATTGATTGAAAATACTTTATTGCACTTATAAAACTAGTACAAAGGCGAACTTAATGCTAAAGAGCATTCACTTCCAGATAACCTTTGTGTATTGTAGATAAAGATGTGTAGGTAGTGCACAGAAAAGGTAAAAAAAGAAAATTTGCACAAGACTAATAAATATAGCATAATATAGGTACATACTACATGAATAAACCTACTTAAATACTTTATATGATAGACTAAACGATACCAATATCGAATAAAAATACATACATAACAATAGAAGAAGTGTTATGGAAATATTAAGTTGCTCATTTTTGGTCGGTTTGACCGAGAAGGTGCCTATAGATTCTCAATCTGAATGCTTCCACTGAAGTAGCCTCGAAATAGTTCGGTGGCATATTATTATATGTGTTATACTATGTGTTTGGATACGCACAAAAATGAAAGGGGATTATTTTGATGAGCATAATAAATAAATTTGTGAAATGTTTACCATAGAAATGTGAAATTTATTTTGGCATGTAAAAACAAACACTTTAACTTATGTTGTGCTATTGCATAATGCTTGCCATCTAACCACAGATACTGTATTTGTAGATCTCGAGATATCTCTTGTTGTCCCTTTTTAATCCGAAACCCACAGCCATTTCCGAAAGAGATATCAAATCGGCCTTTATTTTTGGATGTCGATTGCAAGCGTAGGCAGTAAGTTTTATATCGAATTAATCACCTAAACTTAGTCGATTTTCTTTAAAATTTGATAATATAACTAGTAGTTTTTTTTCGAGATGTCTTTTTTATGTTTTGAGAAACCGTCAGTTGAATATCGTCGGTATATTACCAAACACCCTGTATATTACTTTCGGACTCTCAATACGGTTTCAGAAGTGGAAGGTCTACCGAAGCCGCTGTAAATGCATTAATAAATATCTATTTATATGAGTACGCTTGCAAACCCTACACGGTTCTTAGGGTATAATAGTAGGTACATATTGTTACGCCGAGACTGTTAAGGGTCAGACATTAGACACGCAGATTTCAGATTTCACCCCCACTTCACCGCGCACCCGCCATTAGATTTACGCCAAAGCAACAACTAGAGACATTATTACAAATAAACTTCTCGGAAATTTGTGGAACTAAACGGCTACAAAGTACTGATAATTGCTCTCTATACTCGCGCCATCTGTTTAGGAATGCGGGAACTACGTTTCATTGCAAATAACGTGATGAAACGCCATCTATACATTCGCACACGATACGCTGGTTAGATGGTTGGTCAGTGTGTCACAGTAAAATAAATGTAGTAAGTCAGAAATTTATTTTTTTCATTGAAAGTGTTATGTGAGCCCAAAAATAGAAAGTTTAAATAGTATAAAATATTCCGACATTAATTTATACATTCATAAGCATTTATTTACAGAAATAATATCATTGCAAGTCAATACAACAACCAAGTCAGACGTATTGAAAGAGATACCGAATTTTTTTTTTCTATCAATATTACCTAATGATATCGTCCACAACATAATTTTACATGATGGACATACTCGGATTTATTACTATTCATACCCACTTTTGCGCACTGCGCAGAGTTCTCATGGTATATGTCCGTTAGTGCGTAAGTATAAAGTTAGTATTATGTACAAAAATTGACAATTAACGAATCTAAAAACGAAATTTAATTTCTCCTACTTGTTTTGCATACGGTAAGCGTAACGCAAAGAAATTTATTTTACTCAAAAGAAATTAACATTTCACTTATATATCATACATTACAAGTAAGGGAAATGTTAATTTCTTTTGAGAAAAATTTTAACTTAAGAATTTTAGTGATTTAAGACTGTCCAAAAATTTAACTAAAAAACATTTTAAGAATACCCGCAAATAAATATTTGTTCAAATGTCACCCTCAGTATGGTACAAGATCGCTCGGGGTGACACTGTGAGAAACCAAGAAGTCCATTCCAGATCACAAGTCTTGGAATTGTCCGTAAGTGTTCGGATAACACTATGAAAATAGAGATACTATTTGAATTTGACGTTGTGCATTTGGTGAATCATGGAGGCTAAAAGGCTTGACACTTTGAGCACGTTACTTTTCTGTATATAATAATAAATTAAAAATCCTCAAAATCTATACGGAATTCCAAGGTTTGAGAAGGTGCATTGCCAATAATTGTACTTTCACAATTTATAATTTCATTGGTTATTTTTCGTTTCTTGTTATCATGTGACGAGGTCGTTCTCACATTTGCTTGACGTTTCCTGGGGACTGATGCACCTCGCAGAGGTAAGCTTCTTGTCTGCCTGGGATTAGTCTTCCATATATGATTTGATACATATCCGTTGAATGCTTAAAGCCTTCCACTATAATATCGGACTCCATGCCAGTGGAGGGTCCCGTGTAATTTTAGTAGCATGTGTGTACCTTTGGTTGTACACTTTTCGGCCTGGGCGCAAATGGAACAGTATTTGTTTCTCACGCCGAGAAATAACACTTCTCCGAATCTACGTCCCACTATTGCTGCCGCGCCGGATAATGATGAATAATTTTTCTTATAAGATCTTTTCCCCCAGCATCCATCCGCTATTACATCAATAACTGCCACACCATCTTTAACTTTTCCTTCTTCAATCGCTGCTTCTCGCTCACGTTTAGCTGCTGCCTCCATTGCCACCATAGCGCTTTCTTCCCACTTTTTAGAAATAATTGTATGTGTCTTACTATAGATGGTTTGGGACATTTGCGGCAAATTCATCGCTGCAAACAGCTCTGACAGTTGTGCTAATCCTATGCCTGTTACTGTCATGCCTGTGACAGCAGCTGTGTTCAGATCTAAAGTATTTTTAGACTTTGGATCACATGTATCAACTTGGAATTTGATATTGCACATTTTACACAGAAACGTTATTTTCGATGACAGACCAAAACTTTTCTCTGAATGGTACTGAATACTTTCTAGTCCACAATCAAAGAATGAATGTTTTGAGATCTGATTCAATAAGTTTGATGTATAATAATGAATATCAACGATTCGTCTTTCTTCTCCTCCATTTTCTATCCTAAAACAATAAAATTGTGTGAAACGTTGTTCAATAAAACGTTTCATCAGGGCATAAAGTAGTGATCTATACGACCTCCGTGGCACAGCGGGCGGACAGCCGGCTGAGACGCAGGAGGTAGTGGGTTCAATTCCCGCCGCGGAACAAATGTTTGCATGATCTACAGATATTTGCTCCTGGTCTGGTTGTTTTTCTATAATGCTATTAAAACTATATATTATAAGTATGTATTTACAAAAAACAAGTATATAAGTATTCTATTAGTTATCTGGTTCCCATAGTACAAGCTCTGCTTAGTTTGGGGCTAGATAGCGCAGTGCGAAATGTCCAGGAATATTTATTTATTTATCTCATTGGCCAAGTATTATGAGACTTAATAATAACTAGTGGTTCACTACGAAATGAGATCTCGCGAGTCTCCTAAATAACCAAAAATAAATATTGTTTATAATCTTTGACTATAATTACTGGTGTGTGTTTTTATTATGTTTTTATATTTATTTTATTAAATTACTCAAAAAATACAAGGATTAAACTAAAAATAAAAACGGGGTTGAAATGTACTCGTTTAGACCTTTCATTAGACGTCCCACTTGACCTAATTTTTTCATTTTGGTTTTTTATATCTTAACGACCCCCAATATTTTTAGCTCATTTAGTCACACCAGGATTGTGCCATCACTACCTACCTACGTATCAAATTTCACGATGATCAGATCAACGCTTCGAAAGTTATCTTCGGACAAATAAACATACATACAACGCCGATTTGCCCAAGTTGATTTGGAGATCTCGCTTTGCTCGATCAACCCTATTTTATTTTCAATCCCAAATTAGAAATCTGCAATGGGTAGACTACTATAAACTGCTGCTGTTGATCAAAATAAATAAATAAATAAAACTTAATAAATAATAATAATAATATTAAATAAAAAAAGTTGATTTATATTTGCCTTTTTAGTTTACATTTTTCTATTCTTTTTGTTTATTGTATTTGAATATGTACGACAGTTTATTCTGAAATAATTGTAAAAATACATTATATTATTAAAGTAAAGCAGATTTTTATAACTTGTTAATGAATGTTAAATTTAAATAGTTAACATAATAACTTGAAATAATGAGTTTTATACTGTTTTTATAGTTGATTGATAATACAAACAGGCAACAATAATGCAAACATCTAACCGTTCAAAATTTGGAGTGTCACACGGTAATGTGTCACAATTTTCATCGACTGTCCTCTCACTCAGGCCGAAGCTGAAAAGTTTTTTATAATATGTATAGGTACTTACTCCAATATATTTAATGTAAAAGTTTTTATACTCTAATATATGTACTTATTTTATAGCCAACTTAGCAATTTCAACTAACTAGGAACGTAAGTAGTTGTAACTTGGTCAACGTAAGACATGTGAACTTTGTCCTACTGTTACAAATTTTCTTATACTGTGCCACGACGCGCCATGAAGCCGCGCTGATACAAAGTAAGTAGATAATATGAATGGCTGCATGTAATAACTTACAATATCCACATACTTAGTATATACACATACCTACCTACCTAATAAATAATTATGATGGGTTTTCCTTACCTTTCGCCGGATTGTGTCAAAAGGGGCTCATTTGCATCTTTCTTCTTTGACCTTACAATAAACATAGCTTTGACTGACAAAGGTTTAAAAATCAAAAGTTATGATTTCATATTAAAATATTCACTAGGTACATGACTAAATAAAAGTATACTTGTACAAAACATAGAAACAACTAAAGGTAGAAAAAATATGAAAAAAAAATCATCTAGGTATATTCACTAGGTACCTACATGACTAAATAAAAGTATAGGTACTTGTACAAAACATAGAAACAACTAAAGATAGAAAAAATATGAAAAAAAAATCATGTAGGTATATTCACTAGGTACATGACTAAATAAAAGTATACTTGTACAAAACATAGAAACAACTAAAGATAGAAAAAATATGAAAAAAAAATCATCTAGGTACTATGAGACTTGAACTCCCTTTACCAGATTATGTAGATAACTCTCCAGTGTAGAGAGAGAACCGCTGGGCTAACAAGACTTTTAATTTTACGTTGAAAATAAGAATATATGTCGTCAGTGCCGCGGCACAAAAAACCCTCCCTGGATGAAAGATTTTACAAAATCATACTAAATATTATCAAATGTCAATATATACGCGCAAATAAAAGGCTTACTTACCTTACTTTATCCATCATGTGTTTCGCGCGCATAATGCACAATTTTTTAAATGATTTTTTACCCATTTGTGTGGGTTTAATTTTCGTTTCATTCCTGGAAAAAAATTGCACAGGTCCATCTAGCAACGCGGATCGCCGCGGAATGAGATTGAGCGCGAAGTAAAATACGCGAGTAAAGAGTGAGAAGAGTGCGACATGATGTTGAAGTGGCTCCGAATTAAAATACGTAAGCGACATTTATAAAAAACATAATTACTGTGCAAATAAGTCACTTATTCTAAAAAATAGGTTTATAGTTTATTTTCTAATTATTTGAAGCATATATTTGTGAAATATCATATCAAAATACCTCAATGTGTAGAATTAACTTGGGAATGTCGTAATTGTCAGAGGTGTCTTTGAAATTTTTTTTTACTGACATTTTATTAATCATTCGTGTTTTTAGATCAGCAGTTTTGTTACTTATATCCTTGAGTATCGTGTATTTAAACTTCAATACCATAAAGCAAGCAGAATAATAATTGTCAGTGTTGCAATATTGAGTCTTCTGGCTCTTAAACAATGAATGGTAATCGAGGTTTCTCGAGCGCTTTTGTCTGTTATTGTTTGTGGTTTCGCAGAATGGAGAGTGGCCATTGTGTCGAGGGACCGACCCTTTCCTGGAGCGATCGAGATCGTTCTCGAACAATCGAAATATGCGCGATATAAATAGGCCGGAGAGATGGCCGGACAATCAGTCTGGATTCAGCTATACGTGTGAACATTTCGGAGACTTTAAGTGGTGCAACTGTGGTGTGAATTAGTGTGTTGTGATTACGTGAGACCAAGTTCGTGTATTCATCGTTTAGTGTTGAATAAAAGTGTTATTTTGGTTAAATCGATTCCCATTATTTTATCCCGAACCCTCAGCTCGTAACAATTTGGTGTCAGAAGTGGGATAAAATAATGCCGGTTCTGCCAAAGGATAACGTGGACGGTGTCAGGACGAGAGGTCAACGACAACAGGAAATGGATGAAAGGCGGTTTGGAGATTCTCCGGTTCAAGAAGCTCGGCAGAGTCGTCAGCCGATGGAGATGGAATCAGCCGCCGCCGAATCATTTGGAGCACCATCATCATCATCCGTGGGCCAAGCTCCTGTGGGAGGCGATCTTGCTGCTATTATGGCAATGCTTCGTCAGGATAAGGAAGACCAGCGTCGTCAACAAGAAGAGCAGCGACGTTGGCAGGAAGAGCAGCGTCGTCAACAGGAAGAGCAGGCTCAGTTGCAGGAGGAGCAGCGCCGTCAGGAAAAAGAAGAGCAGCGTCGTCATCAGGAAGAGCAGCGACGTTGGCAGGAGGAACAGCGTCGTCAACAGGAAGAACAGCGCCGTCAACAGGAAGAACAGCGCCGTCAGGACAAAGAAGAGCAGGCTCGGCTGATGAAAGAATTGTTCGGTTCAATTGGAAAGGAATTCCAGGAAGTGAAAGAACAGATAGAACATCATGAGAGCCGTATTTCGGAAACTGAAATTCAGATCGCTGATGTGAAAAAAACTCTGGGTGTCCTGAAGTCTAGAGACAACAATGTGGCTCCTCTAGTTGCTACATCTTCAGCGCGAGGTTTTAAGACGCCACCATTTGACGGAAGTTCTTCGTGGTCAGCATACAAGATCCAGTTTGAGGCCGTTGTCAAGGCCAATGGATGGACGACGGCGCAGGCCATGACGGCTTTAACACTGGGCCTTCGTGACCAAGCACTTACGATTTTAGAGGCTCTTGGGAAGGATGTCACCTACGAACAGCTGCTGGAAGCGCTGGAGTCACGCTATGGTGACGCGCACCTGGAACATGTTTTTCGAGCGCAGTTAAAGGACCGAAGCCAGCGTAACTCGGAGAATTTACAGCAGTGGGCACTCGAGATAGAAAAGCTGGTTCGAAAGGCATACCAAACCTCGTCAGCACCCCTTGACGGTTATTTGATCCAGGCGTTCGTTGACGGAATACGTGATTTGGAAGTGAGAGCTGCTGTAAGGCTTGGACATCACGATACTCTAAAAAATGCCTTGGCCCATGCATTGGAGGTGGAGGCCGTGCGTCAGGACCCCCGAGCTCACCGCATCAGAGAAGTGAAGGACTCTTACACTCACTACAGTCGTCCAAAGTTTAGCCCTAGATGCTTCGGGTGTGGAGAAAAAGGACATCTGAGGCCAAACTGCCCAAAAAGAGAGGAGAGTGCTCAGGTGAGCCCCGTTCAACAGCAGCAGGGAAACGAGTAAGCGCCAGAACTGCGGGGCGAGTGCTGGCTGGTATTGAGAAAGCCCTAAGAATTACGATCTCACAAGTTCATGATGGGAATAGCCTGACTATCAAAGGTCAAATTAATGGAACACCGTGCAAGATGACTTTGGATACTGGTGCTTCCCGTACAGTGATCAGTTCCCAACTGGCTAATCGGTTTCTTGGGAAATTCAACAGTAGCCATGAGCGAATTCAGCTCCTGACGGCAACCGGTCAGCACATATCCGTCCTGGGTGAAAAGCAGGTGGAGGTTATGCTGGGTGAAAGACCTTTCCAGCAAAACGTCATCATTGCAGATATAGTTGATGACTGCATTCTGGGTTTAGATTTCTTACGAGAGCACCATTGTAGAATTGACATAAATCAAGGAGTTTTACAATGTGGAGAAGAGGAATTCTTTATGGAAGGTGGAACCAGGGGTAAGGTGTACAGTCTGAAGAAAATTGTTCTTCCGCCAAGATCAGAAACCATTGTTCCAGTAAGCTTGCCACGAACTTCGGGAAGACAGAAGCGATGTGTACTGGTGGAAAGATCGGACAATGGCTTTCCGTGGATTATGGCCCGGACGCTAGTGAGGACCACAGATACTGCGGTGGTGCGAATTTTAAACCTTAGTAATGAAGAGCACCTGATCAAAAAGGGGACCTTAATGGGCACCTGCGAGGAAGTAGCCTGTATGCGAAGATGTCAAGAAGTGCCTAGCTCTAGCGGCAATAAAGAGAATGGCAAATTCGATGTGTCGTCACTGTTGGAAGATTGCCGTAAAAGCCTTTCTAGGGAAGAAGTTGCTATGACTGAGAAAATGTTACATCGCTACGCCGATCTTTTCTCTTCAAATGATGCTGATAATGGAAAGACTGGACTGGTTAAGCACACGATAAATACTGGTAACGAGCTACCTATCCGTCAACGACCTAGGAGACTACCGGTTGCTCGAGAAAAGGAAGTAGAGACCATGGTTCAGGGAATGATTAATGATGGGGTGATAGAACCTTCATCTAGTCCATGGTGCTCTCCTGTTGTTCTAGTCAAAAAGAAGGATGGAAGCCTGCGCTTTTGTGTTGATTATCGTCGACTTAATGCAGTTACGAAGAAGGACAGTTATCCACTACCAAGGATCGACGACACATTGGATACACTTACCGGGATGAAGTGGTTTACAACGCTAGACTTGAAGAGTGGCTACTGGCAAGTGGAAATAGACCCTAAGGACAAGGAAAAGACTGCGTTCTCTACAGGAAAGGGGCTGTGGCAATTTCGAGTCATGGCATTTGGACTTTGCAATGCCCCTGCAACTTTTGAAAGATTGATGGAGCAAGTTCTTGTCGGGTTGATTGGTGACGCGTGTCTTGTTTACTTGGACGACATCATCATCGTGGGACGTACGTTTAAAGACCACCTTCAAAGTCTGGAACGTGTGCTGGCAAAAATTCGTGCCGCCAATCTGAAGTTAAGTCCGAGGAAATGTTCATTCTTCAGACAACAAGTAAGCTTTCTGGGTCACGTTGTTTCACAAGACGGGGTGCAAACTGATCCGGAGAAAATCAACGCTGTCAAAGATTGGCCGATTCCTAAAGATAAGACCGAAGTCAGAGCATTTTTGGGGTTGTGCTCCTACTATCGACGTTTTGTCAAGAACTTCGCAGATATTGCTAAGCCTCTGCACAGGCTAACTGAGGAGAAACGACTGTTCTGCTGGGATGCAGAATGCGAAACTGCTTTCCAGGAATTAAAGAACCGACTGTGTAAGACACCGATTCTCAGCTTTCCTGATACTGAGAACGAGTTCATTGTAGATACAGATGCAAGTAATACCGGTATTGGTGGTGTGCTATCTCAACGCAAAGGAGATCAAGAGGTGGTGATCGCTTACTTCAGTAAATCCTTATCCAAACAAGAAAGAAATTACTGTGTCACAAGAAGGGAACTGCTGGCTGTAGTAAAGACCTTACAGCATTTCAACAAATACCTACTAGGTCGTAAATTTCAACTTCGAACTGACCATGCTGCATTGCAATGGCTCTTACGGTTCAAGAATCCTGAAGGACAGGTGGCAAGGTGGATTGAACAATTACAGGAGTTCGACTTCGACATTGGGCATCGTAGTGGAAAATCTCACGGGAACGCGGATGCGCTATCACGAAGACCTTGCCCTGAGAACTGCAAACATTGTGCCAAATATGAGTCTAAGGAAGCAGAACCTGTCAGGCTGCTGAGAACGGACCTAAGTGACGAATGGAAAGAAACTTTGCAGCAGGCACAACAGGATGACAAAGACCTTAAACCCATCATTGAAAGGATCACAGCGGGTAGCACTAAGCCTTTGTGGAGTGACATTGCTGCTCTGAGTTCAACAACGAAGAGTTATTGGGCACAGTGGGAGAGCCTGGTTATCCACGACGGGGTGCTGTGTCGCAAATGGGAAAACGCTCGTGGAGATCACTGTCATCTGCAAATGGTGGTTCCCAAAGCCAAGGTCCCTAACGTGCTACAACTCTACCATGAAGGATGTTCGGGAGGCCACATGGGAGTAAAAAGAACACTGTTAAAAATAAGGGAGCGGTTTTACTGGATACATTGTAGAGAAGATGTTGAAGACTGGTGCCGAAAATGCACTACCTGTGCGGCAGTGAAAGGACCCCATACACGCAGCAGAGGAGCACTAAAACTGTATAACGTTGGAGCCCCATGGGAGCGTATAGCCCTGGATATTGCAGGACCATTCCCTGTAAGTAAAAATGGAAATAAGTACTTCATGGTCGTTATGGACTACTTCACGAAATGGCCCGAAGTTTTCGCCATTCCTAATCAAGAAGCTTCGACGGTAGCAGATAAACTAGTCCACGAAGTTTTCTGTCGTTTTGGAGTTCCCCTGGAAATTCACAGTGATCAAGGAAGGAATTTTGAATCACAAGTATTTCAGGAGACATGCCGAATAATGGGGACTCATAAAACAAGAACCACTTCTTATCATCCTCAGTCTGATGGAATGGTGGAAAGATTCAATCAGACGTTGGAGAGATATCTGGCCAAAGTGGTCGAAAATAAGCAAAACGATTGGGACCAACACATACAGCCGTTTTTACTGTCATACAGAAGTGCAGTCCATGAGAGTACAGGCGCCACTCCTGCGTTGGCAAATTTTGGAAGAGAACTGCGGTTGCCTGCAGACCTGATAACTGGCATTCCTCCAGATTCTCCGCGTGCCATCACAGATTATGCAAACGACCTGCGCAATAAAATGAACGACATAAATGAACACATTCGACTAACTGGTCAACAAATGTCTGAGAAAATGAAGACCCGTTATGACCGGAATTCAAACAACTTGCGATTTGATGAGGGGTCACAGGTCTGGTTGCACAATCCGATACGGAAAAAGGGAAAATCCCCTAAACTACAAGCAAAATGGGATGGACCATACCGTGTGTTGACCAGGATCAATGACGTCACATACCGAATTCAGAAGGGAACGCGAGGTGCGCCTAAAATTGTTCATGTTGATCGGCTGGCGCGATA
Source organism: Philereme transversata (assembly GCA_963924445.1). Taxonomy (NCBI): domain Eukaryota; kingdom Metazoa; phylum Arthropoda; class Insecta; order Lepidoptera; family Geometridae; genus Philereme; species Philereme transversata. Next base: position 19,293,667 of record OZ004347.1, read on the forward strand.
TTACGGGGCTAACAATGCTCGGGACGAGCATGTTTTAGGAGGGGGCAGTGTTACGCCGAGACTGTTAAACAATGAATGGTAATCGAGGTTTCTCGAGCGCTTTTGTCTGTTATTGTTTGTGGTTTCGCAGAATGGAGAGTGGCCATTGTGTCGAGGGACCGACCCTTTCCTGGAGCGATCGAGATCGTTCTCGAACAATCGAAATATGCGCGATATAAATAGGCCGGAGAGATGGCCGGACAGTCAGTCTGGATTCAGCTATACGTGTGAACATTTCGGAGACTTTAAGTGGTGCAACTGTGGTGTGAATTAGTGTGTTGTGATTACGTGAGACCAAGTTCGTGTATTCATCGTTTAGTGCTGAATAAAAGTGTTATTTTGGTTAAATCGATTCCCATTATTTTATCCCGAACCCTCAGCTCGTAACAATATTTATGTATGTACATTATTTTATGGCAATCGATAGATGTTTTATTTATCATTAAAAATATTAGTAACCTATTAGATGCCTCTCTATTTAATTGCAGACCTCTAAATTGAAGTTATGCTCATGGACATATACATGCTAGCTTTGAATGATCCCTTGATAACATCACATTACCATAAAATCTATTTTGACCTTAAACTTCTATAACACAAGTATTTGGCTATAATATAAATGAAGTAATAGTCGATACTTATGTGAGCAATACGTAGCCTGCTGGTATCGCCATAGATAATCAATAGTTTGTATACAATCTAGGTCATGGAGACGTGTCCAATATCAAAGTTGAACAAACTTAGTGTAGAGTTTACCTGCTACTTGGGCAACTTACCAACGCCAGCGCCCGCGTCCTGCGTGTTGGCATTCTGTTTTGAACGAGGATACTTTCCGAACAGAAGAACATTATTGGACGGAGGTACTATCTTGGGCAGACTCTGCGATTGAGTATATACAACCTCGAGAAAGAAGTAAACCGGTGAATTCAGCTGGACTGGGCAGCGTTTGGGAAACTTCGTCAGGTCTTCTCGTCACCCATCCCACAATGCCTAAAAACAAAAGTATTTAATCAGTGCGTCCTACCTGTGATGACCTACGCAGCCGAAACGTGGACACTTACGGTGGGACTGGTCCACAAACTGAAAATCGCTCAGCGAGCTATGGAAAGGGCTATGCTTGGAATTTCTCTGAAGGATAGAATCAGAAACGAGGTTATCCGATAGAGGACCAAGGTGATCGACATAGCTCAGAAGGTCAGCAAGCTGAAGTGGCAGTGGGCCGGTCATATCTGCCGCAGAACCTATAACCGTTGGGGTAAACGTGTTCTGGAGTGGAGACCAAGTCTAGGCAAGCGAAGTGTAGGACGCCCTCCGGCTAGATGGAGTGACGATTTGCGCGCTGTGGCTGGCAAGGATTGGATGAGAGGAGCTGAGGATCGGGCTCAATGGCGCACCCTGGGAGAGACCTACGTCCAGCAGAGGACTGTTATAGGTTGATGATGATGATGATGATGATGACTATCACGAAATACATAGGTACAGAAGTTATGTTTACAAAGTGCAATAACAGTCGCACGCACACGTAAACGCGCGCGAACGAGCATCTTGGATCAAGTCGGGTGAATGTTCGACCGAGATCGTTCTGCCAAACTTATCTAAAGGTACAGAATACCTATCTGTTCTGTGGTACTATCTACATAATGTTCTGTTTTAATAGGTTGCTACGAAGATGCTACGAAAACTAGCGGTCCAGAAAGCGGGTCAAATTTCTATTGTTCCACGCTACGAACATTGCTACGAGAAATAAAAATTCCGTTTGAATGCTTGATTATATTTACACGAAAGTTGCTTTTACTAACTAAACCCTTCTTATAAACTATTCTATCCGTATGTGTTGTCTAATTGGCTTCAACAGGATCGTTGGGGATTTCCTCCACTGGTGGTGGGGGGTTGGTGTTCGGGGAGCCACTGTCACCCATAATCGCTGGGATTACCTGGGGGATAAACCAGAAAATTTAGTTCTTAAACCTCTAGAAATTGTTTACATCACTAAAAGTCTGAGTATCGCCCTAGATTTAGGTCGATACTTCTAAAATCAGTTTAATGAAGTTATGCTCAGGCTTTACGTATATAGGTTTTTCTATATTATAGTATACCTACATATTTATGCTTCCATGACAAGACGGACTTTGGTTTTAGAGTTCTCAGGGTGTCGACAATGCTGTTCAGCATTTCAATCTGCGCCTGATTTCGTTGGTTGTGCTGCCCATAAAGATATATTTTAGAACTACAAAAGGCTACGAGAGAATTAAGTTTAGGTTACTTTGGTGCAAAGTACTGTCTTTTGTACAGGAACAGGATCATGTGAAGTGTGAAGGAATAATGAAGCAGTAAAGGGTCAGCTGATAATGAAATACCACAATTGAAGCCAGGAATTTACTCGTACTTAATAAAAGTATTTATTCGTCCTGGGGTAGACGATATCACCATTGTCCTGATCAAGGTATACGGTGATTGATAATGAGAGAACCATCGTGGTGATAAGGTTCAGAGCGCATCACAAGCTCCTTTCATGTACAATATGAGCAACTTCTAGAAGCCAATAAACAGACCCACCCAAGTACCTGTTCTCCAAGCATGACGAGGATCTGCGCGACCTTCTTGATAGCCTCGATGTCCTGCGGCGTGGGGATCGGCAGCCGCGGGTCCTGGCTCCGTGTGTCCAGGAGTGAGGAGTGGGAGACCAGCCGCTGGCCCAGGTCCGCCAGGGGATGCGTATCTGGCTCGTGGTAGGACTGTAGTAGGGAGTGTAATGGAAAAAATAAAACTTGTTGTTAAACAAGTCGATAGTTATTTTCTGTCGATTATTGCCAGTCGAATCAGGAATGAGGAAATTCGTAGACAAACCAAGTTCATTGACATATAAAGAATAAAAGTAGATGGGAACCGTTGGGTGCAGGTCGGACAAGATCAATCGTGGAATCTTGGAAATCTATGGGGGAGGCCTATGTTCAGCAGTGGTCGTCCTATGGATGATAGATAAAACATAACTTACCACAGGATTACTGGAAGCCAGACTCATCATCAGCATCAGTACCAGCAACCGTACATTCGTCCCCATCGTGTTAGAACTACATGGGAACTGGCCTTACGGATATTAAATCTCAGCTTATATGAATGGGGTAATAGACCTATTTGCTAAATTACCATTCAATTGGCTATCGTTTGTAAATTATGATAAATGCATCTTCTCTATTACAAGCCAACCTACAAAAGTATTGTGCAGATACTATATACAGGGTAAATATCTAGATATTCAAATACATAGTCTGAACAATAATGACAGTAGGCTCTCTAGATTGTCTGAGCTCCTGTGAGCTATATGGACTACTGCAGTACTCGGAGCAGCCCTGTCGCGGAAAGCCTCTAGAAACGTTCAAAATTGAGCATTGAGTATGGACACATTTGTAGATAGATAGATAGAAGATAGAAAACGCTTTATTGTAAATCACACTTAAAATAAAAAACAGTATAAAAAACAAACAATACACGCAGAAGAATAAAGAATAAAGAATAACGCTGGACATGTCACACAGCACTATCTAGCCCCAAATTAAGCAGAGCTTGTACTATGGGAACCAGATAACTGATAGATACTTATATACTTTTTTTTGTAAATACATACTTATTATATATAGAAAAACATCCAGACCCGGAACAAATATCTGTAGATCATGCAAGCATTTGTTCCGCGGCGGGAATCGAACCCGCTACCTCCTGCGTCGCAGCCGGCTATTCGCCCACTGCACCACGGAGGTGGTCTGTCGCTGGACGGTGGTGGCAGAAATACAAGTGGCGGTCTTATCGCTAAAAGCGATCTCTTCCAGACAACCTTTGGATGGACTGGATTTCACGAGAACGTTATAGGACTGCAGCTTTTAATAAAAATAATTAAATATTGAATAAACAGTGTACTTACATAAGCAAAAAATAAATAAATATCATCAACTATTCTTCAATGGATTAGGTACATATTAATATAGTTTTCAACACACTTGCTCGTAAAGTGAGCTTTATTACATTGTTCTTAGGGTCATAAACCGAACTATAACACACACGTGCATAATAATATTACACACTAGTGCATAATAGAATTATCCCTACAAAGTTAAGTTAGTACCTAACTGCAAATTATATGCGAGTAAACAGAGCATTTTCAATTTAATAATAATAATAATAATAAAAACGTTTATTTTCCCATCACAAATAGGTTTTACAGAAGATATAAAAGTAGGCAAGTTATGTTACAGTAGGTAGGAAGGAAGTTAACTTATTGATTACATTTAGTAAGCCTAATTAAAAACCTGTTTCGTGAGGGACTGGTGCCTGAGATAGGTTTAGAAAACCTGTATTACAGGTCACCAGTGCTCTCTCTCCACGGATTAACAAAGGAAATTGCTCGTATAACGAGCAATTTCGCACTAGTCGCAATAGCGTCACTAGTCACTTAATTAATACGTTTTGGTTACATTACTACCTTTAGAGTTTACTACAACAAAAAAGAAATGACAATATGAATGATTTTCATATTTAGCTTACAATAGATAAAATAAAATAAAGAAATAGCCAATTTTTTTATGATTATTGTGTTTATATAATAAGAGTAGGGTGCGCGTATGCGTGTGTGAGAGTATGTGTATGTGTGTGCGTGGGGGTGAGTGAGAGAATTCCGATGAGTATAAGAGTGCGTGTAAAAGTATTTGTGTATGAATATAAGGGCCAAGAGTGAGCAACGACAAACAAAAGAGTTATGTCATGATAGAAAGAATGTTTTCTGTATCATGGTACGACAGAGACTTTAGCCAGAAAGTGACTACGGACTTGCACTTGAATCTAGGCAAGGGGTAGATAGTAAGGGCCTTATTGGCCTTGTTGTAGACGTGTGGTCCAAGGAAACAGCTGAATTTGTGGGAGAAAGCTGTACGAAACGATTGGGTTTGGCAGACTGTTCCTTTCCTGCGTTTGTCTCTAACGAGATTTATGTCATAAGAGAGTTGGGAGTGTTTGAGGAGTATTATTTGTAGCAAATAATATTGCCTAATAGTTAATACGTCCCACTTTAGGTAAAGCTCTGAAGTTGGAAACCGGTAGGGGAGGCCCGCACCAACTTTCAAGATGGCTCTTTGGGCTCGCTCTAATTCTATGAGAATTTAGCCGGGTAATACAGTTTTGTAACAACAAAGAGGTTTTATGCCGCTGAAAATCCATTTACATTTTTGGAATAAATAACTGTATCCCTAATTACGACGAAAAAACGTTTATTATTATCAAATTATTTATAATTCACAATAATTTGTTATGAAATATTTGCATTTTATCACTAAAAACATAATTTTGGAGTAGGCTGTATGGCTAAATGTAATCAATCACTTTACATTTGGCGCGTGCAACAATATCGTTATGAAAATTGTACATTTACCAATGGCTTTAATAATTTTATGCTTAACGATTTATGCAATACATGTTTGTTTTTTCCTCGTAAGTGTGTTGAAAAAGTGCGTATGAAACTCGTGATTGAACACTCGGCTGATTTACGCCCTCGCCTACGGCTCGGGCTGCAACTCACAGGCTCGTGTATAATGAGCAACTTAGCTCACTTGTATCATAATATACTATTATTACATAAATATTCCATACTAATAATAAAAAAGGTATATTCAATAAGATACAATAAGTACGTACATATAGGTGCATAATAGAAGGGTGAAATAAAACCAAGAGTAGCGAAGACGTAACGATAGATGAGAAAATGAGAAATCAGCATTGTAGTGCAGACAGATGTTTAAATAGAACACCCGTGGGTGTTTATATTTATTTTGTACAGCGTACTGTACAGGCGCCAACACCATTCTCAAAAAAGTCAATCCGTTTTCTACCAGCGACCTTTATGTTATTATTAGTGATCGGATATTCGGATGCATATTTACCTAAAGTTGATTTTTGGCTAACAAATTATGGAATTCTTAGAATATTCTTACGACAAATAAAATCTCGGGATTCCGGGATTGGATGCATATTAATTAAACACACACTTACAAAATGCTTATATTCCCTGAGGTCCGATCTGACACTTGTTAAGGTTGCTTTCGCTTTGTCAAAAATTACTGACAGTAAAAGTAGGGAAAATCAACCATATTACGTTGTAACAAGGCATTATGTATACCTAATATGCCTATGTGCCAAAGTGTGCGTTTTTTCATAGAATGTGAATTTCTTTAGACTATATGAGGGATGAATGACATACCATAAAAATCTATGCAGCTTTAAGGGATGTCTAGGTTTAGTAGATAAATAAATTTAAAAAAATAACACATGATAAATTTGTTGATCCCGGAATCACGGAATTTTTTCGATAAAAAAGTGCTATCTATACTAGCCAACTTTTGACTTTAGGTCAATATGCATCCGTTTTCCGATCTCAAGTTATTATTCAATTCAATCGACAAAAAACAAAATGTACTCAGCTCATCGTAAAATTTTCACAATAAATATTTGCATAAGAATCATTTCCTGTGCCGCTATTTTATAGATTCAAATATTTAAGCGTGACAAACACAAACTTAAGTCGTAACCTCGGAAGCGAACCTGACATTTGGCGATTACGATTGTACGTATGCTAATACAATGTACGATAGCATCAGCCCACTATAAAGAATGTCTAACTGACCTTCACGCTAGGTTAGCTAATCTCATTGAGATCACTGAGACTAAAAACGAAATATTATGAACGAAACGATGCTCGGTCTGATATTCGTTCCACCTTTAGAATTACTTTAGAATTCTGTTGTCTTCGTAACCCTAATAGGTTTTATTCCACTAATGCTTTATAAGTTTACTTAAAAATCAACTATATTAATAACCAACTAACAATACTTTTTGGACATTGTGGCCGCATAATTAGGGAGATTTTAACAAAGAGTTTCTGCAAAGTAGGTACGATTCCTATACAATCAATCATTTGGCATTCACTCAATAACTGAACAGCAGAAATGTCTAACATATGCGTATCGAATAGTTAATCGTTAGAATCGTTTAGTTAACGTGTGGTTTTGTACAATGTCAAGAAGTAGCTCGTACGCACACGAGTTGGCCAATCTGACCGTCGTCGGTCGCCGGACGTGAGCCACAAGTAAATAACTCGCGGGTCATCACGATACATTGATGAGAGCCTTTGAGATTACCTACTGATGCACCAAATACATGATTAAATTCCATGTATAAAAAAGATATGCTGAATGGTGGTAATTACATTAATTAATCTGTCAATCCCTTCGGCTGCCTACGAAACTTGTGTAACGTAACCAGAATGTATTGTAACAACTATTCTGCGAATAAAGAAAACGGTAGAGCTCTTAGGGTACGCATTTACAATTTTATATCAACAGTAACTGACATTCAATAATCATTATCATCGTATCAGTCATAAGACGTCCAATGAACATGGGCCTCTTCTAGGGACCGATATCGTGCGGCCTGCACTCAACGGCTCCCAGCAACCTTTATGCTTAAGATATTCATAATTGTCTTAAAATTAAACAATAAATAAATATTGCTGGACATTTCACACAGCGCTATCTAGCCCCAAACTAAGCAGAGCTTGTACTATGGGAACCAGATAACTGATAGAATACTGATATACATTTTTTTGTAAATACATACTTATAATATATAGAGAAACAACCAGACCCGGAATCGGTTCGGTTCGTTCCGCGAAGGCGGGAATCAAACCCGCTACCTCCTGCGTCTCAGCCGGCTATTCGCCCACTGCACCACGGAGGTCGTCAATTAGGTATTTCTTGAAATCTTATTCCTACATAATTGTAATTTGAAAATATTTATTGGCTGAACATTTATTGAATTTCCACGATAATTTTCATTCACTCCGTAATCTGCATAGCCTCGAATTCTTCGTTTCGTTTCTATTATGTGATTTACAACAATTCGCAAATTCTTGTGAATTGTTTGATTGCTGTATTTAATGAGATATCATTAACACTGCTCACAATGGGTACATAATATTCGACGCTTTAATGTAGGTTAGCGTTTTTTTAAAGGCAGTGCTTTATTCACAGCCTATTACTTAGCGGATAATAGGCTCATGTCCTATTATGGATCTTCAAAGATCATTGTTATAACGGCATAGAGACAACGGACCAACACCAAACTGATACTGTCCAATTTAATACCTAGTATAATGTCTCTGAATGTATAGGTATAGGTAGGTATAACCCTAGATAATAAGCTTCAATGGGGCCCTCACATTGATAAGTTGTTGAAGAGACTTAGTTCTGCGGCATACGCAGTCAAAAAGATCTGTCTTTTTACAGACGTAGACACAGCTAGACTAGTTCTTCAGCTACTTCCACAGCATTATGTCATACGGTATACTGCTGTAGGGGAATGCTGCAGATATAAACACCGTTTTTGTGCTGCAGAAGAGGGCTGTTCATGACATTCCCTTGTCAATACATCTATGAAACTCTGATGTTCACAAAAATAATAATTTGTTTAAGAAAAATAGCTATAATCATAATTTTAATACTAGAAATAAAGATAAACTCGCTGTTGCCACTTGTAGACTCCATAAAATAGTAAATTGTTTAAAGGGCAAGGTGTACGCTTTTATAACAAACTCCCAAGTGATGTACAAAAATTGACGATAAACAAATTTAAAAACGTAATTAAACAATATCTTTATAAAAAAGCCTGCTATAAAATATCGGATTATTTAGATGATAGAGAAGCTTGGGATTGAAATTGCTCCAACTCGTTCAAAATGTTACAATTTAGACGTAATTTAGTTTCTGTATTGTTATGTATTGTAAACGGATCATTAAAAAACAACCAGCCTTGTTTCTTGCCTTTCTTTCCTGGCTTGGTCGCGAAGGAACAGGCAGTAAAATTTACGTTTCAAAGTGATCCTTGTGATTTTAATGAATAAAAATTTGACTTTGAATAAAATGCTTTTATTATTATTATAATGGCTGACTACTGAGTCAGTAGTACTGACTGACTGTGACAGAATAAATGATAATCCTTTATTCCCTAATAGAAATAAAAACAAATGATTTAATTTTAAATTATTTGTAGGAAATCAACAACTTATATATTTAACTAACACAGATTGTCTACCAGACAGCAACTAATAGGGTTTAACGTCAAATAAGAAACACACATACAGTTACTATGAATAATGGACGGTCTTATCGCCAAAGATAGCTGACTGAGAACATACTAATAACCCATTTTGTATGTACCACTTTTAGTTAACTTTGGCGTCCGCTCCACCGCGGCACCGTTGACGACAACGTTGACTGCCAACGATGGTATTATGTCGCACACGACTTCTAAAACATTAAAGCCTAACTTTATAATTCAGATATCCTCATTTGATTATGTAATTTCCTTTGTCTCCGTTCCCAGTACGCGGCCGCCATTCAAGCATAGTTACCAGCACTTACTATGCGGTTGGGAGGAGCTCGCTCGCTAAATACCCATTTATATTGAAGGGGCGAAGGCCCCAAGGTCCGTCTTTGTCTATTACATGACATGACGTGTGAAATGATATGTTGGATGTCAGGGCGTTGCGTACTAGCTGTTATTGCAGCTGTGGTGCAAAACTGCTGCTGAATCTGTGAAAGATCTGCCGAGGTTAAGGTTGTGTTTGAGACAGCTAGTGATGAGATCTGATGATCAAATACCACTCGATGTAAACTGCTAAAAAGGACATCAAGATAGTTTTAGTTTTCCCCGCTTCTGGCAGAACACTCCAGCTGGATTAGCATTCGAGTCCTGACTCAGAAAATGACATGTTGATTTTATTTTGATGCATTTTCTTTTCACAGATTGCAATTCATTGTCACCTGGCTTGCTACAGACTTTATATCTAACTAGTGGTTCGCCCCGGAGTGATATCTCGCGAGTCTCCGATTAAAACAAAAAAATATTATTTGTAATCTTTGACTAACAAAATAGTGCCACGAAATATTTAACCAACTCACTTGAGCTACAGTTTTATCCAAATTACAGGTAACGGGAGTTCATGTATTGTGGTTATTCTTTTTTGGGGTACAAACTACAGTTATTTTAGATTTCAGACTGTTGCCTATATTTGTGTCACTTAAGCTACACGCATACCAAATTACAGCACTGTGGGGTCACTGGTGTACCCTGTGAATTTTGTAAAAGTTCAGTTTTTATTATGGCTAATAACTTAAAAACTATAAGGACTTTACTAAAAATAAAAACGTAGTCTAAATTTACTAATGAAGTCCTTTCATTTGACGTTCCACTTGACCTAATAGTCTCGTTTTCATGTTGTTTTACCCCTCTTGAACCCCAATATTTCAACAACCCCCCAATATTTTAGCTCATTTAGTCACACCAAAATTATGCCATCACTACCTACCTATGTATCAAATTTAATGCTTCGAAAGTTATTCTTGGACAAACAAACATACATACATACATACAACGCCGATTTGCCCAAGTTGATTTAGAGATCTCGCTTCGCTCGATCAATAACTGTTGTTTAATCACTCCTAAACGACACGTCCAATTAAAAATAATCACCCATTCAAACAATTTATTTGAATCTCATAATGTCACGTTCAATAACTCAGCAATATAAATTCCATGTTGTTGTATCGAGCAGGCGCGTCACTACGCCAAGGATGTTGTTCAAAATGTGGATTTGTTTATATTTACTGTTATGTAAGCGCGAGCGGCGAGTGGTCGCGATGAGTCGGGAGCGCGCGCTCGCGCTGACGGTGACGGTGCTCGTACTGCTGCCGACCCTGGTAGCTGGAGAGGCTCTAGATGCCTTAGAGGCACTCATTCCTGACTACCTCGTGGGGAACGTGCAGGATCTCGTGAAGGCAGCGTCTGTGGCATGTACGTGTTTTTTGTGTTTGTGATAACTTCCTATCCTCGAATTTTGAAAATTCTTTGTGTTGTAACCTGAATGGGTTCCGAGGCATAAAGATGGCTCGATAGTGATGTAGTCTTTAGCGGCTACAGAAGTTGTGGATCTCTTGGATGTACATGATCCCGATTGTTCCCGATTCTTGGTATATGAACAATCGTACGAGGTGGTTTGCCTATTGACTACATGATTTCAGATCATGTGACTTGATAAGTAGACTATTAGTATAGGTGCTAATGGATACGATAGTTTGTTTGACTCTTCCGGTTAAACGTGAGAATTTATGCTTATTTATATTGTAGAGTTTGAGATCAATTCGTATAAGAATTAATAGCATCCAACTATACAATAAATGATTCTTATTGGAACAATAAATCAAAAATCAAAATCAATCAGTATTTACTTATCATCTACATTGCCGGCCGGAGTGTTTCAATATACCTTATACGTTTGGTAATATACCGACGATATTAAAGTGACGGTTTCTCAAAACATAAAAAAGACTTCTCTAAAAAAACTACTAGTTATATTATCAAATTTTAAAGAAAATCTAATAAGTTTAGGTGATTAATTCGATACAAAACTTACTGTCTACTCTTGCAATCGACATCCAAAAATAAAGGCCGATTTGATATCTCTTTCGGAAATGGCTGCGGGTTTTGAATTAGAAAGGAATAAGAGACATCTCGAGACGTCACCAATACAGTATCTGTGGTTAGTTGGCAAGCATTATGCAATAGCACAACATAAGTTTAATAAAATGTTTGTTTATACATGCCAAAATAAATATCACATTTCTGTGGTAAACATTTCACAAATTTATTTATTATGCTCATCAAAATAACCCCTTTTATTTTTGTGCATATATTTTCAAACAACCTATATAATGAGTAATTTGTTTAAAATACTAAAAAGTAGGTACACCTATCAAATATCTATTACCTACTTATCTTCTACGAATACTGTAAGATTGGACGCTACGAGGTAAAAATGAGTATTACTTACATAGGTATACGCAAAAAACAAGATAGACAAAAATAATATTTTGCCACTTTCCTCTTCGAATTGCCGAATGATGATTAATAATTAATATCTATTACACAGCCATCAATCATATTTCCGGTAACGAATGCGTTCGTCGACTCTAATGAGACAGTTTGGATGCAACAGGCACGTCCGAGTATGAAGAAATTACAACATAAATAATGTATCAGTCAGCAATTAAATTTTATTCATACGTCAGATATACAAAAATGTATTAAAATTTACTTTGTCATCGGAATATTAAATAAAAAGAGGCGGAATATTAAATCGAGATGGCACTTGAGTCCTTAACCTGTACTCAGATACTATTTCTAAAAATAGAATAGAATAGAAACATTTATGGGCATAAAAGTAACACAGAACAAAATGTAATTAAATTAAGTGGTACATGATATGTCTCGTCATCTTATTGCTATAAAGGTTCATTTACATATTAAGTGCGCTGTATAGGGACGCAGTTAGTCTATTTTGTTTGATATAAGTCATTATTAAATATGATTATTACATTAAAATTAAAAACACACAATTAAAATCATTATAAATAAGATAAATGTCAAAAATAGAGTTCATGAAACATAAATAATTAAATTAAAAGTCATTTAATTGTCCTCATTGAACCCAAGTATAACTAGGTAAAGTTACTCATAGAATGAATGGACAAACTGTCCTATATATACGATAACTGTAAAACCTATATGGAAATAGAACCTACGAACCTAGATAGCGTTGCTATGCGGCTACGTCAAAAAATTATTTTAACAGGCTTTTTGAAATTCCCTTTTCAAAAAGCCTGTTATAAACATTTTTGTTAGTATCGTATCTTTTGTACATTGCAGGTGACATCCTCCCCCTAGACTTGCTCTTCTCTCGCGCGTACACCAGTGAGCTGCCGCAGCTGGAGGTGGTGGAGGTGACCCGCGGAGCCCGGCGCACACACCGCGTCTCCCGCGCACACCTTAACCTGCGCCGCTGGCATATCCCCACACTCACCCTCTACATCCCCGGCTGGTGGAACACCCCCACGGACGACGCCGCGCAAGCCCTCGCTTCAGCACTCCTCAAGGAACAACCCGTGGTCCTCATCCTCGACACTAGACTCTCTTTCTGCAGAGGATATCTATCAGCCGCGTCCAGAGTCAACGCGGTCTCGCATCTTCTGTACCATTTCATAAAGAATCTGAGCAAACACGGCTATCATCCCTCATCTATGCATCTGATCGGGTTCAGTCTAGGAGCTCACGTAGCGGGGATGACGGGGAAACTGGTTCAGAAAGGACTTAATACCAAATTGGGGAAAATAACCGCTCTAGATCCAGCGAAACCTTGCTTCCGCCTTTCGGAATTCAGGCTGCAGAAGACGGACGCGTCTTTTGTCCAGGTGATACACTCTAGTGCAGGTATCCTGGGGATTGAAGAGCCGGTGGGTCACACTGATGTGTACGTCAACGGGATAGCGGTGAAGCAGCCGGAGTGCCAACACAGAAGTATCAGCTTCGAGTGTGACCACAACCAGTCGTGGAAGCTGTACGCGTCGTCGATACTGAACCGAAGGATGATGATGGGTCGTCAGTGCTACAGCTGGGAGGAGGTGACAGACGGAAGGTGCAGTGGAGAGAACACATTGCTCGGGTACGGGTGTAGCAACCACTCTCGAGGTATGTTCTTGTACAAATCTAAAGCTTGAACTTTAATTCATAATAAAATCAACAAGTATGCATCCAATAGCCTATTTAAATGTAGGAAGCATTAAAAAAACTTTTTATGAAGTAGGAAGCGAATCAAAATGCCATAATGTTAATTTTAGTGTGAAGCTAGTTTTAAAATTACATAGTGAATAACTGTGATACTAGTCGTAATTACGTATTGTTTGTAATTTTGAGTAATAAATGGTTTACCGCAAGATTGTTTCTATTATTGTTCTTCACGGCTCAAACCTTCCAAATACGTCATAGTGGCATCTATCGGATTGAGACCAAACTAAAATGATAAGACTGTAGCGGTTACTGCGCGTCACTACCGCTCTAATAAAATAGCTCTACCTTGGTTAATAGTTACGACACTAGTCAATGTATAATAATAGATGGCGCTATATGTACTGGACCAAACGAGTCGTTAGGTTAGATGGTTTTATATTTTGTAACCATAAATGAATTCTATATATCTGAGTTTATATGTTTGCAAGATAATGTACCTATTCTATATAATAAAGAAATATGCAGAAGAAAGAGAGCTTTCTAGAAAATTGATTGGTTATGATAAAAACGGCCAAGTTGCCAAACTCTTTACAGTGAAATAAGAGACCAGAGTTGGACTCATGCCTAATTGAATTAATAGGTCTCACGTGCCTAGACATTTTACTTTTCTCGTTACTACGGAAAAAGTTTGTCGTTATTATGCCTCATTAAAGTAGGATTAACTAATAAAAATTACTATTTAAAAATGACTTTGTAATAAAACGTCTGGAAATGTAAATAGTCTGTATGTTTTAAAAGAGAAGTACCTACCTACATTCGGTCCATAAAAAGTAAGTAAATGACACTTTAATCAAAACTTTATTTAGTTATATTATTTCCATATCCCTCACTGACCCATTTTGATAAAACTGCTGTTAGATAGATACACGCGAAACTAGTAATTCGTAGAGTATTGTGAGTTTCGTTCCAACATTTCTGAAACCTGCCAGATTTTTATTGCAATTGGACCTTAAACTATCTCGTCCTACATTCCGGGTGTCTGCCTCAAGGCAAGTAAAAAGCCGGTATGTATCCGCCTCGTCCCGGCCTCAGGCCGTTATCTCAGACGTGTTATCACGTCGCACGGGTGTGCGAGTCAACCGCCTAGGGCTTAGGGCTGCCCCGTCAATATGTTACGGATGTTACACTAACGGGCCATGGCCTTTCAAAGAGAGATTGGATTTTTTGTTACATCCTACGGGTTTCTTGTTACATCGTTTTTGTTATTAAATAATAGTCGACTGTCTTGTATTTCTAAAGACGAATTTTATTGGCACGGGATAGAAAAGTTATTTGATCGTGCAAAGTCTATCAAATATCAAACTTGCTAGAGAGGAAATGGGAGAGTAAGCACATTCTGTCCGAAATGGCACTACCTGCTCCTGTTTGTTTAGTATTCGTGCAACCCGAATTAACATTAAGTAATAATTCATGAACATTTTATTTCACGGAAAAGGGCCAGTATGGTGCCACATGTCGCCTGCATGCAAATTGCACATCGGTTAAAGAGATCAAAGATAATAGTCCCTTCGTCCCTTAATGTTCCTACGGACAATGATTATTTGTCTTTTGTCTGAGATGGATCTCGCTCGGACGGAGACGGAACGGAAGCTTCAATGGTTTTATAATAGTTCGACCCGGTGCGGGCTCAGTTTACAAAGTAGCATTTCTATTTCAGTAAATCAACTCTCTAACAAGGAGATTAAAAAAGCGCAGCGTAGAACTTCATCATCTACAGCCCATAAGTACCCACTGCTGGGTGTAGGCCTCCCTTTGTAAACGCCACCCTTCCCGGTCCTGTGCTTTGCGCATCCAAGAGTTGCCCGCGGCTTTCTTTATATCGTCGACCCACCGCGTAGTCGGACGTCCTGGATTTCTTAGGTCTGTTCTTGGCCATCATTCAGTCAAAGATTTACTCCACCTGCCATCACCTCGTCTAGCCAAGTGTCCTCTGCAGCGTTCAAATTCGTGAATCTCTTCAATCCCCGCAATCTGCGTTCTTACACTACTCTCCAGTTGAAAACTCTAACCTATAATTACAATTTCCTTTGAAACTTGTTAACGGTATGATCTGTCCGATTATGGAATGACTTGCCTGTTACCATCACACATGCTAAACCTTACTTGTTAGAGGTCTACAAACTTAACTTCTCTTAACATTAGTTCTTATTTATATGAAAATAAATGTCTTAAACTTAACAGCTTCTTTATAGTAGGTAAATGTAACTTCTGTCAATATATTTTATGGTATATGTACCTATTTTATATTTAGTTATGTAAATATATGTATAATAAATAATAATAAATATTGCTGGACACTTTACACAGCGATATCTAGCCCCAAACTAAGCAGAGCTTGTACTATGGGAACCAGATAACTGATAGAATACTTACATACTTTTTTTTGGAAATAGATACTTATAATATATAGAAAAACCACCAAGCCCGGAACAGATATCTGTAGATCATGCAAACATTTGTTCCGCGGCGGGAATCGAACCCACTACCTCCTGCGTCTCAGCCGGGTGGTCGCCCACTGCGCCACGGAGGTCGTCGTAGGTAGACGAGGTATGTAGGTATATTTTAGATATCAGTGTTTTATATCATCGCGCATCGTAGGTACATAAATAAGTATTTATTGTAACACCGCCTCCTCTCACGTTTTTAATCCAGTCCGTCCAAAGGTTGCCTGGAAGAGATCGCTTTAAGCGATAAGGCTGCCCATTGTACCACCGCGTATTAGTCTTTAAGTTTTTTAGGTTATGTAATTTTAATTTGGTGTAACAATAAAGAATTATCTATCTATCTACATCCGTACTAATTTATAAATGCGAAAATAACTGTTTGTTTGTTAGTTTGTTACTTTTTCACGACTAAACGGCTGAACGGATCCGTAATCAAATTTGTCAAGGAGATAGATAATATCCTCGAGAAGGACATAGGCTCTTTTATCACAAAAAAATCTCTGAAAATTCATATTTAGGCTTTTGGTAAGAAATACGTGTTTCAACTTTTTTTGCAAAATCATCACTTAAAAGGGGGGGGGGGATAAATTAAGGGGTATAAATGATGAGGTATTCTTTAGATGTACATAGTATATAGGTAGATGGTGACCGGGATTGGGACATAGGCTACTTTTTACCCGACGGCGCAGGATGAGGGTAATGTTGTTATTGACAAATTACACGTGCGAAGCCGCGGGCGGGTCAGCTAGTAGATTAAGCGATAAACACGAATTTATTAATTGTTTTAACGCTTGAGAATTGATTGATTGAGAAATATACAGTTTAACAAACCTTGTCTGTTGCCGTCGCAATCATTAAACGGCACATAAACTGTAATTGCCTAGTTAGGTACAATAGTAGCTGTTGACGCCTGGGTAACCTAAGAAACAACTGCCGCCGTAATTAATTCTTTAACTAGCGTTCACCTGCCTATAAGACTTGGAAACCAATTGCATGGATCACATTTATCCTCCCGCCTTTAATTTACTCTCATCACATACTCTAATCACAATATATTTAATCACTCAACAAGCCGAAAATAGATTAATCATTCTCATAACGAATGTTTCATATCCGTCACTGTCCCGGCACTATCCCGGCTTACATCGGAAAGCAATTTATCCCGCTCTACCCCCCCCCCGTCCACCCCCCCCCCCTCCACCCACTACCCGTCCCCGCCTTTTGACTCTGGCCATGGCATTCAATCCCTGAACCAGGGAACTCCATCAGCAATGCCATATTGTAATGTCAGGCGATCTCAGGCGATACATGTTTGATTTTGCAGATTTTCTAAGTGGAGTAAAAATATGAAATAGTTTCTATTCGGCAACAGGATACGAAAGACTACGTAAATAATATCCGTAATATTATTAATTGATCGAGCGAAGCGAGATCTCCAAATCAACTTGGGCAAATCGGCGTTGTATGTATGTATGTTTGTTTGTCCGAAGATAACTTTCGAAGTGTTGATCCGATCATCATGAAATTTAAGACATAGGTAGTGATGGCACAATTTTGGTGTGACTAAATGAGCTAAAAATGTTGGGTTGTTGAGATATTGGGGTTCAAAAGGCGTAAAAAAAATGAAAATGAGACTATTAGGTCAATTGGGACGTCAAATAAAAGATCTTCATTAGTACATTTGGTTTTAATTTCTAGTAAAGTCCTTGTAGTTTTTAGTTATTAGCCATACCTTTAACTTTGACAAAAGTCACAGGGTACACCAGTGACCCCACAGTGCTGTAATTTGTTATGCGTGGAGCTTAAGTGACACAAATATAGGCAAAACTCTGAAATTCAGAATAACTGCAATTTGTACTCCAAAAAAGTGTAATCACATTACATGAACTCACGTTACCTGTAATTTGAATGAAGCTGTAGGTCAGGTTAGTTGGTTATTATTTCGTGACATTATTTTGATAGTCAAAGATTACAAAAAATATTTTTTTGTTTTAATCGGAGATTCGCGAGATCTCAGTTCGGGGCGGACCTCTAGCGTAAAAAAAAGTTCAAGAATCTTTGATAGAGATTGGTCTAACATAATTACAAAAATGTAATGTTCGTACTGTATCTTAGGGGCGTGCTCTACGTAGTTTTTTCACTCTTATCTTACCGTCAGTCGGTCGTTGGGTTCGATTGGACTTGATTTAAAAGTTATTGCATTACGAGTTCATACCTATTCGTACTCTAGAGCCGACGTTTTATTGGCAGGTGATATTGCTGAGTTATCAATTCGTAATCTTAATTAAGATTTCAAATTGCAAGTGTTCAAGACGTTATTGGAAGATAATATCAATGGATCAGAATCACGTGGAGAATCTTTTGTATCTATATAAATTTGAATGGAAGAAGCGATTCCCACTGGATCCCACTGCTGAGCAAAGGCGGCCCGCCTTTGCTCAGCAGTGGGATCCAGTGGGCAGATTAGTAAGCTTGTGTAGGTTTATTGAAATATAATTTATAGATTCCACGAACACTAAATCTCAAATCTCACTGATATCAATTTGTTTATTTTTTAATTACTAGCTGACCCCCCCCCCCCCCTTCGCACGCTTCAAACTTCCTATAAAAACTATTCTCTATAACCTAGTGATGCGACACTTCATGTAAATGACTTCACGTCAATGAACGACAGTTGAATAATATAAGAAGCGGGATCCAGTGGGCAGATTAGTAAGCTGATGTAGGTTTATTGAAATATAATTTATAGATTCCACGGATACTAAATCTCAAATCTCACTGATTTCACTTTATGTTTATTTTCTATTTCTTTTTAATTATTAGCGGACCCCCACCCTTCGCACGCTTGAAACTTCCTATAAAAACTATTCTCTATAACCTACAAATAAAATACTACACTCTTGTCAAAGTGACGCGACACTTCATGTAAATGACTTCACGTCAATGAACGACAGTTGAATAATATGCATATTGTTCATACAAAATTTAAGTTTATGCTTAGAGTCAAAGAGTATTTATATCTGTCCTGTTACTAGTGGTTCGCCCCGAAGTGAGATCTCGCGAGTCTACCATGAAAACAATAAAATATTATTCGTAATCTTTAACTATCAAAATAGTGCCCCGAAATAAATAACCAGAAACTTGACCGACAGTTTCATTGAAATTACAGGTAACGGGAGTTCATGTTAATTGGTCCCTTTTATGGGGTACAAATCGCAGTCATTCTAGATCTCAGACTTTTGCCTATATTTGTGATACTTAAGTTACACGCATACCAAATTACAGCACTGGTGTACCCGGTGAATTTTGTCTAAGTTTAGTTATTATTATGGCTAATAAATAAATAAATAAATATGGCTGGACATTTCACACAGCGCTATCTAGCCCCAAACTAAGCAGAGCTTGTACTATGGGAACCAGATAACTGATAGAATACTTATATAGGTATTTTTTTGTAAATACATACTTATAATAGATAGAAAAACATCCAGACCCGGAACAAATATCTGTAAATCATACAAACATTTGTACCGCGGTGGAAATCGAACCCGCTACCTCCTGCGTCTCAGCCGGCTATTCGCCCACTGCGCCACGGAGGTCGTCAAATAACTCAAAAACTACAAAAACTTTACTAAAAATAAAAACGGGGTCGAAATGTACCCTTCATTTGACGTCTCATTTGGCCTAATAGTCTCATTTTAATTATTTTTTACCCCCCTTGAACCCCAATATCTCAACAACCCCCACACATTCTTAGCTCATTGAGTCACACCAAAATTGTGCCATCATTACCTACCTATATACCAAATTTCACGATGTTCGGATAAACGCTTCGAAAGTTATCCTCGGATAAACAAACATACATACATACATATGTACATACAACGCCGATTCGCCCAAGTTCATTTGGAGATCTCGCTTCGCTCGATCAATTATGAATAAGTAGGTATATTATGTATATTTTGTATAATGTATTAGGTTTTTTTAAAATGTAGGTATAGTTTATAGGTATTATTTTTAATATGTATAAGTATTGTATTTAATATGGTATATTTTATGAATAACTATAGGTATTTATTAGTATTTTACTCCAATGCCCTTGGCTTTGCACGTATCCACCACTATAATCAACTATCTCTATCTTCAAAGGTTTGCTGGAAGAAAACTCTTATTAGGGTTAAGCTCGCCTTTGTACATGTCCCTTTTGTAAGCTGTTTCTGTCTGTAAATAAATAAATAAATATTGCGGGGCATTTCACACAGCGCTATCTAGCCCCAAACTAAGCAGAGCTTGTACTATGGGAACCAAATAACTGATAGAATACTTATATATATATATTGTAGAGGTCCTACCCAGGCTTCATTGATAGACTCGGTGCAAAAGTGGACTGTATTTATTTTTCTTCTTAGTTGCTAGTTTACAAGGTATAAATCGCGTTCTTGAATGATCACAAATTTCTGCTTGAAAACGGTCTATCTTTATACAAAACTACTCCTCGCCCTAGCCATGGTGCGGGGATCGTAATTCACGCTTTCACAAATCATGTTGTATAATTCCTAATACATCGAAGTTTCCAGCAAAGTTAGACGGGGACTTACATGTAGCTATCTCACTCTTTTGACCTTTACAAGTTTAAACTGTTACAATCTTAGCTACCTGTTAACATTTGAATCTGATTCGATCTTATAACTACCTAATACATTTCAAATCTAGATTCGATCCTTCCCCGTCTTTGATCGTCCGTTTTACAGTCTCCCCCCGGCGCAGATCCTCGCAGCCTTCTTATTCAATCGGGAGGACGATCAACCTTCTCACTGGCCTCCGGAAAACGCCTCCCCGCGTCCGCACCTCAGCGCTCCGAACTACTCCGTCCGGACCCGTAATCACGCGCTCGATCTGGCCCCGCGGCCATACGTTCCGAGGTAGCAAACCGTCCGCGATTATGACGACGTCCCCTTCTTTGACGTTCTCTTGCTGTCTTCTGACGTCGCCTCGCGGCGCCAACGTAGGCAAGTACTCGTCGATCCAGCGCTTCCAAAAGGAGTTTGCCAGAGCTTGTGCGGCGCGCCACGTCCTTCTGTCGGCTACGTCGCAGTCTCCCACATATGGCAAACCTACTGCCGTCCCCAATAAAAAGTGGTTCGGCGTTAAAGCTTCCTTTTCTTCTGGGTCCACGGGTACATGCGTTAAAGGCCGCGAGTTTACGGTGTGCTCGATTTCTGTTATTAGCGTATTCAATACCTCTTCTCGCGGGGCACGTTCATTTAAGGTGATGGCTAGGGCTCTCTTCACCGTTTTTATCATTCGCTCCCAGGCTCCCCCCTGGTTTGGAGCACCAGGGTCGATGTACCGCCACTCGATCCGCTCTTTGAGTGCGTACTCTTTTAGGCCTGGGAGCCACTCATCGTACGCCTTTCTTAGTTCCACTTCCGATCCGTGGAAGTTCGTTCCATTGTCTGACACGATTGTACGAGGAGTCCCCCGTCGGGCAGCCATTCGCCTGATAGCCATAATAGCCGAGTCGGTGCTGAGACTCGCTATAAGCTCCACGTGTATAGCCCTCGTTACTAGACACGTAAAGAGCATACCCCATCGCTTCTCACGGCGCCGCCCGATCGCCACCCACATAGGGCCGAAACAATCGATGCCGCAGTTAGTGAACGGCCTCGTGTTCATCTCTAGGCGCATCCTCGGCAGGTCACCCTTTACTGGCTTCTTTGGGTTCGCTCTCCTTATCTTACACAGCGTACAATCGTTCAGAACCGTTCTGACCGCCGGACGCAACCGCAGTATCCAAAATCGCTGGCGCAGATTGTTCACGATCTGTTCTCTGCCCGCGTGCTTATTCTTCTCATGTTCCCGCCTGATCAGTAGACGTGATAAGCGGTGCGCTCCGTCCAGAATGGGTGGATCCTTCAGGTGATCCGGTACTGTAGCGGCGTTGATCCTACCGCTCAGCCTTATTATTTCATCGTCACCGTACTTAGGGTCGAGTTGGTACAGCCTGCTCGTTCGATCGACGCTCATCCCTTTCTTCAGGCGCTGGACTTCGTCAGGGAAACATGCTCGCTGCGAGTCTCTGATGAGCAGGCGTTCTGCCTCCCGCAGTTCTCCCATCCCAAGCTGCCCACCGCGTCGTCGACATTTCTTTAAAAATGTGAGCGCGTGGGCCAGCGTGCGAACTAACCGTTCGTGGGATGAGAACCTGCTCATGTCGATGAGCGTTGATCCCTGGCTCACGTGCGCTGCACATGTTCTCTCTTCGTCTTGTTCTGGTGGCGATGAAACCTCTACAGGCCAACGTTCTTCGTCTTCAAATAGAAACGCCGGTCCCGTAAACCATCTATCGTCGCTCCGTAGCTGAGTGTTCCTCGATCGCGTTGCGTCGTCTGCTACGTTAAGCGCTGTGGGCACCCACCGCCATTGTTCTGGGCGAGTTAACTCTGCTATCTCCCCGAGTCGGTGCGCCACGTACGGAGTGAATCTCGTTTCGTCGTTCCTAATCCAATGTAGCACCGTCTTTGAGTCGCTCCAAAATGTTACATTTGTTTCTAAGTCATGGCTTTTGACAATCTCCGCGGCAAGTCTAGCGGCGATTAAGCTAGCCTGCAGCTCCATTCGTGGTATGCTCTGTGCCTTTAGTGGCGCAACCTTTGCCTTTCCTGCTACTATAGCGATGCTCACGCCGTCTTGGCTGACATTTCGCCAAAACGCGACCGCAGCGAACGCCTGCTCGCTGGCGTCACAGAAAACATGAAGTTGTCGCTGTATTATGTCTGGTCTTGCGTCGTAACATCGCGGCAGTCTTAGGTCGGCGACGTAGCGTAAATTATTTTGCCATTCAAAAAATGTCGCCGCCTCCTCGGCTGGCAAAGGTTCATCCCAATCCACGTTCTTTTTCCACAACTCTTGTAACATGATCTTCGCCGTAATCGTGTATGGACTCAGCAGGCCTAGTGGGTCGAACAACGACATAACTGCACCCAATGCCTCCCGCTTTGTTGGCGTTCGTGCCACATTCTTAACATCTTCAGGTACGCGAGGCATGGCAGTGTTAAAGGTGAGTTCATCCGTGTCGGTAATCCAAAGAATACCCAATGTCTTGCCATATACATGTGCATTGGCCGCTAGCTCTTTTGGTGCATGCGCTCGGTTCTCCGGGTTAATACTATCCAGTAAGCCTTCACGGTTTGCGCTCCAGCTTGCAAGTTCAAAACCCGCTTGTTGATGCACCTCTTGCACTTGTGCTATAGCTCTGGCGGCTATCTCTTCCGTTGCAAAGCTATCCACCCAGTCGTCCATGTAGTGGTTCCGAGTTATAGCGTCAAACGCTAGCGGGTGTGTCCGCTCGTGATCTTTCGCGTTCCTGTTCCTGACGCTATGAGCCAGAAATGGAGAACTTCTCGCTCCGAATATCATGGACTTCATCGTGTACTTCTGCGGTGGATCTGTTCGGTTGTCGCCGCGCCATAGAAAGTGTTGGGCTGTACGGTCCTCTTGTCGTATGGTCACCCTCAGGAACATGTCCCGAATGTCCGCAGTGACCGCGATCGGCTTCGTTCTGAAGCGAAACAAGACGCCATGTAATGTCTGTAGTAGATCTGGTCCGTCCAGCAGCGCGTCATTGAGACATGTTCCATTAGCGCGCGCGGCTGCATCGAAAACCATTCTAAACTTCCCCGGCTTGTTGGGGTTTGTCACCGCGAAGTGAGGGAGAAACCAGAGACGTTCGTTCTGACTCTGTTCCTCCTCGCTTTTTTCTGCATATCCCTTTTCTAGCAGCTTCTCCACTTGCGCGGTGTATGCACTTCTAAACTCCGGCGATCTGTCCATCTTACGTTCGATCCCATGTAAGCGTCGTATGGCCATGTCGTAGCTGGGCGGCATCTTCACCTCATCGCTGGCCCAAGGTAGTCCCACTTCAAAACGACCGTTCACTCGTCTCGCTGTTCTGTCGAAAATGCTTTGAGCCCGCTCATCCTTTGCGTTTGGCTTTCTTTTAATTGAAACTCCCAAAGCATCTATCTCAAAGTGTGCTTTCACGAGCTTGCTTAATTCCTCGTCTTGGTCGTTCAAAGTATGTCCGTTCTGGACACCTTGGCACGTATGGACGTGTAGTACCGTCTCCTGCTGTCTTATTGTGCTCCTGGGGATTGATCCATGGATTACCCATCCCAGCTGCGTTAGTGATGCAGCTGGCTGGGTTCTCTTCCCTGTCAGAAGCTTCCTCGTCACAATAAGATGCCAGTTGTCGGCACCGATGAGTATGCGTGGCTTCGCTGACGCATAGCACACGGCTTCTGGACGGAGTTTCCTTAAGTGCGCGTATTTTAACACATCGGTACTGACGAGTTGATTTCCTAAGGTCAGGTTCTTCACAGTGCGCGCTGTGATCCGATGTGAGTCCGACTTGTGTCCTCGGATCACGATATCCACTACCCGGCTCTCGGGTTCCCTCTGACTAGTCGTAGCCCCCACGATGTTCAAGGCTTTTGTCGGGCCTTCCGTTCCGATCATCGCGGCGATCTCTTCATCGATCAGAGTTATCGTTGATCCTTCGTCCAGTAACGCATACGTATTTATTTCCATGCCGTTACTGCCCTTAATCACGACTGGACACACCTTCAGTAGGACTTGATTCCTTGCTGTTACATGCGCAGATGCAGTGATGGCTGATTCTTCGGTCTGGCCCTGCTCACTGGCACCCTCGTTCCTTATTTTCGGCGCATGTAACAGTGCGTGATGCGGACGTGTGCATTCACCTACTCCGCATCGCTTGCTCTTGCACATAAAGCGTCTATGTTTGCTGCTCAGACAGCGAAAACATATGCCTGTCTCTTTGGCCCATTCCCATCTCTTGTCTACTGGCATCGCCGTGAGCTTTCTACACTCGACGGTTCTATGGTCGCCCCCGCAGCAACGGCACTCGTTCTTGTCCGTTGCTGCGTTCCGTCTCGTTGAGGCTTCCTCCTCCGATGCCGCGTTCTGTGTAGCGTACACCGACCCACGATTTCGTTCGTTCACCCTGGGTCGCTGCTCTGTAGGTCGGGCCTTTGAGGTGCTCTGCGAAGGCGTAGCTGTATACGCGTATCGCATTGCGCGATCTGCCTCTCTCATCAGGAACTGGGACAGCGTCAATATTTCTGGTTCATTTCGGCTGCCAAATTCCTCTGCATAGTCGCACCATTTTGATCGGATGTGCGGTGTCAACTTCTCGGCTACCTGTCGCGCAAACATCGGGTTCTGCAGGTAGCCGCGTTGGTCCATACAAGAGATGGCGGTTACTACGTTCTGTAGTTTGATGGCGAAAGCGTTCAATTCGCCTGCGGTCGCGCCCAGTCGCGGTAGTTTCTTAATCTCTTCTAACGCGTTGTCTATAATCATCTCTGGGCGACCGTAGCATTGCTCCAAAGTCTTCATTATAACTGCCGGTTCGGTTGCAGTGTATAACAAAGCCGACACTGCTTGACGGGCTTCGCCTTTCAGGCACGTTCTAAGCCTCGCTAGATTCTCAGCCGATGAGATCTTGTGGATGGTCGTCGATTCCTTCATGGCTGCCTTGAACGGTAGCCAATCCCCCGCAGCACCTCCGAATACAGGTAGGTCGTACGTCTGTCTCGGAGGTGGTCTACGGTGAGCCATCTTCTCTATGGCTTCCGTTAATCGATCAATCCCTCTGTCTCGCGTTCGGTCCGGCGTGAGTGATCTGTCTCGCAGTGTTCGTGGTTCAAAAGTGACCCGATTGTTCGTAATCGGAGGATACCGCTCCGTATTCTGTTCTCTCGTGGTCGATGAGAGATACCTGGTATCCTGATCCGTCACTTGTTCTGGCTCCCCCCGTTTATGATGGCGTTGGAGCCAGTCCTCTATTCTGTGTTCTGTGTCTAGGGCTCCGTTCCGTGCACCCGTGCCCTGGATGCTTTCTTGTTCATCTTCTTCCCGTATTGTAGCGACTTCGGCAATCAACCTCTTCCTTATAAGTTCCGCTTGAATATGGAGCTCTTGCCTCTTAATCTCGGCCAGTCGTTCTTCAGCTTCAAATTCAATTTGCCGTATCCTTGCTATCGCGCTGGCGCTGGAGCGTTGCGAGCGGACGGACGGGGCACGCCGGCGTTCGGGCTCGGCGTGTGTGGTCACTCGCAGTGCTACCTCGGTCGCGGGCGCGGGCGCGGTCGTCTCTGACGCTACGCGAGCGGAGGAGGGTCCCGCTTCAGCGGGTCGCGGCTCAACGGGAGCATTCGGAAGCGCGGGTTCGGACGGGGACGCGGGGTAGTCTTCGTAGACGCGAAGTGCAGCCTTCTTCCCCCTCGTCACTGGTGGGCTCCTGGTGGTCATCTTCTTCAGCACTTGATGCCCCTACCTACCTAGCGGTCCCTAACACTAACACTAAAAACCGCCCTAAGGCGTTTACCCGCTATTCCGACCGTTTGGCACCGTTAGGTGGCCGGAATAAACGGGCCGTGGACCAGCCACGTGAGGGGGCGGGGGGTCTTCACTCTTCGGGTGACGTCCTCGTTCGGTTGTCTTCAACGGACGCGGGCTTATCTTCAGGCACCCCGTGCCCTTGCGCCGGTCTTGACAACGTCGCACGTCGCACCGTTGGGTGATCTTCAGGCACCCCGTGCCCTTGCGCCGGTCTTGACAACGATGCTCGTCGCACCGTTGGGTGATCTTCAAGCCCGCGCCGTCTCTTCAGTGGTTATACGATGTAACTGTTTCTTGAAACCCAGTGGAGCGGGTCTTGTCGGCTCCGCAGGAACAACTGGTCCGGTCGTCTCAGGAACGGCTTATCCGGGTCGGAGGACCAAAACTTGTAGGAACGGCTTATCCGGCTCGTAGGACCAAAACTTGTAGAGGTCCTACCCAGGCTTCATTGATAGACTCGGTGCAAAAGTGGACTGTATTTATTTTTCTTCTTAGTTGCTAGTTTACAAGGTATAAATCGCGTTCTTGAATGATCACAAATTTCTGCTTGAAAACGGTCTATCTTTATACAAAACTACTCCTCGCCCTAGCCATGGTGCGGGGATCGTAATTCACGCTTTCACAAATCATGTTGTATAATTCCTAATACATCGAAGTTTCCAGCAAAGTTAGACGGGGACTTACATGTAGCTATCTCACTCTTTTGACCTTTACAAGTTTAAACTGTTACAATCTTAGCTACCTGTTAACATTTGAATCTGATTCGATCTTATAACTACCTAATACATTTCAAATCTAGATTCGATCCTTCCCCGTCTTTGATCGTCCGTTACATATATATTTATGTAAATACATACTTATTATATATAGAAAAACACCCAGACAAGGAACAAATATCTGTAGATCATGCAAACATTTCTTCCGTGGCGGGAATCGAACCCGCTACCTCCTGCGTCTCAGCCGGCTATACGCCCACTGCGCCACGGAGGTCGTAAATCTATTTGTGTACAATAAAGAATAAATGTTATGTGCTTGCTCAGTTACCGCAAGTAATTTTTATGAAATTATTAGTTATTTCACTGAGGGTAAACCTTTCCTAAATAAACTTTTGAAGGGAATCTTGTTCGTTATCTAGTATGTAGTATGTAGATATCTGTATATTAATCTGAGTAATGGTATCCTTTGTTCATTGTTATTTGTGCTGGATCTAAATACCAACTCACCGACATGGTGGAAATAATTCCCAGTGAATGCGGTTCCATCACTCGAGGAGGCACGGGTTCTCCGGCACGCCTCTCCATCATTACTCAGATGTCGAGACCAGACGACCACAACACTCTAACTGTAATCCTTATTTCATAAGCTATAGAGTTGAAATCGGCTTGAGAGAAAGTGTGAGAAGTAAAGTTAGTGGTTTCCATGACCACTACAATACCAACTTTATGTTTAAGCCGAAAGAGTGTAAGATGGCTCGGTGATAACGGTAGGCTTGTGGTTTTGTGATGAAGGGCGGGAAAGGAACGAATTGATGATCTGTTGTGTCACGATGAGTTATGATGAAAGCGTATAATGATAACGCGTTCTAATCAAGTGCGTTTCCCTGAATTTGGGAATGAAAAGAACGATAAAATATGAATTGCTAAACATGGCTTTTTATAGCCGCAACCAAATTACAAGAGTTTCACCAATTTAATTAATAAATAATAATAATAAATAAATATTTCTGGACATTTCACACAGCGCTATCTAGCCCCAAACTAAGCAGAGCTTGTACTATGGGAACCAGATAACTGATAGAATACTTACATACTTTTTTTTTGTAAATACATACTTATAATATATATATTAGAATATAGAAAAACACCCAGACACGGAACAAATATCTGTAGATCATACAAACATTTGTTCCGCGGCGGGAATCGAACCCGCTACCTCCTGCGTCTCAGCTGGCTATACGCCCACTGCGCCACGGAGGCAGTCAAATTTAAATTAAAATAAAATAATCGCGGTTTTTTTATGATCAAAATTAATATCAATAGTAGAATAGAATAGAATAGAATACATTTTACTGCACACCCACAAAATTAAAAATACAATAAAAATACACAAAAATTAAGGTAAGTACAATGGGCGGTCTTATCGCTAAAAGCGATCTCATCCAGACAACCTATGGATGGACAGGACAAAACAACATCAAAAACACGGCGGTGTATCTACGAGTATGTTCATAAACCTACATAAACTACCTATACTTATTAATAAACTAAATATGTATATATACTTACAAATATAATAATATATACTTATATATAAACTACAATAAAGGAGATAAACATAACGATAAACTAGCAGTGCGTAGACAAAGAAAGGAAATGGTTGTAGGTATACCTCAGCTTTAAGGATAGGAAGAGATTTAGATGATCTAATAGAGTAAGGTAAAGCGTTCCACAGCCGCACAGCTTCAACTGTAAAGGAGTCACCATAAAATTGAGAACTGTGGACAGGGGTTTGGAGAGCTTCAGATGAGCGTAGGTGTCGATCTTGCGCCTGGTGCAAGAACACAAAACGCTCCTTTAGTTGGATGGTGAAGAAGGATTGAAAAGAATGTTAAAAAGATGGGACAGTATATGTGCATTCCGGCGAAGACGGATAGGGTGTCACTTGAGTTTTGCGCGAAATTCTGAAACATTATCATATTTCCCAATATATGTCAATATTATAATGTGTTGTCTGTTAAACTTAATAAAATACTGCAAATGATAACCTACTAGGGTTCTTGGCGCATTAATTAAACTTAACAATCTGGGGTCAGCACTCGGCTTGCCTCGACAAACTTACAATGTGTAAAAGTTAAGTAGTTCGATCGGCGCCGCCCATCCCCCCCCCCCTGTCCCCCCTCTCCCGCATTACCATCCCTTGCTATCAGACCATAGCGACCGAACAAGGCGATCTATCTAAAGTTTAATCTGTGCGTCGAGTAAGTTTCCGCTTCCAAGTTCTAAGTTACCACAACTGATCGTTACACGAAGTCTAGTCGATAATTAGGGTGAAGCTTACATAGTAACTACACAGTACTCTGTGGTACCTCATATGAAAGGAAATTACAGAGATAACGTACAGTTGGCAGTCATCGTCTTGTAATATCACTTCCCGCTCGGAAACATTTCAAATTGCCCTTTTTGTCACACCCTGTACTTAGCCCCCTCACCCCCCACCTCGCCACGCATGATAATTAGGTTGCGGCTATATAAATACTGCCATGTGTTTGTAAGAGGTTTTTTCGCAGTACAAATGACTTAAAATTGGAATATTTTTGTATAGATACTAATTAGTTAAGAATATTATTTATATTAATTTGATTACCTTCGTGGTGCAGTGGGCGAATAGCCGGCTGAGACGCAGGAGGTAGCGGGTTCGATTCCCGCCGTGGAACAAATGTTTGCATGATCTACAGATATTTGTTCCGGGTCTGGTTGTTTCTATGTATATTATAAGTATGTATTTACAAATAAAAAATATATATATGTATTCTATCAGTTATCTGGTTCCAATAGTACAAGCTCTGCTTAGTTTGGGGCTAAGATAGCGCTGTGTGAAATGTCCAGCAATATTTATTATTTATTATAAATTAATAACGGTCAGGCGCAAACGTAGAGATAGCTCTCTCTCTCTCTGTAGTGTGTAGTAGGGAGTAGTTTACAGATAGTGTAGTTTATTGATCGAGCGAAGCGAGATCTCTAAATCAACTTGGGCAAATCTGCGTTGTTTGTATGTATGTTTGTTTGTCTGAGAATAACTTTCGAAGCGTTGATCCGATCATCGTGAAATTTTATACATAGGTAGATTGTGATGGCACAATTTTGGTGTGACTAAATGAGCTAAAAATGTTGGGGGTTGTTGAGATATTGGAGTTCAAGAGGGCGGGGGGGGGGGGGGGGGGGGGGGGAAATGAAAATGAGACTATTAGGTCAACTGAGACGTCAAATGAAAGGTCTTTATTAGTACATTTCAACCCTGTTTTTATTTTTAGTTTAATTCTTGTAGTTTTTGAGTTATTAGCCATAATACAAACAAAACATTGACAAAATTCACAGGGTACACCAGTGACCCCACAATGCTGAAATTTAGTGACACAAATATAGGCAAAAGTCTGAAATCCAGAATAACTGCAATTTGTACCCCAAAAAAAGTATCCAGTTTACATGAACTCCCGTTACCTGTAATTTGAATGAAACTGTAGGTCAAGTTATTTGGTTTTTATTTCGTTGCACTATTTTGATAGTCAAAGATTACAAATAATATTTTTTAGTTTTAATCGAAGACACGCGAGATCTCAGTTCGGGGCGAACCACTAGTAACAAGCTGTTTAACTTTAAAAACTGAAACCTGACTACGTAATACCTATGTCGATGGTAGCCTCTGTTACCCGAACCCATAACGAATCGATTGACACCTCAAGAAAATCGAATAAGTTGTTTAGGTGCTACGGTGGAACCTGGAACATAGATTAATACGGACATACATCCATACATAGATTGCTAAAAATATAATCCTTCTTCCACATCCTTTTGGCTTTGCCGTAGTCGACTAAAAACCATAATGGAGAACTTTACTTTTTGTAAAAGATCTCCAAGAGACCTGTAATTATTTAAACAATAATTCAAACCGTAATTTCCAAAACTGTATTTAAACTAGAATGTCCAGCAGCAGTCAACTCGAGTTTTAACTTTAAACTGCGGTTGCAGTAACTGCTATTCGTGAGCGCATCTGTACCGCATTACTTTAGCTTTTTACTGACGCTTGTCGGCCACCACTCGAGCGGTAGTGTTGCACTCAGGACTACAACCTGCCAGGTGTCTAAAGGGTCACTTTGGTTTTAGCTGCTTCAGGGCGGTTCATACTACCTTTCAGTTCCTATAAACATATCTTTATTTTCGAAATCTAAAATGTGTATCCACCTTTTGAATAATTCGTGTATTGCATCATAATATACTCTTTGATATCTCCTCATGTGGGTCTCCAGATGTAAAGTCTGGTAAGAATGGTGGTCAAGAGTGATGTCGAGACCCCCATGGAGATATTCCTTAAAAACAAGCTATGGCCGACCATCAGCGTCATGTGGATAATAGACGCTAGCTTAAAGACCTTGACCACCTCCCTGATAGAACTTATCAGAAAGATCAAGTGCTGTTTAGTTGTATTCTAAACATTAGGGGTCTTACCATTAACAAAATTAAACACTGTTTAGCGCGTGTTTAAAAAAAAACCTATACAAAAATTCATAAGGATATTTTTAAATAGGTGTTCAAACGTGTTTAATTTTTTTTTGGTAAAGCCATAAGAGTCCGCTATACCTCAGATATACCTAATACGTAAGTACTATGTGTAGCGAAAACACAATTCCATTTTTTTTTCGAAAATAATTCCAAAGTCACGTCGAAAACTTACACTCAGTTTCCGCTCTCGTACCTCGAATTAATCCTTTTCGCACTGTCGACTCGGTTACATTGGCCTGTAATTTCACCGGCATACTGCTACGATAATGCAGCATTATTGAAGCAGTATGCCGGTAAAATTATCGTGATATTTTTAAAAGGCGAACAACGGAAATGAAAGTAAGCCTACACTAGTTTTAAAATGAATAGTAGGTACGGCCCTGCTCTAGCATAACTGCTGCATAGACCAGATTGCAATGAGGCCTTACAATCTCAGATTACTGAGCATTCTACACAAAAGCAGTTTTTGTATAAATTTTAGACCAAACAATGACAATGAATGAATGAATTGATCGAGCGAAGCGAGATCTCCAAATCAACTTGGGCAAATTGGCGTTGTATGTATGGTATGTATGTATGTTTGTTTGTCCGAGGATAACTTTCGAAGCGTTAATCCGATCATCGTGAAATTTGATACATAAGTAGGTAATTATGGCACAATTTTGGTGTGACTAAATGAGCTAAAAATGTTGGGGGGTTGTTGAGATATTGGGGTTCACAAGGGTAAAAGCAAAAAAAAACTATTAGGTCAAATGAGACGTCAAATGAAAGGTCTTCATTAGTACATTTGTCAGTTCTTGTAGTTTTTGAGTTATTAGCCATAGTAAAAACAAAACTTTGACAAAATTCACAGGGTACACCCCGCAATTCTGAAATTTGGTATGCGTGTAGCTTTAGTGACATAAATATAGGCAAAAGTATGAAATCCAGAATAAATGCATTTTGTACCCCAAAACAGAGTAACCACTTAATATGAACTCCCGTTACCTGTAATTTGAATAAATCTGTAGGTCAAGTAATGTGGTTGTTATTTTGTGGCTATTGATAGTCAAAGATTACGAATAATATATTTTTGTTTTTATGGGAGACTCGCGAGATCTCAGTTCGGGGCGAACCACTAGTATTTTAATAAGGCAGATGAAAAAGTTACTTCTAATCGTAATGATAACAGTAATTAAGTAGTAAGGCCATAATTAAATATTATATATGTAGGTAGGAAGCACAGTGACTTTCTGTCCTTATCTTTCCTCTATGTAAAACTTCCTATCAAAGTCAAATACATATTTTTATTCATTAATATCACATGGATCACTTTGAAACGTCAATTTTACTGCCTGTTCCTTCGCGACCAAGCCAGGAAAGAAAGGCAAGAAAACAAGGCTGGTTGTTTTTTTTAATGATCCTTTTACAATACATAATACAGAAAATAAATTACATCTAAATTGTAACATTTTGAACGAGTTGGAGCAGTTTCAATCCCAAGCTTCTCTATCATCTAAATAATCCGATATTTTATAGTAGGCTCTTTTATAAAGATTTTGTTTAATTACGTTTTTAAATTTGTTAATAGTCAATTTTTGTACATCCCTTGGGAGTTTGTTATAAAAGCGCACACCTTGCCCTTTAAACGATTTACTATCTTTATGGAGTCTACAAGTGGCAACAGCGAGTTTATCTTTATTTCTAGTATTAAAATTATGATTATCGCTATTTTTCTTAAACAAATTAATATTTTTGTGAACATACATTAGATTTTCATAGATGTATTGACAAGGGAATGTCATAATATTTATTTCTTTAAACGTATTGCTCTCTCTATCCTAACTACCATCATCAGTCGAAGAAAGATGGTTAAAACAATGCCTGTGCTGTGATGTGCTCCGTGCCAAAAATAACTAAATAAAACGAATTGCTGTAAAATAAGACCTAAAAAGTGTTGGAAAGTGTAGTGCTGTGTCGCTCGCGAGGAGAAGAAACTGAAGTACCTACTCGAAGAACAAAGATTGGTGATATTGGCGAAAGTTTCTTAGAACGAAGGCATCTGAAAGGTTGGTCCTGATTTTATCCTAATCCTGTGCCCTGTGTCACTGTGTCTTCATTAGAATTATTAGCATCTAGGTATCCGATAATATCATTACGAGCCCGCGTGCAAGTGAAGGCAGAATAATATATAAATATCATATCGTATTTACATACCTACCAGTGTGAGGGTAGAACATCATTGAATCCATTCCCACGTCGCACAGTGACGAGTGACGACTGACGACGAGCTCTGTAAGTTCTCTCGATATCGATCGACACGAAGAACTTCACATTCTGATGGGAAAATGACATGAAATGTCTCGTCTGAATCATACTTTGTTAAGATGTTTTCAAAATATCTTACTACAAGAAAACGTATCCAAAGTGCTCTTTATATTTTCATTTCTTTTAATAAAGCAAAGCTACGTATATATTTTGATATAATATGTTTATTATATTGTTACGAGCTGAGGGTTCGGGATAAAATAATGGGGATCAGTCTAACCAAAATAACACTTTTATTCAACACTAAACGATGAATACACGAACTTGGTCACACGTAATAACAAACTAATTCACACCACTGTTGCACCACTTAAAATCACCTAAATGTTCGCACGTATAGCCAAATCCAGACTGGCTGTTCGGCCACCTCTCCGGCCTATTTACATCGCACACAATTCACTACACTAGAACGATCTCGAACGTTCCAGAAAAGGGTCGGTGTTCCGATAGAATGACCAATCCCCATCCTGCGCAACCGCAAACAATAACACAGCAGGTAAGACAAAAGCGTTCGAGAAATTTCGATTATTACTCATTGTTTAACAGCCTCGGCGTAACAATATTTACGACATAATTTGTTAGTCTAGGGTTGCCAACCGTCCAGTTTTCCCAGGTCATGTCCCGCTTTTTGGGTTGTCCTGGGCCGTCCTGGATAGTTTTTAAGTAGCGTCCTGGGTTTTTAAAGGTTTTTGTGTAAAATTCACGCGCCACTACTATTTCCAATCCTTTTTTTACTGGGCCCGCGCCTCACGTGGTCGTTGACACTTTTTGAAACAAAGAAGCAACGTGGAAAACTTTCCGTACATTTTCCAATAAAAGCTTATACGAATTCTCATGAGGAATCCAAACACAATAGTGCGTCCTGGTTTTAAATTGAAATGCCCTGGTATTTTTATCTTCAAATCCTGGATATCAACATTTGGAGATGGTAAACTTAGTTTACGAGTACTAGCCATTGACAAATGATAGCAAAAAGCGTTGAGATAGGCAAAGCAACAAATCTACCTACATATATCTACCTATATTCCATCATATCTAAGCATATAATGAATAGAAAGGTTGTCTGGAAGAGATCGCTTTTAGGGATAAGACTGCCAATTGTACTATCGCGTATCTAGTTATATGTTTTAAATATAATTTGTTAATTTAAGTGTGGTATATAATAAAGCGTTTTCTATTCCTCCGTGGCTCCTCCGTGTTCCCGCCGCGGTGCAAATGTTTGCATGATCTATAGATCTGGTTGGTTGTTTTTCTATATATTATAAGTATGTATTTACAAAAAAAATATATATAAGTATTCTATCAGTTATCTGGTTCCCATAGTACAGGCTCTGCTTAGTTTGGGGCTAGATAGCGCTGTGTGAAATGACTAGCAACATTTATTTATTATTTATTCTATTCTATTTTACAAATACAAAACGATTTATTGCGTAATATAGTTATTGCGGGTAAGTACAAGGTGTTTCGTATTACATAGTATAAGTGCAGCCATATTCAGGGTTTTACGCATGCAATGTCGAGTTTAATGAGTAGGTTCCATTTTAAATGTAATAACAATGTCAAAATGATTATGATTGTAATGATTGTTACTATGACACAATCTGTGGTCTTCATCGACAAAACTTCCCGTTATTTCAAATAATAACCATAAACTTTTGAAAATTACCAATTAGAAAACCTATCAGAAACAAAAGCGGTAATCGTAAACGGAGAAAGCTCGTAAACGGAATAAAAATAATAAAATAAAGGTAAATTAGTTTATTTCCGACCGTTTCATTGAGTAGGCCCTCCTACCCCTACGTACCCTTAACGGGTGGAATAGGTTTGTTTTGTTTGGAACAATGGGAAGATACTTGAGGGTGCTAAGAAGGCTTTGAAACTAGGTAAGAACCTCTCGTACTACCCATATACATATTACTACAGCTTTTCAAGGTGCTGTTTCATCTTTTTTTTTTTGACGACCTCTGTGGCGCAGCGGGCGAATAGCTGGCTGAGACGCAGGAGATAGCGAGTTCGATTCCCGCCGCGGAACAAATGTTTGCATGATCTACAGATATTTGTTCCGGGTCTGGTTGTTTCTCTATTTATTATAAGTATGTATTTGTATTTACAAAAAAAATTTATATAAGTATTCTATCAGTTATCTGGTTCCCATAGTACAAGCTCGGCTTAGTTTGGGGCTAGATAGCGATGTGTGAATGTCCAGCAATATTTATTTACATTTATTTATTTATTATGATTTGTATTTTAACATATAAATATACAACGCTTCTAGTAGGCAGTTCATCCAACACTTGCGGGATCCCAAGTCCTCCCTTGTTTTTGTTTTTGTTTTACGTTTATAAGTAAATCAATTTAATTGGTTTTTTTTTCTATTTTCTCTGTTTTAAAATGTAACTGTATTGTATATTGTGTGCTAATGTAGTGAATAAATTATTATCTATGTCAACGTCTATCCCGAAAATTCCGAGATTCCACGGGATCGTAAATCATCAATCCTGCAAATACCGAGATCACAAACAACATGCGGGATTCGATACCATATTTGTAGTGTTGTATGTGTATAAGTGTGCACATGTGTATGTTTCGTGAGCATGCATATGTATTATATAGGTAGTAATGGGTGTAACACCATTAAATATAAATAAATAAATAAATATCGCTGGACATTTCACACAGCGCTATCTAGCCCCAAACTAAGCAGAGCTTGTACTATGGGAACCAGATAACTGATAGAATACTTACATACTTTTTTTTTGTAAATACATACTTATAATATATAGAAAAACACCCAGACACGGAACAAATATCTGTAGATAATGCAAACATTTGTTCCGCGGCGGGAATCGAACCCGCTACCTCCTGCGTCTCAGCCGGCTATGCGGCCACTGTGCCACGGAGGCAGTCAAATTGCGAACAATAAATATTTATTAACCTCTAAGATTAATTTTCATCCAAACAAACATTGAACCCGTTTTAGATTTGTATTCGTTTGAATTCCAGCAATAAAGAATATAAAAGAGTTCAGTAGGAAAAATATGAAGCTTACAAACGATTTTAGCTATTGTTCGGTTGAACACAGTGGCTTTTTGATTGTTACAAAAAACACAATTTATTTAAGGTTTTCGCTAGATTCAACGTTATTTTTATTGGCCGCCTCTGTATATATTATCACAGAGAAATACTAGTGGTTCCCCCCGAACTGATATCTCGCGCGTCTTCCGTAAAAACAAAAATATATTCGTCATTTTTGACGATCAAAATAGTGACACGAAATAAACAACCACGTTACATGACCTACACTTTCATTCAAATTACAGGTAACGGGATTTCATGTTAATTGATTAATCTTTTTTGTGGTACAAAATACAGTTATTCTGGATATCAGACTTTTGCCTATATTTGTGGCACTAAAGCTACACGCATACCAAATTTCAGCATTGTGGTGTACCCTGTGAGTTTTGTCAAAGTTTTGTTTTTATTATGGCTAATAACTCAAAAACTACAAGGATGAAACTAAAAATAAGAACAGGGTTGAAATGTACTAATGAACACCTTTCATTTGACGTCGATTGACGTTCGATTTCAGATGATAGAGAAGCTTGGGATTGAAATTGCTCCAACTCGTTCAAAAATGTTACAATTTAGACGTAATTTATTTTTTTATTTTTATGTATTCTAAAAGGATCACTAAAAAGAACAACCAGCCTGGTTTCTTGCCTTTCTTTCCTGGCTTGGTCGCGAAGGAAGATACTGTAAAGTTGAAGTTTCAAAGTGATCCTTGTGATTTTAATGAATAAAAAGATTTTGCTTTCTTTTTTTATTACTTTCCAATTTTTAAAATTAGTTTGGATTTCATACTAATAATTTGCAAAATGTATAATTGAATTATTTGAAAAAATAAATTAAAGTGATAAATGAAAAATACTTTAGTTATGTACAAGTGTTATATCCATTTCATTAATAACTATCAGTCAATCTATACATATAAATGCTTTGCCCTGAATGACTGATTGACGGATCAACGCACAGCCTAAACCGCTGATCGTAGAGACCTGAAACTTGGAGTGTGTGTTCTTTGTATGACGTAGGCATCCGATAAGAAAGGATTTTCCGAAATTCTACCCCTAAGAGGGAGAAAAAGGGGGGCAAACTTTGTATGGGCCAACGTGATTCCTTGGTCCAATCTACTTCAAATTTTGCACAAACCTTTTTTAACAGAATTGATGGAAGACGTGTAACCCATAAATCCATGGGATCAAAGTTCCCATTTATCATCCCAGATTATCCTAGTTCCCATGGGATAAAAATGGGGTGTCAAGTCAAGTTGCAACAGCGAGTTTAACTTTATTTCTAGGTTACCTACACATTTAGAAGTGTAACGCGTACGAAGTCGCGGGCAACAGCTAGTCATTATTATAAATAAGGGATTTATCTACCAGGTTGACTAAACACATACGTGCAATGAACTGATAATGTTGTTGACTCCAACAGTTCTGCAGTGGCGGAACTCGCCCTAGATTCTGATTCGAGGCACTACATACATTTCGACAAGGCCCGGCTCTTAGCGATAGAGAAGTTCTTCGTTCCTCGCAAGATCCGAGAGGCAATAGAAATAAGTCGTGTGCCGAACTTTAACAGAGATAGAGGATGGGCTCTACCGCCAGCCTGGAGGCCATGTCTTCCTGATGCAATTGACAGAAGAGTGAGTGAACCTGGTAGAGAGATAGTTAGTATTGTGTGTTTGCCTGTACCGAGAACTACCGAAGAGAGCAATAGTGATGATAATGATGATGATGCAGCCTGTCAACGCGCTCGGCCATCGTTGACTCAATCCCCACCACCACGCCCGTCTACTCGCGCGCAGAGGTCTGCGGCGCGCAGTGCGAGGCGAGACGTCGTTCGGAGCGGATCGCACTCACCCGATGAAGGTTCACGAATTGAACCGAAACATTGTCGGTCGAAACACCGATACGTGATAAATCCCGTATTTATAATAATGATTGAAATAAATCACGAAAGTTTTCTAAGTGAAACAATCAGTCAATTCAAATAAAAAAACACGGTATAACTTATTTGGTTACTTCGTTGGTTTCTATTCCAAACGGGTAATTCGATTTATTAGCAACGATGTATTTAAATTAACGCGAGGTACCAACGAGCTATCAAACCATTGCGTATTAAATTGTAGAGAGTAAATGAAGACTTTGCAAAGGTCATTTACCTTCAGAAAGTTCATCACATCTTCATTTTCTAAGATTTGGAGGAAGAATTATTTTTAATTAGAAAAGTCTCGGTAATCTCGTTCACGGAGCCGTCACGCCAAGGATATAACAGCTAATTAAAAATATTAACGCCAAATTAACCTGGCATTTAGATTTCCGTACTCAAAAAACAAACCGATTGGTTGTCTGTCAAAATAAAGATTTTCTATTCTAAGATAGAGCGAAGCGTTGCTATTGAATTATAGCACATACTATTTTTAATACCATTGTGGAAACCATGGAATGGTTAATTTGAGTTGGGTAAAATAAGATTTACCAGAAAATATTAGTCTTGAGTACCTTTGTAACACCTAGAATGCAAATTTTAAGTAACCTATAGTACGTTGCATTTAAATAAATAAATATTTAAAATATCTAATAATAGTACTGAATGTGTAAGTATGTAAAACTCATAATCAAAAAGCGGTCGTGCAGACAGCCCTAATTTATTCCTGTCCCGTTCCAAATCGACACGAACTGTACAGAATGGATACAAATCCCGCTTCATCCCCGAGATTAATATTTTTACTATTCCTTACAAAGCGCTGATATATTTTTGCTTTGTAATATCCCTTACACAGTGACCCCCCCCCCCCCCCCCGCCGCCGCCGCGCTGTCATAAAAATGAATCGTTATTATTAAGTTGCGGGTCGATAATATAACGATGTAGGTACTTACTTTTCATTAAAAATTGAAAGGTTTTAAGAAATTTGAGACCTTTGACGGCATAAGAAAAAACCTGTCGTAGTATAAAAATAGGGTGTAATGTAGATCCATAAAGAAATATGACATTTTCGATCCTTTACAAAGTGTTCTCTGCAATGCCATATAACTGCCATAAAATGTACCTAAGTAGGTACTACCAGACATACGAAGCTATTTTGTATATTTTTATGGGTAGTATAGGTATCCGAACCGTCTTACGTCCAGCCAGATCCACTTTCCATAAAACATGGAATGGTTAATAAGAAATAAGGGTAGTTTCTCGCACCCCCACTTTGTCCTTTTATTCTTAGGGGCAGCGACGAATAGTAAAGTTCCTTAAAAGATGGAAGTTATCATTTTTGGTATCTATGC
Source organism: Philereme transversata (assembly GCA_963924445.1). Taxonomy (NCBI): domain Eukaryota; kingdom Metazoa; phylum Arthropoda; class Insecta; order Lepidoptera; family Geometridae; genus Philereme; species Philereme transversata. The sequence continues at coordinate 19,334,221 of OZ004347.1, forward strand.
ACACCTCACAGAAATGTTTTCCAGTGAGCGGGGTCTCCACTCGTGAACTTTTCAGCCCCAACGGCCGTCAGTTCCTTGAGCTTTGTGCTCGGCCCACTGCCACTTCAGTTTGCTAATACTCTGGACTAAATCATTGGCTTTGGTTTGTCTACGAATATTTATTCCTCGAGTTAGGTGACCTATCTCTTCACTATTGCAAGGTGCCTACAAAAAACATATCGAAATGTACATTTTAATTTAATTTGTGTTTACTTCATTGGATTTTACAAAGTGACCCCTAAATTTGTAATAAAAATGTAGTAAGACGAGTTATATGTATTATCGTATGATATTTTATTTTATGTTGGCTCTTTCTGTGTTTGTATGAGAAGCACTTTTCATAAAACGTAGGGTTCCGAGAAGCGCCTCATTTTGGATAAACAATGTTTGGAAGTCTCCAAAGAAATGTTTTCTTTGAAAACAAATTAACAATACGCAAATACTGATTTAAAATACTACGGATTTACAGACCCGGAAGGCAATCTTTTTTGAAGTTATACTTCTTTTGGCGCGATGATGGAGAAAAATGATGAGAGTGAATTTTTACGATGCGCGCGCACACCGACACCTAAATTTAACAGCATGAAGTTAGTTCTAGGTGGTATGAAAATTGATAACTATGTTCAAGTTGTATATTCTAGTATTTTTATATGTAGAACACGTGTTTCGTAAGGGTACAATTAAACAGTGTGAATAAATAAATATTATTTTGGTGTTTTTATTAAATCAATTTCATATACGACGGTGATACTAATAATTTATTTAAATAAAATCTTTTTGATTAATTTTAATATTATCGTTAATCACTACTGCATTTTAGTTATTTTTTTTCCATACGCCAAAGAAGTATAACTTCTAACGCGTGTACATAAGTACACACACTCTTTTTTTTTTTAAACACATTCCTACTTATAAAATAAATCTAGACATATAAAATGCTTGCATAAACCTTTTTTAACAGAATTGATAGAAGACGTGTTTCGTATTTTGTTGTAATTCATCTCCTAACGGGGATAAAAAGGGGTAGAAAGTTATTTTGGCGGTGATTTGCTTCGAAGTTGATATCAATACTCCTTAGTGCTTTTGATATAAATTAAATTTTATTTTGACATATGTTTGAAAACTCAATCCGATTTTATTCAAAAAAGGTTGAACTCACTTAAAACCATAAGCAAATACTCTATAAAATTGGAATGTCTCGAAAGTTACCGTACTATATGAATACCTCATTTGAAGGTTATGCACTTTTCGTAGAGTTCGAAATTTAAAATGGTAAGGAAGGAGTAGAATATTTTGGTCAGAAGAAAATATTTTTCAGTTAGTTTGTCTTAGAAGTTTAATTTAGGGTGTATTGTTTTGTGCAGTTTTTTTACATGACACTAATATTATAAATGTGAAAGTTTGGATGTTTGTTTATTTTTTTGTTTGTTACTCAATCACGTCGTAACGGCGGAACCGATTCCGATGAAATTTGGTATATACGTAGATTATAACCTGCGTTACCACATAAGCTACTTTTTATCCCATAAATCAGTTCCCATGGGATAAAAATGGGGTGTCAAGTCAAGTTGCAACAGCGGGTTTAGCTTTATTTCTAGGTTACCTACACATTTACAAGCGGAACGCGTACGAAGTCGCGGGCAATAGCTAGTACACTTATAAAAACCATTATATGACATATTGGCTCATTTTTTATCAAGGTTTCAGTTATTCAGTAAAGTCATAAGACGCCTCCCAACGCCTCCCAACGCCTCCCTGCAACCTTTAGGTATAAGGTCTTTCCATCTAGTGAGAAGCAGTACTAGGCTGCGGATTTCCGTAAGGCCATAGCATAGTATTTTTAATGAGCATTCAGATAGTCTCTCTCTTGGTACCGACTCTACCCTACCTACATGCACCCGACTTTCCCTAATAGCAATTAGCGCTGGAAGTGAATCGAAACAGGTTTAATTAAGTATTGTTCAGTCGGTTCATTAGTGAACGGCAATCATTCCATAAACTGAGACCGAGTTTTAATGAGAATTGCGAGTTTATAAACATTTTGAAAAATTACGTAAAAACTATATTATTATTGTCATAGAGATGTTCTCTTGATGTCACAAAGATCATGTTTGCATGATCTGCAAATATTTGTGACGGATCTACGGTACGTAAGTTCTTCTAGTTCTTGATACCCACAACACAGGGAAATTTGTTGAGTCATTTTTTGTATCCTTATCACTTATTATAGTCCAGAAACAAGATAATAGGAAAGAAATGGACTGGCATGTTATTTGTAGAAAAATTACGCTAAGGATGCGTACTCAGCGCTAGTTTTTTTAGTTTGTTCGTGCGACTCGTACTGTTCAGACGTGCCCACTGTGTTGTGTTCTTTTATTTATTTACCCAGCTTGGTATTTAGATTCTTGATAATTTTGTAACGTGTGATCCAGCTGGTATTTTGGACTTTGTGATTGTTTCTATTCCTAAAGACTTGGCACTTGTTTAACGGACTGTTCGATTTTTCTATCGATTTGCATCTGTAAAATGGCCGACAGTAATTCTGTGGAAGAAAGGCGCAAACGAGACTTTTTCTCAACTGAATGCAATGATGTCTAATGTAAAAAATGTTAGATGTAAAATAAATGTACATGTTCCATATGAACACACCTTTACTTTTTATAAGTTTAGCTAACGCCCACTGACTATTTTGTGTCCTTGTCTTTTGTATGGGATTGTGTGACATAGACAACCCAGCATTATCTTGTTCCGGCGGATAAGGTATAGGAATGTGACTGTCATTATTTTTAGACCATCAAAAAGTTTTAGCTTTCCTATTGCATGAATGAAAATTGCTTTATTGCACACAATAAATCAATCTGTACAAAAGGGAACTTAATACTAGAAAGTGTTCTCTTTCATTTTACAATTAATTTATTTTTAAATTTAACTTACTTTATTATAAGAAAGTTTGGGAGCATGTCAAAATAACCATTCATCAAAGAAAACAACGCTTGCAGATTCATTTATTTTTCCCATGAAATAAAAAAAAAATATGAAGCCAACTTTTCCTTTAGTCGTAATTGAAAGCAAATACTTCAAGTTATTGCATTAATAGGGGAATAGGGGATGCTCGTGAGAGCGATCAGAAAGTAAAGCCGAGTGCACAAGAGCTCTCGATCGAGATCGTAATTAAAAACCTCGTATTGTCGGAACAGGCCATTATCGGAACAGCCCTAAAAATAACACAAGCACAAAGGCCGGTTAGATGCGCGCTGTTATGAAATGAAACGGAACGGACAGGGGACGGCCAGGGACGGATCTAGGGAGAGTTAAGCGGGAAACAATACACCGAACAACGCAATTTTCATAAATATATGTAAGTAGAGATACAATTATTAAAATAGGCTGAGACGCAGGAGGTAGCGGGTTCGATTCCCACCGCGGAACACAATGTTTACATGACTTACAGATATTTGGTCCGGGTCTGGTTGTTTCTCTAAATATTATAAGTATGTATTTACAAAAAAAATGTATATAAGTATTCTATCAGTTATTTGGTTCCCATAGTACAAGCTCTGCTTAGTTTGGGGCTAGATAGCGCTGTGTGAATAGTCCAGCAATATTTATTATTTATTTATTTATTATTCACAAACTTTATTTTACCAAAAAAAATGAAGTTGATCGAATATGTGTTTCAAAATGAACCAACAGAATATTTTTCATTACACGCACAACAACAGTAAAAAATCAATAAAATAATACAAATAAATGTAAGCATAATGGTTGATCTTCTCGCTAAACAAAGAGAACTCTTCCAGACAACCTTTGAATGGATCATTGATTATTAGAAGATTAATGGATTGTCACTGGCTCCGAGCCTGACAAGGCTAATAATTATGGTCGGCAGTGTATCGATTCGGTTTTCTATTACGAACTGTCATTCGCAGCTGACGGAGAATTACTGAGGGCTTGCGTGCATGTGTACCCGCCTATATTATAAGAAACTGAGCTGTTTTTTAGTTAATAAACACAAATAAATGTAAGCATAATGGTTGATCTTCACGCTAAACAAAGCGAACTCTTCCAGACAACCTTTGAATGGATCATTGATGATTGGAAGATTAATGGATTGTCATTGGCTCCGAGTCTGTCAAGGCTAATTATTATGGTCAGCGGTGTATCGATTCGGTTTTCTATTACGAACTGTCATTCGCAACTGACGGAGAATTACTGAGGGCTTGCGTGCATGTGTACCCGCCTGAGCTGTAGGGAAACTGTGAGAAACTGTAAAGCGTTTATGGCGTAGCCTATATAGGTACAGTGTCTTAGTTGGACGTAACCTTGAGGGAATACAGTTCCATGTGCCATGGGCTTTTGCTTTATCTAAATAAAAAAAAACATTAATTTACCACAATTTTAAATGAAGTAGATAAGAACAGAATAATAACGCAGAACATACATAGTGAATGAGAAGGCCGAGGACTCAGCATCGTTGCTTTCAGCCTCGCCTGTGTCTACTGTCACAACAGCATCTATAATTTCTCGATGACATAACAAAGTAAATTTTTGGGTCTCCACCTACGGCTACCTCTAAATTCTTCTTAAAATTACGATGAAGAATGAGAAAGGTGTGGGTATGTTATTTGTTCGCCTTTAAAAAGTTCTCAAAAAAGCCCAAAAAGGCTCCAGAGCTATTATTAACATGTTCTAGGCGGACATTATCAGATAGATCTCCAGATTGTACCCTCGTCTTCTGACACAGATTGGACAATAGTTTGTATAATCCGAACAATGACAAAGAACAAATGATAGTTATTATAGCACGGGAGGCGGCAATGATTTTCATAAATTTACTGATAATGAAGCATTCGTTTGGAGTGATTTACTATGGAGATAGTTGGTCGGGTCAAAAATTCAATAAGCGAAACACGAACGGAATTGACTCCTTTTAAATATATTTATAAGTAATCGAATCTTTAAACAATTTCCAGAAGTACGTTCTATTCGGCAAACTTAACTTATATTTTTATGCTAAATAGCCATGAAAATTGAGTTACCCAACCAAAATGTGTTAAAAATCGTTAACTCCTTGCCTATTCAATACTTTAGTAAATAACCCGGTCTCCCCCCGATTGCCTCCTCCCCCTCCCCCCCCCCGTCCTTCCCTATCCCGCGGCCACGAATAATCCGATTAAAATGAAATGCCCCGATTTATTGTAGAATTTGAATTATTTAATTGTGATTAAAATTGTTTATTTCGACGTTCGGATTTCATAGTTCAGAGAATTTGCTATTTGGAATAATTATCTGAACGTAGAAACTACATGATTTATTGTAGCAGGAATGTTTACGTCTCTGATTCATTGTCTTTTTATAAGCCTCATTTAGTAATCGAATGTTTTATGTTTCATCATTTTGAAATGTTTCAGAAAGTGAAACCATTCTGTAACCGTAAGGCTTTATAGGCATTTTATACAGGGGTTTGGTAATATACTGGTATAAGTGACGGTTTCTCAAAACAAAAAAAGACTTCTCGAAAAAAAAACTATTAGTTAAGTATATTATAAAATTTTAAAGAAAATCGACTACGTTTAGAGGATTAATTCGATATAAAACTTACTGCCTACTCTTGCAAACGACATCCAAAAATAAAGGCCCATTTGATATCTCTTTCGGAAATGGTTGCGGGTTTTGGGTTAGAAAGGGACAACAAGAGATATCTCGAGATGTCACCAATACAGTATCTGTGGTTAGATGGCAAGCATTATGCAATAGCACAACATAAGTTTAATAAAGTGTTTGTTTTTACATGCCAAAATCAATTTTAAAATAATAGTAAAATAAATTTACATTTTATTATGCTCATTAAAATAACCCGTTTCATTTTTGTGCGTATATTATCAAACACCCTATATAACACCGTTCCAAAAACTAATCTAAAACGTATATAGATGTAAACACATTTTACGAGAACCGGTTGAAAAGCCATGAAATCCTTTTGATCAATAAACTTAAGTTGTTTTTGAATTTAAATACTTTGTAGCAGAGATCGGAGAGTACAGAGCTGACATATCAACATACATTGAAATGCGCGACGCATTTTTTTATACCAACTCACAGTTGCGTACTGAATAAAACTTTTACCTACTGTATAATTGTATGGAGCCATGTGAATTAATGATATACCTACCTTCCAAGCTAGATAAAAAAAATTAAAACAAGTAAATGTACGATGATGGTCTTATTGCTAAAGGCAGCGATCTCATCCAGATAATCTTTGGGATTGGTAAATGGGTATTGGGTCCAAAGGTTGTCTGGAAGAGATCGCTTTTAGCGATACGCCGCCCATTGTACCTATAATTTAAATGTGTATTTTCTTTTAATATGTTTATATTTAATGCTGTGCAAAAAAGGAATTATCTATCTATCTATTGGTAAATGGAAGATTCGCCGAGGAGTATAATAAATAATATTAAAACATTAAAATCCAGGTGTACCTATTATTGGACAAATGACCATAAACCTCCCGAAATCCCGAGTATTGGACATAGGTATTTAAAAATTAAGAAAAAATTCAGTTATAATGGCGATACTCACTAGTATCTATCCTAGATCCTGTCCATCCTTTGCTGGTTATCATTAGACCCTGGAGTCTGAAATGTGAACGTACACATTTTATTACGTTATTTTTTATTAGTTTTATTCTTTTTTAGGGTTCCGTATCTCAAAAGGTGAAAACGGAACCCTTATAAGATCACTCTCTTGTCCGTCTGTCTGTCGGTGTGTCACCACCGATTTTCGCAGGAACGGGTGAACCTAGCAAGTTGGAATTTATACCAGATACTAAGGTCTATAGTCCCTATTAGGTGTATAAAAATCAAGGTCCTGAGTCAACACGATAAAAAGATATCGGCAAATTTTACGCTGCGCTTTCCAGTACGTGGTCTCCACCTGAGAATCTTTCTGGCCCAACGGCCGTAAGCTCTTCAAGCTATGTTAAACTAGTTGTTCGCCCCGAACTGAGATCTCGCGCGTCTCCAATTAAAACAACAAAATATTATTTGTATTCTTTGACTATCAAAATAGTGCCACGAAATACTTAACCAACTTACTTGGCGTACAGTTTCATTCAAATTACAGGTAACGGCAGTTCATGTTATTTGGTTATCCTTTTTTGGGGTACAAATGGCAGTTATTCTGGATTTCAAATTTTGCCTATGTTTGTGTCATTTAAGCTACACACATACCAAATTACAGCACTGTGGGGTGTAACTCTGTGAATTTTGTCAAAGTTCAGTTTTTATTATGGCTAATAACTCAAAAACTATAAAGACTTTACTAAAAATAAAAACGGAGTCTAAATGTACTAATGAAGAACTAATAGTCTCTTTTTCATATTTTTTACCCCTCTCGAACCAATATCCAACAACCCCACCACATTTTTAGCTCATTTAGGCACACAAAAATTGTGCCATCACTACCTACCTATCTATCACACGATGATCGGATCAACGCTTTGAAAGTTTTCCTCGGACAAATAAATATACATACATACATACAACGCCGATATAATCAACGATGATAACCCATTAAGTTGGTGAATAGCCTAGACTAACGCTTCTACCTAAACAAACCAAGATCTGTGCACAAAAAGTAAACAGCCATCCGTGATCAAAGAGTCAGTTATAGGTCCGTATCTACGAGTATATTTCGTTGCTTAGGAAAGGCGAAGAGCAATGTGGAGCCGTGAGCGATTGAGAATGTAATTTCCCAGGCGATATTTCTGCTGCAAGATGTAATTTCCTCTCGCGATACATCTGAGTCTTGTTTTATATAACCTGCGTGTTCTCAATACGGAAATTTACTTCGATTCTGTATTCATTGGAGAAATTAGATTTAAGATAGTATCATAATATAATAGATAGGTAGATAAGTTGTTCAAACAGATTCTGGCTGCCCATTGTATTTTTGATTTATAATTGCACAAGCTTCCGCCGAAGGCTTCGTTCGCGTGGATTGTCAATAACAAGTAGCCAATGTCGCAATCTAGGTCATAATTTATCTGTATACCAAAATTCATCAAAATCGGTTATAGCCGTTCCGTTGTGAAAGCGTATCAAACAATTAAGAAATAAACAAACTCACTTTCACGTTTATTGCAGTAATATAATTTCATATTCTTCTTTTTGCGTGTTTCTTTATAATGATATACATTATATGTATAATTTAAGATATGATTTATCTAACGCATTGGGTTCTAATTTTTGTTCTGGCCTGAATGAGTTCCAAAGAAACTTTAAAAGTTCTAACACCTCTTTCAATATTTATAAATACCTTGAGTTTGTTTTCAACAGTATGAGGACATTGAACCCGTAAAATCGAATGAAATCCCATCGGAATAAAGTTTAGCATTGTTGCCAACCCTACGGAACCCTGTAAGAACCCGTACAAAAAGGTTTCTTTGACGTGTCGGTTCGTCGCACCGGCTAGGCTTTATATCGCCGTTATTGAATGTTACTTGTTTGAGACGGATGGAGGCTTACACTCGTACATACTGTAGCGTACTCTGGGTCACACCTATATCTTGTTTTTTTTTAATTGGATAGAACTTCCTTTGACCACAATCTCACCTGATGGTAAGTGATGATGTGGTCTAGATGAAGCACGAATATCTAGAAGAAACCATTTACTCTTACCTTAAAGAGGCCCGGATTGTATTCTTTAGGAAAAACAGATGACGGCAAAGTGTTCCATACATTAGCTGTACACATCAAGAACGTAGAACCAAAACGGTGTGTGCGAATGGGTGGTGTATCGACTAGGTACGGATGGTACTGAGCCGTGCGCCTGCTTGTCCTTTGATGGAAGGGAGATGGCGGGATCAGATCGTATAGTTCCTGGGCACATTCCCCAAAATGTATTCTGTAAAAGATCGATAGGCTTGCAACTTTACGGCGGTGATCGAGACTTTGGGTCTTGGTCTCCGCCATATATTGCTCACCTATAAGCCTAAACGCCCTACGTTCATGAGACTGAACATGAACTATAAAGTTTTCTTATTTCTCAATACATCCTTTAAAAACACATAACATATACGTCACTCCCCCAAACATACATTTACACACACAAATCCTAGAATATTTCCTGATTCCCAACTCTTCTAGAGTTAGGTAGTACCTCCCACTTTTACATTCTTCAAATTGGTACCTTTCTACCAATATTTTTCTTTGATTTTGGTTTTCTCCTCATTACAAGTTATCAGTGTAGTAGGATAATGAGAATCTGGTAGCTATAATAGTTTGATGACATTTGGATATTAGTCAGTTCCTTCGACTACGATCCTTATGCCAGTGTCATCTCATTCATTTCATTTTCATTCATTCATTCATTCATTCATTCATCTCAACTTGTAAATCAAATTCTGCAGAAAATATTTTTTGGACTTCCCTTTCAAAACTAGTGCTTCCGTATAAGTGTTAGAACTGCTAGCGACAGCAAATACCAAAAACTACTGAAAAATAAAGCTGCCAGGAATACCTTTGAGGTCGCACAAGTTCTTATTGGAAGTCTCCTATCATATCCCATCCGGTTTATCCACGTGCCTTTACGATGTGTGCTTTTAATACATAAGAATTTTTTAAACAGGGTCTCTTATACGACCTCAGTGACGTGGTGGGTGAATAGCCGGTTGAAACGCAGTATATTGCGGGTTCCATTCCTGCCGCGGAACAAATGTTTGCACGATCTACAGATATTTGTTCCGGATCTGAATGTTTCTCTATACAGGGTGTTTGGTAATATACTGACGATATTCAAGTGACAGTTTCTCAAAACATAAAAAAGACTTCTAGAAAAAAAACTACTAGTTATATTATCAAATTTAAAAGAAAATCGACTTAGTTTAGGTGATTTATTCGATATAAAACTTACTGCCTAATCTTGCAATCGACATCCAAAAATAAAAGCCGTAATCCACAATAGCGTAGATTTGCAGAGATTAGAATACCATTTGAAAATAACTAATAGCATATCGATATTCCGACATCTCTCCGCTCAGCTTTAGTGGAAACGGTCAAGCGGCAATGTCTTATTTTCTACAGCGCATTCGCAGCGAAGTTCTAAGTAAATCTACGCTTTTATGGATTACGGCCTTTAATTCTGGATGTCGATTACAAGAGTAGACAGTAACTTTTATATCGAATTAACCACCTAATCTTAGTCGATTTTCTTTAAAATTTGATAATATAACTAGTATTTTTTTGTGTTGAGGAACCGTCACTTGAATATCGTCAGTATATTACCAAACACCCTATATATCATAAGAAGTTATTAAAAAAATTATTCATATTCTCATATTTATTTATTTTAAACCGTAGGGACTTACAGAATACCTAGTTACGTCAACTTCAATACATTTATTTATTATTATTTATTTGTTTCATTTATTCAAAGTATCAGTAATCGATGTAAATTTTGTTTCTTCTGAAATGAAAGGCACCTCTATTGAATATAGCATTAACACACAAGCGAGGCCTAGAGGTCGTGGAACAATGAACGGTTTTTGTAGAAGTGTTTCAAGTCTACACAATTTGTTAGACAATAGAACTTAGCATTTACCTATTGTCTTATTAGGTAGTGGTATTGTACTAATGCCCCTTCGCATCAATAGTCCTTAATACTATTAGAGAAGAATGCCGACATGGCTTTTATGAAAAGAATCCAACATTGTCCTGTAAACTCAATGGCCTTCGGTCATAGACATATTCTACCGATAGATAAGAACATTCTTGAAAAAAGTTTGTTCAAATGCTGGTGAGTTAGAACTAAAGGTCGCTGCAGCGCTAAAACATTATTTATGTGATCTAACCAAACTATTAAAACATGCAGCGCTACATCGCTTATACGTAAAACACCACGTCAAGTCCGTGTTCAGTCACATATTTTTACCTACAACCGGTTTTGTAATGGAATATCTATCTGCCTGAATAATAATAGTCTATGATTTTAGATGGCGTGGCATTATACTAAACAATTTTGTTTTCTAATGTGGTATTACGATATTATTACCTATTTATTCACTTGAACAACCAATAAGTTTACTTACTTGACTACTGAATTGTTATTTATGTCATACTTTGATTCGAATTCTCGTATTAAATAGTGCCTCTCCGTACGCGTCTAAACTGTGTGAATGTCGAAGCCGCACTAAAGTAAGGTGTACGGATTGCAGTACAGTTCAGTGGAACAGAGTGATTGTTCGGATCGCGATATCTGGTGCGTAGTACATATATATCGATGCCTTCGGTGGTTTTGTGTTAGGAACAGTTCTGCGTTTTGAGATTCGTAGCAAGTAGTTTAGATACAATTATGTATGGTAATTCGAATTTTCTCACTAATTACAGTAATATTCTTGCGACTTGGACTGGACTGGGTTTGGCGACCAGAATTATGTCGTGGAATTCTCTAAATAGAAAATAGGTATTCTTTTTGATCCAGCGAAGCGAGGTCTTTAAATCAACTTAGGCAAATCGGCGTTGTATGTATGTATGTTTGTTTGTCCGTGGATAACTTTCTAAGCGTTTATCCGATTATCGTGAAATTTAATACAGAGATAGGTAGTGATTGGACAATTTTGGTGTGACTAAATGATCTAAAAATATTTGGGGGTTGTTGAGATATTGGAGTTCAAGAGGGGTAAAAATATGTAAAATGAGACTATTAAGTCAAATGGGACATCAAATGAAAGGTTCAATTAGTACATTTAGACTCCGTTTTTATTTTTGGTAAAGTCTTTATAGTTTTTGAGTTATTATCCATAATAAAAACTGAACTTTGATAACATTCACAGGGTACACCAGTAACCCCACAGTGCTGAAATTAGGTATGCGTGTAGCTTTAGTGACACAAATATAGGCAAAAGTCTGAAATCCAGAATAACTGTAATTTGTACCCCAAAAAAGTATAACCACATACATGAACTCCCGTTACCTGTAATTTGAATGAAACTGTAGGTCAAGTAATATGGTTATTTATTTCGTGGCACTATTATGATAGTCAAAGATTACAAATAATATTTTTTTGTTTTAATCAGAGACTCGCGAGATCTCAGTTCGGGGCGAGCCACTAGTTATAATAAGCATCTAAATAATGTTTATCTTTTATTTTAAAGCAAATATACCTGTTATTGACGTAATTTTATAACGATTTATGAGAAACTACACAAAAAAAAACTAATTTGTCTAATAAAACGCCCCAAGCAAAGTAAAATCTTACCCTATCTGATAGCTATTATTGTAACTTGTTCTTATAAAAACCTTGGGCGATTCTTGATGGGAATTCCTACCCTCAAGTAATCCTTTACCGGTCACAGTTTAAATTAATAACGAGGGTAAGGCACCCTATTGTAATGCAAAACGACAGATAGGTACGCCAAACACGCCGCCGGCGCCGGCGCGCCGGCTTCAATTCTATCACACTGTAATTAAAATAAAATTATAGACACCCTGTATCTACTTACCTTAATATAGGTACCTAAGTTTTCAAAGATTACGTTTAAAGTTACAAACAAGTAATAACGTTTTGACTTTAGAAGTTAAATATGTTTCTAACGAACGTTGGAAAAATTCCGTGATGTTTTTACGGTAGCATTGTGTAAATTTATCGTGCATTCTTCTATCTATTGCACTGAAATGAAAAGACCGTGAGTGCAGGTGACGCTAGCGATCCAGTATGAGCAATGCCATTTCATCAACAATTGCATGTTTTTCTTTAGAATCCGTAACTTTTCTTTGACCGTCACGGCGCCGTCATGAAGAAACCAGCTAAGAACCACGAGACCACACGTTTATATCTACATAAGAATCAGCCAGCTTTGATATTTGCGGACAAAACAACACAATATATTCGCATGAGAGCATCACAGTTTCTCATACCCACGACATTCGACTTGTTCACACAACTGCGAACCTAGAGACTGCGAACTGTGTCTGCGCTAGATGTGAGCATACGCTAGGCAGATGTTCTAAAACTATTATTTACAGTCGATTTACGTTGCCCCTGTCATTTAAATTAGACCTGGCGCTTAAAAGTCTTCTTTATAGTCTAGCCGGTAGATAAGCATGAATCACGTTTAATATCTCAAGCGTATCTAGCATTCCGAGTGCAATGTTGACTCGCCGCGCCGGGTCGGCCCTTGGAGGCCAATTTCGGCAATTTACGGCCCTTTTCTTGTATTTCTCGTCAAGCCTCGTTTAATAGTCTCTTTCCATTCGTCCGTCGTCCCGTTCATAAACATTGCAATAGCTATCGAGCGACCCACTTTGACTTCCACCTATTTGGCCACGTGAAAAACGACAGCTGCATACTGAGCCGTTTCCTTTGTAGGTAGCTCGCAGTGCGGGTTATTTATCATCTTATTATGGAGAAAAAACTCGACAATTTCACATAAAAATGTGAGCGCAATCACATATTCATCTCTATTGGCGCCGAACAAAAAAGCTGTAATTTTAATGGCTCCCCGAAGCTCGCACAGACCGAACAAAAGAACACCCCAATTCCGTCGTCGAACCAAATTGCTTGTTTTTTGTGTGGAAGTGCCACCGGCTACAATGGACCATTACAGAGCAGGCCCGGCCACGACACTCGACTACTCCTAAACAACTTTACGGCTTTTCTTTTACGATTCGCAATTAAACACCGAAAGACTTAACTTCGAACTCGTTAAATTGTTTTCGCAGACCTCGATCCGTCGCGCCCTGCTTCCCCTCGCGTTCATAAGTCATCGCGAAAGGAACAAACGTCTAGAAGAATTCAAACTTCAAATTCCGTAGACATTGAAATTCGGATTAGTTATGAATTTGCATACTGGAGCCATACCAACCAACGGTGGAAGCATTACCATTTCTTGGGAAACATTTACAATTTATGTGTATCGCGAGATTATTCCAATTGGTTGCTTGATGCTATTCAAGTATCGCTTACATCGGCCATCAAATGAGCTTCATGTCTGGACCTTTTATGGGTACGATCTCATTTCACTGAATTTATACGTACTTATTTATAAAGCCCGATGAAGACGGTTTGAATGGGGCGTCTTGTTTCCCTCCTACAGTGAATGAGTAACCACACCAACTGCTTTATAAGAAGGTATCTACTCTGCTAATGAGTCTATTCAATGTTCGCCAGAATAATCGGATTACTCACGAAATTTCATCGTAGGTAGGAGGGTCGCCCAAATATAGTTCGAACGATTTAATGTACACGTCAAAACCTAGATTTTATTCTGATAAAGGAATATCAACCTTACTGAACTGCAATTATACTGAAAATTCATAAAAGTGGTGAACCTTTGAACAAACATATCTAGAGCTGTATTCAATTCGATTGTTTCGATTAAAATGAGACTGAAAGCAATCATAACAGCCCTTTGGTTGGAACATGCCCGGAGCTCTCGTCTAGACCACAAATTAATGCCCACTGCAAACATTGGGGGATTTCAACTATATGGGGAGAGTACCCTACTGGACAACTACTGCGCTACACAGAAGCGGCCGCATGTACAGGGTGTCAATAATAATTTTCCGATGACTTCTTCAATTTCGTTGATTAGATAAATATGTCTTCATAAAAATACATCATACTTATCACACTAATATTATAAATGTGAAAGTTTGGATGTTTGTTTATTTATTTGTTTGTTTGTTACTCAATCACCTCGTAACAGCTGCACCGATTTCGATGAAATTTGGTATATACGTAGATTATAACTTGGATTACCGCATAGGCTACTATTTGTTGACATATCATGCGTACGAAGCCGCTGGCGGAAGCTAGTTTACTCATACTTCAGCACCAGTAAATCCATAATTTGTTATCTTTTCTGGTATGGTAATACAACAATAATCAAAATAAAATAAAGTAGGCATGCACTCACAACATATGCTACACAGCTGACCAAAGCAACTATAAGCGTCAGGCTTTGATGTAGCATACGTATTTTGATTGAAAGTAGACTAGTGGTTCGCCACGAACTGAGATCTCGCGAGTCTACCATAAAAACAAAAAAATATTATTCGTAATCTTTGACTATCAAAATAGTGCCACGAAATAAAAACCAACGAACTTGACCTACAGTTTCATTCAAATGACAGGTAACGGGAGTTCATGTTAATTGGGGTAAATTGCAGTTATTCTAGGTTTCAGACTTTTGCCTATATTTGTGATACATAAGCAACACTCATACCAAATTACAGCACTGTGGGGTCACTGGTGCACCCTGTGAATTTTGTCAAAGTTTAGTTTTTATTATGGCTAATAACTCAAAAACTACTAAAACTTTATTAAAAGTAAACACGGGGTCAAAATGTACTATTGAAGACCTTTCATTTGACGTCTCACTTGACCTAATAGTCTCATTTTAATTTTTTTTACTCCTCTTGAACCCCAATATCTCAACAACCCCCCCCCCCCCATAATTTTTAGCTCATTGAGTCACACCAAAATTGTGCCAGCATTACCTACCTATATACCAAATTTCACGATGATCTGATAAACGCTTCGAAAATTATCCTCGGACTAACAAACATACATACATACAACACAGATTTGCCCAAGTTGATTTGAAGATCTCGTTTCGCTCGATCAATTATGAGGTCGTGTCTGTTCAACGTAAAAGGCATGTATCAACATAATTTTTAACAGAATACACACCCGTTATACACAAACATTGAGCACAGTGTCGGGTAGTTATAACGCAGTAGCACAACCCTGCGGTCCCCGGCTCAGGGCTTCAGCTTTGATGTCGGCTGTCGCTGTCACTCGCCGAGGACGTCGGATAATTGAGGGCGCGTCGGGGCCAGCCCTGTTTGTGCGATGCCCAGTCACGTAATGCCTTTGGCGGCAGGATTAGGGCTGCCAAAAATTGCCTAACGGATAGTTTCATGTAGCCATTGGAAATGGAACCTAGTTGTCAAACGAATTTAAATCTACGTTCGAGTAAATGTATTTTTCATGTTTATGCGGCCAGATAATTCGCACGGCAGACAGTGAGCCGACCCTGCAACTTATCTAACTCAAAAGCTACGATTTAGGTAAAAGAAGACATTCTGAGTATCAAGCTCTACGTTTCTGTTTGTTTAGGTAAAAATATTGCTCCACCTTCAAGTATCTAGAAAACCTATTACGAAAAAACATTGTTTTATGTAGATAGTAAAAGATCACCTCGAGCTCCTAGGGGTTTCGCTCACGCCTACTCTCAACTTTAGCTCATACATCGAGTCTAAGGCTAAAACAGCTGCCATGAAGCTGGACATCCTCAACAAGGTCAGGAGATACTTCACACCAGGACAGCTTCTTAGTCTTTATAAAGCTCAAGTCCGGTCTGAGATGGAGTACTGCTGCCACCTTTGGGATGGTTCGGCCAAATACCAGCTCGCTACCTTAGACTCGATAGAACGTAGCGCTTTTAGGCTTATAGGTGAGCAATATATGACGGTGACTAAGATCCAAAGTCTCGAACACCGCCGTAAAGTTGCAAGCCTATCGATCTTTTACAGAATACATTTTGGGGAATGTGCCCAGGAACTATACGATCTGATCCCGCCATCTCCTTTCCATCAAAGGACAAGCGGGCGCACGGCTCAGTACCATCCGTACCTAGTCAATATACCACCCATTCGCACACACCGTTTTGGTTCTACGTTCTTGATGCGTACAGCTAAGGTATGGAACACTTTGCCGTCGTCTGTTTTTCCTAAAGAATACAATCCGGGCCTCTTTAAGGTGAGAGTAAATAGGTTTCTTCTAGATCTTCGTGCTACATCTTAGACCACATCATCACTTACCATCAGGTGAGATTGTGGTCAAACGAATTTCTATCCAATTTAAAAAAAAATACAGGGTTATAAATATGCAAAGGTAAACATATTTAGCGTTTTACACAAAGTACGAGGTAAAGGTGAAACCTCCGAGTTCGTTATGAGCTCATTCAAACGTTACGAAAGGAAAATGAGCAGTGTTGAAAGACGTTCGTGTTCCAAGATAAGCATAGTTCGGCACAATCGAATACCGGAGAGCTGTATCGCAATCATTACTATCGCTCGCCGTCGGCGGTTTATCTGCATGTGACAATATCCTCCACGACTCGCACGCTCCTCACGTTCCCTAAACACGACCGATACGAGCACACATTCTAATCGAAACGTACAACAATCGATAGCGTCTAGACGTGCTGTTCAAAACTAAATCTCATATTTTTATGACTGGCAGAGTGCACTGAATGAAATAATAAGTTATTTAACCTTTTTTCAACCTATATTTTAGGTTGATTTTTGCACCTACCGACATGATTTGTTGAATTAACAAAATAAAAATAGTTAATAATAATAAAATAATAATAAATATTGCTGGACATTTCACACAGCGCTATCTAGCCCCAAACTAAGCAGAGCTTGTAATATGGAAATCAGATAACTGATAGAATACTTATATACTTTTTTTTGTAAATACATACTTATAATAAATAGAAAAACACCCAGAAACGGAACAAATATCTGTAGATCATGCAAACATTTGTTCCGCGGCGGGAATCGAACCAGCTACCTCCTGCGTCTCAGCCGGCTATACGCCCACTGCGCCACGGAGGCAGTCAAGTTGAACTATAAAGGTCAATTTTTCCTGATTATATTATATTTAACTTAGTTATTTTGTTGACTCAACTTCGTTAACATGTTGACTTTTACTAAATTATCAGTTAGACTTACTTAGGTTCGAATATACCAAAAATGTTGTGTTAATAACCTCTTTTAGTGGTTGGTTTAACCTATTAATTTTTAACAATTTAATTTTTGTAGAAATAAATGTACTATAATAGTTGATTAAACATAATATTAAGTTAACGCAACTTAAATGGAATCAACATTATGGAATTCCACCTATTTGTTTTTTCAGTGTGGTACTCTGAGGCTTTAGAACTATTTTATTTTATTTTTATTTTTTGAATTTTTGGAAAACTTACAGCTAGGTTACAGAAAAGGTATAAGAGTAGAAAATAAACAACAGTAAATGCTACTTATTACAAGAAGGCCAATTAAAAGTTTCCGCAAGTAAGGTAGAAGATGAGTAGGCAATATATAAACAGGTAAGATAGACGACACTTAAATTGAGAGAGAAAAAAATTAGATATAGGAAATCTCGCACTCGTTTAAGTTTTTGCTTCGTATTAGTTGCGATTGAACGAGCGGTTGGTACTAGTAAATTACATTTTTGAACACAAAGGTGGAAGTAGCATTTACTTTTCCATGAATCAATATTTCATTTCTTTTGTCCGTCGGAGTCCGTAGTCGGGGCTCGACGGCTGAATGTGAATGGCTTGAAATATTGCGGCTCTGATTCTGTGCTTTATATTGTGTTAGAGACAAAGCCAAAGTGTTGCTTCGCAGAAGATTTATTTTTTCTATCATAGAAGTTATTATTAAGGCGAGTTATACTCGTAACTGGTCGCTGCGATACAATCGGCCATTTCAATCGATCAGTTTTTGCTCTGGAACTGGAGTCACAGAAGAAATAACGGAGATAGATTAGATTTCACAGTTGAACGATGATGGAACTCACTGGTATTCAATTTTTTATGGGATTGTTTGAAATGTCAAGGATTTAACCAGTGGTTCGCCCCGAACTGAGATCTCGCGAGTCTACCATAAACACAAAAAAATATTATTCGTAATCTTTGACCATCAAAATAGAGCCACGAAATAAATAACCACATTATTTGACCTACAGTTTCATTCAAATTACAGGTAACGGGAGTTCATATAATTTGGTTACCCTTTTTTGGGGTACCAATTGCAGTTATTCTAGACTTATGCCTATATTTGTGATACTTAAGCTACACGCATACCAAATTACAGCATTGTGGGGTCACTGGTGTACCGTGTGAATTTTGTCAAAGTGTAGTTTTTATTATGGATAATAACTCAAAAACTACAAAAACTTTTCTAAAAATAAAAATGGGATCGAAATGTACTAATGAAGACCTTTCATTTGACGTCTCATTTGACCTAATAGTATCACTTTAATTTTTTTTACCCCTCTCGAACCCCAATATTTCAACAACCCCCCAAATTTTTAGCTCATTGAGTCACACCAAAATTGTGCCATCTTTACCTACATATATACCAAATTTCACGATGATCGGATAAACGCTTCGAAAGTTATCCTCGGACAAACAAACATACATACATACATACATACAACGCCGATTTGATTTGGAGCATTTTATTAGTTTGCCATCTTTCTTTACTTACCACAGAAATAAATTTTCGTAAAAAATTGCGAAATCTCTTTTAATCGCTTTTGCAAGAATCAGCCGAAGTGTCCGGCTACGCCCAGTTTTGCTTTGGAAGTATTGTTTGATTTGTGTTCATCATAGGCCTATCAGATACCGCCGTCATGGACATGATGGTATCAACATAAAAAACCTGTAATGATGTTGTTTCTAAAATAAATAAATAAATAAACATTGCAGCAACAGCGCTCTGTAACCGAGCAGCTGAGACGTGAGGCAGCTATCAAGAGAGTTCCCGTTTCCTCGGCAGTCGCAGACATCGTCAAGTTTAATAACGAACATGAGCATTTGATTTGGAGATCTCTCTTCGCTTGATCAATAAACATTCTGCAGATCACAATAATAACAATGCTGAGAAATACTTGATGTCAGTTTTGTACACTAGACTCACCCATTATCAGTTAGTAATAAATGCTCATTTAAAACCCCATAATTTTGTAATCCATTCAAGTAAATTCTATTATGATTGTAATGTAAAGCATCCACATAATTTTTTAAATTTCCGAGCTGTAGCCCCTTCCTTTCAGCGATGCACGACAATAGAACGCAGTTCTTTGTTAAGCTTCAGTTTCTTGAAAAAAGTACATACGTCCCTCTTAACTACACGATTTATCACGGTTGAAATCCTTGACCAAAATCCCTGAGGTGAAGTAAAAGAGCGTAACCGACCTTTGTCGTCTTCAGTTTTGACGTCTCCAAACAATTATTTCTTCTAATATTTAAAAGTAAAACTGGTACAACCATGAGTTTATCTTTGCGTTTCACACATAATTTTATAAGGGCAATGCGATATAACCTAGGGGTATCAAAGTACAATAAGCTAGGGTAAACAACACAGTCATTCATTCATTATACATAGAGCAAATTAACATTAATGGCATGGCTTACGCTCGGGTTCGTCACCCTCCAACAAAATGGAAAGTCTTTGGCCTGTTACTGAGTGTAATTGATTCTGTGCCTGTAATTTCCCTGGCTTGACGTGGAACACAATAATGCAATTACTGTTCAGCGAACTAAATAGTTGGTTACTCATGTACTCATAAGACCCTGAGTTGCTAAGTAAGTTACAAGTACTTGGAAACAAGTCTTAATTTTTCTCCGCATCCGGAAATTAAGACAAGTTACAAAGTGCTCCGGGAGACTGCCTGGATATTCTCTACAATACACACTTTATTTGTGCTATATTTTTACCTTGTTATTGCACTATACATTTGTATATGTGATGACTTCCGTGGCGCAGTGGGCGTATAGCCGGCTGTGACACAGGAGGTAGCGGGTTCGATTCCCGCCGTGGGACAAATGTTTGCATGATCTACAAATATTTGTTTCGGGTCTGGATGTTTTTCTATATATTATAAGTAGATATTTTCAAAAAACAAAAGTATATAAGTATTCTATTCAGACTTTCATGGCAGCTTCCGCTATGCCGCTACCAACAGACCCTGTAGCTGAAACATTTCTTTTTATGAAACGTAAATAACTAACCTGTGGATAACGTCGTGGACTACAGTATCAATAGCTCACACATGGTATACTATGTACTAACACAGACTGTACCTTACACATATATTGTAGTTGTTTGTTATTCCTTAATAAATAAATAAATACCAAGTGTTAAAAAATCATGTATTTACCTTACAACTCAACTAACCATGGTAGGCATAGTAGAGGCAAATCCCTCTTTTTGCTCACTCTTCACTCTATCTTTGCGTCACTTTGCTTTTTATTGGTCAGTCATGATTTGTGTTTCCTTTAGTATGCTTATGTTGCTATTGTGGATGTATTTAGTGTAGTTGGTTAGGGGTATGTATATAAAATTAATGTTACATTTAGTTAATAGTACCTACTGCTAATAGTCAGGTTCTGTTAATAGTTGATTAGTGAGGTCGTCCGCGAAATCAACACTGGCCTCAGCAGAAGACCAGCGCTTCAGCATGATAACATGCAGCAGCATAACATAACATGAGCTGCAGGCCATCACACTTGAATTACATAATAAAAAAAACGTGCCTTTGTTATTGTTTATTTTATGTCTAACTAGTTGACCCGCCCGCGGCTTCGCACGCTTGAAATTTCCCGTTCCCGCGGAACTGCGGGATAAAAACTATATAAACACTCGTGTCAAAGTGACGCGACACTTCATGTAAATTAATTCACGTCAATGAACGACGGTTGAATTATATGGATACATAAAAAGTTTCCGCGCACTTCACGAATTCACAAACACAAATTATAAAGAAGATATTCAAGGATTCACCAATATTTGACAACAAACATGTATGTCACATTTGTCTGTGGTCAAATATTTATAGTGCGTTCAGAAATTAAATAATTAAAATAACGTTTTGATTACAAATGAAATAAACGCATCCAGTTTGACAGGTACGAACAGTTTATATGGGAAAATAAAATAGTTACCTACTTACTACTTTTTTAGTACTTTCATTGCATTTTCTTTATTTTTTCTCACCTTTTAAACCTTCCTTGGACTTCTACAAATATTTCAAAACCAAAATTAGGCAAATCGGTTCAGCCGTTTATGAGTTTTAGTGAGACTAACGAACAGCAATTAATTTTTATATATGTATAGATATAGATAGATAGATGTAATAATATGTTTAGTTTTAATTGTTTAAGATTATATTCTTATCATTTTGTTGTGATGCGAATAAATGTATTTCTTTCTTTCTTTTCTTTCTTTCTATTAGTTATCTGGTTCCCATAGCAAAAGCCCTGCTTAGTTTGGGACTAGATAGCACTGTGTGAAATGTCCACCAATATTTAGTTATACATATTTATTATTTATGTAATACTTTTTAGAAGTAGTTCTTTAGTCTTTAGTAGTAGAAGTAGTTTAGTTCTTTGTGAAATAGCTCGCCCGGGGCATTCTACCACCATACCTATTTCTGCCACCAAGCGCCGTGAAATAACACCGGCACCCATAAACTTGAGGCTTTAACCCTATAAGTCTCAGGTTGATGCACGCAGAGCATTGCATGTTCCCAAGGTGCGTAACCTTCGAGACGATGCTTTGTTATAGGATGGTTACCTACCACTTAACATCAGGTGGGATATACAGAGTGTTTGGTAATATACTGACGATATTCAAGTGACGGTTTTTCAAAACATTAAAAAAAACTACTAGTTATATTATCAAATTTTAAAGAAAATCGTGATTAATTCGATATAAAACTTACTGCCTACTCTTGCAATCGACATCCAAAAATAAAGGCCGGTTTGATATCTCTCGGAAATGGCTGCGGGTTTTGGGTTAGAAAGGGGCAACAAGAGATATCTCGAGATGTCACCAATACAGCATCTGTGGTTTGTTGGCAAGCATTATGCAATAGCACAACATAAGTTTAATAAAGTGTTTGTTTTTACATGCCAAAATAAATTTCACATTTCTATGGTAAACATTTCACAAATTTATTCATTTTTGTGCGTATATTATCAAACACCCTATGTACATGTTTAATCTGTGTAGGAAAAAAAAGTGTCGTCTGCTTGGTAGAGCCATGAGATTGAGCTACTGTTGAAGGAAAATGGGACGTTTTTCCGTTTCCTCGGTTAAGATTCTAAACAGTATGTATCGGAAGTATTTTCGTATATATCCTTTGCAATAATCACAAAGGTATGCAGTGGTTTCTCTTATATTTTAAAATTATATTCTTGTGCGTCATTCGCGGACTTCACGCGGCTATATTAGCGTCATGCAAAGAATGTCGTGAGTCGATAACTTATCTGAATCATATCTGTACCACCTTCATTTATACCCGGAACATTTTAAATGAATGTTAAGCTAAGTGAATTTGTCTTATATATGTTCTTAGCAATTTAAAGCCTCTTACAAGAAATAAGCGTGATGTTTAAATAACTCTTTATTCATCACTATCAACACCAAGGAATACGTCCTACGATTCTTAAAAGTAAATGATCTAAAACCGTGGTCGTCAAACTGCGGCCCGCCGCTAGTATTAGTGCGGCCCGCAACAAAGCCAAATAATTTTCGAAAATGTCATTTCATAAAACAAGGTTGGATTAGTAACATTATTAACAACTCAAGAACGGCTGCACCGATTTTGATGATCTTTAGTTTGATTTTACTCCGCCCCGAATAGCAGAATATCTATTAAAATATTGAAAAAATTCTGGCAAAAAAAACAATATGACAAAAATTTATTTTCTCATACATAGATCTAGCTGATGATGGCCGATTGACAATTCTATACGTACATTGGCAGCCCGCGTCATAATTATGAATATCAAGACGGTACGAAGTTCGGCGGGTCAGCTAGTAATATATACTATCAATAATTGATCGAGCGAAGCAAGATCTCCAAATCAACTTGGGCAAATCGGCGTTGTATGTATGTATGTTTGTTTGTCCGAGGATAACTATCGTAGCGTTTATGCGATCATCATGAAATTTGGTATATAAGTAGGTAGTGATGGCACAATTTTGGTGTGACTCAATGAGCTAAAACTATTAGGGGGTTGTTGAGATATTGGGGTTCAAGAGGGGTAAAAAAAAATTAAAATGAGACTTATAGGTCAAGTGGGACGTCAAATGAAAGGTCTTTATTAGTCAATTTGAACCCCGTTTTTATTTTTAGTTTAATTTTGTAGTTTTTGAGTTATTAGCAATAATAATAACAAAACTTTGACAAAATTCACAGGGTACAACAGTGACCCCACAATGCTGAAATTTAGTATTCGTGTAGCTTTAGTGACACAAATATAGGCAAAAGTCTGAAATCAGAATAACTGCCATTTTTACCCAAAAAAAAAACCAATTAACAAGAACCCCCGTTACATGTAATTTGAATGAAACTGTAAGTCAAGTAGGTTGGTTATAGCGACTAAAAATGTTTAAATTAGAAGTATTTGTATGATTTGACCACTCCTTAAATCATATTTAGCCGCTAAATACGTTTAGGCATTGTTGTGCAAGTCGCCCTAAGAATAATATTTATTTTGGGAGAATCGCGAGATCTCAGTTCGGGGCGAACCACTAGTATAATAATATATTGTAATATACATTATATATTAACTTGCACCTGTGTTGCTAGTTTACACATGCAATAATTAACAAGTGTGTGGCCCTCAGTGCTAGCACATTGTCCTATGTGACCCTTGACCAAAAAAGTTTGACGACCGCTGATCTAAAATGACGAATTCGTAAAAAGATAAAAATATAGACATTGTACTGTTATTTACTGTGTATTCCTTTTTATTATCCTATATCCTATGTGTATCCTATATATTCCTATTAGGTGTGGAATAAAGACCATATTTTCTATTCGGTAGATGTATTCAGGCGGTAAAATACCGCATTGCAATTCATAATAACCTTCTCTTTTTCGAAGTCGGTTATAAAGAAAGGCTCCGTTGAAATGCGACGTTGGCCGGATGTAATGCAAACTGCAAATCAAAGGCGAGTACTTGCATTCACCGGTTATCCGGTCCATTCAATTCAATGATTACAGATTTGTATTACCTTCTCCCGACTCGCGGGAAACATTTGAAAGGCACTCCAAGACACTCCTCTTACAGTCTGAAGAGTCAAATAAATTTTAAGACAGAATTATTAACATTTCCATATTTCCATAGCCCAAATGCATGCCGAGTTCAACGGTAAAGTAAACCAACCAATGTTATCTTAATACCTTTATGCAAACATACTTCTAGCAAAATAAATAATGTCCCTTCATTTAATTTCATTTCAAATACCTAGTATGTGGTATGTGTAAGTGCTAAGCGCTTGAATAGAGATGTATTCTCAATCAGGCTTTGAGTATGTACTCCTGGTTTTTTTTAGGGTTCCGTACCTCAAAAGGTGTATCGTGTATCACCACCGATTTTCTAAGGAACGGGTGGACCTAGCAAATTGAAATTTATACCAGATACTGAGGTCTATAGTCCCTATTAGGTGTATAAATAATCAAGGTCCTGAATCAACACAATAAAAAGATATGGGCAAATTTAGATTTTCGCGAAAATTGTAAGTACCAAAATTTACCTTAATTTTCAACTTTTTTTATTTTTCGGAATTTTCCCTTTACTTGTGCTACCTTGCTTTTAACCAAAATTGACAATTGTAACTCAACCAGAAGTACCCTATAGGTTTTGGATCGAAAACCTATATGGTAGTTCCCGTTGACCTAGAATCACGAAATTTGGCAAATCCAAGGTAAAGCAGCACATATAAAGGAAAAATACAAATAAATAATAAAAGTTGAAAATTAAAGGGTACCCCCATACATACATAGTTAAAGCCAATTAAGATAGACCTCTGAGTTATATGCGCGCTCATACAATTTATTATAGATAATTATAGAAATAACCAACTCGTTCAAAATGTTACAATTTAGACGTAATTTATTTTCTGTATTATGTATTGTAAAGATAAAGATAAAGATTTATTTATTTGCCAAAACATGGGTAAAATTATACAGATGTTACAAAATTAAATGGTTTCACCATATTCAACCACAGTGGCGTGCAAATTACATGTCACCTAAAATTAAATTACTATACGAATAACTAAGAAATAGTACTTAATATAATACCAGCACATATTAATTAAATAATTAGATTCAATTTTAAACTAGAAATGTCATTGTGTATCATTTAAATATTCATGGATTGTGTAATATGCTTTTTGGGTCAGGTAATTTTTTAGTTTTATCTTAAATAGATGTGAACTGCGTATAGATTTCATATAAATAGGAAGCTTATTATATATCTTCACTTCCATACAAAACACACTCTTATTAAACAAAGCTGTCTTAGACGTTATTGCTCGAAGGTGGCCTTTATGCCTGTTGCTGTTCATGGTTTCGTAGTTTTTGATATTATTTCTAACATGTAAAGCCGATTCGTAGATGTAAAGTGAAGGTAGGGTAAGAATGTTTAACGTCTGGAAATGGAGCTTACATGAATCAGTTCTCCTCAAGTTACAAATAGACCTTATACACTTCTTCTGAGCTACAAACACGATATCTTTATCTGTTGAATTTCCCCAGAAAATAATCCCATATTTAAGTATGGAACCTGCATACGCATGATAGGCATTTAAAAGAGCATTTTGACTGACGATTTTTTAAGCATGTATAGTGCATATGAGCATTGGCTGATTTTGGTAGAGATTTCAGCGATATGCTGTTTCCATGTCAGATTACAGTCTATGTAGATACCCAAGAATTTAGTACCTTGCACTTCTTTTAGTTGTTTATTCATGTAGCATATTTTCAGCTCATTTGCTCCAGCGTTTTTATTTTTGAATATCATGATGAATGTTTTGTCAATGTTGATATTTAAATTATTTATTTGTAACCAGTCAATTATATTATAAAGAGAATTATTTATTATACTTTCATGATTATTATTAGAATTATTTGGATCAGTAAATACAGCAGTGCTGTCGTCAGCATATAATACAATAGGATAATTTATGGCGTTAAGCAAGTCATTGATATAAATCAAGAATAGCAATGGTCCAAGTATACTACCTTGAGGGACTCCATACTCAATAGTTCTACATTCTGAGTAGTACTTTTGTTGTGTTTTAGAGATTTTGTTTATCTTGTAAAAGGATCATTAAAAAAAACAACCAGCCTTGTTTCTTGCCTTTCTTTCCTGGCTTGGTCGCGAAGGAGCAGGCAGTAAAATTGACGTTTCAAAGTGATCCTTGTGATTTTAATGAATAAAAAATATTTGACTTGACTTGACTTGAATGGTACGGAACCCGTCGTGCGCGAGTCCAACTCGCACTTGGACGGTTTTTAATTTCATTACAAGGAATAATTCTTACACATAAAATTTTCGATAGCTTTATGTAGCTTGTCCGAAGCGTTGAACGACTCACAGGTTTGGGGTCTAAGGGCAACTTGCGCAACGATTCCTAAACGTATTTAGTGGCTAAATATGATTTAGATAGTTCTCAACTCATACATCACCAAATACGTTTAGGGATCTCTGTGCAAGCCGGGCTAAGTTTTAGAAAATCTTAGACAGCAGTTTTCCTTGATTAACATTGACCTCTTATTCTGAAGATTGTCTCACCGAGACCTAGGGTTGCCAACCGTACCATAACATATTGTACTATATTTCGAGTCTGCGTACTATTGAAGAAATATATAGTACGCAAAAATACTATATTTACAACACCAAAATCCTACAAACAAATCCTTCATTTAAAAAAAATATTTGTCGCTCCTTTACATTAACTTATAATATAACTGATGCGAAAGCATGTAAATTAACTCATCGTGTCCTAATACTC
Organism: Philereme transversata; assembly: GCA_963924445.1. Lineage (NCBI taxonomy): Eukaryota > Metazoa > Arthropoda > Insecta > Lepidoptera > Geometridae > Philereme > Philereme transversata. The sequence goes on from OZ004347.1 coordinate 19,361,871, forward strand.
CTAATACTAATAATGTGAAACCAACAGTATGTTACAATCTTTAGATGTAAAATCCCTCACAACAGAAAGTTATGAAATTGAAAATACATTTTTGGTATTTATTGAAAAATGTTTAGACTATCTTAATAAATTATTTTTAATTTCCGATTAATTTTGGTGAAAGCAATCGGTTATGCAAAATTAAATTAAAACTGAAGATTTCATTTAATGACTGTGAGACAGTATTATTTTATTTTAGACAAAAAAATGTTAAATAGTGCAAGTGCCAAGAAATATAGTTTTTATAAAAATAAATACGTAACAAATAATATCTGTATTTATTTTATGGTATTTCCATAAAATACTATATTTTTATGGCTTATTTGAAAAAATACTATATTTCCCCGAAAAAGGGTTGGCAACCCTGTCCCAAATATTACAGCTATTCTCCGAATAAAAGTGTAACCTCTACGTTTTCTTGCCAGAAACTATAAAAATACTAATGTAAGTTAGCTATTCATTGGTGAGGCCTTGTAGGCTCATGTTATTTGAACGAATTTCAATTCACATTTCGTAATCATACCAATGCTCCCTAGATTACAGAACAGTTTCTACGAAATCAATACAGTAATTTGCATTTCGACAAAAAGCGATTCTTGAATAAGCCGATTATAAATTCTTCTTTCACTTTGAATCAATGGTTTAAAGTTCATAATCCAAAGGTTATTTTCGTAGATTGGTACGATTTATACTGCGGTTTAAATCTATTCTATCGTAGAGTTTTTGAAAAGAATGACAAAGGATGACGTTTTATTGGAACTTGACAAAGGGTAATCTTATTTCTGTAGTAACATGAGCTTATTCAAGTTTTTCAGTTATGACAATCTGACTTTTTCAGATTAACTTTACGATGAAAGCATTAAGCCTACCAAGATATAAATTGACTAGGAAAATAATCGCTTCGTACTAAATCACCCGTCGGCAATAATTCCTTTTGCTAACTGCTACATAAAATATAATGCTCATCGTAGTCAATAAGTGTTTGGTAATATACTGACGATATTGAAATGACGGTTTCTCGAAAAAAAAACTACTTACTAGTTATATGATCAAATTTTAAAGAAAATCGAATAAGTTTAGGTGATTAATTCGGTACAAAACTTACTGCCTACTCTTGCAATCGACATCCAAAAATAAAGGCCGATTTGATATCTCTTTCGGAAATGGCTGCGGTTTTTGGGTTAGAAAGGGACAACAAGAGATATCTCGAGACGTCACCAATACCGTATCTGTGGTTAGATGGCAAGCATTATGCAATAGCACAACATAAGTTTATTAAAGTGTTTGTTTTTACATGCCAAAATAAATTTCACATTTCTATGGTAAACATTTCACAAATTTATTTATTATGCTCATCAAAATAACCCCTTTCATTTTTGTGCGTATTTATCAAACACCCTATATATATTCTTGAACGTTAGATCAAAGTATGTTTCCACGATTACTTTAACCACAAATACAGAACAGTCAGGATTCATAATAACATTCATACCCCATGGAGCTTACTCAGTCATTCGACACCGTTTTTCTTTGAACTTTAGATAAAAATTTACTTCATCACGATTTATACTAGTGGTTCGCCCCGAACCTCGCGAGTCTCCGATTAAAACAAAAAAGTATTATTTGTATCTAATCTTTGACTATCCAAATAGTCCCACGAAATAAATCCACATAACTTGACCTACAGTTTCATTCAAATTACAGGTAACGGGAGTTCATATAAAGTGGTTACTCTTTTTTGGGGTACAAAATGCCGTTATTCTGGATTTCAGACTTTTTACTATATTTGTGTTACTTAAGCTACACACATACCAAATTACAGCACTGTGGGGTCACTGGTTTACCCTGTGAATTTTGTCAAAGTTCATTTTTTGTCATGGCAAATAACTCAAAAACTATAAAAACTTTACTAAAAATAAAAACGAAGTCTAAATGTACTAATAAGACCTTCCATTTGACGTCCCACTTGACCATATTAGTTTCATATTAGTCTCATATTAGATTTTTTTTACCCCTCTTGAACCCCAATATCTCAACAATCCCGCAACATTTTTCGCTCATTTAGTCACACCAAAATTGTGCCATCACTATGTACCAAATTTCACGATGATCGGATCAACGCTTCAAAAGTTATCCTCGGACAAACAAACATACATACATACAACGCCGATTTGCCCCAGTTGATTTAAAGATCTCGCTTCGCTCGATCAATAAAAACTAGAGGCCTATCTTTATGGCAAACACATGCCCGCAACGAAATCTAAGATAGGCGATCTGACACAGCATGTTATTTTCCTTTTATGGTTAGTTTATGGAACCTTTTAGTTTACCTTACATGGGGCCCGGGTGGGCCCCGTCCCGGGTGCTCCGCGGGCCCCGGTGTCCCGGTGCGGTGTTCAAAGCTCCCATGACACTAACATTTCGCAATCCCAAAAAAATAAGTGGATGCGGAAATTAAAGGGTCAATCCGATCTCAGCAACCCCCAAGCAAAAGCAATCCAGCAAAAAGCAACCCTATGACAAGCACATAAGGTTGAAATTTATTTGGCTGGGTAAAAGTGAAATTCGATGTAGGCAAGTAAGATGCATTGTTGTAGAATTTCTATCAGATTCAACACGGATCTTAGATTTTTTTGGAATGTGATTATATTTGGTGTTTGTCATGCGCAGATGGCATTGTTTCCATTCACACGGCCTGTATGATTGTGCGCTCTTATAAAAGGTACGGACGTGTATCTGACATGTTTCTAAAAGGCAAGTTATGGGAATGTCGGGGTAACATAATCCGTTTGCAAAAGGTACATAACCTTTTGTGTAAAAGATTGTTGAGATAGAGGTACATATGTACTTAGGTAAAGTGACAGAGTTGTTTGTAGCTTGGAGACTTATTCAGATACATAAAAAGCCTTAAAACCCTTTGAGTATTCGGGCGAATGAAAAGCTCGCAGAAACCCAAGCTATATTTTTCATATACTTATAGGGACAAAATGTGCGAGCCGATGAATATAGTAATGTTAAGCTCTTTCTTTGAGATATAGAGGACTTTTTCAAATGAATATCAAACCATGGAACCCATACTAATACATAATATTATCAATTTGAAAGTAAATATGTCTCTCTGTTACGTTATCACGACTAAACAGCTGGATCGATTTCGATGAAACTACGTGTTTTATTATATACTTACGACATTAAATGATAATAGGTTTTTCAAATTCACCGCCTAATAAAATTATAAATTTACAAATAACCTTAACATCAAGTCTTAAAATATCAATAGAACAGCCTGCACAAAATAGGTAAACAAATATATTCATTCATCATGTAAGTTGGTACCTGTTAAACTGACTAAGCGGCATTGTCGCAAACGTGTCAAAATTTATTGGAAATGTATCGATTACTAGATAAATATTCAAGGTACCACCGGTATTAAACCAACCTCTAAAATTATTTATTACAATCCGGATGTGTGTTTTAAATTAATGTCGTACATAACAAGACATGTTGTAGATAGATTATGACCGGGAGGGAGACAGGCTACTTTTTACCGGACTGCGCAGGAAGCTAATGTTTTTATTGACAGACCACGCGTCGCGTGCAAAGCCGCGGGCGCCAGCTACACCCTAGATAGTTTAAGTTTCATGATTCATTTATTCTACTTTCCGTATTTTGTAGTCTTATACACTACAGCCAACTGCTAACCGATAATGAACGAGACCTTCCTAAAGTTAACTAGTTTGCTTGCTAACCTAAAAATCTACCAAGAGACTGAGCGCGGCTTGCATAACGATCCCTAAACGTAATCAGCGACTTAGGGCGACTTGCGCATTGATGCGATTAGCGATTTAGTAGCTAAACTAGTGTTTCGCCCCGAACTAAGATCTCGCGAGTCTCCCATAAAAACAAAAAAATATGATTTGTAATCTTTGACTATCAAAATAGTGCCACAAAATGAAAACCAAATAACTTGACCTACAGTTTCATTCAAATTACAGGTAACGGGAGTTCATGTCATATGGTTCTTTTTTTTGGGGTGCAAATTGCAGTTATTTTGTATTTCAGACTTTTGCCTATATTTGTGATACTAAAGCTACACGCATACCAAATTTCAGCACTGTGGGGTCACTGGTGTACCCTGTAATTTTTGTCAAAAATTTGTTTTTATCATAGCTAATAACTAAAAAACAAATAAGTTAAAACTAAAAATAAATACGGGGCCGAAATGTACTCACAAAGACCTTTTATTAGACGTGTCTCTTGACCGGATAGTCCCATTTAGTTTTTTTTACCCCTCTTGAACAACAACCCCCCAACACTATTTTTAGCTCATTTAGTTACACCAAAATTGAGCCATCGCTACCTACCTATATACTAAATTTCACGATGATCGGATAATCGCTTCGAAAGTTATCCTCGGACAAACAAACAAACATACATACATACCTCCTCCGTGCGACTGCCTCCGTGGCGCAGTGTGCGTATAGCCGGCTGAGACGCAGGAGGTAGCGGGTTTGATTCCCGCAGCGGAACAAATGTTTGCATGATCTACAGATATTTGTTCTGTGTCTGGGTGTTTTTCTATATATTATAAGTATGAATTTATAAAAAAAAAGTATATAAGTATTCTATCAGTTATCTGGTTCCCATAGTACAAGCTCTGCTTAGTTTGGGGCTAAATAGCGCTGTGTGAAATGTCCAGCAATATTTTATTTATTTATACATACATCGCCGATTTGCCCAAGTTGATTTAGAGATCTCGCTTCGCTTGATCAATAAGTGTAGGGATCGTTATGCAAGCCGGGCTTAACAAGCTTATATGATGTATTTGTATGATATTTTGACGACTCTCTTAAACATATTTAGGCATTAAATAGATAAGGCATCGTTACGCAAGTGGCCATAAAAGAAACATATTTAATTTATTTTATTTTATTTTTAGGAATCATCAACATAGCATACACTGACAATATTTAGCGGTTACATTTTAAATGAAAATTAATTATGAATTAATTGAAAATAATGTAGGCAAGCAGCTAACTTGTCTAGCACTAAAATACTGTTGACAATTATCAGATAAGAGGTGTATTTGCTCTTGTACTCTCCTAGTAAGTACCCACATGCACTCATTTCCCGTCGCTATGTGCTCTGCCGTGACACATGTGGGCTAAGTGCCTGCTAATAAGTACTTAAGCTACTTATTTACTCGCCCTCTTACTTCACGCAAACACAGATGGTGATGTTAGTTAGTTTTAATTTAAAAACTGTACCTATCGTATCGCCTTCAAAAGTACTAAGGTGATAAAAGTTATAAGTTATACCTAGTTGAATTTTGAAACAAACCGCATTGAAATAGTCAGCCACATCCTTCATTTCAGTCAGAGGACGTCGACTGCTGAATATAGGCCTCCCCCATACATTTCCAAAGCGACCGATCTTGTGCGGCCCGCAGCCAACAGCTCCTAGCAATCTTTATTGTCGTCTTTCCATCTAGTGGAGGCCGTCCCACGCTAAGCTTTCCGGTGCGTGCGTGCTCATCTCTCTGCCCCAGAGTGTAACTCCGCTAAATTTATGTGCCTCATTAGGTATGTCATCATCACTGGTAACACAGACCGGTCTTCGTCTTTCGTCTAGTATTTTGGAAGAGAGTATACGGATATGAAGTTTAGAACAAACACTATTTTCAGTAATATTTTCAAATAATATCGTTTAATATGCCTAGAAACTAGTAGGTATATATCAAAACTAGCTGTTGCCCGCGACTTCGTACGCGTTACAATTCTAAATGTGTAGGTAACCTAGATATAAAGATAAACCCGCTGTTGCAACTTGACTTGACACCCCATATGTATCCCATGGGAACTGATTTATGGGATAAAAAGTAGCTTATGTGGTAATTCAAGTTATATACCAAATTTCATCGAAATCGGTTTTGCCGTTACGACGTGATTGAGTAACAAACAAACATCCAACTTTCACATTTATCATATTAGTGTAATGTAAGAAAATTGCACAAAACAATAGACACTTAATTAAACTTCTAAGACAAACTAAAAGAAAACTATTTTCTTGTGACCAAAGTGTTCTAGTCCTTACCATTTCAAATTTTGAACTCTACGTCCCTATGAGGCCGTGTCCTAAAAGTGCATAACCTCTTTAAGCTTATTGTTAGAAACCTTCAAATGAGGTACTCATATAGTACGGTGACTTTCGAGACATTCCAATTTTAAAGAGTATTTGCTTATGTTTATAAGTGAGTTCAACCTTTTTTGAATAAAATCTGATTGAGTTTCCAAACATGTGCCAAATTAAAATGTAATTTAAATCAAAGGCACTAAGAAGTAATGATATCAACTTCGAAACAAATCACCGCCAAAATAACTTTCTACCCCTTTTTAACCCCGTTAGGGGATGAATTTCAATGAAATACGAAACACGTCTTCCATCAATTCTGTTAAAAAGGGTTTATGCAAAAATTGAAGTAGATTGGACGAAGGAATCACATTGTCCCATACAAATTTTGCCCCTCTTTTTCACCCCCTTTGGGGTAGAATTTCAGAAAATCCTTTTCTTATCGGATGCATACGTCATACAAAGAACACACCCTCCAAGTTTCAGGTCTCTACGATCAGCGGTTTAGGCTGTGCGTTGATCCGTCATTCAGTCATTCAGGACAAAGCATTTTATATGTATAGATTTACTTACCTGCGTATACTTTAGGTAAGGTGAGTGCTTGAATAAGGTTTTTTGTAGCAAACAATACTGTGTTATCTGCATTGAATGAGGTAGGGGCATTGTGTGCCTCTGCATGCATAACCTGAATATAATAATAGGTAAAGAGTATGAATAACTAGTTACTATGCACCTAAATACATATGAAACTATTTTGTTGTATGTAATTAGAGCTTTGTTTGATTAATTGCTAAGATCAACTACGTACCAATCTGTTGAAGATTAATGCACCCCGGGGTTTTAACTTAAAAAAATAGGTTCTCGATTTCAGAATTACTTTATTTTATCTATCTAGGTCGGTCTCAATTAAAATGAAATTCCAACGACTTCGAACCGGACATGGCCGCCCCGGACCGCGCGACACCCTCACGGCACGGCGCGGCACCACAGTGCAAATAATTACGCAGTACACCAGACTCAGAGCAGGCGCGCACTAATGGCGGATGTGGTTGCGGTATTCCATTATTTTACAAAATTTTGCTTACTCCAATTTTTAATATGAATTGGAATAAAATAAGATTGATTGCAGACATTTTGAATGTACACAAAGTTGGTGAAGCACAATATTTGATTGAGCGAAGCGAGATCTCCAAATCAACTTGGGCAAATCGGCGATGTATGTATGTATGTTTGTTTGTCCGAGGATAACTTTCGAAGCGTTGATCCGATCATCGTGAAATTTTGTATATAGGTAGGTAGTAATGGCACAATTTTGGTGTGACTAAATGAGCTAAAAATGTGGGGGGCTTGTTAAGATATTGGGGTTCAAGAGGGGTAAAAAAAACAAAATGTGACTATACGATCAAGTGGCATGTCTAATAAAAGGTATTTATGAGTATAATTCGACCTCGTTTTTATTTTTAGTTTAAACCTTGTAGTTCTTAAGTTATTAGTCTTAATAAAAATTGAACTTTGACAAAATTCACAGGGTGCAACACAGTGCTGAAATTTGGTATGCGTGTAACTTTAGTGACACAAATATAGGCAAAAGTCTGAAACCCAGAATAACTGCAATTTCTACCCTAAAAAGATGTAACCAAATTACACGAACTCCCGTTACCTGTAATTTGGATGAAACTGTAGGTCAAGTAATGTGGATATCCATTTCGTGGCACTATTTTGATAGTCAAAGATTACAAATAATATTTTTTTGTTTTTATGGGAGACTCGCGTCAGTTCGGGGCGAACCGCTAGTATTTAAGTTTTTTATTTCGATTTTTCGTTAGTTATTATTTAGATTATATCAACTCAAAGTAGATATTTAACATTGTATTATAGTATCTAATAGGTTAGACGTGAGTATGCATGTCGATTAGCGCGCAGGCAAGCTCGCCTGTCGCACAGTCTGAAGCTGCTAAGTCACGCGAGTAAAATTACATTATTTTCACATTATAATACCCATTGTATGTTCTCAAAGGAAGTTTAAAACTCAAAGGAGGGCGCGGAATACGTCGTATTTCACGATGTAAAATGCATTTAAATGAAGCGTCCCGTGCACGACCCGCCGGCGGGCGGCCTCGGCCCGGCCACGGGACGGAACGCCGGGAATTATTAATTTCACTACAGCTTATAGAGCGCGTGCACGGAAACTATACCTACCTTCTGCAACAGAATTGCTGAGCCAATTTCCCCCTTACATCTTTATAAATTGACTATTCAACCAACGTTTATACCTACATTGTATTTAATATCCTCCCTAAGTTTTGTAACAGATCACTCTTGCAATAATTTAAGTATGTAGGTAACTTTCGAAGCGTTGATCCGATCATCGTGAAATTTGGTAGCTATTAGATTAGATTAGAAAATTCTTTGTTGCACTAAAAAAATAATACATAGGCGAACTTAATGCTAATTATTATTTTCTACCAACTAACCTTTGTGTAGTGTGGAGAAAGTGGTAGTGCCATAAAATAGAGATAGAATAGAAAATAGAGAGGTAAAACAACTTTAGCTTAGGATTAAAAAAAATAAAAATACTTACAAAAATTAATAATAATAATACACTTACATAAACGAAATACATAAAATACCTACTATGTACATAAAGTGCTCAATTTTGTTGGGTATCTTGAAGAGAGATGAAGTGTTTAAAGAGTTTGGAATTGAAGACTCCCAGAGGCTGCCCTGTGGATTTCCACTGGAAGAAAGTTCCACAAGCGGATAGCCGTCACAGTGAAAGAGTTAGTGAAGAAAGAAGTTTTATGCTCAGGCGTCTTGAGTAAAAGATGTTGAGAAGAGCTATATAAGTAGGTAGTGATGGCACAATTTTGGTTTGACTAAATGAGCCAAATGTTGGGGCGTTGTTGAGATGTGGGGGCTCAAGATGGGTAAAACAAATCAAAATGAGACTATTCGGTCAAATGGGGTGTTTGATGAAAGGCCTTCGACACCGTTTTTATTTTTAAATTAATCTGTGTAGTTTTTAAGTTATTAGCCATAATAAAAACTGAACTTTGACGAAATTCACAGGGTACAACCTGTAACCCTACAGGGCTGAAATTTGGTAGGTATAGCTTTAGTCTGAAATCTAGAATAACTGCAATTTCTACCCCTAAAACGAGTAAACAAATAACATGAACTCCCGTTACTTGTAATTTGTATGAAACTGTAGGTCAAGTAAGTTGGTTATAAATTTCGTGGCACTATTTTGATAGTCAAAGATTACAAATAATATTGTTTTGTTTTTATGGGAGACTCGCGAGATCTCAGTTCGGGGCGAACCACTTGCACATCGATCACTAAACGTATTTAGCGACTAAACATCTTTAAATTTGAGATATTTGTACGATTGGACAACTCCTTAAATCATATTTAACCACTAAATACGTTTAGGCATCGTTGCGCAAGTTAACCGACGAACATTTTTGTTTGTTTTTTGGGAGATTCGCGTGATTTCAGTTAGGGGCGAACCACTATAACATACCTATCTAGTATGGTGTAAAAACTGAGACTGCTGTTACTTAGTTAGACATGAAATGTAGAAATATAGTCTATTTGTGATGGCCCAGTAGACCGATCAAAGAAGCTTTATCTGATGGTTCTGGTTCGGATTGCTTATCTGGAACTTATATGTTCAAAGCAAATAGGATGACTGTCGGCTGTAGGCCGAGCACGTCCTAAATAAATAGAACAGCGTGTGTGCCTTTATGTCTGTGTGTGTGTGTGTGTCAGTCATTTGATCTGGCAGCCGAGTGCACGGCACGGTGCGCGTGTTGCGTTACATCAGATCGGATGCAGCCACGACATCACGACACGACGCATATCAATGACCGTCCGCCGACTGGGATACCTGGTACCAGTACCTTTGACTTTGCATTTAGTTTTTCCGCCGCCCTTCCATTGAATTCACTTCATGATCATGTTTCTTGTTAAATTTTACTTTTTTACGATTAAACTACAAACAATGAAGTCGAGATGACATTCGCGCTTCTCACCCAAAAGTACCTTTGATTCTCTCATCGTAATCAGCTGTTTGACATTCACAACATACCCTCCCCCCTCCCCGTCCGATAGCCGCCGCCGTCGGTCGTCGTAGACCAGCGTGCGTAGTGCATCTCTGCGCAACGCTCGCATCGCCGGCTACGAGGAGCCATAGCCATTTTTATCGATCCGTCGACGAACGCCGTCGTCAGCTGGTCGAATCCCGCCGCCGGCCGTCGCCGCCGCTCCCGCGCCCTCGGGCCGCAGACACCCGGTGACATCGGCCATAGGCGGCCACCGCCAGCGCAGCGCCCAAACGACATCGCTAGTAACGGCCTTCGTCTCGATCTCGTCGGAGTCGACGTCACCATAGTAGCTGATCGGGGATTCTATCTCGATCATCATAGCAAAACGAGAAGAACAAGAGGCGTGCGCAGCGGGGGGCAGCCAGCTGCGGGGTGGGGTCGGCGGAGAGGGGCTGGCCGGCGGCGCGCAGGCGCGCGGGGGTCAGGCTCAGTCTCGCGGTCGCCGCTCATCCGCGCGCACGTTCCGCGCCGCGCTCTACTCCGCGATCAGCTGACGGCGCACATGCCGTGAGCCGCGCGCGACATGACGGGCTACGCCCGGCCCGAGAGCGACTACTCCGCCGCCGACCGCTTCCGGCGGGACGCGCGGCCGGCCTCGCTCGCCCCCAAGGACTACTCGGTGCCTTTACACGTAGACTGCAGTATCGAATACGAGCTTCCCGACTGTGCCAAGCCGCCGCAGGGCGTCAAGATCGAGCCGCTGCTGATGATCCACCCGTCGCACTTCCGGAGGCTCGAGAGCTTGCGGCGCGTGCCCTTCGTGAACAACCTGCCGCGAGGGGACGTCGCCGCCGCCGCCGCCGTGACACCCGGCTCGAGGGCTCGGGCACCGCGGCCAGCCCGGCGCTGCTGCCGCGCGGCGCCCGCGCCGGCCGCCCCAGCGCCGCAACCGCAGCCGGCGCAGCATGCCAGGCAGCACGCGCGGCCGCACGAGGAGGCGGCGCGCGCGCTGGCGTGTTACCGCTTCGAGTCGTTCGCGCCGGAAGCTGCCGGCGCGGGCGGCGGCAAGGCCCTGCGGGCGCGCCTGAAGCCGCATCCGTACCTGCCGGCAGAGGCGCTAGACTGTGATATAGCACGCGCGCTGCCGCCCGCCGCGCACTACGACCGCTTCGACAAGCGTGCGTTGCAGCAGCTGCCGATCTACATGTAGCCGAGCTGCGCCGGGGCGGGCGCCGCTCTCTGTGATGTTTCGTCGTGATTAGCTAGAATAGTGATAAGTGTGCGCCCGCGCCGGGCCGGAGCCCGAGCGCGTCGCGAACGAACCTAATACCAAATAGTACCTATGTACGTTGATATTGTTTAGACGTTGATTTATGTGTTGTCGTTTCGGACGATTCTGTGTTGTGTTCGCCGAGGACCGAGCGTGTTATCGTTTCGCCGGAGGCGGCGACCGCGCGGCGCCCGAAGGGCGGCGCGCGGTCGCCTCGCTCGCGCTAGTGCATACCCACCAACGAAAATATTTATTCGCAATCGCAGTAACCGATGCTTTACGTTAAATTATTGTACGGTCGATTCGTTGCGTATTTCTGTGTAAGATATCATATCGATAATTATATGTTCAAAATGTATTATAATAAATATGTACCTATAGAGTTAAAAAATGAAAGTGAGAAAATTTACGAATAAAAATGTAGGCATAGTTATGTTTTTGAATAGGTGATGAGTTCTAGAGCAGGCCCGAGCGGTTAGTTAGGATCGTATCTCTACTCTCATTTTGTAAGCGGTTATGTTTGTTAAAATTATATATAAAGAGTCCTCTGATGAATAGTCTGATTAACGAATATTCGGCATGTAAAAGTCTTTATAAAACGCTTACTTAGCATATCATAGTATTATATTGTGTCATAGTCCAATGCCAAAAATATAACTATCTTTTTACAAAAATCCCTAACGCATCGTTTTATTTACTTCCAATAGTGATGTGCAATAAAAGGTGTGCGTAACGAAAGGTGCGGAGTGTGCGTAGGGCTAGGGAAGCGCCTTGTCGATGGAACCCATCTATCGGATGTCGATGTGTCAGTGTGCGCGGATGTCGCCAGTGCCTCTAAGGATTGCCAGCTGTGATAATATAAGTTTGGATTGCACTCAGTGTTGACGTAAGTATAACGCCTCTATGAAGACTAATCATCTAAGCAAATGTTTCGATCATCAAGGCGATTGAAAGCCTTACACTAACCTTATAATAATAGTAATAATGGATGTTTTCAAGTTAGCATAGTAAACTTGTTCCGAAACCCTCCAGAGGTCAACCGGTTGGTTAAGATTGTGTAGCGCATTTATTCTGTGGCAAATATTAAAAGACTATAAAAGTACACTAATAGATTCATCAAAGTATATTTTGTATAGACTTAAAACTATTTATGTCCTCATTTATAAACTACATATTATTATAACGCAGTAGCGAATTTTAGGAAAATTTGATGTAAAAAATTAATGTTAGCACTTTTACTGACTCTTCAAGCTGATGAAACTGGTTGATGAACTCCACTGTAATGCCTCGAAACAAACGAGATAACATTTTGAAATATTAAAACCCTTGTGCAATTAAACATGTTTTAATTAAATACTCTCATAGTCATGCATGTCACTGTAATATTTTACTCAATATAAAGTAATCTATAAGATAAGAAAAAGACAATTTATAACCGAGATCTATATTTTGTTCGTAATTTTAGAAACTACTTTAGTATCCTAATTTAAAAAGCAATTTGGGAAAACCGTTCCGAGTTCTCATAAATTGGTAGGTATTTGTAAAAAAATTCGACATTAATGTGGCAGTAAAGTTAATGACACGGTAAATTGTTGCTTTTATCTGTGTCATGTAAAATTCCAGAATTGATCACCAGTAATATAATGTCATTTTAGAGATGATTTATACGTACAATCGTTAAAACAAAATAGTCTCAGATAGGAAATACAACTGATAATACTGTTATAAAACATGTTATTTCTTATTATAATAATTAGCATGTTGTATTCGACTGAAATACAAGAGTTATTAATAAAGTACCTCTATCAAATAAATCAAAAGCAATGATAAACTGTAGCTATTATATCAAGTACCTAACCTGCTCTAAATTAAAATGGGCTAAGTAAGACATCATCTGATTAACATTCAATAAGTTTTAAACGTGGTGATTCAATTCCAAGCAATCTGCTCTCAAAGAAATCGGCACAACAGAGCCAATCGTCAAGTCGCATAATAATTCTAGAGGTTATATAACAAAAAAAAAAAGTATAGATAAACTTAAATGTGGCTAATGAACTAAAGTTCAAATGATCTGAAATGAAGTCTTGCCGTCTATCAATACAATACTGACATCGACAAGTTCAAAGAGATGTCAAAACGGTATGAGACCACTTCAGCTGACGTTGTTTCTAACAACCGTGAAGTCTATCTTCTTGAAGAGCGCCATAACGTGTTGTTTTATAATATTGTTTGAACAAAGAGCAGCACTGAATATGTAAAATTACAAAACTTTGCCATTCTAGACGAGTCGCTCTCCCATTGTTTCAAATTCAATGACAACACCTCAAATATCCACTAAACAAAAGCACAACGTCGCTATTCATTCGACATTTTATTTCACATTTGAAAGGCACTTATATACAATGAGTCGTGAATAATCCACAATAGGCGTTGGGAAAGGAATTATTCATACCGAATCGCCATTCAGGGAAATAAGAGTTTGGACGAAACCTTCGAAATAAAACGTCGATAATAATGATCTATACATTCGTGCGAACGGCAGGCAATTAGCCGAGTCGTGGCGGCTCTAATTAAGATGCAGAAGACAGATTTAAAGTACACGCTGTGGTTTTAGTGAGAAACGTGGTCACGTAGCGAGAGGCAAAGCAAGCATTAGGCACAGCCGCACGCAGGCCGGATTCCTGCGAGCGCTGCGCCGTGTCGACTCCATTACCCGACATCACAGCAAGCGACGGCGTTAAATTAGCATCCACGTAATAAACACGAAATAAACATCGAGACTAATGGATGATTGCCTCGTCGTACCGCCCCCGCGCGCCCGCACCGGCTGCACCCCCGGGCTCTAAACCTCTTCATATTACCAACTTCACTACCCGGCACGAACACGACGGATCGAATTAAAGCCATATATAGGTACTTCATCTCCGCTGAGACAGTATAAAATTTTTATTGTTGTTTTCATAGCTCTGATATTGTGCTCAGTTGCGTTGCGTGGCGTCCTTATTGTCCTGGCCGGGGTCGGCGGCGGCGGCGGCGTCTGTAACCAAATGTCATATTTTAATGATGCTCGATATTGTGCCACCTTCTTACATTTTATGACATAAATAAAAAGAATACCTGAAATACAGCTTTATCACGTATAAGTTTTATTGTGCCTGCGGAGTATTTATTGGCATCGCGAGGCTATTAGGGTTTAGTGCCGCGAGGCAGGCGAGCAGACAACTATCACGGCGATAAAAAAGCTTTTAAAGTAATTCCATGTAAATGCACGCCTCATGTTCCGAGTATGCCTCTAGAGCGGCGTGTAACCGTAATCACCGAAGTTCGCACAGGAGTTTAAGATATGAGCGCACCTACTCATTAAAATGATCGCAACATTATAATGACCTCCTTCGTCGCGGTCTGATAACGACGCTTTACGATCACAAGCGGCTGTAATTGCCTCCTTGGACGGAGCGAGCATGCGACTGGTTTCTGGCAAACGTTGCATTTACGGGAAAATATTCGGGTGAATTCGATTCCCGAAATGCGGCATAATTTATCGACAGTATTATCTCTCGTAAAACGAAAACCCAATTTATGTATGGCCGCCACCCGTCGTCATAAAACATAATATTATCGACATCGGCCCCCTCCCTAGGCGATCACGAAACTAAGCAACCATCGGCCATTTTAAGCGGAGAACTTGACAGGCGGTCCCGCAGCGCTCCTATTCGCGTCCCGCTCGCTCTCCGGCGGTTTGCTCACGTAGCGAGAGGGATGGAGACCGGGAGCGGCACTCTTTCATGTCTCCGGAAAGAGCGCTCAAGATCTCAGATTATTCTACGAATACGCATACCGAGGCGTCCGAGAACTTTTTGCGTCGATGGATAGTTATTTAATTTTGTTTTTTTTCCAAGTGGCCATTCCAGCTCGCGTAAGAGAAGTGGTATTTTCGGTTGAGTCGTCGCGTAAAAATAGTGCTAAGCGATGCATCACATGCGTATGATGTTGGTTACTCTGCGCGCATAACACAGTGCGGTCGCATGGCCGCCTGGCAGCGACCTACTGCGATCAGCTGATTGGCGCCGTGGCTGTGTGCGCGTCGCGGCGGCGGCCGGCGGGGGCGCGCCGCGTCTCCACGTCACACCCACACGCGCGCAACAGCTGATAGCATTCCCTCCCCCGCGCGGCCCGCCTTCCCTCCCTGCCCCCCTGCCTGCGCGGGGGACGCGACGACGCGCCCGCCACCACACACCAATAAACATTAAACAGTAGGTCAACACAAATGTTGATATCGTTGAGTAACCGTGATTATAGATAGCGGGTTCGTGAATTTGTTAACGTCAAAGCACGCAGACGCTAAATGGTGGAAAACTTTACAGATTAATTTTTTCATCTAATGATTTTATGTTAATAGCTATTCTTGAGGGGTTTTTTAGAAAGATCATACGAATATTAACCAATTACTTATAACAAAAATCCTCCCAAACATAGACAAGTCTAACACTGTAACTGTATGTTACTCTACCTACATCATTACACCATTTTATGACTGGTGTAGTTGTATTGTATACTGCATGTGTTAGCTACTCTGTGGCGCGGCATTCAATGTTTCATGCGACGGAACTCGCGCTGAACGTGTAGCTATAGAAGGCTAAAGAAGGTAGTATTATAGCAAATTACAGCTAGCTCTTACACATTCAATGCTACAAATATTAATGTATTACCCTCGAAATTACCGTTCGTAACTTAAACTAGTAATGTTTATTATTACAATACTTATAACAGCGCGCGAACTCATTTCACGGACCAAAGGAACTCAATTTGATGGTTGTTGGACGGACCAAAGAATAAACAACAGCGACTATGACGAGGGGCTACCACCAACTATTACTTCAATACTTATTTTAATAAGTCCGGTATCTACCGCAGCTGACCGGAGTGGAGATGTTTAAAATTTCAACCAATACCAACGCGTTAGTTAAAATAGAAAATTCTATTAGCTGATTTTCTACATCTCCAGCTCAGGTTTGTGTGAATCCTCAAGTAACTACCGAATTACAGTGGTAAATGGACTTATAAATTTGTTTTTTGTAGACTTCCGTTCAGCTTCGACGGATACCGGCCCTATAGTAGAGTAGGTGCAGCCATCTCCAGGATCATCAACTCCTAACTATGTTTTAAAATGGAATGAGTAAAGCTCTAAATTTGACTTTATGCGTCGATCGAGCTTTTTACTTTGTCATACATCTGCTCTGTCAAGTTATCTATAACCTGAGTAATCTATGGATCGTGGTTAGTGGGTCTCATCTAGATACCTATTTAATGTAGAAAATTCCAAAATTAATTCCAAATTAATGCCTCGCCAGTGAATTATCATTTTAATATTATTTTCAAACTTTCATTTTATTTATTAGGTATGTTAGTTTTACGATCTCACCGAATCGTTCTCAACGAGACGAAAGGCAAAACGTTAAAAACGATTTAGAACAATTATTAACGCAATCAAATGCATTAGTTTTAGTGGTTTCTTGATTTAAGACATCGACCATTGTGATTTTACAACTTCTGTGAGTTCTGTGGTGATTGTTAATAGGTATTGATATTCATGGGACTGATTCTGTTCAGTAACTGAGTTAAAGAAACCTGTAGTTTTTCAAAGAAAAGTTTGGTTGCTACCTCCACGTGATTTCTAATTCCTTGAATGTCGTTTATGTCGTGTCATGAAAATGGTAATTCAGCGACACGAATTGATGAATAGTTTGAGATACTTTTAATAATTTTTTTGGATAAAAAATATCTTTTTAAGATATGTTTAAAGTTCGGTAACTGTATCGTGTCAAAAACTAATTTCTATCTTTATTTTATTGAATACTAGTTGACCCGCCACGGCTTCGCACTAATTACTAAAAAAAATATAGCCTTCTTGAGTTCAATCCAAAAATGCCATAGAAATAAGCTCCTTTAGTTTTTCCAGAATTTTCAAATTATCTGGGCAAGTTTTTAGTCGAGCATTTTCGAGTTTTTGTGAGACTAACGCACGCGCACGGCAATAGATTTTTGTTATATACGACATTAATTAAAAACACACATCCGGAATTGTATTAACTGGTTTTAGAGGTGGGTTTGATACCCATAGCTTGAATATTTATCCAGTAATCGATACATTTCCAATAAACAATTTTTAACGATAATCGGCGGCGATGCTGCTTAGTCAGTTTAACAGGTACCTATCTACTTACATGATGATTGAATATGATTTACCTATTTTATACAGGCTGTTTCATTCATATTTTAGGTAATGAATTTGAAAAAAATATTTTTTACAACAGAACTAGCCATTAGCCCGACCCGTGTTTTCATTTAATGTCGATTATAATAAAACACGCCGTATATAGATTTTGTCTAGTTCAGCTATCTATAGATCGTTTGCATCATTTCCCAAAAAGTCTAACATAACTGAACTTAAAGACTATCGCCCAATATCTATTCTCCCTTTCCTTTCTAAAATTCTTGAAAAAGTTGTGCATCCTTTCATCTTTCATCTTTTCTCCACAGTAACAATCTTCTTAGTCCGTTTCAGTCAGGTTTCCGCCCTGCACACAGTACATGCACCGCCCTTATTAAAATTACAGACGACATCAGGCTTGCTATTGACAAACGTAAACTCACTCTTCTTTCCCTGATAGACTTTAGTAACGCTTTCAACTGTGTGGACTACGAAATTTTGCTGGCCGTCTTACGCTCTATTAATCTTTCTCAGTCTTCTTTAACTTGGTTCAGCTCATATCTTTGCGGACGCGAACAATGTGTGCGAATTAATTATCTGTCCTCTGACTGGTGTAAAATCGAAGCAGGTGTACCTCAAGGAGGCGTTCTTTCACCCCTCCTCTTCTCTCTTTTTATCAACACCCTGGTATCGGTAATACATCACACATCCTATCACCTATATGCCGATGATGTTTAGTTATATCTCAGTTGCAATCCCGATCAAATTCTATTTGGAATTGAAAATCTCACTAACGATCTAAGCGCTGTGTATGACTGGACTCAAAAATTTGGTCTACTAATTAATCCCAACAAGACGCAGGTGATAATAATTGGTGGTAACAGACAGATTGTCAAAATTAATCTTAACACTCTTCCTCCGGTTAAATATAATAATATTCCACTGCAGTTCTGCAAGGAGGTTAAGAATTTGGGTCTTTTCATTACCTATAATTTGTCATGGGACCACCATATTACCCAGATTAGTAGGAGGATGTATGGTACCATGCATACTCTGAAACGCCTAAAAAATTTCTTGCCCCAATCTACGAGGTCCACACTGGTTAATGCGTTACTCTTACCCATCCTAGATTATGCGGATGTATGCTATCCCGATGCTACGGAAGAGCAACTGAACAGGTTGGAGCGTCTGCAGAATCTTTGCATTCGCTATATCTACGGCCTACGAAAATATAATCATGTCTCGGTATTTCGTCAGCAGCTAAAATGGCTTGACATCAGAGCTCGTCGAGATGCGCACATGCTATCCCTCCTGTATAATATTCTTCGCAACCCTCTATCTCCCAGCTACCTCAGAGAGCGATTTGCATCCGTATCAACTGAGGACAGACCTGTGCGATCGTCTCGTCGTTTCCAACTAATTACTCTACAACATAACACGGCTACTTACTCTGACTCTTACACCTTATATGCCACCAAACTATTTCGAGGCTACTTCAGTGGAAGCATTCAGATTGAGAATCTATAAGCACCTTCTTGGTCAAACCGACCAAAAATGAGCAACTTAATATTTCCATAACACTTCTTCTATTGTTATGTATGTATTTTTATTCGATATTGGTATAGTTTAGTCTATCATATAAAGTGTTTAAGTAGGTTTATTTATGTAGTATGTACCTATATTATGCTATATTTATTAGTCCTGTGCAAATTTTCTTTTTTACCTTTTCTGTGCACTACCTACACATCTTTATCTACAATACACAAAGGTTATCTGGAAGAGAATGCTCTTTAGCATTAAGTTCGCCTTTGTAGTTTTATAAGTGCAATAAAGTATTTTCAATCAATCAATCATCTTTAGATGGCTGTACTGTTTCTTTTGTATTATTTAAACAGATACGTTAATGCTTGCATTTCTTTCCCTCAATTAATGTTATTGTAGCCATTACTAGGAACCTTATCCATTTGTGTAAGGACATACGAGTAGGTATGCTAAAACATTTCGAGTGCAAACAGACTTGTTTATATAAATGCCGATGTTCTCATGTGACTAATAACAACAGCGAGTCTTACAACACACGCCCGCAGATTAAACATACTGCACTTATGTTTCGATGGATGTAGTTTTATAAATAAAGTTATGTTTTAATGAAATGCACGCGTCTTACGAGTTCGCACTTTGTATGTAACATAACACCTTATAATTGATCGAGCGAAGCGAGATCTCCAAATCAACATGGGCAAATCGGCGTTGTATGTATGTATGTTTGTTTGTCCGAGGATAACTTTCGAAGCGTTTATCCGATCATCGTGAAATTCGTTACAAAGGTAGGTAATGATGGCACAATTTTGGTGTGACTCAATGAGCTAAAAATTTTGAGTGGTTGTTGAGATATTGGGGTTCAAGAGGGGTAAAAAAAACGAAAATTAAACTACATATTAGGTCTAGTGAGATGTCAAATGAAAGGTCTTCATTAGTACATTTCGACCCCGTTTTTATTTTTAGTAAAGTTTTTGTAGTTTTTGAGTTATTAGCCATAATAAAAACTGAGCTTTGACAAAATTTACAGGGTACACCAGTGATTCCACAGTGCTGTAATTTGGTATGTTTGTAGCTTAAGTCACACAAATATAGGCAAAAGTCTGAAATCCAGAATAACTGCAATTTGTGCCCCAAAAAAGTGAAACCACATAACATGAACTCCCGTTACGTGTAAGTAATTTGAATGAAACTAGGTCAAGTTTTATGGTTATTTATTTCGTGGCACTATTTTGATAGTCAAAGATTACAAATAATATTTTTTTGTTTTAATCGGATACTTGCGAGAAATCAGTTCGGGGCGAACCACTAGTATAATAAGCATAGGATACGAGGCATGCCTTTTAAGTTTTGTCGTTTGAAGAAAAAAACACAACTAGAACCTTATAGTACTTTTTATTGTTTTTCAAAGTATTCACCACGTAGCTTAATGCACTTTTCCATTCGCTCAAACCAGTTATTATAACATTTATTTCACTTTAAAGTGGGGGTGTTCAAAATGGCTGACTTGAAAGCGTCGACTGCTTCTTCACCGGACTGGAACCTTTGACCATGAAGACTTTTCTTAATTTTAGGAAATGTAAAGAAATCTTTGGGGCTTAAATCAGGACTGTATGGAGGATGGTCAAGAATTTCTACTTTTTTCTGCTTCAAATACTCAATCGTTTGACGAGCGCTGTGTGAGCTTGCGTTGTCGTGGTGCAGGATGATGCATCGCTTTGAGTTAGATTTTCGAAGTTCGGCGATGACTTGTGGTAAACAAACTGCGGTATACCACTCTGCGTTAACCGTTCTACGATCTTCAAGTGCAATAGCCGCAACATGGCTGGCTTTTTCAACGAACGTGGCCACCATCTTCTTTGAAGTGCTTCAAGAACGAACAACTTTAGTCGGCTTTGGCTCGTCTTGAAAGACCCAGATTGTAGATTGTTGTTTGGAATCAGAATGGTAGGCATAGATCTAAGATTCGTCACCACTGATGATGCCGTAGACGTGATTTGACTTTCCTCGGTTGAACCTTTGCAGAGTTTTCTTACACCATCTGACGCGGGTCGCCTTGTGATCGTCGGAAAGCAGATGCGGTATCAAACGGCAAACTAGCTTTCTCACACCAAGCGCTTCATGCAAGATCTTCTGAATTTGTCTCACAGCAATGATGTTATCTTCAGTGAAGGCGGATTTTGGGCGTCCTTCGCGAAATCTGTCACTAACACTAGTATGTCCACGCTGGAATTCTAAATACCAGCGTTCGACAGTCCGCAGACATGGGGCTACATCACTGAACACAGATGTTAGCTCTTCTAAACACTGAAGCCGTGTCAGGCCTCTTCTAAAGTTGTAGAAAATTATTGCACGAACATTTTCCTTAGAAAGATTCATTTTCGTACGTGACCTGACAGATTCAAATCGAAACTGTGACTAAACAATAGCATTAATCCTAATACTTTCAACTGTTTTGAGATTCAAAATGTAAACACATTCGAATATAGAACAGTTCCAAATTCAAAATTGCCGGAAAATATGGAAACGACAGAACTTAAAAGGCATGCCTCGTACTAATTATTTCTAATAATCACCTCCTAGGCTTCAATTTGATGATCTGGTGAGTTTTAAAACATCATTACATAGGTTTAATTAGCATAATACATTTCTAGATAAATAATGACACAGTTTTTCATTGTTTGACCACCAGGGTCTGATTAGCCAGGGGATCTACAGAACTCCATAATGGATAAAAGTAGAAGGGTCGTGTTTGGGTTCTTTTAAATTGTTTTTGCGAGACGTTTATTGTCTAGCAAATTGTTAACTGTGTTAATTGACTAGCAGAAAAGACGGGGAAGATTGACAGTTCTTAATGGATACCAGTAGAAGGGTCAAAGAACCTATCTTTGATGACACGCAAATGTAGAGCTACACATCATGGTACACCACTCAAATCTTCACCTATTGTACACGTTTAGCAGTTCTACGCATACTAAGTTGCGGCGGATACATCTAGTACATATAATAGTTAAATTAAGTAGGTAAGTATAACATTTTCCTCGAAAATAGCAGATTTAACAAGTGATTCTGCAAAACACCCTGTAAACTTTCTAACGAGCAATATCTAATTACGAGCGATCGTGGTCTTCATGTTGCATAATTAATTAAAGAGGGCTGATGGTACACGTCTTACGATAGCTCGCCATTTGTTTCTGTAAGTTATTCCTTTATGCCACCACCTCTCAGGCCCCAGTGAAAAATCCTTTATGTCACCACTTTTTATTAAGATTATCCTCGTTGATTGAGCGAAGCGAGATCTCCAAATCAACTTGGGAAAATCGGCGTTGTACGTATGTTTATTTGTTCGAGGATAACTTTTGAAGCGTTTATCCGATCATCGTGAAATTTGGTATAGGTGATGGCACAATTTTGGTGTGACTAAAGGAGCTACAAATGTGAGGGGGTTGTTGAGATATTGGGGTTCAAGAGGGGTAAAAAAAACAAAATGGGACTATCCAGTCAAGTGGCACGTCTAATAAAAGGTCTTTGTGAGTACATTTCGACCCTGTTTTTATTTTTAATTTAAACCTTGAAGTTTTTAAGTTATTAGTTAAATTAAAAATAGAAACAGGGTTGAAATGTACTAATGAATACCTTTCATTTGACGTCCCACTTGACTGGATAGTCCTATTTTAATTATTTTTAACCCCAATATCTCAACAACCCCCTCACATTTGTAGCTCATTTAGTCACACCAAAATTGTACCATCACTACCTACCTATGTATCACATGTCACGATGATCGGATCAACGCTTCGAAAGTTATCCTCGGACAAACAAACATACATACATACAACGCCGATTTGCCCAAGTTGATTTGAAGATCTCGCTTCGCTCGATCAATAATTGTTTATTCTTTGTTGTTTACAAAAAAATACACAGGTTAATAACTAACTAACCTGAAAAAGAGTTTTCTGCTAGCTAACTTTTGGGACTAAAAATAAATATTATCTTTTGCATCATTTGCAACTTTGGAAAAGGTAACAAATTATCATAGTCTACAATTGTCTATTGAACATTAAAAGAGATCATAATTTAAGAATCTGAGCGTAGTCGAAAACGCTTCGTATTTATAGGAGCTGTTTACAAATCAAAGCAATGGCGGAGTGCGGCACGGCCGGCGGCGGCGACGGCAGCGGAAGCAACGAAATGAGTTTTCAGAAAGCGATAGAGAAATTATTGGAAACGTTATCCTCTCTCTCGTAAAGAACGGTCGGTTGATGTTTATAAACACTATGTATGTACGTCGTTGGTACGTATAGAAAATCCTTCGGACGGTACTGTACTGTAAGAAATAATTAGAGAGATTATTTTTTTCTCAAATTATGTATAACTGAACTTTTGTAGAAAACTGCAGACCAAGTGTTTCTTGAAAGAAAGGAAGTAAAAAAGTTAACAAAGATTGTTAAATCATGAATGACAAGACTCTATGTCTACCTATATTTGTGAATTATTCTCAAAATCCCCACTGCTATCGTGGCTGGGTCGTTTTTTAGAAACCGTATGCTCGAATTCCCATCATACGATACGACGTAGCAGAGGTGATTTCGAGCGTAAAGTTTCCTAAAAATAACGCATCCCACCAGAGAGAATAATTCGTATTTATCTGCAACTTTCGTTATTTCATGCAAAAATAGTTTTGTGATAACAGCAATGTTCCTACCTTAGGAATTGTTTACAAAGCAAAGCAATGGCTGCGGAAACCCTGCGGAATTAATTCGACAAACAAGCGATAAAGAAATGATTGGAAATCAAATACTGATGGTAGAGTTTACAAGAAAAATTAAAAAATATTTATTTACAGCCAAAAACTTATCAATAAGATTATACTGAAGACAATTTTTGTAGTTAACCTAAGATCCCTGGTATTATAGTAATAAACATGAATTAACAAAGTTTGAGGCAGAAGGTGAACCTACGATCACAGTTTAAGCAGCGGCCTTCACACTAGGCAGGCCTGTATCGTGAAGACCAGACAGATGAATTGGCATTTTTGATTGGTGACCTCGGACATCACAAAATTTTACCAATAATTAAAACTAATTTTACAGATATTTTCACAAAAAAAAAAAAATATATTGCTGGACATGTCACACAGCCCTATCTAGCCCCAAACTAAGCAGAGCTTGTACTATGGGAACCAGATAACTGATGGAATACTTATATACTTTTTTTTTTGTAAATACATACTTATCATATATAGAAAAACATCCAAACCCGGAACAAATATCTGTAGATCATGCAAACATTTGTTCCGCGGCGGGAATCGAACCCGCTACCTCCTGCCTCTCAGCCGGCTATTCGCCCATTGCGCCACGGAGGTAGTAACACAAGGAAAACCAACCAAAACTAACTACATATTTTAATTATTATAAGAAAGCATACGTATATAGGTACTACAAATAACAAAACATTACATATAAAACAAACAACGTATATAATATATATACAATAAATATATATTTGATCTTACCTATAATACAGAGGTAAAACTGAAATTTAGGTTAGGATACTTAAAATATTTTCTGTTTCGGTATATAGTACATTTTGTATGATAAACCGATTTGTCTTTTAAATCACAGTATTTAAGAACACTGGTTGTATACATGTGATTTTATGAAAAGGCCAAATCGTTGTGCAAAAGATGTTTTGCATGGAGGTGTGGGTATTTTAAAGATCCTTTTCTCAATATGGGATTCATAATTTGGAGTCAATAAGGTCTTATGGACAACGGCTGTTGTATTTGAAATGAAAAGCTGCCTAACGGTGCGGATACCACTTTCTCTGTAGAGATCAATTGTGGGGAATCTATTTATATGGCTTCCTTAGCCTTACCTTTAGAACTGAACGTTGTGCCCTTTCAACTTGTAACAAGTGCGTCTTAGCTGCGCTACCCCAACAGGTGACGCAGTATTTTAGAAGCGATTGACACAACGCAAAGTAGACTAATGTTAGGACCTCTACACAAGCAACGTTTCTCAGGTTTCTAATTGATCGAGCGAAGCGAGATATCTAAGTCGACTTGGGCAAATCGGCGTTGTATGTATGTATGTATGTTTGTTTGTCCGAGGATAACTTTCGAAGCGTTGATCCGATCATCGTGACATTTGATACATAGGTAGGTAGTGATGGCACAATTTTGGTGTGACTAAATGAGCTACAAATGTGAGGGGGTTGTTGAGACATTGGGGTTCAAGAGGGGTAAAAAATAATTAAAATAGGACTATCCAGTCAAGTGGGACGTCAAATGAAAGGTCTTCATTAGTACATTTCAACCCCGTTTTTATTTTTAGTTTATTTTTATAGATTTTGAGTTATTAGCCATAATAAAAACAAAATATTGACAAAATTCACTTTTGCTGAAATTTAGTGTTCGTGTAGCTTTAGTAACACAAATACAGGCAAAAGTCTGAAATCCAGAATAACTGCATTTTGTACCCCAAAATTAACCAATTAACAAGAACCCCCGTTACATCTAATTTGAATGAAACTGTAGGTCAAGTAGGTTGGTTATGCATTTCGTGGCACCAATTTATGAGTCAACGATTAAAGCTGGCATGCACAAAGATCACTAAACGTATTTAGCGACTAAACATGTTTAAATTTGAAGTATTTGTATGATTTGACAACTCCTTAAATCATATTTAGCCACTAAATACGTTTAGGCATCGTTGTGCAAGTCGCCCTAAGAATAATATTTATTTTGGAAGATTCGCGAGATCTCAGTTCGGGGCCAACCACTAGTTATATTAACCACCTTTCTTATTCTTCTCGAAAGAGTTTCTAGATGGTGTTTAAGCGTTAAATTTTCATCGACTAAAACACCCAGCATTAATAATTGAAAATTCTTGAATAATTAGTCCTTTAATGTATAGTCACGACACGAGCAATATGAGTAAGCCTGTACCGTAGAGCTCCAGCTGACAGACGTAGACGTAGAGGCGTAGATGGCACGCGGTCATCCTATGATCGAAGAAGTCAACTTGACGGAATTCACAGATACGATGTTGCATTTCCTCAGTAGGACCTAGGTACGTAATAAGTACTAAATATTAAGGGTTTTCATTGACGCTTTGGTGTTACACAGTAATTACCATGTAACAATATAAAAAAAACTTTATACATCTTATTGTTCGTCAAGCTTCTAATGGACAGTCAGGCTTTATAATTGCAGTTTTATCAAAGAATATTTATGGATGTTCTCCACATTATAAAAGTATAGGCAGGTAAAAAAGGAGATGGATGGATTGAGTGAAAGCTATATGTTGCGAGAAAGGAGCGAGTATGGAGATGGCTGATACAGGGATATGGAAAAATCCATATTGAAAGTCCCCGCCTAATGTGGGATAAGCAGCAAGTTGAATACAACTTGTCTGGAAACGAGATTGATAAGCTATTTTTATTTACTGTTAGCGTTTCACACAGTTATTTTTACGATACAGTTCAGGCCCCATTTAAAATGCTTCACATACAATTAAAATTATAAATGTATACAGGGTGTTTGGTAATATACTGACGATATTCAAGTGACGGTTTCTCAAAACGTAAAAAAAGACTTCTCGAAAAAATAACTTCTAGTTATATTATCAAATTAAAAAAAAATCGACTAAGTTTAGGTAATTAATTCGATATAAAATTTACTCTTGCAGTCGACATCCAAAAATAAAGGCCGATGTGATATCTCTTTCGGAAATGGCTGCGGGTTTTGGGTTAGAAAGGGACAACAAGAGATATGTCGAGACGTCGCCAATACAGCTGGTAGTTAGATGTCAAGCATTATGCAATAGCACAACATAAATTTAACAAAGTGTTTGCTTTTACATGCCAAAATCAATTTTATTTTTCTATGGTAAACATTTCACAAATGTATTTATTATGCTCATCAAAGTAATCTCTTTCATTTTTGTGCGAATATTATCAAACACCCTATATTGTAGGTATTATGTGATATTTATTTTCCGTTCTCTGAAGTGTAGCAAATTAATTCCGTTTGTTTTGCTCGGTCTAATCAAATTAACAAAACCGCAGCCCACATTCGATGATAAATTAAATCATTTAAATGTTTTTTTCCTACGTCTATTTTGCAGTGAGAAATATTGTATTAATATAACGAGGTCTGGAATATTTATCATAAAATTATGTAGATTATTAATGCCTCGCTTCGACACAGTGGAATAAATTGTTTTCATTTGGGTAGGTATAAGTTTCCATAATTTAAATTAACATCTACCGCAGGAAGTCCAAATCGTTAAATTATGTTCCATTATGATTGCTAAATGCATGAGTAGGTATTGTTTGCGACATGTTTAGGTACATAATAATACCTAACTATAATACATTTACTGTATGTATTTATATTTCATTATTAATGTTAAGCCGGAAACCAATAGGGATAAAGTTAAATGTGAAATATGAAGTTATAGCCTACACTAAGTTATTCTAACGATAAACAATCCATTCATTAGAATATGATATAAAAAACCCCTTAACTACGTATGCGCAAAGAGAATAGGTAACTACCGAGGCCGTTAGCGCAAAAGTGGCCTAACCCACATTCTTCATATTCGTACTTATAGAAAGAAAGAAAGAAGAAAGAAAAAAAATACATTTATTTGACACACACACAGGACAGACTATTGAAAACGGAACATATGTATTGCAATTTATTTTAAACTTAATAAATTTTGAAGCAAAACCTGCCTATCCCTTGTTTCACCCATGGATAACAAATAGCGTTGTAAACATTCTTTTTGCGCGTATTATTTTTGCCTACGAAGCAGTGCAAAAGTGGCCTAACCGAGCTTAGGCCATTTTTGCATTCTGGCAACTGTGGACATACTGTCTCGGTATACATATGAAAACAAATGATGTGTATATGTTTATGTGGAATGAAAACATAGCTACTCGTGGCCCACAGGAAATAGGTTCTTGCATAATGTATTTCCTTTAAAATATTGTATTGTGTGAGCATTTGATTATGAACAATGTGGCGGCCAGAACCGCAATATTAAATTGGCTGTTCTATGACCAAAACAAAACTGACCACAAATTTTTAGTAAGTGGTCATTCGTATATGACTTGCGATCTAGATTTCGGTCTTGTAGAAAAACAATAACGTTTTTTTTAAAACATGTATGTTCTTCAAGATTGGAACCAAGTGATTTTGGCTGCCCGGATAACAAGACCATTCATAATCATTACAATGACAAAAGATAATTTTTTGCACTCAGTCACTTGAAAGAAACATAACAAACAGAAAAGTTTCTGTAATCAAGGGCTGTAAGTAAGTTAAGTGGCTGAAAATTCAATGACTAATGTTTCATGAAATGCATCCATTAGAGTTTTTTAGTGTTCCAATAATATTGATGTCCTCTTTGAAGAGGTTGATTTGAAGAAACGCAATTTTGCTTTCATCCAGAACCTAAATATTTTATATCCATGTCATAAGTGATAAGAAATAGATGACTAGTAAAAATTCCATTTAAGTAATATGTTTAAATCAATGTAGGTTTCTGTTAATTTGAAATAAAAAGGTGATATCAGTTACATATTCATTTTATTTTTGGCTTAACCTTCTGGATATTAGGGGAAACATACGGTTACTTTAAATGCAAAAGTGGCCTATGCCACAAAAACATATTTATTTGTGATTATTTTCTAAAATAATCTTCTTCATCACAAAGAATGTACCATAGTACATAAATAAAACACCCCTGGAAACTAAATTCAAGTATATTATAATTACTATGTATTAAATTTAAATTCATGAAAATTCAAACCGCATTATCTCTATACTAACTATGTCATGCTTAGGCCACTTTTGCGCTGACGGCCTCTTATTGTTATAAAACCAAAACTGTTATTGTTATAAAACCAAAACTGTTTATTATGTTGAAAATTATTTAAACCAAAAATGTTTATGTCGGTCGTTAGTTTGTCGGAGTTTCATCAGAATTTCGTTCTCGGTATAATCCAGACACGTCTTGTTATCGTGTCTTTTTGTTCAGATGATGCATTGCTTATTTTTGAAACTCCTTGTCACGCCGCTATCCATCTTATCTCCATTGATATAGAGCCGGTTATCCATCACCAAGACAAGGCAATCCCGTGGAGTGGATCTTCCTTGCGTAATCTTTATTGATCGCTATAAGTGTCGCTTCTAGGTTGTTCCGTATCTGTGGGAAATAGATGGAGTGTGTCTACCTCCTGTTATTCTGAACTAGTTGTTTGCTGGCCGATGGGCAGCTTTACATACATACTCGTAGAGTCACGCCTGTTTTCCGGCGTCGGAGGGGTAGGCAGGGACCAGGTATTATAGAAGCTACATTTGAAATAATCTGCGCATTTTACAATATTAAGTACATAATATGAAAAAGGTTAACAATTATAGGGTCTTTGGAATATGTTAACCCGAAAGGCGGGCATCTTATCAAATTCAATCGTTTCTTTGCTAAAAAATAATATAGAAAATCAATGGTCTTAAATCTATGCTTGTTAATGTATTGTTAATGTTATATAAACAACTAGCTGTTACCCGCGACTTCGTCTGCGTAGAACTACTACTTCGTGTAAATTTGTTTGGACTGAATAGGCTCTGAAACTATAATGAAACGATTCTAATGAAGCCGGCACATTGAATTATTGAGATTAACATAGGTAGACTTTTCCTGACCCTGATCCATGACTTAACTTAGTTTAATACGTTTTTGTATACGACATTTTTTGTTTTTCCTTCTTTGGTCAAAACATGTAGGTTTTGTGGACTCGATACTCGTGAGCACGCCACATACAGTTGCCCATGGGAGAAACAGTTTTTTTCTAAATGAACACCAGCTACTTTGAGTGTCTGTCCTTGAGCTTTGTTTATCGTCATAGCGAATGCTGCTTTCAGGGGAAATTGTACTCTTTTGAATTGGAATGGCAAATCGGTAGGGATTATTGGAATACGGGGAATTAACACTTCTTCTCCCTTTGCTGTTCCTGTCATAATTATTGCTCTCACAATATTGCGTCCCAGGTGTGTAATTTGTAGACGTGTGCCATTACACATTCTTGGTGCGTCAAGATTTCGCATCAACAGGACCGGGACACCTACTTTTAGCCTCAACTTATGGGAAGGCACCCCCGATAATTCTAAGGAGTTAAGAAATTCTACAGGGAACGATGTCACTTGCTCAGTGTCCATGACATTGTCTACGGACAGATACTCAACAAAATCACCTTCCACATCTGACATGATTTGTTCGTTGATCTGCCCCACTACTTCGTTTGTCGGTGCTAAAATTGCCCTTTCGCACAGCCATTGTCTGTTCTTCATATTGGTTGCAAGATCGGGATAGACGTTGTTCTTTAAGTCATCCATGTTACAGACAACATTACAAAATTCACGATTCAATGTAATCATTCCGTCACTATTTGTTTCCATACGGTCTTCTCCGATTTTCAGAAGAGCATCCGCATATTGCACCAATTGTGTATCACTGTGCAGTTGTACTCGCATATTTGTAGTCAGACAAAAAATTTTTACATGCACCCATAATGGAGACGCTTTTAAACATGCATTTATTTCATCTGCCGGCGTGCCTCTAGTAATTACCGGCAGAGTCTGTCTAAAATCGCCAGCTAAAAGTACCACCATACCACCCATGATACTTTGGTTACTCTTAATATCTTTTATGGTCCGATCTAGTGCTTCTATCGCTCTTTTGTGGGACATGGTACATTCATCCCAAACCAACAGCTTACATTGCTGTAACATTCGTCCACGGTCACTATTTTTAGTAATGTTACAAACTGGCATTTCCTCATGAGCTAAGTTCAATGGCAGTTTAAGTACTGAATGTGCCGTTCGGCCACCATTAAGTAACGTAGCTGCTATTCCAGAAGAAGCTACAGCAACAGCAACTCCTTTATCTTTACGAATTTGGGCTAAAAGTAAATTTAAAAGAAATGTTTTACCCGTGCCTCCTGGCGCATCCAAAAAGAATAAACCACCTTCGCCACTTTCGATTTTTTGCACAACATTCTCAAAAACTAATCTTTGTTCTGGGTTTAGACGCGGAACAGACTCAGTTATTTGTTGTTGTAAAGAAGCAGCATCGTAACTCAATTCTCTTATTATATCACTGCAAACTTCCCCAGTTCTTTGCGGCCTGCTCAACCCAAAATCTGACAAATCTTTCCCAGTTATAGTTATGACTTGGTCTTCTATCTTTGTTAGGGCTTCATTAAAAATGAAATCATTGTATGTAACGTTTGGATTATGATGTTGTACTCTGTGTAAAATATCGTCGGCCATTTGAATTTTGTACCTTTCCCACAGTTGTTGAGGGTTTGAAAGCCCACATGTCGCTATTAGTATAGCAAAAAGCATTCTCACCTTGGCCGCTGATCTACATTGTGCAGCCTCTTCCAGTGTTATATTCCAATGATTGTCATCCTCCAATAATCCTCTTGCCTCACATGCCTCTCGAAATGTTGAAAATTCTTGATTGTTGTATTTTTTGAGATCATTGAAAGAGGTTGGCCCACGCACATGGTGTAGAAGCATCCTTAAACAAAAACATTCCATGTTAGTAACATGGACTGTGTAAACCCGTCCTAAGGCATCTCCAGATTTGACACCAGGCCAGTTCTGAACCGAAGTTCCTTGAATTCGGCGTTTCCAAGTTTTTCTGGTTGCGTCCCATGTGTAATATCTCGGTACCTCAGCATACATAAGAGTTCTTGCAAACTCATCTCTTATGCAAAGTTCAAAAAAAGCTGTAAGGGTGGTTTTTGGTCGAGTAGATAGTCGCTCGTGGAAATTATCTTCTGTAAAATAAACTCGTTCACCGTTCTCTAAGTGTACACTTAGATGTGTAACGGTGGGGTGCCTTTCGTGCAACGGGAACCCTAATAACCGCCACACGGCTTCGTTGCTGCTAACATAACGACCAGATTGATATGTATGTACTTCATTTACGCGATTTGCAAGCTCTGTGCTCCTAAAATTGAAAATAGCTTGGTCACTGCCTTTGTTAATATATTTGCAGATATATTTGATAGCGCGCACTGAACTGCAAGCCTCAACATTTATATGGGCGTTAAATATTTTTAATAGAATAGCGGAATAAGGGACCACCCAACTATTATCAATAGTGACGTAACTCCCATTTCGTAGTTTCACAGATGCCGTTCGACCTCCGTCTGCTGGTGCTCTTCTACGATAGAGTGGGTATCCGTTTTCACTGTGGACAGTGTCTTTGTGTAATTTGCGAGGAAATTTCTTTGTGCATTTTCCATCTTTCATGCAAGGGCACTGAGGATTTTCAGGTCCACATGGACCATGAATCATGTTTTTAACTATAATATCATGAAGTGTCTTGTCAGTGCTTGGATCGGGTATTTCTGCGCTGATAATATTATCAATTTGATCGGGTCTCAACTTGTCTTTTAACCACAATAATATGTGGACATGTGGTAGGCCACGCTTCTGCCACTCTATGGAATACATAAAGCAGATCACTTCTCCAAATATTCTGCCTTTGGAAATAACAGACATAAGTTTTTTAACTTTCAACCTAAAAACTCTTGCGACTACATCATGCCTATCAATCGCGCTTTGACCCGGCATTAATTCATTTACTATTTCCGGCCATGCTGGGTTGCAAGTAAACGTAACGAATAAGTCAGGGCGACCATATGTACGTACATAAGCAAACGCATCCTGAGTATATTCGTGTAAGTACCTCGGACTATTTACAAATGAAGACGGTAAAATTATCATTCTACCAATATCATTTGGATTTAGATTAGCGTCATTCGCTACTGCGTCTTGAAGGTGGATATAATTTTCTGCTCTTAATTTAGTTTGATTTAATGTTATGTATCGTAATCGTTCACTTTCTACCTTAACGTACATATCAACATAAAACTGATTGGCCAGTTGCCTGCATCGTGATATAATATTAAAATCATTTTCTCTAATCATGATATGAAAGGCATAAAAGTCCATACATGATACCTTTTTGTTAGGCAAGGGCAGGCCAGTTACAGGATCGACTTGTGGAATTTGAAAGTGATACCCTTCTTGCCCTTTGCTAAATATTAGCGGATATTGTAACGCATCGTAAAATTTATGTGTATCCGGCACCCTAGTTAGTGTGTTATCACGGGCATGTAAAACTATATCACGGGAAGCAAACTGTTCACCACAAACCATGGCTGCGACTTCATTTATTAAAGGTGCATTATATCGTCTTTCGTGTTCCCCACTTGGTGTACGATCTGGGTGAATCACCAACTTATAATCATCTCCCGGCATTCTTTCTAAGGCTGTTGTGAAAGTGTTTATTAGGC
Source organism: Philereme transversata (assembly GCA_963924445.1). NCBI lineage: Eukaryota > Metazoa > Arthropoda > Insecta > Lepidoptera > Geometridae > Philereme > Philereme transversata. The sequence goes on from OZ004347.1 coordinate 19,395,487, forward strand.
GGTTATGTTCATGCAACATTCTCTGAATCTTTAAGACAATATCCTTTTCTACTAATTGAATGTTTTGACACCTGCGGTCAACCTCGTCGTTTTCATTTCCCATAAAATAAATCTGTAAAAATTTTGGTTGCTCATTATTTGTAGGAAGCAAAGAACCAATCCTATGATAGATTTGACCTTGGATTGTAAAAGTAGATGAAAACCCAGGCATAACCACCTCATTTTCTACACCAAATGACGTCATTTGAAAGCATGAATTATATTTCCTTATTTTGATTAAAAAACGCCGCGATTCGTTGTTATCACCTAAAAGTAAAGACTTCAATGGTTCCTCTGGTTCTCCAAGTATTGGAATTGAAACCTTGCCACCAGAACAACACATACCCGGAGTTTCTTCTTTCCACTTGAGTGCTTCACAATGTATACATTTTTTATCCATTCCACCTATGAGAAGTAATCGATGGTTATTATACTCAATCGATGGGTCATAATCAAAAGCAGCATTGTGGAATGCTCCCCATGTATACATTGTAAACGCATTTCGCCTTTCTGACTGCCGTTCAGCATTTAACACACGTCGTCTTTGGGATTCTTCTGGCATCTCTGCAGCTATCAATGATGCGTGTCGCTCAGCATCTAAAATCTGCCGGGCCTGAGTCTGTTCATAGGTCTCGGCAGCTCTTTGCGTTGCGTGTCGCTCAGCATCTATAATCTGCCGGGCCTGAGTCTGTTCATAGGTTTCGGCAGCTCTTTGCGTTGCGTGTCGCTCAGCATCTAAAATCTGCCGGGCCTGAGTCTGTTCATAGGTCTCGGCAGCTCTTTGCGTTGCGTGTCGCTCAGCATCTAAAATCTGCCGGGCCTGAGTTTGTTCATAGGTCTCGGCAGCTCTTTGCGTTGCGTGTCGCTCAGCATCTAAAATCTGCCGGGCCTGAGTCTGTTCATAGGTCTCGGCAGCTCTTTGCGTTGCGTGTCGCTCAGCATCTAAAATCTGCCGGGCCTGAGTCTGTTCATAGGTCTCGGCAGCTCTTTGCGTTGCGTGTCGCTCAGCATCTATAATCTGCCGGGCCTGAGTTTGTTCATAGGTCTCGGCAGCTCTTTGCGTTGCGTGTCGCTCAGCATCTAAAATCTGCCGGGCCTGAGTCTGTTCATAGGTCTCGGCAGCTCTTTGCGTTGCGTGTCGCTCAGCATCTAAAATCTGCCGGGCCTGAGTTTGTTCATAGGTCTCGGCAGCTCTTTGCGTTGCGTGTCGCTCAGCATCTAAAATCTGCCGGGCCTGAGTCTGCTCCTCAGATTCTTGGGATCTAGCTACTTGCGCAGTTCGAGCTCTTTTAGAGCTACGCGCTAAATTAGATTTACGCTTGCGAGGCATATTACTTAACCAGTTACCTACCTAAAGTAATAAAAACAGGTAAGTACTTATGCAAAAAAAAATTCTTTAGCTGACAAAAAAATTTAGTTAAAGGTACTGAGTACGAAACTATACTTAAGGTAGGTACTTATACACATTGCATGAAATAAAACAAAAACAAAACGAATTGCTAAACTAAAACTAAATGTTAAAAAAAATATACTATCCACATGGAATAAAAACAAAATGAATCGATAAAATTATATGCGAAACTACTGGAACTATTTTATCCACATGGAATAAAAACAAAATGAATCGATAAAATTATATGCGAAACTACTGGAACTATTTTATTCACAAAACAACATTACTTACCTATTAATACTCAATAAAAACTATGCTGACCTTCTTAGGTACCGTAACTACTTACTAAATGTGAAAAAACTTAAAAAAACCTGCCTACTAATCTACTACAATTTTATACCTATCCTAAAAAATGAATTAAAGTATTTATTTTACCTATTAACTATAATTCTACCTACTACTAACTTATGCTAAACTAATAATAACAACCAAAACAACTAAGTAAATAACACAAAATGCTTATCCAAGAAACCCTAAACACCAATGAAAACGTAAAGAAAGCGAATACGTTGCAGCTCAAAATTGTAGATATCGCATGCGTCCGCCAACGACGTCTGCCCTCACGTGTCTGCCCGTTCGGGTAAGCATACTTTGTGATCTACACTCCTCCCACCGAGCCATCCGCGTCCCCCGCACGTCTTTGCCGCCGCGCCGCGCTGCGCGCCCGCGCCCGCCAGCCCCGCCACACCACACCATGCATCGTCACACTCACACATTCATAGTGTATAGGCCGATGGGCCTGATGGACATGTCAGGCAGAAAGTATTCTAAAAGCTGGCTAGGAGTATTTGAATTATGCGATACATAACTGCACCCCGCGTTTTCACCCGCATAATTCCGGGATCGGGATCGGGATAAAAAGTAAAGATGTCCTTTCTCAAGATTCCATCTATCTCTATACCAAAATTCATCAAAATCGGTTCAGCGGTTTAGGCGTGAAAACGAAACAGACAGACTGTCTATGTCTTTCCCCAAGGTTCCATCTATCTCTATACCAAAATTCATTTAGTAGGCATATACGATACATAACTGCACCCTGCGTTATCTATCACTCGCATAATTACGGGATCGGGATCGGGATCGGGATAAAAGGTTGCCTTTGTCCTTTTCCAAGGTTCCATCTATCTCTATACCAAAATTCATTTAGTAGGGATATACGATACACAACTGCACTCTGCGTTTCCACCCGTATAATTCCGGGATCGGGATCGGGATCTGGATAAAAAGTACCCTATGTCCTTTCCCAAGGTTCCATCTATCTCTATACCAAAATTCATCAAAATCGGTTCAGCGGTTTAGGCGTGAAAAGGTAACAGACAGACAGACAGACAGACAGAGTTACTTTCGCATTTATAATATTAAGTAGGGATGTCAATATCTTATATTAAAATTTAAAAAAATCATTAATACTATAAAAACAGTGGTCTAAAAGCCACAGCGTCAGTTGTTTCTTAAATACCTTGCAACACTTTCAGTTCTTCGGGTATTTTATTAAAGAAATGTTTAATAGTAGACATTTTTCTTGCAAATATCCTTATGGTATACCTATTAGGTTCATAAACTTAGCCCTTTTTTGTTTGGTTATAACAGCAATACGTTTCTTGAAGTAATCAGGATAGGCTTAAACAAAAACACAAATATCCATAATATGGTATGGATAATATGTATATCGTGATATAGAAACAAGTTATTAACTTTTATGGCTAAAATCCACTTCTTTCATATTTACAATATTTACGTACACGAAAGCACGATTTATACAAATCACGTAACATTCGGTGCAGGAATCAAAACTGTTATTTCTGCTGTTGTTGGCCACTCGTCCACCCTATATAGGTTAATAGATAGGTATAGCAATCCGTAGATGGATAGAGCTATCTGTTGGTCGCGTTCCGTTGGAATGGGTGCCTCGGGCGCGCTACAATGCGAGGCATCGCCCGATGGCCGGTGGCCAGCCCGAGCGCGTCATTCCATCCCACAGTCTGCAGATAAGGGCCGCCCGATTTAACATCTACACTCGAGGGAGTACAAGATGATGCTTTAACTTCTATTTACTGTGAATGTTTGCTACCGATATGTGGAAAGTATTGGGTTACATTACATACTTCGTATTATTATAAAAAATAAATATATTAAATATAAATAAATAAATATTAAATATTGCTGAACATTTCACACAGCGCTATCTAGCCCCAAACTAAGCAGAGCTTGTACTATGGGAACCAGATAACTGATAGAATAGTTATATATACTTTTTTGTAAATACTTACTATATATATATAGAAATATATGTAGAAAAACACCCAGACACGGAACAAATATCTGTAGATCATGCAAACATTGTTCCGCAGCAGGAATCGAACCCGCTACCTCCTGCGTCTCAGGCAGTCAAAAATAATAAATAATATAAAAATTAATTATAAATTTGAAAGTAACTCTGTCTCTCTGTCTGTCTCTCTGCCTTTCTGTTCTGGACCGCCCGACTGGAACGATTTCGATGAAATTTGGTATATAGATAGATTATGACCGGAATTGAGAGCGTGCGCTTTTATAACAAACTCCCAAGGGATGTACAAAAATTGACAATTAACAAATTTAAAAACGAAATGAAACAAAATCTTTATAAAAGAGCCTACTACGAGTATAAAATATCGGATTATTTAGATGATAGAGAAGCTTGGGATTGAAACTGCTCCAACTCGTTCAAAATGTTACAATTTAGACGTAATTTCTTTTCTGTATTATGTATTGTAAAAGGATCATTAAAAAAAACAACCAGCCTTGTTTTCTTGCCTTTCTTTCCTGGCTTGGTTGCCAAGGAACAGGCAGTAAAATTGACGTTTCAAAGTGATCCTTGTGATTTTAATGAATAAAAATATTTGACTTTGACTTTGGAGACATATGCTACTTTTTACCCGACTGCGCAGAATGAGAGTAAATGTTTTTAACTTCTCTCGTATGGATACTGTTTTTACCTAATGTTTATTGTGTAACTATTTGTAAATAAAAAAATAAAATAAAAACAACCTTGTGAGTATTTGCGCGCTCTAATAGTCTCCCTCCGTGTTCTATTTACACACAACTTTCTAGCTGACAAAACTTTCAATAAACAAATCTAGATTTTAATCATACTATCGCCCTGCTTGAGCAAGTCATTCGTAAATAGGGGTCCTTTAAATATTTTGATTGATCGAGCGAAGCGAGATCTCTAAATCAACTTGGGCAAATCGGCGTTGTATGTATGGATGTTTGATTGTCCGAGGATAACTTTCGAAGCGTTAATCCGACCATCGTGAAGTTTGATACATAGGTATATAGTGATGACACAATTTTGGTGTGACTAAATGAGCTAAAAATGTTGGGGGGTTGTTGAGATATTGGAGTTCAAGAGGGGTAAAAAAATGAAAATGAGACTATTATGTCAAGTGGTAGATCAAATGAAAGATCTTCATTAGTACATTTAGACTCCGTGTTTATTATTAGCCATAATGAAAACTGAACTCTGACAAAATTCACAGGGTACACCAGTGCCCCCACAGTGTTGTAATTTGGTATGCCTGTAGCTTAAGTGACACATATATAGGCAAAAGTCTGAAATCCAGAATAACTGCAATTTGTACCCCAAAAAAGAGTAACTAAATTTAATGAACTACCGTTACCAGTAATTTAATGAAACTGTAGGTCATGAATGAATGAATGAATGAAAATTCTTTATTATACCTTACAAGCTAAACACAACAGATATAAAAATAAAACAAATAAATGTAAGCATAATGGGCGATCTTATCGCTTAACAAAGCGATCTCTTCCAGACAACCTTTGGATGCATGTCATGTTAGTTGGCTATGCATTTCGGGGCACTATTTTGATTGTCAAAGATTTCGAATAATATTTTTTTGTTATAAGGGAGACTCGCGAGATCTCAGTTCGGGGCGAACCACTAGTTATTTAAATTTGTCAACATAACGAGCTCACGGATTGTGAACCTTATATATAGGTATAAATACGCATACAGTTTGTCGTTATATTATTTATAGTTTTTGTAGCACACACACATTGCTTTTTCTAAATAATATTCTATCTTTACGATTTGTACACCAGATAAACTGGTTAATTGTAGTGAAATATATTAATCACTAGCTTCCGCCCGCGGCTTTGTACGCGTGGTGTGTCGATAAAAAGTAGCCTATGTTTTAATATAGGTCATAATCTATTTCCATACCAAATTTCATCGAAATCGGTATAGCCGTTACGACGTGATTGAATAACAAACAAACATCCAAAATTTCACATTTATAATATCAGTATGAGTAGTGTGAATTGTACCTCCAGTCATTAAATACATTTATTTGAATCAAATTGCAGGATATTTTTATATAATTAAATAAGAAGGTCTACCATTAGCCCTTTACACAATAAAGTATCTTTTTCTGAATTTCATGATCGAAACGTGACATTATCATGTTTCGAATACTGACAAATACCTAAATAATAAACACATGACGCAGACTATACAGTATATGCGTAATAAACATTCTATGTACTATGAGTATACATATTTTTGTTTTCCTGAAGGTTTAAATAACTTGGCAAATGAACTGATAAAGCCGCAGTGAATCAGCATCAGCTGTGTCCTGAAAACTACGAGTACCCGTCCGCTTCGAAGAACCCGCCACCAATAACATTTACTAGAAGCGTTCCTTTAGTTAAGCATACACGTGTTATCTGTTCAACTTGTGAGAGCGAAAAATTATCAACTTTGCAAGTCTCATGCAAATCTAAGAGGAAATATGTACTCCTTTGCGCGCGAGTGTAAGATTTGACATACTTAAAGTTTGCATGGAGAAGGAGGGGCTAATAATAAAATTAACCTAAAAAAATATGTATTACGTTCGAATTTCGACCTCTGTGTACATACTTGCAACGTTGCGTAGTGTCAATAAATTGAACGAAATGAACGAAACGAACGAAATGAACGAAAAAACGACATGAACGGAATGTACGAAAAGTTTCGGACCGGAGCACGCATAGTGTAGGGTTCAAAAAATATAATTTTTATCAGTTTTTCCACTACATCATAAAAAATGTCCGTGATAATTGTCTGTGAAATGTTTATTTAATAAACTAGTGGTTCGCCCCGAACTGAGATCTCGCGAGTCTACCATAAAAACAAAAAAGTATTATTCGTAATCTTTGACTATCAAAATAGTGCCACGAAATATATAATCAACCAACATGACCTACAGTTTCATTCAAATTACAAGTTAACGGGAGTTCATGTTAATTTGTTATACTTTTTTGGGATACAAATTGCAGTTATTCTGGATTTCAGACTTTTGCCTATATTTGTGTTACTACCAAATTACAGCACTATGGGGTCACTGGTGTCCCCTGTGAATTTTGACAAAGTTCAGTTTATATTATGGCTAATAACTTAAAAACTGCATGGTTCAAACTAAAAATAAAAACGGAATCGAAATGTACTTACAAATACCTTTTATTGGACCATTTGATTTGATAGTCCCATTTTGTTTTTTTTTACCCCTCTACAACCCCAATATCTCAACAACTCCCCCACATTTTTAGCTTATTGAGTCACACCAAAGTTATGCCATCACTACCTACCTAAATACCAAATTTCACGATGATCGGATAAACGCTTCGAAAGTTATCCTCGGACTAACAAACATACATACATACAACGCCGATTTGGCCAAGTTGATTTAGAGATCTCGCTTCGCTCGATCAATAATTTATCTATCTATTTTATTAGGTTCTTTGTCAGGTTGACTACGGAATCCTATTGTACAAGTTTTAAATAAAAGTTTTATTGTGAATAATGGTCCCATTTAGAGGAGTAATAAGTAACATTTTTAACATTTGCAATAAAAAGTATATCTTTGTCCTACTTGTACTTGTATTTAATTGCTCTGATTTAATAATTTTGTATTTAATTTGAACATTTGCATACCCTATTAGGGTAGAACATACATGCGCTTAACTTATAGACTAAGACCTACTGATACATAATCTGATAATTACATCGGGCAAACCAAACGTACCATAGCCGAGCGTGTCAAAGAGCATATCGCAGCTGTCAAAAATCGCCAGATAAACAAGTCAGCGATAGCAGAGCATCTGGTAGACTCGGGACCGAATCGATTAAACTTCATGATCCTAAGGTTCTCTCTAGTGAACGCCATCATTACAAGAGAATGGTTCGTGAAGCGATTGAAATCAAGAAATTACAAAATTTCAATCGTGAAGCTATAGACTCTCAGCGTCCTGGAACCCGGTGATTGCAAGGTGTGCGCGTCGTGATCGGTCGTCTCAGTGCGTAGATACGGTTAGTGTAGTGTGTCGTAATACGAACGAGGACATTTCTAATTTTGAAGACCAAGTGAGGGTAGTTGCTGCAGCTACCCACACTTCTCGACGGTAGCTCCAAGTACTCCAGTCAACCCGTGACCACGCCTGTTGCAACACATAAAAAACACACGCGATAAATACCCGTTTTAATCAATACTTATGTACAGTGATCGCGGAAGTTTGAAAAATACTAGACCTACCTGTATTTACTATGTTCTCGCAAATAAACGTTATCTTATCTTATCTTGATTGCTTCAGTATTTAGTTTGGTTTTTGCGGGAGATTCAATACCGCTAGAAACGCGTAGGTCAGTGGAGGCAGATATACCGTAGCTCACCGGATCCGCACTGAGAACCCAACACAGCGAACGGTAACTGTATACTCCACGTTGGTCGTCGTAACTAAACTACGCGTTGGTAGGATATATCCATACTAGTATAAATCGAAAGTAACCCTGTTTGTCTGTTTGTTACGTTTTTACAACAGCTGAACCAATTTCGATGAAATTTGGTATCTAAATAAATTATGACCAGGAGTGAAACATAGACTATTTTTTACTCGACTGCGTAGAAGGAGAATAATGTTTTTATCGACAAACCACGCGTGCTAAGACGCGGCGGAAGCTAGTATCGCAATAATGTAGGCATAACCTGTATATGTGGGCGGATGTACGCAGTTTTTGTGTATAGCTCGCTGCAGGATGCCGCGCCCGAAATATCTGTCTATCAAGCATAACGGTAAACTGTACCATATTTAAAAAAATATATTACGAACCATCAGTGCAAGCACGGAACTTAAATCAATCGACTTTGACAGAATCGGTAAGATCTACGAGGATTTTAATAATTTTGTCAAATAGGTCGGCAGCGAAATTTTAAAAATACTGTGACTTAAACGTGAATTTGTCAATCGACAGTTCCGTACTTCCTCTGCAGACGGGAATTCAACCCGCGACCTTGACCTTGAAAAGTTTATAGCAATTTCCCTTAATACGATTTTATCTGTTGTTCCGTGTCGGAATACATTTTAACCGGAAACATTCTAAAATAAAAATAAATTGAGGAATATTAAATTTTAAAAATATGTAAAAATTTTAACATTTGCAATAAAAAGTATATCTAAATGTACCTACTTGTACTTGTATTCAATTGCTCTGATTTAATAATTTTATATTTAATTTGAACATTTGCATACCCTATTAGGGTAGAACATACATGCGCTTAACTTATTAGACCGATTTAGTTATAGACGAATTAGAACTAGATTATAGACGATTAACCTACTGCTGATGTATTTACTATGTTCTCGCAAATAAACGTTATCTTATCTTATCTTGATTGCTCCAGTATTTAGTTTGGTTTTTGCAGTAGATTCAATACCGCTAGAAACTCGTGGGCAGTGCAGGCGCACTGAGAACCCAACAGCGAACGGTCACTATAAATTTTTGAATTGGCGAGTTCAAAGAGTCACTTCCATCGTTGCCAGGTCGCTGGACATCGCTGGCACACTGGCGGCGGGCGATGCGATGGCGCCCGGCAGGCTTCGCTTCCTGTCGTGCTATCAGTTATGATTGCATTGTCGCCATCTTGGATACTTGTAGTTGGTTGACCTGACGTATCGATTCGAAAGACAACTATGTTCCCTAAATATTTGCTCTAGCCGAGAATCAAGGAATCAACTGTCGACTTTATTGAAGTCGAATCGTCCTAATTCCTTGATTTTAAAAGTGTTAGTAATTTTTGATTACAATTATATGCAAGCTTTCTAGCTGGAATACACATTCAGGTTTGGTAGATTTAGAGTTGGTTGGAGGTTCTGAAAGATAGTTTCCAAGATTATGAACTGGAAGGCTGGTTTTTTTTCTTATATGAGACTAGCTTCCATCCGCGGCTTCGCACGCGTGGTTTGTCAATAAAAGTAGCCTATGTGTTAATTCAGGTAATAATCTACGTACATACAAAATTTCATCGAAATCATCGAACATCTAAACTTTCGCATTTATAATATTAGTGTGATGGTTTAGGAGTCTTATTAATAGCGCGACCAACGTAGATTCAAGATCGTTCTACAAATAACGTAGGTACATACTTAACTAAGTTAGGTACATCGTAGTTTTAAGCTTTTAACATAATTAAGTCGGCCTACGTTATCTCTGGGCGGAATGAGCTAGATTTATAGGTATCATAGGGAGCTACCCTTTTATGCGGAGAGGAATGAGGGGAGGGAGGCCATTGCACTTCAGTGGCTAATGGGACATATCATGGTTATACGACGACTTCCGTGGCGCAGTGAGCGTATAGCCAGCTGAGACGCAGGAGGTAGCGGGTTCGATTCCCGCCACGGAACAAATGTTTGTATAATCTACAGATTTTTGTTCCGTGTCTGAGTGTTTTCTATATTATTATAAGTATGTATTAACAAAAAAAAAGTATATAAGTATTCTATCAGGTATTTGGTTCCCATAGTACAGGCTCTGCTTAGTTTGGGGCTAGATAGCTGTGTGAAATGTTCAGCAATATTCTTTTTATTTTATTTTACACAATATTTATATGTAACTAACTGCCGTCCGCGGCTTCGTACGTGAGATTTGTCAATGAAAATAACCCTGCTTTTGCGCAATTGGGTAAACACTAGTCTAAGTCCAAATCCAATCGGAATCTATTTTTATACCAAATTTCATCGAAGTCGGTCCAGCAGTTTAGTCGTGAAAACGTACCAAACAGACGAGAGAGTTACTATAGACACACAAGCTGACGGGCCTCCTGATGTTAAGTGGTCACCGCCGCCTATAAACTCCTGCAGCACTCGAGATACTGCAGTCGCGTTGCCTCACCCATCTTGAAGGCGTTCATTGTGAAGCCCACTATAAAAACCTCCGGAGGAAGGTCATTCCCCATCTTGCAGATGCGTAGAAGAAACGAGCGGGTGAAACGCACCGTGTGAGACTTCCATGCATCTACAATATGTGGATGAGCTCGTTGCCGGTTGCGGAAGGTACGATGGTAGAAGTGGGAAGCAGGGATTAAATTGAACAGCTCTTCAGAACATTTGCCGTTATATATTTTATAGAAAACGCTGAGCGCTCCGATGTCACGGCGCAGACTCAGCGGCTCCAGGGCCCGTAGCCAAATTACTTTCGCTGTGAATCTATTCGATTTCTACATACATTTGTTGTCGCTGTATCACTTGGTATTTCTATAGCATGTGTCAAATCCCATACATTTTCGGACGTATCGACTAGCGTCATCGCTAATCGACTGTAACTTGGCTAAGTCCTCAGATCCCTAGATACTACTGGTTCGTCGACGATAAGAACGGCTCTGCGTTGCAAGGAGTCTAGGGGCTGCAGTTGGTATTTCGGTGCACCGTTCCAGATGTAGTATGGATGTCAACTAAATAATAATACTTAGTTATATGCTACAAAACATATATACTCGTATATGTTAGTTATATATGTAAATTTACAAATAACACACGGTAGCAACTGAAATGCGTAGGATTAATTATTAAGTACGGAGAGGAAACCAACACTTCCATTAATTGGCACAAACGCAGACAAACAAGCTGTTCTAAACTAATTTACTCTTATCACCCCATTGTATGTACTTGGGGCACAAATTATTTACTAGCTACACAATATATACCTACTAGTGGTTCGCCCCGAACTGTGATCCCATAAAAACTAAAATATATTATTCGTAATCAGTCACTATCAATATAGTGCCACGAAATCTACCACATTACTTAACCTACAGTTTCATTCAAATTACCGGTAACGAGAGTTCATATTAAGTGGTTACTTATTTTGGGGTACAAGATGCAGTTATTCTAGATTTCAGACTTTTGCCTATATTTGTGTCACTAAAACTACACGAATACAAAATTTCAGCATTGTGGGGTCACTGGTGAATTTTGTCAAAGTTTTGTTTTTATTATGGCTAATAACTCAAAAACTACAAGGATTAAACTAAAAATAAAAACAGGGTTGAAATGCACTAATGAAGACCTTTCATTTGACGTCATATTTGACCTAAAAGTCTCATTTTAATTTTTACCCCCCTTGAACCCCAATATCTCAACAACCCCCCAACATTTTTAGCTCATTTAGTCACACCAAAATTGTGCTATCACTATCTACCTATATACCAAATTTCATGATGATCGGATAAACGCTACGAAAGTTATCCTCGGACAAACATACATACATACAACGCCGATTTGCCCAAGTTGATTTGGAGATCTCGCTTCGCTCGATCAATAATTATTTTGTATTATGTTCTGTCGTGTTAAATAGATGTTTTCATTAGCATTTAATGTTCATATCAAACTTAATCCTACTACACGCATCCCTTTTAAACAGCGATAAACTCTTTTTTGAACCTTCATTATCATCATTGATAGTCACTGCTTCTTATAAATCTTAGTTTGAATCAATAGCCGTTATCACTGTTGGCAGTAATATGATAACGTCTTCAAGCATCCCTAAACTTATTGAGCGACTAAACATGTTTAAATTTTACGTATTTGTATGATTTGACAACTTAAATCATATTTAGCCATTAAATACGTTAAGGCATCGTTGCGCGAGTCGCTCTAAGAATATTTTTTTGGTGTTTTGGGAGACTCGCGAGATTTCAGTTCGGGGCGAACCACTAGTAATCATAATACTAGAGTGCCTTAAGGAAACTATTGCTAATTACCCAGAATATCTGAAACAGCCCCACGTGAGTCCTTTATAGGGAACCTTTAGAAGGCGAATGTCGCCGTTATGTTGACGACTTCCTCTGCTCTATAGCCTTTCGTTGTTATGGGCAGTATAAGCCATCCGCGTAGTAACTGTGTCATCCGCTGTGGCTGGCTCTTATCACGCCCTATGGAGGAACGAAATGGACGAGTTGTTGGTACGGGGTTTAGTCCTCGTTAAGTCGGCATAACATAATACTAATAATAAATCGACCTCCGTGGCGCAGTGGGCCAACAGTCGGCTGAGACGCAGGAGGTAGCGGGTTCGATTCCCGCTGCGGGACAAATGTTTGCATGATCTACATATCCGTATACATTGTTCCGGGTCTGGATGTTTATATAATATAATAATATAAGTATGTGTTTATAAAAAAAAGTATATAAGTATTCTATCAGTTATCTGGTTCCCATAGTACAAGCTCCGCTTAGTTTGTGGGTAGATAGTTATGTGTGAAATGTCCACTAATATTTATTTAATCTTTATTTCAATCAACAATAGAAAGGTACAAGATGTTAAAACCTAATTCTACGGCCCATATACCTTGGTGACTAACATACATATCATAATAATTTAAAACTATTTAGTAATAAAATAAATAATAAAAATAATTTATTCCAAATAAAACATGGATACAAAGAAGAGAGGGTTCTCTGTCTTCTGTTTTAGTAAAAAAAACTGTATTACAGAAGACAGCTTCATCCCCGATACAATGCTGACACATAAAATTGAAAAAAAATATATATATAAATATATAAATTTGTATAATTAGCAAAACTAACGCTCGATTGTTTGGGCTTAGAGACTAAACATACGTTTATAATTAAAGAAGGTGTAAACTAGACTAAAATAGTTTTAATGTAAGACTACGCAATCTAAACCTATAACAAAGTAATAATAATTTAAAGATACATATTTGCACAACTTAACCACTAACACGGTAAGTTATTTTGCTAATTGCAGAATCCTAGTAGAGGTAGAAGACAACAATGTAGTAATAGTAGATTATGATATAAGTGCGGTAAGTTGAAAATTACAGCCGAGGCGATATTGCTAGCCTGAGCCGTAGGCGAGGGCTACAAGAAAGCAGAGGATGTAATTATCAAAGCGCACGTATGTCATACGACGTTTTATAACATATTTGCGAGGAAATAAATAAAACTCGGACTTTCTCGGAAAGAAAAAGTAATTTTTACTTTTTCACAAATTAGCGATGCGCGCGCATCAGCGCTTTTTTTTGAGGCTAAGGCACAAAAACAGCCAGTATTACTAATAAAGTAAATTAATATTTTTTTGCTTTTGTTACAGATAAATGGTTGTAATTTATAGTCAAAATTTATTAAATTAAAGAATTAAATGTTTATTTTTTATAATTTATCTCCCAAAGTTAATTTTATTCATAAAATGTTGACCACTTTTCTGACATCAAACTCTTTGCTAAGATTTAAAAAAGTACCGTCCGTTTGAGACAGAACATCTTGACAAAACGTACGTTTTACCTTATTAAAAAGAAACTCATGCGTTTTACATTACAATAACGCACAAGTACGTAATGACATACATTACGATATTGAAATTGGTGAAATAAGAGACCCTTTACGAGCAAATGTGTTATAATATAAATTACGGTAGTGGTAGGTTAAAAGTTCTAGTAGGAACACTGGGCGTTATCACCGGATTGAGGCGTCTGAGAACCAGCACTACAGAAGTGTTACCGTTTGGTCTTGCGTAATGTTTTATTATATTTTACATTTGTTTATTTTTTTTTACTGATTTTGTTATGTTTACAAATCGTACAATCTTGTTAGAATTTATGTACTCCTTAATAATTATTCATTAGTGATTGTAATCCGCTTTGTTAATTTGAAATGAATAAACAAATTATTCGGGTACTTATGAGATAATTGATGCAACAATAATATTTTTCTTTGAATACGTGTTTGTTTGTATTGGTATTTAAATTTATTTAATGGTTAACGTTAACGTTAGATTTTATCTTGAAATTTATCATTCTTACTGTTGGTTGTGCAGACTTAGAGTAGCCGGACTATACTCACAATAGTAATAAAGGTATGAGTGGTTTGCTTTATCGTGCTCCTCAAAAAGCATTTTAATATTATTTTTACTGTCAGCGCTAAAGCTAAGTAAAGCAAGAAAACAACGCATTTATTTGAAAAGAAAATTTCTTATTTTTGAGAACTTTTAATACAGAATTACTTATTAGAAACAAAAAATCTTAGAGTTTTCCGTACCTAAGTGTTCGGATAACACTGTAATTTTTTTTTTATACCAATGAAATATTGAGCAAGATTTAAAGATTTTTTGGACTTCTGCTATAGAACTTAAATAGCATACCGTAGATACTTATCAACATTAGCATCGATTGTGCCACTACAAAGTTTGACCACAGAATAGGAACAGAAGTAACGTTTAGTATAACGAGCGAAATCAGCCACATAGATCACGCGCGTACGAAGATCTCCGAACAAGTCACTCGAAGCTTCGGACAAATTGATCCTAGATTCGAGATTCTCGTACGCGCACGTCTATGTAAATTTGTACCAGTACTAAAATTAGTTGTACTAAACCACAGAATAGTTAGGAGCAGTAGTTAACTTCTGCTCCTAACTATTCTGTGGTCTTACCTCACACACGTTATAACACCATCTTCATCTATAGAATAGTCACGCACTTGGTAATGTGTGGTATTACCGAGCCGCAAGGCCGAGTGTCGCGTCATTTACTGTCATTTCCAGAAGCATGATAGAATGCCGCAATCATGTTCCATCAGCTTGTAATCACGTCCCATCAGCTTGCAATAGCCGAGTACCATCGCCATCAGCTCCAGAACTCCGCGACGTTTTTGCAACTTGCATTACGGTGCGGTGCATCCAGTTCACACAGTAGAGCGTAACTCAGGGGCTGCCGCAATTAGTGTCGATCGGCTCGCAGGCTATGCTGCAGTATTACATAGGATATGGATCGTGAAGGAACTGGCGGTAAACTTGCAGTTTCAAATAATGCATGGTGATTTTAATGAAAAAAATAATATTGAATTTATCTGTATGGGTTCTTTATTTCTTTCAAAACGGGTCCTTATGAGAAAATATTTGTTATTCGCATTACAAGTTAATTTTCGGTAATTTTGCGTCTGATTAGTGAACAGATTGGGGTGATTGGGGATCCTGAAAAATTTAGCCCTACACAAACTGTAATGCATCAGCCATCAGTAAACAGAGCCTTCGATTGGGTAGCACTGTACTCAGGCTGGTAATGAGGCGACTCACAAATGGGGTTTTAACCGAGTGCGCGCACGTTAATGCGTTTCCACGGAGGAGTGGGGAGTGGGGAGCGGGTAGTGGGTAGGCTTAGACGATGTAATAGCGCTATTAGGGCCTGATGGACGGCTGTCCGGCAGGTTCGGTTTATGACGTAAAGGAATTGTTTTAGAACCCGTGGCGGACAATCACACGGGAATTACGCGCTTACTGTAATGAAATGAATAGTGGAGCCGTTTCGATACTCATTAGGATCTACGGCCTGTATCACCAAATCATTTATTTTGAATTGTATTCTTCTTTAATTTTACTGATAGTTTTGTTATGTCTTCAGTAGTATCAGAAATTATCAGCGAACGAACGTCAATATCTTTAATTATTTATTCAAACGGGTATTTATCGCATATGTACCTATTTTATTTGTTATTCCGATTTATTTGTTATACCCGTTTTAATCAATAATTATGTACAGTGATCGCGAAAGTTTCAAAAAAGACATTATTTTTTCTATGTCTACTGATTCTCATGTAAATGATAATTATTATATTTTTGAGGATAAACGATTATTAAACCTGATCAGAATGCACGTGATATCTTTTTCATTTCCTACAATAATGCAAAAGTTTCACAGTAAATTAAATATTGGTCTTTATACGTAAATAATGGATTTTCTTGGAACTGGCCGATCGTTTAATTGAAAGATCAGTTTCATTTCATAGAAACGAAGGTGTTTACTCAAAAATCGGTTATATTACGCATCTGCCAATCATACATTAACTCTCTCCGTCCAAAAGTTGTCTGAAAGAGATCGCTTAACTTGTTTCTCATTCTGTTGTATCTAGCACAGGAAATTCCATATAGGAAATAGGTATCACGACAGATTATTGATATTAATTGACGACCTCCGTGGTGCAGTGAGCAAATAGCCGGCTGAAACGCAGGAGGTAGCGGGTTCGATCCCCGCCGCGGAACAAATGTTTGCAAGATCTAGATCTTGCAAACATTTGTTCCGGGTCTGGTTGTTTCTCTATATATTATAAGTATGTATTTACAAAAAAAAATGTATATAAGTATTCTATCAGTTATCTGGTTCCCATAGTACAAGCTTTGCTTAGTTTGGGGCAAGATAGCGCTGTGTGAAATGTCCAGCAATATTTATTATTATTATTAATGATTTAACTCAAAACGACATCAAGTGTGACAATAAAGTTTAATGAAAGGGCAGTAAATTTCAACCCCGCTTGGATTTTTGATTTAGGCCTTATAGTTTTTGTGTTATTAGACTTACTAGACAAAATTAAAACTGAACTTTGACGAAATTCACAGCGTACACCAGTAACCCCACAGTACTGAAATTAGGTATGTGTGTAGCTTTAGGGACACACATATAGGGAAAAGTCTGAAATCCAGAATAACTGCAATTTTTACCCCAATAAAAATAACCTAATAACAATTAAATAATGTTAATTTTAATTGTAAATAAATGGAAGTGTTTATTATATGTTTTTTAGGCTAAGGGCTTATTTTACTTTTTATGGGCCGTAGAATAAGTTATTTACTAATCTGTAACTATTTAATTGATGCCCGAATTAAATGATTTAAGTATTATTATTATTATTCATCTATCTACTATAGGGTTCTTTCAAAAAGAACGTTGTCGATTTTTGAAAGGGTCAGTAACGAGCGAATTACAAACCTTTGGTGTGACCAACGACCATAGGCTACGGTAACCATTAGGAGGGCCGTATACTTATTCTTCCCTTTTTAATGGTAAATATAAAAAATATATCAGTTCTCTATACGGCAGAAGCAGCCGCCTTAGTTCACATCTGAATGCAAACGCGAATGCAAAGCTATTGACGTCGCCGCTTCCTGCCTAGCCTTCTCAAACGACGGATGCTGTCTGCGATCTAGGAGGTGCAGAGGCTGTCGTAAGTAGCTGACCAACTCAGCTGTTCAATACACCTACACAATGTTTCAGATGCCTAAGAATTAACGGACGGTGCTTGTAGTTATTACCTAATATTTGCTACCTTCAGAATCTTGACTGTAAAACCCCTTCTTCGGCAGTAGTGTAAAATAGCAGATGATGTAAACATGCTTTTCACGTTATTTTTCTCAGAAAATACTAAGGTTATTGTTAATGTTTCTTTGGAATATGTAGTAGTTGTTCAGCAGTTACTGAATGACAACGCTTTTCCTTTACAATGTTTACTATTCAATGCCGGGAACGTTGCCATTCCTAACACAATTGTGTAAGATTCCGTGCAATGTATACGACATTCAGGGCAGTTATCCCGAACCTAGTTACGATATCACATCGCAGTGTAGCGGTATAATGCTCGCTTCGTTTACGGCCCGCAATAAAGGCGGTAGTAAAATCCGCAGTGTGCGCTTGACAGCGGCTGAGACGTGGCTTCCAGCAATCTATGCTGTAATGGTACTCCTACTGAGAGGTCTCGCTAATGGAAGTTCAATGTGTACCAGTTGTTTATGTGCACTGTATCCTGTAGTACAGTACAAAGTCGGTGAAGCGCTCTCGAGTTCAGCCCACTCGTATATAGTAAGACAAGGCTAGTATTATACCAACAATACTGTAGAGCAGGGTTTCTCAAAGTGGGGTACGTAAACCCCTAGGGGGTTCGCCATTCGACGGCAGGTGGTTCGCGACAAGCTTTACGTAATAACATGATGACTGGCAGGCACGTGCAACACACATGGTGGCAGGAGTCATTATTAGAAATGTCCGTAGATAAAACTCTTCAAGCTGATTTAAAAAGGATGTCTTTGATAGATTTTTGGGCAGCTAGACAGGAAGAGTATCCCGAACTCTCACGCAAAGCAATGAATTTCCTTTTACCCTTTGCTACAACATACTTATGTGAGAGTGGGTTTTCACACCTGGTCATGGTAAAAACTAAATACAGAAATCAACTTGAAATTGACTCCATTTGGGACAAGAAACAAGCACACCCATCACATAATTATATGTAATATTAAAAAGATATTTCTTTTGGCACTTTATTTGTTACCTTTTATCGAAAATAATTTATTTTATTTTATTGAAATAAACCTTATTTTCTTCAACAGTCAATTTTATTATTTATTTTGGGGGGGGGGGGGAGAGGGGATTTAATTAGTTAGTTAAGGGGTTCGCTCTCACCTGGAAACTTTAACAAGGGTTCGTGGAGCCGAAAATTTATTCCTGCTGTAGAACAACAAAATAAGTAACCGTTTTCTTAACTTCTTTACAGCTAGCCACCTTGTAACACGTTTGCGTTCATCAAGGGGACCTGTCCGTGTCCGTGAAACCGCCGCGCACCGCTATAAACCAAAGCGTATTCCATAGAACCTATACAAAGGAGTCCCTTTGTATAAATTCTCTCACCTTCCCCGCACCTACCGTGTATTCTGCGCCACCATCAATTCTGTCGGCTTCCCATAAACAAAATAACTATAAATAGGGTGTTTTATTATCATGTGAATATACAGTCTGGTAGCTACAGATATTATTTTGAAATATTATTAAAAGCTCCCCTTGTTTGCGAGGTTTTTTCAGAAACGATCCACCATCAATCTTTGGAGTTCGCTTTCAAGGAACACAGATTGTTACTCCGTAATTAATAACATTGAGTACAACAGTAATCGAAAATCTGCAGCCCTGCGGCAGCCAGAGGACAGCGATGAAAGAATCAGTACGCCAACTCCATTCGTGATGAGCTAAAGGAAATAGGTAGTATTTACCTATTCAAAATAAGATTTGCTGAATAGATTATGTCGAGGCCTACCAATAACGATTTCACTTTCACGTGTACATTAAAATTTACGCCCTTGGTAATGGAGCACGCAGGTTCCTACTTTAGAATACCAAATTTGTTGATTTTAACAATTCTACTTGTCTAAAGCTTCTTTCTAGATGGAAAGATTTATATAAATACTACTCTTTTGTACTTCATAACACTAGTGGTTCGCCCCGAACTGAGATCTCGCGAGTCTTCATTTAAAACAAAAAAAATATTATTTGTAATCTTTGACTATCGAAATAGTGCCACAACATAAATAACCACCTACTTGACCTTTAGTTTCATTCAAATTACAGGTAACGGGAGTTAAAGTTATGTGGTTATCCTTTTTTGGGGTACAAATTGCAGATGTTCTGGATTAGAGACTTTTGCCTATATTTGTGTCACTTAAACTACATGCGTACCAAATTACAGCACTGTGGGGTCACTGGTGTAGGTACCCTGTGAATTTTGTCAAAGTTGAGTTTTTGTTATAGCTCATAACTCAAAAACTATAAAAATTTTACTGAAGATAAAAACTGAGTCTAAATGTACTAATGAATACCTTCCATTTGACGTCCCACTTGACCTAATAGTCTCATTTTCAGTTTTTTTTTACCCCTACGAACCCCAATATCTCAACAACCCCCCAACATTGTTAGCTCCTTTAGTTACACCAAAATTGTGCCATCACTACCTACCTATATACCAAATTTCACGATGATCGGATAAACGCTTCGAATGTTATCCTCGGACAAACAAACATAAATACATACATACAATGCCGATTTGCCCAAGTTGATTTGGAGATCTCACTTCTCTCGATCACTTAAACAATAAAATTAGGGCAACGTAAATCTATGTGGTTAATTTAGTGGCTTTACGCTAAGTAGCGATCTCTACTAGACACCTTACAATTATTCATTAACGAGCCAAACTTAATAAACATTCACCAACACTCAGACGACCTCCGTGGCGCAGTGGGTGAATAGCCGGCTGAGACGCAGGAGGTAGTGGGTTCGATTCCCGCTGCGGAACAAATGTTTGCATGATCTAAAGATATTTGTTTCGGGTCTGGTTGTTTTTCTATATATTATAAGTATGTATTTACAAAAAAAAAGTATATAAGTATTCTATCAGTTATCTGGTTCCCATAGTACAAGCTCTGCTTTGTTTGGGGCTAGATAGCGCTGAGTTAAATGTCCAGCAATATTTATATTTATTTAACACTATACTCAGACTTTGTTTTGCGATGAAGACGGCCAAAGTACAAGTTCGTTACCCAGCAGTTATCAGGTTCAGGCGCAGAACGCACAACAGCTTGTATCTGCAGCGGACAATATCCGCTGGCTGTAGTCCGCTGGCAACAATGGTAACAAAGTGAACCTCTCGCGAATTCAAACGCTAATTACCCGAGTAACGGACACCTCATTACAGTTTTTGGGGCAAAGTGTACAAGTTGCGGTAGGGCAACTGATGGTCGGCCGCACCAATTACTAAAAGTTTTTTAATCCGAGTTACATTCGTAGTAAAAGTAGTAAATACTCTACTGACTATTATGTGGTTTTGTCTCTAAACTACTCCGAGGTACTGCGAAATGTTTATGTTGTAAAATAGTAGTTAGTGCATTATGAAAACTGCGGGTGAGTTTTAGTTATCTAGAACAATGACAAAAGTACGTAAATGCCGGGACTAACTCTGACGTCAGAACTTTAGGCAACCCTGATGGAAATCCCTACTAATATTATAAATGCGAAAGTAACTCTGTCTGTCTGTCTGTTACCTTTTCACGCCTAAACCGCTGAACCGATTTTGATGAATTTTGGTATAGAGATAGATGGAACCTTGGGAAAGGACATAGGGTACTTTTTATCCAGATCCCGATCCCGATCCCGGAATTATACGGGTGGAAACGCAGAGTGCAGTTGTGTATCGTATATCCCTACTAAATGAATTTTGGTATAGAGATAGATGGAACCTTGGAAAAGGACAAAGGCAACCTTTTATCCCGATCCCGATCCCGATCCCGTAATTATGCGAGTGATAGATAACGCAGGGTGCAGTTATGTATCGTATATGCCTACTAAATGAATTTTGGTATAGAGATAGATGGAACCTTGGGGAAAGACATAGACAGTCTGTCTGTTTCGTTTTCACGCCTAAACCGCTGAACCGATTTTGATGAATTTTGGTATAGAGATAGATGGAACCTTGGGAAAGGACATCTTTACTTTTTATCCCGATCCCGATCCCGGAATTATGCGGGTGAAAACGCGGGGTGCAGTTATGTATCGCATAATTCAAATACTCCTAGCCAGCTTTTAGAATACTTTCTGCCTGACATGTCCATCAGGCCCATCGGCCTATACACTATGAATGTGTGAGTGTGACGATGCATGGTGTGGTGTGGCGGGGCTGGCGGGCGCGGGCGCGCTGCGCGGCGCGGCGGCAAAGACGTGCGGGGGACGCGGATGGCTCGGTGGGAGGAGTGTAGATCACAAAGTATGCTTACCCGAACGGGCAGACACGTGAGGGCAGACGTCGTTGGCGGACGCATGCGATATCTACAATTTTGAGCTGCAACGTATTCGCTTTCTTTACGTTTTCATTGGTGTTTAGGGTTTCTTGGATAAGCATTTTGTGTTATTTACTTAGTTGTTTTGGTTGTTATTATTAGTTTAGCATAAGTTAGTAGTAGGTAGAATTATAGTTAATAGGTAAAATAAATACTTTAATTCATTTTTTAGGATAGGTATAAAATTGTAGTAGATTAGTAGGCAGGTTTTTTTAAGTTTTTTCACATTTAGTAAGTAGTTACGGTACCTAAGAAGGTCAGCATAGTTTTTATTGAGTATTAATAGGTAAGTAATGTTGTTTTGTGAATAAAATAGTTCCAGTAGTTTCGCATATAATTTTATCGATTCATTTTGTTTTTATTCCATGTGGATAAAATAGTTCCAGTAGTTTCGCATATAATTTTATCGATTCATTTTGTTTTTATTCCATGTGGATAGTATATTTTTTTTAACATTTAGTTTTAGTTTAGCAATTCGTTTTGTTTTTGTTTTATTTCATGCAATGTGTATAAGTACCTACCTTAAGTATAGTTTCGTACTCAGTACCTTTAACTAAATTTTTTTGTCAGCTAAAGAATTTTTTTTTGCATAAGTACTTACCTGTTTTTATTACTTTAGGTAGGTAACTGGTTAAGTAATATGCCTCGCAAGCGTAAATCTAATTTAGCGCGTAGCTCTAAAAGAGCTCGAACTGCGCAAGTAGCTAGATCCCAAGAATCTGAGGAGCAGACTCAGGCCCGGCAGATTTTAGATGCTGAGCGACACGCAACGCAAAGAGCTGCCGAGACCTATGAACAAACTCAGGCCCGGCAGATTTTAGATGCTGAGCGACACGCAACGCAAAGAGCTGCCGAGACCTATGAACAAACTCAGGCCCGGCAGATTTTAGATGCTGAGCGACACGCAACGCAAAGAGCTGCCGAGACCTATGAACAAACTCAGGCCCGGCAGATTTTAGATGCTGAGCGACACGCAACGCAAAGAGCTGCCGAGACCTATGAACAGACTCAGGCCCGGCAGATTTTAGATGCTGAGCGACACGCAACGCAAAGAGCTGCCGAGACCTATGAACAAACTCAGGCCCGGCAGATTTTAGATGCTGAGCGACACGCAACGCAAAGAGCTGCCGAGACCTATGAACAGACTCAGGCCCGGCAGATTTTAGATGCTGAGCGACACGCAACGCAAAGAGCTGCCGAGACCTATGAACAAACTCAGGCCCGGCAGATTTTAGATGCTGAGCGACACGCAACGCAAAGAGCTGCCGAGACCTATGAACAAACTCAGGCCCGGCAGATTTTAGATGCTGAGCGACACGCAACGCAAAGAGCTGCCGAGACCTATGAACAAACTCAGGCCCGGCAGATTTTAGATGCTGAGCGACACGCAACGCAAAGAGCTGCCGAGACCTATGAACAAACTCAGGCCCGGCAGATTTTAGATGCTGAGCGACACGCAACGCAAAGAGCTGCCGAGACCTATGAACAGACTCAGGCCCGGCAGATTTTAGATGCTGAGCGACACGCAACGCAAAGAGCTGCCGAGACCTATGAACAAACTCAGGCCCGGCAGATTTTAGATGCTGAGCGACACGCAACGCAAAGAGCTGCCGAGACCTATGAACAGACTCAGGCCCGGCAGATTTTAGATGCTGAGCGACACGCAACGCAAAGAGCTGCCGAGACCTATGAACAAACTCAGGCCCGGCAGATTTTAGATGCTGAGCGACACGCAACGCAAAGAGCTGCCGAGACCTATGAACAAACTCAGGCCCGGCAGATTTTAGATGCTGAGCGACACGCAACGCAAAGAGCTGCCGAGACCTATGAACAAACTCAGGCCCGGCAGATTTTAGATGCTGAGCGACACGCAACGCAAAGAGCTGCCGAGACCTATGAACAAACTCAGGCCCGGCAGATTTTAGATGCTGAGCGACACGCAACGCAAAGAGCTGCCGAGACCTATGAACAAACTCAGGCCCGGCAGATTTTAGATGCTGAGCGACACGCAACGCAAAGAGCTGCCGAGACCTATGAACAGACTCAGGCCCGGCAGATTTTAGATGCTGAGCGACACGCAACGCAAAGAGCTGCCGAGACCTATGAACAAACTCAGGCCCGGCAGATTTTAGATGCTGAGCGACACGCAACGCAAAGAGCTGCCGAGACCTATGAACAGACTCAGGCCCGGCAGATTTTAGATGCTGAGCGACACGCAACGCAAAGAGCTGCCGAGACCTATGAACAGACTCAGGCCCGGCAGATTTTAGATGCTGAGCGACACGCAACGCAAAGAGCTGCCGAAACCTATGAACAGACTCAGGCCCGGCAGATTTTAGATGCTGAGCGACACGCAACGCAAAGAGCTGCCGAGACCTATGAACAAACTCAGGCCCGGCAGATTTTAGATGCTGAGCGACACGCAACGCAAAGAGCTGCCGAGACCTATGAACAGACTCAGGCCCGGCAGATTTTAGATGCTGAGCGACACGCAACGCAAAGAGCTGCCGAGACCTATGAACAAACTCAGGCCCGGCAGATTTTAGATGCTGAGCGACACGCAACGCAAAGAGCTGCCGAGACCTATGAACAGACTCAGGCCCGGCAGATTTTAGATGCTGAGCGACACGCAACGCAAAGAGCTGCCGAGACCTATGAACAAACTCAGGCCCGGCAGATTTTAGATGCTGAGCGACACGCAACGCAAAGAGCTGCCGAGACCTATGAACAGACTCAGGCCCGGCAGATTTTAGATGCTGAGCGACACGCAACGCAAAGAGCTGCCGAAACCTATGAACAGACTCAGGCCCGGCAGATTATAGATGCTGAGCGACACGCAACGCAAAGAGCTGCCGAGACCTATGAACAGACTCAGGCCCGGCAGATTTTAGATGCTGAGCGACACGCATCATTGATAGCTGCAGAGATGCCAGAAGAATCCCAAAGACGACGTGTGTTAAATGCTGAACGGCAGTCAGAAAGGAGAAATGCGTTTACAATGTATACATGGGGAGCATTCCACAATGCTGCTTTTGATTATGACCCATCGATTGAGTATAATAACCATCGATTACTTCTCATAGGTGGAATGGATAAAAAATGTATACATTGTGAAGCACTCAAGTGGAAAGAAGAAACTCCGGGTATGTGTTGTTCTGGTGGCAAGGTTTCAATTCCAATACTTGGAGAACCAGAGGAACCATTGAAGTCTTTACTTTTAGGTGATAACAACGAATCGCGGCGTTTTTTAATCAAAATAAGGAAATATAATTCATGCTTTCAAATGACGTCATTTGGTGTAGAAAATGAGGTGGTTATGCCTGGGTTTTCATCTACTTTTACAATCCAAGGTCAAATCTATCATAGGATTGGTTCTTTGCTTCCTACAAATAATGAGCAACCAAAATTTTTACAGATTTATTTTATGGGAAATGAAAACGACGAGGTTGACCGCAGGTGTCAAAACATTCAATTAGTAGAAAAGGATATTGTCTTAAAGATTCAGAGAATGTTGCATGAACATAACCGCCTAATAAACACTTTCACAACAGCCTTAGAAAGAATGCCGGGAGATGATTATAAGTTGGTGATTCACCCAGATCGTACACCAAGTGGGGAACACGAAAGACGATATAATGCACCTTTAATAAATGAAGTCGCAGCCATGGTTTGTGGTGAACAGTTTGCTTCCCGTGATATAGTTTTACATGCCCGTGATAACACACTAACTAGGGTGCCGGATACACATAAATTTTACGATGCGTTACAATATCCGCTAATATTTAGCAAAGGGCAAGAAGGGTATCACTTTCAAATTCCACAAGTCGATCCTGTAACTGGCCTGCCCTTGCCTAACAAAAAGGTATCATGTATGGACTTTTATGCCTTTCATATCATGATTAGAGAAAATGATTTTAATATTATATCACGATGCAGGCAACTGGCCAATCAGTTTTATGTTGATATGTACGTTAAGGTAGAAAGTGAACGATTACGATACATAACATTAAATCAAACTAAATTAAGAGCAGAAAATTATATCCACCTTCAAGACGCAGTAGCGAATGACGCTAATCTAAATCCAAATGATATTGGTAGAATGATAATTTTACCGTCTTCATTTGTAAATAGTCCGAGGTACTTACACGAATATACTCAGGATGCGTTTGCTTATGTACGTACATATGGTCGCCCTGACTTATTCGTTACGTTTACTTGCAACCCAGCATGGCCGGAAATAGTAAATGAATTAATGCCGGGTCAAAGCGCGATTGATAGGCATGATGTAGTCGCAAGAGTTTTTAGGTTGAAAGTTAAAAAACTTATGTCTGTTATTTCCAAAGGCAGAATATTTGGAGAAGTGATCTGCTTTATGTATTCCATAGAGTGGCAGAAGCGTGGCCTACCACATGTCCACATATTATTGTGGTTAAAAGACAAGTTGAGACCCGATCAAATTGATAATATTATCAGCGCAGAAATACCCGATCCAAGCACTGACAAGACACTTCATGATATTATAGTTAAAAACATGATTCATGGTCCATGTGGACCTGAAAATCCTCAGTGCCCTTGCATGAAAGATGGAAAATGCACAAAGAAATTTCCTCGCAAATTACACAAAGACACTGTCCACAGTGAAAACGGATACCCACTCTATCGTAGAAGAGCACCAGCAGACGGAGGTCGAACGGCATCTGTGAAACTACGAAATGGGAGTTACGTCACTATTGATAATAGTTGGGTGGTCCCTTATTCCGCTATTCTATTAAAAATATTTAACGCCCATATAAATGTTGAGGCTTGCAGTTCAGTGCGCGCTATCAAATATATCTGCAAATATATTAACAAAGGCAGTGACCAAGCTATTTTCAATTTTAGGAGCACAGAGCTTGCAAATCGCGTAAATGAAGTACATACATATCAATCTGGTCGTTATGTTAGCAGCAACGAAGCCGTGTGGCGGTTATTAGGGTTCCCGTTGCACGAAAGGCACCCCACCGTTACACATCTAAGTGTACACTTAGAGAACGGTGAACGAGTTTATTTTACAGAAGATAATTTCCACGAGCGACTATCTACTCGACCAAAAACCACCCTTACAGCTTTTTTTGAACTTTGCATAAGAGATGAGTTTGCAAGAACTCTTATGTATGCTGAGGTACCGAGATATTACACATGGGACGCAACCAGAAAAACTTGGAAACGCCGAATTCAAGGAACTTCGGTTCAGAACTGGCCTGGTGTCAAATCTGGAGATGCCTTAGGACGGGTTTACACAGTCCATGTTACTAACATGGAATGTTTTTGTTTAAGGATGCTTCTACACCATGTGCGTGGGCCAACCTCTTTCAATGATCTCAAAAAATACAACAATCAAGAATTTTCAACATTTCGAGAGGCATGTGAGGCAAGAGGATTATTGGAGGATGACAATCATTGGAATATAACACTGGAAGAGGCTGCACAATGTAGATCAGCGGCCAAGGTGAGAATGCTTTTTGCTATACTAATAGCGACATGTGGGCTTTCAAACCCTCAACAACTGTGGGAAAGGTACAAAATTCAAATGGCCGACGATATTTTACACAGAGTACAACATCATAATCCAAACGTTACATACAATGATTTCATTTTTAATGAAGCCCTAACAAAGATAGAAGACCAAGTCATAACTATAACTGGGAAAGATTTGTCAGATTTTGGGTTGAGCAGGCCGCAAAGAACTGGGGAAGTTTGCAGTGATATAATAAGAGAATTGAGTTACGATGCTGCTTCTTTACAACAACAAATAACTGAGTCTGTTCCGCGTCTAAACCCAGAACAAAGATTAGTTTTTGAGAATGTTGTGCAAAAAATCGAAAGTGGCGAAGGTGGTTTATTCTTTTTGGATGCGCCAGGAGGCACGGGTAAAACATTTCTTTTAAATTTACTTTTAGCCCAAATTCGTAAAGATAAAGGAGTTGCTGTTGCTGTAGCTTCTTCTGGAATAGCAGCTACGTTACTTAATGGTGGCCGAACGGCACATTCAGTACTTAAACTGCCATTGAACTTAGCTCATGAGGAAATGCCAGTTTGTAACATTACTAAAATAGTGACCGTGGACGAATGTTACAGCAATGTAAGCTGTTGGTTTGGGATGAATGTACCATGTCCCACAAAAGAGCGATAGAAGCACTAGATCGGACCATAAAAGATATTAAGAGTAACCAAAGTATCATGGGTGGTATGGTGGTACTTTTAGCTGGCGATTTTAGACAGACTCTGCCGGTAATTACTAGAGGCACGCCGGCAGATGAAATAAATGCATGTTTAAAAGCGTCTCCATTATGGGTGCATGTAAAAATTTTTTGTCTGACTACAAATATGCGAGTACAACTGCACAGTGATACACAATTGGTGCAATATGCGGATGCTCTTCTGAAAATCGGAGAAGACCGTATGGAAACAAATAGTGACGGAATGATTACATTGAATCGTGAATTTTGTAATGTTGTCTGTAACATGGATGACTTAAAGAACAACGTCTATCCCGATCTTGCAACCAATATGAAGAACAGACAATGGCTGTGCGAAAGGGCAATTTTAGCACCGACAAACGAAGTAGTGGGGCAGATCAACGAACAAATCATGTCAGATGTGGAAGGTGATTTTGTTGAGTATCTGTCCGTAGACAATGTCATGGACACTGAGCAAGTGACATCGTTCCCTGTAGAATTTCTTAACTCCTTAGAATTATCGGGGGTGCCTTCCCATAAGTTGAGGCTAAAAGTAGGTGTCCCGGTCCTGTTGATGCGAAATCTTGACGCACCAAGAATGTGTAATGGCACACGTCTACAAATTACACACCTGGGACGCAATATTGTGAGAGCAATAATTATGACAGGAACAGCAAAGGGAGAAGAAGTGTTAATTCCCCGTATTCCAATAATCCCTACCGATTTGCCATTCCAATTCAAAAGAGTACAATTTCCCCTGAAAGCAGCATTCGCTATGACGATAAACAAAGCTCAAGGACAGACACTCAAAGTAGCTGGTGTTCATTTAGAAAAAAACTGTTTCTCCCATGGGCAACTGTATGTGGCGTGCTCACGAGTATCGAGTCCACAAAACCTACATGTTTTGACCAAAGAAGGAAAAACAAAAAATGTCGTATACAAAAACGTATTAAACTAAGTTAAGTCATGGATCAGGGTCAGGAAAAGTCTACCTATGTTAATCTCAATAATTCAATGTGCCGGCTTCATTAGAATCGTTTCATTATAGTTTCAGAGCCTATTCAGTCCAAACAAATTTACACGAAGTAGTAGTTCTACGCAGACGAAGTCGCGGGTAACAGCTAGTCATAAATATAGATAGACGCGGCCGGAGGTTAAATGTTGCCACTTTGAGTATTTTTAATTCAGATAGCATTAACTGTATTTTTTGTTATGGTTTTTAGGTTCTCAAAATGATTCAGATATTAAATATTTTGCTTCAGATTCATCTAAAGTCAAAGTAGGTATATTCATAGAGATCGCTAATTAGCGATAAGACCGCCAATTGTATCCATAGATTTACGTAGTTGTTTTTTTTAATATGTATTTGTTTCGTGGTGTGCAATAAAGTATCTAATCTAATCTAATCTAGGTATATTCATTATTAATTGATTAAGCGAAGCGAGATCTCCAAATCAACTTGGGTAACCCGATATCGGTGTAAACATGTAGTCCAGCCAAATAGCCCCAAAATGACATAAAATATATCTAAGAAAATGAAACTTTGACAGAAAGTAAATTTTTTTTGTGGCCTCTGAGGCCGTTGCAGCTTAACCGAACTTTTGGCGAGCGCAGATGGCGCACAGCCCTGTAAGTTTTGATGAGGCAACTAGCGCAAGGGAACTTAGATACGAACCTCAGCTTGGGCCGTTGCCAGGATGGGGATAGGAGAAAAAGGACCGGGTACATGTTTGTACCTCGTCGACCTCGCCGGCGAGGTCGGTGTACCTGTGAAGTGTTTGCTTTGTCTAGGTAGATGACTCAGAAATCCCCCCCCTCTCAAACTCTGGAGGAGTGGGGGTGTCACATCAAGTCTCTGTGCCGGTCCGGAAATCTCGTAGATCATTGTTTTTGTATTAATATTGTATTCTGCTGCTAGTAATAAGTCCAGATCAAATCGATTTTAGTAAATTGTTATTGAATAAATGAATTGAGTACAACGTCAATTTTATCGACTGTTCCGCGAGCGCAACCAATCCAAGTAACTAATGTCTTTCCACTTTACTAACGTAGGAATACAATATGATGTGCGACAAAGCTGCTGATATCGATAAAACGATTCTTGCTCTATCTCTTACTTTTGCGTCCTTGTTGGCCGTCCAAGTATTCTTGGCACATACAATTGTATGACTAGCTGTTAGCACGCCGCGCCACTCATCATCACGCATCGGTAATAAGTAGTCCAATATTTGAGCACTTATAATGACTACCAAGTGTCTGCCATTTAGTTACAGTCACGGTACCTGCTAGTAGAAAGCCAAATAGACATTAGACTCCGATTGGTCGTGTAAAACATTCTACAGTAAGAATGTTATACTCGGCGCGGCGAACCTTGATCCTTATGACAGTTCGTGTTAGTGATGGGTCGTGTCTTTGGTCGTGTCGATATTTTTTTTTTTAGACAAAGGCGTGGCTTGCATTCAGCCACGTTGGTGGAAACATGTTTTAAAAAATATTATAATGTGCATTTTTAACGTCCATTATGTTGTTGTTGTATTAATTTAAGATTTTTGGCATAGATTAAGTAGGTAAGTAAAACGAAAGTTTCCAACCTTGTTATTTTCTAATAATGTTTAACCCGGTAAACACGTTTTTGCTATATAGGTATATATTTTATCATGATAATGAATGTTCCCCATTTATTTATTTTGTCAGAAAAAGTGCACTCGTTTCCATTACCGACATTTTTTTATTGATACTTGCCGCCCTAGTTTATAAACGTCACACGACGTAAGTTTTGCAGTACGTAAACATAAATTCAGATTGAGATAACTTCTTGTAAATGTTAAGAATTGTTAAAAATATCAACGGAATATCATTACTAATGGTATAAAGCTACGTAAAATTTATAAATGGCATTTTTAGACGCCCCCAATATGATCCCAATTTAATGGTGACGCCACTACAATGTTATATGGTGATATTAGCTGTCAGTGTCATAGGGATCAAGGTTCGCCGCGCCGAGTATAGTTATCGCCTTCTGTGTTTATATTCTCTGTGTCTATCACACTAGTGGGAGGTTGTGAGGCCTTGTACGCAATTAAAATAAATGGCGGCGCTTTACGAGTAACAAGAGAATTAACGCCGAATAATAAACACAATCGAGTTACAAAGCTTCTCTACTGTTATTTTGCAGATAACATTGCGACTATGTGATCCTACTATCATATTCAGGACAATATATAACGTGTTTTATAACATACTAGCTGCGGCCTGTGGGTTCGGTTTGTCAATCAAATGTAGATTATGTCTCAATTCAGATCATCTATGTACCAAATTTCATCCAAATCGGTTCAACCGTTACCTCGTGAAAGGGTAAAAATCAAACAAAAAATAACCAAACTCACTTTTGCATTTATAATATTAGTTTGATATAATGGCTGTTCTGAGGATAGCTTTTCAAGTTAGCAAACCACAGTTCAGTACACCTATCATCAAACGTGGAGAATCCAGTGAATCCCTATGGCCTTATTTTCTTTGTATAATGTAAAGGCAAACAAACAAAAGACGCACAGTGTAACAGCGCGTCAGCATAATGTTCAGCGCGATATTTTATCAATGTTGTTTGTTGCCAGCGTGTCCTAGTTCGATTTGGTTGCCTAACTCTTCGCAGCGGATTTCCCGTGGGAAGCGACGACCGCGACTCTATATTGGAAAGGAAAGTACCTTTTCAATCTCAAAGATGGTCGAGGAATAAACGATAATAACCAACAAACCTTTTTAGAAGAATAACTCGACTCATTCTGCGGTATTTGTTTCGTCAGAATTCAAAACTATAAAACGCCGTAGAGCTTTTCGAAAGGGTGGTGTGGTAACTATAATTCGTACAACTTTAAACTCTAAAACGAGATTGAAGCTACAAAAAAACAAATGAATTCGCAATTACAACTTGAAGTTTGAAATTCACACAGGGGTGACCTGAGGCACAGGGGTGAGTAAGTACAATACACACACGTGACCGAGTACGAGCGAACAGTAATTACTTTAGTTACTGGAGTAACAATCATGGGAGACAACACGGTGACACGGTGAACTCGACGCAAGAAACTAATCGTGGAGTTTTGCTCTTGGTTAACTAAGTAATTGATGTAGTTTTCACATAAATTGGTTTGTACATAATCATGTTAGTAAATGCTTTAGAGCAGGCATGTATTCGAGAAAACTAGAGGCCAATTGAAGTCTGAATTTCAGAGAGAACTCTTAACAAACTTATGAACTTCAGTATAGTCATCTAAAATTACCGAGTAGTTAATCTGTTTTCAATCATACGTGAATAAAGTTAAAATTACAAAACTGTCGGCCCTGGCCTTGCCTTGTTCCTCAGAGACCAGCATGGCATGTCTAGGTCTACTTAGGGCAGGTTTTTATGGCAACGTGCGACCCATTCGTCGCGTATCCGCATTCCCACACATGGAGACACAGCTGTGTACTTCAACACGTATTGACGTCGTCGCTACACTCCGCGACAAGGCACGAGCGTGAAGTTAGTACTTACACGGTACATCAGGCAAACAATTATAAAGAAAGTACAATAGTTTATTCCAATATTCTGTATAATTGTAATTTATTTATATTTATTTATTTCTATTACTAATAGCAATGACTTAGAAATAGAAAGGAGAGTACAGCAAACATGGAATAGATACTGGAGCCTAAAATAAATATATAAAATTAACATGCCGATAAGTCTGAAAACCAGGATCATGAAGCCTCCTACCACGTCTGGCATACGGATGTCAGACTTGAAAATTTACAGCAAAGGCAAAAAAAAAATCAGCACCTGCCAGAGAAGACTAGAGCCTAGCATGCTAAAGATAAAGATACTAGATAAAATACGACACACAAAAATAAGAGCAATAACAAAAGCAAGAAACGCCTTAAGCTAAGCACTAAAGCTAAAGTGGAAATAGGCAGGTGATATAGCGAGGCTTACAGACCAGAGATGGATTGCAAAAATAACCCTGTGGAGAGACCCGGCAAACGAGGCAGAGGAATACCTTTGACACGATGGGAAGACGACATTATAAAAACAGCCGGCCTAATCTGGGGTCAAATAGTACAAGGTAGAGACAAATGGGCATCTTTGGAGGAGGCCTTTACCCAATCTGGGGTTCTTGCAAAATAAAGGATTAAATAGGAAACATAATAATAATTAAATAAAATACTAACCAATAACTTAATTTATCTAACAATTTAAAACTCCTAATAGTAATAAGTCTCAAGTGTAAAAAAATTTAAGAAATTACTTTTTTTAGGTTTTTTTTTTATTTTATATTTCTATTAGTATTAGTATGTAACTGATATTTGTAATATATTTTTGACATACAAATATTATGCAATGTAATGAAATGGGTAATAAATGAATATGAGAATGTCAGATTGCACTCAAAATGATGTGATTTTTGTCGTCGAGTTTATATAAAGCTAAGTACATTCGACGCAAGACCATCCTAATTATGATTTAAATCAAATTACGAATTGTGTTTCGGTTCTCAATGTAACTTTCAAGTACCTTAGATAAAAAGGAGCGTAATTATTTATCGTTGAAAATAACGCAAAGTACTCGTCATTATTTTAAGATGATTTCTAAGCCTGCTAAATTAAAAACGTGATCTGTAAAATGGATGTTGTTTGCTTAAAACTAAAAACAAATTTTACAGATACAATAAAATTATTTGTAATAATCTTATGGTGAAAAACAGTTTGTTATTGAAATTGATATAATTATTAAAAGCTGTGTTTAAATGGATTGAGTTTTATCTTTTCAATGTGTAATCCTAATAAACCCTGTTGTCCAGGATACTCCATTATACATCAGTTATCATGAACTGGACTTCCTTTAACAAAAGTTGTAGCATTCTTTTATCCTTGAAGTTTTTTAGTGACATCATCGTCATCAATATTTATTAGAGATAATTAATCCATAGTTCAAATTAGTGGCAAAAAATACGGGGTGTTATTTTTTTGCATTTGTATCAAGTCGATTACCGGCTGAAGCCAGTGAATTTTCGAATAAAAGTATAGTAATGTTTTCTTATAATAACATCGATATTTCATCGATACAATCTTTCCAAGGCTCTGTTATTTCCACTCCGTGGATTATAGACGCGTAACTGTAGCTGTTTCTGTAGCTTATTTCAGTAAGTTTATGTGGTTTTATATCCAATTACGTTATAACAAGTTTCCCAACTCGCGTTACACTGTATCGAATATCTGAAAGAGTTTGTTAAACATTCGAAGTCCATTATTCTGCTTCAGATCGAATTCATATTCTATGCCGACGGAAGAAGGTTGGAATTTCAAAGCAAGCAATAGCACCGTATGTTTTGCACATTATGAAAACATGAACTAGTTCAAATAGGAGATGTTAGTTCCATTTGGAGGACAGACGACTCTATACATATAGATGTAATAGGTTGTGGAAAAAGTCTTTTCGCATTATAGTATGTATGAACTTGTAATAAAATCTCTTTGGCTATACTATTTGTATCTGGCTGGTTTTGGTATCATTCAAAGTTTAAATTTTAAAGACGATAATTCCAGATTCAAATTAGGAAAATCTGTGATTTTTATTTGTTTTTCGTACTGTAAAAATGAGTGAATCTAATGAAGAAATTCGATACATTTTAAAATTGTACTACAAAAAAGGTAAAAATGCAACACAAGCCGTGAAAAAAATTTGCGATGTTTATGGACCTAATGCCAGTGTCTGTGAGAGTAGCACAAATTTGGTTTAAGCGTTTTCAATCCGGAAATTTTGATGTCAAAGATGCACGTCGCTCAGGTCGCCCTATTACACATAAAATTGATGCCATTTTCGAAAAAGTGGAGCAAGATCGGCATATCAGTAGTTACGACGTAGCTGAAGAACTGGGAATTGACCACAAAACAGTTTTGGCGCATTTGAAAAAAACTGGGTACACAAAAAGCTCGATATTTGGGTACCCCACGAGCTCACTGAAAGAAACCTAATGAACCGTGTACTCATTTGTAATTCTTTATTACGACGTAATGAAACCGAACCATTTTTGAAGAAGCTGATAACTGGTGATAAAAAGTGGATCACGTACGACAAGAACGTGCGAAAAAGGTCGTGGTAAAAGGCCGGTCAGGCTTCACAGACTGTGGCGCAACAAGGTGATGCTGTGTGGGTGGTGGGATTGGAAGGGCATTATTCATTATGAGCTGTTACCACCAGGCAGGACCATTGATTCTAAACTCTACTGCGAACAACTGATGAGATTAAAGCAAGAAGTTGAGAGAAAGCGGCCGGAATTTATCAACAGAAGGGGTGTCGTTTTTCATCATGATAACGCTAGACCTCACACATCTTGAAAAACAAACAAAACAAACTAAACAAGCTTGAGCGTCTGCAAAATTTCTGCATTCGATTTATTTTTGGACTCCGTAAATTTGATCACATCTCCGAATTTCGTCTCAAACTCAAGTGGTTACCTATTCGTCTTCGCCGGAATGCTCATATCCTTTCTCTTTTGTACAACATCCTCCAAAATCCCTTAACCCCTTCCTACTTGAAGGAACGATTTGAGTTCCTTCACTGCTCTAATCCTCACTCGCTCCGATCATCTGAAAATTTGATGCTGAAAACCCCAGTGCATAGAACTAGATTCTATGATGATTCCTTTACAGTTCAAGCAACACGTCTTTGGAACACATTACCGGTCTCAATACGGCAAGCTCCATCATTAGCCACATTTAAAACAAGAGTGAAAATATTTTATCTCTCAGAAACGTCGTAGTGTCGCTATATATATATATATATATGTATGTGTGTTTATGTATATTTTTATTTAATTTTATTTATCGTAGGTATATATTGTCAATATTTATTTAAGTATATTGTTTTATTTTATTGTAAATGATCAGCGTTCTGTTAGTATATACCCCCCTCCATTATTGTAATGTTACAAAAATCCTCTCCATCCAAAGGTTGTCTGGAAGAAATCGCTTCTAAGCGATAAGACCGCCCATTGTACTTGTTGCTTTGTGAATTTTTATATTTTTTGTTTGTTTCTTGTGTGGTGTACAATAAAGTATTTTCATTCATTCATTCATTCATCTTTAGCCACTCAGCAAAAATTAAGAGAGTTATTAAGAGAGTAAGGGGCTGGGAGGTGTTAATGCATCCGCCGTATAATCCTGACCTTGCACCTTCAGATTTCCACCTGTTTCGGTCTCTTCAGAATTCTTTAGGTAGTGTCAGGTTAACATCACGAGAGGACTGCCAAAACCATTTGTCGCGGTATTTTGATCAGAAGTCCCAAAATTTCTATAGCAATGGGATCATGACCCCACCTACAAGATGGCAAAAAGTTATCGAACAAAATAGTACCTACGTACTTTAGTTAAATGTAAATAAACTATATTTAAAAATGTTATGAATTTTCTTAAAATATGCGAAGAAACTTTTTCCCCAACCTAATATATATCTATCTATCTATACATTATTTATTTACATTAATCACATAACTAAAGTAAGTAACAAGATCTTATTTAAAATATTTGTTTCATCTATTTAGCCCCTAGGAGACATACGAATTTAACTTTATCTTCCCACTGCTGGTTAAAAGTCTCCCCCAATATTTTATAATATGACATGATAATTAATCGAGCGAAGCGAGATCTCTAAATCAACTTGGGCAAATTGGCGTTGTATGTATGTATGTGTAAGTATGTATGTATGTGTAAGTATGTATGTATGTGTAAGTATGTATGTATGTGTGTTTGTCCGAGGATAACTTTCGAAGCGTTGATCCGATCATCGTGAAATTTTATACATAGGTAGGTAGTGATGGCACAATTTTGGTCTGACTCAATGAGCTAAAAATGTGGGGGGTTTGTTGAGATATTGGGGTTCAAGAGGGGTAAAAAAAACAAAATGGGACCATTCGGTCAAGTGGCAAGTTAATAAAAGATCTTTGTGAGTACATTTCGACCCCGTTTTTATTTTTAGTTTAAACTTTGTGATTTTTAAGTTATTAGCCATAATATAAACTGAATTTGACAAAATTCACAGGGTACACCAGTGACCCCACAATGCTGAAATTTGGTATGCGTGTAACTTTAGTGATACAAATTTAAGGAAAAGTCTGAAATCAAGAATAACTGAAATTTCTACCACACAAAAGAGTAACCAAATAACATGAACTCCTGTTACCTGTAATTTGGATGAAACTGTAGGTCAAGTCAGTTGGTTGTTCATTTTGTGGCACTATTTTACTAGTCAAAGATTAAGGCCGGCTTGCACAACGACTCCTAAAGGTATTTAGCGTCTAAACATGTTTAAATTTTTCTATTTGTATTTTTGACAACTCCTTAAATCATATTTAGCCACTAAATACGTTTAGGCACCGTTACGAGTCGCCATAAGAATATTTATATTGTGTTTTGGTAGACTCGCGAGATCTCAGTTCGGGGCGAAAAAGTTACAAAGTGGCAAAAGGATCTACCATCCTAAACCAATTCACAAACATTTGAAAGACAGTGCATTACAGTGGATGTTTTGTCAGCCAATTCCGCCGAGCTCACTATCCACGATCTGTGGCTTTGGTAAGGATGGTGGGTGGTCGAGTGTACTCGTGTTATTGCCTGGGACGCGCGGCTCCAGGGTGGCTGCAGCTTCTTATACTAGCGGGGAAACTGATAACAGGATGGGGGTGGTAGATTGTATTTGATATTACATTTTAACCACAGAATAAATGGGTAGAAACTAGAGATTGGCTCGGAAATCCGGTGGGAACGAAACCCGTCCTCGACACAAACATCGTTCGATTCCGGTCGTGCCGAATGAATAACTCGTGAGAAAACTTGCACGACTGAAAGTTGAATAGAATGTAGCGTTCACTAAATAAGAGTGGGCCCGCATACAGTATTCGTACAAATGTGGCAAGAAGTAATATGCTTATGATGACCACTTACCCACAAACGGAAAGCTGAACTAGTATTCCATTCTATTCTCGACTCGTTGGAATTGCTCGATGCTATTGGATTGCAATTTGCGCCGCTATCAATCATTTCATTCCGTCAAACACGAGGCACATCTGCGAACGTTTTTACGTACCTATATGTTACCGCACAAGTTTCAAACGAGACTTTTTGCCACTCTCCGTTGTGTGTTGGCGACCACTAAGGCTTAAAACATATTTGTTTGGAACAAAAACCGCTGGATAACGTAAAGTGACGTACACTGAAAAAACGAATAGGTTGAATTCCATAATGTTGATTCCATTTAAGTTGCGTTAACTTAATATTATGTTTAATCAACTATTATAGTACATTTATTTCTACAAAAATTAAATTGTTAAAAATTAATAGGTTAAACCAACCACTAAAAGAGGTTATTACAACACAACATTTTTGGTATATTCGAACCTAAGTAAGTCTTACTGATAATTTAGTAAAAGTCAACATGTTAACGAAGTTGAGTAAACAAAATAACTAAGTTAAATATATATAATCAGGTCAAATTTACCTTTATAGTTCAACTTGACTGCCTCCGTGGCGCAGTGGGCGTATAGCCGGCTGAGACGCAGGAGGTAGCAGGTTCGATTCCCGCCGCGGAACAAATGTTTGCATGATCTACAGATATTTGTTCCGTTTCTGGGTGTTTTTCTATTTATTATAAGTATGTATTTACAAAAAAAAGTATATAAGTATTCTATCAGTTATCTGATTCCCATATTACAAGCTCTTCTTAGTTTGGGGCTAGATAGCGCTGTGTGAAATGCCCAGCAATATTTATTAATATTTTATTATTATTAACTATTTTTATTTTGTTAATTCAACAAATCATGTCGGTAGGTGCAAAAATCAACCAAAAATATAGGTTGAGAAAAGGTTAAAACAACTTATTACATATTTCTTTCAGTGTATGCTAATCTTGCAACTGCGGTATCTAAAAATACCTACCTAGTTTGAGACTTTTATAGAATAATTAGGATCTATATCATGCCCCTGTCAGAGTTATAAACTTTATCGGCAGCAGTTGGTAACTTCTGTCAAAGTTATACAATAAACGCTGATCAGAATTTAGCGAACTAGTTACGGTTCTTTCAAAACTTATTCGGTTTGAGAAAGTGTACTGATTCGAGCGGGAAACTTACGTAGATCAAAATATTCGGCCTAATAATATTACAATTCGTCTATAATATAATATATCGAAATACAGAACGATTGAGAAGAGCTCCATTCGTTGCATTTGAATTGTTGATAGATTTATGAATTCGTAATCGAGTATGATATGTACCTACATGATTTATTAAAATTAATATGCGTATTTTATCGGTTTTTGTTACACATTCATTTCACGTGTGATTTGGTTCGTCAATTTGGCAGAATTTTAGCGGAACCAATCTTATCTAAAAATATGACGAAATAAATGATTTATATTCGTAAAATTAAATATGAATGCATGCAGTTTATCATCTTTAAACTAGGTTTTATCATTTGTCAGTGTATGCTATCTTGATGATTCCTATAAATAAAAACAAAAAAAAATCTCTTCAACTCTTAGACTGATGTCGTGTGAGGTACTCCATTGCGCGTGTTCTCCAGGCATGCGTCGTGAAACGTGCTTCGATTTGATACTAATTGTAAAAGTATTGCGATTACATTCCAGAACAAAATTTTATATTTGAAATGAAATGTCATGCGAGTAGCAGAATTGAATATTTTTCAGTGGAGTCAAACGAAACCAAGCTTTGCAAATTTAGGTCAGTATTCCAAAATTGCGCTCAAGCGGAAATCTAGAGTCAAGTGTAAATTTTTGACAGTTCGAGAAACGGGCCGTAAATTGCGCGCCTCACTCATTTATTAACGTCACAGCCTTTGTTTGAAGAAGATTGTTTCTTTATTCATAGGGATTTTGTATTTTCTTACTATTTATGTAGGTAAACACTGTAAGTAGATGCGGTGGACGGATGCAGTTTTGGCTTGGAATGTATCAGGTATGGAGGGAAGTAATGGTAATGGTTGGTTGGTATCCAATAAGAGGTTGAACTAATGAAGTTTTCCTGCTTTCCATTGTTCAATGAAACAGTCGAGTAGTCGCACTAACTCTCAATCGGCAATTATGTCAACAGTACTGTCGCGCACACCTTCATAATGCGAACAATATACAATGGTACAGTCGCGGCGTCGACTGATTCGATTATTTTGTTCGATTGTTGTTAAAATGCTTTGTGTACTACTATTGTGATAGCGATGTAATCGGTATCGAATTCGAGATTGCTTCGTTAGTTTGATTTAAGGTTTATCCATTCGGCTTACTTCATTAACAAATTTAATTAAAAATTTACAAAAACCCCATACATACATATAAAAACCCCGTAATCAATTTCCATTTTACAGCTGAGAACTCATCACCAAAAAAGAAAAATACTGACTATTTTCAGATCGGCTGACCTGATCTTCATCACACGTAGCTAAGAACCACCCCTGTTGAACTAGCTTCCTATTACAAAAACCGCATTCAATTCGATTCATTCGTTGGGGAACTACGATCCCACAGATGACACACACAAAGACAGACATACGCGTCAAATTTATAATACCCCTAATTTGTGTGGGGGGTTAAAAATGGGACTATTATAAGTATATTAATTATACTAAACTCCTTTATGGATTATGAAGAATAAAAAGCAAAAGCGCTAATGATGATTATAAACTCTTAGGGTTAAGCTCTATTATGTATCTATTATGTATTATGCTCTATCATATCTATATGACCTCTATTTCTGTATTTTTAAATGTATTTTCTTGTGTGCAATAATGAATAAAGAATGATTTCTAGTACCTATCAATACGTTAATCGTAGAAAAAGAAGACATTATACTTCTCAATTTTTATTAAAAAAAAACTTTGATTGATGGCCTCTTACATTCTGATTTCTGAAGGTGAAGATGTATGTACAAGAAAATTATTGATCGAGCGAAGCGAGATCTCTAAATTAACTTGGGCAAATTGGCGTTGTATGTATGTATGTAGGTATTTTTGTTTGTCCGAGGATAACTTGTGATACATAGGTAGGTAGTGATGGCACAATTTTAACGACCTCCGTGGTGCAGTGGGCGAATAACCGGCTGAGACGCAGGAGGTAGCGGGTTCGATTTCCGCCGCACATACAAGCTTTGCTTAGTTTGGGGCTAGATAGCGTGAAATGTCCAACAATATTTATTTATTTAATTTTGGTGTGATTAAATGAGCCTAAAAATGGGGAGGGGGGGGGGGGGGGTGTGTTGTTGAGATATTGTGTAATTTGAATGAAACTGTAGACCAAGTTATTTATTTCGTGCCACTATTTTGATAGACAAAGATTACAAATAATATTTTTTTGTTTAATCGGAGACTCGCGAGATATCAGTTCGGGGCGAACCAATAGTTAAACCATACCATTGAACCACTAGTTATGATTGGTCGATTGTTAGGTGTGGAAAACTTTTCTCTTTGTTAGTAAAAGTGGTTAATTTAATACTGCTTAATATAGTATGTCTACTTTACCTATTATATTAAGGAACTTACCAAAGGAACTGTAAAATAACAATCACTGCAAACTCTCAGTAAATCCACTTACAACTCCTTTCAAAACTTAACAAAGACTTTTCTAAAGTTTTTATGAAAGAATTGTGAAAGTGTAGGTCCTGCCACAGCCAAAGTACCAGTTACCAACGCCACAGTAAATATAAAACCAGTAATATAACTTATGACAATTGACTTATCGTATATATTTTTATAGTGAAACTTTTATTACATCGTCTCAAACTTTTTCGTCTGTGTGTTGCATGTCGCGTGACGGTCGGCCTCGGAGTAGGGATAAAGTGAAAGGCGCTCGTCAGCAGCCGAGGCCAATATGGCGGCGCCTATAGTTCGCATCAGCTGACCGTGTAGTGTATAGACTATTACTCATTTGTGCCAACGAAAATTTTTAGTTAAATGTCTATAATGGGAAACAAAGTTTCACTTTTACCGTGGTTTCATAAAACCACACAATCCTTTTTTATCTCTGGTTCTGTTTTTAGAACCTAAATACAGTTTTAGAACCGGTTCTAAAATACTACAACGAAAAAGCTAAGATGTTAAATAATAAATAAATATTGCTGGACATTTCACACAGAGCTATCTAGCCTCAAATTAAGCAGAGCTTGTACTATGAGAACCAGATAACTGATAGAATACTTATATACTTTTTTTTTGTAAATACATACTTATAATATATAGAAAAACATCCAGACCCGAAACAAATATCTGTAGATCATGCAAACATTTGTTCCGCGGCGGGAATCGAACCCGCTACCTCCTGCGTCACAGTCGGTTATTCGCTCACTGTACCACAGAGGTTGTCAAATATTATTGTTTCGTTGCGAACAGTGGCGGCATGTTTGAAGTAGGTAGGTATGTGACCCGCTGCGCTGGTTCCCTCCGGCCTCGGAAGGACTCGGAACCTCGAAGGGGAACGCGCCGATTGTTAATTCATCATCTCGCGATAGCGCGCACAATAGCGATTTCCGCTCAAAGAATGCTTTGTGTTTATTCTGTGGCGTATCTGCGCTTTGTGCGAATATTCGCGATAACTTCCATTGTATGGAAGTCGCCATCGCCGGCACCGTGGCTTTTTTCTTGAAAGATCTGATATCATTTAAAAGATTAAGCACGAAACTGGATCTTGAGTTACCAGCATCAGTGACAAGTGATTTATAAAAGTAAATGGGATACGTTAGAAGAACCGGCGACGAGCAATATAAATGTGGTATATTCAATCGATGACGCACTTAACACTTGCACCATCAGGGTATTAATGACCGCGCAGGGAAAACTTACTGGCCAAAATGGCTATAATCTTGAGCAGCGACGAAGATTTACATTCTTGGTTTAGCGTCGGTTATACTTAGTACCCGGTTTAGCTACGGTAAGAGTTTTTATCGAGAAAGACAACTAAAAAGGAAGCCAAGTGTTATTAAGCTTGGTATAATAAGGTTTTTACAGATGCTACGACTTTCTAGAAAAACCGGTGGCTGCTAGAAATTGTAATTTCGGTATCCCGATAAAGTAAAACTCAACAAACCAAATAAATGGCGCTTCACTTCAGCTTTCCATCATCTATACATATAAAATGGTTTGTCCTGAATGACTGACTGACGGATCAACGCACAGCCTAAACCGCTTCGCGTAGAGACCTGAAACTTGGAGGGTGTGTTCTATGTATGACGTAGGCATCCGATAAAAAAGGATTTTCCGAAATTCAACCCTTAAGGGAGTGAAAAGGGGGGCAACGTTTGTATGGGACAACGTGATTCTTTGGTCCAATCTGCTTCAAATTTTGCATAAACCTTTTTTAACAGAATTGATGGAACGTGTTTCGTATTTTATAGAAATTCATCCCCTAACGGGGTTAAAAAGGGGCAGAAAGTTATATCAATACTCCTTAGTGCTTTTGATTTAAATTACATTTTATTTTGACACAAGTTTGAAAACTCAATCCGATTTTATTCAAAAAAGGTTGAACTCACTTATAAACATAAGCAAATACTCTTTAAAATTGGAATGTCTCGAAAGTCACCGTACTATATGAGTACCTCATTTGAAGGTTTCTAAGCTTAAAGAGGTTATGCACTTTTAGGACACGGCCTCATAGGGACGTAGAGTTCGAAATTAGAAATGGACTAGAACATTTTGGTCAGAAGAAAATAGTTCGTCTTAGAAGTATAATTTAGTGTGTATTGTTTTT
The DNA here is from genome assembly GCA_963924445.1 of Philereme transversata. Classification (NCBI taxonomy): domain Eukaryota; kingdom Metazoa; phylum Arthropoda; class Insecta; order Lepidoptera; family Geometridae; genus Philereme; species Philereme transversata. The sequence continues at coordinate 19,439,723 of OZ004347.1, forward strand.
CGCAATTTTTTTACATTACACTAATATTATAAAAGTGAAAGTTTGGATGTTTGTTTATTTGTTACTCAATCACGTCGTAACGGCCAAACCGATTTCAATGAAATTTGTTATATACGTAGATTATAACCTGGATTACCATATAAGCTACTTTTTATCCCATAAATCAGTTCCCACGGGATAAAAATGGGGTGTCAAGTCAAGTTGCAACAGCGGGTGTAGCTTTATTTTTAGGTTACCTACACATTTAGAATTGTAACGCGGACGAAGTCGCGGATAACAGCTAGTCTCTAATAAAAACTTTCCCATCACGTTGTTGAGTTGTGACGAAATTTATTTTTTAGGTATAAAGTTTCTACGAATTTGTAATCACCAAGGAAACATCCGTTTCGCTGTCGAAATCGAAACGAGCTGATTCTGATCCACGAGTCCATAGAATAATGTAGTAAGGCACATACTTAGTATCTACTAGGAACATGTGATAACGTGGTCGATTCAGAAGTACCATTTAGCATGCGATCTGTGTCACTTTAGCGGTGCGTGTGCGTGGCCCTTGAATACGAGGACGCCATTTGGGTTGCTAAAATATCAATGAAGGCGAGAGAAACTACCTTGGAATCACTTTTGTAACCAGTAAAGAAAACTTCAATAATTTCATCATATCAGCCATAAAATGTCTACTGCTGAACATAGGCCTTCATTAGCCATTAGCGATTGCTTTGGAAATGTATAGACATTTCCAAAGCAATCGCTCTTGTGCAGCCTGCACCCAACGGCCCCCAGCAACCTTTATCATGTCGTCTATCCATCAAGTGGGAATAGTAATTGATCGAGCGAAGCGAGATCTCTAAATCAACTTGGGCAAATCGGCGTTGTATGTATATGTATGTATGTATGTTTGTTTGTCCGAGGATAACTTTCAAAGCGTTGATCCGATCATCGTGAAATTTTATATATAGGTAGGCAGTGATGGCACAATTTCGTATCAATGAGCTAAAAATGTTGGGAGTTGTTGAGATATTGGGGTTCAAGAAGGGTAAAAAATAACAAAAATGGGAATATCCGGTCAAATGGCACGTCTAATAAAAGGTATTTATGAGTATATTTCCACCCCATTTTTATTTTTAGTGTAAACCTTGTAGTTTTTAAGTTATTAGCCATAATAAAAACTAAACTTTGACAAAATTTACAAGGTACACCAGTGACCCCACAGTGCTGTAATTTGGTATGCGTGTAGCTTAAGTATCATAAATATAGGCAAAAGTCTGAAGGCCAGAATAACTGCAATTTGTACCCCAAAAAAGAGTATCCAATTTACATGAACTCCCATTACAAGTAATTTGAATGAAACTGTAGGTCAAATTATATGGTTATTTATTTCGTTGCACTATTTTGATAGTCAAAGATTAAGAATAATATTTTTTTTTGTTTTTATGGTAGACTCGCGAGATCTCAGTTCGGAGCGATCCACTAGTTTTATACATATTTAAAATTCCAATATTTAGCAATAAACTGATTTATCCATCGAGCCAAAAATATAATAAACGAATGCCGTGGTGCGGTACGCCAGTCTCTAGGTAACAACGTAAATTAATAACACTATTTGTGGCTACAAAATCGCAGTAACCGATTCAATGTTTGAGTTATGGAAACAATAAATAAATCAGGTTTCAGTTCCATCAATAACTGTATTTATTTTGTTCTTCTATTTCAAAACAGTTTACAACTAGTGGTTCAGTCCGAATCTCGCGAGTCTCCCATAAAAAAAATATATTATTTGTAATTTTGTACCTTATCTTTGACTATTAAAATAGTGCCACGAAATGCATAACCAATTAACTTAACCTACAGTTTCATTCAAATTACAGGTAACTAGAGTTCATGTTATTTTGTTACTCTTTTTTGGGGTAGAAATCTCAGTTATTCTGGATTTCAGACTTTTGCCTATATTTGTGTCACTAAAGCTACACGCATACCAAATTACAGCACTGTGGGGTAATAACTTAAAAACTACAAGGTTTAAACTAAAAATAAAAATGGGGTCGAAATGTACTCAAAAAGACCTTTTATTAGACGTGCCAGTTGACCGGATATACCCATTTTTGTTTTTTTTACTCCTCTTAAATCCTAATATCTCAATAACCCCGCCGCATTTTTAACTCAGTTAGTCACTCCAAAATTGTGCCATCCACTACCTATGTACCAAATTTTACGATTATCAGATAAACGCTTCGAAACTTATCCTCGGACAAACAAACATACATACATACATACAACGCCGATTTGCCCAAGTTGATTTAGAGATCTCGCTTCGCTCGATCAAATAGGTATAGGTGCTGCATTCATCAATATATATATATACAAAATAGGCAAGTTAAAGTGGGACTGGGCGGGACACGTCTGCCGCATATCGGAGGAGTTATGTGCAAAGTCCACCACCGAGTGGATCCCAAAAGACAGAAAACGACCACGTGGCAAACCGCGACGCCGATGGAAAGACGAACTCAACTCGTATATGGAAGACTGGACTACACAAGCGTATGATAGAGTGGAGTGGAAGGAAGGAAGGGAGGCCTTTGCCCTGCAGTGGGACAGTACAGGCTTCAAATAATAATAATATACAAAATACCTCAGTATTGATGAATGCAATACCTACGAGTATATTTGATCATTAACTCATTAAAGGCAAGGGGTAGTAGGTAAACCATACTATATATTATATGGTACCGACCATTATGAGAAGCGCTGCGGCAAATTCTGCGTGTCTCTGACAGTTGCGTTGTTACGAGTATCTACAGAGCTGCGGCATAACTAGGACAAAAATGTAGAAATCTTTCCACTTTGTAATAAGTTCGGTAAACCATATAGGCAATTGACACCTCCCAGCCCAGCCTTGGGCTTAAATTCTTTCCTCGGTAATAAAACACTAAATGTAAATAATTGGACCAAATTCAACTCTAACCGACAAAGCACCTTTTAAATTACAGTCGTAAAGTTATTGATCTCTAAATCCACTACGGCAAATCGGCGTTGTATGTATGTATGTATGTTTGTTTATCCGAGGATTACTATCGAAGCGTTTATCCCATCATCGTGAAATTTCGTATATAGGTCGGTAGTGATGGCACAATTTTGGTGTGACTCAATGAGCTAAAAATGTTGGGGGGTTGTTGAGATATTGAGGTTCAAGAGGGGTAAAAAAAAACAAATGGGACTATCTGGTCAAGTGGCACGTCTAATAAATGGTCTTTGTGAGTACATTTCGATTCCGTTTTTAGTTTTTGTTTAAACTTTGTAGTTTTTAAGTTATTAGCCATAATATAAACTGAACTTTGACAAGATTCACAGGGTACACCAGTGACCCCACAATGCTGAAATTTGGTATCCGTGTAGCTTTAGTGACACAAATATAGGCAAAAGTCTGAAATCCAGAGCAACTGCAATTTTGTACCCCAAAAAAGTATAAACAATTTACATGAACTGCCGTTACCTGTAATTTGAATGAAACTGTAGGTCAAGTGAGTTGGTTTTGCATTTCGTTGCACTATTTTGATAGTCAAAGATTACGAATAATATTTTTTTGTTTTTATGGGAGACTCGCGAGATCTCAGTTCGAGGCAAACCACTAGTCTAAAAGCAGCCGAAAGGTTCTATTAATGTGTTCTAGATCCTTTAGACTGTAGCGGCTCTGTTCAGTGGAATATCAATCTTAAGTCAGCAACATTAAGGTATTATTTGCAATGCGGTACGAAGATACCTAGATATACCGAACTAGACTAAAGTTGACCTCAAAAGAGCTCTCAAACCCACAACCATCAATTCATTGCCGTATGAATGAATGAATGAATGAAAATTCTTTATTATACCTTACAAGCTAAACACAACAGATATAAAAATAAAATATAAATCAAATAAATGTAAGTATAATGGGCGGTCTTATCGCTTAACAAAGCGATCTCTTCCAGACAACCTTTGGATGGAGAGGATCATTGCTTAATGGAAGATTGGCTGAGGTGTAAAAAGAATAAACTTAATAATAGCAAAAGAAAAATTACTTAACCTTAAATACAAAAATAATAGGTACATAAATAATTTTAAATAAGTAAGTATCATATATAAAATAAATAAATATGTACTTACATACATACATACATATGATAATATATACATATATCAATAATATTATAGATCAGTTGAATAATCACGACTCTTCATGGAGGTAAAAGTTTTTGAGTCTAGCTTTAAATACGGAAGGTGAGGGGGATTTTCTAATGGAGACCGGCAAGGCATTCCATAATCGGACAGCTTGGACGGAAAAGGAGTTTGCATAGAAACTGGTTCTATGCATCGGTGTTTTGAGAAGGAGGTTTTCAGAGGATCGGAGTGTTCGGGAATTTGTGCAATGAAGGAACTCGAAGCGTTCCTTCAGATAACAAGGTATGGACGGATTACGAAGGATGTTAAAAAGGAGGGATAGGATGTGAGTATTCCGGCGAAGTCGAATGGGGAGCCATTTGAGTTTATTACGAAATTCGGAGATGTGGTCGTATTTCCGGAGTCCGAAAATAAACCTTATGCAAAAATTTTGAAGACGCTCAAGCTTATTGAGCTGTTCCTCCGTGAGGTCAAGATAGCAGGAATCAGCGTAATCTAAAATTGGGTGAAGAAGAGATTGTGCAAGCGCAATTTTAGTAGCTATCGGAAGAAAGTTTCGCAGTCTCTTGAGCGAACCAGCAGAGGCAAATAGCTTCCGACTCACAGATTCGAGCTGAGGACCCCACGACATACAGCTATCCATGAAGATGCCCAAATTTTTTATAACCTTTGAGTAGGGAACAGTTACATCATCAAACTTAATTTGAGGGAGTGTTGTGTAGTTGATTTTCGATAGGGTACGAGAACTTCCCAGTATGATAGTCTGTGTTTTAATAGGATTAACTCTTAATCCATAAGCCTTACTCCATTCACCTATAAAAAGCAGATTATTATTAGTGACGGCGATCGCATCAGGCAACTCATTAAGTGGAGCCTGTGTGTAAATTTGGAGGTCGTCTGCATAAAGGTGGTAGGAAGAAGTGAGTTGACGAGAAATAGAATTTATAAAAAGTGCAAAAAGAAGAGGAGATAAGACGCCACCCTGCGGTACACCGGCTGATGTACAACACCAAGACGAAAAGGAATCGTCACAACGTATCCGTTGCCGGCGTCCGTGCAAATAACTGCGAAACCAGTCAACCACCGATGGAGATATGTTAATTGAGCGAAGCAAACCCAGCAGTACGTCAAAGTCGACAGTATTGAAAGCATTGCTAAAGTCGAGCAGTGTCAGAATAGTAAGGTAGCCGTTCTCCATGCCCGATCTTATATCATCCGTGATTTTGACAAGTGCGGTTACAGTACTATGACCAGGACGGAAACCGGATTGAAGAGGATTGAGCAGGGTATTTGTGATAAGGAAGGAGCTAAGCTGGTTGTGGACGAGACGTTCAAGGACTTTTGATAGGAATGGGAGGATAGAGATGGGACGATAATCGGTAAAGGAAGTGGGTTTGGACTTTTTAGGAAGTGGAATTATATGCGCTTCTTTCCACAAAAGTGGAACAGAACTAGATGAAGTAGAAAAATTGAGAATATGGCAAATTATTGGAAGCACCTCATCAATAATTGGAACTAACATATTCCGTCCAATATTGTCACTACCCATGGCATTTGAAACAATTGACAAAATGCTCTTTTTAACATCACATGCGGTGAATTGACTAAAGACAAAAGGAGAATAATTAGGAGTTGGCAACAAGGAAAGATAATTAAGAGTGTTCATTTTAACATCCAAATCAATATTGGATGATGACGAAAAGTGTTTGTTAAGAGAGTCAATGTCTAGATCATTTGGAATGGTATCATGTCGAGATTTGCCAACTCCTAGTGTTCTTAGAAATTTCCAGACTTTAGATGGATCGTTATTAGAAACAGAGGCATGAATATGACGGCGTTGAGCATCCCTACACACCCTATTGCAGCGATTCCTGGCTAAATGGTATTTTTCTTTGTTGGCGTCACTAGCAATAAGTTTATATTTTAATTTAGAAGATGCTTTTTTTCGCATCAAAAGTCGTATTGCATCGTTGAGCCATGGAGCCGGCAAATGTTTTATCTTAACTGCTCGGATCGGAGCATGCACGTCAAAGAGTTGTGTAATGATGGTATTGAAGGCGGTAATTTTGTCGTCAATAGATTTTGCCCCCACTACTGCAGACCAGTCCATTTCCCCAGCATCAGCTCTCACCTTTTCCACATCCATGTTACTAAAATTGCGTTGCAGAAGAATTTTCGGTTTGGATTTTGGAGGGCGAATTTTATAGGAAAGAAAAATAAGGTCGTGATATGAGAATGCATCAGCCGAACATTGACCGTGCTTGGCAACATGCTGTAGGGACGAGACTAAAATTAAATCAAGAAGTGATGGGATACAGTTCGGAAAATGGTGTGTGGTACCAAGAGGGAGAATATGCATATTGTTAGATTTAATAATGGATTCAAACTTAGAAGAACGATGATCTTGTTTATTCAGACATGTGTTGAAATCGCCCATCAATACGGAATGACTGTATGAAGGCAGGAGTTCTTCTAAGAGTGTTTCAAAGGAAGAGAAGAAGTTAACACGCATGTTATGGCTATAGTAGACTCCGAGAAGAATTTTGGTGTGAGAAAGTAAGACTTCGACAAAAAGGTGTTCGCCAGCGTTAGATGGAGGTGGTTGTGCAGACATACTAATAATTGAAAAAGGAATATTGGCACGTAAGTAAATGGCTACACCGCCACCACCACAACCAGTCCGGTCGTTACGAATCAGGATAAATCCTGGAAGAGAATATGAGGTAGAAGGGAGACATGGTTTGAGAAAAGATTCGGAGACTAGTATAGCATGGAGATTTTTTATATCAAAGGAATCAAGCATATCTGGATAGTGAGCCGGAATACTCTGGGCATTAATATGAACTACATTAAAGTAGTTGGGTCCGTCAGGAAGATGGCCCGACAATGTATCGGAAAGAGCAGGTAAACTCAAATAACTGTCCTCGCTACTGTTTGAGTTCAGAGAGGAGGTTGAGAAGAAGTCATCATTATCACTAGAATCATTCAACGATTGCAACATGAATAACAAAATAAATTAAATAAGAATAATATAAAAAAATATATAGATAAGTATAGATAAATATTGATACAAAAAAAAATAAAAAATAAATAAACCTAATAAATACAAAAACTCACCCCTCCACCCGCCAGCAGTATCCCTGGGCACAAACAATAAACTCAACAAGAAAAAAGAAAAAAAATCAACTAAATCAAATTAATAAATTTTGTCTCAAAAGACCGTTATCCAAACCGCAATATTTACAAAAATTAGTTTGACATTGACTGATTGCATTATAGTCTGACATATTAACTGACATTACATTACCAAAAGAAATTAAAGAAAACAGAAATAAAAGTAGGTACCTAGTGTTTGTCGTAAAAAAGTGGGTAATGCTAGGAATTTACTGGACGGTCGACCCTCACAGCAGCAACGACGCGACGACAGAATCACTTTTTGATGGATGCGCCTGTGCCGGCCCGCCTGGCCGACGGCGCTCTCGATTCCTTGGCAGGCATCGTAGGCGCCGGCGCAGGCTTTCGGGTGTCTGGCGGCATCAATTTGTTTAGCTCACCAAGGCTGCTAATGCGGTGCCGCGCTCCGTCGGGCCCAATTACATGAATTAGGCCATCCCGGGTCCAGCAATTCTTGACGCCGAAACGTTCCCTCGCAGCCATGAAAGCGACGTGTCTCGGCCTGGTCAAAAACTCTGAGAGAGTGACACTGCTGCCCTTGAGGTTGGTTTTTGCAAACCAAACCTGGTCCCTCGTAGTGACATCCCGAATCTTGACCAGTATAGGCCTAGGCCTGTCGGCGCCCGAAGCTCGTCCCATCCGATGGCATCGGCTAATATGAGCACTTGTGAACGTTGACAATTTCAACTGTGTGCTCACAGTCTTTGCCACAACTGCGGCCGTGTCCTCCTTGCTGTCTTCGGAGACTCCATGGAGAAGGAGGATTTTGCGCCGACTGCGCATCTCCTGCTGGTCGACGTCACGTGCAAGGAGCTCCACCTGCTGCTGAAGGGTCTTGAGTGCTGCAAGTGTAAATGTCTTGAAGGCAGCATAATCAGCAGCGATGGATTCCACAGTAGTAGGTGATGATGACTTCTGCAGGTCACCCTCAAATCGTGCCATCCGATCGTGTAGTGACTTAATTACCTCAGCCAATGTTGTTTCTGCCATATTGTATTGTTGATTGCAGTGTTGAGTGCAGTGTTGTGCCAGAAATGTGAGTTGGATTGATGTTATGGAGAAGGTGATTTAAGGCAGGTGAAGTAAGTAGGCTATTGTATGATTTTACACATAAAACAGGTTAATAATTAGTCCTTTAATATTTTAAATAATTAAATAACACTGAGATAACTTTTGAGAGTTGTTTATCTCACCTACCCACCAACCGAAAAAAAAGTGATAGTGCCGTAGTGATTTACTAACGTTTTTGAAACACAAGTTTTCAAACGAAACAGTAGCGTAACTTCAGAACTTCACGATACACAATACATCGGGTTTCAAGCACAAGTTGACAATTAAACAGTAGTGCAAATTCTGGACTTTAGGTTGATAAACTTGTAGTATTTTACTGCGTTTGAGCGTCATCGGTCGGGAGTACTCGGGAGTCGGGAGGCTCGGGAGCGGAGGGGCGCCGCCGGCCTGTAATCCTACAGAGACTGTGTTTAATTACTGGGAGTAATGAAACGTGGCAGCCGGCGGCCGACGACGCGGACGGTGGCGGTAACGGCGGCGGCCAGCGGATCGATGCATCCACTCAATGCATGGATAAACTCACTTTTTTGATATCTCTCTACGCATCAGTGGAGTAAGTACTGTAGTGTAGACGGTAAACAACATAATTGCGGATTTTTTTACGTATGTGCTTCCCTTTAATATGGATTATTCCATCGGACCAGCCTAACACAGTTAACCTAACACTTGAGTATATACATACATCCTTACCGTTTCTTTTGTTCCTATGTACGTGGCGCAGTGGGCGTATAGCTGGCTGAGACGTAGGAGGTAGCGGGTTCGATTCCCGCCACGGAACAAATGTTTGCAAAATCTACAGATATTTGTTCCGTGTCTAGGTGTTTTTCTATATATTATAAGTATGTTTTTACAAAAATAAACTATATAAGTATTCTATCAGTTATCTGGTTACCATAGTACAAGCTCTGCTTAGTTTGGGGCTAGATAGCGCTGTGTGAAATGTCCAGCAATATTTATTTATTTATTTATCTACCTACTAATATCTTAGTTCACTGTAAAATCTACAAACATTTCAGAATTCTGCTTCAGTTTGTCGTATGACCTGTGTTTTAAACATATCCGTGAAGTAATGCTGTGAATAATGATGATTTTGTTCAGAATAGTTTTAGATCGAGGTTATTATCATTATTTCCTCTGATATATCCACTCCAAATATTACCAAAAAAATATTTCCCATAAATAAATAAATCAATCTTTATTCATTTTTCATATTGCTAAGATTAACACTAGGGATTAATATCTACTTATAGGTAACACTTTATACATTGCCTGAACTAGGAAACCCTGTATCTCAGACGAAAAAGGCTAGACTGGGGTAACGAAAACTCAAATTAACAAAACTTAGAATGAAAAAAATATAACATTTAAAATCTTACTTTATTACGGTTAGTAACTCCTCAGTTTCCTCGTAAGATAGCTTGGATAGAGCAAGGCTCTTTTACAGTTTGAGAAATTCATTGAGTTGGATGCTCAATTTACGATTTTGCCTATTGTACAGGTATGTTCCTATAGGATAGCACACTCTAGCTTTAATTTTTATCTTTCTTTAACATTTTATTTTTATTTTTTAGTATGTGGCACAGGCACAGCCCTATTGATGATGTTTCCGACGAATCGAGTCGAATGGCCGATCGATTAACTCCTGAGTGATCGACACGAAGCGACACGATTCCGAACATCGCATCGTGATAAATTCGCTATGCTACAAGGTAAAGTACCTACAATCAGTAAGTTAGGTTTATTTTTCTTTTCATTATGAGCAATAGGTTTAGATAAAAGATTGTACATACAACACACGTCGTATAACTCTTTCCCAGAACTTATTTATTTTCTAATTTCTATATTATAATTGCGAAAGTTGGGATGTTTGGGTGGATATTTATTCATCTCTAACGCCAAAACTGCTTAACTGATTTGGATGAAATATGGAACATAGGTTGATGATGACTTGGAATAGGACATAGGCTACTTTTCATCATAAATCAGTTCCGTGGGATAAAAATGAAGTGTGCAACCCGGGGAATGCAGCTTTATTGTAAACTAACTTCCGCCAGCGGCTTCGCACGCGTTGTTTGTCAACAAAAAGTAGCCTATGTGTTAATCCAGGTCATAATCTACGTACATACCAAATTTCATCGAAATCTGTTTAGCCGTTACGACGTGATTTAATAACAAATAAATAAACAAACATCCAAAGTTTCGCATTTATAATATTATTGTGATGAATGTAAAGTAGATGTAATGTAGAGAAATGGCAAAAACGTTCAAAATTCATGTTTGTGAGGACCAAACAAAATACCTGGCATGTATTTTGTAATATCAAAGAGACATTTTTAAAATAAGGTTGTATAACCCTAATTTTACTGCAAGAATTAGTATACTGTGGCGGGTAGAACGTGAGATGGGATTATGAAACTCAATATTTTAAAGTAAATAATAACAGAACGTGTAGAATTATCCCGAGCGACGGATGACGGAGTTTTGTGCCGGAGCGGGATTAAAAGCAGCTTTTTGGGTCCGTTTTTACACTGATAGTGCTTACACACTGCCGTTAAAAATTAATTTTAGCAATAAAATAATACGCCACGAACCATTATAATAGAAGCTCTGGCTAAAACAAGTAAAAATTGATTAGGGCGATCCTTACACTTAGGCCTAGTTAGTAGAAGCGACAAACCCCCCATTATAATAGATGCTCTGGCTAAAACAAGTATAAATTGATTAGGTCGATCCTTACACTTAGGCCTAGTTAGTAGAAGCGACAAACCCCCCATTATAATAGATGCTCTGGCTAAAACAAGTAAAAATTGATTAGGTCGATCCTTACACTTAGGATTAGTTAGTAGAAGCGACCACCCTCCCCCCCCCCCCCATTATAATAGACGCTCTGGCTAAAACAAATAAAACTTGATTAGGGCGATCCTTACACTTAGGCCTAGGTAGTAGAAGCGACCCCCCCCCACCCCCCCATTATAATAGACGCTCTGGCTAAAACAAGTAAAAATTGATTAGGGCGATCCTTACACTTAGGCCTAGTTAGTAGAAGCGACAAACCCCCCATTATAATAGATGCTCTGGCTAAAACAAGTAAAAATTGATTAGGTCGATCCTTACACTTAGGCCTAGTTAGTAGAAGCGACAAACCCCCCATTATAATAGATGCTCTGGCTAAAACAAGTAAAAATTGATTAGGTCGATCCTTACACTTAGGATTAGTTATTAGAAGCGACCACCCTCCCCCCCCCCCCCATTATAATAGATGCTCTGGCTAAAACAAATAAAACTTGATTAGGGCGATCCTTACACTTAGGCCTAGTTAGTAGAAGCGACCCCCCCCCCCCCCCATTATAATAGACGCTCTGGCTAAAACAAGTAAAAATTGATTAGGGCGATCCGTACACTTAGGCCTAGTTAGTAGAAGCGACCACCTCCCCCCCCCCCCCCATTATAATAGACGCTCTGGCTCAAACAAGTAAAAATTGATTAGGGCGATCCTTACACTTAGGCCTAGTTAGTAGAAGCGACAAACCCCCCTCCCCCCATTATAATAGGAGCTCTGGCTAAAACAAGTAAAATTAGGGCGATCCTTACACTTAGGCCTAGTTAGTAGAAGCGACAAACCCCCCCCCCCCCCATTATAATAGAAGCTCTGGCTAAAACCAGTAAAAATTGATTAGGGCGATCGTTACACTTAGGCCTAGTTGGTAGAAGCGACAAACCCCCCTCCCCCCATTATAATAGGAGCTCTGGCTAAAACAAGATCCTTACACTTAGGCCTATTCTATTTAATTTCACACACACCTATTCTATTTAAAACACTATTTCTATTTAAAATAGACGAAATCACTGTTTCCTCCTCCAAAACTGGACCGATTTTAAATTTTTTTTTTCAAAAATATAATAAAAAGGGCTATGCTTGTATGTTTCGTGACTTTAGAAGGTTCCTAGTTCTTATAATAATTAATTTATGAAGAAAAACAAAACGTAGTTTGTATGGACGAAACGCATCCCAGATTTCCTCTTAACATCACTCATTACTCCTGAAGCTTGTGCCGCGATCTCATCTTATATATAATTTAATAATAGATATAGTATAATAATAACAATAATAATATGGCATTATAAAAATAGGTATAGCAATAACTTCAGTAGCAAACTAATCAATACCTTTCTCGCCTTTAAGAGGCTTCATTTAATGAACTCGGGATATTATTATCCCCAGCATCGAAACTCCACAATCTTATTGCGGCTTATTTTTACGGGAAATATTAAAAGGCCCGGAGAAATTTCTTTATAGGGTTTCATACAGGGCATCCCAATTGCAAAGAAATATACCGTTTTACAACTTTGAACGTAAATACCATTCGTTTAAAGTGTATAATTGTTTGGCCTGTAAACTCAACGTACACAAGGTCTGGTCTATCAATCTTGTTGAACGCTTGCTTGAATAACTTTAGGTGGATATGAATAGCCGATATCTTTCAGAACATGTTCAATTCTCGACATTCACATTGAAAGCGGGCATAAAGGCGGCCAGCTATACATTAACGTGGCCTTTGTGAGCTATCATTTATTCTGTGACCTTTCTACAGAGTGCTCCGACATTATGTATCTTGAAAGAGAGTGATTTTGCCGATGAAAATGAAATCCTTTCTTAAAAATAATGTTTAATTAAACTAATTAACAAAAAAACAGATAAACAGATTTTTACACTTTGCGCCTTCCTTCCCCTTACCTAACCAAAATGTTTGACTGATGATAAACTGTTTTTTTGTCCAAAAATCAGTACAACAGAATAAACATCAAATTTAAAAAAGTCGTAGAAAAAACATTGTTCTCCTAAGTGAGGTTATATACCTATGTCCGCGTTAACATACATAATTATTTCGAAGTATTATGTTTAGTAACTGCTATGTATCTGCGGCTGTACAATTTTTGGATCTGGCCATAGGTAATCTATTCATAACTCGTTGACAATGGTTTAACTATTGGTTCGCCCCGAACTGAGATCTCGCGAGTCTCCGATTAAAACAAAAAAATATTATTTGTAATCTTTGACCATCAAAATCGTGCCACGAAATAAATAATCAACTTACTTGACCTACGGTTTCATTCAAATTACAGGTAACGGGAGTTCATGTAATATGGTTACCCTTTTTTGGGGTAAAAATTGCAGTTATTCAGGATTTCAGACTTTTGCCTATATTTGTGTCACTTAAGCTACACGCATACTAAATTACAGCTCTGTGGGGGCACTGGTGTACCCTGTGAATTTTGTCAAAGTTCAGTTTTTATTATGGCTATAAATATAAAGATCTAGTTATACTCAAAAACTATAAATAAATAAATAAATAGTCATTTATTTCAGATATCCATGATCCATATGTTAATAGTGTAAAGGTTCTTATAAACTATGTTAGTAAAGAAAGACTTTACTAAAAATAAAAACGGAGTTTAAATTTTCTAATTAATACCTTTTATTTGACGTTCCACTTGACCTAATAGTTTCATTTTCATTTTTTTACCCCTTTTATCCTGAACCCCAATATCTCAACAACCTCCCAACATTTTTAGCTCACTTAGTTACACCAACATTGTGCCATCATACCTACCTATGTATCTATCAAATTTCACGATGATCGGATAAACGCTTCGAAAGTTATCCTCTGACAAACAAACATACATACATACAACGCCGATTTGCCCAAGTTTCAAAGTCAAAGTCAAATATTTTTATTCATTAAAATCACAAGGATCACTTTGAAACGTCAATTTTACTGCCTGTTCCTACGCGACCAAGCCAGGAAAGAAAGGCAAGAAACAAGGCTGGTTGTTTTTTTAATGATCCTTTTACAATACATAATACAGAAAATAAATTACGTCTAAATTGTAACATTTTGAACGAGTTGAAGCAATTTCAATCCCAAGCTTCTCTATCATCTAAATAATCCGATATTTTATAGTAGGCTCTTTTATAAAGATTTTGTTTAATTATGTTTTTTTTTGTTAATTTTCAATTTTTTGTACATCCCTTGGGAGTTTGTTATAAAAGCGTACACCTTGCACTTTAAACGATTTACTAATTTTATGGAGTCTACAAGTGGCAACAGCGAGTTTATCTTTTTTTTCTAGTATTAAAATTATGATTATCGCTATTTTTCTTAAACAAATTAATATTTTAGTGAACATACATTAAATTGTCATAGATGTATTGACATAATATTTATTTCTTTAAACTTATTGCGTAATGATTCTCTGGGGCCCATATTATAAATTGCACGAACAGCCCTCTTCTGCAGCACAAAAACGGTGTTTATATCTGCAGCACTCCCCCACAGCAGTATACCGTATGACATAATGCTGAGGAAGTAGCTGAAGTGAACTAGTCTAGCTGTGTCTGTAAATAGACGGATCTTTTTGACTGCGTATGCCGCAGAACTAAGTCTCTTCGACAACCCATCAATGTGAGGGCCCCATTGAAGGTTATTATCTAGGATTATACTTAAGAATACGGTGGGGTCCACAAGTGCCAACTCCTCGTCGTTAATTTTTATATCTGCTCTGATTTGAGTTGATTTAGAGATCTTGCTTCGCTCGATCAATTAATAGAGCTAGTTCACTCCGCTCTGCCCGCGTTCAGGAGCTCAAAGCGTGAGAGAATGCGAATATTCCATTCTCTATTCAAAAAACGTTAGCACACGTCTCATCGAATGCTCAATGAGAGAAATGAGATAATGACAAACTTACACACGATTACAAAGTATTTCTACTTGAAAGTAAGCGCTACATTGTCACACATCACTTTTACATTATACAAGGCCTGGCTTTCATTCGAAGACAAATTATTAAAAAAAACTAGCTTCTGCTGACAGCTTTGTTGGTGTAGTATCCGGGTAAAAAGTTATTGTTACGCCGAGGCTGTTAAACAATGAGTAATAATCGAACCTTCTCGAACGCTTTTGTCTTCTGTGTTATTGTTGCTATTGTTTATGGTTTCGCAGAATGGGGAGTGGCCATTGTGTCGAGGGACCGACCCTTTCCTGGAAGGATCAACATCGTTCTCGAACAATCGAAATGTGTGCGATATAAATAGGCCGGAGAGATGGCCGGACAGTCAGTCTGAGTGAGTCAGTTAGGGAGTGAGTCTCAGCGAGGCCCTGGAGGACTGACGTGGAGCAGGGTCTCGCGTGAACAGTAGTTGCTCGCGAGTCAGTCTGGATTAAGCTATACGTGCGATCATTTCGGTGACTTTAAGTGGTGCAACAGTGGTGTGAATTAGTGTGATGTGATTACGTGTGACCAAGTTCGTGTATTCATCGTTTAGTGCTGAATAAAAGTGTTATTTTGGTTAGATCGATTCCCATTATTTTATCCCGAACCCTCAGCTCGTAACAATTTGGTGTCAGAAGTGGGATAAAATAATGCCGGTTCTGCCAAAGGATAACGTGGACGGTGTCAGGACGAGAGGTCAACGACAACAGGAAATGGATGAAAGGCGGTTTGGAGATTCTCCGGTTCAAGAAGCTCGGCAGAGTCGTCAGACGATGGAGATGGAATCAGCCGCCGCCGAATCATTTGGAGCACCATCATCATCATCTATGGGCCAAGCTCCTGTGACAGGCGATCTTACTGCTATTATGGCCATGCTTTGTCGTCAACAAGAAGAGCAGCAACGTTGGCAGGAAGAACAGCGACGTCAGGATAAGGAAGAGCAGCGTCGTCAGCAAGAAGAGCAGGCTCGGTTGCAGGCAGAACAGCGACGTCAGGATAAGGAAGAGCAGCGTCGTCAGCAAGAAGAGCAGGCTCGGTTGCAGGAGGAAGAACGCCGTCAGCATAAAGAAGATACGCGTCGTCAACAGGAAGAGCCGGCTCGGTTGCAGGAGGAACAACGCCGTCAGCATTAAGAAGAGAAGCGTCGTCAGCAGGAAGAGCAGGCTCGGTTGCAGAAGGAACAGCGACATGAACAGGTGGAGCAGACTCAGTTGCAAGAGGAACAGCGACGTCAGGATAAAGAAGAGCAGCGTCGTCAACAGGAAGATCAGCGACGTTGGCCATAAGAGCGTGCTCGACTGATGAGGGAATCGTTCGGTTCATCTGGAGAGGAATTCCAGGAAGTGAAAGAACAGATAGAAATCATGAGAGCCGTGTTTTCGAGGCTGGAATTGGGCTCAACTGATGAGGGAATTGTTCGGTTTATCTGGAAAGTAATTCCAGGAAGTGAAAGAACAGATAGAAATCATGAGAGCCGTGTTTTGGAGGCTGGAATTGGGATCGCTGATGAGAAAGGGACTCTGGGTGTCCTGAAGTACTGGAGACGGCAATGTGGCTCCTCTAGTTGCTACATCTTCAGCGCGAGGTGCGCCTAAAATTGTTCGTGTTGATCGGCTGCCGCGATATGGGACTAAGAATGCTCGGGACGAGCATGTTTTAGGAGGGGGTAGTGTTACGCCGAGGCTGTTAAACTATGAGTAATAATCGAACCTTCTCGAACGCTTTTGTCTTCTGTGTTATTGTTGCTATTGTTTATGGTTTCGCAGAATGGGGAGTGGCCATTGTGTCGAGGGACCGACCCTTTCCTGGAAGGATCAACATCGTTCTCGAACAATCGAAATGTGTGCGATATAAATAGGCCGGAGAGATGGCCGGACAGTCAGTCTGAGTGAGTCAGTTAGTGAGTGAGTCTCAGCGAGGCCCTGGAGGACTGACGTGGAGCAGGGTCTCGCGTGAACAGTAGTTGCTCGCGAGTCAGTCTGGATTAAGCTATACGTGCGATCATTTCGGTGACTTTAAGTGGTGCAACTGTGGTGTGAATTAGTGTGTTGTGATTACGAGTACGTGTGACCAAGTTCGTGTATTCATCGTTTAGTGCTGAATAAAAGTGTTATTTTGGTTAGATCGATTCCCATTATTTTATCCCGAACCCTCAGCTCGTAACATTATTATCTCTCTTATGAATGAAAGTTCTTTGTTATTCCTTACAAGCTAGACACAATAGATATAAAAACAAAAAAGAAAACAAATAAATAAAATAATAATATGGGAACCAGATAACTGATAGACTACTTATATACATTTTTTTTGTAAATACATACTTATAATATATAGAAAAACACCCAGACACGGAACAAATATCTGTAGATCATGCAAACATTTGTTCCGTGGCGGGAATCGAACCTGCTACCTCCTGCGTCTCAGCCGGCTATACGCCCACCGCGCCACGAAGGTAGTCAATGTAAAAATGTAAGCATAATGGGCGGTCTTATCGCTTAACAAAGCTATCTCTTCTAGACAACCTTTGTATGGAGAGAATCATTGCTTAATGGAAGATTGGCCGAGGAATAAACATAATAATAATAAAAAAGAAATAGAACTTAACCTTAAATACATACATATTAGGTACCTACATAAATAAAAGTAAATCAATACATATCATATATAAAATAAATAAATATGTACTTACTTACATACATATACATATGTATATTAATAATTTTATAGATCAGATGAATGAATCACGACTCTTCATGGAGATAAATTTTTTAAGTCTACTTTAAATACAGAAGGTGAGGGGGATTTCCTAATGGAGACCGGCAAGGCATTCCATAATCGGACAGCTTGGATGGAAAAGGAGTTATATTATATTATAAACTCTTATATTCATCGGTAACGAACGATGTTTCTTCTAAATTGCGTCCTAATCCGTTCAGGAGTAGCTATACAGAAAACGAGTATTCCTTTAACTTCAACTCAACATTTCGCAATACTTTAGTCTCTGTGGTATTGTTGTTATAGACTTTTAGAGCCTTACACACTGGCGCGTTGCGAACGTGTTTTCAGCGAGGCGGCGAGGCGATTTGTGAACGTGCACGGCGCGCCAGCAACACTTAGAATAGAGAATAGAAAACGCTTTATTGTAAATCACACTTAAAATAAAAAACAAACAATACACGCAGAAATATAAGTGGCGGTCTTATCGCTAAAAGCGATCTCTTCCAGACTACCTTTGGATGCACTGGATTTCACGAAAACGTTATAGGAATGTAGCTTTTAATAAAAATAATTAAATATTGAATAAACAGTGAACCTACATAAGCAAAAAATAAATAAATAAATATATATATAAGTATTCATCAATGGATTAGGTACATATTAATATAGATTTTATATACATAAATATTTCATACTAATAATAAAAAAGGTATATTATACAAAATACAATAAGTAGGTACATATAGATGCATAATAGAAGGGTGAAATAAAACCAAGAGTAGCGATAACGTAATGTTAGATGAGAAAATGAGAAATCAGCATTGTAATGCAGACAGATGTTTAAATAGAACTGTTTTAAAGATGGGAATGGATTTGGCAGTTCTAATGTGTGTAGGAAGAGACATTTTACATTTACATTACGTATTGTAACATTTTGTTACGCGGCGTGCACGTCACGAACTCGCCAGTGTGATAGCTCTTATGACGTAAAATTGCAAGAAATAAAACAGCACATAGTAGATGTCATACTGTAGTTCAGTTTTACAACGAACGGCACTCGAAACTTAATACCCCCATAATGACGACCTCCGTGGTGCAGTGGGCGAATACCCGGCTAAGACGCAGGTCGTAGCGGGTTCGATTCCCGCCACGGAACAAATGTTTGCATGATTTATAGATATTTGTTCCGGGTCTGTTTGTTTCTTTATAATATATATTATAAGTATGTATTTACAAAAAAATTTATATAAGTATTATATCAGTTATCTGGTTCCCATAGTACAAGCTCTGCTTAGTTTGGGGCTAGATAGCGCTGTGTGAAATGTCAAGATTTATTTATTTATTAATACCTATACACGTAGTGAGTGAGTGACCCTGCTGTCTGTGCTCTATTAGTGTCAGCTAGCTCCCTTTGTATCCCTCTTATTTATGTAGCAGTGGTGGTCGCGACCTGCTCCATATACTGCATTCAAACGAGGGCAACACATTAGCCGGTCTCAGAACCCTTAGATCCACATTTACCATTGGGTTATACCTAATAGCTATTATATGTATATGGTAAAATACTGTACACCACACGCGATGTAGAGGCGATGCCAAGAGGCTCGGAATGGCATTCATGATGCCATTTCTCTTTTTTATATGTCAGTCACAGTAGAGGAAGGAACAATTGCGAAAACTGTATGTACAAAAGCCTTCATTCTGCGGCAGAGTAAAATTTGTGGTTTCTTTTTTCTAGCAAAGATCGCCTCAACTATTTCGCGCCCCACTCTTGTTCAAGTAATTGTTAGGTATTCATTGCTATCTTCAGAATTGTATGGAGCATCTTACAAAGAGTAAATTACGAGAGGCGTGATGAAGGGGCCGGTGAAACAAAAGCCGCAGTTAAAATCTAAGGTTTTGTAAGGAAACTCTACACTAGTGGTTCGCCCCGAACTGAGATCTCGCGAGTCTACTATAAAAACAAATTCAAATTCAAATTTATTTATTTGGAACATAAATAAAGTACAATATACAAATGAAAACGTTGACAACTGCAAAAGTTAAGAAAAACTGAGTAGCAGTGTCAGCGCCCTCTTCCAAAACCAAACAGAACAATGTTCCAGCAGTCGATATAAGTATTTTTTTTTTTAAACAATAAAATATTATTCGTAATCTTTAACTATCAAAATAAATAACCCCGAAATAAATAACCAGAAACTTGACCTACGATTTCATTCAAATTACAGGTAACGGGAGTTCATGTTAATTGGTTAACCTTTTTTGGGCTACAAATTGCAGTTACTCTGGATTTCAGACTTTTGCCTATATTTGATACTTGAGCTACACGCATACCAAATTACAGCACTAAGGGGTAACTGGTGTACCCGGTGAATTTTGTCAAAGCTTAGTTTTTATTATGGCTAATAAAGTAATAACCCAAAAAGTACAAACACTTTATTAAAAATAAAACAGAAATGTACTCATGAAGACCTTTCATTTGACGTCTCACTTGACCGAATAGTCTCATTTAAATTTTATTTTACCCCTCTTGAACCCCATTACCTCAACAACCCCCCCCCCACATTTGTAACTAATTTAGTCACACCAAAATTGTGCCATCACTACCTACCTATGTATAAAATTTCACGATGATCGGATCAACGCTTCCAAAGTTATCCTCGGACAAACAAACATACATACAACGCCGATTTGCCCAAGTTGATTTAGAGATCTCGCTTCGCTCGATCAAAAATTAACTTTGTTTGAAAATGTATTTTTGCAATAACGCACTGACAAACCGGCTGAGTAGACTATAGTTCTGTAAAGCTGAAATATGTTTACGAAATATAAAGTTTAAAGTGGTAATTTTCGTAATAGTCGTGTCTCCCGAGCCTAACCACTATTCTGGTATACCTACAGAGTACCCACAATAATACCACATAATTATACTGTTATTGTAAGAAGAATTATCAAAGCTGCGAGTACTAGCTAGCTAGTAGCTAGTAGACTCTCGCAGTAGACCACCAACTTATATCTGCTGTAAGCTCCATGTGCCACACAAGCCCTTCCAAAGAGCATTATGAGTATTTGCGAGTGAGAGTACTTGACTATACACATATATACCTATATATGACTTATGATTATTTTTGTTCGTTGTATTTTATTATATTTTAATTGATCGAGCGAAGCGAGATCTCCAAATCAACTTGGGCAAATCGGCGTTGTATGCATGTCGGGGATAACTTTCGAAGCGTTTATCCGATCATCGTGAAATTTGGTATATAGGTAGGTAATGATGGTACAATTTTGTTGTGACTCAATGAGCTATAAATTTTGGGGGGTTGTTGAGATATTGGGGTTCAAGAGGGGTAAAAAAAATGAGGCTATTAGGTACTTTTAGTAAAGTTAATGTAGTTTTTGAGTTATTAGCTATGATAAAAACTAAACTTTGGCAAAATTCACAGGGTGCACCAGTGACCCCACAGTGCTGAAATTTGGTATGCGTATAGTTTTAGTGACACAAATATAGGCAAAAGTCTGAAATCCAGAATAACAGCATTTAGTACCCAAAAAATTAAATTTGTATGAAACTGTAGGTCAAGTAAGGTGGTTGTTTATTTGGAGGCACTATTTTGATAGTCAAAGATTACGAATAATATATTTTTGTTTTTATGGGAGACTCGCGAGATGTCAGTTCGGGACGAACAACTAGTTTATAAAATTATAAGTTACCCACTAGACAAAGAGTAATCTTCGAAAGTACAATCACAGTATCAGCTGGGGATGCCAATCTCGGAGAAACTACGAAAACCACTTAATCACGCTCTCACGTCCGCATCTGCGTCCGCGGCCACGTCCGCGTCCGCGCCGCGGGACGAAACGGAACAGAGATGGGGCAAAAGCGACAAAAGACGACAGATTACAGTCTCAGCGTCCCGCGTACAGAACAAAAAACAGGGCAAAAAGAGGGATTAGCCTTTACGTTTCATACTTAAATCTCTCCTTTGACTTAATAACTCGCTTGTATAGAGCTTTTATTCTCAGTACGTGGGGTTTGTAAGGTAAGCTTCCAAAAACTCCTTATTCTGACTCTTAAATCGACTGTCATAATGGATGTCCCTTTTAAAATCAGTGAAGCATTTTGGATAATTAATGCAGAGTCTTGGACTAAAAGTAGCTTACCAACTCTGGTACAGAGCGTTTAAAACTTGTCACCTCTAAAGCTTAGGTAGGTACTCACATCTAAAACGTAAGTTGTTAAACCATGTGTTGTAGTTGTATGTTTAATAAATCAAACACTTCGTCCAAGTAGTAAGAAACTACAGACTTTATTCTGCATATCCACATTAACAATCTTATTATCTAAGCAACCCATGGATCATACTAATTTTAGCAGCGAAAAATCATGTTTGCGTTTTCTAGCGCAGACCCATCTATCTATGTGTAGGTGTGTAATGTAATCAATTTATTATCAAAAAATTGACGCTATAAAAAGTAACGCTTGAGGCTTGATGGACGCGGCGTATTAAGGCCATTTTGATTTGTAAGTGTGTATTAAATTACTTTTACAACTATTATTATGATCGTAAATGTTTTTGGGATAAATGGCATCGTTGTCGTGAATGATCGGTTCGGGTTTAGTTACGCGCAATTGATTGGTTGCCGATTATAATATTTTGTAGCCTTCTGAGAATATTCAGCGACCCTTACTCAGGTAGTTCTTGTTGTATGTAACTATTTGTATGGAATTAATAGTTGATCGAGCGTAGCGAGATCTTCAAATCAACTTGGGCAAATCGGCGTTGTATGTATGTATGTTTGTTTGTCCGAGGATAACTTTCGTAGTGTTTATCTGATCATTATGAAATTTAGTATTTAGGTAGGTGGTGATGGCACAATTTTGGTGTGACTCAATGAGTTAAAAATATTAGGGGGTTGTTGAGATATTGGGGTTCAAGAGGGGTAAAATAAATGAAAATGAGGCTATTAGGGCAAATCGAACGTCAAATGAAAGGTCTTTATTCCCATTTCAATCCCGGTTTTATTTTTAGTTTAATTTTTGTAGTTTTTGAGTTATTAGCCATAATAAAAACAAAACTTTGACAAAATTCACAGGATACACCAGTGACCCCACAATGCTGAAATTTGGTAGTCGTGTAGCTTTAGTGACACAAATATAGGCAAAAGTCTGAAATCCAGAATAACTGCCATTTGTACCCAAAAAAACCAATTAACAAGAACCCCCGTTACATCTAATTTAAATGAAACTGTAGGTAAAGTAGGTTGAATATGCATTTCGTGGCACCAATTTATTAGTCAAGGATTAAATCCGGCATGCACAAAGATCACTAAACGTATTTAGCGACTAAACATGTTTAAATTTGAAGTATTTGTATGATTTGACAACTCCTTAAATCATATTTAGCCACTGAATACGTTTAGGCATCGTTGTGCAAGTCGCCCTAAGAATAATATTTATTTTGGGAGATTCGCCAGATCTCAGTTCGGGGTGAACCACTAGTTGTAATAAAAGTGCTAAAATACATATTCGCTTTCAAAATTTAATTTTGGTATTTAAGAGCCGCGGTGGTCTAGTGGGATATCCCCTGACTTCTAATTCGGAGACCATGTGTTCAAATTCCGGCCACGGCGTGCTCCAATAAATTTTTCTACTCGAACAATGTATGTGTGAATTTACACATGCTCAAAACGGTAAACGAAATCATTGTGAGGAAATCGGTATGTCCTAGAACCAAAAATTCGTAGGCGTGTGTCATGTGACGGGCTCACAACCTGACACGTGAATGCTTATTTATATGCAAAAAGTGCGCATTTATTAAATTCATTGTTCGGACTTGTCTCTGACTACACCTTGTAGGATATCTTAACGGGTCTGCGGGTAAGAGATTCGAGGATGATGGACACCCTCGGATCTCTTACTCAGTATGTATGGTCAATCTCTTTCTGTAATGTATCTGCTAGTTCCTATAAAATACGATCGTCTGACCGAGATAAGCGATCCCATTTCATCCAATTACTTTATCTCGATCCGTTCTGACGTAAAATGGAATTCGATCCAAATTCCACGTTTAAAATCCGTTACCCGCAAGCGAGTCACCTGTCAAAATCAATTATCTGTCATCGGAGCGGACGCGTCTCCACAAAAACTTCACAAAAACGTCGCTCCTTCGAGATAATTAAGAATAGGGCTGTTGTGAGTTGTGGCGCGACTCTCACTAGCTGTGCTGGATTTTATAATGAGCGTTTTTTCACTCCGTTTGTCTGGGAAAACTAGACAGCAAAACATATTAATAAGAAAATAGTTGGAACATAAAAAACTTTCGTAGTTCTTGCGGAAAAAAAATCAGGATCCAATCACCTCATTCGTATTTAATGAACGTTCAACCTTCTAAAACGCAAAAAAATGTACCGCATCAAATTGCAGGAAAATTGCGGTTGGAGCAGTCCTAATTAAGACTAGCCTATTAATTGGGCCGAGGCCGGGCTGTCAATGTGAGCGATTGTTTTTTGGACGAGCGGTCGTCGCCGCAAAAAGGCGATCGAGCGAGGATCGATCGAGCGGCGGTGGAGTGGAACCGACTGACGGAACGCCAACTTCACAATGTTGCTTCGGGTTCCATTCCAGCTTTTCATAAAACTAACCATTTTTATTTCATAAAATTTTATAACATAAATGGAAAGCTACAATTAAAACCGCTAGTTAAATGAAGTAAACCAGCCTACTTGATCGAAGATAGATAAGCGAAAGAGTGATTTGTAATTAATATAAATAGCAACGCATAAACATTGTCTTTCAGAACCCTCAACGGTTTAGCAACGAGGCGCGCTTACCCAACGTTTTTACAGAAAGCAGTGTAGTGGCACGGAAATCATCGACACGGGCGTGGCGCGCCAAATACAGCGCTCGCCAGAAGCGGTGCTTCCAGTGAGCACTGCCAGTTGCCAGATATGGATCCATTGCGGCTGACTAGGCCCATCGGCGTGCCGTTCTAGCTAGCGAGAAAACTAAGAAAAACATTGCTACAATGCAGTTTATATCACTCCTATCGATCATTTTTAACGATGTCGGGGTTACTGCTGAGTTGGAACAGCACACTAGCCAAAAAGGATTGCCCTAGAACTTTACCAGATTCGTAATAAGTGAGCTTGCAGACTCTGAGAAGATTCGATTGGTATTTGAGTCTTACAAAAGAGTATCATCTGTAAGACGAGCATTAAAATGAATTGACTGTATCACAGAATGGTTCATAATTGCTACGTAGCCATAATCGTTATGCGGATCCAAGAGATGCGAATAGGTCATCTGGTATGGGCATCGCCGCCCGCGGCCGACCCGCCCCGATACATTATGAGCAGTTACAGGAAGAGGCACCGGCTTCATTCCTCGAGGGAGGATGTGGGACGTGGCTGTCAGTGTCTGCTTCCTTGGAAATTTCTTCTTGAAACTGTGTATTTTGTATCTCTATGATGTGTATAGTAAGCTTAAACTCGAAAAGCCGGCACGGAGACGAGAGATTAGGAAGAGCGTACGGTAGAGGATTTCGTGATTACAACAAAAGACTAACACTGACAAAAGACGTAAATATATGGACTACACCCTATATTAAACTTGTAACTCCCTATATATATTTACTCGTAACTAGTGGTTCGCGAATCTCGCGAGTCTCCGATGAAAGCAAAAATATATTACATGTTCGTAAGCTTTGACTATCAAAATAGTGCCACGAAATAACCAACCACCTTACTTGGCCCACAGTTTCATTCAAATTATAGGTAACGGGAGTTCATATTATTTGGTTATCTTTTTTGGGGTACAAAATTCAGTTAATCTGGATTTCAAACTTTTGCCAATATCTGTGTCACTAAAGCTACACGAATACCAAATTTCAGAATTGTGGGGTCACTGGTGTACCCTGTGAATTTTGTCAAAGTTTTCTTTTTATTATGGCTAATAACTCAAAAACTACAAAGATTAAACTAAAAATAAAAACAGGGTTGAAATGTACTAATGAAGACCTTTCATTTGATGTTCCACTTGACCTAATAGTCTCATTTTCATTTTTTTTTACTCCGTTTGAACCCCAATATCTCAACAGCCCCCCATCATATTTAGCTCAATTAGTCACATCAAAATTGTGCCATCACTACCTACGTATATATCAAATTTCACGATGATCGGATCAAAGCTTCGAAAGTTATCCTCGGACAAACATACATACATACATACTTACATACATACATAGTATACATACATACAACGCCGATTTGCCCAAGTTGATTTGGAGATCTCGCCTCGCTCGATCAATAGAGCATGATTTTGTATCCAGATTTTTTGTTCCTAGGGCTATATAGACAACAGACTATTCAATAAATTTCACAAATAGTAAATGGGCTCTGTGCAAACTATAATATTTTACGAGGAAACTGAGGAGTTACTAATTGTAATAAACTAAGATTTAAGAGTTGTTTGTTACGTAAACTTATACCTACCTATGTAAGCACTTGGTTTATTTTTTCATTATGTTAATAGGTTATTTATTAATTTGACTAATAAGTAATAAATTAGCCCGTTCAGCCTTTTTCGGCTGAGACACAGGTTTAGTTCAGACATAGTTTATATTGGTACGTCATATAATTAGATCGTAATCCGTAAGACTAAGGTAACTAATCAATTTATTTATTTGTTTATGCAATGTGAGATGCGAGTGGTAAAGCGCACTCCGCATGCCTGCTCCATTGATCGTAGCTCGGCGGCAGTGCAGACACAAAGGGCCTCTTCGGATCCTACTGCCATCATACGTCACCATGCGGCTTTTGTTTCTTCAGCGCAGATACAAAGCCCACAGTGTACCACAGAGTATTTGCTAGTTCTGCCTACGACTGGGGACTAAAGTGATCACTTAGCGTATATTATTTGCATTTTCAAAGTGCATCTTTGTTTATTTTTGTTCTAGTATTTTAAAGTTCTCGAGCCAATTCAGATATGCAATGTTTTGATTTCCTCTAAAAATAATGACCACTGAATAAATAGTGGTTCGCCCCGAACTGAGATCTCGCGAGTCTACTATAAAAACAAAAAAATATTATTCGTAATCTTTGACTATCAAAATAGTACCACGAAATGATAACCAACTAACTTGACCTACAGTTTCATTCAAATTACAGATAATGGGAGTTCATGTTTCTTGTTTTTTTTTGGGGTAAAAATTGCAGTTATTCTAGATTCAGAATTTTGCCAATATTTGTGACACTAAAGCATACCAAATTTCAGCACTGTGGGGTCACTGGTGTACCCTGTGAATTTTGTCAAAGTTTAGTTTTTATTACGGCTAATAACTAAAAACTAAAAAAAAATTACCGGAAATAAAAATGGGGTTGTAATGTACTGATGAAGACCTTTCATTTGACGTCTCATTTGACCTAATAATCTTATTTTCATTTCTTTTACCTTTCTTGAACCCCAATATAATGTCAACAATCCCCAATATGTTTAACCTATTTAGTCACACCAAAAGAGTGCCGTCACTACCTCGGACAAACAAACAAACATACATATATACATACATAGATACCCAAGTTGATTTAGAGATCTCGCTTCGCTCGATCAATAATTAGGGAAAGTCAATATTAATCTGCTTACAAAGCTGCTGCACTCCCTGGGCTGTTTATGATTCGCCTAAGCAATAGACAATTTGGTTTTAAAAAACCTCAACCTGGTTTGTTAAATGCAACGTAGTCAATTAGTTTCACAATTTAATTTAATTTCCGCAGGAGAAACTGTTGAGAGCACTTGAGGAGATTAAATGAAGGATCCTTGGGAGGAACTAATGGCCGTGAAGAGGTGCCTAAATAAACACTTATACGAACGAATTGCGTTAGTTTCATACACCCCACCAAGCTCTGTCTCACAAGTGGGGCTTATGAAAAATAAAAACCTAATGAATAATATAAATAATTCGTGTAATTGGTTCAGTTCTAATTTAATACATAAATACTAGATAAGTTTGTACAATCGATTAAAGCGGTGATGATTATAAGCATATTTAAATATTGTTATGTTCAAAAACCCCACCGACCCTGTCTCACTTTTACGTTGAATGGTAAACTAGGCAAAACAAACATTCAAATCAATCAATCCGTGCGTGTATGCAGTTTAGAATACCCTACTGGCAGAACAGGGCTGGTAGTGTTTACGAACAGAACAACATTTTGATATGCGCATAATCCACACGTGGCTTCAACAACAACCGCGTGGTGAGGATTGTAATGACTTGTTTTTTGATCTGTCTCATAAGCCCCTACGGTGTCTCTGTCCCACCGTGTGAAGTGGGGTTCTTGAAACTAAACCTTACGAATTATGCGAAGCAAAGTGCTCTGTAATCTACATTTACAGCAAGTATTTTTATGCACTTACAAATGCAGGCATAGTTACTATATTTATTCAGATGGAATTTCTACTTTTTTTCTCTATTTACGAGCTGGAATCCGTAATTAATACGACATCTTACATCAGTAACTACAAAACTAATCTGTGTGAATTTCCTATTAACTACTATAATAATCTGTAGGCACTAACATAATAACTATTCAAGGATCTGTGTACCGTAAGGAATTCCGCTTTCTTCGTATTTGGTGTCCGCCATTTACGTTGCAATGTGGTCTTACTGCCAGCTACTGTTGACTAGTCTGTGGCCTCTGTGAGGGTTATTCTCACCGCATCCAAAAAGTTTTCCGCTCGAATACACTGCATAATTAAATAAATTTGCAAAATTACAAAACCTCGTATTGTTGTAACCGCATCCCGAAGATTTAGCAAAGTACGATAAATAACAAATCGCAAGTTACGCTTGAACAAGTACAAGTAATCTTATCTTATACTTGCACTTACCTCCGTGGCGTAGTGGGCGAATAGCCGGCTGAGACGCAGGAGGTAGCGGGTTCGATTCCCGCCGCGGAACAAATGTTTGCATGATCTACAGATATTTGTTCCGGGTCTGGTTGTTTCTCTATATATTATAAGTATGTATTTACAAAAAAAAATGTATGTAAGTATTCTATCAGTTATCTGGTCCCATAGTACAAGCTCTGCTTAGTTTGGGGCTAGATAGCGCTGAGTGAAATGTCCAGCAATATTTATTATTTATTTATTTATTTACTTATAGTTTTTTGTTGAGAATTATTTAAGTAGTTCTTGGATGCGGTTGGGATTGCCCAGTCTATTGGATGTGATTATGTTTTAACTAGCTCCCGCCCGCGACTTCGCACACACGGTTTGTCATTAAAAAGTAAATCCAGATCATCTTCTATTTATACCAAACTAGTTGACCCGCCGAACTTCGTACCGCCTTGACATGCATATGACGCGGGCTGTCAATGTACGTCACCCCGGTAGAATTGAAAATCTGCCATCATTACGTATGAGGAAATGAATTTTCTTACTATTTCTTTTTGCTTCATTTTTTCAATGTTTTAATAGTTATTTTGCTTTTCGGGAAGGAGACAAATACAACAAATCAAAAACCATGAAAATCGGTCCAGCCATTCTCGAGTTACAAGTGATCGAACAAAACAGACTGTTTTATGTATTAATATTTCATTAAAATCGGTTCAGCCGTTATGACGTGATTGAGTAACAAAGAAAGATCTTTCTCATTTATAATATTACTAGCTTTCGACCGTGGCTTCGCACACGTCATTTATCAATAAAAAGTAACCGATGTTTCAATCCAGGTCATAATGTATCTATAAACCAAATTTCATCGCAATCGGTTCAGCCGTTATGACGTGATTGAATAACCAACAAACAAATACGCTCTATGCTTAGTTTGGCTCTCGCGGTCAAACACTTTAATATTTTTTTTTCGTATGCGTATTATGTAACCTGGCATTAATGATGTATTTTCTTTTTTTAATAACCATTTTTATCTTTTTAAATAAACAAATATACAAACTTTCGCATTTATAATATTGGTTTGATGTATACGCCATACAAACGTTGGCGCAAAAACATATCCTTCCGAGGATCTGGTTTACCGTAAGCGTCAACTAAGACAGTAACATGACGTAAGTGTGTACGTATTTTATCAATCATTAAAAAGCGCCACTTGAGAACGGCTGGACAGATTTGGCAAAATTTTTTATGTTGTTATTTGTAATAAGGTTATTAGAGGGGAAAAAATAAATAGTTGCCGGAAAATTTAAAAATTTGGGAAACCCTGAAAATGCTTTTTTTTATGGGATTTTTGTATAAACTCAAGGCCATAGGCTATATTTTAATTATAAATGATTGTAGTTATAGTTTATTTATTAATAACAGCAAGTATATGTATTCACATAGTCAAAAATTTAATTCAATACAGAATTTAATAAAATACCTATATTACATACAATGGTGGCGATTCTGTTTTTTACGCTGGCTAACTAAAATTGTGTAAATGCGAACGGTCTTATTTTGTTCATACTAAAGATCAAATTAGAGTGACATTTAAAGTGACATTTTTAAATTTAAGTATTTTTAAATAAGAAGGCGTGTTTGCGGGCTAGTTTTAGTCAACACCAATTTGATTGATAAATATAAATAATAAATATCGCTGGACATTTCACACAGCGCTATCTAGCTCCAAACTAAGCAGAGCTTGTACTATGGGAACCAGATAACTGATAGAATACTGATATACTTTTTTTTTGTAAATACATACTTATAATATATAGAAAAACACCCAGACACGGAACAAATATCTGTAGATCTGTAGAAATGCCACTTTAAATTTAATTCTAATTTGATCTTTAGTGTGAAT
The DNA here is from genome assembly GCA_963924445.1 of Philereme transversata. Taxonomy (NCBI): domain Eukaryota; kingdom Metazoa; phylum Arthropoda; class Insecta; order Lepidoptera; family Geometridae; genus Philereme; species Philereme transversata. The sequence goes on from OZ004347.1 coordinate 19,470,409, forward strand.
AAAATAAGACCGTTCGTATTTTACACAATTTTAGTTAGTCAACGTTAACAACAGAATTGCCACCATTATATGAAATACTAAATACAATCGTATTAAATCCGCGCGAAACCGGGGCAGGACAGCTAGTATGAAATGAGCTCAAGTTTAGTGGGGTTTTTACTAAATTGATTGTCCTAACAAGATGTTTCGAAGTTAGAAATTCATATAATTTTAAAATCATCTAAATAATTAATAGAATCTGGCGATTATCGCATTAACAGAGGTCCAAATTTATTCCTGCATACAGTTCTAGGTATTATGTATTTTAACCCGAAAGGGAGATATTGCCCTCTCTTATCCCTTACATAAACACTATTTGCTTTACGACTTAGGTTTACGAATTTTAATGTTTTTAATTTATATCTTAGTGAAAATCTGCTGTTTTTAGTGAAAATTCAGTCATAAAGTTTTTTGTGCATTATGCGAAGTTTTTCATCTCGTATATAAAGATAAGAAAAACCTTAAACCTTTTATTAGATTTGATTTCTAAAATAATCTTCCAGAATTCGACTATATATTTAAGAAAAGTGGTTTTCATTGGTAAAATCATCCCGTTTAAGTATAAATACAAATACATTTATTTTAGTAAATTTAGATAGATACATTTAATGTGTTTAGGACCATCTTTTAAGTTAGCATTATATATTCCGAAATACATTGGAATGCTGTGTCCCAACAGAGTGTTGAGCTGATTCACTCGTCTGAAGGCAATTTGAGGCAAATACGTATATAATGCGTCTGGTATTCCACTAGTGCTGCCCGCCCAGTCTCGAACCCGTCGACCCTGTTCACCTCCATACGGTGAACAGCGAGGTTGACCGCTTAGCCTCCCGACCCCCTACTTCCCCACTTGATCCGATTGAGCCCTCTGAAGTCTTTGACACTATCAAGGCCCTACACCCAAAGAAATCCTCCGGCCCCGACGGCATTTCTAACAGAGTACTCAAACAGTTCTCTGTTCCCCTTATCCACATCCTAGTCTGCATCTTCAATGCGGCTATGGAAACTTGCACCTTCCCTGATGCTTGGAAGGAAGCCAACGTCATTGGCATCCGAAAACCCAGCAAACAGGCAAATGATCCAACTAGTTATCGTCCCATTAGTCTACTTAATAGTCTAGGCAAGATATATGAGCGTCTTCTAATGAAGCGCCTCTGGGCTCATGTCAATGAGTTCAAACTCCTTCCCGACGAGCAGTTTGGCTTTCGAGCCCAACATTCATGCCCACAACAGGTGCTCCGCATAACGGAGCATGTCCTCTCCAACTGGCAAAGTACCTGGCCTTCAGATACTGGTGCCGTCTTCCTCGACGTAGCGAAAGCTTTCGACAAAGTCTGGCACAACGGCTTGATCTACAAGCTATTCAAACTCGGAGTCCCAGACAGACTCGTGCTCATCATACGAGACTACTTACAAGGTCGCAGCTTTCGCTACACCGTGGAAGGCAATCTCTCTAGTCCTAGACCAGTCAGAGCAGGAGTCCCTCAAGGCTCCGTTCTCGGCCCCCTCCTGTTCACGCTGTACACCAGCGATATCCCCCGCACTCCTCAAGTGGAAATAGCCCTATACGCAGACGACACAGCCTTGTACACATCCAATCGGAATCCTGATCGGGTGGGTATAAGGCTGCAGGCTGCCCTTCACTCATTAGCCACTTGGTTCCGCAAGTGGCGGATCGAGGTAAACCCGTCGAAAAGTACAGCAGTGTACTTCTCACGGAGAAACCTCACTCCCAAACCGATCTCTCTATTTGGCCAGCCCATTCGCTGGGCCCCATCAGCCAAATATCTGGGTGTCATCCTCGATAGGCGTCTTTCCTTTAGGTTGCACATCACTAAGAGGTGCAACCAAGCAAAGTTCACCCTAGGACGATTGTCCTCACTTCTAGGCGCGAAAAGTAAAATGTCCCTTAAAAATAAGGTGACTCTTTACAAAGCGTGCATTCGCCCCATTATGACATACTCATCTGTAGTATTTGCCCACTCTCCTAAAGTTGGTGCCATTCAGGTTATTCAAAATCGTTTCTTGCGAAAAGCCTCAGGCTCGCCCTGGTACTTTCGCAATAAAGACCTACATCGCGATTTGAAACTAGAATCAATAGCCAGGTTCATGAAGCTCGCTTCCAAGCGGTTTTATGAACTTGCCTCTAATCATCCGAACCCTTTGGTACACACCATTCCGGTTTACCCGTTGGATCCGCCCGCCAACAAAATCCTCCGTCGTCCGAGACACGTTCTCGGAGACCCGGATGACGAAATCACCTCTGCTAATGCGGAAGGTGAGTCATCTATTTCAGACAGAGCAAACACTTCACAGAAACACCGACCTCGCCGGCGAAGTCGACGAGTCCCTTCAGTCGCCGCTTATACGAGGTACAGACATGTACCCGGGCGTTTCTCTCCTATCCCCATCCCGGCAACAGCCCAAGCCGAGGTTCGTACCTAAGTGGTGCCCTTGCGCTAGTTGCCTAAAAAACTTACAGGGCTGAGCGCCATCTGCGCTCGCCAAAAGTTCGGTTAAGCTGTCACGGCCTCAGAGGCCAACAGCGAGATTAGTCCATTCGAAAAAAAAAAAAAAAAAAAAAAAAAACTAGTGCTGCCCGCTGACTCACGCACGCTACACAACACTCAACAAACGTTAGAAACGCCCCCACTCCCTAAATATGCAAAACTATTTAAAAATACCGGTTAAGTGCGAGTCGAACTCGTGCTCCGAGGGTTCCGTACCTACCCATTGTCCTCTAAATTGTATGAGCGCCCATACAACTCGGAGGACTATCTTAATTGGCGTCAACTATGTATGTATAAAAATAGAAATATAATAAATAATATATATTGGTGGACATTTCACACAGCGCTATCTAGCCCCAAACTAAGCAGAGCTTGTACTATGAGAACCAGATAACTGATGTAATATATACATATGTACATACTTTTTTTTGTAAATAATATACATACTTATAATAATATAGAAAAACATCCAGACCCGGAATAAATATTTGTAGATCATGCAAACATTTGTCCCGTGGCGGGAATCGAACCCGCTACCTCCTGCATCTCAGCCGGCAATACACCCACTGCGCCACGGTCGTCGTCATATGGGGACATCCTTTAGTTTTCAACTTTTTTATTTTTTGGAATTTTTCCTTTATTTATGCTGTATGCATTTACCTTGCTTTTTGCCAAATTTCGTGTTTCTAAGTCCACGGGAACTACCATATAGGTTTTCGACCCAAAACCTATAGGGTAGGTACTTCCGGTTGACTTAGAATTGTCAATTTTGGTTAAAAGCAAGGTCTTACAGCACAAGTAAAGGGAAAATTACGAAAAAAAAAAGTTGAAAATTAAGGTAATTTTGGTAATTACAAGTTATCGCGAAAATCTAAATTTGCCCATATCTTTTTATTGTGTTGACTCAGAACCTTGATTTTTATAAACCTAATAGGGACCATATACCTCAGTATCTGGTATAAATTTCACCCTAGGTCCATCAGTTCCTGAGAAAGTCGGTGGTGACACACGGACAGACGGACAAGAAAGTGATCTTATAAGGGTTCCTTTTTACCTTTTGAGGTACGGAACCCTAATAAACTATTACATTAACTTATAGTGAAGACACTGTGCCCTATAACGCACTGAATATTAACTGAGATTATGCTTATGACATTTTGTTTCATAAAATGTTTGTAATTAGTGTCTTGCAAAAAACAAAAGACAGGCTACTGATTCGAGTGATCAGAAACTTTTATTCTTCTATGTGGAGTGTGGACCATAATTTGGAAAATATGTGTCATACATGATTTAAGAATCCTAGATCAATTGAGTTTTAATCAAATCTCCAACGCATTTACTTGAAGTTTAACTAAAGTAAGACATTTCAAGAGTCAATTGAGTATTATTCAAACCTCAAATCGCGCGTCCCTCCAACGCATTTACTTGAAGTTTAACTAAAGTAAGACATTTCAAGATGATCTTTATAATGGCAATGAAATACAGTTAGAGCAACGATCTGTGCGGAACGGGAGAGACCTACGTCCAGCAGTGGACTGAGAATGAAGATGAGTAAAGATTATAGCGAGGCGCACAATTGAAGACTGAATAAAATGTCTACGTTGCTGGAAAAACAAATATTATACTAACAAAACATGGGATTCCTAATTTTTTTTAAGTGACCCACTTTTAGAGCTGTCATCTACCGCGAGGGCGCTTCTAACTATCAACGAGTATTTATAGTTCTTTGTGACAGATAACTGAATATTTACGAGTTGAGTTGGCGACCTCCGTGGTGCAGTGGGCGAATAGCTGGCTGAGACGCAGGAAGTAGCGGGTTCGATTCCCACCGCGGAACACAATGTTTGCATGACTTTCAGATATTTGTTCCAGGGCCCGTAGCCAAATGTCATTCGCCACGAATCTATTCGACTTCTACATACATTTGTTGTCGCTGAATGACGTAATATTTCTATAGCATGTGTCAAATCCCATACATTTTCGGACGTATCGACTAGCGTCATCGCTAATCGACTGTAACTTGGCTAAGCCCTCTGGTCTGGTTGTTTCTCTATTTATTATAAGTATGTATTTACAACAAAAAATGTATATAAGTATTCTATCAGTTATTTGGTTCCCATAGCTCTGCTTAGTTTGGGGCTAGATAGCGCTGTGTGAAAAGTCCAGCAATATTTATTTTATTTATTATTATTATTATATCTTCAATAGATTAATGGTGTCATAGATTATCCTCGATTTCGTCCGATGGCCGATGAGCAATGGCAAGATCTATAAACTTTATTGTGTTTGGTTCATTTATCTTCGGAAAACAATTTGGTTTTGTTGAGGAAAGCATCTATATTATTCTGGAGGAAATATAAATTGGAGATGTGGTATAATATTGTTGTGGTGTCGACTTCCAGAGCATGTTATTGAGGCACCAAGCTTTACATCATTTAAATCCAAATTAAAATCATTGCTCATCGAGAGGGCGTTTTACAATGTTGAGGATTTTGTCTGCAAAATCCGATATTCATATGATTCTATTAATTAGTATCAGTGTGTTATTTATTATTTTATTTTAATTAATTATTATTATAAATAATTGTGAATTTAAAATTTATTATTATTATTATTTCTAATAACTTGTTTAAATTGCAAGATTTTAACACATTCTCAAAAATGTTCAAGCCTAGTCGGAACTTGAACCCGCAACCGCCCTCTTGATACTAGGATGCACTACCAATTGTGCTACCGGACTCTGTCACGTCAGAGTCGCAATTATTGAGATGATGATTTTCTTATTTGTTATTCTATGTTCATAAATAATTAATATTCTTTGCATGCTTACCAGATTCCGATTAAAGTTAAACTCTAATTGTAAACCGGCCTCCCGCTATACAGGCAAGTCCTAGTGCGGGGACCACCAGTAAAATTTAATGTAATTATGTAATTTTTCGGTTAATAAATATTTTGTATTTGTATTCAGATTACGAATAAAGCGCCGTTAGCTCCATCTACAGGGAAACTTATACAGTTTTTAACCTGCTCAATGCCAAATGTTAAAAGTTCCGTCTAGGCTTGAACATTTTTGAGATGGTTTAAAATAACAATACTATTTGTTTAAATTTACTTGAAAATTCTTTTACCAATAAATTAATTATTCTGATTTGTCATTGTGGCTACTCTTTTTCAGGAGCGACGCGTATTTCCGTGCTCAATATCTTTACGATTCAGCCTTGTTGGGAAAGTTATTTCCTTGCAAACGCATATCCTTTAGGAAATGTGTCAAAGTAGGTACATCTCCTAATTGAGTTATATGGAAAATCATTTAATTTTTATTATTAATCGCTTGCAAAATAAAATCAAATGGTTTTCTGTCTGCTTGCGTTAATAGCCATTTATTCTACGAAATGTTTGTTATGCTATCCGAATATGCAATTAAGACAATTAATATGAAACGGCCGGTATTCGCCACTTACCCGCGCACTCGTTAACCTTTCTCTTATGTTAACAAGTAACTCAAATTTCACGTCCGCCATTTCAATACAAATGATAACGCATATGAAATTTGTGAATGTTTAATCAATGGACACATAACAATCAACACGCAACTTTAGGATTTAAACTCTATTGTCGGTTTGCTAGAGCAGAGATTTGGGTGTGAGTTTGGTGCGTCGGACGGGACAGCTCATTAGCGATGTGACGCTCGCGTGGATCCAATCAAGTTTTTATCGACCGGCAGGTGGCGTGCGTGTACTTCTACTACTGGAGCCATTACGCCGGGAATAGTTAGAATTTTATTGAGGTTTTATGGGCAATCGAGTTGTTTCGTAAAATACATTGATGGCTATTTGATCAGCTTTCAATACAATTCAATTGTTAGCTGTTCAATTTCCGTCTAATTGAAGTTTGAGGTTATAATCAGATCTATTGTAAGACACGTCTCACGCCTCGATGCAGGATGCGGGCACATTCTAATAACCTTTGGCCCTTGACAGATAGGCGCTTCGAACCAATCGTGAAAGCGAAGAATGGTTCCAATTATAGAACTGAATTTAAAAGGAATAGTTCCAATTTGAGAAGAACGATCTACTTCAGGTTGTACTTGCAGCTCTATCTACCTTTACTTAATTATAAGCATAGGTACATAGTCAGAGCATACCTACCTACCAGTCGTGTGAGTGTCGACCCGCATCAGACGACCCTTAGCCCAGGAACCGGCCTTCAATCCTGTTGCCAGTCGCAGCTGCGCCATACTCACTACAGCCTATTCTGCGCTATAAGCCTGTAAAGTCGTGGTTTCATGACTTTATGAAACTGCTCATGGCCAGCGCTAAAGAATTATTAATACTACGTAGCAACGGTAACGGCTTATTGTAACACCCGTAATAAGCGCGCCCTGATATGGGAGGTATTTGTAACCGCACGTGGTAGCTCAATATACATTATTAGCCGTCGTGCTAGAAACGATTAACGTTTCGCTATCACGATTGTCCTTCGGACGAGAACCTTCTGCCCACAGGTAAAACAAGAACTGTCATTCCTAATTGATCGAGTGAAGCGAGATCTCCAAATCAACTTTTGCAAATCGGCTTTGTATGTATGTATGTATGTGTGTTTGTTTGTCCCAGGCTAACTTTCGAAGCGTTCATCTGATCATCGTGAAATTTGGTATATAGGTAGTGACGGCACAATTTTGGTGTGACTCAATGAGCTAAAAATGTTGGGGGGGTATTGAGATATTGGGGTTCAAGAGGGGTAAAAAAAACTAAATGGGACTATCTGGTCAAATGGCACGTCTAATAAAAGATCTTTATGAGTAAATTTCGACACCGTTTTTATTTTTAGTTTAAGCTTTGTAGTTTTTAAGTTATTAGCCATAATATAAACTGAACTTTGACAAAAATCACAGGGTACACCAGTGACCCCACAGTGCTGAAATTTAGTATGCGTGTAGCTTAAGTGACACAAATATAGGCAAAAGTCTGAAATCCAGAATAACTGTAATTTCTACCCCAAAAAGTATAACGAAAAGACATGAACTCCCGTTACCTGTAGTTTGAATGAAACTGTACGTCAAGTTATTTGTTTCTCATTTCGTGGCACTATTTTGATAGTCAAAGATTACGAATAATATTTTTTTGTTTTTATGGGAGACCCGCGAGATCTCAGTTCGGGGCGAACCACTAGTACTTGGTAAGTTTTTATGAAACCGTAGCTGATGAGGATGTGACCGCGTCAAAAACCAATGGTTTGCCAGGCTTTGAAAGTTTATCTAAATAATATACTATATATACTCTCAATACAAAAGTGAAGATTCAGTTACGGCTACGGCCGTCATATACCGTCCCCCGCTGCTTCGGATACCAGAGCTAAAACCCGCAGAACTGACAGGTACTACAAGTCACAACGGCCCAGCGCGAGCGACACGAAAGCCGATTAAACATACTTTGAGTACGATACGACGCGTGATTCGATGCTTATCCTCTCGATGTGTCTGATTTAGCATTCGCCGGAGACTTTACGATTTATCGCATTAGCTCGGGCTCGTCATCAACACATTTTTGTACCAATATAAAACCAAAACTGGATTTATGACAGGCTTATGTTAATCCAGAGGTCAAGACTCTTGACACTTATTACAGTCACATTCTATTTAGGCATGTCGCATTTCGAGGCACGACTCTGAATCAATATCAATGAAATTTCATATTGATTTGAATAATTATTCGACATACTTATTTTAAGAGCTGGTAATTCTCTTTTAAGGAAGAGTTTGATCATAAAACACATTGCAGCCTCTTTTAAACCTCAACAAAATAGAGCGTTCTAAAAGGATAACTATGTAAAAGTTTCCAGAATATTGTATGCTTAAAGTTGGGTACGTTTAGGAATCGTAAAGAGCTCGTCGGCGAAATGGGCAGCCATCCACCATTGTCGCCGGCAACCCGTTCCGAGCGGAACGAGCGGCCATTTGGGCAAATGTCCCGCGTGTGGGGACGCGGGCAGCGGGCCTCGGCCGGCGAGCGGGGACGTGACAGTGACCGATTGTGCACGTCTTATCTGCAGGTCCTTGCGCTAATGGCTGCGGGTTCTATCCAGGGCTACATAGCATGTATAAAACGTTCGAGTGAACAGCAAAGTGGAATTTTTATCGCATCAAAAATGCTTAACACACTTGCTGGAATCCAGATAGAAGAGTTTCGGTCACAGTAATCTGCCGATCCCTGAAAATCAATGTAACCTTTTAGCAGAGGATTTGATGTTATTCGGTATTTTTCTAAGGTAATTTTGTATGCCATAGAATAGCAGAGAGTCCCATCGCCGTCGCCGCGGCTCCAAGAGTTGGCTGACAGTGAGTGATGATGTGCAGAGCGTTATCTGCAGGTACTGTACCCCTGATTGATGTCATGTTTATATCACGCTTTTAAATAAGTAAGAGGGAACATTTTGGTACAGTCAAGATACATATCAAACACGATCTCAGAGTCAAAGACGATATTATAGTCTAAGATCCCCATATAAAACGACCTTCACCGAGCTGGTTAATGGATGAAAAGTATTTTATATTCAATTAAATATGTCAATATATACATTGCAAATGGGTTGTCAAAAAATTTTCAGTCCAGAATATGATTAATTAACAATTAAATAAATTTTTTTTAAACGTTGCATTGGTTTGGTTAATAGACAAATTCCATACCATTCGAAAGTATGAAGGCCATAGAATATGCAAACGTTAGGTTGACTATTTTTTTCCCGTGACAACTCTTGGGTAGGCGGGTATAAACAGGTAAATCGATACTAGGAACTTGCACCGGTCTAGGCCCGTAGCCAAATTACATTCGCCACGAATCTATTCGATTTCTACATACATTTGTTGTCGCTGAATCACGTGCTATTTCCATAGCATGTGTCAAATCCCATACATTTTCGGACGTATCGACTAGCGTCATCGCTAATCGACTGTAACTTGGCTAAGCCCTCTGGTTAATGAATTAAAGTTAAATTAAAGCTAGTGATTCGCCCCGAACTGAGATCTCGCGAGTCTACCATAAAAACAAGAAAAATCTTTGACTATCAAAATAGTGCTACGAAATAATAACCAACAAACTTGACCTACAGTTTTATTCAAATTACAGGTAACGGGAGTTCATGTTGATTGGTTATCCTTTTTTGGGGTACAAATTGCAGTTATTCTAGATTTCAGACTTTTGCCTATAATTGTGATACTTAAGCTAGATGCATACCAAATTACAGCACTGTGGGGTCACTGGTGTACCCTGTGAACTTTGTCAAAGTTTAATTTTTACTATGGCTAATAACTCAAAAAGTACAAAACTTAAACTAAAAATAAAAACGGGGTTCAAATGTACAAATGAAGACCTTTCATTCGACGTCCCATTTGACCTAATAGCCTCATTTTCATTTTATTTTACCCCTCTTGAACCCCAATATCTCAAAAAGCCCCCCAAATTTTTAGCTCATTGAGCCATACCAAAATTGTACCATCATTACCTATCCATATACCAAATTTCATGATGATCGGATTAACGCTTCGAAAGTTATCCTCGCACAAACAAACATACATACATACATACAAAGCCGATTTGCCCAAGTTAGAGATCTCGCTTCGCTCGATCAATAAAGATTATTTCATTACAAACACGGTGGTATAGGGTTTTGTATGAATCCTTCACGGAGAACGCTCGACGGAGCGTGGCATCGCCTCGCCTCGCCTCGCGTGCGGTACTTATACGCCAGAAATTAATGCGGCGTACACTTTTTCAAAGCTTAGGGTGGAACTCCACAAGGGGTCTAATAGGTACCTACCTACTATTTTAACGAAATTATCCATTCAACTGGAAGGTACGTGTTTAAATTTTAAATAGCTCCAGGGAACATGCTATTACATCTGTAATTACAAGCCCCTATTGTAAAAACTTAGGGAGTAGAACTTGTTCGGTTGTGCCCGTCATTCAACTATGTACCTCGGCAGTCGCGGTCGTGTAGCGACTCACGATTCTTAAAGTAAAGTTCTCATCAAAAGGATTCTATTCATCTCTTTGAAATGCACCGGAGTTTTGATACATAATTTACTTGAACTTATTAACATATTACTGGCTTGTCATGTTCAAGGTCCAGCCAAAAAACATACCACACGGTCGAGTTTTGAATTACAAAGTTAAACCGATGACTTTATTCACAAGACTAAGGTTGAAACTGGCCGTGGCACTTCGCAAATGCGACGAGTCTGACAACCCGATTTAAATTTGAACTGTAGCTTTGCATAATATTCGCGTCACCTCACCGTGTGCGCTCAGCCTTACCGGGTACACGACATCCCGCATGTGCGTGTCGTAATATAGATAAGTTGGAACCTGTGGTTACAGACATTATAGCGAACGAGCGTATTGCTGAATACTCAATTCAAACCCTATTAACTAAACTTTACGACTGAAATTACCACAACAATGTATGCAGAAGATGTAGCTGGGTTTAATAAATAACAAACTCTATTTTAAAAGATAAAAGACTCAAATTTGTGGGAGGTTTTCTGAGTGCACTCGATGCGTTTCTAGATAGGATTTGAGCAGTTTTTACCCGCAAGTGATTGCGCTGGACGTTTCATGGCGATGATGGTGGCGTTATCTCCGCCACCTGCCACTTATCTAGGTTCCATACGGCGCGGCATGTGGAACAATTAGAACTCACTGATTGTTCGTATTAGTACGGCTTCTAGAGTGCTTCTTTCGAAATATTTGACGCTTCAAAAATTATGCGTAATTTACCACTATTATATATGATTAAGATTTAATATTAAGTAAGCCTTATCTAAAACTGAGTCTAACTAAAGTTAATTACATAAATTAACTTTTACTTTCAGAAGAGTTTTAGTAGAGAATACCCAAATCTATTTGTTTTAAGTAATGCTTTCACCGAACATTTTATCTTCAAGCCTCAAGTGGATAGCTTTAAGTTTTCAATTTAGCTTATCTGGCTTTACGTGGGCAAAGTGGGCACTGGCCATAGGCATGGGCCTGTAGGAGTACCTGCCTACTTATGTTGTTAGTTAAGTAGGAGGCACAGATGATAAATCAATGGATACTGGGATCTCGAGAGATTATGTTCAAACTTCAACGAATAGCGGAGGATTATAAATAACTAAAATGCTATTATGCTGGAGATTTATGGATTTCAATTAAGATTACCATCATAATCTTTGCTACAATATTAACTAGTGATTAATCCTGGCTTTGTTTGGATTCACAATTTAACCTTCTACAGAGAAAAAACTGGGAGTAAACTCTTCGATTACTGAGATTAGCTGCATAGATAGACAAACAGACATAAGTTTTAGTATTTGGTTTCAAGTCGTGATTTGAAATACTCAGTCGTGTTCAGTAGGTACGCTGCAGGTAAACGCTCACTGAATTGGCTGTTAATGCTAATAAAAATATATATCACCTGTTTTACTGTTTTGTGGAATCAATTTATAGTGAATACTTGATGCTCGTGAAATACAATATTTTATGAATTTTATGAATTTACGGCGCATCACTAGGTACCCTATTGTCCTAGGTGAGCGATAGAAAGCGACAATGGCTATGCGATGCGACACAACATAATACGACACCTGTGCCTAATACTACATGTGTGCTACCAGAGTGTGCTGGGCAGATATAGTTCGCTTTGATATACGTCTTTCCTTTAAGAACCATATAGCCTACTACTAGATGCAAGCAAGCTAAGTTCAACCTTAGGTCGGTTTACTTCTCATAGACAAGAAGAGTAAAACGTCTCTTACAAAGCTTGCATCCGTCCATACGACATACTCCTCTGTAGTTTTTGCCCACTCGCGTCAAGTTGATGCTATTCAAATAGTACTAATTCGTTTCTTGCAAAAAGTTAAAGGCGTACCTTGGTACTTTCGCAACAGCGAAACGACATGAAATTAGAATCCACAGCCCAGTTCATAAACTTACCTCCCTCCACCCAAATTATCTCGTCAATATCATTCCTGATTATACTATCGACCCACCCGCGGCCAAATCCCTCCGAAACATGTTCTCGGTGACCCTGATGATAAAATCACCGCCGCTAACGCGGATGAGATTTCAGAGTCATCTACTCTCGACATAGCAAACACTTCACACATACACCGACCTCGCCGGCGAGGTCGAAAAGTCCCTCCCGCAAAACTTACTGGGCTGACCTGAGCACCCTCTGCGCTTGCCAAAAGTTAAAAGGTAAAAAGATTTCAAAACAAAAAATGGTGGCGTATATGTAGAGCTACTTTTTGATATTTTCGCAGTGTGTCGCGTAGCTCTTGTCGTTCACGTAGAACAATGGATAAATAGAATAGAATAATAATTTATTACAGACAATGCACATACAAAACAAAAAAGTAATAATCACACTAATATTATAAATGCGAAAGTTTGGATGTTTGTTTATTTATTTGTTTGTTTGATTGTTTGTTACTCAATCACGTCGAAACGGCTAAACCGATTTTGATGAAATTTGGTATGTACGTACATTATAACCTGGGTTATCACATAGGTTACTTTTTATCCCATAAATCAGTTCCCATGGGATAAAAATGGGATGTCAAAGTTTATATATGTATTTTGCACCCGAGAACAACGCGGGCAAAGCCGCCGGCAACAGATATAAAAATAAAAACAAGCCTTCAAGTTAATAACATAAAAATTGATAATAATACGATAACTAAAAAAATATATAAAATAAAATAACACAATAAAAAAAAATCAAAAGTCAAATGTACTGTTACGCCGAGACTGTTAAACAAAGAATGGTAATCGAGGTTTCTCGAGCGCTTTTGTCTGTTATTGTTTGTGGTTTCGCAGAATGGAGAGTGGCCATTGTGTCGAGGGACCGACCCTTTCCTGGAGCGATCGAGATCGTTCTCGAACAATCGAAATATGCGCGATATAAATAGGCCGGAGAGATGGCCGGACAGTCAGTCTGGATTTAGCTATACGTGCGAACATTTCGGTGACTTTAAGTGGTGCACCAGTGGTGTGAATTGGTGTGTTGTGATTACGTGTGACCAAGTTCGTGTATTCATCGTTTAGTGCTGAATAAAAGTGTTATTTTGGTTAAATCGATTCCCATTATTTTATCCCGAACCCTCAGCTCGTAACAATTTGGTGTCAGAAGTGGGATAAAATAATGCCGGTTCTGCCAAAGGATAACGTGGACGGTGTAAGGACGAGAGGTCAACGACAACAGGAAGTCCATGAAAGGCGGTTTGGAGATTCCCCGGTTCAAGAAGATCAACAGAGTCGTCAGCCGATACAGATGGAATCAGCCGCCCCCGAATCAATTGGAGCTTCATCATCATCATCCGTGGGCCAAGCTCCTGTGACAGGCGATCTTGCTGCTATTATGGCCATGCTTTGTCGTCAAGAAGAGCAGGCTCGGTTGCAGGAGGAGCAGCGCCGTCAGGAAAAAGAAGAGCAGCGTCGTCATCAGGAAGAGCAGGCTCGGTTGCAGGAGGAGCAGCGCCGTCAGGAAAAAGAAGAGCAGCGTCGTCATCAGGAAGAGCAGGCTCGGTTGCAGGAGGAGCAGCGCCGTCAGGAAAAAGAAGAGCAGCGTCGTCATCAGGAAGAGCAGGCTCGGTTGCAGGAGGAGCAGCGCCGTCAGGAAAAAGAAGAGCAGCGTCGTCATCAGGAAGAGCAGCGACGTTGGCAGGAGGAACAGCGTCGTCAACAGGAAGAACAGCGCCGTCAGGACAAAGAAGAGCAGGCTCGGCTGATGAAAGAATTGTTCGGTTCAATTGGAAAGGAATTCCAGGAAGTGAAAGAACAGATAGAACATCATGAGAGCCGTATTTCGGAAACTGAAATTCAGATCGCTGATGTGAAAAAAACTCTGGGTGTCCTGAAGTCTAGAGACAACAATGTGGCTCCTCTAGTTGCTACATCTTCAGCGCGAGGTTTTAAGACGCCACCATTTGACGGAAGTTCTTCGTGGTCAGCATACAAGATCCCGTTTGAGGCCGTTGTCAAGGCCAATGGATGGACGACGGCGCAGGCCATGACGGCTTTAACACTGGGCCTTCGTGACCAAGCACTTACGATTTTAGAGGCTCTTGGGAAGGATGTCACCTACGAACAGCTGCTGGAAGCGCTGGAGTCACGCTATGGTGACGCGCACCTGGAACATGTTTTTCGAGCGCAGTTAAAGGACCGAAGCCAGCGTAACTCGGAGAATTTACAGCAGTGGGCACTCGAGATAGAAAAGCTGGTTCGAAAGGCATACCAAATCTCGTCAGCACCCCTTGACGGTTATTTGATCCAGGCGTTCGTTGACGGAATACGTGATTTGGAAGTGAGAGCTGCTGTAAGGCTTGGACATCACGATACTCTAAAAAATGCCTTGGCCCATGCATTGGAGGTGGAGGCCGTGCGTCAGGACCCCCGAGCTCACCGCATCAGAGAAGTGAAGGACTCTTACACTCACTACAGTCGTCCAAAGTTTAGCCCTAGATGCTTCGGGTGTGGAGAAAAAAAACATCTGAGGCCAAACTGCCCAAAAAGAGAGGAGAGTGCTCAGGTGAGCCCCGTTCAACAGCAGCAGGGAAACGAGTAAGCGCCAGAACTGCGGGGCGAGTGCTGGCTGGTATTGAGAAAGCCCTAAGAATTACGATCTCACAAGTTCATGATGGGAATAGCCTGACTATCAAAGGTCAAATTAATGGAACACCGTGCAAGATGACTTTGGATACTGGTGCTTCCCGTACAGTGATCAGTTCCCAACTGGCTAATCGGTTTCTTGGGAAATTCAACAGTAGCCATGAGCGAATTCAGCTCCTGACGGCAACCGGTCAGCACATATCCGTCCTGGGTGAAAAGCAGGTGGAGGTTATGCTGGGTGAAAGACCTTTCCAGCAAAACGTCATCATTGCCGATATAGTTGATGACTGCATTCTGGGTTTAGATTTCTTACGAGAGCACCATTGTAGAATTGACATAAATCAAGGAGTTTTACAATGTGGAGAAGAGGAATTCTTTATGGAAGGTGGAACTAGGGGTAAGGTGTACAGTCTGAAGAAAATTGTTCTTCCGCCAAGATCAGAAACCATTGTTCCAGTAAGCTTGCCACGAACTTCGGGAAGACAGAAGCGATGTGTACTGGTGGAAAGATCGGACAATGGCTTTCCGTGGATTATGGCCCGGACGCTAGTGAGGACCACAGATACTGCGGTGGTGCGAATTTTAAACCTTAGTAATGAAGAGCACCTGATCAAAAAGGGGATCTTAATGGGCACCTGCGAGGAAGTAGCCTGTATGCGAAGATGTCAAGAAGTGCCTAGCTCTAGCGGCAATAAAGAGAATGGCAAATTCGATGTGTCGTCACTGTTGGAAGATTGCCGTAAAAGCCTTTCTAGGGAAGAAGTTGCTATGACTGAGAAAATGTTACATCGCTACGCCGATCTTTTCTCTTCAAATGATGCTGATATTGGAAAGACTGGACTGGGTAAGCACACGATAAATACTGGTAACGAGCTACCTATCCGTCAACGACCTAGGAGACTACCGGTTGCTCGAGAAAAGGAAGTAGAGACCATGGTTGAGGGAATGATTAATGATGGGGTGATAGAACCTTCATCTAGTCCATGGTGCTCTCCTGTTGTTCTAGTCAAAAAGAAGGATGGAAGCCTGCGCTTTTGTGTTGATTATCGTCGACTTAATGCAGTTACGAAGAAGGACAGTTATCCACTACCAAGGATCGACGACACATTGGATACACTTACCGGGATGAAGTGGTTTACAACGCTAGACTTGAAGAGTGGCTACTGGCAAGTGGAAATAGACCCTAAGGACAAGGAAAAGACTGCGTTCTCTACAGGAAAGGGGCTGTGGCAATTTCGAGTCATGGCATTTGGACTTTGCAATGCCCCTGCAACTTTTGAAAGATTGATGGAGCAAGTTCTTGTCGGGTTGATTGGTGACGCGTGTCTTGTTTACTTGGACGACATCATCATCGTGGGACGTACGTTTAAGGACCACCTTCAAAATCTGGAACGTGTGCTGGCAAAAATTCGTGCCGCCAATCTGAAGTTAAGTCTGAGGAAATGTTCATTCTTCAGACAACAAGTAAGCTTTCTGGGTCACGTTGTTTCACAAGACGGGGTGCAAACTGATCCGGAGAAAATCAACGCTGTCAAAGATTGGCCGATTCCTAAAGATAAGACCGAAGTCAGAGCATTTTTGGGGTTGTGCTCCTACTATCGACGTTTTGTCAAGAACTTCGCAGATATTGCTAAGCCTCTGCACAGGCTAACTGAGGAGAAACGACTGTTCTGCTGGGATGCAGAATGCGAAACTGCTTTCCAGGAATTAAAGAACCGACTGTGTAAGACACCGATTCTCAGCTTTCCTGATACTGAGAACGAGTTCATTGTAGATACAGATGCAAGTAATACCGGTATTGGTGGTGTGCTATCTCAACGCAAAGGAGATCAAGAGGTGGTGATCGCTTACTTCAGTAAATCCTTATCCAAACAAGAAAGAAATTACTGTGTCACAAGAAGGGAACTGCTGGCTGTAGTAAAGACCTTACAACATTTCAACAAATACCTACTAGGTCGTAAATTTCAACTTCGAACTGACCATGCTGCATTGCAATGGCTCTTACGGTTCAAGAATCCTGAAGGACAGGTGGCAAGGTGGATTGAACAATTACAGGAGTTCGACTTCGACATTGGGCATCGTAGTGGAAAATCTCACGGGAACGCGGATGCGCTATCACGAAGACCTTGCCCTGAGAACTGCAAACATTGTGCCAAATATGAGTCTAAGGAAGCAGAACCTGTCAGGCTGCTGAGAACGGACCTAAGTGACGAATGGAAAGAAACTTTGCAGCAGGCACAACAGGATGACAAAGACCTTAAACCCATCATTGAAAGGATCACAGCGGGTAGCACTAAGCCTTTGTGGAGTGACATTGCTGCTCTGAGTTCAACAACGAAGAGTTATTGGGCACAGTGGGAGAGCCTGGTTATCCACGACGGGGTGCTGTGTCGCAAATGGGAAAACGCTCGTGGAGATCACTGTCATCTGCAAATGGTGGTTCCCAAAGCCAAGGTCCCTAACGTGCTACAACTCTACCATGAAGGATGTTCGGGAGGCCACATGGGAGTAAAAAGGACACTGTTAAAAATAAGGGAGCGGTTTTACTGGATACATTGTAGAGAAGATGTTGAAGACTGGTGCCGAAAATGCAC
The DNA here is from genome assembly GCA_963924445.1 of Philereme transversata. Classification (NCBI taxonomy): domain Eukaryota; kingdom Metazoa; phylum Arthropoda; class Insecta; order Lepidoptera; family Geometridae; genus Philereme; species Philereme transversata. The sequence goes on from OZ004347.1 coordinate 19,488,196, forward strand.
TACCTGTGCGGCAGTGAAAGGACCCCATACACGCAGCAGAGGAGCACTAAAACTGTATAACGTTGGAGCCCCATGGGAGCGTATAGCCCTGGATATTGCAGGACCATTCCCTGTAAGTAAAAATGGAAATAAGTACTTCATGGTCGTTATGGACTACTTCACGAAATGGCCCGAAGTTTTCGCCATTCCTAATCAAGAAGCTTCGACGGTAGCAGATAAACTAGTCCACGAAGTTTTCTGTCGTTTTGGAGTTCCCCTGGAAATTCACAGTGATCAAGGAAGGAATTTTGAATCACAAGTATTTCAGGAGACATGCCGAATAATGGGGACTCATAAAACAAGAACCACTTCTTATCATCCTCAGTCTGATGGAATGGTGGAAAGATTCAATCAGACGTTGGAGAGATATCTGGCCAAAGTGGTCGAAAATAAGCAAAACGATTGGGACCAACACATACAGCCGTTTTTACTGTCATACAGAAGTGCAGTCCATGAGAGTACAGGCGCCACTCCTGCGTTGGCAAATTTTGGAAGAGAACTGCGGTTGCCTGCAGACCTGATAACTGGCATTCCTCCAGATTCTCCGCGTGCCATCACAGATTATGCAAACGACCTGCGCAATAAAATGAACGACATAAATGAACACATTCGACTAACTAGTCAACAAATGTCTGAGAAAATGAAGACCCGTTATGACCGAAATTCAAACAACTTGCGATTTGATGAGGGGTCACAGGTCTGGTTGCACAATCCGATACGGAAAAAGGGAAAATCCCCTAAACTACAAGCAAAATGGGATGGACCATACCGTGTGTTGACCAGGATCAATGACGTCACATACCGAATTCAGAAGGGAACGCGAGGAGCGCCTAAAATTGTTCATGTTGATCGGCTGGCGCGATATTACGGGGCTAACAATGCTCGGGACGAGCATGTTTTAGGAGGGGGCAGTGTTACGCCGAGACTGTTAAACAAAGAATGGTAATCGAGGTTTCTCGAGCGCTTTTGTCTGTTATTGTTTGTGGTTTCGCAGAATGGAGAGTGGCCATTGTGTCGAGGGACCGACCCTTTCCTGGAGCGATCGAGATCGTTCTCGAACAATCGAAATATGCGCGATATAAATAGGCCGGAGAGATGGCCGGACAGTCAGTCTGGATTTAGCTATACGTGCGAACATTTCGGTGACTTTAAGTGGTGCACCAGTGGTGTGAATTGGTGTGTTGTGATTACGTGTGACCAAGTTCGTGTATTCATCGTTTAGTGCTGAATAAAAGTGTTATTTTGGTTAAATCGATTCCCATTATTTTATCCCGAACCCTCAGCTCGTAACAGTACTAAAGCTGAAGTGATTGGAGGCCGCATTTCGCTACGGAAATAAAAGACGGGAGTTCATAAATAGCGACGATAACAAAGGGCGGCGTTCTTTACAAATGAAACTGTAAAGGTTTCTGCTGCCCTTCCGGCGGCCATTGTCCGTCGGCGTCGCGCGTCGCCATGGGAATGAAACGTCGCGGGTTTGATTACTCTGTCATTTGCAAAGATTTATCATTTCACTAATTATTCCTTTTAATAAGGATTTGTAGAAGCTCGGCCTTCGTGAATAAAATAAATTATTTTTTTATTCCTAAATTATAATAACTAGTGGTTAAATCAATAATAAAAAACTGCTATTAATGGTCAAAAATGAATTTATTGCTACTCAAAATATTTTCCCTTTGCGTCAATGCACTTTTTCATACGATTGACCCAATTTTGAAAACATTTGTGCCACTCCTCCGTGATGACGTCAGATACATGTTTTTCATACTCTTCGACAGCCTCTTCTAGTGATGAAAATCATTGATCGCCTAATTGGTTCTTGATTTTTGGGAACAGAAAAAAGTCACACGGTGCCAGGTCAGGACTGTATGCTGGATGACTCATAAGTTGTACGTTTTTCACCTTCAAAAACTCATTTGTCTGTCTGGCTGTGTGGGAACTTGCATTGTGGTGGTGCAAGATGATACGGCGCTTACCGTTATTTTCACGGAGTTTGACAATAATTTCCGGTAAACAAATGGTCGTGTACCAGTCACTATTCACGGTACGACGATTTTCTAAAGCAACAGTAGCCACGTGTCCCGTTTTGTTAAAAAAAAGAAGCAATCATCCACTTCGAGGCACTTTTCGCGCGCGCCACTTTGGTTGGTTTCGGCTCATCTCGAAAGACCCATACGCTCGATTGCTGCTTCGTTTTGGAATCATAGCTATAAATCCATGTTTCGTCACCTGTTACTATGTTCCACACCAAGTGATGCGGTCCGTTTTTTGAGCATCAGTCAAATTGTGTGGGATCCATCGAGAACACAGCTTTCTCACACCCAAATGTTTGTGTAGGATTGACTGTATTTGACTCATGCCTATGTCCAAAGTTGTCTGGATCTTGTGGTAGGTCACATGCCTGTCTGTTTCGATCATACGGCGCACAGCACCAATGTTTTTGTTGTTTACAGCGGTGCACGGGCGACCTTCACGTATTTAATCATGGAGATTGACACGACTGCGTTTGAATTCTGCAAACCAGCTATAAATAGTCGTCATGCATGGTGCTCATTTGCCAGAAACAGGTTGAAGCCGAACGACGCTCTGCTGAGCTGTCAAATTACACTTAAAATCGTAAAAAATCATGCAACGAAAATTTTCCCGAGTTAAATACATTTTATGACGACCTCCGTGGTGCAGTGGGCTAATAGCCGGCTGAGACGCAGGAGGTAGCGGGTTCGATTCCCGCCGCGGAACAAATGTTTGCATGATCTACAGATATTTGTTCCGGGTCTGGTTGTTTCTCTATATATTATAAGTATGTATTTATAAAAAAAAATATATGTAAGTATTCTATCAGTTATCTGGTCCCATAGTACAAGCTCTGCTTAATTTGGGGCTAGATAGCGCTGTGTGAAATGTCCAGCAATATATTGTTACGAGCTGAGGGTTCGGGATAAAATAATGGGAATCGATTTAACCAAAATAACACTTTTATTCAGCACTAAACGATGAATACACGAACTTGGTCACACGTAATCACAACACACCAATTCACACCACTGGTGCACCACTTAAAGTCACCGAAATGTTCGCACGTATAGCTAAATCCAGACTGACTCGCGAGCAACTACTGTTCACGCGAGACCCTGCTCCACGTCAGTCCTCCAGGGCCTCGCTGAGACTCACTCACTCAGACTAACTCCGACTGACTAACTCACAACTGACTGTCCGGCCATCTCTCCGGCCTATTTATATCCACACATTTCGATTGTTCGAGAAGGATCTCGATCGTTCCAGGAAAAGGGTCGGTCCCTCGACACAATGGCCACTCCATTGTGCGCAACCGCAGACAATAACAACAATAACGCAGCAAGACAAAAGCGTTCGAGAAGTTACGATTATTACTCATTGTTTAACAGCCTCGGCGTAACACTGCCCCCTCCTAAAACATGCTCGTCCCGAGCATTCTTAGCCCCATATCGCGGCAGCCGATCAACACGAACAATTTTAGGCGCACCTCGCGCTGAAGATGTAGCAACTAGAGGAGCCACATTGCCGTCTCCAGTACTTCAGGACACCCAGAGTCCCTTTCTCATCAGCGATCCCAATTCCAGCCTCCAAAACACGGCTCTCATGATTTCTATCTGTTCTTTCACTTCCTGGAATTACTTTCCAGATAAACCGAACGATTCCCTCATCAGTCGAGCCCAATTCCAGCCTCCAAAACACGGCTCTCATGATTTCTATCTGTTCTTTCACTTCCTGGAATTCCTTTCCAGATGAACCGAACAATTCCCTCATCAGTCGAGCACGCTCTTATAGCCAATGTCGCTGATCTTCCTGTTGACGACGCTGCTCTTCTTTATCCTGACGTCGCTGTTCCTCTTGCAACCGAGTCTGCTCCACCTGTTCATGTCGCTGTTCCTTCTGCTACCGAGCCTGCTCTTCCTGCTGACGACGCTTCTCTTCTTAATGCTGACAGCGTTGTTCCTTCTGCAACCGAGCCTGCTCTTCCTATTGACGACGCTTCTCTTCTTTATGCTGACGGCGTTCTTCCTCCTGCAACCGAGCCTGCTCTTCTTGCTGACGACGCTGCTCTTCCTTATCCTGACGTTGCTGTTCTGCCTGCAACCGAGCCTGCTCTTTTTGCTGACGACGCTGCTCTTCCTTATCCTGATGTCGCTGTTCTTCCCGCCAACGTCGCTGCTCTTCTTGTTGACGACAAAGCATGGCCATAATAGCAGCAAGATCGCCTGCCACAGGAGCTTGGCCCACGTGATGATGATGATGATGCTCCAAATGATTCGGCGGCGGCTGATTCCATCTCCATCGGCTGACGACTCTGCCGAGCTTCTTGAACCGGAGAATCTCCAAACCGCCTTTCATCCATTTCCTGTTGTCGTTGACCTCTCGTCCTGACACCGTCCACTTTATCCATTGGTAGAACCGGCATTATTTTATCCCACTTCTGACACCAAATTGTTACGAGCTGAGGGTTCGGGATAAAATAATGGGAATCGATTTAACCAAAATAACACTTTTATTCAGCACTAAACGATGAATACACGAACTTGGTCACACGTAATCACAACACACCAATTCACACCACTGGTGCACCACTTAAAGTCACCGAAATGTTCGCACGTATAGCTAAATCCAGACTGACTCGCGAGCAACTACTGTTCACGCGAGACCCTGCTCCACGTCAGTCCTCCAGGGCCTCGCTGAGACTCACTCACTCAGACTAACTCCGACTGACTAACTCACAACTGACTGTCCGGCCATCTCTCCGGCCTATTTATATCCACACATTTCGATTGTTCGAGAAGGATCTCGATCGTTCCAGGAAAAGGGTCGGTCCCTCGACACAATGGCCACTCCATTGTGCGCAACCGCAGACAATAACAACAATAACGCAGCAAGACAAAAGCGTTCGAGAAGTTACGATTATTACTCATTGTTTAACAGCCTCGGCGTAACAATATATATTGTAATCACGCAATTTTTAAACTGACTCCACAATGTGAAAACAATTGACAATCAGATGAAACAAATTTTATTCTACGGCTAAAGAGTTCTATTTTCAAATGTAGTATATACTTTTTATTTTTTAAATATTGTTTATGTATGCATTAGGAAAAAGCTTAAAAGATATTACAATTCAATTCAATCAATTTATTTCTCAGATATATCATCCATTTTGTTAGTAAACAATCTTAGAATAATATTATTAGACTACATATTTGTGAACTTTATTTCCGTGAGTGTGAACCGGAAAAACACAAACATAAAAAATACTTTTTTACCTGACTACCTGACAGCATTGTAATGTTTTCAACAAATAGAAAAAAATACCTTAAGAAATTTGTAAGAAATGAAATTATTTATTTGCCAGCAGCATGGTGTACAAATTGTTATGGTTAATAAGTTTACACATACCTAACCAATTGACGAGTAAAGCCATAGATAGTATTGTAACAGTGCACAATATCAGCACAGGTGGCGTTGTCTAAGTCAGGCTGAACACGAACAATGCAGTCGACACAACAGGAGATTCTCAGTTGAATAGCCATTCTATTCACCGCTTTCATGTTGATAGGACACGGATTCAATGACGTCACTCAGCCGTATTAAGGCTACACAGATGTGGGGCAAGTAGGCGGGGTAAGATTGCAGCTACGACAGACACTATCCACTCTGGACTAGAAAAACTACAAGATACTCAAAAAATCTAGAGAATGTAACGTTAGTCCATTTTCTACGTCCTCGAAATAAAGATCGAGTGGAGTTCAACTTTGGAGGAGGTAGCAGCACATTAGCACCAATGGTGTCCAGTGTCCAGTGGCGAAGTCGTCCGAGTCTCAACTCTTGTCATCAACTTCTCGAGAGTGGTCAAGTGGTTCGTTTGACGCGCACTGTCTAGTGGCAGTGTTAGCTGATTCGAATAGGCTGTTTTTGAATTTGTAGGCTGTTGAAGCTATAAATGTTAACAGTGAGTTTTGTCTATCCCTATAAAGTGCTTGAGAGCTTGTGACGTAAATAATTTATAAAAAGAGTACCTACTATAAAATGTTATCCATCTATGAAAATCTGATGTATGTTCACAAACATATTAATTTGTTTAAGAAAAATAGCGATAATCATAATTTTAATACTAGAAATAAAGATAAACTCGCTGTTGCCACTTGTAGACTCCATAAAGTTAGTATAAATCGTTTAAAGGGCAAGGTGTGCGCTTTTATGACAAACGCCCAAGGGATGTACAAAAATTGACAATTAACAAATTTAAAATCGAAATTAAACAAAATGTTTATAAAAAAGCCTACTATAAAATATCGGATTATTTAGATGATAGAGAAGCTTGGGATTGAAATTACTCCAACTCGTTGAAAATGTTACAATTTAGACGTAATTTATTTTCTGTATGTATTCTAAAAGGATCATTAAAAAAACAACTAGCCTTGTTTCTTGCCTTTCTTTCCTGGCTTGGTCGCGAAGGAACAGGCAGTAAAATTGACGTTTCAAAGTGATCCTTGTGATTTTAATGAATAAAAATATTTGACTTTGACTAAAATACTTGGGACTGAGATTGCTCCAAGTTGATCAAATGTAACAATTTAGCTAATGACGATTAGAAGTGATCTATCTGATTGATTTCACGGAGTAAGCAAAAAGCCCGGCGTATGGTATCAATAGGAGATATTGCTTTTAGCGATAAGACCGCCACCTGTATTTCCGCGTGTCTTGTTATTTGTTTTTTATTTTATTTTTTAACTAGCTGTTGCCCGCGACTTCGTACGCGTTACACTCCTAAAGGTGTAGGTAGCCTAGAAATAAAGCTAAACTCGCTGTTGCAACTTGACTTGACACCCCATTTTTATCCCATGGGATAAAAAGTAGTTTATGTGGTAATCCAGGTTATAATCTACGTTTATACCAAATTTCATCGAAATCAATAAAATCGGAATGAGTTTTCATACATGTGTCAAAATAAAATGTAATATAAATCAAAAGCACTAAGGAGTATTGATATCAACTTCGAAGCAAATCACCGCCAAAATAACTTTCTACCCTTTTTTAACCCCGTTAGGGGATGAATTTCATTAAATACGAAACAAGTCTTCCATCAATTTTGTAAAAAAAGGTTTATGCAATATTTGAAGTAGATTGGACCAAGGAATCACGTTGTCCCATACAAACTTTGCCCCCTTTTTTCACCCCCTTAGGGGTAGAATTTCGGAAAATCCTTTCTTATCGGATGCCTCGAAGATTCAGGTCTCGACGATCAGCAGTTTAGGATGTGCGTTGTTCCATCAGTCAGTCAGGACAAAGCATTTTATATGTATAGATTTATGTGTGATGTACAATTAAGCAATATCGATCGATCTATCTATCTAGACTAGATCTTTTCAAAATGGACATTGGTGCGGTAATGAGCGGCATTGTTATAGTTTCTTTTGTTTTAATTGTTCTTTTTGATTGTCCTATTTGTATAGTTTAACTTGAAGTGGTTTAATGTAGAATCATTAGATGCAAACCCTGAATTAATTATAATTTATTGATCGAGCGAGGCGGGATCTCCAAATCAACTCGGGCAAATCGGCGTTGTATGTATGTATGTATGTTTGTATGTCCTAGGATAACTTTCGAATCGTTTTTCCGATCATCGTGAAACTTGGTATATAGGTATGCAATGATGGCACAATTTTGGTGTGACTCAATGAGCTAAAAATTTTTTTTACTGGGTGGTACGTATATTTCGACCCCGTTTTTACTTTTAGTAAAGTTTTTGTAGTTTTTGAGTTATTAGCCATAATAAAAACTAAACTTTGACAATATTCACAGGGTACACCAGTGCTGCCCACAGCACTGCAGGGACCCCACAGTGCTGTAATTTGGTATGCGCGTAGCTTATATATCACAAATATAGGAAAAAGTCTGAAATCTAGAATAACTGCAATTTGTACCCCAAAAAAGGCTAACCAATTGACATAAACACACGTTACCTGTAATTTGAATGAAACTGTAGGTCAAGTAAGTTGGTTTTTATTTCTTGGCACTATTTTGGTAGTCAAAGATTACGAATATTATTTTTTTTGTTTTTATGGTAGACTTGCGAGATTCGGGGCGAACCACTAGTTAGTATGTATTTACAAATAAAAATGTATACAGGGTTACAGGAAAAATCGTGCTAGATCCGTTAAGGGCGTGGAGTACCCATCATTTCTGACTTATTTCACTATGAAACACCCTACCCTAAACTTAACCCTTTTCGAGATATTCGACTTTTAATTTTTTTATTGAAAATTGCCGATTTTTAGGCTACTAAATTTATTTTTGTTTATTTTGTGTATCTTATTATTATTATTATTGCATTTTTACATGTGTAATAAGATGCTTTAGGACGTCTATCATTAAAATAGTGCATAAGTTAATTGAATAGACCGTAGTAGACAAGTGAAAGTTAAGAAATAAAAAAAAATATTAGAAAGTTTATTTTTCTCTAAGGGATATCTAAAAAAAATATTATGGCAATTGTTCGGCAGATGTTTTTTAAAATATCTACGTTTCATCAGCTATCTAACGAGGTATAATAATCTAGGGTTTTATTCAAATGCATTGAAAAAAAATTAGTTTTATAGGCGACAGTGGAGAAGAAAATTTATACTTAGCCCTAAAAAGTAAAATAAAATAATAGGTAAGCATGAAATGTCATTTATTAAAGATTTTCACACAACTTTTTCTTATTCTACAGTTCATGTTCAACATGGCCGCTTCTATTTCTGATACATTGTCGCATCCTTCTACGGAGACCAGTCTTTACTACTCCAGTGGTTAACGTGGTCCTCATTTTATTGGCTGCATCCACAATCCTTTCTCGTAAGTCTTCCACAGACGAAACTGGATTCGGCTCGCTGTACACAAGACTTTTCATGCACCCCCACACGTGAAAATCCATGGGGGTTAGGTCCGGACTTCTTGCTGGCCATGGCAACGGTCCACCTCGTCCTATCCATTTGTTTGGATAATTTGTGTCCAGCCAGTCTCTGACACTTCTCCTGAAATGGGCAGGGCAGCCATCGTGTTGGAACCACATGTCCCTGATCAGGTTGAGTGGCAGATCATCCAGCAAATCACTTAAGTCTGCTCTCAGGAAATTTTCGTAGCTTTCCCCATTTAGATTATCCGGGAGAAAGTAAGGTCCAATCAAATGATTGGAGATAATGCCCATCCACACATTCACGCTGAATCTTCGTTGGGACCCCTTCACTCTTTTCTTATTGGGATTCCTTAGCTCTTTTGGGGCCCAGTAATGGGCGTTGTGATAGTTAGTTATGCCATCTTTATCAAATTTGGACTCATCCGTCCACAAGATATTTCTTAGAAAATCTGGGTCTTCTACGTCAGCATTTAGCATAAATCTGCAAAAGTCCAATCTTCTCGCGGGGTCTCCTTCTTCAATAACGTGTACCGGCGTGTAATGGTACGGGTATAGGCCAGCAGTATGCACTGTAAACCACACTCTCCATTGCGAAAGTCCCAGATCACGGGCAACAATATTAGTGGAAGTAGTCGGATCCGCTCGAAAGCGTTGCACTATCTCATTGTCCTGTTCTTCGTCATCAATTCGTGGTCTTCCCATGTCTGTATTTCGTCTCAAAACAGAGCCAGTTTCTCGAAGTCTTCGATAGACTCTGTCAAAAACGGCCACATCCGGCACTCGACGACCGGGGTAGCGAGTTATGTATTCGTTGCGAGCTTTTACTTTTTTTCCACGAAATGTAATACAAACCCTAGATTGTTATACCTCGTTAGATAGCTGATGAAACGTAGATATTTTAAAAAACATCTGCCGAACCATTGCCATAATATTTTTTTTAGATATCCCTTAGAGAAAAATAAACTTCTAATATTTTTTTTATTTCTTAACTTTCACTTGTCTACTACGGTCTATTCAATTAACTTATGCACTATTTTAATGATTGACGTCCTAAAGCATCTTATTACACATGTAAAAATGCAATAATAATAATAATAAGATACACAAAATAAACAAAAATAAATTTAGTAGCCTAAAAATCGGCAATTTTCAATAAAAAAATTAAAAGTCGAATATCTCGAAAAGGGTTAAGTTTAGGGTAGGGTGTTTCATAGTGAAATAAGTCAGAAATGATGGGTACTCCACGCCCTTAACGGATCTAGCACGATTTTTCCTGTAACCCTGTATATAAGTGTAGTACTCGCATATCAGTTATAAATGATTTGTCTATATTTGTCTATGTATTATCTAGTTCCCACAGTACAAGTTTTGCATAATTTAGGACTAGATAACACTGTGTCAAATGTCCAGTATTATTTATTTATACTCGTCATGCTCTGTGATTAATCTAATAACATTTTCCTATACAATTTGGTTTTGCTATTTAAAAGATCTGGAAGAGATCAATTTATATGCGACATGATCGAATGTGTTCGTACATTATTAGATAAAAAAAGTTATATAATCCACGTGTCATTACTATTAATACACGTAAATTCATTAGGTACATATCTGAAGAAATCACAAGCAAGTAGAAAAGGAATTGTGTACTTGTCATCTACATACAAGTCTGGTTGTGTGGTCCATACTGTGCCCAGCGGTTTATCTCGCTAGCATTATTGTGTCTGTGTAATTGGAGGTTCTATTGACAACTCTGTACGCGCCGTGCGCTGCGCCCGCGGGTCGGGTACTGCTGAGCCACGGTAATGGTATCTATACAGTATTCTGTCTTCATACAGACGGCCGGAACGTGAGTCATACCTACGCTTCTCGTGTTCGGTACCCACTCGGTACACAACCAGTCGCGAATGCGCCGCAGCACGGTAATGTTTTTAATTAAACTATTTATCCGGCATCGATGCCGGTGTCGGGGAAGCAAAAATGTATGATAATGTATGGCTCGCTTTTTCACTTACCGACGGGGTAGCAAGCTTCCCACTCGGTGCCGGCCCGGCAAATCTGCATGTGTATTGTATATGAATTGTAGCCGTGTGCGTGAGTGAGTGCGCGGGGCAGGTAGGAGGACGCAGAACGGAAGGAGAGAGACTCGTATTAGGTTTGTGGTTCGCTTTCAGCGCGTACGCGTCATGGCATTTAAATACGACAATATGTTCCTTCTAAGTATTTGACTTTTAGTATTGGATGAATCCAAAATTAGACGTCTCTGCATTGGTATTGACGTCGTAGATGTAAAAGATATAACAAATATAGTCGACGGCTTGACGATACCATTATTAAATCTACGTGTTGTACTTAACGTGTCGTCGTGCTGAAGGCCGTGTCAGTACTGTACCACTCACCGAGCGTAAACCGGCATCGACACCGGCGCAGTGGAAAAACGAATCCCCGGCGCCGGTGCCGGTGCACAGCCATGCCGGTGCCGGGCCGGCTAATGGAAAAACGCCCATTAAAATACTGCAGGCGGACAGCCCTATCACATGTTTACGTACCGCGCGGGTGTAGGTAATTATTTCAAGGACAGGGCCGACTCACAATACTGTAAGATACCATTACCGTGGCTGAGCTGCCTCGCCCGTGAATACGGCTCTAATTGACGCCGTAATTATAGTTTGTTCATTATCGCAAGATCTTTTCAAATTGAACATTTGAGCGGTAATGAGCGGCATTTTGCGAGTTTATTGTTACTTTTGCTTTAATTGTTCTTTTGATTGTTCTATTCTTATAATTTGTAGAAGTAGTTCAATGCAGAGTGATTAGGGCTCTGCCGGCATGTGTGCTGTCATGTGTGTGCGTAGAATGTTAGGTAAGCACTATGAAAGTTTTATTTGCGTGTGTATTCTCCGCTACGGTACCCCGGCTGCCCAAATTATGCTGTATCCCAGAATAAATATTGTCACAATAGAGTTTTGATGGTTTTGACGTCAACGTCTGAACGACACGAATAGTAAGCAAACAGACCCCCCCTGAGACAGCCGATACTTGCTTTACGAGACCAACAGCAACGCCTCTGCACCGCGCTACTTTCCATCGCTACTTTTCGAAACGAACGTTGTACATTACTGCATCTGTTAAACCATACATCTTTCAATGAGAATTAAACCCTCGATGTATATCGTCGTTACTGTAAATGTTGTTAAGAAAGCGCGCAATGTAGACAGGATCGGCGTTCCTAACAACTCGGACACGAATTCGAGTTAACGTTCAAACTTTACTCTACCCGTGGTATATGCTTTAATCGACTCTATTTAGGTAAAAATAAGGATGTTATTGAGTGTAGTGTAATTTAGTTGGCGTATTTACCTGTGATGTTTGCGCAGGGCGTAGTGTAAAACGTTTTGGAAGTAAACAAACGAGGAATTTTATAAATAAAGAAAAGAACAATGGACACTTGACGCCCGAGGTCGCGGGTTCGATGCCGGCGACAATGCTCCAGTGTGGGGTCCGGGCAAATTTTCTAAAATTCTATTACTTACTGGTGGTTTTTTTGGGGTACAAAATGCAGTTATTATGGATTTCAGACTTTTGCCTATATTTGTATCACTAAAGCTACACGCATACCAAATTTCAGCATTGTGGGGTCACTGGTGTACCCTGTGAATTTTGTCCAAATTTTGTTTTTATTATGGCTAATAACTCAAAAACTACAAAGATTAAACTAAAAATAAAAACAGGGTTGAAATTTACTAATGAAGATCTTTAATTTGACGTCCCACTTGATTTAATAGTCCCATTTTCATTTTTTTTTACCCCTCTTGAACCCCAATATCTCAACAACCTCTCAATATTTTTAGCTCATTGAGTCACACCAAAATAGTGCCATCACTACCTACCTATATACCAAATTTCATGATGATCGGATAAATGCTACGAAAGTTATCCTCGGACAAACAAACATACATACATACAACGCCGATTTGTCCAAATTGATTTGGAGATCTCGCTTCGCTCGATCAATTGAATCAAAGATTAAAAGTTACTGAGCCCAGCCCCTGAGCCCACACGATAACTATGAAGTGATGTGAAGCCAACCGCGTAGGTATGTAAGCCGATTGTAAATGGAAAGTTTGGAAAATCACAAATAACGATAATAAAACATCTGCTAATGGGAATACATGTTGACATTATAATTACGGGCGCAATAAATCGTGAATAAAGAAGATTATTAACCGCCGTTATATAAATATTTGATGAATGTTTGGGACATCGGTTAATCGCTTCCATTGCTGCATTGAGAGTTCAACAAGCGGGGCACTGCGCTGCGGGTTCTTTTACAGTTTATAAGTGGCAGTAGACGGGGCACATAGCTCGAAGAACTGACGGCCGTTGGGACAGAAAAGTTCTCGGAAAAGTGAGACGGGCTCCTACTTTATGCCCCTACGATATTCAAGTGATGGTTTCTCAAAACATAAAATAAGACTTCTCGAAAAAAAACTACTAGTTATATCATCAAATTTTAAAGAAAATTGACCAAATTTAGGTGATTAATTCGATGTAAAACTGACTGCCTACTCTTGCAAATGACATCCAAAAATAAAGGCCGTAATCCTCAAAAGCGTAGATTGGCATAGGGCTAGATAAATGAATACCTCGCATTCCAGAACTGACTTCAAAACTAAATAGAGACAAGAAGAGAGCAAAGATTTTTGAGTTATTTCATTCCCAATTGTCAAAAATATGTAGGTTTAAATAGGCAGTTTAGATTTTGTGAGAATTTAAATGTGTATTTGGAAGTCCTAAGCACTCGAAGGTACATGATAACTATAATAGATATTTAGAGTAGGTATTAGGTGAACTACAGGCGGTTCCACATACTAGTACGAGTATGTTATTCAGGATCCGATTTCGTGACTTACGAGAACAACAAATTTTAATGTTCTACGACTTATGTGAATTCGATGATTTTCATTGATGAAACACATGGTAAATATCAACTGATTTCGGTTAAAGTTCTGTTTATCAGCTGTTTTAGGTGAAATATTACATTTGCTTATGGTAATTAATTAATGGTATTAACTCAATAGTAAATTGATTAAATTCAGAATATTCAAGGTCTGATCTGTACAGTTGAACGTATTTGTCCGCTGGTAGTGGTTCATTCACATGGCGCGGCGGCGGCGGCGGTGGCGGCGGCGGCGGCGGCGGCGGCGGCAGCGGCGGCGGCGGCGGCAGCTGGCTAGTGCCTACAGAACTACAGATACAGACATTGCTTTATTATAATCGACAAAAGAAAAATTAACAATGTTTTCAAAGTTCACAATGCAATGCGATTTTTCAATGATTATTTTGACGCATGTAGGTATTATTCTTATAATATTGTTTATTTTTATTTATTAGTCAGCGCGCAACTTTTCAGCTGTCAAATTAACTGTAAACTTCCGCCATGAGCATCCTGATTTCGCAAACAACGGTGAAAAAGGCACTAAGTACCTACGTACGGTAGGTAGGTACCTTAATATGTTTAGGTTTCTTTTTTTTATTTTGATATCGTACCTACTTTTGGGCACTTTGGTGGGAGCAATCTGTAAGCTCACATGTCGTTTTTCATAAATAAATTAAGTAATTCAATTTTAATATGTAATCATTGATTCGTAAATCACGAGGGCCATTTTGAAATGCTTTTGTGATAAATGCGTCTCTTCCGTCTCCATCCGACGAAAATACAAACCGAGTTTGGTTTTTGATGCAATTACTGTCATCAAGTCGCCATTCAGTGTGTGTTTTTTTCCGAAATCCCCGTGATTTGGATCCATTCGGCATTCGACATTAACACCACGTAAATTTCAACTTTTACTACATATTGATAAAGTTGGTTTTCACGCGGACTGTTAAAAGGAACGGGAGTATTAGCGATGCAAGGCGAAAACCGTCCAATTACCCGGTCCCGGCAGTCTATACCAGTACTCACGTCTCGACTCTAGTTCGGGAGTTTAGACATTAGCGCTATTTCTTTTTGGGCGTTTTTTCGATGGTTTGCTGGCATAGCAATTATAGCAGATGTACTAAATGTTCCTTTTTCCTTTGAAGTGGATGGTGTGGTAGAGAACGTACGAGACTGATGAAGATTTTCAGAGACTGTACCTCAGCCAGGTTACAAACGCGTTAACCTTCTTTTGCCTTTAAAAAACAATCTCAGTTGTTAGTATAATCGATCGCTCAAAGCTTGAGATCTAAAATTATATTTTCTGTAATCTGATATCACCTGCAGCCGCGGGCGACGGGTGCGAGGGAAGGTTGGGAGAGGGCGGGGGGAGGCAAACTCGCCATGAAATTAAACTGCTTTGAAGTTGAGAAGTATGTAAATGGATGACATGCTGTGGCGGCGGCGGTGGCGAGCTTGCCTTGTACCTACACCACACACAGATAGAGCCCCTCTGGAGTTGGAGGTTAGCGATAGAATCTGGCCAATGTTGGCCAAAGATAAGTCGTGATTAGAAATGTTTAGATATTGCAACGTCACTAGAACTGATGACGTCGCCGTCATAACTGACAATCTCACCGGAATCCTATAAAAAGTGCTGAACAGTAAGCAGTAATAAATGAGTATTAACTTAGTTAAATAACAATTAATATTAGTACATCTAAGTCAGGAATTGGATGGAAGATAAAAAAACCAAGAATAATAAACTTTATTTCCACCGCTCGTTAAGTAAAAGGTACGTGGCAGGAACCAATGTGGGCGCGGCGTAAGCCACGTAAGTGTATTTATTTTTTAGCTTAACAGATAAACAAGAGGATTTTCACTTTTGTCTGCTATTATTATCGGTCCAAGCTAAATCTGCATAAAGAGAGGAATTGTTTTTTTCTAACATACAATAAACCAAACACCAATTACAAAAACATACACAAAAATGTTTATTTTGTGTCAAAAGATCATAAATTCTTATATTGAATTATTATTCAAGTTAATCTTTTACACATCTCTTATGGACATTCCTCGACTCTCTTCATCTACTCTTAGAGCCGGCCGGTGTCTCAGCGCGCGGAACTTACGACAAATAAGGTTACCGGGTGAATAGGCCATACCTACGTTTTTAGAATTGCTTAGCTGACGTATCTTAAAATAATTGTTTTTTACTTAAAAGGATCGAAAATACACAATACAATTATCGAAGGAATGTGCGTTTCCATATTATTTGGTTTTAGATGTGGTATCGAGAAAAATTGTGCACAAGATGATGAACGAATGAGTGAAACTTTATTGTTCACTTTATAGCAAACAATTAACATATATAATTTTAAACAACACTTAATGTGTAATGGGTGATCTTCATTTGATGAGATTCTCTGTTGTTTTTGCCCTACCAATAAAAGTTGCTTCCATTAGGGTTGCCAACCGTACTATAATATATAGTATTGTACTATATTTTGAGTCTGCGTACTACATACTGTTGAAACAATATATTAAAAAAAAATTACAAAAATAGCAAAAATACTATATTTTCAACACTGAATTCAACAAACAAGTCCTTCATTTTAAGAATTTATGAACGCTCCTTTTCATTAACGTATATAAGTGATGCGAAAGCATGTTTCCGAATTCATCGTGTCCTAATGCCAAAAATGAGAAGTCAAAAAAATACTCCTATCTACAGAAGTAGAATCCCCTCCAGAAAGATATGAAATTCAAAAGAATCGTTTGGTATTTATTCATAAATGTTTAGAGTATCTTATACATGGGTTGATTTTGGTTAAAACAGGAGATTTCATACACATAATGACTGTTAGACATTATTAGTTTATTTTAGACAAAAAACTGTTAAAAAGTGCTTAGAAGTATCAAGAAATATATAGAAATAAATATTAAGAAATATAATATACATAATATATGTATATAAATATCAAGAAATAGTTTTTGTAAAAATAAATAAGTAACAAATATGTAACATCTTTGTTTGGGTTTTTCATAATATACTATATTTTTTTAAGTGTAGTTTTTATAGCTTATTGTGAAAAATACTATATTTCCCCGAAAAAATGTTGGCAACCCTACTTCCTTTACGAATAATAGAGGAAATCCAAAAAAGGAGTTTTTGAATAATACATTTTAATAATTTTAATCTCATTAAAATCCAAAAGTTTATTTATCCTGATTATTAATCTATGTGTAGTATGTGTAGTTACTTTCCTTGTGACTATTTCAGACATTCTAAAATCAAAATCATTTTATTCATTAAAATCACAAGGATCTCCTTAAAACGTCAATTATACTGCATGTTCCTTCGCGATCAAGTCAGGAAAGGAAGGCAAGAAACAAGGCTGGTTGTTTTTCTGATCCTTTTATAACACATAACAATAAAGAAAACATTAAGTCTAAATTGTAAAATTTTTGAATGAGCTGGAGCAATTTTAAACCCAAGCTTCTCTATCGTCTAAATAATCTGATATTTTATACTAGGTTTTTTTATAAAGATTTTGTTTAATTACGTTTTTAAATTTGTACATCATTGTCAGATGATCGGGTAAACGCTTCGAAAGTTATCCACGGACAAACAAACATACATACATACTTACATACATACAACGCCGATTTGCCCAAGTTGATTTGGAGATCTCGCTTCGCTCGATCAATAAATAGCTCAATTGGCATCAAATGCCCAGCTAGTCGGAGCCGCAATCATGAGAATGAACCGCGGCGACCTCTGGCGTCCTATCTAAATTAGTTTTCGTTAGATAATGTCGCGGCTAGGACGCGGACGGCCTCACTCTGAATGGCTCTGTGAACAGCGAACTAGGCGTGCCCGGTGCCAGGTCAAGAGCGGATTTATTTTTATTTTTCTCATGTTTCTGTATTCGCTTTATCATGCTATTTTCCTATCAACTGCTAAAATTCTAACATAACTACAACCATTGAAGCCGTTATATCTATTAGTAAGAAGTTGCCGCGTTAGCACATCCGCTGTGCCTGGACCAATAGGCTTGCCCAGTGCCCAGCACATAAGCCATCCTCTCAGGGTAATTAGCCTTAATCCGCAGGAAAGACCAATCGCGGTTAGGTTCCCAAAAGCCTTTGGCATGGCATACAATCGAAATATAATAAACAAATAGATCGATTTGCTAGAATACACAAAAATTACACGCCGGGGATGGGACGCCGAATGTCCCGATTTCTTACTAACCTCCTTAGTCTGTATTTGTTCTATTCACCTAACTAAATTGTTGGATAGGTCTGTGAGGGGGAAAATAAATATCTAGTTTTATATGGGATACATTTCATAACAAAAATTATAAACAATTATTTACGACTGTTAAAAAAAAACTATCCACCGGATAAAAATAAATGTTGATTCACAAAAAAACAGTTTTTTAGCTATTTGTAGCTGTTTTAGCTATCCCGATTTAAAAATCATAATCCCGATTATTTTAACCTTCCGTTCCGAAATTGGACATACCGGGCCTGGCAACACTAGTCACAGGCGTCACAGGCGTGCATCTCGTGCAAGTATTTATCAGTACCTATTTATTTAAACCTTGTCCACTGCTAGGATTTCGATTTTTTCTGTTTAGTTAAAATCCGTCGTCCGTCGCACCATGTTGATTTTACCTTATTACTAGGTTCTTTGAAAAGCATAAAAGGGTTTCGTTCAGAAACATATTTGAAAGAATCCTACTCCGTGCTTGAAATAAAATGAAAACTTGAAAAGTGGTGAGTATAAAGGTGTTTTTAACCGCAAAATGCAATACAGGCATGACGAGGAGTGCATGAATAGGCAGGAAATAATGAAAGGCTGTTTACTGCGGCCGGTACCAGGAGCAATGCACTGTACTACCACAGTACATGCAGCTCGTAGCAGTAATAAAACTCATAAACATTTAGAAGTTATGCTAGTTACCAAACAGTGTGGCTCAGGATAACCCGGGTGCCATTACCGGTACAGCGGTACAGGAAATACTTAGCTGACAGTTGGGAATTAATTATCTGAGCTCGGCAGTTACGAGTAGAAGGTTTGGATATCCGACCTGTAGGTAATGTTCCAATAGCTGTTTATTGTTACTCAACATGCAGTCTGTAAACTATGCCAGACCTAGTGTACCGCTTGATACTACATACTGTGACAGTAACTAGTGTATAATCTGGTGCACGGCGGATCGAATCCTTCAATCCCGAGATCGGCGTGAAGTGTTACGGATCGCAGGAACGCGTGACGCCCCTCCCCCACCCTCCACCCCCGGTCCTGCACCGTCATGAATATCAAAGGAACACAGTTCCATTCATGTGCGGTACATTGCTTCATACCTAAATAAGTAATGGGGAGTATGTTCTAGGTCAACGGGAAGTAACCTATAGGTTTTGATTTATTCGCAAGTGTGCGGCAGAAATGGCCGTAATGCATGATGTAGGTCAAGTCGCAGCGTCATGTCGGCGGTGCAAAGAAATGGTTAGAACTATAGATGAAAAGATTTGAACTAATTACACGAAGAAACCTATTTAGCTTTTTAGTACATCAAAGAAAAAATATTTGCGATTTCAGAACCGCTTGTATTTTCATCGGTAAAAACATAATGCAACTACTCATAGCGTTTTCAAATAGTAGATGCTTGCAACTAACCATAGAAATTGAAACATATGTATTATTTCATCATAATTACATGGTGCAATAGATTTAGCATTGATCTTGAACGGAAGAGGTTTTGAAGAGGTTATCAAAGTGGAATGCTTGACACTGATGGATGCGACGCAATCACACTGAAATAATACGGAACGTGAAATATTAGCCTTTTGAAGGTAACCTGATACTGATGAGATCGTATCAATATACATACGGTGAAGACCAGAATTGTCCTGGATATACTCTCTAAATAACCAATTACATTAGCTATATTACACTCTATTTCTGTATGTATGTAGAGATTTGCCATGATTTTAGAACGAACAGAAAAGCAGCACCTGGTTCAGCACTCGTTCAGTGAAGAACGGCCGCTGTGGTAGGTACCTACTATAGACAGGTTTCTGGACGGAGTAGACCGTATACTCTAAGCTTAGTCTTTCTAATCTGCAAAGACGTGCTCGTTTGCAGACCTAACTAATCTACGGGTTTCCTCATTTTTGAACGAACCACTTTCAATAGGTAACCTATATTTCACCAACACTTATACCCACTGCTACAGGATCTGTGAGACACGCACGACCGCGCCCGGGGCAGCTTCCACGTATTTTTTGCCTCCATTACTTCAAAGCGGTCCAACTCAGGCGGACAACCTCAAACCGTTTTTTTACCGCATCCATTTTCGGAACTATCGAATATCGGTACATAATACGTAGCACTAGTAACGATAGATGTGAAACTCCAGCACCAGGATTCTGTTTGATACAAGATGTTTATTTCCATAAAACTTTAAATTATTGAAAATTTAGATTTTAGACGTAACCAAAAGTTAATTGATGATATCAATCTCAGGAGTCGACCAGAGATATTAACTTCAAATCCTATTTATTCCGGGCTCCTACACAACATACGGTTATTTTCCTCACTCCTGATTTGTGGCTTGCATAATTGTCTTTCGACGTGATACATAGGTAGGTACCAACGCAGAGAAACCCCTAACTATTGGTGTTATGCAGTTTTATATTTTATTATGTATTTTATGACTTTAAGGTACTATATTAATGGCCCTTGTATTGATATTTTATGTATTTTTACACGTTGCCTGAAATAAACGTTATAATATTATTATAAAAACTGAAACTTGTGCATGAACAGTGGGCAGACAGATGTGATGATGATAATGATGAGATTACACTGCACATGGGCACTCAATGTATTTGATATTTCTGCTTACATAGGGTGAAATGATACGCGAACTGTCACATGTCGGCTAACTAATCAGTTGCGTTTCTATGTGTCGAATAAGTAATAATTATTCGGCAATTGTATAGTATCTGTAAAAAGCTTGAGATCGATTTCGTAGATCCGTGGAGGTCGCAAAAACGAGGGACATTTGCACAATTCAAATGGCATTGCAGCGACCGATGGCGCACAGCGGCGCTTAGAGACAGTGTGCGCCATCATCGACACGAACAACCGTCATATTTTATTAAACAGGTAACATCCAATTCAAATTCGAATTTCTACATGAATGTCAACCAGACAAGACATTGTGCTAATTTACGATGGCAATGTTTATGCTAGACTTTATTTTTTAGAAAATTTACATATTTAATTTCATAGGTAGAATCGCCCCCATTTGGGGCAACGTAGATGCTTTATGAACCCTGTTTAATATACGCCACATATCTCTAGAGATTCTTATATATTTGTAAGTAATTGATCCAGCGAAGCGAGATCTCCAAATCAACTTTGGCAAATCGGCTTTGTATGTATGTGTGTTTGTTTGTCCGAGGATAACTTTCGAAGAGTTCATCCGATCATCGTGAAAGTTGATATATAGGTAGGTAGTGATGGAACAATTTTGGTGTGCCTAAATGAGCTAAAAATGTTGGGGAGTTGTTGAGTATTGGGGTTCAAGAGGGGTACGAAAAAGAAAATGAGACTATTAGGTCAAGTGGAACGTCAAATGAAAGGATTAGTACATTTCTACCCTGTTTTAATTTTTAGTTTTAACTTTGTAGTTGTTAAGTTATTAGCCATATGAAAAACTGAACTTTGACAAAATTCACAGGGTACACCAGTAACCCCATAGTGCTGTTTGGTATAAATATAGTGTTACGCCGAGGCTGTTAAACAATGAGTAATAATCGGACCTTCTCGAACGCTTTTGTCTTGCTGTGTTATTGTTGCTATTGTTTGTGGTTTCGCAGAATGGGGAGTGGCCATTGTGTCGAGGGACCGACCCTTTCCTGGAAGGATCGAGATCCTTCTCGAACAATCGAAATGTGTGGATATAAATAGGCCGGAGAGATGGCCGGACAGTCAGTCTCGAGTCAGTCTCAGTCAGTCTGAGTGAGTTAGTCTCAGCGAGGCCCTGGAGGACTGACGTGGAGAAGGGTCTCGCGTAAACAGTAGTTGCTCCAGAGTCAGTCTGGATTAAGCTATACGTGCGATCATTTCGGTGACATTAAGTGGTGCAACAGTGATGTGAATTAGTGTGTTGTGATACGTGTGACCAAGTTCGTGTATTCATCGTTTAGTGCTGAATAAAAGTGTTATTTTGGCTAAACCGATTCCCATTATTTTATCCCGAACCCTCAGCTCGTAACAATAGCTTTAGTGACACAAATATAGGCAAAAGGCTAAAATCTAGAATAACTGCAATTTCTACACCAAAAAACTATAACCATTAGCATGAACTACCGTTACCTGTAATTTGAATGAAACTGTAGGTCAAGTTAAGTGGTTATTCATTTCATGGCACTATTTTGATAGTCGAAGATTATGAATAATATTTTTTTGTTTTTATTGGAGACTCACGAAATCTCAATTCGGGGCGAACCACTAGTTTATATACTGTAAGCAATAGCAAATGCAAGCAAAAAAATACATAAGCCAAACTTTAAACTTATCTACTTACTCATGCTAAGAAAGCTTTGTTTCCTCACTTTGTCACCCGTCTCTGTGGGGATGACACACACTATCCCATACTATCTCGATGGATGACATCACACTATTTACCCAAGTTTCCCGCCAGATATCCGTTTTCACACACACAGATTATAATCTCTCACAAATGAAGATAGGGAACCTTTAAATTGTAGTTTTAGTAAACATTGTACGGGATACAGAGAAACTTGATTAAGTTGCATAAGTTCAAAGCTATATAGAATTTCCGTTCCTTTTCATTCCGGTCATAAAGGGTTGCAAAGACACTTTTATACCCTTTTGTCATCATACAAGTATCAATCTTAATCTGCTGATTATATCTATTAAATGCAAAACCCTTACTTCAGAATGCAACCCCTTTAAACTGTCAGTGGTGCCCCTCTCCCCCACCTTTAAACAAATGAGCTTAAAAGGTACAATTCAGGCGCAAGTCTTCTGGTACGATGGATGGGTGTCATATCTCACGGCGTTTTTTACATTTGCTCGAAAATTTTTAAGATGAAGTAGAATTTGGAAATAGGGGTTAATGTTTGAATGAAATAAGCTATGTTGTGTTGTCTTACAAATATTGTTGGAGTAGAATAAGTTAGCTCTTAGGTTAGAAATTAAGTTAACTACACTATTGTGTTTTTATTTGATTATTATTTATTTAAATGATTATTTACCTTAATCTGTGATCTGTTGTGAACCTAACCTATATTTCGTACCTACAAATAAAAAAATGTATTTGTATTTAGGTTATGGCCTGTTAAAGTAGATGTAAATGGAAATAAGTAGGTAAATACTAAATACAATCAGATATCCAAGTGAATGTACGAGCGAGCGCGATATCTCAGGGCTCCATTTTGGTTGCATTTAAATAAATAATATTCATTTGGTTCCGCTCTCTCTGGCGATCCGTCATCACAGCGGGGAGCGTACACTCGCCGCCGGAAATATTGCATACAGTACCATTATACCGATTTGACGCTGCGAGCATTTCATTTTAAGAGCCATTCATTTAAAGAAATTTTAGTTTTATTTTTTCTTATTGGTCAATGGTTGTTGGTCCTGGGACCCCCTTGATTTGGGTCTGAAAAGAGCTTTTATAAAGATGTTTCCGGCTATTAAGCCTAAGAACCTAGATAATTTGTTTAGTAGAGCATCTACAGATCAAATCAGGTTTGAGTCAATGGCTAGTAGCGTGTCAGGCCACTTGATTTCCAGCCCATTTAACTTACAATAGGTTCTTGATACACGATGGTAGTCAGTCACAGGACTGACGCCAGTAACTGACTCAATGTAAATCAGCTATAAGCTATTGCTATCAGCTTTATCAGTCGAAGCGACGTGTGATCCGAGAGCTGACGCTTATCTGGGTCAACGCATAAGCATTGCAATGCAGCCAGTATCTTGGGGACACTTAGATGATTCAACTGTTTCTTCTGTATTGTTATTAAAGGCATAAAAACAGGTATTCATTTTAATTAGTTGATCTATAGCCAATATGTCGATAAAAGAAAAAGTTTCCACTGCAGTATTTGAACTAATTTCCATATAACGTAATAAAGCCGCTTAGAGTTCGTGGAATCAACTTTTGGTGTGACTGTACAACAGTAAATAGAGTGGGTGTTCATCGATAGCAGTTAATGTACCTAATTAATGAACGTCGGTAAGGTCCTACGTATTGTATCGTGTACTAGTCCTACTCTCCATTAGGCATAGGGTAGGAGTCGAGAGCGACTGAAGCGAGGAGAGTGAACCGTCCCGCACTAACATAGGAAAACACTTACCCTGTTTCCGTCTAGATAAACAGTGCCTCAGTTTACTCTACCAACTTCTATCTATAGGAACTGAAACCTGCATTTGTAGGAACAAACTCACTCGCTTGTTTAACTTGTGACACTAGAATGTGTCTTATAGTTACGCAGACTTACGTAATGGCGCGGAATTTTTATTACAGATACATCAGTTTCCAAGAATTGTATATTTGGTTGTTAGCGGATGTAACCGTATTACTGTTTAGACAATTTTATGAAGCTGTGTTTGAGTAAATAAACACCTTGAGCAATAGTTAGGAGGCATGCACGTGGCGGGATGGTTCTACAATACCGTCTGTTTATTTCCCAGCGGCATGCCGCGCGCGGCGCGCCGCCGTGTTGCTGGCTCGCCACGGCTCAGGCGCAAGCCATCACATCACGCCATGTTGTTCCCGCCTCGCCATCTTGTGGGAACCGAGTGTTTCGCATGCTGTTTATATTCATTTTTGGGGTTCTGTTGGCAGTTACAACCGGACTTTATCTACAAATAAAATAAAATATGAGACATAAGTAGAAAACGTAGAGCATCTAACATACGGAATGGATTAAGATTTTAGTGTCATGCGCTAGAAAGCGCAGCGTAGGATACTCTAGTCGGAACTCTACTGGGAGTCGTTGGACGCATATTGCTCAAAACCTGCCGATTTAGGAATCTATCTTCTAGAGGCAGTAGTCTTCTTATGGCTGATATGCTGATGGTTTTTGTTTAGTTTCAGAGTAGCACAAGCTACCAACACTGGCAAACTGGTGAAAGCAAGGATAGACGGAACATTAAGATAACAAGCCGTAAACAGGGGCATGAAACACCGAGCCGTGATCTCATTTGTCTCCGCTCGGTTAGTATTAGTACTCCAAGATGCGGGACCCTCGCCGCTCGCCTACCTACTCCCTCCTGGCTGCAACTTGTTTATCTAACTAAAGGAAGCGGAGGCGATACTTGAGCCGGTACAGAATCAACTGCTTATGTAGAGTCGAACTCGATCCGAGCCGAGATGATTGAATGACTCGCGGTCGCTTACCGACTTACCGCTGTAAATCTGAGATGTTATAACATAGGCTCTACATTCCTGTGGGTAGCACTTTTAATACGAGAGAAGATCGGTGGGAAGACTTAATGCTACTGCCAGTGCCAAGGCCCTGTCGATACAAAATTCTTTAGGTATTGCATAAAATAAATGAATCTGTACACAAGCAAATTACTTCCATTTAGGTAGCCTCTTAGGTACACACGGCTACACCTCAAGCAATCCATTTCCAGTATAAGCTGACCTCGCATTGTGTAGGTTTCCTTACAATGAGAGGTCAGCATAGACTGGAAATGTATAGCGTGATGTGTAGCCGTGTGTACAGCTGTGTAATGTGTACATTTCAAAATAGGGTAAATAGGTGAAATAACCATTTTATTTTGTTATGATGTAGTTCTGGAGTTATGATAAAAAATAAACCCTCCCCCTCCCTACCACCCCGCCGCGCCGTCCCCGAGACGCGGTAACTATTGGTAGATTGTGGACAGCAGGCGTTTCTTATATTCTACCTACATTAATATTAGGCAGTCTGTTAATGTATCTGCCAGCTGGCTCCTAAGTACCAGATGTCCGGTAGTACATACGATTTCTCGTAAATAACTTCATTCAACTTTCGGACACATTACGAAATATAGAGACAGCATTTCAGTTACGATAAACTTTGCATTGACGGCCTTTCATATCGAAACTGCTTTAATTCCATAACGGGACCTGTTTCCTTATGAAAACTCGTCCATTTCAAAGAAATCTAGCTGTTTTGGTTGAAGCCAGTTATAAAGTTAAATTGAGTTAGGTATCGATACCTAAACTTTTAGCATGCATCGATCGAGCGAAGCGAGATCTCTAAATCAACTTGGGCAAATCGGCGTCGTATGTATGTATGTATGTTTGTCCGAGGATAACTTTCGAAGCGTTTATCCGATCATCGTGAAATTTGGTATATATGTAGGTAGGTAACGATGGAACAATTTTGGTGTGACTCAATGAGCTAAAAATTTGAGGGGGTTGTTGAGATATTGGGGTTCAAGGGGGGTAAAAAAATGAAAATGAGACTATTAGGTCAAATGAGACGACAAATGAAAGGTCTTCATTAGTACATTTCGACCCTGTTTTTATTTTAGGACTGTGGGGTTACTGGTATAGTAACCCCACAGTGCTGTAATTTGGTATGCGTGTAGCTTAAGTATCACAAATATGTATAGGCAAAAGTCTAAAATAACTGCAATTTGTACCCCAAAAAAGAGTAACCAATTAACATGAACTCCCGTTACCTATAATTTGAAAGAAACGGTAGGTCAAGTTATTGGTTATTTATTTCGGGGCACTATTTTGATAGTCAAAGATTGCGAATAATATTTTATTTGTTATTATGGTAGACTCGCGAGATCTCAGTTCAGGGCGAACCACTAGTTTATCTAAATGAGCGATCGTGCCGTCATCAAGTCTCATCCATGATTCCCATAAAACGAGTGTGAAGCGATGTCTTTACGGCACCAATTATTATTTCGCCAATTTGTTGTACGCCTCACCCACACGCGGCTGCGTTCCCACGTCTACACAGAATAACGAACACTTACTATTAAAGCAATACAACTTTTAGACAAAGATTATACAAAAGTTAGTATAGCTTAACGCCACAGAGTATAAAAAGTTAGTATTAAAGTCTGTTATAGCGACAGATGGACAACGTACATGGCACTCCCGGGACACGATAAGCTATTTTTATCGCTTTACGCTGTGAGATATTACATTTTACTTAGAATATGTGGCTTTTATAGTCGAAAACCTTTGTAAGATGAAATATTACTGTAATATCGCTACGATGAAACCTCGAATTACATTACAAGATTCTTATATTTGTGTTATTATATTATTGACGATCTCCGAGGCGCAGTGGGCGTATAACCGGCTGAGACGCAGGAGGTAGCGGGTTCGATTCCCACCGCGGAACAAATGTTTGCATGATCTACAGATATTTGTTCCGGGTCTGGATGTTTTTCTATCTAATATATAAAATTCTCGTGTCACAGTTTTCGTTGCCATACTCCTCCGAAACGGCTTGACCGATTTTGTTGAAATTTTGTGTACATATCGGGTAGGTCTGAGAATCGGTCAACATCTATTTTTCATCCCGCTAAATGTTAGGGGTAGTCCACCCCTAAATTTTTTTTTTCATTTTTTAGACAAAATTTTTAATTTCTATTTTTTTATGATACAGCATTCAAAAATACATGCAACCCTAAATTTTCACCCTTCTACGATCAACCCTTATTTTTTAATAGCCATTTTAGTAATTTAACAACCCGATTTATAAGGCAAAACAACGTTTGTCGGGTCAGCTAGTATATTATAAGTATGTATTTACAAATAAAAAAGTATATAAGTATTCTATCAGTTATCTGGTACCCATAGTACAAGCTCTGCTTAGTTTGGGGCTAGATAGCGCTGTGTGAAATGTCCAGCAATATTTATTTATTATTTATATTAAATCCCGAAATATAGCTGTTGGTTGTGTGGATTCATAATTAATTAGAAGAAAGTTAGTCATGCTATTCCAGTGGGTAGCCTCTACAGAATACATAAACATAATCTCCTCTGGTCCAGTACACGTAGCAACTGCGATAAGTGAGCCGGGCCGGTATCGTTACACTTATTAATCTTTTGAAACTCTTTGGAATAAGAGACTTTACGAATTCCCTGTAAAACTGAAGGCGTAGACCCTAAATATCAAAGTCTGAGATCTCACGTCGCCCGAAGTAGAGAACAATGATCTCTCTGATCTAATCTGATCCTTTTGTGGCTCGCGGCGGCCATTACTTGATTATTTCCTTTGGAATTACAGCCGTGGAATGAGACGGCAGATGCTCTGATCTGCCATGTTGCATGTGCGGTGTAGGTATCCATGGACAATGCAACTGCCGTGGCTAATCATCAAACGTGCGGCCTTCTTGCTCATGTCGTTTAAGATATAAATGCTTTCATCAATCCGTGATTTATCTAAATAGTCATCGTCTAATCTAAATAGTCGTTATCATATAACTATAAAATGATCATTTTTTGTTTATAATTTTGTTATCTCTTAATCTCGACACTACTAGTAATAGAGTTAATACCTCTACAGTACTTTACATCAGCAAAGTCTCTGAAGTGGATAGATTTACGCTGTTCCCGTTAGCCGTAAAAGGGACAACGGTAATAAAAAATAAAAAAGGAACGTGGACTATGGTGACACGGACTACGGGGACAACGGGAACCCATCTAAAAGTGACGCGCTAGAAGAAGCTGCAAAGTTGTTTGATGCGTGTTCTAATAACCACTAAGACCAAGAAAAATAACTTGCAGAGATGCGACACTCCAAAAGTTGAGAGAGTGCCTACTTCGCCGCGTGTCGTCATTACAGCGTGATTAATTAGGGTTGTCACTTTAACGCGCCGGTTCACATCCGACCGACGTCGAGTTAATCATGTGTCATCTCCGCGATAGACGAACGTAGACAAACGATTCACACGCGCAAGATTATATTAAAATATGGCTTCAATAAAAATAACACGTTGTAGGCAATTTTTAAAATTGATGCAATGCGGAGCTCCGATTTTGTTTGCAATTCGTTTGAAACGAGTCCATGCAACTTGTATCGAGCTGAATATACACACACAGGCCTACACCCACCGGCTTTGCCGGATACAATGGAAATTGGAGTACACAATGTTCCATAAAAACAAGGCATTTTCAACTTTAATAACATTTTAATGTACTTCAAACAAAATACATTAATGTTACTACAACCTTAGAAATCTTATAGTTATGAGTCTGAATAGGTTACCTAACAATCGCATGTTCCATAAACTTGGTCATTGTAATATTTGCAATAATCAAGATCTGCCAAATGCCAACCACAATCGACGCTTACAGTCTATTCTAGGAGGCGTTCATTATGTAGGCATTGAATGCGTGAGTGACGTTTCTATTCGCGTCATTATAATGATATATTCTGTGGTGGTGAATAGGAAGCACGGCATTGACGTCATCACATAGAATATGTACTGACTGAGCCCTGAGGAGTGGATTATATTTGCTGATTCAAGGCAGTGCCTCCGCCGCGCCGAACCGCGCGCGCCTGTCGGTACACAACATGCCCGAGGCGAGGGCATTATACTGCTCTTTATGGCAAGCGAATGAAAGCACTTCACTCTACTACAGTTCAATATTCTAATAGCAGCATGAAAAAACCTCTCTCCATCTATAAGACATTTCGTTTAAAAAACTGTCGACGATAGAGTTCATTCCATTTTGCATTGAGCTTCCTGTAGGCCTAGCACAGTAACTGTAGAAAAGGGTTTAGTCTTGAGTCATTTTTTGGAAGAAAGAAGACACTTTTCGACCGTCTCGAGCACGGTGATTGTGAGTCTACAACGCCGAGCACGATAACCATCATTTTCTCTATCTTTGACATTTAAGGATAGACAAATTTCTTCTGAAATTGTCTAGGTCTTGCGTTGCCCAGACAACATTGTCTTCTCTGTTGACTCTTTCGCACTCTTCTCAATCACGCGCTTGCCAACAAATTTTGGTTAGATATTCAGTTAATTATATATACAACGTACGTTGCTATAGACAGAGTATCCTATTCTTGTCTAGGAAGAAACCTTATTGAGCCTGCTCGGGGCAAAGACAATTTCGGAAGAATCGACAGAGAATAGAAAAGAATAACGCTTTATTGTACATCACACTTAAATTTAAAAACCATATAAAAAAACAAATAACAATACACGCAGAATTACAAGTTGCGGTCAGAGCTTTGTCGTCTCTTCGAAGAGTAGAGAAGGAAATCGCTGTGCTAGCCTTGCTGCAGAGGATAATGAAGATTCTGGGTACTAGAGAGTAGCTTGCATCTAGATAGGCTGGGGCGTAAATCCTATAAAACTAAAATTGCAAGAGATAACAGAAATAATACTAATTAGTATGGAACTGATTGCATCTTCTGACATTCTGATATCAGTAGCAGTGAGTAGTTAGCGAGAGAGACGGTGGTTATGTGGAGCAAGTGAATGGGACGTTGAGTGAACTCTCTGTCGATACTATCGCGCGGATAACAAGCTCATATTAAATAATTTTCACCTCTCAGATGATAACAGTGTTTAGAGATCGGG
This sequence comes from Philereme transversata, assembly GCA_963924445.1. Taxonomy (NCBI): domain Eukaryota; kingdom Metazoa; phylum Arthropoda; class Insecta; order Lepidoptera; family Geometridae; genus Philereme; species Philereme transversata. Next base: position 19,518,691 of record OZ004347.1, read on the forward strand.
ATGTGGAACGAGGAAACAGCTAGTCCACTAGGAATCTCACAATAGTATTCAGAATACAGACTGCCTCCGTGGCGCAGTGGGCGTATAGCCGGCTGAGACGCAGGAGGTAGCGGGTTCGATTCCCGCCGCGAAACAAATGTTTGTATGATCTACAGATATTTGTTTCGTGTCTGGGTGTTTTTCTATATATTATAAGTATGTATTTACAAAAAAAAAAGTATATAAGTATTCTATCAGTTATCTGGTTTCCATAGTACAAGCTCTGCTTAGTTTGGGGCTAGATAGCGCTGTGTGAAATGTCCAACAATATTTATATTTATTTATATTTAATAACGGAAAAACTTACTGAAATTCACTTTTCCAAGCAGTAAGGTGGTTCCGAGTGGAGTTAGTTTTTGTGACTTTAGGACAAAAAAGTGATAAGTAACAGCAAAACGAAGCGTAGAGGAAACAATGATAGCATAAGCTGATTAATGGATTTCTGGCCAGTCGGCATCGTTCACAGACGCGATAGGGAAGCGGTTACGAAGCAAAAGCAAAATTAACGTGTTAATTTTTAAGTATTGTTTTATGTATGTTGGTTTTTACGGTTTTCATAGATACCGGTAATAAACGTTATATTATTATTATAACATATACATTAGTGATATTTTCGGCATCTGTGAGAAGAACAAATGCGTAGCTCAGCTACGATGAGTGAGCTAGCTAGTGCCCCGGTATATGGTATCTAGCGTAAGTGTCGTGTAATTATGTCTTGGCAATTACAGGGCACGAGTATCGCACGCGGGGGTTGGGGGCGGGCGGGGCGGTGCGGGGGGAGCGACGGGTGATACCATCGGTGCACGTTATCCTATCAGCAGTGATACCTGCTCACTGAATGGGATAAGTATAAGGATTTACACAAGTTTTACTCAAACCATACAATCTAGACTTACTAGCTGGCTCGCCGCGGCGTGTGGATTTCAATCTAAAATAAAACATAGCCTATAGCGCTCAGAGATAATTTAGCTTCATATAAGTGAATGAATTTTCTGAATCGGATCAGTAGTTAGTTATCTAGGTACATACAAACAAAGAAACTCGCAATCTTTACCGGTTTATAATATTAGTAAAAAGGAATGAAATAAATAATAATATTTAAATATGGCTGGACATTTCACACAGTGATATCTAGTCCCAAACTAAGCAGAGCTTGTACTATGGGAACCAGATAACTGATGGAATACTTATATACTTTTTTTTTGTAAATACAAACTTATAATATATAGAAAGACATCCAGACCCGGAACAAATATCTGTACATCATACAAATATTGGTTTCGTGGCGGGAATCGAACCCGCTTCCTCCTGCGTCTCAGCCGGCCATCTGCCCACTGTACTACGGAGGTAGTCGCTCGGAAAGCTCAGATCCTCCTCGGCAAACTCAATTCAGCCGAGCTGCTGCGCCAGTTCGCCTTTATTAACAAATGTACTCGTATTATCCCTCCCTGTATCATCACTTAACTTTTTTTAAATTAAGTAACATTTACATCCTCAGCGAGCTCAGAAACTCTGTACAAATTATTAACTTAGTTGATTAGTAAGAGGCTTAGGTAATTGTGAGACACACATTTGTTAGGTATTGCTGTTTTTGTCTGCATAAATATGTTCTCTTGTGTGTACCTTACTTGTGTGCTATGTGTGTTTTGTACCGTCACAAATAAATGCTTTTTCTTTCTTTCTAGTTACTATCTTGTGTTAGAAATGTTCATATTTTTTTTATATATATACCTCCACCATAATAATCCTCATGATGGACATCCTCGGATCACTTACTCAGTACGCAGCCCCGTGAAGATATCTCACGAGAGAGTAGTCAGAGGCCAGTCCAAACGTTTAGTACATGCTCACTTTTTGCACATAAGTTAAGCACAACGTGACAGAAATACTTGATTAACATAAAACTCGTTTTAAATGAAACGGTAGATATTGACCATCAAGTGACATTGCACAAACTTTATAATTAACTCAATGATTCAGCGGCACCAATAACTCTGTTAATTTGGCATTTACCACTTTTACCGTCAAGACCTACCTGCGTGACCGCTTGTAGGCGGAATTGCCAATTAACGAACCTACTCGGAAATGGTTACTAAAGTTTACCTTACCCGTACAGGGTGTAATCTTAAAGATTACGTCTTTTCGTATGTGCATGTCGTCAATCAACATAAAAATGGCAGCATTCCGCCGCTTTTGGATATTACCAAAATATCTCGATGATTACATTGATCGTAAAAATCAATCTTTGTTGTCAAATAACAAAACCTTAGCTAAAGCTTTACTTTATTAGGCACTCCAAAAGTCAAATTAAAAGTCGCAATAAAGAAAACAGAAACTATACATTATATTTTTCCAGTTAATTCGTGTAAATAATTACACACTCTGTGTAGTCAGTCAGAGATACGATCCGAGTAGGATTGCGTTCACACGTCCAACTGCCACGAACACTCGCGTCTCCTGTCACCGCCCGCGACCATTACCGCAACAAGAATAGGGCCCTGTTTCTGTCATATTAGTAGAGGTACTTGGTGATAAGTTACACCTTGTATATAATATAGATTTATGTGTATTGCGTTCACACGTTGAAATACTTACCAAGCACCATGTCACGACACTCTACCTACGACATTGACTAGCTCACGAAAATGACGTATTATTTATGTCACATTTGGATTGGGTATTGCTGTTGATACCCTATATAGTCTTATAAACGGCAAGAATTGTCAATCTGCGTCAATTATTTTCAATTATTCATTTTATAAATAATATTTCAGATTTAAATAAATCGATTTCAAATTTATCAATTCAAAAATTAAAATCGTTACTCGAGGAAGTTTTTATTAGTAAAATGACGAGTTATTCGCATCGCGTGTTCGTGTTCGTTCTTATCTACTAGTCGTAGATAAGATCGAGCACGGGAGCACGGGTGCGGGCACACACACAGTGTATGAAACGCAGCGCAGAAAGGACATGTCATTCTGGTTATTGCCGTGCGCTGTGACATTCAAATTATAGAATAAATAATAATGCCGGAATAGGGCTGACTAAAACCTTTGAAACATTTATTTCAAGCACCTATGTAACAGGACTTTTAAGAACATGACTGACGGTCGTTCGTTTGACAGCCCTACGTCCATTGAAGTCTTGATTAAATTAAGGGAATTTAACGCGATAACGCGAATGAGATAGGCGCGGGTAATGAGGTTGTCCGAACAACTTTCGTTTGAACTCGTTTATACTCGATCAATTTATGCGATTATTATTCCATTAATAATTCGGAAGGCTTTACATTCAGTCAACGGCTGACTTCATTGGTCAGTCAGCTCAGCACTCGCTCCACAGATTTTATTTTCAAGAACGGCCTGTTCGTACTGTTTACCGCGTGAAAGGATGGCTTACATCGAACTGGACTGGCACTATGTAAGCCAGCATTTATGTTAAATGCTACATTTTATTTGGTAATCGATTTAAATGGTAATTTATGTAATTGGAAACTTTAGCGAGTGTTTAAACAACATTCAAATATTAATATGCTCAAAAAACAAGTAATAAATAATATTCAGAGAGATCTCAATAGGTGATCAAAATGATACTTTGTCCACACAGACTCATAAAAATAACTAGTGATTCGCCCCGAACTGAGATCTCGCGAGTCTACCCTAAAAACAAAAAAAATATTATTCGTAATCTTTGACTACCAAAACAGTGCCCCGAAATACACAACCAAATAACTTGACCTACAGTTTCCTTCAAATTACAGGTCATGGGAGTTCATGTAAATTGGTTCCTTTTTTGGGGTAGAAATTGCAGTTATTCTAGATTTCAGACCTTTGCCTATATTTGTGATACTTACGCTACACGCATACCAAATTACAGGATTGTGTGGGGTCACTGGTATACACTGTGAATTTTGTCAACGTTTAGTTGACGTTTAGTCATGGCTAATAACTCAAAGCTACAAAAACTTTACTAAAAATAAAAACGGGGTCTAAATGTACTAATGAAGATCATTCATTTGTCGTCTCATTTGACCTAATAGTCTCATTTTCATTTTTTTACCCCTCTTGGACCCCGATATCTAAACCACCCCCCAACATTTTTAGCTCATTGAGTCACACCAAAATTGTGCCTTCACTACCTACCTATGTATTAAACTTCACGATGATCGGATCAACGCTTCGAAAGTTCTCCTCGGACAAACAAACATACATACATACATACAACGCCAATTTGCCCAAGATGATTTAGAGATCTCGCTTCGATCCATCAAATATATAGTTGAATTGTATTTTTACTCTTCAGGTTAGACACTAGTGGTTCGCCCCGAACTGAGATCTCGCGAATCTCCCAAAATAAATATTATTCTTAGAGCGACTTGCACAATGATGCCTAAACGTATTTAGTGGCTAAATATATTTAAGGAGTTGTAAAATCATGCAAATACTTCAAATTTAAACATGTTTAGTCGTTTTAGTCGGATAAACGCTACGAAATTTATCCTCGGACAAACAAACACACATACATACATACATACAACGCCGATTTGCCCAAGTTGATTTGGAGATCTTGCTTCGCTCGATCAATTACTTAGTTTGATTTTTACAAAGTATTTCTTCAATGAATCTAATCTAACTAGCCTGTGTGATCCCACTACAGGGCAAAGACCGGGAGGTCTTTGTTTCCCTTTGTCTCTTCAATGAAAAATATAAAATTTGGAAGTCACAGAACAAACATTAAGAGAGAGTATCTTGTACCAGTCATCACATTCAAGATTAAAACCGGCTACAAAACCTACATATTCTTTGCCTTTGCCAGTTATGTTACAGCGAAGTATACATTACTAGTCTAAGAACTGAAGGGTAAAACCTCAAGGTTTTCAGTATATTCTTAGGTATCCGTGTAGGTATAATTCCATACTTGTAAGGTTTCCGAGTTGAATGCGGGTAGAACACGCCCGCCGCTGTCCCGCGCCTAGCAACGCTTGTGCATAGGCTCGCCTTTGTGCCGCTGCGCTCTCAGGCCAGCGCCGTAACTTGACCTCGCAGGGAAGCCACACGATCGCCCGTGCTCTATTAGCTATACCTAGTGTGCGTCCACACTGCGAGCCTAGCGTGGTTGCGACGACGGGCGCGAAGTATTAAACATATGAAAAGCGCCTTTGCGTCCATACTGTAGTGACTAAGGCGGAAGCCTAGTGCGACGGGACCGAGCGAGACAGAGCGCGTAGTTTTCAAACGTTCCTGTCCGCGCGTTCTGTTCTTTCGCCCCCGCTCGCCGCACTAGCATTACGCCCTAGTCGCCGCGCATTCAGTGTGGACGCAGCCCTACTTTGCAATGTATATCCCGAGAGTAGGTAACCTATAAAAGGCATGTAAATGACTTTTCGCTTAAATTAGGACACGAACAAAAAAAAAAACAATACAAAATATTGTTACGCCGAGGCCGTTACAGAATAGGTAATAGTCGGCATCTCGAAGTTATACCTACTGTGTCACAGAATAGTGAATACTAGGTGTGGTATATACTTATTACGTTTTACCTACAGTTGCACAGAATATGAAAGAGTAGTTCTGTCGAAATACCTACAACCCGGTCACATTATGTCGAGACCTCGCTGGAATGCGAACCTCCCGCCCCGTTCTTCTTTCACCTCCCCGCGCTCGCCACGGCGCGTCAGTACGGTTAGCACTTTCGTTGCCGATACGCGTCGACTTGTTTTCGTGGTATATTTTTAAACATTTCATTGTTACGTTTGGACTTTTATTGTTATTTTGTTATTGCTGTTACGTTAAAATATTGTTTTTGTTGTAACGTAGGACATTTTTGTTAAGTTTGTACATTTTCAATCATATATTCTATATCGAGCCAATCATATATTCTGAAGAAGATTTTTAGTACCTATCTTATGTAGATTTGTGTAATATGATCCTTTTACAATACATAGTACAGAAAATAAATTACGTCTAAATTGTAACATTTTGAACGAGTTGGAGCAATTTCAATCCCAAGCTTCTCTATCATCTAAATAACCCGATATTTTATAGTAGGCTCTTTTATAAAGATTTTGTTTAATTACTTTTTTAAATTTGTTAATTGTCAAGTTTTGTACATTCCTTGGGGGTTTGTTATAAAAGCGTACACCTTGCCCTTTAAACGATTTACTAACTTTATGGAGTCTACAAGTGGCAACAGCGAGTTTATCTTTTGTATTTTAAACAAATTAATATTTTTGTGAACATACATCAGATTTTCATAAATGTATTGACAAGGGAATGTCATGACATTTATTTCTTTGAACTTATTGCGTAATGATTCTCTGGGGCCCATATTATAAATTGCACGAACAGCCCTCTTCTGCAGTACAAAAACGGTGTTTATATCTGCAGCACTCCCCCACAGCAGTATACCGGGTTACATAATGCTGTGGAAGTAGCGGAAGTAAACTAGTCTGGCTGTGTCTACGTCTGTAAAAAGAGGGATCTTTTTGACTGTGTATGCTGCAGAACAAAGTCTCTTCGACAACCCATCAATGCGAGGGCCCCATTGAAGCTTATTATCTAGGGTTATACCTAAGAATACGGTGGTGTCCACAAGAGCGAACTCCTCGTCTTTGATTTTTATATCTGCTTTAACTTGTGTAACATTAGGTGGTACATTAGGTAGTATAAATCTAATACACTTTGTTTTCTTTTAATTTAGAAGTAGATTGTTTACATTGAACCATTTTACGACCTTAGAGATTGCATTGTTGACATCGTCAAAATCGATTTGTCGTCGCTTTAATTTAAATAAAAGTGACGTGTCATCTGCAAACAATACACCTTCATGATCGTCTCTTACAAGATGGATTACCCTACTGTAGTGCTGACCGTACGGAAGATGCCACTTAATGTACCTACAACAGTAAGGATAATAACAGTTGTGTGACCCCTAATAAGTAAATACTAAGTGGAGTCGTCGGCAGTCACTACGCGTCCTTAGCTGTGGATTTAGTAAAGGTCAACAGGAAGGTCACATAAATTTTCCGTGAAATTTACCTCATAACCTTTTCTTTAAACTTACTCGGATGGAGGTTAAACTTTACTGCTTCTGATTAATTAGTAAGATCATGAAAGAGTTTGTTTAATATCGATACTAGGTAGGTGTGATATAATTTATTTATTATAATTATAATATTATAACATACTTTGAGTATAGTTCATATTCGTTTTGGGTATATATATATATATTTATTTATGTTTTTGTACACTCACCTACCTTTAAAATCATTTCTCTCTCTCTAGCCACAAAGGTTTGCTGGAAGAAAACTCTTCTTAGGGTTAAGCTCGCCTTTGTACATGACCTCTATTTCTGTATTTATAAATGTATTTTCTTGTGTGCAATAACGAATAAAGAGTAGGTGATTACCTTCTTACTGGCTATTTACTATTTATATACAGGGTGTTTGGTAATATACTGACGATATTCAAGTGACGGTTTCTCTAAAACTCCTAGTTATATTGTCAAATTTTAAAGAAAATCGACTAAGTTTAAGTGATTAATTCGATATAAAACTTACTGCCTACTCTTGCAATCGACATCCAAAAAAAGGCCGATTTGATATTTCTTTCGGAAATAGCTGCAGGTTTTGGGTTAAAAATGGGCAACAAGAAATATCTTGAGACGTCACCAATACAGTATCTGTGATTAGATGGCAAGCATTATGCAATAGCACAACATAAGTTTAATAATGTGTTACTATGTGTTAATGTGTTATATGTGTTAATATATATATATATATATATATAGATATATATATAGATGTTTGGGTATTCAAAATTTAAAAGCAGGCTACACTACAGATACTTATATGTATACAGAGGTGTCGATAACGGTATCGGTAACAGTGTTGCGAGTACAATAGTTTTTTTCCCATCTCAAAAAATTCCCAACGCGCCTAAAGAAGTTTTCACTTCAATAATTTTAAAACTATGTTAGTACAATTGGTAATCCATTATAAATTTATTAAATATATATACATACATAATAATTTATATTATAAAAGTCTGATATACTTAAAATAAGATGGAATAGATAAATAGATAGAAAACGCTTTATTTTTATTGTATGTACTACCTATGTATACCTAGCTACAAAAATTGTATCATGTGTTTTTTCCTGTGTTTATATAATTTTTTTCTTTTCTTTTTATAATTTATAGTCTTTATGTAAGTAGGTATGTTTGTTATGTTCTGACTGGTCTGTCCTATGTGTGTGTCAAATAAATGTATTTTCTTTTCTTTTTTTTTCTTTTCTTATTGTAAATCATACTTAAATTATAGAACAATATAATAATCAGATAAAAATACACGCAGAAATACAAGTGGCGGTCTTATCGCTAACAGCGGTCTCTTCCAGGCAACCTAACTATATGGAATTATTACGAGAATCAGGAATTGGTTAGTTATTTTGATCAAACTTACTAAAGAGGCGTTAAATCCGCAATCAAGCGAGTTCGTAATCAAAGGCCGCAGAAACCCTCCAATTAAATGAAAGAGCTGTAATGTGCTTCCACGCCGCGCCGCGTGTTCCTCCACATCGCCATCGCGTGGAAAATTACATCTAATTTCTTAATCTTCTTATAGAAAGCACCCACGCGAATGAAATGCGAACATTTCATAAGAGCACGAGCAAAGCCGAGAATTACATGAATTCAGGCCTTTATGCGGCTTCCTATCGCATCAACATTAAGCTCATTACAAAGAAATTAAACTACTGAATTCTTAATAGAATAACCTATTCTTTAAAAGGGGTGGTTTTCATTAGTCTGAAATAAATGTATTTATATGTGTTATATATATATATATATATATATATATATATATATATACATATATGTATAACCGTCTGAAACTCATCAACTCGTTCTCCGCCGAAGCGCGAAGTTACTCTGTAGACCTTAAGTTTCAAATGATTCAATACTTTGTAAAACTTCGGTATTCACTTTGTTGAAGAACTGAATAATTAAAATATAAAAACACTATTTGTACTAAAAACGGGATATTTACCATGATTTGTGAGTTCTTGAATGTCCCGATATTTCGACGCAGTTGCATGCGCCATGATTACGGGTAAACACAGGGGAAGTCTTTGCGAGTGGATAGTTATTGGCAGATATAACGATCTACCCTCTTTCTTAGTCTCTTGCTAGGAATGAATTCACTAATACTATCACTACTACCGGTTTCATTCTCGATCATAACTCGATTCCGATACACAACACTCACGGTATCAGGACGCGTAATTGACACTACACTTCTTCGGTTCTTACACATTCTCACCACAGAATTCCAGGCTCCAGATCAGAAAACCATCTTCACGATTGAAATTCTTCTGTTTGGTAATCTCTATTACCTCTTGAACCAGTCTTGGGATGTAATGTCGCTCAGTTGAGATTACTTGTGGGTTGTGTAGCTCGATCCATCGATGTAGTTGTGCGTCGAAATATCGGGACACTCAAGAACTCACAAATCATGGTAAATATCCCGTTTTTAGTACAAATAGTGTTCATAACCGTGATAGTTTCAAAAGTTATAAAATATAAAAAAACTGTAACGCCAACAAAGTCTCATTTAGTTTTGTGATGGATCTCGACGGCGGCGACGGCGGCGGCGCGGCGTGGCGGGTAGATATACCAAGCCTTTGATCGAGACGAGGACCGCCCGCCGCCTGCCGCCCGCCGCCCGCCACCGCCGTAATGCGGACGGTGTTTTGATGTATTTGCTGTCGATATTGTTTTTCGACGATTTTGTCCAATATTAGTTACTTATGTTGGATAACAATCTGGGTCTTAATTACTCACAGACTGTGATATTTATCGGATCGGAATTGTACATTTTTAGGTTACCTATGTTTGAAATGTATACTAGTGGTTCGCCCCGAACTTAGATCTCGCGAGTCTCCCATAAAAACAAAAAAATATTATTTGTAATCTTTGACTATCAAAATAGTGCCACGAAATAAATATCCATCTACTTGACCTACAGTTTCATTCAAATTACATGTAACGGGAGTTCATGTAATGTGGTACGATTTTTTGGGGTACAAATTGCAGTTATTTAGAATTTCAGACTTTTGCCTGTATTTGTGTCACTTAAGCTACACGTATACCAAATTACAACACTGTAGAGTCCCTGTGAATTTAGTCAAAGTTCAGTTTTTATTATGGCTAATAACTCAAAAACTACAAGAAATTTACTAAAAATAAAAACGGAGTCTAAATGTACGAATGAAGATCTTTCATTTGACGTGCCATTTGACCTAATAGTCTCATTTGATTATTTTTTTATCTCTTTTGAACCCCAATATCTCAACAACCCCCCACATTTTTAGCTCATTAGTCACACCAAAATTATGCCACCACTACCTACCTATATACGAAATTTCACGATGATCGGATAAACGCTTCGAAAGTTATCCTCAGACAAACAAACATACATACATACATACAACGCCGATTTGCCAAAGTTGATTAAGAGTAGCAAAAATAAAGTAGCTTAGAAGTGATGTGACCAAATAGCATTATTCTTACTTAAAGTTCCGTGCAGGGGCCCCTCGCACCTGCTAAAATACTAATGTATCACTACGTAAGCACCGAACTTGGTAATTATAAAATCATTAACATATTACTTACTTAGTTTTTTATTTGTTTTATTTTACCCAGCCATTACAGTAACACCAAAGCGACAATGCAAAACCTTAATATCTAGTACTTATGAACTACTTATTTACACTTAAACTAGATAGGTTATATTCTATCAGTTATCTGGTTCCCATAAATAAATATTGCTGGACATTTCCCACAGCGCTATCTAGAGCTTGTACAATGGGAACTAGGTAACTGATAGAATACTTATATATATACATATATATATATTTGTAAGTATATACTTATAATATATAGAGAACCAACCAGACCCGGAACAAATATCTGTAGATCATGCAAACATTTGTTCCGCAGCGGGAATCGAACCCTCCTGCGTCTCAGCCGGAGCACCACTGCACCACGGAGGTCGTCCATAGTACAGGCTTTGCTTAGTGTGGGGCTAGATAGCGGTGTGTGAAATATCCAGCATTATTTATCTATTTATAGGTCCTATTTATAAAATGCAAGACCATATCTGTGAATATCGCCAAGGTAATATTGAAAATATCAACATCTTCGGCTAGACATACGCGTAAGTTATCAGCTTCATTTGCCAATCTTGAAACTACGGACTTATGAGACTTTAAGCCTTTCGTATTCAAACAACATTTGACATCAGTAGGTAAGTCCACACTATTTAATTCTGGCCTCCGATACAATCCAGTTATATAAATCCGTTGCCAAATAGGCCATACTCAATGTGACACGGATGTGGCCTCTCACCATAACTGTACCATGTCTAATGTCACAGCCGCGTGTGATTATTGACGCTAAATGTGATTTCCATTCGGGGAGTGGCGAGCTCCGCCTAGGACGAGCCTCACATACACCGCGAGAACTGATTCGGTAAACACAAACTAGTTATAGAAATTACTTCTTGAGGACATGCAAGGTCATCGAACACTGAGGTATCTCCTTGTAGGTAAAGTGGGTAAGCCTTTAGTGATGAAATATCTCAAACAATAGATCGTAATGGAGAAAGTTTAGTTTTATCATTCATTTTATTTGCATCCACGGTTTGTAGGTAGCGATTCTGTTGTTTACGCTGACGAACTAAAATTGTGTAAAATACGAACGGTCTTATTTTGTTCACTCTAAATATTAAATTAGAATGACATTTAAAGTGACATTTCTAAATTTATGTATTTTTAAATAAGAAATCATATTTGCGGGCTAGTTTTAGTCAACACCAATTTGATTGATCACTAAAACTAGCCCGCAAACATGCCATCATAAAATAAATAAAATAAAATAAATATTGCTGGACATTTCACACAGCGCTATCTAGTCCCAAACTAAGCATAGCTTGTACTATGGAAACCAGATAACTGATAGAATACTTAAAGGCTTTTTTTTTGTAAATACATACTTATAATATATAGAGAAACAACCAGACCCTGAACAAATATCTGTAGATCATGCAAACATTTGTTCCGCGGCGGGAATCGAACCTGCTACCTCCTGCGTCTCAGCCGGCTCTTCGCCCACTGCACCACGGAGGTCGTCAAACAATAATTAAATAACAAGAATTACTTAATTTTAGAAATGTCACTTTAAATTTTATTCTAATTTGATCTTTAATGAGAACGAAATAAGACCGTTCGTATTTTACACAATTTTAGTTAGCGTAAACAACAGAATTGCCACCATTGTCAAGTTTTAAAACTTATAAAATAAGGCATTTTATTAGGTCGTTGTTGTTTTAGAAAATAAAGTGCTTTTACAACTTTAAATGGGATTTCGTTTCTACTATGTAGACATTTAAAAAAAATTAGAGCATTTTACACGGTTTGGTGAATAGTTAAGTGTAATTGTAGAATATCTCAGCTGTGTGTTCATATTTCTCAGTAACTAGCGATTCCAAGAAAGTGTCCACTCACTCGCACACTGAAAAAGAAGTGACACAACATGGGCCAGATCCGTTTCTAGCCGTGGCCATGATGCATTTATTGAAATCGTGTTGATGATGTTGAGAGATAGGTGAGGTAATTACATGAGTCTTATTTGTTTTGGTACCCTTGAGTTTGAATATGATTTTAAGATCGCAAATGTTTATCACGAATGTGCTTTCTTTTTTAGATATCTATCTATACATATAACATGCTTTGTCCTGAATGACGAATCAACGCACAGCCAAAACTGCTGATCGTGGATACCTGAAACTTGGAGGGTATATTCTTTGTATGACGTAGGCATCCGATAAGAAAGGATTTTCCGAAATTCTACCTCTAAGAGAAGAAGGGGAAGAGAAAAAGGGGGGGCAAAGTTTGTATGAGACAACGTGATTCCTTGATCCAATCTACTTCAAATTTTGCATAAACATTTTTTACCCGAATTGATGGAAGACGTATTTCGTATTTTATTGAAATTCATCTCCTAATGGGGTTAAAAAGGGGTAGAAAGTTATTTTGGCGCTGATTTGCTTTGAAGTTGATATAAATACTCCTTAGTGCTTTTGATTTAAATTACATTTTATTTTGACACATGTTTGAAAACTCAATTCGATTTTATTCAAAAAAGGTTGAACTCACTTAAAAACATAAGCTCTATAAAATAGGAATGTCTCGAAAGTCACCCTACTGTATTAGTACCTCAATTGAAAGTTTCTAAGCTTAAAAAGGTTATACACTTTTAGGACACGGCCTCATAGACGTAGAGTTCGAAATTTGAAATGGTAAGGATGTCTGTTTATTTATTTGTTACTCAATCCCGTCGTAACGGCTGAACCTATTTGAATGAAATTTAGTATGTACATAGATTATAACCTGGATTAACACATATGCTACTTTTTATCCCATAAATCAGTACCAATTGGATAAAAATGGGGTGTCAAGTCAAGTTGCAACAGAGAGTTTAGCTTTATTTCTAGGTTACCTACCCACACATTTAGTAGTGTAACGCGTACGAAGTCGCGGGCGTTCAGCTAGTCAAAATATAAACAAAGTACTGTTCATAGATCTAGCTAGGTAGGTACTCTACGTCGTTGTATCGAGTGAGGGTATATAATTAGCTAGGAGCAGTTTCAGGACTAACCTGAGCGCGCCGCCTGATGGTTACAGGCACTTGGTATTACGTGGAAATACTTAGAAATCCCAACACAATAAGACTAATCTGAAAGCAAGGCGAAGCACGCAACGCTATCGCCGTCGCAATGGGGTGTGGGAGGACAAAGTTTTTGCAATTCGATTCAATAGCAAATCCATAAATCACTTTGTAAAAATAATTCCGAGAAATGAAAGCAAATTAATGTGTTTGTGAGATTTTGCAATGTAAAAAATAATGTGTTTCTCTACTATAAGTGATATACTTTAGTGATTTATGTTGTAGAGACCACCTGTAGGAAATATTTTACTGTTTTTCCTTCCTAGATTTTATATTTTAAATAAACCGTGTTCTGCAAATTGTATTTTCTCAAACGTGTTTGGAAATTTGAGCATTAATTTGACAACCTTCTTCGAGATAAATCGAAATTGCTGCACTGGCCAAATACATGCGAGCAGCGGCCGGCAAAAGTTGTATGAAAATCCATATCTGTCGTGGTTTGGCGGCCAAATAAATTACATAGTAAACTCATATCTGTCGTGTAATTTAAAAGTGGAACGATCTTTTACTCCGAAACATGGCAACCAAGGAGGTAACTTATCAAAGGTTTTATTTAAATTTCGAACTGGCTTGCAAATAGAAAGCTGTTTATTGAAAAAAAAAACAAATGAATACTTTAACGTGGGAAAAATTATTGTTGTTCGTTGTTCGTTATTGATTTTGAAAAGCATTTGTATTTTTTATTTTATTTTATAATTTCCGCGCATTAATTGAGAAAAGTACTATACAAGCCTTGGCCACAACTAGAGACGAACGTGTAAAGTAAGTCCATCAATACCTCTTTTGCTGGCCGCTGCAGTAATTTACTATTAAGGATGAGAATATTTTATTATATTTAAGCAGGGGGAGCACAGCTGCCTATCATACAGGCTTTTCTGTCTAGTTTAGGCAACTGAGGCTTATTACATAATTGTCTTACATCATCTTAATTTTCGTTAAATTTACCTACCCACCTAATAGTTATGTATTGAATTTTTGTATTTGTATATTTTGTGAAATAGATATTCATATTCTATTCATAATTTGTAATATTATTCTAAAAGGCCGCCACCCGCCACCGAAGAATAAACATTGTTCTTCTAATGTAACTAGAACTATGTTAGTTTTGATATTTCAAAATTCAATGTTTTTCTTAGTCAATGTCGATGTCTTCAATGTTTTTCTTTTTTATAATATGGGCCCCAGAGAATCGTTACGTAATAAGTTTAAAGAAATAAATATTATGACATTCCCTTGTCAATACATCTATGAAAATCTAATGTATGTTCACAAAAACATTAATTTGTTTAAGAAAAATAGCGATAATTATAATTTTAATACTAGAAATAAAGATAAACTCGCTGTTGCCACTTGTAGACTCCATAAAGTTAGTAAATCGTTTAAAGGGCAAGGTGTACGCTTTTATAACAAACTCCCAAGGGATGTACAAAAATTGACAATCAACAAATTTAAAAACGTAATTAAACAAAATCTTTATAAAAGAGCCTACTATAAAATATCGGATTATTTAGATGATAGAGAAGCTTGGGATTGAAATTGCTCCAACTCGTTCAAAATGTTACAATTTAGACGTAATTTATTTTCTGTATTGTTATGTATTCTAAAAGGATCATTAAAAAAACAACCAGCCTTGTTTTCTTGCCTTTTTTTCCTGGCTTGGTCGCGAAGAAACAGGCAGTAAAATTGACGTTTCAAAGTGATCCTTGTGGTTTTAATGAATAAAAATATTTGACTTTGACTTTAGTAACTTTGTAACATCAGCTGTTTTTACTCAGCTGTTTTACCCGAATTTCCAAAATCATCTTTTACAGTTAAGTCTTATAATAGGCCTACCGCCAAAAAGGTTTAAGCGATGCAAAAGTTTAAAATTTTCTTTTGTTTTCAGGATAAGTTATTCATTTTTTTTTTGACAACCTCCGTGGTGCATTGGGCGAATAGCCGGCTGAGACGCAGGAGGTAGCGGGTTCGATCCCCGCTGCGGAAGAAATGTTTGCATGATCTACAGATATTTGTTCCGGGTCTGGTTGTTTCTCTATATATTATAAGTATGTATTTACAAAAAAAAATGTATATAAGTATTCTATCAGTTATCTGGTTCCCATAGTACAAGCTCTGCTTAATTTGGGGTTAGATAGCGCTGTGTGAAATGTCTAGCAATATTTGTTTATTTATTTTCGCGCGTACAATCACCCCCTTTCGGGTAACCATACAAATTTCCAAGCACCATGTAGACGTTTCTTCTTACTGTGGTGTGTTCGGATCACACTGTTATGTAGAATCTAAGAAGTGACACACAGACATTCTGTGGAACTTAAAAGGAATACCAGCGAGCTGCGGTTACAGCGAGATACAGCCAACGACAAACGCACATTATCACTAAAACGTGTAAGTACTTGGTGGTGTAAAAAGTGCTTTCGATGTTCTGACGAAAGCATGTTCAGACATTTTGAGTCTTTGAGTTATATACAGGGTGTCCCAAAAAATAGTGTCAAGCGAAAGTCCAGAGATAGAACACCCCTTGGGGTACCCGAATCACCCCCATGTATATTATTTTCCGCGATTTTTTATAGTTTTCGAGTTATGAATTTTTTTCCGAATTTTTGAAAATTTTCGACTTGAACAACTTAAAAAATTCTTGAAAAAAAAGTAGATAACTTTCTCAAGATTTTTTTTTTGCTACTGAATTTTTATGAGTTGTTCTTATGCATAAAATAATCAGCTACGTGACTTTGATGAAAACTATGAAAATGTTGGTGTAAAGTCAAAAAATTACATACCGGACCACGCACAGTGAAGGGTTCCGTAGTCAGCAACATACAAAGTTTTTGCAGTTGATTTTGGTACTATTGTTAAATAACCAAAGTTAACTATTTCCATGTAATTTTCGCGAAGTAAGTATCATAAGTACCTAATGGTAGGTAAATTCTTGGTTGATACACTTTGTAGCGAGCTTACCTTAAAAACTTAGCAGTCAGAAAGTGTTCGCAAACTTGTAAGTTGTTCAAAGACTTGAACTTGTTAATAAGTTTCAGGTCTTGTCGCTGACTGTACTATATTCTAAAGTACAAACTGCTTATTAATCTGCTGTACAATTTCGTGCACGTTTTGAATATAGTACCTCAAGCGAGTCGCTCTAAAATTTCGTAGCGAACTACTTTTAACGTGCACTCGGAACCGCAGGAAACTGTAGCACGACTGTGACACGAAGCTTCCGCCAGCCGAGCGACTCTTATCTCAATGTATTAGAGTTGATTTTCGTGTGTTACGGGAAGCAGTAAGTTGGTGGTGCTGTAATAACACGGGAGCGGGAGCGGTGCTTAATGCCGTACATCCGCGAATGGACGCTATTTACATAAGCATAACATAGTATACAGCCGCTATCAGAACTAACTGACTATGTGGTTAAAGAATTTATTCTCAAAAGAAATATACATTTCACTTCATGAGAAACAATCCTATATTAATAAAGATACGCACTCAAAAAAACTTTATATACCTACCTACATAAAATGTCTGGTGTGGTGACGTAGATAATGGATCGAGCGAAGCGAGATCTCCAAATCAACTTGGTATATAGGTAGGTAATGATGGCAAAATTTTGGTGTGACTCAATGAGCTAAAAATTTTGGGGGGTTGTTGAGATATTGGAGTTCAAGAGGAGTAAAAAAAAGTGAAAATGAGACTGTTAGGTCAAGTGAGATGTCAAATGAAAGGTCTTCATTAGTACCCCTTTTTTACTTTTAATGAAGTTTTTGTAGTTTTTGAGTTATTAGCCATAATAAAAACTAAACTTTGACAAAATTCACAGGGTACACTAGTGACCCCACAGTGCTGTAATTTGGTATGCGTGTGGCTTATGTACCACAAATATAGGCAAAAGTCTGAAATCTAGAATAACTGCAATTTGTACCCCAATTAACATGAACTCCCGTTACCTGTAATTTGAATGAAACTGTAGGTCAAGTTCGTTTGTTTTTATTTCGTGGCATTATTTTGATAGTCAAAGATTAATGAATAATATTTTTCGCTCGCGAGATCTCAGTTCGGGGCGCACCACTAGTTATAATTGGAAGGTGCACAAACTATACCGAGATTTTATTAAAAAACCATGTACTTGGTAAACAGTGTGTGAAACAAAGAATTAAATTGGTGAAAGGATGGAAAAGGCGACGCACAGAGGGTTCTCTCGTGAACAAAAACCTCGAAAACAGCTGGCGATGGCGGCGGCAATACCACTTTTGTTTCAAAATAGGCAATTCCATTTGATCGGCGACGCGACGGCCCAATAGAATCGATAACCCAATACCGATTAAATTACACAAAAACTGTAAAAACTCTCGTTCAAGCGAAACGTAGCAAAAAAATCGATTAACTCTCACAAACTTCAAAAAGCGACTCCGTTTTTATGGTTTTACATTAAACTTAGTTATTGGACGAGAAAGTAGTTGCGGCTTACGGTTACATCGCGGAGGCTCTTCTGGCATCCACTGCGGACTCGGTTCCGAGGGCTGGAATTACTTACGTACGTGACAGCTAGTGTTGCCAGGTGTCCCGATTTACAAGGGTGTGGTGACACGTCCCGATTCACCCTTGATTAGGACGTCGAATGTCCCTATTTTTCACTAATCTCTTTAGTCCGTATTTATTTATTCTATGTACCTACCTAAATTTTTGGATAGGTCTGTAGGGGGAATAGAAATACCTACTTTTTAAAAGAGATACATTTATTAACACAATGAATATACAATTATTTACATGACTTAAACTGACCAGCTGATAAAAATAAATGACGATTCAAACCTGTTTTTTGTGTAGCCGTTGTAGCGGTCCCGATTTGAAAACCAAAATCCCGATTATTTTAACCTTCTCTTCCGAAATTTGACACGCTGGACAACAACACTAGTCACGCCTACAGGATGACATCGCGTTGTTCAGCATACATTGCCGAACTCCCTACGGTTCCTCTATCATCTAGGCACAAACAAAGACAGCGTTGTAAGTGTACATAAATGAAACGAATACGTTACGAAATTCTAAAGATAAGTAAGATTTAGTGCTTAATTGTTAGCCTGGAGTCAGCCGCTAGCCTCATTTCGAGTATTGTGTAAGATTGTATGGAATTGAAAACATCCTCCGGCTTAAAATGTCATTCAGAAAAGAACCTTAGAACTCTTCCTTAAAGTTATTTTTGGATTGTACGAATGCTCTTTCAATAAGGTATCTATTATTGTGTCAGTTTTCCAAATGTTGTAACAGTTGAATATAGAGTAGAATGAATAGAAGTTGATCACTCGGCGTCGCGTCGGTCACCGCGACCGCGGCGGGCGGGCGATACAATTTCCTTTATTTGGTTGAATGTAACATGTTTGCGTTCGTTCGTGTAAATGGAGCGCACTGATTATAACCACATTGTGAACCAAAAACTGAAGAATTGTAATGGTTTTACTCAAGGTTTGAGTTATAAAGACCTACTTTAAAATGAATAATTTTTAATTTTGATTCCAAAACTTGTAAATGAAGTAAAAGTAAAATCTAATACATCCGGTGAGCGATCTTCCTTCCGGAGTGCTGTAAGGAAAGTGGTCATTCATTATCATAAATACTGGATTTATCACGTACCGTCTTATCGGTGTTTCGACCAACACTGTTTCGGTTCAATTCGTGAAGGTTCACGAATTGAACTGAAACATTGTCTTTTCATCAGGGTGAGTGCGATCCGCTCCGAATAACGTCTCGCCTCGCACTCAGTAAATCCCGTATTTATAATAAATGGTTGATATAAATCACGAAAGTTTTCTAAGTAAAGTGGACATTCTACGAAAATAAACAGAAATTATGGTTAGGTCCAAGAATGTTCTTCAGCTTGTGTTTAAGTAACTGTTTAAGTTAAGATACACAATTTATACTTACCTAGTGTGTGTGTCAGATGGTTTGCTGCACTAGGTACTTTATACACATACGGCAACTGCTTTACAGACATGTGCTAATTATTTAATTTAATTAAGTTATATTTTCTTGCTATCCGTCCTTAATCAGAATACCTACAAGGGTTTTTGCTCATTAAAGTAGTGATTATGGTCACAGTTCATAATAACACATGATTGACAATATTGAATTAAGGAGTAAAATCTCTCAATAATGAAAAACAGCTGTTTATAAAATGAGCTCATTAGTGCGGACTCCTACAGTTGCCTACTCAACTAGAACCATTACCTACCTACAGAAATATCGGAGTGCTGGAGTTTTTATTATGCAAATACCAATAATATCAGCCAAGAGCGAGTCGGACATATACGCCGCGCTAAGGGTTCCGAAAATATTGTTCATAAATTAATAATTGTGAGGTCATTGCACTGATATGTATAGGAACCACATGTTTTACATGAGTACAGTAAGAAGCAGTGGAAAAAATATTAAAAATATTGCTTAATATAATGTACCGAGTATTATTAAGTTACATAGCCTCCGACTAATATATAGAACTAATATATAATCTATAGAAGACTGCCTCCGTGGCGCAGTGGGCGTATAGCCGGCTGAGACGCAGGAGGTAGCGGGTTCGATTCCCGCCGCGGAACAAATGTTTGCATGATCTACAGATATTTGTTCCGTGTCTGGGTGTTTTTCTATATATTATAAGTATGAATTTAAAAAAAAAAAAGTATATAAGTATTCTATCAGTTATCTGGTTCCCATAGTACAAGCTCTGCTTAGTTTGGGGCTAGATAGCGCTGTGTGAAATGTCCAGCGATATTTATTTATTTATAGATCACAAGGTAAAGAGACGGTTAACGAACGATGAATTAAATGTATCGAACGCAAATTGAAGTTATACTACAGGTACAAATGAAAATTGGAGTTTTGACTAAAAGTTAACGGCTAATCAGGGGATGGATCACGTGTTGGCGAGAAACCTGTACCTTACACAGGTACTCCCCTGGTCAACATAACTTTAATAGGTACAACAGGGAATGATGCGTACCAATGTGAGTGAGTGTGAACCCCAAGGTTCTCCGAGGTGTGAACTTGTATGAAGGCACTGTGCGCGTGCGTTTGCGTGTGCATATCTCGATCGCTGTCCGCATGTGTACACTTCACGACTGACTATCAACTACCTAGCCTACTGCTAAGCCAAATAATTATTGATCGTTGCAGCGAGATCTCCAAATCAACTTGGGCAAATGGCGTTGTATGTAAGTATGTATGTTTGTTTGTCCGAGGATAACTTTCGAAGTATTTATTCGATCATCGTGAAATTTGGTATATCGGCAGGTAATGATGACACAATTTTGGTGTGACTCATTGAGCTAAAAATGGGGGGGGGGGGGGGTTGTTGAGATATTAAGGTTCAAGAGGGGCAAAACAAAACAAACTGGGACTATCTGGTAAAACTATTAGTCATGATAAAATTCACAGGGTACACCAGTAACTCCACAGTGCTGAAATTTGGTATGCGTGTAGCTTTAGTGACACAAATATAGGCAGAAGTCTGAAATTCAGAATAACTGCAATTTCTACCCCAAAAAAATACAACCATAGCACATGAACTCCCGTTACCGGTAATTTGAATGAAACTGTAGGTCAAGTTATTTGGTTATGCATTTTGTGGCACTATTTTGATAGTCAAAGATTACGAATAATATTTTTTTGTTTATATGGGAGACTCGCGAGATCTCAGTTCGGGGCGAATCACTAGTATTATTGTTTCTACTGCTAGAACTCATCTTACTATAACCAAGGCTCTTGTACTCTCCTTGAAATAGTGTTTGGCCTTTAAAGTTAAATGCTTAAAAAAAATATACATTGATATTCTTATGCACATAACTTCACTACGTTGAGAGGATGGTGCAGGGGCTGGGCAAGCTAAAACAGTGTCCCAGGCGGTACAGCGGTACCTACCCACTGGCCACCAAGCACTGCATAAATCATCTGCAATCGATATACATCCTATCAATTGAAGATGATTTATGCAGCATAACATAGTTAGATATATTCCAATCTACGTATAACTTACGTGCTCTTCTACCGCGTTCACCTTGAAGTTTACTCACATCAGACACAGAATATCTAAGTACTTGATATTTTTGTAAATACATAGGTACTTATAATATACAATACAGGGTGTTTAGTAATATACTTACTGACGATATTCAAGTGACGGTTTCTCAAAACATAAAAAAGACTTCTCGAAAAAAAACTACTAGTTATATTATCAAATTTTAAAGAAAATTGACTTAGTTTAGGTGATTAATTCGATATAAAACTTACTGCCTACTCTCGCAATCGACATCCAAAAATAAAGGCCGATTTGATATCTGTTTCGGAAATGGCTGCGGGTTTTGGGTTAGAAAGGGACAACAAGAGATATCTCGAGACGTTACCAATACAGTGGCTGTGGTTAGATGCCAAGCATTATGCAATAGCACAACATAAGTTTATTAAAGTGTTTGTTTTTACTTACCAAAATAAATTTCACATTTCTATGGTAATCATTTCACAAATTTATTTATTACGCTCATCAAAATAACCCCTTTCATTTTTGTGCGTATATTATCAAACACCCTATATACTATAGATAAACATCCAGACTCCAAACAAACATTTGTAGATCGTGCAAACGTTTGTTCCGCGGCAGGAATCGAACCCGCAACCTCTTGCGTCTCAGCTGGCTATTCGCCTGCTGCGCCACGGAGTTCCTCCTTACGATTGCTATGAATCAAGGCTGTTGGGCGTACCAAGGGCATCCAATTTAAGACTGGGAGAACTCTACCTGTTTCTTTACTTTGTATTTTTATAAAAATTACAATTAAACTCGTGTTATGTTTTCCGTCTTTGTATGATACTTATTAAATGGTTTTGTTTCCGTTTTATGTAGATTTGCGCAAATCTTCTTGATTCCGGCAGTTTAATTATTACAATCTTGGCAGCGTCCGGCAATTTGACAAAATGTCTCGCAGCCCATTTCGCACAATGTCAGCATTAATCTAAAAATTAATTGTACGTAGGTAGGGTAGACCGAGGCGAATCGGATCAATTTTTTTTATGCATTAAAAACACGCATTGTTTTGCATTAAATATCATATTTATTGAAATTATTACATCCTACACATATCTGATAACGACTAGGCATTGTCGAACATAAATTAAACTTGAACATTATTCTTTAAAAATAAAAATAATAAAAAATGGGAAATATCCGATTCGCCCCAACTTCGGAGGTGAATCGGATCTAACAGAAATCTCTTTAAATATTCAAAATAATTTATAAAATCTTTATAAAAATCGTTCAGAAACAAAAATTAACCATGGCCGGTTGTCCACCACGTTGTTTAATTGCACCCCTTCCTTCATTCTCCTGTGTAAACTCGTGAACGGTACTCCGTAGACCTCAGTTGTCCGAAGCACGGTTAGTTTTTTGGTTAGGACTTTATTGGCAGCTTCTGTCATGGTTTCAGGAAGCTACTGCCCTTATTTGGTCTTCCTAAAGCATAAATTAAGTGTAGTACTTAATTAATAAACGGAATAAAAATGTATTTTGTTGTGATTCTATTCACCCCGAGCAACGTGATCCGATTTGCACTAAAACGCAAGTCAAACTACATAAAGAGATACGTACTTAGTAATAAAAAAAATCATATTATCTACTTCGACGTAATTCTGTAAAATAGCTACCAAAATTCAGAAGTACTTACCTTACTTTGGCGCCAAAATTGCTACACGCAAGAAAAACCGCGTCATTGGCGACCGGCGCCTAAACTGATGTACTAGCGAAATCCATTCCTTTACATGACAAGAGATGAGGATTGAGGAGTATAACCTTGGACGGTGACTACTTCCAGATTGACACGCGCGACATTTGATTTATTTAAATATTTCTTAATTTGATCCGATTCACCTTGTGATCCGATTCGCCTCGGTCTACCCTACTTTTAAAATGGTTTACTAAAATAAGATATGGTGAAGGACGTACATAATTTATGTACTTATTGTGTTCGGTTAGTTACCAATATTTATCCTACTGTAGAGTTTGAAACCAAAAGTCCTCTCGCACTGGTATTTTCCCAGAGTAGGTGTCTAAGTGTCATTACCATATTTTCTACACCTCGCGAATGCGTAATAAAATAACCCATTTTTAGTCAAAACTGCTCAAAAACCACTGTAAATACTGTGTCCCTACTGTACCTACTGTGTCAAGTACTGTCTCAGATAGAACGAGGAATAAGCCGGTTGCATCACAAAAAGCTATTCGGTGCGGTGTGCAAAAAAATTATCTGATTAATCTCATTGTTAGACGCTCTTTGTCTTTTTAGCTGAGCTATAAACTTGGCACAATGTTCTTTTGTGAACACAAAATAAGACTTCTTTGTGTATTGTTTGGAAGAGGTGTTAGGAATTGTAACTTATGCATATCACCTAGGTAAGTATAGATTGTATTGTATTCCCCGCAAGTTTAGCGAAGTGTCAGCAATTTAGTCATAAATTTTACTGTCTGTCCACTCTGTACAGTACAGGTATGGGGCGCGGGCGTGGAGTCCACTTGGCTCCGAGTCCGGGCTCACAACCCGAGCTCCGAGCCAACAAACAGATCTAATCCCGCTGCTTATTTACTCAGATAGGCTCCTTGGTATCGAACATTCGTACCTACATATGTATGTATGTAACGAGCGAAGGCAGCTGCGAGAGACGAAACATTTATTTGGATTAAATCTGTCTGAGACTCCGAGTCCCATCTCAGCCATAAACGTAAACGGCTTATGAGACGGTTCCTAGATGCAGCTTTATACAGCACAGGTTTGTTTACAAAAGTAATTTCAACAACCTTCAATATTTATAGCTGTTGGCTGATGGTTGAAGTTTGTTTAACTTCTGTATTACAAACCCGTTGGCGCAAACTTACACAATTTCATAATGTTTTCAAACGAACCGACGCACCGCCGCCGCCGCCGCCCGCATCTCACTTCAAGAGAGGTAAAAAAAATGAAAATGGGACTATTAGTTCAAGTGGGACGTCAAATGAAAGGTCTTGATTAGTAAATTTAGATTCCGTTTTTATTTTTAGTAAAATCCTTATAGTTTTTGAGTTATTAACCATAATAAAAATTGAACTTTGACAAAATTCACAGGGTACACCAGTGACCCCACAGTGCTGTATATTGGTATGCGTGTAGCTTAAGTGAAACAAATATAGGCATAAGTCTGAAATCCAGAATAACTACAATTTTTACCCCAAAACAATGTAATCACATAACACGAACTTCCGTTACTTGTAATTTGAATGAAACTGTAGGTTAAGTAAAATGGTTATATGTATATTTCATGGCAGTATTTTGATAGTCAAAGATTACAAACAATATTTTTTTGTTTTAATCGGAGACTCGCGAGATCTCAGTTCGGGGCGAACCACTAGTTTAAAATCGTTTTTAGATGGTTAGTAAGGTCTTTCCTACTTGCATGTTTAAAACCATGGTAGGTGGTATAGGCCACCACACATCTTTATCCTAGCCAGCCCACCTTTAATATGTGTCCTACACTGAGTGTATGCTTGAAGCAGTTTGGGATATGCCACACCAAGAATCGGCATGTAATTTCCTCGACAACTTCCATAGGGAAGGGCCCTTCGAGCCGCATTCACATCACTCTGGCTGGTCCGGTCCTGTGGGCGGTGGGCTTGTTCCTCCTATGTGTTGTCGACGTCAGTAGATAGTGCTGATTGATAGTGGGACTCCGCGGCTCTGCTGATAAATGTGGGACGGCACGGGACATGCTTCTGCCCAACACTTGATTTATACGTTTCTAATCGAACTGAGTAATTAATGGGTAAGATTACGCAATCAGTGTTAGTCCTTCATCACTCGCACGCACAAGAGAAAACTTTACGTAAGTATACAAATTTAAATAAGAGATTGAAATGATAGCAATTTTTTTGTACCTAATCGACAACTCGAATAAAGAGCGCAGTTTAATTTTGTTCTCTAATATTATTACCTACGTAAAGTGGTAAGTTTATGCTGAAAGAAAAATTCCTTTTTGAAAGCAAATAAGAAAAATTGTTTATTTCTTGTGATTTACAATCAAACGGCGATAACTCAGTACTCATGGTGCTTATAAAAATTGAGCGCCATTGCAGCGGTACAATACTTTTCAAATATGCAAAACGTTGCATAGGAGCGGAGCATTAGGTGTTCGCTGCTCGTAAAGTCGACAAGTAATGGTGTGTTCGACTGCACAAGGCGATTTTCCTTCTGCATTGTCTGTGCATCGCCAGAATTTTAGTGCAAGCTAGCGTTTTATAAATAGCCCATTTTTCCGTTTCATATCGAAAGGACGTTTAAGCAGAACGCCCTATTAACAGAACGTCCTAAAAGCAACATGACCTAGTAGCAAATGGGGCTAATATCAAAACGACATGTAGGTACAGTCTTGTACACGAGAAAATGAACATGAACAAGGAAATGAAACAATGATGTAAATCAACTAAAACAATAAAAGACGATCGAAACCGAAACAAAAGACGATCACATTAAATAATAATTATTTTTGTATTGTAATTGATTTTCCCACGAAATTCCCGGTTCCGTGGGAAAATAAAAAGTAGCCTAAGTTACCCGCTGTAACATCAGCTACCCGACAGTGAAAGTCTCGTCAAAATCGGTACAGCTGTTTCGGAGTTTAGGCGGAACAAACAGACAGATAGACGGACCGACAGACAGACAAAAATGATAAAAATTGCTGTTTTTCTGTATCGTCTAAAATTTTATTTGCAATTAGTAAAAAGCTGTTTACAAACAGACACTTCAGTTTTATTTATATTTTTGATGTTATACGTATATTAAACCTCTTTCGAGTACTGGCCACTTAAGAAATAGATTAAAATGTGTAGTGACAATGACAATTACCATTTCATTACGATAGCTAGACAAAATTATTTTTTGTAGAACTGTTTTTGTTGTCTAACCCATCATTTTTTTCAGGCAGAAGCCAAATGTATATATATATATATATGTATATTATAGAAAAAATTGGCAGATTAAAGATTTAGTTAATGTATTTTGTGTTTATTTAATTTGTATTGAATTGTACTAGGCCGTTCAGCTAAGGTGTCGTTTTGATATTAGTCCTATTTGCTACTAGGTCATGTTGCTAATAGGACGTTCTGTTAATAGCGCGTTCTGCTTAACTGTCCTTTCGATAAGAAAATCATTTTTCTAGCTGTGGACTTTGTTTTATTCATATTCATTTATGATATGTTTTAAATCTTTGCCTTGTTGTTCTCTGAGCCATTATATAGTACCTCTGGGCCCGTAGCCAAATTACATTCGCCACGAATCTATTCGATTTCTACATACATTTGTTGTCGCTGAATCACGTGGTATTTCTATAGCATGTGTCAAATTCTATACATTTTCGGACGTATCGACTAGCGTCATCGCTAATCGACTGTAACTTGGCTAAGCCCTCAGGTCACAGTTCCGAGGCGACAATGACTTGATAGTGCTAAACCCTACAATTTCCGATATATTTCCGGCTGGCATGGCAGCGCAATGCCCCACTGCATTATGTACCGCCGCGGGGCCCACGGGGCCCGCGGGACAATACACGATACATATTTATAGCGCATTTCCACCGCCACCGCCAGCGCCCGCCAGCACGCGGCTCGTCACGCCGCATGCTAATACTGCCTCATTATATTTTCTCTGACACGACACTATTTTTTATTTATTAAAATATATTTGATCGAGCGAAGCGAGATCTCCAAATCAACTTGGGCAAATCGGCGTTGTATGTATGTTTGTTTGTCTGAGGATAACTTTCGAAGCGTTTATCCGATCATCGTAAAGTTTGATACATAGGTAGGTAGTGATGGCACAATTACGGTGTGACTAAATGAGCTAAAAATGTTGGGGGGTTGTTGAGATATTTGGGTTCCAGTGGGGTAAAAATAAAATGAAAATGTGACTATTAGGTCAAGTGGGACGTCAAATGAAAGGTCTTCATTAGCACATTTGGATTCCGTTTTTATTTTTGGTAAAGTTTTTGTAGTTTTTGAGTTATTAGCCATCATAAAAACAAAACTTTGACAAAATTCTGTACCCTGTGAATTTTGTCAAAGTTTTGTTTTTGACACCGGTGACCCCACAGTGCTGTAATTTGGTATGCATGTAGCTTAAATGTCACAAATATAGGCAAAAGTCTGAAATCCAGAAAAACTGCAATCTGTATCCCAAAAAGAATAACCAATTTACATGAACTCCCGTTACCTGTATTTTGAATAAAACTGTAGGTCAAGTTATTTGGTTATTTATTTTGTGGACCTATTTTGAGAGTCAAAGATTACGAATAATAATTTTTTGTTTTTATGGGAGACTCGCGAGATCTCAGTTCGGGGCGAACCACTAGTTTTATTAAATTTTTGTCTACTTATACACTTTATTGGCTTGTGCTGGACACAAGCCTCTTCCCTACTAAATTCCCTACTGCATAGCATGAAAATAATACTATTGTAATATATTATCTAGCCAAGGGAG
Source organism: Philereme transversata (assembly GCA_963924445.1). Taxonomy (NCBI): domain Eukaryota; kingdom Metazoa; phylum Arthropoda; class Insecta; order Lepidoptera; family Geometridae; genus Philereme; species Philereme transversata. The sequence goes on from OZ004347.1 coordinate 19,547,041, forward strand.
AGATAACCCTCATGGGTCTGTGTTTCCTTTAACTTTAAACTGATTGTAGCAACACAGGGGTAACTTGCTCTATGAATAGGTGCCAAGGTGGCTATATAAAGCATCTTGGCACAGCTAACGGGTAGCACACGCGAGTCCTGGTGGCGATGAGGCCTGGTGCACCGCGTTCGGTTTGAGCTGACTCCATTAGGAGGATCCACAGAGAGAGTCACAAACAGAGTCGTTAGCGCCGAACCACCGCTTGCATTAATTATATAATCGTTAGTCCACTTCGGATTAAGGCTAAGCGATGCCGAGGACATCATTCACTCATTACGAGCCTATTAGTGGAACTAGTGATGAGCGCGTTCCATAACTACATAGGTACTAAATATAATAATAATACTTACCTGGCTCAAAGAATTTGATTACGATGGTGTTGAAGCAATGTTAAATGGCTTTTATTGTTGATGTTTTCTTTTTGTATTCCTAAGTTCCTATCACTACACTACCTACATACGCGAATATCTTAAACACTAAATACATACATAGATATTACATATATTTATAGATGCTGATAATTGTAAACAATGTATATAAATATATATTATAATCTAATTACTAAGCAAAACATGCACTTAAGTATAGCACCTACTACGTAACAGACTTGAATTTGAGAGAGCTTAGGTATTTCTTTTAAATACTTACTTTTTTAGTTATATGATTTATTCTTTTTAATTAATGCTTAAACTTAACTATCCTATCTTTGCTAAACATAATTTAAAATATACACATGATGGGAGAAGCCACTGGCACCTGAAATACAGTTTTTGAACTAGTTCGGGAGCCCATGGATTCAAATTTGACTATGTCATACTTAATTATGTCAATAAATAAATTTTTACTTTTACTTTTTTTTTACTTATAAGAAAGTGACATTATATCAAGGTTATCTACATCAGAATGACTGACTTCTGTATTCGCTAATGCAGACCCACCTAGACCTAATGAATCATTTGTTATGTTTCGTAGATCTCTTCCTACACTACGGAGTAGGTGGCGTGTGTCATTGGCAACATCAAAGTATGACTCAAAAAGAAGACTGACCTCGATAGAGCAAACAACGCTCGTACAAAACTAACAATTTGCGCTATAATTCCACCCTTTCCGTATCCGCAGTCTCATCGCATCTGGTTCAGAAAGGTACGTCACTAGCATTAGCATACAGCAAAACAACATTTCCATAAGATGTTTATGTTGTGGCTTCACGGAATATTAAGCATTTTGTGGTGAAGTCGCTTGCCCAACAATAAAATGTACGCTCGAAATTATTCTTGGTCTGATTGTCTTGGAGTTTGTGGAGATCTAGGACAGACTCGGAATTAATCTGCACCTACCTACTCCTACTGAGCACCGGCTACCTGCCTACTCTCGTATATTAGTTTATAATTAAGAATGTTAGTTGTATTGAGAGTAACTGGTCGCGAGCGTGACGTCATCGCGTCATTAAAAGCTTTGTAATCTCCAACTTTCCCAATCTCGTTCTCATTTAATATTATCTATTCGCTGTTTCAGTATAATTTGATTTTAAAAGCGATTCACTCCACTGTATTTAGTCGAAGCGAGGGGAAAGTTGCGCGAAGCATAACCAAATTATAAATGTCAACAACATTCGATTCGATTGAGTCAACGAGCAAACACGACGCTACTGTTATTAAAATCTGGATTATTTCTATCGATGCACTAACATTCTATGAAACTGTTAACTTATGATTATAGGCTGCAATGGTTGCTATTCCTTATTATACTAGTGGTTCGCCCCGAACTGAGATCTCGCGAGTCTCTGATTAAAACAAAAAAATATTATTTCTAATCTTTGATTTTAAAAATAGTGCCACGAAAAGCAAACAACTTACTTGACCTACAGTTTCATTCAAATTACAGGTAACGAGAGTTCATGTTATCTGGTAACTCTTTTTTGGGGTACAAATTGCAGTTATTCTGGATTTCAGACTTTTGCCTATATTTGTGTCACTTAAGCTACACGTATACCAAATAACATCAAAATTGAGACATCACTACCTACCTACGTATCAAATTTCACGATGATCGGATAAACGCTTCGAAAGTTATCCTCGGACAAACATACATACATACTTACATACATACATACAACGCCGTTTTGCCCAAGTATTGGCCTGAGACTGTAGTCTGCATCGCGGGTGCTTTCGTACACTGAGCACAGGGTGAACGTATCCTCTGCTCTGTGGATGATGACAACGCTAGCTTTAGTTTTGTAAATAGTTTGGTTCGTGGCAAAAATCGCTTTAGTGTGGAGTGTAATTTACAGGCTGTGTGGCTCGCCCTGTTCAGGCATATCTATTAGCAACACAAAGGTGTAATTCATTCAGGAACAGTTAACGAATGCTGTCATCCAAATACATGACGGAGCCGTGACGCAGCGCGCCGCGTGTGTGGGACATTTGATTGCGCTACCAATATGCAGATCGTATTAATGGCAACCATAACTGAGAATTCCGTTAATTTTTATTAAATTCTCATGTTTAAACATTTAAACTTAAAAAGAGAAAGTTTCTAATGTTCTGCAAGGCTATTCAAAAAATAAAATTATAGAACGTGTTAATTGGGCAATTTAATTATGTCAATGATGTTAAGATGATGATGAAACTGTTTGCCATTGATACGGTCTCTATAATAATATTGGTAATGCAATTGAGATCAAGGAGTAAACCCGTTGGTGGCTCGGATTGAAGCGATGGAAGTGCTTCTACGGTACGATTTATCTCACTTCTCTATGAATAAAACTAGTGATGCCACGAATAGTTATTTGGCCGAATACCGAATATTCGCCGAGGCTCGTGGCCGAAGCGCCGAATATTCGGCAACACTTAGAACTTTCCGCGGGTCACAAGTCAAAACTTGTCACTTACGAGTTTAAACTTGCATCGCTGAAGTAGTACGTAAGCGCGTTTAGATGAAGGTGTGGATCAGAAAAGTTCAGTTGCAAGTGAACTTGATTTTTAAATGGCATCTGTTCGCCTAGATCGGACAGCAGACCCATACAAGTGGTGGTCAGTAAACGTAAAACAATATCCAATTCTTTCACAATTTGCTAAGATTTACTTATCATATCCCGGTAGCAGTGTATATAGTGAACGGCAGTTTTCGGAAGCAAGTATAATTTATGAGGAAAAACGCGATCGTCTGCTATCGACTAATGCTGAAAAAATTGTTTTCATCCATCATAACTTACCACTGGTAGATTTTAAATATTAATTTGTTGGTAATATTAATTTATATTAAGTGAGTAATATTTTGAGTTCTTTTCTTTTATGATTTGCTATTCGGCCGAATACCGAATAGTTGCCGAATATTCGTGACATCTCTAAATAAAATACCTTAGAAACAAAACGGAGATATAACATCGGGAATTGGGACCCAACATCTGCTTGTCCTCCATTATCTTTGATTAATGAACGAACATTACAGCTTTAATGAATATGATCACGTATTTATTTTATGATTATGATTCATCTTGTTTGATCTTTTGATTGGGTCATGTTGTTTTGCCAAAACATTATCTGATCAAAGATTCTGACGTCAGCATTTAAATTAATTTGCTGACATTGTGATAATACTATTTTATTACAAGATTACGTCACGAAGAACCAAGAACGCCTTGTTTATTACTAGTGGTACGCCCCGAACTGAGATCTCGCGAGTCTCCCATAAGAACAAAAAAACATTATTTGTAATCTTTGACTATCAAAATAGTGCCACGAAATGCATAACCAAATAACTTGACCTACAGTTTCATTCAAATGACAGTTAACGGTAATTCATGTTGATTGGTTTCTGTTTTTTGTGGTACAAATTGTAGTTATTCTGAATTTCAGACTTTTGCCTATATTTGTATTACTAAAGCTACACGCATACCAGATTTCAGCCCTGTGGGGTTACTGTGAATTTTATTAATATTCAGTTTTTATTATGACTAATAAACTCAAAAATAATAACTCAAAAACTCCAAGGACTAAACTAAAAAGATAGAGAAGCTTGGGATTGAAATTGCAAAATTTGACAATTAACAAATTTAAAATCGTAATTAAACAAAATCTTTATAAAAAAGCCTAATATAAAATATCGGATTATTTAGATGATATAGAAGCTTGAGATTGAAATTGCTCCAACTCGTTCAAAATGTTACAATTTAACCGTAATTTATTTTCTGTATTATGTATTGTAAAAGGATCATTAAAAAAAAATAACCAGCCTTGTTTGTTGCCTTTCTTTACTGGCTTGGTCGCGAAGGAACAGGCAGTAAAATTGACGTTTCAAAGTGATCCTTGTGATTTTAATGAATAAAAATATTCGACTTTGACTTTGTCTTTGAAAATAAAAACAGGGTCAAATGTACTTAAAAAGAACTTTTAATAGACGTGCCACTGGACCGGATAGTCCCATTTTGGATTATTTTTACCCCCCTAGAACCCCAATATCTCAACAACCCCCCTCCCCTCCCGCCCCCCACATTTTTAGCTCATTTAGTAACACCAAAATTGTGCCATCGCTACCTACCTGTATACCAAATTTCACGATGATCGGATAAACGCTTCGAAGGTTATCCTCGGACAAACAAACATACATACATACAACGCCGATTTGCCCAAGTTGATTTGGAGATCTCAAATCGCTCGATCAATCTCAGAAATGTATCTCGTAAATAAGCAATTAACGGTAGCATGGAATGGCAGGACAGGTTAAATCCGTCTTTCTAGGGTTAAGGACCAAAATGGTAAAATCGGAACCCTTATGCTGCGACATTGTCCGTCCGCCCGTCTGTCTGTTGCAGCTTAGATGTGACAGCTCTTAGCAACTTCTGAAGCTATTGACTTGAAATTTAGAATAATCATAAATCATACTACCTCTAAAAAAATTCATTTTTATTTTGTTTGTCAAAAGTGACAAAAAGAGGGGGGTCCAAATTTAAAAATAGGGTTAACAGGTCAAATGGGGTATTATAATTTAAAATCGCTTAACTTACACATTTCAAAACCATTTTCATGAAAATGTCCCCCTTACCTTATCTCCGAAGTTTGCAAAGTGTACAATCTAAAATTAATATGATTAACCGGTTTCGGTTTGAAGGGTATGGTTGCCGGTCAAATTACAGGCACATAAAGCTTAACACCTGTATGCCTCAAGTTGGTGGACGCAGGGCAGGGCGTAGGGCACGTTTCTAAGGCGCGTGTGTGACCTACAAAGCATTATTGTGTCATAAGCCACGGTTTAATAAATAAATCTTCAAATTTTAAACCTGGGAATTTCAAAAACAAACACTATATAAATGCTCACTCATTTAATATTTTGTTATCTACTGCTCCAGATGTGAAATATCACATTTTGTACCTCATTGTAAACGAACTAATATGTAGTATGAGAATAAAATATGTTTGTAAACAAATTGTTAAAACACCTTAAAAACGTTAGTTATTCATATTGTGTTGTCTCGCGGTCTCAGCGTTGAACTGCACGGAGACTGAGGAGAGGCAGCGCGCTGTATCCACAAGCGGATCGTAGGTGGATGATGAACGAGCGCGCGCTCTCAAAGAGATCGCTATTCACAGAAATAACTTGCGATTATGAGGATACTTCCCGGCGCTAATACTAGCCGAGCTCGAGAACAGCTGGCGCACTCCGACACGGTGCGCGTAGTGATGCGCGAATGACAACGAACTTCTAAACATGTGCTGAGCTCAAGTTTATGGCATCAAGAGAGGTTTTATGAACGCCAACGTGTTTTATGATATGAAATTCACTAAACAGATAAGATTTAAAACTTTTAGATCGTTTTATGCTGATTTGATTTGATTTACCGCAAATATGTTCTACTGCCGTTTGTATAGTACAAGTACCTAGTGTGCTAGCCTTATAAGCTGGAGTATGGCTCATGTGTAGAAACAACGAGGCGGCTACATTTGAATTTAAAATGCTTACGATCATTATATCTCGAATGATTAATGAACAATAAACACAAATAAATTACCCTCTTAATTTAGCCTGTCCCAGAATACTCGGGCACAGCCACCCGAGGCACGGGGCACGGGTCACGTCGCACGCGGTCGCACGGCCGTTCGGCCCGGGACGGGAGGTAAGCAAGCACGTACCACGTACATATAAATTGCATCCGTCGTCTAGCAGTCACGTTCCTATAGACAGTTCTAACTTTGCATTACAGGACCTTTATTGGTTTGTGCAGTGCACAACCCAGTACGGTCCTTCGCGCTGAATGATTTCGATTGCGGTAAGAATCGAAATTACTAGTGGTTCGCCCCGAACTGAGATCTCGCGAGTCTACAATAAAAACAAAAAAATATGTTATTCGTAATCTTTGACTATCAAAATAGTGCCACGAAATAACTAGTGGTTCGCCCCGAACTGATATCTCAGAACCAACTAACTTGACCTACAGTTTCATTAAAATTACAGGTAACGGGAGTTCATGTAATTTGGTTACTTTTTTTGAGGTACAAATTGCAGTTATTCTAGATTTCAGACTTTTGCCTATATTTGTGATACTTAAGCTACACACATGCCAAATTACAGCACTGTGGGGTCACTGGTGTACCCTGTGAATTTAGTCAAAGTTTAGTTTTTATTATGGCTAATAACTCAAAAAGTACAAAAACTTTACTAAAAGTAAAAACGGGGTCAAAATGTACTAATGAATTCCTTTCATCTGACGTCTCACTTGACCTAATAGTCTCATTTTCATTTTTTTTACCCCTCTCAAACCCCAATATCTAAACAACCCCCCAAAATTTTTAGATCATTGAGTCACACCAAAATTGTGCCATCATTACTACCTATATATCAAATTTCACGATGATCAGATAAACGCTTTGAAAGTTATCCTCGGACAAACAAACATACATACATACATACAATGCCGATTTGTCCAAGTTGATTTGGAGATCTCGCTTCGCTCGATCAATTATCAAACCCGCGCCCTTTTGTGTCTGGTCTCAGCCACCGCCGTGCCTCGGAGGTCTGGTCCCCGGCCCCGGCTTTTTATAAATAAATACCGGCAAGTTTACTAGCCTACCCTCCTAGCGGAAATTTACATAAAGTTCGCGAGGTGGATCTTCGTACGTAGCTATTTTTTTACACAATTCCTAGCTCAAAGTAAATAAGAAACTACCTGACTGTTTATTTCAATTTCTTTTTGCCTAAATATAGGATGTTTGATAATATACGCACAAAAATGAAAGGGGTTATTTTGATGAGCATAATAAATAAATTTGTGAAATGTTTACCACAAATATGTGAAATTTATTTTGGCATGTAAAAACAAACACTTTATTGAACTCAAGTTATGCTATTGCATAATGCTTGCCATCTAACCACAGATACTGTATTGGTGACGTCTCGAGATATCTCTTGTTGTCCTTTTCTAACCCGAAACCCGCAGCCATTTCGAAAGAAACATAAAAAAAAAAAAACAAAAACATTTAATATCAAATCAAATTTTTGGATGTCGATTGCAAGAGTAGGCAGTAAGTTTTATATCGAATTAATCACCTAAACTTAGTCGATTTTCTTTAAAATCTGATGATATATCTAGTAGTTTTTTTTTCATTTTGTTTCTTTTATGTTTTGAGAAACCGTCACTTGAATATTGTCAGTATATTACCAAAAACCCTGTATACGATTAGATCGGGCCGCATGAACTTCCCCAACACTCATTACCCACATCAACTTGTGTCGCTTTCAAACTTTACATTGCACAATGAAATTAAAAATTGTGTTTATCGGCGGCCCCGAACATCTGCAACAGTAATAAGAGTGCATTCAGCTCCATTAGTGAATAGTCGCTCGTTAGCCGCGACCCAACGATCGCAGCCGTCGCGACGTGCCAGCCCTACGACGCCAACACCACACCGCACCGTGCCAACCCTGCCTCATCGGCGCGGGTGGCAGCCCTACCCCTGCATCCACTTCAATTAGCCACTGTTGGCACAACCCTATTACCCGCTAGCACAGAGATCTAGTGCCAACCCTACGCTACGTTACACAGCTAGGCCTGACGTGCTGCATAAATCTAGTGGATTTGGGTACGTAAAGTAACATCTAACCTGAATAGAGTGCGTCTTCGGAATAAAAATCACACATTAGAAACTTTATCTAACAGGATGTGTGCAGTTACATGAAAGTATTGAATTAATTAGAAGCAATGCTGCAACTATTTACCTATTAATTCACCCTTTCACCCACGGATGTTATTGTGTGGCATGGTAGCCCTACTTCTACCCTGTCGTTGGGAATGTTGTGAACCCTAACGGCGCGGCGTGTTCCCAAACTCAGAAGGTATTATGTTCTCGAGCGCAGCCCTAAGCGTGTTTGCGCCAACCCCGCTCGTTAGCAGACTTCACGTAATTATCGGTTCGAGCAGTTTTTCGAAAATTAACAAAATAACGAATATGACTGGTATTGTTGGCTGCATGCAGTAAACTGATAAACGAGGCTGCACTTGTACAAACAAACTAGGTAACTTCCTCTTATACCTACTGAAGTCAGGGTGCTACTAGAACACACTAATATTATAAATGCGAAAGTTTGGATGTTTGTTTGTTACTTTATCGCGTAGTAACGGCTGAAACGATATCAATGAAGTTTGGTGCATACAATAGATTATGACCTGTATTGAAACAGGAGTAAACCAACATAATAATACTTTTAATTGACAAACAACGCGTGCAAAACCGTCTGCGGAAGCTAGTTATAAAAATATAATGCGGGACACATCACGCGGAAATCTAGCCCCATACTAACGAGAAACACCCAGACCGGTAACAAATATCTGTAGACCATTTGTTCTGCGGCGGGAATCGAACCCGCAACCTTCTGCATTTCAGCCGGCTATTCGGCCACTGCGCCACGAAGGTCGTCATTGACATCGAATTACAATAAGCATTACAGTAACCTTTAGATGAAAGCAGTGTCGTTAGTAATAACGGCTCAGGGGACGGCAAGCCGGTCGGCCATTGAAGCGAGCCAATGTGCCGTGAACGCGGCTCACATACATACATACACACATGCACATTCAACTATCCGCGCGCGATCAACAAAAAATGGGGTTGGGTTCAAATCTTTTAGTAGTGAAATTTATGTTTCCTAAAACGGGATTACGTGCCATATAATTCTCGGAGTTTAAAAATGTATGACAGTCGACATCGAATAATTGTGAAGCGTCATCTAAATTATGTTCATTAACTTCGATCATACAAGAGTTTTGCCGCGGAGTTTGATTTTTTACAAGCTTTATATTAACTTGCAATGTATGTATGTTTGTCCGGGTGGAATCTTGCTACTGAATTTTAAACCTGTTCCCCTCAACCGATTGAGCTGCAATTTGGAATACACGCTTATTTTGGAGAACAATGCATATTTATAGTAAGCATGATCTGATTCTACTCCCTGGGTTCGCTCCAGACGAAGGAAACGGTAAAAAGCCAGTATCTGTGCACAGATACGAAATTTAGTATACGCATTTAATTATGATAGCCTGTTCTAAGTTCTACTATGTCATGGCTGCTGCACTCGGAGTTGGCTTCTGAAGAAGGAACTCCTCAACGGTCAACAGCACAACAAGAAATGTTGTGTAATTTAATTATAATATCCTGTCCTAAGTTCCACCATGACATGTCTGCTGCACTCAGGGTTAGCTTCCAAGAAGGAACTCCTCAACGGTCAACAGAACCGACACGAAAAATTGTATACGCATTTAAATTTGGAATAGGAACATATCTAACTTTGGTGACAATGCAATAATATAGTACCATGGAGGAGATCCTCCATGGTGAGGGATGGAGGCGGATGCTAGACAATGGAACTTTTGAAAAGATTGTGTTTGGGCTCATTTGAATCTGCGTGCGGTTCTAATTAAGAATTTTATAAAAGCTTGTTTTGAAAAACTAATTTTTCAACAAACTTTTTTCGTATTGACGTGAGCGCAATATGTTCCACGGTATCACTCGAGACGTCATTTATATTCAGTAAAATATAAAAAATGTATTCAAATGTATATCTAGGAGCGGCGGCCGTGATAAATTTACATTGGATAGGATCACGTTTGCGAAGAGCTCGTCGTTTGACCTCCGCGTGCACCCGACACATGTAGCCGACACATGCACAATATACACATGCACTCATTGAAGCGCAGTGACTGTAGCTTACTTAGCCGTTCTTGACAGATTAGTTAAGAGAAGCAACGAACTCGTGGCCGCTGCTTGCATGGATGACAAGACATCGTCTTTAAGCCGAAAATCCACTGCTGCGCAGGATGTGCACGCAGAGGCAACGCATGTCAGCTACGTAATTTCGTGGTTCTGGCTGCGTCTGTCTACCATTTTCACAGCGGCGCACGGATGCGAGTTACGTCCATGGCCGGCGGGGTTACTTTGAAGACGAAGACGATAGTTGTCAAAATCGATTATTTTTTCCTCCTCAGTTTCTGATCTTCAGGATTACTGTCAAAAATCTCAAAAAAGTTTATGTAAAAATGCAGACAAGTAAAATTCATACACAATATACCAAGACTGGTCTTTGTCTTCAAAGTTAAAGAATAAGGGGGCAAACCGACCTCGTCAATACTAGTCAGTGCTTCTAACTTAGCGCATTCAGCGTCATATCTAGGACTTCTTTTGACTTAGCGCGAAATCTAGCGCATCTTAAAATCATTTTATTTTCCTACATTTTAAACTTCGAATCACCATTGCATTTTTAGAACTAGCAACACTGAAATGCTGATAAAGTATATAACATATAAATTTTTTTGTTAAATAAATAAATATGATCTTTAGTCGATTCTTTGAGGCCTTCGGTGGACTCTACTCTTTGACATAAGAGTTGGTTAACTATTATACTTGCTCCTCGCCTCATAGGCTCAGCGGCTCGCGGCAGGACAGTTCAGCCGATGCAGTATAGTAGGACCACATTCACATTCTTACACATAGCAAAAAGTAACAAATTTGTTTTCATTAGTATTTTAAAATCATTTTTTGAAGTTCATGTCATTCTACTTACGTGTGACTGTAAGTACAAATACAATCCTTTTGCATTATGTTGATAGTTGAATAGCGAACCATAAACATTTTCGATGTCCGTTACCAAATTGCACGTTACAAGTTTGTCGGGAAAACGAATGATTATCATTATGGCTGAATGCCGACCGACCGACCGACGCTGACGGCAACACCAGTATGCTGCCTCCCCCTTCCGTCGCTTGCAAATTACCTCGCTACCTGCCACTTATATTACTAGTGGTTCGCCCCGAACTGAGATCTCGCGAGTCTACCATAAAAACAAAAAAAAAATTATTCGTAATCTTTGACTATCAAAATAGTGCCACGAAATAAATAACCCACCTACTTGACCTACAGTTTCATTCAAATTACAGGTAACGGGAGTTCATGTAAATTGGTGCAGTTATTCTAGATTTCAGACTTTTGCCATATTTGTGATACTTAAGCTACACACATACCAAATTTCAGCACTGTGGAGTTACTGGTGTACCCTGTGAATTTTGTCTAAGTTCCGTTTTTATTATGGCTATTAACTTAAAATCTACAAAGTTTAAACTAAAAATAAAACGGGGTCGAAATGTACTAATGAAGACCTTTTATTTGACGTCTCATTTGACCTAATAGTGTTATTTTCTTTTTTTTTCTATACCCCTCTTGAACTCCAATATCTCAACAACCCGCCAAAATTTTTAGCTCATTGAGTCACACCAAAATTGTGTCATCATTCACCAAATTTCACGATGATCGGATAAACGCTTCGAAAGTTATCCTCGGACAAACATACATACATATAACGCCGATTTGCCCAAGTTGATTTGGAGATCTCGCTTCGCTCAATCAATAAGACATATTAAATTACCTAGCATTTATAAGTGTACACTCATAAACGTCATAATAGCGGCGCTTTCCTTTGAGTCGCATCTCATAAACATGACCTAATCATTTCTACAAAATGGTAATAATATCATTCATTGGACGTCATTTAAACCCATTAGATACGGGAAAAACCTGCTTGTGGAATGACTTAATTTCTAATATAAAGCTTAGGGACAACACTAATGTGTGCGTGCACGGACGCGAGGCTATAGTACCATTAAACCATTACTGCAGTTTTTATCAGAGTTCAGCTGCATAACAAGATTGCCAGACCGATTTGATAAAAATCCCTTGCCCTTGAAACCATATACTTACATATGTGTCCATCACGGGAGGCCCAACAAATGTGAAACGTGTCTAAATTGATGGTCATTAAAAGATTTTACAATTTAAGAAAACAGTTTGTAATCTTCTTACCTTGTCTTATCATACCCAAAACCGCCCAACGGCCCAACTGGCCAACGGCCCAATGGCCCACAGGACTTGGGACTGGACGAGCCAACGCAACGGCCGAGCGGCCGTACGGTCCAACGGACTTGGGACTTGGGAAAAATAATCCGAAACATCCGACATCTTACCACTACATTATAATAGACATCGCCTATTGGACGCATGAAGTCACGGCATGTCGAGATACGAGTGGGTTTTACTGCAAAGGCGCGCTAATAAATGTTTCACATCAAAAAAATGTTTGCCTGTAAGTAGAAATCATTACGCAAGTCTCGTAAAGTGTTTAACTAAGAATTATTATCATATTACGCGCAGCTAAGCGTTTCGTTTCACGGTAATTGAGACATTTCGATAGTTTGCAACTGCACGGAATGTTATTTAAAAGCAATAAATGTATTTATTTATTTATTGATCGAGCGAAGCGAGATCTCCAAATCAACTTGAGCAAATTGGCGTTGTATGTAAGTATGTATGTTTGTTTGTCCGAGGATAACTTTCGAAGCATTTATCCGATCATCATGAAATTTCGTATATAGGTAAGTAGTGATGGCACAATTTTGGTGTGACTCAATGAGCTAAAAGTGGGGGGGGGGCGGGGGGTGGTTGAGATATTAGGGTTCAAGAGGAGTAAAAACATAAACAAAATGGGACTATCTGGTCAAGTGGCACGTCTAATAAAAGGTATTTGTGAATACATTTCGACCCCGTTTTTATTTTTAGTTTAAACTTTGTAGATTTTAAGTTATTAGCCATAATAAAAAGTGAAACTTTGACAAAATTCACAGGGTACACCAGTAACTCCACGGTGCTGAAATTTGCTATGCGTGTAGCTTTAGTGACACAAATATAGGCAAAAGTCTGAAATCCAGAATAACTGCAATTTATATCCCAAAAAAAGTATCCAATTAACATGAACTCCCGTTACCTGTAATTTGAATGAAACTGTAGTTCAAGTAAAGTGGTTATGGATTTCGTGGCACTATTTTGATAGTCAAATATTTCGAATATATTTTTTTTGTATATATTTTAGACTCGCGAGATCGCGAGTTCGGGGCGAACCACTCACTAGTTTTAACTTTTATAATGAAGTTCATTTTTAATTTTTATTTCAGGAAGATTTACAATTGCTATGCTGTTTAAGATATATTTAGTACTAGTTCACAAGTTTGGTGCTTACAGACATTGCTGACAGAGTCTCAAGCTCTTTGGGCTCAGAGTACTAATTACAGATGCACATACTACAGAATAGCTCGATTTCTAACAGCAATAATATTATTCAAAAAATAGTGGATTAAGGAATCAATTAAATACATCTGCCAAATTACATTGACTGAATGAACGAAAATTATTTATTTACCTTACAAGCTATAAAAATAAAAAAGACAAAATATAAAAATAAAAAGAAAACAAATAAATGTCTTATCGCTTAACAAAGTGATCTCTTCCAGACAACCTTTGGATGGACAGGATCATTGCATAATGGAAGATTGGCCGAGGTGTAAAAAGAATAAACTTAATAATAGAAAAATAAGAAAAATTACTTACCCTTACATTGTTTATGATTAACGGTTTTTTATATTGCTCGGGTCCAGTCTCGACAATCTTCCTTTAGTCTCGTATTTTAATGTCTAGCGTTAATATTAGTGCTAGGTATCTCACCCTTGAGAGATACGCTAATTATAATGTTTAAGATCAGTATTTAACTAAGAGCATAGATTCTTAATAGCGCTTATAACTGTGGATTTACATACGAGATAATTTAACATCGGATGTTGTCATAAACTACGTCATTAGACGTTATTTAAACGACGTGTAATATTCATAATTTAATTGAGAATAGATCCACGCTCAACGGAAATGTGTGGGCAATTCTACAGCCATTACAGAAACTAATGTTTCTTCCATTAAAACTAATTTTGTAGAGTGCAAGATTGTATAGACTTAGGCTCAACTTTCGCAAATTAAATTAAAGTAAAGCATGATAACAGGTAAGATTTGAAAGTTGCTTAACTGGCACATGTCATGACTGATATAATTTGCTAAAACCGGACTATTGGTTATTATTGATCGAGCGATGCGAGATCTTCAAATCAATTTGGGCAAATCGGCATTGTATGTATGTATGTTTGTTTGTCCAAGGATAACTTTTGATTGTTTATCAGATCATCATGAAATTTTGTTTATAGGTAAATAGTGATGGCACAATCTTGGTGTGACTCAATGAGCTAAGAATGTGGAGGGGTTGTTGAGATATTGGGGTTCAAGAGGGGTAAAAAAAACAAAATGGAACTATCTGGTTAAGTGGCTAATAAAAGGTTTTTATGGGTACATTTTGACCCTGGTTTATTTGTAGTTTAAACATTGTAGTTTATAAGTTATTAGCCATAATAAAAACTGAACTTTGACACAATTCTTCAAGGTGTACCACCAGTGATCCCACAATGCTGAAATTTGGTATGCGTGTAGCTTTAGTAGCACAAATATAGGCAAAAGTAACCAAATTAACACGAACTCTCGGTATCTGTAATTTGAATGAATCTGTAGGTAAATTGATTATGCATTTCGTGGCACTATTTTGATCGTCAAAGATTACGAATAGTATTTTTTTTTGTTTGGGTGACTCCAGATCTCAGTTCGGGTCGAACCACTAGGTAGTAATTTTGTGTTAATGTAGTGAATAAATGATTATCAAAAAGATTGTATATTTCTAGCGGGAGGCAGTTCAGGCCCTCGGCGTTCGGTCTCTCAGTACACGTCCTCCGGCTGCTGATGGTAATGATTCGCCTCTACAATGTACGCGAGTAGATAATATGTTTGATAGCGGCCGCGCGGCGCGTTTCTCCAACTGTAAAATTGTAATAGTTCTTTTATGAAATCAATTTTGCAATGTTTTAGTGCGTTTGCTTTCGTTTTAATTTAAATTACGAGCGTTCTTTACAACACCGGAATCATGACGCTATTGTGTGAGCCCGTGGCGGCTCTGTGACTCTCGGCTTCACTCGTAAAACTGTGCCTTTGGGCAGAAATCTAACAAGACACTACTTATTTTATCGAAAGACTGATACGACTCGAGCTATTATCCGGGTAAAGGAGCAGTGTAACACAGCTCGCGGTGCGCGGTCGCTACGGTGCCGGTGATATCTTATATCCGTCTGTAACCAGCTAGGTACGACTCGTTTCTCCTTCAAAACATGTCATAGGTTTGACCCTAGTTTGACACTTTTTCAAGGAGATACGAGACGTAGTCGGTTACCGACGGATATAGGAACTCGCCCATAGAGATTGAGTCGCAGCGTCTTTTACTCAGACTTTGATTGCGTCAAAACAATTTGTGAAACCAACAATTCTTGAAAATCGTTTGTAAATTTTGCTGAAAGATTTTTTTTACTTTCATTTTTTATTGCCGTGTCGAAAATTAGATTGTTCTAATAATAATAATTAAAATAACTAGTGGTTCGCCCCGAACTGAGATCTCGCGAGTCTCCGATTAAAACAAAAAAATATTATTTGTAACTGTCTATCAAAATAGTGCCCTGAAATAAAGAACCAACAGACTTGACCTACGGTTTCATTGAAATTACAGATAACGAGAGTTCATGTTAATTGGTTACCCTATTTTGGTGTAGAAATTGCAGTTATTCTGGATTTCAGACTTTTGCCTATATTTGTGTCACTAAAGCTACACGCATATCCAATTTCAGCACTGTGGGGTCACTGGTGTACCCTGTGATTTTTGTCAAAGTTCAGTTTTTATTATAGCCAATAACTCAAAAACTATAAAGATTTTACTAAAAATAAAAACGGAGTCTAAATGTACTAATGAAGACCTTTCATTTGACTTCCCACTTGATGACTAGTTTAATTTTTTTTGTGTTTCTTTCTTGAACCCCAATATCTCAACAACCCCCCCAACATTTTTAGCTCATTTAGTCACACCAAAATTGTGCCATCCCTACCTACCTATATCCTAAATTTCACGATGATCGGATCAACGCTTCGAAAGTTCCTCCATCCTCGGACAAACAAACATACATACATACATACAACGCCGATTTGCCCAAGTTGATAAAATCTAAATCAACTCTGTCCCTCTGTTTCTTTGTTATGTCTTCACGACTAAACGGCTGAACCGATTGCGATGAAATTAGGTATTATATTATTTACGTAGCCGCTGACGGAAGCTATTTTTATTTTATAATAGTAATAAATTGGTTTATCTCATTATTTAATTATATTTCATTTCCATACGTAACGCACCTGTTGCTGACCTTGCGTCCGCTCGTCCGTCCGTCTGTCCGTCCGGTCGGTGCAGTCTACCTTATGCCCCTCAATGTGACTTTTGTAGTATAAATATGAATAAGTAATAATACTGATGCATATCATAATATGAGAACTTTGCTTATTCTAGGATTAGGTTGAGGCAAGCAAGGTCGCATGGGAGAATGAGGTGATGTCATGATCACCTGTCTTATAATACAATAGGTGAAGCAGACATATTTTCGTAAATTCCCATTTTTGTATATAGGGTGTTTGATAATATACGCACAAAAATGAAAGGGGTTATTTTTATGAGCAAAATAAAAAAAATTACGAAATGTTTACCACAGAAATGTGAAATTTATTTTGGCACAAACACTTTATTAAACTTATGTTGTGCTATTGCATAATGCTGGCCATCTAACCACAGATACTGTATTGCTGACGTCTCGAGATATCTCTTGTTGTCCCTTTCTAACCCAAAACCCGCAGCAATTTCCGAAAGAGATATTAAATCGGCCCTTATTTTTGGATGTCGATTGCAAGAGTAGGCAGTAAGTTTTATATCGAAATAATCAACTAAACTTATTGATTTTCATTAAAATTTAATTATATAACTATTTTTTTTTTCTAGATGCCTTTTTTTATGTTTTGAGAAACCGTCACTTGAATATCGTCGGTATATTATCAAATACCCTGTATAATATGAGATATGCAAGTATGACGGTGCAAGCGCGCGCTCCATCTGACGTGAAGCGAATACTACGCTGCCTGGAAAGAAGAGGTTTACTCTAATGTCTCTACTACTGTACTCTATTTCTACTAGGGTGCACGTATTGAGTCTTCAAAACATTAAAATCAATAGCAATCCCGATCATCGTGTTTGTATAAATTAGTTAAAATCGCCGTGTGCAAGATTTTACCCTGTATGAGTACACGTAGGGACTCCGATTATTGGGAGCAGGTGGTTGTGCTCTCCCCTGACGCGGTAACTCCCAACCAGAAGCGCAATTAATCTGGCTCACTACGTCCGTCTGTCTGTATGTCTCACGTGCATGAGTAGCTCTACATCCATCACTCAGCCATGTCCATGTGCTGAGCCAGCAGGGCGTGAGCCCCCTTATATTAACGTACCCGATTAAATATTATTGTTCTGCTAACATCATAATTTTTCTTAAATAGTTAGCTGCGGCATCATTATTTTATGTGCCCTGTGATAGAATTCGGTAAGTATAGAGAGAAATGCACATAAAGCTGATAATACAACAATGCAATGCAAGAGACCGTCGGATGCGTGCGGATTGCGAGCCGAGCGAGCGTGCAGGAAACCTGTTATTATACGATGTCAAATTATCCTGGGTTTTGTCCATGAAATGTTCTCGTAACATTTGTGACTTTTGCGCCAGATTTTGTCAGCGACCTTGTGTCGATGTCTGTTCAATGTGATGTGACTGCATAAGTATATACAAATTAACGTATTACTTTTGTAATATCATGAAATTGTATCAGTTTGGTAGAAGAGTAGTTAATAAATAAAATTGGCCCTCGATATGATACGCGTCCGCTGACACCACCCGGCCTGCTTAATCCCAAGCTATTTATACGCGGGACATTGGCCTCTATTCCGTGCCACTTAACTATTAGTATTCTGTGGCCGACACGAGTCTCGTCTGTCAAAATAGCGAACTCTGATCTCGGGAGTTGGGCCGAGCATGCTTCAGTCGGTGCGCTACGTAAATATTCCCGCACAGCCGGGATCGACGTTTTTCATTACATTTCAAAGTTCAGCATCAACGTCAATCCAAAGTGTTTCCAGAATGGTTAGTTTCCATCGGAGCTCGGTGCTGACTGTTCATCGATTGTGTGCTATACTTTCGTTCGCGACGGTGAAAATGCGGCTTGTGCCTACTGATACAGCTGGTGGCACACTCTGTTAACTTGGGATTCAAATTCAAGACGGGTTTCCGATATTCAATTTCGATTCACCGGTCACTTTACTATTTGTTTTTGGTATTCCTCTCAGTTTTAACGAAACTGAGTGTTTTATAAATAATAATAATAAGTAAATAAATATTGCTGGACATTTCACACAGCACTATCTAGCCCCAAATTAAGCAGAGCTTGTACTATGGGAACCAGATAACTGATAGAATACTTATATACATTTTTTTTGTAACTACATACTTATAATATATAGAGAAACAACCAGACCTGGAATAAATATCTGTAGATCATGCAAACATTTGTTCCGTAGCGGGGATCGAACCCGCTACCTCCTGCGTCTCAGAGGGCTTAGCCAAGTTACAGTCGATTAGTGATGACGCTAGTCGATACGTCCGCAAATGTATGGGATTTGACACATGCTATAGAAATATTACGTCATTCAGCGACAACAAATGTATGTAGAAATCGAATAGATTCGTGGCGAATGACATTTGGCTACGGGCCCTGGTGGCTATGCGCCCACTGCACCACGGAGGTCGTAAAAAAAAATGGAAAAGAAAAGTGACCGCTGACACACTACTATTCAGCTTACATAGGTAAGTAAGTACCTACTGTCAATTTGTGCAACGGATTAATGATTGTCATACGTAGTAGGCAGGTTATTAATTACCAACCGCTGAGTTGCGATAATGGACTAATTAAACACCCACTCAATCACATTTCAATTTCCATGTAAATCGATTTCAGCGTTCAATTTATTATAACGGGTTATCGTACCACAGAATTACGATCTGCGGTTACTGACCACATTTTTAACTTTTCACTAGCACAGACAGAATAGAATAGAATAGAATAGAATAATCCTTTATTGTACACCAGGAATACTTAAAAAAACTAATTTAAGCTAAGTAAAGTACAATGGGCGGCCTTATCGCTGAAAGCGATTTCTTCCAGGCAACATTTGGATGGAAAGTAAATAACGGAGCAGTAATGGGCAGCGGTGCACAGAGTATATTTACAAACGAATGAAATAATCTATATAAAAATTATATCAAATAAAAACTGTAGGTACCTACTTATAATCCTAATACATAAATAAATACCTAAAGATATACTAATATATACCCAAATAATAACCCAAATCCTACAGATATTCTAAAATGAGGACAATAAAATAAAATAAAATAATAAATAAATAGGTAACTCAAATGACAAGAAAGCTAGGCATTAAGGTAATGCTGCTTTGATCTCAGCTTAAAAGAGTGCTGTGAAGGAGCCCGTCTAATTTCCACAGGCAAAGCATTCCACAAGCGCACTGCTTCGACAGTGAATGATTTCCCGTAGAAGGAACTAGAGTGTACGGGTGTTTTGAGGGATAAGTTTTCCGATGACCTGAGAGTAAAAGTATTGGAAGAATGGAGATAAGCAAACCTCTCTTTAAGATTATGTTATGGCAGATTATGTGCGTAGATATAATAATTATTATTTATCTGTCTATTGAGGTAACAAGTGGTTCGCCCCGAACTGAGATCTCGCGAGTCTCCGATTAAAACCAAAAATATTATTTGTAATCTTTGACATCCAAATAGTGCCACGCAATAAATATCCAGAAACTTGACCTACAGTTTCATTCAAATTACAGGTAACAGGAGTTCATGTAAAGTGGTTACCGTTTTTAGAGGTACAAATTGCAGTTTTTCTGGATTTCAGGCTTTTGCCTATATTTTTGTGACATAAGCTACACGCATACCAAATTACAGCACTGTGGGGTCACTGGTGTAGGCCGTGAATTTTTTCAAAGTACAGTTTTTATTATGGCTAATAACTCAAAAACTATAAGAACTTTACTAAAAATAAAAACAGAATTTAAATGTACTAATGAAGACCTTTCATTTGACGTCCGCCCCATTTGACCTAATAATCTCATTTTCATTTTGTTTACCCTTCTTGAACCCCAATATCTCAACAACCCCGCCCCCCCCCCCCCATTTTTAGCTCATTTAGTCACACCAAAATTGTGCCATCACTACCTACCTATGTTTCAAATTTCAAGATGATCTGATCAACGCTTTGAAAGTTATCCTCGGACAAACAAACAAACATACATACATACATACAACGCCGATTTGCCAAAGTTGTTTTAGAGATCTCGCTTCGCTCGATCAATAATATATCACCCTCACTCGGTAAGTGCCTAATCAGAACCCCCTGGGATGCTTCTTGGCATTACAATACTTATAAGTAGTGAAACCCGTAAGGCATCTGGCGAGGTGCCTACTCAATGTCCATGGAAAGTTCCGTAAGTAATTCGTCGGCTGGAGCTTCTCACGAGGCTCTTTGAAGTTTCAAGTCTTTAGAAACGAGTTTAGAACTTGCGCCTGCCTGGGCTTCGCCAACCTTACCTACGAGCGAACTTTTACTTCACCGTCTCACTTCTCTTCAGTACGTCCTTTCCTGTTATAAAGGTAAACATGCATTTTCATTCCTCAAGTAAAAAGCGTGGATCAAAGAGGCAATCTCTTCCTATTTTCAAAGTCAAGGTATACAACCATTTTCTTTCGTTTTCTCGTAACTGCTAGTTAGTGTTTATGTTATTTATCCTCCATATGTAATGTAGTTTATTTATATATTATGTGTATGTATTTAAGTTTATGTTTATTATTGATCGAGCAAAGCGAGATCTCCAAATCGGCGTATGTATGTATGTATGAAAATGAGACTATTAGGTCAAGTGGGCCGTCAAATGAAAGATCTTTATTAGTACATTTGAACCCCGTTTTTATTTTTAGTTTAATTTTTGTAGTTTTTGAGTTATTAGCCATAATATAAACAAAACTTTGACAAAATTCACAGGGTACACCAGTGACCCCACAATGCTGAAATTTGGTATTCGTGTAGCTTTAGTGACACAAATATAGGTAAAAGTCAATTCAAAGTCGAAATCCAGAATAACTGCCATTTGTACCCCAAAAAAATTTAACCAATTTACAAGAACCCCCGTTACATCTAATTTGAATGAAACTGTAGGTCAAGTGCGTTGGTTATGCATTTCGTGGCACCAATTTATTAGTCAAAGATTAAAGCCGGCATGCACAAAGATCACTAAACGTATTTAGCGACTAAACATGTTTAAATTTGAAGTATTTGTATGATTTGACAACTCCTTAAATCATATTTAGCCCCTAAATACGTTTAGGCATCGTTGTGCAAGTCACCCTAAGAATAATATTTATTTTGGGAGATTCGCGAGATCTCAGTTCGGGGCGAACCACTAATTATACATAATCAATATGTAGGAATATATTATTTTATGGGTTCTGTTTATGTATGTTTTATGTATGCTTAAAGGTAGATACTCTTACACCGCCGTCTTTTGATTTTTGTTTGTCCTGTCCATCCAAAGGTTGTCTGGAAGAGATCGCTATTAGCGATAAGACCGCCTATTGTACCGTTATTTATTGTTTTTTTTCATTTGTTACTGTATTTTTGTTTGGTGTGTAATAAAAAGTATTTCATTTCATTTTCATTCATTCATTTCAAAGAGCAAATTAAGGAGTTCTGAAAAATTAAGAAATTATAAAAGTATTTTTTTGTAAAACAACACTTCCACTCCTGTACATTTTGTAATTGTATTCCAAAGGGATTGTGCTATATACTCGTACCTATAATTTTTAAAGAAGTACCAACTTGAGTATGTACTTTGAGTACCTCATAAAAGGACATTAGGCGTAGTACCTGCAGATGGCGTGCAGCCAATAAATCAGAGGTCGTGGGCGGTGACACACGCGCCACGCAGCGATAAGCCCGCCCGCGCCCTCGTCCGACCGGTCGAGCCTCGGCCTAGACGGTAAGCAGGACACTACATACCCAATTCTTAGGTTTCAAAGGAAAGGAAGTGGACTGTATTACGATATAAATACATGGGTTAGTTCGAAAATTTCGAAAAATTAAAAAAGTTAAAGGATGTCCCCATACATACATAGTTGACGCCAATTAAGATAGTCCTCTGAGTTGTATGGGCGCTCATACAATTTAGAGGACTAGCTTAATCGGCACCAACCTCAAATAAGGTAAATAAATAAAATTGTGCTATTGAATAAAATAAATATTTAAGTGGGACTCCCCATACAACTGACATGATTTTTTTTGCCGTTTTTATACATAATGGTACGGTACCCTTCGTGCGCTAGTCCGACTCGCATTTGGCCAGTTTTTTATATTATTAGTTGTAAGTTAACTGTGTTTTATTTTAATTTGTACTGAAGTAGGTACCAACTATTTTGTTTTCTTTTCTTCTGTGTTTTATAAATTGCTTAACTACCTAACTTTTGTCTGTTCAACATTTTATTGTAAATGCTGTGCATGCCTGTTATTGACACACATTTTTGATCGAGCGAAGCGAGATCTCCAAATCAACTTGGGCAAATCGACGTTGTATGTATGTATGTATGTTTGTTTGTCCGAGGATAACTTTCGTAGCGTTTATCCGATCATCATGAAATTTGGTATATAGTCATGGCACTATTTTGGTGTGACTCAATGAGCTAAAAATATTGGGGGGTTGTTGAGATATTGGGGTTCAAGATGGGTAACAAAAAATGAAAATGAGACTATTAGGTCAAGTGGGACGTCAAATGAAAGATCTTTATTAGTACATTTGAACCCCGTTTTATTTTTAGTTTAATTTTTGTAGTTTTTGAGTTATTAGCCATAATAAAAACAAAACTTTGACAAAATTCACAGGGTACACCAATGACCCCACAATGCTGAAATTTGGTATTCATGTAGCTTTAGTGACACAAATATAGGCAAAAGTCTGAAATCCAGAATAACTGCCATTTGTACCCCAAAAAAATATAACCAATTAACAAGAACCCCCGTTACATCTAATTTGAATGAAACTGTAGGTCAAGTAGGTTGGTTATGTATTTCGTGGCACCAATTTATCAGTCAAAGATTAAAGCCGGCATGCACAAAGATCACTAAACGTATTTAGCGACTAAACATGTTTAAATTTGAAATATTTGAATGATTTGACAACTCCTTAAATCATATTTAGCCACTAAATACGTTTAGGCATCGTTGTGCAAGTCACTTTAAGAATAATATTTATTTTAGGAGATTCGCGAGATTCGGGGCGAACCACTAGCATAGAATTTTATAAATGTTTTATAATACTTTATTTACTATGTGTGTTGGCCTTACCTAAATAAATAAAATAAAATAAAATCTGCGGTAAGTTCCCTCCGATAGCTCTGTACTCGCGTAGACCTCAAATACTTCACGTGGAAGACGTCGAAGCGTTTTATATCACCTTTGTAAAGGCACCAGGTTTCAGTGGCGTAGAGCAATATGGGGAGTACAATTGCTCTGTACACGTTGATTTTGGTCTGTAGACGTAAGTCGTGGGAGTCCCAAACTCGTTTGCTTAGTTCACTAAATGATGCAGCAGCCTTCGCTATACGAGAGGAAATTTCGGTAACCAGGCGGCTGTCGTTACGAACGATACTTCCAAGGTAGCGGAAGTGTTATTGTCCTGGAATCGGCAGTTTCACCTCGAGCCGGCTGCTGTAAAGTGGGAAGATCGTGTCTCAAACTTGGAGATTTTACGCTGCACGGTGATGACAGGCATGGAATCTCTGCTTATAAAAGTCCAACTCAGGTGGTGTGGATATCTTGTGCGTATGAACGTTTGGAGGCTCCCTAAACTGGCTTTCTTCTCTGAGCTCGCTCAGGGAAAGCGCAAGTCGGGGGGACAGTTTCTGCGCTACAAGGATGTCCTGAAACGCCAGCTGTTTGCATGTGACACCTGAATGGCGCAGGTCTGTCCACCAGGCTACAGTGCAGTGTAAGGCCGTTCGTCTCGAGAACCTACACGCTAAAGGCCAATCCCAAAAAAAAAGGTAAGGCCCATATACAATTACACATACAACGCTTCTGGTCAACTGCGTTGTATACCATGTCACAGAGTATTTAAAACTGGATTTGGATTTGCCAGTCATATTCGCGCTCATGACAGAGCATAGGCAATAGCGAAAGGTTCGCCATCGACGGACACGTCGCGGAGGACTATATAATATATATACTCCCGTAGGTTCGCTTGATCGAACTGTGCGGATGTACAATTGTACAGTACATGCCTAATGCCAATTGGCTCGATTGACTCGGGGATCAAAAGCACGCGCTACATCTACACGTGTTATATTTGCTGAATACCGATACCACATTGATGAGTCAAAATACGCACAAAGGCATAACTCTATAGTATTGCGTTGCTATGCGATGCATGCACATTCATTGGCGACGAAGCGGAGCTGCGGTTCTTGGTATTGGCTGCGGGTCAAACTCTACCAACATCATAGTGATTTCGCTTGCCTTGCACTAGATGTAGTTTAACCTTGATTTTCTACACGATGTTTATCTGCTACAGTTACTGTTTGCACAGGCAATTGTCTGGTCGGTGTGTCGTGTCGTGCTAAGAGGCGCGCTGGGACGAGCGACGCCCTAACTGCGCTAAGTGGGATACTAATCCGACGGTCATGTTCTAAATACCTGCAATTGAAAGTCCACTTTTGGGAACATTTAGTTACATTAACATATTATTATTGATCGAGCGAAGCGAGATCTCCAAATCAACTTGGGCAAATTGGCGTTGTATGTATGTATGTATGTTTGTTTGTCCGAGGATAACTTTCGAAGCGTTTATCCGATCATCGTGAACTTTGGTATATAGGTAGGTAGCGATAGCACAATTTTGGTGTGACTAAATGAGCTAAAAATATTGGGGAGTTGTTGTGATATTGGGGTTCAAGAGGGGTAAAAAAATGAAAATATTACTATTAGGTCAAGTAACACGTTAAATGAAAGGTATTCATTAATACATTGCAACCCTGTTTTTATTTTTAGTTGAATCCTTGTAGTCTTTGAGTTATTAACCATAATAAAAACAAAACTTTGTCAAAATTCACAGGGTACACCAGTGACCCCATAATGCTGAAATTTGGTATTCGTGTAGCTTTAGTTACACAAATATAAGCAAAAGTCTGAAATCCAGAAAACTGTATTTTGTACGCCAAAAACAGGAACCACTTTATATTATGAACTCCCGTTACCTGTAATTTGAATGGAACTGTAGGTCAAGTTAATTGGTTATGCATTTCGTGGAACTATTTTAATAGTCAAAGATTACAAATATAATTTTTTTGTTTTCATGGGAGACTAGGGAGACACTAGTTATACTCGTAAGTTTTATTGGAGATTAGAAAGATGTGGCAAACAATTGCCAGCTAAAAGCATCCATCTGATATCTCTGATCTTATAAAAATACGCTGAGAATTGAACAGGGCGCCAACATTACAACAAAGGAAAAGAAATGACGAAGGAAAGCAACGTTTCTTGCGACTCCCCGAATATTTGAACAAGTCCCCGGCGCCCGCTCCGCCCGCCTCCCGCCGCCGCTTCGGAAACCAACAAACGCTCGCAAAGTCATGTCCAAATATTATTAGATACGTGACACTGACAGCCCCCTTACCCCTCCCCTCTGGGTGCCGCAGGGCTAGGGGGGACACGTTCCGCAAACACAACTATCTAAAAGCATAAAAGCCTAGTTTTGTTGGAACCGCGTTGGAACTCTTTTTAGTGATTATTTGCATACGAATGCCTGCCTATTGCACGTAACCCGCGCGACGCAGGCACTTCACTATAGTAGAGTATACCTGCCTGCCGCCGACCACTCTATCTGCTACGAACTACCTTCTAAAAAGTAAAATTAAGTAAGTTAAACATGATTAACATTCCGCAAGCGTACAATTTTGTAAGTACATAATTGTTTTTTCTTTAAAATACACGTTCAAAGGAAGGTTAGATAAAGTAACATTTAACATTTAACGTGACTATGCAATTTAGTTTTTGCTGGAAAATAATAGCGTTATCGTAACAAGTCCAATTGTTGGATACCTGTCACGAACGTACGGTGCGGGAGTGTTTGTAATGTTGGTGTTGTTTTTGTGCTAGTTCCTTGTGAGTGTGAGGCGTGTGTTCTCACACACCGGCCAGGCTGACTCAACACGTCCTGTGCCAGAATAGAGCACCTAGGCCGCGGCTCGCGTGAGTGCACCCACCGCCCGGACCCGAGCGGCGACGAACGCGACTCACGAGAGCCTCGCGTTCCCTGGATGTGACTCGCACAGCGATCCATTATTTCCATTAGTGAATTCTCCACGTCTCGGCTCTCTGCGAACACATTTGCATTCGTGTGTGCTCCTATACCGTAGGTGATAGAGTCGAGAATGAACGGCCGCTGACCGACGAGGGGGGAGTAAAGTGGCAGTCCACACGCGGCAGTTAGAATGTTACTTTTTTGCTTAACTAATGTAATTTGATACGCTTTTAACAGATGATTTCTCGATGTTTGACCGCTCACTAATGAACGCACGCGTATTTACTCGTTCTGTTTGATGTTCTCGTACTTTTACGAGTTGCAAAATAAATAAACGAGTCTACTGGACTTGCGAACTACGTTATAATAACTCTTTCTAAATGACGAAGGTAATAAGTCGTAATTTTAATCTAATTAAAATTAATAATAGGTTCGGCCGTACAGTGGCGCTCGGTGGAGACGATGCAGGAAATGCATTATTTCTTCTAACTCGGTTTTATTTAAATGTGCATGGCATACTAATGAACATTCTTTGGTTAAATTATTAATAATAACTTGTATTATACACCATTATGTAATATCAATAATTAATTGATCGAGCGAAGCAAGATCTCCAAATCAACTTGGGCAAAGCGTTGTATGTATGTATGTTTGTTTGTTTGTCCGAGGATAACTTTCGAAGCGTTCATCCGATCATCGTGAAATTTGGTAAGTATATATGTTTTTGGTAAGTAGGGATAGCACAATTTTGGTGTGACTAAATAAGCTAAAACTGTGTGGGGGTTGTTGAACTATTGGGATTCAAGAGGGGTAAAAAAAAACAAAATAAGACTATTCGATCAGGTGGCACGTATAATAAAAGGTATTTATGAGTACACTTTGAACCCGTTTTTATTTTTAATTTTTACCTTGTAGTTTTTAAGTATCTATAATAAAAACCGAACTTTGACATAATTCACAGGGTACACCAGTGACCCCAAAGAGCTGAAATTTGGTATGCGGGTAGCTTTAGTGACAAAAATATAGGCAAAAGTCTGAAATCCAGAATAACTGCAATTTCAACCCTAAAAAAACTAATCAAATAACATGAACTCCCGTTACCTGCAATTTGCATGAAACTGTAGGCCAAGTAATATGGTTTTGCATTTCGTGACACTATTTTGATAGTCAAAGATTACAAATAATATTTTTTGGACGAACCATTAGTGTATTATTTAGACTTTTTGACTGCAATCAAAATGAAGTCAGATGAGCTCCTTTGAAACTAAAGTTAAAACGTTTGGAGTCGAGCGGTAAGTACCTAGAACCTACGTTTATAACATGTATAGTAATTAAATAAAGTAACACGTCGCAAAGTACCACCGAGTACGTCGTCAGGTCGCCGAGCTGCGTATCGAGAGTATACAGTGTCGTGTTCGATTTCACATCGCATAGACACCCGACGCCGACTCGTGGTGCAACCGGGATACCTTCAGGGTTACGGCAAACAATCACTATAATTACATTGGTATCGCTCAGTTTGGTGGAGAGAACCAATCCTTTTTTCGGGAATGTTTGATTGAATTAATCATCATGTATTCGCAAAAATACGTAGCGTTTTTTCGTACTACGAAGTATCAAATAATCTTTCAAAAATTCGGCATTTCCGTGTTTTAAAAAACTGCGACACTGCATTAGGATTGGCCTAACTAATTAGTAACTCAAACGCAGTTATCTTTTTTAAGGTAAAAGCAACTTAATTTTAAAATACTTGATAATTTAATTTGTTGTAACGCGAGATTTGGTAACGCCACGACCCTTTTGGATTCATCTTATTGTTACGCCGAGGCTGTTAAACAATGAGTAATAATCGAACCTTCTCGAACGCTTTTGTCTTGCTGTGTTATTGTTGCTATTGTTTGTGGTTTCGCAGAATGGGGAGTGGCCATTGTGTCGAGGGACCGACCCTTTCCTGGAAGGATCGACATCGTTCTCGAACAATCGAAATGTGTGCGATATAAATAGGCCGGAGAGATGGCCGGACAGCCAGTCTCAGTCAGACTGAGTCAGTCAGTGAGTGAGTCTCAGCGAGGCCCTGGAGGACTGACGTGGAGCAGGGTCTCGCGTGAACAGTAGTTGCTCGCGAGTCAGTCTGGATTAAGCTATACGTGCGATCATTTCGGTGACTTTAAGTGGTGCAACAGTGGTGTGAATAGTGTGTTGTGATTACGTGTGACCAAGTTCGTGTATACACCGTTTAGTGTTGAATAAAAGTGTTATTTTGGTTAGATCGATTCCCATTATTTTATCCCGAACCCTCAGCTCGTAACATTATGTATGACAGAGGTTCCGCTTATCCGATTAGCATCATTGAGCTCGAACCTTGCCTTTAAAACGACACCGTGTTTAGTTGGCATTCAACTCCACAACAACTTGCTCACTATAGATTTTGTATTGGAAGTTGTATTAATACAGAACCATTCGAACTGTGCACAAATTGAAGTTTGAAAGTAAAATGATGTTGTGGAGTTGCGGGTGAGTGTGCGGCGGCAATCTACGCGCTATTGTTGTGCCATCTCGGATAGATGTAACACAGGAAACAGCCAGTAGGTAAATAGAGTGCCTAATACAGAGAAATGTTAGGATTAGGAAATTCTAAAAAACACAAATAACTAGTGGTTCCCCGCGAACTGCGATCGCGCGAGTCTCCGATTAAAACAAAAAATATTAATTGTAATCTTTGACTATCAAAATAGTGCCACGAAATAAATAACCATCTAACTTAACCTGTAGCTTCATTCAAGTTACAGGTAACGGGAGTTCATGTAATGTGGTTGGTTATACTTTTTTGGGGTACAAGTTGCAGTTATTCTAGATTTCAGACTTTTGCCTATATTTGTGATACATAAGCTACAAGCATACCAAATTACAGCACTGTGGGGTCACTGGTGTACCCTGTGAATTTTGTCAAAGTTTAGTTTTTATTATGGCTAATAACTCAAAAACTACAAAAACTTTACTAAAAGTAAAAACGGGGTCTAAATGTACTAATGAAGATCATTCATTTGACGTCTCACTTGACCTGATAGTCTCATTTTCATTTTTTTTACCCCTCTTGAACCCCAATATCTCAACAACCCCCCAAAATTTTTAGCTCATTGAGTCACACCAAAATAGTGCCATCATTACCTACCTATATACCAATTTTCACGATGATCGGATAAACGCTTCGAAAGTTATCCTCCGACAAACAAACATACATACATACATACAACACCGATTTGCCCAAGTTGATTTGGAGATCTCGCTTCGCTCGATCAATTAACTTAACTAGACACCTATTTCATTGTAATGTGACGTCCATGGCCTTTGGACGACATCGGCCACACAAACAGATCAACCTTCATTAGTTCTCAGCACGATCCATATTTTTTGTGCGTTATTTATTTTGTCCAATTTATTTAATTAGCTATCCAATATTTGAAGTAGACGATGACTTAGCATCCATTACTATAAATTAAAAGGGTAATGAAATATTCATACAAATTAGTTATTTGCATAAAATTTGAATTGAGATGTTTGTCTGGTCGGGTCCAGTTTAGAGGCATATTTGCAACAGCATTTTTTTGACTCAAAATTGCATTAATAAGTACCTACGTATCTAGTACGAGCTGTAAAGTAGTGCTGTATTTGCAGATTTTGCGGACTTCTTTAAAACGTGACTTCTGAAATTGCCTATTCTCAACTCAACAAACAATAAAATTGTAATCAACTGTTTGTTTGAAAACTTCACGCAGTTCACTCTCACGACTCCTCAATATGTTCATAGGTTGACTCTGCATTTAAAACTCTGCGTCGGACAGAGAAGTTATTCTACATTGTATTGTAAGTACAGGCAAGTTGACCTCCTCCTTTTTTGGAAGTTATTAAAAAGGGGAACTCTTATGACCTTACTAAATAATATAAAGCAGTTTGCGTCGGGTCGATAACACTTTTCTTTTTGCTGATTTAGTGCCTCCTTCCGGTGACGTTTCGAGATAATCAAGTAGAAAATGACATGAAGTTTGAAGCCCTTTAGGTACCATACCCTACCTTGTCCCTAACAATCGTATCGTATGTTTGCATCAAAGCATTTATCTAACGAAACCAACGGCAGTAGTACACAGCGGCCGCTCGGGCTGCTACAGAAATGTAAGTATCTAATCGATCTACTCTAACAAGCAAACTTTAAATGTAAACAGTTCGTTTGATGAAGCCCACGCCAGCGTCCAACAGAACTCACTTGCGATTTGTGAAGACTACTTAAATGGTCAAACAAACTTACCCCTGTAAGTGATGTTCGACTGAAATTATGCCAGGTGTTGTCCAGTCCGAAGATGTAAGTGACTTGAGAATAAACTAGTCGTTCGCCCCGAACTGAGATCTCGCGAATCCCCCAAAAAAAATATATTATTCTTAGGGCGACTTGCACAACGATACCTAAACGTATTTAGTGGCTAAATATGATTTAAGGAGTTGTCAAATCATACAAATAGTTCAAATTTAAACATGTTTAGTCGCTAAACACGTTTATGATCTTTATGCATGCCGGCTTTAATCTTTGACTAATAAATTGGTGCCACGAAATGCATAACCAACGTACTTGACCTACAGTTTCATTCAAATTAGACGTAACGGGGGTTCTTGTTTTTTGGTTATTTTTTTTGGTACAAATTGCAGTTATTCTGGATTTCAGACTTTTGCCTATATTTGTGTCACTAAACCTACACGAATACCAAATTTCGCCATTGTGCGGTCACTGGTGTACCCTGTGAATTTTGTCAAAGTTTTGTTTATATTATGGCTAATAACTACAATAATTAAACTAAAAATAAACACGGAGTTCAAATGTACTAATAAAGACCTTTCATTTGACATCCCACTTGACCTAATAGTCTCATTACCCCTCTTGAACCCCAATATCTCAACAACCCCCCAATATTTTTAGCTCATTGAGTCATACCAAAATTGTGCCATCACTACCTACCTATATACCAAATTTTATGATGATCGGATAAACGCTACGAAAGTTATCCTCGGACAAACAAACATACATACATACAACGCCGATTTGCCCAAGTTGATTTGGAGATCTCGCTTCGCTCGATCAATAAACCGTACTACAGAGTAAATTATCATCATCATCGAGGACTGGACAACACATAGCATAATTACGAGCACATTAGGTATGTTTCCGAATGAAAGGTCTCTCGCTTATCATACATAGAGTCATGTGGGTCAAGTGTGCGCATTTAAACTTTGGCGCTTCAAAAACTCGAAAATTATTTGTAGAATGAAACAAAACTGTGTTAATTAGTAAGATTGTTTATTTACAATCAACTTAGACACAATAATAGTATTGTCAGTAGCTTATATTTTAAGATACTATAGAAAACAAAGACCGTTCCTTACGCGCACACTTGCCCCAGTGTAGGGGTATGTGTGCGCAGCACTGTGGGTAAGTGTACGCAACAACAAAAAAAGAAATAATGAGCTATATATTTTTAGAACATAAACAATATTATATAATTATTAAAATTTTCATCATAGGTACTTAAAGTAATCAACATAATAATCATCTTAAATCAAAATATGAGATCAACTTGAACTTAGAAATCCTTATCTACTTCGTCATACATGTATCACAAATAAAAGTGCCGTGTTCTAAGCTGGTGCACTGTTCGTGCCACCAGGCTCCACAAAGGCTACATTCAATCCAGTCTTCAGTCGGTGGATCAGAATACTTTTCGCCACATAAGGGGCAGTAGGTCTAATACTCTTTTTCGTAACTTTTTGGTTTCTTAAGAATCTTATTTTTCAGGCTTTTTTTTGCAGTCTCAGATGATTTTCCAGTAGTTTTCTTAGTTTTTAGTCTTTTTTTTAATCTAGTCGTATTTTCTTTTTGCCTAATTTCTCTTCTTCCTCTTTTTTCTTAGTTTCTAATTCAGATTTAAAGGGACTATCAGTAGCAATTATTGACTTTTTGCCTTTTCGTCGTCGATTTTGTGATGTTGCTTTCGGCAGAGCTTGTATAGACGACAATGGTATGAATTATTTGCTGGTTGAAGCTACACATGTTGGTGAAAATGCAGTAGTTGCTGAACTGGTCACAATTGTGTTTGTCGCTGAACATGATTGGGAGATTTCTAAGAAGTTTTCTTGTGTTTGCTTGTCAGCATTGGATGATGTCAATATATGCTCAGTAGTTAACAGCAGATCTTGCACATGTTGACTGAATGATGTGGTAACTGTAGAGCTATGCAAAGAAGAGTTTTTGAAGAGATACAGAACGATTATGTAATATCGAAGGTGAAGTCGTTCCTGCACTTTCCAAAACTTCTTGTGTTGGCTGTGTAGAAGAGGTGGACGCTACTAAGTTTGTCAAATGCTGTGTGCGTATTGGAATTGAATTTTCTTGGAAAGGTTCCTGTACTGCTGTAGTTGGCAACATCTTTTCTAAATTTTGAGCAGGAATCATGTCAGTTACAGAAGCTGCCGTAAAATCTTCCTCCGAAAAAATGTCTCTGTCTATTGGCCAGATTCCAGAAACTTTGAAACCTGAAACCGCATTGCTAAGCGAAGCTGCTTTTTGGAAGGCCTCATTCACCAATTGAGGAGTTGAATCTATGCGTAATTTTATTTACTTCAGCATACTCATAAATTAACTTCTGGAGGCTCTGCATAGTGAGACCATAATAAAGATCATCACTTTGTTTAATATATTTGTATATATCAGTCTCTTGCTCCTTAGTGAATGTCAAAGAAAACCTTCCCATGCAGGTTGCTGTCTTTCCAGCTTTTAAACGTTTTCGCAGAGTACTTTCCTTAAGTCCGACTTGAGATGCAGCTTTTCTTTTACTGGCACCCTTCGAAATTAAAAATTTGACGGCTTCCAGCTGTTCATCTGTGACAATGCATCTATCCGGAGCTTTCCTCAGATAATCTCGAGGCATTTTGAATTTATATTTGTACTCTGAAACAAAACATAGCAACACATGTACAAAGATACGCATGCGCACACTTACACGACAGGTTTCTGCGCACACTTAACCCAAACCATCGAAACAGAATTGTATGAATGTCGTTGATTATAGCATCATCATAACAACTTAAACACTGGTAAATAACAAACTAGATATTATGTTGCACTTGATAGCAAATAGCGTATTTATAAAAAGTTTACATGACTACAAAAGATTACGCGTCAAATGTGACAAAATATCTTAAATATTTTAGCAAAAATCTTCATTTACCTGTCAGATCAAAATGGCGCGCGAGCAGCCGCTGTGATGCGAGCGCTTTGCAGGACGTCGCGCGGGGTACTGGAGAGGGGGGTGGCCGTTCTTTAGCTCTATATAGTTTTCGAGATATTTTGAATGCGCACACTTAGACGCTGCGCACACTTGACCCACATGACTCTATAAGTATTTGTAGGTAGGTGACGCGTATGATATGCATTTAGTAGCAATTTCCATAGATAACGAAACGCCGATTATTCCATGTACATGGACCGGTTGGCTGGCAGTTGGCACCGATTCCAAATTTGTATCGTGTTATAATTAAGTGCATTCCACGCTGAGCCAAGTTGTTATATTGTTACATACCGTGCGCCACACATTCCCACCTACTTTGTTTGCGTAATACACTTGCCTTATTTTCCTGTGTATATTCACTCAAAAGGTTCTCGCTTCCCAACATACAAGTTTAATAATGCTCTTAAAGCATGTCCTATGCGCCGGTGCCTACATCCTATTAGATCGCATAGATAACATCGCGCCTCATGAAGCGCCTCGTAAACCCGAATTACTGAAAACTCTTTACAGTTTGTGTACACTCACGTGTCGCATGTCGTCGCCGCGCCGGCGTCGTCTCGGACTTAGTGGAGCACTCGATCCTGGCCGTTCGCAGCTTTATCAATATGTAGTTGTAATAGACGAATGTTACGATTAATAATTGATCGAGCGAAGCGAGATCTCCAAATCAACTTGGGCAAATTGGCGTTGTATGTATGTATGTTTGTTTGTCCGCGGATAACTTTTGAAGTGTTTATCCGATCATCATGAAATTTGGTATATAGGTAGGTAGTGATGGCACAATTTTGGTGTGATTCAATGAGCTAAAAATGTGGGCGGGTTGTTGAGATATTGGGGTTCCAGAGGGGTGAAAAAAAATGAAAATGTGAATATTAAGTCAAGTGAGACGTCAAATAATTTTTGTTTATAGTAATGTCTTTATAGTTTTTGAGTTATTAGCCATAATAAAAACTGAACTTGGACAAAATTCATAGGATACACCAGTACACAGTGCTGTAATTTGGTATGCGTGTAACTTAAGTATCACAAATATAGGTAAAAGTCTGAAAACCAGAATAACTGCAATTTGTACCTCCAAAAAAGAGTAACCAATTAACATGAACTCTCGTTACCTGTAATTTGAATGAAACTGTAGGTAAGTCAAGTTAGTTGCTTATTTATATCATGGCACTATTTTGATAGTCAAAGATTACGAATAATATCTTTATTGATTTTATGGTAGACTAGCGAGATCTCAGTTCGGGGAGAACCACTAGTTATGTAAAATGATTTAGACGCTCGCATATAGGTTACTTCTGTATCTTGACATAATGTTTTTCAAGGAGCACCAATGAACGAGCGGGTTTATCATGTTGTTGTTTCTTAGTACCACGCAGTAGGTATGTCGTTGTATTGAAGCTTCACACGATGTGAATCCGCGCGGCTGACTGTCTGCTGGTGATGTGTTCAGGAAAGAAGATTAAACAATAGAACAATATTATATAAGGTGGTACTGGAATATAAAGATACAGATGGAGTACTGTCTCAGTTTCACCAACAGTACCTAAGTACTGTCGCGGGAATGCAATGCCCAAGAAAGCGGGTCTTTATTTTTCTCCAAATAAAAGATCCTTTGTTGCGTTAAAAATCCTTTCTCTTCGCAAACTAATTGTTTTGCGGCTTCGCCTTTTTGTAATCGGAACGTTTTTAATTAAAATGGATATTCGTTAAAATTAAAAGTGCTTTTGTTCCGTACGAGAATATCTCAACGAATTACAACTAAAAATTTTATTTTCATGACGCAAAGTTGTAACCCACTTGCCTAACTCGGGGTATATTTTTTTAACAGAACGAAGCCTGTGGGCTATCAAATTACTGGTTATTGTGTTAAGTACAAATTACATCAATCGCAATGTGTAAAATATCCCTATAAAAGGATTCGTCAAAGCAAGTCAAAGGTTCAACTAACCCTAGCTAATACGAGATCTGCAGCGGTTACTATGCAGTGTATGCCTATGTATAGGGTATAGATCAGTATGTAAAGGCAGAGCTCTTCATATCGATCACGTCTCGATCCGGAGATTGCGCCGCGCGTGACGGTACTCCGGACCTTTAGATATTATCTGCCATTCCATAACTATACTTATCTCGAGCCTGAGCAGCTGTGCCCTCATATGTGCCTCGCCTCGGCACGGTACCAACTACCAACCAGCCAGCCTGCTCACATAACAAGATGTTAAAGGCAGGGCCAGATTAACCCTATCGGGGCCCCTAGACAATGCGATTATCGGGGCCTATTTCCTTTACCCTTTTCATAGTTATTAAAATATATTTTTTCTAGTACATAAGTCAAGTCGATCAGATCGGCTCCTGCTTTTTGTTTTCATTGAAATGATCTTATTGGAGAATGTCACAAATGAATCTTTTTTTTTCTTAGTGCGTGGCCCGCATCGACTAGGCCCCCGTGGGCCCCTAGTTGGTGCGGGCCCCCTAGGTAGTTGCCTAATCCGCCTTATGGATAATCCGGCCCTGGTTAAAGGGTTTACGGGTACCCGTAGCATGTTTGCTGTGGATACTATTAGTGTTCCTGCATTTTGACCGCATCGATTAACTGCTAGGAAGACAGTACATTTACATGCAGATAAGTTACATACAACTCAAACAATCTATTCAGTAGGCATATATTCAATTTGAGCTTGGGGTGTAGCGTAGTGGTTGTTAAGACAGAGTCATGCTCTCATTAGCAGCGGACTTGCAACAAACAAAGACATTGCCGCCACCCGAGCCGCCGTCGCCGCCGCCGTATCGGATGTCTTGCACGTCTCAGACACACCGCGCCTCTAGTGTAACGCAGGCACCCAGCCAGCGAAACATCTCCTCGAGGTAACCTTGGAAATTCCTTGGAATATCTCGGATTGAATTCAACGAACCAAATCCAAGCTCGTGTTCATTCATGAAAGCTAGAAGATGAGAGCTACAGAAAGTGACATCCGACGTAGAGCTTGTCTGGGATATGTTTATCTCAGCTGATGTGCGTCGCCTGAGGGCTGCCAAGATAAGCGAGGCAGTCGTGAAAGATTTATACGATGAAAAGGTATAGATAGGTAGGTTCGTGTTTTGATTTTCGTTTATCCTGTTCATCCAAAGGTTGTCTAGAAGAGATCGCTT
The DNA here is from genome assembly GCA_963924445.1 of Philereme transversata. Classification (NCBI taxonomy): domain Eukaryota; kingdom Metazoa; phylum Arthropoda; class Insecta; order Lepidoptera; family Geometridae; genus Philereme; species Philereme transversata. The sequence continues at coordinate 19,584,288 of OZ004347.1, forward strand.
TTTGCAATAAGACCGCCCATTGTACTGTTATTTACTGATTATTTCCTTTGTTACTGTATTTTTGTCTGGTGTTCAATAAAGAGTATTTCATTCATTCATTCATCATGGGAATGTAGGTATTATGTATTTACATAGAAAAATATTAAAGTCAAATTATACGTCCTTGTATATATGATATTGTGTCTACCGTTTTTTAAAACCAACACTACGACTATTAAAACTACTTGTTTTAAATAAACTTCCGCTACATACGAATATTAATCCATTTGTGATCTTCCATCATCTTCCTTCCAACTCGTGTTACCTATTACTAGCAGTGGTACCGAATGTGCCTAGTGTCCTGCCGGGCTACTCTATTCTTCCGTAGGGGGAAACTATTCTAGGTAGGGCGGTCATGCTATTACAAGGGCGGTGGCGCATGGCGGCGGCGCCGCGGCGCGCACGGCGCATTCCCTTTGACAAGCGAAGCCTCCGCGGAGCGGCACCGGCTCACGGCTCTATCTCGGTGTCGTCGGTAGGACGCTGCATTCACGCAGCAAGCTGCCGCCACAGCACGCCGGGCACCGGCGCCGAGCCTGCTTACCGGCACCTTCGCTTCACACATAGCGACGCATTACATACAGAATACTTGACAGGTGCAAGTCGAAAGAATTGTAGTGTCGCCGGTTGTTTTTCCATTTTTTTTGTAAATTCATGTAACAGATGTAGAAATATAAATTGACCATACGAAGATGAACATTTCAAATCTACGCAAGACTACGTGAAAACGCTTACAATCTTCGCTCCAAAGCATTCACCTTTACTATCCTGACTGCCTGTGTTCAGAGGCCCCGATTATATAATATGTACTCATAGTAACGTTAGTCCGAGACGCAAGTTCATTTAATAATTGATCGAGCGAAGCTAGATCTCTAAGTCAACTTGAGCAAATCGGCGTTGTATGTATGTATGTATGTTTGTTTGTCCGAGGATAACTTTCGAAGCGTTTATCCGATCATCCTGAAATTTGGTATATAGGTAGGTAATGATGGTACAATTTTGGTGTGACTCAATGAGCTAAAAATTTTGGGGGATTGTTGAGATATTGGGGTTCAAGAGGGGTAAAAAAAATGAAAATGAGACTGTTAGGTAAAGTGAGACGTCAAATGAAAGGTCTTCATTAGTACATTTCAACCCTGTTTTTACTTTTAGTAAAGTTTTTGTAGTTTTTGAGTTATTAGCCATCATAAAAACTGAACTTTGACAAAATTCACAGGGTATACCAGTGACCCCACAGTGGCCACAGTGCTGTAATTTGGTATGCGTGTAGCTTATGTATTACAAATATAATCAAAAGTCTGAAATCTAAAATAACTGCAATTTGTACCCCAAAAAAGAGTAACCAATTTACATGAACTCCCGTTACCTGTAATTTGAATGAAACTGTAGGTAAAGTTAGTTGGTTTTTATTTCGTGGCACTATCTTGATAGTCAAAGATTACGAATACATTTTTTTTTATGGTAGACTCGCGAGATCTCAGTTCGGGGCGAACCACTAGTAATTCTCAGTGCAGATACTCTATCTGACGATATGATTTATTTTAGGTGGCAGTAAGCGGCGCGCCTACCGGTAGACCGCGTGCTCGGCACCAGCCGTGCGGTAGGTACTTACCTACGAGTATTAAGCGGAGACTGGAGGCGCTCGAATACTTCGCAAGTCGCTGGGGGTTTAGCTTAAGACGATTACGCTACCTCCCTTACTCGGGGTTTAATTAAAATTTCAGATGCGTCTTCTTAAAATGCTTTAATAAGTTTTTACAAAATGTACAACCTATGTTACGTTTTGTAGAAAATGTACTTATCTATAAATATATCAACGTGCCTTTTACGCGCCTATTAGATGTTTCTCTATTATTGATCGAGCGAAGCGAGATCTCCAAATCAACTTGGGCAAATCGGCGTTGTATGTATGTATGTATGTTTGTTTGTCCGAGGATAACTTTCGAAGCGTTTATCCGATCATCGTGAAATTTGGTATAAAGGTAGGTAGTGATGGCACAATTTAGGTGTGACTCAATGAGCTAAAAATTTTGGGGGGGGTTGTTGAGATATTGGGGTTCAAGAGGGGTAAAAAAATTAAATTCAGACTATTAGGTCAAGTGAATGATCTTCATTAGTACATTTAGACCCCGTTTTTATTTTTAGTAAAGTTTTTGTAGTTTTGAGTTAGCCATAATAAAAACTAAACTTTGACAAAATTCACAGGGTACACCAGTGGACCTACAGTGCTGTAATTTGGTATGCGTGTAGCTTAAGTATCACAAATATAGGTAACCGTCTGAAATCTAGAATAACTGCAATTTATACCTCAACAAAAAGGTAAACAATTAACATTAACTGCCGTTACCTGTAACTTGAATGAAACTGTAGGTCAAGTTAGCTGGTTATTTATTTCGTGGCACTATTTTGACAGTCAAAGATTACGAACAATATTTTTTTTGTTTTTATGGTAAACATGCGAGATCTCAGTTCGGGGTGAACCACTAGTATAATTTAATATACCTATTACATACATATTTATATCCATCCTAAAAACAGAACGGCAGGAGGCACGTTGTTTCTGTGACGCGAATAGTCGCGAATCGTGATGCTGAACGAGCCACACTCGCACCGAATGCTGAGTGTCTCTAACCACAGCCAGCCAAGCCACGATATTATATCCAACGTATAAATAGTATGTTGCGTGTGTTGTGGATGGTGCGTTAGGACGCGTACTGCGAGTCGTCCGTGCTGTATTCGGGCGCGTCTGGCGGGCGGTACTTCTTCTCGGGCGGCTCGTCCTCCGCCAGCTCCTCTTCGTGGTTGATGGGCGGCGCCTCCAAGTACACGCTGCCGCTCTGCATCTGCACAACAACTTATATATTTCGACAAATAAATAAAAAATAAAGTTTATATTTGCCTTCATTTCTAGGGATAGTTCTTATTTATTTGGGTAGATTCTCCACTTTTTAAGTTAACCTATGTACAGGTATTGGAAACCGCCCCCGCATAGGTACCGAGCAAAACATATCAAGGAGAAAAGGACAAGCCGAGTTCTGTTACTTGGGGCACCGTCTGTTGGTCAGCAGTGGCAGAAGCCCTAAATTCCGAATGATTAAAATATAATAATAAAATACCTGACTATTTAAAAAACGAGGAAGCACATAAAATATTTTATTGGAGTTTGAAATCATTATTAATAAAAAAAGAATACTATTTAGTTGACGAATACCTATCGGACAACCTAATTAACAAACAAAGTGACGACCCTAGCGAACATTAACAGGTAGGAAGTATGTAAGCATGCGTAGATATAGTTTTATACCTTGAAATTACTTGACATTATGATTATTATTATTTTCCACTTGACATTATTATTATTATTATTTTCCACTTGACATTATGATCATAATTATTTTCACTTGACATTATTATTATTACCCGATAGCTTGACATACCTTTTCTTCTACTGTATTATTTGACATATGCCGCTTACTATTTTAATTTAATTGATTTGACATGTTTAATTCTAGGTTTAATTGCCGTACTTTTGAAAAGGCGCAAATCCATCTTGCAGTGCCCTTACAGGGTATATGTACATACTTCTAAGCTACCTACCATCTAAGCATAAAAATGTATATATAGGTACATGTAAGCAGAATAAATGAATATGAATATATGAATATATTATAAGCAGCAAGGTACCTGCAAGTCCAGCGCGGTGGCGAGCACGCGGCTGCGGAAGAGCAGCTTGTGATGCGAGTCGAAGCCGCGCAACATCGGCGCCATCGACCGGAAGAAGTTGTCGTCGTCCGCCTCGAGCGGCGACTCCGTCTTCTTGAGCACGGTGAGGAGCTGCCTCTCGAAGTCGGTCATGTCGCCCGCGTCGGCGTCGCACTCCGCGGCCGACGGCGCGTGCGCCTGCACCAGACGCCGGAAGGCGCGCTTGGAGCGCGGCTTGTCGGCGCTGGCCGCGATCGTCGGCAGCGTCTGTTAACCGAACGATACCTGTCAATGGTTGCACTCTTGGAGCGCCTGAGTACGCGGTGCGTTCTGCGGGGCGTTCTGCGGGGCGCGTGTAGGGTGCGAGACACCCGACACGCTGCTGGGCACGTGGATGGGTGAGTAATGAGTACCCTCCGAAGCGCGGACACGCTATGTTGTTGATGAACTCGCACCTTGGATTGTAGCTCTTCCTCCCTTTAATAATGTATAACTTTGATTAATTGCTTTAAATTACAGTGAAACTTGGTTAAGTGGGACCTGGATAAGTGAGAAACCTCCATAACTGGAACTCATGCTGAGGTCCCAACACTTTGGCACTGAATTACCTCTGTTAGTGGGACGAGGTAAACCTCTATATCTGGGATTTGTTCTTTCGATTTATCATCATAGATAACATTGTTTGTTTACTCATTCTTATTCTACCCACAAATTCCACACGTAATTCCAAGTACGTAAGTACAAAGAGCTTCAATTACCTTCAGTTTTAGTTTCGCTTTACTATCATACAGATGTTTATTTGAAAAATGTCAAAACGAATGCTACAATCGTTATCATTACGTGAAAAACTGAAGTTAATATCCGTTTATGAAAGTGGGAAGACACGCGAAGAAGTTTGTGCCGAATTTAATGTGCCAAAATCTACTCTTTGTAGAATAATTCAGAGTAAACATAAAATTGAATCACAATGTTCTGAAGGACAAGGAAAACTAAAACGTGTACGTTTATCAGAATATCCTGAACTTGAACAGTGTTTGCTAACATGGGTTAAGCAACTTCGTAACAAAAACGTTCCGGTATGTGGACCGATGATTAAAGAAAAGGCACAAGATTTCGCGCGAAGGCTCGATATTCATAATTTTTGAATCAATTTTTTTTTATTAAAACTCATTTACATACATAACACGTTATTTTATTTAATGATCGCACCTGTATAACTGAAATAACCTGTATTCTCACCTCTATTAATGGAACCCTCTGTAAATGAGACAGATATTTATTTATACCTGTATATCTGAGACACTGGGTAAGTGGAATACCTCTATAAGTGAAACGACATTGCAGGTCCCTTGATGTCTCACTTAACCAGGTTTCACGTATTATGAAAGCGCGTATACGCTAGGACTCGGCAAACCTCATTATTTGATACGAGAAAGCAAATGCTTGGCTAAACGCTTGGCAAAGGTTGTATTAGCCACCTATGAGGAACTAGTGGGAGCTTGTATACCTACTATCTACTCATTTGCTAAGAAAAGTTCATAATACTCTCAATTTATAAAAAATTGCAGCGACGACACTGTGTGTAGCCTATATTGCTAAATAATCGTAAAAGTTTTCAACATCTTTGTTTCCTTCAGATAAATGCAGCGCCACTGACATGCTAGTGCTAAATGGATACCTTTAGTTCATCAATCACAATAATCAAAGGTAGCCATAAAGCAAGCAATAAGTATCATTCTATAAAAAATCATTAATTGAAAAAGTATATGATATACTGCTTACGAATACTATTTTCACTAAAAACGGGATATTTACCATCATTTGTGAAATATCGGGACAATTAAAAACTCACAAATCATGGTAATTATCCCGTTTTTAGTGAAATAGAAGGTACCTATACTACCGCTATCTACCTACTTATATCGAATTTAAACCATTTTTATACATACTTTTATACCCGAAATAATAAATATTTACTAGTGGTTCGCTCCGAACTGAGATCTTGCGAGTCTCCCATAAAAACAAAAAAATATTAAGTATTCGTAATCTTTGACTATCAAAATGGAATGGATAACCACGAAATGCCACGAAATGGATAACCAACCAACTTTACCTACAGTTTCATTCAAATTACAGGTAACGGGAGTTCATGTTAATTTGTTATGTTTTTTGGGGTAGAAATTGCAGTTATTTTGGATTTCAGACTTTTGCCTATATTTGTGTCACTAAACCTACACGCATACCAAATTTCAGCATTGTGGGGTCACTGGTGTACCCTGTGAATTTTGTCAAAGTTCAGTTTATATTATGGCTAATACGAGGCATGCCTTTTAAGTTTTGTCGTTTGAAGAAAAAAACACATCTAGAACCTTATAGTACTTTTTATTGTTTTTCAAAGTATTCACAACGTAGCTTAAAACACTTTTCCATTCGCTCAAACCAGTTATTATAACATTTATTCCACTCTAAAGTGGGGTGTTCAAAATGGCTGTCTTGAAAGCGTCGACTGCTTCTTCACCGGACTGGAACCTTTGACCACGAAGACTTTTCTTAATTTTAGGAAATGTAAAGAAATCGTTAGGGCTTAGGTCAGGACTGTATGGAGGACGGTCAAGAATTACTACTTTTTCCTGCTTCAAATACTCAATCGTTTGACGAGCGCTGTGTGAGCTTGCGTTGTCGTGGTGCAGGATGATGCGTCGCTTTGAGTTAGATTTTCGAAGTTCGGCGATGACTTGTGGTAAACAAACTGTAGTATACCACTCTGCGTTAACCGTTCTACGATCTTCAAGTGCAATAGTCGCAACATGGCCGGTTTTTCCAACGAAAGTGGCCACCATCTTCTTTGAAGTGCTTCGAGAACGAACAACTTTAGTCGGCTTTGGCTCGTCTTGAAAGACCCAGATTGTAGATTGTTGTTTGGTATCAGGATCGTAGGCATAGATCCAAGATTCGTCACCACTTATGATGTCGTAGACGTGATTTGACTCCCCTCGGTTGAACCTTTGCAGAGTTTTCTTACACCATCTGACGCGGGCCGCCTTGTGATCGTCGGAAAGCAGATGCGGTATCCAACGGCAAACTAGCTTTCTCACACCAAGCGCTTCATGCAAGATCTTCTGAATGGTTGTCCCTGAGATGCCTAATAGAGCCTCTATCTCTCGATACGTCACATGACGATCTTCGAGAATTAGTTGTCTCACAGCAATGATGTTATCTTCAGTGAAGGCGGATTTTGGGCGTCCTTCGCGAAATCTGTCACTAACACTAGTATGTCCACGCTGGAATTCTAAATACCAGCGTTCGACAGTCCGCAGACATGGGGCTACATCACTGAACAGATGTTAGCTCTTCTAAACACTGAAGCCGTGTCAGGCCTCTTCTAAAGTTGTAGAAAATTATTGCACGAACATTTTCCTTAGAAAGATTCATTTTCGTACGTGACCTGACAGATTCAAATCGAAACTGTGACTAAACAATAGCATTAATCCTAATACTTTCAACTGTTTTGAGATTCAAAATGTAAACACATTCGAATATAGAACAGTTCCAAATTCAAAATTGCCGGAAAATATGGAAACGACAGAACTTAAAAGGCATGCCTCGTAACATAAAAACTACATGGTTTAAACTAAAAATAAAAATGGGGTCGAAATGTACTCACCTTTTATTAGACGTGTCATTTGACCGGATTTCTATTTTGATTTTTTTTTTACCCCTCTAGAACCCCAATCTCAACAACCCCCCAATATTTTTAGCTTATTGAGTCACACCAAAATTGTGCCATCACTACCTACCTATATACCAAATTTTAGGGTGATCGGATAAACGCTTCGAAAGTTATCCTCGGACAAACATACACACATACATACATACATACAACGCCGATTTGACCAAGTTGATTTAGAGATCTCGCTTCGCTCAATTAACAAAAAATATTTATTTCTAATAACTTGTTTACCAGAATTCGTGTTTGAAGGCCTCAATCCCTACTTTGAAATATGAGGGGACTAGCATCGAACTGATACTGCACTGTGCGCAGACTACATTAGGGCCTCGCGGGAGCATTCACTCCCACGTTAGCCAGCAGCAGAGCCACGCGCCGCCAGCGTCACCGCGCCGCTGAACACGTGCGCACTGGACGGTTCAATAATTATCTAGGCTCCAATTGCTTTTTAACTTACGTTATAATATATTTCGTGTTTATTCCTGAATGCTTTCAGAAATCCATCTGCGGTGGCAAACCACGAGACCTTCGGCGTGTAGTAGTCCTGGCCGCCGGCTGCCTCTATCCGTTTCAGTTCCTGGTAGTAAGACGATCTCAGATTCTTGATTTTTTTTGGTATATCTTTAATCGTTAGACTGGGTATATTCAGTCTTTTATAAATGCGCTTGTACGCGTTATCTCTCTCTTCTCTGTTTTTGTAGGAAACGTGCGTCGCATCCCACAAACAGTCGTAATCTCTGTAAATCTCAACTAGCTTTAACATTTGCGATTCCGAAAAACGATCTGTCATTTTGTTTTTCACTTTGAGCGCTAAAACGCGTCCACTATCAGCCGTATATGAGGCGCGACTGATGAGGTGGGAGAGGGGTACTGCGATTCCATTGGTCGACATGGCCCGCATACGGCGGGGACCGAAGCCGTTTCGTATCGGAGTCACCGGTCGATAGTTTTTATTCGTAGCCAGGGTTGGATTCCATTCTATTAGTATTTGTTTGTTTACTGATAATTTCTTGCTACTTAAACAGGTACATATACCGCTTAGGATAATAAGTACGCGTAACAAAATATGTACTTACAATATTTTTCTAAGTAGGTAAATTAAAAAACGTAGGTTAAACCTTTTCAAAATTGAAGAACATCCTTGAAGATCGATTAGGCCACAGTCAGGGTCAAACCTGTTGCGCGGAACCTCTGTAGGAAGGTACAAGATACCCAAAACCAAATTTAATTCACACTGTATCCATCAATAAATTAAGCTTCTGCCAGCGGCTTCGCACGCGTGGTTTGTCAAGACTTAATCTTGGTCATAATATTTATATAGTGTAGTTAGGTATAACATAAAAACTATATTTGATCAAGCGAAGCGAGATCTCCAAATCAACTTGGGCAAATCGGCGTTGTATGTATGTATGTTTGTTTGTCCAAGGATAACTTTCGAAGCGTTTATCCGATCATCGTGAAATTTGGTATATCGGTAGTGATGGCACAATTTTGGTGTGCAGAAATGAGCTTAAAAGGGGGGGGGGGTTGTTGGGTTCAAGAGGGGTAAAAAAAACTAAATGGGACTATCTGGTCAAGTGGTACGTTTAGAAAAAGGTCTTTGACCCCGTTTTTATTTTGTGTTTAAACTTTGTAGTTTTTAAGTTATTAGCCATGATAAAAACTGAACTTTGACAAAATTCATAGGGTACACCAGTGACCCCACAGCGCTGAAATTTGGTATGCGTGTAGCTTTAGTGACAAAAATAGAGGGAAAAGTCTGAAATCCAGAATAACTGAAATTTCTACCCCAAAAAGTTTAACCAATTAACATGAACTCCGTAATTTCGTCACGTGTAATTTGAATGAAACTAGGTCAAGTTAGTTGGTTATGCACTTCGTGGCACTATTTTGATAGTCAAAGATTACAAGTAATTTTTTTTTTTGTTTTTATGGAAGACTTGCGAGATCTCAGTTCGGGGCGAACCACTAGTTATACGACAGCCTCGGTGTGCATGTCAGACTCGCACTTTTTACACGGTTTTATTGAGAGTAAGTGTAATAAGTTTTAATGAGAGAATAATATCTATCTTCCTACTTAAAAAAAAATAAGTTGCAACATTGCAATTTTTCCGAGGTTGAATCCAACTCTGTTCGTAGCATCTCGAAGCATTCACTCGCAGTCGCGCTGGCGCCGCGCGGACGTCACGCGCGGCGCCGACCAACACAACCATTCACACACCCAAATAGAATAAGGTATCTATCTCAAAGATGTTTACGATGAACACTTTTAAATTCAATTAAATAAACTGGAACTCATCGCTTACAAGTCACCGCAGAACACAGCTCGGGCTCGAATACAAATTTCAACAGATTTTTAATCGAATGCGCTCTCACGTAAGGCCTTTACGTCGTCGTCGTCGCGTTGGTCGGGCCGTTGGGCCGTCAAGTCTCAAGTCCGTTGGGCGTTTTGCATAAGAGAAGATGATTATAAACGGTTTTCTTTAATTATAAGTAAATTATTTCAATAACAATCCATTTAGATGTTTTACATATCTCACCCCATAAGCAACACCGTCGTAACTCAAGAAACACTAATCGGAGATACAGCGTTTTGAAGTTTTGAAAATTCGTAGCTATTTTTCTGTAATTCGTAAGACTAGAAAAATATGTCATTGTAATGCTACGTTATCTGGCTATCCATATCATAAATTCCATAAATATACAGTCAGCAGTTTTGGATCTACAAGCACTTTTTTAAGACTATTCAGAGTTAATACTATCTTGCCAACTCAATTAATAAAATTTAGTTTGTATAGTAGATAAGCAATATATGTAGTATTAACTCAAAATTCGATTCAAACAAATAATCGTTTTACGAAAAGTTGATAGGCAAGACTGTAGCAATTATAACTATAATACTGTTTTGCCTACTTACTATTTGTTTTATTAGCAAATTGGATGTTGTAACTCGAGTTGACAGACAAATAAATTCCGTTTTCGTTGATTTCTGACCGGTCACTGAGGGAACTCAATAAGTGACGATTTTACTTGTCAATTAAATGAGTGGTGTGAGCGGGAATAAAGTCTTTTAAGCCATAATCATTATTCAGTGAATAATTGATTTACAGGGATGATGTTTTGCCAGTTGGTAGCTAAAAAAAATCTAGTTTTCAAAACACTAAATATGACTTATTTAGCTAGTGATTTGGAAACTAGATCTTTTGCAAAATTTTGACTTACAACACTCTTACTTAACATGTGCGATAAGCCGGACGTCCCGTGACATTATTGGGGCCACATTTATTTTGTTTTATGTCGTATAGTTTTGCAAGTTACACGGAGGAATGTCAAAGAAAATAACGTTAAAATATTTGAAGTTTTTTTCCGCAGTAACTCCACAGAGTGGAGTACCGTATAAAGAAGCCGCGGCACTCTACCCGCGGCCGAGCAACACGCACATTCTATCTAATAAATAAATATAAATATTGCTGGACATTTCACACAGCGCTATCTAGCCCCAAACTAAGCAGATCTTGTACTATGGGAACCAGATAACTGATAGAATATACTTATATACTTTTTTGTAAATATGTACATACTTATAATATATAGAAAAACAACCAGACCCGAAACAAATATTTGTAGATCATGCAAACATTTGTTCCGCGGCGGGAATCGAACCCACTACCTCCTGCGTCTCAGCCGGCTATACGCCCACTGCGCCACGGAGGCAGTCAAATCTATCCCTAGTCTATCCCACATCTATCTATCATTCCGTACCTTTGTGCAGGCTGTGGCAGCGGGCTGCGGGCGCGGGTGTCGCAGCGTAGGCTCGAGGAAGGCGAGTTGCTCCATGAAGGCATAGGGCGTTTCGGCGGCGCCCGGCGCCGGCGCCGGCTTACGCGTGCGCGCCTTCACGTAGCAATCCCGCGCCGTGCGCCACCGCTGCTGTGCGCGCTTCTCTGCAAACGCACAGTAAAAAAGAGCTTAATTTACACATACTTATGGCTATTATGTCAAAAAATACCGTTCTGAGGAATGGTATTCTCTAGAGATGCCGCGAATAGTTGTTATAGCGAATAGTCGAATACGCTTTTATTATTCGACATAAAAAAAGGAATATAAAATAGAAGATTGTTATACAAGGGGCTAAAATGACCCATTGTATACGAGGTAAGCGAGGGAGTAAATAGAAACCGAGTTATAATGGGTTTTTAGCGTCCGCCGTGTGTTACACTCTACTTTTCACTACGATTACGAGAAAATAAAATAATCCAATACTATAATAACCCGTATTTATATCTTAATTAAACATACAATTGTGAATATTCGACGAGATATAATAAATAAATAATAATAATAATAAATATAGCTGGACATTTCACACAGCGCTATCTTACCCCAAACTAAGCAGAGCTTGTACTATGGGAACCAGATAACTGATAGAATACTTATATACTTTTTTTTTGTAAATACATACTTATAATATATAGAAAAACACCCAGACACGGAACAAATATCTGTAGATCATGCAAACATTTGTTCCGCGGTGGGAATCGAACCCGCTACCTTCTGCGTCTCAGCCGGCTATACGCCCACTGCACCACGGAGGCAGAGATGTTTATTCCCGGCAACTTAATTTCTGTTCTCTGTGAAGATATGAATGTTGAGTTGTCTGTGGGGTAAACGTGAGAGATGCACGTTCTTCCATGTCTGAGGTTCCCTCGAAAATAATTTTGCCCTAGAGCAAAATATGTTATTTTATCCTCGCTCCTTTGGTACGCTATAAAGACGGACTTTAAGAGCAAGAGAAGTGAAAAATAATTTATTTGTTATCAAATAACTATTGGTTCGCCCCGAACTGAAATCTCGCGAGTCTCACATAAAAACGATAAAATATTATTTGTAATCTTTGACCATCAAAATAGTGCCACGAAATGCACAACCAAGTAGTTCATATAGTTTCATTGAAATTACAGGTATATTACATGCCTAAGTTTATTTGGAGATCTCGCTTCGCTCGATCAATAATTTCATCTCGCTTGTTCCTAGTAGTCTTGAACTTACAAATCATTTATTTGTTCCTGTAATATACAATTTTTCTAAGGTTATGAGAAAAGAAATCAATGAAGTTAATGAAATCAGTCTCATATTACATATATTGATTTTACATTGATAAATGTTGGCAATCCTTTTGCACCTATTTTACGGGGAATACCTCGTTTTGCGTTTAATGCTGTACGGGAAAAAGCTTAACTAATTGATCGAGCGAAGCGAGATCTCCAAATCAACTTGGGCAAATCGGCGTTGTATGTATGTATGTATGTATGTTTGTTTGTCCGAGGATAACTTTCGTAGCGTTGATCTGATCATCGTGAAATTTGATACAATTTTGGTGTGACTAAATGAGCTAAAAATGTGGGGGAGTTGTTGAGATATTGAGGTTCAAGAGGGGTAAAAAAATGAAAATGAGACTGTTAGGTCAAGTGAGACGTCAAATGAAAGGTCTTCATTATAATTAGTAAATTTCGCACCTCGTTTTTATTTATAATTAAGTTTTTGTAGTTTTTGAGTTATTAGCCATAATAGGCTAAACTAAACTTTGACAAAATTCACAGAGTACACCAGTGACTCCACAGTGCTGTAATTTGGTATGCGTGTAGCTTAAGTAGCACAAATATAGGCAAAAGTCTGAAATCCAGAGTAACTGCAATTTGTACCCCAAAAAAAGGTAACCAATTACATGAACTCCCGTTACCTGTAATTTGAATGAAACTGTAGGTCAAGTGAGTTAGTTATTTCGTGGCAGTATTTTGATAGTGATACGAGTGTGCTTTAGAGCACACGACTGAAATAAAACTATCTCCCTCTCAACTACCGTTCGCCTCGCCCGATCACACTTTTTGTAACGTCACGTCACGCATTCACCAGCTTACTCCCCAAGTCAAGCGTGCGTAAAGAAGTATTAGGTTCAAAAAAGACGTGTGACACTCGGAGACTGCTGCGGTAAAGCTATTGCATAGCTGTTTTTATCAACTTATGCAATTATAATTATTTATTTATTTTATTTATGCAGTATTTTTTTCCTTTGTTTTTTTTTCTTTGATATTAATTCAAGTTACACTTTTTGAGCGTGGTGACCGATAAGAAAACAATTTTTTTTTTAAATTAAGTAAATGAGAAGTTAATATTGTTCAAAATATTTTTATTATCTTACAATACATGTAGGTTATTCAGGAATATTCATCATTGGTTTATGGTAACTGAAATAAGAAACATAAGTTTGAGCAGTGGCGGATTAAAACATTTACCTCCAGTAGGCTATTCGAATTTTGCCGCCTCTACCGACCTCTACAATTTGATACCCTAGTTCAGTGTTTTTCAACCTTTTTAATTCGCGAGCTCTTTACACGTAAAAAAAATTTGGCAACCCTGGTCTTTAATAAATTTGAGTGATTCAACAAAACCGGTCAAATGTGGGTAAAACAGTGGGTGACTTTGACTTTTGCCCCAAATTTGCCGCCCCTAAAATCTGTCGCCCTAGGCCTACTCAGCCTGCTGGTAAATCCACCACTGAGTCTGAGACTTGATATCTTCTATATATCTGGAAAATACCGCGTCAATGGTGGTCCCATTTTGTTGTGGATTCTTGTGGATTCGAAAGAAAAGTTGTCAACCACTCTGATTTTTTATCAGCGAAGTTAATGTTGAAATCGCCAGCCAAGATAAGTGGAAGTTTATTACCATTTGTACCAAGTATTTTCGACCCTTCTTCAGTGTACTCCAGTAAAGTGCGATGAATAAAATGCTCTACCTCGTCTAATTTTGGATTCGGAGAAATGTAAATTGCTACCGTGACTAGTAGGCCATTTCTAAGTTTGCATAAGCACGCACAAATATCTCCAACAAATGAGCTCCTAACATTAACATCGCTAACGTGTGCAATATTTATTTAAATATTCGGAGTCATAACATTAGTAACATTATTATTATTTTGGTAAATAGCTACCCCACCGTTTGGAACAGTATCTCGTTTGAATTGAACAATACAATTAAAATTAGGTATTTCAATCGGATTATCAGGCGTCATGTAAGTTTCGGTTAGAAGTAACACATTTGTTTGCCTCGTAACTGAATCTTGTAAATCGTATTTGTGACTATTTAGACTTTGGCAGTTGAAAGTAATTATTGAAATGCCATTTCTATTGCTAATGATATCTAATACACTTTGAGCTACCGTCTGAACACTATTTAAAGACAGTCTTTTGAATTCTTGCAACAAAGATGCAGTCGATGCAGCTTGCTTTCGATTATGATAAAACTTGAATGTAGAATAATCGTTTTTTGTCGTGATATACAATTTTTCAATATTAGTCCCCCGAGAGAGCGCAACATAAACGAGTTTCTGAGAATGTGCTTTACTATACTCATATACTATTTCGTCAAAAGTTCCACCTTGCGACTTATGTATAGTTAGAGCAAGAGCTGAAGTTAATGGAAAATGCTTGGCTATACATTTTCTATCCGATGTTAATGAAATATTTGCTGTTCGTAATTCAATGGGAACAGCGAGATTTCCAACTCTATTTTGTACTGCTAGAGCGGCTGCTTTTTGCCTTTTTTTTCTACCCACTTTATCTGAACCACAAAATTCCAGCCAAACTCTAATTAATGTGTTACTTTCATCAAATTCTAGATGTACCAATTTCCCAACAGCACCATTGCATAAACCATCAGTAACGTCGATGTTGGTTGTAATAACATAATGCTTTCCAACAACAAAAGTAATGTGATAAGGCAGTCCTCCAGTGTCAATAACATATTTTTTATGTAATTTAAGTCTAAAATTAGCTTCTTGCTCAGTACTTTTAGCGCTAATAATGACGTCTACGGACGTTGAAAGAACTTTGTTTTCACATTGGCTCAAAATAAAATTGTTATAGGCGGCAACATCTTCATTTTTGAAAAATAAACGAACTCCATCAGGACATAATGTAGCAACATCCTCTTTTTTGAAAAATCTCGATTCAATAAGTTGAAACTCATCCTCATCTAGTACATCTCCATTACCTATTTTTGTCAAAACTTGTGAAAATGCAACATTAGCTTGTCTCATTACTGTGGTAAGTTGATAAAATTTCAATTTTCGCCATAAATGCGGTCCAATCATGCTCGTTCTGATTGTCTTGTAAATTGGTGTCGATCTTACTGGTGGCAATTGACGTAAATCTCCGATCAAAATAACATCTATACTTCCGAAATCTGTGTTTTTTCCTGTTATTTGTTTTAGACGATTATCAATTTTATGTAGAAGTTCGTCACTAACCATGCTAATTTCATCAATGATCAGTACTCTGACATATCTGAAGAGAGATCTATACAATTGCAACGTTTCTGATGACAGAGGCAAAAGTTTTGAAAGAGAAATTTTGAGAGCTGTATGAACAATTGTACCATTAATAGCCACGGCAGCTTTGCCGGTTGAAGCACATGTAATATAGGCATTGCAGTAACCATCATTATCAGTGAACCTGTTGTAAATTTCAATAATCAGTTTGATAACGAATGATTTTCCCGTACCAGCTGGTCCCGTAAAAAAAAATTTAAATGGTTTTTGAATTGAAGTTTGTAAATGATGAATTATAGTCATAAGAATATCTCTTTGTTGATCATTGGCCATTCGCATTAAATTATAGAATTGTTGATAATCCATTCAATTTTCTCTTTTTTTAGCTACAGCGCCAAGTTTATGCAGAGATGCATTTTGTAAATCAACGTTTGACTTCTCTTTCATGCAATATATCAACCGCTCTTAATAATTATTCGTCTTCTTGTGCTTCATCGTTTTCTCGGCACAACTGTCTACAAATTTCTAAAGTTTTCTCTATGTCCAAATTTGATTCAAATTCTTTCCTACGTTCTAATATCGTATATTTGTTGTCCTTGTATATTTGAATGAACTTATTTTCAGCAATAATATCATTTTCTTCACTTTGAAAAGGAACATGCAACAGAACCATCTCACGCCTATAATCGTTGTAATTGTCAGCCATATCATAGTTCCTGTATCTTATTATTCTTGCAGTATCTCTTTTAGTGTAAGTCCCCTTTGTATTTAGGTAATATTTTGCAACAAATTATGCTAACAGCATGTATTATGAACTCCTTTTCAAAAATAGAACGAAGTTCTTCAGTCTTTCGCCATTTGCTCCTCTCACTTAAGTCTTCGAATAACTTGGATGGTCGACCTGGCCGTTTTTGTGAAGTCTCAACAACGGGTATTTCAAAAGTACCTTGCAGTCAAGACCGGTTGTATTTTATAAAATTATCTTCTTTTTAATGAGCTTTGGTTCATTTAAATAAATAAATAATAAATATAATAAATAATAATAAAACTACGTTTCAAATTAATTATTTGGTCTTCATTATATGAAGGTTACGTGACAAAAGTTGATCTTTTAGATTGTTTAACTTGTCATCTAAATTAGGCAAATTTTTGTACTTGATGCAGTCAAACAAGTATTGTCGGGTCACGATCCTTACTCCTGATGCATCCTCTGAGCCTAAAACAAACATACACTATGTCAAAAGTTGCTAAAACACATATCCAATTTTATACGAAATTTCGCTAAAATCTTTAATTCCTCAAAACTGTATTTATCCGGACGTTTCTGGAGCTGATTTTGATAGTAGATAAAAGGAAATATATCAAATATTGACCTATAATAAGAAACATAGCCCGGTCTACCCGATACATAAACAAAAACGCTAGTAAAGAAAAAATATTGAAGGTTTTAACGCTACAAAATGAGTTTTGTTTATTAAAAAAACAGTTGTTAAATGTTGTTGATGACATGACTTTATTAATGTAGTTTGTAAGTTTCTTACCTTGTCCATCGAAATCTATCACTTTCAAATCGTAAAAAGAACTTGATAACATAAAAAATCACTTTGGAAGTTTAACGTTTACAAAAGCGCCGAGAACAGATACGTACACTAGGTGACACGGTCAAATTCCGACTGATGCTACGGGTGCGAGGTGCGCGGTAGAAGATAGATAGAGGATGGGTATTGTTCCCTGGTTCGTACTCTTTTTTTTTTTTTTTTTTTCGAATGGACTAATCTCGCTGATGGCCTCTGAGGCCGTGACAGCTTAACCGAACTTTTGGCGAGCGCAGATGGCGCTCAGCCCAGTAAGTTTTTTTGGCAACTAGCGCAAGGGCACCACTTAGGTACGAGCCTCGGCTTGGACTGTTGCCGGGGTGAATGGTTCGTACTCTGTTGGTGGAATTCGTTTTTATGAATGTTATTATTATTTTGATATTAGGACTTTTGGCCGTGTAGATCGTGCAAATACCTGTATGTGCGCTGTTCATAAATATGAAGTTGTTGGCTGTGAAATTGATTCTCCTGTAGCGTTACATTTTCTATATTTTCAACAGCCTACCTTGCACAACATTCTCTTCATTACTGCACAATTTTCGTCTTTTCCTGTGAAAAAAAATGAGGAAATCGTAAAGTTAAATTGAGGCATATACTACAATTTGTTTTTAAATATTATTAAATCAAATTACATATCCACGTAGTATTTTTCTGCTTTACGTTGACGAAATTCCCTTTGACGTTCAGCATTTGTTTTTGGTGCTTTTTTTTTTTTTTTTTTTTCATTTTTCTTCAAATCTTTCTGACGCTGATAAAATGCCCGTTGACGTTCACAATTTCTTTTTCTTTTTAGCTCTTTTTTTAGCTCTTTATGCTTTTCTTCTCTATAAAAAGAAAATATCTGGGTATAAATAATAGGTACAAATAATTAGGTATTAATAGTGTAATTACACACCAAAACAATTATTCATTCAAAAAATTTGAGCAAAAATAACGATATCAAGAGTTTGTACATCGAATTTCGCGCGATGTAGGTACATTTATACAATATCATATATACTTTCTCTGCGCGGCATTAATGTGTATTACCTGTACATAAAAAAACAAAGGTACTAAATAGTATATACATATATAGATAGTATATAGATAGTTCAACTCAGATGTGCGCGCGGCCCTATGTGTGGGTAAACCTTGTACATATACAGTGACTTTGTGTGCGTGACAAGAGGTACAGTCGGGTACAAATACAAATACAGTTATTTACGGATTATATACGGGTTTTTGAAAAAAGAGTTATTGCATAATTTAATGTTTATTTATTGAACATTATTCTGAATCGCTACTTGAAAAATCAAATGATGAATTTTCGGATTCGCTGCTCTCACCAAGGTTAATTATGAATTCTGACTCCATGTCAAAATGTCTATCGTATTCTTCTTTTTTCTTTCGTACATGTCGACAAGTATTACCCCACATCCCTTCATCAATTTGACTTAAACGTTCATTTATGAGTTTCATTATTTCTGTCACATTTTGATCGACATTATGCGAAACAATATAATTTTTTTAAATTCCCCACCCATTTTCTATGGGGTTTAGTTCAGGATGATATGGTGGCAGTCGAAGAACTTTTATGCCATATGGCTGAAGTATGTCGTCAATCTTGTAACAGATATATTTTTCTTTATTTTTTTTAATCAAATCATACAGTTCAATTTTTTTTCATATCTTGATTAAAAGCTATATTTTTTTCTGTCAGCCATCTCTGCATTTCTATTTTTTTGGAATTACAATTTGGGGCTCTGTCATTTCGAACGTTATGGTATGAGGCATTATCAAGCACAACCACAGAGTTATGTGGAAGATTCGGTACTAGACGTTCTTTTAGCCACTTTTCATAGTTTTCTGCGTTCATGTTAGAGTGGTAATCACCAGAAACACTATTTGCTTTGTATGTCAATAGTGCGTTAGGTAGGAAACCTTGTTCTGAACCAGCATGCACAATGATAATTCTTTGTCCTTTCGACAGGTTTCTCTTTAAAGGTGGTCCATCTTTATTACCCCATCCTTTGTTTTGCACATGATTAGTTAAGATGTAGCTCTCATCTGAATATACGATACACCGATTTTCTTGAGGGTATCTGAGTAAATTTTTTAGGTAGGAAAATCGTAGTTTTTTGATGTCATGCCGCTCTATAATAACACGTCTGTTATCCACAGTTTTTCGCCATTTTGTATCCCAACTTTAACAAAGCTGTACGCAGAGTCGAAATACTTCCATCATAGTAAAGTTTATCTTGAAATATTCTTTTCAACTTTAGCAAGGTAGGTAACTCGCGATGTTCTAAATGGTAATTTTGAATAGTGGAACGTATAACATCAACGTTAAAGTTGTCTAATTCTAACTTTTTTAAACGGTTTTTATGCGGAGATTTAAATTTAGAGTCAGATTCTTTTCCTTCAGCCAATATATTAGTAATTGTTCTCTTTGATACCCCCCCCCCCCCCCCCCACTGCTGTTCTTTTCCGTACGCTATTTAAATGTTCACTTAATTTCGATATAAAAATTGGACTTGCACTGCAAACTGGATCACTTACTAGTTCCAATATATCTCTCGCATCTATTTTCAGCAATTCGTATACCTTAGCAATGGTTTCTCGAGTCTAGAACAATAATACGTAAACGTCAACAAGGATATATTTTTTCGTATATAGAATCATAATAAATATTAATTACATCTAAATTTAAAATTATTTACCTGACTCCTTAAACATTTTCTCCGTGAAGAACTAGACATTTTCGTAAACGACTGTACCCTTAAGAAAAAGCTATGAGAACACGTCTTGCTCGGACGACGACTGCCGCGTCACTGTCACACGACGAATTAAAGTTGTATATTTACAAGCCCACGCACACATTGGGCCGCGCGCACAACTGAACTGAGTTAAACTATCTATACACGTGCTTGGTTTAATGGTTTCTGTTATATACATAATGAAGAATGAATTTACACATATATATATACATACATATTGACATATTACACATATATATACATATTGAGAATCTAAATTGAGAATGTAAACTATACGTGTGTGTGTGTGTATATATAAAAAGGGCTACTTTTAATATCGCTCATTTTAATATCAAAAATTTTGGTTATCTTTATAGCAGTATTATATATAACAACAAATAATATTAAATATATATATTTATATATAATAATAAAACAAAAAATAATACTGCATTTGTGATAATAATAATAAAATGTATGTATATAGAGTACTCACTCATTTTCTTTCACTATTTTTTCGTGACTTTCTTCATTAATAAATGCACTTTGTTTATTCATATTTAAAACCCTTTGTACACAAATTATACGAGTACAGATATTCACTGTTGTACATAGATGATAAATACCTATACATATACTTTCTCACAAACAGCTGATTACGTATTCATCCGAATTCGGAGCAGCTCGTCTCGATTCGTGCGAGCTTCGTAGAGTCGTACCATGAAGTAAATACAAAGAGCAGGTGCCCTAACGCCGAAACTCTAAGCAGGCATGAGTCACCAGATTGCGGGGCGAAGAGGGGGATTACGCATGCGCAGTAACGCCGATACAACCAATGCCACCTAGAGGCGAGTTGCTGAACTAAAGAGACAAGCGTGATATTTCAAAAAGTCATTAAAAGTTCTGCTATTCATCGATAGATGGCAAAACTAAAAAGTATCACCGCTGTGCCGGTCGGAGTAAGGAGTGTTAGGTTATTTTCGTTACGGAATTTCTGGATTCGGTCTCCACGCTCAAGGCCCGCAATAGAAGCTATGCAATAGCTTAAAAAATAAAGTTTGATTATTTTTAAGGTATTTGTTTTGTTCATTAAAAGTTTATTTTAGAGAACTATTCGCCGAATGTCGAATTTATCTAACTAGTATTCGACGAATAACAAAAATAATGTCGAGTAATGCCGAATAACGCATAAAAGCGAGTATTCGCGGCATCTCTGGTAGGTAGGTATTTTCCTTTATCTTCGAAGTTTGTAAAGCGAAAATATGATTGATAAAAATATGCGCAAAGATTACAGGAAAAACAAAACGTAGCCTCAATCTAAAACAGTTTTTTAGAAATCTGTCTAGATAGCGCTGATAAATATAGCTATTATAGCTACTCGTACCTACTAGCGCTCGGAGTCGTCCTAGACCGGCCCTGGCTCCAGCGTGCGCGAGATAAGTAGGTAAGGTACTTACCTAGAGAGGTTTTGATAAGATTGATGGGGGCGGGGGGGGCGCTTTGATTCGGCTCCGTGTTTTTTGTTTACAAAACTTATTTGACTTTCAAATAATTATTTGTGTATTAATTAGATGAGTTTATTTATCCTAAATAAAACCTACCTACCTACTGATACTTCATAATATTCTGAGTTTGTCTAGGAGACATCGCTCTAAGCGATAATATCGTTAATTGTATTTTTTTGTTTATTATGTACCTAGAGATAACCGATAATTACTTACTTACAAAACGAGTAATCTGTAGCGCGTCACAGATAACGACCGACCGACGCGGACGTTACGTAGTGACCGCTGTACCACGCGACGAACGATAACAAATAAAAACGACAACTTACCCAATTCCCTCTGATCTTCTTCCTCGAAGCGGTTGTAGTGGTCGAAGACGAGGCCGCAGACGGCGCTCCAAGCGTTCGCGCGTCTCTCCTTGTACTTGTAGTGCTCGTGAAACGGGTTCCAGATGGCGGGCTGCGTCTCCACCGCCCTGATCACGCGCTCCGTGTCCATGGACAACTTCTGCACGGGATTCGTTTCCGACATGACAAACCAACAAAGGTAAATTTGGCGATCGGCGACCCCCTCTGTTGTATACGCCGATATACTCCAAGGCTAGAATCGTAAAACGAGTTGGCGTTCTTAATTTTATCGACTGTGGCGCGCTATCACAAAATACCGCAAAACGAGTTATTGACCTTCTCGGTTCTGTAGACTGTGGCAAAACTACACGCAGCTGTATTCGACCTTGTCTGACGTCTATTCACAAGATTGAAACCTAAACAAAGCTTGGAACTGTGTAGTTATAATTATATGAGGGGAGATTGTGGGGTCGTGCCGCGTGTGTAATACCGCCCGCGGTGAAGCGCAGTCCGCTATGCGTGCGCTCCACTCCGCGTTGCGGGGAGTACTGCCTGTCCGCGCCCCGCGCGCGCCTCCAGCCCGGCAGCCGGCACCGTCCGCATCCCGCACCCACCGCCCGTTTCTGACTGTCCTGCCCGTCCGCATCCTGCCATTCTTGATACGGTAAACAGGATAATTATTAATAACACACGTAGCATCACACAATACCACAACATGTCGCTTCAGTGGACAATACATTTCGGTATCAGGGTTGACCATACAATTTTTACGAAGTTTTTTCTCATGCGTTTTTTTATTATTTTTTTTATTTTAGTAAAATACTTTTTTGAGACATTTATTATGACATTTATTTTTGACACTTTACTTTAATAGGTATAAAGAGTGAAATCGTACATACATACAAGTACAAAAAAATACTTTAATCTTTACTTAGTATAAAATGAAGTCGCTTCCGCTGTTTGCTCCCTTAGATCTTTTAAACTACTCAACGGATTTTAATGAAGTTTTCAGCAATAGATAGAGTGATTCAAGAGGAAGTTAAAATACGTACATAACTTTGTTTGTTCGTTAGTTTGTCTGTTACCTTTACATGACTAAACGGCTGACCGGATCGTAATGAAATTTTGCAAAGAGATAAATTATACATATATAGGTTATAATTTACTGTAGGTCAAGTTATTTTGTTATTCATTCGTGGCACTATTTTGGTAGTCAAACACTACAAATAATATTTTTTTTGTTTTTTATAGGAGACTCGCGAGATCTCAGTTCGGGGCGAACCACTAATTTTATTTTAAAATTTTATGGTTAGGGACATAATAATATGAAGGTAGTAGACGACATAATAATAGGTAGTAGCGCGCATCGCGTCAGGCGTGCTGTCTCGTAGCGAAGCAGCACGCATGTCGCTCAAGTCCAGGGTTGCCAACCGTAAAAAAATTTACCTCGTACATATGCAGCTAAAAATCTCGTATTTTGACTTTCAAACCTCGTACATTTCTTACATTATTACAAAATTAAGGGATATTGAACAACTGGATTTAGGACTTTTTACTCATGATGAAATAAACTATTCCAAGTTTCCTACTAAATAAAACATCACTTTAAGTTATATTTCAAAAAATGTTTATAATTTTTTAATTCATCATTTATTATGTCTTTATTATTTAATCATTTGATTCAAGTCAAATGATTAAAAAGGACGACCTCCGTGGCGCATTGGGCGTATAGCCGGCTGAGACGCAGGAGGTAGCGGGTTCGATTCCCGCCACGGAGCAAATGTTTGCATAATCTACAGATAGTTTTTCCGTGTCTGGGTGTTTTTCTATATATTATAAGTATGTACATATTTACAAAAAAAAAAGTATATAAGTATTCTATCAGTTATCTGGTTCCCATAGTACAAGCTCTGCTTAGTTTGGGGCTAGATAACGCCGTGTGAAATGTCCAGCAATATTTATTTATTTTATTTATTTAAGTAAAATCACAAAAAACGGTCATATTATTACGAAAATTTGCAAGGTAACTTTTTACATCTCCTCTCCAAATATGCGTATGACCCTATTATCAAAATCTCGTATATAATTGTACGAGGTTGATAGTGTCCTCGTACCTCGTACGGAAGACCACAAATCTCGTATTTGTACGAGGAACCTCGTACGGTTGGCAACCCTGCTCAAGTCTCGATCCGGCGTCGCCGCGCCCGCCGAAGGGCGGCACATCGCACGTGACGCTACATTAACGACGCACTCTAAACACATCATCAACCCATTATACGCCTTGAACCTGCTACACAAGGTTCAGTTTCATTTAACTGTATTGAGACTAATCCGTTTCTTTGTTGCAATATGGCATTATCGGGCCGTTTTTAGGATGGTATCTCGAAAGAGCCTCGCGCTACATTAATCACTTTATCTCATGCCGCCGGCCGCTGGGCGGGAGCAATCTGAAGTATTCCTTTGAAGCAGAGGTTTTGCTGAGCGTCGAGAGTTTGTCTCCTATACTGAGTTTGTCTGGTCGTTATCTCATTTGAGTCTTGCAGCCGTGCCCGTCTACCCAACATCGATGATTGCTGTCTTTGAGCGCACCCTCGTCAGTCGTCACTGCGCGCCGCGCGCCGCCTGTGGTTCATTAGAGCGAGCGAGCGGGCGCGTGACGTCACAATGACATGCCCCGGGGTCGTCCACGCTGCTGGCTTTCTATTCTATGAAGGCGATGATCACCTTTATTTACAGGGTGTTTCGGAATATCCATGTTAGGTATCCCGGAAGGAGGTCATCGCCCCTAGTTACGCGCATAATGTTTGTTTGATGGCAGGCCTTCGCGCTACGTTCGACAGCCGAGCTTGAGTTAGCGACTGTTTTCACTCTAATAAACTCTTTATCTGTACCTATCTATTTTGTGATACGATCTACTAACATCTCTCAATTTGACATTTTATTATCCATTCTCACGGCATAGAACCGTGTAGCTTTGAACGGTCTCCGAATCGTTTGTCGGTAGACGATAATCAACTGACCTGAAATCCAATAAGTAACTTGCAGTTTCGAATGTTGTCGTGTCACATGCAAGTCGTGCGCATAGCACACTGAGTAAGTACTAAGTACTTACCTGAGTGCACGCACTTTGTACAAGTTACCTGCGCACGTTACAATAAAGCTTTTTTCGAGCCATTAACCAAATAATGGCGTCCGACGGACTGACGCTGACGGGGACCGATCGTGTGTAAACTGTTTTTTTACTTCATGCTTGAGCTGGGACTCGTAATTAACGCTTTATGGCGTGTCTTGTAATAAAACATAAATGCTTTATTCATGGCTAACATTACCAACCATTTCTACTTAATTTTTTATCGGAAATCTATTGCGGTTATTAGAATAAACACTGGGGGCGGTTGCATTCATCGCAACATTCCTGTTTAGAAATCATCGGTTTCTTTAATTAGATTTAAGAGTACAAATAAAAAAAAAAATTTCTAAAAAAAACCCCCCGGTCAAGTGCGAGTAGGACTCGCGCACGAAGGGTTCCGTACCATTATCTATAATAAATATTTTCTTTTATTTTCTTTCACACAATAGCACAATTTTATTTATTTACCTTATTTGAGGTTGGTGCCGATTAAGCTAGTCCTCTAAATTGTATGAGCGCCCATACAACTCAGAGGACTATCTTAATTTGTGTCAACTATGTATGTAATGTTTGTATTTAATGGTGTGCAATAAAGGAATTATCTATCTATCTATGTATGTATGCGGACACTCCTTAATTTGCAATTTGTTTTATTTGTTGGAATTTTTCCTTTATCTGTGCTGCTTTTTGCCAAATTTCGTGGTTCTAGGTCAACGGTAACTACCATATAGGTTTTCGACCCAAAACCTATAGGGTACTTCCGGTTGACCTAGAATTGTCAAATTTGGTTAAAAGCACAAGGAAAGGTTTTTTTCGGAATTTTCCCTTGAGTTGAAAATTAACAAGTTTACGCGAAAATCTAAATTTGCCCATATCTTTTTATCGTGTTGACTCAGGACCTAATACCTAATAGGGACTATATACCTCAGTATCTGGTATAAATTTCAACTTGCTAGGTCCACCTGTTCTTGAGAAAATTGGTGGTGACACACGGACAGACGGACAAGAGGGTGATCTTATAAGGGTTCCTTTTATTACCTTTTGAGGTACGGAACCCTAAAAAACTAATTAATTGAGGGACTAGTGGGCATAAAGGTTTTTTTTTATTGTTTTTCCTGTTTATGGAACAAGCTTATAGCCCACCTGATGTTAAATGGTAATCATCACCTATTTTTTTTAATAGCTTTTGTGGCTTTAGTTTCAGTGCGGCCACGAGACCTATTGTGATCGCCACTTGTTTTTGTGTCACCCCTAGGTTATGCGGGCGTTTAAAGTTCACCACTAAGTCCTACAGCTGTTAAACATTATCGGGATAACGTAGTCTCGTAGGTCACGCACCTTAAAAACGTATCCTACGATGTCATACGGTATACTGCTGTGGGGGAGTGCTGCAGATATAAACACCGTTTTTGTGCTGTAGAAGAGGGCTGTTCGTACAATTTATAATATGGGCCCAGAGAATCATTACGCAATAGTTTAAAGAAATGAATGTTATATGACATTCCCTTGTCAATACACCTATGAAAATCTGATGTATGCTCACAAAAATATTAATTTGTTTAAGAAAAATAGCGATAATCATAATTTTAATAGTATGCAGAAATAAAGATAAACTCGCTGTTGCCACTTGTAGACTCCATAAAGTTAGTAAATCGTTTAAAGGGCAAGGTGTACGCTTTTATAACAAACTCCCAAGGGATGTACAAAGATTGACAATTAATAAATTTAAAAACGATATTAAACAAAATCTTTATAAAAGAGCCTACTATAAAATATCGGATTATTTAGATGATAGAGAAGATTGGGATAGAAATTGCTCCAACTCGTTCAAAATGTTACAGTTTAGACGTAATTTATTTTCTGTATTATGTATTGTAAAAGGATCATTAAAAAATACAACCAGCCTTGTTTCTTGCCTTTCTTTCCTGGCTTGGTCGCGAAGGAACAGGCAGTAAAGTTGGCGTATCAAAGTGATCCTTGTGATTTTAATGAATATTTGACTTTGACTTTGTCTTTGGCACTGCCCTGAGTCCATCAACTTGAGGGATACAGGTGTAAAGCCTCATGGGCCTATAATTACCCTTCAAACGGAAACACAGCAATGCTGCTTGGCGGTGGTACGGTACTTCCCGGGCGAGCCCGAATGGCGCGGCTCCGGTCCGCGCCATGCCTCATGGTCTCGCGGAGGCATTAATGCTAAAATTTAATCGAATCGTGCGATCCGGATTAACGATACAGTTTAATTTTACGCGCCGAATTGAAAAACCATTTTGTAACCGGAATTGCGTAAACGACTTTTGATACCTAACTGACCGCTCATATTATACTCGTACGAATAAAGTAGAGCAGTTTCAACATTTTCAAATCAAATTCTATCGCGTAGTCATTTTCTGCTTTTAAATTATGATTGCTCTATCAATTAGATAAGGGCCTATATTGGGTTTGTACAAAGATGTGGCGTTGTATATTATGTATTGTATCTAAGTATTGATATTGATGAGCAATAGTTTTGATTTTTGTAAATGGATATAACTTTTTTAAATTGAATAATGTTTATTGGTAACAAATAGATACGTACAAAGGAGTATAAATGCCCACATAAGGCAGACACAATAACAATTGCATTATAAATAAACATGCATGTACTAATAAATGACATATTAATACATAGGTCACACTAAAAGTTTCCGGAATTGGCCACTTACATAAACAATATTTTAAAGTTATTACTACATTTGAAAATGGAACACTTTAGCCGTAGAATAAAATTTGTTTGATTGTGAATTGTTTTCACATTGTGGCGTTATTTTAAAAATTGCATGATTACAATAAAATGGATTTAACTCGGGAAAATTTTGTGGCATGTTTTTTTTACGATTTTAAGTGTAATTTGACAGCTCAGTAGAGCCTTGTTCGGCTTCAATCTGCTTTTGGCGAAGGAGCACCATGCAAGACGACTATTTATAGCTGGTTTGCAGAATTCAAATGCGGTCAATCTCCATAATGAGATCCGAATATCTTTGGACATAAGCATGAGTCAAATACGGTCAATCCTACACAAACGTTTAGGTGTGAAAAATCTGTATTCTCGATGGATCCCACACCATTTGACTGATGCTCAAAAACGGACCGCATCACTTGGTGCCATGCTATGCTTGCCAGATAAAACGAAGGGGCTTCCAATTTGGTGTGGGACATAGCAACAGGTGACGAAACATGGATTTATAGCTATGATCCCAAAATGAAGCAGCAATCGAGCGTATGGGTCTTTCGAGATGAGCCGAAACCAACCAAAGTGGCGCGCGTGAAAAGTGCCTAGAAGCGGATGATTGCTTCTTTTTTTAATAAAACTGGAAATGTGGCTGCTGTTGCTTTAGAAAATCGTCATACCGTGAATAGTGACTGGTACACGACCATTTGTTCACCGGAAACTATTGACAAACTCCGTGAAAATAACGGTAAACGCCGTATCATCTTGACCCACCACAATGCAAGTTCCCACACGGCCAGGCATACAAATGAGTTTTGGAAGGTGAAAAACGTACAACTTATGAGTCATCCAGCATACAGTCCTGACCTGGTATCGTGTGACTTTTTTCTGTTCCCAAAATCAAGAACCAATTACGCGATCAACGGTTTTCATCACCAGAAGAGGCTGTCGAAGAGTATGAAAAACATGTCACGTCACAAAGACGTCACGTCGTCAAAGGTTATTTTAAGAAACAATAAATTCATTTTTGACCATTAATAATATTTTTTTATTATTGATTCCGGAAACTTTTAGTGTGCCCCTCGTAGTACATGAAAATATATATTACATGTTGCAAATTATTTATAAATAAAATTGTTGTACTCTTTATCATGGAGGGTTCGTTGAAGTTCGGACTATAAATATCTGTTTCTCGAACTTCAGCGCTCTCCATCGGATCATTATGTGATCGGTTGTAATTATATTTGATCGAGCGAAGCCAGATCTCCAAATCAACTTGGGCAAATTGGCGTTGTATGTATGTATGTATGTTTGTTTGTCCGAGGATAACTTTCGAAGCGTTTATGCGATCATCGTGAAATTTGGTATATAGGTAGCTCATTGTGGAAAAATTTTGGTGTGACTCAATGAGCTAAAAATTTTGGGGGGTTTTTGAGATATTAGGGTTCAAGAGAGGTAAAAAAAATGAAAATGAGGCTATTAGGTCAAATGGAACGTCGAATGAAAGGTCTTTGTTTGTACATTTCAACCCCGTTTTTATTTTTAGTTTAATGTTTGTACTTTTTGAGTTATTAGCCATAATAAAAACTAAACTTTGACAAAATTCACAGGGTACACCAGTGACCCCACAGTGCTGTAATTTGGTATGCGTGTAGCTTATATATCACAAATATAGGCAAAAGTTTGAAATCTAGAATAACTGCAATTTGTACCCCAAAAAAGGGTAACCAATTAACATGAACTCCCGTTACCTGTAATTTGAATGAAACTACAGGTTAAGTTAGCTGGTTTTTGTTTCGTGGTACTATTTTGGTAGTCAAAGATTACGAATAATATTTTTTTTATTTTTAAGGTAGGCTCACGAGATCTCAGTTCGGGGCGAACCACTAGTTTATTATAATTTATAATCCTTTATTTTATCACAATTTTATATATGTGAATAACTATTTTTGTACTCACCATAAAAGGTTATATATATGAGGGTGTCCTGATGTAAGAGTTTCTATGACAAAGTTCGCACGTCTCATCCCAAGTTACGTAGTTCAAATGTATACACAATACGCGCCTGCTACGAAAGTGAAAATAAATCTCAGTACAATATCTCAGAACACAACAACTCACCATACAATGGCTGTCGATTGCGTTTCATTAGTAAGGACAGATGCCACAACATGCCGTGATGTCTGTGCTGGTCCTCGAGTGGGATCGAAGAATGCGATGATGATGCCGGTTCACTACCTAGCTTGTGCCTTCGTAGACAACAGCCAGGTGACGTCAGCAAAGTGAAGCTAATCACGCAATCGTCAAAATCAATATTCCCGTGTTTGCGTTTTCGTTAATCAGCGCAATACACTTGAGGTCACGGTGGACTTGACAAATGTTGCTAAAATTGCTGACATTAGGTTTACGTAGGACGTTGTAGGTACTTCAGAATTGATTGATTGAAAACACTTTATTGCACTTATAAAACTAGTAGATACAAAGGCGAACTTAATGCTAAAGAGCATTCTCTACCAGGTAACCTTTGTGTATTGATATGTTGTGCGAAATATGGTCGTTATAAAATTTACGAGAAGAATTGAAGAAACTCTTGGTAAACTCAGCTGCTTTTTCAAACATATGTGACGTTTAAGATAAGTCTAGCTCTTAAATAAGCACTAACTCCTGCTAAATGTTCGTAATTTTTTCCAAATTTGTTTCGGGAAATTCAACTATATTTTGAGAAAAAGCTGTTCTCTTTAATGTGTAGAATATACAGTGTGAATATACAGTGACGATATTCAAGTGACGATTTCTCAAAACATAAAAAAGACTTCTCGAAAAAAAAACTACTAGTTATATGATCAAATTTTAAAGAAAATCGACTAAGTTTAGGTGATTAATTCGATATAAAACTTACTGCCTACTCTTGCAATCGACATCCAAAAATAAAGGCCTAATTGATATCTCTTTCGGAAATGGCTGCGGGTTTTGGGTTAGAAAGGGATAACAAGAGATATCTCGAGACGTCACCAATACAGTATCTGTGGTTAGATGGCAAGTATTATGCAATAGCACAACATAATTTGAATAGTGTTTGTTTTTACATGCCAAAATAAATTTCACATTTCTATGGTAAACATTTCACAAATTTATTTATTATGCTCATCAAAATAGCCCCTTTCATTTTTGTGCGTATATTATCAAACACCCTATATTGTAGAGCAACATTAAAGAATCTAATCGACTGCATATAACCAGAGTTTCTCATACTATGCGTACCTAATATTATGGTGTGTATATAAAATAAATACAATCCGTGCCTGACGTTGGAAATGTAATATCAAAGTAACATTTCCGACGGAGTCTCAACATCTCGAGTGTCGGATGTATCGAGTTCCGGCGCAGCTTGCCTCGTACTCACTGTTCATTATTCCGTGATGCGAGTAAAGATTAGATTACAGTTAGTGGTGCGGCGCAATGTACAGAGAGGCGGTCGTTACGACTCAGGATACTGGTCAATGTACGTAGAATTGTGCGTATCGAGTAAACATTCATCGCAGTTGCAGGTCATACGCAATTGGCTTTAACAATTGCATTACTAAATAGCAATGCGTTTCCGGCTACAACTCCCGTACATAAAGAAGCTCTTACTGAATACCTTATCCCACTTTACCTATTTTTTACTTTACAAATTGTTTGATTTGTGTTTTCTTCACTGTTCATTGTCAAAGCTTGAAAAGACGAAATATATTTTTCATATCATAAATCTTTTTATTGTTCTTACAAGAGTACATTTATAACTAGGGTTGCGAATTCTTCTTACAAGTTGAATTAACCTGTTAGATGAGTTGACCATCAAAATAGTGCCCTGAAATTATAACCAACTACTTGACCTACAGTTTCAATCAACTTACAAGTAACGGGAGTTCATGTAAATTGGTTACCCTTTTTTGGGCTAGAAATTACAGTTATTCTGGATTTCCAACTTTTCCCTATATTGTGTCACTAAAGCTACACGCATACCAAATTTCAGCACTGTGGGGGTCACTAGTGTATGTTGTGAATTTTGTCAAAATTCAGTTTTTATAATGGCTAATAACTTAAAAACGACAAGATTTAAACTAAAAATAAAAACAATGTCGAAATGTATTTACAAATACCTTTTATTAGACGTATCACATGACCGGATAATCCCATACATATATAACAAATTTCACGATGATCAGATAAACGCTTCGAAAGTTATCCTTGGACAAACAAATATACATACATACATACAACGCCGATTTGCCCAAGTTGATTTAGAGATCTCGCTTCGCTCGATCAACTATTACCATGTTGTAAAAGTGAGTAATATTTATCTACAAGCTTTTGTGCTCTTCGTTTGGCCTAATAAAGGTTGCCGAGAGCCTTCGGGTGCAGAAATCGGTAATCTACGGGAGAGACCTACGGTGGTCCTTGTGCATGTTCTGTAGCTGATATGATGATAATGATAATCTTTTTGTGCTTGGGGGATAAGCAACAAAAGACTTATAAGAGTAGTTGAGAGTTATAAGAGTGTGAGTAAGTTCAAAAATCAACTTTAGCAGAAAATGTTTGTCCACGAGTACACGGGCATCGGGCGATGGTCTTGGGCATCGAGCAACGCCAATTGTGAATGAATGTAAATGCGGCACTGCCACCGGCACTGGCACAGTGTAGCAGCGCGCAGTAGCACGTGTGACGTCACGCCGCATGTGTGCGACAGATGTGTGGCCTCGCGGGAGGCAAGTCACCGACTGACTACCTACCATCACGTATATACGTATTGCAACGCACACTTACTAATACCATTAGATACTCAGTTAGCTAATCAGTTTCAAATTACAAAATACCCGAATTGTGCCCGAGTCTGTTAACGTCTATCAGAATAGTTTTGTAGCACGCGGGAGTCGCTACGAAGATGCCTCGTAGTTTCCACGTTGACGATGTACCTGCTTAGTCACCGCGGAATAGACGTGTCGTAGATGACATGACGCGTAGGCGATGCGTAGCCTCCGCGTAGAACGCTTTGACATCTCATAGAAGCAGCGTAGACTTTGCGTAGCCACTGCGCTGAATGCGTAGCCGCCTCGTAGATGCCGTAGACGATAGGTAGCCGATGCGTAGCCACCGCGTTGAATGCGCAGACGCCTCGTAAATGCACCGTAGCCGATGCGTACCCACCGAATTGAATGCGTAGACGCTTCGTAGATGCACCTTAGACAATATGTAGCCTATGCGAAGCCACCGCGTAGAATGCGTAAACGACTCGTAGATGCAACGTGGTCGATGTGTAGAACGCGTAGATGCCTCGTAGACGATACGTAGCCGATGCGTAGCTACTACGTAGAGCGCGTAGACAACTCGTAGTCACCTCGTATGTGCCCGTTGCGTAGATAAGATTCATCTTTACTAATTTTTCTTTACAGAGTATAAAATAAAGTCGCTTCCGCTGTCTGTTACCATAGATCTTTTAAACTACGGACTACTTTAAAAACAGATGTTAATGTAGTTTTCAGCAATAGATAGAGTGATTCAAGAGGAATGTTAATATGTATAACTAGCTTCCGCCAGCGGCTTTGCACGCGTTATTTATCAACAAAAAGTAGCCTATGTGTTAATCCAGGTTATAATCTACGTACATATCGATTTGAAAGTACCTCTGTCTCTCTGTCTGTTTGTTACCTTTTCACGACTTAACGGCTCGACCGATTTCGATGGAATTTGGTACCTATATACCTAGATAGATTATTAATAGACTTGAGACATAGGATACACTTTACGCGACTGCACCGAAGGAGGGTAATGTTTTATTGACAACCCACGCGTGTAAAGCCGTGGGCGCAAGCTTGTTTTATATAAAATCGTCTCCGCATTCACTCTCAGAACTCACAAGTGGAAGTTTGTAGAAGTAGCTTTAATAGAAGGAACTTTAGAAGAAACTTTGATGCATTTTTTTCGGAAAGTTCAGTAAGCGAAACAATGTGCTTTAGTTCCATTCCAGTTGCATTAGCCAATTACCTAATCCAAGTGTCGGTGACAGCGCGGTGTTGCATGCGCCCCTTTTACTGTGGAGGGTGCAGGATGGAACTCAATCAACTCTACATATGTACCTATCCCTAAGAGTAATCTTTCACTTTAAAAATATCTACAGTTTATTAAAAAAAAGTTTTGTATGCAGACGTAGCGTGTCCGGACATGCACAATCTGGTGCAGGTCGAGGCACCGCCGCCAACGTCGCCCCCTCACGTGCTCAAGGCCAGTTCTTTCAATGAATTCACTTAGCAACGAATGAGCTGTGAATAGCACTAGGGCTAGATGGATGCCCGTTGATATGAGTCTAACATTAGTCATAGCACAACCATTTTATACCACTTGCGTTATTATTAAAAGAATATAAGGCGCATCTAACTACAAGGAGGACTTAATGCTATTACCAACCACTATATACCGCTAATAAATGGGATAACTTATTTCCTGTGATAATAATCAAGGAAGGACCTTATCCAACACGTACGTAATTTTACGTTCAAATTATTCCGATTTTGAATGCATTTGCTGCGTTGATCCGATCATCGTAGAATACGGTATATAGCACTCAGGTATAGCTGAGCTTTCTATCAGTAAAATAACTATCAGTCGGTTCAGTACTTCCGGAGATTACCCATTACATACATACTTACAAACAAATTTTACTTCTGTATAATATTAGTAAAGACAAGTATATTCGCTCTCTTCAAGTCATATAGTTTTAGGTAGTTATAAAAAAACTGTAGCTACCCCAGCATGCTCCGGTCCTCTTTGTTTAAGATAAATAAGACCGAAACGATGAGTCATACAAACAGTTCAGCCAACGCAGCATCCTCCAGCCCAATCTTTTTGAGATTTTAAGACAAATAGGGTCGCAATTTTTTCTAGATCTCAAAATCAGCTGTATGTAACTGTCATAACATAAATGAGTCATAAATAAAATCCTTTTTGTTATGTCTTATCATTGCGCCTATATCTAACATGAAGAGAGTGGGCTGGAATCGCTACGGTAGCTGCATTTTGTATGGCTCATCATTGCGACAACATTAAACTTAGAGGGAGTGGACTGCGGGTTGCTGCGGTAGCTAGATTTTTTTATGACATATCATTGCGCCTTATTTATAAGATATAACATGAAGAGAGTAGGCTGCGGTCACTACGTCGTTTTGGCGTGAAGGATAACAAAGAACAAAAGCATTTTTCTATAGAAACTTTAACGACTCAGTCTTACCTCATGGAAACTGATTTATGAGATAAAAAGTAGCTTATATGCAATTCTAGATCTAGAACTACACTTCTGCAAAGTGTGAACCCAATCCGTTAAGTGGTTTTGGTGTGAAGGGTAACAAAGACCAAAACCATTTTCGTATACTTTGATACCCCATTTTTATCCCATGGGAACTGATTTATGGGATAAATCGTAGCCTATGCGCTTATGTTATTACCGGCCAGCACTTCATGCGCGTTCATAATTTTTAACTAGTGGTTCGCCCCGAACTAAGATCTCGCGAGTCTCCCAAAACACAAAAACAAAATATTCTTACGCCATAAGACACCCGCGCAACTATGCCTAAACGTTTTTAGTGGCTAAATATGATTTAAAGAGTTGTCAAATCATACAAATACGTAAAATTTAAACATGCTTAGTCGCTAAATACCTTTATGGATTGTTGTACAAGCCGGCCTTAATCTTTAACTAATAAAATAGTGCAACAAAATAAATAACTAACTAACTTGACCTACAGTTTCATTCAAATTACAGACAACGGGAGTTCATGTAAATTGGTTACTATTTTTTGGGGTACAAATTGCAGTTTTTCTGTATTTCAGACTTTTGCCTATATTTGTGATACTTAAGCTACACGCATACCAAATAACAGCACTGTGGGGTCACTTACCCTGTGAATTTTGTCAAAGTTTAGTTTGTAGTATGGCTAATAACACAAAAACTACAAAAACTTTACTAAAAATATAAAACGGGGTCGAAATGTATTAGAAGACCTTTCATTTGACGTCTCATTTGACCTAATAGTCTCATTTTCATTTTTTTTACCCCTCTTGAACTCCAATATCTCAACGACCCTCTAACATTTTTGCTGATTTAGTCACACCAAAATTGTGGCATCACCTATGTATCCAATTTCACAATGATCGGATCAACGCTTCGAAAGTTATCCTCGGACAAACAAACATACATACATACAACGCCGGTTTGCCCAAGTTGATTAGGAGATCTCGCTTCGCTCGATCAATTAAATAGTATTCTAAATTCACGCGTCATTTCGTCACTTTTATTAAGTGTGCCGGAATGACTCATTTTGCGCACACTTATCGAGGAACCCTTCGCCTCTTTTCGAATAGAAGGGATGCAAATTACATTGTAGCATATTATAAAGCTTAGGTATATGGGCGGGTAGGTTATCTACACAGCACCCCTATGCAGTGCTTATAGAAGGCTGTCATACTTGTTCGCTATAGTTCTCAGAATGTCCATAAAATGTGTTCTACTTTTTTTCATAAGTTGCGATATGATCGTCGCGCTCTGTAATTTGAGATTTATCAGAGAGCGTAGTCTCCGCAAATTGCTCGTCTCGAGATCCGCGACTTCATCAAACTGTATCGGTAACGTACACACTGTAACGCATGTGGCCTTTCCTTGCGTAAACAAACTCGCCAGCGTGCAAAAACTTTGCCACTAATAATAATAATGAGTTACATAAAGTACATAATTATGTAAATCGCTGAATGTCACGTAGAGTTATAATTAGCGCGCCGACACTGCGGCAGCATCTGTGGCGCGGGTCCAACTAGTGCCATGATTTTTTGCTGCGTTTCCAATTTGCAACTTTCTCGTTTTATAGCGCTAACTGTACGTGCTCTTAGGGGCGCAACAAAAAGATAAAAGAATAGATTGTTCCGACGAGAGGCAAGGCCTCGTAATAATTATAATTTGAGGCAGCCGTTATGAAATGACGGTAGATAGTGTTATCGTGGCAGCTTGTTAAGATCGCTGCCTATCGCCTCGCATCGCGCCGCGCTCTGCTCACGCGCCTTTATCGCGCAACCGATTACTCATTACGACTACAAACTATCCCGATTTTAATACATCACGTCACGTCACGACACGTGCTTACATTGCTTCATTCCTTCCAGACCAAAATGGTAAAAACGGAACGGCGTTAATAGCGCATATCTTGTCACTCGCAAATAAATCAAAACCCCGTTTTAAAAAAACGGGGTAAGTACACCCCGTTTACTTTGCTTCGCCAAAACATGAAATTTGGCACCGTCCGTAACTAATCCGTAAACTAGTTTGTCAATCGGGGAATCTTATTTTACTAAAAGATAAGATTCACGTTATGAAATAAAACCTGTTTTGCGGTGCCTAGGTCTTCCCTTATTGCCTAAGTAGGTAAGTTATTGTTACGCCGAGGCTGTTAAACAATGAGTAATAATCGTAACTTCTCGAACGCTTTTGTCTTGCTGCGTTATTGTTGTTATTGTCTGCGGTTGCGCACAATGGAGAGTGGCCATTGTGTCGAGGGACCGACCCTTTCCTGGAGCGATCGAGATCGTTCTCGAACAATCGAAATATGCGCGATATAAATAGGCCGGAGAGATGGCCGGACAGTCAGTCTGAGTCAGTCTCAGTGAGTTAGTCTCAGCGAGGCCCTGGAGGACTGACGTGGGAAGGGTCTCGCGTGAACAGTAGTTGCTCCTGAGTCAGTCTGGATTAAGCTATACGTGCCATCATTTCGGTGACTTTAAGTGGTGCAACAGTGGTGTGAATTATTGTGTTGTGATACGTGTGTCCAAGTTCGTGTATTCATCGTTTAGTGTTGAATAAAAGTGTTATTTTGGTTAAATCGATTCCCATTATTTTATCCCGAACCCTCAGCTCGTAACATTATGTATGATTTTTTTTTACTCAATAAAGCGTCGTGTCATCTTGACTACCGAACCCTACACTGTGCGTGATCCGACATGCAACTAAGAGTAGGTAAGCAATACGTACTATTTAGAGAGGAGTTCATTTATTGATCAAATCGGCGTTGTATGTTATGTTTATGTATATAGGTGATGGCACAATCCTAGTGTGACTAAAGCATCTAAAAATTTTGGGCGATTGGATATTTTGAGATATTAGGGTTCAAGAGGGATAAAAAAAAACCAAATGAGACCATTCGGTCAAAATGTGGTTTCTAACAAAAGGTATTCATCAGTACATTTCGACCTCATTTTTATTTATAGTTTAAACTTTGTAGTTTTTAAGTTATTAGCCATAGTAAAAACTGTAACGAAATTCACAGGGTACACCAGTGACCCCACAGTGCTGAAATTTGGTATGCGTGTAGCTTTGATGACACAAATATAGGCATAAGGCTGAAATCCAGAATAACTGCAATTTCTACCCCAAAAAAGTTAACCAATTAACTTGAACTGCCGTTACCTGTAATTTGAATGAAACTGTAGGTCAAGTCTTTTGGTTATTATTTGGTGGCACTATTTTAATAGTCAAAGATTTAAAATAATATTTTATTGTTTTTATGGGAGACTTGCGAGATCTCAGTTCGGGGTGAACCACTATTATTTTATTTTTATGGGAGATTCGCGAGATCTCAGTTCGGAGCGAACCACTAGTTATTTTCATTAAGCATAACTATCGCTGTCAAGGTCAAGCACCATTCTTTAGAGCTTTAAACTTTTGTCGTTTTTCGTTGCTTCTAGATGCTAGAGCCTAACTAAGGTGATATGGTAGCATCGTGCCGAGTCGAGCCGTCGCTAATCCTGGTCCTTGTCTCCGAGAAGGGGCCGCGCGCCGGCCGGCAGGCCGCATGGATACGCATAATCCTCTTAAAGTTGCGATGTAAATTATTACCTATATAGCTAGTACCTACCTACCGATACCTACAGACAGAACTGACAGTATTCCAGGTCAACAAGTTTAGTCTTTTTTTCTAGTTATTGAAAAGTGCTTTGTCGCACGTGCGATCATGCCGCCCGTCTTAGCCGCCCAAGCTTAGTCGGGATATTACCGTGACTATTCAAAGACTTCAGCAGTTGCATGCGTCTGTGAAGGATTTCAAACGAATAATTTCTTCTAAAAAATAACGTTATTATTCGTATTGATTTACTAGCTTAAAATTTCCCGTTCCCGTGGGAACTGCGGGATAAAAACTATATAAACACTCTTGTCAAAGTAACGCGGCATTTCATGTAAATGACTTCACGACAATGAACGATTGATGGTTAAATTATGTGGATATTGTTCATACAAAATTACTAAAATCACGATTAAAAAATGGGGGGTCGGGGGTAGGAGGGTGAAAAATAATTTAAGTACGACCTATTCTCATACCTACCAATACAGAATAGATAAAACACCAGAAGAAGTGAACGCGCCTAAATACTGAAGCGTGAACATCTATGTATAAATAGAGTAGATGTTGACGCGAACGCTAATGTTGCCAACTTGAGGGTTTTCCCTAAATTTGGGGATAAATTAGATGAAAAGGAGTATTTTTAGGGGCTATATTTTTTAGGGGCGTACACTAGGGGTACAACTTTTTGACGCATTTTTCAGGAGTTTTTTAGGGGAATTTTCTAGGGGGAAATCTTTTGTAGCGGTTGTAACGTAAACTAGAAAATCATTGATTGGATTGATGAATTACATTTTATGAAGGTATGTAATCTCGTAGACATCAGCAGAAAAATGATCTCTGTAAATTAAGGTAAAAATTAAAGGATATTAGCTAATACTCAAGCGTGTATAATAATAGTCTAGGGTGATCTTGAGTTAGTGTTAGGGGGAAAGAGGGGGATTTCGAGATGACGCTAAGGGGGGACGTTTAGTCGAGGTTGGCAACACTGGCGAACACCATTAGTTACTCTGTGTCACGCGTGACGTGTTTTACAATGTTCAATTTAATTATGATATGCCTTCTTGTGTCGTACCAAGGTGTAAAAATTCAGCTGGGTTCAAATTAAAAACAAGATGGGACCACATTTCATACGTAAGTAGAGCATTTAGATGTTGTGTTATTTGTTTATTGAATAAATCGTTTGGTTTGTAATTGTCGTAAATAATGATCCTCCATTTTGCTAGTGTTGCCAAATATCGAATGTTATTATTTCCCCTACTCTAGAATTCTGAGATTAAAAAGTTTTATTAGTTGTAGTTTTAAATTATACTAGTGGTTCGAACCGAACTGAGATCTCGCATAACTCCCAAAAAATAAAAAATAAATTATTTTTAGGGCGCAACGATTGGCGCAACGATGCCTAAACGTATTTAGTGGCTAAATATTTAAGGAGTTCTCAAATCAAACAAATATGTCAAATTTAAACATGTTTAGTCGCTAAATACGTTTAGGGAGAGTTTTGCAAACCGACCTTAATATTTGCCTAATAAAATAGTGCCATAGTTACATTAGTTGTAAGTATGTATCTTACCAAAAACATTTACCCCAAAACGAGTATATAATGACCATGACTAAGCTAGCAACATTACGCGGGTCTTGTTTTATGGACACAGCGCAAGACTTGCAATCACAGCTGAATGCGTCTTCTTGTGTTTTATCCATTCCGTGCCTAGCAAATATACAAAAAAAACATTAAAATCGGTCGAACCGTTTCGGAGGAGTGCGATCACTAAAACCGTGACACGAGATTTTATTTAACAAGAAAGAAGAAGTAGATAAAAGTTTCTTAAGTCGTCCAGAGCCTGTTCACAAAATTTGAACGCTCGAGTTTAGGTAAAATACGGCAGCATTGTGTAAGTTTGCTTAGCGATCCACACAAACACAATGCAAGCAGTACAGCGCGACTCTCGAGACGGACAGCCATACTCGTAGCTCGCGAGTCGCGACATTTGCCCAACTCTTCGCGCGCCGCCGTCTCCGCGCCACTTCTTGCATCTTGGTCTTCGACAAGCGTAGGTATATGAAGTTGAATTACGTTATAAGCATTGAATTTACGCTTACGTAATAATGGCGCTAAATTCAACGATCAGAAGGTTCAGTAACTGTACCTACTTATTATATATACAGAATCACACAGAACCAAACACCACGAGTAGGTAAATGTAGAACTTGATTTGTTTGCATCTTTACTGGTACTGAGTAATAAGTGTGTATGCACAAAGAAGCATCCGCTGCACACTCCAGAGATCACCACCGACGGACTTCGTAATTGCATATTACTCACCTGCGTCGTACGATTCTCCACCCTAATCCTCTAACCGTACGGCTTCTAGTCCCTAGAACTTTGCGAACTCATTTCTAAATACACGCCATAAAGCAATCAGGGCAGTATTCAATGGTGTATAGAGTGGAGAGTTGACTGGCGCCGCAACGTGGCACGGAGTCGTCGGGTTGTCTCGCCCGGGGCTTCCTCGCAGTCCTTCCTACGGATACGTGCCGTGCCGTGCCGAGTAGATATTCATTATATTTTTACCCCTTATTGGAAAACGATGCAAGCATTTTATCTATTCGTAGTCGGTATTCGGTAGCCGACTGCGAGCGAGAGCATGCGTTCACGCCACCCGCCTGCTCGTCGGCCTCGTTCCCGTCTTGCATGCCTACCTCATAGGTCGGAATAATTCCACTTTGTTGGCTTTCATTAGATTAAGATTTCCTCCGGGGTGTAACTAACTAATTACCCATCTGTCGTGTATACTCAAAGCTGGTAAATTGTAGAATTAAGAAACAGTGTTTGACTTTACACATAAGTTTAATTAGAATTAGGTAAGTATTAAGAAACGACCTCAAACTGCCTCTACCTTATCTAGGTATCTAAATTAAATTAACTAGGAAAAGTTTACGAAATGCTTATTATATACATACATACTTAAGTACATAATGCAATTTAAAATGCACTGCTCAACGGTTTGACTATTAAACTCTGCTTGATAGTTTTTTTACCAGCCTTAAAATTGCGGTTATTAAATTTGAGGGTCATGAATATGCGCAGACGCACGAACACTTTCAGGAGATAGTCGAACGGAAAGCAGGAGCACTGGCACGAGGACTTAGGCAGCGGAATCACTTTTAGCAAACTGAAGATCTTACTGCCGGGCCGGTCTTCGATGCTGTTCGCAAAATGATCCGTGTACACGCCATCCAACTTCTCAACGTACTCGTACAGAGCCTGAGAGGGAAGCTTCAGTTTCTTATAGTAGGGCGCTTTCTTGTTGTACGCCTCGAAGTGAGCGAACAGGTCGGTTTGATTCAAGTTCGGTAGCTGCTTCAAAGCGGCGGTCATTTCCTTACAGCTGTGTTTTTCGGAACATTTGTAGAGCAAGTAGCTGGTGACGTACTTGAGCGTGTGAGCTTCGGGCAGGTCCATCTGCGGCTCGCTCTCGGAGCCGAGTGACACGAGCGAGGGCTTCGGCTCCACGATGGGAGTGATCATCTTGTTGCTGATGATCTCATCCGTCTTCAGCAGGATCTCGTAGATGTCCGGCTCACGCTCGCCGTCCGCCGCGCTCTTCATCATGTTCACGAGGTACATCTCAGAGAAGGCGCGCATGAACTGGATGGGCAGCGGCTCGGGGCTGTGCCCACCCGGCTGCTGGTGCCGGATCGCGTCGAACAGCTGGTCCAGGCTCTGTCGCGTGAGCCGCCGCGTGAATATACTCTGAAACCCTTCCGTTTTCATATCCTCGAACAATCGGAATAGAGATTGTATAGTTATTTGGAAACTCAGGAATGTATCGCTCTGGATCGTGTTCTCTCTCCCGGTGTTGCGGTTGGTGGTCTGCATGCATGCGAACATATTCTGACCGTCTTTTAACATGTTTTTCTGTTCATCGGTCATTTTAAAAGGTGTTTGTGTTTTTGCGTTCTTCACCTCGGAGGAATTGAGTACATCGAATAGTTTGTCCATGGTGATGATGAAGTTGGCGGTCGCCCTCGCGTTGTCAGTTATTTTCCCGAAGTCGATGTACGTCTCGAGCGCCGCGTAGACCGACTTGCT
The DNA here is from genome assembly GCA_963924445.1 of Philereme transversata. Lineage (NCBI taxonomy): Eukaryota > Metazoa > Arthropoda > Insecta > Lepidoptera > Geometridae > Philereme > Philereme transversata. Next base: position 19,627,116 of record OZ004347.1, read on the forward strand.
GAATATCTGCACGGCGTACTGCACCTTCTTTCTGTCATTGTTGTTCGGTTCAACGTGCGACTTTGTTATTTTGGGTATTATCATTACTTTTTTTTCTTTTTGATGCTCGTAAAGTTGTTCGATATAGTACCAAGATATTACGTCTCTGTCGAGATGAAAATTACTCGAAATAAGGTCATTACGCAGGCACTTCATTAAATGTGGGACGTCTAAGATATAATATATTTTGCGTTCATCTACGAAAAAGTACGGCGTTGCGACCGTAACGTTTTTGATAGCCTTCGCGTACTTGTCGTAGTTGGATCCCTGTCCGGAGACGATGGCCTTAACCTCGACGCCGACCTCGATGAGCTTGCGGATGACATCGTCTAGCCAAGAGTCCAGCTCGACGTATTGCTCAGCGCTGGCGAGGAAGGAGTATGCGACGGGCTGCTGCCAGTCCACGTACATGCCCTGCAGCTCGATCGCGAATGAGATGCTCGCCAGCTCCGGCGACACGGTGCCGTTCACGCTCTGCAGCCCGATCATGTCGTCCGTTTTTGGCTCGTAGAATAGATTGCGCTTCAGGACCATTTCATCCACGCAAAGCGTGCAATATTTCGCTTCGGCAGGTAGTGATTTGAGTTTCAATGACAGACCGTGCAAAACCTGCTCATCGAGTTTCGGAGGAATCTGCAGCTTCAGTCTCCGGATGGTGCTCTCGCTGGGAAGCTTGAGCGCGGACTGCAAGCAGCGGTACGCGTGCGGGCTCGAGTAGTGCAGGTTCAACGCGAACGTTTTGTATTCCGAGTCGAAGCGGTTACCTTTGAATTTGCTCTTTATTTTATTTTGCCACTCGATCAACTTTTGAAACCTTCGAGAGATGTCGTCGTCCGGATCGGGTACCGCAAGTGAATTTTTAAGCTCTACTTCTTTTTCAATTTTTTCAATTTTTAGCTCGAGCCGTTTGCGTTTCGTTTCTGAAACTTGTAGCTCCTTCTGGAGCTTCCGCTTGACCGGGCAGTTCTTGTACTCTGCGACGGATCCCTTGGAGGTCTGCGTGGACTTGCTGACAAGCTCGGGCACCTCGGCCTCGAAGGCGGTGACACGCTCACGCTCGCGCTCCGGTGAGCTGGGCTCCGACTTGATGACGACGTCGCACATGGAGGCGCTCTCCTGGGCCTGGTTCGGCAGGTGGCGCGTCGGCACCGCGTCGTCCCTTAGCAGCTTCAGGGTCTTCACGTTCATTTGTGATTCGTCGAAATGTGAAGCGCACACCAAGTAGCTTTTAACGTTTAATTCTTCTTTGTACAGTAGATCTTCTCTTCCGATTATGACCAACCATTCTCGGCGCCTGGAATGAAAAACAATATTCATAGAGCGAATGTCTGTCGATCGATTGCGTGCGTATCGATTACTAGGTACATGCTTTAATACATTATTTTGTTAATTCTTATAACAAAATCATTAGCAACGCCCTCACTCAGAAAATGTGCTAATATTAGGTACATGAACCTAATCATGCGACGCCGCGTCGACGCAACAACACATTGTGTGAATCTCACCCCATTCAGGGTGCACGGCTGGGAGTGCTGCATGCAGCACGTTTCTTACGATTTAGTCCCGTTTGCACTTTGCACAGCCCTTAAATATACAACTTAGATAATTTTACTGAAATTAAACATTAATAAGTTTTTTGTTGAATAATTACTTTTTAAACAAGCTTTTATAAAATTCATAATCGGAACCGCAAGCAGATTCAAATGAGCCTACTATAACCAATTCAGAAGTTCCGTTGTCTAGCATCCATCTTCATCATGAGACCACCTTCATGGTACCATATTATTAGTCCCGTTAAATATTCATTATTCATTAAAATCACATGGATCATTTTGAAACGTCAATTGTACCGCCTATTCCTCCGCGACCAAGCTTTGAAGCTTTGAGCTTTGGGAACACATGACACGACATCTAACAATAACTTACCTAGTATGTAGGTCCTTGTTATTGCACATAATATAAAATGTCTACTTTTAGGGTTCCGTACCTCAAAAAGTAAAAAAAGGAACCCTTATAAGATCACTCTCTTGTCCGTCTCTGTCCGTCTGTCCGTGTGTCACCTCCGATTTTCTCAGGAACGGGTGGACCTAGCATGTTGAAATTTATACCAGATACTGAGGTCTATAGTCCCTATTAGGTGTATAAAAATCAAGGTCCTGAGTCAACACAATAAAAAGATATGGGCAAATACAAATTTACGCGAAAACTTCTAACTAACAAAATTTACCTTATTAACAACTTTTTTATTTTTCGGAATTTTCCATTACTTGTGCTTGCTTTTAACCAAAATTGACAATTGTAGGTCAACCGGAAGTACCCTATAGGTTTTGGGTCGAAACCCTGTATGATAGTTCCAGTTGACCTAGGATCACGAAATTTGGCAAAAAGCAAGGTAGCAAAAAGCAGCACAAAAAAAGGAAAAATTCCATAAAATAAAACAAACGTAAAAATGAAAGGGTTGTGCCCATACGTACATAATTGACGCCAATTAAGATAGTTTACTGAGTTGCATGGGCGCTCATACAATTTAGAGTAGGTACTAGCTTAATCGGCACCAACCTCAAATTAGGTAAATAAATAAAATTGTGCTATTTAATTGTGAAAGAAAATAAAAGAAAATATTGATTATATGATAATGGTACGGAACCCGTCGTGCGCGAGTCCGACTCGCACTTGGCCGGTTTTTTTGGTTTACTAAGTATTTTAGTAACCGACTTCATAAAAAGGGAAGATTCTCAATTCGTCGGATTAATTTGAACTCCCGACGCAAAAAGAGGGTGTTATAAGTTTGACGCCTATGACTGTCTGTGTCTAGGAAAGGTGTGTATCAGTCTGTCTATCTCTGTGGCATTGTACTTCCCAAACGGAAGGACAAATTCCGACGCGGGAATTTATAATAGAAAGCTTGTTTAACTGGGGAATTAAACTGACGTAGCTAATAATCACTTGGCACTTTAGCAGTAACAGTTTTTAACCCTCTTCGCAAAAAGAGGTCAGGTTTTTTTGTATAAATAACTTTTTTATGTTTGTTCAGCTAATTCTTTTGACCGCGTTGTCCGATATCAATGATTCTTATTTTGATAGAAAGGGGGTACCTCAGAGGTGGTCCCACAGTCTCATATTTTGGTCAAGATCTGATGATGGGAATCCCATTGAAGAGTTTAATGGTTTTCTCATGGATCCCCACTTCTTCTGTTTGTCTATTTATAGTGATGTACTTCTCTCGACCTACCTACATAATAGAGTAGTGTAATCTATCTAGGCAACAATCTAAGCTACGTAACTTACGACTTGCACGAGACAGCTAAGTATTCTGTATGTTATCGTGTCCCTACAGTGGCCAACCTTGGTGTCGGAGTTCTTGGAACGCTGTCTGCCTAATAGACCTTCTCATCACTTGCATGATTTGCATAGACGTACCAAGGTACCATCTTTCTACCACAGATCAGATCTGTATCCCTCTACCATGTTTTGAATAACATACTATACGACTCTACTCCACTGTAGTACTAATAGGTTATGCCGTACCGCCAGTACTTACCAGACTAGTAGGTAGTAGCGAATGAGCAGCCAGTAGCTGCCTACATGACTAGTTACTATACCGTACCGGCTCGCTCCTACTGATACCTATGCACACAGAACACGCGTGTATGACTCACCGGTCGAGATCTCTCGGCAGCGAGAAGAATGTAAGGTCCGGCAGCTTCCTGTTGGAGTTGAGGCAGCCGAACACCACGCAGTACCGCCGGCCGTGTCTGCGATTCAACTCCATAACGTCACGCACGGGGGCTACTCATTTATCGCTTCTTTCGGGAATTTCGCGCAAAAATATGGACATACGTCACGGTTCGCGCGCGGCGAGCGACTGACGCGCGGGGCTCCCGCCGGTAGGCAGCGAGCGGGGGGGGGGGAGGCCGCGAGTGAAACAGGCCCGCCGAGGGGCATTGATCCGCCGGAACGAGATGGCACGAGCGACGCGCGGCCCCCGATCGCACTAGCGTAGCAGCATAGCGATACCCATCTATTTTGCGATAGCAAGCCGAACCAACCGACGGACGACGACAGCGTCAATAGTGACACATTTCGACCCCATTTTTATTTTTAGTTTAGCCGTGAGGTTTTTAAGTTATTAGCCATAATAAAAACTGAACTTTGACAAAATTCACAGGGTACACTAGTGAGCGTTGCCAGACGTCCCGATTTTTAAATCAAAATTAAATGTCCCGCGCAGGACATGCTCAGTCCCGCTTTTCGGGGATAACTCGACCGTGCGTGCAGCGTGTTGAGGAAGCGCAGCCGGGTGACACAGGCAAGTGTAGACTGACCGCCCCCGCCCGGCGCGTAATGAAGGAAGAAACACAAAAATGGCACCAGCTCTTTAAACAGTTTCCAATATTAAGTATCCCAACATCAACCTGCTCTCCTGAACGCGTTTGTTCCAGATGAATTTAAAATGATCGGATGCTAAAAATAAACGCTACGTAAATCTAATGAAAGCACAATTACTCATCCAGTTCAATCTAGAGCAGTCATGCGCAGAGTTCTTCATTTTTATTTCAAAAAGGAAACTTTATAAAAACTTAAATCTTCACAGAAATATCATGAATACGTACTTCTTATAAATAAATTATTCTCTTATCGTAAGTAACAATTTGCAATGCTCACTTCTCAGACAATTGTTTGAAACACCACATTTTTCTAATAAATAAAACTTTTTGAAGTTACTTATACTTCTTTTGGCGCGATGGAGAAAAATGATGAGAGTGAATTTTTACGATGCGCGCGCACACCGACACCTAAATTTAACAGCATGAAGTTAGTTCTAGGTGGTATGAAAATTGATAACTATGTTCAAGTTGTATATTCTAGTATTTTTATATGTAGAACACGTGTTTCGTAAGGGTACAATTAAACAGTGTGAATAAATAAATATTATTTTGGTGTTTTTATTAAATCAATTTCATATACGACGGTGATACTAATAATTTATTATTTATTTAAATAAAATCTTTTTGAATAATTTTAATATTTATCGTTAATCACTACTGCATTTTAGTTTTTTTTTCCATACGCCAAAGAAGTATAACTTCTAACGCGTGTACATAAGTACACGCACTCTTTTTTTTAATTTGATTTTTATTATTTTTTTTTTATTCAGAAGACGAAGAAGACTCAACTACCTAACGATAAGGTAAACCTGATTTAAAATATAAAACATTTTTATTAAAATACATTTTTTATGGCTATTTCTGCTTTCTATTGTCACGTAAACGTAATTTAAAACTCAAATAAATAGATAAATATTTAAAAACTTTGGATTATATACGGGTTTTTTTACTATGTCCCTCTTTCGACGACAGAATCCCGCTTTTTTCATTCAAAATGTTTCAAAATCACGACTTGACAAAAAAAAAATCTGGCAAAGCTGACACCGGTACACCAGTGATCCCATAGTGCTGAAATTTGGTATAAGTGTAGCTTTAGTGATAAAAATAGAGGCAAAAGTCTAAAATCTAAAAACCCTGCATTTTCTAACCCTATAAAAGTAACCAGTTAACATGAACTCCCGTTACCTTTAATTTAAATGAAACTGTAGGTCAAGTAAGCTGGTTAGTATTTCGTGGCACTATTTTGATAGTGAAAGATTACAAATGATATTTTTTTGTTTTTATGGAAGACTCGTTAGATCTCAGTTCGGGGCGAACCACTAGTATTGTAACGGACGATCAAAGACGGGGAAGGATCGAATCTAGATTTGAAATGTATTAGGTAGTTATAAGATCGAATCAGATTCAAATGTTAACAGGTAGCTAAGATTGTAACAGTTTAAACTTGTAAAGGTCAAAAGAGTGAGATAGCTACATGTAAGTCCCCGTCTAACTTTGCTGGAAACTTCGATGTATTAAGAATTGTATAACATGATTTGTGAAAGCGTGAATTACGATCCCCGCACCATGGCTAGGGCGAGGAGTAGTTTTGTATAAAGATAGACCGTTTTCAAGCAGAAATTTGTGATCATTCAAGAACGCGATTTATACCTTGTAAACTAGCAACTAAGAAGAAAAATAAATACAGTCCACTTTTGCACCGAGTCTATCAATGAAGCCTGGGTAGGACCTCTACAAGTTTTGGTCCTCCGACCCGGATAAGCCGTTCCTGCGACGACCGGACCAGTTGTTCCTGCGGAGCCGGCAAGACCCGCTCCACTGGGTTTCAAGAAACAGTTACATCGTATAACCACTAAAGAGACGGCGCGGGCTTGAAGATCACCCAACGGTGCGACGAGCATCGTTGTCAAGACCGGCGCAAGGGCACGGGGTGCCTGAAGATCACCCAACGGTGCGACGTGCGACGTTGTCAAGACCGGCGCAAGGGCACGGGGTGCCTGAAGATAAGCCCGCGTCCGTTGAAGACAACCGAACGAGGACGTCACCCGAAGAGTGAAGACCCCCCACCCCCTCACGTGGCTGGTCCACGGCCCGTTTATTCCGGCCACCTAACGGTGCCAAACGGTCGGAATAGCGGGTAAACGCCTTAGGGCGGTTTTTAGTGTTAGTGTTAGGGACCGCTAGGTAGGTAGGGGCATCAAGTGCTGAAGAAGATGACCACCAGGAGCCCACCAGTGACGAGGGGGAAGAAGGCTGCACTTCGCGTCTACGAAGACTACCCCGCGTCCCCGTCCGAACCCGCGCTTCCGAATGCTCCCGTTGAGCCGCGACCCGCCGAAGCGGGACCCTCCTCCGCTCGCGTAGCGTCAGAGACGACCGCGCCCGCGCCCGCGACCGAGGTAGCACTGCGAGTGACCACACACGCCGAGCCCGAACGCCGGCGTGCCCCGTCCGTCCGCTCGCAACGCTCCAGCGCCAGCGCGATAGCAAGGATACGGCAAATTGAATTTGAAGCTGAAGAACGACTTGCCGAGATCAAGAGGCAAGAGCTCCATATTCAAGCGGAACTTATAAGGAAGAGGTTGATTGCCGAAGTCGCTACAATACGGGAAGAAGATGAACAAGAAAGCATCCAGGGCACGGGTGCACGGAACGGAGCCCTAGACACAGAAAACAGAATAGAGGACTGGCTCCAACGCCATCATAAACGGGGGGAGCCAGAACAAGTGACGGATCAGGATACCAGGTATCTCTCATCGACCACGAGAGAACAGAATACGGAGCGGTATCCTCCGATTACGAACAATCGGGTCACTTTTGAACCACGAACACTGCGAGACAGATCACTCACGCCGGACCGAACGCGAGACAGAGGGATTGATCGGTTAACGGAAGCCATAGAGAAGATGGCTCACCGTAGACCACCTCCGAGACAGACGTACGACCTACCTGTATTCGGAGGTGCTGCGGGGGATTGGCTACCGTTCAAGGCAGCCATGAAGGAATCGACGACCATCCACAAGATCTCATCGGCTGAGAATCTAGCGAGGCTTAGAACATGCCTGAAAGGCGAAGCCCGTCAAGCAGTGTCGGCTTTGTTATACACTGCAACCGAACCGGCAGTTATAATGAAGACTTTGGAGCAATGCTACGGTCGCCCAGAGATGATTATAGACAACGCGTTAGAAGAGATTAAGAAGCTACCGCGACTGGGCGCGACCGCAGGCGAATTAAACGCTTTCGCCATCAAACTACAGAACGTAGTAACCGCCATCTCTTGTATGAACCAACGCGGCTACCTGCAGAACCCGATGTTTGCGCGACAGGTAGCCGAGAAGTTGACACCGCACATCCGATCAAAATGGTGTGACTATGCAGAGGAATTTGGCAGCCGAAATGAACCAGAAATATTGACGCTGTCCCAGTTCCTGATGAGAGAGGCAGATCGCGCAATGCGATACGCGTATACAGCTACGCCTTCGCAGAGCACCTCAAAGGCCCGACCTACAGAGCAGCGACCCAGGGTGAACGAACGAAATCGTGGGTCGGTGTACGCTACACAGAACGCGGCATCGGAGGAGGAAGCCTCAACGAGACAGAACGCAGCAACGGACAAGAACGAGTGCCGTTGCTGCGGGGGCGACCATAGAACCGTCGAGTGTAGAAAGCTCACGGCGATGCCAGTAGACAAGAGATGGGAATGGGCCAAAGAGACAGGCATATGTTTTCGCTGTCTGAGCAGCAAACATAGACGCTTTATGTGCAAGAGCAAGCGATGCGGAGTAGGTGAATGCACACGTCCGCATCACGCACTGTTACATGCGCCGAAAATAAGGAACGAGGGTGCCAGTGAGCAGGGCCAGACCGAAGAATCAGCCATCACTGCATCTGCGCATGTAACAGCAAGGAATCAAGTCCTACTGAAGGTGTGTCCAGTCGTGATTAAGGGCAGTAACGGCATGGAAATGAATACGTATGCGTTACTGGACGAAGGATCAACGATAACTCTGATCGATGAAGAGATCGCCGCGATGATCGGAACGGAAGGCCCGACAAAAGCCTTGAACATCGTGGGGGCTACGACTAGTCAGAGGGAACCCGAGAGCCGGGTAGTGGATATCGTGATCCGAGGACACAAGTCGGACTCACATCGGATCACAGCGCGCACTGTGAAGAACCTGACCTTAGGAAATCAACTCGTCAGTACCGATGTGTTAAAATACGCGCATTTGAAGAAACTCCGCCCAGAAGCCGAGTGCTATGCGTCAGCGAAGCCACGCATACTCATCGGGGCCGACAACTGGCATCTTATTGTGACGAGGAAGCTTCTGACAGGGAAGAGAACCCAGCCAGCTGCATCACTAAAGCAGCTGGGATGGGTTATCCATGGATCAATCCCCAGGAGCACAATAAGACAGCAGGAGACGGTACTACACGTCCATACGTGCCAAGGTGTCCAGAACGGATATACTTTGAACGACCAAGACGAGGAATTAAGCAAGCTCGTGAAAGCACACTTTGAGATAGATGCTTTGGGCGTTTCAATTAAAAGAAAGCCAAACGCGAAGGATGAGCGGGCCCAAAGCATTTTCGACAGAACAGCGAGACGAGTAAACGGTCGTTTTGAAGTGGGACTACCTTGGGCCAGCGATGAGGTGAAGATGCCGCCCAGCTACGACATGGCCATACGACGCTTACATGGGATCGAACGTAAGATGGACAGATCGCCGGAGTTTAGAAGTGCATACACCGCGCAAGTGGAGAAGCTGCTAGAAAAGGGATATGCAGAAAAAAGCGAGGAGGAACAGAGTCAGAACGAACGTCTCTGGTTTCTCCCTCACTTCGCGGTGACAAACCCCAACAAGCCGGGGAAGTTTAGAATGGTTTTCGATGCAGCCGCGCGCGCTAATGGAACATGTCTCAATGACGCGCTGCTGGACGGACCAGATCTACTACAGACATTACATGGCGTCTTGTTTCGCTTCAGAACGAAGCCGATCGCGGTCACTACGGACATTCGGGACATGTTCCTGAGGGTGACCATACGACAAGAGGACCGTACAGCCCAACACTTTCTATGGCGCGGCGACAACCGAACAGATCCACCGCAGAAGTACATGATGAAGTCCATGATATTCGGAGCGAGAAGTTCTCCATTTCTGGCTCATAGCGTCAGGAACAAGAACGCGAAAGATCACGAGCGGACACACCCGCTAGCGTTTGACGCTATAACTCAGAACCACTACATGGACGACTGGGTGGACAGCTTTGAAACGGAAGAGATAGCCGCCAGAGCTATAGCACAAGTGCAAGAGGTGCATCAACAAGCGGGGTTTGAACTTGCAAGCTGGAGCGCAAAGCGTGAAGGCTTACTGGATAGTATTACCCCGGAGAACCGAGCGCATGCACCAAAAGAGCTAGCGGCCAATGCACATGTATATGGAAATCATAAGGCTGAGCGGTAGGATCAACGCCGCTACAGTACCGGATCACCTGAAGGATCCACCCATTCTGGACGGAGCGCACCGCTTATCACGTCTACTGATCAGGCGGGAACATGAGGAGAATAAGCACGCGGGCAGAGAACAGATCGTGAATAATCTGCGCCAGCGATTTTGGATACTGCGGTTGCGTCCGGCGGTCAGAGCGGTTCTGAACGATTGTACGCTGTGTAAGATAAGGAGAGCGAACCCAAAGAAGCCAGTAAAGGGTGACCTGCCGAGGATGCGCCTAGAGATGAACACGAGGCCGTTCACTAACTGCGGCATCGATTGTTTCGGCCCTATGTGGGTGGCGATCGGGCGGCGCCGTGAGAAGCGATGGGGTATGCTCTTTACGTGTCTGGTAACGAGAGCTATACACGTGGAGCTTATAGCGAGTCTCAGCACCGACTCGGCTATTATGGCTATCAGGCGAATGGCTGCCCGACGGGGGACTCCTCGTACAATCGTGTCAGACAATGGAACGAACTTCCACGGATCGGAAGTGGAATTAAAAAAGGCGTACGAAGAGTGGCTCCCAGGCCTAAAAGAGTACGCACTCAAAGAGCGGATCGAGTGGCGGTACATCGACCCTGGTGCGCCAAACCAGGGGGGAGCCTGGGAGCGAATGATAAAAACGGTGAAGAGAGCCCTAGCCATCACTTTAAATGAACGTGCCCCGCGAGAAGAGGTATTGAATACGCTAATGACAGAAATCGAGCACACCGTGAACTCGCGGCCTTTAACGCATGTACCCGTGGACCCAGAGGAAAAGGAAGCTTTAACGCCGAACCACTTTTTATTGGGGACGGCAGTAGGTTTGCCATATGTGGGAGACTGCGACGTAGCCGACATAAGGACGTGGCGCGCCGCACAAGCTCTGGCAAACTCTTTTTGGAAGCGCTGGATCGACGAGTACTTGCCTACGTTGGCGCCGCGAGGCGACGTCAGAAGACAGCAAGAGAACGTCAAAGAAGGGGACGTCGTCATAATCGCGGACGGTTTGCTACCTCGGAACGTATGGCCGCGGGGCCAGATCGAGCGCGTGATTACGGGTCCGGACGGAGTAGTTCGGAGCGCTGAGGTGCGGACGCGGGGAGGCGTTTTCCGGAGGCCAGTGAGAAGGTTGATCGTCCTCCCGATTGAATAAGAAGGCTGCGAGGATCTGCGCCGGGGGGAGACTGTAACGGACGATCAAAGACGGGGAAGGATCGAATCTAGATTTGAAATGTATTAGGTAGTTATAAGATCGAATCAGATTCAAATGCTAACAGGTAGCTAAGATTGTAACAGTTTAAACTTGTAAAGGTCAAAAGAGTGAGATAGCTACATGTAAGTCCCCGTCTAACTTTGCTGGAAACTTCGATGTATTAAGAATTGTATAACATGATTTGTGAAAGCGTGAATTACGATCCCCGCACCATGGCTAGGGCGAGGAGTAGTTTTGTATAAAGATAGACCGTTTTCAAGCAGAAATTTGTGTGGACCGGCTCATTCGCCTACCGCGTCCACACAGTTTTCGCGCGCGCACGGACCCTCCGCTCCGAACGATCTCGGCAGCGTTTTCTTCTGGAAACGTCTGCCGAGTCCGACCCGCTTTGTTAAGTGTGCGGGGACCGCCTTTCCCCACGAGTTCCGGACTGCGAGACAGCAGTACCCAGTGCCGCGAGCCGCTAAACCCGAACGGGATTACGGTTTCGAGGTGCTGGCGTCGTCTCGCTAGTCCCCGGTCGCGCGAAGGCGAGTGCCCAACTACGTGTTTTGTGTAGTTTTTGTGCCGTACTAACTCTGTCCAGTGTTCCGTGTTTGTGTGTTTACGCGCGATGTCGGACGCTGGCGCCCCTTCCGGTGGGCCCGCCCGTGAAGGTCGGAGCTCCCGAAAGGACTCCCTCCGCCCAGAGACCTCCGACACATCCCTGCCCTCGAGTCGCGCGTCCAGCTCGGGCCGCGACAGCTCGGCTTCGCGTTCGCGCTCGGAGATCGTAGGGCAGGTGATCGAACGCTTCCTAGAGAAGAAAAGGAAGAAGAAAACCAGCACCCCAACGCCGCGCCCAGTGCCGGTAGGAAACCCCCCCACCCCCGCGGACAAGATGCCTCCGCCAAACCCACCCAAGCCACAGATTGTGAAGCCTCTGTCGCCCAGATCTGAGATCGACAGGAGCTACATAATACTGGAAAGGCTAATAGAGGCGAAGTGCCTCCCCGCCAAATACCTCGGCGTACTGAGGAGCACCCTAGAGGAGGACGAGAGGAACCTCTCGGCCCCAGCGACGCCCACACCCGAGGAAGCCGCCGTAGTGGAGAGGCACAGAACAATGGAGATCCCGGATACCCCGACCCCAGGCCTGCGTAGGAAGCGGGCCGACGACAGCCCGTCGGAAGAGGAGGTGAAGCGCAGATGCGCCAAGCCGCACCTCACGCCACTCCCGCAACGCGCTCCCAGACCCGAACGCCCGCAACCATCGCCCCTGGACCAGCAGCAGCCTTCCACGTCCAAGGCTGTCTCCTACGCATCGGCGGCAGGAACTAAAAAGGTACCGTCCTTACCATTAATACCCGCATTATCTGCCACCACCCCCCCACCCCCTCAGCCCCCGAACCCGGAAGGCTTGTCAAATAACGACAAGCCGACCGCCGTAATTAAGCCGAGATACCCCCCGCTAATAGTGGAAGTGCTGCCCAATTGGGCTACACACTTCAAAACTCTTAGGGAACGCCTAGGCCATCCACCGAATGCCCGCCCATACGGAAAAGGAGTCCGCTTCTCACCAGCGACCGGAGAAGAATACCGCACCGTACAGGCATACTTGACGACGCTAGAGCGTACGGAAAAGGTTATATGGTTTTCGTACGCTCTCCCCGAGGAGCTTAGCCTAAAGGTGGCTATACGCGGGCTCCCCGCAGACACACCCACGGAAGAAATAGAAGGCGACCTCCGCCGGCTGGGGTTCGAACCGGAGGCCATCCGGGTCGTCCGCCCATCTAAAGGCCGGCCGGGGTGCATATTCTTTGCAAAGTTCAAGAGGACCCCTAACCTCACCCCGGACATATACAACGTAACCGAGCTATTGTGTATGCCCGGGGTAGTCATAGAGAGTTGGAAGGGGAAAAAAGGCCCCGCCCAATGCCACCGCTGCCAAGCTTTTCGCCACAGCAGCCACAATTGTCACCGGCCCCTAGCCTGTGTACGGTGCGGAGGACCCCACTTCGCGGGAGAATGCCCCAGACCACGGGACATGCCTGCTACATGCGCAAACTGTGAGGGGGCACATACCGCAAACAGCAAAGCATGCCCCGTATACAAGAAGGAGGCCAGGAATAAGAGGGCTGGCACCTCGGCATACACCGCCGCTTCAGCGGCCCCCCACCGTAGCGAGCGCCCCCGCATGGCTGCAGTCGGGAGTACCAAAACCCCGGCCGCCCCACAGCCCCCTCACATAAACACGGTCCAGGAGTCCTCTGGACATTCGTTGATGGCCCCCGCAAATGCCCCACCTCTAGTGAGGGCAAAACCCCCCAAAAAGAAAAAGAGGAGAACCAAGCGGGTAAGAATGACAGAGGACCCATCTTCTTCTTCGGATTCGGATGCACCACCCTCGCGACCCCCGCAGCCCCCTCGGATCAGCAAACCAGCGGTGATCGGAAAAAGGGCTCCCAGGACAGGAGCACCCCCGACCCCCGCCCCCCAGGAGCAGGAATCCAGGCAACTGAGCCAGCACTCCAACCCACAGCCACCACCACAACAACCCAAGCGCAAGGGGGGGAAACTGCACAGACCTGCACCCCCGCCACCCAAGACCACCCACCGCTACGACAGCGACCGGTTGGAGTTGCTGGACACGGCCCTGCAAATTTTACAGGAGGTCCTCCAAACCCTGCGAACGGGGGGAGACCCGATCCCAATTGTGCTCAGCGGGATCGGGAAGCTCTTCAAAGTAGGGAACTGAGAGTCATGTTCTGGAACGCTCGGGGCCTCACAAGTAAGAAGGGGAACAAAACACTACTTCTGAGGCCCCTACTCAAGGAGCAAAACATAGACGTGGCTCTCATCAACGAGACTATGCTAAAAAGCACCGACAAGCCTAAGTTCCCGGGCTACCAGGAATATCGAAAGGACGACCAAAGCGCGGAGGGAAGGTGCATCAGGGGTCTGATGGTCCTGGTCAGGAGACGGCTGGTCCACCAACCGCTTCCGGAGCTAGACTTGATGTCCATGAAGGCACTGGGGGTTGAGATCTGTATAGACGGCAACCCCATCCAGATCCACGCCATTTACCACCCCCCAGGAAGTACGCCATTAGCACAAGCGGACCTCCGGAAGCTCCTACCCACACCTCCAACAGGCCAAATGATAGCGGCCGGGGACTGGAACTGCAAACACAGGAACTGGAACTCAAACCTGAGGAACAGGGACGGCGGTATCCTCCAGAAGTACGCGGAAACCCATGGCTACGAGGTCGCAGGCCCAGAGACGCCCACCCACTACCCTACCCAGGTGAACCAAACACCTGACGTCATCGACCTCGCAGTCCACACCAACCTACCAAACCACCCGAAGCTGGAGGTACTGCTCGACGAGCTACAGTCCGACCACCAACCAGTCCTGTTGACTCTGGAAACCAGCCCGGCCGCTCTCAAACCACCAAGACCAAGACCCGGAATCGACTGGACCTTGTTCTCGGAGACCCTACAAAACACAGCCCCCACGCGACCAGTGGAAAACCCCGCAGAAGTGGACCAACTGGCCGCGGAGATAACGAGCGCAATCCAAGGGGCACTTTCCGAAGCCTCACTACCACCTCGCAACAACAGACTAGCGAGAGCACCAGCACACCTGACCAACCTCCTATCAGAGAAACGTAGGCTGAGGAAACAATGGCAGAGAACAAGAGATCCACGTCTAAAGACCAAGCTGAACGCCCTCTGCGACGAGGTGAAAGCAGAGATACAGGAGGACAACGCCAAGAAATGGGAGAACAGGATAGAAGACGCCACAGAAGACTGGGCATCGCTCCACAAGCTCTGTCGACAGCTGAGGAACACCCCAACTCCTATTCGACCTCTCAAGCACCAAGATGGTAACCCAAGATACCGAGCTGAAGACAGAGCGGAGATCTTCGCAGACAGCCTTGAGGCTCAGTTCAAGAACAACCCAGACAAAGATCCGGTACACACAACAGAAGTGGAAACCTTTGTCGAAAACTACCTCAAGGCCGATACCCAGGAGGCAGACACCGCAGAAGGTATATTCTTCTCTCCCGGGCAAGTCCAACGGGCCATACGCCGGACAAAGCCAAGGAAGGCACCCGGTGAAGATAATATAACGAACGCTGCCATCCGCCACTTCCCCTACAAAATGATCGCCTCCGTGACCCGACTCTTCAACGGGATCATGAGAAGCGGTCACTTCCCCTCTCCCTGGAAGTCCGGCCGGGTTATCATGATACCGAAACCCGGCAAAAACATCCTGCTCCCAGAGAGCTACCGTCCAATTACCCTTCTTCCTAGCCTATCAAAATTATTTGAAAAGCTCCTCCTCACCCACATTAATCCCCACATCCCCCCGCGTCCAGAACAGTACGGATTCAGGTCGGAACACAGCACAACGCTACAACTGTGTAGGGTACTGCATCACCTCACCACCGCCTACAACAGGCGCGAACACTCAGTCGCAGTATTCCTGGATATGGAAAAAGCGTTCGACCGAGTCTGGCACGCG